>JAPCWY010000003.1:34400000-44400000 GCA_028455895.1 Rhodomyrtus tomentosa | reverse complement strand
GGTCCAAAATGATTTCTATGATTTTGGGAGCATGAGGTTTCTGAGCTGTTCTAATTTCTACTTTTAAGTGCTTCTATCGTGCTTCGGCAAGGATGCTTGTGGCGTTGTTCACGTCCTCTGCACAATTTTTCGAACTCTTTGTTGCTTTTGAGCTGGACCATCAGTAGTGCCATCAAGTTAAGTGTTATGAAAATAATGATGTCCTTCTTGTGACAAGAAATCCAGAATCTCACACTACCTCATACTCTATACTGAAGTTCTTCTTTGGTTTTCTATTTGTTGGCTCCATAGAGGAAAATTGATCTATAGTGCTTCCACGAAGTTTTCAATAGCAGCCAATTTGGATCTACTGAAGCTGTTACAATATGGCAGGGACGATCTACATCTAGTATAAATGAAAATGCTTCCCATTTGAGTTATCTTGCTCAAGGAAAAGTAACATGATGGCCTATATCCAGTAGGCCATGAATGGGGATCTAGGTTTCCTAGTGGAGAATCCTATAGCAATTTTGGAACACAGGTTCATCTTTATACATTCATTTTGGTTTTGTTTTGTGCTCAAGGTTGAAAACGTAGCTCTTTGGAAGCTTTTGGATTGCATGCGCAGATGAACATACTCAAGTAGACCTCTAATCTGGTAATTGTGGGGGATAAGTATCAGTTGATTGTGTAGCTACAGAAAAGGTAGTCCCTTCAGTGCTAACTTGCATTTAGACAAATTTTGGTGAAATGAGGGTAAGAATAATGGTGAGTTTGCCTCTACATGCATCTCATAAGACTTAAAACACATTAGAAGGAAGTACAGAATGCGATTATGAATGTCAATCTATGCAAAAAGGGACACAAAGAAAATTCCACCTAGAAAGGGAGGTTGTAGGTGGTAGAATGGATTTTGCTTGAAAAGCAGTTTGGAAAAATAAGGTTCCTACTAGAGTTTCTATTTTTTTTGCTTGGGAAACAACTTACATAACCTACAACAAAGAGGCAAAGAACTAGCTAATTGGTGTTTCTAGCAAAAAGGAGGCATAAGTTCGTACAACATCTTCTCCTTCATAGTTCTTTGCCAGGATGGCTTGACAGTTTCCTATTCTTGCACTGGGTTACCTTGGGTTACTGGAGGTGCCATCAAGCAAGAAATTTGGACTTGGCAGGGAATTCATTTACGGCACAACAAGAAAATAAGGACTGCCTCAATTCCTGTCTCTATTTGTTTTTAATTTTAAAGGAGCGCTTTTTTTTGGCCCCCAGAAGGTACTCTGACTGCTCAGGTTCTGTCAGCCCTGTTCGGCTGGATTGGTAACCGACTCTGGTCGGACTATGGTCGACTGATTCAGTACTCCATTTTGGTTCTACTTGGATTCTCTACAGGTTTGACTTCTAGGAGGCAGGTTCGGACTCTCTTCTACTGCTCCAAGATCGAACTGATACCTCTCCTTTGCTCATCTGATTGTCGATTTCCCAATCGGTACTGCTGCGGTTGCATTGCTACGTTTGGTTTTGCTGCTGCATTGCTGTTCGTCCTACCATATGTCGACTGGTTTGGCTCTTTTTGGCCGACTATTCGGCAGCTCTGCTACCACACCTCTTGCACTTTGGTTGTTAGGTTGGCATACTAGAATTAGATGGTTGGTCGATGTTTTGACCATTTATTTCAGGCTTTATTTTCCTTGCTTTGGCCTCTTGTTTGTTTTCTTTTGATGTTTATCTGGCCTGATGTAGGCACTAGATTTGAAGCGTTTTCATGCTTTTATATCTTTCAATCGATTCACCGTTGAACCCTCTTTGACACCTCGATGCCACATTGGGTTCATGATTTTTGTGTTCGGTTATATCTTTGTACCTTGTTCTTTGAAAAGTTATTACATTCTTACCTTACAAAAAAATAAAAATAAAAAACAAGAGAGTTTTCTATGGAGAGGAACCCTCGGTTTATTATTATTATTATTATTATTATTATTATTATTATCATTATTATTATTTTGAAGAATCGGCTCAAAATTATAGGCTTTTGGTATGGTGGAAACTTGCATCTAGATGTAAAAAGACTTGGTTGACATAGTTGATGATTATCTTGTATTTGAGCTCTCTTATGGTTGTGGGAGCTGATTGTGTGTGGCTTTAGCTTTTTGGGCTCTTTCCCTCTGTAGATTTGCACTCCTTTTGTGACATTATGATTTTCAATCAATTTCAAACTCTGTAATGAGAAGTTTATTTATATCAAGCGATGTATTTCAGTTGTATTCTGCTCTAATCTGATCAATTTGAGTAGACTGACCAAAGGGGAAAGGCTAACGTAAGACGAGATATGTGGACCTAGGCGACTCAAATATGAAATGACGCTTTGACCATAAGGATTGTCGAGGGGATATTTAGGACGGCAAAAAGGTCGATCTAAGAATGATTAAAGATTACCATGCGAGCGTCGTACCATTGGAGTGCGGGTAATGCCGCTTAACCAACGTACGATTTGCAAAATTATCCTAAATCGGACTATGACGATCGAGACCACATGGACTAGCAATAAGCCCTCGTAATTACATGAAGGCCGCCACGAATTGATGAGCTCTAAACGTGATGAGAATCACGGGGTCGATACGCGTATAGTCTGCAAAAGCCGCCCGTCGATTTGGAATAGGCTGAAATCACGTTTGATAGAAGGAATGATCAGAATTGAGTCCTGAAAAGTTTGAAAAAGAAAAATCAAGAATTCTAACGTTAATTGGATTGGCCGTCACCCTATCGAAAAAGTCAGAAACGAGAAAAACGACGTTCCGAACGTCGTGGGTAAAATGACCATAATGCCCCTCAAGCTTAGGACTTTGCCTTTATAATTGAAGGAAGGGAAAAATGGGCCTTTCTCTTCCCCTTGGCTGCCGAAATTGAAGGATAAAGGAATGACCATTGGATTCCCTTGAGAAAAATAATTGCCAAGTGTCACAAATCCAAGGGTGGAATATCAATTCTTCATTTAATGCCCACCTACCAATCACTTCAATTAATTAAATTTTTTGGGGATAAACCAGCTCTCTTTCTGTTCCCTCTCACTCTTCATTCGGCCATTTTTTCTCCCCCAAAGAATAGACCAAGCTTCTTCCTCTTCTTCTCCAATTTCTACTTCACCCGACCATACTGGAGCTCGCCGTTCGGTCCATACGACCGCTGCCTCCGGCCGTCCCTTGTTGCTGGCCGACCACCCATACGTAACCCCACGTCTTGCCGACGTCCTCCAACTTGAATCAGGTTATTTGAAGCTCTGAGGAATTCAGGACAAGCATTCTCCCATAGGTCGATGGATTTTGCTCCTGTTTGAGGTAGGTTCGGTTATGAACCCTTTTGACAGCTGAAAACTTGGAATCTTTGGCTCAAATTTGGTGGAGACTCAGTAGACATGTGTAGAAATCTGTGGTAAAAATTGGAGATTTATTTGATAAGTTTTTGATCATGAACCACCCGTGCCAATTTCGCCCAGAATTTGCTGGTAATAAGGGCCTGGGACAATTGGCGAACTTCTGACGACTTTCCAGCATCCACGCCACTTGAACCCCATGGTGAGCACTCCAAACTCTTAGGTAGACATTATAAGAGATAGAAATGTGTATAATTGATGGCTTTGAGGTGGATTAGAACCGGTTGGACCTCGCAAAAGTATAACCGAATGGAACCTTTGCAATGCCGGGCCCAAACTGAATCTGTGGAGGGCTAATTAGGCTAGAATTGAGTTATAATTTGGTGTGTATGATGTGTTAAGATGATGAGGAGCATGTATTGGGTGATTTGGATGGATGAATTGAGGAATTGGATGTTGAATTTTGACAAATCGATCGATTATCTTAGGTTGCGCGACTTATTAACCGTGGACTTGAGTTGGCCGAACCTTAGGAGGTGCAAGCAGGAGTAATTTGCGTTATTAAGCAGAGGTAAGGAATTTTCTAAACCAAGGCTAGGGGGATTGGACTAGATTGGGTAAGTCAAGTGGGGAAATTGATCGATTAATGGGCATATTCTAAAGTAATGAGCCTTAGTATGTTTTAGGATTAATTAAAGAGTTCATGTGTGCCTTGACTTGCATTGAAATCGCGTGTCATGCTTGGATAATAATTGAGTTGCTTTGCATGCCATGGGATTATGAATGCTACTTGAAATGTAATTGATATTGAAAGTGTGAATGTTAGAAGATCATGGCATGAATCCTGATTGTAGCATGACATGACATGGTCCTGAGGCGTGTGAGACGCGGGGCTGGAGATTGAGACCCTGAGGCAACGAGGTCGTGCGGTGGATGATGATTAGGTGGCGTCCCGATGCGACGAAGTCACGGGGTGAGATAACCACAGTCCTGATGCGATACAATCGCGGGACATAATACAAGTTCATAGACTCTGCCTGGAAATTGAACCGGGACCTGATGCGTTTACGCGGGCCGAGCCTGATGCGATCTAATCGCGGGCCAGAGAATGGGGCAGGCAGAGGTTGATTGATGTGGTGAAGTGACAGGCCGAACATATACATGCAACTGTGTGTGACATGAGAATATAAGTGCATGCCTGTCCTCTATGCAGTATTGTTTATTGAATTATAAATGTCATACCTGCATGAGCATATGAGTTGGATAGGTTGAGTGACTTGACTGCTTGAGTGGACGGTCAACCTGACCTAGGGTTAGGTTTTTCTTACTGAGATGTGTATCTCACACCTTTTAGGGAAAATTTACTTTACAGATCCTAGATAGTAGCTATGTGGCCTATCAGGTTCGGGGACCCGCAGGAGATGACGACGTATTACGATGAGTTTCCCGATAGGCAAGGAAATATATACTTAAGGAAATGTACAGTAGTTTGGGTAAATGAGGGCAAATTAGACTGGAAGCCTCATCGGTTGAGGCTTGGTTTAGACAGGACGGGGATAGGAAGGTCGGGCCGTTGAAGCCTCACGAGGTTTTGGAGGGTGTTATACCTCCATGGTGTCAGACGACTTCGGATCAAGAGTTTCTGGAGGGTTCAGTGGTTGGATCGAAGAATGGCCTGGAGCGGACGCTGACAGCTGAGTTTTCCGTGCCACTGCCAGAGGATGAGGTCATCGTGATGGAGCTGTCCGAGAGAGATCCATCTGAGCCGGACCAGGAGGCGACCGTGGAGGGAGACTAGGCTGAGCAGTTGCAGGAAGCGACCATGGAGGGCTCTGTGGAGGTTTCGTTGGAGACTTTCTTCTAGTACGAGCCGTTCGAGGAGAGCGAGGACACCATAAATTCTAACAGTTCCTCCTAGGCGACTCCGAATGTCGACCTGACTTTTGGATTGGCGACCTGACCCCTTCCCTGGTGGATTTTGTGGACACCTTTCGACATGTTTATCCGTTGCCTTACTGTATAGCGGTCTGTAGCAGATGTGACCAGTTGATGTTGAGGTATGATTTTATGATGTTATCCAGTCCTGCTTAGTCTTGGGGTATATATATATTGTACGGGGAGTTGTTGGGAAACACTTCTGTGTGCTTAATGTAAATTATTTTGTCTCTCGATCTTCCTTTATATATCGGTGGATCTTTGGGACCGCCGAGAGATTATTGCTATTTGCTTGCAGGGATGATTGCGTGCTCGTGATGAGGCGCGGAGCGTGACACCCTTGGTGCCCTGTAGGACTTGATAATCGTTCAATATACTAGATTGTGTGTCAGATAAACTAATTTATGTGTTAAGTGTGGCTGCCGGAAAATATTGAAGGATGCGTGGCTTAATTAGGTGGGAGAATTCATTAAAATATTTCTCTTTTGTTTTCTACAACTCGAGAGTCTACTTTAGGCATATAAAATAACGAGACTCGTGAAAAACTCTATTAGAATAATGGACAGATAAAAGATAAATTCAATTTTTGATTGTTTTTAGGCCTTCTCTTTAGATTGAGTCTTTTAACTCGCTTGATATTTTTACGTGCAATTTGATTCTTTCGTTCCCTATCGCTACTTGTTCCATTAAAATGCAGGAGCGACAATCTTCCCTTTTTCGGCTGCCCAAATGCACCGTTTGTGTGCGTTGGTGGTACTTTCTTTTTTATTTTCTCCTATTCTTTTTTAGTATTTATCGATTGAGCATTTAATTACAGCATCGTATGTCAAAGCAGAAAAAGATAAGGCCTCATTACTAGCATTTAATTGGGTCCACTCAGCATGGTCACTCAACATTTAAAGGAGCAAGTAATGGTAGGTCATGGAGAGATATCAAATCGCAGAAATCAAGCGTACAAGTTAAGATGGCCAAATTATACTTAATCTAGAATTAAATGAGGTGGGCTATTGATTCAGTGTTGACCTTCAAGCTCTACTATCCTTATAAGACAATTAGATTGGAATGTTTATTATCATTATGCGCTCTAAGATTGCTGATATGGGTAATGGTGCCTGTGTGCGTTACTGTCTTGTTACTAGTTTTCAGACAGGCAATGCAATGCCATGTGGAGCTGTGTATGCACAAAGCATATTAACAAATGACACATCCACTTTTCCAAAAATCATGGTTTTGGACGGGATATTATCCTTGAAATTGATGTTTTACAGACCGAGCTGCGAGTGGATGGTGCAAGCCTGTTTGATACATGTGCTTCAAGTCAAATGTTAATTATAGCACGGAGTCTATCCGGTATAGGGATAGGGGATGCGCTCACCAAAGGTGATATTTTCTAAACGCAGTTAATACACATAGGATCTACTTTAGGGCCCTAATTGTTTAGGAGTAGAGTACTCAGTTTCTGTTGGTCGGGTAGCAGGAATCGAATGTCTGGACCATATATTAACCATGACAGACCACTGATTCAACCAAAAATACATCTGCAGTTGAGTGACAACAGTGTCGCGTAACCTAATTTAGTGCTTTTGCCAATTGCAACTGTCCATGTTCCCGCCTTCCTCTGTAATTGGCTTCTGCATATTCCTTTGAAATGATGCATGGCTGGTCTGTGTTGTTCGTTTCTCTATTTGGCATATGCTTAAAGTCAGGGTATGTTTTGGGGTATGAGCATTTGGGCTTACAACACCTCAATGTCTCTTGACACTGCTCTTCCAGGCTGCTGCTTGGTCATGTTCATGGGATCTCAATAAGACATATCATGTATATGCAGGATTACAGGTCTGAGTGCTCTCCTCTTCTTTCCTTTGTTTTTCAATATACGTCAGATCATCTTCAGATTACTCTCTTGTCCATCTTGCAGAATGGAATGCTTCTGGTATTTGATATGCGCCAAACTCTGAAGCCTATGGAATCCCTCCTGGGCCTATCCTGCGAACCAATTCATCCCATTTACACCCTTCTACATAAGGGGACTTACGGAGCTAGACAATTTTAAATGCTTCCTCAATTAGATTATGTCTATGGAAAGTTGATTCTGGTGAAGGAAGGTTAGTTATGACGAACTTTCATAATTTTTTTTAAGGATTAGCATTCACACTTCAATATGATGCAGCAGGGATGGCACAAACTCTTGTGAAAAACTCGTTGCAATAATTTCAGGACATCATTGAAAAGAACAGAGATGATGCTTCTAAAGAATAAGACAGTCATTTTTTTTTAGTGATAAGTCATTGATGGTCCTTAGCTAAGTATATTTTCAGAGAGAGCTCAACTTGATGTCCTCTTAGCAACCAACATAAAAATGCCCTGTATGGCTCTTAACAGTGTTATGAGGAAAAACTGTTGACTAACCGTTGTCCAAATATGCCCATTACTATCACTGTGTTATAGAGGACATTTTTGCATTGGTGATGTATGAAAATCTCTAACGAGGGCTCTGGTACCAATTTGATGTAGGGAAAACCTAACAAAGGGCTTTGATACCAATTGATATTGTTTTTTTTTTTTTGGTAAGGACCGATTGATATTGTTGGAGACGTAATAGATAACAAAAAGGAACAAAAACGGGCCTGGAATCGAGTTTAATTGGAGCTTGGAGCTGGAACGGAGAAAACATATTCTAGGTTTATAAAATCAGTGATATTGGCTGAATGAAGAGAAATCTATTGAAGAAAGTGGGGGTAATAACAGTACAAGTGCTACAACTTTTTTTTCGATCACTTGAGTACCAAATCGGAGCAAAAGCTATCACTTGAGTGCCAATTCCGGCAAAACATCCTACGTGGACTTTCTACTTAATTTTTTTATTGTGACGTGGAAATTAAAAAAAAGAAAGAGACGTCCACCGTGGAAAGACTTATCCAATCTGTCTCTCTTATGTACAAAATGACGCCGCACAAAATCTATAGCTTAGCATTCGATCGTTCTTGAGAGAGAAAACAATCAAAATTAGGTTTCAAGCAAAATTAGGGCTCGAAACCTTCTGATGAGATTTGATGCTCGCCAAATGCAAAATAGGGTTTCGATCTGCATCAATCTTTAGTGTCTCAAGCAAATCGATCGAAGGCCACACTCTATCCTCTAATTAATGTCCGAGTCTCTGAAGACAGATGGAGTGTTTTCTGAGTGACGAACCGTGGTCGACAGAAGCAAAGGTAAGTGATTTGTTGTTTATGTGAAGTGATTGATAAACGAGACACATATTTGTTCAATTTGGCATTATTGACATCTCGTGAAAGCAAAAGAAAGGGGAGAAAAAGTCAATCTATTGGAGGAAAAAAATTAGAGTCGCATTGGTAGAGTAAAAAGGTAAGCTTCGCTTGCTGAGTTGCACCCTTATTTCGTTTTGTGTTCACTGGCTGACAACGAAATTCTTATTTATTGAATGTAGTGGGGTTGTGGGGACCGAGCGCTGAAGTTGTCGTGCCATTTTGTTGTGGTCTGTCACGTCCCGACTCTCGAGCCCGCGACATCCCTTGCCAAATCGCCACCAGGTCATAATAGATAGCGTCTCAGGCAATTGCTATCGACCTAAGCTTATATTGCGCAAGCGGAACGTACCATCTTCCATTCAATAAAAACACATGGGATAGATAGAAAGTAAAGCCAGATTGCAAAATACAAAAGGCTGATGAGAATAGATGATTCATAACCTTACAGAGCCATCAACTGATAAATACAACCCCATGCTTCGGGGTGGCCCTCTAGGACTCACAAAAAGATACAGGAGTCAGGTAAGGTTAACTCTCATCTATCCCAAAACAGTATCCCCCACAAAAATAACCACAGTTCCCTGACTACAAAAAGACCCTAACCCACTACTGGGAAGACTCGACATCCGTGTCGTAATAATCAAACGGGGGAGCCGGGTCATTTGGGTCATCACAAGAACTCTGGCTAGAACGCACAGAGGGGGCTACCGATTGCTCAGGCTCGAGATCGAGCTCCATACCAGGCGCGGGGTCCATCACTTCCCCATCAGGTGTATCAATATCCATCGGGTCCCAAGCGGGGATATTAGGGACCCCCTGTAGAGGTGGCCCCTCAAATCCTCGAAGCGGACCGAAGAGATCCATCCCATCACGAAGATACCAGGCTTTAAAGAGATGTGCCACCAGATGTGGCATCCCTTCATCAACCCATATCATCGTGATGTGACGCTCCCACATCTGGTCCGTACCTGGTACCGGATGGAGACTGATATCAAGTGATGAGTCAGTGGGGGTGCCGAACCGCACCGGTCTTTCCATTACTTCGGACCTGAAAAACAATTGTCCCGCGACGGGGTGAGAAATGAATCTCAGTGAATCAAGCCTAATCTCGGTTAGGACAATGATTCGCCCAGAACGTCCAAAGTATCACAAGATAACAACAGATATATATATATAAATATATCAATCATAACAAGTCTGACAAATCTACCACCAACAGAAGTACAACCACTCAGGCATACACAAGTTCATTATTAATCAATGACCCACGCGACTGGCGTGATAAATACATCAATAGTGCGATCCCGCACTCTTCTGGCAAAACCAGGCTACGTCCACTTTACCCTCTCAGCGACGGCTACTACAAGCAGTGTATCCAGTGCACCCGGCACGGCACTGCGAGTAGGCATTCCTTAAAAAGGAGCTTCGGTCCTTCACAAGCTGCGACCGGCATCCGATAATCCCTTAAAACCGTACGACTGGCACGGGAGCATGGATTATCGTGCTTCTGACAAGTCGCAAATTTCCATACAATCTGTACGGTACAAGTACCCACGGTACAAAGCGAACTTGCCAGGTAGCGTCATTGACCCTTTTAATGACCACACAAATTGCACTCGGCAATCAATTCATTGATTATCTTAGATTAACGCCAAAATCCACAAGAAATACAATCAACTCGGCCCCAAGGCCCACAAGATTCCCAATTGAACTTTTCAGCCAGGCAAACAAACCAATCAAGCAATCCACTCACTCTCGAGTAACCCACTTAACTCGGCAATTTCAAGCTCAATTCATATTAGAAATCTTAATTCTCAGTCAAATTATAGCAATCAATCGTTCGCTCGTCTCTAACCTGTCACTCACTCGCGAGTAACTCAATCAAACAATTAATTGCTAAATTACCACAAATAGCCACAGACAAATAATCGATCGACCATGTATCCTAACCATGGTTTCTATCTAAACCGGTCCCGATCGAAATATTTTTTTTTTTATAAATAAATAAATAATAAATAAATAATTAATTAATTAACTAAATAAATAAAACAGACTAATCCTAAGCGCAATTAGCGCCCTAACCAAGGTTTAGAGTCAACTCACAATTTGAGTTAGCTCGATCGGCGACGGCGGCGGCGGCGGCGGCGGCGGCGGCGGCGGCGGCGGCGGCGGCGGCGGCGATAAAACTAAGGTTTATCGCGCGGCGGGTTGGGCTCAAACTTCGGCGACACCCCGTGGGAGTCCGGCGAGGTCGCCGGAACAGGTGGCCGGCGGCGGAGCTCCGGCGAGCGGCGGCCGGCAGCCTGCAACAGTGAACAACTCAGAATGTTCAATCGGTAACCTCACTGTTTTGGCCGTTTTCCGGCGACACGGGCCGGGACAAGGCCGGCCAAGGGTCGGGGGCTCACCTAGGGGTCGGTGGGAGTCGGCCGGGACAGGTGGACGGCGGCGGAAGGCGGCCGGCGACGGCGGACAGCCGCGAACAGTGGCTGTCCTGCTGTTGCCCGAAACAGGGCTCTCGGTTGGCGACGATTTTCGGCGCCCACGCGCGGCGACCGGCGGAGCTGGGCTAGGTGGCGGTAGAGTAGACTCAGGGGAGTCGTCTGGCGGTGGCGGTGTGGTACGGCGGCGACGGTGGCGGCCGAAACGAAGACCGGAGCATACCGGGTCCAAAACAGAGTACCGGAGTTTTCGGGCCGGATTCCGGCGACTCCGGCGGCTGACGGTCGGCGACGAGGGGTGGGATCGGTCGAGGGGAGGTCGGGGGTTAGCTGGGTGGTGGTGGTCGGCGTCGGTGGCGGCCGTGGCGGCCGGAGGAGGCCGCGGAGCCCTCGGTTCCCCTGACCCGAAACAGGGGACGCCCGACCGGGTGGTTTACTTCGGCGAAACGGCGGCGGCGGCGGCTCGGCCGGGGTCCAGGCGACAGCGGCGAGTGGCTGGGGACGGTGGCTGCCGGTGGGGGTGTGGTGGTCGCGAAAAAATGGCGACGGGCGGAGGAGAAACCGATCGGCAAAGGGGGGGGTCGTCGGTCAACAGAAAAAAAAAGAGAAGAAGAAGAACAGAAGAAGAGAAGCAGATGAAGAAGAGAAGAAGAAGCAAGCGGCAGACGTGCGTTGGGCAGAGGGCAGCTGGGCCCACCTTGACTTTGAAGGCCACAAATTTAATTTTTTTTGTCTTATGTGAATGAATTATTGGGAGGGGCAAAATGGTAATTTTGGCGCGCCGGGACTGAAACGAAATTTTTGGTGTACTGATCGATGGGTAATTTCGGCAATTTCACTGGTCAAGCTCGATCAGGGTTAAGCTCGTTTGCAAAAACGGCAATTTAAAAATCGCCACGGATTAATTTCGAAACTCAATTCGAAACAATCTAAAGTTCGGAATTCGTCCAAATTTTCGTCTTTTCAGTCCTTGTAGTCCAAAATGGCGTCGACTATGAATCTACATTCATATCATTAAATCGACTTCCGGCACTTACAAGGGTTGAATTTCTAGGACGTCACAACTCTCCCCCACTTAGGAAATTTCGTCCTCGAAATTACAGCACAGTTCTAATCACTCAAAAAGAGAAGGATAACTAAGCTTCATAACTTCTTCATTCTCCCATGTAGCTCCTTCTGTGCCATGGTGTTGCCAGACCACCTTGACTAACGGAATTGTCTTGGATCGCAGTACCTGCTCTTTTCTGTCCACGATCCTGACTGGTCGCTCCACATATGACGCCCGTTCATCCAAATCAATTTCTTCGTAACTCAACACATGAGCAGGGTCTGGCTCATACTTCCTCAACATCGATACGTGAAAAACATTATGTACTTGAGCCAGTCTAGGCGGCAATGCGAGTCGATAAGCCAAAATTCCGATCCGTTCTAAGATTTCAAATGGTCCAACGTACCTCGGGCTCAGCTTTCCTTTCCTGCCAAAACGGGATGTTCCTCTCATAGGTGACACTTTCAAAAACACATGGTCGCCTACTTGAAATTCCAAAGGTCTGCGCCTTTTATCAGCATAACTCTTCTGGCGACTCTGAGCTGTCTTTAATCTATCTCTAATTACTTTAATTGCTTCCATCGACTGTTCTACTAACTCAGGGCCAGTTATCTTCCTTTCCCCAACCTCATCCCAACATACTGGTGTCCTGCAAGCCCTACCATACAAGGCCTCAAAAGGTGCCATCTTAATACTCTGTTGGTAGCTGTTATTATAGGCAAATTCAACCAAATGTAAATGTTCCTCCCAATTACCTCTGAAATCCAGAACACATGCTCTCAACATGTCCTCCAAGGTCTGAATCGTTCTTTCAGACTGACCATCTGTCTGTGGATGATAAGCTGTACTAAATTGCAGCTTCGTTCCTAAAGCAGTTTGTAGACTTTTCCAAAATGTAGCGGTGAATTTAGGATCTCGATCAGAAGTGATCGTCACTGGCACACCATGCAACCTTACAATATGCCTCACATACAACTCAGCGTATCTGTCTAAGGCAAAGTCCTTTCTTACTGGAATAAAATGCGCTGACTTCGTTAGTCTATCCACCACGACCCAAATTGAATCATGCCCTCGCTGACTCCTCGGCAAACCCATCACGAAATCCATCGTGATATGCTCCCATTTCCACTCTGGAATTTCCAAAGGTTGTAGTAGTCCTCCAGGTTTGCAATGCTGCGCCTTGACCTGCTGGCAGATCAAACATTTAGCCACATGTTTGGCTATATCAGTTTTCATACCATTCCACCAGTAATGCTGTTTCAAATTCTGATACATCTTTGTACTCCCAGGATGAATACTATAACTACTGCGATGTGCTTCTGATAAAATCTCCTCCCTTAAATTTTCATCCTCCGGCACAACCAACCGTCCTCTAAATTTAAGTATCCCATCCTCCGCTATTTGAAAATCGACCCTTCGTTTGGTTGGATCTCCTTGCAGGATCTTCCGGATAAAAGGGTCTGTGGACTGCAAGGCCTTAATTTTTACTTGCACTTCTGGCTCGATTCTCAAGGTAGCCACGAGACTCGACAGCTGGCTTATCTCCAATTTAAAGTCTGAGTCTCTTAATTGCTCAAGTAAACGCCACTCCTGCACCTGCAATTGAGCAATCACTGATTTTCTACTCAGGGCATCAGCAACCTTATTCGCCTTACCAGGATGATACAGGATCTCACAGTCATAGTCTTTTAATAACTCCATCCATCGGCGTTGTCTCATGTTCAGCTCCCTTTGAGAGAACAGGTATTTCAGACTCTGATGGTCGGTGTATACCTGAAAACTTTCTCCAATCAAATAGTGTCTCCAGATCTTCAAGGCAAACACAACCGCAGCTAACTCCAGGTCGTGTGTGGGATAATTCAACTCGTGTGGTCTCAACTGGCGGGACGCATATGCTACCACCCTGCCATGCTGCATCAAAACACAGCCCAGTCCCCTAAGCGAAGCATCGCTATAAATTTCATAACCACCAGGACCAGACGGAATTGTCAGAACAGGAGCCGTAGTTAGTCTATGCTTAAGCTCTTGGAAACTACGCTCGCACTTGTCCGTCCATTGAAACTTCGTATCTTTCTTCAGCAATTTAGTCAAAGGCGAGGCTATAGCTGAGAATCCTTCCACAAATCGCCTGTAATAACCTGCCAAGCCCAAGAAACTTCTAATTTCTGTAGCAGTTGTCGGTCTCGACCAGTTAATAACTGCCTCAATTTTAACTGGATCCACAGCAATGCCTTCACTCGAAACTACGTGGCCTAAGAACGCCACGCTAGCTAGCCAAAACTCACACTTACTGAATTTAGCGTATAATTGATGCGTTCTCAGAGTTTCCAGAACTATTCTCAGGTGTTGCTCATGATCTTCGGAACTCTTCGAGTACACTAGGATATCATCTATGAAAACAATCACAAAACGATCCAGAAACTCCTTGAACACTCTATTCATCAGATCCATAAAAGCAGCAGGAGCATTCGTCAAACCAAACGGCATCACTGTGAACTCGTAATGCCCATAACGTGTTCTAAATGCCGATTTCGGTATATCCTCTTTTCTGATTCTCAACTGATGGTATCCCGTCCGTAGATCAATTTTTGAAAATATAGATGCTCCCTGCAGCTGATCAAACAAGTCGTCAATCCTTGGCAGTGGGTACTTATTCTTGATCGTCACCTGATTCAACTGCCTATAGTCAATACACAGTCTCAAAGACCCATCCTTTTTCTTGACGAACAAGACAGGCGCTCCCCATGGCGAGGCACTAGGGCGAATGAATCCCTTGTCTAACAACTCCTGCATTTGAACCTTAAGTTCTTTCAATTCTGATAACGCCATTCTATATGGCGCCTTAGAAATCGGCTCCGTCCCCGGAGCTAATTCTATCACAAACTCGATTTCTCTTTCTGGTGGTAAACCAGGTAATTCTTGGGGGAAAACATCTGGAAACTCACATACAATCACAATATCCTCCAATTTCAATTCTTTAGCAGATGTATCTACCACAGAAGCCAAATAACCTAGGCACCCATCTCCCAACAATCGAGTCGCCTCTAACGACGATATCATCACAGTCGAGGTTCCTCCTCGATTACCCAAAAATTCATAACTACTGTCATCCATCGGATTAAACCGTATTATCTTATTAAAGCAATCCATTGTGGCTCTTTGCTTTACCAACCAATCCATTCCCACAATCAAGTCAAAATCGTACATTTCTAGCACAATCAAATCTATCTTACTCTCATGGCCATCCATCACTAGTCTGCAATCAGGACAGCTCACTGTAGCCACTACTTTATCTTTCAATGGCGTAGATACATTAAGCACAATTTCTAAAGGTACCAAGTTCAATTCAGATAATTTAACAAACTGATCCGCAACAAACGAATGAGTGGCGCCTGGATCAAATAAGGCATATGCTACTTGGTCATGCAAGAGGACCGTACCTGTAACAGTCGGCGAATCCTTCGCCGCTTCCCGAGTGACTGTAAAAACCCTTCCTTGTGCCGGCGGGCGATTCTGAAAGTTTGACGGCACAGATCCTCTAGACTGTCCCCCCTGCTGGGGTTGTGCCTGTCCACCTTGCCTCTGTGGGCAGTCCCTCACCTGATGGCCCAGCTGGCCACAACCAAAACAAGCACCACCTCGATACGGGCACAAACCAGGCCCATGCCTCTGTCGACACAAGCTGCACACCTCATTCTGACGAAATGCCGGCTTACTAATCGTCCCTCGGCGATTTGGTGGAATGTGACCCCGATTGTTAAACATGGGTTTCTTCCCTTGTCTCCTATCGAATCTGTTTGGGGAAACAAATCGTGATCCAGATGCAGTAGCCCTTTCAGACAAATCCCTCTCCACTATCAACGCCCTCGCGTAGATATCATCATAATCTTGAAGGTCAAGCGGTGCCAGGGCACTCTTAATCTCGGGCTTCAATCCGTCCTTGAATCTTCTAGCCCTATCCTCCGGATCCTCAATCATCCTCGGAGCATACTTAGATAGTTCAGAAAACTTTGCCTCGTACTGGTCAATAGTCATCTGATTCTGACGGAGGCGGAAAAATTCAGCCATCTTTTGCTCCCTAGCTGTCCTCGAAAAGTATTTATTATTGAAAACTTCTACAAAAGTATTCCATACTGGAATTGTACCTTCTGGAAAAGTTCTACCCTTGACAGCTCTCCACCACGTACTAGCATTCCCTTCAAGTTGATAAACTGCCAGAGTAACTTTATCCCTATCTGAGCATCTCAGCAAATCGAATGCTTTCTCCATCCCTTCGACCCATCGAGTAGCAGCTTCAGGGTCTCCACTTCCAGTGAATTGTGGTGGTTTCAATTTAAGAAACTGTTCCACCAGCTTTTGAGCCCTACGCTCCTCACTGTCATGTATAGGTAGGGGATTCACCGACGGAACTGCAACCGGTATAGCAGATGAAGTCCCAGCAGCAGCGACAGTAGCTGCGGCTTGATTCCTTACTTGTTGTCCCATCAAATCTCCAATAGTACCTAAGGCTTGCATGACTTCAGCCATTGTCGGTTCCCTTCCAGTAGGTCCTGAAGATTCGGCAGCAGAGGTTGCAGTAGGGGGTGCAATAGGGGACACTGTAGGCCGTACTCTTTCAGCATCGACCAATTCTTCCACCGGCCTTAAAGGTCTCCTTCGAGGTGCTCGGGGTGCTCTTCTACCACGTCCGCTCATTTTTCAGTAAAAGATGAAGTCCTGCTTACCCCAGAGCAAAACGTGGTCAGAAAGAGACCCTTAAATTATACCACATAATTAGCAATCACAGGCATAATAACCAAGAATCTTACTAACTATCCCATTTCTCAACACTCCTTATCACTCCGTGCCAATGACCAGATGGATCAGGCTGACCTTGCTCTGATACCACCTTGGGCGGGGATGTCACGTTCCGACTCTCGAGCCCGCGACATCCCTTGCCAAATCGCCACCAGGTCATAATAGATAGCGTCCCAGGCAATTGCTATCGACCTAAGCTTATATTGCGCAAGCGGAACGTACCATCTTCCATTCAATAAAAACACATGGGATAGATAGAAAGTAAAGCCAGATTGCAAAATACAAAAGGCTGATGAGAATAGATGATTCATAACCTTACAGAGCCATCAACTGATAAATACAACCCCATGCTTCGGGGTGGCCCTCTAGGACTCACAAAAAGATACAGGAGTCAGGTAAGGTTAACTCTCATCTATCCCAAAACAGTATCCCCCACAAAAATAACCACAGTTCCCTGACTACAAAAAGACCCTAACCCACTACTGGGAAGACTCGACATCCGTGTCGTAATAATCAAACGGGGGAGCCGGGTCATTTGGGTCATCACAAGAACTCTGGCTAGAACGCACAGAGGGGGCTACCGATTGCTCAGGCTCGAGATCGAGCTCCATACCAGGCGCGGGGTCCATCACTTCCCCATCAGGTGTATCAATATCCATCGGGTCCCAAGCGGGGATATTAGGGACCCCCTGTAGAGGTGGCCCCTCAAATCCTCGAAGCGGACCGAAGAGATCCATCCCATCACGAAGATACCAGGCTTTAAAGAGATGTGCCACCAGATGTGGCATCCCTTCATCAACCCATATCGTCGTGATGTGACGCTCCCACATCTGGTCCGTACCTGGTACCGGATGGAGACTGATATCAAGTGATGAGTCAGTGGGGGTGCCGAACCGCACCGGTCTTTCCATTACTTCGGACCTGAAAAACAATTGTCCCGCGACGGGGTGAGAAATGAATCTCAGTGAATCAAGCCTAATCTCGGTTAGGACAATGATTCGCCCAGAACGTCCAAAGTATCACAAGATAACAACAGATATATATATATAAATATATCAATCATAACAAGTCTGACAAATCTACCACCAATAGAAGTACAACCACTCAGGCATACACAAGTTCATTATTAATCAATGACCCACGCGACTGGCGTGATAAATACATCAATAGTGCGATCCCGCACTCTTCTGGCAAAACCAGGCTACGTCCACTTTACCCTCTCAGCGACGGCTACTACAAGCAGTGTATCCAGTGCACCCGGCACGGCACTGCGAGTAGGCATTCCTTAAAAAGGAGCTTCGGTCCTTCACAAGCTGCGACCGGCATCCGATAATCCCTTAAAACCGTACGACTGGCACGGGGCATGGATTATCGTGCTTCTGACAAGTCGCAAATTTCCATACAATCTGTACGGTACAAGTACCCACGGTACAAAGCGAACTTGCCAGGTAGCGTCATTGACCCTTTTAATGACCACACAAATTGCACTCGGCAATCAATTCATTGATTATCTTAGATTAACGCCAAAATCCACAAGAAATACAATCAACTCGGCCCCAAGGCCCACAAGATTCCCAATTGAACTTTTCAGCCAGGCAAACAAACCAATCAAGCAATCCACTCACTCTCGAGTAACCCACTTAACCCGGCAATTTCAAGCTCAATTCATATTAGAAATCTTAATTCTCAGTCAAATTATAGCAATCAATCGTTCGCTCGTCTCTAACCTGTCACTCACTCGCGAGTAACTCAATCAAACAATTAATTGCTAAATTACCACAAATAGCCACAGACAAATAATCGATCGACCATGTATCCTAACCATGGTTTCTATCTAAACCGGTCCCGATCGAAATATTTTTTTTTTATAAATAAATAAATAATAAATAAATAATTAATTAATTAACTAAATAAATAAAACAGACTAATCCTAAGCGCAATTAGCGCCCTAACCAAGGTTTAGAGTCAACTCACAATTTGAGTTAGCTCGATCGGCGACGGCGGCGGCGGCGGCGGCGGCGGCGGCGGCGGCGGCGATAAAACTAAGGTTTATCGCGCGGCGGGTTGGGCTCAAACTTCGGCGACACCCCGTGGGAGTCCGGCGAGGTCGCCGGAACAGGTGGCCGGCGGCGGAGCTCCGGCGAGCGGCGGCCGGCAGCCTGCAACAGTGAACAACTCAGAATGTTCAATCGGTAACCTCACTGTTTTGGCCGTTTTCCGGCGACACGGGCCGGGACAAGGCCGGCCAAGGGTCGGGGGCTCACCTAGGGGTCGGTGGGAGTCGGCCGGGACAGGTGGACGGCGGCGGAAGGCGGCCGGCGACGGCGGACAGCCGCGAACAGTGGCTGTCCTGCTGTTGCCCGAAACAGGGCTCTCGGTCGGCGACGATTTTCGGCGCCCACGCGCGGCGACCGGCGGAGCTGGGCTAGGTGGCGGTAGAGGAGACTCAGGGGAGTCGTCTGGCGGTGGCGGTGTGGTACGGCGGCGACGGTGGCGGCCGAAACGAAGACCGGAGCATACCGGGTCCAAAACAGAGTACCGGAGTTTTCGGGCCGGATTCCGGCGACTCCGGCGGCTGACGGTCGGCGACGAGGGGTGGGATCGGTCGAGGGGAGGTCGGGGGTTAGCTGGGTGGTGGTGGTCGGCGTCGGTGGCGGCCGTGGCGGCCGGAGGAGGCCGCGGAGCCCTCGGTTCCCCTGACCCGAAACAGGGGACGCCCGACCGGGTGGTTTACTTCGGCGAAACGGCGGCGGCGGCGGCTCGGTCGGGGTCCAGGCGACAGCGGCGAGTGGCTGGGGACGGTGGCTGCCGGTGGGGGTGTGGTGGTCGCGAAAAAATGGCGACGGGCGGAGGAGAAACCGATCGGCAAAGGGGGGGGTCGTCGGTCAACAGAAAAAAAAAGAGAAGAAGAAGAACAGAAGAAGAGAAGCAGATGAAGAAGAGAAGAAGAAGCAAGCGGCAGACGTGCGTTGGGCAGAGGGCAGCTGGGCCCACCTTGACTTTGAAGGCCACAAATTTAATTTTTTTTGTCTTATGTGAATGAATTATTGGGAGGGGCAAAATGGTAATTTTGGCGCGCCGGGACTGAAACGAAATTTTTGGTGTACTGATCGATGGGTAATTTCGGCAATTTCACTGGTCAAGCTCGATCAGGGTTAAGCTCGTTTGCAAAAACGGCAATTTAAAAATCGCCACGGATTAATTTCGAAACTCAATTCGAAACAATCTAAAGTTCGGAATTCGTCCAAATTTTCGTCTTTTCAGTCCTTGTAGTCCAAAATGGCGTCGACTATGAATCTACATTCATATCATTAAATCGACTTCCGGCACTTACAAGGGTTGAATTTCTAGGACGTCACATGGTCCCTGTCATGAAAAAAAAAATGTTCATTCTTTGGTCAGTGTGGGTTATCGTCCTCGTTATAAAAAACATTATTTTTTCTACAACTGTACTTTTAAAGGCTTATGTTGTTGTGGTCTTGTGGTGGAGAAAAAAAGGTTATGGTTTGTGGACATTGACTGCTCGATTGCTTCATCAATTTTCAGGAAGGTCATTACTCCTTGCTGATATGGCTAGGCTACACAAAATGCCTTTGGATATAAATGCCTTTGAGAAATCACCTTCAGAGACTCACACAAATTCTGAGAAATCACCACTAGAGAAATATGAGAATTCTGTAGTGGCCAGCAGTGGCCTTGGAAAGACCAATATCTATGATGGTGTTTCTCGTTACAATGTAAGGGTTGCATCAACAGAAATGGAAGCGAATTTTCATAAGGAAAACAATGATTATGATCTACGCTATTGAAAAAAGCCGAAAAGTGATTATCACACATTGTTTAATTCAATGTTCTTCAACACATTGGAAGATGCAATTATAGACCTTGAGAAACTTGCAAACCGGGTGAGATGGATCAAAGATATTTTAGAGCTCAGAGAGCATCCATCAAAAGGAAGCAAAGCCTTTGAAGAAAAAAAGGAAGTGACAAGGTTGTTCAGCTTGACTGATGAGAAGATCTGATGAAGGACATGATGTTGTCTGTTGATGTGTCTTTTAGAATTTTGAAGTTGTTAAAGTTATGTTTGATTTTAATGATGCAACTTAGATTGATACATGTTGTGGAGCAACGTGGTTAGGTGTGATTGCTGCTTTTTGGCTTGATATACATCTGCAGCAAGTGATGTTGCATTTTGGTTTGGTTTGGTTTGTTATGTGTTCAGTAGCAATATTGACTTTCACTATTGCATTTTCTCCCGGTGTGTTTACCAGTAACAATCTTGATTTTGTTTAAGTGAACATGTTTTGACTATTGTTGTTGTTGATGTAATAACATGCAGCACCATTTGAGTAGCAATGATTATGTGTAATTGGAACAATGATATTTGTAGCCAGAGTGAGGCGGCTTGTTCTATCTGTATTGTACAACTGAGTAGGTGAAGAATAAGCAATGATGCTGAAACAGGTGAAGAAATGATCTTAAAAAAAGTGAACCTAAGTGATCACTTTTCAGAAAATTGAGAAACCCAAATGATCACTTTCCAAAAATTGAGAAACTCAAATGATCACTTTCCAAAAATTGAGAAACTTAAGTAGTCACTTTTAAAAAATATGGTACTTAAGTGGCCACTTTTTGAAAGTTGAGTAACCTAAGTGATCGATTTAACTAAATCTATGCACTCAAGCGATCATTCGTAAAGTTGTTGGAATTCATTCCATCTTGAAACTCATATGCAAAAACCAGTACCTGAAGCTGTAAATCAACATTGCATTTGCACAAAAAAAATTCATGCCTCAATTTAATCATATTTCCACAAGTTGGCATCCTTTACTCAAACATAATCGCAAAAAGTAACAACATTGGCATACATTTCAATATGTCACGTTCATGTACGACATCATCATGTCATTATTCCTCAACTACGGTAGACTCAGAGGAACCTTCTCTTTAGTAGGGTTGCATATGCCCATAAACCAGAATAAACACACAAACAATAACACCGTAAGAAACAATTGAGAAATATCTTTTTGATTTTTCATCCTTGAAAATTCCTTCTTTCAGTAGTTCACCAAATATTGCAGACCCTTTATCTCTGCTTCCATTGAGTCACTATCGTCCAACTCATCTGTCAATATATGTCGACGTTCATCTCGTCCTTGAAGTAGCTCTCTTATAACTGTTATTGCTCGGTTTGAGAATTTCACGTCAACCCATCTATAAGATAGTTGACAACAATATAACGAGTTAGCAAGAAAATTTCTTCCATGCTTGTTGCAGCAAGGCAAAATAGCAAATATCCCCTCAAAGCAAGCAAAGAAATCCAAAATCCAAAATCATGGCTAAAGTCATAAAAAAATGATAATCAACGTAACGTAGTAATGAACACTTAAAATATCCACAATTTAAGTTTTCTCTATATTTGACACATTCGTGGAACCTTCTCCCAAGAATATCTCTCGTCCAAGCTATTCTTGTTGGACTTTAAAGCTCACAATAGCAAAAACGTGGAGCTTCATCTTGGCTTTGCTCATTCATTTGTGAACTACTTACCCTACTTCTGCTTCCCATCGCGGATTTGACGAGTTGATTTCGGGCATTTAAAGATTTTGGAATTCGCTAGGATTTTTGAATTCGTGGGGGGGGGGGGGATCGGTAGAGTTAGGGCTCTTTGGATATAATTATGCGAGTTCGACTCGGTAGGTTTGGGAATCTTTAGATATGATCACGAGTTCGAGTTGAGGGTTCTTCAGATATGATTTTCCCCCATTGTTCAAGCAAGAGCTCGATTAGGGTTCTTCAGATTTGATTTTGCCCCAATTTGTTGAAGTAAGAGAGTGATTCTTTAATAAGAGGAGTGTATGACATCATTTGGCAAACATTTGCTTATTCACCTTTCCGACAGTCCACGTGGGCTGGATTTATATTATTTTAATGCCACGTAGGATTTTCCGATGACCCAAATTACCAATGGCACTCAAGTGGCCCATATTTAAAAATCGTGGTACTCTGATCGAAAAAAAAGTTGTGGCACTCAAGTGATCTCCATTCAAAAGTTGTGGCACTTATACTGTTATTACCCCAAGAAAGTGAGATAAAGGCTTATTTATGCGACAGTTACAAACATAAGACATTCTTAATCTTTGATCCAACATAATAACTTCTAATCTCGACCATTGGAGCTCATTAAAAGTCATGACATTCGCACGACCACTTGCAGCTTAATAACCTAAGAAAAAATACTAAAAAAAGAAGAATCACCTGAAAATACTATAAGTATAATGATTCTCCTGCGCTGGTTTGGGCTAATATAATTCTAGTAAGGTTTCAATTTTTCCTCATTACTCATGAGGTGATGATCATTTCCATAAGTGTTCTTGTGCTGCTCCTTAAGCGAAAAAAGTCATGTTGGTTGGGGTACTCACCTTGCAAAGGGGTTGCAGTGGCAATACCCCTTCTTCTCTTGTGCATTTATTTGGGGGCTTGCACGGGCTAATATATGCATAAGAATTACAGCTAATATTCTTTCCTATTTGTTGTTACTTTCTATGTTTATGTTGAGATAGAGATAGAGTGACATTCATTGGTCTTTATACTGTAATGAGATCCTTCGTCTTTTACTTTCTGATGATGCATTTAAGTTTACATATAGCCTGTGAGCTTGACTTACTGTTATTTCTGGGTTCAACCTCAGAATTGTTTTTTCCATAAAAGAAAAAGGTGGAACCTTTCCTTTGGCAATTAGCGTAAAAGTTGCTTCCTCCATGTGTTGATTACTGAAGTCCTTTTATTATTATTTTATTATTATTATTTTTTAAAATCTTTGTGAAGGCCCTCTTTGGTATCTGAGTCTGTGTATCCTTTGCTTATTGTCCAAGCCGTGACGATGTTGTTGCTACTTACCGTCCCAAAGTGGAGATGTCTAGTGAGGTCACTACTTCTCAGCCTTGATTCCCTCCTACTTCTTCCCCTTTGGGGGGACGAACAATTCAGGGCTATCACGTGTGTTTTAGGAGAGCAGGAAGCTCTTATCAGAAGTTGGGTACTACTTGTGCAAAGGTGAGTGATTTTCGCCTCCCCAGATCTGCAATTGTTGATCTAGAGAATCGCAATCGGCTGTTTGCTTCAGGTGACGAACTGACCAATCAGTTGATCTTTCAAGAATTACCATCCTTTTCAGTTTCTCAGCAACTTAAACTGCAGAAGCATCCTTTCCATGATGTCAACTACACGAGCGCCATGAACCAAGGCTTATTAAGTAGTTTAAGCGAGAACTCATTGCAGATTTCAAATGTATGGTTCGATCAACCTGCTTTAGTTTGTGCTATTGCAGTCGGTCCATAACTCCAAGGGCAGCACTGGAATCACATGATTCAGAGAAACTTGCAATGGATTTAATTTACATTTTACATTTCGCAATCGGCGGTTACTGTCTTACTTTTAATAGGGAAGGCACTGTTCTGGTAGTAAAGTTGAGAACAAGGTATATTCAGGTGAATACAATTGATAATCTTTGTACGATACAGTGAATACATTTAGCCTGCCCATTGTAGTGTATTATGATGCTAGAAAAGTTGTAGGATTACCAGCGAATTGTCAGTTTATTATGCTAGCCGCATTAATAATGCAGAACTTTCAATGATATCTTTCTTACGAGTACCAAGTACATGATTAAGTCTGGAACTGGACCAAATGGGTCGGTTCCAGGTTTGTGGAATCGGAAACCGACCCTAAAAACGGGTTGGACAAGACCAGCTGGTTTCGGGTTAATTTTGGGTAACCCGGGAACCGACGTAGTATTTTTGCTTTCTTTATTGGACAAACTGCCCGGTTATTGTCAGGTGGATGTTTCCTGGTGGGAACAGGAAATAAGAGATCTAGAATTGGCTCATACAATGCACAATAGACGTGCCTTCACTCAAAACACAGCAAACGGTTCTTGATATCTGGCCTCAAAAGTCACATGATAATTATGAGGAACTCCATTCTCTTGGGCAAGTTTTATCTGTTGTTTCACGTCAAGCTCTTCAATTGGCAACACGTCCAGTAAGTAACGAAACAATTCATGATTGTCGGTTCCCGGGTGGGTGGATTTAGCACCCTAAACCGGTACCGGACCAGATTATTCCAGTTTCAAATTGTTGGAATTGGAAACCGGAACAATTCTTGGTTTTATCCAATATCAGTGCTCATTGTTGGAGTTGGCGAATACTTCGGGGTTCATGCGAGGTTTGGGGGCAGCGCCCTAGAAACGGGTGTCCCGCTCCCCGGTGAACGGGCGGCTGCCCCGCTTGCCGGTGAGTAGGCGAAGGCAGCTCCCGAAACAACAACGGTTTTGAGTTTGTGTTTAGGATGACCCTGTTTGTTGTGGAACAAAGAGATTCGGATAAACTTAGATTTGGGGCCTATTTTGTCATATATATATTACACGAGCATCATTGTAATGACTTTGTACGGTTGAAAACCAAAATCATAGTAAAATCTCTTCGTGGGGTGAACCTTGGGTAAACTCGTGCGCCATATATTATTTTTCTTGTATTTTCTGTATGATCATCTAGTTGGATTTGTATATCCCTTTACTCACCCCTAGTTATATGATCGAACTTATGGACATCAGGATTCTCCGCCTTAATAAAAAAATCTAATCTAAAAGCTTAAATAATTAGATAAAGAACTTATATTATGTGAGGTCCAACAACTAATCTAGGACAACACTATAACCATCCTCTGATTTGCAAATCAGATTGAAAAATGCACGTGAAATTGAAGAACTGGGAATTACATGAGAATTAAACTTTGAAGGGGGCATAAGATAGAGAGTCTAATCCAAAAGACTGCTACAGTGACGCGAATACTTTGACAAATTATTGTCCCATGCTAGTGCTTAAATAATTAATGATTATACACATCGTGATGCAATGAAGCTTTTAGGAGAGTTGACATGAGATCAGAAACCTTAATAAGGCCAATCTCATTGCTTCCTATTGCACAGGTCAGAAAACGTATTCTTACTTTGGGTAATCAGGTTAAAATATAGTATAAAGCTTATATTTGTTTTGTGCTTGCTCAAGACAGGATCACATCGGATCGGATATAGCTGATAACATAGTAATATCTGCATAATAGTTAAACCAAGATAGAAATAATAATACTCTGGCTTTGAAGAGAACCGAGCAAATGTGGTAAAAAATATAGAGCGACCAGAGGGAAAAGCACAAAGCTCAAAACGAAGTATTATACACCAACCATGGACGATGCACGGAAACCACTGTCGTTCTCCAAGTTTTTCATGGCCAAGCACAGCTCCGAACGAATGGTACGTCGCTTCCTCTTCTTTGCCATTTTTTTTTTTTTTTATGGTTATGCGAACAAAGCTGTACGGATCACTTCTTTCAGCCACATTCGTTCCTTCGGTCTTCTTACTCGGTTCTAGTCTTCATGTTACTGTTTTAACTTTGCTGTTGCTGGCTTTCGCGGCCTCGATGACTGGCCGCCCGGAAGTCGGGTTTTGGGCCGGCAGGTTCGCCGTGAGAGAGCCATGATCCAGAAGCCATTGCAAGGTTCCTTTCTTTTCAAAGCTCTTTGAAGTTTGTTTTGATGGGTCCGGTTCTGGTGGTTTGTTGATCAGGACACTGATCACTCGACTCTCCCAAGCTTGTGTGCTCCTAGGAATCCATAGTTCATCATCCATCAACATACTTTGGTCGAAATTCCACACAAGTGATCTTTATTCGCATTTAATTTAAGGTGAACCCGGGAAGGTGATTTCTTGCACGTAACAAAGTAAAATTTGACATGTCGCCCGGAAGTCGGGGCTTGGGGCGGCAGGTTCGCCGTGAGAGAGCCATGATCCAGAAGCCAATGCGCCAGCTCCTAAAGTGAGAGAGCCCACGAAATATGAACTTACACTAACCTTTTTTCAGATAGACTTATTTGTTCTTTTTCAGTCTTTTTCTCTTTATTTTGCCAATTTGGAGCAACAATATTGAAAAAACAGTAGCCAGTTTTCGCAGCCTTTTTTCTATGTTCATTCGGCTTTTATTAGTATCATACATTTATTTTCTTTCAAGAGAATGTACTGTAGTCCATGGATAAGTTCATTATCTTTCTTGTTTTATAGTTTGTAATCAGGAAATCTCGTTTGTAAATGCTATCATGAGCGGCGTTAATACGCGATAGACTACCATGTTTGAGGTTATGAGCATCTTTCTTAATCCCCACAAAGAATCCCACTAGTCGTTGTAGATTACATCAAAGACCAGAGGCCTCGAGCAATTTCGCTAACCCGCTTGAGTGGTGAATCTTGGATGGTCAGCCTGATCAAAGAAGAGGGCGCACTTTATTTCAAATAGGACTTGGAATCAATTGATTGCATTTACATATAAGAATGCATATTTAGTGCATTGTAAAATCATGAAATTTGATGGATATTAATTTAAAACCGCGGTTTGCCTAGAATGAGCTTTTTAAATCTACTGTGCTGCGTAACTGCGCGACTAGTATAGTTCAAAGGCTAATATCTTTGATTTTTGACCGTCTTTTGGGGTTGGACGTAATAGAACTTTTGTAGAAATTCGAGCAAGCTTCACTTGGAATTTAAGACGGCTTGAAATGAAGGTCGGAAGAGGAAGTTATCGCTCGAGAGATTTCTTGACAAAGTGGAAAGATGACATCGAATAAGCAACTTAAAAGAATAATTCGAGCTAGAAATAAAAATTAATTTAAATCAATTAAATGGATTTTTCAAGTTGTCGTTTACCTAGACTTTATTTCTTGAAGAAGAATACTTGGGCCAGAGGTCGATGGTATAATGGATTGATAAGGAAGAGGATCACCAATTATTCAAAAAGTTAAAAAGGAATCTGAGGGACATGCGGATTGATTGAGAAACCAATTATTCAGATATAAAGTAGAATTCGAAATTCGAAAGATTCTGAGTCTATCAGATTGATTAAGAAATTGATTGATTATGTTTATACATAATAATGGATATTTAGGATATTATAAAGTCATGGAATTTGACGGATCTTAATTTGATGTGACGGTTTGCTTGGAATGAGCTTTTTAAATCTGGTGCGCTGCGTAATTGTGAGAAGAGTACTTTTCAAGGGCTAATATTTTTGGTTTTCGACTGTCTTTTGTGTCACGTCCCGACTCTCGAACCCGCGACATCCCTTGCCAAATCCCCATCAGGTCATAAAAGATAGCGTCCTAGGCAACCGCTATCAACCTAAGAATATACTGCGCATGCGGAACGTGCAATCTTCCAAATAATAAAATCAACATGGGATAGGTAGGAAGAAAAGCCAAATAACCCAACGATCATATAAAACTGCTGAGAATAGATGATCTATAACTTTACAGAACCAACAGCTGATAAATACAACCCCATGCTTCGGGGCGTCCTTCTAGAACTTACAAAAAGATACAAGAGTCAGGTAATAAGGTCAACTCTCATCTATCCCAAAATAGTACCCCCACAAAAGTCGTCACCAGTTCTCTGACCACAAAAGAAACCTAACCCTCTACTGGATAAAAACGGCATCCGGATCGTCATAACCAATTGGGGGAGCCGGGTAGTTCGGGTCATCACAGGAACTCTGGCTAGAATAGATAGAGGAGGCTACTGACTGCTCGGGCTGCATACCGGGTGTGAGATCTACCACTTCCCCATTAGGCGTATCGATGTCCATCGGATCTCAGGCGGGGACATTAAGGACCCCTTGAAGAGGTGCAAATCCTCTGAGCGGACCAAAGAGATCCACCCCATCGCGAAGATACCAAGCCTTGAAGAGGTGTGCCACCAGGTGTGGCATCCCTTCATCGACCCTTATCGTCGTGATGTGGCGTTCCCACATCTGGTCCGTACCTGATGTCGGATAGAGACTGACATCGTGTGATGAGTGGGTGGGGGTACCGAATCGCACCGATTTCTCCATTACTTTAGACCTGAAAAGTTGTCCTACGACGGAGTGAGAATTTAATCTCAGTGAATCAAGCCTAATCTCGGTTATGACACTGATTCGCCTAGGATAACTTAAGCACCACAGTATGCCACAAGATATAAACACACACACACACACACACACAC
Source organism: Rhodomyrtus tomentosa (assembly GCA_028455895.1). Lineage (NCBI taxonomy): Eukaryota > Viridiplantae > Streptophyta > Magnoliopsida > Myrtales > Myrtaceae > Rhodomyrtus > Rhodomyrtus tomentosa. The sequence continues at coordinate 44,371,076 of JAPCWY010000003.1, read as the reverse complement.
ACACACACACACACACATATATATATATTAATAAAATATATCTGCCAAATCAGCAATCAATTAAGGCATCACCACTCAGGCGTACACAAGACATCACACAAGTTTATTATTAAACAATGACCCACGCGACTGGCGTGATAAATACATTAATAGTGCGATCTCGCACTCTTCTGACAGGACCAAGCTATGTTCACTTTATCCTCTCAGCAATGGCTACTACAAGCGGTGTATCCAGTGCACCCGGCACGGCACTGCAAGTAGGCATTCCTTAAAAAGTAGCTTCGGTCCGTCACAAGCTGCGACCGACATTCAATAATCCCTTAAAACCGTACGACTGGCACGGAGCATGGATTATCGTGCTTCTGACAAGTCGCGAGTTTCCATACAATAGGTACGGCACGAGTATCAATGGTACAATGCGAATTTGCCAGGTAACGTCGTTGATCCTTTAAATGACCACCAAATCGCATTCGGTAATCAACGCATTGTTTATCTATGATTAATGCCAAAATTCATACAGAAATACAACAGACTCGGCCCCAAAACCCACAAGACTCTCAGTCGAGCATTTCAGCCAGGCAACCAAACCAATCAGGCAATTAACGCACTCGCGAGTAATTAACTCAACCCGACAATTTTGAGCTCAATTCATACTATATTTCTTGTATCTCAATCGATTTATAATAATCAATTGCTCGCTTGTCTCTAACCTGTCACTCGCTCACGAAAAAACACAATCAATCAATCAATTGATAAATTACCACAAATAGCCACAGATAAATAATCGATCGGCCATTTATCCTAACCATCGGTTTTATCTAAATCTGTTCCGATCGTAAATTTTTTATATGTATAAATAAATAAATAAATAAATAAATAATTAATTAAAACTAATCCTAAGCGCAATTAGTGCCTTAACCAAGGTTTAGGGTCAACTCACAACGTGAGTTAGCTCGAGCGATGGCGACGGCAGTGGCGGCGACGACGGCGAAATTAGGGTTTATCGCGTGGCGATTTGAGCTTAAACTTTGGCGACACCCCGGGGAAGTCCGGCGAGGTCGCCGGAACAGGTGGTAGGCGACGGAGCTCTGACGAGCGGCGGCCGATGGCTTGAAACAACAAAGGTCAGTAACCAAAACTGGCGAACCAGATTGTTTTGGGTGTTTCCCGGTAACACGGGCAGGGATAAAGTCGGCCAAGGTTCGGGAGCTCACCCAGGGGTTGGTGGGGGTTGGCTGGGACCGCTGGAAGGCGGCGGAAGGCTGTCGGCGGCAGGGAACAGCCGTGATCAGAAGCTGTCCTTCTCGGTGCCGAAATAGGGGAGTTGATCGGCGGCGAATTCTGGGCGCCACGCACGACGGCCGGCGGCGGTGAGCTCTGAGGTGGTAGAGGGGACTCCGGAGAAGTGATCGGCGGTGGCAGTGAGGCACGGTGGCGGCCGGATCGAAGATCGAATTGAGCTTGGTCCAAAACAGAGTACCGGGACTTCGGGGCGACTTTTCGGCGGCTCCGGCGGCGGACGGCAGGTGGGGCTGAGTCGGGACGGTCGAGGGGAGGACGGCGGTTAGTTGAGGAGCGGTGATTGGCGTCGGTGGCGACCGTGGTGGCCGGAGGAGGCCACGAAGCTCTCGGGTTCACTGACCTGAAAATAGGGTAGGCTCGCCGAGCCGATTTCTCGGCCGTTCGACGACGACGGCAGTCCAGCTTGGGTCAGGGTGGCGGCGGGGAGTAGCTGAGGGCGGTGGCTGTCGGTGGTGATGCGGTGGTCCCGCAAAACGACGGTGGACGGAGGAGGAATGGATCGACAAAGGGGGGTGTCCACGGTGAAGAACAAAGAAGAAGAAGAAGACAGAAGGCTGTCGTCAAAATGCATGGGGTAAAGAAATGGTGGGCCATGACCAAGACTTTGGTGGCCAAAAATTTAATTTTTTTGTCTTATACTCACCAATAATCGAGGGGTAATTTGATAATTTAGCGCGCCGGGACTGAAACGAAATTTTGGTATACAGTACGAAGGGAGTTTTCGGTAAATTCACTGGCCAAACTCGGTCGGGGTTAGGCTTGATAGCGAAAACGGCAATTCCAATTCACCGCGGATTCGAAACCCAATTCGAAATAATCTAAAGTTTAGGATTCGTCCAAATTTTTATCTCTTCAGTCCTTATAGTCCAAAATAGGTGTCGACTATGATTATATTTTCATATCATTTCCATCGACTTCCGGCGCTTACAAAAGTTGAATTTCCAAGACGTCAATTATACATAATAGAACGTTTGTAATATGCTCGAATAAGCTTAGCTTGGATTATAAGATTGACTTGAAATGGAAGTTGGTAGAGGAAGTTATGACCCAAGAGATTTCCTAACGAAGTGAAGAAGATGGCACTGAATAAACCACTTAAAAGAATGATTCGTGCCAGAAACACAAATTAATCTAAATCAATTAAATTGACTTGTCAAGTTGTTGTTTACCTGAGTTTATTTCCTAACGAAGAATACTTGGGTTAGAGTTTGATGGTACAATGGAGTGATAAGGAAGAGGTTCAGCAATTCATGAAATTCAAAAGAAATCCGAGGGACATGCAAGGAAGAACAATAAAAAGGAATAAAAGAACAAAAACGGAAAAGATCTTGATATGGTCAAGCTTCCCAATGCACCGCGTTCACAAGATCACACAACAGAACAAAGCGTCTGCCTTTGTTTTTGGTTTTTCTTTTTCCCTCTCTTATTCAATCCCGTTCATTTGTTGAAAGACATCACAGAAGAGACAAAATAGAGGATACGGTGCGGGTACAACGTAGGGAGAGAAAATTTATAGCTATTTTCGTTGAAGAGCTTGACGGGTTGAAGCACGAGCTCGACATGGTTTTCGCGTGATCGTGTTCGGCTCGACCGCCTGCATTAAGGGAATTCTTGCAACGCCTGTTCATCCCATAAGAACGCAACTTTCTATGGAATAGCACGCGAAAAAAACTGTCAAAGGAACATTGCAAAAGGTTTGAAGCTTTGATATTTTTATTTTTTCTTTTCAAAGCTCTTTGAAAGTTTGTCTTGATGGGTCCGGTTCTGGTAGTTTGTTGAACAGAACACTGTTCACTCGACCCTCCCAAGCTTGCGCTCTCCTGGGAATCCATACTTCATCACCTATCAACATACTTTAGTCGAAATTCTACACAAGTGATCGTTCTCCGCATTCAATCTGAGGTGAACCTGGGAAGGTGATTTCTTGCACCTAACAAAGTAAAATTTGTGCCTTTCCTTTTGGAGATTGAGGGTCTGCCCCATGGATTTACAGGGCTCTTTCACGATTCCCCACCTCTTCTCTATTAGATGTGAAGATTTCCCGATTTAGTGGGCCGCTTAGGGTTCCTTCTTTTCTTTTCTCTGGCCGCAGCGAAATGCACAAAGCTCATAATGAAGTACTACACACCAACCATGGATGATGCAGGGAAACCATTGTCGTTCTTCAAGTTTCTCATGGCCAAGCATAGCTCCAAACAAATGGTACGTCGCTTCCTCTTCTTTGCCATTTTTTCTTTTATGGTTATACGAACAAAGCTCTATGAACCGCTTCTTTCGGCCGCATTCATTCTTTCGGTCTTCTTGCTCTATTCTAGGGTTCGTGTTACTGTTTTAACTTTGCTGTTACTAGCTCTCGCGGCCTCAATGACATGCCGCCCGGAAGTCGGGGCTTGGGGCGCTAAGTTCGCTTTGAGAGAGCCATGATCCAGAAGCCATTGCATAGGTTCCTAAAGTAAGAGAGCCCACGAAATATGAACTTACCCTAACCTTTTTTAAGTTAGACTTAGTTGTTCTTTTTCAGCCTTTTTTCCTTTATTCTGCAAATTTGGAGCAACAAAATTGAAAAAACAGTAGCTAATTTCGTCGCTTTTTTTTTCTGTTCATTCAACCTTTAGTTGTATCATACATTTCTTTTCTTCCAAGAGAACGTACTATAGTCCACGGATAAGTTCATTATCTTCCTTGTTTTATAGTTTGTAATCATGAAATCTCGATTGTAAATGCTATCATGAGCGGCGTTAATATGCGATAAACTACCATGTTTGAGGTTCTGAGCATCTTTCTTAATCCCCACAGAGAATCCCACCAGCCGTTATAGATTACATCAAAGACCAGAGGCCTTGAGTGATTTTACTAAGCGGCCCGGGTGGCGATTCCTAGATGGTCGGCCTGAAAAAAATGGAGGGTGCACTTATATTTCAAATAGGACTTGGAATCAATTGATTGCATTTACACTTAAGAATGCATATTTGGGATATTGTAAAGTCTTGGAATTTGACGGATGTTAATTTGAAACTATGATTTGCCCAGAACGAGCTTTTTAAGTCTACTGCGCTGTGTAACTGCCTGACCAGTATACTTCAAGGGCTAATATATTTGATTTTTGACTGTCTTTTGGGGTTGGACATAATAGAACTTTTGTAGAACGTCAAACATGCTTCGCTTGGACCATAAGACGGTTTGAAACGGAGGTTGGTAGAGGAAGTCATGGCCCGAGAGATTTCCTGATAAAGTGAGGAAGATGGCATCGAATAAGCAACTTAAAATAATGATTTGTGCTAGAAACACATATTAATTTAAATCAATTAAATAGATTTTTGAAGTTGCCATTTACCTAGAGTTTATTTTTTGAAGAAAAATACTTGGGCCAGAGGTCGATGGTATAATGGATTGATAAGGAAGAGGTTTACCAATTATTCATAAAGTTCAAAAGGAATATGAGAGACATGTGGATTGATTGAGAAACCAATTATTCAGATATAAGTTAGAATTCGTAACTTGAAAGATTCTCTTAGATTGATTGAGAAATTGATTGATTACGTTTATACATAAAAATAGATATTTAGGATATTATAAAGTGATGGAATTTGACGGATCTTAATTTAATGCGGCGGTTTGCTCGGAATGAGCTTTTTAAATCTGGTATGCTGCGTAATTGCGAGAAGGGCTAATATATTTGGTTTTCAACTATCTTTTGAAGTTGGACATAATACAATGTTTGTGGTATGTTCGAATATGCTTCGCTTGGATTATAAGATGGCTTGAAACGGAAGTCAGTTGAGGAAGTTATGACCCGAGAGATTTCCTAATGAAGTGAAGAAGATGGCACCGAATAAATAGCTTAAAACACAAATGAATTTAAATAAATTAAATTGACTTGTCAAGTTGTTTACCTAGGGTTTATTTCCTAACGACGCATACTTGTTCCAGAGGTTGATGGCACAATGGACTGATAAGGAAGAGGTTCAGCAAGTATTCATGAAGTTCTTCTAAAGAATCTGAGGGACATGCGAGGAACAAAACAATAAAATGGAACGAAAGAAATTCAGAACTCAGAAACAGAGGCGGACCTACCAAAATCCTCTTTGAGCTTTTCCTCCATGAAATAACAGATAACAGATCCATAGTGGGGATAATGTTCTAAAACTCTTTTGAGAGAAAACATCTAACCCATACCTTCATTGATCTTACGAGAGGTGTACCTTCTATTCACGATCAATAGAAAATAATGGAGTACAAGAAGCATCAGAGCAAGGAGTATTTCTGCATTCCACTGCAATAAAGATCGCCAATTGAAGGAGGCTTCTCTCCACAACCAGAAGAAGTATAGCCACTGCAAGCATGGATGTCTTCTCTGCGGAAGCAAATTCACGCTTCCTCATGAGCTCGAGGGACGAACTATGAGAATGCCTCGACCCTGTAAAGCAGGTGATCATTCTAGAGATAAAGGAGGAGAGCGATGCTCCTTTGTACTCCTTCTCTTGTTCTCACCAGTGGTGGTACTGAGGACCCTCTTCTTCTCGCAGGTTAAGCTCACGTTTGAAGGAGGTCATCATTCATGTGCATTTGCTTGCTCTCTTTTGTCTTTCTTCTTCAGTTCTATCGTACTGAAGCGACGGATCTTCATTTCTTACTGGTGAAGCTCGAAATTGAAGGAAGGCTTTCGGGATGCCTTTCTACTTCATAATATATTAATTGATATCGAGGTTTTGTAATTGCACTCATAGCAGGAGGCGTGTAGCTCAGGATCTGGGACTCTTGTATAGCTTTATGTAGATGTGTATAGCGCAGGTCGATGTTTGACATATAGGTCGTCGGACTTGTAGATGGGGGGTTTTTGGGGCAGTTGCTTCTAACTGTTATTTTTTATGTACGGGTAGAGACGACGGGCAACGTTTGAGGCCCCCCCATGTAATCTCCATGGCATGTATATAAACTGACATGACCTTGTCGGCCTAAATAAATAAAGCGCTGCGTTTTGGCTAAATTACCGGTGTTATTGTTATTAACAATCTTGCATTGCCGCATCAAATGACAATATGCAAAACATGATTTTTTTTTTCCCAAAATAATCAAAAAAATATTTACAAAAATAACACAAAAAAATTATTTACAATTTTAGGTCTCCCTCGGATATCCAATTGTCGTGGGAGACCTTGGGGCCTACCCGTGAGCCCCCTCCCTCTTCGGGCGAGGTTTTTTTTTTTTTTTTTTTTTTTTTTTTTTTTTAAATTAAAAAAATGGTTTTAATTATTTTAGTGAGTGCCGAGCAACATTCTTTTTAAATTATTTCTTAATTTCTTTTTTCTTTTAATCTTTTTATTATTCAATTTATTTTCACTTAATCATTTTTTAAATTTATTTTTCTCGTCACTCAGCGGCCTCGTTGTCTCTCTCGCTTGAGTGACACTCCACGACCCTATCACCTCACTTGTTTGTTCGTTCGCTCGATTGCTTGTGCTTCACGGTGACGCTCCTCGACTTCGCGGCTCTGTCGCCTCACTCATTTGCTCGCTGGCTTGTCCGGTCGAACAAATGAGCGAGTGAACTAACGAGCAAGGCAACGAGACCACGAAATCGAGGGCCGTCATCATGATACATGAGCAAGCGAACGAATAAGTGAGGCGACAGGGTTGCAGAGTCGAGACACGCCATTGAACGAACGAGCTAGTGAGGCGACGTGGCCGCTGAATGATGAGAAAAATAAATTAAGAAATGATTAAAAGAAAAAAATTGAATACTAACAAATATTAAAAAAAAAACAAGAAAAAGAAAAACGAGAGAGCGAGCGAACCAATGTACAAGGCGACGGGGCCACGAAGTCGAGGCGCGTAATTGAACGAGTAAGGCAAGAGGGGCGCGAGTGACGAGAAATTTTTTTTTAAAAAATGATTAAGTGAAAGTAAATTGAATAATAAAAAGATTAAAGAAAACAAAAAAAAGAAATTAAAAATAATTAAAAAAGAATGTCGCTCGGCACTCACCTAAAATAATTAATTTTTTTTAAAACCCCCTTGATTGCCGAGGGAGAGGGAGGGAGCCCACCAAGGTCTCCCTCGGTAATTGAATTGCTGAGGGAGACCTAAAATTGTAAATAATTTTTTTTTGTATTTTTTTTGTAAATATTTTATTTTTTTTGGATTATTTTGGAAAAAAAACTTGCAAAACATGTGCTCCACGGCATTATCCCGAAACTTAAGAGTAATTGAATTGTTTTGCCAACTTCAAAATAATCTAGGGTTTTTCTCAACATTAACAATAGGTTGAAGAGTACTATTGTTATACCGCGAATATCTAAAATAACATCTTTCAGCAGGATGATTATATTTCTAATAAATTTGGCATCGATCTTTTCTGTTTTTAGATCGATTGCCTGCGTTTCCATAATTGTTGATGGTTGCCTTGTCCATGATATTGGAAATTTTGAATGGTAGAAGTGATCATTTTTTCTCCGATTTGACATTAAAGTGATCATTTTTAAAATCACTTAAGTGCCAACATTTTTTAAATGCCAACTTCAGTGGGGTCATCGGGATTTCTCACTGTTGACACTTAAAGTAATCGTTTTTTCTCCAATTAAGTATTTAAGTAATCCAAAAAAATATTGACATTAAAGTGTGCGCTATACATAAATATTGACACTCCTGCTGTAGTTTTGCCGTTAATCTCGTGTATAGGATATGTCCCGCACCCAAATAATGACTTTGTTGGCATTATTTGCCTTCATGCTTTAGTAGGTCTCCTCCATCAAACTGTTGTAGCTTTTGTCTTCGTTTTTCTTCAAGCACATGCTAGCATTTAATGAGGTCTTCTCAAAGAGGTCGTCATTTTTTATTTCATGCAGCCCACCATAAATCCTGCGTGTTGATTTCTTTTTGTCTTCATGGAGGGATTGTCAACACATCAAACAATTTTTATTAGAACTGTAATATTCAGTTCATAAGTATGGGACATAGGACACGAAATGAGTTGAACAGAAGACTCAGCTAATTTTCTCCCGACAATGACATTTTTCCTCTTTGGGGAAATTGATGAACGCATGCATTCGACTAATACTAATGTTCTTGTGATTGCATCAAAACAAAAGTCTCTCTCTCTCTCCCCCCCAAGTTTCTGTCTTTCTTCGGTTCTTCTGCTTCCCAGCGAGGAGGGATTTCTACCGAAATATCTTCCTCCCCCGCTTCCCACTTTGATTGTTTTTCCTTCTATTTTTTCTTACTTCTCGTTTTATTCTTCCGATTTAGATCGAGATCTGGGACCTCTACACTTTCAATTTCACAGATCTAACGTTTGGGAGCTTTTATCTCCCAATCGAGTTCTTGATCGGTGTTTTAATGAAAGATTTTGCTTGCATAATAGTCTTTGGGTGACTGTGAGGATAATAGCATACTATAAACCACAAATTCTTCAAGGAATGGAACCCACAACAATTTTAATTATTTCTTATTTAATTTTGGTGGCTTACACTATAACGTTAATCTCACGGCAGATAAAAAACTGTCACATAAGTATATTCTTTTATTGAATAAGGACTCCACCTCTAGTTTTAATGGTGTTCGCAGTAGCTTTAGCGTTAGATATGTGCTCATTCAACACGTTTTTTTTTTAGCAGAAGCTTTGATGTCTTGCACTTACTAAAGGGCTCTCTCTCACACGTGTTAGATTTGAGCTTGTTCGATATGTTTTTTTGTTGTCTCTGTATGGTGATAGCGTTGAGGATGCCGAACCTAGACATACAACACATAAAAGGCAAAGCCATAGCTATAAATGGAGATCTCGGCGTGTGCTCATCACTAATGATGATGTTTGATTCTGTGGTCGGCGTCTGTGGATCTTTTTGCTTGGATGCAGTTACACATCTGTTCTTGAAAAATGATCGTGTACTTACCTCTGCCGACCATGCTCTGACAATATACCTTGATTTCTGGATTTGGGTTTGTTTGACAAATCTATGGGCTTGTATTGTTGCGGTGATTTATGGGATATCCTATGGATCCTCTCATATGTCATTTTGGTAATGAATGAAATATCCCTTTGACAATAATAATAATAATAATAATAATTTTCATCCATGGGAATAATAGAATTGGCATAGAAATGTGAATTCGGATCGTTTAATATTTCCTCAAAAGGTTAGACACCAACCTTGCAATCTGGACCGTCTATTTTTGGACGAACAGCCCAGATTTTCGATTTTTAGGGGGCAATCTTTTGAATTTTTTTTAATATATTTTTGTTAGTTATAATCTGGGATATCCGTTTATAACACGAACGGTCCAGATTGCAAGATTAGGGTCTAGCCTTTTAAAGAAAGGTTAGACGATATCTTTGCAGCCATTTCATTTTGCAAAAGAGAGTGGTAAGGAGAAACTAGTATGATATTCACTAAAATACAAAGATGTAATAAGAGCACGAGAGCTTCAGCACAAACTTCATGTTTTTATTAGCATTATTGGGTGACCATTGCCTTTGATGCACTTTTTTATTTTCCTTTGAGTACGCCTTTCTCACAAGCTTATTCGTTTTGCGGCCTTTGACTTTAGGCGAGCCCCAGCCCGAAGACTCGACCAACAAATTCGGCATACAGAGACCCAACGTAAGTAAAGGGACTGTGAATTTGAACTCCGGTGACGACGCTGACGTTGTTGTAAGGGCCGCCGAGGGACACGTTCGCCAGGACCGTCCCGTCTCCATCGATCCTCAGTGCCCTGTGTGTGAAAAGCGCCACGGTCTCCGTGAAGGTGAACTCTCCTTCCACGGTCAGCTTGATGTTGCTCGCGATCGGGACGTTGTTCAACAAGGTCTGAGTTGTGTTAGCCCTTGGGCCGGTGAGGAAGAACTTCTTGACGGTGCCGCCGACGAACTCGGTGATGAGGAGGTAGGAGCTGTCACTAGCCACGGCAACGCCGCCGGGACCCGAAAGCCCGCTGACCAACACGGCAACCTGTCCGGTCCTCGGGTTGAAGCTCAGTAGCCTTCCGGTGCTGTCCCCATTCAGGATGGCTTGGGTGGAATTGCTGATGCAAACCAAAGAAGTAAAATTGCTTTGACACACAGTTATTGAGAAGTGGACGGTTATGGTAACCGCTTCCTTTCAGTAAATTTAGAATTTTCTTAGTAAATATGGTGTGCTCGTGCAGGCTAATAGTTCATACCTGAGTATATATTGGGAGCTAGCGTCCGTGAAGTAGATTAAACCGGTATTAGAATCGACGTCCAAGCCATTACAATAGCGGATCGCTGCGCCTCCCGCAGAAGAAACGAGCCGGGTCGCTCGTCCTCCGAAAGGACCAACGACGTAAAGCCCCAAGTAAGCATCACAAATGAAGAGAAACTGAGTACGGTTGAATGCGATCCCTAATGGCCTCCCACAGACCAACCCCACCGTCGCATCCGCCGTCGCGTTTCTCCCGTCGCAGAAAGTCTTGTTCCTAAATCATCCCGAAATGCACAAGAAAAGTTACCTAATTAGTCCACCAGATTCGCGCTGTTAATACCCAAGCACGTAACGTTCCAGTACATATTGTGTATACACATGAAACCAGATGTATGAATTGTTATGTGTATTCGCATACTGTAAGGTTGAAGAAAATCAAACATAACAAGGGGGCGCAATATAGAAGTAGCCACTTTGGTTCAAGATAGAAAAATTACCGGGTTTGTGCGGTGTAGGCGAAATCAAAGAAACCGAGGAGAGGAACGTATTTCACTATCCTACCGTCAGAAATGCCGGTGTAGGGTCCACCTCCGTGGAGGTTGAAGACGATAGATTCGGGGCCGCCGGTGCCTGGTGGCAGTAAGAGTTTTGAGTAGATGGGCAGGGCGATGGCCGAAGGCATGGCGAAGAGAAGGAAGGCAGCGACGGCGATCATCGTCACTGATCTCGAGCTAGAAACGACCGCCATGTTTCTGTAGCTTCGGTATTTTTGGATGAAGAGACAAAGCAGTGCATGAGGGTATTTATAGGCTCCACGCAGGTAGCGCTGACGTCGTTTCTATTAAGCATTTTCATGCACGAGATCAAGATGAGTAGCGTGGGCGGGATTAGTGTGGCCCAAGCGGAAACCTTGAGGGAAGTGATCGACCATATGAAATTGACAACTTGACATAGGGAAGGGTAATTCCAATTCAAAGAAAAGCATCCGGCCATGAATACATCGCTACATCGCAAATCCTTATGAATATTGATCGGGAGTGCCACATTGAAATTTCGCGCTAAGATTTAGGTCTAATTTGACAGAATTGAAAAGTTTGGGACTGAATTTGCAACCACATAATAGATTTAAAAGATGATTGGTGGTGACGTACTTGTAAAACACATCCATGTGTGCTTGGCGTTAGCAACCTTCAACCTTGTTTGTGAATCACCTGCAACTGGCCTTAGTTGATGGAAAAATTGTTCAATTGATTATAAACATATTGTGTGAAAACCAATTTAATCCTAGAATTTCTAACTTTGACAAATTAGTCCTAAACAATTGTGGAAATTTCAATATATGGTGCATTTGATTTTGCTTTTTGGGGAAAGTGTTTGGAAAAATGCAAAGCTCAATTGGTCAAAGAGGTTTTTAAAATGCAAGTAGTGCCTACTATATTGTAGTTTTTTAGTAGATTGAGAACAACTTTTGTTTAAATGGCTTTTGGAAAAATCAAATTGTATAAAGCATTTTTTTTTTCATAATAATAAAACTCTATTATGATGAAAGACTCAGTGGCCAACGAGACTCCGACGAGGCCACATCTGGCTATTGGCAAGCCAGATCTGATGTTGGTAGTCTAGCTTAAGATAATCTAATCTTAGATTAGGAGACTGTCACCTAGGTTGCGCGGTCATAGGCAACACAACTTGAGGTCTGATGCCATATCTGGCTCGACGTCAATGACATTTGGACTTGCCAAACCAGAGGTATATCAGTCACCTTAATCCTTATTGGTAATGTTGCGTGAGGTAAGGACATTTCTAGAATTATGAAAGGTTAGCAATGCAAATTTGGAAGAAAAAATGTATTTGCATTTCGAAAATACTGAAATCTCAAAGCACCTCCGGAGTTAAAGACCTTCAAAGATGCGATTGTTCCTACCCAAATCTCTTCACAAAGTTTGCAAAACGCCATTTGCATTTACTCATGTATCTTTGAGGCCCCAAAGGGATTTAGCAATATGTTGTAAAACGCGACGATAATCATTTCAGTGAATTTTTACTAGATATCACTGATGCAACAGTGTGCCATATGGGACAATCAATGTTGATTTTAAAGCCAGGTTAGAAAAATGTACTAAATTGACTACATAGGAATTTTGCGCAAAGACTTAAAACTAAATTGATAAAATTAAATAGAAATCAACACTGAATCAATATATGTATAAAAGATTTAAAAAATCGATGGGATAATTTTACTCTTAATTGACAACGGACATGAGGATCATTCAGTGCTAACTACTGCAAGTCTTCGATGGTAGGAAAGGGATCCCCTGCCTAGAAGGCAGGGGATATCTTTCATCTTAGCCATCCCCAACTTTTTCCCCCCTATAAAAAGGGGGGAAAAAGTCTGGGGAACGGTTAGGATCCTCGATGGTAGGAGACTAGCTTTCGCGTCTCCGCATGCGACATCAAAGGTGTTCGGTACGATTTTGGAGATTTGACTTCCACTTTCCAGCCAAATGCGAATTGATTTAGCCCATTTCAGTGCTACTCATAATTATGACAAGGGCTGTGTTCCCTTTTACAAAACTACGATTAGTGGATTACAAATATGCGTCGTTATAGCATACACCTAGGGGTAACCGGTTTTCGCTATTGTCCGATTTTCGAGAGGTCCCATCATTAGATCGGTCGTATCTTTTATTTGTTGTTAAATTCTTTTCGTTAATGACTTATACATCGGACCACCTCTTGTTGATTGTATCGCATTGTAGATAAATCTGAAAATCATTTTAAGCATTCTAAGCATCTAAGGTTTAGATTTACATTTAGAATTGTTATTATTTGGTCCACCTTGGTTGTCCTTGAAACTGAGAACCGGACCGATTTTAACTTTATGGAACCGAGAATCAGGTCGAAGCCCTCGAGAGCTAGACCGAATAGGCCAGTTCGGTTGGTCGTTCTATTATTCTCAGCACTATATATACCAATGTTAATACCATGCTTAGAATTTGGTTCTAAATGTAAAGAAGCTAATGAATTAAAAAAGCCAAAAGTCACGTACAATGCTCAGATTAATGCCAAAAGTTTCTTTTGGATCATTAAGTATCAATTTTTTTGAAAAATGATCATGTCAACTCCGATCTACTTGATCGAAAATTCGATGAGCCTTTTTTTTAATAATATGTGAAGCCGATGCGGCTTGCCGGAAGTTCAGTCAACATCAAAGACATAAAATGACTTTGTTTAATGCATGTCTCCAATCTTTTTATTTTTAGTCTCTTTTTTTTTTCTTTTTTCTTTTCATTGTTCTTTCCTCCTCTGCCCACTCGGCAGAGGGAGGACGCGAGTTCAAGAGAAGAGGGGAAAAAGCATTAGAACAAATGAAAAGAAAAAAAAATAAAAAGAAAAGAAAAGTAAAAAAAATAATTCTTAGATTTTGTTTTATCAACTACCCCTTCTACGATGATCGGAATAGTTACATTCTCATGGGCCGGCCAAAAGTCATTAGTTGAGATGATTTGCCCATTACAAACTCTTATTTGAGACAATTTGACCAATTGATACTCTTATTTAAAATAAAGTTCACGTTATGTGCTTATTTAAAAAAATTAATGCACTTCAAATTCCTATTTGGAATGTTCCCTTTTTCTTTAGAAGAGCCGTGGTTACCTTTACTTGGTGTTTTAACTTTTAGAGGAGCCCCGGCCCCCATGACTTGACCAACTGACGCAGTATTCAACGAAAAATCAAGCAAAACTTGTTTTGGGGGGAAAATTGCGAATTCAGTATTGATCAAAGTACGTTGTGTTGTCCAAAAAACCTTAAAACAAGCTTAAGTATGGTGTTAATCCTATTGACACCAAAACTAGCAAAATTACAAAAATGCCACTAAAAATAAAAATAAATTCAAAAAATACTAAAATACTTCAAAATACCATCTAAATGATCTCGGATCGCCAAAATCCATTGTCAATCAATGCCAAAGGCTTTGCGTATTGATAAGATGGTTGTTTCGCTTCAACCGACCGAATCTGAGCCCATTCTGACATTGTTGACTCCGAAGTTGAGAATTCTAGACGAATCTTCTAGACTTTTGTTGGGACTTCTGCCTATTCAATCGATCCAGAAACGCATCGCTAATATGATACGCATCATTCTCCTCCACTTGGGAAAAACTCGTCCTTGAGTTAGAACCAGAATCTGGATACAACGGCTCAGTGGACTCATGAAATGGTGACAAGTCAGCAACATTGAAAGTGTTGGATATGCCCATGCTACGCGGAAGGTTTATAACATAAGCATTATCGTTGATCTTCCTGTTGACTGTATAAGGTCCATACTTTTTCTGCTACAACTTGTTGTAAGAACTAGCTGGTAATCGCTCCTTACGAAGAAACACCATGATTTGATCACCTACTGCAAACACCTACTTTCGTCTGTGTTTATCTGCGGCTGCCTTATTCCTCCAGCTTCTGCTTGATTTCATGATGCACCTCTACAATCTATTTAGCCATGTGATCCACTGCTACACTCTTGTATGCTTGCTTAGAAAACTGTACCAAATTCAGAGTGTGCTGAGGCGTCTTTGTATAAACAACAGAAAAAGGCGACTACCAGTAGAACTATGAACTGCATTGTTATAAGCAAACTCTGCCTGTAATAAAGCAATATCCCACAGCTTTGGCTTATCTCCACAGATTCTTCGAATCAAGTTCCCTAGGGGTCTATTGACCAACTCTATCTGTCCATCAGTCTGCGAGAGATCTGTGTTACAAAAATTTAAAGAAGAATCAAACAGCTTTCACAAAATCCTCCAAAAATGCCCCATAAATTTGTTGTCTCTATCTGAAGTGATAGATTTAGGTACGCCGTGCAAACGAACCACTTCATTAAAGAATAATTTGGCCACACTTACTGCATCAGAAGTCTTTCTACAAGGAATGAAGTGTGCCATCTTGGAAATTCTATCTACCACAACAAAAACAGAATCCACGCCTCTTTGGGTTTGGAGCAAACCAAACACAAAATCCATGGACAGATCTTCCTATATATTATCAGGAACATGTAAAGACATATATAAACCTGTATTCTTAGATTGCCCCTTAGCAGTTTGACAAATATAACATTTCTGCATATATCTGCTAACGTCTTTACTTAATTGGGGCCAATAAAATCGCTCACTAACTGCAACAATAGTTTTATCTCGACCCAAATATGCAGCCAATCCACCATTATGCAAATCACGAATTACCTTCTCTCGTAATGACGTTCGAAGAAGTCAAAGTTGATTGTCATGTATTAAATAACTATTTAGAATATAGAACTCCTGCACAAGTTGGCCAGCAGTACAAGTCTCCCAAATCTATCTAAAATCATCATCGTCTGTATAACAGCCTTTCAGCTACTCAAATCCCAGAATGTCCTGACGTAATGTAATCAGCAAATCAGCTTTCCTGCTCAATGCATCTGCTATAACATTATGCACACCAGATTTGTGCTGCAACCTGAAAGGGAATTTTTGTAAAAATTGACATCAACGCACATGCATATCTTGACTGATCCTTTTCTGACTATTTAAGTAATTCAAAACTTCATGGTCAGAATAAAGTATGAATTCTTTCCTAATTAGATAATACTCCAACGTCTTCAAAACCCTTACAATAGAGTAAAATTCTTTGTCATAAGTGCTCTATTTCTGTCTCGCATTACTGAGCTTCTCATTGAAAAAATAAATTGGCCTGCGGTCTTGAGACAAAACAGCTCATATACCCACTCCACTGGCATCACAATCTACCTCAAACAACTTATCAAAGTTAGGTAGAGTCAGAATAGGTGCAGTACACAACTTTTCTTTCAGAATAGCAAAACTATTTTCGGCTTCCTCTTCCCATAGAAATATACCTTTTTTCATACACTCTGTAATCAGGGCTGCGATAGTGCTAAAATTCCTAATAAATCGCCTATAAAAGGTAGCCAATCCATGAAAACTCCTAATTTCAGAAATTGTTTTTGGAGTTGGCCACTCTTTGATGCCTTTCACCTTCGTCTCATCCACTTTTATTCCCTCAGCGGTGATAATAAACCCTAAGAATAACAATTTATTAGTCAGAAAATTGCATTTTTTAAGATTCACATACACTTACTAGTCTGCAAAGCTGTCAACACTTCTCTCAAGTGCATCAAATGATCCTCCTCAATCTTGCTATAAATCAGGATATCATCAAAATAAACTACGACGAATTTGCCAATAATAGATTTCAGAACCTGATTCATAAGGCTCATGAAAGTGCTCGAAGCATTAGAAAGGCCAAACGTCATCACCAACCACTTGTACAGCCCTTCCTTTTTCTTGAAAGCCGTCTTCCACTTATCTCCAAGCCGAATACGAATATGATGGTAGCCATTTTTCAAATCCAGCTTTGTAAACCACTTAACTCCATGCAGTCTATCCAGCATGTCATCCAACTTAGGTATTGGAAACTTGTAGCCCACAGTTATCTTATTAACGGCTCTGCTGTCTACACACATCCTCTAACTCTTGTCTTTCTTAGGAGTTAGCAAGGCAGGAACAACACATGTGCTCGTGCTATCCTGAATGTGCTCCTTTTGCAGCAATTCTTCCGCCTTCTCTTTTAAAATCTCACTCTCCTTAGGACTCATCCTGTCGTGCGGTAAATTAGGCAGACTAGCATAAAGAATTAAGTCGATATGGTGTTGAATATCACGCATAAGAGGTAACCCATATGGGATCTCTTCAGGTATCAGCTCACTGAATTCTTGCAATAAGGGCCTAACTGCTTCAGGCTGCTTCTCCTCTTGTAATTCATTCTCTGTGTCAATCGCTTGTTTCACTACTAGCATATGAATTTCCCTAGTCTCCTTAATTTCAAATTCAAATTTCTTTATAAGAGTAAGGAAATTATTATCCGCAGCTTGTTTTCCTTTGTTCTTCAAGGGCAACAACGTATACTTCACCTCATCTTTCACCATATTATACTGGTTACTTCTCCCTGAATGCTGAACATACACATCAGATTGCCACGGCCTCCCAAACAACACATGGCATACATCCATATCTACCACATCACAATACAGCTCATCGTGATACTTACCAATGGAGAATGGAATTTTGTATCGTTCAGTTATCTGAATGATTTCTGCTCCAGATTTTATCCATCATAATGTCTATGGATTAGGATGTTTCTCCACAGGTATCCCCAGCTTCTTTACTGTATCCTTTCCAATGATATTTTCCATGTTCCCACTATCAATGACCATAGCAAATATCTTCCCCAAAATAGTGCATCTGGTTCGGAATAGCTGATGGCGCTATGAATCATCCTCCTGTTTGGGGCTAACATCATCCTGCGCACCACACAGTTTATCTCTTTTTCTTCCTCATCTTGAAAATTTTCTTCATCACCATCTGGTTCGCAGCAATATCTATCTTCTTCCTTCTCTTCTATTGCTGCCACGTTTACTGTCTTTCTTTGAGGGCATTCATTAGAGCGGTGCCCAGGCTGATTATACCTGTAACACTTAATCGTTGCTGGTTTAGCATAAGGATTCGGGTTCACAATTTTCTGTGATTACAACCCCTTGTCCCTTACCTCGTTCAGAGTGCACTTTTCTATCGCCTTATCCCCTGATTTTGCTTTGCCTTAAAGCGATTGTTGAAGCCGCTCTTCTCCATGGAACTTCTTGAGCTACCACCCTTATAATTTTCGAAGCCTCTTTTACTTCGTTCTTGCTACATCAATTCTGCCTTCCTAGCCATGTTCTTAGCTTTAGTCAAATTTCGCAAAAACTGTACCCTAATTTTATCTCGAATGAAGGGTTTCGACCCATCGAGATATTTGGCTACCTGCTGTCCCTCTATTTCTGATAGATTATTTCGCCCTATCAATCTCGTGAATTCTGCCGTATACTCATGTATAGTTCGATTGCCTTGTTGGCAACGCTGGTATTGCTGGAACATAATTTGCTCATAATCAAATGGAAGGAACTCCTGCTTCAGCAACCTCCTCATTCTATTCCAGATTCACACCCTCTCTTTTTCTTCTCGGTCCCTTCTATTCTGCAGTCTCGCCCACCATGCAGACGCACCCCCTTTCAATCTACAAGCTATTAATCGCACATTTTTCTTGCTAGGGGTTCCCATATAATCAAAGAATCTATCTACATTCGTAATCCAATCTAGAAATTCTTCTATTCCCAGGCTTCCATTAAAATAAGAGATATCGACTTTTAGTTTAAAGTCGTTGCCTTCATGATCGTCGTAATGTCGTATTCCATCTCTTATATTGCGATCGTCATAACTCCCCCTTCAAATTCCTCCATAACGATCCATGTCTTCATAATCAGCACATACTTCATCAGAAAACTTGTACTCTTCTTCTCCTGAACTCTCCGAGAACAAAGGGTTATTCTGCCTGCGAACAGGAACAAGCCTATTGGCAAGGTCACCATAAGCAAGATCTGCACCCAGCCTTCTGTCATTTCGCCGATTCCGATTCACATCAACGCCAAGACCATCAAATCGATCTGCCAATTCTTCAAACTGCTGCTCGATGCGATGAAGTTCGAGATCAATTCGTTGATCTATGTGTTCAATTAAACGCTGCTCCAAATGATGTAGCGCTTCATCCACAAAGATATGGGCTCCAGTCTCCTGATCATCGTTACGAAGACCACCGCCAGTCGCCATAAGATTTGGTACCCCATGACGTAGCATTCAGCAAAAAATCAAGCAAATCTTGCTTTAGGAGGAAAATCTCGAATTCAATATTGATCAAAGTATATTGTGTTGTCCAAAAAACCTTAAAACAAGCTTAAGTAGGGTGCTAACCCTACTGACACCAAAACTAGCAAAATTATAAAATTGTCACTAAAAATAAAAATAAATCCGAAAAAATACTAAAATAATTCAAAAGATCATCTAAATGATCTCAGATTGCCAAAATCCATCGTCAGTCAACGCCAAAGGCTTTGTGCATTGATAAGATGGCTGTTTCGCTTCAACCGACTGAATCTGAGTCCATTCTGACATCGTTGACTTCGAAGTTAAAAATTATAGACGAATCTTCTCAACTTTCGTTGGGACTTCTACTTATCCAATTGGTCCAGAAACGCACTGCTAATATGCTCCGCATCACCAACAAAGTTGGCATACAAAGACCAATGTAAGCAAACGTACCCGAGATCTGAATTCCCGCGACGACATTATGACATTAACATTGTTCTAAGTGTTTTCAATGGACGCATTCTCCGGAACCCAGATACTCTCAGTGATTCTCAACCCCCAATTACATCCAATAACCCACAGCCGTCTAGCCAATCAGTTACTCATGAAATAATATTTCAATTTCACGCAGAAATTATACAAATCTTAAACACAAGATTTAATCGGCAATGAAGCACTAATAGATATTCACCAGGATGCAATTAAAAACAAAAGAATTTCCCACTGCCCACGTTCATCAACGACTCAAATGAGCATGAATCAATGAAGCACTAATAGATAATTTTGTTCATTTATTTCTTTGACCAAAACAGCAAATCCACGGTTTACTTTTTTGATGTTCTGTTTTCACGGTCAAAGTTCATTGTAAATAAGAAACTGACTCCCACGTCTTTGCTCCATATCCAGTATCCCCAATCTCCAATTTTTGGATTGTTCATTAATCAAGTGGGTTCGTTAGACTTTATCTCGGTTTAAGTTTTATTCGAGATTAAAATCGAGAAATATTTTAACAATCTCCACCTTAGCTTATTTGAATCAAATCGTAGTCGCTTCACTAATAACTTCGAACTTCTTTGCTAGTCTCCGACAACCCCAATGGGCCCAATCGCTACGAGGTACAAGCCACACTTGAACTTTGCCATAACTGTGAATCTCATCAGAACGCCCACTGCACATGCACCTTTAACTACTTCGCAAGATCTTTCAGACACAAGCTCCTCAAACACAGATAAAGTAAAATCATCTTTGTGTTCATATCTATCAGGAGACAGACTACATATATTGTTAATATTAGTAGTTACAATAACTATTGGCTCTATAGGCTTTACCTTGCTACAAGCACTATCCGTCTTGATTACTTCACTAGTACCTGCTACCTTAAGAGTTTTTGGTTGCAACTCCACCTAAAGCTGAACTCCATTCATATTCGTATAAGCACTACTATAATCACTCCTTGCCAAAAGTATTGGAGAATCGTCAAATGTAGTTTTTCTTTTGATAACAGGTAAATTTAATTCCGAGCACCATAATTAATAACCCCGCTCACCTTGTCCATAGCCTAGAACCATGCATTTTTGTGTACTTCCATCGAGCTTACCGTCATTAACTCAAACATAACATAAGCAATCAATTATTCTAATAAAAAAAAATTAGCAATGCTACTTGATTATACTTCTTCGGGACTCTAACATCCAATCAGAGTCAATGGGGGTCTATTCACTAGGTAGCTTGCCATATTAAACACATTCGACAGGAATTTCTTAACCATACCAGTATTAGAGAGCATTTTGTGGGCCATCTAGTAATGTTCTGTTCATCAAATCTGCAACATATTGTAATTCATTGGCTCTAATGTAGTGTCTCACTATGCCTTCCTTCATGCAGAACTTGTTTAACAACTCATAGTAAAACTCCATGCTTTTGTCATTTCGCACATGGCTGATCATTTTACCAATCTTCTTTTCAATCAAAGCTTTCAACTACGTTATCTTGACAATAGCATCAAACTTGTTCCTAAGCACAAACATTCAGATCCTCTTCGAGTAGTCATCTATAACTTTAGCATAACTTTGGCACTCTTCGTCGAAGGAAACTATGATAACCTGCGAACATACAAGTGAATTAATTCTACGATTTTTCATGGTTTCCCTGACAATTGTATTAAACTGCACTTTTTGCCACTGATGTAAACCACAATACATGCATAAATTAAATTAGCCAGCAATATAACCACAGTAATTTTCTTTCACTTAGAGCATTCAGGATTCTCTCGCTAATGTGGCCCAAATGCATATGTACGATAGTCAGACTCTCGAACGTATGCATCTAATGTCTACACGGCGAAATTCGTCACAATCTCACCTTGAAGCTCGTGCAGGCCATTATATTTTATTGGGGCTAAACAATACAACCTAGAGAGGGTGAATATGATGTTTGATAACTTTGAAAAGTATTTGCGGAAAAGCTGATCAATGGTGACATTTTGGCCTTGCATGTGTAGGAGCTTGTGGGGTATTTGATCACTCGGTATCCTTGTGAGAATCGGTGATTTAGTTCGTTTAGATTAGTTTTCTATTTGCTGAGCTTCAGCTCACCCTCGTCGTTATAACCCCTTTTCAGATGGACAAAAAAGGCGAAGTCAAAGTAATACCGTGGAAATTAGGAAGGCCGCTTCGAGCTCAAAGGTGGTATCTGTTTGCCGTGAATAGTCATCGCAACTTGTCAATTTCATTTTCCAATCTATTGCATAAGAATCGTATGCTTTATCAGGTCTTCAAACCCTATATGAGTTAAATCTTATCCTACAGGCGTCGTGCATGCCGTCTATTTTTACATGCACTTGTATTGCTTTAATTTCAGTCATCCGCTTATGCCTCTATAGTTTTTAGTAAGCGAGCAAGGACTACCCCTTGAAAGGTGGTATCAAAGCAGGAGCATCGGGAGCCGGTTCCTTACAAGGTGAGATCGGGAGCTGGGTCCTTACAAGCGGTATGGAAAGAGCGGGTCCTTACAATGTGGTATCGGAGCAATGAGATTAAGGAGCGGCTACTACAAAAATTGCGTACCAAACCTGAGAATAGGATTTGCTCGACGGGGTGCCATGCGCACAAACGAGGACTCGCGGCGGTGCTTGGCTCGCAACAGCGACAGTGAACTTAGCAGCGAATGGCAGGTTGGTGACAGCAGCGACTCAATACCAGCACGGGGGCAGCACATGATGAACGATTTCTAGCAGGCTCTCGGCTTCGGCGACCAGCGAAATCGATAGCGGCACTTCTCAACTTCAGCAGCTGCAGTAGATTCTTTGAGCAGGGAAGCAACTTTAGTACGGCACAACAGCAACTCACCGAACAGCCGGGGAAACGACAGCAGCTCTTGGTCTCTCAGGGAACAGTAGGAACAGCACAGTTCCAGCAACTTCGGGGCACTGAAGATGGCGGAGTAGCGACCGTTGGGGATTAGCGGAGCACCGGCAGGGACAGGACAACAGGTGGTCCCCTGCGCGGCGGCAACTGGAATCCGCGAGAGGGGGCTTCTCGGCCATGGGAGACCCACATTCTCTTTCTCTCGGCTTTGCTCTAAATTTTCTGAGCAAGAAATCGTTTCTCTAAACCCTAGGCATGACAATTGTATTTATAGACAAGAGTGTTGCAAGTCAGAAGCCTAGATTTTTTAGTATTTGTAAAATGAATCTGATATTAAGGATATAATTAGAATTGAATCTCATAGGCCTAAATTGTGTAAAATTACGCCTTAAATGTAATGGGATTTTTGGCTAAGCCTCATGAATGAGCTTGCCGAAAATCCATGACCTTTGTGGGTTAAATTGCCTTTTTTCTGAATATAATTAGGTCTATTCTCGCTTAATTAAGCTTTTAATCGGAGAGGCCTCTTCAATTACTTAACTTTAAATAAATTGAATTGAACTAAAAATAGGTTACATGGCCTCTCTCAAATTTTCGGCACTTCCCCCTAGCATGGCCGGATGTTCTATGACAGGCCTAGTCCGTCATATCATCTTGTCAAGTTTGATTTCCACTGCTGATTCAATTAAATGCCCCCCGCAAAAAAAAAAACTAAATGCCAATGATTGAACGTTTAAAATTTAAAATATGCAAAAAAATGATTTAATTATCTTATTTTTATGTAAATTTTATCTAAATGAATTAGCCAAAATTTAAGTGTCAATAATATTTTAACAACTTCGGATTTGAGTTCAGGGGAATCCATCGATCGAGGAACAGTTGCAAATCATCCCTTGAGTGGCATGCTAGTCAAGGTAGCTAGAAACAATTGCGGAAAATGATCAGAACACGTAATGAAATGGCCTATTTGAATATGAGGAAAGATTCAAAATGTGCATCAATCGAGCATATGTAATAAAGACATGAATAAACCAAAAGGGCATCTAGTGTTTCGACTGTGAAGATATATATATATATATATATTCTGGTCGAATGACCAAAAGATATGAAGGTGAAAAAAATCACTAGAGATAGATAATGCCATACAATTTGTCTCTCTAAAACAGAAGCAAATGGAAGCCCCACTCCCCTCTTTCGTCATTGGATTCTCATTCCCACTTGGTGATTGCGATTGTGAGGCAAAATCACACTATTACAGAGACCACTTTAGTGTGAAAAATTTCAATAATATCACTTTAGTGACGTGCTTTTTAAAAACGATTATTTTGGTGCCAAGTCCGAGTTGCTTCGCCGGAATTCTGACGTGACAATTTTCTATAAATATTTTAGGTTGACTTGGCTCACCGGTGGTCCACGGCGCGTTATTTTTTAAAATTTTGAATTTTTTATTTAACATAATTTAATAAATAAGCTGACAAATTAAAAAACAAAAAAAAGTTATAAAAAAGGCAGCCGACGAGGGTTGCTAGAACCGTCGCCACCTGCTTTTTTTATTTTATTTTTCAGTTTATTTTAAATAAAATTTTTCTTTTTAAAAATTTTCTATTAATTTTTAATTTTTATTTATTTTATGAATTTTGAAATCCACGTGGAACCAACATGGACTTCTTTTTCTTAGAAAAAATACAAATTAAAAATTAATTAAAATGTCCTTACAAAAAAAAAAATTAATTAAAATGCCACGTGACAATTTTGGCCGGAGGCATCAAAGTGATCCTTTTTTTTCTCTGACTTGGCACTAAAGTGATTCGATGGAAACTTTTGGCACCAAAGTGATTTACGTACATAACTTTTGGCACTAAAAATGTAATTTGCCGCGATTATGACTACGATTACTAAATCGTAGTTCCAGTGACGGCCGCAACGACCTTGGGCAAGGCGGCATCAATGAGCCTTAGTAGGGCCGGCGATCTTGGTTGGCTAAAGCCTAGGTTAAAGAAAGAAAATGAAAAGATATTTTTTTAAAATAATTGTTTATAAAAAATATTAAAAAATATCTATGTTAGCGCCGATCATTCTATGTGGCATCGCCAGTGTTCATTTAAACCCTTTCTGGCCAACGCAAAAATGTTTAGGATTATAATGATCCAATTGAAAAGTTTTGGACTGAATTGATATCAATACAATAGTTTTAGAACGTTTTTGGTACTTTTTCCCTTAAAAATGTAAGCCATCTGTTCTAATTGAATCGAAGCTCATGCGATTCCTTCTGTTTCCAGTTTACTGATTCCTTGAGAGTTAGGCATATCGCAACTCATTTACTTTTGAATCAAAGTCGTATATAACGACTTAATCGGTCATTGATCATGTTTAATTGAACTTTAATCACTAAATAAAACCGTTGAATTTATGGCGACTACACAGAAATCTACGTAATAATTATCGGCGTAGCATTTTAAAACAAAAAACAAAATTTCAAAAATGACCAAAGACTCTGGAGCTTCGCTTGAGGATGCTGACCTCAAGCAATTGTCACCTAGGTCACACGACTCCAAGCCACTCGGCTTCAGGTCCGACTACCTCAGGTGGCCGTCGTCTAGGGTCATGCAAACCTAGGCAACATCACCTAAGGTCACTGACCCTTAATCGATGTTGTCAATGCCAGATCTGGCTAGTGTCAGCTATGTTTGGCATCGTCAAACATTCGTCTGTTGCCGTAATAATCTCTAATAATGTGTGTGAGGAAGGAACTTTCCAAAATTATGAAAACTTAGCAAGGACAAAGTTGGAAGAAAAAATTGTGTCGTTACATTCTAGAAAGACTGAACTCAAATCACCTTTGAACTTACTTTAGGCTAAAGGTTAGGCCATCTCCACAAAAAACTCTCCAAAAAAATTGTCAAACGACATTTGCATTTGCTCAAGGGACTTTAAGGCCTCAAAGAGCTTTGGCAAAGTGTTGTCAAAGGTAATCGCAGTTATCCTAATCAATTTTCACTGAAAATCACCCATATGGCGGTATGCCACGTAGAATGGCTACTATTGATTAAAACCTCACTTTAGCGATTTCTGGTGAAAATTTACTGGAACGACTATGTTGGCATTTCGAGCAAAAGTTTTGGACTAAATTATTGAAATTGAAAATTTCAAAATTGAATTCACATCCGTATAACAAGTTAAAAATCGATAGAGCAATTTCACGTCAATCCAGGATGCTCCTACACAATGCTATTTACCGCAAGTCTCGGAGATGAGTTCTCGCGTCTCCGCATGGGATTTGGATTCCCTTCGGCAGGGGATCTTGCCATATAAGGGGATGATCCAAGAGTGGCATGAGACATTTGGTGTTTGGTACAATTTTGGAGATTTGACTTCTTCTAGCCAAACGAGAACTGATTTATTCCCTTTAAATGCTAGCTATAATTATAACAAGGGTTGGATTTCCTTTTTAAAAACTAATTATTTATAATCACACTAAATCTTAATTAATAATTACTTTATGCAAAACGCATAATGATTGTGTCTAGATTTACTGTTGAGATTGTATCGTTGTCTCTGACAATATTGTCAAGAAAACATTTCCCATTATAGAAATGCATAACTATAGCATATGTCGTTGCTGATATTTAAGTAGCACCAATACCGACACCGACATGCGAACATGACACGACACGGTACGCCGACATGCCATTTCTCAAAAACAGAAAAATTCGACATATCAGGGACACATCGTATTAAATATATATTTTTAAATATCAAAAAAATAAATCCAAAACATGTGTCATATACACTAATTCTAATAGTAGAGGGTGAGCTTTTACTTATGTCCACAATTTGATAAACTCAGGAGTTGTAACAAGAAAGAATTACTAGGAAAAGAAAAAGTAACGAAGACTGTTTTCAACCTACAACCTCTGTTCACATCCAGTGAGGTTATAAAGACCTTGTTGAAAAACAAATAAAGACCACATAAAGAGCCATAAGAATCAAAGTCTGCCAACATCGAAAGTGCTATATGAAGCGAGCGTCCTCAAGCGACTGAGATGGAGAGAGATTAGAGAGACGGAGATGGAGAAATGAGGACTAAGTTCGAGCGAGCATCGAGCGACTGAGATGGAGAGAGACTCAGTGAGAAGGAGAGGGAGAAGTGAGGACGCGAGTCATAAACCTGTGATATTTAGGTTCCAAACTTTCAATATTAAGTTTTTTTTCTCTTTTTTAATGGACTCCGCGTGTCCGACATGCTGGATACGCGTGTCCCCGCGTGTCGGTGTCCGACACGTGTTTGACATCAACGGGCACACCTATGAGGAGTGTCGGTGCTACATAGGTTGATACCAGGCTCAGAATTTGGATCTAAACGTAAAGAAACTAATGGCACAAATCAGGTCATGACAATACATTTCACCCATAAGGCTCTAGGACAAATTTTTCAGAATTGAAGGCCATTACGATACGGTTGACTGGTAAGATCCATTGATGGTATACCTAACGAACTCATCGATCATGAGGTTTCAACGAGAAGAGTGTTCAAGAAAAATACGTGGCACATGGCAATGATTGATTAACTCAAAGCATGCACAGAAGTTAAAATCTGAGTCAGGGCAAATCCATCAAACGAACGATAACCGTAGGAAAGGAATCATGAGCAATTTGCGAATCATCCTTAGAGTAGCGCACAAGTCAAAACAGTTAGAAATTCTTGTGAAAAATAAAATAAAAAATAAAAAGGCATAATGGAATAGTCCATTGTGAGATTTTGTCCGACCACTGAAAGCTTAAAGTATTAGATGAAGCCGTTTATTATCTAATTACTCTAACATTACATATGCAAGGAGATTCAAATTGCGCATTAATCCGACGAAAGCAATCACGACATCAAAAAAGCCAAAACAACATATCAGATTTTGACTAAAAATAAAAAAATGAAGATGAGAAGTTTACTTGTTATAGTTCGATATAGATTACATTTAGCCTAAGTTAGGATTATAATTTGAAATTAGATTAGGCGTCTTGACTCCAACATTTATTTTTGCTTATAAAAGTATTGGATGGCTGAAGCTGGACATAAACTGCCAATGGAAATGATTGGCATGCGCGAGAAAGTAAAAAGGTTACATTTTCTGGGAAAAGGAGGTTATAAGTGCCAAAAGATCACTTTGGTGCTGAAAATGTTCGTTGATCAACTAAGTGCCAAATTGGGGACAAAACGATCACTTTGGTGTCTCCAGCAAAAAATTCTGGCCTTTCTCAACAAGTGGCATTTTTAATTAACTTTTTAATATTAATTGGTATTTCAAAAAATTAAGTCCACATGGACTTCTAAATTTTAAAAAATAAAATTTTAAAAATAACATTAGATTTTAAACAAAAGAATCAACAGAAGAAATTTCTAAAATAAAAGATTTGTTTAAAATAAATTGAAATTAGCTCCAAAAAAATTGAAAAGGCAAAAAGATTCTAGGAGTGCCAATATTTGTATACAACTTTAGTATCAATATTTTTTTTTGGATCACTTAATTGTAATTTCTTTTAAAAATGATTATTTATGTGCCGAAAACGGTGAGTTTCTCCGAAAATGGTGAGTTTCGCTGAAAACTTGATGTTGCATCCATGTGGCTCGCCGGAGCTACCAAGTCAGCAAAAAAAAAATTTAAATTTAAAAACTAAAAAAAAGCTTAAAAAACTAAAAAAAAAAAGAAACTTGCAGTGATTCGGGATTGAAAGCCCTCGTCCCCGTCACCCCACCATCGCCAGCAATGGTCAGCAAGGGGATGGCTCGAGAAGGTCGCCAAGCCTCAATGAACACCATCGAGGCGTCGCCAAGGTTGGCGAGTTGGTGAGGCCTCGACGAGGGTCGTTGGGGCTCGGTAACATCCCCGAGCCATCTCCCACCCCTAATAGGCCACTGCCGGGGATGGTGGGGCGGCGATAGTGCTGCTGCAACCTATACTTTGTTTACTTTTATTAATTTATTTTTAGGCTATTTTCTGTTGAATTTTAATTTTAATAAAAATTAAACAGCCTACATGGATGATACGTTTTAAAAAACTTCACGTAATACTAAAAAATTAATAAAAATATAACGTAAATTATTTGGTCGGAATTGGCACTTAAGTGATTGTTTTTGGCCGAAATTGGTAGTTATAAGTAATTTTTTCCCCTCTGATTTGGCACTTTATTAATAAAAAAATTATTGGCACTAAAGTGAGCATTATATACAAAATATTGACACTCCAGATACCTATTTGCAAAAAAAAAAAATAAGAGCTAAAAATTCCCAAAAAAATAGATATTTAGGATAAGGTGGAGACGGTGGCGGCATGACTAGTAGGGATTGCCGCCTGTGACCCTTGCTAGCCGCATGTGACGCCAGTAGGTTCTCACCTAAGTCTAGCTGAGGCCGCTACCAATGGGGGTCGGCCGCCAGTGGCAGCCCTCCCTTGTAGCCGGCGGGGTCATCGGGAACCCCGTTGGCCATGCCCCTCCTTTGCGTCCATTGTCAGCGATGATGGGGTAATGGTGGCGCCGACAATATGTCGCGACCTAAAATTCGGTATGAATTCCGGGTTAATAGATTAACAGATTAATTAAATAAATTAACTAACCTAGCGCAAGCTCTCCCAAGCTCTACCAATTCGTGACTTAGATTTACTTGACTTTAATCAAAAGATTTTTAATTTAGGAGCCACAACTAATCTTTTTTGGTAGGTAGATTAGATACCTAAATAAAGTATTGGAGAATACTTTATTTTCTGCTAATCAGAGATTTAGGTTTGGGGACTTGATATGTTAATTTTTCAATTAGCACCCTTTCGGTACCATTCTTGTGAAAAGTTTCTTGATTGGCAAATTCCATTGATTTTGCCTTGAAGATGGATGTGCAATTTATATTTTTGGGATTTTCTTGTTAAATGCATGGTATGCAAATGCGATTCGATGGCATGCAAAAATATGAATGCAAATATAACATGAAACTACAGGACACGAAAATGGAAATGCATGATGACTTTTAAAAAAAATAAAATTTAATGCAGACAAAAATGTGAATTCGAACCTAGACGACATGTGACATGATAATGCATGAACTTAGATGACATGATGCATGAATGATGGGCGACATGCATGAAATGCGAAAATTATGACTACCCTGAATGATGTGTAAAATGATTCATTAAAAGGATGGCATGAATGATTTTAGGGAAAGGTTGAATTTAATGCAAATAAAACATGATTTTCAAAATACATCACATACAATATGGACTATACTAAAAAAACATGAAAATGCATGATGGATTAGACTATATGTAATGCAAATGAGATGTCATAACTTTTAATAAATTTTCGATTTTTATGATGAATTGTCTCGACCATTAACAAAAATTGATTAGTTAAAAAACAATTTATATTAATAGTCCACGCTGGGATGTGATTTCTGAAAAATTCATTTAAAGCCGTGAAATGACATGATTTTTTTTTATTTTTTTTCATGATTTTTGTTATTTTTTGTGTTTTTTAATTAAAAAAGAATCAAATAAAAGTATAAAATACCTTGAGCATAATACACGAATTCGCTTCGTATTGGGAGTCGGGTCAGAAGGTAATTTATTCACGTCGTACCTTGGGGCCGGGTCAGATAGTGAATTTTGAAATTTATCGATTCGGTCCCAAAGTTATGGGACAGATTAGACAAATTGATGTGCGAGAATGATGTCGTAATGAAGTCAAATAGTCATCTCATTGCACATATTCCGTGGGACAAGCCAAGGGGTATGTATTATACTTAAGAAAGATTATAAGATTATTTGAATTAAAATTTAAAAAAATTATCTTTGGCCAAACTAGGGTAGGTGCCAAAAATTTTAAAGGACATAAGGTCATATTCACGAAGGATTATATCTTTTAAAAATGGGAAAGATTATCTCCTAAGATTTGAAATGAATGTTTTTAGATAACTTTTCCAAATTTTAAGCTATCTGCAGCATTTTAAAGGATCCCAATTCGAACCACGAGATAATCTTGGATATTTCAAAAAAATTCTTTAAAGATGTGATCGGGATTCATATTATCTCAAATTCAAGTAGAAGACATATGCAATTACTCAAAAAATTATAAGACAAGACTAACTGGGAAAGTTATCTCAAAGATTTTGAAGATTATGAGATAATACCCAAGGTTCAAAAAATTATCTTGTCTTATCTTAAGGAGATTTCAAAAAATTAAGATTTATTCAATCTGTGCACACATCATAATGGGAATCAATCTGAGTATCCAATTCACCTGCAAATTTCGAAAGTATACAAAGCATCTCGCCAATTGGGCATGATTTAGTCCAATCCAAGGTTATCAGTAGGCTTTGAAACATGTGAACTAATCTAAAAAAGTCCACTATTCAAGACAGAACAACCGGCGATATACATCCATATTTTCAAAGAAATTGCAAGGCAATTCAAGCTCTCTGACTACTATTCTTTGTAGGCAACGAACAAGACCAAAAAAATTTCATTTAAGCTCAACGATTCGTTCTCAACGTAGATTAGCAGCACGTTCAAAGTATGCAAGACATTTAGTGGAATATAAATAAGAGTTTAATGATAAAACATTTTACCTTGAACCGAATGTGAATTCTGCCGATCGAAAAGTGCACAACCAATGAAACACCTGTTTCGGACTTCGAACAGCGATAAAAAAAAAAGAAGCCTCTGGACAGCAGCTAAATTTGCGCCTAATCAGTCCTGAAACAAGGAGTACTTCGCAACGAACAATGTAGTTATCACCCTAAGCAGCACCCAAAAATCTGCACTGAAAAAGGAGCAAAAACAACCCAAAAACTGCACTGTTTTTGGGCTGAACAGAAGTAAAAATCTCCAGGACGGCAGCCAAAATTTGTTCGAACGACACCCCTCGAGCACCCTCGAGCACCACTATTTTGAGTACTGATTTGCAGCAGAATTAACCGCGGACAGCAGGGAAACTCAGGGACCGAACAGCAAGGATTCTGAGCACCGAACAGCGGTGGAAGCAGACTCCAACTGCTTTAAAAAAAAACCGGTCCCAATGGCTGCTGAGTTGTCCCGCGGACAGCGAAAAGAATCAGATTCGAAAGGCGAGGATTTTTGGCACCAATTTGTATGGGAATTGACACCAAGCTATGTACCAATCGTAGATATTAGTAGGACACATGAAACATCAAAATATGCTAAAAGGGGAAGAAGACTAAAGGAAAGGACACCCCCTCTTTGTGATGACTTTTCTGCGTGAGTCTCCCTCCATATTGGCGATTTTGTTTTCTTTCTTCTCCATGTGTGTTGTCCTCTGTTCGCTGATGGAGATGGACAACTCGCGACTTCAAGGTTGACCACCGCATGTAGTACCGCCTGGAATGTCTTTTAGGATAGTCAGCCAAGGTCGGAGAGTGTTCAGCTTGCAACGCTCCGACTAAATTTGCTGCTATCACATTGTTAGTGAAGAACTCCAGGACAAATCAGTAGGAAATACGCTTTTTTTTTTTTTGTCTTTTCTCTTTCTCTTGGCCTTTCAAGCGTGCCCAATCAAGAGAGAGTCATTCTCCATATGCTTCCACCTCTGCCAACTGTGCCGCAGAATTGAGTCGGCCACCCCTCTTTTCAGAACCTCCATGAGAAACTCGAAGTCTTCCTCTCTCTATGATGGCCGTGAATCTCCATGGAGAAGCCTCTCAATCTGCCGCCTGCGTAAGACTATGTGGCCTCTCTCTCGTGTGTTTCTTGGCCATGCATTATGATGGTGTGGCCTCGGATATGCCGTATAGTGAATTGTGTTGGCCTCCCCTTTAACATGTGAGAACAAGTCTTTATGTAGAGCTAGTTAAGAATCCCTAAAATAAAAGGCTGAATTATTCTGCAAGTTTCTAATTAATAAATTAATTTTTCACTTGACATTTTAATTACAATTTTCAGCCGCAAATGATGATCATGGACTTTGGCCAAATCTCGTGCTCCCATGGGCTTTCTCGTGATAATATCTTGGGCTTAATCCGGCTTGATTAATTAAATAGGCAATTTAAGTAAGGACCTTTCATAATTAAATGAACAAAATAGGCTGAATTGAATTGACGATTAAATTCAAACCCATGTGGAATTCGGCACTGTGACGTCCTGGAAATTCAATCCTTGTAAGTGCCGGGAGTCGATTAAATGATATGAATGTATAGTCATAGTCGACGCCCATTTCGGACTATAAGGACTGAAAAGACGAAAATTTGGACGAATTCCGAACTTTAGATTATTTCGAATTGAGTTTCGAAATTAATCCGCGGCGATTTTTAAATTACCATTTTTGCAAACGAGCTTAACCCTGATCGAGCTTGACCAGTGAAATTGCCGAAATTACCCTTCGATCAGTACACCAAAAATTTCGTTTCAGTCCCGGCGCGCCAAAATTACCATTTTGCCCCCCCCAATTATTCACTCATAAGAGACAAAAAAATTTAATTTTGTGGCCTTCAAAGTCAAGGTTGGGCCCTCCATTTCACTGCCCAACGTCGCCTCTCTCTGCCGCTGTCTTCTTCTTCTTTCTGCATCTTCTTCTTCTGTTCTTCTTCCTTCTTCTTTTTTTTTCTTCTTTGCCGACAACTCCTTCAACCGAGCGAATCACCTCCGTTCGTGGCCATTTTTCGCGACCACCACACCACCACCGGCAGCCACCGTCCCCAGCCACTCGCCGCCGTCGCCTGGACCCCGGCCGAGCCGCCGTCGCCGCCGTTTCGTCGAAGGAAACTCGCGGCCGGGCCTGCCCTGTTTTCGGGTCAGAGGACCCGAGAACTTCGCGGCCTCCTCCGGCCGCCTTGGCCGCCACCGACGCCGACCACCACCACCCAGCTAACCCCCGACTTCCCCTCGACCGATCCAACCCTCGTCGCCGACCGTCAGCCGCCGGAATCGCCGGAATTAGGCCCGAAAGTCTCGGTGCTCTGTTTTTGAGCCCGGTTTGTTCCGGTCTTCGTTTCGGCCGCCACCGTCACCGCCGTACCACACCGCCACCGCCAGACGACTCCCCTGAGTCTCCTCTACCGCCACCCAGCTCGGCTCCGCCGGTCGCCGCGCGTGGCCGCCGGAAACCGCCGCCGACCGAGAGCCCTGTTTCGGCGCGAAAACAGGACAGCCACTGGTCGCGGCTGTCCGCCGTCGCCGGCCGCCTTCCGCCGCCGTCCACCTGTCCCGGCCGACTCCCACCGACCCCTAGGTGAGCCCCCGACCCTTGGCCGGCCTTGTCCCGGCCCGTGTCGCCGAAAAACGGCCAAAACAGTTGAGTTGCCGGATTGAATATTCTGTTGTTTACTGTTGTAGGCCGCCGGCCGCCGCTCGCCGGAGCTCCGCCGCCGGCCACCTGTTCCGGCGGCCTCGCCGGACTCCCACGGGGTGTCGCCGAAGTTTGAGCTCGATTCGCCGCGCGATAAACCTTAGTTTTATCGTCGCCGCCGCCGCCGCCGCCGCCGCCGTCGCCGATCGAGCTAACTCAAATAGTGAGTTGACTCTAAACCTTGGTTAGGGCGCTAATTGCGCTTAGGATTAGTCTGATTTAATTATTTATTTAATTATGTATTTATTTATTTATTTATTTATTTATTTTAAAAAAAATATTTCGATCAGGACCGGTTTAGATAGAAACCATGGTTAGGATACATGGTCGATCGATTATTTATCTGTGGCTATTTGTGGTAATTTAGCAATTAATTGTTTGATTGAGTTGCTCGCGAGTGAGTGACAGGTTAGAGACGAGCGAACGATTGATTGCTATAATTTGACTGAGAATTAAGATTTCTAATATGAATTGAGCTTGAAATTACCGGGTTAAGTTGATTACTCGAGAGTGAGTGAATTGCTTGATTGGTTTGTTTGCCTGGCTGAAAAGTTCAATTGGGAATCTTGTGGGCCTTGGGGCCGAGTTGATTGTATTTCTTGTGGATTTTGGCGTTAATCCAAGATAATCAATGAGTTGATTGTATTTCTTGTGGATTTTGGCGTTAATCCAAGATAATCAATGAGTTGATTGCCGAGTGCAATTTGTGTGGTCATTTAAAGGGTCAATGACGCTACCTGGCAAGTTCGCTTTGTACCGTGGGTACTTGTACCGTACTGATTGTATGGAAATTTGCGACTTGTCAGAAGCACGATAATCCATGCCCCGTGCCAGTCGTACGGTTTTAAGGGATTATCGGATGCCGATCGCAGCTTGTGATGGACCGAAGCTCCTTTTTAAGGAATGCCTACTTGCAGTGCCGTGCCGGGTGCACTGGATACACTGCTTGTAGTAGCCGTCGCTGAGAGGGTAAAGTGGACGTAGCCTGGTTTTGCCAGAAGAGTGCGGGATCGCACTATTGATGTATTTATCACGCCAGTCGCGTGGGTCATTGATTAATAATGGACTTGTGTATGCCTGAGTGATTGTACTTCTGTTGGTGGTAGATTCGACAGATTTGTTATGATTGATATTTATATATATATCTCTGTTGATGTCTTGTGATCTTTTTGTGGCACTTAGGATGTTCTGGGCGAATCATTGTCCTAACCGAGATTAGGCTTAATTCACTGAGATTCATTTCTCACCCCGTCGTGGGACAAATTTTTCAGGTCCGAAGTAATGGAAAGACCGGTGCGGTTCGGCACCCCCACTGACTCATCACTTGATATCAGTCTCCATCCGGTACCAGGTACGGACCAGATGTGGGAGCGTCACATCACGACGATATGGGTTGATGAAGGGATGCCACATCTGGTGGCACACCTCTTTAAAGCCTGGTATCTTCGTGATGGGATGGATCTCTTCGGTCCGCTTCGAGGATTTGAGGGGCCGCCTCTACAGGGGGTCCCTAATATCCCCGCTTGGGACCCAACGAATATTGATACACCTGATGGGGAAGTGATGGACCCCGCGCCTGACATGGAGCTCGAACTCGAGCCTGAGCAATCGGTAGCCCCCTCTGTGCGTTCTAGCCAGAGTTCTTGTGATGACCCAAATGACCCGGCTCCCCCGGTTGATTATTACGACACGGATGTCGAGTCTTCCCAGTAGAGGGTTAGATCCTTTTTGTAGTCGGGGAATTGTGGTTGTTTTTGTGGGGGATACTGTTTTGGGATAGATGAGAGTTAACCTTACTTGACTCCTGTATCTTTTTGTGAGTCCTAGAGGGCCACCCCGAAGCATGGTGTTGTATTTATCAGTTGATGGCTCTGTAAGGTTATGAATCATCTATTCTCATCAGCCTTTTGTATTTTGCAATCTGGCTTTACTTTCTATCTATCCCATATGGTTTTATTGAATGGAAGACGGTACGTTTCGCTTGCGCAATATAATTTTAGGTCGATAGCAGTTGCCTGGGACGCTATCCATTATGACCTGGTGGCGATTTGGCAAGGGATGTCGCTGGCTCGAGAGTCGGGACGTGACAGGCACCCTCTCGGGCCTTGATTGAAATTCCCAAACTAGTTCGGTCCAGCCACCTGTCACGCCCCACGCCATATCGCGAGCTCGCAACATCCCAATCATAACCGCTCAAGTCCCAAGATATGGCCCACGTGGTACACGTGATATGAAACATGCATGCGGAAACGAAGTAAATGTACACCTCCAATAAATAAAAGGAAACTTGGGAATAACGAGAATATATATACATTCATAACATAACATGAGTTTATACAAAAGATCCAAAACCAAAATACAACTTTCAGTCGGGTCGGGGTAGGTTGGGGACTAACCAAAAGGCAACACTTAACTAGGTCTCCAAAAGATAACTGGCCTTCAAGGCCATTTTCCCAAAATACAAGCCCTAAGACAAGAACTTACTAAGACGAACCACTAGCTCTGTCCTCGTCCTTATCTTCGTCTGGATCATAATCAAAGAAGGTCTCAGAGCGTACATCCACTGAGTCGTCCACCATGGCATCCTCCAACTCATTCTCAAAAGTAGAAATCTCTATCATCTCATCGACTTCCTCCAGGGTAGGGGTCTTCTCCGCACTTTCCGCGATCCTACTATGGACACTTCCACTTCTACCGCATCTCGAATAGGATGACACCAGTTGGGTACAACTCCTCGAGGCACTTCTGAGGACTTCAAAGGACCTATAGAGTCCTCTCCGACCCTACGAAACCAAGCCTCGAACCTATGGGGTTTCCAGTCTTTACCTCCCTCATCAACCCAAAGAACAATACACTTCCTAACGTATATAGTGCCCCGACTATCAGGGAACTCATCAAAATAGGCGGTCATCTCCTTAAGATGGCCCAGGCGGGTCAGAAACATCCTTCGAGGCTTGAGATCTAGAAAAGTAAGGTCCCACGATGGGATGGGATACACATCTCAGTAAATTATGTCCTAACTCTAGGTTAGGCCGACAGTACACCCAGACATAAATGCAAACAATGAGTGAAGGCACTCCAACAATAGCATAACGCAAATAATCATAATAATGTAGTATAGAAAAACATATGATTGACAATCATCAAGGTATATCATCATATTTCACAGCTCAAGCAGGCATGAACATATAAGGTCGAGTTCTAAGTTCTACTACCATGATTCATTTCCTTATTCCCGCCCGCGTCAAAATGCCTCAAGCTTGGTCCGCGTCAAAACGCCTCAGACCATGTCAAACCACTAACTTGCGTTAAACGCCTCAGTTTTTCAATGCCATTCAAGGCTTGTGTCAACACATGTACAACTTATTCCGGGTCTCGACGTCTCAGGATGTCAGTCAATAATACAACCCCGCGTCCCAACGCATCAGGGTCCCAAAAGTTCTTAAGCATGCAAGATTCCTTTCCACCTAAAGACTTCATGATCGAGTACAAGCTTATTCACCAAGTTAAGACTTTTATAGCATGTGGGTCAACAAGATTTAGCACCCACAAGATGACATCGGATACAAAGCATATATATTAAGTGAGTACACAAGACTTGCATTTAATCGCCATGATCGACAATGAACAATCACACGATCATTCCACGAGAAATCATCCAATTCAACCCCAATTCGTCCGGTAGAGGCATATCCTCCTAACCAAGGTTTAGGAACTCCTTACTTTTCAATTAATCAATGTAAATTCTTCCAAAAACTCCCCCAAGGATTCAGTTTTCAGGGTCCAAAATAGGGCAGCTACTTACCTAGAGAAATTCGCCCGATTAATCAATTTTTCTCTTCCAAATTGCTAATTCACAGGGCATACGCCTCAATAACATCTGAATTAACATCCTCATATGTCTTGATGATGAAATTAAAGCAAAGCAACACCCCAAACAACCTTTTAATGACTCGGTTTGCACAAACCGAAACAGGAAAATTTCGGTTCTGCCCTCTAGCTCCCAAAACAGACCATAATCCTACTTTAAACCTTAACTCATCGCATAAATCACTTGCTAACATGTAGTTCTATGTCTATTAAATTATCACCAAAGATTTTAGAGTGAATAGATGTCTGAAAGTTCCCGAACCGCCCCGATTTCCTCAATTTTATCGCCGGTCAGATTCTGCTCAACGGAAACCACGAAATTTCAACAAAAAAACTCCATCGAAACTTAGGAAAAATGCTACCTCAGCTCAGCATACAAGAGTACATTAAGTCTACAAGGTCTCATCGAAAATTGGAGGCAAAACAAAGTCTTGAAGCAATCAAACGAAGATTTGCTCTCAGCTGCGTCCAAATATGTCCGTTTTTGGAAATAGGGCTGGTCGGAGCTCCTTTGGTGTCCAATGACCGAGCTACCACCTAAAGCTTATAGGGGAGAGGTTGAGGGTTCGGTTGGTGGTTGACGCGAGGTGAGGTGGCCTTTGGAGGCGGCAGTTGTCACGCCCCGCACCCCAGGCACGAGCGCGCAACTACCATCACTGTACTTTTGAGTCCCAAGATTCACTTATCAAGAGATGCATAATATAAAGAAGCATGCGAAAGCGATACATACATATGTCCGTACAAAATCCATAGGGAACCTAGTAACGAGAACCTCATATATAACATAACATCACAAGTTCATACAAAAGTGCAGTGAGCTAATCTTGCTAATAGGTCGGGGTAACGAAACCAAATCAAAAGACAATTATAACTAGTCCCCAAAAGAAACTGATCAATGAGGTCATCATCAAAAGACCACCTAGTAAATCAGAAAACCCCTAAGTCGAACTGCTGGAATCGTCCGTCTGCTCAGCATTCTCAATAGGCTCGTAGTCTGAGAAAGTCTCGGAGCGTACATCTACAATGTCCTCCATCGTCTCATCCTCCAGCTCGTCCTCTAAAGCGTCAATCTCTATCACCTTAACTGTGTCCTTTAAGGTTGGGGTTCTCTCAAGCATGTTCCTCAAACTAGCAACGAACACCTCTATCTCTACAGAATCCCAAGTGGGAAGATACCGGCTAGGAATAGCTCCGCGAGGTACCTCTTTGACCTTTAGCGGACCAGTGGTAACCTCGCCTACTCTACGGAACCAAGCTTCAAACCTATGCCGTTTCTGGTCCTTACCGCCCTTGTTGACCTAGACTACTGTACACTTCCTAACATACACAGCGCCCCGACAATCGGGAACTCATCACAATAAGCCGTCATCTCCTTCGGGTCGCCAAATCGAGCTGGCAGCATACTCAAGGCTTAGGTTCGGAAAATAATGGTCCCACGACGGGGTGAGATTCACATCTCAGCAAGACAAGCCCTAACCCTAGGTCCGGTTGACTGTACACCCGGATGAATGCAAACAATGATCAAGCACATGCATTTAATAGTATAATACGCTCATCAGTTATAAAATGCCACACTGATACAAGCGATTGACAATCGAGCAGTTATGGCATCAAAGCTTATCAACCAAGTCATGAAGGGAAATACAAAATCAGCCACACATTCAACCCTTCCAAACTTTCACATGAATCACGCCCGTATTAACAACGCCTCAGGCTCAATCCGCGTCACTACGCCTTAGACCATCAGATTGGTAAATTCGCGTAAACGCATCAGGTTTCCAAATGTCATTCCAGGCCTGTGTCGACACACATTCAATCTTGTCCTACGTCTCAACGCATCAGGACACAAATTCTCATAACCCCGCGTCTCAACGCATTAGGGTACCAACCGTCGCAACTCTGCATCTCAACGCATCAGGGTATCACGAGTTTTTCAAGCATGTAAAAATTCATCTCAAATCAAGACTTCATGATCAAGTACAAGCTCATGCAACGAGTTAAATATTTACGGCATGCGAGACAGTCAATTTCATCACTCAAATGTGGTAATCAACTCATGGCATATGCATATAGCAAGCATTCAAGCACTCATTAATCCACAAAAATGAACATTGGATAATCACACCATAACTCATGAAAACTAACTCAATTCACACCCAATTCATCTAGTCGAGTCCAATCCTCCTAGTCAAGGTTTAGGAACTTCTTACTTTAAGCTCAAATCAACCAAAATCCTCTTCCAAGCACTTCCAAAATTCGGCCGCAAAGAGTCTAAAATAGGCCAGTCGTATACCTAATAGAATTCAATCCATTTCATCAATTTTTTCCTCGTTCAATCATCAAACCACCAAGCATATACCTCAATAACATATCCATTGACATTCTAATACGCCTCAATGAAAAATTTAGAGCTCGATTATGCCATGAACAACCCCTAAGGTCTCGACAAGAACATAACCGAAATAGGGTATTTTCGGTTCTGTTTAGTACCTAACTAATCAGTCTATAAACCCTTAAACCTCAATTTATCTAGTAAACTACTTTCTAACAATTATTTCTACATGTTGGGAAGCCTCACCGAAAATTTAAGGGTAAGGCGACACCCGGAAGTCCACGAATGAAGTCAAATCCTTCATGTCCACCGCCGGTCTGTTTCTGCCGACCAAACACAACACCAATTCAACATCAAACCCCCATCAAACTTAGCCAAAATTTTCACCACAACTCAGTATACAAGTGCCCTAGATGTCTACAAAAATTGGTCAGAAACTTGAGGTAAATTGAAGTCCTATGGAGCTCAAACGGCGACTTACCTCCAACTGCGACAAAATCCATCGGCTCTCGGGAAAATGGTTGGCCAGGACTCCTCAGGTGGCCAAACGCCATGAATCAAGTTGCAACTAGTTGGCAAGAGGCTGAGGAAGGCGTTGGTGGTCGGCTCGAAGGCTGGAGGTCGTAGGAGGTGGAGCTCGACGATAGCGAAGTGGCGGACAGAATCTGGTTGACTGGAGGTGTTTTCGGTTTGAAGGAGAAGAAGAAGGAAAATGTGAGAAGGGATATGGAGGTGGCAGTTTCGACTAACTGAGGGTGAGTGAGGGTGTATACACAAATTTGGAGAGTCAAACTTGCAAGAATGGTAGATTAAAAGTTGGACATTTAATGCTAACTCCCCATCCTTAGACACTTGTCCACTTAATAATCAATTCGATGATTCGATGGCCATTAAATCTCCAAATTTTCGGCAGTTATAGGGAGTGTCAAAGACCAAAATGCCCTTATCCATTTATTAAGACAAGGCCAAGGCTTGAGGAGCAAAATGGTAATTTCGTCCTCAACATCCGGAACGTCATTTTTTCAATTCAAATTTTCTTCGATGAGGTGACGTCCAATCCAATTATAATGTTGGAATTCTTGATTTTTCATTTTCTAATTTCGAGACTCGTCTCTGAATCATTTCTTTGTCAAATGTCATTTCAGCCTATCCCGAACTGACAGGCGGCTTTTGCAGACGTTATGCGTATCGACTTTGTGATTCATATCACACTTAGGGTTGGTCAGTTCATGGTGACTTTGATTGTCATGTAATTGCGATGGTCTATTACTAGTTCCGACGGTCTCGATCGTTATCATTCAATTTAGGAAAATTTTACAAATTATACATTGGTTGAAGGGCATCACCCGCGATCCAATCGTATAACGCTTGTAATGCATTCCTTAATCGTTCTTAGATCGGTCTATTATGACTCTAAACGTTCCCTCGACAATCCTTATGGTCAAAGTGTCATTTCCTATTTGAGTTCCTTAGGTCCACGTTCCTTGTATCGCGTTAGCCTTTTCCTTTTGGTAAGTTAACTCGAGATTGATCAGATCCAAGCGATATATGACTGGAATACATCAGTAGATACATTATCATAAATAAGTCTCGAAATGACAAGGAAAATCGGAATGTCACAACTCTTCCCCCTTACAAAAATTTCGTTCTCGAAATTTATAATAAACCCAGCTATTCAAATAAATGGGGGTATTGACGCCTCATCGTTTATTCGCTTTCCCACATAGTGCCTTCGGTTCCATGGAGCTCCCAAATGAATTTGACTAATGGAATCGTCTTGTTCCTCAGAAATTGTTCCTTTCGATCTTCGATCCTAACTGGCTTTTCTATGTAAGATACCCTGTCATCCACTTCTATAGTTTCATAATCCAGTACGCACGTCGGGTCCAACTCGTACTTCCGTAGCATTGACACGTAGAAGACGTTGTGCACTTGAGATAAATTAGGCGGTAAGGCAAGTCGGTGGACTAAGGTCCCAATCTATTCCAAAATCTCAAATGGACCTACGTACCTGGGACTCAGTTTCACTTTCTTTACAAATTAAGAGAGTACTCGCATCGGTGAAACTTTAAGAAAAACATGTTCGCCAACTTGAAACTCCAGAGGTTTGCGTCATTTATCCACGTAACTTTTCTGACCACTCTGTGCCGTCTTCAACTTATCTCGTATTATCTTTATGGCTTCCACTGATTGCTCTACCAACTCTGGGCTTGTAATACTTCTTTCTCCAACTTCATCCCAGCAAATCGGCGTTCTGCAAGCTCTTCCATGTAGTGCCTCAAAAGGTGCCATTTGAATGCTCTGTTGATAACTGTTGTTATACACGAACTCAACCAAATGCAATTGATCCTCTCATTTACCTTTGAAGTCTATTACACAAGCTCGTAACATATCATCGAGTGTCTGAATCGTCCTCTCCGATTGTCTGTCCGTCTGCGGATGATATGCCGTACTGAACTGTAGTCGAGTTCCCATGGCATCTTGAAGGCTCTTCCAAAAGTTCGCCGTAAATTTATGATCTCTATCCGACGTAATTGTTGTAGGCAACCACTCTCTCATGTTGCATTAGTACACAACCCAGTCCCTTTAGCGAAGTATCACTATATATCTCATAGCCTCCAGGTCCTGATGGGATCGTTAATACCTGTGCGGTCGTCAATCGATGCTTAAGCTCTTGAAAGCTCCTTTCATACTTGTCCGTCTATTCGAACTTTGTTTCTTTCTTAGTCAACCTCGTCAATAGAATAGCTATGGATGAAAACTTCTCCACGAAACGTCTGTAATATCCTGTCGAGCCTAGGAAACTCCAGACTTCCGTGACCGTAGTAGGTCTAGGTCAATTCATAACGGTTTCAATTTTTGTAGGATCCATAACAATTCCTTCTTCATACACCACATGACCAAGAAATGCTACTTTATTCAATCAAAACTCGCATTTGCTAAACTTAGCGTACAGCAAGTGCTCTCTCAAAATCTGCAAGACAATCCTCAGATGCTCCTCATGCTCTTCGTTACTCCTTGAGCAAATCAAAATGTCATCAATAAATACTATCACAAATCTATCCAAGAATTCCTTGAATACCCGGTGCATTAGATCCATAAATGTAGCTGGAGCATTGGTCAATCCAAAAGGCATCACAATGAACTCGTAATGACCATACATTATCCTAAAAGTTGTCTTAGGCATGTACTCTTTCTTAATTTGCAACTGATGATATCCGGTCCTCAGGTCTATCTTAGAAAATACCAAAACTCCTTGCAACCGATCAAATAAATCATCAACCCTTGGCAGTGGGTACTTATTCTTTATCGTTTCCTAATTCAACTATCTATAGTCGCTACATAAACACAAGGACCCATCCTTTTTCCTTACAAACAACATCGGCGCTCCCCACGGTGAAGCACTTGGTCGAATAAATCCTTTATCTAGCAGTTCTTGCATTTGCACCTTTAATTCTTTCAATTTCGATAAGGACATCCTATAGGATGCCTTCGAAATTGGCTCTGTTCCAGGAGCTAACTCGATCACAAATTCAATTTCTCGCTCTGGTGGCAACCCTAGTAACTCTTGGGTAAATACATCAGGAAACTCACGCACTACCGAAATACTTTCTAATTTAGGCTCCACGACAGTCGTATCCTTAACTGAGACTAGGTAAGCCTGACATCCTTCAGTTATCAGCTTTGTCGCTTCGAGAGATGAGACTAAAAGAATCGAGGTTCCTCCTCGACTTCCCACAAACTCAAAATTAGGGCGACCTTCTGAATAAAAACGGATTATCCTACTACCACAATCAACTACTGCCCTTTGCTTATCCAACTAATTTATTCCTATGATCACGTCAAAGTCATACATGGGCAATACAACCAAGTCTATACTCTCTTTACTATCGCCAATTACGATTTTACAATTAGCACAGCCAA
Source organism: Rhodomyrtus tomentosa (assembly GCA_028455895.1). Classification (NCBI taxonomy): domain Eukaryota; kingdom Viridiplantae; phylum Streptophyta; class Magnoliopsida; order Myrtales; family Myrtaceae; genus Rhodomyrtus; species Rhodomyrtus tomentosa. The sequence goes on along the minus strand of JAPCWY010000003.1, from coordinate 44,327,055 downwards.
CGAAACCAGCACATTATCTTTCAACGGGGTAGCAATATGTAAAATCATACTCAACGGTTTCAACTCCATATCTATCAGATAAGCAAATTGAGCAGACATAAATGAGTGTGATGCGCCAGGATCAAATAAGGCATTAGCAACTTGGCCACACAAATAAACCATACCTGTGATCACGCCAGACACTTCTTCTGCTTCCCTACGTGCCACAACATAGACCCTTCCCTGAGCTAGGGGTCGGTTCTGATCATTCCGGGGAGTGGCAGTTGACGGTCCTTCCTGCGGTCGTTGCCCTTGAGGTCTAGTTACTAGAGCTTGATTTGGGCAAGTTCTCATCTAATGGCTCATCTGACCACACTTGAAGCATGCTCCGGTCCTTGCCGGACAAGGCCCGTTACCATGTCTTCTGCCATAGAGGCGTCAACTCTAGTTTATTAGGTTCAGCGGCTTCACTATGTTCTTTCTTACTGGAGGGACGAAGCGTCTATTGCCAGTAATAGGTCTTTTATCAATCTAGTGATTGTCTCGAAATAAGCTGAACCGCGATCCAGATGCGGCATTCCTCTCCTTCAGGTCCCTCTCGATCATCTGTCCTCATTCCTAGATTTCCTTATAAGTCCTCAAGTTCAGAACTATCATCTGGCTGCGAAGTTTAGGTCTCAGTCCATCTTGAAATCTCTGCGCCTTTTCCAGCAAATCCTTTGCTGATCGGGACTCATATCTCGATAATCTGGAGAACTCAGCTTCATAATGATCTACTGCCAAATGTGTCTGACGCAACTGTAAGAACTCTACTTGTTTCCTTTCTCGAGCCGTCTCGGAGAAATACTTGTCATTGAATGTTATGGTAAAGGCATTCCAGGTCAAAGCCGTTCTTTCTTGAAAAACTCCATTCTTGGTGGCCGTCCACCAATCATTTGCGGTCTCTTCAAGTTGGTATACCGCCAATAGTACTTTTTCTTCACCTGTACATGTCAGTACTCCGAAAGTTTTCTCAAGCTTCTCTATCCATCTCGGCGCCAATTCAGAGTCTCCAGTCCCATCAAACTAGGTCGGCTTCAGCTTAATAAATTGTTCAACCAGTTGGCCCATTTGCCTAGCCACGACAACTTCTTCTTAGGCATTACCTACTTCATTGCCCTGGTTGTTATTGCCGTTGTTTCCGTTACCTCCATTATTGCCATTATTGTGACAGCAACTATCGCGGCTCCTACCGCTTGAGCTATGGCAGCATCCCTATCTTGGGTCTGTCGGTCAATGAGATCACCAATCCTCTCGAGTGCCCTCAGCACTCCATCCATCATTGGGTCTTCCGCCACATGTGGTTTCGAGCTAGAGGCTCCGCTCCTGACTTCTAGGTCTTCTAGGTGGATTACTCATTATTGGGTACTCTCACTACACCTGGACCACTATAATTCCATCACGGGATTAGTAACTTGCTCATATAGACGAGTCCAGTGATACCAAATTATATCTTAAAAGAAGTAATCATAACAAAACAATCTTCCACACCATCCTTTCCAAGGATAAATCAATCAGAGAGTCATCACTACACTTCAGTTCTACATACTCCAGTGGTTCAACAGAACCGGCCATACTTGTTCATTTAACAAGCAAAATCCAGAAATAACTTTCAACGCTAAACATGAAACTTAATCTATATAAATCACATGTCAATCACGTCCCAATCACATGTCAATCACATACGCCAAGTCACATGCCATGCATTCCGTGTCTAACTCTAACGAGTCTCCTAAAGTCTCGCTACCCAGTCAGTCCCAATTCATTCTTCTTTATTACTCCAATCATCAATCAACTTGGATTGAGCTGACCTTGCTCTGATACCAAACAAGTGTGGATGTCATGCCTCGCACCCCAGGCACAAGCGCGCAACTCCCTTTGCTGTACTCTCGAGTCCCAAGATTCGCTTACCGAGAGATGCATAATATAAAGAAGCATGCGGAAGCGATACATACATATCTCCGTACAAAATCCATAGGGAACCTGGGTAACGAGAACCTCATATATAACATAACATCACAAGTTCATACAAAAGTGCAGGTGAGCTAATCCTATTAATAGGTCGGGGTAATGGAACCAAATCAAAAGACAACTATAACAAGTCCCCAAAAGAAACTGATCAATGAGTTCATCATCAAAAGACCACCTAGTAAGTCAGAAAACCCCTAGGTCGAACTGTTGGAATCGTCCATCTGCTCAGCATTCTCAGTAGGCTCGTAATTTGAGAAAGTCTCAGAGCGTACATATACAGTGTCTTCCACCGTCTCGTCCTCAAGCTCGTCCTATGAAGCGTCAATCTCTATCACCTCAACGGTGCCCTCTAGGGTTGGGGTCCTCTCAGGCATGTTTCTCGAACCAGCAACGGACACCTCTACCTCCACAAAATCCCGAGTGGGATGACACCAGCTAGGGATAGCTCTGCGAGGTACCTTTGTGGCCTTCAGCTGACTAATGGTAACCTTGCCTACTCTACGGAGTCAAGCTTCAAACCAATGCGGTTTCTAGTCCTTACCCCCATCGTCAACCTAGACTACTGTACACTTCCTAACATACACAGTATCCCGACCATCCGGGAACTCATCAAAATAACCCGTTATCTCCTTCGAGTCGCCTAATCGAGTTGGCAGCATACTTAAGTCTTAGGGTTTGAAAATAATGGTCCCACAACGGGGTGAGATTCACATCTCAGCAAGACAAGCCCTAACCCTAGGTCAGGCTGATTATACACCCTGATGAATACAAACAATGATCAAGCACATAAATTTAATAGTATAAGACACTCATCAGTCATAAAATGCCACACGGATACAAGCGATTAACAATCGAACAATTATGGCATCAAAGCTTATCAACCAAGTCAGTTAGGGAAATATAAAATTAGCCACACATTCCACCCTTCCGAACTTTCTCATGAATCACACCCGCGTTAACAACGCCTTAGGCTTGGTCTGCGTCATTACGCCTCATACCATCAGAATGGTAAATTGGTAAACCTGCATAAACGCATCAGGTTTCTAAATGCCATTCCAGGCTTGTGTTGACACAAATTCAATCTCGTCCCGCGTCTCAACACATTAGGACACAAATTCTTATTACCCCGCGGCTCAGCGCATCAGGGTACCAACCGTCACAACCCTGCATCTCAACGCATTAGGGTACCACGAGTTTCTCAAGCATGCAAAAATTCATCTCAAATCAAAACTTTACGATCAAGTACAAGCTCATGCAACGAGCTAAATATTTACGGCATGTGAGACAATCAATTTCATTACTCAAATGTGGCAATCAACTCATGGCATATGCATATAGCAGACATTCAAGAAATCATCAATCCACAAAGACGAACATTGGACAATCACACTATAACTCACGAAAACTAACTCAATTCACACCCAATTCATCCAGTGGAGTCCAATCCTCCTAGCCAAGGTTTAGGAACTTCTTACCTTAAGCTTAAATAAGCCAAAATCCCCTTCCAAACACTTTCAAAATTCGGCCTCAAAGAGTCCAGAACAAGGCAGCTATATCCCTAATAGAATTCAATCTATTTCATCAATTTTTTCATCGTCAAATCATCAAACCACCAAACATATACCTCTTCAACATATCCATTGAAATTCTAATATACCTCAACGAAGAATTTAAAGCTCGATTATGCCATGAATAGCCCCAAAGGTCTCGACAAGAACAGAACTGAAACAAGGTATTTTCGATTTTGTTTAGTGCCTAACTAATCAGTAAATAAACTACCCTTAAAATTCAATTTATCCACTAAACTACTTACTAAAAAATATTTCTACATGTTGGGAAGCCTCACCAAAAATTTGAGGGTAAAGTAACACCCAAAAGTCCACGAATGAAGTTTAATCCTTCAAGTCCACCGCCGGTCTGTTTCTGCCGCCCAAACACAACACCAATTCAACATCAAACCTCCATCAAACAAAGTCAAATTTTTCTTCACAACTCAGTATTCAAGTGCCCTGGATTTCTACAAAACTTGGTCGGAAACTTGAGGTAAATCGAAGTCCTGTGGAGCTCAAATGGCGACTTACCTCCAGTTGTGATGAAACCTGTCGACTCTCAGGAAATTGGTTAGTCGGGACTCCTCAGGTGGCCAAACGTCATGATTTAAGTTGGACCTGGTCAGTAAAAGGCTGAGGAAGGCGTTGGTGGTTTGCTCGAAGGCTGGAGATCGCTGGAGGTGGAGCTCGACAGCAGCGAAGTGAGGGACAAAATTTGGTCCGCTGTAGGTGTTTTCGGTTTGGCAGCAGCGAAGTGAGGGACATAAAAAGGTGAGAATGGCTATGGAGGTGGGAGTTTCGACTAAAAGAGGGTGAGTGGGGGTGTATACACCAATTTGGAGAGTCAAACTTGCAAGAATGGTAGGTTAAAAGCTGGACATTTAATACTAACTCCCCATCCTTTGACACTTGTCCACTTAGTAATCAATTGGATGATTCAATGGCCATTAAATCTCCAAATTTTTGGTAGTTATAGGGATGTGTCAAAGACCAAAATGCTCTTATCCATTTATTAAGGCAAGGCCAAGGCTTGAGGGGGCAAAATGGTAATTTCGCCCTCGACGTCCGAAATGTCGTTTTTCCAATTCAAATTTCCTTTGATGAGGTGACGTCCAATCCAATTATAATGTTGAAATTCTTGATTTTCCATCTTCTAATTTTGATACTCGTCTCTGAATCATTTCTCTATCAAATGTTATTTCAGCCTATCCCGAACTGACGGACGTCTTTTGCAGACGATACGCGTATTGACTCTGTGATTCATATCACATTTAGGGCTGATCAGTTCATGGCCACTTTGGTTGTCATGTAATTGCGAGGGTTTATTACTAGTTCCGACGGTCTCGATCACTATTGTTCGATTTAGGAAAATTTTGCAAATTATACATTGGTTAAGCGGCATTACTCGCGATCCAATCATATAACGCTAGCAATGCATTCCTTAATCATTCTTAGATCGGCCTTTTATGGCTCTAAATTTTCCCTCGACAATTCTTATGGTCAAAATGTCAGTTCCTATTTGAGTTCCTTAGATCCACGTACTTTATCTCGCATTAGCCTTTCTCTTTTGGTCAGTTAACTCGAGATTGATCAGATCCGAGCGAGATATGACCGAAATACATTAGTAGATAAATTCTCATGAATAAGTCTCGAAATGATAGGAAAAATCGAAATGTCACAACTGTCGTGGGCGGCGAAGAGGCGGCAGCGGGCTGATCGAGCCTGCAGCGAAGAAGAAGAAGAAGAAGAAGAAGAAGAAGAAGAAGAAGAAAGGAACGAAGAAGAAGAAGAAGAAACAAGGAAGAGGGTGGCAAGAGGAGGGGGTTTCGGCTGAGACAAGGCTGGAGGGTATGCCCCAAAACTTCACTTGAGTCAACATGAAGAATGGTAGGTGAAAAGGTTTACAATTAATGCCAATTACTCTAATGAAGGCACTTGTCCTCATATGCATGATATCCAATTTCATTGACTAAACTACCCCTCCAATTTTTGGTAGCCTTGAGGGCTGGTTAAAGACCAAAATGTCTTTTTCCATTTTCTAAGGCAAGGTCAAACCTCAAGGGGAAAAACGGTAATTTTGCTCTCATCGTCCGAAACGTCGATTTTCTAATTCCAATTTCCTTCGATGAGGCGACGTTTAATTCGATTAGAATGTTGGAATTCTTTGTTTTTCATTTTTCAATTTCGAGAATCGTCCTTGGGTCATTTCTCTGTCAAATGTAAATTTCAAGCTATCCCGAACTAGCGGGCGACTTTTGTAGACGTTACGCGTATCAACTCCGTGACTCTCATCACATTTAAGGTTCATCAGTTCATGGCGACTTTGGTTGTCATGTAATTTCGAGGGTCTATTTCTAGCTCCGACGGTCTCGATTCTCATCGTTTGATTTAGAAAAATTTTACAAATTATACATTGGTTAAGCAGTGTCACCCACGCTCCAATCGTATAATGCTAGCAATGCATTTCTCAATCGTTCTTAGATCGGCTTTTTATGGTTCTAAATACTCCCTCGACAATATTTATGGTCAAAGTGCCAATTACTATTCGAGTCATCTAGGTCCACGTACCTTGTCTTGTGTTAGCCTTTCCCTTTTGGTCAATTAACTCGAGATTGATCAAATCCGAGCTAGATACGACTGAAATACATCGATAGATACGTTTTTATTAATAAGTCTCGAAATGACAGGAAAACCAGAATGTCACACCACCTGTTAAACTAAGCTCTAATTCCGCTGTCATTGGCCAGAATACAAATGCATGACTGACGGAAAATAAATATGCAATGCATGAAAATTAAATTTTTGCGAGAATTATGACTAATTCTCATTTTGTGAAATAAAATGCGTGATTTTATGAAATCAAAATTTATGTGTCAATACAATAGCGATGGTTGTAGGTGGCAGCTCTTGTCGCCTGGTTATCCATTCTATATATTTTTTTTAAAATTAGCTTTTTTGTTAAAATTTACATCTTATTTTCAAATTTATTTTAAATAAATAGTTTGTATTTTAAAAAAAATTTCCATGATGAACCTCCAGTGAGCCACGTTAACTTAATTTACTAATAAATAAAATGCCACATTGAATTTCTGATGAAGTATATCGGAGTTGACACGTAAGTGGTCATTTAAAAAAAAATGCCATTGAAATGATTTGATGAAAATTTTTAGCACCAACGTGATACATACACTTCTTTTAGCACTTATACTATCCTTTTCCCAATTTTTTTCCTTCTTGGGTCAGTTCCTAGAGTAAAATTTGTGGGGGAACGCTCAAGTTACTATATCAATGCATGATTTATGGAAGAACAACATCTCATGTATCAATATTTGTGTACGATATTTATTTTGGTGCCAACAAATTTTTGCGGTTCACTTAAGTCCTAATTATTTTGAAAAATGATTATTTGAGTGCCAACTCCTATAAGCTTCACATGGGTCATCAAAGGAACCTAGTCAGCAATAAGAAAGCTAAAAATTAATTTAAAAAATTCCTTGTAGTGTTAAAAATTTAAAAATAAGCTAAAAGCTAAATAAAAAAATAAAAGCAGTTAAAAATTATCTAGAAGCGTCAGGCATTTTCATCAGTAAAATTACAATGCAATCTTTATCACTTTTAATCAGAAAAACATCAAAATTTGCTCACTTATTTGTATTGAAAAAAAATGAAAAATTAGGAAAATAAGCCAATAACTAAATAATAAAAAATACGAATAAAAAATGGCAACGATGAGGGGTGGTCGATGAGTATGGCCAAACCCTTACCAGTGGACAGCAACCCCTGCCGACCGTCAACGAGAGAGCTTAAGCGTCAACTCCCTTACGCCAAGTTTGTACAATTGCAGATCTTCGATTCCACGAAGAATATGCTTGAGCATTTGCAAAAGTGAAACCTCAGTCCGAGCAAGGGCCACGACCCTCGCCAATGGCCGGTAGGGGCTTTGGGATCCCCATTGCCAGCTTTTTTAAATTTTATTTTATTTTTAAGTTATATTTAAGTTTAAGATTGAATTTTGATAATAAAAAATTCCATGTGAATTTTTTAAAAAAATTCACATGGATTGATTATTTAAAAAAAAAAATTGTCATATGGAGATATTCTTTCGCCGTTGATACTTGAGCGATCTTTTCTTTTTTTTCCGATTTGGCTCTTAAGAGAGTCGGCAAAAAATTTTGGCATCAATGTGAGCGTCATACACAAATATTGGAACTTAAGGTGTCTTTCTGCTCGTGATTTATATTTAATATTTTTTACACTTCCTTTGACCAAAAAAAAATGCTAACACTTTCCATATTGGAAAATGAATATATACAGTAAAATCATTGACAATTGTTCTTAAAACTTAAATTGTCTAAAAAAGGGCGTGATTAAATATTTATGAGATAAGTATAGTAGAAGTTCTAGAGGTTGTCGTGAAAATACGAATAAGTCTTAAAACTTTCAAAATATGTAATCAAATCTTAAAAATTATTAAATTGGTACAATCAATACCTTTTGTTAATCGAAAAATGCTCACGTTGACTTTTATATAAGCAAAACCAGGTGCAAAGTAATCAAGAACTTTAGCACAAATGTCATGTTTTTATTCAGCAATACTGGAAGTCGGGTTTGATTCCGCACTATCGCCATCGTTGTTATCTTTATTCCGTACAAGCGCCGCTGCTATCACTGTGCGGCGTTTTTAACTTTTAGAAGAGCCCCTCGACTTTACCAATAAAGGGCGCATACAGAGACCCAATGTAAGCATACAGACCGAGGAGTCGAACTCCGGTGACGATAGTAACATTGTTGTAAGGGCCGCCGATGGACACATTCGCCAGAACCAACCCGTCTCCGTTGATCCTTAGCGCTCTATGTGTGAAAGGCTCATCACTCTCCGTAAGCGTAAACTCTCCGGCCGGGGTTCTCCTGATGGTGCTCGCGCCTGCAACCTTTAACAAGGTCTGAATCGTGTTCGCCCTCAGGCCAGTTAGGAAGAACTTCTTGACGGTGCCGCTGATGAACTCGGTGACGAGGAGGTAGGAACTGTCACTAGCCACAGCGACGCCGCCAGGACCTGAAAGCCCCGTCGCCAACACGGCAACTTGTCCGGTTGTCGGGTTGAATCTCAGTAGCCTTCCGGTACTGTCCCTATCCAGTTTGGCTTGGGTAGCATTGCTGATGTAAAAAAAATAAAATAAAAATAAAATAAAATAAATTAATTAAATAAATAAAAGGAAGATTACCTCGAAATCCTAGTGGTTGGTCAACAGATGCTAAAAAGATCAAGATTGATGTAGCAAAATGTGTTATAAAGTGTCATGTGATAGCCCAGGTAAACTAGGCATTTTTCATGAGAATAGCGTGCTCTTGAAAGCTAATAGTACGTACCTGAGCACATAATTGGCACTAGCGTCTGTGAAATAGACCAAACCAGTATTAAGATCAACATCCAAGCCATTACAGAAGCGGATTGGTAAGCCTTCGGCGGAGGAAACGAGTCGGGTCGCTCGTCCTCCGAGAGGACTGACCACGTAAAGCCCCAAGTAAGCATCACAGATGTAGAGAAACTGAGCAGTGTCGAATTGGATCCCTAATGGCCTCCCGCAGATTAACCCCACGGTCGCATCGGCCGTCGCGTTCTTCCCATCGCAGAACGTCTTGTTCCTAAAACATCCCGAAATGCACAGAAAAAATGGCATATATATGTAGAGTAAATGAAACGAAGGATTATGTACTGGTATGTGTACTCAAAAGTGTAGCTAGCGGGCTTTAACATTGCGGGAGCCCTTTGGTTCGAGAGAGAAAATTACCGAGTTTGTGCGGTGTAGGCATAATCAATGAAACCGAGAGGAGGGACATATTCCACAATTCTGCCGTCGGAGATGCCGGCGTAGGGTCCACCTTTGAGGACGTTGAAGGCAACAGTTTTGGGGCCGCCGGTTCCTGGCGGCAGCGTGAGAGTTGTGTAGGTGGGTGTGCTGATTGCTGAAGGCATTGCAGAGAGAAGGAAAGCGGTGATAGCGATCGTAACGCTAGAAATACCCGCCATGTTTTGCAGTTATGGTGTTTTTGTATGAAGAGCAAAAGCAGTACATGAGGCTACTTATAGGCTGCCGTCGTTCACAAAGATGAGAGCGACAGAGTGGGGGACCATCTGTAGAGAGCATTTTCTTGGAGGAGATCAAGATGAGTAAGGTTCGGCGGATTAGTGCGGCCCATGTGGAAACCCCGAGAGAGTTGATCGACGGAAAAAGAAATAAGAAAGTTCTAAATTTATTGCGATGAGTGCCGACCATGTAACAATATGATGGGTAACTTTTAGGTTAGCAATTTTCATTCAAAATTGACTGGAACGATAATAGAGCTGGCAATATGGATCGTGTATCCATTTTCTGACTCAGTTTTAAGATGCCCAACTTTATATGGTTAACCACCCATTTTCTCTTAAAACGAGTTAAAATGGGTTGAAAAAATTTAAGGCCCAAAAAATAGATTAAGTGATCCATATTTTAACCCACATTTTCAAAACAAACAAATCCACGTCCCTCTCGGCTTTCCTTCCTTCTTCACTTCTCCATTGAGATTGAGAAAAAGGAACACATTAAGATTGGCATTAACATGGATGCCGGTGTTCGACCCAAAAAATAAATAAATAAAAAATCCATGGATGCCGACACTCATATTGCGAATTTTTAATAGTATTTTAATATTTTTGACCTTTTTTGTTATTTTTAATATTCTTTTTTCTTTCTTTCTTTCTTTTTCTCCTTCCCTTCTTCTTCCTCCAGCAAGAAAGAAAAGAAAGTATATTAAGAGAATCAAAATTATTAGAATTATTAAAATGCTATTATAAATTTCCCACATTGGTGCCAATGTCCAAGTCAATGCGGTCATATAAAGATGTAGTTCTCGCTTTTATGGTCACACTTTTGATTCCCTCGCTCTAATCATTTGTCTTCGATGGGGATGCTTTTCTGGTCGCCCTTTCTAGTCCTACGCTTCATCTCCTAATGTTAGGATGCATACTTGAGTTGTGTTAGAAAAGTGCCACATCGGAGAATTGATATAGTATTGAGCAGTTAATATACTCAAGTTGGCTCATAACTCATTGGCTTAAACTTTTGAGTGAAGGTGGGTCCAACTGGATATATTGACGGGTTTGGACTTGGGCTCTTTCTTGGTGATCTCTCCAAGTGAAAGTATCGGATTTCCGCTGCGCTGCGTGCACCCAACACTTAAGAACTAGACATCTCTGTTGATGATTGCCTTTTTAATGACCGGGTCATACAACTTATAATCTTTAGTTGTGTCACTATAGCCACATCTCTGTTGATGATTGCCTTTTCAATGACCGGGTCATATAGATTATAATCTTTAGTTGTGTCACTATAGCCCATGAAAATGCAGTTGTCGCTTTTGTCATCTAACTTTTTCATCTGTTCCATTTGTCGTCTATGGGGATATGTTACGCACCCAGATAATGACTTGATTGGCATTATTTGTCTTCATGCTTTAGTAGCTCTCCTCCATCAAACTGTTGTAGCTTTTGTCTTCATTTTTCTTCATGCACATGCTAGCATTTAACGAGGTCTTCTCAAAGAGATCGTCATTCTTTTCATGTAGCCCGCCATAAATCGTGCATGTTTGATTTCTTTTTTGTCTTCATGGAGGGATTGTCAACAAATCAAACAATTTTTATTAGAACTGTAATATTCAGTTCATAAGTATGGGACATAGGACACGAAATGAGTTGAACAGAAGACTCAGCTAATTTTCTCCCGACGATGACATCTCTCCTCTTTGGGGAAATTGATGAACGCATGCATTCGACTAATGTTCTTGTGATTGCATCAAAACAAAAGGCTCTCTCTCTCTCTCTCTCTCTCAAAGTTTCTGCCTTTCTTCGCTTCTTCAGCATCTAGCGGGGAGGGATTTTACCTAAATATCTTCCTCCCCCCTCCCACTTTGATTGCTTTTCCTTCTTTTTCTTAGTTCTCGTTTTATTCTTCCGTTTTAGATCTAGATCTAGGAGCTCTTCTCTTTCAATTTCACAGATCTAACATTTGGGAGCTTTTATTTCCCAATCTAGTTCTTGATCTAGGTGTTTTAATGAAAGACTTTGCTAGTATAATAGTTTTTGGGTGACTGTGAGAATAACATCATGTTGTGGGTCACAAATTCTTTAAGGAGTAGAACCCACAATAATTTTAATTATTTCTCGTCCAACATCCCCGAAAAGTGGTAAGGGACAAAGGCCTCGCTTTTCGTCGTGTAGAAGACAATCCCTGTAATAGGCAAGTGCAAAGGGATTGGGGCATCGCCACCTTCATTTTCGAATATGGCCATCATGCTTCTTAGTTCTTTGTTTTGCTTATTTTTTCCTCTAGTTTCCGTTTTGGCCGGTTGCTTCGGTTTGTGAATTGCCTTGTACAATTCGATTTTTGCTTGATCAGGCGTTGTTTAGCCTATTTTGGTTCATATGGTTTAGCCATGGTTGTATGTTGCAATGCTTTACACCTTTGCACCCCTTAAGACACATTCAAGTGTCGTGTTGGGTTCGAGGTTTTTGTGGTTGGCATTTCTCTGGTACTTGGCATGATTGGAAAGTTACATACGCACTCACTTTACCTAATTTTTTTTAATTATTTCTTAAATTTAATTTTGGTGGGTTACAATATATTGTTAATCTCATAGTAGATAAGAAACTATCACGTGAGTATATTCTTTTAGTGACTAAGGACTCCACCTCTAGTTCTAATGGTGTTCGCAGTAGCTTTGGTGTCAGAAATGCGCTCGTTCAACACGTTTTTTTATCAGAAGCTTTGACGTCTTGCACTTACCAACGGCTCTCTCTCATACGTGTTAGATTTAGGCTTTTTCAATATGTTTTTTGTTGTCTCTACATGGTGATGGTGTTGAGGACGTCAAACTTGGGCGCGCAATACATAAAAGTCAAAGTTGTAGCTGCATATGGAGATCTCGATGCGTGATCATCACTAACAATGATGTATGATTCGGTGGCCGGCTGCCGCCGATCCTTTTGCTTGGATGCAGTCACACATCTATTCTTGAAAGATGAGTGTGTACTTACCTTTGCCGACCATGCTCTGATAATAGACCTTGATTTCTGGATTTGGGTTTGTTTTACAAATCTATGGCCTTGTATTTTTGCGGTGATATCTGGGATATCCTATGGATCCTCTCATGTATCACTTTGGTAATGAATCAAAAATCCCTTTGAAAAAAAAAAAATACTAATTTTCATTCATGCGAAGAAGAGAATTGGCAGAGAAATGCAGCCATTTCATTTTGCAAAAGAGAATGGTAGGGAGAAGCTAATTTGATATTCACTAAAATGCAAAGATATAACAAGAACACAAAAGAGCTTCAGCACAAACTTTATGCTTTTATTCAGAATTATTGAGTGATCATCTTCATGCCTTTGATGCACCGTGGTTATCATATCATTACAGCCTTTAAACTTTTTTATTTTCATTGAGTACACCTTTCTCATCGGCTCGTTTCCATATAGTCGATCAAATTTGAGCCCATTCGGTGTTCTTCAACTCTAAGGGAATCACAGACCCAACAAAAGTAAAACAGGCCATGGATTTGAACTCCGGTGATGTCACCAACGTTGTTGTAAGGGCCATTGAGGGCCACGTTTGCCAGAACTGTCCCTTCTCCGTCGATCCTCAAAGACCTGTGTGCGAAAAGCGCTGCAGTCTCCGTGAAGGTAAACTCTCCTTCCAGGGTTAGCTTGATGTTGTTTGCGATCGGGATGTCGTTCAGCAAGGTCTGAGTCGTGTTAACCCTCGGGCCAATGAGGAGGAACTTCTTGACGGTGCCACCTACAAACTCGGTGATGAGGAGATAGGAGCTGTCACTAGCCACGACGATGCCGCGGGGACCTGAAAGTCCGCTAGCCAACATGGCAACCTGTCCAGTAATGGGGTTGAAGTAGCCTTCCGATGCGGTCCCCATTCAGGATGGCTTGGGTGGTGTTCGTTCCTTTGCAACAAGGAATATCTTTCATCGAAATCGTTGTTCGGTTTTTATTAAGAAGGTCCTATGGCGATTCCAAATAGTAAATATCTAAGCGATTAAAAAAATCAATGTGGAATTGTACAAGCATAAATAGAACCGGAGTTTGATTTGATGGAAAAGTTTAGGAAGTACGATGGAAACCCACTTTCACGGATTTTGACTCGACGACGAAGCTTGAAAACCTAGCAATATTACGCGGGAGTTTGACTCGACAATGAAGCACCAAGAATAAATATTCATATCAGAGTTTGACTTGACGACAAGAATATGAGAATTGCAACTACATATGAGGAAATCTAAAATGCAATGAATTTAAAGATAAATGAAATTGCAACATGTAAGGAAATTTAAAATACGGTGAAAATAAAGATAAATAAAGGATAAACTAATAAAGAACATTGAGTTCTATCGTTGATTACGGAGATTACAAAAAGCACACTTGGGGTATTTATAATCCTTTGTAGGCAATTACAATTTTAAAACTGAAATAGAAGACAGCTTCCTAATAATAGTTATTGTCATTAATGACTCCTATTTTCTAGGCACTATACACGTTTAAAGAATCACCTTATTTGTAAATAGTATTGTTGCCGGCGCTAATTCTCACTAACTATTGGTAAGTTGCCAATGCCAATATTCATCAACTATCGGTAAGTTCTAATTATCGATAAGTTGCCAACATTAATGCTCATCAACTATCGATGAGTTGCCAACTATCGGTAAGTTGCCAAAGCCAATGTTCGCCAACTCTCGGTATGTTGGTAACTCTCGGTAAGTTGGTAACTCTAGGTAAGTTGTCAACGTCAATGCTCATGGACGCCTATTCCTATGGATTTCATCTCTGAGTCAATTTTAAGTGTCAACATACCCCCCTTAAAAGAATTGAATGATTTATCAATCATTCGATTCTTTTAATTTAGATAACCAAGAGTCTTTACGTACCTCTTTGCCATGGACAAATTTGATTCGCTACTCTACTAAGGATGAATAGGTTATCCTCCAAGAAAATTATTGATCATCATACTGGGCCTTTTGAGGAGCCTACACTGACTCATGCATTGCAACAACTTCTGCCACAAATCCAAATATAGTCGTAGTATGAGTTTTATGTCGACTCACTGTGTTTGTTGATGGATGTGGGAACCTTTTGGGTTTTCTTTGACAGATTCTCTTTTGCATGTTGACAATTCTGCCCCTATACCGAATCGGTGGACGATGGTTTTGTGCTCTTTAAACATCTTACTTATAATAGCCATCATGACTAAGTTCAGCTCGAACTGTCTTCTCTGCTCATTGGTAGTTGCTTCGGGATGTGGACACCTCTTTCTCGTTCTTGTTCCCACTGATTGTGCAGTCGATGTTCAGAACACCACTAGGTTGTCAGGATCAACTTGATTTCTAGTACGTACCATCGTATTTTCCTCAAATCAGCCAAACTGGTCCCACCGAGCTTGCCAAAAAGATGTTTGCTTGTTTTGCAACAAGGGGTATCTTTCACCAAAATTCATTCTTCGATTTTTATTAAGAAGGTCCTGTGGCATTTCGAATGGGAAATATCCAAGCGATTGAAAAATCAATGTGGAATTGTACAAATATAAATCGAATCGGAGTTTGACTTGACAGAAAAATTTAGCAAGTACGATGGAAACAAACTTCAGCGGAGTTTGACTTGACGACGAAGCTTGAAAACGCAGCAATACCACGCCGGAGTTTGACTTGACAATGAAGCACCAAGGATAAAGATTTATATCGGAGTTTGACTCGACAACAAGATACATCTAAGGAAATCTAAAATGTAGTGAAGATAAAGATAAATGAAATTGCAACTATATCTAAGGAAATATAAAATGTAGTGAAAATAAAGATAAATGAAGTATAAACTGATAAAGAAGTCAAGTTTTGTTGTTGATTGCAGGGGCCTTATAAAAAAAAAACACTTGGCTATTTATAATCCCTTACAAACGGTTACACCTTTAAAATTTAAATAAAAGATAACTTACTAATAGATGTTATTGTCATTCATGCCCCCTATTTTCTAGGCACCCGCCTAACATTCCAATACATATTGTGTATATATATATGAAGACTATAATCACGCTTGAGTCACTTAAATACTTTCAGTGCTTCACAATCCCCAATTGCATCCAATAACCCACAAGTGTTTAGGCCATCAATTTCTCACGAAATAATATTTCAATCTCTCGCATAAATTATATAAATCTTAAATACAAGATCGGCTATGAAACACCAACAGATATTCACTAGGATGTAATTAAAAACAAAATAATTCCCCTATGCCCATGTTCATCAACTGCTAATTTAAGAGCATGAACCAAAAAAAGCTTACATATCTATCTTCTGAAACTTCACCGACTCAAACAAGGCATACAATTGCTTTGTTTATTTCTTTCTTTCTTTGACCAAAACAGCAAATCCAAGGTTCCCTTTTTTATGTTCTGTTTTCACCGTCAAAGTCCATCATTACAATGGACTCCAAACTGTAAATAGGAAGCTCACGTCGAAGAAAATCCAATGGTTTTGATTTGCTCGGTATCCAACATCCGTCTGCTCAGCATCCTCAGTAGGCTCGTAGTTTGAGAAAGTCTCGAAGCGCACATCTACAATGTCCTCCATCGTCTCGTCCTCAAGCTCGTTCTCTGAAGCGTCAATCTCTATCATCTCAACGGTGCCCTCTAGGATTGGGGTCCTCTCAGGCATGTTTCTCGAACCAGCAACGGACACCTCTACCTCCATAGAATCTCAAGTGGGATGACACCAGTTAGGGATAGCTCCACGAGGTACCTCTGTGGCCTTCAGCGGACCAATGGTAACCTTGCCTACTCCACGGAACCAAGCTTCAAACCTATGCGGTTTCTAGTCCTCACTGCCCTCGTCAACCTAGACTACTGTACACTTCCTAACATACACAATATCCCGACCATCCGGGAACTCATCAAAATAACCCGTTATCTCCTTCGGGTCGCCTAATCAAGTTGGCAGCATACTTAAGTCTTAGGGTCTGAAAATAATAGTCCCACGACGGGGTGAGATTCACATCTCAGCAAGACAAGCCCTAACCCTAGGTCAGGCTGATTATACACCCTGATGAATGCAAACAATGATCAAGCACATAAATTTAACAGTATAATACACTCATCAGTCATAAAATGCCACACGGATACAAGCGATTGACAATCGAGCAATTATGGCATCAAAGCTTATCAACCAAGTCAGTCAGGGAAATACAAAATCAGCCACACATTCCGCCCTTCCGAACTTTCTCATGAATTACACCCATGTTAACAACGCCTTAGGCTCGGTCTGCGTCATTACGCCTTAGACCATCAGATTGGTAAACCCGCGTAAACGCATCATGTTCTAAATGCCATTCCAGGCCTATGTCGACACATATTCAATCTCGTCCAGCGTCTCAACGCATTAGGACACAAATTCTTATTACCCCGCAGCTCAGCGCATCAGGATACCAACCGTCACAACCCCGCGTCTCAATACATCAGGGTACCACGAGTTTCTCAAGCATGCAAAAATTCATCTCAAATCAAAACTTCACGATCAAGTACAAGCTCATGCAACGAGCTAAATATTTACGGCATGCGAGACAATCAATTTCATCACTCAAATGTGGCAATCAACTCATGGCATATGCATATAGCAGGCATTCAAGAAATCATCAATCCACAAAGACGAACATTGGACAATCACACTATAACTCATGAAAACTAACTTAATTTACACCCAATTCATCCAGTTGAGTCCAATCCTCCTAGCCAAGGTTTAGGAACTTCTTACCTTAAGCTCAAAAAAACCAAAATTCCCGTCCAAACACTTTCAAAATTCAGCCCCAAAGAGTCCAGAACAGGGCAGCTATATCCCTAATAGAATTCAATCTATTTCATCAATTTTTTCCTCGTCAAATCATCAAACCACCAAACATATACCTCAATAACATATCCATTGACATTCCAATATACCTCAACGAAGAATTTAGAGCTCGATTATGCCATGAACAGCCCCAAAGGTCTCGACAAGAACAGAACCGAAATAGGGTATTTTCGATTTTATTTAGTGCCTAACTAATCAGTATATAAACTATCCTTAAAACTCAATTTATCCACTAAACTACTTACTAAAAACTAGTTCTACATGTTGGGAAGCCTCACCAAAAATTTGAGGGTAAAGTGACACCCGAAAGTCCACGAATGAAGTCTAATCCTTCAAGTCCACCGCCGGTCTGTTTCTGCCGCCCAAACATAGCACCAATTCAACATCAAACCTCCATCAAACTTAGTCAAATTTTTCTCCACAACTCAGTATTCAAGTGCCCTGGATGTCTACAAAAATTGGTCGGAAACTTGAGGTAAATCGAAGTCCTGTAGAGCTCAAATGGCGACTTACCTCCAATTGTGACGAAATCTATCGGCTCTCAGGAAATTGGTTAGTCGGGACTCCTCAAGTGGCCAAACGTCATGATTCAAGTTAGAGCTGGTCAGCAAAAGGCTGAGGAAGGCGTTGGTGGTTTGCTCGAAGGCTGGAGATCGCCGGAGGTGGAGCTCAACAGCAGCGAAGTGAGGGACAAAATCTGGTCGGCTGGAGGTGTTTTCGGTTTGGTAGCAGCAAAGTGAGGGACAGAAAAAGGTGAGAATGGCTATGGAGGTGGGAGTTTCGGCTGAAAGAGGGTGAGTGGGGGTGTATACACCAATTTGGAGAGTCAAACTTGCAAGAATGGTAGGTTAAAAGCTGGACATTTAATACTAACTCCCCATCCTTTGACACTTGTTCACTTAGTGATCAATTGGATGATTCAATGGCCATTAAATCTTCAAATTTTGGGTAGCTATAGGGGTGTGTCAATGACCAAAATGCCCTTATCCATTTATTAAGGCAAGGCCAAGGCTTGAGGGGGCAAAATGGTAATTTCGCCCTCAACGTCTGAAATGTCATTTTTTCAATTCAAATTTCCTTCAATGAGGCCACCTCCAATCCAATTATAATGTTAGAATTCTTGATTTTCCAATTTATAATTTCGATACTCATCTCTGAATCATTTCTCTATCAAATGTTATTTCAGCCTATCCCGAACTGACGAACGTCTTTTGCAGACGATACGCATATTGACTCTGTGATTCATATCACACTTAGGGCTGGTTAGTTCATGGCCACTTTGGTTGTCATATAATTGCGAAGGTCTATTACTAATTCCTACGGTCTCGATCGTCATCGTTCGATTTAGGAAAATTTTACAAATTATACATTGGTTGAGCGGCATCACTCGCGATCCAATCGTATAACGCTAGCAATGCATTCCTTAATAGTTCTTAGATCGGCCTTTTATGGCTCTAAATGTCCCCTCGACAATTCTTATGGTCAAAATGTCATTTCCTATTTGAGTTCCTTAAATCCACGTACTTTATCTCGCGTTAGCCTTTCTCTTTTGGTCAGTTAACTCGAGATTGATCAAATCTGAGCGAGATATGACTGAAATACATCAGTAGATAAATTCTCATGAATAAGTCTCGAAATGACAGGGAAAATCGAAACGTCACAACGGTCGTGGGCGGTGAAGAGGCGGCGGCGGGCTGGTCGGGCCTGCAGTGAAGAAGAAGAAGAAGAAGAAGAAGAAGAAGAAGAAGAAGAAAGGAACGAAGAAGAAGAAGAAGAAACAAGGAAGAGGGTGGCAAGAGGAGGGGGTTTCGGCTGAGACAAGGCTGAAGGGTATGCCCCAAATCTTCACTTGAGTCAACATGAAGAATGGTAGGTGAAAAGGTTTACAATTAATGCCAATTACTCTAATGAAGACACTTGTCCTCATATGCATGATATCCAATTTCATTGACTAAACTACCCCTCCAATTTTCGGCAGCCTTGAGAGTTTGGTTAGAGACCAAAATGTCTTTTTTCATTTTCTAAGGCAAGGTCAAACCTCAAGGGGCAAAACAGTAATTTTGCTCTCATCGTCCGAAACGTCGATTTTCTAATTCCAATTTCCTTCGATAAGGTGACGTCTAATTCGATTAGAATGTTGGAATTCTTTGTTTTTCATTTTCCAATTTCGAGAATCGTCCTTGGGTCATTTCTCTGTCAAATGTAAATTTCAAGCTATCCCGAACTAGCGAGCGACTTTTGCAGACGTTACGCGTATCAACTCTGTGACTCTCATCACATTTAGAGTTCATCAGTTCATGGCGACTTTGGTTGTCATGTAATTACGAGGGTCTATTTCTAGTTCCGACGGTCTCGATCCTCATCGTTCGATTTAGGAAAATTTTACAAATTATACATTGGTTAAGCAGTGTCACCCACGCTCCAATCGTATAATGCTAGCAATGCATTTCTTAATCATTTTTAGATCGGCTTTTTGTGGTTCTAAATACTCCCTCGGCAGTACTTATGGTCAAAGTGCCAATTACTATTCGAGTCCTCTAGGTCCACGTACCTTGTCTTGTGTTAGCCTTTCCCTTTTGGTCAGTTAACTCGAGATTGATCAGATTCGAGTTAAATACGACTGAAATACATCGATAGATACGTTTTCATTAATAAGTTGCGAAATGACAGAAAAACCAGAATGTCACACCACCTGTTAAACTAAGCTCCAATTCCGCTGTCATTGGCCAGAATACAAATGCATGACTGACAGAAAATAAATATGCAATGCATGAAAATTAAATTTTTGCGAGAATTATGACTAATTCTCATTTTGTGAAATAAAATGCGTGATTTTATGAAATCAAAATTTAGGTGTCAATACAATAGCGATGGTTGTAGGTGGCAGCTCTTGTCGCTGGTTATCCATTCTAGATTTTTTTTAAAAAAAATTAGCTTTTTTGTTAAAATTTACATCTTATTTTTCAAATTTATTTTAAATAAAAAGATTGTATTTTAAAAAAAATTTCCATGATGAACCTCCGGTGAGCCACGTTAACTTAATATACTTATAAATAAAATGCCACGTTGAATTTCTGATGAAGTATATTCGGGTTGACACGTAAGTGGTCATTTAAAAAAAAATGCCGTTGAAATGATTTGATGGAAATTTTTAGCACCAACGTGATACATACACTTCTTTTAGCACTTATACTATCCTTTTCCCAATTTTTTTCCTTCTTGGGTCAGTTCCTAGAGTAAAATTTGTGGGGGAACCCTCAAGTTACTAGATCAATGCATGATTTATGGAAGAACAACATCTCATGTATCAATATTTGTGTACGATATTTATTTTGGTGCCAACAAATTTTTACAGTTCACTTGAGTCCTAATTATTTTGAAAAATGATTATTTGAGTGCCAACTGCTATGAGCTTCATATGGGTCATCGAAGGAACCTAGTCAGCAATAAGAAAGCTAAAAATTAATTAAAAAAATTCCTTGTAGTGTTAAAAATTTAAAAATAAGCTAAAAACTAAATAAAAAAATAAAAGCAGTTAAAAATTATCTAGAAGCGTCAGGCATTTTTATCAATAAAATTACAATGCAATCTTTGTCACTTTTAATCGGAAAAACATCAAAATTTGCTCACTTATTTGTATTGAAAAAAAATGAAAAATTAGGAAAATAAGCCAATAACTAAATAATCAAAAATAAGAATAAAAAATGGCAACGATGAGGGGTGGTCGATGAGTATGGCCAAACCCTTACCAGTGGACGGCAACCCCTGCCGACCATCGACAAGAGAGCTTAAGCATCAACTCCCTTACGCCAAGTTTGTACAATTGCAGATCTTCGATTCCACGAAGAATATGCTCGAGCATTTGCAAAAGTGAAACCTCAGTCCGAGTAAGGGCCACGACACTCGCCAATGGCCGGCAGGAGCTTTGGGATCCCCATTGCCAGCTTTTTTAAATTTTATTTTATTTTTTAGTTATATTTAAGTTTAAGATTGAATTTTGATAATAAAAAATTCCATGTGAATTTTTTTTAAAAAAATCACATGGATTGATTATTAAAAAAAAAATTGCCATATGGAGATATTCTTTCGCCGTTGATACTTGAGCGATCTTTTCTTTTTTTCGATTTGGCACTTAAGTGAGCCGACAAAAAATTTTGGCATCAATGTGAGCGTCACACACAAATATTGAAACTTGAAGTGTCTTTCTGCTCGTGATTTATATTTAATATTTTTTACACTTCCTTTGACCAAAAAAAAAAAATGCTAACACTTTCCATATGAGAAAATGAATATATACTGTAAAATCATTGCCAATTGTTCTTAAAACTTAAATTGTCTAAAAAAGTGCGTGATTAAATATTTATGAGATAAGTATAGTAGAAGTTCTAGAGCTTGTCGTGAAAATGCGAATAAGTCTTAAAATTTTCAAAATATGTAATCAAGTCTTAAAAATTATTAAATTGATACAATCAAGACCTTTTGTTAATCGAAAAATGCTCACGTTGACTTTTATATAAGCAAAACCAGGTGCAAAGTAATCAAGAACTTTAGCACAAATGTCATGTTTTTATTTAGCAATACTGGAAGTCGGGTTTGATTCCGCACTATCGCCATCGTTATTATCTTTATTCCGTACAAGCGCCGCTGCTATCACTGTGCGGCGTTTTTAACTTTTAGAAGAGCCCCTCGACTTTACCAATAAAGGGGGCATACAGGGACCCAATGTAAGCATACGGACCGAGGAGTCGAACTCCGGTGACGATAGTAACATTGTTGTAAGGGCCGCCGATGGACACATTCGCCAGAACCAACCCGTCTCCGTTGATCCTTAGCGCTCTATGTGTGAAAGGCTTGTCACTCTCCGTAAGCGTAAACTCTCCGGCCGGGGTTCTCCTGATGGTGCTCGCGCCCGCAACCTTTAACAAGGTCTGAATCGTGTTCGCCCTCAGGCCAGTTAGGAAGAACTTCTTGACGGTGCCGCTGATGAACTAGGTGACGAGGACGTAGGAACTGTCACTAGCCACAGCGACGCCGCCAGGACCCGAAAGCCCCGTCGCCAACACGGCAACTTGTCCGGTTGCCGGGTTGAATCTCAGTAGCCTTCCGGTATTGTCCCTATCCAGTTTGGCTTGGGTAACATTGCTGATGTAAAAATAAATAAATTAAAAATAAATTAATTAAATAAATAAAAGGAAGATTACCTCGAAATCCTAGTGGTTGGTCAACAGATGCTAAAAAGATCAAGATTGATGTAGCAAAATGTGTTATAAAGTGTCATGTGATAGACCAGGTAAACTAGGCATTTTTCATGAGAGTAGCGTGCTCTTGAAAGCTAATAGTACGTACCTGAGCACATAATTGGCACTAGCGTCTGTGAAATAGACCAAACTAGTATTAAGATCAACATCCAAGCCATTACAGAAACGGATTGGTAAGCCTTCGGCGGAAGAAACGAGTTGGGTCGCTCGTCCTCCGAGAGGACTGACCACGTAAAGCCCCAAGTAAGCATCACAGATGTAGAGAAACTGAGCAGTGTCGAATTGGATCCCTAATGGCCTCCCGCAGATTAACCCCACCGTCACATCGGCCGTCGCGTTCTTCCCATCGCAGAACGTCTTGTTCCTAAAACATCCCGAAATGCACAGAAAAAATGGCATATATATGTAGAGTAAATGAAACGAAGGATTATGTACTTGTATGTGTACTCAAAAGTTTAGCTAGCGGGCTTTAACATTGCAGGAGCCCTTTGGTTCGAGAGAGAAAATTACCGAGTTTGTGCGGTGTAGGCGTAATCAATGAAACCGTGAGAAGGGACGTATTTGACAATTCTGCCGTCGGAGATGCCGGCATGGGGTCCACCTTGGAGGACGTCAAAGGCAATAGTTTTGGGGCCGCCGGTTCCTGGCGGCAGTGTGAGAGTTGTGTAGGTGGGCATGGTGATTGCTGAAGTCATTGCGGAGAGAAGGAAAGCGGTGATAGTGATCATGACGCTTGAAATACCCGCCATGTTTCGTCGTTCTGATGTTTTTGGATGAAGAGCAAAAGCAGTACATGAGGCTATTTATAGGCTGCCGTCGTTTGCAAAATTGAGAGAGTGAGAGAAGGGGGACCATCTGTAGAGAGCATTTTCTTGGGGGAGATCAAGATGAGTAGGATTCGGCGGATTAGTGTGTGCCAAGTAGACGGGAAAAGTGATATAACCTAAATCTAATGATGGTGAAGACCAACCGTGTAACATAGGGTGTGTAGCATCCACGTCATCGACTTGCGGTTAAAATTAACTGGATCGACAATAGAGCGGGCAATATGGGTCATGTACCCATTTTTTCACTCGGTTTTAAGATGTATAATTTTATATGGGTAACTCGTTTTCTCTTAAAATGGGTTGAAAAAATTTAACGCCCAAAACCTCAGTTAATTAACCCATATTTTAACGCATATTTTCAGAATAGGAGCAGCCACAAGTCCATGACCCTCTCGACTTTCCTTCCTCCTTCACTCCTTCACCGAGATTGAGAGAAACGAACATAGAGAAAAAAAAAAAAAATACCTCCACCTACTTCCACTGCGATGGCCACCGGCAAGTATCGAGCTCGAGGATCTAGCCTTGGGCGCGAGATCTAGCGATCCCCGTACTTGCCCGCCTCAGGCGAGCCTCAAGCTCGCTGGCCTCAGGTGAGCTTGGGGCTAATCCTGGTGAGCCCTGAGCACATTGCTCTCGGGCAAGCTCGAGGCTTGCCGTGATCTGGCCTTGGACGCGGGATCTAGCGAGCCCCGAACTTGCCTGCGTTGGGCGAGCCTCGAGCTTGCTGGCCTCGTGCAATCTCGAGATGTCCGGGATCTAGTGAATCGCAGGCTCACCGGCCTTGGGTGAGCTAGTGCTCGGCTGGATCGGCCTAGTTGTAGGTCGCCGAGAAGCGACGCGACTAGTTGTCTAGCTGTCGACCATTGTCAAAGCCCTGTGACTACGAATGGATGAGGAGTTGCAGACGGAGGAGCTACTAGAGTTGCAGATGGAGGAAGGAAAAAATAAAAAGAAAAAAGAAAAAATAAGAAAGAAAAGAAAAAGAAAAATTCTTTTAAAAAATTAAAAAAATTACTAAATTTGTATTGCAAAAAAGTGTTTTGGCAATATATTTTTTTAATCAAATTATTAGAAAAATCATTATATGATTTAGTTAAATGTAGAAAAGTTTAAGAAATGTGGGTCACGTATGGGTCGAGAATAGCTCGGGTTGGGAATGGATCATTAAATTTATACTGTATAAAAATAAGTCAAAAAGGGTTAAATGAGTTAATATGAGTCAGACCATATTCAACTCGACTTGACCCAAACTTAACCTGATCCACCCATTTGACACCTCTAATAGATAACATTATCATATCGCCAAAAATTTTACGACTCAATTGGCACAATTTTCGATTAAAAAAATTGGCACTATCAAAATATTTAGAACGGAATTGATACAAATACAATAGATTTATGACTTTTTAGGTACTTTTTTGGCCGAACTACTATATGAAAGGTGGATGAAGAAGCATTCCAGTGACCAAATATGTATAGACACTTTTTTGTTAAGCTAATATGCAATAATTATTCATGGTGACATTCTCTCTCAAACCATGTTTGTACCAACCTTTTTTTTTTTCGTATGTCCCATTTCTAACTCTTTTTTCTCTGACTTTTGTTCTGACTCTTTGCAGTGAATAAAAGTCGAATCCCACACCTATGATACTAGTATCCTTGCTTCCTCAATTCCCTTACTCGTAGGGCCGCATGCCTATTTTCGTTTGTACCAATCTTGATTTGTGCAAATTGCACGACTAAACTTTATGAGAATAATGGACAAAGAGAAAATAAAGAGTAATATTCCTCGCATAAGATGCTATTTACAGCTAGTGGTAGACGAGCTCTTCGATGGTGGCGGACGAGTTTCTGCCTCCTTATGCGAGATTGAAGACGTTCGGTACCATTTTTTTAGATTTGACTTCCACTTTCCTACGCCGTACGCCGAACAATGTTATCATGATGCATAGATATGCAAAATTTAAGTCGAATTGTAAGAAAGTGAATTGCCTAAAGTGGGCCCTGATAATATACTTGACACATAAGCTCATGGAGGTCATGGCAATAAAGTTGACCCACAACACCTATCGGCATAACCGACGTGCTCATCAATCATGATTTTCAAAATGGCTGAGTCGAAGCGAAGTATACCGTTGTTTCGCCGGAAATGTCCATGACAAAAGATCTTTCACTGAATGTGTGGATCCTCGGTTTTGATGTTTAATCGAGTTCTTGTGACGATTCCAGATAGAGAGCAACTGGGCGAATTAAAGATAAATTGATCAATAAAAGTAAATACAAAGCGGATAACGTAAATTGTAGAGTAAATTGACAAATGTTATTGATTGTAGATCCTTTACAAGGATTCGCCTCCGGCTGTCTATAGCCAAGCACGAAGATAACCATAGGTAATGGTTACTTTCGTTAGTTCTACACCTAGATTCTCGGGCAGGCTTCAGTAATTGCTCATCTTATCCACTGGGCAGTTGATCTTCTGGCATTTACTCTGTTTGTACTTGGGTGCTACATGCTGATTTAACGGAGTTATCGATGCTATATATTGATTTAACGGTGTTACCGATACTACGTATCGATTGATCTTTTCAGGTAGGTTTTGATACCAGTTTGGAATTTTTTGTGGTATTAACCTTTAATACCTATGGCGTGAGAATTATTAGTTGGTTCATGGATAAACTAAACTAATAATATTTGTAGGCACCAAAAAAAGAATTTTATGGTGTGTCAGCGAAACTCGTGATCATGGATTTTTTTTATTCTTACAATGAAAATTTCGATTTTGTGGTGTACATGGATATTGATTAAGCATGTGATACCGAGAATCAAAAGAGTACTTTTGGATATGATTTTTCTCTTGGGTGAGGATTA
The DNA here is from genome assembly GCA_028455895.1 of Rhodomyrtus tomentosa. Lineage (NCBI taxonomy): Eukaryota > Viridiplantae > Streptophyta > Magnoliopsida > Myrtales > Myrtaceae > Rhodomyrtus > Rhodomyrtus tomentosa. The sequence goes on along the minus strand of JAPCWY010000003.1, from coordinate 44,300,631 downwards.
ATATCTTGGTCCTAGAAAAAAAATCTAAGTTTGTTGCACTCTCGACAGTTGAAGCCGAACACATAGTGTTAGGCTTTGGCAGCATGAACAAAGAGAATCTACCAAAAATAATTTGTGACATAAGTCTGCTATTGCATTAGCCAAGCATCTTGTTTGTCATGGTAAGAGCAAACACATCAACATCAAGTATCATCATATTCATGAGCAAGTAAAAAATCGTGAGATTAAGCCTAATTTATGATCTAATTGCCAATAATTTGACAACCATTTCAAGGAGGATTAGTCCAAAATTAAAGATGACGCATGGTGTTATTGATTTCCAAAATCAAATTTAAGGGAGGTTGTCAGAATAATATCAAATCGATTTTTCTGACTGTTTACAAATATGAGCACGTTGGTTGCTGTTTTTCTGGATTGTTACTGTTCTTTAAGGGAGTCCATGATTTATGGCTGGCGCCTAAAGAAGAAAAAAGCAATAGGAAAGATGACGGTGGGTTTCCCGCTAAGAAATTTCCTCCATTCAAATGCTACATTTGTCTTGCAGGAAACAGTCGTAGGGTGAATAGATGGAGCTAGACATGGCCATTTGAAATCATAGGCCCGGAATTGGCCCGAAATCGGCCCATTGACTGGACCCGCAATTCCTGATTTTTTGGAACCGGCCTAGAACTGCCGATTCTGAGCCGGTTCCGAACCAGGACTTAAAAAAAAAAAAGAGGGGCGTGGGTCCCGCAACCCAGAGCCAAATGGCTCTTCCCCTGCTAGGCGAGCCCCGCCTGGTGGCTCTTCGGCCGTCTGGGGGAAGAGCCGTTGGGTTCTTCCCCCACGGCCAAACGGGCCTTCGAACCGTTGTGTCCGAAGGCTGTTGCAATTTTCTTTAAAAAAAATAAATAAAATCTATAAAAACCTCTCAATCCCTCTTCATTTTTTTTACTGTTTTTCTTAATTCTCTCCAATACTCTCAGCTCTCAAATCTCAATTTCTCAAATTCTATCAAATTCTCTCAATCCGGAATTCTCTCTCAATTTTGTCTTAATTCTTTAAATCAACTTTTCGATCAATTCTCTCAAAAAATGTCAAGTGAAAGCATAAATACTGGAAAGGGAAAGAGCTCGATGGGAGAATCTGAAAACCTTGCTCGTGAGTATGATCCTTGTGAATATGCATGTTGGGAAGACGACGATGTTCACAATCCCAACATCGAGCACGTCCCAACGTAAGAAAGTCTTTATCCTTACACTAGTGTTGAAGAATCATCGATAGCAAAAGAGCCTGAACGGAAGAGCCGAGAATCCGACTTATGGCTCCACTTCAACAAAGTATGGAATGAAAATGAAAGCAAGTTTGATATAAACTGTAAATATTATCTGCAAACATACAAACTTGATAAAGAAGATGGTTACTGAACATATCGCCAGCATCTGACGAAAAAACATCCAACGCAAGCAAGGATCGACACTAGCCAACAACAAATTTTCAGGTTCGCCAATCCTAACCCTCATCTTTTATTCCGTTTCACTAATGCACTTTATAAATAAACATTATATGAATATGTTGCCTTGAGCATGCTCCGTTTAATAATGGTAAAAATTTTAATTTTAAATATTTGGTAAACACTACTCTGACTCCGCAAGCACCATATATTCCAAAAACTACTCTTAGATGCGAACTTAAACAAGTTTATAAAAAAATGAAAAAATGATTTGATAAGTTTTTTTTTTAGAATTCAATGGATGTGTACATATAGGTGGTGAAATTCGGAGTGATGCTTGGAATGTTAATTCTATATGAGTGTCACATGCCATTGGATAGTTGATGATTAGGTTATTCAAAATAAAATTCTTGCATTTCGAGTTTTTCCTGAAAGACATACAGCCCATAATATTTATAGACTAATTAGGAAAGTTATAGAAGAATATGATTTGATTAATAAAGTTTTTTCAATTGGTTTTAATAGTGCCGCCGCAAATACTGCTTCCATTCCCGAGTTATAAAAAATTTGTAAACCCTCTTTTGGCAGACAATTTTTTCACATTAGATGTATTTGCCATGTTTTGAATTTATGCGTACAAAATGATTTACGATCTCTTGTAACTTATCTCCATCCAATCAATAGTGTAATTAGATTTTTGTGGAGACGTTCTCATCTTATGAAAGAGTGGGGATAATTTTGTAAACAAAATGGGAGAACGACAAAAAGGTTTCCAAAAGATATTCCGACTAGTTGAAATTCTACCTACGAGATGTTTATACAAACTTTTGATTATAAAGATTTATTATGTTCCTTTATTTCGAATATTGTTCCCAATATTGCTTTACTCCCGCAATATTGGGACGTTTGCAAAAAAAAAGATTTTTTAAAAGTTTTTAATCATGCTATTAACAATTTATCTGGTATTTATTATACTACTGCACATTTATTTTTAACATAGTGTGTTAATATTGCTAGTTTTTTTTACTGAATATGAAAAAGATACTGAATTAGCTTCAAGTATTTTAGTAATGCAAGAAAAATGATTGCACTATTATTTGAACATTCCTCTTGTCTATTTAGTTGGTATTGTTTTCAATATACGTACTAAATTAGATAGTTTATTAGATTATCTGAATGCTTATTTTTATAATTATTTACATTTGAATGAAGCAATAAATATTTCAATTATACAAGTAAAGATTAAACAAGCTATAGTAGCATTATATAGTGATTTTTCTAGTTGATATTGTTTAAGTGACAGTGAATGTGAATCTGTCCAACACAGTATCTCATAAAGCGATGCGGGTATTTCACTTAGTAGATGGTATAAAATGCTTATAAGTAGGCAAAAAAATATAAAGGGACACCAACATTTAGCATTTTTGAATTAGAAAACTATTTAACAATTGCTTTTGAGTTTATTGATTCTGAACACAGTGCAGATTTCGAGATTCTTGAGTGGTGGAAGAATCATTCAACTCAATTTTCAGTTATCTCCCTCATTGCGAAACAAATATTAGCGACCCCTTCTTCAACAGTGGCAATTGAATAGGCACTTAGCGCTGGAGAATTAATTTTGGACCCCCGTCATTCAAGATTAAGTCCGAAAAGTATGGAGATTCAAGCTTGTGTCGATGATTGGACAAAGGCTAAATTTCGACAACAAGAGTTGGATCGAGAATACAAATTCTTCAATGATAACTGTGGAGATACTACCGCCACAACAACAATGAGTAGCGACGACTGACGATGAGGTAAGTTGGGGTTACCGAAGGTAATAGAACTACATGGATTTTGATTCTTCTATCCCCAAGAAAATATGTAGGCGTTTAATGATAATTCATTAAGTTCAAGCTCATTATTCCTCTCTCTTTTTTCAAATTTTATTAAAATGTACAATTTGATTAAAGATTATAATTTGTAATTAATAATTTATTTATTTATTATTTAAAAAAAATTAAAAGTTCGGAACCGAAACTGGTCTCTTAAGGGCCGATTCCGGTTCCCCTTTTGTTGGAACCGGATGCAGCAATTTTTTTAATAGTAAAACTTTGGCTATAAATAGAAAACTTGTGAACCATGTGTGAGCAGCCATAAAGGTAGAGTGAGTTTCAGAATAGAGAACTGTGGCAAGAAGGTGATCAATGTTGGCTTGTTACATGCGGCCTTGTTCCACTAAAAAATAGCGAAATACATTTTAGCAAAAGTTTGCCGCAGCCTTCTTAGAGTTGAGCCATCAAGGAAAAGCTAATCAACCATCGCAACTTGGGGTCTTCATTTAAAAAAAAAAAAACAACCTAGTATAAGTGCGTCGAAATCCCTAAAACTTGTGACCAAAGTGCAGTTGAACTCTAAAGCTTTTAAAAAAAATACAATTAAGTCCTAAAACCTGTCAAGAAAAAGCAACAAAGTTTTAAAATTTTCAAAAAGTGCAATGAAATCATAAAACTTGCCAAACACGTTAAATCAGGTACTTCCGTTGATTACTCTTTTCGAAAGTTTTGGAACTAGATTGCATTTTCGTAATAAGTTTTAGTACTTAATTTACACCTTTTAAAAGTTTTAGGATTTGATTGCATTTTCGTGACAAGTTTTAAAACTTGATTACATTTTTTTGAAAGGTTTAGGACTCCATTGTACTTTCATAATAAATTTTAAAAATGCATTTATCCTAAAAGTATAGTATATCTTACCTTTTTAATCCACCAATAGTTAGTTAGATTAAATTTTGACCGGAAGAAGAAGAATCCGTCACTAATTAGTTATGGGTCAATTAGACACTCAAGTGAAACGCGGAAGTATCTTACTTCTTCATACCCAAGATTCATGGATAGGAACCTGATTGCGTTAGATTAATGCGACATCGTTTCAGTATCATTACTCTTTATTCTGAAAATGTTTTGTGCCCAATCTTTGTCGATTTTATCCTATGCCACTAAAATGTGAATAAGGATCATGCGGGAGCGCAAATAATAAGGCAAAACTCAATAACTAGAAAAAAGAAAATACATTGCGATAAATATGAAGAACATGGATGCAAGAGCAAACACCAGCAAAGCCTCATGCTGAGTATAACTCAGGAGATGAACAAGCAATGATGTTCAGACACATATGAATTGTACGAATAAAAGATTAGCTAAGACATATTCAAATGACTTTAACATCAACCTCCCTAATGACCAATGCATATCAAACATCGTGACATGAGCATGCATATTCTAACTTAACATGTATAATAACTATCAAAAAGCACACAACGGTCGAAATCGAACATGCATTAGTTCTAAAGTGCAATCTATATGTTATGTTAATTAAATTAATTCTTAAGGCAATGTGACTCACTAAATGGCGCACAATATGTAACGCCTATAGAACTAATTAGAAATTAACTTTATATCTAAATGCACTCCACGTGAAACACTAACGGAACATTTTTGTGTTTTCTAGGAAATCACCCTAAATCTACATAATAACCTGAATTAAATCATAGTCGAGCATTAACAAAAAAAATTCATGATTTCTTAAATTACTACATGATTTCTCTGCATCAAATATATGAATTTCTAAATTAGGAAACATGCATGAATGCAATCATGGATCAACGCAACCCAATATAGTTGGGCTGTGTTTGGTCATTCGTATAAAAATAGAGTTATGATATGTTTTATCCTATCTCGTGTTTGGTAGGTGTCCCGGATAGTATAATTTCGGAAATAGAGGGGATATAGCCTGGATAAAAAAATCCAGGGAGGGGGGTAGGATAAGGTCCGATAGGATTTCTCTTATCCGTCATATAAAAGCTAATTTTTAGAAACCCTACCCCGTCATTCACGTACTCCTTCACCCACGCTACAGCTTGCTTCTGCAATTTTTTTTTCACGTTTACTGCTTGCTTCTGCAATTTGCGAAGGTATGTATTAATCCATGATCGTCTACAGCTTGCTTCTGCAATTTTTTTTTTCACGTTTACTCTGTGGCGGACAAAAGTAGTGAATTTTATAGATTATTGCACGAACGATAAAAGTAGGGTGGTGGATAAATCTAGGGTTCGGTCTTGTGTATAGGTTCCATTGTGCTTCTGCTTTGGTTGATTGTTAGAGTTTTGCTACCAATCAAATTGTTAGAGATAATAAGAGATTCCAGCTTCTGATAAAAGTAGGGTGGTGGATAAATCTAGGGTTCGGTCTTGTGTATAGGTTCCATTGTGCTTTGGCTTTGGTTGATTGCTGGAGTTTTGCTACCAATCAAATTGTTAGAGATAATAAGAGATTCCAGCTTCTATATCGATTGCTTCTCCGAGTTGAATGCTTTCATGAGTTTTTCCTGGAAAATTAGAAGGGAAACTGTGGACTACTTTTGCAGCAAAAGATTTGGTTTTCTTCTGTATCGATTTCTTCTAAAAGATTTTGTTGATATGATGGAGGGTGCGAAGGGAAGATGAAAAAAGAAAAAAGAAAACAAAAAAAAAGGAAACTTGATACACTGCCTAAATTGGATCGAATTGTCAAATTATTCAAATTTATTTATTTATTACATGAATAAAATAAACCCTAGCCGCAGCAAAAAAGAATATGTCGAGTCAGGTGATGAAACAGACCGAGTGCATAAAATTCAAGATATATTTAACATCCAAAAGATCAAGAGCAAGTGTTTGACTGCAGTGGCTATAAATAAACTGCCGTAAATGACTAGAAATAAATTAGTAAGGAACTAAAAAGGATTTTTTTTTTTTGGTCGGAACTAAAAAGGATGTTAGGGACTTCAGTCATTGATCGATAGAGTTCCATTGAACTAATGTTGATGTATGGGCTCTTTTGCAGGGAAGCTCGAGGGTATATTGCTTGAAGCGAAGGGATTTATGGCAGAGGCTGAACAATCATAGATTAACTTGGTAAGATTCTATGAAATCAATTGATTTGAAAAAGATATTATTTTGGATGATTTTGCTATTATCTAACCTACTAGTTAGAATTGTCTAATGTTATTGTTTTTTTTTTCCTTTATTAGAAATGGATCACAATGAGAGAGAGGAAATTTTTAGTATTTTCATATTATTGCTTTTGTGTATGATGTATATGATTGTGGCATCCACGACTGCTGAAAAGTACTACCATAAACATATAATGAAGGATCACACATTTTTTAAAAGGCAAGCTCGTTTGGATCACCTTGATCACCTCATTAACAGTAGTGACTTGAATTGTGTGGAACAACTTAGGATGGATAGACGTACATTTACTCTATTGTGCGAGCTGACACGTGCAATTGGTGGGCTAAAAGAAGATGGAATTGTGACTATGAAGAACAAGTGGCAATGTCCCTACATATACTTGCCCATAATGTGAAAAATCGTGTTATCAAGTTCAAATTTAAGAGGTCTGGGGAGACAATAAGTAGGTATTTTAACTTAGTTTTAAATGCTGTGATAAGAATGCATAATGTGCTTCTTGTGTCACCCGAAGCAGTTCCAGAGGAATGTACCGACGAGAGATGGAAATGGTTTAAGTTATGTTTGCTTTGCTATTACATGGATTAATTTAATACTTTAAACAGAAGGTTATTCTATTAATTTCATGTTTCTAGGGTTGCTTAGGAGCATTAGCTGGCACATACATTAGGGTACGTGTTCCAGAGGTTGATAAACCAAGGTAGAAATGTCATAGAAAGATGCTTCGGTTTACTAAAGTTAGGGTGGGCTATTCTTAGGAGTCCATCTTTTTATCCAATTAGAACGCAAGGTTGAATTATTATAGCTTGTTGCCTTTAACACAATTTGATAAGAAGAGAAATGGCTATTGATCCAATTGAGGCACAATTAGATGAAGTTGCTAACACCATTGAAGATATGCAAACAATTAATGTTCTTGAGCCATCGGATCATTGGACAACATGGAGGCAAAATTTGGCAATACAAATGCTTAATGAGTGGAATGCAAGTCAAGGACATGGAGGAGTCGCTTGATTTTACATTATTCCTTGTCTCATTTATTTCCAATTACTACAAGTCGAGGACATGGAGAAAAATATTCCTTATGTAATGTTTGAATTATGTTATATCATTTTAAATTTTTATTAGTATGTTGTCTTTATCCGTAAATTTTCTCTATCGTGCTATCCTCTATAATTAAATTTTGTAAAATTGCAATGAGATGTTTAGGAATGGAAGGTAGCGGTTTTAGTTCAACTCAAGGAAGGGGAACAAAAGAGATTGACGTGTATGGACAATAGATGAAGAAAATGCACTTCTAGATGGTCTTGAAGAACTAGTTGTGTGAGGAATGAAAGCCGATAACGGCTTCAAGAGTGGTTACATGATTATGTTAGAGAAGTGGTTTGAAGAAAAGTTTCCTGGTTCTGGCATTAAGGGTAATCCTCATATTGAGTCGAAAATGAGAAATTTGAAAAAGTTGTATAATCAGATTTATGACTTGAAGGGTCAAAGTGGCTTTAGATGGGATCACGAAAAACATTCCATAGATATTCATTCGTAAGACAGTTGGCAAAAATATTGCAAGGGTAATGTTACTTCTTTTCATTTTCCTTCTCTAGAACGTGTTTCTTAAAAAAAAAAGCAATATATTTTCTTTGTAGGCCCACCCAGGAGATGCTTCTTTGAGAGTAAAGTACTTCCCTCAATATGATCGACTAGCAACTATATTTGAAAAAGACCGTGCCAAGGAAAATCTCAGTGAAGACCCTTCAGAAGCTCATGCGGCTATAGATAATGAAGAAGTTGAGAATCATTATGATGTGCCTACTACTGGTGCAAGTCAAAACTTACCGCCACTATCATCTTCTCAAACACAAACGTTGCTGATTCTTCAAGAAGAAAAAGGGTTAAAGCAAGGGACAAGTGGGCTACTGGGTTAGTTGAAATTGTGAGCACTTTTGGCTCTTTCATGGAAAAAGCTAACGAGAGGATGGAGATGATTGCTAGCCGCATTGGACATGCTAAAGATTTGGATGACGACAAGAGAAAAATCAATGAAGAGCTTCTTAATATGTCTCTAGATACAATGGACAGAATAAAATTGTGCAAAAAAATCGTGAAGAATCTTGAGAATATTCATCTTTTTTTTGGTTTTCAAGGAGATGATAGGAAGGCATTTGTGGACATGCTTCTCCAAGAGATGATAGAAGAGTAATATCGTGTGTAGTCTCTTTTTGCTGTTTTTAGACAATGAACAACATCGAACAGTGTTGATTTTACTATTTGTTGGAATGCTTTAGTTTTTTGGAATGTGTTATTTCTTGTGAAGTTCGGAGCTTTATTCATAGTTGTTGTAGTAGTCTCATCGTACCCTTGCTTTTATATTATTATTTTTGCTTAGTTCTTTTTCTTTATGCTCATTCGCCATTGTATTCTTAGGCAAGATATTTAGCGATGAAAGTCAGTGTAGATTGGAGAGGGTTAGCTCGCTAAGATAACGCCAAGAGAAACTTGTTCATTATTTTGAAGGATCTTGTCCCGTTACACATGAAAAGGTTTCCTCGAGTGGGCGCTCTATTTTCCATAGATTGCAACCTCTGCTTGATTGTATATGGAAAAGGCTTCAAGTTCATGGGGCAAACATGAAGACGATGATGACAATTCTTTTGTCTCGTTTGTTTCTATTTTCCTTTTTTTTTTTTGCAAAGAGGTTTGAAAATCTAATAAAATATGCATATTTTCAAGTTTATATTTGTATGAGAACATTATTTTTATAGTATTAACATCGAAATATTTATGAGCATCACGTAGGGGCATATAAGTCATTTATATTGATATACAGTTTATACCAAACACAGGATAGTATATGATATGAGAATATCCGACTTTAAATCTGCAGTTCACCAAACAGTTGATAGGATACAGCCAAATCCCTAGATTTCTTATCATATCATATCCAATTCTATCCTAACCAGAAATTTCGACGACCACATCCTTGGTATTTTTCGTAGGAAATAGATCGCCTAACCTTTCCTTAGAAGGTTAGGCATTAACCTTACAATCTGGTCTGTCCGTGTTATGAATGGATATAACGCAGCGTTCAGCGAAAAAAACAAACAAATCTTGCTTTGAGAGGAAAAACGCAAATTCGATATGAAAAATATATATATTCAATCTGCTCAAACATCATAAAACAGCTTTTATATGAGGTGTTAGACCTAACCCCACTAGAATTTCGGATACAAAACTCAAAATTACAATATTGCCACTAATAATAAAATTTAATCCAAAAAATACTAAAAATTTGAAAAATCCATCTAAATGAGCCCGGATCGCCGAAATCCATTGCAGTTCATCACCGAGGGGCAATGAGTACTGATTAGAATGTTGTTTCGCTTCAATCGATAGAATTTAAGCTCAATCCGATGTTGTCGCCCGAGTACACCGGTTCTAGTCGCATCATCTTTTCACCTTCCAATTGAATTTTCACTGGTTCAATCTGTAAAAAAACGCATTACTAATAGGGTCCACATCAGGATGACCCAGATTATAATTAATAAAAATTGTCTCCTAAAAACCGGAGATCTGGGCCGTCCGTCCAAAAATTGACAGTCAGGATTACAAGGTTAGGTATCTAACCTTCTGAGGAAAGGTTAGGCGATCCACGTAGATATAATGCAACCTAATCTAATGACGTGCATATCCTGAGATTCTACATGATGAGATCACCAATCATGAGTTTCCAATGAGAAGAGTTTGAGCAAAGTTCGTGACTCGGTGGCCACGATCGATTGACTCGAAGCATGCACAGGAGTCAAAGACTGAGTCAAGGTAAGTCCATCAACCGAACGATAATCGTAATTAAGGAATCAGGAGCAATCGCAAATCGTTCGTAGAGTAGAGCGCAAGTCAAAACAATTAAAAAGTCCTGATGTCGAAGAAAATCAAGACGCGTAATGCAGATGGACCATTTAAATGTGCAAGTGGATTCAAAGTGCGCATCCATCAAGCGTAAGCCAAAAAAAAAAAAAAAAGGCCTAAACAACATATCAGATTTTGAATCTTGAAGATATAAAAATGAGAAGATCACTCATTATAGTTCGACATAGACTACATTGAGCCTAAGTTGGAATACGAGAGTTATTTTTGGGCGTTCAGTGTGTAAACTTTTGTGGACCAAACACAATTTATCAGATAAATACGTGATTTAATATTTGAATATTTTAACGCTCCATGCAGCAAAATCAAGTGCGAAACAAGCAAGAACTTTAGCGCAAATTTCATGTTTTTATTCAGTATTAGCGGAAGTCGGGCTTGATTCGGCCTCTATCACCATCTTTATTATCTTTGTTCTTTAGAAGCGCCAGCGGTTAACCTCATGCCGCGTTTGGTGAACTTTAAAAGAGCCCCAGCTCCAGGACTTCACCAACAAAGGTGGCATACAGAGACCCAATGTAAACAAACAGACCAGAGATCCGAGCTCCGGTGACGTTGGTAACGTTGTTGTAAGGGTCACCGAGGGACATGTTCGCAAGAACTCTTCCATTCCGATCGATCCTTAGCGCTCTATGAGTGAAAGGCCTTTCCGTCTCCGTGAGCGTGAACTCTCCCGCCAGGGTTCTCCTGATGGTGCTTGGGACCACGATGTTTAACGGAGTCTGAATCGTGTTGGTGCTCGGGCCTGCCAGGAAGAACTTCTTGACGGTGCCGCCAATTGACTCGGTGACGAGGAGGAAGGAACTGTCATTAGCCACAGCGACGCCGCCGGGACCTGAAAGCCCCCTCGCTAACATGGCAACTTGTCCGGTCATCGGGTCGAATCTCAGTAGCCGTCCTGTGCTGTCCCTATTCATTCTGGCTTCGGAAGCATTGCTGACGCAAACAAAAAGACAATTACCTCCACATCCTGGTGGCTTGGACAACAGATGCTTAAAAAATCGATATTGATTTAAAAGATTGTGTTATAAGTAATGCACAACTGTGTCGTCAATTGTTGGAGCATGACTCATTTATTTAAATGCTCACTTCCAATTTGTCACGCCATTTGATTGACCTGGTAAACTTAGCGTTTTTCGTACCTGAGCACATAATTGGCACTCGAGTCTGTAAAATAGACCGAACCGTTGTTAAGATCGACATCCAAGCCGTTACAGGAGCGGATCGGTAAACCTTCGGCGGAAGAAGCGAGCCGGGTCGCTCGTCTTCCGTGAGGGCCGACAGACGTAGAGAAACTGACTACCGTTGAATGCAATCCCTAATGGCCTCCCGCAGACTAACCCCACCGTCGCATCGGCCGTTGCGTTCCGCTCGTCGCAGAACGTCTTGTTCCTAAATCATCCCGAAATGCACGAGAAAAAATGGCATATTTATTTATGGTGGAAGGCATCAAATAAAAGTGAGTCAGTGGCCCGTATTTGACCCTTATAGTTTTAAATTTAGTCAACCCATATATGATCCAAGTGTATAAAAGTGAGTCAGTGACCCAAATTGACACCTCTGTTGTGCTAAAAAACTTAACCATAACTAGCGGGCATAATATTGCAGGAGCTCTTTGGCTCAAGGGAGAAAATTACCGAGCTTGTGCTGTGTAAGCATAATCAATGAAACCGAGAAAAGGAACGTATTTGACAATTCTACCGTCGCTGATGCCGGTGTAGGGTCCACCTCCGAGGGGGTCGAAGGTAACAGCTTTGGGGCCGCCGGTTCCCGGCGGCAGTTTGAGAGTTGTGTAGATGGGCAGAGTGAATGCCGGAGGCATTGCAAAGAGAAGGAAAGCGGCAATAGCTATCTTCATCGCCGATCTCGAGCTATAAATACCCGCCGTGCTTGGTAGTTTTTGTTATTTTTGAATGAAGAGCAAAACCAGTACATGAGACTATTTACAGGCTTCATGTCATCACAAAGTTGAGAGCGAGGAGGTGGGGGAGGAACCATTTGTAGAGAGCATTTTTCATGGTGGAGATCAAGATGAGTAGGGTTTGGTGGATTGGTGTGGCCCAAGTAGAAACCGCGAGAGAGTTGATAAACGGGGAAAAGTTCTAAAAAAAATCTTAAATGCATTTTAAAACGTGTCGGTCATTCAATATAAGATAGCCGGATCCACGTTAACAATTTTCAGCCAGAATGGACCATACATTACTGACAAATCGTCTATTGGCGATATTTGCGGGATTTGCGATATTTACGGGATTTGCGTTTTTCCTACTCAAAGGAAAGAAGAGATTGTAGGTAAATCTATTATAGTCAAATTTGTATATTGATATATTTTTTTTTTACTTTTTGGGTTGATTGTTTCCTTTGTTGTAGTAACCCTTGTGTACAAAATGCAGAATAATAGCAGTGTATCTCTCATTAAAAAAAAAAAGAGAGAGAGAGAGAGATTTGCCCGAGGACGTAGGCACATCGCCGAACCTCATAATTCTTATGTTCTTCATTGTGATTGCTTGATCAAAATTCAACATGGTATCAAAGCGGGTTTCAAATCGGCGATTCCTGTGAGTATTGTACTGAATTTCTTTTTGCTCGTCTTCTGTCGTCTCTGCAATTTCCTTTTTAGCTGCTTTGCTTTACGGATGATAGAGAAAAAAATGTTGCGGGAAAGGATTCATCGACGGACATTACGAGGACGGGTCATCGAAGACCGTTGTGCAGGAGGCACACAGTCAGCGACTTACGTCCTTGTTGCTGAATGGAAGGAACTTTCTGTCATGGTCCCGAGCCGTCACAATTGCTCTTGGTGGACGATCTCGATTGGGCCATATCACTGGTCAGACAAAAATTCATCAAGAGTCTGATCCCTCTTTTGAGGAATGACAAGCCAATGACCACAATGTAATGTCTTGGATATTCAATTCCATAGAACCAGAGATCTACGAGATATTTGCATATTTAGAGTCGGCAAAGGCGTTATGGGATTCGATATACAAGATGTATGGTCAAGCCAGAAATGCATCCCGGATCTTTGAGCTATAGCAAGGACTTGTTTGTTCTAAGCAAGGCGCAACACAATCCTTTACTGAACATCTGGGAAAAATGAAGAAGCAATGGGATGAGCTTCGTCAGTACAGACCTGCGACCCAGAATGCGATGGATTACGTCAATCGAGAAGAGCAAGATAAAATCTTTCGGCTGTTAGCAAGCATTAGACCCGAATATGAGGACACCAAACCTCAAATTCTTATGAGTCCATAATTGCCTACTTTCAATGAAGTGTGTGCCATAATCCAAAGTGAGGACACAAGGACATGTGTTATGCCTTTGGCCCCAATTGCATCAAGAGAGCTCGAAGAACAATCGGCTCACAGTGCTATCAACATTAAGTAAGGAGACCTCACTGCTTAGTTTGCCAAAGGAAAATTCAAGAAACTAGTACGGTTTCATTGTGACCATTGCAATCGTGATGGGCATTCCAAAGAGAGGTGTTGGGTCCTTCATCCGCATATGCGTCTTTCCAAAGACAGGAGTGTAAAAGCAAAGGTGGCAGTCCAAGAAAATCCGAATGATTTTCAATCCAAGTTGGAGGTTTTGTCTTAACAAGTTCAGCAGTTACTTCAGATACATGACAAGGGAACAAACGCCTCCGGCACTGAAACAGGAAATTTGGCTATGACATATGGTAATGTTCATGCTTACTCAACTTTATCCAAAACTTAATTTATTGTTGACTCTAGGGCTACGGACCACATGTGTAGTTCTCCAAACTTGCTATCCAATATTACTTCAGGTGTGTCATATCTACCTATTACCATTGCTAATGGTGAGCAGGTTCTAACCAGGGGTGTTGGACAAATTAAATTTTTCTCACATAATTTTGAAGCTTTATTGGTACCCGAATTACCTTCAAATTTATTGTCTGTTAGCAAATGCACTAATCAGTGGAAGTGCAATGCTATTTTTACTCCTAAAAAGGTTTTCTTCCAAGATCGAACCACCAGGAGGATGATTGGTGAAGGGCAATTGCAGAATGGGTTGTACACGGTGAACTTCAATAGCAAAGTGTTAGATGGCGTAAAGGAAAACTGTTGACACATCCCGTTTATGGCATTGGCGTTTAGGTCATCCCTCTGACCGGATGCTGCGTTCTCTTGATATGACTTTAAGTTATTATTCCAATTGTTGTGATCCTTGTCATTATGCTAAGCAGCATAGGTTACCATTTCCACATAACACACATAAATCAGAACAATTATTTTATTTAGTTCACTCGGATGTTTGGGGGGCTTCTCCTATTGACTCTAAGGAGGGGTTCAAATTTTACATTTATTGATGATAAATCTCGAGCTACATGGATTTATTTTCTTAAATCCCAAAGTGAAGTTCTGACTGTGTTTCAAGATTTTTGCAACATGGTGAAAAATCAATTTAACACTACAGTAAAGGTTCTTCGTATAGACAATAGAACTGAATATACCAATCAGGCTTTTCAAGTGTTCTTGCGTGACTTAATAATCATTCATTAGACCTCCTGCATAGGAACTTCACAGCAGAATAGAGTTACAGAAAGGAAAAATAGACATCTATTTGAAGTTACCCGAGCATTATTATTCTCAGGAAATTTACCCAAGACATATTGGGCAGATGCAGTCCTTACTAGCTGCTACTTAATCAACCATTTGCCTAGTAAGGTGTTGGAATATAAGGTTCCAATTGAAAGTCTGTATGGCCGAAAATTTGGTATCTCCCACCTAAGAATTTTCGGATGCATGTGTTATGTGCACTTCAATCTGGTGACAACCTGGATCCGCGAGCTCGAAATTGCGTGTTTTTGGGATACTCGAATGTCAAGAAGGGATATAAATGCTATGAACTGAGTACTATACGGATTTATATTTCTCAGGATATTGTCTTTGATGAGACTAACATGTTTTTTGCCAAGAATCAAATTCAGGGGGAGTAAGATGACTATTCTAAATTTTTGCTTATTGTCATACCTATTGAACCTTCAATATTCAATCAAGAGGAAATTCCAACAGTGGTTGTTCAAGAGAATCGGCCTATGAATATAAAAAATGTCAATACCGCTCCCGTTCAAGTTACGACTAATTTGGAAGTTGGGGCGAACGATGCAACAGAGTGAGTTCCAGCAGATACGACATCTATTATCTCAACTCCAATCCGCAGATCATCACGCATTCCAAGGCCTTCAACGCGACTCCGTGATTTTTCAACATATTATACTACTTAGCATCACATTCAAGATTTTATTGGGTATGATAGAATTTCCAATAAGTATTTAAGTTTCTTATCTGCCATTGAAAATCAACAGGAGCCCAATACCTTCTTGGAAGCTTGTAAAAATAGTGTGTGGGTGAATGCCATGAAAGATGAGCTTCAGGCATTGGATTGTAGCCGTACTTGGGAACTTGCTAGATTGCCAAATGGGAAGAAGACAATTGGATGTCGGTGGATTTACAAGATCAAATATAATAGTGATGGGTCAGTTCAGAGATATAAAGCCCGACTCGTCGCAAAAGGTTATACTCAAACCTATGGGATAGACTACAAGGAAATATTTGCTCCTATGGTGAAAATGAATACTATTTGTGTCCTTCTATCTATGGTAGTTAACTGTGGCTGGCCGTTGTTTCAGATGGATGTGAAGAATGCCTTCCTCCAAGGAGACTTAGAGAAAGAGGTCTATAAGGATGTCCCTCCAAGACATTTCTTAGAGAATGATAAGTGAACGGTTTGCAAATTAAAGAAGGCTATTTATGGTCTCAAACAGTCGCCTAGAGCATGGTATGGCAAACTAAGTGCCTCACTCATTAGATTTGGTTTCAAACAGAGCGCAACTGATTCTTCAATGTTTACTAAAGCAGTCGGTGAAGGTATTGTTGTCATTTTTATTTATGTTGATGATCTTATTATTACTGGGAGTAACTTAACAGGTATTGCAGAACTGAAGCAATTCTTGAGCAAGGAATTTGACATGAAAGACCTTGGAAAATTGAGATATTTTTTGGGCATAAAGGTAGCAAGTTCTGACAAAGGTCTATTCTTGACTCAAAGAAAATATGTCCTAGATCTACTAAAGGAGATTGGTAAGTTGGGCGTTAAACCTGCTAGCATTCCTATGGATAATAACTGTAAGACTGTGTCTAATGAAACACCATTAGAGGATATTGGGCAATTTCAACGTATGGTAGGGAGATTGATTTACCTAATCATTACTAGGTCTGACATTGCTTATTATGTCAGATATATAAGTCAATTTATGCAAAAACCTACACAAGGGCATATGGAATTGATAAACCATCTCCTTCGATATCTGAAAGCTTCCCCCGGAAGAGGAATGTTGTCGAAGAATAATGATAATACAGAGATTGTAGGTTTTACTGATGCTGATTGGGCTGGCAACCCCATCGATAGAAAATCTACTACAGGTTTTTTGTACATTTGTTGGAGGAAATATTATTTTCTGGAAAATAAGAAACAAACAGTTGTGGCTAGATCTAGTGCAGAAGCTGAATACTGAGCCATGGCTTCAGCCACTAGTGAGATCGTATGGCTCCGTCTAGTACTTCAAGAATTGGGTCGTGATTCCATGTCTAAACTTACGAAGCTATTCTGTGATAATCAGGCGGCAACACATATTGCTTCAAATCCATTCTTTCATGAGAGGACCAAACACATAGAGGTTGATTGTCATTTTGTAAGGAAAAATGTTCAAGACAAGACTATAGAGACGCCATATGTTCGTAGTAAAAATCAACTTGCTGATGTCTTCATCAAAGCTTTATCCAAGGGAGCATTTCAGGATATGGTCAAGATATGGTGAACAAGTTGACTCTGACGATGTCTTCACCCCAACTTGAGGAGGAGTATTGGCGATATTTGCGGGATTTGGGATTCGTGTTTTTCCTATTCAAAGGAAAAAAGATATTGTAGGCAAATCTATTATAAGCAAATCTGTATATTGATTTTTTTTTATTTTTTGGGTTTGCTTATTTCATTTGTTGTAGCAACCGTTGTGTACAAATTGCAGAATAATGGCAGCGTATCTCTCATGAAAAAATAAGAGAGTTTTTTTCCCGAAAACGTAGGTACATCGCCGAACCTCGTAATTCTTGTGTTCTTCGTTGTGATTGCTTGATCAAAATTCAACATCGTCAAAATATTTAGGGCTCAATTGACACAATTAAAATATTTATGACCGAATTAGCAGAAACACAATAAATTTAGGACATTTTTTTGTCGATTATATTAAAGGTGAAAGAGCATTCCACATATAACTTCGCCGTACGGGCATATTAACAAAAATCAAGACGAAAGGCTTGTACTTAGAAACCCCGGTACGAGGCAAAACCTCTGTTTATGTCATCCTAGAAGGACATGAAAAAAGGTTAAAAGGGTGTGTTTTATTAGGGAAAATATTTTTTTGGAATTAGTTTTTCACCCATTTAGTTCACCAAAACTGATTCGGTCAACGGGAAATAAAGATTATGTGCAAAATCAGAAAAGTAAATTTTCTAATCTGAAGAAGTGATAACAATTTCCAAAATTGCTCCTCTTTAGTATTTTAATATTATATTTTAATATTTTAATAATACTTTCTTTTTCTTTTTCTTTTTCCCTCACCACGACTAGCAATTGGCAAGCTTCGAGGCCATCGGATCTAGTGAACTCGGCAAACTCGAGGTCACCGGTGGCCTTGCCATATTTGATGGCCTCAAGCTGGTGGCCGCTAGGCTCGCCAGCAGCAATGGAGGAAGAAAGGAGAAGAAAAGGAATAAAAAAAGAAAAGGAAAGATTACTAAAATAGTAATTTAAAAATTCAAATTTCTATTTTCCCTTAGCTAAAATTATGAGATTGAAATTATTTTTCAAATAAAATCCAAACAGAGAAAAACTTTTTCGACAACATATTACCAAATAAAGGAAAATGAATTAAAAAAAAAACGCTTTCATCGAAACAAACGCACCCTAAATATTGTATCACAATCAGTCACGTAGTTATGCAACAGGAGTCCTTTATGTTCCGGACATTACACAAACGTTACCTAATTTAGGGTCATTGACAATATAGATTATGCTTGTTATTCATTGCAATACGGCGACAACAACACACACATAAATATAAAAATATAGATAAATACCCACTTTTTGGTTAGTTAATACGCAATAATTATTTGTGGTGACATTATCCCGCAAATCATGTTTGTACCAATCATGATTTATGCAAATCGTGCGAATAAACTTTATGGGAGCCATAGTACAAAGATAAAGTAAAGAGTAATATCCCACGCATAAGATGCTATTATTGCATGCTATTTACGGCAAGAAGTGGACAAGCTATTCGATTGTGGCGAACGGGTTTCTGCCTCCGCATGCGAGATTAACGGCGTTCGGTACAATTTTTGAGATTTGACTTCCACTTTCCTACGCCGAATGGTGTTATAAAGATTCATAGGTATGCAAAATTTAGGTCGAATTTAAGAAAGTGAATTAGCCAAAATACCACACATGAGCTCATGAAGGTCATGCCAATATAGTTGACCCACCAGACCTATTGAATTGTTGAACTTAATTGCGCGAGCAAATCCGAAATTGCTTTTAATATGGGGTTAATATCACAAAAAATCCCAAACTGGCACACATGTGACAAATTTATCCTAAACTATTTAATCATAAAAAATCTCAAACCGGTACATTTATAACAATTTTATCAATTTTATCTCGAATTGGTATGTCTATGATTAATTTATCATCCGTTAATTTTCGTTAAATCTAACCATTAAAGTGCTATGTTTATGACACGTGGCAATTGACAAATATATTAACTTAGGATTTTTACCCTCTGTTTGTCATATGTATATCAATTTGAAATTTTTCGTGATATTAACACAATTAAACGGAGAGTAAATTTGGCATGATTATACCAGTTTGGGGTTTTTTGTGGTCAAAAAAATAAATTTAGAGTAAATCTATCATGGGTGTACCAGTTTATGATTTTTGGTTGTCAAAAAAATACTTTGGAGTAAATTTATCACAATTGTACCAGTTTGGAGTTTTTCGTGATCAAAAAAATAATTTGGGGTATCAATTTGAGGCTTTTCATGGTATTAAATCTTTAATATATTGTATCAATTGCCATATAGGAGAAGACCAAAAAGGTAAGTATTGATTGATGGCAATAATGGGCAACTTGATTTCCAATTCCAAAAAAAGAGTATATTGCATATTCTCTCAGAGAAAATGTACACGTATTCACTTGCGCCAAAAACTATTCTCTTGAAGGATAAGCGATCGTCAGATTTGGATTCTTTATGTTCTGCTTTAGGGGCTTTTATCGAGATATGTTCGTTCTACGTGATATACCTCATTCGGTCAATGATCCAAGTTACATTCTTGGACATGTTATTTTCCAGTAATTCCGTTGCGTATATATTGGGAGACGTTCCCATCAAATATAATACTCGATGAGCTCATCAATCATGGGTCTCCAACCGGCTTAGTTCAAGCGAATAATACTGTTGTTTCACCGGAAATGTCCGTGACAAAATAAAATGCGTTGATCCTCGGCTTTGATGTTTAATCGGATTCTTGTAGTGACTCCGGACAGGAAGCAACTAGGAGAATTAAGGTAAATTGAACGATAAAGGTAAATACAACCGGATAATAAAAGCATATAATGCAAAATGTAGAGTAAACTGATAAGTGTTATTGATTGTGGATCCTTTACAAGGATTCGTCATTGACTATTTATGGCCAAGCACGAAGGATGGCGATTACTTTTGTTGGTTCTCGAGTAGGCTTCGGTAACTGCTTATCTTATCCACCGAGCGATTGATCTACGGGCATATTTACTCTGCCTGTAGTTGGGTGCTACATACTGATTTAACGGTGTTACCATTGCTTCCTCTGTTCGAATATCGGCTACAGCATATCTTTGGTTGCCGAGCCATTGCGATGGCTTTAAGGTTCTCAAGCCCACGATGCTCCATGGGGTTTCTGGCTCTCTTGAGCCCGTGCCAAATTAGAGTGCCAACAACCGTCGATTGACTCAAATTGCGCACATTTAGGGCCGAGTCAAGGAGAATCCATCTACCGAGTAATAACCGAAGCCGCGGAATCAGGAACAGTTGCAAATCATCCTTTGTCTTTGTCTAGCATGCAAGCCAAGATAGCATGCAAATCATCCTATTTAAATATACCGAGAGACTCAAAATGAACATCAATCAAGCTTAAGTAATAAGGACACGCTAAAAGACCAAAAGTGAATCTCATAGAATAGATCGCTTGTAAGGAAGATTTAGATCAGATTCCACCTTGGTCTGAACTTAGATAGACAGCGCAAAAGTAAATGCAAACTGCATAAACCATCATTAATCAACGAATTATTGACTCCAAATATACCGTACTCGAATTATAGTGTTTTAGAGTTTCACGCAAATCACACTACACACAGCTTCACTCATCACTCGAGAGGAGGGGTGAGAAGGCGGCTTCGAGGGAGAGGGACAGAATTGAGGCGTGAGAGACATCGAGCCACGAGGGAGGCATGAGCGCAACATGAGTTAGATCGAAAGAAGTGAGAGTGCGAGGAATGAGCGACGAGCGAGCTCGACTGAGTCTGAGCAAGAAAGGAATGAGAATTAGGGTTCTGAAAATTTGGAATATCAAAATTAAAATAGGGTGGGTGAGTCTATACCGGAAACAAGAAACTGGACTGATATTCACTGGTTCCATATTTTAGGAATCGGAAACCGCACAGCTTTGTTTCTGAATTCAATTCGGTGTTTTTTTTTTTTTTTTTTGCTCATCCCTGATTTTAACTAACCTAGTGGGGCCTCTGAGAATATTGGGAGGGAAAATAGGGGAAAAGGAAAGAACGGAAATGGAGATAACATCTATTTGTTTCACGGAAAATAACTTCCTAGAAAATATTTTTCAAACTTTTCAACGTTTGATTGGAAAATAAATTAGTCCAGGAAAATATTTTTCTCTCATGAAAAAAACTCATTCAAAAGTGGGGAAATACTTTCCTCATCTTGAAAAGAGAAAAAAAAATTCCTTATCTTTCTTTCATCATCTCTTTCACATCTTTTTTCTATTTAATTATTTTTTTACTTTCTTTTTTTTCAAATTATTGAATTGGAGTACATTAAGGAAAATTAAATCCAATTTTCCATACCAAACACAGGAAAATATTTTCTGAGTCTTTTACAACCAAACATTAAAAAATATAGTCATTTTCTTGAAAAATAAATATGAATATCTATTTGAAAGGAAAATATGGTTGTTATTTCCTTCTTTATAGATTTGAGCCAAGTCTCCTGCTAAATTTAAATTATGCTGACTAGTTGTCGTTCTTTTTCCAGCACTCCCCCTTCAACCTAGGGTGAAGATGTCATCGGAGGTCCGCTTGGTCGTCACACGTTGGGAAACTTTGGTGGAAAGCGCCTTAGTAAATATGTTAGCCAATTGATCTTCACTTCCGATGTATGGAGTCTCAATTGTCTTGTCTTGTTCTTTCTCGCATATATAGTGATAGTCAACCTCTATGTGCTTGGTCCTTTCATGAAAAGCTGGATTTAAAGAAATATGAATTGCTACTTGATTGTTGCAAAACAATTTCGTAGGAGTTTGAAGCTTATTAAGACCTAAATCTTGCAATGATGAACGAGGCATACTAATTCAAATGTGGTTGAAACAATGGCTCTGTACTCTGCTTCTGCACTTGATCTAGCTACAATGCTTTGTTTTTTTACCCTTCCAAGTGACCAAGTTTCCTCCTAACAAAGTGCAAAACCCTATTGTTGATCTTCTATCTATAGGATTTCTAGCCCAATATGCATTCACATAACCTTCGATCTTTGGGTGACCATGATTCTTCATAAGAATACCACGTCCAGGGCATGACTTTAGATATCGCAAAGTAGGATTATGCATGAATTGACTAACATAACTAATGGCATATGTGATGTCACCGACCTATTAATCTTTGGAACTTTCCAGAGTCCTTCAAAGGAATATTGTCGGTAGCAAATTTACTGTCATAATTCATAGACGGGTAATTAGTGTGTGGGGTCGTGGTGCGCACTCGCTTTCAGTGTTCCAGTTCCCTGAACATGAACCTACTCTCTATTAGTAACAGTAATAGACGGGTAATTATATGCGCCACGGAGATTTTTAATCCAATGAGACTTGCAGCACATATGATATATCGCCCCAGAATCGACAATAAAATAATTGTTCGAAGATGTAGACAGGGCAAAAACATTACCAGAGTTATGAGCAATATTTCTCGAGTTTCCCGACTCAGAACTCGATGAAGTGACGCTATTGGTCATAGCGAGTTATTGGAGTTACAAGGCAATTTGGCGAACATAAGCTTGAATATCATGGCCGAGATTAGTAGTGTCACTTTTAGTTGCAAGAACCTTGTCTTATTTTGCCTCATATGAGGATGTAACTCCACACAACCATCTTAAGTGTGACCATCCTTGTTGCAATGAGTGTAATGAAACTTAGGAACTTCGATCCTTTCCTTTTTCCTTTCACGTTATTAAATTTATCGATGCCATTACTTGGAGTACTTTAGTGACTGTGATTGAAATTAACAATATTAGCCGAACTATACACTATCTCTCCCCCTGACTCTAAGCCTGGATTATGTAGTCGCCTAAGTGGCTAGAGGTTCGTATATGCAAAATAAGGTTGATCGACAAACCTGAAATCAAATGCAAAATGAGAAATTCGAATATAGACGAATGATCCGAGCCTAATGAATTCACATTGTGTCCTTAAAACAAATTTGTCCCCTCTATCGGTACCCAAGGTTTTTGGACAATTGCCTCTTAGGATAGAACGGATCGTCTTTCCTCTCATGCGATGGCTAACGCTTTATATAATAACAGTTGGTGTTTCCTAATGCGTTGGTCAATGCTTCATATAGTTATAAAGAATGAAGCGAAAAGTCACGAAAACATATAGTTTCATCGAAAGAGGTCGTCGACAAAAAGTCACGAAAACATATAGTTTCATCGAAAGAGGTCGTCGACAAAAAGACACGATTTCGTTGAAACATCACGAAGTCATACAGTTTCAATGAAATATTACGTAGGTGCACAGTTTCGTCAATTAAGAGTTACAAACCGAAACAATTCTTCATTTCTCATTCAACTTCTTACGGGACTTTGAGACCAAAGTTCCAACAGGCCCTTGCATGAATGAGAAGTTCAATTATCCAAACTCTTCATGAATGCATGACATGCAATGTACGAATATTTCATGAGAAAACGTTGCATTGAGATAAGTAGTCTGACACTTTGAACTTTCTCTAGTGAAATCTATCGGACATACTCAGTCAATCAGTAGACTTAATGTCTTTGAACCGTCGACCTTTGATGTAAGCCTAGACAATAGAAATCATACAACTATCTCCCGAACAAAGTTGGTTCTCACTATTGTGTTCGTTTTAGCCATGAATACCGTATGGTCTCATAAGTGCTTTAAAGAATTCGGCCTTGCAAATTATCACAAAAGCGACACTACTTCACACTCACATAGGTGATTTCTGAATGTGTGGCATGTCATATATTAGATTCAGAATCATTAAAAGCATACCTTATGCTTAACCTTCACAAATGAGTATTGTCTCTATTCAGGATTGAGTAAGAATTTGCAGTACTCTACACAACCTTCATAACTTGATTGTCCCTTTGAATCTAGATTTTGGGATCTCTAGTCAATTATGTAGGGCTTTCGCTATGGTAACTTATTTTACAGGCCTTAAACTCATTCCCCTTGATATTTTCATAACAATCTTTCTAGTTAGGGCTTTTGTTAATGAATCTATAATATTATCTTTTGGCTTCATATATTCAATTGTGATAATTCCACTAGAGAGAAATTGTATTACGGTATCATGTCTTCGACATTTATGTCGAGATTTACTATTATACATGACATTTATCGTCCTCACACTTTGAGATAATTCTTAAAATCTTTTCAAAACGGTGGTAGCTTTTTGAAAAAAGTAGCCATTTGAAATGATTCACTTGGAACCATATCTTCGACATAAATGTTATGCATAATCACTTGAAGCTCTTGAATTTGATTTAAGATGGTCTTGAAATCAATTATCTTGAAATCTAGAAACTTGCCAATGATGAACCCATCATTTTCTGCTTTGCATTTCTTATCTAGACTTTCTCATAATTCCTTAGCCATTTTCATCGGACTATAAATGTTATAGAGAGAATTGTCTAGACCATTAGGGATTTAGTTGTGACATAGGAAGTCAAAATGCTTCCACACATCTACAGCAATAAGCTTTTCCATGTTTGTCTCTCCTTCATCCAACTTAGGAGCATCTTCATTAAGGAACCTTGCCAAATTTAATGTCGAATAGAACAACATCTTCTATTGCCATCTCTTGAAATCGGTCCTACTGAACTTTTCTAACTTCTCTCCATGAGTCGGGATAGACACAATAGGCATTATTGATGATGAAGCTATTTTAGAAACTAAGTCGAAATATCCCAAAAAACCCTTGAAAATACACGTACATAGGTTTTCATATGCATTCGAATAATTTTATATGCATCAAATATATCCAAATAATATATCAAAACGAAGATAATTTCGAGACGAACGCAAGATACCTCACTCGTCCGAAACAGAAGTCATATACATCCACAAGAGCCAGTCAAAGTTTCTACTTTGACCAATTAACGAATGGTCAAAGGGATCAAAAATGAAAATTTCCAAAATTCGAGGACCAAACCGCAATTTCCAGAAAAACCAGAGACTAAATTGTAATTTCAAAAAAAAAAACATTGGGGCAAAATTGAAATTTCTCAAAAATATGGGGAGAAAATTGCAATTTCAGAAAAATTTAGGAACCAAAATACAATTTTCGAAAGTTAGTCAACTGATCAATGGTCAACATTGACCATTCAACGGATGACTGGGTCAACGAGTCTATATCTGGGTCGGGTCACCGAAAACGGTCCGAGTCAGAACCGAACCAAGTCAACGGTCAAACGGGTCAAAGGGTCGGGTCGAGTCGCACCGTTTCGGATCAGGCACATGAATCCCACGCGCAGGCACCTGTTGACACCTGATTTTTAATTATTTTTTATTTCGATTTTATTTCTAAAATTAATTAAAAATAGCAAAAAAAAAGTCATAAAATTACAAAATCAACTTAGGAAGCCTTGGCCTAGCCTTGAGATTCAATTTTGAACAAAAAAAATATTTTTCGTAATTTTTAATTCCCAATTTTTGCTTTCAATAAACCATGACATTGATATCAAGAACCATGAAGTGAAATTGTGTCGATTTACCCTTTAATTTGATCAATTTTAACCAAAAGGGCCTAATTGCACAATTTTCTTTCAAATTAGTCTCCGGTTTCACGAATCTCAAAATTAAATTCTTTCTAGGGACATTCATGAAAATCATATACTTCTACCCTGTAGTTTTCGTCGTCCTGAACTTGTTGGTGGCCTCAATTTGGACTGATTTGATCGTTTGGACCCTCAATTAATTGAAAATCGTTTTCAGATGGTAAATACAATTTGGGGTTTTCGCTAAATTCGAATTCAAATGTTTACGAAAATGCCCATTTAAGATGGAAAACATGTTGAGGAGTCCGATTTTGGCATCAATTTTATATTAAAAAAATGGTCAATCTAAGGCTCAATTTGGCAAAAAAAATTAAGAATCGGGTCAACCGAGTCGGACCCGACTCGACCCGGTTGAATCGGGTCTGCAACCAGGGAACAGTTTTTGTTCCTTCACATACAGAAACTAGGGACAAAACGCAAGAGGTCGAGGGAGCGTCGGCAACCAAAAATGAGCAAGGCAGGCATTTTTTCATAAGCGAGGCGTGATTGTCCTCTCGAGGATCCCGAACGGCTTTTGGCTATAAGGAGGCCGGTCGACCAAGAGAGGAGGGGGGTTCACTATTTCAAAAAAAAAAGAGGAGAGAGGGAGAGAGATCCGAGCGAAAAGGGAGCCGAGAGAGAGAAAGCAGGGGCCCCCGGCGATCAACAGGGAATCTCCACACTTTAGGACATCCGAAGCACCGTCGCTGAACTCTCGAAGTCATCAGCAACCTGCGAACAGGTCGGTTTTTCTACCCTTGCTCTATACTCTGGTTTTAGGCTACCGTGAGTTTGGGCCCGGGTTGATTTCCGACGAAACCAAGCCGAACTGACCGCATACTGATGTTATTTCAAGCCTCTATAGTGATGCCTAAGTGTTAGTTTGCCTCGGTTTAACCCGTGTTCCCCTCGTTTCCTGCTCGAATGCCGATATTTTTATGCACGCCATATGTTCGACAAAATGTCCGCCAAGCCATTTCATGTATATTAGCCTCCGGCCATGTCATTTCTGGGTTTGCTACGAGCGTTTACGTCCCTAATATATCTTAAAACCGACTCTAAGCATGCTGTGATGTTATTTTGCATTGAATCTTGCCAGAAAATGCTTGGTCGGAGCTCCCCGAGGCATGACCGAGCCGAGGACTCATTCAGGGGTGAATGATGGTCGTCGGCCCCCTAAATGGCCTCAGGTAAGTCCCTAAACCTTCTTCGGATGTCATATGAATGTTTGGAACCGAGTTTAGTCGGTAAAATTTTTTCGCAAAAATCGTCGGAACTAGTACTGTTCACAATCGGCCGGGGGTGTTTCAGGCGGTGTTTCTCTTTCTTATGGTGTTAAATAGGCTACTGTATTTATAGGGAACCATTTGGGCGAATTTGGGCGGAAGTTTCGCAAATTTTGGGCTCGGTCCCAATTTTTCGGTGAATATTCCGGCGACCTCGCCGGGATTTTCACTATTCCGGCGAGTCGCCAGTCATCTTCTCCGGCGAGGGGTGCTTACCGGTCAATGTTTGACCGGTTAGCGCTGACGTGGCGTGCCACGTAGGCTGCCACATCAACCGCCGGGGGAAGGCCTCCCCTAAAAAAAAGAGCTATAAAACCTAGATGGGACGGTCGTGGCTTCGCCACATGTCGCGATCTAGGATTTTTAAAAAAATAATATTAATTTCTTAAATATATTAATTGATATTCGAAAAAAATAATAAAAAATAGATCTGGCGACCATCGTGGTGCCAAGTGGCTCTCGAAGAACCGTTAGATCTAGGGTTTTAATCTGAATTTTTGAATCGGACGCGCCAGAGGAAGCCATGTGGCACACTATGGGACGTCCCATCAGGGATTTTCGGGTATTAATAGAAAAAGGTTAAAAAATGGAAAATTAAAAAAAATCGAAAACGGTGTCGTTTTAGGCCGATTTTCTACTCGTACGGTCAGGCCGGGAGCCCGAGAGGCGCGGGCCGGGTTTGACCCGATCCGAAAAATATTTTTAACAAATAAAATAAAATAAAATTAGAAAATTAAATTAAAAAAATGGAAAAATCATTAAAAAAAATTGGAAAATTTGAAAAACTCAGAATATTTCCAAAAAAAAGATTTAGAAATTAGGAAATGGCCACAATCAACTAGCCATGACCTATTTTGGGTCTTTTGAACCTCAATTCTCTAAAATGATGATTTTGCCCTTTTGGCAAATCTTCTCCCAAAAATTAAAGAAATTCAGAAAATTTCCAAAAAAATTCAGAAAATAGAAAATAGCCACAATCAATTGGCCATGACCTATTTTTGGTCTTTTGAACTCCGATCCCTCCAAAATGATTATTTTTCCCTTTTGGCAAATCGTCTCCCAAAAATTGAATAAATTCAAAAAAAATCCAAAAAAATTCCATAAAATAGAAAATGGACACAATCAACTGGCCATAACCTATTTTGTGTCTTTTGAAACCAAATACCTCCAAAATGACAATTTTTCCCTTTTGACAAATCGTCTTCCAAAAATTGAAGAATTCAGAAAAAACTCAAAAAAATTTCAAAAAATAGGAAATGTCCACAATCAACTGGCCATGACTTATTTTGGGTCTTTTGAACCCCAATTTTCCAAAATGATGATTTTTCCCTTTTGGCAAATTGTCTTCCAAAAATCGAAGAAATCTACAAAATTCCCAAAATATTTCAAAATATAGGAAATGCCACAATCAACTGGCCATGACCTATTTTGGCTCTTTTGAAACCTGATCCTTCCAAAAATGATGATTTTACCCTTTGGGCAAATCGTCTTTCAAAAATTCAGTAAAAATCCAAAAAAAAAAAGAAAAGAAAATGGCCACGGCCAACGGGCCATTGACTATTTTGGTTAATTCGACACCCAAACCTATCAAAAATGAAGATTTCGCCGTTCGAGCGAATTGTCACCAAGTCTGTCCATTTTACTCCTACTCACAAATCACACATTCTCTAAGCCTTTAGGGCTTTCTTAAGAGACCCTTGACTTGAATTGATGTGCATTGACATGGTTCATTTATGCACTCAGTTGCGCTATCGTCATATTTATTGTGGTCGATAGGACTAGTCTTCCAATCTGCATGAAACCCCTGAATCAGACTTACCTCACCTAAATTTACGCCTGCATGAAATCTTAGTTAGGAAAATAAATGGTGTTAGGTATCGAAAGGGAGTCGGTAATGATACCAACGTAATCAAGTCCCTGAATCCAAAATCTCTGGTTCCGTAGAACTGATCGATCTCTCCCAATCGATTAGTGAGGTTTCCGATACACCTTCCAAGAAGGACCGATGGCGACTCTAAATACATGCACACATAGCACATGCCACCATGACCACACCAAGGTCGAATCCGATCGACTCTTATTGTCGAAAAACTCTACAAATTTATTCCTATCGCGATTTGGTATGGGCCAGGGAGGGCTCCCGCCGAGAAGGCCCGCCATCCGCATTTTAGAGTGGGGGCTCGATCGGTAATCCATTAGCCTGCATTTTTTCGAAAGAAAAAAAACGAGTCGCGACAGACCGGTGACTCCACTGGGGACTTTGTTTTAGAACCTATCGTTCTAGACCTCAAGTAGACTTAGGCCATAATTAAAATGTTAAGTGATTTTTCTAACGCGTTTTCTACAGGCACTCTTGAAGGTGAGGTAAGTCCGCTTATGATAGGTGTTAAATGTTTTTGCAGATAGGAGTAATAAGGGGAGTAGTCTGTGATTAACATTGTCTTATGCAGGTTGGGTGTAGGAATGTATATTATGTGAATGATTTGAAGTGCTGACTTATATATAAACTGTTGTGTATGATTTACCTGCATATTTGAGGACCACGACACTTTACACAAAACGCCTAAACTTAGACCGCGAAATCACCCTTTTAGGTAGCCACGAATAGGGAATCAATATGCGAGGCTCTAGCGTGGATTTGCACTTGGATTGACCATATTTGATCTCGCTCACTATTCAAGTCGATTCTTTTATCCATTTGTTGTGGATTCTGCTTATGGACGACTTTATCGACTCAAATAATGGAAAGCCGTTAGGTTCCATACCTGAGCCATTTTGATTACTAGAGTCAAGTCTCACTTGTCTCATGCGCATGTGTGTGGATGGTCGGTATACTTAAAACCAAAATTTATTAAGAACCGCTTATGGTAAGGTCCTTCCATTTCTATTTGATTTAGTTGTAATCTTTCATTTTGCACAACATACTACATCCATCAAGTCCAATGGTTGAGTCCAATTCCATTTTTAGGCTACGGATAGGGTAGAGATGGTCTCTCCAGGTCGGTCCAAGATCCTAGAGGTGTTCGACTTTCGAGCAGCGTGTCATTCGCCATCGAGCTACTGATACATTTAACGGATTCCACTCCTTTCAATTTGTCCAAGGAAGAGCACTTACTGGACGGAACCTCATCCGAGGAATGGACTACTTCTACACCAAGTCCGCCAAGCAACTCGAATGCGAACACAAACTTGATTACGAGAAAGAGAGGATGTGGAATATTTATCTAAAGCGGAGGGACATATTCAGTAGGGCGAGAACTGATCCAAGACCCCCTCCAAAAGTCATCGAGATTTCATCAGATGAAGAAAACTTTCCTAGGAATCAGTCGTCCCCTACGAGCCCTGTCAAAATTTCACCCGACGAGGATGAAGACCGGAATAGCCAAACCAATGACGCCAAGCGCCATCTCCAGAAGTCCTAACCTGGGGCATCTCCTTAGGTTCTTTAGGGCCGCATTCCAATTGTCTTTCTTTAGAGTTATCGAGTCTCTAAAAAGCATCCGTTTGTGGATCTCCCCATATCTTTTGTACTTTAATTTCTAAATCGTGTCTAGGCATCATGATATTGGAACTCGACATTGGAATTTCTCTCAACCATTTGGATTTTCCGGTTCAATTGCATGTCGCATCCAGATGAAATCTTCATTAGAACTTACACTTGACGTGTTCAACACAAGTACGAGAATTTAATCCTCATTTCATGATGAGTGAGACATGGAATTAAATCAGCCTGCATCATGCATCATTCGTAATCCATGGTAATTAATTAAGGTCATTCATGTTCCTTAAATTCAAAAGGAGATTAGATATTCAAATTTGACTCTAATTTGGATGTCCTTTCTCCCACTAAATTTAGGACACATTGGAATTACACTTTAATCTTTTTTGGACATTCTACAAATTTTTCTAGGAATTGGCCAAAAGTAATAACAATGGATTACGCTCCTTCCAATTGTATGTTTTCTTTTGAAAAACATTGATAAAGAACCGATTACACAAGACTAAGGCTTGTGTAAAAGTCCTTATCTTCGTTAATCACAAGAAGACACAAAATTGAAAGGATTTGTGCTTTCTTTCCCTTTCTAACATAGCTCTGCCATTTAAAACAGGTAATTTCCAGAAACGAAATCTAAATACCATGCGAAGACTCAATTGCAAGTTAAGATGGACTAGGATGGCATGGAGAAACGCTTGACTACCCTGGAGAGTCAGATGACTCAAGTGATTGCAATGATGGCAGAGATGAAGGCACACATCTTCACCACACAAGAGGCATCCCCGACGGTCTCAAATCCTAACCCGACCGTCCGACCAGTTTCGCCTAAAATATCGGATATTGATCAATCCGTAGGAACAGAGGTCTTCTCCGAAATCAGACCTATGATGGCCAATCTGGAAAAACATGATAAAGAAAAATTTTGTACCATTGAGGACGACGGAATGAGTGGAGAAGCTTTGTTCGTCACATCCCTTATTCAGAAGAAAGACTCTAACCACCTGAAGAAGGAAGGAAGTCCTACGAGTCTAATTAGTACTGGAATCCATCTATGCAACATCTCATCTGCATATTTTAAGGGGAAGATTCTTGACATTCTCCAAAGGCCAGAATTCTCCAAGAAATATGATGGTATGGGTTGCCCAAGAACTTACATCCAATACTATTTGGAAGTGATGACCGATTATGGCGGGGACAATTCACTACTTATTCAGAATTTTCAATATAGCTTGATTTTTTTTTTTTTTGGTAAGGTACGTATGTATTGAACTTTTCAATATAGCTTGATTGGTCCCCATTAAAATGGTTTGCAACACTTGACATCAAGAATATCTGAGAATGAGATGATATGGCTGACCAATTTCTGCAGCAATATAGCTTCAATAGGAAATCTACCCTACTAGGATGGATCTGGTACATATAAACCTAAGGAGAAATGAAAGCTTTAGACCATTCGCACAAAGGTGGAGAGCAAAAGCGGCCCAAGTTCAACCTCCGCTAGACAAAGATGAGTTGATAGAGCATTGTTTGAAAGCTCTCCCCTATGAATCCTATAATCCATTGCGTACGTCTCATTATCAATCATTCTCACACTTTGTGCATGCTGGTGAAAGAATGGAATGGACTAAGCGCGATGACAAGGTCAGAAACAAAGAAAGTCATGGGGAGTCTTCTCAAACAAATAAAGAACCTTTTAAGAAAATGAAGACCGTCCATCAAGGAATGATAGTTGTGAATCAAGCATCCAAACGCAGGTCGAGATATCAATCACATGATTCCCTTCCTTACTAGGGGCAACCAGAACCCAAGGTAGAGAAATTTCGCCAGTTGGGTAAAAAAGGTCCCCAATCTTTTACACCACCACCATTACCTATGTTAGAACTGCTCCATAAACTTTTGGAGGAAAGGTTGGTGGATAAAAAAAACCTACCGGCATGCCAAATCTATGCATACCACATGGGTGAGAAGGGACATCATGCAGATAATTGCCAAGCCCTACAGCATGATGTGCAAGCTCTTATCGGTAACAACCTACCGGTATTCGACATGACAGATCCCGACGTTTGCTAGAACACACGGTAAACGCGATATTTGATGTTGATTTTAGGGGCGATGTGGAGTTCCTTGTAGACATACACGAGATGGAGGCCGTACTAGCCGTAACCTCTCGATACCCAGAACATGGAGAGATCACGAAAGAGCAGAAGATATCTTGCTTATCCAAGTTGACTGACATGGAGGTCATCGCCAAAACCAATGACCGCACCTTCGCAGGGTATTACGTGAGGGTCAGTCTAGACTCGAAGCGGTTTGCGATGAGGGCCACCAGAAAAGAGGCCTGGAATGTTTCCACAGGGTATCTGTTTATTATTAAGGATGTTGAAGGAGTGAATGAACTAGACAAATATGAGAAGCATTGGGAAAAGACCTGTCGAGGTGACAAAGAGTTTATGCGACAGGCCCTACGGCAATGTGAGATAATTGATAATCTGGGGCAAGATAGCGGAGGATACAATTTTAAGGTGTCACATTCCGTCCCTCTGAGCTTCTTTGTTGATCCAAAGAATGTGGTTTCCAATGGCTAGGGAGGCATGGATAACCCTCAAGAGCCGAAAGTAGCTGGGGCAGTTGTCAATGCAACCTAGACACACGTCCACAAGATAGAAGAAAATCAATGGATTCAAACACGACTAGTAAACATGGAGAAACACTTGACCGATATCGAGAGCCAGATAACTCTGATGATTACAACACTAACAGAGATGAGGACATTCTTCCTCGATACACCAGGGGCAATCCGGACAACCGTAGAGCCTCAGCCAACTGTCTAGTTAGATTCTTTCAATGCCTCGGACACTGACCAGGCCGTAAGGACAAGAGTTCCCCCAATGAACACTCCTGCATAGTTCAATCTCGATACGGGGAAAAAAGGGAAGCCCCATACTTCCGAAGGAGAGAAAACTGACAGAGAAATACTATACCAAGATGATAAATGGTTCATAAGAGAGGTACCTAAAACGCCACTCAGGAGGCAGCATCCGATGCGTCAAGGTAATATGGCATTCATACCCAGCTCACTGAAACAAGAGGGCCTGTCAAGACTAACCCCCACTCGAGGTGACATCTCTTGCGAAACACCGAGAGTTTTTCAATCCAAGAAGAAATTGCCAATGCACTTCACACTACTTCCCATGCCACTCTTAAAACTACACCCGATACTCTTAAAGAAGGGGATAGTGACCAAGGAGGTGTCGAGGTATAATCTTCCCATATTCAAAGGGTATGATGAAACTAAATTGTGCGCCTACCATACGGGAGAAAATGGGCACAACACAGATGGTTGTATTCAACTGAGATTAAGGTTCACAAACTCACTGACGATTGTATTTGAGTTTTGAAGAGCCAAAGCAGAACATGCAACAAGACCCATCGCCGAAATATGAAGAAATAGACAGGCCATACGTGAAGGGTCGTGATAAAGACCGTGTCGTCCTCGCTAGTTAGACGAGCAGTAACAACGGCCTACTTGGATAGGAGAGTCACTTCCATCCTCCCATCATCACTCTTTAACTTACTTGCATTTTAGTTCATCTGCAACTCAAGTTCAATCATCGTCTTTTTAATTCCTCCGTTAAGAAAAAAAAGGGAGATTAAAAAAAAGAAAAATAAATAAAAATACAAAAATAAAAACAAAAACAAAAATAAAAAACAAAAATAAAAAAAATGGAGACGTGTGGAAGCCACAAATTGGTCAATGACGACAAAAAAAAGGAAAAAAAATACAAGAAAAAGAGAGAGAAAAGAAGATAATTTCCTAAAACCTGATTTCCTACATGTCTCTTACTTTTCAAAATCATTTTGGGAAGCGAGGATGTCCGATGATAGGAGGACTAGCCCCCATTTCATGTCTTTTGATCAAATCTTTCAAAATATTTTCCAAAAAAATTCATCACGCGTAGATTCTTTTCGCTGTACTCGGGCTAACCACCTTCATGGCATTTTAGGCATACTGTCCCAAACATACATAGCGAGTTGCTCAGAGATTTTCGCATACACCTCGACCATACATGTATAAATACGGGTGCATTTCCTCACTTTGTAGGGAATCTTCAAGAAGAACAGTCATTCAGGAGGGGCAGATTTCTAGTTTCTACTTTCCAAGATACCGTATGACATTTAGTCAAAAGAACGACATGCGAAAGAGAATTAGTTGTAACCTAATCTCTTTAAACTTGAAAATTTATTGATTACGTTCTCTTGATCTTCACAGAACGCCTCAAGAAGTGGTACTTCAAGAAGATTGAAAGTAGCCAGCAGCCCAAATCACTGGAATAGACGATTGAAGATACACTTGGAACAAACTCCCCACCAAAAGAGCATATTGGGGCAAAGTCACCAAGACCATTATGACAAACGACGAGATATGGCCTACTGGGGTAGAATATCTTGAGAGAGAGGATATCCTCAAGCACTGAAAGGAAAATGCTGTCAATGGAGTATACTATCCCTGAAAATTCAAATAAAGTCGAAAAGTAAATTAATATTTGTTGCTTCACATGCAAGTGAAGAGAGACAGGAAACCCCAAACGAAAGGCATCCAAAAAAATTAATTAAAATTGCAAAAGTAGTGAATAGATTAATCCAGTCTGTTGAGGTAAATTCCACCTGACTGAGGTGAAGGCTACCGAACTAGGGCAACCGGATGAAGAGTGAGGCGTTATCGTTCCAATTCATTTTTAATACGGAACGCACACTAACTCTTCGTGTCTTACCATGATAGGAATTCGCCATCACGGCGGACAAGGAAATGTCCTTTTTCTCCCAAATCAAAAGGCTCCAAAGAAGTTCCGGATCTTTGACAAATCTCGTTTGATCGATTGGACGCACATCATCAGACTCTATGCGATTACATCTAGATTGGAACGCATAATCAAGGGTGAAGTTGTATCGTCCCAATTTACTCTAAATTCGAGAATGTATACTGATACGTCTCTTTTGCATCTCCAAGGACCCCCACCATGACGAGCAAGCAATCATAGAGGAGAACAACAAGACAAGACAACAAAAATCCGACTCGTTTTCCCAAGTGAGAGGAAGCAAAAGGCCAAAGGATGAAATCCGTCGTAACCCAACCTCTTTGAATGTGCTGGAAAAGAAAAAGAAGAAAAGAAAAAGGAGAGCCAATAATCGAAACTGCCATGGCCATCTAGAATTCTGCAGCTCTGTGATCACATCCAGAGTTGAAAAACATGGTCAAGGGTAAAGTTGTATCGTTTCGATTCGCCCTGGATTTAAAGGCATGAACTGACATAGTTCCCTTTATTTCTATAGGAACTCTCTACCGCCGCAAATAGGTAAGTATCATTTCCCTTGTCATTGACAGCCTAAAGTCTTTGAAATCACTCCGTTTGTGTTCCAACTCAGAAATTCTTGGAGCCTTTCAAAAAAAAAAACTTTTCAAAAGCTTTTTGAAAATCACATTTTCATGCAAACAAAAGCAACTTTGGTTATCCAAACATCTTAGAATGTGCCCCAGATACTCAGAAACTTGTGGAAAGGATTTCTACTCAAACCGAAATGGTGTTATCAAAAAGCATTTATTTGAACAGGCCATAGAGAAACTCGGATGAAAGGAGGCAACCTACCCTTAAACACGTCCCCATACACTCGAGAGTTGAGTGAGCATTAGGACAGGAGCCGCACTCTAAGATGTAGGATTCATTCGCAGTGTTACCCAGGCAGAGACAACGAAAGGCATTCCTTCTTCCATCCCAAACACGACAAGTGACCATTATTAACCCCTTTGAGCTGAGATTTCATTTCTACAACCCTGTTAAGAACCACCCTGTATCAGGGCTAAATAGAAGAAATTCAAACAACGACAAGAGGTAAATGGTTAGAAATTTTCTTGCTCGGACTAACATCAATCTTCGGGTGTTTCTTTGCATGTAAACTCAGGCTGAGACTTAAGTGCCTTAGAACGACAAAAAATGATCGTTTCTATATCATACACACCTTAATCCCTCACACAACCTAATTGAGCTTGCGCATTCATTTCAAAAACCCGGTCGGTGATCATTGCTCATTTCAAGAAGAAGGCTGCATCAAAAGGAAACTGAAGACTCTTAGAGGATCAAGGCTACAGAACATTTCCAAATTGATTCTCTTGAAGTGTAGCAATTTAAAAAAAAAAAAGGAGAGAATGAATCTCGGGCATCAAAGAAGCAAAGAAGAGAAAAAAGAGAAGAGAAAAAGCAAAGAGCCTGGTAAAAGCTAGGCTAATGCCCATGTAAGTTTTAGAGCTCTCAAAAAAATATCAGACAAAAAAAAAAGAATGCTAAAAACCAGCAACGTCCACATACTAATTCTTAGTGAAGCGGAAGAAAATCCCCAAGGGAGCTAGAGCATAAAAAATCTCTCCAGTAGACCACATTCAAACAATAACAACAGCCTTCAATCCGTGTCGTGATGATGGTGCCTTGTGAAGATTGATGGGTTAAGATCGATGGCAGATCCGCAATGATCATCAACGTCAAACCCCTCTCATATATTTTGAGCCAAAAACAGATCACTTTTCAATCCCCCAATCCTCACCTGCGTTACAACCCTCGAAAAGTTTTTTCCGACTAGGGCACTTGAGTTAACGCAGAGTTAAAATGATCATAACCATCGCTCGAAGAGGTACGAGCAAAATTATTTCTCTCTCAATCTTGCAAGTTCTTGACTTATAGACCTGGAACATATGATGAAGACTTTCAGTTCATTGGCCTTGACTCAATTGCGAGTCCCATTTGAAAATCATGGAGCAAGCCTAATATTACGGCCCCTTAAAAGCCTTTTTTGATCAACAAAGGGCATACACTGCAAATAGTTTCGAAGCCTTGAGCGTAGACTCGAGACAAAAATTCGAGCGTCTTCTAAGACAAAAAAAAAAAACCAGTGACAATTGTGAGAAGCCCTCCTGGACGAGTAGACTCCGTCCGACATTTAGACAAATCTTTCGATAACCCGATATCAATTGAATCAATCATCATTCCCACATGAAAATTGGGATCATTACAAGGCAAGATGTTTTGGATAACCTCCCTACTTCATTAACATATCTAAATGAAATTTTGTCAAAATGGAATTTTCAAAGACATCCAAACAGAAGTCCCGTTAAATTTCAGGATCCTTTCAAAATCGAAGAAAAAATCCCATTTGCTTGTCATGGAAGCCCCTTTCCAAAAATCAAAGGAAAAAAATCACATCCGCTTGTCATGAAAACCCTTTTCAAGATATAAAGCTTGTCATGGAAATCCCTTCAAAATTAAAGAAAAAATCCCCTCTGCTAGTCATGGTAAACCCCTTTCCAAAAGAAAAAAATCCCCTCTGCTTGTCATGGAAACCCCTTTCCAAAAGAAAAATCCCTTTTACTTATCATGGAAATTCTTTTCATAATCAAATAAAAAAGTCTCATCTACTTGTCATGGAAACCCCTTTAAAAATACCATCTTCTTGTCATGAAAACCTCTTTAAAAATCTCCTCTACTTGTCATGGAACCCCCTTTCAAAATCAAAGCAAATCCCCGCTTACGTCAAGAATCATCGTTATGGGAAAACCCTTTTCAAAATCAAAGAAAAAATCCACTCTCCTTGTCACGAAACCCCTTTCAAAATCAGAGAAAATCCCCGCTGATGTCAAGAGTCATCGTCATGGGAACCCTTTCAAAGCAAGAGAAAATTCCCGTTGACGTCAAGAGTCATCGTCATAGGAAAGCCCTTTTCAAAATCAAAGAAAAAATCCTCTTTGCGGGTCAAAGAAACCCCTTTCAAAATCAAATAAAATCCCCGCTGACATCAAGAATCATCGTTATGGGAAAACCCTTTCAAAATCAGAGAAAATCCCCACTGACCTCAAGAGTCATCGTCATGGCAACACCCTGTCAAAATAAAACAAAAAATCCCTTCTGACCCTACTAATCAGCGTCATGGGATCCCCTTTTAATTAATAGGTGCATAGAAGCTGACCCAAGGTCGAAGCCCAAAAAGCTCGCTTGCCGTTTCGAAAGCACGATGACCTTGATAAATCTCTTTGTAAGTGTTCACAGGTTGGTAGCCGCGGATCGATCATCTTCCGGACCGAATCGCCAATTTTCAACTTCAGAAGATTTCTTTCCCCCAAATCCCACCAGACAGGGATCCACGACAAAGGTGTCTCAAAGCGAGTTCAAGATCAGAGCACATGACGCTTGCGACTTGATGCCTAGAGATACGGTGACCGCCTTTTCCGCAAAGTACGCGCCAGTTAGCCATGCCTTGAAGCTCTCACCCTTCTGAACGAATTGCAGCCGGTAGCCGCGAAAAAAATTTCTAAAAACCACGATATGGTCGATGGGAGACTACGACGGGGTAATAAAAAGCTAGTATAGCTGATAGTAGGTTACCGCAAAAAAAAAAGGCCAAGTACACAATTCCGACACCATAGGAGCATAATGAAGAACCCTCAAATTCCACAAGCACAGCATCCGATAGGTGAGTTTCAGGTAAACCTCTCCTTCCAGTCCATATTCAAGTTGTCAAGGCAAATCGGGGACTAATTTATGCTTTCATCAAGAGGTTTAAGAATCCGATGTCACGGCATTTCTCCTTTTCCAGTCGAGTCGGTTAAGACTCAAGTGTCATTTTGTCTTTAAGGGCAACCTCTGACGAGCTCACTCTCAAATAGAGGCAGCTGCTCACTCTCAAATAGAGGCAGTTGTTGACATTTGATTTTTGATCATTTTTTATTTCGATTTTATTCCTAAAATTACTTTAAAATAGCAAAAAATTCATAAAATAGCAAAATCAACTTAGGAAGCCTTGGCCTAGCCTTGGGATTCATTTTTGAACAAAAACTATTTTTTGTAATTTTTAATAGTTTTTCAAATTTATTTAAATATAAAAATACCCCAAAAATAAAAAAAAAATACCATTCCTGGACAGAAAAATACATAAAAAAAATTCAATAATTTTATTTTAATTCCCTCTTCAAGTTGACCTTTTTATATTTGAAAATTCGACTTGGGCCTCCATGTTCCTTCATAAACATAAACCCGAATCGAGCACAAAAAATCATTTTCTAGTCTTTTAATTCCCAATTTTTGCTTTCAATAAGCCATGACATTGATATCAAGAACCATGAAGCAAAATTGTGTCGATTTACCCTTTACTTTGATCAATTTTAACCAAAAAGGCCTAATTGCACATTTTTTTTTCAAGTTAATCCCCAGTTTCACGAATCTCAAAATTAAATTCTTTCTAGAGACATTCATGAAAATCAAACATTTCTACCCTATAGTTTTCTTCATTCCGAACTCGTTGGTGGCCTCAATTTGGACTGATTTGATCGTTTGGACCCTTGATTAATTGAAAATCATCTTTGGACCCTATATGTAATTTGGGGTTTTCGCTAAATTCGAATTCATTTGTTCGCGAAAATGCCCAGTTTAGATGGAAAACATGTTGAGGAGTCCGATTTAGGCATCAATTTCATAAAAAAAAAGTCAATTTAAGGCTCAATTTGGCAAAAAAAAAATTTAAGAACCAAGTCAACCGGGTCGGACCCCACCCAACCCGGTTGAATCGGGTCTGCAACCAGGGAATAGTTTTTGTCCCTTCACATACAAAAATAGGGGACAAAACGCAAGAGGTCAAGGGAGCATCGGCGACCGAAACTGAGTGAGGTAGGCATTTTTTCAAAGGGTAAGCTGTCGCGACCCTCTCGCACGTGCGCTTTCGAGGGCTAATGAGCCATCCGCTCTGGTGGTCGAACGCGGGCCTCTCCCAAGGCCCGTTACCCAAGTCGCAATGGCGGTATACTTGATTGACCTTCTGTGCGGTCTGGTGACATGTGATACGTATACATGCCAAAGAGTTACCACCAATCGTTCTATGGATGGTACAATTGGAAACCCTATCGAATAGTTGTGAGCGTTCTATTCAATTCTGTGGAAACCAGAGAAATGAGATCGAGGACCTTGTTACGCCAACTGTCAGAGTTGACGCCCTTTCGATACCTAAGTTGAATGATTTATCTAACCTGAGATTTCATGCAGAAGAATGAGGCGCGAACTATAACACTAGGAGTCCATGCTGATAGGAGTGACTACCCTAGCACTCACAATCAGTAATAAAATTGCGCAAATCAAGAATCCAAAACATGCAGATAAATCACATTAAAACAACATGGCATCCCTAGTAAGGCCCTATTAGCCTAGAGAAATGTCAATCAAGGCTCAGAAGTGTTTTTGACATGATTAACCATTGAGGGGAAAAATCGTAATTTTGAAGATTTTTTAGATAATTTGCCCAAGAAGGGAAAATTTACCATTTCAAATAAAATATGGAGTCAAAAGATGGTGGAAATAGGACTAGTCACCAAACCAATACATTTCCTATTTTCTGGGAATTTTAAAAAAATTTCGGGAATTTTTGGAGCAATTTACCCTTTGAGGGGTAAAACCGTCATTTCAGAAAGTGATAATAAGTGAAAATCCCAAACAGAAGGATTGGCCAACCTTTAGACCAAATCCTAATTTTGAGCAATTTTTACTACTCGATCGGAATAAGAAAGACGATTTACCCTTTGAGGGGTAGAATCATCATTTAAGAAAAATGGACGAGATTTGAAGACCCAAGCATAAAAATTGGCCACCTGACTGACCCTAATTCTTACCTTGTCATTATCGACCTATCTCGCTTACAAGATAGAGGCGATTTACCCCTAAAGGATAATATCGTCAATTCTCGGATGAACAGATAAGAAATTCCAAAAATAGGATCGACCAGTTGTCTGCGGTCAATTCTCAATTTTTGAGAATTTTTGGAATATATAGGAATTTTCCACAATTTTCCTACATTTTTTGGGATTTTCTAGGATTTTTTTGATTTTTTAAATCATTTTTGAATTTTTATTATTAAAAAAATGACGTCGTATTGCTTTTTTTATTTTCTGATTATTTGAATTTAATCCGACGGTCCCTATTGAGCCACTTGGCTATTGCACGACCATTGGATCGGCTTACTGAAACCTACGGCTCAGATCAAAAGCCGACTATCTCTTAGTCATTTGATCTGATTACTTAGATCTACGACCAAAATCGAACGATTCGGCTAATCCTCGACCATTCAATCAGATTTGTTATTTTTTAAAAATTCAATTTTTATTAATAGTTATAGAATTGATCAAACGGCCACCAAGCAAACACGTGGCGCAACCTAAACCGTTAGATCGACTAATAGATTCAAAACGAATTCCAACGGCTCAGCTGACATGGCTGCCACGTGGCATGCCACATCAGCACATTTGACCGATTGACTGCCACGTCATCGTTTTCTTCCTCGAGTATTCTTCTTCTGCAACTGACGGCCGAAAGACTCCGATGATAATCTAACGGTGAAATCTCAACGAAATCGAGCAAGACCAATGCCAATTGACTAATCTCAACGTTTCACATCACATACCTCACAAATCATACACTATCATTCTCGGAAAATAAGTTAATCAAGCTTTACACAGTTCAATCACGGCTATTCTAATCAGGCAACAGAGAGCATATTGGACTAATTCCTTCATATGATCTCTTCTAAATGAGTTCAGAAGACTTACCTATAGGTCAGATTAACCTGGTAAGGTCTAGGATAACCTAGAAAAGTTTCGACTGAATCGGCAATAGCGACGAGGTTCGAATGCGAGGTTTGACTCGGTTTCAATGCAATCAAAATGCAAAGCCATGCTTAGTGTTGTCTCAAAATGTAATTCACACACATCAATTGTAAGGATTAAGGTCGAAACACGGATCTGCCATTAACGAACAGAAGCTAAGTTTTGAAGTTCGACTTACCTGTTTTCGCGATTTCAAGCGACGCGGCCAATGTCGATCGCTTCTTGAAGCTTCAAGCAAGATTCCACCGTTCTTCTTTGGCTTTGGTTTGGCCGGAGACGGCCTAACCAGTGCCTTGCAATCGAGCTCGAACTCTCGACGGTGATGGCCGGAGAATGAGCACTCTCTCTCTCTCTCTCTCTCTCTCTCTCTCTCTCTCTCTCTCTCTCTCTCTCTCTCTCTATTCCGTTAATCCTCGAAAAACAGAATGAACCACCCTCCCTTTTCAGAAAGCCTCCCATGGCTATATGCAACTTTCAGATTTTTGCCGCGAACGGGGGAGGCTAACTGACTTGAAATGGCACGTGATCGTACGTGCCATTTGATCTAAACGGCGTCGGAAACGATGGGTAATTTCGTCCAACTCAAAAGGTCTACCAGTGTGCGCAAATGGACATCTGATTTGGCTATTCTGTGAAAGTTGACTTTCACGGCCGCCACGACGTTGACCAACCAATTCTGCCTCGCTCGGCGACCATTGACGAAGCCACCAGTCCCGATCGACGTGCCTCTTCTTGAAGTTTAGAACACCTACAATAGATTTGTCAATTATGGTCGATTTGGCCTTCAATTTAATCCTTGAATTTTGGCCTATTACTATTCATCTGCGTGAGCTTTTAGGGAAGAAAACGATACTGTAGTGGACCGGTTCGACCGATCTGACCGAGCGGTCTAACCGGTCAGAACCGGTTCTAACTTGTTTTTTTCAAAATTAACCCTAATTCTTGGGGAATTTTTGCAATTAAAACTCAAAATCGAACTTAGGACATGAGTATTATCTAAAAAAGTAATTTTTCCTAAAAGTTC
This sequence comes from Rhodomyrtus tomentosa, assembly GCA_028455895.1. Lineage (NCBI taxonomy): Eukaryota > Viridiplantae > Streptophyta > Magnoliopsida > Myrtales > Myrtaceae > Rhodomyrtus > Rhodomyrtus tomentosa. Next base: position 44,257,401 of record JAPCWY010000003.1, on the reverse strand, counting down.
ATATCAATTTCTATGAAAATCCCAAATTTTTACTTAATTGCAAATCGAAAAATTGCGCAATTGAAAGCTCAAATGGTCAAATTTGACCAAACCACCTATGCCAATCGACTTAGAATGATGAAATACATTGGGCAGTGGCTTCAATTAGTAAAGGTAGCCCTTGAATTGAAAATAATTACAACTATGCCCAAATTCAAAAACTAAATTGCAATAAAGTATGCAATTTTGCCCAATTCACGCAATTGAACAATTTGTGCAAATAATTAGACTAAATTACAATGAATGATAATTAGATTGAATGTCAAGACCCTAAAAATGCCAAAAATGCAAATTAAAAGATGCAATTGACATTTTTTTACCAAATTCAATCATATGTGTAACAAAAGAACACATAAAATTGAACTTGAATTTGGACTTTTTATGAGGTAAAAAATACAAGGGAATTAAAATAAAAATATTGACTATTTTTTCATATTTTTGTGACCTCAAATGCTATTTTTCTTGAATTTTCATCTATTTTCCTATTTTTCGAAAATATTAAAAAAATATAAAAAATAAAGAAAATTATTTATTTTTCAAAAATGATTCCTTAGGCTTGGCCAAGGCTTCCAAAGTGGATTTTACAATTTTTCAACGTTTTATGAATTTTTTGTGAATTTTTCAAAAATAAACTCAAAAAGAATAATCGAAAATCAGGTGTCAACAGCTGCCCCTCTTTGAAAGGAATCTCGTGAGAAGTTTCACTCAAAGACAAGTGACACATGAGTCTAAACTAACTCGACTAGGAAAAAGAAAAATGAATCCTGACATTCAATATTTTTTGTCCTACTGGTGAACGCTCTGCTCATTTTGTTTTTGCTAATGTAAGAGAGAAAGATAGAGTAGAGATACTCACATATTACTCACTTGCCTAATGTTCGTGTGGCATGTGTGGTGTATGGCGGATTCAAGTGGATACCTAGGGATTTGTCTCTTGAGTATCTTAGGGCTGTTAAGTTCTAGTCTGTATGGTAAGCCAAACCAAAATGGGATTCCTATCTGACAGAAACCTAGGGGTAATGCACCCGTTCTTTTAGAGTTTGTCAAAGGTTTCGATCCTTATGGAGGATCAGACCATGAATAAGATTCCTTTATATTATGAACCTATGGATGATGCACCCGTTCTTTAGGTTTGTCGGAGGTTTTGATCCATATTGGTGGATCATACCATGAATATGATTCCTTTCTATCAGAAACCTATGGATGACGCACCCGTTCTTCAGGGATTGTTGAAGGTTTTGATCCGTATGGTGGATCAGACCATGAATAGGATTCATTTCTATCATGAACCTATGGATGACGCACTCGTTCTTCAGAGACTATCGAAGGTTTTGATCCGTATGGTGGATCAGACTATGAATAGAATTCCTTTCTATCAGGAACCTATGGATGACGCACCCGTTATTTAGGGTTTGTCAAAGGTTTTGATCCGTATAGTAGATCAGACCATGAATAGGACTCAGTTTCTATCAAGAACCTGTGGATGACGCACTCGTTCTTAGGGATTGTCAGAGGTTTTGATCCGTACGATGGATTAGACCATGAATAGGACACCTTTCTATCAAGAACCTATGAATGACGCACCCGTTCTTTAGGGATTGTCGGAGGTTTTGATCCGTATGGTGGATCAAATCGTGAATAGGACTCCTTTCTATCATGAACCTATAGGTGACGACCCGTTCTTTAGGGATTGTCAAAGGTTTTGATCCGTATGGTGGATCAGATCATGAATAGGATTCATTTCTATCAGAAACCTATAGGTGACGCACATGTTCTTTAGGGATTGTCAAAGGTTAGGCTTCCCATCCATTAGGGACCTAAAAGTGAAGCGCACCCATTCTTTAAGGATTGTCGATGACTAGGCTTCCCATCCACCAGGGACCTAAAAGTGATGCACCCGTCCTTTAGGATTTGTTGGAAACTAGGTTTCTTATCCACCAAGGACCTAAAGGTGACGCACCCGTTCTTTAGGGTTTGTCGGAGACTAGGTTTCCCATCCACTAGGGACCTAAAGGTGACGCACCCGTTCTTTAGGGTTTGTCAAAGACTAGACTGATCCTACATCTTGAGGAATCAACAGGGACCTATACACTTAAGGTATACCTAACTCTTAGGTCTTACCAAAGGAGCTGTTTTGGGGTTTTGGGGTTACTAGAACTTTACAAAAAGCTGGTTCTAAAGATTTTCTTCTCAACGTCCAAGGCGCCATTCTGGGATTTGGGGACTCCAAGTATCCTGCAGAGAGCTCAAACCTGCAAAAAATTTTGTTAACAAGATTCTTCTAAGATTTAGAGATTACCTGAAATCTCTCAGAAAGACAATTTTGAAGCTCTTCATTGTTGAGCGAGGTATTCTTCTTTGTCCCGGGGCTGCCCTGAGTCTTATAGAAGTTTAAACCTGAGAATTCATTCCTCATCAAAAATATCAATTATTTTGAGGCAATGACGATTATAATGCAAGCAAAGCTTTACTTTGACCTATGCAATTATGCAAAATGACTTATGATGTTGGAGGTTATCCAAAACATCTTGAAGTATATAAAGATGATCGGAAATCCTTACAAGGAAAATCCTGGATCAAACACTTTGAAGTTTCCAACAAAGCTCACTTTTAAGCATTCTATTGGAATGTCTTCATCAAGGAGGGTTTCTCTCTAATCCTTTAACTTTGACTTTTTATGAAGAAAGCACTCGAATCTCCTAATAACCTACACCTAGGCTTTCGGGGCTATTCGCACCACATACATTCCGATCAATCGGGAGGTCTTTATGGGACCATAACGTTGGGCTTGGACGTAGTTTCCAAGGGGGACTCACTCTTTGAGTCGGGCCTTTTGAATGAAAGTATTTTTCATCTCTTCCGGGTTTACAAGTCAAGAACCCTGTAAAATGATAAAGAAATAATCATGCTCGTACCTCTTCGAGCTAAGATGCACCTTGACCTAAGCCTCTCAATCAGAAGAGACCGCGAAAGGTTGTAATGTCGGTAGGATTGGGGACCGAAAAAGGCTTGCTTTTGGTCCAGAATCGTGAAGGGTTTAACATTGGTGACCATTGCTGATCAATCTTTTGTTTTGTCTCTGGTCGACGACTTTTTGAAGAACATCTTTAGTCTTCTAGAGAACGGGTCTAATCTTTGAAAGACTTTCTGTATCTTTTAGCAATTGGCTATGATTCCATTCGAGGGGTAGCCTTTTGTTGCATAGTTTCTGAGGATCCTTCTCTACTTCAGAAGTTGTTGATAGTGGAAGCATCTAGTAATCCCTTGGTGTCCCAAAATCGGTCTTATGACTTTCAGCATTTCGGTGAGGGTTAGCCCTACTCTTTGTAGGGCTTTTTGTCTCTCTTTTAGCGCATAGAGATTCGGCTTTTCTTTTTTTGATCCCGCCTTTTCCTTTTCTTTTTCTAGGAACTAGAATTTTTATGATCATGTAAGGTATGTGACTTGAGTCTCGTCCTTGTCTGAACATTTTGCTTTGAAAATTTCATGTAGCTCCTACTTCCTGAGCTTCTCTATCAACGAGTGTCTTTTTCACTTTCGTTTCGGTACTATGCAATGATCATCAATGAGGGTACATGAAACGAATATGTAGGCTCAAATTGGCTATGCAATGAGTATAAGTGTGTAGGATAGAGAAATGAACGTCTCTTCGTCATCCTATGGCGCCTGGATCAATGCATATCAACACACGAAGGATGATATTAGTTCGAGCAAAAAGATTTCTAACCATTTACCTTTCCAAGCTGTTGGACTGCTTCTATACGAACCCGACGTGGGGTGGCTCTTGACAGGGTTAACAAATGAAGACCACCGCTCAAAGGGTTTATCAATGATCACTTGTAGTGTTTATGGAGAAAAATGAATGCCTCTGTCATCCCAATCCATGTAATCGATGCGAATAGCCCTTACATCCCTGGTTCAGGCTATTCTATCCTTACACTCCCCTCATCTTTCTAATGTGTATAGAACGTGTTTGAATTAGGCTTGTCTCTTATCTGAAGAAACATTCCTGCTAGATAACCTAAATAACTCTATTTTGGACAAATCATTCTGTTTTTCTCCAAGCATTTCACCTTACAGGGAAATAATGACGCACCATGCGTGCTTCAGCCATGTTTGGATACTCTCTAACCTTAACATGTGTACAACAAGTGTTAGAAATTTTTCTTTGGAAGCATGGTTTATTCCTAAGTTTGACCACATGCATGTTCATCTTCAGCTTTTCATTTCTTACAAGAAAGTGAGAAATTTTACATTTTTCTCTATTGCTGCTCTTTGTCTTCATTGGACATCCCTGTATGAAGAGAACAAAAATTTCAGTATGTGGAAGATGTTTTAATGCTCGTGGAACAGATACATGATACTTGGTTCTATGCGTCAAGGGGCTATTCTGTTCTTGGTTCGCTTGAACAAGCTTGATTCTGAGAAATTTTATAATATTTCTCCTTTGTTTCCTTTTTGTCTTCATCAGACATCCCTATATAAAGAGAAAAAAAATTCCAATGAGTGGAAGATATTTTAATGTTCGATGAAACAAATACATGTCGCCTGGTTCTATACGTCACGAGACTATTCTATTCTTTGTCTTTCTTGAACAATCTTGATTATACGAGCCCACGTCATGAAATCCTGCAAAACATAACACATGCCATGTATGCATGGATACATTATGTGCCTATGTAATGACTGCTAAGGTGACTTGAATCGTTTCAAAGGAAATCAAGTAACCACCATCTGATTTCATTTCAAGGATAATACTTCTTCACAGCATCTGAGTTTATAGAATATCCTAATTCTTCTCCTTCAGAATTTATAAGAATTAACGCCCCTCCCACAAGGACTTTCCTGATAACATAAGGGCGTTCATAAATCGGGGTAAACTTGCCTCCCGAATGAGCAGCATTCGGCAAAGTCTTCCTTATCACCAGGTCATCCTCCTCAAAACTCTTGGGTTTGACCTTCCGGTTAAAAGACTTAGCCACCTTCTTCTGGTAGCTCCGGCCATAACAGATCGCTCTAAGATGTTTCTCGTCTATTAGATTTAGCTGCTCATATCTGTGTTTGACCCACTCTGCCTCATAGAGTTTAATTCTGACAATATTGTTAGAGATGGAACTTCAATCTCTATAGGCTGGACAGCCTCCATCCTATATACCAGTGCATAAGGAGTTTTCCCAGTTGAGGTCCTGATCGAAGTCCGATACGCCATTAGGTAGCCTCTCATGCCAATCCCTATAGTTCTCGGCAGTTTTAGTTAAGATCTTCTTGATGTTCTTGTTTGCCGCTTCTACTGTTCCGTTCATTTGTGGGCGGTAAGGAGAAGAATTAAGATGTCGGATGCCAAAATGATCCAATTGATCATCGACAAACTTGTTGTTTAAATTGAACTCATTGTCTGTGATGTTCGCCCAAGGGGCACCATATCGAGAGATTATATCCTTCTTGATAAATCTTGTCACACTCCTCACCATGACATTTGCGTAAGAACTGGCCTCTATCCACTTCGTGAAATAATCAATTGCAACTAAAATGAAACGATAATCATTTGAAGCCGTTGGACTGATAGGCCCTATCATTTATATTCCCTACATAGAGAAAGGCCAAACTTCAGACATTTGATGCAGTTTGTTTGGGGGCACATTAATCTTATCGCCACATACTTGACATTGGTGGCATGACCTGACATGTTGATTACAGTCTGATTCGATGGTCATCCAATAATAACCAAGCCTCATGACCTTCTTCGCAAGGAGATGGCCATTCATGTGTGGCTCGCATATATCTTCATGGATTTCCCTCATGAAAGTATTCGCTTCTTTAACGTCCACACACCTTAACCAAGTGGAATCAAACGACCTTTTGTACAAAGTTTGTCCACTGAGGAAGAATTTATTAGCCACCTTGGCTATGTACCTTCAGTCTCCTACTTGACATTTATCAGGAAATTCTCTCTTCAAGAGGTAATTCTTAATATCGTGTTACCACGGCTCTCCATCAAATTCTTCTTCGACCAGCATACAATAAGCTGGTTTCCTGGTTATGCCAATCCTCAGTGGCTCTATTTTCAATCCATTAGTTATTTGCAACATGAAGGCCAGCGTGGCCAACGCGTCTACGAACTGGTTCTGCGTTCTCGGCATGTATTCAAACAACACTTCTTTGAATTTAAGTGTTAATTCTTTCAAGTACTCATGATAGGGGATGAGTTTTATGTCCTTTGTTTTCCACTCCACCTGTGTCAGAAAGATAATGAGTATAGAATCTCCATAAACTTGCAGCTTAAACATCTCCATGGAAATGGCCAACTGTAGGCCTAGAATACATGCTCGTATTCTGAAATATTGATGGTGTAAGGGAAAGTCAGTTTTGCTGCAACGGGATAATGTTGACCATCAGGGGATATCAACACTGCCCCCGTGCCAGCTCCCGATAGATTAACGGTACCATCAAAGTACATGACCCATTTGTCTTCTATGAGGTTCAGAACTTGATCTTCTACCTTCGTCTGTTCAAAAGATGTGCGATTTTAGGCATTCTCTGCCAACATATCGGCTATGGCTCTTCTCTTCACAGATTTCTGCTGAGAGCTTTTGATATCAAATTCAGACAACATTACTTGCCATTTTGTTAACTTCCCTATCAAGGCGGGCTTCTCCAGGAGATATTTGATAAGGTCATTTTCTATCACCAGATAAATGTGGTGGCGAAGGGTATACTGTCTCAATCTGCAAAGTACCCACATTGTTGCTATACAAGCCCTCTCAACAGGCACATAATTTGATTCTAATGAAGTAGACTTCTTACTCAAGTAGTAAATATAGCTCTTTCTTTACCATCCACAGGGCTTGTTTGAGCAAGTAAGGCTCCCAAAGACTATTGATGTATAGTCAAATATAAGGTCAATGAGTGACTTGGGATTGGTGGCACAAGTACTGGTGGAGTGGCGAGATAAGTTTTGATCTTCTAGAATGATTAATTGCATTCTGCATCCTAATTCGCGCCCTTCTTGAGCAATTTAAAAATTGGTTTAGCTACGTCCGTTAACAGACTAATGAATCTAGTGATGTAGTGCAATCTCCCTAGAAGACTTCTTACTTCTTTTACTGTCGATGGAGTTGCTAGGTCACAGATAGCTTGAATTTTCGAAGGGTCAATTTCGATACCCTCACTACTGACCATGAATCCAAGAAGTTTCCCTGAGTTTGCCCAAAACACACATTTATTAGGGTTCAACCTCAACTTGTATTTTCGGAGTCGCTCAAATAGCTTCCGTAGCACTTGGATGTGATCTTGTCCTTTCTTAGACTTGGCGATCATGTCATCGACATATACTTCGATTTCCTTATGGATCATGCCGTGAAACAGGGTGACCATCGCCTTCTGATAAGTTGCCCCAGCATTCTTTAGTCCAAAAGGCATTACTTTATAACATAAATTCCACCAAGCGGTGGTAAGTGCAGTTTTTGGCTTGTCTTCCTGCTTCATGAGGATTTGATTATATCCTGAGAATCCGTCCATAAATGAGAATAATTCGTACCCAGCTATACTATCCACCAGCACATCGATGTGAAGAAGTAGGAAATCATCTTTAGGGCTAACTTTATTCAAGTCCCAATAATACACACAGATCCGGACTTTGCCATCTTTTTTCATGACGGGGACTATGTTTCCAATCCAATCTAAGGAAGGGATGGCTTCAATAAAGCCTACTCTAAGAAGTTTCATCACTTCTTCTTTGATTATGTATTCTAACTCAGCTTTCATTCGTCGACAGCCTTGTCTTACAGGTTTAATACTGGGATCTGTGAGTAATGCATGCTCCACAATTTTTGAATCCAAACCTGGCATATCAGCGTACAACCATGCAAAAATGTCCAGGTATTCTTTAAGCAATTCAATAAATTCGAGCCTTTCAGCTCGAGACAGATGTCCACTAATCTTGACTTCTTTGATATCTGCATCAATACCCAAATTAATGATTGTTGGCTCTTCTGAAGTTGAAGGTGTCAAATTTTCAAGGCACTGCAATCTCTACGAATAGCTGCGTAACCCTCATCTGCGTTTTTATTAATATCGCAAGAGTAATCATCTTGGTAATCTGGTTCACACAATAACCTAGTATGCATGTTTGAGATCATATACCTGAAATGGCAAGAGAATGGTTAGTCCCTATTGCACATGAAAATACGATACATTAGTGTAAAAAATCTTTTCAAAAGAGATTTCAAAATAAGTGCATGCATAAATGGAACTAGTCCTCATATCCTCAGACATCCTTGTTCCTCGAAAATCTTTTGAAAATCAGGAATCACATGACAAATCAGGTCTCAAACTTCCCATATGGAAGGCTAGCATTATCATTGGACTGATTCGTGGTCTCATATGTCCTTAATAAAACTCGTGTGTTTTATTGGATGCAAAAATTGACCGCATTACAAGCTATGCTGTTTGGACCTTTAATCGGAGATCCAAAGGTGTTTTCCTACCTCTACTTCAAACAATAAAGATGAATAGTGCGAAGAAATGTAGGAATTTAAATGCAGTATTAAAAGCAAGGGAGAAGTCTCTTTACTCAGAAGTAGTGGCCTCTTCATCAAGCCATTCTATGATGACGTTCATAGAGTCATTTTCCAGAAAAAGGTTTGCTATATCTGGTTCTGTTAACGCAGTCATCCCTTCATCTGACAGCCACTTAAAGTCTTTGCTGAAATATTCATTCAGAGGACTGCTGAACATCTTAGATTTGCCTTTCCAGGCTAAAGAACTAATGAATGAATCCTTTTGATTTCATTGGCGTCCATGGCATCTACGGCTCTTGCCTCGACCTCGACCTGTTGTCTTAGAGATGGAGTCACCAATACGAATGCTATAATATCCCAAGCCTATCTTATGCTCGTTAGATTCAATTGTAGAGGAGCGTTGATTCCTTGTCCATGCTTGCCAAGACCTTTTCCAGGATTGAACCCATATGCTAGCAACATCTTAGCTAGTAAAAGGTTAGCTTCAGAGACGCACGGAACCTTCAGTTTTGCCCCCACAAGAGTATGGATTACTCCCACCAGCTCCAAGGAATGATAGCTAGCTTCTTCCTTAACTTCAGGTTCAATATAGGGGATAGCACTATTCTGGCATACAACGAGGTCAACTTCCCCATGGACGGTAACTACCTACCCATCAATCACGAATCGCACTTTCTGATGTAGACTAGAAGGTACGACTCCAGCGATGTGAATCTAGGGTCTCCCTAACAGGAACCCAAATGCGCTCGGCAGATTCATTACTTGGAAGTTTATTAAAAATTTAGTTAGGCCTATGAACACATCCAGCTCGATCTTGTCTACCATTGTCTTTCTCATCCCATCAAAGGCTCTAACAGCAGCTTTGGAAGTTCAAATCATTTCTTCTTTAATGCCTAAATTCCTCAATGTTCCCAATGGGCTGATGTTAAAAGCTGATCCGTTGTCGATTAGTACGTGTGCCACTCTTTTTCCATTACAGTGGACAGTGACGTATAAGGCCTTGTTGTGTCATCTTCCCTCCGTGGGAAAATCTTCGTCTAAGAAGATCAATTGATCTTTAAGAAGGATTGCCCCTACAAAATCTCTCAACTGTACGTCGTTGATGATTTCGGGGACATGCACTTCATTTAGCACCTTTAGCAGTGCATCTTTATATTTTTTTGAATTGATGAACAAATCCAACATAGATATCTAGGCGAGCATTTTTCTTAACTGCTCTATCACCTCAAATTCGCTGGTCTCGACGATAGATAGGAGTTTTTCTGCATCCTCTTTTAATACCTCTTTCTTCTTCGTTTCGCCCTCCCTTGGGACGTAAAATCATCCGGATCTCATCACGGCATCTACTTCACTTGTTCCATAGTCCCAATGAACTGCCTTAGAATCGTAAATCTTAACTGGCGGGACTTGTATGGTTATGATCGTTAGGTGGGATATCTCTGATTCAGATTAGTTATCGGATTCATCTATTGTTAGGTGAATTACCACCGGTTTCACCAAACAATCCTCTTCTGGGCTTAGGTTGTCAAGCTCATTCAGTTTAATCACCACGGTCGTAACTGTTTCAATCATTGCCACTATGTCGCTCCATTCCTCAAGGAAGTCTTTGTATCTCGTCTGGTGGTAATTGTCAGCATCACTTGACTCAGCTGATATTGTAACCTTCAAGTGTCTTCTAATTCTCTTGAATATTTCAGTCAAGCTTTGCCACTGGGCCAATAATTTCTCCATCCTAACATATTGTTTTGTGTCAAACTTGTTATCTGTCATCTGAGGGTGACCGCACGTTGTTAATTGAAATGACACATCATCCATCTATCTTGGGAGATCATTCACTTTTTCTTCAATGCGCAGGAGATGTTTCGATATCACTCGATTGAGTGATGATTCAGGTTCTTCTGTTAAAGGTTCTATCACCGCCTCTTGGATTTCGGGTTGAACAGAATCATCCAAGCCTCCCCATCCATCGGGTATGATATCCTCCATTCTCTGAAAAAAAACTAGGAGGAGCAGAGTACTTCACTTTGAAATTAGATCCACCAGAATCATCGCCTTTCTCTAAAGCTTCAGCTAGAAATCTGTGATCAACTTGGCTTCGCATAATGGCTTGTAGTTCATCTTCGTCAAGCTCATCTTCTAGTTCGGTAATCAGCTCTACATTGCCTACCAGACTTTCGTGTTAAACAGGATCATCCATACCTCCACATCCATCGAGTACAATATCTTCTATCTTCTGGAAGAAGCTAGGAGGAGCAGAGTACTTTACTTTGAAGTTGTACCCGCCAGGATCCTCACTTAGATTGTCTATGACTTCGCCTTTCTCTAGTGCTTCAACTATAAATCTGCGATCAGCCTGGCTTTGCTTAACGGCTTGTAGTTCATCTTCGTCAAGCCCTTCTTCTGGTTCAATAATCAGCTCTACATCGCCCACCAGACTTTCACGTGGGATATTCCACATATTTCATCGCTCGATTTCAACCACAAACTGGTTCCATTCTAGGTTAACTGAGGCCTTAATTCCTTCAAACTTCTCATCAATAATGTTTGACATTATCCCCAGACTCATCATCTGGGCAATACATAGTTTCTTTCTTTCAGTTGATACTTTCCCTTCTTTTGGATATGATAAGGCGATTGCCAGAATGTTGTTTAGCTTATGCACATTTACCTTCAGCTCAAGGTGATTTTCTTCTTCGTCAGCAAATATTGCATCAACTGCTTGGTGATCAGGGAGTAGATTCTCTTGCACATTTGGAGCTACATCATCGAATTTCAGAATTTGATTATTTATGAGAGCTTGAACCTTTAGCTTAAGGATGTAGCAATTATCTACATTGTGCCCTCTTTCACCCATATGATAGGTGCAAGTTTGGCTTTCATCAAAATCATGATATTTCGCCGGATTTATTCTAGGAGGTTCGTTTACCACTAAGTGTTGCTCTAGTAACATTGGGAGCAACTTGGATAAGGACATGGGAAGTTGAGAGAATTGCTTCGGAAGTTATCTCTTCCAAGGCTCTTGTCCCTTAGACATTGACCATGACAATCCCCCTCTTGCCAGATTGGAATTAACGAACGCCTTGGGTTTATTAGAATCCGGCACAAATGCTATATCAACTCCACCCTCCATTTCTTTCCTCGCAGGATATTGCTTCATTATCGAACTTCATGTGGCTTTCTTTCTCTCAAAGCCCATTCCAATCTCTCAGCCACCTTTATCAAGTGTGTAAAGGTTTGACATCCTAAAGTGTTCAGTCTGTCAAAATACTCATATGGAAGTGCCTTCAGGAACAGGTCAATCAAGTCCTCCTCTAGATTCAACGGTTTCACTTGAGTCGCCAAGGCACACCATCTCTAGGTGTATGTTCTGATTGTTTCGCTTCTCCCTTTCACTGTTCGCAACAGATCTTCCCTTGTTGGGACCATAGCCGTGTTAAACTTATATTGCCTAAGGAAATCTTCAGCAAGATCCTCTCATCCATCGTAATCTTCCAGGTCTAACTCAATAAATCAAGCTAAAGCAACGCTAGCCAGACTTTCTTGAAATGCATTCATTAGAAGTGGAATATAATCAGAATAGTGAGCCATCTTGCGCAAATAGCATTTGAGATGAGCAAGTGGACAGCCTGTCCCATTGTATTTTCTCACAAAGTCCGGCTCTTTGTAATTCGGAGGAGTCTCCACTTTAGCAAACAGTGATATTTTGTCAAAACGAGCTAACTTATAGCCCTAACTGCTCAAGCACTCTTTAATCTTGGCAATTCTCTTAGCCTCGACTTCAGTTTTCCCAACTTGCTTTCCTTTCTCCTCCTTCTCGAGGTTAATAACAACAAGAGGCATCTTCGATTGTGGTGGGACATTTGGCGCATGAATGTCCTCTGCGATATGTCGGGCACCTTCAGTGGTCCCTTTATCAGTTGTTTCAGGCATTGAAGATTAACCTGAGTCGTTCATATTAGGCACCGCCGTTTGTTTGGCTTGGGAGGCTTTCAGCATAACCTTAATTTCAGCCATCATGGTAGTCATGGTAGTCATCTGGGTTTCTAACACGTCCACTCGCGGAGTCAGTTCTTGTTGTTCCATCCTCATCTTAAGTCGAGTACGGAAATGATGTCTTGATAATTCCGTGATTAGAGAATACATGTTTATTTGAAAATAACAAGTAAGCATCTCTTTAGAACAAATAAGGAAAGTATAGAATTCCTTCAATTGCATGTTTTCTATTGATAGATGAAAAAAAAAAGGACTACCTTGCGAGCCTTAGTCTCACATGAGCGGCTCTTTCAATCATTTGCCAAGAGAATTCATGAAAGTAAAGGAAGTGCAATCTTTAGCGATAGTTTTGATGCATCGAAAAAACATGCTTATGCTCATACACATGTGTTAAAGGTAACATTTAATACAAATGAGTATCCCAATGTCAAGAAAACATTATAATGTTCACACGTTTTACACTTGACAAAATAGTCTATTAAGTCTAGGGCGCTTAGGGCCTAAGGCACCCTTATCGTCACAGTAAAGATCAAACCCCTCATTCTGGGAATCCTCGTCTTCTGAATATGATGGCGATCTTATATCTTCTGGTATATATGGCTCTATTCCAAGCAAATATGGCACAATGTACTCGGGCACATAAGATTCGATGAAACTGCGTCTGATCGCTTCAAAGCATCGGATGTATTCTGTAGAAGCTCTATAAGTGTTCATCTCAGAGGTCATATCATCTGGTCATTCTACGTCTTCCGTTAGAGAGTCTTTCAAAGCGCGTATGATGGACTCCACCTTAGCTTCGAACTATTTTTTTTCTCTCCTGTAAGGATCTCGTTCGGCATGTCAAATGAGCAGAAATCTGATTGTGGCGATGAAGAAACCTTTTGCAATGCCCCATATTGTCGTATGACCCTTCTTGGATAATATGCGGTGGCGCCCGTGAATCCTAACAAGGGGACTAGATCTTCACCATTACGTGCAAGCCTGACTTTACCTAAAGTTGGTAATCTAAGCCGCCATCGGAGTTGTTCTGGCTTTAAAGCTCCAAAAAATTCCTTCCACTCTTTGAAGTTGAATTTAGGAACGTGCGCAAGGGTTTTGACGAAAGTTTTAAGAGGATGGACATCAGAGCTAATCTCAATAAAACCCATATGGATATAAAATTATTTTACATGGGATGTGAACCACATGTACAGGAGACCACTAGAGGTTCTAAAAATCCCTTTCTTATTTTTCCCAAAACGGTTAAGGAATAGGAAGGTTTCAGCTAGGATAAGGTTCGAATAATTTCACCCATGACAGACTTGTTTGACTACTACGGCCATGATAGGATCAAGTGTTACAAGCGAGATTAGAAATAGGACAAAGCTAAAGAACGCCAAGACAAAGGCTCTACCCGACTTAGTTCCTTTGCTAGCAGGGAAGCTGGGAAACCTTTCTAGAAGAAATGATAAGGAAATTCATCCAGAATTACTCTTAGCGTTCGCTTTGATTTCATTGAGATTTGTATCCAGAAACTCACGGAGTTGACTCTCAAAGGCTCAAAGCCTATAGGAGGTTGGACTAAAAAGTGAGTAAACTCAACTCCAATGACAGCGCTATATTCCTCAAAGGTAGGGGTAACTTCTAATCCTTCCATGAAGAACGTCGCGGTGATTGGATAGCAATAAAGTGCCATGGCTTGGATAAAGGCAAGTGGGCATTCAATCTTCGGCAGGTTCAACAGATATCCTAGCCGCAATCTGGCGTACTTCTGGCTGGCTTCACCCATGCTATCCCACCAAGCTAGGAGCTTAGCTCAAGGGATATTGAACACTTGGATATCATCCCATCAAGTCTAAAATATGTAAATGATTTTAAAAGATCAATCGCCAAAGATTACTTTAAACATGTTATGCAAATGTCATGAAATATGCATGGACTGATTTAATTGCACATTCCAGTTAAAGAAATGAAAATTAGAATTCTTTTCAAATATGAAGAACCTGACTCAAGGTCTAATTTGAATTTCAAAGAAGTGAATTATGCAATAAGTCAAAATCATTTTAGTGACAAAAGGAAATAACGATGTCACATTCCATTGGTCAAAACCTCAACTATGAACATAACAAATGAAATTCCTTATTACAAAAAGGATATGCTATGAGAGGTTGAGAGGGGTTTCATGAGGGGATGAAACACCAATCGAGTTTATTCTAAAACAAGAAAGCCATAAAAGGCCCTTGGAATATGAGATCTAAACTATCCCTCCCCAAGACCTAGTTTTCTTCAGGGTTATAGTCGGTCAAGGTTTCCTTCTTGATGGCATCTTTGTCTGGTCCCTCTTCAAGACACGACTCGGTAATCAGAATTTTTACCCTAGTTAAGGGATAGTCTTCAGTAGACTGGTTGAGATGCTTTAACTCTTCTGGTCATTCTCTGGTCCATGGTATGATGACTTCAGGGGTCTTCTAAGGTTTTGTTTTTTTTAGTACAATACGCCTTGGTTTTGTTTTGGTTGCGGAGCGTCTCTTTTTCCCCCAAAGAGAAATCATAAGTTGGTTCTCCCTAGCTTGGCGTTCCTCTTCTCGGCGGGCATAAGCTTCTCTAGCTAAACTGTTGCAATACTGCCTTTTCACTTCTAGAAAGTACTTGAACATCTCGTCCGTCTGTCGTTTAAACCTAAGGTTATCGACATAGTAACTAGTTTGGCAGTCGTCAGCATATTCCAGCTTACGTCCAGTCAACTCGCGGTCATGTACAAATCTACTAAAATGCAACCTTGTGTTCGGTCCAGAACAAGTGACTTTCCTTAAACACTCAAAGGCCACTAGTTCCGTCGAACTTCTAGGAAATAGCGACATCTTATTCCCTATCATCGTTATTTCAATTAGTCACTAGAATGATTTCAGAATATATGCAATGCATGTAGATGCAAATAATATGCAACATATGAACATATTATGAAATAGGGAGTAAGGAAATACATCGAAAGTAAATGCCTTACTAACCAAGACCGTAGGGAACATGAAATATTCCCTTGTAACCATGGGTGGTTTTAGGTATACCAACATTTCACAGATATGTGCATGAAACAAGTGGAAATATACTCTAGAAATAAAATCAGGTGAGAAACCTATGGCTCAAGCTCCCACGATCTAAATATGGCAGATTCCTCCCCAAGAGTACCCACCCAAGAGAGTTAGATATCACCAATTTGGATCGCGAGAGGGAACGAACACGGAAGTCTCAAGTGCCATCAAACACAAAATCCTTTCGTATCATTTTCCTATCTAAGGTAAACATAGAGGCGATTACAGTCGAGGTTTGATCGCCAGTGTGTGAGGTGTGTAGTAATCATCACAGTGCAAGGTTATGCACAGCAGTTTGTATCAAACACCGCTTTAGTATACGCATAAACATAAACATACAGTCTCAACTTCAACCTCCAGGAAAGACGTCAACAAACACTCCACCCCTTATTTCTCCAATCTGCAAAAACATCTAACACAATGGTTAGGGTGTGTACCTCACCTTCGAGAGCATCTGCGAAAAATAGGGTTAGAGAAATCAATCAACTTTTTAATCAACTCAAGTCCTCTAAAATTCCTGACCAGAGATTATGGATTGGAATAAGTCCCCAATGGAGTCGCCAGTCTGTCGCGACCCTATCGCGCGCACGCTCTCGAGGGCTAATGGGTCGTCCGCTCTAGTGGTCTGACGCAGACCTATCCCAAGGCCCGTTACCCCAGTCGCAACGACGGTATACGTGATCGACCTTCTATGTAGTCTGGTGACATATGATACGTGTACATGCCAAGAAGTCACCACCAATCGTTCTATGAAAGGTACGATTGGAAGCCTTATCGAATAGTTGGGAGCGTTCTATTCAAGTCTGCGGAAACTAGAAAAATGAGATCGGGGACTTTGTTACGCCAACTGTCAGAGTTGACACCCTTTCGATACCTAAGTTGAATGATTTATCTAACCTGAGATTTCATGCAGATGTGTGAGGCGCAAACCTTAACACTAGGAGTCCATGCAGATAGGAATGACTACCCTAGCACTCACAATCAGTAATAAATCAAAATCAATGATCCAAAACATATGGATAAATCACATGAGAGCAACATGACATCCCTAGTAAGGTCATATTAGCCTAGAGAAATGTTAATCAAGGCTCAGAAGTGTCTTGACATGATTTACCCATGAGGGGTAAAATCGTAATTTTGAAGATTTTTGTGACAATTTGCCCAAGAAAGAAAAATTTGTCATTTCGGATGAAATATGGAGTCAAAAGTGGTGGAAATAGGATTAGTCACCAAATCAATCCATTTCCTATTTTTTTGAAAATTTCTGAAATTTTTCTGAAATTTTTGGAGCGATTTACCCTTTGAGAGGTAAACTGTCATTTCAGAAAGTGATGAGAAGTAAAAATCTCAAACAGAAGGATTGGCCAACCTTAAGACCCAAATCATAATTTTGAGCAATTTTCACTGCTCGATGGAATAAGAAAGACGATTTACCCTTTGAAGGGTAGAATCGTCATCTCAGGAAAAGGGTCGAAATTCGAAGATCCAAGCATAAGAATTGATCACCTGACCGACCCTAATTATTGCCTTGACATTATCGACCTATCTCGCTTACAAGGCACAAGCGATGAACAGATAAGAAATCCCAAAAATAGGATCGACCAGTTGTCTGTGATCAATCCTCAGTTTTTTAGAATTTCTGGAATGTCTAGGAATTTTTCATAATTTTCCTACATTTTTTAGATTTTCTAGGATTTTATAACATTTTTTAGGATTTTGTAGGATTTTTTTATTTTTCTATTTTTAAAATCATTTTTGAATTTTTATTATTAAAAAAATGATTCGAGCCGGGTCGACCCGACCCACTCGAGTCGAATACTCGGCCCAGACCCGGACCCACGAGAACTGACACTCCAAAACGACGCCATATTGCTTTTTTTGTTTTCTAATTATTCGAATTTAATCCGACGGTCCCTACTGAGCCACGTGGCTATTCCACGACCATTGGATCGGCTTACAGAAACCTACGGCTCAGATCAAAAGCCGACTATCTCTCAGCTATTCGATCTGATTACTTAGATCTACGGCCAAGATAGAACAACTCGGCTAATCCTCGACCGTTCAATCAAATTTGTTATTTTTTGAAAATTCGATTTTTATTAACAGTTATAGAATTGATCGAATGGCCACCAAGCCAACACGTGGCGCAACCTAGACCATTAGATCGACTAACATATTCAAAATAAATTCCAACGGCTTAGCTGATGTGGCTGCCACGGGGCATTCCACGTTAGTGCCACGTCAGTACATTTGACCGATTGACCGCCACGTCATCGTCTTCTTCCTTGAGCATTCTTCTTCTAGGACGGACGGCCAAGAGACTCCGGCGATGATCTAACAGTGAAATCTCAACGAAATCAAACAGGACCAACGCCAATCGACTAGTCTCAACGTTTCGCATCACATATCTCACAATCATACATTATCATTCTCAGAAAATAAGCTAATCAAGCTTTACACAGTTCAACCATGGCTATTCTAATCAAGCAACAAAGAGAATATTGGACTAATTCCTTCACATGATTGCTTTTAAATGAGTTCAGAAGACTTACCTACAGATCAGATTGACCTGGTAAGGTCTAGGATAACCTAGACAAGCTTCGACTGAATCGGCAATGGCGACGAGGTTCGAATGCGAGGTTTGACTCAATTCCAATGCAATCAAAATGCAGAGCCATGCTTAGTGATGTCTCAAATGTAATTCGCATACATCAATTGTAAGTTTTAAAGTTCGACTGACCTGTTTTTGCGATTTCAAGCGGCGTGGCCGGTGTCGATCACTTCCTGAAGCTTCAGACAAGCTTCCACTGTTCTTCTTTGGCTTCGGTTTGACCGAAGACAGCCTAACCAGTGCCTTGCATCGAGCTCGAATTCTCGACGATGATGGCCGGAGAATGAGCTCTCTCTCTCTCTCTCTCTCTCTCTCTCTCTCTCTCTCTCTCTCTCTCTCTCTCTCTCTCTCTCTCTCGATTCTGTTAATCCTCGGGAAACAGAATGAACCACCCACTCTTTTCAGAAAGCCTCCCATAGCTATATACCACTTTTGGATTTTTGTCGCGAACAGCAGAGGCTAACTGACTTGAAATGGCACGTGATCGTGCGTGCCATTTAGTCTAAACGACGCCGGAGACGATGGGCAATTCCATCCAACTCAAATGGTCTACCGGCGGGCGCAAATGGACGTCTAATTTGGCTATTCTGTGAAAGTTGACTTTCACGGCCGCCGCGACATTGACCAACCAATTCCACCCCGCTCCGTTGACCATTGACGACGCCAACAATCTCGATCGACGCGTATCTTCTTGAAGATCAAAACCCCTACATAGATTTGTCGATTATGGTCGATTGAGCCTTCAATTTATTCCTTGAAGTTCGGCTTGTTACTGTTCAACTGCGTGAGCTTTTGGGGAAGAAGACGACACTGTAGAAGGCCGGTTCGACCGGTTTGACCAGTCGGAATCGGTTCTGACTTGATTTTTCAAAATTAACCCTAATTCTTGGGGAATTTTTACAATTAAACCTCGAAATCGAACTTAGTACATGAGTATTATCTAAAAAAGTGATTTTGCCTAAAATTTTATATCAATTTCTATAAAAGCTCCAAATTTTTACTTAATTGCAAATCGAAAAATTGCGCAATGGAGGGCTCAAAAAGTTAAATTGGACCAAACCACCTATGCCAATCGACTTAGAATGATGAAATACATTGGGCAGTGGCTTTAATTGGCAAAGGTAGCCATTGAATTGAAAGTAATTTCAATTATGCCCAAATTCAAGAATTAAATTACAATAAAATATGCAATTTTGTCCAATTCATGCAATTGAACAATTTGTGCAAATAATTAGACTAAATTGCAATGAAGGAAAATTAGATTGAATTCCAAGACCCTAAAAATGCCAAAATTGCAAATTAAAAGACTCAATTGACATTTTTTACCAAATTCAATCATATGTGTAACAAAGGAACACATACAATTGAACTTGAATTCGGACCTTTTATGAGATCAAAATTACAATGGAATTAAAATAAAAATATTAAATATTTTTTCATATTTTTGTGACCTCAAATGCTATTTTTCTTGAATTTTCATCTATTTTCTTTTTTTTTTGAAAATATTTAAAAAATATGAAAAATAAAGAAAAAAATTTTTGTGCAAAAATTGTTCCTTAGGCTTGGCCAAGTCTTCCAAAGTTGATTTTATAATTTTTCAACTTTTTATGAATTTTTTATGAATTTTTCAAAAATAAACTGAAAAAAACTAATCGAAAATCAGGTGTCAACATAAGTGAAGCGTGATCGTCCTCTCAAGGATCCCGGATGGATTTTGGCTATAAGTAGGCCAGTCGACCAAGAGATGAGGGGAGTTCACAGTTTCAAAAAAAAAAAGGAGAGAGAGAGAGATCCGAGCGAAAAGGGGGCCGAGAGAGAGAAAGCAAGGGCCCACGGCTATCAACGGGAAGTCTCCACGCTTCAAGACGTCTGAAGTACCGTCGCCGAACTCCAGAAGTCGCTGGCAACCCACGAACAGGTCGGTTTTTCTACCCCCGCTCTATAATCTGTTTTTAGGCTACTGTGAGTTTTGGGCAAGGTTGATTTCCGACGAAACCAAGCCGAACCGACCGCATATCGACATTATTTCAAGCATCTATAGTGATGCCTAAGTGTTAGTTCCCCTCGGTTTAACCCGTGTTCCTCTCGTTTCCCTCTGGAATGCCGATATTTTTATACACGCCATATGTTCGACAAAATGTCCGTCGAGCAATTTCATGTAGATTGCCTCCGGTCATGTCATTTCCAGGTTTGTTGCATGCATTTACGTCCCTAATATATCTTAAAATCGACTCTAAGCATGCAGTGAAGTTATTTTCTATTGAATCTCGTCGAAAAATGCTTGGCCGGAGCTCCCCGGGGATGACCGAGTCGAGGACTCGTTCCAGCGTGAATGATGGTCGACGGCCCCTAAATTGCCTCAGGTAAGTCCATAAACCTTCTTGGGATGTCGTATGAATGTTTGGAACCGAGTTTAGTGGGGAAATTTTTTTCGCAAAAATCGTCGGAACCGGTATTGTTCGCAGTCTGCCGGGGGTGTTTCGGGCGATATTTCTCTTTTTTATGGTGTTAAATAGGCTACTGTGTTGATAGGAAACCATATGGGCCAATTTGGGCGGAAGTTTCGTAAATTTTGGGCTTTGTCCCGATTTTTCAGTGAAGATTCCAGTAATCTCGTCGGAATTTTCATTGTTTTGGCGAGTCTCCAGTCATCTTCTCCAGTGAGGGGTGTTGACCAGTCAATGTTTGACCGTCATTGACCGATCAGCGCTGACATGACATGCAACGTAGGCTGCCACGTTAGCCGCCGGGGAAGGCCTCCCCTAAAATAAAAAAAGAGCTATAAAACCTACATCGGACGGTGGTGGCTTCGCCACGTGTTGTCTCGATCTAGGATTTTCAAAAAAATAATATAAATTTCTTTAGTATATTAATTGATTTTTGAAAATATAAAAAAATAAATAAATAAATCTGGCGGTCATCGTGGTGCCAAATGGCTCTCGAAGAACCGTTAGATCTAGGGTTTTAATCCAAATTTTTGAAACCTCAATCGAACACGCCAGAGGAAGCCACGTGGCACACTATGGGACGTCCGATCAGGGATTTTCAGGTACTAATAAAAAAAAGGTTACAAATGGAAAATTTTTATAAAAAAATGAAAACTGTGTCTTTTTAGGCCTGTTTCCGACCCGTACGGTCGGGCCGGGCGCCCGAGAGGCGCGGGCCGGGTTTGACTCGGTTCGGAAAATATTTTTAATTATAAAATAAAATAAAATAAAATTCGAAAATTAAATTAAAAAATGGAAAAATCACTTAAAAAAGAAAAAGAAAAATTCAGAAAATTTAGAAAAACTCGAAAAATTTCCAAAAAAAAAATTAAAAATAGGAAATGGCCACGATCAACTGGTCATGACTTGTTTTGGGTTTTTTGAACCCCAATTCTCCAAAATGACGATTTTGCCCTTTTGGCAAATCGTCTCTCAAAAATTGAAGAAATTTAGAAAATTTTCAAAAAAATTCAGAAAATAGAAAATGGCCACAATCAACTGGTCATAACCTATTTTGGTCTTTTGAACCTCGATCCCTCCAAAATGACGATTTTGCCCTTTTGGCAAATCGTCTCCCAAAAATTGAAGAAATTCAGAAAATTTCCAAAATTTTTCAGAAAATAGGAAATTGTCACAATCAACTGGCAATGATCTATTTTGAGTCTTTTGAATCTCAAATCTCCAAAATGATGATTTTGCCCTTTTGGCATATCGCTTCCCAAAAATTGAAGAAATTCAGAAAATATCCAAAAAAAATCAAAAAATAGGAAATGGCTACAATCAACTGGTCATGACCTATTCTGGGTCTTTTGAGCCCAAATCTGTCCAAAATGACGATTTTGCCCTTTTGGCAAATCGTCTCCCAAAAATTGAAGAAATTCAGAAAATTTCTAAAAAAATTCAGAAAATAAGAAATGGCCAAAATCAACTGGCCATCTATTTTGGGTCTTTTAAACCTAAATCCCTCCAAAATGATAATTTTGCCCTTTTGGTAAATCGTCTTCCAAAAATTGAAGAAATTTAGAAAAATCCTTAAAAAAATTCAGAAAATAGGAAATGTCCACAATCAACTGGCCATGACTTATTTTGGGTCTTTTGAACCCCGATTTCCCAAATTGATGATTATGCCCTTTTGGCAAATTGTCTTCCAAAAATCGAAGAAATTCAGAAAATTTTCAGAATATTTCAAAAAATAGGAATTGTCACAATCAACTGGCCATGACTTATTTTGGGTCTTTTGAAACCTGATCCTTCAAAAAATGACGATTTTGCCCTTTGGGTAAATCGTCTTCCAAAAATTCCGAAAAAAATCTCACAAAATTGAAAATGACCACGGCCAACTGGCCATTGACTATTTTGGATAATTCGATAACTGAACCTATCAAAAATGACGATTTCTCCCTTCAGGCGAGTTGTCACCAAGTCTTCCCATTTTACCCCTAACCCTGAATCACACATTCTCTAAGCCTTTAGGACTTTTTTAAAAGACCCTTGACTTGAATTGATGTGCATTGACGTGGTTCATTTATGCACTTGGTTGCGCTATCATCATATTGATTGTGGTTGATAGAACTAGTCTTCCAATCTGCATGAAACCTTTGAATCAGACTTACCTCACCCAAATTTACGCCTGCATGAAATCTTAGTTAGGAAAATAAATGGTGTTAGGTACCGAAAGGGAGTCGGTAATGATACCAACGTAACCAAGTCCCTGAATCCAAAATCTCTAGTTCCATAGAACTGATCGATCTGTCCCAATCGATTAGTGAGGTTTCCAGTCCACCTTCCAAGAAGGACCGATAGTGACTCCAAATGCATGCACACATAGCACATGCCACCACGAACACACCAAGGTCGAATCCGATCGACTCTTTCGTCGAAAACCCTTCAAATTTATTCCCGCCGCGATTTGGTATGGGCCTGGGAGGGCCCGCGCCGAGAAGGCCTGCCATCCGCATTTCAGAGTGGGGGCTCGATCGGTAATCCATTAGCCCGCGTTTTTCCAAAAGGAAAAAAACGGATCGCAACGACACCTTCACGGCTTGTGGGGGCACGTGCAACCACATTCGATGGCCGTTCGAGGCGTGCGACTACTCGTTTTTCTCATATTGACGAGACGAATGAAATGGTATGATCAAAATGAACTTTTATTGGATACACTTTCGCATACACTCGACATATCGCTATGAACCCCTAGGCCAATGCCCTAGGCAGCGCGTGCAGCATTTGTGGCCTCATACGGCTTCTTGACCACTCATTCTTCTCGTCTCAACGAGACGAATCTGACCATATGTTTAAAAATAAATTTCATGGACAGTAACAACCTCATAACGCTACAAACAATACGTTCTCTCGAGACTCTCTATATACCCAGTTTGTATTCATCCATTGCAACTCAGCGTATTGACCAATCCAAAAATCGATGGAAACAGGACAGAGATTCTAACCAAGACTCTAATACCAATGTTGGAATTTGTACAACAAAAATAACTATACAAGCCCAGCACAGGAAAACAAAAAAATTGTCTTAAGATTGTAGTCGCCTAAGTGGCTAGAGGTTCGTATATGCAAAAATAAGATTGATCGACAAACCTGAAATCAAATGTAAAATGAGAAATCTGAATATAGACAAATGATCTGAGCCCAACGAATTAATGTTGTGTCCTAAAGATAAATTTGTTCCCTCCACCGGTACTCAAGGTTCTTGGACAATTAACTCCCAGGATAGAATAGATCGTATTTCCTCTCATGCAATGGTCAATGTTTTATATAATGATAGCTGCTGTTACCTAATGTGATGGTCAATGTTTTATATATTTATAGAAAGTGAAGCAAAGAGTCACGAAGACATATGGTTTCATCAAAAGGGTTCGTCGACGAAAAGACACAATTTCGTTGAAAATTCACGAAATTGTACGGTTTCAACGAAATGTTACAAAGTTGTACAGTCTGTCGATTAAGGGTTACAAATCGAAACAACACTTCATTTCTCATTCAAGTTATTATGGGACTTTGAGACTAAAGTTTCAATAGATTCATCACACGAGTTGAGTTTCTTCACATTGGATGACGGCGCAAACATTAGTGAAAGATGGAAGAGTGAGACTCACAAGGATTAGTCTTTTGACATCCTCATATTCAAGCCAAATATTGGCCAATAATTGAAAAACCCGATCTTGCTCTTCCCCTTCTGAGTGTATGTTCACAGAATTAGCAGGGGGACGATACTGACGAAGTACGTCCCACGTCTTTTTTAAAGTTCCCAGATGCTCAGGAAATGGTTGGAAGCTTGCTCGGTATGAGCAATTTACTGTATTATTTTCATGACCATACATATCTTTAAGAGACTTCCACAGAAATTCTGCAGTTTTGAAGTAACCAAAAAATTCGTAAATCTGAGGATTCATGGAGTTGAAGATCCACGACATCATCAAGTCATCGGTGTATTGCCATTCAGCATATTTAGGATCGGTGGATGATGTGGCTTTGATTGAACCATTGACATTGCTTAACTTGGGTCGTCCTCCAAGGGTAATCGTAACTGCTTGAGACCAAGGAAGACAGTTTCTTCCTTTAAAAAAAGGGACGTCAATCTATTGTTCATCTCATTTGAGCTTTATCGACCATCAGGGAGACTGTTGAACTAGCCATTATAATAATTATAAACAAGATGATTGAAAACTGATCTGAATTAGAAGTAGAATGAAGTGGTAAATAGCGAATTTGACATCATAGGCACCATGCTCGAACCTGGCTCTGATAGCATGTTTCTCATCGTGGACAAAAGCTTCCAAGGGTTTTCACCTTGGGGGATTTCATCCTCTTTAAATGAGATAGAATACATCTCTAGAGATAAACATGAATATCTATCTAAAAGGAAAATATGGCCGTTATTTCCTTCTTTATAAATTTGAACCAAATCTCCTACAAAATTTAAATTATGTTGACTAGTTGTCGTTATCTTTCCAACAGTGACTTTCAAGAGTTGGGTTAAAATCGAAAGGAAAATGAAAGATCGGGGCGAGGGACCCCAAAAAATATATATATATAATTAAATTATTTAAAAACAATTGAGAACTGAAAGCATTTTCACCCCTTTAGATTGAAGAATTTCACTTTCTTGATCGTAGAAAAAAATTAAAAGAACCTAAAATGTCCTCATTTTCTCAAATAAAGGTCTAAAGTGGATCTTATTTCAAATAAGTATTTAGTCAAATGATATTTTTATCCAATTTTTTTTCTTTTTTCCTTTTCTTTTATTTTATTTTTCTTCCCTCTTTTCCCTTCCGCCATCAACAATCTCCTAATCTAACTTTGGGCTGCCATCCCTCAGGCCAGCATCGGGCTAGGGCAAGGTTGCCCTTGCTAGCGTCAGGAGAGGGTGAGGGCGGCCTGAGTCCAACGATCACTAGGGGACTGGAGAAAAAAGAAAATAAAATAAAAGAAACGGGAAAAGAAAAAAAAGAGAAAAGAAAAAAAATGGCATAAAGAAAAATAGAAGAGGAAAAATTTTCAAAAAAGTAAAAGATCAAAATGCCCTTCGGTGAGGCCTTTATTTGAAACCATTTGAGCACTTCATACGATTATTGGAAAAAGAGTTCACTTCTTAAGAAAATGAATGTAATTTGGATCTTTATTTGAAAATTTTTCCTTAAATTTATATATGAATATTTTCGTTGACCAAAGAGTGTTTTCAGTTGATTTGTCATTTTTTATGACACAAATGAGTGAAAGTTCGAAAATTGAATTCACGAAAAATACTTTCACTCAAATAAATAGGGTTAAAACCTCAAGTTACTTGAGATGGAAATGTAAACATTAAACAGGAAGACGGTCGTTCATAGATTTCCGAAACTGCTACAGATGTTTGGCAGGTGGGGTCACGATAAAGATAATGCAATCTTTTTTAAGTGTTCAAAAGAAGTAGAAGAAGAGGAAATCTCTTGCTGACCATCAAAACCCGACCGTGGAATCGTGGAACGCAAGTACGGGGTTCAACCTCGGTGTCAACCATCTGCAATAAAATCGCTTTCTGGGCATTTTCCTTGCTTTCCCGACCCAATCCGTTGCAAAACAAACGAAAAAAATGTTTGTGAAATTGCGAAAACTAACGACGGATAATAGTGTCAGGTGGTTCCTACAAAATGGAGCGCTCTTCTTCTCCACAAGACAAGCGAGCATGGCCCAGAAGAGCCCCGGCAGCCACAAGGTCCAGGATCTCTACGACCTCTGCCGAAAGACGTTCACCACCTCGGGGACACCGCCTCTCTCTTCTCACTCCGTCCGGAAGCTCTGTTCCCTCTTGGGTACTTTCTTGATTCGCCTCTCTGCCTCTCCCTTCCAATGCTAAAACCTTTGTTCTTGATTCCATGGTATCATTGAGACCGCAATTCTTGGTGCGGGTGTTCTCGATTCAGTTGATCTTGATTTAGGGGTTCTTGTTTTGTTTCGTGAATCGACACTGAATTATTTAACTGATGTGGTGGTTTGGAAGAAGAGGGGTTGTGATTGTAATCTTGAGGTAGAGTGCAGTGGATTGAGGAGTGGTTCTGATTAGAATGGCGCTACTGGTTTGCTACACGGATTCGGATAAACTGCTCGATAGTTAGTTTGAAAGTGTCACGAGCTTGGTTAATGGGAAGAAAGGGCAAATAGTGATGTTGTATCTCGGCCGTACACATTTTTCCTTCCTTCAGTTACGGAACCCAATTGTGTTTGATTAGCAAAGGGAGGCCTGCGTTGTTGATGCGAATCAGGAAGATTTTTTGTTGATCTTGACTGGTGTTGAGAATTAGCCGCCATTTTGTGCAGACATGGAACTCACCACTATCAAGTTTCGAAAGGTTCGTGATGTTTTTCTGTGTATTAGGTGGAGGATATCAAGTTTTGATTTTGCCCTTGTCAGGGCCAGTAATCAGAAGACGCCAATGAAAATGTGACGTTCAAGAATATGAATGTGCAAGTTTCTGGTCTATATCAGGCTTTATCTCTGCTTCTTGGTTATGCATACAAAATCTCATTTTCCATGTTTGGCAATCCCGTTGTCGCATAATGAACGGGAAATGCATAACTAGTGACAGATTCAATAGCGTACTTTGATGTTTTGACAGATGCTGCAGTGAAAAAATGTGTTGACTCTCTATTTTTTTAGCACTCTTAGGTACCAAGCGGGGAAGCGCAATTTAAGTTTATTAGTGTTGGGCAACACAGTGCATGCACTCACAAGCATGGTTATGAAAGTAGAATACTTAGTTCTATAATTTTTAGAAATTTCAGAATTCTACTTGAACTGATTTTGCAGATAAGAATTTAATTTATTTAACATCTGATAACTTTAAGTAGCTATTGTTTTGCAGACGCAATTGGCCCTGCTGATGTTGGACTTCCCGAAGATGCTTCAGAGGATGATCGTGGGCATGGTATCTTTGGACTTAATCAATTGGACAGAGTCCCTCGCTGGGCTCAACCAATAACATATGTTGATATACATGAATGTGAGAGTTTTACGGTAAGCTTGTGATCGTCTTGGTTTCTCTTAGGAGTTCTCATGGGAAGATGAAGTTAAGATTCCTACATCTTTAACCACGACTTCTTATGAAGTGAAGATGTATTATTTTTCTTTTAATCTGAATAGACTTTGCTCTTTTTCTTTCAAACTATACGGCCTTCGGGAAAGTGAAATCTCTTCATTTATTCTGGCCTAAGATTATGATAGATATGTTTATTCACATGATTACATGCTTAAACAGTAATTATTTCTTTGCAGATGTGTTTATTCTGTTTTCCTACTTCTGCAATCATACCTCTTCATGACCATCCAGGCATGACTGTTTTCAGCAAAGTTCTATACGGGTCTTTGCATGTTAAAGCATATGACTGGGTTGAGCCTGCTCGTATCGTTAAAAAAAGCGGACCAGGTTGTTCTTGTTTTATTCATTTAACATTTTTTTTGTCATGTTTTTGCCTTTCAAGTAGCTGATGAGTAGAATCTTTAGGGGAAGAGTGGCAGGTGGGGTAGGAAAGTGGGTGCATCAGCAGCAGCTTGGAAATTTTGGGGGGAGGTCCTGTCTTAGATTATGACACAGTTCTTTTAGAGATGCTATTCAGCTCGATTTAGGATTTGTCTGAGTTGATCCATTGCGTGAATGGCCTCAACAAGTGTAATTATTTGTAATAGGAAGTAATGACCATTGATCTCTCATTTTTTCAGGAAGAAAACTCAATGGACTAAGTAAAGATTTAACATCAGTGATCACAAAGTACAAATACTCATGTTTATTGCCATAAGATTGATGATCGCTTAACCATAAAAGTGTATATTTCTGTTAGGTAAAATGGTGAACTTTACTGTACATATCTTTAAATGACAAATTACTTTAACTCAATCATTTTGATAGGGAAGCAAGAGAGATTTTACTGGAGAAGCACCCACCGTTGGCCAAAAAAAAAAGAAGGAATCTACTTAGGAGAACCAGAACATGACATTTACGGTTTAAAATAAATAATTTTGGTTGTTGAGTAGAGGATAGCTAATGCTGAGAGTGTAATTACTGAGAAATTTTATTGGCTAGTCAATTTAAGCCACCTACGTGATTTGCTTCTTGCAGTCGGTTCTTAGAGCAGATGGTTGAAATACTTACTGCTTGACTCTGACTTTGGCAGTAAGATTGGCTAAGCTAGCTGTCGATAATGTCCTAACAGCGCCATGCGCTACGACAGTTTTGTACCCAAAAGCCGGCGGCAATGTGCATTGTTTTACTGCAATCACGCCTTGTGCAGTGCTGGACATTCTCTCTCCACCTTATAGTGAGGATGCTGGCCGAAGATGTACTTACTACTGCGACTATCCCTATTCAACCTTCTGTAAGTACCTAGACTCTGTGCATGTTGCAACAAATGGAGTGAAACTCTTTATATACTGCAGCGGAACCAATATTAGAGATTTATGGTCTTCTTAGTTCTTTCCACTACTCTGCAGCAAACGAAGATGAGGAGAGTGATGAGGAGGAAAACAACGCATGGCTTGCTGAGACTGGTACACCAGATGATCTCTACATGTGGCGCAGCAAATATAACGGTCCTGCCATTCAGGTTTAGCTTTCATGAAAGATATTCTCCAAGGAGGCACTTCTAAGCGGGTTTTGGATGCAGAGAAGGTTTCATCCTATCATGTAGTGGGTGTGGGAGGGAGGTAGTGTTAAGAGCAGAATGGTGGTCCAAGTTGCCGCTCGTCTATAAATCGTGAACCATGGCAAGTATGCACGTTGTTGTGTACCTCAGAACTGTATGAGATTATTACACAGCTCACGAGCAGGATGATAATCTGACCGGATGACCAACTTTTCCATCCTCAAAAGTTAGATTTGTCTTGCCAAATTCATCAAACACTATGGCTTGTGGATTTGGTTCAAAAACTTGAGGTTGCCTTTGATCTGGAGCAATTGCATCATCATGCTCCAACTGATCCATTCAAAGAAGGCGTGAACATTCTCTGATTTATTTAGTCAGTTTTCTCACGTAGAATGCCACAGGGTGTGTTCCTCATAAAGCTCTCTAGCTGATACTTCTGACAGCTTTATGCATACGAGGTATTTCAGTGTGTTGTGTTAATTTGAAAGGTTCATGCTGCAACTAGAATAACGCCTTAGCTCAAGAAAAGGGCATTCAAATGTTGCAACAGTTAGTATATTTCATGTTTGGAACCAGCTAATGGTCACTTAAATTTCATATAGAAACCAAATACAAAACCACGAGGTTTGTTCAATGCCAAAAGATTATTCCGACAGAAGCTGAAGATGAGTTGCCTCCACCGAGCACGAGCTCTTAAGCATGCTGATTGAATCTGCCAAGGCTTCTCTAAATGTAGCTGCAACTTAACTCTGCCTCGGAGCTCGTGAATTTCTGATGACTGCGCATTTTGGCACCATAACCACGTTATTACGAGTATGAAAGGTAGAATACAAGCTCGTCTCTAGGGTGATCTGAAAGCTTCGCCTGCGTAACGAACATTGCCAAGTTCCTCTTCGATGCGTAGGAGCTGCAATGGTAAGCAACCCCAGTTGTAGATGAGCATTGTTAAACATGGTTCAGATGAAAATATACGCAATAGACATACTACTGCGGATGTGCAGTGCAGAAGCAGCTATACCGCTTCGAAATATTGTTAGGTCCTTCGAAGTTCTCATGTCAGTTTAAGGCCACCTATAGTACCTATCGTTAATAATTCTGAATCTACTTCGACTACGGCAATAGATATATCAAGTGACGGTTCAGCTATGAAGAGGGTAGAGAGAGCAAAAACAAAAATGTCCAGAGAACAAAAAGTGAGAATCAGTTACCTGGTTATACTTTGCCAACCGCTCGCTTCTGCAAGGAGCTCCGGTCTTGATCTGAAAACGAACCATGAACAATCTTGTGTTAGTTCCGTGGTATCAGAAAAGATGCATGGCAAGTGGTGGAACATGTTATTTATGTTAAATCGAACCTGTCCACTAGCCAAACCTACGGAAAGATCAGCAATGAAGTTGTCCTCGGTTTCACCACTGCGGTGGCTGACCATCACCCCCCAACCAGCAGCTTTCGAGTCAAGTGCGGCTTGAATGGATTCAGTCACTGTGCCGATTTGGTTTACCTGCATTGACGTTATCCAAATGACGAAATAACATCATTAGGGTAATGCCCTTGCCCATTAGATCACATCAAACATTTCAAATTGGTAATAAAAGGTGGAGCACCAAGTGACCAATCAACACTAGAATCCCCATATCACTGCTTAGAAGGCTATAGGTATAGTCTATTCCAGTCACAGGAATACATTGAATATTCTCTTCAATAAACAAACTGCTATTTTGCTCTTAAGAAATATCTGAGTGATTAAATGAATACCATAACATCATAAAATTTTAGAAGATAATCCTCTTGGAAAAATTTTGGAACCAAAATTAGCTCTTTATATACTAAGCTCATATGGTTCAATAACTCAAAGCATGGGGAAAAAAAAATCGGTTGGGTGATTTGGAGTTAGAGGCTACCTTCAAAAGTAAAGCATTGCAAGCCTTCTTCCCAATGGCTTCAGCTATTCTCTTTGGATTAGTAACCAACAAGTCATCTCCCACAAGTTGAATATCAACTGAAGACTGAAGCGACGCCCATGAGCTCCAGTCGTCTTGGTCAAATGGA
Organism: Rhodomyrtus tomentosa; assembly: GCA_028455895.1. NCBI lineage: Eukaryota > Viridiplantae > Streptophyta > Magnoliopsida > Myrtales > Myrtaceae > Rhodomyrtus > Rhodomyrtus tomentosa. The sequence continues at coordinate 44,226,005 of JAPCWY010000003.1, read as the reverse complement.
TCTTCAATGGAGACAATAGGGAAATCTCTGACAAATTCCTTGTAGAGATCACAAAGGCTAGGCGCTGAGAGCACGTGAGCCCCGTCATTTGGCTGTTTCTTGAAATTTAGGTCATATCTCCCATCCTTCAAGAAGAACTCGGAAGCCGCAACATCCATCCCTATCTTAATCTGCACCATTATTTTGCTTCCATGAATACCATTAACCAAGTTTCTACAATGAAGGATCCCTGAAGATTGGGATAATAAGGGACTCTTAGACCAGTAGTTGCACGTACCTTTCCTGTGTACCCGGCCTTCTCAATTGCATCCATGAGGAGAATCAGTCCCTCCCTATTATCCTGAACATTGGGAGCAAATCCACCTTCATCTCCAACATTACATGCATCTTGTCCATATTTGGCCTTAATGATCCCTTTCAGAATATGATAAACTGTTCAATCCAAACAACAAGGAAATATGAGAGCATGCTCTGACTTCGGAAAACAACAAGAAGAAAGAAAAGGAATTAGAGCATCATGCTTAAGGCAACTGATGCAAATAGCAGTTTGCCGACCTTCACTACCCATGCGTAGTGCCTCAGCAAATGAGGTTGCACCCACAGGTAAGATCATAAATTCTTGCATAGCCAGATTATTCCCTGCATGACTGCCTCCATTTATCACATTAAATGCCGGTACCGGGATGACAAGTTCCTTTGTTCCGGAGATGTCCTGGATATGCTTGTATAGGGGCACTCCTTTTGCTCCTGCACCTGCTCTGCACACGCTAAGAGACACTCCCAATATGGCGTTGGCCCCCAAGGTCGACTTGTTCGGAGTTCCGTCAATTTCTAGCATAATAGCATCTACATCAGCTTGATTCCTGTGGAACGTCACATGCCATGAACATGAGCATGGATTAAAAAGGAGGATTGCTTCAAAAGGGGAGTGACCACAAAAGCAACATGAAGACTGATCTAACAGAAGTGCAGGCACAGTATGTTTGCATGACTCTGTGATTAATCTAGATGAGCATTCCGAAATCGTATATGAAAAGAAGACTCCCAATAGACTGTTCAAGCAAAAAATTAATCTATAAACTTGAATCATCTGAACTTGCAAATTCTAATCTTTCAAGCAATCCAGAAAACACTGATGGCCGTATCTTTCTCCCCTCAGTTCATAAAGCGCACTACCAAACAAGTGTTTCTTCATCTAAAAATCAATCCTTTCATGCTCATTAAAATTCACTGCTGAGTATATGAATGTGGCTCTAAAACCACTTGCTAAATGTGGATGTGTGGCTTTGATAACGCTTGATGAGTACGGAAGCGTGGTGACACAAGAAAATTGTATTAGGTAACTCGAGACACACTTGCACCGAAATACAGTACAAGTATAGCACTAATAAAATATCGTCTCATACAACTGGTACACACACTGCACGTGAATAGCCAGAGACCACACCTCACTGTTGCAAAACTTAATTTCTCACACTACACACGAAACTCTTAAAGAGCAGACAGGCCCATACAAACACCCACTCTCAACTCGAATGCCTCGCTGAATCCCTTGCTTATAGGCACATAAGGAACATATGCAGATGAAAAATCTGGAACAAAAGTTGACGACCGTCGCTTTTCTTTCTTCTTCAAAGACTGATGGAAAAAAGTAGGCGCTAATGGCCTTTGTCTCTTATAGCATTAGGCACTAATCTTTCCCTATAGTGGATGGTAAGCTCGCTACTTTGTCATGGAGTATTGAATGATCCTTCTAACAGGTATTGATTTTCAAACATTCACTAACCCCTCTCATCAAGAAGCAACCAACTCCGCATCTAAATTCCCAGAAACCAAAGACTCCCCCAGTCAACTTCATTCATTTCCTATAATTCCACGAACTATTGACATCTGAAAACAAACAGCACAAACGCTGATCAGTGATCACCAGCAGTACCTGACATCAACTCCAACGAGCTTAGGACCAAGAACCTCGTTAATGTTCCTGACCGCATTGAGCACGCCTTTACCCCCGTAGACGCTCTTGTCTCCATCTCTCAGCTCCAACGCCTCGTAAATCCCAGTGGAGGCCCCGCTGGGCACCGCGGATCGGTACAGATCGTCGGTGATCAGGTCAACCTCCACCGTCGGGTTACCCCTGCTGTCGACGATCTGCCTCGCCCTCACCGACTTCACCCTGCACTCCTTCGCCGCCTTCGCCGGCGCCGCCGCCGCCGCGGCGAAGGAGCACTTCACCTGGAGGGCCTTCAAGGATCTGGCCCTCGGGATCGCGGAGGCGGAAAGCTGGGAACTTTGGAGCGGCTTCGAGGAAATGAAGGGTCTCTCCAAGAGGGTATTCGCGGCGGTGGCGTGGGAAGCCAGGGCCGAGGCCATTGCTGGGTTCTAGAGAGAGGGAGTGAAGCTGGTGATGGGTCAAGAGAGAGACAGGGGGTTGTGTGTTTATAGAGGAGGGAAAGAGTGGGAAAGTCCGCTGAAGTGGGGGGCGATGAAAGCAAAGCTTTGTGCAAGAAAGCTGGCTCTCGGTGGTGGTTGGGAGAGACGTTGAGAGAGACTCCCAAGTTCTGAGAGCAGGAGGCGTTTTCTTTCGAGTCCAGTTCGAGTTAGGTGTCATCGTGCGGAGGCTGCTGGCATTTGTCTTTTGTTTGGTTCCTTTTGTGGGGCCGGCAAACTGTATTTTAAGGATGTGGGTCCGAAAATGTTACACACATGAAATTAGAGTTGGACAAAAAGGGGCAAGAAGGAAAGAACTTAGATAGTCGTTATTCAAGGTGATTTGGTCTAGCAATTTGACTGGTGTAGTTCTAGTCAGGGAAGTTGACATAAATGGTACTAAAAGTTTAGCTAAATTGGCAATGTAATTTCTAAACTTTTAATTTCATCAATATGATCCTTAAATTTTAAATTAATATGCAATGTGATCCCTAAATTTTCAATATACTAAATGATATCCTTCAACTTTTGAAACATGTTCAACTTAGCTCCTGCACTATAAGAAAATGTTCAAAATCGCACATGAACTTAAATTAATAGAAAAACTACATTGAATATTTTCTTATAATTCAATGACTAAGTTGAACATGTTTCAAGAGTTCAAGGATCATATTGATCAAATTAAAAGTTTAGAAACTACATTACACATTAGATTAAAATTTAAGAATATATTTCAGAGACTACATTGCACATTGGATCAAAGTTCAGATATGATTTGTCATTACCCTTTTAGTTATTGAAATGTTACAATTTATAAGATGTTCTTGTTGAAGAAATAAATATGGAAGAACAATCGAGTCATTTAACCCATCAAACAAGCTAGAATCGGCCTTACTCTTTACGAGCTAGCTCAGACAAGGATCAATTTAGTTTATGTGTTTAAGATATTCTCATAATGCATTTGGGACCCAAGACTTTTGGCTAAAGGCAAATGGTGTTTGGAAAATTTTTTGGAGAGTTATGAAAAGATGCAATTAGGTTTTCAAAGATCTCTAAAGGCCTTTAACCAAGGTAGACGGTCAGATGTATTTTGGATTTTGAGCATTTTCGAAATAATAATATATTTTTCTCTCCAACTTTGTCCACTCTAAATTTTCATAATTACGAAAATATCCTCACCTCAATTTTTTTAGATCACTTAAATGTCAAATTTCTTAAAAAAAGATCACTTAAATGCCAACTTTGATCTGATCAATCAAAAACCCAATGTGGCCTTTTTTTTATTAATATCTAAAGCCGACGTGGCTCGTCAGATGTCCCATCGGCATTTAAGGCATAAAATGATGTTGTTTTACACATTTCATCAATTAATTTTTATTTTCTCATCTTTTTCTCTCTCTTATTTTCCTTTTTTTTCTTCTTTTTTCCTCTGGCCATCAACAGGCTGCTGGAAGGGTCGATGAGATCGACCTTGCCATGGCTAGGCAAGGTCACCCTCGCTTTGCTGGCTCTCTACCCTCCCTCTCACATGTTGATAAGGAAATGGTGTTTGTCACTTAAATGCTGGCAAGAGGAAAAAGGTAAAAAAAAACAAATATTACTAGTATGTCACTTCAAAAAACAGAAATAAAAATGTCGGATCACTAAAAAAAATTTAATTATAAATGCCACGTATACTTTCTGTTGGAGTTTCTCGCCGTTGGCACATAAATGATAATTTTTTTGTCCAATTTAGCATCTAAGTGAGCCCGCTACAATTTTTCACACCAAAATGATAATCGTACACAATTTTTGGCACTCGATATTATTTTGTACTTTTAAATTGTAATTTACCAAACATTTATTATATTTCAAAAATTTATTGCGCCAGATGCTAGGCAATCCTTGAATTTATTAGGACCTACATCATTTAAGGACGGGCGAACATGCTGTCGGATGCACCTGGAATCTTCTCCTTAGCGACGGTGTAGTATGTAGTTTATTCCCTTGAAACATTTTTTTTTATTTTCTAAATCACGACATGTTGAATTTTGAATTCTAATGGATAATCACGGGATGTGTTTAATTATTTTTTGGGATATAACCTCAACAACAAATTAACCTCTCCGATAAGAGAAGCATTCGTGGAGTTTAAAAGTCAAATAAATATCAGTAATTTTTCGTGGTAGCTCATGAAATCTAATTTTTTATTTTTTTTTTGGGAGGGGGGGAGGGGGTGGGGGGGTTGGTGTCAAAATGAAATCTAAGATTTCATTTGAATTCGATTTAGCAGGTTCTAAGGATGAGAATCAGGTTCAATTCAATTTCGAAAATCAGATCAAATCAGGCTGAATCAACCAATTCAAAGATTATTGAGAAAAATTGATTTAATTTCCGATTCCATCCACCTAAAATCCCTTAGGCTCTCAAAACAGATCCACTGCCTTAGCCCTAAAACGATCTGGGCCATCCATTTTTGAAATGGGCAGCTCGGATCATATTTTTTTAAAAACCCTTAAAATTCTCCCCGTATTCGCTTTCCGAATCTAAGACCGGAACAGTTGGTTCTACCCAGATTGAACCAAATCTAAACTAGTTCTCTTTTAGGAAACTTTGTCTGTTGCACCCATCAAGAATTGAGTTTTGGCTTTTTAACATGAGCGAACAACAGCATAATTACTTAATCGACAAATATTTTGTAAGGAAATGGCATGAATTTCATATCCAATCATAGTAATTTAGATTTTTTTCCAATATATAACGTAAGTAGGCTCCCGTGTAGAACCGAAACCAATTCAGAATGGCTATTCCAAATCAATCAGTAAAGTTCCGATTATAAGATCGATATCTAACTCTAGGTTAGAAATTGACCCATCTTAAAATCCATTGTAACTAAAATTTGACATGCATTCTTTTTTTTGTTTGGCGATATCGGGACCTCTCTAGGAGTTCATTGTGTCACGGAATATTTTTAATGGGAAATGTTTTCCTGACGGTACTGTCATATACGATACAAACTTAATCCTAAATTCACATATATATCATTCTCATGTGTTTTATATAAACCACTCATTAATTCAACCATCGCATAATCATAAATAATAGAGCGTAGAGCTAGCAGTCTCCTTATAAAATAAATACTGAGATCCGATTGCGCCTAGTTGCCTAAGCATTAATACATAGAAAACAAAGAAACACTCCCTGTCTTGTCCTCCCGTGAGTCAACGAGTCGAACATCCATGCAAAGGATTCCTTCCAAACAAACTGTATCTTCCCACGTCCTCCTCGTGGACCCCACATCCCCGACAGGTCAGCACGTCGTGAAACGACATCGCCCGTCTTGATCCCGTACGTAGATACGAGAATAGATTTTTATTTTTATTTTCAAAATACGAGAATAGATTTCACGAATCCATTTTGAGCAACCAACGTCATCCTGACCGTTGAGGAGATGATATCCATGTTATCAACGACTATACTATGATCGCGATGCTCCGTAAGTTACGCTCGTGCAGCACCTTTCCCGTGCACGCAGGAGCTTCAAATCCACGCCCCACGTGTTCCACAGGCCCCACTATCTCCACCCCACCCATTCATCCTACGACACGTGTGAAGAAGTTTCCGCACGATCATAGACTCCTCCATGCATGCGTTCACGAAAAACAGTAACCAGAAAAGTTTTCCCACTCCTGCACGAACTCTTCTTCTTCATCACCCTTTTGATTCCATTCTCTTTCTTCATCAATATCACTCTACGAGAACACCAAGAAGAAATTAAACACTAGAGGCCTTCACTTACGGAGAGAATTCCACATACAGAAGTGCTTGATCTCGCCGGAAAAGATGGTTCGCGCGAGCAACTTCGTGGTCGGGCTCCTGAACGTCTTCGTCGTCCTCGTCTCTCTCGCCGGCATCGGCGCCTCCGTGTACCTCCACGTCCACGGCAGCCCCACCTCGTGCCAGAAGTCCCTCCAGGACCCGCTCCTCATTGCTGGCGTGGCCTTGCTCGCGGTCTCCCTCATGGCCGTCGTCGGCGCCTGCTGTGGTGTGAACTGGCTGCTCAGGCTCTACCTGGCGCTCATGCTCGTGCTCATCGTCGCCCTCGTGGCGCTCGCTGCGTTCCTGTTCCTGGTGACCAACAAGGGCGTGGGGAAGGCGGTTTCGGGGCGGGGCTACAAGGAGTACAGGCTGGGCGACTACTCGCACTGGTTGCGGAACCACGTGGCAAGCGGGAAGCGGTGGCGTGAGATCAGGAGTTGCTTGGCCGAGGGGAACGTCTGCCGGAGCCTCGCAGCGGACGGCGCCGGCCGGGAGGCGGCGCAGTTCCTCAAGATGAATTGGTCCCCGATCCAGGTGATGTGGATGAGTTTTTGTCGCGCACGTTGTTCATGTTTATCTCTATTTCGTTGGTGTGCATAAAAAAATATTACGGTGGTTCCATAATATTACGGATCTAAGTTTTATATTCATGAGATGTGCTAAAGCCGATATATTCTTGTTTTGTTTTTTGGGGGGGTAATTCCTTCAGTCGGGTTGCTGCAAACCTCCGAGCGACTGCGGGTTCCAGTTCAAGAACGCGACCTATTGGACGCTTAGCCCGGGGTCGGGCGCGGTGGACGGCGACTGTGCCGCGTGGAGCAACGACCCGAAGACCTTGTGCTACAATTGCAACTCGTGCAAGGCCGGGTTCCTGGCCAGCATCAAGCGGCAATGGAGGGCGCTGCTCATATTCAACGTCTGCCTCATCGTCATCGTCATCTTCATCTACAGCGTCGGGTGTTGCGCTGCCAAGAGCAGCCGGTCGGACGGCTACAAACACCGTGGCCGCGGATGTTGCGCGTGAGAGATCAGACGGTTCAGACCGGGGTGTACAGTCACTTTATTCTTACACAGGACTGGAGTCTTGATACTTAGTAAATTTGTAGGTTTCCGCTGTGATGGATCCCATTGCTCAAGGAAGTTCTTGGTGGGTTTGTTTTTAGGTGCATTTGATTTAATTTCGTTTTCTCTAGTTGTTGCATTTGGACACATGTCATTCGATTAGTGATTTGCTAATTCAATGTCGCCCGTATCGAATGTTGTTTGGTGAGGTAATTCGACTATTCCCAATCGAACTTTAGTTTATTGTCTTGCTTAATGTGATCGCGAAATAGGTTGATCTCCTTAGCACTTCAGCAATCGATTGCTGAGATTAAATAATATCGTGGCTCATGTAAGAGTGTGTCAATTGTGATTTATGTCGCAATCAGTGTATGCGATTGCTAGATGTGACAAATGGATGGGTCAGGTATGATTTGGATTGGATCAAATATGGTCTGACCCATATTGACCCATCTGACCCAAACCCGACTCGACTCGTGACTGAACCATACCCGACCCGTTTTGATCAATATTATCAAAACACAATAATATTTTAAAAAATAATATTACTTAAATATTTCCCAGCCCCGACCCCGGTCCCTGCAATAGCCTTGTCCCTGGCCCCTGCCCCAGCCTTGTCCTTGGTCCCCAGCACCGGCCCAGACCCTATTCCCGATCCCAATCTCAATCTCGGCCTCGGCTCCAATCCCAACCTCGATCCCAAGTCCCGACCACGATTGCTGGCACCTGCATCGGGTCCCAACCCCAGCCCCAGGATCGGGACTAGTCTCGGCCTTGACCCCGGCCCCAGCCCTAGCGCTAGCACCGTCCCCAGCCCCAACCCCGGTCACGGCTTCAGCCGCAGTCCCTAGACCCAATCTTTGTCCCTAGACCTAACCCCGGGATCGGCACCAGGACCGGGTCGGTCCCGACCCTAGCCTCGACCTCGGTCCTGACCCCAGTCTAGGCCCCGGCTCCGGTCTCAGGACCCTGCCCCGGCCCCAGTCTCAAGAACCTGTCCCAGCCTTAGGACCCGAACCGGATCCCAAGACCCTGCCTTGGCACTGGTTTCGAAACCCGACCTCAGCTCCGTTCCCGACAACGACTTGGAGACCCAGTCGCCGTCATCCGCCGTGGGTCCCAGCCCCGGCCTGGGTCTCAGCCCCATCCCGGCCCCGACCCCGATCACAGTCACAATCACGGTTACAGCCACGGCTCCGGTCTCAAGACCCGACCCCGGGACCTGGCCCGGGCCTCGATCACGGTCCTAGTCACGACCACGGTCCCTACCCCTAGTCCCAGCCCTGACCCCAGGACCTGGTCGCCAGCACCAGCTCTAGGTCCCGAGCCCATTTCCGATCACGGTCCCAGTCCCGGCCACTATCACGGCCATGGCCCCGACCCCGACCCCAATCCCAGACCCAGCCCTTGCACCGGCCTAGAGTCCCGACCCCGGACTCGGGACCAGGTTGCCACCACCCGCCACGGGTCCCGACCCCATCCCCGGTCACAGTCCCGGCCTCAGCCACAATCACAGCCCCGGCCCAAGTCTCGGGACTCGGCCCCGAGATCCGATCCCCACCTCGACCCCGACCTTGGTCTAGGTCCTGGCCCCGGCACCCGACCTCGAGACTCCGCCCTGGCACCCCCCCGAGTCCCGGCCTTGGCCTTGGGACCCGATCGCCGACACCCCTCCCCAAGTCTCGACCTCGGTCATGGCGTCGGCCCTGGTCGCCGATGCTGATCCCTATCCCGATCCCGGCCTTGATCGCCAACCCCAGCCCCGGTTTCTAGAACCATTTGTAACTTGTAGAGGGATGTTGTCCTTGTGGATCAAAAGTGTGTTCAACATGGGTCAAAAATTGATTTAAGTGTGATCCATTATTGACCCATTTTTAGTGAACCATTTAAAAGTTAATGATTCATATTCGACCCATTTTATATAAATATGGGTTTGTGACCCATATTGCCACCTCTAGCGATTAGACACATTGGTTGATTATGATGTGTCTTACCTATATATGACTCATAAATTGGGAAGACTTGTGAATTGAGTCTTGGTATATAAGGTTGTGTATCGTTGGTCCTTTATATCGACCCTTATTTTTTACCAAGTACCTTCGATCACACTCTGTGCATAAGTGGCAGGGGAAAATTACTCAAAAATTCTTTATTTTACTAATTGGGTCATAAACTTTCCAACTATGGAAAAAAAAAATTTAAGGGGGTCAGACAACTATGTCAATTGAACCCTAAACATTTTTCTGTTTTACCGATTGAGACTATCCGATCAATTTTGGCTTGAAACCATTAGTGTAAACACTGACCATCCTACATTGCACGGTCGACATTGACCTAAACAATGGAGTGCTAAACGTGAGTTGATACACTTGAAAGATCTATGACCAAATTGATCAAACTGGAATAAATTTAAGATTTTTATAACAATTTCCCCAGAGTGACACTATCTCTCTAGATGTCCTGCTCTCGAGATGAGTCTCCGACCGGTCGAAAATGGAGTGGATCGACTCGAGTTTACGTCGTTTGAGCGCTATGAACTGCCGATAGCATTCGTGTTCAAATTGTTTCCTTCGTGTGTTTGATACAGCCAGCTTGTGTCCGATCGATTGGCACTCTTTTCCATTCGGACCTGGAGATTTCATTTTATTTTATTTTATTTTTGTCAAACACTACAACTTATATTAGTCAACAAAGTCTGAAAAACAACCAAATTTAACGTCATAACAGAACAAATCCCGAAAAATAGCAGGAGGTCTAGGTTGCCAATCAAAGGGAAAAAAAAAAAAAAAAACCCCAATCTGTGAGCTTTTGCTAATCAATACGTGTACGAGTTCGCTTCACGGGGAGAAAATTTAATGCGAACCCATCCAGCTAGCCCAACATTTTCCTACAGTCAATAAGTAAATTTGCGATGGGCCAAAGATCAGGGTCCTTATAAGTTGGATCAGTCAGGACCTCCACAAGGGAAATGCAATCGCTGAAGATAACCCAACGAAGACCCGAACCCGAAACTCCCACCCGCATCATTTTGGTTCTTCAGCTGAAGCAAAAATTGCAGCCCCTGTTTCAAAGCGAGGGTTTGCGCTTCATTTACTGAGCTAAGCGCTGCGAAACCCCTTTTTAAAACATTTTCAGATTACCAAGCCCGTATCGATACGACTACACCGATGGGCCTAATCAAGTACAATTGGACACGTGCTTGTCCAATGTCTACGGTATGCCGATGGGCCTAATCACCAAACCATTGGGCCTCTAATCACGCATTGGGCTAACAATGGGCCCACAGAAGCTCCGGCCTTGAGTTCCTCATCGAGTTCAAGATCCGAGCACATTGTTTCGGAGCCTTAAATTGGAATTGTATCTCCTAATAATACACGGGGACGGAAATTATACGATTCACGATACGGCCGTATGTTATCCTCGTTTCCCTCAAATATGTCGGGGAAAGTTTGGAATCACTATGGCAAAATCGTAAGATAATGTCTCTACAGTAGAATCGTAAATTTACCTGATTCGCATTGTATATAAATAATATCGTACATGATAGGTAAATTCGTTAGTAATGAGAAATAGCAAGTATATATTATACTTACTCGTGTGAATAAGAAATAAAAGCAATCGATATCTCGGATATAGAAATGATACTTGTTACATTATTCGTTGATTAAGGAAAGTACATGAAATAAATTCAAAACCAAAGTAGCATATCTTTCAGAATAACCTATATTTTTGCCTAGGTTCAGCAAAGCATGCGGGACTGTTTGTTCAGTATTTGGGAGATAGGTTTGGAGCTCTAAAGTACATTGACCGAATACAAATAGAGTTTAGTTCGTTTTTTTTTTTTTTTTTTGGGAAATACACATGCATTTCCAAAGGCTTCTAAAGGGCTTTGGCCCAAAGTAGCTCTAAAGATACCTTGGAAAGTTGTTTTTTGGGATGCAACTACATTTTTTTTTTCATTTTTGTCATCGTTTTTTTTTTTAATATAGCCAAGGTGTCCGGACTAACTTGCACATACCTCGACTATTCCTCAGGGTAGACTAGCACAACAACCCACCGCCATGGCCCCCTACTTAAATCACAGATGCTCATTTGGGCAATCGAATCAATTTTGTCACCGTTGAACTTTCATAATTCTAAAAATATCCTTGAAAACACTAATATTGTCAACAAAGTACTTGATCGCTGATAAAGGCTCCACAATGGCTACCAGCCTCACCTGAGGTCACTCGACCCAACGCGAGGCCTAGGTTGCGCACCTAGGGTTGCACGACACTAGGTGAGGTCGGCCACTACCTAGATATGGCCGCCAGTAGTTGGCCGGAGGCTACATTCGATAGTCAATGGTCGATAGAGGTGAGCATGGGCCAGGTGGGCCAGGTCCAGACCTAAACCCTAAAACCAACCCTATTATAACAAGTTCTCAATTTTTGAAACGGAAAACCAACATATTTGTCTTGAAACCTATTTTGGAATCGACTTGTTTTTCGATCCGGTTGTAGGGTCTACCCGAGAACCTGTTTTCCTTTTTTTCCATCAAAATAATATGAGTATCGATAAAATGAGCAACAAAATTACAATCCAAAATATAAATATTAGACTTTTAAAATCAATAATATAAAATTAATTTTATGATACTAATCGATTTAAGTATTAACATTGATTTTATGAAATTGAATAAAGCTTAACACATAAACAATGGACTTTTAAAAGTAACTAAAAATCGGTTCTAATACCGGGCCAGGTGGGTCTCCACTTAGAACTGAGAACCGAACCGGTTTCAATCAGTTCTCAAAAATTGGAACCAATACCCGAACTAGTTTGTCCAGGAATCGATTTTCGACCCTATTTTTCGGGTGGACCGATCTGGGTTCCGAGTAAATCCGGTCTAGTTGTACACCCTTGATGGTTGGTCAACACAAATGGTTTAAAAGTTCTTTAAAAAAAATTAGTAAAATTCATTTACAAAATGTAGATTTTACCAAGCGGCATTATATGCATAAACTTTTGAAAAGATTAGTTACATTCCTTGCTTAGGACTTGAAAAATTATGATGCCACATGGAATCAATTGACTGTAGTGTGAAAGAGGGAATTTGAAATTGATAATCAATCCGTTTGAAATAAAGAAACCTAGCTAGGAGGCTAAAGGAGCACCTGCCAGATTTGTGCCCAACTCACATCTTTCTAAGATTTAATACTAAATTGATACGATTGAAATGTTTAGAACTAAATAGGCACAAATACAATAAGTTAAGGACTTTTTTGACACTTTTTTCGTGAAATGATTTGCCGTCAGTAAAATACTCGTATTTTCGGGTAAAGTATACGGCTGCACGTTTCAATAAAACTTTTTTTCTGAGAATTCAACGCGGGAAAAACGATACAACCTCATTCAAATTGGACGGAATGAATGACAGAGAGAATCCGTGAAATGAAGATTGAAATTCAAACGAAGATCGCATAGAGAATAGAGAAAGCTTAAAGGTTGATGGTGAAAAGTACGTACAGAATCCGACAAGAAAAGCTCAAAAAGTTCTGAGGTTGATTTGCGGTCCAACAAGATGCGCAGGCCCTCATTCAGATTTCATCAAAGGAAAAAAAAATTCTGATAATCAGGGAATATATAGCTAATCTATGATTATTGCAAGATTTAACTGAGACAGACAGCCCACTAAATGACAACCTTAAACAACAATTCATCTTCCAAGAATAATATGTAATGAGTGAGAGGAAAGATGGTGGGAGGTGAAGTCAAGAAAGCAAACGTGCATGTTTTGGTCGTATTTAGGCTTTTGAGGTGTGAAGTTTTTGTCTGCTGGCTGTTGGATGTATTGCACCAGGGGCATTAATCTGAATTAACAGAGAGGTTTAGTGCCTAATCAATTCACTGATCGTTTGCCTCAGCCTAACCTCATATCTCCTTTGGAGCTTTCTGCAGCACACTACAGTCATCGCAGTCTGATCCAAACCTTGGCAAAATTCTCTTCCCCAGATGCCTGATTTGGTCGTTTTGACTGTAACCTTGTAGTGTTGCTTTGGACTCATGTTCATTACAGTGCAGATGCATTCACAAGCTTCCAGCATATGCAATCCCAAATCATCACGCCACCGTGTAGTTCGGAACGCGATCTGCAAGACGTGCGACTAAGCAGTCAACGACTGCCCGCCTGTTTTCAGTGCTCCGAGAGTTCCTAACAATGGGTCAATTCGAGACTAAGGTTGGAAATTGAAATAGTTCCTTCGTTAAAGAGAGCCTTCTTATCAAAAAGGTCTTTAACATATCGGGTCGCACAAGTGACGCGGCGTAAACCAATCACATTGCCTGCGTGATACGCATCACATTCAACTTTTGAGTTTGAATTCTCTCGATCTTACATTGGCCAACTTCTTCACGTGTCAGTGCCACCACTACGCAAAACATCCCCTCTTTTTGCGCAACAAGAATGGCAATGCCCCGGAGCATTTTGGACAAAGCAAAGCCCACATATCCAGCATATTTTCCTGTCTTTTTCATTATGAGCATCATGTAATTAGTGACTAATGCACCATCGATTGTGGTCCTCCAGGCTACACACAATGCATGATTAATAGAGATTATTATTCAAAGTTCATCAGCATTTTCTCCGCAGTTGTTACTGCCAACCTAACACTTCTTTGGAAGTTTGAATATAAATTTTGCATAACCTTCATAGGAATCTCTTGCTCTGTTACTGAACTACAGCTGCAATCTTTTTGTGATATTATTCTTCTTGTTTTCACATGGGAACAAAACCTAATCAGACAAATAAACTTTTCCCATAATTGTTCCTGTCATCATTCCTGCAAGCCTAGGTATCATTACACAATAGTACAGACATAGTCCTCTCCATTCTTCTCCTGTTGCTATGGACAAGCCCTCGTCATGCGTGACGGTCGAAGAAATCCCATCCAAAAGCTCATGGACATCTGTCGAAAGAGGGAGGAATTCTGACCAAGAAGGAGAGGAAACCATAACCATGAAGAAGAACATCAAGAAGAGAGGCAACGAAGCCACGAGAAGGTTTCTTGGGGTGAGACAAAGGCCTTCCGGGAGATGGGTCGCGGAAATCAAGGACTCCACGCTGAAGCTGAGGCTATGGCTGGGCACCTTCAATAGCGCCGAGGAAGCCGCTGTGGCTTACGACTGCGCGGCCCGGCTTCTCCGAGGGAGGAACGCAAAGACTAACTTCCCGTGCCGCCAGCGGATCAGTAATCACCACGAGGTGAACTGCAGTTTCGTAGGACAGTATCCGAAGGTCGACCAGATTCTCCAGCATGCAAACATGAAGCAGCTAAGAGCAAGATCGCCATCATTATCATCATCAGCAGCAGCTCTCAACTCTTTTCTCAACTGTCCATGGCAAGATCGGAACGAGAGGAGTGAAGATGGTTCGAAGGACGTCGACGCCCTCGTTGAAGAAACCATAGTTTGCTCGTCGACCTCGCCGAAAGAAGGTTCGGACCGTTGCGGTATGCAAGGAAACGAGTCCTGCGGGATCTCTTTATTCGGTAGTTCTAAGGTGTATTCCTCCGTGTTTGTGGCTCCTTCATTTAGTTCTTCAGTTAGTCAAGGTGAGAGAGGAGAACATGATTTGCAAGAGGCTTACTGTTGATTGATAACCAAAGCTCATGATGAACACTGTTTGATGCTTTATGAGTTGTTTAATAATGTCTCCAACTACGTCAATGTTCTCCGATTGTAGTTATAATTTTGATATGAAGTCAGCCTTATCACTTGGAGAACCTAGCTTCCATGTTTTGCCATGGTCTTTCCCCGGTGATAAGGAACATCTCGCCGGAAAATCTTGAGCATCTAGATGAACACAGAAGACAAGACGAGAAACAAGCGAAACTTGTTTTATTTCTTTAGACTAACTCGATCTACTGGACATCGGTAACGGTTTCGCATCGAATATTAACCTCGATGTTTGAGCCTAGGATGTGCGCACGAACCGGTTATCAGAGTTCACATGAAGAGAACTCCGAGCGGCGCTATGGGCGAGAAGGTTGGACATTGAAAGTGATGATCATCTAGTCTTTGGTTCCGTTTGTCCTGTAAATGATTAAGTCCGAGTACCGACCGAACCAAGCGACAAAATTCTCGGAAAACATGGCGGCAGTCGTTGACCCCAGATTGCAATTCACAAGAATGGTTCATTTAGAGTGCTCGACAAAGATCATTCAGATAAACTCAGGGCCTGAACAAGAGAAAGAAGGCGTGCGAAACCATCGCTTTTCTCCTCTGTTTTGAGTCCCATTGTCAACACACGGATCCCCGGCAAGCGGCCCATAATGTGAGCACAACGTTGATACAGTTCGCAACAATCTTGTTGGTGCCTTTGCAAATACGCTCGCCGATCACCGATGGCAATTCGTCGAAACACAAAAACTATCTACTAGCTAAAGATCTCGCATCCAATTAGCACGGTCCTTGATAATTCGTACCCACGCGTCTAGAGTCGTTAAGAGGCTAGATTCATTCGATGGCCATCTCCCGACCGTATCATCTTAAACCGGATTGCCATCATTCAACCTCATGGATCTCATGACATCTAATAGCTAAAATTCTGCCTTCTCAGGTTCATCTAAGTGCACGAACCATTCGGATGATCGTAAGCAACAATCGTTCTCGTTCGATCGTTCGAGTCTCTCGTTCGATTCGAATTTATCAGTTAAGAAGCCATTGCCATCATCACCAATTTCCCATTCTCAATCGTAACACAGTTTGGGCCCGAGAGAGATGGAGCACATCTGATGGTGACAGGATTACTCGCTGCTGTTCTTCACAGAACAAACAATGGGTCCTACTTCGTCCCCCCGAAAGCTAAATAAGAACTTAGCTCCAAGTTGACAGGAAACTAAAATTTAATTAAGTGGAACTCCTTAAAATAGTCTCTATTATCTAAAGCCAATAATTTCAACCTCACCATCATTAGGCAATACACAAGATTAATCGCAAAATAATACCAGGAAATACTGACGGTGATCACAAAGAACGCGGAAGATGCCCGGCGAAATTATTATCTTCTCTGAGGATGAGCAATAAATGGCACGAAACGGCCTGACTGATGCCAATGCCGGCGATCCGTTTTCTTCAAACAAAACTGAAGATCCTGTGAAACACAATCGCATGCGCTCAACTCAGGGAGAAAAAATAACAAACAGAGTTCGAGCGGCAGATGGGGCAGCAGCTTGAAGGCAGCCGACCTCACAGCAGCTTCAAAGCCAAGGCCGGACAGCAGAGAAGGGAAGGGGGGCGGGGGAGGGAGGGGAGACAGAGGAGGCGATGAAGGAAACGTATGACAAAAAGAAGCGAGAAAGTTAGACTAGAAACACGAACTACTACAGGTAAACGATTCCTTGTAGGTGACAAACACACAGTGAACGCAAGTGCCATCTCCGGTTGCGGCATCACAACTACGATGCCACTGCGTCGTAACCATACGAAACAAAATTCATAAATATTCCGCAGAATTAGATATCAAAGAGTAATATGCTAAGCATAAACATTTTAAGACAGCGAGAATCAAAATGAAAACCAACCGAAAAGGAAAAGACATAGAGAGAGAGAGAGAGAGAGAGAGAGTATCCTCAACCTGCAGATGTCATCCTAGATTCTTCCACAAACCCAAGTTCCCAGATTTTGGTGATTCCTCCACAGTGTACACACAAAAGAATCTTTTCCTTTCTGTGCAAACTAGTTTCGTAGGCAGAACATGATGCCAGATTCCAAAAGTGCTTCCCTTCAAATGTTTCTGATTCTCTCTCTCAAGTTGTAGTCCACAAGCTGTTGCTTTCCTCACTTTGAAACTGCAGCTTGTCCTGCTGCTGGAAAACTTCATTCAAAGATGGTCCCCTTAGGGCACCAAAAGGAACCACGGAACCACTTTTCTAACACCAGATCAAAGAAAATGACATGTTCATGGGAAGGGAACCACTTTCATCCAAAAACCAAACAATCGCGACCATGAGAAGACTGCGATACATCGCAGACAACCAGTATCACACTTCCACTAACAAACAAAGGAACAGAGAAGGGAAAAGAAAATTAAAATGCCTAATGACTTCCCGAAACTCGAGCCACGCATGACCCTGTAGAAACTTCTGGATAAATCACTCTCCGGAGTACTTATGCCAAACGGGGCAGAAGCAATAATAAGCTTGAGCTTGTAAACAATCCAATGCATCAACATGAAGAGCACCACTTTCGGCCAAAGGTTGCCAAGTAAAATCATAAAGAAGAATCAGGGTAAACACGTCGCTTTGAGGAAGGCATCTAGAAAGATAAGCTCACTGAATTGTTAAACGTATGCAGGCTTGTAGCCTTGTAATGAAGATAGTGACCATTTTGCAAATGATATCAAACTTGTAGTTTAACAAAAACAAACCACAAGTTCCCACAAATTTGACATCTTTTCGGAGTAAAGAACAAACTGGGACTGAGAGGAAGAACCAGAAATGAATTGAAACGACAATGACAATGAAACACGAGAGGAGAAATCAACTTGGCGCATTCAATCAACAATTGTCTTCTCCACGCTTTGGGAACTATAGTAATTCTTCAAAGCAGCTCAATTGACTTGAAGAAATCTATAGCTAAGCCAACAATTTGTCACCTTCATATAGTCAAACGAGTCTCGACAACAAATCACAGCTCCAACAGTAGCAAGCATACTGAAATCACCACCACAACAGCAGAAAATCTTGCCAAAAAGCATCACTTGGTATGATCCACACTATCATTCTCTCTCTCTTTCTTTCTTCCTTTTTTCAAGATCATAAAAGCACCCCACAACTTTTCCTCATCAAGAAATACGACATGTCATCAAAATCTGTAAGTTACCACAGCAGCACAAGCCAAGCGGAAATGGAAGCTGATAATTTGAATAATTAAAGCATCCCAAAAGCATCATCAAGCTAGGAATACAAACAAGAACCCCGTTTAGTTTCAAAAACCAAGAAAACAAAACAAAACAAAACAGAAAGAAGAAAACCACAAGCCAATTCATCCATTGGACCCCAATTTCAAACTGCTCGCCCTACTCAACATCTCAAGAATTCACCAAGCCGAAAAGATCGAAGAGAAAAGAAAGAGTAAAACACACCCAAAGAACAAGAGAGGAGTGAGCGCTGGATGCAGAGGTTTATCGACCGATTCATGCGTCTTGTCTATTTGAATCAACAAAATTCCCCAGGAAGAGATCGATGAACCGCTGCCTCCAGTGACTTCAACCCACCCTCAACACCATTAATGAACCACCAAACACACATACGAGATCTCTCAACAAGTCAGACCCACAAAAAGAAACCGAGAAATCAATCCTGGAAACACGACAGAGACGTCCATTCCGACAGCAAAATCCGAGACGGTGATGACCCGGAAGAGAACGCAGATCCATGCAACAGTACCGAGGAGAAAATGCGCACGAAGGGGTGCGGAAGGGAAGAGAACAACGCGTAAAGATTGAGGCGGCTTTAAAGGATGAACCAGGAATCTGTTGCGCCACCGACGCCGCCCGTCGCTCCGCCTCGGCCTCCGCCCCTCCCTCTCTCTCTCTCTCTCTCTCTCTCTCTCTCTCACATGGACTGTTGTAAGTGGTTCAAGTAGATATTTAGAGAGGGTTGGTTTCTGCCCTTAGCAAATCGCATAAATTGTTTCCTTTTTCAAATATAACTCCCCCAATAATCCTGATAATTTATAGGAAAAATTATCCAAAAAAAAAAAAGAAGTGCACATGTACTTTCCCTTAACTCTTTAATTTAATGTTGATTAAAGTGAAAAAAAAAACCCGGGGTGATTTCTTAATATTTACCGGAGACGTTAGGCAAAAATATATAATCAGGTGGGCATACGTAAAAAAAAACCTGTAAATTTAAGGGAATAAAAAAATGCTAGAGAGAAAAATATAGAGTTAACAGAAGTTCTTAAATACAGTGATTGGACATCATAAATTTACTGTAATAATTGATAGTATCAAGATTTGATTGTGCTAATTGCAAGAGAAACATCGCGTGCATATTAAATGAAGTTAGTTTTCTTTTTGGGTCTAGTTAATGACGTTAGGTTATAAGATCAAAATACCATATGGCAGAATAAACTAACCGAAAGCATTATTTAAATACATGTTATTTGGGATATCATGTTATAAATGAATTCTAATATTCTTAATATTGCCCTAATTGGAATAACCGGATGAAGTGTAGATTCGTGGATATAATACCGTTATTGATGCACTATGAATCAATTGTGTTAAATTTTAGGTCAACATGAAATAACAGTTCACTCACTTTGTCAGAATGAATTGTTTGGAAAGTATTGATCATTTATATAGCTTACAAAAATGAGTAAACGAAAATATCATTGTCAAAAATTTCTAGTCAAAGTTGTTGTTGATAATGAAAATAGATTTTTTGTCGATTAATTATTTCAAAATATTATTATTTTTGGTCTCAAGGTGGAGATAAAATTCATAAAAGATGTAGAAAAACTAAAAAATTGGAAAGAACAAGTAATAACATAAAAAAAAAAACCTGGTCGAGCGGTTAAATACTTAGTCTAGAAAAATTAAAAATAATGAATTTTGTGCTGAAATTACAAAGTTATTGATCAATAGTAATTTTCGGAAAGTACTAAATGTCAGTCGATTTCCGAATGTTTGGATTTCTTTGACCAAAATAAAAAAGATTTTTTTTGGCCGGGGACGTGGTTGTTGGGGGGGGGGGGGGGGGGGGGGGGGGGGGGGGGGGGGGGGGGGGGGCGAGATCACACGTGTTTGGTTCCGAATGCTCTGCGGATGGCGTCAAACTAAGTGGGACCACCCAACCTATACATTACACGTGGATGTCACATATTTCATTTCAAACCCTTCGTACATGAATATTATTACGCAAATATAGAAAGAGCAGGAGAATTATAAAAAAAAATGATACGTTTATTGTAATTATATTAATTCAATTTTAATTTTTTTTCGATTCAGATATAAACCTTTTATAATTATGTTAATATAATTTATCCGGCCAATTTTAGCTGGTTAGCGATGGCTTTCCGGAGTCATATTATTTTAATATTTTCTTTTTCTTTTTCTTTCTTTTTTTATTCCCTCTTCTTCCTCTGGCCAATAGCTGGCGAGGTTGGCAGCTCTATCGCTAGGTGAGGTGCGCGCGAGTCACTAGCCCAGATCTGCCAAGGCAACAACAAGGCAACCTCGCTAGCTGGCTGGTCTCCTACGAAAGAACGGGAGAGAATAAAAAAGAAAATGAAAAATCTAGAAAATATTAAAGTATTATGTCGCCAAAGGGCTTGCATCCACGCCGGCATTTATCATTCAAAATTGATCAGGGGAGCTGAATTTTTATATAATTGCAAAATGTTTAGCACTGAATCAGCAAAAGAAAAATTTATGATTTAATTGTCACAATTACAATAGATTTAAAACTTCTTTGGTAATTTTTCATAGAAAAAGTAGCATAGTTTCAATCGCCAAATATTGCTCCAAATGATTATAATTTATGAATGGAGGTGAAATTTGCTTAGAACGCGAAATTAGAATTTGATTATTTTTGCCGTAGGATTCCCATTAATCGTTATATTCGAAAGTGCTATTCCTCATTTTTTTTTTCCGCTTGTATTCTTATTTCATCCCTTGACATATGCATGTGTTACTAATATTCCAACATATTCCCTATTTTTCGTTTTTATGAGCTCCTTTTCGTTGTTTTAATATTGCAAACTATTTTATCTTCAGTACTTTTAATTCCTTCTCGTGGCACGCAAGCACAAATGCTTTGCTACGTAAATTTTACGGCACACCCTGCAAAATTCGAGAAATTCTGAATGATTCTCAGCACATGATTTGAACACGTGGCTTCCAAATTCATGAGCTGTGAATTTCCTGACGTCCCGACTAACTCGTCTATGGTTTACTGGGAAGCTGTCAAAGTACTTCTCAATCACAGACGTGTCGTAATTATCATAAAATTATATTTGTGTTTTTCTTGAGATTAATATCACGAATGTGACGTCTTACTTCTGATAGATCCTAAATGGTCAAAGGTTACTGGAATAGATTTGGAAGCTGACTAATGACAAAAGAACTTGCGTAGCTAGAATGCCAATTAGAAAGGAATTCGAGTTATAAAGACATATCACTTGTGATTGAAAACGTAGAGGAGAGTGAACAAGTAAACAATCGCTCGAGATGGAGGCCCGTATATGGTGCAACAATTCGGAGTTGACATGGCCAATCTCATAAGAATTGAACTCGGCAAGGGCTTGATGAATCAATTGGGAGAGTCAGTCAAAGCTGGGATATATGTTGCGCATGACCATCGATAGCCGAACCTCACGAGACCTCAATCGGATTGAAAATGGTAGCACACGCAACCAAGGGACTAGGAGTAGGTTTACTTTGCGTTTGAGCTCACGCTGGCCTCTTGCACGTGCGTTAGATCATGCACGAAGAGGGGAGATGAAAGGGCAAAGAAAAGACGTAGAGATAAGTGGTGAGCGGAGGGGCAATCATTAGCCCCACATTAGGACAAGTGGCAAAAAAAAATCAAAAAGAAAATGATTGAGGTGTTTGCTTAAAGGTTGAGGAGCTGGATCCCCTACCGTAGGGTCATAGATCCCACTCTAAACAACCGTTGGATACTCCCCTATGAAAGGAAGATCCAACCCCTCATATCACTAAGGGCAGGGGATCCAGATCTGTTGAGGTTGAGGTTGATGACATTTGGCTGAGATTAGTAAAATATCTTGCGTGTAGCTTGCCATTTGTCGCTCACAAACTTCACTCTCACTTTTTCCCCAGCCCTTATATAAGCGTACAAGTGAGCTGAGGAAGAGTTAGGGTCTCTTCATCTCCTTCCTCTCCTCCATGCTCAACAACCAGCAGCTACAAGAGGAGGTTTCAGAGTATTCCAGTGGCGGCTAGGGAAGAAAGGACTTGGCGAACGGCGGCACGTTGCGAGCTCTAAGTCAAGAAACTCGTCCAATCGTCTCGTGTAGCCTTGATATCCTTAAATTGGTAGAATTTGATTAGGATTCAGGTCTGTTCGCCGAGCAAAAAGAGAGGGCAGCGGAGTGAAATTTGGTGATGGTAGATGTAGCTAGGAGGTTGACAAAAAGTAACACGAGATGGGTTCGGTTAAGGAAGGCGTGAACAAGATGAATGTGTGAGTAGGGTAAACTGTTTAAGGGGAAAACGTGGACAAGGGAATCGTGAGGCTAGAATGTTGCCTCTTTTATAACTTTGATTTCAAAGTCCCATGTGAAATTGAATGAGAAATGAAGAGTTATTTTGTTTCGTTGAATCTTTTCGATGAAACCGTGTGAGATTCGACGAAATCGTGCGACTTCGTGACGTTTCATCGAGTACTTTCAACGAAATCGTGCATTTTCGTCGATAAACCTTTTCGACGAAGCCATATGTCTTCGTAACTCTTCGCTTCACTCTCTATAAATGGAGTATTGATCATCGCATTAGCAACGAGTATCAGACACAAGTATTAGATACAATTGTTATATTCATCATTCATTCATCATCATCATCATTTTGTGCGACTATTCCATGAAGTTGTATTCGAAGTTTTTCTTTGAAACAAGTACGGATTACAAGGAAAGGCGATCCGTTCTATCCTAGGAGGTAATTGTCCAAGAACCTTAGGTACCGGTTGAGGGGAGAAATTTTTCTTAAGGACACAACATTATTTCGTTGAGCTCGGATCATTTATTTGCATTCAAATTATTTGTTTGCGATTGGTTTCATGTTTATCTATTCACCTATTTTTCATATATGAACTACAAGTCATATTTATATGCGACAACAATCTTAATATATGAACTACTATCCTCTTAATGAACAACAATCTTGAGACAAATTTGATTTCTTGTGCTTTGTTCATATAATTATTTTTGTTGTACGCATTCTATTGTGGTGTTAGTACAATGCTTAAAATTCTAACATTTGTATTAGAGCTAGGTTAGAATATCTGCCTTGTTTCCATTGAGTTTTGGATTGGTCGATACGATAAGCTGCAATGGATAAATATGAATCATTAATATAATAAGTCTCGAGAGAATATGTTGTTCATAATGTTTTGAGATTGTTATGGTCCATAAAATTTATTTTTGAACACATGGTCAGACTCGTCTAGTCGAGACAAGAAGAATGAGTGATCACACGTCCCCGGAGGAGGCCGTAGAGGTCACACGCGCCACGACAGCGTCAGCCTGGGGATTCATAGCGAAACGTCGCGTGTAAGAGAAAATTTATCCAATGAAAGTTGATTTTGATCATACCATTGTATTCGTCTCGTCAATACGAGAAAAATTAGTGATCGCCAGCCTCAAACGGCCGCCGAATTCAACCACAGGCGTCGTGATAATGTTTGTGGGTGGAATTTATGAGCTGATCCGAAAAGGCGCGACTCGGCTCGAACCATTGACTCAGTTCCGACCCAACCCGCTTACCTGGTTCCGACCCGACTCTTTGATCCGGTTCTGACCTGGCTCGTTTTGACTTTGACTCGACCAGGATATCGATCCGTTGACAGCTGACCGTTGACCATTGATTAGTCAACGTTGATCATTGACTTTTTGACCAATTTCCGAAAATTTTATTTTGATCCCTAAATTTTTTCGAAGTTGTAATTTTGCAAAAAAAATTGAAAATTTTAATTTAATCCCTGAGATTTCGAAAATTACATTTCGGTCCTTAAACTTCTTGGAAATTGCATTTCGTCGTTGACCATCGTTGACCAGTCAAAACGAAAACTTTGACTGGCTCGTACGAACTCTTATTGGGACATTCTTGGTACTGTTGTGTTCGTCTCGAAATTATCTTTATTTTGATATATTATTTGAATATATTTGATGCATACAAATTATTAGAATGCATATGAAATCATATGTACGTGTATTTTTCAATGGTATATTGGCCTATTTTCATGGCTTCGACATCGATAGCACCTATTGCGTCTATCCAAACTCTTTAAGAAAAGTCAGAAAAGTTTAATAGTCTGATTTTTAAGAGATGATAATAGAATATAATTGTTCTATCTCACGACATTGAATTTGGCAAGGTTTCTCAATAAGGATGCTCCTAAGTTGGATAAAGAAGAGACAAACATGGAAATGATTATTGCTGTAGATTTTTAGAAGCATCTTGACTTCTTGTGTCACAGCTAAATTTTCAATGATCTGGACAATTTTCTCTATAATATTTATATCCTATTGAAAACGGCTAATGAATTATAGGAAAGTCTAGACGAAAAATACAAAGCATAATATGATGGATTGAAAAGATTCATCGTTGGCAAGTTTCTGCACTTAAAGATGGTTAATTTCATAATCGTCCTAATTCAAGTCCTGAAATAATATTGATACCAAAGATATGGTTCTAAATGAATTATTTCAAATGGCTACTCTAAATAAATCATTTCAAATGACTGCTTTCATTGAAAGGCTACCACGGTCTTGAAAAGATTTTAAGAATTATCTCAAAGTGTGGGAGCGAGAAATGTTATGTATATTGGTAAGACAACTTCTTTCTAGCGAAATTATCACAATTGACTATGTGAAGTCAAAAAATAATATTGCGGATCCATTAACAAAAGGCCAAACTAGAAAGATGGTTGTATATCCATCAAGGGGAATGAGTTTTAAGGCCACAAATAAGTCATCATAGCGGAAACCCTTCCTAGTTGACTGGAGATCCCAAGATCTAGGTTCAAAGGGACAACCAACTTATAAAGGCGGTGTAGAGTACTGTGAATTTTTCTATTCATTCTTGTATATAGGCATTACTAATATGTGAAGGTTAAGTATAAGTTTTTAATGATTTTGAATCAAGTATGTGATATACTACACATTTAGAAATCACCTATGTGAGTGGAAAATGAGGGCTACTTCTGTGAGAATTGAAAAAGTCAAATTCTCTAAAGCACTCATGAAACCAGGCAGTGTTCATGACCAAAATAAACACAACAGTGAGAACCAACTTTGTTCGAGGGAAAGTTATGTGTTTTTTATTGTTTAGGCTTACGCCAAAGGTCGATAGCTCAAAGACATTGAGTCTACTAATTGACCGAGTAAGTCCGATAGGTCTGCACTAGGGTGAGTTCAAAGTTTCAGACTACTTATCTCGATGCAACGATATCTCATGGAATATTCGTACATTGCATGCCATACATTCATAGAGAGTTTTGAAAATTGAAATTCTCATTCATGTGGGAGATTGTTGGAACTTTGATTTCAAAGTCTATATGAAGTTGAATGAGAAATGAATAGTTGTTTTGGTTCGTAATAGAAATGAAGAGTTATTTCGTTTCATCGAATCTTTTCGATAAAACCGTGTGACTTCGTGTTATTTCATCGAGTCCTTTCGATAAAATCATGTCTTCATAACTCTTTATTTCACTCTCTATAAATAGAGCATTGATCATCGCATTAACAATGAGTATCAGACACGAGCATTAGATACAATTATTATGTTTGTCATTCATTCACCATCATCATCATCATCATCATCATCATCATTTTGTGCGACTATTATGCAAAGTTGTGTTCGAATGTTTCCATTGAAACAAGTATCGGTTTCGAGGAAAGGTGATCCGTTCTATTCTGAGAAGCAATTGTCCAAGAACCTTGGGTACCGGTTAAGGGAACAAATTTGTCTTAAGAACACAAAGTTATTTCATTGGGTTCGAATCATTCATCTGCATTCAGATTATTTGTTTGCGATTGGTTTCAAGTTTGTCTATTCACCTATTTTTCATATACGAACTACAAGTCATGTTTATATGCGACAACAATTTTAATATATGAACCACTACCCTCTTAGTGTACAACAGCCTCTAAACTGTTTCAGTGAATGAGGAAGACTATGATATGGGATCGGGATCGCTTGGCCATCCTCAA
This sequence comes from Rhodomyrtus tomentosa, assembly GCA_028455895.1. Lineage (NCBI taxonomy): Eukaryota > Viridiplantae > Streptophyta > Magnoliopsida > Myrtales > Myrtaceae > Rhodomyrtus > Rhodomyrtus tomentosa. The sequence continues at coordinate 44,199,776 of JAPCWY010000003.1, read as the reverse complement.
GATGGATAGGCTTGACCATTTGTAAATCCCAACCGTCCGTACGCATCGGACGGTTGGGATTTAATTCTGCCCAAAACGAAAAAAGGCTTGCGCTTTGGTTGAGCGGAAAACTGAAATCTAAAAAAAAAATCAAATAAAATTTTCAAATCCGCCATTTCCGCCCTCCATCCGCTCTCTCACATTTGATCTCGTCCCTCCTCCTCCATATCAAATTTCGTCCCCCCTCCTTTCGCTCCGGTGACGGTCCCCTTCGACGGCAACCTCTGCGAAACTGTCGTCGACAACACCAAATCCAAAGGCGTGGGCAAGGGTGTGAATGCGGGTCCTGCATTCAAGTTGAGGACGCCTCAGCCGCGAAATCGCCGTCGACGACACCAAATCCAGAGGCGCGGGCAAGGCCGTGAATACGGGACTTGCATTCAAGTCAAATACGCCTCAGCCGTGGAATCGCCATCAATGACACCAAATCCAGAGGCGCGGGCAAAGGCGTGAACGCGGGTCCCGCATTCAAGTCGAGGAACATCGTAACGAGAGGAGGTGGGTCTTCAGTTTCGGAAAAGTGAGTCGGTGGCTCAAATTGGGGGAGCAATTTTCCCACTCCAAATGAGATTTGCAAGGGGCTTTGACAAGTTTGTCATTGGACAAGAGAGAGCAAATAAGGCAATACTTGGTTGCTTGTTGGTGAACTTAAAATGCGTTTTTGGAGATTCATTTTTTTTTTTTTTTTGCTCTATGAGACGTGAAAGGATAGTTTTATAGGTCTAATGAGTGTCAAGAAGCTTAATTTATTAAATCTGTGTCTTCTTTTCTTATTTCGAATCTACATTTCTGTGTGGTTACCCATTAGCAGTGATCACTAGTTATTACAATATTGCTTCTGCAATACAATCAAATGGTGTTAGATCAGTGTTATATGCATTAGTTGAATGTTTGTGTTGCATATGGTACAGAGCATCTGATTTTCCAAGGGATTATGACGGCGCTTGTCTTCAGATGAGATTGTCGTACAGTGCAGCCGCACATTTCCTTCTTGTTCTAGTGCAGTAGGCAGATTGTCACTTAGCTGGTGCCCTCGGTTGCTGAGAATTCTGATTTATAATGTTATATAGAAATGGCAAATGAAATATATATATATATATATATATATATATATAAACATGTTTCCTTTTGTTATGTACCTTTGTGTTATTATATATATATAAACGTGTTTCTATAAACGTATTTCTAATTATACCTTACTTTTCGTAGCGAATCAATGGCTTTTTTCTTCATATAATAACTAAATTATATAGAAACGCCAAATGATATATCAAATGTAGTACATTTTCCAATTTTTTTTCCTTTCTTTTGTTACTTACCTTTGCGTTCTTTTATATAAAAAAAAACATTTCTAATTATACGTTACTTTTCGTAAATAACTACCAACTTTTTTTTTCATTATATAACTAAGTTATATAAAAACGCAAAATGATATATCAAATGTAGTACATTTCTGAACTTTTTTTTTTCTCCCTTCCTTTTTGCCCTTCCCATCCAACAACTTCCCCAGCTGCCGGACCAGAACCTGCGTTTTGCTTTGCAGAAAATAATAATGGGAGCCAAAAAAAAAGAAGAAAACGAAAGGCGAAAGATAAAAACAAAGAATGAAAATTGGCGAACATAATGGGAGCCAACAATAATGGGACCAGAACCTGGGCTTTGCTTTGTATTTGAAGTAAATAGGTGAACATCGGTTAGTATGACAGGAGCGAATAAAAAAGAAAGTTTCAACAAGAATGAAAATTGTACAGAATCTAGTACTGCACTCTTCGCATAAAACAATCATCTCTGTACCTCACACATAAATCAAGAATCCGAAACATCCGAAACCATTATCTAATTTATGTTCACATTATTGAAGCCACTGATCATATCTCGATAGCCATTAGTCACGTCCCTTGCATTATGTAGCTCTCGAATAGTCAATTGAAACGAACCTTGGGTATATTCCAATTCTTGTATAGTCAATTGAAGCGAACATTAGCTATGTTTCAATTCCCTTCGAGTTTGTTTCAAATCCCTTCGGGTTTGTTCCAGCTCCCTTGGGGTTTGTTCCAGCTCCACTTTCAGATCTCGACTACATCCACTGAGACAAGTATCGTCCTGATTAGACATAACAAGAAACCATATAATTGTTACATCCTAAACCATTGAAAAATTAAAGTGTCTTATCACAATAGTAAGCAACTAACATATCTGCTTCACATGTTAGCTATTGGGACAAAATCGGGGAGGCAAATGAATTGTCGTTGGCAACTCCTTCATATTGAAAAATTTCAAGTATGCCTGTTTAGTAGCTTCCCAAATTTTTATATCATTTATAACTAGCTTTACTAAAACCACTTAATTGGTCTTCAGTTTGAGACCATTTTGAGACCAATTATCGTATATGCCGATATTACGACCATTGAAAATAACCTAGTATTCCTTCGGCATGTCAACAAACCTAAAATAGCGTCACAAACGGAAAGTCAGTAATGGATGACAATAATATTGGCTAATTGTATTTTCCTCTAAACTCGTTATACTAGGTATGAAAAAATGCCACTAATTCCTAAAGAACAAGACGAGAACGAGAAAACAACAGGCGGCACACGAACAGCAGGATCATATGCAGCATAATATGATGACTCCAAGTATCACAAAGCCTGTGCATGTTAATCTCAACATTTCCTATAGGATATTGCACAATCAACATACACTTGACATATATATTGACACTCCAACAACACAGTTAATCTCAACATTTCCTATCCTGTCCAAAGAACGAAAAATAAAAGGAAAAGGAAAGCACTTCACTGTTTCTTTCTAGCCTTCATAATCAGGTCATGGAACTTGCCATCATTTGTATAATTATCGAACATCTTGTTACTTAATACACACCAGAACCCTTTTTTTCCTAGGTAGGTAAGTTTAGCTTCATTTCATCAAGAACTTCTCGGCATGATTAGCCTCAACACAAGCAAAACAAGCTTAATGTAAATACACTCACATCAACTACACCAACCCACACACTTTACCCAAAAAAAACATACACCAAACCACACAATGAAAGCTGCCCAGAAAGCAGAACAGACAGGAGAAAATGTAGAAAAGACAGTTAGTAAGGCCACTTAAGTAGCTAAGCATACAGTTGCAGTCATTTTTTAACTACCAACATATGATCTAAAGATTATTTTCTAGCTGACGAAATCATGATTCAGAAATTCAAATTTAGTTTGTGAAGCCATTCCCCTAAAGCCTACTACTTTCCCACGTAATTCCAAAAAATCTGTCCTTAATCTATGTCGATCAAATATAAGCAGAAGAACATCAAAGAGTGGACCCAAGAACCACCCGCATCCCTACTGACAACTAAGTTCGTTGGCAAGAACATCATTTAACAAGATCTCACACAGCAGCAAAAAACAGTACATGAGCGAAACTGAACAGTGGACAAAAATTTGGCCACATTGCAGTCGCAGGACTCGAACCAATGCAACCTCTTCCCTTTTCTTCTATTACGATCTAGAGGCACAAGCACTAAGATCCCGTCGTTGGCTAGATGGAGCCAGCGAAAAACTCTACAAAGCTCTAGCCGATTAACTTCAAACATTTGGCTTGCGCATGTAATCTTAACCAAGAATAATATGCGCACAGTGAATAGTATTCGAACGAGTGACCTTCACGTGCAAGTCTATCGGATCAAAAAATTAATCGATACAGATGAGAGAAATTTGCACATACACGGACGAAAATTCGATAAGGCATCTCCCAAAACCCATAAATACTGTTTTGACACCCAAAAATCAAAATTGGAATCTTGATAAACATAACCCAAAACTCAGATGGGGGAGGAGCTTTGGTTGCGGCTGAAATTGAATGGGAGATTAGGAATTCGAGTCATTGATGGACTACCTACGACTTACCTCGGCCAAGCAAGTAGCGAAGACGCTGCAAAAGAAGGTCTCGATGAAAAAAATGTCAGAGCTGGACCTGCGATTCGCCGACGGCCGAGAGACGGGAGCTGAAGGGCACGGACAATCCCAACAGAATGACGGACGGAGGGGGGCGATTAGGGTTCCTGCATTCAAGTCAGTGAACTGGGGAAGGTGAACAGTTGACAAGAGATCGACGAAGAGGGAATGGATTCGAGGAGCTGAGCTTGAGATTTTCCGACGGTCGAGAAACGGGAGCTGAAGGGTACGGACTATCCCGGCGGAATGGCGGACGGACGGAGGCGATTAGGGCTTTCGAAGGTGAACTGGGGAAGAGATCGATGGAGAGGGAATAAGAGAGGGGAAAGGAAAGGGGGAAAGGCGACAGATCCTTTAATCGCGTTTTTCTATTTTTTTAAAAAAAAATTGAAATTCAGATCCTTTTAATATCATTTTGGGCAGAATTAAATCTCATCCGTCCAATACGGACCATCTTAAGAATGTTCAGGCATGACCATCTTGAGAATGTTCAGGCAATTCAGATCCTATGATACGGTAGGTTCAGAAAATAACATATGCTGAGGATGGGCTTGTGGGATGGCGGGTCTCCTCAATATCGAATAGAACTTCTGTAGGGTTGGCAGTCCTTGAATCTGGATAGGGACTTCTTTGATTTAGCTGTTCTAAGTGAACGGAAGCTAGTATATCTCGAGAAGGGAGAAAGCGAAAGAATCTATCTTATCGTGCCCTGTTCGGGATTAACAAGATGTTCCATGCATTGTTGATTGTACTGTTTCATAATTCTGTAATAGCTCGTTCAGTTACATTCAATTCTTGTTACACATGTTCGTTGACCTTGTTTATTTACGTGCTCGATGACTACTAAGCTGGGCTGTCAATTAGATCGAAGTCTAGGGATCAGATAGTGTTCAAGATAAGGTTTGGCATTACGATCTTGAATGGAGCAAGGCGCCCTACTGGGTGACATGATTTGTATTTATGAGTGTGATAGCTCGATGGATTTTTCCAAGCTCTGTGTTCTGGTGTTGTTGGCGTATTAAACGTGATAACATGAAATACATAATAGGTCGCATGTCAACATGTATGCAGAGCTATTTCCTTAATGCATTTTCTATAGCGACATAGCATGACATGTCATGTGAGCTCTCTATCATGCTGGAAATGGATGTGAGACATCCTGGGTTGGGTGTGGGAAATGCTATAATGAATATCCGGGGAGCCCCAGGGTAGAGGATAGCATATGAAACCTCGGAGTGGAGGATGACAAAGGGAGCCCCGGAGAAGCGGGTCATAGATGATGGATCAGTCACAGGACGATAGAGAATGGTGCATTTGTTGCAGATACATCGAACATGCATCGTCTGCATATCGTCCCATACATGCTGGCTTTATGCGTGGGGTTGCTCTATGACATGTAGATAGTTACTTGTGCCCAATTAAGATCTATATAATCTGAATTTGTATTAATCTATTCGGATTAGCTCATATAGCCTTGCATGAGTTGTATTCTGTAATTCAAGACATGTAATAACGATAGCTCGGGTTAGGGACGATTTGGTTATACGTTTTTCTTGCTAAGCCTGGTGCTCACCCACATTGTGGTTTAATTTTTTTTTTTCAAATTAGTATCGATGGCGGCAAGACGTTATGGTGTCCCAGTAGATTATATAGCTGAGTATCGTGATTTAGTATATCTACACGTTTAGCATATTAGACATGTTATGTACTTGTTTGCCTTATTAGCACTGTTTGCTTTTCCATCTTCCTCGTCTTCTTGGTCCTAATCTTCATCGCCAGTTTGCCATAAAAAAATTAAAAAAAAAAATCACCATGGCTCGAATCTACCCATGCACTCACTAAGTTATTTACGCAAATAAAAAATGTCACCTTAAAAATCGACAATCCCATCTCAAAATCGGCAAGAATTTTCTCCTCCTCGTCCCCGCGACGTCTCCTGCTTTTGTGCCAATCTCGATTGTCGAATCCACTCTCTATTCTCGTTCAAGTTTTTTTATTTTTATTTTTTATATATAGATACTATCAAAGCTTGAACCATGATCATAATTAAGAGGGGGATTGAAGAGAAGTAAAGGAGGGGAACAAAAGTAAAACCCACGAGAAAAGGCAACTAATAATAATAAAAAAAAAGGATGGGATCCGTAAAAAGTTAGTATTGTCGAAACATCGTGGTAGGGAGTGTTTTAGCTATAATGGGAGTGAAAATAGCGTGATGTTATTACTAACCTGTTGTTATCTCTCTTCACTTTAGTCTAAATCGAGAATTGCCTAGTTTAAGTTTGATTTGACTGAGTTTGGATTTAAGGGTCGATGATCAAGAACGACCTACACGCATGCCTATAACGCGACTATTAATGTAAACAAAGGCGTTTTTTTTTATTTTATTTGTAGGGGTAGAGACTTAGGATGATATAACAAAAATGTCAAAAAATGCACATGTGATAAATTTATTCTGGAGTAATTTTTTTAACGTCAAAAATCACAAACTAGTACACTTGTGGCAAATTTACCGTTCGTCAGTTTTCGATAAATGTTATCGCTAAATTGCTTAATTGGATGATTCATGGCGATTGATAAGTGTATTAGTATGAGGTTTTTAACCTCTATTTTGTTACATGTGTATTAGTTGGAGTTCTTGATGGCACAAACCCAATTTAAAGGAAACTAACGGCGGGGGGTAAAGCTGCAACATGTATATTAATTTAGGATTTTTAGTGGTTAAAAAATGCTGTCACAAGTGTACCGATTTAGAGTTTTTTGTGGTTAAAAAATTAATTTGGGATAAATTTTTTACAAGTGTACCAATTTGAAATTTTCTATAGTATTAATCCTATTTCTTTTACATTTCTTGAATCCTTAAATTAACATCAACTTATACATTTCCATGCATTTTTGTGGGATCACCCAATCGATTTGACAATTTAAAATCTGAAGGCAAAGATGGATAAATGGTTATAAAAGTAAAGACTATTGTTGGAAATATTTGAACACAGGACGTATTGCTCCGATACAACTTATCTAAAGATTAGATATTTACATCTGATAAACTTTTTCGATTTTTGCCCCTTTTCCCCCAACTTTCAAGTTCTTCATATTGCTTAGGATCTAACGTTATGGTAGCGAATCTCGTCGGGAGAGTTTGCTAGTAAATTGCTATGTGATAACGTTCGTCTTCTGGCAAAGATATGCATGTAAATAGTTTGTTTTGCGAAAAAATAAATAATTTAAAAAACGTGTTTCCTAAAAATGATTGTTTATATAATTTGAAATAATTAGGCAAATGAAAATATTTTCCAAGACAAATAACAACAACTTATGTCTAAATATTTTCGCAAACGATGAAAATATTTTTCTTTTATTTTCTTTTTTCAAATAACACAAACGATGATTTTTGAGAAAATACTTTTCAATTCATTCAATTTCCATACAGACCCGGCCTTAATTCAAAGTTGATTGCCCTATCCTATACAATTTCTCATTTCATATTCATCTAGCACTTAAATTTCACCTACCACCAAATTTTTTTTTTTAGAAAGCTGCTAACCTGACAGTCTAATAGTAATTTTAATTATTTCTAACCACGATATCCCTTAATCAATTGGTACTTTATAATAATAAAAAAAAGCTGATGGAACGTGGATTTACAATTGAGATTGTACACTACTTAATAGTGAAAGTATTTTCCTTTTTTTTAATGGCTTGTCCTCCCAAAATGTGACACTCGAAAATTACTAAATCCCCAGATTATCTGCTCTTTGCTAAGTCCGACATTAAACGAACAATAGACGCTTTCCTCGTACCTTCCTAGTCCAACTAGGCTAACATGTCCTGGAAATCTTCATCTTTCCTGTACACATTTTAATCACCGACGCGCTTTTTCAGTTATAACTTATAAGGTCTGTGCCATTGGGCCAAATTGAACCTCAAATCCATAACCAACCCCCACACCCTCTCCTCCATTGCCTAATATACCAAAGATCCACCAACCCATCCTCTTCTCTCCTCCGCCACCACCAAGCCACCGCCACCGCCACCGTCACCGCCTCCTCCTCCTCCTTTGGAGAACCCGCATTTTCATCTGGGCATCCGCTTCCGGCCTCCCTGTCAAGGAACCCGGCGAGAATTTGCGTCGCGGAACATTGCGTGCGACGTTAACTCCTAGCCATGGCCGCGGCGACGCTGCGGGTCGACCAGCTGAGCCAGCTGAGGGACATCTTCGCGCGGTTCGACATGGACTCCGACGGCAGCCTGACGATCCTGGAGCTGGCGGCTCTCCTCCGCTCTCTCGGGCTCAAGCCGTCGGGGGACCAGGTCCACATCCTGCTAGGCAACATGGACGCCAACGGCAACGGCCTGGTCGAGTTCGACGAGCTGGTGAACGTGATATTGCCGGACATGAATGAGGACGTGCTGATCAACCAGGAGCAGCTCCTGGGGGTGTTCCGCTCCTTCGACCGCGACGGCAACGGGTACATCACGGCAGCGGAGCTCGCCGGGGCGATGGCCAAGATGGGCCAGCCGCTGACATACAAGGAGCTCAGGGAGATGATCAAGGAGGCTGATGCGGACGGCGATGGTGTGATTAGCTTTAATGAGTTCGCCACCGTGATGGCGAAGTCGGCCTCCGATATTTTCGGCAAGTCCTTCTCGTAATGTAGATGGCTTCTCTAATTGTGTAATGTGTTGAATCTATGGCAAGCAAGAACGACATATGGTCATCCACATTGCAGAGAATTTGTGCAGATTCGTGGTCTCTGCAAAACAGATGTCGATTAGATGGTTAGAATTCAAGAAAGCGAGTTCTTTCTTGCTTTGCGACGCGCGTGATTCGTGCAGCGCAGGACAAGAACCGGAAAACATGGGTCGACCTCAGATTCTTGATTAATTCTTGAACATGTAGATAAGATCAGTCAGCTGACAATTTGTATCCTAGATTTATTGAATCTTTTGGGCTTCTCTTCTTTGACAAAGTCCTGATGTTGGTGTGGATTGCTCACTGCATTCTTTTCTTCTCCTGATCTGCACTTTCAATCCAAACCCGGAATCCAATTCTGCGGAAAAACGAACGGATAGAATCCATGATTGCCATTGTTATACCCGTGCTGTATCTATATATCTTTTGATCTGAGTGGCACAAATTGTCACAGTTTGCACTCATTCTATAGTAGTAGTTGCATCAGCTGAGGAAAGTTCTGCATAGCACACTGATCTGCAATCGCTGCATCAAAGTTGACATCGCATAAAAGAGTACCCATTTCGCATGTCGAACGTATTCGGACCTCAATAACCGAGAGAGATATGTCCAGACCAACATTTGCTACCAGAAGTAAGTGAAAATAACACCATAAATCCGATTTAAAGGACATAGCAGCAGCGCAAAGATTGCTTGTTCTTTGCTTATGCTAAATTTACTGAGCTGCTAAGATTTCTTAAACACCATGTGATGTCAGCGATAGGAATGGTGGCTAGGAAGATGAGCTTGCTGGGTCATTTCTTGAATAGAAGGAAGTGGGTCTTATTACTGCTCGAGTCCCGCAACTCATCGATTTAATCTCCTGTGTAGCATCTATAACATATAGGAGCTCCCGTTGCGGTTCTGCGTTTCTCAAAAGCCAACCAGAAGTTAAAGATCATGGAGAATATACCGGCTGTAATTTACAGAATCAGCTTGAGGTCAGCGATTGCTAAGTTGAGCAGATTTCAAATGACCATGATAAGCTTGTGTTTTGGTCTCCCAATTGGGTAGGGCGATCAGATGCGATCGTATCACATCTCAATTAGGTATGCATAAGATTCTCAATCTATACGAAGAGCTTGTGGCAGCAAGTAGCTTTTTTTGCTACTGGTTTTTCCCAAATCACATTGCTGACCTATTCAGAACAGAGTGAAAATCTCGGCAATGTTGGTTACAACTTACAAGAGTAATGGCAAGTACAGCTTACTACTTTCATCCGTGACAAGGTCGGCGAAAAAACCTGTCCGATGGCTCTCCATGCTTCCAAAACATCAAATAATTGTCTTGGAGCTTCAAAAATATTCCAGGAGGACACAGCGGCGCAATCACAGTTGGGACCGTCATCTTGCGAACCTCCTTTGAGAAAAAGGGCTCGAGAGTTGATCTCTCATGGTATACATGCTTAAAGAACCTTTATACTATGCAAACAGAGTTGCAGCTATCCTAATGAGTAATGATAGCCTACAAAAAGAGAGGATCTTCTCATTCTTCTTCAGCCTTGATCTCCTCGAAGTGTCTTGATGTTGCCACATAACGAGCTGTGAAACCGACTGTGGTGGGCTTCAACGATCGTTGGCGCACCAGTTGACAGTATTCAGGATCGTCCGATTGCCCGTCATTCCTTATCCAATGTATCATCTGATGGTACATCGGGAAAAACCGCATTTGAACAGCTGAGTAAATGAAGTACGTCAGGAGCGACGAGACCACAACGAAGAGCGTGGTGAGCCAAAAGGAGAAAGCCGGCACGCAAGCCTCAAAGAAGACCATGTAGGCAGTCGTGGATATGTCAGGGTCCATCGCTCCGTATGCTAAGAGGAATATGTACCAAAATATAATCCCTCCCCAGATGAAGAGATGTTGTATGTATGTGAAGTAGTTGATCGATAGCGCCATCTGGCAGTTGACGACCCAAACGACGCAGGTGTACATTGTCGTTCCAAGGATTTCGAAGCCGACCACTTCGCCTCCTTTCCTAAACGCTTGAGTCTCCACAGAATAGACACAGAAGAAGAAGACGCAAGTTGCACTGAGGACTCCATTTAACACCCACCCAAGGATTCTGGTCCAGCTGAATAGCATGTTTTGCACACCTTCTTGGTATAGAAGTGGGAACTGTAACGTCGAATAAGATCAAAACGATAAAGATATAACTAAAAGCATACATAAACTACGAGGCACACAACATTGTTGCATTAAGGAACCTACCCTGAGACATAAGCAAGCTGAGACATCTTGGTCGAATACTCCGAGGGCAATTACGGGAAGTGAGGTGAAGAAAACGTTGTAAAACGAGAGATACCAATCATTGTAAGCTGCTTCTCCAGAGAATGCGGCATAGGCCTCGAAGTAGAAGAGGGTGAAGCCAAAGGCAATGTTCTTGTAGAAGAAATAGCAGATCTGTAAATAGATAGAAGCAGGACATGAGTGGATAGATCCTTTGGACGGAAATGGCAAGGGGCTAAGAAGCAATCTAAATTTGAGGCTGTCCAATATGAGAACGAGTGTATCCACAATTACGAGAGGACGTTTCTCCAATTCTAGAGATTGAACTTTCTTGTTGATTGTTACCATTGATGACATCCTTCTGTAACACCAATGCCCGTGGACAAGTAGCAACCTTTCCAGAAACCGGAACTGCGCAATCGCAATATCACTGGACATAACGGCCTGAAAAATTGGAAAAACAGTGACAGTGAGCTAATCAGACGACAAGAGGTACCGGCATACAAAGAAAAGGAGACTCTGGGGAGTTGTTACCTGCATTCCTTCAAATCCGCTGATGCCGACTCCAATATCTGCTTCCTGAAGCATTCCGACATCATTTGCACCATCGCCAATCGCTAAAGTGGTGCCTCCAGTTCTGAGTTTGACCAGCCTTGTGACCTACTTATTTCAAGTAGAGAAACTCAAGAATTTTCAAATCAGACATAATGCAGCTCGGACATGGAACGTTTTAAATAGTCAGCCTTCAAATTGAGGCATTGTTAATGCATGAGTTCTCAAAGGCAGGAATGTTTTAGAAAGTCAAGCTAGTTTAGCATCTATACAGATTTATCAGGATTGTCTTCGAAAAACTGACTTTTTCACAGTGGCTTTAAGAACCTGCCGCAACATAACATAATTAAGTTAAGTGCAGAGCTGATTTTAACTTTGATTCTGCATAGCATGACAAGATTATCCCCTATGATGTTTCTTATGAAATTCATCATGATTTGCTGGACTAAAGTCCAAGTTACTATCTGCAGTCCATAGAGACTTTAGAAGACTCTAGAACTGAGAGAAAATATAGATAAAGTCAGGCATTGTTTTGAAAATTTATTTCATTTTGACAAATTATAGTAAAACCACAAGAACGACTAATAGGATAATATGCTTAACATTGCGTGACTTACTAACGCTTTCTGTTTGGGAGACGAGCGACAGCAAATGACAGATGCACAGCCAATGGCAAGATCGAGGAACATGTCCTTGGCATCGTCTTCCAGAGCACAAGCAAGTGAGTTGCCATCGATGATCAACGCCAACACGTCAGAGCTTTCCCTAGATGCATCAAGCAAAGCTTTGCCATCGTTTATTTGACGGAGGACGCTCGCCTTGACTGCCTGCAAAAAGCAAGCAATCTCTGTCAACCTCACTACTTGTCATATTTGAACGTGTAGCCACAGAAAACATAATAATATGGAAGAAAATACCGCATCAGCGGCAGAACTGTCCCCTGCTTTCTCTAAGGACTTATTCTCTGGTGTCTCGGAGTTGATTATTATCTGTTTCATTCCTTGTCTAAGCAAGCTACAGGCAAAGCTGCAAACGATGCAACAGTAAGTTTAAATTCTTCAAGTGTTGCCTTAATTTATCCCATGTATTGAGACCTACCCAATATTGATCGCTGTCTCCATCTTGTCCCCTGTGAGAACCCACATCTTGATTCCAGCTTGGGCAAGTTTGTCAATGCAATCAGGAACCTATCAACATACGTAATCCAAACCGTTACTATCAATTGAAAAATATGGATCAAGATATGGAAGGTTGAGATTATTTTATGAGAAACCATAAGCAGCTTTGACTATCTTTCACCACTAAAGAAATTGTTTCTACCATCATTTTCCAGTTATGATCTTTCCCTGCTGGAATCTGGACTTAATTAAATTGTCTCATCTCAAGTTCTCACCCCATTTTGAAGTTTATCCTCGACGGCTGTAGCCCCTAGGAGAATTAAATCCTTCTCAATCATTTCTTCAACTGCCTCAATTTCTTCCTCACGATCGGCGCTAACTAAATTCTTTGCAGCTGTAAATGCTTCATTGAACTCACTGTACTCATCCTCCTCAAGTTCGCGATATGCTAGCACCATTGTCCTCAAACCTGCATCGGCATATTCATTTACGTGCTCCTTTGTCTGTTTTACATAATCGCTTCCAGTTTCTGAAAGTCTCTCGAACATGACACTGTTTGATTGAAAAGAGATAGAGAGCATATTTTAGCCTAAGTACAGAATTTCGTAGTTGAGACCATGAGTGACTCATGATAATTGGATCTTTATATATCAAACCTGTCAGCTCCTTTAGTGAGGAGTAATAGCTTTCCCTCCTCGTTCATCACAATTACAGACATCCGCTTCCTCGAGCTACTGAACTCCAAGATACTTAACAGCTTATAAGTTCTACAAAAATCCAAAATGAACTCCTGCTATGACTTATACCATAAGGATGTTCAATTAACACAAGCAGGATATAGTATTTACACCCTCGACATGCCATTATCACATATATGGAATACGAAAAAGCGGAGCGACTTATTACCAGGACAACTACCACGACAAGCAAAGGCAAAAATCTGACCTTTCCACTCTTTTTCCAGACGTCGGGTCTAATTCATTTACTGAGATGCTCGTCTGAGTCCTCTCAAAAAATTCAAAACCAAGTTCTCTCGCTGCAATAACAAATGCTGCCTCATCTGGTGATTCAGCTTCATATGAGATTCTTCCTGTTTCTTCATCCACTTCTGGGATTGCAGTGTGGCAAATTGCTAACAAGCGCAAGAACTTCTGGATGATGTCTGCCCGAGGCTCATTTACCCAGTTACCATTCATAATCCGTTCATCAGTGAAATTAAATCCCTTTACAGATGTCTTGTCCTCAGTATGGATTTCCTCTCCTGCCACCTCTTCATCTAAAGATGACCCTTTTCTCCTGGCAATAGCCCTTTCTACTTCCGTGACTCCGCTGCCATAAGCAGTACCAGCCACTGAACATTTTATGAATTCCATGGAGTTGCAGGTCAAAGTACCGGTTTTATCGGAAAGAATCGTGTCAACCTGGCCCAGTTCTTCATTCAAGTTCGAGGTACGGGCCTGAGCAGGCTTGTCTCCTTCCTCATAGTACATATACAGATCTTGATTAATGAAGATGCTTTGAAGAACCTTTACGATTTCTATGGACACATACAATGAAATGGGGATGAAATAGCTGTACAACATTAGAGCCGTCAAAAAATGCAATAAGGCTGCAATCGCCGCTCTTTTAGGGTCATAGTAAATTGTCGTCTCGTCCGGTCGTAGATACCACCTCGTCATAAATTCGCCTCCAAGGTCATGACTGGTAGAAATTCCAAAGAATATCGAGCCAATGATAGACAGAAGAACCAAGAGAGCAAACAAAAGGTACACAATCTTATCCGTTCTTCTCTCGATCTTGCTTCTCTTGGAGGGCGGTGCAGTTGAATTCTGAATGACCTTCGTGTCATGACCTGTGAAAATGACCACCCCATAAATGTAATCAGTATTACGTAGCTTCGAGTCCCTTAGCAGAAGTTGCTGAGGACTTAGAGGGTGGTGTTCTTGCCCGAGATCCAAGGTCCCAACGAAAGAGTACAAGTTTGCATTCGGGTCTTCACACCTAATCATGGCCTTAAAATTTCCAAAATCCGAGTCCTCTTGCAAGTTAGAAGTTGCATCAAGTGCTTGTTTTAGCTTCAAGTTGGTCTCTCCATCAAGATTCGTGGTCTCGACATAGCAAATTGCTTCGTCGTAACTGGATGAGAGTAAGATCAGGTCAGCTGGGAAGAATTCATCCTTCTCTACCTTCACAACAGCTCCAACTTTCAAATCTCGCCATTTAGTATCGATGAAAACACCATCACCCTGATGGACTTTCACCTTTCTATTGTTAACCTCGATGTCCTGCCACAACAGTGCCGGCAAAACCAGCCAACAGAAAATTGTTTTCACGACTTACGAGTTTCAAATACCAAAAAAAGAAATGCTGATGTTACATGGATAATTCTCACGTCTAGCATGAAATAGACATTATGCACGAATAAAATTCACACAGAAGCACACATTATTGGATGATTAGACAATGTTGGAGAACTATATCTCTACCTAGAAATCATGTCAGATTTGATCAGCATGTTGAGGTAGCGAGGACTGCTAGCCTTAAGTACGAAATAGACATTATGCACAAGTAAAATTCACACAGAAGCTCACATTATTGGATGATTAGATGATGTTGGAGAACTATATCTCTACCTAGAAATCATTTCAGAGTTGATCAGCCTGTTGAGGTTGCAAGGACTGCTCGCCTTAAGTATGAAATAAGACATTATGCACAAATAAAATTCACACAGAAGCTCACATTATTGGATGATTAGACAATGTTGGAGAACTATATCTCTACCTAGAAATCATTTCAGAATTGATCAGCATGTTGAGGTGGCAAGGACTGCTCGCCTCAAGTACGAAATAGACATTATGCACAAGTAAAATTCAAACAGAAGCTCACATTATTGGATGATTAGACAATGTTGGAGAACTATATCTCTACCTAGAAATCATTTCAGATTTGATCAGCATGTTGTGGTAGCGAAGACTGCTCCCCTTAAGTACGAAATAGACATTATGCACAAGTAAAATTCACACAGAAGCACACATTATTGGATGATTAGACAATGTTGGAGAACTTTATCAACCAATGCCGTGTACATTTTTCGTACTTAAGGCGAGCAGTCCTCGCTACCTCAACATGCTGATCAAATCTGAAACGATTTCTAGGTAGAAAAGCAAGAAAACTTTGATCCGTATCCTAATGGACTTAAGAAAAGGAGAGAATAATTTTTTCCTCTCTGCAAGCAGTGACTAATGAAGGCTAACCTGCTTCTTCCTTCGCCAATCTTCGATGATCTCCTTGGCCATCGTGACTCCAATAACGACAACCAGAGGAAGCACGTTGCTGAGGGCAGAGTAAGGAGACATCGGAGTGAAAGATAACAAAGCGCAGAGGAGGAAATATACGTTGGCCACCCTCCTGAACTGCTCAAACAATGACTTGGGAAGGAATGTGGCAAGCGTGTACTTAGTGCTCCTCACATAATTACTATCATACTTCTGAAGACCGGCCTCGATGCAATCGGGGTCATTGCAGTACACCAATCTCGAAAAACCGGGTCCCCCGATCAGGAGATGCTCGCCGAAGGAGGAGTCGTTCCCGCTCGAAGAAGCGTGTATTCGGCCGAAATAGTGCTTCTTTTTCCTACCACCGGCCATTGCCTTCAACTTCTTCAACTGCTAACCACAATGTCCAGTTTCAGACCCCATAAAGAACTATTCCGGAGGACACAGTCCCTCCTCCATGAATTGAAAAGACCCTGAAATCAACTTCCCTTGTACTGCTGGATCCAATGTGAGCATCAAAACCCATTGTTCAAAAACAGCAACCGGCTGGTAAGGACCGAATATTGGAAAGCAACTGATCCTGAATTCGGACAGGATTGGGTGGAAACTCAGAAGAGACAGAGAGAGATATAAGAATATAGCTGGAAGGTACAGTTCAGACCGCAAATCCCAGGATGGAGAGTGGAATGAAAGTTGCAGCTGAAAAAGGAGCCAGAGAAAGGAAGAAACATGTGCTTCGAAGGATCAGATTCGACACTGTAGAGACCTGATCTTCAAAGAAGAGAATGACCTACGAAAGTACCCAAAATGGTTGACTGTTTGGAAGTGTGGTTCTTTGCGGGATTTTCTTCTTTGGTTTCAGTTAGTAAATTGAGATTTTGTCAATTTCAGACGGGGCCAGAAACTCTTTCGCTTGAGCTCTGGACCCTCCTGTCAATCCTTCGTTTTGACTTGCAGGTGGAAGTGGCGAGTGGGACTTTCTTGCAGGTGGTGTTAGACCAGACACTCAACTACTACTCTCACTAACACTTCTTCCGGGGGAGGAGAAGGAAAAAAGCCAGAGAAAGGTGGCGGAAGAAAACGTGTGGAGAAGCCGACTGTTTTATTTGGTGATAATTCCAAATAAAAGTTTGAAGTGTCTCGTTATTTTCAAAAAAAAAAAAACTTTGATCTATAGCATTTTCGTCATTTACTTTTTTTTATTGCTTTTTGCAGTTAGACAACCGTACCGGCTAGGGGTGATCGGTTTCCGATCCGGTCTGATTATTTTCAAGAACCGAGATTGAACCGGTGGTTTCGGTTCTTAATTTTTTCGGAATCGCGGTTCGGTCCGGTTTGGTCCGGCTCCCAGGTGATTTCAATAAATTAAATACATTTCAATAATAAATTGAATTTGAGCAGCTTTTTAGTTTTCATTATTTTAATGAAACCATCATTGAGTCCGGTATACGAATCATGATTTATGTTTGCATCTAATGTGTAGAACTCATCTGCTCCCATATTTTTTGTCAATACATTCTGCAGATAAGGTTTTTAATGTCGCTAATGTCGTTCTTTTTCGAGGACATCAAGGTTGTGTTAATGCTATTGCTTGGAATTCCAGTGGCTCACTTTCAAATATGTGAATCAGATGACACTCGGGTGCGACTAAATTCAATTTTCGAATTTATTTGAGCATGTGATATTGCTTAGAATTTGTGAACATTACAGGTGGTGTATTGAGGCAGTGGAAGTAAAGATGTAACTAGTGTTAGCAGGTTAATATTTGGGAGTGAATATGGATTTTCATTTGTGAATGGAAAGATAGCAGTCGGTTCGGGTCGTGTATTGAATTATCATTGTGTATTGAATATGGATTTTTCATCTATGAATTATACACATTTGAGTGGTGAACATAACCGGTTTTAATTTGTTTAGGGATAATTTTTAAAAAAAATCAACCAGGCTGGTCCCTTTTTATGCCCTTAGAACCAGAAACCAGATCGCCGGTCCCGGTCCGGGTGGTCCGATTTACTCATCCTTAGTACCGGTCACCGGCAAGTGCTAGGCGGGCCGCTCGCGTCTGCCACAATAGGTAGGGTGAGGGCCGCCTTGCTCGATCTAGTAAGGGTTGCCCTCGCTAATTGCGACAAAGAAAAAAAAAAGGAAAGAAATAAGTAAAAATAAATAAATAAATAAAAGAAAAAAAAATCAATAGACTTAGTAGGCTCTTTATTTGCAACAATCGGGTCATTTTAGATCTTCATTTGAAATAAGATCCACTTCAGGTTATTATTTAAGAAGGCGAGGGCAACTCTTATTTGGAATTTTCCGTAATTTTTTACATGACTTTCAAGATATACGTACTTTAGCAAGATTCAGCTCTTATAATATGCATCTATGGAAGATGATTTGAAAGAGAATTGACCCTTTATTGCGAGTTATCAGTCGGCCAAATTGACAAATCGAATTCACGCTGTGGCTCGCGTCTTCACGTGTCGGGTCTCGGGTCTCGACACAACCTTTAACGACTTTTTTGGGAAATCGAGTCGAAGCAGTCCAATTCATCTCTAGTTGAAGGTAACAACATTAGCTTAACCTCAAGTCATTGAAGCATATGGCAAAACTATTGCCACTATCTCCGCTCCTCTTCTATAGCTCTCTGAGTAATACAAACGGGGTTGTACAGAACAGAGACGAAGCCCGTTTCGGGCCCGGCCCTCCCTCCCACTCATCCCATCCGAGGCTCATCTAGGCCCAATAAGTAAAAGCCCAACAGGCCAGGCCCATCTCAGAAGTCAAAACCGGCCTTTCCCCAAACGGCGTGCGTCGTAGGAGAGTTCGCGCAGGAAATTAGTTTCTGACCTTTTCTCCTGTCAGCTCTTTTCTCTCTATATTTCTGTTTTTTTCCTTCTCTAGGAGAAATAAAAATATTGGAGAAGCCCCAGGAGGGGAGCCCGACTGCCTATTCACGCTCTTCAAAGCCGCGTGCGCGATCGTCGCCGCGCGAATCGTCCTTAGCTGGCGCGCGATCGAATCCACGCGCCCACCCGACGCGTGGAGGCGGGGGGAACCCTGCGGGTTGAAACATTTTTTCGCTTTGCTTGCCCTAATCAACTGCGAGTCGTCTTATCCCGTGATTCCTGAAGAAATCGTGATGCTCTTCTTCTTCTTCTTGTTCTTTTCTCAATAAAGATTTGATTTTGATCGTGTGTGTCGATCCGCGCCTCGCGCATCGATTTGGTCGGTGGTTCTGGTTCGACAGCGTGAAGATCGATACTGCTTCCCGTTCGGCTTCAATCACTCGGTGAGTAGGTGAATAGCGAGGTTTTCGTCGTGTCCCCATCGTTTTTTGTGGTCTCTGCGTCTTTGCTCGTGATCGGATTGTTCTGATTAGCCTACGGGCTTGTTTGATTGTGTGTTTGGTTAGGGTTTGGTTTTTTGGGTGTCCGTTTGAAGTTCGAAAGATGGACCCGATGGATATAGTAGGCAAATCGAAGGAGGATGCTTCGCTACCCAAAGGTCAGTTTTTATGTTTTCCTTCCCTCTCTTTCTTTGTTTAATGCGTATTTGACGGATTGCTGTTGTATTGGTTTGTGAATATGGTGTTTTGTACTCTAATTTGGGGTCGAGTGGCTGAATTGGGGTTTCGTTCTCTTTCCTTCGTTGCATGATTGGCTTAGTCAGTGAGAGTGACTTAATTTGGGGGAGAACTATATGGAATTTGTCCTTTCAGTTTTCTTCTATCTTGCAAAATGGAAGTAGGGATGGTGGCAATGGTACTGGTTATTGGCAATTTATGAGTGAAAGTGGGTTTTTCTTTGGGACACATATAGCACACTGTAATTGAAGAACCTTTGACAGGCAAGTCAATGGGTTGATCCCTTGTTTTAATCTCATATAGCACACTGTATTTGTTTTGACCAGCTTCTTGATTTCTTCGGTCAGTATTCCTTCTGGTAAATATGTTCTTCCCATAAAACTTAGTGGGATTAGGAGATAGGATGGGCTACAATACTTAATACAGATTTGTTTCTACCTTGCTTTAATTCCTCTTTTGCCATATCTTTATTTCAACACTCTTCCACTTTCTGCATGTGTTGCCACGGAAAGCCTGGACATGAGTTTACTCAATTCTAATGCACTAGCTGATTAAAAGAAATAATTGTGTGGTGACCAATCCTGCAGATGAAGCACAATTTGGCGGTGGGGAGGTCTTGCATATTTGTGTCACTTCGCTATGTTGTGCGTAGTGGATTTTTTCGTAATATTTATAACAGTTGGAAATAATTTGATTAATCATGTGGTGTTAATAATCATCAAATTGGTGCGTTACAATGCTCCACTCCATGCTAAAGCAGTCTTATCTGTTCATCGTTTTTGCAGCAACTATGACAAAAATTATAAAGGAAATGCTACCGCCTGATGTCCGTGTTGCACGAGATGCTCAAGATCTGTTAATCGAGTGTTGTGTAGGTGAGAACTACCTGTTTGAATAAGATTTTATGGCATGCATAAATTAGTGAGATCATTTTGAGTTGATCCGGTACTTCACTGCTCGTCTATGGAATGTAAAAATGTTGTTTGATGATGATTGTCATTGGATATCACTAGTGAATTATTGGCCATATGTATAATAGATATAGTTTCATGTACTCTATACTCTAGCTTTCGGGTTTCAGGTAACACATTGCTTAGGGGTCAATATTTACAATGGAATGGTGGTTCTTTTATATGTGACCAAATATTTTTCTTCCCGAAAGTTGACCTGTTGTTTTTGAACACCTGAGACAAGAATTGCTTTATGCTGGGGCTTTTTTTTTTTAATTGAGGTTGAATGCTGGGGCTATTTTACCAACTGTACTTTTATATCCATATTTGCTTCTTGATAAGTTAATCATACTCCATCCCTTTGAAACAGCTCTTGTATAGAAACTTGTGTATTTGTACAGAGGTTTTTGCTAAGTTGATTTGTTGCAATGTTTTCATATGGTTTGCGTTTTTCCTATTCTCATAGGTATTTAGCTATCACATTCCTTTTCTTCCATTATTAACGATATTCTGGTCGCCTAGTATCTGACATCTTTTCCTTTTTATGTTGTCTCGTCAGAGTTCATAAATCTGGTGTCATCTGAATCAAATGAAGTTTGTAATCGAGAGGAGAAAAGAACGATTGCTCCCGAGCATGTACTAAAGGCATTAGAGGTGCTCTTCTTGTTCTTTTTCTTCTTCTTATTCTAATTCTCCATTGGACACACTCTGCATTGGCAATTGCTTTTCTTTTGATCCTACACATTCTCCTATCCTTCTAAATGAACCATGTGCTTGAGTTCTGTCCTGGTGAATAACAGTTCACAATGCCAAAACCTGTACTTCAACAGGAGAATCCTTGTGCTTTAGCAGAGTTAGTTGCATTTTGTTTTAATTTCTAACCAGACAAACCAACACTTGAATTGTTATCATCGGATTGTCGTTGATGGCAATGGCTTTTATCTTCAAAGCTAAATTGTCTTCCTTCATTGGCATACATACATTAGGATCTTCAAATTTATCATGTTCTCCTGCATGCTTACTGAAAGCCAAACTGGCATATTTTGTGCCAGCATTAGCATAAATCACATGGATATGCCATTCCTTATACTTCCCATTAGTTGAAGCGCCAGCAAGTCCACCATTACTTTGTTAATTTTAAGTGAACAGTGATGACAGATGTTGAAAAGAAGGAATAGTTCTCTTGATGTTGTACGTATTTTTGTGACTTTCTTTTTCCTTGGACTTTGATTTTAGATGCTCATACTAATTGCTGTTTCAGGATATTCTAGATCTGATTTGGTAGTTGATTGACTTTCAGGTTCTTGGATTTGGGGAGTACATTGAAGAGGTTTATGCAGCCTATGAACAACACAAGCACGAGACAATGGTACTGCTTTCCTTTTCCTAAATTGTATCCTTTTTGTAACTGGGTGACAAGTTAAAAAAGCTTGCCGCTCATTTGCTCCATGTGCGGCTGTGAATATTCTAAAAGCTGGTACAAATTGGAATTTCTAGGTTCTTTCAGAGTGGATATCTTCATCCCTGACAAAAAAAAAAAATTGGGTCTAAATTCCTAACTAACTTTACAGAGATAAATGTGCTACAATTTCTAAAGCTATCTAAACTTCAAAGCAACTGAGTTTTTTGTCCTAGGAAAAATTTTATTTTATCCAAAGAAGCCAGCTTTTGTTTAGGGACTTCTTGATTTCATGGATTATGATGAGTTCTCTTATCAAAAGCGTTCGTTATTATGGAGGGTGACTCAAAGTTGGTGTTGTTCCGTAGAGTTTCGTGAATCGAATACGTAAGGATGTTGGCCTCTGATGACCCAAATGAGCATAAACCACTGTTATTTCTGATTTTCAGTGTTCTTAGTTAGCTCTTGGTCTCAGCTAGTAGAATCAACAATGTGCCCATTATTGAAAAGACAATGCTAGAGAAGAATCTTGAAGGGGAGTGATCCAAAAGCTACTTGAATTGTGCACGTGTGGCAAGATGTAAAACACAAGCAGTGTCTGGTCTTTTGTTTTAACTCATTAGCGTTTTGATCCCTTCTTGATAATTGCTTTTGGGCCATGTCTGTTTCAGAAGATGGCGGGAGCATTAACATCTTCTCTTAAATGTGTACAGCAGGATTCTCTTAAAGGTGGTAAATGGAGTAATGGAGCCGAGATGACCGAAGAAGCACTACTAGCAGAACAGCAAAGGATGTTTGCTGAGGCGCGTGCCAGGATGAATGGTGGGGCTGCTGTCCCCAAACAGACAGATGTAGACTCTAATGTAGAGAGCTAATTTTAGGACCTTGATTTCCTTAAACCATAGGCAAGCATCTCTAACTCTTCTAGATGTGCTTCTGATCTCCTCTTATTTTGTACAGAGCCAGTTGGGAGGTAGTCTGGCCTTTGTTGATATCATTATACGTTTCGAGCTTGTATTTTATGTATGGATGTTTTCCTAATGTAATTAGCGAGAGCTTTTACCGTGCTCCAATCATCCTTTTCTGGTCCCTCTAGTTACTT
Organism: Rhodomyrtus tomentosa; assembly: GCA_028455895.1. Lineage (NCBI taxonomy): Eukaryota > Viridiplantae > Streptophyta > Magnoliopsida > Myrtales > Myrtaceae > Rhodomyrtus > Rhodomyrtus tomentosa. The sequence goes on along the minus strand of JAPCWY010000003.1, from coordinate 44,176,844 downwards.
TTCTGTATACGTTCTCGTTCATCTTCTTAAGAAATGAAGGCTGTTGTTGAGAGCTGTAGCTGCTGATGTTATTAGATGCAGTTTTGATTCTTCGGAGAAAAGATTTCTCGCAAATTGGAAACAACCAGAGCCGCTTGTCGGGGTTGGTGCTATTTAATCCTCAAGGATGTATCATGGGAAGATCCAGCATTTTGTTGTCGATAATTTGTGTCATGCTGCTTGGATTAGTGTAATTATGTTGAGGGAAATGCCGGTTTTCACGCTATGTTTGGCATTTTCTTTCTCAACCGCTTCTTGATCCTAGGATGGCACATGCCAACACAAACTTCATCAGCATAGAATACAGCATAATTCAAAGCCAAATTGATTCACTACAGTCGCTCTCTCCTCTGAAAAGGAGATGTCAAATGATGTCCTGTTGCGATTGCGGGTTCTCGGTACTCCAAAACTAATAGGAAATATACTGCTTCTTGATCCTAGGATGGCACAAGCCAACACAAACTTCACCAGCATAATTCAAAGCCAACTTGATTCACTACAGTCGCTCTCTCCTCTAAAAAGAAGATGTCAAATGATGTCCTGTTGCGATTGCAAGTTCTCGGTAGTCCAAAACTAATAGGAAATATACATGGATGGCCAGTGAATCCGACAGCCCGACCATACACATTGCGCAGCCATTTCGTAGTCAAGCATTACATTAAACATACTCTAATCAAACAAATAAAAGAATCTGCTATGAGCTCAATTGAAACTATTGGGAAAGAATAGATGACAAGGATACAAACAGATTTTATGAGACTTGATCGATGGCACGCATAGAGCAAGAGACATGAAAAACAGCCCCACAAAGCAAATGTGTCCTTAATTATAGAGTGCCACCTGCATACTGGTCTCTCCATCTCCTTCATCCACACATTATCATGCTCGAGCTCCATCTCTCCCGCTCTTCTTTCTTTAGTCGCATCTACTTGAAACATTCTGGCCTTTTACGAGCGAAACCCGGCTGTATGAAAACAATTTCTTTTGTGAGTATAAAATAGACATAGAAAAAGCATTTGCAAACTTGATCAGCAGCAGCAGAAGAAACACAGGCACGTGATTAATGTGCTTGTGATTGTTCAGTGGACCCCTGTAAGTTGGAATAGCATAAAGCCATTCTGGAAAATGGCAAGCATGTGGGGATTCACTCCTTTACCTGAAGCAGCATGGAGGGAGCTCCAGCCGGGTCTGGAACAACATGGCTTCTGGTCTTTCTTCCATTGAGTGTGGCAATCGAAGGGCTACTAGCTGCTGTTATATCCCAAAAGCTGCGCTTCTTAGCTGTGGGAATTGGAGATTTAAACCGGTGACTTGGGCTCCTCAGCTCACCGGTGCTCAGCTCCTTAGGTCTCAAGCTAGCCCTTGTGACTACCCTTTTCACTCCCTCCCCTCCCACTCCTATGGAAGATGCTCTTTCACCCTTTTGTGAAAGCTTCTTTATGCAATCGTCCTTCTGTTTCAATTCCAAGGCATGTTCTTTCTTCATCTTTTGCATGTCCGCCTCCAAGGTCTTGATGGTTTGTCGAAGCTCTTTAACCACTTCATCTGCTCCCTTCCTTTTGAACTCTGGAGTGAAACAAGTCCCCGATAAGAAAGAAGCTCTGGGTCTCCGTTTTTCATTTGGCTGACATGATGTAGGAGGAGTCAACAGAGAGGTCACAGAGGACGGGGTGGGAGATGATTGCGCAGCCAACGATTGCGCCTGAAGGGTGAGAAGTTTCTGTTGCTGCCGAGCCAATTGTGCTCGCAATTCTCGATTCTCTTTCTGTAACTCCAGCAACAGCTTGGCCTGATCCGTTTCCGATTCTGGCACCTGCAATGCTTCTTCATTCACCTCACATGCCTGTGAAGGTATGAGCAAGTATCAATAATTATTGCCAACATCTCCAAAGAAAAGCCCCAAAGTTTTAAGAAAATGCATTGAGAAGGAGCATTGTTAGTTATCCAGAGAAAGGAAAACAATAGTTGCAAGGAGTTAGACCTTGGTGCGGATTTGTTTGGCCCGGTCTGCCCAATGAAGTGTGTTTTGTGTCTCACCAAATGAGAGATTGCTTGGGCTGATATTCGCAATCATCACAGTGTTGCAAGATCCCCCGAGAGAGTCCTTGAGCAGTTGTGTGAGTTTCGAGTTTCGGTAAGGAATGTGCCTTTTTCCCTCCACAAGAGCATTAATGCAGCTACTTAGTGCGAGAAGAGACCGATTAATGTTGGCGCCTTCAAGTGATCTAAGTGTTCTCTGATCTGTGGCAAGAGCTCTCTCTGACCCGGCAAGATCGATCAATGACAACTTACCCACCCGGTTGACCATATTCATGGCAGCATCTTTTACTCGATATTCAACCACAACCTTATTATGACAAAGTACGGGGTGAGAGACTCGGAATCACAGTTCTTATTGGAAGCCTAATCAAGGATTTGTATCTGCAAATATACCTGGAGAATGGCATGGGATCGGGAAGATGTTTCATTGGCCCGTGTTGGTTCAGTAGTTCGGTTTTGGTTCCCTTGGAAAAGCAGTGCCATTACCTGTCTTGCAAGAAAATGAAGGAAAAAGATTATCAGCCTCTACATTTTTTTTAACTCTCACATCTTAGTAAAGTTTGATAGGGAATAATATTATTACTTCATCTGTTGAATAAGCTCTGTATTGTGTGAGACCAGCTGCCACAATCCCCTGGAGAAGAGTCAATCGCAATTTAGGTATTACTGAATTTTATTACTTCATGTAAGCCGAAATCCTTGTGCAATTCTTGGAAAAAAAAAATCTGAAAGTAATCATTTTGTATTCTACGAAGCAAGTTCATATGTAAGACTAGACTAAAGGGAGTAATATTAACAAGGTTGATAATAATGCCCTTCTCGAATACGTCCGGATATACAAGTGATCCAACCTGTTTATCTTCTCTGAGAACAAGAGGCCTTCCCGGAGAGAGCAAATCGCGGACAGTTTCGTTATAGACCTCGAGATAAGACAGGTGAACCACATGGTTTCCATCACAGCTCCTCTGCCTGATTTTGGTGAAGAGATCCTTAATTGCAGAAACCATGACTCCAGGATTCTCAACAGTGCCAAGCATCGTGTAAGTCTTTCCAGCTCCAGTCGCACCATAGCAGAACACAGATCCGTTCCTCCCCTGCAGAACTGCCTCGACTAATTCCGCTGTTCTGTAGGCAAAAGTAAGTAAAAGCATCATTCTTTGCTTCCATCTAAAATTGACAAGAAAACTACAGCATTTCCATTCCTAGAGAACTTAAAGAGCCACTCAACAAAAGAATTACTTCAGCTCCTTCAAATGCACACATTCAAATCTTTCCTTTTTATTTTTAGTAGTTCGAAATATTAAGCCTGAGAATGTTCTAAAGATTGAGCTGCTTTTCTATAATCCAAAATCCAATACATAATCAAATCCTGTCCTCTTTTGGAACTTCTCTGCCACCTACCAGTAAGCTTGTTGCAGATGCCAATGGAAGTGAAAACTGGTCTGAAAAGCTTGAGTTTAAAGCACAAAGAAAGAGCGAGACAGAGAACAGAACACCCTTAATCTCTCTGAGGCGAGATCTCTAGCAAGAACTCGTTTCGACGTCAGAATCGTCTAGGCAGGAAAGAAATAAAAAATTTCTGTCATCTGAAGCTTAGAAGTTCCAGAAAGCTACAATGGAGCAATACCCTCCTACCAGTCCCTTGTTTCTTCGAGAACTAGAAAGACAGACCGCCAGCAGCTTCATTTTTGTGAAAAACAAACTAAAATTAGCACGCCGGGAGTGGAGGGACTATTAATCTTTTCAACAGATTGCCATTTACCAAAGCTTATGACTATATGAGCAAAACTGGAATCGAACTCTCCGCTAGCAACTTAAAACCTCGAAACCTTTTCAGAAAGGGAAAAGAGAGAGACTCACGTAGCGGAATAAACTTCTTGCTGAGTGGCGGAGTCTGGGAACGAAGCATCAAAAGCGAAATGCCTCCCTCTCAACCTCTTCAGCCTCAGGTAATCGTTCTCGTTCCCATACTCCGTCAAGTACACGTCCCGCCGGTTCACGATCCTCACGCAACACCTGGACCCCGCCTCCCTCTCTCTCTTCGCCATCGGCCTCAGCCTCACGAACACCAGAATCCGGCTGTGATCGCCGCCGTAATTTCTCTCTCTAGCGGCCTCCGGTTTCTCCATTTCCTGAACAATTCTTGCCGGCCCACCCATGGACAGCCTCCTCGCCACCGTCGTGGTGGTGGTCTCCGGAGCAGCCTTCCTCGGGCAGGTCGAGAACCCGATTATCCTGTCCTGACCCGACCCGATGTTCTCCTTCGCGTCCTCGGGCCTCGGGTTCTGGTTGCTGGGTTGGGGCAAGACAAATGTTCTTGTGATCGTTGAGTTGGTCATTGTGTTCTCTCTCATGACCTGACCCAGTTTCGACCCATTTTCAGCGTTCGGCTCCGTCGAGTCTCTGTCTCTCCGCCGGTTGGATCCGAAAAGGTCTACACTCGGGTGGGTCGAGAGCCCGACTCCATTCCTGCTCTGTTCCTCCGTCGTTGCTGTTGTTCTTGGAATATTTCTTGCTTGCTTTTGCTGCTCGTAGAGGAGGGTCAATTCCTTCATCTTCTCCTTGAGCCCATGGTGCGGGTTTCGCAGTGGGAGATTGAGGTTGCCCATCTGGGTCGCCCTCTCCTGGTGGGTCTTGACTCGGGTCCTCGGGCCCGTGCACGAGTCGTCGTCATTGCTCTGTTCTCGGTTGCTGCTCTGAGAGTGAGACCGCGTTGACACTGGCATTCTAGTGATTTTCTCACCATCCAAACCAGCTACGACAAATCTTTCCACCGACCCAGTTGCAGAAGGAAGTCACAGTGTGGCCACAGATCAGAAAATCTTTCCCCGGAAAACAAACCCAAGATCGAAAAACTCCCCCCCCCCCCCCCCGGAAAACAGATTTCAAATGCGCTAGCGCTCTTTTGCTGGCGAAATCAGTGATAAGACTGTGAAAGTGGGAACACAAGAAGCACAGCTCAAGAAGTTGAAACCAGAGGAGAGGAGGAGCAGCAGCACAACCAGCTCTTGCCGAATGGAAAATTGGAAAGAGGGAGGGAAGAGTGGGAATCGAGTGCGGGTGATGCGGGAACCGATTTCGGTGGAATCTCGGCCGTTGAGAGACTGATTATGACGGATGGCCTGATGGAGGGGGAGTGAAATGCGGCTTTTGAATGGAATTTGCTATGAGCACTCTCCTTTCTTTTGAGCCCCTCTCTCTCTCTCTGTGCGCGTGCCGAGTAAAGAGATAGGGGGGAGTGGAAGTAGGGAGAAGTGGAGTGCTCTTAGGTGAGAAATTTGAATGGGCATCGGCTTCGTAACGTTCAAACTGCGTGTCAGGGAGAAGACCCCAAACGGTCAGATCTCATTCTTCATGTTCAAGAGACATTGTCTATCTTTTTCTTGATTTCTTTTAATTAGGCGATTAATTAAAAGGCTTAACGTTTTTTCAAGTGAGGGAATGCACTTCTCATATAATTATCATAATTATGTGTTTTCGAAGCATATGAAATCTATTTTTGAAGCACTTCGAACACGCGATAATTTTTCTATTTAGAATCTGTCATAAATAAGCGACCGTATATGTGCATTTAGCGACGCATGATTGCAAACTATATAGCAGCTCAAGAAAACGTTGAAATTCGACCTGAAAAAGAAGATAATGTCGAAATAATTATTTAAAAGAAAAGATAAAGTGATTTGTGTCACAAGAATAGTGTAGCCACGAAATTACCGTAATTAAAAAGTACTTATTTTCAAAGTTACTGTTGCTACCCCATGGCTACATTGAATATCATTTATTACCGTGGACTATTTTTCGAATCGTACGATAAGCCTACCTCCTCTGTTTTATCAACGGCATGACATCGTATTAATAAATCCGTGAGCATTTCACTACAGGAACATATAATGGTATTGTTTTTTCTTCGTGTTGAAGGCAATGCTTAGATTCTTGTAGTGCAAAAAGGTGTTTTTTTTTTTGTTTCCTTAAAGAAGTTTCAAAAATTTGTTCAACTCAGATAACAAAATCGGTTCGAAATTGGATTAGACCGATTTTCAGGTAAAGTCGCCACTTCCAACCTTTGAGCTAGGAGCCTGACTGACCTTAGACCGATCCTTTCCAGTTTCACGGAACCAAAATCAAACTCATTTTCCCTATAACCGGTCGCTCTTGATGGGTTCTCGGGCTGAATCAGATCCAGTGCTTACCCATAGGTATCACTCGACAAAATCCTTACTTGACTCAGATCGTATTCGATTAGATGATCATAGTCTATTGTCGGCAAGATGATTTGATGGTTAGTGCACTATCATTAGATGATCAAATTAATGGACGGTGGGGGAATGGAGGGTGAGCGTTTTTGTCCTTCCTTAAGCTTTGTTGCATTTTTACGGGCTAAGGCCACGTTAGATTAATGATGGCAAACTATGCATTTTGTCCTTGGCTTTTATGTTTGGAAGAACAATCACTTGGTTCAACCTAACGGCTTTATCTTTACTTTCACGTTTTCTAATCTGCCCCTCATTTAGCTTTCCCAGGTTTGAAGTCAGAACATAATGATCGGTCCAATTTGACTATTTTTCTTAGTGGAAAATCATACCTAACTACTTGTCCTACGTGTAGGTGCTCGTACCACTATCGTCATTATTAGTGTTTAACATATCAAATAATGTAAAAAAAAAATAAAAAAAATTAAACCTCAACTAGTCCGAAAAATGAGAAAGGGACAATATGATGAATGAACTGATTAAATCGTTTTCGCTCAACTCAATTTAATCATAGTGCGATTACACAAGTTATCGAGTTTCGAGAAGCAATTCAAATCGATTTCGAGTGATTTATCGAAGAATACATAGTTTAAAACGACGATAAGGAATCTGATTGTCTTGTCCGCTCCGAATTTGGTAACCTCGTGCGAGGGGCCTAAAAAAAAAATGTTTGGTCTGTCGATTTTCTTTTGTTATTTTACATGTTAAACGAGCATAGACATGACTTTCGTAAGTCTAGAAAATGTCGGACTCTGTTTTCTTTTTCAAATGGATGTGTGTCGAACTCCGGTCTGAGTTGGGTTAAGATGTCGATCTGTTTCTAATTTTAGTATGGGCCAACATATTAGCCCATTTCTATTAGGGATGGAAGTTCATTGACGTGGACCACAGTCGGCCCAATTCTAGAGGGCTAAAGTTTTCTACAATTTATTTTCGAGTACTCAATTTATTTTAGGGATAATGACATAAATGGTCCATGAACTTTAATATAATGTGGATTATAGTCCCTAACTTTAAATTTATTCAATATGGTCCTTGAATCTTAGCCTAGTATTCAATATGGCGTTGAAGTTTTAATTTGTTCAAAATGCTCCCTACACTTTCGCTACATGTTCAATATAGCCCTTAAACTATATGAAAATATTCAGTATAGTTCTTCTATTTATTTATGATCATGGACATTTTCATAGAATTCAGAGACTAAATTGAATATTTACTAAAAATTTAGAGACTGCATTGAATAAATTAAAAGTTCATGGATCAAATTGCATAGTTGACTAAAGTGCATAGACTATATTGAACAAATTAAAATTTTATGCACTACATTGTACATTGAGTCAAAGTTCATGGGCTATTTGTATCATTTTCTCCTTATTTTGTACCATGTTCGTGAGGAATTGAGGAGTCATATATATCTATTCAAAATCACTATTTTTTTTTCCTGAACCTTTTGAGATTAATGATATGTCGGAGATTTATAAATTTTTTTTTTTGAAAAGTCATTGTATTTCTTTAATTCTTTGAATTTACTACCATATTTCGTGCTAGACTATGGAGATTCACCACTAATACAATACCACAATGAGCAACGTGATAAAGTGTAAAAACAAGAAAGAGAAATTGAGATACAAATTTGTTATCTTAATTCACTCTCAAATTGGGGCTGTTTCAAGCAAATAATTCCCCTCTAATTAGTTTTTCGTATATCTTGTTACTTCACTCAATTTGATGAGTATAAATCACACACCAACGAGCGAGACTTCCGTGCCTTCCTATTGATGGGAAGAATGTTGCTAAGTTCCATTGGTGTAATGGGTTATGTTGCTAAGTTCTATTGGTGTTGCCTGCAAATCTATATCGGGTGACATACTTTTAGTAATGTTGTGTACTAACTTATCGTTGTTGCCAAATAACATATTTTTGGGTGCTTGAGATTGTTGGCAAATATGCCGCTTCTTAATGATCATTTGTTTCGTTTTGTTTTCTCAAATAATCCCTAAAATAAATAAAACAAAAAGTTAAAATCATGAAAAATATCAAATTGATAAACCTTTGACCAATTTATCATAAAATAATTTTTTAATCACAAAAAATCTCAGGCAGGTACAGTTGTGTAATTGTCAAATTTCATCTTTAAATTTACTGACTTGGATGACGCATGGTAACATGGCAAGTCCACGTGAAAATTCATAGGATTATTACCATAAAAAATCTCAGACTGTGACACATGTGATAAATTTATCCTAAATTAATTTTTTGATACGCAAAAAAATCAAATTGATACAGGCTTGACACACTTACTCTTTGTCAATACTCCTAAGCAAGTCCGAGTTGTGATGTAAGATGGTTATTTTCTAGATTTCTCTGACATCGTCTCTATATCATCAATTCCTGAATTATCTTTCTTTATAAGTCGCTATAGCGACAAGAAAAAGACTTCGGTATTAAAGCAAACTCAGTGCGACCATTCATCATAGGCAACATCCTGACGTAAATTGCAACAGAGAAATCTCGAAAATAAACTCAATTGCACATCACAAGTTAGCTCTGTTCAGGAGTATTGGCGAAGGGTAAATATGACACGCTTGTTCCAGTTTATTGATGATCCAAAAAATTAATTTGGGGGAAATTTACGACAAATATGGGTTTGAGATTTTCGTGGTACTAATCCCATGAATTTTCACGTGGACTTGGCACGTCACCACACCACGTTGGCAAATTTAACTGAAGCTAAAGGAGAGAGTTTGTCACAAATATATCAGTTTGAGATTTTATATGGTAAAAAATAGTTTTAAGTAAATTTGACATAAGTAAACTAATTTAGAGTTTTTGGTGATCTTAATCCATAAGTAAATTGATCATCAATGGATAAATTAAACTGCAAGTGGATGTCCAAAGAAACGAGTTATTTTTAGTAGAGGTGATCGGTTCACAATCCGGTGCGGTTCTTCTCAAGAACTAGGAACCGGACTAGTAGTCTTGGTTCATATTGTCCAGAAACACAGATCGGATCAAGCCATCGATTCGGTTCTGTTCCCGAGCGTTTCTAAGGATCAGATATAATAAATTTTTACGAATCTTAGACTTGAAAAATTCCTCCTTATTTCTTGTTCATTCAAATATTTTTTTGCTCAAGATCTTATTTACAATAAAATTTACTTGTGTATGTGTGTACGTATGGGAGTATTCATCTTTGATAGATGAATATCGATCCTCAACAATATGCTTAATGATTAAAGTTACTTTTAAAAAAATTTTAAAAAATTGACCGGTCCAATCCGGGCGGTCCGATCCTGTATTCTTGAAACAGGGAACCAAACCGTTCGGTCACTAATTCTAATTTTAGGAATTGAAAACCCGACCGTACGCACCTTTAGCACCGGGAATCGGAACACCGATCTGCATCCGATTCGAGTGGGACGATTTTATCATCCTTACTTTTTAGTCCCCTAGCGTTTTATTTAAGGAAAAATAACGCACAACAGAATCCTTTTTTTTTCTTTTAAAGATCTCAACCTTTGACTCGTCGTTTGATTCAAAGCTCTACATATACATCTCTCTCTCTCTCTCTCTCTCTCTCTAGCTCTCTCTCTCGAGCTACACGAACATGGCGATCAAGACCACACATCCCAACACCATCGTCTCCTCCTTCCCTCTCGAGCCCCACCACAACCCATCACCGCCCCGACTCGGGCACCCCCCAGAGACCTCGATCTGCGGATCCCAATGCAGATCATTGCGTCCTTCGCTCATCTTGGCAATCGATTGAGACAAGCCCACGTGGTTGCTGCTGCTGGCGTTCCCTTCCCAAGAGCACGGCCTCACCCCAAAAGGCGCATCCGCACGCCATGATGATGACGACAACGACGACGATGACGTTAATGGGAACCGGTGACAGAGGCCGGGATTGTTCCACGCTCCGAAACGCCTGCCCATCTTGCCGTAGAACGCTCCTGGGAAATCGAGCTGGCCGGTCAGATTATTCCGGTTCAGGTAAAGAGCGCTGATGCAAGGCAGTGATGCAAGCTCGGAAGGAGGGGTCCCCGAGAGGGAATTATCGCCGAGTCCCAAGAATCTCAGCCGTTTGAGGTGGGTCATGGACTCTGGAATGTGGCCTCTCAGCCCGGCGTTGGATAGGTCCAGCACCTCGAGATCCTCCAGGTTCGTCCACTCGATGCCCGCAAGATCGCCGCGCAGGGTTGGGTTGTTGGACATCACCATCTCCTTTAAGGAGACCAATCCTTGGATGTCTTCGATCAACCCGCCTGAGATTTTGTTGCCCCCGAGGTCCAAGAGCGTGAGGTTCCTCATGTTCCCCAGTTCTCGGGGCAGAGACCCCTCCAGGTTGTTGTTGCTCAGGTCGAGCTTCAGGAGCGAGGTCAACCCCCCAAAAGTCAACGGCAATGGCCCGGATAAATCGTTCCTGCTGCAGTCGAGGATCAAGAGGTTGCTCAATCCCCCGAGAGCTGGTGGGATCTGACCCACGAACCCGTTCGATGAAAGGACGAGCCTTTTCAGGCTGATCAGATTGCCCAATTCCAGTGGTAAAGACCCGGTTAGCCCGTTCTCGAGAAGGACTAGTGATTGGAGATGCTTGAGCCTGCCAATGCTGGTGGGAATCGTTCCGACGAGTCCCGGGTTTGATCTGAACTCTACCGACTCCAAGGTGTTTGATAAAGCTCCCCAACTGAAGCTGGAGATCCTGACAGGGTTTTGGCGACGGGACAGGAAGCAGTTGTAGATGGAGAGTGTCGTGAGGTGCTTGAGCTGGAACAACTGATGCGTGAACTCTGCATCTTGGGCGCATTTCAGAGAGTTTTCATAGACCGGTCCAATGTTCAAGGTGCTCACGTACCACGAGCCATTGTAGAGATCACAATACACTCCCTGCGTCGACCATGGAAAACAGAAAGTCAACGTTCGCCGCTTCATGTAGCACTCAATCTCAATAGAAACAATTAGCGAGTGAAGGTGACAAGACGTGTACATTACTTCTCTTCTGAGTTGCAGGAGGAGACATGAAGGCCAAAGGCCATTGCTTTTGGTGAATCAAGTTTGACCTTCAATCCAACCCCTCCCCCCCCCCCCCAAAAAAAAAAAAAGAAAAAAAAGTAATTGATGAAGTTCATCTGGATTACTATCAGAAGGTCCAGAACTAATGAAGCTCAACCCATTCTTAGTGATGATACTCATGGGTTTGACTAGGGCCCTCTCTTCTTTTTTGGCCAAAATCCTTCTATCATAATTGCCATTTAGATTTGCAGGTCTTGGTTGAGTAATTTGGGCAAAAAATGCTCCATTGAGAGTAAGAGGAAGTAAACTATTGGAAGATCCTGGACACTTCGCGATCCTTGTATACTGCTTTTCTAATTTGTTATAATATTAAGGGAGAATTTCTCTAGGGAAGATTCCAAGATACATGTATTGCAATGGAAATTTCTAACTATGATTTGGAACTCAAAAGGGTTCCTTGGTGTTAACAATTGCACGCGGGGAACTCCAAGAACTCACTAGACAGCATTAGTTAGCTAAGTTACAAGACCCTTCTTTTCTACTTGAAACAAGAAAAAGTTAACCTGGATTTGGACATTCATCCGATGGCTACTTTCTCTACCGATACATGTCTTCCCTACTGCTCCGGTGAACAACTACAGAAAAAGTAATGCACAAGACATCTGGCGTTTGCATCTGCGTGTTTTTTTCCCCACAAGATGTCCATTGTCCTATGAAACTGAGACAATGCATAACCAAAATGCTTGTAACCTGATCTCTGATCTCCATTTATCTCTTGCATGTTATTCATAGTAGTAGGGGAAGTACCTGAATCGGTGTCCACCCACAAGGGTCTGGATACAAATCAGAGCCATTCCACCATTTGCCCACGAAGCCCTGAATTGCAGAGTACAGCGCCTCTTGCTCTCTTCTCTCCATTGGAGCCCCTGAAGAACCGTTCTCCTGTCCTTGCCCTCTGCAAGAAACGCTCAACAAGGACAAGGACGCCAAGAGCAGCACGATCAAGAAGCCCAGAGGAGGGCCAAGCGACATCTTCATGGCCAAATCTCGAAACCAGAAAGCCACGCAGAGTCAAAGACCCAGTCAAGAAGCAACTAACCCTACGCAAAACCCGTATGTATCAACCCTTTTACAAGCCAATGAGAGAGACAAGAGTCTGTTCGCGAAAGGGGCCACGCTAAGCTCGTCTCATCACAGGTCACACCACCATAAAGAGAAGAAACATGACAAGAAAGAAAAAGCAAAATGGCCAGGACGTCTGGCTTTCCCGGAAAACACCGACAGCACAGGAAGAGAAGCTCCCGTTAGACCGAGCAGACTGGAAGAACACGGAGGATCATGAACTGCTCTACTACGTGACTCCCGTACAGATACCCACAAACAGCGAAGCAAGGAGCTTGCAAGGGACAAGGGAAGGTCTAATCCCGGAGTTTCTCTCTTTTCTGCAGCAAAAAGCAAGTACCGAAGCTCACTTTCTTCGAAGAAATTCAAGAAATTTTCCACAAAAAAAAAAAAAATTTGCACTTCGATAACGTGGGGAGTTTTGTTTTTTCTTCTCGCAAAGAACGAGGTGGCCTTGGCGCGAGCTCTTCTTTTGGGCATGGGGTTGTGTTTTCCTGTTGGGGAAGAATTTATGTTAGATTGGCAGGAGTATCAAAGAGCCATCGATGATGGTTGGGTTCCTAGTTCCGGTTAAAACGCCAGGATTTGTCGTGACGTCTACTTTTGGGGACGCAGCAACCATCCACTCCTTTTTATCTCTCAATCCAAATGTTCAACGGTGGACACAGGACTCGCTTTATAAATGGTTTAACACCACGATAATAACAAATTGATATTCCTGCAGTATGTTTACCTCAAACTGATGTATTTATGATAAAGTGTATCCCAAATTAATTTTTCGATCATCAAACACTTCAAACTTATACGCTGGTGACAAATTTAAATTTCTTAGTTGGGTATTATCACAAAAAAAAGAGAGAAAAAAAACTCTAAATCGATATACCTGCGATAAAACGAGGGTAAAAAATCACGAACGGGTAAACTTTATCAATTTTCACATGTCATTCAACTCAGTAATTTGATGCAAAACTTAACGAAAACTAATTGAGGATGAATTTTGTTAGATATATTGTATATAATACGATGGGTTTTTTTTCCCTTTATTATATGTATCTAGCTTATGCTCTTCCTTGTATATATGTTTATATCGATTTTGCGTCCAATGGTAAATCATCAATTTGATTATCTATTTCTTTAAACATAATATGGTATCAAAGCCAAAGTTATCCCTTTTGCGATTGTGCCTCTATCCCATGTTAGTTAAATTTCACGTGCCGCTCGTAATCCGACTTGCACGTGATAGGGGTGTTGAAGTTGTTATCTTACATTGCTTGATAATAGTTCTTATATGCTTTTTATATTCATGTGGTATTCCGCCACCTATTAGCTTTAACTTTTGGGTTGGACCTATTAACTTAATAATTTATCACATGTGTAACAATTTGGAGTATTTCATGTCATTAATCCATTTTTATTTTAAAATAACGCAGCCAATTGTAAATAAATATCTAAACAATCGGGTCATATGCAAGTATCTCTTAGCACGTACACAAAATCTTGTTTTTTCGAGTTATATAGCTAGGGTTAGGGTTCTTATCGGGGACCAATATGTGATCGGGGGTGTCATAATGAGACGTGCTATGCATGCATGTAGGTGTTGCACGCAGACATGCACAGGACTGGACATATTGATGCCTTCTCCTTCGTTAGGGGAGCCCGAGTTTTCACTCTCCTTTTTTTTTTGCAGCAAGTCATTCATGGTGGTCGTTGCTACATTCCCTTGGTCTAGCGACCAAAGTGAAAAGGATCTATGGAACGAACGTACCTTGTGAGCTACACGAGCCACGTCAATTTCTGTCCCTTTAAAGAATTAATGGACACGTCAAGTGCGTTATTCCTATGATTCCGATTAGGAATCACGCGTGACCTGCGATGAACGATGAGTCCGTTCTTGATCAGAACAAAAGCAATCGATTTATTTTTAATGAAGTGTTAAACAGAACTGTCAAAATGGATCGTAAATCCATTTCTCAACTCGTATATGATGGGATGAATTGTTATATGGGTTAGTTATATCCAGCAGTGTCAAATGTGTGGTAAATTGATCATAAATGAGTTTATAGCTTACTTAGACCAAACTTACCTCAATGACTCTCTCTCTCTTCATTCTCTCTCGCCCTCCTTTGATTTCATGATCGCTCGCTCACACTCTCACCTCAGCTTAAGTATGAGTTCTCATAAAGTGGGCTAAGCATGATAGTATTTTATGAATATGGTCGAGTTGGTCGCGAGTCGCCAGATTTGCATCGCATGAAAACGAGACTATTTAAGTCGGACTATTTTCGACCCGACGGACCCCCGTTGGACGAGAATTTAATGTTGGGAAAAAATGTGAATAAGTACACTAAAAGTGTCATAACTTTTGTACGGCATTCACTAAGTGCCATAATTTTCAAAGTGTTTACTTAAATGTCATAACTTTTAAAAAAAATATTCACCTAAAGGTGATGTGGCAGCCGAAAAAAGGTGATGTGCTTGCCAGAATGTTGACGTGGCGCTGGCGAAGCAATTTTTTGGAACATTTTATTGTACACATGGAAATTTTTATAATTTTCTTTTTTTAAAATTTTTTCTAATTTTGAATATTATTAAAAAAATCAGAGAAGCTTGGTTTTGACGCCGGCCACCACCGGCCAGCCCAGGGGCTAGGGTCGACTCGCCTTAGGCCGATGAGGCCGCAACGCCTTTGGTGGGGTGGGCGAGGGCCTCGCGCCCTCGCCGACCTCAACCTCGCGTCAACGGCCGAAGCTACGAGGGCCGTCGCAAGGCCGTTGTAACCTCAACAGCCTAGGGTGGCCTTGCAACGGTGGCTAAGGCCATCACTCAAACCTGGCGAGGGCTTCGTGCCCTCGCCGCCCCAACCGAGGCCGCGACTGCCGTCGCCGAGGGCAATTGTGGCCTCGCCAGCCCAAGGCGAGCCCCTGGGTCGGCCGATGGTGGCCGCCGTCAACCCTCGCCAGCCACTATCAAGAAACTAAGGGTTTCTTAGAAAAATATATTAAATAACAAAAATAAAAATAAAAACATCAAAATGAATACTTTTTTTAAAAAATTCAGAAAATATTTAAAAATCCATATGTCACTTGGAAATCAACAAAATAATAGCATGGCACACAAATGAATATTTTTTTGTCGAAATTAATAATCACCTGAACGATTTTGATCCGACTTGACACTTGATTAAACGTTTTGAAAACAAAAATTATATTAATTTTGCAGTACTTGTCCCGAAAAAAAATGGTTGATGAGCATTTAGATCTGGCTCTTTGTGGCCTTCATTATTTTCTGCAACCAGTACTAAAAGGGCCTGTGAAGGAAGCTAACCGCTGTTTCACTTTCACCCTACTCCTGGGGACTACAGACGCTCCATGCACTTTGCTAGCGACCTTTCCTTGGCTCGCAATTACATGCAGAGTGACGTGGCACTCGCATTTGCTTCCATTGCCGTTGACAATACGATAAAGCAATCATGGACGCAAAACGGTATAAATGGATCTCGGACATGAAATTTTAATTTATTCAATATGATTCTTAAATTAAATTGTTAATAAATATTTGATATAACTTCTAAATTATATAAAAATATTTAATTTTATCTTTTCGTTAATTCAACTTAACGGAATTTACAGGCGTGACTTTTTATCCGATTAAATTTGAACACGAGACGAAAAAGGAAATTACGCATGGATCGTTCACATAAGATATTGATCTCAAAATCGAATTTAATTATTAATATCACCAAATGACGATGAACATGTTAAAGCCTCAGTTCCTTCTTCTCTTTCTATTTTCTGAAGTAGATGAATAAAAATGTGGAAACGATGACTCATCATTAAAAAATAAGAAAAAAAATTGCCAAGTCGCCGTATAATAATTCAAGTCACCAAATGACATGCTACATGTCGTTTGAGCAAATGGTTACTAACGGTTCAGAGATCGCGTTGAACAAATCAAAAGTCTAGATATTGGCGCTGCACGTCGGTCTAAAGTTGGGAAACCAATTGCGGGATCATCCCCTTTTAAGGCGAAATTCGCAAGCAAACGACACATGCATCGGCTTTCCCACTATAAGCATGCTTGGGGAATAAAGCACTCGAACTGCTTGATTAGCCGGTAAACAAAGGATTATTTCGGCTACATCCATCAAATTTTCCTCTCCAAACCACCCCCTGAGAAAACATCAGTATCCCTAGTACACAACACAAATAACGAAAAAACAAAAGGAAGAAGGAAGAGAGAGAGAGAGAGAGAGAGAGAGAGAAGAGCATTTAAAAGCTTTTGGGTGACTAAAATTTTGGACCACCCTATCATCTTTTGTGAGAGAGAGAGGGGGGGGGGGGGGGGGGGAAGAAGCTTGAGAAGGCCAGCAAGAGATGGTAGAGAGAGAGAGAGAGAGAGAGAGAGAGAACAGTGGCATTGTACCGAAGAAGATGGTGGAAAACGACCTGCCGTTTGTTCCTTGTAGGCCTGCACAACCGAGTACAGCCCACTGTTTAGATTAGATTACAGCGCTCTCTCTCTCTCTCTCTCTGTTTCCGCCATTGAAGGCCCATCTTCAAGAAACTAGCTACTTTTGTTGACAAGCACTTTTGTGCTCGAGGTCAGGCCTATCATATGCTTCTTTGCTTGCGGCAACGCCCAATAAAACCGAGACCACGATTGGTTCAGACCAAACGGGGATTTACAGTTCCGGCTTTCGTTTCCCCCAGTCCCTTTTGGAGCTAGCAGAGGTTATGACATTTGAATTTCTCAACCATTCCTCCTCTTCCTCCTCCTCCTCGATAGGAGCTTCACTTCGACTCTGTTCGTTTCCCCCCTCTTTATGGAGGATTTCGACTGCTAGCCGCCCACTAAATTTGAAGATTGCACACCGGCAATCAATGCACATGAGAATGATGCACCCTTTTGCGTTTGGCCTGCGTAGATGTGATCCAAACGGAAAATTATGGCGTAGATTCATTTAAATCAATCGATGTTGTTGCATGCGTATCAAGAAACAAAGCAGCTCGCGGGGGGACCCATCAAGGGTGGGCATGGTGTAAGAGTTTTTCTGACATTGGGTTTCATTATTGTAATTCTCGTATTATGAAATTCGTCTAATAAATAAAAGAAGTAAACATTCTTAATTAATCTAATAAAGACAAACTAACGTGGGCCGAGTTGAGCCTAATCCGTGATGAGAGTATTTAGCTAAAAGATTTATAACTAAAACTCAAGTCACTCCTACAACCCTTATGCATAAGTAACCTCTCATAAGGAGGCATCACTAAACACACTATCTCATTGAATTCAGCAATTTAGAGAATAATAGAGGAGAAGCGTTTGAACATTGGACTTTCGCTATTCTACATAAAAAAAAGAAGAAGATGGATTTCAAATCAGTTGCGCGGATTCCTTTTCTCTGTTACTGTGTTTTGTATGGTGATCTTGAGGTATCGTTTTAAGGATTTTCACGGCTTACATGTGGTCCAACCGTAATTGATTTATTTAATCTGTTTTGATCCATTTCCATTCCATACAAATCAAGTGACTCATACTTGACCCTCTATGTACCCGACTCATATCCCAGCGACCAATATTGCTTAAATATGAAAACACTTTCACATTTAACCAAATTTAGGAAAACTAATACCGAAACTGAAGTGAAAGCGTGTAATGAGTGAACGCAAGATCGATTGAGGAAGAGATAGAATGAAGAGAGTCATAAAATGTGAGTTATGTTAAAATAAATTGTGAACCCATTTAACAGTCATAGTACTTTGGGCTTTACCATTGTATATCCATTTTTTTGGCGTAATTATATATCCATTTATGAAGCATCTATTGAATATAATTTACACATAACAATCCGGCCCATCAAAAAATGGGTTAAGAAATGGGTTTACGACCTATTTTGATGAGTCTACCCATGAGACAGATAAGTTTCAGCTTTCGAGATATTTCCCGTGTTATGACCAATTCTATCGATTTGCATTGTCGGTCAAAACTCGTCATTCCTTTTTCTAATCGCCACCTGAGATCTCGATTGCGTTCAAGAAAATCACATTAGATCGTCAAATTCAGATGCCTGGTTGATGAAATTTCAAAGAAAAAGGTTTCATGTGGTTGGTTAAGCAACTTAATTAAAAGCAGCTCTGGGAGATTACTTTCATGGTGACCGTCCGGTCCGTCCCTACATTAATACCGCCGATCCTAGGCACGGCATCATACTATTGAGCTGCGTATAATGTAGCGGAAACCAATCGACTGTAGCTGAAACGACGGCACATTATCCTCGAGCCTAAGCAGTGCTTTGGCGGCTTTGGTTGCTTTTTTTCACTCTCCCAGTAGTCACAGACTCCACCCAAGCCACACCGTAAGGTCATGCAGAGAGAGAGAGAAGAAAGCAATTTCCATTATAACTTTGCTCTTGCCCTGCTTTGTTATCGGTCGGCTCTATCAAATGATGACGCCGACTCTACGAAGAGAAACTCTTCTAGGGTTCGTGGGCTGGATGTGTACAGATCCATCATCAGTGTGTCAACTGCTACACGGTCACATTCCTAGGCGCAGAGCTCGCTATCCTTAAATTGTAATTTTTTCCGTTTTGGAATGCTTTGCCTTCTAACTTTGTATGTCATAGCTTCGTCAGTCAACCACGATGCGCCCCGTTCTTGTGGTTTGGACTGTAGCAGAGGACCACAGTAAGGAGAAGACTGCCGAGAGAGTCGATTGAATAAGTAGGGACAGAGCTCTTGCAATCACTAGATGTTCGAAATCTTTCTTTCTCTGTTCTCATGGAATGCGTAGTTGCTTGTGGAGGCAGCGCAACTTGTACCTCAACCCCACGTTTAATGCATGGAGGGCCAAGTGTTCTGGAACTCGTCGAGACTCTCAAAGCTTCACCTCTGCAGTGCTCTCGAGTTCTCCAAAAGATTCAAGGTTAATTCATCTAGTTAGCTTCTTTAAAATAAGGCAACAACAAGGCTCTGGCGGACTTCTCACGGCTCGAATTGGAATCTTGAGTTCGTTTTTCGATAACCCCTCTCGATTGGTGCGCACAAATGACTGAGTTGTTTGCAGCTCATCAAGCGTTCGCCCTCTGCTCGGAACAGCTTTAGTACGATCTTCGGCGAGCTTGACCCCAAGTTGGTTCTAGACATTCTCACCACTCTCCTATTGTCTCCCAAACGTCCTCTCCTCCGAATGGGCTTTGGCTTTGGCTTTGGCTTTGGATGCATCTTAAATAGGCGAGGTATGAAGGATTTCGCATTACAGTGTTGTCATTGTACATTTAGCTAACATGTAGAACTTCCCTTGTCGCAAAGCAAACAAGGAGCACAAAGGAAAAATGACCTTCTCAACCAAGCGAAACTGCCTGATAGCCATGTCTCTTTGATGCCGACGAAGTAGCTAGAAAACTTAACTTCGCAATAACAGCTCACAATAAAAAATAGGCAACCTGTACATAATCCGGTTAGCAATAGTCACGCTTCAACAGCTTGTAAAGATTTGGGAGAACTTAGAAGCAGCAAATGTAGAAATGCTGAAAAACATAGAGGCGAGTCCAAATCAAACAAATTAACAAAGAGGCAGACATTAGGAGATTATCTCTGCATACAGCCCAAGACGATTTCAGAGATTGATGAATAATCGTCTCCAATTCGTAACAACGAATTTCCCTTAATGTCACAGGCGCCCAGGACGAAAGAATATACATGGATAAAAGCGATGACCCGTGCAACGGGTAAGAACTGAGAATATCAGCTTTTGCATGGCCCTGTAAGTCTTAAGCAGATGAGGTTTCAAATGGAACTCACAAAAGTGAAAACAAGCTCCCCCTTTTCTCTCATCATCCTTCAGTAATAGCCAACACCTCTCGTCTCACCCTGTGGTGGCTGCTGGGAATCGCCACCTTTCCCGACAAAAACAATGCGACCTGCATGATATGCACAATCGAATTAAGATCACGACAAAAGAGAATCTTCTGCACCTTAGATTATGTCCTCTAACTCATACATTCCCTTGAGAATTGATTTCTTCCTTAACTTCAGAACCTAAGGACCAAACAGCTACAGTAGAAGCGTCTTTTTTTCAGAGGACCCCCATCATTAACACCTGAAAGAAATGCTAGGACGCAACGGATACCCAGAAACGCCTCATTTCCAAATCGAGCTCTGCAGGAGTTAGGCAACACGTTTCCACGTCCAAGAAACTATCCTTCGCATTTTTGCACGATGGGTGCTATAAAGTTATTTGCTTATCCATTTAGCAATTCCTAAGTCAATCATAAATTCGGAAGGTGAAATGAATGCCGGTCGCCACTGTCATTTCCATGAAAAAGCAAATAAAAGATGGCTAAAACAATAAACTTTTTGGCTTACCAAGGACAGAATTAACTAGCTTTAAGGATTACAGAGAAAATATCAACTTCTTTCTACGTGAAGGACCTCATATACCTGACGCATCAGTAAACTGAAACCATACAACCATTAAAAGAGAGAAGTACAGAAATGCACATACCATTTCGACGGATTGCAATCTCTCTTATACGTCGAACAAGACCAGTTATAGGATCAGTGAAGACTTTGGACTCCAAATTGCCCTCCAAGTACAAGATCATACTACAGTCACCAAAACATACGAAAATGTGCGGCACGTAAGTATCCTTGTGAAAGTATAAAGCAACAGAAAGAATAACTAAACTACAGTAAGAGCAGCTTTTAACAATAATAAAAACTACAAAGCATGGGTTGGTCGATTAGCAGAAGTTGCCCAGCTATAGCTCACAAGAAACTAATTGTGGATAAGTTACATTTCCAACACTTCTCTTTTCCCCCCTCCGTCTCAAACCCAGCTTACTAAGCAAACAAACATCAAACATCTTATATTGTCAACAACCAAGGTCAAATTAAATCCTCAGCATAGATATGCTCCTTCCATTGTTTTGACCAATGATACACTCCTTCCTTTTCTTGGCCAACGATATGCTCCTTCCTGGACCTTTAAATTTTCAGCCATCAAGCATCAAATGAACATCATGCACAGCGTGGTACAAGGACCACCAAACAAGTTAAAACACAAACCAATCTTTGATTTAGCTTACAGTCAGCAAATACTGCACTTAGAGGAACGTAGTGTTTGGAACACATTCTTCATAAGAACAGTATAACCTTCTATTATGAATCATATTAAGGGTTCACTGATCAGCATCATCAATTTCACCTCGAAAATTTCTCCCGTTAACAAAATGAGCAAAAATAAGATTAATTCACCATCAAACCCACAGCTTTATCAGGTCGACTTACCAATATTACTTTTTTCATTAGTGCGATGGGAACTCAATACACAAGTCTGCTACTTACAACCACTAAAACCCTTCAAACAAATCCAAAGACCATCAGTCAAACCTATCACGACACCATGCTATTCAACCCACCTGTGCTACTGCTAACTGCAGCCGGATATAAGCACTAGCTTTTTCAAACAAGTGTGACCTAGGACATAACGACTGACATCTCCAAAGTTTTGCCAAACGAGTTACAATTGGCACAGAGATACGCAGCAGATAAGGAAGATAGGAATCTCACCCAGGACTAACATGCTTCCTGACCATCTCCCCCAATGCCTCGGGATAGACGGAAACGCGATGCCACTGGACCAAAGAGCGATCTGCATACTCTCTGGGTTCCTCATTTTGCAGCGGTCTCCTATTGTTGCGGATGCCTCCTGTTCCAACTGAGAACAGGGTTACCGTCCTCCCACTCTTCAGCTTCTTCACAACTGGATTTTGCCCAACCTGCCCCATTATTATAGCCTAGCAAACCTCGCAAGCAGAACCCCCAATCAAAAACCTTCAAGTCATAACTACCGCGCTAGATGAAGCGCAATTAGGCAAATCAAAAGGAGAGATCAGCATGGACAACCCAGTAAGACATAAAAAGAGTCTTTTGAGCTTGGCGCAGAAACTATCAGCCAGCCGCTAATTGCTATCACGAGGCACATACCGAGGAAGCGAATCCACAGAAACACATTGTCTATGCGTGCGTTAAAGTCCATTACCCACTACTGTAGAAGTTACATTTCCACTCCATCGTGGTTTTGACAAAAGGCCAATATCACCGATTCATACGCCGGTTACGAAGTGGGCTTAGAGCGCACGTTACGGAGAACAAGAGTGCAGAGCAAGTCCATCGGAACCTCACCTTGTAAATCCCGGCGTCAAGGCCGTCCTGGAGAGGCCGGTCGTAGACCGTGCGCTGCTGGTCCGGTTCCTGCTCTGCGGATGCCGGCGGCGATTGCTGCGAGGGAGCTGAGTCCGCCTCCGGCTCGAGGCTCCCCTCCTCCGGTTCCGAAGTGTCCTGAGACGAGGCCGCCGTGCACAGGGACATGGCCAGGCCAGGAGCTCTGTGGTTCGAGAGGAGACATCGATGGAGGTGGGAGGACAGCTTGGAGAGTGAAGTAGCCATCGCTGTGAGCTCGGGACAGTGACAGATCGCGCGGGTCTTGCAGGGTCTTCGGTCAGGGGGCCTTAAACCCTAACGACAAGAACGCAAAAATGAAAAACCTCCTCCACAAAAACAAGAAAACGGGAAAACAAATGAAAAACAAAAATGGCGAGCCGGAATTGAACCGATAACCGAGCCAAATCAAACCGGTTTATCGGTTTATTCATTTAGTTTTGGTTTGGATTTTTTTTATTTGTTTGGTTTGACATTTTATTTAAGGAAAATGACACAAATGTCCCTCAACTTTGGCTCAATATGCAATATAATCCGTGAACTTTTAATTAATCCATGAACTTTAGCCTAATGTGCAATGTGGTCTCTAAACTTTTAATTTGTTCAACGTGATTTTCGAACTTTTGAAACATGTTCAATTTAGTATCTGAATTATAAAAAAATTCTCAAAGTCATTCCTATATTTGATTAATTGAAGGACTACGTTAAACATTATGAACAAATTTGAACATGTTTTAAAAGTTTATGGACCATATCGGTCAAATTAAAAGTTTGGAGATCACATTACGCATTGGTCTAAAGAATTAAAAGTTCATGGACCATATTGCGCATCGAATTAAAGCTCAGTGACCATTTGTGTCATTATCCCTTGATTTATAATTTCGGCCGACAAAAGAGAACCGCACCGATGAATTTAACGGATGGAATGCACTTTTTAACCAAGTAATATCTTCTTATTTAAGATTCCTTGAATGAAAGGATTCCACTTACTAAGTTATCTAAAATAATAGGGGAAGTTCCGCAAAATCCCCTTGAATTTTAGTGGTGATATGCAAGCTTGCCCCCTAAAATTTTTAACTGTCAAAAATCACCAAAAAAAGAAATATCAACGTCGAACTGCATTTTTGTTGTTGTCATCAGCCCTTTGTTATTTCTTCTGTAATCTTGTCCAATGCACAGTAATTTTTAAGGGGTAAAATTATGTCTCATAGCAATTTTTTAGGGAAAAAAAACATTTCTTTTACCCTTTACTTCTATAAAAGAATGGTGAAACGTAAAAGCAAAAAAAAATTAATTAAGATCCCGAGAACAGAAAAATAAGTATCAAATACTGACAAAACTAAAGGATAAGGAATTGATAAGTATAATCACTTCTGTAGAACTACATAAGAGAAAATTGCGTAATGAGATTTTTGGCATGATTTCTCTTCTTTATCTTAAGGGACATTTACATAAATGGTCCATGAACTTTGACAAAATATGCAATCAGGTCCCTAAATTTTAATTTGTTCAATTTAGTCCCTAAACTTTGGCAAAATATGCAATTTGGCCCATAAACTTTTGACTTGTTCAATTTAATCTCTAAAAATTTAGGGCATGTTCAATTTAATCTCCGAATTATATGAAAATATTTAATATAGTCCTTTTTTTAATTTAAGATCATTGATAACGTTGAACATTTTCATATATTCAATGGACCAATTGAACATTTATTAAAAGTTCATGGACTGAATTGAATGAGTCAAAAGTTTATGGATCAAATTGCACATTCTTCCAAAGTTCATGGACTAAATTGAACAAATTAAAAGTTCAGGGATCAGATTACATATTATGCCAAAGTTTAAGGACTATTTGTGTCATTTTACCTTATTCCAATATGGAAATGAATTTAAACATATCTAATTTAACGATGTGATGTGAAACTACTTTATGAGCGAATCTACGAGCCGTTTTTTCAACGGAAAGTATTTTTCGGAAATTAATTTTTTGGACTTTTACCCATCTAGTTCCCCCCAAAATGATTTTTAGTCGACAGAAAATACTTTTTGGTTAACGAACAATTCATGGATAAAATTAGAAAAGTGAATTCTTAATTTTAAAAAGGAGAAAACACTTTATGGAATTTCTCATCTTGAATGTTCTAATATTTGAAGTTATTTTTTTTTTTTATTTTTCTTCTTCCTCCATTAGGCCTCGGTGATGGCCGGCAACCGGTCACACGAGATCGAGCTTCACCATATCCAGCAAGCTCGAGCTCACCAGGCGACCAGACGAGGAAGAAGAAAAATAAAAAATTATAAAAACAAAAAACAAGAAATAGGAAATACATGTATTGTTCGTTTATAATATATATATATATATATATATATATATATATATAAAAGAAAACTTATTGAAAAAATTTGATTTTTTTTCTCAAACAACGAGATTGAAATTATTTTTTAAATAAAATCCAAACATCAAAAAACATTTTTGGGCACATATCACAATACAAAAAAAAAATCTGGAAAATCATTTTCCTTTTCCATGGATTTTCCCCTAAACAAACGGATCCTATGTGAAATTATGATTGTGTTGCTTGATCACGAGGACCCTTGTGCTCTCCGTGGTTGGTCGCACCTCATGGGATGAGAGTGTTTTTGCGTTCCTATATATAACATATCTAAAAAAACAAATAACTTAAAGATATATATATTTTTTAAAACGATAGCTTGTATAGGCTAAAATAATTATTCGACGATAATTTTTTTTCATTTTCAAAAATAATATTTTTATACACAAAATCTTTTTCAAGATATATATTTTTTAAATTATTCTTTAAAAAAAATCATTTTTCATAGCTCGAGTTTTGTGGAAATCTGACGAGTACACAAAAAACTTCAACTAGTTGAGTTTGAAATTTTATGTAACGAGGTTCGGACCAAATTTGGAAAAACAAAAAAAACCAAAAAAATAGCAGGGTCGATTCTTTGTGATGTAGTCGCTGTTGAATGCATCTCATCCATTAAGTTTAATATGTTATAGATTTTAGTTGACGTGAATCTCAAGTTAAAACCATCTACAAACAAAATAATTTATCCTACAATAATTGATTTTTTTTTAAAGATATCTTTTTTTTTGGGTAGGAAAAAGTAAGGAAAAAAGATACTTTTAAATCAACTATTTTTTGCAAAATATATTAATACGAATGCGAACCACAAGTCCTACGAGGCCCCCAAAAACGAAGAAAGAAATATAAACACAGAGGAGAAACATTTTTTTTCTTGAGAAAAAGCTATTAAAAATTTCAAGTTATGCCCACTATGATATATTTATTGTAAATTTTTTTTCTTGACACTATAAACTCGAAACTTATACCCATTTGATACATTGCCCTCCATCAAGACTTCATCAAATGATATTCCAGTTAAAGCGATGTCATTTCTAGTTTTTCTTTTTTTGACCCGCTGTCATTTTAAGTTTGCTTAAAACTGTAGGCGCCTTTCAACACGGTTTACATCTCGTCATGGATATATGTAGAATTTTATAACGGTGCTTTCGGAGGAGGACAAAATATGTCGTGCATGATTAATTTCAAAAGCTTTCGTGTCACATGAAAAAAAAAAAGGATAATTGCGTAATGATTTGAGATTTTTTGGCTGTTTTTCTTCCCATAAATTCCGTGGGCGTCAAGTAACAGAGCAAGAAAAGTTTTCATTTATAATTTCCATTTTTCTCATTAAATAAAAGAAAGGGGAGATTCCCATTTTCCTTTACCGGCAAGGAAACTGATTTCGAAACCACACTTGACACTCTTCTCTCCGTCTTCCCTCTCCCCTCAATCGTCATCGCTCGTCACTCTCCTCCTTCTGCGCCACCGTTTTAGAGAGAGAGAGAGAGAGAGAGAGAGAGAGAGAAGAGAGAGAGACGGAGAGAATCGAAACAAGCGGAGGAGAACGACAATGGCGTCGACGGAGGCCTCCGCGAATTCCTACATAGGTTGCTTCCTGAGCGTGCTGTCCAAGTCAGAGATGAGATACGCCGGCGTTCTCTACCGCATCGACGCGCAAGAATCGGTCTTCGGCCTCGCGAACGGTACGGCATCTTTTCGTCCTCCTTCCTGGTCTCGTCTCCTCGGGAAGCCCGAGCTTCCATATTTCCGCGAGCCGTTTGTTGTTGATCGGTCGACTCTAGGACATGCATCGTGCTCGGCACTTGGTCGTGGTCGTCTTGACTTCTTTGTTATGCAATCCGTCGAAAGACGGTGAAACGACGGCTCTCCTAGGGGGGAGTCGGAATTGCCGCGTCATGGTCGCCGATGGAACTTTCCGAGGCGTTGGTTGAAGGTTTAACGGCATTTCGCGGGTATGTTACTTGTGGTAATGACCAAATGTCGAGGTTTCTATCTCGTTACAAGAAGAGAAAATATTGGCGGCGAAGACTTGTGCGAGACAAATGGCAGTGTGTGAAGGTAGTTTTGGTTGGCGAAGGGTCGATTCCAGTCTTGTTAAGAAGCAGAAGTCACGGAACATACGTATCGCCAAGAGGATGACTGCGCTCATTAGATATCTATCAAAGATTTTCTTAGGGTGGATCATTGTAATTGTTCGATGATTATCAATTTTTTTTTTTGGAAGCTATGCACCTCGGGGTGACCAAGTTTTTGGTGATCACACGATTATTGCATCAAGGCGCAAGTTGCAGTTCACGGGACAGTTATTTTGGAGAAGGGACAATGGAAGACAAAAGACTCATGTCTATGCTTATAGCATGAAATGCTTCTGTGAAGTTTGGCCTGAAATTCACGGCACATCCTAACTGATGAGATCTGATGGTTTATCTGTTTATTGGTCTTAATGCTTTTTGTTTCTTTCAGCAAGTTTCTTAGTTCTCATTCTTGCATGTTACTGCAGGTCTGAGTTGTTTTGGTAACATTTGTATGCATATTTGTTATCCATAGACTGGTAGACATGAAGTAGCTCTTCCAATGTCATTGTTCCATCTGACTCTTCCCTTCATTTACCACAGTGAGATCTTTTGGAACAGAAGGGAGAAGAAAGGATGGTCCTCAGGTCCTTCCTGATGACAGAGTTTTTGACTACGTAAACTTCAGAGGGAGTGACATAAAGGTTGGAATTATATTTGCACAGTTTCCACATATGCAGATCACGGATTATCCTGTAGTATAGTTGTCCATAAATACAGGAGTATTGCAGCTCTTAATTCTGACTTATGCTAGAATACTACTAGATACCGAAGCTTTGTTTTGGTGATCTGAGTATAGTTTTGTTCATAAACACACGAGTATTGCTGTTTGTATGGCAGTTCACATGATTGACTAAAGGAAAGGAACAAAAATGCTTGTGTATGTGTTTCAGGTATTGCAGGTTTTATCTTCAGAGGCTCAACCTGAAAAGGTTACATCAGACCTGCCAGACGATCCAGCCATTATACAGGTTTAATCAACTTTACGTTCTGATCTGATGCTTGAGATGGAAACAATCCATTATTCATGTTGGATTAGCTTCTCATGCAGGCTTATTTGCTTCACTCTTCATCTGCATCTGCAATCACTCCACTGGCCGACACAACAAGCGGACCCAATAGTTTCAATTTAGGACTTCCAAATTTGGCCGTCCACCAGAGTCTTTCTTCATATCAGCCCATACAGAACTTAACATCATGCAGTTCATTGCCATCTACAAACGCACTTGCTGCTGGGCAGCCCATGCTATTACGTGGGCAAGAATTTAGTTGGAGTACAGGGCAAGTACCTTATTCTCAACAGCAATTATTGGCTGGAATGCCGCTCGGTCTGGCTGCATATCACTCTCAGCAGCCAATGCAACATCCTGTAACAAGTCCATTGACAATGAGTGTTGCAGCAACTTATGGATTATCCGATTCTTTGAAGCCCCCTGCTATCATTGATTCTTTGACATCAACACCAATTTTGATTCCCTCAGCTCTGTCAACGGATCCTGCTTTCTTGATTCCGGACACATTGCCTTATGTGGCAAGGAATTTGATTAGTTCTAGTTTAACGTCAATGTCCTCGGCGGCACAGTGTCCTAGTACTGCTGGTCTGAATATTAGCCACATACCTCAAGTTATCCATGGGGCAAACTTTGTTCGAGGCTTCGGGTTGGCTCCTGAAAGTTTGGCTCAAGCTACTTTACATAGGAACGAATCAGGCAGTCTAAATCATATGGAGGATTTGAAGCCATCACCGACAACTCCTTGTCAAATTTTGCATACTGGGGCCCATCCATATTCCTCACATCATTTTTCTAGAAATGATCATGAAGATGAAGTGGTCGTTAAATTTTTGACTTCTGAATCGCTGCCAATGGAACCAACAGGTGCTCATGCACCCATTTTGCCTCTTCCAAAGCCAGATGCCAAAAAGGTGTTTTCATGTTTATTGACTCAGTTCATATCTGTGATATTGTGATTCTCAAAATAGTAATTCGCACGTTATACAATCTTAAATTAGATAGCCTACTCATGAAATCTAACAATTTGACTTTTGTGCCTCTAGTTCTCTCTTGCCTAAGGATGTATATCGATTTCCCTACTACAGGTTTAAGCTACCCCCACCCCAACAAACATAAAAGAGAGAAAAAACGGGAAACAAGCAAAAGAAAGGCGGGACATAAAGGGCTGCTCTTTCCTCTAAGCCCCCTATAGGCAGACGCTTGATTCAACCTTAGTTTGCTCTCTTAAAATTGACAAGATTCAACATCTAAGCTAGATTACTTTTCTAGAACTCCGGTATGTTTCAAAGCAGTTGGCCTTGAATGCAAAAAATTTTACAGACCGCGCTGTTGCAAAATTTTTTATGGTGCAGAGGTAGAAATGAAAGCTAAGGAATTACACCCATCCATCTGCTTCGCTATGCTGTGGAATTTGGTTGGACATCTCCTTGAGTTCGATCTTTGTGGGATTTTACATCATGTATCAACCTCAGCTTAGTTTTTATACAGGCTATTGCTGGATTTTATTCGCTTGTGGCTTACTTGAGGCCTGAGGGTTATGAATCTGTCATTATATTATGTGTAACTTCATCTATATCTTCTTAATATTCCAAAAATATGGTGCATCGCAGGGAGGTAATCCCTCGCCAATTTGTTTTTAAACACTAGACTAAAAACAAAAGTTGCATTCTCTTTCTCTTGTTCTCAGCTATAGAGATTGAATATTTGGCTGTTGTCTTGTTAAATACCTGAGTATAAGCTCATTTTCCGGGAACTCGAGTCACACTTCCTTTATAAGCAATCCTGAGTCATGACACATTAAATTAAAAGAACTAATACTTCTCTTCATCCTTGATAATGTCTTGTCCATGAAAAGTATTTAATTGGGGTAACTTGTAACCCTTCGGCTATTTTTTCAGTATACTAGAAGTTTTCTTTCCAAAACAATTTTTTTTTTCCTTTGACTTTTGTCTGGTAAACTCTATGTTTACATTTAGTCCTCAGTCCTAAAGAACTCTTTCAATCTCTTGCTTCGCTGCATCATTCCTTTATTAAGAAAGAAGCACCCGATACTACATTCCTGGAGAAAAAGGCGCCGCATCTTCTTATCAATATTATTCTCATTCATTCTTGTCAACTGCTTTTGTGATATATTCCAGATATGTAAAATCTATATATTAGAGCTCATGTGGTCATTTCTGTCTAACAAGATGCATCTGAGTGAGGAAACTTGTCCATGGCTGGTAAAATGGGTGCCAATTCTAGTTTTCTTATCTTCGATTGTATGATTCGTGCTCTCTAGAACAGCTGAAGGACCTTATGAAACTCTGAATCGTGTCTGCCTTCTCTTTCTTGACATGTCTTTTCCCCCAAAAGTTATTTTTTTTTACATGCTTGCTAGTGGTTTTTTGGAATAGGTGCACTAACAAAAAAGTGATTTAGTTGACAATATATCGCATCTTTAGTGGCTGTTACATGTATAATCTGGTTGAAAAGGAAATAGAAAAAAAAAAGAAGCATCCACATTTTATAGATCATGTTCATGGACGTCTTTTACTCTGCTTTGATGGCATTCCATTAGCTGTCCTTACACCCTCTTCCCACCTTCTTTTAGGCTTATTGAAGCCACAGCCAGTGAAGATTATGCGCTTTGCAGTTCTCGCTTAGCTGTTGTAGATGTATCTAACTTTTTAAAGAAATGCCTTTACTCTGTATCTTTGAAGTTAAGAGTTGTCCCTTTTGCTTTTTCAATAGGCCGCTTTTTGGTATTTTTTCCAAACATTACCCGTGTTGTGTGAATAACTTAGAGGCAAAGCTAACTCATGTCTGTTTTTCAGTTCATATCATTCTTTTCACTATCCAGCCTTTGTTATATCTAAATTTCTGTCAGAATTGGATTTTCATGAAGCCTCTGCTCTTCCCCTCTGCTTCCTTTTGTCAGCATAATACTGCCACTTTCGACTCCAATAACAGTCATAAAGCCAATGGTCTGACAAAGGGAAATACAGTAAAGGTTTTCCTTTCTCTGAACTTGCCAGTCCATACTCTTTTCCTTAAATTTCCTTTCCTTTGTCTTCATAGCATAAAATCTCTGGCTTTACCCATTATTTCAGGTGTATAAGGGCAATATGAAGAATCACAACAGTAGTGCTAGCAAGTTGGCAGCAAGAGGAAAGAGGGTATTACACATTCACAGAGCAAATTGGCACATGCTTATATGTGTGTTCTAATGCATGTGAATGTCTATAACTACTATTAACGCGGGTCCTGTCTCCTTCTCTCTTACAGCATAACGGTGCTCCCCAATACGTTGACAATCATAAAGCTTATGGAGAGGGAAAAGGAGAGAAGGTAAGGCTTTTTTATTTTTGAGCTTTTCTGAATTTAGCTTCTCTTTCTTTTTATCGGACTAATGATTTATTTTGCGTTGATATCTGTCGTTTGAGAATAGAGACCGAGGTTTTTGTCAATCAATTTGGATTTATGCCAGGAAGATCTACCATGGAGGCTATTTTCTTAATACGAAAATTGATGAAGAGATATCAAGAAAGAAAAAAGTACCTCCATATGGCGTTTGTTAATCTCGAGAAGGCGTATGATAGGGTTCCAAGAAAGGTTTTGTGGTGGATTCTTGAGAAGAAAAAAAGTATATTCAAAGTATGTCGAAGCAATCAAGGACATGTATGACGGTGCTATTACATGTGTGAAGGCTTGTAATGGCACATCAAGTTATTTTTCAATCACAGTAGGCTTATATCAAGGTTCTGCTTTGAGCCCTTACCTTTTTGCCTTGGTTATGGATGAGCTAACAAGATATTTAAGATGAGGTGCCGTGGTGTATGCTATTTGCAGACGATATCGTGCTTATTGATGAGACCAGGGCTGGGGTTAACGCTAAGTTAGAAGTATGGAGAAGCACCTTAGAGTCTAAAGGATTTACGCTAAGTCGAAGTAAGACGGAATACTTGAAGTGTGAGTTTGACACGGCAAGAAGAGGGGATCAAGAACCGTAAGTATGCTCGGACATGAGGTATCCAAGAAAGATACATTTAGATATCTGGGATCAATATTGCAAAAGGAGTAAGAGATTGATGAGGATGTAAGCCATAGAATCAGAGCAGGTTGGATGAAATGACGCAGTGCATTGGGATTTTTGTGTGATCGCAAAATTCCTCTTAGGTTAAAAGGAAAATTTTATAAAACAGCAGTCGTACCTGTCATGTTATACGGAGCTGAATGTTGGCCAGCATAAAGGAAACATGAGCATAAAATGGGAGTAGCGGAAATGAGAATGTTAAGGTGGATGTGTGATCATACAAGGATGGATAAGATAAGGAATGAAGAGATTCGATGGAAAGTTGGAGTAGAACCGGTGGCGGAAAAGATGAGAGAGCATAGATTGAGATGGTTTGGGCATATACTCCGAAGGCCCTTAGATGCACCGGTACGAATAAAAGTTTGCTATCGAAAGCATAACACGAAGAAAACAAAAGGTCGGCCGAAATTTACTTGGGGGAAAGCTGTAAAACAAGATTTGATGGAGTGGGAAATAGATTGGCGTATGGTTTGTCTTAAGACGGAGTGGAGGAAGTCTATTAGTGTTGTGGAGGGGTAGTGTATAAATAGATAGATATATATATGTATATTTACTTGTTAATTTTTACACATTTATCTCTTTTCTCTTTCTTGATTTTGCTTTTATTTTTATGATTCTTTTGGATTCATCGACCGCCGATCCCAACTAGTTTGGGATAAAGGTGTTGTTGATGTTGATTTGTTGTTTTATCTTTTAGGTGATAACATCTAATGTACAGAATCCGAGCAATGCTGTGAGCAAGGTGGCAGAAAGAGTAAAGAGGGTATAATGACTTTCTCCAAATTTTTTCTCTTGACCGTTTGGAACCTCATGTTGTAGGTCCTGAAGGTGTCTTTACCCCAACCACAGAAGCCCAGTGGTTTTGTTTGCCATCTTTGCATGTCCTTACACTTGTATGTTTCTTGTTATTGCACCGTCAACTTTCTGTCAGATCAACAGAGCAGATTCTTGTCTTCAAATCACTAAGACCAAACCATGGGAAAGGGAAAACAGGGTACATAGATACCTCTCAATGTTCTTGCTGTTTCTGCCTACAATCACTTAAATTGGAGATAGTTAGTGAAAAGCGCAGTTCATTCTTTTCATTCAATATTTCCATGTGTTCCAGATGACCAGGGCTGATTCAAGAACTAACCAAAACACAGGCGTCTTGTGGAAAGGAGGAAAGAAGGTAATACTAATACTCGATAGTTTTTGTTTGAGATTTCTCATGTATTTTTCCTCTTCACCTCAAAACTGTTTGCATATTATCTTTGATTCTGTGCCTTTCTGTATTTCCTGGGTAGTCCCAGATAGACAGGGCTGACAGGCAGCATCATCAAACTAGCAAGAGCATCTCAGTGGGAAGAGGAAAGAAGGTATCACATTCTATAGTCATAATTGTTTGTATAGCCCCATGACATGAGTAACTCTGTAGTTGAGAAGGTGCAGCATTGTTGTTACCATAATAAAGAAATTTCTCAAGGAAGAGGAGAAGATGCAGCATGACTTTCTTCTTCTGGTTCTAAGGAATATCTTGAAACTTAGGAGCACTAGTGAGATGCATGTAGAAAGCAACAAAGAATAGAGAAAGCTAAGAAGGGGGAAGACACACCTCTAAAATGTAGGCAGCACTTACTAAAACTAGAGCCCAAACAAGAGATTTAGTTTCAAAGATGTGGAAAGAAAAATTACGAAACTCTTAAAGACGAATAATCCAACAATTGTATCCTTACCCAAAAAAAAAAAAAATCCAACAATTGTATCACATATGAGTAAGAAGAGCATAACAGATAATTTGTAGAAATTATTAGCTCGTGAACCGAAAGAAATTGGATAATACGCTTGAACTTCACAAAATAATTACATCGAAACATATAAACTTTGTTGCATAGGAGTTAAAAAATAGAAATTGAGATTAGTAATTATAATCGTTTCTATAAAAGACAATATATAAAGTAAGAAAACGTAGAGGAAATGGTTGATAATATTGATTGCAATGCGAAACAAGATAGAAAATTAGAGAAAAGGAAGAAAACACTAAGTGAATATTGGTAATTTAGAAGAGTAGAGGTCAAATTAATTTCACCATCAGTTGGATGAGTAGATCATTTGACGTGCGAATATTGCTGAAAGTTGATATCAGGGGTATTCCATTCATAGAGATTCAGCAAAAGAGAAATGTTTATATAAATTTGTTATAAGAGTTTGAAAAAGCTTGTATCTTGAATTTGAGCTCATAGGCTTGTACATTTACATGGATTACCATTTTTTAGTTCAGATTTAAGTGGGATTGTCAAACACTCGTGTTGCCTTCAATCTCTTCTTTTTTATTTTAATAATTCCTTTGGATCTTATTACACTTCTTTATGGGCAGTTCTTTTTTCTTTCGCTTGACTTTCCAGATTCCACATTTGGCTGCCAACTATACTCAGGATTTTGATTTTGTGGCAATGAACAAAAAATTTAACAAGGACGAAGTGTGGGGTGAGCTTGGGAAGCAGAATGAAGCTCACCTGAAGAAAAAAGCAGATGGTTGTAATATTCCTGCTGAGGATGCTGAACATGTAGATGCTGCAATGAAATTGGATGAGAAGGTGAGTCATAGTGAGCTTAAAGAGTTACAGGTTCTCTTTCATTCTTTTGTTTTGAAATGGAAATGTCCTTTCCTGTTTGGATGGTAGCTTGGTTATGTGAAGGACGATTTTTTTGACTCACTTTCGACCGGGCCAAGGAAGCTGAAAATTTCTGAACAAAGGAATTTGGATATAGAGGTATCACTTCACGATCCTTCTGATGATTATCCAAAGACTGTTTTGTGTTTCTTTTCCTAACATTATCTTGACTTGGTCCTCAGACATTTGGTTATTTCCAAGTGCAACAAAGGAGTCGCGGTAGCCAAAAGTCGAGGCTTGGTGTCAATCCCAAGGTCTTTTCCGACAGAAGAGAAAATGGTAATGCAGGAAAAGGCCGGGCGCATCCTACTTGGAGTCGTGTCACCTAGAAACCTGATGGGATGCTTACAGATACTGGATACAGACATTCAGAGCTCTGTACAGGTTATTGTTCTTTACCCCTAGCTTTGAGGAACGGAGGCAAAGTCTTACGATAGGGATTGCGAAGAATATTTTTTACATGCAAATTCAGTTAGCCTTCCTTTTGCCAGACTACGAATGTTGTTGCATGATTGTCAATGGTCCTTAAGAGTTAAGACTAGTACAACTTACCAGCAACTCGGAAGTTTGCCTAATATTAGCGAGACGCTTACGATGTCTAGAATGCAATGTCAGGCGGGAAAACCCAAAAACCTACCCTGAGATGGTTGAGAGGTACTCAGGTGGTCTTGCTTGAAGGAGATTTGTGAACGAGTGAGCCGTGTACGACAGGAACTTCTGTGCGTCTCAAGTTTCAACAGTTGTCTTATTGTTTCGCTGGGGGCCTAGTGCTGAATCTAGTTGAAAGACACTAATGATAGCTTCCAATGGATTATCATTTTTTCAGATTTTGACAAAAACTAAAGAGCTGCTTTTGATGTTCCAAAAAATAAAGTGCTTTTGGAAAAATGTAACGGTTAATGCCACCTAAAATTGCAAACTAGTACCATGATGATGAGTTTATCCTAGACAAATTTTTGTCTCATAAAAACCTCAGAACATAATTTCAAATCTAATTTCCATCTCGGGAAACATTTCAAATCGGTACTCCATAACACAATTCACCTTGAATCTACCTCTTATTTGCAGTTTCGGATATGACGTGGCAGGCGGTTTGAGATTTTTCGTGAGACGAAAATCATTTTTAGATAGAGAGTATGAATTTAGGATTCTTCAATGGTGTTGGCCCGAAAATTATAAGGCTGAACGCGGCGAAACAGGCGTTGACCCTCGACGGTCATTCTTGTGGACTTTTTGCCTACTCAGGATGCATTGCAGCGCGAGACGGGTAAGCATCATTTCGACAATGAAATTTATTCTTAAATAAGACGTAAGATGCTGTTCTTCTAAGTCAGTTCGCGGCATGACAAAGGTACACTCCTAAGTAACGTCTGCAAATAGCGTGCCAAAACCCCAGGATGTCCGTGCGCCAAAACGAACTGACCTGGGATGTTTATGTATGCATGTATGCACAAAGACATACATCAACTTATGCATATGGAAACGCAGTCAATGAGAGTATTAATCCACATGTGATTGACAGATCCAGCTTATCTTTCTAAAAACTCCGTATGATAGACTCAGATTATTATTTTTGAATTCAAAATTCATGCCTTTTGCTGACAAACTAACTTACTTTTACCTTCGACAAAAAAAAAAAAATTTACTTTTACCTAATTAACTCTGAATTTTTTTTAGAGCTATTGCAATTATAAATCCTTTTTTGTTAATTCAGTTTTAAATTTTTTCTATTTGTGTCAATTTAGTTCCTCAAGTAACTTTAGATGGCCAGCATTGACGTGGCGCTGCCGGTGTTGACATGATAATTATTAATATTTCTTAATTTTTTTCCTTTTCTTTCTTTTTATTTTTCTTCTTCCTTCGGCCAACGAGGTCTCAAACGAGCCTCGAGGTCAAGTGGCTCGGCCGACCCATCAGCATCGCCTTTGGCCGATCGCCGATCGAGGAGCAACTGGAGAAAGAAGGAGAAGAAAAAAAAATAAAAAGAGAGAAAGCAAAAAAGGGAACAAAATTATTAAAATTATCATGACAATGCCAGTCGGCTCAAGTTAGCCGAATGAATTGAATTATGGCATAATTGCAATAGGTTTAGAACTTTTTTTTTTGTAATTTTTTCAAATAGAAACAGATGCATCAAGAGCTAGAATGAGATGACGGCAAGACATTTAAGAGCCGAGTATCATGGTCCCAAGGTTTCCCATGCACAGAAGACCGTGAATGAACCAAAAAGACACAGTCGATCTCCTAAGGTTTCCAGAGTCCTCTAGAATATGCTCATAGATGGGCAGCATTACGGTAAATCTAACATATTTTAGAGCATTCTTGCCTTAAATAAAGGTAGTTGGTAAACGAGGACGTGCAATCTCCAACATTAGACATGGAGTCAATCAATGATTGTAGCGAGGTAGACTCTTGTATAAATAGGACAGCTCTCTCCCATTTGCATGCAGTAGAAACATTTGCCCCTCAAAGCTTATGTCTCTAACCTTTTTCTTTCTGTGATCCGAATGCCCTAGTGAGTGATCTATCCTTAGAGAAAAGCTAGGCGTAGGCAAAATCCATTCTTAATTTCAATCCCTTTTTAAGTATTATCATTCGCGGAGCTAAATAGATAAAGATGTAAATTAACACTAATTATACAAAGCTCCACGATGCCACATATAAAGATGATGCGAATTTTACGTGGCAGGATTAAATCATGATATCTTGAATTTCCCGGTAATCATAACTCCAGCAATATCCACAAAAAGAAAGGAAAATAATTCCAAAACATCAGTTTCTATCTATTAACCAACGGACAGATATACAGTGAGGCTCTACATGCTCTAACGTACCCAAAGACCGTCAGTATGGACCCTAGCCCATTTTCTAGCTCATAATTTGCACTAACGGGGGTTAAGTTTTTAAAGGGTTGAGTGAAAATGAGTCTAAAAGCCAAAGTTAAATCAGATGGGTCAATTATGGGTCAAACGACCCACCCGTTTGATACCTCTATCCAAGTAACATATGCATATTCCACAAAGGAGATCTCGGTCACATATGCATCTTCTATAAAGAAGATCTCAGCATTTTCTGCATACAATGACACTGTTAACGCAAATAAGCAAAGCAGCCATTTTCAAGCTCAAGTCGGACAAGTCCGTGAAAGAAACCATATCTTCGGACGCCGTGCTCGGGAATTCTCGCGGTGTCATCGCATGGAATCGACGAGCCAAATTGTAGCACAAGAGAAAGAAGAAGATTCAGAATGATTGCAAGAGTTAAAAATCATTTACATTCGAAGCTGAGAAAGCTCGGCGTCAGTGTTTACGCTACACAAAGATGATGGAAGTCATCAGAAATATAGCCAATTTATCTCCAACACTATCCACAAAATAAAATGAAGTTTCCCAAAATCACGGTGCCAATATCTCTAGCAATGCCCGCAGAATGAAGGGGAAAAACTCCAAACATCCTCCCAAGTGGTGCCGGTATCACTATAGCTATGCAATGGTGGAATCCAGAACCGAAAGCCATGGCAGAAATTTTGAAACCCTCGATCGCCAACTTGGCTAAACGATTCTTCCACCTGCATTTCGAAAAGAAGTATCGAACACCGTGGACATGCACGGAGCAACTCCAAAAATGTAATGCGTACTTGGAAGGAACAAATTACCCAGTCCATCTTTTTCAAGGCCTTTTCTAGTTCAACAACCTTCCCCCCGCAAATGATGATGTGAGAGACTTGTCGCTCTCTCCTGTCATCAGCAAGCGAGAGACATAGCATGCATGAGAGCGGTGATATAACAAGAAAGTTTATTTCAGCCCTTAGAGAAGCATAGGAGTGATTATTAGCCTTACTTGACTCTTCGTAATGCTTCAAGAAACGCTTCCTGTCCTTGTTCAACTTGGAGAATGATAGTATTTATTGCAACCAAATCAGATGATCACACAGAGAATTAAGAAAAATTAGATGACGCACGAGATTACTCAGGTTCACCTCAGAATAGGGCTACGTCCTGCAAAGATATTTCACTATAATTATCGGTTTACAACCACTCAACTCGTTACAATGATCAACAAAAACGAGCAAAATATATATGCTCCAAACGGGCCAAAAATCTAAACCTGTCCGAAACTTTTTAATCCCACAACAAACGGCCAACTTAAACTAAGGCCTAATCTCGCTGAGGTTTCGAGGGCACTGCCCCCCAATCCTCGCCCGCTGATCGGGCATCGGGACATCTGTGTTGGGGGAGCGGCTCCCGAACCCCCGCATCTCGTGCGCATGGGTCGCATGCCGTCGGATAATACTTTAATTTTTCTAAACTCATGTCGGCATACCTAGTGTGAGAAATAAGGGTCCCCGAAGTATTCGTCAACTCCAACATTCTCCCACTTGGTGGATACTTCACGCAAATTGAGAGACTTTCCAATATCATTCTTCTTCAATCCAATTGCAGTAGAGCACCATTCAAACTTTGCACTTGTGACGGCTAACTATTTCCACCGTGTCGAACTTTACAAGTTGAACCTATTTCTTCTCAATTTTTTCTCGGATAAAATGAGATTGTTTATCAATGTGCTTTGTGCGTGAGTGAAACGCTGGATTTTTAGCTAAATAAATAACCCCTTAATTATCACATCTCACCTTTACGGCACCTTGCTCAAATCTAAGCTCCAAGCACAACCACCATAGCCATATGGACTCTTTTCCAACATGAGTAAGAGCCATATACTCAGCTTCCGTAGAAAAGAGTGTTACTATGCTTTGACTTCTACTCATCCAACTCAATGCATCCCCAAACAATATAAAAATATACCCGCTAGTGGACCGTCTACTATCAATATCTCCACCCCAATCAGCATCTATATGGTCTACGATATCAAATATGTTTCCATTCCCTGTACCTTCAAAACATAAAGAACAATTCAAAGTTCCACGAAGATACCTGAAAACTCTTTTGATCGCATTCCACTGTTCTCTACTTGGGTTAGACATGTATCGGCTCAAGACTCCTACTGCTTGGGCTATATCCATACGTGTGCACACCATAACATACATCAAACTACCCACTGCACTTGCGTATCGAACTCGGGCCATCTCTTCAGCTTCTTCATCCATTTTAGTTCAGCTTCTTCATTCGTTTTAGGACATTATTCTGCAGATAGCTTGGTCTCTAAAGGTAAAGGGGTACCAATAGGATTGCAGTCTATCATATTGAATTTCTTCAATATTTCTTTGATGTATTTCTCTTGTCCTAGTCACAGCTTCCATTTCTCACGGTCCCTCCTAATCTGCATGCCCAAAAAAAATTATAAGCTAAAAGTCTTTCATTTCGAACTTCTTGGCTAACAAACTCTTCACAGATTTCACCATCTTTACGCTATTCCCGATTAACATCATATCACCTACATATAGCGTGAGAATGATAAACTGATCGCCCGTTCTCTTGACATAAACACAATAATCAGAATTTGAACGCACAAAATCAAGTTAGAGCATGTACGTGTCAAACTTCTGATACCACATTCTCGATGACTGCTTCAGCCCATGTAAGGACTTTTTCAATTTGCACATTAGATTCTCATTTCCTTTTACTTCAAAGCCTTTTGGTTGCCTCATATATATCTCCTCCTCCAAGTGCTCACGAAGGAAAGTCGTCTTTACATCCATCTGTTTCACCTCAAGATCGTATGCAGCTGCTATGGACAGAACAAACCATATCAAGGTCAGTTTCGCCACCGGTGATAAGATCTCATCATAGTCAACTCCCTCGATCTGAGAATACCTCTTGACTACAAACCTAGCCTTGTACTTTTCTATAGTTTCATCCAATTTCAATTTTCGCTTAAACACCCATTTGCATCCAATTGCCTTTCTATCCTTAGGCAACTTATACAAGTTCCACGTCTCATTATGATCAAGCGACTGCATCTCATCTATCATTACGAGCTCCCACTGATTCGCATCATTCATGGATCTCGCCTCTTTTACAAAACTAGAATCATCTCCAGTAATGTTCAAAGCATAAAATGTACTCAATGCACTAAGTGAGTATCGAAGTGGTACATTTCTTTCTCGCGTCGATCTCCTAAGAGCCGACATGCTATTTGTATCTGAGTCTTCTTCCGAATTTGCATCCTCGAATTCATCAACCGAGTCCCCTTGCTCCAATTCAGAATCAGACTCTACTTGCATACCTTATGAAACCATCTCAACAGTTTCAACTTTAGGATTATCTTCAAGCACTACCACTTTTTTGGGCTCATAACCTTTCTGTATGCCAACCTGAGATTGTGATTCACAAAAAACAACATCCCTGCTGTATACAATGGTTTTTTATGCTGGATTCCATAGTTTATAGCCCTTGACTTCTTCTTTGTATCCGACAAATATGTTCTTCTCAGACTTATCTTTTCTTTTTTTTACAGGACAATGAACTTCTGATGAACAACTTCTTTTCTTTTCTTTTTTTAATTCTTTTTTACAAACAAAAATGCTTTGCTATGCATTTAGACGTTTAATAGGAAAACTCCTTTATGTCATTATCCTTTGCTTACATGCAAAATCTCGAAGCTAAATCTATCTCTTTGTGCCTACCACTGTCCATTGCACTCTGCCTAGTGACAACAGAGGATTCAACCAATTTTCCCTATATAGACCTTTCGATCTGTGAGGCAATTTTATCAACACTTTCTCAAAGATAGAGATTACATTAGAAAAAGGGAAAATTTTGATCGGGCACAATGCTTTCCCCCAATGTCCTATTGACTCGATTCTCTTTCCAATGAAAAATCCTTCTCCTAATTATTTAGACATAATGATTTTTTTAAAAATTAAGGGCTATGTTATCTCTTCTTTTATTTTCTTTTTCTAATTAAAATTATGTTTGATCAAGTAATTCAAGCAATCTAATTTGGAAAATTTTGAAAAATGATATCTAGATTTCTATATAAAAAAAAAATTAGGCTAAATTTGGATGGGTTGTTTTTCTCCGACATTCTATTGACTCGACTCTTTCATCAAAGTAAAACCCTTCTCCTAAATATTCGGACATAATGTTTTCTTCGGAGACCCTATTGACTCAATTCTTTGATCAATTGAAAACCCTTCGCCCAGTTATTAAGAAATTTGAAGGGTATGTTATCTCCCTTTTTTTTGTATTTAAACATTATGTCTGATCAAGTGCAATCTAATTGGGAAAATTTTGAAAAATGATAATTAGATACTTATACAAAAAATTAGGCCAAATGTTGACCTCAGGATCATACTGGAACATTGACGATTGAGATTTTTAATATTCACTTAGAGGAATAAAAATTACATATTACTTTTAATCAAGACTCGTCGTATATCCGCAAAATACACGTCATCGTCATCAATCTCATTATCGGGGACATGGTCGCCATATTCAGTTTTGCCATGGGTGCTGATAATGTACATTGACTGTACACTCAAATTTCACGAAATGAAATATAACAAATGCCAATCACTTTAATCAATCTCACCGCTTTCTCTTTGTTCTTGCACTGGGCTCGGCAAATTGCATCGTAGGAACATTCACACTGTCTGTCTCGAAGCCGTCCGCAGGTGGGACGGCGGAACATTTCTCTCAGACATGACTATTCCCTCTCGATTTGCACGATGTTCTCAATCTTGCTTCGCTACCGTTGAAAATAACCCTACCTCTCGTTAATTGAAAACTCTTCACCCAATTATTTAAAAATTTAAGGTTATGCTATCTTCCCTTTTCTTTT
The DNA here is from genome assembly GCA_028455895.1 of Rhodomyrtus tomentosa. NCBI lineage: Eukaryota > Viridiplantae > Streptophyta > Magnoliopsida > Myrtales > Myrtaceae > Rhodomyrtus > Rhodomyrtus tomentosa. The sequence goes on along the minus strand of JAPCWY010000003.1, from coordinate 44,134,214 downwards.
TCTTTTCCTATACATTATGTCTGCTCAAGTCTTTCAAGCAACATAATTGGGAAAATTTGAAAAATGATATTTAAATATTTATAATAAAAAAAAGGGGCAAATTTTGATCGGGTACAATGCTTCCCCCCGACGTCCCATGACTCCATTCTTTCTCCCATGGAAAAAATATTCTCCTAATTATTTAGATATAACGATTTCTTCTGATGTCCTATTGCCTCGATTATTTCATCAATTGAAAAGTCTTCACCCAATTATTTAAAAATTTAAGGGCACCTGATAATCACATCCAACGAGAAGCAGCACATACCGCGTCGAGGCGCACCAACCGGCTGAAGCAATACAAAACATAAAAAAACCGCCACCATTGAGAGCAGCAAGCACAGATCCACGCAGCGCCGCCCCGCGAGCCGGAGCCATAGGTCGATCGGAAATGGACCAAATCTTGGTAGGGGAGCGGGTAGGCAGATTGAGTGCACGTTAGGGCATCTCTTGCAAATTGGGTTGGAACTTGGAAGGACTTTGAGCCCACTAGAAATTGTGAGGAGATTAATAGAAGTTGGATCAGGTTTAGTCTTAAAGACTCTTAACTCGAAGTGGGCGTTTTTCCTTAAGTCTTTAAAAAACACAAAAATGGGCATTTCTTGTTGAGCGGTCATCGCATTAAATTTGTACTGGCGTGAGAATTCTCCCGCAATCATCGTAATTTTGAATATCCAATCCAAACTCTATGTACCAAGACAAAGCGGCGCCGGCCAGGCTCTCTTGAAAGGTCTTAATAAGAGGTGGTATGTAGTCTGAATATTTTGACATCTTGTATAGATAGTACTTTAGGTGGATTTTGAGATAGCCTGTCCCATTTTACTCGTGAAATCTGGTTCTTTATAGTCTGTTGGGACCTCGATCTTTGCAAAGGGTGTGATCTTGTCGTACTTGGACAACTCGAACCATTGATTGGTTAAACATTCTTTTATCTTAGCTATCATCGTCGATTTTGGCGGGCTTCTCCTTCTGCTTATCCTCTAGATCGATCACAACGGGCAAAGTCCTTGGTGGAATCTCAACATTTGGAGCCTGAATAGGGTTAGCTGTCGAATTTGTTGCAGCAGTTTCCCCGCCTGCGTCAAAAGTAGTGGGCATTTGCAGATTTGCAGCTTCGTTGAGATCACTGGGCGGAGCGAGTCTATCATTAGCCGCGGCCCATGTAGCCCTCATTTCGACGATCATCTCGGTCATCATTTCAATCATTCGATTCGTTCGCAGTTTCAAGTTTTCTAGGCAGGAACCAACTTGCTCCTGCTCCATGTGAGCCTGTAACCAAGTCTGAGCCCTAGTCCTCGTGATTGGGGGTTACCTTTCTGGCGAGACCAGCAACGAACGGAGGATTTTGAATCCACATTCACAGCGTTCGTCTCGAAGCCCTCTGCAGGTGGAATGGCGGAGACATTTCCAAGACATGACTTTTCCCTCGCGATTTGCACGTTGTTCTCAATCTTGTTTCTCTATTGTTGAAAGTAACCCCAGCCCTCATTAATTGAAAACCGGCACCCAATTATTTAAAAATTTAAGGTTATGATATCTTTTCTTTTTCTTTTCCTATACATTATGTCTGCTCATTCAAGCAATATAATTGGGAAAATTTTGAAAAATGAAATTTACATATTTACTAAAAAAAAAGGGCAAATTTGGATCGAGCACAATGCTATCCCTTATGTTCTACTGACTCGATTCTTTTCTCAATGGAAAAACCTTCTCCTTATTACTTAAACATAATAATTTCTTTTGATGTCCTATTGCCTCGATTATTTCATCAATTGAAAAGTCTTCACCCAATTATTTAAAAATTTAAGGGCTATGCTATCTCTTCTTTTATTTTATTTTTCTATTTAAAATTATGTTTGATCAAATAATTCAAGCAATCAATTCGGAAAATTTTGAAAAATGGAATCTATATTTCTATAAAAAAAAAAGTAGGCTAAATTTGAATGGGGCATGGCGTTTCCCTCCCACATCTCATTGACTCGTTTCTTTCATCAACGGAAAAAACTTCTCCTAATTATTCAGACATAATGTTTTCTTTTGACACCCTATTGAATCAATTCTTTGATCAATTCAAAACCTTGGCCTACATTATAGGCAAACCTTAACTAGGAAAATAACTCTAAATAATAACGATGCAACCGGTGACTCCGTCTTTCTCCAAAAGCTCACATATACACCGGTCGTTCTTCTTTAAATTGTTATGGCGACATAAGGCCTTCCAGCTGCTGATCCAGATGCAGGCATCCTTCCACACCTTACCTTCCCTCTCCAAGTCCACCCGTTGGAATCTTGGAACTGCACAACTGGAGGTAACTCAAGTTCATAATCGTTTAGTGGAGTGAATGGAACGTACTGCAGCGAAACATGTGAATGCAATGAGGACTCTATGTTAGTAATTCTAAGCCAAAATCACCATTTTTTTTTAAAAAAAAAATAAGCATTATGTAGTGATCATCATTCTATAGATATTTCTCAGACCTTTGCTCACTCAAACGACTTTATGGGACAAATTGATGGGTGGATTTGGCCTCATAATATCTGTTGGAACGACAAGAGAAAGATCTTTCTAATTGTTGGTGGATCATCGCCATCGGATGTCGGACGACAAAGTTATGGCAGGAACAGTGAAAGTTGTCGGTGTAGGGTTTTTTGAGAGAGAGAGAGAGTTAGAGGGAGAGAGAGCATTCTCGGCCAAAATGAGAAAGAAGAGAGAGATGGGCGGGTTATCCTTCAAAAGCCAAAGGAGAGAGAATGTGAGGTGATGGGTTTGTGCTTTTAATTGCTAATTAGACTAGGCTTAGATTAGGCAAGTTAGATTTGACTAATGCAATTAGTGGTCTTGTCTTTTCCTCATAAAAATATCAAAGGGCCATAATTACCATCCTATCCCCTAATTTTCGGCCAAAGAGAGGCGAGGGAGGAACGACTCTTACATGACAACTAAAGTAGCTAAGACGTAAGTAATCCTAAGTGTGATAAGAATCAATGAGTCGATATGTATAACGCCTGCAAAAGCCACCCGTTAGTTTGAGAGAGCCTGAAATTACGATGGACAGAATTTGACCATGAAATCTAATCTCGAAATGGATATCGGACAGTGAAGAATTTCAACATTTGAAAAATGAGCCAGATGGAAATATCTCTGATATAGGGAAGCTAACAAGACTAACTTAAGAGTGTTACCTTAACTTCTGAAGCTGGATTGAGAATCTATCAAAAGGATTATCGATTTAATGTCTTCTTGGATAATATTTACAAAAAGTGAGGTGTAAAAGGTATTCAAGGGTGTTTTCCTTCGACGTCCTATTGACTTGATTCTTTCATCAACGAAAAACCCTTCTCCTAATTATTTAGATATAATGTTTTCTTTCAACGCCCTATTGACTCGATTCTTCGATCAATTGAAAACCCTTGGCCCAGTTATTTAGAAATTTTAGGGGTATGCTATCTTCCTTTTCCTTTTTGTTTTTTATATTTAATCATCATGTCTGGTCAAGTATTTAAAGCAATCTAATTGAAATTTTTTTGAAAAATGATAGTTAGATACTAATAAAAAAAGAACCACGCTATTTTCACTCTCATTTTGACTAAGACATTGCTATTTTCAATCAATAGACCGAAATATCCTTCTCCTTCTTCAACTTATTATTTCTTTTTTTACCAACCTAACAAACAAAACTGACTTTATTTCCGTTTTTTCCTTTTAAATATTAAATTCAAAAACACCTAGTAAAATATCATTCGATAATGCATCATATGATCACTTTTACAAGAGAAGTTCGTTATTCTTAATTTATGATCTCATGTTTTTAATTAGAAATATTTTGAATTTCTAGTTATAACGTTTAAAAATAAATAATTAACTGTCCAGTTTTTATTAAATAATTTGAAGAAATTTTTATTACAAAGAAGAAATTTAAAATCCAATATAACTATCAAGCAAATTTTAATCTCGTGGGTAATTTTCAAGTGGACTTGTAGGTTTATAAAATTTCAAATCACTTATTTCTATTTTTTTTAATCTTTTCAAATTTTAATAATGAATTGTAAGATAGGTTTAAAAATTTATTTTCATATTTTGCACTTTCAAACTCCCATATGGTGATCCACTTGCTGTGATATTGAATTTACAATCGATATTAACTCCTTTGTTTTAATCAAGAGTTGAATAGTTTGAAATTTCACGTTTTTTCCGTTACGTATTTATCATTTGTCAATACATATCTAAATACAAATATCTTCGACATTTTATTATGCTTTTTAATAAATTAATCTTTTCTATTTTGTGATCAATTTTACTTTTTTGTTTTTATCAAGATCGACAGGAAATGAAGTCAGATTTGTTAGTTAGCTTGATACGAAAAGAAACATTTAATTGAAGAAAAGATAATGGTATTTTAGTAAGTTAACTAGCAAAAAGGAAGGTCTTAGCCAAAATGGGAGTGGAAATAGCGCCACCCTAAAAAAATAAGGCCAAATTTTGATCTCAAGATCATACTGGAACATTGACGATTGAGATTTTTAATATTCACTCAGAGAAATGAAAATTACATATGACTTTTAATCAAGACTCACCGCATATCTGCGCAATAGACGTCGACATCGTCAATCTCTATTTGGGACATGGTCGCCATCTTCAGTTTTGTCAAGATAATGTACTGCACTCAAATTTCATGAAATGAAATATAACAAAATGCAAATCACTTCAATCAATCTCACCGCTTTCTCTTCGTTCCTGCGCTGGGTTCAGCAGATTGCCTCATAGAGACATTTAACAGTGTCCGTTTCGAAACCGTATGCAGGTGGAATGGTGGAGACATTTCCCTCGTACATGACTTTTCCCTCATGATTTGCACGTTGTTCTCAATTTTCCTTTAACCCCCTCACGAATTTGCACGTTGTTCTCAATTTTTCTTTAACCCCAGCCCTCATTAATTGAAAATCGGTCACCCAATTATTTAAAAGTTTAAGTTTATGTTATCTCCCCTTTTCTTTTTTCTTTTCCTATACATTATGTCTGCTCAAGTCTTTCAAGCGAGATAATTGGGAAAATTTTAAAAAATGATATTTATATATTTACTAAAAAAAAAGGGAAATTTTTGATAGGTCACAATCCTCTACTCCGACGTCCTATTGACTCGATTATTTCCTTAATGGAAAAACCCTTCTCCTAATTATTTAGACATAACGATTTCTTCTGATGCCCTATTGCCTCGATTATTTCATTAATTGAAAAGTCTTCACCCAATTATTTAAAAATTTAAGGGCTATGCTATCTCTTCTTTTAATTTCTTTTTCTATTTAAAATTATGTCTGATCAAGTAATTCAAGCAATCTAGTTCAGAAAATTTTGAAAAATGCTATCTAGATTTCGATAAAAAAAAATTATGCTAAATTTGGATGGGGCATGGTGTTTTCCTCCGACATCCTATTGACTCGATTCTTTCATCAACGAAAAACCTTCTCCTAATTATTTAGACATAATGTTTTATTTTGACCCGATTGACTCGATTCTTTGATCAATTGAAAATCCTTCGTCCAGTTATTTAGAAATTTGAGGGGTATGCTATATCCCTTTTTATTTTTTTTCTATTTAAACATTATGTCTGATTGTCACAACCTAAAATTCGGTTTCGAATTTCCCTCCGACATCCTATTGACTCGATTCTTTCATCAACGAAAACCCTTCTCCTAATTATTCAGACATAATGTTTTATTTTGACCCCGATTTACTCGATTCTTTGATCAATTAAAAATCCTTCGTCCAGTTATTTAGAAATTTGAGGGGTATGCTATATCCCTTTTTATTTTTTTTTCTATTTAAACATTATGTCTGATTGTCACAACCTAAAATTCGGTTTCGAATTTCCCTCCGACATCCTATTGACTCGATTCTTTCATCAACGAAAACCCTTCTCCTAATTATTCAGACATAATGTTTTATTTTGACCCCGATTTACTCGATTCTTTGATCAATTGAAAATCCTTTGTCCAGTTATTTAGAAATTTGAGGGGTATGCTATATCCCTTTTTATTTTTTTTCTATTTAAACATTATGTCTGATTGTCACAACCTAAAATTCGGTTTCGAATTTTCCTCCGACATCCTATTGACTCAATTCTTTCATCAACGAAAACGCTTCTCCTAATTATTCAGACATAATGTTTTATTTTGACCCCGATTTACTCGATTCTTTGATCAATTGAAAATCCTTCGTCCAGTTATTTAGAAATTTGAGGGCTATGCTATACCCCTGCTTATTTTTTTTCTATTTAAACATTATGTCTGATTGTCACAACCTAAAATTCGGTTTTGAATTTTCAGTTAATGGATTATTAGGTTAATTAGATGAATTAACCTAATACGGACTCTCTCAAACCCTAGCAATTCGCAACTCAGGTTTCATTCAAAGATTTTTAATTTAGGAGCCGTCACTAGTCTTTTTTGGTAGGTAGATTAGATACCTAAATAAAGTATGGGAGAATACTTTATTTTATGTTGACTAGATATTTACGTTCAGGGACTCGATTATCTTAATTTTTCAATTAATACCCTTTCGATACCATTCTTGTGAAAAATTTCTTGATTGGCCAAGTCAATTGATCTCAGTTAAAGATTAAGGTGCAATTCCTTCTTCTTTTTTAGTTTTTCTGGATTTAATGAATGCATGCAAAATGCGACCGAATGACTTGCAATATGATATGAAACTACATGACATACGAAAAGATAATCATGCATGATGACTCTTGAAAAATTAAATTTTAATGCAAGAAAGAATGTAAATTCTAATCTAAATGATACTCGATATGGTGATGCATGAGCTTAGATGACATGGCATGGTAATTCATGAATGACCGGAAATTATGCATGAAATGCGAAAATTATGACTACCCTAAATAACGTGCAAGATTTATATAAAAATTGTATGAATGATTTTCAAGAAAAAAATAAAATTTAATGCAAATGCACATGGTTTAGATGACATGACGTGGAAATGGCAAAATCAATGCATGAATGACCAGCGAAAATATGACCTATACTAGTGGCACAAAAATGGGTGATAATGGCATGAATATTATGAGACGTACGCGTGAATTATGAAATGATTCGAAGAAAAATGCGTGCATGTCAAATGAGAATGAATAATGAACAAACTATATGAAATGCACTTGAGATGTCATTACTCTTCATGAATTTTAGATTTTTTATAATGAATTGGCTCAACTATTAACACAAATTAATTAGTTAAAATCTAATTTATATTAAGATTTCACTTGGGATAAAACTTCCGAAAAATTCACTTAAAGCCATGACATGATTTTTTTTTCGTTTTCATGATTTTTTATTTTTTATTTTTTTGTATGAAAAACGAATCAAATAAAAATATAATAGACCTTGAGCATAATACACATTAAATTTCGATTTTTCGATGATTCGATTCGTACCCTTCGGGTCGGATCAGAAGGTAATTCATTTACGTCGTACCTTGGGGATCGGGTTAGATAGTGAATTTTAAAATTTGTCGATTTAATCCCAAAGTTATGGGATGAGTTAGACAAATTGACGTGCAGATGACGTCATACTTTAGGGTGAAGACAGATAGTCATCATAATGCACATATCCCGAGGGACAAGGCACAAGTGAGCGGTAAATTATAAAATTATTTGAATTAAAATAAATTGCCGGCCAACTAGGTGCTGAAATTTTAAAGAACATAAGGTACTATCCGCAAAGGATCATATCTTTTAAACTTAGAAATTATCTCTTGAATTTGCAGATAATTTCCAACTTGTTAAAGATATGTTCAGAATATCCTTCCATAATAAACACTTATCCTGCATGCTCAAATTTTGTCAAAAATTCTAAACTTGAATCCGTGATATTCTGAATATTTCAAATGATACATGCAATATCTCCAGGGTAAGATTAATAAAAACTTGGATTACGAGACATATCAAATATCCCAAAGTGCATCCATGAGATCGCAAACATATTCAATGTTTTCCGGACATAATCCGAAATTCGAAGCGTGTTCAATATTCTCAAGACATGATTAGATATGAATAATTCGAAATAGTCAATAATATATCTAAAATATATTCGGATTAGGATTGTTACCTAATTCTCAAATAACTTTCCAAATTCGAACTTCCAAACAATCTCGTGCTTGAAACTTGAAAAGACTAAACCGATTGGCAACGGGGATTTGCGCACGGATGCGGTGGTAATTTTGAGCATGAATCCGCCAAAAAATCTGCACAAAATAGTGATGAAACCATGCATCAACAGCAATAAAATTCATCGTGGACAGCGGGCAAAATCTGCACTAAATAGTTATCGAAATTGTCCAAAAACAGTGCTGTTTTTGGTGATGAACTGCAAAAAAATTGAACTCCCAATAGCAGCGAAAAGATCCCTTAACTTGTAGCAAAAATTAAGCACTGAAAAGGTAAGTATAAATGTCAAAAGTAGTCCATTCCTAAACAGTAGTAAAATCTGCAGAAAAAATCTGCCGTACGTGTAATTTTAAAATGAACCCCCCTTTTAACTCTAAAGCTAAGAGTTGTATATATAGACAATGAACCACACCAAACCTAGTTGAGGTACGATTCGTTATTGATCGTTCGATTTGAAAATCCTGATATTGAAGTTTCTAAATCCATTAAAATTCCTCAGAAATTTCAGCTATAATTTCTTGCTCTAGCGGGCTCGATTGCGCAGTCTCATTGGACTTTAATTAAAATAACTAATTAACAACTGATCAAGTATTTAAAGCAACCTAATGGGGAAAATTTTGAAAAATGATATCTGGATACTTATAAAAAAAAATAAAAATTAGGCCTAATTTTGATGTCAGGATCATACTGGAACATTGACAATTGAGATTTTTAATATTCACTTAGAGAAATGAAATTACTTTTAATCAAGACTCACCACGTATCCGCGAAATAGACGCCGTCATCGTCAGTCTCGTTATCTGGGACACGGTCGCCATCTCCAGTTTCACCATGATGATGTACATTGATCGTACACTCAAATTTCATGGAATGAAATATAACAAATGCCAAACACTCCAATTAATCTCATCGTTTTCTCTTCGTTCCTGCGCTGGGCTCGGCAGATTGCCTCGTCGGGACATTCACAGCGTCCGTCTCGAAGCCGTCTGCAGGTGGAGTGGCGGAGACATTTCCCTCAGACACGACTTTTCCCTCGCGATTTGCACGTCGTTATCAACCTTGCTTCTCTACAGCTGAAAATAACCCTAGCCCTTATTAGTAATAGAAAAAAAAATGAATTTTTGTTTCAAAAATATAAAATAAATTTATGACTTTCATTTACAATTCTCTAAAGTTTAATTTTTGTGTTATATATATACACACCTCTTTTCAAATTCCTTTTCGAGTGAAAATTCTATGGTAAAAAATTGCGAACTCTTCGTTATGTAGATTTTGGATAGGTTGATGAACAAAGACTACCAACAATTTTCAAACTCGTTACAGATAATCCTTCATAAAATTCGGCTTAGTCACGTTAATAAGGAAATATATTCCGTATAAAAAGGAACGGAAAATGTGAATGCATAGTGGAACAAATAAAATTATTTAGGTTAAATTTCCCATGCCCCACTTTTACCATCGTACTGGCAGTCTCTCTCTCCGTCTGTAGGATGCACTAGGAAATTCTATGGACCTAAAAATTTCATTAGTTTTACTCCGGAATTCACCTATACATATTTCTTCATGATGTGGATAAATTTGCATTTGTGCTCAAGCGTTTCTACATAAGTACATGAACATTAGGATTGTCCACCTTGGTTATTGTTGAAAGTTTATTTGTAAAACAAATAAAAATTGCATTTGTCCCCATCTCACATGAGTAAGATGGGAGAATGCGTGACACTTTATTAGTTAGAGACTATCATAACTTTTCAACTTTCAATTTCATTTCTTTCAAAGAAAAAAATAGCCTTTTGTTCTAAGTGTTTCCCTGCAATTAATACATATTTACACTCTCTTTAAAGTGAGATGTAAATTTTTTTTTTATTAAAGTTGAAAAATGCAGTTGCGTAACCAAATAGATAGATTTCTGCTTAAGAAGTACTTTTGGAGCAGAAATTCCACTATAAAAGTGTTGTTATGCGGCCCTAAAAGCGCCAAACTCATCTTATTGTTTTGACCACTAAACACACCAATTCCTCTACTCTCTTTGTGGCGATCTGTCGAACACATGAGTACATACGGGTACGCACGTTTCAGGAGTTGGTGGGTGGGTCGACCTCTCTATGCTCAAACTCATCTTATTTCAGGGCTAACTAGGAAAGGACAGGGGAAGGGGAAGAAAGGTTTAATTCCACCAGAAAGCCTAAATTTCCCCGTACAACATTAATACTTAACTCTGATTTGTTGTCCCGCCATGCTAATATCCTTAAAGTTGCGCCACTGACTCTACAAAAGTTGGCAAATGTGTCTAGGAAAGTACAACATATCAAATCAAAAAAGAATGCGAGATCAAAAAGATGCTAATTGACTATGCTGATTTTAGCAATCAAAGAAGATCGCGAGATTTTAAAAAATTGCGATATCGCCGTTTTCCTTTATTATTGTAAGACCGGAGATTTCGGATGTGTTTTGAAGACTTTCCCTATTATCACCATCTCTTTCTTAATTTTGTTATTTGATTTTAAGTATTCGATTGTCTCTTAATAATGTTCTTTCAAAATCTTTTGTGGCGTTCATATACGCGTAAATGTCATATTTTAACGGCCATATGGACTGTACTTTTGGGTCAATGACGCAAGTTTAAAGGTATAAGATTAGGACATTGATGTTTTAGGGGAAAATTATCAAAAAAAAAATTATCATAATTATGTCAATTAAGTACTACTTTTTTTGGTCAATTGAATCATAATTCTTTTGCATTTGTGTTAATTCAATCAATCTGACTAATTTTGACTGGGTGAAGCTGACGTGGCTTTTTTGGCACTGAAGTGTCAATTTGTAATATATTTTTATATTTTTGTAATTTTTATTTTCCTTTTTTATCTTCTTTTTTTTTTCTTCTCCTTCTTTCTCGCGTATACGCCCAGCCAGAGGTGAGGGCCAGCGAGGTCGACTTCGTGATGGCTAAGTGAGATCAACTTCGCTATCAGCGTCACGCGATCAAAGTAAGCATGATAGATTGGATTAGCAGAAATGCAGAAGATTTAGGACTGAATTTGCATAAGTGCAAAAGATTTAGGGCTCAATTGATAAAAAAAAATGATTTTGGGTTGAATCGACATAATTATAATAAACTTAAAAAATTTTAATAATATTTTCGTTGTTTAGGCAATAAAAATTGACTTTAAAAAAAAAAAAAACCGCACACACGGCACACGCACACGAGGGAAAAGGCTTTGTCCCCCCCTCCCTCCCCACAACAAAAATGTCTCTTCTGCCATGAAAAGAGAACACCATGCTAGTGGTGGGGAACCAAAACGGAGCGTAGCTTTCTAAAAGTGCTGGGATCAGGGGAAGGGCTTCGTTTCAAACACCGATGGAAAGTCTTTGTTTCAGCTGGGCCGTCGGATTGACCTCACTATTGGGGCCCGATGATGACGTGGACCGTGAAGATTCCTCTCCCGGAGGCTTCTATTTGTCTCATGTGACAAAATGATTATTCCGTGGGCAAGCGACAAACACGAAAAAACAGAGAAGCACAATCACTTTCGAACTAAGAAAACTCAAAATTTTTAAGTTTGTAGAAAAAGCGAAGGAAGCCCACACGACAGCCCGTTTTGATTAAGACAAACGTTTTTTTAACATTGAATTGACACGTATTACCTTGTCGTACGCGTGGGACACATGTGTTGTCAGCTAATGACGTGGTCCCTCGCACTAACCACTTCTTCTTTAAGAGACGTTTAAGATTTTCTGAACTTTGGTTTCGATTTTGAACCGCTCCAATATCTCACTTTTTGACATTTTGATTCCTTATTATCTCATGCTTCCATAAATTTAAAAAATAATTAGCAATGGGTTAGCAATTTTCCAGATTTTGAAGAAAAGTAAAGGCCTGCTTTTGGTTTACGAAATCAAATAAAAATGTGTTTTTAGGAAAGAAAAAAAAATTGAGAGTTAATAACTAAATACAATTAAAAATTACAATAAAGCACCGTGATACATTTATTCAAAACTAATTTTTTCATTGCGTAAAAAGTCTTCAGACCGATAATCTCGTGACATATGTATTCAAATCCAATTTTTGACTCCCAAATATTTTTTTCAAATCGGCTCGTTCGTTTGCAGTTTCAAGAGTTGACTTGGTGGGCGGGCCGGGGTTCTGCACTGCTTTGAAATTTTTGGTAAGATTGAAATCAGTTTTCGAGCAGATGTGCTGTGGGAATATCAGTTTCTGATTTTTAATTTGTATTTGTTAGGGATAATTATTATGATTGTTTATGATTTCTTTCCTAATATTAAAGATAATTAGGATCTCTTTGTTAATACTCTGCACCGTCAAGATAACCCTTATGTCACCTTTCGATTGTGTATGTCATGTTTTGATCCATATATTATCTTAGATAGTCTTTGAATAAAGTTTACCCTCAGTTTTTTTTTTGCAATATAAAAAAAATCATAGCACGAAATAGACCACAAAATATTAACGATAATTCATACTTAATATTCAGATCTCATGACCGGACTCCAAAAGAATCTCCAAGCCGTCAGAGTCTTATCAGATCATTTTTCAGCTAAAACGATATCGTTTCTATTTCACTTAAACCAAGTGGGCACCATATCTACACCGTGTTCTTTTTATCACCAATGTATATGGATTTTTAACTGTGCTCATTGGTAGAGCATTAATGATGGGTTGATTCTTGGTATCACGTAAAAAATTTTAATGGTAAATGTGTCATAGTAGGGCATACCCGGCATAGTATCATAGTTTTAGCAACTTTTTTTCCCCATTATGATAAAATACTCTCATGTCGTGTATCCTTCTTCGAGATATATCAAACATGAAGGGAAAAAAAATCCTCAAATCTATTTTGGGTACATTTATTATCTGTATCCGACCTAAAAATTAAGAACGAAATCGACGAAATAGACGGTCGATAGCCTTGCTTAAGGACTTATTGCCTTCTCAGAAAGTATTACAGTGCGAGACTTATAAGCATCATCAATTGGGTAAGGAAGGGCGTACTCTCGATGAAGTCATTTTTTTTTTATTATTATTTATAAAGATTTCCACTCTTCGAAAGCTTCGAGAGCATGCGACGAGGGTAAGCCAAAACCTTTGGAGGGGCGTGCCGTTGCTTTTGTTCTTTCATTGTCTCATTGGAAATGAGATTGGACATGGGGGTCGGTAGCCATGTATATATATAACTCCCCTGGATCGTCATTTAAAATTTATTTTCTTTTTTAGCTAGATATTTTAATCGATTTTTTTTTATTAATTTACTTATCTATTCATTTATTTCACGATTTGTAAGTTAATGATATTGGAAAAGATTAGTGCTCTCAACATTTGGCAGCAACTAAAAGGACGATGATGGTTTGACTCGAGTAATGGCAAGAGTCGAGTCAATCGAGGATCTCTGTCTTTGAATACAAAAATAAGCAGATAGAGAAAAAAAAATCGTTTATAATTGTTAGGGTCTTGTTCATCGGATAAATTACAAATAATGATTCGAAGTAATCTCTTTTTTTCAAATAATAAATTGAAATAGATATTGTTTTAAATAAAAGCCTCAAATACTTTCATTATTTTGAAGAAAGTCCTAACAAAGGGGGTTTTTTTTTGTCTTTTCACATTTTTTCCAAGAAAAAAAATTTCACTTTTTTCCTTTGTTCCTCTCCTTGGCGAGAAAAAAAGAGAGAAAAAAAAATCAGAAAATGCAAAAAGTCAAAAATCTTTGGTGAGAAAATGAGTATATTTCGAGTCCTTATTTAAAATAAATACCACTTGAAACCCTTATTTGAGAAAATGATATCATTTCTGATCTTTAATTAGAATTCTTCCTTAATAAGTAAAAAAAAAATTAAATATAACGTGTAAAAAAATAATTGATTACATGGTTTTCGAGAGAACATTAAATATCGGTCTTCTTATTTAATTTAATTGCTTAATCGGAATCTTAGGATGCTCTTTTTACAATATCCTAAACTCTGACGGGTGCCCTAATTAATTATTGGTAAAAGATATAAATCTAGGACACTGTCTATGTCTGTGCAGCGGAAAATATAGGTCGGTTGTCCTTCTCCTTCTTGTGTAAATCTGCGCAATTGCCAGAGTACATAGATCGTCTCAGGCTATGCCATTTTAATTTTTATTCCATATTAATTGCCGTGGAATTTCCTATCTCTTTTTTTTTTCCTTTCTTTTTTTGAGTTTGTAGTTTTAAAAAGTTACGATTGGATCGACACATAACATATATAATTGCTCGGATGGGATTGCCGTGGTACACCCTACACTGCTTGTTTGTTAAGTTTACATGCTCTGCCCTCTCGTTGAGCCAAAGAAATTGTCGGGAGTAGGCGGACTTTCAAGCGCTCGATACTTAAATTTAGTAAAATTGAAATTCCATAATCCGAAAAAGGGAAAACATCTCGCTTGAAAATGAACTTCGAAGAAAGCTATTTTCCATTGTCGCGAAATTATTTTCGAAACAGACGCACCTTGATTTGAAATGCAGTTTCTCTCCATCCCTTATGTTTAAACTTTTGGGGTTAAATTTTATGACATCACATCGAATCCAAGCTTTGCCCCGGATTATTTCAAGGTCCGCCACCTCCCGCTTGTCAAATTCCACGTGTCGTTCTAATCCGATTTGTTGAACTTTCTAGTGTGTCCAGCATGAGCTCAATCTAATGGCCCTAAAGAAAATACATAAACTTAAGATAAAGAAAATAAAAATAAAAAAAGGATCAGTAATAACCATATTAGAAAAAGAAAAAGGCTTGAATATCGCATACCATAAGAAGGTAAGGCTTTAATTAACATATCATATCACATTAATGTCGAGGGAAAATGTGTGAATGCAATGAGGGATGGTAAGAGAGCTCAAGATTGCAAAAGAAAACCTTTTCTTAAAAAAGGAAATCATTTTTCCAGATTTAAAAGAATATTTTCTATTGATTAGAAAATATTTTCTTAGACCGTATATTTTGTGCCCCTGAATACCAGAAATTGGGAAAATTATTTTCTAGAAAAAAGATTTTTCGTGAAACAAACGAAGACTAAATAGAAAGTCATATACGACCAAAAAGAATATCAATGCTTAAAGTTCGTAAAATTTAATTCCCTAATCTCAAAAAAAGAGAAACGCTTGAAGATGAGTTTCCAAAAAAGGTTTTACTTCGTCATGATATCATTCCTGAAATGAATGCACCTTATATTAAAATGCATTTTCTCTCCATCTTTTATCTTAAACTTCCGAGGTTAAATTTTCCGACATCACATCGCGGAAGCCGAGTCCTATCCTGGATTATTTCGACATACCCGGCACCTGTTTGTCAAATTTCACTGTGTCGTTTTAATCTCATTCGCCGTACTTTCTAGCGTTGCCGGCACGAGTTCAGTTTAAATGATCGTAGGGTCAATAATAACCATATTGTAAAAAGAAAAAAAAGCTTGAACATCACAAACCATTAAAGATAAGGCCTTTAATTAACACATCATCCCACGTTAAAATCGAGAAGACTAATGAATAAATTTACTTAAATGGCCGCATCCACTCGAGTGCACAATAATGTTCTTGCCATTGTCAGCCTCTTCTTCCTTCATTGCCTGAAAAACAATAATTTAATGATTCAGTTCGATTCATCCTCTTAGTAAAACCAACCAAAGCCCACCTCATCCTGCCCAATGCCATCCTCGTCCCCACCTGGAGACACCCTCTCATGTCCTCGAGCTAGAGAGAGAAAGTTAGAGAGAGCGGGGGGGCCGCAAGGTGTGGAGTTTGTGACAGACCCAACTCTCAAAAGGGTCATTCTAGAGAGAGAGAGAGAGAGAGAGAGAGGAGGGGGGGGGGCGATGGATGTGAGGAAGATAGTGGTGGTGGTGGAGGACGCGGCGGCGGCGAGGACGGCGCTCCAGTGGGCTCTCCACAACCTGCTACGCTGCGGCGATGTGATCACCCTCCTCCACGTCTACTCCGCCGCCAATCCCAGGAGCAGGAAGAAGCTGAGGCTCCTCCGCCTCCGGGGCTACCAGCTGGCCCTCTCCTTCAAGGACGTCTGCAGCGGCTTCCCCAACGTAAGCTCTCTCATTTGCTCGGTTCTTCCTCCCGACACGCCAGTCCATTTGGGTTCGATTGCGCGATCGGAGGAAATGGGGGGATGATCTCGCGTTTGTTTTTGCAGACCAACATAGAGATTGTGGTCGCGGAGGGCGATCAAGATGGCGCGAAGATCGCGTCCATGGTGAGGGAGATGGGCGCTTCGGCGCTTGTCGTCGGGCTCCACGATCAAAGCTTCCTTTACAAGTAAGCCTTCGCTCCTGCAGAAACTTGCAGTTCGATTGCTCTTGCTCTGTTCCCGAAACAGAGCTCGTCCTCCGCAAAAGTCCGAGCCTGCTCTTGATGGGTTGTTAGCTCCAATTGATTTGATTACCTGCAAATCACGAACTCCATTCTTGTCTGGCCAATTCGAGAGAGAGAGAGAGAGAGGGGTGTTCAGGAATTGGTCAACCTACTGGCGACGAAGTTCAAATTTGACCACCTAATCTTCATCTTTTTCTCCGACAAAAAAAAAAAATCTTCGTCTTTTTCTTTTTCCTTTTTTTTTTCGTTTGGGTTTTTGGGGTTTGCTTGACGCAAACTGAATAGAGCAGTAATAGCAGTGCAAGCACTTGTTGACCATGTGTTCTTGCGCATTCATTCTATTTCCCCCCTTTTTCGCTTCTATCTTTTGGTTCCGTTCTTTTTCTAGGTGAACTCATGCTAAGTTTTCACCACAATTTCAAAATTGCGCTCATGATTTTCTAGCGACTCGAAAAAAGGGTACATAAAAATTTTAAAAAATAAAAATAAAAAAAAGTGTCTCCACAAATGAGCGGACAATGTCGGACACACGAAAAACGAGATAAGACGAAGTACGAGGAAAGAGTTTCGTGCACCAGACGACACGATCTATCAATTTCGTGCAATCGTTCTAGGGGGAATTGTGCACCGAAATGGGGTCGACCGAGGCTAAGGGATTAGGATCATGGGAAGATGATGGCCCGATCAAAAACTGATCAGAACTCACGTGTTGTGTTCATTGGAAGCCAAGCCGAGACGACGGTGTATTACTGTATTGGGTTCCACCACCATGAAGGTTTGGTTTTGTCAAGTGGGGTAGGTCTTGGTGAACCATCAGGAGCGTGCAATTCCATGATTTGTCCAATCCACCTTTCTACACCGTTTGCCCATCAAATTACTATCGTTAGCTCGTCCGCGCGCCGGAAGAGAGCTGATCGGTTCGATTCTCTTTCCCGGGGATAAAGAAAAAACCGAGCCGAGATCGGAATCACGATGACTTCCTAATTCGGTTGGTCATGAGTCGTGCAGTTGGTCTACAGTCGGTCTTCGGCGATTGATTGCCACTTTAGTCGTAGTTCTAGGAGGAGGAAAAAAAAACAAAAGGGTGAAACGTCGTCGGCAATTAAGACGCGCTGCGATCGCGAAGCTCTTTATTGCTTTGGACTGGCCCTGCTAGTTATGGAAACTGGGTTTGGTGGAAGCATCCTGCGGAATCCTAGTGCCCGCAAAGGGCAAATGCAGTGATTTTTCTTGAGGGTGTTTAAACTGCTCCCAAAGCCTAAACCAGAAATTTTTTGTCTTTTTTGTTTTGGGCATGTACTGTTGCAGGTTGGCCATGACCCACGACAGCTTTGCAAGCAGCTTCAGCTGCAGAGTTCTAGCGATCAAGCAACCACCTCCTTCCTCATTCAGTAGCACCAAGACTCATGTGATTACGCCGGATGCTTCGTCGATCAACATGGACTTTTCACAGGTCGATATGACCCCGTTGGAGTAAGATTTCTTCACTTTGAGAGTTCTTGATTTATCAATCAATTACCGTGATATCGATACAATGATAAGAAAAAGATTCCTGCTCTTTATGCACTTTTTCTCATATGAGCTTCTAAACAATGCATTTGCTCAAATGGACATATTGCAGCCTACCCGATATTCATCCGCCTAAAATCCCTTACCAGATTTGCCCGAATCCTTCGGCAATCATCTGGAGATCGAGGAAACCGAGGAGAAGACGAGGTGGCTCTTCGAGATGACCCTATCAAAGCTGGGTGAACCCATTTACACACAGATCATTTTAAAAAAAAAAAAAATTCATGGGAGAGTTAGGATGGACTGGGATTCAGTTGTGGTTCATGGTATGATCCTTCTCTCAACTCACTCTCACAGATGACGCGACACCCTCAGATTATAGAAGGACTGAAAATAGATGGAGCTTTGACAGCACGGCCCTACTGTTTTGAGTTCAACAATCACAAGCATTTTCGATTCATTAGCTCATCTCCCTCTCCTTCTCCTCTGTACATAGCCATTTACACTCTTCTATTCTTCCACATCGTTCATCTCCATAGTTCATAACTTGAGGGTCGGGTAGGTACTTCGACATTTGCCAAGGAAGCGACCCCCCTCTGTTTCTGGACTGACTCCGAAAGTGTACACTGCGAAAATGGTAGCTGCACCGCAAGCAGCGAATGCTTACATTAACCTGCACGCGCAGATGTCGGAACGTGCTAAACAACGAGTATGCATCGGTGAAAGCTTTGCGGTTTCGGCGATGCTTCGAAGGAAATCGAGTTTTGCTAGATTCCGCTATCGGATAAAGAGTTCAATCGCCTTCTCTCTCGAAGGCAAGAACTGCAGGAAGGGATGTCATGACCAAATGAGCGTCTTCTCAAAGTCTAGGCCAAGAAAGAAGAACAGCTCTTCGAAAATTGCTTACTAAGCCAGTCACGTCATCAAAATCACATTACATTAATTTTAAAATTTTTTTTTCATGGAGGCTTCACATCGTGTAAATTTAAAAAGTTGAGATACTTGATTAAATGAGACAAAAATTTTAGGTCCTCTGTTTTGATATAGATAAAAGTTTAGACGTCGCCTTAGGGGCGTGCACAGCAACACTTTTACTCTAGAAATTTACTTTTGGCCACAAGTTGATTTTTTTACTTCTGGAGAGAGTAATTTTTTTTTTTTACTTCTTCAAAGTGGTTCCAAAATCAATTCTGGAGAAAAAAAATGCTCCGGAAGTAGAAAAAGAAGCTTCGTAACCAAACGAAGTTCTTCTTCGGAAGTTGCGTTACAAAACGGTTTTTTGCGTTAGACTTTATAAGTTGTCGATAAAACGAGAATTGAATTTTGCACATGTTTTGGTGGCGCTCTTCACTCGGTAATTCGTGCGAAAAAAAAAATACGTTGTAAATGTCTTCGCAAATTTCATTCGCCCGATATCTCCGGCCGCTTAAATTAAATAAACAGAAAAAGGGCGCGAAGGGACAAATTGAGCAAAATGATTTTCCAAGAGGTAAAAAAAAAAAAGACAAAAATAGTATAAAAAAAAACAACAACAAAAAATTGCCTCGACCGTTTTATTTGAATTGTTATTGTTGGAGTTAAAGAGCGAGAGAAGCTGAAGCTCAGAGCCAGCGTAGTGAGCTGGGCCTGGGGGCTCAACAAAAAACTGAAACGAAGCGACGCGACTCGACTCGACTCGACTCGAGTCCAACCTCATCTCCTCACTTTAGCCGCTGAGTCAAATCCCGCTCGAGTCAACTCAGCAGCCGATCCCCCCTTCTCTCTCTCTCTCTCTCTCTCATCTATTATTGTTTCGCTCGTCGTCGTCTCGTTCCTTCCTTCGGATGTCACGGCTTCACTCGGAGTCGACGCTAACTCATCTCGCCGAAGCCGTGGACGTCGAGAGTCGCTGAGAATCTAAGATCTTCGCGGCTTCCTCAAGCTGATCTCTTTTCTCTCTCTCTCTCTCTTCTCGGCTTCGATTCGGCTCAGGCGTTTTCAGTTCCTCAGCTTCGATCTCCCTTCTTTCTTCTTTCCCTCTCTTTTTTTTTCCCTTCTCTCTGCAAATTTTCCCTGAAAATGGAAGCCCCGGTCTCTCAAATTCTTCTCTCCTAAGCTTGACCGATTGGGTCTTCTCATGGCGCTCTTGTTCGTGCACATCGTTCGGCTCCTGGAGCGAGAGAGTCCATGAAACGGAGAGCGCTCTCGGTTGCATCCGTCGTGGTGAGTGCAGCTCTGGCGAGATCATGGATCGAAGCCCTAATTTTACTTCGATTTTGTCGATTGTTCTTTTAACTTATGTCGCTTGCCTTTTTGTGTTCATTGTGTCAGACTACGAGCTGTGCTGTCGTCAGCGCTCGTCCCAGCCAGTTCGATTCCGCGTGAATTTTCTCAGTAAGAGTCCCTGTTATCCTCATCCTTGGTCTGCGCGATCGAAATGTTCTTGCTTGCAAGCTTGTTTGAGAAGTGAGTTGCAGAGAGAGATGCTGGTTTAAGAGACGTGTTACAATTGACGGCTTCGGGTTTTTCTTTTCCTTGTCCTGTCTCCTTTTGAGGATAGAATTCGGAACTGCGCTGCAACTATTGGACGGGGAAGTCTTGGTGGGAAGACGCCGAATCAAATGGACTGGAGCGTCAACAATGCATACAAAACTTATAAAGGTAAAGATTTCTCGCATTGTTCAGACGGCGGTTGCTCTTTCTTACGCTAATGGTTATCTGCAGATTGTGTATCTTTGGGAGAGTGGATGTCATATTGTGGGTTTAGGTTGACTTTAATGTACTGTCTTTGACTTAAATGTTCGAGTCCCACACTTTGAAGTCTTAGCTGTTTCGTGACTTGCTTGCGAGCCCCAAGTTTCGGAGCAGACAAATCACATTTCGATCTTACCCATTTTTAACACCGCTTTGCATGAGTATGGATCGGTGGTTTCTCTGCATTTTTTCGTGGGAGCATGACTTCCCTTGAAGTTTTGACAGTGCTCCGCAGTTCGCTGCAATGCCCATGTTGTGATGTTCATTCACGTTCTTATCAAAATTTCAACACTTATGTTCCCAAAGACTGAATTACTATTGGTGGACTTGGTCACCATATCCTAAGTCATAGCAATGGACTTGAATTTTGCTTGCCTTATAAGGGACCTGATAAGGGTGTTTTGGCTCAATGACATGTCCATGGGGTGCGCAAATTTTCTGCAGAAGGTCTTCGTCTATTACTTTATGCAGTTCACAGCCTGTCCACATCAAAGATCCATCTTCTTTACTGAAATCCCTTTCCATCCTTCTCATTTTGCTGAAGCGATTCGAATCATTTGGGTCCTATCATCCTAAATGTGATTCTTTGAACTCGAGTATTTTTTGACATTGAATTTCTCTGTTCCAGGAATGCATCGCTCCTGTTTTTTATTAGGTTTATGATTTTCTTGATCTTGTTTCCTGCAATAGATATGGAACCAAAATCCGCGATGGACGTAGCACTTCTGCCTACAATTGATCCAATAGATATGGGGCTGGGTTCTTCAGAAAAGGGAAATGCTATTCCTTCAGCAAAACCGAGAAAGAAGACAATGACATCAGTCTACCTCAAGTACTTTGAGACTGCTACTGATGGGAAAAGCAGAAGTTGCAAATTCTGCGGGCAGAACTACTCCATTGCGACAGCCACTGGTAATTCCTGTTTCAATTCTCTTACAATTGGGTGATGGTGATGCAGAAAAATCACATCGTTTGGGGCTCTAATGTGTGCTGTTCAGAACCATCATTTCCTTATTCCTCTTTAGCATCATAATGTTACTAACATTTGGTCCATTTTATTGTGGGAACATGATCAAGCTGTTCTCCAATTATCTGTGGGGTGTAGACATTGTTTTAAGTCACTTCTTCTTATGTTACAAGCACAGCAATAATTAGAGGTGATAATATATCAACAGATTAGTGCAACTATCTCAACCATCTATCCTTTTATTGGTGAAGGGAATTTGGGGAGGCACCTTAGTAATCGCCATCCAGGTTATGACAAGGCAGGGGATGGTCTCATCAATTCAGCCCCTCAGCCGGTAGTTACCATTGCTAAAAAACCTCTGCCCCAAGGGAAAACACCCATTCAGGTGGATTATGATCACTTAAACTGGTTGATCATCAAGTGGCTCATTTTAACTTCTCTACCTCCCTCAACCTTGGAAGAGAAGTGGCTTGTAAATTCCTACAAATTTTTAAACCCCTCCATCCATCTCTGGCCTGGAGACAAGTACAAAGTTGTACTTCGCGAAGTTTTTAGGAGCATGCAGGAAGATGTTAAGGGGGCTTTGGAGCAGGTTTGTTCTAAGATTTCAATCACCCTTGACTTCTGGACTTCTTATCAAAAAATCCTCTATATGAGTGTCACTAGCCAGTGGATTGACGAGACTTGGTCCTTCCAGAGGATGCTTCTTGACGTCTGTCACATACCTCATCCTTGCGGGAACACTGAGATCTACCACTCCCTTGTGAAGGTCCTCAAAGCATATGAGATCGAAGGAAGAGCCCTCTCCTGCACCCATGATAATAGTCCAAATGCCTTGCATGCTTGTCATACACTGAAAGAAGACTTAGTTGGTAGGGAAATGGGACCCTTCTGTTATATTCCCTGTGCCGCACATACTTTAAACTCAATCATTGATGATGGATTGAAAACAACCATGCCAATACTGTCTAAGGTCCGGGAGTTTGTTCTCGAGCTGAACGCTTCTCCAGAGATCTCAGATGATTTCATTCAACTGACAACTGCTTACCAAGAAGGAAGTTGGAAGTTGCCCCTCGATGCATCACCACGGTGGAGTGGCAGTTACCAGATGCTTGATATGGCCCGCAAGGTAATATTTTGAGATTTCCTGTGCAGTATGCAAAAAGGGTGAAAGGGCTGTTAACATATAATCCATCCAATGAGTATGGATTGCAACAATATTAGGCCTTGGTCTTGCCTATGATTGCTTTTGGGCACATTTGCAATGTCTATCCTTGTCTCTTTGGGCATCTAAACACTGACCATATTTGAAGATGGAAGCATTGTATAGAAGTACAGCTAAAAAACTAATTTTGAACATAAGGCAGACCCCTTTTCGTTGCTAGAGTAAAAATCACATTTGATTTTTGTCCTTTTTGACAATTACCATCACTTAGCGTCATCAGAGAAGGTATATTTCTCTCTGGTTAACAAAATGGAACAAACAGATAGAGCTCATCACATTTCTTTCTGGCTTATGTTAGTTTAGGAACTCGGCAAAATTGTGAAGTGAGGTGACATTATGGTCAAAATTTCTTTTCATCGTATTATTCCTCCTGCAAAATGCAAGTCCTTTATTCACATTGTGTTCTTTTTGCCGGTGCTTACGAAACACAGGCTAGTAAGGCTATGGATGCTGTAATCAGAAAGTACGATCAAACTCTCGGCAGTAAATTGCTGTTGAGCTCCGCGGAGAAGAATGCTGTGAGCATCGTCCATGCTTATCTTGAGCCTTTCTACAAGACCACAAACAATATATGCACAAACAAAGTCCCCACCATTGGGCTGGTTCTCTTCTTCATGGAGCACATATCTGAGATGATCGCCTCCTGCAGAGATTCGCGACACAACCCGGACTGGCTAAAGAGCATGGCAGAGGAGATGGCGAAGAAGTCGAGGAGTTATAGCGGCCAAGTCTGCAACCTCTTCACTTACATGACGGCGATTCTGGATCCCCGAATCAAGAGTGAACTCATTCCCGAGTCTTTCAACTTGGATAATTATCTGGAAGAAGCGAGAGCCTACTTCATGAGAAATTACTCAGCCAGCCATTTCGCTCCTCTGGCTAGCACATACGGTCCTCACGAAGTTGAAGATGGAGGGAGCGTTTCTTTTGCGGAGGAGATCGCTCGAAAGAAACGGAGGGCGAGCATGAATGCCTCAACTGATGAGCTCACTCAGTATCTGTCAGAACCTCCCGCTCCATTATCAACCGACGTTTTGGAATGGTGGAAGGTCAATAGCACGCGGTATCCCCATCTCTGTCTCATGGCCCGTGATTTCTTGGCCGTCCAGGCTACCTCAGTTTCGGCTGAAGACGTGTTCTCTGGTAAGGGCGACGAGATAGATAGGCAGAGGTACACAATGCCGCACGATAGCCCCCAGTCTCTACTTTGTATAAGGTCATGGTCTCAGTGTGGGATCCAGTTGAAGTACAAATCGACCGAAATAGATTATGAGAGGTTGATGGAGATGGCAGCCGCTGCCGCCGCCACTGCTGCAGAAAACAGCGGTGCCAGTATCGACAAGAAACCCAAATGAAGACAAGAAACGCCACCACGTAGGAGAGAGAATAATTAAGATAATGCCCAGAAACGTCTGCCCGGACCTGGTACTTCCACATCCCCAAGCAGGAAAAAACCCAAAAGCTAACTTTTTTGCCCCCTTTCCCCTTGGGTCTCTGTTGTAAGCTAAGAAGAAAAAGGTGTACTCATACTGGGGAAAACCACCGATTGATGTACAGTTTTGAAGTTATGTGAATGCTGAAACCCCAAAGAATCCTGAAGATGTCTCGTGCTCCTGACGGTACATCCCCTGCTTTTACATTAATCACTTATTTATTCAAGTGCGCAGCCGGTGGAACACCCACCGCACCGTCTCGAGTTCATTAGCTAAATGGGAGAGCTAAAGAGTAAAGACATCCTCTCTTGAAGACCGCCGAGATTGAATTATTGAGTTCGTAACCCAAGTAATTTGAATCAGAATTCAACAGTGTATTCACTGCAAATCCATTCATCTTACCATACATACAGACCAAAAAAAAAATCGACCGACCAACAGATCTTTGACTAGCCTAACAAAATCATCTGCATTTACAAAGAATGGACTATTCAATTACAAGACATTAACGTTACTCACCAATTTAACCATAAGTAAAATATATGCAGCTCAGCTTTTACCAAACAAAGAAACGACGATCTAGAAAGGAAACATCGTCTGGAAACTACGAGCTACCTCGAAAACCTAGAGTTAGCGAAACATGCCACACTTATTTCTGTTGGTGTGGCTTGAGTGTCCAAGTGAAAGCAAGAGATCTACCCATTAGCCAGCCTATTGAGCTCTGAAAATGCGGAATTACTGCTCCAATGATATGTCTATATCCATAACTGCTCCCTGCGATATTCTCGGACAATCACAGGCACGCTTGTTGGAGGAATCTGCAACCATAAAAATAAGGTAAACAGGGCAACTATCCATATCGCCATAACTACGAGTTGGGGATTAAAATTGAACAATTTAAGGAATACATATGACTTACCATGCCATAATCCGTGATAATCATGGACACATATTCTGAAGGAGTAGCATCATACCTATTTAAGCATCGCATCAAAAAGCCAATATCAAATCAACCTATAATGGATGACGTCATTAGACTTCCTCACACCAAAAACACTGACAGCTTACATGAGATTCAGCAATTGAAGATTTTCCTTATTCCGCAAGTTACCCAAATAATTCACATCCATTCTTCCAGGAACCTTTATAACAGCATCCGGATCACCTAAAAGCAACTTTAGAGTATTCACTGGATGACTTTATGAGGAAATTATAGGAGCGTAAAACAATCATAAAAGAGGCCAAAAACGTACCCAATTCATTGAAGCAAATTGAATCCAGCTGCACCCTCTCGTGAAATTTATA
Source organism: Rhodomyrtus tomentosa (assembly GCA_028455895.1). Taxonomy (NCBI): domain Eukaryota; kingdom Viridiplantae; phylum Streptophyta; class Magnoliopsida; order Myrtales; family Myrtaceae; genus Rhodomyrtus; species Rhodomyrtus tomentosa. The sequence continues at coordinate 44,108,475 of JAPCWY010000003.1, read as the reverse complement.
TGCTTCGCAGCATATTATAACAGGAACACGGAAAGCATTAGCAACCATTGCCACACTTGCAGTTCCGACCCTTGAATATACGGTACCATTAGACAATACAGAGGAAGCCCCCAAGAAAACTCCAGTCACTTCATGCATTATATAAGAAACTGCATTTATATGTGTATATGTACAGCTCAGTCCTTTAGCTATCAGCCTCCGTAGTAATGATTGGCCTTCAAGTTTGGGGTGCGAATCAATTACCACTACACGGAACCGTTTCCCAATTTCATGGGCGTACAACAAAATCATCTCAACAACACATGATGCACCATATGTAAGAAGAACATCCCCATCTCTGATCTTAATTGCGGCGTGTCTGACTATTACCTGGTCAGCCACTATAATCTTCTCATTTATAAAGCGATCTATATCAGAGCAGAGAGAAGCCTTTGCTTCTGATTCAGAGAGAGACACTGGTAATTTGGCAATTCGATTCTTTATAAATCTAATTGCATTTCCCATGCTGATTGAAAGTGGTCTGCACTCGGTGAAAAAGGAAACATAACTGCTAATTTTTGCTGTCAAATCTCTGTTGAGAGTTTTCTCGGGTGGCGTCACATAGTCTTTGATGGCCTCTTGAAAAGCTTGCAGCATTGCAATACAACGAGCATTGCCACCCGTAATATCTCCTGCTAAGTACTGTAACCCAACCTGTAAATTACATGAACAAGACTTAGAAGGACATTGGGCACACACTTATTTCTGTAGATAACTACTCCGTACAGCTTTGTTGCATAGAGGTCATATAAAAAATTGGAACCAAGTAGTGACATCCATTTTAAACAGGAGACATAGTCACATCTTTTAAGACACATAGGTCCCTAATATTGGCGATTTGGAGCAGCATAGCAAATCTAATTCTTATCAAATGCCGCATGCCTCATCTGACTATATTAAAGGTTTTGCTGAGATCTCAACGATATACCAAGATCCACCTCCCAGAAGTTCAGGAAGTACAACAACACCGTGTTCTTAGAAGTACCTTGTGAACAGAAGGATGCATAGGCTCGAGTTGAAAAAACTTTGACTCAAGATCAGGAAGCTGGGTTCCCTGTTCATATTCAGGCAAATGTCTAAACAATTCAACTCTATTTCTAGCTTCAGTTTGATTGACAACAGCTCTCCTTTTAGCCTTTTCCACCCGACTCCTGTCATCAAATTGCATGCGTGGAGCAGGGGCATCTTTCTTCCTATCCTTCTCCAGTGCACAGTCACTTGCTTTCTTCTCAGAAGCTGCCATAGAGGGTGCAGCTAAAGCAACATCTTTCTTTTGTGTGGGTTGCTTTGATGCCTTAACAGAAACGACTCCACCAGATGCAGCAGCAGTGGACTTATTTCCCTCAGCTGCAACAACGGATTTCGGTTGAAATGGATGGACTGCTTATAAGTTATCACCAACAACAAATCTTAGCCAGGGAACAAGAATGATGCTTGGAGCTTCAAACTTGTGTAGATTTTGTACACTTTTTATTCATCTTTACAACTCAAAAGGCCTTTTTCCATTTAGGAGAAGCATACCAAGTGCCTTCAAAATTGTTAAAAAAGATAAAAGCAGCCTTAAAATGAAAGATGCCTACTAATGGATTATGCTCCAGCTCAAAATCAGTTGAGCATTATTCCCATGCATGTCATGGGTGCAACTATGCATTAATCATGCAAAGCTAACCAATGTGAAAACTCAATTCCAAATGGTACAAAATAAAAGACGAGTTTGACGGATTCTAGTGGTCCACAAAAGTAAAGATCATAGAAATAACCTCTTGCAGCAGCTTTTGCAGCTCGCTGAGACTCCTGCAAGGCACGCCTTTCAGATTTGGTAGGTTTTGCCTTCAGCGGCTTTGAACTAGGCAGTGCTTCATTTTTCAATTCCAGAGCACTTCCCTCACTCTTCTCTGTAGAAAATCATGAATCAACAGAGGTGCATCAGAGATGAAGCTTCGCGATATATTAATGGGCCGAGTCACCTTGAAAGTTCTTACATCACGACAAGTTGATATCATCATATATAATTCTTCGCCCAATGCCCCCAGCTAACTGCATAGATCTAAAACATAACCTCCAGACCAACCTGCATCCCACATCACTTCACATGACAACATCCTAACTCGGCACCAACAGATCAAATTCAATTGGAATCTGCAGAAACTAGCATACGCAATGGCATCAGGTTGCCACATCACCAATGAGCCATTAGGGACCAAAGAATTAGTAAACGAGCCAGACCCAAAGAAGCACGAGACAAACAAACCGGACTTGTCCATGCTGCATAAAATGCTCATTCAAACGCCGACATGCACGAATTGCAAATGTTGTCAGCAAAATCCAGTCTTCTCGTCCAGAACCATCCTCAACGAACCATTGATTAAAGGACACAAAAATTCAAGAAAATAACGCATCAACTGAAAGACAAACCAAAACTCACCGGTCGTCTTCCTCACATTCACATCGGATGCAACAGTCTTCTTCACATTCACATTGGATGCGAGATCAGCCGCGGAGACTGCCTTCACGGCGGTCAAATCGAAACCCCCACCCGGGAAACTCGAGGCGAACTTCGCGGAATTGCTCCGTCGCAGCCACGACTCCTCCGAGAACTCCCCGTCGCCGATCAGCCTGCCGCTCGACGGCGGCGACGGGGCCGGCGACGAAGTGCCGAGTAGAGACTCCGCCGGATCGTAGCTCCCGACGACCGGCGAGTGGGGCCCACGCCGGCGCGTCGACTCCGGCACGGGCACGGCCGGCGTGCGGAAGGTGGAGAGGTTGTCGGAGAGGTGCCGAGGCGGCGGAATCATGACCGGGGAGAGAGAATTGCCCGCGGGGGAGTCGGAGAGCGGGGGCGAGCTGGGCTCCGCGGGATAGGACTGAGCCCGGGCCGGCGGCTCTGGCGCGGCGTTGCGAGGGACGAAGCCGACTTGGCGGACCTTAGGCTTGCTGGCGGCGTTGGGGATTCGCCGCGGGTCCATCGTCGGAATCTCCTTCAGGCCACGGACGATCGGGGCGACAGGGAAAGAGAGAACTTGTGATTGGGAGGGAGGGAGATAGGGCTTTGAAGGGTTCAGACATGCGAATTGAAACTTATTCAAGCAAACCACATCGCTAAAGATTACTTTTCAAGCGTAAAATGATTATGCTCTTCAATCATACACCATATAAATAATTTAATTTAGGAATATTTTTATTATAAATAGAGAATCTTTTTGCCTATGAAACCCTAAAAATAACCTCAGATATTTCAAGCTCAACTTATTAAATTAGCGTATAATTCGTGGGTATCCGATAATAATTTATTTATTACTTAATAAATTGATAGTCTTGACCCATCTAATACTAAATTCACGCGAAAAGTCTTATAATTTATATTCTAGCATGATAAGTGTAGCAATGGAACTTGAATTTTATTATAACTTAAATCGGATTGGGTCATAGCGGTCTTGTTCGCGACTTAAGGAGAGAGATTCAGTGGTCGCCCACCGTCACATGTCGATTTGTGGCGGGGAGACCCGTAGCTACCATTCTTTGACAGTTGATTTTGTCCGTCATACTGCATAAAAAAAAATAAAAAAATAAAAAAATCTAATGGCTTAGAAGCAAAAGATCTTCAAGTATTGAAGAAGGGGGAGGATAAAAAGGACCATATCTCGGGGCTTGTGTGGATGTTCTGTCGTGCTCTTTTTCTCATGCCCTGATCCTTCAACAGGGTTATCACAAAAAAGCATTTAATGTTCGCGGTCTGAAAGCCAAAATTGGCTGCTGATTGGTGATGAGATGTTGTCATTTTGATGGTGAAAGCTACAAGATTGGAGCTGAATTTCAGAGCTTTCCAAGGCCCCTGACGGAGGCTCAAAGCTGTTGGGCTGCATCAGTGGGGAACCATCACAATGATAATCAGAGCAAGCTTGCTGATTCTCGCTGCTGTTGCAGCTCTTGAGGTTTCCGGTAATGTCGTCGCCAAGCCGTCGAGGAAACGGAAACCCCGTCTCAAATCGTCAGGTCGTTCCTCCCTTTTTCCTTTCGAAAAATTGCTTCCCCGAGTTAATATGAAATTCAGTGGAGTCGGTTTCGATTTGTTTCTACTAGTTCAGTGACGGTGCTCGCATGGTTTCAGGAGACGAAGGTGAAAACTGGCGAAGTCGCCGTGTTGACCAAAAGGATGAGAACGGGACCGCAGACGCGAACTGGCAATGGGTGATTGGCCGGCAAGGCAAGAATCCATCCAGCGCCGATGAAGCGGAACGGGACGAAGCTTCTGCTTGACGAGCTGAGAAGAAGAGCAATAGCCGTTGAGAATAAGCTGTTGGAGCTCTATGTCCTGATAGAACAGCGTTCCTTCATCACACATCTGAAGAAGCAATTAAAGGTCAGATCATCCGAGGTCGACATGCTGAAGTCCGCCGTCAGCTCGCTCGAGGCCGAGAAAAGCGATCTCGAGAAGGAAATCAGAGAGAGCTCTGCGTTAGAGAAGCAGCTGGGGGAGGCAGAGAAGGCGATGAAGCGGTGGCAAGACAAGGTGAATACCGGCAAGATCCTAATGAAGGCACAACTGAACACGATCGAAGAGCGAGAATGCGGCTTCCACAGTAAAGATAATTCATCTAGAGAACCCGTGATTGACAGGAAGAAGATGACGACGATGGAGGATCTGAAGTTGGAGGTCCTGGAGATGAACCGGAGGAACAAGGAAGCTCGAAAAGCGGGAGCTAGCGCTCAAGTTGAATTCTGCTCGGGCGAAAACCAGCTTCCGTTCCACCATGACAGAGGTATGGGAAAACTTGTCATTTCTAGGCGTCTCCGATGCGAAAGACGCAAAACATGCGCAAACTTTCTCGGATCTGTTAGTTTTAAGGAAACTCTGTCGGCATTTTAAGCCGTGCGTTTGTCGATTTTTATCTTTTTTATAGGATACTATTCTCCGCGTAAATTTCTGGGTTTCTGCTGTATCATATCGCAGAGCGAAGCGATTGCCGGGGTCAAAGAAGACGCGAGCGCGCTGAAACGTGGGAACAAAGACCTCTTGAAGCAGATAGAGACGCTGCAGAAGCAGAGATTCAGGATGGTGGAAGAGCCGGTGTCCCAGAAATGGCTCAATAGTTGCTTGAGATTCGAAATCCAGGACCACCAACACCGCCGCGTACTCCCAGAGGCGATCCTAGCGAGGATTGGAGTTTCAGGTCACAGCAGAAAGCGAAATCCGCCGCTCGTGCCGCATCCAACCGCGCCGATTAGTCTGAGACCTCCGCTGAGAGCCACGAAATCGATGGCACGGGCTTGACCCTGGAAAGCACCTCAGGTGGCCAAAGCAGCATAAGCAAGAGATCAAGCCTGATCGCTAAGATAAAGAGGTGGAACAAGAGTGAGAGGGACATCATGGCGGATCCATCACCAGCGAGGTCTCATCCTAACAAAAGATTTTTGGCAAAGATGGGATTAATCCGCAGATTTTCGACGTCGATGGTCCCCGAAGCAAGGTGGGATTTCACTACCGATGCTTCTAGGAGGACAAGTGACAACGATCTTGCAGAATCCCCTGGTCCGGAGATTGGCTCCCGCCTGAGGAGGGTATCTTACAATGATCACGTTAGCGTTAGGAATCTAGAACCGGAGCTTGAAGATACATTACCACTGGGTCAGATGGAAACATTTAGCCGGGAAATAGGTGTCGGGAGCTCGAGTCGCATGTCGACCACAGTCGAGGGACGATGCAGCAACAGTCGTTTTTTAAGTCCAAACAAACACTTAATGGAGTCCTAAGCGTTTCATGTTCATGATTTGGGCGTAATGGAGTCCCTATTGGGCCTTCTGGTTTCGCTTCATCCAGACATGATTGGGAATGGGCCGCTTGGAACTAAAGCCACGGACCATGCGCTTACTTATAATCCAAAAAAATTATCCAAAAAAAATTCTTAACCTATTACTTTTTTTTTTAACCTTAACATATTATACTTTTGTCAATTCAATCTTCCTTTTAATTATGCTCACTGAATTGTAATTTTTTTCACGATTTGTCGATTGAGAACCTCTGATCAACTTTGATCGGAAATCGCTGACTTGAAAGAGTATATATGGCCAAATTAGTGATTTTGAAGTCACCAAAAGGATCGGACCCATGACGGCAGCAATGGTGGTAAGGGTCCATCTGTATTCCAAGAAATGAACGATTTATGAAAAAAGTGATCGCTTGTACCGATAAAAAAAAACTAGTCAATGAAAAAGGTTTTTATCATAGACAATGATCTATATTTAAATATTTTCATAAATGATGAAAATTCTTTTTTGTTCGTTGTTTTTTAAAAGCTATACAAGCAATCATTTATAGAAAAATATTTTTAAATTGATTATTTTCGTAAAATAAATAGGGCACTGCTTGTTTCGTGAAAAATGAAAGATTTGGAAAATATTTTCTTACAAACGATAGTTTATAACGCGCACAAATTTTTTCAGTCGTCCACAAAATATTGAAAGATAAATTGGTGCAAATATTTTTTTTAATTGATTCAAAAATAGATAAATCATCAATTTTAGGAAAATATTTTCAAAATATTTATTTTGGAAGGCGGGTACTTTTTTATTTTAACGGACGATATTCTTTCTTAGTTCCTCTCAAGCAAATTGCGGCGAAGACGGAAAAATCCCCCGTTACAGGTGCTCCAGATTCCCACACGTGTCAACTCGCATGTCTCCACCGGAGCACCTTCTCCACACGTGTAAGGCCGCGCCCCCTACGGAGTACGGTCCACTACACTTGAGAAAGAACTTTTCTTCTCCCCCGCCCTCCCCGAGTCTCTTCTCTTCTCGCCGCTCCCCTCGTCTTCCCGAAGCTTAAGCTCTCGATCCTCAGCAATGGCCGACCTCCAGAGACCTCCCAGGCCCTTTTTGGCTCACGGCGCTTCGATCCTCCACAAGCTGCACGAGCACGCTCCCAACTCGGCCCACCTCCTCGGGTTCCTCGCCCTCGTCGTCTCCGACGCCATCCTGCTCCTCCTGATCGGCCTCACCACCACCGCGGCCGTCATGGGACTGATCCTCCTTGCGCCGCTGGTCATCCTCTCGAGCCCGATATGGGTCCCGATTGCCGCCGTCCTTTTCGGCGCGGTCGCCGCCGCGCTGTCCGCGTGCGGGTTCGGGGTCATAGCGCTGGCCGGCCTGTCGTGGCTGTACAAGTACTTCAGAGGGTCCGACCCGTGGGGCTCGGGTCGGGTGGGCAATGCCTGGGCTGGTCACGTCAAGGACCATGCAAAGTGACAGAAAGGTCAGGAGGCGAGGTCTTTTTGATGCTGCTTCTCCTCGAGATCTTCGTCTGCGCCACGGTTGGGCTCGTGCTCGTGGAAATGGAGAAACGAGAGGCAGCTCAGACAAAAGGGGCATCAACATCGACCTGTCCCTGTTCTTGTAAGGAAAAAAACCAGTAAGTGCTTTTGAGAATGTGAAAGAGAGCAATTTTTCGTTTCTGTCTGATGCCTCTTTTGCTCGAGTCAACTCCAAAAAGTCAGAAGTCAACCAACGAGGAGTGGCCATGTAGGGGAACCGGGCCCTGTTTCTTTTCTTGAAATTTGTTCTAGTGTCTCGTGCGGTCAAAGCGTCGGCGAGTCCCAAGCTCTGATTCAGTTCTGCCTCTCTAGAAGCTGAGAAAGCTTTGGTCTTCTTGGGAGGGCCGTGGGACTTTCGAAGCGCATTGCGACCGCTGTTTACTTCGCCGTTCGAGCTTGAACAAGTTATTTGAACGGGCGATTTTACGTGAATTGCACGAGGTTCGACAAAGAAGATCGCCAGCTTATTCGTTGGTAGCCAGTCGAAGTTGACGAGGAGCTTATATGTACTCCATCGCCGCCCCGTTGAGAATATAGATATTTCTTCTTTTATTTCTAAGAAATGCTCGAATTGTTTAAGCTTTTTAAGGTCTTCGGGATCATAAGGCTCTGATAATATGTGAAAAAAACAATTTCCACTTTGGGTAATTGAATGTAGAATCAGCAGCTATTAAAATCATAGTGGAAACGCAACTGACCTAAAGACAGAAAATTGTAGTGAAGCGCTCGTCTTAAAGGTTCAGTGCCTTGGTCTTTGGCCGGGATGGGATTGCCTGTGGTACGGCGTCGTATCGTAGCGCCAAGGATGTGAGGCATTGGAAAGAAAAAAAGGGGAAATAGCAGGCCGAAAATCACTTCAACGGTTCACATAAATCACCGTGATGATATGATTTACTCTCTCGTGCAATCTGAACCGTCTGTTTGCTGGGGGGCGGACATCGTCCCCCTTTGGGGGCGGCTGACCCTTGTCACAAGCTGATAAGCGAGGCCTAAAATTGCTTCTTCTTTTTTTTTTTTTACGGTGATCGGTGAGGGTTGCCGACCGAGGGTAGTTGGGCCACTTGACGACGATGCCCTTGCCCACAGTGTCCGTGCCCGGCTTCGGCCAAATGTGGGTAAGGCTATCTCCTTTGGAAGGTGCCCCGGTCGGGACCTGATTAAAATGACACAAGAAAATAAAAATAATTGCCGGTAATCGATGCGGACGATTTTAGGATAAAATTAGCGGTATAAATGAAATTGGCATAAGTCTTGCTCTTGTAACATAACTGTGTCCAGCCTTCATGTGGACACGTATCTTCTCCGTCACTTGTCGGAAAAAAGGGGCCGTCTCCAGACATCCAGCCTTAACATGGCACGAATGGTCGCAGGAACAAATGTATTTTTATTTTTATTTATTTTTTTTGCGGGTAAAGAGCCAGGTAATGCACGCTAAAGTTTTATGGTCCTCACGTCACGATACGTGACCATCTCAATAATGGCGGCGCCTGGAGCAGCCTCACCTTCTGCCGTCCGGGGCTTCGCGCCTTGCGCCAATACCCAAAGCAACTCGGTCGTTTGACTCGGTCTTTCTCGCGTTTTGGTGATGAATGTGATACAGCTGTTAATCGAATAGTAAATCACCGTCTTTATTTAACGGCTTAAAATTTTAAAATAGTTGATATAGAAAAAACAAGAGGTCGCAAGCAATTTCATTTCGAACCTGTGAGCTTTTGATGACGGAGATTGGAATGAGTTCCAGTTCATAATGGGGTTCGAAAGAAGACAGGGATTGCTTTCGAAGGCAGAGATTACAATAAACATTTGGCGAAGGGACGGCCCAAAAACATTATGGAACGAACCGATTCCGGTCTGAAACATTTGTACAGTCAAACTTTCACATCTTAGCTCACAAAACTTTCTTATCACAGGGCAAAACTAAACGACCGTGCTCCCCAGACCCGATCAGGGTCGCGGTAATTTGGTATTGCTATTGGAAATTTTAGCTACTTCCCTAACCCGCCGAAGTCGAATTTACTGACCCGACACTCCTCCGGGCGGGCGCGGGTGAGGTACCCGGGCAAGGGGCTGGCGCGCGGCGACCGGAGGGGCGCCTGGTCGAGCTTCTTCCCGCTCTCGTCGTAGTAGATCACGCCGGAGAAGTCCAGCGGCTGGCACTTGTCCCCCATCAGGATGCTCCTCTGCCACACGCCGCCGTCCCCGAAGCAGAGCTCCTCCGAGTCCGCCTCGGACTCCTCGCCGCCGCCGCGGGAGGCGCCCTTCTTGCGCCCGTGCACGAACGCGATAGCCTTGCTGCTTATGTTCGAGAGGAGCTTCTTCGGGCGCCCGAGCGGCGACCCCGGCGGCGCCGCGGCCGGCGTTCTCGGCGAAGAGAGCTTGCAACGGTCGTGCCGGTGGTGGTGCGCGAGCTTCTTCGAGACTTGGCCGGCCTTCCTCGCGCACAGGGAGACGAGGGCCGAGACGGAGACGATGAGGCCGAGGGCGAGCGGCCTGTGGCGAGAGGCGCTGGAGTCCGCCTCCGGCTGCGCCGCCTGAGCTTGAACCATCTCCGGGGACCAGAGAGAAAAACAACTGGCGCTAGAAAAAATTGTGCGGAAGTGGAACGCGACTGGTAATGGCTTGAAAAGTTTAGGAGAGAGGGCTTGAATGGAGGAGTGTTATATACAGGTGAGGTAGGAGTCTCTAGAGAGAGAGAGAGAGTGAACAAAGGTGTGTAGGTGACCGGTGCTTCCGGTTGACTCCACCTTCTTGACGGATTTGTTCACTAATTTAGTGCGATTTTGTGGACGATTATATTTTAAAAAAATCGTAAGGATGCGATGCGACTCCGGCCAAAAGCGACGAAAGATGAAAAAGGAAAAAGAAAGAAATTTGCTTTTCTAACTCCCAACTGTTTAGCTTTCGTTAAATGGGCAAATGCCTGCCAAACAACGCTATAGAAACGACACGACCTAAGCTGTTTTTTTTTTTTTTCCGTCGGTGCGTGTTGACTCCGACATGGAGTTTTAACTCCTCTTCCCAACCGCAACCCGCCCACTTCAAGTCTAGTTTCGAGAATAGCATATTAGAAATTCCAATTTAAAAATTTTATCGGACGAACTGAGGCGGATTAATGCAACTCTCGCCTCTCACATACAAAGTTGGATGAGAAGCCACACGAGAAATATGATGAGCGTGGGTCGTGCACACTATCTAGACTAGGCAGTTTGGCGATTTTTCGTCGTTTGTACGCAAACAAACGATGCGGGTTACTTTATCCTATCTCATTTCGAAAAATTAGCTCAAAAAATGAATTTTCCCCCCACACTCATAAATCGACCGCCGACTTCTTCTACAACATATGTGGAATAATTCTAACGATTTCTCCATCACACGTTTAGACCCTAGACCGAAACAGTAACAATCCATACCTCTCCCGTGAGATTGCTGGTCCAGAACAGTTGGTAACCTGAGCTCTGATATTAGTATTGGGTGATCTTGAGTCTCTTTTACCCTAGAAGCTTAACTCAAATGGTGAGATTTTCTCCTCACATTTATAAATTAACCAACAGCCCCTTTTATATTCGAACAAAGTATTGACACACAAAATTAAGTTGTTCCTCTCATTAAATTTTATTTTTCCTATCGATAATAACGGTTAAGATGTTCCTAATTATCGATAATAAATAAATAAATAACTCCCTTAAGAGGGCTTGTTAAGCTTGAATAAAATTTGGGAAGTGGGAGTTTTTTTTTTTTTTTTAGAACGCTGGTTTTCATTTCGGTTGTAGGTGTATTTTCTTTTCAAAGTGTCTCAATAAATATTTTAATTATTTTTATTTTCCTTAATCAGTGCTTTCAGAATGGCCATTGGTGAGAACCTAATGGAAAATCCAGTGCCACGTCGGTCATAATAGGGATTAGGCGCTAAAATTTAGGTGGAAGTCGGCGTGGGCCACGTAACATGTCACCCGTGCTCTGCTGCTCAAGTTGACTCCACGTGTCCACGTATGATTGGGCAGATGAATTTCAAGAGCACACGGCAGTGAAGCACCGGATAAATAGTGGGATTCCACACCGGCACACCCTCAATCGCACTGAGGGGAGTCCTACATTTTGCGCCCCATTTTCATCAAGATTATGGCAAATTGCACCCTGAATTTTCCAGTTTTGCAATTTTGACCCCGGATTTATGAAGTTGGTGGCAATGTGCACCCCTAGTATTGCCTCCAGCCAAATTTTTCTCACATATATGACCATGTGACTCTACATTATTTGTTATGAAAGCCAAGATGGTCAGATATCATTTGTACACGGGAAAAATTACAATGTGGATTGTTCAGACTTATATTTCAAAACTACAGCACGTCCATGTGCATTCAGCGTTGACTCCGACCGTGTTTCATTGGGGGCTCTCATCACATGCTCTCACGCACGATATCTTCATGAATTATTCTTTAACTTTTTTATGTATGTATATACACGCCGAATTTGTCCTCCACAATCATTTACGCACTATTGCGCGTTCCGAGCTCCGGGCAAATATGGTTGGAATCAACGTCAGAAGGCACATTGCAACCGATTTCTGGAATTCATGGGGCGAATTGCGAAGATTGAAACTCCAAGAGGCAATTATCGATACCCATGAAAACTTGGGGGGCATTGTATAATTTGCCCTAGCACAGAGCTTGGCGATATTTAGGCACGAACTTGGAGGCGGGGGAAGTGGGGGGGTCCCGTCAACGGAGGATGGATGAGGTCGGCATCGCAAGTCAACCTCGAAGCATGCCTTCCTTTGTTTTTTTTGTTTTTTTTTTTTTTTCCAGAGAGTGGGGCTGGCGTGGGTGCGCTCCGATCTTCCGTCGCATCTTTTAATGTTTGCGGACCAAATTTGCCAACTTCCCAAGTTGCACAACTTTGTGTGCCTCTCGTTGCAAATGGGTCCACTACTCCACGACCAAGCCTTTGCCCTTTAGAATCATCAAAAATTCATTCAATAAATTCTTGCAAAATTGAGGTAATATAAGTTTTTGTGAATGCAAAAAACCACGGTATATCTGTCCCATGCGGTCCTCGTTCTTTCGAGAGTCGCGGAACTCTCCGTAATGATCGCATGATGTACAGCTCAATCAATATCCGGAAAAAAGAGCCGCTCTCAAGACTCGTTAAGTTGGTCTCGTCCTGCCTCATGTCTATCGGTACATCCCTTTCGTGTCGTGACCTCGATAGTGTCTTTTTTTTTCACTCAATTATCTTCGCATATTTCGCTTTTGAAAAAAAAGGGGATATAGAAAAGTATATGGTGGTGCCGAGGAGTTCAAAATAAAAGGAAAAGAAAAAGAAAAAGAAAAAGATTAGGATTAGGTAATAAGTTACATGATTAACTTGACTGATGACCTGGTCTTTCGCCAAGTTCTATAAGTTTTGATTTAACAACTGAGATAGCAACTTCATGATTAGGTTCAATTTTGCGGGACTATTAATTATATATTATATTAGTGGGTGGAGTGCCACATTTGTTAATGTTGGGATTAATTTAATTTAAGCATCGCTTGATTTTGTATGTACTATGGTTATAGAATGACACGAAAGATTTTCCCCTGGACTGGTCATGAGTAGCGGCACCTGCCCTTTTTGGACTCCGCAGCATCAATTTGACCACATCAATGTAACAAGATTGATTTTTTCAAACCAATGTAGAGAAGCTTTTATTGGGTATTCGATGTGGTCGATTTGCTTGAGCGAGCTTTTGAAATTCGTCGGATCGCTTTGCGCTTGTATGTGCAGAGTAGAAATACGGTACATAATTTTCGAAGAATAATCGTTAAATTATTGGTCAAGAGCGCTACACATATAAAAAAAAAAAAAAAAAAAAAAAAAACCTGAAAGCTACGTTCGGAGCTCCAGGAGTTTGGCATGGGGTCTGCGGATTTTCAGATTAAGAAGTGAAGGTCACTTGTTCGGATCACATAAACTGCCTGTAAACTTCATCGGGGTTGGAGCCACCTACAAAGGTCAAAAGTCCGTGCTTAATCGGTTCCGAAAAATTTGCATGGTTTTTCATGGGTATCCTAGGTCACGCATGATAATATTTTCGTTTTAGAAATTAATTTTTAATTAAAAATAATTTTTATTTTATTTTTGGATGAGTTTTTGAACAAAAAAAAAATGCGTTTGATAACGACATAAAATGTATAATCATAAAAAAAAGTGCGGTGGCGGGGACGGTCGGCGACAAAGATTTCTATTTATATTTCTCGAAAAAGTAATTTTTTTTTATTTTTTATTCAAATCTATTTATGAAATAGTTTTTTGTTTTAGAAATAAAAAAAATAGAATTGCGTTACTAAACAAGTTTCTGTTCCAAAAATAGCTTTAAAATAGAAATTTTGTTTCTAAAAGATTCTTATGCACTCAGAAGGGCAGGCGCTTGCCCTTGAGATCTAGGCCGTCCTTTTTTGGATGGATGGTCCAGATTTCTTGTTTTTAGAAGGTAATTTTTTGGGTATTTTTTTAAAAAAAAATGGCCCGAATCGTACATTCATAACATAAATGAAGCGAATCTCGAAGTCAAGACCTGCCCTTCTTTGGAAAGGGCAGATGATCCATTTTCATTGTGAACCCTCAAGTAAGTACCCTTGAATTAAAATATAATAATAATAATAACAACTTTCTCTTATGAAGTTGCGGCAGCCAGCTAGCTTTACCAAAAATCTTCCAAGTACCCAGCTTTTGAAGTCACGTTTCTAATCAATTACGGTTTGACGAAGTTAAAAACCAGTCTGCTGTGGATTTTCATGTTTCGATGGTGAAGGGTCTCACCCTCCATTGTTTGGTTTTTTTCTGTACGTGCTTGGCTAATCGTTTCATGTAATCAAAGTGGGATTAAAGGGGTTAACACCTAACTATATTCTTAATCCGGATAATGTTTATATTCAGTACGAAATCTTTATCAATTGCAATAAATAAATAATTCAATATGAGCAATATCGATCCATGATTATACATTTAAACTTGCCCTAATCAAGAGAAATCAAGATTTTCGTGCCCGAATTCGCAAAGTTTGATTTGACTTCTAGAGAAATTTGGGAGGGGGGCATGAGCAAACCGGTCGTCAAGAAAGTGGTGGCCTACCAAGATGATCACCCCTTCAGACGTTGCCCTTGCCACTAAACCATGATCCGCAAGTGGTAGGTTTCCTTCCAACTCTCTAGTGCTGCGTGCCTTAAGCATTGGGGCTTGTTTGCTTACACTCTTAGTTTATCTCTAATTGAATCACCTAATCATCGGTTATTGTCCCTACACGAAGACGCGTGATGTAGGTTTGATTTTCAATGGATGGTGTGCCTCGAGTCCTATGTATCCGGTTCCACGAATTTAATGAGATGTTTCGTGAGATCTAGATCTGTCGACTCGGTACAAGTCTCCTCGCCAAAATAATATTCTGCCGAACGGCGTTCCTAAGTAGTATAAAAATCGCAACCTGTCAAAACAGGTCTTAACCTCGTTTCTTAACCCACATATGACGGGACGAATTGTTACATGGGTTGGTCATACTCGATAAACAGGTTAAAACCTAATACGAATTTTAAATGAGTCGTAAATGATTTTACAACTCGCTTAAATCCAATCCATCTTCATGACTCGTTTCATTCTCTATCTTGCGCTCGCTCGCTCGCTCCCCCGCTGTTACCTCAATTGGCAAGTATGAGTTTTCATAGATTTGATTAAACACGAACGTATTTTAGGAACACAGATCGGGGCCGGGTATCGGTTACTAAATTTGCAATGAATGAGTGCTTTATAAACGGGTTTATCTATAGCCCGACCCAAATCACCGTCGGACGGGTCTAAGTTAATCATGCATTAGTTGACTCGACTAATGAATGGTGTAGTTTCTGCCCTTAAGTGGGATGAAATCCAAAAGGACTTTGCATTAGTCTATTGGAGGCGGCTTTGCTTGAATGACATATAGGACTATATCCCAAAGCCGTCAACAGTGGTGCAGTAATGTTGCATTGAGCTATCTTGCTTTTCTATTTTGGCTCCAAGTTTGACCTCCAATGCTGGAAGAACAAGACAGATTAAAACAAAATTTCCGTACGTAATTGGGTTTGTGGGTGGTGATTAATGACCTTAATCATCATACCAAGACAATGAGCCTGGTCGTCCTCACGCGTGGCGAGTGGAATGAGGTTTCTCGGATTGAGCTGAGCGCACCATGAGCTGATTTGGAAACCACAAAAGGCTTATCCGATATCGGCAGCACGCGGTACCATATCTGGATACGACGTCTCCGTTCATCCAAGTTAACTGATGTCACTCGACGTTGGATGATTTGTTTTGGCGATCGCACCTTGAGAGCCTTTCACTGCCGACGGAGGTCGATTCATAAGTTGTGCTTCTTTCCTCTGCCGAAAGAGTATTTGAAGTTGTCTTTGGAATGTATGAGAAGTCAGCTATTGAATAAAAGACGGGTGTTTGTATGCGATTATTTCGGACCGAGTCTCGCATCCACGACATGGTCAACTCCGTATCAATGCATGAAGCCGTCCTTTGCGTGACGTCAAAAAGTCCAGATTGGCGTTGCTTGCTCTCGTGGATGATGACTTCCATGTGACGATATTGTACGTCATAAATCATTGTCCACCTTTGATGCAAAGTTTATTTTTATTTTTATTTTTATTTTATTTTCCGCTCTCTCTTTTTTTTCCCTCTCCATTTCGTAATTATCCAAACGGTTATAAATAGGCGTAAGCATAGTTCTAGATAGGGATGTCAAAAAAGCCCGCATCGTCTCGACCTTGTCCGACCTGAAAATTCACCTGATTTTCTAGACCTTTCTGGCTGGACTTGGAACTGTTTGCGTAAGGATTAGGCCGGCCCAGTTTCGATTTTTTTTTTCTATCCACATTTGATTTTTTAATTTAATTTAATTTTTTTATTTTTATATTCTTTCATTTGATAGGCTTGTCAAGTGATTTTGATTTAAAAAAAAAAAACCCGACTCGATCCGAATAGTTGGGGCATATGCAATTCGGGCTCGAATTGGGCCAAGATAGGTACTGTTCAGTTTCAGGTTAGGTCGAGATCCAGCCCGTTAACACCCCTAGTTCTCGGATAGAACTTGAAACCTAAAATCGGATCGGTGCTGATTTAATTTTAGGTTTCAAGACATGCAAGGTAGGTCTCGTGTTCAAAAGACTAGGGAACATGTTTTGATGGCTAGACTCTAGGTTTCAGGTCTTGTAATAAGTTTTTATGTTCTTCTTGTTATATGTCTTCCCAAGATCCTACGATACTCCATGGCACTCGATAATGAGTGCATAATTTGAAACAATTAGTCTGAACTTCCATTTTGTGGCGATATTTATGACTAAAAATTTAAACTTTGTTAATGTTTAATATTTATTCATCTATTTAAATGTAATTGTGGTCAGTGGACTGCAGTAAAAAATTATGGTGATTAGAAGTGAGGATTTACTATAATCGTTTGATTAAGAATACAAATGGTACTTGGGTAGACCTGAAATTTATGACAAGGTAGGTTCCATGTATAAAAAACAAATGAGGAACATGTCTTGACGAGCATATTCTAATTTGAAAACTTATACGGAACCCGAAATCGCTCACTCTTAATTATAAACATTCTGATACTTAGTCTAAGTAACTTACATATATGTTTGTATGTTGGTCAAAACGGTCAAGAGTAGCCCAAAGAATAACCGCCCCCAAAATATTATACTTTGCGGTCATAATTCAAGTCGATTTTCATTTTCTTTTTTCAATAACTCATCGGAACGACAAGGTCCGATCGGCCCGTGTGAACCGCCGCATGTCTAATATAGCGCTTTGTACTGGATTTGCCATTTTGATGATGGGGGCACGGTGACCTGTCGGACGAACCGCCGCGATGTCGTAGGCGACAGCCGTGCTCCGCTCTGGGCAGCAACTGAAAGAGTTCGGTATTGGGCCCCCAAGCCCAACTATTCCTTTTGTCCTTGTCTACACAAGAAGCCTGACCAACGACGTCGGATTACTGGCCCACGACCACAGAAGAGCGGTGATTCTAAAACACCTCTGCACTGTGTATACTTGTGGTTGGCTATGGTCAAGATACTAGCTAATTCAGTTAACATCGATCAGATTCTACCGTCGGTTGGGTTCTTAATTGGCTGAAACATCCTCAATTTTTGACTTAAATAAGGATCCAATCGAGCTCTATTTTGATGGTGCATCGTTGGTATTTTGAATGGTTGGTTGGGGGTAAATAAGTGTGATTTCTCGCGACTAGTCGTACCCGTAAAAATGGGTGCTCCAATTTGTCCAAACGGTTCGATAAATTGGGGCACCTCGACAGTAGATCTATTAATAAGCAGAGCAGGCCTAATGGTTTTCTAGAAATTTTGAGTTTTTCATGAAATTCCTCTTGAAAAGTCACGCGGAATCGGAAAAAACACATCGCCAAAAAATGCTGTCAGAGCAATGAGATATGCACTCCGGATGTTTTGGCCTCTCAAACTTCTTACAACAAGACAAACAACAAGAGGCATGCTCTAATTAGGCTTGATCTCTCCTAATTTTAATGTTCAAGATGCACTAACCCCAAAAGTTAGGGAGCTAAAACGAAAATTTTCCTTGAGTTTTGCATACAAGGTTGATTGGATTTAGACAAACTTGGACATTGACCGATCCAAAGAAGAGATTGTTTGCCCCAACCCGCAATATAGTACCAAAAAATTTGCAGCATTATGCAAGATAGTACCAACTATTTTAGCAAGGTTGATTGGAATCTGGCACAATGATAAGGTCTATTGTACTTTTAGCATTTCACAACTATTTTCACAAAACTATCCCACCCAAGTTTTAAAAAAAAAAATTGCAGCATTATGCAAGATAGTACCAAAAACACAAGATGTGGTAGCTTTTTGCAGTATTTCGGATTCCCTGCCCCGATGGAATCTAGACAGGGGTTGACTTTGTTGTATCCGGGCGGTCCATTTCTAAATGGACGGTCCAGATCCTTAATATAGTGAGAAAATAAAAAAATTATTTGATCTAGGCCGTCCATTTTGTCATGGACAATCTAGATCCGTCTGCTCTAATTTCACTAGTTCAGGCGATCTTATTCCGTATTATTAAACGACATGGTAGAACGGGAAAAATCATGTCAAGCGAATTCAAAATTTTTTTTTTTTTTTAAAAATTACTTCCATCGCTATGACTTTTGTTCACGGAATCTTCCGGCAATCGTTCTAGTGAGAGGAGAGCATAATCCAAAGTGGTGTCGCCACTAACATCTGAGGCACAGTTGCACCAACAACAAAAGGCAGCGAAAGTCAGAACCATAACAGTTGCAGGTTCCAGAAATTTCAACCCCCTGGGCACGAACTAGCTGTCCTCTTTTGAAAAACTTGTCAGGGTTGCACGCATGATTACAACGTAACCGAGAAAAAAAAAATCTAGAAATAAATTTTTTTTTGATTGGCTCTTAAATTAGAAATTTTTCATCGTAATTAACTCAATTATAAGCAAAATCGATAATATATAAGAATAGTTATTCGTAGGCTTAAATACAAACTATTAATAAAATACGAGTTAATAAAAACTATAAAAGCCGTCAAGGGGCAACTATACTCTCTGGTCACCACGACTTGAAATTTCGCGATTTTATATCGATAAAGAGCATGAATCGCGTGTCGATGAGACTGGTCACACGTTACCCAAAAATACCAATAACACATTGCTTTGATCCACAAAATGGACATGAAATCTGCTAATGAAAGCGGCAGTTTGACAATTCCCAGAGCACTAAATTCCAACTTGGATGTTGAAATGATGTTGTTGAAGCAAGAATAGATTACTGTCGGTACAACGAACGCCAGGGTTTGGTTTTGAAGGGAAAAAAAAAAAAAAAAGAACGCCTTGGGAGGATCATAGGATCCGATGCTAGCTGAAAGATGAAGCAAAAAACAAAAAAAAAATCATATAATCACCGAGGGGATTTTCTTCAGAAGCTTCTTGGGCAATACAGCTCTCCGATTGGCCAGACCGAAGCAAAGTCAACCCTTTTTTATCGCACGCTTGGCAACGTGTGAGAGTTCCTCCTCAGAGCTTCAATGGCGATCGCCACTCGGCTTCCTTCCTAAATTTCTGCATCTCTTGAAACGCCGTGCCCTCTCAACTACGCACATTGTTTATATATATATATATATATATATAATTTTTTTTTATTGCAAGATGCATGTTAGGGTGTGCATATGAATCAGTGAGGCATGAAGCAAGTTGCAGGGACCGAAGCTGGTTAGTAGGTAAAAAGAAGGGGGGCAAAAAAACTCAAGACGTGCTGAATGATGGCCAACTAGAAAATGATGATTGCTATTATGATATTCGAGCAGATATCTTCTAATGCTGTGACAAGAAAGCGCTAAAAGAATTGGGGTTTGCTGGGCATGTTGCCTTTTTTCTTTCATAGAAATTCCTTTGGTCAAGAATGAGCCAAGGTGACTAGAATTGATTACACAACAAAAGCGTTGAATGTTACATAATGGAAAAGAACCTCTGTCAATGGTGCAATGGGTTCGGACCGGAGGGGACGAGGCGCTTGTCCGACCCGTATAGCGGGTCGGGCGGCCCCGCGGGCGCGTGCCCTCTCTGTGGTTGTTGATGGTGACGCTGATGTTGATGATGCCGTTGACGGTGGCGGTGACGGAGGTAGGGCGCGAAGTCGTACTTGCTGGCCAGCGCTCGCCGGTTGCTCCAGCTCAGTTGGTTGTGGGGCCGGGCGCTGTCGCTGTGGCGAGAGAGGAAACCGCACCAACCATGGAAGAAGAGGGAGAGGGAGAGGAGGGAGAGGCAAAGAATGGCTTTGTGCCTTGGGAGCTTCATGGTGGGAGAGGGAGAGAGGGAGGAGCGTGCATGGAGATTGCGGGGGAGGGGGAATGGAATGGTGGAGGGCTAGAGAGACATGAAGAAGTAGTAGTTTGTATCTAGAGGAGAGAGAGATGTATGTGGAAGCTAAAAATGACAGCTTGAATGAGCTAGACTGTAGCTTAAGAAATGGCGGAGAAGGGTCGACATGGAAGTGTGCTTGCTTGCTTCCATGAGACTCAGAGAGAGAGAGAGAGTAATGAGGGGTCCAAATGATGCGGAGAGGGAGCAAAGAATTGTCGACAATCCTTCCGATGAATCTTGCTTTACGTTCAAGGAATTCCAGAGGGGGCGGAAGCGCATTTAATCGGTGTTAGAATGTCAAACCTTGATTTTTATATTGAGGATGACCGTGTGTGCGCGTGTGTATATTTGTGGGAAAGGGTTAAAAATATATATATAGTTTGAGTGTTAAGTAGGTGACATTGCTGTGCCAAAGCTAGCTATTTGAACCCTATCACGGTCAAATGTTGCAGAATGGAAACAAAAGTACCCAAGATTCAGCAATTTGGTCAGTCTTCTTTATTATGAAAAAAGAAAGGGGGAAATTTGAGGAAAAAGCAACTTAGAAATCTCTCATAAGTTTTCATTTATGCAAAGGATTGATTTTAGTGCATATTATAGGCTAATAGTGATGCCAACTCATTAGAAGCAAAGAGGGAAGAGTAACATTCGAGAGAGGAGAGACAGGATCGTCGTAATACCAGACTTTTGCTGTCTCGAATTGGAAAAAACAGAGAAGAGGATCCGAGCCAGGTCTCGATCTATCTTAGGTGTCCATGTGCCTACTTCACACAGAAAGCTTTATTTGCTCTCGGAAGCGTGTACGAGTTTCACGGCCCGACGGACGGCTCTGATCCAGCGATTCCCCCACCGTCTTCTTGCTCGACGCCAATTCGAAAGTTTTAAACCATAGTACAGCTTCACAGATCGGAATTCCCGGTAGGGGTCAACGAGAGAGTCCCGGGTACAAGAGCATCGGCACGAGATTGATTATAAAAAAAGAGGGGGGTTCGTGACGCGGCCTTGACCTTGTTTTGTTCTGATAGCTGCAAGGGTTCCTCGCCTATGAATGTGTTGGGGAGTCTCGGGACACGTTATTTTGCATGGGAGGTATCAGTTATCACTTGCTTCATCCAGACTCTTCCTCTTTCCGCACGACTTTTCCCCCCCATGTTTAAGCTAACACGGTTGAAATCGGGACTCCTCCTGGCCGTGTCGTGCGGATATGAAAGGCGGATTAGCAAGCATCGAGAAGCTCTAGATGGGTTAGATTTCCACACAACGGACAAGAGAAATGATTGTAAATCGGAGAGTCGGCACTGCACTCGGCTTGGGAGGCCGAGTCGACTCGCCGAGCCGTGCCATCCCCTTCCTTCGAAGGGCGAGCGCGATCGCATCTAGACAAAACCCACCATGACGGGAAAGGCGGGAAAGGCTTTTGACATGAAATGTCAAATGGAGTAGTTGGCCTTGGCCACATCGAGGGAACTGTATTGAGTGATTGCGTGACCAACTTCGGAAGAAAAGTTTCCGACCAAAAATAAAAGACTTAGTGAGGAAAGTCAACCACCCCCTGCTCTCGCACGGACAAGCGCGCCCATCTGTGCGTGTGCATGATTCACCACCACACCAGCAACAGCCCGGATTTAGGCTGGAAGAGCCAGGACTTAAAGCACGGTTCATTGATAATGACTTCATTCTGTGTATTGGTCTTAAAATGTCTACACTTTATAATCCGGGTGTATTGAGAATTCGATATGACAGAAAAGCAGATGAAAATCAAGATCACGCATTTCTCCAGTGTGCTCTTAACGCCGCGAGTCGAGCACGATTCAAGACTCCTGAGCAGAATAATGAATGCAATGACTGTATGGCATCTCCACCAAACGAATCTCGTCAGAACTTCAGAAAAAACAATGTGGGTACAAGAGATGCAACACTCCATGGAATCCTGCGCCACCTTGAGTTTTAAATCTTCAGCAGACGAAGGGAAGTGCTTTCTCTTTTTTTTTTCTTTTTCTTTTTTTTTGGGGGGGGTGGGGGGTGGATGTGGTTTAATCACAACGGGAAATTCACCGGCCAAGAAAAGGAGGGATGCCCTTCAGCCTTCCTCCCAATCCACATCTTCATCGTCCTCGCCCGACTCATCCGCTTGAACATTCAAGTCACCGACCTTATAACTGTCACTTGTATTTCCTGTGTTGACCCAAATAGAAGCACATTCATAGTTGAAACAAATGAAACCTGAGTCAGCTATATTGGTGGGACCTTAATCAAAGTCAACCACCAAAAAACATATAAAGCGCTTAGCACAAAGAAAAAATCATCACATAAATCAATATTCATGTAATTGAGAGGTAATTTCAGCAGAAGATATAACAACAAAGAATCCACAATAGACACCTCATATTTCTAGTGAATCCACCTGGTTAAAAGCCACAGTAGGTCTAGATTTGGAAGCAGCAACACAACAGAAGAGTAATACAGTGCATCACTGCAACTGGATCTCTGTACATGACTCCATGATGATGCTACAGCTCAAAGCGTAGCTATCTGACCAGTTTATAGTATACCTTGCTAACTCAGTGATTACTTCACTTAAATTCACCACATATAGCTTTTTCAACACGTAACTGGAAGGATGCTACATTAAAAGAGCTGAAGAAAGTATGGTGTCCAGTCGGAAAGTTTGCAAGCACTGAAAACTAGGTGAACCACTCCAATCTCATTTGATAACAACCAGAGAAGGACATAGAGATAGCATCAACAAAATTCAGATCGTGTAAAAGTCGCTCACAATCACTACACAAAACTGTGGAAAACCAGCAAGTGAAGACATTCTCCATAAAGCATGCAGGTCTACCAATCATACTTATGAACTGGAACTAAACCACGATTTGCATGGCTCAACCTGATATCAGTTTAACCTAAAATAGTCTGCCTGTGTGGCTCAAAAGGAGCAGCAATCTTGTTCCCTTCCTTTAGATGCTTGACCCCAGCAGTAGCCTATGAAGGTAGAGAAACTGAAAGAATGATGGGCCAACCACTCACCTGCACATTGAGCCTCTTCCCAGACGTCATCCTCGGGATCCCGTTTAGCCTTCATGCCCACTTGACGGGACAAAGATGTGTCAGAATGACCATCGGCGATATTTGAATCAGATGGCTGCTGTTGCTTCTTTGCAGATTCTTCCTGTTCCTGCTGTTTCTTGAGGAGAGCAGCATAGTATGCTTTTACATACTCATCCTGGATACAGATAGTTACGTTCAACACTGTCTTAAGTGCGATGACGACTAATGTAGTACTGTAAAACATAACAGGCGCTTCAAAAACGCAAAAACCTGTATGCTCTTCTTATCATCACTCTGGACAGTCGATTTCTTGTCATCTGACAACTGAGAGGACGTCGAAGTACTCTCCATCTTTGATTCCTCCCCAGCCTCTCCACGCTGTTCTTTTGTAAGGTTCATTCCTTCCTTAATCATCCACGGTGGTAAAACTTTCGCAGGTGTGGCAGCCACTTCAGATTTGACATCCTCTTCCTTCCCCTCAAGACCAGCAAAGGAAACTTCGACCTGCCAAGTTCATAAGTCGCAAAATGAATAATTGCATTGAACTAGTGAAGTACAACAAAGACAAAAGCACATATGTTTAATCTTCTACATTATCACCAGAATATTGTTGCATGCAGATCCAGATAAAAAGTAGGCAATACTGAGAAGACATGATGAATTCCGCAAGTAAAGTAAGAACCAGATTGCTTGTATATAGAGAAAAACAACTTGATGAGCTACACAGGCATTATCAGAAGTTTACACCAAAAAGTGACCAAGAATTAGATTCCACAAGAGATGTAGCAAAAGAAAAGGCAAAAGGTGCTCACGTGGTGAGTTAACTCATACATGATTTATCGAAAATCTATCCTCAGTCATACTTTTGAGCAGGCCAAGTTCTGAATTACACAATTAGGTTGGTAAATGAGGTCCTACTTTAGGCCAAGCACTGAATATCAATTATTTTTATAGACAGACCAGTGTAACAATTTCAGGCCAAAGACACGTACTAAGATAGCTGAGAGTCGCAGCATAAAAAAGACAAATATGTGCTCCGAGAGCCCATTTTGAATATCGAAAAAGGAAAAAAAAAACACCGAGAAGTAAACAACCTTTGTGTCACCAAGAAACGGCATTGGTGTTCCACCATATCCTTGGGAGGATTTAGAGCCATCATTAGCACCAGCATCACCGCTTCCTCCACGACCAGCAGCATGTGCACGAGCTTCCCATGCTTGAAGACTTCCAAATTCTGGAACTGGCAGATCTTTAACTCTGTTGAGTTGATCCATCAGTGGCTTCAACTGCACCTGGAGTCACCTCAGTGACTTCAATATGAGGAAGGGTCCGAGAGGATTTATACTTAAGTACAAAAAACAAGAAACAATGAGTACTAACTATCGCTCTTCGACCATAGAAATCAACTTGGTTACCCAAAATTTAACCAAAATCATGTACACAAAAACTGTAAGAAGTTTCTAGTTTGCTTTACTGTAGTAAGAACAAGTCTAAATGCTTGCATATTTAAAGCATGCACTGAATACAGATAACTATGCAAAAATTTGCCACGACAAGGAAGAACTTCGCTCCAATGACTTCTCATCTAATACAATTTCATGGAAAACTGTTTATATGTCCCTCCAGCATTTTTTTCACCTCCAGAAGACATATTTTGTGGACTACAACTCCACTAACAAGATACCGGCTAAATAGGATCCAGTTAGATAAGCATAAAAGTAATTGGACTCACATCAATAATTAGATCCCAAACTCGTAATAACGCAAAAACATTCAACTCCCTAACCTCTTACGACTTTGATATAGCTTATGTTAGTACTTATCCCCCAAACAGTCAAAACAAGCCATTTCTCAGAGCTGTTTCAAAAATATACAAAAACAGTGTTTTCAGTATATCGAAATGCGAATCAATTGGAAGAGTATACCAGTTTCAGGTTTAGCCTTATAATCACAGTAACACACGAAGTTCAACACCTGAAGGGCAGTCAAGCACATGACAAAGATAATTCAATTTAGCAGGATCTGTGTTTCTCTAAAGTTTACAAATAAAAAAGAACTAGTAATGCAATCCAATCGTAATTCTTCATAGAAGACACTGCAAAACAGTTAATCTTTACAACGCAACATCAACAACACATTTATCCGAAACTAGTTGGGATCGGTGGTCGATGAACCCCAAAAATACACATAAAATAAAAGCAGATAATCTTTACAGCTGAGACACGAAAAAGCCAGCCACTAATTTGCCATTGAAAATTATTAGCCATAAAAGTTGCCTCAGAACTTGCAAGTAATCCAATCATTCAAAGTAATCGAGCACTGGCACTAGTACTATAAACAAGAATATCGAGATAACAACCTCCATTTTCTGAAGCGTGTCCTTTAATTTTTCACGCCTACGCCGTCTTGCATTATCATCCCCATCCCCAACTTCTTGGGCAGCTAGCTTGTCACTCTCTGCCACAAGCTCCCCATTGCAACTTTCGCAATGAAAGTATTCATCCTCCAAAGATACCAAACGCAATGCATCCAATGCTGTGTATCTGAACAGATAATGTGGAAAGTTGAGACTTCTAAAATACTACCATCCCCAATGTTCACAATAACTCCCCCATAACTTGAAAAATTAAAAGATGCAGCAGTTAGAACCTTCTGCTACAATTAGGGCATATGTACTCCTGAACTGTGTTCTTGTTCTCTAGCTCATCCTTTAACTTCTTCTTCAATCGATGCAATCTATATCTAACAACATCATGAATCTGTAGAGCAATTTTTTTTTTTTTCATTAGGCAATTGCAAAGGACAACAAAACTCTCTTAAGGGAAATAAATTAAGCCATCGAGCAGGGAAAATAAACATCTGTTCTTTCTCCCATCCTATTTTGGCACTCAGATTAATGAAATCAAGTTTGATGAACAAGACCTGTGAATAATCTAGACAGCAGTATGAGTGTGTGTGAAGCTTTATCTTCTCTTCTCCCTCCCTACCCATACCATCACCTGTGGCAGCTATGGCAGCGCTAAATATCTTTGCACCCTTAGCTGTCTGTGAAACAATGAGAATCAATGATAAATCCCGAAGATAATGATTTCCGTTCTATAAGATCACTCATAGATATCGGTAAACAAAATAAATGATATTTCATGCCGCTAAACCAGAATACTCAAGAATCAAACTTCAACTGTTAAACGCCAGCATGAACGTTGTACTCAGATGAGTAGCCCAATGTATCAGAAGAAGCCTTTACATTAAGGAAAATAAGAATAAAAAAATGTCAAAGCTTCAGTAACCAATATAGAGATAGCTAGGCTGACTAGACAGGTGTTAGCAAACAGCCGTCAATAGCACAGTATAGCATAAAATAAGAACCAGTTCCAAAAGGCAAAATTTCAGAAAATTATGACTACGCCTATCACAGGATTAGTCAAATACAGATTATTCAATTCAGAACCAACTTTCCCTCCAGAAAATTAC
The DNA here is from genome assembly GCA_028455895.1 of Rhodomyrtus tomentosa. Lineage (NCBI taxonomy): Eukaryota > Viridiplantae > Streptophyta > Magnoliopsida > Myrtales > Myrtaceae > Rhodomyrtus > Rhodomyrtus tomentosa. The sequence continues at coordinate 44,081,671 of JAPCWY010000003.1, read as the reverse complement.
CAATGGATGAAATAGATTTTCAGATAAAATAGACACCTCCATCAATCTTATAGGCAAATGAGAGATGTGTTAAGAATCGCCAATTGAAAATTGGAGTGAGATGAACTACATGCTATACTTAAGTGCAAAGTGATTTTAGATTCAGAAACTGTCTCAGCTTAGCATTGGGTAGTTTTTCATTCAAGATGCCAGAGGTGACAGCAACTGGCAAGTGACTGCATACAACAGTGACAACCACCAATCCTATCCCACTAAGTGGCAAGTGACTGCATAGTTGGGGAAAAGAGAGATGCTATTTATAGGAAAATATGACAACCACATTGTTCATCAAGAAAGATAGTGAACATTTCATGTGGAGGAGAATCTATGATTAAATTAGCATTTGGAGACATATTAGTGCGGTAATTCAGGCAGCTGTTATCTTGTAGAATTAATTACATGCTACAACCAGATAAAAGCATATTATAAAGAACACACCAACAAAAAATGAAAGGAAATAATCTTTTACGTATCTCCTTCTTTTCTTTTTCTTTTTCTTTTCAGCATCGTGTAGCAAGAATTATAATAATCATTAATTATGTAACTAGGAAAGAAAATAAGAGGCAAATGACTTCAGATGAAGTAATGCTATCTGGCCTCACTCTATCAGTTCGGTAGCTGTTGAATTGAAGGATAGGGGAGAGAAAATTAACTGTTGCAAAAACAACTATCCAAATAAGGTACACATGCCAGAGACTACAGCATAACAATCATGCACTCGAAGCCAGTTTGTAATCTATTCCTTCGCAATAGATTACAAACTTCAGTGACAAGTAAAGCATGTCTAGAAAATAATAGACCAACAATGATTCACAAGAACATTCCGATATACCAAGATTAGAGGCTTGAGAGAAGGAAAAGTTCAATAAAATCCATACCTCTCTTCTATGATCTCGCGTAACTAGTTTTTCTTCTTCCAAGAATCGAAGGGTCCGCCTTAGTTGTTTGGAATGCAAACTTAAAGCCTTTGCCAAATCCTCCTCTCTAACCCATTGTCGTCTATAACAAGAAACAGAATAACACTTGTCGATGCTTGTAAAAGAAAAACACCAACCAGCCTACTATAGGTTACACCGCTCAGCAAAGACGAAGACAAGATCCAACCAAATCAGAATCAGAAAAACCATTTCATTTCACTAAGCCATTTTGCACGCAACAAGCTATCTGTGAGTTACCAGAGTCTCACGACAATTTACGGAATCCGACTTACCGACTCCACGGATAAATACCGTGCCACAGCAGGTCATTAAAAGCTGCACCATAACTTCACTCTACACTTCTAGTCCTTATTATTAACAGACTTTATTGACCGGACAACAATATCGTATCCGCGAATTGAGATTGCCAAGACAGTATTGCGCTCAATCTGAGCTCACCCGTTATTCTGTCCAAAATCAACTCTACCCTGCTCTCTCAAACTTGACTTCAGTTGACCTCAAATTCTACTATAATCGATCAAAAGAGACTCCACCCTCCCCAATTCATTTACTTCCCCGGAGCGAAGGCAACGTTCTATATTCACCATCTCGTCAAAACTGAAGAACAATACATGAATAACCAAAGCCAACCTTGTGAGAGCATCAAGCACCACAACCACGATGCCACGGTTGTCGCTGCGTCCCGTCTTGGGCTGATTCTCCCCCTTTGTGGTGAAATCATCGTAAAACGCTCTCGCCACGAGCTTCACCAGCCTATTCCACAGCACCATGAGGAACAAAAACAATCCAATAAACAAAAACTAATCGACAATCAAATGAGCCCCAATTCGATGAAGTGAAAATTCTCCCACTGATTCAGGGTGAGTATTTCGAAGTTGAAACCCAAAAAAAAAAAATCATCACTTGAAGCCCCGAGGAATCACTTTCGTTTACCTGTTGAATGACTCGATGCTCATCTCTTTCGCAGGCGATCACAGAGCGAACTGCGAGGCTTGTTCGCCGAATCGATCAGGGATGACGAAAGGGTTTGGTTATGGATTCGTTAACTTCCGATTCAGACTGCTTCTCCTCACGTGGTTGTTCTCTGTTTAGCTCACGCTCTGTGACGTTCTCCTCTCGGGGAGGAGATCTGCGATTGGATGCTTCCGGCTGTGCTCCTCAACATTTTAAAGTTTGGGACAAGATTGCAAGGAAGCCCCTGAAATTATTGGATATTCCGGAAAAGTCGGTGGAAGAACAAATTTTTCCTTCGTTTGCCGGTGGATTGACCAATGCTTCGCTAATTTTTCCCCTGCGATTGTTAGATTAGACAAACTTCCGGGGTGATTAAAATTTACACACTTTTAAAAGGACTCTATGTAAGCAAAGTTTACGCAATTTGATCGGATAAGATGCAAGGCTGCTTTTAATCTTTTGAATTTGAATTGAGTCTTTTTTTTTTTCGGAGAATTGAGATTTTTTTTTTGTCAGAGAATTGAGATTGAAAAAAATCCTCTCCTCCTTATTGGAAACAAATCTCATTTCATATTTGGTGCAATCCAACACGGAATTCACATATTCTTAAATATTATCGATATTATTTGATATTTTCGTTATTTCCAATTTCATCGTTAAAATAGATTATTTCTATGCATATTGTTTTGGGTGCAATGATAAGTCAATTGAGTAAAAATGTAATTTTTATTAATTCCCTCTCTCTAGAAAATCCTAGAACTATTTTACAGATTTCAAAAACATTTTTCAAAGATTGATCGCTTTTATTGCTGACAAAAATAAATGAGCGAAATTTTCATCGTTTGCGCAAATGTTTGAATAGAAATTATTATCTGTAACAAATGAGCAGGAAAATATTTTCCTCATTTCCACAAATGGGTATACAAAAACCGTCATCAATAATAAAAACATTTTGCATTGACTAATTATTTTGAACGGACATTTTTTAAAAAATGCTATTCAAGTCAGTCATTTTTCGTGAAATAAATGGAGGCATGATTGCTTTGTTTTCTTGTAAAAAGTTCGTTAAGACCTCAAAAAAAAAATAGAGACCCTTTTTTTTTGGTCGAAAACAACTTGAATCCTTGTCGTCCGATTAACGACAACTTATTTATTTAATTGGTTGCACGTTTGCGCCGAGTACACTGCTTACATTATCTATCTGAATCCCGAACCAATGAAGCTTGTCCAAGATATGTTTATCCGTTAAGTTAGCAGGACAAGTAAAGAACATGAAAAGAAAAAGGGGAACGATAACAATTGGAACTCTTTCGAATGGTTTTGCAATATTTTTCCTAATTTATTTTGGGTCAAATTTATTTTCCTAATTAGAAAAATCAATTCAAGACTAATGGGTTTACGTGTTAACGTCACTTAAATTGGTCTCTAGATAAAATTTCAAGACAAATTGGACAGGCACTGTTAGCTATTAAGTGAAAAATATGATATTTCTTAAAAAATATTTTTCGAGAAGTCATTTTCTATAAAAAAAAAATGGCAATATTTTTCGGTGTTTGGCTAAAACATAAAAATGAATTTAAAATGATTTTTTACTGTTTGATAAAGAAAAAAAGTTCCTATTGGTTGAAAATTGCTAACATGTACATGGTCGTCCTATGTGGCATGATTGACGTTAAAGTTGAATTCTTTTTACATTTTTAAATAAAAACTAGCATTTTTTAAATAATTTTTTAGCTTTTCAGGAACCGGATCCTCTACCTTTAAGGTAGGCCAACTGAAAATTGATGTACTAAATCAGTCCACACCATTTCTCTTTAAAAAAATGTGGAATGATTTGGGTCTTCCCACCTTTTAAGTCACCCCTACCTTAAAAGTAGGGGATCCAATTCAAGTTTTTCATCTTCTGTCTTTTTCTTCTTTTTCTTTTATTTATTCCTTTGCCAATCGCCGGCCGTGGGCAAGCTCGTCCCTCGACTATGGTGAGCTATCAGCATAAGAAGAAATAAAAGAAAAGAAAGGAAAAAAAAAAGAATGTGAAGTTGTGTAGGGAGAGCACAGAAGGAAAAATGATATGATGTTCTTTTTAAAAAAAGAAGAAATCATTTTTCCCACTTTCGAAAGACATCTTTTCATTAACGAAAAATAATTTTATTGAGTAGTTTATTTTTTTGTGAGCCGAACGCAAAAGAAAGGTTAGATTCTAGATTCACTTTGTGAGTAAATATTGAAATATTTTTTTGAAAGTTGCTTTCTAGATCCGTTCGTTTCTTGAAAAAATGAGGTATTTTTTGAAAAGTTATTTTTAAGGAAAAATGAAAATATTTTTAGTTGTTTGATAGGAACCTCAAAACGAACTAGAAAATATTTTCTGGTGTTTGGTACGAAATGTTAGATTTGATTTTCCTCCATACAACTATTTTAGTAATTTTAATTTGGATATGTGCACTGAAAGTCTTAAACTTGTCACGAAGTGTAACTGATTCTTAAAACTTAAGAAAAATGTAATCAAGTTCTAAAACTTGCCAAAATGGTTCAATCGTCTATTAATTCTCTCTTTTTAGATTAATGAAAAATGCTAATGTGACTTTGTTTTAAAATTTTCTCTTTCCTGAGTGGCGATGATTTAAGGCTAAAAATATGTTGTTTTAGACAAATTTCTTTTTTTTTTCTCCGCGACCTTAATTAAATAAAATAAAGAAGGTACCTTTTTTTTGTCGAATAAAGAGAGGCAAGGATAAGGCCAACAACAATTCCTTGCCGTCGCCCAATGAGGGCTCTGTGAGTGCCAGTAAGGGTTGAGGCTTTCCACCTAGAGCTAGGCGAGGGTCGCTAATCCTCACCCATTGGTGGTGGCATGCAGCTCAAGTCGCGGTCTAGTTGACAGCTACCATAGTTGAGCAAGGGCGGTGACCCTGGCCCATTAATGGTGGCCCTCGGCGAGGGTTGCAGCTCCAAATTAAATCGTTTTTATGTTAAATATTGAACATTTGCCATATCGTTTTAAGTCGCATGATTAGGTTAATTAATTCATCATGTAGATTGCATGTTAGTATTAGTTTTGTTTTAATCGAACGTCGTTAAGATAGTTGCGTTATTTAATTAAATTCATATGCATTCTTAGTATGTTTTGTATTTATTTATGTAATTGCATTTAGAATTCAAATTCATGCACTGCATGTAGTTTACTTTTCATTTAAAAAGTGAAAACCCAAAAAGAGAAAATAATATAGTGCATGCTCCCTATAATTGTCTTGTGTTTTGAATGTTCATCTAAGGGATTGCGCACCCCATGATAACCCATCTTAGTAACTTAAGTTAAAATCAACCAAAACTGTTTGATCAAATATTTTTCATATGAAATGGTATCAAAAGGGCATTAAAGCAATGCAGCATAATCAAGTCCTCGAACTCATTATCTCTAGTTCGTATAAGTAAAATAGTTCTATATCTATTTTACTTAGGTGTCTAATTGATCTACCTTAAATTGATTAGTAGCAACTCCAAGTTAAATCATTTGCATGTTAAATGTTAAACCTAAGTTACGATTCGATAAACTTAAGGAGACTAAGTTCGTTTATTTAATTAACTAAGTAACTCATTAGCCCAATTTTAGGTCGCGACAATAATGAACATATTTTTTTATTGAGTAATTATTTCAAGCAATCATATTTAGAAAAAATAATCACTCATTTTTCAAGAAATAAACAGAGGTTTGCGTCGTCTCATTAATGACTATTTATTTATTTAAGTGGTTGTGCGTTTGTGCAGAATACATTACGCCTAATTATCTATATGAACCAATGGAGCTTTTCTAATATATGCTTATTCGTTAAATAGCAGCAAAAGGAAATAAAAGAAAACAAAAAGGTGTGACGTCCCGAAAATTCAGCTTTTGTAAGCGCCGAAAGTCGATAGAATGATATGAAAATATAATCATAGTTGACACATATCTTTGGACTGTAAAGACTGAAGAGACGAAAATTTGGACGAATTCTAAAGTTTAGGTTATTTTAGATTAGGTTTCGAATTTATTCCGTTGCGAATTGGAATTGTCGTTTTCGCGATCGAGCCTAACCCTGACTGAGCCTGGCCAGTAAATTTACTGAAATTACCCCTCGTTCAGTATATCAAAATTTCGTTTTAGTCCCAATGCGCCAAATTACCATACTACCCCCTCAATTATTTATGTGCATAAGACAAAAAAAAAAAATTAATGTTCGTGCCACCAAAGTCTTGGACATGACTACCATCTCACTTCCCCATGTATGGTTGGCGTCAGCCTCTCTTTTGCCTTCTTCCTCTTTCTTCTTCTTCTTCTTTGTTGGCCGTGGACGACCGCGCCTCAACCGATCCACTCCTCCTCCTTCCACCGTTGTTTTATGCGACCATCCCTCACCACCGACGGCCACCACCCTCAACCACTCCCCGCAGCCGCCCTGACCCGAACCGGACCGCCGTTGCCGTCGATCGGCCGAGAAAACGGCTCAAGGAGCCTTGCCCTGTTTTCGGGTCATTTAACCCGAGGGCTCCGTGGCCTCCTCCGGCCACCACAGCCGTCACCGGCGTGGACCACCGCCCCACAGCTGACTGCCGTCATCCCCTTGACCACTCTGACCCAGCTATACTGGCCGTCCGTTGCTGGAGCCGCTGGAAAATCGTCCCGAAGCCCCGGTGCCCTATTTTGAACCCGGGTCGGTTCGGTCTTCAATCCGGCCGAACCAACCGCCGTCGTGGCTCACCGCCACCGCCGATCACCTCCCCAGAGTTTCCTTTTCCACCTCGGAGCTCATTGCCGCAGGCAGCCGAGCGTGGCGCCCGAAATACGCCGCCAATCATCTCCCTTGTTTCAGCACCGAGAAGGCCCAATTCTGTTCGCGGCTGTTCGCCACCGTCGGCCGCCTTCCGCCGCCTTCCGCCGCCGTCCACCGATCTCAATCAACCCCCACCGACCCTTGGGTGAGTTCCCGAGCCTCGGCTGGTCTTGTCCTGACCCGAGATGCTGTGAAACGCTCCAAAACAGTCTAGTTCGCCGGTTTTGTCACTGACCATTACTGTTTCAGGTCGCCGGCGACCTCGCCGGACTCCCCCAAGGTGTTGCCAAAGTTTGAGCTCAAGTCGTCAAGCGATAAACCTTAGTTCCCTAGTCGCCGTCGCCGCAGCCACCGCGGTCATTCGTCTTGACCACTCGAGCTAACTCACGTTGAGAGTTGACCCTAAGCCTTGATTAGGACGCTAATTGCGTTTAGAATTAGTTTTATTTATTTATTTAAAAAAATTACGATCGGGATCGGTTTAGATAGAAACGGTGATTAGGATAAATGGCCGATCGATTAAGTTAGTTTGGTCGATTTTATTGTCCGTGGCTATTTGTTGTAAATTATCAGCTGATTGATTGATTGTGTTTGTTCGCGAGCGAACGACAGATTAGAGATGAGCAGGCAATTGAATTTATAAATCGACTGAGAAATAAGAAATTTAGTGCGAATTGAGCTCGAAAATGCTTGACTGAAAGCTTGCTTGGCCTTGGATCGAGTCTGTTGCATTTCTGTATGAATTTTGGCATTAATAAAAGATTAACAATGGGTGATTGCCGAATGTGAATTGTGTGGTCATTTAAATGATCAATGATGTTACCTAGCAAGTTCGCATTGTATCATTGGTACTCACGCCGTACCTTTTTTTATGAAAACTCGCGACTTGTCAGAAACACGATAATCCATGTCCCGTGTCAGTCGTACAGCTTTAAGGGATTATCGGATGCCGGTCGCAGCTTATGACAGACCAAAGCTTATTTTTAAGGAATGCTTACTCGCAGTGCCGTGCCGGGTGCACTGGATACACTGTTTGTAATAGCCGTCGCTGAGAGGGTAAAAGTGGACGTAGCTTGGTTCTGCCAGAAGAGTGCGGGATCGCACTATTGATGTTTTTATCACGCCAATCGCGTGGGTTATTGCTAAATAATGGATTTTCGTGATGTCTTATGTATGCTTGAGTGGTAATGCAGTGATTGGTTGCTTATTAGGTGAATTTAATTTATTGATTTATATGTTTATACTGTATGATTGACTGTCGTGCTTAGGTTTTCCTAGGCGAATCAGTGTCCTAACCAAGATTACGCTTGATTCACTGAGATTTAGTTTTTACCCCGTCGTGGGATAACTTTTCAGGTCCAAAGTAATGGAGAGATCGGTACAATTCGGTACACCTACCCACTCATCACACAATGTCAGTTTTCACCCGGTACCAGGTGCGAATCAAATGTGGGAACATCAAATCACGATGATATGGGTCGATGAGGGGATGCCACACCTGATGGCACATCTATTCAAGGCCTGGTATCTTCGCGATGGGGTGGATTTCTTTGGTCCGCTTAGAGGATTTGAGGGGCCACCTCTTTAGGTGGTCCCTAATGTCCCCGCTTGGGATCTGATGGATATAGATACGCCTGATGGGGAGGTGGTGGATCCCGTACTCGGTTTACAACCCGAGCTTGAGCTTGAGCAGTTAGTAGCTCTCTCTGTACATTCTAACCAGAGTTCCTGTGACAACCTTAACGACTCGGCTCCCCCGATTGGTTATGACAATCCAGATGTCGTTTTTACCTAGTAGAGGGTTATGTTTCTTTTGTTGTCAGGGAACTAGTGATGTCTTTTGTGGGGGTACTGTTTTGGGATAGATGAGAGTTAACCTTACCTGACTCATGTATCTTTTTGCGAGTCCTAGAGGGCCGCCCCGAAGCATGGGGTTGTATTTATCAGCTGTTGGCTCTGTAAGTTTATAAATCATCTATTCTCAACAGTTTTCTGTTAGCGTTGGGTTGTCTGGCTTTTCTTCTTACTTATACTATGTTGATTTTATTGTTTGGAAGATTGCACGTTCCGCATGCGCAGAGTACTCTTAGGTCGATAGTAATTGCCTGGGACGCTATGTTTTATGACTGGTGGCGATTTGATAAGGGATGTCGCGGGTTCGAGAGTCAATACGTGGCAAAGGGGAGGGAAAATAAGAACGATAATAATTTTCCTATCTTTATGAATTTGCTATTGTATTTATGAACATTCAAAATCGCCCTCAATAGTCAAATTTACATGTCCTTGTAAAGTTCACCGTCGGTTCAAATTCGACACTACAGACACCAAACGCACCTAGATCCTTTTGAAATATTTTCTAAAGAATTTTTCGCAGAAACATTTTTTTAAAATTTCCTATTTTTTGGGTCAATTTTTTCCTTAATTAGAAACAACATTTTTTTTTTGGGTCGATGAAACAACAATTCAAGACTAACATCTTTACGTCACTTAAATTGGTCATCAGAGATATTTTACAGGAATAAACACCGTTAGTTATTAATACTCCGTTCTTCACGTAGAAATTTTGATTTTTTGGAAAGTCAATTTTTAGAAAAAGAATGACAGCATTTTTTATTGTCTAGCTGAAACCTGAAAATGAATTGAAAAAAAAAATTCATCGTTTGATAAGAAAGATATTTTCTGTTATTTGATTTACTGCATTGTCGTTTGGTTGAAAATTGTAGCTTCTTAATAATTTTGAAATTTTTATCTTCTATTTTTCCTTTTTTTTTCTTTTTGTGCCGGCGAGCTAGAGCCTCGCCGAGCCTCGCCGAGCCTCACCTCGCCTCACTTTTATCCTTCACTAGTTTATTTTCCGCGAATCAAACGCCAAAATATTTGAAAAATATTTTCATCAAAATAAACGGTTCATTTTTGTTGAAAATGAAGTGTTTCTGGAAAATATTTTTTGGGAAGTCATTTTTTAGGAAAATGACAATATTTTTTGGTGATTAATTGAAACCTTAAAATAAAATGAAAAATACTTTTCGCCGTTGGGTATGAAAATTAGATTTGATATTCCTCCATGCACTCCTTTTAATAAATTTTATTTTAAATATTTTAAATATTTTTCTTATTATTTTTATTTTTTCTTTCTTTTCCCTTCTTATTCAACCGCAGGGGAGGCTCGAACTTGTTCTCCTCCGGCCGATCGTCGGCCGAAGAAAAGGGAAAAGAAAGAGAAATAAGAGAAAAATCAATTTTAAAAAAAGAAAAATAAAAAGAAAAATAAAAATAAAAAGGGAAATAAAAAATAACTAAAAGGAAAAGGAATGTGGAGGGAGAAAAGATGAGAAAAGATATTTCCCTCTCTTAAAAAAGAAAAATCTTTTTTTCACTTTTGAAGGTGTTTTTTTCATAAGTGAAAAATAATTTCCTCTGTTCATTTAATTTTCACGAATTGAACGTTGAAAAATATTTTCTCGAAATTTATTTTCCTCAAAACGGATGGATCCTAAGACTTTTAAGCGAAGAATGAAGGATATGGAAAATATTTTTTCTAAAAATGATAGCTTTTATCGCTTACAAAAATGAATGAACGAATCACATTTAAATTATTAATGAAAATATTTAGACATATTTATTATCGACAATGTAAATATCTTTATCAGGAATACAAATAATGTTTTAGGAAAAACGTTTCTCTAATTTTCATATTTTTTTCTCGCGAAAACAACCAAAATTATTGCAATCATTGATCGTTTTTACAGTTGATGTGTACGATCAGTGATTCGATTAGGGTCACTTGGTCGCAAGCGTGCTCGCGTAGTGCATTGCCCCTGGACTCATTCCCGCGCTCGCTCTCTCTCTCTCTCTCTCTCTCTCTCTCTCTCTTTTTCTCTCTCTCGTTCCTCGCGCGTGCTGTTTCTTATCACGCTTTCTTCCTGTCGCGTCTGCTTACCCATTCGAAACGCCTCTCCTTCTCGCACTCCCCTCTTCGTCACTGCCAGTTCCGGCCTCCTCCGTCTTCCGATCCCTCGACGAGCTTGCTTCCGTCGAGGAATCAGTCTCTCGATCGTCGGCTGCGCGCGCTCATCGTTCTTCTCGGGACGCTTCGTCAACCTCTGGATGCTGGACAGCCTCCGACTTAGCTCGGCGCGGACCCCCTCGGAAGCTTAGTTTGAATCAGCCGCCCGAGGCGGTGTTCGCGCTCCGATCCCGTTTCTCTCGGTCCATTGCTTCGCTTTCCTCTCTCCTGTCTCTGAATTACGAGCGAGCTCGGTGTTACATGGCAGCTTCTGTTGTCCCGTTCGTCCATCGCGTCTGTGAATTGGCGATCGTGTGTTTTCGGGTCCGTGTGCCGATTTTTGATTCCGCACAGTCTCCGTTTGATCTTATCGCGTCCCTATTTAATGCTGCTCTTAGGATGGATCGCTTCGAAGCTTGGATCAAAGATTTAAGAAGCCTCGCGTTTGAGGTTCTATTCATCTCGGTGACTGCGTCTTCCTGCCTCCATGTCTTTTCGATTTGATTCATCTACTGTTCTGCCGCAATCTGGTGATCTGTTAACGTATGCGGCCTTCGCTCGTCTCCTTTTGGCTCTTCCTAGAGACTGATCAGTTGGAGGGATCGTCGTCTTCTAGGAGCAATGAAACCATTGCAATCGCTTGCTAGTAACTTAGATAGAGTTCTACTTAACCTGCATTTCTGCAGGGAGGTCTGCCTCCGGTTGTTCGATATTTCCACATCAGAACGAAATTCTAGTTGTTTGATCTAGAGAGCGGCTTCACGCTTCAAGTCATTGCGCATTTTGTGGTTTGTTTCTTCCCCGATTTTATGACTTGGGAATTTGGTAGATTGTTAATGCAACTGTCGATCTCTCTGTGATTTCTAGTATTCTGCAGAGCAGCGAAAAATCTGCTAAGTCTATACTGATTCACATGCCTCTAGTTTTCTTTAATTTACGATTCTCTGTTTTCCTTCTATTGTTTGTGAGGACAACTAGCGAATTAGCAGAACACTTAAGCTCGCTCTCGGGTCCGTGTATCTTTCTTCCGGAGGTTTTCAATGTTTTTGTCTAGCAGGTTTTAGAGTCCTTCTAAATTTAATCATGGGTAACTCCCTATGCAATTCTTTCCTTGGTTTTATGATGATGACGCCAAAAAGTAAAAGCTCCAAGGAGGTCTTAAGTTTTTTTTATCTTGATGGATTCTTCTGGACTTCGTATGTATATCCAAGAGCCTCTCGATCAAACTTCCATGATTTCAGTCTTGAAAACGAATTGGAGGAGCCCAAGGGCAATAGATTGTACAGCATAGTCCCGTTTATGCACTAGCATTGAGCGTAGTTATACTACATTATAGTGTACCTCGAATCTTATTGTCGTGTTCTTCTTGTCTGTAGTTAGCTGCCTACGATTGCTGGCTCTCATTTAGGCCAATTTAAAAAATTGACTTTGAATTCAGAATTTGACAGTGTGCAACTTATCTATTTTTGCAACATTATCTTTCTTCAGCTCTTGCCATCTAACTGTGATGGGGCTCCATTAGATGTCTTGCACAATCTGCTAAAAAATATGGTGTGCAGTCGGGCAATGACTCAGCTGTTGCGAACCGATGTTTCAGTAGCTCCTGCTGGCAACATGCTATTTGTGTTATGCATATTTCAGTACAAGATAAGGTACGTTAACTAGTAACTAGCCAGGAAGTTACCTTGTCAAGATTAATGACAGCCTCAGGTGGATAATTTTGCCAATTTTTCCATTGACTGGAGAAATCTAACATCAACCTTTCATAAATAGAGATGGCATTAACTGTGAGGGCAACCTGCTGAAATCAGACGGGCAGAATTTGCTTGCAGCTGGCGTGACACGATGAACTTCTCCCCATACTTTCAAAATTTCATGACATATTTAGTTGCAGAACAGAAATTTGCTCTATGTGGTCACCTCTGGCACCTTTTGCTTTGTGTCCCTGGTTTGGCTGCTCTCCGCTCTTGAAGCGGACTACATGAGGTTGGATAAACGAACCGTATCTTTTTTGCCAGGGGCTGGCCGCTCTCAGCCTGGAGCATGATGTGCCAGATGAGGTGAAGTAAAGGTACTGTCATGTAATGTGAAGTAGGGGACTCATTCTTCAATGCCCGGGTGACGATTAATACTTTTTTTCTCATAGTTGAAGTGGCATGCACCATTGTCTTGAAGTATGAAGTTGCCTGTTGAGTCACGATTGCATTGAATGACGCTGACGTATCGTGATGATGCCTGAGAAATAGGAACAGTCTTCCTGATTTCTTAGATATATGCGTTTAATTGGTTGCTGATGTTTTTTTCACTTTTTTTCTTTTGTTACCTTCCATTATTGATGCAACTCACCATCTGTATTTGGAGCAAACAATTCTTTCCAAGTTAGATGGATGTATACCAACGTAAGAGGCATCCTGAGTTCTTCTAGAATGTTATGGTCTCCGAGTTTGGCCAAGAGCTTTCTTCCTTGATGATATACATTCCGGTAAGAATTGTTCTAGCAGACCAAAAAAAAAAAAAAACACTGCCTTACGAATTGCCTTGCAATTTTCTGAGAATAACGGGTTAGTCAATCTATTTTCAAGCTTAGATGATGTCTTCTGGTCTAGCAAATGAGCTATTGTAATCTGCTGCCATGGCATGTGCGATAAAGGAGGCTTTACCATCGTTCTATGCGCATGCCGTTACTTGGAATATGGTCCTTCATGCTTTCCGAACAGTCCAACAATTTTACGTATGCATGACATTTTTGCCGACATAACATGGTGGGGTTTGTTTTATTGACAGTCGGACTGTGCATGCTTATATCATTACTTAGCATCCGGTGATGTGCATGCGGCCTCACGTGCATCATTCTTGGTGAGGTCTGAGCTCTCACCGCGGGACAATTCCTTGCCTATTGTCTTCTTTTAGGTTCCTGTTGGACGGCCATGCAGTCTTTTATTAATCAACTTCCTGTCTTTGCGGTGTGCACCATGCCAGGACGTGACAGACTTACGGCGCGAGATCTACGAAATATAGCGATATGTCTCCCGGAGTAATTGCTGGAGATTTTTGCTAGGAGGCTTGAAGAGTGTTTCTGTAAGTGTTCTTTGGCGGAGGATGCAGTTAGTCAAAAATAGCTGCTCCCTCTCTACTTCCCTCGACGGTTCACGACAGTCCTTTTCTCGTACATCGGACCGACTTCCAGGACACGTGCTAGGTATGTACATTCTATAGCTCCACTTAGTCTCGTGTACATGATTCGTAAGTTGAAGAAATTAAATACAACTCGCACAACTCCAAAGATTTGGAAAATTTGATTGCTTTAACATAAATATTAGAGGATTAGATCGTATGAATGCTGAAACTTGAAAAACTAAATATGTATTTCGCCCACCATGAAACCAATTGTGATATTTTGCTTATGTGATAAAAAGAGAGACATGTACTACTGAGTTGCCACCAAATGAGCAAAAAACCAAATTGGGAAAAATAAAAAATCCTAATTTAAGAGTTTACTTCTAGTGTTTAAATCAAACAATCGATTGTACAAATCAAAGATGCTTAAAGGATTTGTCGTGCGAACTAAAATTCAAAATACCAAGTTAGATAAATCTCAAACATGGGAGGACTTGATTGCCCAAAGTAAAAATATAGCATTAAAATGTACGAACCCTAAAACTTAAAGAACTAAGTTGGTTTGTAAACCCACGTAAGGCCTATGTAAATAATACAAGCTTTCGTGTTGAGGAGGGCAACTTTTGTATCATCACATTTTCTTGGAACAGGGTAAAATTGGGTGAAAGCCATCAAAAACATAGAATTATGCCCATTATGACACTTTTATTTTAAATTTTTTTATGACGCCTCAAACTTGTACTGGTGTTACGTATAATTAATAGTGTGACACATTGGCCCCAAAGATATTTTTTTTACACAAAAAAACCCCATACTTGTATTCATGTGAATCATATACTCTAAATTTACTCTATTTATGATACCTAAAATCCCAAACTCAGAATCTCACCACACATTTATCCTTTGTCTAGATTTTATTTTTCTTTTTTTGCTTCCTCCTCTGTCTTCGCCGTCGCCTCCCCTCCCCACCTCCGCCTTGCCAAACCAAGGAAGAAAATGAAGGAGGAAGTTAAATAACAATGTAAAAGAAAATGAGAAAAGAAAAAATAAAATAAGTTGATATATTTTTGGTACGTTAATACCGTTTGCTTTTCATCATTCATATAGGCTGCCAAATGAGATTTTTAGTTGTGTTTTTTAACGAATTTTGATGGATAGTAAATGCGTTACAAATATTAATTTGGGACAAATGTGTCGTACGAGTAAAATTTTGAGATTTTTGGTGTCAAATGGATAAAAATGTCATACGTATATAAGTTTGGGGTTTTTGGTATAAAAAATTAGGTTAAATGTGTAAGACATGAGATTGGACTTTGTAGTGTGAAAAAATGATTAAGATAAATGTGTCATGGATTTAGAATTTTTCTATAGCTTCTTTTCCTTTGTTATATAAGTACAATATGGTTTTTTTAAATCCATTTTCTTGCTTCTTACTTTACCGTTTCTTTAATTTGAACAAGCGGTTTCAGTGCTCCTATGTTAATTTTTTTTTTCCATCTCTTGTAGATTTTGCTGATTAGATGGAATGCGGGAAAAAAAACAAATAAAAAAATTGACAACAAGAAGAGACTGGAGCGACTCTCCCGAGTAAAGTGTACGGACCTGTCTACAAACACCTAACTCTGCAATAGGTCATGAAAGCCTGGGTTTTTGCGCTTTCCCAGGTAACAACCATCCGAAGGAAAAAGGCTGTGTCCTAGGGATCCTGTGCACGTCGGTGTTACTGTTCCACGTACACCTAGCTGCGTAGTCATTTTGGACCCGATGCTTCTCTCCCCGGCGATAGTGTGGGGGTCGTGCGCGCAAGCGAAAAACCACGCGTTGACCAAGGCATCGTGTTCCTTCGCGTCGATATTTTTTCGATGGGTCGCGGTCTACTTCTATGATTAGCTGGCTCTCATCTTTTGCCAGATGGTGCATGGAGCTTCTCCGCTTTCTTCAGAGTGATTCTTGACAGAGTTTCACTGGGAAGGTCAATCCCTGCATTCGACAGAGAAGAAGGTTTAGAAAGCCTACAGGTATTCTCTCTCTCTCTCTCTCTCTCTCATACGGACACCTACCCAACACTTGCGCCTTGACCCAGTAAATAACTTGATGTGGAATTCGGCTCTTGGTCGTTGTTAATGGGGACTTAGGGTTTGTGTGCACTGTCTAGGATGAAGATCTTTCAGTGTCTCGCACACTTCGTGTCCCAATGCTAAAGGGTTTCGACATTATTAGCGACTATTAAAAGATAAGCATGATGAGGATATGCGGCAGGATCGGGTGTACGTGGTATCTATGCGATAAAAATGGAGGTGGAGAATCAAATTCTGCACATACTTCACAACGTATGCATGTACAGTTTTGTCTTAAATCATGAAGTAAGTCTCCCGCAAGGCCTTACAGAAAGTAGCGAATACCTTATCTAGACTTAGTGCACACATATTTTTAAGTCATCTCAAACACCAACTCGAGAGGGTTGATGAAGGTTGAGTTTTTACTAATGTCCATTCTAATACAGGTGGGAAAAAGATGAAAATCCCACCCAAAATCGAGAGATGATATGTACCTGTGCACCTTGAAAGATCTCTAAATGCTTTGAAGGGGATGGCAGGGGAAATGGTTAGTGAAGTCATTCCATACCCCTCTTATCATAATTTCAATATGAGTTTCACAATAACATCTCATCGATCAATCAGATTTGTCATGAAACTTCTTTTTACTGGTGTTACCGGATAATATTAAGTTTAGTTTCATCTGATTTCTTTGTACTGGCTTCTAATCTCAGGTTCTTTTTTTTTTTTTTTGCAATTATTGAATTTTGATTATGATTTTTCTTATCGACTATACTTTATACTTCTCATGTGCTAGGCTAGTTACTAATGCTTCAAGTATTGTATATTCGCGTCTTCCCGGGGTTTGTAGAAGTCGCTGCTAAACATGTCATACCCTTACGCACTATCAATCATATTAGAATACACTGGTAGTGAAATTTGAATTCTTAATAGTAAGGGCTTGATGTGGTAAAATATGTTTATTTAGTTTGAATAGCCTCAAAGAATAGGGGCTTAATGTTGAGAGACTGCCCTCCATTGTTGTCTGTCCATGGAGGATGGTCATTAACAATGATACCAATACTTATAATAATTAATAGGTTGAAACCAGAAAAACTTGACAGGAGCTATCACTGCTCCATAATTCTGGAAAAGAGATTGAAGGTGAAAATTTGGTCTGAAGTTCAAACATGCCCTCATGAATTTAATTTTTTTTTTAAAAAAAAACTTTGCTTGAGGATCTTGAAACGTAACCCTCCCGCTACTGATCACGTCAAATAAAAGGAGAAGTAACAATTTCTTCATAGACATATTGAAAATTTAGACTACCCATCGTGAAAAATAGGTGTCTTGCTTCAAACGAAAAGAGTTACATTACCAAAGACGTTTAATAAGACTAGGTAGGGGCTCCTTTTTTATTATACATTTTTCCTTTGCCAATTGAGTATCTCATTTTTCAATTCACCGACTTTTCTTGTATTACGTTCGATCTGTGCTTATGAAATTTGAAATTTACTTTATTAATACGCTCGATAAGTTCCTAACGTAAGTCATTGGCAAGACATAAATACTACGATTAATGTCTGAGTAAATTCGCACCGTGCCGATAGCTCTCTTCAGTTATGAATAATACACGAAGTTGGTGCATCTTCGGGGAAAACAAAGATGCTATTTGTAGGATTTGATTTTGATTTTTTTTTTTTTTTGGTTTACCATGAGGATTCTTTTTATCACAAAAAGATTTGGGTCTCGATGTTTGTAGTTTGCTGTCGGGCCCCACCCGATACTAAAGTCCAAAAATGTACGGTCCTGATGGGAACCCCTTTTTTGCCTCGACGAGTTGGTCTTCTGGTCAGTACTTGCACGGCCTTTGGACCATTCTTCCACGACTACCGTATCTATACCCAGCCCTAGACACTAGTTACACGGACGGCTGAAATCGGCGAAGGGCCAGCTCGCCGGCGGTGGGGCCCGCGCGAATTTTTTCATTTAACATGGGCCCCCACCACTACTTTGCAGGCTGATGGGACTTCTTGGGCCTCATCTGCCTATTTGGTTAGCCGGCCCAATGATAACGTTTTCAAGGTAACTCGTTACACGAACTTACCCATCTTCATATTTGCGACTCGCCTAATTTTCTCTTCCATCAAGTTACCAGCTGGTGCCTGATTGCCCCGGTCTCCGAGTAGCTTACCAAGATTTATTTGAATTTTTTTTTTGGGACAAATTTACCTACTTTTTAATGACTTTACCCACTTTCTATTTACCTTGCTTGCCAACCCGTCAAAATTTACCAACTCTTTTTAGAAATCACCAACCTTAGTACCATTGCTTACGTCACCAACTACTGTTTGAGTCAGTTACTAACATTTATTTTGATTCTTGAAAAATTATCAATTTTTCCTATATCTTGTGAAATGATTAGAAATTTTTACTTGCTTTTTCTTATAACCATCTTAAAATTTCCAATTATTATATGAGATCATCAGCTTTTATATAGTTTGTTACTTTTCTCCGATTAAGCTATCAACTAGTTTTGGATTTCCAATTCTCATTTAAGTTACTTATAGCCAACCTTTATTTGTTTCTTCTTTAATTTGCTGGTGTTTCTATTGATTTACCAGCTTCATTTCCCTTATTTGTCAAATTAAATTTACCTACTCTATTTAACTAAAGTGATTGCCAGTTTTTACTCGATTAAGTTGGAAACATATTTTTTTCCTTCCCAGCCCCTACTCGAGTTTTTTTTTATGGATGTTTATATGATTTTTTTTATAAATACAAAATTTTATTCAAGTTAGTTACAAAAGTTTGTTTGATTTCTTATTTTTCAATCTTGTCATCGACACCTTACATTATTTAATTTATTTGGTGATTTACCAATTCCCAATCAAGCAACAAATACAAAAGCTGATAATAAAAAGATGACTAAATAAATATTCATGACTAGCTAAAATGAAACCGGCAGCCTAGTAACTAGTTGATAACTTAATCATAGAGTAATTGCTGCATCAATTAATTTTATTTTGTCATAAATCAATTAGATTAGAGTTGTACTTTGATGTAAGAGTTGGTAAAATTTAGGAGCAATTTTTTTTTTGGTCGAAAAATTTACGAGCAATTAAGAAGATTAATAAAAGTTGGTAAAGACAAGAAAATTTGATAATTTAAAGAAAACTAAACCTGGTAAACAATTCGAACGAGAGTTTATATTCTAAAATGAGTGGGTGACTAAATAAGAGAAGATGGTAAGTAATTCTAATCAAATTGTAGGTAAATCTAAGAAAAGTTGGTAAATTTAAGATATGACTAAGAAATGTAAACAAAAGTTTGTAAATGGTAGGAAAATTTGGAAAAATTAGAAATATTTGAAAAGTGTTGGTAAGTATATAAAATGAGTGTTGGTAACCCAATAATAGTTAGTAATTCATGGGGCAAAAAGTTGGCGAGTTATGCAAATTTAGATTAATAAACTGCGAAAAAGATAGTAAATGATCTAGAGCTGCTAAACAAGGCAAATAAAAATTGACAACTCAATGGAAATTTAATATATTAAAATAAATTAATAAATGGTTGTAAGTAACCGAAATGATAATCTAAAACTAGTTGGTTTTTTATTCTGAATTCAAAGTGTTGGTAAATACTAAATTCTGCCAATAAATATTGGTAATTACATTCTAATACGTAGAATATTAAAAAAAACTGGTGATTTCAGAAGAAGCGTTGATAATTAACAAATGTTATCCCAAAAGTAAAGTCACGGTCTTTTTTTTTTTTTTGCTAATAATGTTTTGGCACTTACCGACACTAATTGAAAATTTACCAATTCTGTGTGGGTGAATAAAATTCTCTTGGGAGCAAACATCACAAACTTAAGAATCTTGTCGTAGAATTTCTAATTTTCTACCATAAAGTTGATTGAGAGCCCAATAAAACTCAGAACCCAAAGGAGCCTCCTGTAATTTTGAACCTTTGAGGAAACTGTTGCTTCTGAGGAGTTGGTATCAACTGGAAGCTCCTTAACTCATGGATCTTAGTGGATGATTGTGATGAAAACTTCTTTCAGTAGAACCCAAGAACTCGATTCACATGTCTTTGAACCAACATCTCTTATCTATGCGTCCTATATTTTTTTTGGGCATAGGGTTGGCGTCTAGTCGGTAAATCTCTTCTCCACGGCGAGAAACATGTATAATCTTTTCGAATGATTATTTTTAGATGAAGAATGTTACTCCGCTGGCTCATTTTTGCCATTCTACTCTCTTGTTTAGGAATCAGTCACTCCGCTGGCTCTCAACTTGTTCATCTGTTCGTTCATGCCCACTAGTACACCTATACACGGAGCAAATCCTACGGTACAGTACTAAGCAACTACATTCAAATTCAGGATTTTGCTAAAACCTGCCCCGTAATACTCGCCTGGTATTCGCCGAGCAACAGAATAACCAACAAATTTTGCGCATAATTTCAATAAAGCACATATTGCTGTGAGCTCAACGACTGTAACATATATGTAATTAATATGAGCAAAATGGTAATTTAAACGGTCCACACAGCTTGTTATAATGTCCCATACGTCTTTCATTCATTCTAAATTCAAACTTAAGCATTTCTCAAAGTAAAACATCATGAAAAACTCTTACCTTAACCATGTGCCCTGTTTTGCTTTTAGTCTATTAAGGGCATTAGAGAAAACTTCTTCAATTAGAGACCGTGTGCTGGATAATTAGACTTGAGGGCGTTAGTCGCGAGGTGAGGCTTACTGTGATTGAATACTTACTTGAATATGAACATTTACTGGACAATTTGTCAAATAACTTTTACACTATACCTAGTAACAAAATTTATGCCCCTGACATTGCTCCAAACATTCTTAATCTAATGAAAGATTCGTAAGGATGCTGAAAACATTCTTGGATACAATTAAGGTCAGGAGGGTTCTCTTGTATTAGGAAACTAATCGCCGTAGCTATTGATGATTCATGAAGACTGACTAATGTGTCCATTTTACTCGTGAAAAAAGAAAATAGAACAGATGAAGTGCCCCCAATTTAATCTGCAGCGATCCTCTTTTCCTTTCTGTTTAGTCCTTCAGATTCCCTCGGTACTTAGGGCAGACGAGGGTGCTGCTGCAAGATAAGAACAGGACAAAAGTTCCTTCAAAGTTCAAACAATGCACGGCACCGAGTTCTACAAAAGTAGGAGTCATATCGGCTTTTCATGGGAGCCGTCCATTAAATCTGGGCGTGATGATTGTAGTATTGCTTTTTCGATCCAACGGTGTAAATCGGTGGAGGGACAATATTTATGAGGGATCATAGGCTGGCTTGTGATTATTCTAATGGGTCACTTCCTCTTTGGCCACCATTGCCTTGCACAATTCACCTTCTTCCAATTGGTCCAGCTACCGTCAGATCCTTTTCCCATTCTTGGAGCTTTCTGGGAGTCTTTCAAATGGAATCCGTCCCTGTTTTTTCACTCTCTCTCTTAGGGTTTCTTACTGCTCTCTCTCTCTCTCTCTCTCTCCGTATCTGCTTCTGGACGGTCGAGCTGCAGTTCCGAGATGCGCATCTTTTCCAGAGCCTGTGCTAAGTGCAAAGAAACGTCTTGTTTCTTTTCCTGTTTCCCCTGGAATTGGATTTTGTTCTTCTGCTTCCAGCCTTCCTTCTCCGAGGGCTTTCCTTAGGGTCTTCGAAAGTGACCATGATTCTCCATGTTTGGAGTGTTTGTTGGCAGCTTCAGCTGCCTTTGCGTTTGGCGGTGGGTCTTATATACTATATTCTCTATGGGTCTCTTCTCTTTTCTTGTAGGCGTCAACGGTGAAGTATTCTCACCTCTCAGGAGGACTGTTATGGTATTTCTTCCTTTTCTTTCTTGCCTATTGGTTGGTAGCTGCATCCTCCTTTTCTAGGGTTTAAAATTGTCTTTGAGGAGCTGGAGAAGATCTTTCTACCATTTTAGGCCCGTTTGGTGGGTTTTGGTCTTAATACTATGTGGTCTATGGGTCTTGTCTCTTTTCCTGTTGGCATCAACGGTGAAGTATTCTCACGTCTCCAGAGAAGGACAGCTAATGGCATCTTCTTCCTTTTTCCTTTTTTTTTTTTTGCCAATGTGTTGTAGCAGCATCCTCTTATTCTAGGGTTTTAACAAATATTTTTACCATCTTCTCAATTTTCTTAGGGGTGGTTCATGACCCCCCACAGCTTGTGGCTAATTTTGTCTGAAAAGGTTTTCCTAGAAAATGGTTTGTCTTTGAGGAGCTGGAGAAGATCTTTTAGGGTACCGCTTGGTGGGGTTTGGTGAGAGCTGCGCTTTGGTGTTGTTATTCTCCATCAAAGTTCCAGGTCCCAAGCTGCAAAGCTCTCTCTCTCTCTCTCTATCTCTCGTTGAGGTCCTGGTGTGCCTGATCTTTGGTTCTTCCTTCTGAATAAACTTGATAAATTCGAGGAGATCTAATGGAAAATTGGGCGGCTGAGCATGCTTGAGATCAGTTGAGGATTTACACACCAAAAGAAGAAACTCTGATGAAGGATCTTTGTTCTGTTATCTCCTCCTTCCCTCTGCTGCCCTTTTATTTTTTTTTTCCTTTTTATATTTTATTCCATTTTAGTGAACTCTTTCTACGTCTTCATGCGAATAATGGTGAGGAAGAGCAAGATAGATTTAGATGTTTCTTCCTAGATATTTGCTAGCCGAAACTTTGTTCTGCATTTTCTTTCTTTTACTCCACCGTTTTTTTTCCCATGGGGCCTTCGGTGTCGTTTAATTTACTTACATCGATTCGAATTCTTCTCTCCTGAATTCAGTTGACTAGCG
The DNA here is from genome assembly GCA_028455895.1 of Rhodomyrtus tomentosa. Lineage (NCBI taxonomy): Eukaryota > Viridiplantae > Streptophyta > Magnoliopsida > Myrtales > Myrtaceae > Rhodomyrtus > Rhodomyrtus tomentosa. The sequence goes on along the minus strand of JAPCWY010000003.1, from coordinate 44,058,954 downwards.
GTCTGCATTTCTCATGCCATCTAGTTTTTTTTTTTTTTTTTATAGTTATTATTCCTTTTTTTAAGAATTCCTTCCGTAAATTAATCATGAGTCGCGCCATCATACGAGCGCCTAAATGCCAATTTCTCTTTCTTTTCCGTAATGTCCGGCTTAGTATTTAACTATAACTAGACTTAAGCTTGTGCTAAAGCTTTAATTGCGCTGTGAAGGCGACCAAATTCTCTTTCATTTCTTGATTTAGAGCCCATCTGGGATAAGCTGTAACTGAACTATATATAGTGTGTTGTAGCTAAGTTGGGAAAGCATTGCGACTTCAGTGAGGCGGTTCCTGAAGGCCGCCGAAGCTTAGAAGCAGTCGCAGCTGTGAGATGCTTGTCGAATTTCCCTTAAAAGCTTCACGGCCTCTTTTAACAGATAAAGCTACCACAGGAAAGCTGTACCAAATGACTAGTAACTTGTTGCCGAGGATAGAATTTTGTTCTAAATGTGCTCTGGTCTGGTGTGGGTGAAACTGATCTTTTCCTTGAAGAAAGATTGGGACGCACCGACTAAAATTTGCGAGTCCCATTTAATGATTGGCTGAACGTTGTGTTTAGGTTCTCGATTCAGATAACCAAGGCCGAGGCGAGCAAAATTTATCCGTCTTGAGTGAATGGAGGGGTGTGCGGAAATTTGATGAAAAACTTTGATACTGATGAGCTGATGGGGTTCGAAACCGTAAATTTCGCCTAATAGCAAAATTCTTGCCTACTGCACTCGTTCTCGTGCTACAGATATCGTTCACCCTTTGACTCATAAAGCTCTACTGATCATACGACCAAAAGGATTATCAAAACCCTAATTAATTAGCTGCCAGGTCTTTCTTGTCCTGACCATATGCAATGTTAATACTGATAAAATTTTCAGCTCTTCCTTGCTTCACTTTTGTGTTGGCTGTCTGACTATTGCCTGACCAAGTCCATCCTAACATTGCCTTAGTCCTACAGCTCCTTTTGGCCTTTCATGCTTTCTACGATATATTCACGATAAAGTATGGTCTGGAAATGGGGGTAACCACTCGGATCATTGATACCGTCTAACATGCTAATCTTGATATTTCCAGTAAATGCGTACCATCTGGTTGTATTCACATATTCCTTGACAAGTTATGCGATGTAACTCCCGGGGTCTCATGTACTAGTGACCCAAAGGTGTGCCAGTGACCCAAAGGGTAAAATAGTGGAAAAAGAGTGCTCCTGCGTAAAGGGAATTATCTGGAGTGGCTTGGTGCCGGTGTCCCAATAGAACAACAGAGAAGGACAAGAAGTTGAAGTGAAATTAATATGTCTCCTTAAGAATCTTCTTAGAAACGTTAATGGAACGTGATCTTCAAATGGATCTAGATCCTGCGGAGAAGACCAGTCCGAGAAAGATCACGTAGCTGAGTTTCTTGAAACACCACAAATCAGCCTTACCGTACTGCCCATGAGCCTCTCCTTTATCATGTTCTCCACATCTTTAGCTATTGTACCAAAGACCAACTATGACATTTGCAAGCCCTTAAATAGTATCAAAGGACTTGAGCAAGTGATGCCAAGCCCTATAAGCAGATGGCAAAGATGCCGCTTATGTTTTTCCGGTAAAAATCCTCTAAAAGTGAAAGCAAAGAAGATAACAAATATGGCTCAAAAGGCAAAATCAAGGGGCGTGGCTGAAAAAGCATCAAACAACGTTATCATGAGAGCATCAAAACATGTCAAAATGCAGAGCACAACATAAAGATGGTGGACCTCAGCTTGCTAAATTCGTTTCTCATCATAATTGTTTGAGGACAAAATCTTTATGTAGTCTTATGCCTTGAGCTAAATGTCGTCCACTGATGCTTCAGTAAGCACTGTACAAAGTTACTCCTTTTCCACATGTTCCACCTAGCCCAAGAACAGCAACAGTAGGACCAGCTCTACGAAGTCAGAATCGAATCTTTCTGTTGGCTTTCCAAGTTCATTCGTGAATAAAAATTTAAGGGCGTCGCTAGTTGCGAGTCATACTGTTTCCATTCTTGAGGAAGACATTGAAATTGCTTTGAGTACTTAAAAAGGATGAATAATGGACAAAGTGGCTTTGTTTCTTAGTGACGTCGACAATATTTAGATCTAATTGGAAATGCGAGACATTTGACCATTGTGAGTCAATCCCCCTAGACGCATGATGCCACCGAAAGATAAACCTTATTTACATTGATCGTCCGTATGTAAGACGTCGACTTGGCTGTATAAGATCGATATTCTGTATTAGTAACATAATATGGATGAAAAGCGATCCAAATTCTACGCAATTGATATTTAAAATGTTTCTTAGTTCTACACTATTCATGATGTCATAGATAAGATGCTTAATTTATTAGAGAATGCATGGTAGAGTCCTATATGTTCATGTATCTTGTAGGTCGTTTTATGAGACGAGTTTCATTTATTTGCCATGCCTCACATTTAAACCCATTGCTTCTCAATTTTTTCAGGGTCTAAATGCAACGACGGGATAAATGTCTCCTGAATGGTATATGGGAAATAAAAGAGAAACAAAGGTAAATATAATTGCTGATCCCAGTTGTGAATGAAGTTTATGAATATTCTCAACTGATTGTCTGTGTTGATTGGTTGGCTATTAAGTCACAAACCCCCAATTCCACTCAAGTTTCCGTTAATTAGGTAACCAGAAATATGATGAATGCAACTTAAGTATATGCTTAAACACTGTCTGATGTTTGTGAAAAGCCGACCAATGCTAATTTATCATTTCGAACTCCTGCTTATTTTACTTTGTTTTGGTTTCACTGTTCTCAGAGCAGTAGGTACGAATGGCAAGTTAAATAGGTGCCCTCGTGTGCTCTTTCGAACAAGTAGTTTCTGAAATGCACGCGGAAGTCTTTCATCTCTAAAGATGTGTCAAGCATCTTTTCTTCGTTGGAAACACCTGGTTTACATTATGCAGTATGTTGATGGTTCACACATATCTCTACATCTGTGGGGAAGTAGCTAATAAGAGATACAAACTAAAATTCTGGATATTGAGTCTACAGCATTTGGTATTTGGAAAAGAAAGCCACAAGATACGTATATTGATCTTATCGAATTGTGGCACGATGGACGTACGTTGACCTTATCGAATTGTGGCACGGTGGACAGTAATTCCTTGATTCGTTGCCAAACAATCATTATCAAGGCTAAAGCATGTTTGATCGTGCACTCTTTAGTTCAAAGATGTTCTTAGGATAAAACAAACTTATAAATGATGTCATTCTTTACATACTCTAGCCAATTAAACTTGCTGCTAGGATCCAACCTAACCACTTAAAGCGCTGAGGTGCATAAAGGTGCTGAGGATCAGCAGGAGCTCATCTCTTTCAAAGCAGAATCAATAACAAGTAATGATAATATTCTTTTCTGGTCGACCATGACAATACTTTAAGAGATCACTAGATCATCTTAGCTTTACATTTTCTGACATCCGTGTGCATTTGATCATCAGCAGTTAAGTGTATTAATCATGTGTTGTTGACAAACCACCGCATGAAGTAGTAACACACAGCTCATACTTTTCTGGATGTACTGAAATCATGTTTTTGGAAGGTCTTACTATCAGAGATTTGCAATTATCACTCTAATTTTCTTAGTTTCCGTTTTATTCTCCTTGGTTCCATAATAAGATCACATGTACAGATTAAATGATGTGAATTCCTTCCGCTACAATATGCTTTTCTATACTGAAACTTTCTTTTGATTGTGATAGCAACATCATTCTGAGAATGAGAAGATGAATAGATTTCTATTTGAGTAGCATAATACGCTTCGATTCGTCTCAAATTATATTGACCATTGGAAAATTTTCATGGAGAAGCGTCTAGGGCACTTACCGAGGTATATAATTTCATCTCCATTTTATGTTCTTCTATTTACGCAATCTGCATCTGCAACCGTAATAGTATTCAAACAATCATGATATTTCTCTCCGTATGTGGACTCCGGTGAAACACAAGTTCATTGGATAGTGGACAAAACTTGAGTGCCCTTTGTCTAGTCAATCACTTCTTAAAAGCAATGTTCCTCCATGAAATGGATACGCCAGATTGTTTTATTCGAAATTCTTCGGAGTAGACAACGATAAAATCAGGTTTTCAACTAGCGAAGCATTAGATAAATCGTGGAAATATATCTTGACCCGAGAATTAGCCTTCCTTCTCTGACCTTTCTGGATCAAATTGTATGCATCTGGATTCTTCATTTCCAGTCAGACATAGGAGAAACACATTATTGCAGACATTTCACTGAAGGAACACCCTGGTCCACACATAAGTTGTACAATTGCGACACATGCCTATAATACATTCCAAGCACCAAGGAAGAAGCCTCATCAATTTCTAACAGCATGCATTTATTCAGCTGCCATCAAAGATTCGAGAATATACCATAATTCCGTTAGCACTGAAACGGATTGCTGTACGTCTTGAAGAAGGGATGAAGCTCTCTGAACTCATGCTGCAAACAAGATCAATTGGAAGTAAATTCAATCAAATAGTTTGGAATCGCATGTAAGTGCACTTATTACAACACCATAAAAGCTAAAGCTCCTACATAATTTGGTATTCCATCACTATTTTGTGGATGAAAATAAATGTGTTTGAAAACTGACCTCTTGGGAGAAACCAGTGCTTGCAACATTGTTGAAACCGAAAGGTGAGCTCCAACTGCCCGCCAAAGAATCATCAACAGTTTGTCCTGTTGTTCCTAAGTTGTTCTCCTCCTGTGGCTCTTCGGATTGAGCTAGAAAGTCGGAGGCAGCTCTCACGTTGTTGCTACCTTGGATACCAGATTCTTCACAAGCTTCATACAGACTACTTCTCTTGTTCAAGTCGGTCTTCATTGCTTCATTACATGGTTTCGGTCCATCGAGTCTTCGCATCCACAGCTTCTCTGTCCTCTCCCTTGCCCTCGCCCTCGCCTTTGTCCTCGATTCTCTTGCAAGCAGGTAAAACGAATTCCTGCGGGATATCCTGGTCTTTTTCTCCTTAATCGGCGGCGGCTTCTCTTGAGTGACGCTCGCCGGGTGATCCCCATTAGGGGTCACCTCATCAATTCCGGATGCCACGTCGCACTCTGATATAGAAGATGCACTACCGGCAGTGCAACTGTTGTTCATCTTTGCAATGCTTCTCGAAAGCTCCTTGATCGCAGACTTGGAGTGGAACAGCAGCCACTCGACAGTTTTGCTTGCCTTATCGAATCCCAGCATGTCTTGAAGATCGAAAAAATCACGGGCAACCTCGAGGGACAATCTCATTCTTCGATCTCGCGGACCCCGAGCAGTATAAATCTTGCTGTGCCGATCCTTTTTCGAGGTTCTCTTTCTAGGAACCGGGTCAGGCGTGGAATGGTTCTTCTTCAGACTGCCTCCTCCTCCTACTCTTCCTCTTGATGCTTCATTTGCACTGACGTTGTTGTCCAGATCCACCATGTTCGTGAGTGTATCAGCTGCCACTGCAGCATCATCACTACTTACTGGTTGTTGTGGCTGCGGAAGTAACAGGTCAACGTCAAGAAAGGAGCTGTCATCTTCATAGTAGTGTGGGAAAGGAGAGGGAAAGTTGAAGAGAGAAACGTGGTCTTCTTGTTTGGAGCTTGGGATGGCATCACTTGAAAGGGGCTGCTGCTTGTGGCCATCCCAAATAGAGATGGGGTCAATGCCATTGCTGTCTGAGAGGAACATTTTTGGGCCTTAAGCTGAGATTTTGCACGAAGCGCAACCCTAGACTTGGCAGCTGGCTCTCGGTTACAGTTGGAAAGTGACATAAAAAGAAAGAAAGTACTATATCTATAGGAACAGCTCCATCCCTTTCGACCCAATTCAAATATCTGCACGAAAACAACAAATGGATTGAGAGAGAGAGAGAGAGAGAGAGAGACTCCCAAGAACTACAGCTCCTTCTTTCCTGTCTTTCTTCCTCCGTTGCTTGCTTTTAGCTAGAGCTCTAGGGAGAGTTTTACTAAGTACATGTAGTAGAGAGCTTCAAGCTACATTTTCGTGGATCGAGAGTGTTTTGCCTACTTTAGCTTTGAAAGCAAAAGGGCGAAAAGCTAGAGAAAGACGGCGGGTGATGGAGAAGAGGGGCAATATCCATTGTGTCCATGAGAGAGAGAGAGATAGAGATGAAGAATTCAGAGACTCTGGGAATATATTTGGAGACGAAGAGTCATCTTTTTCAAACTCTTTTGGCTGGAGCAAAAAAAGTTGGCACTTTGAGTTTTGGAGCATGAAAAGGAAAGCTAGGGAAAAACAAAGGCAGTCTTAATTGTGGAGGAGAATTGAGTGGATAGGAAAGACTTAGTATTTGTGCCACTTCACGCGTTAGCTGGTGGGATAGATTGACATTGAAAGTCCTTCGACTCATGCTTTCAAGCCCCCTCAAATCAACAAAAGAGTTTGCATGGAATCCACCATGGATGGAGAGAGAGAGAGAGAGAGATTATGACCCTTGTTCTCCCAATTTTGTACTTGACATTCTTCTAGTGTATTAGGGTTGCTTTTTTTGTGACAAGTGCTTTTTTACTAGGATCTTATGGAAATATTGATTTATTGCCATACAATTTAGAGTAGATACCGTTGTTTGATCTAGTTCCATATCCAACTGACAATAATTAACAGGCACGAAGAGGTTTGATGAACTTTTCCTAGTAAAATCACGTGCACCGTGTTATCTGACAAATGAAGTTAAGTAGAATATATTGTTTTGTCACCTAAACTGCATATGTTATCTAAAACTATTTTTAGTATAGAGTGTCTCTAGAATACTTGCTAAGTAATCAAACCAAGAGATTTTATAGTTTTCAATCACCAACTTTCTTCACAATATTTGTAGTCCATATTGCACAATATTTTATAGGATATGGGAAGTGGTCTCAAAACACTAGTTAAACATATTTTGCAAAGATTGAATCAATGTTCTAGACATAGACTACACATGATATGAGACAAGCCAACTCACAAGCAGATACAGAATGACTTCGGTTAATTACTTAACACGTGCCCTAGAGTATGTTTACGCAATCAATTTCATTGAATATACTATAATTCGTGTGTCATATTACATGACTCGTTACATGATTCAGCAAAATATCGCGATAGATGTCGTCGGATACATGTTACCCTATAAGGAAATTCTCATATCATACTTTTTGTACACACGAGAAACATAATATTTATAAATGACCAACTTTACCTATTGAGATATTCGTTAAGGAAATCCTTAGCAGCTGCTTATCAAGCAATTGCTGAAGCGTTTTCCACATTGGTGTTGGGATAAAAATTTTGTGCTTCAAAATTCTGTCCACAATTTCGCCCTCCACGTGGCGAGATCTAGCCGAAGACGAGGACAATTATTTGAAGGGCTGAGCCTGCCGGGAGGGAAGGCATTCCTTCTTTGACTGTAGTCTACGCAAGTCGCTTTCACTAAAAAGAGAAACTTTCCCCTCTCCCTCTCTCTCCCCTCCCTCTCACATCCATCAATTCTTATGGAGCATGCTGTTGGGTTATCTTCCATGCGTGCTTATCTTTTCTATTCTCTCTCTCTCTCTCTGGTTTCTCTTTCTCTCTCTAGTTTGTACTTGATCTGGTGAGGGTATTTGAGACTTTTGAGGACTTAATTAACTGGCATCACGTAGGTACAAGTTCCTTAATCATGTCTTCTTTGATGTTTTTTTTTTTTTTGCTTTATTGCTTCTTTTCACCATTTGGGTTTGAACTCTGGACTACCCTTCCAAGAAATGAGTATTCTTGTGGTAAAGTTGGCAACGCAGGGATGATTCTTGCTCTAGTCTTTTTGTTTTTATGGCTGAGGCATTACGAAACCCTAGCCAGTCAATCCTCCTTGCCTTAACTACTGTTTGCCCAATCGCATCTCTCTTCCAAAATGGCAATAGTCCTGCCCACAATTGAAGCAAAGCCCCCTCTCTTTTGCCAGACTACTGCTATCCCTTTCTTAGGGGTTCCTTTCTTGCCATTTATACATGCCGTCCTTGCCACTAAGCAAAAAGAAGCTCCTCTCTCTCTCTCTCTCTCTAGCTGAGACAGACCTTTTTAGGCTGGCATAATAACCCAGGACCACATGAAAATGGGGGGGGGGGGGGGAACAAACTGGGGTGGTTCTCAGGTTGCTATCAATAGAAGACGATAACCATGGAAAAAGATGGGTTGAATGTACCACATTGGAGTGATGATGGTGAATGCATATGAACCCTAAAAGATGTCTTTGCCCTTTAAGTGCTTTCATTTCCATGTGGTGCTGCCCTGTACTGTAACCCCCCAACCCAAAAGGAAAAAAAGAAAGAAAAGAAGGAAAGAAATGGTAGTTGAGCTAATCAGAACGCTTCTCTCATCATACCATTCTACTGATGTCTCCTTCGTATCAGCAGCAACATACTCTTTTATCTGTCACAGGGTTTGGTCTCTGAAGAGATTTTTTATTTAAAGCCTAAATAAGAAAATTCAAAAACCAGAAAGAGAAAAAGAAGAAAGAGAAAGAGAAAGAACTTCGCTAGTAGTAGTAACTTCTAGGGTCATGGTGTAGGTAGAATTTTGACAGTTGGGAGTGAAAAAGAAAGTCTAATTGTTCGTTTATCTCCTTATGCTGTCAAGGAAAAATATCTTGTGGATGATGATCTCAGCCAAGCATTGATATGGGTTGTCATCATCCATATGGGGAGATGAGTGGTCTGAGCTCAGTTTGTGTTGATATGGCCCTAAAGCTGAGCAACAACTGGAACTTTTCCCATCTTTATTTCTCAGTTTTTTTTTTCCAATACAGAACAGAACATGTTGTACATCTTCCACTCTGCGTGTGACATGACCCGAGTTTGCTTAGGTTTCGCACTCTGGATGCCCCCATGGCTCTGCAACGTTTTTCCACTCTGGGTGACATGACACGGGTCTGCTTAGGTTTCGCTCTCTGGATGCCTCCATGACTCCCGCAACAGTAACCCTTGTTCAGTTGATTTGCAGGGATGATTCTTTCTCTGTGTGGTTTACTATTATTGAAGGAGCAGTTCTCATGGAATCTGAAAAAGCCAAAACGTGGCTGTGTTGAGAGAGAGAGAGGGGAGATGGATGTGTCTCCTTATCCCAATGGGAGAAAAGAAAAAGGAATGGGATAAATGCGTCTGTAAGTCCTCTTCCGTGAAATCAAGTCATTTAGTTTATTGCACTAATTGAAATTTTTAGGACTAGATTGCATTTTCGCAATAAATTTTAGTATCTGATTGTAACTTTTTTAAAACTTTTAGGACTCGATTGCACTTTCGTGTCAAGATATAGTACTTCCCCTACAATTATCCCTAAAGAAAAATAGAAAACATAGGTGGGTGGTTTCATCTCATTGGAAGCTTATGTTTTCAATTTGATGAGATTGCTCATAAAGTTTTTCCATTATATCAACCATCTCCCCCTCTGTTGACTGTGATTTCCGCAAGGGACCCCATGATTTGATGATTCAAACCCACATGATTTGTGCAAAAAGTGGATGCTTCCACGAGGATAACTCACAAAACCAATCAATTAGTGAAACAAATTTGCCTTTGTTGGGTTCTGAAGACCTTAAAATCAAACCAACATTTTCTTATCCAGTAGCTGGAACTGAGTTTGGGATTTGTTGAAAGGGTTCGAGACGGTGGAAGACAACGATGGACTAAGGGTTGGTGGAAGTTGCTTCCTTGCCTCCATGTCTCTATCCCGACTTATCATGTATCAAGGAAAAAAATTAAGTCACGCTCGCCTTCCGAAATCATTTGAACCGAGAAAAAGAAGTGATCAGATCATCCCAAATTTCAAACTTCACATACTAAAGCATGGTCAAATATCTGTATTTTGGTACCGTACTCATGGTGGACGTAGTAGTATGGGTCGGCTCGCATCAATAGCGCAGAAGTTGGCTTTTAAGGAGGTAAATATGAGTTTAGAAATTTCAACGCGATATGTATATATTTTTATGTCTATCCCAATTTATGCAGGTTTACTGCCTAGCCACTATAATAGCACATACTCTGCATATGGTAGTGTAAATATGTATGGATGAAACTTCAGAAAGGCAGAACGCAAAATTATCATAAATGCAATACATATAAAATATATCCCTCCATATTGCTAGTTCTCTAAATAAAGTGTCCGTGTGGGACGAAGATGGCCATTGCTTTTTCGCTTTGGAGACAGACGGTCTAGGAGATACTCATCGCTCAACCTAAACATCATAGAGAGAAACTCGACTTGGAAAACTGTTTCGTTGTACAGGCTAGGTGCGGTTAGACCTTTTTCAAAATGGGGACTAGTACTGATGTATCATGTATCTCATGCCCAAGACAGTTGCGATCAGTGTTTCTTCAATTTCCTTCATTATAGACCACGCGGGTCGTGTGCACCTGGTTCATGCGAGGCCCCCAATTCAGCGGGTCTCACGAGTGTGCCCATTCGATCCTAGGGGCAACGTAGATGATGATTTGAGCGCGCACATGCCTCCGGCCGCATCTGCCTGAGTCGAGGTCATTGGAACAGTTAATCAGCAACCGCAGCATAATTGCAAGTCTCTTTCCCTGCAAGAGGATAGGCAGGAGAGCCCAAACGGATAGGGCACATAATGGCCTCGCACTAAACTTTGCTGAAGAACAGAACACCAAACGGTACTGTTGCCTGCCAAGAACCCATTTAATCATTTATGATCAGGAATGCAACAATTCATGACCTTATCTTGTCCTTTCCTTTGTTCTCTTGTGGGTGTAGCGTGGTGCCAAGAAGAGGACAAGTTCTAAGATGCGGGTACAGTTGAAAGTAAGTAAATGTAAGAAGAAACCTGTTAAGTCAAGATTGACGTATTCTTTTCTCTTTTCTATCTTGAGAAGAAAGGAAATTGCGGCAAGATTCATGGTATTTGATCATGATCAATTAATAGTATGTGGACCACTACAAAGCACATCTTTTACTATGATGTTTTTAGCATGATCCGAAATGCTTCTATGGATCGAAGTGAAAGACTTGAAGTGTAACAACTGTATCATCCAACTCCGGCCCGAGTCATGCCTAGAAGGAGAAGGACCTGCACTGTGCACCATTATAACTCAGATGAACGTTTCGATTTAGCGAGGTATTGTTGTCAGTTATGTCTTAACGTGCAAATGATTCGAAAGTTTAGAGACTCGAGAAATTGTTTGCGATACCGTGCCTTGTACAATACCACAATGATCTAGGTCGAGTGAATGAATGATGAGGATGCACCCCCATAGACGCAGCGTTCATGTCGCCCGAGTTCTCGATCCCGATGATCTACCAAACCCGTGTGGATGTTTCAGGTTGCCAAATTGTTTCGCACATGGATTCAGCAACAACTTAAAAGTTGACCCATTTTCGAAGCTAAAAACATCTGACATTAGATCATTCATATCTAAGTTATGAATGCTGGACTCTGTAAGTATCGAATTGAAGGTACAGCACCGTCATTTGAAAGAGCTAGTCCAACAGATGGAAAAGAAGTCATAAACATATGTGATTGAAAAATTTTGATCAGCACGAGCACTGTATTGATACCTATATGAGGGAAAATTACTAAGAAAAGGGCGCTGATTTTGCTCGACACGAGTACTATTAACTCCAAAAAATGCAATATGATCGAATTGCGATACTGTCAATAACGCCATGAACTTGCAGCATGAATTGCCGGCCCCTTGGTCAGTGCATAATGCCTGAGTATGAAAAGTGTTCAGAAAATTTGATTGCTGAAGAAGATAAGAGCAGTGGTTTATAGTTGTTTTATGCATGATGCGTTATGACAATCTGTGTCTTTGAGGTATAATTTTCCCTCACTATTGTTGCTGTTGGGTTTAGAAAAAAAATATATACCTCCGAGATATTCACCAAAGGCATTTAGAACAAGTCAGTAATTACTCAATATCTCTCTTTTGAATAGTGTTGTCAAACTTATGTGCAATAAAGAAAAGTAATAGAGAATTTGTTAAAAGGCGAAAGTCACGAAAAGGAGAATGTTGCTATTCTTGAACATGTGTCTTGAATAATGTACGATCCGGTCGCATTTACAGACAACCAATTAACATATCTCTTGAAAATAGGTACATTATCCCCGCTATTACCACTTTTCATGATCAACAATCACTTCCCTTCACATCAATAATACCTTATTTTCTTATTCGATAATTGACCTTTTTCATGTTACCCCCCCCCCAAAAAAAAAAAAAACTTTTTTCATATCGAACAATCACCTCTTTCATGATAACAAACTATTTCAACAATCCCCCACTTAGTTTGCTATATATACTAGTTTACATAAATTCATACAACAAGAAGATATCCGTTAAGATTTGACTTTCAATTAGTGTAAACAATTCCTCTAATGAAATCAGTGGTAGATAAAATTTTGAATCATTGTTAGTCGTATTATCACAATATAAGTCTATACACATTAGGTTAGAAATTTCTTATGTCTTAGCACTTTTAGGGCCTTGTGTCCCCTCCTAGATTCATGAACATTTACAAAAGTTCATCCGACTTTTGTTAAAGCAACTCCACTTTTTATGCTCATATGCGTGAAGTCTCTTACTTATTACATTAGCATTGACTTGCTAAAACCTTGGACTTCATTAAGAATGTTTCGTACGCTCATCCTCCTAACTTTTCACGAGTACTAACCTTTTGCCTCGGTACTCAATCACTATCATGGTACAATAGCTCGTTCTTGGCCGTTGAACTTTGAGATTTTCATTAGAAATTGCAAAGTTGGATTTCCACTATGGTTGACTTTTATCAATTGGTCTAAAATCTTTCTTCTGCCAATATTTAATTGTCAAGAGTTCCTCAGAGAATGGATCGGCTAAATTATTATTTGTCAGAAATTAAATCATTGGAATAATCTTATCAATAATTAATTGTCGAACATGCTCATGTTGCAAGCCAACATCTAGATTTGTCACAGGTGTACACATGTGACAAACGATGGGTAAAGCTTCAAATTGGAGCACTCATCAATTGCTACGTGCCATCCAACTCAGCAATTTAATGGTAAAATTTAACGAAAACTAATGAAGGGTAAATATGTATGTCACATATATGCCAATTTGGGATTTTTGATGGCCAAAAAATTAGTTCGGAATAAATTTGTCATATGTGTACTAGTTTAGTTTTTTTTTTTGAAAAAAAATTAGTTTGTGATAAATTTATCACAAATGTACTACTGATTTAGATTTTTTTGTGATATTAACCCTTTATCAAATTATCCAAGGTCAAGTCCTCAATATGCGCAAGCTGACCCGGACACCTTGGTTATTAAAAAAATAGCCCTCAATCATGTGGAAAAATTTCTTTCAATAACAAATCCAAGTTGACGGCAATTTTAAAATAATTGCAGCAACTTGAAGAGTTTCCGAAACTTCAAATACAAGGTATTTGAGTTTGTCAACGTATATTTGGAGTTGTTCCACTTGCTTAAGGATAGTTTTTTCTAATTAATCGTGACATTCCAAAGCAATAATTCTATATGTACCTCGTTTGTCAATATTGTAGTTGGTCTCCAAGGCATTCCAATGCCAATGGGATTTGTGTAAGATCGAGAAATTTTATTTAAACGATCTAACGTAGCATTAAAATTCTTCTTTGGTCCCCTTCTCAATGTTTTCATCTTGAACTGGTTCTTTCAAAATGATGCATATCTAGAAGTCATTGCCTCAATGGATGTACTTGGATCTTCATCCAAATCAAAAAAACACGGGCAATTCATTCATAAAGTTTTCATTATCTCTTTATGACAGGAGAGATACAAAACTAGAACTGAAATCTTTCGTTTTCTTCATCATTTGACTTCTCATCAGCTCACGTCGAGAATCAAACAGTTTTCTTTTACTTGATGAAGGATTGCTTGCATCCATTGTTGTTTGTGAATATGCTGAGCTATCACTTGAATCTTTAGGAAATTTGTGAAATTCAACATCTCTTAATTCCACAATACTATTGGATTCAACATTTATAATCGATAGGTTTAAAATTATCAGCATATTCAACGGACACACTACTTAATGTCCTTGGTCCTAAATTAGTTCATTTTGGTTCAAGAATTCCTAGAATATGCAAACCATCCACATACTTCAAACTATTGACTATTTGTACTATTCCTTTCCATAGTTCATATGGAGATATCCTGTTTGAAATTTAGCATGAATATGACATGAAGTGAGAAGTGCTTCTCCCCACAAAATTGTTGGCAATTTTGCTTGTAAGATCACGGAGTTGATGATATCTACCAAAATTTGAATCGTTTATTCTTGCTAATCTATCTTGTTGTGTTGTATAAGGTGCAATTGCTTGATCCACAATGTCTCTTTTCTTCACAAAATGCAGAAAAATCAAATGAGAAGTATTCTCCTCACCAATCACTTCTAAGAACTTCGATTTTTTGCATCCCTTTAGAGTTGCAACTACAGCATTCTATGTGGCCCAAAAAAAAGCTGCAGCCTTGTATATCTTGAACGCATCAAAAGCTTGATCTTTTGATTTCATAAGATAAACATGAATAAAGATCTAGCCTCGTAACAACGTATTGGTTTCCACCTGTAGATTATTCTACCTACGAGAACGATTTCTTAGTCATCCTTGCTCGTGAGCATACTTCACATTCTTTTGTTATCTAGATTCTCACATAATATCATACCACTTTTTATTTACAAATTTTAAAAGTAGTAAAGTAATATAAAATAATCTATTATACCACAAGAAATATGACTGAAGCATATAAACATAAACAAAAGTTTCAATAATAATTATGTGTCAACATTCACTTGTGCAGCCACAGTCTCCAATCTTCATGAAAGTAATATCTCAAGGTTTATGTTTGGTAGCTAGGATAACGGCCGCGACAAGATGGGCGTTTCGTTTCTGTCGAAAATAGGATGAAGTCGGATATAATAAGGATATAACCCGAATAAAATATGCCATGGGGAGGTGTGATAAAATTGGATATGATTTCTTATATTTATGACATAAAAAGCTATTTCTCTAGAATACCAAACTCCTTATATTAAGAAAATTAAGAAAATAATTAAATATAAAATAGCATTTGGGATTCTGATATAAAAAGTAAAATTCAAATACCAAATTAAACTGGAAAATTTCATTGTCTTATTCATGTATTTGAAATTCATTTCTATTCTATAATAATAGTCTGTGTCTTTATAAATTGTATAGTATCTTTATTTATTGCACAGTTCAAGTAATTAGTATAGTTTATTATTTAATAAAGTCTTTATTGAGGAATGATGGAAGGAATAAGAAAAAAAGAACAACAAATAATTGGAAAATAAGTAGATGAAAAGAAATAGAAGAATCCCAACTGTAAATGAACGGAGTCAAACTTGAAATATGTCTTTCTAATTCACTCTATCTCCTTTTCTTCGTATCTCCGGTTTATGTTGAAGCTTCATGACTCATTTGTAATTTTTTTTTTTCATGTCAAAGCTCCACGAAAGCGACTAGAAAGTCGAAATTGCCACTCTCGTCCACAGTTCTCCAATTTACGTAAAAGATCCACGAAAGCAACAAAAGAGTCGAAACTCCTTTTTCTATAATTTTTCGGTTCATGTTAAAGTTTCACAAAAGTGGCGAGAGAGTAGAAGAATTATACTTGTTGAAATCGTGAAGATGAATAGTCAACTTTTCTTTCTCTTACTAGATTTTGCGTTTGCTAGCTGTCATTGATGTTGTTGTAACCGTTTACATTTCTTGTCATTGTCGAACCTGTTCAATATGTAGAACATATGCTAATCATGAATATATCCATGTAGGTTATCTTTGTTTATACATTTGTGATTTTTTTAGCTGTAAATCATATAGAAATTCTCACATTGCATATTTTCATGTTCTTTTACTTCAAAAAGTCATCATATAAAATAATGGATATGAAATCATCTGATTTTATTATTGCGATTTACCAAATAATGAATAGAATATAGCAAAAGTTTAAACTTGTATATCATATCTAGACTGGAAATTCAAACAGCCAAATGCATTATTAGGCAAATTCAATTGCTGATGAAGATAGATCACTAATTTATTGTTCTTTGATATGCATCGGTGCGCGATGACGAACATTTTTCTTAATTAACCATTACTTCTTTTCATCTCAACAACAATTGCTCCTTCTCTCCTCTCCCCTGAGGTTAGCGCCTCCTGCTTTATCTGAGGGTCTCTCCCTCCCTCCTCCCCTCCCGACCTCAACATCTTCTTCTCATATGTTTCTACTCAGCCATCTTTGGCAACCTGCGGAGAAGGATGGGAGGCTGAAGAAGGAGCCCCTCTTTCATCTCGGTGGGGTTGAATTCGGAAGCTAGTCTTGGTTTACACTCCTCTGTTCATGTGTTCGTCGGTCTCCGAAGTCAAATCATCAAGCCGACCCTCGAGTCTCTCTGGTTTTTGTCTGCTAGGTTGCTTTTCCTTTTCTACACCACTATGTTTTGGGAGTTTGTGAGTATAAATAATCTTCTGCTAATGATTAAGTTGCTCTTCTACCCTGATTTAGATTCAGGGCTGGATTTAGGGATTTTACTTTCCTAATCTATATTCAGGTGTAGATCAAGAAGTTTCTTATATATATATCATTTGTGTTCTTTCAACATATTGGTGTTAGTGCTATTGCTCGGTATTGGTGATGGAGTACCTGGACGTGCACAAAAAGTCGTTGCGTTTGGTGTGAGTGCTCTTGATGTGTGCCCATTATGGGCTTTGGTAATCTGTTGCTGTTAGGAGTGAGCAAAAAAATCACGAACCATCCAAATCGGATCGGACCATACCCAACCAGCTAATTTTGAATGCAAATCGGGGGGTATGGTTTGATTCCTAGTTTCAATTTTATGGAACTGGCAAGTACTGTTTGGTTTCCAGTTTTGGATGAAACCACTCAATCGGCCCAATCGAACTGGCCTTATATATATTCTTTTAATTAAATCTCTCTTCAAGGCACATCTTGCTCGCACTGTGATAATGTGTTTGTTGCAGAACCAAAAGATACCTTCACGTATGGATGTACTTAATCCATCTATGAACAAATCCCCAACTCCTCACCTTCACGTTTCTTTTTTCCAATTTTTGCTCGGTATAAACGTAACTGAAATTCAATCGAAAACTAGACCGGACCGATGGTTCGATTGGTTCATGCTTCATAAAAGAAGCGGTTGGTTCACGGTTCGTGTTTTTCAAAACCGGTCTCTAGCGGATAGTTCTCGATTTTAGGATGTGAACCATTTATCTTGAAACCGATCACCCCTAGTTGCCACAAGGTTATAGTATCAGATCTACTCTTGAAGTATGAGAGTGTGCTTTTAGCTACAAAATTTGATTTCTTGAGTTTTTTCATTTGACTTTTGAGAGTCTGAAATCATTCTATGTAACTCGACTATCAATGAATAGAATCTTTATTTCGACAAAAACAAAAATCTCATCAACAATCACCTACTTTCAAAAACACAATTCATTTCAGAAAAAAACAAAAACAAAAAATAAAAAACACGGAAGATGTTCCCATAGATTCATCATTATGCAACAGTAAATTGCTGCTCCTTTCCTCTTCCAGTCTACAGGCGAATGTACCATGACGATTCCTGAGTCGTTCTCTCTTCGGGACAAAGTTCGTACGTACGTGGCTACTTCTGAGAACATTTTGCACATCCGTCCCGACACCTGTCGACAAACTCGTACATGCTGATGTTAAATCTGTGCATGTGCTGATCAGTTGCACGTGGGAGATGATGATTTGTAAAATCTTTTGATATCGTTCAGAAAGGATACTTGCTTGATTCTAGAGAGGGTTGCTTGTGTTCTTCTCTCTTTATTTATGGAATTTCATGTTTGTAGAATTCATCTCACCTCGACTTTGACTTTGCAGTTAAAAAAAAAAAAATTGCATCGAAAACCTTTAAAACTTATTGCGAAATTGCAATCAAATCCTCAAATTTTGAGCAATTGAGTCATAAACAAGAATTCTAAAACCTTATCAAATTTTAAGACTCAGATTATATTTTCGCGGTAAATTTTAAGATTTGATTGTACATTTTGAAGGTTTTAGGACTCGATTGCACTTTCGTGACGAGTTTCAGGGCTTTATTGCACTTTAACAAAAAAAAATTTAACTAAACATTCGCGATAAATTTTAGTAATTTCAATGAACGTTAAATAAAAAATTAGCAAAATTATTCATGCTATTGCTCACACACGTGTTCGGTATCAGTAATTCAGTGTCCAGATTAATAGTATTGAACTTTCAATGAACGTTAAATAAAAAATTAGCAAAATTATTCATGCTATTGCTCACACACGTGTTCGGTATCAGTAATTCAGTATCCAGATTAATAGTATTGAACTATGTTGTTATGACAAAAATGAGTTTTGACCTAATCAATGGGAAACCCACGCGTGTCCCTTGTATGCCCTGATGGGTAACAGGATCGCCGAACGGTAAGATCCAATCCGGGAGCAAAAGAGTTCAAACGAGACAGATTTCAGCAAATGCGTTGAAAACTTACGAAGATACCTTAGATTAGTAAAGTGAATTAAATTGGAGGAGTCAACGGTTTGACCATGGCCCTAGTACGAGGCCCCCGCTCGGCCCCATGTTGACAGCCTGATCGCCCCAGACCCGACCCGACCCGATCTGATGATAGCCGATTGTTCGCAGTGCATATGTGGTAGCATCCCCGTATCGATTTATAAGTAGCAAAATCTTAATTTGTCTTTAAATTCTTGTTAGATTTATGATTTAATTCCCTTTCGATAAATCTGTAAGTGCAGCTTTGACAACCCCTTGGTGTGTCTCTTATCTCGCATTGTCAATTTTCCTTGGCAAAGTTTGACTTCTTTTGAGACGCTGAATGCTTAAAAATGCATATCTATTTTTTTTTCCTTTCTAATTTTCTATACGTAGCCTTTTCGGCTGTCACGACTATTAAGAGAAATCGATAGATAATTCCTTTATTAATTTTTTTCAAGGCGCTTTTTTGATCGCAAAAGAAATTCTACATGCGGTAATTGAACAGTTTCTTAATTTCGAGATGTCGTGTCGTAATCTCGAGAGTTTAAATCGAATTTTAAGTGCTTTGTGCTTCAGAAGGCATAAATAAGCAAATTATAAGTGAATTGAATTTCCCTATTGGGAGACCCCACTTGGAGCTGGTGCTCAAAAGTGAGAATCGAAAGTAACCATTTACTGATTATTTCGTCGTCGTCGTCGTCGTTTTGGCTGCTAATTTTTGAATTGAATTCTTCACACGTATATATTCGGGCCAAGCTCCACAGAAAAGCCCATTGATGACGGGCCCGTGGAGCCCGAATGCCCATCGCCCGGCCACTGGACAGGCGGAGAGGAGGTAGAAAGACGATGGAGAGCGTGTCGTGCACGCGCCACCACGGAAACGCCCGCCATTCCTTTTCCCGCCATCGAACCCACTATATACACACACACACTGTCTCTTTCTCACACCCCTCCCCCCCCACCCCAAGTGACTGACGAGCAGAATCTCTCTCTCTCTCCGAGGAACGCGAAATGGAGGAGGCTTTCGAAGAGCAAAACAAGCTTCCCGAGTTCAAATTAGGTAAGATAAAGCGAACCCTAGCTCTCTTTCGCTGTGGTTCTGTCGGCGAGATGGAAATGTGACGGTGACGTTGGATTGGTCTGTTTGATAGATGGCAAGCAAGCTCAAGGGTTTCTCGCCTTCTTCAAAGCCCTACCCAGTGTAAGTGTTCTTTTCCATCTTTTAGGGAATGGAGAGAGCATTGCATTTATCCACAGAGTAAATGAGAGCAAATTAGGGAAAGCATTACAGTGAAAGATGCGGCAACATTGGTATGGTTCGTCGAACGGCTGTTCTGGCCTTCCGTTTTATAGGGCATTCGAAGTTTTTGATCCTTTTATTAGGATTATTGGGAAGTTTATAGCACTTTAGGTTTGAGGGGGGAAAGTTAGTGCTTTAATTTAGCAAATCTCTGGTTTCGCTCGCTGTTTTAAGAAATTTGAAGTTAGAAATTGTCCTTCATCACGTAACCATTCTTTGTATTTTGTTGCAGGACACAAGGGCTGTTCGGTTCTTTGATCGCCGGGTTGGTCTATATTTTAGTTATTTACCAAGAGGGTGTAGTGATTACAGCTTTGTTTTGTATTGGTGTGAACCTGAAATAAGGCGGGATATCACGCCACATGCCAAATTTACCTGAAATAATTGCCTTATTGATCATGCGGTGAACATTCACAACTAAGTTGCGCATAACTTCACTTAAGGAGAATCTTGTATCCTTTGAAAGACTTTGACTTTATATCTGCATCCATTTGCTTTTCCTCGGTAAGTTGTCCAGATCCTTTTAATCAGATATAGTCAATAAGTTATGACTTTGGTTTTCGAGAAAGAAAGAGAGACCAATGTAATAACTGTTGAACTCTTTTCTTTGTAATGGTTGATTGTTGTTGATGCAACTAGATGAGCAGTCATAGCTAGGATTGTGACATTCCAGTGAAATATAGCTTTCTGAATATGGACTTTTTGATCATTCACTGCTGAATTAGTACAGGACTCTGTATATGTCCCCAACCTGTGATCTAAATACCTGGCTCATTCAATTTGCTGTACACCAGTTTTTGAGTATTTTTGAATTTGTAGCGTACAGATTGTTCTAACTGATATAAGTTTTGGTTAATTTAATGGTGAAAATAATTATCCAGGATTACTATACTGCCCATGGTGAAAATGCTATCTTCATTGCAAAGACATACTACCATACTACCACAGCTTTGCGGCAATTGGGTAATGGACCCAATGGCCTTTCCAGTGTAAGCATCAGTAAAAACATGTTTGAAACAATTGCTCGTGATCTGCTCCTGGAGAGGACAGACCATACTTTGGAGGTCTATGAAGGCAGTGGCTCAAATTGGAGATTGGTGAAGACCGGAAGTCCTGGAAATATTGGCAGTTTTGAAGATGTTTTGTTTGCCAACTGTGACATGCAAGAGTCCCCAGTTGTGGTGGCAATAGTTCCAATCTTTCGTGATGCTGGGTACACCGTCGGACTAGGTTATGTTGATTTGACCAACAGGATTCTTGGATTGGCTGAATTTATTGATGATAGCCACTTCACAAATTTGGAGTCCGCTTTAGTTGCCCTCGGTTGCAAAGAATGCTTACTGCCCGTGGAGGGTAACAAAAACAATGAAAATAAGGCTTTGCGTGATGCTTTGACCAGATGTGGGGTGATGTTAACTGAAAGAAAGAAAACGGAGTTTAAGACAAGGGATTTGGTGGAAGATCTTGGTAGGCTTGTCAAAGGTCCTGTCCAACCAGTTCGAGATCTTATTGGCAGCTTTGAATATGCTCCTGGTTCTTTAGGGGCATTATTGTCCTATTCAGAATTACTTGCAGATGGGAGTAACTATGGCAATTACAGTATCAGAAAGTATAGCCTTGACTGCTATATGAGGCTAGATTCTGCTGCTATGAGGGCTCTGAATGTATTGGAAAGCAAAACAGACGCAAATAAAAATTTTAGTTTGTTTGGTCTCATGAATAGAACATGCACTGCTGGGATGGGTAGACGATTGTTGCATAGGTGGCTAAAACAGCCTTTATTGGATGTAGGCGAGATAAACACCAGACTAGATTTGGTGCAAGCATTTGTGGATGATACAGGACTTCGACAAGAACTGAGGCAGCATCTTAAGAGGATCTCGGATATTGAGAGATTGGTTCACAATCTCAATAAGAGAAGAGCAGGTTTGCAGCATATTGTGAAGCTTTATCAGGTAGGAGTATGATATATTTCTCAAGTTAATTGTTTCAGTGGGCCTCATTTTGTTCTTGCGAGTTGGGGTTGCAACGTAATCCTTCTCATTCACAACCCCTTAAACTGTCTGTAGATGCCTGTCTGGTAACTGACTCTGCTATGATCTTCTACTTAATTTGCCGGATTATGTGTTACAATCTGATGATCTTATCTGTATCGTACTGTGTAATTTGATATCTGTATTTTGTCATGTAGGCTGAATATTCTTCTCAACAGTGTTGTTTGGTGTATCATTATTCTCATTACAGACTGTGCATATACTTTACATTTCCAAGCTCTTGTGCCTGAATTTTGACAATAAGTCCATAGGTTTCTTTGTTTAATTCGGATAAAAATCTTACATTGCAGTCCAGTGCAAGAGTTCCATATATCAAAAGTACCCTGCAGAACTATGATGGAGAATTTTCTTCACTGATCAAGGAACAGTATGTGGAGGAACTTCTAACTTTGACTAACGATGACCACTTGAATAAGTTCATCAGTCTCGTGGAAACTGCCATTGATCTTGACCAACTTGAAAATGGGGAATACATGATCTCTTCTAGTTATGATGCTGGATTAGCTGAACTAAAGGATGAGCTCGCGTCACTTGAACAGCAGATTCAAAAGCTGCATAAACAAACTGCCAATGATCTCGATCTTCCAATTGACAAAGCGTTGAAGTTAGATAAAGGCACACAGTTTGGGCATGTATTTAGAATTACCAAGAAGGAGGAGCCAAAGATAAGGAAAAAGCTCTCCACCCAGTTTATTGTCCTAGAAACCCGAAAGGATGGAGTGAAGTTCACTAACACGAAGCTTAAAAAGTTAGGAGACCGCTTCCAGAAGATTCTTGAAGAGTACAAAAGTCGTCAGAAATTTATCGTTGACAAAGTAGTTAACACAACTGTATCCTTCTCTGAGGTATGTGAAAAGCCATTATTCATGAGATGCATCTTTCTGGTTCATGTAAGGACTAAAGTATCATTCTGCAGGTATTTGAATCTTTGGCTGCATTGCTTTCTGAAATGGATGTTCTCCTTAGCTTTGCTGATCTGGCTTCTAGTTGCCCAACACCATATACAAGACCAGATATCACTCCATCTGTAATAATACTTATCATTTGCTGCTTTTTGTTTCTTGCTTCCATACTCATATTATGTGTTGATTCCTGGTATCATCCTCAATTGAAGTTTTATATGATTTGCTCCTATAGGATGTAGGAGATATCATCCTAATAGGAAGTAGACATCCTTGTGTGGAGGCTCAAGACTGGGTTAACTTTATACCCAATGACTGTAAGCTAGTGAGTATGTTAATTACATGGAAAATTGGCTTTCTCTACTCATCTTGAAACTGAAGCGGCTTATTCAGTTTTGTTGCTACTATTCAGGTCAGAGAAAAGAGTTGGTTCCAGATTATCACTGGACCTAACATGGGAGGAAAATCCACATTTATTAGACAGGTGGTGTATATGCACCTGTTTTTAGCTGTTTACTTTTGTATTTTATTTGGAGTATCAGTCTTCATGAGATTTAATCCTGCTCTTTCTCATTTCTTTCCTTTTCATTTTAAAGATTAATGACAAGCGAAAAATGCTGTTTTATTTAGTACCTTTAGACTTTTTATTCTGCAATGCTTGAAAAGCCTAACAATCAGATTTAGGTTTCTTAGTCACATGACCGTAGGGATTACATGTTGCTATTTATTCTCCATTGGTTTTTCAGTCAGATATTTCGTGCAATTGCAGGTTGGCGTGAACATTCTGATGGCTCAAGTTGGTTGTTTTGTTCCCTGTGACAAGGCTAGCATATCTGTTCGAGACTGCATTTTTGCTCGTGTGGGTGCTGGGGACTGCCAAGTGAGTTCAGGAATATTTTCTCTGAGTTTGTACGTGTACCATATAATGCTGGATACATAGACTGATACAGTCAGAAAGGCTAGTTTGTCTTTCAAGTATCCTAGCCTTTCTGACTGTAGTCTGTCTTTGCTCATTGACTATGTAGTTTGGTGCAGCTTCAATGATCTTTTTGTGATAAAACTTGATTGAAACTTTTGATCTGTTTCGAAGAAATTATTTTGGTTCACTTTGTCTCGTAACCCTTGAATTTGTGTCTTCTTCATCTCTCTAGCTGCGAGGAGTTTCCACCTTTATGCAAGAGATGCTTGAAACAGCATCAATCATGAAAGGAGCTACTGATAAGTCGCTGATAATCATCGACGAGTTGGGTCGTGGGACTTCAACTTACGATGGATTTGGTTGGTTCTTTTCTAGAAATCCCCGTGTGTGTGTGTGTGTGTGTCACACTTGCTTCTTTGTATATGCAAATTAAGTTCGTGCTTGTGTATTCAGTTATTGTGAACTGTAAAGATCTAGATTGCTGCCGTTAGAAATTAGGAACTTTGATTTATTGGATATTAGGCATGGGATTCTTCTCTTTTCACTTTGGATGATGACATTTGAATCTTTGACTGTATCAGCCTTTTGCTCTGCCTGCACAGCGAACATCATGCCACATAAACATAGTGAAGGCATTAGTGTCTATTCAGCAAGGGTCTTTTGGCTTTTTTTCAGAGAATAAATCTCTCTGGAACCAATAAGTCTAGCCTGCATTGAGCATGGGTTAGAACAAAATATTCATGCCTTCCCTCCAGTGCGGCAGTGGCATAAAAAAGCTCGTGATTCTTCATTAGGATCACTGTAAGATATTTTCACTGCTCCCAGAAAGAGGAAATGGGAGGTGATACTTATGTTCATTTGCCATGCATTTTACATGATGTCCTGTCAAACTTGTCATACCTCATCGCTGTGGAATCGATTCCTCTAATTTCTTTGTAGTAAACAATGAGCAAACAACATATTTGCTCGTTAAAGTTTGTCATTTTGTGGGAACTTTCTGGAAATTTCACTTAAAGTTTAATTCCACCAACAAATTACTTTTCTGCAGGTAATCATGCAGACATGTGAAATGCCAATAAATTCTTGTTCGAGTATAGGTTATAATGAGTGAACATTTAATTTGAATTTATTTGTAGAAGATTGGAGTGAGATCCCCCAAGTGCATGAAGTATCTAATGGCATTAGGGTAGGACAAATTCATTAGTAGATCATGGAAATGAGATGTGTAAAGGAAGTCCACAACTGAAAGAACATTTGTTGATACATCCATAGCTCTCACCTGCTTTCCGGTAGCAGTATTACATGACGGATGAAGCAAATTATTTCATTGAGAAGAACATAAGTGAATTTATGTGCCTACATCTGGTGGATGACCTGAATAATGTATGATGGTAGCTACTGACAATCTGCTTATCTATCACATATTATTGGTGGACGTGTGTTCTTGGTGTCAGATAGCTTCCTATTGCAAGTCTGGAAGGCGGGAGTCTAGAGTGATTCTTCCTTTTATGCATAGTGACAAAGACGTACCTGTGACTTCTTTATCTGCCGCAATGTTTCTCTCTGAATGATGCGTTAACCTTATTTTATCTCCTTCCATCCTGTTCAGGTTTAGCGTGGGCAATATGTGAGTACCTTGTTGAGGTTATCAAAGCGCCGACTTTGTTTGCAACCCACTTCCATGAACTGACTGCCTTAGCCAATGAAAACAATGTTCTTGAAACAAATATGAAGCAAGTTGTTGGGGTAGCAAATTATCACGTCAGTGCACACATTGACTCGTTAAATCGTAAGCTGACCATGCTTTACAAGGTAGGGCATTGTCAATAGATTTCTTTAATTCACAGATTGAGTTACTTGAGATAATAGACAAAGTATGTATTGCTGCTGTTATTACGGTTTTTCAGATTTTGTCACATTCATCATGCTATGTCCTGCTGTTGACATGTTTTAGTGAATTTGCTGTATTAATTAGTTGTTATTCCTACAGGGCGGTGTTCTGTACTTCGTCCCACAAAGAATTATGTATATCTGTTGATAAGTTGGCATGTCCATTTTATCAATTTCCTGAGCTCGTGGCAATTTTCACTTTGGATGGTTGTGTTAGAGTCTTCTGTTTACTTTTTAAACTGAGATATCTCCACAAGTGTGCCTCATTTGATAACTTATTCCAGGTTGAGCCAGGGGCCTGTGATCAAAGTTTTGGCATTCATGTTGCTGAGTTTGCAAATTTTCCTGAAAGTGTTGTTGCACTCGCAAGAGAAAAGGCGGCGGAATTAGAGGATTTCTCACCTGCTGCAGTCATTTTAAATGACCCTGGAGAAAAGGTACTCCTTTGCTAGTCTTGCAGGAATTGTGAAAAGAGAATTATGCCCTCTATAGCAGATGGAGTCTTTATCTGGCAAGAATGTCTAGATTCATCCATATGCACGTCAATGCTAATACTGTCTCTCATTAATAGTTCAATGGAAAATTGCAAAAACCATCCTCAGAATTTCCACTCCTGTTACACTTAGTAAATGTATCATCTCGTTCTAAAACTTATATTAAAAAGAAAATCTATACCTTACAAACCTTTGTGTTCTATAATTTCTAAGACTCTAAAAGGCGTGAAGTGTAGGTTTTGTAAAGCCTCGGGATGCAAAATAAGTATTATGAAAGTAGCTGTGAAGAGAGAACTGGGACATGTCAATCAATAGACGACTAAGTGTGAGATGTCATACATTGCTCTTAAGATCTGCTTATAGCAAACAATGTAATTATCGCTTTCATTGTTTCATTAATTGGTGGATAGAATGTATCTGTAGCTCCTTAGCAGTTAACACTGTTTTAAAAGGATTCTTCTGCGAGTGTTTTGTGTTCAATATTATTAATCCTTGAGCTTACTATGATTTACAGGAGGGACTGAAACGAAAGAGAGACTCTGATCTTGACGACGTGTCTAAAGGTGCTGCTCGAGCTCATCGGTTCTTGAAGGAATTCTCTGATCTTCCAGTAGAGACAATGGACTTGAAGCAGGCTCAGCTACAAGTAGGAAAATTGAGGGATGAGTTGGAGAAAGATGCAAAAGATTGTCTCTGGCTTCAGCAATTCTTTTAGGCAGCATTCTGCTGGAGTGTTTCGTGGGTCACAACTTATAGATCCACTTTGGCAAAGCTCGTCTTTGTTTGTTAATGACGTGCAATGAGCCGGCTGAGGGTGAGAACATAGGTACCGGGTTATTGGTTCTGCCTGAAGATTATAGCTGGCTGCAACGCAAATCTCAAGATTAGGTAATGCCCTACCATTTTTGGTGGCTGTGGTACTTCCACGGGCCTCTCCTGCGTGTTTATAAGCATGTGGTACTTCCTCCCTGCCGTATGTAGTTGTTACCTCTCTCTTTCTAATGTAAGCAATCAACAGAGGGATCGAATGTAAAACTATTGGCGAGCCGCTTTATGTCTACTGGTATGTTGTTCCTGATGAATCTCAATGGCCGAGTCACGTGGGCGCTAGATATGAACACGAAGGTCAGATTGCCAGCAACTTCGGGTCTACAGTTTTTCTCCTTCCCTTGAAGCGCCCAGTTCTCTTTCTAATTTGAGTTTTCGTCTGTTGATATTTGCTTTCTGGAACAGTTATAAGAGGCCAAAGTTCTTTGCGTTCTCGTTTGACCGTTCCTTGACTTTGATTGCACGCGGGATTGCTGTTGTTATATGGGCCTCAGTAATTACTGCCTTAAACCTTACCATGACCGTGTGGGGATGTCTTACGGCAGGTAATGTTTTATAGGCATATACTGGAGTGGGCTCGAAGTAGCTGCTGACCAAGCTGGGTTCTTTTCATTGTGTATATGTACACCTTTCTTGCATAAATATAATTTCACAATAAAAAGGAACAGAAAAAGAGCAAAATATAGGGGGGGGGGGGGAAACAAAGATGTCAATGGCCACGAAGGGTTTGGATGGGGTGGGTGGCTTCACCGGCGAGGGAGGATCGTCAGCCATAATTAAGGGCGTGTGAGGCGCCACCATTGTGCGAGGATAGGCTCGCCTTGGCAACAGCAATGATTTCTCAGAGAACCAATCTAAGAGCAAAAGGCGCACGATGCTGACAGTAGTTTGGCCCAAAAAGAGCGCGGCTAATGAGACATTCGAACCAACAAGTGAAATTCCAAATTGATCCGATATGGACTCCAATCCAGAGTCCAATTGATATGACCAACCATCTTTAGGGATTTTGCATCCGAGTAGTTCTTAATTTTCCTTCTTAAAGACACCAAGAAAACTTTCATGATAGGGCAAAGCCTTTCTGCAACTTCGCCGTGCTACAGCAGAAAAGGAGTCAAAATAATCTTGAGTTAGGTTCACAAGTATATCAAAGAATATGTAACATAGAGGCATTTAGTCTCACCCCAGTATAGACTTATTAAGCCATCCCAAATTCATTGACAATGCATGAGATAGCACTGGAAACTCTATCCCTGGCATCGTCAGAACCTTGTGACCTGTACAAATTGTTGAGCAGACAGATCTGTCACCTCAATCAACCTAAGATAGGAGAAGACGTGCAGTTTCTGGATTCATAAGTAGAAGTTCCTGCATATCCTTGGGGAGCACATTGAAGATTGCCTGCAAATATCCCTTCAGTTTCTCACAAGTTGCTTCGGAGTCTGCACTCCCCTCCTAGACATATGGCCAAGTAAAACAATTGTTACACTCCGCTAACGCTATCCTCACTTTTGAAGATATCGAGTATAATAAGCACCTGTGACAATAGTGTGAGAGAACAGATTCCTCGTCTTTACACTCAGAACAACTATCAGCAAAGAAGTTCTACATTTGGCTTGTTTTACTTGTGGGAAATAACCAAAAAGATTGCTATTCATTGATTAAGCATATGACTGAAATAAAAGCATGATATGCATCTCAAATTTCTGGCTGTCATTACCTATATAGGGTGGATTTAGGTTGTAGCTATTTACTTGACAGTTTATAGCTCTGAGATATGACGTTTTGGACCTACTTAAGAAATGGCTAAGTTGTCCTCTTCTGGCTTCCCACCATAAAAAAAAGAAGCAGCAAATTCTACAAGACTGTCCCAACATAAATTTGCCTAAACTTGTGATTGTAAGAACACATGAATAAATTCCCTATCATTTGGTTTTAAAAATCAGACCAATGGCGGACCCAGGAAGCTGGGAGTGGCCGCTGCTCCAGCCTCTAGATTTCCATTCAATTATCCCAGGGAAAATTTCATGTGTACTTTTCCCTGACGTATATTAAGAATACATTCAAGTGCCCCCCTCAAATTACATACGCACCAACCCGCGTTAATCTGTAATTTCAACAGTTGCCTATTTATAAATGCCTCATTGGGATTGCACGTTAAAAAAAAGAACCGTACCCCAATTTGAGTTGAATCCACTTTCTACTCCATCTGCAAAGCTAAAACCCACCTGCTATGTGGGGCTTCCCTATTAGTTTTATTTGTCCCACAAACTTCAGCCTATTGATTGGAGAGATTAAGTTATGTTCTTTTTAATACCACATTAATCAAATTGACATATCAACTGTGGAAATTCTATAATTTCCATTATATCAAAAATCAGGACTGGGAAGGATCAGCTTCAACTTTGTGTGGGAAGTCCTAAGTTCATATTAATTCTGGTTGATGTTTCAGAAGATTTAGTCAAAAATCATATAATTGTAAAGTTTATCATCTTCTTAATTATTAATCCCTATACACGTGTTAAAAATTTAATTTCATTTAAAAGCTCAAGTATGTTAATCCCCAGCAAATTACTTGGTTTAAATGACCTTCACTATTATTTATACAGCCTGCTTAAATTACTTCAAAACATAGAGACAGAATATATGGCTAGGTTTATCATGAAGTTGCAGCTAGGAAAGCTAATACTATTCCTACTGTTCTAGATGGTGTGCTACTCCATGAACTTGTCTACTTTTCACTCGCTACATATTACTTTCTAGAGTTGCTATGAATGGGAAATTAAATTAAAACTGGATTCAGAATATATTGTGAGCATGTAATATCTAATATGTAGCTACAGATGACGTACTTCACCCAAAATATGGTCCATCAAGAGGAAAGTCGCTTTCAACTTTGTAAAATAGAGAGAAAAGGACCAAACATTTCCAGCTAAAGTTTCATGATATCAATACATAATAATTTGTTTACACATTCATTCACACTGTAAATCTCTAATCTGACACATCTATTTGTCTATATAGGTAGATGCTATTTTACATAATTACCTGTCGAGTTTAAGTAAACTAAGAGTTAAAAAAAAAAATTGATGCTTTTCTAACAACTTCGAGAAGTATTATAAAAGGGGAAAGCATCATGCTGAGAGCTCACTGAAATAAACTCAAAGCGGGTTCTCAATAACCTAGCAAACATCACTTTTCATGTCAATAAAGTTATTTTCCTAGAACCATTGGATGTGAAGAAAAATCTATGCAGATAATCTACAGTATGCTGACATCATTCCATCAGTTGAACTCAAAGAAGATTTCCCCTAGAAATTCAAAGACAATTGTCTGATCCTAAATACTCATCATATTGGAACAAAAATTTGGTTGCCACAATGGGTGGAAGCTTTGGTACTACCAACACATCATATTATCTCTATGATGGCCGAAAATAGATTGGCGTACGGTTTGTCTTAGGACGGAGTGAAGTAAGACTATTAGTGCTGTGGAGAGGTAGTGTATAGATAGATAAATAAATAAATATATATACTTATTTTTTTTTACACATTTATCTCTTTTCCCTCCCTTGATTTTGCTTTTATTTTTATGATTCTTTGGGGTTCATCGACCGCCGACCCCAACTAGTTTGGGATAAAGGTGTTGTTGATGTTAATGTTGATGGCCGAAAAAGCAGTGTAAGAGTTACATTATAAGTTACTTCGGCCTCCAGCTTGTGGCCAACGAGGTGCATATGGAGGTACACTGGATGGAACCAATTCCTCTCTCATAATATTTCAAGGAAGCTCTCCAGTTAACTTCTACAAAATGCCTTTTCAAAACTTCTACCATTTTCTTTCTTGTCGGAACCAAAAGGTATATACACAGGCACACTGCAGATCAAGGTATTTTCATTAAAAAAAATAGCAGCCCTATCCCTAGCAGTCATATACAAGCATCGCTGGCAATCCACATTCACATGAGCCTAATTAAGATCCTTGTAAAGAAGAGCAACAAAAGATAAGAGACAAAAAAGTAGGAGATAGCATTGGTTATGTCAATGATACAGAAGCATTCTCAATTCAATGACTCATTCTCGAAACCAATGTATAGCATGAGATATTTAACAAGGAACCTCCACTTTTTAACAAGAGCAAAGGGAAGAAAAAAATTATTAGTTGTTGTATTATTAAAAGCACATACTGGCAAGAGAAATCTACCTGAATTTCACCGTGAAGATGCCTTTCGATAACATTAAAAGAATCGACAATTTCAATTTCAGTCATTTTAGAGATGAAATGTTGTACATCAGTCTTCATCCTTGCCTGCCTCCACAGTCTCTGCTGTTCTTGCTCGGCCACAGCACGCCTTCGCTGAAACCATGGCGAAAAGTTGGGTCCTCTCAAAAAGCGCCTGTATCAAAAGAAATTTGAGCACGTTTCTCTTTTTATTTTTCCCTATATCAGCTAAGTGAAACTTGAGCATCTATTCCATTCAGTACAGAACATTTAACCATGTTCACAAAAAGAAAAAGGTCAGATTGACTTACCTGTACAGATCAAGCCAATTAGATTTCATCCTCTTCATTAAGAACTTCCCTGGTCCTCGAGCAGATAAATTTCCTAGAAACTCATCACTGCTGAATGGCGGAAGAGGTGGAGGATCAACAAAGGGTGAAGTTCCTTCCAATGGTGCGGTAGCTTTGAAGTATGGGCCAAAAGGAGCTAAAAAATTGGTAGTAAGCTCCAAGAAGTGCCTGCGCAATATCTCGTTGTTAACGACTGACATTGACTCCTCAACCCGGGGAGACAACCCTGCGTCAATCAATCTATTCAATATAGAAGTGTCGGGCTTGGTTATTGCAGAGCAAGTGCTCCAGACAGCTTCCTTGTGCTCTGTCATCAGACAAAGAGGACCATCTCTTCTTAATTTTACAGCATTTAATAAGCTGGAAGGAGAAAACTTCTTCAGAGAAAGTTGCTGTAGACCAAATCCATCTGGTCTCCCAGGAATTCTGCCAGTAGACCTACTTGCAATGGGGAGGCGATTTGAATTCGGAGCTGGACTTCCCACAGACACAATATGCGGAATGTTCCGCAGAGCTTTCAGGAAAAAAAGATTTGTCACGCCCAATACCATCGGAGGGAAAGTGTCTCCATCCTGAAGACTGTTCAAATGCGCAAACTCTGGGTCGTGGATGGTAAAATAAGGCCTGAAATCAACACTACAGAGGAGAGGCGCAACTAGACTAACAAGACCAGCAACAGCTTCACAACACTGAGGAGGAGTTGGTGCTATTATAAGAATGGGTTCTCCAATCAGTAGCAATTCCCACAGTACCCAAAGCTGCAAGAGGATTCCCCTAAATACTCCAAAAATATCTGAATCATGAAAAAGACCCTGTGGCACAGACTGGTTCGTTGGCAGAAGAGGAGCCATTGAAGATGAAAACTCTTCAAATGCTGCCCCGCTTTCTGAAGGTAAACAATGAGCAGGTGGTAAGTAAATTTTTAATGCAGCATTTCCTATAGGGAGCTCCATGAGTCTTCCTGGTGCTGGAGAAGGCCAAAGAGAAACAAAAGCAGCAATATGCTCAAGAGCTTTCTTTCCAATATCGAAATATAGAGGACCCATAATTTGCAACAGAGGTCTAAAAACACTGGAGAAGGGGTTCTGTGACAAAATCACAACAGATTTCTGTTCTCCACCTCTTTTTAGCCTCTCATCGTGTCTCTGTCTATTGAAAACATAGCCATACATGTAGCTAAAATTCGTGCTGTTACTGTTCAGCACCTTGGGTAGTCCTTCCTTCCTGGACTGTGCAGATGACTCCCTATCATCAGGTTCAGTTATCTCAGATGAAGATACCTTGCTTGATTTACGTTTCCTTTGGCTCCTGAATCGGAAGAAGAACATGCAATCGTGAATGCTAGAGCGGTTCTGGTGCTGAGATACGGAATCTGGGAACGACTTATACGCGATTTCAAGCTCCTCATCTTGTGTAAGACTACCAGATGGATAACACTCCTCGATAAGCTGGCCTTGCTCAAGATCGAACCTGATAATGCAGAAGGCAACTACCCATTGCTGCAGCGACTCCGGATCGAGCTTCGGACTAAGTTCGGACTTCACAGAAAACGAAGGGGACCGACTCATTTCCAGGTTATCTTAATGCTACTCACACTCAATAGCAGGCAAATCACCATCATCCTCACCCACCATTTCCAATACCCAGAGGAATCCACGGTTCCACAAAATGATTCACGAAAAGGCTCGAAATCCAAACACTAGCACAGATTCTAGATTCTTGGGTTAGCGACCCTATGATGACCGCTGCAAAGCACACGCATAGAAGGAACGGGTACCGCGCGCTTCAACTAACCACGACGCTCGACCAAAATAACAAAGCACCCCACATTGTGAAAAACGACATTGGATCCAAAACCTAGAAACGACCAAGCCAGAAAAAACCACGCGAACACGCGATCGCAATCCCACGGGATGACATTGTTGGGGGGGGGTTCAGATTCGGAACCTGAATCCAGCAAAGCGAGCAGCCAACTTCGACGGAGATTCGCGGAAACGACGGCCGGAAACAGGATGGGGTTTCCCGGTCGGTGGCAATGGATTGGAGTGTCGTCGGAAATGGAAAGTAGTTTCGGGACCAAATCGAAGCATCTAAGGTGGTCGGATTCCGAATTAAGCGCGAGGGAGATTCGACGGCGAGAGAGAGGGAGAGAATCGATGTTTTGATTGGATGTCTTTTGGGGGAGAAAAGAAGAAAATAAAAAGGTGAGATTTGAACTTTGTTTCACCCTCCCTCTTCCTCCGTGTCTGCGCGGCAAGCAATAAATAGACCCGGCCGAATTATGCTTCCGGTCCTTTATTTATTTATTTTTCCACCTACTAATTTACTTAAAAATGCGTTTGTTTCACCAAAAAAAAGGACTATATAATTTGGGTTAAGAACTTATCGCAAAAGTGCGAATAGACTCCAAAACAATTTCGGTTAATACGGTTGAATAATAAAACTTATTGATTTTTGCAATCAAATTTGGTTGAATAATGAAAAATGCTGACATAATTATTTGATATTCTTTTGTACTATTAGCCTTGACGTGGCTCCAAATCGAGAAAAAAATTATTAAGAAGTATAGATCAAAAGAAAATCAAACAAAAAAAGCAAAAAACTATAAACTCCTCGGCTATTGCCACGAGTGAGGGGTGCATATTGATATCACTTGAGCATCGACTGTCCTACTTAAAATGAAAGAAGATGGTGCATTGGCCAAACTCTCGACATAGCATATATAAGCCACCGCATGTGCATGTAGAGCTGGTGTAGATCACTGACATGCTATGTAGTCATGAACATGAGGACACTTAAAGAGAGAAGTTAAATGGGCATGTTTTGAATATGAGCTTGTAATTCTTAATATCATTGGAAGATGGTCAAGCTTATACGACTTGTTTCTTCACTAGGGCTAAGAGAAGCAAATGTTTTCATACTCCACTTGTTATGAGTTTTTTTTTTTTTTTGGGTTACATAGTAACAAGTGCACTGAAAGTAAGTACAATAGAATCCTAAAAACTTTAAAAAAAAGTTGCAATCAAGTCATAAATTTTATTATGAAAGTGCAATCGATTTCTAGGGTGTTAAAAATTTTAAATTTGTAATTAGTGAAAGGACTTAATTCACCAATTTGATAAGTTTTAGGACGCAATTGCATTTTTTGAAAATCCTAGAACTCAGTTGCACTTTTTCATGAGTTTTATGGCTTAATGTATTTTTTAAAAATTTTATAACTCAATTGTATTTTCGTGGTGAGTTTTAAGATTTCTAACGCACTTATCCCTTTTACATGTAATTCGATCATACGTTGGGCCTGGTTGGCCTCAACGGCCTGATGGGCAAAAATAGACCGTGTTGGGCGTCGTGGGCCTCAATGTGACTGATGGGCCATGGGCGTAAACTGGTCTGATTGTTGACACTGGGCCTTTTGGACCCAAAAAGCACGGTGGGCCTACTTGGCCATGTTGCCTCAATGAGCCGAGTAGTAATGTTGGACCTAGTGGGCGCTGTTTCAAATGAATGATATGGTGGGCCAAGTTGGGCCTTTCTCTCAATACAATAATTGGGCCTTTTCGCCAGACCTAGCAATGACCCAAAAAATAAAAATAATATATATATAGGGGTCGCCTAGTTTCGTTAGCGAGTAAGGCGTCAGGTTTTCAATTCAGTCTTTCAAGTAAAGGTTTTGTACCTCATGCTACATCGTGGTGATCACGTGTCCCCGAGTTCTTCCGTAACCTGTAGTTTATGGGTTATCAGAAAACCGGAAGCTCGACTAATCAGGCAACTCTATCCCAGCGCACGTGCGTTATTTACCCACAAACTATTAGCAAATGAGATTGGAAGAGCAGTAGAAACCTAAAACAGAATAGCATCCACAAGTAGCGAATGAAAAGACCAATTGCACTTGGCAGCAAGATCATCTTCTCAACCAAGAGAGTTTCTAACACGGGGAGAAAAGGACAATAATGAACTCAAAGAAGCGGAACCATTACAATTTTCCCTAACCACGAGGAGTTACCCTCTGAAGCGGGGAAGACAGTGCCCACAAAACTCAAGAGAACCGTTTCTGACCCGAAATACTATTCACACAAAATATACCATCCTAATCCAACCACATGCATCTGACTGCCCCAACAAAAACAGCATGCTTCTCGATCCAATCCGACTGTAATGCAAAAGCAAGCTCCCTAAAAAGTTGCAATTATCAACATTTGAGGATCTAACATAAAATGAAGGCCGCCCACCATTCCTCTCTTAAATGCTAGATCAGAGAGCGCTCTACTCTAACAATGGCTAACCTAGATTTACAACGTGAAAATGGATGTCAAAATCACCATAAGTCTTCCACGGAGAAAAGAGGACAGCCAGCTGATGGTCTACAAAGTTGCACAAAGAAATAGCACACAGACCAGAGCCTAGACATTCACCGCTTCGTTTTCACATGAAGATGACCATTTAGGAGATGATACCACACACTTTTCCGACCCCATTTCCACCACATTGGCGCCAACATCCGCCGTCTCTTTCTGATCTGTTTTCCTGCAGTTAATACAATGGAAGTGTCCAAAGCAGTTCAGGCTTCCAGTATGATCTCCACTGAGAAAGAATCATTTAAATTGACAACAGCACAGCCGTCCAAAAGCTTTTACTTCCAAAATGTTTAAGTTTTATAAACATAAAAAAAAAAAGTTTGAATAGTTCCTGTTGGGATTCTTACTGCATGTGCAGAATGGCAACACTGCCACAAGTCCAAAGCATATGCTCACCGACTTCTAGGGAACGTAGAAATTCAAAATTGATTTGATCTGTCACCTATCATTTGCGGATTGAAATTCCCACTCTATTATCTTAATGTTTTTCTAGGAATAACAACCATATCACCAAGAAGCTATCAGATTGTGAAATATAACTCAAAGAAAGCATGAGCTCTGTGTGTGTGTGTGTGTGTGTGTGTGTGTGTGAGAGAGAGAGAGAGAGAGGCTCCTTACTTCTGTTCTCAACAAGAAACATTCCCCATTGTGACTGCAATTCCAAAAGAATGGATTCGAGAGTAGGCCAGTAGCTCATTTGAATCTTCAGGACTTCTAAAACAGTACGCAAGCCAGCTTTTGAGGGCACCACATCCGCAAATTCAGATATAGGGTATTCACCCAGCAGCACCTTTTTTCACAAAAAAGACAACTCAAGATTAATATAGACTTGCACCAAAAGGACATGACAAGCAAATGTTTACAGTAATCATAAGCTCCCCGCTGCTAGAGGATCACATACTAGAGTAACACAACCATGAGCTTGATTATGCAAGAATATCAACCGATTAACATCTTACGATAGCAGACGTTGAAGTAAAACACCAAGCACAACTTCATAAATGCAAGTACACATTGGGCTGATGGAGAACACATTCACCTTAATTACCGCCACAGCAGAAGAGGAGATCGAACGAAGGTTGTAACTGCAAATCATTACGAATTTTAACTTTTATTACCGGACCAGCACATCGACCATACAAAATGGAGAGATTATATTTAAGGAACAAAACAGAACGCGTACCCTCCCTCTAGAATGACAAGCAACTTCCCATTAGAAAGTGCACCCAACATGCGTGTCATCTGTGCATAGCCAGCTGGAGTAACCTACAACATTGATTCCTGTGATGTGAATACCAAACAGCAAGAAATTTGATCCTTTCATGCCATAAAAGTGGGAGAAAAAGCAAAAGAATCAAAGCCCTCTACAAGACGAGCTTAACTTCTAAAAGGCGATCATCCATAAATTGAAGAGATCTGGATCATCAAAATTAAGAGTATACAGTGAAGGCAAAAATATTCTCATAGAAGTTATAACATTTTGAAAGGTGAGTTAACCAATAAAATATTTCCATACTGCTAGTATGAGCAGTCATGTAGCTTCTTACATATTTTAGAGTGTTAAACTAAAATCTAACCAGCAAGCAAAATATTTACTTACATCACAGCACCCTAGGGGATCACCCCTTGCAGCATCAAATCCAGCTGATATGATGATGAAGTCAGGAGCAAATGCAGAAGCTGCAACAAGTGGAGAACACGTTACAATTCAAGCCAAATATTTGACTGCTAACAAGATCTTAAGCTAACTGCTGTATGAGAAGTTAAACCATAAGATTAGGTTGCGCAGGAACCAGGAATCAAAAAATCAGTAGTAGACAATCCAGGAGACAGCCTGCAAAAGGATTCATGTAATCCGTTCCTTCCTCCAAATGGCTTATTCAATAAGAATTCTAATCTTCATGATAAAAGTTTGCCCAAACCAGTCACTTTTCAGCATTTAAAAGTAAACGGTCACTAACACAGCATACTCACCTACCCCGAAATTAACTATATATTATAGGCGTCAGAGGATTCTCAAGATCAATGCTTTTGAATCATTGTATACTTAATACTCCATAGTCTTACTTAGGATATGCAAGGCCGGATGCATGTTAAAACGCAATCGAATCTCATCAACTCCATATACATTAAATTTAAAACCGTCAGTTACCAGCCTTTGCAATATTGTATAGTTAATACTCCAGAATCTTATTTAGGATATGCAAGTAGGGATGCATGTTAAAACGCAATCGAATCTCATCTACTCCGTATAAATTAAATTTAAAATCATCAGTCACTCGATCGGTAATTAAGGGTGAAATAAATCTTAACAAAAGCATATGCATAAAAAAAAGTGGCTATGGGCTAAAAAAGAAAAGACAATTTTGCCGAAGACCGAGTTAGCAATATTATTGCACACAAGATCATAAAGTCTATCACAGTGCATTAAGTGCATCAAGATTCCTTGGGGACAAAACCTTCAGCCTCTACCACCCTAAGTGCAAGCGCATCTCAAAGAGTAAAACTGGCTGCCTCTCCTCTTTTGTCCCAAGCCAATACACAAAATAGGAGAAAAACGTTCCTTATGCTGATCCTTTTCCTTCATGAAAACTAACAAAATTCCGACTTCCGAAACAACACATGATCGTCTTAGTATGAATAATAAACCACCACAGCTAAATAGGAAATATACCGATTTACCCATATGTATCCAACATAAGTAATTAAGTTACAATAACTTGTGTCAACCATTTAAATGAAGCATTTTAGCTTGCGTTAGACATTACTGATAAATAACACACATTTTCCACTCCATTCAGTGGCAGACACACAAGAAAGAAAGTCATCAACTAATATTTTGGTTTGGTTGTGTCCAGTTATTTGATTGGGAAAAGCCATACCATATGTGAATGTCTCTGGAGAGCAATTCTAGAGAGCGAAGTACTAGCTGATTTCCCTAGAGGACCTCTCAACTATTTTAAGAATGAGAATCAGCATTCAACCTGTATTTAAGTATACTTGCTGCCACCTCTCGACTATTATAAGGAGAGTCAGCGTTCCACCATTATTTTAAGTAATATTTGATGCCACTGCGATTAGAAATTTCGTCATGTCCATGAAAAACCAAAGGACTCAAGTGTTTCGCTACATACCTTAATTAGCAATCTATTAGAGCAAACTGTTCTATTCATATGTATCTTTAATAAATTCCTTTTAATTTAAATGAATAGGCGATTGCGGCCTGGCTTAATTAGGCTAGGTTAAGTCAAACAATTAGAATAGTATTTTGCTAAATATTTGAAAATTTTTAACTATACAACAGTAGTTAGTTATCTTTCCAGTCTCTTAAGTTATCCGTACTTGACATTCTGTTTTTGCACTATGAAAAATGGAATTTGCTTCGCCGGAGTGGCCTTTTACATATTCAATTGTAATTGTCTCACACACTTCTCCCAATTAGGAAATAAAGAGTTGTGCGTCTCTTGTCAATTTGAGGTAATTTGATTTTGCTGATCCTCTTTCTTGCATAGAAATAAGAATCGCATATAATTTATTTTTGACATGCCTCCAACTTTACCATATGAGTGGATTGCTGGTTAAGTTGTTTCTCTAATCATTTAATCACCTAATCTTGAAAATAGTTAATTCTTACTGTAGATAAATTAAACAAAAAACTAACAATTTAGTTGAAAGTATTGTTACATACTTTCCGTATGCACTGCAAGCAAAGGCAATGAATAATCCAAGAGCACTACTTCAGCAAAAACATAACGAACCCAAAAAAAAGCTCAACACTGACTGTTTTATCCAATACTAGCAGAAAAGGAACATAACTGTGCTATACACGTGTCAAAAGGCCAAAAATTCAACATAAGCTGACAGTTACCTATAGGAAGCACTATATGATGGAATGCAAAAACA
The DNA here is from genome assembly GCA_028455895.1 of Rhodomyrtus tomentosa. Taxonomy (NCBI): domain Eukaryota; kingdom Viridiplantae; phylum Streptophyta; class Magnoliopsida; order Myrtales; family Myrtaceae; genus Rhodomyrtus; species Rhodomyrtus tomentosa. The sequence continues at coordinate 44,019,147 of JAPCWY010000003.1, read as the reverse complement.
TAATCATTATCACCAACTCCTCGGCGGCTCCATGGAATATTCACACAGTATCCTTCAGCGCCCATGGTGCCAACCTAACGGAACAAAATTCACTATTATGTCCATTTGTCAGAAAAAATAAAGCATAGTATTTTAACTATTAGTAATTTTACAACATCGCATTGTTTACAAAGCCAGCCAGAAGCAACATAATCGAGTCATAAAAAAATAAAAACAAAAAATGTGCTAAGAAAGTGACCAAAAAAATTTGATAGACTTAAAGCAATCAGGTACCTCGTAGGCGGCACCTGTACCGGGATAAAAGTTTCCTCCTTCATGTCGATGTAGGGATACGTATAAGACCTATTGATGGGCCCAAATCATCAGCACCTAATCATTTTCAACTCCGTAACAGTAGAAATATGCTGATTTACATATCATCACTCTGAGGATCCCTAGAAGATGTCCAGCAATAAATGACAATCCATGCCAAATTTGGGAACATATGAAAACTCCAGCTGACTTCCATAAACTCATAGTTGAAGTTAGAAAACATAATATGTTCAAAACTGAAAGTGGCTTAAACTCCATGCAGATTATGGAAGTGACAGCCAACCCCATATCACTTCCTCCAGCAAAATAAGTGGAAAAACACATCAAAAAGGAGATAATCGACATGAGAAAAAAGGATTGGCTTATGCAAAGCTCACCGATTTATTTCCATCAAAAATCTCTTGCGTGCCATTTCCATGGTGAACATCCTGAAACATTCGAAAGACGTTTCTCATATGTGCTCATCAAGCACCAAACCTTTGCACGTCCTCGGATGGGACGTCAGCAAATCAAGTACGAAGACATATGATGCATACCCAGTCAACTATAAGCACTTTCTTCGCCCCGGCACCTTGTGCTGCCAGGGCAGCAATTGCTGCATTATTGTGGAGGCAGAACCCCATGGCATGTTTGATACCAGCATGGTGACCAGGAGGACGAACCTAAACGGCTCGTAGATGACAAGCATTTGGAAAGGGAAAATGAGCAAAATTCTCACGGTAATAGATTTGACGGTGACCGACAATCGATATTCAACATACCAAAGCAAAACCATTCTTCGAACGTCCAGAAATAATTGTTGAGGTGAGATCGGCACACAAACCGGCTGCAATCCTAGCAGCACGCGCTGAGTGTTCATTGGCATATGTGTCAGGAGTAAAGTAGCTGCCAATCATAAACAAGGAAATATTAAAATCTCCACCAACTAAGTCAAGATTATCAACTTCAAGAATAATAGAAGCAGGGAACGATGAAGCTTTCCCACTTATTCTCTGGCTAATTCAGACTCCCAGAACGATAAGAATTCCTCTCTCCAATATGAAAACTACACAAACATGTCTACTTCAATAATTTCGAACAGTGAAGAGGGGATAAAAACTTCTAAAACAATTAGTTGCATGAACCCAAAAAAAAAAAAAAGGCCCATCCTACAGAGTCTTGCACATGAATATTTCTCCTGCCAAACGAACACATATAACTCCAATAAAATTAGATATCACTTCAAATACCATCAAGCTGTGCGAGAGGCCAGAGGCAAGGTTTTCACCGATAAATACAAAAAACTTGGGAGCAAAGAAGGAGAAAAATGCATCTATAGAATTGCAAAGTCAAGGGACGAGAAAAGTAAAAACTTGACACAGGTTAGGTGTATCAAAGATGAAAATTACACTTTTGGTAAAAGATGAAGAAGTTAAGGGCAGGTGGATGAGCTATTTTAACAAACTTTTTAATGGGGAGAGTGATAGAAGTGAGGTGGATTTGGAAGATGCTCCTGATGATTTAAACAGAAGGTTTGTGCATAGAGTTAAAGAACGAGAAGTTAGGGAGGCATTAAAAAAGATGAAAACTAGTAAAGCCTTGGGACCCGATGGTGTTCCTATTGAAGTGTGGAGATGCTTAGGGAATGTAGCAATAAGTTGGTTGACTAGCCTTTTTAACAAGATCCTCCAAACTAATAAAATGCCTGATGAATGAAAGAAGAATGCACTTGTGCCTATCTACAAGAACAAGAGGGATATCCAAAATTGTTTCAACTATAAAGGCCTCAAGCTTATGAGTCATACAATGAAATTCTGGGAGAGAGTTATCGAGTATCGTTTGAGAATAGAGACCAAGGTTTCTGTCAATCAATTTGGGTTTATGCCAGGAAGATCTACCATAAAGGCTATTTTCTTGAAGCGACAATTGATGAAAAGGTATCGAGAAAGAAAGGCGAACCTCCATATAGTGTTTATTGATCTCGCGAAAGCGTATGATAGGGTTCCAATAAAAGTTCTGTGGTGAATTCTTGACAAGAAAAAAGTACCTTCAAAGTATGTAAAGTCAATCAAGGACATGTATGACGGCGCTACTACATGTGCGAAGGCTTGTAACGGCACATCAAGTTATTTTCCAATCACAGTAGGCTTACACCAAGGTTCTGCTTTGAGCCCATACCTTTTTGCTTTGATTATTGATGAGCTAACAAAAAATATTCAAGATAAGATGTCGTAGTGTATGCTATTTGCAGACGATATTGTGCTTATTGATGAGATCAAGGTTAGGGTTAACGCCAAATTAGAATTATGGAGAAATACGTTGAAATCTAAAGGATTTACGTTAAGTCGAAGTAAGACAGAATATTTGAAGTATGAGTTTGACACGGCAGGAAGAGGTGAACAAGAAGCCGTAAATATACTCGGACAGGAGGTACCCAAGAAAGATACTTTTAGATATCTGGAATTAATATTGTAAAAGGATGGAGAAATTGATGAAGATGTAAGCCATAGAATCAACGCAGGTTGGATGAAATGGCGCAGTGCATCAGGATTTTTGTGTGCTCGCAACATTCCTCTTAGGTTAAAAGAAAAATTTTATATAACGCAGTAAGACCTGCCATGTTATACGAAGCTGAATGTTGGCCAGCACAACAGAAACATGAGCATAAAATGAGAGTAATGGAAATGAGGATGTTAAGGTGGATGTGTGGTCATACAATGATGGACAAGATAAGGAATGAAAATATTCAACGAAAAGTTAAAGTAGAATCGGTAGCAGAAAAGATGAGAGAACATAGATTGAGATGATTTGAACATATTCTCCGAAGGCCCTTAGATGCTCCGGTACGAACAATAATCTGCTATCGAGAGCATAACACGAAGAAAGAAATAGGTCGGCCGAAACTTACTTAGGGGAAAGTAGTAAAACAAGATTTAATGGATTGGGAAATAGATTGACGTACGGTTTGTCTTAGAACGAAGTGGAGGAAGACTATTAGTATTGTGAAGGGGTAGTGTTTGTGTGTGCGTGTATCTATATTTGTTTATCTTTATTTATTTATTTTTATACATTTATCTCTTTTCCCTCGATTGATTTTGTTTTTATTTTTATGAATCTTTGGGGTTCATCGACCGTCGACCTCAATTAATTTGGGATAAATGTGTTGTTGATGATGATGTTAACATTGTTCAAATACCATCTTTGTTGTGTGAAATGAAAAATGAAACTGAGTCTCCCAAGTGAAATGCCTGCCGCTAACAAAAAAATTCAATATATTAACTCTGAGAGAGAGAGAGAGAGAGTTACCTAGAAAACATGTTGCTTGTCAGTTCCACAGTATCAATGTGCTCTGAAGAATGGACCTGAATGTTTGAAATATCAAAAATGATCTTTGTTACTCTATCATGAGAAAATAACAACCTGTCGAAAAATCATAATGTATGTTGCTCATTTTAAACAATCTCTGCTGCCTATGTGCATGCACCAAACGTGAATGTGAAAAGAAGCATGACGCTGGACAACTCCAGAATTGTCTTGCATACCATCTGCAGCTCCTTTTTTGTAATTTCTCTCACGGGAAGCGAATGGCATCTTCCAGGAAATATGCCTGAGAATTTAAAATCGCAAAATGCTCAGCTACCTGCAGAAAATGATAATCCAACCGCAGCAAAAGAACAGAGACAAAGGCACAAGTAAAGAAGACAAACATCAAGGATTATGTGAATAAACAGCGTCATAGTAGTTAAAGGAACCAACTTATTTAGTTATTCACCCGAAATGAAAAGAAGTACCAGCAGTAGCAAGGCTAGCAGCAATAGCTTGAAGACGGTCTGGCCTTTCAGGGTGAGGGTGTGACTTCATCTCAATCTACTCTAGCATAGCAACGACAAAGAAAAGAACTGATGATCATCAAGAGATTGAAGAAAAAAGGCCAAACCTTTAAAAAAATTATAGCATCAGAAATCAAGATCATGTCCTTATCAGGATGAAGTCAGCACAGCTGTCATAACATCGAGAAACACAAGCCCAAAGTAGTTGCAGATTAGTTTAATTACAAGGAGCTACTCCCAGTGTTTCAAGATCTAGTTGCCACAGTAAAATATGAATACCCAAAATCACAAATACTTCAGGGCATATACACACTAAGACACAAACAAAAGCATTAAACAATCTTCAAGAGGAGACATCAGTAGGCAATCTCCCACAGCTGTATCGATATCTGTAAAAGAAATAGCTCAATAACTGGAATAACATCATACCTCTGAGTGTAGCAACATCCTCTCATCAAAACCCACAACAGTTGAACTACTTGAGCCAGAACTTCTTCCACCATCTACGTATGCAGAGAGAAAATAATTATGCCACACGTGTATATCAGAAAGTAAGGTCTATCCTCACACAACATACCAGCAAAACAAGACAAGGCTCTGCTTACCATGCAGGATAAATCTTCTAGAGAAGATTTTAAAAAATCTCCTATTTAATCCACAAACAACGTGCATCTAGTAATAGGAGATATTGCACGTTGCACCCCACATCTCATGGAGTTAACATGACAATATCTATTGATTTAATGCCTAGATTTTTAGTATTGCCATCCAAAGAGGCTCCCCACAAATTACTTCATTCTCCCATATGCACGCACACTTAACCCCTATCCACCAACATAATCCATCATAAGGAAATGAAATTTCCATGAACTGATGGCTACAACGTCATCACCTTTTTAAAAAATCCCCAGCCATACATATTCATTTACCAAAAGGTAGAAAACAACCAGTATTTGACCTTTACATAAAACAGAAGGTAATTTGGCGTCACAAAGAGAATAAACGAATTTTCAACCATAAGGTAAATACTGTTTTTTACTAGAATATATAACCACCTTCACGTAATTCCTGTGCTTCTGCTTCAATGCTAGGAGCACCCGTATCTTGCGTCAGTGGAGATGCATAGAAGCCATGTCTCAATATACCTGAATCTCTATGTTCCCCACATATCTGGATAAAAGAAAAATCGAGAAATTATTTGAGTTTGTAGGTCTCTGTCATGAGCATCAAGTCATGATTTAAGCCTGAAAAATATACATACATCGCAGTGAAAGACATCTTCGAGGTTGACCATCGTACAGTTGGTGCAAAACCACCTAACCATTTCCACTTGCCTTTTCAACGGTTCCCAATCGCTGTCATCCTCATCGTCGTCATATAAAGCGCCATCATTCTTGTACATATCTCCTAAAGTCATTTCTTTCTGCTTTTTTCCTGCCTCCTGTAGTAAAGCACCATATGTGCAAAACGCCACCAGATATAAAAGCATTGTCAAAAGCACGCACATTTCAAAATTAAGGCAACATAGGGAATTCACTTACCACATTAGATTTGAAATCATCTTCTGCAGCTCTCACACTTAACGCACTATTTTCTCCCCCATGATGATCACTGAAATAAGGCTTAGATCTGGTGCCATCAAACTCCAATATCACATGCCTTTCCGGTAATTCCTGACAGAGGAGCTCGTTACTTTGATTGTGCAGACTGTTATCAGCTTCTCCACCTGTCAGACGACTTTCTGGTGTTGCCTGAGAAACCATTTTAGAGCCGTTGTTTAGATGGACATCTTCAGCCACTGTCATTCCTTTAATACATCCTGAAACAAATTCCAGCAACTTCCATAAAAATAAATCCAACCAGCGGCATTGAACAAATTAGTATGAAACCCTCTAGCACACTTTATTCAATTAATAAAACTACTGAGGTTAACTATGTGAACATCAGAATCCAAGCGTGCTGAATGGAGAAGCTGTAACAGAGTAGTTTAAAAAAAAAAAGCATAAATTAAGACATTAAGAGGGGAAGAGAACTTTTGCCTGATTTGAGGTCAACAGAGTATCTGAAAAATAAACTGTGAGGAATGCGAATGCAGAACAGGGCTGCTGACAAAACCATGTACGAGATCCCAATCAAAAGCCCTAACAAGCCATATCAGAAACCGAATCTAGTATACAGAAAAGCTACGCTATTCGGTCGATAACTCACGAAACGCCGCCGATACATCCCTGCACAGAAATGGAGGTCAAATTCGCACAAGGCGAAAACATAACGATGAAAAAGACTCCGAATCGAAAGTGAATTAGGAGCAAATGGTATCCAATAGAGAGAGGTAGAGAGAAAGAGACTTTGATCTAGCGCGCGGGAAACGATGGATAAAGTCAAAAAAACCAAAAAAATAAAAAGTGCCGCCGAAACTATCTGCTACTAGAAAACGACGTCCAGACAGCACAAAGCAAACTCGACCGAGGGAAATTCCGAGAGAGAGAGAGAGAGTAGAGGATCAACTGACCACGGAACGGAATGAACGAGGACGACGACGACTCCTCGAAAACCCTAACAGGACAGAAAGCTGCGAGGAATCGACAGTTTCCACAGACAATCGAAGTTAAGAGCCTTACATGCCGAGACCGCTGGAGAAGGAAGAAGACACCGAGCGTCGTCAATCGCGAGCGAGCGAGAGAGAGAGAGTGTGTGTGTTTCTGGGTTTCGTGGGTTTACGAGGAAGACAGTCGTTGAAAGGCTCGTCGTGTCCAGCGGAGCCGGGACACTTCGAACTCTTGGAGTTGGCGCACCACCAGACGAGGCTGTCGCCACTCTGAGTCGCGACGGAGGCGCGGGTAACGATGCCGAGGCCCGAGGGTATAAAAGTTATCTGCCCAGATTTTTCATGCCGCGAAGGGCGTTGTTTAACGTTCAATGCTAATATCACCAAAAACTCACGGCTAATAAATTTATTTTAAATTAATTTTTTAATTATCAAAAACTCTAAATTGATGTATTTTTGATAAATATACCTTGGAATGATTCATCCGTCATAAATTTATGTTCCGTTAAATTTTACAATCAGATTACTGAGTTAGATAACACGTGGTAATTGTCAGATCTATACGTCTGTGGCTTTTACCCAGCATCGACCCAAATAGTTTATGTAGCGTTCTAATAGGTAATTAGGCAATTTCACCTTCTTAAACTCTTTTACGCTTTGCTGGAAACTCGTGCCTATTGTATAGATAATCCTCTGTTGAAGTACGTTCATTTTTAACATGTTTTTGTCTTTGAAATATCAAGCACATCAAGCCAAGTATCGACCTAATATGTACTTATGCAATTTTACCTTCTTAGGCTCATTACTTGATGAATTGCCGAAAAATCGTGTATATTCCATAGATGGTCTCTATTGAAGTGCATTCATTTGTCCTATGTTATTGTACTTGAAATATTAAGTAGAATCAAGCCAAAAATTTCTGCAGCAATCTAATAGGTACTTAGGAAAATTTTCCTTCTTAAACTCATTTTTTGTCGGAAACTCGCGCGTATTGCACATATAATCATCTGTTGAAGAATGATCATTTTTTCTATATTATTGTTCTTGAAATATTAAGTAGAACCAAGTCAAGTATCATCCCAAAAAGTTTTCACAGCGATATAATAGGTACTAAGGCAGTTTTACCTTCTTATGCTCATTTTTGCTTGGCGAATTGCCGAAAATTTGTGCCTATTGCATAATAGTCATCTGTTGAAGTACGTTCGTTTTTCCCGTGTTATTATTCTTGAAATATTAAGTAGAATCAAGCCAATTATCGCCCCTGTTAGATCGTTGCGGAAACTTTTTGAGGCGATCCTTAGATTGATTCTATTTATTATTTCAAGAACAATAACATAGGAAACACAAGCGTAGTTCAACAGAGGATTTTCTATACAATAGGCATGAGTTTTCAGTAATTTGTCAAGGAGAAATGAGCTTAAGAAGGTAAAATTGCCTAAATACCTATTACATCGGTACTTGACTTGATTTTGCTAACTATTTCAAGAACAATAACATAGGAAAAGCAAAAGTACTTCCATAGAGGATTATATATGCAATAGGCACGAGTTTTCGGTAATTAGTCAAGTAGAAATGAGCTTAAGAATGTAAAATTGATTAAGTACTACATCAAAGGATTATCCGCGGAATGGGTACGAGTTTTCGGCAATTCGTCGAGTAGAAATTAGTTTAAGAAGGTAAAATTGTTTAAGTACCTATTAGATCCCTTCGAAAACTTTTTAGGGTTTTGGTTGGTTTGATTCTGTCAATAACAATAACATAGAAGAAACTAACATACTTCAACATAGAATTATTTATACAATAGGCAAGATTTTCCATCAATTTTTTTTTTTTTTTGGGGGGTCGCTACGGAGCACATATTAAGCTAACAAAGTTCCGGGCGTACAATTCGGATGGGCTTCCGAGCAGAGCAACGTAGTGCATTCGGCATGGAGTTGAGCCAATCTCGAGGGAGGTTATTCCTGCGTTGGGCCTGGCGCAACCAATTTGCAGGCTTATTGGCCTCCCTTGGCCCAACTTATTGAACGAGAACATTCTAACAAAATGGAAAAAGGAACTCCAATTGGACGTCTTCCGCAGGGACGACGAAGGGTTATCTGAAGAACGCAACGCCACCCGCTGCTGTAGAGAGACGAGATATTCAATAATATCGCGGCAATCAGATTCACCGGAGATGGTGGATGCTTTACTAAGGTTAGCGTACTCGTTAGCAAGGCGAACCACTACAAATTTAAGATCTTGATAGCACGCAAGAGCTTCAACCTGTTCGGGATCGGTGGCTGGAACAGACTGTGCAAACCCACCCATGCAATAGCCCCGATGATCACGGAGAAGACGAGTAATAACGCCATTATCGTGACCCGGGATGAACAATCAATCCATCAACGTTAAGAAAGTAAAATTACCAAAGTACCTATTAGATTGCAGCAGTATTGAATTCAACATTAATAGAAAAAAACGAACATACTTCAACAAAGAACCATCTATGCGGCAGGCACGAGTTTCCAACAATTCGTCAAATATAAATGAGCTTAAGAAGATAAAATTGCCTAAGTGCCTATTAGATCACTACGGAAACTTTTTGGATCTATACTTAGCTTGATTTTACTTAATATTTTTAAGAACAATAACGTAGGAAAAGCGAATGTACTTTAATAGAGGATTATCTATGCATTAGGCAAGAGTTTTCAGCAATTTGTCAAGAAGAAATGAGATTAAGAAGGTAAAATTGCCTAAGTACCTATCAGATCGATACTTGGCTTGATTCTGCTTACTATTTCAAGAACAATAACATAGGAAAAGCAAAAGTACTTCAACAGAGGATTATGTATGCAATAGGCACGAGTTTTCAGCAATTCGTCAAGTAGAAATGAGATTAAGAAAGTACAATATTTTTTTTTTGGTCGAATAAGAAAGTACAATTGACTAAGTAATTCATCAAAGGATTATCTGTGGAATAGGCACGAGTTTCCGACAATTTGACAAGTGAAAATGAGTTTAAGAAGGTAAAACTCTATAAGGGTCGATTTGATTCGGCACTTAGCCAAAAAACTTTGATAAAATGCAAATACCTTTGGTTAAAGGCTTTTTGCAAAATGCAAGTTGTGTTTGGTAAAATGTATTTTAAAAACACGTTGGAAAGTAATATTGACGTAAATATTGTTTGGTGCAAAATGAATTTTGTAGAGTATTTTTTCTTTTTTTATAATAAAAAATGCGACGGCGGCGGAGACTGGCTAGCGGCTATTGGCGATTGGCGGCGGCGATGACTGGCGAGGTGTAACGGCAACGAATGTGACAAAGTTAAAATAATAAAAAAAAGAAAAATTTCGAAAAAGGGTTCGAAGACCTTTAATTTTCTCAAATAAGGGCCCGAGGTCCTTAGGTGGTTAAATGGCTTGCTTCCACTTGCAGAATGTTGGCAAGAGGATGAGGAAGAGGCTGGTGGTCGGCTCGGGTCTAGGCGATGGCCGGAGCTAGCGGTCGAAAGTGGCAAACGGCGGCGGCAGAATCAATCGGCTGGAGCTCTCGGCTAGAAGGGAAGAAGGAGAAGAAGAAGAAGAAGAAAAAGAAAAAGAAGATAAGAATGGAGGGGGTTTCGGCCAAGAAGAGATAGGGGGTTCATACTTGGTCAACTTGATTGTTGTTTCAAATAAGGGCCCCAAGTGGTCAAATTGTTTCAAAAAACTACCTGACTCAAGGGTAGTTTCGTCCTTTTCTTTTTTGTTATTTTTTCTTTTTACATTTTTTCCTTCCTCGCCCCTACTTAGGCCACGGTCAGCTTCAAGCTCATTTCTACTTGACAAATTGCTGAAAACTCGTGCCTATTGCATACATATTGTCCAAAGCAAACGAATATGTGCTCAAGAAGTATCTTTAAGCTGAACATGAAGAAGGTTGTAATCTTAACCTTTTGATGTGATGGAGAACTGCTAGCCAAAAGTTCAAAGTACTTTCTTTAATGGCTTGAGATATTTTGGCTATTCATGTAACAACTATTGCTTCAAAGTCTACTTTCAGCACATCTGGCAGTGTGCTTGATAACTTTGGAAGTTTTTCTACTCCTAGAGTAGCAAAAGCTTTGTTTTGCACCCAAGATTGGTTGCGAGTGGTTAATAAGCCAATTAATGTTAGGGAGTGCGTCATGAAAGCAGAAAAAGTTTAAGTGTGGTAAGTCATTGATATACCTTTTTATCTTGTTATTCTTTAGCATAACTAAGAGAGTGCTTTATTTAATATCTTGTTTTTGTTAGATATGGATGATGCTCACTTGGAGCTTATTGGGAAATCATCTATGAGCTGAAATGAAAGGAATATATATGGTGAGATATTAAAGCTTATTGTATACTTTTATTTTTATTTTTGTGACTATTATCCTACATTTGAATCACCAATAAAGATATTTTCACTACTCTAATGTATTCACATTTTCTTTTTTTGCTACGGCATCTTTTCACAGTTGGACTTGGCAAGATGATGATTTTCTATATTCATTACACAAGTGATTGGAACCTGCTAGTACACCAACAATTGCCCGAGTAGGCTTTCTGATTATAACAAGACATGTTGTACTATTTGGACTCAGTGATGTGGTTGGATTTTATTGCTACGATTGTATATTTGTTTTAATGGACCAACGACAACATTGAACTATGTTTCTTTTATCTCACATCTTGATTTGAATTTTTTACAGTTGAATGTAGTATATTATTGAGGATAGTCTGTTACAGCATTCGGCTATTGTACACCAACAATTGCCTGAGTAGGCTTTCTGATACGTTGTACTGTTTGGACTCAGTGATGTGGTTGGATTTTACTATTGGGATTGTATATTTGTTTAATGGTCCGACAACACCATCGAATTATGTTCCTTTTATCTCACATCTTGATTTGATTTTTTTTTAATTGAATGTAGTCTTACTGAGGATAGTCTGCTACAACATTCAACTCTTGTACACCAACAATTGCCTGAGTAGGCTTTATAGCGGTTGGGTCAGGACCGAGATCAGACCGGACCACCGGTCCTGGGTCCGGTCCCGATCCGATCCTTGGTCCCAAAAGTATGGGGACCGAAATTATTGGTCCGGTCCTTGGTGGGTTCATGCCGAAACCGAACCGATCCAGACCATGTACACCCCTAGTGGAACCCCTCTTTAACCCTAAGATATAACAAGGTATATATAGAGAATATTAAGGCAAGCCCTAGGATTTAATTCAAGCCATCGAGTTAAGAGATTTCAGACAAAATAATAATCGTATGATTTGAAAATCTAAAAACTAAGAGTCTCATCTACTAAAATTTTTTGAAATTTTCAGCTATAGGGAAAGCGATATGGACTCATGCGTGCAAATTTGGTTTCAAATGGGGTTTTAATTAATTAAATAAATAAATGATTAAAGCCTTTAACAATTAAATGAGCAAAAGTGGGCTGATATAAATATTAAGAATAGGTTTAATCCGATGTGAATATTTCGGTACACTCCCTAGCCTAAGTTGAAATTCTCGTACTATTTTGGTCTAATGGCTGTCAAATTAAGCTCAAATGACTTGCCTCTAACCCTAAATGTAAATCACATGATTGAATAAATATGCAATGCATGAAAATTTATTTTTTGTGAGAATTATGATTAACTTTCATTTTGTGCTTATATGAATGATTTTCTAAAAGCCAAAATTTAGGTGTTAATATGTGACAAATATATCTCAAACTATTTTTTTTATCACTAGAAACTTCAAACTAGTTCATTGTGATAAATTTACCCCAACCTATTGTTTCGACCACCAAAAATCTTAAATTGGTATATTCGTGATAAATTTACCCAAATTAATTATTTTAACCATAAAAAATCATAAACTGGTACAAGTATGATAAATTTATCCACAAACTAATTTTTAATCATAATAAATTTCATACTAGTATAGTTATGATAAATTTATACCCAGATAATAATTTTTTGCATTGATAATCCTCTATTGAAGCATTCGTTTTTCCTATATTATTATTCTTGAAATATTAAGTAGAATCAAACCAAGTATCGCCCCAAAAAGTTTTCGAAGCGATCTAATAAGTACTTAAGGCCTATTTGCTTCAGCATTGCAGATAAGCATTTGGGCTATAAAGTTCCTTGGCCAAATATAAATGATGTTTGGTTCAATTTTTTTACTCACTTTAGTCAGATGCATTTGCATTTTAAATGCTCTCTAAAGTCTCTCACCCCAGAGGCACTTTGGATTAAAGGAATTTTGAGAAATGCAACTAATTTTTTTTTGAAAAATTTCTAAAAAGGGTCTCTAGTCCTTTAATTTTCTCAAATAAGGTCCCGAACTTGATGTTGTTTTAAACAAGGGTTTTAAGTGATTAAACCGTTTCAAAAAAGGGCTTGACTCAAGGGGTATTTTCGTCCTTTATATATATATATATATATATATTTTTTTTTTTCTGTTCTTCTTTTTACTTTTTTTCCTTCCCCTCCCTTCCATCTCTCGTTCAGTTGTTCTGTATCAACAGGCTCTTTGAACCACCGCCGAACAAGGGCCATCGTCGGGCGACCCTCTCCCCAGCCGGCATAGGGCGACCTTCCCCTGGGTGCACGTCGCCCTCCCTCGGACCGGCTCGCCCTTGCCTGGGTCAGCATTAGACAATGCCTCGTCAGCGCCTGGCGAGGGTTACCTCCCCAGATCTAGCGAGGAAAGCCCTCGCCCGACACCAACGAAGGTAGATCTCACCCTCTCTCTATCAATCTTCTTGTTGCGATTCAGCCGCTAAACAGAGGCTCGTTAGTTGTTTTCTTTTTCAGTGTTGGAAAGTAAAAAAAACAGGGACTCTGATTATGGCTGAACCGAAAGCAAAGGAATGGGACAATCCTTATGGAAGGGTGTCTTCGTCGACTCGTTCCTCTCCAAGCTTAAGGACAAGAACGACCTCCTCTCGAAAAAGGGGTGGTCGCGCAGGTCCTCCATCTTGCCAGAGTTCAACAACACTATGCGGATCTACAACAGGAGGAGCCTCGTCCCGCTCGAAGAACATCGAGGGTAAGGTCCGTCACAAGTTCTACGAGTTCGGTCTCGTGCGGAAGCGGACCCAGGCGAGGGCGATCACCGCCCGACCATGAAAACGTCTCAACCATGGCGATGCCTCCACAAATAAGGGCTCGCTCAACGTTGGGGTCCTGCACTCGCTGTTGCCGTCGCTGTCGCTCGCGATCTCGATTGCACCCGAGTTGCCGCCACCGCTGCAGTCCGATGCCTCGTCGCAGCATCGGCGACCGGGGAAGAGGGTAATCTGATCTTAGGCAACTTCAAATCTAGAGGCATGGTGGAGGGAGATGGAGAGAGACGTTTTCATGGTTTTGAGACTATGTAGTGATCTTGAGGGAGAGAGACCGTTCGCCTGACGCCAGCATCGTCGGGTCATGGTCAAGTGCGGCAAAATATTGTACTTTCTTAAGCTAAAAAAAAAGAAAATGTGAATACATAACAGTAGTGAAAATATCTTTATTGGTGATTCAAATGTAGGATAATAGTCACAAAAATAAAAATAAAAGTATACAATAAGCTTTAATATCTCACCATAAATATTCCTTTCATTTCAGCTTGTAGATGATTTCCCAATAAGCTCCTGGTGAGCATCATCCATATCTAACAAAAACAAGATATTAAATAAAGCACTCTCTTAGTTATGCTAAAGAATAACAAGATAAAAAGGTATATCAATGACTTACCACACTTAAACTTTTTCTACTTTCACAACGCACTCTTTAACATTAATTAGCTTGTTAACCACTCGCAACCAATCTTGGGTGCAAAACAAAGCTTTTGCTACTCTAGGAGTAAAAAAACTTCGAAAGTTATCAATCACACTGCCAGATGTGCTGAAAGTAGACTCTGAAGCAATAGTTGTTACATGAATAGCCAAAATATCTCGAGCCATTAAAGAAAGTACTTTGAACTTTTGGCTAGCAGTACTCCATCACATCAAAATGTTAAGATTACAACCTTCTTCATGTTCGGCTTAAAGATACTTATCGAGCTCGTATTCGTTTGCTTTGGACAATATTTGGTCCTCTTCATCGGAGCACTCGAACTCCAGCTCCTTGTCCCAATCATCGAAACCAAGCTTCTTTTGGCTATCCTCATCAAGGCAATGAAGATCCTTACTACTAGCACTACTACTAGGAGTAGGACTCAATCGTTGAATACCCAAATATTTGTTACAAGAACTATAATAAGATTTCTCGTAACAATGAAACAAGCGTTCCAAGGCAATTCTCACATTATCGTAACTGTCATCAACTTTCGCACTATCATCATAGATAAGTCTATAAGAACGCCGCACATAATGCATCTTTTTTCTTGAATCCAATATTACTGCAATCAACACCATCATATTTACTTTCTCGAAACTCCCATAATATTTGTCAAACTTTTCCTTCATCTTCATAGTCATATCTTTCACCCTAGGAATCAAAGCTGTCTCAGCTTGTCTGAGAGATCTATATAAAGAAGCTATCCCAACAAAATAATCATTTGAAGTGATATACAAAGTCCCGGAGATTTCCTTGGTGGCATCATAAAACTTCTTCAAAAATATGGAAAAAGCTTTGGCATTTTCCCAATCATCATTTTTAGGATGTTCCTTCTTAAGCTCATTCACGTAATAAGGATCATCTTCTTCCATTCTTTCAAAAAAATTTCTTAGCTTCAAGGCAATGCCCAACATGAGATAAGTGGAGTTCACCTTGTAGGGACATCAAGACAAACTGAACTCTTATAAGTGATCCTTGCTCTCTCAATACAAGTTTTGAATATTGCGACTCTCTTGGGAGAACCCTTCACATAGGTAATTGTGCATCAAATACGTGAAATAGATTTACGTACCTCCTTCAAACTCACAATCAAATTTAATATATGAGCCATGCACCTCTAAGATCAATAGCTTGTCTTTTGATAATTTCTCTTTCAAAAAATCAATGGCTACATCATTTGAACTAGCATTATCCACAATGGCTATGGACACTTTTTTTTTCTATTCCCCACTGATAGATGCATTTCTCAACCATTCTCCCAATGTCCTTGCCCTTGTGACTAGTGACCACCACAAAATTAATTATCCTTTTGTTTAATTTTCAGTCATCATCAATAAAATGTGCAGTAAGCATAAATAGCTCAAGTTCTGAGAGGAAGTCTGTGACATTCTGATTTTCTTGTCATTTCGAGAATTATTAAAGAGAATATATTTAACGATGTATTTCAGTCGTATCTCGCTTGGATCTGATCAATATCGAGTTAACTGACCAAAAGGGGAAGGCTAACGCGAGACAAGATACGTTGACCAAGGGAATTCGAATAAGAAATGACATTTGGACCATAAGGATTGTCGAGGGGACATTTAGAGCCATGAAAGGCCGATCTAAGAACGATTAACGAATGCATTGCTAGCGTTATACGATTAGAGCGCGGGTGATGCCGCATAACCAATGTATAATTTGTAAAATTTTCCTAAAATTGAACAATGACGACCGAGATCGTCTGAACTAGTAATGGACCCTCTCAATTACATGACAACCAAGGTTGCCATGAATTGACGAGCCCTAAGTGTGATATGAATTACAGAGTGATACGTGTAACGTCTGCAAAAGCCGCCCATCAATTCGGGATAGACTGGAATCACATCTGACAGAGAAATGATTCAAAGACGAGTCTCGAAATTAGAAAATAGAGAATCAAGAATTTTAACATTATAATTGGATTGGCCGTCGCCTCATCGAAGAAAATTGAAATTAGAAAAACGACGTTCCAGACGTCGAGAGTAAAATTACCATTTTACCCCTCAATCCTTAGCCTTGCCTTAATAAATGGATAAGGGCATTTTGATCAATTGCAATACCCCATGGCTACCGAAAATTAGGAAAAATAGCAGCCCTTGGATGAAGACTTGATTGACATGAAGATAAATGTCAAAAGATTAGGCTTTGGCATTTATTGAATCACTTTTAACTTACCATTCTTCATGGTAGACTCTCAAACTTGGTGTATACCCCTCTCTCTCTCCATGCTCAGCCGAAGACCTCAACTTGCATAGCCATCTTCTTCCTTTTCTTCTTCTCTTCTTCAGCCATGAGCAGCTCCAGCCCGACCAGCCATTGCCGCTGTCTTCGCGCCTCTCGACCGCCGTCTCCGGTGACCTCCAGCCACTGAGCCAAATACTAGCATCTTCCTCATCCTCTTGCTGATCGGCTTCATCTTGAATTAAGTCATTTGACTCACTGAGGAGCTCCGGCTAGCCATTTTCCTGAGAGTCGACGAAAACCGTCACTGCTGGAGGTAAGTTGCTGTTTGAACTTCGTAGGGCCTCGAATCATTTGAATCTTTCCGCCAAATTTTGTGGACATCTAGGGAACATATATACTGAGTTGTGGTAAAAATTTTGGATGAATTTGATGGAGTTTTGACCCCAAATGGGTGTTGTGTTTGAATGGTAGAAACTGACCGGCGGTAGGCGTGAGAGAATCGAACTTGTTCGTGGGCTTTCCAGCGTCGCCTTGAGCTCAAATTTTCGATGAGACTCTATTAGGACTAGAACTATATGTTAGCAATTAGATTAGTGAATAAATTGAGGATTTAAGATGATTTAAGGGCTGATTGAGTGAGATATGCACAGAACCGAAAATGCCCTATTTCGGTTCTGTGCATACCGAAACTTTGGGGGCTTTTTGGGATTCAATTGAGCTCGAATTTCATTGTTGATACGTATTAGAATGTCAATTAATACGTCATTAAGGTTTATGCTCCGTGGATTGGTGAATTGAGCAAGAAAAGTTGACAAATTGATTGGTTCCGCTAGGATTGTTCGCTGCCCTATTGAGGATTGCTTGAGCCGAATTGTTGAAGTGCTTAAAAGGAGAATTTTGCTAAATTGAGTCTAAGGGAAGAAGTTTTTAAACCTTGGCTAAGAGGATTTGATTCGATTGGGTGAATTGGGTGTGAATTAGGTTGGTTCTCCTGAATTATGGTGTGATTGTCCTTTGTGTGTCCTCGTAAGGTGTCGATGGCTTGAACGCTTGTTGAATATTTATGCCATGAATTGATTGCCTCTTGTGAGTGATGAGATTGATTGCCTTGCATGCCATAGATATCTAGCTTGATGCATGAGCTTGTACTCGATTATGAAGTTTAAATTGAAATAATGTCTGGCATATTTTGAAACTTATGATACCCTAAGGCGTTGAGACGAGGGGTTGTATGGATTGATACCCTGAGGCATTGAGACGCGGGATTGAAATGGCCAATATCCTGATGCGTTGAAACGCGAGACGGAATTCGATATGTGTCGACATAGGTCTGGAATGAAATTGAAAGCCTGATGGGTTTACGCGAGTTTGTTAATGGGATGGTCTGACGCATAATTACGGGGACCGAGCCTAAGGCGTTATAAATGCCAACGTGAATCAATGGAGGCTTGGAAGGGTGGAAGGTGTGACCTGACTTGGTATTGCGTGCTTGGTTCGAACGATGAGATATGATGCCATGATTATATGCTTGTCGCTCGCCTGTGTCCATATGTTATTTAATAACTACTGAATGCTTCATGTGGTTGTTTGCGCATTTGGTTCTTGATTGCATTCACTTGAGTATACGGTCAGCCTAACCTAGGTTTAAGACTTGTCTTACTAAGATGTAAATCTCACCCCGTTGCGGGATCACATTTTTAGATCCTAGACCGTGATAATGTTGCCGATCAGACTAGGTGACCCGAAGGAGATGTTCATGTATTTTGAGGAGTTCCCGGACGAACGGAGAATCGTGTACATTAGGAAATGCACTGTAGTTTGGGTCGATGATTGTGTAAAGAGCTGGAAGCCTCATAGGTTCGAGGCTTGGTTTCGGAGGGTAGGAGAGGCTACTACTAGACCACTGAAGTTCTCTGAGGTACCCCGTAGGGTTATCCCTAGTTGGTGTCATCCCACTTGAGATTCTGTGAAGGTCAAGGGATTAGTAGCTGGTTCGAAGAACATTCCCGAGAGGACCTCAACCCTGAAAGACACCGACGAGGTCATTGAGATCGAAGCCTCCGAGGATGACTTGATGGAGCAGTCAGCAGACGAGACGATGGAGAATATCGTAGAGGTACGCTCGGATACTTTCTCGGAGTATGAGCCTACCGAGGATGCCGAGGAGACTAGCGACTTCAACAGCTCTACCTAAGGGTTTCCGTTTTCTGGACTGTTATTTTGCTGAAGACCTCGATGGTCCGTTTTCTTTGGAGATGTTAATAGTTGTCCTTTGAATTGGTCCAGTTACCCATACCGATTAGCAAGATTAGTCTACCAACGCTTTTGTAAGAACTCGTAGGAGGTTATGTATAAATGTAATTATGGTGTTCTTGTTATCCATGTCCTCGCTAATGTTTGTACGAAGGAATTTTTGTTATCGCTTTCGTATGCGAATGGTTTTTTTCTTTTGCATCTCTCGATTTATGAATCTTGGAACTCGAGAGTACGCTTGTAGGGAGTCGCGCGCACCTATGCCAAGGCGTGGGGCATGACATCCCGCCTTGCTTGGTATCAAAGCAAGGTCAGCTCGATCCAAGTTGATTGAGGATTGGAGTAATAAGGAGGATTAAGTTGAGATAGGACGGGTAGCGAGACCTTATGGAACTTGTTAGAATAAGCCACAAGATGCAAGGCACATGACTTGGCGTATGTGATTGACATTGGTCCTGACAAGATTGTGGTGATTTATGATGATTAAGTTCCATGTCTAGCGTTGAAAGTCATTTTTGAATGTTGGTCTGCTGAGTAAATGAGCATGGTTAGTTCTGGTGAACCATTGAAGTGGACGGAATAGGGTGGACTGTTTAGTGAAGTGCCTCTGAAATTAGTTGTGTGGAGGTCGTTATGTTATGACTGTTTCCGTTAAGGCATAGTTTGGTAGCTCTGGACTTGGTTGGATGAATGAGTTACTAACTCCTTGATGAAATTGTGGTGGTCCAGGCTTAGTAAAACTATACAAGAATGAGTAATCCGCCTAGAAGGCCTAGAAGACTTAGGAGCGGAGCTTCTAGTTCGAAGCCACCTGTGACGGAGGACCCAAAAATGGATGGAGTACTGAGGGCACTCGAAAGGATTGACGACATCATCGATAGGCAGACCCAGGATAGGGATGCTGCCATAGCTCAAGCGGTGGGAGCCGCAATAGCCGCTGTCAACACCAATAACGGCAATAATGGAGGCAATGGAAACAACGACGATCATGGCCAAGGCAATGAGGCAGGGAATGCTCAAAAGGAAGTTGTTGTGGCCAAGCAGATGGGCCAACTGGTCGAACAATTTATCAAGCTGAAGCCAACTCAGTTCGATGGGACTGGAGACCCCGAACTAGCACCGAGGTGGATCGAGAAATTGGAAAAGGCCTTTGGAGTATTGAGGTGCACAGATGAGAAAGAGGTAATGTTAGTAGTGTACCAATTGGAAGGGATCGCAAATGACTGATGGACTGCCACCAAGAATGGAGTCTTTCCGGAAGGGACAGCCTTGACCTGGAATGCAGTTACCACGGCATTCAATGACAAATACTTCTCTGAGACAGCTTGAGAAAGGAAGCAAGTAGAATTCTTACAACTGCATCAGAATCACCTGACAGTGGACCAGCATGAAGCTGAGTTCTCCAGATTGTCAAGGTATGCACCTCGATCTGTAAAGGATCCCCTGGAGAAGGCGCAGAGATTTCGGGATGGACTGAGGCCTGAGTTTTGCAGCCAACTGATAGCTTTGAATTTAAGGACTTATAAAGAAATCTATGAACGAGGGCAGATGATTGAGAGGGACCTGAAGGAGAGGAATGCCGCATTTGGATCGCGATTCAGTTCATTCAGAGATAATCGCCAGGCCGGCAAAAGACTATGGCTGGCAATAGACTCTTCGTCCCTCCGATAAGAAAGAATATTGTGAAATCACCGAACTCGATGAACTAGAGTTACTGCCTCTGTGGCAAAAGGCATGGTAATGGACCTTGCCCGGCAAGGAATGGAGCGTACTTCAAGTGTGGTCAAATGGGCCATCAGATGATAACTTGCCCGAATCAAGCTCTAATGACTAGACCTCAAAGGCAACGACCACAGGCAAGATCGTCAACTGCCACTCTCCAAAATGATCAGAACTGACCCCCAGCTCAAGTATGAGTCTATGCTATAGCACTCAGGGAAGTAGAAGAAGCGCCTGGGTCATAAGTACGATTTATTTGTGTGACCAAGTTGTTTATGCTTTGTTCGATCTCGGCGCATCACACTCGTTTGTATCTACTCGGTTTGCTGATTTGGTTGATATAGAATTGAAACCGTTAAGTATGATTATGCATGTTGCCACCCCATTGAAGGATAATGTGTTGGTTTCGTTAGGCTACACTGATTGTGAAATCTTAATTGGTGGTAGTAAAGAGAGTATCGACTTGGCTGTGTTGCCCATGTATGACTTCGATGTAATCATATGAATGGATTGGTTGGGTAAGTAAAGGGCGGTAGTTGATTGTGGCAGTAGGATAATCCGTTTCTATCCGGAAGGTTGCCCTAGTTTTGAATTTGTGGAAAGTCGAGAAGGAATCTCGATTCCTTTAGTCCTATCTCTTGAAGTGACAAAGCTGATGACTGAAGGATGTCAGGCGTACTTAGTCGCAATTATGGACACGACCGCCAAAGAGCCTAAACTAGAAAGTATTCTGGTAGTGCGTGAGTTTCCTGACATTTTCCCCCAAGAGTTGCTAGGGTTGCCACTAGAACGAGAAATAGAATTCGTGATTGAGTTGACTCTTGGAACGGAGTCGATCTCGAAGGCACCCTGTAGAATGTTCTTATTGGAATTGAAAGAGTTAAATGTGCAAATGCAATAATTACTAGGTAAGGGATTTATTTGCCTGAGTGCTTCACCGTGGGGAGCCCCGGTATTGTTTGTGAAAAAAAAGGATGGGTCCTTGCATTTATGCATCAACTACAGACAGTTGAATCAAGTAACTGTAAAGAATAAATACCCACTGTCGAGAATTGATAACTTATTTGACCAATTTCAAGGAGCTGCGGTATTCTCAAAAATTGACCTAAGGACCGGGTATCATC
Source organism: Rhodomyrtus tomentosa (assembly GCA_028455895.1). NCBI lineage: Eukaryota > Viridiplantae > Streptophyta > Magnoliopsida > Myrtales > Myrtaceae > Rhodomyrtus > Rhodomyrtus tomentosa. The sequence continues at coordinate 43,997,371 of JAPCWY010000003.1, read as the reverse complement.
AGTTGAGAATTAAGAAGAAATACATACCTAAAACTGCTTTTAGGATGAGGAATGGTCATTACGAATTCACCATGATGCCTTTTGGACTGACCAATGCTCCAGTCGCATTCATGGACTTGATGCATTAGGTGTTCAAGGAATTCTTGGATAGATTTGTTATAGTCTTTATTGACGATATCTTGATTTACTCAAAGAGTAACGAAGAACACGAAAAACATCTGAGGACCGTCTTGCAGACCCTGAGGGAGCACTCGCTTTACGCTAAGTTTAGCAAATGCGAGTTCTGGCTGAATAAAGTAGCATTTCTTGGCCATGTGGTATCTGAAAAAGAGATTGTTGTGGATCCTACGAAGATCGAAGCCGTTATGAATTGGCCTAGACCTACCATGGTTACGGAAGTCCAAAATTTCTTAAGATTGGCAGGGTATTACAGACACTTTGTGGATAAGTTTTCATCCATAGCTATTCCACTGAAGAGTTTGACTAAGAAAGAAACTAAGTTTGAGTGGACAGACAAGTGTGAAAGGAGTTTTCAGGAGCTGAAGTATCGGTTGACGACATCACCTGTATTAACGATTCCATTAGGACCTGGAGGCTATGAGATATACAGCGATGCTTTGCTAAAAGGACTAGGCTGTGTGCTAATGCAACATGAAAGAGTGGTTGCCTACACGTCCCGACAACTGAGAACGCTCGAGATGAACTATCCAACTCATGATTTAGAATTGGCAGCAATCATCTTTGCTCTGAAGATTTGGAGGCATTATTTGTATGGTGATAAGTTTTAAATTTATAAAGATCACTAAAGCCTGAAGTATCTATTTTCTTAGAAGTAACTTAACATGAGGCAACGTCGATGAATGGATCTGCTTAAGGATTATGATTGCGACATATTATATCATCCTAGGAAAGCGAATCGAGTTGCGGATGCGCTCAGTCGGAAATCTAGTATTACCTGTCTACTGGTGAAGGGATGGTCGTTATTTGAAAATTTGAGGGATTTTGAATTCATATTGGAAGTCTATCGGTTATCTAGTTTGATGGCCACACTGAGAATAGAACCTGAGATCTAGGAAAGAATAAAAGCCTTACAGTCTACGGACCCAAAAATTTAGAAAATCCTGGAGATGGATGCTACGAAGAGGAAACCAGAGTTCCAAGTGTTAAAAAACGGAATTATGAAGTTTCGGGGGCGTCTATATGTACCAAAGGATGGAGAGCTTAGAGAAAGGATTTTATCAGAGGCTCATAGAAGCAATTATAGCATCCACCCAAGTAGCACGAAAATGTATCAGAACTTGCATCAACATTATTGATGGAACAGGATGAAAGTGAATGTAGCGAAGAATGTGGCGAAGTGCTTGACATCCCAGCAGGTGAAGGCACAACATTGTAAGTCTGGTGGATTGTTACAGCCATTAGAGATTCCTGAATGGAAATGGGAACACATGACAATGGTCTTTGTCACGGGACAACCAAGGAGCCAGAGAGGCCATTATTCTACTTGGGTAGTCGTGGATTGATTAATCAAGTCTGCACATTTTATTCCTGTGAAGACTTCGCGATGGATAGATATGCCGAATTGTATATGTGGCAGATAGTGAGACGATATGGAGTACCCGTGACAATTATATCGGACAGAATTCCCAAGTTAACGGCGAACTTCTAGAAGAGTCTTCAAGATGTCATGGGAACTCGATTACAATTTAGTACGGCATACCATCTACAGACGGACGGACAATCGAAGAGGATAATTCAGACGCTCGAGGATATGTTACGAGCGTGTGTTATAGACTTCAAAGGTGGATAGGAAGAACAACTGCATTTGGTGGAGTTCGCATATAACAACAGTTATCAACAGAGTATTCGAATGACACCTTTTAAAGCGCTTTACGGAAGAGCTTGCAAGAAACCGATTTGCTGGGACGAGATTGGAGAAAGAAGCATTACAGGACCAGAGATGGTAGAGCAATCAATGGAAACAGTAAAGATAATCCGGGATAGACTAAAAACAACACAGAGTCGTCAGAAAGTTATGCGGATAAACGGTGTAAGCCTTTGGAGTTTCAAGTAGGCGATCATGTTTTCCTTAAGGTGTCGCCAATTAGAGGATTATCTCAATTTAGAAAGAAAGGAAAAATGAATCCAAGGTACGTAGGACCTTTTGAGATTTTGGAACGAATTGGGACCTTAGCTTATAGGCTTGACTTGCCGCCTAACTTGTCCCAACTATACAACATCTTCCATGTATCAATGCTATGGAAGTATGAGCCAGACCTGATGCATATACTGGATTACGAGGTTATTGAAGTGGATGACAGAGTATCTTACGTAGAAAAGCTAGTCAGGATCGAAGATCGAAAGGAGCAGATTTTGAGGAATAAGACGATTCCATTGGTCAAAGTTGTTTGGGAGCACCATGGAAACGAAAGAGCTACGTGGGAAAGCGAGGAAACGATGAGGCGTCAATACCTCCATTTGTTTGAGTAACCGAGTTTATTGTAAATCTCGAGGACGAAATTTTTGTAAGGGGGAAAGGGTTGTGACATTCTAATTTTCTTGTCATTTCGAAATTTATTAAAGAGAATATATCTAACGATGTATTTCAGTCGTATCTCGCTCGAATCTGATTAATCTCGAGTTAACTGACCAAAAGAGGAAGGCTAACGCGAGACAAGGTACGTAGACCTAGGGAACTCGAATAGGAAATGACACTTGGACCTTAAGGATTGTCGATGGGACATTTAGAGCCATGAAAGGTCAATCTAAGAATGATTAAGGATGCATTGCTAGCATTATACGATTGGAGCGCGAGTGATGCCGCTTAACCAATGTATAATTTACAAAATTTTTCTAAAATTGAACAATGACGATCGAGACCGTCGGAACTAGTAATAGATCCTCGCAATTACATGACAACCAAGGTCGCCATGAATTGACGAGCCCTAAGTGTGATATGAATCATAGAGTCGATACGCGTAACGTCTGCAAAAGCCGCCCGTCAGTTTGAGATAGGCTGGAATCACATCTGATAGATAAATAATTCAGAGACGAGTCTCAAAATTAGAAAACGAAGAATCAAGAATTTCAACATTATAATTGGATTGGTCGTTGTCTCATCGAAGAAAATTGGAATTAGAAAAACGACGTTTCGGACGTCGATGATAAAATTATTATTTTGCCCCTCAAGCCTTAGCCTTGCCTTAATATATGGATAAGGGCATTTTGATTAGTTGTAATACCCCATGGCTGCCGAAAATTAGGAAAAATAACAGCCTTTGGATGAAGACTTGATTGACATGAAGACAAGTGTCAAAGGATTAAGCTTTGGCATTTATTGAATCATATTTAACCTACCATTCTTCATGGTTGACTCTCAAACTTGGTGTATACCCTTCTCTCTCTCCATGCTCAGCCGAAGACCTCAACCTCCATAGCCATCTTCTTCCTTTTCTTCTTCTCTTCTTCAACCGTGAGTAGCTCTAGATCGACCAGCCACTGCCCCCGTCTTCGATAAACTCCAGCCACTAAGCCGACCACCAGTGTTTTTCTCATCCTCTTGCCGACCAGATCCAACTGGAATCAAGTCATTTGACCCATTGAGGAGCTCCGGCTAGCCATTTTCTCGAGAGTCAACGAAAACCATCGCTGCTAGAGGTAAATTGCTGTTTGAACTCCGTAGGGCCTCGAATCGTTTGAATATTTCGGCCAAATTTTGTGGACATCTAGGGCACATTTATACTGAGTTGTAGTAAAAATTTTGGATGAATTTGATGGAGTTTTGACCCCAAATGGGTGTTGTGTTTGAAAGGTAGAAACTGACCGGTGGTAGGCGTGAGAGAACCGAACCTGTTCGTGGGCTTTCCGGCGTCGCCTTGAGCTCAAATTTTCGGTGAGACTCTATTAGGCCTAGAACTATATGTTAGCAAGTAGATTAGTGAATAAATTAAGGATTTATGATGGTTTAAGAGCTGATTGAGTGAGATATGCACAGAATCGAAAATGCCCTGTTTCGGTTTTGTGCATACCAAAACTTTGGGGGCTGTTTGGGATTCAATTGAGCTCGAATTTCATCATTGAGTCGTATTAGAATGTCAATTAATACGTCTTTAAGGTTTATGCTCCGTGGATTAGTGAATTGAGCAAGAAAAGTTGATAAATTGATTGGTTCCGCTAGGATTGTTCGCTGCCCTGTTGAGGATTGTTTGGGCCGAATTGTTGAAGTGCTTGAAAGGATAATTTGGCTAAATTGAGCCTAAGGTAAGAATTTTTTAAACCTTGGCTAAGAGGATTGGATTCGATTAGGTGAATTGGGTGTGAATTAGGTTGGTTCTCGTGAATTAGGGTGTGATTGTCCTTTGTGCGTCCTCGTGAGGTGTCGATGGCTTGAACGCTTGTTGAATACTTGTGCCATGAATTGATTGCTTCTTGTGAGTGATGAGATTGATTGCCTTGTATGCCATAGATATCTAGCTCGCTACATGAGCTTGTACTCGATCATGAAGTTTAAATTGAAATAATGTCTAGCATGTTTTGAAACCTATGATACCCTGAGACGTTGAGACCCGGGGTTGTATGGATTGATACCCTGAGGAGTTGAGACGCGGAGTTGTGTTGAATTGTACCATGATGCGTTGAGATGCAGGGTTGAAATGGCCAATGTCCTGATGCGTTGTGACGCAGGACGGAATTTGATATGTGTCGACATAGGCCTGGAATGAAATTGAAAACCTGATGCGTTTACGAAGGTTTGTCAATGGGATGGTCTGAGGCGTAATTACGTGGACCGAGCCTGAGGTGTTATAAATGCGGGTGTGAATCAATGGAGGCTTGGAAGTGTGAAAGGTGTGACCTGACTTGGTAATGCGTGGTTGATTTGAACGATGAGATATGAAGCTATGATTGTGTGCTTGACGCTCGTCTGTGTCCATATGTTATTTAATAACTATTGAATGCTTCATGTGGTTGTTTGTGCATTTGGTTCTTGATTGCATTCACCTGAGTGTACGGTCAGCCTAACTTAGGGTTAGGACCTGTCTTACTGAGATGTAAATTTCACCCCGTTGCGGGATCACATTTTTAGATCCTAGACCTTGAGAATGTTGCCGATCAGAGTAGGTGACCCAAAGGAGATGTCTGCGTATTTTGAGGAGTTCCCGAGCGGACGGGGAACCGTATACGTTAGGAAATGCACCGTAGTCTGGGTTGATGAGGATGGAAATAGCTGGAAGCCTCATAGGTTCGAGACTTGATTTCGGAGGGTAGAAGAGATTACTACTGGACCACTGAAATCCTCTAAGGTACCCCGTAATGTCATCCCTAGTTGGTGTCATCCCACTCGAGATTCTATGGAAGACACCGACGAGGCATTGAGATTGAAGCCTCCGAGGACGACTTGGTGGAGCAGTTAGTAGACGAGACGATGAAGAATACCATAGAGGTACGCTTGGAGACTTTCTCTGAGTATGAGCCTACCGAGAATGCCGAGGAGACTGGCAACTTCAGCAGCTCTACCTAGGAGTTTCCGTTTCTGGACCGTTATTTGCTGAAGACCTCAATGGTTCGTTTTCTTTGGAGATGTTAATAGTTGTCTTTTGAATTGGTCCAGTTACTTCTACCGATTAGCAGGATTAGTCTACCAGCGCTTTTGTAAGAACTCGTGGAAGGTTACATATAAATGTAAATATGGTGTTATTGTTATCCATGTCCCCACTAATGTTTGTATGAAAGAATTAATGTTATCGTTTCCGCATGCGAACGATTTTTTTTTTTTGCATCTCTCGATTTATGAATCCTGGGACTCGAGAGTACGTTTGCAGAGAGTCGCGCGCACCTATGCCGGGGCGTGGGGCGTGACAAAGTCCATATATCGATCTTGAGTGCGGCCCTAGACTTCAGCTTGTGATAGTAAGTCTTCAAACTTATTTTTTCACCAAGATACAACTTCATGCAATCTCTTGACACTGTGAATCGTGAGATGTGATTGAAGAGGGGTTGTAACTCACTGATAAAAACGCGGAATCCAACATGCTCAACCAACAAAAAAGGTTGTTCATCCATAATAATCATACAGACAAACATTTTCCTACATCGTTCCTGGTCAAATTTCCATGTCGATAAGACATTACCACTAGCATCACCAGTACTAGTAGTATTCCCCATTGTTAGTTGAGTCCTACGTGTGGCAAACAATTTTTGCCTCTTTTCTACATTCTGAGGACTCTTACTACACCTTGTCAAGTGCTTCAATATAGTAGAAGTACCGTTAACAACAGTGTATATATATTTGGCATCACAATACTTGCAATACACTTGAGTTTCTCCTTTTTTCCTTTATGAAAGTGAGTCCATGCTTTTCAAATTTGTTTACTAGGATTAGGACAATCACGAGATACCTTGTCTGAATCAAATGTCTCTACGAGGTCATCTTCATCATCTTCATGTTGTAATGAGTCCATGTCCAAAATACTCGGCATATCATGGAATTGTTGCCCTTCCATTGACATGTAAATTGATCACCTGAATCAAGAACAACATAAATTAGATATATAGTAAAAACTCTAGAACAAAGACAATAAAGCATACAAGGCTTCATTTGATTACAAAATAAACGCCTGCAATCGTATTTGGAGATCAGTGGCACAAACAGGTTCCCCAATTTGGCTAGCTATTTCAATTGAAAATGTCCACCCAACATCACTAAATCCACAGGTATACATTCCGAAGAGTTCCAAAAAGATCTCCCATTTGGTTAACTGTTTCAATCATAAATGACCAGTACATAGAATAGCTATTTCTCGCTTCACTTCGATCTCCCCTCTTTATTCATGATCCACAACACCTCCAAAGTAAAACAGTATATACATAACTCCAAAGTGAATCGAGCTTGAACCCCATCAACAAATCATCAAAAGGAGCAGGCAGATGTTCAGCTTTCCATATTTAATGGAGAATCAAACTCTTAATACGTCGACTTAAATTCGAGCATCCGCTCACATGAAGATAGAAGATCGAAACGCTTGCAAGTTTTGAGATAACTCATCGCCCCAAATCCGAATTCAACTGGAAAATCTTAACTGAACACTAAATAGAAAATCAAGAAAACAACTTGCTATACAGCAGAAAAAAACCCAAAGAAAAAAAAAAACTAGATGTCGATTATTTTTTTGGGGGACAAACTCTTATGAAAAATCAAATAATAACGTATATGTGTCGAAGTAGAGGGACTGAGGGATGGATCACCTTTGATTTTTACTTGATATCGAATCGATCGAGCGAGGATTGAGATGAGGAGAGGAAGCAGTGAGCCGATGATGCCAATCGTTGTAATAGGTCTCATCAGTATCTATGAGACAAGAGATGAGAGATTAGGCCAACGAGCAAGAGACGGGACTGTGAGAGAAGCGAGGAAAGAGGCGAAGGCAAGACGTGAGCGGAAGAGAGGACACGGCGCGATTGTGAGAATGAGACTGAGATTCACTGATTTAGGGGATTCTAACTCCTCGTAACAAAAAATCCGCCCTTATAATTCAGAATCCGCCCAATGTCCCCAATGGGGCTTGAGCCTATTGTCAAAAGCTTTCCAGAATGGGACCTGATAGACCTTTTTGATAGCCCATCACACCCAAATTTTAGGTTAATACTTAATGGTAGGTAATATTTCTTTTAATTATTATTTTATTTTGTTTAAATTTTTTTGTAATTATATATATTTATATAAAAATAATTATAAATTATTGGCGATCCATTCCGGGTCGGGCCGGGCCGGACCGATCCCAACACAAGAAACTGAGGACCGGACCATCCATTTCAAGGACCGGACCAACCCTACCGGTCTGGGCCCTAGGTTCCACACATTGAGACAGATTCAGAAAATAAAAAAAAAATCGAGAGAGAGAGAAAGAGTTTCACGAAGTTCAATTCCGTTGGCAGCCCGACGTAGTTTCGCGCCAATTAACCGTGCGTCGCCATCCGTGCTCCTATTGGCGTGTTTCAGATATCAAAACGTTCAGCAATCGACAATCTATCATTAGCCATTCACGATGCCTCGATCTGACATCGGAAGCCTCCCTTCCAATCCTTGGAAGTCATGAAGTTCAATCTTGTCGACATCTCGGCGTAGTTTCGCGGCAATTGACCGTGCGCCGCCATCAGTGCTCCGATCGACGTGATCCAGGTATCAAAATGTTCAACATTCGGTGGTCAATCATTAGTCACTAATGACATAACGATCCGATACACGTAGCCTTCCATTCAAGCCCACGAAGATTTTGCCCTGCTGCCCGTTTTCCAGATTAGCCTGCTCACTGTGAAAGTGTTGTACGCTCTTTTTTCTCATCACAAATAGGTCAAATCTCACCCGACGAATCAAGGTAACACTCATGCACTTTTAGGGCTAATTCAAGCATTTTTTTTTTTTTGGTGATTTCCTTGCTGCGTGGCTATTGTTTCGTTGTTGTATCTGCACTGTCCACATTCTGTCTTTTGCTCAAATCAATTTGTTTTTGTGTTCTTTATGCGACTAACTCATGCCGAATTTTTCGGATGCTAAACCGGTGAGTCTTTGACTGTTTAAGTTGCTTTCTTGCATAAATTTGATTCCGTTTTGATGCCGTCATTGAGCAAAAACGCAGGTTTTTTCGAAAATTCAAGATACAACCTTTTTTTTATTATTATCTAAAATACCAAACCTTAACTTTTATCGCAAAATTCAAAAACCGGATTTTAATTAGATTCATTGAACATATTTTTAGAATGAAAAATTCTAAGTCTAAATCAGGAAATTTTATTCCCTAATAGGCAACATCTACATAAGTTGGCTAAACTTGTCCGTCGCCATTCTGATACGATCTTCCAATTTGGCAAAAGATGGGAATTTAGCTAGTCTGATCTATTACCTTTTAAATCTGATTCGCTATATTCAGAGAGCTGATTTTAGATTTGAAATCACCCTTTTTTGAAAATTGCAAGAAGATGTGGTTTGATTTGTTTCAATTTATCTGGATTGCAATCTTGGATTACTTAATTGGGTTGATATTCTGTGCTCGATTGACATATTGCTTAATTTAAAATTCTTGATAGTCTTTGAAAATTTCTAAAAAAAATTAGTGAGACATATTTTCTCAGAAAATCATGTCTAATTAAATCTTTAGGAAAATAAAGTTTTTTAAAAATTTATCTCAGTAAGTTTTTCTTGGAAAATTTAGGTCAAGAGAATCAAATCAGAATATTCTAAATTTGGTCGAAAACTCAAAGAAAAATGAATAGAAATTAATTCATTGTCGTCTTGTATGATTTCATGCATGTCTTGATATCTCAGATCATCTTTATGCATATTTTCAAATCTTATGCCTGCGTATCTTGCATATTTGTTTCATATTTTCGAGTATCATATATTGCATTTCATTTTTTTAAAAAAAAATAACATTTTGCATATCTACATATCATATAACTTCGCATATCATGTCTTGCATGTTCACATGATTTTTTATATATTATATTTTTCATGTCGTTCGCTTGTCATGTGATATCATGTTTTGGACCATGCATTTTAGGATAGTTAAAATTAATTCATATGCTTAAATCATTTAACCTAAAGTTGCATGTCACTTAGGCTAAATATAGTTTTCGTATCCAATGCAGTCGGCGTGATAAGATAGATAGTTGCATGATTTTTGAATGTCATTAGCATAGATTGTCTTACGTCATATTGCATGCACTAATTAGTTAATTGAATTTTGCATATCATTGCTTGTCTCGCATTTTTGCATGAGCATATCATCATGTCATTTAGTTAAAATTCATTGTCATTGCAAGCATACATTCATTGCATCCATCTAAATAAGTGAAAACACCAAAAAAATCACTTCATCATTTTGAATTCAAATCAAATTCAATCAAGTTTGAGTCGTCAATTTAGGACATCTCATGGAATGGAATTAAGGTACCGAAAGTACATTAGCTTTAATTAGTTAATGTAACCAAGTCCTCGAATCTACAATTTTTGGTTTGTTGAAATAAAATAGTTCTCCCGTTATTTTATTTATATTTCTAACCAACCTATTAAAAATGGTTAGTGGCGACTCCAAATTCTAAATCATCATGATTAACTAAGTTGCGACTGGGTAGGACTTGGGAGAGTCCATATTAGGTTAGTAATTAAAATTAGCCTAGAAATTTATAATTTTTAGGTCGCAACATCATAGATTTACCAGTTGGGATTTTTCATGGTATTAATCATAATGTTACGTATGATAAAATTAAAAATAAGGGTTAATATTGAGAAAAGTTTTAAATTGGTACACATGTGATAAATTTACTCTAAATTATTTTTTTTTTACTAAGAAAATTTCAAACTAGTATATCTGTGAAAAATTTATTTCGAATTATTTTTTGACTACGAAAAATCTTAAACTAGTACATATGTGATAAATTTATCTCCAAACAATTTTTTGAACCACAATAAATTTCATATTGGTACAACTGTGATAAATGTACTCACAAATAATTTTTTAACCACAATAAATCCCATACTAGCATGCATATGAAAAATTTAATCCAAACTAATTTTTTTAATCATCAAAAATCCCAAATTGGTACATATGTGATATATTTGTCTCGAACTAAAATTTTTAACCATTGAAAACTACAAACTGGTACACTATAATAAATTTACCTTTCGTTAGTTTCCGTTGAATTGCGTTAATTCCTCAAAAAGTCATAAGTCAATGTATGTATGCAAACAGATGGTGAAAATCTCAAATCGATACACGAGTCAGCTGCCACATGTCATCCAATTCCATAAATTAATAGTAAAAATTAATGGAAAAAATAAAATAGGGTAAATTCATCACGAGTTTACCAATTTGGGATGCATTTATCACATGTGTACTAATTTAAATTTTGTTATATTAAAAAAATAGTTTATAGTAAATTTGTCACATATGTACAAATTTAGATTTTTTTGTGGTAAAAAAATAGTTTGGGATAAATATGTCATAAGTATACCAGTTTGATTCGTGGTATTAACCTTAAAAATAAAAATTTATAATTTGTTAAATGAGATTTTTCGCTTGTTTTAAGAATAAAATGTTACATTTTAGAGAAAATATCTGTCTACAAACCCAGCAATTCCAGCCCGGAAATCCGTCAAGGAATTCTCGTGTTCTTGACAAGTACGTCAATAATTTTTGAAGTTGATGAACTCATTTTGTCTTTCTTTGTTTCATATAATAGTATTAATTTTTTTATTTGAAATGGATAGTAAATATATATTCTAAATAGTTCATTAAGGAAATTAATGAAAAAAATACTCATTCAATTAATATCTTCGCCAATGTATTTCAAGTGGTTCATTATCAAGTACATCTCGAACTCATTGGTAGATAAAAACAAATGGGTATAATGAATCAAACCCACCAACTTATTGTGATCCCATAATCAATGGTTCGACCGGGGTCGGGTTTCCATGATACCTACCCGATGTAAACGTGCTTGACCAAATCCAACTGGAGACCCAAATGACGTATAACCTGAGTCATCGGGTCAACTCGGTCTAGGCCGGCTTTCGTTTTGTTATTTATTATTATTATTATTTAAAAAATCGTGAATAACGAGCGGTGAAGAAAAAGTTTTTCGCAATAACTCGTCAGATATCACAGTGTAATTCAATTGGTAACATTTATAAAATGAGCCCACGGACAAGAGATCAAGTCAACTTGAAAAATTGGGATTAGGGTTCTTGAAGACGGAAATTGAATTTTGCTCCAATTTCTTTAAATAAGGCTAGGGTTCTTCAACCAGATGAGTAAGCCATGTCGTTTACCTTCTTAATTGCTGACTTCAGCTCGCTGGCATGCCACGTCGGATTTTTCGCCGAAGCGAATAGCCGATGGCACTCAAGTAATTAAATTTTTAATTTTGTGGTACTTAAGTGAGTAAAAATAAAGATTATGACACTCATGTGAACGCCATACGAAATTTACGACCATTCTGGCTTTTCGAACTAGAGGAAAAAGTGACGGCTACATGAGTAAACCTAAGTGTTCTGTTTTTCTTTTTTTTTTTATTAATCAAAAGTGTTCTTATTTCAAATGCCACATATGAAGGTGTCTTAACCTCTTACCCCTGGATTTATTGGGTCATGATACGACTCTCCTCTCATTTCGTTAGTAATTAGTAGGTAATGGGTGTCCATAATCTCTCTTTTTCATGCTTCATCAACCGCTGAACCGCTTGCCTGCAAGTCCAAACGGCTATTCAGTATTCATGGTTTTAAGAGTTTACACGGATTTGCAAATTGACCCCAACGCGAGATATAGTTGTAAATGGGGAAAAATATCAAAAAAGTCCTAAAACTTTTGCATTGGTGCCAATTCAATCCTAAATATTTTATTGGTACCAATTCAATCCTAAACTTTTTGCATTAATGTCAATTTAGTCCTATTTTTTTTTGTATTTTTGTCAATTGAGTCAATTCGACTAATTTTGACTAAAAATCGCTAGTATGAATGTCAATTGTCCTACGTGGCACGGCTGTCACTAACGTGGATATTTTTTAATTTTTTTTTGATAATTTTTAAAAATATTTTTTTAAAAACCAAAAAAATTGTTAAAAATTATTTAAAATTATTAGAATAACGAAAAAAAAGTCCAAATCAACACTAACTATGAGACATAGGACAATTAACATTCACATCAGCAATTTTCAATCAATATTGGCTAAATTAATTCAAGTGGCATAAATACAAAAAAATTAAGACTGAATTAACATCAATGCAAAAGATTTATGATCGAATTGGCACAAATAAATATTTAGTGCTTAATTGGCACTAATACAAAAATTTTAGGACTGAATTGGCATCAGTACAATAGATTTAATACTTCTTTTATACTTCTCCCGTTATAAATGGAAGTCATCTTTTCAACTTTGACCTTTTTCGGGACACTTGGCATTTGGCTGAGCTGCATTCGAAATTTCTGTGAAAATGAAAAACACATATTTTTAAGGTTTTTTTTCCTATAAGAATTATCGAGATAATTATGGTGATTTTTTTTTGGTCGGAATGGTGAGTTTAAATAATATATTTTTGAGGTGTAAAACTTGTTGGAAAATATCGTTGGCAATGAGATGAAATGAAATCAGATTTCGCTGCTCTCTTTAAGGATTTATTTTCCCTACAATGTTGCTAATGATTTCTAACAAATGCCGTCCATGATACAACAAAGTGTGAGAATAACAGATAACACTTATGATATTTTTTCAGGATCTCTAAAGGGAAACAAATAGAAAAAAAAAAAAGGAGAGAGAAGAAGCTGTATTTCTTTGAGAAAGAACGAAAATGAAAGTTCTAAAATTTGAAGTAAAGTGAACAACGAACTGAATTATAGTTTATAGATGAGAAACGAACACAAATCTTCATTTTCGAAATAGTTGACTCGGACATAGTTTTTCATTGTCCAAAAAATAGTTTATTCGGACACAGTTCTTCATTGTCCGAAAACCGTCTCATCTGAAAAATTGCAACTCTTCGTTATCTTAAACACCTATTCAAAGGTCGTAAGAAATTAATATAAAATTCAAAATTAAAAAATAAAATAGGAATGTTGCCTGTTAGTGCTTATTACCCGCAATCATGCCAAGTGCTAAGGGTGCATATGGTAATATTTCTGTTCCTAGGAACTTTTTTGAAAATAAACTTTTTTTTTGTGTTTCTATTCCCAGTTACGATTTCCAAAAACAAAAACCCGTTTGATAAGGACAAAAAAAAATCCGCCAGCCCCGGCGATCGGCGGAGGCTGGCGACCATCGGGTAGTGGTTCTGACGCAAAGAAGCAATAACTTGGAAAATAATTCCAAAATACAACTGAATTGACAAAATGATAGGATGAATATTATAAAAACAAAGGTCTATATATAGAGATAGAACTCCTTTAGGAAATAGAATTTCTAAATATAATATTATCAAAATCATATCTAATCTATCCTTAAAGAAATCAAATACTATTCAAATAAAATATTGCGTCGAAAGATAATTCTAAATTTCCTAAAATAAAAAAATTATCCAAAAAGATATCTAAATGACTCGATCACGTTTATCTACACGCTAGTTGTCCTACATCATTTCTCCTATTCTTCAGGAGAACTCGTCCTCGAGTTCGTCGTGTCTGGATCTGCTTTCTCTTGTATTTCCAGTGCCTCTTCATCTTCTGGTTCCTTTTCTGACCTATTTTCTGGAATTCTGACCACAACTCTATATCACATCATTTTGTGCAAAAGACATAATTCCCATGCCTCGCAACTTCAGATTGAGGTATCAAGAACAACTTAGCCAATTATTCTATCAATCCATAATCTTTCATAATCCACATATCGACCCCCATGTAATTATCATTAATGCTACGGCAAGGACATCTTCCTAGTATGGCCACAACCATGCCAAAGTTATTATCTATAACATCAGCATCATTCCAAGGATCGTACGGATTTGAGGGCTCCATACAAATAATTGGCACACATTACTTACTCGAACAAGTTCAGTCCACCTTAGATCACCGTCATTGCACAATTTGGAAGGATAGAGATATCTGTGATTAGTGGCAATATACAATGCGTCTTCACATGAGAAGCTCAAGATCTAGACGAACACACCTTTGCTGACCATGTGTCTGCGATGACTTGATGGCTTCGGAAGATGGGCATTAACCATCTCAGTTCTGCTTCTTAAGTCTTCTATGTTGGATTGTTTTGCAGGAGCCTTAGCTCTTCCAATGTGCTCCTGGATGATGAGTTTTTTGGTTGCGTAGAATCCATCAGTCCAGGAAGAGAAAGCCTCATCAACAACCTGTCCGAACTCAGCATGATCAGTGCCGCTGAGATCCTCTATGGCAATTGTAGGGCTCATGTCTCCAATTTGCTGATGTAGTGCTAAAACTGGTGGTAACACTCCCAGTCCTGTCGTCCATTGATCTCTTGAGGGAATAGCACATTTGAGTCCAAGGCATCCAAGATTTGCAACTGAGGGTCTTCTTGCGTAAGCAAATCTGACATGATTGAATTTCTCGCGACAAAACCATCTTCCACACCAACTGCTAGATGTAGATGTACCTGGGAGCTCGTGGGTAGGTACTTTTCTTCCGATTTTTGCTTTTGAACCTGTACTCGTTGCAAGGCTTCCTCGAGGATCTGCTCTTGGTACTCAGCCTTATCCGCAGTGGTGATTTCTGAAGGATTACTTTCATACATTCTTGCCTCATTATCTTCTTCCGTCCTCGATTACTCCTCTAATTTCTCAGAAAGCTGGTTTTTGCCATCGACGGGAGCTTCGAAGGCCATGGCGGGAAATTGAGGAAAAGAAGTGCATAAAAAATCTAGCGAGTGATTTGAATTTAACAAGTATTGTTCATAGTTAAGTGGAATGAATCGAACTTTTAACTTTTGTTTCATCCATCTCCACGTTCAGATAGTCGTTTTTTCTTATCAGTGTCGGGATATTTGTATATGCTCCCACCGGGCTAAAGCGCCACGCCTCAACTTGTTCGCCATGAGTTTTACTTGGCGATCCTCATCGATCATCATGGCATCAAATGACTCCTCAACTTCCCAGAGCCAATCCAAAAAGTCTTTTATATCCAAATTGCCATTGAAAGTTGGAGATCTACCTTCAATTGATACTGCTCAGATCACGTCGATAACCTCCATGTCGATGAACCCATGAATATGCTCATCTTGGAATCCTCTATATCGGCGACCCCCACGAATAGGCATATCCTGGAAATCCTCTTCATCTTCGTCTTCAGTATCCTCGACATAGTTTTGATGATGTCGGGTATTTCCTCCACTCTCCATGGCAACTGTAGGATGACGAGCGACGGGAATTCGCTTGGCAAGAAGAACACAGCGGACTTGGTTTGTGGACAAACGCTGCATGGCCTGTATGGCCTCAAGGATCTCTTGAAACCTTCGATCGGTTTGATCCACGAATTGGTTGAACTCCGTCTCGTTTTCACGTCCGTGTAATAGGCTAGTTTTCACGAAGAATCAATAACTTCGAAAATAATTCCAAAATACAACTGAACGATAGGATGAATATTACAAAGATGGATGTACTATATATACAGAGATAGTACTCCCTTTAGGAAATAAAATTGCTAAATATAATATTATCAAAATCATATCTAATATATCCTAAAAGAAATCAAATAATATTCAAATGAAATATTGTGTCGAAAGATAATTCTAAATTTACTAAAATAGAAAAACTATCCAAAAATATATCTAAACGACTCAATCGCGTTTATCTACACGATAGTTGTCCTACATCAGTTCCAAAAATTGTTTCAAAATTCAGAATCAATCTTTTTCTTCAAAATTGTTTATTGGCACAAAAGTGTTCCGCGAAATAATTTTGAAATTTTTTTGAACCATACGTGTTTTTGTTCCAAAAGTGTTCCCGGAACACTCTTGGAATAGAAACAGTTTCCCTAGAGAGTTTCCATGCAAGCCCTAAGTATGCCAAAATCGCGTAATTATTCACATGCAGGTATAGTTGGGTATATTCCAATTTGCCCATTTCTTTAACTTATAAAGTGTTTCACATTTTCCCTTCCATCCCAGATGAAGTAAAGGCAGTTCATTGAACAGAACTTTGAAAGTCTGATTGTCGAACTCTGAAAGTGTACGAGTAGTTCAAAGAAAGCGTTGGCGGTAGAGCCATTGATCCGCCACAACATTTTTCTTTTTTTTTTTGGAAGGTAATCCGCTACAACATTGCATGTTGCTAAGCTGATAAATAAGACTAATATGTAGATTATAAAACGCAACTTTTTCAGGTGATTTCGAGGTGTCTTACAAGTATTTAGACAGGTCGATGATGGCAAGTGAAAACTCGGGTGGGTGGCCTAAATATGAAATTGTTATACTTCGTTGGAGCTGGAGCTGGAGTTGCACGAATATTTCGAGAAATCTTGTTTCTCATAATACGCCCACGTGAGTTTGGGAAAACCAAGATATGAACCAACATACGTGATCCCTACGCATGTAATGATGGGTTCCCGCTGCCCGGTCAGCGGGCCGGGATTCCACTCTCCGATGAGCGAACAGCTGCCCCATTCGCCGGCGAGGTGGCGGGGGCTCGGTAGTAGCGCCTTCAAAATAATATCGGGTTTAGGCTTGTGTTTAAGTTGGTACGTTTGTTGTGAGATCAAATGAATTCGGATAGACTTAGATTTTGGGCCCATTTTATGTTTTATATATTGTGCTCGCATGAGAAATCATTAGAACAAGTGGTTATGGTGTAAACCTATATATTATAGTGAAATCCCTTGCGAGACGTAGCTTTGTTCCGAAGTGAATCTGAGTAAAACTCGTCTGTCATCTGTTTTTCTATTACTTGTGTGATTGTTATGATTCGGTTCGATTTAGGATATAACCCATCGGTTGGAGTGCATCAAATCTGTGATTGCACGCCTAATCCCTACACAAATCTATTTCTTAATCACTACTTGGTGGGGAGGCTTTTTCTCGTTTCTGACAAATGTCAGTCTCAAATACCAATTCTTCCGAAACGAGCACACGAAAATATATTCTCCAATACGTTCGTTGTACATCACGCTTTGAGTTAAGCATTTTGTCTCGTGATTCTTTCCATTTATTTGGCTTCGCCAATGCAGATTAGACTGGGTGCAAACTCACTTGACGTTCTACCATTGATCATTGTACTTCTATTTCATGATGTGCCAAAAAAACAACTAAATATGGCTTGTTCCATGACTGAAACTGAATAAGTTGCTGAACTCAATTGGATTTGATTCATATTGCGCGTCACTTGGACCTATCAGCGTCAACCTTTGTTACTTTTTTGGGACAACATGTCGACATTGCGTATCACAAGTAATCCAAGTTGTTCATGCGCGGACAAAGCGGATTGAGATCAATTATCATTTTGTTTAGGAAAAGGTTGCTCTTGATTCTATTGTAATTTTTACCAAGCCATTGACTCAAGAGAGTTTTTTTACCAAATCGTTGGCTCAAGAGTTTTGTCGGTTTACGAACTAGACTCAAGTCTTTTATCCTCCCCATCCGATTTAAAGGGGAGTATTGAAGTAACAAGGGCAAAAAAATCAGACTAATTATCCTTGCCCCAAAAAAAAAATCAGACTAATTAAAGTACATAATCTTCTACTAATCAGCGTGAAAATATCAAGCAGAGCATCTGCCATTTGATCATTTGGAAATCTTTTCAGATTCACTTTTCATGCAGATCAAATTACTATCCTGTCTCTAACATTCACCATAATTATAAGTGGACATATCTCTATTTATATTTTACAACATTTTCAACTCACTTCTTAGTTTTGTTTAGAAGGGACAGGAACGCAAAATGACAAAATGTCAACAATTTACCTAATTGAACCAATTTCATCTTATAGTTTAATCAGAGAGAAAGTAGTAGGAACTATCGCCGCAAGCAGTGTGCTCGTAGAAAGAGAAAACTCGAGCGACAGAGAGCCCGTTCGATATTTCATAAGAAAACAACTTCTAAGACAATATACAGCCTTAAGATGAAGCTCTCAATCACATACCGTGAAGAACAGAAAAGTCATAAGACCGTCAATGAATGACGACTCCAGGTTGTGCACGCAACCTATAACAGCTTTATCCTAACCTCCCTTGACAGAAAAAAAGTGATGGGAAGCTTGCCAAGACATGTACTATCTAATATCCTCTATAGTTTACACAAGCTGTACAAACTGAGACATATCGCTATACTACAATTCCGTGCGACAAAAATCAGCACATCAAAGATACAAGACATGTGAAGTTCCCAATCCCATGACGTCGGTTCTGAGGGCTCAGGTTTCTCTCCACCATTAGGAACTGACCTGTCCTTTTCTCTTCAACGTCATGGCCTTTTGGCTCAGTTGATGCTTTTGCCCAGGCAGAACAAGCAACAAGCGCGACAGGACGTATGCCAAAACCTCGTCACGGTGCGAGAAAGTAAAATCCAAGTGAGCATACTCAAATTCGCTGTACGACACATCCACTCCAGATTCCTTCATTTTACTGTAGTGCTTCCTCACCATGGATGGCCGAATTACCTTGTCCTTCCTTCCAGCAACCAGATCAACGGGAATGTCAATAAGCCCATAGCGTTCGCCCAAATCCAATGGCTCTGAAGATCCGTAGGCCTCCTTGTTGGCAGACGCACTACCATAATCATACATCTTGAACTTCCCACTCCGCTTCATTTGAGCTAGGTGGAGAGCCACGCGAAACGACACGCCGGGCATATCATTCATGTTGTAATGTGGTATCCCCAACACCCCGACCCAGTTCGAGCTATCCCCACCGACGACGTAACTCATTAGGGTTTGAACAAGCCCTCCAACAGCAGGGTAGTTAATGAAGTCCCGTGCCAACTTATTCAGCAACAATCGGAAGAATCTGGTAGGTATGTAGAATGCAGGCACGAAAGGGGCCAATACAGGACCTAATACCAGCAATAAATGCTCCACTAGAGTAAATGCTAAGTTAGAGTCGCCGTGAAAACCAGCAGGGGACAGTAAAATCAATCTTGAGAGCCTATGGGGCTTTTCTTGAACTCGATTGGTAATAAGGTACATCAGCACAGCAGCTCCTCCCAAGCTATGACAGATAGCACAAAGTTTATATGGCTGATCTTCATTCGCTTCTTCCTCGCCATCAGGTTGGCTAAGCTTCAACTCCGATGTTTTAACCTCATGAATCTTGTTTATCATAGCAGGAATATCCTGAGTCCCATGCTCATTAATGGAGTACTGCCAATAACTGCATTAATTGAAGAAAGTAGAATCATAAACAACATACCCTAATTTCAGTACACAATGCGAAAAGAGGAATAAAAAGTACAATAAACTTGAAGATATAACCCACTCTCTATAGGAGATGCTCTTATTCACGTGTTCCCTAGATACCAGCCCTCGAAAATTGCCAAGGAAAACATCAAACCCTGCAAGTCAATGATAACTCAAAACAGTGAGCTTCAGGAGCAGCACGGATGACTGCTAGATCATTCTCCACTATATTAACAAACCTTGATCATATGCTGCAAAAGCTGGAGAACCCACCACCCCATTCGAAACCCAACTGAAAAAAAAAAAAATTGAACTTAGATTGCATGCATTTGCATCTCAACTAAGATGCAGCATCAGCATACTTCTAACGCAGAAACCTCGAGTCCAAAGCTTTATTTTGGGAAATCATCTTCATAACATAGTATGTTCATCTTGTTCCTTCAAATCCTGTAGTGCATACCTCTAGAATAGTAGAATACTAACATTTAACAAAAATATATGTCAACCTCAACTCATACTTGTCTGATTTTTTTTTTTTTTGTTTTGGGCTTATTTTCAACTAAAGAACTTTCTATAGAGTAATAAATTTGCACATCACCATACCCTAATTGCGGACACGCTAAAAAATTAGGAAACGTAAAAACACCAAAGGAAAGCACTGAATTTTGACAAACAAACTCATCAAACAACTGCCTTTACTGTTCGGAAAAGGAAGAAACTGGTGAGATGGCACAGAATGTGTAAGAATATAAACTCACCCCATTGATGAATCCAGAATGCCATGCTGTAAGTAAACAGCCTTTCTTGCATCACGTCTGCAACAAAATAAGACACTAAGCCAAGATGGAAAAGGGATATTTTCTTAAGATGAAAATTTAGAACAAGACTGAAAGATACCGAGGTATTCTCTCCAAAAGGAGAATGTAGCCATCAGTGGTGATGACACTGATTGCTTCATATGGATACCTGAAATAGGTTTAAAGGCAAAGGAAAGAACAGTTAAGTCTCCTAGGAACTAAAATCAATGTGGGATCAATGGAGTACACAGCTCTTACCCAAACTCAGTTATCACATCCTGACATGTCCGAGCGTCTGTATTAAGAGAATGATGAAAAGAAGTTCTACTTTCTGACAGAGCAGGATCATTCCCTCCCGGTGTTGCAGTGATAACCGAGGATTCGGAAACTACATGGTTACTATGACTGACCATATTGTGCGAGAAAATCCATCCGTATAGCTGTTTAGCAACTTCAGCTGGCGAAAGCAAGCAGTGTGCAGCCTTGTGAACCATATCGAATATACCCTCTATGAAGATCTCCATTGCTAGATGAAGATCCTATAAAAACAATGTATCCAATAAGCAAGGGGAATAAATGAGTCCCAAAGTCAAGATGATCTGCCAACATATGACAATTATTATCTACCTCAATTACTCCACGTCTCCGATCAGTAGTACGCTGAAAGACATGATCCTTAAGAGTTTGAACCCTCTTTAAGGAAGTTGAACTTGAAGGCTTCTGTCTTTCAGATGGAGATGCCCTCACTTTCCTATAGAAGGGGAAGAAGAGTAGACGAGCTAGTATTGCCAGCAACAACTTGAAGGGGACCAAAATCAGGGAAAATATTCTGTTCATCCAACCCATTCCATGTCTTTCGCGTCTGGAGAAGGAGCTTGCCCTGGAGAATCGGAAGCTTTGGGATAATGGCGAAGGACATGAATTTTCACTTATATCTTCTTCCCCAGAGGAGTAGTCTGAGCTTGAAGAAGCATCCGAATCAACCGAGAGGTTGTGGACGAACTGATTGAAAGAGGACACACCACTGCAATCCAAATTGAAGAAGTCAAATCCCTACAGTATTCTCCTCAGGGTTAACGAAATATTAATACACAGAGGTCTGCCCTACTGGATTTCTTATTTCACTTATTACACTTGCAACAGCAGTGTAATTTCTTCTGGGACAAAGTAAGCAAATTCTAACCAGTCCATCAGTATGAAAAAATATTTATTATTATTCATTTTTATCCAACCATTGGACAAATCATATTTAGTTCAAGTCTTTTTACTCTATCCGATGACAATTATACTTATTACGTTGTAATATTTTTTAAACTCAGATAGGTCATAACAGATCTCAGCTGTAGACATGTATAAAAGATTTGAGGGCCGTAGCAGACGACAAATATAAATCACGGAGCTGCAATATACATTGAATTACATCCCTATGTTGGTGTTGAAACAAAGGTCAAAATGTGTTGAAAGAGGGGATAAAAATTGAGGACACTTGGCAAGCAACATTTGCGCCACGTTTTGAAGCCACAGGAGTTGGAGCAGGACCTTTCCTTTACTATGTATACATGAGTATTCAGGTGCATGTGTATGTCTAGTAAACAGTTTATCAACAGAAAGGAAGTTTGACAAAATACATGAAGCGTACTCCATTGGGGATGAGAAAAACAAAAATAATAGGAGTGAACCCACTCGCACAAATTCAATCATTTTGCTTTCAGATCAAAGCTGCAGGAGTTGGAGAAGGACCATTTCAAAGTATTACGTATATATGAGTACTCAGGTATATGTGTATGCAAGGTAACCAGCTTATCAACAGAAAAGTTTGTCAAAAAATATGCAGCATACTCCATCAGGAGGATAAGAAATATTTATCAACAGAAAGGAAGTTTGACAAAATACATGAAGCGTACTCCATTGGGGATGAGAAAAACAAAAATAATAGGAGTGAACCCACTCGCACAAACTCAATCATTTTGCTTTCAGACAAAAAACATGAATATCACATCAGCGATGACAAAGTAGTTTTTCTAGGACAAATTACCCTAATTCTAACCAGTTTGTCAACTCACTTTCTCAAACCAACATACAAGCAACTAACTCTCAAGCAAAACATGACAAGATGGCACACAGTTATAGATATTCAATTAAGACTAGTTTTGTTTATTTCGACTTCTCTATTCATAACTTGAATCCATTAAAACATTGCCCTGCACCCTTTTCACAAAACATATAACATTTTCAGCAAACCAATTTGAAGCATCATAGCAATTACACTGAACAACAGCTAGAGACAGGACAGCGATGGAGTAAAGCAAACAAGCTTACAACATACATACGTACACAGTTTGGTTAACGAGTGGCCTTAGGCCATTTTTCAAGCATGACATACAAGGATAATTTCTATTTCTAAGGCATTGATTATGTGCATCATCAGAAGGTTAAGTGCTTCGAAAATTGGGAGTCTCCATTTGTTTGTCAAACAAGTGCCTTGCGGACACCCGTTAAACCCATATACATTAAGGATCTTATATATCATCAAAGAAGAAAGCATATCAAGAGTTGTTCGTTCGTCCAAGCAATTATTTCAAAAACTAAGGCAATTATCACAGATGATGTTCTTTTCATATAGAAAAAGGAAAAGTGCACGGTGTTGTTTCAACCTTCGTGACCATAAAAGGTTCCAGGCCAAATTGTCAACTGGATGACTGAGCATGCCCAACAGCCAAAGATTCGGACTCTCAAAGGGAAAAAATGATAAGAGCACTTCAGTTCTATATACAATTCATTTGGCTAGTCTTTCCATGTGCTACTGTCAGAAGTGTACAAACTTTCCACTGCTTTTCAAGATATAGAGGAAAATGCTCCACAAGCCCGTGTGCACAAGTAAATTCTACATCCATTTTCTATCTATTATGAAAAATTTCTCAGTTTATCAGAGTTAAAGAATCAGATCATGGTACACAAAGGAGACAACTCACTGTTCCATCCACCGGGGCAACCGAGGTCCACTAAAAGTTGGCCTGAGCTCCCATCCGTTCATACCTTCAAGAATGGTAGCTTTTCCAGGTAAGAAGGCCAACAGAAGTGCTGACACTCCATTCACGAGTCTCACGATGTTGTTCAAGGATTCATAGGTGATAGTCTTAACCGATCTGCAGTGCAACCAACAAACATTCCCATCTACTTAATGCCAGAGTCTGTAAATTAAGAGGAGTTGGCCAATTCTAAGATGCTAATGGACACAAAAATCGAATGGCAGCATCAAGGTCATAAACAACAAAGCTCCAAAGTCAAACAAAGGATGCTCAAACTCTTCCAAAGCAAAACTACAATTCATCCTCTTATCAGTTTATTTTTCTTTCCCCTTTAAATTCTAACGACAAGGGAGTATCAAACCTTTCTCTAACTAGCTTTTAAATGAACATGGCATGACTGAAGGATTTTCAACCAAACCAATCATGGGTTTGTTTTTTTAAGTTTGTGTAAAATCACTATGAGAACGAATCCAGGGAGCTCAAGCTGAAGTGCCAAGCAAATTCCTTGTCAAGTTGCCGCAAAAGGAGGACAATAAAGACGCAGAAAACTCAAAAGAAGGAGGACTATGCACGCCACATCTTAGTATTGCTCAAAATCAGCTAAAGAATTGAATATAGGCAGCTTCAGCAGACAATCAGGATCATCAGAACCACTCCCCTATCAGAGAAAAAAATCATTAACGAGTTAATCAACATAACGGCATATCTAATGTCGCTCCACACATATGCAGCTAAACAAGATACTCAGCTAGAACCAAGAATTCGACGGGAAAACGATTTTCTAAAACTCAGATTACACATATGACCTGCGATCAATTTGCCCATTAACAGTGCAGGATTTGCTCCGACAAGAAACCCGTTCAACCCACTAAGACTTCATCGTTCCAAATGAGAAAGGCACGATCCATATCATTCCGACCAAAAAAGCGAAACCCACAGAGGAGAGTCGCGAGTCGCAAGGGGCTACTCACTCTTTGGATACGGCGAGGACGTCGTCGACGAACCGCTGCATCTCCAAAGCCACACGAAGCGACAAGCTCTTCGGCAATCGATCGGGAATCAAGACCTGATGATCTCTCGAGACATCAAACGGGATGGAGCAGACAGATTCGATTCTGGGGTTCCGACAACAGTTTCCCGGATGAATCCGAACAGCTTATGGGGGACGAAATTCAGATGATTCTCCAATATGTTAGCTTTTGCAACGTCGATTCTTGCCGTTGAACAATCGAGTCGGTGGCTTCCCTCCCACGCGGGGGCTCGACGCCACGTGGATTCCTGTGATTGGGCCGACATCTGGTCGTGTCAATCTTCCGGACCCACAGGTCAAGAAATGACACTTACCCCAGATTTCTGGAAACTGACGATAAAATATGAAAATCGGTACGTTTGTTTGAGCGGAAAAGCAAAATTTATCATACTTGTTACTTTTTGTTTTTCACAAAAATTAAATCATTTTAAAAAGAGTACTTTACTCCTCCTTTTCCAAGATTGGGGCACCAGGCTCCCGATATCAAGTACATATTTGATTCACCATTAACGGATTTTGATAAAATACAAATATTTTTGGACTAAAATATTTTTACAAAATGCAAGTAATACTTGGTAAAGTATATTTTAAAAAAACATTGAAAAGCAATATTGACGTAAATCCTGCTTAGTGAAAAATGAACTTTGTAAAGTATATTTACTTTAAAAAAAAAATGGTGGCGGCAGTGGTGGGTGGAGGCAACCCGTGGCGGCGACGATGTCAACAACCGACGACCGATGGTGGCAACGAAGGCGACCGTCGGCCACGACGACCGAGGGGGCGTGTCGAGTGGCTATGGGCGGCGGCGGAGAAGGTGACGAAGTTAAAAAAAAAATAATTACGCTTCTCAAAAGTCACTCAGCCTAGATACTTTGGACTAGGGACTTTAGAGAGAATTTGAAATGCAAATGCATATAGCCAAAGTGATCAAAAAATTGAACCAAATAGCATTTGCTTTTGGGCAAGGGACTTTAGAGCCCAAATGCTCATCTGCAATGGCTCAAAATGGAGCCTAAAACCATCAATATGAATCAATGACCCATTTTTTTATCCATATTTGTATAAGGATTATGGGTTTGTAAAGTATTGAATGAAAATGAGTCCAAAATATTTAAATTGAATCAAATTGACCAAAAATAGGTCACACGGTTAAATCTATTTTCGACCCATATTGAACTCATTTTTGACCCATAAGAGCAATTTATTTCCACAAGTTGCAAATGGGCTCAATACTTCAAAGTCTTTGTTGTTGTTGTTGTTGTTGTTGTTGTTGTTATTATTATTTAATTTTCTATTTTTATAACTGAAATGAAATAAATTTGAAAATAAAAAAATATAAAAGCCGCCGTCGGTCATCGATCGTCGGAGAAAAATAAAAATAAAAATAAAAAATAATTTTTATTTAATAATATTTGGAATAGTTAATATTTTTAAAAAATAAAAATTCAAAAAAAATAAAAATAAGGAAAAACCTCACGATATTTTTTATTATATGAAAGTATTTTAGCAATATTATTGTGATTTGGTAATATGGATCAAAACGAGTTGGGCCGAGTGTGAATTAGTTGCGGGTTGGATCAGGCATGAGTCATTGAATATGAGTCAAACGGGTCAATGTGAGTCAGATCATATCCGACCCGACCCAAATCCAACCCGACCTACCAATTTGACACCTTTACTTGATACTATCCAGGTGCAAAGAACTCCGGAGGTGACGACCATGAGCAAAAATCTCACTCACCTGCTTAAACTAGGAGCAAACACTCGAACGTGAGAGCAACGGATCACGGATTATTTTTTCAAACTTTTACATGTTTGGTTGAAACAAAAATTATTTGCGATCAAAATAAAATATTTATAACTAAAGGGTGAGTTTGTTTCGCAAAAAATGCATAATTTAAGAATTATTTTCCAAAATATTGTTAATTAATTTACCTGAAACAAAAAAAAAATATGTAGACATATACTATTATCGATATATAAAGTTTTATTTCTTTGACTAATTATTTCAAACGATATAATTAATTATTTTTTATGAAATTATTTTCAAATCATTTATTTATCGCGGAATAGATGGAGCCAAAGTTAAGAAAAGTAAATTTTCTAATCTAAAAAGGGACAAACAGTTTTCTTGAAAATGATT
This sequence comes from Rhodomyrtus tomentosa, assembly GCA_028455895.1. Lineage (NCBI taxonomy): Eukaryota > Viridiplantae > Streptophyta > Magnoliopsida > Myrtales > Myrtaceae > Rhodomyrtus > Rhodomyrtus tomentosa. The sequence continues at coordinate 43,970,539 of JAPCWY010000003.1, read as the reverse complement.
TCCATAAAAAGTATTTATCATTTATAATAATTTTTTTCCTGGATCAAACAAACATTTTTCGAAATTTTTTTAATATTAGTATAATCATTAATCAAAATTCACAGGGGAGAGGATACAATACATAACCCAAATTGAACGAGATTCATGGTACTTCGGTAATAATGAGCAACGGTCACGCCACGTCAGCACCAAAGCACAGTGCATCTGTGGACATAAGATCCTTTCGAGAAGCAGACGGCGAATCGCAGCAAGTTGAGGGGTGGCGCGAGGTTAGGTGTGGACGGCGAGGATTCAAGGGGACACGTGGACGGTGACGATTAAAGGGGCGTGGATTTCGCGTGAGCGGAGATGAATAGCGTGGTAAGTAAGGGAACAAGCGGGGCTCGCGCGTATCGTGTCCAATTTACTTGGAGCATTTCGGTGCCGCGTCAAGAGGCCGCTTCTAAACATTGCAATATCGAAAAGGTCTTCTTTTTTTTTTACCCCCCCCCCCCCCCCCCCAAAAAAAAATTATTCAATATTTTGCGGAGTCTTGACAAATTCTCATGTCAGCGACAAGAGCCCATTTGCCAAGATTCTTCACTTGTATCCTCAATCTTTTCGAAACAACAACTCCGAGATATTGCAAAATTCCCGTAACCATCTAGTCCATTGTCGATCGAGCGGTCGGCTCCCGTGAGACCCGCACGCGATGGCTTGAATCCTTCCATCCTCGTTCCGGATCAAGTCTAAACGAGATTTTCAGGCTAAGCCAACGGAGTATCGTCAAAACCGGCTCCTGAGAAGCGCTAATAATGCTTAGATGACGAGAGGCCCGCGCAGCTGCAATTTATAGCAAGCTTTGTGCGTTCTGGAGTCGCAACATTGAAGTAATGAACGCCATTCGAGACACGAGAGAGTGAATTAGTTCAGTCTCCGTCAAATTTTCCAACAGAAAATATAGCAACTACAACTTTGGATTTTAATAGCCACTGTCCCCTTAGTTGAGCCATAAGAGCAAAGATGAAACTAGTCCCCACAACCGAGCCATTCCGAGCTAGGCAAGCCGGTATAACTGACTAATTCCAAACCTATCAAATTTGGCCACACTGCGACTTCCAATCTGAGCACCCCGACATAACCCTAATTGGATTCAGTCTCCCAAGCATCTTTCTTCTACTCCAACAAGACGAATTCAAGAGATCATCCTAACAATTGACCCTAGACATCGTAGAAGCACCAGAAGCGTCAAATCACGGGCATTTTCTCTGAACATATGAAGCACCATGCTCCTCATACCTGAATGGATTCCCAGTATAGATTTAGTGTCGGGCAGAGAACAACTGAATATGGAATACCGAAGAGTCCAACTTCAATGAAAACTTTAACAAGAGCAATAAAAGCCGGAAATTTTCCCTGATTTTACTTCATATATCGAAAAAGAGCAACTTCACTGCTGTAGGTGAAAACTGGAACCTTAAATTCAAAACTTACTCGGTCTTTGAGAACCACATCTGCTGAAATGATCCAAGAGATGCCAATATACTTCCTCCGATCCAAACGCTGCACACCCCCATACTTGGCATTAAGAGAGCAATAGGCATAAATGATTCAAAAACACCGTGAAATATTTGTCTAGGGAACTGGGCAACTACAAGGAGGATGGTTGCCAACTGCTGCATGTAACATATAAGATGATCACTGACATTGTAGCTTCCGTGATCTTTGACAATCAAAGCCACGCTTTCTAGAGCACGTTTGAATGCTAAGGCTATATCGGTCCATCCCTTTCAGATATTATTCTCTCGCGAGGATATTATATCCTTTATATCCTAGCACTGTGCAAGGATTATATATGACATAGGTTCGAGAGAAGAATTTTAGGGAAAGTTCAAACTACCTGAATCTTCTTTCAGTTGTATTCCCACTGGCCAATACTTTTACTCTAGCAGCTTGAGGGGATTCCTGCACGTTGAGAACTCTATAGCATTACAAAGCTCAATACTCTTATTCAACAGGACAAATCGAGTATTAATTTAGGGAATTGAGAGCTCACAAATCTATCAACTGCTACAAACAACGAATAAGAATAGAACCACATGTGCCAGATAAATAATATATACATAGGGTCATACAACTCCAAAATTGTATTCTGTACCAGAGATAAGTAATGCATGACAGAAACCCGTTCTCCTCAACACGCAGTAAGAACTTAAGTATTCATTCACTTAAGAAAAATATACCTCTAGCAAGTCTTTCTCGAGACGTTCCTTCAACTGCTGCATCGATGCAGTGCCACCCGCAAGCTTTAAATAGACAAATGAAAAATCAACCTCATTTCAACAACTTACAACCAGTTGAATACATTTTATGCCATCACATTGCTCAGCATACAATTACCATTGCATGTTTTGCATGCACGAGTATGCACATTAGGGGAGGAGAGAGGAGAGTTGCCAAAACTACTCCCATTTTACAGAAATGCAAAGACTCACATCTCCTAAGCATGTTGAAGGATTCAATAAAGAATGCATGGCATATCAAAACTAAAATTAGAGGATTTATGCTTAGGTAAACAAGAGTTGATTAACATTTTACCAGAATACTACTAAAAAGTTCTCTTCGGATGTCAACGTCACACTTGTTAATACTCTCAATAACCTGTAAAAATAGGATGATTTAGCAAGAGATGTTTCTAGACTAAAAGAGTGTAATCTAGACAAAGGGCGAAGGAAAAGGACATCACCATCTGGGATAATCCACGAACAGAAAGAGCAAACTCTGAGAAACTTTCCATGCCGGGAATTGTCTGTTTTCCACATACAAAGTTAAAATCCTAAATAAGTAAATACATGCCAAAGAAACAGCATTTCTGAAAAAATTGATGTGGAAGGATACCGACCCATTTTCTACCCATAAGTTCAACAATCAGTGACACAGATATACAGATGCACAATACAATTTCAACGATTTGAGTGATTACAAAATCACGTAATTTGGCGTGAGCATTCATGAGTATACAATGCCTAATTCTACCTAAAAAGAAAATTAAAGACTCAATCAACCATGAGGGATCGACAATACAAAAGCATAACCAAATAGCTTAGGCTTCACAATTGTGTTAACTACTAAGATCTTCAACAGATAACTAAGCTGAATGAACACTCTTTAGGAAATTAAAAGCCAAAAAGCTGTCTAGTTTCAGGAAGCAATGACTTTCTGTAAGCCCATAGTCTAGAGAGGGAGTCAGAAAGCAAATATACCAATGTATGAAAAAGATGAGGAAACCTCATAAACAGTTAAAAGAAAAAAAAAATTCTCATATCAAAGAAATTGCCTCCATAAAGAACTCGTGGAAAGCTGAGCAGATGACTAAGGATAAAGATGTATTTCCAAAGATTATTAGCGCAGAGACCTAAAACCACACAGAACTCTCCAATTGGAAAAAGCACGAACATTGTAGAACCTAAGATTTTTCTAAGAGGTGAAGAAAGTGGAGATATTGACAATGGAGGTGACGAGAATAATTTTGTTTTGAAAGGATAAAAAGAAGATAAGAAGAAATAAAATTCTTTTGTTTGGGTAAACTAAATGGCCAATTCCACATGTTTTCTCCACCCAATCAAATGTCCAAGAAATGTAGGCCTGGGAGAAGTCTTTTGCCCATGAAAATCTCCACCTCAATTTCCACTACGCCTCCCAAACACTAGAATCTACATACTTTCTTTCCCTATTTTCCTCTCCACACTTTTTACTTGGTGCCAAGCATAGCGTAATGCACCTTTTTTATAAGGTAGAACCATCAAATGCAACCAAGTCTATCGTTGTTAAGGAATTGTATATGTTACGGTCCTAATAGATTATCAAAAACAAGACTCAAGCAAGCATTTTGACAGGGAATAAGAGGAAACGTGTAAAATTTGCATCCAAGTCAAATGGCTACTGGCTACCTACCTGAGCTAGGGATGGATTGAACAGAACATCAGGAATCTTAAATCTGTCGGCCCCAATTTCAATTGTCCTGCATTATGCAGAAGAAAAATGCAAGACTAAAGTGAAATGAGTGATTCTGAACAGTTATAGCACCACAACATCACCAAAAAAGGCCACAAATAAAGCATCATATTAAAGCCTTTGACTATTATGCCACATCTATGTGAAACTTCTGAGATAATAGTGCTTTATTTAGCATACAATAATCTTGAAAAGGTGAGAGATATTTAACTATACTAGACAGAACAAAGAGGTGGCCCAAATTAGGACCTTGTAAGCAATAAATTGTCAAGCAGAGGGCTCAAGAGACTCACTGGCCATCAGGTAGCTCATATGGGGTCATCGGTATATTTGCATATGCACTTTCTGCCAAAAGATATGAATTCTATCAAACATATCAAATTTGCGGCAGACGTATCTCAGTCAAGATTTGAGATTTCATATGAAAACGATATTCCCATATGCACATTCTGCCAAACAAAACTATCATTTAATCATATCAAATAACTAGTAGATGTATCTGACTCAACTTTTGAGAATACTTAAAGCTGCATATTATAACAAGGCAATATTTATTGGCCTGAAAGAATGCAGCTTGGACAAAAAGCAGCACACGGCAGTCACAGTGGGCTTACTAAATCATGCAGCGGAATAACTGCTGTATACATGCACCAAATACACACAGGACATATACATATGAACCGCCAAGAATTATCAGTTGGACGAGTAAAGAGAACACAAAGAGGATAATCTTCACTTTGAGGGTAAACAACCAGAGCCAAAGATTGACTACCATCATAGGGACTATCTGGAGCACGGCATACAGAATCCTTGATATCACTAGCAATCACCCTCTGTCATAGGAGAAGATTTAGCAGCAATATGAAGCATGTGGCATCCGAACTAGAAATCATTTACAGAAAATGGCGAACCTGGGAATATAGTCTGTAGCTTTCTGTTGTGTTTGGAAAATCAACATCAAATGGCTACACAATGAACAAAACAAGAAAATGATAACATGAGCAACTCCACTTGCGCCTTTAGTTTGAGACACACATAGCCTTGAGGATCGATCTCAAAGGTTCAAAACACATACGTATGGGCCCAAAAAAACGAAAACGCATGAACAGATTCTTAGATAACATTTTGGAGATTTGGAATTCCAGGCTAATGAAGAATCTCTTTAACCTCATAGACCAGGTAAGACTCAAGCCGAAGCTCGGGTATGCAGCCCAAACATGAGATTGTTTGCACTAGGGTGGTTTGAGGAATCGAACTTTGCTGTGTGCCTAATCTACACACACAAGTCCGACCCTTAACCACTAAACCAACACCAAGTGGCTACGAAAACATTTTTTGGACATGGCTAAATTAGGAAATAGAATGCAACCAAACATACTAAACCCCAAAGTAGATGAAAAATGCCAATGAGAAAGAAAAAACCTGAAACTCTCCCGGACGTACTTCCTTTCTCTTAAAGGAATATCTAGGTCTTATCTGCAAAACACAATATGAAATGCTTATGACCTACTAGGAACTAAGAATTCAAAGAGGGCAAGCAAAAAATGAGCTTCTGGAAGAGAATATTTACCTTGACACCTTTGCTTTCCAAGCTCTTCAATAAGCAATCAGTTAGAAATTCTCCTCCAATAGGTGAAGTTGCCACACCCTATCAGTGCATGAATATTGTCATGCAGAAAGTACCAAACAAAACCCAGCGGAAGCTTCTAGAAGGACAAACTAAACAATTTCGAGCAGCGTAGAACATTGACAAAACCCTCCATCGAAGGTAGCATCTATCATCTTATTGCGACAGAAAAACTATTGCACAGGAAAACAATTTATTTAAGGCAAAATGACACAAATGGTCCATGAACTTTGGCCTAATGTGCAATGTGATCCTTGTTCTTTTAATTTATTCATTGCTATCATTGAACTTTAGCCCCACGTTTTAATTTGTTCAATGTGATCTCTGGACTTTTTTTACATATTCAATTTAGTCCCTGGCCTATATGAAAATATTCAATATCTTTACCCAAAAAAAAAAATTCAATATCGTACCTAAACTTGAATTAATGGAAGAACAACAATGAACATTTCTGTTGAAGTTGTTGTGTTGTTGTCCCACGTCGCTTGTGAATGAATATTGTATGCTTTTTATATTCATGTAGTCTCCCTCCACCTAATAGCTTAAGCTTTTAGGTTAGACTTTCTAACATGGTATCAGAGCCAATGTTGTTTCCTTTCGCGTATGTGGGCCCACCCCCATTACTTAATTTCTACGTGCAGATTGCTTGCACGTGAGATTGGGTGTTGAAGTTATTGTGTTGTTGTCCCACATTCCTTATATTCATGTGGTTTCCCTCCACCTAATAACTTAAGCTTTTAAGTTGGACTTTCTAACAATTTCATATAGTTCAGTGAACATTTCATATAGTTCAGAGACTACATTGAATATGTAAAAAAAATAAAAAATCCGAGTACCATATTAAACAAATTAAAAGTTCAAGGACGTCATTGCATATTGGGCTAAAGTTCAAGGGCCGCAATGAACAAATTAACAGTTTTATGGACCACATTGCACATTAAACCAAAGTTCAAGGATAGCAATGAACAAATTAACAGTTTTATGGACCACATTGCACATTAAGCCAAAGTTCAAGGACCATTTGTGTCATTGTCCCTTTATTTTACACGTGTCTATGTGCATCATTGTCCCTTTATTTTACACTTGTCTGTGTAAGTAATCTAAGGGGGAAGAGCAAACGTTCCGGTCTAATTTCAAGAATCCTATACTCTATGCCACACAAAGAAGGTAATTAAGCAGCCAAAACTGAAGAAAGGGAATTTTAGCAATCCTGTATGAAAGAGTTGAACAGAAATCCACTATTGAGCAATTTCATAAATCACAATCTGAAAAGGCTGGAAGAAGACAGCACCTTTTGAAGAACATAACCATCATGTACTGGAGCTACTGTAGTTGATCCTCCACCACTGAAAGTTTCAGTTTTACATTGTCATGAATCAGTGCAAGCAGTAGAAGTTTTTTCTAGTCTACTAAGGAAAAGGTACATTAACACAATATATCACAGACATCCAAAAAATTAGAGATTACTCCAAAGGCATCTCTCCATCACGCAAACCCATGGCTTATGAAAAGACTCCAAGTAGCTCAACCACCCAATAGACTGAACCATCATTTCGGTATGCTTGGCTCCACAGATGAGCATATCATGTGATCTCTTTTACAGGCCAGTTCCACCGAAGAAATGTGCATTTGTCCGTGACATTTTTTACCTCAAACTCTCAACGACACAAGTTGGACTAACATCATCTGAAACTCCCTCAGAAGGTCAAATTAGCCCTTTTTCTCCAATAATGAATTGTTTGTCATAATTAAAAAATGCGAACATTCATGTTCAATTATATACGCTTTCTTCTAATGCTTTTCCTCTAAGGAGATGTGAGCTGTCAATTGATGATACATTTCGCACTCACACTATCCCTATGTGAGTGCTTCCTACCATCATTGGACGTGTTGGGTTTATTACTTTAGATTATTTGCAAGTTGGGGGTATTTGTGTAAATGCATAAGGCTTAAACCTAAGCCTATAAGTACTCTTTGTTCTCTTCGAAATAAAGTTACGTTGTGCTCTTTTATCAATTTCATGGTATCAGAGCCCAATTAAACCACTAATCCGTAGATTTACAAAAGAATTGACCGACGACCACCAGCTTCTCCAATTCTCACCGAAATCCAGAGCTCCAGCTCCTGACGTCAACCAAATCCAGCAAGTTCTAGAGTGGGCCATCCCAGATCTGACGTAAGAAGGAGTCACCAAGACCAGGCACGACTCAGGGAGAAGTCGCCCAGGCAAGGCGACCCCAGAGCATCGCCCAAGCCAAGCGACCCCATAGCAGATGTCGCCTGACCTTGCCCAAGGCCGGCGACTCCAAGGACAGTGTCACGAGGGCCGGCGAATCTCCGGCAACCTCAGATTTGACATTGCCTAGATCGAGAAACCAAGATGGAGCACTGTCAGAGGTCACATTCAATTGTGAATGTGCTGATTTTTTGCATATTGTATTTTCGTGAATGGGTATTCTTTGTGAGTTTGTGCAGCTAGTGTTTATGGGTAGATGTTGATGACCGTGTGGTTGTTGGGATACCGTTGACATTATTGGAAGTAAATGGTTGTCTTGAAGAAGTGATTTGCTTGTGTTGTTTGGCTGAACGGGTGTTTAGCAAAGCCGACGTGAATTGGTACTAGTGGTATCGCTGAATGTGGGGCTGTTTTTTGTCTGAATTTGAAGTCCTGAATTTTGTGCGGCTGAATTGGTGACAGCTTTGAAGTTGGTGCTGGCTGTGTAGTTGAATGTGTTGTTAGTGGTTTGTAGAGATGTCTACTGACTCATCAAGTTCTCCGTCTATTGTTTCGAGGTTGACTCCTCCTAGTAATACTTCAAGTTCAGTGTCCTTTGGTCCCTACAATAGTATGACAGGTTTGCATAACACCCTAGTTAAGTTGGATGGTACCAATTATCCTTCTTGGTCAATGGCCCTTTCGACCTTTATTTATGCTAGTCGTCAGTCTAGGTGGCTTGAAGAAGAACCATATGAAGATTTGGCTAGTCTTGAAGAATGGAAGTTTGTTGATGCTACATTGCGTACATTATTGTGGGGAACTATAGCTGAATCGGTTCGCCATCTTTTCATGGATTGTGCAACAGCCCATCAAGTATGGACGAAGTATGCTTTACTATATTCTGGACAGAATAACATGAGTCGAGTTTGTGATATGTGGGAGGCTTTATTTGAAGCCAAAATTGGTGATACTAATTTGGCAAATCATTATGCACACTTTGCATCTTTGTATTAGAGACTTAAGTCTTATTTTTCACTTGCTGCTATAGTTACTCAGATACAGCAACGAGAGGCGGACATGATAACCGTGCTCTTTCTCCGTAGTCTTGGTCCAGATCATTATGCTCTTCGTCACCAGATTACCTCTCAGAGCACTCTTCCTTCCATTGAAGAAGTGTATTCTCGAGTTGCTCGTTACACTTTAATCCCAAGACTTCAGCAATTTTAGATAGTAGTGTTATGGTGGCGCGTGGAGTTCAAGGGATTCGTGGTCGTATTAGCGGCCGTGGACAATGGAATTTTGATAGTTCTTACCGTAGTCATGGTCGTGGTTTTCAAGGCCGAGGTGCTGCTCGTGGTGGTGGTAGTAATACTTCTAGAGAAGCACATGGTGGTGATCGAGCGAACCGCTTTTGTACTCATTGCCAACTTTCTGGGCACATTATTGATTGTTATGATCTTCATCTCGAGCTGCGGGGTCTATATGCTTCTATTGATACCGAGCCGTGGGCTTCTTCCCTTGGATCCGCTTCTAGACAGGGTACGATACAGTTGGCTCGTGCAAAATATGATGAGTTGGATAGAGCACGACAGAGTGAGAGTGGTATAGTTTCTGGTCCTACTGCTACTTTAGCACAACATGATGATCCTACATATCTATTGTCCAGAACAACTCCTCGTTCTTAGGATATTGATTCGGGTACCACTTATAATATGACCGGTGATCCTCGTCTTCTCACATTCACTTCGTCTGTTACTTTTGATGCTACTCCACTGGATCTAGGTTCACCAACACCGACTCCTCTTCAGGTTTATACGCGTGGTCCTCGTTCCGTTTGGAGTCATACATCTCCACCAGCGAGCATTCCACCACCACCACCGATCCAGGCTTCCGATCCTCTTCCACCGTCTCCTACCAGTTCTCCTATTGCTCACCGTACTCGATCTTGATATCCACTTTATAATTTTGTATCTTATCATAACTTTAGCCCTCGAATGTTTGTCTTTGTGTCATCTCTTGCTTCTGTGTCTGCCTAGTAGTGCCCAGGAGGCTTTAGCCCATCCAGGTTGAGCTCGTGCTATGGAGAAGGAGATGGTTGCATTACATCATAATAAGACTTGGGAGCCCGTTCCATTGCCTGCTAATAAACAATTGGTACGTTGTCGTTGGGTCTTTATTGTCAAACACCATCCAGATAGTTCAGTTGAGCGCGTCTTGTAGCAAAGGGTTATACTCAAACTTATGGTATTGACTATGATGAAACTTTTTCTCCAATGGTCAAAATTCCTTCTATCCGTATCGTTATTTCCTTGGTTGCTCGGTCTCAGTTGAATCGTCATCAGCTTGATGTCAAAAATGTCTTCCATCACGGTGATCACGAGGAAGTATATATGGAGCAACCACCCGAATTTGTTGCTCAGAGGGAGAAGGTGTGTCGATTGCGAAAAGCTCTTTATGGACTTAAGCAATCTCCTCGTGCTTGGTTTGGCCAATTCAGTGATGCGGCTGTCACTTTTGGCATGCATCGGTGCAATGTAGATCACTCAGTATTTAGTATGTCATCTTCAAAAAAATGTGTTATTATTGTTGTTTATGTTCATGATATCATTATCACAGGAAGCGATGTTGAAGGCATACAACGACTAAAGCAGTTCCTTCAAAAGGAGTTTAACACTAAAGACTTAGGTCGTCTTCGGTATTTTCTTGGCATCGAAGTTGCCTATGCTAATGGCAGCATTGCTCTCTCTCAACGAAAGTATACTCTTGATATTCTTAAGGAGGTTGGCTTACATGATTCTAAGCCTGGTGACACACCTATGGATCCTGGAGTGAGGCTTAACAATGAACAGGGAGAACTTTTTCATGATCCAGAGAAGTATCGCCAGTTAGTAGGCAAGTTAAATTATCTTACCATTACCCGTCCGAATATTTCGTAAGCTGTTAGTGTGGTGAGTTGATTTATGAGCCCTCCTCGTACTACTCATTGGCAAGCTGCTTCACAAATTGTTCGATATTTGAAGGGAGCTCCAAGTCAAGGACTTGTGTTCCATAATCAGGGTCATCTTCGTATAGCTGGTTATTCCAATCCTGAATCTTTGGAAGTGATAGGATATTTTTATGCAGATTGAGCTGATTGTCCTATGGATCACCTGTCTACTTCGAGATACTGTGTATTTCTTGGTGGCAATCTTGTGTCGTGAAAAAGTAAGAAACAGTCTATTATTTCCCAATCTAGGGCAGAGACCGAGTATCGTGCTATGACTAATGTTACAGGTGAACTTCAATGGGTTCGTACGTTGTTAGCTGAGATTGGACTACCAATGATCGGATCGTCTACTCTGTGCTGTGATAATCAATTTGCTATTCATATTGCTAGCAATCCAATGTTTCATGAATGAACGAAGAATATAGAGGTGGATTGCCATTTTGTTCGAGAAAATGTGAAATGTGAAGACATACAGTTGGTACACAAACGTTCTGAAGAGCAACTAGCAGACATTTTCACAAAGCCTCTTTGACGTGGACGAGTTTCATACATTTGTCATAAGTTAGGACTTTTTGACATGTACGCTTCAACTTGAGGGGGAGTATTGGGTTTATTACTTTAAATTATTTGCAAGTTGGAGGTATTTGTGTAAATGTATAAGGCTTAACCCCAAGCCTATAAGTACTCTTTGTTCTCTTTGAAATAAAGTTATGTTGTGCTCTTTTATCAATTACAGGATGATTTGAAAACTGAATAAGATCTCCAGGGATGCTCATACTTCTTGGATGCGTATGATAACATGGAAAAAGAAGGGACATACACAATTTTCAAGACCAAGCAACTCTATTTGTTTGATATTCAGACAAAGTCCAGCAATTCAACAATGGATTGAACTTGAACAAAAAGCAAAATTGCAGTTGTTTGTACAGTGCATTTGGTCATTGAAAATGCTCCAGTTCTTGTAAGCGAAAAAATTGGTCAAAAATTGTATTAGTAGCATGTCCTGCTTTCAGTATTTCTGTAAGGTGAAAACAGGTTTGGTGAAAACAAGAAAATAACAAGATGTTTTTTGTACTTGTTTTCAAGCTGAAATTAGAATCTAAAATCTATGAAAAACGCTTAACAGATTTTAAAGAAGACTTTGAGATGGAAGGAAAAAAATAAGTACAAATTGTGTAGAAAGAAAAACTTCCATTGAAAAATGAAAACTGAAGGCCCCATTTGGTATGCCAAAACATGTTCAGTTTTTCGTTTCAGTGAAAGTTTTTCTTAATCCACAATTTGTACTTATTCTTGATCGATTAAATAAAAGACAACAGTCAATCTACTCTTGATGTTCTGTTATTTCATAAAAGTGCTCGGAAAAACATTGCTAATTAGGTTTCTAAAATCTATGAAAAACGCTTAACAGATTTTAAAGAAGACTTTGAGATGGAAGGAAAAAAATAAGTACAAGTTGTGGAGAAAGAAAAACTTCCATTGAAAAATGAAAACTGAAGGCCCCATTTGGTATGCCAAAACATGTTCAGTTTTTCATTTCAGTGAAAGTTTTTCTTAATCCACAATTTGTACTTATTCTTGATCAATTAAATAAAAGACAACAGTCAATCTACTCTTGATGTTCTGTTATTTCATAAAAGTGCTCGGAAAAACATTGCTAATTAGGTTTCTAAAATCTATGAAAAACGCTTAACAGATTTTAAAGAAGACTTTGAGATGGAAGGAAAAAATTAAGTACAAATTGTGGAGAAAGAAAAACTTCCATTGAAAAATGAAAACTGAAGGCCCCATTTGGTATGCCAAAACATGTTCAGTTTTTTGTTTCAGTGAAAGTTTTTCTTAATCCACAATTTGTACTTATTCTTGATCAATTAAATAAAAGACAACAGTCAATCTACTCTTGATGTTCTGTTATTTCATAAAAGTGCTCGGAAAAACATTGCTAATTAGGTTTCCATTTCCTATTTTTTTGTACTTTTTTTGGATTTTCTTTCAGCATTTTAGCAAAACCTTTGGTGAAGATTCTTGAAATTCCGACAAAGCTACAACTTCTCTAAGGCAAAGCTTCAGTATCAAGACCAGAAAAACAAAGCGAGAAGATCTTGGGCAGCGGCGTTCCGAGCATGAAACCTCCAGATTCTAAACCAAGCTAACCATCTTCTTTTGTTTTTTCTTCTTTTTGAAGCTTGAAATTTTGAATGCCTCACAGGTTTATAGATAGAAGCTTTATAGGTTTAGGGAAGCTTCAAGGCCCTGTAAAAGTTTCAACTAAAGCCATATCTTGAAACGAAAAACTGTGGAATAATCGATGAAAAAGATGAAAAATCGAAGATGAGAGAGAGATGGAAGAGAGGTTGCGTTGTCATTTGAGGTGAAAAAGTAAAAACAACTAAAACCTGCTTTCACTCTTCTAGTTACAAAAAGGGAAACACCCACTTCCATGTTCAGCTCAAAACTGATTACCCATTGCACCAAAACACATTTTCATGACGACTTTTCTTCTCACTTGTTAATGAAAATAAAAATTTGAAATTTTTTCTGCAAACAAACAGCCAGGAAAATGTTCTCCAAAACCAACGAAGCCACTAAAAGATGTAAGTTAAACCATCCAGGCTAAAAAACAAGACTGCTACTAATTCTGCATATAAAGTTGAGAATGCAAAAAAATTCGAAAATAGTGCAATCAATAGGCTACAGGTTCAAAATTGCACATTTTAGAGGAGAAAAAAGAGAGAGAAAAGAACCCAACAATCAGGAATGGGGCAACAGCAGAGAAACGAAGATCACAGGTTGAAGATAAAAAATTATACCAATCAACTACTAAGGAAGTGGCACGCCCAGATGCAAAAGAAGTGAGGACCTGCATGAACATTTACTGAATGAGGACCTCGCATATGTGACATGACATACAATCGAAAGGACTATCCGACCAAAAGAAAAATCGAAAAAAGTACATATGTCATAAGAAGTTCAGCAAAGGAAAAGGAAGGAGCAAGTGCATACAGCATTCTTTGCCAAAAACAAGGCAGGAACTTTATACTTTTCAAACATAAGCTCAGCTGCCCTGTCAATTATGAAAATCAAGCTCAATCATCAATAAATATTTGGTATATCATGAAAAGCACCAAGATATTGGTTAAGGTGGTCTGGTTTGTAGCATCAGCCTCACATTCTCTACCAATTTACTTACCTTTCTCGTTGTTGCTGAGGATTGGAAGATGGTTCTGCAAGAAGCATCGGATGCTCTGTCGGATCAATTAGAAGACATTCCCTGCAGAAGAAAAGGACCGAGCATGATAAACGTAAAAAATTTAAAATAATAGAGAATACAACTGCGTTAAACTGAAAAATGCAATAACTTTCTTGAAGACAATAAGAAACAGAGGTCTGTCATACCTACCAAAAGCATTGGCCAAAAGCTCAGAATTTTCCAATCATGATGAGATAGCCGAGTTCCATTCACATAGAGCTCATACAGTGGACATAATCCCATAGGAAAACAGCTCAAGTTCAATAATACCTCAATAGACTATACGTGGCATGATTTTAAGCTCCCCGATCACGTTATGCTCGTGACATATCATGGTTCCTGATCATGTTATGCCCATGACATACTAAGTTTCTCACAGCCATTATTCTTGGACAGTACATGATATATCCTATGTAAACAAGCCATTTACTAAAAGGTATTCAGGCCTTCGATTGGAATTTCCAGCTCTTGCTGAAGTGGTCCAAATGATACAAATGAAAGTTATGGAAACAAAGCCATGACTGTGACAATGGAACTGGTTATGACTACAAGAAAAGATTAACTCGTTTATTCCACATAAAATCTAGATTAAGGATGCAAGCCACATATAAACCCCAATAAGTGTGCCTCTGTTGAATAAACTACCTGAAAGCATGTTCCCATATATTGTCAACAATATCCCAATCCGCGACAATTCCATCCTTGAAAGGCGATACGACCTGACCAAAAGTAGAATGGACAATGAAACTCATTGAGATACCACATATCACCAACATTGCTATTGCTTTGGTAAGAAATTAGATGGCCGCCATGTCCACATTCAGAATAACAGTAGGTGCTCAGTAGCTTACCTCCATGTGATCCCTGCGGTATCCTAGAGCTTGAGATCCCACGTACAATTTTCGCTTTCCCTTATTTTTATCAAAATCAGGTGTTTTGCTCCTAGCCTCCATGGCTGCTCCAGAGTTTGTATCGGTATTTGCAGCATCGTCAACTTCCATTTGATCAATCGACCCCACAACCTAATGAAATGCATTATATTTATGTAAACCCTCTCGACCAAAACCGTAGTCCACCAAAGAAAAAGTTAATGAATCATAAATGATACACCAATCCATGTTAACAACTCCTAAACCTTTAATGCCATGGAACAAATGGAGATCCCTGACATCCCCCGGTAATTACCCCCAAGAGGGACAAAATGCATATTATCATATAAATCACTCGGGCAGAGCCCACTGGGGCAAAACTGTACAGAAAGCTTCGATCTAAGAATAACAAGCAGTTTGACCAAAAAAACCAGAAATGAAATAACAAGCAGACTCCACAGGCTCTAACCCAGTTCAGCAGACAGCTCAGTTAGTGCATAAATGAGCTCAAACACGGAAAAAATTTTCAATGACGCAAAGAATCACCAGCACAGCAACAGCTGCATTGTCGTTCCTCAAACTCGTTATATTCAATTCGTCTAAAGAAAAGAGCAACTCACAGAAGGAAAAACGGCCTTGGGAGCATCTTCACCAGCGTAACCGGCCTTGCAGGTGTGCGAACCCAAGTCGATGACTATCGCCGACACTTCATCTGCAAGAGGAAACAAGAATTTCGGCGAGTAAGACAACGTCAATCCCAACCGCCTGTACTCCCGCAAGACCAGCAGAGCGGCGCGTTAAGCAGAGGAATTGGCGGACAACGCGCTTCCGAGCGGCGAAGAATCGAGGGACTCACCGCCTCCGTACATGATCGCGGGTCCGAGGGAAAACCGGTGAGGGGGAGAGAGAGAGAGAGCGGGAAACGACTTCGAGCTTCGCGGGGGAAGCTCGTTAGGGTTTTAGAAACTCACAGTCGCGGTGAGAGGGAGCGATGAAGAGTTTCGAACCTCGACCGTTAACTTCAGTAGCAACTAGAATTGCCTAGAAATTAACATAAACTGTTCCAAGACACACGCACACCCTTGTTTATAATTTCATCAATTAATTTCGACCAAAAAAAAACTCAGCAGATTAATAAATTAATCTACGGTTAAAAAAATTATTATGCAATAAATCTACGGAAAAAAGAACGGTGTTTTCTTTTTAATTATAATCAAATAGTAAACCAATAAAAATTGTATTACCTTATCGAATAAAATTGCATATTTCTCAATAATAAAATAGAAATATTATAATAATAATGATTAATCTTATCAAAATCACATACTGGTACACCTATAAAAATTTACCCCAACTTATTTTTTTGATTACCATAAATCTAAAACTAGTACATCCGTGACAAATCTACCCCAAACTTATAAAGCCGTGAAAATTTTCCTCTTATTAATTTTCGTTAAATTTTATCTTCAAATTACTTAGCTGGATAACATGTGGCAATTTTCGGATATATACATTACCCTCTATTTGTTGCAAGTGTATCAATTTGAGATTTTTCATGGTATTAACTCAATTTAATGAAAACCAACAAAGGATAACTTGTCACATATCTATTAATTTGAGAATTTTTGTGATAAAAAAATTAGTTTTGTGTAATTTGTCGTTGATGCACCAATTTGAGATTTTTGGATGCCAAAAAAAATTTTAAGATAAATTTATCAAAATTACACCAGTTTG
The DNA here is from genome assembly GCA_028455895.1 of Rhodomyrtus tomentosa. NCBI lineage: Eukaryota > Viridiplantae > Streptophyta > Magnoliopsida > Myrtales > Myrtaceae > Rhodomyrtus > Rhodomyrtus tomentosa. Next base: position 43,953,862 of record JAPCWY010000003.1, on the reverse strand, counting down.
AAATTTTTTGTAGTCAAAAATTAATTTGAGATAAATTTATCATAAGTGTGTCAGTTTGGAATTTTTTGTGGTATTAGCCCTGATAATAAAAGAGTAATGAACATATTGTGCATATATCATTTCAATTCTCAATATTTTAATTTAGTCAATTTAGCCATAAACTTTTTGAAGATTTACTAATGTAGTCCTTCTGACAAAATTTGACCAAAAATTATTTGACACAATTGACGCTGACATGAATAATATTTTAATTTTTTCTTCTCTATTTTTTATTTTATTTATATTTTATTTATATATTTTGCATGTGGCTCGAGAGGTTTGTCGGCATCGGGTAAGGATGTTCTAACCCTTTTTGGCCATTAGGCAAGGCCCACAGCACCCTAACCAAATTCAGGCATGGCCATATTGCCCAAATCTCATGAGGGGTTGGCTGGCGAAGGTCACCAGCCACTGCTGAGATTGCGAACTTGAGGAAGGAAATAAGAAAATAAGAAAAAAAAAAGATATGAAAGAAAGGGAAACAAATGAAAATAATCAAAAAAATTATTAAAAATTATCAATAACAGCGTTGACTCGTGCCACGTAGTATGGTCAGCTTCCATATCAACAATTTTCGACCAAAATTGGCTCAACTGGCTACATTGGCGAATGGTAAAAAGGTTTAGGAATAAATTGACCAAATAAAAAGATTTGTGATTAAATTGACATCCATACAAATTATTTACGCTTTTTATACATGACTTTAAATTTTGTGCTAAGAAGACAATATCTTAAATCCATATCAGCAAGCCACGTGGATTTATCGATGATGTGAAATTGCCATATTTAACAACTAATGATTCAAAATTGAGGGGGGCGAATTTGAGACTAAAATTAAAGTTTGTGCTTTTTCATGGAATGAAAAAAAGTTTTGGCCAGAATTGTCATTAGATCTAAAGTTATTTTTTTACGAAACTAAAAAAGTTTCGGGACATTATCGTCATTAAACCTAAAGTTGATATTTTTTTTTTTAGAGAATTAGCCCAAAATGAACGATGTTTTCTTTTTAATTATAACTGAATAGTAAACCAAGAAAAATTGTATTACCTTACTGAATAAAATTGCATATTTCTTATAATAAAAGGGAAAGATTATAATAATAAGGGTTAATACCATTAAAAATTCAAAACCGGTACACCAATGACAAATTTATCTTGAACTATTTTTTTAACCACAAAAAATCCCAAACTCTTGTTATAAATTTACGTCAAACTGGTATATCTATGACAAATTTACCCCAAATTAGTAAGCTATGATAAATTTGCCCTTCGTTAGTTTTCGCTAAATTTTACCGTTAAATTACTGAATTAGATGACACGTGGTAATTGCTGGGTGTATACATCACTATTTGTTTATTACATGTGTATCAATTTGAAATTTTTCGTGGTATTAACTCAATTTAACGGAAACTAACGAAGTATGAAATTATCACATGTATGCCTCTTGGGGATTTTTTATGATTAAAAAAATAATTTGGGATAAATTTATCACAATTGTATCAATTTGAAATTTTTGGTGGTAAAAAAAAATAGTTTGGAGTAAATTTTTCACAAATGTACCAGTTCCAAATTTTTCCTGATATTAACCCTAAAAAAGTGGTAAATATATTGTGCGGATATCATTTTAGTTCTAAACTTTTTACTTAGACCAATTTAGTTTACTAATATAGTCCTTATGACAAAATTTAACCATAAATTAGTTGACGTAATTGATGTTGTTATGAATAATTTTTCTAATTATTTATTTTTCTTTTATTTACGATGGTTGTCGACTCTGGACAAAGGTGTTATGACCCCTCTGGCCATTGGACAAGGCCCACAACACCCTCCCCAAGTCCAGGCTTGGTCGCATCGCCCATGTCTGACGAGGTCACATCGCCCATGTATGGCGAGGGCTTGGCTGGCAAAGGTCACTAGCCACCATAGTGACTGCGGACTTGCGAAAGGAAATAGGAAAAAAAATACAAAAAAAGGGAAAGGAAAGGAAACAAATGAAAAAAAATCGAAAAATTATTAAAAGTTATCCATGACAACGCTGACTTATGCCACATAGAATGACTAGATTTTATGTCGGCGATTTTCGCCCAAAATTGGCTCGAATGACTACATTAGTGAATGGTCAAAAGTTTTAGAAGTAAATTGACCAAATTAGGAGAATAATGATTGGATTGACATATATACAAATTATGTAAGACTTTTTTCGATAATTTTCCATAATAAAGGTGAAGTTTTTTTTATACATGAATTATATCTCGGGTTTTGTAAATTTATCTATTTTTGCGTATTTCATCCTCTATGGAACAAGTTTCTTTATATAATGTTTTTTTATTGGCTAATTAGTAATTCAAGTACTTCATAACGACGCGATTGGCAAAATCAATTGCAAGTCGCGCGCATTTTTCCTAATTCCATACAGTAAAGATTCAATGAGACTTCCACGCTTTCTTCTTATTTGCACTGGTGATTTTTTCTCTCTATTTCCCCACACACACATACTCTCTTCTTCCTATATTCAAAATTTTGTCCACGAGAAAAAAATAAAAATAAATTTCTTTACCAATATTTTAAATTTTTTTATTTGTTGAATATTTTAATAATTTTTTTCTGTCTCCCTCCCCCCCAAAAAAAAAATAAAAAAAAAGTCAGAAAATCATTTAAAAAGGAAAAATAAAGAATATATTAAAAATTTACCACCGACTAACCAAATGATCTGAATTGACATAATTACAAAAATTTTAGGATTGAATTAACAAAAAAAATAGATAAAAAATTTATAAATTAATTGACATAATTACAATAGATTTAAGATTTTTTTTTATAATTTTTTTATGATTTTTTAATGTAATCTATCTGATCAAATTTAACCGGTAATTATTTACGTGACTATCCAACAAACGCCGGCTTTATGCCATACGTGGCATGGCTACACGGCTGGCAACTCTGATGGAGCTAAAATCTCTAAGGCCTCAACGATTTCACCCTTTTTGAGGAAGACCTCCACTGAAGAGGGGAAAAAGGAAAAAAATTAAATAAATAAAATGATGTCTTTTCCATCACCGATGATCCATGTTAGCACCGACATTATCATGTAAGATAGTTCATATTGACTGGGCTGCTATGTTGACAATAATTGTCTTAAACCGGTTGAAACTGCATAAAGTTTAGGATTAAAAAAATTAGTCGTCTTACGATAGTTTTAGAACTTTTGGGACAAATTTTCCACAAATGAGGATTAAAAGAATTATACACGAGTCTAAATGAATACTTTTAGTTTAACTATAACTTTAGTTTTTGTCATTACATTATAGCCAGTGAATTTTAACTGCTCAATTTTCATTTTATACGGTGAATCCAATTTCTAATTTTTTTTAACTATTTGTCATGCCCCACTGCACGATTTTTCACAAGATACTTCCAAACAAAAACTAAAATATATGACCAAGTCAAACACATTAAAGTTTCTAAATATCAATTATGATCATGCAAATTCAAAAGAATATGCTTCCTAAATATTATACTTGGAATGTCATTTTTGCCTTGATTACGCGCGATAATTAGCTGTTGACAAGAAAAGTATGGTAATTGCAATTGCGTCATAAGGTAACCCATTCAAATCATTAGCAACTACATATCTTTTGTCATTTCTAAATGCATCGAAATCTTCATTAATCCATTAAAATAAAGGTAAATTATCCTCAAAATGTGAATGTATTGCAATAATAACAAGTGATTGGGTGAGTTATATTGAACATTGCCTTCCATAGTGGCTGCATTACAAATAATAATACAATGACAAATGAGTAATCTACCTAAATGCATACATTAATGACAATATTTAGGGCTAGTTTAATTCAGCATTTGAGATGAGCATTGAAGCTCTAAAGTCCCTTGATCAAATGCAAATGATGTTTGGTTCATTTTTTGGCTCACTTTGGACAGATGTAATTGCATCCTAAATACTCTCCAAAGGCTTTTAGGCCAAAGTATCTTTGGAGGTACTTTGAGAAGTTGCATCTCAAATGTAATTAGTTTTTTTTTAATTTGTCACATTTACTTGCCGTGCCCTGCTCGCAGCCGGCTGCCGTCGGTCATCGCCCCTGCCGGTCGGTCGTTATCATCGTCGGTCGCCGGGGGTAGCCGCTGCCAGTCCCCGCCGCCGCCAGGGGTCGCCGCAGGTCCTCGCTACCACTTTTTTTTTATTTATAAAAAAATAAAAATACTTTTCAAAGTTTATTTTTCACCAAACAGAATTTACGTCAAAATTTCTTTCAAAAGTGTTTTTAAAAAATATTTTGTCAAACACTACTTGTATTTTGGAAAATACCTTTAACCTAAATTATTTACATTCACTCAAAGTCCCTTTGCCAAATGCTGAACCAAACGGGCCCTTAATCTTTGAGAAAACTCTCATAAAATTGTACTATAAATCAAAATCGAAAATTCAAGAGCATCAGAAAAATCTGGAGGAAATAAAGTAAACAATGTGGAAATAACTAACATTTCTTTGCTCTAATGCATGATTGATGCTTACTCAGGTAACACCTACTGGTTAAACTCATATGCACATATGCACCAATAGGTTGTCACCGGTCGATATCCCGCTAATACAAATACGAAGGAAACATTGAAATGTAATGAGTGTATAAGAAGCGACTAGGTGAAACATAGTTGCTTGAGAAGAGTGTCGATACTTTTGTTTTTGTTTTTTGTTTTATTTATAAAATTGAATCAATAATAATTAAAAAAACAAAATGGAAGATGAAGAGTGTTGGAGAGCATAAGAAGACAAAAATAAAACGGAAAAAGCACGATCCTTGGAGAAAAACTGTATCAAAAACTCATTCAACAACACCCAAATATTTGGCCAAGTTGAGTAAGGCTCACTTTCATTTGATTTAAGGGTTAATATCGCGAAAAAAAATCATGAATACATTATAATAAATTTATCCAAAATTCATTAATTTCATATCCAAAAGTCCAAATTGGCACATGTACGACAAATTTACCAAAAACTAATTATTTTAACATAAAAAATATCAAACTAATACATTTGTGACAAATGAAGAGTAAAAACTTAAAATTGATACACCCATCAATTATTACGAGTCATCTAAGTTGGCAATTTAATTGTGAAATTTAAGGTAACCTAATAAAGATAAATTTATCACAAATGTATCAATTTAAAATTTTTCGTGATATTAATCCTTAATTGATCACCCATTCCCACCTTTTTCCCAATCGCCGCGGGAAGGGGGGGGGGGGGTTGTGACTCAATTAAACATGGAAGAATCAATTTACATACTACCGTCAAAGGAGGTCTAATTTCGCCCTCGTAATATATTGCCCCTGCAAGGGATTCGGGCGTTTGGGGTTGACCCAAAACAAAAAACAAAAAGGGCAAAAGATCTGGAAGCCGAGCAAACTTGCAAAAGCCTATAAAAACTTTTCGATTTCAGCTCTGATTTGGGAAAAAAGACAACCAAAGTACATTTTTGATTAAATTATGAACCAAGACACAAATAATCAGTAAAGCAACTTAGAAATGAAGAAGATGTTCTTCCTTGCATCATTTCATCTGAACCAGCTTTTACCCGACAAACCTCTTCTCGCTGCCCGACTAAATGGCGTTATGGAGCAAAGTCTCTGAAAGTGGCTACGGGCCTACGGCAGAGTCCCTTCTGTCTGGAAAAAGAAAAGCAATACCTTTTCAACTAAGTTGTTGCAATGGTTTGTTGCTGTTGACAAATGTTGCACTCTTATCAAATCCTTCCAGCAGAAGGATCCGCATAGCCGCCAGTCCTTGTTGAAATGTAAGATCCAACTGGGAAGATTTGGAAGCAAACAATCGGAACACGTCACAGTAACCTCCACTGTAGCTTCACAAGAAAATATTTCTGCATACCTCCTCACGCTCCTGTTTATTGAACGGTCGCATAACAAAGTTCACCGGGTCCATTTTACCAGGTGGCCGCCCAATGCCTATTGACACATGGTGGTTAAAACACAAAACAGGCATGTACTTGTCTTATAGTGCTTTGGAACTCACCTATTCTTAATCGAGGAAAATCACGGCACCCTTTAAGATGATTAATCACGCTTCTCATCCTATAATACCGAATTGAAAATCAGCAATACGTACAAAAGGAAATAACTCAATTGTTCAATCGTCTGCTATCTATGGAAGAACATAACAATTTATGTAAAACCTATGTGAGAAAAATTCTTAGCACGAAAAGTCCCATCAAAGATCAGGTCTGCCAGAGACAGCATAGGAAGTAGTAAGGCGTCAGTGACTATTCCTGAAATCTACAATGGCACGGGTGCCTTGAACATCACTTATGCCTCCCTCAAGTTATAGATAATATGATCTTCGGACAAATTATGGGGGTGGAAGGAAAAAAGGATTGTAGAGCTAGGTTCAGGTACCCATTATGTCCGCCATGTCCACCCTTTGGCAACATGCGTAGTTTTGCAAAGGGCAAGTCCAAGTCGTCAAAAACCTGCAGAAGTAAACATTGAAGATGAACATCATAGCATCAGAAATTTCAAGCACCGCAAAGTTCGACTTTGTGACAAGATTTTACCACCAGTACTTGCTTCAATGGGATCTTATAATATGAAACGATAGGTCCTACCTACAAAAGGTGGTCCACTTATCAGCCAAAATTATACGGATAAACAAAGAACTGACACTGTCGACAAGATACAAGTCCTTAAGGGGTCGCTTACAGACTCGCCACTGGCATTCATAAATGTTTGTGGTTTGGCAAGCATGACTGGGACATTTCCTATGAAACCTGCAAACCAAATCAATTCCATCAGAAGTATGATTGATGAAGCAAATCTACAGGGATGGTTTTTTTTTTTTTTTGGGCATGCATGCACCCAAACTGAACAATTACAAATCATCCAATCGTTTCACAGAGACGAGAACAGAGACTCATATCTAGAAGCAGACTTGTACAGTACTTGAACCACTGGAGCTCCAGAATAGAATCCAGACAACCTTAAATCCATTTCAGATATCCAATTATAGGAACGCAATCTCCATCGATTAGACTTGGGGATCACTTTTGTGATGTTGAAATCCTACATGGCAGCAAAACACTTTTACTTCCGCCACTTTCGATTGAACAAAGTCCACTGATGTACCGATTACTTACAGATTATGAACACTGAGCTAAGTCGATTTGATCCGCAACAGGTCTAAACTTATCATTGTTAAAACAAGTACAAACAGTCATCTATATAGATTGGTAAAACCATAGCTTGGTCCTGCATCTCGCATTTCTATATAAACCTCAAAACTTGGAAAATGGGTGTCACAATCGGATGCAACCTACTCTGTGAGTAATATTAAGCTCTCAAATAGGCGAGAGAAAGCACAATTATTCTAGTAGAATTTCGCCACGTGAAGCCATGCTCGTGGGACCAGGACGTTCCAAACACAGAAGAGGATTGCAAGCAAGACCTTTTCCAAAGAGGGCTTTGAAAGAAACACTGCTCATGGATATCCCCTCGGCTTCAGCTATCGTGTCTACAAACTCAAAACCCACCTGAAATGAAGTTCGTTTTTACACATAACACGTTCACATCGGCAGAGATTTTCTCTCGCATACGCTCGTAAGAGGGAAGAGAAAGAGAGAGAAAGAGGACGCACATTGTGGCGAGTCCCGCTGTACTTCTTGCCCGGATTTCCGAGGCCGACGATGAGCCAGGGATGCTGCTGCGGAGGCTTCTTGGCTTCGACATCACCATCGACGGGCCTGCCCAATGCAGCAATCGGTGCTGAAGAAGAAGACCACGACGATAACTGCTCGGACATCGTTCTCCGACCGGTTCGGCAACGTGCGTGGCGGAGAGGCAGCGAACCAGCGAGATGAGAGTGATTTGAGGAGAGGAAGAGGCGGTGGCGGATCGGGAAACGGAGGGCGGAGACGGACGAAGCGACGGCTTCGACTCTCATAATTGCGACGTCGAATCGGGAGCTCCCAAGATTATTGCAGTCTGAAAAACCTAACACGGCTGTGATGCCGATGGCGGTGAACGAAGACAGAGAGAGGGAAAATATGGCGGCGTGTTTGGGCAATTTTTTTTTTCAAAATGACGTAAATAAAATTTTGACCCAATATAGGATATAGTCCTTGAATATTTATTTGATCAATATAATTTCTAAACTTTAAACTCAATATGCAATGTAATTCCTAAATTTTTAATTTGACAAATATAATTTCTAAATTTTTGAAACATGTTCGACTTTCATATTATATATCGAGTTAAAATTCAAATATTACATTGGTTAAATTAAAATTTCAGATATTATATTGCACATTAAGTCACAATTTAAGGACTATTTATGTCATTATCTCATTTTTTGTCTGAATTTTGGTGATGTTATGTTCTATTAAGACAAAATTATGATTTTTCAACTTTAGCCTGATGTGCAATAACTTCCATAATATTTTTATTTGCGCAATGTGATCATTAAAATTTTGATACATATACAAACTAATTCATGAACCATATAAAATTGTTCAACATTATCATTGAACTTAAAGTAATGAAAGAATAACATCGAACACTTTCATATATTCCATGAACTAGTTTGAATATTTATGCAAAATTCCAGATCCACATTGAAGAAATTAAAAACTCAGAGATGACGTTCAAAGACTAGATTGCACATTTGTTCAAATGAAAAGTATTTTTTTGGTTTGTTTCCGTGCCCATATTTTCAATACTATTCAAGTTTGTAGTATTATTAAAATATATAAATCCACATTTTATGGAAGATTTAAGTGTTTTTAATTAAAATATAATTCAAATTTATGAGTCGTTAATTTTTCATATTTGGATGTCGACTAAAAGTTGATACTTTTTTACGAGATAAAAAAATTTCAGACTTAAATTGCAATCAAAACTAAATTTAATCTTTTTTTGGGGGGTTAGAAAGAGTAGTAAACGAAATTGGAATTTGTCTTAAAATTGATGCTTTTGGTGGAATTGTAGGTGTCACGTGAATTTTATTTACATTTTTTAATAGTTAATGAATTTTTTTATTAAAATAAAAAACAAAAGGAAAAAATTAATGATTAAAAAAAAACCAAGCTTCTTGGTGATGGCCGGCGAAGGTTGCTACCAGCCACCACCGATTGGCCCAAGGGCCAGGGTCGGCGAGGCCGCGACAGTCGCAGCCGATGGCCATAGCAGCCTCGGCTAGTGCGAGGGAAGGCTCAAAGCCCCTCACCTGAAGCTACCACCATCATTGCTGTACCTTCGTCACCAAGCCAAGCAACTGGGAACTGCAGCCTCCGTCATTCAATCAATTTTTGCTCGCCTCGTCTCCACCCGCCATCAGCTGCGCCGAGATCCCGAAGTTCGCGATCCAGGTCTGCGAACCGAAGTCTTGAGATCCAAAACGACCCCTGCTGCCTTGGACTCAACTCCTCCACCTCACTATTGTCACCGCGGTCCAGCTCCTCTACCAGTTGAACCTCGCGTCGTCCCCACCCCACCAGCCCAAGCTTGTCGCTAGCGCGCCTGAGGTGGCTGACCCGAGAACCCCAGCCTAGATTTGAGCCACCCGCAATTGCCTCCTCCACAGTTCGTCGTTCCTCCGGCCGCCTAAGCTAGCTCAGCCACTGCTCAAGCCAAATCCGAGACCCTCAATTCCGCAAAACCAGATCCGAGACAGGCGACCCTCCTCTTGGATGGGAGAACCTATATCTAGACCTCACGGGACACGAGTCGAGACCTCCGCCGAGCTGTGGCCGTGCCACCCGGATCTCAACACTGAGCCCCCCCCCCCCCCCCGCTGCTCCCCGCGGGTCCAAACCAAAGTAGCCCCGTGCCCTCCTTGCGGCTTTCGAGGCCGCGACGGCCGTCGCGGCTTTCAAGGCACGGCCGTACCGGCCTAGGGCAACCCATCCCTGGCCACTGCTAGCCAACGTCAAGAAACCCTTAAATTTTTTTTTTTACTTTTTCATTAATTTTTTTTCTTTACTTTTTCATTAATTTTTTTTCCTTTTTTTCTTTTGTTTTTCCTATTTGAATAAAAATAAAAAATTTAGAAATTATTAAAAAAATAAAAAAATCTACGTGTACATTAAATATATTTTTTAAAATATTCGCTGGCACTAGATCATCATTTTCGGCAGCCACATCACCATTTCTGGCGGTCACGTTAGATGTGACACTCAAGTGAACGATTTTAAAAAATTATGACACTTAGATAAATGTTTTGAAAGTTATGACACTTAAGTGAACATCGTATAAAAATTATGACACTTCTAGTGTACTTATACTTTGAGCTTACATGCTAGAAATAAATGAACTTTTCAAAGTTTTAAAGCCAATATCAACCATCACAAAACTTGAAGAATCGAAATGACGGAGATAAACTTACCAATTGTACATCGTTAATGCACAAGAAACCCTTTTTTATATAATACTATGAGTATAGATATGGAAAAAAAAAAGATAAATGAAGAACAATAGTTTTAGCCAAGCGCCATAAGGTTTTGGTGCATGGCATACTGATAAATCCTCGTAGATCAAATTTCACAAAAAGAAATATAACTATTAAGAAATGGTGGTAAAAATCATTGATTTGATAAATGAGAAAGAAGAAGTCTTTAATGAAAGAAACAACAAAAAGCTACACCGTCAAGTAGAATGAGCACGACCGCATCTAGCCAAAAAAAAAAAAGAAAGAACTTTGAAAAGTTGGATTATGTTTATCGTATTCGATTTTTGGGTTAATCCTACTTAGATTTTGGGGCAACACAAGCATTAGAGCAAATATTGTCCGGAAAAGAAAATCTCATGTAGGGAGCGCGGGATGCACCTATGTTCTTCAGATAAATAAGACACGCATCAATACAACTCTAGGACTAAGACCAAAAGGGTAGATTTTTGCAAAGGAAAAACAACACAAATGTAACACAAATGTCTGTAAACTTTGATCCGATACGCCCATATTATCCACACACTTTTAATTTATTCAACAAAATTTTAAATTTTAACTCAAATGTGCAATATCGCTCATAAATTTTTAATTCGTCTAACGTGACTTCAAAAATTTTGATATATATTCAACTTGATTCCTAAACTATATATAATGTAAAATATTATCATTGATTTTAAATTAATGGAAGGATAAGATCGGATATTTTCGTATCATCCAACAACTAGTTTGATTATTTACCAACAATTAAAAAATCAGATTGAATGAATTAAAAACGCTAATCTATTTGGGCAATTTTCTTCAATAAACAAGTGCTTTTTCTATCACAAGATACCCATCGTAGCTAATGCGACAAGTAAACTCAGAAGCTGATTCCGTCATATAATTTTTGACATCCCTCCTTCCGGGAGAGAGAGAGGTTTCTCTTTTTTCCCTTCGATTCCTTTTCCTCTGCAATTATCCACATCTGCTATGCCTCAGGTTGATCATTCAAATATAATTACATCTCCAGATAACCAAAGTGAGGCAAAACAAATGAACTTTAAAGGGGGGAAAATACATCGAAGGTGTTTCCTGTTATATACAACAGGTATGGAAAAATTTTCTGTTTCCTCCCGACCCACAGGAAAAAGGAACAAACCTAGTGACTGTGAGCGTAAATGGGGACTAAAGTGCATGGGGGAGGTTCTGAATTTTGTCTCCAATTAGAGTTTCTTCGGGGCCATTGCTGCACGGTGGATATCTCGAGTGAGTAAAGACGGAATTATGAAACGTTCGGAACAAAGTAATAGGATGATGGTCACCTGAGATGGCTCAAAGCGGACATCCGGTAGAGGCAAATGAAGACCAGAGCATGCAAACCAATAGTGTAGAAGAATGCAAAAGTTCGGGCGTACCTGCAAAGCCAACTTTTTCTTTAGTACATAGGATTGGAAAAGGAAACAACAAAAAAGCCACACCATGCCAGGGATGCTGAAAAAGGAGAAGCAAAACCATACTTGTTTCCCAGAAGGAATCGTCCACTGCTGAGAGTGATTCTGTCCCTGAAACCCAATTCTTTGTATCTTTGATCCCTCTCCTGCTCACACCAAAACTTTGTTGCAGTAGACCATTTCGATTATCATTTTTATAAGACGGCTGATAGTAGCAATAAACACACAGACGAAGAGAAAAAATGCCTGATAGGATCTTGGCTCCCTAGATCTAGGCCCCACTCATGGTCATTCTTTTCTTGCGGAATGAGGGCCCGGCCTTTTTGTTTAAGCTCGCTCTCTCTCTCTCTCTCTCTCTCTCTCTCTCTCTCTCTCATATTTTCCAAATTATCATCCACGTTGTATCCTAACATTAATAGGATTATGAGCATGGACTTCATGCATCATTCAGGAAGAACTGCATGGAGAATCATTATGGCACATTCATCTCTTCCAGGTACGAGATGGTATTTATGCCTTGCTTGGGAGAATGGAAAGATGATCAACGGAAGAAGATAAAATGCAATTTTCCATTGTCTGGAAGAAGAAAGAAAATTATGAGAGGAAAGGAAATCTTAACTAGGGCCCACAAAACATGATCTCTTCAAATTGGAGAGGAGCGGAAAGGAGGAGATTAGTTTTACTTTAAACCTTCAAAATGGAATCTTTACAATTACTTGAAGAACTGCAGTTTCCCTTTCCAATTTGAATTCATTCCCGTCCCTTCTGTTTCCCCTCAATCCCCACAAGATTACAAGAAAAATAGTTTATCAACCTCCATTTTCAACTTCTTTACTCAATTCCTTTTTTTTTCCCTTTTAGCTTCATGCTTTTCTCAAAATGGAAGAGTAGGATTGCTGGAAAATGACAGATGAAATTATGAGCAAACAACTTTGCAGGAACCAGAAATCAGCCTTTGGTTGCTAAAGGAAGATATTACGTAACCAGATCAGATTGAGTCCTACTGAAGGCCTGATGACTGCGAGCAATAATAATAAGAACAGCTCGAGAAAAACCTTTTTTGAAAATGCTGCAAATGGGTTGATGTCATCCTCATATATCTTCTTATACTTGGATTCAACATCTGAGCTGAAGCCACTTTCAAGATCTTCAGAATGCTGCGGGTTTTATTAAGAAGAAATTCTCAGATAAAAAAGAAAAAACAACCGTAAGATGAAGGTAACCGTACAGAGCTGCAGGGTCCCACCTTCTTTGATCCTCTAGAAACCACTTTCTCAAGATTGTAATCTTGGACATATCGGATCTTCCCGTAGAGTTTGACGTTATCAGCTTTTGTTTTTTCCAGTTCCACTGTTAGCATGCTTATCTTCTCCTTCAACTGCCTTATTTCCTAATACAGCAATTTGACATTCCACTAAGCCTCATCCCCCATATTACTGGTCTAAAAAAGATGGAAATTATATCACACAGAAATGGCGGAAAGTGCTAAATCTATGTAGGTGAAAGTACCTCTTCTGTCTCTCGCAATCGCGCTCTAAATCGGTCTCTCTGATTGATGATCACCTTTAGCATTGAGCTTTGCTCCTGATCTGGGGAAATGCGTTCGCCACCTTGCTGCAAGGAAAAAAATAAAAAACAAGGATTTGAAGGATATATTACGAACTAGCTATCCCCACGATCTGCTAAAGTACTATCAGTGAGAACATTTGGCTTGACTCCGCATTTCTGCAGATGAAGATGGTGGAACAGGTTTATTTTGAACTGCGGTTAGAATCTGCACCTAAGGTTTTTGTGAATTAGGGCTTGAATCTGCACCAAGATATTACACTCAACATGCATTAGAAGTGGCAAAAGACGAAGTGTGAGTGTCCTCAGGCACCATGGTTGTCCGTTAGATAGATTTCTTCAAGGTCGCAGTTTACAGGAAATAGACACTTGACAGCATGATCAGCCTAACCCAGGCAAGGTCATCAACATTTCTAAATAGCCCATAGTTGGCCCAATTGACCTATTGATCAAGTCACCTGTATATGTTAGCAAGAACAGGTTAAGGAGAGTCTTATTAACTACTAAGGTCCAACTTGGAAATTTGTATAGCACTCTTCGTTAATCATTTATTCAGTATGCAACGCGCAAGAGCACTTACATAATTTGATATGCAGCAAAGGTGGACAAACATTTTAAAAACAATGCAGATGACAAATTTGGGCTACACCCTGAAACTTGATAACAGATGGAAATTCATTGAAACATTTGAAGCGCAAACAGGAGAGGTACCTCAGATTGCTGACTTGCACCTGCCTCTGAAAGATCCCACTCATTAAATAAAGAGCCCTTGCGATCTCTGGAACTATAACCCTGCATCGGGAAAAAAATCTTCGTTAATGAAATTGAAAGGCACATAGCAGTTTACGAGTTTCCCAAGTTAGTTGATGCAACCTTCAAAATATCATCCTCCAACTTCTGGATTAATTTCTGTTGCTCATTAACCTTTGCTGCAAGTTCTGTGACCTTGCCTTCAGCAGCTTCTAGCGAAGATATTCTCTCCGAAAGTTTAACCTAATCGAAGAGTCATGAGCAAGCATATTGTTATAAGGCAAAACAAATTTTGAAACATTGGGTTTTAACAACATTCTTACATTCCACATAATATTAGAAGGAAGAATTCAAAACTAGCATACTTCACCAAAAAAATAACTTAAAATAACAAGTATCTGTAGATAACAAGTTAAAGCGTGTCCAAACAAATAAAATTTATCACCTTCCATGTGAAAATTTCACGGAAATAGTGTAAACAAGAGACAAGGAGTAAAAATACCTTTAACTGGGTAAGTTCATGTTCCATCTTCTTGTTCTTGTCAAGAAGAAGAGACTCCATTTTACTCATCTCTTCCCCGCTAGTAGCTACTTCCCAATCCTCAGCCTCAATTGAATTATAACCCACTGCCTAAATTGCAATCAGGAGAATGAAACCAAGACAGCATCAGCAATGCAAAGTAAACAAAATACTAAGTAGTCCTCAAGATGGACTAGTAGCTAATTCCCAATCCTCAGCCTCAATTGAATTATAACCCACTGCCTAAATTGCAATCAGGGGAATGAAACCAAGACAGCATCAGCAATGCAAAGTAAACAAAATACTAAGTAGTCCTCAAGATGGAAAAAGGCTTGGCATAGAACCACAAAAAGCTGACAGGAGAACGAATCCACAATAGGTTGTTCTCAAGGCACATATGCAAGATGTTTATGTTGAAGAAACTATGACAAAAATGGAGCACGACACAAAGTCTTCTAAAAGATGCAAGACCTCAAAATGGATTCTTCAATTAATCTCATCAACAAATTGAAAAACTGAAACAAAACTTGCACACTTCTGAACGACTTCTGTGACAACCAAGATAGAAAAATTTTGTCTTCCTTTTTAGCCAAGCAAAAGACAAGGATTGTTTCTTCTAGTTATGGATGCAATATTCCTGGGAATAGGTTTAGATGGATCATGGAGCACAGCACAAAGTCTTCTAAAAGATGCATGACCTCAAAATGGATTGCTCAATTAATCTCATCAACAAATTGAAACACCGGAACAAAACTTGCACACTTCTTAACAACTTATGCGATAACCAAGATAGAAAAATTTTGTCCCCTTTTTATATAAGCAAAAGACAAGAATTGTCCCTTCTAGTTTTGGATGCAATATTCCTGGGAATAGGTTTAGATGGATCCAGTTAATTTTTGGAGGGGGGAAAACTATTCAGATGCTTATTCCCTGCACGACCAGAATATGCGCACGAAAAAACTCACGGGTTTATTGTAAAACTAAATCATGCGTTTTTGCTATGACCGTTGAATAACAGCAAATGCTCCTAGGAGCTGCAACAACTTGCCATGTCACAAACTCCAGAAAATTTTCAATATTAATTTCCTCCTCATACTGACAATTAGACGAAGCTATCTTTCAACATGAACAGTCATCTCATATCATGTACAATGCATATACCTGTAAAATCTTCACTTTTTTGCGCAAATCATCAACTAACTTTGTTGTTGGCCTGGCTTTAAGCTCTTTCTTCATCTCCTCAAGAGCTTGATCCTAATTGCATTTAAAGGAGAAATAGATAGCAGATCAATCGGCAATGCAAAGGGTAAAAGCACTTGGAGACATGCTTGTCATTGTTAGCACCAAAAAATGTATCTTTTTAACAGGCTATTAGTCTTTCTGACGTCGCCCTTCCCCCCCCCCACAAAAGAAAGAGGCAATTAGTCAACAATGGAGGAGGCGCTCTCAAAGAAAAATATCAAGAATATCATCGCATCAAGAATGCTAATCTCTCTCTCTCTCTCTCTCATGTTACTTGAAGGGGGTAGAAAATGCTCAGGTCCCCGTGTAACAGGACAATGGTCTTGCAGCACATGATTTGACAAACCGGAATGATGGCATTCAAGAACACCTCTACACTGGTCCTTAAAGATTATCTCCAGAAACTTCTATAGGAGGGAGAAAAAAATAGCAGACTGGTATACCTTTTCAATAAGAGCTGCATTCAATTTCTTAATCTCATTCATGTACTGTTCACGCTCAGCAGACAAAGTGGTCTCGATATTGTGAAGTTCCATGTTCAGCTCGGAAATAATCCTTTCTTTGGCACTCAAAGAGTTCTCAAGGATACTGGTTGAGTCCAAACTATCACTGCAAATTATTTGACAAACCATTACATGTTGAAAGTCGAAAGATGCCACACAAGTAAATTGTTCTGATTGATGAACTAATGACAATTTTAGGAAAAAATATATCAACTGATGAGTTAAAGAGAATCCATATTGTAAAACAGACCCTCTAAGTTGAAAATTCACAACTACAAGTTCATTCCAAATCTTTCTCAAGCAGCCTTGAAGTTCAGCTGTAAAGTCCTTCCACAAGACAAGCTAAACACTAGCAAAGAATTTCGTGACCATGTTCTGTTTTAGAGATCACAAGCGAGCGAGCGAGAGAGAGAGAGAGAGGCACAAGGGCTAGGTTCTATTTAAAATCACTGATACTACCAAATGTACTCAATATTACTTACTATGCTTCAAGACCTCACATATAAACAGGAATAGTGAAGAGATATCCATACTTATACACAATTCTATGAGCCATTTCACACAGATTCATGTTTAAATGTACCCAAGTGCACTTACTTAAAAAAGGGAGGTTGGATTTCCAAAAGTTAATTACATCCAACAAATCCTTTTTGAAAAGCAATTATTCTAGAATTAAGTTGGTTGTAACACACAGGTGAAGTATTTTCCTCTCACTTCCATCCTCTGCAGCTCACCTTTTCTTAGCTCCAGGCTCATCATGTGCTGATTGAACTTGAGATCGTAAAAGTTCCTGCAATGATCAAAGATGTACGCAAGAGAATCAATATGCAATTTTCTAATCTTCTCTGAAGTTTGTATATTGCATATTCTCACAGGAAACACTACGAACAAACGAAGACTTACCTGTGCATCAATAACATAGCATAATGCAGAAACTATACATCACCTTGCAAAATCTTACACCAACATTTCCACTTTACAAGAGCACATGCCATGTTAAAGGCATTATGGAAACTTCAAGATCATAACCCTCGTTTTGCTACTATTCTAACAAAAAAGTATGTCCGTATTGCAATTAAATGATCAACAAGAAAATAAACAGCTAGATTTATAATCTTAACTACCAGACAACTATAATAGAAATCTAGGTTCCAGCCTTCCTTGCCTTATCAGATGAATTCTGTTTGGGAAAGGAAGGGAAGGTTTGGGGGTGGGGGTGGGGGTGGGGGTGGGGGTGGGGGGGGGGGGGAGGTGAAAGCGTGTAGAAAATGGAGCAAAATCTAAAATTTTTGTGAGAAGAAGGGGATAAAAAAGTTAGAATTCCCCCCCATATCCAACATTCATTTTCATTTCCCCTCCCCTCCTTCCCGAAAGAGTGTATAAAGTTCACCAACATCCTATTGTGAATTCATTAATTTACTTAACGACACAGAAAAAGATAAATTACTATGGCACTGTTAACAACATCAACAATACCTGTATCCCAAACTAGTTGGGGTCGGTCATCGATGAATCCCAAAGAATCATAAAAAAAAAAGCAGAATCAATCGAGGGAAAAGAGATAAATATGTAAAAATAAATAAATAAATACACACTACCCCTCCACAACACTAATAGCACTCCTCCACTCCGTCCTAAAACAAACCGTACGCCAATCTATTTCCCACTCCATTAAATCTTGTTTTACTGCTTTCCCCCAAATAAGTTTCGGTCGACCTATTGTTTTCTTCGTGTTATGCTCTCGATAGCAAACTTCTGTTCGTACCGATGCATCTAAGAGTCTTCGAAAGATATGCCCAAACCATCTTAATCTATGCTTTCTCACCTTTTCTGCCACCGGTTCTACTTCAACTTTTCATCGAATCTCTTCATTCCTTGTTTTATCCATCCTTGTATGACCACACATCCACTTAACATCCTCATTTCCGCTACTCCCATTTTATGCTCATGTTTCCTTTGTACTGACCAACATTCAGCTCCGTATAACATGGCAGGTCTGACTGCTGTTCTATAAAATTTTCCTTTTAACCTAAGAGGAATTTTGCGATCACACAAACATCCTGATGCACTATCATGTGAACTATTTAGCAAAAATGTATAGAAAGATTATCGAGGAGAACAAGGAGCAAATAAACATAATTGTGGAGAAACATAATGGTCAATGCATAACTCAACTAGGAAAAAAGACCTCATGAATCAAATCCTAATAGCCAACAAAACAAAGAGAACTATCCACGGAAATCGCCCGTACGAAAGGAAACCGATAGTACTACAGGCATGGAAGAGCACCTTTTCCCTTTCAAGACTAATAAGTCGCGTTTGGGCCCTTTCAACTTCATCCATCAAAAGAGTGACCTCTGATTGCTTTGATGCTTGATCTTCATCTGAAATTTTTTATATGGTGCCAGCCAAAATGGGAAGAAGAGTAGCAATAAGAACAGAATAATTGGATGTCTGTAGTCTTAAGTTACTATCTCTATGCATCAAATAATCTCATCATAAGAGAAGGAATGCCAAATAATTCATCCAGCCAAGCAGAATACCTGATTGAGCACGGAGTTCAAACAATTGGCTCTGTGCAAGATCGTGCAACTTTTGTATGTTGGAAGCACTTTCTCTGGCTTGTCTCAGTTGATCTTGCAGTAATTGCTCCCTGCAGAAAAATCAGAAACTGAGATGACTGCTTGCATTTGGGAGAGAGGAACAATATCTTGATATAAGAACATGCCAAAACTGAAAAAGGAACTTAACCCCAGTTGCTTGACACTTTTCTAATCAGTAATTAGACGATCTATTTATCATGTTGAGGAGAAGACAATACCTTTCCTTTAAAACTTCAAGGGTTTTATGATTCTCCTCAGCCAAGTTGCGCTTGTTAAATTCCACAATTTCCTTCACTTTTTCCTCCATCTGGATACACATCAGCCATCAATTGGTAACAACAAATAAGGCTTGCTGGACTGAGGCTATAACTAAATTGTAAGATAGCGAGTTCCACACTTTGGAATAAAGGTAACCAAAGCTTAAAAGCATGCAGACCAAAACATCCTAAGTAGTTAAGCAGGCACACTACAGCACACAGCACAAAAATAACATATCACAAATAATTAACAATTTTGAAACCTGCAGCTCTAACTGGCGATTACGCTCTTCAAGCCTTCTAATTGTTGCTTGTTGATTCTTTAAATGAGCAGCTTCCGTCCGGAACTCCTCAAGCTCAACTTTCATCTTCCTATTCTCGGCTTCTAATTCTGACAATTTCAAGTCTTGTTCCTGCACGGAGATAAGGCAAAAACATAAAGAATACCCAAAATAAGCCTCAATGCCAGTCCAGCAATGGTGTAAACATATCTGGGGCATGTGCATATATTGGACACAGAAACTGCTTTCCCCAATTTGAGAAGAGGACAAATAGGATAACGGAATGTAAATTTGGGTGTTTGATCCTAGATTAGATAGTTATGCCTATATGGATAGTCAGCTAATGAGAAGAGAGATACCACTCATTCCTTATCAGAGTAACAGATGCATATGAATGTAGCCACCAATCCAGCAGGCACCATATGACAAATAATGAAGCTGGTACTTACAGTAACTGAAGCAAGAGCAGGATAAGGATCTGGAGCCTCATATAGTTTTTGGTAAATGTTAAGAAAAGCATTTTCTCCAAATTTGGCTCTTTTGGTAAGATTATCAACTTCTTCTTGATATCCCTTGAGTAAGGAGTTGAACAAATTTAGCTTGTCCTCCGGAGAAGCTTTCTTGAAGTCTGGAGCAAAGAAAAAGAACAAGTTTTTCTTCTATCATCATCAGGACTAGCGATTTACCGAAAAATGCAGAAGCGAACTTGTGACCTACAAACCACCCTCTTCCCCCCGCCCCAAGCACAAAAAAATGAAGAAGAAGAAGGAAGAATCTACTTCTCTTCCTCACAATTAATTAAATTAGAAGAACTAAAGGACATTTGGTCTTGCGCCGTTACAAGTTCAAGTGATATACCTCTAGTGCTCTCTGCAAGCTTGCGTCGATTCTTCTGACTGTTCTCTTGATTCTCGGCAATCTTCAGCCCTTGCTCATCCAATAAGATCTTCTCCTTCTCTAGATCAAACTCTATAAACAGGAAAAGAGGGGGGGAAGTCAATATCATTCCCGTAGCGTGATTCAATCAAAAACAGCAATACACAAAACAACACAATATTATTCCAATATAATGCTTAGCTTGTGAAAAAGAAACTTTAAAGACATACCATTAAGAAATCAGTAATTACATTATTTCACATAAGGAAGCGGCAACGTACATAAGGAAGAAGCCTAGATCACAGTTTGTTCCGATAACTGGCGAACTAATTCAGTACTTCAATCAAACTCACTCAGTTCAACATCACACCATTGACAACTATAGAACCATTAAATCGACCAATGAAGAACCGCGTTACCCACTTTACACGATTTTCTCTGACAAGTGATGCCGATTGCTAACTGAAGCATTGAAAGCTCAAATTCGACACAAACAGAAGGAAACAAGACAAGCTACGTTAATCTATAAACCATACAATACGACGAACAGTTGACTTGATTCTCGACACTAACAAATGAACATAAGATTCCACAATCAGCACACAAGCTCCTCGTGCGCATCAATCAGCAGAGATTCCGCGCCAAATCACGGGACGCATCATGTGACAGGACTTCAAAAATGCGCTCGACGTCCGAAAGATTCGGGAATGTGCTCAACGCAAACGAGAAAAAAATAGACGGTTGAATCGAACCTTTCCAGAAACTCGAGACGACCGTGATCGGAGACGACGAGGGCTGGCTCGGTTTGTCCCTCTCGCCGCCGCCTTGCGAAGCTTCCATGATCGATTCTGGATCTGAACTACAAGCTCTTCAGGTGCCCGTCGAAGATCTTTCGTTGCTTCCGCTTCAATTCAGCGCGGGATCTGACACCGTGTGAGTTACCAGTACAGTCTTTCTACGATGGATTGATCAAAATCAGCACGATGGAATTTTCATTTTTATAGTTTTCTTATATGAGTCGTTTATTTTGCAAATGTTTTCCTCGCGTGATATATCGGCGAGGTGCAGTTTGTACGAGGCCTTCATCGAATGGTTGGGCTCAAGGAAGCCCAAGCTACATATGAGCCGGGTCGTTTTGATGACTGATGGCCTCGGGCCTTAGATCTTCAAGATGAGAGAGAGAGATGGGTTAAGGTTTATGATTTTTTTTTTGGTTAATACTACGAAAAAATCTTAAATTGGTATATTTACGATAAATTTACCCAAAATTATTTTTTAATCAAGAAAAATTTCAAATTGGTACACTTGTTACAAATTTATCCCAAACTAGTACATATGTAATAAATTTATGCTCCGTTAATTTTCGTTAAATCTAACTATTAAAGTGCTAAGTTATATAATACATAGTAATTAAAGGGCGTGCCGGTTTGAGATTTTTATCGTATATTTATTACAGGAATATCGGTTTAAAATTTTTCATGGTATTAACCTAATTTAACCAAGGGTAAATTTATTATAAGTGTATCATTTTATGATTTTTTGTGATAAAAAAATTAGTCTAGTGTAAATTAGTCACAAGTGTACCAATTTAAAATTTTTGGTTATCAAAAAAATAGTTTGGGACCCACCCATGGATAACTCAGTTGGTTAGGATGCACTTGATATTGTGTGGTTAGGTGCACCAGTGCCAAGTTCGATTCCTCAAATGAACACTTATGATTTAAATGGGGGGTCGTGACGGCGGTTTGCTGTGTTAATCTCCTCCGATAAATAATCGAGGTGCGCGCAAGCTAACCCGGACACCTTGATTAATAAAAAAAATACTTTAGGATAAATTCGTCACAACTATATCGGCTTGACATTTTTTGTAGAAAAAAAAATAGTTTTGGTGAATTTGTTGTCAGTTTGAGATTTTTCATGGTATTAATCAATTTATTTTTTCGAATAAGGTTTTGATTAGCTTGCTTGAAAAATTGATGACAATTCGCCATATTACTTACAACTAGGCCTGTCAAATGGATGGATCCGATTGGGTAAAAAACATTTCGACAAAAAATAGTCATTTAATCCGTTTTATTTATAGTAATGCAAATTTAGCGGCTCACTCATACCCAACCTGATCTATACGTAACACATACTCGACTTGACTTATACACAATACATACTCAATCTGTTTCATCTTCTTAAAGAATTTTCATATTTAATCAAATTTAGGAGAACTCATACCCAAAACCGAGGTAAGAGTGCGGCATGAGTAAGTGCGAGATCAAGCGAGCGCAACATAGAATGAAGAGAGTTATAGAGGTGAGTTGGATCTAAGTAATTTGTAAACCTATTTACGACCCATGTATAACCTATTTAAATAATCATATTATGTTTAAACATATTTATTAAATATAACTAACTCATATAATAACTCAACCCATCATATACATGTTAAAAAATGAATTTATGATCCACTTTGATAGATCTACTTACGGCAAGATTTTAATGAACTCGTAGTGCAGATATCCTTTTCGCAATGAGAAGTAGGCTCGTTCGATCTGCTTGGGTTTATCCAAACACATTCTTGCTAATTGCATTGTTTTCTGCCCAAAAAATATGGATAAACTGAGGATAAATTGATAAAGTTTAACAATTATTGTTTATAAAAAATGTGTTAATAGAAAAATAATATGTAACCGTCTTTTTAGGTAATGTGTTGGTATTTTATGAACATTTTGTTCGATTACTGATGTGACATTCTGATTTTCCTGTCATTTCGAGACTTATTAATGAGAATATATCTAACAATGTGTTTTAGTCGTATCTTGCTCGGATCTGATCAGTCTCGAGTTAACTGACCAAAAGGGAAAGATTAACACGAGACAAGGTACGTGGACCTAGGGAACTCGAATAGGAAATGACACTTTGACCATAAGGATTGTCGAAGGTACATTTAGAGCCAAAAAAGACCAATCTAAGAACGATTAAGGAATGTATTGCTAGCGTTACACGATTGGAGCGCGGATGATGTCACTTAACTAATGTATAATTTGCAAAATTTTTCTAAATCGAACAATGACGATCGAGACCGTCGGAACTAGTACTAGACCCTCGCGATTACATGACAACCAAAGTAGCCATGAACTGACGAGCCCTAAGCGTGATATGAATTATAGAGTCGATACGCGTAACGTCTGTAAAAGCCACCTGTCAGTTCGGGATAGACTGGAGTCACATTTGACAGAGAAATGATTCAGAGACGAGTCTTGAAATTAGAAAATGGAGAACCAAGAATTTCAACATTATAATTGGATTGGACGTCGCCTCATCGAAGAAGATTTGAATCAGAAAAATGATGTTCCGGACGTCAAGGGTAAAATTACCATTTTGCTCATCAAGTCTTGATCTTGCCTTAATGAATGGATAATGGCATTTTGGTCCTTGACACCCCCACTATAGCTGGCGAAATTTAGGAAAAATACCGGCCATTGGATGAGCAACTGATTGACAAGAGGACAAGTGCCAAAGGATGCTCAATTGACATTTATTAATCAACTTTTAACCTACAATTCCACTTGGGTTGACTCTCAATTTGATGTATAACTCTCTCTCACTCCTTCATTTTGCTTAACACCCCCATCTCCATAGCCATCTTCATCTTCTTCTTCACCTTCTTCTTCAGCCGAGAGCTCCATCGCCCCCCCTGACCGCCACTTCGCCGCCACTGAGCTCAACTTCCGACGACCTCAGCAGTCGAGCCGACCACCAGCGTCTTCTTCATCCTCTTGCTGACTATCTCCAAGTGGTAGCTCGGCTTTTAACCCATTGTGGAGCTCCGGCCAGCCGTTCTCCCGAGAGTTGACGTAATCCGTTGCAGCTAGAGGTAAGTCACCGTTCGAGCTCCATAGGACTTCGAATTGTCTCAATCTTTTGACCAAATTTTGTGGACATTTAGGACACTCATATACTGAGTTTTGGTAAAAATTTGGGCTGAATTTGATGGAGCTTTGACACCAAAATGGTGCTGTGATTCAAGGGCAGAAACTGGCCGGTAGAATACTTAGAGAACTCGGCGCCGTTCGTGGACCATTTGGCGTCGCCTTGACTTCAAATTTTCGGTGAGACGCCTCAACACCTATAACCTCATGTTAGCAAGTAGTTTAGTGGATAATTTGAGGATTTAGGGTAGCTTATGGGCTGATTGAGTGAGATATGCACAAAATCGAAAATGCTCTGTTTCGGTTCTGTACATATCGAAACTTTAGGGGCTGTTCATGGGGGAATTGAGCTCTAAATTCTTCGTTGAGGTGTATTAAAATATCAATGGATATGTTATTGAGGTTTACGCTTGGTGATTTGAGGATTTGATAAGGAAAAATTGATGAAATGGATTGAACTATCTTAGGTGGACAGCTGCCTTATTTTGGACTCTTCGGGGCCGAACCCTTGAAGTGCTTAGAGGAATATTTTTGTCGATTTAAGCTCAAGGTAAGGAGTTCCTAAACCTTAACTAGGAGGATTGGACTCAACTGAGTGATTTGGGTACGGATTGAGTTAGTTTTCGTGAGTTATGGCATAATTGTTCAATGTTCGCTATGGTGGATGGATGATTGCTTGAATGCTTGCTTAATACATATGCCATGAATTGATTGCCCTGTGTGAGTGATAAAATTGATTGCCTTGCATGCTATAAATATCTAGCTTGATACGTGAGCTTGTGCTTGATCATGATGTTTGATTTGCAATGATATCTGGCATGCATGAGGATTTGTGATACCCTGGGGCGTTGAGACGCGGGGTTGTGTTGAATTATACCCTGAGGTGTTGAGACGCGGGGTTGTGTTGAATTGTACCCTGATATGTTGAGACGCAGGGTTGAAATGACCAATGTCCTGATGCGTTAAGACGCAAGACATAATTTGATATGTGTCGACATAGGACTGGAATGACATTTGCAAACCTGATGTGTTTACGCGGGTTTACCAATCTAATGGTCTGAGGCGTAATTATGCAGACCGAGCTTGAGGCGTTTTAAATGCGGGCGAGAACCATGAGGAAGTTGGAAGGGTGGAATCTGTGGCTTGATTTAGTATCGCCATGCCTGACTTGATTGACATGATATGATGCTATTACTGTTTGGTTGACGAACACTTGCATCTCTGTGACATATTGACTGATGAGTGCATCATATTGCTGAGTGCATATTCTTGCTCATTGTTTGCATTCATCTGGGTGTACGGTCAACCTGATCTAGGGATAGGACATATCTTACTGAGATGTGAATCTCACCCCGTTGCGGAACCTCATTTTCAGATCCTAAACTGTGAGGATGCTGCCAACCATACTAGGTGACCCGAAAGAGATGACTGCGTATTTTGACGAGTTCTCGGACGGACGGGGAACTGTGTACGTTAGAAAGTGTACAGTAGTTTGGGTCGATGAAAGTGAAAAGGACTGAAAGGCTCATAAGTTTGAGGCTTGGTTTCGTAGGGTAGGCAAGGTTACTACTGGAGTATTGAAGTCCATTGAGGTACCCCGTAGGGTTATTCTTAGTTGGTATTATCCCACTTGGGATTTTGTGGAGGTCGAGGGATCTGTAGCTTGTTCGAGGAACATTCCCGAAAGGACCCCAACCTTGGAAGACACCGTTGAAGTGATTGAGATCGAAGCCTCAGAGGGTAATCTGGTGGAGCAGCCAGAGGACGAGACAATGGAGGATACCATAGAGGTACGCTTTGAGATTTTCTCGGAGCACGAGTTTACCGAGGATGCCGAGAAGACTGACGACTCCAACAGTTCGACTTAGTAGTCTCTAACTTGATGTAGTTTTCTTTTGATGATGGTCTCGTGTGCCAATTTATTTTGAAGACTTGTTATGGATGTCTTTTGACGCAGTACCGTTACCCCGACCCATCTATAAGACTAGTTCTTCTGTGCTTTTGTACGAACTCTTGGAATATATGTATACATGTTATGTTCTCGCTATCTAGGTTCCCATGGATGTTTGTACGGAGGAGTATATATTATCGCTTCCGCATGCTTCTTCTATTGTGCAACTCTCGATAACTGAATCCTAGGACTCGAGAGTTTATTTGTATGGAGTCGCGCCCGTGCCCGAGGTGCGGGGCGTGACAACTGACTTCTTTATTTGTGGTTCACATACTGATAATTTTTTTTAATGAACTTAGCAATTCTTATATGGATAATTTACCATCGCTTCAAATTTACTAATTCTTCTATAAAATTACCGATTAAAATTAGGGTGATTTACGAGCTTTTGTTAGATTAAATCGACTACTAATTTTGGGTTTATTGAACATCGATAGAGTAAGCAACTCAACCAAGAATTTGTAAACAAATACTACTTGATAACCTCAAGGAGAAAAAGTATAGTAAGTCCCTCAAATAAAGGGTGACCAACTTATACAAGAGTTGATAAATTTAAGGCGTTTGTAAAGGGGACAAATAAATGTTGGTAACCGGTAGCGAAAGTTGATAAATTAATAAAACCAAATAAGAATTGGTAAGTAAAAATGAAAGTCGCTTAAGTGCATTAAAAATGTCAAAATTTGTGTACGCCACTCATTTTAATGCAAAAACTTTCAAAACGATCATTTTATAGCCAAATTTTTCAAAGAACGATTACTTCAGTGCTAAACTTCAAAACGATCATTTAAGTACCATTTTTTTAAATGGTCACTTAAGCGCCAATTTTTCTGAAAAATACTCACTTCAGTAGAAATTTCGACAAGCCACGTCAGCTCAAACGCTAATAAAAAATAGCCCACATCAGATTTTGGTGAGCCACATTAGTTCAAATCAAAATTAATATTGAAGTGATCATTTTTTTAAAAAAAGTTACACTTAAGTGATATATATTTTTTAAAAAAGTTTATACTTAAGTGATCGTTTTGAAAGTTCTGGTATTAAAGTGAGCGCCGTACACAAGTTTTGACACTTGTAGTGTACTTTATCCAATAAAAGTTGGTAACCCAAAAACTTGTTGGTATTTTAGTTGAAGAAAGATTTAAAAGTCACATGTGCTAGTCTCCCCCGAGAAATAATCGAGGTGCGTGCAAGTTGGCCCGAACACCTTGGTTATAAAAAAAAAATCACTCAATAAAAGTAGATAAATTAATTAATATAGGACTCTGTAAATCCAAGGAGTTGGTAAGAAAGACAAATAAAAATCATTCAAAGATTAATAAAAACCTAATAATATGTAAACTAAGCAAGTAATTTCGATTCCGTTTATTTTGAGAAAAATAAATAAATAATTTTGAAAATTATTTTTTGAAAAACTATCTCGCTTATATTTTCCAAACAAATTAGTCAATAAAACATATTTTCATTACGGATAACAAATCATGTCGAACTATTTTTATGGTCGATGAAATTAGTTGTTGTTCATTCAATTTGTAAGCACAAGTGTTTTTCAAATATATATATATTTTCACGAAACAAACGGGTATTCGTAAAAGTGCCGATAAGCTAGAACCATGTTATGGAAAATCAGGTCAATGGTAACTATTTCGGATTACAATTTTTTAACAGTTACTAACTCTTTCGGAGTTCAACCGACGCGGCAAAAAATATATGGGGATAGGAGAGTGGAAACGTCCATATTGCGATGGAGAAAGTATTGCACGTACTTGAATAATTGGCAAGAAAAGAAAAGTTCACACGTCAGAACAAAAAGCGAGATTCAATAGAAATGGGTGGCGAACAAGCTGGCCATGAAACAAACTGCTGGAGACCTTCAATCCCACTATCGGCGGAAAATGGAAAAGCAGATAAACAAGGCGATTCTTTCGACTTATGATCAACTCCGGAAGAGCGCCAATCGCACGGGAACAATCTGTGGATCGGATGGACCGCTAACGGCAGAGTTAACTGTACACGCCTGGCATCACCGGTGGCATTGTCGCGGCACCTTGGTTCATCTTCTCGGCATTGGCCGCCCAACCTTCATCACATTAGAAGATCACGAAAAGGGCAAAAATCAAGTCAATTCATCGATCAAGTATCTGAACTAACACAGAGAAGATGGAACGTAACTTCAGTTTATTGCCGGAAGCTACAAAGAGAAGGACATCGACCATCTTCAACCGAAGTAGACCTCATGCGACTGTCGATTTTTGCGTGCATAGACCGGTTATAATGTTTCGCTGCTAAAAAGCCGGAAAATGAGATCAACTCATATTGAGCATGGTCTTCAGCATTGAGAGACGTGTAGCAATAATACATAGAAGATGTTCTTCTCCCACGTTAGCTTGATCAAGCAAAGGCCACCGCGATTCTGTTTCGAAAGAATTTTTACCAATGGAAGGGTCAAATCCGCGGTCCTTGAGCTCCCTGTATTCTTGGCAAAGAGCACGGTGGATGCAGCATCAGTGCATGAGGCAATCGGCGCACGGATCTTCTTGTAACGAGTGTACATCCCTCAATTTTTTCCGGTAGCTGTACGTATACAGGCACCCGACGCCCGCGTAAGTGAACAAGTAGTACATGATCCCGCCGACGAAACAAGCTGCAGAAAAAGTAATTTTTGCACACACATATGTTCACATTAGGCTTGATGGGACACTGTTGGTACAGTCAAGCATGATTATATAGAGAAGAACTGATATGTAGGGAGTGTCTAAAACTCGAACTTACAAGTTGCTCCTTTCTCTGTGATCTCCGCGGTCTGGCCGAAGGTGATGCAAGGAAAGAAACAAATGATGATGCCTTCGGGAAACGAATACAGAAATTAATGAAACTAGAAACTTTATCAGAACGATGACACAAGACTAGTTGGTTAATCACGATTTTTGAAGCAGACAACATACATCGAAGGCTTTCTACTTATGTATCCATGTCATTAAGTTATGACATGTCCATCGAATTAGGCTGAAAGTACTCACAGTTGCAGGGATCTTCGCAGCAACCGCAGAGACCGGTCGTCCACTTCCTGAGGACCGCATCCTCCAGAAGGTCTTGGGCGATGAGCATCGGCACTTGCATTGTTGGCGGCGGAGGGGTCTCGAAAAATGTTTCTGCCCGAAAATGAGAGAAGGATCGAGAAGAGAGAGGAGAGGGAGCAGGAGAGAGCGTGTCCTACGTATACCGTTTGGTCATTTCAGTCGTTTTACAAGCAAAGGAGCTCAGTTTAGCTCCTTGGAATTCTCCATGGTCAACGAAAGAAAAGTCAATTGATCAAGTCCATTGGTTTCTCCTCAATGAAGTACCCCAAGAACAGCTGGATATGGCAGCAATCTCATCCGCAGGTGCTTGTGTTAGGTAATATGAAAAATGGAGCAATAATGTGGTTGGATTTTGAGGCATGTAATCATTCTATTTTATGATCAATTTGACCCACGAAATTACTACAGGTTTTTGGCAAATTCTTTTCATGATACAATAAAGTCACGACGAAAACACTAGATAGTAATTCCAGTAAATTTCCTAAAAATCTCTGCGAAACAATGAAAAGATGGCTATCTCTATTCTGAAGTAAAAAAAAAAGCGTAGAAAGAAAAATAGTTTTAAAACCGAACAGAATTGTCTATTATATAAACTACTCATGTACGAACCCACCTTTTCATGTTCGAAACAGTGCACCAATTCATGTCTGAACATCGCACCAATTCATGTCTGAAAAGTTGCAATACTGATATGACTGTTTGTGGTGGTAATAGTCATTCGGACACAATTGTTCGATAAATGACAACCGCCGTTCGGACGCAAATGTTCGTGTCCAAACATTCACAATTTTTTTAAAAATAAAATATAATTATAAAATAATTTATTTCGAAATAAAAAATAATTCGTCCGCGGCGTGCAATCGTGCAAAGTGTTAAGTGCGCACCAATTCATGTATGAAAAGTTGCAATATTGACATGACTGTTCGTGGTGATAATAGTCATTCGGACACAACTGTTCGATAAGTGACAAT
The DNA here is from genome assembly GCA_028455895.1 of Rhodomyrtus tomentosa. Lineage (NCBI taxonomy): Eukaryota > Viridiplantae > Streptophyta > Magnoliopsida > Myrtales > Myrtaceae > Rhodomyrtus > Rhodomyrtus tomentosa. The sequence goes on along the minus strand of JAPCWY010000003.1, from coordinate 43,923,406 downwards.
CGACTTTCGGACGCAACTGTTCGTGTCTAAACAGTCACAATTTTTTTAAAAATAAAATAAAATTATAAAATAATTTATTTCGAAATAAAAAATAATTTGTCCGCGGCACGCAATCGAGCTAAGTGCTAGGTGTGTCTAATAATCGCGCAATCACATGCGCACTCGCAATGGGGTATAGTGTGGTCTAGCCCACTTACCCATTTCTTTATCTGAAAATTTATAGCAGCCTTCTAATTAATAAAGAGACTTTATCTTTCCTTTCTAACCTATGTGAGATAAAAAAAGGTATTATTTTGTTTTGTTTTTCAAACAAACAACACCAGATGGTACGTATGCGTGTGAGACAGAGAGGGAGAGAGATGGGTTAAGGTTTTTTCGAGGAGACTAAGAATGCTTGTTGAACCGGTTTTGACTTGTATGTTTCCTTTTTTTTTTTTGGGGTTTTTGGCTCTTATGTTTCCTTTTTTGTCTTTTGTTTTTGTTTTTGTGGTTTTTGACTTCTGTATTTCCTTTTGCAAGCTCAAATTTAAGGGAAAAAAAAATCATCCCTAGCTAAAAGGAAATTGTTAATGTCATTATGTGAAGATCCATTAGTCTTCAAACATGAAAAAAATACTTAAAATGTTGGCTTTGCAACTAATGATGAAATCATTGTGCGATGAAATAGCTTCTCATTCCTTTCACTGAGATCATATCGCTCTAGAAAGACTATTCGGTGATCTAAAACCGAGACCAATGATGTCAAAAAAAAAAAGTAAAGAAAATATCAAAATACATAATGAATTAATAGGCGAAAAAAACTACTCCCTCGACTCAAATGTCGCGATAAAGATGTGCAAGGACATGAATCATTGCAAGATCAATCTTAGAATCATATGAGTCCAAGCTAAAGTTAGATCGATTTTCATACAAATTTAACTAATGTTACTCCAACATTTGGTTCAGAGAAGACTAACATAACCCCGAGACACCTAACCATATATTATTAAGTTCTTATAAAAAGCCAATTCATAGTAAAGTATTCTGAAAATAATAATAATAATAATAATGATAAGTGCCAGCAACAACTGAAAACATCCAATTCGTTCTTGATTGCAAATCAGTTTTGAGAATAGCAACGATGACCACCTGATCCAAATTCCTAATTGAGGAAAAATCAATGAAAATCCTTGTACTCTCGTCCTAGCATATTATATCTATTAATTCAACGGGTGGACACTAAAACATATGGTTTTTAAGAATTCTGTGTGATTCTTTTGAAATAATATCGGAACGTCATACCCTGCTATCTAGATTCACTCGAGAGCCAGCAGACATCAAGTGATCAGGGGTTGTTTCCTCCAACAAGAAAGTTCACATGCATTAAAATTTAGCAAACTGCTATCAAGCCGAAAACAAATGGATAGAATCCACGTGTGAGTTGTGATAAAAAAGTATCGTATTGAAAAATTGGTGTGGTGGAAAGCAATTAATATATCATAGTTCGTTTATAATTTGTTGGCTTAAACTTTTGAACGAAAGTGGATCAAATTAGACATGTTGATGAGCTCGTACTTGGCTCTATTTTGACGATCTCCCTAGGTGAAAGTATTGAAATTTTATTGCGCTCCTAACACAAACATAGAAGAAATTTAAAAGTTCTGAAAAAAGTTCTCAAGCTATTAGATCCAAATTTCTTTTCTCTTTTCTAGCAACGTACTTCTAATGCATAATAGATAAATATACATTTGTACATGCTTTTTGGTGGGGTTTTTCAATTGCACACCTGAATCGATTTTCTCTTGGTGGACGACCAGGTCTCTTTCCTTGGATTTGATTCTTTATCTCGATGATTTTGAGTATCATCTTGATAGAATTTGATTGGGAGTTCTTCAGCTCGATATCAAGGTTTGTAATTTGATTCTTTTCATTTGCTTCCTCCAATACTTGCGAAACCAATTTGAAATGCTCTCTGGATTTTGAACTTCTTGTACAATTTGGGTAGCATAATTCATAAGTCATCATACCATCCTTAGATATGGAGTTCCAAAAGTCTGGACGCTTGAAATCTTTTCTCCATCATAATATGCAATTCATACAGAGAAGTATGCCATAAGTGCTAAAAGTTGTGTACAACGCTCATTTTAGTATCAAAAATTTCAAAACGATCAAATAAATGCCAAAATTAGAGAAAAACGACCACTTAAATGTCAAATCAGAGAAATTTTTGGCAAACTAATCGCATAACATTTAGAATAAAATTATTTTTTTTATAACCAAGGTGTTTGGGCCAGCTTGCGTGCGCCTCGACTATTCATCGGGGGAGACTAGCACAGCAACCCACCGCCATGACCCTTCACTTAAATTACAGGTGCTCATCTGGGTAATCGAATCTGGAACCAGTGCGCCTAACCACACAATTTCAAGTGCGCCCTATCCAACCGAGTTACCCATGGATGGATATTAAATTTTTATTTTGACTTGTCAATTTTCTTAAAAAAATCAGTCCATGGGGATTTTGAAAATTAAAAATAGATTAAATAAATTTAATTTAATTTAAAAATAAGCTAAAGATTTAAAAAGAAAAGGGGGGCTGCATAGGCGAGGGCACCCCCTCCTTCCTCTTTATATATATATATATATATATATATATATAGCTTAATTTTAATTTATTCTTAACTTTTTTATTGTTTAATTTAATTTATTATTTATTTATTTTGCATTTTTTTAACTTTCATCTTTTTTTTTATTGCTGGCTGAATCTTTGACGAGCCACGTGGGCTTCATACGTTAATAAAAAATGTCACTTCGAATTTTCGGCCAATTAGATCGGAGTCAGCACTTAAGTGATCCTTTTAGAACTTTCAACGCTAAAATGAGCCTCGTGCATAACTTTTGGCGCTTTTGGTGTACTTCTCCTGCAATTCTTGGTAGCTAATTTACCCCAATATGATGAAGAAAACACATAGTGCATGTCTGCAAAGATAGCCCTTAAAGGCAAACATCCCAGTGATGCAGTGAGCTTCAGTTCCTGTGCTACAATACAATCCTCAATTTCGACAATTTTAGAGTTATCATTATGATGATCACAATAGACGTTCCTTTTACTAGGAAAGTTAATGTTACTCCATTTCTGTGCATGTGAGTTTCATTTAAGCACAACTTGAAAATTCTTAAAGATGCAGTGGGTATATATATTATATGGAGGAGAGTTGCTTCTCGTAATGACACTTGGTCTTTGACCAAGGTTCCGATTGTTTGAAATCAAAATCTTGCACGGGCTTCTTTTTTGTACTTGTCTTTGAGTGCAAGCTCATATTTAGATACCAAATCACTGAAAACATGTTTATCTATGTAGAAATCCATCTAGAAAAGCAATACTCTCATTTCTTTGAGTAGTTTTTTTTTCTTTGCTTTGGTCAGAATTTCTTTGAGTAGTTGATATGTGTTGAAGTTGTTGTTGTTATCCCATATCGCTTGTGAATGAGTATTGTATACTTTTTATATTCATGTGTTCTCTCTCCATTAATAACTTCAGATTTTGAGTTGGGCTTTCTAACATGATATTAAAGCCATTGTTATTCATTGCGTATGTGGGCCCATCCCCAATTAGTCAATTTTCACAAGTGAGAGAGTGGGTGTTGAAGTTGTTATTGTTGTACCACATCGCTTGTGAATGGGTTTTGCATGCTCTTTATATTAATGTTGTGATCTCTCTCCTTAATATAATGTAGTTCAAATCCAATCCATTAAAGTTGTTGTCCTATATCGCTTGACAATGATCGCATATGCTTTTCATATTCATGTGATTCATGTGGTGTCCCTCCGTCTATGTTATTCAAATTAATTCTTAAACTGCAATTTCTATTGCAAAATTTATACCCTTATATTATATTGAAGATAACTCCCAAATTTTTGCGGCAACATTTGCATTATATGCCATAACCAAAAGCAATGACGAGCAAACGGAAATATTTCAGAAACGGCATTGTTTTACACTGGTTAGTAATATTAGCTTGAGAGGCTCACCCACCCTAACACGCAATCAAGCCGTGTCTTAAGCGAACCACGTCCAAATATTGAATGTGACTAGATTCTCAAAATATCTATTCACCATCCAATTCATGCACACTAGAAAAAATTGGGAATTTTTCAACTGCATGATCGAAAAATATATAATTGAAAGGTGCTTGCCCATCTCATTTCTTGCAATCCCGACCTTTCGTACTTGGTGACAGGATTTCTAACACTTTCATAGGATTTCACTACTCTACTCCCAAATTTCGTTCCTTTAGCATAATTGTTATAAAATGCATAAGCCTCGTCAAAAGAATTACAAGCAAATTTCATGTTCTCTGGTGTCATGACTCTATTATCACTAGCGTCTTCCGTTGAATTGTTCATCTCGTCTTCGTTACTACTGTCATTTTCACCGGCGAAGTCGCTTTCAATACAGACTTCATCCATCTAAATCAAGTTAGAGAAGATATTAAACATTATACGTGTGTGTGTGTAAATATCAGACACAAATTAAAGTTTACAACAATTAAACCTCTTTCTTTCTTACAGTCAAAGATGTTGGAGTTGGCAAATACTTTGGGGACCCTTGTTTCTCACACCGGGTATGCCCATGTGAGTTTAGGGAAACTAAATTGTTATCCAACAACATGTGACCCATGCGAGTGGGATGCAGGGGTTCGGGGGCAGTGCCCCCGACACAGGTGCCCACTGCCCGGTCAGTGGAAAGCTGCCTCGCTTGCCGGTGAGTGGGCGGGGATTCGGAGGCAACGTCCTCGAAACCTTAATAGGTTTGGGCTTTAGTTTAAGTTGGCCCGTTTGATGTGGAATTAAAGAGTTTCAGATAGATTTAGATTTTGGCCCCGTTTGGAGCATATATATTTTGATCGTTTTTTGCCGATCATTGTAACGAGTTGAGTGGCTATAAACCAACAATCATAGTGAAATCTATTTGCAGGACGTAACCTTATTCTGGGGTGAACCTGGGCAATCTCGTGCGTTATTCAATTTTTCTTGATTCTCTGTGTGATCATCTAATTCGGTTACGATAAATCCCATCAATGCGGGGATTTTAGGCATATATCTTTTGCTCGTTTTTGATGATCATTGTAATAAATGATGTGTGGCTGTAAATCAAAATATAGTGGAATTCTTTGCAAGACGTAGCCCTATTCTGGAGTGAATTTGGGTAATTTCGTGCATCGTTCAATTTTTCTTGATTTTCTGTATGATCGTCTGATTCGATTTTCGATACAACCCATCAAAAGAAGCAAAAAAAAAAAAGGAAAGCAGATAAACTAGGCAACTCTTTCAGCTTATGATCGACCATGGTAAGCTCTTGCCCAGGCTCATAATTTGTGCAATCTGTGGATCAGAAGGACCTCTAACGGTAAAGTTAACGGTCCATGGCTGGCATCATCGGCGGCATTGTCGCGGCATCTTGGTTCATCTTCACGGCATTGGCCGCCCAACCTTTATCACGTTAGGAAATCACGAAAAGGAAAAACTCAAGTCAATTCATCGATCAAGTACCCGAACTAACAAAGAAAAAATGGAACATAACTTCAGTTTGTTGCCGGAAGCTACAAAGAGAGAGACATCGACCATCTTCAACCGAAATAAATCTCACGCGACGTCAATTTTTACGTGCAAAGACCGGTTATAATGTTTCACCACTAAAAAGCCGGAAAATGAGATCAACTCACGTTGTTCTACATTGTGAGACCTGTAGCAGCAACAAATACTACATGTTCTTCTCCAACGTCTGCTCGATCAATCAAATACTGTAAACAAAAAGAGAAACAGGCGATCGCGATTCTGTTTCGAAAGAGCCCTCACCGATGGAAGGGTCGAATCCGCGGTTTTTGAGCTCCCTATATTCTTGACAAAGAGCACAGTGGAAGCAACACCAGTGCACGAGGCAATCGGAGCACGGATCTTCCTGCAACGAGTGTGCATACCTCAATTTTTCCCGGTAGGTGCACGTATACAGGCACGCGATGCCCGTGTAAGTGACAAAGCAGTACACGAGCCCGCCCACCAAACAAGCTGCAAAAGTAATTTGTGCACGCACGTAAGTTCCCGTTAGGCTTGAGGAACATGTCAATTAACTATGTAGGTACAGTTGATCACGATTATATAGAGAAGAAGTGGTATCCGTGGAGTGCTTAAAACTTGGACTTACAAGTTGCTCCTTCGTCTATGATTTCCGCGTTCTGTCCGAACGTGATGCAAGGACAACAACAAGTGACGATGCCTTCGGAAACGAACACAGAAGTTAATGAAACTATTATCAGATAGATGATATGTAACTAGCTGGTTCTCATCATAATTTTTGAAGCAGACAGCATATATCGAAGGCTTTCTAGTTATGTACATGTTCCGTTAACCAGGCTGAAACTACTCACAGTTGGAGGGATCTTCGCAGCAACCGCAGAGACCCGTCGTCCACTTCTTGAGGACCACCTTCTTCGGAGGGTCTTGGACGATGAGCATCGCCGTTTGCATCGTTGGCAACGGAGGGGTCTCGAACATGTTTCCGCCTGAAAAAGAGAAAGACGGTCGAGAGAAGAGAGTACAGGAGAGACAGTCCCACGTCTAACGTTGTGGTTCTTTCAGTCTTCTTATAAGCAAAGGGCTAGTTTAGCTCCTCGGAATTCTCCATGATCAACGAAGGGAAAGTCAACTGATCACGTCCATCGGTTTGTCCTCAATGAAGAACAGCTGGATAGGGCGGGAATCTCATGAGTTGTTGTGTACATTTGTGTGTGTGATAGACTGAGGAAACTAGAATGCTTCTCGAACCGGTTTCGACCATTGTTCTCTGGTTTTTGACTTCTACCAGTCTATGTTCCATTTTTTGTTTTTTGTTTTGTTTTTACTTCTATATTCCCCTTTATTTTTTTTTAAGTCCAAAATGAACAACTTTCATTTAATTAGGAAAAACGAGAGGGCCAATAAATGGGCTTCGATACATAACAAGTTGAAAAGAGTTTGACGAGGTAAAACAATACAGTTAACATGTGAAGAATTGCGATTGTGGGCTTTGGCATCCTAATCCGCAACAAAATTAGTCTCTTTATGATGAGATTTATCGCAATCAAATCAAATGATCATACAGAAAATCAAGAAAATTGAATGACACACGAGATTACTCAGGTTCACCTTAGAATAGAGTTACGTCCTGCAAAAAGATTTCACTATGATTGTCGGTTTACAACCAATCAACTCGTTACAATGATCAACAAAAATGAGCAAAATATATATGCCCCAAATGGGCCCAAAACCTAAACATGTCTGAAACCCTTTAATCTCACAATAAATAGGCCAATTTAAACTAAAGCCCATACTCGTTGAGGTTTCGGGGGCGCTGCTCCCGAACCCCCACCCGTTCATCGGCAAGTGGGGCAACTGTCCACTGACCGAGCAGCAGAAGCTTGCCCCGCCCGCTGACCGGCAGTGGGACACTCGTGTCGGGGGCGCTGCCCCCGAATTCCCACATCTCGCGCGCATGGGTCACATGTTATCGGATAACACTTTAATTTTCCTAAACTCAAGTGGACGTACCCAGTATGAGAAATAAGGGTTCCCGAAGTATTCGCCAACGCCAATACCTCCTACGGTGTTGGATCCGGAGCTTTGCGAGCAATGGGAACAAGTCAAAGCAGTCAGAGGGAAGTACACGAATCTGCCATGGAACAGAGCTTGGATTGCATATAGCTTTTGCCATCGTGAGATTTATTAACTCCTCCGTCTCGACCTTTCTCTGCAATAGAAATTTTAGGGTTTGGCAGAGTGCTGGTACCTCAACTTGCAAGGTAGGAGTGAGAAAGACGGACCGATTTGATCGGGAATCGCTTGGACCGGACCAAATTAAGGTTCGGTTCGGTTCTAGAGGGCTTTGGTCTGGTTCTTGATTCCCAAAATTGAAACCAACGACTGGACGGTCCGGTTTTCGATTAGGAGGTGGTAGGACCAATTGGACCGACATTAAACCTTCTCGATGAACTTCTCAAGTTAGTAAATTATTCAAATGGTGAATGATAAATTCTATATGGCTGTTGGTAATTTAAGGCGTTGGTAAGAAAGACAAATATAAATTAATGAAAGATTAAAAGAAGAAAAAAAAAGAGTTGACAATTTGTCAACTTCCAAAAAGACTTAGTCGCCCTGTGTCGACCCGACTCTCGAGCCCGCGACATCCCTGGCCAAATCGCCACCAGGTCATAATAGATAGCGTCCCAGGCAATTGCTATCGACCTTAGCTTATATTGCGCAAGCGGAACGTACCATCTTCCATTCAATAAAATCATATGGGATAGATAGAAAGTAAAGCCAGATTTCAAAACACAAAAGGCTGATGAGAATAGATGATCCATAACCTTACAGAGCCATCAACTGATAAATACAACCCCATGCTTCGGGGTGGCCCTCTAGAACTCACAAAAAGATACAGGAGTCAGGTAAGGTTAACTCTCATCTATCCCAAAACAGTGTTCCCCCACTTAAATCACCACAGTTCCCTGACTACAAAAAGGCCCTAACCCACTACTGGGAAGACTCGACATCCGTGTCGTAATAATCAAACGGGGGAGCCGGGTCATTTGGGTCATCACAAGAACTCTGGCTAGAACGCACAGAGGGGGCTACCGATTGCTCAGGCTCGAGATCGAGCTCCATATTAGGCGCGGGGTCCATCACTTCCCCATCAGGTGTATCAATATCCATCGGGTCCCAAGCGGGGATATTAGGGACCCCCTGTAGAGGTGGCCCCTCAAATCCTCGAAGCGGACCGAAGAGATCCATCCCATCACGAAGATACCAGGCTTTAAAGAGATGTGCCACCAGATGTGGCATCCCTTCATCAACCCATATCGTCGTGATGTGACGCTCCCACATCTGGTCCGTACCTGGTACCGGATGGAGACTGATATCAAGTGATGAGTCAGTGGGGGTGCCGAACCGCACCGGTCTTTCCATTACTTCGGACCTGAAAAACAATTGTCCCCCGACGGGGTGAGAAATGAATCTCAGTGAATCAAGCCTAATCTCGGTTAGGACAATGATTCGCCCAGAACATCCTAAGTGCCACAAAAAGATCACAAGATAACAACAGATATATATATATATATATATATATATATATCAATCATAACAAGTCTGACAAATCTACCACCAACAGAAGTACAACCACTCAGGCATACACAAGTTCATTATTAATCAATGACCCACGCGACTGGCGTGATAAATACATCAATAGTGCGATCCCGCACTCTTCTGGCAAAACCAGGCTACGTCCACTTTACCCTCTCAGCGACGGCTACTACAAGCAGTGTATCCAGTGCACCCGGCACGACACTGCGAGTAGGCATTCCTTAAAAAGGAGCTTCGGTCCTTCACAAGCTGCGACCGGCATCCGATAATCCCTTAAAACCGTACGACTGGCACGGGGCATGGATTATCGTGCTTCTGACAAGTCGCAAATTTCCATACAATCAGTACGGTACAAGTACCCACGGTACAAAGCGAACTTGCCAGGTAGCGTCATTGACCCTTTTAATGACCACACAAATTGCACTCGGCAATCAATTCATTGATTATCTTGGTTTAACGCCAAAAATCCACAAGAAATACAATCAACTCGGCCCCAAGGCCCACAAGATTCCCAATTGAACTTTTCAGCCAGGCAAACAAACCAATCAAGCAATTCACTCACTCTCGAGTAATCAACTTAACCCGGCAATTTCAAGCTCAATTCATATTAGAAATCTTAATTCTCAGTCAAATTATAGCAATCAATCGTTCGCTCGTCTCTAACCTGTCACTCACTCGCGAGCAACTCAATCAATCAATTAATTGCTAAATTACCACAAATAGCCACAGACAATTAATCGATCGACCATGTATCCTAACCATGGTTTCTATCTAAACCGGTCCCGATCGAAATATTTTTTTTAATAAATAAATAAATAAATAATAAATAATTAATTAACTAAATAAATAAAACAGACTAATCCTAAGCGTAATTAGCGCCCTAACCAAGGTTTAGAGTCAACTCACTATTTGAGTTAGCTCGATCGGCGGCGGCGGCGGCGGCGGCGATAAAACTAAGGTTTATCGCGCGGCGGGTCGGGCTCAAACTTCGGCGACACCCCGTAAGAGTCCGGCGAGGTCGCCGGAACAGGTGGCCGGCGGCGGAGCTCCGGCGAGCGGCGGCCGGCAGCCTGCAACAGTGAGAAACCAGAATATTCAACCGACACTTCACGGTTTTTGGCCGTTTTCCGGCGACACGGGCCGGGACAAGGCCGGCCAGGGGTCGGAGGCTCACCTAGGGGTCAGTGGGAGTCGGCCGGGACAGGTGGGCGGCGGCGAAAGGCGGCCGGCGACGGCGGACAGCCGCGATCAGTGGCTGTCCTATTTTCGAGCCGAAACAGGGCTCTCGGTCGGCGGCGGTTTCCGGCGGCCACGCGCGGCGACCGGCGGAGCTGAGCTGGGTGGCGGTAGAGGAGACTCAGGGGAGTCGTCTGGCGGTGGCGGTGTGGTACGGCGGCGACGGTGGCGGCCGAAACGAAGACCGGAACAACCCGGGTTCAAAAACAGAGCACCGAGACTTTCGGGCCTGATTCCGGCGGTTCCGGCGGCTGACGGTCGGCGACGAGGGGTGGGATCGGTCGAGGGGAGGTCGGGGGTTAGCTGGGTGGTGGTGGTCGGCGTCGGTGGCGGCCGTGGCGGCCGGAGGAGGCCGCGGAGCCCTCGGGTCTCCTGACCCGAAACAGGGGACGCTCGACCGGGAGGTTTACTTCGGCGAAACGGCGGCGACGGCGGCTCGGCCGGGGTCCAGGCGACGGCGGCGAGTGGCTGGGGACGGTGGCTGCCGGTGGGGGTGTGGTGGTAGCGAAAAAATGACGACGGAAGGAGGAGGAATCGGTCGGCAAAGGGGGTTGTCGGCAAAGAAATAAAAGAAAGAAGAAGAAGAGAAGAAGAAGAGAAGAAGAAGAGAAGAAGAAGCAGGCGGCAGAGGCACGTTGGGCAGAGGGCAGGTGGGGCCCACCTTGACTTTGGGCCAAAAAATTTAATTTTTTTGTCTTATGTGAGTGAATTATTGGGAGGGGCAAAATGGTAATTTTGGCGCGCCGGGACTGAAACGAAATTTTTGGTGTACTGATCGATGGGTAATTTCGGCAATTTCACTGGTCAAGCTCGATCAGGGTTAAGCTCGTTTGCAAAAACGGCAATTTAAAAATCGCCACGGATTAATTTCGAAACTCAATTCGAAATAATCTAAAGTTCGGAATTCGTCCAAATTTTCGTCTTTTCAGTCCTTATAGTCCAAAATGGCGTCGACTATGAATATACATTCATATCATTAAATCGACTCCCGGCACTTACAAGGGTTGAATTTCCAGGACGTCACAACTCTCCCCCACTTAGGAAATTTCGTCCTCGAAATTACAGCACAGTTCTAATCACTCAAAAAGATAAGGATAACTAAGCTTCATAACTTCTTCATTCTCCCATGTAGCTCCTTCTGTGCCATGGTGTTGCCAGACCACCTTGACTAACGGAATTGTCTTGGATCACAGTACCTGCTCTTTTCTGTCCACGATCCTGACTGGTCGCTCCACATATGACGCCCGTTCATCCAAATCAATTTCTTCGTAACTCAACACATGAGCAGGGTCTGGCTCATACTTCCTCAACATCGATACGTGAAAAACATTATGTACTTGAGCCAGTCTAGGCGGCAATGCGAGTCGATAAGCCAAAATTCCGATCCGTTCTAAGATTTCAAATGGTCCAATGTATCTCGGGCTCAGCTTTCCTTTCCTGCCAAAACGGGATGTTCCTCTCATAGGTGACACTTTCAAAAAGACATGGTCGCCTACTTGAAATTCCAAAGGTCCGTGCCTTTTATCAGCATAACTCTTCTGGCGACTCTGAGCTGTCTTTAATCTATCTCTAATCACTTTAATTGCTTCCATCGACTGTTCTACTAACTCAGGGCCAGTTATCTTCCTTTCCCCAACCTCATCCCAACAGACTGGTGTCCTGCAAGCCCTACCATACAAGGCCTCAAAAGGTGCCATCTTAATACTCTGTTGGTAGCTGTTATTATAGGCAAATTCAACCAAATGTAAATGTTCCTCCCAATTACCTCTGAAATCCAGAACACATGCTCTCAACATGTCCTCCAAGGTCTGAATCGTTCTTTCAGACTGACCATCTGTCTGTGGATGATAAGCTGTACTAAATTGCAGCTTCGTTCCTAAAGCAGTTTGTAGACTCTTCCAAAATGCAGCGGTGAATTTAGGATCTCGATCAGAAGTGATCGTCACTGGCACACCATGCAACCTTACAATATGCCTCACATACAACTCAGCGTATCTGTCTAAGGCAAAGTCCTTTCTTACTGGAATAAAATGCGCTGACTTCGTTAGTCTATCCACCACGACCCAAATTGAATCATGCCCTCGCTGACTCCTCGGCAAACCCATCACGAAATCCATCGTGATATGCTCCCATTTCCACTCTGGAATTTCCAAAGGCTGTAGTAGTCCTCCAGGTTTGCAATGCTGCGCCTTGACCTGCTGGCAGATCAAACATTTAGCCACATGTTTGGCTATATCAGTTTTCATACCATTCCACCAGTAATGCTGTTTCAAATTCTGATACATCTTTGTACTCCCAGGATGAATACTATAACTACTACGATGTGCTTCTGATAAAATCTCCTCCCTTAAATTTTCATCCTCCGGCACAACCAACCGTCCTCTAAATTTAAGTATCCCATCCTCCGCTATTTGAAAATCGACCCTTCGTTTGGTCGGATCTCCTTGCAGGATCTTCCGGATAAAAGGGTCTGTGGACTGCAAGGCCTTAATTTTTACTTGCACTTCTGGTTCGATTCTCAAGGTAGCCACGAGACTCGACAGCTGGCTTATCTCCAATTTAAAGTCTGAGTCTCTTAATTGCTCAAGTAAACGCCACTCCTGCACCTGCAATTGAGCAATCACTGATTTTCTACTCAGGGCATCAGCAACCTTATTCGCCTTACCAGGATGATACAGGATCTCACAGTCATAGTCTTTTAATAACTCCATCCATCGGTGTTGTCTCATGTTCAGCTCCCTTTGAGAGAACAGGTATTTCAGACTCTGATGGTCGGTGTATACCTGAAAACTTTCCCCAATCAAATAGTGTCTCCAGATCTTCAAGGCAAACACAACCGCAGCTAACTCCAGGTCGTGTGTGGGATAATTCAACTCGTGTGGTCTCAACTGACGGGACGCATACGCTACCACCCTGCCATGCTGCATCAAAACACAGCCCAGTCCCCTAAGCGAAGCATCGCTATAAATTTCATAACCACCAGGTCCAGACGGAATTGTCAGAACAGGAGCCGTAGTTAGCCTATGCTTAAGCTCTTGGAAACTACGCTCGCACTTGTCCGTCCATTGAAACTTCGTATCTTTCTTCAGCAATTTAGTCAAAGGCGAGGCTATAGCTGAGAATCCTTCCACAAATCGCCTGTAATAACCTGCCAAACCCAAGAAACTTCTAATTTCTGTAGCAGTTGTCGGTCTCGACCAGTTAATAACTGCCTCAATTTTAACTGGATCCACAGCAATGCCTTCACTCGAAACTACGTGGCCTAGGAACGCCACGCTATTTAGCCAAAACTCACACTTACTGAATTTAGCGTACAATTGATGCGTTCTCAGAGTTTCCAGAACTATTCTCAGGTGTTGCTCATGATCTTCAGAACTCTTCGAGTACACTAGGATATCATCTATGAAAACAATCACAAAACGATCCAGAAACTCCTTGAACACTCTATTTATCAGATCCATAAAAGCAGCAGGAGCATTCGTCAAACCAAACGGCATCACTGTGAACTCGTAATGCCCATAACGTGTTCTAAATGCCGATTTCGGTATATCCTCTTTTCTGATTCTCAACTGATGGTATCCCGTCCGTAGATCAATTTTTGAAAATATAGATGCTCCCTGCAGCTGATCGAACAAGTCGTCAATCCTTGGCAGTGGGTACTTATTCTTGATCGTCACCTGATTCAACTGCCTATAGTCAATACACAGTCTCAAAGACCCATCCTTTTTCTTGACGAACAAGACAGGCGCTCCCCATGGCGAGGCACTAGGGCGAATGAATCCCTTGTCTAACAACTCCTGCATTTGAACCTTAAGTTCTTTCAATTCTGATAACGCCATTCTATATGGCGCCTTAGAAATCGGCTCTGTCCCCGGAGCTAATTCTATCACAAACTCGATTTCTCTTTCTGGTGGTAAACCAGGTAATTCTTGGGGAAAAACATCTGGAAACTCACATACAATCACAATATCCTCCAATTTCAATTCTTTAGCAGATGTATCTACCACAGAAGCCAAATAACCTTGGCACCCATCTCCCAACAATCGAGTCGCCTCTAACGACGATATCATCACAGTCGAGGTTCCTCCTCGATTACCCAAAAATTCATAACTACTGTCATCCATCGGATTAAACCGTATTATCTTATTAAAGCAATCCATTGTGGCTCTTTGCTTTACCAACCAATCCATTCCCACAATCAAGTCAAAATCGTACATTTCTAGCACAATCAAATCTATCTTACTCTCATGGCCATCCACCACTAGTCTGCAATCAGGACAACTCACTGTAGCCACTACTTTATCTTTCAATGGCGTAGATACATTAAGCACAATTTCTAAAGGTACCAAGTTCAATTCAGATAATTTAACAAACTGATCTGCGACAAATGAATGAGTGGCGCCCGGATCAAATAAGGCATATGCTACTTGGTCATGCAAGAGGACCGTACCTGTAACAGTCGGCGAATCCTTCGCCGCTTCCCGGGTGACTGCAAAAACCCTTCCTTGTGCCGGCGGGCGATTCTGAAAGTTTGACGGCACAGATCCTCTAGACTGCCCCCCCTGCTGGGGTTGTGCCTGTCCACCTTGCCTCTGTGGGCAGTCCCTCACCTGATGGCCCAGCTGGCCACAACCAAAACAGGCACCACCTCGATACGGGCACAAACCAGGCCCATGCCTCTGTCGACACAAGCTGCACACCTCATTCTGACGAAATGCCGGTTTACTAATCGCCCCTCGGCGATTTGGTGGAATGTGACCCCGATTGTTAAACATGGGTTTCTTCCCTTGTCTCCTATCGAATCTATTTGGGGAAACAAATCGTGATCCAGATGCAGCAGCCCTTTCAGACAAATCCCTCTCCACTATCAACGCCCTCGCGTAGATATCATCATAATCTTGAAGGTCAAGCGGTGCCAGGGCACTCTTAATCTCGGGCTTCAATCCGTCCTTGAATCTTCTAGCCCTATCCTCCGGATCCTCAATCATCCTCGGAGCATACTTAGATAGTTCAGAAAACTTTGCCTCGTACTGGTCAATAGTCATCTGATTCTGACGGAGGCGGAAAAATTCAGCCATCTTTTGCTCCCTAGCTGTCCTCGAAAAGTATTTATTATTGAAAACTTCTACAAAAGTATTCCATACTGGAATTGTACCTTCTGGAAAAGTTCTACCCTTGACAGCTCTCCACCACGTACTAGCATTCCCTTCAAGTTGATAAACTGCCAGAGTAACTTTATCCCTATCTGAGCATCTCAGCAAATCGAATGCTTTCTCCATCCCTTCGACCCATCGAGTAGCAGCTTCAGGGTCTCCACTTCCAGTGAATTGTGGTGGTTTCAATTTAAGAAACTGTTCCACCAGCTTTTGAGCCCTACGCTCCTCACTGTCATGTATAGGTAGGGGACTCACCGACGGAACTGCAACCGGTATAGCAGATGAAGTCCCAGCAGCAGCGACAGTAGCTGCGGCTTGATTCCTTACTTGCTGTCCCATCAAATCTCCAATAGTACCTAAGGCTTGCATGACTTCAGCCATTGTCGGTTCCCTTCCAGTAGGTTCTGCAGCAGAGGCTGCAGTAGGGGGTGCAATAGGGGACACCGCAGGCGGTACTCTTTCATCATCAACCAATTCTTCCACCGGCCTTAAAGGCCTCCTTCGAGGGGCTCGAGGTGCTCTTCTACCACGTCCGCTCATTTTACAGTAAAAGGTGAAGTCCTGCTTACCCCATAGCAACACGTGGTCAGAAAGAAATCCTTAAATTCTACCACATAATTAGCAATCACAGGCATGATAACCAAGAATCTTACTAACTATCCCATTTCTCAACACTCCTTATCACTCCGTGCCAATGACCAGATGGATCAGGCTGACCTTGCTCTGATACCACCTTGGGCGGGGATGTCACGACCCGACTCTCGAGCTCGCGACATCCCTGGCCAAATCGCCACCAGGTCATAATAGATAGCGTCCCAGGCAATTGCTATCGACCTTAGCTTATATTGCGCAAGCGGAACGTACCATCTTCCATTCACTAAAATCACATGGGATAGATAGAAAGTAAAGCCAGATTTCAAAACATAAAAGGCTGATGAGAATAGATGATCCATAACCTTACAGAGCCATCAACTGATAAATACAACCCCATGCTTCGGGGTGGCCCTCTAGAACTCACAAAAAGATACAGGAGTCAGGTAAGGTTAACTCTCATCTATCCCAAAACAGTGTTCCCCCACTTAAATCACCACAGTTCCCTGACTACAAAAAGGCCCTAACCCACTACTGGGAAGACTCGACATCCGTGTCGTAATAATCAAACGGGGGAGCCGGGTCATTTGGGTCATCACAAGAACTCTGGCTAGAACGCACAGAGGGGGCTACCGATTGCTCAGGCTCGAGATCGAGCTCCATATCAGGCGCGGGGTCCATCACTTCCCCATTAGGTGTATCAATATCCATCGGGTCCCAAGCGGGGATATTAGGGACCCCCTGTAGAGGTGGCCCCTCAAATCCTCGAAGCGGACCGAAGAGATCCATCCCATCACGAAGATACCAGGCTTTAAAGAGATGTGCCACCAGATGTGGCATCCCTTCATCAACCCATATCGTCGTGATGTGACGCTCCCACATCTGGTCCGTACCTAGTACCGGATGGAGACTGATATCAAGTGATGAGTCAGTGAGGGTGCCGAACCGCACCGGTCTTTCCATTACTTCGGACCTGAAAAACAATTGTCCCGCGACGGGGTGAGAAATGAATCTCAGTGAATCAAGCCTAATCTCGGTTAGGACAATGATTCGCCCAGAACATCCTAAGTGCCACAAAAAGATCACAAGATAACAACAGATATATATATATATATCAATCATAACAAGTCTGACAAATCTACCACCGACAGAAGTACAACCACTCAGGCATACACAAGTTCATTATTAATCAATGACCCACGCGACTGGCGTGATAAATACATCAATAGTGCGATCTCGCACTCTTCTGGCAAAATCAGGCTACATCCACTTTACCCTCTCAGCGACGGCTACTACAAGCAGTGTATCCAGTGCACCCGGCACGGCACTGCGAGTAGGCATTCCTTAAAAAGGAGCTTCGGTCCTTCACAAGCTGCGACCGGCATCCGATAATCCCTTAAAACCGTACGACTGGCACGGGGCATGGATTATCGTGCTTCTGACAAGTCGCAAATTTCCATACAATCAGTACGGTACAAGTACCCACGGTACAAAGCGAACTTGCCAGGTAGCGTCATTGACCCTTTTAATGACCACACAAATTGCACTCGGCAATCAATTCATTGATTATCTTGGATTAACGCCAAAAATCCACAAGAAATACAATCAACTCGGCCCCAAGGCCCACAAGATTCCCAATTGAACTTTTCAGCCAGGCAAACAAACCAATCAAGCAATTCACTCACTCTCGAGTAATCAACTTAACCCGGCAATTTCAAGCTCAATTCATATTAGAAATCTTAATTCTCAGTCAAATTATAACAATCAATCGTTCGCTCGTCTCTAACCTGTCACTCACTCGCGAGCAACTCAATCAATCAATTAATTGCTAAATTACCACAAATAGCCACAGACAATTAATCGATCGACCATGTATCCTAACCATGGTTTCTATCTAAACTGATCCCGATCGAAATATTTTTTTTTAATAAATAAATAAATAATAAATAAATAATTAATTAACTAAATAAATAAAACAGACTAATCCTAAGCGCAATTAGCGCCCTAACCAAGGTTTAGAGTCAACTCACTATTTGAGTTAGCTCGATCGGCGACGACGGCGGTGGCGGCGGCGGCGGCGGCGGCGGCGGCAGCGGCGGCGGCGGCGATAAAACTAAGGTTTATCGCGCGGCGGGTCGGGCTCAAACTTCGGCGACACCCCGTAGGAGTCCGGCGAGGTCGCCGGAACAGGTGGCCGGCGGCGGAGCTCCGGCGAGCGGCGGCCGGCAGCCTGCAACAGTGAGAAACCAGAATATTCAACCGACACTTCACGGTTTTTGGCCGTTTTCCGGCGACACGGGCCGGGACAAGGCCGGCCAGGGGTCGGAGGCTCACCTAGGGGTCAGTGGGAGTCGGCCGGGACAGGTGGGCGGCGGCGAAAGGCGGCCGGCGACGGCGGACAGCCGCGATCAGTGGCTGTCCTATTTTCGAGCCGAAACAGGGCTCTCGGTCGGCGGCGGTTTCCGGCGGCCACGCGCGGCGACCGGCGGAGCTGAGCTGGGTGGCGGTAGAGGAGACTCAGGGGAGTCGTCTGGCGGCGGCGGTGTGGTACGGCGGCGACGGTGGCGGCCGAAACGAAGACCGGAACAACCCGGGTTCAAAAACAGAGCACCGAGACTTTCGGGCCGGATTCCGGCGGTTCCGGCGGCTGACGGTCGGCGACGAGGGGTGGGATCGGTCGAGGGGAGGTCGGGGGTTAGCTGGGTGGTGGTGGTCGGCGTCGGTGGCGGCCGGAGGAGGCCGCGGAGCCCTCGGGTCTCCTGACCCGAAACAGGGGACGCTCGACCGGGAGGTTTACTTCGGCGAAACGGCGGCAACGGCGGCTCGGCCGGGGTCCAGGCGACGGCGGCGAGTGGCTGGGGACGGTGGCTGCCGGTGGGGGTGTGGTGGTCGCGAAAAAATGACGACGGAAGGAGGAGGAATCGGTCGGCAAAGGGGGTTGTCGGCAAAGAAATAAAAGAAAGAAGAAGAAGAGAAGAAGAAGAGAAGAAGAAGAGAAGAAGAAGCAGGCGGCAGAGGCACGTTGGGCAGAGGGCAGGTGGGGCCCACCTTGACTTTGGGCCAAAAAATTTAATTTTTTTGTCTTATGTGAGTGAATTATTGGGAGGGGCAAAATGGTAATTTTGGCGCGCCGGGACTGAAACGAAATTTTTGGTGTACTGATCGATGGGTAATTTCGGCAATTTCACTGGTCAAGCTCGATCAGGGTTAAGCTCGTTTGCAAAAACGGCAATTTAAAAATCGCCACGGATTAATTTCGAAACTCAATTCGAAATAATCTAAAGTTCGGAATTCGTCCAAATTTTCGTCTTTTCAGTCCTTATAGTCCAAAATGGCGTCGACTATGAATATACATTCATATCATTAAATCGACTCCCGGCACTTACAAGGGTTGAATTTCCAGGACGTCACACGCCCCATAAAGTTGACAAAGTATCACCACTAAATTAGTGGAAAATCAGGTCACTACACTTGAATAGTCGGCAAGAAAAATGGAATACATAACATAAGCTTAATTTGCTCTCACACATATGTATCTTACAAATCAGAACAACAAAGGGCGATACGACTAAAATTGTGAACAAGTGGGCGATGAAACAAATTATTAGAGACATTTAAACCCACCTGTTACAGCAGTGGACTTGTTACTGCTTGAAGTGGAAGGCGGGAAAGGGATAATGGATAGAGAATTGGACGGACTTGCTTTAACCAACGGGTAGATTTACTGTTTGAACGATAAAGATTGAAGATTTTCCTAATTCCAATGCAGTAGAAAATATGGCTGGCTGTGCGATAACCAAAGTTACCGAATGATTGTAACGTATTGCATTGTTTTCTATTAAAGGATAATAAATCCTCCCTAAAGAAAATAAGATGAATTGGGGATTTCTCGTCGTAGACGTAAGCTTCCAAGAGATTCTTTTTTTCTTGGTCGTCTGAATCACATTAACTATTCATGTTTCTCTTCTCTTTTTTTTTTTTTTTATCTCTTTTTTAGTATCATTAAAAACATAGTATCATAGCAAGGTTTGATCCTAAAGTTGACTCCATTGTCAATGCTTTTGCTTGTCTGTTGGTGGCGGATAATCCAAGATTTTTTTGTGGTGGTTTTTGATCTACGCAGAGAACGATCGTCTTCATCACACCTTCATTAGTTTTGATTGTTCTCGGATGAGTTTGCTGAATTTTGTGCTATCTTTCTATTTAGCACGATGATTGATAATAGTAAATTTGTTTCCAAGATTCCAAATGAACTTACGATTATTATGTTAAATGGGCATAACTATTTGCCTTGTTCTAGAGCTGTCATTATAGCTTTTGGGGCTGATCAAAGTTAGGTTATGTGAATGGTGTTGTCAGAGCATCGAAACTACATATGCGAAATTTGCGAAATGGCGGGCAAATGATAATACGGTCATGTCTTGGGTGTTTAATTCAATGAAATCCCAAATTTATGAGATATTTGCTTATTTAGAGATTGCTAAAGTCCCTATGGGATTCTTTGAATGATATGTATGGAAATATTGGTAATGCATCTCGTGTATTTGAGTTGCAACAGGAGCTTGCTCATACTGAGCAAACATCTAATCAAACATTCATTGAACATCTTGGTAATCGGAAAAAGAAGTGGGATGAATTACGATAGTACAGACCACTTGCCTGGACTATTGAGATTTATGCCTAGTGTGAAGAGTAGGACAGGATTTTCCAACTTTTGGCGAGTCTTAATCGTGAATATGAAGATCTTAAGAGGTAACTATTGACGTTGACCCAAGGAAAGAGAACGGAATCAGGGCAAGTTGTCTTGCTTGTTGGCTTTGGTTGTTAGCATCTTAGATCTTTCTTTCATAGGCTATTGAAAGGTTCTGCCCAAGGAATAGGAATGGAAGTGCTCCGCCGATAAGGAAACTAGAAATCATAAAAGAAAGGGCATGTTCAGCTGCTCCTTGGAATGATCTAGCTCTTTCACTTGCTTTCTAATGATTTCTACTCTTCCTAATTTTTCTACTATTTGTGCTATCGTTCAAAGGGATGAAACTCGTCATCGTGTAATGACTCCTGATTCTAAGAAAGGGGGATATTTGGTTGAAAATTCTGCCCATGCTGCTAAAAGTAATGCTCTGATTTTGTTACTAAAAGTGATTGCCCTAGTTTTGGTAAAGGTAAAGGCAAAATTCGCAATAATAAATTTCATTATGATCATTTTAGTAAAGATGGTCACTCTGAGGACCGTTGTTGGGAGCTTTGTCCTCATCTTCGTCTTAATAAGTATAAAAAGGAGATGACAAGGTTGCAGGTCATACTCAAGATATGAGTTTTAAGCCTTTTCGAATAAAATTTCTCTTCAATTGCAACATCTTATCCAAGTCAGTGGCACAACATCTTCTGTCTTTGATTCTAGGAATCTAGCTCAATCTAGTAATTACCTAGCTCTTATGACTCTTGATGATGTGTACATTTGACTTATATTTTGATTATATTTGATGATGCTTTGGGCAAATATTTGAATAAATTAAGTGGAACTTATTTGTTTTTGTGCATTGTGGTTAGGTGATGGTGAATGATGCAATCGTGAAAATTCTGGATGCTATTAATATGTTATCGAGCTAATTGGTTGGGATTCTGCATATAAAAGATCCATTTTCCAAATCAGATTGTGGAGGATTTTTGTACTTAAATAAGACTCTTAATTAGGGCTATTAGGAAGAAGATTTTGCTTACTTTTTCTCTCTTTCCATGTTGAATAGAGTTTATTTTTTCTCTAGACTTTTTTCTTCTTTTTCTATTTAAGAGGTTGAACGCAAGAGGGAAGAGGGGGGTTGATTCCAGAAAATTCAGAAGTATATTTTATTCTTCTCTTTTGCACACTTTGTAGCCATTTGTGGCTAGCTCATTTTAAATCTAGCAAAGGTTTGTCAAGGTTCAAGTTCATTCAAGTTGTGAGATCTAAACCTAACTTTTCTTCTTAATTTCTGCCGTATTTGTATATTCTTTGTTTTATTGTTTGCCATTGCTTTGTTGATTGTTACAATAAGAGCTTGCTGTGCAATTGATAGGGTGATAGTTTGCCAATTGAAATACCCAAACCAATAATTATATAGGTGTTTTACTAACAATGACAGATAATATAACTTGATTAAAACCAGAATTTCAGGTTGTATTATGAGAATATATGATTTAGCTTGAACAAGTTACGTGTGTGATTTATTGGCTACGGTTGGGTTTTCCTCGCTTTTCATGCTATTAAGGAATTGAATCCTGGGCCCGTGTCAGAGTTATTCGTTAATAAGGGATTAATCATAGGTGCGTGTCCGGTTAATCTAATACTAAGGAAAGATTAGGTTGTTAGAGGCGTTTCAACAACCATAACCAGTCTATTGTAGCATTTGAGATTATTCGTTTGACAAAGATTATTCGTTTGACTCAATGATCAAATTCCGAACTTGAATGAGATTACTTTGCTAGATATCGGGTAATCTATTTTTTTTTTATTTCGTTTACTTATTTTGTTTAACTATATTTTGGATAAACCTCCCTAGTTAATTTTGTTTCTATTGTTTACTTGTTTTTTGAAGAATTAACAATTTGTCAGTCTATGCCCTAAGTATAATTTATTTGTCATTTTGAGAGCAGGATTTATTTTTGGTGAATTCGAGAGTCACCAAATTTTGGCGCCGTTGTCGGGGACTGATTTTAATTGATTTTATTCTTTGATGACCAGGTCTGATCGTACAGATGAACTCCAGTACGATACTGAGATAGAGAAGACAGCTAAGAGGTTAAGAAAAGAAGCGAAATTAAGAAAACAAGCGTCTTCATCTACAATTTCAACGCCTAAAGACGAAGCACCCCCTGAACCGCCTTATTATTCTAGCGAATCTGATCAAGAAGAAAAGATGGCTGAAGAAAATAGGACTTTGAGAGAGTTAGCAGCCCCTCCACTCAATCAACAGCCTTTGTGCATCACTCACCCAAATTTGGAGGCTCCATTTGAGTTGAAATCAGGTTTAATCCACTTGCTGCCCACTTTTCGTGGATTAGAGAATGAAGATCCTCATAAACATCTCAAAGAATTTCATATAGTTTATTCCACCATGAAACCACAAGGAGTAACGGAAGAGCAAATTAAGCCGAGGGCCTTTCCATCTTCTCTAGCTGATGCAGCCACGGAATGGCTATTTTATCTACCTCCTGGGACTATTACTACATGGCCAGGCATGGAAATATTTTTCTTGACAACTTCTTTCCTGCCTCCCGAGCCGCTGGAATTAGAAGAGGAATTTGTGGGATTAAGCAACGGGACACGGAGACTGTCCATGAATATTGGGAGACATTTAAAAGATTGTGCGCAAACTGTCCCCAACATGGAATTCCAGAACAGGCCCTTATTCAGTATTTTTATGAAGGATTATTATCCATGGAGAGGAACATGATGGATGCCGCAAGTGGAGGAGGTATTATCAACGAGACGCCCCAAGCTGCCCATGATTTAATTTCTACCATGGCTGCCAATTCCCAGCAATTTGGGTCTCGCCAAGAACCCTCAAGAAGGGTTAATGAGGTAAATGCATCTTCCCTTGAGAGTAAAATTAATCAACTAACCTCTTTGGTTCAAAATTTGGTTGTCGGGAATGCACAACAAGCCCAAGTGTGCGGAATTTGTGCTTGTAGCGATCGCATCCTACGGACATGTGCCCCACTTTGCAAGACGATACCCCTGAACAAGCAAATGTCGTTGGGAATTTTCCTGGCCTACCACAAAGGAAGTATGATCCATACTCAAATACATACAATCTGGGATGGAGAGATCACCCTAACTTTAGTTACGGATCTAGAGCGCAAAATTTTCAACAATTTTAGCAAAGACCATCAGCCCCACCGCAGTAAAATTCTTCAGCATCGGGCACGTCTCTTGAAGATATAGTCAAGTCTTTTGCAACTAACACTCAAACAATTTCAACAGGAGACAAGGGCAAGCATACAAAATTTGGAGAATCAAGTTAGCAAATTGGCAACGTCCCTAAGCAAGCTGGAATCTCAAGTAAAATTGCCTTCCCAAACAATAATGAACCCAAAAGAAAACGCGAGTGCAATTACCTTGAGAAGTGGAAAGAAGCTGGAACCTATTGCTGAAAAAAAGACATAAGCACCACTTGGAATCAGATAAAGAAACAGATGTGGAAGTTAAGAAACAGACAGAGCAGCCTGAGAAGCCCAAAATTTTGGAGACCAAACCCCCTTTTCCAGAAAGATTAGCCAAATCAAAGAAGGCAAAGGAGCAAGAAGAAATTCTCGAAACATTCCGAAAGGTAGAGGTAAATATACCATTGCTTGATGTAATTAAGCAAATACCCGGGTATGCAAAATTTCTTAAAGAATTGTGCACTAATAAGAAAAAAGTTGACCGGGTATGAGAAGGTAAGTGTGGGGGAAAATGTGTCTGCTATTCTTCAAAAAAAAATTATCCCCAAATGCAAAGACCAAGGTATGTTTGCTATATCTTGCACTATTGGGAATGTGGGAATAAAAACGGCTATGTGTGACTTGGGGGCTTCAATTAATGTGATGCCATGGTCCATTTATTCTTCTGGGGTAATAATTCAACTTGCCGATAGGTCAATTGTTTACCCCAAAGGTGTGTTAGAGGATGTGTTAATTTAGGTCAATGGTTTGATTTTTCCTGCGGACTTCTTTGTTTTAGATATGGAGGATGATAAGTCCTCAAATTCATCTGATATTCTACAAGGAAGACATTTCCTTAGTACTGCTAGGACAAAGATCGATGTGCATGATGGTACATTAACTATGGAATTTGATGGTGAGGTGATTAAATTTAATGTTTATGATGCCATGAAATATCCTGATGATGAATCTTGTGTTTTCAGCATTGACATTATTGAACTTTTAACCCAAAATACATTTTGAGTTAAGTGAGGATGACAAGTTGATGGTTGCACTTTGCAAAAGTATAAGTCTGGACAACATTGGTAAGATTGAAAGAAAGTTTTTAATTGATGATGAATTGCAAGAAGTGGTGTATGCATTGGAGGCACTTAAGCCTAAGGTAAGTTCTAGTCCTTCTATAGACTTGCCGACATCTCACACAGATCTTTTACCTTCTATTTTACGGCCTCCTAAATTGGAATTAAAGCCGCTGCCCAGTCATTTGAAGTATGTGTTCTTAGGTGAAGGGGATACCCTCCCAGTGATCATCTCAAATAAACTCAGCAATGGGGAAGAAGAAAAGCTGATTGGAGTGTTAAAAGAACATAAATGGGTTGTAGGATGGACAATTGCAGATATCAAAGGAATAAGCCCATCTACATGCATGCATAGAACCCTACTGAAAGAAAATAGCAAGCCTACTAGGGAGGCTTAAAGACGTTTGAGTCCGCCTATAATGGAAATTGTGAAGAAAGAAATTTTGAAATTGTTAGATGCTAGTACGATTTATCCAATTTCTGATAGTAAATGGGTAAGCCCGATCCAGGCAGTGCCCAAGAAAATAGGTATAATAGTGGTTGCGTATACAGATGGTGAGTTGGTGCCCACCCGAGTTTAAAACGGGTGGCGGGTTTGTATGGATTATATAAAATTAAATACATCAACCAGAAAAGATCATTTTCCTCTTCCATTTATTGATCAAATGCTAGAACGGTTGGCTGGTAGAACTCATTATTGTTGTCTTGATGGATATTCAGGTTTCCACCAAATTCCGGTTGCACCCGAAGATCAAGAAAACACAATGTTCACCTGCCCGTTTGGAACTTTTGCTTACTGGAGGATGCCATTTGGGCTTTGCAACGCCCCCATCCACTTTTCAAAGATGCATGGTTAGCATATTTTCTGATTATATTGAAAATATCATAGAAGTATTTATGGACGATTTCACTGTTTATGGTAATTCTTTTGATGAGTGCCTGGCTAATCTTACAAAAGTCTTGAAAAGGTGTTTGGCGTCTAATCTTGTGTTGAATTATGAAAAATGTCACTTTATGGTCGATCAAGGGTTAATTTTGGGGCATATTGTATCTGCTAAAGGAATTGAAGTAGATAAAGCTAAAATAAACGTTGTTAAATCCTTGCCTTACTCCACGAGTATGCGGGAGGTGCGTTCTTTTCTTGGACACGCAGGTTTTTTTAGGCGATTCATCAAGGACTTTTCCAAGATCACTCAACCCTTGTGTCGATTGTTGCAAAAAGATGTCTCATTTGAATTCAATGAAGAGCGCAAGGCAGCATTTGATACTCTTAAGGAGATGTTGGTCTCTGCACCAATTATCCAGCCGCCAAACTGGAATTACCCTTTCGAGATCATGTGTGACGCAAGCAACAAAGCCGCAGGCGCGGTTCTAGGACAGCGGATTGAGAAGAATCCACATGTCATATACTATGCCTCAAGGACGCTAGATAGTGCTCAGTGCGATTACTCCACGACGGAAAAATAACTTTTAGGTATTGTCTTTGCTTTAGAAAAATTCAGTTCTTAATTATTGGGCACTAAAGTGATTGTTTATTATGATCACGCAGCGTTGAAATTCTTGCTCAAGAAGGAGACAAAACCAAGGTTGATCAAATAGATTCTCCTGTTACAGGAATTCGATTTGGAGATAAGAGACAAAAAAGGGTCCGAAAATCTGGTTGCCGACCATCTTAGTCGATTACCTATCGCTAAAGAAGCACATCCTTTGCAAGATGACTTTCCCGATGAGTATTTATTTTCCGTGAAAAGTACAGCTCCCTGGTATGCTGATATTGTAAATTACCTAGTAGCAGGTACCTCCCCTAATGAATTAATTAGGTTTGAAAAGGATAAGATAAAGAGGGATGCTAAATATTATGTATGGAATGATCCTTATTTGTGGAAACATTGTTCTGATCAAGTTATTAGGCGGTGTGTCTCTGAGGTAGAGGTCGAGTCAATTCTGAAATTTTGTCATTCTTATGCTTGTGGGGGGTCATTTTGGACCCAAGAGAACAATACGCAAAGTATTAGAGTGTGGACTGTGTTGGCCTTCTTTATTTCGTGATGCTTTTATGTTCTGTAAGTCCTGTGCTAATTGAGAATTGGTAATTTAGGGCACAGAGATCAAATGCCACTCACTCCTCTACTTGTTTGTGAAATATTTGATGTATAGGGATTGATTTTATGGGTCCTTTTCCACCTTCATTTGGTCATACTCATATTCTGCTTGCAGTAGATTACGTTTCCAAATGGGTGGAGGCCAAGGCTACACGAACTGACAATGCTAAGACGGTTGCAGATTTTGTCAAAACTCACATCTTTGCTAGGTTCGGAACGCCAAAGACAATTATCAGTTATAGAGGGACTCATTTCTGCAATCATATCATGGAAGTGCTCTTGACCAAATATGTCGTAACTCATGCACCTCCACTGCCTGCCATCCACGGACGAATGGACAAGCCGAAGTGTCGAACAGAGAAGTTAAGTCCATACTTGAAAAGACAGTCATTCCAAATAGAAACGACTGGGGCTTACGGTTGGATGACGCACTCTGGGCTTATCGTACAGCTTACAAGACCCCTATAGGCATCTCTCCATATCTGTCTTGTTTTTGGTAAACCTTGTCAACTTCCTGTGGAGTTAGAGCACCGCGCTTATTGGGCTATCAAGCAATGCAACATGAGGATGGATGAGGCTGGAGAACATAGGAGATTCCAATTGCAGGAGCTGGAGGAGATTAGAAATGATGCATATGAGAGCTCCAGAATTTACAAAGAAAAGACAAAAAAAATTTTACGACCAAATAATTTCTAGGAAACAGTTTTCAATTGGACAAAAAGTTCTACTTTATCATTACCGTTTAAAATTATTTCCTGGAAAACTAAGGTCCAAGTGGATTGGTCCTTTTATTGTTACTAATGTCTTTTCTCATGGTGCAGTGGAGATACAGAGCCCAGAGACAAATAAAGTTTTTAAAGTGAATGGACATCGTCTCAAGCCATTTTATGAAGGGTTTCAGGCTCATAGGAAAGGGGAAATAACTCCGGACAGGCTTAATGAGGCAGAATGAAAATACATGTCGTCTAGCCTATGACGTTAAACAAGGGCGCTATAGGGAGGCAACCCAAGTTTAAGGCGTTCCCACGTCTTATTTCTAGTCCATTGTCAGTTCATTTTTATTTTATTTGTTGACATCTTCTCCAATAATTTACCCTAATTTTTTGTTCTTTCATTTATCCTCATGCATGTCAACTCATGCGTCTCCATCGGCACCACCGACCACCCCCAGCACAAAACCAAAACGGTCTCGACAAATAGAAGCGCTTCAAGGAACATCGTATTACTCGAGGTACCGAAGCGGGCACGGTTGTCCTGCCCATCTTAGACTGTCGCGATTTCTTATCCTCCACCATTCAGGGAAGTTAAACTCTTCTTTCTTTTCCATTTGTGCTTTTCTTTTCCCCAAACATTGAGGACAATGTCTGTATTAAGCGTGGGGGAGGTTTGATGAAGAAGACGATTTATCTTGATTGGTTTGGTATAAATATTTGGTTTTTCATGTTTTGTTTGTCCTTGACCATAGCTTTTATCTAGTTAAATCATTAACTTCTAGTCCGAATTTGTGCAACTCTTCTTGTCTTGAATTGATAAAATATGTTAGATATATAATAATCTCAATATAACTAGATTTATTTCTAATTTTTCGAGGAATAAATGGTTGATTTTGGTCGTTATTCTTATCATAAAATATGAGGCTTGAATTAATGAGGTGAAATATGCTTAACTTGCTTGATTTAAATCTACGTCATTTGCATATGGAATTTTCACGAAACTTGTCTAGTCACATAATTATTTATATGTGAATGAGGTTGCTGCAAAAAAAAAAAAGAAGGAGAAAAGTATTATGCTTGATTATGTTGCTCCGTTGTTCTGCTCTAGTTAAGTAACCAGGGGTCTTCATGTGAGCCATGTTGACACTCAGGCCAAAAAAAAAAACTAGCAGAATATGAGCAGCACTAATAGCCACTTAGGGTTGAGATGGGCTGAGTAACCGGGGGTAACCACCATAAACTGGTATACTTTCGCGTCAAAAGGTCTATGACACCCTAGGCAAGCCTAAAAGTGTTGCAATAATCTAAAAGCACCTCAACTTCTTGTTTATTGCTTGAATTTGTGACTTGACAGGTTGAGGGATGATTTTATATGCATTGACTTAACTCATTTGGAACTCATTTGTGTGAATATTTTAAAAATGTTCGAGCCTTGTGTTTTATTATGATAAGGATTATTAAAATCAGTTATTTATTGCTTGAGAAATTGGGACTTGTTGGTTATGGTGAGTCTATTATGTCTTTTAGTATGTTGAATCATGGATTAATGAGTGATTTGCACGGGTGATGGTTGGATGTTGTTGGTTGACAGATTTGGGTTATGCTTGAGGACAAGCATTGGATAAGTGTGAGGGATTTTGATGATGTGTATATTTGACTTATATTTTGATCATATTTGATGATACTTTGGGCAAATATTCGAATAAATTGAGTGGAACTTATTATTTTTTTTATGCATTGTGGTCATATGATGGTGAATGATGCAATCGTGAAGATTCTGGACGCTATTGATATGTTATTGAGATGATTGGTTGGGATTATGCATACAAAAGATCAATTTTCCAGATCAAATTGTGGAGGATTCTTGTATTTAAATAAGACTCTTAATTAGGGAGAAGATTTTGCTTACTTTTTCTCTCTTTCCATGTTGGATAGAGTTTCTTTTTTCTAGAATTTCTTCTTCTTTTTCTATTTATGGGGTTGAACGCAAGAGGGAGAAGGGGAGTTGATTCCAGAAAATTCAGAAGCATTTTTTATTCTTCTCTTTTGCGCACTTTCTAGCCATGCGTGGCTAACTCCTTTTAAATCTAACAAAGGTTTATCAAGGTTCAAGTTCATTCAAGTTGTGAGATCTAAACCTAACTATTCTTCTTAATTTTTGCAGTATTTATATATTCTATGTTTTATTATTTACCATTGCTTTGTTGGTCGTTACAATAAGAGCTCATTGTGCAATTGATAGGGTGATAGTTTGCCAATTGAAATACCCAAACCCGTAATTGTTTAGGTGTATTAATAATAGTGACAGATAATATAACTTGATTAAAATCAGATTTTCAGGTTTTATTATGAGAATATATGATTTAGCTTGAATAAGTTACGCATGTGATTTATTGACTAGGATTGGGTTTTTCTTGCTTTTGATGCTATTAAGGAATTGAATCCTAGGCACGTGTCAGAGTTATTCCTTAATATCATAGGTGCGTGTCCGGTTAATCTAATACTAAGGAAAGATTAGGTTGTTAGAAGCGTTTCAACAACCATAACCAGTATATTGCAGCAGTTGAGATTATTTGTTTGACTCAATGATCAACTTCCGAACTTGAATGAGATTGCCTTTGCTAGATATCGCATAATTTGATTTTTTTTATTTCGTTTACTTATTTTGTCTGAGTATATTCTGCATAAACCTCCCTGGTTAATTTCATTTCTATTGTTTACTTGATTTTCGAAGAATTAACAATTTTTCAGCCTCTATGGATTCGACCCTGCTCACCCTAAGTATAATTTATTTTTCATTTTGAGAGTATGAATTATTTTTGGTGAATTCGACGGTCACCAACTCTGTCTCCAAAAAAATATTGTATTGTTAATTCGGGTGCTATTGACCATATATGCAACAATTCTTATGGATTATCTAATTTTTGTGTATTTGATGAGGGTTCTTATGGTCTGATTATTGTGGTCAATGGAACTCAAGTTCCGATTAAAGGACATGGCATCATCAATTTATTTTCTTTTTCTTATCTGCTAATAAACTTATTGAAGAAATAGACTGCAATGCTATTTTTCCATCAAAAAGTAGTGTTCTTGGATAGACTCACAAGGAGGACGATTGTTGAAGGCCATCGTCAGCAAGATCTCTATGTGGTTGATTTTTCGAGCAAGGCTTTAGTTGCAAGGAAGAACAAGGAGGCTATTTCGCAACTCTAACATCCACGCATAGGCCACCCTTTAGATAATATATTGCATAATTTGAATTCTGATTTTTCTCTTGATTCGAGTCATTGTGAAACTTGTCATTATTCCAAGCAGCATAAACTGCCTTCTACTTTTAGCTTACATCTTTCACGAGAAGTGTTCGAATCAGTACACTATAATATTTGGGGTAATGCTCTGGTGGATTCACGTGATGACTTCAAATACTTTGTTATTTTTATTGATGGTAAGTCTCAAATCACTTGGCTTTATTTGTTGACCTCTGGCAGTGAAGTGTTGGAAGAATTTCGAGAATTTTGTAGCATGGTTCACGCTCAATATGCTCGCCACATCAAGACTCTCCAAACTGATAATGTGACTGAATATATAAATCATCTTTTTGAATCATTTTTGAAGTCTTTAGGAATTATTCATCAAACCTCCTTTGTCGACACTGTCACGACCTAACAAAATTAGGCTAATAAATTATTAGGTCAATTAAATTAACTAACCTAATACGGACTCTCCCAAACCCTACCAATTCGCAACTTAAATTTCTGGTGGAATGATTTATAAATTGGAGTCGCCACTAATCATTATTGGTAGGTTGATTAGAAACCTAAGTAAAACGGCGGGAGAACCATTTTACTTCTGCGAACCAGAGATTGTGGATTCGATGACTCAATTATACTAGTTAATCAAAACTAATGCCCTTTCGGTACCAATTTCATGCAAAGTTCTTTGATTGGTTTATATGACTTGACTTTTTTTTTGAATTTTCTCGTTTATTAAATATGATGCTAATGCAACCTAACTATATGACATGTGACGTGCAATGACATAAAAGATGACGTGGCATTTATACATGGATGACATGTAAGAATGACATGGCAAGATGACGTGTAAGAATGACGTGCAATTATTATTATTTTTTTAATTTTTGGCAATGCATATATACGTGGTATGAGATATAACCTAGAAATATGTAAGGATATTTTAAAAATATGGAATGCAATGGGTGATATTTGCAAACATGATATGCGAGATATGCATGAACATATGGAATATATTAAAATATGACATGTATGCATGAATGTGATCTCACTCTTTCCTTAAAAAAAAAAAATCGGCCATGGTAGATTCTTTTTACGATTTTTATTGTCTTGACTTAATTTGCTTAATTGATGAGACAAGATTTCTAAGAAACCTTGTTTTTCTAAAAAAATCAATCAGAAATGATTTATAGTAAATCATATCTTACTTTTTTTAAAGAAAATTTTCTGGATATGGCAAAAGTCAATCAATCAATTAAAATAGCAATTTGCCAACCAATATTCAAACAAAATTGCAACCGTCATTTATGATTTTCGAATTTTTTCAAAAAAATTCCGCATCTTGAATTAAATATTATTTTTTTGGAGATAACAAATCAGACCTAAACGGTGATAGGTCAGATTAGCTATATCCGAGATTTTCTTGACAAAATTTAGGTTCCGACGATTTAGATAAAAAATAAAACTGTTATCTTGAATTTCTGACAAAAATTTCACTTCGTCTATTGTCGGCATCATGCAGAACACTACTAGAACATTCAATGATTCTTAAGGCATACATAAACATGACATCTTGGATGAAAACAACGTGCAAATCATGCGAGGACAGCAAACAAAAAAGCAGTCGATCACTTTCACGGACACACTCGGATTATTTCATACGATGTCGACTTCTTACCTTAATCCGAGAAGGCGAAAAACAGGGCCAAATTGATGCGAGAACTTCATGGTGACACCATCAAGAACGGCGACAGAACAACAAGGACAACAATGATGACGTCGTCGAGGGGGAAGCGGCCCTCGGGTAGGAAGCGAATGGCGGCGATGCAGGTTCGGCGAAGGGCTCAAGCGGTGTCTCTGACAGTCGACGGCGGAGATCACAGCAACAAAAAACATCGGACAGTGGCACGAACAGGAGCGGTGTCAACAAGGAAGCAACGGAGTTGTGGCTAGACGACAGCACGTCTGACTTCGTCCGGGAGTCGTCACGATGATGGAGGTGCGGCCACGATGAAAGAGAGAGGGAGAAGTCGCCAAAGAGAGAGAGATCGTGCATATTCTGTCAGAAAAATTTTGTCCTCACCCCATTAACCCTAAGCTATAACAAAGTATATATAGTGAATATTAGATTAGGGTAATGTCTTGAGATTTAATCCTAGCGGTTCAGATTTCTGACAAGATATCAACCGTGGGATCGTAATTTCTGATTTTTGAGGAATCCTATTGGGCTAGGATATTAAAAAATTCGGCCACCATGGAGGGATATAGGGCTTGGCCAAAAATTTCACTGCTAATGGGCTAATTTGCGCGAATTTAAAGCTTAATTGGGCTTTAATTAATCAAATGTGTAATTAATTAAAAGACTTGCTCTTAGATACCTAAGAAAAGCCCGGCCAGAATGGATTGAAATGAATTTAAATTGAGCTTGTCCATTAAATTTCGATCATCCCTCTTTGCGATCGAAAATTCCAAATTAATTTAGGTTTAACCACCCGTTAAATCAAGCTCAATTGACTCGCCTCCGACTGACTGCCTATGCATGACGGACAAATAAAACATGTAATGCATGAGAATTTCTTTTTGCGAGAATTATGATTAACTCTAATTTTGTGAAATAAATGAATTTTTCAAAAAATCAAAATTTATGTGTCAACAGCTGCCCATCTGTAAGTGAAAGCTCGCAGAGTTTTCGCTTAGAGACTAAAATTGAAACCTAAATTTTATAAATGCAAATGATGATGATTTTTTGTTTTTACGGGAGTTTTAAATCCCATTTTCTGATGTGAATTAAATGATGCTTGAAATGCAATACTATAAATAACATGTGCTAAAAATTTCTCTTATTCCCGCATTTAAAAAAATTCGCACATGAATCGCCTATGAAAATACATGTTTTACCAAATATCTCATAAGCTAACGATTCCTTTAACCTCTAGACTTCCAGTGGATGCGAGGATGCTAAAGTACTAGTCTATCTGTTACCAGAAGTTTTCTTCTGACGCGAAACAACACAAGATCTATGTAGAGTTTGAAAATGTGCTCGAGTTATGGTTTGAGCTTGCCATTTTTCTTCAAAATCACAAGAGCACATACATTGTGAAATCGAGAAGAAAACAAAGATAACTTGTAGATCTTAGGTTTTGGGGGCCTTATTTGTTACCAAAGATTTCCCTTTAATGGGGGACAAAGCAAGATCTGTGTAAGGTTGCAATATTTGTTTTCAAACTCATAAGAGCGCATACATTGTGAGACGAAAAAGGAATCAAGATCGCAAGAGCGCATACATTGCGATTTTGATAAAGGACCATAATTATGAGAGCGCATACATCACAATTTTGGCAAAAAGGATCCAAACCACAAGAGCGCATACATTGTGGACCTGGATAAAAGATCAAGATCATGAGAGCGCATACATCATGAGCCTGGATAGGATGATATCATAATCATAAGAGCGCATACATTATGATTAAGTATAAAACCAAAAGCGTGAGAGCGCATACATCACGAATTGACAAGGGATCAGAAATGCAAGAGCTCATACATTGCAATTTGATAAGGGTACCAAAACCATAAGAGCGTATCATTATGATTAGGTAAGAAAGACCAGGATCGCAAGAGCGCATACATTGTGATCTGGCAAGGGTAAAGATCATGAGAGCCCATACATCATGATTCGATACCGTCAATGATATAGCATATGAAAAATGTATTACCGAATTGAATCGATAAATAAGAAAGGTTGTTGCATGGACTGAAATCATCACAAACACGAGAGGTCAAAAATGACAACTTAATCTCTAAAGTCGCCAACCTGAAGAAAGTGTTCAGAAAACTTACTTGGTTTTCTGAGTGACAAGCGAATGATTAGGCTTACTGCATCACATCTGTCCATTGTCTTATAAACTGATGATATGAGTAAAGCCAATGAAAGTGCAACATTATATGCTAGAAAATTTTGCAAGCTTTTGCCTGCATTATAAAGCTCCCATGGGGAATTTTGTCAATGAGAAAGCCTGTCTGACCCTTTTGACATTTCTGATCAAGTTGAATGAGGAATTTTAGTCAGAAAGGACTTTCTCTCGCTCTCATGAAAAGGCTTTTGAGACCCAGCCATTGATACGGGAAAAAGAATTACTCAAAGCTGTTATCATCATACCTGACAAAGGTCCTAGTATTCTCGCAATTAGTATGACCAAACCAATCCGTGAGGTCTTTTATAAGGACTGTAATTCAGGCTTGGTTAAAGGCTACTCAAGAGGGACCCATGTGAGTCTTTAAGGTCATGAAATGAAATCTTCACCAGCTGTATTAAGTTTACAAGTTAGGAATCCTGCAAGATAAGATAAAATAATCTTGCTCGCATTTCTTCGAGCGACATTCATAAGCATTTGAAATCCTATATTAACCCAAGTGCCCTAATCTGAAAAGACTTTTGGTAAAGATTGTAATATAGGTTCGAGGTAGGCTTTGAAATGGAAGACATATTTTCAACAAATGGTATATGATAATGAGGAAATTGGTTATCCACTTTGCACTTCAGTAAAAATATTTCTTTGGGAGAACGTCTTTTGAATGAATTTAGATGAGACCTCCCTTCCTTCCGAAGATTCATTGAAAGAGCTCTTTTCCTTCTTCTTCTTCTTCTTTTTAAGTGGGCGCTTTTGCCCCTTTTTTGCACAATAAGCTTCACCATTTTTTTGAATAGCAAGCTCTTTTGAAAAAGGAAGAGAGAGTTCTATCTGAATTGTCTGCATATTGTGCTGGCAGGTTTTTAAATTTCAGCTTGCCCCCAAGGCACCTTCCTTATGGCTTGAAAATGATTTCCTTATCAAGATAATCACCACTCTGGTTTAGAGAAGTGAATCCACCGCTCAAATTGGCTTAGCAAAGGATTAGTATATACGGGTGTAGAAACGAAATACTCTTCGTCATGTCTGAAGCACTTGAGCTAATACAGAATTCACATTCAACAAGCTCACTCGAAGATTGATGCAAGTGAAAGCAAGAAAATCCACTCATCCTTTGAATTTCTGAGATTTTTCCCGATGTGGGGTTGTTCCTGACAGGGTTATGAAATAAAACCACCATTCAAAATGTTTAGCAATGGGCAACCTGTAGTGTTTGGATAGATGAAATGAATGCCTCGTATCATGTTGGTCACTATACTTTTCGCAAGATAACCCTTTACCTTATAAGCACAGAAATTATCACATTACTCATTAGGGATTGTGATATAGGACGTGTATGGAAATGGTTTGCCTTTCGTCGTCCTGAAATTCCTCATTCAAAATTTTCAACTCAATTAGATTAGAAAAATTTCCTAATTGAAACTATCTCACAATGAAAATTAATAATATTGACAAAAGTATGACGAGATGAAATTCATGAAGCTTAATCTGATTTGATCATCCAACATATAAGAAAAATGAGTGCCGATCAAATATGGACATGCATAAACTATACAAGTCTATTTAGAAATTTTAAGCAATGAAAAAATACGGATTGCCCTAGTATAAAAAGAAATGCGTGAGATTAATTGATTGAGGACTTAAGATGCTCTGATTTCTCCCACTCAATTATGATGACCGTCATGACTGATGAATGGTCCTGCAAGGGAAAAAAGTTGTTACTCTAAGAACCATGTAGTTCAAAGAAGAGTAAACTCCTTTATTTCAAGTCGGGGTTCACTATTAATTTGCCCAATTTTCTATTAAGCGGTGTAATCATGAATTGGCCCTCGGATATGCCCCAAGTTTGAAGTTTGACTTATGATCCTTGGTTTCTGGTCTTGCCTATGCATGAGAAGAGGTGCATGAATTGGTCCTCGACTTATTGATGGACTTGTGTTTGAGCTGGCCGATGTGATGCGGCCGATGAGCTGGTCGAGTCCAAGCGTCATTATTCGGGC
The DNA here is from genome assembly GCA_028455895.1 of Rhodomyrtus tomentosa. Taxonomy (NCBI): domain Eukaryota; kingdom Viridiplantae; phylum Streptophyta; class Magnoliopsida; order Myrtales; family Myrtaceae; genus Rhodomyrtus; species Rhodomyrtus tomentosa. Next base: position 43,886,318 of record JAPCWY010000003.1, on the reverse strand, counting down.
TGATCAGGCGATAACCAACAAGTAGCACCAACTGTTGTAGGGATTGTCGACGGCTGATATGAAGATTCAATGCAAAGATCGTCGAGGATCGTTGTTTATTGATCGGTTTGGCCGGGAAATGATTGATGGTGAAGCATAGATCCGCCTCAAATGGTCGATGGACCGGGACTTACCTGGGACTTTTGGATCTCCCTCCTAATGTTCGCCCCCGAAACATAAAACGACGGAATTAGAGAAACAAAAAGGGTTTAAAGAAGCATGTATTGCAATTTTAAAAAATTAGCGTGCCATTTCGAAAATCTTAATTTTTTTAAGACTGTGGGACGAGAATTCTCGAGAAGCCCAACCCTCAGTGCTTACCATGGATGACAGATTGTTCGATCATTGGTTATCATCATTGGTCGGTTTGGGATACTTCATCAAGATTTCAAAATTAATAAAAAAAAATATGAGTGATTTTATTGATATAGAATCAACGAATTACAACTACTGAAAAGGAAATGCGACATTGAATTGGAATGCAATCCTAATACAAAACAAATTGAAAATCCTAATGCAACCTAAAACCTAAAGGAAAGCAGGAAATATTCCACGCATGGGATTACAAAAACATGAGAATGGTATTGATCTGGGTCTACGTCCATTTCTGGATGATAAATTCTCTTAGCTTCTGGAGGGGCTAATCGTCTCATGTGTTCCAGGTAACACCACGAGGGAAACGACGACTAGATGAGGATGGTTAATCTTTGAACAATTGTGGGTATTCCAATTGCATGCTTGGGACCACCAGTAAATCTCGATCTCCTCCACAATATTCCCATGTGCGAAACATAAGATCCCCAGCATCAATCATGTCTTGGATCCAGAATCGCAGGGTAACGCATTCTTCGAGGGAGTAACCTTCTTGACCGTAGTGGAAATCACAAGATTTGCCAGAGCAGGAATTATGGAAGCTCGTAGTCTGATGAGATGTTTGCTCTCGCAGAATTACTCCCTTCTTTAGGAGTATTGGTCATATGATGGATATTGTTGTGGGAAGCAGAGTAAACTCCCTTCCTACCACTGATGGAGGCTTGTCACGGGGAAGTTGATTGGCAAGATATGCCGAGTTGGATTGAATCATCTCAATCTGATACTTGAGAAGTCGAATAGTACATTCCATTGCATCGATGGTCCTGTTCATCTGAATCTCCCTAGCATACATCTCGTCTAGAAATTCATTAATTGTTCGGCTTGTAATAACTGCAACCTCAGCATGATCAGCCATACTCCTTGCCCCATATCGAGTATTATGGGAGTGTGAAGAATTCATGATATATCACCTGCAAAAGATGATCATGTGGTAAGTAAGACATGAGATGTACACTGGGTCGGCCCATGGCTAATCTAGACTCACAAACTCCGTTCAAACTTGACTCATGCTAATGACTAGGTGATTCCAGTTTCGTCATATTTTGGAAAATAATGCGCAGAAAATCATATGGATGTCATAATGGTGTAAACATTTATGAGCTTATAGTCAAGAGACCATTGAACAACTTTCATGTTTGGTGATTGGGATGGAAATGAACCAATTATCCCAGTTTAATGTGTTTCCATGAAAAATGAGGACTAGAAAACTGCTTCGTCCGCCCATGATTGAATGAACGAAGGACCCCTTTAAATTGTGAAGTAAGGTCTGGAATTTTGTAGATTACTAGTTTAGACATTAATCTACAACTTTCGTTTTGCGTGGTCCAAGAAAGGGGATCATTTAGAAATGGAAATCTGCAAAACAAAGCCAGTGTGAGTCAACTGTCGAAATTCCCACCTACTTTATCCTCGATGAAAATTCGTCCAATAAATGAAAAACACCACGAATTATTCTCTAAATTTTACAGATGATAGATCCAGATGTTTCGAATATTTTCCATTTAGACACCAAAATTCAAATATGATTAGATAAAACCCTAAAAACTCAAATCGTGTGGAGTATCATCCCAGAAACAATAACAACCAGGACAATATTCAATGAAACAATGAACAGAACTAGAAAATAAAGACTCTAGCTATCTTGAGCTGCAGACTTCTAGGGAACAACTTGAGCCTTGAGCTTATTGTACTTATCCCCATTCCTCTAGGCTTCTTCCTTAGCTTTGACGAGCTTTTGCTTGTGGCGATTAATTTCGAAATGCTTGGTATCTTGATCAGCCACTTGAGGTATCATTGGGAGCCATTCTTTCGGGATGACATACCCCTCGATATAACTGATTGTGGCATGGTACATCTTGACATTCCTTGAGAGTACTCCCTTGGGAAACATTAGCTTGGTTGGCCGGCAATGCTCCCACAAGGTATGAGCAAGGGTGGCGTGTTCCTCAAATTTCTGGTCCTTCAAGTCGAAGTGTAAGCGAATCTCTACACCATTCGGCTTTGGAGGGATCAACTGTATCATGCCATATTGCCAAACAACTCTGACCGGATAGTACTCTATGATGCCAGAGATACCCAGAAGAAGGACAGGTGCCTCATCTCGTTCCATGATTCTAGCTTCCTCCACTTTGAATCAAAGAGCATGCCATAGAAAAGTCACGGGACTTGGGTTTGCTAACAAGACTAGTAGTCAGGAATAATGATACTCGGGAACACGGTCTTGTTCATTCTTAAACTTTAAGAGAGGATGCTCAAGTTTTGAAATTTTTGGTATTTCTAGGTATTTTCCAAATTTAGAAAAATGAGAAAGAAACCAAACTTGGAGAATTTCAGGTGAAGCTCTAAGTGTTTTATCCTGATTGGTTTTAAACTTGCCAAGATATCATTAACAAAATTCTTTCCATTATTGACTTGTCTTACAAAATATGCTATCATAGGGTCAATAGACTTCTCTTTACGTGGGAAAATGATTAAGCCAAAGAATAATATGATAAAGATTTTAGCCTTATCATATGCACATGAAGCTTTTCCAAAACATGTTTCTAGGAATGAAAGGGGAGAACTCTCGTGGCTCCCTTTTAAAGCTTTTGCCACTTTATCTCGATTGACGTTCAAGTATTCAGACAAAACAAAATCAGAATCTTCGTCAATTGATGGAGTGATTAAACCCGAGTCCAGTGACTTTCCAACGAGAACTCTATACTCTTCTAGAGTTGGAGCTAGCTCGTGCTTATCAAATATGAAGGCAATAGCTTGTGGACTCCATAATTGCACCAATGCGTGAATGAAACCAAACTGCATATGGATATGAATCAAGGGCAACCTCCAACCAATACGGAATATGACTATCTCTCGGCCATCTTCATTCAAATCGCTCCACTATTGTTTCAGTTGATCTTTTGCTGAAGTTATGACTCGAATCATCCCCATAATCTACAGCTCGAGACTATGACTCACCTAAAAATTGCCATGGACCAACCCGAAAATATAAGTAAACAAGAAAGCATGAGTAAATGGTTGAAGATAATACCACCTTTAGATAGGTGAAATGAACAAACACATAGACATGTGCATGAAAATGCGACGTGAGACTCGCTTTCTAACTAGTAAGGCTTAACAAAAGTGGAGCCCCAAAGATACCCAAATTGAACCACCCTGATTTATGATTGTATCAGGGTCCCCCGTAGACATCCGACTCATCCAAGTATTGACCCGTATCACATGACGAATGACAGGGGTGATGGACCATCGCACCAATTTGAAAGAGTGCGAGACTTGAAAAGGGAGACTCAGGCCAAGTGGTGAGCCTGAGTCTCCCTAATCAAATACTATCCTAAGCCTAGCCATTCAGGTTTAATGGCGGGTTATGTGTGTTAAGTGTGGATGCAAAGATAGTAGAGATAAGCACAAGAGTTTATATTAAAACAACGCTTCAATGTAATTCTTCAAAACATACATTCTTACTCTATCCTGCAAGAAAAAGTTAGCAAACACTCCACCCTTTATCACTCCAAGTCTGCAAGAACATTTAACACATTAATGGTGAGATTCAATCAATCAAAGAACTCTAAAGCAAGCACATAAACAGCAGAAAACTAAGAAAAAATCCATTGAAAATTAAAAAACGGCCTCAAAACCCATCAAGATGACCTCGGATCGCGAAAATCCATCGCCCATCATAACCATGTGTCTTACATCCAGGTAATCAACTATTTTTCGTAGGCACGCTCCATATCCATAATGAACATCTCTCTGCTCGTAATCCATGAGCAGGAGTTCTCTTATTCATAAGTCTCTCGATCGTACTCCTCTTTTGCTGAGTCTCATCACCATTCCTCAAAACCAGGAATAACAACTAGTCACAAAGTTTTCAAGCTCCAATCCACTCAGGGATTTACTTATCTTATTTAAGGGTCTTTGACCAATTTTACCATATGCTTATGCGACCTTGAGAACTCTGTCTCACATCGGTCGATCATCCTATGATCCTTGCTAAAGTATCAGGATCCAAACAACCTTTGCTCTCAAGCAACCTCAGGATGATACTTTCCATCGAACAACTTGGTAGAGGTAGTCTAGGCAAATCTCATGCCTTCGAGGAAACCCTTCCTCTAGTGACCTTTCACCAATCCTCAATAGCCTCTTAGGGCTATTAATTGTCAAGGTCACTTTACTTTTTTAGTGCACCCAAAATCTTTGAGGTTTTCTCGCAAAACCCTTAATCCAGAGGGAGACAATTTCGAACCTCATCCATCTACCTGACTCAATCAATTTCAGCCTTATACATAATCTTACAAGCTTTTCTAAGCTCTCGTGGTCCTATCCACACATCCAATTTCGAAAAGGCTTAATTAGAGTCACCTTCTTCGTAACTTCCATCACTTAACTCTTCAGTATTAATTGTCTCAGCGACTTGGGTAACAATGGCAGCCTCTTTTGAGCTCGCCTACCCATAAAAATTTCTTATTTCCATTCAAGGTTATTGCGACCCACTCAACTCTTGGGTTCCACGTCGTTCACAAATTCGAGTCAATTGCTCTGTTGGTTTTGCGTTCTGATTACTTATCTTTACTCCGTTCTCATGATCCATCATGATCCATCTTAGTCCTTGGATCTTTTCGTATCTCACATACGCAAGCCAAGTGCTACCCCAGCGACCATACCTTGGTCCTTTAGTCTTATCAGGTTCTCATGTCACTTGAACCACTATGATTTCCTCAAGGAATCCAAGACTTAAGTCATCTACTCAAGTCCATTAATCTCAGGCTGCTCATCTCAGTATCTTTCACCATCAACCAATCCTTTAATAGTTCTTAGGCAATTCTCAATTTTTTTTTTTGGGTAAGGTTAGGCAATTCTCAATTAATTGCCAATTATTCGGGAATCTCAAATCATCCTTGGTCAGTAATCATTACTCAAGCCAGTCTCAACGAGGTAACTTCTCAACCGACGGCCACTACTAGGCTAGCCTCAACTGGGCAACTACCAATCAAGTGCTCCAGACAGCAACTCATTGAGTCAATAGCTCATACTCTAGGTCTAAAGGCATCCGCTACTCTAGCATAGTCACAACAGACTATCTCATCTCAACATGCCTCGATTCAACGGGTATAAACCCCTTAGGTCATCTAACCTCTCAGTCATACCTTGACCAAGCCAATCACATGGGGCTAATCATCAAACATGCCTAACAGACCCATCACAACCATCACTCTTCTTTTTCAAAAGGCATCACTGTCAAGCACGGAGCTTTTAACCATGCCAATCATAGGCATCATTATACGTGTCATGCCACTTTCGATCATCCTTGATGAGAACCAATCCCATGCCACACATCCTTTATCCACAATCGGACTCAACCTGATACCTAAGCTTCCTCTTTCAAGTTATGACTTGGGTCATTCCTGCCTCTTGCCATCTTAGAAGCTTGCCAGGAGCCACTCCTTGTCCGAACCTCTTTGTCTCGGCGATCACTCCCCACCCTTATTAGACCTGGCCGTTGCAGGTTATCCCGAATCATACATATACGGAGAAAGCCCCGTTCCACATGTCTCATACCATGTTTCATTACAGTTTATAGGTATTCCATCAACTTGTCTCATACCAAGCGACTGTTTATTAAGTCCAACAACGATAAGTCACTGCATACACCCTCATCGACTTTCGTTTCAAAGCCATAAACATAAGCACAGCATGACCGTCTTCATCACTTGTCCTGTTAAAACCGCCTTCAGATCAATTCCTATCTATTCAAGAGTTCTAATTCCACCAATGACCGTCACATCTCACAGGTCAATTGCCTATATTCTACCATATACCTCAAGTCTAGTGTACATTCAAATCAAGTTCCTACGCAATTCGATCACAACTGATCTTCAATTCAGATATTCCTTGTATTCATTTCAACTCATATCACCAAATGCTGTCAATAACAATCGATAACTTAAAACCATCAAGATATAACACAATCAAGCCTAAATCTACTAATACCAGTCATCTCATCTTAACTTATTTTCCTTAAGTTGGGGCATCGACAACCACAATCACAATCATGTAATCCAATTGACCTCTCATTAATGAGCAATTCTCTACTATCCTCAAGCACAATTGTCACCTCAAAATTCATGCTTATGACTATCTAATCCCAGCTTACTTCCACTTAAACCTTAATCACCACATAACTCAAAGTCATTCATTAAAGTCAACACTAGAACCATTAAAATACCTCACGATTTCAAGCCTATAATCCTCAAGGTTCAGCAACCCATGCTTATCCTTAAAGGTCTCACTACCTAATTGTCCTCAAGTCCTCGCTCCTTATCACTCTAAGTCTCAATCACGTTGGATCGAGCTGACCTTGCTCTGATACCAAACAAGCGGGGATGTCACGCCCCGAACCCGACGAGTGCGCAAACATCCCACCAAGACGTGCTTTTTTAAAAACTTCAGGATCCAACGGCCAATAACTTACAACTCTTTACAATTATGTATGCGAAAGCGATGTTAACTCCAAACACAATTAAATCAATAACCGATGACTTAGGACACAAAGGCACATCAAGTTACATTAATCAATTACTAAAAGATCAATTTCTAATTTACCAAACCGAAGTACAAGCCATAATTTAAAAGGCAAATCCAATCTAAATAAGATTGGTCCACTCTCTCTTCAATGCCAATCCTTGGCAAGCTCGCGCTACCACCACCTGGAACCTGAAAAAAATGAAGCTCCCACTAGGGTGAGATATAAATTTCAGTAAGGTGGGTCCTAATCCTAGGTTAGGCCGACCGTCTACTCAGGTAGTCATATATCCAATAATTCAAACTCATAATCTCATAGACTATCCAGTACAAATCAATAAAACAACAACATGCCATCTCACCACAACCATCTTCTCCTACCTGCCTCAATTTCCAGCCCGCGATAATCGCATCAGGCTCGGTCAGCGTAAACGCATTGGACCGTCATCGGCAACCCGCGTAAACGCATCAGGTTCCGATGAATCTCCAAGCAACATTATCATCTCATAAATTTCGTCCCGCGAATAGTTCGCATCAGGACCGTGGTTATCTCAATCCCGTGATCTCGTCGCATCAAGGCGCTACGCAACATCAACTCAACTCCGCGATCTTGTCGCATCAGGGTATTCTCATACCTCTGTCCCGCAAATAGTTTGCATCAAGATCGTGGCTATCTCAACCCTGCGATCTCGTCGCATCAGGGCGTCACACATCATCAACTCCAACCAGCGATCTCGTCGCACCAGGGTATACATCTACTGCCCCGCATCTCATACGCTTCAGGGCCTCTCCGTCCCGCGAATAATTCGCATCAGGACCATGACCAACTCAACTCCGCGATTTCATCGCATCAGGGCACCACTCAATGTCAACTACACCCCGCGATCTCGTCGCATCAGGGTATCCATCTCCCGCTCCACGTCTCACACGCCTCCGGGCCTCGCCATGTTATGCTCAAGCCATATTACCTTACTTTATTTCACATACAAACACAGGTGCAACTCAAGCACAATTGACAGTCATGGCATGCAAAACAAATCAAATGATATTCAGGCATAACAAACGACTCAAGCATAGATAATGTTATACACAACCATCCTATAACATCTTAGGATACAAACAAGTTACCCACTTGAACAAATTCTCATAATTCATTCGATTCAACCTTCGACTCACCCAATTGAGTCCAATCTTCCTAGTATAAGGTTAGGAATTCCCTTACTTGGGGTTTGATTACGCAATTTACTCCTCTTGAGCCTCCGAAGTTTCGGCCCCCAATGTCCACAACCGGACTTGTCGCACAACCTAATAAAATCCAACCAATCCGTCAATTTTCAAGTTCAATTCCTCAATTCATTAACCCCAATCATCCATAATATATCTCTCAACATCACACCATATCTTAAACACCAATTTTAAACTCAAAATCACCAATCCCAGCCTCCAACAGATTCGGTTTGCCGGGAACCGAATCGGTACTCCTCGGTTTCGTGCAAACCGAACACTACCGGTCTTCAATCTACTCCTAAATCCATCATTCAATCATAACCCAACCTCTTAACATGTCTATCTAGGGGTTTGAGAGGCTCACCGTGAGTTTCGAGTTGATTGGTCGCCGGAAACTCATCCAAGATCGCCAGATCGCCCAAGTCAGCTTACCGGGCAGATTCTATCCAAAATGTACAAGACCGGTTCATGGTCAAATCCTTATCAAATGGAGCCTTAATTTTTACCACAGAATCCTACATATGTCTACTAAGTCTCACGAAATTTGAGCCCAAAATTTCAAGATTTCGTCCATCAAAAGGGCTAAGAACCGAACCTACCTCAGGTTTGCTTCGATTTTGTCGGCTCTCGGGAAATCTCTTGCTCGGGGCTCCTCGGTGCTCCAAATGACTTGATTCTTGTTCGAGGACATCGGCAAGATGTAAAGCTTCGTCGGTGTGGTCCGCCGGTGGCTGAATGGTGGCCGAAAATGGCCGTCGGAATGGCCGAACAGTGGTGGTAATTTTGGTCGGCAACGGGCAGGTTGGAGGAAGAAGGAGAAGAGAGTTTTTGGTGGTCTTGGGGAGTAAATGGCCGGTAAAAAATGATTGAGGAGAGAGAGAGAAGGCTTATGTAAAAGCTTGGTCAAATAGGCTTGAATGGTAGGTGGAATAGTTGGACATGACTACACCCCCTTAATCTTGTGACACTTGTCTTCTTGCTTTTCCAATGTAATCCAATGGCCATCCTTTCTTCTTATTTTCGGCAGCCTTGAGGAGTATATAAAGTTCAAAATGTCATTCTTCAATTGCATGGGCAAAGTTCTAAGCTTGAGGGACAAAACGGTCATTTTACTCCCGATGTCCGGAACGTCGTTTTTCTCAATCCAATTATCTCCGATAGGGCGAGGACCAATCCAAATAACGTTGGAATTCTTGATTTTTCATTTCAAATTTTTCAGGACTCGTTTTTGATAGTTTTCTCTATCAGACGTGGTTCCAGCCTATCCCGAACCGACGAGCGGCTTTTGCAGACATTACGCGTATTGACCCTGTGATTCATATCACGTTTAGGGCTCGTCAATTCGTAGTGGCTTTGGTTGTCATGTAATTGTGAGGGTCTGTCACTAGTTCCCTTGACAATCCTTATGGCTAAAACGTCGTTTCCTATCCGAGTTACTTAGGTCCACATACCTTGTCTCGCGTTAGCCTTTCCCTTTTGGTCAGTCTACTCGAATTGATCAAATTCGAGCGGAATACCACTGAAATACATTTCTAGATACACACTTCTCATCAATGAGTCTGAAATTGACTGGAAATCAGAATGTCACAATGTTGGAGCAATAAAGATGATTACCAAAACGCATAATTGTAATGCATCACATTGCTCTCTATTAAAGGATAATAAATCATCTTCAAAGAAAATAAAATGAATCGGGGATTTACCGCCGTAGACGTAAACTTTCAAGAAATTCTTTTTCTCTTAGTCGTCTAAACCACATTAGTTATTGGGTGTTTCCTCTTCTTCTTTTATCTCTTTTTTATTGTATAAGTTGAACAAGCGGTTAATCACTAGAACGAAAAGCTTAGACGAGACTTGATAGACAAAACCGAGGTACAATACCAACAGGAGAGGAACACGACAAGGTACGGAGGTAACGGGGACGGGTGGGACACAGACAACAACTGAGTTAAGACTTTCGACTTATGACCAACCATCGTAAGCTCTCCCGAAGCTCACATTTGCACCAAATACACACGAACAACCTCCGGATCATATGGGCTGCGGTAAGCAAAGTCAGCGACCCATGCCCTGCATCATCGGAGGCATCGTCGCGGCACCATTGTTCATCTTCTCGGCGTGGGCCGCCCAACCTTTGTCACATCAAATAAATCACGAAAAGATAGAACATCACTTTCAGTTTGTTACGGGAAGTTAAAAAAGAGAATGATATCGACCATCGTCGAGCAAAATAGACCTCGTGCAGTGTCGATTTTCATGTGCAAATATCGCTGATCATTGTTTTGCTAATCGCAAAAAATAATAATAATAATAATAATGCAATCAACCCAGGTTGAGTGTGTTCCTCAGCACTGTGAGACGCGTGGCAATAACAAATAATACATGCTCTTCACTAAAATTTGCTTGGTCAAGCCAATATGCTAAGTAAAAAGACAAAATAAAATTATCAAAATACTCATAAATCTATAATCTTTAAACCTTTTTTTTTTGTCAATCCAGTCTAAATATTTTATATTTGTGCCAATTCAGCCTTTCCGTCCAATTTTGATCGAAAATTAATGATATAGCGCGGTCAGCGCTGACGTGACCAAATTTTAATAATATCTTTGGTATTTTTTCCAATATTTCCTTTGGTTTTCTTTTTCCTTCTTCCTCCGGCCGACCACCTAACTTGCCGACCGGCAAGCGCGAGCCTCGCCCGCCTGCCGGAGTCACCCAGATCTTGGTCGAGCGAATATGCTACGTGAAGGAACGCACAGGCAATCGCGATTTGATTTGAGAAGGATTTCTTACCGATGGAAGGGTCAAATCCGCGGTTCTTGAGCTCCCTATGTTCTTGGCAAAGAGCACAGGGCAGGCAAAAGCAGTGCACGAGGCAATCGCCACACGGATCTTCTTGCAACGAGTGCAGACCCCTCAATTTCTTCCGGTAACCGCACGTGTATATGCACGCGACGCCGACGGTGGCGAGCAAGTAGTATAGGAGCCCGGCCACGCAACAAGCTGCTGGTACATCTTAATCAGCTATGTAGGTACAATTGATCACGATCATATAGAGAAGAACTTGTAAGCATGGTGTGCATAGAAATTTAAAATTTGTGCTTACAAGTGGCTCCGCGGTCTATGATCTCCGCGTTCTGGCCGAAGGTGATGCAGGGACAGCACCAAGTGACGATGCCTTTTGCAAAACGAACATAGAAATTGGTTAGTTTTACAAGGTGTAATAGACGTTAAACGAAAGGATGGATTGCTTACGTCGTGTAATAGAACTAGAAATTTTCATCACAGAGACGATGTGTTAGTACTCGGTCCGTCATAATATTGACAGCGGACGACGTGCACGGAGACGGAAAGCACTCACAGTTGGAGGGATCTTCGCAGCAACCGCACAGACCCGTCGTCCACTGCCCCGGCGCCGCCCCCGCCGGAGGGTATTGGACAATTTGCATTGGCGGTGGCGGAGGCGGGTTTTCGTTGTAGCCACCCGCTTTATTCGGGTACATCTTCGGGTCTGGAGACTGTCTCCGCCTGAAAATGAGAAGAGGATCGAGAAGAGAGAGGAGAGGGAGCAGAAGAGAGCGTGTTCTACGTATACCGTCGTGGTAATTTCAGTCGTTTTATAAGCAAAGGAGCTCAGTTTAGCTCCTTGGAATTCTCCACGGTCGTCAACGAAGGAAAAGTCAATTGATCAAGCCCGTTGGCTTCTCCTCAATGGAAGTACTCCAAGAACAGCTGGATAAGGCGGCAATCTCATCCTCAGGTGCATGTACATATGTGTGTGGTAGAGACCGTCTAACGTTTATGATCAGCCTGTTTCAAAACCCAATGATATTACGCCACGTGCTCTACGATGCAAGATTTTAATTAAATTCCCGGTGCTAATGACATTTTCATATTAAGAAGTAGGGAAACGTCATCAAAATGGGTATTATCGCATCGGGTGGATTAAATATTAGAAGTCCGTTGGTATTCTAGCATTTCTTCTCCTTTTAGAGCCTACTCGAAAGAGGATATAGTATTTTTCAATCATGAATATCTGAATAGGACAAATCGCTTGGTGAATATCTCTTTGCTACGTAACAAAAGGACGCTTGCCTAGCCAGCATTCAGGTCTAGCTCTACTCGATTTTTTTTTTTTTTTGTTCACCTCAACATTCTCCACTTGTGTGAGTGTTGCGGAGCAGTTTTTGAATGTTAAATGGACTTTTCTAAGAAGGCAATTTTAATGCGGCCGATTTCCACTTTTTCGCAATCAGTTTCACAAAAGCACCTGCTGCTCTAGCTAATTATCCATCCTTTCCAAGTGCGTTGTTTAACCAAGTGTGGATGAGTAACTCAAATCAGAATAGATGACCCAATGTTAAGTGATAATTTAATAGGAAAAGAGTTGATGAGTTACTCTAATTTAGTCGCCAACTTTTCATTTCTTTTACCAACGTTAAATCATCCTCTTAATTACGCTGTAAGTTTACTGTCTCTCATGTGCGACTATTTTGTTTGATTTATCATATTTCTCTGATTAAGAATTATACAACTAGTCATCGGTTGGATTTAGTTACCAATCATTTATTTAATTGCTTTATTGGCAAGCTTTATGTTGGGTTTACTTAATCGAGAATAATGTTAATAACTCAGCCAATAAAGATCGATAATTTCATACGGAAAAAAAAAATCATAAATATATTGCAATCCACCGGAGCGCTCATGGGCCCATAGTTCCTTAGTTCATGAATTACGATCCGAGCCCATACAATGGCCCTCTCTCCCTTGCCTCTGATCTCTTCGTCCCCAAAATGTCATCAATGGAACATTTATCGAAGCAAAAATCGAGCGAGGCAACTCTCACGATCGCTTATGGAAGGCCGACCGTTATTGAACCCCGTAACAGAATCGGTTAGAGGAGATAAGATCGAAAGGGAGGCTTTCTGGAAAATTTGCTGGCTTGAGAGAAACAGGGAGAGAAACAGAGGGGGAGATTCGAGAGAGGAAACGGAGAGAGATTCTGAGGTCGAACGATTTCCGGCATCCACATCTCCGTCCCGCCGCTGATTCCCGCCCGCTCGTTCGCCGATCGTTCCTCCGTTTCTCGGCCGGGTGAGCTTTCCCCGAAGCTCTGTTTCTATTCTGCTTTTGCCGAATTGGACAGTGAGCTAAGTTGATATGTTCGCGACTTGATCGTGTAGAATCGAAACTTATTGGTGAAGAGTATTGATGATTTGGAGGCTGATATACCGCGCTTGGCTGATAATCGCATTAGGCTTGAATCCGAAGCATATAGCTTAAGCTGCACATCATCTGTTCGATCATTGTTCTGAGAGAAATGTGAAACCTGTTTATGTCTGATGGATGTTTGGATTCGGTTTTGATGCGTGACCATTCTACGGAGTATGAGAACAGCTGCCATTGCGTTTGGTCTTTGTCTATGTGTAATGTTTTGACGCCAGTTACGGATGAGCGTATGAGCCGGAGTTGCCGTTCCCTCTTCCTGCGATGGTAATAACCGAGTCAGATTTATATAACCTTTGCTTAGCTTACAATTGATTGACTGGTTTCTATAGAAATCTAAGTGTCGAGATTTGTTGCTGATTCACGGAAAAACCTTATTTAGTGGAGACAAAAAAAGGGTTGCCGGAAATTAAGTTTTGGAAGTTAAGATTGGTGGCGGATGTCGGCGTCGGCAGTAGGCGACAACGGCTGAGGATGATGGCCGGCGATTGGTATGGTTAGGCTACAGCGAAAGCTCGTGAAGAAGCAGCTGTCGGGGAAGAAAAACCAGGGATATAGAATAAATAAATTAAATAAAGAAGGTAGAAAATAGAAAATCCATAAAAAAAGAAATAGGAAATGGAAAATATTTTCTGTCTTGCGGTTTGGGCTTAGGCTACAAACCTGGAGCTTTAGGGCCTATGTCGGGCCTTTGTGGAGTGGGTCGGGTCTCCTGGCTTAGGCTACAATGAGGGTCGTGGACCTAACCTGTATATACACGCGCGCACACAGAAAGATAGAAAAATTACCAAAAAAATAAATAGTTCAAAAAATATTAAATATTATTAATAAGTTTCTACGTCAGCACCAACTTACCAGATAAACTGAATTGACATATTTATAAAATTTTTATAACTGAATTGACCAAAAAAAATTATTGTGAATTGGCATAATTGCAATAGGTTTAGTACTATTTTGGTAATTCTCCCGTGAAATTTCATATAAATCTCATGTGTGACCCACCAAATCATTCGATTTAGATTCAGGTTAATACATGCAAACCCACCGGAGTCAAATGCTTAATTTCTTCCCGGAAACATCTATTTCGTGCAGTATTCACTCTAAATTGGGGGAGGGATATGTAGGCTAGCTTGTGTGCTCATCTGATGACCCTTGAATATATCGTTTACTAGGGTTCTACTCCTTACCTCTTCTGGTGATGCAAGTCCCTCTCGAGAAGAAGAAAAAAGATAATGAAGCGTCACGGACATGTAAATTAGCACTGTGTGGACACATATCCTGTTCACAATGCATCAGCAGTGAACAAGCACTGTGGAATCTCTCTTTTATCCCTACAAGGATTGTTTCGTGCTCTCTTTTCTATCTCCGTAATTCCGGAAGCCGGTAGGACGGAGATCTCATCGAGTTTTAGGACAAAAACGAACGTCCAATTCAAACTTATGTTGATCCTATTGTCAAAGAGAAACATCATATCTTCCTTCGCTTAGTTATCGCTGTAATCTAAGTGCGAATACACACATCCTGGCCCCATCTAATTAGAATCTTAGGGGCGTGGACAGTCTGTTTTTTGGACTAAAGGAATGCCTACCAGTACCAACTTGATTGATTGTTCCATCATCAAAATAAAGTTCTCTCTCCTGTTTGGATTTTCTAGGGTTCATGAGCATCCGCCTCTCTCTCCGTCCAGGGAGACGGCGAGATCTTTGTTTGATCAATTAACAAAGCATCAATATCATCAACGGACAGCTGGATCCGCCTTGTAACCCTAATGCTGATGCAATCATCATGATCCACATTGCATTCACAGATTTATATATAGAGGGTGGAATTTTCAAATAAAGAGTTGAAAGTATCGTGGTTTACTAAAAAAATGGACTCAAAATGAATTTTATTTCAAATAAAGACTTCAAATGGCGTGACAGTTTCAAATATGGACTTGACCTCGCTGATTGGCTAGATATTCTGATTGATCAATGTCATTTTCGTCCAAAGATGATTATAGCTTTAAGTTATTTATTTTTTCTTTTATGTTCGTTTTTCCCATTTCTTATTTTTTTCTCCGTGTGGCCGGCAAAGGCCTATGTCGCTAGCAGCTAGTGAGGGTGGCCATCGCATGATCTGGCGATGGCCACCCTCGCCCATGCGAGGCTGGACTTGCCTATGGCTGTCGAGGGTGACCATTGCCAGCCATCGACAAAAAGGAAAAATATATATATAAAAAGAAAAGAAAAGAAAAAACCAATAGAAATTAAAGGACGAAATTTCCTTGACCAATCAAAAAATTTTATTAACTTGCGAGATTAGACCCTTCTTTGAGAATAGTATAGTCACTTCATGATTTTATTTGAAATAAAGTTTAGTTTTGATTAGAGGCACTTAAAGTTTTTATTTAGAATTTCTTCACGATTTCCCGGGGAGAAACAAAGAAAATGGGTAATAAATTTGGGAAAAGCTAGGGTGTTAATTAGACGAAGCGAGCAATCTCCAACAAATGAAACATCGTTGGACCTTATCAAAAATCTAATTAAAAATTCCATGAAATTCCACCATTATTCAGCCTACGTGGATGCATGATCGAAGTCGCCGTTCTCGGATTCGATTCCCTTGCTTTTGGACGACAGTTAAGGGAGCGGCACATGGGGCTCATGCGCTGTCGTTTCGGTCAAAATCAACGGATTCGAACCATCAGCACGACAAGATTAGCCTGTTATTGCGCGAAGACTCTTGACTGCACCTACCTCCCCGAAGCAGCAAGCAGTATCTTATACCCTCAAAAGTCAACGTCAACGCCTCTCTCCCCCTCTCGCTCTAAAGCTTGCCTACATCAACTTGTATAATCTTATATAGGAAGTGGGAATGATTCTCGTATCTATAAGATCTCTCTCACCACCCTCATGCATTTGTACGTTCTCCAGTAGTCTCTCTCTCTCTTTCTCTCTCTCTCTCTCTCTCTCTCTCTCTCTCTCTCTAGAGTTTGCTCCTATGGGAAACCCTCAAGCAGACTCTCCAGATAATTACCAGCAAGACCAAGCAGATTATAATGTCCAAATTCAGTATAATGTCCAGGTATCATACGGTGATAGCAGCAACGACCCAGCTTACTACGATCCGAACCCACAAGGCGACCCATCTTATCAGCCCCTCCAATCGGACGGCGGCGGCGGCCCTGATCCACAGTACCAGCAAGACACTGCTGCAAATGACCACCACCAGCGGCAACAGCAACACTTCCAACCGCCTCCGCCGCAACAGCAACAGTTCCAACCACCTCAGCACCAACAGCAGCAGCAGCAACAGCAACAGTTCCAACCACCTCAGCTGCAACAGCAGTTCGGCCCGCCGCCACAGCAATTCAACCGGCCCTCCTCTGCAGCACCGCCCCCTCAGCCGGTGGTACAGTTCCCGCCTCAAAGCCCTCAGATGAACCCAGCCTATGCAAATCAAGGGGCTTATCCGCAGCAGCAGCAGCCATCCTACCCTCCGACGGCGGCGGCACCTCAACAATACCCTCCTCAGCAGCAACCACAATATGCTCAACAGAGTGCGCCACAGGCTTACCCACAGAACTCGCCACCACCAAAACCGTATCCACCTTCACCAGCTTATCATCAACAGCCGGCTGCTCAGCCCGTGCAGTTCCCACCGCCGGCAGGGGGAGTAGCGCAGTACGCCACGATGCCGCCTTCCCCGATCAAGCCGGGAGTCCAGGGGTACAACAGCGCGGCTCAGGGAATTCCGATGCAGCCAAACATGATGGGCAGCGTCAATACCGAAGGATGGAGGACGGGGCTGTTTGATTGCATGGACGACCCCATGAACGGTAAGATTATCATACGAATTTACCGCTGAAATGACATAACGAAATCCTTCACAGTGTCTGCTATATTCGTGAACATGCATGGTTGATTTACGTGATAATGACAACATATATTATTAATAGTAAGTATCTAATATGTACTATGTCTCTTGTGTTTCAGCTGCTATAACGTTCTTCTTCCCATGCTTGACCTTCGGCCAGGTCGCAGAGATCACCGACAACGGCACGACTTGTGAGTGCAAAAAAGAACAGAAAGAAACAGCTAATCTTATCTGGACCAAAATCATTTGCATAATATCCGTCTTTTGTGTGTTATGATGATCGTAGCTTGTGTGATGGGCGCACTGATGTACGGGCTGATCAGCGCCTTCATCGGGATGCCGTGCATCTACTCGTGCACGTACCGGTCGAAGCTCAGGAACAAGTTTGGGCTGGTGGAGTCGCCTGCGCCGGATTGGATCGTCCACTGCCTGTGCGAGCCCTGTGCGCTTTGCCAAGAGTACAGAGAACTTAACCACCGAGGCTGGGACCTCTCCATTGGTAAATTTACTACTCGTTCCTAGAGTAAACTCTCGATATAATAGTGATACAAAGGATTCTTCCTTAATAAGGTATGTAAGAAGAGAACGAACCAGTTGAATAAATATTCAAACTAGAAAAGAATTGGCTTAAGACATATCACATGTGTTCATCATTTGAGTTTTCCCGGTTTGTGTTTGGCTCGATAAAGCGGTAATTCTTTGTGCCAGTATTGTGTTGCTTGTAAAATCGGTCACTGTTAAAGTGATTTTGCATAAATGAAACCGTCGCTCGGCAAGTTTGGTCGGGGTATTCCTAACGAATTGGAGGGAGTCAGCCAAATTGCAACGATTAAACAAGTTACAGGACTTTAATTTACTTTTGAAAGTTTTAGGATTTGGTTGCCAAATTTTAGGACTCTTAATACATTATTCCTTTGTATGATCTTTAGCCGGAGACTCGGGTTTAATCTGATAACTGTTTTTATTTTTATTTTTATTTTTTTGTATTGCCAGTTGAAGAACTGGGGGATTAATTCGATTGTTTCACTTTTGGCCAGGATGGCTGGGCAACGTTCAAAAACAACAGCAGATGCAGCAGCAGCCGCAGGTTGCTATGATGCCCCCGATGAATCAAACAATGACGGCTTGATGAGTTGTGGTGTGTTAGATGCGTTCGTGTCCAAAATTCTTGTGACATCTTGTGAGTTCCTTTGATTTTGAGGTTGTCCTACCAAAAAATAAATGTTGCCAAGAATTGTGTTGGGAAATCATTTCTTGTTCAAAAGTATTGTATGCCTTTGCAATGGAATTGTTGAATTAACAAGTTGTAATTGTTTCTTTGTATGTCAACTTTGGCAACAAATGGCCATATTTGAAATAATGCTTAGAAAATTTCTCTTTGGCAAATTGTAATTTTCCTTCCATCATGTTTTAGCAATTTCGGCACGTGTTTATCGATACAATATTAAAATTTGTAGATTTCCAAGTGGCGTTGGTAAGTCAATTAATGATGGCTATAGTTGATCAATTATACTTGGTTAGAATTTGATTCTTAGGTAAGGGAGGACCTTCAAAGCATGGAGCGACAAATTAATGGGCCAAAATTTTTGTGGTTGCGCCAATGTGTGCTAAGTTGCTAAGCCTAACAAGCCTTCGAGCAATGTATTTGAACGTAGACCTACCATTGACGACTGAACAGTTAATGGATTACATTCGAAATTACTCTACCTTGTGACGACCTTCTATACGATGAATCACCAAGGGAAAGCTAAGGGATTACTAGGCGGGTATGAATGACTACTCATTAAAGAGATGCAAACACCGCCTAGTGATTAACTTATATTTTTAAGCGCAATTTCGTATTCTTGTCCGTTACTTTGTATTGTTTTTTTTTTTTTTACATTGTCAAGACCATATAGACATAATTAAACATGGTACAATTAGATTTAAGAGTTTCTTTTTGTGAGAAATGGATCGAAACCTGTCTAGATTCTCATTTTCGAGCAGCTTACTAGAGTCATAATCAAGTTTGTTATTTTTTTTTTCTAATTCTGGACGTGAACTGAATGTTGAGAACATTACAAATTTTGGCATCAATGAAAACCGAGGAAAAGAGCATAGGCCTGGTCAGTGAGGAGAGGAGAGAGCGAGACGGGCGGCAAGGGTGAGTCACCATTAGAGAGAGAAAAGATTAGCGAAATTGAGCTAGACCGTCCTCTTTTCTTTATTTGTGCTGATCGCCGGCGTTCAAGTGACAAAACTCTTTGACCAAAAATAAAGTGACAAAACTCGAAAAAATTACCATAAAAATTACTAAACTTATTATAATTGTGTCAACTCAGTCCTAAATCTTTTTTTTGCCTATTCAATTCTAAACATTTTTGCAATTGTGTAAATTCAGTCCATCCGCCGATTTTTGGCCGGCCGGCAACTCAATATTTTAATAATTTTTGCAAATTTCTTTAATTTTTTATTTTTCTATTTTTTTCCACCCTCGCCGAGCTGACGACCAACGAGGCTCTCGCCGGCTTCGCCAGGTCGAGTCAAAAAAAGACAAACCTCACCATGGCCTAGCTGACCTCGCCAGCCCAGATCTAGCAAGGTCGAGCCTCGCATGGAAGCGCGGGCGAAGTCAAGCCTCGTTCAACCATGGTGAGCGCCTCGCCGAGGTCTAGCGAGCATGCACGCAAAATTGGCCCTCGACACACAGACCCAAGGGGAAGGGGGGTCGCCGCGGCAATTGCGGCAAAAAGGTGTGGGAGAGGAGGGGTCATGAAGGCAACAAGGAGATGAGGAGACAAGGCGATGGCGCGCAAGAAAGTGGGGGGCGAGGGAACAACGACGGCTGCAGGGCGGCTGCAGGTGATTCTATTCTCTCCTTTGATGAACTACTGTGGACGAAGCAGAAGAATAGGGAGTGGAAGCCGAAGAACGGGAAGGGGAACAGCAGAAAAATAAAATAAAATAAGAAAAGGAAAAGCAAAGAAGCAAGGAAAAAAATAAAACAAAAAAGATTAAAATATTAGATCGCCTACTAGCCAACATCCACGTCAACGCCGACTGACCAAAAATCACCGGATAGACTGAATTGACACAATTTTCAAAAGCTTACGACTGGATCGACAAAACAAAAAATGATTTAAGACTAAATTGACACAATTGCAATAAATTCAAAACTTTTTTAATAATTTTCCCGAAAAAACTCTCATAATATTTTTATTTCTTATTTTTTTATTTTTTCCCAACCCTCCTGTGGCCATCGATGATCGCCAGAGCTGCTGACGACTGGCTAGGGCTTCATGGGTCCTGCCTGGCTTGGGCAAAGCCATTGCAACCAAAAGGAAGGCCATGCCCACCTTCGTCGTGGCCGCCTTATCCAGCCACAAGCGGAAGGAGAAAAAAGAGGCAAAAAAAAGAGAGAGAAAAGACATAGAACTAAGAAATATTAAAATTTTATCATGTCAATACCAAAAAATCAAATGAACTGAATTGGCACAAATCAAAAAAATTAATATTTAATTGACACAAGAAAAAATTAAAACTAAATTGGCACAATTATAATAAATTTAATACTTTTTTTGGGCAAAGCTGGAAGGGAGTTTCAAAACAGGCTCATTTAGACTCATTTTGGACTTCTCTTTTCAGAACTCGTACGACAAATTGAAGCTGGCCCATTAACGAGTAAAAAACAGGGGTCAATATTGTACACACAGCAAGAGTAAACAACGTAGAAGAGGAAACGAAGAAAAAGAAGTTGAAAGAAAACAAAACTGCATCTCAGTTTCAGCATTCCAATTTTCAATCATCTCTTTCCCGAAAAAAAGAAGGGAAAAAAAAAAACCAACACGTACAATGTACAAACAACACAATGCATATTGATTGAAGAACAGAACACGACATTCACATCGGAATCAACAGACTTCAGATGTTGATGGTAGCATCCCACAGCCTAAGAATGCCATTGCGGCCTCCACTGCAGATCCTCTTCCTTTCGAGGTCTGAAGCAATGCACCTCACCTGAAAACCAAAAGTAGAAGCCACGACTAAAGATCGACATATCACGGATCCACATTGCCACAGAGAGAGAGAGAGAGCACAAAGCCATAACTATAAGCAAACAATATATATATAATCGATTATAGATGTAGATACTACCACTAGTGACAAGTTCCTGTAGCACAAGTTGGGAAAACAATACCAGGACAAACAAATGATGCATACCACAGCAAGGGTTTTTTGCGGTGTTCTATAAAGTTGCCAACCGCCCACTTTTGATCCACTGCTTGATAAGCCACTGACTCGCTCTTGTGGTCGGTGGAAGAGGGACATTGAATTATCAGCAGCTCCAATCCCCAACCATTGCTCCCCAGCATTGATAGATACGATTGCGGATGAATGAATGGTGACATTCTTCACGCACCTTATACCCCCTGGAAACATGACAATATATTCTTTATGCTTCGGTAATTGCTTCAGTTGACTAATATAGGTCGCAGATATTTTGTCTAGTTTTAGAGATGCCGATCAATGCAGCAAAATCTATCCCCTCTTAAGAGCAAAGAAACCTGCTCGTTTTACATGATTATGAATAATTTAATATACTTCACATTCTATTTAAGCTTCAACTAACCACTACCACCTGAGGAAATAGACCCTGGCCACACACGAGGAATAAGGTAAGAGGTGATTACTTTCCTAAGAAAACAGGAATTTACAGTATTATAAATCACAACCGACTAGTAGCATCACAAGTTCCAAGAACCAGCTTGTAGTACTATCACTATCTTTCTCGGAGGAAAAAAGAACCATCAGAGGCCAAGAAATTATATGTGCCCATTATCCTCAAGATAGTTCTGCTAAGGTGAGGCATGTAGTTTGCTGTCGCTCATATGTATGCCCGTTATCCTCAAGGAACCGGCTTGTGGCACTAGCACTATAAAAAGAAAACCATCAGAAGTCAAGAATTCATGTGTGCCCATTATCCTCGAGACAGTTTTGCTAAGGTTAGGCATATAGTCTGCTGTCACTCGTGCATGTAACCACATATTTCAAAACAAATATCCAAAGTGATTCTCTATAACAGTGCCCGGACCTAGACAACATCAGGGAGTCAGAGAAACTAAATTCCGAGATAATGCTGAACATCGAAAAGACGAAAGAACATGCCAGAGATCACATAGTTAATACTTACCTTCCTCCTTTTCCCAGAAACGAATAAGTCCATCAGTTGAACCTGAAAATATCGACAATGTCAATGCAAAGCGTTTTTACGATCAACATTCAGCAACACCAAGGAAAAATATAACAACATTCGATTATCAACCAAACTGTGTTCTGTCACCATTACAAAAGACCCTAATAACAAGACATTGAGTGAGATAGGAACCTGTGATTATGCCTCTATCTGATAAAGAATATTCAACACATTGGATTGGCCCAGCATGGCAAGCAAGAACTGCATCACATGTCCCATGGGAAACAGACCATATTCTAGCCGTCCAATCATCGCTACCACTAATTAAAGTGTCATCAACCATTCTAATTGACCTGCAGAATGGCAAATAAGAGGGTGAGAAGGAGCAAGTCCATTTTTCTTCCCCATTTTTTGGGGGGTCAAAGGGAGGAAGTCCTTTACTCATGTTTGTTTATTACCATCAAATGACGAAAGATTGATATACTACTAGCAGTTAAAAGACATGGAGAAAGAACTCATACTGCACTAGCAGTTAGGCATATCTACCTTCGACAGTGGACCACATGAATTACAATTTTTGAGTATGCATGAACTATTAATGTCGTTGTGCTCATTTTGGCTTCAGGTTAAGTGTGTGAGGGGTGGCACCCATTTGGTATCGTATTTAATCTGTACTTCACCGTGATAAATAATTAGAACATGCATGATTAGCATGATTATGAGATAAAAATCCAAATTTTGATGGACAGAAACTTCATTAAATCATTGGCTTGTCAATTATATATAGAGCTCGTGTATATATAGAGCTCGTGTTTTAAGAAAAATAAATCATGCATGTGTATATTGAGATTGAATAACTATAACGGTAAAAGAAAGTGACAACTATGGCTGATTTTTAATCATTTTCTCCACTTGAAGAATCCAGGGTGGGAACCCTTCCGGTCCACACTACTCTTACATTTAGTGGTGCAAAACAAAGCCATAATACTTTACCTCCAAAAAAATAATAATAAAGCCACAGTAAAAAGCAAATTTTGCAATTTTTTTTTTTTGCACACCTGATCCATTTTGTATGCCCTAAAAGCTTGTGCATCTGCTTTCCAGCACGAACATCCCAAATGTTTGCAACCCTGAGAAATTGAAGTATATGAAGTTCATGATCCACAATATAACAAAATTAATTCAAGGTACATACGCATCTCTTCCAGCAGCAGCCAGGATTCCGCTGGAATCATCATACTCCATGCATAAGACAGCACTCGAGCAGCGACCAACAGTTGCCACGTAAGTGTCAGTCCTAACATCCCACATCTTCACAGATCCATCGTGAGAAGCAGTGAGGACGCGTTCACCAGATAACATGCGCACACAGCTGACCTGCAATGGAGAATGCCAACCAAAATGCTTACATTCTCATTTTAATAATTATAAAAATCTCCCTCTCTCTCCACCTAACAGCATTAGCTTTCAAGGTTTGACTTTCTATGGGCTCTCCCTCCCTCCCTCCTTCATGGGCTCGTCTCTCACCTCTTTCTATCAAGGGCGCTCCCTCCCTCCCTCCAGAAAAGGCTCTCTCTCTCTCTCTCTCTCTCTCTCTCTCTATATATATATATATATATGCTAATTGTACCTCGGTTACCAGCCCTGCTGACCAACGGACTTACGCACCTCTGCCGGGACCACAGCGGTTAAAGTGAGGCTCCCCCCCCCCCTTAATCCCACAGAATCACAATATCCATCATGGGTGCTCCCTCCCTCCCTCTCTCTATCATGGGGTCTCTCTCTCTCTATATATCTATCATGGGCGCTCCCTCCCTCCCTCCTCTTGTTTGTTCAATTCTATTCTTCAACTCCGCAAAAGCTATTTATATGGTGTCACTAGTGAAGCTCTTGGAGGGGCGAAATCCGAGAAACTGAGTATTGAAGAACATCCCAGATATCTATTATACGTGCCTGTAATGATTTTTTCATCATGTAATTTTCTTCTATCTAATGGCTGAAACTTTTGGACTGGAATTCTAACATACTCCTTATATAGAAGCAAGATATCAGCAAGACTTTCATCAAGCTGCGACTTCGTTGTACTTCAATTGTATATTGAAACACAGAGGAAGAATTATAAGCCTACAACCACCATGAATAAAGGAGAAAGAACAAGACAGTCATTACTCCTTATATCACGTTTTAATCCTGTCAATCTATGATTGGAAAATGACACAAGTGGTCCCTAAACTTTAACCTAATGTAAAATATAGTCCCTTGAATTTTAATTTGACTAATATGGTCTATGAACTTTAACCCAATGTGCAATATGATCCCTGAGCGTTTAATTTTACCAATATGGCCCTTAAACTTTTGGAACATATTCAACTTAGTCCCTGCACTTGAATAAATTGAAGGACTACATTGAACATCTTCCTATAGTTCGAGGACTAATTTGAACATGTTCGAAAAGTTCAGCGACCATATTTGTCAAATTAAAAATTCAAAGACCACATTGCACATTAGCTTAAAGTTCATGGACTGTACAAGTCAAATTAAAAGTTCAGAGACTAAATTGCACATTGGGTCAAAGTTTAAAGACTATTCGTGCCATTATCTCATCAGTAATAAACATGCAAAAGATGATAGATTTCATGAATAAATTGCTTATGCTTCTATGTAGTTGGAAATGTAAGACCACGTAAATTGCAAGATATTCTCATCAGAAGAACCTGTGCATCGTGGCCTTTGAGCTCTTCTAGAAGTCGATAAGTCTGCTTATCCCATACAATGACAGAATGATCATCAGACCCCGACACAATCTTTCCTCTATCAGAACTTATTGCGCGAACGGTGCTACAAAAAAGTAATCCAACAGAATCATTTGCTAGGACAATTCAGAATAATGGGAGTGCAAGGCCAAGACAGTAGGGTAAATCTATGTTAAAAATAGACAGAGAATGGACATACCCTGTATGTCCTTTCAAAGTTCCCCTAAGTTCAGAACCACGAAGACTAGGGTCCCAAATCTTAACCTGCACAATAGTCATAACAACGGAAATATCACCTTATCTTAATTCAACATAACTCACGGAACACACAACCAAAAGTTTACCATAAACGTGAGTAAATTTTATGCTATTAACCTACCAAACAATCAGTACTCCCACTGATGAAGAAGCCGGCATCTTCACGGTCTCCCACCAGATCCCATACCTCCCTTCTAGTTACACAATGTAGAGCAGTGATAGCACCAGTATGACCCCTTAGCATACGAACACTTGTTTGGAGCTTCTTCTGTGCTGCTAATGACAGATCTTGTCTGTGTGGAGTGCCATTCTCTGCAGTTCGAGTCCAAAGAAAGAAAATATTAGTGATATATCATGTTTGTTTGGAAAATAACACGATAAGAATTATTTTATAGGTAATTACATATGTAGAATGCTAAGGATATATAGAATGCAAACCTGAAGCACCACCACCAGAAGTCCATCTACCAACACGGCCAAATGAGTTGGTTCTTGAAGCATTGTCTTTGCTGAACATGCTCTGGACCCAGCTCCTGCCAACACCAGAAGCCTCAGCAGGCTGGTATTTTTCATTGGCGGCATCTTTTGTGGAAGGAGATGGTAATCCCTGAGACGAAACTGATAATGCTTTTATAGACGAGTTTCCCCAATAACCAATACGCACTTGTTGGACATGTGACAAGAATCCTCTCAACTTTATCTGAAATAAATCACAGAAGAAGATTTAGAATCATCCCTGTTGAATGGTACATAATAGTATTGGGTAACAGTACGTATTGGATAAATGTTTGGTTTGTTGGATAAGGTAACTATGGATTTGGGCTTTAGGTCTTGTCTCTCTTTATGTTCAAGACATAGAAGCGCCCATGTAATCCTTCTTCAATGTGAACGAGTTGAGAAGTTAGCCCATCATCCTCCCTCCCTCCCTCTATGGATTTGGACTTTCGGTCGTGTCTCAATTATGTTCAAAACATAGAAGTGCCTATGTAATCTTTCTTCAATGCGAATGAGTTAAGAAGTAGCCCCTCCCTCCCTCAATGGATTTGGGCTTTAGGTATCGTCTCTCTTTATGTTCAGGACATGGAAGCACCCACGTAATCTTTCTTCAATGTGAATGAGTTAAGATGTAGCCCATCATGCTCCCTCCCTCCCTCATCTCTCTAAATGTTCTAGACATAGAAGCGCCTATGTAATCTTTCTTCAATGTGAATGAGTTAAGATGTAGCCCATTATGCTCCACATCATATTAACAATCCAAAAATTTAGCAGCATATAAAAAGCTTCCTCCCTACTGGGATAAATCAGAGATCAAATTGACACAGCACATGTAATGCCCAAGAGTTGCAATTGCCTATGAACGATTGAAATGCGTTCAATTACATCACATAAGATAACTTAAGGAGCATAATTTCCTAAAAGAAAACCTTTTCTCATTTCCTTTTAGAACTGAGCCTTTTATTGTTTATTGATCAAATAATGATGTTAAAAGTCCCATGATATGATTCAACAAATTGCAGACATAACAATATGATTTCTGAGATTTGATTTTGACAGAGTCAAAGAAGTACTTATTCCAAAGACACAGGCATTCTTGCAGCTTAAAAATCATCAATAGGCGTACTTGAAACAGATTATGGACAATTAACAGGCAGCAACTTAAGGAAGTACAAGTCCAAGAGACGAATTCACGTCAAAATTGAGGTTGTATGATAGGGTAAACTCAAAATGTAAAGGAACCAAAAGTAAAAGGAAAAAACTACATACACCAGGACAAAAAAAGCAACATGAAGCAGCAAAACTTCTGAAAATTCTT
Organism: Rhodomyrtus tomentosa; assembly: GCA_028455895.1. Lineage (NCBI taxonomy): Eukaryota > Viridiplantae > Streptophyta > Magnoliopsida > Myrtales > Myrtaceae > Rhodomyrtus > Rhodomyrtus tomentosa. The sequence continues at coordinate 43,859,077 of JAPCWY010000003.1, read as the reverse complement.
AGATACACCGGGACAAAAAAAAAACAACAATATGAAGCCGCAAAACTTCTGAAAATTCTAGAAACCAATCGTAGAATATCAAACAGACATGAGGTCTCAAACACCATAAAGTAACCAAGAAAGGAAAATCTAACTTACAAACTGCTTGAATCCAACTTTTTGTTTTTCTGCTATTGTTTCAATCATGTACCAAGCATCGGCATCAGGAAGTCCCAGCCCAGCCTTGACAATGGCAAAAGTAAAGGAACTAGTAAAAAGATGGAAAAGAGCAAGACGAAGTTGATTGAGCTAAAAAAGGCAACTGCTGGAACATTAGGGAGGGATGTTACCATGTGTGATGCAACCACTATTAGCTGACCGGACACTTGGGTTGCATAGTTGACAGAACTAATACAAAAGCACCAACCACTAATAAGCATCAATATCAACAACACCTTTATCACAAACTAGTTGGGGTCGGCGGTCGATGAACCCCAAATATTCATAAAAATAAAAGCAAAATCAATCGAGGGAAAAGTGATATATGTGTAAAAATAAATAAAGAAAGATATATACACACACACACTACGCTTCCCCCATACTTATAGCCTTCCTCCACTCCGTCCTAAGACAAACCGTACGCCAATTTATCTCCCACTCCATTAACTACTTTCCCCCAAGTAAGTTTCGGCCAACCACTAATAAGCATCCGTTCAAGTAAATATATCATGCCACCAAAACTTGATAATGCCACAAATATTAGACTGCATTATCACCATTCCTTATAATAAATTGACATGGTAATAAATACAGGAAAAGAAACTGAGACATTTATTTCCACAGTAATTGTGGTCCTGTACTAGAAGACAGCTCTTTTGGGGGGATGTAGATCCTTCCATTAGTTTGAAAAAGACTAAAAACATATTTCCAAGCATCCAAAAGGTGGCTCAAGAAAGAGTCCAAGTTACTCTTTTCTCATATCTAAGCTGCGGTCATATGTTCTTCGCACCTCTTTTGAGATCTTCTATGTATGCTTCTATTTAACAAACTACAATTATGTCATTGCAAAGAAAAATTGTACCGGCTAGCCCCAACAAATGACACCCAGGGTGACTAAAAATCATACCATAAAGCTATATGCATGAGAAATGGAACATGCAGCATAGTCATCCTTACCTGCTTGATGATCGGTCCATTAGGTAGTCAAAATATCCTTCCCAAAATCTAAAAGAGAATAAGTCAAACATTACCATTCAAGAAATTAAATGCTATGGATATATGAAGCAGTATGCATCAGTTGCACGTAAATGACTGATCCCATTATTTTAATCCAAATGGTGAAGCAGTGGAAGCTTAAAAAATGTTATGAAATCAGATAGAAAAGATTATACACACATTCATTCAAAGAGAAAGCAACCAAAAGGGATGGCGGTAAGATATACCTCAGCTCTTCCCAGATAGATATAGAGAGAATATGACGCTGGATGTAGTCTGGAACATTATTAGCGTCTTTCTTATATATTTCAGCAGAAACTTCCAGAGCATCTCTTATTGTCACAACATCATTCCGAGAGATTGCACGACCAATGGCTGTTTTCAGCTGGAATTTGGCATGATTTTCATTTTCCAGAGCAGAGAGGAGGTGTTAAATGAGATGTTTTGTCTAAGAAACATTTCAAGAAATCTAAAATCAAGTTTGAGAGAAGAAAATGCATAGAAAAAAGGAGCCAATCTGTCATGCCTATGGTCATTTTGTAGGGGGTTTTTCATTTTTATTGAGTATGAGGTTATCATCGCACCGAAAAGTTAACCACAATCTCCCCGAAGGAGCTTACATGAAAAGAGTACAGAAATTTGCAGCTGCTTACGGATATGACCCTACATCAGTGAACTTTCAAAACAAAAGATCCTGTACCTTTTCACATTTTAACCCCCCCCCCCCTCCCCTCCTTCCTCTAAAAAAAAAAAAGAACAAAAGAAATGTTTCAATTTCACAAAGTTAACGAGAAAATTCTATGACTTTTGTCGAAGTTTTTATATTGGAAAATATTTTAGATGTTTGAAATTATATAAAAATCACACTAAACGCCAAATGTAGGAGGAGAAAAGTTAAAAGGCTAAAAGCATACAAGACCTATAATTCACTTTGATGTGTGAGAAATTTCAGCAAATCATTCTAGCAGTCAATCTGGCAATTTTTCTAAGTTGAATGCACTTACCAATTCCTTAACTGCAATAAACTGTTCGTCAGTCAATTGACAATGCCATCCCTGAAATCATGTGTGGTTTTCGAGTTACTACCCTATACAAGGAGAGAACGTCCAATAAATTGCAACTTTTAATGCTACGTACTGAATTGATATGCTCCCTAATGCATTCAATGAAGCCACTACCACCAATTCCCTCAGCATCAAATTCTATTAAAGCTGCAAAAACAAATAAACACAATGTTAGCATGCAGAATATTTTGGCCAATAGATACAAATTACATTGGCCATCAATTATTCATTTGCATGAAGAAGATAAACGCAAGTGTTGATATCTCATAGAAGCATACCAGAAATGGTGCCATGTTCAAAGGACGAAAGAGGATCATCAGTTGCTCCCAATTTAAGGAGCCGCAACCACAAACCCTAGTGGCAGAAAAATGAAAAGTTAACTGAACATTTTGAAGGGAACTAAAACTGCAGCCACATAGCAATTGATTTTAGTTAAAGCCCAAATTGTCATATGTCGCAGAAGTTGTGATCACGTGCAGCACCCCAATTCTACTGTATTACAGTCACTTTTTAGACTAAAGGTCAGAAAAAAATTTTCATCAGTAAAATTCTACAGAACTACATCCAACATCTCATCTCACAAATATCTCCTTAACTTTAACATCATCAACATCAACATCAACAACACCTTTATCCCAATCTAGTTGAGATCTCCTTAACTTTAAACTGAGTAAAAAAGAAATCAGTCCAAGCCTTTATTCCCTAATCGGAATTAATGTGAACTCACATCCATACCAATTTTTAAGGACATAATTTACAATATACAGATTTATAACAAGAGAACTACTTCGATAGGCTAAAACATCCCTAATTATGCAGGACCAAGAGATTTAACAAGAGCTTACCTGAAGCTTAACCTTTATGTCCAGTACCATCCGTTCTCTCTCAGCCTAACAACAATAAAGGGAAAAAAACAATTAAAGAGGATTCCATGGTCCCAATTGGGGGTTGGATATTAAAAATGGTGAAAGCACTTACAGCCCTCTCCATAGGACTCAGAGTATCCACTTTGGAATCCTTACCCACCAATACGGAGGGGGACCTGGAAAAGAAAAGGGACTCCGTCATAAGAAATTCACAAAAACAGCACAACATTCAATCAGGTAACTCGTTGCACACAGAAACAGATAGACATCAACATCCATGCGTAAACATACCTAGGACTATGCCTTCCAGAGTAATCAAAAGCTCCACTTGCAACAGCAAGAATTTGCTTCCTCTTCTCCTCCTCCTCTTCTGACCTGATGTTTGAAGGAAACCTATCATAGGTGTATTTGGCACCCGATCCTGAAAAGTAGAGAGACGCGAACTTTAAGATCCTTATGCCTACTCACTTGATAAATACACTAAGAGCCGCTTTTGATTTACTTAAAGACTTCGAGTTAGTTAACTCTGGATCTATAATTTATTATTGACTTGATCTGGGCTTAGTCGCTCTCATTTTTAACTCTAATTATTTCTTTTTTTTTGGAGAATGACTGTATAACCTCCCACCCTTATTTATACCGACCACCAGAAACTCATTCTTATGCTTTTTCACTAGATTCTGTGTTTAAGTTTCCAAACACCAATTTACAAATAAGCAAAAGCATCAATGGAAAAGCCTTTATAATAGGCTCCACAGTGAACACTGAGCATGAATGGCTGTCACGACCTGATGTTCCTGTATCGGAGTCGGATATTGTTATAATCTCAGGCTCCATCAAGGATGAGGGAAAGATTGAAACAGGATTTTGGCCCCTCCCAATTGCATCTTGTAACTTGTCGAGAAGATTGACATTATTTTCATCAGGACTGGTACCTCTCTCCACATAATCCAAAAAGCCTTGAGTATTCAAAAACTGTGTTATCTGAATAAATTGAAGATTTGAGTACATCAGACGGTGAGAATTCAGGAGGCCTTTGAAGATGAAAAGTAATCAAACTAACATGAATGGGAAAAATATGCATTAGTCACTTCCAATCTTCAGTACCCATATAGCAGGCACACGAAATGACAGGCAGCCCAGTTAGAAATGACTGGCCAGAAAATTTTATACAGTTAATACACAAGGAAACATCAAAATGATGACATATTTGGTTACCATGGGGTCTGATGGTTGGTTGGTAGAACGAGAACGCTTTCTCAGAAATGCTTCAACATTGAAGGCAGAAGTTGCAGTATTTTCCTGTCAAAATAGGTTCAACAGTACATAAGTAGATTGGATTACCTGGTCTAAGTTAAAAATCTTAACAAAAAGTAAATAAGGTGCCTTACTAGGAAATTGCGATATCCACCCAATAAGGATGCAAAAAACTTCAAGAAAATTAATCTGTACACACCGCTCAAGAAGTATGAGATCAGGCATTATCATATCGAATTCCACTGTACCCACAACTAGCGCATCAATAAATAAAAAGTTGGCAGTTGAGCAAACATTGCAAAAATGATGCTTTTGAAGTATTTGAATAAGAGTTTGACCAAAAAGAAAGTATCTGAATAAGAGAGAATACCTTCATTTAAAGCTTTTCTAAAAGGTTACACAGGTCCAAAAACTATTACATGGTATAGTAGCGGGAGATTCTATCTACAAAATCTCTCCAAGTCCCTTATTTGCCTCATTACAACTGATTACATGCTTTGATCTTAAGCCAAATCCCCGTCTAGGAATGAGGAGAGCTTTACAATAAGGATAGGCATCAATTTTCGAAATACAAAAGTTATTCGAATGAGTAGAGTCCCAAACATTGTTCAAACTTCTGGGTAAAATAAACAGCAGCAAGTTCAGAACACATCTGAAGAGGCCTATGAAGCAAGGTTGCAATAAACCAATGAACCCTCTAAAGAAATTGCTAATGATAATATTGGTTCTTGGAAAAATCATAGAGACAGTCTATCTTAGATATCAATCCCCTCGAGTACCACAAATCACAAAGTGGGATCTCTCCATCTGCATCTGTATTATATATCTGTTTAGATAGAAAAATAAAGAAAACGCTTAAGTCCCTTTTTGCTACCGTATATTCAGAACAAGAAGAAGGATTGTGAATATGATGATGATGATGATGATGATGATGACTATGTAGTAAGTGGTCTATAAAGCATGAGAAAACAACCAAGGTGCGAAATCATATCTGCTTGAGCTGAAACAAGTTAAGGACAGAATAGGTAGTTCAAATAAAACAGATCCGTGTAAATTAAAATCACCACAAGAAGGCTTCAAGAATTATAATTACACCTCCAAGGAAAAAAGATATGAGCGTAGCTCCACAAGGAAAATAAACCACATCGGTTAGCTCCAATAAGCAACTCATGCTTTCAAAGCCAATACGGTGACCATGAAATATCACCTGAATTGTAGGTCATGATCTTCTCCCCATGGCTTACCGCCCAGCTTAGGATAGTACTCGCATGATACCCCTAAACCTGATGTCATGAGATCAATCCCCACGACGTTTGGATGCAACAGCTTTGTCATTTCATCACGCAGCAAACTCAATTCTGGCTCCGGGATGGGAGGTATTTCTTCTGATGTGGTGATGCGATTATATTCAAGGTGCACAACAACTACCTATAACACAGTGGCAAGAACAAATAAGCCAATTAATAGCAATTGTACATTCAAATTTAAGACCTCCAATTACACTAACGCACCAGGGAGTGCTGGCTCCTAAGCACATAATAAATTTGCTATGTCTCCACATAAAAATCTCACCTGATAAGTAAAAAGAAAGTTTACGCTAAAAAACAGGGATCTCATCTCAAAAGATTCCTAACCACCATTTCAAGATTTAGATATACAACTGCATCTTCTCCCCACATTTCTGATCCTTATCCAAAGGCAGCATTTCCATCTCTTTTAAAGTCTACTCTTTATCAACCAAACCATAGTAAGAACATAAAACCCACTTGCTTAAATCATGTTTTTTCATATCTATCAGAAGAAAAGAATCAGATTTTTTGACACAAAATTCTAAGCCATTTGTGCACAACCACCTAGAAACCATCAGAGTGAAACTCGGGACAACTTAAAAAATCAGAGTGAATACCATCGCATAAGATAAAAAAAGAGGTTGAAAGAAGTTCGTGTGAAACTTACCCCATCCATCGTCAGGCCAGATGTATCTACGCCTGAATGTAGACCCATCATATACGGTGTAGGAGCATCAATATAGTCAACTCCACTGAAAAATATTAACGGAATGTAGACATGCTTCAGAAAAAGAAAAATACGAATATCAGATGAGAATTATGGAAAAAATACGTGAATGTGTAGTGGAATGCCTTATCAAGATCGTTCAAATTACAAATTCAGACATTGTAACATGGTGGAAGCATGATTAACCATGACATGTAGCGCAAGTAGGTCGGGATGTGTTTCCTATTGCTAAATGGTGGATTGCTAGAGTATGTAACCATACCTGCCACCTAAATGGATAGATCAAATGGCACATAGCTTCTGACACAAGGGTTAAGAGCGAGTACCTGCCAAACAATGACAAATTCGCTTAATAACACTTAAATAGCATAATATAATTAGCAATGATTGTGACGAAAATTGAAAAGGAGACGAAACTCGGAATGCCCAAAAAGTCTCAAGTGGTACACTGCTACATAAGATGTCTTCAAGATCTAAGTTCTTTAAATAATCATGCTTAACTCACTCAATCGAAACACATACTTGTTAGATCGAAGCAAAATCCTTCTCTCAAGCAATACGGCAGTAAATAGCTTGATAAGATTGTCAATATCCAAGCATTGAACAAGTGGCTGAAATGAAATCTGCAAAAAGTGATAAAAAGTAGGTCAGAGAAGAACGTGACCTACAGTCTGAGTCATAGCATAAACAACAGAGAGAAATAAAAAGCCTAAAACAAGCACATTACATCAGCATGAGGGAGCCCATCCTTTGGTGGAGCCTCTACAGAAAGCAGGTAGTTCTCGATGGAGAACAGCACTCTGTCCTTTCCAGGAGTAGGCAAAGGCACATTTGTCACCATGTATGCTATAGCTTCCCACAATGGCTTGCTGGGATTGTTGCAGAGCTAGATTAATAAATGCAGCAGGAAGGACGATATTTCTGTCTATGTATGGCACAATAAAACCAACTGGGTCGGCACATAAGAATAGTGTCTGGTTACATAGTACCCACACATCCAAACCCAAATTGTTATCTTGTGCTAAGGATTGTCACAAAAGGGGAAAGAATAATTGCGCGAAAAGAGTGCTTCCTTCGCTCAGATAATGTGCCGCACGTCAAAAATAAGATTCTTTGAACAGATTTTGAAACAACTCTCTCCACTCCCTTTCATATTATAAAAATATGTTATTGCCCGAAAGAATAGTTACCTACTTCCACCATCTGAAAAGCAAAGCGCATGTATTTCCTCCAATGCATTCCGAAGAACACGGAAGCTGGGGGAGTGTGAAACAAGGCATATACATTTGTCAGCAAATGAATTTGGCGGAATACGGTAGGCTTCAGCAATATCCTCACTGACAGGATCTCGAAAAGCGATACAGCTGACGTAAATTTTTGAGCCATCTCCCTCTGCAGCATGATTCCACATTAAGGTAGCATTTCAATTTCTAGTTGAAAATTTTTGAGAGACCAAACTTCTCACACAGTTATGAAAATTATCAGAAAGAAGCTAAACACCATTGTTACTTTGTTACTTCTTAGTTCCATCTGTTTAATCAACATCAACATCAACAACACCTTTATCTCAAACTAGTTCCATCTGTTTAATGATCACTTTATTTTTTTTCCCCTTTTACTATATTTTTATATATTATTGTCAATTCCACAAGTGCCCTATAGTAGTGATTCAACTTGGCTAACAAGGGAATTTTCCACAGTGAAAACACTAATTACGCGTACCAGAAGAAACATTTACCACGAATAGCTCTTGCATCTAGACATGTAAAACAATTGGTTTCACTAGGCCCAAAATCCATTGTCACCACATTGATCCCAAGGAATACCAATGCAAAAGATAGTAAACAAAAACAGCTCAATGTCCTAGACTTAATTATCTAAATAATCATCTCTCGAACGGTTGGCCACCTCTCATAAATTGAGCTGAATTAACTGAGATTGAGGACTCTCTAGGCGTTTTAATAGAATAATGCTCAAGGAGGAAATTTTCTAAGACGTATTATCTGGAACTGCAAGTCAGATATATTAAGTACATAAATATGAAAGGTAAAATCTCCTTCAGCTCTATGTGATTACAAACCTTGACAAAAGTAAATGACCTTGGATCTAAGAAGTAAGAACCAATCTAGTCATGAACATGCAATTTATTTTATTATGGTATACTACCATTTTTCCAACACCTAATAGAATATACGAAGTACTACGTGATCTGAAACTTAGGGTCACAGGATTCATATTGGAACAAGAAGCAAGATTACACCACATGCCACTGGAAGGGCACTATCGTTAGTGCACCAATTAATCCAAACGAAACACTTTCCAACACTACCCAATTACATGGATATATAAATAATGTCATTCAGCTCAATAGCACATTTGTTCTAAAGAGAACCTCAGCAAAGTGCACGAACCTCGGATTCAAGTACCAACAGTTCTGATAATGCAAACATATAGTTTGTTTAATACTGTACCTTTCCTATTCTCTAAATAGAGGAGGACATTTGAAACTCAAAATTTTCAGCTCACGTGATTGACAAGTGCAGGCGGACAGAAAGCACAAAGCCAAACACAGCTTAATTTAAAAACACGCCAATATAACAGTCAAGAGTTAAATCAAATACACCACTCGTTCACACATGCTACTTCTCTCTCCCAATAGACGAACAACCGACGCCTCAATGAATTTCCCGAAGCAAAGTAAACAACAGGAAGAACATATTCCCCCTCAATGAATTTCCCGAAACAAAGTAAACAACGGGAAGGACATATTCCCGCTAACAATAGCATCATTAAATAGAAGATAAACTCAAGCTGGGAGACATACCAGTTAAAACTATCGGATAGCTACGTGGAAAGGTCGAAGGGTTGTTCGAATCAAAGCCCGAGGAATAGACCTCCACACCCGCAGGCAAGACACACTGTAAGCATTCATTTGCATCAAAACCATGTAACCCAATTAATCAGTAACACTGATTCTCCCCATTTCTAACAGTCTGAGTCAAGTGGACTTACGGTGGAGAGCTGAGGAGGCGGAGGAGGGTAAAGAGAGTGATCTGACGAGGGAAACTGGTCCAGCTGAGACGGCATGTACATGATTCCCGTCCCATGGAAACCCTTGTTCCCGTCTAGGGTTCGGATTTCGGGCCCGAGACCACACACCACGAAATACTCGAAGATCCTGGCAGCCATTTCCGACGAACACCCTCCAAAATCTCCGTCTCTATCTCTCTCTCACTCCCTCCCTCCCTCTCTCTCTCTCTCGCTCTCTCTCTCCCTCTCTCTCTGTGGATCTCTGGGATCCGAATCGGAGAGGAAGCAAGCGGTGTCTCAGGCGAACATGGATCCGCGTCCCCTCTTCTTCGACCTGGGCTATGGAGCTTCCTCCGACGGTGTGCTACGGCGATTGGGTGAATCCAGCGATCCAGTCACGAATGTTGGAGGATTCGGCGTTCTGCCATCGTCATTGACCAGCTGAAAGCCTCGCCGATTCGCTCTTCTCCGTAGCTGGTGTATCGGGAGCTAACGATGTCATGATGATGGGGATCAATGTCGGTGAAACTAATCTCTAATGGCACTGTCGTCTCTCTCGTCAAAGTGAAGATTTTTGCGTCGTGTTTCAGCCTTGTCCTAATACATTTTACATAAATTTATTTCAAATTAATTTTTGAGTTACTAACGCGTACATTTTTACCTTTTTGTTAGCCTTCGTCAATTTCACAATAATATAACTGGATAATAATTGACAACAATTAAGTTAACCAAATAAATGTGTCCCGCGTGCTTCATTTTGATATTTTTTTTATGGCTACGCAATATCAATTCTATGACGTGGGACCCCCTTTTAACGCATATCACATGGTAACATTTTCGATAATGAACCGACCCATCAATCCTCGTGAACAAAAATACGTCATATATCGAACTCGTATAAGATCTCGGGTTCTTTTGAGACGCCATCGACCTCCATCAACTCATGAGGAATCCACAGGCGATGGCACGCCTTCAAGAAGAGCTAGAAACCCTGGTTGGCTTAAAAGCTAGAATGGTTTGAGGAGTCAGATCCGCCAAAGCTAAATTACTTGGGACATGGTGGTGAAGGAAAATCATGAGTCTCCATCCAGTCGTGCCATCACTAATTCCCCAAGAATCCATGGAGGATGACGTCGAAAACGAATGCTTCGTACCAAAGACGTCGCGAATCATCGTAAACACTAGAGCGATCGGGCAAGATCCTAGCGTGTGGTCAGAAAAATGCGCAAGAGGATGTATAGATGTGAAATGGCGTAATTTCGAGCTGCTTCCTTTCGGTTCGGGACGAAGGGGATGGTGCCCCCGGAACTCGGTTAGGTGTGATGCAAGTAAAGTTAATCTTGGCTCAATCAGAGCATTGCTTCAAGTGGGAATCACCCCAAGGACATGGTACCGACATGAGCGAAAGGTTCGGCTTATCAGTTCCTAGAGCTAATCACTTGTTATCAGTGCCGACCTATCGCCGGCTTGTTTAAATCCTCAAAAAATGCGGCCTTTTTACCTGTCAGTAATTCGACTCTTACAGGAAAATTGCCTAGCTTCTGCTCTCTTTTCTGTAGTTTGCTTTAGTTCCAGTGAGCCTGTCCACGACTCATAAGTGCTACTACGATGTAGCCTGCACCAATGTGAAACAGGTTAGACATTCTGCGAGAAGCAGTACACCTGAATACAAGGAAATAAGAACTACACTGTTGCTAGGCCAGTTCCGGTTTTGGAGCAGTGAGAAATCTAAAAACGGAATACATAAGAAAATTGAGTATATTTCAACATCTTGATGGTCATAGGCCACTGTTGTAAATTCCCGATCCGATTTTCGTTTCTTTGCATTGTCGGATTAAACTTTGGTCCAGTAGGGACCGTGTCTCTCGTCCAGTTGCGACTGACTTTCTCCTGAGTACTCTGGCTCTTTTTTTTTTAACTCGGATGAACTGCCATCAGACACCAGCACTCCACTTTGATGCCAAGAGGCTTCCTCAACAGGTCAGCAGCGTCAACATCTAAGATCAATGACAGACAAGCCAAGAACGAAAATAGCCTTTTCAGGCGCTACGAATGTAAAACGATTCCCTTACTTTTATCTTGTGATTACAAGATTTGAACCTTCATTTTGGCTCTGGCAGGCTGATCAGAGAGTCATTCTCACCTGCCGCGTGCAACGTCCAATTATGTACCACACTTGATGAATCTCCGCAATCTGCCAAATATCCCTACAGGCTCTGCTACTGCTGATGGCTCAACCGGTTCCCTGAAATTTGCCTTTTCACTTAATTCTTCAAAAGAGTCCACAAGATTTTGCAACCTTGCAACAAACTCAATGAGGAGCGACGTGAAAGTTGCTAGAGACAAAGCACTTGCGCTTTCATATGTTTTTGATTCTTCTACAACAGGATCAGTTGTCAGTGAGATTCCTGCAGGCCATGATACCTGTTTCGTCATCACACCGTCCGAGGGAATAAATACAGGAACTGGGGGTGTCAACCCCGTGTTTGGCTTCTCGGAGTCCAGACTTCTTACTGTAGAGAATGACCTGAGATCTAGTACAGCTTCACTATGAGACTTATACGGTAAAACCTTATTTTCGTCATCATCAAAATTAAGAAGATCTTGAGGCTCTGCGGGGTGTTTTGCTCGGTTTCCGATTTCCCAGCTCTCTGAGTTGACTAAAAGGTACGACTTCCGGTCAACTTTGTTCTGCAACTCTTCTGCAGCCTCGTGCACTTCGAACAGTATGTCTACAGGCCCTAATTTTTCCATCTTCTTTACCTTATTCCCGAGTTCGCGCAATACCTTGGCACCCTCAGTACCTACCCGCTGCAGCTCATTGCGAAAGACCTGCCTTCGCTCAGCTGGAGCCTGCAAAAAGGATTCATGTCTAAATAGCAAATAGACACGCAGACAATCAAGGCTATGCAAGGTCGCTCAGCTTTCAACAGACAAAGAAGTTGACAGTATCTACTCCAAATATCTTAATGGTTGCAAAAACGACTATACTAAACTATCTGACCCTAGGCATCGATCTCACGTCCAGTTGCCTTAATCTGCAGCATAACAGTAATACATCAGCATATGACAATAGCCCGACACCTCTGATAAAAAGGCTCAATCCTCGATCAGGTTCTTATATTCATGAATGGTCATATATCAATAGGAGAAAAAACTAAAAGTGCATAGAGCCTATTGAAAATATCCTTTAAAAGTAAGTCAACTGGCTGCATCTAAATCTTCATTGTCTCTGTCCAGCATAGGCGAATATGAGCATCATTTTTTTTCTCATAGCACGTTAATCAACAACAGTGCTCAATCAAACCCAAAAGACCAAACATCAGATAGATCATGGGTAATTCGAAGACCTAAACACAAACACATGGTGGATGCATATGGGTGCGCTCAAATAAGCCTTGCATGCAGATGCTGCCCAACCACACAGGCAGATGAGACAAACAACACAGTTCAAACAACAAAAGGCTATATGGAATGTCTCGTTGATTAGACAAAGAAACTCTATGCATCTACACATCTATACCAGCTGCAGGTACAACTTCAGAAGTACCTTTTAAAAACTTCGGAGGTACTTAAGAAACAATGATATAGCATCCTTCATTCTTCTATAAGTGAAAGGATAAATGTAAGACGCCGTCCAAGTAAAATAAAAAATAAAAAGTGGAAAATGGCATGCTTCCCCCACAACGTAACGGCTGGCACTAAAAGAATAGGGGCTTTAAACTAAATTTGCAGAGGTTTTCAGTTGAAGTGCAAAATCTGTGTTGGAAAAATATGGAAAGACAAATGAGTGATTTCTCCCACAGTGCAAGAGGACATAGGTAGAAGTCATATTAAACGAAAGAATTAATATATTCTTATTTTTCAAGGACATGCAGAAAACAGAGTATCTAAAGAACAAGGTATGAAAAGCTTCTGATGATACATTGAGCATGAATAACCATTGCGATGAACTTGATAACACAATAAGCCGTACCTGGATTTCAGAAAGTATGCTTCCATGCAGTGCCATGACCATGAATGCACAATGCCTCAGAGCACCACTTACTTTAACATAGTTCTTCCAGGGATACCTAAATGCTCTGTATGGACCATGAGGTGGCTCCCAGATAGCAAAACCCAACTTCTCACATAACAGAATGGTAAATGGGAAGAATAAGAAAACAAGACCAGCCACCATTTCAAATAAAGCAGTTTAGCAGAAAATTACCAGATCATCTTCTTTGCTGGTGGATTCTACAGCTGCTCTGTAGCCATTATAGAGTGGATCATCAGAGGCCTGGTAAGTAAGAATCTTCGAGGGAACCCTTTCATACTCAATACAATTGAGGTACCCATTAACACAACCTAACGAGAAGCAAAAACAGATCAAGTGAACGGGAGGGATGTGGAGTGAGGGATGTGGAGTGATAGAGAATAGATAAAATAATTAACAAGAAAAGCCTTCCAAATCTTTAGAAAACAGAATAGTAAACCTATGGTGAACCTTCCAAAGAAGTTGCGACCCCCATGAAGTTCTTAACCACTAACTTATGCAAGTCCTCGCCAGCCCAGATCGGAAAAATGCAAACATTTACAGCCAGGCCAACACCAGCGCCTAGTGCAATGAGGAAGAAGCGTGAAACAGCTGTATGGATAAATTCCCTTGTCCTATATCCGGACACCATTACAAGTGAATATGTCAACAAGAAAACTCTAAACCCGTATTCGTAAGGCTTCATTGTCGGGTACAGTTTTGCATAAGTTGCAATAGATCCTATCAATAAGAGCAATTTAAACAGACGTTAAATATCTAGCCGCAATGACAGAACAAGAACAAAGCAGAACTTCTCAGAGATATAACACGTGTTATGTTATTAAAGAGACGGACTGACCTATGAGGAATATACTAAGGACAATAACAGGTTCTTCCCACTCTCCAGCCATCTGAGACATCTCTGCCATCCCTAGGGCAAGCCCTCCTGCTGATAATGTCCCTATGCCCCGGTTCAATCCCTTGCTAAGAGTAGCACCTGCCAAAGACAGTGTTAAAACAATGAAATGAGGAAAATCAGCTTTGCAATTGAAAATAAGTTCCAGCATAATGCAAAAGCACTTAAATAGACCTTTCATTGTGGTTGCGCAATCAACTGTCTTCCGATGAGCATTTGTAGACAAACGGATTGCATCCTCTAAATGCACTACATCTAAGAAGAACATACAATGAAGGAGCCAAGAGAGATCTGAAAAAGAAGTAATCTTTTGGCTCATGTACACGCCCACGTGTGGGTTCCTACTTAAGAGAATTTGCAAAAGTTTATATTAGCGAGAAAAAGTACCAAGAAAGCTGTACGAGAGGCCAGAGGCAAGGTTTTTACCGATATGTACAACAAACTTGGGAGCAAAAAAGGAGAAAAAGGCATCTATAGACTTGCAAAGTCAAGAGACAAGAAAATTAAAGACTTGACGCAAGTTAAATGTATCAAGGATGAAAATCAAACACTCTTGATAAGATATGAAGACGTCAAGGGCAAATGGATGAGTTATTTTAACAAACTTTTTAATGAGGAGAGCGATAAAGGTGAGGTGGATCTAGAAGATACTTCTGATGATTCAAATAGAAGGTTTGTGTGTAGAGTTAAAGCACAGGAGTTAGAGAGACATTAAAAAAGATGAAGACTAGTAAAGCCTTGGGACCTGATGGTATTCCTATTGAAGTGTAGAGATGCTTAGGGAATGTAGCAATAAGTTGGTTGACTAGTCTTTTTAACAAGATCCTCCATACTAATAAGATGTCTGATGAATGAAGGAAGAGTATACTTGTGCCTATATACAAGAACAAGGGGGATATCCAGAATTGTTCTAACTATAGAGGCATCAAGCTTATGAGCCATATAATGAAACTGTGGGAGAGAGTTATTGAGCATCGTTTGAGAATAGAGGCCAAGATTTCTATCAATCAATTTGGATTTATGCTAGGAAGATCTACCATGGAGGCTATTTTCTTAATACGATAATTAATGGAAAGATATCGAGAAAGAAAGAGGGACCTCCATATGGTGTTTATTGATCTTGAGAAGGTGTATGATAGGGTTCCAAGAAAGTTTTTGTGGTGGATTCTTGAGAAGAAAAAAGTACCTTCAAAGTATGTCGAGGCAATCAAGGACATGTATAACGGTGCTACTACATGTGTGAAGGCTTGTAATGGCACATCAAGTTATTTTCCAATCTTAGTAGGCTTACACCAAGGTTTTGCTTTGAGCCCTTACCTATTTGCCCTGGTTATGGATGAGCTAACAAAAGATATTCGAGATGAGGTGCCATGGTGTATGCTATTTGTAGACGATATCATGCTTATTGATGAGACCAAGGTTGGGGTTAACGCTAAGTTAGAAATATGAAGAAGCACGTTAGAGTCTAAAGGATTTACACTAAGTCAAAGTAAAACGGAATACTTGAAGTGTGAGTTTGACACGGCAGGAAGAGAGATCAAGAAGCCGTAAATATGCTCAGACAAGAGGTACCCAAGAAAGATACATTTAGATATCTGGGATCAATATTGCAAAAGGAGGAAGAGATTGATGGGGATAAAAGCCATAGAATCATAGCAGGTTGGATGAAATGGCGCAGTGCATCGAGATTTTTGTGTGATCGCAAAATTACTCTTAGGTTAAAAGGAAAATTTTATAAAACAGCAGTCACACCTGCCATGTTATACGGAGCTGAATGTTGGCCAGCACAAAGGAAACATGAGCATAAAATGGGAGTAGCAGAAATGAGGATGTTAAGGTGGATGTGTGGTCATACAAGGATGTATAAGATAAGGAATAAAAAGATTCGACGAAAAGTTGGAATAGAACCAATGGCGGAAAAGATGAGAGAGCATAGATTGAGATGGTTTGGGCATATCCTTCGAAGGCCCTTAGACGCACCAGTACGAACAGATGTTTGCTATCGAGAGCATAACACGAAGAAAGCAAGAGGTCGGCCGAAACTTACTGGGGGGAAAGCAGTAAAACAAGATTTAATGGAGTGGGAAATAGATTGGCGTGCGGTTTGTCTTAGGACAGAGTGGAGGAAGTTTATTAGTGTTGTGGAGGGGTAGTGTATAGATAGATCGATATATATATACTTATTTATTTTTACATATTTATCTCCTCTTCCTCCCTTCATTCTGCTTTTATTTTTATGATTCTTTGGGATTCATCGACCACCGACCCCAACTAGTTTGGGATAAAGGTGTTGTTGATGTTGGCGTTGACACGCCCATGTGTGGGCACACTTCCAACAAAGTATTTAGAACAGCTGATGTTATCCTCTAAAGGTAAACCCCGTGACAAAATCTTAGTCGACAATGATAGGAGATTTTGGCCAAACAATGGACCAATTCAGGTATAAAACACCCCCATAACTCTTCACTCTTGCCATATTGCCTTTGCTCCAATGGACAATATCACTAATTTATAATTAGCCTAGATGTGTTTTTCCGATTGTAGACTAAGAACTGTTAAATACAGCAACCAATAACCTTCAGCACCCACAAAGCGCACACAGCACCATCATGAGAATGATGCCAAACTCAACACACAAACGGTATGAAGATGCATTCCGCAAATGCATAAAAAACAATGTACTGGATTATCACTTCATCCATCGGGCAATGAGAATTAGACATGTCAAGCGACTAAAGCGCATGGAAAAACAACACCCATAAAGAATGAAGAACATGTAATAATACCAATGCTGAACTCGAACACGACGACGACGGTGAGAAGCGCCCAAACAGAGTACCGACTCAAATCACTGAAGTTGAAGGGCTCTTTCAAGAATATCAACAACGAGACGAGCATCAAAGCCAGGCCCATCTTCGCCGAGAACACAATCTTCCTCGGATCGGACTTGCCCATGTTATACGCCTTGGAAGCGACCCGCTCCAAGTTCTTCCACCACCTCGCGACCGCCTCGCAGACGCCGCGGTACGAGCAGCGGGAGACGCTCCGGTCGTTCATCGATCCCATGTGGGAGAACCCCAGCTCCGAGTAGCCCTTGTTGGAGATCAGCCGCTCTCTCAGCGACCCCATTTTCCCAGCCATGGCGATCCAACAGAGGATTCAACTCTGTCGCCGAGACCAGCAGAGGATTGATCGAGATTGATTGCACCTCCTTGCACTATACAAAGGAACCAGAAGAGGAGACAAGAAAAGGGTAATCCAGGATTGGCGAAATGGAAATGGATGAGAATCCAGATAGAGTAGGCAGAGAGATGCAATCACCAGGTGAAATGATCTTGAGAAAATGTGCGTGCGTATGAGAGAGAAAGAGAGATCTTTTGGCTTTAATCATAACGGGGAAGATCTGGTGGGGGTGAATGTTCTGTTGGCTTGTCTCGTCATTAAAGGGAGCATGTGCGAGAAGCGACGACGAAGGTTGTTTTGTACCCGCAAGCGAGTGGCCATTGATGTGCCGACGCCTGCAGCGATTGAGATCTTGCAGTGTTCGTTTGTGGGACCTCCCTTCGACTTCCAAGCGCGAGCAAAGGAGAGAGACAGAGCGCGCCCGAGCGACTGGATTTGCGTTTTCCGATAACTTCCTGTCGTTTTTGTCCGCACAACGCAACTACGGAAAAGGAAAGATAAATACCCACGGCTAGACGGCCGCGAAAAGTTAGATCCGGAACCAGTTCCGAACTTTGAAATCTATTTTTTATATAATAAATTATAAAATTAAATTATAAAATTGTTAATTATAAAATATAATTAAATTATATATTGTAATAAAATTTAGGGGGGAAAAAAGATAAAAAGAATGAGCTTGAACGGAAAGGTGATTCAAAGAATTGAAACATGAGAATTGAGCGAATTGGTAGAATTTGGGAGAATTTGAGAGGGTTTGTGAGGAAAAATGAAAGTGAGGAAGGGTTATTTATAGAAAGAGTTTCATTTGTAAAATAATAATAATATTATTATTATTATTGTTGTTGTTGTTATTATTATTTATTTTTTTATATTTTTAACTGTTCGAAATCGGTCCAAAACTTGAAATCGGAACTGACCCTTAAAGGCCGGTTCCAAACTGGTCCAGTCAACAGGCCAGTTTCGGGCTAATCAAGGGACCGATTCAGGGCCCACAGTTTCAAATGACCGATCAACGGGTCGATTTCGGACCCACGGTTTCAAATGTACATGTATACCCACGGTGACCAAGCAAGTTGGCTTGCAAAATGGGAAAAGGGAAAAAAAAAATCAGAATGCATTCTACATCTATCTTTCCTTTATAAGTCTAGATAATTTTGATAATATTCGCTAATCGTCACTCCACACGCACGCGTCGCCCCCTACACAATGATGGATCGTGTAAAAACTCCGTTTAACGGATCAAAAAATGACAATCAAAAGTCTCAAAAATTTCACTGAATTTTTCAGCAAAAGATTCTACAAACCCCAACCCGAAGAGAGAGAGAGAGAGGGACATGCCCTGTTCCTGTTGGACTCCGCCTTCATGGAATTAACTTGTACACCACGTCCTTCATACTCGGTCTTTTTCGCGGGTTTGCGTCCCAACACTTCTTCATCAAGCTCGCGAATTGCCTCGGCCATCTCTTCGATATCTTTGGCCTCCCGTTCTGCCAGCTTTCCGACAACCAAACCCAAAACTCGTTAGCAACCGTTTTGATTCGAAGCATGAGTTAGTAGTACAGCGTTCGAGTGACTGGCGAGTTGATTACATGACGGAGAACCGCTTGATCGATGTACTTGGTTTTCACGTCCTCGTACGGCATCTCGTCGTGGCAAATCTCCTACAAGGTGATCCCGAAACCGTAGACATCTGCTTTGGGGGCTGGACGTCCCATCCTTGATGACCCGATACCGGACACAAAACACTTTGTCAGACATCTTTAAGGCGTGAACTTTCATTGAATTCAATTACAATTAAGGTGATACCTCAGGGGCCATGTAATAGATGGTCCCGCCGATTTCGGACAAACTGTAGCGATCTGTTTTATGAGATAGGTCGAAATCGGTCAGTTTCATTGTACCAGCCGTATCCATGAGCCAGATGGATGGCTTCACATCTCCATGGACGATTCTCCTTTCATGAAGGTAGCTCTGTAAACAGCGTATTTCATCCGTATGCAGTTACTCAAGATACACACGTACAAATATACGAATCTTAAAAAATTAACATACCTTATTTGGGATTCATCGTTCTTGATGCGGAATTGAGAGAATCCGATACTCAAGAGCTTATCCTCTATAAACCCCCTTATCACTGGTTTCAATGAGACGGCCCCTCAGTGTCACTTCAGATGATTCTATGTGTGAGGTTATGTGGACATTAGGGTTTAGATAAGGGATTTAAGCTCTATTTATAAAAAATGAAACATATCCCCTCATTAAGGATTAGTTTTATCTCAGCCCACACTATCCAGCCCCATGTATGACTAGAATTAGGAAACTGTATATATATTATCTTTAATAAACCAATTAATAATTACAATAGTAATAAAGCCCATAATTGAATGTATCATAAAGAATATATGTTCTAACATTCTCCCACTTGCGCCAAATTAATTGTAACTGTACTATATATGCGCATCTTTATATTGGTCTAGATATAATTCTCAATAGTTAATCTGATCTCATAAAATCTCAAGGACCGAACCATGCTAGTAACTGCATCAAAAGATACAGAGACATTTATGATCACAAATACTCTTAACTTTATTGATATAGAATTGATATGGTAATATGGCAATTGGATAATATCTCAAATAACATAGACACCTTATATGTTATCATCTTTGTCAGTCACCATTCTCTCACCTTATGTGTCACAAGAGAACATCTTTACGGTTCCAACGAACCAACGTATGTTTTATCTTTATAGTTAACTATACTTTACATGTAACAAGACGTATGTCTTTTGGCTAAAATAAATGACACATCCATTACTTAAGGTTTATACAATTCCTTGAGATTTTCAACAGATATGCATTCATAACAATATCACATTCAAAAATGCTTCAAAGAATGTAAAAGCTTAATACATATCAAAATCTTTACTAAAAAGTAATATAAGACTGTAAGCTTTATTGAGCAAAAACTAGAAAAATCCCATTAAATAATGGCATTTCAGATTTTCTAGTACTAGTGTAAAAGACTTTTGCTATTTTGAGTAAGGAAAATTTTTGATAAATGAACATCAATTTTCGTACAAATTATATCAATTCTGAATCTTACCTATGACTCGTATTTCTGCGAAGGCCTAAATTATTTCAATTTCTTTGGCGACTAATAGCTCGGTATTTTTTTGCAATACAGTGAGTTTGAGGTATACCGGTGTCGACTGAACCGGTTTCAACATCACCTGCGAGCTTGCTAAGTTCTTGCTCTTCCCCGATATTCACAAGCCTATATTAATGACATGTCGTTCAAACACACAAGGGTGTAGACTTTTCGTAAGTGGATCAGCAATCATAACATCTGTAGTTATACGCTCTATTGCAACGTCACCATTCTGCACGGACTCTTTTATGGTAAAAATGTGACCTCCATATGCTTAGACCCCTTGAGACTTTTGTTGTTGTTAATGAACAACATTGCAAAGTTATTCTCATAATATAACTGTGTGGGTCTATCAATAAAGTCAAACACGGTAAACTCTCTAATGAGATTCCGAAGCCAAATAGCTTGAGACCGTTTTCTGTTTCTCAGTTTTCCATGATACTATATCACCTACTAGCATAAAGATATACCATGTTGCCTACTTCTTGTCATCCTCACAACCAGCATAATCTGAATCCGAATATCCCACTAGCTGCAAATTCTAAACACCTCTGTAAATCAGCATATAGTCTCTTGTTCTTTTTAAGTACCTCAAAACTTTTTTGGCAACAATCTAGTGATCGTATCTTGGATTCGATTGATACCTGCCTGAAAGTCCCATTGCAAAAGCAAAGTCTAGCCTAGTACAAACTTGAGCATACATGATACTATCAAGTGCACTAGCATAAGGTACATTCTTCATTTGGGCTTTCTCAATATCTAAATGAGGGCATTGTGAAAGACTCAATTTATCACCTTTGCAGACTGGAGCAATCCCTGACTTGCACTCTTGCATATTGAATCTTTTCAAAATACGATCAATATAAACCTTCTGAGATAAGCCTAATATGCGGCGAGAACGATCCCTATGGATCTCAATACCAAGGACAAAAGAAGCTTCACCAAGGTCCTTCATATCAAAATTTTGTGACAACATCCTTTTTGTCTCATGCATCAATGCAATATCGCTGCTAGCAAGTAAGATGTCATCAACATAAAGAACGAGAAGAATAAATTTTCTCCCACTAACCTTGCAATATATACATTGATCTAGCTTATTCTCAACAAAACCAAAAAAAGTAACAACACTATAAAACTTCAAGTACCACTGTCTAGAAGCTTGCTTCAAAGCATATATAGACTTTTTCAATCTACAAACAAGATTACCTATGCCATCTAATGCAAAACCTTCTGGTTGTGCCATAAAAACTTGTTCATCTAGATCTCCATTCAGAAAAGCAGTTTTAATATACATTTGATGAAGCTCCTTATCAAAATGAGCTACTACGACCATAATCACTCTAAAAGAGTATTTAGAAGAAACCGGAAAAAAAGTTGACTCATAATCTATTCATTCTCTTTAAGTAAACCCCTTAGCTACTAGTCTAGCTTTAAATTTTTCAATTTTTCCTGCGGAGTCTTTCTTGGTTTTAAAAATCCATTTACAACCAACAAGTTTATAACCTTCAGGTAATTCAACAAGTTCCAAAACATCATTATGTTTCATAGATAACATCTCATTTTTCATTGCATCTAACCATAAATCAGATTGAAGACAAGAAATAACTTCTGTATAAGTCACTGGATCAACAACACAACCAATATCATAATCCTGTTCTCCCAGATAGATTATATACTCCGGTGGTATAACTGATCATTTCTACATAACAGATCTCTTTAGAGAAGCATCTTCTACCTCATTCTGTTCTTGAGAGGCTTGAGGAACTTCATCAGGAACTACTTCAATAATAGGTTCTTGAGCCTCAACAGGTTCAACCTGTGATAAAGCAACTTCCACAATTATCTGTATAGGTATAGAAAACAACATAGGAATACTCACTCTGATGTTATCCTCAATAGTCTGTGAGCAATCACCCTTTTCTGCTACATCAAGCTACAGAAACTTTGATGTCTGTGAATCCACTATTCTCAATCCTCTATTGAGATTATAAAATCGATATCCCTCTGAATGATCTAGATAAGACACAAAATAACAACGAGTAATTTTGGAGTCCAACTTACTCAAAGTTGGATTATACAATTTTACTTCTGTAGAGCATCCCTAAACCTTCAAATGATTCAAGATTGGCTTTTATCCAGTCCACAATTCAAAAGGAGTAAGTGGCGCAGATTTAGTAGGAACACGATTCAATACATAAAGTGTCATTTTCAAGGCCTCGCCCCATAAAAAATCAAGTAAATTAGATCAGCTGATCATACTCCTCACCACATCCATAAGAGTACAATTACGCCTTTCAGCTACACCGTTCTGTTCGGGACTACCGGGCATAGTAAACTAAGCCACAATCCCAGAATCATTTAAGTACTTGGCGAATAGCCCTTTAAGCTTTCCAGCATCGCCATATTGACCATAGTACTCACCACCTCGGTCAGATCTGACAAATTTTACGACATTCCCCAACTGTTTCTCGACTTCAATCCGAAAAATCTTGAACTTATCAAGAGATTCAGACTTTTTCTTAATTAAGTATAGATAACCATATTGAGAATAATCATCTATAAATGTGATGAAATAAAAATTTCTACACAACGTTGCTGTATAAGGTCCACTTATATCTGTATGGATGATCTCAAACAAATGAGAACTACGGACTGCAATTTTCTTTTTTATTCTGGTCATCTTACCTCTACAGCAATTTACGCATGTGTCTAGGTCACTTGTAAAAGTGGGTAGAATGTCAGTTTTTATCAGTCTTTCCACTCTTTCTTTAGAAATGTGACCAAGACGTTTGTGGTATATTGCATAGAACTATTCTTTAGGTAGAGGCATTTTGGAAACAACCTTTTCAGCTGTATAAGCGATGTATATTTTGTTAGGAGACAAACATAATCTGTACAATCCATTGGACATAGTGCAATATCCAATTTTATTTGAATTAAAAGAAATAGAAATTTCAGATTTTGAAATCTCGAAAGAGTAACCACACATGTCCAAACTTGATACGGAAATTAAATTCCGTCTAAAAGAAGGTACATAAAATGTATACCTTAACATCAAATTAAAACCAGAATCTAAAATTAAAATGACATCTCCCACGAGCTCGACGTCAGCTTTATTGTTGTTTCCTACGGTGATCTTTAATTCATCCTTATTTGGCTTCCTCCGGTTTATGAATCTATGTATGGTAAATACAATATGATTAGTTGCATCGCTATCTAGCCACCACGAACAAGATGAGGCTTTTGATAGATTAGATTCACAAACTAACGCCAAAGAACCAGTACCTTTAGGGTCACGCTTAGATAATCAATTCATACATTTAGCGTAGTATTTCTTTACGTGTCCTCCCTTCTTACAGAAAAAACAAAGACCATCCTTACCATCATTACCGTCCCTTTTAAAGATCGGTTTCTTTGGACCTAAGTTGTCATGCTGACCAGCACATGAATTAGTTCCTTTACGATTCTTGTTTCCCTTGCCCTTCTTGACACCAGACCTAGAAGCAACATATATAGCCATATGCGCATTACTTTTCTTCAGCTTGGTCTCTTCTGACACCACCCTTGCAATCAAGACATTGATTGTCTATGCCTGATCAGCGGTGTTATATTGTGTTTGGATAATACCAAACTCATGTGAAAGAGAATTAAGCGCAAGATGTATGATACAAGCATTAGGAATTGGAGCATTAAGCCCATTGAGCTTTGATTGCAGATCTACCATCCTCATGACATAATCCCTAGCACCAACAGAATCATCATACTTCAAACTGAATAATCCTGACATATGTGTCCCAACCTCAGCATTAGGAGAGTCGCGAACTAAATAATCTTGACATATGTGTCCCAACCTCAGCATTAGGAGAGTCACGATTTCTAGCCACCAAGGTTTCAATCATTTGTCTAGCAGTGATGTCAGCAACAAAATCACTTCTAAAATATTCGTATATGGATTGCTTCATTGACAGTAAGCAAATTTTATTGCTCTTTTCCCAAGCAGCAAAATGTGCCTTTTGGGTATCTGTACACTGTCGGCCTATCTTCATTAAGAGCAATATGGACATCTGTCAGTTCCATACCAAACAAAAAATCATCTATCCTTAAAATTACTACCAATGAGAATCTCAATAGTTATGGAGTTGCCGTTCACAGAAAAGGTAACTGAAAAGAAAAAAAAATACCTAATATTTTTAATTAGCATAATGTGAAATTTCACTTGAGAGATATATACATCATTATATAATTACCTTCGGGTAGAAAACATGACATGCAGTTGTATACTCCTTACATTACAGCGGCCATCACCACATTTGGGTGTATGACTGCATTTAGACTAATCAATCATCAATCATATGATGTACATGTAACCCTCCATGTAAAAATACCCAATTATCTCATTTGGGAGTATAACTACACTTTAAAACATGAGACATCCCAATATTATTTAACACGTTCTTTATTAAACTCAATCAAACGTGCCGCTTTGGCGGTCACAACCCACCTGAATTTACCTGAAATTTGGATATAACTTTATATTTCACATTTACTGTATGCATGTAATTTCAGAAATTAGGGGCAATCATACTCAAAATTATACGCTTTGCTATTTTTTCGACACCTCAACAATTCATGTCAAACCATAAACATGAAATTGATAAATCATGCTCCACATAATTGCAAGTGGCACTTTCATGTAAGCTTATATCTGTATTTCACAAACCCATATAGAAATACCAGAAATACTTCAAAAATACTCCCAAAATACACACATATTTGGCGTTCCGTACGTATTTTTTATCCATAAAAATACCAAACATGTAAAAAAGTATTACCTTGTAGAGCATGAGTATATGAGTACATTGATACCTGAAATACCTTGAACGCATCATATATGCGTCTTTATATTCTGCACATAATCCCCACGTGCTGAGATGTCCATCACACGTATTCGATCTCAGCCGATACTGAAAATCGGTTCAACTGGTTTATCCGATCTAACCGTTACCCCCTTAACCGAATAACGAACTAGGTCATGCAATCCGGCCATAGCAGTCAACGACCGTTTCGATCGAATAGCCCGAGTCAATAGTCAACTAGTCGAATCAGATCGGGTTTACAAATCGAATCAGTTCATCGAGTCGGATCGAATTACCCAGGCTTGAGTGACGTCAGCCTGCACGTGTCAAGCATTTGCGAGCCCAAGTCTAGCAAGCATGTG
The DNA here is from genome assembly GCA_028455895.1 of Rhodomyrtus tomentosa. NCBI lineage: Eukaryota > Viridiplantae > Streptophyta > Magnoliopsida > Myrtales > Myrtaceae > Rhodomyrtus > Rhodomyrtus tomentosa. The sequence continues at coordinate 43,833,168 of JAPCWY010000003.1, read as the reverse complement.
ACCAGCGCATGGACGCCAAAATAATTTCCTCATCCAATTCTCCATAATGATTATTTCGGAAAAAAATAGTCAAACCAAATAGCAACACGGATGACATTGGAAAAAGTCCAATGTCGCTGACCTTCCATCTCATGATTGGGCCATTCAAGACAATCAAATAGGAGTACTTGCGCTGCCCGCAATGCCACTCACAAGTCAGAAAGTTGTCTTGTTCCAGTTCTCAAAGAACCAGAAAATCGCATAAGTTAATCCCACTATACATCTTGTGACAGTAGCCAAACCGACGGGAGATGCATACAAACAACGAAGCGAGAGAGAGGTTTTACAAATCCGTGAGCATTGGACTCTTTGAATATTCATCGCTCATCGAGAGGAACGACGATCGAAAAAAAAAATCAAAAAATATTTAAAACGTGATTTCGAGATATAATACACGCAGACTATGATACCACATGTAAGCTGCGTATTTTATCCGTATGCAGCGACCCAAGATACACACGTACAAATACACGAATCCCTAATTTAAAAAATTAACGTATCTTGTTTCGGATTTATCGTTATTGATGCGGAATTGCGAGAATCCGATGCTCAAAAATTTCTCCTCTATGAACTTACTTTATCATTGGCTTTAATGAGACGGTACCTCATTATCACTTCAGACAATTATATATGTGAGGTTATGTGAATATTAGGGTTTAGAGTATATACTTAAAGTCCACAATTGAATATAACATAAAGAATATATATTCTAACAATCTCAACCTGTGATTTGAGAGAAGGGTTTCGAATGAAAGGTAACATGGGAAATAGTTCACGAGGGGAAAGGTTTCGACCATATAGCCGCATCGAGGGCCATTCTCCGGATGACATCCTTGCAGAGCATGCTGGACCGATGCCTCGAAAGATAAGAAGACAATCTACCACTTGGATAATATTCCGAGACTATACAACACGCATTTACCAGCCTCAGCCCTCTAAACCTGGCGCGCGACGTTTGGTATGTAGCTCCTATGAACTGAGGGAAAGTAAAATAATTAGGGCATGCGATAATGACTAGCTTATGACAAGAGAAAGAGTTGCGAGGGTTTGAACGAGAAAGTTGGAAACGATGCCAAGATAATCTCCAGAGAGAGAGCTACCTTGACAATGTTAGGGTGATTGAGACTACACCAGAAGGACACCTCTCGATAAAACATGGATCAACCCTCTGAATTCCTCTCTAGAAACTTGACTAAAAATTTTCGCGGAACAAAAGAATTTATCAGTTCAAAAGTGAACCTAAAAATTTCTAAGTCTACATGATAATTATTCTTACAGTAAGCTCCACTGTACATATATCAGTACGGTCCAACGCATTGGATGTAAAAAAAAAAAAAAAAAAAACGTTCCTTGAAACTTCAAGTTTGAAGATCACTCATCATCCGCGTAATCCAATGATAAAAAGTACAAGCAGTGAGTGAAAAAGACGGAGGATTAGAATAAGCAAGAATTAATTATTCCAGAAAAAAAAAAAAACATATTATTCGCGATAACCTGCAACATCCCTCCCTCTGTAAGTTCCTCTGAACACTGTCCCGAAACTCCCGACGGCGATCATGTCCTTCACGTATACCTCGCTTCTGTCGATTTCCCACCAATGTCTAACCACCGGCTATGGACAGTTCATGGCGGTGGAGCTCCAAGTCCCTCTGTGATCCGGTGATGCAGCTATTTATCTTACATCCACGGTACTTCTGGCAAGGTTTGCCAAATCTCGGTGAGGCCTATTCGAGAATATTAAAATTCTTGGTCTATTTGAGGACACTGCATCTGTTGTTATTGTTGACTTTAATGATTTGAAATGTGGTAATTAATGTGGAAGAAAATCAGACCTTAGGAAGTGAATCATGCTCTCTAGAAAAGGAAAGGAAAATCGCAAGATAAGTTTGGTATATGCACGTGGTCATGTCCCTATGGATTTGATCCATACGAGGATGTAAAATCAATGTCCCAAAAAAAAAAAAAAAAAAAGTTGAGCGCGTTTGCAGTCGTCGTCTTCTTCTCCTGTCTTCCTTTCTTCTTCACTGGATTCATTGCCCATCACATTCTCTACATTCTTCACCAGTCTCTTCTCTGGTGCGAAGAATGGCTTTATAAATTCCTAGCCGACAGGAACCACAGAAGACGCCAACGTAACATCCTCGCCATCGCCCACAAACCCACCTCTCTCGTTCGCCCTCAGTAAGGAAAATGCTGGTCCGAATCCGAATCAATCCCGTTGACCCTCCCTCTCGCTCCTCTCTGTAAGTCTCTCAAACTCTCTCTCTCTCTCTCTCTCTCTCTCTCTCTCTCTCTCGATCGATCGATCGATCCTATCTCTTCCTACGTTGAATCTGATTATCTCCTTGTCCGATGCAGGTGGATCTGGCCGGCGCCGGCGGAGCCTCCGACAGCCCGTTCGGCCCGAGGGCGTACCTCCTCCGGTGCTGGAACAAGGAGATCGCTCCGGTGACGCTCCCCTTCGACACCAGCCTCCGCGAAACCGCCGTCAACCTTCCCGACACCAAATCTAGAGGCATCAGTGGCTTCGAGGGCCAAGCAGATATCCGGAGCTTGGCGAGACGAAGGTGATTTGAAGTTCCCTCGCGATTTGGGTCCACTCGCACTACAGAGATCGACCTCCTTCGGGTGTTGGAGTTCTCTCTTCGTCGATGGCGAGTCCGTGCAAAGGCTCGTCCCTCGGGAGTCTCGGCAGGCTGTAGCATTTCGAGTGACGTGACGATGGGGACGGCGACTACCTCCAAGTTCACTCTACGCGCAGGTCTCACTCACTCACTCTCTCTCTCTCTCTGCAAAATTTTTTCGTTCTTCTATTTTGCCCCAAATCGCAATCACGAGCTCTAAAAATCGCTCGTTCTCCTCTTCAATCAATCGTCTTCAATGCTCGTCTGTTCTTTGTCTCTCTCTCTCTCTCTCTCTTTCCCCCTCTACATCTGTGTTACTTGATTTTAGCTTTCTGAACTCTTCAATAAGGAGAATGCTTGGCTTGACTGGAGTTTATTATATTAAAATTTACTCCACGTATTGCTTCTACATGTTAATAGACCCCATCTAATGATTCAGTCCAATTCACACTGGTGTGGAATCTCATAGCATTTTCAACGTTGCAGTATAATTTGCAACTACCAGTTTTGCATGTTTTGATAATTGAAGATTTTCATGGCAATGCCGTGATTTCTTTCGTTTGCAGCTTTTCCTAATATTACAGATGCCACTGGGAAAATGAGGAATACATATGCAATTGTTACGAAAATTGCATGACTAAGTTGAGTCCCTGTTTGAAGATATTCGGGAGATGACTGGATTCTCCGACTAAAGTTATTCCGCGACTATTGTTGGCCAAGATTAATGGTTGTTCATCGTCTGTTGTAGGAACCCCAGGTGGTTTCATAGCAGATCGATGGCCCTGTTCTTGCTTGAAAGAAATTTTTTTTAGTATCAGAGGGGCCTATGGATGTGAAGGTCGAATAGTCAAAAGAAAGTTCGCTGTTAGCAATGGTGAAAAGAAATTGGTTAACAATAAATCATGAACTTTCTGGCTCCAAGCGCAATATTATCGTTGTTGTTGAGGATGTTTTATCGCCGAATTATGCCGCTCCATATTAGTAAGACCCTAGTCCTGCATTACATGATCAGTGACAATGGTGATTGTCAAGTTGGCGTTCTCACGGTCTCTCAGTGTTGACATGTACGTGGGTCGAGTTGTTTCAAATGGTACTGGATCTTTCATGTACTGTCGCAGCGTGTCATTTGAGCGTGCGACCTTAGCTTGCATACGGACACTGAATGTGCTGCTAGATTATGTGTACATGAGAAGTGTTTATTTGACTCGGTGAGGATAGCTTGGGTAGGGTGTGTCTTCCAATGTTGCTTCGGAAGAAGGGAGATGCGTTTGAGAACCACATTTGCAAGGCCCTTTGGACGTCTAAAGGTGCTTAGGTAAGCATTATTGAAAACCCAATTGGAGAATGCTAGTATTTTCAACCATCCTTAAAGGCTTTAGCTCAAGGCAGTCTCTGACCAGCTTTGGCATTCTGGCTTTCTCGGCATGCTGAGCGCCAAGTTTAATGAAGGTTTACAATTCCTCATCTCATCCTCACTCAATCATCATAATTCCCAACTCACTTTCGCCTTTATTCTTAGCGCCTCGTGCCCACATCTCGCCGCGGATGATTCCGCCGGTCGGTCCAACGTCTCCTTTTTGGACGAAATCAATGCGATCATGGCCTAGATCCAAGGAGGATAGCTTCGCCGACATGTTCGATCGTGCTCTCGAGAAGGAGTTCCTCAAGAACGACCAGAACGAAGGTTTGTGTGCTAGATCTAAGCTCTTGGACTCGCTTCGGTATGGTCCTTGCTTTTTTTGTTTGACGATGTATCTAGGCTAGGGTTTTGGATTCGTGCCGGGACTAGGACATTTGTGTGTAGTCTATGCTAGCGAATGCCGTGAAGGAATCAATTGCTCTTTTTGTTGAACAATTAGGTTGAAGCTGAGAGTCAATTTCTCTTGTTGCATTTTAGTTGATCTCCAAATGGCTGCTGATTTTCAAACTTTTTGGCTTGACCCGCTCATCTTATACTGCGTGGTCGAGTTTGCAATCAGCAAAATTATGTTGGATTAGCTTTTAGCTCTGGATTCTTTCTTGAATTGCAGTAGGGCAAAGGATGAAAATATGGAAGTGATTGAGGAACTTGCTTTTGCAATTCTTTGGTACTTTTCCTTTCAGAAATAGAAGAAAATAGTTCTGCAAGGGGTGGTCGTTAGATTAATGATGCATGTCGGCATCTTACCATCTCGTCTCGCTACTTGCAGCCACAAATCCTGGAAGCCTTCAGCAACAGTGTTGCAGGGCAGCAGGTTAGCATCGTTTGTATGTAATGTTGTCATTGAGTCTGATTTATATATGGTGAATTTTGTTGGCCATCGACGGTTCTTAAATTACTTGATTGCTCGGTCAGTCTCTCTGATTTGTCTCCTCTGTTACTTTATTTCTATTTTTCGCTTATTATCACTGTGAGGGGACTTAGGCTCGCATTTTTAACTGTCGGCTATTTTAAATAATAATTAAAACATGCGTAAACATAATTATATCAAAAGACGATGCTTATTTATTAAAACTGGAATCATCAAATTTACTTTACATACAGTTCACTGGGAGACTTCATAGGGTGACAGTGAACTTGTGCCCACCTGTCCAAAAAGCGATTATGGACAACTAATCCCCTCCAAAGCTCCCCTTGGACAACCTGATCACATCAAGATATCACTATGTCACCAGTTTGTGTCATACAACAAACTCTACCATACTCCAAAAGTACCAACCTAGGGTGCCACCAAGTGGAAAGGCAGCAGTCCCACCAAATGATGCCCTACGAGGGTATAGACCGCCACCATACGGTGTAAAACCTCTCCTACATCCAGTCCCCCATCGATCCACATCCAGACCATAACACGAACGAAGCTACATCACGGCATGTTCGGAATGTCAAAATGAGACACCGTTCACTCTACGCGGGACGATACACCATAGGACAGAGTCGAAAGGCTAGCCATGACTGACACCTGAAAAATATTAATGATAAAGGGGTGAGATAAAATCTCAATGAGCTGAACCTCCAAATTCTGACTAGTTAGATTAATACAGGTTTTAGAACGATAGTAGTCTAGAAGATTCGACGTCTCCAGAACAAATTTTAACTTTGAAATTTTGGCTGTCACTAGTGGATGACAGCACCCCCTCAGAATTTCATGCATGACAATGAAATGCAATGGCATGACAATGATGTACTTGGTTCTTTACCATTGGTTACCGAACAAGTCATTTAGACCAAACAATACATTGTCTCGTACCGCCTCCGAGACCGATCCACGCATGAGTCCAAGACCACCCTGTTACACAATAGGGTCCCTCCCATTTCTCCATGGGGCATGTTGTACCATCACACAATCTTCATCATTTAACTTTTCTTTACAGACTTTACTTTGCACGAGACTATGAATGAATGCATATGCCATGTAAAATGTCACACTACGGCTAAATACGATGTAAAGTTTGCTATAACCACATTAGATTATTTCACTACTCGGCATTTAGTTCCGACGGCACTTTAGGTAAACTGCATTTTACGCTTCAAGGCCATTTTCCATATTGCCTTATTACCCCCAAAGCAAAACTAATTCACCCGACAATTTCCCTTCTTCACATCTCCACCAATTCCATATTCTGTGCTCAAACTTTATTTATTGTTATTATTATTTTTTTAAAGCTTTCGCTACTCAGCAGCCTCGTCCACTCAAGATCAGGGAATTGCTCTTCAAGAGAATTTATTCCTTTACTCACTTAACCACTCAGGTCCCTTCGGTCGAGTTCCTGAAATTTTCAACCTGAAACGTCAGCCCAAAATGCTCGACTCCTTTCCTATTCATTAACGGCTTCGACCTCGCTCGCCTAAGGCTCCCGATTTTCTACGCCACCGAACGTGCAGGTGCAAACCTTTCACCCGTAACCTCCAGATTCCCTTCGTGCACTACCTACCGTAACCCATCCCAACAAAGTCGTGACCTCGCACGATTTCAGCTCTCATTCCAGCTCGTTCTTCTCCCCAGCCTGACATGCACGGGACTCGCTGCATGATTCATCCACCACCACACCGACGACCACTCACGCCCGTGTCTTCCCTTCCGATTTACTGCCGCCAAACCAATACAGCCGAGTCTAGGAAGAAGTTAGAGAGTCGACTCACCTTGTTCAGTTGCGGCTGGTCTGGTCGGCACCGGAGAGAGCTGCGGCGAAGCATCCGAGTGTGGCTGGACGAGGGAAAGTCGAAGGATCACGAGGGAGCAGCAGAGTCGTCGTTGTCGAGGAGAGTGCAGCGAAAACATTAAGAGAAGTGGGTCTGCATTCCCCTTATTCGGCTGCAGCATTACTGGGCTTCTAATCTCCAATCGTGGCCCAAAACAATTGCTGTGAAGGGTGAATTTGTGGGCTTGCACTTTTGGCCCGAAGTTAAAGGAAATGTTGGGGTTGTAGGCCATTCTCTGGCTCCTATTCCCCTCCGGCCCGAGCAGAATACACGAGTGGCCCAGTTCACTCGGCGTGCTCGAAATCTGGGCGACGAAGTCCCATTCGGCCCGACTTGATTGGGCCAAATGAGACCGGCCCAACCACCGTTCTCTAATATGGCTTTTTTTTAAAAAAAAATCCCATCGTAAAATTGTCGTCCGCGTTTGAATATAAACTAAGATTGCACCAAAAACATTATAACGTATTGTCAGCGTGATTGGGATGGGAAGATTTTTTGTCCGAGCGTTTATTGGGAAGTACTCTGAGTTTAATAGTCGAAAAAAATGAAAAACATGTTGCTATGTCTTAATTCTGACTATGCACTGAGGAGAAAGGCTATTTTAAAGCCAGTTTTGAGATGCTTGAAGTTCATTTTCCAGCTATTATTAATAAGGGATGCTTTATTTTTTACCCTCCTGCTGTTTTTTTCTTTTTTTTTTTAACTTGGCTTTATGTATCCTCGAAAAGCCCTGATGATATCGTTTTCATTTCATCTTATTGCAGGTGCTCATCACACGACGTGAATAGGCAAAAGAGTTATAGGGGGGATCTTTGTAGTGCTCCAGTTTGGTGCAGGCTAATATTGGGTGGGGGAAAGCCAAAAAGGGTGAACTTGACCGGTGCAGAGAGGTTTTTATTTTATTTTATTTTATTTCATTTTATTGGTGGTCGGATGGTGCAGAGAGGTTGGACACTGAGGTTTTCATATATCCTAGAGATGGTGCGGAACGGAGGCAAGGTTGACACTGAACAAACAGGGCTAGCATTGCTGGGTCATGACCAAGAACTGTTGGCGCTTCTACCCTTGCGTCTTGGAATGGTCACCGGAATATTTATGTTAGATTGAGTATCTATAGAAACTTTGGCCGCATGTTTGCTTTTTGTTGATCAATTTTTGGTCTGTGATCAAGTTGATGGACCCAACTAGTGCTTACTGGTGTTCAATTGCGATTTTATGTAAATCGCAAAGCTTCCGGTAGAATTACATGTGCAATCTTTATTCATGCTTGTCTCGATTGACTCTACTCGAATTTTTGGTTATTATATACTTATTATAAAATATTGTCGTATCATCACTTAATTAAAATTTCCATAAATGTTACCAAGAAGTGCTCAACCGTGCCCGTTCCTCGCGTCGTTTAAAAATTGAGCGAGCCTTTGTTCGTCTTAAAAAGAATTGGAAGATGCTAACTAATTGTTAATAATTTGGCCAAAAAATTAAAAACTAATTTGTAAATGTATTTTGCATTACTCTCAAAATGAAAATATAAAAGTTAACGTTATTGTTTTTTATTTCAATTTTAAACAATAAAAATTATATAAAAAAAAAAACTTAAACGGATTGTTTTTCACAAATATGTTTACTAAACAGCATTTTTCCAAAGTTGCTTTCCAAAGCAACTTTCAATTACAGTTTACCAAGCAATTTTTGTATTTCAACAAATTCTTTTAGGCCAAATGCCTTTGCCTTTTTTCCTAAGGCTTTTCCCAAAAGTTAAACTAAACGCATCGACCTGCTCAAAAGTTGCTCCTTTCTGGTTTAAGTGAAAATAAGGAATGCATAAGCTAACATAAATGAATCTTAGAGTTCTTTCTTTGGAGATAATCCTTCATGGGAAAGTGCTGTAGAGTGCGAAATGTTATGCAATTTCCTCTGCTCCCAATAGACCATCAGCCTGTATTTCTAAGGCCGGCATTGTTTAAATGATACATCAACACGCTCCCTATATATATATATATATATATAAGAGCCAGAAGTTATATATATAACTTGCCCGCTTTAAGATCTTTCCGAGAAAACAGCGTCTCTTGAATGGTGTAGACTGGCTCTTGAATCAACGATTTAACATATAGATCTATCGAACTGGCATCATATCAGCTCCACAAGAACAAGCACGGTGAAATTTTGCCCTCTTAAGCCATATCATTACAAACCCAAAATCTGCTTTTGGTTCGGTACAGGACCCCATTCAGGAGCCGAGGTTTGCGCATCATGGCTGCCGTCGCCTTCTCCGGTTTCCTCGCCATGGCGGAGTTCTTGAACTTCCAGTATCTCGACTCGCCGGTTTGTCTTCTTTCTCAACGTTATGGCCACGTCCTGCGGGACGAACTTGCCGCACACGGTAACTCTGCACTGCTTCTCCTCTATCAGATGGGTGTCCAGTTCTGCGATCAAGATCCCCATTTGGAGCAAGTAAGCATTTCTGAATCTTGTGTAGTTCCTCCCAAGAAGCTCGAAAAAACGGATTACCTCGGATCTGAAGAAGCGCTCTTTGAACTTTTCGGAAACAGCCGTTGCAGTCGATATTGATCCTAAGTACCATGCAGCAAAACTAGCAGAAGAAAGTTTTCTTTGAACATGTAAAAAGTTGAAGATAGCTCTTTGAATGCTTGATCAAAACACTGGAGCAAAGTAACCCAGAAAAGATAAGAAGGGAAAGCAGTCACCTTTCCAGTCATGAAACCAGAGGAGATGAAAGGATTTGAGTGCTCGGGATCGAATTAGCACGTTCGAGATGCCGAGGTGGTGACCTAAAAAGGGGTTACAGAGAAGAGGAAAAAGATCACAGACATTGAAAATCTTCGCTTTGGGATGCCAGAGGAATCTGATTCTGACCTCTCGTGTCAAAGTGCGAGACAGAGATCAGGCAAAAGGCAAAACGTGCACGGGCCAGCCTCGCCCGCTCGCTCATTTATTCTTGACTTCTTTGCATTGTTTAGTGCGTAGCTGTGGAACAGAGCATATCCCTCTTTCTTGTGATCCAGAGGTACCCGCGGAAAACTAAACGCAAAGGCAGGAGGCATCTCTTCGATTCGTCTCAGCTTCAGATGCAAATCTGACCCGGAAAAAGTGTTGTCGAACTCGCTTTATTAGATCAGTTCAGCCGCGAAACCAGCGCTAGATTAACCTTTTGCTTCCTTGTTTATTTTCCTGTCCGGCGTTAATTCCTTTTCGCATTTCGATTTTCCTGTCTTATTTTTTTTTTCATACAAAGTCCTACACCCTGCTCCTACAATGTTAAAGGAACAAGTTTTCAATCTGTGCATCATGAAATGCTTCGTTCTTTTTTTGTGAACTGAGGCCTTTGGTCCAATTCGTGCAATCTCGAGCGACGCGACTCGAAGCATCGCGATCCCGACGCTGGTTATGACGAAATTTCAGGAACTTTTTCTGCTCAAGCTGATCACACTCGACTCATCCAAAGGAACAAAGTCTTCCATATGATTTTGACTGACTGGCCGTAAGATGATGACAGGACTGAAGTTCATTTCCATAATGTGAAGGTGTAGAGCCCAGAAATGGAGCAAGAAAAGTGTGTTTGGAGTCTGGATTATGGAATAGCATCAAACATGCATAAAGACACGCTCACACTTATACCATGCACTTGATCTATTAAAGCCGTCTCTGTTGCAAAGCCCAATTCAGAGCACGGACAATGGCTACTCTCCCCTTCAACCTCCTCCTCCTCCTCCACGTCTCCTTCCTGCCCCTTCTTCTCGTAGGGATCCCCGCCGCCCTCTCTCAAGATGCCGCCTCCTCGAGCCCTGCCGTCGCCTCGTGCCAGCCTCTGCTCTTGTCGCTGGGCCCCTGCGCTCCGTTCGTGCAGGGCGTGGCCCAGTCGCCGTCCGAGCCGTGCTGCAACAACCTGAGCCAGATCTACACCCAGCAGCCACACTGCCTCTGCCTCGTGCTCAACGACACCTCCCTCGTTCCTCTGCCCATCAATGGCACACTGCTTCTGGAACTTCCCCACCTCTGCAACCTCCAAGCTGATGCCTCTGCTTGCTCAGGTACAATGAAACATTAAAAAAGGGACAAAAAAAAGTTGGGATTCAGCCCTTCAGAACCTAAAATTTTCGCAAAATGTTCCCGCTTCGGATGACCCTTTTCTGTGCTATCGATTAGAACCCCTAAAACTTCCAAAGATTGGCGAGGGATCTGTCTCTCCCGAACGCGCTTTCAGGTCGATGTAATCCTTAGTTCACTCGACGATCTGTCTGTAGTTGATCCTATATATGTTGTCCGAATCATATGTTCAATTTGGTGACATGGTTTTGTCTATTGGAGGCCTAGGAGCTCCTGCATCTCCAGGCGCACCAGGTCCACAGGTCCCTGTAGGAGCGAGGAGGACCAACAACTCCACGGTCGCTGGTATGCCGCGCTAGCATATGAACAAAACACAAACTAGCTCGTTCTCTTTTTCCCTCTTTCCTGCTTCTTTTTTAATCCTAATTCTCATGCAATCTTCTGCTATTTCCCAATGCCCATTTCGCAATGGACTGACCCAGCTTCGCCGGCCGTGGAGGTGAGGCCGAGACCGAGCATCATCAGATCTGGCCCCGGCCTGAGCAGCGGGGCGATGCTGGATCGGGAAGGCCGGCCCGCGTTTCTCGGGCCGGCTGCGGTGGCCTTCTTGTTTGTAGCACAAGTGTTTTAGTGAGGACTGAGTTCGTTATTAGGCGTGCTCACGAGTGGATTTCGCGTTTCGCATTTATATTTTCAGGTTTCTCTTCGATTAAATGTATTTGACTGGTTGAGTTCCTCGGCTATAATGGTTTGATTGTGGTTTGGGTTGCGCATGGGTTGACTTTGGAAATAGGCTTTCGACACCGTTTTTCCTCTGTGAATATTGGGCCTAAGGCCCGATTTAAAGTCCACAGCCCACTGAGACTGGCCCACCTGTTTGAGTCCGAAACTTTGTTTTCTGGCCGTGTTTGATTTGGGTTCAAAGAAACTCAGCCCTAATTCCAAAGAGGCAAAATGACACAAATAGTCCCTAAACTTTGGCAGAATATGTAACTGGTCCCTGAACTTTTAATTTGTTCAATTCAGTTCCTGAATTTTGGCAGAATATGCAATTTGATCCTTAAACTTTTGACTTGTTCAATTCAATCGATGAACTTTTAGTAAAAGTTTAATTAAGCCCCTAGATCATATGAAAATATTCAACGTTATCCTTGATATTAAATTAATAAAAGGATTATATTGAACATTTTCATATAATTCAGGGACTAAATTGAACATGCACTAAAAGTTTAGGGATTAAATTGAACAAGTCAAAAGTTTAGGGACCAAATTACATATTCTGTTAAAGTTCATGGACCATTTATGTAAATATCCCTTTCAAAAAAAGTAGCCTTAAAATATGAATATTTTTTTCATAATTTTTTATCCCTTTTTTAAAAATTATTTTAGGAGAAATAGAGACCATCGAATTCGAGAGACAAGGTCTGGGCCACAATATTATATGGAGTTAGATTTGACTACGAGAGTCAATTCGAAGTCAATGAAAAATTTACCAACCTTCCCGGAAAAAAAAAACACTCGTAATTAAACCGACGAACTTGATATTTGAACTTGACTTTCATAGATTTGAAGACCGAGTCGCGCTTTGATTAAGGATGAGTGCCTTCAATGCCCATCAAAGTAATTAGCTCAAGAAACGAGGGCGAAAACGTAATTTCAATCCCTAGGGCTTTTGTTTTACCTCTTTGCAAGAGAAGGAGTCAAGATCCACACGAAACTAAGGCTGCGTTTGGCAACGCTCCAGGAAAATTATTTATGTTTCAAAGGTATTCTCGGAATACTTTTGAAATAGAAATACGCATGGTTCAAAAATGTTCCAAAATTGTTCCGTAGAACACTTTTTTGTCGGGGAACACTTTTGAAAAAAAAAAAACTTGATTCTGGATTTTTTAATACTTTTTTGAAACACTTTTGGAATTACCATTTACCGCTGCCGACGTGGCCACCATCCGTTGCCCTTGGTCGCCAACTGGCGGAGGCAGCGAAAAAAAAATATTTTTTTTACTTACCATACAATTTTCTATTCCCAAATATCGTAGTCAGGAATAGAAACAGAAAAAAATGTTTCTATTCAAAAACTGTGTTCATGAACAGAAACGTTCTCACACGCAGCCTAAATTTCCCACACTCTCGATGGAACGAAAGGTACCACGCTCTTGATCTTATTTTGAACATGGAAGATAACATGCACCAAAAAGTACTCACCATCTGAGTACTATTAGGGGTGTCAACGGATGAGGCAGGATTTTGGCCCGACTCTTTTTTTCTTTTGTTTTTTTAGAATCAAAATCAATTGACAAATCTATCAAATAAAAAATATAAAAAAATAAATTAAATTAAAAATAAAGCATAAGTATTAAAAAAAAAATCCCGTGACGGGCCGACCCGACCCCGAATACCAAACCTAACTCGAAAAGCCTGAAATTTAAGTGAATTTTTGGGCCAAGCTGGGTCGACCCACCTGACGCGGGTATTTTTTACAAGCGTAAGTGCCACCACTGTCCGTCACTTTTTGTAAATCGACTTTGATGCATCGATCTTTGATAAGCCTTCATCCGTAGGTGCCCATATAAAAATGGAGCGACTATTAAGATCCAAGACTTTACTTGCTAGTTTACGTAGTTTTCACTTTTCAGTCGATTACCTTGCCATGATTCTACTGAACAAGAAGAGAAATTAACACAAATGGTCTTTGAACTTGGATCATATTTGCAATGCAATCCCTAAATTTTTAATTTTTTCAATGTAATCCCTAAAATTTAGCCCAATGTATAATATTGTTCCATAACTTTCAATTTGTTCAATATGATCCATGAACTTTACACATATGTCCAATTTAGTCCCTTTCAATATTGTCTAAAGATGATTCTGAACATTTTCATATAGTCCATGAATTAACTTGGCACGTATATTAAAAGTTCAGGAGTCACATTAAATAAACTAAAAGCTAAGGGATGTCATTGCACATCGGACTAAAATTCAGGGGCCATGTTGCATATTGAGTCAAAATTCAGAGACTGCTTGAGTGATTATCTCATGTGAGAATGGCTATCTCTAAAATTTATCCATGCGGAACATCTATAGATTTTTAGATTCTCTGGCAAGACCAAATACACAATCCTCCCAATTAATGGAAGGAAGAAAAAAAGATATTTGCGCAACTTGTAGTCTTCTACGCAAAGAGCAAATGCTATCCATTCAGCATCTTATACTTCACCTAGGTTGGACGGACAGACTCTCTTGGTCCAGCACCTAAGAACTCCTAACGAATTGCGGGGGCGTGATCCTGGCTTCGATTTATCGTTCCTCGTTGTATTCGGAATCAATGAACCGTTGAAGACTTTTTCCTCGTTTTCAATCCGTAAATAGTTTTCCGCTGAAGAAACAAATGAAATCATAGCGATTACAAATCACATGCTATCGCCTGACCGCACCGACATTAGAGGTGTCAAAAAAGTCCGAGCCAGTCCGTCCTGGTCCGGCCCAAAAGTTCACCTAATATCGATTTCGGCTTTTTTTGGCAACCACTTTTTCTTTTTAATTTAATTTATTTTAATTTTTTATATTTTTTTCATTCGTCGGGCTTCTCAAGTGATTTTAATTCCCAAAAAATAATTAAAAAAAGAATCCGATCCAACTCGGTTGGCCCGAATAGTTAAGACGTATATAATTTAGATCGGGTCTGGCCCAACCCGGCCCATTGACACCCCTACCCGGCGCCGCGTATGAAAATTCAAGCGTTTAAATCTACCCGCTAGCAAGAGAAATCAGTCCTTTGCGACGACGAGAAATTCCTATATGTTCCCTCGTTGGGCTCACTTGATTTAGTGGTCGAGTAAAGTGAGCTCATGTACACCGCATGCACCGAATAACTGCACTCGTGGGGACCTCAGAAAGAGTTGCCACTGGCTACCTATTTAGGCCATGGACCAAAATTGACCTCTAAGAACTGACTAGCTAATAATTGACCCCTAATCCGGTACAAATTTTCTCCATTTTTCAATGTCCCTTTGGCAACGGAAAATCCCGGCTTCGCCGACAGACGGTGGCGTCAACACCGAGCGTCATCAGATCCGACCTCGGCCTGAGCAGCAGCACGACGTTGGATCGAGAAGGCCAAGCCATGTTTCTTGCCGCGACTGTTGAGAACATTGCCAATAGCGCCGTTTCATCTAGGATTTCAGCTCGATAAAAGTTGGATATGGGGCGTGCTCACGAAGGGATATCTATGCAGATCGACTTGCGGAGCGCTATTATTACTAGTGCTTATTCTTCACTTGTGTGAGATTAATTCACATTCTCGCTTTAATATTCCCAATTAACCTCGATCAAACATAGACAAGGCATGCATTCTTAACATGGATTAACGATGCCATAATTATTTTCATCGCGCTTTAACAGTCAATGGACGTATTATTATTTGTCAACGGTCCTCGTCTGCTAATACTGGGTCGAAGGCCCGATTCCAAGTCCACAGGTCCATTGAGAGTGGCCCACTTGTTTGGATCGACACTTCTTTTCTTGCCTTCTTTTATTTTGATTCTAAAAACTCAGCCCTAATTCCAAAAAAGCTCCTTACAAAAGATCAATCTTCTTTCGTAAATTATTTGGGGAAAAAATTAAGAATTCTATTTTCAAAATTATTTCCAGAGAAATAGAGGGCATGGTTTTTTTTTTCCCCCGTCTGTCGTCTCGTAACTCTCCTCTCTCTGACTTTTACACTGTCTTTTTACGAAGAGCTGGAGTCGAACCCTGTATTTGTAATACTAGAGCCTGGACCCTCCAGTCTTTTTACTAATAGAACCGCATGACTATTGGCAAGGGCATGAAATTCAAGATATAATGTCTAGGTCGAAATATTGTATTGAGTTACATTCAAGGGTCAATTCAAAGTCAATGAAAGGTTTACTAACCTTCCACAAAATAAAATAAAAAAAAGGCGGGGGGGTTTCGAGTCAAAAAAAGGTAGTTGGAAATAATGCCTAAGCGACCAATTTTCTGTAATTGAACCGACAAATATACTATTTTAATTTGACTTTGGAAACTCATGACCAAGTCACGTGCTTATATTAAGGATAGTCAGTGCCTTCTTTACCACATCAAAGCAATTAGGTTAAGAAAATATAATTTTGTTTTTTTCTCTTTTTTAACTAGTAAGACAACGTGCATAGAAAGTGCCTTCTGCTTATCATAAATCTGAAACTGCAAGATCGGACAAACTTGATTTTGTCCTATGTGTTTGTGCGTCGATGCTAAAAATCCATGTAGCAACATGATCTATTCGTCCTGTCCAGCGCGATGAATCTAGAAAGAAATCTTTGTTTACTCTTACCTCTTCCTTTTAAAGAAGAGAATGATCTTTTCATGGAAAGGTCGGGGAAAAAATTGGGTCCGGATCTCCCACGAGAATATTTGGAAGATCCAAAAAATAAAATATAATATTATTTGCTTGCCACGACATAATGGGTAGAGATGGATATGATATCTTTTTTGTATGAACTGAAACTCTCGGGATTTCGTGGCGGCAAGAGCATGCATGGAGTCACCAGGTGAATTATCACTTGGTATCGATTACGGCTTGTTATCTAAAAGACCGCGCTATTCGTCGCATCATTTTGTGTGTCAGATCTTTCACACATTAATCCTTGATAAGACTTTGTCTGTAGATGCCCATATAGAAGAGAGGAGAATATTAAGGCTGAAGAACCTTTTTTTTTTTTTTTAAGCATCGCAAAATGTCATTTGAAACACTTGGAGATTTTCAGCGTACCACAAAACACGTACAACACATTACTAGGGGAGATTTGATCTCTCCAAGGAATCACAAAGACAACCGTGCGTGGACCCTACTTTTGTCGAGTCACACGAGACTTACCTACTGGTATTCCTTCTGATTTTTTTTTTTTGATAACAGAGATATCCGGACTAATTTATGCGCATCTCGACTATTCATCGCTATGCCCCCTACTTAAATCACAGGTGCTCATCTGGAGAATCGAATTTAAAATCACTGTGCCTAACCAATTGAGTTACTCATGGATGAGTATTTCTTTTGATTTTTCACTTTCCTTTTTTACTAGATTGATAATTAACTTTGCCCATGACTTTTCTTAGTAAGGTTTATCTGTTCCGCGAAAAATAGACGATTCAAAAAATGCTTTCATAAAAATGATTTGTTATATCTGTAGGAATGATTAACCGACAACAAAAAATTGTTCCTATTAACAATTTATGTCTAAATATTATTGTAGACGATGAAAATATTTTTTAAACGGGCATTTTGTTAGCAATACACGCGATCGTTTTTGGGAAAATATTTTCTAAAAATGTAAGATTTTCATGAAAGAAACGGATCCTAATTGTAATCCTTATATTCGCACTTTTTATGATTGTCACTCGAAATAAAATTGTATGCTAAAACCGAAAACAAAGATGCATGTTATTTAACTTGTCAAGTGAGTAGGAAGACACTCTACTCAAATCTCGCTACGCGCGACTTTTTTTGTTTTTTGAAACTTGTGAAATCTGACTGGAATGTATTTTTATTGACTTGGCAAGTTTGAACTACGTTTCTATTTTGACAAAAAATACTAGAGATAATTCCATAAAAATAAACATCAATTTTAGGTTCAACGAAAATTATAACCCCAATTTTTTTCTGTCACACAAAAAAGCACCAACTTTAGGCCTAATGACGATTCTGACACTGTCCAATCATTCAAAACACGTGTGCCCCCCCCCCCCACCTCCGCCCTTTCCATCCCCTTCGAATTAAAAAAAAAATTGTTTTTGGTTTAATCAAATTAACAACTCAAATCAATGAAAAGTTGAGAAACCTAAATCCGAGATCTCCCATCGTCGCTTCGGTTGGTCGGCCGGCCGACAACTCGTCTCCCTTGTGCTCGAAGCCATCCCGACACGTGGCAACCGGACAACCTATTGATAAGGACCATGCTCCTTCGACGATGGATTACGAATTTCGACACGCATAGCTGCTTTACAGGAAAATTGTTAGAAAATTTTTAAATATTTTACACTTTTGTCAATTCAATCTTAAATTTTTAAAATTTTTTGATTCGATATTAAATTTTTTTATTTTTTTCAATTCAATCTTATTTTCTTGGGAGGATCACTAACTTTAACTCAGGTCCCAAATTTGAATGCTATTAATTTAGAAACATTACTTATTCAACTTGGCAATTTCACGTTATCAATAAATTTATATGGCTTATTGACGTGGATTTAAGACACTATTCATCGTCCTTTTAGCACGGAATCTGAAGGCTTATTAACAAAAGAAGGCTCTAGTCTGAGCTTGACAAATCTGGTCCATGTCGTCTCTCCATGATTAATAAAACACATCTTTGGATTTTAGCAAGACAACTGATGCTTGCAGGTGAAGTGAAGAATACAATAAATAGGTTAATCGTCGTTCTTCAAGCTATGCCCAAGGTGTAGCAGATGAACATCTTTAAATTCCGCACTAAAGGATAATGGATAGTATCTTAAATCCACGTCAGCAAGCGATGTGGATTTGTTGTTAGCGAGGAAATGATACGTTGGGCAACTAATGATTCCAAAATAAGAAGGGTCAATTTTGAGACCTAAGTTAAAGTTTGTGGTTTTTCTAGATATAAGAAACAATTCGGCCAAAATCATCATTAAACTTAAAGTTGGTGCTTTGTTATGAGACAAGAAAAAAGTTTGGGGCAAAATAATTATTAGACCTAAAGTTTATGCTTTTATAGGAAATTAGCCCGAAAATACCATGTAGGTCAAACTTGCCTAGTCAATAGGAAGAGACCCCGCTCATATCACGCCAGGTATACCCATACGCTCGTCCCGTCAAAATTTTGTAATTTTCGCTTGTTAAGGACGCGCATGGCATAACACTTTCGGAATAGAATCTTAACTTTTGGAGTAGAAATCTATTTGGTATCAAATAGAAATTCATTTGGTTACGTAATTTTTTTTTTCATTTTTATCATTTTTGGAGCATTTTTTGGCTTCAAAATTAATTTTGAAACCACTTGGAAAATTAATTTATGCAGGGCAAGAAGTTCAAGCATCTGTCTTGCATAAGAAACAAGTGAGAAGATGACGGGTGCGATCCGACTTCACCTGGTCGCGCCACGTTGGCAGATTCATCCCTACTGAAAGTCCTCGTAACCAGTCAGCAAGGATTTTGACCAAAAAAGAAAACTTACTAGCAAGGGAAATTCGTTATTCGCGAGGACGAAAATACCCCTCCGTTGAGCCCACGTGATTTGATTTCTGGCACACACGATACGACTAGAATTTCTACTGCCGCTAGAAATACGCCAGCCAATCACAGAAGAGCAATTATCCGAAAGTATATCTATATAACAAAATAAATAAATAACGAAAAAAATACATTTATGAACTATATCTAAGTGCGTCAGTTTGTTTGTGTTCCCAATATATTATCGCTTTGATTTAAGCGGAATTACCGATGTTACACAGCACAGCCAAAAAAGAAAAAAAAAAGATGAAATTAAGTAAAATTAGGAAGTTAAAAAAAAATAAAAAAAAAAGAGGGGAACCACTAACAGTCTAACACGACGGAGGAGGAGGACGCGCTATGCTTCCCCCGGCTCTTGCAGCTCACGCGCGGGACCCCCGCCGCACCGGCCATCGCCTCTAATCGTCACCGGGGCTCTCTTCCGGCACGGCGTTCAAGTCGAAGCCTCCGTTCGCATCCGCGGACGCCGCGTCGGACCTCTTCTCCTTCGCCCCCTCCCCGGCGTCGCCGTCGGCGGCAGCCGGGATCCCCGCGCCGCTCTCCAGCGCCGATCTCCACACCTTGCCGCGATCGTCCCCCGCGGCGTTGCCCCCGCCGGCAGCCCTCTCGAAGTACTTCACCGCCACGTGCATCCGCCGCACGATCGCGAAGAACTCCTCCACCTCCGCCTCGCTCGGCGGCGACCCCTCGGCCGGCGCCGCCTCCAGCACTGCCGTCAGCTTCCTCTTCTTGCTCCGATCCGGATCGTCCGCCTCCCTTGTCTTCCTGACCTTATTCTCCGACTCCATATTCGCTTCGTCCTCAAAGGCCGATCTGGAACCGCGACGAGGACGGCGTTTACGAAAAGACACCAAGCCTCTGTGCCGCTACATATAAAAGCTGTCGGTCTTTGAAGTCTTACTTTAATGGAGGAAAATCAATTGTTCGCCATATAGTTTACTGCAAAACGCATCACAATGCAGAGAGAGAGAGAGAGGGGGGGGGGGGGGGGGGGGGGGGGGAGAGGGGAGTTTCGGAGAAGTGCGACCATGCGCATATGTCTTTCGGCTGTCGAAAGTCAGTTTTTCTTGCGGGCGAAGTCGATCTCAGCCGTTGGATCGAGAATCCCGGGGGGTGGTTACGTCATGGGTCTTTGGGCAAAGTGACGGCATCGGAGTGGCGACATATGTTAGGTGGTGATTGACGGTGAAAGGAAGGAGCAGCCCACGCGCGGAGGAGGCCACGCGCGTCGACTGTTTGACTAGATCGATGTGAGGAATGTCAATTCACCACCTAAAGCGATGAATTCCCTTTGTTATTCTTTGTTTATTTTTACTATTTATTTTCTCCTTTTCTTGTGTTTCATTAATCAATTTCATTAGTGCGTAGTTTCAGATTCATTGTGAAAAACATAATATATCTAGTCTAGGCCCTTCGCCTACGCATTAAAGGATAGCAAATCCATATATGCTTACACTCTATTAGCAGCATATCATCTTCAATGTAAGCAAAGAAAACGAGTGGGTTGGTGATTTTCGTAATATAAAAAATATATGAACTCAAGTGAGCGTGACGTATTTGAAACGGTTTACCTATAATAGATACATCCTTTTTGGCATTGGTGGCGTTCGGATCGGATTTCGTGCAAACCAGGCTAATCCCGGCAATTTAGTACTGCTCTCCCTGGCACTGGCATGGTATATTCAAGAGTTTATTCTTGAAATGTTTCAAATAATACTTGAATTCTATATCAAAAGAAGGAAAAGCAAACTTCATAAGGATATGAACCTTCCTAATCTAAAATTGAAGTAGTTTTTTTTAGAGTTAATACCACGAAAAATCTCAAACTGATATATTTGTCACAATTCCAAATTTATACCTTGTGATAAATTTACTTATCCATTAGTTTTTTTTTTAATTTGGCATATGTTCAGTATAAGTCCTAAAATTTGTCATCAAAGTGAAATTGAGTCATAAAACTTGTAAAAAATGCAATTGAATCCTAAAACTTGACAAATTTCTGAAATCGCGTTCTTCTATTAACTTCGTCCACTTTGACTAACGGAAAATGTAGACGTGGCATTTTTCAATACTTTTTCTCTCCTACATGACGATGATGTCGCTAAATCATCGTCATTTTGGCATAAATATTATTTTTGATAAAATTTTGCTTGAATTACTTACAAAATAAGACTATGATTTTTTTTTAAAAAATAAGACAAATTTTAAATTTAAAAAAAAAAACACACAGAAGTAACACGACAGCGAGGATTCAAGCCCTCATTGGCCCATCATCGCCAGAAAGGGCCAGCGTTGGTCGGGAAGTGGTCACCAAGCCCCCGCTAGGGGCCGGCGATCCTCATCGACAAATAGCGAGGGTCGGTTAGCCCTCGCCTAAATCTGGGCGAGGGTCGTGGCCCTCCCCCAAATCGAGCAATGGCCGCCAGTGGCGGAGCAGGTTGGATGAGCGCAAGATTTGATCAAACATGAGAAAGATCTTGCGAGGCCTATAGTATCTTAACGAGAATGGGTTTGTTCACGGGGATGTCGAGAGCAAAAATTTGCTTATGGGTAGCAATGGCTTGAAGACTGCAAATTTGGGTTGCGCTAGGTTCATCCAAACATGACAATCTAGCCATGCCCTCACCATCGGTCGTGTGGCCACGGGTAGGGCGGTGGCGACAAGGGCTTGATCTCTCTTTATTTTTCTGCTTCTACGAATTTTTTTCTTCTTTTAATTTTGCCTTATTTTTAAATTACAATTTAAGTAAAATTTATATTAAAAATCAAATTTTGGCCAAAATGACGTTGGTTTAGTCATGTCATTTCCACATAGGAGAAAAAAAAGTACTAAAAATATCATGTCAGCATTTTCCCACCAAAGTGGATGAAGTTAGAGGGATGACTCGATTGTATTTTTTGCAAGTTTTAGGATTCAATTACACTTTTGTTATAAGTTTTAACACTTCTACTGAATATATCTCTAAAAATTTTAGCGTCAAATTGCTTTGTTGGATGACACATAACAGTTGATGGGCGTATTTATTTGAGATTTTTTTTCTTGGTTCATGGATATATCATTTTGGAGTTTTTTTTTGTGATATTTGCCAAATCTAATGATTCATATGAATAAATTTGTCACATACATAGTAATTTAGGATTTCTCGGGGTTTTTTTTTTCAATTTAATATAAAAAATATTTACAAAATTAGTTAAAATTAAAAAGTATTTACCGGTTTAGGTTTAGCGCGACGATGCAATTATCGCACGAAAATAATCACAGAAATCCAAGCATTTATCTATCTTTCCATAAGGTAGATCGGCTGCTACTCCTCCGATACGAAAATAATTATGCATCATTCTCATACCGGTGGCAACTTCGAATAGATCATATACTAATTCTCTTTCATAGTATTAAAAATGCCACATCATCATTTTCCAGCCAAAGTGGATGAAGTTAAAGGGATGCTTCGATTGCACTTTTCATAAATTTTATGACTCAATTGCACTTTCGTTATAAATTTTAGGACTTCTATTGAATATATCTCTAAAACTTTTAGCGTCAAATTGCTTAGTTGGATGACATATAACAGTTGTTGACGCCTAAATTTTAAGTTTTATAAAATCATTCTTTTAAGCATAAAATGAGAATTAGTCATAATTTTCATAAAAATAAATTCTCATGCATTGTATGGTTAATTTCAATCACTGCAATATGTGAGTCAATTGAACTTTATTTGACGGACAGATGGACCAAACTCAGTCGATCAAGGCCTAGAGTGTACGTGCCAAATTGCTTAGGGTATGTGGACCTCAATTCTAGCTCATTCAACTCTTTTAAATGAGTAAAGACTCTAGTTAACTACCCATTAATTATATAGAACCCGATAGAGCTCGAAATTGTATTGTAAACCCACAAAAGAGTCCATTTTCAACCGTTTCTCTCGTCATTATCCCCTTTGGACGAGATTCATAGAGCCCTGGTGAAGTAGGACTCCTCGAAGTTCAAATAATTCAAGTGTTCTAATGATTTGGGAATCCTATCTAGCTAGAGTTTTATTGGATGTTGAAACTCATGATCTAGGGGCTCGCATTTAATCCTACCTAGGGAAGCTTACTAATCCTACGACCCATAATGAATCATGTTCCTGCTAGAATTTGTAGTCTAAGCTCTATATAAACACATATACCTCTATGGTTATAGGAGGTCGGCGTTTTGGGAGTTCCACATGTTTAGAAAGTCTAGAAAAATTTCGATATATATATATATATATATATATATATATATATATATATATATATAGAGAGAGAGAGAGAGTGAGTAGTCTCAGCCGAAGTTCCATCCCGTCACACGATCACCGTCCATGATCCGATTGACCCGTGCCAGGCACGTTGATGTTCATTATTCGACGATCTATCACTAGCCACTGACGGTTTGTTGATCTGAAATCGAAAACTTTCCGTCCAAACCTGCAAAGTCACTGCTAAATTTGCCGCTCTATTCAGCCGATTAGCCACAGCTTAGCCACTATTCAGCCCTGGTTTGAGGTCAATTGACCCTCATTTTAATATTATTTTAAGCCATAATTCCTCTATTACTTATGCTAGATCTTTTCGTCCGACACGCATTGACCGCGTTTCGGGAATTCGACACCCAGTCAATGCGCCAGACACGCAGTCGACATGCGCGTTCGATGTGTCGGACACGTAATTTCTAATTTTTTTTAAAAAAAGAACAATATTTAGAAGTTTGGTCAACGTTCGAGTGTCCTCACTGACATGTAAGTCAGCCTAGGGCGACACTTGAAAGGGCGACTTTCACTAAAAATTTAATTTGAAATAAGACTCCATGTCCATTTATTGGCATTTTAAAAAGTTATCCCACGTATTATTCTCATTAAGCAACTAATGTAGGACTAATGTAGGACTCTTTTCTTCAAGAGGTAAATCTCAAAGTGTCATCTTTAACTTTTTAGAAATTTATCTTTCTCTTCCTCGTTACCAATGTGAGATGATTATGATTCAAAATATAAATGATGACAAAATCAATAAATTGTTGATTTCATCGATTTCCAACGTATGACACTTGTTTTGGCTTTATTTATTTATTTATATCTAAAAATACAGTGTGTCCCGACATTTTGGATTTTTCTATTTTTGAGAAATGGCGTGTCGCGTGTCAGCGTCAGCGTCGGTGTCGGTCCTACTTATGTTTCAGGCAAATCGAACTTGAGAGGGTTTGGTTTTGGGCATGATTACGTCAAGTGCGTGCATGCTGGAAATTGAGCTCAGGAAAAGTACAAAGTTCTTGCCTTTTGGTTGCAATATATGCTTTGTTAACTTGGTAATATGCATATACATTCTTGCATCTCAATGAACAGGAAGGATTTACGATCAAAACTGGAAAATATAACCCTTTTATATCCATATTGTGCAAGAACTGAAAATATTGGATTTTGCGGGATAAAATTCTGACTTGTTTTAACCGAGATCAATTCATTCATAAATTGATTGAATTTGAGATGCTTTGAGAATTGATGAAATTTAATTGGAATCGTGCCTTTTCTCGATGTAAAAAATTGTTCAAACATTTTTAGATCAAATTGGATTGGTTAAAGGATTAGGAATTTTCATGGAATTGGACTTGTAATTTTCGGCACACATCTTCTCTTGGCCGGATTATACATTGTGGATTATCTTTTGCTTTGAATTCTATCTTGTGTTGGTTGAATTGCTCTATCTCATGGTTATTTGATGTTATTTCATATTGTGGATAAGGATTTGTGCTTAATTGGACAATGTTTGATTTGTCGTGGATAGGATTTTGATTTTAATGATTATCTTTAATCTATGAATTGCTTAGATTGTTTATCTGGTGATTGAATTCCCTTATCTCTTGTAGATTTATGAATTTATTTGATTAAGAGATAAGATTTGAATTCATTGGGTTATATAAGAAATTTTGTGAATTATCTAAAACAAATTTTCCAATCTCAAAGATAATTTTCTCAAGATTAAAAATTGAATTTTAGATGAGGAAGGATCCCCATTTCATTAGTTTAGCCACCCTCTTGGATTTCAACTTCAAAGCTCAATTAATTTTCATTTTACTTTTATTTTTTTGTTATGAAATTTGCAAATTTTTAAACAAACATGCTCATGACATATGCTCCTTTTGTACCTAGTCTGTTTGAAAAATTAAATTGCACGCCTTTGCAATGATTTCATGGAATGGAATGGCAATTTTGTATAAGGTTTCGTGTTCTTTCCCTTTGTCAATAAGTACGTTGTCATCTAATATCTCCATCCGGATACTGCCTTGAATCTTCGAGAATGTGGCGAATAAAAATTTCTTTTCTAACCTTGATAAGTGAATCTTTTTGAAAATTCAGAATTAAAGGTATATTATGGGTATTTTTATTTAATTTTGTTCAAATTTTTATTTGCTTTCGAATGTTTCTTTTTTTCTAGTATTTAATCCGAAAAAATACAAAAATCATTTGCACACCTACATATCATATAGCTTAATCCATACTTTGCCATGTTATGATGCATATTGCCATGTCATTTAGTATAGTTTGCATTGTATTTTTTTCAAAAAAAAATCAAAATCAATTCATATTAATCAATCGAAAAGAATATTTCATGAAATTGGTACCGAAATGGCATTAATTTTCAACTTAATGTAACGAAGTTCCCGAACTTAATTTTTCTGGTTTGTTGAGATAAAATAATTCTTCCACCATTTTATATAGATTTCTAATTAACCTACCATAAATGATTAATGATGACTTCAATTAAATATTTTTTCATTAAATAAACTTGAGTTGCGATTTAGTATGACTTGAGAGGGTCCACATTAGATGAGTCATTTTAATTAACCCGATAATTCATTAGCCTAATTTTTTAGGTCGCGACAACAGTTGATGGGTGTATTTATTTGAGATTTTGTTTCTCCGTTTGTCATCAATATATTATTTTGGAGTTTTTTTTTGTGATATTTTCTAAATCTAATGAAAATTAATATGAATAGATTTGTCACATATAAAATAATTTAGGATTTCTCGTTACACCAATCCTTTGTTTCCCAATTTTTTAAGGGGTACGAAGCCGCAAATGGTGGGACCCGAGCGAGCGTGAGGGTCACTGTTGCGCCCGGTGACCGAGGTGACATTGGCGGGTTCCTTTTGAATTTAAGAAATGACTAAGACCCACAGAAAAAAGACTCGGTGGTGGGTCAACAATGTAAGAAAAGAGAATAAAAAAAGGGGGACAAAACCAAAAGAAAAAAAAAAAATCCCCTTTTTCTTTGTATTAAAACATATAAAATATCACAAAGATTCCACATTACACCTACTACAACGTCAACACCTTAAAAAAGCCGGAGAAAAAGCCTCCAAAATAACTTCAATTATATTTACTGTGACATATTTATTTAAATTTTTTCGTATAAAGGATCTCAAATATTACACACCGTGCTAAATTTATTCTAAACTTTCCCGTGACATAAATAAACCTCAAATCTGTACCTATGCATGCACATGTCATGTGAGTGGGTCGGGTTCGATTGGATCGAAAATAATTCAATTCATATTGACTCATTTAAACTATTTTGATCCATCTTCATGACACATGCCCGATTTGACCCATATCGATAAAATAATTTCATATTTATTCCATTTTTTTTAAAAAATTGTTTGCTATGAAGTTCTATTCTTTGTTTTTTATATTCATACTTTGTTTTTACTTCTTTCCTAGAAAATCGCTGGATTTTCTTTTTCTGCACCGACGACAATCGGCACTAGGCGGCAAATGACCGGCCAAATTTTGTAGAATAAAAATTAAAAAGAAATTATAAAATACCATAAAAATTTAAAAAAGTTGTAAAACTTATATATGATTCACTTAAGATAGTTAAAAAACTCACTTATAACCTATTTAAAACACACATGACACCTATTCAGTTGTTAAGGAATCAATTTATGACCCATTTAAGCTTCTTTTTTAAAACTAAATGCAACTCATTTACGACATGATTAAATATGGATTATGATTTTAAACTCACATCGTCGCCTCTACCTACGAGACATATTTATCCTTCGTCAAGATTTTGTGAGATAAATTTTCATCCAAAACAACACGATTTGATTTCCAACGTCCATGTATGCATTTTTTTAACTATGCTTAGTGACGGAATCTTTATGAAAGGTGAATGTGTCACACAGATATAATTTTGAGATTTTTTGAGTCATGAAAAAAAAAATCCAAGGTAAACGCGTTAAGCGAGCGTAGTCTAATATTTTTTTTTTGGTTTTTGCCTTAAAAAAACCACTAAATTTATGCCCAATGCAACTTAAATACAATTTGCCTACCCAAAAAATCTTATACATTATCCTTATACAGATTTTTTTTTTTTTGGGTATTGTTGTCATAGTGGACATGTTTTATGATTTTTTTTTTGTTCGTGACATCATAGAAAGTGCGAGGCTTCGATGTCCCACTTGCCGTTCGGTCAATATTTTTGTTAGTATTAACCAAAAAGAAAAGACAGAAACAAAAAGTAAGACGAAATTATTAAAAAAAAAAAAGACGGAGGATCGACGTATAAAGAAAAATAAGTATATTGCCCTTGCGGGTCCCACAACACCCACCAAGAGGGACCTAGAACAATACGCATGGTTTTATGCTAAACCGGCGCGATTCTTTCAAATTCTTTAGTCCGGAATTCTCTTGCGATCTTGCCGGGAAAGACGAGCTACGATGCTTCCGAGAAAGACAACGTGCGATTCGCGCATTACCATATGCTCCAATAGGACTTTGAAAATTCGAAGTAACTTTTGGCTTTTTTTTTTTGGATACTTTTGTTTTGGTCTTGTCGGTCGATTTTTCTTGACGTCATAGAAACAATGAATCCTTGTCGGGAACGTTCAAAAAGTTATTTTTTTCCTTTTGCGATTTTTAATCGGAATTGAATAGGCAATTGCCAATTGATCTAGCCTTAAAAAGATTTACTAAAAGGGTCAACACCGCAAAAAATAAAATAAAACTAAAATAAATCCTAAACTAATATATTCACGCCACATTTCCTTCAGATTAGCTCTTGTTGTCGTGGAAAACTTCAAAATTGGCATGTTCGTGCCTCTCCCAGACTAAGTAAAATTCGGAACTGATATACACGTGACTAATTTACCATCCTTCCATCCAAACTACAAAGATGTTTTACAAGCTACAACGTTAAAATGAACATGCGGCCGCAATCCTTTTCTTGGCAATGCTGCAAATGCCGACAATTGTCGTTTTCAATTATAAGATAACAATCGGATGGGTTTTATGGTCAAATGGCTTTTTAGGCGGGCCGGCGGGCAAACGTGAATCCCATTTCCCATTGTCGGTAAGGAAAAACAGGCGACGTCAAACAAGCGTCGAGAGGAAACGAGCGGCAATCGACCAAGCAAGCGTCGCTTGATCCACGCCATCGGACGAGATCGAATCTCCATTCGAATCTCGACCAAGCGGTCCGTTCAGCGGTAAATTTCGGGGTGTGGTTCGTACTCCCTCTTAACATGAAAAGGTCCGGGCCAACTCCGCCTGGGTTCACAGGAGGCAACGCTTATGTAATGCAAAGAGAGCTTTTATAGTTTAAGCTCGTAATTTATTGGTAGTTTGGATTTGGGTCTGTGAGTAGCTCCTGAATGAATATATAATTTCATTATCTTTGTAATTGAGAGTGTAACGGAGAGGTGTCATGTGCGAATTTTAATGAAAAATCATATGCTAAATGTAAACCTATTTTAAAGGCGAATTAGGATAAAAACTTATGTCTTGAATTTTTTCTTTCTCGCATTTACTTTTCTGCTTCGTTATGTTTTTGTACCTAATCCTAACAGTAAAGAAATCACTCGTTTTCATGACGTGTCAAGTTCAAGTCGCATCTCAATCGTGATTCCAAGCGATTATGAGCACGCAGAGAGATTTCCCAACTATTGGTATCTTTATAAGGCCGCGATGATGAGCCAGGGACTGGCGGGCCGCTGGACCTTAGGGCATCATGCGAGGCCGAACGGTTATGCTTCGAGACACGTGTTCTTGTGGAGGCTTTACGGTGAACGCCGGATGAAGCCACCGGCGCTGGTCGGCCCTCTCCCGTCCCTTTTGGCGACAGGAAAAAGGCGGGCGCCGCGGATCCCGTGGTCGCGGCCTCGTGATTGTTGAGCCCAGGATGCGATTTATGTGGGCCCCAACCAGCCCCAACCTTTAAACTTTCGAGGCCACGTGGGCCCACCATAGTAAAGCAAGTTTGACTTTCGTGGCCCTTGGTAAACGCCGCTTGTCAGGGGTGAAAGCCCAATGCTTACCGTTTTCCTTCTAAAAATATTTTAAATTAAAGAATAAGAAAAATGACATAACTCATCCAACTTTGATCCAATTTATTTAATGAGACCCTGAATTTTAACACAACATGCAATATGAATCATGAATTTTAATAAAATCATTAAAATTTTTAATATTTCAATTTAATCCATGAATTTTATGAAAACATTCAAGGAACTAAAATGAACATTGACAAAAAATAAATAAATAAAAAATCCAAGAATCACATTGGATAAATTAAAATTTCAGAGACCAAACAAGTTAAAAATTCAAGAATCAGATCATATATTGACTCAATGACAAAATTCATGAGCTAATTGTGCCGCTTCTCCAAAAAGACATAATAAGTTAAAGATCAATCCACGTTCATACCGGTACATCGTCCAACGTTTGAGATGTTCCGGTTCTGGCCAAGCCTAATGGGCCTAAAACTAACTGTGGGCTTGTGACTGGATAATTGATTCCGGAGCCTCGATCAAGATCGGATCCAAATCAAGCTCGGGTCGAGGCTTGACAACAAGTTCGGCCCGACCTTATTCCAGGCGTCAAGGCCAACCCGGTGATCCTCTCTGCCATGGGCATATGCAAAAATCATATTCATCAAATCGTACGATTCTCAAATCGAATTGTACAACAATTCAACCCGATTCAGCCGCCCTTAGCGCGATTCAGTTTTAAGATTCCGAATCATAACTATCCACGAATTTAGGAGGGATTTCCAGATCCTTGTAAGTAAAAACTTCGTAATTCCTTCTCCAACAAGAGTCAAAACTCTTCAGTGCGAGTTTCGAGCATTTGCAAATTAGAAATTTTGATATTTCGGTCACACGAATTAATACGGGTTCGGCCCGCCCAGGGGTCGCCCCGCCTATTTGAGTAGGCCTAATAGAGCACATTGATGCGCGGGGATCTAGACATTGGGCTGGGCCGGCATTCGAAAGCAGGTTCTCCTGCGCTTTGCTTTTGCATCAAGCTTAACCTAGAGATTGTCTTGTGAAATTTTCATCACAAGAAGCTAATTGCACTAGCAATTGAATGTGGAGCAAAGCAACAAGTGCAGGTAAACCAGCAACTTCAGAGGCTTTCTTCCTCCGAGATCCATATGCATTTCAAGAGAACATACCATCTATGGTTAGGCTGTCAACATTTTTCACCTGAAAGTCGGGAAGAATTGGTGATTCGGCGATCGACAGCTCGCCCCGTCTCGAGACCTCCTTTGGTATATGCTCTACAAACCCATGTTGAAGGAAAGCAGAAGTTCTAATGTGCAACCGCTTACTAGGATGGCGAATTCAGTGCAGCGTCAATCCAAGCAAGCTCCTCTTTGTCTAGGTTGATATCGATGTTTGCAAGATCACGCATCTTGCCCCCGCCAAACTCACTGTCCCGAAGATCCTCATCAGTTCCCGTGATTCCGTCATTTAGGCCATCGTCCGATTCATCCCGGAGCAACAGGTTCTCGTCCCAGCCGCCCCAATCAAACTCTTCAGTGATTGACGTTGATGGCATCGGCTCTAGTAACAACTCCTGGATGCACGAATCGTCATCTAACTGCTGCTCTGATCCCGCATCGCAAAATACCCGCACCTTGTCCTTGCTGTGTCTTTCTAGGGCTAATTCTTTGTTGTGATTACCGGATGAAGAACTGGGAGCATCGAGCACAGACGAAGGGGATGGAACCCAGAAAGAAGGATCAGTCAAGTCCTGGCAACCAGTGTTGTTCCTTCCTGGTATAGAGAGGGCGTCGAATTCAAGCTTCTTTCTTTGGTAAGCTAGCGCAGCCTCTTCCGCAGTATCATAAGTCCCGAGCCACATACGAACTTTCCTGATAGGGTCTCGAATCTCGGCCGCATATCTTCCCCACGGCCTCCGCCTCACTCCTCTATATTCCAAAGGAGGTGGCGCGTTCTTCTTTTCTGAACATGCAGAAACGGCGCAACCAAACTTCTTGTTTATGCTGATATACTTCCGCACACCGGTATTCGCGCAGGACTTGTGTGTGTTGACAGGAATGACTATCTCCTTGACGACCAGCTTATTCTGCTTAGACACGCTCCCATCAACAGTGTACATGCCCTCATCATCGCTGCTCGAAGAATCAGTCGCATCAGGGTCGCTATAGATGACGCGGATTCTCCTCATGTGGTCAAGATTTTTCTCATCACCCGGTTGCTTCTCCTTAACTTTCCCGCAACTCGTGATTGGGTGCCTCAATCTCTTATCAATACCAGGCATCTTCACTTGCCTGAAAGATTTAATGGGCTATGAACCAATTTCACCCCAACAGATACAAACAATGCAGAAATAAACAATATCTCGAGTTCTTTCGACTATCCTAGTTTCAACTCCAAACCCAGCGACACCAAGTTCCCAGAATCAAAGTCAAACTTCTGCCTGTTTGACAATACGCCCCATAACACTCTGATCCAAGGCAAGCCCTGCACAAATTATGTAGCAGAAATAAGAAACACGAAAAAGACAACCTAAAACCCATCAAAAACCTTAGTACAGATCACTAGGCAAACACAAAGTTGAACCAACATGAAGCAAAGAAAACAATCATTTAACTGATCATTCTATGAAGTCCAATTCGTCTTCTAAGAAAAACCTAAAACCCCAGTGAAAATCAGAAGTCAAAACCCCAAAATTCATTTGATAAAGACGAAAGAAACAGAGAGCACACGAGCTGTTACGTCTTCAATCGCGTGGAACAAGGCGGGATCACAAGGCCTCACGCTCCGATCAAGCGACAGATGTTGCATGCGCCAGGCGGAGCACAAGTTGGGCGTGCGTGCCACTGACCGGAGAAGCAGAGCAGGGAAACAGAGCTGCGTCAGAACTCCAGTGACCAGATCAAGCCCAGACGACATAAATCGTACGTTTCTTGATCTTGTCTCGACTTCTTCCTCGTTTGACTCGAAAAATCTGACACCTTGTGAGGCGAAAACATACCGGAAAATGATCAAAAACCACCACGCACCCACGAATTCAGAAAAAACAAATTCCCACTCCTCGCCAGCAACATTCAAACTTTTACAAGATTCATCTCAACAACATACAACGGAGATGAGGGAATGGATCGCATTCAAATCGAAATCAACGAAAATGGTCGTGCGGGGAAAATGGCAAGAAAAATTTCAACTTCTTACTCGAAAAAATATCCTCGAAGCTTCTCCAACTGCTGCTGATCACTCGCGGTTCGAGAAGAAAAGATTCGAAGCGAACTTCTCCCTCGCGAGGCTCTGCTTCTCTCTGGCCTCCTCCTCCAGAGTTGGATTGGGTCTCGGGGCCTCACCCAAGACTCTGTTTTTTTGCCACTTCACCGAGGCTGAAAACGAGGTAGACGAACATTAAATTAGAGCAAGTGTTCTCTTTTCATTGGAAATAAACGAAAAATTTCAAAAATTTTTGAAACATTTTAAAATCGTCATTTAAGCCAGCATGCTCAAAAGGAGGACCAGCTGTCCACCCTGTCCCGTCTCTAGCTCGGATTTGGATCGTCCGCCTCAGGGCAGTCGCTTCAAAAGAACAAAACAAATTGCGGCGCTTTTTTTTTTTTTTTTTTTTTTGCTATCGGACTGCGTTGATTTGACGAGACACCATCTGTCCTGATTTTATGAGGACAGACGATCCAAATGTCTCTAGCTCTATCTACGGGTAAGTCCATGCCAGTCATATGACTATTTCGACATGAGTGATCTCGGAACCATCTCTTCCAGAACTTGTTGTCAATTTTTTGAAATCGAAAAGTTAACCAGGGGGATCGATCCGAAAGTCAGGTTTTTTTTTAATAGTTTTTTAAAATATCTAATTGCTTTTTCATGTGCAACGTTTTTGTGAAAGTTCTTCGTGAGGGCACCATAGGTACTTGCATATGTTGAAGGTACAATGATATCAATGATTTCTGAACTTTGACTCAACATAATATTTAAATTTTTAATTTGATAAATATAATTCATGAAAATTTAATTCAATATTTAATGTGGTCCCTGAATTTTTAATTTGATGAAATATAATAACTGAACTTTTGAAAAATGTTCGACTTAATTCTTGAACTATAGTAAGATGTTTAATATAATACTTTCGTTAATTCAAGTTTTGGATAACATTGGACATTTTATTATAAGTCAAATACTAAATTGAACATATTTCACAAAATTGGAGACCACATTCAATAAATTAAAAGTCCATGGACCACATTGCATATTTGACTAAAGTTCATGACCTTATATTAATCAAACTAAAGGTTTAGGGACCACATTGCCCATTGAGCAAAAGTTTATGGAACGTTTTTGTTATTTTTCCCATGTTGAAATGCTCAAACTTATTAGCTTTTGCAAAAATTCTTAATTAAGAGACTGGTTTCAAGGCCCATTTAAATTTAAAATTGGTTCACGGCTTAGAATCGAGAATCGAACTAGTCAAGGTTCGCTGCCAAATTTTTTTTATATGAGTGGCTTGGAATCGGCCAGAGAAGACTAGTTCAGTTCAATTCACAGTTGAATCGACCCGATTGCTTGACCAGGAAATTTAGATTAGGTGGGTAGGATCTTCCTTGCCCCTTCGGTTCTACTCTCCTCTTCCCATTTCTATTTAATCGATGTCGCTCATGACAATGTTTGGTATTTTTATATTTTCAATGCATGGTCAATGAAGCTAGTCTCCATTTCGCAGAAGTCAACTTAGTTGAGGTCGACAGCTTGTCGGGAACTAGCAAATATCTAGCTGAAGCATATCATCAAATGTCTGATTCTTCCGGGTAGAAATCATCGATCTAAAAATCATGCATTGTTCGAAAAAGAAAGACAAAGACCCGGTGTACATGTGGGTGCACGAGAGAGATAATGCTAAGTGACTCAATCGCAGTTGTAGTTCTAGGTGGGACAAAATAAAGAGGTGTGACTAAATACCGGGCCGGACCCGACCTGAGGCGAACCGAAAGCTTTGGTCTTATTTGCTTCGGATAATAAGTAGAGAAGCTTGGGTAGTTTGATGCATGCGATTGCCGAGAAATAAGTTATTCTATCTCAACTTAATCCTCAATCAATAATTTGATTGATTCGGGTTCTATAAATTGGCACGACCGACTGGAAATCTTGAGTCTTTAAAATATGAAACGTGTTAAGATTCTCGGGTCATATTTGACCCACTTCTTGGGAAAACGGAGATTGTTGTGAAATTGGTGCTCATTTCATTGATATGTTCATATTGCTGTTGTCACTGCAGTTGGTGTGAAATGAGCACCAATTTCAAGTAGGAAGTGAGCCTATGTGAACACTCATGCACCAATTTCAAAATTTTGTTACTATCAAATTGAACGGTTCTTTACAAAGCCCGCAGGAAGAAGGAGAGCCCGAAGATTTTTTGCCCCCGTCCCCATCAGAAAAGCCACGGTTTGAACAAGTCCATGGGAGGACACACGAATCGACCTGAATAATTACACTCACATCCAAATAAGACTTCGTCAAAAAAATTGTTCCTCACTGGCAAGCGGGCAACGGAAAAAAGAAAAGAAAAGATTATTCCCGCTCGGCAGTCAGCCCCTCATTTGGTAT
Source organism: Rhodomyrtus tomentosa (assembly GCA_028455895.1). Taxonomy (NCBI): domain Eukaryota; kingdom Viridiplantae; phylum Streptophyta; class Magnoliopsida; order Myrtales; family Myrtaceae; genus Rhodomyrtus; species Rhodomyrtus tomentosa. Next base: position 43,798,089 of record JAPCWY010000003.1, on the reverse strand, counting down.
ATAAAAATTTTGCAAACCTGATTTGTAATTAATTATTTTTTTAATCTTGATTTGAAAAAAGCCCGTAAACCACCGACTTTCTCCTTATCTCATACACTCTTTGACTATTGACCAAACTCTAGACAATTCTACACCGCCTAAATAGAATTCTTCTAGAGTTTCTAGCTAATATCTATCTTGAAAATTCTGGAAATTGGATCAGTAATTTAACACTCCTTGATCCAATTTCCCGAGACTCCAAGCATGCTTGGCAGCACCTCAAACTTTGCTGGCAGCAGTGCTTTAGTAAATATATCATCAACTTGATCTTCGGTCTTGCGGTATTTGATCTCGATCTCTCCATTATTCTGCACTTATCGTATGAAGTGATATTTGATGTCAATATGTTTGGTTCTTTCGTAAAAGACGAGATTCTTGGATATAACAATCATGGACTTGTTGTCGCAAAATATTGGAGTCGATTTTTTCTGTCCTTCACCAATGTCTTCTAGAATTCTTTGAAGCCATATTGCTTGACTGGTTGTTGTAGCGGCGGTGATGTACTCAGTTTCTACAGTAGACTATGCCACAGAGTCTTGATTTTTGGATGCCCATGAAAATATTCTAGAACCCAATGTGAATGCATAGCCGGTAGTGCTTCTCTTATCATTAGCTGATCTTGCCCAATCGCTGTCAGTATATCCGATAAGCTTGACCGTTGCACTTGGTTGATATCAAATGCCCTCTTAAATATTGTAGAATTTTTTTGGTAGCTCCAAAGTGAATCTGACTTGGATTTTGCATAAATCGTGACAATAGACTTCTCGTGTACATGATATGTAGTTGTGTGGCAGTGAGATATAGAAGTCTGCCAATCAAACTTTTGTAGAGTGAGGTGTCAGCATTTTTTGCTCCGTTTTCCTTCAGTAGTTTTTCATTTGTCACGAGCGGTGTTGTAACTGCTTTGCAATAATACATCTTGAATTTCTTTAGTAGGTTCTCGGCATATTTCTTTTATGAAATGAATATCCCTTTATTTTGATAAGCTTCTATGTCGAGAAAATAGTGCATCAAGCCCAGGTCCCTCATCTTAAAACTCTTCATCATTTCTTCTTTGAATTCTTGAATCATTTTTTCATTATTTCATGTGTATATGAGATCATCCACATACAAAGAGATGATGAGAGTGTCGGACTTACCTTGGGTCTTGACGTAGAGCATCGGTTCTTTCATGCTCTTCCTGAATCGTTGCTTGGTGAAGTGTTCATCAATTCTGCTATACCATGCTTGTGGTGCTTTAACCATGAAATGCCTTTTTGAGCTTTAAAACTTTTTCTTCTTGGCCTTTGATGATAAAAACTTGTGGTTGTTCCACATAAATTTCTTCTTGAAGATATCCATTTAGGAATGCTGATTTCACATCTGATTGGTGGATCTTCTATTCTTTTTGTGCTGCTCGTGCTAGAAGAGCACAAATAGTATCGAGACGAGCAACATGAGCGAAAGTCTCAGTATAGTCGATACCTCGTTGTTGCAAAAATCCTTTCACCACAAGCCTTGCCTTATGCTTTCGAATTGATCCATTTGCATTGAGCTTCGTCTTGTAGACCCACTCGATGCCAATGATTTCTTTATCTTCAAGGCGACCGACGAGCTTCCAAGTTTCATTTTTCTCAATTGTTTTAATCTTTTCATCCGTGGCTTTTATCCAAACTTCTTCTTTGGATGCTTGTTCATAGTTTTCTGGTTCCAAGACAGCAAAGTTGCAGGTATCATAGATTTTTCTAAGAGTTTTTACCCTTAGTAGTGGAGATTCTGGAGTAGATTCTCCTTTAGTTGCTCTCGGAGAAGATGGTGGTGTTACGTCGTGAGTTGTGGAGTTGGATGCTTCACCTTCTTCTTGTGTTGTTGACTTCTCACAAGCAAGTGGTATGTCAGGCAAGGTGACATATTTCTTCTCGATCTTCTCAGTCTCCCAAAGCAGCATTCTTGTTAAACTTGACGTCTCGACTAATCATCAGCTTCTTAGTTTTTATATTGTAGATGCGATAGTCTTTTGATTGATCACGATAGCCATGGAATATTCCCTTTTCTCTCTTCTCATCTAGCTTGCTCCTTTTTTGAGTAGGGATATGGACTTAGCATATGCAACCAAATATTTTAAGATGTTTTGCTGAAAGCTTCCGTCCGCTCCATGCTTCAACTGGAGTTTTGTTTTGAACAGCTCTAGTTGGACATCTGTTTAAGATGTATACCGCCGTATAGACTGCTTCTGCCCATAACGAGTTTCGAAGGCCTTTTTCCTTTAGCATAGACCTTACCATCTCCATGACAATTCTATTCTTTCTTTCTGCTACTCCATTTTGCTCCGGTACATAGCCAACGATTAGTTGGGGATGAACTCCTTCATCTTCACAGAATTTATTGAATTCCCTTGAATTATACTCTGTGCCTCTGTCACTTCTTAGGACTTTGATTCTGCGGTCACTTTGATTCTCGACTGCGATCACTTTGATTCTCGACATGGTTCTTGAATTTTCTAAAAATAGAGAAAACTTTTGATCTTTCTCGAAGAAAGTAGACCCACGTTATTCTTGTGTAGTCATTAATGAATAGGATAAAACATCTATTCCAACTGGCTGTTGAAGTTCTCATTGGGCCACAAACGTTCATATGGACTAGTTCCAATGGCTTTTTAGCTCTCCATGCGCCTCTAGATGGGAAGGACTGTCTTTGCTGTTTTCTAAAGAGACAGCCTTCACAAACATCTGAAATTTTAGAAATTGTTGAAAAATCTCTCATCATATTTTTATGATGGATAATTTTCAACCCAGCAAAGTTGAAGTGTCCAAATCTTCGATGCCTAGCCATGATTCATCAAGTTGAGCTTTCATGGCTATATCTCTGACATAGTTCCATCGAATAGGAAAATTCCTATTTTTCATCTTAACAGAGGCAATGATATTCTTATATTTGTCGTAGATAATGTAGGCATCTCCACTCAAATATAGAGAGTATCCATATTGTATCATTTGGCCTACACTAAGCACATTTTGTGCGAGATTAGGAACCATATACACATCATGAATATACTTTGGCCCTTTATTTGTTTCAATGGTGATAACGCCTTTTCCTTTCACGTCGAATAATGCACCGTTGCCCAATTTTATTTGATTTTTCACAGATGTGTCAATATCGGTGAATGTAGATTCATCCCCCGTCATATGATTGCTACACCCGCTATCAATATATCACGTGTCATTTTTCTTCTCATTTGTCGCTTAGCTAGCATAAAATGTATTGTCTTTCCTTTCTTTTTCTTCAGCATAGTTGGCACAAGAATTTATTTACAAGCGACAATCTTTTTCTATGTGGCCATATCTTTTACAAAAGCAGCATTATGGTTTATTTCTAAACCAACAATATCTCTCCAAATGATTATTTTTCTTGCAAATACCACATGGTGGATATTTCTTCTTTTGTAAAATTTCTCCTCCTCTATTATTTTTCCATGAGCTTTTCCCACCATTTTTAGATTGATGAGGTAGTATGTTTATTTTGGACTGAAAGAAACTTTCAATTGAATCTTCGTCTTGTGCCATCAGTCTTTTCTCATGTTTTTCTAGAGAGCCAATCAATTCACTTATTGAAAGGGTCTATAAGTCCTTAGTTGTTTCTATCGTTGTGATAATAGGATTGTATTTTTGGGTAACTGACACTAGAATTTTCTCTACGACCCTCTGATCGGTAATTTCGTCTCCAAAGGCTCTCATTTGATTAAATAGTTCCTTTAGTTTTTCACAATATTCTTGAATGGTCTCATTTACTTTCATTTTAGAATTCTCAAAATCTATCCTTAGAGTCTGAAGCCGAATAGTACGTACCTTGTATGATCCTTGAAATTCTTCTCGTAGTATCTCCTAAGCATTCTTTGCCGTATTTACTCCAATTATTCTCGAAAAAATCATTTCTGAGAGAGCTTGTTGAATAACGCATAATGCCCTTGCATCCTTTTGTAGTTGATCCTTCGAAACTGTAGCACCTTCTCATGGAGCCTCATAGCCTTTCTCCACGATGTCCCATAAATATTGGGCCATCAAGAAAGTAGTCATTTTGATGCTCCAATAGTTGTAGTCGTTCCCATAAAAAAAAATGGGAATAGGAAATGAGGATAACGCAATGTTGGACATAGGGTGATTTTGGAAGAAGGTGATTAGGACAAACATCCAAAATCAATCGAACGAGGCTCTGATACCACCGTTAGTTTTTGTGGAAGCTAGTTTAGTTTTGTGAGTGAAGGAAAAGGTTCGACAAAGACTCTGAGCGTGAGGCAAGAAAGCACGAGACAAGGAAAAATCTTTTTATTGTATATTGCGTAATACAAAGGAGGAGGAGAGCTTTGCTTTTTTTTTTTTCCCAGATGCACGTCCACTAAGTCCTATTTATAGGCAAACTACCGACTTTCTTTTGTTTAAGAGAAAAGCTTGATGGCTTATCCTTATCTCATACACTCTTTGACTATTGACCAAACTCTAGACAATTCTACACCGCCTAAACACTTGGTATTTTGTAGAATTCTTCTAGATTTTCTAGCTAATATCTATCTTGAAAATTCTGGAAATTGGATCAGTAATTTAACAAAAGCAAATGCGTGGAAAAAATTGAAATCACAGATGTTTTTGCCTGTCTTAAATTCTCCGAAATTAAGTAATTGGAAGAAGCTACTCTTTTTGCCAATGTGCATCTTACTGATCTAGAATAATGCTAGAGATACTAAGATTCAGATGCTAATTAGCTCTAAGTTTCAGTTACTGTTCGTTAAAGACTCATGACCGTTGTACCAATTAGCCGGTAAGAGCTGTCTAACCTCTGTTGTGCTGTTATAACCTAGTCTTGCTCGTTCTTAAAGTAGCTCGAGACGAGTTCGTTCAAGGAAGGATCAATAAACCGCGTAGCGATACCCACTTGACAAGTTCATTCCCATTGCCGACGGGAGCTCCTTCACTGCCGGTCGGCTTGTTCTTTCAAGCCCAGCAAGAAACGGCTCCCCGACTATAGCACGAGAACCTAACTCACCGTGGAATTTCCCTAAATGCTTAGTCTAGATGCGTTGCTCTCGCTAAAGTGTCCATCCATGGACATCGTTTGGTCTGATTGGTTTGAGGACCTGATTTAACAAGACTAGAATGCTGTCCAGTTTGCAGCAGAAAGCCACATTGAGCACGTACAAGATTGCCTTCACATTTCTCATAAGCAAGAGAATTAAGTGATTGGAATAGATTAGACTAAGCCATTCTGTTGAAACAAATGTGGAAAAACAAACACAGAATACAATGATTTACGTGGTTCGATCAAGGTGATCTATGTCCATGGGCGAGGCAAAAGACAAGATTCCACTATAATCAAAGAGAATACAGATTACAAAAGTCGATTTTTGTGACTCTACAAAAGCACACGGCTCACAAAATTCTCATATGACGAAAATTCTCCGTACTACAGAATAAACCCTAGTCGCAACATAAAAATAGGGCCCAAAAATTTTTCTTGGGGACGTTGCCCTCGAACCCTCATAGAGATATGTTTGCACCCCTATAGAGATTTGTTTGCTTGCTCCGAGTTGGGTATCGGCCCAACTCTCCGCGTCACGAACCAAATTTCAACTTTCTCTTCACTTTTGGGCCGCACAAAAATTATGTCGGGTTGGGTGATAAACCAAACCGAGTGCATAAAATTCAAGACATATTTAATAAATATCCACCTTGGCTTGAATTTAAAGAAAAAGCAGTTAAGAAGCCGACACACATTTTCCCAGCATTTCTAAGCCTACATGAGCTAACTCGGTGTAGGAAACAAGGGATGCAACAAAAGAACATATCCACTTCATCAAAAGAATGTAGAACTTTCATTCACCTCGCCACCAAGCCCTAGAAGGGGCAAAGCTCAACCAAGCATGCCAATCAAGTTCAAGCAATGCTTAAACTTGTTGGCAGGGACTGACTTTGTCAACATATCAGCAGGATTGTCAGTAGTACCAATTTTCTTTACCATCATATTTCTCTTAGCAAATGCCTCTAGAATAAAGTGCTATCTGATATCAATGTGTTTAGTTCTCTCATGATATGCTTGATTTTTAATCAAGTATATAGCATTTTGATTGTCACAAAAGACAACTGAATTGTCTTTTTGCCGGAGCCCAAGTTCCTGAACAAGATTCCTTAACCAAATAGCTTCTTTTACTGCTTCTGCTGCTTCCATGTACTCTGCCTCTGTGGTAGACAAAGCAACTGTCGACTGTAAGGTTGACCTCCAACTAATAGCCGAGCCAGATAGAGTGAAAACATAACCAGTCAAAGATCTTCTCTTATCGAGATCACCTGCATAATCAAAATCCACAAATCCCACAACTGAGGTACCGTTGGAATTGTTTCTATCAAACACTAGGCCCAGCTTTGCAGAGCCTTTAAGATACCTAAGTATCCATTTCACTACCTGCCAATGAACCTTTCCAGGTTGTGCCATATATCTACTAGCCACACTAACTGCATGCGCAATGTTAGGACGGGTGCATACCATGGCATACATCATGCTATCAACTGCATTAGAGTAAGGGACATGAGATATCGCAGTCTCCTTGACCTCTGATTGAGGTGAATGTATAGCTGATAGTCTAAAATGGGATGCTAACGGTGTACTAACCGGCTTAGCGTTTTGCATGTCGAACTTCTCAAGTACCTTCTCAATATAACTCCTCTGCGAGAGATATAAATTCCCTACTTTCCTGTCCCTCTGAATCTCCATTCCTAAGATCTTTTTGGCAGTACCCAGATCTTTCATCTTGAACTCCTCACTGAGACATTTCTTCAAGATCAATACATTTGACACATTCTTTGTAGCAATGAGCATGTCATCCACGTATAAGAGAAGATAGACAAAGTATACATCTGAACCCTTCCTAAAGTAGACACAACTATCATAGCTGCTCCTATGATAACCACTCCCTATCATAAAAGCTGTCGAATCTTTTATACCACTGTCTTGGATACTGCTTCAAACTATACAAGGATTTCTTCAATCTACAGACATGATCTTCCTTGCCTTCTACATAATAGCCTTTTGGTTGGGCCATATAAATAGTTTCCTCAAGCTCACCATGCAAAAAAATAGTCTTCACATCAAGTTACTCAAGCTCTAAGTTAAATCGAGCAACTATAGCTAGCAACATAAGAATAGAAGTGTGTTTTACCACAGTAGAGAACACTTCATCATAATAAATTCACTCCTTATGATTGTAGCCTTTAGCTACAAGCCATGCATTACATATAGCATTTTCAACATTTGGAATTCCTTCCTTTTTCTTGAAGACCCATTTACACCCAATGGCTCTTTTTCCCTTAGGCAACGACACAAAATCCCAAGTCTGGTTCTTGTGGAGTGATTTAAGTTCTTCAACCATAGCAACATCCCATTTCTTTGATTTTGTGCAAGTAATAGCTTCAGTATAGATAGAAGGTTCTTGGATACCTATATCTTCTGCTGTCGAAAGAGCATAAGCCGCCAGATTAGAGAATCCATATTTTTGAGAGGGCCGAGTCTCCCTCCTTTCTCTGCCAGTAGCAATAGAGTATGACTGCTCCACCTCATCTAAAGTATCATCATCTGAACTTGAATCAACAGTAATAATTTGCTCGCACAAATCATTCTGAGAGGTCTTTTCTCGAAGTTCCACCTGAACCTCCACCTCATTCATATCACTCTCATGTTTTCCTGCAGACTCATCAACAACCTTCCTTTGATCAAGCATAAGCATTTCATTAAAAGTAACATCCCTACTAATAATGAACTTAGATGAGTTAAGTTCTCGGCACCACAAACGGTAACCTTTCACCCCATCAACATACCTAACAAAGATACGTTTTTTTGCTTTAGGTTCTAATTTACCATCCTTAACATGATAATAAGCAGGGCATCCAAAAAACCTTTAGATTAGAATAATCACAAGGCTTACCTGACCACATCTCTAAAGAAGTCTTGCATTCTATTGCTGTTGAAGGAGAACGATTATCTAGAAAACAAGCCTTGTTAACTGCTTCAGTCCAAAAACCTTTTCCGTGTCAGCATTAGAGAGCATGCATCTCGCTCTCTCTAATAGAGTTCTGTTCATTCATTCCGCCACTCCATTTTGCTGTGGAGTGTGCCTAACTGTATGGTGTTAAACGATACCTGCATATGCACAAAATTCATTGAAATCGCCACCACATAACTCAAGATCATTATCAGTCCTAAGACGTTTGATCTTCTACCCTGTCTGATTCTTAATAAGGGTTTTCCACTTCTTAAAGATTTCAAACACGTCACTTTTCTTTTCAGAAAATAAACCCAAACCTTCCTGGAATAATCGTCAATAAATGTCACAAAGTAAAGAGCACCACCCTTAGATGGAACCTGTGCTGGTCCCCATAAATCAGAATGGATGTAGTTGAGCGTGCCCTTCGTCAAATGCGTGCCCGTACTGAATCTGACTCTGTACTGCTTGCCAAGTACACAGTGCTCACATAAATCTAGTGAGGTCGTCTGCTCACCACAAAGTAAACCACGTTTACTTAAATTGTCATCCCACGCTCACTCATATGGCCCAAACGCATATGCCACAATTTCGTTCTATCATTATCAGAAACGGAATTGGATGTGCCAATTGAAGGACCTATAACTATGCTACCCTGCAAATGATACAAGTGATTCACCTTGTTTCCTTTCATCACAACCATATTGCCTTTGGAGACTTTGAGAACTCCACCTCCACCTAAGTATACACACCCAATGGAATCCAAACTGCTCAATGAGATAAGGTTTCTCTTTAAGTTTTGTATGTGCCTTACTTCAGTCAAGGTTCTTACTGCTTTGTTGTGGCACTTAATCTGAATAGTACCAATTTCCACAACTCGGCGCACAACATCATTTCCCATCAAGACTGATCCACCATTCATTAGCTCATATGTGATGAACTGTTCACTATTTGGGCACATGTGATATGATGCTCCTGAGTCCATTATCCAAACATCGTTGGAGACACCAACAGCAGAGCATGCCGTAAGAACATTGTCTGACGCAGTAGACTCATTTTTGTTAGAAACATACGCCGCATCTTGTCGTTGATCATGCTGCTTCTCCTTTCTCTTGAGCAAATGACAATCTGATTTGTAATGTTCTCTCTTGTGACAATAGTAGCACTCGACGTTCATCTTGACTCCAAGTGGCCTAGATTTTGAACGACTAACAAATTTCCCTCGGAAAACTTTATCCCTGCTCTTGGCCCTGCCTCTCACAAGTAAATCATTTGTTCTGTCTCCACTAGTATTTTCATTCAATTTTGTTCTTAGTTCCGCAGAATTCAAGGATGTTTTTACATCCTCCAAAATTATGGATTCATGTCCATAAAGCATCGAGTTCACAAAATTCTCGTATGAGGCAGATAGTGAACATAATACAAGCAAAACTTGATCTTCATCCTCGAGCTTAATATCTAGATTTTTCATATCCATAGCAATTTTATTAAACTCATTCAAGTGTTCCTAAACAGGAGTACCTTCACGCATCTTTAGAGTATAAAGGCGCTGCTTCAAATAAAGTCTTGATGTTAAAGATTCTTCACGTATAGACTTTCTAGTTTTTTCCAGAGACCAGCCGCTGTTTCCTCATCGGCGACTTCTCGCAAAACATTGTTATCTAGAGACAACTGGATCGCGCTATGCGCCTTCTCATCAATCTCTTCAATCTCAGTCGTGGTCATGTCGTCTGAATAATTTCCATCTAGTGCCCTAACAGTACCTTCTTGCTTCAATAAAGCATGCATCTTTATTCTCCATAATCTGAAATTGCTCTGTCCGTCAAAAGATGAGATCTGAAACTTCAAAGATGCCATCTCAAAGAATCCTAGAAACAAACTTAGCTCTGATACCAGTTTGTTGAAACAAATGTGGAAAAATAATTACGGAACACAAGGATTTACGTGGTTCGATCAAGGTGATCTACGTCCATGGGTGAGGCAAAAGACAAGATTCCACTATAATCAAAGAGAGTACAAATTACAGAAGTCGATTTTCGCGACTCTACAAGAGCACATGGCTCACAAAACTCTCATATGACGAAAATACTCCGTACTATAGAATAAATCCTAGCCGCAATATAAAAATAGGGCCCAAGAATTTTTCTCGAGGGTGTTGCCCCGAACCCCCATAGATATTGGTACGTACCCCTATAGAGATTTGTTCGCTTGCTCCAAATTGGGCCTATCGGCCCAACTCTTCGTGTCACGAACTAAATCTCAACTTTTTCTCTACTTTTGGGCCGCGCAAAAGTTATGCCGGGTTGGATGATAAACCAAACTAAGTGCACAAAATTCAAGACATATTTAAGTGACCTTCTCCGCGTGTACGAATCGACAAGCTCACCTAGGTTTTCCTTATTTTGCAGTAATCCTAACGATTAGCACGTGTTTAACCTCGGCTCGAGCGGCGAGCAGAGCGAGAGGCTGCTGAAACTATGCAAACCTAAGCGCTTTTATTCCGTTAAGGTGACACTATAGACCAAAATACAAAGCCCGACGAACGCTGCTCGCCAATTTTTTGCCTAAACCTAGCCAAAAGAAAAACCGAGCTTGATTACATACGTTATTCGTTCATTCCCAGACCTAAGCGCTTTTATTCCATTGCGCCTTCTTTGTGCAGGAAATCGAAGGAATTCCCCGCGACGTATGTTATTCATTCATTCCCAATGAGATGAAGGGCATCCGCTTGACGAAGCGGCCTTTCATCCGGGGTCTCTTCTCGGCGTTCAGCTTCCTCACTTGGTACCTTATTTTCTTGGAGAACATCCGGGTCCTTCTCTTCTCTCTGTACCTCGACACTCTCGCTTCTCTCCCTCCATCGTCTTCACCGACGTGCACCCCAAGCCCTATGGCTTCCACGAGCGGGCGGTGATACTTCAAGGAATGGCTCGTGGTACCCTACATCCAAAGGCAACACGGCGGAGCGGATAAACCTCTTGGTCAAGCCATTTCCAAAAGATCAGGAAGAAGGTATTGTTAAAATGTGATGATGGTCTATGAATCAAAGTGGAGTACGAACAGCACTATGCTCAATGTGTAGGGTATGATCTTATGTAAGCAAATAATATTAAGAGAACACTAGCAAAGTCCTGACGATCCAAGGCATCACTAATTAGAGTTGATGAAACCATCAAGCCAAAGTGATCTAGCAGGAAAATTTACTGAATTTTCCAGGAAAATCGAACAAGAAGAAGGTCGAGCTCCGAGATGCTTATAACTCCTGTCGAGTTTCCGGTTGCCTTATTACCTTCTCATCGCTCCAACTACGGAAGCTATTACTAATGACATGCAATTAGATGTTCAAACCTAATGTCTGAGAGCATACATCCATATAAGAGATATGATACAGATATAGAGGGAGTAATTACCATAATGGAGTTAGGCCATCCTTCGTCGTGGTCGAAATCGGGTCGATCTCCGGTCGTCCATGGTGAGCCTTGACTGGCCCAAGCGGCCATCACGCCTTCATAATTCAGCCTCAACAACATCTCCCTCTTCTTCTTCATCGTGGCCGCCTTTCCTTCGACGTCGCGGTTCATCACCATCCTCATCTTCTTCTCTTCCTCTTCCTCTTCTTCAATCGCCAGTGACTGACCGTGATTCTCATTATAGCAATCCAAGTCCCAGTCCACGTCATCGCCGCTGTTCGTCGTGTTGAACCCTATCTCCACGTGGCAGTCCGGAGCTCCTTCTCCCATCAATACCTCCTCCTTCACCACTCCTTGATTTCTCATCTCAAAGCGAACCACAATCCCACCATCTTCTTCATGACGGCCTTCCTCTTTGCACTCCAAGAACGCTCCAAGGTCTTTCATGTGGCGCGCAAAGTCTTCCTCGGTCCCTCCTTCGTTGTCGTTGCTCAACAAGTTCTCGACATTGGCCGCGAACTCCGCAAGGTCCACATCCGACGGAAGGTCGAATGACACGTCTCGCAGAACATCGTCGCCCGTGTGCAACATATCCGCCATCTCATCCCCGACCATCTCAGACTCAAAAGGGTCGAAAACCGGCACTCGACAGAGAAACTGCTCTTCATCTTCTTCGTTGTAATTCTCATTCGGAGATCCTCCCAAGTCGTTGCCAATCTCAGGAACTAGGTCGTGATCGACGAGATCGTCGTCATGAGCGAGGTTCAGTTTCAAAGTTTTGTAGTCCTCACAATAGTTATCCCTCGCCTGCGACCGGAGCAGGATCTTCTTGCTGATCCGGGGCGTCCGGGCCTTGCGGGTGAACCCGCCGTGCCACGCCTGCGCTGCTGAAATGTCGACAAATTGGGTTGGGGTTGACGACGGCAACTTGGTGCTGCCGCTGCCCATCCTGGAAGATGACGACGAGGCCGTCCCGAGGCGGACCCTCTCGTGCCGCCGCGCCAGCTGGTTTGCGGAGTGCACAGAGGAGTCGCAGCCCTGGCAGAGGAAGGCGTCGTCCGCCGCACAGTACCATCGGGCTCGCCGCCGCAAGCAGCTGTCGCAGGCGCGAGCCGTCTTCGCACCTAAGGCCTTGGCGGCTCTCCTCTCGGTAATCATGACAGGTCACTGCGAGTTCCGATTCCGATATCCTCGCCAATATATGTATACGCACAGCGGGAAAAGAATAGTAATCGAGGCAATGAGCGCGAAGGATTTCAAGAAACCGAAGAAAGAGAGTGCCGGAGTGCGGAAGACTTGGCAGAGAGAATATCGAGTCGGTTTCGAGTATTTATGTGCAGGCCCCAGCTGGTGCGAATTATTGAATTCTCTTCATTCATTTTATTCAAACTCTCTCTTTCGTACATGGGAGAGCGATTCTGTTCTGGATTTAGCTCATGGCTCTTTTGTGGGAGAGGGCGCTTCTGCTCATTTTTTTTTTGCCCATGCGCTTCTGTCGGTTTCTTGCAGCGTCCCGTCTTTTTGTTTTTTTTGTTCGAGTGGCCCCCCCCTCCCAATCCATTCCTTTGTGGAGGGGGACCCACTGGAAGGTCTTATCTCAGTGGTGATTGGCTGGAGATTCGAAGTTCATCCTAATCCCTACCTTCCTATTGGCTGAACGTCGCCGAGGAGGATTCTCCGTGGGCCCCAGCGTCCTGGATTTTTCTTCTTTCGATTTCTCGTTCCCATGCAAGACTTGAGTGACGATCCCGACCTTTAGTGTTCTGTCTTTACGTACGAATTATTCCCGTTACATCTTTATTACTCTTGTTCGCAAGTCCCAGAGGTTGCTCTCAACCCCTCCCGCCCCCCCCCCCCCCTCTCTCTCTCTGCATGATGCATTTTGGTCCACCGGATGCGACGCTGTGCTTGAAGGGTCGTCGATCATGGCCTCCTCCTTGCTCCGAAGAGGCCAAGGGAGTTCGGCTCTAGAGGTCGTTAATTACGTAGGCTCGCCAATGAATCTGGGCCACACAGAGGAGCACATATTAAGCTGTGAGAGAACTCTGGGATTCTATGTCTCTTTCTTTCCTCTCTTGGCTGGTCGAGGTCCGATGTCAATGTCAGCGTCAGGTCCGCCCTCGTCGCCACAATCTCGAACCGGCCATGGTCGTCTCATTTTGAGGTCTAAAGCCTTCCGTTCTGATTCAAAAGAGCAACGCACCATTCCCTCCTCCCCTCCCCCCCCCACGCGCGCGCGCGCGCACACCCAAGTCTGTGATTTGGTGTGTCTAATAGGGTTTCCTGGTGTTGGCATGACTTGCTTGATGCGACTGCAATGAATAGTGTGATAGAAAGGAATCCAATTTTTTTGGGGGAGGAAAAACAAGTTATTAGCCTCGTGTCGAAGCTCTGAATATTATGGATTCTTGTGTTCAGGCTAGAAATATAATGTACAAATCTATATTAATCTATACAACAATTTATGGTTTGGACCAGTAAAATGAAGTATTAAGACTCCGTTTAGAAAAAAACCCCAATTGGTCATATATTTATGATTACTACTACTTATATTATAGACCAAAACTTTTCATAGATTATAAAATCATTTTTTTAACATAAAAAGAGACTAATCTTAAACTTTTAATCAAGCCAGCAAAATGAAAAACGCGTCGATCTATTTGACATTGGAAGCAGACATGAATTGAATTGAAAAAGAAGTAAGCCGCAGGAAAAAGACGTAGCATTAGTGTCATTTGTCCTGTATGGGTGCAAATCAAAATCAGACGGCTTTTTTTACTCGGAATAGATCATAAACCTAAACGAATTGAAAAAGGGGCCCATCCAGGAACAATAAAATGATATCGTGACTTGGATTAGATCTCGATGAAACAATACATCATTGACAAGTTTACTTGATAATTTTAATGGATTGAGATCTTGCCCTCGCCTGGGCCATCTCAAGCTCCCTCACCAAAGCAACCCCTCGATAGGTCCAAGGATGCGGCCCTTGCCCGACCGTGGGAGTTAAGCCCTCACTCAAATCCGGTGACATCCATCACCTATGTCAATAACTTCCAGTTAAAATTGCTGGATGGACTAAAATTTGTTTCAATGCAAAATGTTCATCATTAAATTAGTCAAATTGAAAAATTTAGGATTGAATTAGTAACGACATACTAGGTTTAGGATTTTTTTTTCGAGTAGTTAAAGGTGGATAGAAACCTTAAAAATAGCTGACAAACTTGCCAAGGATGATCTGTCTCTGATATACTATGTGTGACGTCTTGGAAATTCAACATTTGTAAGCCCCGGAAGTCGATTAAATGATATGAATTTATAGTCATAGTCGACGTCTATTTTGGACTATATGGACCGAAGAGACGAAAATTTGGACGAATTCTGAACTTTATATTATTTTGAATTGAGTTTCGAAATTGATCCGCAGTGAATTTGAATTTGCCGTTTTCTCAATCGAGCTTAACCCCGACCGAGCTTGGCCAGTGAAATTACCGGAATTACCCTTCGTTCAGTACAGCAAAAAAATTTCGTTTCAGTCCCGGTTCGCCAAATTGCCGTTTTACCCCCCCTCAATTATTCATATGCATAGGACAAAAAAAATTTAATTTTTTTGCCCTTGAAAGTCAAGGTGGGCCACCTCTGCACTGCTGCACGTCGCTTCCTCATCTGCCGCTTCTTCTTTCTTCTTTCTCCTTCCTTCTTCCTTCCTCTGTCTTCTTCTTCGTTTTGGTTTTTTTGGCCGTGGACGACCACACCCTTCGCTGATCAATCCTCCTCTTCCATCGCCGTTTTTTGTGACCGACGCCTCGCCACTGATAGCCACCGTCCTCAGCTACTCCCCGCTGCCGTCCTGACTCCAGCCGAGCCGCCGTCGCCTTCGATCGGCCGAAAAGAAGCCGCGGCCGAACCTGCCCTGTTTTCGGGTCAAAGGACCCGAGAGCTTCTCGGCCTCTACCGGTCGCCACCGACGCCGGCCACCACCCCTCAGCTGATTCCCGACTCCTTCTCGATCGATCCGATCCACCCTCACCGGCTGTCTGCCGCCAGAATCTGGCCCCGAAGTTTCGGTGCCCTGTTTTGGGCCCGGTTCGGTTCGGCCACCACAGTCGCCGCCGTGCCTCACCGCCACAGCCAGACGACTCCCCTGAGTTCCCTCTGCCACCACCCAGCTCACCTCTGCCAGCCGTCGCGCGTGATGACCGGAATCGGCCGCCGACCGAAACCCCTGTTTCGGCACCGAACAGGGCAGCCACTGATCGTGGCTGTCCGCCGCCGCCGACCGCCTCCCGCCGTCGTCTACCTATCCCGGTCGACCCCTGGGTGAGTTCTCGATCCTTGGCCGGCTTTGTCCTAGTTCGTGTCGTCGGAAAACGGCCAAAAACAGTAAGATTTGCCGATTGAGTTCACTATTCGCCACTGTTTCAGGCCGCCGGCCGCCGCTCGCCGGAGCTCCGCCATCGGCCATCTGTTCCGACGACCTCGCCGGACTTCCTCGGGGTGTCGCCGAAGTTTGAGATCGAGCCGCTGCACGGTAAACCCTAGTTTTATCGCCGCCGCTGCCGCCGCCAACTCACGTTGTGAGTTGACTCTAAACCTTGATTAGGGCGCTAATTGGGCTTAGGATTAGTTTTATTTATTTATTTCTTTATATATATATATATATAAAAATTTGATCGGGACCGGTTAGATAGAAACAATGGTTAGGATATATGGTCGATCGATTATTTGTCTGTGACTAATTGTGGTAATTTATCAAGTAATTGATTGATTGTGTTTGTTTGCGAGCGAGCGACAGGTTAGAGACGAGCAAGCGATTGATTGCTATAATTCGACTGAGAATTAAGATTTATAATATGAATTGAGCTTGAAATTGCCGGGTTGAGTTAATGGCTCGCGAGTGCGTGAATTGCTCGATTGATTTGATTGCCTGGCTGAAATGCTCAAGTGAGAGTCTTGTGCGCCTTGGGGCCGAGTTAGTTGTTTTTTCGAATGGATTTTGGCATTAATCAAAGATAAACAATGAGTTGATTGCCGAATGCAATTTGTGTGGTCATTTAAAAGATCAATGACGTTACTTGGCAAGTTCGCATTGTACCATGGGTACTCGTGCCGTACAGATTGTATGGAAATTCGTGACTTGTTAGAAGTACGATAATCCATGCCCCGTGCCAGTCGTACGGTTTTAAGGGATTATTGGATGCCGGTTGCAGCTTGTGATGGACCGAAGGTCATTTTTAATGAATGCTTACTTGCAGTGCCTTGCCGAGTGCACTAGATACACCGCTTGTAGTAGCCGTCGCTGAGAGGGTAAAGTGGACGCAGCCTGGTCCTACCAGAAGAGTGCGGGATCGCATTATTGATGTATCTATCACGCCAATCGCGTGGGTCATTATTTAATAATGGACTTATGTGATGTCCCATGTACGCTTGGGTGGTTGTGCTTCTGTTGGTTGTTGATTTGACTGATTTACTTTATTGATATATATATATATGTTTATATCTGGTGGCTTATTGTGGTGCTTAGGACATCCTGAGCGAATCAGTGTCCTAACCAAGATTAGGCTTGATTCACTGAGATTAAATTCTCACCTCGTCGTGGGACAACTTTTCAAGTCCGAAGTAATGGAGAGACCGGTGCGATTTGGTACCCCCATCCACTCATCACTCGATGTCAATCTCCACCCGGTGCTAGGGATGGACCAGATGTGGGAACGTCACATCACGACGATATGGGTTGATGAGGGGATGCCATAGCTGGTGGCACACCTCTCCAAGGCTTGGTATCTTCATGATGGGATGGATTTCTTTGGTCCGCTTAGAGGATTTGCGGGGCCACCTCTTCAGGAGATCCCTAATATCCCCGCTTGGGATCTGATGGACATCGATACGCTTGATGGGGAGGTGGTGGATCCCGCACCCGGTATGCAGTCTGAGCTCGAGCCCAAGCAGTCAGTAGTCCCCTCTGTGCATTCTAGCTAGAGTTCCTGTGACGACCCGAACGACTCAGCTCCCCTGGTTGGTTATGATGGCCCTGATGTCGAGTTTACCTAGTAGAGGGTTAGGTTCCTTTTGTGGTTAGGGAACTGGTGATGTTTTTGTGGGGGTACTGTTTTGGAGTGGATGAAAGTTAACCTTACCCGACTCCTGTATCTTTTTGCGAGTCCTAGAGGGCTACTCCGAAGCATAAGGTTGTAATTATCAGTCGTTGGCTCTGTAAGATTATAGATCATCTATTCTCAGCAGTTTATTTAGTATGGTGCTATCTGACTTTTCTTCCTACCTATCCCATGTGATTTTATTGGATGGAAGATTATACGTTCCGCATGCACAGTATATTCTTAGGTCGGTAGCAGTTGCCTGAAATGCTGTCTTTTATGACCTGGTGGCGATTTGGCAAGGGATATTATGGGTTCGAGAGTCGGGACGCGACACTATGTGCCAACATCTTCTAGATGTACTATGGTTCTCCTATTGAGAAAAAGAAACACCATTCATTTATTTATTTATACCTTTGTAAGTCGAAAAAGAAAAATAAAAAACACGGGCACTTAATCAATAATCAGTGACTTCGACATGAGTCATGTCACAGAAATGGCCTAAACGAAATTAGATTCTGTAAGATTCCCTAAGTTTTTGTTTTCGACCGCACGACAAGGATCGGGTTCTGTCTTTATTGATTTATGGAAGATTGGACCCCCTATTTATGATTGAGCTGGTCATACTATCATGCTTTTGCGATGGTTTTTCCTTTAGAAAAAGGTTATGCGGCTGCCGGGCGGCAACATTAAGGCTGCTGTCCCGACACATAAGAGACAGCGAAAGCTGGCGAGCTAGGGAGTGGAGGGCTCAGGAGCTCGAGCGTGGTGGTCGTGGCGCGGTAGCGTCCTTTGCTAGGACGGTGGTGGTTGATGATGGTCTAACGGCGGTGAAGATTCTGGGCTATTGTGACTCAATCCAAGATTTTAGTCGAGGCGACACGGGCGGGGCCACCAGTCCGCTGCCGGTGCGGCATAACCATGGAGCTTATGAGGTGCCTGAAAAGGTTTGACCCGGCCCACGGTCCCGAGGCTCAATGCCAATATTATCACAAGTTGGGCCTGAGCCCAGAAAAAGAAAAATCAAACGAAACTCATGTCCGGAGCAAGAACTCGGAACAGCGTCGTCGTATCTAACAATCCAGCATGGAAGAATGTCCTAATTGGGGAGAGACTATCTTGTATTTCGATTGCACAGGTGAGATCACGCAACCAATTAATTACATTACCTCTACGATATTTCTTTTAGAAAAATATCACATTTTCACAAAAATAAATAAATAAATATATATTTTTATCCGTCGGGAAGGTTCTTCGACCAAGTCCTTATTACTTCTTGGGTTATAATTGCTGCGACCAAACTTCAAGTCTCCACTCCCGGAAACTCTCACCTACGATTATCTTATTCCTCCTCGTATTATCGGATGAGCAGATCCACAAAACACCTTCTTTTGGTCCGTAAAACCGAGTCGCCCGAAAGATTTCGCGGATCGATGTGCAATTCGAGAGAGCGAAAGCTATGTAAACCTTAATCTCTTACTTGTGCTTGACATGGACTTCTCTAGATTAACCTTAAAAGAAAGGGTGGCTGATTAAGCAACCACCTACATCTCTCCAATGAGGCAGAAGCCACATATAATTCTCATTTGTTTCTTTCATCACAATCTTGCTAGCAAGTTCATTGACCTATTCCCTGGCTGTTGGACGAGGACATATACTAAACTAAACGGGTTTCGATCGAAATCGGCATATGATATAGCGTAATTTATTTGAATATCGTTAGTATACATCGACAAGATCTCTTTCGTCGAGAGGACGCGTTAATGATTTTTCTTCCTGTCGCTTTATCGATAAGCGATTGGCTGTGCTATCTATGTTGCGTTCAAATTTAGGATGAGTGATTTTTTTTTTCCTCGCACCAGTGAATTGCTGTTCAATCTGCTTGATGTTCATGCCGTCCGCATCCTTTCATACTCGGGAACAATTTGCCTTGGAGGTTATCTCGTTCCTTTTTATATGGAGATGTTGACCACAATTCGTCGTCGTTTTGTAGCTTCCAATCAAGTTATATTGTGCTATGGAGAATGCAATGTCGATTACGGATGGAGAATCTTCTTATCATGAGGGGTCAGTGAATTGACCTTAAGATTCTTGACGTCACTGTTTGCGACAATTGTTATCAAAATAATATGAGCACATAATTTAATTCGCTACGAATCAATCTACGCATCTTCGTGTGCTTCATCTTTGTAGAGTGGAAAGAGCCGACGAGAGTCGATGATCCTCTCGGGCGTTACCACAGGAGTTCCGCACCGCCATGGAATATGCAGCTCCGATCCGTCACTACTTCATTTTGAGAAAGCCCGTCGCCGCCGCCCCCGCTGCGGTGCTAGTGGAAAATAGAGCCGTCACTTATTTTACGGCGTTTGGCCCAGTCGAACTTACGCCGCAGACGAATCAACGCTCCCCCGAGGCCGAGGAGCGACTAGGGGCGACGGGGGGCAGTCAAGCCCGTGACCAGAGGAGCCTCATAGCGCTCGAAACTAACTTTTATACCACTAGGCCAATCATTTCTAGAACAGAAGGAAATTTCTGAAGAATTCAGAGGAAGAATTGTTCCTCCTTTTTTTTTTCCCCGTATATATTCAATGCACGATATATACACAAAGATGGCCTATCCTAATCTGTACACAATATCTGTACACAATATCCTAGTCCTAATCTGTACACAATATTGAATTTCCTGCAAAACAAAAAGTACACGGAATAGAATATTACACTTCTCAAAATTACAACCTTCTTCTTTGGCTCATCCTACAACTCACACCAACGCTCCCCTCAAGTTGGTGCACAGATATCTTCGATGCCAAACTTGTCAAATGAATTGTGGAAGATCCTAGCAGAGACAATTTTTGTAAGCACATCAGCCAGTTGTGCTTTGGATTTGACAAATGGGAACCGAACTATCTTGGCATCAAGATTTTGTTTGATGAAGTGTCGTTCTACCTCAACGTGCTTAGTACGGTCATGCTGAACTATATTATGAGAAATGTCAATAATTGTTTTATTCTCGCAGAACAGATTCATTTTGGACTTAGCATCAAAGCCAATTTTCATCATCAATCTCTTAATCCAAAGGAGCTTAGAAAGCCCTTCCGCCATTTACCTGAACTCAACCTCATCACTTGACAAAGCTACTACTTTTTGTTTCTTTCTCCTCACTTGATAAAGCTACTACTTTCTGTTTCTTTCTCCTCCATATAACTAGATCCCCTCCTACAAAAGTAAACTAGCATGAAGTTGATTTTTTGTCAAAAATACTCCTAGCTCAATCTGCATTTGTATAGCCTTCAATATTAAGATGATTATTCTTTGAGAATAGGAGTCCTTTCACCGAAGCGGACTTTAGGTAACGAAGAATCCGAACTACAACATCCATATGATCTTCACTAAGTGAATACATAAACTGATTGGCCATGCTCACATCATATACAATATCTGAACGAGTATGAGATAAATAAATAAATTTACCCACCAACCTTTAATATCTCTCCTTATCAGTTGGTGCCCGATCTGGGTATTCTTCGAGTTTGTTATTCTGAATAATCAGTGTATTCGCCGATTTCTAGTCTAGCATCCTCACTTGTGACAGTAAATGTAATATATATTTCCTTTGGGAAAGAAGTATACCTTTTTTTGATCTAGCCATTTCAATACCCAAAAAATATTTGAGTCCCCCAAGATTTTCCATCTCAAATTCAGTTGCTAATCTTTCCCGGAGTTTGAAGATCTCTTCCATATAATCCATGGTTATAATCATGTCATCCACATAAATTATTAAAGTTGTTACGTTTCCTTGATGTCGTTTCAAGAATAATGTATGGTCTGTGTCACTTTGAGTGTCGCCATATTTGTTCATACTAGGCTAAAGTATGGGGTGACTGTTTTAATCCATACAGTAGTTGTGGGCGGTTCCAGTTTCACAAAAAGGTTGAAGAGCCGGTTCTGGTTCTGGTTCGGAATCGGCGGTTCCGAGCCGGTTCCCAGTTCAAGCTTCGATTTCAAACTTTTATTTTTTAAAAAAATATTAAATAATAAAATAAAATCTAATAAATTCTAAATTATAAATTATAATCAAATTATATATTTTAATAAAATTTTAAAAAAAGAAGAAGATGAGGAATGTACTTGAACTTAATGAATTATCATTAAGCACCTACATATCTTTTTGGGGATAGAAGAATAAAAAACAATATAATTCTCTTACCTTTGATAACTCCAACTTACCTCATCATTAATCGTCGCTACCCATTATTGTTGTGGTGGTAGTATCTCCACATTCTTCACTAAAGAATTCGTTTTCTCGATTCAGCTCTTATTGTCGAAATTTAGCCTTTGTTCAATTACCGACACAAGCTTGAATCTCCACACTTTCTGAACTTAATCTTGAACGGGGGGAGTCCAAAATTAATCCTCCAGCACTAAATGCTTGTTCAATTGTCACTGTTGAAGAAGGGGTCACTAATATCTGTTTTGCGATGATGGAGACAATTGAAAATTGAATTGAATGGTCCTTCCATCATTCAATAATCTTGAAATCCGCGTTGTGTTCGGATTCACTAAACTCAAAAGTAATTATTAAATAGTTTTCTAATTTGGAAATACTACTTGTTGTCCTCTTCTATTTTTTTTTTGGCCTACTCATGAGCATTTTATACCCTCTACTAAGTGAAACACACGCATTGCTTTGTGAGACACTATGTTGGGCAAATCTATTGTCACTCAAACCATATCTACTACAAAATTCATTATATAATGCTACTAAAACTTGTTTAACCTCTATTTGTATAATTGAAATATCTATTGTTTCATCCAAATATAAACAATCATAATAATAATCCTTAAGATAATCTAATAAACCATCTAATTTAGTACGTGGATCGAAAATAATACAAACTAAATAGACAGAAGGAATGTTGAAATAATAATGTAACCATTTTTTTCGCATGCATTATTAAAATACTCGAAGCTAATTTAGTATCTTTTTCATATTCATTAAAAAATCAGTAATATTAACACACTCCATTAAAAATAAATGCGTAGTAGGATGATAAATACCGGATAAAGTATTAGTAGTATCATTAAAAACTTTCAAAAAATCTAAATTTTTGTTTGCAAATGTCCAATGTTGCGGGAGTAAAGCAATATCGGGAACAATATCGAAAATAAAGGAACATAATAAATCTTTGTAATCAAAAGTTTGTAGAAGTATCTCATAGGCAGAATTCCAACGAGTCGAAATATTTTTTGGAAACCTTTTTCCCTTTCTCCCATGTAGTTTACAAAATTTGCCCTATGTTTTCATAAGATGAGGACGACTCCATAAAAATCTAATTGCACTCTTTATTGGGTGGAGAGAAGTCACAAGAACTCGTAAACCATCTTTTACACATAAATTCAAAATATGGCAAACACATCTAATGTGAAAAAATTGTCTGCCAAAAGAGGATTTATATTTTTTTTCTAACTCGAAAATGGAAGCAGTATTTGCGGCGGCATTATTAAAACCAATTGAAAAAAATTTATTAATCAAATCATATTTTTCTAAAACTTGCATAATTAATCTATAAATATCATGAGCCATATGTCTTTCAGGAAAAACTCGAAATGCAAGAAGTCTTTTTTGAATAACGTAATCATCACCTATCCAATGGCTTGTGGCACTCATATAAGAATTAATATTTCAAGAATCACTCCAAATATCACTTCCTATATCTACACGTCCATTGAATTCTCCAATTTTTTTTTTAAATTTTTTTTTATAAACATGGACAAGTTCGTGTCTAAGAGTAGTTCTCGGAATAGATGGTGCTTGCGGAGCCACCACAGTATTTACCAAATATCGAAAATTAAAACTTTCACCAGTATTAAACGGAGCACAATCGAGGGCAACATATTCAACTAACGTTTGTTTATGAAGTTTATGATTGTAACGGAATAAAGGATGAGAGTTAGGATTGGCGTATTCGGATATTGGTTGTTGGCTAGTGTCGATCCCCACTTGCGTTGGATGTTTTTTCGTCAAATGCCGACGAAATGTTCCATAGCTATCTCCTTTACCAAGTTTGTATGTTTGCGGACAATATTTACTGCTTATATCAAACTTGCCTTCGTTTTCATTCCATACCTTGTTGAAGTGTAGCCATAAGTCGGATGTATCCTCTTGCCTCTTTCGTCCCGACTTCTTTGCTATCGACGTTTCTTCGATACCAGCAGGAGGATGAAGACTTTCTCGCGTTGGGACGTACTCGACGTTGGGAATGGGAACATAGTTGATATTAACATCGTCGTCTTCCTAACATGCATATTCACTAGGATCATATGCAAGAACAGGATAATCGGATTCTCCCATTGGGTTTTTTCCCTTTCTAGCATATTCGCTTCCACTTGCCATTTTTTGAGAAAATCAAGAGGAAAGTTGATTCAAAGAGAAACTAGCGGATTGAGAGAATTTGAGCGAATTTGAGATATTGAGAGTATTGAAAAATATTGTGAGAAATTATGAGAAAAATAAAACGGGGGAGAGGTATTTATAGAGTTTTATTTTTAAATTTTTTAAAAAAATTGTAAGTGGCCGTTCGTTGCAATTGCAATGGCTCTCTTTTTAATTGCATTGGCCCAAAGAGGCGGCAGGCCCCACCTGGCAAGATATATATATATATATATATATATATATATATATATATATATATATATATATTATAAATTCCGATTCCGAATTGGCCCGGAATCGTCGGTTCCAAAAAATATGAAACCAGAACTGGCCCTTGAAGGCAGATTTTGGTTCCTATTCGGAGCCGTGAACCAGGTCAACGGGCTGGTTCCGAGCTTTTGACACCTAAATTTTGATTTATAACATAAAATAAGAGTTATTCATAACTCTTGCAAAAAAATAAATTCTCATGCATTACATATTTATTTTCTGTCAGTCCTGCCACTTGCATTAGGATCAAAGGTGAGTCGATTGAGTATAATTTAATATCAATATGAAATTTTCGACCACAAGAGGGGATGATCGAATTTATATGGGTTTGGGCTTCATTCGAGTTTAATTCAGTCTAGTTTAGGTCTTTTAAATGCAAGGCTTTCAACTAATTATCTATTTAATTAGTTAAAGCCCGATTAGGCCCTGAATTTGCGTAAATAAACCCACAAATGGGAGAATTTCGGCCAAGCCATATGCTCCTCTATTATTGCCGAAATTTTGAGTACCTGAGTCCATCAATGATAGAAGTTTCAATCCAACGACTATTGTTTCTTGAATCCGATGGTAAAAAATAAACCCTACGGTTCAAGGCCTTTCTTAGTCTATATATATATATATATCTATATATATATATCTCACATTAGCCTAGGGTTCAGGGAGGCGACATAATTTTCTGACACTCCAACCACTCTCTTTCTCTCTCTCTCTCTCAACGAATTTTCTCTCTCTTTTACTCTCACGGTCGACCGCTCGTTATAGCCCTGCACTGCCATCGTTCCGTCATCGCCACCATACACGTGCCGACCTGTTTGTGACTTGAAGTGCCTCCTTCTTACTGCTTTCATTCCAGTCCGAAGCTGCTGTCCAGAAGCGTTTGTCTTATCGCTTGGCGCTAAAATCAAACTGCGAACGTTGCGGATCGAAGTTGAAGCCTAGGCTGGATTTTGTTGCTATCCAGTGGTGTTTTACTATTATTTTGAGTTCAAATCAGCCTATTTTGGACGTTTTCTACTCATTGACTAGCGCAGGTCTTCACGCAAAAGAGGGGGGAACGACAAAAATTCGACAGATCCTCTCTCTCTCTCTCTCTCTCTCTTATTCCGACCGACGTCCACGCACTGCTTGCTGCTTGTTGCCTCCATCAACGCTGCCACTGTTCGCCCTTGATCATCGCCGAATCCGGCACGCCGATGCCGTTGCTGCTCTTACTTTTTCGTTCACCACCCCCGAAGGTTTCACATTAAGTCAGCGCTGTCTTCGCCCCCTGCAGATTAAGGTAATGTCCATATATTTACACAGGATTGATTTGATGATACATGGAGTTGGGAAGGTTGCATTTTAGATCTCGTTTATATGCTTTTGTGCCATTCAGCCCGGAGATATGTTGTTTTTTGCATGTTCTGTATCAATAACTGTTGTAGAACTTTTGAGGACTTGAGAAGACGAATCTCTGAATTTTCTAACGTTCGTTTTGCATAATTTGGGGTGTCGACATTGAATGATGTGCAAACTCATTTTTTTAGAAAATTCGAAGATCATAATTTTTTGTTAAAATAAATCTCGAATTTAGCTAATCTAACCTATCATCGTTTAGGTCTGATTTGCTATCTTTGAAGAAACCAATTTTTAATTCAAGATCTGAATTTTTTTTTGGAAAATTCGAAAAAGGATAAACGACAATCATGATTTGGCTATGGATGTTAGTTGGCAGATTGTTATCCTGATTGATTGATTGACTTTTGCCATATCCAGAAAATTGGTTGCCGAGAATAGGATAGTTCTTTTTTTTTTTTTAAATTTCATCCAAAAAAAAAATCAGTTGCATTGCATATTACATATTTGTCGTGTCATGCATTTTGCCACGTCATCTCGCCATGTTATTCTTACACGTCATCCATGCATAAATGTCACATCATCTTTTATGTCATTGCATGTTACATGTCATATAGTTAGGTTGCATTAGCATCACAGTTAATAAAAGAGAAAATTAAAAAAAAATCAAGTCACATGAACCAATCAAAAGACCTTTGCATGAAATTGGTACCGAAAGGGCATTAGTTTTGATTAACTAGTGTAATTAAGTTTCCGAATCCACAATCTTTGATTCGTAGAAGTAAAATGGTTCTCCCGCCATTTTACTTAGGTTTCTAATCAACCTACCAATAATGATTAGTGGTGACTCTAATTTATAAATCATTTCAGTGAAATTTAAAGTTACGAATTGGTAGGGCTTGGAGAGTCTGTATTAGGTTAATTAATTTAATTGACCTAATAATCTATTAGCCTAATTAATTTTTTTTAGGTCGCGACAGCTTGGCGACTCCACTGGAGACTTAAATTTTTAATTTGTTCGAAAATTATAATCGATGAATAGATTTTTCCAGTCAATTTTTTGGAAATCAAGCTCAAATTTCAAATTTCCTTAATTCACCTCTAATTTTCGAAAAAAATTTAAAAAAAATTATGGACTTAGCCCATGGATTTCATGTTATATGTCTTGATTGATGACTTGAGTTTGTTTCTGACCAAAAGATCGAATTTTTTGGGCCGAAAAGTTTTGTTTCGATTATGTGGAATTCGCCGGAAAACTGGCAAATGTGCTCAGAATGGGCCCAAATTTGGTGGGCCAAAGGAAAACGGCCTTCTAATCAATTTTTGCGGCCTTTGGCCGCAATGAATTTTTGCGATCCAGGGTCATCTTGATGGGTTTTGAGGCCGTTTTTGAATTTTTGACTGATTTTTTTCTTAGTTTTCGGCTGTTTATATGCTTGCTTTAGAGTTCTTTCCTTGATTGAATCTCACTATTAAGGTGTTAAATATTCTTGCAGACTTGAAGTGATAAGGGGTGGAGTATTTGTTAACTTCTTCTTACAGGCTGGAGTAGGAATGTACGTCTTGAGGGATTATATTAAAGGGCTGTTTTGATATAAACTCCTGCGCTTGTCTCTGCTACCTTTGCATACACACTTAACACACACAACCTGCCATTGGACTTGAATGGCTAGGCTTAGGATGGTATTTGATTAGGGACACTCTGGCCATCACCGCCTGGCCTGAGTCTCCCTCTTCAAGTCCCGTACTCTTTCAAATTGGTGCCATGGTTCATCACCTCTATCGTTCGCCATGTGATACGGGTCGATACTTGGCTGTGCCGGATGTCTACGAGGAATCCTGATGCAATCACAAATCATGATGGTTCAATTTGGGTATCCTTGGACCGCCACCTTTGTTAAACCTTGATAGACAGAAATCGAACCTCATGTCGCATTTCATCTGCATGTCTATGTGTTTGTTCATTTCACCTGTCTAAATATGGTATTCTCTTCAGTCTTTCACTCATGCTTTCCTGTTTACTTATATTTTCGAGTCGGTCCATGGCAATTTATAGGTGAGTCATAGTCTCGAGCTATAGATCATGGGGATGATTTGAGTCTTAACTCCAGTGAAAGATCAACTGAAGCAGTGGTAGAGCGATTTGAATGAAGATGGCCGAGAGATAGTTAGATTCCGTATTGGCTGGATGTTGCCCTTGATTCATATCCGTATGCGGTTTGGTTTCATTCATGCATTGGTGCAGTTCTGGAGTCTATAGGCTACTACCTTCATATTTGGTCAGCACAAGCTAACTCCAACTCTAGAAGAGTATAGTGCTCTTGCTAGAAAGTCACTAGACTCGAGTTAAGTCACTCCGCCAATTGGCGAAGGTCCTGTCCTTGTTTTGTTTGAGTACTTGAGCGTCAATCGAGATGAGGTGGCAAAAGCTTTAAAAGGGAGTCACGGGAGTTGTCCCCTTTCATTCCTAGAAACATGTTTTGGAAAAGCTCCCTGTGCATATGATAAGGCTAAAATCTTTATCCTGTTATTCTTTGGCTCAATTATTTTCCCATATAAGGAGAAAATTATAGACCCCATGATAGCATATTTTGCAAGACAGGTCAATAATGGAAAGAATTTTGTTAATGCCATCTTGGTTGAGACCTTCATCTCGCTCACCAAGTTCAAAACCAATTAGGATAAAACACTTAGAGCTTCACCTAAAATTCTTCAAGTTTGGTTCATTTCTCATTTTTCTGAATTTGGAAAATACCTAGAAATACCCAAAATTTCAGAACTTGAACATCCTCTCTTGAAGTTTAAAAATGAACAAGATCGCGTTTCCGAGCATCATTATTCCAGACTGCTAGTCCTGTTAGCAAACCCAAGTCTCGTAACTTTCCTATGGCATGTTCTTTGGTTCAAAGTGGAAGAAGTTAGAATCATAGGACAAGACGAGGCACCCGTCCCTCTTTTGGAAATCTCTGGCATCACAGAGTACTATTCGGTCAGAGTTGTTCGGCAATATGGCATGATACAGTCGATCCCTCCAAAGTCGAAGAATGTAGAAATTCGCATACACTTCGATTTGAAGGATCAGAAATTCGAGGAACACGCCGCCCTTGCTCATGCTATGTGGGAGTGTTGCAGGCCAACCAAGCTAATGTTTTTCAAGGGAATCTTCTCAGGGAATGTCAAGACGTACCATGCCACAATCAGTTATATCGAGGGGCAAGTCATCTCAAAAAAATGGCTCCCTGTGATACCTCAAGTGGCTGTTCAAGATATAAAGCGTTTCGAGATCAATCGCCTCAAGCGGAAGCTCGCCAAAGCATATATCATGGAATGAGGATAAGTACAAGAAGCTCAAGGCTCAAGTTGTCCCTCAGAAGTCTACAGCTTGAGATAGGTAGAGTCTTTATTTGCTAATTTCTGTTCATTGTTTCATTTGAATATTGTTCCGGTTGTTATTATTTCCGAGCTGATGCACCGCACGACCTGATTTTTTAGAGCTTTATCTAGCCATATTTGAATTTTGACGTCTAAACGGAAAATGTTCAGAATATCAGGGGCTATCATTTATAAAAATTAGAGAATAATTCGTGGTGTTTTCCATTTATTGGACGAATTGTCATAAAGGGTAATGTAGGTGGGAATTTCGGCAGTTTACTCACACATGCTTTGTTTTGTAGATTACTATTTTTAAAAGATCTCCTTTGCTGGACCATGCAAAATGAAAGTTGTAGATTGATCTCTAACTAGTAATTTGAAAAATTACAGGCCTTAATTCACACTTTAAGGGGGTAATTCGCTCATTTTACAAAAATCGGACATAATAGTTTTTCTGGGAAGTCATTTTTAAAATAAGTATTATACTATACTGATTGGTCCACTTTTAACCATAAGTTTGAACATCAAAGCTGTTCCTCGTTAAGTCGTAGATCAGCTTGTAAAATTTGGAATTGTTTGATCAACATGAGAATTATGACGAATTTTATCGTGAAGGTCGACGGAACTGAAAACAGCCTAATTCAGATTTTTGCTTTGCTTATTGGGTCTAGAGAGTTGTCATGGACTGGTCCACTATTCTCACTCACTTTACTAATCTTCGTGTGGTCTTTCTTTGAAGGTAATTTATCACGGGTCATTCACACATCACCAGGTCAGTCGCAAAGAAAATGGCTGACAAAGCTGAAATGAACGTTGCAATACAAGAGGCCCTTCAAGAGCATATAGACGCCACGAACAATAGAATGGACAACATGGTCTCTCAAATGACAGACAAGATGCTGACGAGTCTCATGACTTGAATGCAGCTGCCTAGCCAGACATCTCAAACTCCGGCGCCTCCTCCACCTTTGACAGCTGATGGTTCAGGCAAGAACTAAGAGCAATTTTTGTCACCGGATGACATGTTCATCCCAGGCTCTAGTATGAATGCTTCGCCAGCAGTTCCAGCTCACCAAGCTAGCCCTGTGGCTCTAGAGAAGGCTTACGATGCAGCCAAGCTGATGGCTCAAATGGAGCAACAGATGGAGCAAAAGATAGAGTTGAAGATGGAAGAAAGACTCCAAGAGATTCATGGAACACACAGCATCCCTCATGTCCACTTTTCTACCTTCATAAAAGTTGATGTGCTAGAAAAGTTTAAAGTGCCTAATTTTGAGAAATACATCGGCATGTCCAACCCTGTGCAACATATTCAGATGTACCAGACGAGAATGAGCAACTATGCTGACAGTGGCCCTTTACTGGTTTAGACTTTCCAGGCCAGTTTGAAGGATGCAGCCATGCGATGGTTTACTAACTATGAGATATATAGCACGGGAAATTAGAAACAAGTGGCAATTGTTTTAACAAGCACTTTAGTTTCAACATAGACATCATCGTCTCTAGAGAGGACTTGGAACAAGCCAAGATGACGAAGGACGAGACGGTCAAGCAATACGCTACCAAGTGGATGAACACCGCATCCCAACTCAAGCCCATTCCCCCTGAGAGGGAACTCATGAAGCTGTTTGTGTCTACACTTCCACAGACTATGCGAACACGAGTCCTTGGCACCTCTACAATATCATTTGCTCATCTCATAGCAATGGCTAAGGAAGTGGAAGGTGGCATGAAGAAGGGCTGGTACAGAGATGCTAGCACGCCCGCAAAATGATTCGGAATAAAGAAAGACAAGGAAATCGCTCCTCAGATCAACATGACAAGTTCCGCGCCGGCTGTACTAGTTCCCGTCAAGAAGCAAGGGAATTTTGGTGAACAGAAGCAAAGGAGAAATCCACGCCCACCCCGACAATACGCACCTTTGCTGGGAAAACTTTCTCAAGTCCTGGCTATCCTCCGCAAGAAAGACTTGTTGTCAACTGAAACTTTAAGGCCAAATTATACATTGTATGCTGGGTATGACCTGTCCAAGAAATGCGATTACCATCGCGGTGAGGTTGGCCACGACATAGACAATTGCTTTGTGCTTAAAAATCGCATCCAAGACTTGCTCGAGTCAAAGGCATTTTCGTTCCAGTGTAACGCCCAGCCAAATGTCCAAAATAATCCCTTGCCTGACCATTCTGGCAAAGTCAACGCTGTGTTTGATTGCAATATCCAACTAGCGGGAAGGTTTAAAGTTCGGTTAGCAGATGTTCTTGATGCTTTGGTTAGAGCAGGATATTACCGAACTGGAGAACTACTGTCGCTGGATGAGTTAAAGAAGACAGTTTCGACCCTGATGAAGAATGAGTTGATAATTAAAGTCAATCACGAGGAGACAATTGCCACTACTTCTCAGATCGTCATTGACTGGGATCAGGAGCTTGCTGCCTTGACCATGACTCAGTCTGAGCATTTTTCAGAACCTGGAGAAGCCGATATAGCGAGTCTGGTCAAAGTTAACTTGAATTTGGCTGACATGCCACCCTTCAAGATGCATCGGATGATGAGTTAGGGATTGTCGTACCTGAAGCTTTGGTGATCAGCTCGCCTCAACCATTTCCTTACAAAAACGATAAAGCTGTCTCGAGGACATATGATCTGGCCTTGGTGACGAGATTTGGGCCTGCGTACAATGAAGATTAACCAAACAAGCAGGTCATAGAAAATGATGCAAAGGAGTTTTTAGCTGTAATCAAGACGCGCGAGTACAATATTGTCGATCAGCTGCGAAAGTTGCCAGCTCAAGTTACTTTACTCGAGCTCCTGCAGTCATTTGAAAAGTATAGGGAATCCCTCATGAAGGTGCCGGGGCAAGTACACGACCCAGTAGATATCGATCAGGACAAGCTGGAGAATTTTGTCGGGATCATCCTTCTAAAAGATCAGGTGGCATTCGTTGATGATGAAATTCCTACTGAGGAACACAATCACAACAATGCCCCACACATAACAGTGAAGCACAAGCAAACTCTAGTGGCGTGAGTGCTCGTTGACAATGGTTCGGCACTGAACATTTGCCCTTTAGCCACTCTGAATCTGCTAGGGGTAGATTTGGCTAGGATGCAGGCTGCCAAGACCTCAGTCAGAGCTTTTGATGGTGTGAAGAAAGATGTCATGGGACAGATCAATCTAGACATCCTGATTAGACCTTCCATGTTCGATGTTTTGTTCCAGGTGTTAGATATTCCATCAGCTTTCAACCTCCTACTTGGTCGTCCTTGGATTCACAATGCAGGAGCTGTACCATCAAGTCTTCATCAGAAGATCAAGTTTGTCGTTGAGGCAAAACTAGTGATCGTTCATGATGAAGAGGATCATAGGATCTTCAATGAAATGCTTTTGAACTGGTACAGACTATTCACGCATCACTAAAAAGTCCTCTAGTCATTCCTGAAGTATCTCACGCTTCTATCATGGTGGCCAAAGTAATGGTTGGCAATGATTTCGAGCCTGGCACAGGTTTGGGCCGACATGGTCGGGGGATCCGTACCTCGATTAAGCTTAACAGACAATCCCATACAGCAGATTTGGGACACCAAGGACGTGGTCAGTCTATACATAGTGGGCAATACGAAAGAGGCCGTGGAAGGTCCGAAGCTAGTCCTTTACCGCCCCCACTCTACACTACTTTCCAATCAACTGGTGTGGTTGGTGGATATGATGAGCTGACCCAGTTCGAAGACGACCTCAGGATTGTATTCCCATATTCTCCACATGGCCAAGATGTTTTGGCCAAGCCGATGACACTGGATGAGGATGCATCTGATGATGGACTCCTCGATCTCACTGGTTGTTTTGATGACCTCATTATTGGAGCCATATCTGAGGATCTTGTACAGGTTGATAAGGTGCCAGAGAAGGACCTTTGCATGGCATCTGAATCTCTAAGTCTGTCTATCGATGTAGTAGTCGAAGATCCAATGAAGAGTTCACAGTAACATTTTTTGAGATTTTGCAATCCCCTACATGGGATCTTTCCAGCTTTCTTTAATTTTTTCATACCGCATTAGGATTTTGAATTCATGTTGCAGGTTAGGATTTCATTTTAATTCAATGTGGTACTCAATAAGATGTAATTCGTTGATTTTCATATCAATAAAATTATAGATGTTTTTCATTGAATTTTGGAATCTTGATGAGGCATCTCAAACCAACCCAATGACGATAGCCAACGAGTGAACAATCTGTCATCCATGGTAAGCACTGAGGGTTGGGCTTCCTCAAGAGTTCTCGTCCCACGATCTAAAAAAAATGTGTTTGAAAATACACACTAGTTTTCAAAAGAAGTTGCGATGCATGCATGATTAAACCCTATTTGTTTATCTGACTTCGCCATTTTATGTTTCGGGGAAAATATGAAGAGGGTGATCCATTGGATTCTGGCGTGTACGATTTAGACGAATTCACTCCTAATTAAGAAGAAATCCGTCAAGAGATTGAACAGCACGAGATGATTAAGTTTATGACTGGCAATGAGACTATATCAATCAATTTGGCCAATGAAGAGAATCCAAGAAAGGTGAAAATTGGGGCAAACTTGTCCACCGAAATGGTCGAACGTCTCACCAAGCTCCTGAAGGATTACTAGGATATCTTCGCTTGGTCCTATGTAGATATGTCCGGTCTTGATCGATCAATTGTTTAGCATTACTTACCGACCGATCCATCATTCAAGCCAGTAGTACAGGGATCACGAAGAGCTAAGCCAGAACTAGCAAAGAAAATCAGGGAAAAAGTCATGAAATTCCTTGATATGGGATTTATTGAGGCTACCCAATATTCTAACTAGGTCGCTAACATTGTTCCGATGCTAAAGAAAGACGGTCGAGTTCGAGTTTGTGTCGACTACCGTGATCTAAATAAAGCGAGTCCTAAGGATAATTTTCCACTCCTGCACATTGATGTGCTTGTAGACAGCACGACAGGATTCAAAATGTTTTCATTTATGGACTGTTTCTCAGGCTATAATCAAATCCTAATGAACGTAGATGATAAACTGAAGACTACATTCACCACTCCGTGGGGGATGTTCCATTATAAGGTGATGCCTTTCGGTCTCAGGAACGCTGGCGCAACTTATCAATGAGCCATGGTTATTTTATTCCATGACATGATGCACAATGAGATTGAAGTCTACATCGATGACATAATTGCAAAGACAAGAAGTGGAGAAGATCATATTGAAACCATGACAAGACTATTCGATAGACTCCGGAAGTTCAAGCTATGACTTAATCCCTGCAAATGTGTTTTCGGCGCCAACTCCGGCAAATTGCTCGTGTTCATTGTTAGCAACAAGGGTATTGAGATAGACCCGTCCAAGGTGAAATCCATATGTGAGCTCAAGTCCCCAACGACAGTAAAAGAAGTTCGAAGCCTCATGGGCAGGTTGAATTATATTGTTCGATTCATTTCTCAGCTATTTGAGACTACTAAACCTTTCTTCAAGTTGTTAAAGAAGAATGCGTTGGTCAAGTGGTATAATGATTGTGATGAAGCCTTTGAGAAAATAAAACAACATCTCATGAATCTGCCAGTGTTTGTTCCGCCAGTGTCGGGGCAACTTTGATACTTTATCTCACGATCCATAATGAATCCTTGGGAGCTATGCTAGCACAGATAAGACAAAACGATGGGAAGAAATGCGCCATTTATTATCTGAGCAAGAAGTTCACAGCCTTTGAGATGAATTACTCTGAAGCTGAAAAGACATGTGCGGTTCTAGTTTGGGTACTGCACAGATTGTGGCAATACACTTTGCATTACCAAATTCTCTTGGTGACAGAATGCGATCCTATCAAGTATCTGCTAAATCAACCTGCCCTGATAGGTAGGCTTGCTAAATGGTAGATCCTCATTTCTGAGTTCGATGTGCAATTTTTGTCTCAAAAGTCTGTAAAAGGACGAGCCATAGCCAATGTCCTGGTCGAAAATCCGAGACAAGATGAAGATCCATATTAACCCAAAGATAGAGTCATGGCGATCGAAGATTACTTTTGGATCATGTATTTTGATGGAGCTGTGAATTTATCTGGATTGGGTACAGGAGCAGTCCTAATATCTCCAGGCGGTCAACATTATCCTGTGGCAGCAAAGTTAATATTTGCCTGTATTAACAATATTGCAGAATATGAAGCGTGCATTCTGGGCCTATAGGCCGCAATTGAAATGGGTGTAACCCGACTTAAAGTATTTGGAGACTCGGCCTTAATCTTCCTCCAAACGGTTGGAAAGTGAAAAATAAGAGACGTTAAGTTGATACCTTATCATGAATATCTAGATAAGTTGGTAGAGGGGTTTGATGATATTACGTTCGAGTATTTATCTAGAACTCACAATTAGTTTGCTGATGCATTGGCTACTCTGTTTTTGATGTTGCAAGTCACCAATGGGCTTGAGGTTGAGCCATTGAAGATTGAGGTACTAAGAAAACTAGCGTATTGTATGACCATAACCGATGAACCTGACGGCAAGCCTTGGTACCATGATATCAAGACTTACATTCAGGAGCAAAAATCTCCTGAACAGAGTTTAGTGTCTGATCAAAGGTATATAAGGAAGATGGCCTCGAAATTTTTCCTAAGCGGAGAGAGCCGCTATAAAAGATCCTTTGATTCAGTTCTTCTAAGATGCATCGACTCTACTGAAACCGTCCGTCTGATGATAGAAGTACATGAAGGAATTTGCGGTCCACATATGAATGGCTACATGCTCGCCAAGAAGATTATGATGTTAGGCTATTACTAGCTCACTTTGGAAAGTGACTGCATCCAACATGTTCGTAGCTGTCACCAATGCCAAATTCATGGTGACAAGATCAACGTTCCTTCGAACGAGCTACATCAGTTATCCGAACTATGGCCTTTCTCTATGTAGGGGATTGATGTGATTGGTCTAATCAAACCCAAAGCATCAAATGGGCATCGTTTCATTCTAGTTGCCATAGATTATTTTTCCAAATGGATTGAAGCAACATCGTATCTAGCAGTGACGGCACAAAATGTGGTGAAATTTATTAGCTGAGACATCATTGCTCGATATGCTTCACCCGATGTCATAATCACTAATAATGGCTTGAATTTTAACAACAAGATGGTTGATGATTTATTCACAAAATTCAAGATCAAGCATCTGAACTCTTCCTCATACTGTCCTCAGATGAATGGTGCAGTGGAGGCGGCCAACAAAAACATCAAGAATATCCTTGCCAAGACTGCTAAGAATTATCGCAATTGGCATGAGAGGTTACCTTTTGCACTTATGGCATATCGAACTTCGATTCGAACTTCTACCAGGGCAACCCTGTATTCTCTTATGTATGGAATGGAAGAGTGTTACCTGTTGAGGTAGAAATCCCTTCTTTACGTATATTATCTCAAGTCAAGCTGACTGAAGCCAATTGGATCCAACAGAGGATGGATCAGTTGAACCTGATCGAAAAAAAGCGACTTAAAGCCTTATGCCACAGCCAGTGCTACTAGCAGAGGGTTACTAAATCCTTTAACAAGAAAGTCAGGCCTCGGCATTTTCAGGTAAGAGACCTCATTCTGCGAAAATTGTTGCCTATTATTCCACTTCCAAAAGGGAAGTTTGCTCCGAACTACGGCGGTCCGTATGTCGTGAAGAAGGTACTCCCTGGAGGTGCTTTAATCCTCGCAAAGATGGATGATCGTGTTTTCACCTTTCCTGTTAACTCTGATGCTGTAAAGAAGTATTATACTTGAATTGCCTTGACATCTTTTGATCAAGTTATAATATTTCATCTGATGCTCATTTCATCTCATCATGCTGTTTTGTGTGCATTATTAATTTCCACTGTGAGATAATTTCAATCAGGAAGTTTCTCTGATCTAATTGAATTAACCTTTTTGAAAGAGGAACATCGGGATGATGAAAGGCAAGCTATTTCGATACACGTCCTATATCACAATCTCTAGAGAGCAATGTGAGAATTTCCATGCTTATAGGGTAAAAGGTTATCTTGCGAAAAGTATGACGGTCAAAACGATATGAATCATTCATTTCATCTATCCCAAACACTATAGGTTGCACATTGCTAAATCCTTTTTGAACGGTGATTTCATTTCATAATCCTGTAAGGAACAACCCCACATCGGGCAGATTTTAGAGATTCAAAGGATGAGTTAAATTTTTTTGCTTTTACTTGCATCAATCTTTGAGTATGTTTGTTGCATGCAGAGTCTGTGTTAGCTCAAGTGCTTTAGACATGACGAAGAGCATTTCATTTCTACACCCATACACACTAATCCTTTGCTAAGCCAAATTTGAGCGGTGGATTCACTTCTCCAAGCCCAATTGATGATCATCTTGAGCAAAAAATCATTTCAAACTATCTGAAATAAAAAAACAAGCAAAATGTCTTGGGGTAGGCTGAAACTTGAAAGATTGGCTTACGCAATAAGCAGACAATTCAGATAAGACACTTCCTTCCTAAAGAAAAAAAAGGAAAAAAAGTCGCTGTACAAAAAGAGAAAAGGAAAAGATGGTGAAGCTTACCATGCAAAAGAATGGGGAACAAAATCGTCCACTCCCATTAAAAACAAAGGGGAGAAAAGAAAAAGCTCTCTCGAAAAAAGTCCAAAAGGAACGAATAGTCTTACCTGAGTGGGTTCCTCAAAGAAAGATCATTTCTGAAGCATAGAATGACAGAGACGGACGATCACTGATTCTCTCATGCAACCCATTGTTGAAAATAAGCCTTTCATTCCAAGCCTACTCTGAACCTATATTACAACCCTCACTGAAAGTCTCTTCAGATTAGGGCTCTTAGGTTAATATAGGATTTCAAATGCTTATGATTGTCGCTCGAAGTAGTGCGAGCAAGATCATTTTATCTCATTTCGCAGGGTTCCTGATCTGTAAACCCAATGCAGCCGATGAAGATTTCATTTCATAACTTAAATGACTCGCATGAGTCCCCCTTTTTGAATAGCCTTTGACCAAGCCTGAATTACAGTCCCCGTGAAAAAACTCATGGATTGACATGGTCATACTAATTGCGAGAATACTCAGACCCTTGTCAGGCTTGATAATGACAACTCTGAGCGTTTCTCTTATTCGCATTAATAGTCGAGTCTTAAAAGCCTTTTTCGTGAGAAAGAGTGAAAAATCCTTTCTGATTGAAATTCCCCATTCAATTTGATTAATTTGTCAGAAAGATCAAATAGACTTTCTTATTGACAAATTCCCCAGTAAAGCTTTATAATGCAAGCAAAAGCTCATGAATTTTTTCTAGCATATGATGTCGCATTTACATTGAGCTTATGCATGTCATCATTTTTCGAGAGATTAGACAAATATGATGCAGTTAGTCTACCCATCATTCATTCGTCATTCAGAAAATCTAAGTTAGTTTTCTGAATCCTCTTAAAGTCGACTTTAGTCATACCCCCTTTGTGGTCGCACTGATATTTGTTCAGGCATCACACCATTTTGTATTCGTACTGATCCAATTCAGATGATACATTATCTATCGTCTTGATACGGTGAGACCTGCTTGAGTAGGTCGCGAGAGATCATTTTACCGACTCATGTTGACCCGTTGAGGATGCCGCAAGAGACACCTTACCGACTCATGCTGACCCGTTGAGGAGGCCGCATGAGACACCTTACCGACTTATGTTGACCCGTTGAGGAGACTGCAGGAGACACCTTACCGACTCATGCTGACCCATTAAGGAGGTCACAAAAGACACCTAACCGACTCATGCTAACCCGTTGAGGAGGTCCCAAGAGACAAATCTCATCTTGATAGGGTGAAACTTGCTTGAAAAGGTCGTGAGAGATCATTTTACCAACTCACAGTGACCCGTTGAGGTCCTAATAGACAACTCTCATCTTGAAACAGTGAGACTTACTTGAGAAGGTCGCGAGATATTATTTTATCGACTCATGCTGACCCATCGAGAAGGTCGTAAGAGACACCTTACCGACTCATGGTGACCTATTGAGGAGGTTGCAAGAGACATCTTACAAACTCATGCTGACCCATTGAGGAGGTCGCAAGAGACATTTTACCGCCTCATGTGACCCGTTGAGGAGGTCCCAAGAGACATCTCTCATCTTGATACGGTGAGACCTTTGTAAAAAGGTCGCGAGAGATTATTCTTACCGACTCATGGTGACTTGTTGGGGTGGTCCCCAAGAGACAAATGGTCAGCTCGAATCATAACTCGAGCATATTTTCGAACTCTACATAGATCTTGCGCCGTTTCGCGTTAGAAAGAAATTTCTGGCAACATATGGGCTTAGTATCTTGAAATCCTAACACCCGCAAAGAAGTCTGGAGATTGAGGGAATCATTAGCATTATAAGATATTTGGTAAAAACATATATTCCATATGCGATCCATGTGCATATTTCTCTAATATGGTGCAAAGAGAAATTTTTGGCACATGTTATTTATAACACCGCATTTCATGCATCGTTTCACCTGCATCAGAAAATGGGATTTAAAAACTCCAGCAAAAAAAAATCATCATCATTTGCATTTTGCAGAATTTAGTTTTCAATTTCAGTGTTTGAGCGAACCCTCTACTAGTTTCCACTCAAAGAGGGGCAAATATTGACACAAAATTTTTGATTTATAACATAAAATAAGAATTATTCATAACTCTTGCAAAAAAATAAATTCTCATGCACTACATATTTATTTTCTGTTAGTCATGCCATTTATATTAGGGTCAAAGATGAGTCCATTGAGCATAATTTAATATCAATATGAAATTTTCAACCACAAGAGGAGATGACCGAATTTATATGGGTTTGGGCTTCATTCGAGTTAAATTCAGTCCAGTTTAGGTCTTTTAAATGTAAGGCTTTCAACTAATTACCCATTTAATTAGTTAAAGCCCAATTAGGCCTTGAATTCTCCCAAATAAACCCATAAATGAGAGAATTTCGGCCAAGCTATATGCTTCTCTATTATTGCCGAAATTTTGAGCACCTGAACCCACCAAGGATAGAAGTTTCAATCCAACGACTATTATTTCTCGAATCCGATGGTAAAAAATAAACCCTACGGTTCAAGGCCTTTCTTAGTCTATATATATCTCACATTAGCCTAGGGTTCAGGGGGCGACATAATTTTCTGACACTCCGATCCCTCTCTCTCTCTCCACGAATTTTCTCTCTCTTTTACTCTCATAGTCAACCGCTCGTTATAGCCCTACACCGCCGTCGTTCCGTCACCGCCACAGTACACGTGTTGACCCGTTTGTGACATTGAAGTGCCTCCTTCGTGCTGCTTTCATTCCAGTCCGAAGCTGCTGTCCAGAAGTGTTTGTCTTATCGTTTGGCGCTAAAATCAAACTGCGAACATTGCGGATCGAAGTTGAAGCCTAGGCCGGATTTTGTTGTTGTCCAGTGGTGTTTTACTATTATTTGGATTCCAAATTAGCCTATTTTGGACGTTTTCTGCTCATTGACTAGTATAGGTCTTCACGCAAAAGAGGGGGGAACGAAAAAAATTCGGCAGATCCTCTCTCTCTCTCTTATTCTCACCGACGTCCACGCACTGCTCGCTGCTTGCTACCTCTATCAATGCCGCCACTGTTCGCCCTTGATCATCGCTGAATCCGGCACAGCGATGCCGTTGCAGCTCTTACTTGTTCGTTCACCACCCCTGAAGGTTTCACATTAAGTCAACGCTGTCTTCTCCCCTTGCAGATTAAGGTAATGTCCACATATTTACACAGCATTGATTCGATGATATCTAGAGTTGGGAAGCTTGCGTTTTGGATCTCGTTTATATGCTTTTGTGCCATTCAGCTTAGAGATATGTTGTTTTTTGCATGTTCTGTCTCAAAAACTATTGTAAAACTTTTGAGGACTTGAGAAG
Source organism: Rhodomyrtus tomentosa (assembly GCA_028455895.1). Taxonomy (NCBI): domain Eukaryota; kingdom Viridiplantae; phylum Streptophyta; class Magnoliopsida; order Myrtales; family Myrtaceae; genus Rhodomyrtus; species Rhodomyrtus tomentosa. The sequence goes on along the minus strand of JAPCWY010000003.1, from coordinate 43,757,228 downwards.
ACGAATCTCTGAATTTTCTAACGTTCGTTTTGCATAATTTGGGGTTGTAGACATTGAATGATGTGCAAACTCATTTTTTTAGAAAATTCGAAGATCATAAATGACAGTCGTGATTTGGAAAATTCGAAAAAGGATAAATGACAGTCGCGATTTGGCTATGGATGTTAGTTGGCATATTGTTATCCTAATTGATTGATTGACTTTTGCCATATCTAGAAAATTGATTGTCGAGAATAGGATAGTTTCTTTTTTTAAAAAAAAAATTCATCCGAAAAATAAAAAAAATCATTGCATTGCATATTACATATTTGCCACGTCATGCATTTTTCCACGTCATCTCGCCATGTCATTTTGCCACATCATCTCGCCATATTATTCTTACACGTCATCCATGCATAATGCCACGTCATCTCGTCAGGTTATTCTCACACGTAATCCATGCATAAATGTCACGTCATCTTTTATGTCATTGCATGTCACATGTCATATAGTTAAGTTGCATTAGTATCATATTTAATAAAAGAGAAAATTTTAAAAAAATCAAGTCACATGAACCAATCAAAATACCTTTGCATAAAATTGATACCGAAAGGGCATTAGTTTTGATTAACTAGTGTAATTAAGTTCCCGAATCCACAATCTTTGGTTCGTAAAAGTAAAATGGTTCTCACGCCGTTTTACTTAGATTTCTAATCAACCTACCAATAATGATTAGTAGAGACTCCAATTTATAAATCATTTCAGTGAAATTTAAAGTTGCGAATTGGTAGGGCTTGGGAGAGTCCGTATTAGGTTAGTTAATTCAATTGACCTAATAATCCATTAGCCTAGTTAATTTTTTTAGGTCGCGACACGGGCCGATTCCGGCTTCATGATTCCGAACGGCCATATCTACCATACAATGATTGTTGTAATTTACATACAACACTTGCTTGTGAGGGAATATTATATCTAGGAGAAACATCCACATAAATTTCTTCTTCAAGATCACCATGGAGAAAGACGTTTTTGACATTAAATTGGTGCAACGACCAGTTTAAATTTGTGGCGAGAGACAATAGAACTCGAATAATATTTAGCTTTGTGACAGAAGAGAAAGTCTCTTGATAATCTATTCCATACGCCTGGGTATACCCTTTTGAAAAATCTTGCTATTGTATCTCTCAATCGAGTCATCTACCTTGTGTTTAATGGAGAAGACCCATTTACACCCAGCTGCTATTTTTCCTTCAGGCAATGCCATAGGCTTTCAAGTTTCATTCTTATGTAGTGCCTCTATTTCCTCTTTCATCGCCTAAGTGCATTTTGGATCATCCTAAGGCCCCTTATAGCCCATTAGAAATATGGATTGAAGACACATTGTGTATACTAATAGGTCTATGTACTCTTTGCGTTGATACATAATTTGCAAAAAGATATCTGAATTTCCTTTCCTCCATATCCAGTGAGTACCGATTCAGGGGCTTCCCATGATTATTTTTGAAAGGTAGCTCATATCTAACAGAGACATTTGAATCATCAAGATAAATAGGGTAGAATAATTTACCTTGGGGATCTTCTGAGATGGGTCGTGTACAGAAGAGAGAGGGGATTCAGCACCTGGTTTGTCTTCTTGTTCTTGCATGATTATGTATAACCTTTTTCTATTCCTAGTTCAGCTTTCATCACTTCCTTCCCAGTCTCCCCCAGTTGTATGACTTGCCCAACCTCCATTGTGGTTTCTTCAATACCATCATCAGTTTGCATTATAATGCTACTACGACAACCCTATTATTTGTGCCTCTAAACCTGTCTCTCCCTTTGAAAGGGAGAATTAGGTGCTGGGTAAAAATTGTCTGACTCCACGAACGTGGCATCCATGGTAACATAGGATTATAATATCGATATCCGTTCAGTATGTTCTTGCCCTAGAGACATATAATGAATTACGCGGGGATCAAGCTTAGTACAATGATTTTTATGGAGTGTACGAAGGCAACACATCCAAATACTCGTAGGGGAATTACCAAAATTGAGGGTAGAGAAACATGTTGCGAAAGAACTAATAATGGAGTTTGAAAATTCAACAATTTTGAAGGCATCTGATTCAAACGGTGAACTACTGTGACCACAACACTATCCCAGTGTTTACTCAGGACATGATTACCAATCAATAATGCATGACCAGTTTTCAAAATATGTCTATTTTCTATTCAGATACTTCATTGTGTTGTGGTATCTTTGAACATGAAGACTCAAGAAGAAGACCATGCTGCTGGAAACAAACCTTAAAATTTTGATTAACATATTCTACATAATTATTAGAGCGAAGAATTCTATCCTTAGCTGCAAATTGTGTTTGAATCATATTATGGAAAGTCAAAACACATCCAACACTTCATCTTTATGTTACATTATGTATAGCCAGGTCATTCGAGTACAATCATCAATCAAACTTACAAACCAACGAATTTAAGAGACAATAATAATTAGGGAAGGCCCCAAAACATTTAAATGGATCAATGTAAAATGAACTTCACTTTTATGTAGGCTTATCGGAAAAGAAACAAGATAAGTTTTAGCCAAAAATACAAGTTTTACACTGAAAAAACTGAATCTAAATGCTTTAAATAACCGAATCACTCAGAAAATATATACTTCTTATAATAGAATGATGGGTGTTCCAAATGACGATGCCGTAATCAAATCAGTCTTTCTTTGCTACTAGATGAGTATTAAATATGGTTCATCTGATCGATACGAAGTTGTTGATGCAGTACAACCCCCCTTTCTTAGCACCACGCCCAATGATCTCAATTGTGAGAATATCCTGAAAGAGGCACAAATTAAGGTATATTAGGGCAATACAATTAAGCTCCGTAGTAGCTTAGCCTACAAACATCAATTTATTTGATGAAGATGATACGAGCAAGGTCCTAGACAGTGAGAGAAGGATAAAAAAAATCCCAACTCCTATCATAGGATAAGTTCGTCCATTGGCATGGGCAACTTTACGTCATCTCGGTTGCCAAATTTTGAGGAAATTATTTGGATTGAAGGCCATATGATCAATTGCCCCTGAATTAATAATCCAACCACTGTATTCATCGTGATTAAGGTTAAGTAATGCAAAATCATAATTACCTTCATTACTAAGAATAGTTGAATCTCCAGGAAACCAAGGATAGCTAAGGTTCTGCGTTTACTAAGAAAGTTTTTCCTTTTCCATTACTATCGCTGGCTTCAAATTGTTTCCATGTCTTGAGTTCCTTCCACTTGCCTAGATACCTATGTATCTTAAAACATGTTTCATGGGTATGCTTTGAATTTTCGTAGTGTGCACATTTACTACCCAACCGTGATTTGACCCTTAAGATAGTTTGTCCTTTCCACCTCTCGTGGATAAAGCAGTTCTAGTCACTTAGAGCATTGACATCCTCTGAGGTTCGATCTTGACTCCTGTAGATGCCATGGCAACGATATGTGCTAAATCGGTGCCTGACATCATCACTACTTGTGGACATCTTCTCTACTAATCCTTGTGTAGGCTTGGTCAATCTTGGAAAATGGTTGCATTTGGAGGTCATCAGCTCGTACATTATCTACACAGTCATCCAACACATCAAGGACAAGGTGAACTCTATCTTTATGTATAGCAGAACTGTACCTTTATATATGAGCTAGACAGATCATTGGGTTTGGATGACGAAAATCAATCTCTCTCAACTAACCTTGAAGAACATTGTAATAAGTTTTAATGGGTCCTTCAACTTGTCTCATTTTCGAGTCATGCGTCTCTTTAAATCACACACTTGAGAAGTATCCGTTCCATAAAAAAAGTTATAGTAATTGAATCCCATGCCATCTTTGTGATTAGAAAACGAATAAAATTACCTATCAAGGTTGGATCTACGGAGTTAATCAACAATTCCTTCACTGTTGAGCCCTTAGCTTTCTAAAGATTAGATCTATCGATTGGGGTTGAGGGATGTCCACATTTATGTCTCCCAACTTCTATTTGCCTAAGATGTACATCTCGATAATTTGGGACCAAATGCCATAGTTGGTGCCGTCCAACTTAATGACGATATGTGATGTGGGAGTCGAATCTGCGTTTGATTCTGGCTCAAAATTTGCCGCATCGTGCCAGGTAAGTCCTCGAGGATAGATGCTGCAGAGAGCTTTTGCTCTATTCCTGGTGGGTCAATAAGCCAGTTTCATTTTCCATGATTTATGACAGCATTAGGATCATTGTTCTAATACCATGTAGAACAGAAGGAGATTTCGGATTTCTAAGGAATTCAGAAGAAAAATTATCCCTCTCTTTTTCTTCGTACATATTCGATGACGGTACACATTATATTTACACAAAGATAGCTTATCCTAATCTATGCACAATATTGAATTTCGTACAACTCAGGAATTACACATAATATGATATTAAATTTCTTAAAATTGCAACCTTCCTATTTAGCTTATGCTTCAAGTCATGTCAGCATCATTGTGGTGGCTATTCGAATATCTTGGATACTTTTCTAGATGAAAAAAGTGATCATATTAAGGACTCGTTTGTTTAGCAAATAAATATTTTTTGAAGAAATAATTAGTCTAATAATTAGTTTCATAATCGACAACAATTTATATCCAAATACTTTCAGGGAAGACAATTTTTTTTCTTTTATAGTTTATTTAATCCTGTAAGCAATACAAGTGATTGTTTTTAGTGAATTATTGTTTAAGTTATTTGTTTTGCGCTAAATAAAACATGTATAGTCCAATCTCATATCAAATGTCAATACACCTCTTTCCTCGTGATGTGGCGAGTATTAGCAGTGTGTTTTTGGAAGTCAAAATGATGATGCACCTAAGATCAATGGACCGACAGACGATGTCGAAACGGGTTCATATTTGGTCGGTTGAAACGAAATGGTCTCCTAATCAATACTCACATCCTTTGGTAATGAACTGCATGGATTATGACCATTTGGGGTCGTTTAGATGAATTTTTTTATTTATTTTAGTATTTTTGGGCTTAATTTTACTACTAGTGGCAATTTTATAATTTTTGGATTTTGTTGTTTAGAATCCTAGTAGGTTAGGTTTAACACCTCATACAAAAGGTGTTTTATTATGTTTGAGATAGACAGAATATTTTTTATATTGAATTTCGTGGTTTTCCATTCAAAGCAAAAATTTGCTTGTTGTTACTCGCTATACGCTACATTAGGTTGTATCAAAGCCTATGGCAACTGGCGGTGGTCTTCGTGACAATATTCAGGGGATTGGAGCCCCAATCAATTGAGATGACGCACTGCAACGTTTGGAGCGGCGTTTAATGGAGTGCCTAGATCAATGATTTGATCAAAACCTTCGTTGTTTCGAAAAATGATTTGACGAGATAGCAAATCGAATTGAAAATTTTGGTGTTGATGTGAACTGGAATAGGCAGCATGGCAGATGGTCGGGTGCACATATTGCTCGTGGTGACCCTGTTGATAGACATGTTCCTGTCCGTAGGCAGAATAATCATTTGTTTTCGGAGAGTTTAGAAGAAGAGGAGGGCACGTATGTTGATGAAGAGCGCACTGGTTATGGAGGCAAACATCGTTATGGTGGATTTCGAAGGGGATATGATGGAAGAGATAGAAGACGACGTTACGACGATCGTGAAGGTGACGACTTTAAATTAAAAGTCAATATCCTTTATTTTAATGGAGGGCTAGGAATAAAAGAATTTTCAGATTGGATTGTTGATATTGGTAAGTTCTTCGACTATATGGAAATCCCTAATGAGAAACATGTGCGATTATTAGCTTGTACATTAAAAGTGAGTGCGTCTGCATGGTGGGAGAGATTGCAGGATAGGAGGGAGCGATAAGGAAAAGAGGGAGTGCAAACTTGGTAAATGATGAGAAGGTTGCTGAAGTTGGAGTTCCTTTCGCCTAATTATGAGAAGATCATGTTCCGGTAGTACCAAGGTTGCCGACAGAGTAATCGAACCGTGCATGAGTATATGACAAAATTCATGAGGTTGGCCGAGCGAAATGATTTGTCAAAAATAGAGGGACAATAGATGGCCAGATATCTTGATGGGTTAAAGCCCTTCATTCGAGATAAAATTGGAGTATAGTTTTTGCGGAATCTGTCAGAAGCGAAGAACATGGCGATGAAGGCAAAATTGATGCAGCAAGAAAGGGGTAAACGAGGCTATGAAAATTATAGAAGTAGCAGTTCGGGCAGTTCAGTAGAGAAGAGCAGTTTCAATAATTGCTATAACGCATGGTCAAGTCAAGAAGAAAAGGCGGTAGAAAAACGCCTAATAAATGAGGCGAGGGATAAGGGAACGCAAACACAGAAATCTGCAAACCATCCCTTATGCTTAATCAACGGCGACAAAGTGTTACAGACGTAACCAATCGGGACACCGATCTAATGAATGCCTTTAGAGAAAGACAATAAACGTGGCAGCGAGAGATGAAGAGAAAGATGGATATTGTTGTGAACCAAAGGGTGAGAAAGAATGTTTTGAAGATGATAAAGAGGAGGAAATAAATTGTGTGGTGTGTGGAATGATGTTAATCCCAAAACAAGAAGATGATTTGCAGCGCCATTAGTTATTCCAAACCTAGTGCACTATTCTGAGTAAGATCTTTACTATGGTCATTGATAGTGATATCATGGAAAAAATTATTGAGAAGGACATAGTAAAGAAGTTGGGGATACCTATAGAGAAACATCCCAACCCATATACGTTAGGATGGATTAAATTTGGAGCAGAAAACATTCAGGTGATTGAACGACGCAAAATTCCATTCTCCATTGGTAAGTATCATGATGAGCTATATTGTGATGCGGTGGATATAGATGTATGCCGCGTGTTGTTTAATAGGTCATGGCAATTTTATGTAGATGCTCAACATTCAGGGAGAACAATCAGTATAATTTGATGAAGGACGGAGTGAAGTATACGTTGCTGCCCTTGAAAAACAGGGGAAAACAGGTTGTTGGGAATAATTTCCTTGCCCTAACAAGAAAATTTGAAGTTGAAGTTAAAGAGACCCGGCAGATTCATGCGTTAATAGTAAAACATGCATTCCAGACAGATGTTGAATTAAAAATAGAGGAGCAGCCTGAATCAGTTAAGCCTTTATTGAAGGAGTTTAGTGAGCTGATGCCCGAGGAGATTCCAGATGAGTTACCGCCTATGCATGATATTCAACACTATATAGATTTAATTCTTGGTGCTAGTCTACTTAATTTACCGCATTACAAAATGAGTCCTAAAGAGAGCGAGATTCTAAAGGAGAAGGTGAAAACGTTGCTACGAAATGGGCACATTCATGATAGCATGAGTCCATGTGATGTTTCTGCCTTGTTAACTCTTAAGAAAGATGGGAGCTGGAGAATACGTGTAGACAGCAAAGCCATCAACAAGATAACCGTCGGCTATAAGTTTTCAATTCCGAGGTTGGAAGACATGCTGGATAGGTTGCATGGTGCTAAGTGGTTTCCGAAGCTGGATTTGAAGAATGAGTATCGTCATATTTGTATTCGACTTGAAGATGAGTGAAAGACGGTTTTCAAGAAAAAAGAGGGGCTTTACGAGTGGTTGGTTATGTCGTTCGGGCTTTGTTAATGCTCTGAGCACTTTCATGAGGCTTATGAATCAGGTTCTAAAATTTTTTATTGGAAAATTTATCGTAGTTTATTTGGATGATATCCTGATTTATAGCAAGATTGAGGAGGATCGCTTGATGCACTTGAGGGAAATGTTGACAATTTTACAGACTAATAAGCTATATATTAATCTTAAGAAGTATAGTTTTTTTTACCAATAAACTGCTATTTTTGGGGTTTATTATTATTGCTGAGGGAATAGATGTAGATGAAGCGAAGGTGAAGGCAATTAGAGAGTGACTTACTCCTAAAACAGTTTCTGAAGTTAGGAGTTTTCATGGGTTGGCTACCTTTTACAGGCAATTTATTAAAAATTTTAGTATTATCGCAGCCCTAATTACAGAATGTCTAAAGAAAGGAAAATTTTTGTGAGGAGAGCAAGACGAGAATAGTTTTGCTATTTTGAAGGAGAAGTTGTGTACTGTGTCTGTTCTTGTTTTACCTTATTTTGATAAGCTGTTTGAGGTAGATTATGATGCCAATGGAGTAGGTGCAGAAGCTATTTTGTCTCAGGAGCGCAGACCAATTTGCTATTTCAGTGAGAAGTTTAGCGAGGTGAGGCAGAAGTGGAGCACTTATGACAAAGAATTTTATTCTGTTGTAAGGGATTTGAAGACGTGAGGTCATTATTTGATTGGTAAAGAATTGGTGCTCTATTTTGATTGTGAAGTTTTGAAGTATTTTTTTTTGTCAAAGAAGCTTTGAAGTATTTGAATAGTCAGAAGAAGATCAGTAAGGATATGCATACACGTTGGTGTCAGTTCTTATAGAAATTTCTTTTCAGATTGCAACACAAATCAGGTGTGCATAATGTTGTAGCATATGCGTTGAGTAGAAGATTTGACTTGTTGATTACATTGAGTCGGGACATTCTGGGGTTCGAGCAGCTGAAAGACTGATATGCATGCGATGATGACTTTGGACAGATTTGAGAGTCATGTGCTGCTGGTCAATCTGTGTAGAAATTTTATGTTCAGGATGGTTATTTGATGTGTGATAATTAACTTTTCCTTCCTCGGACATCATTGCAAGAGATGGGAATTCGGGTCTTACATGAAGGTGGGTTAAACTGCATATTTGGGATGTGACAAAACTGTTGTCGTAGTCAAGGAGCGCTTTTAGTAACCCCAATTGCATAGAGATGTCAGCAGATATGTGCAGAAGTGTTCTATTTGTCAGACTGCTAAGGGCAACCTATAGATATGAGTCTATATATGCCTTTACCTATCCTTGAAAATATATGGAAAGATCTGTCCATGAATTTTGTGCTTGGTTTGCCACGTACCCAAAGAGGCATGGATTCTGTTTTTGTTGTGGCTGACAGATTTTTCAAGATGGTATGCTTCATTACTTATAGGAAGACTTCTGATGCAACAAGCATGGCCAGGTTATTCTTTAAAGAAGTGGTTCGTTTGCATGATGTCCCTAAGTCTATTACCTCATATAAAGACATCAAATTTTTGAGCCATTTTTGGTGGACTTTGTGGAAGCTATTTAATTGATATTTGAATTTGAGTAGCACAGCTCACCTGCAGACTAATAGGTAGACAGAGGTGGTCAATAGAATTCTAGGCAACTTTATTCAAATCATTTGTAGAGATAAGCCAAAACAGTGGGATATCGCTTTATCACATGCGGAGTTTGCTTATAATAGTGCAGTTCATAGTTCTATTGGCATGTCAACTTTTCCAGTTGTTTATACAAAGGCGCTTCAACATACTCTAGATTTGCCCAAACATGCGGACAAGAGTGTTGCAGCAGACTATATGGCCAAGCAAATTGTGGAGGAGCATCAGGAAGTCAAACAAAAGTTGGAAGAGACTAATCAGAAGTACAAGGCTGTAGCAGATAAACACAGGCGAAAGCAAGTGTTTACAGTAGGCGATCAAGTTATAATGTTTCTTCGTAAAGAGCGATTATCAGCTGGCTCTTATAGCAAGTTGCAGCCAAAGAAGTACGGACTGTACACTGTCAGCAGGAAGATTTACGATAATGCTTACGTTATAGACCTTCCATGTAGCATGAGTATTTCCAACACTTTCAATGCTGCTGATTTGTCACCGTTTCATGAGTCCATTGAGCCTTTGTATCCAGATATTCAACCTAACTCGAGGACATGTTCTTTTCAAGTGGAGAAGAATGATGTGGCGAGTATTAGCAGTGTATTTTTGGACCGATTGGACAGGCATGAATCCAAATGAAAATTGAAATGATGATGTAGCTAGGACCGGCGAACCGACAAACAATGTTGAAACGGGTTCAAATTCGGTCGGTTGAAGTGAAACAACATCTTAATCAATACTCACCGCCTTTAGCTGTGAACTGCTATGGATTTTGGCGATTCAGGGTCGTTTAGATGAATTTTTCATTTATTTTAGTATTTTTGGGCTTAATTTTACTATTATTGGTAATTTTATAATTTTTGAATTTTGTTGTTTAGAATCCTAGTAGGGTTAGGTTTAATACCACATATAAAAAGTGTTTTATTACGTTTAAGGCAGACATAATATTTTTTATATTAAATTTCGTGATTTTCTTCAAAGCAAATATTTATTTGTTGTTACTCGCTATACGCTACGTCATTTCAGCTCCGAATTGCAACTTTGAGCCAAACATGGCAGGGGCCTCTTCTCATCTTGTATCATGTTAGAGAGTTGGAACTCTAAGGCTAAAAAAAAGGTAGTAAAAGGAGCAAATTCACGTCTACATCCACTGAGAGGTCGGCCCGCCACTTTGGAGAGAGATTCAATGATGACGATGATTTGCAATACTCCATTAGTTTCGTGAAAAATTAACGATGAATATTTTTCCAATTTTCCAGCGTTTGTAATTGCAGATCCATTCGAAATGACGAGATAGTGCTGTCGGAAAGAAAACCACCTCAAGATTACGAGGATTTGTTCATTATTCTATGCCATTTGTGCTTTGTTTAAAGCTTACTTTGGGTTTATTACTTGCAATTCTCCATGTGATTTCCACCGTCCTATCTTGTTTTTTCAAAAAATGTAAAAAGTAATGGGAAAATAAAATAAAAAATTATTGGACTTTGATCCAATATGCAATGTGGTCTCGAAATTTTATCCCAATGTGTAACGTGGTCATTGTACTTTTGATTTGTTTAATATGCCCTTTGAACATTTGGTAAATATTCAAACTAGTCCTGAATTATATAAAATTGTTCAGTATTGTAATTAATGAAATGATAATATTGGATATTTCATATATTCAGTAAATTAGTTTGGACATTTACCAAAAGTTGAAGGACCGTATCGAACAAGTAAAAATTCCAGAGATGAACGTTACATGTTGAACTAAAATTCATTGAACATATTGAACAAACCAAAATTTCATATACTATATTACATAATTAGGGACTACCTGCGTCGTAGCCTCGAAAATATATTGTGTGTAAAGCAGAGTGCTCTTAGATTGCGGCAATCCATGCAATGTCCCGTCCAAGATGAGGATAGAGATCTACGTCAAGATTATAACACAGATCGTACCCAACACAGTGAGTCGATGCAACGAAGGCCACGACAGATTATCTGCCACACGTTCCCAGAAGGGTCGTTCGAAAAATATTCCCGACTTGCAGAGATATCGCAAGGGGAAGATGGGGACAAAAGAATGAGTCCGGGATCACGACCGTCCGTTCACTTGTACCCTGTTTTGGATGACCAATCGGACGACTGGGGTTCGGAGTTTCGTGCGTCTTGTTGGTTTCTGACGCCTGTCCTTTTGACCGAAAACCTTGGACTAACGTTTTTTATAGTGGGAATATGTGTACGGCTGAATCTCTACCCAAAGATTTGGTGAACAGGAAGACTCCCTGGCCAATTTAGAGGCAAAGTTCCAAGTTCTGATCTTCAGACGACAGTGATATACTCAAACACCATAGAATCCATCCAATTCAAATTAGATGGTTTACACAGCCGACGACGGTTAGCTCGGTGATCTCGTGTTTGAAATCTTCCCGAGCAGAGTATCTGGCATAGCTAGGGATAAGTATTGTCTAGACACCTCGTATCAAGAACGGGCGGACCGGCCTAGAATAGCGTTATATACATTCTCATCATGAGAATGAATCATTCGAAGTATCAAAATAGATGCCATGTTTATACATGGATCGCTACGTCGTTTTCGTTTCATTTGGGATTATGAATAGGCGTAATCAAAACCTATTTTTAAATCTCTCTCCTTATTTAATACCCCTTTTCAACTCTTTTAGATTGTCTGTCATTTTTAATTCAAAGAAAGATGATATATTAATAAAATAAAGATTAAAGAAAGATCCAATCTCTCCTTAGAGAGAGGGGGTAAATATATATTTTTTATTTAAGGGTAATGTAAAAAAAAAGAACAAACTCTAAAATAATGTTAAATTAGAACATGAAAACTTAACTGAATATGTCCTAGCTAGGGATCCCAAATTTGAACCCATCAATATATCCAGTTAGACCTGCTTTTGTTCAAAAAACTTATGCCAATGAGTTATGAACCAACTAAAATATATTAAATGCTCAATACCATACCATTTATCCGATATGAGATTTCTTTAACATAACCCACACGTATATTCTAACCGTAATTAAGACTTTTATGACGAAAGTGTTGTCATTGCTCGTCCTTCGGCACCCTTTTCACCATTCGGAAGACTATGTACCATATATATATATATATATATATTGATAACCAAAATGTCCGAGCCAGTTTGCAAACACTTTGACTATTTCTTACGAGAGACTAGCACAGCAAATCACCGTCATGACTCCACCACTTAAATCACAGATGCTCATATAGGGAATCAAACCTAGGATCATTGCGCCTAACCACACATTCTAAGTGCGTCCTAACCAACTGAGTTACTCATTAATATTATTAAAATCCTATAATGCGTGAAGTCAAAACTGCCTAGCAATGAATTTGAGGAACTAAACAACAAAGCCCACTAATGCTAAAACCTAACTCTAGGGAAGATACATGACTTGTGGAACAGCTTGACAAGCTATCTTTATTGAAGTATTGTCCAACATTATATGATACCCGATCCCAAATGCTTTATATATTCACACTAGTATCTACTCATTTATCTGTTTAAGCTTTTGGATTATACATTTTATTATGATACGAGAGTCACGCTACTTTTTATTTTCGTCAATGCGAGCGCTTACCTCCAGACTCTAGTAACCTCTCGCTATCTATTAACTTATATTTTTTGGCTGGAATTTCTATTTTCCTTAATTGTACATCAGTTGCACATTTCGAGAAGAAATCATTGAAACATGTCAATTCAAACATGAACAAATAGAGAAAAAAAACATTATAAAAAAGTATATCTCAACAGTAAACTCCATCAAGAAAAGGTGACAGATCAGCGTGCTCGAGTAGCTGTGCGCGACCAGAAGCAATCACGGGTCGTGCATCAACAGTTGGACAGGACGCCATTTTGATTGAACGTTGCTTTGAACAGGAGGGTACACTCCCATGAGAATGAGGACAAACGCCAGCAATTTCTCATCTGATTATCTTATGAGCACCATTTGGATGATTCCCATGAATGAATCATGTGGCGTCTCTTCCTTGCTGCGATGCTTTTGTCTGACCTGTTATGTCATCCCCACAATTCTTCACGAGGTGGCAACCAACTAGGATTTAAAGGAAGCCGTAGAGGGAAGGCAAAGAACCAACGCATCTTTCTGTGATATCATCTCATCCTCCTTCTCCTCCTCTCCTAGTGGAGAGCCATAGATATGGAGCTCCCTTCAGTCCAATACAGAGGGCCGAGACGCGGACAGAGCTGCCATCTCATGCGCCGGGCTATGCTCAATCGTTTCAAACGCTAGCTAGAGGGATCCAGCCGGTCAGGTGATCAAACGATCAATCAATTAAAGGTTCAGCCTAGCTAGGCGCATGGCGTGGGAGCAACTCCTTCCGCCGTGCTCCGCTCATTGATTGGACTGAAGGGAGCTCCTATAGAATTTTTGGGTTCAGCATATGTCATCTTTTTCTTGGCTTGAAATATGCATATCGATATCGCTCTTCCTACATGTTGCTTGGTTGACTAACCTCTCTCCTTTTTTCCTCGGATTTACTGGTCAAGAAACAAGTCCGACAAAGAAGATGAAGCATTTCGACACTGGGGGAACGGAGACACGCCGCCGTATCGAATCAAGCCGAACCATGCACGGTGATGTAGATGACACTTGATCATTATCCTCCAAGCCTTCCCTGAGCAAGAGTGACTCCAGCCTCTTCCATGACATTTTGACATAATATTTTTTCCCTTCCTCTTGTACCCTTTTTGTGATGACAGTATTATGGCTAATTTTGTTCAGCCAGCTGAGCCTTTGTTCTTCGGCTCGGTACCCTATCGCGGGGACGGAAGCGGCAGCGAGGGCGCTCCTCGCCCTCGATGACCCGTGAAAGTGCGATGGCCAACTGGTGAAGAGATGGAGAAGCTGCACGACACAAGCAATGCTCATTGCAACACTGGCATTTCAGGACTGAAGTGAAGAACTAAAGAAGCAGGACTAATAAAGAAAGATCTCCAAGTGGGTATCTGAGATCAGGAGCAAGTTTAGTAAAGCTAGGGTTTTTATGTCGGAATAGAAATTTCCAAGTAAATCCAGGATTCAAAGTCTAGGATCTAAATGAGATCTGAAGCAACTCGAAATTTTGATGTTCAGTATCGTCAATCCCTGGGGGAAAGCTGGGGAACTACACTCTGCAAAATAGTGGAAGATTTTATTCCCCTGTTATCAACCGAATATCATAGGATCGATCGTGAAAGTTTATTTGACTATCTTGCTTTAGTTTGCTTTGATATCGTACGACAAAGGAAATAACAAAAAGGAATTTAAAGTGCCGACACATTAATTATTGCCTAAAGATCTCTTACTTGTTTTGCAAAAATTAGGAATCGAAATTCTGATAGAATCTAACCCATCAACAAAAACAAATTGATATCGCATAAGTTCACGTAATTTCTCTTTGCAAAAGAGTAAAAAGAGGAAAAGCCTAACGGAGGAATCTCGTGTTTCTCGTGTTCTCAAGGTGAGGAAAATAAAACAAGTGTTTCTTGCTTTTGAACTTTCGATTTGTTCAACTTTGAGGGTCCGCTGATGTTTTACTTCGATTTTGTCCGAGTATTTATTCCCGAGCGCATTCATGGCCCGGAATTAAAAAGAATGCGAAGCCGCTCGTCTCGCATAGGATTTTGTCTAGTTTCTAAATTCTATTTTGATTATTCGTTTGTTTAAACATCCATGCATGATAACTTAGATTTTCACGTTGTTTGTATTTATAAAGGGAAAAATAAAAAAAATAAAAATAAAAAATCGAGACAATATACCCTATGCCTGATGACTAAATTCACCACTATCAGTTCTTCTCGTTTCCGTGTTATATCGACCACCTTAAATTAGCTTCAATTCATATTGTCTGTCCTATGAGCAGAAACATTTAAATTTGATTTTTACTCATCACTTAAACTAGATCTTTCGGTCCATATATTTTGATTTTATTGAACCTAACACGCCTCAAACTTTCACGACAGATGCAATTTGATTTGTGAATCTATACATAATCTTATCATATCTTTTCAAATTCTGATATTATTAATCTGTAACGGAGAAGGGAAGACCCCTTTTTTGCTATGTTTAATTCCAAACAAACATGCCGTGCCATTCTAGAGTGCGTTCGAAAAAAATTTCGAACCACAACTATAAATCATCGACGCCCTTGGATCGAAAACTTTAACTTAAGTTGCATGAATAATTTGATTTGAACTCAAGATTTCGCTTTTTCGAAAATACTAAAGCCTAAAGTAGCTATCTACTTATATATATATATATATCATATTTTTAGGAAATCTAAGAGTAACCTTCTCAAAATTTTTCTCACTCATCAATGGACAGAAGGGGAAACAAAGAAGAAAGAATTAATCATCACCTTGTAATCGGATCTTTATCTTCCTAGATTGCATTTGAATTATAATGATTCCAATCTTTTAATATGTATAGTAACCGCAGATCATCTCACTCGTACAAATTTCTTATGATCTTCAATAGGGCTTCAATCTACTGGCATCACCGACCGACGAAGCTCGCACGGAAGACGGGCCGTCGCCATTGTTCTGGTCCGGACACGTGGCGAGCACCCACAACCTCGGTGGAGAAGGAGGGGAGAGAGAGAGAGAGAGAGAGAGCATGTATAAAAAGCTCCGACTTTCAAGGGCCCTCTCGCCTTCCCCTGAAGGATTCTTTGAACGATGAAGCAGAGTACGCGGAAGACCAATCAAACATACCGCCTCCCTCAGGAAATTGATTCTTAAAGAAGAAAATTTTAATCTTTCCGAAAAGAGTTTGAGAGAATTTTCTAAATCCGGGTCTTCTTGGCTCTCATGCAACTTCATCAACGTGCTCTCAGCTTCACGTCTCTCTCTCTCTCTCTCTCTCTCTCTCTCTACCCTTCTCTGTTCTCTTCTCTCAGGTTTTGATTCCTTCTTGCGTTTTGCTGTTCACCTTCTTGATTTTCTCTTCGTTCTTCTTCTTCTTGCCCTTTTAGCAATCTGCATTGGCTGTGCTCTTTTACGTGTTGATGATCATCATGGTTGTTCTGATTGTCTCCTGTGAGGGGGATCATCAAGAATAAGGTTAAACAGTATCTGGGTAATCATAGTTTTTCCTTTCGGGACAATCCGGATAGGAAATAAAATCTGCTTTGTGGAGCCGCATTATGAATTTCGCCATCAATGTCGCTCTTCTGTACAATTTGGATGCTTCTTTATGTTGGTTTCTTTGTTATCTGTCCAGTTTCACTGCTGATGCAATTGCGCAAAACACTCTTTGTGATTGTTCTTGCAGTTTCTTGCACAGCTGGATTTGAAGTCCTTTGAAATCGGCATCATAGAGCAAACTCAATATAGTGGCATATTGTCTCTTGGAGGTTGAGCATCCACTGGGGACAATCAAGCATCTGTCTCCTGCAGGTCAGGTTTCTTTTATATGGTTCTTCACATGATAGGTTTCCGGTATTTATGGATTGCACTCTTTGGTCGGGTCACATTGGGCCTCCCTCAGGTACAAAATAGGTAACGAGGAACTAAATAAGGAAGAACGGTATCGTGTTATGACTTTGCCCTCCGTGGATGGAGGAAAAACACAGGACTAGAGTGGACAGTTAAGTAGACTGGATATCCACGTATAGATCCTGAAGTATGCAAGAAGCATATTCTTGCTAAGGTTTTTGTTTCATGAATCACGGGTAAATGATTTTCAGTAGATATCAACATGATATGAACTAGCAATTGCTACTGTTTTTCAGTTAAGAGGTCACAGGACGCTCGGTAATGACTGTTATTCACCCAGTTTGTTGTTGCTTCTTTGTCAAGTTACCTTTGTCATGCTTTCAGGGGGACTTCGTATTCTTAGAGCTACTTAACCATAATTTGTAAGACAGATAGTGGAACCTTTTTCATTGATTCTCTTGCTTCATGATGCAACTAGTCTAAAAGGTTTGCCTGCCTTAGCTATACAATGCCATGGCTTGCTGATCTGTTTGTTGTTCGTCATTTATAAAAACATGGATGATTCATCTGTATCGATTAACAAACTATTCTGCTTCTGTTCCTTTTTTTCAACTTCACCCAAGCCATCATTTTGCCTTGTAAAGCATTACAAAGATAGGGAAGGATGATCAATGGAATGTAGCTTAGGATGCAGTGAGAAGTGAAAGCGTGAGAACAGAAGCTAGTATTTTCTGGTTGGGGATCTTAGAGCTTCCTTTCTCAAATGGTAATTAGAGTGTGCTTAGATAGTTCAGATGGAAATCATGCTCTTCTTTGGGGAATGCTTTTGTGAGGTCCTTTAAGTACAAAATGCAATTCGCGCCTGAATCGTCCCTACCTTCTTTTTCACCCTGTAGAACCACACTCTAGCAAATTGCATGCTCCAGAGGACCTTTCATTGCATTTGATCATATTAGGCAATTGTTGACATCAACTTTTCTCTTATTTTAAGCACCAAGAACTCCCTTGATTTTTCTGCTACATTCAACTTCTTCTCTGCGTTGGCGACAGGAATTAGCGGTCGGACACTAAAGTTGGTGATTTTGTAATGGAACCTTTAGCAGCAAAGCACATGAAAGAGAAAGGGTTACCCAACAGATCCTATCAGACAATGAGCAATGCCAATGTTCCCATCGAATATAACGACGGTGAGGTCGAAGCTAATAAAATCTAATTTCCCTTGCCCTGTCTACTGTCATCTCTTTTTCTCACTTGCCCGTAATTTTATCTCTCCAGCAAAACAAAGAGTGCTCCTCATTGAATGGTTGAGCAGCATGTGTCCTGATTTAGCCTTACCTCTACAAGCATCGGACGAGGAGTTGAGATCAAGCTTGATTGATGGGTCCATCCTGTGTCAGATCTTGAGAAGGTTGAGATCTAGTTACATCAACGAGGTAAATGAGTTGTCTTTTGTTTTTTGTTTTGAAGATACTACAGTTGGAGGATGAGGATTTTTTTTTAAAACATGCTTAGATTTTTAGGGAGGTAATTTCGATCAGTCTTCAACCCCTCATAAGGACCGGATCAAAAGATTCCTAGCGGCAATGGATGAGATGGGGATTCCCAGGTTTGAGATCGCAGACCTAGAGAAGGTATTGTCTTTTGGATGCGATTTCATACATTATGCACACATATAAGGATTTTCCGACTTTCTATCTTTTAAGTTGCATAGTGTACAAAGAGCAAAGTAAAATAGGAGAAATATCTAGCTTGTCGATTCATAAAAGAGGGGAATGATCCTTGTAATACAGATAAGAATGACCTTGTTATGCATATACTTTATAGGGGTACACAAAGATTGATATACGATACGCCATTTGAAGAAAATCTCTGCCAAATGCTTATTAGTCATCCTTGGACACCCTTACATTTGATGCTTTCACAAATTTCAACATTTTTTTTTTCAACTATAATGTTCTCATTTTGAATGTTCTAACAATGAAGGGATCAATGAAGCCTGTAATAGAGTGCCTTTTGTCGATTCAAGCTCAGCTCATGCCAAATGGTAATGCAGGTACTTTCCACGTTATTTGTTCAGCTTAATCTGTATATTCAAAATGGTTGATGTTCTCCTAGCTAATTTGACAAGATGATCTTCTTGCGTGTTATGACAAGAGAGGCGCAAAGCTTTGACAGAATCAAAATTCCAACGTGCTTTGCGAAGTCCTGTCATGCCAGGTCTCTGTCTCTCTCGCTCTAGCAGTCCTACGGGAAGTTCTATCTTTCATTTGCACACCTTTGGCTGAAGACGGATTATATTATTTTACTTTCATTACAGAGCCATCAGCTACGCTAATGCATCATGTTGGCCTTAAGTTCCATGAAGTATTTCAACTGAAGCAAGGTCGATATGTGGACCTTCCGGCAGCGAAGATCTCAGAGATGATGAAGTCGAATAGTTTGGATGTAAGCTTTTGTGTTTTGATTTATGGAGATATCACATGAGCTTATCTTAAATTGATCTGATAATTATTAACGTAATTTGCCATTGATCTTTCCTGCAGAATGCCCCCACCCAATCGCTTTTAAGTGTGGTTAATGGAATCCTTGATGAAAGCATCGAAAGGAAAAACAGCGAAATACCTCATGTATGCTGACCAGTTCACAATCAAAGTGGACATATTCATACACTAAGGTTTATAGTTGCAACGAACTGTTATTTATGATTTTTAGTGCTTTTCTTACTCAGCGTGTCGCGTGCCTCTTGAGAAAAGTTGTGCAGGAGATAGAGCGGCGTATATCAACTCAGGCAGAACATTTAAGAACTGTAAGATGCATCTAAGTATTCTTTGCATTCTACTGATTCTATCAGATGATTGCTTAATAAATGCGCCGTGCATTCAGCAAAATAATCTCTTCAAGGCTCGTGAGGAGAAGTATCAATCTAGGCTTAAGGTACTTGAAGCCCTGGCAACCGGACCTTGCGAGGAGACAGAGGTCAGTGAAATGATCAACTTGGTTCAAATGGAAGAAGGTCATCGTCAGTTTATAAGTACATCGATACAGAATTCAGAATTCATAGTGTACTTTTGTTAATGCACAGATTTCTGTGGATCGGCTTCAGCGACTTCAGGTGAAGTGCCAGTTTTTTATTATGTGTGCATATTTTCTGTCAGAATTATGAATCCATGAGAACATCTTATGGGCACTTGCAATATGACTCAGTGGTGCTCTGATCATGCAGACCGAGAAGATCAAGACGGAAGTGAAGATCGAAGAGAAGAGGAAGCTTGAAGATGAGGACTTAGCTAGATTGACTAGAGAGAAGGAAAGCCATAACTTAGAAATTTTGGCATTGAAGCGAGAGCTGGAACTGGCAAAGAAGACATACGAGCTCCGTCACTTGCAAATGGAAACAGAAGCTAAGGCAGATAAAATGGCACTCGAAGAGAGGACAAAAAAACTCGAGCAGGACTTGGCAGGATACAGTAAAAAGGTTGAGGAGCTGGAAGCAGCAAAGAAGACGCACCAGCTCGGTCACTTGCAAATTGAAACAGAAGCTAACACGGCTAAAATGGCACTCGAAGAGAGGACCAGAAAACTCGAGCAGGACTTAGCAGGATACAGAAATAAGGTTGAGGAGCTGGAAGCAGCAAGGAAGACGGACCAGTTCAGTCACTTGCAAAATGAAACAGAAGCTAACACGGCTAAAATGGCACTCGAAGAGAGGACAAGAAAACTCGAGCAGGACTTGGCAGGATACAGAGATAAGGTTGACAAGCTGGAAGCAGCAAAGAAGACGTACCAGCTCAGTCACTTGCAAAATGAAACAGAAGCTAACACGGCTAAAATGGCACTTGAAGAGAGGACAAGAAAACTCGAGCAGGACTTGGCAGGATACAAAGATAAGGTTGAGGAGCTGGAAGCAGCAAAGAAGACATACCAGGTCCGTCACTTACAAATTGAAACAGAAGCTAACGCGGCTAAAATGAAGCTTGAAGACAGGATAAGAAAACTCGAGCAGGATTTGGCAGGATACAGTAATAAGGTTCAGGAGCTGGAAGAAGCAAAAAAGACGTTCCAGTACCGTCACTTGCAAATTGAAAAAGAAGCAAACACGGCTAAAATGAAGTTTGAAGAGACGATAAGAAAACTCGAGCAGGACTTGGCAAGCTCAATAAACAAGGTGAAACAACTTGAGGCGTATTCGGAATCCAGAGACCGGAAATGGAACAAGAAAGAGCACAGTTTCCATAACTTCATGGATTTTCAATTTGGGGCTCTACGTGTAAGCTGCATCTTCTCTGTCTCTGGAATTGATTTTCATGCTGTTGTGGACACACATGTGCCTCTAAATGACTAAAGCCTCCAGGAACTAAGGGTCTCTTTCAAGTCCATCAAGCATGAACTTCTGGTCACACAAAGAAGCTATACAGAGGAATTCAACAGCGTTGGTTGGTTTACTAGAATTTTTCTTTCCCTCAATGCAAAATTTTAAAATTTATGGAACGATTTCATAAGTCTGCTTATTTTTTTTTCTGCAGGACTAGAGGTTGAAGCATTAGGTGATGCTGCAGAGAACTATCACCTAGTTCTTGCCGAAAATAGAAGACTATTTAATGAGATTCAAGATCTAAAAGGTGCGTGAACTTCGACTTGCACTTCGGATGCATGTGGGATTCATGAGGGTCACAGCTTTTGATTGTTTTAGCTTTTGCGTTGCACAGGTAATATCAGAGTGCTTTGTAGGATTAGGCCTCTAATTTCTGGACAGAGTGGAAAACAGTCGATCGTCGAACGTACTGGGGATGATGGACAGTTGGTTGTCGCCAATCCCTCCAAACAAGGGAAAGATGGCCAACGCATGTTCAAGTTCAATAAGGTGTATGGTCCGGCTGCTTCTCAAGGTTTCTCTCTATACGTTTCTGATCATGTGCTTTTTAAATAGTCTCCGGGTATAACGTGTCAAAATCAGTCATGTATGACTCCGGGATTTTAGTTTCTCTTAATTTTATTCGAGTTTCTGATTTATGATTCTCAAATTAAGAGAATGTCTTGCTTCGTGCTTGATTGCTGGCAGAGATGGTATATTCCGATGTCCAACCGTTCATTCGTTCTGTTCTTGATGGATATAATGTGTGCATATTTGCCTACGGGCAAACCGGTTCGGGAAAAACCTACACGATGGTATGAGTACTCTCTACATTCGCATGTAGCTTGATAAATGACTTGTTATCCTTTCATACTTACTCATTGTGATGCGATGGCCATGGCAGAGCGGTCCTAATGGAGCGACTAAAGAAAGCTGGGGTGTCAACAATCGAGCTCTCAATGACCTTTTCAGTATCTCTGAAAGCAGAAGAAAAGCCATTGTGTATGAAATCTTGGTTCAAATGGTTGAGATCTACAATGAACAAGTGCGCGATCTACTATCCAGTCGTGGCTCTCAGAAGAAATATCCTTTTGCAGCATTATAATTACTTTAAAGTTAAATTAAATGAGATAAGATTTGTTAGTTTTCATTGCAGAAAAAGTCCAAACTTGAATAGGAACAATTGATTTCAGGCTCTGCTACTTGGTTTTCGTTAACACGCTTACGCTAGGGATTTCATCTATCTCACAAGCGAGTGGCATAGCTGTTCCAGATGCTAGCATGCATCCTGTCCGAGTGAGCTCGGATGTTATTGAACTAATGGACATAGGGCTTAAGAATAGAGCCGTCGGTGCCACAGCATTGAACGAGAGAAGTAGCCGCTCGCATAGGTTCTTGATCCGATGTTTTGTTTTGTCTCTCGATGCTCTAAATCCCAATGCATTTCTGTGGTTCCGAGCCGTAATTTTCTCTTAAATTTTGTGGTGACAGTATTGTGACTGTGCATGTTCGGGGGACGGACGTGAAGACTGGAAGTACGTCACATGGTAATCTTCACTTGGTAGATCTTGCGGGAAGCGAAAGAGTCGACCGCTCAGAAGTAACTGGTGACAGACTGAAAGAGGCACAGCATATAAACAAGTCGCTCTCCGCCCTGGGAGACGTCATTTTCGCTCTTTCGCAGAAGAGTCCTCACGTGCCTTACCGTAATAGCAAGCTCACTCAAGTCCTACAGACTTCTTTGGGTAATTCTCTTAAAAGTTCCTTGAAGCTGCTTATCATGTCTCTATACGATTGTAGAACAGTTCCAGTACTTCAGAGTGGAAAATTGACAACTACTTAAAGAGTGGACAACTGACAAGAACCTCAAACGGGTGATTTCCTATTCTCGATGCAGGCGGTCAAGCAAAAACACTGATGTTTGTGCAGCTCAATCCCGATGTGGTATCGTATTCAGAAAGTATGAGTACCTTGAAATTTGCCGAGAGAGTCTCTGGGGTCGAGCTCGGGGCAGCGAGGAGTAGTAAAGACGGCAAGGATGTCCGGGAGCTGATGCAGCAGGTATTTCCTGTCTCGCATTCGAATTCCTTAGCGATGGTCCATGGACACACTATTTCATGTCTGCCAAAACTTTGATTGCCATCTTCAGCTAATGTGCAAACGATGTAAAATTCTGTAGTCCTGTACTTAATTACGTGCTTCGTGTGAAGGTGGCATCTCTAAGAGACACCATCTCCAGGAAAGACGAGGAGATTGAGCGGTTGCAGTTGCTTAAGGATCTCAAAAACGTGTATCCCGCGGTAGAAAAGCGCGGCGGGGCCTCGCCATACGATCCCTCCTCTCCAAGCCAAATTCCTTCCAAGGGTGCAGGACTGAATGATCCCGAGAATGCTACGGCGTACGGCGATAGACACTGTGAGTCCGATTCACATGTCCCAGGGGATGATAGGTACGGGGACCAAGAATATGAGGAGAGAACAAGTGATGTTTCGGATTGCTCTGCTGAAAATATAACGTCGTCTGACACGACTGACCGGCCAGACAGCTTAGAGAAGTAACTCTCTCTCTCTCTCTCTCTCTCTCTCTAACACAAGGGAAAAATAGAAACTGAAAAATGTAATGTCGGGACAATCTTAGCTTTGCCGTGATCAGAAAATGTGATTCCTGCAGTTCCATGCAGAATCATTGTAGATTCAGTTTGAATCGCTATGTCATTCCGCTAACTTGCGCTCTCTCTCTCTCTCTCTCTCTTTTTCAGGCCGAAGCCGGGACTGAAAGCTCCTCCGCCCTTGCGAAAGTCGGCCTCTCGGGAATCACTGAAGTCTTCGACAAGTAAAAACTCCCATCTCTGGGACACGATTGCGTGCTCTCTCTTTGAAACCGAACATTTTAACTGAATGTGTGTCCCTATCTTGCATCAGGTGCCAGGAAAACCGTGACCACTCCGACCGGCTCTTCCACTTTACTCAAACCGCCCCGACGGTGGCAGTAAAACAAGAAGCCGGTTCGAACGCCAGTGCTTTCCCGGACCCGCTCTCCCGGTTTGTGAATATAACCCGATCACTTCACTCAGCCACAGTTTTTCTGTTGATGCAGTCATATTCCCGTTTCTGCTCATTTCATTTCGAGTTCAGATGGACAACATCATGTAAATAGGCGTTAGGCATTCTACCCCCCCCCCCCCCCCCTTTTTTTTTGTTTTTTCCCGGTTATCTGAGAGATTGTTAAAACCAATTTTTGTTGCTCGCTTGTCGACGCGGCTACCGGATACCAATTGTAAATTAGGGCGTCATCTCGCTCTTTCAATGTTATTGACGTAGATTTTGACGATAATGGCGAAAAGTACACAGTGAATCTGTTTCCGCCGACGGTCAGATGAGAAAATTATCGATCGGAAGTCTCACAGCGAAATGAATTTCAACGAGGGGGTCGGGGACCATCTCTGCTTGAAATATTGAAAGACAAGGGAAAACGTTGAAATATTACGGTAATTGGTAGTACATGTACTAATTTTTCCAAATATACAAGATAGAGTCAAATTACATCATGGCTACAATTTTTTTTTTTTTGATATAAAGTAAGACTGCTCTAGCACTTAGTAAATGAATCTCCTTTTTATCAGTCAATGGATCGTAGCCAGTGAGACATCTCATCATGACCCAACTCCAAGAAATCTTTTTTTTTTTTTTCATTTTCATATTTTTTTGTGCACCTTTTCCATGAATCATGAAATGTGTCATCCTATCCATAGCCATCTTTATTGCTGATTTATTGCAATTGTTATTTTCTATCTCCCCCAAAATCAAAGTGGGGGTCTTCTTTGCTAGTCCACACTACAACTTTGATTTATCCCCTTTTTGAAGCTTCCCATGTGGTGACCCCCCCCCGCCCCCCCCCCCCCCCCCCCCCCCCCCCAACTCCAAATCTTGCAGCTTTGGCCTTAATTGTACACCTCTTTTGCTTTTTTAATGCCATCCCCCTAAAGATGAAATCACCCTAATTTGAAAAGCTAAAGCCAATCTTGTCTCTATCTTCACGTTGCTTGCTTTGCCTTTGGCCTGTCACTTTCCGTATTCCTAAGATCCTATCATCAAGAGCCAGCCTCTCTAGAATTCCTCGTCACCCATGTGTAATCACTTTGATTTTGCAGGTCCCACTCCCATTGTGATCCTGCTTTATTACTCCTGCTTTTCCTTCCTTTGCAAGTACTTTCAAAAGGGTGTCTAGGGATATTCACTTTCATGCACAGTCATGCCATCTTCATCACCCAAGTTGACAAAGCAATAATATGTGTTAGAAAAATTAATGGTGGGGGTTAATGTGCTGGGAAGAAAAGTGGTGAAGAATCTCTCTGCAGCTTCCCTTGGGAAACCCTAACTTTGCTCGTCTTCTCTTCGCACCAGTGAAGCTGCTCGTCACCCAGGGCACTCATCCTCAAAACCCTAGACACCACCTTCAGGTCTATCAGGCCCATCAGTATCTCCATCTCCTCATCCACGCTGAGCTTCCTCTTCCTTATGCATTTCCGCGTCCGGTGAAGATCTTTGAGCTTCATCTTCTTCTGCTCAAAAGATAAAAGTTGAATGGATGACCCTTGATCATGTATGATATGTGAATACCAAAGAGATAAGATAACATTAGATAGGGTTATTAATGTGTAAACGCCGAATCACCAAAGAAAGACCTAGCTAGACTATAGAGACTTACTTTGCTATTGACTTTCTTCATGAGGGTAAGAAGTGCAGGATCAACGGAGCTTCTTCTGTGCCTCTTGAAGAAGGCTGCTAATACCTGGCAGGGTCTTGCCTTATCGGCCTTGAGAAAATTCATGAACGTTTGGATACAGTCTTCCATTATCATGAGGAACGCTGCCGACGAAATCCTCGACCGGAAATCATCGTCCTTAGTTTGATCCTCTTCAGAATCTTTCATAAGATAAGGCAAGAACAAACGAAAAGAGATGCTTAATTTTTCTGGAAAACAATGCAAGACATATATGATGGTGTTTCATGCTTCATCGAATATGCGAGGACTTCACTGTAACAAATTGAAAAATACTGAAGTAGCATCTTCTTTTTTCCTTCTGTTTTGAACTTTTACCTCGGTATTCCGGCACTTGAAGTAGTTTTGGTGCCAAAAGCCTCATCCGAGCATAGACTTCGTGCCGCCGGCCCTGCTCATAAGGCTCGTTCTCTATGTAGCGTTGCAAGAGAACTTGGAATTGCTGAAATTGTTGCGCAACATGAGCAGGACATCCGGGATCGAATTCATGGCGAGCGACCCGCTTGCTCTGGAAGTTCTTGTAGTTCCAATTTAGAGCTTCCCATGTCAAGCAAATCTGAGCTACATATGCTGCCTCCAGTTCTCGATATGGGTTGTGTCGGATATCTGGCGGCTTCTTGTTTATGGTTGCGATTTTATGGACAATCCTCTCTGATATTGATCGAGGACAAACTTTGATTGACCTCAATGACTCTGGAAAAAATTAATTTGGCCAAGCTTTTTAAGAGGTGGTCATCATATTGCACAAGGCATATTGTTAAACCAGAAAATAATTTGAGATTACCAGTTTCATGTAGCTTTTGCGCAGTGATTCTGTCTAGAAACATCATCTCCTCGTCGTATTTCTGAAAAACTGTGTAGGATTCCCATTTGGGACAACTTCGCCGCGACGAAGAAGAGAACGGGTCTTCGGCCCCCGAATCTCTGCAGTTTATGGAGCTCCTCCATTCAGAGGAGCTCTTTGAAGTAGACCCGACGGTGCACGAGTCGCCGAAAATCTCCTCGTCGTCGTCCTTCTCGATCATGATTTGAGACCTCTTATTCTCCATTTCCAACTGGGCTTGCACACAAGCATTCTGCTTCCCATTATTTCGTGAGAAATGATCAGTCCTCTCTTCCTTCTTCCAATATTGTTGGTCATAGCAATCTTGTGCACAGCATCAGAAAAGTCAAAATAATCAGAACTAGCACTGCATCATTATGAACAAATATCGAGATAAAAAGGACCTGATTCTAGCATTGTACCTTCGTGTTTTCCAACATCATGGGCCATGTCATTCTTGTGTCGGTCCGCGTCTGTTCGTGAAGTCAGTCCGACATCATCAGTTGGACCGGAATCCCGAAGAGAATCGGCGGTCGGGATCTCCTCTTCATCACTGTCTTCTTCCACCTTATTCTCCCAATCATGATGGCCAGGGGATGAGTCTTGAGCAGAGACCAGATCATTGGCGGTGTTGCTGTCATCAGTCTCTTCATGAACTAATTGCTCCTCGTGATCAATCTCTTCTCCGCCACCACCTCCTCCTCCTCCTTGTTCTTCCATGAGAAGAGTCTGATGTCTTTTTTGGCTATTGACACTATTATGGTAGAATAGCAGAGCCTCTCCACCATGAATAATATTGGCCACCAAGTCATTTTCCCTGGTGCCCACTTGGTAATAGCTGCTCTGCTCATAGTGCTCTTGAACCCCTTCTTCTTCTTTGTCGCCGTCGCCGCCGCCGCCGTCTTCTTCTTCTTCAAAATCCTCCTCGGAGAAGCAATCCACATGTTCATCTTGATTCCTGCGAAACATAGAATTCAGCACAGAGCATCGACAAACATCATTAAGCTTCTACCGAATTAAGAAAAACCGACATCAAAGATAGAGTTTTACGCGGTACCTTTGAAACCAGGATATGCTTGCAAAGAAGCGGAAAAGCTTGGAGAGCAAAGTTGAAGAGACAAAGTAGAAGAGGAAGAGGAGTTGGAAGGAGCTGGAGATGTTATAGAAGAGACTCTGAAGAGCTTCTTCTTTGGAACATGGCATTTTCTTTCCTGATGATCTCTTAATCTCTCCAATGAGGGCGAGTCTCCTCCAACACAAAAAGACACAAAGCACTCCTAGATAAGAAATATAAAGAAAAGGAAGAGCACTAAACTTTGGTTTAGTTTGCTTTGTTCATGGTCCATGAAATTCCTTTTTGTCTGCCTAATTTACCCCTCTTCTTTTCCCATATCATGTGGTAGTGATTTGGTTTGTATGAGCAAGGCGACTTGGACTGCATTTGGTAATATTTCTATTATTGAGAACATATTTGGAACAAAAATATTTTTTTGTATTTTTGTTCTCGGCTACGATTTGTGGGGATAGAAGTCATTTGGTAAGTTAAAAAAATATATTTTTTTGGCCGAAAGAAAGGATCGGAGGCAACTGCCGGCGGCGGAGGAACCGGCAATCGGCAGTCATTGGTCGATATCGGCGGCGGTGGCTTGCACGAGTTCACCCTCGAGTTATTTCTAAAAAGTGTTCCAAAATCCAAAAATAAGTTTTTTTTTTGCTTCAAAAGTACACTTTTGAAATATTTTTTTACCTTACGCGTTTCTGTTCCGAAATTGTTCCAGAAACACTTTTGGAACATAAACACTTTCCGTCATATTATTATTATTATTATTATTATTATTATTATAACCAAGGTGTTCAGGCCAGCTTGCACGTACCTCGACTATTTCTAAAGGAAAACTAGCACAGCAACCCATCGTCATGGTCCCCCCACTTAAATCACATGTGCTCATTTGGATAATCGAACCTGGGACCAATGCGCCTAACCACACAATCCTAAATGCGCTCTAATCAACTGAGCTATCCATGAGTAGATTTTCCGTCATATTATTGGATAGTTCATGAATCCATACTTTTCTCTTTCAAGAACAAGAGATGATTTCTCATTTAAGTACCACATAGATCATGTCCTAATGCTTTATGGATTTTTGGAAGTTTTAGACAAGACTTTATTCCCTAAAAATCCCTCAATTTTAACTTTAATATCAATTCTGCCATAATTCTTCTTCTTCTTTTTTGTGTCTAAAAATCACAAACTCTCACTACGGTCCCGAATTTGCCTCTTCGCGTAAAATTGCCAATAGTTTTTGGAACTTCAACAGTTTCCAAATGTTGATAATTTTGAAGAAACTAGCGATGATTTTTGGGCATGGGAAGATTTGGGATTGTAGCGAAAGTTGATTCTTTTTAGACAAAAAATTTCAAGAAAAAATTGAGATTGAACCTAAAGCTTGGATATTATTATTATTATTATTATAGGGTACTGGCCTCTTAGTGTTAGATATATCGTGGAATTGTTACAGAGAACCATCTAATAACTCTGCATGGTTTTAGGTGTATGTTTACTGTTTAGATTGGACCTAATAAAAAAATAAATACGTTTCTTACCATTAAAAAAAAAGGCTCAATACCAAAAAAAACCTCAAACTTTGACATTTGTCCTAAATATATCCACAACTTTTTTTTGTCTCCAAAAAAACATCCAACTTTTGATTTTGTCCCAAATCTACCACAGTAAGTAAACACCGTTAATGAATCTTAGGTGGCATTTCCACCTCGTTATTTAGTTACATCTCCTTGTGACGTGGAAAAAAAAAATCTCCAGAACATTATCTCTTTAGATTAGCAATTAGGGTTCCTTTTCAATCGTTCTCTCTCTCCATCTCTCTCCCTTCCATCTCGCAGAATTCCGGACGGCCCCATTGTCCAGCTTTTGCCGAGACCCAAAGCGATTCTCAACCTTCGCCGATGATGATGTAGCCTCATCTCGAGACAATTACAAATGTCGGCATCGGCACCCTTACGCGTTGTTAGTCCTCGACGACGATTGAGCTTGCCACCGACGACCACCACGCCGGCCGGACTCCGTGACAGCTCAAGCTTTTCTCAAACACCAGATCAAAAGGTGTCTGGGAAAACTTATCAGCAGAGAGAGTTTCAAGGACAAATTTTTCACCCCCGATAAAAACATACAGTAGTATAGATTCCTTTGCACTGTCCTTGGCTTCTCCGTGATAGGCCTATGTTACCAAACCAACGTAAGCAAAAGTAAAACACAAGGTCTGAGAAGGAAAAAAACACATTGTGATAAACTTGATAGTGATTGGACCAGAGAATGCGATTGCATTATAAGGTCGCAATTGAATAGATTGATCAAGTTCAAATTGACGTAACATGAAACTTATTAGTCTGAAAGCGCTATGGAGAGCTACAAATGTCCACAGACCCCCTAATTGACACCAACGAGTAAAATCTCCTTATGCTTCAGGACCCCATAGTAACAACAAAGAATGTGCTAAACTATTAGCAGGAGTACAAATTGCGGCGGTTAAGAAGTTGCATCCTTCCAAATAGGAACTGGCCAATCCATGGGTATACCATGAAGTTACAAAGGTTGTACCAGTGAGCCAATCACCTAAGACAAAATAGGCACAAGGAAAGAGCAATAGACCAGACCAACCTACAAAAACGAAACGGTCTCTACGTAACCAGTCATTCATAATATCAAATAAATCATTTTCGTCTTTGGTAAATTTACCAAGGGCTATAGTCATAGTGATCCTCCTATTCAACTACTTCAACCATTTCCGAACACCTCATGGCATTTTCAGGGTGTCTGAGGATTCGATCATTTATATATGATTTGATTTCTCGTACATGGCCCTAATGGGGTTTCGAAGATTAAAAAAAAAAAAACCTTTCTTGGTCCATAACCTAAACTAGGCAAATCCATGAAATCAATTCGATTTTTTGTTCCTATTTTTAATAAGCACCAGAACCTTGAATTATCCTATGAATCATCAATATGAATCATCAATCAGATAGATAAATTTTTGAAAGAATTTTTCGGGGAGAAAGAGATCCTTTCTCTTGATATCAGTTGATCCACAAACTTCCTCCTCTCAATACCAATGGTGATCTGAACGAGTCGTACATACACCCTAGTACATATTCCTTGACGCTGAGGACATCCCCCAAGAGCTTGGGATTTCGTGACATTTCTGATTGGCTGTCTTGTGTTTTTAATAAGTTGTTTAATAGTTGGCATGTTAAATCGTATACATAATAAGTGGGCTGGTTTAGATCGATCCGAATCGGATGATTATGAATTACTTCTCTATTTAATAGATGAATAGAATATTATAAAATCTGGTAATAAGTAAGAAGAGAAAATCTCAAATCGGCAATTTGTGTAAACTTACTGCTATTTTTTTTTTATTCAATTGCTACAAGATCAACAATTCCATGAGCTTGGGCTTGTGTTGCTGACATAAAAACATCTCTTTCCATATCTTTGGATACAACCTATAAGGATTTGCCCGTTCTTTGTACATAAACTCTTGTGATGGTTTCGCGCAGTTTCAGTAGTTCCTTTGCTTCCAGTAAAACACAATGTCTGAGAAGGAAAAAAACACATTGCGATAAACTTGATAGCATAATCATCACCTGTGTCGGGGACTACGGCTCGTCATCACGGAGGCCGGTTGGTGTGGTGGTCGTCGATGGCAAGCTCAATCGTCGTCGAGGACTAACAGTGCGTAAGGGTGCCAATGCCGATGGTTGCAATTGTCTCGAGATGAGACTACATCATCATTGGCGAAGGTCAAGAATCACTTCGGGTCTCGATAAAAGCTAGACAATGGGGCCGTCGGGAATTCTGCGAGATGGAAGGGAGAGAGATGGAGAGAGAGCACGATTGAAAAGGAACCCTAATTGCTAATCTAAAGAGAGAACGTTCTGGAGATTTTTCTTTTCCACGCCAACATGAGATGTAACTAAATAACAAGGTGGAAATACCACCTAAGATTCATTAACGGCATTTATTAACTGTGGTAAATTTTGGATAAAATTAAAAATTAAAATTTTTTTTAGATAAAAAAAAAGTTGTGGATATATTTGGGGCAATGTCCAAAGTTTGAGGTTTTTTTTTTTTTGTATTGGGGCTAAAAAAAGAGAGAACATAAATAAATGCACGTTTGGCTGCAAAATGGAAGTGAAAAAGATGTGCTGATGTTTTTTGATTGGTGTAGTGAGATACGAGCCAAGATGGTCAACTGTGGTGAACTAAGAAGAAGATTCCACGTAATGCCCTTTGCATTGATGTGACAAGATCTCTTCACTATTAATAACCCCCACGCACACAAAAAAAATAATAAAAAAAGATCAAGCCCTTGTTTTTTCTTTTCCTTCTTTTAAGAAATTCATGTAAAAACAAAAGTGAAAAGAAGAGACCAAAACCTAGCTACACGCATCCAAAGCGTTGCTTCAACTTTTGCAAAAGAATTATCACTAAACAGTAAATATTCTTTACTGACCCAAAAAAAAATAAATATTCCAAAAAAAAAAAAAAGATTTGAGAGAATTTAATAAAGAATCTAGAAAGAGTTGAGAGAGTGTATTGGGCCCGTTCTCTAATCTCTAGTCGGCTTGGTGGAGAGGCTTCGGAGTATTCTTTGCCTCCAAAACTCATAAAGTTGGATATGTTGTTGTCGTCTGCACAAAACGATCTGATTTTTTTTTTCCGCTTTTCTTTCGATTAAACCCTTTCTTTCTCCCTCTTAATTAACTTGCTAATTAAGGTTTCTTGGCGGCTGCTTTCTAGTCCATTAGTATGGTTTTTTTCTTTCCCTCTTCTCTTTTTTGTGCCAAACTTAGGGACACCTAATCAAATGTTAACATGAAAAAAGCAGCACCCCCTTTTGTCTATTCTTTTTTTTTTTTTTTTGGGTCCGAAAAAAAGATACTCGGCTTAGAAAAAGCTCAAATTGCGCGTTTAAATAGTGGGATCGGCAGGAGAAAAAGAGGCCAAGATTTTTATGTAGTTGTCTCATGATGTGTATGGACAATGTGAGATTATGTGGGATTTTAAAAGTTCAACCTATTAGACGAATGGGGCAAATAGACGTGGACATATTTAATTCGGGAGGCAAAATATGGATTGAAAAGATTTGAACTCATAACTTATTACTTTGATATGATGTGAGATTTTATGGGATCACTGTCAATTATTCTAAAAGTATAAGCCAATAAATGAAAACATGGTTTAAAATTAAATATTTTGATAGAGAAGATCAGAGAAAATTGTCCAAAAATTCATAAATCCATTGCACTTTTGCCAATTTAGTCCTAAAACTTTTAATTTCGTCAATTCAGTCCTAAACATTTTTACATTTTGCCAATTGCGTCTATCTAGTCTTGACATGAATGCCAGCCATCTTATGTGACATAGTCGGCACCGACATAGGCAATATTCAATATTATTTAATATTTAATATTTTTTATTAATATTTTTATTTTTTCTTCTACTTTTTTTCTTTTGTTATTTCTTTTTCCCTCCTCCGGCCATCGCCAAGCCTTGTCAATGGTCTGCAACCTCGTTGATGGTGAGGAGGGACTTTCGAGCTTAGGCTAGCGAAGGTGGCCCGTCGCTAAGGCCGACGACCTCCGCCGACCATCGACGAGGCCTAGCGGAGGGAAAAAGGGGAAAAAAAGAAGGAAAACAGAAAATAATAATAATAATAATAATAATAATAATAATAATAAACATGTCAGTATAAAATATTAAAAAACCAAAAAATAATTAAAAATGCCCCATGTTAGCGTCGGTTATGCCACATTGGATGTCCGAAGTCCACATTAACATTTTCTGGTCAAAATTAGTTGAATGGACTCAATTGACAATACATGGAAAGACTTAGAACTCAAATGGCAAATTAAAAGATTTATGACTGAATTGACAATAATTCGATATATTTAGGACTTTTGGATAATTTTAATAATAAGATCATGGAACCACGAGCTTCATTAAGTTGTCAACGTTGGCTTATCACTCTCTTCCAAGTGTGTGTCGTGTATGTTGACACCCGATTTTTTGTCATTTTAATCTTTTTAAAAAAATAATAATAAGAAAAATCTATAAAATTCAAAAAATAAATTTGGAACTACTTACCACACCTAAGGAACCAATTTTTGACAAGAAAATATTTGCATATTTTTTCAGAATTTTTGGAATATATTTTCATTTAAAAAATAGCCAAAATTGAGAAAAATACCAAACGTGGCCAAACAAATCTGGAAAAGAAATTCATTTGTATTATTTTTATTTTGATTTAATTGTGGCCACTTTATTTTTTAAAATTTGATTAGGATCATAGTTTTCCCCAAATCATGAGAATTTACGCCCCAATCGAGCCAAACACACAAATTGAGCTCCTTATAGTCATTTTCTTACTTTGAGTCAATTATGACATTTGATCTAGGGACCTTTAATTGCACTGTGGTAGAACCAATTTCACATTTTGGACATAATCAAAATTTACTTTTGGGATATTTTGGACCCAATTTAGGGCTTTCTCTCAATTGGTCATTTTTAATTAAAAAAAACGAACATTTAACCGACCATAATTGATCATGATAAATCCATTGGCAAGGTCAGATTTGCATGAAATGGTCAATAAGGGATTCAATTTGCCAACTTACACTTAAATTGTCACAAAATTTTAGGGACTCTGCACATAATCAACCCAATTGGCGCAAAACTCTTCATGCCTACGTCTTTATCATGTCCTAAAATTCAATTTTGACTTCAAATGCATAAAAAAGATTGATTTAGGTTTGGAGTTCTGCATTTTTTGGCCCAAATCGGGTCAATCGAGTCGATGACGTCGATCTAAATCGACCTGATCAATCCAATTGACTCAATCATGCACAAAACTAGAATTGGTCCTCCTACTCGCGTGACTAAAGGACCCGAGGGAAGAAAAATCGAATCGAGCATCAATTTGGAACACTCAACTCACGATCAGCTAGGGGTGTCAACAGGTCGGGTCTCGGCTTGGCCCGAGCTGATCCGAAGCTAAACAACACCGAGTTTGGGCCGAATTATTTTTTTCTACTCAATTTTTTTTTTTGGAATCAAAGTTAATTAATAAACCTATCATATGAAATAATATAAAAAAATTAAATTAAAAAAAAATATGAGTGTTAAAAATAAGCCAGGCATCGGGCCGGCCCGAGTACTAGGCCCAAGTACCAAGCTCGAGCTAGGCAGGCTTGAAAAAGCCCGAAAATTAACTAAATTTTCGGGCCGAGCTGAGCCGGCCGGCCTGGCACGATCCTTTTTGACACCCCTACGATCAGCCATTCGCAACTCACCCAAGTAGACCCCACGTGATCTAGTTGGCAAACACACGTGAGGCGCACGTAACAGCAGGCTGGCAAAATCAAATTTGGGTGGGAGAGTTCGTTAGAGAGGGGCGATCAAATTGCATCCGCGCAAGCCAGCGTGAGGAGGAGCTCATTCGCGCACAAAAATATCCAGTAAGCTAGAGAGAGATTCGGGTGTGAAAATGAGAGACTCCAGCTCAGCCGAGCTCCGATCGAGCTCCGTTCAGTGAGTACCTTTACCAAACCATCATTGCCATTCGTGAGGAAATCACGTGAATCTGAGCTTCGATTCTGCTTCATCAAAGTCCTAAGGAGCTCTTGCGTCGTCATCAAGCTCCCATCGTCTCCATTGAAGTAGACACGATTCTATCGCAGGTATGACCTTCTGAGCTCGGTTCTCTGCTCGGTGCACCGTGAGTTTTGGCTTGGTTTGACCTTCGACCAAACCGGGCCAAACCATATGCATATCAATGATTTGAGTAGTCCAAATCAAGCGATTGTTCGGTTCGGTTTTACTCGCGGACCACCCTTTTTTTTCGTATTTCAGTGATTTTCAGAGCTTGCATATCACATGTTTGAAGAAAAGTATCATTACTCGTTTTTTAGTTTTGATTTTCAGTCATGAGATCCGAGTGCATCATCATGCTATTCTCGCTGAGAATCTTATCTAGGACCTCTATTAAGGCTAGCTATGTGATTTTTCTGCATTGATTTAGCCGTGAATGGCTCGGAAAGCTTAGGTTCGCGGGACCAACGACCACCAACTAATGGCAGCCTCGCGTCGAGGCCGCCAAGGTAAGTTCTGAAAGCCTTCAATGATGCTTACTGATTGATTAGATTCAAGATTGAATGGCCAAAATGTAAAAATCATACCTCGATGAAAAATTGAAGTTTGGTTGGGACTGTGAGATCTGATATGGACGTCTATAAGCTTCCTTTTGGCCATATGATGACTATGTTGTTCATTAGTAGTTTAGACCAGAGTAAAGCATGCGATTTAGGCACGGTTTTGGCCCTCTGGCAAGATTTCGGCCATTTTGGCCCGAATTTTTGCTATTTTGGCACCTATCTTCCCTGACAACCTATTGACCAATCAACCTTGGTTGACTATTAATGTGCCACGTGGCGCATACGAGATCCTAATCGAAAGATAAAAAGGAAATAAATAAGTAAATAAATTACATAATTCAAATGGAGAGGATCGATTTTGTTGACTGAATCGGGTCGGTTCGTTGACCCAAATCGACATGCGTCACTCTGAGATTTAATCTAAAAATAAAAATCTAAAAAAGAAATACAGAGTAGTGTAAAACAAGAAAATATCAAAAAAAGCCAAAGCTGTATCATTCTAGACCAACCAGGGCCCTTAAGCCCTGGGTCGGGCGACCATGGCATAGGTCGGATTACCTAGCCCAATTTGGAGAATTTTCCAAAATTAAATAAAATCAGAAAGAAATTCAAAAATAGGAATAACGATAAAAAATAATAAAGAATTCAAAAAATCATGAAACATTCTAAAAAAATCAGAAAATCCCCAAAAATAGGAAAACCTTAGCCTAGCTTGACTTCATTTTCCTAGTTTATACTTATATTCCTTTGAACTCATATAGTTTTGCTCCTTTTCAGGAAAATCGCAAACAAGTTTCAAATTAGATCCAAACCATAATTCTCTCTAAGCCCCTACAGCTTTATTAGGGTTTGAGATGCCATTTATCATGCCATGTTTATCTTGATTGCGTATTTAATTTTCATGATTTGTTATTTGCCTATATTTAGGTATTTTAGACTTGGTCCAAAAAAAATATAGAAAAAGACCAAAACAACTTGCCTGAACACCTAGCACTGGTTTACCTCGTAAATTTGAAAATGAATTGAACATCTACATGAACACGTTAGAAAAATGGCAATGGGGGTATCGAAAGCGCGTCAGTGGAAACAACGATGTAACCACCTCCCTGGACCTTTATCTTTAGTTGCATAGCATCGAACGGTTTCTTCCAACTGCTCCATAGGGTTTTCGGTCTACCTTTCCTAAAGACTGTTGGTGACTCCTTTGCATATACACCTAAAAATGTCATAGATCCTATTGAGATCCATTCGATATCTCTAGTTGTGATTTGATGTGGGCCTAGGAGAGCTGAGCTAAGTCCGCTTATATGACTTATCAGTACATTAGCCCTTAACTCTAACTGGGTACATGTCACGACAATATGGAAACTCCTCTCCATCACAAAGAGGAAAAAGGAGAAGATGGGAAGTTTTCTTTTGCAATAATGTGACCAATGTGTTCTCCCTAATCATGGTGTGGATAAAGTGAAAGTTGTTA
This sequence comes from Rhodomyrtus tomentosa, assembly GCA_028455895.1. Classification (NCBI taxonomy): domain Eukaryota; kingdom Viridiplantae; phylum Streptophyta; class Magnoliopsida; order Myrtales; family Myrtaceae; genus Rhodomyrtus; species Rhodomyrtus tomentosa. Next base: position 43,719,880 of record JAPCWY010000003.1, on the reverse strand, counting down.
TAAAATGGTTGGGCATTATTGCAATTTTGTTGACCATGGCCTGCCCATCATCTAACACTTAGAAGATCAGGATAAGCTTTTTGATTTCTTTTCTAGCCAAAATTAATATATATACTGCGCAAAACAATATATGTTTGTTTGTTCATGTGTTGAAACAGAAGAATTGGGTTAACACATTAATTTCTCAAAATGAAAATTCGTACTTGAGTATTTTATTGAGCTAGGGTAAAAGCCTAGCTTATTGAGTTTTCAGCCAACTCCACATCTCTTACATAATTACTTGATGCGGGTCTCATTTCTCTTTGACATCCTTAAATGTAATCAAGATGCACAAAGATGTCAATGAGAGTCTGTAACATTTGGAAAGGGGAAATCATGAAGGTGCGTAGAAGAAAGGTGTCGCGAACTAAAAATAGGTTTTCCAATTTTAAGTTAATGGATTACCAAATTAATTAATTAAATTAATTAACCTAGTTTGAACTCTCCAAGTTCTACCAAATTGTGACTTATGGTTCAAATGATTATCTTGCAAAAGATTTTTTATTTTTCAGAGCCGCCGCTAATCATTTCTTGGTAGTTTGATTAAAAACCTAAATAAAATAGTGGGAGAAAACTATTTTATTTCTGCCAATCAGTGATTTTAAGTTTGGGACTTGGTTACATTAGTTTTCCAACTAATGCACCAATTTCATGAAAACTGTTCAATTTGACAATTTGATGAATTTTGACTTGAAGTGCAAATGTGCAATTTTTTTGGATTTCTTTTTATTATTTTATTATTTTATTTTTATGATTTTCGAAATTAAAAATTAATGAAAAATGAGGATGAATTGGTTCACGATTAACTTAAAGTTTTTGGATTTAATTTGGATTAATTTCCAAAATTTTTAAGAAAATCTTTTCACCATACGTCTACATCTTTTAAAATCTATCCTAATGGATGCAAAAGATTTTGTTTATTGAATGCCATCCATGAGATATGATTTCTATCTTGCTATAAAATCCTATATTTTTAAAAAATGATAAGATATTTTTAAGAAACCATATCTTGCTACATCTTTTTTTCTGAGGTTTTCTAACATGAGATGAGACATGAATTTTTATTTGAATTTTCTGATTTTTTTTTGTAATTTTAAGTTTTATGAAATTTAAATTAAAGTTGCAGATCCTTTAATGAAAAAATAATTATCGATGAATCTTTCGAATTAAGTTTCAATCTAAAACCTAACAAACCGACCAAAAAATTCGAAATACCTGCGATGGAAATGATTCTGTCTAAAGCATGATAAATAGACTTATTTCCATTTATGCGGTTGCAGATTAGGAAATTTTCCTAATCAATCACATTTTGAAAAGATTTTGATATCTTGAGTATCTTAGATAGATTTTCAAATAATCACAAGATTTCACCAAAAAAAAAATCAAAATTCCGATATGCAATCCTCTCAATCCGGCAAGTGAATATATTTCAAAGTTTTCAAGCATATCAAGATTCAATTTTTGACGTGCAATCTTCCAAATTAGGTAAGTGAACATTCTAATTTCCTGGGACAATTTTCAGAATATGCAATTTCAGTCAATCAAACTATGTAATAAAATATATCGAGTTTTAAATTAAGAAAATACCTTGATTGTAAAATTTACTTTCCTCCAAACTATCATTCCAAGCTTGCAATTCTCGAATGGGACTTGCCGAGGACGGTTCACGGCTGGGTCCACGGCGGAGGGATTCACCTGGCTTCACGGAGACTGACTACTTGAGGCCTAACTTGAAATATTATGCAAATATTCTGTTTCCCGTTTAACACCAACAGATCGTATCGTGACCGGCTTGATTCGATTACCCTTTTGGTAAGGCTCCACAGCAAAGGCAACAGCTCGGGCGACCTTCAGTAGTCCACAGATTTATGCGGCCGGCAAAATTGGGCACCACTGAATGTTGACCTCATTGAATTTTCTAGCTGGACTTTGGCGAAACCTACAGAAAGATTAAAAGTGCGCCGGTTTGTTCGGGAAGTTGGACCTTTCAACTATCCCAATGCTGACCAGGAGACTCATGGACGTGTTGATGGGATACGGGACACCTGCAAAGAGAATAAGAACAGAGAACAAAATAACAGGGAAATTGTATTAATGTGATGAATAATCCCTTATTTTATTATTTGCTTCTCTCTTTGGCCGTCGTTTTCTCACCAAATTGTGGAGCTTCCTCTGTCTTTAGCTATATATCATGTGTTGAGAAACAGAGGCACGTCGCTTTGCTATTCAGTTTCGATCGACAAGATGATCGACGACTATAGAAGGTAAAAAAGTCATTCGATAAGACTCATAAAGGAGAAGCTCTCAAGAAAGGAGATGGATAGACTATTTAATGTGTTGTATTCACTTTATTCAACTTACTCACCTTACAGAAACAATTACGAGACTTGCATATATATAGGCATTTTACATAACTCTTTAGATACGCAACCATTCGATTGACTCATAAATGGGCTCCTAGAAATATGAACTGTCAATATTGAGAATACAAAAAGACTTTTGAAAAGAATGATACAATAATGACACTAAACACGCTCGACGAATGGACTTCCATTGAAAATTGAAAAGTCCATCGACAACGATCAAAATACGAAGAGTCGCAATTAAAGAAAAATCTAGAGATATGCAGTGATTTCTTCAATACTCCCCTTCATCGACTACTCTCTCTAAGGACAGACCTTGTGACCATACCAAGCTGAGTTCGAAACTCTTCAAAATTTACAGTTTCAAGACCTTTGGTGAAGATATCAGCAACTTGATCACTTATCTTGGTATACTCCATCTTGAGTTTGCCCTGTAACACCTTCTCTCGTAGAAAATGATAGTGCACTTCCACATGGTTAGTCCTCGCATGGAAAACTGGATTCTTTGCCAATATTATAACAGATAGATTATCACAATATAATGTTGTCGAATGATCTATAGATTGATGAAGATCTTCTAATAATTGCACTAGCCACGTACTCTCCTGTGCTGCCATTGTTACTGCTTCTATCCAATAATTGATCAACCTTTGTATCGATCTCCAGCAAAGTCGACATCGCAATGTCTAACTAGCTCACCTAATGATGCTTTATTATATAGAAGCCCAAAATCAAATGTCTTCTTTACATACCTTAGGATAAGCTTAGTTGCATCCAAGTGAGGCTTGCGAGATTTCTCCATGAATCTGCTTGCTACTCACACTGCAAAGATGATGTTAGGCCAAGTTATGGTAAGGTAAATCAGACTACCTACTAGTTGCATGTACATGGTCGAATCTTCTAGCTCTCGACCTTCATCAGCACATAACTTTGTATTCCCATCCAACAGAGTAGATATCGGTTTGCAATCAAGCATCCCGAATTTTTTCAAGAGATCTCAAGCATACTTCTATTAACATAGGAATAGTACTTCCTTTGTCCGATCAACCTCGAGTCCCAAAAAATATTTCAGTTCTCCAAGCTCCTTCATCTGAAACCGCATGAAGAGGTTGGCTCTTATTCGACATATCTCGTCTTCATCATCTCCAGTAATGATGAGGTCATCTACATAGATTTACACAATTGCAATCTTTCATCTTTTGCCTTCATGAACAAGCTTGAGTCTGCTGGAGCTACAAAATCACCGCTTGCCAACAAAAATTATGCAATCTTGCCATACTACGCTCTTGGAACTTGTTTAAGCCATAGAGCGCTTTTTTAGCTTGCAAACATATTATGGATGAGTTTTGCTCTTGAAACAATCCAGCAGCAATATATATATATATCTCAATCAAGTTCTCCATGTAAGAAGGCATTCTTCACATCCATCTGCCACAGATTCCATGACTTGCTTGCTGCAAGTGCTAACAGAACTCGAACTGTAGTTACCTTGCCACTGATTCATAGTCGACGCCATACTTCTGGAAAAATTCTCGAGCCACTAGGCGTGCTTTATACCTTTCTGTCGACCCGTCTGGTCGAATTTTAAGTTTATATACCCATTTGCAAGATATAGGACGTAACTCTTTAGGTTTCGACACCAAGTCTCATGTTTTAATTTTCTTTAGCGCGAGGATTTCTTCTTCCATGGCCTTTCTCCATTCTGCACCCTTTGAGGCTTCTTCATATGTCGATGGCTCGATCACACTAACATCTTCAGTCAATGCCGCATTGGCATACTTGGGGTTTAGTTTCCTTTGCCTCAACGACCTCTGAAGTTGAGGCTCCTCCTCTTCGAGTTATTCCACCTGACATGGCTGAAGTTCTTCTGTCGATCTTGGACGCTTACCAGATGAACTCTTTGATTTTGGTGACTGTGCTTCGACATACTCTTTAATCGGCTGATTTTCGTCGAATTTTTTCAGTGTTTCTTGAAACTCTTTTTCGATATGCTATGAATTTGGCAGTTCGACATTTTGGGGTGACCACCATGACGATAGTTCATCGAACACCATATTTCTGAAAATATAACACATCCATATTGTAGGATCGCAACACTTCCACCCTTTCTGTTGATCATCATAGCCTAGAAATATGTAGCGAACTGCCTTTTTGTCAAATTTGCTGCGAAGATGATCTGGCACAAATGCATAACATACACATCCGAGAACTCTAAATGACTTACCACGGGCTTGCGATCCCACAACTTTTCATATGATGAAGTGAAGCCAAGCCTCACTTGAGGTAATCTGTTAATCACATGCGTCGTTGTCTTCGTACACTCAGCCCAAAATTGAGGAGGAATATTCTTTGCATGCAGCATGCTCCTGCAGATCTCCACCAAATGCCAATTCTTTATTTCAACGACTCCGTTTTATTGTGGCGTATATGGACAAGTAAACTATCGACATATCTTGCACTATTACAAATACTTCATAAATTCATACAAAGTATACTCTCTCCCATTATCAGCACGAAGGCAAAGAATTTTTTTGCCTACTTCTCTTTCAACTCTTTCTTTGAACTCTTTAAATTTGCTAAACATATATGATTTTTCCTTCATAAAATCAACACAGACGTACATAGAAAAGTCATGGATGAATGTGATCGTGTACTTTGATCCACCGACAGATGATTGCTTCACTAGACCAAATACGTCATAATGAATGAGCTCGAGAGGCATAACAGCTTTGAATGTCGATTCCTCATATGGAAGCTGATACGCCTTTCCGTACTGACATCCGGCACAAACCACATCTTCCTCAGCATGTTTTTTTGCATCATCACTTTCAACTTGTGATAACTTACCTGCCCAAGCTACGCATGCCACAAATCAGGTGTATCATTTCTCCGAATTTTGTTTACGTACACCGTTTGAGCAGGCATCACGTAAATGGACTCTAATCAACGCCCCTCCATGATTGGTCGACTAGTGGGTTTTACACTTTGGTACACCTTAACATATCTTTGCCCAAACACAATATAATTACCTAAGTCTGTGAGCTGTGACATCGACAAAAAATTCTTTTTCATTACCAACACGAGATATGCATCTTTCAATTTGACTTGCTGTGAATTGAATCGAGGAGTTATCACCGTTTGGCCAATATAAGTAATCGACAACCTTGAGATGTATGCAGTAATAACAACACGTCCCCCGGCATAATCAAGCATATTCGACAACTTCTCTTGATATCCGGCCATAGGATTTGAACACCCTGAATTAATAATCCAGTTGATATCATAATTAATTGACTTATCACTTATAGTGATAAAAGCCATCGAATTGTTTAACTCGGCTGTGGAAGAAGTAACAAGTTCATCTTGAACCTCCATAATAACATACACTTGGAAATCCCATTCCTCGTCGCTACCATTCTTCTTTGACGCTACAACATTTCCTTCAACTCTCTTTCCTCGACAATCTTGAAAAAATGACCTTACGTGCCTCAAACGAAACATCATTCACTACGTCTTTTGTCATTGCAATTTTTATCGCAATTCTGCCAAGCTCCCCCTAGTTGAGAGCTCCTATCTCCTGGTCCCTTTTTCAATTCTACACGAGCTGGTTGCTTTTGCCATTCAACATGACTTGTCCTCAGCTTGCCATCTCTATTGTCAGCACCGATTCTACTCTGGCCCTTGAACCTTATTCTATTGCTGAAGAGAGCACTTTCATCTCCCTTAATCGAGACCTTAGACATTTGATTTTCTAAAGTCTCTTGGTTGGCCAGGATATTCTCCAACTCGGTGAGAGTCGATTAGGTTGCCCATCCACGAGTAGTTATAACAATACCATTATACTCTCGCTTTAACCCGTGAATAATAATTCTTCTCATTCTTGTTTCTAATAGGGGTGTGCAACTGGATCGGGTTGACCAGGAAATCGAATCGGTCCACCCGAAAAATAGGGTCAAAAACCGATTCCCGCTCAAACCGGTCCGAGTACCGGTTCTAAGTTTTGAAAACCGATTTAAACCGGTTCGATTTTCGATTCTAGGTGTAGGCCCACCCGGACCTGTTTTTAAAATCGATTTTAAGTTGCTATTAAAAAAAAAAGAAACCCTAGCTCTTGATTCCCTAGTGCGTCGTTGCTTTTGTTGCTCATGCTTAGTGCTCACGGCCCTCAGCTCCTCACCTCCTCTCATTTAATTTTTATTTGTTGGATTGTTCCTTTCTGTGGATTGTAATTTTTATTAATCATTTTATCAATACTCATGTTATTTTGATTTAAAAAAGGAAAATAGATTTTCGGGTAGACCTTAAAACCGAACCGAAAAATAGGGTCGGTTCCAAAACAGATTCCAAGACAAACAGAGTTGGTTCTCGGTTCCAAAAGATAGGAACTGATTATAAAAGGGTCGATTTCAGGTCTAGGTCTGAAACTGGCCCACCCGGCCCATGCTCACCCTTAGTTTCTAACATGGCATTATTTGAATCTAGCTTTAAAATTTCGTCACAAATAGACTTAATTTTGGAGAAATATTGACTCACTGCCATATTTTGTTGTGACATCGACAAGAGCTCGTACTCTAACCTTTGCAGTTCGGCATCATTCGACCTCGCGAACAATGATGCCAAATTATCTCATGCCTCCTTGGAAGTATGCGCACTCTTTGTATGTCGCATTAAGTCATCTTCAAAGTCACAGCAAGAGCGTAAAGAGCCTTAACCGCTTTGATGCTCCATCTCCTCAGCTCACCATCGTGTGGGGGTGTCGTGGTGTTGATGCCGCCAATAACATCTCACAAATCTTGACCTAACAAATAAACTGCATGCGAGTATTCCAATTATTATAATTGGAATTTTTGAACTTCTCAATATCATTCGTTGAATTTGATATGCCCGCCATCTGACTGGAAATAATGGCCAGCACTACTCCAAGTAAGCTTAGTCCTTGATCAATCGATCAGGGTCCCTAACTGTGCACCGGCATACTTTCAACGTACTCCGGTCCTCGACCACTTGCTCATGAACAATAGTCCCTAACCACCCTCTTAATGAACCATGCTCTAGATGGCTGGATTCACGGTCCTCGACAACCGCGCTATGATACTAAATGCTAAGAAACAGAGGCACATCGTTTTGTTATTCAGTCTCGATCGACAAGATGATTGATGACTATATAAAGTGAAAAGATCACTCGATAACACTCACAAAGGAGAAGCTCTCAAGAGAGGAGATGGATAGACTATCTAATGTTTTGTATTCACTTTATTCACCTTACTCGCCTTAATGAAACAGTTACAAGATTCGCCTATATATAGGCAATTTTACATGATTCTTCATATACGCGACATTCCGACCGACTCATAAATGGACTCCTAGAAATATGAACAGTCAACACTCGTCGAATCGAAAAGTCCATCGACAACCATCAAAATACGAAGAATCGCAATTAAAGAAGACTGTGATTTCTTTAATATCATGCACGTGAAATACAAGAACATATGCGTGAGTTGGCACATGAAAAAGGCTTCAAAGTGTATTCTGTTCTGCCCAGTCAACATTGATTTGACCATGACCACAGCATAGGGACGAAGTAGAACAAAAAAAAAATGAAATAGTTTAATAGGAAGGGAAAAAGAAAATAACCCGGCTCTTTCGCAACGAGATGCTGGAGGGCGATCAGGCGCATGGGAATGTTGACGACATGGTGTCTAGCGGTGGTGATCCGTTGGTCGACGGCTTTTAGTAAAATAGACACGAATGTGTTTTATGTGGCCGCAGATAGCCGCGATTTACCTTCGCGGCTGAATTTCCTATGATCATCTAGAAGGTGCACAGCCAGACCTGCACAAAATAGAAGAAAACAACAAGGAAGGGACATGGACTTCCTTCCCTCTTGCGTGTCTCAATTCTTCATTGAGTCTCCTTGATAGATGTTCATGATGGCCGATCTTCTCCTTTGAACAACGTCGTCTAACTCCTTATGGGTCTTTCATTGACCTTCTCTCAGTTCTGTGCGCCCAGAATTTTCATGGCCTCCCGCCTTTTCTTGTCCTCCATTTGAAAGAGCCCTCACCCTCTCTCAAAATCTGCCGTATCTTTTCATTGTCTGGCCTAGGGAGAAGTGCTGCAAGAATGGCTATTTCCGTTCGAAGCACAAAGTCCTCTATTTATAGAGTAGGTCTAGGGTTTTTATTTCCTAAGCAATTTTCTGAATCATTTCCCAAGTGTGATAATAAATCAATTCTTCCAAGTTGGGTCTCATGAAGCCAATTTCAGTTTTATGTCTGTTCAATGGACTGGGCCGACATCGCATGCTTGTATGGGCTCAGTCCAACTAATTCAATAAAGCAAAAAATCTTGAAATAAGCATTCATCACTGGTCCGATCACCTGTCAATTAAAGCTTAAATCCTTGCCGTTAGTGCAAAATAATACAAATGCGATACATGTATGAGAAAATTAAATATGCTATGCATGAAGACTAATTATTTTTTATGAGAACTACAATTAATTCTTATTTTTTTAAATAAATAATTTAAGAAAAGAATAACATTTAGGAGTCAACAAAAAGAATGGGGAAAATTACTAAAAAGGCCTAAACATATTACAGTTACGTTAATTCAGTGATAAATATTTTAATTGCGTCAATTCAATCCTAAACCTTTTTACAATTTGTCAATATAATCCTTCTGGCCAATTTGACCAAAATACGCTGACATGGCGATTCAATCAGCATCGACAATGCTATGTGGCACACTGACACTAACATAGATAACTTTTAAATTTTTTATTTTTATTTTTCTAAACTTTTTCTATTTTTTTCTTTCCTTTTCGCTAATGGCCAATGTCAGGCGATAGCCGAGAAGGGTTAGGTGAGGGACGCCCTCGTGGCAACAAGTGACGAACAGCCTAACTTGGGTGAGGGTTGCCCTTGCTAGATCTTGGTGAAGATCGCCTTGCCCGCAGTCGACGAAGGCTTGCAAGCCCTCGTCTAGTGGCCGACGACGGTCGCCGGGCTCTTCCTAGTCACAACAAAGGAAAAAAAAAAGGGAAAGAAAATAAAAAAGAAAAGGAAAAAATAAATAATTTAAAGTATAAAATAATAATTTTTTAAAAAATTGTCCATGCTAGCGATTATTGACTAAACTTAATCTGATAAATTAAATTAGAAAATCATCAAAATATTTAATACTTAATTGGCTAAATTAAAAGGTTTATGACTGAATTGACACAAGTACAATAACTCTAGAAGTTTTGTGGTAACTTTTCTAAAGGAATAAGTACAATGATATTTAAATAACACACATTTTTTTCTACTGCATAATATACTAATATACGCTAATAGTCAAGATTTATAGCGTGAATTTCAGCGGGAAAAGTATTAGAAAAGTTGTATACCTATTATATTGATGTCAATTCAGTCATAAACCTTTTAATTTAGCCAATTTAGTCTTACACCTTTTGATTAGAGCCAATTCGGTTCTTCCAGCTAGTTTTTCCTGATATTATTGACGTGGATACCAGTCAGCACTAATGTGAACAATTTCTACAAATGTTTTAGTAATTCTCAATTTTTTTTTTATTTTTTTCGCTTCTTTCGTGTAATGGTCATCGAAGGTTGATTTCTCCTGAGTGGGACCCTTGTGTCTTTCTGTCTATAGGGAGCATGAACCATATCTCAATAGCCTTGAGGCCCATTGTGACATTCTAATTTTTCTAGTCATTTCGAGACTTATTAATGAGAATATATCTAACGATGTATTTCGGTCGTATCTCGCTTGAATCTGATCAATCTCGAGTTAACTGACCAAAAGGGAGAGGCTAACGCGAGACAAGGTACGTGGACCTAGAGAACTCGAATAGGAAATGACATTTTGATCATAAGAATTGTCGAGGGGACATTTAGAGCCATAAAAGACCAGTCTAAGACGATTAAGGAATTCATTACTAGCTTTCTACGATTGAAGCGCGGCTGATGCCGCTTAATCAATGTATAATTTATAAAATTTTCCTAAATCGAACTATGACAATCGAGACCGTCGGAACTAGCAATAGACCCCCGCAATTACATGACAACTAAAGTCGCCATGAACTGACAAACCCTAAGTGTGATATGAACCACAGAGTCGATACACGTAACGTCTACAAAAGCCACCCGTCAGTTCGGGATATGCTGAAATCACATCTGATAGAGAAACGATTTAGAGACGAGTCTCGAAATTAGAAAATGGAGAATCAAGGATTCCACATTATAATTGGATTGGACGTCTCCTTATCGAAGAAGATTTGAATCAAAAAAAAAAACGACGTTTTAGACGTCGAGGGTAAAATTACCATTTTGCCCCTCAAGTCTTGGCCTTGCTTTAATAAATGGAGAATGGCATTTTGCTCATTGACACCCCCTCTAGGTTGCTGAAAATTTGATGATATACCAGCCATTGGATGAAGACTTGATTGACATGAAGACAAGTGTCAAAGGATGGGGCTTTGGCATTAAATGTCCAACTTTTAACCTATCATTCCACCTTGGTTGACTCTCAAAGTTGTGTATACACCTCTCTCTCTCTCCCTTAGCCGAACACCATCTCCTTCTTACCATCTTCTTCTTGTTTTTCTTCTTCTTCTTCTTGTCGTGAGCTGTCACTGCCAACCAGACCCGACCGCACCCTTCGCCTATCTCGAGCCCCACCTCCGGCGACTTCCAACTGTCGAGCCAACCACCCACGACTTCTTCATCCTCTTGCCGACTCACTCCAACTTGAAGCACGGCATTTGACCACCGGAAGAGCCCTGTTCGATCGTTTTCTAGCGAGTAGACGGAATCCGTCGCAACTAGAGGTAAGCCATCTTTTGAGCTCTGCAGGACCTCGTTTTGTCTCAAAATTTTGCCCAAATTTTGTAGACATCTAGGGCATTCATATAGTGAGTTATGGTGAAAAATTGGACTGAATTTGATGGAGTTTTGACCCCAAATGGGTGTTGTGATTGAAGGACAGAATCTGCCCAGTAGAGGACTTTGAAGAATCAGCGCCGTTCGCGGACCATTCGGCGTCGCCTTGACTTCAAATTTTCAGTGAGGCTTCCCAACATGTAGAACTAGGTGTTAGAAAATAGATTAGTGGATAAATTAGAGATTTAGATTGAATTATGGGCTGATTGAATGAGATATGCATAGAATCGAAAATGCCCTGTTTTGGTTCTGTGCATACCGAAACTTTAGGGGCTGTTCATGGGGGAATTGAGCTCTAAATTATTCGTTGAGGTATAGTAGAATGTCAATGGATGTGTTATTAAGGCTTATACTTGATGGTTCGATGATTGGATGAAAAAATATTGACGAAACGGATGGAATTCCATTAGGTACAAAGCTGCCCTGTTTTGGAACCCTTTGAGCCGATTACTTGAGGTGCTTGGAAAGGGAAATTTGTTGATGTTAGCACAATGTAAGAAGTTCCGAAACCTTGGCTAGGAGGATTGGACTCGACTGGATGATTTGGGTGCGGATTGAGCTAGTTTTCGTGAGTTATGGCATGATTGTCCAATGTTCGTCATGGTGGATGGATGATTGATTGAATGCTTGCTTGATACAAATGCCATGAATTGATTGCCTTTTGTGAGTGATAAAATTGATTGCCTTACATGCCATAGATATCTAGCTTGGTGCATGAGCTTGTACTTGATCATGAAGTTTGATTTGAAATGATATCTGACATGCATGAGAACTTGTGATATCATGAGGCGTTGTGACGTGGGGTTGTGACGGTTGGTACCCTAATGCGTTAAGACGCGGGGTAGTGAAAAATTATGTCATAATGCGTTGAAACGCGGGACGAGAATGATGTGTCGACACAAGCCTGGAATGAAATTGAAAACCTAATGCGTTTACGCGGATTTGTCAATTGGATGGTCTGAAGCGTAATTACGCGGACCGAGTCTGAGGCTTTTTAAACATGGGCGTGATTCATAAGGAAGTTTGGAATGATGGAACGTGTGGCTTGAATTTGTACTATGTGCCTGACTCGATCGATAAGTTATAATGCCCTATTGTGTGATTGATAATCGTTTGCATCATTGTGGCATATTTGACTGATGAGTGCCTTGTATTGTTGAGTGTGTACTCTTGTTCATTCTTTGCATTCATCTGGGTGTACTATCAGCCTGACCTAGGGTTAGGGCTTGTCTTATTGAGATGTCAATCTCACCCCGTCGTAGGACCACTTTTTCAGACCCTGAGCCTTGAGGATGCTACCAACTCGACTAGGGGATCCCAAGGAAATGACAACATATTTTAATGAATTTCCGGACGGTAGGGGGAACTATGTATGTTAGAAAATGTACAATGGTTTGGGTCAACGAGAGCATTAAAGACTGGAAACCGCATAGGTTCGAAGCTTAGTTCCGTAGAGTAGGCGAGGTTACCAAAGGTCCGCTAAAGGCCACGGAGGTACCTCGCAGGGTTATTCTTAGCTAGTGTCATCCACTCGGGATTCGGTAGAGGTTGAGGGGTCTGTAGCTAGCTCGAGGAACATACCCGAGGAGATCCCTACTTTGGAGGAGACAGTTAAGGTGATCGAGATCGACACTTCAGAGGATGAGCTGGAGGATACTACGATGGAGGATACCGTGGATGCGCGATCCGAGACTTTCTCGGACTACGAGCCTACAGAGGACGTGGAGGAGACTAAGGATTCCAGTGGTTCGACCTAAGGTTTTCTGCTTTTACTTGGCTGTTTTTGATGACCTCATCGGTCTGTTTCTTTTGAGAACTTGTTTTAGCTATCTTTTGATTTAGTCCCGTTACCCAGGCCATTTGCAGGATTGGATCAACTACACTTTTGTGCGGACCCATGGGATGCTTTTATGTATATATTTATGTGAAGTTCTCGTTACTCAGGTTCCCTTTATTATTGTACGAAGAAGTTTTATTATGTCGCTTCCACATGCTCATTACATTATGCATCTCTCGCTATGTGATTCATGGGACTCGAGAGTTTGCATGCAATGAGTCGAGCGTCCGTGCCCATGGTGCGGGGCGTGACACGCACCGTTGCTCGTAGTAGCGAGGGACACCCTCACGCAAGCAAGATCAACCCTCACTGACAATCGGAAAAAAGAGGAGAAAAAAAGAGAGAAGAGAAAGAGAAAGGCAAAAAAAGAAAGAAAAATAAAAATATATTGAAATATTAATAAAAATATCCATGTTAGCGACAATAGTGTCACGTAGAACAGTCGACATCTATGTCGGCAATATCCAGCCAAAACTAGCCTGCAGGATTGAATCGGCTTTGAACTAAAAGGTTTAGAACTAAATTGGTACAGTTAAAAATATAAAACTGAATTGACATCAATGCAATGAATTTTCTGAGAATTTTTCTTGTTTTCGACTAATCCTGAGATTATGCTATGTTGTAAACTGCACAAAGAGGAGGGGAACTCTGACCGTCTCACGTGGGACAAGATAACACACGTGATGTTTTCGTTTCTTCCATTTGGAAATGCAAGGGTGGTCGCGGTCGTGGATGCATGAAATTAAAGATAATAAAGAATTTCCACTAAGTTGAGCCCACTGGGTGGAAATATATTGCAAGATGGAGATACTTCTGGCCCGCCTAAGATCGAGAGTTGCCTTAAAAAAAGAGGACCTCGATTATTTTAGTAGGGTGAATGAGTAATCTAGGAGCAAGAGGATGCTTGAGTTGAGGATAGAATTTAATTTTAATTTTTTTATAATTATTTTTTGAAGGATGATTTTGGAATGAAAAGAAGTATATTTGTTTTGAGGAAAATGAATGAATTGGAAATCATTTTCCTAAAAATGATCACCGACGTCGCTTGGAAAAATAAATTACCACATTTTTTTTCATCCATGAAAATATTTAGACATACATTATTGCCGATGTAAAAACTATCTTCTATTGACTAATTATTTCAAGTGAAAAAATGATCAATTTTCTTGAATTTATTTGCAAAATCATTTATTTTTCGCAAAACAAACAAAGCATCACTCTTTTGACTTAACCAAGAATCAACCTAGATAGTTTGACAAATTAATCCAAACAAATAGCTAAGAGTGTACATGGTAACATTTCTAGAAGTGAATTTTTGCTTCATGGCCCTCACCCTCTTTTAGACCACGCCCACCTCCGCCAACCTCCGTTACCACCCATTGCTGCCCGCGATCACCGTCGCCCACCGCCTCTTGTCGCCAACCGTCGCCATCACTCGTTGCCGACCTCCATTGGTTGCCCCCCATCGCCACCCGCGACCACCGCCAACTGCCGACCATCACCATCCAACCCCCCATCATAGACCTTCATCACCTGCCCACAACCATCGCTGACCTCCACCGACTGCCGTCCTTCGCTTCTTTTGACCACCACTACTGCTAACCACCGCCCACTGTCGACCTCTGCTGGTTGCAATTGCTGACCACTATTGCCGTTGACCATCGCCAACCATCGTCGCTCCCTGTCACTAACTGTTGACCATCGCGTTGCCCTCCCCGTAGTCTACCGTCGAGTCGCCATCTCCAACTGCCGGAGTAAAAAATAAGTAATATTTTTAATAAAAAAATATTTTCAAAGAAATTTAAAAAGTTTTAAAATGAAATAGAAATTTTTCTGTTGTAGATAATAATTTTTCATAAAAAGATTTTATGTTAATAATGTTTCAGAAGTAGAAATTTTCAACCGTTACCAAATAAATTTCTTTAATTAGAAATTAATTTCTGAAGCAGAAATAGAAAATCAAATTCTGGTCAGAATTTGATTTCTGAAGTAAAAGTGTTGCCATGCGCACCCTAATCTATTATGGGGCGATCAGAACTTTACACGAAATCAAAATCTAGCCAGCACGAATTATGTCCGGTATATGACTATGCACCCACCGTTATTTTCTATTTCTAAGTAACTTGTACGTAATATTCATGAGAGAGAGAGAGGGGGGTTGGGGGGGGGGGGGGGGGGGGGACGTGTCTAGAAGGCCTTGGTTGGAACAGGTAAACGTGAGGCTCAGGACATATAAAAATCCATGTTAGGCTTGAAAACTTTGAGGAGGGTTTTGAAGATGAAAAGGAGTGATACACAATCGCTCGGACAGAGAAGGAGATCCAACAAAGAAGCGTCTTCTGGGTTTGGTAACCACATTAACCACTCATTCAGAAACTTCATTTGCCCCCTTATCCAACCCCCACTCTCTCTCTCTCTCTCTCTCTCTCTCTCTTATTTCATTCCGGTTAAGTCTTTGAGAAGCCGGGACAAAATGGAAGCATCTTGGATCATTCGACATCTACATGTATAAAACTTATGGAAGATGAACAGCTAGGATTGATAAGTGATTGTCTAGTTAAGATTTATCTATGTGTATCGACAAACGCTTGTCTGGACTCAAGTGGACCACGGCCGATACAGGTGTATCCCATATGTGCCGTAGTGTAACTCATCTGGCGTGAAAATTCATCAAGGAATGAAATTTACAGCTCTTTACGAAGCATGATTGTTTGCATGATTTAGCAAACGGACACTCGGTTTTTTCCTTGTTAGGCAACGCGATTCCACCCAGAAAATTCGAATATATTAGTAGCCCCTTTTCTCATGAGATTTAAGTTGGAATCCATGTTTTTCTTGGCTTTCTTGATTAAGTCATCAATATAACTTGGTATTATACCTTTCTCCATCTTTTGGAGAAGATTAAGGTAAGTTTGCGTGCTAATGCTCTGTCGTGTCTGGTTTTATCATTCTCGTCTATAGCAGCCTAGACCTTCACATGGTTTTAGACAACATAGCAAGAGGATGACCCTCTCCTTCAATTAATATGCATTATCTGCTCGCGCAAGTGCGCGCACTAAAGAGACAGCATCACTTGGGAAAAAAAAATAACGCATGGACACAGCTGATAGTACAACGCAGAATACAGCAGACACTTAAAAAGAAATGGTCGTTTACATACGTCGCGCTAAATTAAGAGTCAATATACGTGTAAAGAAATAGTAAGACTCGCACTGAAATTTAATGAAACAAAATTTCTCCATGCTCACACGTTTTATTTATACCGTGATTGTAGACCCGTCAAACAGGTGACACATTTAACCATTTAATGCCCATTTTATTACAATGCAAGTGATGGATACGCAACCTCACCTAAAACTAATACATACCTGACTCAACTCATATTATTAAAACATTTCCATATTATCAAATCAGGGCGAAAGACAATGAAGAGAGAAAGAGAGAGAGTCATAGAGATGAGTTAAATTTAAGTAAGTTGTAAACTCATTTATAATACTTTTTATTTGAATATAGTTAACCAATATAACAACTCAGCCCAATGTATATGGGCAAATAAATGCGTTTATGATCCATTTTGAGAAGTCTACGTGATGGGTTAAATCCACGGCACCATTTGCCGAAGGCATGAGAGTATACAATACTATATTTCATTTGTATTGAGAGAGAGGGAGGAAGAGAGAAGGATTAGGTTATGACGCATGTTAGAGACAAGCGTACATAGAATAATGCTGGGAATGGTAGGGAAGACATGTTCCCATTGGACAAGTTCGAGGTTTCCTTGGGGATGGGGTGGGTAGAAACGGTTGAAGGTGGTTGGACATCTAGGCCTCAATCTATCAATATCATATCATCTCATCAAATACTAAGGACCCAAATCTTTGGTGTAACCGAGAATCAACCCCGTGCACAAATGATTATCCCCTCCCTCACCACAAAGGAAGGAAAAAAGCTGACCCTAAAAGTGTCACTGTCGCCCAAAAAATTCAACTCTACTTGTTTGAATTTTCGTCACTAATCTCCACTACACGTGTTCAGTGGCTGATGACCTTTCTCCTGCGCATTATCCAAAGAGCCCCTCCTCCTGGACTCTCTCTCCCGCACAAACCCCATCAGGAGTCAAATCCAAACGGGGGGCGTTATCGCGAAACCCTCAGATCGGGTGAGTTTCGTCACCTTCATGGACCATCGTTGTCAACAAGTTAGCTGTGATTAGCACAATAGAAATGAGACTAATGCGGATATATGGCGGAGCCTGTCTGTGAAAGCTTCTTCTTGAAGGCTAAACATGTCACACCTGTTCCTGAGGAACATATAGCGTGAGGAGTAGGCTTTGTTATTTATAGGTATGAACCGTGCTTGAGTCCTGGATTGGCTCATTCGAGGAAGAGAAAGAAAGTGTTGGGCAAATTCATCTTCTGAACCTGAATCAACAGAAGAATGGAGGAAACCCTTCCTCCCGGATTCAGATTCCACCCGACCGATGAGGAGCTCATCACTTGTTATCTCACTCGCAAGGTCTCTGATGTTGGGTTCGCATCGAAAGCCGTCGCGGACGTTGATCTCAACAAGTGCGAGCCTTGGGATCTTCCAGGTATATATATTCGTACGAGTGTGATAGACTGCCTCCTTATGCTTGTTTATAGAGCTTTGGAGTTTCCGTGCTGCTTTATAATTTCCTCAACAAGATAAAGAGATGATTCTTGTTTCTATGTATTCATCTTTCTCAACTCACGAGCTGGTGATCTTGATCTTAATTAAGGTAATATAAGTCCTGTCTAATACCATAATTAGGTTACCTAGGTTCCTTTTGGGCACTTGTTCTTTGCCTTTTCTTCTTCTTTTCCCCCCTTTTTACCTCTTTACGGAGAGATTTGGCTTCATTAAAGGAAGGAGAGTGGAGTTGACATAAGAAATCATCAAGATAGTGGAGATTTACTGCTTAATTATACATAGGAAGGTAAGTTTTTCCTTTTTGACATATTTGGTTTGGGACCCGCAAATTCGACGGCGTTTGATTGACTGAAAATGTTAGGGTTTTGGTTCTTCTCGTGGGAGGGATATAAGGATGATGATTACCTCATTTGCAATACGTGAGGAAGATTAGATAATGATATTGCAATGATAATCAAGATAAAGTATGTCCTTATTATATGATTTTAGAATAGATAATGCCATCATCTGCAATTTCGGTCTTTAAATTGATGGTTGTCTCTTCCACATTCACTAACTTTAAACTATCTTAAGACTAAACTATCTTTCAAGACTTCTCAGTTTGATTAGTCCAAAAAAAGAGAGAGAGAGAGAGAGAGAGACTTCTCGGCTTGAAGCAATGGAATTTCTTTTTTCTGACGGGCGTTAGGACTATAGTCAATTTTGGAGTATGTTTTGGGGCTTTGTATGTGTTTTAGGCTGAAGCGCAATGTAGGATATACTTAGAGACATTAGGACAACGAGCAATATTGTTTGTGTTTCGTGAGTTCTTAAAAGCAAAATTAAGACGTGGCTTGTCAACGAGTGCTACAGAGACCTTGTTAAAACCACTAAAGATAGAAAAGTCACATATTAATACACGTCAATAATTGATCAAAAATATATTACAAATGAATAGGATGCTTTACATTGGAATTTGTCTATTTTTTTCCAGCACATTTAATAATCTTTAAGATGGCGAATACAAAAATTGGTCAAAATTGGAGTTAAAACCTCCAAACTCCCTGCCACAAAAGAAAAAGCATTCTCTAGCTTTTTTAGGCTATTGATTTCTTCTTTGTAAAACGATGGGCGAGATTTATCAGAAACATTTGATGAGATTTCATCATGTAAGAATTTGTTGTGGCCAGTTCCTTTAGGAAGAGTTTAGAATCCTATTTCAGCAAGCAACATAAATTGACTGAAGTGATTGGGGTTTGCAGGCAAGGCATCAATGGGGGAGAAAGAATGGTATTTCTTCAGCTTGAGGGATCGGAAGTACCCGACCGGACTCCGGACGAACCGAGCAACGGAAGCCGGGTATTGGAAAACCACAGGGAAGGACAAGGAGATATTCCGGGGAGGCATCTTGGTAGGGATGAAGAAAACCCTAGTCTTTTACAAGGGAAGAGCTCCGAGGGGTGAGAAGAGCAACTGGGTCATGCACGAGTACAGGCTAGAAAATAAGCATTCTTTTAAACCCACCAAGGTACATTTTACTCTTTCCTCTATATGTACGACTATCAAATCTTGAAACTTCCTTTTGAGGACTCTCGGTATGACTCAAAACTTAATACATTGCCTTGAGATTAATAGAATCTGAAAGGTGAAATTCGCGAGAACCACACTTATTAGAGAAGGGCGACTAGATATTCTATGTATCTCGTTCGTGCATATAGACTCATCTTAACACTCTTTGCTTTGCATTTCTCAATTTGAACTTTCTAAAACTATCAAAAGTATCTGAAAAGTACTTCAAAAGTGAAATGCTTCTTTGATAATACTGTTAGGGCCGGCATAATTTTAACCGTAAATTCACACACCATCACCACGTGTTTTGCATAAAACACTTATTGATTGAAAGATCGCGTGATAAAAAATAACTACGGCAGCTTCGGCTTCAGAATATATGAAGTACTCTAAGTCACGTTAACAAAGAAGTGAGGTGTAATAAATGTACCATAGGCATATCTTGAGTAAATTTTTTCATGCAAGAATAGTTAACCTGAGAATCTGTGACATATATACTATTACGTTTAAACTTTATTGTAGTCTGAAATAGTTTCAGAAAATTAGTTTTTGAAAACAATGGTACCCTAAACAACTTCTTTGTAAACAGGAAGAATGGGTGGTATGTAGGGTGTTCCAGAAGACAGCCGTGAAGAAGCCAGGGCCGGCACTGTCCTCCGAGCAATCTCCGGACTCTCCTGGCGACACAAACTCGGCACTTCACGACCAGTATGGAGACATCGAGTTATCAAATAGTTTAACCGGCATGCCTAATAACACATCGAGCGGGTTCACCAACATTAATTTAGCTCAAAACTACAGTAATCATAGTGATAGTACTGCATTCAACATGCAAAGCAATCCCCACATGAACACGATGACCAACTGGCCTTCGTCGGCAAGAGAAGCAATCGCCGGCCTACCGTCTCTGTCATGGCCCTCGAGCTTGCTGAGCTCGAATTTAGCTGTGAACGCTTTTCTTCTCAAGGCGCTTCAGGTGAAGAACAATGGCAGCTACGGTCACCAGCCAAGAGATCAAGCAGCAACATTGCTAGGCACTTGTGACTACTCTAATCATCTTCAGCCACAGCAAGCAGCACAAGGAGCTTCTCATCAACATCAGCATCATAATCTGTTTGGAATGAGCGAACTAACATCTTCAGCGAGCTTTAATGTGTCTACAAGCTCGAAGGATATGGAATCATCGGTGCCGGATCATCAACAGCAGGAGCAACCATTCAGTTGGACTCCATTGAGTGATGGCATTTGAAACCTAAGAAAATACGTAACTTATCAAAGTCTCAACTGTGTAATAGCTAGAAAAGCTTATGACCATCTTTTGTATGTTCAATGCTGTTCCTCGTTATCTAGGTCAATATGTATGTAAAGCTCAAATCACGTAGTCTGCAAATCTCCGTGCCTTCATCTTTTATGTCCAATGTTAACTCTCTCTCTCTCTCTCTCTCTCTCTCTCTCTCTCTCTCTCTCTCTCTCTCTAAAATATTCATATCTTACATATCTTGACTGTAAATTACTCCGCAATCGTAAACTGTCTATTCTTCAACATAACAATTAATACAGATTAGCTTAGTCGTTCTTTTTTTTTCCCGTGATTGTAAATTATGTTTAGTGTTTTAGTGTTGAAAGCACGTAGATTAAAAAAAATAACTAATTAATTTTTTTTTCCAGGTAAATCATTGATAACTTGCCAATACTTTTTTGAAATCACCAACATTTTCTTATAATAGATTAGAAGTTTTGTGCTAACTTACCAGTTTTAATTTGCATAAGTTACCAACATTTCGTTTTTACTAACTCTTATATGATTTAACCGACCTAGATTTTAGTGATTTTATAAACAGTTTTATTTTAAATTACGTGTCAAATAATTTTGGATTATAGCTGTCATTTGGGTTACTTACCAAAGTTTAATTGTCTTTCTCTTTTCTTTTCTTTTTTCCTTTTTCTATTGAGTTACCAATTTGTGTTTGCCTTGATTAGCATCATCCTACATTGACTAGCTCATCAGCCGATAAAGATTACCAATTTAAATTAGTACAACTTATTAACTTTTTTTTACTGTGAAATTACCATCAAGTATTGGGTTAATAAATCTCATTAAAATTACTTACTGATATTTATTGAGTATTTATTTAGTTTTCCATCTAACTCTTACAAACTTTTATTCACAATGCCTCAGATTTACTAACTTTTTTAGAAATTACCGACCTTAATTAGAGTACTTTAACAACTTTTATCTAATTACATTGCCAACTAGGTCTTGATTATCACCTTTCATTTTTCATTATTTATTTTTATCTTTTGCCATTTTTTATTTTCCCTTTCCAAAATCTCTTTAGATTTACCCACTCTAATAAGTAAATAATAACTTTAATCTAATCAACATTTTTCTGATTAAGTTATCAACTAGTTCAAGTTAACATCTCTTATTTTGAGTTATCGAGGTTGGTAAATTCGGATAAGAGTTTGTAAGAAAGACAAATAAAAGTGAATAAACTATGACAACAGTCGATAAGTTACAATTCCAAGCAAACGTTGTAAAGTAAATTAAACGAGAGCTGGTAACACAAAACTAATTAACAATTTAATTAGAAAAATATTGGCGAGTCTCAAATCATTTGTGATAAATTTAGGGCGTTGGTTAAAAAGAGAGAAAATTTGCTACGATTCGTGTGTACCTTAGGAGGTAATCGATCCAGAAAAAAAAAAAAAAAAAAAAAAAAAAAGGTCGGACACCGATATTTTTTTTTTTAATCTAAAAGGGCAAAAAACAAAAAAACAAAAAAACAAAAGATGTGGACAGTGTTAGATGGTATGGCGAAGGTTCCCTCAACCACCAAAGCCTGGCTCAAAATACAGCTGCAGCCTGCGGCAACTGCTAACCCACTGCACCTAATCACGCAGTGCCGATCAACCCGGAGCTCGTCAACGTGGCGCTGGCGATTTTTCTCGGAGCAATTAATGTTGTAGTAATTGCGGCGGGGAAACAACACGTGAAGCTCGATCACATGATTCGGGTTCATGTGGATCCAACTTATCTGAACTCTTTGATGTTTATGGGTCCCATGATTTTTTGTCAAGTCAGAGCAATTATTTTGCTGTTTTAACAAGTTATGCGATTTTGGGAAGCCATTCCATTAACTTTGTCCAACATCGTAAACGAAAGCAAGCAAAACAGATAAATTCATCCTAGATAGATGATGAGAGGCGAAGGACCAATCGCAACGCGAAGCCTATTCACATGAAATTTTGTGTTTTCTAGTGAACCGACTTGATTGCACAAACTCGAATATCTTGAAAAATGAAAAGTGTCTACAAATTTTAGGACTTGATTGTGAAAAATTATCAAAAAAAAGTCCTAAACATTTCACACTATTCATTCATATTGACTGAAAATCATTGACGTAGACGCCATACATCCTACGTGGCATCGTCTGCACTGACGCGGATAATTTTTAATGATATTTTATTAATTATTCAAATTTTTTCTCTTTTTTCTTTAGAGGCCAGGCCCTTGATTCCAAAAAGTCAAGAAGGAAAGAAAGAAAATCATTAAAAATTTCAAAAAATTATTAACGAACTATTAAGAATTATTCATATTAGTGACGACGGTACCACATAGGACAACTGCCATCTAAGTCGGCGATTCGACCAATAAGATTGATTGACAATTGACAAAATATGAAAACTTTTATAATTGAATCAACGAACTTAAAAGGTTTAGAACTGAATTGGTAAAAGTGTGAAAGGTTTAAGACTTTTTTAACAATTTTGTCGATTTAATTATATCAATTTGACAAGTTTTATAACTCAATTATATTTTCGTGATAAGTCTTAGAATTCTAATATACTTATCCTAAAGGCTATAAAAAAATAAAAAATTAAAAGAAGAAGAAGAAGAAGGAGGCAACTAGCATCTCCTGTCCATATAATTCTGCTTTTGCAGCATTTCATGAATTACAGGAACATCTACCGTCAATGGATAATTTTGTACAATCAGTTAGGTAGTGAGCTTCAGTAGAAATCCATAGTTGCCATTGGTTCCATCCTAAACCCAATGGACGCTTTAATTCTAATAATTTATCACTTGTATGAGAAGCAAAATTTCCGTGCTTGAAGTTGAAAACCATGATTAAAATAACATTAAAAATTGATTGTCTCCATCAGCCGCTCCACGTCAGCGATTTTCGATCAAAATTGACCGAAATGACTAAATTAATATAAGTACAAAAAGTTTAGTACTGAATTGACACAATACAAAAAATTTATTACTGAATTGGTGCAATTATAATAGATTTAAATCTGAATATCAGAAGAGCTTGTACAGTCATGATTCGATTCGGGTCCACTTTTAACCCCCTCCTCCCCAATAAAAAAAAAAAAAATCGGCTCCACTAACTAGATCCAGCTCTCCTGCCTTTAAGGCAAGGGTGCCTTAAAACATCTGGACCATCCATTCAAATGGACGGCCCATATTTTATAATAGGGAGAAATTTTTAAAGTTTAAAAAAAATGATTTTGGTTGTCCATTTTTCGAACAAACGGCCAGATCATCTAATTTTTAAGGTACCGAACTCACCTGCATGACCCTCTCTTCATTCTCTCTCGTCCTCACTCGATATCATGCTCGCTCGCTCCACACACTCACTACTCTCACCTTATTTTGAGTATGAAATTTTCTAAATCATGTTAAATATGTAAATATTTAAGGAATATTTGACAGATATGTATTACTAGATTTGCATTACATAAAATTGAATCAAAACAGATTAAATAAATTTACTCGGATTGGATCATTTTTTATCAGTCGTGCGTTCGACGGGTCCAGTAGTGACCGACCCATCCATCGCGGAGCAAGGCCATGTTCGAGAAGGCCTGTAGCTCGGACAAGTTAGGACGCGTATGCTTATTAACATCAGCTTGATTGTCCATGTTCAAGAGTACTAGACTTGTACGTGCTGGTCCACAATTCCACCAGCTCCTGATTTCCCTCTCCTTCAACCGTAATAACACCGTGAGATCCACCATTGAAATTAAAGAAGAGGCAATGACACAGGATGTCAAAGAAATTTTGACGGGATAAAATTGGTTAATCCCAAAACATTTGTGGAATTTATAGTAATGTCTAGTCTCTCTTTCGTTAGAATTAATAGAATCTATGCATCTCTCACCGAGCTAACTCGCACTCAAGATTATTCGAAAATTTTGGTCTCGGATAGACTAAAAAGGCAGCAACCAGCAATAGCCACAGTGGGCTTGGCATGGAGTCGACCGGTTCGTAAGGCAAAACACATACCCTGTGAATGTTATCACCACCTCCAAAGCTCTCCATGTAGCAGCAACATCGTCCCAGTCGATAAGTTGGCACGTCAGCCCCGGGCATTCCTATTATGGCAAAGGCAAGTACTTCCACCACCCTCAGTGCGCGAGAGAAATGAGAGAGAGGGGATCCACTTATAAAGACTGGCTCAGCCTGCAGAGAGAGAGAGCAAGTCAAATGCATAACTCCAATTCAAACTTCAACAGCAAATTTTTGCTCAAGAAAAAGAACAACGACAAAAGACAGCTGCAAAAATCTAGTAAGCCGCCATCACCAGACGTCTTCTCATGTGTTACCACATATTTCCTTCTACTACATAAGTACAGGCAACATGCCATATCATCGAAAGTGAAACGACAACATCTCGTCAGATTTGTCTCCAATCAAACATCAAAGTTTTCAACTTATTGAAGAAAACAAGGGAAGTTCAAGAGGAAGCATTGCATGTGCGCCTGTGTTACTGTATGTATGCATTGAATCAAACTCACCGAAGGTAGAGAGGCATTGCTCAAAATGCCTCTCGACTTTCCTTTGGCACAAATATGAAGTTCTTTTCAAAGGATCATCACAAATCCAAAGTAAGGTCAGATTCTTCATCGTTTTCCCAATCACTGCCATCACCTTCATCAGGACCAGATGTTGGATCATCTTCTTCCCTCTGGAATGAAAAATCAAATCAAAAGTAACACCATCATTAGCACTGACAAAGCATTGCATCACAAATCAAAATTTTCTCCCAAATAAGAGAATCCAAGATTTTCGCATCACATCTGGAACGCGAATTAGAAATTTCAACGGCTAAAATTTGTGTATAGCCAAAAGAAAGTGTGTGCCCAATTGGCAAGCAGTGCAAAGCAATATACCTGTATCAATTCTGATACTTCATCGAACTTGCCATTTTCTTCGGACCTCCAGAGATCTTCACTCTCTATCTCACAAGAGTCACCCTGCAGAAAAATTGAAGTGAACGCCATAAGGAACCTTCTCATGCAAAGATTGACAAAAGCTCTCCAAAATAAGTGGCACTTACTATTTCCTTCATCATCTGCTCAATCGTGTGCTCCAGCTCAGATATGTGCTGACTTAGAGCCTGCACATGACAAGGAAAGATACAGTAAACAAGTGGGAACATCCAGAAACATTAACTTGCATTTCACATGCATCGATAGCAGATGGGACAAGTGAGATGACCTCATGCCGTTGCATGGCAACAGAACGTTTCAATGCTTTTGCCTTCGTGAGAAGGTTCCTTGGCCTCAGGCTGATGGGTCGCTTGTAATTCTTTCCACGATAATATATGAGAGAATAGCCTTTCGGCACGCTTTCTATTGCTACTAATATTCCACCACTCTCGAACTCCAACAGCCTTGCCGTGTCTTCCACGAAAGCAAGAGTTTTTTGTTTCGTTATAAGCTTCACCAATTCTCTATGCTTCCAATGCAGATGCATATTCTCAATGACACCATCAAAAACACCACGAATACCTAGTAAACATTGAACAAATTAATGCCCTCAACTTAAGTCTATAATAATACCTATAATTAATGAACACATATATAAGTACCAAGAGGCAGGTAAGGCTTCATTCTTAAACCAACTCTGCGAAACATAGTCCGCTCCTCATCAGTGATAGTTTCCTGGTCATCATCAGGACTAGCAGGAACCATGGATGCTTCTATCTTAGATAAGAGTCTCTCAGCCCTTTGTTTCTTTGCTTGTGCCTGTTGGACAGAGAACCATTATTTAGTAAAGGTGATGATAGGATGATCAGAGAGGCCAATCATGAACAACCAAATGAATCGAATAAAATGCTTGCACTGAGGATATATATTACACAAATGAGATGGATCACTTGAGGATAAAACACATGTATCTTCTCATCGTCTAAACTGAGCGAATGATCTGAGAATCACACCAAAAAACGAGCTGCATGCACCCAAAGAAGGAAGAAGGATTTGTAAAAGCTTCACATGAACTTTCAACTAGCAGTGAGGTATTAAGAATATACGAACAAGAACACTACTCGAGAGTCCATTTCCATTTAAAAGCAGCACATTTTCATTAATAAGATATGGAATTTCTGCAACAAATAATTTATTTTTTTGTCTAAGCGCTTTCTTTATCTAGACAATGGTAAAGTTCTGCTTTTTTAGTAGTTGAAGACTCTTTACTAACCATTATACACTAATTTCTTCAGCTGCCTTGGTGCTATGCTCTATTCTTTCAACATGTTAGCCTATTTTGCATCTACTTCTAGTTCATCTCATCAAGCAAATATATCACAATGTACGGCCAAATAGACGTAATTCCACCATATATAGCAGCCAAAGTAAGCAGGAAACTGTACATTATACTGAAAAAAAAAAAAACTTACAAGAGCTAGCTTATGCTCAATTCTTTTGACAAGTCTAACACTCTTGGACTTGGAAGCTTCTTTGATCATTTTTTCACGTTCCTCAGTAGATATATCTCTTCCCCATCGGGCTTGAGCCTCGTAGAACTCAGCTAAAGTACCTGCTAGGGCATGGCCATCTTCCTTAGATGGAGCAGCATCAGTTGTTCCGGTCCGAAGTCTTTCTTCAACATCTTGTATCTGCTTTGCCAATTCCTGTCTTTCTGACAAAGCTGTGGCTACAGTAGGAGGAAGAAAATCCTTCCCACGATAGATGACAATGTAATACTTATTTCGAAGCAGTAAGACACCCCCAGTTAAATTCTGTGGAACAAATGGAAATGTGAATCAGTAACAGTAACGTGCTCGAATAACAGCTTCTATTTTATTCTATAATTGTGCCTTATTCTGGGTAGGTGAACAACCCAAAGATGCAGGAGATCCTATTAGAATTATCCCCTTAAACAAGATAGACAAGTTCTGCAATATGTCACCACTTTATAGCATCCATAGTCTTCGCAATTAGCGTAACATAAATTTCATACAGAAGTAGCAAAGAGACATAAGGTACTGACTTTTGAGTACTGACGGATTATAAAACAATTATATCATCACAATACTGGTGTTTTGGATTAGGTTGGCCAAAAAACAGACCTTCAGCTCATCAGCCATGAGTTTGTTATTCGTATTCTGAATTCCTCTTTTAACAGCAATCTTTGCAACTAAGCTCTTCTCCCAAAGCTTAATTATGGCAGCTGCCAGACCCTGATGGTTCCTGTTTCTCCCTTCATGAAATTTAAGGAAACAAAAAATGTCAAAAACTTATTTGCATAGGGAAGAAGCTGTAAGCCAACATGGTGAATATTACCTAGGGCAAAATGACAAGGAAGTGACTTCGCCATCTTCCGTAAGTTGGTCATCTCAGCATTGGTCAGTCGCGAACGCATTCCGGCGGGAAGAAGCCTAAACGGTGTTTTATAACCAGGAATCTTTTGAGGAAGTAGATCCGCATCAACCGGAAGCACTCCTGTGCCCCACCACTCTTCGAAACAAGGGCCTAAGCCATCTAACAAGCTGTTATATTCTACCTCCTCTTCTGTCAAGCTCTCCCTTAGCACTGGGCTCCTCTCTGACACTTCACTCTTCTCACATTTTGGCTTCACATCATCGCCACTTTCTGCAACTGGTCTGTTGGCTAAAGAAACGTCAGGGACAAAAAGAGCATCGCCTTCCCTCACAACCGGCTGGGATCTTGAAGCAGGGCCTTCATAGTTCTTTCCACGGTACACCACCATAACACTGCCAGACCTCCATATAACCAATCCCCCAGTTCGACGCTGAGAAAAACTACAAGCAGTCGCTTACATACTCTCGAGTCATATTCATTGCTATTCTTTTCACTTTTCAGATATTTTAAGTCATATTCATTAACACTTTAAGCAAACATGAAACACAACTGTCAAGCAAACACAAAGTTCAAAAAGCAAGAACCACTAAGTGCTGATGCTTCATCAACATGCGCAATATTTGATTCATCAACATTACCAAAAAATTGCGGCAAATTCATATACAATAAGTTTTCATTGAATTTTCACCAAACCAAAAAAAAAAAAAGTTTCCATTGGACCAACCTCGACAACCTCATGTGCTGTCTTCATATCGTGGGCAAGCACCTCATGAAACTTAAGCCTCACAACCTCCTCCTTCCTCCACTTGTCATGTATCTTCTCCAAAACCGCCTGGGTGACCCCCGCTTTGGCGACGCTAATCCTCTCCCTAATATACATTCCCATCCTCCTCAACCTCCTAAGCTCTTCGTCCTCAATGGTAAGTTCCGCCAATGTAGGCGCTTTCATCGACCTCTTCCTGTCCCCGACGACCTTTTGTTCAACCTCTCCCTTGCCTTCTTTCTCCCATGGTAACAGCCCTACATCATCCTCCCCGCGTTCATCCTCCTCAAGGAAACTATCCGGCCTAATCCACTCCCTACGCAACAAGTCACCTAGCCTTTCCTCTCCAGTAGGCGGGGCGGCTCCCAATTCGCCCTCGCCTTCCACTCCGTCCTCTTCTTCTTCGTCGTCCGACCCCAATCCTAAATTCCTCAACCTGAGCACTATCCTCTCGATCGCATTTTGGCCTCTGTCGTTACCAGAGTACCTAGGCTCAACCTCGCTGCGAGAATCGGAGTCAGCGACCTTACCGGAGGATTTCCCGTCGATCTCGCGGCTCGGAGGCGGTGGCCACTTGTTGAGCCACGGAGCGGAGTGCGGCTTGTCACCGCTTCTTCTCTGGGAGGAGCTAGCGTTTTGAGGATTGGTCGTGCGGAGAGACTGGCAAAAACAGCGCCGCTCGAGGTCGCGAGGCTGCGGCGGCCTCGGAGAGGCGAAGAGCAGGTGGAGAGAGCTCTTGCCAGAGCTGGAGGAGGTGCGCGGGAGAGCGTTGCGCAGGGGCAGTTCGGTGATTTTCGCCGTCGCAAAGGCCATTTTCCCGGGTCGGAGCTCAGCGAACCGAGGTGTCTGAGAGAGCGTCTCCCATGGTCCCGGATATCACAAAACGAGAGGTCGAAGATGACGACGAAGAGGATATTTAATTTTTTCTGGATATTTTATTTTCATCTTTTTCAGGTGTTGAGAGGGATCGGGCCTGAGAAATGAAGTGGGCCGACACTTGTGGGCCTAATCAGTCACTGGGCCTAACCATCCTAAGATGCTATAAATCATTCGATCACAAAAAAGAAAATAAAAAAATTCTACAAATGAGATGATTTTCACTAATTTAAGTTGTTTAACATCCCATAACTAGGGATGAGCAGTTTCAAGTTCCTCACAGGTTATACTTAGAACCTGGGACCTGTCAAAACAGACTCTTCATTTTTTGAAATCTGAAACCTACCTATCATGCCCTGAAACTTGGAACTTACCTTATCCCAAGTTCTTGGGTCAATTTCAGGATATTTGAGAACCTTTAAAAAAAATTAAAATTTCTAGTTAAGTAAAATGAAAGTGAACGCTACAACCGCTAAAGAAAAGTAGAGGTGAGCGATTTTCGATTCTGTACATGTTACATTTAGAACTCGAACCAACCCATTATAACAAGTTCCTTGTTTTTGATAACTTGAAACCTAAAAAATTATTTAGTTCCAAATTATATACTCATCATCGAATATCATAAGACATTGTAGGATCGTACGAAGACATATATCAAGAGAAAAAAAAAATTCATTTCAGGATCTAGGGTTAGGTTCCAGGTTTTACGTGATAGAATCTGGAACTAATCCATTAAAACAAGTTGCTCAATTTTTGAAACCTAAACTCACTCTACATACCTTGAAATCTGAAATCGGATCAGTTCCCATAAGTTCCATTTATACGTTTTATCATGAAACCATACTCATCCCTACCCGCAACTATAGTTATTTTTCATTAACCATAGGGAAAATACCACAAAAAAAATCATGAAATATATACATTGTGTCACATTTATCCCGACTTTGTTTTTGTGACACTAAAAATCCCTAACTTTACCCATTGTGACATGTTTACTCTAAACTTTTTTTGTGACACAAAAATCTCAAACTTATGACCTTGTGACACATGTACCCCTCCGTTAAGTTTATGCCCTCAAAAGTCTAACGGGGCGGCTAACGTGGCATGGTTGTATTTTTTTTCAAAATAAATTAAAAGCGCCACGTCAGAAAAAGATTACAAACAAAAAATTAAAAAATCAAAGGAAATAAAACAAACAAAAATAAAGAGAGACTGCAGATAGTCTAGGGAGCCACCGCCATTCTAACTTCGCCACCTAGGGCCGTCAACCACTGCGGATCCGACACCGTATGGGACGAGCTTTGCTTGCCCGCGAGGGTCCATGGTCCACAATGGTTGATGGCCCTAGGTGGCAAAGTCAGAACGGCGATGGCTTCCTAGACTATCTGCGGTCTCTCTCTACTCTGCTTTGTTTTATTTCCTCTACTTTTTTAGATTTTTATTTGCGATCTTTTTCTGATGTGGCAAGCGCCACATCATCTTAATTTATTTTGAAAAATATATATATAACCATGCCACGTCAGCCGCCTCGTTAGACATTCGAGGGCATAAACTTAACGAGGGGGTAAATGTGTCAGAAGGTTATAAATGGGGTTTTTTTGTGTGACAAAAAAAAAAGGTTTAGAGTAAACATGTCACAATGGGTAAAGTTCGGGATTTTTAATGTGGTTAAAAAAAGTTCGGAATAAATGTGTCACAATGTGTATAGTTTTGGATTTTTTATGATATTTTCCGTTAACCATATCTTACTCTCTCTTTTGATAAAAAAAACCAACAACTAGAGATTTTAAAGGGCGATCCACTATTCCATAAAATTTGCGCATACTATTTCGGCGATGGATAGTTTTATCACGCGCACATCAACACTTTTGTTTTTTCATATTGTATTGTTGTCGAGAGAGTATGGATAATGGCTTGAGCTTAAAGTATGACCATTTTCTCAACAAAAAAAAAAAAAGGGTTCAGAGTAGATGTTGTCTTAGATAAGCACTTGAAGCGGCAACTAAATCTCAAACCACGGCCCTCCTCAACGACTGGCCAAATCTTTGTCGGGGGATTTTTTCCAAATTAATATTTTTATTTTTTTAACCAAATTAGTATTAAAAAAATATATTTATCATATTAGATGCTGCTTGACAATTGGGGGCCACCGAGCGACACCCAATTGGGGTGATTGGGCCCCGCTCGACAACTAGGCGCCGAGCGGGGTCGAATCTTTTTTTTTTTTTTGGTCATTGGAAAAATTACTTGAAATAAAAAAAAAATCGTCCCAAACAAACACGCGAGCGATGAGATATTCCTTATTCTCTCTTTGACAAAAAAAAAAAGTATTATTCCGTCGGATTGTTAAAACTTTGCTAGTTTAGGCATCCATTTAAACGAGTAAATTGATGATTTGAATTTATTGAAGTGGAAAGGTCACGATTCTTTTCAGATCGCAAAAAAGGATGAGATTTCTTTGAAGTGCACTTAATTTATGTTACCTCCATATATCGTGCAATTATCAAAGTTTCCTTACTTGAATGTATATACACAAGTACAAACAATCTCGATTAGGTAATCTTGTTGAAAAATCCAGATTTTTTGTGTGAAAAAAAGGCTAAAATCGAATACAAAAAATGTATCGTCATCAATGTAACAAACCCCAGTTTATCACGTAATAAAACTTAAAATAATACTTTGAAATGGCATATCTCATCTCTCAGGTATCCGTTTGAGACGATTTTTTTTTTTGATTTCGCATAATTTTTCGAGACGAATCCATTAGCAAAAAAAGAAAATGAAAAAAAAAATTCAGCCCCTGCTCGGCGACCCAATTGCCGAGCGGGGCCCAATCACCCCAGTTGGGTGCCGCTCGGCGGCTCAATTATCAAGCGGCACCTAATATGGTAAATATATATTTTTAATACTAATTTGGTAAATATTTTTTTAAAAAAATATTAATTTAGAAAAAATCCCATCTGGCTAGAATAGCAGTTTTGTCTTAAAAAATTTGCTACGGGACCAATTTGAAGAAGGCCCGAGCTGAAGCTAGGGTGCTTCAAGTTCTCCCGATCGAAATCTTCCCCCTCCCGCGAGATTAAAAGGAAAAGTAGGTCAAATGTCAAGCGAATGCAAACACCAAATGGCAATAGGTTAAAGGGTCATTCATTTCGAGAGTTGCAAAAGTAAGAAATTAAAGCATGTTTTCATTTAATTATATTGCTCTGAATAAGGGGAAAAAATGTTTCCCAACTTTGTTTTTCTTAAGAATGCGGTCTAAAATAACAAGTGAACTACAGATCGGACAAGAGCACCATCATTTTACCAATTCGAAATTTCCAATTCTATGAATTGGCAAAGGAAAAAAAGAAAAAAGAACAAAAAAAAAAAAAAAAAAAACACTAGGCAAGAGAAGTAGAAGACGTCACAATTTTTCCCACTTCATGGATAGACGTATAGTCTACTACAGTAGAAAAATATTCAGTGATTCGTTTTCACCACATCATCAGCTGACTTGGCAATAACTTTTTCCTCTCATGCAATTACAGCCTGACACGTATGCACGGATGTAGAATCACGCAAATGAAAAATTGAAAATTTACCCAGGACACTACGGAAATGGATCCCTTGCTCTTGATCATTGGATTTTCCCCCTATCGCGACCCGTTTTTTTCCTTTTAAGGAAAACGCCGCGCTAATGGATTACCGATTGAGCCCCACACTCTGAAACGTGAATCATGGGTCTTGATCGGTGCAGGCCCTCCCAAGCCCATATCAAATCGCGGCGCGAATAGATTTGAAGGGTTTTTCGACGATAAGAGTCGGATTCGACCTTGGTGTGGTCATGGTGGCACGTGTTATGTGTGCATGCATGTGGAGTCGCCACCAGTACTTCTTGGAAGGTGAACCAAAAACCTCAATAATCGATTAGGAGAGATCGATCAGTTCTGCGAAATTAGAGATTTGGATTCGGAGACTTGGTTACGTTAGTGTCATTATCAACGCACTTTCGATACCTAATGCTAGTGATTTTCCTAACTAAGATTTCATGCAGACGTAATTTGGGTGAGGTAAGTCTGATTTAGGGTTTTTAATGCAAATTGAAAGATTAGACCTATCAATCACAATCAATATAAGAAAAAATCAATCAAGTGCAAAAATGAGCCACGTTGATGCACATCAATTCAAATAAGGGGCCTCCTAATATAGCCTTAAAGGTTTAGAGAATGAGTGATTTAGAGTCAGGGATAAAATGAGAAGATTTGGAGACAATTTGCCAGAAGAGCAAAATCTTCATTTTTGGGAAGTTCGGATGTCGAATCGCTTGAAATAATTCATGGCCAATCAGTTGTGGCCATTTCCCATTTCTTGGAGTTCTTTGGGATTTTCTGAATTTATTCAATTTCCCGAGAGACAATTTACCAAAAGGGCAAAATTGTCATTTTTTGGAAGGATCAAGATTCGAAAGACCCAAAATAGGTCATGTACAGTTGATTGTGGTCATTTTCTATTTTTTGAAATTTTTTTGAAAATTTTCTGAATTTCTTCGATTTTTGGAAGACAATTTGCTCAAAGGGCAAAATTGTTATTTTGGAAGGTCGGGGTTCGAAATACCCAAAATAAGTCATGGCCAGTTGATTGTAGCCATTTTCTATTTTCTGGTATTTTCTTGGAATTTTCTAAATTTCTTCAATTTTTGGAAGACGATTTGCTCAAAGGGCAAAATTGTCATTTTGAAAGGTCGAGGTTCGAAATACCCAAAATAGGTCATGGTCAGTTGATTGTGGCCATTTTTTATTTTCTGAAATTTTTTTGGGAATTTTTCGATTTTTGGGAGACTATTTGCTTAAAGTGTAAAATCGTCATTTTTGAGGGATCGGGTTTCAAAAGATCCAAAATAGGTCATGGCCAATTGATTTTGTCATTTCCTATTTTTTTGGAATTTTCTTGAATTTTGCCGAATTGTTTCAATTTTTTTCTAAATTTTTAATGATTTTATATATTATTTTTTAATGAATTTTCGAGTTTTTATTATTTAATTCGAAAATAGTTATCCAGATTGGGCCTTTAAGCCCGACCCTTCAAAGAAAGCAAGCCTAGGGGGAACCGAAAGCCTAACTAGAATCTAGAACAAAAAAGCCCCAATTTTGTTCTTTATTAATGACTCAAATAAAAAGCCCACTTTTATTCTAAAGCCCACTTCGAGTTAAGACTAGACCTGGTCCAATTTCTATTAATCTCTTCACAATTTCTACTGGGCCCAAAGTACTTCCAATCCAATTTGCGAACGTGCATTCAATTTGACTACTCCCCTCATCCATGTTTTTTTTTTTTTTTAGGGGGCTTTCTTTCCCACGACGTATAGGAATTCGCCTTCTCCACCATGCTTCTCCCAGGGTCTTCTTCGCAGGTCCTCTCCTTTGGACTTCACAGGATTGCCTTCTTCGGCTGTCGTCCTCGACTGCCACTAACGCTAACGATTGTCACCGAAACTCGCCCACATAGCAACGCCCGTTGACTTGACGAACCGCCGCGACACCACCGCGGCCGTCGCGCCGACCACTACCATCGTCCATGACGATCACCACAAGAGTTGCTCACATAAAAAATGTCCGTCGACTCGCTGGACTGCCCAACCCGACACTGTTGCAGCTACCCGTCATCACGGACCACCGACTTCAACCATCACCGACTACTGCCGGCACCTACGTCCAGAGCCTAGCCGACCCGAAAGCCTTGAAGGAACACGTACGCGTCTCCATCGAGTCTCTCTCTCTGTTTTTTTTTTTTTTTTTAACTTTTCCTTTATTCTATTTTTTTATATTGCTATCTCTTCTTTTCACTTTTTATTATTTCCATCTTCTTCTTCGTGGAAATTTTTCTTGGCTCCCACTAGAAGCAAAACACAGACCTTACGGGACTGAAGTCTCCCACCAGTTTTTTGCCTAAACTGAACAAAGTCACCTAGACTAACATTCTAAACCGAAGCTAGACCGAAGCTGTCGCTAGTGGAACTACTGGACAGACCCGATGGCAAAGAAATTTTTACGGAAGATAAAAGTTCACATCAAAACCAGGTTTTTCATATCCAGGCATCATCAATGGATTTATAGGGATCTTACCTGAGCACCGCAGGAAATGGACGAAGTCGGCGGCCGCAAACTCGTGGCTCGGACCGAGCTCTGTGGGGATCGAACCACCATTTCCGGTGCGAGTCGATGCAGGACAACAACAAGGGAAAGCGGATAGTGGGGTAGAGGAGCGATTAAAGGCAAGCAACGCATGAAAAGGGTTCGAGTATGACACGACATTCAAGCAATTCCGACGGCGGCTAGTACTCTTGAGATGCTATCTTTGCTGTCAAGAAGCTTGCAAATGCTTGCTCGAGAGTCAGCCCCGCTTGAATCCATCTCCCGCAGTACCTCCGGGCTCTTGGCCTTACTCCCTCTGTTTCTCTCTCTCGCTCTGTCTTTCTCTCTTGCTCTTGTGGAACCCCCTTCCGAACACGTGCGTGTGTCTTTGATGTGAAGAATGGCCCCCCCTCTCGTCAAGCGAGCACCTTCAACTGCCTCTCGCTCTCTCGGCCGCGGCTCTCTTTCTCTCTCTGTTTTTTTGGAAAACCGAAGAACCTCCCCCCTCGTTCTCTCAGTTCACTCTCTCTATATATTTTCTTTCAGCCAAAAATTCCTCTCATGAGCTCCTCTCTCTGGTTTGCTCTCTTTTTTCAACAATGGAGATCTGCCCCCGCCCCTCTCAACTGTGAACGAGCTCCCTTATAACCTGGAGCGTTCTGGGATTCCAAAGGACCTTCACGCATTTCTTCTTCGCTGTAAAAGTGGACTGCTCCCTCAGTTTTTGTCGCCGACGCTCCCTCGACCTCCTGCGTTTTGTTCCCTGTTTCTGTACGTGAAGGAACAGAAACTGTTCCCTGGTTGCAGATCCGGTTCAACCGGGTCGGGCTCGACCCGATTGACCCGATTCTTAATTTTTTGCCAAATTGAGCCTTAAATTGACCTTTTTTTTTTAATGAAATTGATGCCAAAATCGGACTCCTCAATATGTTTTACATCTAAAATGGGCATTTTTGAGAATGAATAAATTCGAATTTAGCGAAAACCCCAAATTGCATTTAGGATCCGAAAATGGTTTTCAATTAATCGAGGGTCCAAACGATCAAACCAATCCAAATTGAGGCCACCAATGAGTTCGGGACAACAAAAACTATATGGTAGAAATGTTTTATTTTCATGAATGTCCCTAGAAAGAATTTAATTTTGAGATTCGCGAAACCGGGGACTAAATTGAAAGAAAATTGTGTAATTAAGCAATTTTAGTTAAAATTGATCAAATTTGAAGGATAAATTGACACAATTTCACTTCAAGGTTCTTGATATCAATGTCATGGCTTGTTGAAAGCAAAAATTGGAAATTAAAAGACTCGAAAATGATTTTTTTATGCTCGATTCGGGTTTATGTTTATGAAGGAACATAGTGGCCCATTTTGAATTTTGGAGATTTAAAAATATCAACTTGAAGAGAAAATTAAAATAAAATTAATGACTATTTTTTTGTATTTTTCTGACCACGAATGATATTTTTATGATTTTTTGTGTGTATATTTATATTTAGATAAATTCGAAAAAATATTAAAAATTACGAAAAATATTTTTTATTTAAAATTAAATCCCAAAGCTAGGTCAAGGCTTCTCAAGTTGATTTTTCAATTTTATGACTTTTTTTTAATATTTTTAATTAATTTTAGAAATAAAATTAAAATAAAAAAATTAAAAATCAGGTGTCCCACCCCTATAAAAGGGGAGTAGATCCTATGGCCCTCATTACTAGGATCCCCTACCTTTAAGTCAGGGCATTCAGATCCGGCCACTACATTTTGTCTCTTCCTCTTCTGTCTACACCATCTCTTGAGCTTGACTTGCGCGCCTCCCTCGCTATAGCCGGCATTAGCGCCGGCGCCGTGTCCAAGTAAACTGCATATCCAAATTGAGTCGCTCTGTCAGTCGTCTTTGTTGTCCTCTATTCGACTTCAGCTTGTCTTCCTCTGTGCACCGGTTTGTCTTCGTCTTCGACCACTGGCCGGATTTGGTCACTTCATCTTGCCGCCGTCACCATGGCTCCATATCTAATCTTCACCTTTGTCTTCCTCTGTTCGTCTTCGAGTTTGCCTTCCTTTGTGCTTCTATTTGTCTTCAACTGTTCCTCTTTTTCCTCCGTCTTTGTTTTAGAGCTCATAATGAAGAGTGGCGATACATGAGCAATGCTCGTGTTTGTGGATGAGCCGCTTCGCCCATCGTGGACCAGGAGAAAATATCTCCGGCCATGGATCAATGGTGAGCAAGATGGACCGATCGAACTGGGAATTGCCTGGACCGCATTGACCAAGGGTGCCGGTCTGGTTCCAATTCTGTAAAATTAAAACAAATGATTTTCGATCCATTTTTCAATTATAGGGGGAATCGGACCGATTATTCATTTATTTATTTTATTTATTAAATGTAAACCTAATAATAGTATTCATTGATTTTTTTTTTCTTAAACGTAATCTTAGTTTTGTTTAATATGTTATAATTAAAAATTTGTGTTGCTCTTCCTAACAATGCCATTGTACATATGGAGAATCAGACAAGACTGAAAATCGACCACCCCTAGTTGGAATAAGAATTGGGAAAAATTTGGCCGGCTAATGAGCCCAAGTTGTTATTTGAGACTAAGTTGGTCGATAAAGTTCACTTCGATCTCTCATTTGAAAGAAAATCGACCATACTTTGAGTACTTATTTGAAAATTTCCTTCAAGAATATACATTTGACGATCAACTAATTCGACATTTCCCTTGCATTTGGTTAATCTTTGTCAAAGGGCCTTTGTAGGGGTGTCAATGGGCCGGGCCGGGTCTTGGCTAGGCCCGAGCCGGCCAGAATGGAGCAGTACCCCGCTCGGGGAGGATTCTTTTTTTCTTTCCTTTTTCAAATTTTTTGGAATTAAAATCAATTAATAAACCCATAAAATGAAAGAATATAAAAATAAATTAAATAAAAAATAAAAAATTGGTATTAAATAAATTCGGGCCGTAGGCCAACCCGACCTGGCCCCAGTGTCAAACTCGGCTCGAAAATTCAAGAAAATTTCGGTCGGGCCAGCCCGGCCCGCACAAAGTGGGTACATATGACACTCCTAGGCTTTGGGACTCTAAAGTCCCTTGGAAAAATGCTAGAGTGTTTAGGGTGTGCATGATAATACTTTTATAAGTTGATTTCTGCTCCAGAAGGAATTCGTTTGATAATGCAAATTCTGAAGCAAAAATTTGTTTGTCAAAAAAATTTACTTATAATATAATTTTTTACTTATGAAGTGAAAAAATCACTTTTGAAGCTATTTTTTTTGCTAATTTTGAGAAGCGAAAAATAATCACTTCTCAACCTCAGAATTGCTTCTTTCTTCGTCTTCTCTCTATCCATTGGCGACCTCACTCTTTTCTCTCTTTTCTTCAGTGAAACGCCTAAGGTTCTCTCCATCGACACTCCCAAATGCTATCGGTCACTCCCAACCACGCCTCCGCATCCATCGTTGCCTCCTGATTTGCACGTCTGACGACCTTAACGACCTACAAATTTCGATTCACCCTCCCAAGTCTTCTTCTATATCTGTGATCTTCTGGAGACCCATTTGCAGTCAAGGCCTTCCAAGCCACCTCTGCTTCCTCCGTCGCCTTCCGAAGACCTATCGGCAGCTGTGACTTGTCTTTTGCGTTCGAGGAGCTCAGATTTGCAAGGTTAGGTTTTCTCGAACCAAATATGGTTCTTTTAGAGCTGTAAGCCAATTTGTTGTCGAACTCTATTGCGTTCTTTTGGTCAGTGATTTTGGCATTTGAATTGGGTTGATTAACTTGTTCAGGGTGTTGTTCTGGTATGCTTCTACTCCTCTTATAATACTGTCGCGGTATCTGTTCGTATCATATAAAACCGATGGTTATCGGCTTTTTCGCATGTGTTAATTCATTCAAATCTTGTTCATGCGGATGTGTTCTTTGGCTACTGAATCTGAGGCATTAAAAGATTGTGCTTCTTGTGGATTGAGCTGCGGGGTGAAAGTGATAACACTGATTTAGGCCTTGTTGCTAGTAGTCCTCTACGTTGCTAGGAATCATGTAACAGTAGCTTCTCCAAAGTTGTTGGAGATGAGATAAAAGCTCATTTTCGTGCTAATTAAAATTGGTCTTTATTTGCATAAAATAATTGAATAACAAATTATACATAAAACTGTCAGTATTTGCACTTTACTTTTCTTGAATATTAGGCTAGGATCAATAATTTTTTGTAAAAAAATTTTGTGCTAATAATGTTCCAAAAGCAGAAATCTCCAATGATTATCAAACGAATTCCCGTTCTAGAAGAAGAAATTTTGTTTAGTTATTAAATGCATATCTCTATTAAAAATAAATTTCTGGAGCAGAATTAGAAAAATCAAATTATTATTAGAAGTTCATTCATGAAGCAAAAATGTTATCATGCGCGTCATTAGCGAACCTTTTCAATGGCCATTGGGCCAAATGCTAGCCTTGGAAAGACTGAAAGCTTAATGTTGGTAGGGACCAACATTGGGCTTTTGTCATTTTTGGAATGCTAAAGGTCGGATTAATGAAAATTAATCAGTTACTTACTTTGCCCTCAAAACCTTAGTGAAAATCTTTTTTATCCCCCATTTAAAAAATTGTGTACTGATCATCTTCTTCATGGATTGTTCATCTTCTTCGAGGGGCCAGCAAATGATGACGAGTGCAAGCTAAGGGCTGATAAAGGCCATCGAGGGCTGGCGAAGACCGCCTGGGATCACGAGTTCTCTAGCAAGTTGTCATCCTGATTTTCTTGCCTAATTAATTAAAGGCAATAACATATTGGTGCCAAATTACTTGACTTAGAATTTACTAATGTCATGTAATTTTGAGGGTCGATAATGCGAGCTTAATTTTTCAATTGAGAAATTATAGGTAACTATTGTATGAAGGGGATGCCCTAAAATGTTACTTAGCCAATTGAGTACAACTATTGTGACGCCTTGTAAATTCATCTATTGTAAAGTGCCTGAATTCAATAAAAGAAAATTAAACTGAATTTCAGTCGATAAAATGTTTTTGATTGTGAGGACTGAAGAGACGATAATTGGATAAATTCTGAAGCTTCGATTAATTTAGATTGGATTTTGAAATTCTTAGTCGCCGCGAATTAGTATTCTAATCCTCGCGCTCGAGCCTAGCCAGTGAAATTACCCAAAATTACTCTCCATCCAGTGTACCAAATTTCATTTCAGTCTTGAATTGCCAAAAAATGCCCTTCAATTATTAACTATAGGACAAAGAATTTGAATTTGACTTGACCCTTGGCACTATTCACGTGTCACATTTCACCAACCCATCAACTCTCATCTACCATTCTTCCCTCTCTCTTTTCCCTCTCCTGATGCTGCTCCCCCTTCCCTATTCATCCGTTGAAGAAATCCCCCCCCAGCCAAACCACTCCTCCTCTTCCTCTTAGGTTTTTTGCGCGACCACCACCCACTAGTCGGCCACCACAATGTCCAGCAATCCTTCGTCGTCTCCCTGACCCAGTCCCGGCCGTCGCTTACCGTTGGATAGTCATGGAGAAGCTCGAGAACTCAGTCCCCTGTTTTCAGCCCTTGAACCCGAGAACTTCCACCTCCCCCCTCCAGTCATTTGCGACGCCACCGCCGCCTCCAGCTACCTCATCGTCGTCCTCTACCCTCCTCACAACCACCCCAACCTAGCCTCATCGCCTGCCGATCGCCGGAACCGTCGCGAACAGACCCGAGAACGTCGGTGCCGTATTTAAGGGCCAAACTTGCTCCGCCGCCCCTCACTACTATTTCGCCACCTTCCATCGCTCACCACCACCTTTGACGATCAACTCAGACTCCCCTATCATCTCTCATAACTCGTGGTGGACGATCATTGCCAGTGGAGCTGTGAAACACCCCCAACCAGAACTCCCCTGTTTCGGAGCCGTGAGTCCCCTTTTCGTTCGATTCTATAAAGCCGATATTTCGCCGCCTCTGACCGCCGTCCGCGGTCCTTAGCTAGTCCTGTCGGTCACTCTCGACTTGTAGGTGAGTCCTTTAGCCTTGGCCTGCCTTATCTCGGCCCTTAAGGCCGAGTGTGCCCATGAAACAGCCTTAGTTGTCCTATTTTCGTTTTGACCAGTTATGTTTTCAACACTGGGTGCTGGTTGCCGGAGCTCCCGTCGCCGGCCACCTGTCGGCCACCACCCACCAGCCGGCCACCACGACCTCCAGCAACCCTTTGCTGTCTCCCTAACCCAGTCCCGGTCGTCGCTCGCCGTTGAACAGCCATGGAGAAGCTCGAGAACCTAGTCCCCCTAATTTCGACCTTGAACCTAAGAACTTCTACCTCTCCCTTCGGTTGTTTGTGACGCCATCGCCGCCTCCAGCTACCTCACTATCGTCCTCCACCTTCCTCACAACCACCTCGACCTAGCCTCACCGTCTGACGATCGCTGGAACTGTCACGAATAGACTCGAGAGCGTCGGTGCCCTATTTCGGCGACGAACCTGTTCCGCCGCCCTGCACTACTGTTTCACCACCTTTCGCTGCTCACCACCATCTCCGACGACCACTTCAGACTCCCTTCTAGTCCCTCATAACTCGCGATGGACGATCGTTACCAGTGGAACCGCGAAACACCTCTAACCAGACCTCCCCTATTTCGGGGCCGTGAGTCTATTGTTTCGTTCGGTTCTATCCAACTGACGTTCCTCCGCTTCCAGCAGCCTTCTGCCATCCTCAGCTAGTCCCGTCGGCCACTCTCAATCGGTAGGTGGGTTCCTTAGCCTTGGCCGGCCTTGTCTCGGCCCTTAAGGCTGAATGTGCCCACGAAACAGCCCCGGTTACCCTATTTTCGTTTTGACCGGTTTTGTTTTCAGCGTTGGCCACCGCTTGCCGGAGCTTCTGTTGTCGGCCACCTATCCCGGTGACCTTCCAGTGGTGTCCTTGAAGTGTTGGATCGAGTTGCCACACGTTAGGCCGTGTGTTCGTCGAGAACCGTCGCCGCCGCCACTGCCGCCGTTAGTAGTCGCCGCTCGGGCTGTCGCCATTGAGATAGCCCGAGCTTGTTTAGTGTGAATTGACCCTAATCATCGATTAGGGTGCTAATTGCATCCATGATTAGTTGATTAGGGTATTTAAGTAGCGCGATCATGGTCGGTTTAAATAGAAATCTAGTTAGGGTAAATGGCTACAATCTATTAAATTAGTCGGATTGGCCTAGTTTGTCTGTGGCTAATTGATGATTGATTGATTGACTATATGTTGTGAATTGATCGCGAGCGAGCGATAGGTTAAAGACAAGCGAGCGATCGACAATTTTAAATCAAATTGACTAATAAATGATTATGGCATGAATTTGAGCCTTTATGTGGCTTAATCAGATTGGATTATTCATGTTTATATTAATGGCTTTTATTGGATTGATCGTCTCGTTGGATGATTTGATTAAATGTTTTGAACGTTTGTTGAGTGTTTGACTATCATTTAGGGGTGAATTGCGCTGGCTGTAATTGCAATATCTAGTGGATAGTATACATAAATATATATATATATATATATGACCTATACGAAATCAAAAAAGCATAGTTTAGCATGAAAATGGTCGTGAACCGAGTCTTTGAGCACGTTGTGCGATCATCCAGCCTAAATCAAAGAGAACAAATTGATTGATGTGTTGGGCGTACTGTATGGTCATATGATGGATAAGGGCCTGAAAAATTTGTATTGTATTAATCGTACACACCGTACTAATTGTATGGAACCACATAACTTGCCAATAGCAAGATAATTCATGTCCCATGCTAGGAATTACGGTTTTAAGGGATTGTCGGATGCCAGTCGCAGCTTGTAATGGACTGATGTCCCGTTCAAGGATGCCTACTTGCTGGTGTCGTGCTAAGTGCGCTGGAGACACCACCTAAGGGAAAAGGAATGTAGCCCGATCATGTCGAAAGAGTGTGGGATTGCATTAATCATGTGAGTCGATCGCGCCAATGTGCGGATCCTTTTTGATAAATCTACTTGTGTGGTGTCCTATGCATACTTGTGGGTGCAATGCATTGTCTGAGTGATTGACTGATATGATTACTGAGTCAAGCATTGCATTATGTGTGGTTGAAGGCTGGTAAGTATGTATGTGGATGATTATGATGTTATGACTATAATTGGTTGTTATATGAAGATATGCTATCTCGTGATTTCTATGATTAAGATGCCTTGGGTGAATCAGTGTCCTAACCGAGCTTAGGCTTGATTCACTGATATATTTATCTCCTCCCGTTGTGGAAATCATTTTCAGGTCCCAAGTGATGAAGCCATGTGGATACCAAAGTAAGGATGTAGGAGTACCCTTTTGTGATATTCTAATTTTCAGTCAATTTCAAACTCATTAATGAGAAGTTTATATATATCAAGCGATGTGTTTCAATCATATTTCGCTCAAATCTGATCAATTTGAGTAGGCTGACTAAAGGAGAAAGGCTAACACGAGACAAGGTACGTGGATCTAGGGAATTCGGATATGAAACGACGCTTTGACCATAAGGATTGTTGAGGGGATATTTAGAACCACAAAAAGGTTGATCCAAGAACGATTAAGGAACGCCTTGCGAGTGTCATACGATTGGAGCGCGGGTGATGCCGCTTAACCAACGTATGATTTGTAAAATTTTCCTAAATTGGATTGTGAAGATCGCGACCAAATGGACTAGTGATAAACCCTCACAATTACATGACAACCAAAGCCACCACGAATTGATGA
The DNA here is from genome assembly GCA_028455895.1 of Rhodomyrtus tomentosa. NCBI lineage: Eukaryota > Viridiplantae > Streptophyta > Magnoliopsida > Myrtales > Myrtaceae > Rhodomyrtus > Rhodomyrtus tomentosa. The sequence continues at coordinate 43,675,388 of JAPCWY010000003.1, read as the reverse complement.
GCCTTAAATGTGTGAGAATCATAGGGTCGATACGCTTAATATCTGCAAAAGTCGTCCGTCGGTTCGGGATAGGTTGGAACCACGTCTGATAGAGAAAATCATCAGAAACGAGTCTTGAAAATTGAAAATGGAGAATCAAGAATTTCAACGTCACATTTGGATTGGCCGTCGCCCTGTCGAAGAGTTTTGGAGCGAAAAAAACGACGTTCTGAACGTCGGGGGTGGAATTACCCTTTTGCCCCTCAAGTCTAGAACCTTGCCCATGCAAATGAAGAAGGGCATTATGGACACTAAACCCTCCTCAAGGCTGCCGAATTCAAGGAGGAACAAGGGCCATTGGATCTTATTGGGAAGATAAAGTGCACAAGTGTCAAGAGATGGGGCAATGAGTGGTCATATCAACTTTTACCCACCTAACATTCAACCATTGACCAAGGCTTTGTATATAACTTTTCTCTCTCTCTCTCTCTCTCTCTCTCTCTCTCTCCACTTCATTTGGCTAGCCACACCCAAGGAAACCACCGAAAACTCTCCTCTTCTTCCTCCTTTAATCTGCCGATCGCCAACCGCCACCGAGCCTCCTATTCACTAGCCACGACGGCCATTTACGGCCACCGTCCGACCACCGACCGACCACACAAACGTAGATTTATGTCTTGCCGACATTCTTGAATAAGAATCGAGCTATTTGGAGCACCGAGGAGTCCCGAGCAAGGATTTTCCCGAGAACCGATAGAATAAGACTCAACCTGAGGTAGGTCCGGTTCTTAGTCCTTTTGAATTCCGAAATCTTAGAATTTTGGAGTCAAATTTTGTGGAGATCTAGTAGAGTCGTGTAAAAATCTGTGATAAAAATTGGGGCTCAATTTGATGAAGTTTTGACCATGAACCTGTTTTGTAAATCTTGGACAGAATTTACCGAGAAAACTGACTTAGGAGAATTCGATGATTTCGATAAGTTTCCGGCGACCAATCGATCTCAAACTCATGGTGAGCCTCTAAAACCCTTGGATAGACATGTTAAGAGGTAGAATGAGGATTAAATGATGAATTTAGGAGTAGATTAAAGACCGATTGTGTTCGGTTTGCACGGAACCAAGGAGGACCGGTTTGGTTCCGGGCAAACCGAATATGTTGGGCTGTTGATGGTTAGATTTTGAGTCTCAAATTGATGAATAAGACATGTTAAGATGATGAGAGTTGGGTTATGGAGGATTATGGTTCGTGGATTGAGAATTTGGGTAAGGAAATTGATGAAATTGATTGAAATTCTAGGTTGCGCGATGAATTGAACTTTGGAACCGGTTTACCGACACTTTGAGGTTTGCAAGAACGAAATTATCGTGGTATTAAACACAAGGTAAGGGAATTCTAAACCTAGGATGGGGAGATTAGACTCGATTGGGTGAGTCGAGGTTTAGTTTGTTCGATTTATGAGGATTTTTCAAAGGGATAGTTCTTGGTATGCCTTAAGTGGTTATAGGAGGGTTATGTATGTTATTGTTTATGCTTGAATTATCCGCCATGTATGTATATCATTTGATTGCCTTGCATGCCATGAGTTCTTTGAATTGTGCCTGGATTGCACATATTGTCATGTATGGAAACGAATTTGAAAATCATAGCATGAGCATGACATGGCGAGGCCTTGAAGCGTATGAGACGCGGGGCGGGAGGTGGATACCTTGATGCAACGAGATCGCGGAGTGGAGTCGATGTTGTATGGCATCCTAATGCGATAAATTCGCGGAGTTGAGTTGGCTACGGTCCTGATGCGAATTATTCGCTGGACGAAGATATGAGATGATGTTATTGGCTTGGAGATTCATCGGAACCTGATGCGTTTACGCAGGTTGCCGATAACTGTATGATGCGTTTACGCAGACCAAGCCTAATGCGACGTCGCAAGCTGGAGATTGAGGCAGACGAAGATTTGTGGTTGTTGTGAAGTGGCAAAACGGGTGTGCCTGATCATCTGAGTGTGACATGAGGTCATCATTGCATGCCTGTCATTTGTATGTTGTTGTTTCATTAATTTGCGCCTGATATGCCTGTGTGTTTATGAGTTTGGAATGATTGGGGTGTATGACTGCTTGAGTAGACGGTCGACCCAACTTGGGGTTAGGATTCTTTTACTGAGATGAGTATCTCACCCTTTGGAAAACCTTATTTTTACAGATCCTAGGCCTTAGAGATGTGGCCTATATGTTTTGGGGACCCTAAAGAAATGACGGCGTATTTTGATGAGTTCCCGAATAGTCAGGGGAATATTTATGTGAATAAATGCATGGTTGTATTGGTCGACGAGGGTAACCCCGATTGAAAGATTTATAGGTTCGAGGCATGGTTTAAAAGGATCGGGGATGAGCAGATTGGGCTGCTGAAGTCCCATGAGGTACCCCAGGGTGTTATTCCTGCTTGGTGTCAGACTGCTGGGGAGCAGGAGTTACTAGAGGGGTCCGTAGTGGGTTCTAGGAACGGGCTAGAGAAGACCCCGATGTTGGATTTCACCGTGGAGGAGGATGAGGTCATCGTCCTGGAGGCGACCGAGGAGGACCTGAGCCGTCTCATGAGGCAACCATGGAGGATTCCATCGAGGTCTCGTTCGAGACATTTTCTGAATATGAGTCGACCGAGGACACAGAGGATTCCGGGGACTCTAGCAGCTCATCCTCGGAGATATAGTTTATTGGCTCGATCTTTTGGAGGCAACACAATTCTGTCCTTTTGGATGTCATGAGGGACTCTTTTTGCGTACTACCTCGTCGCCCAGTTTATTAGCGGATTGTAATAGTCGGAGTTGAATGAACTGTTAGTTATAATGTGACATTTATTATGCTATCCAGGTCCCACTTAACTAATATTTTGTACATGGATTATTTAAGTATCGCTTCCGCATGCTTATGTTTATATATTATCTCTTGACTTGTTAGCCTGAATCTTGGGACCGCGAGAGATTGTATGGTTTGTTTGTAAGGATGTTCGCGAGCCTAACGAGTTCGGGGCGTGACACCTTATGAAGTAGATGAAAAGTTAACCTTACTCGACCAAGTAACATTTTGAGATTTTAGTGAGCCGCCTCGAAGTATTGGGTTATGTCTGTATGCTGCTAGCTCAGTAGGGTTAAGACTCATTAACTATTTTGTTTATGGAGATGTTATTCTTTTGATGAATTGCTTCGGCATGTATCCCCTACTAATCTATCCCTTTCTCTTTATGTGTTGTTTGGGAGTAAATCATTTCCGCGTGCGTATATAAGTATAAGTCGATAGTGTGCCTGTGACACTATCTTTACGACTTCGTGGCGATTTGGCAAGGAATGTCGCGGGCTCGAGAGTCGGGCCATGACAACTATGGTATGAATTATATATTGGTTGCTACTAGATCGGTTATATTAAGAAATCAATTAAAGGATTATAGTATAAATCTAACTTGTAAATGAAATTGTCAAAATCATAATATACGATATGAGCATTAGTCCGGTATTCTAATACTTATAACATGTCATGTGATCTGCAATAAATATGCTTTGGCTTGAGATTTGTATACCATTTTCATTTTAAAGAGAAAATATTGATACCGACTTTTTTTAAGGAGAACTCGGCACTGTCAAAATCGACATAAGAATTAACATCAATAAAATTTTTAGAAATCATTTATAATACATAGAAGGGCTTGCTTGGCATTATTTCTGTTCTTCTATTTTTGTTTTCGGGAACAAAAAAGGGTCATAAACATGTTTGCTAATACAAATAATTATGATTATGGTTTTGTTCCCAGGAACACTTTTGAATCACATTTCAGGAAAAAAAAGTTGATTCTCAATAAATTGAATACTTTTGAGAGTCTTCTTTCGTTCTTGTCGAGCGCTCACGAGGCTTGAGCGGGTCAACCCACCCGGTCCGCATAATTTTTTAATAAAAATTTCAGAAATTAATAAAAATAAAAAATCAAAAAATAATTAAAAATAAAAAAAAGGAAAATTCATAAAAATGTAAAAAAAAATTGGAAAAAATAGAAAAAATTCCAAAAAAAATTAGGAGATTGATCATTTCAACTAGCCAATCCTATTTTTGACAAATTTATTTTTTGATTTCTCTCAAATGATGATTTTGCCCCTCATGAGCAAATTGTTCTAAAAAATCCCAAAAATTTCAAGAAAAATCTCAAAAAGTATGAAATAGATATATTCAATTGGCCAATCCTATTTTTGATGATTTTACCTTTTGATTTTTCCTAATCCTTGCATGATTTGTTGTCGAATTTTATTCATTCTGAGCAATAAAAAATAATCAAAGTTATCTCTTTCATCCTTGGCATATGCATAAAATCAAGATAAGCATGGAAAAATAACAATTTTAGCATATTATCCTTCGAAGAAATAAATTTGAAGCATCCTTATTTTAGCCAAAAAAATGTCAAGATGAAAAAGGATCGCACTTGTTGGGTCTAAAAAAAGTAATCAAACTTGATTATATAATTGTTTGATTTAAATTACAAATTGAAAAGATAAATTATTTTTCAAGATAGAAATTTTATATAGTTTCCAAACGCGTTTTGATTTTCAAAAAATCATCTAGGAATAGAATCAATAAAAGTGATTTTAATCAGAATCAAATTTTGGGAACAGAAACAAAGCCAAACAGGTCCGAAATGGCCAAGTTAATGTCAGGGTATTACGATTCTCTAATTGCTAGCAGATTTATATTACTTTTCTTTATATTGCTATATTATATCGCAATGAATTAATCTACTTTATGTGATTATTGACGTTTTTTAAATCTGAAAATTTAATAACCAAAAAGAGAAAAACCGTCGATTAAGGCATATCCATCTTGCAACATTATCATTGCAATGTCAATAAAGAAAATTCAACTTTAAAAAAAAAAAAAATTGGACAAGAGCAAGAGAAAAATCCCTGAGCCCTCGGGCCTCGACCTCGAGCACAGCCATATTTTCCCGCCAAATCCGCCTCCACCTGCAGACCCGAAACTCCTCCGAGCGCGCCACGTGGCGCGAATCTCCAACGGCCTCCCAGCAAAATCTCAACCTTCCCCGCCACGTCAGCGCCCAACGTTTCCCTTCCACCTGTCAATTCCCCCTCTCCACGTGAAAAACCAAACCCCACGTGCGCGGTCACGGGGGGGTGGGGAAGGCTCTCGACACGTGGCGTTCTATAGTTCGACATTGGAGTTCCTATCGGTGAGTCCGCCCCCAGGTGATCTGCCGACCCATGACTATATATGAAACGCCACCACAGATCACCACCAGCCATCAGTCTCCAATCTCTATTTTCTCTCCGCAACCCGAAAAAGGGAAACCCAGCGAAAAAAGAAAAGGAAAAAAACAAAAACAAATCAGAAGAACATTTCTTCTTTAGCTGTTGGAAATCGGAAAGCTGCAAAGGAGGAGAGCTTCTGCTGCTTCCATCGTCTTCTCGAATCGGCGCAGACCATGAGCCCCGCTCATTTCAACGATCACCACCACGCCCTGTTCCCGCCTCCGCTTAAGACGAGCAGGGACTCGCGCTCCATCAAGAAGCCGTCGCCGTCCTCCTCCTCCTCCTCCTCCACGACGGCGGCGGCGGCGCCCTTCCTCACCGCCGCCGCCGCCGCCGCCGCCGCGAAGCCATCGCAGCAGCAGCAGCAGCAGCGGCACCCGGTGATCATCTACACGCACTCGCCGAAGATCATCCACACGCAGCCGCGCGACTTCATGGCGCTCGTCCAGAAGCTCACCGGCCTCTCCCGCTCCTCGCCCGACGACGATCCGAAGCAGCCCCAGCTGCCTGCCGAGGCCGCCGCCAACAGCGGCGACGGCGAGGACGCCGAGGCGAAGGGCTCGAAGGCCGCGGGCGCCGGGAGCGGCGAGGACAACGAGTGCTCGTCGGTGATCACGGAGGAGAACTGCAGCAGCAGCGCAGGGGACGCCCAGGTGAACTCCTGCTTCGCGGCGGTGCCCGGTTTCGAGGCCTCGAACGGCGGCAATCCGTACCTGAGTAATCTGCCTTTTTTGCACAATCATGCCGCGGATTTACTGTGCTCGAACCAGCCGAATTTCTACGATTTCAACGAGGCGACGGTGTTGGGTTTCCATGGGAATAACATGAGGGCGAACTACATGTCGTACTCCAGTTTTGAAAGGACGAACAATTTTCGCGAATTTTGAAAAAAAAAAAAAACCAAAACCAAAACCAAAAACCAAATCCGAAACATTTTTTTTTTGTTCTCGAAATCTGATTTTCGATCATCTTATTTTTATTATTATATTAAATTAAGCATTGATTTGACACGTATGATAAATTAATTACAATATTTTTTTCACTGGTCGTTTTTTGGGATCCGTTGAAGGCCTATAAGAGATTCAATTTTTTTTTTTTTTGCTGAATAATAGACGGCCCTTCTCACAGAAAACAAAATATATTTATAGCTTGTGATTTTTCTTCTTCACTCATTTTTTGTACATACTAATTCCGTTCGAGGATTTCTTTGTTTTTTTTTTTTGCCCAATTTCGTTTCTTTTTCTCTTCTAGTTTCTGTTAGAGATTTCATATTGTATCGGAGCAGGAGTGAAATTCCGCCGTGTTTTTCTCGGGAGGAATTTTTTTTTTTTGGCTGTATTAAAGTGTGGTGTTCTTCGTCGATTAATTGAAGCCAGTTCTCGAGGCTATGTGTGGCGAATTGCGATTTTACAAATGCGCGTCGGGGTTTGGTTTTCGGACTCGATTTGAAGGGTTAAAAACCGATGCGACCAGGTTGATATCCCATCTAATGTCCTGGGCACGAGTGTCGTGAAGAGGAGAAAATTATCATGTGAACCTGAACGTGGTACACATACTAAATTGCATTCGGGCGTTCGTGAGATGAGACGTGAACATAGGGTAATGCTCTTCGACGAAAGCGCGAAGCGGCTTTTCCGCTTCCCATTTTTAAAACCTAGGAAGAGGGAAATCACGATTATCGCGATCGGCATTCGGTTTCGATGTGGATCGGTTCCCACCCGGAGGTGGGTTCCTTGTTTGTAGAGCCATGGACCGATTAAACTTCGTACCGGACCTATCGGTCGTGGCCAATTCCGGTGTCAACCGAGGAGCAGGCCGAGCGTTTAATCCACCGAGCTTGTCAATCACTCCGCACCCTCGTTACTCCCAAGGACAATAACAGCGTTCACCATTTTTCCTTGTGATCTAGAAAGGAGAGCTAGGCTCCTCCGTGCTCTGGCTAATAATTTTTTTTAATACCGCTTGTATCGCTTATGAAAATGAGCAAACGAAAAAATATTTTAATTATCCATGGAAACGTCTAAGCATAATTATTGTCGATGATGAAATAATTTTTCACTGGCCGGCTATTTCGAACGATACGGACTATCATTTTTTAGAGCCATTCAATTTAGGAAAAAAAAATCAGAGCCGTTCACTCTTCGCGAAACAAACGGAACTCTAGTTACCCTCAATATTCATGCAATCTTAAACAAAGAAATGCGACGAGAACAAATGGCCATTCCAAAACGGTGAAAGGTAAAACTAAATTATACACTGAAACACAAGCGGAAACTCATCTCTCACTCACTTCAACAGACGAACTCAGGAGAAAATGGCAGCTACCACACAACCCCGCCTCTGCTAAAGCTTGAAGAATTCCCAAAGGGCCGGCGTATTCGGATGGGAGAGAAAAACACGCGGTGAAGAAAGAACCCTAGATCTAAAACCCTAGCGGGCGTCGCTAAGAGAGAGGGAGGACACCGAGTCGGAGGATGCCGAGTCAGAGAGAGAGAGAGCGGGGCTGGAGAGTAAGTGAGAATGGAGAGGGCACCGCTAAAGAGTGATTGAGTTAGGTCAGCAAGAGAGAGAAAGAGAGAGGTGTAATTTAGGGTTGACTGATCAAAATACTATGCAGGATGCGCACAAACAACCGGGAACCACCCAAATCGGCCGATTCCGGTCCAACTTGAACAGAACCGGTGCTCATAAGTTATAAATCATCATTTCACTTTCAACATTACAGCCACAACATTTATCTATGTTTTCTGCCCCAGTTCAATTTTTCTAGGACATATACAGAGATTGGACATAAGCATGTAATGCACACAACTATGCATGCATGTAAATACAACATTTACTTTTTCTTCTTCTTTTCTCCTTCTCTTTCCACAATGACCGGAGCTGCTGGGACACTGAACCACCAATCCCGCAATCTCCTCGTCAATCTTTCCGTGCCTTTTCTTCTGAAAGGGGAATATCTACTGAAAATTTCCAAGAAAACGAGTAGCACCGTGTACTTTCCAGGCAAAAAGGCGATTATCAAAGCCAAGACAACACGAGCAACGACAAGTTTCTCACTAGCCTGCAGAACATGAACATTGAAAAAATTATCTTCTGCGATATTCCAAACTGCGAAGAGTCAATCGACGATCGATCGAGAGAGAGAGAGAGAGAGAGAGAGAGAGAGAGAGGACGCAAGAATGGTACGGACGGTGAAGGAACGAACTGTTACCTGAGGAAGCGAAGACAACAATAATGCACGTATCTTGAGAAGGATTATGTTCCCATCCCGGATAAGCCCTTCGGCTAGAGAGATTCCCTTGTGAACAGCCAAAAGCTGCTCCACTGCGTTCTTTGCTGGAGGTGCCATTACCATAATCCCGCGAGTGGGCCTCCCTCGGTTTTGAAGCCGAGTAAGTGTAACAAAAGCCACAATACAAATGAGCACCAGTGCAGTAAAGTAACCGAGCCACCCCCTGCAGTATATCTCAAACAAGTCCAAACTCAAACCAACAAGTATCTATAACTGCTTCCTCATAACCTGTTCAAAAGCGCAATGATCCGATTTGGAAAAAATCTGCCCTCGACGATTTTTAATTCCTAAGATTCACTAGCTGGGATGAGAACAAAAAGAGGACACACCTAACTTCCTGCTTCCCATTTAGGCGTGAAAGATGTAGAAGAAAGTTAACGTTGTGCAAGAAACAAGAGTTACGAGATTGCACGTCTTGACGACCAGAAGATTTTCTCAAACAGTCAGAAAAGGGAACATTAACAGAGGCATAGCGTTCTTGTACACCCATTTTACCTCCAAATGATGAAAGTGGAACTCAGACAGAGTATTGAAGACTTCAAATGATCATCCCAGTATGCCAGAGAAAGAAGCCAATTTCCAACTGCCATAAAGGGGAACATTAACTCCTACAAATGTAAGGGAATTGACAGATTACTTAATATTGTCAGCAGTTTTGAAGATGCTGAATACTGGGGAGACAGGAAAGATAAGTAAGTACTTCAGCATCATAAAAAGAAGCCGGGAGAAGTATAAAAAAAAGTCATAAACCTATTGCATTAGGGCCACTTTAGTCCTAAACCTTTTTTTTTTGTGTCAATTCAATCCTAAACCTTTTGCATTAGTGCCAATTAAGTCCTAAACCTTTTATTGGTGTCAATTCAGTCTTAAATCTTTTGTATTTATGCCAATTGAGTTACTCTGGCCAATTTTGGCCAAAAATCGCTGATGTGAGCATCAATTGTTGTACATGGCATGACTAACGTTGACTTGGACATTTTTCATATTATTCTAATATTTTAAATAATTTTTAAGTATTTTTTTGTTTTACTTTTAAAAGAAATATTAAAAAAATGTCTACCTTAGCGCCAACCATGCCACGTAAGACAATTTACGTCCTCACCAGAGATTTTCAATTAAAATTGCCCGAATTGACTTAATTGGCATAAATACAAAATATTTATGTCTAAATTGGCACTAATGCAAAATGTTTAGGACTAAATTGACACCAAAAAATGATTTAGGACTAAATTGACACTAATGCAATAGATTTATGACTTTTTTAACACTTTTTCCAAAAGAAGCCTAAGAGTGAAAACAAACATAAAACCATCTAGTAATACCTTCATCACAGCCAAATTTGTATCAATGCCATTGACTTTAGCTCCATCACAGGATTCCCGCGCCACTAGCACTTCCTTGTAGTTGTCCCCAGATTCCTTTACTGCTCTTTCCAGCAAACTCAACTGCCCCACTGAAATCTCACCAATGGGAGGGCCTTCCTCACTGAGATGACTTGAACTGTTACCAGGGAAAAAGCCCAAGTTGGAAATCATGGAGACAGATGACATTGAGTACATCCTTCTGCTTAACTTTGAATTACTTTTTGGGTCTGACTCCCTCAAGCATAACAACTTTGCTAGTGCTTCCATTATTAATTCTCCCCCTGGAAGTTGATCACAAAGACTGAACATCAAAAGAGCCTCATAGCAAAGAGGACCAGAGGTAATCATATTTTGAAGGGCCTGTATACGCAAGATTCCAAGAATAGCCTTGGAAATCGCCTCATCCCTTTCAATACCAGTTATCTGGAATTTGTTTATGAACCTATGCATATGTAGAATCTCTCTGACAATTGCCAGCCAATAATCCCGGCGTTTATGACCTTTAAGCTCAGGAAACTCGATAATGACTGGTTCTAATCTGCAAGAACTTTACAACGTCAACATCAAACTCCTAATAACAGGGAGAAATTCGGAGCGAACAAAAGACGGTTAAACACAAATAAAAAAAGAATCAGCTGAGACAAGCATAGTGTCATGCCTTACAAGGACACTGAATTGTACAAGATTGCCTTGTCATAAAATCGAGTACCCAGTGGACCGGTCACCTCAGGTCTAACGACTTGTTCTAGCTCATCTGACAAGTTATATCTCTTTGCTTTCTCAAAAGATACTACTCGGAAAGCTTCAAAGTAAAGTGCATGATCTGTTAGAGTAAGCCGACCTACACAACCAGTAACGGCAAGTGAGTGGACATCCATTGCAGATGGAGAGATGTGCAATCTTCACCACTACGAAACTTTCAGGTTTCAAAGGATGTGGCATTTACAGTGTCATGCTACACACCTCAATATGCAGAAGCCAGTTCGACCAGGTAGCACCAGTGATATTGAATTATATTAGCTTATGCTTATTTACTCAATGTAAGATAAGGTTAGAAAAATGATTACAACATGTAGAGGTATTTACCAGGCCATATGGATCTTCCTACATGTTCAAGAACCGGCTGACTGGTGATTTTTCCATAAACTTCAAGGACCTTCTCTCCTCTCAAGGATCTGACAGCGGACAGGCGGGAGGAATCTGTCTGGCTCTTCAATCTCCTCATAGCTCTATGAATTGATAAATCCAGGTGTCAAACCTAATAAGTGACTAGTAGGAAATAACATGCCTACAAGAAACTAAATAGTGTGGTGTTACAGAACATAAAGTGATACATATTTACTTCTGAGCATGTTCCTCATTAAGAGTAATAAACACCGCACGTTTGTCCATCAAGAGTAGATAGTATACTCCATGCATCCAACCAACTTAAAAGAATATTATCTAGAAGCTTACTTACAAGCTAAAACATAAGAGTTCAACCTTATCCACAGCAAATTGCCTCTTGCACAGACTCAAATTAGTTACGAAACTACCATTATGTGCTTTTCTTTAGTTATCTACCCTCTAGGATGAAAAATTATGTCATCTTGATACTTTGATCAGTATACTTAGGAGCACATCCCTGGACGGTATGCACTTGAAACTACAATATTTAACACTAAATCGAGAAGCGGCAATTAAGGTTCTCATAGCCATGGGCATTTCAACAAGAATAATTAGCCAATTGTCAATGACAAGCATCAAGGATTACAGAAATGTAAAGAGAGGATGGAGATCAAATATCAAACGGAGAAGAGATACCTTTCTAGTGCAGAAAGGAACCTGTCATAGATGGGAAATTGGAGCCTTCCACCAGTTGAAGTGCTAAGCACCTCAAAAATATTTTTGCAAATAATCACATTCGCAATAACAGGCATGGCAGGAGCTATACGAGAGAAAGCCTCTGCTCCAACTGAGACATTTTCATCTACCTATTGGCAATGAAAAGGAAAATTTACATAGAAATACACACAAATTAAATGAAGATGATACTATAATACAGTTATCACAGCAATAACCATGTTATGGGAAGGCAGTTTGGAAGCTGCAGGACTCTCCCAGGCAACCATCATGTCATAAGTTAGTCGACGGAATTTCTTGTCAGCTAGATGACCGGTTGCACGTACAGAGAGTGCAAGTGTCATGAAACAGCAAAACTCCAGAAAGTTTCGTGCATAACGTTGTGGATGCTTCACATAATCACAAGCCTCTTCATCGAAGCTTTTTTGAAGTTCACTCATAGAAATGCCAAGTACTCTGCATCATTTAGTTCCATTGTTGACACATTTACGAACGTACAAGATACATGGTCTACATGAACATTATAAAATCACGTCGTGTCTACGATATTGCAGGAAAGAATACAGTATACTAGCTACAAAACACTGAAAAAACAGATCCAAAATTCTATATATCTGTCTCAAAGTGCAGTCACTCTTAGGATTAAAGTAGCATCCGGTGCTATTAACCTGCTTACCTGGACACTCTTCCAACATCATCCAAAAATTCAGATCACGTAAAATAGAAAACCAATCATGCCACGAAGTTCTACATAACTATCTCAAGGCCTAAGAGTCTAAAGAACTAACGATTAAAAAGTACAAAATGGTGCCGCTAAAATGCTAACAGCTTACTTTGAGCATCTTCTAACAACTACGTTTGCAATCGAAGAGAGCTCCACCATCAAGTTCCTCCCAGCAGCAGCAGACGTTCCCGTGTCGCCAAATTCATCATCGAACGGAGACCGCCTCCCCATCCACCGTCCAAGCGATCCGTCCCTCACCAGACCCTCCAGCCAATTTCTTGTTTCGCTCGCCCCAGCCATCTTCTGAATGTCCAGCAGCACAAAATCAATGCCAAACTAGACACGCTGCCAATGGCAGTCAACCCGAGCTCAAAAGAACACATGAACAGCAACCACGAGTGGAGCGCATTTACCAGAAGCTCACTAAGAAAGCAAAAAGAATGTCCAAGTTCCTCCCATGAAAAATCCCCACCATCGCCACTCTTGCCCGACCAAGAACAAAGAATTCACTAAGACAAGACATCCTCAAAATGATCTGACCCGAATCATCATTTCCATCACTGCGAAACCACAGTTTTCTTCGATCCCACCACCATTTCCCGATCATGACCCAAAAAGAAACAAAGGGTTCCAATAGAAAAGACCAATTAACACATACTGCGTCTTCGAGCGAGCGAATTGAAAGGTGGTGCCCTCTTGGTTGTTCCAAGAATTAAGAACTTCTGCCTCTGATTGGCCGCAGTGACCAGTTCTGATGATGCGAATCTCCGGAAGTTTTGATCCAGGAGGAGAAATTACACAATTCCCCTAAATTTTCATCTTATTAAAACCATTTTCGCCCCGTCAATTTTTTTTTCATTTTATTCAACTAAATTTTAGTTGAATATGCATAAATTTTTAATTTATTAAACATGATCTTTGAATTATTGATAAATATTGAGTTCATGAAAATATTCGATATCATTATTCCATTAATTTAACTATACCGAATTTGCTAATGTGACTTTTAATCCATTAAATTTGAATAGTAAAATAAAGAAAAAATCACGTTACCATTCTTAAATTAGGATATGATCATACATATCACATGCGAAGTGGTTTAATTCTTTTCTTTTCTTTTCTTTTCTAAAATAGTTGATTAAAAATATGGACAAATTGACACATCATCTTTTTTAAAATCCGGCTAAATTTATATGGAATGACTAACTTGAACATTTACTAATAATTCATTGACTATATTAAGCAAATTAAAAATCTATATACTATTCGGACCAAAGTTTAGAGATCGCTTGCGTCATTATCCCTGAAAAGGAAGTTTACGAGGTTTTGTATAAATTGAAAGTTCAAGGGGATACCAACCTAAAAGTTGAAGGGATTTTTGTGTAATTTCTCCTAAGTCCTAAACATATTACAATCGTGTCGATTCAGTCCTAAATACTTTTTTGTTATCAATTCAGCCCTAAATCTTTTGTAATTGTGTCAATTCAGTACATTCGGCAGATTTTAGAAGCTAGCACTGATGTAGAGGTTGGCCAGTCGATGACTTAATATTTTAAAAAAAAAATTGAGTTTTTTAAAATATATTTATTTTCTTTTTCTTTTACCTGCACTTCCCTTCCTTGTTCTGTTCTACGTCCAGCCAATGGCCCCTGGACCTCCGTGACCGGCGAGCTCTCACCGCCCGACCACTCGACCTCGCAGTGGTTGGGCGACGGTGAGTCTCGAAGTGACCGAGCCTCGCCAACCCAGATTTGGCAAGGTCTCGGCCAGCCTCGCTTGGCGACGGCGAGGTCCAGATCTCAACTGGTGAGTTTTATATTTGTTGGTGGACGATTTAGCCATAAGGTGAAGTAGGAGAGGGAGATGGTGAACGTATCCCCCTTCCTCTAGGAACGGTTTCATGAGCACGAAGTGTGCGAGTGAGTGCGATCCCGCGTCAAGGGAGGACTAAATATGGATGGTCTCGTTGCTCATCAGGCAAATAGAAACTTCAGAAGCTTGATGAGGCTTTCGGTTTTATTTCCTGCAAAAGAATGCCTTCAAAATAAATTGCAGACGCATGTCCCTAAAGAGGGAGGATTGGCAGAGGCGACGAGCAGTAGCAGAAGAAGCCGCATTCATTACATCCCTATCTTCGTCAGCCCCGATCTGGACGTCGTCATCACCTGGCCAGGCTGGCCAAGACCTTGCCAGATCTGGGCTGGCGAGGTGGCCACTGTGAGACTCGACCTTGTCCATCCACTGCGAGGCTGGCAAGAGCTCGTCGGTCGTTCTCTGGCCGGTCACGAGATCCGGCGGCTGGCAGCCATTGGACGGACGAAGAACGGAATAGGGAATGGGAAGGATAGGGAAAAAAAGGAAAAGAAAAAGAAAAATATTTTTTAAAAACTCAAAAAATTATTAAAATATTAGGTTATCAATCGGTCAAAATTTGTCGGGTGGACTGAATTGACACAATTACAAAAGTTTTAAATTGAATGGGAAAAAAAGAAGGTTTACGACTAAATTGACACAATTACAATAAGTTTAGTACTTTTTGGATAATTTATCTCCATAAAAGTCAAATACGTACAATTTTCTTCCTTTATGTAAATTTGGCCCAACATTTTTGTTTCAATGTATTAAGCGACCAAATCGATAACTAGTTGGAAAGTAAGTCCTAAATCTATGTAATTATGCTAATCCAATTCTATTTTTTTTTGTTAATTAAATTCTAAACCTTTTACATTTATTGTCAATTCAACCTATCTGGCTATCCATCAAAGCAAAACCGGTGCTGATGTTAATAATTTTTTAAATAATTTTTTGTTCTTTTCCTTGCTTTTGTTTCTTGCTATGAGTCAGCGGTTGAGGACAAGGGCTTCACACCTTCACCAGTGGCTGACGAGGCGGCTCAAACCTCTCCCGCCACTTTAAAGAAAAAGACAAAAAAAGATAAAAAGAATTATTAACTTTATTAAAAATTATCATGTCAGCATCGACTTTGCCACGTTGAAGAAATGGCATCAACATTAGCGATTTTCGACCAAATTAACAGGATGTACTGAATTGGCATAAATGCGAAAGGTTTAAGATTTAATTAGCAAAAAGAGAGAGCATTTACAACTGAATTAGTAAAATTAAAAAAAGTTTAAGATTTTTTTTTATATAATTTATCACAATCAGTTGCAGTACATGAGAAAATTCATATTATCAATAAGCCTTTAAATGAATAACATGCTTTTTCCCCTTGCTGAAGAAAGTTGTTTTTGTCTTTTTTTAGCGGTCCGGTTGCGTAAGGAGGAGCTTGCACTTGATGATTCACTTGCTGTTTTGTTCTAATCAAATGATTAAATTACCCTACTTTTTGATTTTTACCAATGGGAAGAGACGTGCACCGTCTTTTTTTTTTTATTATTATTACCAATATTGGAAGTCTAAACTTTAACACGAGAGGAGATGTAAGCTATCAAAGCAGTTGTCGAGATAATGAAATTATAAAAGTCAAGCTAGTAATTTGAGAGAAGACTATAGTCTTAGAAGATAAAATTATCGTCGCTAAAACGTTGAGTGAAATGAGGACTAGCCGGCTGAAATCTTTCAAAGAACTATTATAGGTGATGTCCTACTACCGCCAGTTCAGATTGGTCGAGTCTTGATTGAGTTTGGTAAACTCTATCTCAGGTCCGTTTGGGTCAACCCCGGTCAAGATGGCTGATATTTTCTTGAGGTGGATGGGTCCAACCGGATGGCTCCGTTCATAGGTTCAACCCGGTCCAAGCACTCTCTTAATCAATCTCCAGGAAAATAAATGTATAAACACATTTCGAGTCATGACGACACATGAAAAAAGCTTGTTAGGCTCGATATTAGGCCAGGCTTTAGCTTAGGGCTAACCGCGGGAGTTGTCCATCTAGCTCGACCATTGACAAGTCTATTCATGGCCAATCTCTCTCAATCAAGCCTCACCAACATGCAAATCGGTAAGAAGCGTGCGTGTGCCTACTAAAGTTCTTTTTTTTTCTTTTGTGTCAAACCACCGAAGTTAAATATGAGGGACTTTAGAATGAACGGGGGATTGTAATCTAATTCCAGGCGGTGTCTATTTCTTCTTGGGCTTGATACTTCGGCTATGAATTATAAGGGCCTAACCCCTATAAGACAGAGCCCATTTGAAAAATCACAGTGTATACATAATTAAGTATCAACACTAGAATGTTTGGCTACAACTTAATCTTGGAAGAAAAATTAAGATGGAGTTGGACCTCAATTTTGTCTCCAGAACCATGTTCTTGTTAACACTATTATTAATCATAACAAATCGTTAGTCAATTTCGGATTACCACAAAATGTCTCAACCAAGTATTTAATCCCATTGCGCCTATTTTTTTGTGGGTCTAAATAACGAAACTTTCATTAGTAATCAGAACTTGGGTTACACGATTTACCGAAATCAAGACATAAAATCATCCATAAAGAATGGGGAGGATGAAATTACCAATTAGGTGGAACGGAATCATCTCTATGGGCTCTAGCGGTCCAGTCCGCGGCTTGATTCGTTTTCCTGGGTACTACTGAATTGAAATTTGGTGTGATTGCAATTAAATTGCTTGGACAAGGGAGCATCCACTATCGATCTTCATAGGCGCATCTGTATCTTTATTCTTAAAATATCTCTTCCTTTATTTATGGGCCGAAATTTTTGGTAGAATTTTCAAATATGACATGGGATTCCAGGGAAAAATTACTAATAAAGTGCTAAACCCATTGGGGCTGTGTCAATTCAATTTTAAACCTTTTAATTTAGCTTTAAATTTTTTGATAATTTGCTAATTTAATCCTAAACCTTTTGATTGTGCTAGTGTATTCTTAAAACTTTTGATGAATTACTAATTTAATCCTAATCCATTTTACGATTTTTTAATTTCGTCTTTCGGGCCAATTCTTTTTAAGAAATCACACGCGTTGACCTCTCAACTGCAGATATATTAGGGTGTGGCTTTGCTAAGATCGAGGAATAAATATGGTATGATTGGATTTTGCGAGTTGGCAATCTTTTTAAAATTTTCGGAATGTTTTATTTTTTTTCCTTTTTCTTTTCATTTTCTCTCTAACTCTAGGTTGGTGAGGTCGGCAGTCATAGGCGAGGGCTGGCCACCCTTGCTCGTTAGCCGAAAACACGAGTGCGTCACAGGCTCACCTAGGTCTAGGTGAGTGTCAATGACCCAAGATTAGAAAAATAAAGGAAAGAAATAAGAAAATAAGAAAGACGAAGAAGAAAATCACAAAATGAAGATGTCATTCGGTGGATGGGTAACGCATCGGGTGTATTTTCTATTACCTCGGCTTGGGATCAACTTAGACCGAGAAGTAGACAGGCTCATTGGAGCTCTTTTATCTGGGATAAAGCTTTTGCGCCGCGAGATGCTTTTCTTTTGTGGCTAGCCTCCCACAACCGTCTTCCTACCCAAATCTTATTGCTCCAATACCGAAGGATAGATGAGGGCTTGTGTGCATTTTGCCGGTTAAGGCCGGACTCTGTCGATCACCTTTTCTTTGGGTGTTCAATAACTGGTAAGCTTGCAGCTACGTGGGCCTCAAATTGTAACCTACCTTGGCGCAATCTTCCTTGGGACGATTTTATGGGATGGGCAAAGTTGCATTTTGGGGGCCAAACTTTCGCACACCGTATCGCCAGGTTCTTTCTTGGAGCACTCTGTCACATCATATGGACGGAGATAAACGATATCCTTTTTAGAGGTAAGAAGCTCTTCGCCCCGGCTATTACCTTGCACCTAAACAAGAAGGTAAAAGATAAGGCTATATCTTGTGGAAGCGTACAGGATCATCCACAGAACAGGCGTCTCCAGGAGAAATGGGGTCTCTCGGCCTCTATCTTCAATGCTCACAATGCTACGTAATGGAGCTGTGATGGACGGTTCTCTAACAGTTTGATGCACTCTATGGATACATTCTGCTCAAAATTAGTGCTATGCGTGACATTTTATTCTGATGGGTCTGGGTTACGCTGTTGGTCCTCCTGGCAAGGCCCCCAGCACACCCTCTCGGTTTGGCACGAGTGCCATTTAACAAAGACCCTTCTGTGGCTACTGCTGGTTTGGGGCATTTCTACAATCTGTTCTGACTTTCTGGTGCTACCCTGTGTGCTGTTTTTTAGCTGGCTTAATGCTTTCCTCTGCAGCATTTTCGCAACTTTTGCTGACGACTGGACACCGCCCTCTTTACTAATCCGACTTCCATTGTTGCTGATTATGGTCATCCTCAGATTGCTTCTCTGCTGGTTGCACTTGGCTTATCGTATTGATCGACTTTGGCTGGACAATTTGTTGCAGACCTTACTCATGGATGTCAACTCCTTTCTCTACTTACTGAGACATTCCTCTTTTCTGGATTTTGGGTGTGTGGTTTTTTGTTGTCTCTTGGCTGTTCCTTTTTACTGGGTTGCTAAACGAAGGAACTCTGCTGCCTACTACTGCTGGTCTTGCTGCTCCAGGTGCCTTAAGAGGAGAGGGGATCCTTTTTGGCTCCCCTGCGCTGTTGCTCTTTTATTATCATCACCTGTGCTGTCCAAGCCTTGCTCCACCCAAAGCCTTCTCAACCAAGTCGAGGTGCCTGCTACTGTGGAATTTTGGTGGCGCCTTGCTGCCACCCTCCAAGATGATGCGATGCTATGTGTTGGGTTGTATCCCCGTATTATTTTGTGGTCTTCTCTCTTACGCCTTCCCTTTTGGAGAGCTATAGTCTCACTAACCTTTTGGTCAAGACTCGCTGAATCAATCCTTCATTTTGAGGGTTCTCGGGTTTCTTGGGTTGTAGTGCTTTCTGTTGAGTCCTTGCTTCCTATACGATTGACTGGTTCTTTTTGGTGTACTCCTATGTAGCTCTTCCGAATTTTATGCCACCTGTTTGGCAATTTTTTTGTTTTTCACCGTCCTCCCTTAATCTTCTTAGGACGTTAGGTGGTATCCTGCTTCTTAGGAAATCGCCTGCGTTGGCTCTTTGCCTTGGGTTTCTTGGCCGTGCAGCCTCCTACGTTTGACACGATTGATGCCGGTTTCTCTCTAGCAACTGGTTCACCGATGAACCAATCTTGGCACTGCGATGCCAACGTTGGTTCATGATTTTTGTGACCAGTTTTTACATGTACTTAGCTATCTGAAAAGTATATAAAATCTTACTTTACCAAAAAAAAAAAATCACAAAATTTAATAAAAAAGCTAAAAATTTATCCACTTCAGTGATTTTTAGAAAAAAATTTGATCAAATGGACTAAATTAGTAAATCATCAAAAAGTTTAGGATTAGAATGGCAAATAATCAAAATTTTTAGAATTAAAATATCAAAAGGTTTAAGACAAATTGATCAAATTAAGAGATTTGTGACTGAATTGACACAAGTACCGTAGGATTAGAATTTTTTTTTGTAGTTTGCTTCGGGGTTATGTTCTACTCCGATTTATTTCATGCGTGCAGTCCCCGTGTGTGATAACCCAAAAATCCTCACCTACTTATAGGTAAATTAGCATTTAATGAGTTCGGATTAATGAACAAGTTATGAGGAATTTCATCCGGACCAACGATATGTTGAAATTAGGTCCCATCAGATCAATTACGTACAAAATTAGGACAACCGACAAAAATGGGACACATGACTACATGAGGAACCATAGGCAATTTGCCACGTGGCAATCGCGGACAAGGCATGCATGACACATGTCAAGTGTCACCGTCGTGTCAGCTGCAAGCTACTGACTCGTCATAAGCTGACTCCATCGCAAGCAGCTGATTAAGCACGACACGTCATAAGTTGACTCTACGACAATATCTTAATTAAGTATAACATGTTATAATCTAACTGTATTGCAAGCTGCTGACTGCGAGCTCACTAGACTAAGCTGACTGAACTATTATAAATAGAAAACGTCGTAAGTTTATTCAGCAGCTTTTGTTGAAATCTCTGTGGTTACTCTACTAGAACCGCCGACCACCGTCCGAGACTGCCATTGGCCATCCAGATTCGCCGTCGTCAATGCTGCTTGCCGTCCATGCTATGCGCCGAGCCGTCAATCGTCGCGCCACCGCCACCGTCATTTGGTGTACTAGTTTGGGCTGTGATTCGTCCGTCCGATTGTTTGTTTATTTGATTTCTCACTTAGGCGAGGCAAGTAAATCTTTATCCTTTCTACTATGCTTTCTATGATTACGGATATTGAATTATGGTTGATAATGCTTAGTGATAGAGGATTTTGATATGATTATGAGATTCTACTGTCTATGAGGATCATGTTGCTTTGGTAAGATTAAGATATCTTCTGTTGATATGAGATGTGTTTGCTCGACTTGGACGATCCATAATTCTGTGATGTTATATTTGGTTTAGTCGTTTGGAATATAAATTCACTGTTGAGTGTAATCCACTCACTCCGTTGTCGAAATCACTTTTCAGTTTACTAGAGTAATTATGGATCCAACGCCATTACGACAACTAAGGTATTGCTATCTGATAAAGATGAGTCACACATCAGAAGAATTTACGGATCCCCATCCGGAAATACCCTATTAGTGTTGAGAAGTAGATTACCTTTCTGTTGTAGTACTCTTCCCATGTGAATTTTGTAAAGAAAGTGAGTAGTTTTATATACATATGTAATAAGGAGTGGATGGTGAGTTTTTAATAAAAACTGTTATGTTTGATATGTGTGTATTTGATTAGTGAAACCATATAAGGCCTCACCCTTTGTACAGGCGCGCCTGCCGATTGATTATTATTATTATTATTATTATTGTTTGACATGCAATTGTACCCATATGGCTTCCTTGATTTATTAGTCTTCCGCATGCACCAAATTACTCTTGATTAATAGCAAAAGATTAATTAAAAAAGAGAGCGTGAAGTTTTGGAAAGCCTTCCCATCGTATGATAGCAGTATGGGACGCTACACCGAGTCATTCCTAATTCAGCTTACACGTGAGAGTCGAAATTGCAAGATGATGTCAGAGTTTGGCAGAAGATCCATGGTACCTGATAATGAACATCACCAAAAATGGCATTTTCAAGTTGATAATGTCAGAGTTTCTTATCCTTACGTGCAGGTTCTTGGTCGATGTGGAATGGAATGTGAAGGACTTGATACGATATGCATCAAGGACCAAACACAAACCACTGAGAGTACGTACATTACCATTGATCCATTTAAGTGGGGGTTGCTCACCATGTTTCCTTAACGGGCGTTAAAATTTAATTTGCAGGTGCGGAAAAGGTCATTGGATGGGCTCTAAGCCATCATTTAATGCAGAATCCTGAATCTAATGCTGATTCACGGCTTGTTCTGTCCAGTGAGAGGTAAGGAATTGTTCATTTCTTTGGCAGGATGCGTGTTTTATTGGCCACAGTCTTTAAGTTAAAGTGAGTGCAAGCATTTTGAATTGCTTGGAAGCATTCAGTATGGCATTGGGATCTTCGATGCAGGGATTCGTCATGGTTAATTTGAGGTAGCTAGGCACCTAATAAACAATCTGCTAGCAAGATGACGTTCAATATGTCTTCATGGGGCAACAACCCGTCCTGATTGGCTGCCCTGCCGGGCGCAGCTGCAGCCCGGCCAACCCTTGCCACATCTCACCTTGCGTTGCTTATGCCTTCTTTGTTTTCTTTTCTTTAGACTAATTAAGTCACACCTAATCGTTTGTGCTCCTATTATTATTACTAGGTCATCACTCATCTCAAGAATGCCCTATCGGCTTAAATTTTTGTATAATATAATAAAATTTTGGCAACACTGGTTTGTGTTAGGTTTATCCTTTTTGCGAATAGCATAAATGAGGCAAATTGGTAGAGATGGCGCCTGGGCGATGGGACAGGGTGTTGATGGTGATCCTGGCATCGCTGAACTCCACAAAAAAGCAGTGTGCTTTTGGGCAGCTTCCCTCAGCCAAAATAAGCTGTGTGCGCTTCAAGAAATGCTGGTGACATTGTACCAAGAACAGCTAAAAGAGAGTCATTTCAAGTAATAGGTACACATGCACCCATAAGAATGCAGCAGCCTGGAAATATGAGAAGACATGAGAAAGAGATAAGTGTGGAAATACGAGAAGACTTGAAACGACACTGGCCACATGTCAGAATTTTTTTGAAGTAGAAAATTGTGACGGTTTAGGCTTCTTGAAAGAACAAAAGGCAGAAATTGGTTTTATGAGCTGTCTGTAAAAGTGATTCTGGTTTTTCTTCACTTTATTTTCTAGTAATTGTCTCAAATTCATGCTTAAAAAAACCTTTCGGCCTGATGCTCTAAGCAGTCTTTACGGCCTCTGTAAACGCGAGTTGTTTGTGCAATGCTTTCATGGTGGAGCTTGCCCTTAGTCTCACTCTTACCTTTCTTGTCCAGCCTTGCGAGGGCAATCTTCAGTTGACGAAGTCAGTTTCTCTCCATTCATATTTTCCCAAAAGCAGATGCTAAGTTTCGTCTCTACTTCAGATTGATGGTAAACCTTCCAGATGCTCCAAATATAGCAAAAATTTTTGAAAGTAATACTGGCAAAGGAAGACTTATCTCCAGATGTTGACTTGGATGGAATTGCAAGCATGACAGATGGTTACTCAGGAAAGTGACCTTAAGGTGACACCGCAGAATCTTCACTCAAATAGTTTACTGTTGGAGAATTCACTCTCACCTATCCAGTGTCTTTATTGCAGGATCTATGTGTAACTGCAGCGCGGCATTTCGTTTTACTTATTGTTGGTGAAGCTTCAGTTGACTTTTGTATCTTTGTTGTTAACATGGAAGCAGGTATGTGGCGAGCGTATCATCCGAGTCTGTAAACATGACCAAGCTTCAGCAGTGGAATGAGCTCTACGGTGAAGGCGGTTCGAGAAGAAAGAAGGCACTCAGGCCCCCGCCCCCCTAAAGCTGCTGCGTAAGTCGAGCGGTAGACTAGCATGATTTCACCATAGCATGATTCTGCAATAAAGACACTTTTTTTTTTCTCACCATAGCATGATTACAATCTGTCAAGTGTCAACTCCCTTGTTTTACGATAGTCTGAGGTGGTACTGCTCTTTGAAACTGCGTCACTTTTGGTTCAAATCTATTTTGCAGCACATAAATTTTTTAAAGTTCTTCTTTGCTATGCACGCGTGAGTGTTATTTCGCTAGTATTATTAAAGGACAACAAGGATTTGAGAGTGAAATTCATAGTTAGGCTCAGAGGCAAAGGATTGACCGTACTGGAGATTTTTATGATCAATTCACCATCCCACTTCACTATCTTTTATCCTGCTTTCGATACAAATTTGCATACTTCATAAATATTTCAAAAGTCTGTAATCAACAACCAAGATTAATCTTTTTTGTGATTCGATGATCACCCCAATACTTAAATGTAGAAATGCCTGGACTCAAGGAGATACCGGTGAAGTTGACTCATGATTGTGGAATGTGCGCTAAAATTTCCCTTTTGTAAAATTTTGTTTGGAAAATTTTCACGAGTTGTAGAATATCGCTTATAATTTTGTCATCTTGTCTGGCGGCTCGGCTTAAGTATGACGTGAAATGATACGAAGCAGGCAATTAACTGAACCCTATAGCTAAAGAGCATATGCCAAACTTGTCGCCACTTTGTGAAATGGGGAAAAATTATCAAATTTGCACCCGCCTAAACCTCAAAACCTATGTAGCACGGATATGCCTCCCTCGGCATTTTTTCGCGTGTCGGACACAAGTGGGTGCGCGCAAGCACGCGTTGATCGCGTGTCCGAGCGTCGACACAGGGTTAAAAGGGTCAAAATTCAGAGAGGTTGAAAGTGTGACCTAATTGTTGGTGCATCTCCTCCGTCCCTGAGTACTCTTTGTCTCGGTGTCTCATGTTTCTCTCGCTAGTCGTTACTCTCGCTCTATTGCCTCGCCTCCCCTGGACATGTTCTTCGCCTTGTGACTGCTGACTCATCGCAGGCCCTCAGCTCACCTCATCTCCTTGGCTCGCCCTCTTCAAGCTCTCTTGCCCTGCTGCTCGATCTCATTCGTTGTTTACCGCTCGATTGTGGTGTTGTGGGTCTACTTTGTTGCACGCAAAAATAAGGTAATTTCTTGGTTTTTCGTTTATATCTCCTTATGTTATAGTTGTGCTGGAAGTTGAGGCCGACTGTGGTGTGTATTAAGCATCTTTCATTGGTGATTAGGGGGTCAAAAAAGCCCGGGCTAGCCCGGCACGACCCGACCCGACTCGGCCCAGCTTAAAAATCAAGTGTATTTCCTGGCCGGGCCTTGGTACTGTTTCGAGTAAGGCTCGGCCCGAATTGGCTAAAAGTAAGAGAAGACCTCAAACTTAGCTCTTGAGTCCGGGACTTTGGCTGTGTTTGGAAAGCCTTTAAAAAAATGCAAATGACTTTAGGTTAAAGCGGTTTAGTAAAATGCAAATGCTGTTTGGTAAACTGAAATTGAAAAGTGCATTAGAATGTAACTTTGGGAAAAATGGTATTTGATAAACTTACATTTAGAAAGTCCTTTAATGTGCTTTTTTTTTTCTTTGATTCGTTTAAATTAGCAAAAAAATAACGAGGGTAATTTTTCACATTGAGAGTAATTTAAAAGGAATATATGAACAAATTTATAAATTACAAAAGTCAAGTAATGATTGATTGTGTGCAATGATATCAAAAGAACATTATAATTAGTATGAGTGATAGAAATAAATTCTCTTTGATATAACAAACTTCCTTGACTATTAATTCAACCCTTAAATCATGGTCAACTAAATATCCATAATATCAATAATAAAAAAAGAATATCTATTCCTTACCATATATATATATATATATATATCTATGATAAAGTATAATTTCTTGCCATCAGATTTGCCTTCTCACACTCAATTCCTTTCCACGTAAATAAGTTTAGTAACAAAAACAATAACTTAATAAAAAAGCATGGCTCTATTAAGATTACATACATTCACAGATGAAATTGACTCCCCAATCATATAGCAACAACAAGAAACCAAACCCAACCTCATCAAGAGAATTTCACACACACTTAACTCGCCAACTCTCTCAACTCACCAACAGCAATTCTACTCATAAATGCACCGCTTAGCATCTGATTCCAAGAAATGCCATCGACAGGATGCAAATTGTCCAACCCGTACCAGGAACCTTCTCGAAGAAAGACTCAAGCTGCAGTCAGAGCAGCCTATGCAATATGCATAGTTATGACTGTATTCACCGAAGAGTGGCAATCGCCTAAAGTTAAAACCATCTCCAAAACCACAACTCCCAACACTTCCATTTTTAACGAGCCGTGGCTGACCTAAACCCTCCCACAGCTGAATCAAAATGTGCCGAACGGCCAAATGACAAAAAGGTGCAAAAAAGGCTCACGGTCATTTCGACAGAACAAAACCTTCTCCTACACAAAAAAAAACCGACCTTGGCGAAATCTAAATTGTTTGTTCCCTTGCATGAATGAATGCACATCTACAATAATGGCAAAGGCAAACTACCCAAATGTCTTGTTTCTTCTCAAGATCACAAAATGAAGGGAGAGCAACACAAAAAAAAAATAAAAAATGCATATATGATCATAACCAATAGGGCAAAAAAAAAAAAAAAAATTTAATGCAGTCCAAGCCATGGACTCGAATTGCCAAATTTCAGCAAAAAATCATAACTTGTCAGGTTATGATGCAGCTCCACCACCTTTCTCAATTCAGTCAGCCCAAGCTTCAATTGCTCAACAGTTCCATAACAAAAATCAACAAAAAAGTAAACAATTCTTCAAACAAATTGGAGAAATAGGTGCCTGCTACTTTTAAGAGCATTTCAGCCATTCAAAATTGCCCAGCCATATGAATTGGGACTTCCACTCTAAGTCACAACCCATAATCTTGCAGACGAAACGTAGAGGAGATTCTCCAGCTATTCCTCCATCAATTGGAACTTGAATATTTCAGCAGATAACTCAGAGGAAGGGACTGTGGTAAACCTTACTTATCTCAAATAGTAACATTGGTAACCAACAGCAAGAATCACCCAACTTTTCCTCCCTTTGAAGATTATAAAATTCATTATGCTTCCCCAAGCTTAGTTGACTTAGGATTTATTCCAGCAATTCCAATCTCTATTTTCCTCATAGCATAAAAACTGGCAACTACCAACAAAGTTCAGCAGAAGCCTAAAGAGAAACTCATAGCCCACAAAACATATAGAGGAGGATATTCCATGCAAAAAATCACAGCCTACGCTCATAATCACAGCTCAAACAAAATCGAATAAAAGTTCAAAAAAAAAAAAAACACATATTGTATTCTGCAAAATACAAGCGCCCGCCTCACCTTCGATTGCAAAGCTTTGGAGTCCACTACTGAGTCAATTAATGAGTGAGTTTCCCCTTCCCGCGATCAATTTCCTCAAGATTCGACCCGAATTGTAGCCGAAACCAACCAGGCTAAGCAATTGGCCATTGCCCTTCGTCGTACCTTGGGAGTTCCTCCACCGGAGAGCTTCGCTCACGACGGCGACCGGAGAGGCGCTGACGCGGGGTCGATGACTGAGAAGCTCGCCGTCTCCGGCTTCGCGGCGTCAAGAGTTGTTCACAGTTTCCGCCACAGGCTACCTCTCCGTCTTGATCTCTCGACGAGCGATAGAGAGTATAGAGGAGGCGAAAGAGACGAAATAGGAAATTGCAAAATCTAAAGGGCAATTTAGGAATTATGATGGCTGAGAGAGGATGGGATGGGAAATCAAAAGATTTCATTAAACCCCGGACCATGCATGCCGAGAAAGCCAGAATGCCCAAAGCACACCCAAAATTTCATTAAACCCCGTCTCCTCCTTGCTCCGACGCAGCCACGCTCTCCTTCCGCAAACCCTAGATTCCCGATTCAGCCAGACTCTCGCCGCCACAACCGCACCAATAGCAACCACCAACTCCGGGAGGAGAAGATCGACACAGCTCTGATTCCTGATTCAACTAGACTCTGCACGTGATTTTCAGTCTTCTCCTTCTTCGTCGCAATCCCGCATCACACTCTTTTCCCTTTTCAACTTTCAAAAGGCTTTTTACCTTTTGTCGGAAAGAATCGCTCAAAGCACTCTCCTTCTTTCCCTGAAGGATTAACCTGTGCTTATTGGAGAATCTGCAGTAATCTGAGCTCGTGAAGTGGAATTTTCCAAAACCTGCAAGGAAAGTTTCACCGGTTCAAACTTGATTGAGGAAGCAAAATCAAGAAGAAAAAGAAGAAGGAAGAGGGTATGATTCTTGTAAATGCTCTTCTCTACGTGTGAAATGGTCGAAATGGATCTGGAAATCTTGTTCGTGGGCATGCATTTGGCTGAATGCGGGCACGACGTTGATGCATAACATCGCCATCTCCAGCCGTGCGAGAGCTGGTTCTACTTTCTTTAAGATAGAGCGACCTAGTCATTTCGATTAATAATGTTGGGTTTCTGGGGGCGCAGCAGTAATCTGACAAACCAGGGCGTATTCAGTGAGTTAATCAATTTCACCATGAGAAAGAGGGAGAAGAAAAAATGAAAATAGCCTCTGCTGTTTACATGTAAATTTTCGTAGACAACTTTAGTTATATTTGGCTTTAGAATGTACTGATTTAGGGGACACAAGTTGATGGGGGTCATTAAGTTAATCTTCGGATTTTTGTGCTTGAAACAGGCCATGTAGTTTTCGACTTTTAGTTTCTGTTTGGTCGGATGTTGAGCTTATTTGTTGCGGTGCATGTATGTGAAGTGCCAGTGAGAATTGCTTCTATATTTCTGGTTATTAATAAATGACTCTGCATTCTCATCTCGAAAAAGGGATCGAGAAAATTATGGCAGTGATAAGTTTTCTACGAAATTAGCATATTTCTCTTTGTTTCATTTACTAATAAATGGGCTGTGTGTTTTTCGTCGAGTTTCTCTTCTGCTGCTACAATTTAGGCCAGCTACTCTCCTTTCATCTTATATCAGTCAGTTTCATGCTCTATTTTTTCTGCATAAGTGCTGTGACTGTTTCTTGACTTTCTTACCTGAAAGCTGCTGCTTATGTAGTGTCTTGTTGATATGTGAAATATTTTTTTGCAGATTTAGGACTTGAGCTTTCTTTCTTTTAATGCTCAATTACCTTAGTGATGAAGGGTGGCTTAAGAAAAGTGAAAAACTGCATTTTTTACAATCAAGTAGAAGAATCTTTTTAACTAATTTTCTGTTGCGATTTGTTTGTGAATTGAGAGATTTTAGTAATTGCTGTTGAGTGTTCAATTTGATAGATGGCTGAAACGAGTGCTTCAGCATGTTCCTTTTCTTTCTTCTTCTATTCTCAAATTGACCTCTCCAGCATATTCCTAATTTGCAAGTCAATTGACTGTTAAGCACTTAAATTTTGGAGATCGAAACTGCCCGTTTGGGATTAGTTGTTTTTACAGGATAACGCAATTTCGAGCTTGGAGGGTATTCTGATTTCATTGCAGAGCTTGTCTTGCCCTATGTATACTTTACGTGATGCTTCTGCGACGGAATTCATTGTTGTCATTGATTTTGATTTGAGATTTGGAAGTCTGGCAGTTTTGCATAAGAAAAGAAGATGAAGTTTGTAGTTTGTTTCTCTTCCTATAAATCTGTAATTATGAATCATGAATTACGTTTTAACTTCTTTTAATTGGATTGAAGTAAGTGGTGTGATGCATCTATGTATGTTTGATAGGCATGTAAAGACATTTTCCTTAACATTTCTGTGGAGATGATTGGAAATTAATCGAGTTATGTCAGTGGTGTGATACACTAAAGAATTTTGATTTTTTTTTTAAAAAAAGGACCTACCGACCCGGCCCGGCCCTGCCCGACCCGAAAATATGGAACATATGAAATTCGGGTACGGGGCCGGGCCGGGCCAGGCCAAGCCAGCCCAAGCTCAGTACTGCTAAGTTTCGGGCCAGGTCGGGCCTCTATGAGACCCGGCCCGACCCGGCCCATTGACACCCCAATGGTGATGTTGATAATCAATGCCTGGAACGGACCAACTTTTCTTTGTATAGCGTAAATCTGTAGCAAGTTTCTCTTTCCCGCCACTTTTGCGGAATACTGTGAAGAAGCTTTGCAATTTGGTTCGCATTTGTGCTATCTGGCTTCATCCAAGAACTGAACAACTAAATGAATTTTCCAACTTATACATGACGAGACAGCAGTATAACTGAATATATTGAAGGCCTATCGGAAATCCACCAACTTCTTTTGTATAGTGTAAATCTGTAGCATGGTTTGACATATTGAAGGCCTATTGCCGTTTATTTTCTGTTCGCAAACTATTTTATCAACTTGTGTTTCCTCTTCTGCTTACGTTATCCAGTTGTGAGATAGAGAAGCTTGTATTCTGTTGTGGTTGTCTCCGGCTCTCCATGACTTCACTGAATATATAAATGTTTTGCCCCATCCATGGCTACTTTTAAACTGCATTACTGCTTTTTTGAAACTTCTGAAAAATGTTGGGCTCTCTAGATGAACATATGAAACTGCATGTTCTGTGCATAAAATTAGCAACATTTCCCAGCGTGTTGGAATTCTCGATTTTTTGAGAAGTCATGTGTCGGCGTGGCGTGGCTTGTCGTGTCATGTCCCATGTCATGTCGGTTTTACACTGCGACGCTATCTCCTCCTTTCTCTTTCTGCAGTCTTCCTGTTCGGAAAGGCGCTTCTTTTCGACGTATTTTCGAGGAATCGATCACACAATTCTGCAGTTCTAAGATCCGATTCCCAACGCTTACCCGGGGGCACCCGATCCTGTTTTGCGATTTATTTGACCGCGGTCTTAGAAAGAGCGAGAGTTTGCGGACATGGCTCAGTGGCACGCTACAATGGCCTACTCTGGCAACAGCGCCACGGTCTGTGCATCGAACAAAGGTAATCTTTTTTTCCCCCTTTTCTGTGGATACGCAGTTGCTGAATTTCCTTGCTGCATGTGAAAGTACGAATCTTTTGTTTTGTGGTCGTGCATTTGTTTAGCAAAAAGATCGAAGCGTTAGTTGCACTTGATCCTCTCTTGACGCAAGTTTTTGAGATGACCCGTGGCTATGAGCAGAGTAGATTCTTAGAAAGAGAGTGAAAGTAGTGCATTTTGACCAAAATTTGTTCTTGCTTTAGCTAACTCTTCCTCATGCTTGTCTAATTGAACTTCCAGCGACCCTTATTCATGACAAGATAAGCTGCCTGACAAGTTCATTTGAATTACGCAAGGTATGGCCGATATAATTTATAGTCTATTCTATGGACTTCGTTTTCAGAAGAAAAATTGTTTGGCTTGATGAGATCTCTTTTAACTTTTTTACCACAGTTTGGCGTTCGGTTGAGTTGCTTCCGTGGATGTCCGAGTGGTTTGACCCATGACGGTATCACTGCTGAATCCCATGTTAGAAAAGGTGAGCTTTGTTTTCTCTAGCCTTTTTTGACATGTTCATACAACTAAAGGTGAGATTTTGACTTTTTGCAAACTCGATACCGCTCACATCGTCTGTCAGTTTAGTAGTATGGAACATGTATAAAAAACAAGGGAAGTTTGTTCCACTAAAGTATTACTTATTTGTTTAAAAAAAAAATCTGTTTAGAAGTATTGATTATGAACTTTGCCGCAGATACTTTTTGCCAGAATCCTATGGCCTGCATCTGTTGATGTTCGCTCTGCAATCTTATGGGTGCTGACTCTTGACTACAGGAATTCAAGCAGTTTTGCCAAGTAATGTAGAAAAGGGTGGAGGTGTACGTGGAAAGTTGAAGAAAGTGGTTCTGGCCTATAGTGGCGGCTTAGATACCTCAGTTATTGTTCCATGGCTGAGGTAATTCTCTCTTCTTCTCAGCATATGCAGAATGCTAAATTCACATCCATAGTAATCTGAAATACGCGATGCACATTACAATAAATAAGTTTTGAGATTCAGTTTGCATCAAAATGTTCCTCAGAGTTTGTTCGAATGCTTTCTTGACGTGCTGAGAAAGGTATGATGGTCCTGTTAGCCCTTTCTTTTTTCTGGGATTTGGGTAGAGTAGGGAGGCAGTGAAATCTATCTTTCTGCGCAAGATTAATAGGGGAATAGATTTCATGGATTCTACAATCTATATTTTCAATACTATTTTAATTTTACGGAGTTTTTATAGGGTCATGGTTTTATGTACCTTTCGCATGCTTTCGGCTTGAAATTTGAATTACATTACTTGCAGGGAAAACTATGGCTGTGAGGTTGTATGCTTCACTGCTGACGTTGGCCAAGTATGTTCTTTAATGCATCCTTGAATTAGTTCAAAAAAGATATAGTTCTGCAGGAAATAGTTTGTGTCCCATATAACTGTCATTTGGATCAATTTTTCCCATGTTTCTTCTTCAAACCTGGATGTTTTTGTGCTTTATTTATAGGGTTTGAAGGAGCTCGAAGGTTTGGAAGAGAAGGCCAAGGCCAGTGGTGCATGTCAATTGGTGGTAAAGGACCTAAAGGAAGAATTTGTGAAGGATTACATATATCCTTGCTTGCGAGCTGGTGCCATCTACGAAAGGAAGTACTTATTGGGGACCTCTATGGCCCGACCAGTCATTGCTAAGGTTATGTTATTTTGACTATTTTCAAGAAGGTGGACAGGCTGATGTTATATGTATTATCCCCTTTCCCCTCAATGCATTTGAGAGTAACATGGTGGGGGTGGTGATATCTCACCGCTCCACCCAAGCATATGGTTCATTAAGTTTCTCAGATTGCAATTTTTGTAATCTCTCTCTATAGATTTATCCTTTGCTTTTATAATCCCATGTTAGGCTTTAGAAAACCCTTTGGTAGTTTTCCAAGTTCTATAGTAGATCTAAAATGTTTGCATCTACTCCTTCATAAGCTTAATCTTCACTGACTGTGTTCCTACCAAATTTTTTCAAAAGATCCAAGTTCATTATATTGGAGCTATTTAAGTTAAGAATATTTATGAAAGAATGGAAAGATTAAACACAGTACATCATGAGAGGTAATCAAGAAGATAAAATTTACTAAGCTAGTAGTATGTTGGTGAAAGAATGCAGGACTTTCCTTATTAAGAAACTCTTACTAACCTGTGAATAAGTTATGCAAATGTTCCTTCACTTTTCGTTAGAAGAGTAGTGGTTCATGTTAAGTACTTTGTTTCTGATAGCATCAAAAATGGGGTAATATTTGTGGTCGAGGTGCATTGCTTTTCTATGCTGCTTGTAGAGGTTTGTTTCTTGCAGTTAATTTCAGATGTTAAGGTAATGAAAATTCTGTTTCTAACTTTAGCAATACCAATGTGCAATTGGGCATAGCTTTTAATGGAGATTGTCTTTTTTAAGTACTGTTTCCTTCTAGTCGCTTTCAACAGTGAACTGATCTTTCTTAGTAAGATTTTTCTATGTATTGATACATGTGTTATATGATAGGCCATGGTAGATGTTGCAAAAGAAGTTGGAGCAGATGCTGTGTCTCATGGATGCACTGGAAAGGGAAATGATCAGGTCAATGTTAAGGGTAAACATAAATTTTGTGGGCATGAGAGAGAGAGAGAGAGAGAGAGAGAGAGAGAGAGATCCAACTATAGTATAAAATGACAAAGCTAAAATCTTTTGCATAGGTTCGGTTTGAGCTGACTTTCTTTGCCTTGAACCCTGAGCTGAATGTTGTGGCTCCTTGGAGGGAATGGGAAATCACAGGGAGAGAAGATGCCATCGAGTATGCTAGGAAGCATAATGTGCCGGTTCCTGTGACCAAGAAGTCCATCTATAGCAGGGACAGAAACTTGTGGCACTTGAGTCATGAGGTATTTCATCATTCCTATTTTAGAAGTCATTATGGATTTGTTAAGTTCTTATTGTGTGATAGTTTGAGGTGGCATTGCTCTTGAAGCTGTCTTTTGATTCTTGTTGTGCACTTTTTGAGATGCTGAATCACTTTCCTTATTGAAGGGAGATATTCTGGAAGACCCTGCGAATGAGCCAAAGAAGGATATGTACATGATGTCTGTAGACCCTGAAGATGCTCCTAATCAACCCGAGTGAGTCTCCTGATTGGAATTGCTGTCGTGTTTCTTTCTTTCAAAATGAATTTCTCACTTCATGGATTGTGACAACCTGCATTCTACAGGTATGTCGAAATTGGGATTGTGTCGGGGCTCCCAGTGTCCATCAACGGCAAGAAGCTTTCTCCTGCATCTTTGCTTTCCGAGCTGAATGAGATCGGGGGGAGGCACGGTATTGGTCGCGTTGACTTGGTTGAAAATCGGCTAGTTGGGATGAAAAGCCGTGGAGTCTATGAGACTCCTGGGGGGACCATCCTTTTCACTGCCGTGCGGGAGCTAGAGTCTCTAACCCTTGATCGGGAATCCATGCAACTCAAGGATTCTCTGGCCCTCAAGTATGCAGAGTTGGTGTACGCGGGGCGATGGTTTGATTCTCTTCGCAAGTCGATGGACTCTTTCATGGAGAAGATCACGGAGACTACGACCGGTACAGTTGTCCTCAAGCTATACAAAGGATTTGTGGCGGTTACTAGCCGAAAAAGCCCTTTCAGCCTTTACAGACAAGATATTTCATCATTCGAGAGTAGCCAAATATACGACCAAGCCGATGCTACTGGATTTATCCAGCTTTATGGTCTTCCGACCAGGGTGCGAGCGATGCTTAACAAAGATGTGTGATTTTGATTTCACTGCTATTGATGACTTAGTTTACTTTGGCTGCGATGTTGGATAGGGCTGTCCTTTTTGGCCTTTGGATAAAGAGGTATTGATATTATGGTATTCGATTTAGTGCATGTGCATTTTATTCACCATTCTTGCGGGTTGCATAAGTCTATGAAGGGGATTCAAGTTCCTAATTCTGTGATGCATCAATTCAATGCACGATACATTCCAAGTGATCCGCCACCCACACATGTCCACTTCAACAATGAAACAAGCCATGATTTGATAAATGATGCTAGGAATGCCATCTCCATATATACTCTCAATTAAGCCAAGATATAATAGAGTACCTCTTGAGAAAATAACGAAAGAAAGTACCTCTTGAGAAAATAACGAAAGAAAAAGCAAAAGGAAAAAAGAAAAGGGGACAAGAATATTTATATCTTTGGCTTTTTTTTTGTCAAAATATTATATCTTGGTGAGTTGCTGGACTTTCCTCGATGAGAAATTTTGATTGACCTGTGAATGAATTATTTGAATGTTCCTTCATGTTTCATCGAAAGAGTAGTGAATTATGTTGTATCTATACGTCATTGAATAGATGCTCAAAATCTTCTATGTTTTCAAAAAGTACCATCTATATTATATATTTTGCAGATATAGTTTCATTAACCCTTTTATAATTTCTTTGTAATTCGTGTTTATTTCAATTGACTCCACATTATAACCGTAATTCATTACGTGCTGATTTTTAAATGGTAAATACTGTAAAATCGATTTTCGTATTTATTTTCGGCATAAACAAATATCAGAAAATTCAGTTTCCTGTGTTGAAAATCGAATTTCTATTGATTATTCCTACTATTTTATGAGCGTCCGATGGTAGTTGAGATCCATGAATACTGTGGCTGCATCTTTGACTGGTGAAGTTGTCGGTGCTCGTTTGATTTCTCATGCGGGTAGTCTGACTGACTTGGCTAAATGCCCTTCTTCAACCCTTCATGTGCTTGGTGCAGAAAAAGCTCTCTTCAGGTTCGTTTGTTGTCTAAAAACTTTTGTCCAACCATCTTTTATTTGGAGCCGGATCACTGAATTGACTTGATTTTTCTTTGTTTGCTCTCAAGTTCTAATAAGATCTAGTTGTAAACAGCAGGAAGCTCTGCTATCACATGGAACTTTTCCCTCCCCCTCCTTTTCAGTTGCGTGACTTCAAAATGATTTGGTGGAAAGAAATGTTGCTATGATGATTTTGATTCATTTTCTATTTACCCTATCTTTATCCAGGGCATTGAAAACTAAAGGTCATACTCCAAAGTATGGCCTTATTTTCCGTTCTTCTTTCATTGACCGTGCATCCGCACGTCGCAGTCTGGCAAACAAATGTTCAATTTCTTCCAGGATTGACTGCTTTTCTGGTGCAATTCCTAGTTCACGTGGGGTAAATTTTTTTTTTTTTTTGAATCGAACACGGGGTTAGTTGGCCTAGCACACAATGAATGCTCTTCCCAAGCCAACGCATGAGCTATCCATCCAGAGCAGCGAGCCATGGCATCTGAGACATCATTTTTACGTGCCCAGATTCGTGGAGTTCCTTTCTATCCCCTGCTTATTGTCCATTCTGAAAAACATCAATGCTGTCAACATTAGATTCTGCCAGCCCGTAATGTAGTTCAATTTCTTCCCAATGCCGAGTTGAAAAAGGGATAACTACATTAACGGTTCATAAAATTTGACATAATATTTAATGTGATTTCTAAACTTTTAATTTGTTCAGTATGGTTCATGAACTATGACTTGATGTATAATATTGTTTCTTCAATTGAAGTGTTGGAATTTTAGAGCACGAAGGGATGGGCTTTCATTTTTGGGACTGCCTCGTCTATGTACTAACGCCTAATTTAGCATACCGAATATAACGAAACGTCTAATGTCTTCCTTTCATTAATTAAAGTTCAACGATAATCTCAAATATTTTCATATTGTTTTGAGACTAAATTAAACATACACAAAAAAATTTAAAGATCATACTAAATAAATTAAAAATTTAATGACTTTATTGGATGATGATCAGACGTATTAAAAGCATAGATATCATATTGCAAGGCCATAGGTAAAAAGCAGATGCCAAAAAGTGACACGTGGTTTGGCATGGTTCGTGGTTTCTTGGGAGAGGGTATTAGACTCCTGTCTTTTTTTTTTTTTTTTAAATGGCGGCTAACCTTTTTTTCAGAATTTTATACGCCTAACCTTACAATCTGAGCCGTCTATTTTTGGACGAACGGCCCAGATCTTCGATTTTTAGGAGATAAATTTTTGAATTTTTCATATATTTTTTTGTTAGTTATAATCTGGTCCATACATTCATAACTCGAACGATCCAGATTGCAAGGTTAGAATATAAACTTCTAAAAAGGTTAGACGATCTATTTCGCTTCTACGACTCTCCATAACAGGAAATAACATCTCCTCTCTCTCGCGCTCTCCGCTCGTGATTTCTTATACGAGACCGCCAGAATGGCGAGCACGAGTACGATGAATCTGGAAGATGTGCCTTCCGTCAATCTCATGAATGAGCTCCTCCGTCGTATGAAGTGCTCCACTAAGCCCGACAAGCGCGTCATCCTCATCGGTAGTTCGTTTTCATCCCTGCCTCGTTCTCTCATTACAAGTGTTTCTTATTGTTTTGTTAGATCACGTCTCAATTGGTGAACTGAGGTCTGACTTGTTGGATTTTGTCTCAATGCCCGTTGAAATCCAAAAAAGATACAAAAAGATACATTTAGATATTTGAGATCAATATTGCAAAAAGAGGGAGAGGTTGATGAGGATGTAAGCCATAGAACCAGAACAGGTTGGATGAAATGGCGCAATGTATCGGGATTTTTGTGTGATCGCAAAATTCTTTTTTGGTTAAAAAGAAAATTTTATAGAATAGCAGTCAGACCTGCCATATTATATGGAGCTGAATGTTGGCTAGCACAAAGTAAACATGAGCATAAAATGAGAGTAGCAGAAATGAGGATGTTAATGTGGATGTGTGTTCATACAAGGATGGATAAGATAAAGAATGAAGAGATTCGACGAAAAGTTAAAGTAGAACCGATGGCGGAAAAGATGAGATGCACCGGTACGAACAAAAGTTTGCTATCGAGAGCATAACACGAAGAAATCAAGAGGTCGGCTGAAACTTACGGGAGAACAGTAAAACAAGATTTAATGGAGTGGGAAATAGATTGGCGTACGGTTTGTCTTAGTACGGAGTGGAGAGAGGCTATTAATATTGTGGAGGGGTAGTGTGTGTGTGTGTATATATATATATATATACTTATTTATTTTTACACATTTATCTCTTTTCCATCCATTGATTCTGCTTTTATTTTTATGATTTTTTAGGTTCATCGACCGGCGATCTCAACTAGTTTGGGGTGTTGTTGATGTTGATGCCCGTTGAAATCCATGAGTCACAGGCGAATGTGAGGGCTTTGGTTGGGTTTTCGTAGCTAGAGGTTCTGTTGGCCATTGTGAAATTGATGTGCTTGAATACTTTCTCCGCCATATTTTCTCCATCAGTTCCGTTCTGCAAAACTCTACCCAATATCGTGTTTAAGCTTTACCTATAATTGGAATCCAGTTCTAGCATATCCTAACTGCATCATACTCGTAAGGCTTGCTGAGGGACATTAAGAGGGTTCAAGTTTTATAGTTTCTCTACAAATTTGGACTTCACATTCAGATAGATCAATTTTCCGTTGGTGAATATTTTGATTTTCACTAGGAGTCAGGCCTTCAGAGCTAGTTATTATGTGATAGGGTTGATTGGTGCTTAGTTACCCGCTGAATCCCAGTGTTCTGTACAGTTCCCTCTTTTTCTTTCTCATGGTGATTGAATGTATAATAGGGCTTTTGAGATTTTAAGCCCCATGTGCTGCTGCACATCTTCATGCATGGACTTCACGTATTGTGTGTATTCATCTACTTCGCTGTATGCACTCTTCTTTTCAAAGATTATGTCGTGTCTTTATATATCTCCGTGACAGCTTCTGATATTCGCATTTGAGATAGTCAGTAGACGCTAACAAAAAAAGAAAAAAGAAAAGATGGACTGAAGCACAGTTTTAAGGTTCAGCCCTTGTTCATTAATCTCAAATGTTCTTCTACCCGTTGTGATACCCGTGCCGGTTGTATCTCCACAATCCTCACTAAAAAATTTGTATTCTTGATCCAGCTCTTGATGTCGATAGCTAGCCTTGGTCCAATCATTGATACAAGCTTGAGCCTCCATAGATTCCGGACATAATTTTCAACGGATGGCCGTCTAAAATTAATCATTCAGTGTTAAATGCTTGTTCAATTGCGACTATTGAAGAAGGCGTTGCAGATATCTATCTTGCGATGATGGCGAGAACTGGGAATTGAGTTGAATGATTCTTCAATTACTCCAGAATTTTGAAATCTTTGTTGTGTTCGGAATCACTAAATTCAAAAGCAACGAAATAATACCTCATGTTTTCTCCTTTTATGAGCATTTTGTACCCTCTACTAATTGAACCATCCGCATCGCTTTGTGAGGCATTAGGTTGGGAAGATCCGCTATCACTTAAATCATATCTAATACAAAATTCATTATATAACTCTACTATAGCGTGTTTAACCTTATTTTGTATAATTGAAATATCTATTTCTTCATCCAAATGTAAACAAGCATAATAATAATCATTCATATATTCTAATAAATTATCTAATTTAGTACGTGAATTAAAAATAATACCAACCGAATAAACAAAAGAATTACTAAAATAATAATGCAACTATTTTTCTTGCATTACTAAAATAGTCAGAGCTAATTGAGTATTTTTTTCATAATCACTAAAAGCACTAGCAATATTAACACACTCTATTAAAAATAAATGCGTAGTAGGACAATAAACACTAGATAAAATATTAGTAACATCATTAAAAACTTTCAAAAAAATTAATTTTTTTTACAAATATCCCAATGTTGCGGGAGTAAAGTAACATCGGAAACATTATTCGAAATAAATGCACATGATAAATCTTTGTACTCAAAAGATTGACGAAGCAACTCGTAGGTAAAATTCCAACGAATCGGAATATCTTTTGGAAATTTTTTTGACATTCTCCCATTTTCTTTACAAAAGTTGCCCTATGCTTTCATAAATCGGGATGGCTCCATAAAAATTTAATTGTTTTGTTCTTGGGACGAGAGCATTCTTAAGAGTTCGTAAACCATCTTGCACACATAAATTTAAAATATGACAAGCACATCTAATATGAAAAAATTATCCGCTAAGAGTTGGTTTACAAATATTTTCTAATTCAGGAATGGAAGTGGTATTTGCCGCGGCATCATCAAAACCAATTGAAAAAAATTATTAATCAAATTATATTTTTCTAAAATTTTTCTAATTATTTTATAAATATCAATGGTCGTATGCTTTTAATCAAACACTCGAAATGCAAGAAGTCTTTTTTGTATGGTCTAATTGTCACCTATCCAATGACATGCAAGATCTATATAAGAATGAATTTGCCAAAGATCAGTCCAAATATTGCTACCTATAAGCACACGTCTATTGAAATCCTTAAAAAAATTTGCCAAACCTTTTTTGTTTTTGTTTTTTACAAGCCTTGAAAAGTTAGCGTTTAAGAGTAGTTTTCGGAACAAATGGTGCTTACGGAACCAATACAATTTTTACCAAAAATTGCAAATTAAAACTTTCACCAGTAGTAAACGGAGCATGTTCAAGGGTAATATATTCAGCTAATGTTTGTTTATAAAGTGCATCATTATAACGGAATAAAATAATATAGTTAGGATTGGCGAATTTAGAAATTTGTTGTTGGCTAGTATCGATCTACGCTTGCGTTGTATTTTTTTTTTTTTTTTGAGATGCCGATGGAATGTTCTGTAGCCGTCTCCTTTAGAATAATTGTATGATTTCAAACAATATTTATAATTTAAATTTACCTTCGCTTTCACATACCTTGTCGAAGTGTTGCCAAAAGCCGAATGTACCCTCTCGGGCCTTCCGTTCCGACTCATTTGTTATCGACATTTTTTTGATACGAGAAGGAGGATAAAGACTTTCTTGCATTGGGATGTGCTCGACGATGAGATTGGGAACATAATTGATATTATCATCGTTGTCTACCCAATATGCGTAGTCACGAGATCAAATTCAGGATTAGGAAAATTGGATTCTCTTATCAGACTCTTTTCAGTATTTCTGCTTCTACTTGCCATTTTTTGAGAGAATTGATAGAAAAATCGATTCAGAGAATTGAGACAAGTTTGAGAGAATTGAGTGGATTGAGAAAATTTGGGAGAAATGAGAGAATTTGAGAAAATTGAGATGAGAGGAATTGTGAAAAAAATGAAAGGGGATGAAGGATATTTTAGAATGGGATATGATATAAGATAAATTATAAAAAAAGAGAGGGGGGTGTGGCCGGCCATTGCAATGCAACGGTTTGAAGGGCCCCACCCCCATGGGCCACGAGGGAAAGAGCCCAACGGCTCTTTCCCCATAAACCCCATATATATATGGTTCCCAAAATTATGGAACCGAAATTGTGGGCCAGCAGGTCAATGGGCCAGTTCTGGGCCCATGATACATAATGGTCACGTCTAATGCCTTATCTACTTCTCCGTACATTATACTACTAGAAAACTCTCACTAATTCATCATTTCTATCTATGTCTCCCCCTAAAAGGAAGAATTGGAATTTGGCTAAAACGTTTATTTTCAACAAACGAGACATCTATAGTGACATAGGTTCGCTGACCAGAAGGGTTATAACTAGACGTGGCCGGTTCCGGTTCCGAGCCGATTCCTAGCTCCGATTCCTATTTCGAATTTTTATTTTTATTTTTAAAATAATAAAATAAGTTATAAATTATAATCATTAATCAAATTATACATTGTAAAAAAATTTGAAAAAAAAAGAGGAGGAATGAGCTTGAACTTAATGAATTATCATTAAGCGCCTATATATCTTCTTGGGATAGAAGAATCAAAGCCCAAGTAGTTATATTACCTTCGGTAACCCCAACTTACCTCATCGTCAATCGTCGATATCCATTGCTATGGTAGCAGTAGTATCTCCACAGTCATTACTGAAGAATTCATGTTCTCGATTCAACTGTTGTTGTCAAAATTTAGCATTTGTTTAATCATGGACACAAGCTTGAATCTCCACACTTTTCATACTTAATCTTGAACGATGGGGGTCCAAAATTAATACTCCAGCGATAAATGCTTGTTCAACTGCCACTATTAAAAAATGGGTCGCTAATATTTGTTTCGCAATGAGAGAGAGAACTGAAAATTGAGTTGAATGGTTCTTCCACCACTCAAGAATTTTGAAATCTGCATTGTATTCGAAATCATTAAACTCAAAAACAATTGTTAAATAGTTTTCTAATTTAGAAATACTGCATGTTGATGTCCATTTATATTTTTTTCCTACTCATGAGCATTTTATATCCTATACTAATGAAATATCTGCATCGCTTTGTGAAACACTATATTGGGCAGATCCACATCCATTATCACTTAAATCATATCTACTATAAATTCATTATATAATGCTATTATAACTTGTTTAAAATCTGCTTGTATAATTGAAATATTCATTGCTTCATTTAAATGTAAACAATCATAATAATAAGAGTTCAGATAATCTAATAAACCATTTAATTTAGTACGTGGATCGAAAAAAATACCAACTAAATAGACAAGAGGAATGTTCAAATAATAATGCAACCATTTTTCTCGTATTACTAAAATACTCAAAGCTAATTCAGTATCTTTTTCATATTCATTAAAAACACCAGCAATATTAACACACTCTATTAAAAATAAATGTGTGGTGGGATAATAAATACTAGATAAAGTATTAGTAGCATCATTAAAACTTTCAAAAAATCTATTTTTTTTTTTGCAAATGTCTCAATGTTGCGGGAGTAAAGCAATATCGAGAACGATATTCGAAATAAAGGAATATAATAAATCTCTGTAATCAAAAGTTTGTAGAAGTATCTCGTAGATAGAATTCCAACAAGCTAGAATATTTTTTAGAAACCTTTTTACCGTTCTCCCATTTTGTTTATAAAATTTTCCCCACTCGTTTATAAGATGAGGATGACTCCATAAAAATCTAATTTTACTATTGATTGGATGGAGATAAGTCACAAGAGATCATAAATCATCTTGTACATATAAATTCAAAATATGGTAAACACATCTAATGTGACAAAATTGTCCACCAAAAGAAGGTTTATAAATTTTTTCAAACTCGGGAATAGAAACAGTATTTGCGGCGGCATTATCAAAACCAATTGAAAAAGCTTTATTAATTAAATCATATTTTTCTAAAACTTTCCTAATTAGTCTATAAATATTATGGACTGTATGCCTTTCAGGTAAAACTCGAAATGCAAGAAGTCTTTTTTTAATATCCCAATAATCACCTATCCAATGGCATGTAACACCCATATAAGAATTAATATTCCAAGCATCACTCCAAATATCACTATATATATATACACGCCCAATGAATTCTTCAAAAAATCTTATCAAATCATTTTTTCTCTTTTTATAAACTTGTTTAAGTTCACGTCTAAAAATAGTTTTTGGAACAGATGGTGCTTGCGGAGCCAGCGTAATGTTTACTAAATATCTAAAATTAAAATTTTCATCAGTATTGAATAGAGCATGGTCAAGGGTAACATATTCAGCTAATGTTTGTTTATAAAATGTATGAGTGAAACGGAATAAAGAATGAGGGTCAGGATTGGCGAACCCGAAAATTTGTTGTTGGCTAGTGTCGATCCCCACTTGCGTTGGATGTTTTTTCCTCAAATGCCGACGAAATATTCCGTAACCATCTCCTTTACGAAGTTTGTATGTTTGTGGATAATATTTACATCTTACATCAAACTTGCCTTCATTTTCATTCCATACTTTGTTGAAGTGTAGCCATAAGTTGGATTCTCGACTCTTCCGTCCCGGCTCCTTTGCGATCGACATTGTTTCAACACTAGTAAAAGGATAAAGACTTTCTTATGTTGGGACGTACTTGACGTTGGGATTGGAAACATCATCATCTTCCCAACATGCATATTCACGAGGATCATATTCACGAATAGGATAATCGAATTCTCTCATCGGGCTCTTTCCCTTTTCAGTATTTATGCTTTCACTTGCCATTTTTTTGATATAATTGATTGGAAAGTTAATTCAAAGAATTAAGATGGAATTGAGAGAGAATAACGGATGGAGAGAATTTGACAGAATTTAAGAGATTAAGACTTGAGAGTTGAGAGTATTGAAGAGAGTTGAGAGAAATTGTGAGAAAAATGAAGATGGAATGAGAGGTTGGCCCGTTAGACCTGGGGAAGAGCCAAACGGCTCTTCCCTTGCTAGGCTGGCGGGGCCCACTTGGCAGGGGACCTCAGGAAGAGCCATTTGGCTCTTCTCAAGGAAGGCCCTCGCCACCTTTTTTTTTTTCCACGGTTTGGAACCGCCAATTTCGAAAAATCAGGAACCGGATCTGGCCATTGAAGGCCGGTTTCGGTTCTGGTTCAGACGGGCCGATTCCGGGCCTATAGTTCCAAATGGCCATGCCTAGTTATATCAGCGATACCCCTTCTGATGTGTGTCATAACCTAAGAACAAGCATCACAATGCACATGGATCAAGTTTTGTCCTCTCATTCTTCGAGATGTGAACAAATGCAATGTACCTAAACACTCGAGGAGGAATGGTTAGGGTAGATGGTAAAGGAACATATGTAGACAAGGTCTGCATTGGTGTCTGGAAATTTAACATTTTAGACGGCATTAGATTGAGAAGATGGACAGTTGTAATCATAGCTTTGTAGCACATGACTCTCAATCAATAGAGCTCGAGCTGTCTCGAGAATATGTTTATTCTTTCTCTTTGCAACACCATTCTGCTGAGGTGTCTGGGAGCAGGATGTCTCATGGATCATACCATGTTATTGAAAGTATTTCTTAAGGTGTTCATTCATGTACTCTCCGCCATTATCACTTCTTAAAACTTTAATCTGACCACTAAATTGG
This sequence comes from Rhodomyrtus tomentosa, assembly GCA_028455895.1. Taxonomy (NCBI): domain Eukaryota; kingdom Viridiplantae; phylum Streptophyta; class Magnoliopsida; order Myrtales; family Myrtaceae; genus Rhodomyrtus; species Rhodomyrtus tomentosa. The sequence goes on along the minus strand of JAPCWY010000003.1, from coordinate 43,631,129 downwards.
GTCTTCAACATAGCACAAAAATTTCTAAATATCTTAGCTACCTCACTCTTGATCTTCATCAAGTAGAGCCATGTCGTCCTGGTACAGTCATCAGCAAATATCACAAACCACCAACATCACAAAATAGCAGTAATAGGAGATGGACCCTAAACATCCAAATGTACCAACGAAAAAGGAACTTCGCTTTTATTCAAGCTTATAGGAAAAAGAACTCTAGCTCTTAGCCAATATGCAAGTCTGATATTGTAAATTTGAATCCTTCAAATTTAAAAAAAGATCAGGAAGTAATTGTTTCAAATAACCAAATAACGGATGTCCCAATCGTCGATGCCAAAGCCATATCTGTTTCTCCCTACTGACAGATGCACTTTGGGCATGATTTGTACTCTCGGAATTGAAGTCATCCATGTAATACAGCCCCCCTCTTTTAGTACCACGCTCAATTATCTCATTCATTCATTAACTTATCCTAAAATAAACAAAAATGAGGATACATTATAACCACACAATTCAAATCCTCGGTAACTTGTCCAATCGAAATTAACTTGATTGATAATGAAGGGACAAGCAAAGTATTAGGGAGAGAAAATGTGGATACCCATGATTGCTTTGGAGCCTATAGCTCATTTCACCAATCTGGATACCCAAGAAGTTTAAGGCACGTCTCCTTGGTATGCTTAGAATTCCCACAATTTGAGCAACCTCTCCTATGTGTATGAATTGAATTGAACTTGTGGCATGTCTGAGATGTGGGAATACCCTAAGACGTATGAGACGCGGGATCGTATGATAAATGCCCTGAGACGCTGAGGTGTGAGGTTTGAATTAAATGACACCCTGAGGCGTATGAGACGCGGGGTTGAGAAGGCTATAATCCTGATGTGTTGAAACGCGAGACGGAATTGTGATGTGTCGACACAAGCTTGGAGTGACATTGAAAACTTGATGCGTTTGCGCAGGTTTATCGATGAAACGGTCTGATGCGTTTAAGCGGACCGAGCCTGAGGCGTTATAAACGCAGGCATGAAAATGAGGAGGCAGGAAAAGGGCAGAAGGTGCAATCTGGCTTGAAATGTGTACTTGTGTATAATGATATGATTGGATGTCTTGATTGCATGCCTAACATCTGTGTGTTGTTATTGATAGTTGAATGCCTCATGTGTTTATTTGTATGAAGTGCCGGTAATTGCATTTGCCTGAGTGGACGGTCTGCCCAACCTAGGGTTGGGACCTACCTTACTGAGATATATATATCTCACCCCATTGTGGGACTCCTTTTTTTTTACAGATCCTAGACCTTGAGGATGTAGCCCATCATGTTTGGCGACCCCAAGGAGATGTCAGTTTATTTTGATGAGTTCCTTGATGGGCAGGAGACTATTTACGTTAAGAAATGTACAGTTGTTTGGGTAGATGAGGGTGGCAGTAGCTGGAAGCCTCATAGGTATGAGGCATGGTTTAGAAAGGTGGACGATGTTTTCACAAGCTCACTGAAGCCCACTGAGGTGCCCCAGGGAGTGATCCCTAGCTGGTGTCATCCCACCCGAGACTTAGTAGAGGCTAAGGGATCTGTCGCTGGCTCGAGGCTTGATCTTGAGAGGACTCTGACCCTAGAGGACACCGAGAAGATCATAGTGATTGAGGCTACCAAAGATGATCTGGTGGAGCCATTCGCAGACGAGACACTTGAGGATACGGTGGGGATTTGCTTTGAAACTTTTTCAGAGTATGAGCCTACTGAGGAGGCAGAGGATACTGATGACTCCAGCAGCTCGACTTAGGAGCTCCTGATTTACTTGTTTGATATTTTAATGGTGTTCTCGAGGTCTATTCCTTTTTGCGAAACTTATGACTGCATTTTGTGCCGGCCATGCCACCCTACTAACCAGTATAGTTGGTTAGTTGTTCCTTGTATGGATATTCAGATATTATGTATTACTAATACTCTCGCTATCCAGGTCCCATTTTATATTTGTACGGAAGATTTTTTACATCGTCATTTCCGCGTGTTTGCTTTTTATATGGTATGTCTCTCGAACCATGTTTGAATTCTAGGACCTCGAGAGATAGTTTGTGCTTGCAGGGAGTCGCGCGCTCGTGCCCGAGACACGGGGTGTGACAAACTTGATACTTGGTTATGTGCTCACATCCTCTATCAGTTTAGTAGTGTGGAACATGTATAAAAAAAAAACGAAGTTTGATCGACCAAAGTACTAATCTGTTTGAACAAACTAATTTCGTTTAGGAGTGTTGATTTTGAACTTTGCTGCAAATCCTTTTTGTGAGAATTCTATGGCCTGCATCTTTTCATGTTCGCTCTGCAACTTAATGGGTGCTGACTCTTGGCTACAAGATTTCAAGCAGTTTTACCAAGTAATGCAGAAAAGGGTGGAGGTATGCGTAGAAAGTTGAAGAAAGTGGTTCTGGCCTATAGTGGCGGCTTGGATACCTTAGTTATTGTTCCATGGCCGAGTTAATTATCTCCTTCTTCTCAACATATGCAGAATGCTACATTCACATCTAAAGTAATCTGAAATACGTGACGCACATTGCAAGAAATAAGTTTTCAGATTCAATTTTTATCAAAATGTTCCTCAGACTTTGTTCTAATGCTTTCTTGACACAATGAGAAAGGTATGATGGTCCTGTTAGCCGTTTCTTTTTTCTGAGATTTGGGTAGAATAAAGAGGGCAATGAAATCTATCTTTCTGAGCAAGATTTAATAGGGGAATAGAATTCATGAAATTTGAATTAATTGCAGGGAGAACTATGGCTGTGAGATTGTATGTTTCACTACTGACATTGGCCAAGTATGTTATTTAATGTATTGTTGAATTAGTTCAAAGAAGATACAGTTCCACATAAAATATTTTGTGTTCTATATGACCGTCATTTGGATCAAATTTTCCTATGTTTCTTCTTCAAGCCTGGACATTTTTGCGTTTGATTTGTAGGGTTTGAAGGAGCTCGACGGTTTGGAAGAGAAGGCCAAGGCTAGTGGTGTATGTCTGTTGGTGGTAAGGGATCTAAAGGTGTAATTTGTGAAGGATTACATATATCATTGCCTGCCGTCTATGAGAGGAAGTACTTATTGGGGACCTCTATGGCCCGACCAGTCATTGCTAAGGTTATGCTTTTTTAACTTTTTTCAAGAAGGTGGAAAGACTATTAAATGTATTTCCCTTTTTCCTCATTGCATTTGAGAGTAACATGAGGCGGTGGTGGTATCTCACCGACCCACTCAAGCATCTGGTTCAATAAGTTTATCATATTGTTATTTTCGGCATTTCTTGTCTTTATATATGCGTCATTTGCCATTATAATCATGTGTTAGGCTTTAGAAAACCCTTCAGGAGTTTTCCAAGTTCCATAGGGGATTTAAAAAGTTCATATCTACTTCTCCATAAGTTTAATCTTCACTAATTGTTTTCCTACCAAAAATTTTCAAAAGATCCAAGTGCATCATGTTGACGCTACTTAAGATGGAAGGAATAAATACCATACTTATGATAGGTAATCAAGAAGATAAAGTTGATTGAGTGAGCACTGTGTTGGTGAAAGAATGCCAGCCTTTTCTTTTTAAGAAACTTTGATTAACCTGTAAATAAGTTATTTGAATGTTCCTTCACCTTTCATCAGAAGCGTAATGGATGATGTAGTTTTTGCATTTTCAATTACTTTATTTCAGATAGCGTCAATATTCCTTGTAGATATGTATTGTTGTTGCAATTAATTTATGACATTTTGGTAAAGAAAATTCTTTGCCTATAAATTTGTTAATCAAAACAATGTGCAAGTGGGCATACTTTGTTTCATGGAGATTTTCTTTTTTAGACATTGTTTTCTTCTACTCACTTTCAACTCCAAACTAAACTTTTTGTCTTAGTAAGATTTTTCTATGTATTGATACATGTATTATGTAATAGGCCATGGTAGATATTGCAAAAGAAGTTGGAGCAGATGTCGTATCTCATGAATGCACCGGAAAGGGAAATGATCAGGTCTCTGTTAAGAATAAACATAAAATTTGTGGGCATGTGTGTGTATGAGAGAGAAATCCAACTGTATCATAAAATGACAAAGCTAGAATCTTTTGCATAGATTCGGTTTGAGCCAACTTTCTTTGCCTTGAACCCTGAGCTGAATGTTGTGGCACATTGGAGGGAATGGGAAATCACGGGGAGAGAAGATGTCATCGAGTATGCTAGGAAGCATAATGTGCCAGTTCTTGTAACCAAGAAATCCATCTATAGCAGGGACAGAAACTTGTGGCACTTGAGCAGTGAGGTATTTCATCATTCGTATTTCAGAAGTCATCATGGATTTGTTAAGTTCTTAATGTGTAATAGTTTAAGATGGCATTACTCTTGAAGCTGTGTCTTTTGGTTCTTGTTTTGCACTTTCTAAGATGCTGAATCACTTTCCTTACTAAAGGGTGATATCCTGGAAGACTCTGCGAATTAGCCAAAGAAGGATATGAACATGATGTCTTTCGACCCTGAAGATGCTCCTAATCAACCCGAGTGAGTCTCCTGATTGGAATTGCTGTCATGTTTCTTTCTTTCAAAATGAATTACTCACTTCATAGATTGTGACGACCTGCATTTTATAGGTACGTCAAAATTGGGATTGCGTTGAGGCTCCCAATTTCCATCAACAGCAAGAAGCTCTCTCATGCGTCTTTGCTTTTTGAGTTGAATGAGATCGGATGGAGGCACGGTATTGGTTGCATTGACCTGGTTGAGAATCGGCTAGTTGAGATGAAAAGTCGTGGAGTCTATGAGACTCCTGGTGGGAGCATCCTTTTCATTGTCGTGCGGGAGCTAGAGAGTCTGACCTTGGATCAAGAATTCATGCAACTCAAGGATCTCTAGCCCTCAAGTATGCAGAGTTGGTGCACGCGGGGCGATGGTTAGATCCTCTTCGCGAGTCGATGGACACTTTCATGAAGAAGATCATTGAGACTATAACCAGTACGGTTGTCCTCAAGCTATAGTAAGGATTTGCAGTGGTTACTAGCCGAAAAAGCCCCTTCAGCCTTTACAGGCAAGATATTTCATCATTCGAAAGTTTCCAAATATACTACCAAGCTGATGCAACTGGATTTACCCGGCTTTATGGTGTTCTGACGAGGGTGCGAGCGATGCTCAACAAAGATGTGTGATTTCGATTTCGCAGCTACTGATGACTTAGATTATCATGGCTGTGATGTTGGATAGGGCTTTGTCTTGTTTGGCCTTTCGATAAAGGGGTATTGATATTATGGTCTTCGATTTAGTGCATGTGCATTTTATTCACCATTCTTGTGGGTTGCATAAGTTTATGAAGGGGATTCAAGCTCTTGGCTAATTCTGCGATGCATCATTTCAATGCACGAGACATTCCAAGTGCTCTGCCACCCACACAATGTCCACTTCAACAATGAAATAAGCCATGACTTGATAACTGATGCTAGGAATCTCGTACCCGTATGTACTCGCAATCAATCCAAGATATAATCAAGTACATCTTGAGAAAATAACGAAAGAAAAAGGGGAAGGAAAAAAAGGGGAGACAAATATTTATATCCTTGGTGAGTTGCTGGAAATTCCTCGTTGAGAAACCTTGATTGACCTGTGAATGAATTATTTGAATCTTCCTTCACGTTTCATCGGAAGAGTAATGAATTATGATGTATCTATACTTCATTGAATTGACGTTCATGATCTCCTACGTTTCCAAAAAATACTATCTCTTTTATATATTTTGCAGATACGGTTTCACTAACCCTTTCTTAATTTCTTTGTAATTCGTGTTTATTTCAATTGACTCCAGATTGTAACTGTAAGTCATTGCATGCTGATTTTTAATGATAAATACTGTAAAATCGATTTTCGTATTTATTTTCAACATAAAAATATGACGCCCTGGAAATTCGACTCTCATAAGTGTCTGAATTCAATAAAAAAGAAATTAAATTGAATTACAGTGGATAAATATTTTGGACCGTAAGGACTCAAGAGACGATAATTGGACGAATTCTAAAACTTCGGTTATTTTGAATTAGGTTTCGAAATTCTTAGTCATCGCGAATTAAGATTTCAATCTTTGCACCCAAGCCTAATCCCAATCGAGTCTAGCCTGTGAAATTACAAAAATTTCCCTTCATCCAGTGTACCAAATTTTATTTTTGTCTCGATTTGTCAAATGGTCATTTTGCCCCTCAATTATTTGTGCATATGAGACAAAAAAAACCTAAAGTTTTCATGTGGGCCTTATATTTCTTTTTTCCCATGTTAAGCCCTCCCATCAGCTGCCCCTCTCTCCTCTCTTTTCTCTCTTCTCATGTTTCCTCTCTCTCTCTCTCTATTTTGGAGAACAGACCCCTCCACGACCGAACCATACCTCCTCCTCCTCCTCCTCTGTGGATTTGTTGTGCGACCATCACCCCTCAGCCGTCGACAGCAGCCTCTCGCAACTGCTAGCCACTGTCATCGACCCTCCGAAGCCATCGCCGATCGTCGCGAGCTGCTGGAAGCCACAGGAGCATCTCGAGAACCCATGGCCCCTATTTTTCGACCCCTGACCCAAGACACCTCTGCCTCCTTCTCCAGTTATTTGCATCGCCACCAACACCCCTCACCCCCTCACCGTCGTCCCCCACCTCCCCCTCGACCTCCCCGACACCACCTTGCTAGCCGTTGTCCGCTAGAACCATCACAAGCAGTCATTAGAACCATGGTGCCCTATTTCGAGGTCGATTCGAGTTTGCTCAACCTTGGCCCAAAACCGTTGCTCCCGCCTCTGATCTCCGCCACCTACGACCACCTCCAGCTCTCCTCTTGTCTCTCCGAACCGGTGGAAGCCACCAGCCACCTCTAGAGCTCAAAATCATCCCCGACCGCTCTCCCATGTTTTCTCCCGTGCTTATCCCCTACTATGCCACCACTGTTTACTTCTATTTGTTGCCCTACCATCACTGATCTGGCCACCACCAACCACCGACGTCCTCCTTTAACCACGTTGAAGCTCCACCATCAGCCCAACACCAGCCACCACCCATAGACCGACGAACGAACCTTCCTCAACCCCGAAATTGCTCTGTTTTAGGCTGCAACACTCTATTTTTGGTCTGGGTCGTGACCTATTCGCGGGCCCATGTGCTGAGCCGTGGGCCGGGCTAGTTGGTCGAGAGCCTGGGCCGAGTAATCGAGTTCATGGCCGGGAATTTGGGCCATTTGGCTGAGGAAGTTGGCCCGTGATCCGCCGAGCCGAGTCGTGTTTGATGTCGTCCGTGCCGTCATCATGGAGACCGCCCGAGCTAAATTGAATTGTGAGTTAACCCTAATCCTTGGTTAGGACGCTAATTGTGTTTAGTATTAGTTGATTAGTCAAATATGACATTTAAGTACGCGATCGTGGTCGGTTTAGGTATAAATCGGGTTTAGGTTAAATGGCCGCAATTGGTTAAGCTAGTCGAATTAGTTTAGATCGTCTGTGGCTAATTGGTGTTAAACTGAATTGATTAGTTGATTGATTAATTGATTGTGGTTCGATCGCAAGCGAGTGACAAGTTAGAGACGAACGAGTGATTAACCTTTTGAACGGAATCGATTAATAAAGGACATTGCATGAATTTAGCTTGATGTTGCTTAATCGGATTTGATTATTCGCAATTGAGTTGATGACCTTATTGAATTAGTCGTCTCGCTGAAATGTCTGTTTGACTGTTTCTAATGTCCACTAATTAATTGATTGTCTGTTTGGGGGTTAATCGATTTCCTGTGATTGCAAAGTCTATTAGTCTGCATAAGCATATGACCGAGTATAAAGTCAAAAGACATATTTTAACATGAAAATGGCCATGGGCCAATTCTTTGAGCACGTCTATATGAGCATTTAACCTTAATCGAAGATAATGAAATGGATTGATTGTTGGATGTGTATTTTATAGTCATATGAGGGAACGATGATGCTTTGCTTGGCAAGTTCATATTGTACCAATCGTATAGAACCACATGATTTGCCATAAGCGCAACAATTCTGATCTAGTGCCAGCTAGTAAGAATTCAAAGTTAGTCTAATGCTGGTCGTAGCTTGTGATGGATCGATGCCCATATAAAGATGCCTACGGCCGTGCCGCGCAACGGGTGCACTAGATGCATCGCTTGTAGTAACCGCTGCGAGAGAAAAAGAACGTAGCTCGGTCCTGCTGGAGAATGGTTGACCACACTAATATGCTGGACGCGTTCTTTGTGAGAGTCGAATTACGCAAATCGCTTAGATCCTATCATGTGCCGTTGGCACAAACATTGTCAATAAAATGGACTTGTGTGGTGTCATGTGCATACTTGTGGATGTGATGTTGTTTTGAGTGATTGACTGATATGACTGCTGAGTCGAGTCAAGCGTTGCATTATGTATGGCTGAAAGCTGATAAGTATGCGAGTGGATGATTATCATATTGTCATTTCGATTGGCTGTTATATGTGCCTAGGTGACCTTGTGAGCCTTCTGTTAGGATGCCCAGCCGAATCAGTTTCCTAACCGAGCTTAGGTTTGATTCACTAAGCTTTATTCTCACCCCGTTATGGAATAACATTTTTCAGGTCCCTTCTAATGGAGCTTCGTGGATACCAAGAAATGGATGTAGGAGTAGACTTTTGAAGTAGATGAGAAGTTAACCCCACCAGATAGAGTAATTGATTGAGGTCTTGTCTAGTCGCCCCGAAGCATGGGGTTGTGCTCGTACGTTGGTAGCTCGGTAGGGTTAGGACTCATCTGCTATTATGTTTGAATGTTTATAATTATCGACTGGTGAATCGTTATGGCGATTGGCTTCTGCTATTCTATCCCTGTTTGTTTATATGTTGTATTGGAAGTAAACTGTTTTCACATGCGTATATAGTTAATAGGTCGATAACGCGCCTAGGACGTTATCCTAAGTGACCTCGTGGCGATTTGGCAAGGGATGTCGTAGGCTCGAGAGTCGGGGCGTGACATCCCCGCCCAAGGTGGTATTAGAGTAAGGTCAGGTCATCAACCTAGAGTGATAAGGAGCACTGGGATTTGGGATAATTAGTAGGATTACAAGCTTATGCATGTGTTTATTACCTATGTTTTTGACTGATTATTGGTAATCTCATTACGTGTTACCTGGGGTGGATAGGACTCCGTAAGTCACCTGTATAATGAGTAACAGTAATGAGAGGGTGTCTCATGGAAGGATAATTCAATAAGATCCCAGAGTAGACGGGATCCTGCAAGCATTGGAAACTTTAGGAGTTGTAATTGGACAACAAGTGAATGGTCAAGCTAATATTATCGCCACCGTTGTTTTGCGTGAAGACTTGTTGACTGGAAAGGAAAAGGTGTGCAGCCGATACTTGAGTTGATGGAGAGATTTTTGAACCTCGATCCATCGAAGTTTAAAGAGTTAGGAGACCCAGACGTTGCAATCTTGTGAATTATGAAAATAGAGCAGGTATTCGCCCTGTTGAAATGTTCCGAAGAGGACAAGGTGATGCTAGCCGTTTGCCAACTTCAAGGTAACGTTACCACATGACGGAATGTCACGCAAAGAAAGATCTTTCCCGAAAGTATGGTCCCGGTGTGGGATGCCTTCGTTGAAACCTTCTATGGCAAGTACTTTCTGGACTGTAGACGAGAGAAAAGGATGGTTGAATTCTTACAATTTCGATAGGATCATATAATGGTAGAGCAATATGAGGCGAAATTCACTAAACTGTCAAGATATGCACCACGAGAAATTGGTGATCCGGTGATTAGGATGAAAAGATTTCGAGAGGGATATAAGACAAATATTAAGAATCAATTGGTACCACTGAACCTTAAGAGTTTGAGCTGATGGTGTGAAAGGGCTCAATTTGTAGAGAGAAGCATAGCTGAAAGGGCAACCGCATCTGGATCGCGATTTGAGCCTTCTTCCAAGGATAACTGTTGGTTAGAGAAGAGGCCAATGTATATCAATAAGTATCACATCTCGTCTAACCGGAGGAGTGCAATCAAAAAATCGATATTCTGCCAAAGTGAAAAATGTCGCTTGTGTTACCATAAGCATGGGAATGATCCTTATTCGTACAGAGGGGGAGCATGTTTCGATTGTGGCTAGCTCTATCACCAAGTGAAGAATTGCCCGTTGAGAAAGAGGACAGTCCAAGCACCGCTGCTGCAAGAAAGACGACATCGATGAGATGTTCAGTAGGATAACCAGGATTGACTCTATTAGGAGTAGGGTGACTTTTGTGTTAAGATGTTCTAGTTATGAATTAACTGTAGCTAGTTGAATTGAAAAGACATTTTATGGATAAGACTTATGGATATGGGTTTGTATTAAGACGACTAGTATTTTGTGAATTACATAAGTTTGAAGTGTTATTTTGCTTAGATTGCCTTAGCCGTTGTTTTCTTAGGATCCTAATTAATGACTGGATGAATATTTGCAAAGGAGCAAGTGTAAATTGTGAGATTGATCTATAAGATGTAATGAACTCTTAAAGAGTCAGAAGGTATGAATTGATAAAGATCGATATGAAGGCAGGTAACGTATGTTGAATGGCAATGAAAATCTTTCTCTACACATGATTAAATTTGGATCTAAAAGTGAAAGCACATTTGTGAGTTCGCTATGTTGTATTTCGGGTGATAGACAGAAGATTATGGATGAATCGAGATGTTATGAGTAAGTAAGACTCATGTGTTTTGCTGAATTGGTGAAAATCGAATTGTACCTTCGAATCCTAATCGGAGAAGGCCTTGCAATATGTAAAAGGCAGTCTTGGAATGACTTGAGGCCCGTATGGTTCAGTCAACTAGAAACCTAATAAGGTCATGGTGAAGTATACACTGTCTGAGGATTGTAATTAATGAAACCCTATACATGTGTATGGAACAAGGACAGTGAAGACAAATAAGGAAAGTTTGTAATGGTAGTCTAAGGATGGATGACATTGTAGGGTCGCCAATTTGATGTATGGATTATCAAGATTGGTATTACTCCTAAATAAGATTAAGATTGCAAGATGTGACAATTAAGGAAGGCTAGTTATCAGAGGGCGTATCGAAAGCATAGTAGGGCCACACGATTTCTTGGAATAATGACCATAAGGGTCTTGCTTAAGATAAAATAGAAAACCAATCGAAACTCACCATAGTAGTTTTAGTGTTAGTCCAAATAGCTTGAGGAGACATCAAGATTTGAGGTAAGGTTACTAAGGGGTTGACAGGAAGGCTGGTATGGCCAAGCCAAAGATTAAGACTTTGGTGTATCGATAAGTCAAAGCACAGCATTATAAGCCTAGTGGACTGCTGCAGTTATTGAGGATTCTAGAGTAAATGTGGGAGAATATCACAATGAACTTGTGATGAAATTTCCAAGAAGTCAATGGAGAAATGAATCAGCTTGGAGTGCAGTAAGAAGATTGACGATGCATGTTCAGGTTATAACAATGTGAAGAGATTCAGTTTAGTATAAGTGTGATGCCTCAAGACCTAGGACTGACCCAAGCTTAAGACTTGGACTACTCGCGAACAATGACTAAGGGTTAAGGAAGCCACCGAGAGTTTAGAAGTCGCCCTCGACAAGGATGATGGTCTGATTTGCCAGTCGGTTGTGCTGTTGATTGAGGCTTGACTGTGTGGCGATCTTAAATCAAGCATAGATCGAGTTAGGTTGATCTCGCTTAGCGGTAAATCAACCATAAGATCACCCTGAAGTTAACCACAGATTGATTCGTGGCTTGATTTGCGAGCTGGTATTGATCTATATTCAGGATGGTCATGAACCCGGTAAGAAACGAATTGTACTAGAACCCCATACCAATCGCGCACCAGTCAAAGGGCTGATCACTCTAAGCTTTGTGACGTGTTGCTGGAAGAATATGTGTCGATACGAACTAATCCTGCATCAATTTAAGTTGGTCATGAGATGTGATCTCGATAGTGCTCAATTGTACCATCGGCCTAGGAACGGGTGATTCCAACCTTAAATTGGAATATTTGAGGTAGTCCTCCACTCACCAGTCACTTGTGAGCTGACCCTGTTCAATAGAATGGATAGCCTGATCCTCAATTTGATTTAGCACCTGAGTTCGGTAAGTCTTCAGATGTTTCAAGAGTTGACAAGTGGTGATTCCAAACCTCAGGACATTGATGAAGAGGCCAATCATTACTAAACCTTCTCCGTGTAAGCAAAATGCCCAAATTGCTATTAGTGTTAGTCGTGATTGATAACTATGGAACAAGAGGAGAAGCGATGTTAAATTCTTCTCATTTGAAGTTAAGAAATGGTTAATCAATTTGTGGGAATAGTTAATTATCGTAGTTACTCGGACAACTGACAGTTGGATTTGGAAAGCAAGGTTATATGGTCATAGATTGAGTTGAATCCTTTGAGTTGGATGGTTCAACCTATTTAAACGAATTGTGGATATGGAATTATGTCAGATTGGTAAGCAAGGATCGTAAGTTTGAATCTGACTTGAGTTTGGTAGTCACGTTGTGGTTTCGATGCACTGAATGGAGGTAAGGATTGATTTGAAGCGAGCGCGGTGTGAAATTTTGGGGAAACGAAACTAAAGTTCAGTATGGCCTATCACCCGCAGACGGATGGCTAGTCTGAAAAGACAATTCAAACTTTGCAGTATGTGTTGGGGGCATGCGTTTTGGACTTCAAGGTAGTTGAGAGGAAGAGTTGCATATATAGTGAGGTTTACCTAAATAACAGTTATCAGCAGAGCATTAGGTGGTGCTTTTCGAGGCATTGTATGGTAGAATGTGTAAAACGCTAATATGTTGGAATGAAGTTGGCGAAAAGAAGACCACTGGACTTGAGTTAGTGGAATAATCAATAGAAACTGTTAAGGTCATCAGAGACAAATTGAGGATAGCTCAGAGTTGTCAGAAATGTTATGCCGATAGAAGGCGAAGACTTTTGGAATTTTTAGGTGGGCTATCATGTCTTTAGAAGGTATCACCTATGAAAGAGACATCTCGTTTTGGCAAGAAAGGAAAGCTGAGCCCAAGGTATGTTAGACCGTTCGAGATTTTGTAGCAAATTGGAAATCTGGCCTATCATCTTGTGTTACCGCTAAGACTTGCTCAAGTGCGCAATGCTTTTCACGTGTCGATGTTAAGGAAGTACGAGTCGAACCCCGCTCTGGTATAGAGTTATGAAGAGATTGAATTGGAGGAACGAGTATCGTACGTAGAACGGCCAGTCGTGACTAGGAAAGAACAAGTGTTCCGAAACAAAATGATTCCGTTGGTCAAGATAATTTAGCAACACCATTATTTGGGGAATTGAGGAAGGTATGAGGACTAGATATCCTTATCTGTTTGAAGGATTGTAGCAGTACTTCAATTTCGAGGACGAAATTTCCTAGGGAGGAGAGTTGTGACGCCCTGAAAATTCGACTTTCGTAAGTGCCTGAATTCAATAAAATTGAAATTAAATTGAATTATAGTCGATAAATATTTTGGACCACAAGGACTGAAGAGACGACAATTGGACGAATTCTAAAACTTCGATTATTTTAGTTTAGGTTTCGAAATTCTTAACCGTCGCGAATTAGGATTTCAATCTTCGCGTCCGAGCCTAGCTAGTAAAATTACCAAAATTTCTCTTGGTCTAGTGTACAAAAATGCCCTTAGGATAGGCATTTTTTGAAAAAAAAGTTGAGCAATTCAGGCCCTTATTTGAAACGATATTGATTCTAGGCTCTTATTTGAAAAAACGAAGTCATTTCGGGACTTTTTTTGAAATTTTTCCTATTATCAATAAGCCTTTAAATGAATAACATACTTTTTCCCCTTGCTGAAGAAAGTTGCTTTTTCTTTTAGCAGTCAGGTTGCGTAAGGAGGAGCTTGCACTTGATGATTCACTTGCTGTTTCGTTCTTATCAATTGATTAAATTAGCTTACTTTTTGATTTTTACCATTGGGAAGAGACGTGCACCGACTTTTTTACCAATATTGGAAGTCGAAACTTTAACATGAGAGGAGATGTGAGCTATGAAAGCAGTTGTCGAGATAAATTAAATTATAAAAGTCAAGCTAGTAATTTGAGAGAAGAAACAACGACTGAAATGAGGTCTAGCCGGTTGAAATCTTTCAAAGAACTCTTATAGATGGTATCCTACTACTGCCAATTCTTTATTGGTCGAGTCTCAATTGAGTTTAGTAAACTCTATCTCCAATCCATTTTGGTCAACTCCGGTCAAGATGGCTGATATTTTCTTGAGGTAGATGAGTCCAATCGGATGGCTCCGTTCATAGGTTCAACCCGGTCCAAGCACTCTTTGAATCAATCTCCAGGAAAATAAATATATAAGCACATTTCGAGTCATGACGGGACATGGAAAAAGCTTGTTAGGCTCGATATTAGGCCAAACTTTAGCTCAGGGCTAACCGCGGGAGTTGTCCATCTAGCTCGACCATTGACAAGTCTATTCATGGCCAATCTCTCCCAATCAAGCCTCACCAACTTGCCAATCGGTAAGAAGTGTGCGTGTGCCTACTAAAGTTTTTTTTTTTCTTTTGTGTCAAACTACTGAAATTAAAGATCAGGGACTTTACAATGAACGTGGGATTGTAATCTAATTCCAGGCGGTGTCTATTTCTTCTTGGGCTTGATACTTTAGCTATGAATTATGAGGGCCTAACCCCTATAAGACAGAGCCCATTTGAAAAATCATAGTGTATACATAATTAATAATCAACAATACAATGTTTGGCTAACACTTAATCTTGGAAGAAAAATTAAGATGGAGTTGGACCTTAATTTTGTCTCCAGAACCATTTTCTTGTTTAAACTATTATTAATCATAAGAAACCGTTAGTCAATTTCAGATTACCACAAAATGTCTCAACCAAGTATTTAATCCGATCGCGCCTTTGCTTTTGGGTCTAAATAACGAAACTTTCATTACTAATCAGAACTCGGGTTACATGATTTACCGCAATCAAGACATAAAATCAACCATAAAGGGCAGGGAGGATGAGATTACCAATTAGGTGGAAGGGAGTTATGGGCTCCAGCGATCCAGTCCGCGGCTTGATTTGTTTCCCTAGGTAATATTGAATTGAAATTTGGTGTGATAGCAATTGAATTGCTTGGACAAGGGAGCATCCACTATCGATCTTCATTGATGCATCTTTGTCTCTATTCTTAAAATATCTCTTCCTTTATGTATGGGCTAAAATTTTGGGTAGAACTTTCAAATATGGCATAGGATCCCAGGGAAAAATTACCAATAAAGTGCTAAATCCATTGGGACTATATCAATTTAGTTGTAGGCCTTTCAATTTAGTTTTAAACTTTTTTATGCTTTGCTAATTTAGTCTTAAATCTTTTGGTTGTGCTAGTGTAGTCCTAACATTTTTGATGAATTACCAATTCAATCATAAGCCTTTTTACGATTTTTCAATTTAGTCCTTCCGACCCAATTTTTCAGAAATCACCAACGTTAATACTGTGGAGATATTAGGATGTGGCTTGATAATATGGATGAATAAATTTAGTATATTTGGATTTTGCAAGTTGATATTTTTTAAAAAAAAATTCTGAATGTTTTATTTTATTTTTCTTTTTTCTTTTCATTTCCCCCTAACCCTAGGCTGGTCAATCATAGGCGAGGGCCGACCACCTTTGCCCATTAGCCGATGAGGGCATCACACCTCACCTAGGTCTAGATGAGTCTCGATGACCCAGGGGTATAAAAATAAAGGAAAGAAAATAAGAAAAAAGAAGAAGAAAATCATAAAATCTAATAATAATAAAAAGCTAAAAATTTGTCTACTTCAGCGATTTTCAAAAAGAAAATTTGGCTAGATAGACTAAATTGACAAATCATCATAAAATTTAGAATTAGAATAGCAAATAATCAGGAGTTTTAGTATTAAAATATCGCAATAAAAAGGTTTGGGCTAAATTTGTTAAATTAAAAAATTTAGGACTAAATTGGCACAAGTACCATAGGATTTGAAATTTTTTTGGTAGTTTTCTTCATGGTCATGTTCTACTCCGATTTATTTCATGTGTGCAGTCCCGTGTGTGATGACCCAAAAATCCTCGCCTGTTTATTGGTGAATTAGCATTTAATGAGTTCGGATTATCGGACAAGCTATGAGGAATTTTATCTGGACTCTAGGGTATTTTTAAGGAATCTTATGAGGATTTTTAGGGACTCGATATGAATTTTTAGGGACACGATATGTTGGAATTTTTTCCCATCGGGTCAAATACGTACGAAATTAGGACAACCGAGGATAGAAATGGGACACATGGCCATATAGGGACACGTGCGAGGCAACGTTTTACCACGTGACAGCCACAGGCAAGGCGTGCGTGACACGTGTCACATGTTTGACACGTGTCACTGTCTGGTCAACTGCAAGCTGCTCAAGATGCTGCTGACTCCACCACAAACAGCTGATTAAGAATGACATATCATAAGCTAACTCTACTACAAGCAGCTGATTAAGCACGACATGTCATAACCTGACTCTACTACAAGCAACTGATTAAGCACGACATGTCATAACCTGACCCTATTGCAAGCTGCTGACCGTAAGCTCACTGGGCTAAGTTGACTAAGCTATTACAAAAAGAAACCGTCGTTAGTTCCTTCAACAGCTTTAGTTGAAATCTCTGTGGTTACTCTGCTGAAACCGTCAACCACCATCTGAAACCACCCTTGGCCGTTCACGTCCGCACAGTCTGTGCCATGTGCCAAGCCTTCCGTCACCACCCCACCGCCACTATTGTTCACGGCCTTTTGGCGTATGGTGCCCTAGTTTCGGCCGTGGTTCGCCTATCTGAACCATAAATAATCCGCTTGCCCTCAAATGACTTGGCCCAATAAGGAAATCCCAATGAATTGGGCCTTTCGATACAATCAAATAGAAAGTCCCGAGGGCGCCAACTCGTAGTCTCTGAAGGATGAGAACCAACTTTATAGCATCTATATTGAAAATTTAAGTATTGTATACATCATTAGTTCGATCCTTTGTAGGAACTACCAATTGTTCGTCTATTTGATTTCTTGCCTAGTTGAGGCAAGTAGATCTCCATCCTTTCTATTATGCTTTCTATGATTACGGATATTGAATTCTGGTGGATGATGCTTGGTGATAGAGAATTTGGATATGATTTTGAGATTCTATTATCTATGAGGATCATGTTGCTTTGGTAGGATTATGATATCTCCTACTGATATGAGGTGTGTTTGATTGACTTGGAGGATCTTCAATTCTATGATGTTATAGTTGGTTTAGTCGTTTGGAATAGAAATTTGCTGCTAGGTGTAATCCACTCACTCCATTATTGAAACCACTTTTTAGTTTACTTGGGTAAATTATAGATCGAACGCCCTTACAACAACTGAGGCATGGCTAGCCGATAAAGATGAGTCACACATCCGGACAATTACGGATCCCCATCCGGAGATACCCTTATTACCCAATCCACAAGTTGGTTCATACCAAGATAAGGACTCCCTAGCGGGATTATGAAACATGAGTACAGGGCGATATATTATCGCGGTTTAGGAAGGTGGATGAGTCCCATAGCTCCTGATCGACTCGACCCGTACGCCTCTTAGCAAGGGAAGATTAGCCTGAGGAATCGAACGAAGAGACACAAGATAGTTCAGATACGAAAATTGAGGAGTCAGTGGACAGATGTAGTGCTGCGAAGTAGATTACCTCTCTGTTGTAGTACTCTTCCCATGTGAATTTTATAAAGAAAGTGAGTAGTTTTACATACACATGTAACAAGGAGTGGATGGTGAGTTTTTAAGAAAAACTGTGATCTTTGATATGTGCGTATCTGGTTAGTGAAACCATATAAGGCCACACCCTTTGTATAGACGTGTCTGCCGATTGAATATAATTTTTTTTTTGTTTGACATGCAATTGTGGCCGTATGCCCACCTTGATTTCTTAGTCTTTCGCATGCGCCAAATTACTCTGATTAATAG
This sequence comes from Rhodomyrtus tomentosa, assembly GCA_028455895.1. Classification (NCBI taxonomy): domain Eukaryota; kingdom Viridiplantae; phylum Streptophyta; class Magnoliopsida; order Myrtales; family Myrtaceae; genus Rhodomyrtus; species Rhodomyrtus tomentosa. The sequence continues at coordinate 43,613,151 of JAPCWY010000003.1, read as the reverse complement.
CACAAGATTAATTAAAGAAGAAAGCGTGAGATTTTGAAGAGCCTTCTTATCGTGTGATAGCGGTATGGAACGCTATGTCGTGTCATTTCTAATTCTGTCGGATGTCTCTGAATTCAGCTTAGGCGTGAGAAGCGAAATTGCAAGATGAAATATGAATTTTTTTCATTTCTTTTGGCCATTTTTCTCACAGGGGGTCGGTCTCAAAACTGTTCCATACCTCTTGATGAGCACCGACGACTCCCCTGGAGATAGTTTCTTGATGGAGGACGAGCGCCCCATGTTTGGATCCTTGAACTTGCCCATCTTGGCAGGTAGTCACCAACTTTTCGACTACAAATCTTGGATTGGGAATATGACACTTTCCTATTCAATTGCTCTTGGGACCCTTGAATTCCCTCTCCTACCGCATTCGTTCATGCACACTCCCAAGTGGAAAGAGGGAGTGGCCCAAATAAGATGGGTCAAAAGGGGGTCAAAGAAAGCGATTTGAGTGTGAAAGGAAACAAAAGTGGCTTTGAAGTTTATAAGCAATATTAGGCATAAAAAGTATGATCCACAATGTCGACATACTAATCAACGAGAGGGACCATAAGTGGATCACATTCAATGTCCAGCAAGAGATCGTCACATCATTCAGGTTGTGTTTATTTCGCAAAGAATGAATAGTTTGAAAAATATTTTATTAAAAATAATCATTTATATCACTTGTAATAATTCCTCAATGAACTTTTTTGCACTTGTCAACAACAATTCATGTCTAAATATTTTTGCAGACTGTGAAAATATTTTTTGTTTATTGATTTTTGTAAGCGATACAATCGATCATTTTTAGAAAAATTTGTCTAAATTTTTCATTTCCACTAAACGAATGCACCTTTACTATAGATTAGTTTTGTAAATTGGAGGAGAAGTGTTAAAAAATTCCTAAACATATTTCATTTATCCAATTTAGTCGTAATTTTTTTCTGGTGCCAATTCAACCTAAACCTTTTGCATTGGTTCTAACTTAGTCCTAAATTTTTTATTGGTGTCAATTCAGTCATAAACTTTTTACATTAGTATCAATTCAGTCCTAAATCTTTTACATTTGTGTTAATTCAATTAGCCAATTGAGGATTGAATTGATACAAATGCCAAAAATTTAGGACTGAATTGGTACTAAAAGATTTAAAACTGAATTGGCATCAATATAAAAAATTTAGGATTGAATTGGCACTAAAAAAAGGTTTAAGACCCACCCATGGATAGATTAGTTGGTTAGAGCGCACTTGGGATTGTGTGGTTAGGCGCACTAGGTTCGATTACTCAAATGAGCACTTGTAATTTAAGTGGGGGACCATAACGGTGAGTTCCTGTGCTAGTCTTCCCTGAGGAATAGTCGAGGTGTGCGCAAGCTGGCCCGGACACATTGATTATAAAAAAAAAAAAGAGAGAGATCTAAAACTAAATTGACGCCAATACAATAAATTTATGAGTTTTTTTTACACTTTTCCCTGCAAATCGGTATTCACATAATTATGTATCTTGAATTGTCATGAGAACTCATGATCTTTTTCTTTTGAGAGAAGCTTGCAATTGCATGCTTGTATTGGCCCCATTTCAAGCTGTCCTCCTCTCACTCTCAACAAGAAACCCCCCGTGGATATGCATTGCATCTTGCTTTCTTCTCTTGAATTATCTAAGCAAAAGGAACACACACACACAAAAAAAAAAAAACCCTAAAATCTTGCTTTGGGTAGCTTCTCAAATCCAATCATTCACTCCGTTGAGTTGGCCACATCCATGAGAACATTTCGTCCATTTTGTGGATGCAGTATTCTTTAGGTTTTTGGTCGACGTGGAATGGCCGAGCTACAAAAGCTCTTTTGCCGTAGGGTCCACTATTCCTTTATTTCTTTTTGGACCTTTGATGAATATTGAGACATACAATATGCTTGTGGGGAAAAAAAAGAGATAATGCTTTAATGCTTTTGGCTGATTAGAAAGTTCTAAACCTCATTACTGGAACGAGCGAGGAGTCACGTTGTATTAAGAATAAAAGGTGTCAAGGAGTCATTTCTCCGAACTGAAGATCATCTCGGGAAAAAATTACCAAAAAAGTCATAAATCTATTGCAGTCGTATTAGTTCAGTCTTAAATTTGTTTCTCCATCATTTGAATCCTAAATATTTTTGTGCCAATTTCGTCCATTCGATCAATTTTGGGCTAAAAAAGCTAACGTGGACGACAGCCGTTGTAGCGCTAATGTGAAATTTTTTAATAATATTTATTTGTTTATTTTTTTTTCTTCCCTTCTTCCTCTAGCCAATAGTCAGAACTACGAGATCGGCCAAAGGCAAGGGCAGGCGAGATCGACATTGTTGTCGTTGGGCAAGGCCCTACCTCCCCTGCCTTTGGCAAGGCCTAACCTTGTAGTTGCTAAGTGAAGTCGGCCTCTCCAGGCACTGGTGAGGTCAACCTTGCCAGCTCTCATTTTTGACTGGTCGTCGAGGTTCGGCAATCGAATAATAGGAAGAAGGGAAGAAAAAAATAAAATAATAAAAATAAAAGAAAAGAAAATTAATTTAAAATATTAAAATATCTTAAAATATCCTCGTCAAAGCTGACCAACGCCACTAAGGGAGGTTGATAGATAGGACTATCAGTTTCTTAACATTTTTTTTTTGGTTAAAATTGTTATAATAGATTGAATTGGTATAAAAGCAAAAGATTTAAGACTTGATTCGCAAAAAAAAAAAAAATCGAGAACTAAAGTGGCATAATTGCTATATGCTTAATACTTTTTTAGTAATTCTCCCCTCTATGGGCATGAGTCTTTGGACCTAGTCCTCGTGGCCATGGATGGAACTTCAAAGCTCAAGTGACCATGGCCACAAGCTTGAGGTGGCAAGAGAAGAGATATGGAAAGACATTGATAGAGAGAATAGAAGATCGAAGAACCATGAATGCCATGATCCGACACCGTGGAGATGTTGGATTGTGATTCATACTATTCATCAACAGGAAGGCGTAAAATTTTGTGGTGAACTAGGATACATCTTGTGTCTCGATTTATTTTTCTCGCATTTACTGTTGTTTATGCTTTTAATCCTGATAAGAGAGAATAAGAGAGAGTTGTCGCATCTATGAGATCAAGCTTGTGGTGACAGCGGCTGAGGCTTTGGGCTTGAGCTATGTGATTGTGGTTGTTACGGGAAGCAAAAAGAAAAGAGCGTGCGAGAGAGAGAGACAGAGAGAGAGAAAGAGAGAGTCCATGTCAATCAAAATAAATTACAGGAAATGATTCCCTAACAGTACTGTTGAAGATAGTATAATCTTAGCAGTAGAGCAACATCTCATCATCGCATATTTTACCTAAAACACTTATTGATCGAAAAAATACATGATGAGAAGGACTCTACTCTCATGGAAACTTCCTCAGATGTCTCACCGCCTGTTCACCTTAAATCTCCAATATCTCTTGCTCCTCGGTTATGTCAGGTTAGCAGCTTTCATAAAATATCCAAGTCAGTGTTTCTTTAGTCATGTCAACAAAATCCGTCACCGGAACGGGAGAAGCATGAAAAGTGACTTTTCCAGAGGCACAGAAACTGTCTCGGACCAAAACATATTTTTTTTCCTAGCGTGGGAGAGAATCTACGCCGGCGCGCATAATTAGACCAATCAACGATGTCAAGCCCCGGAGAATCTCCGGAAAAAAAATATATATATTTATGGGGTCATCTCGCAATCAACACATGACTATTGAGTCGCATGCAATGCTTCTTTTTCAAGTGCATTCTTAATCAATGTCCCCCTTCCGTGTTGTCTGGCTAGGAACATGCTTCATACTCAATTATGATAAAAAGTCCCAATGAATTAGAGTAATAATTGTCTCCTAAGAAACATTGTGTCTAAATAAGGACGTACTAGCGTAGCATCGGATATCCAAGTCAGCGCACAAATAAAGGGTCCGACAAAGCCTTTTTTTTTTTTTTTTTTTGGTTAACGAGAAGCCAAATTAGAATTTAAAACATCAAATTACCATTGTATTAAATACCCGATGTTGCACACGTTTTATAAATGATGGGACCGAAGCCCTCTTCTTGAAACGCGATACACAAGTAATATAGGAGCTAATAACAATCGAAAGCCGTATAGGGTCCCCATAAATCCCAGGTAATTTATTTTAATTTGACAAAAGTTTATTATCAAACTCTTTCATATATGAATCTATCTGACTCAGAAGGGAAGAACTATTATAACTCCTCATTCTTCTCGCAACAAATATTACAAAGTGTACATTTTTTCTTTTCCAATGAGACAATTGGGTGTGAAAAGAGTTGCACTTAAACTGAAAATTCCACAGGTACAGATGAAGCATCTTCATGCTTCCTTTGGATAACATCAAAAGGTGAGAAATCATGGGTGTGAACTTGGATGGAAGTTAGCATGTCCTATTCTCATCAGACTCTCCAACTCTCTGTTCCCATACACCTGTTCCCTCTGCAACGTACATCATCCAACATTTGATAATTTTCAGTGAAAATTTCAAAATTAATGAGAATATTAGAAGAAGGAATCAAGGATATTGATTTCAGAGACAAAAATCACACACCACCTGCAGTGTTTCTATTGCATCAGCCTCTGAATTGAAGTCATAATACGAGCTTGCTGCTTCAAGCTTCATGGAAAGAAACTGAAAGGGGCAGAAAGAAAATGAGCGTCAATTGATTATTTTTGGACATGAATGAAAAGAAAAGGGGAAAAAAAATGAAGGACCAAAATGAATTTTGGATTTTTTTTTTGGTTTTGGTATTCCCACTCACCTCAACTTGACTCTGCAATGACCTGACATAGTTAATGATCTCATCCAACATCACTGCCATTCCCATGGTCTGCAGTTTTGAAATTCAATCTGATCAGATCAGAACATAACATAAACAGTAAAATACAGCCAGAAAAAGGAAGAAGATCGCTTACCTGACAGCACCCAGGAACAAGATCCTGCAGATATCTCAGTCTCTCTTTGATTTTCCCTCTTCTCACCTGAGAAAAACAGCTGGGAAAAGATCAACACCAGCAATTCATGAAGAGCTTAATCAATGTTTCTGCTTCAAAGAGAGGAAATTACTTACCCTTTCTGCCAAACTGTGGCTATCGGTGGCTTGGCCCCTTCTAGCTCTGACATGAACCACTTCCATTGGCTTCTCTTCTTCTTTCTCACCACGTTTCCTCCTCTTTGCCTTTCCTAAACTCTGAGAACACCAGAAAGTTAGTCATGCATAGCTACTGCATAAGTGAACTGATGTTGGTACACGCAGCCATGGTTTTTCCTCTTAACCTCTGTGCCTGACTTTTGAAGTGGCGATGAAACGATTCCCGAGCTGCTTTCAGGAGCTAATCCAGACACCTTTCGCTTTCTTTCTTCATGCGAATCGTCTCCGGCACTGAGCGCTGCAAGACTATGCTCGTTGGGATGGAAAATACCCGGGAAAATGTCGGCCCAGTTGCCGGGAAAATCGGGGACCAGCTGGTGCGGAAACAAGGGATCGTCACCGGAGAGAACTGCAGAGCTATGAAAGTTGGAGGAGGAATAAGAATTGGCGGCACTCGGGTTCGGTTCAGTGAAGTGGTTCGCGGGTCCGGTCGGGTCGACCTCGAGCAAAGAAGAGAGTGGTTGAAAGCACTGCAAGTCCGTTGCGAATCCGGCCATGGATGGAGCTCGGTGAGCTTGTTGTGCTCTTTCTCGTATTGGCCAAACTAAGTGTTTCAGAGATCGTGAGTTTGGAGCTTTTTGGAGATGCTTTCGAAACGTCTGTGTATTTATATGGTAAGGTTAGTTAGTTAACGACAATTTCCATGATAGGTTTATTCAAAAATAAAGTTCTTGAAGAATAAGATAAAAATAGTCAAGGAATACCTAAATTTTGTTTTTGTCAAACCCATCTTTTTCTTCGGTTTTTAATTGTTGGTACCAACAATAAAGCGTTGATTCAGTAGCACGGGCTGCAATAAGGGCTCGGTGTCATTGTACTAATAAAAAGTGGCTCAATGGTATGTCGACGAATTGATCCACTGCATAAACGAGGTGTCATAAGTCCTAGGAATTGAGAACATTACATATATTTAGCAGAGTCTCCTGTCTAGGACGAGAGAAGGTCTGAATTTGAAAATGATAAGCAAGAGCAGGAATACACGATATTTCACCTAGAAAAAAGGGTAAATAACATTAATGAAAATTAGATGAGTGATACTTCAAAAAAAAAAAAGGCTAAATTGCCAACTCCATGACATGAAAAGAACATCTTAGCTACAATTTTTTTTCTTTATATATGTTAGTTTTTTAGGCCAGATATGGAGTTTTTTCTTTATTTCTAATTTTCAAAAAAATTCTGAGTCTAATTTTTCATAAGACGACATATTTAAATCTTTCGACTCGATCAAACTCTATGAATGCTCGCGAACGGTATTATCCACATGTATCTAGTAATGCTGCTTTTGGTCGTATAGATTTTTAGTCAAGATAGGACTGAATAGGATATGATGTAAAAATCCATAAATTATGTTATGTTGTATCCATTATTTAGTGAGTCATAGGAATAAAGCCCAATACTTTTGCATTCTATCTTGTCTATGTTTTGGTTTGAACAATATGTTGGTGTATATGAACTTGAAAATGCACGAATAGAGATGGTTGGTAAAAATCTCTTGCGGTTCATGGTCAAAGAAACCACATATTCATAAACGGAGAGAACCTCCATGATCTAAACCTCAAACTACAAAGTAGCTCATTGTAATATCCCAGTCTCGCAGAGTCATAGGTTTGACTATGATAAGAAATATTAGCGAGCATGGCCAATATTAATGAGCACGGGCAAATGTCAAATTTAGTAAATGAGAAAAATATATAATTATTCACTTTTGCGATTTTGAAGAGTATATTGCTTCGATCATTTTACCACTTTGATGAAGCTTCAATGTGAACCACGGAATTACAAAGGAGAAGGAGTTTCGACTCTCTTATTGTTGCAGTGGATTTTCTTCATGTGAATTAGAGAGTTATTGTGACATTCTGATTCTTCTGTTATTTCCGGACTCATTAATGAGAATTGTATCTAGCGATGTATTTCAGTCGTATCTCGCTCGGATCTGATCAATCTCGAGTTGACTGACCAAAAGGGAAAGTCTAATGCGAGACAAGATACGTGAACCTAAGGAACTCGAATAGGAAATGGCGTTTTGCCCATAAGGATTGTCGATGGGATATTTAGAACCATAAAAGGCCAATTTAAGAACGATTAAGGAATGCATTGCTAACGTTATACGATTGGAGCGTGGGTGATACTGCTTCGCCAATGTATAATTTATAAAATTATCCTAAATTGAACAGTGACGATCGAGACCATCGGAACTAAAAATAGACCCTCACAATTACATCAACATCAACAATACCTTATCCCAAATTAGTTGGGGTCGGCGGTCGATGAACCCCAAAGAATTATAAAAATAAAAGCAGAAACAAGGGAGGGAGAAGAGATAAATGTGTAAAAATAAATAAGTATATATATATATATATATATTTATCTATACAATACCCCTCCACAACACTAATAGACTTCCTTCACTCCGTCCTAAGACAAACTGTACGTCAATCCATTTCTCACAATTACGTGACAACTAAAGTCGCCATGAATTGACGAGCCCTAATTATGATATGAATCACAGGGTCGATACGCGTAATATCTACAAAAGCTGCCTATCAGTTCGGGATAGGCTGGAATCGTATTAAATAGAGAAATGACTCAAAAACGAGTCTTGAGATTCGAGAATGGAGAATCAAGAATTCCAACATTACAATTGGATTGGTCGTCGCCTTATCGAAGAAAATTGGAATCAGAAAAATGACGTTCCAGACGTCGGGTAAAATTACTATTTTGCCCCTCAAGCCTCAGCCTTACTTATATAATTGGATGAGGGTATTTTGGTCTTTAACACACCCCCAAAGCCACCGAAAATTTGAGAGAATCATGGCCATTGGATAAGATTGAATGACACCTTGGACAAGTATTAATGGATTAGCCCTTGAGTGGACATTTCCACTTTTCCCCAACTACCATTCAACTCATTGACTTTTGAAAGTTGAATATAGCCTTTTCTCTCTCTCTCTCTCTCTTGGCCGGCCATCTTCTCCATTTTCACTGTGAGCCATCTTCTTCTTCTTCCCCTTTGCCAAACTGCTGCCGCCCAATATGTTTCTGTGCCACCCGTTCGCTCTCTCCGACGACCCTCTCCGGCGACTTCTAGTAGCCGAGCCGACCATCCACACCTTGCTTGACCTCTTGCAGACATCCTTGAAGTGGAATCAAGTTGTTTGACCCACCGAAGAGCTCCGGCCAGCTGATCTCCCACAAGTCGACGGAAATCGTCGCAACCAGAGGTAAGTTATGTTCCTGATCTCTTAAGACCCCGAAACCTTGGAGTTTTTCAACCAAATTTTGTGGAGATCTAGGGGACTCATATAGTGAGTTATGGTAAAAGGTTGGGGTTAATTTGATGGAGTTTTGACCCCAAATAGGTCTTGTGTTTGAAGAGTCAGAATTGTCGATTTGAGGACTTGAAGAAACCGGTGACATTCAAGGAGTTTTCGGCGACGACTCGACCCCAAATCTTCTGTGAGCTTCCTAAACCCTTAGATATACGTGTTAGCAAGTAGATTACTGAATAAATTGAGGATTTGAGATAGTTTAAGGGCTGGTTAATTGAGGTATACACAGAACCGAAAATTTGCCCAGTTTGGTTCTGTGCATACCTGTTTTGTGGGGGCTGTTGGTGGTTGAAATTGAGTCTCAAATTCACCATTGAGACATGCTAGGATGTTGAGAAACGTGTCAATAAGGTTTATGTTCCATGGATTGTGCAATTGAGCAATAAAAATTGACGATTGGATGGATTTCAATAGGTTGCGCGGGTGAGTTGTCCTTGGGCTGCTTAGACCAAATTCTTGAGGCTCTTGGGAGAAGGATTTTGTGGTATTAAGCTTGAGGTAAGGGGATTCTAAACCTTTGATAGGAAGAGTGGACTCGATTGAGTGATTTTTTAGTATAAATTGATCGGTTCTTGGAAATTATTATATGGTTGTCCAAAGTATGTCCTAGAAAGCCATTGAGGACTTGATTGATTAATAATGCTTGTACCTTGAGTCGACTATCATGTTTGAATGTTAATTGGATCGTCTTGTATGTCATAGGTGTATTGTTTGTGCATGAGTTTGCACTTGGCCTTGTGTGTTATGAGTTGAAATGAATTATGGCATGTCTAAGAAGTTGCGATACCCTGATGCGTTGAGATGCGGGGTTGTGTGACTGGATATCCTGAGGCACAGAGGCACGAAGTTTAAATTGAATGACACCTTGAGACGTATGAGACGCGGGGTTTGTATGAATGAATGCCTTGAGACGTTGAGGTACGGGATTTGAAGTGAATGGCACCCTGATGAGTATGAGACGCGGGGTTGAGAAGGCTATAGTCCTGATGCGTTGAAACGCGGGATGGAGTTGTGATGTGTCGACACAGGATTGGAGTAACATTGAAACCTGATTCACTTACGCGGGTTGTTAATGACGGTGTGATGCGTTTACGCTGACCGAGCCTGAGGCATTCTAAACGCTGGCATGAAAGTGAGGAGGCAAGAAAGGGTAGAAGGCGTCATATGGCTTGTTTATGCATGTTTGAACTAAATGACGTGATAAGGTGTCTGGAGTGCATACTTGATGCTTATGTGTTATTTCGTGATAGTTTAATGCCTCTTGAGATTTTGTATGAATTGTTTGTGATTATAATTGTCTGAGTGGACGGTCAGCCTAACCTAGGGTTAGGACCCACCTTACTGAGATGTATATCTCACCCCGTTGGGGATTAATATTTTTTTCAGGTTCTAGGCGATGGAGCATTAGTAAGTTCAACGATTGGCATTCGTGGGAGTAATAAGTGAATGAGTACAAGATATTCTGTGAACTTGGGGATTGTATTCTATTTTGTAATTGTAAAATGGAACCACTACTATTTGTCCCTAGTCATTTGTTTTATTGAATAGAGTGGAGTGGAGATGACTGAAGCTTCCGCTTGTAATTGGATTATTTGTATTGTGGACCGAAAGATCCTGGAAGACTTTCATAAAGGAACGACTTGGTGGGATGTTCACGTGCTCGCCGGGTTCGGGGCGTAACAATTATCAAGGAGAAGGAGGTTTGACTCTCTCGCCTTTTTAATAGAACTTTGACATGAACCAAAGAACTAGAAAAGATCCATGAAGCACATAAACTAAAGGTGCGGAGGAGGAGAAGGAGACAAAGATAGTCGACCCTTTTTTTTCAAAAATCTTATTGTCTCTCATTCTTTGATAATTAGAAAGATCGTTTTGAAGTTTGAATAAGTTTATTTAAAATATGGGTTATTCTACTTTATTTTTTATTTAATTTTCAAATTATTTTCCATCACTATTTTAATTTATTTTCTTTTTTAAAATTATTTGTTACTCCCTTCCATCCTTAATAAAATTTTATTGAGTAATGGACTATAAATATATCTAAAAAAATGTATTAGATACAGATACTATATAGCATGTATGAATTAAAAAGGAATAGATGAAAACGTTTTCCATCTTATGTTTTATGTTTTATATAAGAACTCAAATATTATTTAAATTTAATTACTGTTTTGCTATTAATCTAGATGCATGTCATTTGAGAAAAATAGCTTTTTTATAATTGATATAAGAAATACTATCCATTTTTATCCTATCACCCGTATGAAAAAGTATTATTCATGTTATATATTTCGTATATAAAATCTTGTCGTGTCTTGGGCAGGAACCAAACGCATAATATGATAGATATTATCCCATCCTATCTTTACTCACGGGATTATAGGCCAATGTTGATCATATGCACTAGACAAATCTCTTGATAATCGGATTATTAAGGGAGACATAAATCGGGGCATAATGTCGTATATTACAATGACCATCTGCGATGAGTATTGAGTGTTGTAATTAGGTTCTCCGTATCATTTCGCTTCCAATCATTTCTGTGTTGTAATCATATGTGACACAAGAACATACGGGTAAGGGTCTAAAGATGTCTAGACACAAATGTCAATTAATTCTTCAGTGTCTAAAAGGCACTTATGTTTAGTTTTCACTTATCTTAAGATAGTTTTTAACAAAGCAAACATATTAAACAATGATACGAAAAAGAAAAAGCAACCCCTTTTTCCATGTTATTATTTCATCTTCCATTTTATTTTTGCCGGCGACATAACAATCCATGTTAAAGATATCTATAGATGATCATATATATTTGACTATTTTATTGCTACGTTTATTCTTCAGTCAACTTAACCCTTGGGGTCAACATATTGAATTAGACAAATAATTACTCACTAATAACTTAATCGTGGCATGAATGACTTGCGTCTGCATTTCATCGACCGACTTGTGGAGGATTTTCATCTAACATAGGAAAGCTAACCTAGTATTAATGCAAGAGACACAGTTTTTCGACACGTGGCAATAAACATATCAATTTGAAGAGAACTTTAGGTCTTAATACTTATTTTGTATCTAAATTTAGAGGGGCACATTCAGTAAAGGTGGAATATCAATTCAACCATGTCTCAAGCCATACTTCACGCTTTTGTAGATGCTGTGATCGATTTCGATTGTCCAACAGTCTAATCTTATCTGACACTTCTTGTTTTTTGGAAATCTCAACTACATTTGACTCCCATCTCCCTACTCTTCTTGCAATCACCACAAAATTTCCACTACCAACAGAACCCTAACTGATGCCAAATTGCCCATGCTTATGGTAGTACAAGTTATTCTTAGCTAGACAATTGAAAAGGCCAAATCCCATTTCCCATAACGAGACATCTATTGATTTGGGAGGGGTTTGACTTTGACCCATGAAGGTTTTATGGACGTGAATGAGAGGATAGTCCAACAAAAGTTCTATGACAGCTTTTTCTGCCTATTCATGGAAGCAATTATATGTGAGAGTTGTCCTCGATCTAAAAAGGTTGCATTCAATTTTTACTGCCAAATTGACGGTATCCTAATTTGATTCTTATTTTTCTATTTTTTTTATTATCATGAAAAATTTCAAACTGACAATTCAAGACACATTTAACTTGAACTAATTTTCGATTCCCAAAAAAATTCAAAATGGTAACCCTAATTTGAATCTTCACTCGATTAACATTCCATCCGTTCACACACACACACACATATATTATGTTCGGTATCCTAATGTATCCAACACTTAGATTTTTAATGTTGGATCTGTCATTCTTCTCGCCAGATCCGTAATGTAATTGTTCTCCATTTATATTGATACATGTGCATTTTTTACTAATATTGGACAAAGTAACAGCATAGGGTAGATTTGAGTCACGAGCATGTGCTTGGGATGGAAATCAAATCAATTTGGTGAACATGTATTATGGGGGTACCCACTTGAATTTTTTTAGACAAAAATTAGATCGGGATAGTTTGGCACGACGTACTAGTTTGGAATTCTTAATGTATTAAAATTTCAATTTGTTCTCTCAAAGGACGATGCTCATTTCTGGTAAGACTCCTTTTCTTCTGAATATTGTAGTCGGTTGTTTTGGAGTTTTTAGCCGGTAGCTCATTTGACCGATGGAGAAAACAAGTCTATAGATAGAAAATTAATTAGGTGACAAATGATTTTGAGATTGATAAATGATAGCCAAATTAATGCAAACCTAAAGTTTAGGTGATCTAACAAACCAAACCATTTGTTGCCCAAGATTACGAACAGGAGGAAGATCTAAACTCAAATATTTCTAGAGATTATGTCGGGATCAATGGTTATGGATCTTCCGACCAGCACAATCAAATTCTTAACAGCATATGAATCTTCAAAACTTTGCAAACAGCTTCAGGACGTAAGACCATGAGGAGTTCCAGAACCTTTCTCCGACAGCAGATATTCTTCTTTCTAGATCCTGTGTCTTTTATCCCCTCAGCTTCCAACCACAAGCAGGGAATTCGGGATCATAGTGAGTGGTGCGGTTGTTCCCAGAAAAAGAAAAGAAAAAAAAAACTAATCATCCAAAAATAAGTAGTTCATAAAAATAAACATTCGTGTCGATAGTCAACTGATGCCTAAATATTTTTGCTAATCATAGAAATATTTTTCATTGATTTTGAACGATATAAGTGGCTATTATTTTAAAATATTACTTTCTAAATTGTAAATTTTTCACGAATTAAAAGCGCATAGTTATCTAAGACGATTTAATTTAATGAAAGGGGGTCTTGGGGTTTGACTCTGAGAACGAGCAAAATTAGCCGATTCGAAACTTGGTTTTAGGAGAGGCCTAATGAAATTGGGCTTCCTTGCCATAAGCTCAAGGACCGGGCTGCAAAAAAAAATTGCAGACTTTGATTGACTAGATACCATATGAATACAACTCGCAAATAAATTATTGGGAATAACAATGTAAATGGATTTTGAATTTAGATTTAACAGGCAATATCAACCTTGAACTGTGCATCCATAAGCTATTGGTAGATATTCAGTTCAATCTCAGAACTATGCGAAAATGATACAAGCGGAACAGCTGTACTGAACATTTGTTAAAGTTTATGAACCACGTTGAACGGATTAAACTGGGTGGGACAACATTGTGCGTTAGGTCAAAGTTCAGGATCATTTTGCACGAAGTAAAAGTCCAGGAACGACGTTGCACGTTAGATCAAAATTTGAGGACTCTCGACAAAAGTTCCCAACTAGTAATGTTATTATTATGATGTTATTTCCCTCGACCTGCATAACGTTGTTGGATGTCCACTTAATGACACATTTGAGTGACTTCCATGAACAGATGACGAAGATAAAAGCAAAGGTAGAAAATTTGGTCAAGCAAACACATCGTGCTTGCAAATAAGATACGGCTCAGGTGAAAAAAAAAAAGGTGCTCGAAGAAGTGTTTGAACTCCTCCGCGTATGGCGTTCTGCTTTTTCTTTCCCGCCGAGAATTTTGAAGACGGCAGTACGCTGAGTGAACTTTCACGCATCAGACCGAGTTCGATGACTCTAGCCGATCCACTAAAATGCGGGCCATCCGTGTTGAAATTAAACTAGTGGCTTATGAGAGCTTAAGTACATTACAAGTGTCAAAAATTATATATAGTGCTCAATTTAGTGTCAAATCTTTCAAAACGATCACTTAAATACCAAATTTTTTAATATAAAATGATCACTTCAGTGCCAAAACTTTCAAGACGATCACTTAAGTGCCAAATTTTTTTAAAAAAATGATCACTTAAATGCCAATTTAAAAAAAACACTCATTTCAATACAAACTCGGTGAATCACATCAGCTCATATAGTAATAAAAAATAGGCCACCTTGGATTTCTGGCAAACCATGTCAGATCAAATTGGAGTTGGCACAGAAGTGATCATTTTTTTAAATGTTGTCACTTAAGTAATCGTTTTGAAAATTTTGGCACTAAAGTTAGTTTAAAAATTTTGGCACTAAAATTAGCAACGTACACAAATTTTGGCACTTGTAATGCATTTTAGTCGGCTTATGAGTTCACAAGGGTATTAACTTTGGCTAGGGTTTTGGCCTTAATTACCCCTAGCCATTGTCAATCATGATAGGCATTGGCATCCAAGGGATAGTCAGTTCACACCCTAAAACCGGAAATTGTACACTAGTTTCTCGATCCACCTAGGAAATGAACCGTTTTTTTAGTCCGGCTCCCGAGTGGATCCATGGAACCGGGTGTTAGGGTTTTCAAAAGACAATGAAGCTGCTCGATAATTTGCTTCAAAAGGCTCCGTGTCTACCACTCTTGAACGCCGATGAAAGTTTTTGTCTATCAAATGGGGTGATAGCAGAAAGATCATAAGCGATGGTAGTGCTAATGCTACTAGCAGCAGTAAAGTAAATAGCCAATAGCAGGAGAAGGGGAATGGATAGACTAATTGGCCGCCTGTTTTTTTGACTGGGAAGGAAAATTTTCATTAAAAAAGGGTCATTGGTGAGCTACTGCTAAATACTTTATTTGTGAATGAATTCGCTCTGAATAGGTATCATTCTTACTATCTTGAATTGGAATTCCCCGAAGCTTCCATAAATTTCATATATGTTTATACATATCCACATCTACACACACATATTATATACAGTTAAATAAAAAATAAACAAGTGAAAGTACTCACATATTTGATAAATGTTTTGTGCATGTATGTATGTGTGTGCACCGATCTAGTCGTCTAGCCAATTCCAATCTAAAATTAGGAACTGGACCGACACTCACTGGTTTTCATTTATTGGAATCGGAAGCCGGATCAGTTTCAATGTGAAACGTCGAAAACTGATGATTTGATCTTGGCGATTTCCTATTCTTTTACACACCCCTATCTGTATCACCTCCTCTCGCAATGTCATGACTCGGTTGCAACAGAATTTCTCAGTTCATTTCGTTCATATTATCGTTTTCAATGCGTGTGGAACTTGAGATCATTGACTTATATCCCAAAAGAGAATATAAGCAATTCATGAAGCTTACTTGACATCCTTCGATTGCATGAACTCATCCTTTCTTTGTTTCCGCAATGAGACGGATCTGGTTGCGACTCGGGGGATAATACCCGAATGTGTTCGATCTGATAACATGCATTTTTACTCATGAAGAAGTATTTCAATAAATGCTAGTTGGCACCACTCTTGAGTTACCGCGATGGCAATCTTGTCGAGCGCATACCGATAAGAAGGGCTCACTACGTGCTCTCCACCATAATATCACTTAATCACAACACACAAGTGTGAGACTTTGCTTATAGTATCATCATGAATACTATATAATATCAAATTTGTAAGTATACATAATGCACGCATTCTGCCCATATATACCAATGAGATGTGGAGGGGTAAAAAAACGGCTGAGTGCCTCATAGGAAAAAATGGTGATGCGATCAGGCTGAGGAAATGGCAGAGGTCCCTCGAAGAAAACGGCCTTCTGCTTCACATTCTCGTCCAACACGGGGACGGCCGGTGGAGGCGGCTTAATTACTGGAAACCTGACCTTAAGAGAGGAAGCTTCTCTGCAGAAGAGCAGCTCTTGATTCTTGATCTCCAATGTAAGTGGGGCAATGGATAATAATCCAATAGACTACGATTCGCATGAGCCGATATTGAATAACATCTTTTGCAGCACAATGTGAAACAAAATCAATGGATATGTTAGTAAGGCAAGAGGATCGATGCCGGATTCGCACTGCCACGAGCAGAAATTGGACTTGGAGAACTTGGCGGGTTCGTGCTTTTCCTCTTCGGAACGATGAAGGACTCTGAACTCTGAAGCGTCTTGCTTCCACGAACGTCCTCTCTGATTATTCCACACTTCTTCAACGATCGCAACATCGCAGTCCGAGGTTGCAGTTACGCTGATCTTCAAAAGGAAATGGAAGAAGCTCTTGATCTTTGTAAAATGTCGTGCCTCGTGAGGATATTGGAAGTGGTCATATGGAAGATAAGAAGAGCCCATTCGGGCAGTGACATTCGGCCCGCTGGAAAGATTTACGGGCCTCAAGTCCGTATGACCGGCCTAATTCAGCCTGCTAGGCCTCTCGAAATGGCCCAGTGGCCCGGCAAGATGACCGCGTACCGACGGTCTAGATTTCTTTTCGAGGGAACTACTCTCATCCGAGCCGTCCGTTTTCGTGATATAAAGGATGCTGTCTCTTCGTCCCCGAACCCTAGACGAACCAGGACGCTTCACCGAGCTAAGCCGTAGGGTTTTCACTCGACTGCGCAGGGCTCTCTTCCAGCTTCAGGTATTCTCTTCGGAACACAATCATACGTCGCTCGGTTGATCTCGGGGCATTGCTGCGAAAGAGTAGAGTTGCATCGTAGTCTATCGTAGGGTCTCTCGCTTGTGATTTCGTTTTTGTTCTTCGGAGAGGTCGAGCAGATCTGTCTCTGTGATGGGTTCTGGGAGAGTTGACGTTTTCTTGCTGAAGAAGAAGAAAATTGGTTTTTTTTCCTTTTCCCGAGTGGGTTTTTGGAAAGATGAGACGAAGTTCTGGTTTGCTTAACCGAGAGTGGACGCCGGCATCTTTTGTCTTTAGCTCCTTATATTCTGAATAGGGAAGAGCGTAGTTGGAAGCTGTTGGAATTCGTTTTTCACTGAGAACGATCGACCCGATTGAGTTCTGTTGCGTTGTTATCTATGTTTATCGTCGACGCTGTGTGCGAGATGGTGTAGAGTGGCATATGATTTTATCTTCCGCAATAACAAAATTATAGGAAAACACAAATGAAGTGGAAGAACCCGGATTTTGACTGAAGGAGATCGAGAGTGTGCGTGATGTAATCCGGGCATTTTCAATTGGGGAAGTGTTGATTTTTAAGGAAGTGATGGCATTGTGTGAGAAAGGCCCTTTGCACCTGTTTGTTGTTGTTTTGTTGCGGGACTTTTGTTTATTTGGTGTGGATCGAGCTGACCGGTTGTTGTAATGAGCAGTCTTGGCAAGATGTACACGTCGAGGAGGAAGATCCACAAGGATAAGGATGCTGAACCCACTGAGTTTGAGGAGTCTGTTGCCCAGGTTTGATTGCATTCTAATTCATACAAGTGTTTCACTTTTCTTGTATGGCCGCACTTTTTTTCCATGATTAATGTGTTTTCTGTTGACTGATGCTCATCTTCTTTTGAAACTATTGCAGTCCTTCTTTGACTTGGAAAATACTAACCAGGAGCTGAAAAGTGACTTGAAGGACCTTTACATAAACTCAGCAGCGTAAGTGTGCATTTCCAGCTTCACGGTTATCATTGAGAAAGAAATATTGTTGTTTGAAGGCTTTTTAACTTAGAGGATTGTTTTATCCTTTGGCAGTGAAGTTGATGTTGCTGGGAGCAAAAAGGCTGTTGTTATTCATGTTCCATACAGATTGAGAAAAGCTTTCCGCAAGATTCATGTTAGGCTTGTGCGAGAGCTTGAGAAGAAGCTTAGTGGGAAGGTAATGCGAAGGCGTCTGCTCTCTTTCTCTCAATATATTATGCAATGTTCTTTTTTCATCATCATCGCTGTCGTGTTTTAAATATTTTGTTGTTCCATTGAATAGCAATTAAGCCCAAGATTTGACTACTTTTATTTCGTTTTCTCCCTTTTCTTCGAGTTCTTTGTTATTTTGTTTCATTTTGTTTGACATGCCAACTTTTTTTCTCTGTTGAAAGGTATTACTGTTTTATTCTCGCTTCCTATTCTTTTAAGTTCCTATGTATGTGACATGCTGTTGGTTTTGCAGGATGTGATCGTGATTGCTACCCGCAGGATATCAAGACCACCAAAGAAAGGTTCTGCAGTTCAACGCCCTCGCAGCCGCACACTCACTGCCGTGCATGATGCAATGCTCGAGGACATTGTACTGCCTGCTGAGATTGTTGGAAAGCGTGTTAGGTATCGGCTTGACGGCTCCAAAGTTACGAAGGTAGGGGGAATATAAAATCAGATCTTTAGTGATCGTCCTCAATTCTGAGTACCTTATGAATCTTTTTTAACCATATATAGAGTGCAGCTCTAACGAATCAAGTTCCTACTGGCTAGAGTGGTTACTTGCTTTTAAGTGTTGTGGTTTCATACTGAGTAGAAGTTCCTTTTTCAAGGTATTCTTGGACCCAAAAGAACGGAACAGCACAGAGTACAAGCTGGAGACCTTTTCGGCTGTCTACAGGAAACTTGCTGGCAAAGAAGTTGTGTTTGAATATCCAATTACGGAGGCATAGATCTGCTAGCAAAGAAACAACCAGATGGTTTCTCTTCTAGTTCACATTTTCAAATTTTGGTGTCGAGAGAAGTTTGGGTTATGATGAGTGAACCTTTGTTGGGAGGGGTTGGGGTTTTACCACTTATCTCATTAAAAACTTTGTCTTTTCATCCTATGAATGGGGCATGATCCTCAACTTTTGATCTGATTCATTCTCGTCGACTTCTAGCGGAGGCTAGTGTCAGTTGACAATTACTACGCTGTTCTTGAAAACGTTGCTTGAACTATTCTAAAATTTCTGCCAGCAATTTCATTTTATTTGATATTTGGAAGTAGAGGATGCTACATGTTGCTATATGGATCGGGAGATTTGTGCCATGATTCAAGCTTAACCAGTCCAGTCAAATGGTAATTTTATTGTCGGTTCCTCTGCAGTTTGCATGAGAACTCTCTTCTCTGTGGTAAAATTGACGAATTGTATTATTTCAAACATGGCATAATCAGAAGCGATGTAAGTCTCTTCAATTTTTCGTGGTTTTTTTCAAAGAGGGCTTGAAGTGAATTTTGTTTGTTTTAAATAAGGGATTGATGACATTTTCGCCATTTTTTTTAAAATTTTGTTCCTTTTATTTTTAAAAAAAAAAAAATTTCTCCCTCATTTTCACCTCCTCGCTCTTATGTCCTTTTATCTTTTGCTAGAGCATCACCAAATCGCCAAATCCAAGCCGTGCGTACGAACTTTCACGCTTCTCCTCCTCTTCTTCTCTTAGTTCTTTTTCTTCTTCCTTTGCGTCGCCGCTAAAGTCAATCCTGCTGCTCCGCTTGGCTTCTCCCCCGAGTGATTTTTGCACGCTGCCCTCCGCAGAATGTGGGCCTCGCTTTCGCTGTGTAGTACCAACTTCAGCGAGTACGCCCCTTGAAAGGACGTGGCGCGGTTGCTGCGGTTCGAGCAGAAGAAGCTTGTGCACCGGGAGCTGCACTGACCGAGGAGGCCGTTTCACTGGTCAAAGAACCGCGGGACAGCATGGTTTGCGAACTTGTCGCACAAGGAGCTGACGGTGGAGGAGAAGAACCAGAATTGGGTCAAGTGCCGAGGCAACATGTTCGTGTTTCCCGACGGTGGTGGGCATTGCCATTTCTGTCTTTTTCTTTTTTTTTTTTTTGCCCCTTTGTTTCGACTGACAGGGATCACTAGTCCTCGCGGTCGCTCAGGCGGTGCTGGTCCTCGCGGTCATTGAGGCGAGACCGCCTCAACGGTTGCGAAGGGCGATGCAACCACTTGCTCGATCGGCCCCTGCAGCCAATTCACTATGAGGTTGAGGTATTCAAGGTTCACCATGTTGGCATACACAGCCTCCGGAATTTCTTCGTTTAATGTGTTTTACAACAGGTCAAGGTATGTCAGAATCTGGCAATCGGACACAAAGCTCGGGACTTCCCCATCGAGCAAATTGAGGAAAAGATTGCTCACGTGTCCAAGAACCTGAGCTTGGAGAGATTGCCGATGGAGGACGGTATCCGGCCGTCGAGATTGTTGTTTCTAACGTCAAAGTGGGTTGGGTTCGGGAATGAAGCGAGTCGAGCGCATGGAGCGTTCCACGGAGCTTGAGCCGGAGAGACTGGTCTCTGAGACTGACCCGCCATTATTGCAGGCAACGCCAGTCCAGTTGCAGGGATGGGTGATGTTGGAGAGTGACCATGAGCTCAGAGGAGGTGGAGGAGGAGATGGAGGAGGAAGAGGGCAGACAGTTCTTGCATTTGACGAGCTTGTGCATCTGTGGTCGATGATGGTGAGGCCTGAAACGGAAGCAAGACGAGGAGACAGGGAAAGAGGAAGAGGGAGATAGGGTTGCCAGCGGCCGTGGAACGAAAAAAAGGAAAAAAAGAAATAAAAATAATGAAGCTACGAAAATATCCTTAGCCAGGCTATTTTTTTAAAACAAAGAGCTCAATTTATGCTCTTATTTAAAACAAATCTCAATTCAAACCCTTATTTTAAACAAATTTCACTTTAGGCCCTTATTTAAAAAGTTGAATACACTTTTGGACTTTATTACACTATTGTTTGAAACAAATTTCACTCCAAGCTCTTATTTTAAACAAAACACAGCTCCATATATGGATCCTGACGAGCAAAGAATGGAGGGGTGGCTCGGAGCCTACCGCAGGATTTGTGGACCTGATTCTGCTTAAATAGTTAGGATTTGTGGACCTGATTCTGCTTAAATAGTTAGGCTTAAAGTGCAGTAAGGTGTGGAGAGTGAAGACAGGCAATTGGAAATGTTGAGATCACTTTGGCATATTTGCCAAGCTTTTGCAGTGAAAATGCCCTTGTATGATCAAACATTCAGCACTGTATTGTCCTGCAAACCCTATAGCTGAGGACTGCATACGAGAGGATGTCTGCGGCAGAAGTTGGGCACCATGTAAATCTCCCTAATTCGATGTAACGTCGGAACGAGAAATCGGCATGTGGAGTCGGGAATTAAAATGGCGTCGGGGCTTCATACCAGCTTCAGAATCTGGATCAGAGTGCGGTACCTGGAGAGATTTGGCCAAACCATTTTAGCAGAAACAGCTTGAATGCTACCTAAGGATTTGCAGCAAAAGAGTGAGACCAAAATGTTTCAGGGTAGAAAGTTGGAGTGAAGCCGCACTGGCGAAGTAAACTTCTTGACAGAAGCATATCTTGCCCTTGGTATGTGCATATGATGTCGAAATCATATAAAAGTACGATGATATATTGCCGTTGACTAAAATTGAATTGGTCAGAATCAGGAGAACTAAAAGTGGAAAAAAGATTCCAGAGCATCAATAGAGCAAATGGTTAAGAATTCTAAGAAACAACGAAATTGATCAAAGTGGCTTGCAATATTGATTCTTCTGCTCATATTTAGGGACAAGGGAACAAAAAAAGAAGAAGCACATTTAACGCCTTAGGATAAATTCTTCAACCACCGGAAACAAGAGGTCTTGTGGAGAATGATCTTAGAGTCGAAACTCGCACGTCCATTCGAAAAGAGCGCAGCAAATGCAGATGGTGGTTTCTTCCAAAGATTTCATATTTCTGAAATGCCTTGCACAATTATTGTGAACTTCTGATGAAGGTCTATCGGCAGCACCATAATTCATTGATTGCAGGTAGCAGAACGAGATTGTGGGCTAATTTGAACGCTCTTAAGTACTCGGTGGGACTAAAGATCTGCTTAGCGCCAGAGAAGAAAATTTAAATGAATTTCAGACCGTACCTCAGGACAAGATAACTAGACCAAGGTAGATGGCCGCGGAAAGAAACAGCAATGATATTAAACCCCTGCAATAAGAAGGTTGCATCATGATGAATAAGTGAGACAAGAAGAGACGTGCACTAGACAGAGTAAGCAACTGTCACAAGTGGAAATCAGAAAAGATAGGATACTGTCATCAAGGACCATTTTGGTTTCTAAGTAAAGGTGCTCACCAGATCGCACCCCATCCAGCACCATTGCAACAAGGACATACTTCGGCAAATTCTTCTGCATCACTGGTGTGGACTCTACGAGATATCAAATCATCATATATATCTGTCATACCAAAGCATAAGGGGCATCAGACCAATGGTCTAGACAAATTGATATACATGCTTCAGTTTCAGAAAATACCATAAACAGAAAACAAGCTGTTCATTACACCTGCAGGTTTGAAAAAGGGACAAAACTTCAGCCATTGCATAGAAGGAATTCCACACAACTAGAAAATCACTATAGAGGAAGAATAAGAAAATCACATGTTTCTTTTACCAATGAACAAGATGACATAGCGAAGAGTTCGAGCTTTTGTTTTTTCTTGGAGAAGCCAAACCACACCAATGAATACCATAAATCCTGACAATTCCACATTCATAATTGGGGAAGAATAATCATATTCCTGGTGGATATTTTATCCCGGAAAGCCAGAGTTTATCTGGATCGTATGATTACGTACCTATACAAAGCCCTCGAAGCGTCCACTGCATAAACAAGAGGAAATATATAAATCAAAGATGAACGGCCGGTCAAGAACAGTGCAAAAAAAAGTAAGATACTGTATAAACACCAAGGGAAGACACAAGTCAAATGGTACAGGTCAATAAGCAAACAATTCTTATTCACGTCAAGAATAACAATTTTGCAACTTGTGAAAACTTATTTCTCCAACTTCATTTCACAAAACAAATTGATTAGCATGTTAACTTCCCACCTTTTCTAATTGGTTGACCTGATAAGCATGAAACTAGAAGCTATAGAATAATCCAATATCATTTACTTTGAAGATCCCCCAATCTAAAAGCTAGAATAGGAGAACAAAGACTCACATTTTTAGCCACAAATAGCACAATAACAAGAGCGACGAGCAAACAACCTGCTGCAATCCTAGCTGTAAGAAGAGTTGTAGAAGAGAGGATAAAAAGCATTCCCCAGAATGATGAGCCGAGATCTGAAAGGCCATGACAATTAGAGAATGAATCATAGGTTTGCAGAGATACCAAACAAACAATCCATACAACCAATCCTCCACAATCGAGATTTCAAATGACTCGATATTACTCTCTCATGTCATGCCGGAATTCCAACAATTCAAACGGATGGTTTTTGTGATAAGGCGATGTAAGTCAAGATGACAAAGGAAAATGCTGAGATCAGAATGGATACATCCAGCTGGCAGGATGAACCAGTATATTCCACCACGAGTTTGAGTACTTCCACCTTCATCAGCATTAACCTGAATTCCTTCCACCTGAGAGAGTACTTAAGCAATGAGGGTCGTATATTTTCCTTCACAAGCAGGAAAGCAACGCAATAATTTAGCTCTAGGCAAATGTATGGCCTCCTTCTAAATATTAGATGAGACTAAAGAAAGATTCTTACGTGGCCACACGTTAGTTTACAAGCAATGGCATGGCTTGCCTCGTGAAGAAATACTGTTATGAGCTTAAATGGCTTCAGCAAAAATGTCCTCCATAGCTACAGAAGGAAGGATCTGTCAGAATACAATAGGGAGACAAAATTTACAAGTGAGATCATAAAAGAGCGACCGGCAATATGATCAAAAGTTCCTGGAATCTCTGGCTAGGGGATGAATAAAACTGAGGTATGAGCGAGTGCATGTGCAAATTGCACTTCAAAGTACTGAAGTTAAACTTAGTCCATACGTACTGGGGAAAATCGGGCCTTAGTGCCTTCCCTAGAGTTACTATCTACAGTGTCATGATTTCAACGAATTCATGGTTTCAGTTCAAGTTCTTACTACAAAATCTCACATACCCAATAGCCCTTTTATGATGAATCACTGATTCTGCGGCACAAGTACTAAGGGGGGGACTAGAGAGAGAGAGAGAGAGAGGGCCAAACCTGTCAAGTTCTGATGTTTCCAAACTGAAAAACAGAACGAAGTAAGACTCCAATACAGATGCAAATTAACCTGGGTAATAGAAGTTCCTAAATGGGCACTTCAGAGAAAAGCAACACTTAATGTTTTGGACATGATCACAGCAAAACCTCACAGAAGCTCACATATCCCGCAAAGGTCAGCCACAAGATCGTTTATCTAATACATACTGTCGAGATCGAGATCGAGATCGAGAGAGAGGCAGGGAGAGAGCGAGAGAGAGCATACCGCGAGTATAACGACAGTGCAAACAGAAACGGTGATCAAGAACACAACTTGCTCGTGATTGCAACAGTTCTTGAGCTCCCAATTGGGTCTCATATTTCCCACCACCTGAAGCTTCAAGAGTACCCACCTGGATCTTTGCTCACCAACTTTACACACCCTTCAATCTTTCTTGCCAGGATTCCCAAGAAAAAAAATAATCACAGGATAATAGGTTCATTCATGAGAGTGAGGGATCACACGCTCACTCTCTCTCTCTCTCCCCCTCGGCGAGATTTGAAATTTTGAACCTGGGAAGGTGGAGAAAGGAGTCCCATTTGACAGTTACAGAACCAACCCCCCCTACCCCATCCCAATGAAATTTAATAACCAAAGAAAACCCAATTTGAAAAGGACAAAAAGGAGATGGTGGCGATGGCGAGGGAGGTCAATCCTTGCAAGAAAGTGAGATTTCAATTGATTCGAGAAAGGCAAGAGACTTTGAAGTAATTACGTTTTTAGATTGAGGAAGCAATCAATTGTCGGACTCGATTGAATATTAAAAGAGAGAGAGAGAGAGAGAAAGGTGGGGAGTCTTGCTTTCTCTTGGTTGTTGTGGGACGTATGCTCAAGGAGTGTTTCTTTTCTCCGCAGATGCGTCTTGTTCACTTCACTTCTATCTACCGGAGAAAGAGAAGTGAAAGAAAAAAGACCAGGGAAAAGGGAACGTCTCTCAGCGAAACTTTGTTCGACTTTTGTCGGTGCGATGATGTCAGTCTGCAATTATGGGCGCCATGTGTGAGAGGTTATTTATTCGTATTTTTAAGGGTTTAAGCCAATTCGACAGACTTCAGGCCTAATTTGGGCTGAATTTAACCCCCCATTAAAGTTGATTAATTAAGAGGACCTTCAATTAAAAATTTATTAATTGAAAAAAGCCCTAAATTAAGCCAGAAAAAGAAAGACGAGAAGAGCTTGTAAGGAAGGTCACCACACGATGCTTGAACCAGGAGTAAGCGATTCTAAGTTTCGAGTAGTTTCCACCTAAAATCTGAAACCTACCATCAGGTACAAGTTCTTCATTTTTCGAAACCTGGAACCTACCATGTGTTCCCTGAAACCTAGAACCTACCCTACCACAGATTCCAAATCCGATTTCAGGGTACCCTAAAACCTGTCGAGCCGTGAGAAAAGATTTTTTTTTAATATGAATATGCAAACTCAAATGTGAAGTAATAACTTTTTATACTATAACACCCTTTATTATCTATCGTCTTCATCTTTCGGTGTTGCTCGCATCCTATGGACTTGAAAAAACCCAACTAAGATTGTTTCCCGCAGAGAAGTCATTTTCTTGCATGTTACTGCAATCTAGTAGTTTACATAAATTAAAATCTGATCATTATTCATTTCAATGAATTGTAAGGGAAACAACTATAGGAAATAAAAATAGATAATTAACTATTAACAATGCACAATTGAGGAAAGTTCAAACATTGATATAAAAAATTATGATTTTTGTTTTATAACATATACGGTTCCGGTTCCGATTCCGGATAAGTTCCATAGGCGAATCGGGAACCGAAACCGGAGCCGCTGGTTTCTCAAAATGAGGAATCGAGAACCGGACCCAAACACATCGGAACCAGGAACCAAATTGAAATCGGCTATTCGGTTCTCCGGTTCTCGCGTAGAACCAAGAACCATGCTCACCCCTAACTTGAACAACTCTTTAAGTCGCGTTTAGTAACACTTCCGGGAAAGTGTTTCTATTCCAAAAGTATTTCCTGAACACTTTTGGAACAGAAACACATATGGTAAAAAAAATGATTCAAAAGCGCTCCAGGAAATACTTCTGAAAAAAGAAATACTTTTGGACAAAAAAAAACTTGCTTCTTGATTTTGGAACACTTTCATGCAAGCCACCACCGCCATCCTCCGCCGCTGTGCCACCAACATGGCCGCCACTCGGCTGCCAACCGGTTGCCGATCGCCGTAGTCGCCAGTCAATCGCCGCCGCCGCCGCCGCTGGTCACCTGCCGCCCACCTGCCGCCCACCTGCCGCCCACCGTCGCCGATGTCAATCATTTCTTTTGGCGAGAAAAGTATTTTTTTTAACTTACCAAACACGTTTTTATTCTCAAAAATCGTAGCCGGTAACAAAAATATTTTTTGTGTTTCTATCCCAAATATGTTCTCAGGAACATAACCCGTTACCAAACGCAGCCTCAAAGAACTCATAAATAGATCCCTCGAAACACGAAGATCTATATTTATATACATAACATCAATATATGAATGGAATCTTGATAAATTTACCTAACAATTACTCTTGAAATGCAAAGAAACACTCGTTCTAACAAAAAGTATTTCTAACCAATGTGTTCTAGCCTAGTTTACGCATCACATGTAAATGCAAATGCATGAAATGCAGAAATTAAAGCAACCTATATAAAAACTATGCGAAAAGATTACTTAAATATTTTTTCTAGGGAATAAGGTTAGTCTCTAATTTTTATGCAATTGATGATTAAATAAATGGCCAAAATTTAGGCATCAAGAGATTTTTTTTACAGATTTACCCTCGGACATTTATTGTGGAAAGAGAGGAAAAATTGGACTAGTCATGAACCGACCACTCTTTAGTGACGGACTCATTATTTTCCCTACTTTTGTAAGAAATTACTGGTCATTTGCGTTCGTCCATCCTTGCACAGTTTAGAGCGATGACGGCAGGCCCAAATGAAACCAGTTGCCGCCCACCGAGCCGGCGCGACCTGACGGCCTGTTACAGGCGTAAACCCGATCGAAGACGCTCGTTTCCTCTGGTCGTGCATCGCCGAGAGCTTGGCGTGAATCGGCTTCCCCAATATTACCCGATCTCTGTGGTCGCCGTTGGGGTCATTGCATCATCGCACCGTCGTTACCCTTGTCCCCGTTTTGTAGATAGAGCAAGTTCGTTCTCGTCACACGAATGCTCGAATTCGCTCATTTCTGCGTGGAGCTCATGGTAGAACCGGTCACAGGATTGGATGCATTCAAATCAAATTATGACCGGCTGCGACATATGATGCTAACCAACGGGGATGCTTATGCTCGAGCTGAGCTCTTCAACCAAAAGCAGAAGAAAGCCACGACGTGCGAGGTCCTTCACGTCGAAGTACCATGATGGTAATTACATAGACATGCACATGAATCATGAATTTGATTCCTATTCTATCTACCCTATAAATGCTTAGCAAAATGAAGTGAACAGGACAGCATGAATATTTGTAGCCTTGCGTACCATTAGTCAAGAGACTCATGACTAGTCGTAGCCCTTAAAGGGCGTGGGTAGAACTCTTAATATAGTATGAAAACTTTCGGGACTGAACTGCGATAACTTTCACTACAAGGCTTTAAGGTGAAAGTTAGGATCCATCTCAATACCATCTTAATAACTACTAGTGTGGCCCGGGTCCGGGCTAAGACAGAAGTTTGAATTGGTGGAGCCGGCCATACAGCTTCCTCAAGGTCTCGACGTGGCTTGCCCCGTACTTGGTCTTCGCAATCATATCGTCGACATACACCTCGAGCTCAAGCAAAATTCATTACACAAATACGCATCTACACGAGATTGGTAAGCCTCGGTTAATCCTAACCATAATCCTCCAAGTTAAAGGTTGTCATGATCTTCCCGTCTTGCAACCAATAGGCCCGCAAGTTTCCTTAATATCAATTTTTTTTTCAGCTCACAAAAATAATTATACAAACTAGCGTCTAGTAAGCCTCTGTTAATCCTAACCATAATGATCCCAATTAAGGTTGTCAGGATATTTTCGTCCCGTAACCAATATCCTTCAGATACCAGATAAAAAAATCAAGGCTATTCTCGTTTGGACAAGCCAAAAGTATCCCAATCTCATGATTTTCTTGGCTAGCATATAACCTTTCATATGCCGAAGTGAACTTGTGCAAGGGATCCTTCGACTCAACCCTTCTGAGGTGTGTCGACATGACCGAAGCCATTCGCATAATGCAAGAAGTACAAAAAAGAATCTGTAACGGATACATGCTAGCCAAGAAATTCACGAG
Organism: Rhodomyrtus tomentosa; assembly: GCA_028455895.1. Classification (NCBI taxonomy): domain Eukaryota; kingdom Viridiplantae; phylum Streptophyta; class Magnoliopsida; order Myrtales; family Myrtaceae; genus Rhodomyrtus; species Rhodomyrtus tomentosa. The sequence goes on along the minus strand of JAPCWY010000003.1, from coordinate 43,584,676 downwards.
ACTTGCAGGGCTATTGGTTACGAGACAGGAAGATCATAACAACTTAATTTGGAGAATTATGGTTGGGATTAACTGAGGCTTACCAATCTCGTGTATATGCGTATTTGCGTAATGAATTTTGCTTGAGCTCGAGGGGTATGCTGATGATCTGATTGCAAAGACCAGGCACGGTGCAAGCCACGTCGAGACCTTGAGGAGGCTGCTCGACAAGCTCCGCCAGTTCAAACTTCGCCTTAACCCGAAGGTATTAGGATGGTATTGAGATAGATCCTAACTTTCACTGAAGGGCCTCCTAGTGAATGTTATTTCAGCTCGGTCTCGAGAATTTTCAAACTGTGTCAAGAGCTATATCCGTGCCCGTTAAGGCTGCGTTGCATTAGCTATTACTTTTGCCCTAAGCAAAAGTTGAGAGGACTCTGACTAATGGTACGGGAGGCTGCGACTATTATCTTGGCCATAAGCATCGACGGTGCGACGATGCAACTGCCACCACGACCACGACCGCAAAGATCAGGTAACATTGGGGAAGTTGTTTCAAGTCGAGCTCTCGGAGATGCGCGCACAGACTGAAGCGCGAGTCTTTGACCGGGGTGTACTGCTATAATAGGCCGACGGGTCGCACCGTCTCGGTGGAGGTGGCATCGACTTCGTTAGCATTCTTCGTAAGGGAACTTTCCAATTTGACCATGATAACATGCTCTATCACGCTAATATTACCGTCCCATCAATAATGAGTCAACTCTTTTCTTAACCTCGAGAGGTTCAATTTTTGGGATCCGGATCCCCTACCATAAATGAAGTGCGCAATGATTTCCTGCATTTATGGTAGGAAATACTTGCCCCAATTTTTTGCCTCCGTCCTTGGTATATTGGGAGTGCAAAGGATTTCTGCCATTATTTCTATAATAAGAACATAATAAAAAGACTGCTCATGATCAATGATACAACAAATAAAATTGGGAAAGTTCTAACATCATCGTCGTCATTATTATTAAGATTAATACCACGAAGAACTATAGGCTAGTACATATATAACAAATTTATCCTGAATTATTTTTTTTACCACAAAAAATCTCAAACTCGTACATTTGTGACAAATATATCACAAACTGGTATAATATCAACATCAACAACACATTTATCCCAAACTAGTTGAGGTCGACGGTTAATGAATCCCAAAGAATCACAAACTGGTATACTTATAAAAAATTTACTATATGTTATTTTTCCTTAAATTTAAGCGTCAAATTATTGAGTTTGATGGCATGAGTAGTTCACGGTGTACTATTTTGGGATTTTTACCATCTATTTGTCACAAGTGTATCAGTTTGGATTTTTATGGTATTAACCCAATATAACGGAGGGTAAATTTATCACAGACATATCAATTTAGGATTTTGCGTTATCAAACAATTTAGTTTAGGGTAGATTTATCACAAACGTGTCAGTTGAGTATTTTTTGTGGTAAAAAAAATAATTTGTGGTACATTTATCACAAGTATACCAGTTTGGAGTTTTTGGTGGTAAAAAAAAATAGTTTGGGGATAAATTTATGACGGGCATAACAATTTGAAATTTTTCTTAGTATTAAATTAATCTAGGTTCGCGCTTTTTTCACTCCTCATTTGACTACTACACTCCCTTATTTAGCATTTTGTCCATTTTATCCCTTAGTTTTCCACCTTTCAGCATGCTTGTACCACGCAGACTCAAATAAGGGAGTGTATTAGCGAAATGAGGAGTGAAAAAAGCGTGAGCCTAACCCTTATTGTTGTTGTTAGTTGTTGAGTTTTGTATGTATTTTGTAACTTTAGGATCGTCAAAAAGGTAATGCAACTATAGCACAGTGTAGGGGATTTAATACGAACACAACAGTATCCAGCACGCCCCTATAAGACCTCCCACGCCCATACGTGCCACCTAAAGACTCGGCGTGTGCAGTTCACGCGCAGAAGCCTAACCAGCTTAGATTGTCGGTTCGAGCGGTTCGAATTGTTGGTTCAATCAGATATCGATTTGACCCGTTAATTCGGTCCAACCTATGACAGTCAATGGTCAATTATTAACCAGTTCAGGTTGGAACTTGGGTTGTGGGTCTCTAACGTAAGCGCATGTTGCGCATGTTAGTTACAGTTTGTCGCGTGTGGCGTGTGGCCTTCACATGCAGATGCATTCTCGGTGCGTGCAACACCATCTTTGCGTCTTCCGATGGTGTGCGACCTCTCACATTGTTTGTGTCAACGAGACTAGTTCGATGGCACGATCAAAATCGATTTTACCGAACGAAATTATACGCACATGCGACAATTACCCGTGGCGGCACGATGCCACATCCGGTGTCCGCCGAAGGCAAACGACTATCCGAAATTCTCGTATCGATGGGCCAATTCGGTCTATGTGGTCAAAATCAATTTTCAAGTTCAAAAACAACACTTAAGGCGGGTCTTTCGCATTAGTTTTGATTACAAAGAACATGCAATCAGGAAACAAGAACAAACATGCTTTGATACCCATGATGGAAACTAATTCCAAAACAATACATGAGAAAACACGGAAAATATGTTCTGGAATCTCTTTGAATCAATGATTCGAAAGAGCACAACATGCAATGGAATGAACCTTTGGTTTCCAGAGATTAAATGTTCCATGCAGCCTTGAGAGAGCATCCGTCCACCAGTTTAATGTTGGGGACATCATCTGTTTTTCCTTTGTTCTACTTCTTCTCTGTAGAAAGAACGTCGTTCAAGTAAGTACTGAGGAACGTAACAACGTTTTTTTTTTTTTTTACCACGTTCTAAACCAAGCAATTGCTTAGTTAAGGCCCATGGGCTTTTAGGCTGGGTTAGCCCAACATGGGCGGGGGCGGCCTATGAAACATGGCTTGTTTGAGACGGAACTGAGAAACTATAAACGGATGCTGACAGAAGTTCAAGTGATGTAGAACTCAAATCTTTATCTACAAAGTGTACATAGACCGTGGACATTCTCTTCGGCGACTCCGCAACTGTGTGAATCGCCATGCCACACCATGCTCTCCACGGGAATAATTGTCCAAAAAGTCCTAAGTCTATTTGTGCGGCAACCAACTCAATTCTAAACATTTCAATCCTGCTAATTTAGTTTAACGATCTGCTAACTTAGTCATAAACCTTTCAATTGTATCAATTCAATCCTAAATATTTTGAAATTTTACAAATTTTGTCATAAACCTATTATTTAAATAATTGTGCGAAAGGACTACGCTGACAACTTATTAAAAGGTTTAAAACTAAACTGATAAATTGTTAAAGTATTTAGGACTAAATTAACACAATTAAAAAGTGTAAGACTAAACCGACAAATCGGCAAAAAAAATTTAAAACTAAATTGATACAATTTAAAGGCTTAAGACTGTATTGGCCACTGCATGATAGATTTAAGACTTTTTGGATACTTTTCCTTGCTCTCCCTATAACCTCGTTGGTAAAACGTTTCCGCAACAACAAAAAAGATCGCATTTCTCGAAGACATTATAAGCCTATCACTTCGATTCAGTGCCACAATAAGACAACTCTCGTCAACATTAGTCTCCGTCAAAAATAAAAGATGAACATCAATTGGACAGAGCTAGGAGTGTGCAAATTGGACCGGACCAGCCTGGACCAAATCGGGACCAGCCGGGTTGATCCGGTCCTTGAGGTGGGTGGTCCAATCCCCAGTCCCACTCCCAATAAGTGGGACTAGTGATCGAGCAGTCTGGTCCTCACTTCCATGTGTTGGGACTGGACCGGCCCGGCCCGGCCCGACCCCACTCGGACCAGACTGCCAATAATACACACACACACACACACGAGAGGGAGGTTGAAATATCTCCTGTAGCAAACTGATATTTTTGTTTTCAAGTGTTTTTATTTTTTTCAATTGTGTGATTAGAAAAAAATAAAAATACTTGAAAACAAAAATCTCAATTTGCTACAGGAGATACTTCAACGCCCCTCGTCCCTTATTATTCTTGAAAAATTATTTCAAAAACAATATAATTTTACTTCCATAATTAATTCATCGAGCTCAAAATGTTGCAGGAGTTTATAGTTAACGGTCCTACTGGATCGAGACCGAACCGTCGGTCCCGATCTGGTCCGTGATCCCGAAAATATGGGGACCGGGACTACTAGTCTCGTCCCTAGTTCTACGCCGGGACCGGACCGGCCCGGACGATGCACATTCCTATGTAGGGCAACGACAGTGCAAGAGAACCCACAAAGAAGAGAAGTCCAACATTTCTCCATGTTAGCAGAAGTAATCATATGTTGACAATCGGTTGGAAGTGAGCTAGTATCCGAAACAGTATTCATTCTAGACTGCCTCTTCAAGAATATCACCAGGAATGTACCAAATCTCTTCCGAAAAAGTTACATGAATATACTATGAATCCTACGGCACCCCATGATTCTATTTTACTTTTTCTACAACTATATCGACAAAAGAATTTCTGATAAAAGAAATATTAGACTTGCTTTACATAATAAAGACATCTTACATGCCTTTTAGTCTATCAAGCGGCGGTCATCTGCCTTCATCAAAGGAGGAAATGGAGATTGAATTTCTAGAATACTCCTCGATAGAGCTGCCACATGTGGAAACTTTAGTAGCTCCAGTTTGTGTACTGCTTGGATTAGTGTTGGTGAATGCAGAAGACGTATTAGTCGTCCAACGTCCTGCTCGCCCTTGAAGTCCAGGTTTTCCTGGTCTGGGCAATGTGAACGAGTCACTGGAAAGCATGAGGTGCACCGAGTTCATATCCGGTCTGTCCACATAACTTGCTTGACAGCACAGCAATCCTAGCTGAATAGACATTGCTGCCTCATCAGGGTTGTATTTAGCAAGGCTCGAGTCCACTAGATCCAATGACTTCCCTTCCTGAAAGAGCTTCCATGTCTGCCAAAGGAATTGTGCGCAATGGTTAAATGACTTCATGCATAGAAATGCAGTCCTTAATTACATATGCATAGGAGAATGATAACAATATGCATTTGGAGATCAAGCTTCGGCACCTCATTCAAACAACTATCTCATAAAACTTCCTTAAAAGTTCCAAAAGTTCAGATTTCCAGACTTCTCCGGATTTTCACCTCATACGACTCCTGAGGGCCATCCTATTTATCTGACATTTACTTCGACTTGCATCTAAATCACATCATTGTTCAGTGACAACAAGTATTTCCCTCTGTTTGTTGATGCTTATACCATGATTATGTGGATTTTTATTTCCTGAAGCATCTTCCATTTCCTAAGACACTTTGTTGTGTTGTGGGGGGGGGGGGGGGGGGGGGAGGGGAGCTTCTTGAAATTTGAATTGAGGTTAAGATAACAGACGAATCCGGCGCTTAGCTTGACAGAAGAATATTAACTCGCATTTGCGCCATGGAATGGAAAACAAAGAAGCATGGCATGAGGTATTCGAAGTAATGAAACTATGTTGCCTATCTTCATTCCATCAAAACACAGACAATATAAACCACTGCAACTCAATAGAAACCAACCAGAACTGAAACCAAATTAAGAACTTAATCTACCAAAGCCGAGGAATCTGAGAAGTGTCACCAGGTATTAATTCTCCAGTATAACAATGAGTAAGAGTACTTCACAAGATGAAACAACTTACATAACTCAGGAGGTCCATCTTTTCTCCACCGAGTTGACTGTCATGATTCTTTCTCCCACTTACAATCTCTAATACGAGAACTCCGTAGCTGAAAACGTCAGTTTTCACGGATAAATATCCACGTATTGCATATTCAGGAGCCATGTAACCACTGCATTCCAAACCAAAATAATCACTAGTTTTAATTGCATCATGAGTCATTACTCGCAGAAGCAAAAGATATGGGCTTTTTCCTGACCTCGTAAACGAGCAGTAGTTGACAATAAAATACAGAAGGAGAGCAATGCGACTACTTACCGAGTCCCAGATATCCTAAATGTATTCAGATGTGTGTCTTCACCAGGAAAAAGCCTCGCCAAACCGAAGTCTGAAATTTTGGGATTCAACTGATCATCCAGCAATATGTTACTAGCCTTAATGTCTCTATGGATAATCCTTTCAGGGGCTTCTTCATGCAGGTATAGCAGACCTCTCGCCACCCCAGTAATTATTCGGAACCGAGTTACCCAATCCAGCAGCGCAGACTTTTCTTTACCTGGAAAAGACAACTGAGTTAGCTTTACTTCCTGGTCAGCTCCATGCTCAGTGAAACGGCAAGAGATCTATGAATCCTAGATCAGCAGAATTAGGGGTTCGCATCTGAAAGAATTACCAAAAAGGAAACAGTCAAGGCTCCTATTCGATAGATACTCGTAAACCAGCATCTTTTCCGATCCTTCCACACAGCAGCCCATCAACATGACAAGGTTTCTGTGTTGAATTTTCAGTAGTAGTTTCACCTCGTTGGTGAATTCTTTCATCCCCTGTCTTGAAGTGTGAGATAGCTTCTTTACAGCTATTTCCTGGCCACTGGGCATCAACCCCTGGAAAAGAAAAAGGCATGGGAATTATCAGCATGCGTTCATATTGGGTCATGGAACCACCTTTCCAGTACAGCTCCATTTGATTAAAAAATGAAGCCATGTTGCTCAGTTTTCTCCCGTTGAACAGCAAAAAAGATCTTGTTTCTCCACGCAGAAGGGTGTTAAAGCGTGTAAACAGACAGCCCACTCAATATAAATCCAAAGCTCATACACCGGCGAAATCTCATCACTCTTATCGTCGTCTCTCCAACCTCGCACTCACTTTATTTCAGTAAGTTCACCATTTTCCACAATTCCAGTCCCACCACAAACCTGAAAGTAGGTGGGACGACATAAAGCAGATTTAATCTTATTTCACCTCAAAAGAAAGCACGCGATTGTCCGAGGTCGTCATTTTTAACCGGGCGAAAAACACAAAACGATGCTGCGACAGAATACAGGACCAATCCACGGGTTCGTCAAGACCGCGAACGAAAAAAAAAATCGCGTCAAAATACCTAAATCGAGGGAGATTATCATCAAACAGAGGTGGAGAGCCCCTCCTACCTTGTAAACCGGACCGAAACCGCCGTGACCAAGCTGGTTCAATTCGGAGAAGAAGTTAGTGGCGACCTGGAGCGTCTGGAGATCGAAGAAGAGGCTGGAGGATTCGTCCTCAGCTTCCTCCCCCGCGGTCCGCCGGGCGCCGCGGCGGCGGCCAGCCGGCTTGACCCTCTTGAGGCACGCGTATAGGCTGGAGAAGATCGCCATCGCTCGCCCAAGGCATGACATCGGCGAGTCGGGGCCCGGTTGCTTGGGCCGAAGGCGGTGACGACACGGCGCAAGGACGGCGAGGTGGTAAGGGAGGGAGTAGGTCGAAGTTGAATTCGGAGCGAATGGTCCACGACGGAAGTGCCGTTCACAGTCGAAGTGGTTGCGGTTCAGACTTAGCTTAAATAGGAGCATGACGAGCATATTTTCTCGGGGGAGGGAGAGTTCGTGGTTGACTTGATCTTGACGTGCCTTTTTCGAAAATAATATTAAAAAATTGTAAATTTAAAAATAAAAAATTGTAAATTTAGGCCGCCTGACAATTGAACTGGGGAGGGAGGCCTGCAGGCTCACCACGGGCCCCATCCCTTCCTCTCGGCAATACACCCTCGGCAATTGAATTGTCGATGGAGGGGATAGCTTTAAAATAAATAAAAAAATTGAGTTGCTCGGCACTTGTCGAGCAACATCCTTTTTATTATTTTATTATTTCTTATTTCTTATTTATTTTGATAATTTTATTATTAAATTTAATTTCACTTAATAATTTTTGAAATTTCTTTTTCTCGTCATTTTACAGCCCTGTCGCTTTGTTAGTCCAATTACGCGCCTCGACTCCGCAGTTCAGTCACCTCGCTCGTTCGTTTGCTTTCTCGATTTTCTTTTTTTTGTTTTCTTTTAATTTTTTTATTATTCAATTTCTTTTTCTTTTAATCATTTTTATTTTTTTTTCTCGTTGATTTACGACCCCGTTGCCTCGCTCGTTCGTTTGCTCGCTTGTTCATTTGCTCGTTATTCTTTTTCTTGTTATTTTTTATTATTAGATTTATTTTATTTTAATCATTTTTAATTTATTTAACTCTTTCGCTCAGCAGCCTCATCGTCTCGCTCGTTCGTTTGCTCGCTTGTTGATTCGCTCGTTTTTATTTTTCTTATTATATTTTAATTATTTATTATTATTCAATTTATTTTATTGTAATCATTTTTAATTTATTTAACTCGTCACTCAGCGGCCTCATTGCCTTGCCCAGCCTCGTCGCTTGCTCGTGTAACACGAAGAAGCCTCTCAATTCCGTAGTCCCGTCGCCTCGCTCGTTTGTTTGCTGGCTCATTTTTATTTTTCTTGTTTTCTTTTAATATTTATTATTATTCAATTTATTTTCTTTTAATCATTTTTAATTTCTTTTTTTCTTCGTTCCGCGGCCCCGTTGCCTCGCTCGTTCATTTGCTTTCTCGTGCACCACAATGACACTTCGCAGCCTTGTCACCTCACTTGTTTATTCGTTCAGTTGATTGCTTCTGTATTATGATGACGCGCTTCGACTTCACGAGTCCATCACCTCGCTCATTCACTAGTTAGCTCGTTCGATTGAACGAATGAGTAAGGCGACGGGGCCACGGAGTCGAGAGGCGTCTTCGTGATACACGAGTAAGCGAGGAGGCCGAGCGAGGAGACGAGGCCGCTGAATGACGAGTTAAATAAATTAAAAATGATTAAAAGAAAATAAATTAAATAATAAAAAATAATTAAGAGATAACAAGAAAATAAAAACGTGCAAATCAACAAGCGAGCAAACGAACGAGCGAGACGACAAGGCCGTTGCGTGACGAGTTAAATAAATCTAAAATGATTAAAAGAAAATAAATTGAATAATAATAAATAATAATAAATAACAAGAAAAAGAAAAACGAGCGAATGAACAAGCGCGCAAATGAACGAGCGAGGCAACGGGGTCGTAAATCAACAAGAAAAAGAAATTAAAAATGATTAAAAGAAAAAAATTGAATAATAAAAAATATTAAAAGAAAAAAAAACGAGCAAGCAAACGAACGAATGAACGAGCGAGGTGACTGGACCACGGACTCGAGGCACGTAATCGGACTAGCAAGGCAAAAGGACCGTAGAATGACAAGAAAAAGAAATTAAAAAATTATTAAGTGAAATTAAATTGAATAATAAAAATATCAAAAGAAAACAAGAAAAAGAAATAATAAAATAATAAAAAAAGGATGTTGCTCAACAAGTGCCAAGCGACTCGAAAAAAATTTTAAAAAAAAACTATAACCTCCCTCGGCAATTGAATTGAATTGCCGAGGGAGGGGAAGGACGCCCACCGCGGGGCTCCCAGCACTTTGCCAAGGAAAAGGGAGGGGGGCCCACTGGTGGGCCCCTAGATCTTCCTCGGCAATAGAATTGCAGAGGGAGACTTAAATTTGCAAATATTTTTTATTTTGAATTATTTTTTAAATATTTTATTTTATAATGTTATTTTTGAAAAAAGCTCGACATTGACGACTCATTGCTTTGCAGAAAATAAAACACTCCCAATTTCTCACCGATATGTTTTTAATTTCGATTTATTTTGTGAAAAATAAAAAGTTTCTGAAAAATATTTTTTAGAAAACCATTTTTTAGAGAAATAGTGGTATTTTTTAATATTTGGCTGAAATCTAAAAATGAATTGTAAAATATTTTTTGTCGTTTGGTAAGAAAAATCAAATTCCTATCGCATATAAATTTTTTAGTTTTAAATAATTTCTTAATTATTTTTTACTTGTTTTGTTAATTTTTTAATTCTTTTTTCTTTTCTCTTTCTTCCTCATCCTCCTTCTTTCTTCCTACGTTGCTGCTCTTTCCTCCATTGCTTCTCCTTCCTCCTTCCTCCGCCACTCTTTCCTCCTTGCCATCAGCATGATGCAGGCCGACAAGGCTTGAGCTCGAGCATGCGACCACAATTGGCGAACGAGGAAGTTGACTGTAGAGGCAGTCTTGGTGATAGACTCGGCGACATCGAGGAATGGCTCCACCGACCCACAGCTCGTGGGGGCGAGCGAGATTGCGAGGGTCAGCCGAGCACGAGAACGGCGAGATGAGCATGGTCTTGCCAGACATGGCGAGATCGTGGCTTGTCTCGCCATGGAGGCAAAGATCCAAAGATTCGTCAAACAAATATACAAGTTTAAGGTTTTATCCCGAACTTTTTTTTTTTAACCATAAAAACTTCTAAACCGGTACATATATGACAATTTTATCCCAAATTATATTTTGACCACAAAAATCCTAAATTGTATACTTATGTCAAATTTACTCTAAACTATTTTTTTTATAACCGAGATTATCACGTCAGTTTGCGTCCACCTCGACTATTTTTCGGGAAAGACTAGAACAGTAACTCACCATTATGGCCCCTATTCCTCGAAGTAGACTAGTACAGTAACTCATTATTATGACTCCTACTTAAATCACAGATGCTCAATTAGAGAATCGAACTCGACTATTTCTCGAGGAAGACTAGCACAGCAATCCACCACCATGTCCTTCACTTAAATTACAGGTGCTCAGTTGAGAAATCGAACCTGTGACTAGTGCGCCAAACCTCACAATCTCAAGTGCCCCCTATCCGACTAAGCTACTCATGGGTGGACTCCAAACTATTTTTTTGACTATATAAAACCATAAACTGGTATATCTACGATAAAAGTATCTTAAATTATTTTTTTATCACCAAAAATAGCAAACTTGTATATACTTGATAAATTTATCACAAACTAATACTTTTGTTACAAATTTACTCCAAACGGGTGCACTTATAATAAATTTGTCCTCCATTAATTTCTGTTAAATTGAGTTAATATCATGAAAATTTTCAAATTGATACTATTGTGACAAACAAAGGGTGAGAACCCCAAATGGGTATACCCATCAACTGTTACGTGTCATTTAACTCAACGGATGGTAAATTTATCATAAATGTATCAGTTCGGGGTAAATTTGTCATATTTATACCAATTTAAGATTTTTTATGATTAAAAAAATAGTTTGCAATAAAATTATCCGAGATATATTAGCTTAGGGTTTTTCGTGATAAAAAAATTGAGGATAAATTTATCGTCGGTGTACTAATTTAGGATTTTTTTTGTGATATTAACCCTAATAATTAAGGGTTAACATTTTTTCTCTTTCAAATTCTATGGTTAAATTACCCTATTTTAAAGATAATTACCAACGACCATTACAATTAAATCGCGACCGATAAAATTAAAAAATTCATCTACAAGTGCAACCAATCTTAGGATAGTTGCATGTAAAATGCAATAAATTCAGAGAAATGACAGCTAAAAAAGGTATTATTCCCATTTCTTTTACTCATGGAACCGAAAAGCACCGACCTTATTTTATTTATTCACGAGAGCACGAGAATAAGGTAATAATACTCTTTAAACTTCGGTAGCATTAAGGTGTTGCATATGCATATGACGTAAGCAATTGATAAATGTGTAAGAAAGATTACACGGTCCTAAAGCCTGACTCGAATTCTCTTCCCATTGTTTGTCGTGTTGAGGTGATGACTTTTCCCCTAACCCTCATTTTAAAAATAGAAGTTCTGCGTATATAATGAACTGTCGGAAAAAATATTGCACACGTTAACATATCAGGATAAGTACGTAACATTATTTATTGTTATAAAAAAAAATAAGATGAAGATAGCGATAAAAATTTTCAAAAACAATAACCAAGCCAATAATTTTATATTAATCTTTACACATAAAGACAAAGTAAATAAACTTTTTGAATATTGTAGACTCGAAATTAGCATTGGACAAGAGGTGAGATACGGCTAATCGAATATCCTTAAGTCGATTAGTTCCTACCAACGGTGATAATCAGCTTCACGAACTATGCCGCCCAAGATACAACCTCTTTGTATCAGCATTATACAAACATGATTCTGTCAAACACTTCTCTCAATCAGTACACTTGCAGGACAACTGTGAGAGAACTAGAGGAATGTGCTTCGAGTTGCGAGTTCTGATTATAAACTACGGAAACAGTCTATTTTATACAAACATTAAACATTGTTGATTGCGCCGACATTATTGCACGTCGGTTACGCTGTCATTATATCATATCGGTAACGTAGACATAAATGAATGTCGGTTACATGACATAAGAACCCGTAGGTTACGCCAACATTACACCAAAAAAGTTGTAACTGCTGTGGAAACTAGACATGAATGCAACAATATCTCATTAATGTTGAGCCATTAACACACAAAACTATAACATGAACAATAAAAGATAAACAAAGTAAAGAAATTATGCTATTTAATGGTATATATTTTACGAGAATGATCTAAACAAATGTATGACTCGAAATAGGGAAAATCACCCAATTAATCTTGAATATATTGTACAGATGTCAATTTAATTTTAAATTTTTTAATTTTATTAATTCAGTTCTAAACTTTTATGTGATAAATTCCAATGCAATTCTTCGGGCCAATTTTCACTGGAAATCGTTGGCCATCCTATGTGACACGCTCGACACGTTAGTGATTTTCAAAAATTAAAATTGAAAATTGGCCGAAAGTACTATATAGAATTTGGCATAAAGGTTAAAAGACTATATTAGCAAAATTGAAAAGTTTAGAACTGAATCGATATCCATACAATAAATTTATAACTAATTGAACAATTCCACGGCATGATAAAACATAGTTAAATCAAACTTGTAAAGATTGGTGAGATATAAAACAAAGCTATGTATGTGAATGAATCACCACTTTGATTATCCCCAATTAATATATTCCCACCATAAAATAGGCCAGTCAAATTCAAGGTGGTTAATTTGGGTCGGAGACCTTCGTGAAGAATAAAATAAATGCTCAACCTCCGATTTGTTCCTTCCGATGTTGACGTGGTTTCTCATCTGTCATGTACAGAATGGACATCAAACTTTAAATTTTTTTTTTCACATAATGTATATGTGAAATAAGGTTAGACCCTTTTCATTTACTAATGTTTTGGCTTCTACTGATGCTGTTTCGAGGGAGATTAATTTGACCATATAAGAGACATATGACTTTTATAGGATTGTAATATGTATCATTGGGTTAATAACAAATAAAAAATAAACTAATAGAATATTTTTGGGAGAAGTGTCAAAAAAGTCCTAAACCTATTTTATTGATATCAATTTAGTCCTAAATCTTTTGCATTGATATCAATTAAGTCCTAAACTTTTTATTGGTGTTAATTTAGTCCTAAACATTTTGTATTGATACCAGTTTAGTCTTGAAATTTTTGTATTTATGCAAATTGAATTAATTCAGTCAATTTTGATCGAAAATTACTAACATGGATATCGATTGTCCTACGTGGCATGGTAAAGGCTGACTTGGATATGTTTAATGTTGTTCTATAATTTTAAATAACTTTTAAGCATTTTTTGGTTTTTTTAAAAAATATTTAAAATATCAAATATATACATATATATAATTTCATGTTAGTGCCAACGGTGCCACGTATGACCATTGATGTCTGCGTGAGCAATTTTCGATTAAAAAATTGATTAAATTGACTTAATTGGCATAAATAAAAAAAATTTAGGATTGAATTGACACCAATGCAAAAGGTTTATGACTGAATTAGCAACAATAAAATATTTTGGACTGAATTGGCATCAATGTAAAAGTTTTAGAACTAAATTAGCACTAATGCGATAGGTTTATGACTTTTTTAACCCTTTTTCTGAAGATTTTTACATGGATAAGTGCATTGGGAAGTCCTAAATTTACAATGAAAGTGTAATTAAGTCATAAAACTCATCGAATTGGTACAATCAATTCATTTGGTTAATTCCATCTAATTTGATTAACGAAAAATCCTCACACGGTTTTTTTTAATTATTTTCTCTCTTTTTCGTGGCACTGATGTGTTGAAGACATAATGTATAAAACTAAAACGATGTTCCATCTAACTATTATTATTTAAATCGTACTAAAAAAATAAAACTAAATTAGACAAAAAAGAAGAAGAAGAAAAATGGCAAGGAATTCTCGGTGATTAGTTTTAAGATTCAATTGCACTTTCGTGACAATAACTTACGACTATTCAATAGCTTAGTTGGTCATGGCGCACTTAAAATTATGTGGTTAGGCGCATTGGTCTCATATTCGATTCCTCAGCTGAGTACCAGTGATTTAAGTGGGGAGGTCATAGCGATATGTTGTTGCGCTAGTCTCCCCTGAGAAATAATCAAGGTGCACGTAAATTGATCCGAACACCTCGATTACCAAAAAAGAAAAATACCATTCAAGAAAAACTAAGGATAATCGTGCAAACTGTGAATGAATGTTACATTTTTCTGGAAATAAGGTGTTGAGACGACGTGATATTCACCATAAAATACTCTTTAATTTATTGAAGGGTTATTATAATGCGTGAAGGGTGGACATCAAACCTGAAAGTTGATTTGAATTTTATGTATGGCGTAGGTTGACACGCGATCATCCGACTCAAATCGCTCTGACCTGGTCCCCAAGTCGAACTGCTCTCGGCATGAAAACTTATGTCGTGTTAGCGTCGAGAGAACCACGAATTCAGCCAAAAATCAACGGATGTTAATTAGGTACTAAATCATTTGATTTCGTCAATGTAGCCCTTAACCTCCGCATGAAATCTCAGTATAGTCTTTCAAGGCACCGAAAATTGATGACGCGGCAATTTACAACTCTTTCATGTCGCGTGCCATGTAGGACGGCCGGCGATTTGCTCGGCGTCACGTTAGTAATTTCCAACTACAATTTATCGGGATGGCTACATTAAAATTTCACACAAAAGGTTTATGGCCATATTAGTAATTTTGAAAAAAAATTGAGATCAAATTATCAGGATTGATTAAGTAATTATCAATGTTGGTGTCCTCTCTAAAAAATATTGAATAAGCTTACAAGTTGAGATTATACAGAAATATTGCTCGCGTCCCCCGCTAAGTGAGGTGAAAAAAGTCCGAGTGCCTCAGGGACTCGTCTTCTCGTCCAATTACTATAACTTAATTGAGTTTCTTGAAGCACCGTACCGCGTTATCAATT
Source organism: Rhodomyrtus tomentosa (assembly GCA_028455895.1). Lineage (NCBI taxonomy): Eukaryota > Viridiplantae > Streptophyta > Magnoliopsida > Myrtales > Myrtaceae > Rhodomyrtus > Rhodomyrtus tomentosa. The sequence goes on along the minus strand of JAPCWY010000003.1, from coordinate 43,569,544 downwards.
AAAGTATGGAATCAGAAATCTCATTAGAAAGTTAGGAATTGTTTTTGCTTCCGACCGCGGATATTCGGCGCCCGACTAATTTTCATCGGACACGGCGGCCTCCGGCTTTATGCATGCCGGAAAGATTAACGGAATCACATGCCGGCGTAGGACACGTCGCGTTGAATTGAGATCACCCTTAGAAGGAGCGCATGAAATACTCTTGCACGAAACAGAAAACAAAAAGCGGGCCGAAATGAACGGGGCAGGCTTTTTGTCTATAGCATTGGCGATACATTTGGGATTCCTTTCCGCTTATTTCGAGAAAAAAGAGAGAGAGAATAATTCGAAAAATATTTTCTCGAAAATAGCTATTAATATTTCCTGAAATAATTATTCAATAAAAAGTGTTTTCATCATCAACAACAATATAATGTTTCCCATGCATTTTTTATAATCGACACAAACCAAAATTATTTTTAAGAAATATTTTTTAAATTGTTCTTTTCTTGAGAGATTGACGGAACTTTAGTTGCGTTTGATAACGCTCTAGGGAAAGTATTTCTGTTCCAAAAGTATTCCCGGAACATTTTTGGAATAGAAACGCGTATGGTTCAAAAATTTCGAAAAGTGTTCCGTGGAACACTTTTGTGTTGATAAATATTTTTGAAGAAAAAAAAACTTACTTCTGAATTTTGAAACACTTTTGAAACCACCACTCACCGCCGCTGACGCAACCACCATTCGTTAGCCAACGTTGCCACCGATCGCCGCCGTCGACTGGTCGTTGCCGGTTGTCGCCGGTCCGCCGCTGCCGCCAGTGTTCAATGACGGCCGTGAAAAAAATATTATTTTTTTACTTGTTATACGCGTTTCTATTATTAGAAATTGTATCCGCATCATAAACACAAAAAATATTTCTGGTCAAAAACTATGATCAGGATCAAATACGTTCTCAAAATCAGTTAGTTTTCAATTATGGCCGTATTATATATATATATATATCGGCGGAGAACACAATGTCAACCATTTTTTGGGTCACGAACTACAATGATGGTCGTCTTAATCACGCGCTTTCATAGGATTGAACTTCGAACGCGTCGGATCCAAAATTAACAAAATATTTTCTGGTCAAGTCAATGTAAAGCCAAAACGGGCAAATGTAGACGAGAAAAGATTCCGATGTTGTCTCCGCTCGGACGCAAACTTGAGCTGCTTTTTCAAGGGTCGCGACTTCTAATCCAAATCGACCGATTCAAACCTCTGATCCTAAAAATAAAATAAAAATAAAAATAGGGTTCTTAGGTTAGGTCAAAGTCAAACTAACATCTATCTCTTTTTTTTTTTTTTTCCTTATTGACTTTTCCTGTAAAAGCTGTGCTGCACATGGACCCGAGAGGATTCAGCGCAAGGCCTCTTGTGATCAAGGGTCTCATTTTGTCTGAACCTAAGCCGCCGCCCCACCACCGAGAGACTGAGGTTGTACATGAAATTCTCGTCATTGTTAGAGAAAACTAATGGGGAGGATTTAGAAATTTTAGGTGAAACAGTCTTAATTAGGGAGGAATCCATCGTTGAACGGCAGATTTGACTCGCAATGGGAATATAATACTTATGATCGGGCATGATCAAGAAGACGGGGCATCGTATTAGTCGTACAAGCCTCATAAAGATGTCACTTGTTTTTGAAATTAAGACAGGTAGATATTATTTTTATTTTTATTTTTATTTTTGGGGTCAGAAAGATAAGGAGTACCATTGACTTGGTGAAAGTAGAAATCGAAGGGAGAGTGCCCCGGGCTTCTGTACTTCAATGGATCTGCGCTCGCACTAGTGACTAGTGAGGGAGTTTATCGAAGAAGTGCTTTAGGGTTTCAAGGAGCGCAACTTATTCCACTTGTGATGCCGAAGCGATCTTCACAGATTGAGCAAAAAACCATTCACGAGAAGACCTGAGCGCTAGGGATGTCAAAAACCGAAACCTAGTCGGGATCGAAAACTCTGGGTAACGAGAATGGCTGACTTTCCTGTCCGTCGGTTCGAGTCACAACCCGAACTGACCGCGGAAACGCATTGCCCTTAGCCCGACTCTGTTCACAGTCTCAAACCCTAGTTTTGTCTTAGAAATCTTCTCCTTGGTTGTTCGACCTTGCGAAGCCCTAGTGGGAACCACTTACTTGTTGATGATGGTGAATTGATGATTTCACACGCTGCAAAAGAAATGAATGCCCCTTCTCATATAAGTTCCTTCTTTTTGTATATTGTTTCCTCGTTTCTGCCGTTCGCCTCTGATTTTGTTCATTGCATTGGGTGAGCCTGGGTTCACTTCTTGAGTGTAGGGTCTCCGTTGTTCCATTTAACCGAGAGATCTGATCTGACGATTTAGGCAGAGAGTGGAGGAACTTCATGCTCGAATGGGGAAGCATATGTTGAAAATTACCCAGAAAAAACACTAAATCCGGTACCCAAAAGGAACCACATTTGTGGTTCGGACCATATTCGTGGTACTGAACCATTGACAAGCCTACTGAGTGATGGCAATAAACTTACATTTTCGGTTCGTTTCATATTTGATTATGGCTGGCCACAGGCTACGGACAGGCAAGCTAGCCTCGCCTAGGCGAGGGTCAGCCTCGCCCGCTATAGGTGAGGCCTAGCTGGGCTAGGGCGAGCCCCAGCAAGGCTCCCCCTCGCCAGATCAGGCGAGGTCGCGCTGGCCTAGATCGATATGCCAAGGTGAGCCCTCGGCCGGCCAAGCCTCGCCTGTGGCGACCAACAATGACCATGCTCATTTGAGGTCAGCTCGCCTGACCCTGGCCACCGGCAAATGGAAGAAGAAATGAAAAATAAAAATAAAAATAAAAATAATAGAAAAGAAAAAAATCACATAGTTATTAAAATATTATTAAAAATTATCCATGTCAACATTGACCGTGACATATAGGACGATTGGTCGTCATCGAATTCTGATCAAAATTGATCAGATGAATTCAACTAGCAAAATGCAAAAAGGATTATGACTCAATTGGTAAAATTGAAAGGTTTAGGACTGAATTGGCAAAAGTGCAATAAGGTCTAGGATTTTTTGGACAATTCTTCCTCAAATTTCTTCTTTTGAGTAGATGATATCTCTCGATATTTCGACCGCTGCTTCCATAAGTTGTCTGGTCAGGATGTTTTTTGCCAGCATATGAAATCCTTCCTTGCTCTCCCGACATGCCGCAACATTGATGGTAAAAGCTCAAAGGGAGGCGCGGGAGCTAAGTCTTTTGATGTGGGATGACGACCATTTCTCTAATCTTGTCAAATCCTAGACTCCGTACAATGATGTTTAGTGTAAGGTCTGACGATGTCTCTTTTGTTCCAAGGACATAGGAGGAGCAATGCTCAATTGTTTTCAGACGTCGTTAATGTTCAAAATAAAATAAAATTTATTTTGTATTCTTAACTTGGAGAAGAAGCAAACTTGATAAGCGAGGCAACTTGGAGAATAAGCCAACTTGGAAAACAAACAAAAGGATGAACTTGGGCAAGAAGAAATGCAGAAGCTTCTTCAAGAAGCAGCTTAGAAATTCTCCTATAAATATGTGACATGATAGTCAGTTTTTTTAAGTCTTAGCATAGAGAGAGAAAGAGTGGGAGAGAAAGTTGTGAGTTTGTGTTTTTTTCTTTGTATAAAGCATTCTCAAGGCTAATTTGAATACTACTATCGCATTATATACTTGAATTTTTTCTCATTTCAAATCCTCCAAACTTTCGCAAAATCTCTTATAGTTCCTGCAATTGGTATAAGAGCTAGCAGGTTACTAAGGGTCGTGTCGGAGCCTAGACAGTCAAGAATCCAAGCGCGGAGATCGAGAACCTAGAGTGGACGATCGAGAATCGTGAACCCGAAGCTAACTATGGCATCCACAAGCTCCGTTCAATTGCAACTTCCAAAGTTGAACGGGAGGAATTTCAATAAGTAGTCCGTCCAGATGAAGGTTCTATTCAAATCGCAGGATTTGTGGAACCTAGTGGAGAATGGCTACATCGAAGTAGCTGACGTCGAAGAGTTAATGCTTTGAAGAAGGAAGATAACGATTTATTGGTCGAGTCCCGAAAGAAAGATCAGAAAGCATTATATGCGATTTTTTAAGTTTTGGAAGAGACGATATTTGAAAAAATATCGTGCGCGGAGACGGCGAAAGCAGCGTGGGATATTCTACAGAAATCCTACAAAGGCGATGATCGTGTAAAGCGAGTTCGACTTTAAACACTTCGAAGTGATTTTGAGTCTTTACGCATGAATGACTTTAAATCTATCTTGTCATATTTTGATCGTGTGGAAACCATCGTTAACCAATTGAGGGTTAATGGTGAAGAACTCCAAGACGAACGAGTTGTAGAAAAAATATTGAGGTATTTGACCGAAAGATTTGCCTACGTTGTTGCGGCGATTGAGGAAGACCAAGATATATCAACCATGACGTTGGAGCGGTTAATGAGTTCATTATGCTCACATGAGCAAAGAATGAATCAGAAGTCTGTCAATTCATATCCGGAGCATGCTTTACAAAGCTGGGTCGCTCACTCGACTCGAGGAGGACATCATACTATTTGAGGCCGTGGAGGTGGACGAGGTCGAGGTGGAAATTCTAATTCCACGGGAAGAAATAAAACACGTGACAAATCAAAGGTCAAGTGTTTTAAGTGCAACAAATTCAAACATTACAATTCCGAATGTCGAGCAAACATGATGCATGAGCAGCCAGAACATGCGCACGCTGTTGATGCTGAAGAAACCATCGTGTTGGCATACAAAATGGATGACTTGAATACCGGTGATGCCAATATCTGGTATCTCAATACTGGGTGCAGCAATCACATGTGCGGTCGAAAGAAGCTATTCTCGCAGCTAGATGAACGGTTCGTGGTGAAGTCAACTTCGGGAATAAATCAAAGATTCTCGTGATGGGCAAAGGTAATATCAAATCCAAAGATGGTACTAATGTTACTATTGCAGACATTTTTTTTATACCAGGACTTTTTTGGAATTTGGTGAGTATTGGGCAGCTTTCATAAAAATGCCATAAAGTTAATATTCAAAATGGAGTTTGCACTATTAGAGGTGTAAATAATAAGTTGATCATATCGGTGCATATGAAAAAAAATCGGATGTTCTCTCTATCTCTCCAAACGAAATCTTTATTGAGTTTTCAAGCCATGGCGAAAGATAACAAGTGGTTGTGGCATCTTCGCTTTGGCCATCTAAATTTCTGTGGATTAAAGCTATTGGTCCAGAAAAAGATGGTGACTGAGATGCCTTTGATCGATAGTCCAGATAATCCAAGTAAAGGATGTCTCGTTAGAAAATAACATCGAAAGTCCTTTCCAGTTGAAAAAGTTAGAAGAGCCAAGCAACCTCTAGAGTTAGTGCAATAGATATGTGTAGCCTAGTTGAGGTGGAATCGGTCGGACAAAAAAGGTACGCATTAATTTTTGTTGACGATTTTACTAGAAAAACATGAGTATATTTCTTGAGAGAAAAAGCTGAACCTTTAGGCAAATTCAAGGAATTTAAAGTCTGTGCTGATAAACATAGTGGTTTTAATCTAAAAATTTTGAGATCGGATAGAGATGGAGAATTTACTTCCAATGAATTTGACAAATATTATAAAATTCATGAAATAAAGCGTCAGTTGACTGCTAGCTATACTTCTCAGCAAAACAGTATAAACATCAGTATCAACATCAACAACACATTTATTCCAAACTAGTTGGGGTCGGCGGTCAATGAACCTCAAAGAATCATAAAAATAAAAGCATAATCAAGAGAGGGAAAAGAGATAAATGTGTAAAAATAAATAAGTAAATATATATATATATATATATATATATATCTATACACTACCCATTCACAATACTAATTGCCTTCCTCCACTCCGTCCTAAAACCAATCGTACGCCAATCTATTTCTCACTCCATTAAATCTTGGTTTACTACTTTCTTCCAAGTAAGTTTCGGCCGACCTCTTGCTTTTTTCGTGTTATGCTCTCGATAGCAAAATTCTGTTCGTACCGGTGCATGTAAGGGCCTTCGAAAAATATGCCCAAACCATCTCAATCTATGTTCTCTCATCTTTTTCGCCACCGATTCTACTCCAACTTTTCGTCGAATCACTTCATTCCTTATCTTATCCATCCTTGTATGACCACACATCCACCTTAACATCCTCATTTTCACTACTCCCATTTTATGCTCATGTTTCATTTGTGTTGACCAACATTCAGCTCCGTATAACACGGCAAGTCTGACTGTTGTTCTATAAAATTTTTCTTTTAACTTAAGAGAAATTTTGCGATCACACAGCATTCAGCAAAATGGTATAGCAGAAAGAAAAAATAGAAATATTTTTGAAATGGCAAGAAGTATGCTCAAGGCTAAAGGTTTGCCAAAGAAGTTTTGGGCAGAAACCGTTGTTTGTGCTGTATTTGTCCTAAACAGGTGTCCAACGAGGAGTGTTCTTAGAAGAACTCCAGAAGAGGCTTGGACTGGTAACAAGCCAGATGTTTCGTTACTGCGAGTATTTGGATGTGTTGCATATCCCCATGTACCAGATGAATGAACGAAAAAGTTAGACGATAAAAGCCAGAAATGCATCTTTATTGGTTATAGTGAGGTGACCAAGGGTTATACGCTATATAATCCAGTAATAGAGAAGGTGATTATCAGTAGGGATGTTCAATTTTTTGAACATGAAGTTTGGGACTGGAATCAGAAAGGTAATCCCAAAAACATCACCATTGAAGATGAACCGGCTGTGGGAGAGCAAAAAAAATCTTCAACTGAAGTTCCATCATTTTCACTTGGCAGCTCATCTTCTTCACCAACAACGGTTTCATAACCATTGGTTCGGCGTTCGCAACGATTGCGACAGACTCCAGTAAAATTTAGAGATTATGTGGTTACAAGGGATGATGATAGTGATAATGACAAGGTCATTGATGAAACAATGACAAATTTTTATTTATTTGCTGAATGTGAACCCATTTCGTATGATGATGCAGCTGCAGATGAGAAGTGGATCCAAACAATGAATGAATAAATCCACTCCATCGAAAATAATGACACATGGTAGCTAACTTCTTTACCACATGGTAAGAAGTCTATTGGTGTCAAATGGGTATACAAGACAAAGTACAAGCCCGATAGTCAGGTGGCCCGTTATAAAGCCAGATTGGTTGTAAAAGGCTATAAGCAAAAGATAGATATTGATTATTTTGAAGTATTTGCACTAGTATCTCGAATGAATACCATTCGAATGATGTTAGCACTAACAGCTCAAAACCATTGGAAGATCCATCAAATGGGTATGAAATCAGCATTTTTCAATGGTTTTCTTGATAAGGAAGTCTATGTGGAGCAACCACAAGGCTATATAAAGAAAGGGCATGAAAATCAAGTTTATAAGCTGAAGAAAGCATTATATGGGCTAAAACAGACACCTCGAGCTTGGTACATGAGGATTGATATATACTTGTTGAAGCATGATTTCAAAAGTGACCATATGAGCATACATTGTATATCAAGTCAAATACCAACGATGATCTCATCATTATATGCCATTATGTATATGACTTGATTTTTACAGAAAATCGTGAAAAAATGTTTGCTAAATTCAGGGAGACCATGACAAGTCAGTTCGAGATGGGATTGATGTAATATTTTCTAGGCCTTGAAGTAAAGCAGATAACCGATGGCATATTTGTTTCACAACAAAAATATGTTAATGATATTTTGAAACGATTCAATATGGAATCGCTCAAATCAATTCGGACTCCCATAACAGAATGGTTGGAGCTGAAGAAAGAAGGAACTGGTGAGATAGTAAATCCCACTTATTTTAAAAGTATTATTTGCGGTTTAAGGTATTTAATATCTACAAAGCCGGATATTATGTATGTGTGGGAATTATTAGTCGGTTTATGGAAAAACCGTACCGATCACATATGCAGGCAACAAAGAGAATTTTACGGTATATCAGTGGAACTCGAGATCATGAAATTTTATACTCTCACACTAACGACTTCAATTTAGTGGGATAAACAGATAGTGATTGGGCATGTGATATTAAAACGAGGAAAAGCACTTCCGGATATGCGTTTTTTTTTCTAGGGTCAGGAGTTTTTTCTTGGTCCTCGAAAAAGCAAAATACATAGCAGTAACTTCGGCAACATGCCAAGGGATATGGCTTTGTAGGATGCTTAGCGAACTGAAACATGAGCAGAAAGGTCCTATCGTATTGATGTGCGATAACAAGTCGACAATTGCGTTAGCCAAGAATCTTGTTTTTCATGAAAGGAGCAAACATATCGATATCAAGTACCACTATATCCGTGAGCTAGTTAAAGATGGCGATATTGAACTTGATTTTTGTGGGTCTGAAGACCAAATTGCAGATATCCTGACAAAACTTTTGAAGTCAGATTCGTTCGAGAAATTGAAGACGATATTTGGTGTTATGAATTTCCAAAATCAATTTTAAGGGAGTCTGTTAGAAAAAAAATAAAATTGATTTTGTATTATTAACTTAGAGAAGAAGCAAACTTGTTAAGCAAGACAATTTGGAGAACAAGCCAACTTATGGAGGAAGCCAACTTGGAGAACAAGCAAAAGGATGAACTTGGGCAAGAAGAAATGCAGAAACTTCTTCAAGAAGGAACTTAGAAATTCTCGTATAAATATGTGACATGGTAGTCAGTTTTTTTAAGTCTTAGCATAGAGAGAGAGTGGGAGAGAAAATTGTGAGTTTGTATTTCTTTCTTTGTGTGAAGCCTTCGCAAGGCTAGTTTGAATACTACTCTCGCATTTATATACTTGAATTTTTTCCCATCTCAAGTCCTCCAAACTTTCGCAAAATCCTTTCTAGTTCCTACAGTCGACACATCTAATAGGTAGGTGCAAGAATGGCTTCTCTTTTGAACAAATTTTCTTTTGTAGGTAGAGCATTTCGGCAATGCTCCTCATAAGAGAAACTTTATCTTATGGATCGTCTTTAATTGCCGAATTTTGTTCCCTAAAATTCGGAGAGTCCGAGAAGAGGAGAAGGCATGATTCTTATTATTTAGTTTGTCGAGGGATTCTTTATTGCGATGGGATAAGTTTACTGAGAGTCCTAAAGCTTGTTGCCAAAATGCAATCGAGTTCTAAAACTTTCAAAAGGTGCAATCAAGTCCTAAAACTTGCCACGAAAGTGCAATCGAGTTCTAATACTTTCAAAAGATGCAATCAAATCCTAAACCTTGTCAAGAAAATGCAATCGAGTTCTAAAACTTTCAAAAAATATAATCCATAGAAGGACTTGATTTCACAAATTTGACAAGTATCAGGACTTAAGTGCATCTTTTAACGAGTTTTAGACTCGATTGCACCTTTGAAATTTTTAGACTCGATTGCACCTTTTGAAAGTTTCAAGACTCTATGGCACTTACGTGAGAAAATTTTGAGACTCGATCGCACTTTCGCGATAAGTTTTGGGACTTCGAGCGCACTTATCTTATTGTTGCAACACCTTTGATGGGAGAGCAACCTGATTTAGTGTTCCTCCACGCCAATCTCTCTTTAGACAATTGAGACTTTAGAGGGACGATGAGAATTTCAGTCACTTTTTTTTTCTTTTCTCCTCATCACTCGCTGACCACATAACAAAACGAGGAGATTGTGTTTCTTCCTATTAGTAAACTTTGACATCCGCACGAGAGTCTAGCTCCATTTCCAGCACGCCAAAAATCACAACGAGGGAAATATAGACCTTTAGGAATCGGACTCCACGGTGAGGATGGAGATCGAGTCTTTTTCCATGCTTGCTTGCCCAGCATTTTTTGAATCCAAATCCACCATTATCCGCCCTGAGATTTCAAGCATCCCATTTTCTCTGGTGCTCGTAAACTCGTTATTTTTTCTTTACAATTGCCCGGCGAAGGGGAAGCTGAAATTTTGAAAATAAACGTTACATATTGTAGAAAGGGATCGCTTGCCCTTTTCTCAGAAGGGCAAGTCCTGCCCTTGGAATCCGGGCCGTCCGTGTTATGAATGGACGGCCCAGATCATTACTAAAAAAATAAATAAAAAAACCCAAAAAGTTACCCCATAAAAACAAAAAATCTAAATCGTGATGGTCTGGATCCCAAGGGCAGACGCTTGCCCTTCTGAGCAAAGGGCAGGCGATCCGGATCCACATATTGTGGTAATGCTTATACTACGACTTTGATTGAAGTTTCCTTTCCAGCTTTAAGCAACCCGTCTGATACATATTCACCCTTGTTGGAATCCAAGCAAACATTTGATTCCTATAGAGACTCACGATATGAAGGAATTCATAAATTTTTTTTACGGTGTTCCATAATTTAGGGACTCAGTTCAACAGTCATATATTTTTTTTGTTAGCTTTCTTTATCATTAAGAATAGGACATTCACGACTGTGATAAAATATACAGGGAAGGTTAATCACATTGCCCCGATGCCTCTCGAAAAGTTCGAAATTTGGCGAAAGTTCTCCATTAGATTTAACACTGAATGAGACAGTTTCAACGCGTGGCATTCCCCAATTTCTCATTCTGTACGAAAGCACATCATCGATGTACTAGCATTCCCCCCCGCGACGCGCTAAAGATAAATGTGAACGGGTCATTCATACAAGAAACAGGTGAAGGGGCAATCGCTTGTGTGTGTTGCGACAGCCATGGCCTTTTGGTCGACGGCTTTACCCATACGGTGAGTGTGAATTCAGCAAAGCAAACGGAAGTGACTGCCATTGTAGAGGCCCTAAAATACTTTTAAGGAAGAGTCGAACTGGTGTTGGAGTTATAAACTGATCAATATGATCTGGTTAGGGAGATAATTGCAGCTACAGATCAAATATGCTGGAAAGTGCATGCTCTTATCACCGAAGCCCAAGCCCGCTTGAGGAAGTTCCACGCCCTGAAGTTAAATTATTGCAAAAGAGATTGTAATTTTGTTGCAGATTGGGTCGTCAAAGCCTATCGTAACAACTATTTAATGAAAGCTTAAACAGTGCTTTTCTTGACCAAAAAAAATGTATTAGCTTTCAAAATTCCCACTCCACTTTGTCATAAGCCTTCCGCATATCATGTGAAACTTTTTTTTGCGGACTTTCAACTTATGCAACACTCCCTGAACAATCAAGATAGTTTTCTTGGGAATAAATGATACTCGAAGCAAGAGGAAAATCCAGAAATGCTACGTTTGGCAGTTATGATATAAGTCAGGATATGATAAAATTTATCATATTATATGTTTGGTTCATACTTAGGATAATATATAGTAGGATATAAGGGGTATAAACTTGGATATAATTATCCTAGGGGAGGTAGGATAAAGATAGATATAATTTCTTTAGTTTATGATATAAAAACTATTTTTTTGAATAACAAACTTCTTATATAATAAAATTAAAATAGTAATTATTTTTAAATAATTTTAAATTATAATGTTAGAAAGAAAAATCAAAATGAAAAATAATTTTTATTTTTATTTTTTTTTATAAATTATAGTTATAATTTGATTTCTTTCTTCTTTATAATATATAGTTTGTATATGTATACACACACATTAGTATCTATGCCATTAAATATTTTAAATATAATAGTACAATTTGTTTTTTAATGAAAAAATTTATTAAGATATGATAGAAGGGAGTCAAAATAATGATAGAAAGATATTTATAATTAAAAAATAATAAAAATGAAGTAGAACAAATTAGAATGTAAGTAAATATATTCAAACTTGAAAATGATTCTTCTAATTCTTGAAGATAAGTAGTAATGAAATTTCTAAAAATATTAGCATTTCCATTTCCGTATTCTCTATCTCTAGTTTATGTAGAAGTTTCATGATTGATTTGTAACTTTATAGTTTATTATAAAACTTTACGTATAGCGAGATAGTTGAAACTTGCTCTCCTTCTTAACTGTCTGGTTCACATCAAAATTCTGAGAAAAGCAAAAAGAGAGTCAAACCTCATTCTCCTGCATAACCATGCGTTTCATATTGAGGTTTGAAGAATGTCGCGAAAAAAGGCAAAATTTTTTAACAAAGTTGAATGTTTATATTTTCTTCCTTTTACTAGATTTAGCAGTGAATTACAATAGATTCTTATATTTTTCGCTTGTGCTTTTTCAAATTCATTTTACATTGATATATCGTATATATCAAACAATTAATATGATATGATATGAGCATATCCGACTCTATTAATGTGATTCACCAAACACAGGATATGAAATGGCAAAACCTCAGGATTTCATATACTATCATATCCCATCTAATCCTGTCCTAACTAAAAATCCAGGCGACCAAACGCAGCCAAAATGGTTACCAATGTCAACTCTTCTTCGACCAGTATAAAGTTTCGAAAAGATAAATTACTTCAAGGGAAAACTAGGCTAAACAAATTGGATTCGGACTACCTGACATTGAGGTTTCTGTAGCATGCGTAACATTACTCAAATCAGGCCGTCCAAATGAAAATAGATGGTTAAGAATGAGCCACGTCATTTGTTGAGGGAGAGGGAAACAAGTTGGGCGGAAAATTTTTTGGGGCTTGAAAAATTTTGAATCTCAACTCTTTCTCAATTCAAGCTGTCCATTTTGATCAATGAGATTCGGGGGAGAGATGTTAAGGTTTGCCTAAACCGTAGATTTGTCTAATGACCTCTGGCTCTGGTCAATTTGAGAAAGCATGCAGAACTCTTATGGAAAGGTTTTCCAAATCCCTAATCCACACGTTTTAAGCTTTTGGCATCTTAATTTGCAATTATTGATGCTCCAACTGTGTATTGTAAATTGTATTTTGTATGGATATCAAGGTCTTTCTTTTTAATTAATGAAAGGGTGAGAGTGGGGGACCGACGCAGGCGCAGCCACTCCTTTGGACGTTGTCCTAAGAGTCTTGTGCTAGTTGTCGAATATTCTATTTGCGCCATGATTACTGAGGGCAAAAAGCTAATCTGACGGTCCTACCAAACCGAATAGGATGGTTCAACTACTGATCACAAATTTCGTTTCTTGAAATCGGATCGCTTGCTGACTCGGTTTCAAGATTTTGACTGGCCGGTTTTTATACTTTTACGTACTTTCATTGTAACCTAAAACACAAAGTTATCAGAAGAATCGCCAAGGAATCGCACCTCATGTCCGCGTGATATATTTGTTAGCCAAAAATCCATGTTTGAAATGTAATTACCACGTATCTGCGTGAAATGCTTGTTCCATGTTTGACATATACGATTCAAGTTGTATCATTGAATGATAGTGTTGTCGCCTAAGCAGAGAAATTTTTCGTAATTATGGGAGCAATATCCACCGTAATCTTTTTATTTGGCTCGAGAATAATATTTAAGTTGCAACTTATTGTTTAAATATTAACAATTCGATATGTTTCATTAAAAATTGTGTGGGCCCTTTTATAACTTCATCGTTTTATTTTAAGTTACGATAAAAGTACATAAAAGTTAAAAAAAAAAAAAGAGGAGTTGGGCAATCAAAATCTTGAAATCGAACAAGCAAGTGATCCGGTTTCAAGAAACGAAATTTGTGGTCAGTAGTTGATCTTTCTACCGTCTGAGTTGGTGGGACGGTTAGTTAAGCTTTAATCCTCTACTCAATTCATCCCGTATGAGTAGGGGTCCGCCGCTACAGCCCCATCGCTAGAGGTTCGGACGTCTCTCCACATGATGTACCAAATGCCCAAAGGCATAAGCTAATCAGTGACTTTGCCCCTCGACACATCTCGAAATTATGACCATGTGGAAGACATCGCAACCCATTTACTATCGAGCCGCCATGCTCTGTGGTGGCATCAGAGTCTTTTTATTCCTCGTAGCTAGTCCCCGATTTTGCAAGAAAATGACCGAGATAGAATTTCTTTAGTCGAATTTGAAGTGCATATCAAATGTGTTACTCTTCTACACAATCTACATCCATCGCCATTGATTCGAATAATTGGTTCATTTTCAGCCCTACGACAAATGAAAGCGGATCGTATAACGGCCAGTGCACCATATAAAAGTCCTTTCTTTTTCCCCTATTGTTTCTATCTCGAGCATGGTCGATGCACCACTTCCGTTTCGGACATATATAAGATTTCGATTTCACGCCAAGCGGTTCAAATTAGGGGTGATCGTTCCCGGTTCAACCCGATTTCCCTCGAGAACCGATAACCGGATTGGTTGTCCCAGTTCTCAATTTTTCGAAACCGCAAACAGGACCACTGGTCTGGTTCGATTCTCGAATGGTTCCATTGGACAGAGCACATGCCAAAAAAGTGTGGGCGGTTCCATTCGACCGGTTTCCCGATCCTTGGGAACCGTTGGGGTTTCATTGGACCGAACACATGCTAAAAAAATGTGGGCGGTTCCATTTGACTGGTTTCTCGATCCTTGGGAACCGTTCAAAATCACCAGGCATTCTGAATCATCGCCAATACTGAACCCATCGATGAATAGTTTCCACCATTTGAGGGCCATTTGTGATGAGACCCTGAAAGAAATGTACGCGGGCTTCATCGTCCAAGTCCAAATTGAACTTCTCTTGAAGCTGTCGACATACACGAATAACTTCTATCGTGACCAAATGCATAACTTTGTGTCTGGACGGAAAGTCAACGCATAGAAATTCACTCACTTTATGGAATCCTTTTTTAGGATCATAGGCGATGTCATGGATGTTGGAATCCGCCATTAGATGGAAAAGGTTCAAAATTAGGTTACTGGATTTCCGAAGAATGTTGCCTGCTTCACAACAATATGTCTTGAATCTCTTGTAGTACTCGCTGTGGAAGAAAAATGTTGCCCATTACCTCATCCAGGACACACACATATATATATCTATATCGATTGATCTGATTTTGTCAATGCGGTCCTAGAGAACTGGACCGGTCCTTTTAGGAATGAAACCGAACCACCGGTCTTGATCCAGTCCGGGTGGTCCCAAGTCGAGAGTTCCGATTTGCTCATCCCTAGTTCAAATCTACGTAGAGAATCAAGATAGAATATATAGAGTTGGGGACTTGATTAGGAAATTCATGCACGTTTAACGACTTAATTCGATAAATAAAAGTTTTTGAGGACTCGATTAACAAGATTCGAAATTTGAGGAGACCAGAAGCAGTGTTTCCCCCTCCATTTTCCGAGGCTGGAGTCTCTATCGATCCGGTCCGATACACTCAACTCGATTTGGACCTCTCCTGATATATTATTCCGAAGTCGGGATAGATCTATTTCAGATTCGGTGCAGGGACGTCCCAAAACAGCGTAAAGCGCCGGGCCGAGTCCGACCATCCAAACGGGAATTAGAGTTGACTTTATTCTCCCCTTTTCCACAACAGCCAAACAGCCGGCCATTTCTAATGGCGTCGCTGCATTTCCAAATTCGCCCTCGCGACAGACCAGAAATCACCGTCTCGGTTGAATCGCGACCCCTCTCTCTGTCTCTCTCGCCCACTCCGAGCCCAAGCAGCCATTGACAACCGTCCTCCGAGCTCGCGACCATCGGCCGAACCGGCGCGGAAACCTGAATCGAGTGCTCCAGTAGATGTTTGCTTCGTTTGAGAAGGAAAACGGAAGCGAAAGTCTGGGGGGAGACAGAGCGAGGGAGAGATTGATTCGATTGGAAGAATGAGGTCTTCTTCCTCTTCAGGAAGGATCGACATCGCTGCGAGCGCTCAGAGGCTCGATGTCGACAATCGTATCGCTCTCCGCTACTACCACAGGATCGCCGATAATGTCCTCAAGCAGGTACGTTGGAATTTTTTCTGCTTGATCCATGGTTCTTATCGATCTGCTGAATGTGATCTCAACTGTTTTTTTCCATTCTCTCGGTACCTTTAAGTTCTTATTTGGCTTTTGAGTAAATCGAATGTGAGGCATGAGAGATGTGGAGGCTGGTTTCTTAGTTCATCAGCTAGCTGTAACGTCTGGAGCATTTCATTCCTCACGGCTTTTTGTGAGTTCACTAGATTATGTTGTACTTCACGACCAGGCAACCCTGTCGGTTGCGTTGTAGGCATCTAATTTGAAGCTTCTGATACGTCTTCTGTATCAGCCAGTTTCCTGGATACATAAAAATTGGTCTTGGTAAACGGTAAAGACTTTGTCATAGCATGTATTAGGACAGGAACGAGACTGTGAAGACTATTCTGGGCTTTCCAGACTTTGCCATTCATTTGTTGATATTGGTAAAATGCTTGATAGGGGTATTTTGTCTCCATTACACGATAACTCCATCTTGTCTGATTGATGTCCGTATGACAAATTGCTATGTACAGATTCTCTCGTTGTTACTCAGAACATGATTCTTCCTATATATGGCGCATGCCATTTTGCGATGGAGAATGGTCTTGCCTGACGTCATTGGTTACAGTCGATTGCTGGATGTCTAAAACATCTCCTATGATTTCAATTGGTTGACCCTGAACACTTAAGAGTTTGAACGAGTTATAGCTCCATATTCTTTGATTGATGCATGCTGCTGTTCTTGCATATCATGGATCATTGTTGTGATGTGACTGAATTGACTGTTCTGTGTTTCTAAATATACGGCTCGTGAATCCTGTACCCCTATATTCTTGGATTTATTTTCGTTTTTAACTTCTTGTTTATCTCCCGTGTCAATTGCGTGCAGGCTAATATATTCCGAGAGGAGAATAATATTGTAGATCTGTATGTTATGCTTCTCAGGTTTTCGAGGTACAATATGTCATCCCTCGTTTTTCTTTATGTGTTACTGTCCAGTGAATAGATACTTGATTCGGTTGTGAAAAGACTAGAGAAGCAATTTTGCTCATATTTGCTAGAAACTACACTAGAGGTTTATATAATTCCGTCATTTTGCGTCAGTTTGGTATCCGAGACCATTCCTCGCCATCGAGATTATAGAGCATCTTCACAAAAGAAGAAGGATTTACTGAAAAAGGTATCTTCCTAGTTTCCTATGTCACTTCATGTAGGATTGAGAAATACTGCGTTGTTCTGGATCACATGTGAACATGGTTTATGATTTCTCTTGTAGCAATTGCTAAATGCATTGACTGAGCTGGAGGATTTGAAGCCCAAAGTGCAGCAGAAAATCGATGGTTCTAACCGAAAACAGGCGAACCAGATGAATAACTGGGGTTATCGTAATCAAAGTAATTCTCTGGAGTGGACTTCTGTCAGAAAGCAGATTTCGACAAATTACGGCATGAAAGTGGTATCGCAGCCTGTTCTTCCACAGACTTCTCCTAACTCTGTCTTCACTCAAGTTGTGCGAGTTGTGCGTTCCTGTCTTTGTGATTTGAGGACCATTGATCTTAATACTGTGCATTGTCTAAGGTATCAAGACCAGCTTCTCTACCATCCAATTATCGGAGTACAACGATTCAGCCGCCTCTGCTATCCAATCCAGTGAATGAGCAATTCCGCAAATTGTAAGTGGTTGTTTCTCAGTAACATCTACACATTTTGGAAGTAATTTTGATTCATTGATAACCTTGTTAAGTTAGAGTTTTGTATCAGGTGAAGTTTTACTGAACTCCTTGTAAGCACAGCTGTCCTAGTGCAAGCAACTCATATTGTCGATGGTCTAGATTTGATAGTTCCTGTATGATGGTACCCACATTGGTTGCTTAGTTAGGTCTCCAAGCCACTTTCTTTCTGTTCTATGCCTAATCAAACCACTAATGTGATAAAAGTAATGTGTGCTAGTCCTGTAGAATTGGTCAGTCAAATTGTGACCTACCCCACTCTAGGCACCTCTTATCAGGGCATTTGAGAACGGTTGTCTGCTGATGTCCCTTAGTACCCCCTGTATTTTTTCTATCAATTTGATGGGCACACTTACAGTTTTCTTAAAGAAACTCTGCTGTATATTGGCTAGGTAAAATTATGCTTCCATCGTAATACATGTATGGGCACACTGCATTTTTGCCACCATTTTGATGGCACACTTACAGTTTTCTTAAATACGCTCTTCTATATATTGGCTAGGTAAAATTATGCTTCCATTGCAATGCATGTATGGAAGGGTTGCTTAGATATGAAACTTGCATAAGTGAAGTTTGCGAAGATAAGCTAAACTTGAAGTACAGATTCCTGTGACATGTAGTCCAGTCGAGCATGTGAGAAAATTGATTTGTCTTTCTTGAGATATTCTTGTGCTGGATTAGCATGAATGAAAAAATCTAGAAGTTTGTTTAGGCTGATAAATGAGAGACTTCTCCAACTTTTTTATTTTTTTTCTCTTGACTATTGTAGATCACTTAGCATGGTGCGCCCGAAGGAGGAGACTCTCTCCAGGCATTCTATTTTAGGGCCTAATGGACTTAATGGGCACTGGCAGCCACCTAGGAGCGATAATTGGGTATGGAACTATGGTCTTAAATTTTTTCTTCATTTTTCAATCCTGATGGATGCCGACTTTTCCTGTGACTAGGTTCAATATCCAAGCAACATAGACTTGACTCCGGTTGAAATACCCAGGTTGGTCTTCTATGTACTGTGGTCTATTCTGCTGTTCATTACATACCTATACATTGTGGAAAGGTTTTGAGGCCTAGGAAGCTCTGTGATTATTGTAGCACGTATGTGCTTTCCTTTCATCTTGACTTGACTTGTACCGTTGACTGAATGGTGCCTTATGCAAGAAGCAGGCTGCTACCATCTGAAGAAGACAAACATGCAATTAAGAATGACTCCACTGAGTTGGAAAAGGAAACGTCTAGTTTAGATTCAAATCTCGTTGTCGACGATGCCAACAGGGTGCCTCAAACTGAGGAAGAACCTCTGATGATCTCCTTTGAAACTACAGAAACAACTGTTCAAGCAGATATCATTCGACAGCCATCTCCTCCTCCTGTTCTGGCAGAAGTGCAAGATTTAATTCCAGGAGTGTCTCACGAACATAATGATCTAAAGTGTGGCTTGGATAAGCCAGCATCTGATAATTATATTTGTTCAGAGTCCCCCCTACAGTTGCACATTGTAAGTCTTGAAGTCCTTTGCTGCTCATGGTTACTTTATTACATTGTTCCCTTCTAGTTTATAACCTCCTTTTGTCTTGGGAAAGTGCCATTGACTTAACAGAAACTCTGGCTATCCAATTTAGGAAGATTTATTTGAAGGATTTTGGTGTTAAAGAGTGCCCTGGAGGCACTTGTTAAGTAAGCAAATGAGGAAATGTTGGAATCTCCAATGCACTGACTTTATCAAGTTACGAGTAATTCATGCTTTGAATTACTTTTTTTTACTAGGCATGCTTTAGCAACTGTCTCCTGGGCACTTGTTAATAGGGCCTTTAATGAGTATGCAATGTATAAATTAGAGAGAGAATATCCTTGCAGATGATACGTTGGTAATTGTTAGTAAATAACTAGAGAGTTCAGACTGAGAATTTGTGTGCGCTCATTATTTTGCTGCTGTTTCTTTTTGCAGTCAACGGCATTGATGAATGCCTTTATGAAACTGGCTAAGGTTAATACTGACCGCAATTTGGAAACGTGTGGCATCCTTGCAGGTTCACTTGTGAGTACTGCAGAATCTTCAAATTGTTCCTTGCTATTTGTGAGGCTAATATATTCTCTATGTCTTTTTGACAGAAACATAGGAAATTCTTTGTCACTGCCCTAATCATTCCAAAGCAGGAATCAACATCGGATTCTGTATGTCAGCCCCACACATTTAGAAATTTTAAGTGTCACCATTCTTTCATTGATAATTTTTTGTCCTTCACCTACTGACATTTGTTTAAATACAGTGCCAGACCACAAATGAAGAAGAGATATTTGAAGTGCAAGATAAGCAATCTCTTTTTCCACTAGGGTGGATTCATGTGAGTTTTTGGTGGTGTGCTTGTGAACTCTACTTGCCTTGTGTCTTTTTGATTAAGGTGGATTTGGTATTGTGCTGAATGATCTTATGTCATCTAATAATAAGTTTTAAGATGATCAGGCTTCAGAATTGTCTTCACAGATTTGTAGAGGAAACGAAGTAAATTCATCTTGTTCCCTTGTATTAGAAAGTTATGTGAGAAACACACTATTTAAAGTTCCTGCAACTCGGTTATATTGCAAGGGAACTATTTCAGAAACTTCTCCCCATCAGAAATGTTAAAAGCTCCATTTATTTTTGGAGTTATATTCAGTCAAGATGTCGGGTAGAGTGGATAATGGTGCGTATAATTTGCCTACCTTTTTTTTTCTGCTATATATGGTGCATGTATTTTGTTGACGTGTTCAAGGACAAGAAAGCTGAACAAACTTAATATGGTCACTTTTTGTTGGGAGAAATTTTGTGTTTTTGCCTTTTTAAACAGAAGGTTTGTGCGTACAGTTAAAACGCGAAAAGTTAAGGAGGCATTAAAGAAGATAAAGAGTAGTAAGGCCTTGGGACCTGATGATATCCCTATTGAAGTGTGGAAATGCTTAGGGGATGTAGTAATAAGTTGGTTGACTAGTCTTTTTAACAAGATACTTCAAACTAATAAGATGCCTGATGAATGGAGGGAGAGTATACTTGTTTCTATCTGCAAGAACAAGGGGGATATCCAGAATTGTTCCAACTATAGAAGCATTTAAGTTTATGAACCATGCAATGAAGTTGTGGGAGAGAGTTATTGAGCATCGTTTGATAATAGAGACTAATGTTTCTGTCAGTCAATTTAGATTTATGCTAGGAAGATCTAAAATGGAAGCTATTTTCTTGATACGACAATTGATGAAGAGATATCGAGAAAGGAAGAAGAACCTTCATATGTATTTATTGATCTCGAGAAGATGTATGATAGGGCTTCAAGAAAGGTTCTGTAGTGGGTTCTTGAGAAGAAAAAAGCACTTTTAAAGTATGTAGAGGTAATCAAGAATATGTATGACGGTGTTACTGCATGTGTGAAGGCTTGTAACGACACATCAAGTTATTTTTAGGATGGAGTGGAGGAATACTATTAGAATTGTGAAGGGGCAGAATTTCCACATTCCTGACTATCCTTCTTAGTCCTTTCCTTATATATATCTTTGTTTATTTATTTTTATATATTTATCTCTTTTCCTTCGATCGGTCTTGTTTTTATTTGATGTATTTTTGGGGGTTCATCGACCGCCGACCCCAACTAGTTTGGGATAAAAGTGTTGTTGATGTTAATGCCTTTTCAAAATGAAGGATGGGGTATCAGTGTATTAGGCCAAAATCCAAGGGGGTTCATGTGATGCCTGAGTTTTAGATTGAACAACATGTTTTGGATGAACTGTGACGTTTGATGGCTGAAGTTTGCTTACAAAGAGTTGTTTGCTTTTACCCACTTCTGCCATTCTGGGACGAGCTACAAAAGAGTGATCCATTGTTTGGAAGCTTTAAAGAGATGATTTGGAGTAATTCTGTGGTACTAGTTTTGTTGTGGACATCAGTTAACTGAAACTGTTGTGTGTGTGAGAACTTATTGCTTAGAAACTAAGTATCTTCCTACAGTTTTATCTAACATCCAGAATGTAATTCACAAAAAACAATATGATCTGAAGACTTAACAAACGGATGCATTTTTCTTCTTGGGTCTCCCCTATCATGAGAAGGATGAGGAATCTTTGCTGTTGTTTGCATGTTATTCTCCAGTTTGTGGCTATAAACAGATAAAACTGATTGCATTGCTTGGTGGTTCAGCATAGTTGAGATCTCTCCTTGCAAATTACTAGATCGCATAACTTTCTCCTTTGTGGGGAGAGGACTTTCTTCTGTCATTTGTATGTTCTCTTATCTTGCAGTCGGTGATCATACTTTGGTGGTTCATTGTCGGCTGCATGTGCCTTTCATATGTTTCGCTAAATTATATATGAAGCTCTTACTTGATTTATGTTTTCACTGAGAGATTGATTGTTCTTCAATGTTTAATTTCAGACGCATCCTACGCAGTCCTGTTTTATGTCATCGATTGATCTTCACACACATTACTCTTATCAGGTGTGTATCTCTTTCTGGTCTTTGTCACCCTTTTAATTTGCTAGGTGGCGGTACATGTGGAGAATAGAATAGTTGTACTTCTCTCGCACTTGGGATAAGGTTGTCAGCTTACCAGACTGTTGATTTTTAGTTCACTTATTCTACTTGATCTCCAAATTCTCGACTTTTGACTTGACCTTTCTCGCAGTTACCTTACCTAGGAAGAAAATTTCTCCTCATACAGAAGTTCCTGTTGACAGAGACTAAATAATGGTTCAATTGTAATAAAATTGCCAGAGACGCACTGCCTCTCAGAAGATTTTATTCACACCAAACATGCTGCATACTATCATACATGAGTCTTTCCTATTCTTCCACCCATTCCAAGATGTGGCTTTTGAAAATTACACTCGTCTTAAGCTCTCTTTCTTTCCTTTTTTTTTTGTCCACTAAAGTAGGCTATTGAGCTCGCGTGGCACATTTTAAACGTGGATTGTCATTGCGCTTTGTAGCTACTTACTGGTTCACTCATTGGTTTCCTCCTTGTCCAGATCATGTTGCCGGAATCTGTTGCAATAGTAATGGCTCCAAAAGATGGCTTGAGGTTGGCCTGTTTTTCCATCTATTGCCTTATTTGCTAGCTGATATGCATCTCGTTAATGCCGGTCGTTTTAACTCTGCGCAGGACCCATGGGATTTTTCGGTTGACGACGCCTGGCGGCATGTCAGTCATAAGACAGTGCCAGCAGCGCGGGTTTCACCCCCATAACCAGCCTTCGGATGGCGGGCCAATTTACAAGTCGTGTACAGATGTCTATATGAATCCGGATCTTAAATTCGACATCATTGATCTACGATGACCAGAATTTTGGCATCGGAACTGGTAATTGTTTAACGTGCAATTGTCGATAGCATATATGAATATGATATTTTTGTTTTGGGAAACTCCGATTAAGCCCATGATTGTTGAAATGCCTGCGATTTGTACATAAGACAGGAAGAGCCAAACTGCCCAGTTGGCCTGTATTGTGTGAGAATCTGGGAAAGCTACTGCTTGTCATTCATTGAAGAGATTTTTGTCTATCTCACAACTGAGAATACTGGCTCCAGCTATTGGTTCCATGGAGATTTGCATGGACATATTATTAATTTTTCCAGTGCTATATTGATAATCCATTTCCACTCAAATAACTCAAAATTCGGTATGTTATTTGTTTTCATATTAATAAGAATTCAGCAAATAACAAATTGAACAATAGAAAAGTGTAATAAAAACATGTGTGCTAAGTTAAATATTCAGAAATATGAAAGTTGCTTCGAAACTGAAGTAATAAAATCGAAACAAAATCGTCCCCGTTGCATATCAGGTCTTCAAATCCGAGGGCCACCTCGACTGTCACTGGGCTTCGGCCGTGGCTTGACAAGGCGGGAAGAATTCTCGTTCTTTGTCAAGATGAGGTTGTGGGGGCAGCAATTGTCATGGGTCGACCACCTTGTCGCAGTTGCCCTCCTCAGATGAGCTCCTCACGGTGGTCACATCCTCCTCTCTATGATCGCATGGTTTGATCAGAGGACGCAAAACCATCTCCTGCTGGTCGCCATCCTGGAACAACCACGACAAGTTGGTAGCTGGCGGTCCTTGGCGACGAGAATGTTTCAGCTGCAGGAGGCCGAGGTGGTGGCGGGAGGTGGCGGCAACGCGAAGCGAGGAGTGGCCTCAACAAAAACAAGGCAAAATTTCAAGTCTCGAAGCTCAGCCCTTTTTTTTCCCCCTGATTGGTGATAATTTTTTTTTATTGGAAAAATATATTTAAGATGGGCCTAAGTAGAATCCATGTAGACCGATTTTTAATTGGTTATTTTCCCTTAGAGTTCATTTTAATATATTCATAAAATTGGAGTGATGCGCTTTTAAAACCCATCTTGCAACTACAAGTGGAAAGTGGTTCGATCGACCCATTTCGCCACCTTTAAATAATCGTTTCGGATTAGGTTTGGAAAGAGAGTGGAACTGATTCGATTTTATCTTGTCTTAATTTTGTCGCGTCGATACCAATTGACAAATTGGTAGCGAATGTGAACAGATAATATGCTTTTTGTGTATGTTTTTGCAACTGAGATTGATAAACTACAGCATTTACTTGCGAACTGATATATATATATATATTGTGAAAAGATAGATATCATGGATGATAAACATTCTATTTTTCTTTTTTTTTTTTTTGCTCTCAGAAAGAGGATTGGAACAAAAAATTGTTTAGTTAAACAATTTCATTTTTCTATCTCCAAGACAAATTTCTAGAAATAGGTTTGGAATAGAAATTTTCTAATTTTCTAATTCTTAAACAGAAACAAAAATAAGAATTCTTCTTATCGTTCAATTCTCTCTCTCGTGTGCAGTCTACCTTTCTCTTATGTCTCTGTTGCTGGTCATCGGTCCGTCGATCGATGGCCGTGAATGATAGAAATTTGATGATGTTATCAAACGAATTTATATTCTGGAAATATAATTTTTGTGTCATTATTCAATGCGTTTCTCTGTTCAGAAATTATTCTAGGAAATAGAAATGGAAAAATCTATTTCTAATAAGAAATAGCCTATGGGAATGGAATGGTTATCATAGATGCCCTTTTCTTGAGATTATCTTTCTTTTTCTATTTTTTCTTTTCAGTTACGTAAGAGTAGTTATAGAGGAGCCTACACAATGAGCCGAGAATTGCTCCGACTAAGGGTGAGTAATTTCAGATTCCATACGGGTTCACCTACAACCTAAAACCTATCCGTCGAAACGGGTTCCTCATTTTTTAGAAACTGAAACCTACCTATATATCTTGAAACCTGAATCCGACCCTATCACAGGTTTCAAGATCTATTTAGATTCCATCTGTATTCTTAACTAAACGATTGTAGTGAATTATTACTTTAATTATCATCGCTTGCTACTACAACCCACTAACTACAACTCATACTTAAATATACGAATAAGTATAAAACATTAACAAAGTAAAAGCTTCATTAATAAATATCGCAGAAAATAAAAACTTAGACTAGTAGTTCTAGGTTTTACACTCATTATTGAACGCTAATGACTTTATTTCAGGTTCCACCTACTTGGAACTTAAAATTTACCCTTCGGAACATGTTTTCCTATTTATAGAATCTGAAATCTTACATGCCTTGAAACTTAGAACCAGACCGAATCTTTCACTTTCACGTTTCAGGTTTTTACATTAACACCATGCTCACCCTTGTCTCGGACACACTACAACCGGCATCAGTGTTCTGACAGCATTTTTGTGTGTGTGAGAGACCCGACAATAACAAATATTCGCCGAAACATGTACTATA
Organism: Rhodomyrtus tomentosa; assembly: GCA_028455895.1. NCBI lineage: Eukaryota > Viridiplantae > Streptophyta > Magnoliopsida > Myrtales > Myrtaceae > Rhodomyrtus > Rhodomyrtus tomentosa. Next base: position 43,544,253 of record JAPCWY010000003.1, on the reverse strand, counting down.
GATTCTGAAAATAATATCCCCCGGAATACTTCGTTGTGAGAATTTCGTCTAGTTCATCCACATTACCAGTGATTGGAGCGTTGCATGTGCTATCAACATGTGACTACTACCAAAAGGAAAGTGTTTACTTCGTTGATTTTTATTTTCGTTTAACATGAAAAATAACTTTTACCCGAAAAGAATAAGGGAAAATAACATAAAACAAATCGTAAGTTATAAACATTACGATAGGCCTAATCCCAAAAACAATCTCAAACTTTAGACTTTGTCTCAAAAATATGCACAACTTTTTTTTGTTTCCTTAAAAAACCTCCAACTTTGGACTTTGGCCCAAAAATATCCACAACTTTTTTTGTCTCCTAAAAAACCTTCAAATTTTGAATTTGTCCCAAATCTACCTGTCCAATCACAAAAAACCCTCAAAACCCATCTCGTAGAATTTCCGACGACCCCGACGTTGGCCGTTTAGCTTCTGTCGAAACTCCAAGTAAATCTGAACCGTCGCCCGATAGTGTGACCTTATCCCGGGACAATAGCAACTATCGTCATCGGCTCCTTATCCGTTGATAGTTCTCGATGCCAATCGAACCTCCCAGTGAGGACCATCGTACCGATCCTACATTTGTGACAACAAAATGCCATCCACCCTACCTCTGTGATGACAAGCTACTGCCCCTAACACTTTCTTGTGATCATCATTTCGGTAAAGATTTCAAGTATAAGAAGAAGATTCGTTAATATATTGTTCTCACTGAAATTTGTAAATGAATCTTTAGTAACTCAATTATGTCTCGAAATGAATGAATGCGACTGTAATGTGTCAAACATTTTCTCTTGAAACAATTGGAAGTACATTTTAATCTTTATCGAACAATCATGGGTTCTGTTCAACTGGGTACGAAACACTTCTTTTTTCTTAAATAATTGAGGTAAATTTTGGACAAAATCAAAAGTTAGAGGTTTTTTAAGAGACAAAAAAAAGTTGTGGATATTTTTGGAATAAAGACCAAAGTTTGAGGTTTTTTTTAACAAAATAAAAAATTGAAGGTTTTTTAGGAAACAAAAAAAAAGTTATGAATATTTTTGGACAAACATCAAAGTTTGAGTTTTTTTTTTTTTTGAATTAGGTCCATTACGGCACCAATATCCTAAACTTCTTTTTTATCATCAAAACTCCCAAGCTTGTATCAGTGTGGGTAATGCCATCTGTTTACCCAAAAAAAAAACAACTAGCCCACTGTCAAATCTTTATTTCAAACTTTTTTTTTTTGTTACCAATACCATAAACTTGTAACGGTACGATAAAGATTTAGGATTCTTTTTGTCACACTGATACAAATTTGGAGTTTTGGCATCACTAAGAAAGTTATGGAGTATTAGCGAAATCATGAGCATAATTTAGCAGTTTTGGTTAGGAGTGAGAAACTAGATTAGACAGACCTAGACCGAACCAAATCGGACGAACCAGGTTGGTCCGATCCTTAAGAGGGGCGGTCCGATTTCCAATACCAATAAATGGAATCAATGATCGGGTAATCCCGTGGATAGGACAAAATTAGAAAAAAAAAATAGAAATATTTGAACTTCAAAGAAAATAGTACAATGATCGTGGCCACTGAACTAGTTAACTACTACTAGCAAGAGAGAGAGAACAAGTTAACTACTAAATTAGTTAACCTAATTCGTAATTGCCCCAAGATACTCACTCCTCTACTTTTGGTCCCGGCTCGCATCTCACCTTCACCTCTCCACTCGCTCCTCTCGCTATCCCGCCTCTTGCTTGTCGACATCATCACTCATCCCGCGTCTCACAGCCATTGGCGAGACCTATCGCAGCCAATGGCATTGTCAACTCGTCACTCCTCTCACCGCTTTCTCTCCTTGTCTCCATCCTGGCTTAGTCTCTTTGATCTCATTATTTTAGGATTATAAGTACTCATGTGATGATTCTATGATGAGCATGTGTATGTTTTATTAGGTTGGATGGTTGAGATTGAAAATTATTAGTTTAGATCCAAGGGTTAGATTTTCATAAGCAGTTGGTGTTAACGGTCTCACCGCGATCAGACTAGACCGTCGGTCCCGATCCTGAGAATTTGGGGACAAAAACTACAGGTTCAGTCCTTGGTTTCATACCGAGATCGGATCAAACTGGCCTGAACTATGCATACCCCTAATTTTGGTAACGCAATAAGAATTATGGGATATTGGTGTATCAGTATAATATATGTGTTTTTTTTATGGTATTGGGAAAGCTATCCAAGCATTTATAACCTTATTATACGGATGTCAATTTAATTCTAAACTTTATCAGTTCAGTACAAAATCTTTGCGTGAAATTTTAATAAAATCCTTTTGGTCAATTTTCACCGGAAATCACTGATGTGGCGGTATACCGCGTAGGGCGGTCGGCTATGGTTAAATTGTCACGCCAACGATTATTGAGGAAAATTTATCTGAAGAACCCTATTGAAATTTCACGTAAAAGTGTTTAGGATTGAATTGACGAATCAATATCCGTATAATAAATTTATGACTGAATAGATAATTTTTGTCGGCAGTATTAACCCAAAGAACTATCAGCGATTAGTGTTGGGTAAGAATACGAGGTCAATTTGGCTAGTTAATGGTCGGGTGCGATTTGGTTCTCTAACCCTCTTGCATTCCGATGTCAATGAACCCTGCCATCCACGATGATGTACAAGAATTTCCCATCGTACCGGAGAACGACCCGCCACGTGGACGTGTGACGTGTCTTGTGCATTGGTTAGGTCAAACGGACTGTCGTTTTTGACGAAGTTTTGCCAGGTTTTTCTTTCATTTCGGGGATCCTCCTTTATTGACCGAGGTTGGATTACCCAATTTGACCAACCAACCAACCAGCCAATTACTATAATTGCTGAAAAATATCTCGAGGCCGCTGCCGCTGCCGCTCCTGCTGCTGCTTTTCCTGCTAGTACTACTTCTAATTCCTGGAAATTAAGTATCAAATTGAAACGCAAGTCAAAATATCCTCCAACCTCTAAGCAGCTGTCAACTTCTTTGCTAAGTCAGCATTAATTATTGGGTTGAATGCTTCTATGGTGGTGTGTGATTCACATGTCAATTTCTCAATTAGCCCTAGGCTAAGCCGTTGCCGGAGTGGTGCCAATTTAATTGACTTTCCCGTTGATTGGATGCTTAACAAGCGTCGTGTTGGAGCGTCTGTTGACGAGTTCCTATTTCGATTTGTGATTTAGCAGATTATGGTGTACTGTGGTCAGAACTCCGAGTTTCGTTGATTAAAAGCAATTTTGGTACCGAACCTGTTAATCTCGATCGGTCGGATCTGTACCATTTTACGTTCGTCCAAAATGAAATGTTCCGAATCACATTGCCTGTAGCCCCACATGTGTTTACCGGTATTGGCTAGAGTCTCATGATGTTTATCCATCTGCAATGAGCACAAATTGCTAGGACTCATTTGATTTCAGAGGCGGGAGTCATTTGAGAGCCTCATGGTGTTTATCCATCGCGATCAACACGAGCAAAGACGACGCGAGGTCTCTGGCGATTATAAGATATTAGAAGAAAAAAATCATATTGCTTGTAGACTTAGTGCCTTGGAATTCTTTCTTTGGTCTAGTATTTGCAATTGCAAGGGTGTTGGCGTGCATTTTCCTTTGCCAAGGATGATGACAACTCTCTCTCTCTCTCTTCTCCATAATAAGAAAGGCAAGGGCACATGGACTTTGTTCTATAATGCCTTCTAACATACATATTCTCTTAAGAGTGGCCATCTCATATGTCTGCCCTCTGTTTTTATCCGACAACGGCCACCCCCAATTCTGCCACTCCATGTTCAAATGATTAAACAATTTTTTTAAACTTTCCCTTTGTCAGAATCATCCCAATCTTCTCTCTTCTTAGCTCCAAAAGACTTTCTCTTTCCTTAGTCACATTAATTATAAATACTCTGCAACCATCTGCTTGCCAAGTACCCACAAAGGCCAAAAGCCATCTCTCGTCAATCCCTCTTGTGCCCTACTTAGCCATCAAATTTGAAAATTCTTTTCATCAACTATCATTGCCAGCCCTTCATTCTTGAAACCGAGACGATCAAATCCATCTACAAGTCCTTGAAGCTAAGCTAAATGCCCTTCAGGTTGTAACCCATCAGCAAAAACCAATTCTTTGGATTTCTTCCCTCTGAATTTTTCTACCCGGAACAGGAGCAATGTGCTCGGAGACCTGTCCGGCTCTCGCGTCGAGCTTCCTTGATCTCCCCCGAAAGGGCAAGGAAGCCATAGGGATGCCAAATGCGGAGTCGGGTTCCTCCTGGCGTTCGAACTTGAACTGCGAGTTCGAGTTCGGCATCAGCGCGGGCGGGCTTGGGCAAGTGCCTTCTTCGGCGGACGAGCTCTTTGCCAACGGCGTGATCCTTCCATTTCAGATACAACCTGAAAGCCTCGTGGCCAAAAGGGCCTCCAGAAGCGAAGCCGAAGTGGCAGTTCATCTCCCGTTCCTCATTTCTATTCCTCGTCCCCCAACGTGGGACGACAACAACGACGGCAAGAAGATAGAGAGAACAGAGGAGATTGCATTGATACCATCGGGGTCGGGATCAGATCAAGAAAAGCTTCAGTCTTGGTCTTTTTGGGGATTCAGGAGAAGCACTAGTCTCAACTCCGACAAAGGTTGCACCAAGAAGAGTTCAATTTTGCCATCACAGCTCCTGTCAAGAAGCAAATCAACAGGTTCAGTGCTAGGCCTAAGAAGATCATCTTCACATAGAAGACAAGCTAGTTCGATTCCCAGACCTCCGAATTCATCTTCGATATCAAGTGTTGCAGCGAAAATGGCCTCCGAAGCAGCGGCCCCTCTCCCTTTCCTCACTCCTCTTCCTAGTCCTTCAACATGCTGCGATGATGACAAGAAGATAGAGAGGACAGAGGAGAACGCATTTACACCATCAAGATCGGGATCCGATCAAGAAAAGCTTCAGTCTTGGTCTTTCTGGGGATTCAGGAGAAGCACTAGCCTCAACTCTGCCGATCGTTGCACCAGCAAGAGTTCAGTTATCCAATCACAACTCCTGTCGAAAAGCAAGTCAACAGGTTCGGTGCCAGCTCCGAGAAGATCATCTTCGCTTGGAAGACAAACCAGTCACATTCCCAAACCTTCGTATTCTTCATCAGCATCTCATTCTTATCCGTGGCTCCAAAAGGCTCCGTCGAAGAAGAATCATGGGCGCGGAGCGTCTCATGGGAGCACAGTTCGAGTTAGTCCGGTCCTGAACTTGCCAACCCTATGCATTTCCAAGGGGGCTGCGAACGTCTTTAGCTTGGGTTGTTTCACAGTCAAGGAAAAGAAGAACAAAACATGATTGTGTTGTTGTTTTCTGATCTGAATAATGTTTATCATAAGTTGATTCATGTCATTCTCCTCATGAAAGCTTTGTATCAACCATTGTAGACCAAGGAGAAACTATTGTAACTTCAAATTTGATGGACCATGTGGGCGACAAAATCAATCATTTTGTGAATATATATGAAGACATGTGATTTTCCAATGGAAGCAGGAAGAATTACAAAAAAAAAAGTTCCAAACTTATTGCAATTTCGCCTATTCAGTTCGAAACCTTTATATTTTTATTTTTGCAAATTGAATTTTAAATATTTTGCATTATGTCAATTAAGGTGAGCGGTTTCAGATTCCACATGGAATCTAAAACTTACTCGTCTTAACTAATTCATTATTTTTTGGAATCTAAAAATTACCCGTCATACTCTAGAACCCAAAACCTACCCGTCATACTCTAGAACCTGAAACTTAACCTTCCAAGGCGGTTTCAAAATAGTCGAGAACCTGCCAATTTTTCGTTTCCTTTCTTTTTTCTTTTTTGATTAAGCAAAATAAGAGTGAACGCTACAACCGACATTCGCTAAGCAAGCAATTTCAAGTTTCGTACAAATTACATTTAGAACCTGAAATTAACTCATTGGATCAAGTTCCTCATTTTTTGAAACCTAAAACCCAAATATTTATTTGGCTCTAAATTATACACTCATCATCGGACGTCGTAGAACATTGTAAGCTCATGTGAGACATATACCCTGAAAAAAACATACCAGGAACCTGGAACCTACCTTTTGGAATAGGTTCCTCAATTTTTGAAATTGAAAACCTACCATACATACCTTAAAACCTAGAATTTCCATGGGTTTAGCTTCAAGTTCCTAGTTCGACCCTCGAACTATTCTCACTTCTAGTATCAAAAGTTTATCCGATCAATTTTAGCAGGACAACACTGACATGGATGCTAGCCATCCTGCATGGCGCGGTCAGTGGTGACTTAAACAATTTCTAATAAATTTTTAATATTTTTTGAATTTTTTATTTTTGAATTTTCTTTTTCTCTTTTTTCCCCCTCCCTTCTTTCACTCCAGCAACCAGCCAAAGGCCAGCATCGGCCATTGCTGAGTGGGGCTCGCTCTCGCTCGCCAGAAGAAGGAGAGAAGGGAAAAAAAGAAAGAAAATAAAAGGAAAAATAAAATAAAACAAAACATTTTAAAAATATAAAAATATTATTGAAAATTGCCCACGTAAGTGTTTTCCGGTCAAAATTAACCGGATAGACTGAATTAAAAAAAAATGTAAAAAATTCATGACTTAACTGGTAAAAAAAAAGATTTAGAATTGAATTTATACAATCACAATAGATTTAAATTTTTTTTTTAATGAATTTTCAAGCATGAGTAGATCTGAAAATCGCCGTGGTAGATCTGAAAATCGCCGTGGGAGACACCAAAACAGGTCCGCCATCTTTTCCGGATTGTCCACTTCTCTTGTCTCGGCTAAATAGGGAATTGCGCTTTTGACCAGGTCACTTGAGAGAATCTACTCAAAGTTCTCCTTTTGACGGTTTCAATGCTGAGATGCACATTTGCTTAGGTCAGTCATCTAATTTGAATTTGAGAAAGAGCGGGAGGTTTGACGGAATACGAGGAACCGAAGAAGGCGGGGATACTTTAAAAAAAAAAAAAAAAGGGAATATCTTGACCAAAGGTGATCGATTTTAGGGGACATGTCTCAGCCTCGAGACAGATACCATCATCGAGAATGACCCAAATGTGCTCTACATTCTACAATCTTGTCTGTTAAACGAGCAAAGAATGAGTATGCAATTAAAAAAACAAATATCTCTAGCGTATACAACAATTGTCAGTCTAGTTACCGAAGAATCGTATCAGGACAGGTCCTTTGTCCATATCATACTAGTACTCGAGACATCCAAATGAATAGATCCCTAGGATATGAAGGATTAGGACGAGTGGCACGAGTTAAAAACACATCCGGTCTCGTAGAGAAGAACTTCCGCGTGATTGTCGTCCAGCGACAGCTAAAACGTTAGACTTGTGACGGAGAAATGCCAGGGCGAAAGCAGAAGAATGATATGAAATTCATACGGACTTGAGAAATCAAGTTGTGACTCTTGCCACGAAGCAAAAACAGAGGATATCGGAAACCTGCAAAAGTCTGTACATGATTGCCGCTGGTATAGTGTTTCTTTCGCTGAGACACGATCTCTCTTCTCACAGGAAAAGAGAAAATCGGGGAGAAAAAAAAAAGCAGTACCAAAATTCCTTGGTCCCTATAAGAGATGTGGTTTTTGCTATAAAAGAATTTGCTGTACAATTATATACAGGGAAGCCAGGCAAATCTCGACTTACTATCAAGGAGAAGCACACATCATTGACGTGAGTCCAAGCAGTTGGGATCGAACGCCTCGCTCTTGATCACCCTCGTGTTGTACGAACCGCAATATGTACACTTGTGATACAGCCAGTGAAAACGGGCCGATCCTTTTCGATCACAGTCATTACACAAAATATCCTGAAAAGCCACATGAGACTTTGATATTTTCAGTTTGTGTGATTGGAGGAAGAGGGAGAGAGAAGCATCAGCCCGTGGTCTAGCACGGGGCTCCAACAGAATTTTGACACCAAATTTTTTTTTTAAAAAAAAAAGGATAAATACAGATGTATCACTAACGCAGTTGTGCACAAATATTTGCCCTCTTCTGAAGAAACATGTGGAATATCAAATCTACGTATAGCATATGAGATCTCCAAGTTAATGATGATAAAAGATGTTGTTAGAGGCATGCATACCTGACATCGATCCCTGTACTCCTCTGGAAGCTCCTCAGCGGCAAGCAGGGCATCAAGCATGCCAAAGTAAACCTGCGTAAAATGCAAAGAAACTTAACAAAGACATACTCCATGTTGTAAAGAAGTTCGTGGCAGCATCTAACGAACAAGAGAGAGAGAGAGAAATCTCACGAAAACCAGAAGAATCAAATCAGTTTTGACAGCAAAGAACTTCCATTGATAAATTGCCCCATGCAACCAGGTCCTCTATATCATGAATTATGCATCGTGATTTGGTTTTTCCGTTCTCCAATTTTAAACTTATACCATGAGCAGGCTACTTCATGAGTTCCGCGTTCTGTGCTACAGTGCACATTATTGATCTATTTTATCCAGGTGGTCTCGACATCTTAAGGAAGTCAGCCTAGAATGCTTCATCTTTTAATCAATTATTGTCATATGAAAGGAACAAAAAACCATACGGGATTGAGCATACTTATAGGGACAACACTCTGAAGAAAGGTATAAAAGAATTCTCTTACCGCCATATCTCCCAGTGACTTGCTGCATATTGGACAGGTATAATGACTGCAAGTGTATGCCTAACAAATTTGAAGAAAGTGTCATTCAATTTCTGATTAGGCAATGGTAATAATTAGATGGAACAAGGGCAAAAATGCCTCAAGGATAGTGTTTTTTTTTTTTGTAGGGGGGGGGGGGGGGGTGAGGGCAGGAGAGAGAGAGAGAGACCTGAAAGCAAGCTGAATGCATATAATGGCCACATGGTAGAGCTCTCACTGTCGCGCTAGATGTGAATAAGAAATCACAGCAAATAGGGCAGTTTGTCTCTAGACCTTTCTCTAAGCACTTATGGCTTGCCAACTTCATCCCTAGACAACAGTTGCATGTCATGCAGTGGAAATAATCTACTCCAAGGCCCTTTCCAACACGGCATAAATTGCAATATGGGCAATGATACACATTCCTGAAGTCACACAAACAGGGATGACAATCTTAGCAAATGATCCAAAAGAAGCAAGGATAAATGATCACATTGATAGATAAGTATAAGATAGCTCAAGTAGCTAAACAAGAGGTTCCCGAAGTAGCATCAAAGGGATGTGTTCACTCATTTACCAAGCAAGCTCTACAATAATACCATCGATTACGAGTACTTGCATTGTAAGGGTGATCAATAGTTTCTTGTGGTAAGCTAAGTGATTTATTTATCCAGTTTACCTTTCATCATCAAAAAACTTGCATATGGGGCAATAGTACTTCGCCATTGGAAATTTATTGCAAGAAGGCATAGTGCAAATTGGACCAACTGGCTGAATCTCCAAGCAAACCATACACATCATTTCTTTGGTTGATTTCCTGCATCAGTCAAGCAGCAATTTAATGCATATGCAAATACAGAAGCTCTAAATTATGATGAGAAGTGATGGTGTCAGCTACTTACCTATCCATTGAGTGATCACTCACTTTGTCATGGCAAAATCTACAAGTAAACAATTTGCCGCAACATGCAGCTCGAAGTTTGCAATTTCTTTTGTAATGTTCACACCCAAACACTTCTTTCTCTGAATCTCGGAATGATGGTGAACGGCCTCCTATATCATTGCCATTTGAAGTTTCTCCTATCACTTCTTGAGGCAACTTCTGCTGAGCTGCTATCCAGCGACTATAACAAGCAATCAATTGGTCAATCACTCAAACCTTGTTATAGGAATGCAGGAAGGGGTATACAGATATTTTACAAACTTAATAACACACGACCTACTTAATGCTGTTTCTCGACTTTCCTGGAGACCTACCTAGTCATAAGATTTTGGACAAGATATGCTTTTCTCCGAGGATCAAGAGATGAATCCCTGTAAACCTTTCTAATCTCAGCCTCAAGCTCATTTTGGTTCATTCGAAAGATATCCTTCCATCCAGGCTTGAACATCTGATCACTTTGGTCAAGTGTCTCTTGAAGCTCAATCCCTACAGACAAAGTTCGCGCATATTTAAAGGGAAAACTGCATAATAATGTAAAATCTTCATAGATCTAAAGTTAATTCAATCAGAGTATAAACTTTACTGCTCTTTACAAATACCCCAAAAAGAAACAGACCTAAGAAACAAACCTTTGTGTGATGTGCTGGTCTCTGATGATTGAAATTGTAAAGATGATACTCCAGTTCCTTTCAAGCACTCATTTAGCCACTCATTAAACATCGTGTTTTTTGTTGCCTGTTTCCATGTGTCCATCATTTTATTCTGCTCATCCAGTGTAAGTGCAGCTGTTACCCATGGTAACATGGATTGCAGCACTTCAGCTCCAGTAGTTCCAATAATGCGACCCACTATTTTGTCTTGATCCTGCACTGAGAAGTGTTTACCGAACAATGGCCACAACTCTAGTTCTTCCCTGAATATATGCTGATCTAGAGTAACCTTGATAGACTTGCACATTCCTTGAAGCTTTGTTGCAAGTTCCTTGTACTTTAATGTACAATCGCTACCAGCAATTTCACTATTTCCACTATGCTGCTCCAAAAGGGAAGTTCTGTGCAATTTTTCATGGAGGTGTGAAAGCTCAGAAAGAACACGTGAGATATCTTCAAATAACTTTTCTTCCTGCTTGTGGTCAAGTGTATATGAGTGACTAACATTATGAAGAGCCTCTTTTGATTCCAGGGCAGGAAAGACAATGTCATCCTCAGCATTACTGTGAGCTCGGTACAATCCCCACAAAAGGCGAAATCTGCCAATGAACTGTCTGATGAATGTCTCATCACAATCACTGAGCTTTCCAGATTCCACATCTAAAAATTCCAAATCTTTACGTATCGCTTTATGAAACTTAAAAATTGTATCAATGGGTCGTTCAATACGCCCATCATCAGAGGATTGACCATCCGTTTCCCAGATAAAAAGACTGGAATTAAGGGAGGGAGCAGAGGAGTTAAAAGACAGAGAACGCAAAGACTTAGCTGTCGATAAAGAGCTCAATCCCAGATTGCTAGAGTTTACTCCTAAACCTGGGACATGACAAGACCTATCACTGCAGGGCAGTTCATAGGCATTCAAATTTTCTGAACTAACAACGGCATTGCCGTCTTCACATGATATACTTGCATTTTGCTTGATGGGTATTTTGGCATCATCAGCCTGGGCGGATAATGATTGTGCTGACAATGAAGAAGCACACGCACAAGATGGTTGAACATAATCTTCTTCAATGTCCAAAGACCTTTTAAAAGGGCAGCAGCCAGTCCCACAAGGAGATAAGCATACACCCTGACCCCGGCCCTTGCAAGCCCACCCAGAGAAAAGCGTAACTAGAGCAGCATCTGATGCTGGAGCTGGTACACAAACAGATCAAAACTCAGAATAACCTCAAAAGATTCGGAACTTAATGTAGATATGTCACAATTTTCACAAAACTATAACTTCAGTCTGTCATCTGGTACCTGCTGACTGCATGTTTCTAATGAAATTCCTAGCTTCCTCTTTACCTAAAGAACCTACTAGCCATGGCAAGACACGTTCAATCAACTTCAGAGGCATCATGCACAAGCTCTGATACAAAAGCTCCTGTTGTCTTTTGAAGCTAAAATGAGTTCTAGCCAGTGGAAGAACCTGTACATAAAAGTAGCTTAGCAAGTTCCACGGAAAAAAGATTATCTGATGGAAAAGGTTCTACTCATGCATCAGGTCAATTGAACTCTGAAGAACCAGTTGATCTCATTTCATTTTTTTTTTTTTTTTGGTATCGAAGATCTTATTTCATTTTCTGATAGAGAACGTGTCAATGTTACCAAAAAGGAGATTCCCTATGACACTAAACTCTTTTAACTTCTATCCACCTAATTGATATTACTAGATGAGCCATATACTTCTTAAATACCTATAAAATGCCTCAAAATTTCACAGATTGTTGGGTTCACAGCTATAATTTTCTTGCCCCAATGTCGCCTGTATTCTATAGAAGTTACCATGTGACTTCAAAATAGAGACTAGAGATGACAAGAGGAAAAAGTAAAGTATCAACAAAAGCTCACTTGAACTTCTTCACTATGGAAGTGCCTCTGTATGGTTTCAATTATCTGATCAGCATGTGAGCATAACTTCTCATAAAAATCAGCACTTGAAGTAGAGGTTGCTCCAGCGCTTTGAAATCTTTCTATTAAGCACCGGAACTCACTGAGTTGACTTTCTTCTTCGGCATGCTCCTGGATAAAAGACAACTCCCCATCAACAGCAGGAAAAATGACCTTATCTTCAGCAATACTGCAACCAAGAGAAAAACTTAATCATAAGAAATGCAAGGATTAGACAAGAACAACAATTGAAGAGAAATATAATCTGCAGATTACACAACACAAGATATACGGTGAGGCCTGAACTGTCACAATCATGAAAATAGAACATGAGATTACAGTTCTGCCCTTTGATGAGCTGATTTTTGTGATCGATGAGCCAGTTGAAGATTAATTTCTAGTATATCAATCAACTAGAAGGGCTATTCTTCTAATGTCTTCTGGAGCTTGAGAATCATCACTGAGCTTTTCGGGTAATGAAAGGGAATAGCAAATAACAGCTGCTGTAAAATGAAACACCATAATTTTCTACCTGTGGTAAATACAAACTTCAGCAATAAACTGGAGCCTCTCATTAAAGGATGATAAATCCATGAAGTCACCGCATACTTGAATCTTTCTTGCCTCGTCAGCAATTTCAAGTAATTCTCTTTTAATAGCACTATGCCAAAGTAATATTTCATCTATTGGATGTGAGGAAGTTGAGTCGGAAAAGTTGACACTTGACTCCGAGCGTTTTCTTTTCCCTGTCTTGGATGAGTCACATACACACTTTGAAGGGTTTGACATGCTGATAGTGTACTCTCCAACAGGTTGTGCCTGAGGTCCATCTGGATATCGTTCAACTGTACTGGCAGCATTACTCCCTTTCATCCAAGTGAAAATAACCTTCAACAAACACACACTGTAATAAGGTGCCTCTGGTCTGCTAAAGGACATTGATTGACCTTGTCAACTTGACTGTAACCTGAAACATTACCTGTTGAAGAAGTTCTTCTTCTGGGACTATTTTGCTTATGCATTTACAGAGATCTTGATATTCCTCATTTGAAATAGAGGAAGACAGCCATGGAAGGAATTCCATCATCATATTCACAGGAATGCTGCATAAAAACTGCCAAACCAAAGATGCCTGCTCTTCAAACGAGAACTTCTCAATAAGCAAGGGAAAGACCTGGCAAAAGCAGAGGCAACCTAATTAAAGAAGATTCTTCAAAGGAATAATGCCGGTGCTTGAAAAAATGAACAGTAAAGCTGTATCTGGCAATATATCAAACAGTGGCATGCAAATGCATATAATATTCCAAAGAACCCCCACTTGCACTGGCAACTGCGCCATCCTGAGCTTGGGGCCCAGCAATGGTTTCTCGCAGAATCAACAATGTGTGAAAATGGAAGCAAATATTTTAAATCTCACAACCACGTAGTAGCTTCCATACTGCACGAAGTCTTCCTTTGGATTCGGGTGATTTCGAATAAGTACACTGCTTTATGAAAGATCCCGTTAAATGGAGATAATGCTTTGTTGTGTTATCTTAGGTGTTCGGACCTCTGATTACAAGAGAGTAATCCCATCGTGTTAGCACTAACGGCCCTTCTATTGTGACCAAGTACTTATCGGTTGGGAAGATCGATTCCAGTGTGGTCTTGCGCGCCAGGCCATAAGTTTTAAGTCACAATTTCACTTCTCTGCATGCATGAGGGGGACAATTTTTTTTCCTTTTCATAAGGTAAAGATTGTTCAACCATGTAACCAGCTTGGCTGGCCCGGTTCTCTGGTCGGCCAGTGTATTTATGCCAAGAACTGGGAACGGAACCATTCTAAGGATAATTTAGAGTTCCTGAGCCGAGAAACTGCATCAAATCAGGCTGGTACAGGGATAAAATGAAATTGACTTGCGCCTAATTAACAGGGCATAAGGGGTGCCCCAAGAAAGTTGCCTATGTTGGAATGGCAAACTCATGACCATGCGCATCTTGAGGCACAATTTATCGTTGGTTAATTTTCCAAATTTGCTAACACCACTGAAAGGAAGCATCACGAAGTTGCAATGCCAAAACAGGTAATATAGAACCACAAACTGCAAACTTTATACACGTTACATTCTAAGCAGTCAACTTACATCCCTCATTTCCCACAGGTCAAGTCATAAAAATTACATTCATATATCAAATTGATGATCTGAAGTCTCCACCATTAAATAGAAGAATGCAAAGGGAATACCTGCTCCTCTTCTTTTGCCATATGCTGGCTAATTGATGTCTGAAGGGCTCCTGTACAAGATGCCAGCTCCCTAGGAAAATTTTCATCCATCCGTGCAACATTGTTTAGCAAGTCAAATAGATGATCAAAGAGATTGCTTTCACCCTCATGCTCCAAGGAATATGTTTGTGCCACATTTTTCACCCGTATGTCGAGAGCTGGAAAGATCACCTGCAGCTCAAGTGAAAAAAGTGGTCATAACTTCATATAGGACAGAATGGAGACTGACTCATGTGGTAAAGAGCTATCTCATTTGCATTGTAACATTCAACAAGCATCATTTCGTCATATACAATCAAACCACAGAGGCAACTTAAAGTGAAAAGGGTCCAGAAGATGCAAAAATGCAACCAAGCAGGAGTCGCTTGTACAGATCAATTCCCTAGCTCTTATGTTACCCTCTCTCAATTCTAGGAGCACAGTTAGAGATGGCTTATCAAAATGGACAATCATCTAATGAGAAATGTCCTACCCTCTCATAAGTGGAACATGTCCTAGCAAGTGCACACTCACTTTCGCAAAACCAAATTGAATTGCTGATAGCTATTCCAGCGCACAAATGACAAGTGCCTTTGCAGTAGCACAGTAGTGCATATTATCATGCATCAGTATAGGACCAATGCAAAATGTTCAAATAAGTTATGATAAGAAAAGGAGTTCTTCGATTAAGTGTTCCACTGCCATCCTTTACCTACTTATCAACTCACTGCACTTAATCAGAGAAAATAAGCTAAATGGCCTGTCAACTCCTGCATGTAAGACAACGTCCTTGACAATGGCATTTCAAAGACTAATCTGGTTTTCAGACGCTGTCACTGAGCAGATAAATTTCTTGAGCAGCCGAATTGACTTCACAAGCTACTGCAGTGACAGTGCTGACGTCTCACTAGAAAGGAATCCTACAGTATTGCTTTCGTTGATAGTGCCACGGAAGTATGGATTAAATGCTTGAACACCGATTCTTGAATACGATGAATGTTGAAGAGAAACATGTTTCTTCACCTCTTCCTCTCCTCCCTCTGTTCTATGTGTGCACACTTGCACGTGCCTTACGTGTATGCCGGAACATCTCACATCAATAACAACTTGTAAAGACGCTCAGAGAGAGAGAGAGAGAGAGAGAAGAAAGTTGCACTAGGAAATTACAACCTACTATTACAATACCACTAAATAAGTGAGAGAAACTAAACTGTTTTGCAAATGAGGAGCAAAGCTACCAGTTCTCTCCTACTCTTCATGCAAATTTCCGAGCACTCAGAGAGAGGAAAAGTAAATGCTCTCCACAAATTAAACCATTCAACAGACTAATCTCCATCACCATCTCCCCTAGCCAAGCCCAAGCCAAATACGCTAATCACAGAACTCCGCTTCAGATTGGCAATTACGAAATCATTCACAAAATCACACGACGTACGTTTCAACATCGGAGGGTTAAAAAAATAAAAAACGTAAAATCGGTACCTCGTCCTCGGCACTGGAGTGATGCTTATACATCGATCGAAGGAAATGGTAACGCTCGAGAAGGGGCTCGATGTCCGTGCACCGCCCCGTTGCGTAGGCCACGGCGAATTTGTGAAGCGCCTCGAGCTCGTTGAGAATCGCCTTGTGGAAATACAGGAAAATCAGAATCGGAGACTTGAGCTCGCACTTGTCCAGGCAACACTTGGCCGCCGGTGGGGAGGAATCCACGCTCCCGCCGTTCTCGACGGAGCTCGACAGCACCGCGACGCCCCCTCCGCCGCCGCCCCCCGCCAATGGCGTCGACATTTCGCCGTCGCTCGCTCTCTCTCCCTCTCTCTAGATTCACCTCGACCCGAACTTTCCAGTAGTCTCTCTCTCTCTCTCAAAGTCTCCGCATAGATTTTCTCTCTCTACAATCTCTTATCTCGTTTTCTTCTTCCTCCCTCTCCGTCCATCTCGCCTTCCTTTGTTTTTTCTTTTCTTTCCGTCTGTAAAATCTTTTGTTCGTTTTGGAGTTTTCCTCGGAAGCCAGGGGAGGTTTTATATTGTTGGACCCCGGTGCCACGTGGCGAGTTTGGCCACGTCGGATGTCGATGTCAGCAACGGACGGTCACGGGGATTCACGTGAGTGGAGTCCTCCAGTCACGTTGACGGCGTGAGGCCAACAATGAGACGTGATGCCATTGAGAAGAATTCCACCGCACTTGGAATTTTGACTTGAAATTAACATGAAATTCTGAAAATTTCTCAAAAGTACTCAATACTTTATTTATTAAACATGCTAATTTCATTTTAGAACAAAAAAAAAAATGCTAATGTCCTAAAAAAAAAAACTCAAAACTTTATATCCAATCTCCATTATGTCTTAAATTTTTTATTTAAAAAAAAGTCTTCAACTTTGACTATGTCCCGAATCCATCCATGCACCCAAAAATCGACATTGATTGATTCGATATCATGAACACCAATGCGAGTATGACTAGAGAAATGTTAATTATGCAGATGGGAAATAAGAAAAGGCTATTATGTACGAATGCTGAAATATATATAATTAAAAAACTCGGTGCTAGTGAAAAATTACGGGAAAAACAATTATTTGGCAGCTTGCTTTTTTACCTTTCGCGGAAGCAGTTAAAAAAGTTACACTCCATCAATGATGTTGTGTTACCATTATGTTGATGCTAGTTAGGAATGTGACACTATCCGAGACATTGTTGCATGTCCACTTATTGATTTAGACCGAACCGTTAGCATTAAAAGAAACGATAAAATTATGGTTGCATGTAAATATCAGGAAGAATGATAAACAAAAAAATAGAGGTCATAATTATATTGCAATTGTGCAAATTCAGTGTTAATTTTTTTTTTACTAATTGAGTCCGAAACTCTTTTGCATCTAATTCGATCAATCCGATCAATTTTGGCCGGATATTATTAAATGGAACTAGTCATCTCGTAAGAATACCGTCTGATGCAAACATGAATAATTTTTTATAGTATTTAATACTCTTTTCAATTTTTTTTATCTCTTTTATTTCTTTTTCCTTTTCTCAATTATCTTTTTAGTTATTCTTCTTTTTTATTTTTTTTCCTTTTCTTTCCTCCTTATTCTACTCGATTGCCGGACCTTGGTGACTGGGCACCTCACCGCCCACTGGCGAGGGTGGGCCTCCACCTCATTGTCGCTGAGCGAGAGCAAGGTTTACCCAACCATGGCGAGGCCGACCTTGCTAGCTCGGCAATGGTCAGCCTCACCTAGCCCTTGGCGAGGCCAACCTCGCCTCTGGCTGATTGCCAAGGTATGGTAACTAGTTGGAGGAAGAAGGGAAGAAAAATAAAGTAAAAAATTATAAAAATAAATAAATTTGAATATCATTAAAAAAAAATATCCATGCTAGTATGGTCACGTCATGTAAAATGATCTGCGTTTATGTACGCGATTTTAGATCAAAATTGACTTGATGTACTGAATTGACAGAATTGCAATAAATTTATAACTTTTTTTAAAATAATTTTTCCGTAAAAATCATACAAAGTCATCGGTATCGCCACATCTCTCGCGCCGCGATTACTTCTGTCCACCGTTCCACCCGCATGACGAATTCATGATTTCATCCTTTCCGACAGCGATGCCGACCCTTTAAAGTTAATGACTAAGGGCGAAAAAGGGATTTATTGCAATTGGGTTTCCCCATTGCGGTTTCTTCTCTTCTCCTCTGTCATCATCATCGTTGTCTTCCTTTCTCGCTTGGGTTTTTGGCCGACCCCAATGTAAAAACTTGGTAACCCTAGACGTCAAAAGTTGAAGGAGAGGGTGATCGGTGATGCCTTCTTTTGACTTTTCTGTTCGTCGTTTTTGGACCGCTGCAGAGAGTAAAAGCTATCACGTGAATCGAGCTAGAGGCTATAGCTAGCATTAATCCAAGCATGTGCCTTCACATCCTCTCTTTGCATGTCCTCCTTCAATTACCCTAAAACTTGTACGTTCTCAATAATATATTGTCCGATATATATATATATATATATATATGAGAAATTGAAAATGAGATAAGCGTTACTTAAGAAGAATTTGTTAGCATAATGGTTTTTGGGTGACGGTGAGAATAATAACATATTGTAAGCCACAAATTCTTAAAAGAGATTGCTAGCATAACAGTCATTCGGAGATTGTCGTATAATCAATTATCTACTTTTAAAAGCTTGGAGAAGTCCATTTCAATTGGTCAATTGCCTAATGAATGCAGAGGATTGATGGTTCTATAATGGCCAGATAAGAAGCCGTTGAGGAGAGGCAACTTGGAAACTAATGTTTTCACAGCGATTGTTGTTTTTAGGAGCTGGATCGATTATTCATTCAATGGAAGCTATTGTTGGATATGAAAAAATGACTTGTGAAACACTGAAACATATGGTTGGCATCATGCACACACATATGAGGAATTTGCTTTTTTTTTTCTTTAGTATAGATAACAACGTATAAAAACAATTCTTGAAAGAGATATTCAACTCGAGGAAAGAACAGAAAAATGAAATATTTATTGGTTGTATTACTTGTTGATGAATCCCTAAATTTAGGTCTTTTTTAAAATCGATTCAATTACGGAATACATTATTAAGTCTTACGTATTTGGGGACTCGTGGCTTCAAATCAAATTTTCTCTAGCTACATCTATTTAATTGTATTCCAGATCCGAGTATAATAATCATGTTGAAGATGAAAGAAAACCCATTTCATCATATATACATACACACAAGCATGTCATAAAATAATCGGACTTGGAGAGATTATGAACCAAATGAGACTAAGCCTCTATTTGTTTCACCCTAAGATGAATGATTTGGAATTTACTTTTTAAAAAGTAATTGCTTGAATCGCTCGCAAAAATGAATGAGCGAAAATATTTTCACTGTGCATGTTAATATTTATATTAATAAAAATATTTCTCATTGGATAATTATTTCAAGCCATATAAATGATTAATTATGAAAAAAAATATTTTTCCAAAAAATATCTATGCTTTGTCAAATAAACGGAGACTTAATAAAAATGAAAGTGATGAGGCACCAACCAAAATGATATAAAAGAAAACAAATCCTTTTACAAATCTCTTGAGACCGCTATCGACAGGTTGGGCTTTTTTCTAGAACAGCACGACGCTCTGATTGAATATTCTAAGACAAAAACTACCGCGGCAAGAGAATCAATTCTATTCTCGGTTTCCTTTGATTCGCCAAAAATTAAATAATTCGAAAAATGTTCTTTAAAAAGTAATTATTTATATCGCTCGAAATATTCAGTCGAAGAAAAAGAAAAACCATCGTTATCAACTATAATTTTTGTCGAAATATTTTCGTGAACGATTTTCTTCCACTCATGTCTCGCGAAACAGACGGAGATCTCATGTCAAATTGCTTAATGCAGGACACAATATTTCTCAGTGGTAATTTGTAGAAAAGTCGAAATATATAAGATTTTTCATTTTTTATCAACAAAAATATTTGACATGGCCTGCGTCTCAAACGAATATGTAAAAAATTTGTGGGATCATCCTCGAATGCTCTAAAAATTTAAGTCGATAGATATACAGAGACTGGATTTTGATATTTGAATATTTAGATTAAATATTTCAATACTCTCCCACGCTCGCAGTCCAGATTTCGACCTAAATTATGTGATTGTTTTGCGGAAGATAAATGGTTCGGATTTTTTTTTTTCTAAAAATGATCTCTTGCATGGTTTATAAAAAATGATACGAAGGAGAGATATTCGCAAACTCCATCGAAATATCTAGACATAAATTGTTGTCCAAATAGTGAAAGTGTCTTTCATGTTCTAATTATTTTCAAATGATACGAAGCATCATTCGTTCTCAAACGGTGCCTAAAAATTAACCATAGGAAACTATAATAAGGCAGACAGATAAGAGGCCTAGTAAGTTTTGAACTTACACGTCTCGGTTCGATAAGAAGCATAATTTCGTAAGATCATTACCAATCATTCTAAAAGTTTAAACCGATAGATGAAGCCGTGGTTCAATGTATGAATATTAGTATGAAAAAAAATTCACATTTTGCAATAAATGAAAAAGGATATTTGCTGATGATTTTGTTTTTTCTTTTTCCCTATTGGTCCACGTCAGCTTTACGTGGCTCCGTAGTCCGTACCCGCATTGATCAGAAGCGTGCATCGCCCGCGAAACTCGCGATGTTTACCGACCGAACATAATTAGGTTTCGATCGATCGTGATTCACGGCGAAGCTAAAAGCCAAACGAGATTTGAACCGAGCAATTATGGTCTTTTCTTACGTTGGACCGCAAGCTATGAACATAAATCGGCAGAAAGTAATGATTCATTCTTCTCCATATTTATTTTTTTGGTCAAACTTTTTATTTTATTTTATTCACTATTTTTCTCTCGTTACACCCGGATATTGTAAACGGATTCTCGTAAGTTTATTAAATTACTATATGTAAACAGACAAAAAAAAAAAATGGCTTGCGGTCCAACGTAAGAAAAAGCAAAATTTCAATAATATTTTAACGGTACATGGCCAGCACTGACTTGCAATTTTTTATTTTTTTTCTTTTGAACAGAAAGAAAAGGAGGAAGGAAAAAAAAAAAGAAAATGAGAAATTTAATTAAAAGAAAAGGCATTAAAAAATTCATGTGAAAATATTATAAAAAAATTATCCACATCAGCGTCCGTTTGTCAAAACTGACCGGATGTATTGAATTGACACAAATACAAAAGATTTATGGTTTAATTGGCAAAAAAAAAAGATACGACTAAATTAACACAATTGCAATAAATTTAAGATTATTTTGATACTTATTTTCTCAAAAGCAATCTCGATGGATTTGAAATGAGATGTGTAGTTGATCTGTAAGGCAATCCGAGTTACATTAGGGAAATCTGAATCGGATTCTTGTCGGGAGGATCGCAGGCGAAGCAAAGAGGAAATTGATTTTTGTTTTTCAGAAAAATCAAGAGTGTGAGAAAAACTCTTTTCTTGGGTTTGATTTAGGATCGAGAAACATTTTACGATAGGATACCGACAAGAATACAATTTTCCAAAATCAATAGTGTGATTAAGCAAGCATTTGTTTGTTTGTTTGTTTGGTTTTTTTTTTTTTTGGTAAGGAGCGTTTATTTCATATGTCAAATTCCAAATTCCCAATCAACAGCAGGTAGATCCCACAGGGCGTACCCGAACATGTGCTTTACAAGCCGTGCTTTTTAAAAAATTGAAAATGAATTCGACCACGTAAATGCTCGGATGTAAATTACTTCTCATAAAGATATTAAATAGTTATAGGTAAACGATTTGCGTGAAAAAAAAAGAAGTAATTATGAACCCTTGACCAATATACCTTGTAACTCGTACTGTTTTGATCATAGTTCACAAATCCAATTACCCGAAGTTAGTTCTATATATCGGGCTGATGACCCGGCTCGGTTTGTTTCGGTTTCTCGATTTTTTTTTTTGGCCTGCTCAACTAATTCATTTTCGCATTGCGTATTCGCCGAGAGAATTGGGTTGTTTTTCGGTAAAAAAATGTAAATTCGAATCTGGACCTCACACGTGTGAACGTCGAACAAATGGAGATCGATATCCTTAAATTGCACGTGCCGGGAGCGGCTTTAGTAAGAGTTGATTGCGGGACAGGGAGAGAGAGTAATTGCGTGGGGATCGGGCTAAGGGTCGGGGAGTTCCGGTGGCGTAGAGAGGGCACGCACGGTGCGCGTGGGGAGCGTGCCACGTGTTCGCCCGCCACCAGACTCGCCCACGCCCTTCACGAGCCCTTCATCTCATCCGGACCCTCCGATCCCCGAAACACGTCTCTCGGGGCTGGGCCCCAACCGCCCGAAAAGTCCGGAATTGGATCTTCCTCCTTTTGAATTGACTCTAATTTCGCCCAAACCAGCCAACCGACAAGGACAAATCAACCCATCGCCACCATGTTCCTTGATGAAATATCCAACGTTAAACTCTAAATCCAATTTACCACCAAAAAAAAAAAAAAAAACCAACACTAAATAAAAAATTTATGGGATTTGCAAATTATCGAGCTTGCGTATCGAACAAAGATTTTCGATCTCATTACTAGTGGCTCGATCTGGCACATGTAAAGCGATCGAATGTGTCACCATTCATTTACGGGTTGTAATCGAGCGCAACGTTGAAAAGTCGGGAAATGTTCGCATGCGACATGTATCGGGATTTGTTAGCGAGACGCAAGGATTTGCGTCTTTCCGACCACACTGAGGATAAGGTCTTTGGACGAAAGAGGATCGACGACTAATCTCGGAGGATTGGCAATATTGTTTACTTTTTTTCCCCCCCTTATGTGTGTGCGTGGAAGCAGCTTTTGTTTTACAAAAGCAAAATTGTCCCAACATCGTTTCGAACGTGGACCACATTCTTCTGTCCGATCTCTCCAAAATAAGACATTGGATCTACCCAAGAAGAAAGTCTGGTCCTTGGTCATAAAATGGAAAAATATATTCATAAACGCATCTTGTAAGATTATCTCTTTCCTTAATACTCGAGGCCCAGTTGCCCCGGTGATCCCGTGCACGCCTCTCGTCTGCTAAACCATAAGTTCGAGTCGTGTCCTGAGCGAATCCCGCAATCGGCCTGTGCCATCTCGACGTCGCTATATTCTATGAATAGAGAGAGAGAGAGAGAGAGTCGTAGACAGCCGAAATGTCGATGGTGGTCGTCGCCGCTCTCTACCCCTTATGGCCATTAAATAAATAAATAAAAAACTTAAAGCTCAACATCGATTGATCCAAGCTAAAGAATCGTACGTGAGAATTGAGGAGGAGTCGTGATTTTATGCTCTATAAAGGAGAAAAGATAAATCGAGATTGGGATAATATAATTGTAGAAATTATTAGGATAAAAAGGAGATTAAGACCCCACCGAAACGAAGCCTTCTGCTCCATAATGGTCCAATATTCATGGCGATACCACCCGCTTTATTCGATCGGAAGTGTGCCATACATAAGCACACACGCACTAGAGCAAAGAAGTGATAAATAATCTTTACATAACTCAAAATCATTGAGGATATATGCTCATCCTCTCTCTAATACACATCCTTATCTTCTCCGCTTCTCTTTTGCATAGATCGAAATTTCTCATCGGATGATCCGACTATCGCTATAATCGAAGTTTAGCATCGGACCTGTGGTTCGGAGAACGTTTTCTCGATCTATCAACAACTGTGTATGCCTCCAAAGTCCGATCTGAGTTCGGGGCTTAAAAAGGGGTCGCCGGCATGAGTGTAGGGTTGGGTCGAGATTACTTTCCAAAACGTTAGGTAGTAACTGTTGTGCTAAGCGCCTGTGTCTCTTCATGAGCTTGCGACGGGCCTACCGACACAGTGGTTTTCTAATCTCTACCGTCGCGTGCGCTGGTGAAGTCGTTGATGCCATTTAGGGTGAAATTCGATTGCTATACGATGCTCCATTGTTGAATTTTCGAGGAGGACTCAAGATGCACCATCTAGTTCTTAGTACAAGGTGGATTTTTAGAGTCGAAATTGTTCAACTTCGGGCGTGTTGTCACGGTAATACCAGTGGCCACTGTGGAATGTATCCACAAGTCAAGCCACGACCAACATGCAAGCCGTGGGTTATCCTAAACTGCCGGTCTTACTAGGATATGGTACTTACACAACTTTCATTTTCAGCACGTCGTAAGAGAAATCTAGACGCGTCAAATGGATGGATTGAATCGAATCATTGATGGTTTGACCCAAATAGATCCATTTAACCCGTCCATGATCCATTTGTTGGAATGCAAATCTAGTGACCCGTACTCTACATGGCCCCTATCCAATCCGCAAATGAACCAACCATATATATTCTTAGAGTACTTCAATATTTGATCAAATTTGGGATAACTCACACACAAACTGAGGTGAGAGTGCGGAGTTGAATGAGCGTGAGATCAAGTGATGGCGAGAGATAATGAAGAGGGACTCCTATAGGTGGATTGGCTTTAAGTAAGTTATGGACCCATTTATGGCTTATTTACACCTCCATTGAACATTCATATTATGTTCAAATCTATTTATGACCCATTTATTGAATATGACTAACCCATATAACAACTCAGCCCATCATTCATCATATTATAAATGGGTTAAAAAATGAATGTATGACTCATTTTGACAAGTCTGGCGAAACCCAGGTGGATCTAGCATCTTGATAATTTTTATATCTACAGCATTAGATCATAATCCTTCCGTGCACGTACGCCGAACGGACGAATCCGATAGAGCTTATTCTCGTACAAATACACTAGGATTGGTGACATGCACAAACTCTAGGGACAAAAATGTTCTCCTCCTCAACCAAACGTCTGGCGACAATCGAGAACTATTATCAATTTCCACGAGATGCATTCGAAGTGGGAAAACTGAACGGGGACATGAGAGCTCATTCCTGATTCAAGCTTTAATCGGCAGCGCTTTGGTTAGTGGAGGAAATAGAGGCACCATACAACGACAACGGCTTTGCGTCATTTCGATTAGCAAGAGCAAAAGCAAACTAGAGATTCGATAAGGGAAGGAAACGCTCTTTTACGCAATTGCATGTGACTAGGCATGCAATGCGACCCGGACCCGTTTGCGGGAAAATTACGGCAAAAGTCATAGATCTGTTGGATTTGTGCCGATTTAGTTCGGAAACTTTTTTTCCTCTTGCCAATTGAATCCTCAATCTGTTGCATTTGCATCAATTCAACCCATACAGCCAATTTGGCCGGAAATCGCTGACATGGACCGCCGACAATCCTGCGTAAATATGGTGTTGTTCAATTAAGATATTTTCGATTGTAAATAATTTTTTCCAATTAGGTTTTTTTTTTTAGTTTTTTCTCTTTTGGGCTGAGGGCAGTCAATTTTACCTAAATATTAAAATATTACTAAAAATTGTCCATTAGCGGCGGCCGCACCATGTGGGATGGTCGGCAATCCATGTCGGCGATTTTCAGTTAAAATTGGCCGCTTGAGCTGATTGGCACAAATACAAAAGAATTAAGATTCAACTAGTTAAAAAAAAACACGAGTCTATGACTGAATTAACATAATTGCAATAGTTTTAGGACTTTTTTTTTATTGGGTAATTTTCCCGTATCCATGATATAGCGGACAAGTGATTATCTACTCGTGATGTTAATCCGGACAAATTGCAAAGTGAGTCAGTCCATCTTTGGCCGTGGTAGACATGTAGATGTGCTCGTTGGAGGTGGTAAAAGATAAAAGTGGGACACGAAAGATGATTAAACACCACTTCTAGGGACCAAAGACTCAATTGAGGAGATCCCCATGAGGCAACAAATCTTCCTACTACCTCGTTATCGTCATCATTTTTCTCACTCACTCACTCACTCACTCAAATGACCCACCATGGCCTTTATCTCGATGGGTTCTGTTGTTGTTAATATATATATATATATATATATATTGGGAAGGCTACTTTGGGGTTGGGGGCATTGATTGAGTTAGTCCCATGGTCCAAAGTGGTTTGATGCATAGGTGACATGATGGAATCCTACTCCTCTTCTATCTTTCTTTTGAAGATGCGTTTGCACGTTTGATGTTGTGTTTTTGCATGGGGCAAAACTCGATGAAAATAGAAAATGCTTTTTGAGAAAGCATTTTTCAAGAAAATAGTTAATCTATACATCTAAATTTGGTGATACGTGGTTGAAAGCGATTTTTGGTGTTCGGATTTCATTTACAAAGTGATTTCAATCTCATGGCTTTATCCATGCCAAATATATATATATATATATATTATTTTTGTTTTTGTTTTCATTTTCATTTTCATTTCGAGCTCGAGGTTGCAAACCCATGCTTGCAGCCGGTTGCTGGCCATGGTCGAGGCTGGGTGACCAAGATAGGAGAAAAGAAAAAGCTTAAAAGATAAAAAAGAAGAAGAAGAATTCGAGATGTGCAATTTCGAAAAGTGTTTTCACCTCTTTATATTTAGGAATTTATTTCCTAATTTTATGCATGAATTTTTCAGTTAACTAAATTATTTTTAGGGAACGAAATGAGTGAAAGTCCGGAGCACAATTTCACTTAAAAGAAATGGAACATGAATGTGTCATCTAGTTCTAGGGTAATTTTCGGGCGAGTCCAATATTTTCTCCTCTCCAAGGGTATTTCCACTTGTCTTATCAACCCGTGTATTCTAGTGCAAGAGCACCGGATGCTCTTATTTTTCACATTACTTGGTAAGATTTTCTTCATTGCCAAAAGATGATAAGAAGACATGGAGAGGGTAGGGCGGAGATAGGGCTGGCCATGGCCACCGAGTGTCAACGGACCGGGTCTTGGCCCAGCTCGAAACTAAATAGTATCTACCTCGACCTGGCCTGAATTACATGTGTCCCAACTTTTCGGGCTGAGCTGAGTCGGGTCGGATCTTTTATTATTATTATTTTTGTTAAGGCCATCTAGTGACAGAAAATAAAAAAATACAAAATGAGAATAAATTAAATTAAAAAGAAAATACGGCTGTAAAAAAAAGCCAGAACAGGGCCAGCACGAACAGTACCAAGCCCGCCCTGAAAGTCCCGAAAATTAGGTGAATCTGGATTGGATCAGGCCCATAGGCCCTAATTGGTTGGCCCAGGAAAATTTTTAATGGATTAGGGCTTTTTAGGCCCAATCCAATGGCCCAGATCATGGGCCTAACCTTAATCAGAGAATGATTGCCCAACTTAATTTTGCCTTACCTTCCCATCCCTCTATTAACTAACCTTCTAACACATGACTCACCGTCTACGGATGCATGTTTCCATGACCTTCTTCAGGAGCACAAACATGCCTGGGCTTGCTTAGAAGCACCCCCAAAGAATCCCTAGTACTCACCAAGCGACCGATAATCTGGCCTTAACCGACTCGATAATCTCTTAAGTAAAGATCATAAGGCTTTACCCTCGTGTATCCTTGACGGTCTCAAGTTCGATTCCTATGTTTCCACGAGACTGTTTCTCTTCCGGCATAACCGTGGTAATAACTGTAGCCAAGAGGAGATGCTAGGCTACATGAACAGATATCTCCAAGCCAAGATGCTTGGTTTTGGGCCTTAGGATGATGATCTTCGAGTCCCGAAAAGCCCGACTTACGAGAGAGATTGATGGGCCAAGCGCGTCTGATTGGATCAAGCCTTTTAGACGGAAATACTTTATCTATTATGGATAACAAAATTATTTCCTTGTTAACTCGTATTTTCCACGCGTCCTTAAACTCTCTAAAAATTATAGTTGGACAAAAGGTTATTTTATACTGCGGTTTCTCTTTATTGGATTTAATTACAATAGATCAAGTAACAAAGTTCCTTTTATTTTTTTGGGTCATAACTCTTCCATTCTCTTTCAATTAATTATCAGACATGACGATTCCTAAATATTGACCTCAATTTAATGTACGTGATTTGATTTCCATCTACATGGGAAATGAAAGATTTTATTATTATTATTTTTCTTGTCAATTACTTGATTGTCTTCTCTTCTTTTATTGATCTCGTTTTAAATATCATATCACAAGAACACCATTAATTCAACCGCGAATAAAATCCGATTCCATTGCGAAAGGACGGGTTGTTTGCTTGTCCGAGCTAGTTCGATAATAGCAAGGATTTACTAAAATTCAAGACAATTTTCATTTGCAAGTTTTTTTTTTTCCTTTTATCGTAAGAAAGTTCTTCATTTCATATTGATTAGTCTCTCTTGTTCATTCTTTATTTTAAACTTCTTTAAAAAGACATTAGTCTTGTTGCCTGGGCTTGAGACCACCACATGATGTGTTCCATACATCAAACAAATCTTGTCCAGTTTGGTTCTGACACTGAACAAACCTTAGCATGCGCCTCGTGAACAACCTTTACCATTTATGTTAAATCTTGTCATAATTGGACCGTGATAAAATTATGTGTGCGCGTTGATTCGTCAGTTCATATTGGAGTTGATGAATCATTCGCATTCCATAAATTCTTGTGTATAGTTGTCCACGACGGTGCAAAAGGTTGCTCTCCACATGGAAGATTTCTCAATCAAGGCACGAATTCCCCTATGGCAAACTATTGTAGCAAATTAGCAAAGAGATTCTTGTTTGTATATATATATGTTTATATGCATTCATCTAGTTTCGGCTTCCTTAATATTTGCATATGCTGTTGAAAAGGGGAAAAACCCACCATTTATGGAATTAGTGAAATGGCCAAGAAATCATAAAAAAATAAAACAGATTTCTTTCACGATTCAAATCACAATTTATGTGTATAAGTTTGGGTAAGTTATGGAGTAACAAGGACAACTTGGCGCCAGCTTCTTCAATATCTAAAAGGGCAACTCTATCTCTCTCTCTCTCTCTCTCTCTCTCTCTCTCTCTCTCAAAAGCAAACAATGAAGAAGAATGAACAGCAACAAGCACCACCGTCGCTGTCGCTGCCGCTGCCGCTGCCGCTGCCGCCGCCATCGAAGCTCTTCCGCTTCACCGCCCAAATGCACTTCCACAGCCTCATCCACTACTTCCTCCTCTTCGCCTCCGGCTTGGCCCTCGGGCTTACCCTCTCCACCTCTCTCAGAAACTTCTCCTCCTTCAACCTGTCCCTCCAACTCAACAACCACAATCAACTCTCCCTCCAAAACCCCACCTCGCAGTCGCGGTCGCAGCCGCAGCCGCCGCCGCCGCCGCCGCCTTCCCTCTTCAACCAAACCCCGACGCGATGGTGTGGCGCCATGCTGAGCGACTTCTTGGAGCCGCCGGCCGCCCTGCACGGCATGGACGACAAAGAGCTCCTCTGGAGGGCGTCCGTGGCTCCTAAACGACGGCAATACCCTTTCAAGCGCGTCCCCAAGGTCGCCTTCCTGTTCCTGACGAAAGGCCCTCTACCACTCGCTCCGCTGTGGGAGATGTTCTTCCGAGGGCACGAAGGTCTCTTCTCCATCTACGTCCACTCCCATCCTGCGTTCAACGACACGGCAGGCGGCGGCGAGAGCGAAGGGTCCGTCTTCCACGGCCGGAGAATTCCGAGCAAGGTCAGTGACGAGCAGCCTTCTTTCCAAAGTCCAATCTTTCACGCATATAATCTCATGATCCTCGTCTAGGTTATGCAGAATTTCATAATTTGATCTATGAAGTTATTGCGATCTAACTAAAACCAAACCACGAAATCGATGAAACCCTAAATGTGTGTCACCCTAGGCTGTCTAAATGCCGCATTAAGTGACGGCTTTGATCGGACACTAACCTATGTTTAAGCTTAACTACCTTTAAGTTGCGGCCTATGTAACCCTACCACATGTTCACGAAAGAAGCAAGTTCTTTCGTCGGCTTTGAACAGTAATTGCCGGATTCGCTTTGGGCTATCTATGTCAACAAATATTTATTCACATGAAGAAAATATTCCAATAAGCTGTTATTTAAGTCAAGAAAAGTGCTAATGATATGCACAATCGGCTAGCTAGAAAATTAAGGGATAATCCGGGATCCTGGAGCTTGCCACCGGCTCATGACCCAGTTAAGTCCCGGGGTTTGCCCGGCAGGCGGCCCGCCGGCATGTGATAGCACTCCAGGGAGAGAGGGGGATCAAACTCGTAATATGAAGTCACATGCCCGAGCCCGCGACCATGAGAGGGAGAGAGGGGGATCAAACTCGTAATATGAAGTCACATGCCCAAGCCCGCGACCATGGGAGATCGACGGCATGGAATTCGTCATATTCGAGACTTAGCTTGGATTCTACTCCTTTTGCAACAAAAAAGGAGAGAAATTCCAATGCCCTCACCTCCTTTTCGCCATTCCTTTCTTCTGGCCGTCCCTTGTGCGAAAAGTGCAAAAGTGCAGAAGCCGACTTTAGGCCCCGAAACTTCAAGAGCTACAATTGAAACCCCCCAATTCCAAATTTCGTAATCATAAAATGTGTATCGTAACCAAAAAAACTTTCCTTTTCGTGCAATTTTTTTTTCCTTTTTCGCCCAATTGGCCCCCCCTTTAGTAAACAAAAGATGTTCAATTCAAAATTCAAGGAAGAATTTTTTTAAAAAAAAAGAGTGAAAAAAAGGAAAGAGAAAATCTCCAATTCATATTGCAGAAATTTTTTCCGGCATGCTTCTATTGTTGGGCTCAATTAGATGCAACTTGTCTGAGCCTGGACTTTAAATTTCTTGGGCTCGTGCAGGAGGTCCA
Source organism: Rhodomyrtus tomentosa (assembly GCA_028455895.1). Lineage (NCBI taxonomy): Eukaryota > Viridiplantae > Streptophyta > Magnoliopsida > Myrtales > Myrtaceae > Rhodomyrtus > Rhodomyrtus tomentosa. Next base: position 43,513,589 of record JAPCWY010000003.1, on the reverse strand, counting down.
GTGGGGCAACTTCAACATGGTGGAGGCCGAGCGGCGCCTCCTCGCCAACGCGCTGCTCGACATCTCGAACCAACGGTTCGTCCTCCTGTCCGAGTCGTGCATCCCCCTCTTCAACTTCACCACCGTCTACTCCTACCTCGTCGGGTCCTCCAAGTCCTTCATCGAGGCGTTCGACCAGCCCGGGCCCGTTGGCCGGGGCCGGTACAACCCCCTGATGCGGCCCGCCATTCGGATCAAGCAGTGGCGGAAAGGGTCGCAGTGGTTTGAGATGGACCGGGACCTGGCCATCGAGGTGGTCTCGGACACCAAGTACTTCTCCGTGTTCAGGAGGTTCTGCAAGGGCTCGTGCTACTCGGATGAGCATTACCTGCCCACGCTCGTGAGCATCAAGTATTGGTGGAGGAACTCGAACCGGAGCTTGACCTGGGTCGACTGGTCGCGGGGCGGGCCCCACCCGGCACGGTTCATCCGGGGGCAGGTGAACGTTGAGTTCTTGAAGAGGTTGAGAGGCGATGGGAGCAGGAAGTGCGAGTACAATGGGGAGAGCACGAGCGTGTGCTTCTTGTTTGCTAGGAAGTTCCTGCCCAATTCCTTGGTCAGGCTGCTGAGATTTGCTCCAGAGGTCATGCAATTCTGAAAAACTGAGGAAGGAGAGGGAAAAAAAAAAGAATTTGTATTCCTTTCATCGATTATTTGGATGATGTCTTTTGTCTTGTTTCACATTTTTTTTAGAATTGAGAAAATGACACAAACACTCCATGTAATTTGGTCGAATGCGTATTGTCTTCCACGAACTTTTAATTTATTTCACGTGACGCATGAGCTGCAGCTTAATGCGCAATGTTCTTTCCAAACTTCTAAACTTTTGATACATGTTCAATCTAATCTCCGAGTTATATGAAAATATTTGATGTTAGACGATGCTGTCTTTCCATAAATTCAAGTTTGGGAAAAATATTGAATATTTTTATAGAGTTCATGGATTAGATCAAACATGTACCGAAAAGTTCAGGTACCACGTTGAACAAATTAAAAGTCCATAAAGTCAGAATTTAGGGGCTATTTGTGTAATCATCCCTTTGGAAATCATTTGACAAATGTTAGCAATAACCCTAATCGACTGTTGTAGGTGGCAAGCAGAAGTGGAGTAATTGACACAATATTTCTGTTTGTATTTTTTTTTTTTTGCGTCAAATTTTTGTAGGTTCCAAATGGATTCATTGGATTGATAAGTGTGGGCATAACATTGAAGACCTTGAGGGGCCATGCCCTTTGTGTACCTTTCTCCCCCATTTTCAAATGTTGGGGTCCTCGTCTTAGGTTGTCGGTGTCATTGGAATGTCTCAAATTGCCTGTGTTTTGGGAGGTAGCAAGTAGCTATCTTTGACATTCTGAGACATTCGTGATCATTTGTTCTTTAGTTTCATCTCTTGATCTGTCGTCGAGGAGGGAAGTATTTTATGCATAAGTCGCATTGGTTAAGCGATGAAGCTACTCGGAAAATCGCAACGTTGGTTGATTTTTGCTTCGCCGTTTATCATTGAGGTTATGGATTGGTCGGAAGATTTGTGATTTTTCATGAAATGTAAAAGGTAGTTTGACAAGATCAGGATGATTTGGGTAAACTTGGGTTGAATGCGGATCATTTGTTTGGCCGCTACATTATCAAATATGTTAAGGATGCGTTTGGTTCGGTTTTGGAGAAATGCAAAGCATTTTATCAAATATGTTTGACTCAATATGTATTCACCGAAGTAAATAGCGTTCGGATTTGAGTTTTGGTACATTTCTTGCCAAGCAACTTTCAAGTAAAAATGTAAATGGAAGAAAGAGACCCCGGCGAGGAAGCAACCGGAGCATGCTTCGGCGACGAAGAAATGGAGAGACCTAGGAAGATTCATTAATCAAGAAGCAATAGTAGTAAGCTTTGTTATAAGTTATTTTATTATTCATCATCACGTGTGGGAATGCCCACCGTATTACTATATACCCTCTTCATTATTATAAATATGAGAGCATGCTAACCTAGAGGGTCAGACAATTCATTCATATCATTTTCCTCTTTTCTTCTTCTTCAGACATGGTATTAAAGCCAACCTTAGTTACCCCAACCTAAACCCTATCCAACACCCACTATTAGCATAACCACCATCTAGCACTTGCTTTTCTCTCTAATCTACTCTCTCGACCAGCTTATCGGCCACGTTCTAGGCTCTCGGTCAGCGATTTCGGCCAACTTGACCGGCCACGTCCTTGAGATTTCGGTCAAATTGGTCGGCCACGTCCTAGGTTTCTCGGCCATCTTGGCCGGCCACGACCCAAGGCTTTCGGCCAGCTTGACCAGACATGTCTCAGGCCGTTCGGATTTGATTTACATATCGATGTCTGATTAGATCTAATCGGATTCATCAAACGGTGAAGCTTGTGACTTTCTGATCAATCTAGTGTCTAGATTAAGTATTCATTATGAGTAATACAAATACTCAAATAGCTGCTATTAAATTCAGTGAGACTGGATTAACCATGAATAGATCTAGTGCGACTGAATTTGATATGATACGATCACAAGCTCTGACCTTTATATCTACTTTATCTAAGCTCGTCGAACGTGTTTTGACGGGACAGTCTACGTACACACTTTGGAAGAATAATGTCTTTAAGAATTTGCACGGATAACGGCTATCTCATCATCTTACCCAACTTCCTCCGAGTAAGGATGACCCAACTTATGATGAATGATACACTATTGATTGTCGTATTTATAGTCAATTGTTGAATGCTATGGATATTTCTATTCAGACTGTTGTTAGTAATACTGATACTGTTAAGGAGTTATGGGATGCTTTGGCAGATTTATACTCCTCTTTGAATGATTTTTTGCGACTTTATGATGTCGTTTGTGGGTTATTGAAGCCAGCTCCTGCCGGTCGGCCTCTAAATGGATATTATGAGGAATTTAAATCCTTTGTTGATGAGTTTGATCGGTTAGTCCGGTTTATATCTAATCGAGATACTTTTCAAGAACAACGAAATTAATTTTTGGTCACCTGCTATTTTAATAAAGTGGGAGTTCAGTTTGATACTGCTCGATCACAAATTCTTTCAGATTCTCGAGTACCTTCTATTGGAGAAGTTCATCGCCGTGTTCTTCGTACCGAAAGTCGTGAGGAAGTTAGATCTGCCCCTTCAGAAGTTGATGAACAGACTGCTGCTCTATATATGAACAGAGGAGGTGGCCGTGGTAGTGAAGGCTGTGACCGAGGAAGAGGTCGTGGTAGCATTGTTGGTCGTGATTGGGAGACTCGTACTTGCAATTACTGTGGTATTGTTGGATATATTCGCAACTATTGCCGAAAGTTACAAGCTGTACAGGCAGCTTCTGGTTCACATACCACACCTGCTCATGTTGCATCTGAAATTGTACATATGGACCAAAAAGTTATCACAATGAGTCCAGAGGAGAATGCTTGATACTTGGAGTTTCAGACTTTAGGGAGTGGAACTACATCTGCCTCTATTGCGAAACTACAACGGTCATCCGATTATTCCTTTACCTTAGCATGTGCAGCTCTTCCTTCTGCTGATTGGATTATTGATTCTGGTGCAGGTGCTCACATGACGGGTAATAGAGGTATTCTTACTGCATATAAGTCTTCGTCTTCGTTACGTCAAATTACTATTGCGAACGGGTCATCTGTGACAGTTCAGGGACACAGAGCTGCACGACCTTCTAACGAGATCTCCTTATCTTCTGTTTTATATACTCCGGGCATGCCATTTAATTTGTTATCTATTGGTCGTATTACACGGGATTTGAATTGCTCCGTTACTTTCTATCCTGATTATTGTGTTTTGCAGGATCTCTTGACGCGGAAGACTATCAGTAAGGGAAGCATCAATTATGGGATCTATCAGCTGGATGGTACTTCTATTCCAGTTACACTACTGAAAGAGACTGATGTTTTAGACATTCACTATCGTCTAGGACATCCCTCTTTGTCTATGTTGCAGTCATTATTTCCTCGTTTTCATTCGGCGTCTACAATTAATTGTGAGTCATGTTAGCTTGCAAAACATAGTCGTGTTTCTTTACCATTAAGTGTATCTCAACGAGCAACTGTTCCATTTGCCTTGGTCCATTCTGATGTGTGGGGACCTAGTCCTATTGTTTCAGCCTTTGGTTATTATTACTATGTTCTCTTTGTCGATGATTTCATAAGAATGTCATTTTTTTACTTAATAAAAGAACGTTATGAGTTATTTTCTATATTTCGTGAATTTTATTCTTCTGTCTACACTCAATTCCATCATAATATCCAAGCCTTACAATCTGATCGTGGAGGAGAATATATGTCGGATCATCTCCATCAATTTCTTCGTTCTCATGGTATTCACCATCGTCTTTCATGTGCTCGCACACCTAAACATAATAGTGTTGCTGAGCGGAAGAATCGCCATCTTATGGATACTGCTCGTGCTCTTCTTATACATATGCATGTTCCACAGAAGTTTTGGGGATGCTGTTCTTGCAGCATGCTATCTCATTAATCGCATGCCTCTTTCTTATCTTGGAGGTAATACGCCTCATGGGCTCCTCTTTCCTAAACGCAGTCACTTTTCTCTTTCTCCTAAAGTGTTTGGGTGTACTTGTTTTGTCCATGATGATTGTCCAAGTGTATCAAAACTAGATCCTCGTGCACTGAAATGTGTTTTTCTTGGTTACTCACGAGTGTCAAAGGGTTATCGTTGCTATTCTCCTACCTTATGAAGAATGCTCACCTCTCGTCATGTTACCTTTATAGAGTCTCAACTTTTCTTTTCTGCACGTGGCTCTAGTTCATCTTATCCAATCCCGCAATTGTCCAAATCCACATCTTCTGACCCCGTCCTTGTTTATTCTCCACCAACTGTCTCTGAACCAGTTATCTCTCCAGCATATTCACTAGATAATGCCCCCATTGACAATTCTCTTTCTGTGTCAGTCTCTCCCGTGGAGGATCCTCCTGCTAAGATAGTCTCTCGTGTTGCTGACCCACTTGAGATTGGTACTACCGAGCAACCTATTGCTCTTCGTAAGAACTACCGTGCCTGCAGAGATCGCCCTCTTTATATACATTCCTACTAAGATTTATCAGTAATTTTGTCGGCTTTTGTAGCCACTATCGATGCTGTTTCTCTACCTGTTTCGGTTTTCGAGACTCTTCAGCATGCCGGTTGGCGTTTAGCCATGGAGGAGGAAATGAGCGCACTCCAACGCAATCAAACTTGATCCTTGGTTAATCTTCCTTCTGGTGCTCAGGTTATTGGCTTTCATTGGGTATTTGCCGTGAAGGTCAATCCTGATGGAACTGTTGCTCGTCTGAAAGCTCGGTTGGTTGCTAAGGGTTATGCTCAAACTCATGGTCTTGATTATTTTGAGACATTTTCTTCGGTTATAAAAATGACCTCTATTCGCCTCTTCTTATCCCTTATGACTGTGCATTCTTGGTCTCTCCATCAGTTGAATATCAAGAATGCTTTCCTTTATGGTGATCTTGCCGAGGATGTTTACATGGAGCAGCCCCCAGGGTTTGCTATTCAGGGAGGAAAAATCTGTAAGTTTCGTCGCTCTTTGTATGGTTTGAAACAGTCTTCTCGAGCATGGTTTGATAAATTCAGCTCAGCTGTTCGGAGTTTTGGTTTGCTTCAGTCTTAAAAGGATCATGCAGTATTCTATCGATGTGCTACTGCTAGGTGTATCTTTATAGTTTTATATGTGGATGATATTGTCTTGACAGGAGATGACAAGTATGGTATTGCTGAACTGAAAAGATATTTGTATACTCACTTTGAGACGAAGGATCTCGGTGATTTGAGATACTTTCTTGGGATTGAGGTGGCCCGAAAGAAAGAAAGTATCTCTTTATCACAGCGTAAGTATGTTATGGATATCTTAACTAAAATTTAATATGCAGCAATCTCGCTCCGCAGAGTCCCCTATGGAACCAGGATTAAAGCTTCTTCCTGATCAGGGTAACTTGTTTGAACATCCTGAAAGATACCGGCGTGTCGTTGGTAAACTAAACTATCTCACTACGATGACTAGGCTTGATCTTGCATATTCGGTTAGTGTGGTTAGTCGGTTTATGACAGCACCTAGACAACTATATTGGGATGCTGTCTTGAAGATTTTAAGATATCTTCGAGATAGTCCTGACAAGGAACTTATTTTTGCAGCTCATGGTCATGCTTACATGGAGTGTTATACTGATGCTGATTGGGCTGGTTGCCCTATTGATAGGTGGTCTACCTCTGGATATGCTTTATATGTTGGTCATAATTTAATTTCCTGGAAGAGTAAGAAACAGGATATTGTGGCAAGGAGTAGTGCTGAAGCAGAGTATCGAGCCATTGTTACAGCTACTGTAGAGATTATGTGGACTAGATATTTTCTGAATGAGATTGGATATGAATCGAGTGGTCCCACATCGTTATGGTGTGATAGTAGTTCAGCAATTCACATTGCTTCAAATCCTATCTTTCATGAGAAAACAAAGCATATCGAGATTGATTATCATTTTGTTCGACAAGAGCTTACACGTGGTAATCTCACTCTCTCACACATCCGCATTGGAGGTCAGCTAGCAGATGTGTTTACTAAACTTTTAGCTGGACAATGGGTTCACTTTATATGTAACAAGCTAGGCATAGTTGATATCTATGCCTCAACTTGAGTTAGGGTGTTATAAGTTATTTTATTATTCATCTTCATGTGTGGGAATGCCCACCGTATTACTATGTACTATCTTCATTATTATAAATATGAGAGCATGCTAACCTAGAGAGTTAGACAATTCATTCATATCATTCTCCTCTTTTCTTCTTCTTTAGACAAATTTCAGGCGAAGGGTCGTCGCGGGTCCAGCGAGGGTTGACGCGAGCCTAGTCGAGAGCTCCCTAGGTCGCACCATCCAGGGGCGGCGACATTGGGATCGCACAACCCCAGCGAGCCTCGTGACAAACGTATTTGAGCAAGGGCGGCCGCCCGCTCAAGCGAGGGCTCCAAGGTTGCGTCAAGCACGACCTCGGCAAGCTTGCGATTTGACAAATTTGTAGAGCCGAGGTCGATGAACAGATCCGAAGATCTTGACGAGCGGACAGCTCTATAAATCTCGACGAACATATCCACAGCTTCCTCGAGCCTCACGAATGGTAACCGTCGACATCAGTGAGCCTTGCCGGCCCTTGGCGGAGCTTCAGCGACAACACGGATCTCGAATGCCGAAGATGATGAACTCTAAACTTAGGAGGGCAAGACTGGAAAATGACAATATTTCAATAACGCTCAAGCTTGTTTTGAAAATGTTGAAACCCCAACTTGCCAAGTGCTAGGTGGTCCAAAAAATAATTTGCTAAGCATCCAAACATTTTTCATAAGGATCTGTTTGACAGGTTTAAATCGAAAAAAAGAGCAAATTCCATGGTCATGAGCAAACTCAGAGAGAGAGAGAGAGAGAGAGAGAGTAAACAGAGAATTCAAGGCCGCCTTCTTCTTCATGGAGTCATTTCTGCCAAGGTTCTAAGAAGCTAAGTTGAAGCTTCATTTTGGTTCAAAAAAAAAAAAAGTCGAAGTTTCATAAAACACAACCTTTGAAGTCAACCCTATTCACTTTCTTCAGACTTTAGAAAGAAAATCGAGCAATTAAGTGCGGTTTGACTATTACCAGGCAAAATAACCCAATCACCATCAAATTTACATTTTAAAAGTCATTCGTGCTGATTTTACGCATCGAATTTTTCATTTACCATGGTCACATTTCGTTGCTAATCCGTTCCGCACTATGTGACGTCATAATAAAAACGTTACCGGCCAGACCAGCAATCGATATAACTACATGATCAAACTTTCTCCTTAATTAACCTGCGTAGGATGAAAGCGATATATGCCATAACCTCATCCACACACAAAAAAAGAACAAAAAAAAGAGAGAGAGGAGGAAAGTAAAATAAAATGAAATAAAATGGTGCGTAAGGAGTGCCACGTGTAAAGTGCGAATATTATAGTCGCACTTTCACGGGAAAGACGTTAGCCACGCCGCGGGACGACGATACTAGACCGTCTGATCTGCGGGGAATTTTCCCGGAAAGTTAAAATTGTGGGTTTCGAGGAAAATGACAGGAAATTACAAGGAGTTTTGGAGATTCAGTCAGTGAAATGATTTTTTTTTCAAAAGCCCAATTCCCCAAAAAAATCTCTAATTTTAAATCTATCCCGATTTTTTTTTAATCTCAAGAAAAATTCCCAACTTTGGTGCAATCCCAAATCTACCATGAATTTTATTTTGCTAAAAAAATCAATATATTCTCAAATTTACCCTTTGGTCTAATTTTAACTTAATGTGACATTCTCACATGAGGCGATAAATATATACTGACTGATATTTTCATGTGGATAACTAATTCACTCCACTAAAGAAATTTTCTAAAATAAAATCGTTTTGGAAAATGAAAATTAAAGAAGATTGATGACGATTTTGGACATAAAGTTAATGAGCACGGATTTCAAATCAAAGTAAAATTTGGTGATTTTTTTTAACAAAAAAGGTTCGGGATATATTTGAGACTTGATCTAAAGTTTGTGATTTTTTTTTAGATAAAAGAAAGTTGGGGATAGATTTGAGACTGAACATGAAATTTTTTTTTTTTTGAGATAAAAAAAATTCAAAGTACAATTTGGGACTTGACAAGAAATCGTCTGATCTTTTGGGGGGGGGGGGGGGGGGGGGGGTAGTTGGCGGGGGGAAATATTCCCGGAAAATAATAAATTGTAGGGTTCGAGGAAAATGACAGGCAATTACGAGGAATTCTGGAGAATCGGTCGGTAAAATGACTTCAAATTATAATATTTAGTAAACGGTGCAAGGACTGTGACTCACGACCGCTTTGGTCCGGTCCAAATGCGTGGCAATGCGGGCGGACACGCGGACGCGGGTTTTTGGTTCGGATCCCAAAACGGGCCAAAGAAAAAAGAAAAGAAAAAGGATGGAGCGGAAGGCGAACCTTGTTGCCGCGAAGCTCCGATTGAGTTTCCGTGAACGGCGGAGCGCGTTGAAAAAAGTCGACATTCCTCTTGTTTTGTGAGCAAGGATGCAGGGCTGCTCCGACGAGCATTAAAAAGAAGAAATGCCCCAAATAAATTGGTCGGGGATGATCCATTTAAGAAGGATGTATAAGATTAACTCGGTCCAGACTCGACTCGGGACAAATTACTAAAAAAAATATCTATAAATTTATCGCGCTTATGTTAATTCAGTTCATAAGTCTTGCGATCAAGCTAATTTAGTTATAAACCTTTTGACAGTCTGTGATTGAGTCCTTCTGGCCAACTCACGGAGAATTACTGTAATTATTTATATATTTATTTTCGTTTTCTTCTTTGCTTTTTCCTTTTATCCCAGTATCTACGTTAGCAATTTCGAGTGACTCAATTTATAAATTGTCATAAAGTTTAGGACTAAATTAGTCAGATAAAATAGATTTAGAACTGAATTGATACATGTATAACAGGTTTATGACTTTTTTTTTTTAAATAATTTTCTCTCAAACCTGAGCTCTCGATGGATTGGGCCGAAATGAATTGTCCGACCTCCCTCAAATGTGGTAAAGATGTCACGGCTGCCCGACTCGTGTGATCGCCTCTAATTTGTGAAAACTTAGTGGGATGTGAATTGCCAACTGGTCATACTTGTTGACAAGTCATGGTATTGGTCATGTATGGCCCTTTGTATAGTCCTTTCCCGCCACAACTAATCTGACCATGACAGACTTGATTGTGATACTTTGTTACTAACCCTAATTTCCATCCTTGAGCTCCAAAACTCATAATATTAAATTTATTCATACGAATCAAGGCGGCAACGCACATGCATGTAAAAGTTTGGGTTTTCATGAGCCGCACGATAGTCTAGGGTATCCTCGTGGTACATTATAATGAAAAGAATTGAATCGGTCATAACGGTTAATACACACAATCATTCCCAATTTGATCGATGCACATGTTCTGCCTTTACCTTAAATCAATTTTCATGGTACAAAACAAAGTTTCAAAACAGCATATCTATCACACATGGCAAAAAAACTTGAACGACGAGCGCGCCACATAAATCCCAACATGGAAATTCAATATAAATATGTCTCGTAGAGAAGGCAAATCTAAAGAAAATGAATTGAGATTGGGAAATTAGCTCAAATTTGCTAGTTTTTAAGTAAAGTCTCCTTAATGTTTCAAAAATCTGCTAAAATTCATAAATTTTGCCCTTAGATGTTGGTAAATTTGTTACGGATATATTGATCTTGGACTTTTTATGACATGAAAATTAGTTTGGGATAAATGCGTCATGTATGTTCCAGTTAAGAATTTTCTATGACACAAAAATTAATTTGGAGGTAAATATGACGCGAGTATTACCAGTTTTAAAATACACTATGGATACTAACCCAATTCTATATCCAAATGGGGGCGAATCAACGCTACAACATTTTAAAATCGGGTCATCGAACTGCTCGAAATAATCAACTGGAGAGTAGATGTTATTTTGTGTTTGGCTTGCATCAATCCAATTCTTTTTTCCAATCATACAGAGCTTGATCTTATTCGAAAGTCAAACTAAGCTAAAACCCAATTACAAACACCCTTGTGTTCTATGTTCCTTCGATCAAACAATGAATTAATTTGTCAGGATGTTACATTAAGCCTCGTCTTGTGTTTTTTTCGAGAATCACTATGAAGTGGCTATCGATGCTTCTCTACTAACACAAAAGCATTCTCATATTTTCCAAATTGTCCTTGTTTTTTTTTTTAAATCTCTTTTATTATTTTGTTGAAACGTATTATTGAAAGTACACTCTTATGTTTCGCTAAAAAGTCAAACAAATTAGAAAATTTCAGGTAAAGACAAATTGCTGTCCATCTAAGCTTCATAATGTCTCATTGTAAACTTTAAATTCCGTATCTATTGTTTGAAAATTTTATGATTCACGTATTGCTCAATCTAGCTGTTATTGGCGTGCACATTGTTTTATATTTTGATAAAAATTATCAAAAAAATCATAAATATATTGTAATTGTATCAATTTAGTCCTAATTTTTTTATTAATTGAGTTCCTAGTCTTTTGTATTAATTGTGTCAATTCAGTCCATTTGACTGAAGGTGGGCAATTTTTAATGATACTTTAATACTTTTTATTTTTTGCCCACTATAGTCGGCGGGCAGAAGCAGCCTTGTCAGCCACAGTGGGAAAAAAAATAACGAAAGAGATAAAAAAATAAAAATTTTAAAACATAAATATATTATTAAAAATTATCTACCTCAGTGCCGGCAGCTCCACGTCAGTACTGGCTAATCAAATAGACTGAATTGACATAAATACAAAATATTTAGGTTTTAATCAGCAAGAAAAATTATTTAGAATTGAACTGAAATAATTACAATAAGTTTAATAATTTGTATATACACACACAAATTTTGAAGTAAAATGCGTGTTGTACGTTTCTTGTGTTTCCAAGACACCGTGCGCTAGACTACAATGTTCTGAGAAACCTATGATTTGCCTATTTACCGTAAAGGAGTTTGGGCTACTATAAACTTAGGATTCTCTGAAAGATAGAGTTAACCCCTTAATTCAAAATATCCTTTGTCTCCTGGAGGGAATTCACACCAAACGTCCAAAAACACAACCCCTCCCACCCTCTCTCTCCACTCCTCTACCTCTACCGCCGAATAACCTCCGCCGCATGACTCACCACCACGCCAGGTTCGCGCGCGCTCTCTCTCTCTCTCTCTCCTTTCCTCATTTCCTAGCTTGATGGTCGTGATCTCGTGACAGCTGAGTTTTGCGAGCCACCCCCAATGTGGCCAGATGCTCAAGTGACGCGGTCAAGGCCGCCCCCCTCCCTGAGGGAGGGGCCAGGGAAGTCGGTGTAGTGGGAGGGAGGCATGGCCTCCTTCGCAGATGTGACTAGTGGTTGTCGTTGCCGTACAATACTGTACAAGTGAGTCAAGATGGGAGAAAAAAAGAGAAAAAATATATTTTATTTGATCCACGTAGTCCAATTTACAGATTTTTTTTATGTGTTTAGCTCTAATGAAATGTATATGGTTCTTGCAACAGAGAGAGAGAGAGAGAGAGAGAGAGAGAGAGAGAGAGAGAGTTGACTTTTGGGGGAGTCAACGTCAAAGTCGTTAAATCATGCGAGCATAGGTCGCTACGAAGCCCCCCCAATTGCCCAGCTGTTTCTTCCACCATTCGTCGAAGCTTCAGACAACTCCAAATAGTTTAATCTCCATTTTCCTGGTGAATATTTTAGTCCAACCTCATCGTCTTCTTCACTTCTCTCTCTCTCTTCAAACCCCATATAAATAGCCATCTCTCCTTCCCCAAAACTCTCTCGCTCTTACCACCCTCCCTCCTCTTCCCTCACCCAAACGCGCACTCTCTCTCTCTCTCGATCTTGATCTCGGTTTGATAGCTTTTGGGACTTCATCAATGGCTGCAAAAAGGTTCTTGAGCGAATCCGTTTCAGACTCTGACCCGCCGTCTGAAAAAAGGATGCGAACTCGGCCTTCCTTCGCTTCGTATGTGTTGATTTCCTTCTTTTCTGTTCGCTTTTCCCTCCTCCTAATCTGCTTTTTCCCCCCTCCTTTTGCGTACGAATCATTCTTCTAAATTTCTCATCGTCGTATGAAATTCTTTTATTTGTTGACCCAGTGTAATTGGAGAAGTGGTGATGGTGAACTCTTTGAAGCACTTCTGCTCGGGCTTGGAGCCGATGCTTCGTAGAGTGGTAGATTCTTGTTTTGATCATCGCTTATTAATGTGTTCTTGAAAGTAAACCTTCTCTCTTTCTAATTTACACCTATATATATATATGGATGAACTTTGTTCATGGGAAAAGGAAATAAGAGAGAGGAGAAAAGGAAATGGGTTGAATCCAAAAAATTTTCATGTATGAATGGATGAACCCTAATGATATATCATGCGTAACAATCACTTAACTTGCCCTATGAGTCTATGATCTCATAATGAATTACTTTGTCACGAGAAACATGCACACTGAAAGCCCTAGACCATAACATGCTACGATCACAGACAAAACTCTTAAATTTGTTTCGGTCTAATTGTTTCTCTATTACTTCCTCAGGTGAATGAAGAGGTGGAGCGCAGCCTTGCGCGGTGCTCACGCATGCTCGCCCGAGTCCCCTCGCTCCGAATGCAAGCCCTAGAACCTTCGAGCCTCGAGTTAAGGTTCAACAAGAGTCTCACTCTGCCCATTTTCACCGGAAGCAAGATAGTGGATGTGGACGGTTCTCAGCTCCAGATCATCCTCGTCGACACAGGAGGTGACCAAGAAGTCCTCACCGCTCTTCCTAGCCCGATCAAGGTCGAGATTGTGGTCCTGGATGGCGATTTTCCTCCAGGAGACCGCACTAATTGGACGGGTGAGGAATTTGATCGGAACATCGTTAGGGAGAGGGAAGGGAAGAGGCCTTTGCTCACTGGAGAGCTGAGCGTGACCATGAGGAACAATGGGGTGGCTACCATTGGGGAAATCGAGCTGACCGATAATTCAAGCTGGATCAGGAGTAGGAAGTTCAAGCTTGGTGCTAGGGTTTCTCCGGGGAGCTGTCAAGGCCTTAGGATACGCGAGGCCATGACCGAGGCATTCATCGTCAAAGATCACCGAGGAGAATGTGAGTTGCCCGAATTTTTTCAAGTAGTTGCACTAATGTCCATTCTTAGCTATGTATGGATATATGATCACATAATCAATCCTATAAATACACACAACATGATTCTTTTTCGTTTCATAGGGTATTCAGACAAAAATGAAAGATGCGTTTTCATCACATGAAATGATCAAATTCTTTGTGCATGAACCTGTAGCTTGTTAAAAGTAGATATGCTGCTCACAACCACAACCACATATACAAACACATCTTCACACTAATTCACATGCATGAGATATTACAATAAGCTTGCAAGATCTTTCTTTATAAGCATTTTGGGTCTTGAAGTTCATTGATCATTGTTGAACTGTAAATACCAAAGCGTGACTTTCGTTAGGCATTACTCAAGATATCACTGAGGTTGGTAGTTGTCAAGATAGATATTTCATACGCAATTCATAGCACTTCAATCACAGATTAGTAAACAAAAGACATCAAATCTCAGTCTCCAGTCATGCCTGCATCGATGTCACACTGAACATAAATATGTCATCTTGTTCTGCTAGGGTTTGATTAAGATAGATAGTGATCATAGAACTCACGTCGACAACTAGGAAGAATCTTGATCTTGCATCATGCGAGTTCCATCAACTCTTTGCCATGTCCTTGTCCAACTGTCGCCACAAAAAGGAAGAGATGAAGCTACAAGTCCAATGATCTGTGTCCCAAGTTCATCACTCAAATGGGCAAATAGAATCAGGGTTTGCTTACTATTTAATCATCTAATATTATTCTCCTTTCTTTTTGGTTATTCAAGTGTACAAGAAACATTATCCTCCACAACTAGGGGACGAAGTGTGGCGTCTAGAGAAAATTGGAAAAGAGGGGGCATTTCACAAGAAGCTTTGTGACGCCGGGATTAACACAGTCCAAGATTTCTTGAAGCTGTCTGTTGTGGACCCAAATAAGCTAAGAAGGGTACTTGAACTGATCTTTTTAATTTGTCTTATTTTCCCGATCAAATTTTTCTTCTTTAATGGGAGATTAATTAATTATTTTTATTTGGAAAAAAGCAGATATTGGGACCTGGAATGTCTGAGAAAATTTGGGATGCAACCATAAAACATGCAAGGACTTGTGAGAAGGGGAACAAGCACTACATCTTCCAAGGGTCCAGCTTCAGCATCACCTTGAACCCAATCTGTCAGGTTGAAAGAGCTATGGTCAATGGGCAAATCTATACCCACAAGGACCTCTCAAACAGCATTATCAGGGTACCCTTTGGATTTAATTTTTCAGATTGTTTCATGCCCTAGCTCATGTTTCTGTAGAGCCACCGTTGATTAATTTTATGAGTTTTGTGATATGGTATTTTCAGCCCTATGTTGAGAATTTGGTCAGAGAGGCTTACTCACATTGGAGCACATTGGAAGAGATTGAAAATCTCGTCTTCCCTGAAACAGTTCAATTGACACTAGGTATCATACAGCATCTACTTTGTCTATTTAATGCACGTAATGTGAAATTATGAGGGACCGCTGTTATGTCTAAAAGCTTAAGTCGATAAATGAATGAGTAGTTTAGCATATAATTATATATATATACACTGGGGGAGGCAAATGAAGCCCGAAATAATCTCTTGCTTTTATACCATATGAAAATTTGTGAAATCACTACCGACTGTTTTAAAAGATTAAGCTTTTATATGAAGCCATGATTTAATATTTAATTATTCAATCACATAAAAATCATATATTTTCTTTTTTCTTCACTTCATAATATGATGCATTTAATTCAGGTGAGATGGAGGATCCTTGCCCTACCACACAATATCACGTGACTGATAAAGCTTTTGGGGAGTATTTGCCAAGCAACGGTGCACAGCTTGGGGCCAGTAATGATTGGCAGATAAACTCAGCATTTGTGGCCACCCCTTTTGAGCATTCGATCAGGTACCACGGCATCCCGGAGACATCATCGTCATCTGACGGGAACAGTCTTGCACCTCCAAGGTCTTTCATGGACGGGAGCTGAAATTAGGGATTTGATTGATTGCACTGAGGTCTCGGTGTCGTCGTATGCGGCGCGGGGGCGTAAGCAAGCGAGCGTAGCTGGGAGCCATGGCGAAAAAAAGGGTCGAGATGGCTCGAGGTGGATCTGGACCTAGGAGTCGAGGTCCGCCTTGGACAAGAAACACATCTCCAGGCTTAGGAAATTTCGCGAAAGGGCTCCTGCTGTTTGCCCAATTTTGTTTCCCATCCAGGTTTAGTAGGAAGCTCTTGGCCAATGCTTTGGACAGGCTGTTTGAGCATTAGTCCTTTTCCTTAGGTTTGTTTGCAATAACCCTAAATTAGTGGTGTTGGTGGCAAGCAAAAGTGGAATAATCAAAAGCAGCCATTTCTTTTGAAATTGTTTTGGCAGCCAGCAAGTTGCTGTCGTTGATGTTCGCCATTTGGAACCGCCGGCCCGGAACTGGCCCGTTGACCGGACCTGCGATTCCGAACCGGAACCGCACTTCAAGGGTTGGTTCCGATTCTTAACTTTTCGAAATCGAAAAAAAAAAGAAGTAAATAGGGGCGGGGGTCGCGGAGCCCCGCCCCTCGGGAAGAGCCGCCTGCCTGGCACGGGGGGAAGAGCCGTTTGGCTCTTCCCCCCAGCTCAACGGCCAAATTTTGGCCGTTGCAAATTTCTAAAAAAAAAATCTATAAAAACCTCTCAATCCGTCTTCATTTTTCTCACAATTTCTCACAATTCTCTCCAATACTCTCAAGTTTCAATCTCTCAAATTCTGTCAAATTCTCTTAATCCGTTATTCTCTCTCAATTCCGCCTTAATTATTTGAATCGAATTTCCGATCAATTCTCCCAAAAAATGGCAAGTGGAAGCAGAAATACTGAAAAGGGAAAAAGACCGATGGGAGAATCCGATTATCCTGCTCGTGAATATAACCCTCGTGAATATGCATGTTGGGAAGACGACGGTGTTTCCCATCCCAACGTCGAGCACGTCTCAATGCAAGAAAGTCTTTATCCTCTTACTGGTGTCGAAGAAATGCCGATAGCGAAGGAGCCAGGACGGAAGAGCTGGGAATTCGACTTATGGCTACACTTCAACAAAGTATTGAATGAAAATGAAGGTAAGTTTGATATAAGTAGTAAATATTGTCCGCAAACATACAAACTTGGTAAAGGAGATGGTTACGGAACATTTCGTTGGCATCTGACGAAAAAACATCCAACGCAAGCGGGGATCGACACTAGCCAACAACAAATTTTCTGGTTCGCCAACCCTAACCCTTATCTTTTATTCCGTTTCACTAATGCACTTTATAAATAAACATTAGCTGAATATGTTGCCTTTGAGCATGCTCCGTTCAGCACTGGTGAAAATTTTTATTTTGGATATTTGGTAAACACCGCACTGGCTCTGCAAGTACCATCTGTTTCGAAAACTACTCTTAGACGCAAACTTAAACAAACTTATAAAAAATGAAAAAATGAATTGATAAGTTTTTTTTGGAGAATTCAATGGGCGTGTACATATAGGTATTGATATTTGGAGCGATGCTTGGAATATTAATTCTTATATGGGTGTCACTTGCCATTGGATATGTGATGATTGGGTTATTTAAAAAAAAATTCTTGTATTTCGAGTTTTTCCTAAAAGGCATGCATCCCATAATATTTATAGACTAATTAGGAAAGTTTTAGAAGAATATGATTTGATTAATAAAGTTTTTTCATTTGGTTTTGATAATGCCGCCGCAAATACTGCTTCCATCCTCGAGTTAGAAAAAAATTGTAAGCCCTCTTTTGGCGGATAATTTTTTCACATTAGATGTGTTTGCCATGTTTTGAATTTATGTGTACAAGATGATTTATGATCTCTTGTGACTTATCTCCATCCAATTAATCGTGCAATTAGATTTTTATGGAGCCGTCCCCATCTTATGAAAAAGCAGGGAAAATTTTGTAAACAAAATGGGAGAACCGCAAAAATATTTTCAAAAGATATTCCGACTCGTTGGAATTCTACCTACGAGATGCTTCTACAAACGTTTGATTACAAAGATTTGTTATGTTCATTTATTTCGAATATTGTTCCCGATATTGCTTTACTCCCTCAACATTGGGGCATTTGTAATTTTTTTTAAGATTTTTTGAAAGTTTTTAATGATGCTACTAATACTTTATCTGGTATTTATTATCTCACTAAATATTTATTTTTAATAGAATATGTTAATATTATTAGTGTTTTTAATGGATATGAAAAAGATATTGAATTAGTTTCGAGTATTTTAATAATGCGAGAAAAATGGTTGCATTATTATTTGAGCATTCCTCTTGTCTATTTAGTTAGTATTGTTTTTGATCCACGTGCTAAATTAGATGGTTTATTAGATCATTTGAATGATTATTATTATGATTGTTTACATTTGAATGAAGCAATAAATATTTCAATTATACAAGCAGAGGTTAAACAAGCTATAGTAGCATTATATAATGAATTTTCTAGTAGATATGGTTTAAGTGACAGTGAATGTGGATCTGCCTAATATAGTCTCATAAAACGATGCAGGTATTTCACTTAGTAGAGGGTATAAAATGCTCATGAGTAGGCAAAAATAAAAAAACATAAAAGGACATCGACATGTAGTATTTCTGAATTAGAAAACTATTTAACAATTACTTTTGAGTTTATGGATTTTGAAAACAACGCAGATTTCAAGATTCTTGAGTGGTGGAAGAATCATTCAACTCAATTTCCAGTTCTCTCCCTCAATGCGAAATAAATATTACCAACCCATTCTTCAACAGTGACAGTTGAACAAGTATTTAGTGCTGGGGAATTAATTTTGGACCCCGCCGTTCAAGATTAAGTCCAGAAAATGTGGAGATTCAAGCTTGTGTTGATGATTGAACAAATGCTAAATTTCGACAACAAGAGCTGGATCGAGAACATGAATTCTTTAGTGATGACTGTGGAGATACTACCGCCATCACAACAACGGATAGCGACGATTGATGATGAGATAAGTTGGGGTTATCGAATGTAATATAACTACATGGACTTTGATTCTTCTATCCCCAAGAAGATATGTATGTGTTTAATGATAATTCATTAAGTTCAAGCCCATTCCTCTTCTCTTTTTTTCCCCAAATTTTATTATAATGTACAATTTAATTAATGATTATAATTAATAATTTATTTATTTATTTTATAATTTTAAAAATAAAAAATAAAAAATCGAAATCGAAACCAGTCCCTTAAGGGCCGGTTCCAATTCCCCCTTTTAGTGAAACCGGAACCGCTGGTTCCTGAACCAGAATTGGCCGTTCCGTGGAACCGGCCATGTCTGGTTCGAGATACTCATACTTGTGAGGATTGTTCTTGGGTTCTGTCTCTCCTCTCTCTTCATCTATTACTGACAAGACATGAATCATCTGGAGTGAGAATACCGTAATGAATTGCTAGTCGTAGAATATTATTCTCGTCAGACTTAAACCTAATTAAAATAAGAAGGGTTCGGACAATTTGACACTCTTAAGGTAAGTAAAAATAAAAAGGATGATGTATTTCTACGGTATCGCAGGACTCTTTATTAGTTATTATTTGTGGTGCACAATTTCGAGAATGTCACGACTCTCATTCAACGTTCACTTGACCTGTCGGTTTTGTCACAAGAGAATAAGATTGGACCTTTTTGCCTGATTTGGCACTCTGTTTAAGAACCATTTAAGTACGGGAAAACAGGGGAGGCCCCCGAAGGTGGGCTTGCCAAAGAAAACCGAACCACATCGACAACAAGGCCATGTTGGCCTTCTAGGCTGCGACCTGGCGGCGGTTGCCGGCAACCTAAAAGCACCGACCCTCAGCCCATGATGAGTTTGTCGGCAAGGGGGTGTCCACGGGGACCGACACTTTGGCCAAATGGGATGCTGGCGTGAATGTGACAATGAGCACATGAAGAACACGATTTCCCACTACTCGTACTACCTCGACTTGAAAGACGTCGGCTGGCGGTGAGGCCGAGCTGCCCGACGTGCTCAGCTGAGAGAAGGAGAATACGATATCTGATTGTACGGCGTAAAAAATACAAGAACCGAAGATTTCACCCGAACCAAAGATTTCGGATATTTTCGATTCCGGTCTCCCTTCAATTCAGGTAAAAGATGAAAAATGGGTATATTTACAGTTTCGATTTCAAGTACATGATGATTGAATTTTCTTTTTTTTAATATCATCAACTTTATCCTGGCTAGCAAACATACATCAGCTCCGGAAAAAAAGATAAAAAAGGAGTTAGCATCATCAATCACACGAGTCACACCGACCAAAAAGCCAGAGGAAAAAACAGAGGCCTTCACGCTGATTAGCTGCGTTATTTGCGTTCAATCAGGATCGTGAAATTGAAGGTTTTTCACGGAGCGGCCGAGTTGGGATCGGGGGCCAGTATGTAGCGGTTGGCGCCACCCCAACCGCGATCACCAGCGCCCTCGATTGTGGCCGGATCAGCGCCCCCAGAGCCTGAACTTGACTCCTGGAGCTTCACCGTTTACTCCGGTGGCGGTAGGTTGTTGGCAGACTTGGCCGTAGTTCACTCCAATAACTGGACTGCGAACCCGTTGACAAGGAAGGCGAAGAAAAAAGAGTAACTACCGTTAAAAGACGCATTCTCTAGCTTCCTCACACGGACTCTAATTCGGTCCCGACAAGACAATATCGAGCAAACCGAAAATCGCTCTGGAATCGCGAATCCGGCCTCGATGGGCGAGAAGCTCCCGAACCCATTTCTCGCAAGGATCGATTCACTCGGATAAACCAGACAAATTGCAGCTCAAAATCTAGAAAGCAAACCAATTGGAGCGTGAAAGCAGGATCTGCAAATTTCGCTACTCGACTAGTGAACAATCTATCCACGCAGAGAGAGAGAGAGAGAGAGAGAGAGAGAGAGAGAGAGGGCCAAGTGAGAAGAGTGAAGGAGGAGGAGGAGTAGGAGGAGAGAGAGAGAAGTGGGCTAAAGGAGAACTGAGGCAAGTAAAACAAAGTAAAAAGGGAAACGGGAGAAGGTGGTCCTTGATCTTCTTCGCAAATATTATATTTAGTTATTCAATTATATGAAAATATTCAATGTTGTCATTTTATTATTTTTGTCAATTAAAATGACAATATTGAATATTCTCATATATATGAAGAGTTTAAAGACCACATTGAACAAACTAAATAATGACAACATTGCAAGAAAAAATTATTTAGAAAGTCCTAAATTTATTGTGTTTTCTGACAATTCGATCCTAAACCTTTTTAATGTCGCCAATTGAGTCTCAGAACTTTTCGTATTTTGTCAATTTAATTTGTCCGGTCAATTTTGACCGAAAATCATACACGTGGACATCGACCGTTCTACATGGCATGATTTGCGTTCACATAGACAATTTTAATAATATTATAATTTTTTTGATTTTTGATTTGCTTTTGTTTGCCTTCTTAACTTTTTTTCCTTTTCATTTTTTCTCCTTTTCCAATCCACACAGCAAGCAGAGGTTGCTGGCCTCAGGTTAGGGCCGCCCTTGTTGGCCTTGGGTGAGGGCCTCCCTCGCCTAGGATGGTGAGGGCTGCCTTCGTTTGATTTGGCGAAGGGCTGCCCTTGCCTAAGAAAAAGGTAAAAGAAAAAGAAAAGAAAGAAAAGAAAAGAAACTAAAAATACCGTTATAATTATTCACGCTAGCAATTTTTGGCCATATCAAAAGCGTCAAAAGATTCAAGACTAAATTGACAAAATTAAAAAGTTTAATACTGAATTGGCAAAAGTGTAATATATTTAGGACTTTTCATATTGGGTTAAAGTTTAAGAATCACATTGTATGTTGCATCTAAATTCAAAGATAATTAGTGTCATTTTATCTCGTATGAAATATCCTTACGAAAAAACTAATAGATATCTTCAAAAGTCAAATTTAATGGTCAACGGGAATGTCTCCCAAGTGTAACTTTCCAGGACAATGTTGATTCAGGTGAAGGAACGGACCAAAACCCAGGCCGCCGCCTTCTTCTCCATCTTCTTCAGAGTCATTTCTGCCAAGTTTCTAGGAAGCCAATTTGCGGTTTCCTCATTTTCATTCCCCAACTCAACACTCAAGATATTTTATTTCTAAAACTTCAAAAAAAAAATAAATTGGATTATTGA
This sequence comes from Rhodomyrtus tomentosa, assembly GCA_028455895.1. NCBI lineage: Eukaryota > Viridiplantae > Streptophyta > Magnoliopsida > Myrtales > Myrtaceae > Rhodomyrtus > Rhodomyrtus tomentosa. The sequence continues at coordinate 43,491,695 of JAPCWY010000003.1, read as the reverse complement.
TAACGTTAGATAACCCATTTATCTTCAAGCTCACATTGATTAAAAAAAAAATCACCTATATCGACTGACGTGTCGAATCCCGACTCCTTATTTACTGAGACTGCATGCGCCACGGATCAGTCTCGCACCACACGAAAGTATGAATACTACGGTCGGATGGATTATTGGCGTTATTACACGATAAAACTCTCTCGTAGAGCTTTAATAATTATAAGGTCAAAATCTTATATACCAAATGGATAATGTCACAAATGGCCCATGAACTTTGACTTAATGTGCAATGCGATCCTATTAGCTAATCAATGTGTATGGTTGTCTTTGAATTAAAGCCCGCATTTAACGAATTTAAAGGTCAGGGACAATATGACACATTGGATTAAAGTCCATGAACTATTTATGTAAATTATCATGTACCAAATACAAATAAAATAAAATGAAAAAAAAAGGTGGAGATAGTAAGTGCCACGTGTAAAAGCGCATATAACTATATAGTCGCGCTTTCACGGAAAAGACGGTAGCAAGATTGTCGGGGGCAGACAATCCAACACACATAGGAGACCAGATCACATCCGATGGCAATTTCGAAATTTTATTTCCTTGTGGGGTTCGAGGAAAATGACGGGAAATTACGAGGAATTTTGTAGATTTTAGTCAGTAAATTGACTTCTTTTTTAAATTCAAATTTTAAATTTAGACAAATTGTTAAAATTCGAGGACCTCCGAATCATAGCATTTGTAAACTGGGCAAGACCGGGAGGCAGAGAAAGTGAGAAATAGATCGTCTAAACTTTTATTAGAAGTTTAAGCTCTAACATTTTAATTTGAGTCGTTCGCGTTATGAATGTATGTCCCATATTATAACTCATAAAAATATATATAAAAAATTCAAAAGATTGCCTCATAAAATCAAAAATCTGAGCCGTCCGTTTAAAAATGAACGGTCCAGATTGTAAGATTAGGTGCCTAAACTTCTGAGGAAAGTTTAAACGATCCAGATCCAAGAAAGTGAGCCGTGTTGCCGCGAAACTCCGACCAAGTTTCCGAGAATGGGGAGTGCTTCAAAAGTTTCAAAGGATTTGAATCTTCAATTTTTTAGAGTGTGTTGATATAGGGAGTTTGGATTTTGGTGACGTAACAATCTTTTGGTTATTGTAATAATCTAAATAGCATCGATATCAACACGGCACGTCATTTCAAAAAAAAAAAAAGAGTTCTGACGTATTGTATATTTATATGTATATTTCTAAATATCAACTGAGTATATTAATTTTGAGACGGCTGTGCAAATGACTTCATTATAGATTTTTAGCCGTTAATTTATTTAAAGAGCTTGAAATTAGTCCTGTGTGTTTCGAAGTAGCATGTCAAGGTGCTGAACTTATGTATCGCTGGCGTGTTGTTTTGAGCGTTCACCACGTGTCGATCGCATGTCGAAGAGTGCTAGAGTGTGTCGTGGCACGGAGGCTCCCGGAGAGTTTCTGTACTTCCTAAGTGAGAATAACAACAAGTTGGGAGCAACGAATTCTTATAAGAGTGCGTCTTGCAGTAAGTTTTAATTAATCATTATTTTTTTTTTGTGGTCCGAAATAGATTGTTAGTTTTAGAGTGATCCGAAAACAGTTACATAATTGTACAGATGGAAGGTCCACTTGAATACATCAACCAAACCGATCGTTTTTTTTTTTAAAAATATTATTATTATTATCATCCTTTTTTTTATTGCTTTCCATAATTTAATAATATTAAGTCCATGGAAAATTAGTAATACTTATTGACAAGTCATGATCTTCCATTGGATAGTCCGTACCTACCACAAGTAAAAGCCGCAAAAAGAATGAGATATTTCTTGGAAATGAACCATTTGACACATCACCCAAAGTGAGCAACTATAAATTGTCAATATTTTATATTCTGATTCCAACATGTACTCCGATCTACATTTGGTATATAGTTTATAGCAAAAATTACTAAAAAGTCTTGAAAGTATTATTATAGAGTTGCTAATTCAGTCCTCAACTTTTTTAATTTGATCAATTTAATTATAAATATTTTGATATTTTACTAATATATTCATAATTTATCTAATATGTACTTGAATTGTTTTCTTGTCGAAAACAAATATTCGTCTCTTTCCTTGAGCCAGAGCCTGAGCATGATAGATTTGATTTGATGGTTGCAATAATAATTACAACTCTAGCTAAGCCACGATTAGGCAAAACAATATCTAAAAATGGAAAACTACAGAGAGTAAAGTTGTTTTTAGTTGGAAAAATATCACAAATAGTCTCTGAACTCTATCTCAATGTACTATATAGGTCATAAACTTTTAATTTGGTTAATATGACCTCTGAATTTTTCGCACATATTCAAATTAGTCTCTTCACAATCTTATGGAGTTCCTCATTTTGGAAGACACCTTATTTGGCTTCCATTTCGAGTCCTTTTACTGTGGAACCAAGTGGCCACCTCGATTCTGATATTTCTCTTCTAGAGCCTCAATTTCTAGCTAGCTGCAACTTCTTTGGAGGCTCTAGGCTCGATTCAGATTCGAATATGGACTCTAATGACCTCGACTTAGCTTCTTCTAAGGCTCCCACTCACTACGTGGAAGTCCCCTTATTCAGCGAGCTTATGCTCCAAATCATCCAGGACAAACTCAAAAATAGATGTTTAGACTCATATAAGGCATCGCACAAAGTAGCCTTGGATTCCAACCCATTATGGAATCGGCATCGACATACACTTATTCAGGACTACATGCTGCCTCCCCGCGGGAGCAAATTCAAAATCTTCATTTTGGAGGGAAAATTGGTTCAGCTTCATAAGGATCGGCGGAGAGCCTTTCTGATGGTAGGTCACTAGGTTATTCAAATAAGTTGTGTTTTTCGTGGGAATTGGTACTTGCCTTGGGCTTTCTCTCCGCTCCGTCGTCACTATTCTTTATGGTCTATAGGCCATATAGAATGAATGAAATGTCAGCTCGTTGGTAAGGCGAGAGCTTCAAGCCCTATTTCTACCAAAGGGGTTATAAGCTTTTGGGCGAGTTTTGCTCTTTCACATAATGTTGCGTTAAGGAATTAGTTTCATCTCAAGAATCAGTCTGTCTGCAAACTCTTCTGGATTAGGGGGACCCCTAACGATATCAAAGGAGTTGCTTTTTATCATACATGTTTCTTTTTGTTTTCCACAAAAATGAAATCGCTCGGGAATAAAGCCTACTCAAAGCAGTTAGTTCAGTTTGAGTTCTTTCTATAGGAAATCAGTCTATCTACCCTCAACCTTGCCTAATTTAGCCCCAACTTGTCGATTTGGGGCAAGAACAAAGGGCTAGCCACATAGTTTTTGATAGGGGTGTCAATGGGTCGGGTCTCGGCCCGGCCTGAATCGGTTTGAATTGAACAATACCTCGTTCGGGCAGGCCCGAACCGAGCAGGGCCGAATTGTTTTTCCTTTCTTTCTTTTTTTTTTAAATTTTTTTGAATCAAAATCAATTAACAAACCATCAAATGAAAAAAATATAAAAAGAAAGTATAAAAATAAAATAAATTACAAAAAACAAGTATTTAAAAAAATTTGGCGTCGACCCGGCACGAGTACCAAACCTGGCCCGAACCAATCGAAAATACAGAAAATTTTCGGGTCGGGTTGGGTCGAGTCGGGCCGTACAGCGCGGGGCTATTTGGCATCCCTAGTTTATGAGCCATTCACGTGAATGGTGTTTTTACGAGAGAGAGAGAGAGAGAGAGTTGACTTTGGGGGGAGTTGACGTCAAAGTCGTTACATCATGAGAGCATAGGTCACTACGAAGCCCCCTCTTGCCCAGCTGTTTCTTCCCCCATTCGCGGAAGCTTCAGACAACTCCAAATAGTTTAATTTCCCTTTTTCTTAAAAACGAAAAAGCTGAATATTCTAATGAAACCTCATCATCTTCTTTACCTTTTCTTTCTTCAATCTCCTTCACATAAATACCCTTCTCTCCCTTCCCAACTCTCTCTTGCTCTTACCTCTCTCCCTCCTCTTCCTTCACCAAAACTCTCTCTCTCTCTCTCTCTCTCAATTCGATAGCTTTTGGGACCTCATCAATGGCTGCAAAAAGGTTCTTTGGCGAATCCAGTTCGGACTCCGACCCGCCGTCTGAAAAACGGATGCGAACTCGACCTTCTTTCGCTTCGTATGTCTTTGATTTCCTCCCTTTCTCGCTTCTCCCCCCTCATTTTGTGAAATTGAACTTGATCTGTTGTCTTTCTTCTTTTTATTTCATGTGTACCTTTCTTTAGTTTTCTCATCATATGAATTTTCTTTATTTGTTCTCCCAGTGTAATAGGAGAAGTGGTGATGGTGAATTCCTTGAAGAACTTCTGCTCCAGCTTGGAGCCGATGCTTCGTAGAGTGGTAGGTTCTTACTTTAATCTGTATTCTTTTTCATTGTTTATCTTTGAAGGAAATGAATTGAATACTATTATTTCATGTACAAGTGAGATAAACCCTAGTGAATTATTTCACGCGTCGCAATCGCTTATGAATTTATGAGCTTGTAATGTATTAGTTCGCCTCTTGAAACATGAACACTTGAAGCCCTAGACCATAACATTTTTATGATTGCAGGCAAAACCCTTTACTTAGCTTAGGTTTAATTGTTTCTCTATTGCTTCCTCAGGTGAATGAAGAGGTAGAGCGCAGCCTGGCACGGTGCACCCGCCCGCTTCAGCGACTTCCCACGCTCCGAATCCAAGCACTCGAACCGTCGAGCCTTGAGCTGAGGTTTGGCAAAAGCCTCATGCTGCCCATTTTCACCGGAAGCAAAATCGTGGATGCGGACGGTTCTCAACTCCAGATCATCGTTGTTGACACGAGAGGCGAGCAAGCACTCCCACCCACTCTCCCTAGCCCGATCAAGGTTGAGATCGTGGTACTCGATGGTGATTTTCCTCCAGGAGACCGCACTAATTGGACGAGCGAGGAATTCGATCGGAACATCGTTAGGGAGAGGGAAGGGAAGAGACCTTTGCTCGCTGGGGAGCTGAGCGTGACCATGAGGAACAACGGGGTTGCCGCCATCGGGGAAATCGAGCTGACCGATAATTCGAGCTGGATCAGAAGCAGGAAGTTCAAGCTTGGTGCCAGGGTTTCTCCGGGGAGCTACCAAGACATTAGGATACGCGAAGCCATGACCGAGGCATTCATCGTCAAAGATCACCGAGGAGAATGTGAGTTGTTTAAATTTTTTCAGCACTGAAGACCATATTCTCAGTTATGTATATAACGATATATGATCACATAATGAATCCTATCAATACATAAAACATAATTTTAAAAAAGAAACTTGGAAATTAACCACATGAAATGCCTTTTTTTTTTTTTTTGTACATCTTCAGACTAGTTCACATGCATAAGTTATTATATTTAAGTTTTGGCTTGCATGACCTTTCTTCATTAGCATTTTTGGGTCTTGGAGTCCATTGATCATTACCTAAGTAAATACCAAACGTGATTCTCATTACGTTTTTCCTCAAGTTCATACTCAATCTTGTTCCAATATTTATAGAGATAATTGAGGTTGGTACTTGCTAGGATTGACATTTATTACACAATATATATCACTTCAATCATATATTAGTAAACAAAAAGATCAAATCTTGGTCTTCGGTCAAAAGTACCCGCGCCGATGGCGTACTGAACAATAAATTTGTCATCTTGTTCTTTTAGGGTTAGATTAAGATAGATGTTGATCATATAACTCCCCTCAACAACTAGGAGGAATCTTGGTCTTGCATCATGCGGGCTCCATCAGTTCTCTGCTATGTCCTTGCCCAACAACCAAGTAATATCCATAAATATGAATAGATGAAGCTACCAGTCCAATGATCTGTGCCCCCAAGTTCATCACTCGAATGGGAAGACGAAATTAGGGTTTGCTTTTGTATCCACCATTCAGTATGGAGATGGTGATTGAGTCTAACATTGTAACTCCGTTTAACTTCTTCCCCCTTTTCTTTAATTTATTATGGATCACAATAGGGAAAGTACCAAAAAATTCCTAAATATTTTGGTTGGACCAATTTTGTCTTAAACTTTTTTACATTTGTACCAATTCAATCAGCCAATTTACGCTGGAAATTGCTGAGGTGAACACCGACCGTCCCACGTTGGATGTTTGACCCTAACGTGGATAATTTTTTTAAAAAAATTTGAAAATACTTATTGGGATTTTATTGTCTATTTTTACGGATTTATTCTTTTGTTTTGCCCTTTCTTCCCATTTCCATCTTTTCTTTTTCGCTCTTCCACCATGATTGGTGAAGGTTGCAAAGCCCTTACCTGGCATCTCCTAGATGTGGGCTAGAGGCGCACAGGTGACTGCATGCGAATGGTACAAATGCTGAAATATTTAAAACTAAATTAGTCTAAATGAAAAATTTATGATTGAATGGATAATGATGCAACGTGTTTATTACTTTTTGGGTATTTTTTTCAAAAAAAAAAAAAGAAGACGAAAGGTGTTTTCGTTCACTGAAATGATGACGTGGCTTCTCACTACATTTTAAATATTCTAGACATAAATAGAAGTGTCCTTTTTCTTTTTATGTGGTATAGACGAGACATGGGGACAAATCTTCCTGTTTCGTCCTTTTCTATGAATTCAACTATCGTTATTGCCTTGGTCGTCTCGCCGGTTGTTGGGGCCCAGCCGCCTAGCGGCAACGCGTTGCTTGACCATTAAATTAGGCCATTAAACTAAGCTAGTTTTCTTTATGTGAAGACAAGAAGAGTGTTCATGAAGCAAGCTTTATCATTAATTAATAGGTTATAATATACTTTTTTGATTGCATATTCGGGATAATAAAATAAAACGATTAAATCAAGTCAAGTCAAGTTAATTATTATCTTTGACCCAAAAAAAAGTTAATTATTTTCTAATTTAATGGAAAAATGAGAATGGAAGGGGAAGAAAAATAAGAAGATGACATCTTGAAGTAGGTGAGTTTTCCTATTGTATGGAGAGGGTTGGTTCTCTTCTACTTGCCAACAAGATTAAGTAGTTTGAGGAAACGGTAAGATAGACAGATCGACGGGATTAGTCACGGATGGTTTAATCGATCGGAACAAGTCAACTCATAATACTATGCAAATCAAGAAGACCCCTATTTTCCTTTTTCTCTGTTTATGCTGCTATTTATTCGTTGTCTTGAATTATCTTGATTTATTTATTTATTTATTTTTGCATTTTGTTCTTCAAGTGTACAAGAAGCATTATCCACCGCAATTAGGGGACGAGGTGTGGCGTCTAGAGAAAATTGGGAAAGAGGGAGCGTTCCACAAGAAGCTTGGGGAAGAAGGGATCAACACAGTCCAAGAGTTCTTGAAGCTGTCTGTCGTGGACCCTTATAAGCTTAGAAGGGTACTTGCCACTATTCTCTTCGTCCTTCTTTTAAATTCGTATTAGACTTGTTTGGTAACGCTTCTGTTTTTTTTATTCTTATTTTTTTTTCCTTTTTTTCGGGAACAGAAAAAAAAGCAAAAAAAAAAATCTACTTCTCTTTTCCTTAGAACGAAATTAAAAAAAAAAAATCATCTTTGCTCAGATATTATTCTTGAGAATAGAATTGTTACCAGACATACACTTATTTTCCCCATCAAAATTATGCTTCTCTAATTTGAGATTGACTACTTTTTTACTTTTTGCAAAAATAGATATTGGGACCTGGAATGTCTGAGAAGGTTTGGGATGCAACCATAAAGCATGCAAGGACCTGTGAGAAGGGGAACAAGCACTACATCTTCCAAGGGCCCAGCTTCAGCGTCACCTTGAACCCCATCTGTCAAGTTGAAAGGGCTGTGGTCAATGGGCAAATCTACACCCACAAGGATCTCACAAACACCATCATCAGGGTACCCTTTGAGTTTTTCACAGATTGTTTCATTCTCTAGCTCAAGTTCTTGTAGAGCCATGTTGTTTAATTGCATGAGCTTTTTATGACGTGTCATTTGCAGCCCTATATTGAGAGTTTGGTCAGACAAGCTTACTTAAATTGGAGCACATTGGAAGAGATTGAGGTTCCTTACTACCCTGAAGCAGCTCAGCTAACACTAGGTACCACATAGTATATCTGATTTGTCTTTGAGTTCTAAATATGTTCATCATATTTTTTCTAAACCAATTTAAAGTAGGCATAACTAATTCAGGTGAGATGGAGGATCAGTACCCCACCACACATTATCACTTGGCAAATAAAGCTTTGGGGGAGTACCTGCCAAGCAATCATGCAGAGATTGGAGCTGGTGCTGATTGGCAGATAACCTCAGCATTTGTGGCCACCCCCTTTGAGCATGCCATCAGGTACTGCATCCCAGAGACATCATCTTCATCTGATGGCAACAGTCTTGCCCCTCCAAGGTCTTTCATGGATGCCAGCTGAATTAGGATTTGATTGACATGCTGAAGTTCGATGTGTATATATATAGCCAGCCGTGTAATGTCGGAATCGCCACGTGAGGCACACAGTTGCGGCTGGAGCCATGGCATACAGGGGATGTCTTTCCCCTTTATGCTTTGTCAATTTTAGGCATGGAATACTGCTTTTGCTTGAAGTTAGAGAACTGAATTTGCTTCGGTTTCGAATAACTCGTTGTCAAATAGGGTGGTTGTTAATTCCAAGCGTTTATTTTACGTTCTCTTTTACCCTGAAGCTGATCGGCAACCGATGACTCTTTCACCGCTCATGCAATATTTTCTACGTGATCTCAAATGAATTCACTTTCTGTTCGATACTGTGGTTCTCGAGTGGCATCTGCAGTCTGCTGTTCGTAGCTAGTTCATTTGAAGACCTGGGTTTTGTTAATTGAGATCTTGGCAAGTCATATCTGTTAAGTATTTGTTCACCAGAAAATAACTCTTTTGTAATGAATCACAACAGTAAGCTTCTATAGCATGAGAAATCCTAATCGAAGGAATCAATCCCCGTGTTCCCGCAATATTCCTACATACTAACCAAAATAGGGAACAACGGTACTGCAGTATTGTACTCGATGTTGGGAGAATTTTAACTTGATCAATCGATTCGTCGAGGCAATGGAGATTACGCTCAGGGGTGGTTGTGGAAGAAGAGCAGGTGGCTGAGAAAGGGATTTTGAAAATTTAAATCATGCGCCCTAGTATATGTTCTGCTATAACGGATTTCTCGGTCGACTAACGCCGCTTGAATGGTGCATTGCTATTTCAAGGAAGAACTAGGAAGAACAGTACCCATGGCTGTTCTATCAGATTACTCTCGATTCTCGAATCATTTTAGGCGTAAATCCTACCAAAGCTTTTCAGGGAATGCGGTTGGATGGTATAAACAAGACATTCGGCGTGCTACACAAGTCGATGTTGAATCGTTTCGCAGTCTTGAAACTAACCAAAAATTAGGAAGGCTAAGTTCTCATGCTCAAGTCAGAAGACAAAACAAAAAAGCGAGTGTCCCAACTACTTTCTCTCAGCCACAGAATATTCACATCTCAGGAAAGTTGCCAAGTATGGAAGATGATAATCGAAAACGAAAAAGGAATAAATATCATAATGTGGTTATTCTCTTTACCTCAGTCATGCACATTCGCTCACTACTGTACATATCAAGTTATCAACCAATCTTCAGAATATTTTGTCTCATGTTATGGCACCTAACCGCTGGCAAGGGGTGTATCTGTGCTAACCCATTTCGCCGTGACCGAATCCGGCGAAAGTGTTAGCGGGTTGTTCTTTAACAGAACAGCATCCTCCGCTGGATTATCCATTTTGTCTGACTTCTCCATGTCGAGGCTGCAGTTTTGTATGTCCTTTAGTGTTTCCCATACCTGTATCATGGATGGTCTCATGTCATGGCCCTGTTGCAAGCACTGGAACCCCAACTCTGCCACCGCAGTAATCATTTTTCTAGTCCTATAATCTGTATCGAACCCAAGATTCCGATCTACGAGCTCGTGCAAGGCGTGGCTTTGGATCTTGCTCGTGGCCAGGGCGGACAGATTTATCTCGTGGCGGTGCCTAGTGATGTCAACAGCGGGCAAGGATGATATGAGCTCCATCAAGACTACTCCAAAGCTATACACGTCGCTTTTCTCGGTCAATTGGTAGCATTGGTGGTATTCTGGATCGACATAACCCGGCGTCCCTTGAGGAGCAGTTGAAACATGAGTGACATCTAATGGGAAGAGGCGCGACAAACCGAAATCCGCGACCTTGACACTGAAATTCTCGTCCAGCAGGATGTTGTTGGTCTTCACATCTCGGTGGATAACATCAGATGCGTGGAGATACACCAATGCGTTTGCGGTTTCCATGGCTATGTTCAAACGGGTGGACCACAGGGGCAAGCCGGGTTTAGCTAGTTCGCCGTGAATATGATCAGCCACCGTGCCGTTCGGCACATATTCATACACAAGTAGGAGTCTATGGCTCTGCCGAGAGGTGCAGCCATACAGCGAGACCAGATTCCGGTGGCGTAAGCGAGTTAGTATCACGATTTCATTCATGAATTGCTCGACTCTTTTGTAGTTGCTTTCATACAATCTCTTGACCGCAACGACACGCCCATCTCGGAGTTTGCCTGCAACATTTGTTAAGGTTATTGCAAAACCTTTGATGATGGGGTCTCTAATCATGGACTATTGGAGTGTCGCTCTTACCTTTGAAAACAGTGCCAAAGCCTCCATCACCAAGTTCTGCTGCTGGATCGAAATTGTTGGTGGCTTTTTGAAGTTCTTCGTAGTCGAAGATGGGTATTCCATAATAGGCACTGCCCTTCTCGAAATCTGTCCTGGAGGAGTAGACAGAGGACATGCTTCTCGACACGAAGAACGCCTGCTCGGACTTTTTTCTTTGGCGAGATTTACGGATGAAGTAAACAATCATCATCACCGCAATGCCACCTACTGCTACACCAGCGAAACCTGATTTTTAGGGGAGACCAAGAGCATATTATTAGATTCCAATGAGCAATTAGGGAAACATATTATCGAAAAAGCCGGAACAAATTGCAGAGGAGAGTGTAGAGAAGTGGAAGAGAAAGTCTTGAAATAGTTACTTGTTCCAAGTATTAGACCAATCTTCTTTTTTCCTGAGACAGTAGTCATCAAAAGTGAAAAATATGAGTCAATGAATTGCAAACAGATCATTTCAAAGTGTCCAAGAGATATAAAGATCAGGGCACATCATGAGGTAATAGAACATTCAGTCTCAAGAAAGAAAAAAATGCCATGATCGAGCGAAATGTTTACAAATTGGCTCGATCCATCTCTTGAACTTTCCACGGATCAATTAGTGGCATGTTACCAGAAGAAATTGGAAACACGTGCAAATGGATGTGGATGATTGACTAACTGGTATAGACATTGGTTAAATCCCTGAATTTCTAGTGCTATCCGGGGGATGAACAGGAAGATGGGAAATAGAAAATTTCTAGCTAGTATAAAGTAGCAAACACACTGCAATATGATCAACAATGTGGTATCAGCTGCAGAGATATATAAAACTTTCTGTGCGACTCATACGAATGGGCGGTATGTATCCGGACATCTCTGAAAATTTTCGGCTTGTAAGCGGACCTATAGGCTTGATTAGAAGTTGTTCCGCTAAGAAAAGAAGCGGGCAGCACATGTTCAGGCAAGAACTTTCAAGCTTCTTGAATCATGAACACCCAATTCATAACTATGAAACTATTGCAGAGTTTCTATTGCTCTTCCTCCAATTCCTAATTCCTCCAGGTTCGCGAACATCGAAACCTGTGAGGTTCCAGTAAGTTACCTTGGAACCCAGGAAATCAGAGAGTTCCATTTGCAGCCAGCAAGCGAGTCTAGAATCTAAGCCAAAAGATCAAGCGAAACGGAGGAGCGAAAACTCAGACGAGAAAAAGAAGAAGAGGCTGAATCCCCCATGCATTTACCGTCTTTGCAGGTTTGAGAATGAGGACCATCTCGACAAAAGCAGACAAACTTATTTTTCTCGAATCCACACCGTCCCTCGCTTCCCTCGCAGTCACTACAATTAATTGCGGTCCAGTTCAAAAGGAACCCCATCTTTACAACCTGACTGTAATTCATATCCACCAAGCTAAGGATATCTGCATCAACATCAACAGGTACACTGACTGGAGGATCGCAGGAGCTGACGGCAGAATAATTTACCGATTCCTTAAATGCTTCCTCGGGGAAAAATGCGAAAGAATGGTGGGTGGAGTTGCTAGCACACTCCACAGGATATGCAAAACCGGTCGGCTGCAAGGTGCAGTTATAGTAGAAGAAGAAATTGGCATTACTGGAACAGAAGTTGAAAGGCGTCCTCTCGAGGCTGATGTTGCGCGGCGGAGCACCACAGGAGTCCTCGTACTCGAAGGCGTTAACCAGGAGGATAGAATGGTTCGCGTAGAAGATATCCTTGATGACGAACTCGCCGTCCGAGAAATTCAGGACAGGGTATTTCTCTATGCAGGCAATCGCGAAGTTCGGATATCCACAATAGGACTCCTGCTCGCCGGGGATCCAAAAAGGGTAGCTGATGTTCGGGCCATATCCGCAGTTCCGAGGCTCGCAGGCCTCATATGCTGCGTCGTCTGAAGCGGCCCGATAGACTAAGTTGGCGAGGATGGCAGCGACGATGGCGAATTGGAGACAACCGGCCAAGCACAGGAAGCTTTGGAGATTCATTTGGGATAGGAAGGAGGAGGCGGCGGAGGACGGCAGAAAGAGGGAGGGGAGGGGAGGGGAGGGGACGGTGTGGGACAGCATTCGCAGAAAAGATCAAACGTTGTTTGGTTTGAACTGGTCCTAAAGCACCAGTCGCTGTCGGTGTGCTGGTTCGTCAACTTTGAAGCGAATACCTCAGGGCAGGCAATAGTCAAACCCCCCAACGTAGACGCACCAATTGGCCTACCCGGGAAACTTTGCCCTGGAAAACTCCTAAGGAACAAGCCAAGAAACTTCCTAGACAAAGGGACCTCTAAATTTTGCAAGTCAAAATTTGGAGGACCCACCAACGTTTTTTTGGAATGTTGACTTTGATGATCTACCTAATCATTGAGAACAAATCCTACTAAGCAACGCTTTTTAAATATTGGTTGTTTGCTTTCGTTTTTCATTATTTTTTTTGCAATACCATACTTTAGCGCGAAAACAAATTAATCGCATTTCCCTAGATTCTCATCCCGCATCGCAGTTCCCACTCTTCTTAGCATAGTTTATGACCCAAATTAAACCTAAAAATAGAAATGTCTCCGGTTTAAAAAAACGTTTGATACATAAAAATCTAAGGCGCTAATAACGACTTATCACGATCACAAGTCGCTGGCGCAGACAACGACATATAATTGCGCGAGCGCGTAGAATTTTATGTATAGGACTTTACAAGCGCTTTCTACGCAAGCTCATGATTGATTTACTACGGTCCTAAGTAAATCCTTAAACTACTTCGTTGGATACCTCTTCGAACTCATAGTTTAAATTATGGGCTCAAGTCCACATCAACGGGCCCATATTTTTGGGCTCTTTCTCATGGGTATAAATCGGAGTTAAATAGGGGCTACAACGAAGTCCAATCTAAAGGGCCTTTCTCAGGAGCTCCTCCTCCGTTGAACATTGACATTTCAACATGGGGACGAGTTGGGGGCTTGATTACAGCAGATTTTTTTGCGACTAGTCAGTGGAAACGACTCTCTCTCTCTCTCTCTCTCATATTGAGAATTCCTGGCCAAGTAGCAGCTAACTGCGATGCTTCCGCAATTAAAAGAGCACCGACATTCGGTATAGCGGACATTGTCCTCTCCATCGCACAAAAGAACTTGCGGACGGCAAGGGCAAAGACAAGGACGGAGTGTGAAGCCGAAGAGAGAAGGAGAGCAGCTGCGTCGCCCATTTGAGCAAGCTCATGCCCTCATGGGGATGGGGTGGAGCATATTATGTGGGATGAGGATTTAGACTTCAGAGGGGCATGCTGAGGATGGAGGAATTCTTTTTCTATTCACTTTCGCCGGACTGAAATGTGAAAGAGATTGGATGTGGTTAATTCTTCCTCAGTATAAAACATAAGAAAAGACTCTGACCGTCGACTTTGACCTAGATCACTTCAGTCTTCGGATATTTCGTGAAGGAAGGAAATGAAAAGATGGCTGTCGAACGTTGAAACTGGTGTGTCGGGTCGAAAGTGATGAGGAAGATGTGGCCAGGAAATTGCCCATTTGTGGAGTCAATGGTTTTTTTTTTTTTTTTTTGGGTAAAGAAAAAATTAATTGAGAATTGACGGGTCAAGAGTTCATGTTAGAAGAAGTAAAGAACGACTTTAACCTATGTTTTAGGTTAATTTGACTCATCGGTTACCGCGGTTTCGATTTAAATTTACTTGTCCATGATGCGAAACTTTACAGCAAACTTGAAGCATCTTCGTTCACTGTATTTGAACCGATGGATCATGTAGGTTCGCAGATACCAACCTAATGATCGGAGTTAAGGCAAGGAAGGTCGCAGAGGAGGGATGAGATGATGAAGTTCTAGGAATTGGGATTCTAAATTTGTAACATGGTCATGTCCGTAGGGAGGATGAGATGACTTTGCTTCATTATAAGGGAAGCTTTAGCTGGTCGTTTTCCAATTAACAAGCAAAGGGAAGAAGGGTTATGCCCAGCAACCCATCTCGTTGAACAGCTTTAGCTAGTTGAAAACCAGATAGGAGGTGAGAGTAAGCATACGTACTCGAAGGGAAGCTTCCTGGGACTCGGATTCCGTTGCAGGTTGGTGAATAGGTTCCATTAGGGCAGAAACAATTGAATTGTTGCCTTTTCCAGTCGTATCCGCAGCTCCCCCCTGATGCTCTGCAACTTTCGCACTGCGATGTGTTGGCAATCCAGGCGATCTCAAAGCCTTGGCTCAGGAACTTACTGATGATTTCAAAACCAATAGTAGCATTACCATCGTCAACCTCCCACGATGGTGGTAGTAGAATTGGGACAAGGACCCTGAAGTCGCATGGCTCGTGCGGTAGGTTTCCATAGTCCACATCAAGATCAAAGTAGTTATCTCCAGACGCAGGACAAGAGAACGGACAAGATCCAAGGGTCGGCGATGAATCGCAACCGTAGAATAAGGTGGAATTGAGGTCATGGGAGGTGTAGTCGAACAAGGTGAAGTTTAAAGTGGTGTTGGCATGTGTTGGAAGACATATTCCGTCGGACAAATCCGACCTCGCCACCTCGAGGATCTGTGCGCTCCAATTAATGTGGATCACCCGATATTCCAGGGACGCCATGGACAGGGTCAGGTTATGTCCGTCGCAGCTGAGTTCGTAGCCTGGAAACCCACAGTAGCTCGGTCGCTCATGATGCCTGAAAGGATAGCCGATCTGTTGATCTCCGCAGTCATAGGGAATGCAATCTCGGAACGGACGGAATTCGGCGGAAGCTGGCACCAGGAAGTGAATGTGGAGGGAGATGAGGAAGAGCAAGGAGAGAGAGGAACGGGACATGGTGAGACTAAGATCCATCCGAGGGGAGATGGTTTTCTGGAGCAAACAAGGAAGGGTCACCATGCAAAAAGGAAGAGGACGCGGAGCGGATTAAGAAGAATTTGATTTAATTCGCTAACGAGAACCTCTTTGACTTGGTCTCCCGCAGACCAAGACTTTTGGCGCACCAGGCAACACCCGAGAAGAAGGAGGAGGCGCCACGTGGCGTGAGCCCGTTGGCTAATCGCTAACTTGACTCAGGACTTGCTGGACCTTGACTAGGACTAGTATTCCCACTTAGCGATTTCACTCGACGACACTTCATCAGGACCTTCACAAACACTTAGCAGCGTTCTAGGTAGAAGCAGATTTTGGTCTCACCTCTATGGTTCCTCCTCTCTCTTCATCTTTGCGCACACGCTGACTCCGCTCCGCATTCTCATCTCAATTTGGATTAACTACAGAAGTATTTAATAAAAAAAAAAGATTGTGTCGGGTATAAAGTCACTAGTTTGCAAGGCATGAAAATATGTCAAAACAAGTTAAATGAATTTATTAAAATTGGATAATTTCTTACCGAATGCAAATCCGACCCACCAATGTGACGGGTCTAACTAAAACGAAACGGAAGGGATTGGAAATTCAAAAACTGAGACGGCTAAACTTCATCCGGAAGAGTTTTTCCAACTTTAGCCCGATCATCTTTGTGACTGATTTCGTTGCAGCACGAAAAACATCAACTTGGTCAACACTTTTTAATGGCACTTTGCCGTCTTTCTTTTTTATCAGGATAGAAATTCCACTTTTTCCATAATTAATTGATAGGACCCACTTTCGTAATCAATCTAAGGAGAAAAATTCACTTTTAGCTTTGGGTATCAAAGCATCTTTTGCATTCTCTTTTACATACACGCGCAATCTTCATCCAACCATTGATTGAAGTTCTTCGATTAGACACTAAACATGATATCCGAATGGTTAATCCAATTCCCTACTCGTTCCTAATCTAACTTGGTCAGATTACGTTTTGATTTTCTTATCCTACGTGTGATTCCTCCCATCATTCTTCGTACTAAACTTTCCAATACCGAGAAAAGGATAAATTGACCAGCCAAGTATATTTATATCTACTTTTCTAGTTCTAAAAGCTGCTGAAACGTCAAAACATGCATGAGTAAACAAACCACACGCGACTGTTAAGCGACAAGCATTGGACAAAAAGCATTCATGGCGAGTGGACCATTTCCCAAAGATAAAGAGAGAGAGAAAAAATGAACGGACACAAACCTCGTTCCCTTACCTTTGCAAAACGAACCGCCGGTGTGGGTCTTCTCGTCGTCGCAGAAGCACCGCAAGGGTCCTTCCTCGTCGACCACGCACCGCCCCCCGGAGTGCTCGCACTTGAAGCACGCCGTCGCGTTCCCCCAGTCCAGCACGAACCCTTCTCTCATCGCCTCGGCGACATCCTGCCATAGGTTCCACATCGCCATGTCCATCCGCTTCACCGCCGCCGCCGCCACCACATCCTCACAGTGCCGCTCCTCGTCTAACGCCGCCACCTCCCCCGGGCTGGGGTTCACAAGCACATACGACTGATTGTTACTGGATCGCAAGCACCACCCGATGGCCAAGACGGGGGTGGACTGCGCCAGAGGAGCTGTGCAGTTGAAGAAGAAGGTGAGGTTGACGTTGGCGGAGTTGTAGTGGAGCGGGAGCGGGAGCGAGTCGAGCGCGAGGTTGTGGCGGGCCCTGGGGCATCCCTGGAAGGTGTCGACGTCCATGTCGACTAGAGTCAGGGTATGGTTGACATAGTTGATGCTGGTGACGTTGTAGGTGCCGCCCATAAGAGAGAGGGTCGGGTGAACGGGGCCGTCCGGGGCGTCCGGGGCGTCCGGGCAATGGAGGCCGAAGCCCGGGTAGCCGCAGTGCACGTCGGGGTCGCTGGTGACCATCCAGAATGGATATCGGATTTCGACGTCGCCGCATGGGAGCGGGCGTGAGTTGGGGTCGCAATCGTCCGAGAATTTGGAGTGGGCGCCATGGAAGCTCCCGGAGAAGGAGAAGAAGAGGAGGAGGAGGAGGAGGGAGAGAGAGGGAGAGAGGATGCAGAGAAGGTGGTGGTGGTGGTTTCGCATCTTCTTTCTCTCTTCCTTATCTTGTCAGGTCTTTGTGTCGGGGAAGGAAGGAAGGAAGGAAGGGAAGAGATGATGATGGGTTTCTGGCAAATTTAGAACGGACCACCTAAATAACCTAAATAATGATAATAATAAGAATAATAATGGATGGGAGTTCAGACCAAAGTCTGACATCGGGACTCAAGACTGCAGAAACTTTGACTTTTTGACTTTTGCTTTCCCGTGCAAAACGTTCGATGCATAAAAATCTGGAAACGGATCGCAAGTCGCTGGACGTATAATTGCGCCAGCGCGTATAATTTACAACCGCTTTCGGACTTTCTTTCGAAAGAAAGTCGCGATTTAGAATCTGGACACACACTTTTTCTTAAAAAATTTTATGGGGCTTTAATTCA
The DNA here is from genome assembly GCA_028455895.1 of Rhodomyrtus tomentosa. Taxonomy (NCBI): domain Eukaryota; kingdom Viridiplantae; phylum Streptophyta; class Magnoliopsida; order Myrtales; family Myrtaceae; genus Rhodomyrtus; species Rhodomyrtus tomentosa. Next base: position 43,473,699 of record JAPCWY010000003.1, on the reverse strand, counting down.
GCATAATTTTTCATGAATAAAAATATGGTTTTGTTAGAGTACCGGCCGTCGGCATTTTTTTTTTTTGATAACCAAGGTGTACGGGTCAGTTTGCGCGCACCTCGACTATTTCTCGGGGGAGACTAGTACAGCAACTCACCATCATGATCCCCCACTTAAATCACAGGTGCTCATTTGGGAAATCGAACCTGGAACCAGTGCACCGGCCGTTGGCATTTTTCATGCTAAATAATAGAAAAAAATTACCGAAAAAGTCTTAAACCTATTATAATTGCACAAATTTAATCATAAACATGGCATAGTCCTTCCGACCAACATTGGTTGGCTAGCGCTGATGTGGATGCCGACCGACGCTTACACGTGATCGTCGGTGTCCACGTCGGCGCTGGTCAGCATCTATATCAGTGCTGGGCGGAAACTATTGAGTTAACACAGATACAAATGGCTGAGAAATTGGAGTTAGACAACATGAAACCTCACGAAGAAGGAGAAGAAGTGGGAGAGGGGTAACGACAAAAGTGATTCCTAAATTTTAGTTCAATGTGTAATGATGTCTATGGATTTTTAATTTGTCCTATATGATCCTCGAACTACTGGCAAATGCTCAATGTAATACTTTTTTAAGTCCGATGGATAAAAAGATGGACATGTTGACATCATTTTTTTTTAAATCTAACTCAGCGTATATAATAATTCATGTCATCAGATAACGCCTGATTTGTAGGAAAAAATTACCGAAAAAGTCCTAAATCTATTATAATTGCGCCAATTTAATCATAAACATGACATAGTACTTCCGACCAACGTTGGTTGGCTGACGCTAACGTGGACGCCAATCGACGCTGACACGTAATCGCCGGCGTCCACGTCATCGCCGATCAGCATCTATATCAGTGCTGGCCGAAAAATACTGAGTTAACACAGATTTAAAAGGTCCGAAAATGGATTGACGTAATTGTACTAGGTTTAATACTTTTTTTTTTCGGTAATTTTTCCTGAGTAACAGTGAAGAAATTAACGGATCTTGCAATTCTAATCCGCGGGAGAAATCGAGAGATCTTGAAATTCAAACTCAACGTGCCGTATTCTCTTGACAGTATATAGGTGGCTACTAGCTAGTAGCTACGGTGAGACTAAGCGATTAATGATGTTAAATCATGGGTCATGACAAAGAAAGAATGATATGTAATCAAAGTACTATCAACGTCGTAAGTGTCTTCTTCATTTTGACCCATTCAAATCAGCGTAAAATAGGGGAAGGCCCTGTGGCCTCTACGTTCATTTGAAATATTAAAGCTAGAAAAATCAATGATATGTGTGAACACTTAGCATAACATTCTTCCTCTTTTGTCCTTTTGTCGAGCTAGTTTCCACGAAACATGACATTTGGAGAGGAAGCGCTATGTCGGACCGGATTTTACGTCCATCTATTTTATGAAAAATAAATAATTTTAAAAACTCTTAAAAAAAAAAAAATTCAATCCTCATCGATAGTCCTACACGGCATTCCGCAATATTAGCGATTTCCGGCGAAAATTGATTGGGATGACTATTTTGTGATGATTTTGCGCAAATATTTAAGGCTAGATTAAAATTTTCGGGACTGAATTAAATTTTATACAATAGGTTTAAGATCGATTGGATAATTTCCTCCTTAAGGAATTATCTCTCAAGGAGATAAAAAAAATTCCACACTGTGCAAATACATTAGTGCAAAAAAAAAAAAACAAAGAACTAAAGCACGATATGTCTATGTATCAAGACATAATCGACAATCGGAATAAATTGCGTGCGTGGGACATTATGACATATGAATTTCAGTGGCTATTAACTTATTATTGACATATGAGCATGTCCAATACTTCATTCTTTCTTACTTTGATGAGCAAAACGAAATTTCTTTCCATGACTCTTAATAGAGGGTTCAACTGATTGAATTTACTAGAAGTCGCGATACATATTTCTCATAATTTTTTTTTTTGAAGAAAACCAAAAGAGATGATTACATTATCTTGACGAGGTCTGGATTGGTGCGGGTCTAGATCAGCGAAATTACGCGAACCATCATGGTTGCCTCGCTTGGGATTGCTCGACCTACACGTCGCCATGTCTAATCTCTTTCACAATTCAATCCTCATATGTAGATTTGCGAAAGTGGGTCCAAAATCCATTCAATAACTCACAATCATTTAAATGGGTCATAACAAACTTTGCAGATAAGCATATACAAAATAAAGTAGCCAAAATAAGTGGGTTATAAAAGAGCTCACACAATCCGCTTTAGACAACCCATTTAAGAGGCCTCTACCTTTACCTTTAACTTTACCTATTTTTTCTTTTTCTTTTTTCCTTCTTTTATTTATTTCTTTTTAAAAATATTATTTATTTATTTATCCCCTGCTTGCGACCGACTAGTGCGGCCCTTGCCAATCTTAGAAGGAAGAAAAATAAAAGAATAAAAAATCATATTTTTAAAAGAAATAAAAATAATAAAATGAAAGAAATAAAAAAAATCATTTTTTAATTATAGAAATTGTCCACAATAATTTGGTAATATAATTTCTTCAAAATTTTATAAGAATTGAGTTTTCTTATATTGGATTAAATATATAATTGTTTTAGTAATATGGGTCAGGTTGGGTATAGATCAAGAAATTTATGCCGCGCATAAAAGGGTAAAAAACGGGTTAACTTATCAATTTAAATCGGATCATTTATATCTTGTCCCAAACACGGCCCGATCCACTCGTTTGACAGGTCTAATCACTAGCTATTAATTTGCTTGCAAGATTGAGATAATTAACAGTATTCACACGTGGTATTTTTCCTTTTTCTTTTTTTCTTTTTCGAACTTCAAAAGTACATTGCAAAAAATGCACTGAAATTACTAATCAAACGGCATTTGCTTTGAACAGATGCACCTTGAATTAAAGAATGTGGGGGAAATGACTTTGCATGTTCGAGCAATCCTACGTGTATAAATAATTCCAATGCATTAATAATAACTTACTATGGTCGTAAGTCAGTGACGTAGAAATAGAATATAAATACGACATGATATAGAATTTTACGTGTCAATCTCTAAAAGCCGTTAAGCCAGCACGGCAGCCAGTCCAATTTTCAAATCAACAAACAAACACAAATCATCAAGACCTGCTCACTAGAATTTGACTCGTAGGTTGTTTGACTTTGATCCATTCATTACGTTAGCGAGGTATTTAACGAAATCAGAAATTAATCAATCTTAAAGTAAATTTCTGTAATAATTCGATGAACGAAGAACATAAAAATTACCAAAAAAGTCATAATCATATTACAATTGTGTCAATTCAGTCCTAATTTTTTTTTTGCCAATTGAGTTATAAGCCTTTTGCAATGGTGTCAATTCAGTCTAACTGTGAAAACCCTCCTCAAGCGGATCAACAAAGGTGAGATCAGCCCACTTGCCCACTGACTCAATCAATCGGAGGTTTTTCTTCCTTTTCTTCGGAGTGGCAAGCAACATAAAGAGAAGGTCCAACTTAGGCGTCGGGCTTGCTTGGGGAAGGGTTATCGTTCTTGGCTGTCCTAGGGTTACGATGAGCTGGGGCCTTTGAGAGACTAAGTTGAGAATAGCGCTTGCTATCTTTCTAGCATAGGTATATCTTCTTACTTATCTATGGTGGCCGATACTAACGTGGCAAATTCTTAATTATATTTTAATATTTTCTAGAATTTTAAATTATTTTTTTATTTTTTTAAATAATTTTTCTATCTTTTTTTCTTTTTCTTTTAATAGATTGTCGGCCATCGAGCGAGAGCTCGCGACCCCCACCCAGCATGGTGAGGGCTCATGGCCCTTGCTAGCGTGGCAAACGTTGCTAGTCCTCGCCCAACGGTTGGGCGAGAGCCGTGAACCCTCATCGTGGCTGGTGAGGGTTGCAAGCCCTCGATCGGCAGGCTCCTGTCATTTATGTGACGCCCTGAAAATTAGGCTTTTGTAAGCGCTGGAAGTCGATGAAATGATATGAGTATATATAATCACAGTCGACACCTATTTTGGATTATAAGGACCGAAGAGACAAAAATTTGGACGAATTCTAAAATTTAGATTATTTCAGATTGAGTTTCGAAATTGATCCGCGGTGAATTTGAATTGTCGTTTTCGCAATCGAGCCTAACCTCAACCGAGCTTGGCTAGTGAATTTACCAAAATTACCATTCGTTCAGTTTGCCAAAATTTCGTTTCAGTCCCGGCGCGCCAAATGACCATTTTGCCCCTACTTATGCATATGAGACTAAATTGATTATTTGGGCATATAGGACAAATTTTGGCCACCAAAGTCATGGCTTGGCCCCACCATTTCTCTCTGCCTCATGCACGTCGCTTCCTCCTCCTGCCGCTTCTTCCTTCTTCTTTCTTCTTTCTTCTTTTTTTTCTTCTTCTTTTCCCGACCGTGGACGACCGAAGCTTGCCGATCCAATCCTTCTCCGTTCACCGTCGTTTTCGCGCGACCATACCTCACCACCGTCAGCCACCGTCCTCAGACACTCCCAGCCGTCGCCCTGACCCGAGCAGAGCCGCCATCGCCGTCGAACGGCCGAGGAAACACCGCGGCAAACTCGGCCCTATTTTTGGGTCAGTTGACCCGAGAACTCAGTGGCCTCCTCCGGCCACCACGGCCGCCACCGACGCCGACCACCGCCCCTCAACTAACCGCCGACCTCCCTTCGATCGATCTGACCTTGCCCCACCGGCCGTTCGTCGCTGGAGCCGCCGAAATCCAGCCTCGAAGTCCCGGTGCCTTGTTTTGGACCCGGTTTGGTTCGATCTTCGATTCGGCCGCCGCCGTGCCTCACCGCCACCGCCGATCGACTCCCCTGAGTCCCCTCTACCACCTCCCAGCTCACCGCAGCTGGCCGCCGCGCGTGGCGCTCGGAATCCGCCGCCGATCGTCGCCCCTGTTTCGGCGCCGAGAAGCATAGCTTCTGATCGCGGCCGTTCGCCGCCGCCGGTAGCCTTTCGCCGCCGTCCACCGGTCCCGATCGACCCCCATCGATCCCTGGGTGAGCTCCCGATCCTTGGTTGGCCCTGTCTCAGCCCGTGTCGCTGCGAAACGACCAAAACAGATCAGTTCGTTGGTTGAGGTTACTGTTTGTCACTGTTTCAGGCCGCCTACCGCCGGCCGCTGCTTGCCGGAGCTCCGTTGCCGGTCACTTGTTCCGGCGACCTCGCCGGACTCCTCCGAGGTGTCGCCAAAGCTTGAGCTCGGGCCGTCGCGCGATTAACCCTATTTCGGCCGTCGCCGCCGCCGCGGCCGCCATCGCCGCCGTCGTCGTAGCCGCCACCGCCGCTCGAGCTAATTCACGTTGTGAGTTGACCCTAAACCTTGGTTAGGGCGCTAATTGCGCTTAGGATTAGTTTTAATTATTTATTATTTATTTATTTATTTATAAAAAAAATTCGATCGGAACCGGTTTAAATAGAAACGATGGTTACGATAAATGGCCGATCTATTATTTGTCTGTGGCTATTTGTGGTAATTTATCAATTAATTTATTGATTGTGTTTGTTCGCGAGCGAGTGACAAGTTAGAGACGAGGGAGCGATTGATTGTTATAATTCGACTGAGAATTAAGAATTATAATACGAATTGAGCTCGAAATTGCCGGGTTGAGTTAATTGCTCGTGAGTGTGTTAATTGCCTGATTAGTTTGGTTGCCTGGCTGAAATGCTCGACTGAGAGTCTTGTGGGCCTTGGGGCCGAGTTTGTTGCATTTCTATATGGATTTTGGCACAAATCATGGATAAACAATAAGTTGATTGCCGAGTGCGATTTGTGTGGTCATTTAAAGGATCAATGACGTTACCTGGCCAGTTCACATTGTATCATTGGTACTCGTGCTGTACCTATTGTATGGAAACTCGCGACTTGTCAGAAGCACGATAATCCATGCCCCGTGCCAGTCGTACTGTTTTAAGGGATTATTGGATGCCGATCGCAGCTTGTGACGGACCGAAGCTCCTTTTAAGGAATGCCTACTTGTAGTGCCGTGTTGGGTTTACTAGATACACTGCTTGTAGTAGCCGTCGCTGAGAGGGTAAAGTGGACGTAGCTTGGTCCTGCCAGAAGAGTGCGGGATCGCACTATTGATGTGTTTATCACGCCAGTCGCGTGAGTCATTGTTTAATAATGGACTTGTGTGACGCCTTGTGTACGCCTGAGTGGTGGTGCCTTAATCGATTGTTGATTTGGCGGATATATTTTATTGATATATATATATATATATATGTGTGTTTATATCTTGTGGCTTATTGTGGTGCTTAGGACATCCTAGGCGAATCAGTGTCCTAATCGAGATTAGGCTTGATTCACTGAGATTAAATTCTCATCCCGTCGTGGGATAACTTTTCAGGTCCAAGGTAATGGAGAGACTGGTGCGATTTGGTACCCCCACCCACTCATCACACGATGTCAGTCTCCACCCGGTATCAAGTACGGACCAGATGTGGGAACGCCACATCACGACGATATGGGTCGATGAAGGGATGCCACAGCTGGTGGCACACCTCTTCAAGGCCTGGTATCTTCGCGATGGGGTGGATCTCTTTGGTTCGCTCAGAGGATTTGAGGGGCCATCTCTTTAGGGGATCTCTAATGTCCCCGCTTGGGATCTGATGAACATCGATACGCCTGATGGGGAGGTGGTGGATCTTGCACCCGGTATGTAGCCTGAGTTCGAACCTGAGCAGTCAGTAGCCCCCCCTGTACATTCTAGCCAGAGTTCCTGTGATGACTCGAACGATCCGGCTTCCCCGATTGGCTATTACGATTCGGATGCCGATTTTACCCAGTAGAGGGTTAGGTTTCTTTTGTGGTCAGGGAACTGGTGACGCCTTTTGTGGGGTTATTATTTTGGGATAGATGAGAGTTAATCTTACCTGACTCTTGTATCTTTTTGTGAGTCCTAGAGGGCCGCCCCGAAGCATGGAGTTGTATTTATCAGCGGTTGGCTCTGTAAGGTTATAGATAATCTATTCTCAGTAGTTTTATCTTTGCGTTGTGTTGTTTGGCTTTTCTTCCTACCTATCCCATGTTGATTTTATTAGATGGAAGATTGCACGTTCCGCATGCGCAGTATATTCTTAGGTCGATAGCTGTTGCTTGGGACGCTATCTTTTATGACTTGGTGGCGATTTGACAAGGGATGTCATGGGTTCAAGAATCGGGACGTAACATCCTCGCCCAAGGTGGCATCAGAGCAAGGTCAGCCTGATCCGTTTGGTCATTGGCATGGAGTAATAAGGAGCGTTGAGAAATGGGATAGTTAGTAAGATTTTGGTTATTATGCCTGTGATTGTTAATTTCGTGGAATTTTGGGGTTGCCTTCTGACCACGGTTTGCTATGGGGTAAGCAGGACTCCATATATTTTCTACAAAATGAGCGGACGCGGTAAAAGAGCACCCCGAGCACCTCGAAAGAGGCCTTTAAGGCCAGTGAAAGAATTAGTTGACGTTGAAAGAGCACCGCCCGTAGTGTCTCTAGTTTTGCCCCCTACGGCAGCCTCTGCTGCTGAACCTACAGGACCTACTAGAAGGGAGCCGACTATGGCTGAAGTCATGCAAGTTTTAGGGACTATTGAAGATTTGATGGGGCAGCAAGTAAGGAATCAAGCTGCAGCTACTGTTGCTGCTGCCGGGACTTCATCTGCGATTCCGTTTGCAGTTCCGTCGATGAGTCCACCACCTGCACATGACAATGAGGAGCGTAGGGCTCAAAAGCTGGTGGAACAGTTTCTCAAATTGAAGCCACCTCAATTCACTAGAAGTGGAGACCCTGAAGCTGCTATTCAATGGGTCGAAGGGATGGAAAAAGCGTTCGATTTGCTGAGATGTTCAGATAGGGATAAGTTTACTCTGACAGTTTATCAACTTGAATGGAATGCTAGTACATGGTGGAGGGCTGTTAAGGGTAGAACTTTTCCTGAAGGTAAAATTCCAGTATGGAATACTTTTGTGGAAGTTTTTAATAATAAATACTTCTCGAGGACAGCTAGGGAGCAAAAGATGGCTGAGTTCTTCCACCTCCGTCAGAACCAGATGACCGTTGACCAGTATGAGGCAAAGTTTTCTGAACTGTCCAAATATGCTCCGAGAATGATTGAGGATCCGGAGGATAGGGCTAGAAGGTTCAAAGACGGGCTGAAGCCCGAGATTAAGAGTGCTCTAGCACCGCTCGACCTCCAGGACTATGATGATATCTACGTGAGGGCGCTGATAGTGGAGCGGGACTTGGCTGAAAGGACTACAACATCTGGATCACGATTTACGTCCCCAAATAAATTCGATAGACGACAAGGGAAGAAACCTATGTTTAGCAACCGGAGTCACATCCCACCCAATTGCCGAGGGGCGATTAGTAAGCCGGCATTTCGTCAAAATGAGATGTGCAGTTTGTGCCGACAGAGGCATGGGCCTGGCTTGTGCCCGTATCGAGGTGGTGCTTGTTTTGTTTGTGGCCAGCTGGGCCACCAGGTGAGGGACTGCCCGTAGAGGCAGGGCGGACAGGCGCCGCCATAGCAGGGAGGACAGCCTAGAGGAGCAGTGTCGTCAAATTTCCAAAATCGTCCGTCGGCACAAGGAAAGATTTTTGCGGTCACTCGGGAAGCAGCGAAGGATTCGCCGACCGTTACAGGTACGGTTCTCTTGCATAACCAAGTAGCATATGCCTTGTTTGATCCGGGTGCTATACATTCATTTGTTGCGGATCAGTTCGTTAAATTATCTGAATTGAACTTGGTGCCTTCAGATATTGTGCTTAATGTGTCTACGCCGTTGAAAGATAAAGTAGTTACTACAGTGAGTTGTCCTGATTGTAGACTTGTGGTGGATGGCCATGAGAGTAAAATAGACTTGATTGTTCTGGAAATGTACGATTTTGACTTAATTGTGGGAATGGATTGATTGGCGAAGCAAAGAGCCATAATGGACTGCTTTAATAAGGTGATTCGGTTTAATCCGATGGATGGTATTAACTTTGAATTTTTGGGTAATCGAGGAGGAACCTCCATTGGGATGATATCGTCGTTAGAGGCGACTCGATTGTTGGAAAATGGGTGCTAAGGTTATTTGGCCTCTGTGGTGGATACGTCAGCTAAAGAATTGAAATTGGAGGATATTGCGATTGTATGTGAGTTTTCAGATGTTTTTTCCCAAGAATTACCTGGTTTGCCACCGGAAATAGAAATTGAGTTCGTGATAGAGTTAGCTCCTGGGACGGAGCCGATCTCTAAGGCGCCATATAGAATGGCATTGTCAGAGTTGAAGGAACTCAAAGTTCAAATGCAGGAGTTGCTAGATAAAGGGTTCATCCGCCCTAGTGCATCGCCTTGGGGAGCGCTTGTTTTGTTCGTCAAGAAAAAGGATGGGTCTTTGAGATTGTGTATTGACTACAGACAGTTGAATCAGGCGACGATTAAGAATAAGTACCCACTGCCAATGATTGACGACTTGTTTGATCAGCTGCAGGGAGCATCTATATTTTCTAAAATTGATCTACGGACGGGATACCATTAGTTGAGAATCAGAAAAGAGGATATACCGAAATTGGCATTTGGGACACGTTATGGACATTATGAGTTCACTGTGATGCCGTTTGGTTTGACGAATGCCCCTGCTGCCTTTATGGATTTGATGAACAGAGTATTCAAGGAGTTCCTGGATCGCTTTGTGATCATTTTTATAGATGGCATTCTGGTGTACTCGAAGAATTCTGAAGACTATGAGCAACACCTGAGAGTAGTTCTGGAAACTCTGAGAATGCATCAATTATATGCCAAGTTCAGTAAGTGCGAGTTTTGGTTAGCTCGCGTGGCATTCTTAGGTCACGTGATTTCAGGTGAAGGTATTGTAGTGGATCCGGTTAAAATTGAGGCAGTTATTAATTGGTCAAGATCGACAACTGCTATAGAGATTAGAAGTTTCTTGGGTTTGGCAGGTTATTACAGGCGATTTGTGGAAGGGTACTCAGCTATAGCCTCGCCTTTAACTAAATTGCGGAAGAAAGACAGGAAGTTTCAATGGACAGACAAGTGCGAGCGTAGTTTCCAAGAGCTTAAGCATAGGCTATCTACGGCTTTTGTTCTGACAATTCCGTCTGGTCCTGGTGGTTATGAAATTTATAGCGATGCTTCGCTTAGGGGACTTGGTTTTGTTTTAATGCAGCATGGCAGGGTGGTAGCGTATTCGTCTCGTCAGTTGAGACCGCATGAGTTGAATTATCCCACACACGACTTGAAGTTAGCTGCGGTCGTGTTTGCTTTGAAAATCTAGAGACATTATTTGATTGGGGAAAGTTTTCAGGTATATACCGACTATCAGAGTTTGAAGTACCCGTTCTCTCAGAAGGAGTTGAACATGAGGCAGCGCCGATGGATGGAATTACTTAAGGATTATGATTGCGAGATCCTGTATCATCCTGGTAAGACGAATAAGGTTGTTGATGTCCTGAGTAGAAAATTAGTGATTGCTCAATTACAAGTGCATGAGTGGCGTTTACTTGAACAATTGAGAGACTCAGACTTTAAACTGGAGATAAGCCACCTGTCGAGTCTCATGGCTACTTGAGAATCGAGCCGGAAGTGCAAGTTAAGATTAAGACCTTAAAGTCTACAGACCCCTTTATTCAGAAGATCCTTTATGAAGACTCGGCTAAATGAAGGGTCGATTTTCAAATAGCTGAGGATGGGATACTTAAGTTCAGAGGACGTTTGGTTGTGCCTGCTGATGAAAATTTAAAGGAAGAGATCTTATCAGAAACACATCGTAGCAGTTATAGTATCCTTCCTAGGAGTACGAAGATGTATCAGAATTTGAAACAGCACTACTGGTGGAACGGTATGAAAACAGATATAGCCAAACATGTGGCTAAATGTTTGACCTGTCAGCAGGTCAAGACGCAACACTGCAAACCTAAAGGATTGTTGCAGCCTTTGGAAATTCCAGAGTGGAAATGGGAGCATATCACGATGGATTTCGTGATGGATTTGCCAAGGAGTCAGAGAGGGCACGATTCAATCTGGGTTGTGGTAGACAGGTTAATGAAATCATCACACTTCATTCCAGTAAAAAAGGACTTTACCTTAGACAGATACGCAGAGTTGTATGTGAGGCATATTGTAAGGCTACATGGTGTGCCAGTGACAATCACTTCTGACCGGGATCCCAAATTCACTGCTATATTTTGGAAGAGTTTACAAACTGCTTTAGGGATGAAGCTGCAATTTAGTACAGCTTATCATCCGCAGACAGATGGCCAGTCTGAAAGGACGATTCAGACCTTAGAGGACATGTTGAGAACATGTGTTTTAGATTTCAAAGGTAGCTGGGAGGAGCAATTACATTTGGTTGAGTTTGCCTATAATAATAGTTATCAGCAGAGTATTAAGATGACACCTCTCGAGGCCTTATATGGCAGAGCTTGCAGGACACCAGTCTGTTGGGATGAGGTTGGAGAAAGGAAGATAACTGGCCCTGAGTTAGTAGAGCAGTCGATGGAAGCAATTAAGGTGATTAGAGATAGACTAAAAACAGTTCAGAGTTGCCAGAAAAGTTATGCAGATAAAAGGTGCAGACCTTTGGAATTTTAAGTTGGCGATCATGTTTTTCTGAAAGTGTCGCCTACGAGAGGAACATCCCGCTTTGGTAGGAAAGGAAAGTTGAGCCCGAGGTACGTTGGACCGTTGCAATCCTAGAACGAATCAGAGTTTTATTTTAACGACTTGCGTTGCCGCCTAGACTTGCTCAAGTACATAACGTCTTCCACGTGTTGATGTTGAGGAAGTACGAGCTAGACCTCGCTCATGTGCTGAGTTACGAGGAGATTGATTTTGATGAACGGGCGTCATACGTGGAGCGACCAGTCAGGATTGTGGACAGGAAAGAGCAGGTACTCCGAACCAAGACGATTCCGTTAGTCAAGGTGGTTTGGCAACACCATGGTACTGAAGGAGCTATATGAGAGAACGAGAAAGTAATGAAGCGTAGTTATCCTTATCGTTTTGAATAATTAGAACTGTGCTGTAATTTCGAGAACGAAATTTCCTAAGTGGGGGAGAGTTGTGAAGCCCTGAAAATTCGGCTTTTGTAAGCGCCGGAAGTTGATGAAATGATATGAGTATATATAATCATAGTCGACACCTATTTTGGACTATACGGACCGAAGAGACAAAAATTTGGACGAATTCTAAAATTTAGATTATTTCGGATTGAGTTTCGAAATTGATCCGCGGTGAATTTGAATTGCCATTTTTGCAATCGAGCCTAACCCCGACCGAGCTTGGCCAGTGAATTTATCGAAATTACCCTTCGTTCAGCTTGCCAAAATTTCGTTTCAATCCCGACGCACCAAATGACCATTTTGCCCCTACTTATACATATGAGACAAAATCGATTATTTGGGCATATAGGACAAATTTTGGCCACCAAAGTCATGGCTTGGCCCCACCATTTCTCTCTGCCCCATGCACGTCGCTTCCTCCTTCTGCCGCTTCTTCCTTCTTCTTTCTTCTTTCTTCTTTTTTTTCTTCTTTTCCCGACCGTGGACGACCGAAGCTTGTCGATCCAATCCTCCTCCGTTCACCGTCGTTTTCGCGCGACCATACCTTACCACCATCAGCCATCGTCCTCAGCCACTCCCAGTCGCCGCCCTGACCCGAGCCGAGCCGCCGTCCTCGTCGAACGGCCGAGGAAACGCCGCGGCAAACTCGGCCCTGTTTTCGGGTCAGTTGACCCGAGAACTCAATGGCCTCCTCCGGCCACCACGATCGCCACCGACGCCGACCATCGCCCCTCAGTTGACCGCCGACCCTACCCCACCGGCCGTCCTCCGCCAGAGCCGCTGGAATCCAGCCCCGAAGTCCCGGTGCCCTGTTTTGGACCTAGTTTGGTTCGGTCTTCGATCCGGCCACCACGGCCGCCGCCGTGCCTCACCGCCACCGCCGATCGACTCCCATGAGTTCCCTCTACCACCTCCCAGCTCACCACCGCCGGCCGCCGCGCATGGCGCCCGAAATCCGCTGCCGATCGTCGCCCCTGTTTCGGCGCAGAGAAGCACAGCTTCTGATCACGGCCGTTCGCCGCCGTCCACCGGTCCTGGTCGACCCCTACCGACCCCTGGGTGAGCTCCCGATCCTTTGCCGACCTTGTCTTGGCCCGTGTCGCCGGAAAACGACCAAAACAGGTCGGTTCGCCAGTTGAGGTTACTGTTTGTCACTATTTCAGGCCACCGGTTGCCGCTCGCCGGAGCTCCGCCGTCGGCCACCTGTTCCAACGATCTCGCCGGACTCCCTCGGGGTGTCCCCAAAGTTTGAGCTCGGGCCGCCGCACGATTAACCCTATTTCGGCCACTGCCGCCGCCGTCGCCCTCTGCCGCCGCTCGAGCTAACTCACGTTGTGAGTTGACCCTAAACCTTGGTTAGGGCGCTAAATGCGCTTAGGATTAGTTTTAATTATTTATTCAATTATTTATTTATTTATAAAAAAAATTCGATCGAAACCGGTTTAGATAGAAACGATGGTTAGGATAAATGGCCGATCGATTATTTGTCTGTGGCTATTTGTGGTAATTTATCAATTGATTGATTGATTGTGTTTGTTCACAAGCGAGTGACAAGTTAGAGACGAGCGAGCGATTGATTGTTATAATTCGACTGAGAATTAAGAATTATAATACGAATTGAGCTCGAAATTGCCGGGTTGAGTTAGTTGCTCGCGAGTGCGTTAATTGCCTGATTGGTTTGGTTGCCTGGCTGAAATGCTCGACTGAGAGTCTTGTGGGCCTTGAGGCCGAGTTTGTTGCATTTCTGTATGGATTTTGGCATAAATCATAGATAAACAATGAGTTGATTGTCGAGTGCGATTTGTGTGGTCATTTAAAGGATCAATGACTTTACCTGGCCAGTTCGCATTGTACCATTGGTACTCGTGCCGTATCTATTGTATGGAAACTCGCGATTTGTCAGAAGCACGATAATCCATGCCCCGTGCCAGTCATGTGGTTTTCAGGGATTATTGGATGCCGGTCGCAGCTTGTGACGGACCGAAGCTTCTTTTAAGGAATGCCTACTTGTAGTGCTATGCCGGGTGCACTGGATACACCGCTTGTAGTAGCCGTCGCTGAGAGGGTAAAGTAGACGTAGCCTGGTCCTGCCAGAAGAGTGTGGGATCGCACTATTGATGTTTTTATCACGCCAGTCGCGTGGGTCATTGTTTAATAATGGACTTGTCTGACGTCTTGTGTACGCCTAAGTGGTGGTACCTTAATCGATTGCTGATTTGGCGGATATATTTTATATATATATATATATGTGTTTATATCTTGTGGCTTATTGTGGTGCTTAGGATATCCTGGGCGAATCAGTGTCCTAACCGAGATTAGGTTTGATTCACCGAGATTAAATTCTCACCCCGTCGTGGGACAACTTTTCAGGTCCAAGGTAATGGAGAAATCGGTGCGATTTGATACCCCCACCTACTCATCACACGATGTCAGTCTCCACCCGGTACTAGGTACGGACCAGATGTGGGAACACCACATCACGACGATATGGGTCGATGAGGGGATGCCACAGCTGGGGGCACACATCTTCAAGGCATGGTATCTTCACGATGGGGTGGATCTCTTTGGTCCGCTCAGAGGATTTAAGGGGCCACCTCTTCAGGGGATCCTTAATGTCCCCGCCTGGGATCCGATGTACATCGATACGCCTGATGAGGAGGTGGTGGATCCTGCACCCGGTATGCAGCCCGAGTTCGAGCCCGAGCAGTCAGTAGCCCCCCCTCTGTACATTCTAGCCAGAGTTCCTGTGATAACCCGAACGACCCGACTCCCCCCATTGACTATTACGATTCGGATGCCGATTTTACCCAATAGAGGGTTAGGTTTCTTTTGTGGTCAGGGAACTGGTGACGTCTTTTGTGGGGTTACTATTTTGGGATAGATGAGAGTTAACCTTACCTGACTCCTGTATCTTTTTGTGAGTCCTAGAGGGCCGCCCCGAAACATGGGGTTGTATTTATCAGCTGTTGGCTCTGTAAGATTATAGATCATCTATTCTCAATAGTTTTATCTTTGTGTTGTGTTGTTTGGCTTTTCTTCCTACCTATCCCATGTTGATTTTATTGGATGGAAGATTGCACGTTCCACATGCGCAGTATATTCTTAGGTCGATAGCTGTTGCTTGTGACGCTATCTTTATGACCTGGTGGCGATTTGGTAAGAGATGTCGCGGGTTCGAGAGTCGGGACGTGACAATTTAAAACACAAAAAAGATGGAAAAATTACTAAAAAAAAAAATTAAAAGTTTTGAAAATTTAAAAATATTATGAAAAAATTTTCGCGTCAATTCCTGCGGCGCCTTGTCAGTAACAACCGGCCAAATGGACTGAATTAACGTAATTATAAAAGGTTTAGAACTCAATTGGTAAAAAAAAAGTTTAGGACTGAATTGATACAATTATAATTGATTTAAGATTTTTTTGGTTTACTCTCTCCAAGGAGAACATTCGTTTAAGGTTGGTTTAAAACTATTTGTATTCTTGTATGGATGCTTACAATGGATTGAAAAAAGCCGTTAGCATGACAGTTTGACAATATTGCTATTATTTTTAATCTTATAATTTTTTAATTAATAAGTATTTTATGCAAAATACGGTTGATGATATGTGGATCCACAGTTAGTATTGTTACACTGTTAGGAACATATTTCTCACAGATTGAAACTTTGAAAAGACCTGGACTTCCATAAAGAAGTTAGACCCGTCTCCGGATCATAGCTTCTTTCTTTAAAATAAGGGTAAGAATTAGAGTTCAATCCACTTTTCTCTTTAAAACATTCCGAACTTGATTACCCTTTCAATAAAATATTTAGGGATAAGCCACTAAGGCCTGTCATCGGCCAAGGGGGAAAAAAAAAAGAAAGTACATAAAAAAAAATGCTAAAAAATTCGATTGGAGCAGTTTTGAAAATTGCTTTAACCTTTTTAGATTGAAGATTCAATTTTCTGATTTTATGCATAAATATTTTCGTTGACCGGAATGTGATTTCGGTTCACTTGTGATTTTCAGGTAACCAAACGTGTGAAAGTTCGAAAAATAAATTCCCGAAAAATAGTTTCACTCAAATTGACAATAAACGAAGGGCCCGTGGCCTAGACGTTCATTTTTATATTGAGATTTTTTTGTGGGGGGGGGGGGGGGGATAGCTGCGAAGTTAGCATAGATTCCTTCACCTTCGTCTTTACGTTTGCGACAAATTTCACGAGAAAACGACATTTTGGAAAGAGTGTTCAAGTCCAACTTTAAACAGTCAATTAGACTCTAAGACAAATTTGATTACGCCCTAAATTGCCGATGTGACAGATAGACTTTTCAATCCAGAGATGAATTCCATTGGCGGGTGCTCTAGAAAAACATTTGTTGGACGATGGCGTATGCATTTCGAGAATGAACACAGGAGGAGGACTTCCGTGTGGTTGTTTGAGACATGGAGTTTTCCCTCACGATAAAAATATAAGCTTGACATCAAGAGGGAAAATTCCAATATAGGAGTCTGAGTGAAGTCGTTTTCCTCGAAAATGGCTCGGAGTGTTTCGTGTCTCAAATCAATTTTGATTTTGAATAAGATTCCGACGCCACCGGTCGACGATACAATTTCCAAGCAACAGCCCGGTCTTTCCTCCTCTCTATCTCTCCTTTTTTTATTCTTTTTTTATTTTATTTTTTTACGATTTAGAAACCGCGTGTGATGAAACTTAAGACTTTTATTTTAATTATATAAAAAAAAAATTGGCCCATAGAAATAGATCAAGTGGGTCTCTTCACAAGTGGGTTTGGAGTCAAGGTCAACTTTACTGGGGTCTCCCTCTTTGACTTGATCACCTCCATGTTTATAAACTCCAAGACTACGTTGATGTCTATTTGCTATTGTGATGATGATGATGATTCATTTTTGGAAAATTAGCACCACTACACTAAGTGAGTTGCCCTCGTCATGGAGAAGAAAACTTATGTGCTACGTTTCGGCATGTTCAACTTAATGCTCGAGCTTATGCCGGTTGTAATCTAGATGCATGTATACCGAGCCGTGCCGTTTAAAAAGAGGGGTATATCAAGTAATCGAGTGGGCGCAATTTGTTCATCTTGCGAGGTAGTGCTTACGCATAGCATGTTTTTTTTTCCAAGCCTATCGATAGCAATGTTAGTTTACTAATGTTTACTATGCAATTTGTTTTTTCTTTAGAGTTGCAATGTGTCAATTATATATCTAGTAATATAGGGGAGTTGGATTCACAATCAGATATTTAGATTGGGGGACTTGATTACGCTAAATACTTATCCAACCCCCTAAATCAGTACCTTTAGTTTTCTTTTTTTATTCTTCTTTATTTTCTTTTTTTTTTTTTTATAAAAATAACGTATCATGCGATCTTTTATTAGCTTTCACTTTTATATTTTCCCGTGCAACTGTATGTAATCAAGCAAAGGGTGTTCATATAATCCAATTAAAAAAAAATAGTAAAGCAAAATATAATAGCGTTAACGTAAGATAAAGTACGACAAAGGAAAAACACGAGGCGTATTGGGCAAAATTAATATGTGGCCTCCTTATTAAACCCCGGCAAGGACCTCGTGGGTTATGCATAAAATCAATACATGCGATTCACCAAATAAAAGATGGGCTAAGCATGAATTAGCTAAGTCCTAAAAACGTGATTATTAACTAAATGCAACTCTAATTTTGTGTGTGTGTGTGTGTTCATTTCCCCCTCATAATAACAATGTCTAGAAATCGAAGTAAACCAACTACTATGCATGCGTGCTTCAACATACACGCAATTGTGATGTAAAATGCTATCAAAATGAGATCCAATACCATGCTAAGAAAGAACACAATGATGCTCGACAGAGATTGTTTTTTTTTTTGTTTTTGTTTTTTTTTGTTTTTTGTGTGGTCGAAATGCTCAACATATTTATATAAAGACCAATGGTGCTACGAAGAAAAATTAGTTACCCGAAAATACTGCAATTGTCTCTTTAGCTCGAAATTGTCATTGATTTTGTTTTGTGTATCTCACTGTATTTGGTCTAGCACTGTAATAGCTAAGTGTCAAGTGTACAAGAGTAAGCGCATTACTTGTGGATCATGATAGTGTGATTTATCGAGTGAAAGGAACTACACTAGCTGATTGTAAAATTCATTGCTATTCACTAGTGGAATCTAGCCGATGTTGAGGCGGTACGATTTGCATATCTTTTGCTTTGATTTACTTACTAGCATCACACGCACTGATTTATTTGCAATAGCATATTGAGTGCTGATTGTTTGTTATTTTGCAAAAAATTTTAAACTATCAACAACACTCAATCTATTCGACCTCCTTCTGGGTTATAGTATTAGCCCCAACACTTCCTTGCATGCTTATGGCCATGGGTGGCCGGCCAATGCATGCTCCATTTGAGAGCGTGTGGGCGGCCACCAAAGCTCTCTCGTGGGCCGAAATTAAGGCCCTCTCGAATGGGCCGAGCGTCAACCCACTAGATGGGCTCCAAAATGACAAAGTTAATGTGTTTGTGAAAATATAAATTGATTCGTGAGTCTTATTTGCTTTTTTTAATTATATAATTTTTAGTCCTTATTTTAATTAATTATTTTTTATTTTGATTTTCATCTATGAATGTACCTAATCGTGATGACATGTAGCAAGCAACGAAAATACTAAATGATATGGGGTCGATTTTTTGGGTTAGGGGGTCAATTTACGTGATAAATTGCATTCCTAACTTGATGAAATGCGACAAAGACCCAAACGTGAAGATTTAGGTGTCAAGATTCAACCTAGACATTTGATTACAAATTTATGAATAGCTCAATGCAGTTGTTTCTCGCCACCCCCCCCCCCCCCCCCCCCCCCCCCTAAATATCTGCTACAAACTATGTCTATCTCATATAATTGATATTGAAAAACTCCTACTTGAATCATTACTCTCTTGTAGAGATGAACTTTCGCATGTACAAGGCCCGAGCAATCTTGAGGGTGATGACAAGGATGGTTTGGGAGGAATTTGCAAGGCGTCAACACTTCCTTTTAGAATCTCCACAACTTGTGTCATGCATGGTCGAGCTCTCGGATCGATTTGAATGGTCCATAAGCCTATTATAATCATTTTCTTCGCGATTACTTTATCCTCCTCATTTGTGATCCCGTGCAGTCGAAGCTCTTCTCGGAGTTCCAGGCGTCGGTGGACCCAATGAGGGAAGTATGTTTCACTAGTTCGATCTAGTGCGACTTCGACATTTTTCCTCCTACCGACCATCTCAAGAGCCATCATGCCATAGCTATATACATCTGATTTGTGAAAGACCCCTCCGATGTTCCTTATGATCAACTCCGGAGCAATGTATCCGAAGGTGCCCCGGGCACCAAGCAATGACACAATGCTCTCGTCTCTTGGGGATATTTTAGCAAGACCAAAGTCGGAAATCTTGGGACAATAGTTCGCGTCAAGGAGAATGTTGTGAGGCTTTATATCGAAGTGCAAGATCCTTGTGGTGCAAGATCCTTGTGTTGCAGCCTCTATGCAAGTACTCTAGTCCGTGAGCTATGCCAAGGGAAATCTGATATAAAGTGTCCCATCTCAGTACTTGATCTGCGTCCAATGTGTTGCTCCTGTTAAAGATGAACTTCTCAAGGGATCCATTAGGCATGGATTCATAAACCAAAGCTCTTTTGCTTCCTTCAAAACAGAACCCCAGGAGGCTGACAACATTGACATGAGAAGTCTTGCTTATGCTCGCAACTTCATTGAAAAATTCTTCAGCGTCGCCTTTCAGCTTCTTTAGAAGCTTTACCGCCACAAGTTGACCATCTCGAAGCTTGCCTTCGTACACACAACCATAGCCTCCTTGGCCCAACTTCTCTTCGAAATAGTTGGTCATCCTCTTGATGTCTCCGTAGTTGTATCTTCTTGAAGAGACAAGTCCCTCGATTTTCATTTCGCGATTGAAATGTTCGCTTCCGTGCTTCATCGAAGCCATAATTTTTCGGATCATTGATTTCTTCATGATGGAAAGCATTAACGTAATGGCGATGGCAGTTCCGATTCCTGTTGCAGCTATTCCTGAAAAAACAGAGAATGATATCATACACAAATCTCACCTCATCACTAAGTCGCGGATCGTTATAGAAAACACTCGGCGAAAAGCACAGTTTAGCGGATTACCCACGATAGCTTTTGTCCCCAAAATGCCAGGTTTCCCTGCGAAGGACACAAGGCCTTATCAAGTCAATCCCAAATGAAGTAGTGATGAAACTAGTAAATGAATGCCAGGTTTCCCTGATGGGACACAAGTCAACGAAGGCTGCAGATGATGGGATGATGGGGGTCTTTAACTTTTAAGAAGTTTAGAAACTTGGGAGTCTAAATTGTATGCCCAGCAAAATGAGAGTGTCAAGCTTTAGGGGAATGAGGCCGGTTGTTTTCCAATTAACAAGCAAAAAGAAGAAGGGTATGCCCAACAATTCCCTCTCATTGAACAACTTAGCTAATTAGGTGAGAGTAAGCATACATACTTTGTCGGTTGCAGGTCGTTGAATAAACTCCATCGGAGCAAAAACAACTGAACTCTTGCTTTGTCCAACCATACCCACATCTTCCCCCTGATTCGGTGCAATTTTCGCACTGCGATGTGTCGGCAATCCAGGTGATATCAAAGCCTTTGCTCAGGGCCTCAATAATAGCGCTACCGTTGCTGTGCCTAGTTGACGGCAGTAGAGCTAGAGCTTCACTTGCAATCGGGACAAGGGCACTGAAGTTGCATCGTGGGGACTGGGGAGCAAGGTCGGCGTTGCGAACAAGGTGACCATATTGAGACGTGGAGCACAAGAACAAATAAGATAGAGGATACGGCCATATATTGCAGTCGTGGAATAAGGTGAAATTGACATCACTAGAGGCGTAGTCGAAGAGAGTGAAGTTTAAAGTGGTGTCGACATCGGTTTTTCGACATACATCTTCCACTATATCAGTCCTCGCCACCTCAAGGACCTGCGCATTCCTATTCATGTGGATCACCCGATATTCCAAGGACATCATGGACAGGGTCAGATTGTGTCCGTCACAGCCGAGTTCGTAGCCAGGATACCCACAGTAACTCGGTCGCTCGTTATGCCTGAAAGGATAGCTGATTTGTTGATCTCCGCAAACAAAAGGAGCGCACTCTCTGAACGGCGGGAACTTGCCGGAAGTCGGCGCCAGGAAGTGAATATGGAGGGAGATGATGAAGAGCAAGGAGAGAGAGAGGAAGCTGACATGGCAAGATCCATCCAAAGGGAGATGGTGCTGGGAGCAAACGAGGAAGAGGATGGAGATAGAGACAATGCTGCTTCGTGAATGACGTGAAAAAGAGAAGCTCTTGACTTGGCAAAACCAAGAGTTTGACTCGGCACTTGGTTAACATCAGCCACGCCGGGTTGGACCCATCTCTCGCGATTTACGATGATGACCCACGTTGGCTCTTTTGTCGGAATCAAACAGCATAGTCGTTATTGGATGAAGGCTTTGCCCCAGTTTATTTCGCACGTGTGCCGCCCTCCATTAGTCATATTTTATGTGTGGCTCTTAATCCGGTTTTGCATGCAAGAGGGGCGTAAAAATATCTCGTCTCATTTGATGATGTCTTAATACTTTATTAATATATGTGCGATCTCTCTTGATCGTAAATTTTTATATCGGACTTTGTAACACGCTCGAATATGCATGCACAAGTGGCTAACATTCAAATTTTGAACAAGTATTGATTAAGAGATTGAGCAACCGAGTGCATTCCTTTCTAGTGCTGAAAGGTGCTGCGACATCAAAATATGCAGAAGCACGCAATTGATAACGAGCATTGGAAAAAGAACTCACGCGAATACGTACGACCGCTTATCAACAAATCGCGAGCAATCAATGGCCACGACGGGGCCAGACACCAGCAAGAAGAATGTGACGTTGACATCAGCGATGTTGTAATCAAGCAGGAGCTAGCCGATCGCAAGATTGTGGAGGGCCCGGGGGCGTCCATGGAAGCTCCTGAAGAAGAAGAGGAGGAGGGAGAGAGAAGGGGAGAAAATACGGAGAAGGTGGTGGTTTCGCATTTTCGATTTTCTAATCTCGGTGAGGAAGAACCTTCACGGTCCGACGAGTTAGAATGGACCGGCTGTATATGTTGATCTCTAAATATTTGCCGACAAGCCCAATACATTTAAAACTCGAAAGTCGAGATTCTTGATCGCGTTAGGGTCCCTTTTTCAGCCAAAAAGATTTATTTGCATGTGAATATTAAGAGCATTCTGTTATAATTTTGCTTGTGTATCTTTTCTTAATAAATTAAGGATTACGCTATTTTCACTCACTATAAGACTAAATTCACCCCATCTACACTGGAAAAGACAAAATAACCCTCAATCATTCAATTGCAATTTAAAGTGACGGCCTCAATTTTATTTACTTTCCTTTTTTGTAGTTTTTTTTTTCTTTTTCGATGTAGGATTTAGTTACCAAAAAGACAAAATTCTCATGTATCCTAAAAGTTTCTAGCCGGTGAGATATGCCAAGGGAAATCTGATACAAAGTTTCCCAACTCAGTAGTTGATCTACCTCCAAATGTGTTACTCCTGTTGAAGATGAACTTCTCAAGGGATCCATTGGGCTTGAATTCATAGACTAAAGCACTTTTACTTCCTTCAAAACAGAACCTCGGGACGTTGACGACATTGACATGAGAAGTCCTATCGACGCTTGCAGCTTCATTGAAAAATTCTTCGGCGTCGCCTTTCAGCTTCTTTAGAAGCTTCACTGCCACAAATTGACTATCTCGAAGCTTGCCTTTGTACACACAGTCATAGTCGCCTTTCAGCTTCTTTAAGAAATTTTGTTGTGCATAAATAGGTCATAAACGGATTAATGGGTCGATTTGAGTCGGAACATTTATGACTTGACCCAGCCCATCAATTTGAAGATGGCAAAGGACCATGACTCATTGGCCACGCTGGATTGGACCCATGTCTCGTGATTAACGAGGATGACCTGCGTTTGGGGGGGGGGGGGGTGGCTCATGTTGTTACGGCTTATACTTTATTAACATATATCCGAATAAACTATTCAAATTTTGGACAAGTGTTAGTCAGGAGATTGAGCAGCCGAGTGCATTCCTCTCTAATACTAAAAGCTGCTGCAGCATCAAAGTATGCAGAAGCACGCAATTGTCAACAAGCATTGGAAAAAGAAATCATGCGAACACGTACGACAGCTTATAACCAGATCACAAGCAATAGACGGCCGCGATGGCGCCAGACACCGGCAAGAAGATGGTGACATTGACATGACCGGTGTAATTGAGCGGGAGCTAGCCGATCGCGAAGGTTGTGTAGGGCCCTGGGGAGTCCAGGGAAGCTTCCGAAGAAGAAGAAGATGAGGAGGAGCAGGAGGAGGAGGAGGAGGAGGATGATGATGAGGGAGGGAGAGAGAAGATGGTGGTTTTGCATTTTCGATGTTGTGGTCTTGATGTGAAAGAAATCATGGTCCGGCAAGTTAGAATGGATCGCATGTATATGTTGGCACAATTTCAATAATTCGAGGAATTGGATTCTTCTCCTCCTTGCATCATATTGGTTCAAATTCAGCCTAGACATTTGATCATAAATTTATGAGTAGCTCAATGAATCAATAATTTTGCTGCTGGTTGTTATCATTTTTTCAAGTACTCCTTTACAAACTATGTCGAACTCATATAATTGAAATTGAACAACTCCTACTGGAGTCATTACTATCTTGCGGAGATGAACTTTCACATGGACTAGCTGCGAGCGATCTTGAGGGTGATGACAAGGATGGTTTGGGAGGAATTTGCAAGGCGTCAACACTTCCTTTTAGCATCTCCACAACCTGGGTCATACACGGTCGAGCTCTTGGATCGGTCTGAATGCACCATAAGCCTATTATAATCATTTTCTTCGCGATTGCTCCATCCTCGTCATTTGTGATCCCACGCAGCCCAAGCTCTTCACGGAGCTCCAGGCGTCGGTGAACCCAATGAGGGAAGTACGTTTCGCTGGTTCGATCTACTGTGGCTTCGACATTTTTCCTCTTACTGACCATCTCTAGAACCATCATGCCGTAGCTATACACATCCGATTTGTGAGAAACCCCTCCGATGTTCCTTATGATCAGCTCCGGAGCAATGTATCCGATGGTACCTCGGGCACCAAACAATGACACAGTGCTGTCTTCTCTGGGGCATATTTTGGCAAGACCAAAATCGGAAATCTTAGGACAATAATTTGCATCGAGGAGAATGTTGTGAGGCTTTATGTCGAAGTGCAAGATCCTAGTGTTGCATCCTCTATGCAAGTACTCTAGTCCGTGAGCTATGCCAAGGGAAATCTGGTACAATGTGTCCCAACTCAATTGTTGATCTACCTCCAAAGTATTACTCCTGCTATATATGAACTTTTCGAGTGATCCATTGGGCATGAACTCATAAATCAAAGCTCTTTTGCTTCCTTCAAAACAGAACCCTAGGAGGCTGACAACATTAACATGAGAAGTCCTGCTTATGCTCGCAACTTCATTGAAAAATTCTTCAGCATCACCTTTCAGCTTCTTTAGAAGCTTCACCGCCACAACTTGACCATCTCGAAGCTTGCCTTTGTACACACAACCATAGCCTCCCTGGCCCAACTTTTCATCGAAATAGTTGGTCATCCTCTTGACGTCTCTATAGGTGTAACGTCTCGAATAGGCTAGCTCCACAATTTTCAGTTCGCCATCAAAATGTTTGCTCCTCCACTTCATCAAAGCTAGAAATTTTCTGATCATTGGTTTCTTCCAGAAGGAAAGCAATATAATAAGGACGATTCCAGTTCCACTTCCGGCTGTAGCTTTTCCTAAAAGAAAACAGAACATCGAACAATAATCTCACTTCATCGTTTTATCGAGGCTTCTAAGTTGTGAATATAGGAAATACTCAGCGACAAGCACAGTTTAGCGGATTACCTATGGTAGCTTTTCTCCCCACAATGCCAGGTTTCTCTGCTAGGACACAAGGCCTTATCAAGTCAAATCCCAAATGAAGTTGTGATGAAACCAGTTAACGAATGTCAAGTCCTAAGAAGAGTCTAAAAATTGTATGCCCAGCAAAATGAGATTATCAGGCTTTAAGGTGCATGAGCGGGTTGTTTTCCAAATAACAAGCAAAGGGAAGAAGAGTAAACCTACGTACTTTGTCGGCCGCAAGTCGTTGAATAGGCTCTATCAGGACAAAAACAGTTGAACTCTTGCCTTGTCGAGTTATATCCGCATCTTCCCCCCGATTTGGTGCAATTTTCGCACAGCGATGTGTTGGCAATCCAGGTTATCTCAAAGCCTTTGCTCAGTACCTCAATTATAAAATTGCGACAGTCGTCGCACAGGAGTGGTGACGGCAGTAGAGCTAGAGCTTTGCTTGGAATCAGGACATGGGCACTGAAGCTGCATCGTGGGGACTGAGCAGCAGGGTCCGCGTCTCGACCAAGGTAGCCATATGTAGATGCGGGACAGGAGAACCAATAAGATAGAAGGGGTGGCAATGCGTCGCAATGTGAGAATAATATGGTGGAAATGAGGTCACTAGAAGTGTAGTTGTAGAGAGTGAAGTCTAAAGTGGTGTCCACATCGGTGTGAAGACATATCTCTTCCGACAAATCAGCCCTCACCACCCCGAGGGTTTGCGTGCTCCTGTCCATGTGGATCACCCGATATTCCTGGGACATCATGGACAAGGTTAGGTGATCTCCGTCACAGCCGAGCTCGTAGCCAGGATACCCACAGTGATTTGGTCGGTCTTTATGCCTGAAAGGATAACTGATTTCGTGACCTCGACAATAATAGGGAATACAATCTTGGTACGACAGGAAGTAGCCGGAAGCTGGCACAAGGAAGTGAATTTGCAGGGAGATGATGGAGAGCAAGGAGAGAGAGGAACGCGACATGGTAAGATCTATCCAAAGGGAGATGGTGTTTGGAGCAAACAAGGACGGTACAATGTGAAAGGAAGAGGATGCAGAGGATTAAGAATAATGCTACTTTGGGAACGACGTGATCCAAGGCACTAATGAGAAGCTCTTGACTTCGGTCGCGTCGAATTGGGCCTATGTCTCGTGATATACGATGATGATCCACATTGGCTCTTGATGTCTGAAACGACAATCAATCCTTACCATCTTTTCATGACGGTAAGTTGATCCCGCTAGACGTGGCCGGTTTCGATTTAGGAACCGGCGGTTTTGATTCCACCAAAAGAGGAAATCGGAACAGGCCCTTAAGGGATCGGTTCTAGGCCGGTTTTCGATTCTGATTCTCGGCTCAGAACTTTTGATTTTATTTTTAAAATAATAAATTAAATAAATTATTAATTATAAATTATAATCATTAATTAAATTGTACATTGGAATAAAATTTTAAAAAAACATTATAAATTATAAATAAATTATTATTATTATTTTTTAAATGGCAGTTTGGAACCGGCCTGGAACCGCTGGTTCCGGGCCGGTTCCAAAAAATTAGGAACCAGAACCGACCCGTAAAGGCTAGTTCCGATTTAGGTTCGAAACCACTGGTCCGGTCAACTGGCCGGTTCCGGGCCCATGGTTCCAAATGGCCATGTCTAGCTCTCGCCTCATTTGTTCATTTTGGCACTAATTCTTCCCAGTCAAGCATGTGTTAGGATTGACGCACAATCGTAACGAAGTAAAATAAACGAGAAAGAGAAAATTGAGATACGAGATTTTATCTTATTTAAACCTTAAACAAGGGCTACATCCAGTAGATGATTCCACTATAATTAGCACATCGTACCTCTCGTTACATCACTTAATTATAAGTGAAAAAGATAAATATATATATTTATGTATATAGCAGTAATCTATTCATGAGTCTAAACTCAAACTATTAATGAAAAATTATGGGCTTAAATTATAAAAGTACTATAGTGTCTAGAGATTGCTAGGAGCTCTCTAATGTTGGTGTGGGTAGAAGATTTTTGCCGCACGCACTTAGTAGGTCTAGCTACCCAGTGAGTAGATCCCTATCGACTGCAATTGGATTTTGAACTCCCAAAGAAGTGTGGTCATGTAACTTTGCTGATTACGTTGTTTTTACAATATTTAATTGCACATATTATATTCAAGTTAGTTATGGTAAGCTCGATATGAGGGCAAGAAAATGCATGTTCCTAGGTGCCCGAAATTAGATTCACCTACATCGAATCTCCTATACCCCTGTGTAGGAGTGATTATGGCAGTGTTTATATGGATCCGGACGTTGTTCAACTTGAGTTGAAATTGTAATAAAAAACTTCTGTGGTAGCAAGTACTAGCGAAGTAATCAAAGAGCCAATGGTTGTTGTAATTGCTGAATTTGACAAGGTGCATACTTGATCTCTTGATAGATATAAATGCAACGATAGTTTTACTTTACATGCAATAGGAGGTTATATCGAATAATCCCAGTGGAACCGTTAAAGGTGCAAGTGAAGTTGGCATTTTAATGGAGTCCACGATTATAGCAAAGTTTAAGCACAGCTTGGACTTGAAAGATATTTGTGGCGGCCCCTTGGGGGCTTTGGGAGAGTAATAGTAAAGCTTGGATAATCATCGAAGCAATTGTGACTTGGCTAAAACATCGAGCCAATGCGAAGATTGTTGAGTGGCTCGATTTTGAAAATATGCCTTGAATTTGAGCCAGAAAAAGAAAGTTTCCTAATTCATCTAGGTTTCCTAGTTAGAGAATATTTCCTACTTTTGGATCTAATTATTGTATATATGTAAGAAGTGGATATTTTTTTTGTGAAGAGTATCAAAAGAGGAACTTTTGCTTGTGAATTGTATTCATAGTGTTTGAAACTAATTAAATCTCGTGGTGAGATCTATTAAAACCTTTTTGAGATTAAAAAATTATTTCATGATAATCCACTCATAGGTTGGAGAATCATAGGATTACAATCACTCGCGCTCAAGTGTATCCCAATCCTAGATTATACACTCGATACCCACAGTGTTTAATAACTCAACTAGATGTACTCGATTCGACGAACAATTCTCTTCGAGCTCTAGACTTCTTTGTCTCTTGTTGGGTATTTCATACTAAATTTCTAATCAAGATCTACAAACGAAGCGGAATTAAATAGATCTACATACACATAAACACGAAGTGCGGATTGCAATCATACGTTAATCAAACCGTCGTATATGTACGTTTACGTATCGATTGTACTGGATTATCAAGCCCTAGGATCAAACTTGAATCGCTGATCGTTAAGGTATATCACGTAAGACGAGCATACCTTGATAGCCATAGATTAAAGCCCCTGTCGTAGGTGAGATGACGATTCGAATCTGCCCATCGGTCGTCCGTCGTGAGATAGCTTTTTCATGGAGTTTTTTTGGGAGAGTTTTTCTGAGATAGCTATTGAAGAAGAAGGTACGTTCTATCGGCTAAAGAGACTAACTTCTCTATATCTTTTTCTTAGAATAGGAAACAAATTTAATTGATTGCAATCAATTATTGCAATTAAGGCCGTTAGCCAATTTAGCCCTTAATGGGCGCCATATTCCATTATCTTCAACTCGCCCGCAAAGGGCTAAATGTCTCCTTTTCTCTTCTCATTGCAAAGTTCATATTGACAAATATTCTGTGCGAACATCATACTATAAAAGCTCGTTGCTATATATCTGTTAGGAGTATATAGCAGCTCAAAATAGAGCACATAACCTCAGAATAGATCATTATGCAGTACACTAGATCAATCAATCACATTTACTTCATATCTCTCTTGATCTCTTTGAGCGCTCAAATATAATGCATCATATTCACAATTATGATTAAACTTATATAATCATAATTGGTTGACTTGTAAATACAAAGATTGAATGTGACATCCAAAATAAAATTGATCTTTCTCTTTCCTTAAACCTCTTAACCTCAATCCAGCTCGCTTTTCTAGAGATGTTCCATTAGATCGAATTAATCTCATGACCATAGGTAACACTCTAAGATAATGAACACTGAAAGAAATCTTGAGAATAAGTAAGAGTCGTGAGGGGACTAAATTTGAGGAACTTATATCCTCAAAAGTCTCACACAGTTATAGAGTTGAGATCAATACCTTGCCAACTACTTTTGGTCGTATCATGCATACGTAATATGAAGTATGTATTACAGTATTCTCTCCTTTCCCATGGATCATACATCATTTCACTTAATACCGTGCAGATGATAGCTCAGACATACTCAACGTCTAGCTTGAGTTCATAAATCTACTCTCTTCAAAGAATTCAACAGAACTCACATCTGACATCAAAGACAGATAAAATGAAATATGTGGGTTATTTCACTTTCAAGCATAACTTATTATGACCTCATCTTAACACTTTGTTAAGGCGACATCAAAATTTCAAGCTTGAGCTCTTAATTATTACCTAGATAATCAGCTTGCAATTGTCTCATCTCTACTCATTACGCAGCAAATAGATGCAATTACCCGTGTGAGTGGGTTAATCTTCATTTGTCCGACATATTTTTTCATTATAATACACTAAGCATTAATATGCATAAATATCATGCAAATTCATAGACATCAATAATGACCTTATTGCCATCAATCTTGACAACAATCGGTGCAGTAGGAGGTTCAACGCGTGGCGGCTCAGCCTGCTAGGTCAAGAGCTGCTTCGTTGCAATTGTCAGGTCTGCTAGAATGACAGTAGTAGAGGCACTAGCATTTGCTTGGCCAATTACAACAATTGGCTGATCGTTGGTCATGAGATCAGGTCCGCAAAATGAATCGCTCGGATAGGACGAAGTCGACCGGTGCGAGACGATGACGCCATGACGTGAATGGCCCAAATTTTGTTTTGGGACCGCCGTAGTCGATGATTAAAGTACAACACCATAAGGATCAAACCTTGGGGTTCTGATACAATGAAGAAAAAGAAAATTCTCCTTCTTATTCAATGAATATAGTTTTTTTTGTATTTTTATAATAATCAATTATGTCATATATATATATATAGGACAACAGACAACCCTAATTAGAAGATACATATAGAAAGTATTCTGTACTATTTATAAATATATACAATAAAACTTCCTAATAAATAGGTTAAAATAGCTCATGACCACGCATGGAAGTATTGAAGCACAAAATCCAGACGTTAATATTCTGGTATATGGTAGCTAGCCAACGTGAATATTCAGATGACGATATAATGATTGCGTATATAACGATAGTACTGGAAAACTCTTATAGAAAAAAGGTTCAATCATCGTGCCAAACAAATAGAACACTACATATGAAGAGCACTATTACGATCCAGATGTCAGTACTGTGGCATATGATAGCTACCCTTCGTGAATATAGATTGGTTCATTAAATTGATTTATTGAGTGACGTTCCAAATTATACATCTTACCTTTCAATTACCTAGTATACTTAGCCTTACTCTTCAGTTGACACAGAATTACCTCTCTCTTTGCCATCCGACTTCGTATATGTTGCGACCCAAAAAAAAAAATCGTATATGGTCAATAATGGGTACGTACGACCATATTTCCAATGTGACAGACGATGCTGAAGATGACATGGCAAGATCCATCAAAAGGGAGATGACGTGGGAGAGGATGCAGAGTATTAAAAAAAAATTGTTGCTTGACTCAGCAAAACCAAGAGTTTGACTCGGCATGGCAAAGGGCCGTGACTCATTGGCCACGCCGGATTGGACTCGTGATTTACGAGGATCACCTGCGTTGGCTCTTTTGTCGGAAGCAAACAACATATTTTGGATGCGAGAGGGGGGGGGGGGGGGGGGGGGGGTGGCGTTGGTTGTAAAAATATCTCGGCTCATGTTGTTACGGCTTATACTTTATTAACATATATCCGAATATACTATTCAAATTTTGGACAAGTATTAGTTAAGAGATTGAGCAACCGAGTGCATTCCTCTCTAATGCTAAACGCTGCTGGAACATCAAAGTATGCAAAAGCACGCAATTGTCAACGACTCAATAAGCATTGGAAAAAGAAATCATGCGAACACGTACGACAGCTTATAACCAGATCGCAAGCAATAGACGGCCATGACGGCGCCAGACACCGGCAAGAAGATGGTGACATTGACTTGAGCGGTGTTGTAATTGAGCGGGAGCTAGCCTATCGCAAAGGTTGTGTAGGGTCCTGGGGCGTCTAGGGAAGCTCCGGAAGAAGAGGAGGAGGAGGAGGAGGAGGAGGAGGAGGAGGGAAAGAGAAGGTGATGGCTTCGCATTTTTTATGTTGAGGACCTTTCTTCTTCTTCTTGCATCATATTGGTTCAAATTCAACCTAGACATTTGATCACAAATTTATTTTGCAGCTCAAAGAATCAGTAATTTTGTTCCTCCTTATTTTCTTTTTTTCAAATAGTCTTTTACAAACTATGTCAAACTCATATAATTGAAATTGAACAATTCCTACTGGAGTCATTACTCTCTTGTGGAGACGAACTTTCACATGGACTAGCTGCGAGCGATCTTGAGGGTGATGACAATGATGGTTTGGGAGGAATTTGCAAGGCGTCAACACTTCCTTTTAGCATCTCCACAACTTGGGTCATACATGGTCGAGCTCTCGGATCGGCCTGAATGCACCATAAGCCTATTACAATCATTTTCTTCTCAATTACTCCATTCTCCTCATTTGTGATCCCGCGCAGCCCAAGCTCTTCACGGAGCTCCAGGCATTGGTGGACCCAACGAGAGAAGTACGTTTCGCCGATTCGATCTACTGCGGCTTCGGCATTTTTCCTCTTGCTGACCATCTCTGTAACCATCATGCTGTAGCTATACACATTCGATTTGTGAGAAACCCCTCCGATGTTCCTTATGATCAGCTCCGGAGCAATGTGTCCGACAGTGCCTCGAGCACCAAACAATGACACGATGCTCTCTTCTCTTGGGCATATTTTGGCAAGACCAAAATCGAAAATCTTAGGACAATAATTTGCCCCAAGAAGAATGTTGTGAGGCTTTATATCGAAGTGCAACAAGTACTCTAATCCGTGAGGTATGCCAAGGGAAATCTGACACAGTGTGTCCCAACTTAATTGTTGATCTACCTCTAAAGTGTTACTCCTGCTATATATGAACTTTTCGAGTGATCCATTGGGCATGAACTCATAAATCAAAGCTCTTTTGCTTCCTTCAAAACAGAACCCTAGGAGGCTGACAACATTAACGTGAGAAGTCCTGCTTATGCTCGCAACTTCATTGAAAAATTCTTCTGCATCGCCTTTCAGCTTCTTTAGAAGCTTCACCGCCACAACTTGGCCATCTCGAAGCTTGCCTTTGTAGACACAACCATAGCCTCCCTGGCCCAACTTTTCATCGAAATAGTTGGTCATCCTCTTGATGTCTCTGTAGGTGTATCGTCTCGAAGAGACAAGTTCCTCTATTTTCATTTCGCCTTTGAAATGTTTACTCCTCTACTTCATCAAAGCTAGAAATTTTCTGATCATTGATTTCTTCCTGAAGGAAAGCAATAAAATAAGGACGATTCCTATTGTAATTCTAACGCGAAAACTACCAGGATCTTGCAAATACGTCAACGCAAAAGCCCAGAAATAATAACGATGAACAATAAAGAACACCAGATATAACGTGGTTCAGTCCGAATGTCGATACCTACATCCATGGGGAGAGCCAGCAAGAGCAATCCACTATATCGGAGAATTGAATTTACAATCGCTCAATACGCTCGTGTTTCCCGCATCTAAATTATATCCAATCCCAAAGTGTTTATAAACAGACAACTCTCAATTGAATATAAAATAAAACTGAAATAAACTCACGAACGAAACATAAATCTCGACCGTACTGCTCCTCTTCTTTTCGTGCGGCTGTGTCTTGGAACGAGCAAAGATGAGAGTCTGCAAATTCTTCTCTTTTTGGATCTATATATACCTCGCGGCTATCGCAGGATGCAGACAAGAAAAAAAACCCTTACTCTTTTGTTTCCTTTCTTGGACCAAATATCTACCCAAATAATATATAATATTTAAGTCACATCTTTTGTCTTCTAATGCAAATATCGAATCTACAATTAAAACTCGTCCAAAACATGCCACAATTGTTTCGATCAAATATTGAATATTTAAACCAAAATATAAATTCGCGGACGATTTAAACTCGAGACATATTTAACAATTTCCACCTTGACTCGATGTTTGAAAGTCAACTCATAGTGCTCATCATCCATGCTGCTCTCCCATCGCCCCGAAAGGCGATCACTCTCCACAAACGTCAATAGTGCTCAAGCAAAACTTGAGTTTTGTCAAAGTAACAGACTTAGTCATCATGTCCGATGGGTTCTCTGCTGTAGTTATCTTTCTCACAACAACCTTACCTTTCGCTAAAATATCTCGGATGAAGTGGTACCTAATATTGATATGTTTCGTCCGCTCGTGAAAAACCGGATTATACGCCAGAAATATCGCACCTTGGTTGTCATAGTATATATCAACACTTTTTTGATCCAACCCAAAGTTCAAGAGAAAACTCTGTAACCATATTGCCTCTTTCGCTACAAAGGTCAGTGCCATGTACTCCGCCTCAGTCGACGACAAGGCCACGTGGTCCTGTAGGGACGCCTTCCAACTAACTACACCACCTGCAAGCGTAAACAAGTACCCTGCTAAAGACCTGCACTCATCCAAGTCACCTGCATGATCAGAATCCACAAAATCAGTAGTTTCACATCCATCACTGCCCCTCCGGTACACTATGCTAACGTCTGCTGTCCCCTTCAAATATCTGAGGATCCATTTCACAGCTTCCCAATGAGTTTTATTAGGACGCTTCATATAATGACTAACTACACTGACAGCTTGTGAAATATCAGATCTAGTGCATACCATGGCAT
This sequence comes from Rhodomyrtus tomentosa, assembly GCA_028455895.1. Classification (NCBI taxonomy): domain Eukaryota; kingdom Viridiplantae; phylum Streptophyta; class Magnoliopsida; order Myrtales; family Myrtaceae; genus Rhodomyrtus; species Rhodomyrtus tomentosa. The sequence goes on along the minus strand of JAPCWY010000003.1, from coordinate 43,439,690 downwards.
ACATAATACTACCCACTGCACTAGAATATGGAACACAGGACATATGTTCCTCCTCCTCCTCGGTTTGCGGTGATATTTAACTGCAAGTTTAAAGTGCTTCGCTAATGGTGTACTCACAGACTTCGCTGACTGCATATTAAAACGTGCTACAATCTTCTCAATATATTTCTTTTGAGACAGACGTAATATCCTACATTCCTGTCACGCAAAATCTCCATTCCCAATATTTTCTTTGCAGCACCTAAATCTTTCATCTCAAACTCAGCACTTAACTGCCTTTTCAACGCATCAATATTGGACATATTCGTAGCTGCTATCAACATATCATCAACATGTAGCAATAGATATATCAAAGACCCATCATCCAGTCTCCTAAAATAAACACAACTATCCATTTGACTCTTAGAATAGTCCTGACAAGTCACGAAAGCATCAAAACGCTTATATCACTACCTAGGAAACTGTTTCAGCCCATACAAAGATTTCTTTAATAAACAAACATGATCTTCCTTACCCGGAATAATAAATCCCTCTGGCTGCCTCATGTAAATCTGCTCTTCCAACTCACCATGAAGAAAAGCCGTCTTTACATCAAGCTGCTCCAACTCGAGATCCTGTGCAGCAACTAAGGCAAGTAAAATATGAATAGAAGTATGCCTTACCACAGGAGAAAACACTTCATTATAGTCAATGCCCTCCCACTGTGTAAACCCTTTCGCCACAAGTCTCTCCTTATACCTCGCTGCCTCCACACCGGGAATGCCTTCTTTCCGTTTGTAGACCCATTTGCTTCCAACAATCTTCTGACTCTTGGGTACTTTAACTAGCTCCCATGTCTGATTTCGATGGAGTGATTTCATCTCTTTACTCAGCCCCTAACCACTGCGACGACTCAGAACTAGCCATCGCCTCAGAATAAGACGAAGTCTCATCTGTCTCCACCTCGTCACCTATAGTCAAATCATAAGCAATGTCTATATAACCATAACGTACCGGTGGTTTTATTTGCCTCCGTTGTCTACCCTCAACTAAAGTATGCTAGTGACTGTACTGGTTGTTGACTATCACCATCTTCAAGAACTGCGGCCTCATCTGCAGTCTCAACATCTGTTACTTTTAAGGTCTTCGTAGTCTCCACCTGAAACTCCACCTCACTACTAACACCATGATCTGTCTGCTCTGCTGGTAGTGTCTCAGGACTCCTCTGTCGAAGTATTGCAGTCTCATTGAAAGTTACATCTCTACTGATTATAAAATCGGGTGATCTGGGATCAGTGCACCACAGCTGGTAGCCTTTCACCCCATGTGCATAACCCATAAATATGCGCTTCTTTGACATCGGCTCAAGCTTATAATCACTAGTATGAGCATACACAGGACATCCGAATACTCGTAATCCGGAGTAATCAACAGTTTTTCCCGACCATACTTCCTCTGAAGTCTTCCACTCAATAGCAGATGATGAAGATCGATTAATGAAGTAACACGCCATGTTCACTACTTCGGCCCAAAATTCCTTGCCTATTCCAGCATGCGATAACATGCTCCGAACCCACTCAAGTAAAGTTCTGTTCTTCTGTTCTGCCACGCCACTCTGCTGTGGTGTCCCAGGTACTGTGCGGTGTCTAACAATACCTTCTTTTTCGCAAAACTCGGTAAAATCTTTACCACAGAACTCCATGCCGTTATCGGGTCTTAGGCACTTGATCTGTTTATCTGATTGCTTCTCAATCAATGCCTTAAATTTTTTGAACCGATCAAACACATCAGATTTGTGCTTTAGAAAGTATACCCATACTTTCCTTAAATAATCGTCGATAAATGTGAGCATACAATGGGCACCTCCTTTCGAAGGAACCGGAGACGGGCCCTAGACATCTGAATGAATATACTCAACCGATTGCTTGGTTGAATGAATACCTATAGTAAACTTAATCATGCGTTGCTTTCCAAAGATACAGTGCTCACATAAGTCTAACTTACTTGTCTTCTGACCCTTTAACAACCTTATCACTCAGCATTGTCATAACTGCCTCACTCATGTGCCCTAAACGCATATACCATTAACGAGTTAAATCAGAATCTGACTCACCTGATGAAACTGCAGCGGCTCCTGTCACGGTCTCTCTTAGTAGATGATAGAGAGAACTCACTTTCTTCCCTTTCATCACTATCATGGCATCTCGAGAAATCTTCAGTATTCCACCTTCAGCGGTGTACTTACACCCGATATCATCGAGTGTCCCTAGAGAAATAAGGTTCTTCTTGAGCTTCGGTACATGCCTCACGTCTGTCAATGTGCGAACCACACCATCATGCATCTAAATCCGAACTTTCCCTATCCCAATAACCTTGCAAGTTGCATTATTCCCCAACAGAACTCTACCACCATCTGTAATTTGGTAAGTAGTAAACCAGCTCCTATGAGGCGTCATATGATAAGAACACCTCGAATCTAGCACCCATTCATCTCCTAACGAACCTGTAGTCACACACAGAACAGCTTCTGCATCACTAATGCTCTCCTCAGCAATGTTTGCCACACTGATTGTGGCCTTCTGCTTATCATCTCTGTTTCTCAGCTTAGGACAATCTCTTCTGATGTGCACCTCCTCGTGACATTCAAAGCACTTCACGCATCCCTTGGAATTTTTATGGCGTGATTTAGACCTGCTTTTACCTTTGCTGCTGCTGGACCCCCGCTGTTGCTCTCTACCCCGAATCACTAGTCCATGCGCTACATCTTGCGCCAGACTGTCATCTCGCAACTTTCGCTGCCACTCTTTAGAAAACAAGGTGGACTTTACCTCTTCTGAAGTAATCATAGTACGCCCCTGCAATAGAGAATCAGTAAAATACTCCCATGACTCTGGTAAAGAAGCCAACAACATCATGCCCTGCTCTTCATCTTCAAGGGTCTTACCGACGTTCTTCAGATTTATCATGAGTTTATTAAATTCGTCTAGGTGGGTTCTGATAGACGTACCTTCAGTATATTTGAACTGGAACATCTTCTTTAACATATACAAGCGATTGTTCAAACCCTTCTTTACATAGAGCGACTGAAGCTTTGCCCACAATGCTGCGATATCCTTTTCTTCGCCTACCTCTATCAACACTTTATCCGATAAATTTAACAGGATTACACTCCTAGCCTTCCTAATCAATACATCTTTATCAACATCTTTTATCGATTCGGGCAACTTAGCCTTGCCCTCCAATGCTTCTGTCAAACCTTGAGTTGTCAATAACGCCTCTATCTTAAGGCTCCATAACCCAAAATTATTCCTCCCGTTAAATTTCTCAATTTTAGCTTTCACTCCAAACATAATTGCAACAACAGAATTTTCAGATAATAATCAGACAAACAAAAGCCTCAAATCACAATCCAGAAATCTAACCTGGCTCTGATACCAATTGTTGTAATTCTAACGCGGAAACTACCAGGATCTTGTAAATACGTCAGCGCAAAAACCTAGAAATAATAACGATGAACAATAAAGAACACCAGGTATAACATGGTTCGGTCCGAATGTCGATACCTACATCCATGGGGAGAGCCAGCAAAAACAATCCACTATATCGGAGAATTGGATTTACAATCGCTCAATACGCTCGTGTTTCCCGCACCTAAATTATACCCAATCTCAAAGTGTTTATGAACAGACAACTCTCAATTGAATATAAAATAAAACTGAAATAAACTCACGAACGAAGCGTAAATCTCGACCGTACTGCTCTTTTTCTTTTCGTTCGGTTGTGCCTTGAAACGAGCAAAGAAGAGAGTCTGCAAAGTCTTCTTTTTTTGGATCTCTATATACCTCACGGCTATCGCAGGATGCAGACAAGAAAAAAAACCCTTACTCTTTTGTTTCCTTTCTTGGACCAAATATCCACCCAAATAATATATAATATTTGAGTCACATCTTTTGTCTTCTAATGCAGATATCAAATCTGCAATTAAAACTCGTCCAAAACATGCCACAATTGTTTCGGTCAAATATTGAATGTTTAAACCAAAATATATATTCGCGGACGATTTAAACTCGAGACATATTTAACAATTCCAATTCCGATTCCTGCTGCAGCTCTTCCTAAAAGAAAATAGAATATCAAACAACAATCTCACTTCATCGTTTTATAGAGGCTTCTAAACTATGAATATATGAAATACTCAGCAAAAAGCACAGTTTAGCGGACTACCTAGGGAAAAGTACACCTGGAGTGCCTTAACTTTTGTACGGTGTGCACTTGAGTACCCTAAATTCCGTACGGTGTGCAATCGATGGAGGGCAAGAAAGTGCATGCTCCTAGGTTATGCACAAGATGAGTATGATTATCGATTGTGGTGCCCAAAATTAAATTACCTACCACAAAAAAGTTACATTTGATGAATCTCCCATGCTCTTGAATAGGAGTCAACTTGAGGTAAAGTTGTAACTAGAAACTTCTGAGGTAGCGTGCACTATCAAAGTAATCAACACAGATGATGCTTATTGTGAGATGGAGCCTGAAGAACTGATGGTTGCTATAATTACTAACTTCGACAAGATGCATGTTCGACCTCCTGACTCATATAGATGGAATGATTGTTTTGCTTTATTTGCAATAGAGCGGGTTATATCGAATAATCCTAGTGGAGCACTTAAAGATGCAAGTAGAGTTGGTATTCTAATGAAGTCCATGGTTATAGCAAAGTTTAAGCCCAGCTTTGACTTGAAAGATGTCTGTGGCGGTTGAACCCATTGGGGGCTATGTGAGAGTAATAGTAAAGTTCGAATTATCACCAAAGCGATTATGACTTGACTCAAACGTCGAGTCAATGTAGAGATTATTGAAAATACATCTTGAGTTTGAGCCCGAAAATGAAAGTTTCCTAATTCAAGTAGGGTTGCTAGTTTGAATAGGTTTCCTAATTGATATTTTCATAATTGGAAAATGTTTCCTACTTTTGGATCTGATTCTTGCGTGTCTGTTTGTGTACATACACATACCAAGTGGATTTTTGTGCGTGAAGAGTATCAAAGATGAACTTCTTATTGTGAATTACATCGTTAGTGTTTAAAACCAATTAAATGCCGTAGTAAGATATGTTAAATCCTTTGCGAGATTGAAAAATTATTTCATGAAGCATTGTGAACCTAATGATAGTAATTTTTGTTGTATAGCTTGATTTATCATGAAATTCGTTGCTGCTATTCTTGAAAAAACATAGAATCATATCAAACATCAATCTCACTTCATCACATTATCAAAGTGTTTGAGTTTCTGGTCGTTACAAAAAATACCCAGCAAAAAACACAATCTATGAGATTACCTATGACAGCATTTATCTCGAAATTGCCAGTATTCCCTGCTTGGACACAAGGGAGCATAAAGGCACTAGAAGTGCCGAAGTTTGTACACTGTCGCTCACTTTGGTATTAAATGATTTTTTTTTACCAGGTCGCTTAAATATCAAATGAGAGAAAAAAATAATTACTTATGTGTCAATAGCGAGAGTATTTGGCCAACTGATTACACGGCATTTATTATTAATTTTGAATAATAAGTGGAAATTCATTTTAAAAAATCAGTTCATGTGACATCCACGTGGACTTCTGAACTTAGAAAAAGATAACTTTAAAAAAAAAAAATTAAACAGAAACAAGACTCAACTTTGTGGTGGAGTGCTTCAAGTAGGATCATCCCATCGCAACATTCAAACTCTTTCTTGACTTGGCTCACCTACCTTTGAAGCTGGAATACCTTTTTAGAGGAGGCTACCTAGGGAATAAAAACAAAGAAGGCCTTCTCACAAATTGGCATAACCTAAACAAATAATTAATGGGCTTCGCGATGGCTTCCAGCAGTGGGGACTTACATAGCCTTCGCCACTTTCGTCGCCCCATCATCATCGACAAAAGCTGGTGAGAGTGGGGGATGGCCAGTTGGCGTCGCTGAACGCTTGCCAGTGGCCAACGACCCCCGCTGATCGCAAGCAAGGGATTGACCTCGCATATTTGGGCAGGGTCGAGCATCGCCGACCTTGCCATGGGCGAACCCTGGTAGTTATTAGGAGAGGTTAGTCTTACCTGCGGCCGGCGAGGGTTGCCTATCACTAGCCGAGGTTCAGCGACCCCTGCTGGCCTTCACCGACGATAGTGAGGCGGCGGCAGTGGGGAGGGCTAGCATTTGTCGTCGCAAACATTCAATTTTTTTTTTAGTTTTAGTTTTTTTTTGTTTTTTTTTATTAATGACTAGGATTCTCCAGCGAGCCACGTAAATGCTCTGTAATATTTTCGGCAAAACTCACCATAATCGGCACTAAAAAAAAGGACACTTAAGTGATAAAAAAAAGCACCAAAGTGAGTATCGTACACAAATTTTTACACTTTTGATATTCTTTTGCCGACATTGAGGCTTTTCAAATAAATCGTGAATGAAGTTGTGATGAAATTAGTAGAAGAGTACTTCCTATAGTTTAATAGATCGTGCATATATGGATCCACACTGAAAATGAGTCAAAATTCATCAATGTTATATATTAAAACTGCACACTTGATCATATTTAGCATCGAGAGAATTGTTCAAGAAATCCTAAATCTATTGCAATTTTGTCAATTTAACCTTAAATCTTTTCAGTTTTGTTAATTGTATATTAAACATTTTCACGTTTTGTCAATCAAATCCATCTAGCCAATTTTGACCGACAATCATTGAAGAGGATGTCGGCCATCTTGCGTGGCACGGCAAGAGCTGATGTGGATAAAATTTAATGACATTTTAATTTTTTTGAATTACTTATTTATTTTTATTTATATTCTTTTATTTCTACTATTTTCCTTTATTTTTTTTTCTTTGTTGCTCCATCGACAAGCTCAGGATGGCCGATAAAGATCGTCGACCTCACTTTTAAATTGGCACAAATGTAAAATATTTATGACTTAATTGGCTAAAAACAATTTAAGACTGGATTTACACATTTGTAATAAATTTTAAAAAAATTTGATACTATTTTCAATATTATTATTCGCTTATCCATGACACCCCACACTTATTACAGTGTAAGTCTATTTATTAGTTAGAATACTACTATGGTCTTTCAAAATAATGAAATGAACAAGTGGGTTAGAGCCCATTATACCTGTGTGCGGGTGCGCGATTATTAAGCGCACTTAGCACTTAATATCGAAAAAGTGTAGCTGTTTACATAGGAAATGAAGTTAATTTTTATTATTTGTTATTTAATTTCAAATTTTAAATTAATTTTTGACAATGAAAAGTTTTGATTTTTTACATGAGACAGTTTTCAGATAATGAAAGGTTGCACAGGGGCACTAACTAGGAGGAATGAATGCTAGAAATCAAATTTCTAGAACAAAAATGTTTTCATGTGCGCCCTTAATACACATGGGCACTAATTAGGAGGAATGAATGGTTCGCATAGAAGATATCCTTAACAACGAACTCACCATCCGAGAAATTCATAATAAGTGTCAATGATATTTTAAAATAGGATTAATACCACAAAAAATCATAAACTGGTACACTAGTGATAAATTTACTCCAAATTATTTTTTGACCATGAAAAATCCCAAATTGATTTATCTGTGATAAATTTGTCCCAAACTGGTACAACTATGATAAATTTATCCTCCGTTAGTTTTCGTTAAATTTTACCGTCTAATTGCTAAGTTGGATGACATGTGATAATTATCGAGAGTACACGTTACCCTACATCTACTACATGAGTATCAATTTAAAATTTTTTGTGATATTAACTAAATTTAACGGAAACCAATAGAGGGTAAATTTATCATATGTGTACCAATTTAAATTTTTTTTTGAAAAAAAATTAATTTGGGGTAAATTTATCACAATTATACTAGTTTGGGATTTTTGGTGGTTAAAAAAATAATTTGGAGTAAAATTATCACCGGTGTACTAGTTTGGGGTTTTCGCGGTATTAATCCTTTAAAATATGATGGACAACTTTCCAATTGATTGTAATTGATATTGTAGTATTTTTGTTATTTAGATAGTTGTAATGTAAAGCCTATAATTATGTACTCTTTTTGTATGCGTGGAAAAAAGACATAAATTATCCAGTTCAATTTTATGCATTGTTCTTACCTTGATATCCGAGTCATCAACATTTGAGGAAGAGCCGTCGGAGTATATTTATAACAACGCTAGTCGCATAGGTCACGTTTCTCCATGGTGATCGTCACGACACCAACTATATAGGCTGTGTTGCTCCACCGTAGTCCGCCGGTAGGGTCGGACCTGGTTTGCTGACGTCAGCCCACGTGACCGGGTGCACACGTACATCGTACGTGGCGTGTGGGTCGCAGCCTCAATGACCCCACCAGCGCGTGTCGACACATGAGGCGCTGTCCGGTGTTCTCCGGCGACTATCCACCCGTCAAAATTCTCGTCTCATTGAGACGAACATGATGGTATATTCATATGTCAAATTTGATAGGTAAAAAGTGGCTTAAAAAGGACGAACAGTCTCGGCCTTGAGGGACTCCGCCCCTCGTGGCGTGTGGTGCTCGTGCGGCAGTTTCCGATGTCACCTCGGGGCTGGCGACCACTCAAAATGGTTGTCTCGATGAGCCCGTTCTAATTGTATATTCAAAATATATTTTCGATGAACCAAACTCAGAATATGATGCATGAACAATACATCGCTATTAGGGCTTAATTGTACGAAATTAGCACAAATCAATCCGGAATCAAGTAACCTGGCTTGGATACCATTACTGGCTACTGAACCCATTTTATATTCAATCAAAATCACAGAAACATGTCTATATGAATCACTTGAGTCACTGATCATAAAAAAGTATATCATGAGTATATACCTTAATTGTCACATGTTAAGAGCCCTTTGCGATCTTGGAGTTGCTTTAACGAAAGACAACCAGCAGTCGGTAGGGAGGAGAGTTCTACATTCTCTGTTTTTGGGAGTGAGTCAAATGTTACGATTATTGATACTCTGGAGAGAATGACGTTCTTTTTAAGTAACGTCTGTTGAACGAAGGAATGTATCCTATCGTCCAAGTAACATTTGTTGAACAAAGGTACGAACCCTTTCGTTCAACATTGCAGATAACAGTTAGGGGTGTGGTTGCTCGTATGGGCGCACATCGTAACCCCGTTGACACTACTTAACATAATCCAATACTTGGGAACAAACCTCCCGTTATACAAATCTTTCTAAGAAGCAGTACAAATTAGCCGTAGGTTTCTTCCTTTTCTTTTCTTCCAATATACAAAACTTTGTTGCTTAAAAAAATTAATTGTTCATATTATATCACATATTTCATAGATTGTAAGATCAAATTGAACATATACCAAAAATTTATAGACCACATGGAACAAATCAAAAGTTTAGAACCATATTTCACATTGAGCTAAAGTTCAAAGATCACATTAAACTAAATAAAAGTTTAAAAATTACATTACACATTGGGCCCAGGGGCTATTTGTGTCATTGTCCCGATATTGGTGGCTCATGCTATATATGTGGCTACTGTGAGCTTAAGGTACCTCGTGTGTAACCGAGTATACCAATAGAATTCTTGAGTATAATCTTTTAAAGCACAATAATACCGAAAAACTATTGTACCAAAAAAAAGGTCCAATCGTCGGGATTATACATGGAAGTATTGAACCTCGAAATCCAAACATCAGTATTCTGGTATATGGTAGATAGCCAATGTGAGCATTCAGATGATGACGTGATTATTAGGGTGCGTATGGTAACGTTCCAGAAACATTCTAGAGAGAATGTTTCTGTTTCAAAGGTGTTTCTGCAACACTTTTGGAACAGAAACGCGTATGGTTTAAAAATGTTCCACGGAACACTTTTGCGCAAAGAAACACTTTTAAAGAAACAACAAAAACTTGCTTCTGGATTTTAGAACACTTTTGAAACTATCATCCGCCGCCGCCGACGCGGCCACCACCCACCGGCCACCGTCATTGCCTGTCGCCGGTTGCCGCCGGTCGCCGCTGCCTCAGCAACCGGTCGCCGGTCGGTGGCACTGCCTCTTTCGGCCACAGGCCTCCACTGTTGCCAGTCGTCGGCTGTCACCTCCGCCATCGGTGGCAAGCCGTCGCCGCCTCAGCCGTCGGTCGTCAGCCGGCGGCATTGCCGCTTGTCGGCCGTCGCCGCCGCCACCGCTGGTCGCTAGCAGAGAAAATATATATTTTTTAAAACTTTCCAAACGCGTTTCTGTTCCCAAAAAACGTAGCCGGAAACAGAAACAAAAAAAGTGTTTATGTTCAAAAACAATGCGCAAGAACAGAAACGTTACCATACACACCCTTACCTTACTTATATAACGATAATACTGGAAAACTGTAGAAAAAAGTTCCAATCATTGTGCCAAAGACATAGAACATTATATACGAAGAGCATTATGCCACAGGATAAACATGGAAGTATTGGAGCTCGAAATCCAGATGGTAGTATTCTTTTATATGGTAGCCAGCCAATGTGAATATTTAGATGACGACGTGATTATTGCGTATATAACAAGAATACTAGAACACTATTATAGAAAAAAATGTTGTCCACTAAGAGGATAGGAGTTCATATATTAAAATTGTTGTCGCCTCTAAGAGGGATTTGATGAAGTGTAAGAAAATTAGGTTGATAAACAAACCTGAAGCCAATCGCAAATGAGTAATCTAAATGCAGATGAATGATCAAAGCCCAACGAATTCACGTTGTATCCTTAAGACAAATTTGTCCCCGCAATCGATACTCAAGGTTCTTGGATAATTGCCTCCCAGGATAGACGGATCGCTTTTCCTCTAAACCGGTACTTGTTTCAGAAAAAAACTTCGAATACAATTTCGCGAAATAATCGCACAAAATGATGACGATGATGAATGAATGACGAATATAACAATTGTATCTAATGCTCATTTCTGATACTCGTTTTAATGCGATGGTTAATACTTTATTTATAGAGAGTGAAGCGAAAAATCATGAACACATATGGCTTCATCGTAAGGGTTCTTCGATGAAAAGGCGCGATTTCATCGAAAGGATTCAATGAAATGTCATAAAATCGTACAATTTCGACAAAACGTTATCAAGTCGTATGGTTTCGTTGATAAAGGGTTACAAACCGAAACAACTCTTCATTCTCATTCAACTTCATATGGGATTTTGAGATCAAAGTTCCCACAAAAAGTTCCAATCGTCGTGCCAAACAAATAGAACACTATGAAGAGCACTATTACGATCCAGATGTCAGGATTGTGGTATATGATAGCCAGCTTCGTGAATATAGATTGGTTTATTAAATTGATTTATTAAGTGACGTTCCAAATTATACAAGTTACCTTGTATACTTAGCGTTACTCTTCAGATGACACAAAATTACCTATCTCTTTCCCATCCAACTTCGTATATGTTGCGACCAAAAAAAAAAAAAATTGTATATGGTCAATAATGGGTACGTCATTTAATGAAATGACCATATTTCCAATGTGACAAACAATGCTGAAGATGACATGGTAAGATCCATCCAAAGGGAGATGATGTGGGAGCAATAAAGAAGAGGATGCAGAGTATTAAAAAAAAAAAAAACAAACAATGCTGCTCAACTTGGCAAAACCAAGAGTTTGACTCGGCACTTTGTTAACATCGAAGGATGACAAATGGCCATGACTCCTCGGCCACCCCAGATCGGACCCATGTCTAGTGATTTACGAGGATCACCTGCGTCGGCCCTTTTGTCGAAAGCAAATAGCATATTTCGGACTTTCTAACACACTCGAATACACTATTCAAATTTTGGACAAGTGTTAATCAGGAGATTGAGCAACCGAGTGCGTTCCTCTCTAATGCTAAAAGCTGCTGCAACATCAAAGTGTGCAGAAGCACGCAATTGTCAACAAGCATTGGAAAAAGAAATCATGCGAACACGTACGACAGCTTATAACCAGATCACAAGCAATAGACGGCCACGACGGCGCCAAACACCGGCAAGAAAATGGTGATATTGACCTGAGCGTTGTGGTATTTGAGGGGGAGCTAGCCGATCGCGAAGGTTGTGTAGGGCCCTAGGGCGTCCATGGAAGCTCCTGAAGAAGAATAAGAGGAGGAGGAGGAGGAGGAGTATGAGGGAAAGAGAAGGAGGTGGTCTCGCATTTTCGATGTTGTGGTCTGGATGAGGAAGAAATCATGGCCCGAAAAGTTAGAATGGATCGCCTATGTATGTTGGCACAATTTGAATAATTTAAGGAAAATTGAACATTAAAATTATGAATCGGACTTTTCTTCTTCTTCTTGCGTCATATTGGTTCGAATTCAACCTAGACATTTAATCACAAATTTATTTTGCAGCTCAAAGAACCATTAATTTTGCTTCTGCTTATTTTCTTTTTTTCACAGAGTCTTTTTCAAAATATATCTAACTCAAATAATTGAAATTGAACAACTCCTACTGGAGTCATTACTCTCTTCTGGAGACGAACTTTCACATGGAGTAGCCGCGAACGATCTTGCGGGTGATGACAATGATGGTTTGGGAGGAATTTGCAAGGCGTCAACACTTCTTTTTAGCATCTCCACAACTTGGGTCATACATGGTCGAGCTCTCGGATCGGTCTGAATGCACCATAAACCTATCACAATCATTTTCTTCGCGATTACTCCATCCTCCTCATTTGTGATCCCGCATAGCCCAAGCTCTTCACGAAGCTCCAGGCGTCGGTGGACCCAGTGAGGGAAGTACGTTTCGCTGATTCGATCTACTGTGGCTTCGGCATTTTTTCTCTTACTGACCATCTCTAAAACCATCATGCCGTAGCTATACACATCCGATTTGTGAGAAACCCCTCCGATGTTCCTTATGATCAGCTCCGGAGCAATGTATCCGACAGTGCCTCGAGCACCAAACAATGACACGATGCTCTCTTCTCTTGGGCATATTTTGGCAAGACCAAAATCGGAAATCTTAGGACAATAATTTGCATCGAGAAGAATGTTGTGAGGCTTTATGTCGAAGTGCAAGATCCTCGTGTTGCATCCTCTATGCAAGTACTCTAGTCCGTGAGCTATGCCAAGGGAAATCTGGTACAGTGTGTCCCAACTTAATTGTTGATTTACCTCCGAAGTGTTACTCCTGCTATATATGAACTTTTCGAGTGATCCATTGGGCATGAACTCATAAATCAAAGCTCTTTTGCTTCCTTCAAAACAGAACCCTAGGAGGCTGACAACATTAACGTGAGAAGTCCTGCTTATGCTCGCAACTTCATTGAAAAATTCTTCTGCATCGCCTTTCAGCTTCTTTAGAAGCTTCACCGCCACAACTTGACCATCTCGAAGCTTGCCTTTGTACACACAACCATAGCCTCCCTGGCCCAACTTTTCATCGAAATAGTTGGTCATCCTCTTGATGTCTCTGTAGGTGTATCGTCTCGAAGAGACAAGTTCCTCTATTTTGATTTTGCCTTCGAAATGTTTACTCCTCTGCTTAATCAAAGCTAGAAATTTTCTAATCATTGATTTCTTCCTGAAGGAAAGCAATAAAATAAGAACGATTCCAATTCCAGTTCCTGCTGCAGCTCTTCCTAAAAGAAATAAAATATCAAACGACAATCTCACTTCATCGTTTTATAGAGGCTTCTAAGCTGTGAATATATGAAATACTCAGCAAAAAGCACAGTTTAGCGGATTACCAAGGATAGCTTTTGTCCCCATAATGCCATGTATCCCTGATAGGACTCAAGGCCTTATCAAGTCAAATCCCAAATGAAGTAGTGATGAAAATAGTAAACGAAATAACAAGCAAAGGGAATAAGAGTAAGCCTACATACTTTGTCCGCCGCAAGTCATTGAATAGGGTCCATCAAGACAAAAACAATTGAACTCTCGGCTTGCCCGGTCATATCCGCATCTTCCCCCCGATTCGGTGCAATTTTCGCACTGCGATGTGTTGGCAATCCAGGTGATCTCAAAGCCTTTGCTCAGGATCTCAATCATAAAAGTGCGATCGAACTGGAGAGGTGACGGCAGTAGAGCTAGAGCTTTTCTTGAAATCGGAACATGGGCACTGAAGTTGCATTGCGGGGACCAAGCAGCTTGGTCCGCGTCGTGACCAAGGTAGCCATATGTAGATGCGGGACAGGAGAACCAATGAGATACCATGAACCAAAGAGGTCGAGAGGACGGTAATTCGCAATCGGAGAATAGTATGGTGGAAATGATGTCACTAGAAGTGTAGTTGAAGAGAACGAAGTCTAAAGTGATGTCCTCATTGGTGTGAAGACACATGTCTTCCAATAAATCAGCCCTTGCCACCTCGAGGGTCTGTGTGCTCCTATCCATGTGGATCACCCGATATTCCTGGGACATCATGGACAGGGTCAGGTGGTCTCCCTCGCAGCCGAGCTCGTAGCCAGGATACCCACAGTGATTTGGTTGGTCTTTATGCCTGAAAGGATAACTGATTTCTTGACCACGACAATCATAGGGAATACAATCTTGGTACGACGGGAAATAGCCGGAAGCTGGCACCAGGAAGTGAATTTTGAGGGAGACGATGAAGAGCAAGGAGAGAGAAGAACACGACATGGTAAGATCTATCCAAAAGGGAGATGGTGTTTGGAGCAAACAAGGACGGTACCATGTGAAAGGATCCCTTACCATAATGGCAGAGGATCATTGAAATCTCCACCCTCCATGTGCGTGGAGGGAAAGAATTTCATAGGAAATCCTCTCCCGAAGGGAAGAGGATCGAGAGGATTAAAAATAATGCTGCTTTGGGAATGACGTGATCCAAGGCACTAAGGAGAAGCTCTCGACTAGACATTGATAGCGCCGAATTGGGCTCATGTCTCGTGAAATCGATCGCGCCGAATTGTCACATCATCTCGTGATTTACGATGATATAACATTCTGATTTTCCTGTCATTTCGAGACTTATTAATCAGAATATTTCTAGCGATGTGTTTCAGGTCGGTCTAAGGATGATTAAGGAATACATTGATAGCGTTATACGATTGGAGCACGGGTGATGCTGCTTAATCAATGTATAATTTCCAAAATTTTCCTAAATCTAACGATGACGATTGAGACCGCCGGAACTAGTAATAGACATTCGTAATTACACGACAACAAAAGTCGTCATGAATTGACGAGCCCAATGTGATATGAATCATAGAGTCGATACGTGTAACGTCTACAAAAGCCGACCGCCAGTTCGGGATAGGCTGGAATCACATTTAACAGAGAAATGATTCAGAGACGAGTCTCGAAATTAGACAATAGAAAATCAAGAATTCCAACATTATAATCGAATTGGACGTTGCCTCATCGAAGAAAATTGAAATTAGAAAAATGACGTTCCGGACGTCGATGGTGAAATTATCATTTTGTCCCTCAAGTCTTGACCTTGCATTTAGAAGTGGATAATGGTATTTTGGTCTTTGACCCTCCGCCATAGCTGCCGAAAATAAGAGAAAATGAGGGCTATTGGATGAAATGTTGATTGACATATGGACAAGTGTCAAAGGATGTGGCATTGACATTAAATGATGACCTTTTAACTTACCATTCTTCCTTGGTTGACTCTCAAATTTGTGTATACACACACACTCTCTCTCCCTCAACCGAACACCCCTACATAGCCAGCTTCTTCTTCTTCCTTCCTCTTTTTCTTCCTCGACCGAACCAGCTCCAGTCGACCAGACCGCTGCTGTCGCTTCGCCGGCCTTCGAACCCCAATTCTGGCGACCTCCAGCCTCCGCGCCGACCACCAGCTCCAAGCCCATCCTCTTGCCGACCACCTTCAAGTGGTAGCATGGCGTTGACCCACTGAGGAGTTTCGACCAGCCATTTCCCCGAAAATCGACGAATTTTGTCGCAACTGGAGGTAAGTCACCGTTTGAGCTCCGTAGGACTTTGATTTGTCTCTAACTTTCGATCAATTTTTTTATAGACATCTAGGGCACATATACACTGAGTTGTAATAAAAAGTTTGGGTGAATTTGATGGAGTTTTGACACCAAAATGGTGTTGTGATTGAATGACAGAAACTGACCGGGGAAGGACTTGGAGAACTCAGCGTCGTTTGTGGACCATTCGGCGTCGCCTTGACTTCAAAGTGTCGATGAGACTTCCCAACTCCTAGAACTACATGTTAGCATGTAGTTTAGTGGATAAATTGAGGTTTAAAAGTAGTTTATGGAATGATTAGTTGGGCACTACACAGAATCGAAAATACTTTGTTTCGGTTCTGTGTATGCTGAAGCTTTAAGGGTTGTTCATGGGAGAAATCGAGCTCTAAATTCTTCGTTGAGGCGTATTAAAATGTCTATGGATATGTTATTGAGGTTTACGCTTGATGGTTTGAGGGTTTGAAAAGGAAAATTGATGAAACGAATTGAATTATATTAGGTGGATGGTTGGCCTGTTTTAGATTGCTTGGGCCGAATTTTGGAAGTGCTTGGAAGATGAATATTATTGAGTTTAGCACAAGGTAAGGGGTTTCTAAACCTTGGCTAGGAAGATTGGACTCGACTGAATGAGTTTGTGTTGAATTTGGTGGATTTCTGTGAGATTATTGTATGTTTGTCCAAGGTTTGTTTTCGTGGATTGGCGATTGCTTGAATGCTTGCTAGATGCATATGCCATGAGTTGATTGTCACATTTAAATGATGAATTTGACTGTCTCGCATGCCATAGATATTTTGCTCGTTGCATGAGCTTGTACTTGATCATGAAGTCTTGAATTGAAATGAATGTTTGGCATATTTGATAAACTTGTGATATCCTGAGGCGTTGAGACGCGGGGTTGTGTTGAACTGTACCTTGATGCGTTGAGACGCGGGGTTGAAATGACCAATGTCTTGATGCATTGAAATGCGGGACGAGATTTGATATGTGTAGACATAGGCCTGGAATGATATTGAAAACTTGATGCGTTTACGGGGATTTGTCAATTGGATGGTCTGAGGCGTAATTACACGGACCGAGCCTGAGGCGTTTTAAATGCGGGCATGATTCATAAGACAGTTCTGAGGGGTGAAATTTGTGGCTTGACTTAGTATCTCATGCCTAGCCTGATTATAATGTTATGATGTTGTATTGTTTGATTGATAGTCACCTACATTCTGTGGTTTCCTTATAACTGATAAGGGTCGTATGATGTTGTTCGTGTATTCTTTTTCATGATTGCATTCATCTAGGCGTACAGTCAGCCTGACTTAGGGTTAAGACTTATCTTACTGAAATGTGAATCTTACCCCGTCGTGGGATCATATTTTCAGACCCTAAGCCTTGAAGATGTGCCGACTCGTCTAGGTGACCCCAAGGAGATAACATCATATTTTGATGAGTTTCCAGACGGTTGGGGAACTGTGTAAGTTAGAAAATTATAGTGGTCAGGGTTGACGAGGGCGATAAGGACTGGGTACCGCATAGGTTCGAAGTGTGGTTCCATAGAGGAGGCGACGTCATCACTGGTCCACTGAAGGCCACAGAGGTACCTCGTAGGGTTATTCCTAGTTGGTGCCATCCTACTCGGGATTCAGTAGAATTTGAGAGGTCTGTAGCTGGCTCGAGAAATATACCTGAGAAGACCCCTACTTTGGAGGACACAGTTGAGGTGATAAAGATCGACACCTCAGCAGACGAGCAGGGGGATGACACGATGGAGGACACCGTGGATGTGCGTTCCTAGACCTTTTCCGACTACAAGCTTACGATGGATGTTGAGGAGACTGACGATTATAGCGGTTCGACCTAGGGATTTTCTGCTTTTACTTGTCCGCTTTTGATGACCTCGTCGGTCGTTTTCTTTTGAGGACTTGAATATAGTTGTCTTTTGGTTCAGTCCCGCTATCCTGACCCTTTAGCAGGATTGGTTCGCCTGCTCTTTTGTATAAACTTATGGGATGTTATATTTAATTTTTATGTCCTCGTTACCTAGTTCCCCATTTGATGAGTGTATGGAGAAGTGTGAGTTATCGCTTCCACATGCTACCGTTACTACTTGATATTTGAATCCTAGGACGCTCGAGAGTTTACTCGCAGGGAGCCGCGCGCCCATGCCCGGATTACGGGGCATGACAACTCGTCTTGCTTGGTATTAGAACTAGGTGGGCTCGATCCAAAATTGATTGAGGATTAGAGTAATAAGGAGGATTAAGTTGGGACAGGATGGGTAGCGAGACCTTAAGAGACTTATGAGAGATAGGCACGAAGTGCATGGCATGTGACTTGGCGCATGTGATTAACATTTGGTCTTGATAAGATTGTGGTGATTTGTGAAGATTGAGCTCCGTGCTTAACACTAAAAGTGATTTCTGGATTTTGGTCTGTTGAGTAAACGAGCATGGCTGGTTTGGATGAATCGTTGAATTGAACATGATTGAGTAATGGCCATGGACGGCTCAATGAAGTGCTTTTGAAAATAGTTATGTGGAAGGTTGTTATATTATGACTACTTCTCTTGGGACACAGTTTGTTATCGCCAGACTTGATTAGATAAGTAAATTACTAATTTCGTGGTGGAATTAAGCGTCCAGGTGTAGTGAGAGCACCCGAGAATGAGTAATCCGCCTAGAAGACTTGGAAGACCCAGGAGTGGGGCATATAGTTCGAGACAGCCTGTGGCGGAAAACCCGAGGATAGACGGAGTGCTGAGGGCACTCGAGAGGATCGGTGACCTCATTAACCGGCAGACCCAGGATAAATTCAGGATAAGGATGCTGACATAGCTCAAGTAGTGGGAGCCGTGATAGTTGTCGTCAACGCCAATAACGGCAATAATGGAGGCAACAGAAACAATGGTGACCACGACTAGGGCAATGAAGTAAGGAATGCCCAGGAAGAAGTTGTTGTGGCCAAGCAGATGGGCCAACTAGTCGAACAATTTATCAAGCTGAAGCCAACCCAATTCGATGGGACTGGAGACCCTGAATTGATGCCAAGGTGGATAGAGAAACTTGAGAAGGCCTTTGTAGTCTTGAGATGCACGGACAAGGAAAATGTACTACTGGCGGTATACCAACTTGAAGGGACCACAAATGATTGGTGGACTGCCACCAAGAATGGAGTTTTCCCGGAAGGAACAGCCTTGACCTGGAATGTCTTTACTACGACATTCAATGACAAATACTTCTTTGAAACCGTTCGAGAAAGGAAGCAAGTAGAGTTCTTACAGTTACGTCAGAATCACATGACAGTAGACCAATACGAAGCAGAGCTTTCTGAACTGTCGAGTTATGCGCCTCGATTAATAGAAGATCCCCTCGAGAAGGCGTAGAGATTTCAGGATGGAATGAGGCCTGAACTTCGCAGCCAGATGATAGCACTGAACCTGAGGACTTATAAAGAAATATATGAATAGAGATAGATGATCGAGAGGACCTGAAGAATAGGTATGTCGCATCTAGATCGCGGTTCAATTCATTCAGAGATAATTGCCAAGCTGGCAAAAGACCTATAGCTGGCAATAGACGCTTCGTCCCTCCAGTAAGAAAGAACATAGTGAAGCTGTCGAACACAATGAATTGGAGTTACCACCTCTGTGGCTGTAGGCATGGTAATGGACTTTGTCCAGCATGGACTGGAGCGTGCTTCAAATGTGGTCAGATGGGCCATCAGATGAGGACTTGCCTGAATCAAGCCCTAGCGAATAGACCTCAAGTGCAACAACCATAAGCAGGACCGTCAACTACTACTCCCTAGATTGACCAGAACCGACCCCCAGTTAGGGAAGGGTCTATGCTGTGGCACATAGGAAAGTAGAAGAAGCGCCTGGCATGGTCACAGGTACGATTTATTTGTGTGACCAAGCTGTCTATGCTTTGTTTGATTATGACGCATCACACTCGTTTGTGTCTGCTCGCTTTGCTGATTTGGTTGATATGGAGTTGAAACCGTTGAATGTGATTCTGTATGTTGCTACCCCGTTGAAGGATAATGTGTTGGTTTCGTTGGGCTGTGCTGATTATAAAATCGTAATTGGCAGTAGTAAAGAGCATGTAGACTTGGCTATGTTGCCCATGTATGACTTTGATGTGATCATAGGAATTGATTGGTTGGGTAAGCAAAGGACATAGTTGATTGTGATGGTAAGATAATCCATTTTTATCCGGATGACCGCCCAAATTTCGAGTTTGTGGGAAGCCGGGGAGGAACTTTGATTTCTTTAGTCTCGTCTTTTGAAGCGATAAAGTTGATAACTGGAGGATGTCAGGCGTATTTAGTCGCAATTATGGACACGACTACCGATGAACCTAAACTAGAAAATATTCCGGTAGTGCGTGAGTTTCCTGACATTTTTCCCCAAGAGTTACCAGGGTTGCCACCAGAGCGAGAAGTAGAATTCGTGTTTGAGTTAGCTCCCGAAATAGAGCCAATCTCGAAGGCACCCTATAGAATGTCCTTATAAGAACTAAATGAGTTAAAGGTACAAATGCAAAAATTACTCGACATGGGATTTATTCGATCGAGTGCTTCACCGTGGGGAGTGCCGGTGTTGTTTGTAAGGAAAAAGGGATGGGTCATTATGTTTATGCATTGACTACAAACAGTTAAATCAAGTGACTGTAAAGAATAAATACCCATTGCCGAGAATTGATGACTTATTTGATCAGTTGCAAGGAGTTGCGGTATTCTCTAAAATTAACCTGAGGACCGGGTATCATCAGTTGAGAATTAAGAAGGAAGACATACCTAAGACCGCTTTTAGGACAAGGTATGGTCACTACAAAGTCACCATGATGCCTTTCGGACCGATCAATGCTCCAGCTGCTCTTATGAACTTGATGTATCGGGTGTTCAAGGAATTCTTGGATAGATTTGTTATAGTCTTTATTGACGATATCCTGACTTACTCAAAGAGTAACGAAGAACACGAAGAGCATATGAGGATTGTCTTGCAGACCTTGAGAGAGCACTCGCTATACGCTAAGTTTAGCAAATGCGAGTTTTGACTAAATAAAGTGGCATTTCTTGGCCATGTGGTGTATGGAGAAGGAATTGCGGTGGATCCTGGGAAGATCGAAGCCGTTATGAATTGGCCTAGGCTTACTACGGTGACTAAGGTTCGGAGTTTATTAGGATTGACAGGGTATTACAGACGTTTCGTGGAGAAGTTTTCATCTATAGCCATTCCACTGACGAGATTGACCAAGAAAGAAATGAAGTTCGAATGGATTGATAAGTGTGAAAGGAGTTTCCAAGAACTCAAGCATCAGTTAACGACCGCACCGGTATTGACGATTCCATTAGAACTTGGAGGCTATGAAATATATAGCGATGCTTTGCTAAAGGGACTGGACTGTGTGCTAATGCACCATGGAAGAGTGGTTGCTTATGCGTCCCGACAACTGGGATCGCATGAGATGAACTACTCAACTCATGATTTGGAATTGGCGACAATCATCTTTGCTCTGAAGATCTAGAGGCATTATTTGTATGGCGAGAAATTTCAGATTTATACGGACCACTAGAGCTCGTTAACAACATGAATAAGTTATTAAATAGATGATTAGTGATCATTAGTAAGAGGTGAACCTTATGATAATATCCATTCTCCCAAAAGGAACTGAACATGAGGCAACGCTGATGGATGGAACTACTTAAAGATTATGATTGCGACATATTATATCATCTTGGGAAAGCGAATCGAGTTGCGGATGCGCTCACTCGAAAATCGAGCATCGTCTGTCTACTGGTAAAAGAGTGGTTGTTACTTGAAAATTTGAGGGATTCTTAATTCATATTGGAAGTCTGTCAGCTATTCAGTTTGGTAGCCACAGTAAGAATATAGCCCGAGATCCAAGAAAGGATAAGTGCCTTACAGTCGACGGACCCGAAAATTCAGAAGATTCTCGAAATGGATGCGACAAAAAGGAAGCCAAACTTTCAAGTGTTAGAGGATGGAATTTTGAAATTTTGAGGGCGTTATGTGTACCAAAGGACGAAGAGCTTAGAGAAATGATTTTATCAAAGGCTCACAGAATCAATTATAGTATCCACCCAAGTAGCACGAAAATGTATCAGAACTTACATCAATACTCTTGGTGGAACGAGATGAAGGTGAATGTAGCAAAATATGTAGCAAAGTGCTTGACATGCCAGCAAGTGAAGGCACAACATTGTAAGCTTGGTGGATTGCTACAAACCTTAGAGATTCCTGAATGGAAATGGGAGCACGTAACGATGGATTTTGTAATGGGACTACCAAGGAGCCAAAGAGGTCACGATTCTATTTGGGTAGTCGTGGACCGATTAACCAAGTCTGCACATTTTCTTCCTATGTGAAAGGATTTCGCGAAGGACAAGTATGTCGAATTGTGTAAGCGGCAGATAATGAGGCTACATGGAGTACCCATGACGATTATATCGGACAGAGATCCCAAGTTTACGGCTAATTTTTGGAAGAGTTTTCAAGATGCCATGAGGACTCGACTACAGTTCATTACGCCATATCATCCGCAGACGGACGGACAATCGAAAAGAACGATTCAAACACTCGAGCATATGTTACGAGTGTGTATTATAGACTTCAAAGGTGGATGGGAGGATCAGCTGCATTGGGTAGAGTTCGCATGTAACAACAGTTATCAGCAGAGTATTTGAATGACACCTTTTGAAGCGCTTTACGGAAGAGTTTGTAGGACCCGATATGCTAGGACAAAGTTGGAGAAAGAAGTATTACAGGCCCAGAGCTGATAGAGCAATCAATGGAGGCCGTAAAGATGATACGAGATAAACTGAAGACAGCACAGAGTCCTCAGAAAAGTTATGCGGATAAACGACGCAAACATCTAGAGTTGCAAGTTGGCGACCATGTCTTTCTTAAAGTTTCACCAATGCGAGGGCTATCTCGATTTGGAAAGAATGGAAAGTTGAGTCCGAGATATGTAGGTCTATTTGAGATTTTTGAATGGATAGGGACGTTGGCCTACAGACTTGCCTTACCACCTAATCTATCTCAAGTGCACAACGTCTTCCATGTGTCAATGCTACGGAAGTACGAGCTAGACCCGACGCATGTATTGGATCACGAAACCATCGAAGTGGATGATAAAGTATCCTACGTAGAAAAGCCAGTCAGGGTTAAAGATTGAAAGGAGCAAGTTCTGAGAAACAAGACGATTTCATTGGTCAAAGTCATTTGAGAGAACCATGGGACTGAAGGTGCTATGTGGGAAAGCAAGGAAACAATGAGACATCAATACCCCAATTTGTTTGAATGACTTGATTTATTGTAAATTTCGAGGACGAAATTTTTGTAAGGGGAGAAAAGTTGTGATATTCTGATTTTCCTGTCATTTCGAGACTTATTAATGAGAATATATCTAGCGATGTGTTTCAGTCGTATCTCGCTCAGATCTAATTAATCTCGAGTTAAATGACTAAAAGGGAAAGGCTAACGCGAGACAAGATACGTAGACCTAGGGAACTCAAATAGAAAATGTCACTTTGACCATATGGATTGTCAATGGGACATTTAGAGCTATAAAATGCCGATCTAAGAACGATTAAGGAATGCATTGCTAGCGTTATACAATTGGAGCGCCGGTGATGCCGCTTAATCAATGGATAATTTGTAAAATTTTCCTAAATTGAACGATGACGATCGAGACCGTCGAAACTAGTAATAGACTATCGCAATTATATGACAACCAAAGTCATCATGAACTGACGAGCCCTAAGTGTGATATGAATCACAGAGTCGATACGCGTAACGTTTGCAAAAATCGCCTGCCAGTTCGGGATAGGATGAAATCACATTTGACAGAGAAATGATTTAGAGACAAGTCTCGAAATTAGAAAATCAAAAATTCCAACATTATAATGGAATTAGACGTCGCCTCATCGAAGAAAATTGGAATTAGAAAAACGACTTTCCGAATGTCGATGGTGAAATTATCATTTTGCCCCTCAAGTGTTGGCCTTGCATTAAGAAGTGGATAAGGGCATTTTGGTCTTTGACCCTCCCTCATAGCTGCCAAAAATAAGAGAAAATGAGGGTCATTGGATGAAATATTGATTGACATATGGACAAGTGTCAAAGGATAGGGCATCGACATTAAATGGTGGCCTTTTAACCTACCATTCTTCCTTGGTTGACTCTCAAATTAGTGTATGCACTTTCTCTATCTCTCTCCCTCAGCCAAACACCCCTCCACAACCAGCTTCTTCTTCTTCCTTTCCTCTTCTTCGGCCGAAACAGCTCCAGTCGACCAGACCGCTGCCGCCGCTTCGCCGCCATCGAGCCCCACTTCCGACGAGCCACCAGCTTCAAGTCCATCCTATTGTCGATCACCTCCAAGTGGTAGCTCTATGTTTGACCCAATGAGGAGTTCCGACCAGCCATTTCCCCGAAAGTCGACAGATTCCGTCGCAACTGGAGGTAAGTCACCGTTTGAGCTCCGCAGGACTTCGATTTGTCTCAAAATTCGACCAATTTTTTTGTAGACATCTACAGTACATATACACTAAGTTGTGGTAAAAGGTTTGGGTGAATTTGACAGAGTTTTGACATCAAAATGGTACTAAGATTGAAGGATAAAAACTGACCGGGGAAGGACTTGGAGAACTCGGCGCCGTTCGTGGACCATTCGGCGTCGCCTTGACTTCAAACTTTCGGTGAGGCTTCCCAACTCTTAGAACTACATGTTAGCAAGTAGTTTAGTAGATAAATTGAGGTTTAAGAATAGTTTATGGACTGATTAGTTGGGCACTACACAGAACCAAAATTGTCCTGTTTCGATTCTATGTATGCCGAGCTTTAGGGTTTGTTCATGGGGGAAATCGAGCTCTAAATTCTTCGTCGAAGCGTATTAGAATGTCTATGGATATTTTATTGAGGTTTACGCTTGATGGTTTGAGGATTTGAAAAGGAAAATTGATGAAACAGATTGAATTATCTTAGGTGGACGACTGCCCTGTTTTGGATTTCTTGGGCAGAATTTTGGAAGTGCTTGGAAGAGGAATATTGTTGATTTTGGCACAAGGTAAGGGGTTTTAAAACCTTGGCTAGGAAGATTGGACTCGACTGGATAACTTGGTGGTGAATTTGGTGGATTTTTGTGAGATTATTGTACGTTTGTCCAAGGTTCGTTTTCGTGGATTAGTGATTGCTTGAATGCTTGCAAGATGCATATGCCATGAGTTGATTGCCACATTTGAATGATGAATTTGTCTGTCTCGCATGCCATAGATATTTTGCTCATTGCATGAACTTGTACTTGATCATGAAGTATTGAATTGAAATGAATGTTTGGCATGTTTGAGAAATACCATGAGGCATTGAGACACGAGGTTGTGTTGAACTGTACCCTAATGTGTTGAGACGTGGGGTTGAAATGGCTAATGTCCTGATGCGTTGAGACGCGAGACGAGATTTGATATGTGTCGACACAGGCTTGGAATGATATTGAAAATCTGATGCATTTACGCTGGTTTGTCAATTGAATGATCTACGCAGATCGAGCCTGATGCGTTTTAAACGCGGACGTGATTCATGAAACAGCTCTAAGGGGTGAAATTTGTGGCTTGACTTGGTATCTCCTGCCTAGCATGATTATAAAGTTATGATGTCATATTGTTTGATTGATAGTCAGCTACATTCTGTGGTGTCCTTTTGACTGATGAGGGTTGTATGATGTTGTTCGTGTATTCTTGTTCATGATTGCATTCATCTGGGTGTACAGTCGGCTTGACTTAGGGTTAGAACCTATCTTACTAAGATGTGAATCTCACCTCGTCGTGGGACCATATTTTTAGACCCTAAGTCTTAAGGATGCCGACTCGTCTAGGTAACCCCAAGTAGATGGCAACGTATTTTGATGAGTTTCCGGACGGTCGGGAAACTGTGTATGTTAGAAAATGTAAGTGGTCTGGGTTGACGAGGGCGATAAGGACTGTGTATCGCATAGGTTTGAAGCGTGATTCTATAGAGTAGGCAACATCACCACTGGTCCGCTGAAGGCCACGGAGGTACCTCGCAGGGTTATTCCTAGTTGGTGCCATCTTACTCGGGATTCAGTAGAAGTTGAAGGGTCTGTAGCTGGTTCAAGGAATATACCTGAGAAGACCCTTACTTTGGAGGACAAAGTTGAGGTGATTAATATCGACACCTCAGCGAACGAGAATGATGCAGAGGAGATCGACGATTCTAGCGGTTCGACCTAGGGGTTTCCCGCTTTCACTTGTCCGCTTTTGATGACCTCATCGGTCAGTTTCTTTTGAGAACTTGGATATAGTTGTATTTTGGTTCAGTCCCGCTATCCCGACCCCTTTAGCAGGATTGGTTTGCCTGCTCTTTTGTATTTTAGCAAGATTTGTTCGCCTGCTCTTTTTTATAAATTTATGGGATGTTATATTTAATTATTATGTCCTCGCTACCCAGGTCCCCATTTGATAAGTGTATGGAGGTGTGTGAGTTATCACTTCCGCATGCTACCGTTACTATGCATCTCTTGATATATAAATCCTGGGACACTCGAGAGTTTACTTGCAGGGAGTCGCGCGCCCGCGCCCGGGGTGCGAGGCGTGACACTTGATGTCTAAAGCAACAACCATACCTTGTCATCTTTTCAGCTCCCGCCTCAATTATTCTTTTTGGCGCCAATTCCACATTGCCCCTGTCGTGACCTAAAAAATTAAGATAATAGATTATCAGGTTAATTAATTTAACTAACCTAACTCAGACCCTATCAAGTCTTACCAAAGCGCAACTTCGGTTTATTTATTAAAAAATATTTAATTGGAGACTCCACTAATCATTTACGGTAGGTCGATTAGAAATCTATATAAAATAGCATGAGAACTATATTATCTCTATGAACCAGAGAAATGAGTTCGGGGACTTGATTACATTAACTTTTCAATTAATGCCCTTTCGGTACCAAATTTTAATGAAAAATCCTTAATTCAATGATTTGATTTTTTTTGGGTTTTCTTTTATTAAATACAAATCTAATGCAATCTATTTATATGACATACGAGATGGTATGACATGGCAACATTGCATGACGTGAAAAAATGCAAACTAAACGATATGCAATGCGAATGACATTTTTTTTTTTTTGGTATTTTCTATGCATTTTCGGATTTACGAAAAAATGAAGTGAAAAAATTATCCGAAGCTCAAAATATACGTGATCTAACTTAAGAAAAGCACGGAACTTTTTGGGGATTTTTCAGGAATTTATTCAAACATGAAACCATGAAAATTTAAACAAAAATAAACAATATTGCCCATAAAACCCCTTTAAATCAGAAAATCCAATTTTTTTCACAACATCCCGAGATTAGAGTTAGCAAGTGAATATTTTATAGAATAAACATCGTACCTATTTACATAGGTAAAACCTTGAAATTTTATTTAGGAATTAGCAATCTGCTCCTCGCGATTGAGGATTTGATATCTAATTCACACGTACGGCACGATCGTACTTCGAGATCGGAGTACTATGTTGTCTTTAATGTACGTTTTCATACTTTGTCAATTATACTACGAAGAATGGCATAGATCGGTAGGAAATACCATTCCGACACAATATGAGGCGGGGTGGTGTACATCGGATTAGCATGTATATAATTATCGGGATGCCCCAAAACATTAGGAGCATAAAAAATCCCAATGGAAAAAAAATAGCATAAGCTACTTGACCTACTAGATCCTTTACATAAAAATAAGGATAAAAAGAAATTTTATCCATCTCTGAATGCACACCCAATGGATTATTTGATCCATATTGATGCAATGCGGCCAAATGAAGAAGACTGGCGCCTACTAAAATAAAGGGGAGTAAATAATGAAAACTAAAAACACCATTTAATGTGGCATTGTCCACAAATTTATGGAGCATGTGTTATGAACAAAATTGTTTACTAATGTGCAAAATTTATGAAAAAAAACAAGGCAAAATAAAAATAACCGCAAGCAGGAAAGATGGAAAATTAAAACATGGATAGAATATCTGACAGATAACGTGCCTAATTTAAATATAGGATAATATTGCGTTGTCTCTAACACGATATAATCCTTTCAATGAGGATATACATTCTTTACAAAATAGGCAAAAGTTATCTGCAAGGCAAAGATATTAGAGATATGCCAAATAATTCGAAATAGGTAACAACGAGATATTTTCGGATTTTGCAATTGTTACCTAATTTGCAGATATTTTCTGAATTCAAATGGATATCCGATGGATCATCGATGACGACTCAGGTTGTGAGATCGCGGATCCGGTGGCATGTGACTCTCGGATTCACAAACTGCTTATGGTGAGAGATCGTGATTTTGGCAAGCTATCAAGGCTTCGAGTAACCTGCAAAACAGAATTTTCGAACAAGACAAATGGGCTCGTCTGGAGTTAAAAGAGAATGAATTAGCATGGGTTGTACACAAGTGTCCTTGATTGAACCACAAGGCCATAATCTTTTTCTCTTCAATTCCACGTGGCATTTCAATGTGGCATGAATACTATTCTGCATGTACGAAGGCATAATCACAAAGGCCATA
Organism: Rhodomyrtus tomentosa; assembly: GCA_028455895.1. Taxonomy (NCBI): domain Eukaryota; kingdom Viridiplantae; phylum Streptophyta; class Magnoliopsida; order Myrtales; family Myrtaceae; genus Rhodomyrtus; species Rhodomyrtus tomentosa. Next base: position 43,411,176 of record JAPCWY010000003.1, on the reverse strand, counting down.
ATATAATAATCAAAATTTGAAACAAGAGTCCAGAAGAAACAAAGTTCACCGCTTTTTGGTCTACCCTTGCAGATTCACACGTGTTGTTCGAAGGCTGGGATACATGGACTATCAACCGAGCAAGAATTGGTACATCGAAGATGTTGTTGGGAAAGCAGCAGAGCCGAAAGTCGCCTATGCCGGACTGAGATGGAGGTTTCGCTTGGACCATCACCAGGCACGTGACAACCTGCAGAAAATCACACGAGATAGCCTGATATAAGAGAGCGCAACAAGTGATATCTGAAATTCAACCTGCAAAGTCCCTCGACTAAGTCCTCGTTGTTTTCTTTTAAGTGTGGACGATTTCTCCTTCTCGGTGTAGGCCACCGAGAGAATTCTCTTGTTATGGACGATGGGTACTCTGAGAAATTCTATGCCACGACTAGCGAGACTATTGGACGAAAGCCACCACTTGGTAATAGAATCCAAGGGTTCATCCACAGGAAGGAAACATAGCCATGAAGTGAGGCCTCCACCGAAGACTCTCTCGCTTTATCTTTCTGAAAAAAAAAAAAATTCTGATTTCCCCATATTGAATTGCCGAGAGTGCAAGCGGGGCTCTGGGATTTAACGTGTCTTGCTTTCGACTGTGGGGGCTTCAATCCATTCTCTACTGGGCTCTCCTCTCCAAAAGCCATCCACTAGCGTTTTCTGTGAGCCAACCCATGAAAGACGTCAGTAAGTAACCCTAATCTTAGTCAAGGCAAGTTTCATTGTTGACCGTCGGATTAAAAATTATGATCATGGATAGTCCCGATGAATATTTTCAGCCATATAGGTGTCATTGGGCTATCCGACTTTCATTGCCTTATAAGCTTAACTGTACAATCTTGAACTCAACTCGGGCTTCAATTAATCAATTAAAAACCCTAAAAAAATTTAATGAGCACAAAGGGGCTGATTTGAATCGAATTGAGTCCAAAACCATGATGAACAGATTTCGAGACACCCTATAGCCATAGGCGAAAATCTCAAGCTGAGTTTGGTTTGACCGTTGTCAAAATTAAAATCAATGGACTCATCTTTGACACTAAATGCGAATGATATGATAGAAAATAAATATGCAATGCTTGAGAATTTATTTTTGCAAGAATTATGATTAACTATCATTTTATGGTTAAATGATTTTCTAAAAATTAAAATTTAGGTGTCAACAGCCCCCAGCGAAGTCCCCACCAAGTTCAAAGTCGTCGCCTCCCTTTGCTTCACTATCGCCACCACCGTCTCCCCATAGTCCAACCCTTCATCGAATGTTGCCTCCTCTTCCCGGCTCATGTTCACTGGCACGAACGACCTCACTCATCACCAAATCGCAAGCAATCTATATTCATGATGGGGCAAGACATTGGCAGATCACGCATTGCAGACTGACAATAGTATTGAGTTCTTCTCGGAGCTACTAAACGAATTCTGCATGAATGAAGGCATAATAAGACACCGCACTAGTGCCAATGGGCCATACATTACAAAATTGATGAGCAAAACATTAATAGAGATGGCCGAGAAGATGCTCTCTAATGTTGGTAGGGCTAGAAGATTTCTGGCAGATGCGCTCAGTAGGTCTAGCTATCCTGTGAATAGATTTCCATTGACTGGAACTAGATGTTGGACTCCTAAAGAAGTGTGATCGGGTAACGTTGCTAATTATTCTGTTTTTAGAAAATTTAGTTGCCCATATTATATTCGAGTTAGTAATGGTAAGCTCGATGAAGGGCAAGAAAGTGCATGTTCCTAGGTTATGAACAAGATGAGTAGGGTTATCGATTGTGGTGTCCAAAATTAAATTTACATACCACAAAAAAGTTACATTTGATGAATCTCCCATACTCTTGAGTAGTAATCCGGACAGTGTTCAACTTGAGGTAAAGTTACAACTAAAAATTTCTGAGGTAGCATCCACTGGCAAAGTAATCCACACAGATGATGCTTATTGTGAGATGGAGCCTGAGGAACCAATGGTTGCTATAATTGCTAAATTCGACAAGGTGCGTGTTCTTCCTCTTGACTCATATAGATGGAATGATTGTTTTGCTTTATTTGCAGTAGAGGAGGTTATATCAGATAATCTAGTGGAGCAGTTAAAGATGCAGGTAGAGTTTGTATTCTAATGAAGTCCATGATTATAGCAAAGTTTAAGAGCAGCTTGGACTTGAAAGATGTCTGTGGCAGTTGAGCCCATTGGGGGCTACGTGAGAGTAATAGTATTCAAATTATCACCAAAGCGATTGTGACTTGACTCAAATGTCGAGCCAAGATAGAGATTATTGAAAATATATCTTGATTTTGAGCCCGAAAATGAAAGTTTCCTAATTCAAGTAGGGTTGCTAGTTTGAATAGGTTTCCTAATTGTTATTTTTTTTTATTGGAAAATATTTCCCACTTTTGGATCTAATTCCAGCGTGTGCCAAGTGGATTTTTTTTTTTTTTGTGAAGAGTATCACAGATGAACTTCTTCATGTGAATTATATCACTAGTGTTTGAAACCAATTAAATCTCGTAGAAATATATGTTAAATCCTTTGCGAAAATGAAAAATTATTTCATGAAGCATTGTGAACCTAAACACTACGTAAGTTGTTAGGAGTAATTAGGGGTTGGAAAACACTAAGAGTATTTATTGCATTGAGTATGATTGTAATTTTTGTTGTATAGCTTCATTTATTATGAAATTCATTGCTGTTATTCTTGAAAAAACAGAGAATCATATCAAACACCAATCTCACTTCATCACTTCATCAAAGTGTCTGAGTTTCTGATCGTTTCAAAAAATACTCAGTGAAAAACACAATATAAGGGATTACCTATGACAGCATTTGTCACGAAATTGCCACTATCCCTACTAGGACACAAGGGAGAATAAAGACACTTGAAGTACCAAAGTTTGCACACGGACGCACACTTTGGTGTCAAACAATTTTTTTTTGCCTGTTCACCTAAATATCAAATCGGAGAAAATGATCACTTAAGTGCCAACAGCAAGGGAATCTGGCCAACTGATTACATGGTGTTGTTCCCAGCTAGACCTAACAACTAGAAGGGGGTGAGTAGATGTTTGAAAATCAAACTTTGATAAATAATGTGGAATTGAAAATATCGAGTTCGATAGAGGCACAAATATTAGCAGAGTCACACAATGCTTCTACTAGACGGTAAATAGATACGAGTAGAGAGTAGAAAGAAATGCACAAAAAAATTATAGTGGTTCGACTTTAGGAAGCCTACGTCCACTCTCTCACACTAACAGCCAACTGGCTGGATTCCACTAAGTAATCAAATAAGAGATTATAGAAAGATGTGATTACTTGAACACAAGTACTTTCAACAGAAGCGAGTTATGCCTCTGCCTTTCCACTGCACGCACTTGACTCTGTATAACACTGTCGCGACATAAAATCAAGTTGTCGATTTTAGGTTAATGGATTACCAGATTAATTAATTAAATTAACTAACATAGCTCGAACTCTTCCAAGTTCTACCAAATCGTAACTTATGGTTCAAGTGATTATCTTAAGAAAAGATTTTAATTTTTTAGGAGCTACCACTAATCATTTCTTAGTAGGTTGATTAGAAATCTAAATAAAATAGTATGATAAAACTCTTTTATTTCTGCGAACTAGATATTCTAAGTTCGGGACTTGGTTACATTAATTTTTCAATTAATGCCCTTTCGGTACCAATTTTATGAAAAAAAATGTTCAATTTGGCGATCTTGATGAATTCTAAATTGAAGTTCAAAGGTGCAATTTTTTGTGTTTTATTTTATGATTTTTTTTGTATTTTTGATATATTTTCGAAATTAAAAATTAATGAAAAATGAGGATGGATTGACTCAAGATTAACTTAAAGTTTTTAATTTTTTTTTTGATAACCAAGGTGTCCGAGCCAGCTTGCGCGCACCTCGACTATTCATCGGGGGAGACTAGCACAGCAACCCACTGCCATGGCCCCTCACTTAAATCATAGGTTCTCATCTGGAAAATCGAACATGAGATCAGTGTGCCTAAACATACAATCCCAAGTGCGCCCTAACCAACTGAGCTACCCATGGGTGGGTAAAAAGTTTTAGGATTTAATTTGCATTAATTCTCAAAAAATTTAAGAAAATCTTTTCCCACTACATCTGCATCTTTTAAAGTCTATCATAATGGATGCAAAAGATTCTATTTATTGAATGTCAGATAGGATTTCTAGAAAATCCAATCTCTCTAAAAATTATGAGACGTGGTTTAAAATAAACCATATCTTCATAATTTCTTGATTTTATGAGATTTTCTAACATGAGAATAAACATGAGACATGAATAATTTTTTTTTGTGTGATTTTATGTTTTTATGAATGAATTTAAATTAAAATTGCAAATCTTTTAATGAAAAGATAATTATCGCTGTTTCTTTCGAATCAAGATTCAATTTGAAACCTGACAGATCGATCCTAAATTTCGAAATACGCGTTATGAAAATAATTCGTCTTATTTCTATGTATACGATTGCGGATTAGTAAATTTTTCAAATCGGTCACATTTTGAAAAGATTTTGATATCTTGAGCATCTTAGATATACTCAAAAAAAAAATTCTTTTCAAATTAACTAGAGTATTACCAAGACTTCAAAAATATCTTAATCAAATCACAATTTTCAAATTAGGCAAGTACAAGACAAGGTTCAATATTCAATTTTGACATGCAATTTTCCAAATTGGCAAGTGATGTCACAATATTTCCCGAGAATATTCAATCTTAGATATGCAACAATCTCAAAAAGAAATCAAACATTCTAATCTTGCAAGATAGGGTTTTTACCTTGAAACGAAGATGCACTTCCCTAATTTTAATCGTAATTGAATTAGCTCAAAATTTGTTTATGGGTCGTGATGGCTCAACACCGAAATCGACGGTCGCAATGAGAGCTCATGGCCGTCAGGTTGCTTCGGGTGTTGTTGGCGTTGTCTCATGAGCAACCTACCCAAAAAAAAAAAAAAAAAGAAACAACGTTAAGGAGGTACTGACTTTGACTGAAAGCTCGCTGGATCATCGTTGTTTCGTTGCCGCAATGTTGACCAGGAAAATGTTGGAACTTAATCAAGGCATCGTCTTCTTTGTCTTCTGGATTCGCTGCCTCCAGTCTTCAACTTAGAGAAATTGGTCTCTCAGTCAATGTTACTCGATGCGGCTGATATAACTCACGATGGTGGGATTCAATGGATCGCGGCTGCTTAGTTTGCTTCGTAAAAAGGGCTGTTCAACCTTTCTCCATCGAAATATTATTTGATTTGCACAAAAAAAATAAAAATTCAAAGCCCACGGCGTGAGTGTCATATCTGGACAATAGCTAAAAGAAGATGAATTCATGATTTAAGCTCAATTAGTCCAAAGACTCTAATAGCTCTTCCCTGGTCGTGGACTTTGGGGATTGCACAAGACATCGATCGGGTTCGATCAAAGAACCCTCTATGTTGCTTTCTCTGAGTGTTGCCAAGCGGATTATTTCGAGAGTCGCCAAGAAATATTCTTCCTGCAAAAATAGAAACAAACGAGCTAGGGCGTCGCGATATCATCTCGGCTGGCCGCATCATCTGGTCATCATCTCTGGTGTTTGGCGTCGGCTCTACTCCGACGGGTTCTGCAGGAGTCAGCGCTCAGCCTGATTTGGTCCATTGGTGACCTTGCAAAGAGGACGAGGGCGAGATCGACGACGGAAGCGAGCTGGGCCGGCGCTGGCTCGTGTATTTTTCCAAGCTATATTTGTCAACAAGGCTGGCGCGGATCGTCGTCGAGGGTCGATACTAGATCAGCAACAATGAGAAGTCTTTGCGTGATGGTGCAAAGGCCAAGTCTAGAGCTGGATATTGTGGGACCGTCTGAGAAAAATCTGCATCACCACGGAAGTTGCGAGACAAACATCGAAGGCCGCCTCGGGATAGGACTGAGCAATCGGGATGATTTCAAGTGAAACACACAATGAGACATCCACAAGAAGACAAAACCCACCGCCTCCTTTTTCTCAATTCCACATGGTTTCTCTATGTCAATGCTCTCTCTTTCTCTCTCTCATCTCTCTCTAGCCATCAGTTTTTGTGGTTGAATCCCTCCCATGATTGCTCTTCCCCGTGATGTGAATGTATGGCCGTATATTCTGATGAATCCCCCCTCTTACTGATACATAAACACCAATATATATAGGAAAAATAAGGGATAGGTCCGTAGCCTTAGTTTTTATTTACGAAATTAACCCAAAAACCTTAATGTTTTCTCAATTGAGTCTTCGGTGGATTAAAACGCACTAAATTGGCCCGTTGATTTAAGTCCCAATCACCTCACAAATTAAGCTGAAATCTTTGTTGTTGCTACAATATAATGCAAACGTAATGCATGAAAAACTAAATTAAATATGCAATGCATGAAAACTTAATTAATTATTTTTGGTGAGAACCAAAATTAATTCTCATTTTTGTGAAAAATGAATAATTAAAAAATTCAAAATTTAGGTGTCAACAAACACCTTTCACAATATCTCACTTTAAGCACGAATAGATAATTGGCTCTCTTGATATATGAGTGTTGATCTCTTGATTTATCTTCCTTCTCTTCGAACTTGGTGCTCTTTATATACTCATCTTCTTCCAAGCTTCCTGCTGGACATCCATCTCCAAAACTAGCTGTTGGTTGATTGTTAAATAAAGATCACAAGTCGTTGAGGAAAAGAGTAATTAGAGATTTGAGAGGATTTGCTCGCCCATACAATCAAATCCTTAACTCCATAAATCAAGATTCTAATAAAAGAAATTATCTAAAGGGTGATTGCCAATCAATCAAGAGTCCTCATATGGAAGGTAATGAGAATATCTTTATGATTGATGGTCAATCAATTTAACTTAGACATGCAATCCTAACCAGATAATTGACCGTCAGTGGGGAAATTTAATCTGCGAATATATGCAAAGTAATATTGATTAAACAATGAGGATAAATCAAAGATTGAAATATATCTCTTCATGATTCTCGAATCAGTGTGTCTCTGCCACGAAATATGTCTGCTTCTATCAAAATAAAAGCGTTAAGCACAGTATATATAAAATGCGTAGAGATATATTTATAGTAAATCCTCAAAGTAAAAATCAAATTCTTTTCAACAAAATATATAAGTTTTGTTTCCTTCAAAATCAAATATAATTTTCCAACACATGACATTTATTATTAATTTTGAATAATACGTGGAAATTCATTTTAAATAATCAGTTCACGTGACATCCACGTGGACTTCTGACTTAGAAATAGATAACTTAAAAAATAAATTAAACGGAAACAAGACTCAACTTCGTGGTGGAGTGCTTCGAGTAGGGTCATCCCATCCCAACATTCAAACTCCTGCCTGACCCAACTCACCTACCCTGAAGCAGGAATACCTTTTTAGAGGAGGCTGCCTAGGGAATAAAAAACAAAGAGGGACTTCTAACGAATTGATATAAGCTAAACAAATAATTAATGGGCTTCGCGTTGGCTTGCAGCAGTGAGGACTTGCACAACCCTTGCCACTTACGTCGCCCCACCATCACCGACAAAAGCTGGTGAGAGTAGGGGATGGCCAATTAGGGTCGTCGAGCGCTTGCCAATAGCCAACGACCCCCGCCGATCACAGGCAAGGGATCAGCCTCGCATATCTGGGCAGGTCGAGTGTCGCCGACCTTGCCATTGGCAAACCTTGGTAGTTGCTAGGAGAGGTCGGCCTTTTTTGCGGTCGGTGGGGTCACCCATCGAATAAAATTTTGAGTATTGTACACAAATTTTGACATCCTTTTTCCGACATTAAGGCTTATCAAATAAATTGTGAATGAAGTTGTGGTGAAATTACTAGAAGAGTACTTCCTATAGTGTAATAGATCGTGCGTATATCTCATATGGAAGAATATATCACTCATGCTTTGATCCACGCTGAAAAAGGATCTTATATGTAGAGATAAAATTTATCAATTTCTTATATTAAAACTGCACACTTGATCATATTTCTCACGGAGAGAATTGTCCAAGAAATCCTAAATTTATTGCAATTTTGTCAAATCAACCTTAAACCTTTTTAATTTTGTCAATTGTATCCTAAACATTTTTACGTTTTGTCAATCGAATACATCCAGCCAATTTTGGCTAGCAATCATCGAAGCAGATGTCGGCCATCCTACGTGGCACGACCGGAGCTGACGTGGATAAAAGTTAATGATATTTTAATTTTTTTGAATTACTTATTTATTTTTTATTCATCTTTTTTTTTCCTTTTCTACTATTTTCCTTTACTTTTTTTCTTCTTTTTTATCCTTTTTTTTTCTTTGATGTGCCATCGACGAGCTCAGGATGGTCAATAAAGATCGTCGGCGTCATTTTTGAATTGGCACAAATGTAAAAGATTTATGACTTAATTGGCTAAAAAACATTTAAGACTGAGTTGGCACATCTGTAATAAACTTTTAAACATTTTGATAATATTTTCAATATTATTATTCGCGACCACGCCGTCCCACACTTACTGCAATGCAAATCTATTTATTAGTTAGAATACTATTATGGTCTTTCAAATAATGACATGAATAAGTGAGCTAGAGCCCATTATACCTGCGTGCGGGTGCGCGATTATTAAGCGCACTTATCACTTACAACGAAATAGTGCGACTGTTTATGTAGGAGTTGAAGTTAATTTTTATTTTTTATTATTTAATTTCAAATTTTATATTAATTTCGGACAATGAAGAGTTTCGATTTTTTAGATGAGACAGTTTTTGAACAATGAAAGATTGCATCTATCCGAATTAGAATTTTTTTTACATGAATAGGTATGTCCAATTGTGTAGTTATTCAGACATGAAGAGGGAAATCCAAATTAACCGTTATCGGATACAAAGAGGTGTATGAGAATTAACTAATTTTTTGGATGGAAAAATGTGTGTTTTTTTCTCATTATATATTCAACTATTTTGTTCATTTTCAAAACACTACTTCAAATTTTCAGATTTTCGTTTCTTTCCAAAATCGATACAACCTTCCTTTTTAATTGTTTTCTTGAGAACTTTTAAAGAGTTATTAGAATTACTATCTAATAATCCCGATTGAGACTATGTTATATTATGCAAGATATTTACCAATAACCATTAACAATATTATAAGTCAAATAATTTCTTAAAAAGTGTTATCACACCTGATTTTTTTGTTCATCTCATTTCTATTTCCTTACATGTAGTTCATAGTCATCAAGCTAAAGATATCTGCAATAACATCGACAGGTACACTAACCGAAGAACCGCAACTACGGACGGCAGAATAATTATCCATTGCCTGCTGTACTTCCTCGGGAAAAGAAGGGAAAAAAAAAAAAGGTCGAATGGTGGTGGGTGAAGGTGCTTGCACAGTCCACTGGACATGTAAAACCCGTCGGCTACAAAGTTGCTGGTATAGTAACAAGAACAAATCGGGCATTAAGGGAGTTGAGATCGAAACGCGTCTTCTTGAGGCTGACATTAGGCGGCGGACCATCACATGAGACTTGGGGGGTGCATGATAAATCTTCCGAAACATAATTTATATTTTAAAGCTATTTATGAAACAAAAATTCATTTGACTATTTTTTTACTTCGAAAATAAAAAGTTATTTCATAAATAGATTTAAAATAAAAATAAGAAATAAAAAAAATTACTTTTTTGAAAAAACAGAAATAGAAGTCTCTGTCGCCGACCATCACCCGCCACCGCCGATCGCAGCCGTCATTCGATCGCTGACGTTGGTCTCCAGCAGCCATGACTGCCGACCAGCTGTCGTCACATTTTTTTTAGTTCTAGTATAAGAAATTTTGTGTTGTTATCAAACGCATTTTTTTGCTCAAAAACTCATCCAGAAACAAAAATAGAAAAAAATATTTCTAGCTAGAAATCACAATTTCTAGAACATAAATATTATCATGCGCGACCTTGATACACAAGGGCACTGACCAGGAGGAAGGAATGGTTCGCAGAGAAGATATCATTAACAACGAGCTCGCCATTAGACAAATTCATGACAAGCGTCAGTGATATTTTAAAATAGGATTAATACCACAAAAAACCTAAAATGGTACATTTGCGACAAATTTACTTCAAATTATTTTTTTTATCCTTAAAAACTCCAAATTGATTTACCTGTGACAAATTTATCCCAATTGATACAATTTGATAAATTTACCTTCCGTTAGTTTTTGTTAAATTTTATCATCAAATTGCTAAATTGGATGGCATGTGACAATTGTCGAGTGTACACGTTACCCTATGTCTGCTACATGAGTATCAATTTAGAATTTTTTGTAGTATTAACTCAATTTAATACAAACTAATAGAGGGTAAATTTATCATTATGTGTACCAATTTGAGATTTTTTTGTTGTAAAAAATTAATTTTTAGTAAATTTATCACAGTTGTATCGATTTATGATTTTTTGTGGTCAAAAAATAGTTTTTGGTAAATTTATTATAATTGTATCAGTTTGGGGTTTTTGATGGTTAAAAAAATAATTTGGGGTAAAATTATCACATGTGCACTAGTTTGGGGTTTTTCGCGGTATTAACCCTTTAAAATATCATGGACATCTTTCTGATTGATTATAATTGATATTGTAGTATTTTTGTTATTTAGATAGTTGTAATGCAAAGCCTATAATTACACGTCGAAAAAAGATATATATTATCCTGTTCAATTTTACGCACTGTTCTTACCTTGGTATCCCAGCCATCAACATTTGAGGAAGAGCCATCGGAGTCTGTTTATAATAACGCTAGTCGCATGGTCCGCGTTTCTCCATGGTGATCGTCACAAAACCAGCTACATAGGCTGCGTTGCTCCACCGTAGTCATCACAACACCAGCCACACAGGCCCAGGCCCAGGCCGTATCGCTTATGTTTCTCCGCCAAGTTCGCAGCTTCGGTTATTGTTCAAGATTTTTCCACTGCTTATTTCGGGAAAAAAAAAATTTGTAGTCAACGGACCTATTTTGGAAACTCACCACCGATCGACGTGCTGAATCCATATTTGGCATTATTCTTCCCATATCTGAACTTCAAATATTTCTTAATAAATTTTCCTCTTATGCTCCTTTAATTTGATTCATTCTGGCATTTGAAGCCCATCTCCTACTCTCATTATGGGTGGATCTCGCTATTTTGTGATTTATGTGGATAATTATTCGTTATACATGGCTTTATCTTATAAAAATCAATCTGAATCGGTTCATCTTTGCTGTGATTTTGTTGTATGATCAAAACACAAGTTTCTCGAGACATAAAGATTTTTCGTACAAATAATGCCATAAAACAAAGAGACACAGAGTTTCTTATGATTAGTACTTAAATCGATACTATAATTCATCATTTTTTGTCTAGGAAGGAAATTTCCAACAAATTGACTTAGCAGAGTATAAACATGAAGTATCTTAGATGTTGTATGCATATTCTCATCTCAGCCTCTTGTCTAGGAAGGTTTTGGGGATAGGCTTCTCATATTGCTATATATACTATCAATCGCGCTTCATCACCTACTATAAGTAATAGGTCCGTACAAGCACTAGTATGGCAATGTTCTCAATTATAATCTTCTTCGAGTCATTGGCAGTGCTTGTTTTGTCCATCTTCTTCCGAGTGAACAAACGAAGCTAGAACCTCATGGCCGTCTATGTTGTTTTGTTGGTTATGGGATTGAGCATAAAGGGTATCATTATAGGGTTTATCTTTCATCGTCTTCGCACATCTCATCATGTTATCTTTTGGGAGCATAAAATGTACTTATCGCTTATTCCTTTTGACTCCTCTCCTGTTAATCCCTTCTTTGCCAATCCTTTTGTGGGTCTATTTCCTAAAAGATAACACACTTGAATCTTTCTCTTTAGAGTTGTCTTCTCTTAATGTTGATGCAGGTATCTCTAGTGAGTCCACTTCAGCAGCTCCTAACATGTCTACACCATGCGTGGATTTCACGGGCTTGGTCGTTCCCTCTTCTCTAATTCTTCATTCTACACATGTGACTCAACATGCTATTCTCTTTCTTGATTACCATTTTTATTCGACTACTGTTTCTTTTCACGAGCCTCGCATATATGGAGAAGCTTGTACTATTCCTCTTTGGCAGCAAGGGATGGTAGATTAGTTGCATGCATTAGACGAATCCCACACTTAAGATTTAGTTGATTTCATTCCTAGAAAGCATGTTATAGGCTATAAATGGGTGTGTGAGATCAAAACCAAGGCAGATGGTATGGTGGACTTCTACAAAGTTCGACAAACAAACGGCTTTACTCAGGAATATGGCAATCAATATAACAAGACATTTACTCCAGCTACAAGTCTTACTTCCATTTCAAGTTTTCTAATTGTTGCCACTACTGAGCAATGGCATCTGTTCGAGTCGATCTTACTGAGGAATTATATATGGAACCTTTTCCTAGGAACACTTCAATTTATAATAAAGTACGTCGAATATGTAGAGCACTAGGCTCCTTGGGCATGGTACTCCAAGTTCAATTCCACCGTGGAACATCTTGGCTTCAAATCCAGTCGCCATGACAATGTTCTCTTCGTTCAATGAGTGAGTATATTCTGCTAATATTATGTATTGATGACATGGTTATTACTAACAATGATGATACCGACATTACAAAACTCCGGAAGTGTGACAGCCAAAATTTTTCCACCAAGTTAAGTTAGGAACAGATTAATATTTATTGGGTTCGAGTAATTGTTAAATGGACGAGTTTTGGGAGATGATTAAATTAGACGCGGTGGATTAACTGAGCCTAATATTATGGCTGGGCGTGGAGAATTTTATGGGACCGTTAGTGAAATTTTATCAAGCGATATTATAAGTGATCAGTCCCGGAGCAAATTTGGTTTGCGCTTTGAGCATGAAACTCTCTTGAGCAACCGACCACCGCCTTGCCACCTGCCTTTTACATGGCCACCCCACCCTCACCATAACCTCCCAATCTCTCTCTCTCTCTCCCTCCATCTTCTTCTTCATTTTTCTTCTTCGTCTTCTTCGTCCACCGAACAACTCTACCTCCTCCTGTGCGTGACCGGCGACACCACCAATCAACGGCGGCAAATCCTTTTTTCCTTGAACCTCGACGACCGCCCTTGACGCTAGCCATCTCCTTCTCGCTCGGCCACCGCGCATCACACCAAAGGAGGAAAAGTGTCGGTTCAAGCTCGTTTGTGCAACGATCCGAGATCCGTTTTCTTCATCCGACAACTTGAGGCAAGAGATCTACTAATCCTTTCCACTAGGTTAACCTTTGTTTGCAAATTGAAGTAAGGGCATTATGGTCGCGAAGAATGTCGAAACTGAACTGTTTTTGGGCAGTGGACTAAATGACCTTCTCGCATGCTGGTTTTGTTGGTTCAAGCGGAGTCGTGCGGCTATGGGTAAGTCATATTTGGAGGCTGATCATCGTGGTTGTCGAAGAATCGAGTTGAAATGGAAGTGACGGCATGAAAGAGGGCGTTGGCCGAGGAGCCCTATGGGGCCAATAGCACACTTTTGGGCTTGCAAGTTAAGTTCAGGACCCGAATTGAAGTCTTACGATTACTAGTAGATGATAATTGTGGTTAGACGGTGACGCTTTTGGGTCGAGACAACGAAAAATGGAGGGAAGTCGTGACTGAATGATGTAAAACAATCGGCACATAATTAACTTGAAGATCGGCAGAAATCTGGACGATTTCACAGATCAGGATATGTTACCGAGCGTAATCGGCAAAAATCAGGTGATCGGGATATGTTACCAAATTCGGAAGTTCACGAGTGCTACTTTATATATCTTATCGACTCTCCCACTTACCTATTGTGATTTTCGGCTTGTCACAGACGACTTACCAAGCTTTCGATTTCCTGAATTGCGATTAGATTCAATATTCGTTTTGGGTTATCTTTACATTTGATTTGCAATATTTCAATATTCTTTTTTCAATTTTAGGAAACTTTACGATACAGATAATCTTGATATTTTATTTGTATTTGGTTTGGTTAGATTTGATTTGATTCGTTTAATGTTATCTTTATAAAATTCTAATTTCTTAAGGAGTCCTATCTATATAAAGGACGTCTGTCCTATGTAATCTTAATGATATCATTCTATCAATTTTAGTAACCCCTTGGAAAGCTTGTCCGGTTAATGCTTCTCTGCGTCATTCGGTATTAGGGCAAGGTTTTTCCCTGCAACAATGACTAATAACGTGAATGTCAATCTCCTAGTAGCTGGGAGCCGTGGAAATGAGCCTATTACACGAGATGAGTTTAATCGATCCGTGGGTTAAACCAATTGGAGCTTTCAAGAAGTCATTGACACCATCCAGCATTTATCCACAAACCCCATACCTGGTGTGTTTCTAGTCGAGCGAATTCCTATCGCTCAAAGGGGAAAATCCTCAACAAAGGTGACAAGACTATGTCGAGGATTCCGAAGAAGAAGAAGATGGAGATTTCCAGGACGAACATGAATTTGTTCGTGGAGGCCGCCGACGTGGGCAACTCTAGGGAGAACATGTTAACTGTGTCGTCCGACACCTATTAATTCCTCTGCGGATAGACTATACTCAACGAAATCATCTTTTTTGTAGACAATGTACTATCAACGTCAAAGTACGCAATGTTATTATTGATAGCGGCAGTTGTGAGAATATTGTATCCAAGGCCCTTGTCAATCATCTCAAACTGAAAATAGAAGCTCGTCCCTCGATGATTGGTTGGATTCGTAAGGGGCCAGAACTTAATATAACACGGATTTGTCGTTTACCTATTTTTATGGGAAAATCGTATAAAGGTACAATAATTTGTGATGTTGCAGAGATGAATGCGTGTCTCGTCCTGCTTGGACGACCTTGGCAATATGATGTTGATGTTACTCACCGAACGCGTCAGAATGTTTATTCATTCGTATGAAAAAAGACGAAAATCACCCTTCGTCCTTTAAATGAAGCTATTTGTGTTCCACAATCTACTCAAAAACCCAAATGGATGGCTCCTGTCGAGGGCAAGAACCAACTTTTCGAGAAATTAGAGGAGGAATCGAAGGTGGAAGAAAAGATGGAGCAAAAAGATCAGAAGATCGTTCTCGACGCTGAGGCTTCCATCGAGAAAGTGGGCAAACAAGATAGGGATGATGTCCAAGACTCGAAAAAATCGAAGAAAGGTATGGTGGCACCTGAAATTGAGCAGCCCACCGAAGAAAGGAGATTGGTGGAGCGATATTCCGCTCCTGTCCTCATCAAGTCATCTTCCTAGGTTCTTCCCACATACGATTTGCATACAACTGATTCTGTTCATTCAGGTTATCCTATTAAAGGCAAGGACGGGAGTTCAACTTATTACTTCAGTAGGCTAAGCATACATCCTCCATCAGCATTTGGATCATCACCCAATCTCGAATCGCTTGTTTTAGAAGGTAATGAATCTCTTCGAACAGATGGAAACGACTCCATCCATGCCGGTGGATAATTTTCTCGACCCATGCACGAAATAAATTTTTCAACTGAAGATAAACCGAAGCTTCTTAGGGTGGGTTTAGTTCAGCTTTACCAAAGCCCATTGAAGCCCCAAAGCCCCTTAAACAAAATGCAGGACATTTGGCAACCATTTTTAAGGAGCTTTGAGATGATAGTTGGCATTGAGGACCAGCATTAAGCTTTCAGCATTTGGTCAAATGCTCAGCTAAGATTTTTTCTTCCAAAAATGTCCTCACTTTTTTTAAAAATTCTGCTATTGTCCCTTATTTCTATTAAAAAAATAAAATTTTAAAAGAAAAATGCAATTTTGCTCACCGACGGACGTGACCCAAGTCGCCAAAGGTCGTTCGACCCCCGGCGAGGGCCATCGGGGGTCGGGCAACCCCAAGCGACGGCCGTCAGGAATCGCGAGACCCCAGTGGCTGGCCTAGGTTGCACGAAACCCAGCGACGACCGCTGGGGTTGTACAACCCAGGGGGCCATCGCCTGGGCCGTACGACTCTCGACGAAGGCCTCTCGAGGTCACCTGACCTAGGCGAGGGCCACATGGGTCGCGCGATCTCGAGCCTCGTGGCTAGGGTGGCGCGACCACAACGATGGCTACCTGGGGTCGCGCGGCTCAGGTGATGGTCTCTTAAGGTCGCTCAACCTCTAGCAGCCTTAGCCAACCATCGCTGCCTCCAAATCTGACTCGTCGGTGGCTGCCGTCTCCAGATCTAGCTCTCTGGCGGCTGCCGGCCTTTGTCTAGGTTTCATTTATTTTTAATTATATTTAATTTAATTTTAAATTATATTTAATTTAAAAATAAATATGGTAAGAAAGCTCATTTGCAAAAAATAAATAAATAAATTGCCAAACACTAGTTGGGCCAAAGCTACTTTTCAAAGTATGGTTTACCAAACGTTATTTGCATTTCTTCAAATCCCCTTGGGCTGAAAGTATTTGTATTTCCTCAAAGCTCATTTGCAAACTTGAACCGAACCCAGCCTTAATCAGCTAACTTTGGTACTTGCTAATGTCGATCTGAACATCAAAGAAGTACATGTGTTTTCTACAACATACAGTTACTCTTTAGATGTCTTTGTGGTTGATGGCTGGCTTTATGAGGAAACAGGGCAGCTCGGAATTGCTTTGGAGAAGTAAGCTCTGAAGTGTGAGGAAATGGTCGACAATCTATTGGATTTTGTGAAGTTCCCAAAAAAAAAGGCCGAAGGAAGAGACACTGGAAGTACATGAGGAAATGGATCCAGACACGACGAACTCGAGGATGAGTTCTCTTGAAAAGGAGGAGAATGATGCAAAACAGTTGGTGCATAATTATCTTAAAAAGCGTAATTGGCAGAAATCAGGGCAATTTCACTGATCGGGATATGTTATCGAGCGTGATCGGCAGAAATCAGGCGATCGGGATATGTCACTGAATTCAGAAGATCCCGAATGCTACTTTATCTTCCCGACTCTCTCGCTTACCGATTGCGATTTTCGGCTTGTTACAGATGACTTACCGAGCTTCCGATTTACCAAATTACGAATAGATTCAATATTCGTTTTGGGCTATCTTTAGATTTGATTTGCAATATTTCAATATTCATTTTTCAATTTTAGGAAATTTTATCGCAATATTTGATTTGTATTCTGTTTGGTTAGATTTGATTTGATTAGATTCAATTCGATTCGATTCATTTAATGTTATCTTTATGAAATTCTAAGTTCTTAAGGAGTACTACCTATATAAAGGATGTTCGCCCTATGTAATCTTAACGATATTATTCTATCAATTTCAGTAAACCCTTTGGAAAGTTTTTCCAGTTATCGCGTCTCTGTGTCATTGAACATCTAGCTGTAGGTAATGGATGCTGTTTGCGAAGGTTATAGCGCTAAGTTCTGGTTGCTATTTCGGTATTGTGATGGGAAGTACGTAGTTGAATGTCGATTGATTTCTACTAGCCGTAACTTTGCCTTTGCGTACTTTTTTTTCATTTTGTTAAATGGATATTGTATAACTATATATAAAATCATACATGTTTTGGACATGTGATGTTCTGTCCTATGTGCGTTATATTTATTGTCTATCAGGTACTGGTTAGTGAACTCTATGAGGCCATATCCTTAACCGTCGTGTGTGCCGTTTCTGGCATGCGCTTGTGTGGTTTGTATGGCCATCTTATTGTTTTTTTGTTTCTAGTCTTCTGCTTGCGCCACTATATTATGTAATATCATATTAAAACAAAGCGTGTAGTTAGTAAGCAAGTGGCGATTGGGAGGTCGCTAAAAGAAGCATCTCAGTCAGCAGTTCGAAATGAAAGATCTTGAGTGACTCGATTACTTTATAAGCTTGGATATTGCTTTTGATTCTTTTGGTTATTACCTATCTCGAGCAAAATATGCCACTGATCTCTTTCTCGAGTGGAACTCGCTGATAACAAGATTGCTGCAACTCCCATTGAGGCAAACGCAAACTTTGATAACAAAGATGGGATTGTTCTTTTGAATCATATACTTTATCGATGGTTGGTGTTGACACAAAAAAATAAAAGTACCGAGGGGGCATGAAGGTCATTAAATCCAGATTCGGTCCTGTTTAGGTAAAAAAAAAATTACCGATAATCGGCAAGTTGGCTGCAATACACTAAGAACTGCAAAAAATCGATAGTCGGGAAATAGGCTTGGTAAGCAATCATGAATCGGTAACTTCCCGAAAAGGTATAAAAGCCAATGAAGAATGGTCACGAACATGCAATGGATCAACCAAGTTAGCTATGTCTATGGGAAGTTATGAGCAGAGAGTGAAAGTAATGGGTACGAGTAGTTCATGAGAAGTTATCAAGAGGTTCAAATTTAAAGTCGTGGGAGCAGTTGAAGATCAATTTTAGCGGACAAAATCCATGAAGAACGTGGGCAAAAGGGGTAGTTATTGAAGGCGCCAGATTTCAAGATTGCAAAGTACAAGGAAATGAAAATACTCAGAATAAAGAAGAATAAGATAGATCAACAACTCACACAAAAAGACATCTAATTTCCTTTGCAATTTAGCTTTCTTCGTACTTTAAGTCTCATGCACTTTCAATTTCTACAAATCAGTTTCTTTCCAAGTCATTTATAGCTTTCTTAGGAATATTGTAGTGTAACTCAGACCCTTTGTTGATCTCAAATCTATCCATAATCCATCCATTTCCACATCAGCTCCTTGTGATTTATTCTTCGCCAGAGATTTCTTTGAGGACTGAGCCACATAACCTTTATAATAAAAATCAAAGAGATATTTTCGATGAAAGATATTCCTTTTTGCCAAAACAAGCGAACAATTGGTAATCTCATGTATCTCACCATTAATTGTCTTGTCCCGGCATCACATGTTTTGTTCGAATAGTCAGATAGTTCATGATCGCACTGCGTACAACTTATTTTGCTGTTGTTCTTTATATTCCTCGTTGTGTCGGTGGTACTTTATTTTATTGTCTTCACTTTCCTGCCCATTCTACTTTAGATTTGAGGGCTTATTCTGACGCTGACTGAGTTGGTGGCTCTCTTTATCGTGGCTTCACTTCAGTCTATTGCTTCCTTCTTGGTTGCTCACTCATATCATCGCGTAGCAAGAAACAAATCGTTGCCACTCAATCTAGCACTGAAGCGAAATACCGTGCTCTTGTTGATGGGGCATTAGAATTAGTGTTGTAGTGATGGTTATTACATGGGAGCTCGTAATAATGGCCAAACAGTCATTTATTGCGACAACTTAAGTGATATTCAAATAGCCCGATAATGATATTTTCCATTAGCACACCAAGTATATTGAAATAGACTATGATTTCATATGATCTCACAACTACATGACTCGTTTCCACTTTATCTATTGATCAGATTGCTGATACATTCATAAAGACACATCCATCCGTGCGTTTTCATGATCTTTTCTTCGGACTTCAATTGACTTTTTCTACCTAACCTTGAGATTGAGTGGGATTTTATTGCCATTTGGGATAATTATGGTATTATGGATATTTTCTAAATGATTGTGATTGATATTGTAATATTAATTTACTTTATATAGTCATCCGACAAAGCTTATAAATAGGCTCATGTACTCTCCATTGATTAGAGCTGGCAATATGGGTCACAAACTCATATTTGACCCATATTTGTATAAAATGGGTCAAATATGAGTCATTAACTTATAAATTAGTCACTAAAAATGGGTCAATAATTAGTCACACTTAAATCCATATGGACCCACCTTCGACCCACATCGGACTATTTTCGACCAATAAGGATAACATCCTTCCATCAGTTACAAGTGGTCTCGGGACCGGAGCTGAGGTCGGCGATCGAGGCCAGGATCGGGACCAGGGCCCGGTCTCAGGGCGGGCGACCGTGGCCGGGAACGGGACCAGTGCCGAGGATGGGGCCCGAGCCTGGTCCGGGGACGAGGGCCAGGAACTGGCGATCGGAGTCGGGATCGGTGCCGGGGGCCGAAGATCGACGACCGGGGTCAGGACCGGTGCTAGGGACCGGGTTCGGGGGCCGGGGGCCGAGGACCGAGGCTGGGGAAAGTATCGAGACCGAGGCCGGGACCTCAGCCGGGTCTTGGGATCGGGACTACAACCTGGGCAAGGGCAAGGGCCGGGTCCCGGGACCAGGACAGCAACCGGGACCGGGACCGAGACCGTGACCAAGGCCGAGGATGGGGCCAAGACCCGGGGCGGGTGCTGGGGCCAAGACCAGGGCGGGTCCCGTGAACGGGGCCAAGGCCGAGTCCCAGGGGGTCTCGAGCTGGGGTCGGGGCCGGGTCCGGGTTCTGGGCAGGGACCGGGTCCCAGGTTAGGGCCGAGGCCGGGTCCCGGGTTAGGGCCGAGGCCGGGACTCGGGTCGGGCACCGGGACTCAAGACAGGGGTCGGGGCCGGGATCGGGACTCGGGGCTAAGGACCTGGACCGGGGCTAGTGTCGAGACCGGGGCCAAAGACAGGACCTGGGCCGGGTCCCAAGCCCTGGGCCAGGGGCCGGGTCCTGGGACCGGGACGGCAATCGAGGCTCGGGATTGGGACAACAACAAGGGCCGGGGATGGGGCCGAGACCCGGGTCGAGCGCCAGGGCGAGTGCCAGGGCAAGGACCCGGGGCCGAGGCGAGTGCCGAGGCCGGATCCAGGACCGGGATCGGGATCCGGTCCCGTGAGGGGGGCCGAGACTGTGATAGGGGCCAGGACCCGGGTCGAGCACCGGAGCCGGGCGAGTGTCTGGGCTGGGACTGGGGTCGGGTCTAGAGGCAGGGGCTGAGACTCGGGTCCGGGACAGGGTCCTGGGGCCGGGACCGGGACTCGGGGCAGGTGTCAGGGCTGGTCCCGGCCAGGTCCCCGGGACCCTAGGACCAGGGCCGGGGCGGGTGCCGAGGCCGAGGACCGGGGCCAGGGCTGGGTCCTAAGGCAGGGGCCGACGTCGGGGACGGGGCTGGAACTCAGGGCGGGTGCCTGGGCCGAGACCCGGGGTCAGTACCGAGATCGTGGCAGGGGTGGAGACCGGGGACCGGAGCCGTGGCCGGTGCTGGGGACCAAGGACGGGGCCGGGATCGGGGCATGGACTAGGGATAGGGACAGGGACCAGGGCTTAGATTGAGAAGTACTGTAATAATATTATTTTCTTAAAATATTATTGTGTTTTGATAATAAGTGTTAAAACGGGTCGGGTCGGGTATGAGTCAGTCATGGATCGGGTCGGGTATGGGTCATTAAATATGGGTTAATATGGGTTAGATGGGTCAATATGGGTCGGACCATATTCGACCCGACCTGAGCCGACCCACTCATTTGCCACCTCTACCATTGATGCACCAAAATATACAGAAATTTTTCCCGGTTCAACTCTCTGCATTGTTCCTAACTACAGGTATCTCTTTGGAGGTAATTTCGAACTTCCAATAGCCACAATACAACTCTTTTTCGGTAGAATTCCAGAAAGGGTAGACGCTGTCAAGACCGTGCCCGTATCTCCGAGGCTCGAAGGCCTCATATCGCTTATCGTCCGATAGAGCCGGATAGACTTAAGTTGGTGAAAGCAGATGACAAATACCAATTTGCGACGACTAGCTGCGGACATGAAGTTTTGGAGATTCATTTGGGACTAGAAGGACGGATTGCAGAGAATAGGAGAGAGAGGCAGGAGAGCGTGTGGGAAGGATCTACAGAAAAATCAAACGGAGCGAGTGGCTTGAATTGATCCCGACTCCGGTCACTGTCTTCTAGTGCGCCAGCTCGTCGACTTCGAAGCAAAATGCCAAGCGGGGCAGAAAAGTGGCCCCATGCGTGCATTAGTCAAGCTCCGAAACTTGATGCATTCGATGTCCGACGCGGGGACTTTGCCCTGGAAAGTCTTGAGGGAACGAACCATGAAACTTCCAAGTCAACGGGACCTCCAACTCACAATTTGGTTGGCTCGAAATGTGGAAATTGATGATCTACCGCAAACCGTGAAACTCACGAGTCAATGGGACCTCCTTAGTGCTTAGGAAAACAAAAAGAGAATTAATTGTGCCTATTACATCTCACATTTCACTTGGAATTCTCGTCCCACGTCGGAGCTCATGCCTCCCTTTAATGTAGGGGGAAAAAAAAAGGGTCCAATCGTGGTTGCCAAACACGTCTAACATTATATATGAAGAGCATTGTTACCATAGACGAACCAAACAGAAGTTGGTGGTATTGTAACAACCCGATCCGATGAGGGTGTGCGGGCTCTGACCGCAGCACGTAACGAGAGTGTTGCGACTCATGCGGATGTCGAAGGGGATAGGAATGAACCGAATCTCACAACATCTGAACGTGGTGAGGTGAATTGCTATATATAGTATGTCACTTGTCCTTAAATTGCAATGAGGCTTTTTTTTTTTTGGGGGTGGGGGGGACCTAGAAGAACAAATCGTGCGGGCAAAGCGGATAATATCGATGCGAGCGGGACCTGTGCGTCAAATGTACATGGAAGTACTGAAGCTCGAAATCCAGATGTCGGTATTTGGGTATATCTGTATCATAGCTATCCTACATGAAGTGCCCTTTGAATCACCTAGTACGCTTTGCGAATATTCTTCGCAGTGGGCGGTGGAGTGTAGCAACTGGACTAACGAATAACGGGAGTGGAAAAAATATATATATATTGAAGGCATCATTATTTAGGCGGTCCGTTCTAAATTGCCAGACGATGATCATCTTCCTTCACCAAAAGACAGGAACAAAGAAGATGCGAAACCACCACCTTCTTCTCCGCCTTCTCTATCCTCCCCTCCCCCTATTCTTCTTCTTCTCCTTATGTCGCGACGTCGAAATCCGATTTTCTTTTCTTTTTTTTAATGAAAAAGTGTGTGTCCAGCTCTGAATTACGCCAAATTAAAATGTTTGAACCGAATTAGCACAAATGCACCACGTTTGTGAATCTTTTGGTACTTTCCCGATGCTAATGGCACGATCTAGACTCCAAGTTTTACAACTTCTTCATACCTCCATCTCCAAACCTCTGCAACCAAGCTCTCTTAATTGTCTGACATGGCTTTTCATCCGTTAAGTTTGAACAATGGACATTTAAAAAAAAAAAATGTTACCCTTGAATTGTCCTAGTAAGATATTTGTCTCAAATCATGAATTATATGATCAAATAATGATGGGCATGTTAACATGTCCATCTTTTTATCCATCGGACTTAAAAAAGTATTACATTGAGCATTTGCCAGTAGTTCGAGGATCATATAGGACAAATTAAAAATCCATAGACATCATTACACATTGAACTTAAATTTAGGAATCACTTTTGTCGTTACCCCTCTCCCACTTCTTCTCCTTTTTCGTGAGGTTTCATGGTGTCTAACTCCAATTTCTCAGCCATTTGTATCTGTGTTAACTCAATACTTTCCGCCCAGCACTGATATAGATGTTGACCAGCGCCGACGTGGACACCGACGATCACGTGTAAGCGTCGGTCGGCGTCCACATCAGCGCTAGCCAACCAATGTTGGTCGGAAGGACTATGCCATGTTTATGATTAAATTTGTGCAATTATAATAGGTTTAAGACTTTTTCGGTAATTTTTTCCTATTATTTAGCATGAAAAATGCCAACGGCCGGTGCACTAGTTCCAGGTTCGATTTTTCAAATGAGCACCTGTGATTTAAGTGGGGGACCATGACGGTGAGTTGCTGTGCTAGTCTTCCTCGAGAAATAGTCGAGGTGCGCGCAAACTGACCCGTACACCTTGATTATCAAAAAAAAAAAATGCCGACGGCCGGTACTTTAACAAAACCATATTTTTATTCATGAAAAATTATGCTGAATTAAAGCCCCATAAAATTTTTTAAGAAAAAGTGTGTGTCCAGATTCTAAATCGCGACTTTCTTTCGAAAGAAAGTCCGAAAGCGGTTGTAAATTATACGCGCTGGCGCAATTATACGTCCAGCGACTTGCGATCCGTTTCCAGATTTTTATGCATCGAACGTTTTGCACGGGAAAGCAAAAGTCAAAAAGTCAAAGTTTGTGCAGTCTTGAGTCCCGATGTCAGACTTTGGTCTGAACTCCCATCCATTATTATCCTTATTATTATCATTATTTAGTTTATTTAGGTGGTCCGTTCTAAATTTGCCAGAAACCCATCATCATCTCTTCTCTTCCCCCGACACAAGACCTGACAAGATAAGGAAGAGAGAAAGAAGATGCGAAACCACCACCACCACCACCTTCTCTGCATCCTCTCTCCCTCTCTCTCCCTCCTCCTCCTCCTCTTCTTCTCCTTCTCCGGGAGCTTCCATGGCGCCCACTCTAAATTCTCGGACAATTGCGACCCCGACTCACCGCCGTCCATATGCGGCGACGTCGATATCCGATATCCATTCTGGATGGTCACCAGCGACCCCGACGTGCACTGCGGCTACCCGGGCTTCGGCCTCCATTGCCCGGACGCCCCGGACGCCCCGGACCGCCCCGTTCACCCGACCCTCTCTCTTATGGGCGGCACCTACAACGTCACCAGCATCAACTACTCCGACCATACCCTGACTCTAGTCGACATGGACGTCGACACCTTCCAGGGATGCCCCAGGGCCCGCCACAACCTCACGCTCGACTCGCTCCCGCTCCCCCTCCACTACAACTCCTCCAACGTCAACCTCACCTTCTTCTTCAACTGCACAGCTCCTCTGGCGCAGTCCACCCCCGTCTTGGCCCTCGATTGCTTAAAATCCGGTAACAATCGGTCGTACGTGCTCGTGAACCCCAGCCCGGAGGAGGTGGCGGGGGCGTTGGACGAGGAGCGGCACTGTGAGGATGTGGTGGTGGCGGCGGCGGCGGCGGTGAAGCGGATTGACATGGCGATGTGGAACGTATTGCAGGAGGTCGCCGAGGCGATGAGAGAAGGGTTCGTGCTGGACTGGGGGATCGCGAAGGACTGCGTCAAGTGCGAGCACTCCGGGGGGCGGTGCGCGGTCGACGAGGAAGGACCCTTGCGGTGCTTCTGCGACGACGGGAAGACCCACACCGGCGGTTCGTTTTGCAAAGGTAAAGGGAACGAGGTTTGTGTCCGTTCATTTATTTCTCTCTCTTTATCTTTGGGAAATGGTCCACTCGCCATGAATGCTTTTTGTCCAATGCTTGTCGCTTAACAGTCGCGTGTGGTTTGTTTACTCATGCATGTTTTGACGTTTCAGCAGCTTTTAGAACTAGAAAAGTAGATATAAATATACTTGGCTGGTCAATTTATCCTTTTCTCGGTATTGGAAAGTTTAGTACGAAGAATGATGGGAGGAATCACAGGAAGGATAAGAAAATCAAAACGTAATCTGACCAAGTTAGATTAGGAACGAGTAGGGAATTCGATTAACCATTCGGATATCATGTTTAGTGTCTAATCGAAGAACTTCAATCAATGGTTGGATGAAGATTGCGCGTGTATGTAAAAGAGAATGCAAAATATGCTTTGATACCCAAAGCTAAAAGTGAATTTTTCTCCTTAGATTGATTACGAAAGTGGGTCCTATCAATTAATTACGGAAAAAGTGGAATTTCTATCCTGATAAAAAAGAAAGATGGCAAAGTGCCATTAAAAAGTGTTAACCAAATTGATGTTTTTTGTGCTGCAACGAAATCAGTTACAAAGATGACCGGGCTAAAGTTGGGAAAACTCTTTCGGATGAAGTTTAGCCGTCTCAATTTTTGAATTTTCAATCCCCTTCCGTTTCTTTTTAGTTAGACCCGTCACATCGATGGGTCGGATTTGAATCCGGTAAGAAATTACCCAATTTTAATAAATCCATTTAACTTGTTTTGACATTTTTTCCTATCAATTAAGAGATGATGATGGGTTTCTGTTCAACGAGATGGGTTGCTGGGCATAACCCTTCTTCCCTTTGCTTGTTAATTGGAAAACGACCCGCTAAAGCTTCCCTTGTAATGAAGTAAAGTCATCTCATCCCCCCTGCGGACATGACCATGTTACAAATTTAGAATCCCAATTCCTAGAACTTCATCATCTCATCCCTCCTCTGCGACCTTCCTTGCCTTAACTTGTCCGATCATTAGGTTGGTATCTGCGAACCGACATGATCCATCGGTTCAAATACAGTGAACGAAGATGCTTCAAGTTTGCTGTAAAGTTTCGCATCATGGACAAGTAAATTTAAATCGAAACCGCGGTAGCCGATGAGTCAAATTAACCTAAAACATAGGTTAAAGTCGTTCTTTACTTCTTCTAACATGAACTCTTGACCCGTCAATTCTCAATTAATTTTTTCTTTACCCAAAAAAAAAAAAAACCCTTGACCCCACAAATGGGCAATTTCCTGGCCACATCTTCCTTATCACTTTCAGAGTCGTTTCTTATGTTTTATACTGAGGAAGAATTAACCACATCCAATCTCTTTCACATTTCAGTCCGGCGAAAGTGAATAGAAAAAGAATTCCTCCATCCTCAGCATGCCCCTCTGAAGTCTAAATCCTCATCCCACATATAATATGCTCCGCCCCATCCCCATGAGGGCATGAGCTTGCTCAAATGGGCGACGCAGCTGCTCTCCTTCTCTCCTCGGCTTCACACTCCGTCCTTGTCTTTGCCCTTGCCGTCCGCAAAGTTCTTTTGTGCGATGGAGAGGAATTGAAATGATTGAAGTTTTTCTATTTGGAATTGTCTTAGGTCTAATTCCTAGGACATGGATTCTATATGAACCAATGGATCGAAGTCCTTCCACGGCAGGAGAAGGGCAGGGCAGCGTCCTGTTGCTTCATCGAATTTGCTTCATTAATAGGCTCTCGATTCGACTTTGATCGTTATGGACTGGTACCAAGATCGAGTCCTAGACAGGCAGACCTCATTTTAACAGCCGGCACAGTAACAATGAAAATGGCTATTCATTTAAGTCTTCGGGTAGCACCACTAGATCTTTAGGGCGAAATCCTTTTTCCTTAGATTCTTCGATCGGATGTCCGCTATACCGAATGTCGGTGCTCTTTTAATTGCGGAAGCATCGCAAACATAACTTACTCTTTCTTGGGGGGGATGGTCGACCACGATCCTGTGGACTTGGAGGATTCAGGTTGAGTGCTCTGAGGACAACTACCCTATTCTTGAGTATCGGTCGCAAAGGTGTTGAGTCCTAAGGATTGATCAACATCTACGTACAATGAGGATTGCAAGGACGGATCTAATGGACGGTACTTGTTTGCACGAGTATTAGCATGAGATTTTGTTATCGATTGCGTAGAATATGTGCGAAAATTACAAAACCATGAGCTTCTGCAGAGTTAGAAAACTCAGATACCATGGAATGCGATCCACATGTTTCAACACGAAATTACTTGTTTCGTCTTCCTCCAATCTAAGAACATCACGCGAGAAAGCAAGCGGAAATTTCAAGTTAGCTGCTGCTTGGCCAGGAATTCTCAATATGAGAGAGAGAGAGAGAGAGAGAGAGTCGTTTCCACTGACAAAAATCTGCTGTAAGCAAGCCCCCAACTCGTCCCCATGTTGAAATGTCAATGGTCAACGGAGGACGGGCTAATCAGAAAGGCCCTTTAGATTGGACTTCGTTGTAGCCCCAATTTAACTTTCGATTTAGACCCATGAGCAAAAGCCCAAAATTATGGGCCCGTTGATGTGGATTTGAGCCCATTATTTAGACTATGGGGTCAAAGAGGTCTCGAACGAAATAGTTTAAGGATTTACTTAGGTCCATCATGAGCTTGCGTAGAAAGTGCTTGTAAAGTCCTATACATAAAATTCTACGCGCTCGCGCAATTATACGTCGTTGTCTGACTTGTGATCGTGATAAGTCGTTATTAGCGCCTTAGATTTTTATGTATCGAACGTTTTGCACAGGAAAGCAAAAGTCAAAAAGTCAAATTTGTGAGAGTCTTGAGTCTCGATGTAAGACTTTGAACTCCCATTATTATTATTATTTAGTTTAGGTGGTCCATTCTAAATTTGCCAGAAACCCATCATCATCTCTTCCCTTCCTTCCCCCAACACAAGACCAGACAAGATAAGAAAGAAAGAAGATGCGAAACCACCACCACCACCTTCTCTGCATTCTCTCTCCCTCTCTCTCCCTCCTCCTCTTCTTCTTCTTCTCCTTCTCCGGGAGCTTCCATGGCGTTCACTCCAAATTCCCGGCCAATTGCTATCCCGACTCACCCCTACCCCCATGCGGCAACATCCCCATCCGATATCCATTCTGGATGGTCACCAGCGACCCCGACGCGCACTGCAGCTACTCGGGCTTCGGCCTCCATTACCGGCACGGCTCCGTTCTCTCGACCCTCTCTCTTATGGGCAGTGCTTACTACATCACCAACATCAACTACGACAACCAAACCCTGACTCTAGTCGACATGTACATCGACATCGGCCAAGGATGCCCTAGGGCCCGCCACAACTTCACGCTCGACTCGCTCCCGCTCTACTACTGACGCAGCGTTCAACGAAAAAAACAAGCAAATCTTACTTTGAGAGAAAAATCACAAATTCAATATCAAAAATATATTCCGTCTGCTCAAACATCATAAAACACATTTTATATGAGGTGTTGGACCTAACCCTACTAGGATTTCTGATACAAAACTCAAAATTACAATATTGCCACTAATAATAAAATTTAACCCAAAAAATGCTAAAAAATTAAAAAAGAAATCCATCTAAACGATCCTGAATCGTCGAAATACATTGCATTTCATTGTTAGAACGACAATGAGTACTGGTTAGATCGCCGTTTCGCTTCAACCGATCGAATTTAAGCTCAATCCGATGTCGTCACCTGAGTCCACCGGTTTTAGTCGCACTATTTTTTCGCCTTCCGATTGAATTTTTTCCAGTCCAATCAGTCCAAAAACGTATTACTAGTAGCTTCTGCATCATTCTCCTCCACTTGAGAAGAACTCGTCCTCGAGTGAGAATCAAAATATGGATACATCGACTCAAAGAACTCATGAAATAGTAACAAATCAGCAACATTAAAAGTGTTAAATATGCCTATGCTTTGTGGGAGGTCGATAACATATGCATTATCATTGATCTTCCTAGTGATAGTGAAATGCCGTATTTCTTCGGCTGTAATTTGCTGTAAGATCCAGCTGGTAATCACTCTTTACGAAGAAAGACCATGACTTGATTGCCTACTGCAAATACCTGCTTGCGCCTGTGTTTATCTACCCTAGCCTTGCACTTCTGATTAGCCGCTTCCAACTTCTGCTTCCCTTCTTGATGTACCTCGACAATCTGCTTAGCTATATGATCCGCAACAAGCACTCTTGTCTGCTTTCTCGGACAAGTGAATCAAATCCAGAGTATGCTGAGATGCCTTCGTATAGACGACAGAAAAAGGCGACCTGTCAATAGAATTATGAACCGCATCATTATAAGCAAACTCCACATGCGATAAAGTAACATCCCACTGCTTCGATTTATCTCGACAAAGACTTCTAATCAAGTTGCCTAAAGTTCTGTTGACCACCTCTATTTGTCCATCAGTTTGAGGGTGGGCTGTGCTGCTGAAATTCATGGATGAGTCAAACAATTTCCACAAAGTACGTCAAAATGCCCCAGAAATTTGCTATCCCTATATGAGTAATAGACTTAGGAACTCCGTGCAAACGAACTATTTCTTTGAAAAATAATTTGCCCACACTTACTGCATCAGAAGTCTTCCTACAAGGAATGAAGTGTCCCATCTTGAAAAATCTGTCAACTACAATAAAAACAGAATCCACGCCTCTTTGAGTTTGTGGCAAACCCAGCACAAAATCCATGGACAGATCTTCCTATATATTGTCAAGAACAAGTAAAGGCACATGTAAACTTGTATTCTTAGATTGCCCCTTAGCAGTTTAGCAAACATAACATTTCTGCACATACCTGTTGACATCTTTACGCAATTGGGGCCGGTAAAATCGCTTCCTAACTGCAGCAATAATTTTGTCTCGACCCAAATATGCAGTCAATCCACCATCATGCAAATCATGACTTACCTTCTCCCGTAATGATGTTCGAGAAAGGCAAAGTTGATTTCCATGCATTAGATAACCATCCATAATATAGAACTCCTGCATAGGTTAATCAATGGCACACGTATCCCAAATTTGCCGAAAATCTTCATCAACTGCATAACATTCTTTCAGCTGCTCGAACCCCAGAATATCTTGGCGCAATGTAATCAGCAAGCCAGCTCTCCTGCTCAACGCATCTGCTACGACATTATACACATCATATTTGTGCTACAACTTGAAAGGGAATTTTTGTAAAAACTAATACCAACGCGCATGCATATCTTTACTGATCCTTTTCTGACTATTTTAAGTACTTCAAAACTTCATGGTCAGAATAAAGCACGAATTATTTCTCAATCAGATATTACTCCCATGTCTTCAAAGTCCTTACAACAGAGTAAAATTCTTTGTCATAAGTGCTCCATTTCTGTCTTGCATCACTAAGCTTCTCACTGAAAAAGCAAATTGGCATGCGTTCTTGAGACAAAACAGCTTCTATATCCACTCCACTAGTATCACAATCTACCTCAAACAGCTTATCAAAGTTAGGTAGAGTCAAAACAGGTGCAGTACACAACTTCTCCTTCAAAATAACAAAACTATTCTTGGCTTTCTCTCCTCACAGAAATCTATCTTTTTTCATACACTCTGTAACCAGGACTGCGATAATGCTAAAATTCCTAATAAATCGCCTATAAAAGGTAGCCAACCCATAAAAACTCCTAACTTCAGAAACTGTTTTTGGAGTAGGCCACTCTCTGATGTCTTTCAACTTCGTCTCATCCACCTTTATTCCCTCAGCGGTAATAATAAACCCCAAGAATAGCAGCTTATTAGTCCAAAAACTACATTTTTTAAGATTCACATATAGCTTACTAGTCTGCAAAGCTGTCAACACTTCATTCAAGTGCAAGTGCATCAAATGATCCTCCTCATTCTTACTACAACTCAGGATATCATCAAAATAAACTACGACGAATTTACCAATAAAAGATTTCAGAACCTGATTCATAAACCTCATGAAAGTGCTTGGAACATTAGAAAGCCTAAATGGCATCATCAACCACTCGTACAGCCTCTTCTTTTTCTTGAAAGCTGTCTTCCACTCATGTCCAGGCCGAATACAAATATGATGGTAGTCATTCTTCAAATCCAGCTTCTTAAACCACTTAGCTCCATGCAATCTATCCAGCATGTCATCCACTAATTGACTAATGAAAAGTTCCAGAGGAGGATCGACCCAAATGATCTATAACCTCATGATGTGCGCAGATCTTTTTAACTCTTAGACACTTTGAAATGCTCTTTTTGCAATTCGTTGACACATTTTTTTCACTTTTGATGACTATTGTCTCAGGAAACAAGAAGATTGGTCTCAAAGTTGGAATAGGTAATTGTTTCAAGACTCTCTCTTCACACTTCTCTGCATTCTCCCCTGCAATTTCGCGCGATTTTTTGACAGTAAGCTTGCATCGTTGCTCAATGGAATGAATATTTCCAAAATATCCAAGAAGCATTGAAGAAGTGATGAAGTGAGACTGCTGTTCAAAAATTTTCTTCATTTTTTTCAGGTGTGGTTATTTTAATAGCTGGAATTGGGATCACCTTTATCTTGCTGCTGCTTCCTTGCTGGAAGAAACCAATGCCTTTGATAAAGCAGAGGAGCAAACACTTCGACAGCGAAATGAAAATCGAGGGATTTGTCTCTTCGAGAAGATACACCTACAGAGACATCAAGAGGATGACCAACTCCTTCAAAGAAAAGTTAGGCCAGGGAGGCTACGGCTGCGTGTACAAAGGCCAGCTTCGAGACGGTCAACTAGTGGCGGTGAAGCTTCTAAAGAAGCTGAAAGGCGATGCAGAAGAATTTTTCAATGAAGTTGCGAGCATAAGCAGGACTTCTCATGTCAATGTTGTCAGCCTCCTGGGGTTCTGCTTCGAAGGAAGCAAAAGAGCTTTGATTTATGAGTTTATGCCCAATGGATCGCTCGAAAAGTTCATATTCAACAGGAGTGACACTCTAGAGTTAGACCAACAATTGAGTTGGGACACCTTGTACAAGATTTCGCTCGGCATAGCTCACGGGCTAGAGTACTTGCATAGAGGATGCAACACGAGGATCTTGCACTTCGACATAAAACCTCACAACATTCTCCTCGACAAAAACTATTGTCCTAAGATTGCCGACTTTGGCCTTGCCAAAATATGCCCAAGAGAAGAGAGCATTGTATCAATGCTAGGTGCCCGGGGCACCCCCGGATACATTGCTCCAGAGCTGATCATTAGGAACATCGGAGGGGTTTCTCACAAATCGGATGTCTATAGTTACGGCATGATGGTTCTAGAGATGGTCGGCAGGAGGAAAAACATCGAAGTCACGGTAGATCACTCCAGCGAAATATACTTTCCTCTTTGGGTCCACCAACGTTTGGAGCTTCAAGAAGATCTTGGGCTGCATGGAATCAAGAACGAGGATGACGAAGGAGTAGCAAAGAAGATGATTGTAACAGGCTTATGGTGCATCCAGATTGACCCGAGAGCTCGACCATCTATGACCCATGTTGTAGAGATGCTAAAAGGAAGTATTGAGGCCTTGCAAATTCCTCCCATACCGTCCTTGTCATCTCCTTAAAGATTGTTCGCGGCTTGTCCATGTGAAATTTCGTCTCTACAAGAAAGTAATGACTCAAGTTGGTGTTATTCAAGATCAATCCTATGAAACCAACATAGCTTGTAAAAGAGTACTTAAAAAACAACTGTTTACGTATTAATAATTATTGAGATTTTCACAAATTTGTCATCATATGTCTACATTGAATTTCTGAAGTATGATGCACAAAAAAAGTGAAATGTACATTATTTCATATTATAAGTAGAGCTTGGCATTTATCAAAGTAGGAATTTTTTTTTTTTTTGGTCAGATCAAAGTAGGATTTATATTGCGCAAATTTGATGACAGGTTGAAAAAATATTATTGAATAATCTCATTTTGAGTGAGCCCAATTTACATGAACTTTTGAATTGGATAGGCCTAATCCAATTATTGAGAATAGTTGAGAAATATGCCGTTTTATGTAAAAATTTTCATTATTGATTATTCTAGAGAACTATTGCTACAACTATCGTTAATCAAGGATCTTGAGATAATCGAACATAGTCCTAAACATATTCCTCATACATTGTTTTGTAGAATTTTCCCGCGTTAACTTTGAGAGGGATTTTATTTTTTAAAGAAGGAATATGCAATAAGCAAAGCTCAAGTCAAAGAAAATTTGTATGCCTAACTCTTATCTTGGTCTTCGAAATGCGTTTAAATAATCTCATTGTTATTGAGGATTTTCTGTCATTCGCAATGCTGCAAAAACAGAAGTCATTATTGCCGGCCTAATACTCTAAAAAACCTCCAATTTTAAGTTTAGTCTCAATTTTATCCTAATTTTTTTGTCCCGTTAAAAATCCCCAACTTTAGATTGAGTCCCAATTCTGCCCTAGATTTTTTTTTGTCTCATAAAAACCATCAACTTTAGGTCCAATACAAATTCTGCCTAAATATTTTTTATCTCATGAAAAAATCTCAGCTTTAGATCTTGTTTTATTTACTTTAATTATTTTATCTCATGAATCACTATCATTTACTTGAGTCCTAAACCTGCTTCCATTAACCCTCCTTCAAAATCGCCTTAGTGTTTTTGCATTCAGTCGTTGGTATCTCGTGCTTGGAAATAATCTCTCTCCATCGAAAGCTCGCATTCGGGAGGCTCGAATAGCTCGTGCTTCAGAGTTTTCTATCTTTCGATTGTCAACGGGAAATTTGGATGGAGGGTTAATGGGGGAAGATTTGTGAATCAAGTAAAAGTTTGTCACTTTTTATGAAACTGAAAAAAAATTAAGGTAAAATTGGGATTGGATGATAAAATTGGAAGAAGAGCTAAAATTGAGAGTTTTTCATGGGATCTAATTGGGACAGGACCTGAAGGGCTTAATTCCCTTAAAAAAAGTCAAACTTTAGGTCAAGTCCCAAGTTTGTCCTGAATTTTTTCTTGTGTCAGAAAAAACCTATAACTTCAGATTTAGTGCCAAAACTAATCCAACACTTTTTTGTCTAAAAAAAATCTAAAATTTATATCCAGTCCCAAATATACCCCAAACTTTTTTGTTTAAGAAGAAAATCACATTTTTCATTCTAATTTCAAGTTTGTCCCATTAGTCTGCTGTCCAACAAATGCCATTAGTTGTCCCTAATTTTCATATCCTAGAGTGGTTTCATTTTGGGAAAATTCTTTATTATGTTGGAATTCATATCCACATGAAAATGCCACATCGTTCTGTATCTATCACTCCCTTACTTTGTTAATGTGGGTATTTTTTATCGATGTAAAAATGTCACATCAAATTTTGACTGGATCACCGGGTAGATTTGAGTATACTTAAAAAAAATCTGACTTTTTTAGACAAAAAAATTCAGGGGCTTATTTGGGACAATGCCTAAAATTTTAGATTTTTTTCGATATCAAAAAAAGTTCGGGGCAAATTTAGGATTTGACCGAAATTTGGGATTTTTCTAGGGAATCAGGATGGACCTAAAATTAGAAAAATTTTATGATAGAATTGAGATTGGACCTAAAATTGGATATTTTTTATGAGACAAAAGATACAATTGGACAAGAGGTAAAGTTGGAATTTGGGGGGGTTTTAGGCTCACTCTTATAATGGTGGAAGAATTGTACACACGCGGTTTGGTCTGCTACTCTTGAGGCATAATTAAAATTTCTGCCGTTTAAGGAATCTCATAGTACAAGAAACTCTCTTTCATCCGCATTTTATTACTTAATAAAGGGTAAATAAGTCACTAGTTTAAAAGTGTGTTATTCGAGAGAATCCAGACTATGTAAATCAAGCATACATCACTTAACAAAGGTGAGAAATTATTTAAAAAGTCATAAATTGATGCTATTTCTGTCAAAAAAAAATCATAAACTTTTCGATTATTCCGATTTAGTTTTAGATCATTTCGCATTTTGTCAATGTAGTCCACCCGCTCGATTTCAGTTGAAAATCGCTAACATGAACGTCGGACGTACTGCGTGATACAGCCAGCGCTGATATGGACAAATTTTATTATTTTCCACTTATTTTTTTGAAATTTTTATTGTTACTTTTTATATATTCTTTTCTTTTATTTCTTTCTTTTTTCCTTCTTTCTCCGCGGTCGAAGGGCTTCAGCGATGGCCAACAATTGAGGCCTGGCAACTGGCCAAAGGCAACTTCCGACGCCGACCTTAGCTGAGGTCAAGTCTCGCTCGAAGCTGGCGAGGTCCCCTCTCACCAGATCCTAGTGAGAGCATCCTTCATCAATCATAGCCTGTGGCCGATCGTCGGCCATCGTCAGGGCTTGGTGACGCGATGGCCAGCGACCAGCGGAGGAAGAACAAAAACATGAAAATAAAAATAAAAGAGAATAGAAGACAAGGAATTGCTTAGACACTGATCACACTTAATCACGACGGAAGTCGATCCGTTTACAATGGTAGCATATGTTGCTTAACTGGTTCTCTAGCATAGTCTACAAAAAGATCTTTAAAGGAATGACATATCTCCCAACTATATTTGATAAATGGATTAATCCCAACTCGAATCATCGCACTTCACTTTTTTGTGTGCAGCATGCCATAGAGATACTCAATTATAAACTATTGTCGATCTCATATAATTGGCATTCAATTAATCCCAACTCGAATCATCGCTCTTTTGTAGAGACGAAATTTCACCTGGAGAAGCCGCGAGCGATCTTGAGGGAGATGAGAATGTTGGTTTGGGAGGAAATTGCAAGGACTCAGCACTTCCTTTCAGCATCTCCACAACTTGGGTCATAGATGGTCGAGCTCTCGGATCGATCTGAATGCACCATAAGCCTATTACAATCATTTTCTTCGCAATTACTCCGTCCTCTTCATTCGTGATCCCGCGCAGCCCAAGCTTTTCATGGAGCTCGAGGCGTCGGTGGACCCAATGAGGGAAGTACGTTTCGCTCGTTCGATCTACCGTGACTTCGGCATTTTTCCTCTTACCAACCATCTCTAGAACCATCATGCCGTAGCTGTACACATCCGATTTGTGAGAAACCCCTCCAATGTTCCTCATGATGAGCTCCGGAGCAATGTATCCGACGGTGCCCCGGGCACCTAGCAATGACACAATGCTCTCTTCTCTTGGGCATATCTTGGCAAGACCAAAGTCGGAAATCTTAGGACAATAATTTGCATCGAGGAGAATGTTGTGAGGCTTTATGTCAAAGTGCAAGATCCTCGTGTTGCATCCTCTATGCAAGTACTCTAGCCCTTGAGCTATGCCGAGCGAAATCTGGTACAAGGTATCCCAACTCAGTTGTTGATCTACCTCCAAAGTGTCCCTCCTGTTAAATATGAACTTTTCGAGCGATCCGTTGGGCATGAACTCATAAATCAAAGCTCTTTTGCTGCCTTCGAAACAGAACCCCAGGAGGCTGACGACATTGACATGAGAAGTCTTGCTTATGCTGGCAACTTCATTGAAAAATTCTTCTGCATCGCTTTTCAGCTTCTTTAGAAGCTTCACCGCCACTAGTTGACCGTCTCGAAGGTGGCCTTTGTACACGCTGCCAAAGCCTCCCTGGCCTAACTTTTCTTCGAATGCGTTGGTCATCCTCCTGACGTCTTTGTAGGAGTATCTTCTCGAAGAGACAAGTCCCTCGATTTTCATTTCGCCGTCCAAGTGTTTGCTCCTCTGCTTCATCAAAGCCATAATTGTTCTGATCATGGGTTTCTTCCGGAAGGGAAGCGGCAAGATAAGGATGACCCCGATTCCAGCTACTAATGCAACCACACCTGAAAAGAACGAAGAATGTTTATTAACAGCAGTCTCACTTCATCACTTCTTCAACTTACTGTCAGAAAGTCGCAAAAAATTGCAGAGAAGTGGAAGAGAGAGTCTTGAAATAATTACCTATTGCAACTTTGAGGCCAATCTTACTGTTTCTTGAGACAGCCGTCATCAAAATTGAAAGATGTGTCAAGAAATCGCAAACAGATCGTTTCAAAGTGTCTTAAAGACTTATAAAGATCAGCGCACATCATAAGGTTATATAGCTCATTCAGTTTCAAGAAAGAAAGAGCACCACATCGAGCGAAAAGATTACTAATTCACCCGTTTGGCTCGGCCCTCCTCTGGAAATTTTAATGGATCAGTTAGAGACATCTTACTAAAAGGTACTGGAAACATATGCAAATGGATCTGTGTGAACTAACGAGTGCAGACATTAGCTGAAGTCCTAAATTGTAAAGCTCTCAGAGGATGAACAGGAAGACCTAGAGGAAAAAAAAAATTCTTGCTGGTATAAAAATAGCAAACATAAAGCACTGTGATCGACAACGTGGTATCAGAGGCAGGAACAGATAAAACTTTCTGTGTCACTAATCGAACGGGCGGTCTGTTCCAGACATGTCTTAACTCTTTCGGCTTCAAACCAGACCTATAGGCTTCATTAGGAGTCGTTCCGCGGATGAAAGAAGAGGGCAGCTCTTGCTCGCCAAGAATTTTCAAGCTTCTTGAATCTTGAACACCAAATTATTAACTAGAAAACTATTGCAGAAAGATAGGAACATCAACATTTCCATTACTCTTCTTCATCCAGGTTCACGAACATCAAAATCTATGAGGTTCCGATAAGATATCTTGGAACCCAAGAGATCGGATATGTTCGTTTGCAGCAGTAAGCGGGTCTACAATCTAAGCAAAGGCGAAGAAACTGGAAAAGCTTAGGACATTGTCCGCCCCCACATAGAAGTGAAAGATCAATTAGATTACGGGAAAAATATATCTAGTATGCAATAGAGAAGATTCTTGTAAATTATGCATATCTATTATTTGATAATGCTTTGTGTCCTAGTAGGGAAACCAGGCATTTTGGGGCAAAAGCTATCATAGTTAAACCATATCAGCCTCATCAGAAAATTGACTCCCCCATCCCCATGCACTTACCATCATTGCAGGTTTGAGAATGAGGATCATCTCGGCAAAAGCAGACAAACTTATTGTTCTCGAATCCACACCGTCCCTCACTTCCCTCGCAGTCACTGCAATTAATTGCGGTCCAGTTCAAAAGGAACCCCCATCTTTACAACCTGACTGTAATTCGTATCCACCAAGCTATGGATATCTGCATCAACATCGACAGGTACACTGACTGGAGGATCGCAGGAGCTGACGGCAGAATAATTAACCGATTCCTTAAATGCTTCCTTGGGGAAAAATGCAAAAGAATGGTGGATGGAGTTGCTAGCACACTCCACAGGATATGCAAAACCGTTCGGCTGCGAGGTGCAGTTATAGTAGAAGAAGAAATCGGCATTACTGGAACCGAAGTTGAAAGGCGTCCTCTCGAGGCTGATGTTAGGCAGCGGAGCACCACAGGAGTCCTGGTATTCGAGGGCGTTAACCAGGCGGATAGACTGGTTCGCGTAGAAGACATCCTTGATGATGAACTCGCCGTCCGAGAAGGCCAGGACAGGGTTCTTCTCTTTGCAGGTGATCTCGAAACTCCGATAGCCACAATAGGACTCCTGCTCGCCCAAAATCCAAAAAGGGTAGCTGATGTTCGGGCCATATCCGCAGTTCCGAGGTGCGCAGGCCTCGTATCGCGCATCATAGGATGAAGCCTGATAGACTAAGCTGGTGAAGATGATGACAAGGACCAATTGGTGACAATTAGCCACGCACCTGAAGCTTTGGAGATTCATTTGGACTGGAAGCAGGAGGCAGAGGATTGCAGGGAAGAGGTGAGAAAGAGGTAGGAGTGCAGAAAAGTCCAAATGAAGTGGCAAGCTCACGCGCGAACTTTGCCCTGGAAATGGAGCAAACCAGGAAACTTCCTGGGAAGTCTAAAGTTACAATTTCAATAGGATGGTCGGTAAGATGTGGAAGTTGACGACCTAGCCACGAGAGACTACCGAGTCAAAGGGGCCTCCAAATTACACTTAGGAGCAAACCTCCCCTTATACTAGGTTTCAACATTGTAATTTGCTAATACTTGACAGTCTTGTTGTTACCGTGAATTATTTATGATTATACGGTATCCTAATCAATGAGTGATTTATGCAAACGCACGGTCATAGTGTATGAATCTACGGTTGTACAGCCGCTGAAGTGTTTTCCACTTAATATCGAATCTGTTTCACAAATTTAGACAAAAAAAAAAACTAGTTTCACAATTAATTCGCATACCTTTTGATTTCTTAAATATAAAAAACAAAGGGAAAGATTGCAAAATGTGTAGACTCATCAGTTGCTTCTACACCGGTAAGTCCCGGCTTGGTTTGTTTAAGACATGGGATGCTGTGGATGCATGAATTCAAGTTTCCCAAGTAATCCACGTTTTCTCTCGCTCTGGCTAGTTCGAGGAATCCCCATTTGTCTTTTTCCGGTGGACTTAGTCTTCAACCGTGGTTCTTCATTATGGACGCTAGTAGCAACCCATCACTTGCTTGCATGTGCTAGCGCCTTACTCGGGGTACAGCTTGCCTGGCGCGAGGTCGGTGGGCTGGGTCTTCGAGCTTCGTCTCTGGTCGGAGCGGCTCGTTGTTGAGAACGCAAGGGCCAGCGGCAGGGGGCTTTGCTCGATCGCAAGATACGGCCGAGGGGGCACTTGGCAGCAACAGTGCGGGGGGCAGCAGGCATGGCGGTTGACCGTCGCTGTCAGTGTTGAGCGGCGGGTTTGATCGCGGCTTGAACAAGGAGGGCGGCAGCCGCACTGATAGCCGGTTAGGGGCGACCGTGGCTCTCCCTCGCTACTCTCTCTTTCTCTAGTGTCTTTCTCTCTTTGTTCTTCGATCAGATTGTCCGACCTTGAACAATGAGGGGCTGGATCCCCTGTCCTAGGGTCAGGGGATCCCGCTCTAAACAACCATTAGATTTTCCCCTCTTATAAAAAGGGGGAAAATCCAAACCCCATGTCACCGGGGATCCGGATCCAAACAACGAGACATAAATAGAAAAGCCCAGGTTTCGCCGTTTTCATTTATTTACGAAATAGTCCCCCAACTTTTGGATATTTGCAATTCGATCCTAAGGCAAAATAATGTTCAATTGAGTCCCCGTGTGGTTTAGCCGGGGCCCATTACGGTTTCTCATTGGGCTTGTTTGCTCTTGGCGAGGCCTTTTTCTTAATCAATGGGCACTCATAATTAAAAGGTTTTTTCACTAATTAATTTGTAGTGGGCTGAATCAAGCTCAATTTAGGACACGAGGACTTGCGAATTTCCGCACTTACCTCCCATGCTGACCGAATCGCTCAACTGGCTTCGGCCCGATCCCCGTGTCTGTTTTATATTGTCCGTTTCCGCTCCCGGTCCGATTTAAATGCAAGCGGATGTTATGTATGCTGAAATCAAAACTGAACTAGATGATCCCTCAATGAAAAATGATTTTAACATTTTTTGCTAGAGGCCGGGATCGATCCCTAGTTTTTATACGATTAATTCTTGAACAAATAGTCAAAATTTAGGTGACGTCAATTTAGAGACTATTAGGTTGCATTTGTAACGTTTCTGTTCCTAGGAACATTTTTAGAACATAAATATTTTTTTTATGTTTCTGTTCCCGGCTACGATTTATGGGAACAGAAACGTGTTTGGTAAGTTAAAAAAGAAAGTACTTTTTTTCACCAAAAGGAAAGATTACCGACTGCGGGCAACCAGCGGCAACGGTAGTCATTGGTCAATGGCGGTGGTGGCTTGCACGAGCTCGCCCTTGAGCTGTTTCTAAAAAGTGTTTAAAAACCCAAAAATATGTTTTTTTCTTCTTCTTTTTGGCTTCGGAATATTTTTGGAATATTTTTTTACCATACGTATTTTTATTCCGAAAATGTTCTCGAAACAAGTTTGAAACAGAAACACTTTTCAAGAAATGTCATCAAATGCAACTTTAGTGTCATTTCCTCATTGAAATATATAAACGGGCACAAGTACTTTGGGCACATTTGGTTTGGCTTTCGGGAAAATGCAAATGACTTCGAACTAAAGGAACTTGGTGAAATGCAAAGATTGTCTGGTAAACTTAATTGAAAAAATGCCTTGAAATGCAGCTTTGGGAAAATGTTGTTGGTAAACATAAATTTGGAATCAATGCCTTAAGGCACAAATTGTACTATCTCAAATTATAAATCCACTTTCCATCTCAATTCAAATCAAGCGGTGAAGATGCCATTTGTCCAAGTTATGAAACCACATGAATAGAATTTCCAATCTACTTGACATCTAAAAGCATGGACAAAGAAAAAAAAAACACCCTTTGATTTGATTCAAACATGATCCTACTAAGATATCAGGATTCCCAGCCAGCAAGAGAGAACCCGAAAAAACACATATTCAAACATGTAGACTAGGAGTCAGCCTATGGCAAAATATCATGTACAAGATGCAATGTCTGCTTTGGGAAAGCAGTTCCCAAACACCTAAATTTTAGATATCAAGTTGACATTTTTTCCCTTCTGCGAAAGATGGGTTTGGTGAATGGTGGGCAACACTCCCAGGAACAATTCAGACATCAATTGCCCTAAATTTTGGGCAACACTCCCAGGAAGAAAACGTCTTCGGGCGATGAAGATGGGCGCTGGATCTACAAACCGAAAACTCCCAAGAACAATTCAGTAGTAGCCGAGTATGAGTTTTCTCTGCATATATCCACCATCAGTAACTGAAAAATGCTCATCTTCGTGAGAAGCAAATCCAATGCCCATCTTCTTCGGCAACAGCGTTTGGTGAATGTTGGGCGACATTCCTCCATTGGCAATGGTCATAGAACCCAGGAGCTTGCTCAATTCCTCATCGTTCCTCACGTGGAACCATCGTTCCCCAAAGGCTTTCATCTAGCGCTTGGGCTTGCTCTGCCCCTCACTGGAATTCTCCGCCTTCCCGGGACTCCTGCCCTCAGAAAATCCATCCGATCCACCCTCCATTGCCGGAACAACCAAACCGAGGCCACACACGAACCCTAGCGACCGATCAAACAATCCCCAGAAACAACGCCTTCTGCTAGGCCTTCCCCAGAACACCCACAAGCGCACAAGACCAAATCCAGTTTCTCACCCAACCCAATTCCCCTCTTATCTAATCAAGGAATCGAAAAATAGGAAAAAGGGAAAAATATCAGGATCAAACCCTCGCGCAGCGACGGCGAGGTCAAGCCCCGCCATGGCCGGGCGAGGGTCGACCTAGCTTGCCCAGATCTGGGGTGGATGTTGGAGAAGATGGAGTGGTGGGTGAGGGCAGAGGCAGCATCGATAACTCCGTCACGGATGAGGGACTGGACGCGGTTGTGGACGTTGAGGGGAGGCCGATGAGGGCGGGGGTGGAGTCAGGGAGGCGAGGGGCGCTGGGATCGCGGCAGAGAGGGCATATGAGATGGATGAAGAGAAAAAAAAAAAAAAAAAGGGTAAATGTGGAATTATGATTAATAAGCGAGGGTAATATTGAAAATTCAAAGCATTCTTTGATGGAGTACTGTTGCCCGACGAGAATGGTCCAAACTCCAAAGCATAAGCTGCCTTGGCCTTTTAAGGCTCACTTTCAGCCGAAGATGTTTTCAAATTTTTTGCCAAACACCAAAATTTTGGCCGCCCCTTGAGAAAGCAGTTCCCAAAGGCAGCCTTCATAACTTAAGGCTCTTACATGACATCAAGCAAACGATGACTACTATACATAACGCTGCTAAGTCTAATTCAACATTATTGAACTCAGGACTAACCATCTTTTGTGTTGGACTGTTCAAGTTCTTGCCATTGGATCGAGCAATGTCATGCATCGATCTTGAAACGTACCCAGAATGTCCGCTCTCTTCCGATTCTTTCACCTTTCCATGCACATACGACATGCCATCTTTCCTTCCGGCATCGGCGAAACCGCCATTATTTGCGTAGGCTCAAAAACTCATGCCTCTAGTCCAGCTTA
The DNA here is from genome assembly GCA_028455895.1 of Rhodomyrtus tomentosa. Taxonomy (NCBI): domain Eukaryota; kingdom Viridiplantae; phylum Streptophyta; class Magnoliopsida; order Myrtales; family Myrtaceae; genus Rhodomyrtus; species Rhodomyrtus tomentosa. The sequence continues at coordinate 43,368,156 of JAPCWY010000003.1, read as the reverse complement.
AAAGTACGTAATCCATCATATGAATCTGCCAAAGATATGACAAAACCGTACTTGACAACATAGTGCCGAACATCTTATGTAAATACAGCTGATGTTGCAAATATAAAAATTATCATGTTGTCGACCGGCGTCCACATCAACGCTAGCAAGTCAAATTTGGCCTATAGACTAAAGTGACACAATTGTAAAAGGTTTATGACTAAATTGATCAAAAAAAAGTATATGACTGAATCGACACAATTACAATAAATTTAGATTTTTTTTTGTTAATTTACTAAACACAAATTACCTATGAAGCAGCAGGGATTGACATTTCCCATATTCCCTTTCACACTTTGCGTCTTCAAGAAGTCCATAATTCGATGGAGTGTGGGAATCATTGGCTTGGACTTCATTTGGGGCTACTATGAGAATGAGACTAACGTATTAATGCTCTTAAATCATTTTCAATATACTTCATATGTAATAAAGTGCTTTACTGACTAAAGTATTTTTTTTTCTTTTTTTGTCTGGTCTTCTCGTTTTAAATCTTTTGGGGCATAATAATACTGAGCAGCAATTAGAGAAAAAAATATTTGCTCATCATATCAAAAATAGAAAAAAAAACACACGAAAAATGACACTAACAGTCTCTAAATTTAGCCCGCCTAATGTGCATTGTCACCCTCAGATATTCGATTCATTCATTATGGCCTTTGAACTATTTCAGGAAATAAGTATATTGTTTACGGATCATTTACTGTAGAGCATGAAAACACACGGTTAAGTCAATCATATGCTTCGACCAAAAGAAAAAAATCAATCAAAAGGGACGAAATAAGGACCTTTAGAAGCAAGAATGCTGATTGGGCCCTGTAGAGTCCAGCCCACAATGGAGGCGTTCAATGTGATAATCGAACCGGACCCACGGTTTAACAGGGCATTGGTATGGTTTTGGGCCAATTCATGTTCCCTCGATCTTGGACCAATTTATCATGTGGGATAATTATGATAATTAATGAGGGACTAGTGTTGCCGATAAGGGTGATCGGTTCCAGGATGGGTGGTTCCCACCCTAAAATCGAGAATCGCCCACTTCCACAAAATGAAAATTATGAACCACCCGCTCATTTCATGGATCCATCTGAGAACCGAACCACCGGTCTGATTCGGTTCTCAATTTGATCTTGGTTACGGTCCTACCGAGCTCAACATCAATTAAAAAAAGAGGGAAACCAATTTTAGAGAAGCTGGCCCCGGATTGAACTTTGCATCCATGATGGGAAGGTTTGGTGTAATGTTCCAAATGGAAGAATGGTAAACTATATCAAGTTTACACTTTGGATACTTGAAGCTTTCTACTGGAATAGTAAGTTTTCAGTTAGAATGAAGGTATTGAAGGTCATAGCAGGGTTCTACTTGATGGTAAGATATAACATTCATGTACAATGCAAACACAAATAGGTTATTGCATTCAACAATGTGAAATAACAATCGAGATGCAATAAATTAAAATAATGAAAGTAAACCAAGTTCTCAAGCTTTGAATCTAGAACCAAGTCTACAAAGTACAAGGGATCCACAAGTCATCTCCAGCTTAGAACTTCTGCTTATCCATAAAAGAAAAGACTGCTATGAGACTCCAAGTGATAACCCTTGAGGGAGATGCTTCAATTAAAAGAAAATGTATCTATATTATATAAAAAAAGACCGATCCGGTTGGATGGTTCCCACTCGAAATCGAGAACCAAATCAATACTTGTCGATTCCAAAAAATTGAAATTGGGAAGCGGACCATTACTCGCATGTTCCCTTCAAAATCAATCGATTGGGTACGGTCTAGTTCGATTTGGGTTGGATCATGATTTTTTTTTCTCACCCCTAGTTGCCAATGCACTCCCTGCAACTTATATGTTAATACCTAATAGATTTTTGTCGGAGAATCCTAACTCAATTAGGCTACATTTAGTAATCACGATAAAAATCAATATATGATAAAATTTATCATATCATCTGTTCAGTATCTGCTTAGAACAGGATAAAGTGGAATATAGAATGGATAAAATTATCCCATTGAGGAGCTAGCATAAAGGTGAATAGGATTATCCTCTTCATTGTATAAAAGTTATTTTTCAAGATAACAAACTTCTTTAATTGTAAAATTAAAATAATTATTATATTAAATTATATTTAAATTCTAATGTTAACGAAACTCAAAATAAAAATAATAATCATTTTTATTTATTCTATTTTAAAAAAAATTAAAAAAAAACTATACTCCCTTTGACGCATTTATAATGAAATTTTCCCCGTGACATAATTTTTAAAAAGTTTATACCTGTACGACACATTTATCACTCATAGAGGTTTCGTCAGATGATTTTTCAACCAAAATAACGCCATTTTTAGTTTACTCAAGCCACATGCACACCATATCAATACTGTTTGCTTTTCGGCATCCGTGTAGGAGGATTTTTAACTATTTTCATTGACAGAACTTTGACCATGGAATAAATGGGTCGCATAGATATAAGTTTGAGATTTTTTGTGTCGCAAAAAAAAAATTTAAGGTAAATATATGACAATGATAAAGTTGTGTCTTGTAAGAAGAGGGCAAACTTTACATTCTCTAATTATCAAGGAAGAACTAAAGGTGCGCTTGAAATTGAGTCTTTTTCCCCCGAGTGGTTCAGGATTTAGTTGGCAAAGCACCACATCTGATCTCGACTAGCTGCTCCTAAATTACAACTACACCTCTTAAAGGGATACTACATTTTCAAAAGTCGATTCTATCTTCGTCTTTCTTTTTCCACCGATGGGCCCAAACTCCTAAGCTCTCTTCACAAAATTTGCAGAATTATAACCCCATCATGGGGCTCACCACCTGATGCTGATTGCCACGCTTTTGCCCTATTTTCCCTTGGAGATAAAACAATTTGAGGGTTGGAATTATTCTTGAACATGTTTGAGAATGTGCTTTGTGGATGATGCTAATATTGAAGTTGATGGTTGATGTTTGCTCACTTTAGTTTGAGAAACTCAGAAGAAAAGTCCCACCAAATTGAAGGCTCGTGCATTATATTATATCATATTATATTACATATATAAAGTCGCTAACCTGACAGTTTAACAGTACTATCATTATTTCTGACCCAATGATTTTATAATTAATGAGTTATTTATACAAAATATGGGATAATAATGTGTGAATCTATGCACAGAAATAAATGACAATAATTTTAGAATATTATGGAATCATTTTTCATATATATAAAGAGAGAGCTTAAAAATGGTGGGCTCCTCTCTGTCTTCTACCACCAAAATCAACACCGTTCGCTACATCATTCATGTGCCCATTCTCTTTCTTGCCCGTGAATGGACCACCGAGTACACGTGTGTCCACCACTCAAATGTTGTCCCAAGCAAGAATAGTTGTGGTGATGGGGGACATGCACCATGATCATCAAATTCTAGCCGTCCATAAATGTTTGGCCCCTCCTAAAAAATATATTACTCATCTGTAAGTCATTGTCAAGAGATATTACACCTATTTTTTTTTGTCGAAATATTTCACCTCTTTTTTTCGGTCGAAAAGAATATTACATTCATTTAAGTAACCCTTTTTGGGATTTCAGAGGTTTGTACCCTACAAACTAAAGTGACATTTATTTATCTTTTTTATTTATATTGGCCGATTGAGGAGAAAATAATATAATAAAAAAAAGATATTGATAGGCCGAGCAAAGTAAAATAATCAGCGTTCACGTCAACAATTTATTGCCAAAATTTGCTAGAATAATATATTGACAAATCGCCAAAAACGTTTAAGATTACATTGGACAAATTAAAAAATTTATGACTGAATTAACATCCATATAATAAGTTCAAGAATGCTAGCTTTTGATTATGATATGTTTAATGCATAAGTGAGACTTGCTTTGTCATTGTTTGTTGTCTCAATAGTCACTGAAAAGACATGAGGAGATATGCTTCAATGCTTTATGCTAAGTTAAATCTAAGTTATGTCCTTTTAACTTGATCAAGAAACCTATGATGTACTCGAGAGATCGAACGATTGTTTATTATTTAAAGTTAGCGCAACATGATTTATATTTTTTTGTTAATGCTTTAATGCTTTATGCTAAGTTAAATCTAAGTTATGTCCTTTTAACTTGATCAAGAAACCTATGATGTACTCGAGAGATCGAGCGATTGTTCATTATTTAAAGTTAGCGCAACATGATTTATATTTTTTTTTGTGAGAAAGAACTTTGTCCTGGCCTAAAAATTTCCATTCCTCACTGCAACTGGAAATTCCTAACCCTGAATACTTAACAAATATACCAAATTTCCTTTTAGTTAAGCAGCCCGAACTGAGGCTCAAAGCAGCCTTCGTCCTCTTCCAATGCCATGCGTTGAATTTTTTTTGCATAGCTCGATAGATATTTTGATAAGCCGGCCAATGATTTTCAGCATGCCAATGAAGAATTTCGACATTCTTTTTGTAGTTAAAAAAAATGAATTTCCAATTATCACGGTCAATAATCCAATTTATATTATTGTGCATCTATTGACTTTTTTACCAGGGAGATTGAAGTCAGTTTAGTTGCACTGACTTTTGATAAATAAATAACGTTATATTCGTCGTAGGTATTGAAATTTAATCTTACTTTTTTTTTTTTGTTTTTGGCCAACGACTACCATCACTACTTAGGATCCTACATGATCTAAATCATTCAAGTCAAACCGACCCTTTGGACCCAAAGGAAAAAGTCAGACTGACCCTCTCCATCATCAACCTCAAAAAGCATACATAGCTAATTCACTAATGCGCTCGAGGTGGGTCCTGTTCCTACACATTAGTCCCTAAAAAGATATTCCTAACATGTTCTACATTGATTTTTTCGCTTCAGATCTAAAATTCCGACCTTTTTGTTTAAATTTAATCATCGACAAGTCCGTGAACTCATTGAAATATCTAATGTACAGATATCTAATGCCACGTAATATATCATTAATTAGTGAATTAAAAAATGTCGGTCCACGTGAAATCGGGTTTGGTGTTTCTTGGGTTTATATAATGAGTTTTTGTTAATTTGGATCTGGAATTACCTGATTGATTAAGGTTATAATATGGGGGGCAATCCCTGTTGGTGCTTCTTTTTCATTAATAAAAGAGAGGCAATAAAAGGAAAGGAAAAACAGACACACATCCACGCGGTGTCCGACGCCAATGTAGACTCTTTCTTAGGGTTGCGAAAGTATCAGACTGCCATGAAAATGCAACAATTTTTGGACAACATGAATGGAACAAGACCTCGGATGTCAAAGTCGTTTTTTATCGTTGAAATTCCTATACGAATTGTGTTTGAAAAGTTCTACACCAGTGAAATTATATGGTGTTGAACAAATACTAATCGTGATTGGCCCGCGTCTCGTTGGCTTAAAATTTTCATTGAAAATGGATATGATCAAATAAATTAATTGGTATCATATTAGACCTTCTCTTAGTAATCTTCTCAAGTGACGGCATGAGGCTTCTGTTGCGTGCTCCCAATATTTATATTTTCATTTACATTTTGTTTTTTCTCGAAATTTTTTAGTGGCGATATCGATTCCCTTTGTCTCATTAAAAATGAAAGATATATAAATTTTTTTCCCAGAAACGGTCGCTTGTATCGCCTAATATATATTTGATCGACAAAAATACATGTCTAAAGATTTTTCGTGGACAGTGAAAATGTCTTTCTTCATTTTTATAAATGATACGAGCAATTATTTTTAGAAAAATATAGTTTTTGCAAATCATTCTTTTTCAACAAAATATACGGAAAATTGCAATTATTAAATTCTAAGAATATAGTGCGACATTTCCACTGCATCAACGATAGTGTTTCCGGAACATCTAATACAAATGCATGAAGATTAGTCTCACCTTATAAAAATTAGTTAAGTAGAGAAATACATCTCTGCATTTATGAAAGAGGATTTCTTGATTTAATTGTGATAAAGACTAACGAAAGATGTGCCTAAAACCCTGTGTAAACTATAGTTTATGAACTTTGTCCCATTATCGGTGGACCGACCACTAGTTACCACCGACCAAGCACTAGAAAACCTTATAGAAAATACCTACAAAACAATTTTGTTAACCAAGTAAATGGTGAAGAAAATCAGGTGCCACGCTAATTTGGCAAAAGAAGGTAAATGAATAGGAAAAAAAAAAAGAGCTAATTTTCCTAACCCTAGTCTTTTTATATTTGAACTGCTCAGACAGATAAATTATTGAAATAATTAGGTAGTAATTTATAGGTTTAGGAATCAATTATGCTCAGACATCATGTGCTAACGAAGACTCGATGCACAACTCCATGGAAGCTTCCCCTAAGTGAGGGTTTGTGCTGTCCACGCTGAGAAATCAATGATCGCTATGTGATTGACGTGAGTTTTGCGCCTCCTCTCTCTGCCTATCATAGGTAGATGAGCCAAAGGACTTCGTTAAATGCACGGCGCCAGCCGCTCCACAGCCCGTGGCGAGTGAACCGCCGTATCGGTGATTTTCAAAGAAAATTTATCAAAATTATTGTACTGAAATTTTCTTGTAAAAATTTAGGATTCAATTAATAAAATTTAAAATAATTAAAGTTAAATTAGTATTCGTACAATTTGTGTAAGATGGATTGGACAATTTTCAATTCTTCTTTTTCGAATCGTAGCATAAAACATAGCCATTCCTAATGCTCTAATTTCTCGATTAACTACGCTAATTAACACGTGCTCATATAGTCTTTGCGCCCTCCATGACCTCTAGAAAATCCCCTAAGCAATAAATATCAACCCACTAATACTCGTCAAATTTTGGACCACGCAATTCATTAGCAATATACATATTTTCGTAATGCACATGTCGATGTTTGCGTAGATCGATCATTGGTTTCGCACCTTCACTTTTTCATCGGACTTACTTTCATATAATTGGCAAAATTATTTTCGATTTGCATATTTGCTTGCTCCAAGAGGGGTCTTCTCTTACGTAATGAACAAATTAAGGTGGTGTTTTGTCAAACTTCTTAGCAAAGAAAGTTCATTGTTTTGAGGTCCAAGTGTCCACGCAATGAGGCAAGCATCGGATGTTATCGACCCCGTTTTCGCAATTTAAGTGGTTCGTACTCAATGGTAATATCAAATGGAATGAAGCACGTGATTAGCGCATGAGTACCAAATAAGCAAAAAGACTTCCTAAGCTCCTAATAAAAAGATTATTTTGTTGGCAATCAATGTATTCTCACGTTTAATTGTGTCATATCGAGCTCATAACATAACTTTCGTTACTACCGCCCATTTGAAACCCTAATAGAAGACACCCCTCAAACTTGCCATGTAGCATGGCTTGACAAGTTTAACGCATTTAAAAGATGAAATCATGTACATTAATATGTGAAAACGTGTATAGACTTCTACAAAACGCATCCAAATGCATCTTAATGTGTCACGTTCCATCAATGGCATTTTATATTTTTCTCATTGAACAAGTCTCGTAAACTAGTCAAAAAAGCTATGTATTTATATATGGATTGATCAATTTATATTGGGAATACCAAACACCGTCGGTCTTAACTTAGTATTCAATTTGTTTGCATTAATTTCGAGATATGATACGCACTTATGACTTTACGTGCTCTTGAGCTTGTTTAGTAAGCTCAGTGTCCGTTCGATGTTACATTGTTCAAAACTATCAAAAAGTTTGATTCAATTTAGGTGGCCATTTAAGTTGGAGTTTCTCAAGATATGAAGCCCATTATGAAGATATATCGCCACAAGTTACATGGCATTGCCAGCAGTGAGTGAAAAAAAAAAGCAAAGGAAAGGAAAATTAGCAAATGGGTTGGCAAAATCGAAATTAGAAATTATCCAGAAAATAAGGAGCTACAAAAAAAAGTAGCAATTAATATTGGGTTTATAAATACCGACCATGGCAACTCCATAGATGGAAAGGCATCTTGAGATAATGATGATTCCCATAGCATATTGGATTGAGTGATTCAATCATGAGATAAAATATTAAGGGATATGTTGGTGATAAATCTTAAAACTTATCACGAAAGTGCAATTGAGTATTAAAACATGTAAAAATTACAATCAATTCGTAAAAATTGTCAAAATATCGCAATCGAGTCATTCTGTTAACTCTGTTCGATTTGGCTAATGAAAATGCTGATGTGACATTGTTAAATATTTTTCATCTTTTACGTGACGATGATGATGCCGTGACTAAAACAACATTATTTTTATCTACATTTGATTTTTAGGGTAATTGAGAAGGTAAATTTAAATAATAAAAAAACAGAATCAAAAAATAGATTCTCTTTGCCGATGCTTCTATATTTTATAATTCACTTATTTTTACATTAGATATATTTTACAAATATTTTTTTGGGATCAAAATGGTGTCGTTTTAGCCACGTTATCACCACGTAGGAGAGAGAAAAATATTTTAAAATGCTACATCAGCATTTTTTATTAGCCAAATTGGACGGAGTTAACGGATTAACTCGATTACGCCGTTTTGACGAGTTTTACAACTCAATTATATATATATATATATATATATATATATATTTGCAAGTTGCATGACTCGATTGTAATTTTGAGACAAGTTTTAGGAATTTTAGTGAACATATCTCAAATATTAAATACAAATCACATTAAAAAAAAGGTAGTGCGTTGAAATAAAAATATTATCTTTATTGATGAATCAGTGCACCTTGAAAACTCATTGAATGATGAAATTCAATGAAAATTTGGAAAAGCTTGCGGGTCAAAGTTAGCACCATTTGTTGACTTTTCATTTATTATTATATATTTTCTTCCTTATCCTTGTGTCATCATCATGCGCGCAATGGGAAAAAAAGGGAGAGGGGGAGGGCACCACAAGTTTCGTGTCGTGCGTGGGTCCCGCACCACTCGTGACTCGCACGTGCCGATGACACCTCCTCGATCCGAACCCACAACCAACCCACCAATTGTTGAGCAGCAATTTTCCCTTTCCCACTTTTCTGATTAACCCATTCCATCACATCACACCACACCTTAATCACCCTCATGTTACTAATTTAAATAATTAAACTAATAATCTTAGGGCCTGTTTAGTAATAATTTTATTCCTAAAAATGATTTCCGGGTGGAAATAACTTTTTCATTCTGTTCTCAAAAATGAAAGAAAATTGCTCTTTTTAGTTCCTTGTTTCTGATCTAAATTTATTTTAAGACAATTTTTCTTCAAGAAGATTTGAAATATTAACGGACGTTATTAAATAAATTTTTATTTTTTTTTCCTTTGAAAATAAAAGGACAAGAATAAAAAAGTTTATAAACTGCTACCAAACAGGTCCTTTATTCGCAATTTTTTTTTAAAGATTTCCCATGCCGATTTTCTTTTTTTAAACCAAGCCTTAAATAAGAAGAAACCCAATTAAAGATACATTTCTTGGGAAAAACGAAAAAAAAAATTGGAAAATGATTATTAAAAAAATCAAATTTAGAACAGTAAAACCCAAAACAGAGAAAGTGGCCCCTTTTGTGTTGGGCGTTGTGCCTCCCCCTTGTTCTTCACCTATAATTCACTCCTCCCCACCTTCCCAAAATCTTCTCTCTCTCTCTCTCTTCAAGCCTCAGTCCGCCCTCCGTGTCCTCCCTCGCACGGCTCTGTGTGCTCCTGCCGATCCGGTCTCGCTTCCTATCGAATCCTCGTCCCTTGAGCTATTCCCAGTCTCGGGTTTCTTGGATTTGCTGTTCTTGGGGATCCGATCGGTTCGACGATCGCTGATCTCTGTTGGGTTTCTCTCGAGGATTCTGTTCTGGGTGTCCCTTTTTTCGCTTCATGCGGGCACTGGGGAACCGCCATTTGTCTGACCCTGAATCATAATCGGTAGAAAAGAGAATCTGGGAGTTTTTGTGTACTGAAATAGAGTGGAGAAATTTCGAAACTTGGCACTTGGGTTTGTTCTGTTTTCGAGCTTTCTTGATTGAGGACTTGAGAGAGGCGAGGAAAGTGACCTTTGTTTTCCGTTTGTTTACTTGTACTTTGATTTTCTTGGGGGGAGGGAAATGTTGGGAACTGGATTGCAATTTAGGAGAGTTCGCGGCGAGGACCGGTTTTACGTCCCCGTCAAGGCGAGGAAGAACCAGAATCAGATGCAGAGACAATCGGCCGTCAGAAGTAAGAATGATGACAGTGAAACCCCTGATTCGAAGAGGAAACCTTTAGCTTCTGAGAATGGGGATTCTGTGGAGGCGGCGAACCCGGTGGATAAGAGCTCGGCGGTCTCTCGCAGTAATCTCGACAGATTCTTGGACTCAACTACTCCTTCAGTCCAAGCTCAGTATTTCTCCAAGGTTTGCAAATCGTTGTCTATTCAACGTTGTTCAGCTTGTCGGGAAAAAAAAACGTAGAGTAGATAGAAAATCATGTTCATATCTTATAATTGCTTTTTCTATCAGACGTCAGTAGGATGATGGTTTTGGTGATCTGAGCAGCTTTATTGCTGTGTTGAGCTAGTTGGCCTAGCTGAGATGGGATTATAGTCCATTTTGTCTAAGCATTAAATGATTGTTTTAGTTCTTTTCTGTTGGTATTTAGGAAAAAAAAGCTAATTGATATGCTTCTTGTATGTTTACGCTGTAGACGACAATGAGGGGGCGGAGTACTTGTGATGTTGAGTTCCAGACTTACTTCACTTTGGGTGATCTTTGGGATTCATTTAAGGAATGGAGTGCGTATGGCGCAGGAGTGCCTTTGCTATTAGATGGAAGAGATTCTGTTGTTCAATACTATGTCCCATACTTATCGGGCATTCAACTGTACGGTTCATCTACAAATCCAAATGCTAAGTCGAGGTATTCATATGCTTTGAGTTTGATTGAATGTGTTAAAGCAAGCGCCACCATCTCCTTATTTGATCTGTTGTTTGATGTTGGTTAATGTTTCTTTCCCTTAATTAATGTGTTGTCTGTTGAGTTGGCAACTCATTTTTTCATTTTCGCTCACTTGATATCCACCATGTTTTTGGGTCTTGTTTGTCTAGCTCATTGGAGCACATTGCATGTTGCTGTCTCTCTCTCTTGCTCTAGTGACCCACATACAAATGTTTGTACAAGCGAGCACGTGCTCACATTGGTTGCATACGTTGTTTATATTATCAATTGACACACTGAGTTTTAGTGCTTTGTTTTCAACGTGGCTCCGCTACCAGATCATTTATTCTGTTACCTTTGTTCCTGCTCCGCTATATGGTTTTTCCACTTATTGCTTCTTATCTTGTATCATGTATGTTTACATTGGTAAAGTTCCAAAATTGTAGGTCAGCTGGTGAGGACAGTGATGGTGATTACTACAGGGACTCGAGTAGTAGTGATGGAAGCAGTGATTATGAAATTGAGAAAGGCATACATTCTAGGAATCTCCAGCATTATGACCATCCAGCAAATGTGGTTTCTTCTAGAATCGGTAGGTTGTCCATGAGCGACGAGCCAAGTTCAGGAATGGAAGGCTTTTCTAGTGATGAGGGTGACACTGGCAACTCTAGAGGTTGTTGCCTGCTGTTTGAATATTTGGAGCGAGATCCTCCTTATAGCCGTGAACCATTGGCAGACAAGGTTAGTAGTTCTTTTGAATATTTTCAAAGTCAAGCCCTGGCCCGACCTCCAATCTGACTCTTCGTCTATTTGTCCTTGTTCTTTATTAGGTGATGGATCTTGCACGTCAATTTCCAGCTCTCAAGACTCTCGGAAGCTGTGATTTGCTGTCATCAAGTTGGATCTCTGTAGCCTGGTGAGATTTGAGAATTTTCCTGTCAAAGCGTCATGATGCATGAGGTTTTTGTTAACTTTTCTGGTATGATGATAGGTACCCAATATATCGGATACCGACTGGTCCAACACTTAAAGATTTGGATGCTTGCTTTCTTACTTATCACTCCCTTTCGACCCCTATTGAAGGTACTTGTACGTGATGACTGTTATTGTGTATATACCTGTGCCTACTAGTACAAATTTACTGCTGGTTTGCGCGTACACATACTTAAATACCTGGTTACATGTGATGGAGAAAGGAGTGGCGAGACATGGACCAGTTATAATACCTAGGGAAGTGGCTTTTACTCACTTAGTCTCAATGCCGCCGATATATACCTCATAAGTTCCGCTCTTTCCCCTTCTATTCCACTCCACATCAGAGTTGTGTCTGAGCTCCTCTTCCTATAGTGTACCTTTTTTCTATTAGTTGCTAGTTATTGTAGGATCACAACGATCTAGTACCTCAAATCAACAGTAAAAACTAAAGTCAAAGGTAACACCCTAAGTGACTTGGACTGATAAATTGAATGGGGTAGAAGATTGTGACGCTAAGATAGATGTCCAGAGAGCTACCTTGCAATTTGAAGCTACATAAAGATATACTATAATCTTACATGAGCAACTTTCTGATGTTAATTGATGGTAATCACTGATGGCATAGTGCTGCTTCTGGTAAACAAGAGAGAGGGAACTGTGGAAATCCAATTCTTTCATGCATTACATCTGAGGTGCTGTTAGGTGTGCTTGTAGAAGATGTCAATTTGTTGCTATCCCTCATTGTGAACAGTGTAGGGTGTTCTCATGAGAAGTCCTGGTGGCATCTTATTGGTCTAGAAGCCATCAGATAGAATGAAAATGGTCTCAGCTGTACTAGGTATTGCATATCAAAGCCGTCTTTCTGACCGATGTGCACATCTGACTAGCATATTCTGTTGCCTATTGATACTTTAACTATATGCACATTTTTGCAATGTAAAAAAAAATTCGATTCAGCCTTTTAGCGAAAAAGGATCTTGCTGGAGAAAAGTATTACTTCCTGTAGGGGATCCCTGACTTTTCTTGTCCCATATGATCTAAGCATTTTTAAAGTAATTGTTCTTATCTCCTCCAGTAACTCACATTAATTCGCACATGATGTCATATGAGATCTTCCATCAATCTTTTGAAAGTGAGGGGATTTACTTATACTCTAATTTGTCAGTGAACTGTACCTCTGGATGATGCAAGTTAATTGGATCCTTTATCTGTTAATTTGGATGTGTCTGCATCATGTAAAGCAAAGTCTGAATCATTTGCAGGTAGCGGAGGTACCTGTTCTCCAGTTGTTGTCTATCCCAATGAAACTGATGGTGTCCCAAAGATACGCTTAACAGTTATCGGGATGGCTTCGTACAAGTTTAAAGGGTCCATGTGGACCCAAAACAGGGTCAGTGAGCGTCCAACGGCAAATTCCCTCACTGAGGCTGCAGAAAAGTGGCTGAGACTGCGTGGGGTGAATCACCCGGACTTCCAGTTCTTTGCTTCCCATGGCATATATGCCAGGTGATGATACGTGGGCAGTCTCATCGTTTTAATAAAAAAAATCTTCTGTGCATGCACAAAGGAAGCATGTGATGAACAAAATCGTACTCGAATTTTGGGGAGTAGCTATCTTGCTCTTGGAGGAACTTTTGTTGACTGTTGCGTTTGTGACAAAGAAACAGAAAACTGGGTACTCCCAAAATGGAGGCAAGAAAAGAATCAGGAAAGGGCGCAAGTATGAGAACAGAGAACTTTCTACAGAAGGTGAGGATCTTGATTGGAGCCAGAAGATACGCATGGAGATAAGCCTATAAGAGTGTGACAAAGGTGTAACTAGGGTTAAAAGTGACTGTTGTCTGTCGTTCTCCCCTTTCCTCCTGGCAGACATATCTCACTAGACTTGCTACTTACCTGCATAATGACAATCTAATGATGACAGAGGAAAAACCATATGGTTTAGTTCACTTGGGGAGTTTGATTTGGCCGCTAGACGGGCTAAAAGAATTCGACTTTGTTGTTCAATGTTAACTTTTTGGTTGATTGATAGGCAAGAAAATAAGAACGTTTGGTTCCTTTAGTTATTTTCCAGCTTGTATCCGTCCACTTTGGTGCTTCATGTTACTGCATTTCGTGGTTGCTGTGATGGATTGGTCCTTGAAGAGCCGATTTTATGTCTGCATGACTCCACTAATCAAAAAGAAATCCGCCCCATGATTGGAGTGAAAAAGACATGGTTTCAGTAGTCTCTTGTCCGCTACAGGTTTACCATCCCTTGTTGAAATTGTGCTCCTCCTAAATAACGTAACTCTTGGATTGAGGGTTTTGGTAAATTAGCAGAGTGAATCTGCATGGGCAAAAGAACGCCTGAGTTCATAGATAGATTAGATCCTCGATGTTTGGCCGGATGTAAATGTTGGCTAGTTAAGTGTACCCCAGTCATCTTCCTTGCATATCGAATCGTCCATATCCCTTCCAAACAAGAAGCATGTATCACGGCCCATCCTCCACCCATTCTCGGTGGAGGATGGGCCGTAACTCGATCAATCGGCCATGTTGCGATGAATCACATGAATTGACCAGCATTGTTTCCAACGTTGCCGAGCAGAACATGAATCGCTGCACGATGCACTGGCTAAATAGAGTGGATCCAAGAACGATGCACGGACTGTACAGCTTGAATCAGCGCATGATTAACTTACGATGCAGAATTCATGCAGAATGACGTCGTGAATCATCAAATGAATGACTCGGGCGGCCAGACAAGCGGACGGGCAAGCGAGCGGGCAGACGAAGAGGCGTGAGACCCCTCGTCTCTCCAACCTTCTAGAGTGCCCAAGGGACCATCATTCGACCATGGGGGAGTCCAAGAGTCCCACAAGGGGCCAGCCACAAAAGACAAACCACGGAGAACTCAATCAAGTCAAAACAAGTGAATGAGTCGAACAGAAAATGACGAAACAGGGTAGTCTAGGGGCCATTCGAAATCTGACCCATTTTTGTATAAATAGGGGTGAACCCCTACATTGTAAAACACCTTGTACACACAACATTAGAACATCCATTTTCGCCCACGACTCACTCTCTCGTCCCTCTACATTCGAGCATTGTAAGCAAGTGAAAGATCTTGGGCCTAGGCTTGACAAGTGCGCAACATCATTCAGTCGCCAGTCGCTACACGGTCGTGGTTCGAACAAACAGCCCGTGACGCGCGTCTCTCACAAAAATCATCTGAGAGGCTGAACATCCATAGATATTGCTCGCCTAATTGGACTAGTCGCACACGGGATGACATTGCTTGCAATTTTGCTTATAAGAGAGAAGACATTGAGCCAGACTATGCCTAGTAGTAGTACATCCCAAGCAAGATAGTACATGAGAATATAAGCCTGGAAGTGAGTACACGTGGTAAGTGTGGCCATGACCCACTTACCATTTTCACTTCTCTTCCAGTGCCTTCACATCATACACTAGCAACATAAGCACATGCAACAAGGGGCTTAAACCCTCTTAAAGTAAATCAAAGTAGTGCATCAGAACATAGGTAAAATTCTTAGCTACTGAAGTAGGACTAAGGCATCGATGATGAAAGGACTCTAGGCATATGGATGTGGATACATCTCAGCACTTGGGAAAGGGAGTGCCACAAGTGTTGGCCACCTTCCTGGCATTGGGGGAATTGACAAACCTCTTGAGGTTTGGGTTTCTGAGGTACTGGCAGAGGCAGGGCTTCTGCTCCTTGATCTTGCTGCAGCACAGAGTGGTCGGAGGGGTCGCCGACGTGATCGCGCTCACGCACGCGCTCAGCTCCATCGGCTTGCACGTCACAGCGGCCTCCACGCTCGCCCCCGCTTCCGCCAGGAGCAGCACCGCCAGAAGAGCGCAGAGCGCGACCCTCGGAGCCCTCATTGCTTCTCTGTTTTTGGTTGCTCTAAGGAGGATGTGAGGAGAAAAGAACTAGAGTGAGTTTGTATGTGTACTTGGGTCAGGGTGATCCACTTGGGTTTGGTTGATGCTTGAATTTATAGAAGGCAAATTGGTGAGGTGAAAAAGAAAAAGGGTTCTTAATTTCTCCCTGTGAATTGAGATCTGCCACTAGTTTTTGCTGGTTCTTCATCAATCAATGCTTTCATTGGGCCACTAAAGTGCAGATGGTTAATTATTCTTGCTCATAATGAGGATCAGCATGCTCAAGATGCCCTTTTCTTCCCTCAAAATGAGCATAACATGGTTTAAAAACAGTTTCAAAATCATTATTACTAGGGTTAATATCCTGATAAATTTCAAACTGATATACCTGAGATAAATTTATTCAAAACTAGTTTTTTGACCACAAAAAATCTTAAATCGATGCATCTATAATAAACTTACCCTCCGTTAGTTTCCGTCAAATTTCATTGTCAAATTGCTGAATTCGATGACATGTGACCGTTGATGGAGTACCGATTTAGGGTTCCTGCCACCTCTTTATCACATGTGTACCGGTTTAAAAATTTTCATGATATTAATCCGATTTAATTAAAACTAACGAATAGTAAATTTGTCACAAGTATACTAGTTTTTACGCTAAAAAAATTAGTTTAGAATAAATTTATCATAAATGTATCAATTTAAGGTTTTTCGTGACGTTAACCCTCGTTGCTAGTAGAAAAATGTTGAGGCAACTTTTGGCGGCATACTGTTTGCTTTCGGTGATGCTGATGTAGTGTTGTAATTTCATAGCAATCATGTAACGTGTTCTCATCATTAGTTGGTCCACAGACATGCAGATTTGCTAATCAATCCATTCATTCTCTCTTATCTCAGCAATTGTGAGGACGGACATCAACGCACTTGCTTATAGCTATAGCTAGTGATTCAACGAAAGTCCTGCATCAAGTCCTTGACTAAACTCGTCTCGATCTCGACCAAGTGTCTGGCACGCGTCTCCCATGATAATGTACGTCGAGATGGCTCTTTCGCTAAGGAAGGATGGTCGAGATGACGGGACGCATTGCCCGGCGGATTATACAAGCCGCAGGGCTTTTAAGAAGAACGAATATGGCGATTAAGAACATTTTGATAAGCTCCTTGTAAAGCTGCCAAAGAGCAAGCAGCAAGCAGCAAGCAGCAAAGCACAAAGTCAAAATTTTCGGTGATTTATGAGGTGACATGCTTCCTTTGTTGGGCTGTCACGATCCCATGCTGCATGCGGCGAAAGCCACTTTTGGGATCAAGCTTTCTATTTGGTCAAAATATTCTGGCAAAATGTTTTTTTTTTCCCTACATTCTAAAGCTCCTTTTTTTTTTTTTTAACATTTACATTTATGTATTTTTAATCTCCAATTCCTTCAATATTGGTGCCTTTGATTCTTGGTTGAGATGCAATTTAATACGATTTTAAATTTACACGACAAGGTTCTAACCATGTGACATGAGGGTAAAAATAAAAACATTAGAAAAAATGCCAAATAAACACCTGAAAATAATATGAAGTCTAAATTACGTGTTCGGTGAGTGAAAACTATCCAATCAATCATAAACTCATAAACCTATTGCTATACGGATGTAAATGTGATCCTAAACTTTTCAATTTTGTCAATTAGGTATTTGACTTTTTGCGCGAAATTCCATTGTAATTCTTTCGGTCAATATTTCATTGAAAAATCATTGACGAGGTAGTGTCTCATCAGATGGCCGGCGACAGCAATGACTAGACCATTCTATTGGCCATTTTCAGCAAAAATTGACTGGAAGGATCGTATTGGAATCTCACACAACTCTAGGACTAAATTTTTGTTTGAAGTTTTGGGACGAAATTAACAGAATTAAAAAGTTTAGAGTTAAACCCGCCAATGTCCGATGGAATTCCATCTTTGGAACATGTAAATATATCTAACTCCGAGAATGCTGAGGAAAAGTAGAAATCTTAACACATGATTCACAGCTTCGCTTAAGGCAAAACAGGGTCGGGTTAGACAAACGTTAGAACCCCAATCATCATGGGACCAACCTGGGTCCAGAGCTAAAAGTGAAATTTACCCACGGGGCTTTAATGGATTACACTGGGCACAAAGCACAAAAAGGGGGGTCGTGGTTGATTCCCATCTCCTTTTTTTTTTTATCTCCATGCCTTGGATTTTTCAGGTTCAGCAGAGAGCTCGAGCCATCATTGAACCGGTCAAGGCTTGTGCCTGATGATGATGATGATGATGATGATGATGATGATGATGATGATCAAGGTGGTGGTGGTAGTGGTGGTGGTGGACCGGTGGTGGGGTTCTCATGATCACTTCACGTTAACAAATGATTCCACACACACACAAACTATTTTGCTGCTGTGTGATCTTTCAATTCATCCTCCGGCATCGTCAGGACCGCCAAATACCCTTAAAATAATCCCTCAACTATAAACTGCCTTTTTATTTAGAAAAAAAAAATCTCGGACTTTAGATCCAGTTCAAATTTACCCCAAACGTTTGGGTCTGACAAAAAAAAAAAACCAACTTTAGTTCCATTCGCAAATTTACACCATTTTTTTTTATAGGCAAAAAATCACCAGTTTTCACTCTACCTCAAATCCACTCTCGTAATCCTTCTGTCCAAAAACCGATGTTAGTCATTCTTAATTTTCATATCCCAGAATGTTTTAGAAAATTTCAACAATTTTTGTTGTGATGGATTTGTTATCGACTTGAAAGCCATGTCGATTCACACCTATAGACCCATTACTTTACTGACGAGGATTTGTAAGTGGATCATGTGGGTAGGTTTGAGAATAAATTGAAAGTTGGCGATTTCTTCTTAGACAAAACGAAACTCACTATGGATTTAAAACTGGACCTAAAGTTGAGGATTTTTTTTTTTTTCCCTCAGGGAATTAGGTCTAGTCGGGACTAACACCGTGAGAGTCCCAGAAGTTTAGTTGGCTCTGACGATCAAGACCAATAAGAATCCACGGCGACTGGAGATGAACACGCATAAGATTCAAGTTATCGCATAACACGCGATCTCGTGAAAAGAGTCGAGCGGTTGAATTGAGCGGGTACCAAACCTATCTCAAGAAGAGAGTGACCCGGCTTCATTATCATGAAAGCCTGACGGTATGAATGTGCTTTCGAGTGATTCCTGATCATCATGTAAGCGTGCCTTAGAAAAGCGCAGCTCCATAAGGAAAAGCAGCTTTAAAAAAAAAAAAAAAAACAGTGCGAAGAATGACCAGTTGAATGTCATTTGATGTACCTTGAGAGACAAGGTTTCTGCTGCCCAAGATCACATTCAATCAGACTGCCTACAAACCCTTCGTTCCTTTCCTTTTCTTTGTGTGAACTTGGATGCGCTTGAAGCCACCAGTTCTCACCTGCATATTACCAAAGGGACAGAGAGAATGACTCTGTGTATAACTTAATTCACCATAGTCTAAGTTGAAGATCAAGTATAGTATTAAGTTGAAAGATTTCTATAGAAACGCGCCTTTTTCCGATAAGATTCAGGACTACAGTGCTAATGACCCTGAAGCAACATTCTGTCCCAATGGCATCGTAGCCAAGGGTCTTACTGTCTTAGGAGAGAATTTGTAACAGAGTATCAGTGCTGAATTCGATAGCTTCTCAGCTCATTAACAAGAAGTGCAATAAATAACAAACTCTCTCTCTCTCTCTCTCTCTCTCTCCCCCACACACACGTATCCAAAGCAGCGTTTAGGCACCGGGATCACATTTTTAAGAATAGAACGGACAGATCTCTCTCTCTCTCTCTCTCTCTCATTCATCCACAGCAGCATTTGGGTACCCAGATCACCTTTTAAAGAATAGAATAGATAGAGTTTGGCATAAAAACACAAAGTCTACATTGTCGCATAAAGCAATTAAGATCTGTTCAGAGACACAACACCCCTAGAGAAATTTGTCTGAGAGAGTTGCAATTGAAGTTTATCTAGGTCCTTAGTTTTGAGCTAAACATTCGCAAGCAGACCAGTCCAGAACCATGCACACAATAACAAGCACCACCTGAGCTCACTTGGCTTATTAGCCAATGGTTTAGCCAGATAAATGCAAGGGTTATCAGTACACCAATTATCCTGAGCAAATGAGCCAAGTGCTTCCATGTCATCAGAGGCCACTTTTCTATCGCATGAGCCGATTGAATGCAACCAAAGTCCGCAAAAGCTACGAAAGGTATGCCTTATGACTGATCCAAACACTGGAGTTGTGGATGTAATCGATTTTCTACCAATCTGAGATTGACAGATAAGATAATGGCATCACGTGAAACATCAGAGAATTCTTAGTCAAATCGAAAAGTAGATCAAAGAAGGTGTACATTTTGATACTACATTAAATGATGGGAAACAAGGAGATTTACCAGACAATGTTATCCCAATGAAGGAAGCCGCCAAGGCCTCTGGCATTACTGAATCTGTAATTGGCACCAGATACTAGAAACAGAAACGACAAGATGGTGTCAGAGCAACAAAGTTTGCTAGTAGTATCCATCAAACTGTGTCAACTCAAAGTAGGACTGTAGACAATCAAAGTCATAGCTCAGTCAATAATACCTTCGTAACCACCAAAAACTGGATCTTCTGCTAGCAGCAACGGAGTATCCAGATCAATGAACCTGCAGATTGTCGAACTTATTAGTCCTTTTGTCTTTGGCCATAGCAAATTATGCGAACTCAAATTAACCTTTCTAAGATGAAAAGCATCTAATGCATTAAGTAACTATGTATTGGATAAACAAGATTTACTAGCAACAGTCTCAGCAGAAATGGCAATACTAACTTGAAACAACCAAAGCCAGCGGCAAGGTGGCCAGCGAAGCCCATGGCTAGCCTAGTCTCAACCATACCACCTATCATCAGGTCCAAGCCATGTGCTCTTGCAAATTCAATAATATCAAGGGCCCCGACCACTCCGAGTTTCGCAAGCTTTATGTTAATGACATTCGCCAAATTTCCATTTACGATTGTCTTGACGTCATCTAAACTTCGGCAGCTCTCATCAGCTGCAACAGAAATCCCATATTTCCCTATAGCAATTCGACTGACATGTCCAAGACCTTCCCAATCATCTCTATGAACTGGCTGCTCAAAGAGAATGGGAGTAATCCCCATCTCTGTAAAGAATGAAGGAGAAAAGAGTTAAGAAAACTAGATGGCGGTAAATGAATGAGAAAGAAAAGTGTTTGAAATGCAAGAAAATTCAGGTTGTCACACTAAGCAGAAACAAGGTATAAAAAATCGCCACCCCTCCTCTCTTTTTTCAGTTGAGCGGAAGGAGGAGAAAGAAAGAGAAGTTTCACAATCTGCTGACATTTCGATGCATGCATAACAAAGCTAGATTTTGCACGTTCATAACATTCTTTACCATTGAGTTTATCAAGGACTAGAATAGCTTCTGAAGACTTGTACCCTTCATTAGCATCCAGAATAAATGAACAAGTACGGTGCACAGCCCGTATTGCCTGAAGAACCTCAATATCTGCTTTCAGATCCTTGCCGACCTTGAGCTTCAAAGTTTGGAAACCTTGTTTCCGATATTTAAGAGCCAACTCAGCAGCTTCAGCTGGTGACACAATTGGAATCTGCACATGTGGATGATAAACTTGAATTGAATAAATAAATAAAAAGAAACCGAAAATAGAAGACGTTATTATATGTAATTCAAACACAGACGGAGTAGGTGGCATTGCCAAGATTATACATTTTAAGGAACTATCATTCCATTTGATAAGCAAGATAGAAACTTAACTGTTATGTCCGTTGTTAATTTATTCGAAGCTCCACCAAATAATTTCCACAATGGTATTCCGATGCTGTTGGCAACTGCATCAATCAATGCCATCTCAACTCCTGCCCGAACCTTCAATTGAAGATATATGATGTCATGATAATAACAATAAGTAACGTAAATTTTATGTAACTAATGACTATGATACCCAAGTTGGATGATAATTCTAATAATTCATATTCATTTGCAGTATATGAACCGGTTGATTTGGTTGAGCCAGTGGATGAGCCAGAAGTTGGTAAGGTTGATGAGTCAGTCGGTTGCCACCAAGTCCATTACATTTTCAGAAAATACAATGAACATCTTCTGACATTTTAACCGGCCTGATTAATCATAAAGGAAAGATAGATTAACCACTTCATTCTATATCATTTCATTCAATTATCTCCATGCAAGATTCTTCCACAAGCAAACTGTTTTTTAGCTTCAAATTCACTAGACCATGTCGCTACAGATTTGAAACAAACTTAAAATAATATATATAATGCCTATGATCCCCCTTAAAGCTGAGTAAAATGTAAAAAGCTCTAACAATAACCACCCAAAACATTCCGAGATACTCAAAATGTAGTCAAATTCAAAACCATCGACATTGCTTTTTTTCTCTTCCTTCAAAGAGTTATACATAAGTTAGTCGACCTATTTTTAAAATGACCCCTCCATGTATCCATCACATCCCCAAAACCAGATAGATATGAATTAACATTGACGAAAATTCACGGCATGGTGAATGCCAAATCACCCGGTAGCAAACAACAGCAAGTAACGGAACACTACGAATTCCTAACCCATTAATCTTGCTACTATACTGATACAGATTCCATAATTCTAGGAAGGTCTCTGTGGTGCTTCCTTCGATTCGGCAATGGATATCACAGCCTAACATGTGAACTTGAATGCATAGTCAAACACTGCAACCAAAAAAAAAAAAAGCAAGGGCAAACTTTTTCCCTTGCTTGATATATATATATATATATATATATATATATTGTTACACATGCATCTTTTTTTCTTATTTGATTCTGCTTTTATTTTTATGATTAGGATTCATCGACTATCGACCTAACTAATTTGGGATAAATTTGTTGTTGATATTGATGCCAGCAAACTTAAAAAGGAGACAAACATCGAGATGCAAAGGTCCTGAGTCCGATTCCTCACGCACTCCTCCTCACTCTTTCATGGGTGAACTTTACTGCTCTATTGACCCACATATATGAGATATGCACACACCAATTTATGTTTTCTAACAGAGTAAGCATCACACAGATCTCCAAACCTAAAACAAATTGAGGCAAACCCTCGATAGAAAGAACTCACAGAAGCGAAGTGATGTCCAGGAAGAATCCCCGCAACCTCCCCCAAAGCTCTGCCCAGCCCCATCGCGGGGCTCCTCTTCAACGCCTCGCAGGCCTCCCTCGCCTTCTCCATCGCCGTCCCCTGATCCTCCGCCGTCACCGACGGCAGGACCGGCGCCTCCCCCCACCCCGTGCAGCCGTTCCTCAGCTCCACCCTCACCGCCACGTTGGTCACCCTCTCCAGCCTCGACGACGCGATCGTGAACGGCGCGATCAGCGGCACGTCCAGCGCCCTGCTCTCCGCCCTCTGCACCTCCACCGCGAACGTCTCCATCAGGCTGCCAAGCCCCAGAACGACAGGGGCCGGCGGCGCGACGGGGTTGCAGTGGGCGCGCGTTCGGAAGGAAAAGTTTCGGTCTGCCGGCGAGTTTCGAGCGGGGGTGACGAGTCCGTGGATCGAGCGAGCGAGGGAGAGATTCGACGCGAGCATGATGGTGGCTTTTGGAGGGTCCGGAGGAAGTGGGTATTCGGTTTTGAGGGTTGGGGAGAGAGAGGGGAGTGAAGAGCCGCCATTGTTAAGCTGCTCCTTTGGCTGCTTTTGTCGCTGGTGGGGATCAAAGATCAGAGCAGAGAAACAGGGGAAACATAAACAAAGATGGGGTTGACTGTTTTTTTAATGTCTGCTGGTTTCAGGAATGATTGACGAGTGATGTGACATGAATTTGAGGGAATCTCTCCGCCTGCTTCGTAGGTTTTTGTCCACATTAGGTAATTATTTGATATCATGAGTACATTTCAGATAATTTTTTGAAACAAATTCAATTTCAAATTTTATTTAAAATTTAAGAGCATTTGACGCGATTATTTGACATTTTTTCAAAAAGTTTTTTTTTGGTCGAAACAAAAAAGTCTTGAAGTGACCATATTATTTCAAAATTGAGTCTAACTAAGACATTTTCATCGTTTAATTATTTTATTTTTTTCCTTTTTCTCTTTTATTCTCCCTTTCCCCAACTACAATTCCATGTAACCACCGAGCACCAGAGTCATACTCTCATGCTCCATATTGCCCCGAAACCCTACCCCTCCATCTCCGCCTCGAGAGCTTCGACTCTAGTGTTTACCTCAACCACCGTACCTTTTTTTTGTTTCTTTTTCCTTTTTTTTTCCTTCTTCCCTCCCCAAGTTGTTGTCGGACTTAGGCAAGGGTAATGGTGTAATGGCCAGTGCTCACCACTCTTCTGCTACGTCATTTGCAAAATATTGTCTGCTTTAGAGCGCAGCACAAGTCTCGCCAACTCCGTATGGTTTTATTTCACTGAGCATTGCCCATACATCATCTGTAAAGCGTGTTGCAAGTTTCTTTTTCTTTTTTCTTTTTTCCTTCTTCCCTTTCCAATTGTAACAGCCTGAGCCCACCATGCTTTTGCTGTGCCACTTGTAAGATATTGTCTGCGTTGGAGGTAGCACAAGGTTCGCCAACTCCGCACAGTTTTATTTCTCCGAGCATTGCCCATACAACGCCTGAAAAACGCGTTTTGCAAGTTGCTTTTTTCTTTTTCTTTTTTCCTTCTTCCCTCCCCAAGCAAGATATTGTCCGCTTTGGAGCGTAACACAAGGCTTGTCAACTTCTATTGTTCGCTTTGGAGGGCATCACGAGGCTCGTCAACTCCACACGATTTTATCTCTCTGAGCAACGCCTAGAAAACACGGAGATCTTCGTGCAGAATCCAAGTTTAGTGACAAGATAAAGTCCTAGAAATTCTCTACATACTGGATGTAAAATTAAACTCAAACCCATAAAAATCGAAATTGCAAAATGAAGGGCTCAATCTCCTCAACGCACCTCAGTTGCGGCACTTTAGGGTTTCGAACAGAAGCCGACTATGGTCTTCCTCAATCGCACAAGGAAAGCACCCTAGCGACATTGAATCTGACGGCCCAAGCTCGACTCCGACCTCAATGGCATTGAATTCGACGCGAGCATCTTCGCCTTCGTGAGAGGATGAGGAACTTTTTAGGGTTCACACAGATAAACCACCGCAAGGACTCACGAAACAGCACATTGGCTTGATTTAGGGCTTTAGAGTTCAAATTTATGGAGAAGGCGAAGAGGGCAGATGTTTGGAGATCCTCACAGTCGCCATCGTCGGCGGTGGATCCATGGTTGACATGTTTTCCCGGGACGCCAGATTGTCAAAGGGGTGGATGACCTTTTGGCTCAGTCTTTTAAGAGAGACGATCAGACGCAATGTTGTTTAGGGTTTGCACAGGAAAAATAAACCCTACTCAATACGACGTAGTTTTACTTACGTGGATAAGTGAGTGGAGTGAATTTGCCATGTAGGAGAGAGAAATGTGACTGGTCAACATTTTCCGTTTTAAACTTCACTCGTCAAAGCTCCTCCTTTACACATCTATTTTCCGCCGTTACCACCTTCGTTTCAGCTATCGGTGAGCTTACATGCATCACATTGCACCTCGATTGACTTGATTCACATAGTGCTTGATTTCTTTCAAAGAGATCAACTATCATGTCTCTCGCTCTATTCGGTATCTTCGGGTCAACCCAGATGAAGAAATTGCAATAACGTGGACCATCAAACTTAGCACATCCATGAAACCTTCTTCCATCATTTTTCCTTATTTTTGCATTAAGAATTGGTGATCGAATACTGCAATAGCAGGTTAGCGCTGACTCGACTTCATTAGGGGTTGCAACACTTGATGTAGATGTTGGTGCCCTCATTCTTCTTGTCTACATATTAAGAAAGTATGTACATGCTACAAATCAACAAAATAAATAATCAAATCAAATGCAGAATATCATAGTGCCGAGATCATTACTACCGACTCGAAAACTAACATGAATAAATCAAATGCAGTCTATGGATTACTTTACCAATTGCTTGGCACAAGATCCATTGAAGTAAGATATTTGATGTGCGATTAAATGAACATGAATCAAATGCAAGTTAGACTGAAACACAGACATTGGACCACAAGCATAACAATGTAATTTTCACTTTTCATCTATCTAATGAATACTTTAGCTTACATACATCGTCATCTTAGGATTATAACATGGCATAAAAAAAATTCAGCACAATAGAACAAGGGAAATCATTAGAGTGTAATCAAGAGAGAAATGTTTTTATAATCAAACCCAGTAGAGTGCTCGGAGATCTTCGCGCAAGGAAACCAATAGAGTGTAATATAACAAGTGTAAAATTAAAATCACAAAAAAATCAAAGCCAGCAGAATAGAATAAGGGAAATAACTAAAGTGTAATATAACAAGTGCAATCAGTAGAGTGTCAATAATGAAAATTAGTAGAGTACTCGGAGATCTTCGTGCAGAATCCAAGTTTAGTGACAAGATAAAGTGTCCTAGAAATTCTCTACATACTGGATGTAAAATTAAATTCAAACCCATAAAAATCAAAATTGCAAAATGAAGGGCTCAACCTCCTCAACGCACCTCAGTTGCGATGATTTAGGGTTTCGAACAAAAGCTGACTATGGTCTTCCTCAATCGCACAAGGAAAGCACCCTAGCAACGTTGAATCTGGCGGCCCAAGCTCGACTCCAACCTCAATGGCATTGAATTCGACGCGAGCATCTTCGCTTTCGTGAGAGG
Organism: Rhodomyrtus tomentosa; assembly: GCA_028455895.1. Lineage (NCBI taxonomy): Eukaryota > Viridiplantae > Streptophyta > Magnoliopsida > Myrtales > Myrtaceae > Rhodomyrtus > Rhodomyrtus tomentosa. The sequence continues at coordinate 43,341,599 of JAPCWY010000003.1, read as the reverse complement.
ATGAGGAGCTTTTTAGGGCTCACACAGATGAACCGCCGCAAGGACTCGCGAAACAGCACATTGGCTTGATTTGGGGCTTTAGAGTTCAAATTAATGGAGAAGGCGAAGAGGGCAGATGTTTAGAGATCCTCACAGTTGCCATCGTCGACGGTGGATCCATGGTTTACATGTTTCCGCGGGACGCCAGATTATCGAAGGGGTGGATGACCTTTTGGCTCAGTCTTTTGAGAGAGACGATCAGAGGCGATGTTGTTTAGGGTTTGCATAGGAAAAATAAACCCCACTCAATACGACGTAGTTTTGCTTACGTAGATAAGTGGGTGGAGTGAATTTGCCATGTAGGAGAGAGAAATGTGACTGGTCAGCATTTTCCGTTTTAAAACTTGACAGGAAGGATTCAATTTAAATAATTTGACAAGTTTTAGGATTCGATTGAAATTTTTGCAATAATTGCATAAAGGTGACCAATTTTAAGACTTGTGGTGAACATATCCCCTTTTCTTTTAAATACACACGCCTCACCTCTCTGTGTTGCCAAGTGAACGAAGCAACGCAAATCACTGTGATTTTGGCTGCCTCGTTTCTCCTCCAACTCTCTCTTGCTCTGTCCTCCACGCCGCTCGTTCTCTCTCCACGCCGGCGTACAAAAAGCTCATTCACCACTTGGACGCTCATTGCTCGCTCTAGCGTTGGCTCGCTTGCTACGCTCTTTCCTCTAGATCCATGATTTTTCCACCCTCTTCCATCATTGTCGCTAGCTCATGGCCTCCTCCCCTTCTCCTCTTGATCTTGTAATTTAAGATCTATGTTTTCACCAACCTTCTTCCTCATCAACTTGTGAGTCTGCACGTATCGATGGTGCTGACCACGTGTTAGACCTCCAACATATATTGATTGTGTGTCCGTGTCTGGTACCGACGCGCCAAGGAGATTGGTGTATCAGTGCTTTATAGATCATAGCACCTTTATAATTAAACTCAAATCATATTTCTTTGAGTCGTTAGGGCATTTATTATGCGATTTATCAATGTCATGATTTCTTAATTGCGCACTTGATTCCATTTATAGTAATTTGCCTAAGTTTATGTACTTTTAGATTTAGTCTAGTTTTGGAAAACTTTGGAAAAAGCCAAAAATATCCATCATAAACATTTAGCAAACTCTTGTTCTTAACTTTTTGATAAACTAAGACTAAGATTTGATTTCCTAGCACAAAAAATCCACACTAATGCAGGGTAATGAATGCAGTTTCCTTGCAGAAACGAGGGTGTCGCTCGTGTCGGGTATCTGCTCGCTCAAAAAAGTTCGATGAAACCCCACGATAAATGGAGAAAATGACTTGTGATGATTCATGATATTTATTTTTACATTTCAATATACAATATATTTTATAATAAAATCAATATGAATCAATATTCAATTAATTCAAAATATATGAAGAAATTTCACAAATTAAGTACGTAATTATTTAACTTAAATGACAAAAATTGAGAATAACAATTGTTATCGGGAACACAAATTTTGTGCGTTTATGTTCTAGGAACAGAAATTTTGTGCAATTATCAAACGCTTTCTGATTCTCTAAAACTCATATAGGAAAAACAATCATAAAAAGTCATTTTAATAGCAATTAATTTTTCGGATTAGAATGATTGCCATATAGTCCCCAAGAAGAATCTTTAGTGCTGAAGTCTAATGCATACTACATACCGACTTTATTGTCTTCGTACTTGCACATTGTGCACTCGGGCTTCATCATAATCGATTTTGTGAAGTGTCTCTTCAATGCTTTCGGGGTTCATTGATTAATTAATTGAGGTCATTATGATCATGATCCTCACTAATTAGCGATGTGAAAGAGATATATAACTTGAGCTTTGAGAACTTTTCGAATCGGAATCTTCTTTATTAATCATTCGATTTTTTGTACTTTTTTTTTATAGAAAGGACCAAAAAAAAAAAAAAAAGATATCATATAATCATGTTGGGCGGACGAGGCTACATATTAGTGATGTGGGCTTGAGAATGAGATTTAGCATGTTGGGCCGGATGGATATAAATTATTTGAAGAAGGAAAGACTAAACTTTCAATATTACTTGTCATTAGAGTCCAAGACATGATGATGATGATGGTGACGGTGATGGTGATGTACATGTCGTAAGTGGAGCTTGAATCGAAGTCCCACCGCCACATATAAAAGCTCTAATCAGAAAGTGGATGAAGTCTTGAAGACCCACCAGGCACGATTCAATTCCAAGAAAACTTCAATTTGACCCTTGTAATTTTGGTCGAAAGAGAGAGATTTTGTGATCCTTAGGCCCTAAAAATCACTGGCCTGTGAGATTGCGAAGGGCATTTATGTCTGGTGTCGAGAGACAGTACGCATAGATTATACATAAATATATAGAAATAGCTTTTGTCACAAGCATATACACACACACACACACTTAATGAATGGAAGCACGAACATAAACCATAATTGCATCATGTACTTTCCATCCTCCCTTATGTCGTACTATTCTTAATGCCCTTGCAGGTTTTCAGAAACCACATGGATTCTTGGTTTTGAGTGAAGGGCCAATCGAGAACCAAACTCACTAGACCAAATTTGGAACCGTTTTTCATCACGCTAAAACCCTAATTGTTCTCTTGGCATATTGTTTTATCTATTCTCTCCTACATCACTCGGACACTTCACAACTCTTTCTTTTGTTTGCGACTGACCCTCCTCCTCGCGAGCCTTGCGTTACTTGCTCTTTTCGACTTGCCTATGCTCATTCACCCTCATTAATCTATTATTTTGAATCGTTTGTTGCTCGTATCATGTGTGAAAAAAGAAAAGAAAAAAAAGGAACAAAAGAAAAAACAGCTTCTCGAGTAGATCCTGGAAGTGGATCGAAAAAATAAATCAGCTTCCAGAACAAACATGATAGATTCCACATTCCAAAAACTGGGAACCAGTTCTAAAATAATAAGTTTCGAGTTTCAAATCTAGAATTTATCCACCCTGAAATCGATCGCTCCTAATCACAGTCACTAATTAGTAATTATCTCGACTCTTACCTACTTCTACGATACGATCAGTCCATACTCCTTTAGAATCAGCCTCCACCACCATCAAAGTTGACACCGTATGTCTGGAATATTTATAGTGGCATAGGCTTTACCCTTTTTTTGTCTTGTAAGGTTTAAAGGCGAATAAATAATCCATATGTGTCTGTCGCATCTATTATGTCGAGAGACATAAGGTAAGTTGATACAGTTTACATCGTTGGCTCATTATTTTCACACACTTAAGGGGGATTAACAGTAATTCCACATACCAAGCCATCAATGCATGCCCTAGAGAAACTTCAAATTCCATGTCTATTGGAGCAAAAGAATGGCGAAAAGAAATTGTCTGACGTGGCCTCTTTAACATCTCTTTTTTTTCAATTTTTTTTTAAAAATTTGTTCTTTAAATTTTTAGTATCAGTGAGACCTAGAACCTACCTTGTCATCAGATTTCAGATTCTATTCCAAGATCTACTCATGTTCCATCTGTATGAATTATCACTTTTAATGACTATCATTTGCTGCTGCAATCTACTAACCGTAGCTCATATTTAGACATATGAATAATATGAAACATTCACAAAATAAAATTCTTAGTCATGTATATTGCCGAAAATGGAAGCTCAAACAAATAGTTCCAAATTATACACTCATCATCGAACGCCATGGAATACAATATAATCGCACGAAGATATTGAATAAGAAAAAACACAGAGTTTTTTCAGATTCCAGGTATTAGGATATGCCTGTCGAAATCGATTTCTCAATTTTTGAAAGTTGGAACCTATCTTGCATATTTTAAAACCTATAACCTATGCTACTTCCATCAGTTTGATTTTTTGGTTCCCGATAATACCCTGAAAACATACTTATCCCTAATTTTTAGGTGGTTGATAATGTCAACGGGAGAAGGAGAAGAAGAAAAAAAATTATGAGTCAGTTCTAAATACTCGGTTGCTTTTCACCCAATCTACAAATTCTCTCTTACTAAAAAGAATTTTGAATTGTAAAGAGATGAGCATGAATTGGCAATGAAGTGGCGTGCCCTCTTGAGAATTTCTCATGAATCTTCATTAACGCGTGTATTTTTATCTTATTTATTGCTAAAACTTGAATACAACAAAAGTTATATTCAAGTTTTAACAGTTTATTTAATTGATATTGTTTATTGAAAAATGCTTCCTTGATAGTCTTGTTAGTTTTTTTTTTTTTTTACAGTAGATCTATACAACATCACCGCGTATTTTGCATAAATTATTCATTAATTAAAAAATCATTTGATAAAAAATAATAACAATATTGTTAGACTGTCAGGATAATAGCTCTCCTGATTATTTAACAAGAGTATAGGTAAATGGAAAAATGAAGCACGACCGTTCTAGATAGTAGATACTGCTTTGAACCCAACGATAAAATAATTAGGTTTTCCTCCGTCATCATTTCATAGCTTATTTTAGTTTGCCCAAGAAATCATCAAACTACACTTTTGACTGTTGTGGCGACAGTATGATACTCTAGGGCTAATACTTCCCATCCAACCCAAAAAGACAGCAATCTTGATCAACTGAGATATACCTTATGTTTTCTTAGCGTTTATGTTGAAAAAATAAATGTTTTTTTTTTTCATTTCGATGGATATATTGAAAAACTAATGTTTTCATGCAAGTAATATAGGAGGAAAAAATCGTGTTGCAAATGAAGGGATATATCGCAAACCGATTTAGAACGAATACACATATAATAGAAGAAAAATAGAAGACGTATGGTTTATTCAGATTCACCCTAAAATAAGTTTACGTCTTACAAAAAAATTTCGTTGTATTCTAGTTTACAGCTGCACAAGTGATTACAATTATCAATAAAAAAACAAGCAATATATATGCTCTAAGTCTTCTCAAAACCCCTTCGATCCCACAACAAACGAACCAATTTAAACAAAAGCCCAAATCCATTGTTGTTTCGAGGGTACTGCCCCCAAACCCCCGCATTTCATGTGCATGGATCACATGGCGTTAGATCATACTTTAGTTTCCCTAAACTCACGTGGGCGTGCCCGGTGTGAGAAATAAGGGCCCTCGAAGTATTTGTCAACTATAATATTCTCCTACTTGGTGGATACTTCGTGCAAATGAAAACCTTGCTAATACCATTCATCTTCAATCCAATCACAGCAGAGCACTATTCAAACTTCGCACCCGTAATTGCTTTGGTAAGGAAGTCTAAACTATTTTCTACCGTGTCGACCTTTACAGGCCGAATTACTTTCTTCTCCACTTTCTCTTGGACAAAATGACATTATATATCAATGTGCTTTGTAAGTGAGTGAAACGCTGGATTCTTAGCTAAATAAATAGCCGCTTGATTGTCACATCTCAACTCACACGGTATCTTGCTTAAAGCCGAGCTCCAAGCACAACGGCTGTAACCATACGGTATTTTTGCTCAAAGGTTCCATCTTTGAGCAAAAATATGTTTTTAGTAATTTTTGATTTTTTTTATTTTTTTAAATCCAAAAAAAGAAAATTAGTATTTGTGGTCAGAAAAATACAAAAAAATATAGTCAATGTTTTTGTTTTAATTTTATTTTTATCTGGAGAATTTAAAATGTGAAAAATTCAAATTGGGATCACATGAGTCTTCACAAATATGAACCCAAATCGAGCCAAAAAAATCATTTGAGGCGTTTTTAGTGTTTTTCTCACTTAGTCCAGGGTATGACATCTGATTCTTATATTTTTAATTTCTTTTTGGTCCAATCAATTTCAATGTTCGAGTGGATCGCAAAAGGGACTTATTTGCATTTTTCGATTTAGATCTTGGTTTCCGATTGTGGTCAAATTAGTCATCTTAAAGGGGAATCCACGCAGAAATTAACCTTGACCCATAAGTTTTTTGGCATTCTAAATACATTAGGGAGGTCAGATTGACACGAATTCGTCATTAAGAGCCCTAATTGCACAGATCTTGCATTCGAGCTAAAATTGAGAGTTGGGGTTTTTGCGTAAATCTAAACCAATTTGACTTAAGATTATCGTTATTAAAAAAAAATGTTGGGAAGCCCAATTGTGGGGTCAATTCATTTATAAAAAAAAAGGGGGGGGAGGCGAATTTGTGCCCAATTCAGTCGAATTTGTGAACCGGGTCGGACCCGACCCGGCTGAACCGGGTCTCCACAAGGGAACAAGGTCTGCTTCTCAGGCAGAGAACAGAGCAGCAGCAAAAAAGAGGGGAAGCTGTTCCCTCTTTCTCTCCGATTTTCCACCAAGATCGGCAAAAAAAGAGAGAGAAAAACTGATTCAGTCACGCTGCACCTTGATCCTTACTGCTCCTCCAGTGATCTTCTGAGCAAGACAGAAAAGAAAAAGCAAGAGACACAGCTGGTTTTTGGCAAAAACAAGTAGAGACCGAAACTGAGAGGGGAGGAGGGACTTTTTCAGAGCCTCCGATTTTTCTTTGACCGAGGGGGGCGTGAAGACCAGGGCTGGATCCCAACAGGCTTCAAGGATAAAAGAGGGGAGGAAGAGGTCGAGAGGGAGGGGGTTCCAGAGAGAAAAGAGGAGTGTACATGGAAGAGCCGGGCTTGCGAGAGAAACAGAGGGGAGTTCTCAGAGAGGATTTTCGGTAAAAAAAAACACACACACACACAAAGAAGAGAGGAGGGGGAAGAACGGAGAGGAATAGATGCCTGTTTCTTGTAACCAAAATAAATAACGAACGCTCTCTACTGGCCCTTCGTGATGCGCCGCTCCGCTGCTTCTCGGCGCTTCCTGCATCGATCACATCCGACGAGTCACCTCCACCCACTTGACGATCGTTAAGCCATACGCCACACCAGACCAGGTAAAACCCGAACCTTCAGTCACTCGTCTCACTTAAAATGGCGGGTTGTGGTTAGTTATAACCAGCATGTGAAATATCGGATCTATTTCACCACTGGATTGTCCCTTTCTTGTGTATGTTCGTTGTAGATATGGGTAGGTCTCTTGTAGCACTTGCACGCCTCCCTTTTGTTAAAAAAAATGCGTTGAGGAGCTTGACTCTCGTCTCTTGTTTCCGTCTTTCTCTGCGTTCGTATTGCCCGGACCCATGAATCTGTTATTTATCTGGTTTCGTCGGAGCAACGTTGGGACAGATCTACACTTGGGATGGTCTTTCAGTCTGTATACGTGATTTTCACCAAAAGAATGGGCGTGTTTTGGGTTGGTCGGGACCGGCGATTTTCGGAGTTCGAATTTCGGAGCACGGATATGGTGACGACTGGTCGACGGCGAGTTTGGTGGTGGATGTCGGCATCAGAGTTTGGCCGACTATGGTCGAAATTGGCGACGGTTGTTGATGTCGATGATCGAAGTCGATGGCTAGTGATGTCTCTAGAGCGTCGCAGTGAAGCGTGGAGGCGTTCTGGAGAAGACGACGTGCGAAGAAGAAGACCCAAAAACAAAAAGAATAATAAAATAAAAAAATAAAAAATGAGTGGAAAAAAAAAAAGAAGAATAGAAAAGTCTGAGATATAAGATTTGTAGTGCGCGGATTCATTTTGGGATTTAGGTAGTTTGGGTCTGACTGATGTTTGGGCCGTTCATTGAATTTTGGCTAGAAGAGAGTTCAGAAAGGAAGTTGGACCTTTTCCTTTTAGATTTTCGCTTGGGCTTCGTGTCTTTGTCTAATCCATTTTTTTTAGTAGAAGGGTTGGGCTTAGAAGCCCAATCCAGATCACCATTTTCGAAATTTTAAGTAGTAATTAAAAAAAGATCTAAAATAAAAATAAAAAAACTATTACAAAGATTAGAGAAAATTCTCGAAAAAAAATGATTTTCTTGGATATTTAGCCTAAATTAGCATCTCCAGACTCTATTTCCGCAATGGTGGAAGGCCGATGTCTAATCTGGCTCGTTTCTTTTGTACTCTCGATTTTGTTATTTTGTTTTATTTCATTTTATTTCCGGCTTTGTATCTAAATACCCGAGGGCCGCGGGTTTTTTATTTATCGCTTTAGAATATCTCTTTATGCTCCTTCTTTATGCCCTTTTAATGATTTGTTGATTTTTTCCTTTTAAGATAAAAAACTAAAATTAGAAAAATTCCATAAAATAATCCCCTACAATACCATTTTGTATGAACTCCTAGCATGGTCGTAAAAACATGATTAGGAACTAAAAAGTAATTAAACCTCGCATGATCACATTAGGCAAAAATCAATCTCACGGTAACCGCAAGAGCTCTAGTAGATGTATTAGGGTAAATTAACCCCCGAACCCAAAAATCTATGGTTATGTAGAATCGTGCGGCCCGCTCGATAAGGTTTCCGATCTACCTTCCTCGAAAGATCGGTGGCGACTCTATTTTGTATGTACACTCACACGTGCCACCTGACCGCATTAAGGTTGAGTACGAATTTTTCGACGTTGTGACTTGGTATGGATTTGAGAGAGTTCGAGCCAAAAGGGGCCCGCATGCGAAGGCCTCTCTTGGCAATCCATTAGCTCACCTTTCTCGATTTATTTATCGAAAATCGAAGGCGGGTCACGACAACCATCTTCATCCTATTCTCGATCAACATCATATCATCCACGTATAGCGTGAGAATGACAAATTGTTCGTCCGTCCTTTTCACATAAATACAGTAGTTAGAATTTGAATGCACAAAATTAAGCTGTAGCATGTACGTGTCAAACTTCTAGTACCACATCCTCAATAAATGCTTTGTCCTATATAAAGACTTTTTGAGTTTGCACTCTCCTTTCCTTTTACTTCAAAACCTTCTTATTGGCTCATATAAATATTCTCCTCCAAGTCTCCATGAAGGAAACCCGTCTTTACATCCATCTGTTTCACCTCAAGACTGTATGCACCTACTATGGACAGAACAAACTGTATCGTGGTCAATTTTGCCACACGAGAAAAAAAAATCTCATCATGGTCAACTCCCTCGATCTGAGAATACCCCTTAACTATGAGCCTAGCCTTTTACTTCTCCACAGTCCCATTCGATTCAACTTTCGCTTAAACATCATTTACACTCAATTGCCTTTATATCCTTAAGCAATTTACACAAGTTTCGTGTCTCATTACGATCAAGAGATTGCATCTCATCTGTCATTGCGAGCTCCCATTGATTTGCATCATCCATGGATCTCGTCTCTTTTACAAAGTAGGATCATCTCTGGTAATGCTCAAAGCAAGAAACATACTCAATGCACTAAGTGAGTATCAAAGTGGTACCCGCCTTTCCCTCGTCGATCTCTTGAGAGCGGGCATGCTATATGTGTTCGGATCTTCATTCGAACATGCATCCTCAACTTCATTAACCAAGTCTAATTGCTTCGGATCAAGATCAAACTCTATTAGCGTACCTTGTGGAATCATCTCCACAGTTTCAGCTTTGGGACTTTCTTCAAGCACTATCACTTTCTTGGGCTTATTACCTTTTTGTGTGCCAATGTAGGACTTTAATTCATGAATGACAACATCCCCGTTGTATATAAGATTCTTTGATTATGGATTCCATAGTTTATAGCACTTGACCCCTTCCTTGTATCCAACAAATATGTTTTTCTCAAACTTATTATCTAGTTTACCCTTTTTCTCTTTTGGTACATGAACATACGCATCGCACCCAAACATGTGACAGATTCGGCTTCTTCTCAACTACTGCCTCATATGGTGTACGGTCCTTCACTTATGAGGTCAATGACCGATTCTTCAAATAACTTGTCGCGGCTACAGTTTCTGCCCAAAATTCAAGCCCCAAACCTATCCAACTCAGCATGCATCTTGCCTTTTATATGAGTGACTAATTTAATCTTTTGATCACGCCATTCTGTTGAGGCGTATATGGGGTCATCTTTTGCCTTGTAATACCATTGTCCACATGGAATTGCTCGTACTTGTCCGAATAAAATTCATTTTCACTATCTGTACGAAGTACCTTGATTTTCTTACTCAATTAGTTTTCAACCAAAACCTTAAATTCTCGAAATTTTTCGAATACATCTGATTTACTTTTAATAAAATAAATCCAACTATATCTTGAAAAATTGTTTATAAACGGTACATAGTATTGGATCCTCCAATAAATGGAGTCAGAGTAGGCCCAAAATCATCACTGTGAATCAGTTCGAGAACCTCTATTGCTCTTGTATCAGTGTGTTAGAAGCTAACTCTTTTCTGTTTTCCATGAAGACAGTATTCGCAGAATTAGAAACCCATAGAGAAATCCGGTACTTCCTCTACCATTTGACTCGAAGCTAAGGTAGACAGTCCTTTTACACCAATATCCCCTAACCTCTAATGTCACAACATGGGTGTATCATTTCCATCTTTCTTGGTCTTTTCAGATATGAACCTGGCACCAACAATCACCGTTTCCCCGAGCTACTTGCACAATGTCCCATGATGGACCCCTCGTGCAACCACAATAGAATCTCGAGTCATCTTGTATGAATTCTTATCACAGTTGAAAGTAACCCCCGAATCAGCCATCGTATCAATCGATAAAAGGTTTCTACTTATCGATGGTATGTGCATCACGTCCGGAAGAGTCTTCACTTTGCCATTACTCATCCTTAGCTTCACCCTGCCATGCCCAACAATTTGAACTACAATATCATCTCCAAGCATGACATCTCCACCATTATATTGCTCATATTCACAAAACCATTGTCTATGAGGTGTCATGTGGTATGAAGAACCAGTGTCGACGAAATATCCTTGTCTAACTGCACCATACATGCAGCAGCTATATACATATCTCCTGTATCGATATGATTCAGTTTCTTTATTAAAAATTGACTTGTTTTTACAATCCCACTTACCATGGCCACACTCTTCATATCTCCAGCATTGTAACTTCCTCTCCTTACTCTTCGATCGCCCACGAGATTTGGATCTGGACCCTCTCCGATTTAGAGCCTTATCTACTGGCCTTGCCCTAGTAGTTGGTGCTTCTTTATCGGAATCCCTGACCATTTCCTTCGTGTATCCTCTAATAATAAGCCCGAACACACACTCTTACGATAATTCCTTGTCCCCACCATCGATTACCACAATTAGGATATCACATGAATCCGGCATTGAACAAGTAGTGTTATCGCCTTATCATCATCTTGGAACTTAACACCGATTGATACGAGTTGACTTATCAACGTGTTAAAGTTATACAAATGACAGAAAACGAATTGCCCTAGTGTATACGGCTTTTTCCTTAAGCACAACTTACTAACCAAGGACTTACTTTGACACAGTGACTCCAGTTTCTACCATAAATCCTTGGCTGTAGGTTCGCCCATCACATTCGTCAAAATGGAGTCCACGAGACAAAGCCGAATCAAACCTTTTGCTTTCTGATTGATCCATTCTCGGTCTTCAATCTCCTTTGGATCTGGATGTTTGGAAGTTGAATCCCCATCCTTCCCCACTTTCTTGCCCGATTCTTTTATCACGACACCTGGCGTTACAACAATAAGCCTTTCTGTTATAATTGCCGACCAAAGATCTCGATCACAAAGGATATCCTCCATCTTCATCTTCCACAGATCGAACCATGTCCCATTGAATTTTTGTATCTCAATCAATGATGCTCCTGACATCTCAGATAAACCCTAATTCCTCGAACACAAGTCTTTGATACCAATTGAAGGGATGTGTCTCAAATCAATTTAGAACAAACACACAAATAATAGAAAAAAAAATATACAACGCACGGTTTACTCATGTTCACCTCAGAATAGAGCTATGTCCTGTAAAGATATTTCACTATATTTTGATTTACAGCAGCACAACTGATTATAGTTATCAGTAAAAAACGAGCATAATATATATGCAATAAATGGGCCCAAAAATCTAAGCCTACGCAAAACCCCTTTAACCACACAACGAATGGATCAACTTAAATAAAATCCCAAATTTGTTCTTATTTCGAGGGTGTTGCTCGCTCACGGACGAGCAGAAGCCCAGCGGGACCCTCATATCGGGGGCATTGCCTCCAAACCCCCGCATTTCATGCGTAGGGGTCACATGTCGTTAGATTATACTTTAGATTTTATTAGCTCACGTGAGCGTGCTCAATGTGAGAAACAATAGTCCCCGAAGTATTCGTCAACTCCAACAGTAAAATTGCATATTGATTATAGAAAATGTATTGCCCCATCTATGTAAAAGTTAACTCTTATGTTAATCATGTTGGGAAAACTCCTTAGGGTATTTTGATGATTTCAAAACTGTCATTGTTTTGACATATTCCTGATAATTGAGATGTTCATCGTGATGAAGTGGTGACAATGTCAGGAAGACTGTGATAATACCCTTGGTTTGCGTAAGTACTGTGAATGGCGATTACGAAGATGAGGATCTTGACAAGAAGAGAACAAGAATGATATGACGTTATTCGTAAGGGTTTGAAGGTACCATAATAAGGTGATCATTTAGGTAAAGTCTTTGTATACTGATATGTTCAGGAGTATTATAAGATAATGTATTGTAAGTCGTTCCGCAAGTAGCACCGTGGACAGCACCAACATACTATTTTCAATGACTTGTGCTACTATCAAGCGATGAGGAGCAATGTATCGTGCAAATATCTATTCCCAAAAGGTGCCGATCATCCTTTCATCTTAAGAATGACCATCGAATGGGAAGAACATAGCTATATATATATATATATTGGTCTAAAGGGAAGAACATAGTTATTGACAAGCTGGGAATCCGCAAAAAGAGGACCATAGATGATTCAAAGCAGTGCTCAGTGCCGATAGTTTTGGTCAAAAGTTAGAATGAATAGCTGCCGAAACATTGCCAACAAACTCTATTTTGGAAAATCATGGTTTTGCCAGGAGCTGCTGATTGTACGTGCCGCCTGAACCATGGCATTTGCATGAATCAACTCCTGATGGCTCTTAACTCATCAGAAGGATCTCCAATAGTTGGATAGGAGAATGAACGTCTATATAAAGAGGATTCAAGCATCTAGAAGGGGTTGGCAAAAAATTGAGAAAGCTTACTTTGTTATCATCATCTGTGTTCTAATTTGAACAGGCTGTGTTACTGCTTGTTTGACTCTTGTTGCAGAGTTCTTATTGCATTGTAGTTAGTGATAAGTGATTTGGACAAGTTTGATAGCAGTATTTGCTTGCTGATAGTCTAATCTATCATTCTATAGAAGCATTTTTGGTTGATTATAATATCTCTTGAAGATCATTATGGATTCTAGCCGTTGTTTTGGCTATTATTGTAGAGACTGAGCAGTTGGAGATAAAGCTGATTCACTGTGCTATTTTATGTCAATTCATTATTGCCTATAATCGCATGATATAAGCACCTGCATGCTTGGTTCTTTCAATTTGTTTCTATAGGGGATAATTACCTAATTAGTTTTAAAACTATTGCATATATGTCAACTCAATCCTGAAATTTTCAATTTTGCTAATGTAGCCCTAAATCTTTGTGTGAAACTTGAATATGGTCCTGTGCTTCAATTGTTAGAAATTACTTACGTGACGTCTACTCACCATCGACTATCGCCAGGTCAACCTTTTTCGATGGACATTGGCCGAAATAATTAAATTGAAATTTTCATGCAAAAGTTTAGAATTACAATGACAAAATTGAAAATTCTAGAATTGAATTAGCATTATCCAATTGATGACTTTCCTGTTTCTGCAACTGCCAAAGCATATCTTACCATCTTTTGCAAAAGATTGTTCAAGTTTTCAAACAACCTATTCACCCTTGTCAGCTAACGATTCAAAGTAAAATGAAGCACCAATGAAAATTAGCAAAGGAATTGGGATATTGTGAACAATGTGGGATTTTTGTTTTCCTTCAACAGATGATGGATAAAATTAATGTGACCTATTTCTCAAATCGACAGGCTTGATGGTCCATAAATAGTGAATGTGCTAATAAATTGCAACATCTGTGGAAACAAAAAAATTGAGAAGATATCTTCATCGTACTTCCACATTATATTCGCACGTGTCCTTTTCTAATTTGGCTTGAACTTAAGAGGTCATCCTTCATTTATTTATTTATTTATTTATTTATTTTGAAGTGCAATGCCTATCCCATCAACAACTTGATTAACCCTTTTTTGTTGAGTAACCATTCTTCAAATGAGTCCACTACAACCCAATAATTGCAATTAAAAACGCGATTCTCGGGCACTAAGAAGAGGATTGGATTGGACTAGTTCTAACCTCCCCAAGCCAAAGTCTAGATCAAAAAGACGAAAAAGAGTTGTCATAATGACTCATAATAAAATGCCCATTATCCACAGAACGTTGCCACTTCCATGGTTTGCATTTTTGCTTGACAAGTAATAGGCAAACAAATCACCAAAACTTAATTAGATTTTGCGGAAAATGAATGACGTGGATTTAAAAAAATATATATATCTATCGGTGATGAAAGCCTTTTTGACCGACTAATTATTTGAAGAACGGTTATTTCAGATTTTTTTTTTCTCAAATCGTTCATTTTTTTCGTGAAAGAAACACGCGGATATACTTCACTTGTCTTAATTGGTGCTAACCACACTTGGTTGTGCTCAGATGCAATGTGAGGGATTGCTATCGGGCAATTATGAGTGTCCTCTTCTGCGTCGCCCTACCAATTCTCTTCCTTGAACAAAAATAAAGGAAAGGAATGTGAGTGCGTGCATGCAAATGCGAGTAATTGTAGATGTACATGTGCACATCCCGGGCACATCCGCCAAAGACGAGAGTAGAAAAATGGAAGTGCCTCACTTTTGGCTCCACTATCTTCCATGTCAACTATGTGATGGTCTTTGTCTGCCAACTCTCTAGCCAGCAACGTGCATAAAAGATCAGTCCGGGTGTAGTTTCACTTTAGGAACGATCATTCTTTAACAAAAAAACAAAAAAAAAAAACAAGATTAATATCACGAAGCACCATAAATTAGTACATGCATAATAAATTTACTTCAAATTAATTATTTGATCATCAAAAATCTCAAACTGGTATATCTGTGATAAATTTAACATCTACTAATTTTCATTAAAATTGAGTTAATGTTACAAAAAATTCCAAACTGATACCTGTGACAAACAAAGGGTAAAACTCACAAATTAATACACTCATAATTGTCGCGTGTCTTCTAACTCAGTAATTTAGCTGCGAAATGTGACAAAAAGTAACGGAAGGTGAATTTGTCACAACAAGTATACAAGTGGTACGTTTGATGGTGAAAAAAATTAATTTGGGGTAAATCAGTCACTTATGTATCAGTTTGGGATTTTTCTGATATTAATAAAAAAACTCATAATTGAAGTATATTTTGCAAAGTGAATATCAATTAAATCCTTTAAATCATACGTTAAAACCCTAGTCCTTGTGGAGGGAGAGAGAAGCCTACATCTTTATGAGCAGGTGACCTCATTAGGTATAATACTTACACAACCCCACCAAGAATCCCCAACTTATATAGCCATTAGAGCTTGTGCATGAATGCTCAACAACACAAAGCAACCTCAGAAGAAATTCTCTCTCTCTCTCTCTCTCTCTCTCCCCAGATACCAAACGATGTGGAAAGAGTGGAAGGAGCAGAACAATGGGATCATCAGCGGTGGCGGAGTTAGTGAATGCCTGTTACTGTTGTGGGCAGCTTTGCTTGCTCTGTCTCTAATATCAGCCATTCTCTTGTCGTGTGCAGAGGGTGCTTCTTCATCCTCCAAGGACAGAGCAGCTTCTGCTGACGACTCTGGCTTCTATGGCGCTGGATGTGCCGCCGGCTGCGGCGCCGCTTGTGGCGCTTGATGATGTTTGTGGTCGGTTTCTAATTCTCACTAACCTCATGAATTTGAGATGTGGCAAGAACTTACACCCTTCTGTTTGCACGTCAAGAAAACCCACGAGTTAAACTAGATCCACCTTATCATTTGTCATAGAGAGTGTTGGATATGATTAAGTTTAACTAGTTGTTTGAACTTTTCTTCTATTTATTTGTGTAGTTTTTGCACCACTAAGCTTGCAGAAATTTTCCAAGAAAGCTCCCATATGGGTATTCAGATGTTATTCAGCCTGTTCGTGGCTATAATCTCCCTCTTGTTGAGCAAAAAATCTCAATGTTTGACTATAAATAATCCACTGGCCTGGTTGGCATGCTATTAATTCAACATTTTGTCAAAATTATAGCACAAAATCAAAGTCAATCACACGATGTTCGATACATGTTGCATTGAAAAAAAGAACGAAGAACTTTCTGATGGTGACAAACCACAGAAATTACAGAGTGAGTCTACGTAGAGCAATACCATCGCAAGCATTAATCACGTCGGCAGAGCGCGGAGCACCATGATATACACAATACTTCTCCAAACAACCATGTAGGTGGCAGGTGTTGCTCAGTCTCACGTGACCTCCATAAAAGTAAGAGCTACATAACACTTTCTTTACTAGGGTTTAATTGCTGCCCCGTGCTGTTACTGATGAACCAGAGAATAGAAGAGAACCAAGAACAGTGCAATATCAAGACATTAGAAATACCAGAGTCTTCGATGTCTATGACAGCAGAAGATAGACTCGAGATCCGGCAAGAGGAGTCACGAGTTAAAATAAGTCGATAAGATGGACAAAAACTTTCTCCAGGAAAGACGATTAGAAACAGAGCAGTACACCGACCAAAATGTGTTTTCCAATCCCACGTAGCAAGAGACTGGTGATCATTGCTCCTAGACTCCTGAGAGAACTAAGGAACTATAGCCTCATGCATGTAGCAAAGAAGAATAATACTGGGTAACACATATAATCTAAATGCAGGACATGTCATCCTACTCCGAAACAAACTTGCACCAAATTGATCATTACCAGAACAATCTACACAACTGATTCTGTCCTTACAGACTCACATAGGATTCAGACCGTCCCCGCAATTTAACTGGCTTGCTATCAGAATCAGTATCTGAGAATGTAGAATAAGCTGCATAAACTTTCTTCTTTGCCCCGCAGCATGTTTGCTGCCTCACTTTCTTCAGAGCATACAATCCAACCCTGCAAGGTGCCTTGACAGCGCGCAATAAAATGGTGAGCGGACACGCAATGCACAACAAGCAACAGGAACACATGCATTCTGTAGAATAGTAGCAGCATCCGGAAATCTTCTTCTTTGAAGTTAAATCAGAGCCAGAGGCAGAAGGCTTCCCTTTCATTTCCGCTACGAGGAATTGGATAAAAATACATGTTGACCTCAAAACCACGTATCACTATATCAAGAGAGTATGGCCACTGCCTAAGGAATTTTGTTATCAGAGAATGTACTTAAGCTTTTTCTTTTAGAAGGTGAACCTGATTCTTCCTTCTCTGCCACTTTTTATACTTTTTGCTAGATTACACCTTATCAAACACCGTCCAGATTATTCACTTCCTCACTTTTTCTGAAACCCTTTAGACCTTTCTTTATCAACTTAGTACGAGGGACAGCAATTTCTACACATCCCTTAGATGCTATATTCTTAAACTCAAAGGCAGTGCAATGAGTCCCTTAAGATGCTATATATTCCTTTGGTCAGTATGAAAACTACTCTAGCGAATAGCGAGACAAGAGAAGGTAGTCCATTACGTCAGCTCAGGAAGTCCTAAATCTTTCAACACAAGCAAATAAAAGGAGAAAAAAATAAATGAAAAAAACCATGAACAGAGAGAACGCCATAGATGTAATTCAATAGTTGATGAGATTTCGCTTCATTCTCTCTGTCTCACTAATAGCAACAACCACATCAGAATAGGCCCTTTTGAAGTCTTGCACCAGTTCAACCATATCAAAAGCTCGGAAGGTAAGAACATGGAACAATTCAAAATTCAATTCCTCTTGAAGCAAATATCTTTATCATTCACAAATTTACATCTGAGGCTAGAAACTGGAAAGATTCCGCACAAGTTAATTACATTACTCCAGACAAAACAACAAATCGCCTGCATCAGATGCGCAAGATAACAGATCTAGAGTGCTACGTATGTATTAACCTTATCCCTTCCTAACTGACGGTCTTATGACCTGGTAATGAACAGATTACCAATCTCTCAATCATTGTCTTCACCACTTTTAAGATCTTCACGTCTAACGTCAGAAGGAAGTTGATCGAGCAAGCTCTCATCGTTTTTTCCTGCCAATTTTCGCTTCAAAATTTCCTCGAGAATCGACGGAATCGCGTCCATGTTGCCATCATTGTAAAATGTTAAGATCTTCCTCTTCAGTTCTGGAAGAAGTGAGAATTCAACTTTGAACATAAGTCAAATGTTACATTACAAAGTAATCACCTATAATTTGTCCCCAAAAAACAAATATCACCTAGATTTTATAACCATCAAAACAAAACAGAGCACATACAGTTCAAGTCCTCTTCCCTATGACAAAAGGTTTCACCAGTTGGTAATCCAATAGATGTACCAGTTGAAAGGACGACGCAAGTCCCAGAAAAGTAATTGGCAACCTCAAAAAGAAACGCGAAGCAAAATTGCTGACTAACATTCCTATGTCATGGTAATTGCAACTGTATCAAGCTCAAAACCATTGAAAAGACCATATTTTCCAGGTGTTCCACTTCAGCATTTTCACTTGCATGATTTCCAATAGTGCAAAGCAATTGATTTTCTCCAACCAGTACTCGTCCGCCGAAATCAAGAAAGAGTAAGAGATAAAAATTGACAGCACATCTCTGCATCCCTAACCTTCTCCGCCATCATCATCGGCATGGGAAGCATCGTTCTCCTGATCTCGCGGCTTGTTGTGTTCGTCGTGGGAATAGAATCTGACCCTATTGATGATCGAAGCAGGAAAAGAAACGATGGGTCGATTCCATTGAGAGCAGAGAGTGAAGCTCCTGAGCAGACTCCGACTCATGGCTTCTCCAGTTCAGGGGTTCAAGGCCAGATCAAGAATCAAGATGCAGGGTTTATGGCTAGGGTTTACAACTGAGAGAATTACCATAATAGCCTAATAGGTAGTAGGTGAACAGATTGTGGGCCTTTTGGGCCAGCTTATACCTGAGCCCAATTTCTGGATCTGGGCCTTTACTTTGGGCCAGAATCGTTTGATTCTTTTCTTCTTATATTATTCCTTCAATTCACGGCGCTATATTTTAACAAAATAGGTAAAATGATTCCCATACACTTATATAAAGAATATTTAAATCTCGTGGACAAGCGATGCGCGATACTTCGACAAAGTTAAATGGCTAAAAATCCTTTTCTCTCTCTCTCTCTCTTTTCTCTATTCTCTTGTATTAGTAAAGTGAAGTCTTTCGAGATTTGCTATTGCAAACTCCGCCTCTCGATTAGTCTCATCACCATACTGATATCCTCCAATCATCTCGCCCTACCACCAAAGACCTTTTTTTTTTTTTTCGAGCGTGACGTGCTGTATTAAGTAACCCAATTACGAGGATGCAATGTCGATGTCACATAAATCATACGCTTCCTAGCCGCTATACAAATATTTACTCGACGCTCGCCACGACATGATAAGAATTTCGACCGTGGAGAGAGAGAGAGAGACGTGCCTAACTTGATTCGTGGAGATGATAAACAAACACATCACTGTATACCTATCCTTGTCTAGAATCAGCCGCAATGAAGTTTCAAGAGGTACCAAGATTGGCCAAACTTTGCTTTTAAAATCGGGTGGGTGATGCACACAAGACATGTATGTATCTGGTGACCACACTTGCCTATCGCGTGTCAGCACTTGGATGAAATTTAGTAATCGCAGGTCAAACTTGGTGATGGAAACTACGTGAGAGCAAGGTTTACAATGGGCGTTTCTAGGGTTTGGAGGTCCACGTTACATCGGTTATCCATCAATAATTGAAGTGTACGTTCTTGCTTGTTGGTTGAGCTCACCTGTTAAACTTCTATAAGGCTATACGCTAAGGCTTCTTGATTAATTGAGCCGCACTTTGATTTCATTAAAGAAATGGGGTTGTACTTGCTCTTCTTTTTCCCTTATATATAACCTAAACTATTAGTATAAGTTCAATTTAATCTCTGGACTATATGAAAATGATTAATGTTGTTCCTTCATTAATTCAAGTTCAAGGATAATCTTTCTATTAAAAGAAAAGGGTGACGAAGAATGCCGTCGTATAATTTAGGAAAAGAATTAATACATAACGAAAGTCTAGGGATCGTTTGAAATAAATTTAAAATTTCATGTACAATATAACACATTGAGCTAAAGATCGAGGATGCCGTTGCAAGTCAGACGAGAGATCTCATTTGTGTCGTTATCGGGTATAAACAAAAAAAAAAATTAGCAAATCTAGGGTGCCGAAAAACTTTTCATTAAAGGCGTGTAGGTAATGGAGGACAGTAAAAGTTAAGGGAGGAGAAAGGTAGGGAGGGGAAGATATTGATGAGCATGCATAAGCTGTTGTCGAGCGAGTTAAAAGCTCAATAATCATGTTCAAGGCTGCAAACGTTTCATGATTCTGTCCATATGGACAAAACCAAAGCTCTTTTTTTTCTTTTTTGTGGGAGAGGCAATGCAGGCCGTGACCTAAAACAATGGATGATTAAGCCATGCAGACTGCAAGGAGCCGTGGAGGAACGGCGAATGCATGTCGCCGCCGCCCTTTCCGACCGCTTGATTCTCAGCGCAATTTTTTTTTTCGTTTTTGACCGGAATGCACTATAAAAAAAAAAAAGAAAAAAGAAATTTCATGTCTATTCACATAGCTCTCGCCTTTGAAACCTCTTTTTTTTTTTTTTTGGCTATCTCTTTCTTGTGATCTAAGTTTTTCGTCTTTGGTAGGGCGAACTGTAAAAATCCAGTGCAAGACCTTCTGGGCCGGTGGCATGCCCTAGCCTTGGCATGGGGCAACCTTCCTTCCCTCCTCCTAAACTTTATCGATTCTAAAAATAAAAAGAATTCTACTGATGATGAAAATACGTTCATTTTTTATAAGCCATCTCGTAAGCAAATATTCCGTAAAAATCGTTAGTATTCCGTGCACCATATCTATATTTGACATGAATGATCAACAATTTTATTTTCATTGTGCAGCAATCCCCTTTGGCAGGCGATCTGTAAATCCGCCATTGGACTCTCTATGTTTGTGGTGTGCCCAGGGCTTAGCATGGGGTGGCTTCCCTTCCTCCTAAACATTTTCTGATTAAAAAAAAAGATATTAATGCCACCAAAAATCCTAAATTCATATATTTGTAATAGTTTTACCCCCCAAATTAGCCCCAAAATAGTATATTTGTGATAAATTTACCCCAAACTGGTACAATCGTGACAAATTTACCATCCGATAGTTTTCGTTAAAATTTACCGTTAAATTGCTAAGTTGGATAACACATGGCTAGGTGTATCAATTTAAAATTTTTAGTGGTATTGACTCAATTAAACGAAAATTAACAAAGAGTAAATTTATTATATGTGTACCAGCTTGAAATTTTTTATGGTTAAAAAAAAAGTAGTTGGGATAAATTTGTCACAAGTGTACCAGTTTGGTATTTTTGGCGGTCAAAAAAATAATTTGAGATAAATTTATCACAGATGCACCAGTTTGAAGGTTTTTTGCGGTATTAATCCTTTAAAAAAAATAAAAAATTATACACTAGGTTTTTTGCTTCAACTTACCCTAGACTCCGTGACTATATCGCCTTGTTAGGTATAACGATAAAAGTCTCTTGAACTTCTAGAATAATCAATTGATTTTTTTATTATTATTATTGGGCTATGCTATAAGATGAAATGAAGGTCCACCGCTTATCATTAGACTCTATATTCTTAGTTGATGAATAAACTAGAGAGAGAGAGACAGAGAGAGAGAGAGAGAGAGAGAGGACCATATGTGATGGAGTAGAAGCGAAGGAGGAAAAGTCAAAAAGCAATCTTGTTTACCTCTTTTCTTTTTGCTAATCAAGCTTTGTCAAAAGAGAGAAGAAAAGCAGCCAATTGGCTTCGCTCCTTTTCTGGTTAATCACAGCTTGCCAATATAGTCACTCTCCCCGATGCCCTTGCTTTCCATCAGACAACCCATGCCCTTGCCGGGTACTTTTTAATGGCAGGAATAATTGGGTTGGGAAAAAGAAAAATAGAGATTGTAAATTATTTTAATGATTCATAATTTGTGGAATATAATAGCAACCGTGATTTTAAAATTTCTAACATATTTTCTGTAATTTAAACTTCATCAAAAGTTATTTAAAGGAAATTAAAAAGATAATGCATACCGGCCAAAAGACCATTCATCACACTAGGATTAAAATGCAAAAAGCGTTTAACATCGACGATAGTCGCCGGGGTCAGCTATCGGATTCGTCGAGGGAAATTTGTGATTTTGGCATGATATGAAGAATCAGACAATGTCCGACTCCAACCGGCCCAAGAACATATCGAACCGACTAATTGAAGCCGTCTTAATTGCGTATTTGATCACGTATGGTTATCGACTGGCTAGGGAATTAGTCTCTTGGACGAGCCTAAGCAGTGATGTGAAGGCGGACCATAATTTTGTGGCGAGGGCATGACTCGAGACTCAAAACTGCTCCATTAGATGGTGTTTATATTAGGAGGTTGCGACCACTTGACATTTCTAAATACTTTTTTAAAAATTAACAAATTGATTATTTTTCGTTTTCCTTTATGTTTGTCGGGTCTTTCCTCCTCCTAATTTGATGAATTGTTACTTAATTGCTAGTCAACGAGAACTTATCACTTTTTATCATGAGAGGAGAGATATATTGTATCATTTTATTTTTTATTTTTTATTTTTTATTTTTTATTTTTTATTTTTATTTTATTATTTTTTTTGGGGGGGTCGAAGTTTCAAAGGTTAAATATATCAATATATCTACAATATTCGGGCATAGTTGGTCTGTGGTTAAGAGTACTTACGATCATGTGAGGATTTTAAGGTTGTCAATGAAAAGAATGAACGCCGGCGGACTAAAAGAATTTTTCGATTCGGGCGAAGAAAAGTGTCGCCGGTCATCTTTGAATCAGTCAATTCCGGAAGCCCCCCTCTCTCTCTCTCTCTTCATAACCATGGCCGGTCGAGCTCAAGGCATCGTCCACGGTCGCTATTGAGCTCGAGCTTGCAGCGACCATGGCCATGGCCACCATATCCAAGCAGGTCGGCGGCGAGCGGCATGGTCGAAGTCGTTTTCAACGCATTCCAAGGCTTGCGAGGGCGATGGCCAGCGGTGGGAAAGGGTAGGGATCGATGGTCGGGAGGGTTTCGACGTGGATGATTTAGAGTTGGTGCTTTGTTCATTTTTCTGTATAGATGATTTTGCTACCTATGTAGTTGTCATGTGAAAATTTTGAACCATTCTATAACACGACGGGAGTGCTCCAATGGTCTAATTAAATAACACGGCGATCAATTTAGGAGCAAAAATTGACCGATAATAGAAAGAGTGTAAGGGAAGGATTAAGGATTTCGACTTTTTAGCCAAAGTACATGAATCATCGGTAACACTAACTCAATTTTTAAAAATTAACAGACATATATTTATGTCGGAAGATGGTCTTTTCTCTTTTATTTCGAGCAAGTACTTAGTCGATAGGTCACATTCATGTTGCCGACCAACCCCATCTCAGGCAAATCAAGAAAGGGTCATCGTCGGAAAAGTGGGGGCAAAAAAAAAAAAAACGAAAATTTAGCAAACCCTCGAAAGAACAATATAGTTGTGGAGATTTTTGTCCTCTTATGATGCCACTTCTCTCGAAATATTGCGTTCGAGCGGACATCGTTGTCTTGCACATGATTTTGAGAAGAAATTATCAAGAAATTTTATGTTAATTAAATCTTAAATCTTTAATTTTGCCAATTATCCTAAACATTTCGACGATTTGGCCATTTTTTTTTGTAGAAAATTACTGGCCGTTCTGCATGTCACAATCGGCACTACCGTGAATAATTTTTAATAATTTTTCAATAATTTTTCTTAATTTGTGTTGTTCCTTTGTTTTTTTTTTTTTGACAAGTGGCGATCGCCGACCAGAGATAGTGGTCGACAAGGGCTAGTCTCAAATGATAGGAGGGCGAGCACTCACAAGGCCTCCGTCGCTAGATTTGGCAAGGCATACCTTAGCCTAGGCTAAGGCGGCCTCGTTGAGCATCACCTGGGCAAGGCCCAACGTGGGTCGGCCTGACCTAGGCTAAAAGAAAAGGGAAAGAAAAGTATATATATATTTTTTTTACGTTGTCATTGACCATGCCATATAGTACGATCATTATCCACGTCAGTGATATCCAGTCAAAATCGGTTGGATGGACTATACTGATAATTCGTCAAAATTTTTAAGACTAAATTAACCAAATCAAAAAGTTTATAACTGGACTTGCGCGAGTGCAATACGTATTTAACTTTCTTGGTAATTTTGCCCCGACGATACCCTGTATTCGGACCGCCTTCTGGCGATCGGGCTTAGACACAGCAATGTTCCACAAGTCTTAAAACTCAGTAAGACCATGCTAAATCACAGAGTCCGACAACGCATCGAATTCGCATGCTTGCGCTTAAATTACCAAGACACGTTGCTAAATTACTAGGGAAGGATTCAAAGGGGGGATTAGTACTAGCGCGAGCAAGATCTGACTATTGAGAGTCCACAAAAGAGTAAAAAAGTTAGGCAATGAAAGGAAAAATCAATGGCGATGCGAGTTAGTCAAAGGGGTGACGAGAAGCGCACCAGAAAATGTGGAAAGCCTGTCGCCAGCATATTTGACGAAACAGACGAAAGATGAAAGGACGTGGCTTTTCTTCACGTGCCGCCGGTCCGTTCCCGGTTCGAACAGCTTCGCTTCCTGTTCCTGCGTCTCAAGCGGTCATGTCCTGGGAATTTCAAAAGCCCCACCCCCACCCCCACCCCCACCCCCGGTCAGATCGAACGCTTGTGCATCTAGAATTTGGATAATGATTGGGACTTGTTATGGTTTTGTCGCACGATTTTGCGGGAGTAGATCATGATAATGGAAGAACATCCGGGACTCATGATATGGTAGGAGCGACCACGGCGTGGGACTCACTGCTCGTGCTGTTGATCCATGACTTTCCGAGAGTGTGATCGGGGTTTTTCATCCTTTTGTTTCCCTTGGTGTCTTCAATGTTGTTCTTTAGATTGTAGTCTTTCTTTTCTCAAACGTTAGTTATGTTAGGATTTGACGCACAATCGAGTCGAAGTAAAGCGTAAAGCGAAAAAGAAAAATCAAGACACGAGGTTTTATTCCGATTCACCTTTAAATTACAGGCTACGCCCAGCAAAAGATTTCATTATAATTAGCACTATGCATATCTCGTCACATTATATATATATAGCAATAGCTACTCATGAATCCAAATTCAAATTGTTAATGAAAAATTACGGGGCTTAAGTCGTAAAATCCCTATGCTATTAAGGGGGCGCTGCCTCTTTGAGGCCTCTGCCAGGACGAGTCCCCTAACTCCTACCCTGCTTAGGGTGGGGACGGGACCCACGTGATTTTATGTCGCCGGGGAGGATGAGCCACCCACTAAAACAGATTTTATGCCCCTACATGATTACACTCCATCGATGGTTTCGCGCCTCATTCGGACAATCTAGACTCCGGTGAAGTCTCATCCCGGGCAAGCCCGAAAAGCACTTTGTATATTGAAAATATGTAGCCGGATATTCTGCGATCTGCCCACTTGATCGGTTCTAGCAATAAACATGGATCATGACATAACCCTAAGTGGGTTTTGAAGGCGCTCATAATATGTCATCGCTCTCGTCCTCTGCACCTGCATTGTCATGCTTCTTTTGCACCTCTGAAACTCACATGCCACCAATCTGAACAACTTCCAATCTGTTTTTGCTTCATCTTTAATCTATTCTTCCCCCTCTTCAAGCTATCTCCCATTCCAACACATTCACGT
Source organism: Rhodomyrtus tomentosa (assembly GCA_028455895.1). Classification (NCBI taxonomy): domain Eukaryota; kingdom Viridiplantae; phylum Streptophyta; class Magnoliopsida; order Myrtales; family Myrtaceae; genus Rhodomyrtus; species Rhodomyrtus tomentosa. Next base: position 43,315,681 of record JAPCWY010000003.1, on the reverse strand, counting down.
GCCAATTTAACTTGATCTATCAGCATGGCCTAATGGAAGGAAAAACAAAGATGAGATGAGAAAATAGGAGTTTTTAGGCGGAGCGAAAATCTCATGTTGAGACCGGTTTGCATCACGAAAAATCTTAAATTGGTATACTCGTGATAAATTTATCTCAAATTAATTTTTTGTTCACGAAAAATTTCAAATTGATCCGTGCGTGATAAATTTAATATCCCTTAATTTTCGTTAAATTAGATTATTACCACGCAAAAAACTCCAAATCGGTAAATACGGGACAGACGAATGATAAAAATCCAAACTCACATACTTACCAATTTTCAAGTGTCGTTTAACTTGACCAATGGACGGTAAATTTATGACATACGTTACAGCTTGTGATTTTTTTTATTTTTTTTTGGTGGGAGCTTTGAGTGTGGAACTGTGGGAGACATGAATGGGCCCACTGAATTGGATGCTTTTGCCTGAAGACATATTAGCAGCTCACATGATTACAACTGTGTTTTTTTTTTTTTTTTTTTTTGGGGGGGGGGGGTGGGGGGGAGCGGGAATAGGGGACGTTTTGGCTAATGAAATGCCAAGTTATGAAGGTCGTAATCCCAATCCCACTCAAAATGCAAGTTAAAAATTGTATTTTTGACCTTGTGATTTTCTACATTGGGGATGATGACGAACTGGGCCCCATTCAAATGCTGTCCACACTGCTGCACAAATCTGACTTTTTGTACACACTGTGTCTTCTTACTCCTCTCCTGCAACTTTTTTATCTCTCCGCCTCAAGCAAGACAACAACCAGGTCCACAGGGCAAAAGGTTTCATTTTTTTTTTTAAAGAATTTCTGAAAAGAAATGTTAAAATGATTTATGTGATAAAGGGACAGCACTCTCCTCCTGATCTCCCATTGATAAGTAAGAATCTGTCAAAACTTAGGGAAAGCAAAAGCTCACTTGCAGAGGTTCCCAGCAGGGTCCTACAGTCTTTCTTGTTTCCTGGAAAAAGAATTCCCACTGTTCCTACAAGAAGACAAGCCATAGCCCACTCAACAACCCAACATCGCCAAAATTAAATCTTTATGGCCAGGAAAAAAAGCAGAGAAGATAAAAATTAAATCCTTGCCACAGGAATTGCAAAAGCCAGGAGAGGAAAAGAAAAGGGGAAATTCAAAACCAAGATCAAGAATTCAAAGAGTCCTCTGAGTCCTCCCTCTCTCTCTCTCTCTCTCTCTCCCTTCACTAAAAGAATCCCTCTCTCTGCAACACTCATTCTTCTCTTCTAAAGCTTAATCACCCCAAATATTCCATCTCTCTCTCTCTCTCTCTCTCTCTCTCTCTCTCTCTCTCTCAGAGAAATCATGCCTGTTTTGGGAGAGAGCTCTGAGCACACCAAACCCAGAAGACCGAGAAACCAACTCAGCAATCCCATTCAAGAAACTACAGATCCGAGTCCTTCAATCTTCGTCCCTCCAAACCGCGGTAAACCCACCATATCTTCATTCCTCCAACCGGAATCCCCCAATGAACACGTGCCGACGACCATGAACCTCACCAAGAAGAAGCATTTCGCATCGTCTAGGTTCAGGGGACTCGGGTGTACGGCCTCCGCATCGCAGCAGGTTTCTGTGCCGGCAGTGATCAGGGCATCTGCGGATTGGGAGAAGAGGAAGGTGAAGAAGAAGAAACAGAAGAGAGGCGGCGGCGGCGGCGGCGGCGGCGGCGGCAATCAAATAGTGGTGGTCGACGGTGGTGTGTCAAGCTTTGGGGGTTGCAATTCTGGGTCTTCTTGTGTGGTGGCTGAGGACGCTTGGTGTGGTCCTGGAATTGGCTTCTCAGCTGCTGATGCTGATTGTGTCGTGGTCGGCAGGAGGAACTTGTCTGCAAGAGGGACGATTGATGGCGATAATTTCGGTCCAAGAGAGGTAAAAAAAATTGCATTATTCTCTTCATTTTTATCATCAGAGATTCAGATGCATGCTTTACTTAATTTCTGAACGGAAAAGAGAGCTAAAGACTGATGCTTTGCTTCTTTCTTTGTTGCACAAGATTTTACTTCTCTCGGTGTCGGCGAGTAATAAATAATCTCTTTGGCATTTCTTTAGATAGGGAAGAAGAAAAGGCAATCTTGAATTTAGAGTTCATTGAATTTTCCTCCATTTTTATGAGGTTAGACGAAGCTATTGAAAAGATGTCAAATTTGGCTATTTTCTCTTGGGTTATGGCATTTGCATACAGATTCGCGTATTTGATATTTTTGAAGTCAATATAGCTAAACAATCTCTTACTATTATACGATGTGATCTTTGTTTTTGTCTTTTGTGTTCAAAAGGTAATTCCTTTTTAATCTTTCCCAAAGTGAATTCACAGGCACCACTCATTCCATATAAAAGCCGCTTGCTGAATGGACTGACCATACTCTATTTTGTTTTTGGTTGAGCTTGTATTTGGACCGATGATTTGAAAAGATTTGCGTTGATCTTATCTGTTTTGAGGTAAGATGTGCTGATGTTTGAGAATCTTATTTGCTTCTTGTTATTCACATAGGATCACAAGAGTCACAGTTTGATTTAATTTGGAGAGAATCACGGTTCTGTTTGCCATCCTATCTATTCGCCATCGTTTGATCGGAAGAGGAAGACACACTCTCTCTCTCTCTCTCTGCGTTTGAGAAAGTTTTAAGTGGTTTTCTGTGGAAGGTGATCTTAATCATCGCTTACGTTCTCCTGATAGTTTGCTGTTCTGCCGTGTCTGTCCTATGTGAACTATTTCTTCTCCGAGGAGATGGAAAGTTTTGGTTTTTGCACCCTCGAGTGTCCAGTGATAGATTGTTTCTAAGATATGGTTATTGATAATCTTTTACAGCGACATTGTGTCTCGCGGCGGATTGTGAATCCGGAAGAGTTCGTGCTGGATTCCGACCCTGCCTTTGGAACCACTCACTCGGGTTCGGACGCATATGTGGCTGGACCTCGCCGCTACCGCCATATTCGACATCCTTCACCTGAAGGCCTTGCTGAGGTTTGTTTTGGATGCGCTCACTTTCGGTCATGCTATGTCTCTTCCGAGTAATTTCTCTGTGAGGAGATGAACTTAGGTTTCTTCTCTTGATTCATTTGTCCCGTGAAACGGCACTCCCTCTCGCACATCACCCAGATAAGAAAGGGGAAAAAAAAACGAACTTCTGTGGGAGGATGGTGTGTCTGCCTTAGGATTCACCTGCATCAGGATGTAAGAGAATAACGGATGTCTCTGGTTAGTTTCATGTCGTGAATTTCACGACTTTTGTGCCTAGAGTGGTATTCTATCAAGGTTTCTTGCATAAGCAAAAGCTCTACGTTTTGCATCCACAAGAAAAGCTTCATTTTTCTAATATCTGACACTGTAAATGGTTTGTTTTCTTGTTCTTTGCTTTTCCCCTCTTCAGAGGCTTGGATGTCATCTACAGTTATGAGCTAGGCTGTGCGAAATAGAATAGACCGATGAGAAAAAGTTCTCATGTTTCTAGCTTTTTTGTGTAATTTTGTTTAGTCTGTAACCTGTGTAAGGTCTGTTTAAGGACAGAGGCTAAATTCATTTCCATGTTTTGTTTTATCTAAATCTTTTGAGTGGGCTTAACGGCACTTATCACATCAAGCTCGTCACATGCCACATTCCTCGTTCGTTAATTTGTTTTATATCTTGAAAATTTCTTCGTAAATTGTTCTCAAATTCTTAGTAGACTGGCTTAAATGGACAGAACAACTGACATTTTCCTCTGTGATGAGAAGCATGACTGAAGATATAGATGACTCGTTAGCTAGCAAAAGCATCGTTAATATTGTATCTGAAATAATATTGATTCAGAGAACCTAGAATAGCCTGTTATGAGTAATTTTTGAGACATACTGTTACTGTGCCATTAATATAGAAAATGGTTTTAGTTTCCAAGTCATCCCTTGGAAAATGTTCTTTGAAGAACTCTGTTTGTCTATGCTTGTTCTGTCCTATATATTTTTAGTCACATTACTTAACCTGGGAGTGAAGATGCTTATAAGAGAACTGTTGCAGCGTCACATGCACCGTGTCTTACCTAAAGAAAATATGGATTTTGAAATTGCTGCTTAACTGGATGACCGGACAAAAGGACCTTAAACGGAAAAATGTGTGATTTCATTTTGTGTGGGTAGGAAATTTGTGAAAATTCAAGGCTGAAATTGGAGATGGATCAGATGAAAACTTGTTGCTGGTTTTGGCTGATCCGTGATCATTTGAAGCATTTGAGGTTAGCTGGGTCTGTTCATGCAAATTTTAAGCCAGAGTTCTTAGGTAAACAATCTACACTGTAATGCTGTTGATAATTTTGGAGGCAAAGCTGTGTCAGGACTTCAGAGTTACTGTTCAAAGCTTGTACCTGATAAAGATTTTGCATTTTACTGAAGTTTTTCATCGAGTTGGTTGATTAATGTAGAATTTGGTCATCTGAGTGCTTGCAGATTATGATGCTTCACACAAGTTTTGTAATGGGAGGAAGGTTAGATGCACTTGATCGTTACCGAGGCTGGAGACTCGACATTGATAACATGACTTATGAGGTAAATATGATGTACAAGACAAGCTCCGTCTGACGCTCATGTTGATCTGACCTGAATGTTCTATGCGTTACTTATCGACACCTTCTTCCTGGGCGTTGCTCATAGCAATTGCTTGAGCTTGGCGATAGGATTGGCTACGTGAGTACCGGCCTCAAAAGCGATCAGATAGCTCACTGCATCAGAAAAATCAAGCTCACAAATCTGAATGATTTGGCCTGTCATTTCGCTGCAAAAGCAGATAGGAAGTGCAGTATTTGCCAAGTAAGATGAAAAAACCTTTTTACTCGGTTTCAGAATATAAAGAAAACGGATCTACTTGCATTCTCGGATCAGTTTGCCCTAATCTTCTTTTTTATTCACTCTGCTCTTAATGATTTCTGGATGCAGGAAGAATTTGGAGAAGGCGATGAGCTCGGGAAGTTGAATTGCGGGCACGGGTATCATTTGGAATGCATAAAGCAGTGGCTTGGGCAGAAGAACGCATGCCCGGTTTGCAAGTCCGAAGCGGTGGCTCGGTCCTAGATTCATCGCGAATCTTAGCCTCGGCAACTGCTTCCTCAGCCCCCAAGTGTATAGGTTTTGTTTCCTATATTAGGAGAGCCCATTCTTTTCGATCCAGATGCAGTTCACACCCATGCTCATTGTTGAAGTTTGATGTTTTGCTCTCCTCTGGCATTTTTTTTTTTTTGGGGTTTCAATTCTAAAAATATGATTCAGAATTGTCTGAGATGCTTCAATCTGATAATAACTTATCCAATTTATACTCTCTGATGACATATACATTTCATTTTCATGGAGGGGCTCATCAACAGATGCTTCAAATGTATTGCTAAAATGATGTGATTGGTGACTCTTGTTTAGTAGTCTGCTTTGGGAAAGGGGAAAGAAAGGTATCCGTGGAAGAAGATTACACATCACTGCAATGCCGGGAACTATAAAGAAAGTTTCGAGTGGTAACAAGTATGCGAATTTGCGACGACTAGTGCCAAAACTGATCGACCAAAGTCATATCCTGAATTCATGTCGGCTCGGCAAATCGATGAGAAGTAAATGAATTTTGCACCATTGCCATACAAAGTTTCGAAGAGTAATCCAAGCTGTGTTTTTGGGATCCTGACTCAACTCCACGTTATGTCTGGTATGCCCATTAGTTCAACTTGTTCATGTCTTGGGCATCAACACCATTTCTATGTACTTCCAGGGGCATACACGGGACGTTTCTTCCCATACACTGTTACAAGCTTTCTACAACTTTTAGCGGTACAAGAAAACTTTGCAGATTGACACTGTACAGTAACTGATGCGATATACATGACCCAGATCGAGGGCACATCTATTGTGGAGTCTGTATTAGATTTTGGGATTTGAGGACAAAAGAATCAAATCCGAGGAAAAAGTCAAATCTGATCGTGGCGATTGAGGAACTGGATTATGCACGGATAGACTTGAGCAGGTGCCTACATGAAGAAATAAGTTTAAGATGCCATTCAATCAAAGTCAAATTGAGAGTAGAAGAATATTGAGTGCCATCGCTCAAAAAACTTGTAGAGAATATCAGTTGGTGTTAAAAAATAACAGAGATGGTGAGCCTTCCATACCATTCCACCACCCACCAGATCGTAATGAGCATAATGTGGACCGCCGGGTTCACCAAACACTTTGTAAGTCAGCAGATGCTTCGGTATAAGCTTTGCCGTTTCTGCTCCACATAGAATCACCATCACCAGAGAGTAAAGACTGTGATAGAGAGAATCAATATACGGGCTAGTTGAGGAAGTAATCCACCAGTAGCATACCATATACGGCATCGGGTGGACATATGAGATCAAGATCTCCAGCAAGGGCTAAGACTGGGACATTGCACTTATATATATGATCTTTGTAAAAGAAAGTCCCACTCCGGTCACATAGTCCACCGTCTTGAAATGCTGTCGTCAGCTGTAAGAGAAGCCTAGCAGGAACTGTGCCTGCATAAGGTGGCGAGATTCAATCACCGACACAGATCTTATTACCAATGACATCCCACTGAAGGCAACGAAGTACTGAGAAAAGAAATGATTCATTGACAATGCCTTCAACATACAGGTCAAACATCCAAATAGCTTGCGGAAGATCTGTTTAGCATAATGCACGGAAGCAGCTTTGATGAAGAGAATCATCCGTTGAGTACATTAAATCATATGGGTGTGCTATTACCGTAGGAGACAGTATTCAACATGATAGTTTCATACCCCTGTGGTACCAACCAAACTCTTCACAACTATCAAACTTATTTTGCACAGAAGAACTACATCCAATGTTGTGGATTAAGGAGAAACTGGAGCACTATTAAAAGCCTCATCACCCCTTCACATATATGTAATGTTAAATCCTATCTTACTAAGACGACTATATCAATAGAGCTTGAGTTTCAAGTTCATGATCGCCCGATAAGCAAAATCCATGAAATACCTCAAACTGTAATACATGAGATGTCCTTACTGAATATGCATGTAAAAGAGAATATTTCTTGGCGGCAAAGCCTTGTCCCCGGAATTTTATTATTAAGTAGATTATTCAGCATGCAACAAATTCAGTCTAGTGGAAAAAACTGTATCAATCTCAAAAACGTCAAACTTTGTTACTTAGTTCTCCATATTCAGTCTATTTCTCCCAGCTTAATTTCATCAAAGTAAAATACCTAGTTGCAGAATGAAAATCGGTTACTCACACAGGTAAAGAAGGAAAAACATATTTGCACTTACCGAAATTGTTCATAACAAGCTTCTCCATCAACCCTGGGTGCATCATGTCCTGAGCAGAAATTTGCAGATTCAACCATGAGAAAAGAGGACGTGATGCAAATGGGTGAGCTGCAGCAATCAATCCGCCAAGAGGAATGATGGGGACATTCAGAGCCTGTGCAGGTTCTACCTGTGCGCACATTAACCGAACATTAGTTCCAGATGAGACCGCCATCGGTACAATGATTAAATAAAATGGAAAAATTTTGAAAAAAAGAAAAAAAAAACTATCACTTGCCAGAGGTAAGAGCCATTTCAATGATGATCTAGAGGATGTGTAGTCAAGTGATGACCCCAGAGTAGCAACTGACACCAACCCAGGATCTTTGCCCTTGTTACCTAAAGGGAAGGCACATATAATGGGCGAGAGGATACTGGTGACATATATACAAATGAGGTCTTAAATTGTTAAGGATATAGCTACCAAGTAAACTGCAATTCTTCTCATTAACTAACAGATCGAGCAGCTTGATCTGTATCTATCATGTCTTTTTGTGTCAGTTCATGTAAATTGGAAATGATGAAGTCTAGGAAAATGGATTACCGAATCTTGAGAGCATGGCGTATAGCAAGATACCTCCCATGGAGTGACCAATTGCGAGCAATTTGCTATCTTTTGATTTGGAGTAAGTCCTTAGGTAGTCCATCTAACATAATAGAAACAAATTAGGTATTATCTATCACTGCCAATTGGATAAGCATAGAAGCTTAATTCTGGCCTAGCTCCTGCAAAGAACATTAACATCAAATGCCACGTAGTTAAATATGATTTCCAAAATGAAGAAATGTCACCTCACCGCAGTGGGCACATCCTCCTCTAGATAGTGGTCGAAGTCCCAATCGTAATTCTCAATAACATCCAGTTGCTTTTGGAAATCTTCCAAAGTGCTGGAAAGGCGCTCTTGGAGGCCAACCAATGGCGATGGCACCACGTTTTGACCTCTTTCGATGATATCCACTAGTTTTTTACTAAAATCCCTCAGCTGGCTAATGATATTAGAGCTTTGTCCCGCTAACAACACTGAAATTCAGGGAATAAAGACATTAAGGATAAAGCATTACTTCTAATCCTCAGAACAGTTCCTAAGTAACCTCCAGTCATAAAACCTGATAAATTTTGAATTAACTCCAAAAAAGTTCCATTCTCTCTGGATGGAGAGGCTTTGGCAGCAAATAAATCAATGGCACTGGTTGATGGCAATCCTGATGCTGATAGAACAGGGGCTCTATACTTGTTACCTGATTCTGTCCAATCAGACATTGCGTTAAGGGATCGGTTAGCCTCTTTGTAGTCCAATTGTCTTGCACTCAACCCAGCACCTCGAACTTCTAGTATCCATGTATCAAATCCTTGACTACTCATATGTCGTGCGAACGAGGCCTAGAAAAATCAAAATCGTTGATGTCCTTTAAAGGAGAACAGCGACATGCTGCAATTGTGCTTTGCACGTGACAATGGCATAATTAATGTGATGCATATAGACTTTTCCACGTTTTATTTCTACCAAGACATGGCAGAAGTTTTGTCAGGACCGATAATTTAATACTTGCTCGTCAAATTGACAAAGCATCACATTTCCAACTAGACCTCCTTAAAGATAAGACATGTGACCAAAAAAAAAAATTAAATGGCTTGGCAGTTGGCACTACAATAGAATCCAAATCATGTTCTCTACTTATCAAGCTTCTAGTGACTGTTAATGAAGCACTCATCTGCTCTATAGAATAGATAACACACCATCGCAATTTAATCGTCAATTGCATCCAAAATAGCCACATGTTCTAAGTTTAACACTGTCTATAAAATCCCGACCATCTGAACCGCTATAAGACCAGCTGAAAATGAATGAATCCAGAAACACCGACCACTTGACAGAGCACGAAGCATGACCTCCTTTCATACAAAATTCATTTTGTCATGCCCAATCCATGCATTAAGCAATTCCATTAGTCTGCATGCATCATGTGGGTACTTCCTTTTTCTCAACACTAACATATAGGACCTTCCATGGTAACCTCCATCAGAGCCCAACACAAGGAAACACCCAAAAAGAATTCGGTAAAACTAGATGAGAATTGAGAATTCTAACCAGAAGAGCAAAAAATCACCTGCTAATTTCTAATTTGACCGAGGCGAACAATAAAGAGAAAGCAAAACCAGCTTGACAAGCTAGCTAGATCACAGGAGGTCAAGTTAAAATTCGGCGACAAGCGACAAAATGCATTCAAAATGGCGAAAACAGATGCAACGTTAACCTCGGGAGAGAGATCGTATCCGATCGCATTGGTTCCAACTCCACAAAGCAGCAAAAGCGGGTGATTCCTCCGAGTCGCCTGCAAAAAGAACATGAAAATTTCATCACCGAAAAAAGGCAAGAAAATCACGACGTTCTTCAAAATCGTGCATGCAACACAGAACAACAACAAGAAGCAGCAGCTCGAAGAACGCGTAACGACGGCGGCGGCGGCGGTCCTACATTCGGAGAAGGGAGGTAGCGCCAGAGGGCGAGCTTCCACTCGGAGCCGGGCACCGGGACGTAATGGAGCTCGTCGGCCGTGCATATCGCCGGCTTCTCGCCGGCGACCAACGCCCTCAGCCTCGGAGCCGGAGGCCCGGCCCGGTTAGCCGGCGGCCAGGGGCCGGGTACCGAAACGGATCGGGCCCAAGGATCCGTGCCGCGTTTCCTTCGAGAAGGACCGGCCAAGCGGGCCACCGAGCGGAGATCCGAAAGAAGACCCGACATTTTTCCTTGCCCTTTTTTTCCTTATCAAGCTAAATAAACCAAAAAAAATAATACGACTCTAGCGGGCTGGCGAAGCGATTGTTCGGTGCAATTTATCGATTCGTTCGAAGATATTTGAAGTTGCAGTTCTGGCGGAGGAGTTGGCAAGAATTAGGCGCCGTTGATTACGGTCAGCCGATTTGGCGGACTCGTGGGTGGGCGCGCAGTGGGGCCCAGCTTTCGTGTTCGATTCTAGATATAGAGAGAGGGGGGGATACTTGCTGAGTTGGCGGAATTAGCATCAGAGATTTCCCAATCAAGCGGTCGCAGCAACAAAAGGAGGTAATCCCATGAGTCCCATCCATTCGACCACGTTTTCCAATCGGTGTGTTATAAAACGTGGTGGACATCATATTTATGTAAGATTCAATTAATCATGTCCGTTCGTTTTGCGAAAAACATAACTTAAATAAATATTATTTTTATTTTTTAATATTTGGATCGCTTAGAAAATGACTCAATAGAAAATATCTTCCTTGTCCACAAAAAAGGGTAATCAGTGACATATTTTCCTGCTGAAACTCAAATTCAATATAATAACTGCATCTTTAAAAAATCGAAAATCGTTTTTCAGAAAATATGGCTAGGCATTAGTGTTTGGACAAGAAACTCTGCGTTTGGGCACGACAACCTCGCCGTTCGTTCCCAGGGCCCTTGGCAGCCTGGCCGAGCCTTCGGCGTCCTAGCCTGAGTACATCTAGGTTGAGCCCAAGACCCCAGTCACCATTCTCAATACGCCAAGCTCTATAATATCGAGACCAGGCTTGGGTCGCCGACTTCAGAGCTCAGGTTCATTAAGGCCGCGCTCGGACTTGTGCCTATTCTCGACGCCTTGATACATCGATGTCAGTTTCGAGATCGGGAGTCGAGGACTAGAGCCTAACCTCGTCAGGTGCCAGGGCATGGAGCTCGACCTCTATGGATTAGGGTCGGAGTGCCGGTTTAAGGGCCCAGCCTCGATGGACTCCCAGCACAAGCATCGGTGTCGAAATCTCAGGCCCGACCTTGATTGATCTAGGCCTGAGTGTAGGTGTCCCTGTTCGGTCATACAAAGGCTCGGATGCCCGGGACCTAGGCCCAATCTCTATAGATCAGGGCTGAGGCAGAAGGGAATTGTTAGGCTTAGTTTTGGTGGATTCAATACCAGCAGTGCTTGTGCTGAGTTCGAGCCACTAACGCCCGATACCATATGTCTATTTAGGAAAATCAAATGAAATTTTCCTTACATATTCGGTTCCTCTTCAGGTTTCAGCCCAACAACGACAAGTAATATTAATTTTCTGAAAAATAACTTATCGTAATTTTTTTTTTTTTGAAAGTATCACATTTTTCGCAGCACTAACAGATTACGCCCGGCAATTAAAGCACTAGAAACTCGAAAGGAGGCCTCGAGTTTTCCTTCGCCGTGAAAGATAAGAGAGGAAACACGTTTGGGATAAATGCGGAAGATGCCGGTTCTCGCAGTTAACCAATCGGAAAATCCGTAGATCAGGAACGGAGGAAAGCACAAGCCTTATTGACGGAAGGAAGCCGAATCCAATCCTTTTTCTTATTGATTTGTTCAAACATAAGGCAGCAACAATGCATCGACATTAGTTTGTTTCGAATTTTCAGTGGCATTCAAAGTGTGTTGCAATGTCGTGACTCGTCGCTACACGTTGTCGCCAGAAGGCTGCTTCGGAGCGTCCACTACCGTGCCGGCGTTTGCCAAGTTCTGGTACTGAGTGGGCAGGGCGGAAGCCTGATGCTGAGAATAGTACGCCAGGTCATGCGCGGAGTAGGAGTAGTCAAACGCCATGTAGTTGCTTGCCCCTCCCGCCGGTTGGGGCTGCTGATTGATCTGCGCCATCATCCCCGGGTGCTGCTGCTGGTACTGCCCGGCTGGGACTTGGATCAGCGGCTGATGTGAGGCCATGTATGAGTTGTACATGCTGGACGCCATCTCGGGCGTCACTTGGCCCGGGGTCTTGGCGGCGTGATAGATCGGCGCCGTCAATTCTTTATAACCGCCAGCCGGTTGGGCTGAAGCCGGGCTAGAAGTTGGCAAGGGCCTGGCCTGGCCCACCACCGACCCGTCGGGCATCACGTAGACCGGGTGGTGAAGCTGCTGCTGCTGCTGCGACTGCATCTGATAGACTGGGTAGTACGACGAGACCAGGACCGGGCTCTGGCTCTGGCTCTGGGCCGGGTGCGGGATGTAATGCGTGCTCATGTGCACAAACTGTTGTTGTGGCTGCGGCGGCGGCTGCGTGGTCAATGGAGGCAGATGGTCCGAAGGCGGAGCCAAGGAAAAGCTTGGATCGGCCGCCTGCGGGATCGGGGCTTGGGGGTTCGGGTCGGCGAGGTCGGTTCTCGGGGTCGGGCTAAAACGGCCACTCCTCTGTTCCTTGAGCCCAACTTGAGACTGGTCTTCAGAGTACGTGGGCCTTGAGAGAGAGCTTGCGGACGCAATGCTACTATCGCTGCATAATCACATTCAATTTTTTGAACCATCTCATTCTAAGATTCTTGGTTTTTTCATGGGTTTTCAGATTGATTAGGGCTGTATTGTCTGCGTCTGGCTCAATCAAAACGAAGAGATCTGAATTTGTCTAAATTGACTATTGACATCAAGAATCGTACCTGGCGACTGAATCAGGAGAAGGCAAATTGTAAGCAGCCGAGGCCTTGTGTTGCAGCGGCTGAACCTGCACGGGCTGAAGCATCGGCAGCGGCGGTTTCCGGAACGCCATGGGCGGCGCTCCTTGATCTGACTTCTCGTCGTCGGATGCAGCCCTGTTGCTCATGCTTTCTCCATGACCGCCGGCTTGATTTGCCATGCTTGCGCTCGCTGCCGCATTCAGGGCGGCGCCTGCCACGATCCCACTTGGGAAGGGCGGTGCCGGTGCCGAGAAGGCCTCATAACCATCGTCGTGCCTATACAGATGGCTTGCGGGTATGCTCATTTGGGCGAACTGGTCGTCGATCCCCATGGTTCTCTGATCGACGCGGACCCTTATCGGAGGCAGATTCGACATCGAAGGGGAGGACGATGACGATCCGTAGGAGGAGGAGGAGTTCTCCACCACCGGCGAATCGGGCATTGTGAACGGCACGACCTGCGTGGCCTTCGCTTGCTTGCTGTTGTCGTTGGTGTCGTGATTTTCGATCTGGGCTTCGAGATCGTTGGAAGGGTCGTGGTTGGGGTCGAGGTTGACGAGGCAGTCCATGCCGGTAGCGGAGTCGGAGAGGCCACGGGGGAGGATGCCGGCGTTGTTGAGGGCGTCGACGAACCAGGTCTCGGACTTAGAGTCGTCGAGGAGGGTGCCCATGGAGATGGAGGTCTCGGGCTTGGATAAGAAGAGGAAGAGGCGGAGGCGGGAGGGGCGGAGGGGGGAGGGGGAGACGGCGCGGTCGTACTCGTCGATCATGTTGAGGAGGTCCTCGTCGTTGGTGACGGAGATGAGTGAGTCGAGGTCCTCGGTGGGGAGCTGGTACTTGAGGGCGAAGGGGCGGCCGTGGAGGAGGGCGCGGGAGAGGCGGGTGGAGAGGTCGGCGAGGGAGGAGTGGCGGTCCACCGCCACGATGCGGGTCTCGCCGCCGACGTAGCAGAGGGACTTGTCATGGGGGCGGGGGATGATGTGGCCGCCGAAGCTGCACATCAGGCGAAGCTTCGGTGGGAGGGGATCGTCGTCGATGGTGCCGTCTCTTCGGGAGTCGAGGGAGTCCGGGTAGGAGAGGGGGATGCTAGTGGTGGTGGTGGCGGTGACGACGGTGGCTGTGGAAAGAGGCGGGAGAGGGGGTGGATCCATCGGCGGCGACGGTGGGGTCTGATGGTAGAAACGGGGGTGGGGGTGGGGGTGGGGGTGGGCTGGGGGGTAAAATAGAAGAAAGCGACGCTGATCGTCTCTTTTTTTGCTTCAAGGAAGTTCTCGGACTGGACTGGACTCCAGAGTCTCCATGCAGGTTGAAAGTGGGCCCTCCTTTATTTCTATTGGCTGGTATTTAATCATTAATAATTATACTATTTTCAGTCTCATTTTAGCTGAAACACTTTATATATATATATATATATATATATAGATTGATTGAATTATCTTTAATAATAACAATGTTTGATGTTATATTTATGATTAATATTTCACCCCCCAAAAATTCTCTCATTATATCTCTCCTTCCATACCATTTACATGCTATGTTTCCAAAGTAAATTAGTTAATTTATCTCCGAGATGCTTTCGAATTTACAATAATAGAAAGATGTCTTGCATTCTAAGTAATTTCGGATAACAACTCATACCCTGATTTCAACTTTCTTTGATATAGATTCGTTATTCATAATTTCATTTATGTGGTACATCAAATATTGATAGGTATAGAGAATGAGGGAAAAAAAACTAAAGATTTCACTCACATACAGCACTTTTGACCGCAAAATGATCTTTCGTACCCTTCACTAATTTTAATCAACAACGTTGCTAATTTAGAATTTTAGGACATCGTTCATTTTTTTATGGGAGTCTTGGGAAATTTTTTTAAATTTTTTTGCAAGTACAGGAAAATGTTCATATATAAACTACTCTCGATAGTAAAAATAATTTTCACTGACTAATTATTTTAAGAGATACGTGTAATTAACTTTAGTGAAATAAAGAGAAGCCTAGTTATACCTTCTTGGCATTCTAGTAAAAAAAATTGAGGTATTTTAATAATAAAAAAAAGAATATTGAAGTTGCGAAGATCAAGCAATCTTCAAGCCAAGCAACGAAAGAAGATATCTATAAAGAGGATCAAAGCGGTTTCAAACGGCAGCATCTTCGACGATTGGGTAGGACACTTTTCTATCTAAGGAAGATTCCAATCTATCTAGAGAAGATTATAGACATTTTGGCCAAAAAATATCATGAGAGTTAACAGTTTCATTTAACTGAATTGAAAGCGAAACAATATTGCATGAAAAATAAGGGAAATGACAAAGTGTAATTCTCTAGTTATTACGCGATTTGTCAATTGTGAAAGTCAAATCACTTTGTGATTTTCGCTATTTCGAAATTTATTTGATTGGCAGGTCCACTTAAAGTCGAACAGTATCGATCGATGATAACCAGATCGTCCCGGTGTAATTGGCAGGCCGATCTAGCCCTCTTCAACCACATAATTGTTATAAATTTGACTGCTTGCTCCCGAGTTTAAGGTCACTCGTGTAAATCTCACCCGTCGAGTTCCGATTGTTCTTAGGCCGAAAGATCTCAACTCATTTAGGGTAATAACGTCTGTTGGGGAACGCGCATTCAAGATTTAAAAAAAGGAAAAAAAAATGAAAAGGAAAAAGAAAGCTAACAATGAGGATGGAGAAGTGGGGCCCAGGATGAGCTGGCCAACGCCATGCAATTTTGTGCAGTGTACCAGGAACTACGTGGATCGGAGTGCGCGCACGTGCGCATCCATGGGGGCATGTGCGCGAGCGAACCCCCACGACGCTTCCAACTGAAGCGGCGGATGGTGGAAGTAACGCTCTCTGTAAACACCGGGAAAAGAAAGAGAGAAAATAAATAGAATTTTGTTTTGTTTTTTTTTTTTAAGAAGGAATGCCTTTGCTTCTCTCGGATACGAGGAAGCTGTTGGTCAAGAATGGAACCCAAGAGAGCCAATGCAGGCGAGGCCCCTTTGGCTTGGTGGACCCCACCCAGACAGACAGAATTAAATTCACTAATTTCATCTTAATCAACACATTAACCACAATAAATCGTGATGGCGTGTACCGCCCCCGCCCAAAGTAACCCATGGGGATTGCCCCCGAAATAACGTCCGATCGATGAGCCCGACGCGATCAAACACGGCGCGCCCGAGACGTTGGACGCATCAAAGCTCAGAAATCGCCTCACACGTGGTGACTTTGAGGAGTCGCTCATCAATCAAAAACGGTCGTGAGAATGGATTAAAGCTCCGTTAGTTTCGTCAAAACTGAATAATTGAAAAATATTTTTTTAAAAGTAATCTTTGCGCTCGAAAAGCGAACGAACTCGGATTGTTTTTTATTATTCACGGAAATATTTATACATATGCTATTATTGATAATGAAAATATTTTTTTATTGATTGATTATTTCAAGCGAAATTTAATTTTTTTCAAATTACCTATTTTTTGCGAAATAAACGGAAATCACTTAGTTGGGAGAAATGTGAGCCTCTTTGAGCCCAATTTCTCCATTAATCCGCCTACATGTTTTTCAGTGCTTCTTTTGGAAATTGTAGAGGTGCATCCTATTTGCTGTCTAATAATAACTTTGCTCGTTGACCTTGAATATTGTTGTACGAGTAATCTCCGGGGACGTCGATGGGGCCTATCGTATCCTGTTCAAGCCCGTTCGGCCCGAAGTGCGGCATGGGCGGGCCCTGGACAGGGATTTTAAGATTTGGAGCATTTATAAGATGTTGGCTGCGGAGCTTTCAGTTAATTCTTGAAAATTGCGTTGTACCGATTAGGGCTGTGCAATCAGACTATGTTGACCCGAAATCTGGATCGGCCCATCCAAAAAACAAGCTCGGGAATCGGTTGAAACCGATCCGGGTACCGGTTCTAGGTGAAGGCCCACCCGAACCGATTTTAGAACCGATTTTTTTTTATACCGAGGTGCCCGATTTTTAGTTACTTTTGAAAAAATTATTGAATGAGTATATTACCCTAGTCTTTCTTTGTTTTTAGATATGGATTGTCTTACCGAAAACTTTATCATTTGTAAATAGACTTCATTTTGTGAAAACTATGATTTTGTGGTAATTAAATAGACTTCATTGATCGACACTTTTGCAAGAAAAACATGATCGGGTCCAAAATAGGATCGAGACCAAAAAATAGGGTCGGTTCCAAAACAAGTTCCAAAAAAAATAAGGTCAGGTTTCTGTTCCAAAAACTAGGAACCGATTATAACAGGATCGATTTCAGGGTTTAGGTCTGGACCCGGCCTATGCTCACCCCCAGTACCGACCTAGTTCAGCCAAGTATCCATAAAACTATTGGTCTGGTTCGTACCCTTTAACCGATGACAGTTAACGACGTGCGTTTGATTCAGCATTATCAAGGATTTTTACTATTTGGAGCATATCGAAAGTGTTGGTTGTGAAATTTTTAGTTAGTGCCTCTCACGTCAATTCTTAAATAGCTTTGTACCGACCCGGTTCAACTTGGTCTCACCCTTTAATCGTTCATGGTCAAGAGTGTGCATTTGGTCCATCATTGTCAAAGCCCTTTGGGGCTCTGAAGTCCCTTGGACAATACTAAAATGCGTTTTGCAAATTTTTTGGAGACCAAAGCTTGCAAAAGGCACCCATTAACACATGGCTGAGTTGGTTAATAGATGAGCTATTCTTTGTCAGGTTCCTAGTTTAAATCTTTCAAATTGCGTTTCGTGACTTAAGTGGGAGTCGCGGTTGGTGATTGTCGTGCTAATCCCTTCGAGGAATAGTCGAGGTGCTCGCAAGTTGGCCCAGACCCCTCGATCATAAAAAAACAAAGATTGCAAAAGGCCTTTAAGATATCCATCAATGGGTAGCTCAGTTAGTTAAGGAGCATTTGATATTGTGTGGTTAGGCGCAATGATTTCAAGTTCGATTTTTCAATTGAGCAACTGTTATTTAAGTGGGGGGCCATTGCAGTGGATTGATGTGTTAGTCTCCCCCGTGAAATAATCGAGGTGCGTATAAGGTAGCCCCGATACCTTGGTTACTAGAAAAAAAAATAAAAAAGGGTCCTATGGACGGTTGAGGGTGTCTCGAGAAGTAGTATCTTCGGAACGCCACAACCTGATTTAATGGAAATATATCAATTTCCCATCCCACCCTCATTTATCGAACATAATTTCATTGTTGCCCCGGCGGCTCCTCGCTTCTCCACCCGCCTCTTTGCTCACCGATCTGTGCTTTTCCTCGCGCTCCTCTCTTGCCCTCGAGCTCTCTTCCTCACGCCGCGTTCCCTCATGCCTGCCGCCCTCGAGCTCTGTTCCCTCAAGCTGCGCCCGTCTCTCTTCCCGCGTAAGATTTCTCCGTTCGTGTTGAGCATGAAGGTTCTTCTTTTTTTTTTCTTTTTTTTTTTTTGTGAACATTTCCTTTTGTGATTACTAAGTCCGGGCCGATACCGGCCCGAAGGTGAATAGTACCAAGTTCGGGCCGACGTGAGCCGGCCCGACTCGTTGGGCCGGGCTGTTTTTTTTTAAAATCAAAATTAATTAACAAATCTATTAAATGAAAGAATATAAAAATATAAAAATTAAATTAAATTAAATTAAAAGAAAAATATGGGTGTTAAAAAAAAAACCGGGCATAGGGCTGGAAAAGGCTTGAAAATTAACTGAATTTTTAGATCGGGCTGGTCTGCCCGTTCGGTGCGGGACTTTTTGACATCCCAAGTGATTACATATCTAGCCTATTTTTTTTTTTTTTAGCTACATTGGCTATCTTCGTTCTCGATTTCGCAATGGGTGACTTATGATTTGCGATTTTTGCGATTTCTGGTCACTTTTTAATTTGCTCGTTCGTGCTCTGCCGAGCTCTGATCGTCTTGATCTGTGATCAGTTCAATTGCTTGAGGATGGAGGTTCGAAATGTGATGAACACAGTGGAAAATCCGAGGCTCTCTGCTTACTGATGCATACAAACTGGGATCATTTTCATCTGGGTGTCATCAATTCAAACAGTTTAACAATTGTTCGCCCCCAAGGTTTTATTGAACAATCTTTGAGAAGAACCGATTATATAACACGCGAATTTGTTCATTTTCATATTTGGGTGTCATCGACTCAAACCCTTAACGTGTTTATGGAACTGGGTCATAGTTCATCTTTTTTTCCGCCTCTCAAACTTGTTCATGTTCATGTTGCTAGAACAAGGCAAGTTGATTAAAGGAGAAGGGATATTGGATTGCCGAAGACGTAGAAACGTTTTGTAAGCTGCGCGCTGAACAAACCAAAAAAGGCATTCGTCCTACAACCAACAACCAACAAGAGGGATGGATGGACAGTTATGATTATTAACGAAGAAATGCCGTGACTGATACGGATTTTGAAAAAGTTGACCATGACACTGTAAATCGAGGGGGTGAGTGCTTTAAATGATAATGCATCTCTGACACGTTAACGTGATCAAATAGCCTTGAGAGAAATAGTTAAGGAGGCTAGTCATATTTAAGAATATATGTATTTCTTTCTTGAGGATTTATCCGTCTTAACATTACTCTCTTTTTAATTGAGAAAGTTCCATTTTGATGTAAAAATTTGTTTATTAATTTGTCGATACCAATGCGTAGATGTAACCGTTACTGTAATTTTTTTTTTCCAATTTTAAACAAATTAAAATTAAAGCACCTAAATTGATCACGCCAAAGAACATTTCAAATGCCGCGACACTTTTCAATTACGACTTACCAAACAACCTTTGTGAAAAATGCACAAAGTTGGAACAATAGCCCCAAAATCGTTAGAATTACGTGGCATTTGAGCTTTGGTGACCAAAGTTAGTTGCCAAAAGAACATAGAAACAATATCATCCCAAATAAAAAATAAATAAGGAAGTAAATAAATAAAAAGTAACCAAATCTTCATGAGATCAGCGTGCGTCATCATCTGCTAGATGGATGCTACCGAAACTCTTATTAACTGCCGCTGAAGCGACGAGCTCGCGATGCACTGCAAATCTTGCGAATTGCTTCCTCCAATTCCGCCGTGATCGTACGTTCCCGAGTTCCGAAATTGTGCGACGTTCGGTTCGAAAGCCGACACCGGCGAGGTCGCGCCACTCTCCTCCAAATTTTTCTCTTTTTCGGATTCGATTGGGTCACTCGAATTTGCTTGGGAGTCGTTCGCGGTGCCGCTCTTGCGCTCGCTCTCGTCGAAGACGATCGAACGAATGCTGGACGGTTGAAGAGCCGCGTGGATCGGGGTAGGTGACGATCTCTCTCGACGCGCGTTGATGGTCGTCCGTTTGACTCCGGGATAACTTCTGCTCGCTAAGCAATCTTCTTCTTCTTTTTTAAATCTTATTATCACCGTCGCCATGTCGTGGTTGTCGTCTTCGGAGTTACGATCCTCATAAAAACACATTTATTATTGGTTTGTTTATGAATTTGTGTGGTTCGTACTCAGATCGCGTCGACTCGGTTTTGATGGGGTCGTATTCTGCGCAGGTTTTGTCCAGGGTTGCTGTATCTATCGGTCGACCCAACGCGCATTCGCATTTTCAAAAAGAGTCCTTTCGGCTCTGCTTCGCTTGGAGTCTTCTCGCGGATTGGATCGGTTTTGCAAGGTGCGGGTTCTTCGTCTTTTTTCGCTCCGTTTCTGTCTCCATGTCTTGCTCCGTTGTCTGCGTCATGCGCTTCCGGCGTTGTAGTTCCTCTTAGTCCAACTTTATGCGTGATAGACGAGGGTCTGAACATTCTTTTGATATTTACTTTCTGGGTTGAGCTTTGTCTATCCACAACTTTTCTCCATTTCGACTTTTTGAGCTAAAAAACGATGTCCACCAATCCATAATTTTGAGCAGTGGATTTGTTTTTCAGCACTGAAAGCTTTTGACCACTGGGCAAATGTTCCTATCTGTATGGTTCGTGGCTTTCAATATGACTTGTTGAGAATCTAGATGTCTTTCAAGTACCATGATTCGCCTGTGAATCCTTTGATTATCTGAGTTTTCATGAGCTCTCATGGCTTTTAGTTTTCCTTTGTGCTTCCAAAGTAATCGATTATGTCGCGCAGGCACACAAAAATGCCAGACATCGAGTTGGGGTCTCACACTATTCAATCCCATGGATTCAAGGTGGCAAGAACGCATAAGCATGACTGGCTCATTCTTTTGCTTCTTGTGGTGATAGAAGCCATCTTACTTACGATAGAACCATTTCACCGTTTTGTTGGACAAGACATGATGACAGACATGAAATATCCTTTGAAGGGCAATACCGTGCCCTTTTGGGCTGTCCCAGTAAGTGTTCTCACTAGCTTTTGGAACATGCACTCCATATGTGCTGCCATCTGCATCTGCAACATGATCTTATCCCAACGGCAGATTTCTCTCGAGAAGGAAGACTAATCCCGACCTTTTGCCTTGGGCAGATACTTGCCATAGCGTTTCCATTCGTTGTCTTTCTTGTTTACTACTTCAACCGCAAGGACGTTTATGATTTCCATCACGCGATTTTGGGTGCTTCTTCTATCCTTCCCATTGATTTAAAATTCTGCTCGTTCCGAAATATTGTTCGACAGAATCTTTAGCTGATGGGGAGAATATGCAATTTGCAGGCCTTCTATTTTCAGTGCTTTTGACTGCGGTGATTACCGATGCTATAAAAGATACTGTTGGACGACCAAGACCAGACTTCTTCTGGCGATGTTTCCCTGATGGAAAAGGGGTGAGTTCAGATCCTCATAATTAAGTTGATTTTTGCTTAACATCCCCTCCCTTCCCCTCATCGTGACAGGACAGGGCACAAACCGAGAGACCAAATTTCTTCAAATAAATGATACTCTTACACGCATAAGCAAAAGAATTTTCTTGCGTTATTTGATTCCTTAAACTTCCAATGGTCATTTGCATGCCAGGTTTTTGATCCTATAACTAAGGATGTCACCTGTCATGGAGATGATGCCGTGATAAAGGAAGGCTACAAAAGCTTCCCCAGTGGGCATAGCTCTTGTGAGTACAAGTGAAATGACTGGTTTTTTCTTTTTAGTCATGCATGTGTGAAAAGCTGAAAAGGGTCAATTCAACTCTCATAACGTGGCTTCCTTTGATCAATAAATGTCTTTCCGCACTCTGGAGTTGTCCTTGGAAGGCCTTTATAACTGGAACACCTGGATAGGAGAAACGGCCAACAATTGTTTGATGTCACTCTCGACGACACCCTCTTCACTAGGTCACTAGTTCTCTTAATAATACTCGATGCCAGACTTTTACACGATTCTTGCCTAAATGGTAAAGATTGTGATACTGGAATAGAAAACGGAGCAATCTCGATACATCTGCAGGTTTTTTGCTGGAATGCCAGATTGGTTTAAAATTTGACTCAGGAATTGACACAGCTTAGTGTATGGTTCATAATATTTCAGAAAGAAGCGAAAAATGTCGGTCAATAAGATGCAGCAGATGGTGACAATACCTAGACTGCAATGAAAATCTCTTGATAATCCTCAAATTATTTGCAAAATTAGACAGTGACCTGAGAGCAATCAGCTTTTGTAGTCTCTCTCTCTCTCTCTCTCTGTTTTTTTTTTTGGTCCTTTATAAGGGATGACCGTGCAGAAGGCTCATTGATTTTCCACGTCCAGGGTCCTTTGCAGGTCTCAGTTACCTTTCGTGGTATCTAGCAGGGAAAATTAGAGCATTTGACCGTCGGGGCCACATTGCAAAACTCTGCATCATACTTTTCCCTTTGCTTCTTGCGGCCCTTGTCGCTATTTCTCGTGTAGATGACTATTGGCACCATTGGCAGGATGTTTTTGCCGGCGCTCTTATAGGTTAGTATTAGAAGTGGCATGAATGATAAAAAAGAAAAAGGTCGTGCCAATTAGTCTTTGCAGATGAAATACATAACTTTCATCCACAACCTTTCTAATTTTTTCTAATGCAGGATCAGTCATTGCCGCATTTTGTTACTTGCAGTTCTTCCCTTTTCCAAGTGATATGAATGGTATGTCTATTCGCTTTGCAGCTCGCTCACCCACTAGCTCTGAAAATAGCAACTTCTTTCTTTTATGTTAGGGCACGGCAGAGTCTAGTTCACATGTTTCAGTTCATTGTCCAGTATGCCATTCATCGACGCCCGTAAAATGGTCATGCAGGTTGGGCGCCTTACACAATTTTTCAGATGATGGAAGAGAGAAATACGGCTCATTCTTCAGCTCAAAGGGTTAACTCTTTTCATCCGCAACAAGCTGAAGTCGAAGCTTCCTTTATGCGAAGAAATAATGGCATGGAAAGTACTGAATCAAGCTCTCGTGAGCATGATAGCACCCCTGTTTTGATGCCATGGAAGCTGGGAGAAAATATTGATGCATGATAAAACATGTCGAAATAATGTATCTTCACATTTTTGTAGATGGATGTCCGAGTGAATTCTCTTCCCTCTGTTGTAGATAATCCTTTTTGAAACTATCTGAGTTGAAGCTTTCCTCGTAGAATGATGTCACATTGCACCTTGAACATATATGCACGTTTATGCAGAATTCAAAGAAGAAAAGCAGTTTCTTCTGATTAGGAAATGTGTTAGTAAGGGTAGAATAGTCACTTCATGTCTAGAGGGTTTTCTCATATATATTAGGTAGAAGGATACTTCAAGTGTCAATATTTGTGTGCGGAATAATTATTTTTCAAAAAAATTGGCACTTAAGTGGTCAAAAAAAAAAAAATGACACCAATGTGTGCAATGTATACAAATATTGACACTTGAGGTGTCTTTCTGCGATATAAATTATTATAATTCGTTGGTGATTAATAATAAGACATCATTATCTCCTCAAACATGGTATCGGAGGCCCCTAATTCCCTGACTCCCTAACGTCATCAGAACAACCACAGTTGCCGGTGCCGTCGGCGGAGCCCTAATTCATCGAGTCCCTCACGTTGCTCGTCTCGTCTTCATCAGGCATCCCTAGCTACTTGAATCTCCTCCTCACTTTACAGCCTCGTGACCAGGACCTCGCCCTCAGCCTCTTGCGCGACTCGCCGGACCCGACACTAGTCTCGATTGAAGAACTCTAGGGATTGAGAAGAAAAAAAGTTTATAATTTCAGGGTGCCGATAGATGATGTCCAGTTCTCTCAGATGGTTTCTTGTTGCAGTCTACTGATCCTTGAAGTGTTCTGTGGTAATCCTTCTGTGCTAATTTGATGATTTTATGAGTTGTTTTTTTTTTTAAATTATTGTGATTAGTGGTGATTCGATTGAACCTTCATTTGTGGTGGCTCTCTTGTGGCTTATCTGATGAGATGATGATACACTTGTTATCATTAACACAATATATATATATATACCTAAAAAATAATCAAAATAATTTATCCAATTATAAGTCAGTTCCATAATGAACTGTATTAGATAGATCTATGCAAGTTACGATGATAGCTATATGAAAACGAATGGCTGATACGAAAAGATATAGAATTATAGGCATAAAATTATGAAAAGGGTAACGGTAAGAAGAACCTGCCGATTGTGGGGTATATGAAAATTAAATGGAAAAATGACACAAATAGCCCCTAAATTTTGACAAAATGTGCAATTTAGTCCTTGAACTTTTAATTTGTTCAATTTAGTCCATGAACTTTGCCATAATGTGCAATTTGATCCCTAAACTTTTGATTTGTTCAATTCAGTCCCTAAACTTTTAGTAAATATTCAATTTAGTCCATGGACTATGTGAAAATGTTCAACGTTATCTTTGATATTAAATTAACAAAAAGACTGTATTGAATATTTTCCTATAATTCAGAGATTAAATTGAATATTTAATAAAAGTTCAGGGACTGAATTGAACAAGTTAAAAGTTTAGGGATCAAATTGCATGTTCTGCCAAAATTCATGGACTAAATAGAACAAATTAAAAGTTCATGGACTGGATTGCACATTTTAACAAAGTTCAGGGACCATTTATGTAAATATCCCAAAATTAAATTGCTGAACAGATATGCAAAGCCACGAACACCACAGGCGGTAGAACCTATGGGATCTGTAGGCTACACATGGAAATATGAAATTTACTGAAGTAAATGATAGATTACAATATGGAAAATTGCTGAAATATAAAAGGATCAATAAATCCACAGACCACGGGCAGATCTGGAGTTGTGAGTTAAAAACAGGGATATTGAAGGAGGATATTTATTGGATTTGACTCCAGAAAGAAGGTATGAAAGATTTCCAAGAATCAAGGAGGGCTACAAAAGATGTGTGGATATTCAAGGTAAGGAAGGTTTTGAAAGATTGAAGACAGATCGGGGAGAGGTTCTGAGGGCTCTGTATGATCTATCTTTGGGGCTTCCGTCTTTCTATCTTGAAAAAGCTCTCCCTTCCCTTGAAGTGACCTAGGCTATTTAAAGAAAATACTCTCAGATTCTTCCCTGGATGATGTAATAATTCGCCATGTTCTACATCAAGTTTTACATTGGGTTCCGTAAAAGTATTTACCGTCTTTGCTCCCAGGCATCCAACCTCATCAAGAATACTGTTAAATATGTCTCGAGTTTAAATCGTCCGCGAATATATATTTTGATTTAAATATTCAATATTTGACCGAAATAATTGTGGCATGTTTTGGATGAGTTTTAATTGCAGATTTGATATATGCATTAGAAGACAAAAGATGTAACTCAAATATTATATATTATTTGGGTAGATATTTGGTCCAAGAAATGAAACAAAAGAGTAAGGGTTTTTTTTTTCTTGTCTGCATCCTGCAATAGCCGCGAGGTATATAGAGATCCAAAAAAAGAGAAGACTTTGCAGAATCTCTTCTTTGCTCGTTCCAAGACACAGTCGCACGAAAAGGAGAGGAGCAGTACGGTTAAGATTTACGCTTCGTTCGTGAGTTTATTTCAGTTTTATTTTATATTCAATTGAGAGTTGTCTGTTTATAAACACTTTGGGATTGGGTATAATTTAGGTGCGGGAAACACGAGCGTATTGAGCGATTGTAAATCCAATTCTCCGATATAGTGGATTGTTCTCGCTGGCTCTCCCCGTGGATGTAGGTATCGACATTCGGACCGAACCACGTTATATCTAGTGTTCTTTATTGTTCATCGTTATTATTTCTAGGCTTTTGCGTTGACGTATTTGCAAGACCCTAGTAGTTTTCGCGTTAGAATTACGACAATTGATATCAGAGCCAAGTTAGATTTCTGGGTTGTGATTTGAGGCTTTTGCTTGTCTGATTATTATCTGAAAATTCTGTTGTTGAAATTATGTCTAGGGTGAAAGTTGAAATTGAGAAATTTAACAGGAGGAACAATTTTGGGTTATAAAGCCTCAAGATGGAGGCGTTATTGACAACTCAAGGCTTGGTAGAAGCATTGGAGGGCAAGGCTAAGTTGCCCGAATCGATGAAAGATGCTGATAAAGATGTATTGATTAGAAAGGCTAGGAGTGTAATCCTGTTGAATTTATCGGATGAAGTGTTGATAGACGTAAGCGAAAAAAAGGATACCGCAACATTATGGGCAAAGCTTCAGTCGCTTTATGTAAAGAAGGGTTTGAACAATCGCTTGTACATGTTGAAGAAGATGCTCCAGTTCAAATATATTAAAGGTACGTCTATCAGAACCCACCTAGAAGAATTTAATAAACTCATGATGAATCTGAAGAACGTCAGTAAGACTCTTGAAGATGAAGAGCAGGGCATGATGTTGTTGGCTTCTTTACCAGAGTCATGGGAGCATTTTACTGATTCTCTATTGCAGGGGCGTACTACGATTACCTCAGAAGAGGTAAAGTCCGCCTTGTTTTCTAAAGAGTGGTAGCGAAAGTTTCGAGATGACAGTCTGGCGCAGGATGTAGCGCAGGATGTAGCGCATGGACTAGTGATTCGGGGTAGAGAGCAACAACGGGGGTCCAGCAGCAGCAGAGGTAAAAACAGGTCTAAATCACGCCATAGAAAATTCAAGGGACGCGTGAAATGCTTTAAATATCACGAGGAGGGGCACATCAGGAGAGATTATCCTAAGTTGAGAAACAGAGGTGATAAGTAGAAGGCCACAATCAGTGTGGCGAACATTGCTGAGGAGAATACTAGTGATGTAGAGGCTGTTTTGTGTGTGACTATAGGTTCGTCAGGAGACGAATGGGTGTTAGATTCGGGGTGTTCTTATCATATGACGTCTTATAGGAGCTGGTTTACTACTTACCTGACTGCAGATGGTGGTAGAGTTTTGTTCGGGAAATAATGCAGCTTGCAAGGTTGTTGGGATAGGGATAGTTCGGATTCAGATGCATGATGGTGTGGTTCGCACATTGACAGACGTGAGGCATGTACCGGAGCTCAAGAAGAACCTTATTTCTCTAGGGACACTTGATGATATCGGGTGTAAGTACACCGCTGAAGGTGGAATACTAAAGATTTCTCGAGTTGCCATGACAGTGATGAAAGGGAAGAAAGTGAGTTCTCTCTATCATCTACTGGGAGAGACCGTGATAGGAGCCGCTGTAGTTTCATCAAGTGAGTCAGATTTTGATTTAACTCGTTTATGGCATATGCGTTTAGGGCATATGAGTGAGGCAAGTATGAAAATGCTGAGTGATAAGGGGTTGTTAAAGGGTCAGAAGACAAGTAAGTTAGACTTATGTGAGCATTGTATCTTTGGAAAGCAACGCAGGATTAAGTTTACTACATGTATTCATTCGACCAAGCAACCGGTTGAGTATATTCATTCAGATGTTTGGGGCCCGTCTCCGGTTCCTTCGAAAGGAGGTGCCCGTTATATGCTCACATTTATCGACGATTATTCAAGGAAAGTATGGGTATACTTTCTAAAGCACAAATCTGATGTGTTTGATCGGTTCAATAAATTTGAGGCATTGATTGAGAAGCAGTCAGATAAACAGATCAAGTGCCTAAGAACCGATAACGGCATAGAGTTTTGTGGTAAAGATTTTATTGAGTTCTGCGAAAGAGAAGGTATTGTTAGACACCGCATAGTACCTGGGACACCACAGCAGAATGATGTGGCAGAACGGAAGAATAGAACTTTACTTGAGCGGGCTTGGAGCATGTTATCGCATGCTGGAATAGGCAAGGAATTTTGGGCCGACGCAGTGAACATGGCGTGTTACCTGATTAATCAATCTTTATCATCTGCTATTGAGTGGAAGACTCCAGAGGAAGTATGGTCGGGAAAAACTGTTGATTACTCCGGATTACGAGTATTCAGATGTCCTGTGTATGCTCATACTAGTGATGGTAAGCTTGAGTCGAGGTCA
The DNA here is from genome assembly GCA_028455895.1 of Rhodomyrtus tomentosa. NCBI lineage: Eukaryota > Viridiplantae > Streptophyta > Magnoliopsida > Myrtales > Myrtaceae > Rhodomyrtus > Rhodomyrtus tomentosa. The sequence continues at coordinate 43,287,619 of JAPCWY010000003.1, read as the reverse complement.
AAGAAGTGCATATTTCTGGGTTATGCACATAGGGTGAAAGGCTATCGGCTGTGGTGCATTGATCCCAAATCACTCGATTTTATAATCAGCAGAGATGTAATTTTCGATGAGACTGCAATACTTCGATAGAGGAGTCTTGAGACACTACCAGCAGAGCAGACAGATTATAGTGTCAGTAGTGAGGTGGAGCTTCAAGTGGAGATTCCGGAGACCTTAGAGGTAACAGATGTTAAGGTTGTAGATGAGGCCGCAGTTCCTAAAGATGGTGATAGTAAACAATCAGTACAGTCACAGCATACTCTAGTTGAGGGTAGACAACGGAGGCAAATAAAATCACCGGTACGTTATGGTTATACAGATATTGCTTATGCTCTGACTGTAGGTGACGAGGTGGAGACAGATGAGCCTTCGTCTTATTCTGAGGCGAAGGCTAGTTCTGAGTCGTCGCAATGGTTAGGGGCTATGAGTGAAGAGATGAAATCAGTCCATCGAAATCAGATATGGGAGCTAGTTAAAGTACCAAAGAGTCAGAAGATTGTTGGAAGCAAATGGGTCTACAAATGAAAAGAAAGCATTCCCGATGTCGAGGCAGCGAGGTATAAGGCGAGACTTGTGGCGAAAGGGTTTACACAGCGGGAGGGCATTGACTATAATGAAGTGTTTTCTCTTGTGGTAAGGCATACTTCTATTCGTATTTTATTTGCCTTAGTTGCTGCACAGGATTTCGAGTTGGAGCAACTTGATGTAAAGACGGCTTTTCTTCATAGTGAGTTGAAGAAGCAGATTTACATGAGGCAGCCAGAGGGATTTGTTATTTCGGGTAAGGAAGATCAAGTTTGCTTATTAAAGAAATCTTTGTATGGGCTGAAACAGTCTCCTAGGCAGTGATATAAGCTCTTTGATGCTTTCATGACTTGCCAGGACTATTCTAAGAGTCAGATGGATAGCTGTGTCTATTTTAGGAGACTGGATGATGGGTCTTTGATATATCTATTGCTATATGTTGATGATATGTTGATAGCAGCTAAGAATATGTCCTGCGCTGAAAAGGCAGTTAAGTGTTGAGTTTGAGATGAAAGATTTAGGTGCTGCAAAGAAAATATTGGGAATGAAGATTTCGCATGACAAAAATGCAGGATTAGTACGTCTGTCTTAAAAGAAATATATTGAGAAGATTGTAGCACGTTTTAATATGCAGTCAGCGAAATTTGTGAGTACACCATTAGCGAAACACTTTAAACTTTCAGTTAAATTATCACCGCAGACTGAGAAGGAGGAGGAACATATGTCCCGTGTTCCATATTCTGGTGCAGTGAGTAGTATTATGTATGCTATGGTATGCACTAGACCTGATATTTCACAAGCTGTCAATGTAGTTAGTCGTTATATGAAGCGTCCTGGTAAAGCTCATTGGGAAGCTATGAAATGGATCCTTAGATATTTGAAGGGGACAACAGACGTTAGCACAGTGTATCGGAGGGACAGTGATGGATGTGAAACCACTAATTTTGTGGATTCTGATCATACAGGTGACTTGGATGAGTGTAGGTCTTTAGCAGGGTACTTGTTTACGCTTGCAGGTGGTGTAGCTAGTTGGAAGGCATCCCTATAGGACCACGTGGCCTTGTCCTTGACTGAGGCGGAGTACATGGCACTAACTTGTAGCGAAAGAGGCGATATGGTTACAGAGTTTGCTCTTGGACTTTGGGTTGGATCAGAAAAGTGTTGATATATACTGTGACAACCAAGGTGCGATATTTCTGGCATATAATCCAGTTTATCACGAGCGGACGAAACATATCAATATTAGGTACCACTTCATCCAAGATATTTTAACGAAAGGTAAGGTTGTTGTGAGAAAGATAGTTACAGCAGAGAACTCATTGGACATGATGACTAAGTCTGTTATTTTGGCAAAACTCAAGTTTTGCTTAAGCACCATTGGCGTCTGTGGAGAGTGATCGACTTTCGGGGCGATGGGAGAGCAGCATGGATGATGAGCACTATGAGTTGACTTTCAAATATCGAGTCAAGGTGGAGAATTGTTAAATATGTCTCGAGTTTAAATCGTCAACGAATATATATTTTGGTTTAAATATTCAATATTTGACCGAAACAATTGTGGCATGTTTTGGACGAGTTTTAATTGCAGATTTGATATTTGTATTAGAAGACAAAAGATGTGACTCAAATATTATATATTATTTGGGTAGATATTTGGTCCAAGAAAGGAAACAAAAGAGTAAGGGTTTTTTTTTTCTTGTCTGCATCTTGTAATAGCCGCGAGATATATAGAGATCCAAAAAAGAGAATACTTTGCAGACTCTCTTCTTTGCTCGTTCCAAGACACAGCCGCACGAAAAGAAGAGGAGCAGTACGGTCAAGATTTACGATTCGTTCGTGAGTTTATTTCAGTTTTATTTTATATTCAATTGAGAGTTGTTTGTTTATAAACACTTTGGGATTGTGTATAATCTAGGTGCGGGAAACACGAGCGTATTGAGAGATTGTAAATCCAATTCTCCGATATAGTGTATTGTTCTTATTGGCTCTCCTCGTGGATGTAGGTACCGATATTCGGACCGAATCACGTTATATCTGGTGTTCTTTATTGTTCATCGTTATTATTTCTGGGCTTTTGCGTTGACGTATTTGCAAGATCCTGGTAGTTTTCGCGTTAGAATTACAACAAATACGAAGTACATGTTTTCACTATGATAAATTGATACCTGCATGTGAATAGGCAACTTCAATACCTAGAAAATATGGTGGACGTACTAGATCCTTAGTGTTGAATTTTGTATGCAAAAACTGCTTAAGCAATTGAATACCATTTGAATCACTATCAGTAATGATAATATTATTCACATATATCACAAAAAAGATATAACTAGTTGAGGAGACAAATAAAAACTGAATGATTTACTTGACACCATTTCAATCTGTACTTGATAATATCACTGAATCTACCAAACTAAGCACGTGGAGATTGCTTGAGTCCATATAAGGCTTTATATAAGCAATATACCGAATTTCTCTTCCTAAACAACAAACTCAAGTGGTTGCTGCATGTACACTTACTCGGTCAAATCACCATGGAGGAAGACATTTTTCCGATCTAACTGATGAAAAAACCCCAAAACGTGATGCCAGGGAAATAAAGACATGAACACAGGAAATTTTGGCAGCATGTGAAAAATTGTCGTCATAATCAACATTATATGTTTGAGTACATCCCTTTGCAATCAATCAAGCCTTCAATTGATCAAGAGTGCAATTGGGATGAGCCTTAACAATGAAAAACTAACGACAACCAACTGTTTACTTCCTCGCATGTAAGGAATTGAGTTGCCAAGTACAGTTCTCAATGAGCGCCTTCATTCCGTCCTCTATGGCTTGCCCCATTGAGGATGAGTAAGATCTTTAGTAACACTGCTAGGCACAAAAATAGAGGAAAAGTACAAGACAAAGATAGATATACTAGGAGATAAATGGCAATATGACAAGAATTTTGAAACGATCCACAAGACGACAAACGCAAGAACGCATGTCTTTTTGAGGAGCGATGGGCAGATCAAGATTAAAGGATAACGCAACAACTGATGAGGGAACGAATAAATCATGTGTTGGTGAAGTTCGTACCACTGTAGTAGGAGCTGCATCACGCTAATGATATGTGTGGTTAGTAAACTGAAATCATGTGGACGGTTCTGAAGGGAGTGATAGTGGGGGAAGAGTCGGTAAGGCACATTCGCCACTTTCAAGAGTCTGTAGGTTCATCAAAGTATTGTAATATGTCTGATTCTAAAAAATCTTACATCGGCCGATACGAGAACACAACGATGATGAAGACTGTAACATTTGTGGCCCTTCTGAGTTTGAGAGTATCTTACAAAGATACATTTCACCGCATGAGGGTCTAAATTATCAAGATCTGGAATAAGATTATGCACAAAACAAACACAGCAAAAGATATGTAGAGACAATGAAAAAGGACGATTTGGATATAATATAGAGCACGTTGTCTCTCCCTTGAAGAACAAAAATTGAAAGTTGATTAATTAAAAAATAGATCGTAAGAATAGCATGGCCCCAAAATGTTTGGTTAGATGCATGTGAAATATGAGGCAACGGGAAACATCAAGAAGATGACAATTTTTATGCTCGACGACACCATTTTGCTGAGGAGCATAGGAACAATAAGTCTGACGATAATACCAAAAGTTTTAACAAAACTATGGTATTGCTTTAGCACTTCAAAATAAAAAGGCGAAAGTAGTGAAAATCTTAGTACGATCCCTTATTAAGAATAACCAAGTCATTTAAGAAAAATCATCCGAGAATATAACAAAATATTTGAAACTAGAGGTGTCAGGAACACAACACAGGCCCCAAACATCAGATTGAATCAACTCATATGAAAACCCTATGGTGTTTACCAAACTGATAAAGTTCACACTAAAAATAAGTCATATACTTAGACTTAGGAAATAAATGCCGAAGAGCGATTGATGGCGGATGACCTGCATGGCAATGCATCCGAAACATGCCAAAGGATGTTCATTTCATAGTTGTAAAAACTAGCACCTTCTTGTCAAAGTAGTACACACTATCAATTCATTGTCGACACCTAAATTTTGACTATTTTTTTTTTCAGTCAGTTATGCATAAAAAATTAGAACTAATTTTAGTTCTAAACAAAAACAACAAAATCATTTTTTACATTTATTTTTAGTATCATATTGCATTGCATTGCATTTACATTTAATCGGATTGGTTGTGGAAAATGAATTCAACTAGACGAGCGGTGAACCAAAGCTCAAAAAGCATAATTTAGCCAGCTAGGGGGTAATTCAAAAAAAAAATCATCAAGATCTTGAGGTCTATTTAATGTTCAATTTGGGAAAAAGACTTTTAATTAGAAATGCCCATTAATTAAGAAAAAAGGCTTTATAGACAGATATTTTATCTCCGGATCAATTTGCGATTATCCAAAGTTGAGGGACGATTTTGCAAATAATGAAATAACACCAAACCCTAGTTTACTATTATAAATAGATGCTTAAGGTTGACGTCGAGGAGGCCACTTTTATTGAATACGAGGCAGAAGTTCGGGTGCCATTCCTGGATTGAAAACTCTACGGTCAGAGGAAGCTTTCACGAAAAAACAACACCATCGGAGGACACGATCAAAGAAGCCAAAAGGAGTTGGGTTGAGTGAAGAATGATGGAAGAATTTCAACGCAAAGATTTTCTCCTGGCGAAATCCATACCACCAGGCGCGAAAGAAGTTGACCACACCGTGAGGCCAATTCACAACTCATAAACGGAAAAGAAAGAAAGAAAAAGGTTTCCTTGATATCCTTTTGCACCTAATCCACCCCGACCGCGAGCCTAAGTCCAGTGCGAGGCTGTCGTGCACCGTCCGTAGTCGTCCGTCATCCTCTGAGCCATCACCAAGCAATTCCACCGCCAACCCAACTATTTCGTTGACCCGGAGATGAAGCCGCAAGGCCCGGCGTGTTACATCTTCGTTGATTGGTGATCCATGACTTCCCACCTATGGGCAACACCGCAATCTCAACTAAGGAAATAACAAGCGGTGATTATTGAATTCTCCCATTGTTTTGATCAAAGTAGACTCAAGCCTCGTGTAGAAATTTCCGATCTTGCTCTTCTTGCGGTTGTGTTTCCTTTGCTTGCAGTTAATGGTAACAGGCCCTTCGGATTCCATGGTCACGATGGAGAAGTAAATCACAAAGAGAAGACTGACTTTGCACATATTCATGAAATAAGAGGAGGATTCTTTAAAAAGAAAGGGCTTTGCTTTTACTGTTTCCTTTGCAGGCGATAAGCACACACGTCCAGGAAGAATCAATTGAGAATTTTAGGTTGAATTCGTTGCTGTTCTAGGTATAAAAAAAATTACATCTTTTTGGGTCTTTTCACTCACGATTCATTGCAGTTTCTTTGGAGCTCATTGTTCAATACCGATCCGCTGCACTTCGGTGACAACGAAGGGTAAATCGGCTGCCGCGAATCCATCCCATCAAGTCTCTGCGTGACGTTCGTTAGCCGATTCATCCGAAAGTTCGAGCTTGATATTCAAGTTTCGTGCAAAGTTGGATCAGCAAAGCCAATATTTGATAGGTAAAAACATTTTTTTTTATCGTTGAATATTTTCTTGCTTGATGGACTGACTTGCATTCTTCAATGAGTGTTGTTGCGCATCTTGATATACCTTGGAGAGATTGCCTATTTGGATTGCTTCGATATGTTCACAGATTATATTGAAATTCTTGAAGAAAATTCCGTTTTTAAGTAATCCACTTTGATTGGCATGAATGTAATTGAGAATCGATTAAATTTTGCATGGAAAATTAGCCATTCTCAAAGTCAAGATTGTACGTATCAAGACAGGTGGATTTAAAAAAAAAAATCAGAATTTCGGATTGATCTTTGGCACACGTGCTCTCTCTTGGCCGAAATCCTCTTTGAATATCGATAATCTTTATGATTATTTTTTCATGTTGATTTATTGATTTGGCCTTATCTTTGATTATCCGACGATATTGGGTTGTTGAGGGTAAAAATAGCTGAATTGGATAAGATTCGATTTATCTTGGCTTATATCTGATTCAAATTACTCATTAAGTCGGTTAAATTGATCTGATGTTATTTTATCTCTGTTGAATTTTGGAATATCATCTGGTTAGAGATAAAGTTTGAGCTTCTTAGGTTATATCCGAAACCTACAGAATTGTCTAAAATTATCTTTTCAAACCATAAAGATAACTTTCTGAAAATCCGAAGATATGAGATAAGATTTCATTTAAATAAGATATCTTTTAAAATTCTAAAGATTATCTAAAATTCTCTGAAAATCTTAAGAGATAAGTTTCTTAATTTAAAAGATATGGATGGATAGGGGATTATCCCCTTGAGAATTTCGGCTATCTCTCCAAATTTCCGAAAATTTCAAAGCTTAAATGATTTGTTTCATTTGTGGTAAATATTTGCACATTTTTAAATCAAAATGCCAATAACATATGCTCCCCTCGTGTCTTGACCCGTTGGAAAAATTAAATTACATTCCTTATCCATGACCTTATGGGGTGGGATGGTGATTTAGTATAATGCCTCGTATTCATTCCCAAAGGGACGTTGTCGCCTTATTTATTATTTCGTATACTGGCTCGAATCTTCGAGGATGTCGCGATAAAAATTCTACTCTAATCCGAATATTTGAGAATGAGTGAATGATTGAAATTCGAATATTAATGTATATTATGAGCATTATTGTTTAACTTTGTTCAAATTGCTTTTTTTTAAAAGAAATTCGAAGAAATTAAAAAAATAAAAAAAAACCATAAAAAAATTTAAAAAAATTCAAGCCACATAAACCAATCAGAAAAATGCATTTTCATGAAATTGATATTGAAAGGGCATTAATTTTTAATTAATATAACCAAGTCCCCGAACTCAATTTCACTAGTTCGTAGAGATAAAATAGTCATATCGCTATTTTATATAGATTTCTAATCTTCCTACCAAAAAGATTAGTGACGTCTCCTAAATTAAAAATTATTTTAATGAAACTTAAGTTGCGAATTGGTAGGGTTTGGGAGAGTCCGAGTTAGGATAGTTAATTTAATTGACCTAATAATCCATTAACTAAATAATTTTTAGCTCGCGACATTCATGTCCCCACCAATCATCTGTCCAATTCTTATATCCTAAAAGACACAATGAAAATAAAAAAAGTTTACTGAACAAATTAGTCTACAATCAATGAACCACCAGAAATCAAATTATATGAAGATTTGAGATGGAGGACATATGAAAATGAAAGAGATGTACTCAAATGAGCAATTCCCGTGCTAGTAACCTGAAATTGTGAATTCATTAGTTAATGTAACAAAATTTGTCATCTCGAGAGATTTGGAATGAAGTGAAGACAACAACTTAGAATTTTTAGTTATATGATGAGTAGCTCCAAATTCTATGACCCAGGTGTCAGACGTTGCAGAATCTAAACAAGATGAGCTACATTTTGAGGTTTAAACTAGAGTTGCAGTATGAGTTGAAGGACCTTTTACTTGTTGAGAGCGAACCCATGCATCATACTTAATACGTGTTAATGTAATAAAATCACCCGTATGTAACAGAGGGTAAACATGATAAACCATCTTTTGAGGTTTGCGCTAGAGTTGCAGTAGGAGCTGAAGGACCTATCACCTATTGGAAACAAACCCATGCATCATACTCAATACATGTCAATGTAACAGAATTACCCGTATTCCAAACACTAGTAGAATTTGATAGAGTCTATAAGGAATAATCTTCCACCTCTGTATAGGTAGTAAAAGTAGGCCGTAGCTCAGGATGAAGTGTACAACAATAAGCCTTTGTATGTCCAATCTTTTGACAATGATCACAAAAGCGGAAGCCATGACCACCCCCAGATACGTAGGCACTATGAGCATCAATACCTCTACCATGGCCTCCACGACCTCAACTCTGAGCAAAAACACGACCAAGACCTTGAAATCCACCACCTCAAGCTCTATGTGTATTAGTGCCATGAGAAATCGTAGCACTTGTATCCACAACCGTTGTAGAGATTTTTTTTGAGAAAGGGTCGAGCGAGGAGCTCGAGAGTAAGTCTCATCTAGTGTAGGAAGGGAGCTCTGAGATGTAATTTACTGGCAAAGTGAGGAATATTTAGGCCATAATGCTGAGAAACAGTATCAATCGAAAATCCTCTTGTGCTTTAGCTAGAATATCCGGATCGTTTGAAGTTGGAAGATAAGTATCCAATTGCCTGTAAAGTTTTGTGAAATGTGCATAGTACTCAAATAAGATTGATTTCCATGGTGAAGATCAAATAGGGCCTCTCACGTGTCAAACACTCATGTCATGTCTCTCCAAAATAATAATACACATTTTTCTCAGATTTTCTTAGTAGAATTGCATTGAATAAAATGAGAACTAATTTTAGGATCCATGCTATTCCATAAAAGAGTATGAATCATCTCTCCAGTAAGCCAATTAGGTGCTTTAATTTGATATAAAGAGACCATATGTGTAAGATAATAAGTTTGTTTAGTGGCATTAAGGTAGACCCAATATATTAGACCAAGGTAGATAACAAGTTCCATCTAACTTGACTGAGGTTAATTGCAAGTATGGTAAACTAGTAGAGGATCCGGTAGTAGCCATCAGTGAACAAAGAATTCAATGGAACCCAAGAACAATGTCAAAATAACTAAATACTGAACTCCAGTATCAAAATTAGCCAAAAATATTTACCATGGACAGCAAAATTACATCTGTCTCCTCTAAAATGAAGCAAAATCAATTCCTCAAATCTAATCAGTACCACATCGGAATAATCACAATCAGCAGTACTTCAAAATAACCACAATCAATAACATCAAGCAGACCAACTAATTGCTTGTAAAGCATTGAGAGAGAAGCACTAAGAGGCCGATTGGTTGGAAGCTTACGATCTCCATTCCATGAAACAAAACCGAATGACTCAATAATAGATGAAGAGCAAATGCCTGAGCTCTATATTCATGATCCTAGGGAACTAGAAGGTTGTGACTCAACGGAAGATGAAATCGGAGAGTCGAGGAGAGGCACGAATGGGTCGCTGAGAGGTTGGGGAGTCGTGATTAAGGGGCAAACATAACAACCATTCTGTTTCTGAAATCAATTTATAGCCAGAAATTGATTTTCTATTTTTGTTTCCGAAATCAATTTCTAGCCAAAAATCGATTTTCTATTTGCATTTCTGAATGAGTTTATGAGCAAAGAAACACGTTTGACAACAACATAAAATTTATGTTCCTAGAATGGAAACTCATTTGATAACAACATAACATTTCTATTTCTGAAATAAAAATTTGTTCGAAAACAATACAAAATTTCTGTTTCTAAAATTTTACTTCCAAAGACCTTTCTTTGAAAAATTTACAATCTCCTAATTTTCATAAACAACGTTAGGTTCAATGGAGATAGCAGCAGCATCAAGGTCCCAATTTCCATCAACTCTAGATTCTTTTTGAGTATTGCCTTCTTCACATTCGCTTCTTCAATTTGATGCTGCCAGCCTGCCATTGATTAATCTCCAAGTCCTTATTGTGAACTTATGACATGGAACTTCTTCACCATGACCTCGTACGTTTTGAGGAGGCTATGCTATTTTTGGATTTTGGTAGCTCACCGAAAGTCCTGAGGCGACAAGCATGTGTTCGGATGGGTTCTTAAGCTCCGAAAACACGAGTTCATAAATTATTCATATTGGAAACATTAGTGACTTCACAAATTATTGTCTACATGCACTTCAACTAGCTATTTTGCTTGGCAGAATATAAAATAGGTTTAGTTAATCCAGCACACTCATTTAAAAAAATTGACAGAAAACTTTCTTGAGAGCGATGGTCACATGTGCTCCACTGGTTGAGCATAAGCATTAAGCCGCACGATTCTGGCAACGCTAATTAGACGTAGCTGGGCCTGAAACTGTGCAATAGGAAATGAATTAAGTTGATTCTTTACTAAATTAGGTCACTTGTACGCTGCATATGAGCTTGCATTGAACTAAAGAAACGCTGATCCCAAAACATCACTAGATCATAAACGTTAAGACATACGCTGGGTCTGTTTTTCTCAACTCCTCAAAATACAGACGAAAATCCCCAAAAACAACATGACATTACAAGAGCCAACATGGGAAATTCTCAAGTACAAATAATGAAAACGCGTTACTAAAGTTAAGAACACAATTTCAAGAAATCTCTGCCATATTATGATTCCTCGCCATTTGATTGGCAATACCTATCCTAAGTATGTTCATTTTGGTTCTCTCGGCAGTTGATGCATCTGATGTAACCTCATCTTGTGTAGGTCCAAACGAGTACTCCGGACTTCTATATAGTGAAAAGTTCTTATCCCTTATGTCTTGATTACAGATGTAATTGTGGATAGCACAACATGCAACACCAACACATGTTTGCTTTCGAATTGCAAATGAAGGCATGTGTCTCAAAATGAAGAAGCAGTTTTTTAAAGCCGCAAATGATCTCTCACTGACATTCCTTAGTGAAGAATGCCTATAATTGAACAATTCTCTTGCTGTTCTTGGCCATCTCAATGTATCCCTGTGATCATTTAGATGATACCCTTCACCTTTGAAAGGAGTTAAAAACCTTGAAGTTATTACATAACCAGAATCTACCACGTAATATTTGCCCATAACAAGATATTCATAAATTGTTCATGAAACGCAACTGCAATACATTTATAAAGGAAATTAATCCTTATAGAACAAGCAAATACCTGGTCGTGGTCGAGGAAATTCCAAGTGAGGAGTCTCTAGTACTGTCGAGAGCACTCGAAAATTGTTGGCAAATACTTTCCAACCGGCATATACATAAGTTAATTTCATATCAAGCAAACAAACACACATTTTCCCGCCTCTAAATTAGATTTGGTTAGCCACAGGTATAGAAGCATGCACATGGGTGCCATCAATAGCGCCTACGCAATCCTATCGTTTTATCAAAGATTAGCAATGTACAAGATTATCAATAAATTGAAACTTATAGTGTAGAGGAATGTATGAAAATTGTACCTTGAAGTATGGCTCATGTTGAGAATTCATAAGAATCTCCTCTGGGACGACATCGAAGGAAGGTGGTACGATAATCTCTTTTGCTATTTTGAGAAATGCATTTAATACTTTAGTGAAGTAATTTTTGATAGTTTGTTTCTAATGTTAGAATCTCTCCCATAAATCTCTATTGGACTTCTTGTGACAAATCATAGATAAGAAGATCGCAACTTGTTCATCTACCTTAATATATCATTTATCTTTCAACCAACCTCTTTCTATCATCATAACAAAGATATTGAGAAATACATATCTCTCCATTCTAGAAGCTTCATATACTCTATCTGAATGTTCACAAAAAACCTCCCTTATCCATTCGGGTCTTGATAATACGTTGTCCCTAAGTGGTTCTCTTGTGTGCATGGACTTATCCACCATAACAATGCACAACCATGCTATCACTATATCAAATCAAAACCATCAAACTTCTCTTGAATTGATTGAACTGATTTTACCTGACTATTTTTCAGGTTACTTCCATCTCCCTCCATATTATCTATGCCATCACGTGAAAGAAGAACATAAACACAACATATAAGTAAGGAATTCAATGAAATTCAACAATAGCAACAATGTCATGATAATTGCATCATAAGAAAAATCACAACATCTCAAGCACATAAGTCATAGGGTGAAACTAAAGCCAAATACAAATCCACAACATCTCAAGTACATAAGTCATAGAGTGAAATTAAGCCAAATTCAAATCCATAGCATATTTTGCAACATTTGCTTAAAGAGATTCATCAAGTCCACGCCTCCTTTCAAATAGAGCTATCATGAAAGACTCTCTTCAAGTAGCATTAAGACATGCTTGGTTCATAGCATTGTTGTAAAGATTCTACCCTAAGTCAGCTGCTATTTAGGACGCCAACCACTACTCCAATGGACTAGGGGTCTATAGGTGATGGGGCCTGTGAGGTGACGGATCTACTTGTTGATTGATCCATCCTTGCTTTGATTATTTGTTGAAGGGCTTTGCAAGTGCCAGAAACATCAAATGCGTTACTCTTTCTCCTCTTGGAATTTAAAGTCCTATCTAACTTTTGCTTCTCACGAATTGGGGTGGAAGACACGCCAGGTGTAAAGGCTTTCTCATGAATATGTTGTTCACTAAGTTCTTCCAAATCACTTTCTGCATCACTATCACTATTGTTACCATGACCACCATTGTCATCTCCCTCCAATAGCACCGAGCCTTTTACATTTCATGATGCAAAATCCTCAGTAGCATAGGTATCGCCAAATAGAACACACAGATCTGGATACTAAGGAAAACCATCATGCCTTAATCTAGCCCAATCTTTATTAATTTTTTTAAAATTTCAATGACATTTGTCAACAATATGATCAAAGCTTGCATCCATAATAAGAATAAAACGACCCCAGTAAAGATGTACCCTGATATGAGACTCGCATATAATTGGATTGTCCAAACGACTGTTTTGTTTACATTATCCCATCCAAATTCAAACTATGAGAGAAGCTTCTTAAAACTACTCTATTGTGTCCTCAGTTTGTTTGCCCTATTCTTCAACCGACTAAATTCAAGTCGAATTTTGTCTATTTATTGAATTCGACACGTATATTATTTCACATTGCTTTATTGTAGGTAGAGGTGGTGCGATTTCCATTTTTCATCTCTTCTACCAATCGACTTATAGAAATATTGGTCAAAATCTCAGTTCACTTTACCATAAATGTCTATTTTTGGGATTCTATTTAACCTTAACTGGTTGAGTGTCAAAAGTAGACAACATCAAAATTGGTTGAGCATTATTGCTTGGTCAAAAGTAGGGGAAAAGGCTACAAAAGCATTAAATAATGATGTGACCCTCAGAATGCGCATTCGCAAATGCAATAACCATGCCCAAGTAGGAATATTGTACTGCTAAGCACCATTCAAATTAGCTCATTCACCAGCTATATCAGTTTTCTTTGCAATTTACAGTAATAGTGCTTCCAGAAGTGCATTTGCAAACCTACCCACAACTGTCACAGTAATCAACTTGACACAAACATGGACCTCTCAAGTTATAAAAAATAAAATAAAAAATTGCAGCTTGTTACTTGGTCCCCTAAGAACTCGATTTAGCATTTTATTGATTTTTGCTAAAAGCATAAGCAGACAGACCACCAATTGGGCGCTTTGTTTACAAATACTTATCCTTTTGTCATGTAAAGCCAGCAAGGGAACTGAGAGACTCGAAACCACTAGAAAATATTTTGTCTACCAAGTAGACTACCCTTTATCTCACTATGAATTATCTGCCACAAAATTATAAGCAGCAGACTCTTCAGTTCCGCTTGGAAAGTACGAGAACATGCCCAAGCATTTTCTTTCCAACTTCTTTAGATTTTAGCATGGATTTGCCAGAGAAAAATGAGCAGAAGTCCCGAATCCTATTAGATGAAGAGGGCTCATTGCTTGTACTTGGTGGAGATAAAGACAGTAGAATATGTTTCGTTGCAAATATCTACGAAAGGAAGCATAGGACTACGCAAATGTTGCTCAGGGTTTCCAAAATAACACATGAATCAGTATCACAATAGTTTCAGCTAGCAAAAATCAATCAAATGACTTTTATAGGCATGGTGCTAATTAGATTAACACGAGTAAATCATGACCACCAATCAGAAAAGCAAATTGTAGATTGTTACTTGGTCCCTATAAATCACGAACACCAACCAGAAAAGCATAGGAAGACGGACCACTGTAATGTTCAGCCATAAATCAGCGTACTAAATGGAAATAAACAATAAAAAATGCTATTCAAAGTTCCAATCTTGCTCGGTGAAATGGTGGGAGTACCAGTGGAGGCCGCGGTTGTGGAGTTGCAAGACCTAAGTGAGCTCAGAAGTGGCATTGACGTCGGTCTAGTCGACACTAGTACACCTCAACCTCACTGTATCACACAAAATACCGAGCTATTAGCTATCAAAGAAATCGAAACGGTGGAACGTGCGGCCAAAAATCAAAACTTGAATCAAGTAGCATGATTCTCCTCCGAGTTTCCTCCATTCTAACTTCGGAGAAAACTTTGTTGATGGATGAAGGAGGTTTTCGACCAGAGATTCTGCCTCTATCCTCGTCTAAGCATCAATTAAGGTGTGCTAGAAATGTGTATACTCTACCATTCTCTTCTCATGTCATTTGTCTCTTATAATTAGTAGCACTTTCTTGTGTATCGTCATAGCATTGATCTAATTCTTACCAAAAAGTCACTATTTCATTGTAGTAAACAATGACATCACGATCTCCTCGCCTTGATTGCCATGGCTCTCCCTCCGGTTAAAAAATCTAGGAAGAATTCTCCAAATTAGAATATGTTTTTATCACAACGTTCCACACATCTTTAGCGGTAGGAAGGAATAGATGCGGTTATGCAATTGTTGATTCCATACAATTGTTCAACTAGGCAATAACTAACGAGTTATCAGATCTCTAACCTGCCAATACGGATAGTTTTTTGCTAGTTCCCTTACCTCACCTATCAAGTGGCCTAGCTTTCCTTGCCATTGAGTGCTAGTTTTACCGATTGAGTCCACTCCAACTAATTTTGTACATTCAACCGGTGAACTATGGATAGTAGATTAGAGTTTTGAGAGAGTTACTTTCCACTACTGCTCAATTTTCGATAGAGAGCTCCCGACCAAAAAAAAAAAAAAAATCGATAGAGATTAGTTGGGTTGTTCTCTAGTGTGATGCCTGAAGAACCAATGTCCTTAAATATCTCTGGTCATTGCCGTTTTCGCCATAGTAGGAGCCGGATTCAAAACCTCAGCTCCCATACCATGCGGTTTCAAAAGAATAAGAGTATTATTTTTGGTTCTTATTAGTCCCATAAACAAGGCCTAGGATAGCTAGAAAATAAATAAGGCTCAGAACATAACATATATATAAGGGGAAAAAGGACACTTTTGGTGCCAAAAATTACGTAAGTAGATCAATTCGGTGCAAAAAATTTCCGTCGGATCACTTTAGTGATAATTTCTTTGAAAAATAATCACTTAAGTGCCAACATCGATATTCTTCGCCAAAAATCCCGCGTGGCACTTTTTTTTTTCAATTAATGTATGGCACACTAACTTGCTCGTCGAAGGTCCACCGTGGCATTTTCTTTTTAAATTTAATTTTTTATTTAAAAATAATTTTAAAACTAAGTTGAAAAACTAAAAAAAGATGAGAGGGGAATCACTAACTATCCAACCTCACTCACCAAGCCCGACCCTCACCAGCCATTGCCAGAATGGTGGTCCGGTGGCTACGACAATTAAAGCAAGCCCTCGCTGCCCATTTTTTGGGTTATTTTTTTTTAAAATCTAATTTTTTTTAATTTTTTCTGAAATTTGAAGTCAACGTAGAACCCACGTGGACTTCATTAAAAAAAAAAATACCGGTGGAAATTAAAAAATTAATTAAAAAACGACACGTATTGAGAATGGTCGGAATTTTTCGCCAAAGGCACTAAAGTTGTTGTTTTATCTCCGATTTGGCACTTAAATGATCCGACAGAAAATTTTAGCGTTAAAATGATCTCCGTTCACAATTTTTTACTCTAAAAGCGTCTTTTCCCCTAAATAAGGCCTAGGACAATCAGAAAATAAAAAATAGAATGAGAAAAAGGGATGGATTAAAAATAAAAAGATTTCCTCCCGATTCCCCGAGATTTTCTCCTAATTCTCCGATGGTTTATCTAATGTCCAAATTGTGGATTCGTTAACACCTTTCGTGGCCTTTTGGCTAAGATGGAGCGTCTCGATCTTAGACTCGTTTATGTAGTTGGGAGAGTGTTTGGCTTAAGCTTCATAGTTTTTCACTTCAACGCCAAATTTCGGGAAGTGATTGCAAAGATATTTAATAATAATAATAATAAAAAATAACGACAAATTCATGAAGAGAACCAAAGGTTACTAAGTCAATGAATAGGCCGCTGTCCCCGTGACTGCTTGCATTGTACCTGTCAAAAACTTATCCATATGACAAGCCTAATCTTAAGGCTTGGCTTAAGCCGAGTAAATCATATAAAGCATCTGTTAAGAGATCATCTACGACACAGGCTGGTGTTTAACCTTGACTTAATCCCGAGTGATCAAGCTGCAGCGACAGGGGCTCTCCAACCACTTGTAGAGAAAGCTCTGTTGCAGGTGTCGTGCCGAAATCGGTTCTTTAATAGCTGGGCGTGCTTTGGTCAAATGTCTGTCGAACGCAGCCATACACCGCACCTTATGAATATTCTATATGATGTGTGTTGAGCTTGGCCCTTACGCTCAAGGCAAGTCTCTACCTAGCAGTCATGATAATGGTTTCCCAACGGTGTCCTCTTCTTTCCTCTATTAAATGCTGATTAATGCAGTGCCCTCAAAAAACTTAGCACCTGAAGAGAAATTGTCAAAGTACATTGTCAACATTGCTAATTAAAGCAGAAAATATTTGGTGGTTCTTGTTATTTTCTGCAAGTTTCGGCGTCAAGTCCTCATTATTCTACATTAAGGCCTCTTTTCCTGAAGCTTCACTTCACTTTAAATAAGCTTTATAATGGCCTTACTTGTTACCCCTGAACATTCATATTACCATCTCTCTCTCTCTCTCTCTCTCTCTCTCTCTCTCTCTCTCTCTGCATGATGGTGGCATTTAGCAGTGCTCTTAGTGGAAATGAAATGAAGAAAAGAAGGAAGTACCAGAGACTGGAACGTGAGAATATTTCTCTGCCGGATGGGAAAAGTTCCAAGGTTGCGAAGATCAAGAGGATCCTGAAACGGCAACCGAAGATCACCATGTCGAATAACAAGCCGTTAAAGAGGATCCGGGATGCTTATGTTAGAAAGATGGTGCGTTTTGCCGGATGTGTTGTCCCGATAAGCACCGACAGCAATCCGTTCCACAAAGGCCCCCCATATGAACGGGGCCAGAAGGCTATGTAGATCCCCATCTGGAAGTGTTCATCTGGATGCCATCAATAAGACAAAATCGAGAACCAATACATATGAAACTGCTGTGTGGTGCCTGCTATATAGTATCTTATGTACCTTCTGATTCATTATATCTGCAAACATGTAAGTTTGGCTGGCAAGACCGCTAGGAGTCATCTGGTGCATGTTGTAGGCTTGCTTCTGAGTTGTAGCTGAGCCAGTTATGTTGAATTGGGTAATTGTTGTTGTGCTATCGTGTTATAAAAAGTGGATTCTCACTTTGCCCTCCCCCCCCCCCCCCCCCCCCCACACTTGAATTCTGCAAGTCCACATTGCCTGCATTATTTGCATACCTTGTTTCATAAATATACAAATATGGAGAAAAGTATCAAAAAAATCCTTAAGCCTTTTCTATTGGTATAAATTAAGTCCTAAATCTTTTGATTAGACCAATTTAGTTCTAAACCTTTTTTACGTTAGCGCCAATTCATTCCAGTCGGTTAATTTTGAGCTACAAATCTAATGTGGACGTTGGTCGTCTTGTATAGCACGGTCACCGTTGAGTGAAACATTTTTCTAATAATAATAATAATTAACTATATTGACTCCTAGTGGTCTTGCCAGCCAAATATATTGAAAAGTGCAGCGTGTTGACAGGTTCAAGTTTGTGGGCTTGTATTCAATTTGGGTAAATTTGGGCTTCCGATTTAGGCTCCTAAAAAAATAGCATATATAACTGGGCAAGCCCAAGTTTGTTTTTGTCTTTTAGGCTAATTCGGGCCCCTTTGCCGCTGGTTGGGCCCACGCGGCCAGATCCAGATCACATAATAATAATAATAATAATAATAATAATAATAATAATAAATATCGTAAAAAATTGGGTAAAATCAAGAACAATTCTAAAAATTCAAAAAAATCCCAAAAATTAAGAAATGGGTCATTTTGACTAGCCAATCCTATTTTTGGTAATTTTACCTTCCTATCCTTGTTGAAAATAATGATTTTACCCCTTAGAGTAAATTATCTCCTAAATTCCAAAAAAAATTCGAAAAATGTCAAAAAATAGGAAATAGACTCCTTCAACTGGCCAATCTTATATCCAAGTCCTTGAGCTCCTAATCTCTTCATGAAATGACGATTTCTCCCCTCATAGGTAAATCGCTATGAAAATTCTGAAAAATGTTAGAAAATAGGAAATGGACAATTTCAATTGGTCAATCCCTTTTCTAATGCTTTTGGGCTCTTATCCCTTTTTAAAATGACAAATTTTCCCCTCATCGGCGAATCTCCTTCAAATCTTTTGGAGCACCCAAATACCCTTTCTCTAGGCCATTAGGGCTATACTAGGGATGCCATGTGTTGTATTTATACGTGTTATTCCCACTTTTGAATCATTGATTTGTGTGTTTATTTTACCGATTGTAATTGCTAGAATAGTCAGTCCTATCTGCATGAATTCCTAAATTTTAGGACTTTTATTTCAAATCGTATGTATGAATTCCTCGTTAGAAAAATCATTCAACTTAAGTACCGAAAGGGTGCCAATAAACAACATTGGCATAACTAAGTCCTCATCCCGAATCTCTGGTTCTATATGAGTCGGACAACTTCTCTCATGGTCCAACGAGGTTTCCTTTCACCGTCCGACGAGGTTTCCAATCTACCTTCTCCAAAGATGGTAGCAACTCCAAATTATGTACATTTATGTACATGTCACCCGACCACGTACGTTAGGGTTGCAATGATTTCTAAATCCCGCCGTCGTATGAGGTGAGGACTTGGGAGAGTCTAAGTCGATCTATGGATCACTGCAGATCTATAGATATGAGGCAATCTCCCCTAAACCCATCCCTCTGACCACAAAATATCGCGAGGTGGGTCGCGACAATAACCTCTTAGGAGAAGTGCGAGAACATATCATATACCTATTCATTATAGACTCTCAATTGAAGATATTGAACTATTATTCATTATGAATGATAGTGATTAGCTGAGTGATCCTAAAACCTATGAAGAGGCGATGTCGAACATTGATTCTGGTAAATGGCTAGAAGTCACGAAATTCAAAATGGATTCAATGCATTCCAACGAAGTATAGACTTTGGTTGACCTGCCTAATGGTATTGTGCCAATTGGCTATAAATGGATCTTCAATAGGAAGATAAATATTAATAGTCAAGTTGGAACTTACAAAGTAAGACTAATGGCAAGAGGATATCGTCAAAAAGAAAGGATCAATTAGGATGAAATCTTCTCACCTATAGCCATGATAAAAGCCAATCGGATTATGTTGGTTATAGCTACACACCTCGATCATGAGATATTCTAGATGGATGTCGAAACGACTTTTCTAAATGATTTTCTCAAGGGGGACATCTATATAGAATAGCCACAGGGTTTTGAGTCCAGCGGTGAAAGTCGAAAGGTGTGTAGACTCAAGAGATCCATTTATAGACTCAAACAAGTCCCTAGAAGTTGGAATATCAATCTTTATGAGGAAGTCAAATCGTTTGATTTCATAAAAAATTCCGATAAACCTTGTGTTTACCCTAAAGTAACCATGTAATAGTTACATATTAGAAATTTTAGTTGTACTTTTATTTTTTCATTTAATTTATGGCAAAAGCATATTTATTCATTTGTCTAATTATTTATGTCACCCCATACCCCGGGTACGAGCGCGAGACCCCCCTGCAAGCGTGAACTCTCTTGAGCGTCCTAAGATTCATATATATCGAGAGATGCAAAAGATCAATATCATGCGGAAGCGATAATATACAAACTTCTCCCTACAATAATAAATGGGACCAGGGTAACGAGAACACCAATATATACACAACCTCTCAACTGTTCATACAAAAATACTGGCAGACTAAACTTGCTGATCGGTAAGGATGACAAGACCAGTACAAAAGACGATAATCAACATCTCCAAAAAGAAACAGGGCATCAAGGTCATCATCAAAATAATAGCCCAGAAAATGAAAACCCCAAAATCGAGTTGCTAGAGTCGACAGTCTCCTCAGCATCCTCGGTAGGCTCGTACTTCGAGAAGGTCTCCGAGCGCACCTCTACCGTATCCTCCATCGTTTCGTCTGTTGACTGCTCTACCAGGTCGTCCTCGGAGGCTTCGATCTCAATAACCTTATCGATGTACTCTAGGGTCGGGGTCCTCTCAGGTATGTTCCTCGAACCGGCTGCTAACCCTTCGACCTCCACAAAATCCCGAGCGGGATGATACCAACTAGGGATTACCCCACGAGGTACCTCAGTAGGCTTCAGTGGTCCCGTAGTAACTTCCGCTACCTTTCGAAAACAAGCCTCGAACTTATGAGGACTCCAGCTCTTTCCACCCTCGTCAGCCTAGACCACAATACACTTCCTAACATATACGGTTCTCTGTCCGTTCGGAAACTCCTCAAAATACACGGACATCTCTTTTGGGTCACCTAATCTGATTGGCAACATGCTCATGGTCTGGGATCTGGAAAAGTGATCCCGCGACGGGGTGAGATTTACATCTCAGTAAGACAGGTCCTAACCCTAGGTTAGGCTGACCGTACATTCAGGTGAATACAATCCGAACAAAAATGCACAAGCAATCACATGAGACATTCAACAGTTATTTAAAATACATACAGATACAAACGAGTGACAGGCATGCAATCATGATATCATATCACATCATTCCTATTATGCACACACAACCAAATCAAGTTACACCTTCCACTCTTCTATGCCTCTATTAGATTCACGCCCACGTTTAGAACGCTTCAGGCTCGATCCACGTAAGTATGCCTTGGACCATCTCATTCACAAACCCGCGTAAACGCATCAAGTTTTCAATTTCATTTCAGGCCTGTGTTGACACATCTCAAATTCCGTCTCGCGTTTCAACGCATCAGGACCTTGGCTATTTTCACCTCGCATCTCAATGCATCAGGGTACAACTCAACACAACCCAACGTAAACGCATCAGGGTATCCATCTATACAATCCCGCGTCTCAACGCCTCAAGGTACCACCAGTTTCTCAAACATGCCAAAAACTCAATTCAATTCAAGATCTCATGGTTAAGTGCAAACTCATGCATCGAGTAATACATCTATGGCATGCGAGGCAATTGGATTCAATACTCAAATGTGGCAATCAAGTCATGGCACAAGCATTCAACGAGCATTTACGCCATCTATACATCTCAAGAACGCACAACGAACAATCACACCATAACTCCCAAGAACCAATCTAATCCACACCCAATTCACCCAATCAAGTCCAATCCTCCTAGTCAAGGTTTAGATACCCCTTACCTTGTACTAAAATCAACACAAATCTCCTTTCAAGCACTTCAATGGTTCGGCTCCAAGGGTTCCAAAACAAGGTAGCCGTATACCTAATGAAATTCCATCCATTTCGTCAATTCTTCGTCGTCCAATTATCAATCCACCAAGCATAAACCTAAATAATATATCCATGGACATCCTAGTACATCTTAACGATGAATTTGGAGCTCAATTCAACTCCCAACAGCCCCCCACAGATTTCGATGCACATAACTGAAACAAGGCATTTTCGGTTCTGCGCATATCTCAACCAATCAGCCCTTAAACTAACTTAAATCCTCAATTTTTCTATTAATCTACTTTCTAACATGTAGTTCTAGGAGTTAGGAAGCCTCATCGAAAATTTGAAGCCAAGGCGTCGTGGAAAGTCCACAAACAACACCGGTTCTTCCAAGTCCTCAACCAGTTAGTTTTTGCTCTTCAAACACAAGACCCATTTATGATTCAAAACTCCATCAAATTCATTCAAACTTTTTACCACAACTTAGTCTACATGTCTTCTAGACGTCCACAAAATTTGGTAGAAAGATTCGAAGGTTTCGGGGTCCTACGGAGTCTAAACAGCAGCTTACCTCCAGCTGCGACGATTTTTGTCGACTTTTGGGAGAATGGTCGGCCGGAGCTCCTCGCTAAGTCAAAGTCATGATGCCACTTGGAGGTCATCGGCAAGAGGATGAGGAAGGTGTTGGTGGTCGGCTTGAGCTCAGGTGGTGGCCGGTAGGGGCGGTCGACGGCAGTGAAAGCAGCGGACAGAGCTGGTCGGGCGTGGAGCAGGTTCGGCCGAATGAAGAAGGAAGAATAAGATAAAGAATTGCAGAATGAAGATGGTCTTCGGCTGAGGGAGGGAGAGAGAGAGATGTATATACAAAATTGAGAGTCAACCATGAAGAATGGTAGGTTAAAAGTGATTCAATCAATGTCAATGCCTAATTCTTTGACACTTGTCTTCATGTCAATCAATGGTTCATCCAAGGATTGTGGTTTCTCTCAATTTTCGGCAGCCTTGGGGTGTTGTGAAAGACCAAAATGCCCTTATCCATTTATTAAGGCAATACTAAGGCTTAAGGGGCAAAATGGTAATTTTACCCTCGACGTCTAGAACGTCATTTTTCTGATTTCAATTTTCTTCGATAAGGCGACGGTCAATCCAATTATAATATTGGAATTCTTGATTCTTCATTTTCTAATTTCGAGACTCATATCTGATTCATTTCTCTATCAAATGTGATTTCAGCCTATCCCGAACTGACGGGTAGCTTTGGCAGACGTTACGCGTATCGACTCTGTGATTCATATCACACTTAAGGCTCGTCAATTCATGGCGACTTTGATTGTCATGTAATGGCGAGGGTCTATTACTAGTTCCGACGGCCTCGATTGTCACTGTTCGATTTAGGAAAATTTTACAAATTATACGTTGGTTAAGCGGCGTCACCCACGTTCCAATCGTATAACGCTAGCAATGCATTCCTTAATCGTTCTTAGATCGGCCTTCATGGTTCTAAATGTCCCATCGGCAATCCTTATGATCAAATTGCCATTTCCTATTTGAGTTCCCTAGGTCCACGTACCTTGTCTCGCTTTAGCCTTTCTCCTTTGGTCAGACAACTCGAGATTGATCAGATCCGAGCGAGATACGATTGAAAGACATCGCTCGATACATTCTCATTAATAAGTCTCGAAATGACAGGAAAAATCAGAAAGTAACAACTCTTCTCCTTTACAAAAATTTTATCCTCGAAATTTACAACAAACCAGTTATTCAAACAAATGGGGGTATTGACGTCTCATCGTTTCATTGCTTTCCCACATAACGCCTTCGATTTCATGGTGCTCCCAAATAATTTTGACTAATGGAATCGTCTTATTCCTTAGAATCTGCTCCTTTCGATCTTCGATCTTGATTGGCTTTTTTACGTTGGATACCCTGTCATCTACTTCTGTGACTTTGTAATCCAATACGTGCATTGGGTCTGGCTCGTACTTCCGTAGCATTGACACATAGAAGACGTTGTGTACTTGGGAGAAGTTAGGCGGTAAGGCAAGACTGTAGGCTAAGGTCCCAATCAGTTTCAAAATCTCAAAAGGTTCTACATACTTTGGACTCAGTTTTCCTTTCTTTCCAAATCGAGATAATATCCTCATTGGTGGCACCTTAAGAAAAACATGATCGCCTACATGAAACTCCAAAGGCTTACGTCGTTTATCCGCATAACTCTTTTGACAACTCTATGCCGTCTTCAGCCTATCCCGAATTATTTTTACCGCATCTACTAATTACTCTACCAACTCTGGGCCTATAATGATTCTTTCTCCAACTTCGCCCCAGCAAATCGGCGTTCTGTAAGTCCTTCCATAGAGTGTCTCAAAAGGTGCCATTCGAATACTCTGTCGATAGCTGTTGTTATATGCGAATTCTACCAAATGCAACCGATCCTCCCATCCACCTTTGAAGTCTATCACACACTCTCTTAACATATCCTCGAGCGTCTGAATCGTCCTTTCCGATTATCCGTTCGTTTGTGGATGGTATGCCGTACTAAATTGTAGTCGAGTTCCCATAGCATCTTGAAGACTCTTCCAGAAGTTCGCCGTGAACTTGGGATCTATGTCTGATGTAATTGTCACAGGTACTCCATGTAGTCTCACTATTTGCCGCATATACAATTCAGCATATCTATCCATCGCGAAATCTTTTCGCATGGGAATGAAGTGTGTAGACTTGGTCGATTGGTCCACGTCTACCCAAATAGAATCGTGGCCTCTCTGGCTCCTTGACAGTCCTATGCAAAGTCCATAGTCACGTGTTCCCATTTTCATTTAGGAATCTCTAACGGCTGTAACAATCCACCATGCTTACAGTGTTGTGCATTCACCTATTCGCATGTCAAGCACTTCGCCACATACTTCACTACATCCACCTTTATCCCGTTCCATCAATAGTGCTGGCGTAAGTTCTGGTACATTTTCGTGCTGTCTGGGTGAATATATAATTGCTTCTGTGAGCCTCCGATAAAATCTTTTCTCTAAGCTTTTCGTCCTTTGGTAAGCATTGACGTCCTCGAAATTTCAAAATTTCATCCCTTAACACTTGGAACTCTGACTTCCTTTTTGTCGCGTCCATTTCGAGGGTCTTTTGAATTTTCGGGTCTGTCGGTTGTAAGGCCTTTATCCTTTCTTGGATTTCAGGTTCTATTCTCAGTGTGACCATCAAACTGGATAACTGACAGACTTCCAATTTGAATTCAAAATCCCTTAAACTTTCAATCTCGTCCTTTTATGGCGAGGGCCTATTACTAGTTTCGACAGCCTTGATCGTCACCGTTCGATTTAGAAAATTTTTACAAATTATACTTTGGTTAAGCGGCATCACCTGCGTTCTAATCGTGTAACCTAGTAATGCATTCCTTAATCGTTCTTAGATCGGCCTTTTATCTATCCATTCGAACTTCGTTTCTTTCTTAGTGAATCTCGTCAGTGGAATAGCTATGGATGAAAACTTCTCCACAAAGCGTTTGTAGTACCCTGCCAATCCTAAGAAACTTCGAACTTCGTGACCGTAGTAGGTCAAGGCTAGTTCATTACAGCTTCGATCTTCGCAGGATCCACCGCAATTCCTTCTCCAGATACCACATGGCCAAGAAATGTCACTTTATTCAGCCAGAACTCGCATTTGCTAAACTTAGCGTAAAGCGAGTGTTCCCTTAGGGTTTGCAAAACAATCCTCATATGTTCTTCGTGTTCTTCGTTACTTTTTGAGTAAATCAGAATATCGTCAATAAAGGCTGTAACAAATATATCCAAGAATTTCTTGAACACCCGATGCATCAAGTGCATAAATGCAGTTAGAGCATTGGCCAGTCCAAAAGGCATCACAGTAAATTCGTAGTGACCAGACCTTGTCCTAAAAACAGTCTTATGTATGTCATCTTTCTTAATTCTCAACTGATGATACCCGGTCCTTAGGTCAATTTTTGAGAATACCGCAACTCCTTGTAATTAGTCAAATAAGTCATCAATCCTCGGCAGTGGATACTTATTCTTTACAGTCACTTGATTCAACTGTCTATAGTCGATGCATAAAAGCAAAGGTCCATCCTTTTTCCTCACAAACAACACTGACGCTCCCCACGGTAAAGCACTCGGGCGAATAAATCCCTTATCTAGAAATTCTTGCATTTGCACCTTTAACTCTTTCAATTCCGATAAGGACATTCTATAGGGTGCCTTTGAGATTGACTCCGTTCCGGGAGTTAACTAGATCATAAATTCAATTTTTCGCTCTAGTGGCAACCTTGGTAACTCTTTGGGAAAAATGTTGGGAAACTGACGCACTACCGGAATATTTTCTAATTTAGGCTCTTCAGCAATCGTGTCCATAACTGCGACTAAGTACGCCTCACATCCTTCAGCTATCAACTTTGTCGCTTCAAGAGACGAGACTAAAGGAATCGAGGTTCCTCCTCGACTTCCCATGAATTCAAAACTAGGGCGACCTTCCGGATAGAAACGGATTATCTTACTACCACAATTAACTACTGCCCTTCGCTTGCTCAATCAATCCATTCCTATGATCACATCAAAGTTATACGTGAGCAACACAGCCAAGTTGATACTCTCTTTACTATCACCAATTACGATTTTACAATCAGCACAGCCCAACGAAACCAGCACATTATTCCTTCAACGAGGTGGCAACATGCAGAATCACACTCAACGATTTCAACTCCATATCAACCAAATCAGCAAAGCGAGCAGACACAAACGAGTGTGATGCACCAGGATCAAACAAAGCACAAACAGCTTGGTCACACAAATAAACCGTATCTATGACCACGCCTGGCGCTTCTTCCGCTTCCCTACATGCCACTGCATAGACTCTTCCCTGAGTTGGGGGTCGATTTTGATCATTCTGTGGAGTGGCAGTTGACGGTCCTACCTGTGGTCGCTGCCTTTGAGGTCTATTTGCTGGGGTTTAGTTCGGGCAAGTCCTCATCTGATGGCCCATCTGACCACACTTGAAGCACACTCCAGTCATTGCCGGGCAAAGTCCGTTACCATGCCTTCTACCACAGAGGCGACAGCTCTAGTTCATTAGGTTTGGCGGCTTCACAATATTCTTTTTTATCGGAGGGATGAAGCATCTATTGCTAGTTACCGATCTTTTACCAATCTGGCGATTGTCCCTGAATGAACTAAACCGCGATTCGGATGCGGCATTTCTCTCTTTCAGATCTCTCTCAATCATCTATCCTCGTTCATAAATTTCTTTATACGTCCTCAGGTTAAGAACTATCATTTGGTTACGAAGTTCAGGCCTCAGTCCATCCCGAAATCTCCTCGCCATCTCCAGGGGATCCTCTACCAATTGGGGTGCATACCTTGACAGTCTAGAGAATTTCGCTTCATATTGGTCTACTGTCAGAGGAATTTGACGGAGTTGCAAGAACTCTACTTGCTTCCTTTCTCGAGCTATCTTCGAGAAGTACTTGTTATTGAATGTCGTAGTAAAGGCATTCCAGGTCAAGGCTGCTCCTTCTTGGAAGACTCCATTCTTGGTGGCACCCACTAGTCATTTGCGGTACCTTCCAGTTGGTACACTGCTAACAGTACCTTCTCCTTATCTGTGCACCTCAGTACTCCAAAAGCCTTTTTCAGTTTCTCGATCCATCTCGTTGCTAGTTCGGGGTCTCCAATCCCATCAAACTGGGTTGGCTTCAGCTTGATAAATTGTTCAACCAGTTGGCCCATCTACCTAGCCACAACAACCTCTTCTTGGGCATTCACTGCCTCATTGCCCTGGCCATGATCGCCGTTGTTTCCATGGCCTCCATTATTGCTGTTATTGGTATTCATGGCAGCTATTGCGGCTCCTACCGCTTGGGCAATGGCAGCATCCCTATCATGGGTCTGCCTGTCGATGAGGTCGCCAATCCTTTCTAGAGCTCTCAGCACTCCGTCCATCCTCGGGTATTCTGCCACAGGTGGCCTCGAGCTAGAGGCTCTGCTCTTGAGTCTTCCAAGTCTTTTAGGCGGATTACTCATTCTTGTATGCCTTCACTAAGCCTGGACCACCATAATTTTATCAAGGAGTTAGCAACTCACTCACCCAACTAGGTCCAGAGCTACCAGACTATGTATTAATAGAAGCAGTCACAATATAACGACCTTCCACACAACAAATTTCAGAGGCACTTCACTAGACAGTCCATGGCCATCACTCCATTTCGTCTTTTTCGATAGTTCACTAAAACTAGCCATGCTCATTTACTCAATAGACCAAAATCTAAGGATGACTTTCAGCGCTAAATATGAAACTTAATCCTCATAAGCCACCATACTCTTGTCAAGACCAATGTCAATCACATGCGCCAAGTCATATGCCATGCATCTCGCGTCTTATTCTAACAAGTCTCATAAGGTCTTGCTACCGGTCCTGTCCCAATTTAATCCTCCTTATCACTCCAATCCTCCATCAACTTGGATTGAGCTGACATCGCTCTGATACCAAGCAAGGCGGGGATGTCACACCTTGCACCCCGAGCACGAGCGCGCGACTCCCGGCAAGCGTAAACTCTCTCGAGCGTCCCAAGATTCACATATATCGAGAGATGCCAAAGATCGATAGCATGTGGAAGCGATAATATACAAACGCCTCTGTACAATAATAAAGGGGACTAGGGTAACGAGAACACCAATATATACTGTCACGTTTCGACTCTCAAACTCGCGACATCCCTTGCCAAATCACCACAATGTCATAAAAGATAGCGTCTCAGGCAACTGCTATCGACCTAAGAAAATACTGCGCACGCAGAACGTGCAATCTTCCATCCAATAAAATCAACATGAGGTAGGTAGGAAGAAAAGCCAGATAACATATTGCTAAAATAAAACTACTGAGAATAGATGATTTATAACCTTATAGAGCCAACAGCTGATAAATACAACAGCATGCTTCGGGCCGGCCCTCTAGGACTCGCAAAAAGATACAAGAGTCAAGTAAGGTTAACTCTCATCCACTCCAAAACAAAACCCCCACAAAAGACATCACCAGTTCCTTGACCACAAAATGAACCTAATTCTCTACTAGGTAAAAACGGCATCCGAATCTTCGTAATCAATCGAGGGAGCCGGATCGTTCGGGTCGTCACAAGAACTCTGGCTAGAATGCATAGAGGGGGCTACTGATTGCTCGGGCTCGAGGTCGGGCTGCATATCGGGTGCGGGATGCATCACCTCTCCATCAGGCGTATCGATATCCATCGGGTCCCAAGCGGGGACATTAGGGACCCCCTGAAGAGGTGACCCCTCAAATCCTCTGAGCGGACAAAAGAGATCTACCCAATCGCGAAGATACCAAGCCTTGAAGAGGTGTGCCACCAGGTGTGGCATCCCTTCATCGACCCATATCGTCGTGATGTGGCGTTCCCACATCTGGTTCGTACCTGATAATGGGTGGAGACTGACATCGTGTGATGAGTGGGTGGGGGTACCAAATCCCACTGATCTTTCCATTATTTTGGACCTGAAAAGTTATCCCACAACGGGATGAGAATTTAATCTCAGTGAATCAAGCCTAATCTCGGTTAGGACACTGATTCGCCCAGGATAACCTAAGCACCACAGTAAGCCACAAGATATATAAACAGATATATATCAATAAAATAAATCTGTCAAATCAACAACCAAGTAAAGCACCACCACTCAGGCGTACACTAGACATCACACAAGTCCATTATTAAAGAATGACCCACGTGACTGACGTGATAGAAATATCAATAGTGCGATCCCGCACTCATCTGGCAAGACCAGGCTACGTCCACTTTACCCTCTTAGCGACGGCTACTATAAGCGGTGCATCCAGTGCACCCGGCATGACATTGCAAGTAGGCATTCCTTAAAAAGGAGCTTCGGTCCGTCACAAGTTGCGACCGACATCCAATAATCTCTTAAAACCATACGATTGATACGGGGCATGGATTATCGTGCTTCTGACAAGTCGCGAGTTTCCATACAATAGGTACAGCATGAGTACCGAAGGTATAAAGCAAACTTGCCAGGTAACGTCATTGATTCTTTAATGACCACACAAATTGCATTCGGCAATCAACTCATTATTTATCTATGATTAATGCCAAAGTTCATACAGAAATGCAACAGACTTGGCCCCAAGGCCCACAAGACTCTTAGTCGAGTATTTCAGCCAGACAACCAAACCAATCAGGCAATTAACACACCCGCGAGCAATTAGTCCAACCCGGCAATTTCGAGCTCAATTCGTACTATATTTCTTATATCTCATTCGAATTATAACAATCAATCGCTCGCTCGCTCGTCTTTAACCTGTCACTCGCTCGTGAACAAGCACGGTCAATCAATTAATTGAAAAATTACCACAAATAGCCACAGATAAATAATTGATCGACCATTTATCTTAACCATCGTTTCTATCTAAATCGGTTCCGAACGTAATTTTTTTAAATAAATAAATAAATAATCAAAACAAATCCTAAGCGCAATTAGAGCCCTAACCAAGGTTTAGAGTCAGTGCACAACTTGAGTTAGCTCGAGCCGCAGCGGCGGCAGCGATGGCGACGGCTGAATTAGGGTTTATCGCGCAGCAGTCCGAGCTTAAACTTTGGCGACACCCCGAGGAAGTCCGACGAGGTCGCCGGAACAGGTGGCCGGCGGCGGACCTCCGGCGAGTGGCGGTCGGCGACTTGAAACAGTGACAAATAGTAATAAAATTGGCGAATCGGACTATTTTGAGGCATTTCCTAGCGACATGGGCCGGGACAAGGCCAGCAAAGGTTCGGGGGCTCATTCAGGGGTCGGTGGGGGTCGACCAGGACCGGTGGACGGCGGCGGGAGGCTTCCGGAGGCGGTGAACAGCCGCGATCAGAACCGGCACTTCCCGGCGCCAAAACAGGGGAAGTGTTTGGTGGCGGATTCTAGGCACCACGCGCTGCAGCTGGCGGCGGTGAGCTCGGAGGTGGTAGAAGGGACTTAGGGGAAGCGATCGGCGGTGGCGATGAGGCACGGCGGTGGCCGGTTCGGCAGGATTGAAGACCGAATAGAGCTGGGTCCAAAACAGGGCATCGAGACTTTGTGGTTGGATTCCGGCGGCGGATGGCCGGTGGGGTAGAGTCGGATCGGTCGAGGGAAAGTCGGCGGTCAACTGAGGGGCGGTGGCCGGCGTCGGTGGCTGCAGTGGTGGTCGGAGGAAGCCGCGCAGTTCTCGAGTTCACTGACCCGAAAATAGGGCAGGCTTTCCCTCAAAATACGCGGACATCTCTTTTGGGTCAACTAATCTGATTGGCAACATGCTCACGGTCTGGGATCTCGAAAAGTGATCCCGTGATGGGGTGAAATTTACATCTTAGTAAGACAGGTCCTAACCCTAGGTTAGGCTGACCGTACATTCAGGTGAATACAATCCGAACAAAGATGCCCAAGCAATCACATGATGCATTCAATAGTTATTTAAAATACATACGGATACAAACGAGTGATAGGCATGCAATCATGGCATCATATCACATCATTCCAATTATGCACACACAACCAAATCA
Organism: Rhodomyrtus tomentosa; assembly: GCA_028455895.1. NCBI lineage: Eukaryota > Viridiplantae > Streptophyta > Magnoliopsida > Myrtales > Myrtaceae > Rhodomyrtus > Rhodomyrtus tomentosa. The sequence continues at coordinate 43,256,108 of JAPCWY010000003.1, read as the reverse complement.
AGTCACACCTTCCATCCTTTCATGCCTCTATTAGATTCACGCCCGCGTTTATAACGCCTTAGTCCCGATCCGCGTAAGTAAGCCTCGGACCATCTCATTGACAAATCAGCGTAAATGCATCGGGTTTTCAATTTCATTTCAAGCCTATGTCGACACATCTCAAATTTCGTTCCGCGTTTCAACGCATCAGGACCTTGGCCATTTCCACCCCGCGTCTCAATGCATCAGGGTACAACTCAACACAATTTCGCGTAAACGCATCAGGGTATCCATCCATACAACCCCACGTCTCAACGCCTCAGGGTATCACCAATTTCTCAAACAAGCCAAAAACTCAATTCAATTCAAGATCTCATGGTTAAGTGCAAACTCATGCATCGAGCAATACATCTATGGCATGCGAGGCAATTGGATTCAATACTCAAATGTGGCAATCAAGTCATGGCACAAGTATTCAATGAGCATTTACACCATCTATACATCTCAAGAACGCACAACGAACAATCACACCATAACTCCCAAGAACTAATCTAATCCACACCCAATTCACTCAATCGAATCTAATCCTCCTAGTCAAGGTTTAGAAACCCCTTACCTTATGCTAAAATCAACACAAATATCCTTTCAAGCACTTCAATGGTTCGGCTCCAAGGGTTCAAAAATAGGGCAGCCGTATACCTAATGGAATTCCATCCATTTCGTCAACTCTTCGTCGTCCAATTGTCTATCCACCAAGAATAAACCTAAATAACATATCCATCGACATTATAGTACGTCTCAACGATGAATTTGAAGCTCAATTTAACTCCCAACATCCCCCCACAGATTCGATATGCGCATAATCGAAACAAGACATTTTCGATTCTGTGCATATCTTAACCAATCAGCCCTTAAACTAACTTAAATCCTCAATTTATCCATTAACCTACTTGCTAACATGTAGTTCTAGAAGTTAGGAAGCCTCACCGAAAATTTGAAGCAAAGGCGACGTCCGAAAGTCCACAAACAACACCGGTTCTTCCAAGTCCTCAACTAGTTAGTTTTGGCCTTCAAACACATGACCCATTTAGGGTAAAAAATCCAACAAATTCATCCAAACTTTTTACCATAACTTAGTTACATATCTTCTAGATGTCCATAAAATTTGGCCGAAAGATTCGAAGTTTTCGGGGTCCTACGGAGTATAAACAGTAGCTTACCTCCAACTGTGACTGTTTCTGTCGACTTTCGGGAGAATGGCCGGCCGGAGCTTCTCGCCGAGTCAAATGCCGTGATTCCACTTGAAAATCGTCGGCAAGAGGATGCGGAAGGTGCAGGTGGTCGGCTCGAGCTCAGGTGGTGGCCGGAAGGGGCGGTCGACGGTAGCGAAACCGGCGCGTAGAGTTGGTCGGGCGTGGAGTTGGTTCAGCCAAATGAAGAAGGAAGAAGAAGATGAAGAATTGTTGAATGAAGATGTTGTTCGGCCGATGGAGAGAGAGAGAGAGAGGTATATACAAAATTGAGAGTCAACCATGAAGAATGGTAGGCTAAAAGTTATTCAATCAATGTCAATGCCTAATCCTTTGACACTTGTCTTCATGTCAATCAATGGTTCATCCAAGGGCTGTGGTTTCTCCCAATTTTCGACAGCCTTAGGGTGTTGTGAAAGACCAAAATGCCCTTATCCATTTATTAAGGCAAGGCTAAGGCTTGAGGGGTAAAATGATAATTTTACCCTCGATGTCCTGAACGTCGTTTTTCTGATTCCAATTTTATTCGATAAGGCGAAGGCCAATCCAATTATAATGTTGAAATTTTTGATTCTCCATTTTTTAATTTTGAGACTCGTCTCTGATTCATTTCTCTGTCAGATGTGATTCCAGCTTATCCCGAACTAATAGGCAGATTTGGCAGACGTTACGCGTATCGACTCTGTGATTCATATCACACTTAGGGCTCGTCAATTCATGACAACTTTGGTTGTCATGTAATGGCGATGGCCTATTACTAGTTTCGACGGCCTCGATCGTCACTATTCGATTTAGGAAAATTTTACAAATTATACGTTGGTTAAGCGGCATCATCCGCGCTCCAATCGTATAACGCTAGCAATGCATTCCTTAATCGTTCTTAGATTAGCCTTTTATGGTTCTAAATATCCCATCGGCAATCCTTATGGTCAAAGCGCCATTTCCTATTTGAGTTCCCTAGGTCTACGTACCTTGTTTCGCGTTAGCCTTTCCCCTTTGGTTAGTTAACTTGAGATTGATCAGATCCGAGCAAGATACGATTGAAAGACATAGTTAGATACATTCTCATTAATAAGTCTCGAAATGACAAAAAAAAATCAGAATGTCACAATTTAAATATATGAATAAATTTCATAAGATCAGTTGTGGTTGACCCTATTCTTTATCCACTTCTGAATGGGTTTGTAAAAAGGTGAAATAACTTCTTTTTTTATGGGTAAGGGTGATGATGGAGACGAGTGGGTGAGGTAGAGTAAGGTTATAGCTTACATGGTGAAAGGACTTGAGGAAACTTGGGTGAACCATACTGCACCATATATTGCCAACGCTCACTGTCTTCTCCAAGTGGACCTATGTGGGATCTCTATCAAGATACCGCTGGTAAAGATAATCTTTCTTCTTCTTTCACCGAGTGGAAGGCCTATCATCATCTTCTTCTTCGAGGCTAGTACATGAAGAACATGCACAATCAACATCCCAGTAGCAACGTCCTGAGGGGTCCTTATAATAATGGACAGGTTGTCCATCTGCATTAAAGGACTGAACAAATGTTTTCGGATCAGGACATTCTATACTAACTGTTTCAGATGGGCAAGGAGTGAAACACAGTATGGTAGGAAAGGAAGGAAAAGAGGAAGTAGCATCTTCCTTTTACTTTATGAACTTGATGGTAACCGTACCATCCTTTTTTTTAGTGAACTGGGGTTCAGATGATTGAACCGATCGAGAATTATAGTGCAGCTTTTCATAGTTGGTAACCTAACTATCTGGGAGAAGTTTTACGAGCTAGTCTCTCGAATATGCCTTGGAACATGAACACATGAAATTTGGTCTCTATCAATCGAAATGACTAAAGCTTGGGAAGATTGAGATCACTAGCATGGTTTTGAACTCTGTACACTATTTGATAATGAAGAGTTGCCGCTATAGCATTGGGAGTCTGAGGAGCTCTAGTAATTTGTAACCGAACCTTCAAAGCTGTCAACAGATTGGGATCTGCTAGTGCCATGTTGGAATTTGGGAATAGAGTAACGAACACTATGCCGACATTTAGAGTAGTCTGACAAGTTCCAATACACGCATGTTGATAATCAAGAAAACGGGTATCAAGGAGAGCAATCCTTGCTATCACTGGAAGGCCTTTTCGTCCATGGAAAGAGAGAGCAAGTTTGATGGATCTAAAATGAAAATGCCAAATTGTCCTCAGTTGATTGAGCCAAATGACTAACATGTATCCATTTATCAATTGACCGTTTTGCCCTAGATATTATACAATACATGACAAAAATTTAAAGTGTTGATTTGACCAGGTGGGCCCCCAGTCAAGTCAAATCAACTACCCCCTTGTCACCTCATCTTCTTTCTTATTTTCTTTTTTTTTTCCCCTTTTTTCCCTTCTTCTCTGTCCTTCATCTCTTCCCTCCCCTGGTTCCCCGATGCCTGCCCCTTCTCCTCTCCTCTACTCACTTGACGTCAACCACCACTATCCCTTCATGCCATTGTCATCTAGCCAAGTCGAGCTCGACCCGATCATTGCGCCTCCACCACCAACCACTAACTCAAACCTGCCAGCCCCATGACCCTTGCTCCCATTGACTCCCCCCAAGCGACAGCTACTCCCCTCAATTAGTCGCGCAGCTGACCTACTGCTGTCGCCCATTTGCTGTTGACCTGCGACTCGGTAGTTGCCAGTCGAACCGAGGGAGCTTGGTCGACCAACCCTAACATATTCCACAACTCCGAGGCCTGCAAGATCTGAGTGTAAAATGTCCAGCCTGTCGATCCTTTGTCCACCTTGCGCCTCATCGTCACCAGCCACCACCGCAGCCACCAATTGAAATTGCTGTTGCGCTAACCCGGGAGGCCCAAAGCCTAATCCACCTGCGCCGTGAACTCTACCTAGCCTGAATCCGCGAGCTGCCCTCCTCGTCGTCGAAAATCTCCCAAAAGTCATGACCCGACCACCTCAGCGGCCATTGTTTCCCTTTGACCCGAGACCAGAGCCGTGTTGTTGCCATTCCGTGAGCCTTGCCGTGTCATCGTTGCTGCTCTCGAGTCGTCGTCAAATGTCATTAGTTCGTGAGTTAATCCTTAAATCCCGATTAGGATGTTAATTGTGTTTGAGGCCTAGTTTAGTTAACATTAATAACGGGTTAATTTAGTTAACTAAGGTCGGGTTAGATTAGTAAATATGGTTAAGTTTTATTAACTGTAGTTAGATTAAAGTGACCGTAGTTACTTTAGTCTTGTCATGGTTATTTCATGTTAACATGGTTAGGTTAAATTAATCATAATTTTTTAAATTTTCCTATAATTACTTTAATTTAACTGGAATTACTTTTCGATAACCGTAGTTATTTTAATTAATCATAGTTGAATTAACTGACTAAAGTTGAATTAGTTAATTATTGTGGTATCAATTGACTGTGGTTGGGTAATTTAACTGAGGTGAGTTGACTAATTAAGGTCAAGTTAATTAATTAAACTTAATTAATCATAATGATTTTAATTAATTATAATTATACTAATTAATCTGAATTGGATTAATTAATTATTATTGAGTGATTGTAGGGTCATTGTTTGATGATTGTGATATGGCTTGATTGCTGATAATTATACAATTAAGACGAGTAATCACTCTAATTAAGATGCAAAGTCTGGTTGATAATTTATATTCATATGACCATGTGTGAACTTAATTTTGAACATGAAAATGGCTTTAAGTTGAATTTTGAGCACAATTGTGTGTGCATTGAAATTTAATGCAAAGATATAAATTGCTCACGGAAGCACCAATGATGAAGGCATAAATTCACGAATACCTCTGTTCAAATTTAGCCCACGTATCCAACGCATGATAGCACAAGTGATATCCCTATATTTCCTTTCTTTATTTTGCTTCTCTGCACCCACTCCAATTTCTGACATGCTTCAACCAAAAAATAAATAAATTATAATATGCTTTCGTCAATTTCAAGACATTCACAAAAAACTTCAACTTTCGTGAACTTTCCTCGGTCACAATCTGAAGTACCAAAGTAGATATTAAGGAAAATAAGAAATATAAAATTTAGAATATTTATATTTTCACTTTAGGCTCAAATTCGAGACATAATTTCGATAATCTCTACCTTGGCTTGATGTTTGAGCCAGTCGCAATATCTTGTTGATATATTCGATCTTCACTACTACTCTTCCATAGTCAATTAGGCTCAACCATCATAGATGTCTTCCAGGTCCAAGCTGCGCCTGAAGTTCGCTATAACGGTGGATCTCATCAGAACATCAACTGTACATGCACCTTTATTGCTCAACAATGATTTTCTGACTTAACCTCCTCAACAATAGATAAAGCAAAACCACAGTTGTATCCATATTTGTTAGGAGACTGAATACATACCACGTCAATATTAGCAGTTACAGTAACCATTGGCTCTACATGCTCTACCTCTCTACAAGCACTATATATGTTGATTATTTTGCTAATACCTGCTACCTCATGAGTTTCTGGCTGTAACTTCACCTCAAATTGAACACCGTCCAGATCAGTTTGAACACTGCTATAATCACTCCTAGTCAAAAGTATTAGAGACTCGTCAAATGTAACTTCTCTGCTGATAATACGTGAATTTAATTTCGGGCACTATAACTAATAATCACACTTATCTTGTGCATAGTCTATGAATATGCACTTCTTATCATTCCATCGAGCTTACCATTGCTAACTCGAACATAGCATAGACCATCAAATATTCTAATAATAGAATAATTAGCAACATTACCTAACCACAGTTCTTCGGGAGTTTGACATCCATTTGTAGTTGATGATGATCTATTAATTAGGTAGCTCACTGTACTAATTACATCCGCCAGAAATCTCCTAGTTAGACCAGCACTAGAGAGCATTTTATGGGCCATCTTGAGTAATGTTCTGCTCATCAGGTCCGCAACATATTGTGGTTCATTAGCACTAGTGCGGTGTCTCATTATGCTTTCTTTCATACATAATTTGTTTAACAACTTCCAGCTAAACTCCATATTTTTGTCAGTTCGCACATGCTTGATCGTTTTCCGGGTCTCCTTTTTGATCAAATATATGAATTGCCTAAACTTGACAACAACATCAAACTTGTGCCTTAGCACAAATACCAAGGTCCTTCTCGAGTAGTCATTTACAACTGTCAGCATAAATCTGACACTCTTTCTCAAAGGAAATCATGACAACCTATGAACATCCAAGTGAAGTAATTTTGTAATTTTTGTGATTTCTTTAACCGTCGCACTAAACTGCACTTTTCCATATTTATTTAAATCATAGCACATGCATACATTTAGTTCACCAACAATATAACCACGCAATAATTTTGTTTCACTTAGAACCTTTAGACTTCTCTTGCTAATGTGTCCCAAATGCATATACCACAATTCAGACTCTTGAACAGATGCATCTGACGTCTCCGCAGTGAGCTGTCTCCCCTTGAAGCTTATACAAGCCATTGTGCTTGATTTCTTTCATTATCATCAAGGCAACTTGAATAATTTTCAAAAATCCATATTCTAAAGAATAACAACACCTAGCTAAGTACATGACACTCAAGAAAATTAGATTTTTCTTTAACTCTCGAATATTCCTCACTCAGTCAATCTCTTCACAATACTATCATGCATTCTGATTTTAACATCGCCAACATCAACAAAATCGTATTTAGTATTGTTCCTTACTGTACTTTATTATTATTCATGCACTGATAAGTAGTAAATCAATTCTTATTTGGTGTAGCATGAAACAAATAATCAGAATCCAAAATCCATTTGTTAAATGACGAATCCTCAGTAACAAAGAAGACAAAATCGGCATTATTTGAATTACCGTCAGATGTAACTGCAGCATCATCAGCAAATTCGACTCTAGTTCCCTTACCTTTCTCGTTTTTCAACTTAAGGCAATTCATTCTAAGATGGCCCCCTTCGCCACAATTCCAACAGATAGCACCCCAGTACTAACTATGTCTATTCGAGTTCATACTACTTTTGTTAACATAAGTAATAATTCATCCTCTATTTCCACTTACTAAAGTGGTACATACAGATTTGCTAGATTCTCTTATATGGATATTCTCACTTAGAAATAAATTTCGAATCTCATCAAAAGTTAAACTGATTGATCTAGAGGAGTTACTAACAGCGGTAACATTAGCATTCTAACTATCTGACAATGAGGATAATAGAATCAAAGCACATGCTTCATTTTCAAAGTCAATACCAATTGAACTTAATTGACTAACGGAACATATTGAATTCATTGATATGATTAGCAATTGACGCACCTTCGCTCATCTTCAAGTTAAACAGAAGTCTCATCAAATAGACTTTGTTGATTGCAAAAAGCTTCTCATACATATCCAATAGGGCTTCATCAGACTAGTAGTGGTCTTCTCTTTTATGATATTAAACGCGATGTTACGAGCCAACCTCAGCCAAATAACACCCATCGCTCGCTTGTCCCACGATTCCCAATCATCTTACTTCATTGTATATGGCTTCTCCCTAGACAAGGATGAATGCAATTTCATCTAATACAGATAATCCTCAGAAACCAAAATCCTTCCCATCAAATCTGTCGATTTTCACTTTAACTTCTTCTATTGTCATCGATTCGATTCAATTCAAGCAAGCCTAATTTTGATACCAATTGTTGCGTAGAACAAGCGCTTGGAACAATAAAATAGACATAATAAGAAAATAAATCGGATACCAGATGTACGTGGTTCGATCGTAGAGATCTGTCAAAGGGAAGAGTAGCAATGAATTCTACTATAAATCAAGCGATACAATTCAGAGATTATAAACCATTCTCTAGTCACTCAAATATTCTTAGTGTTTCCCAACCCCAATTATATTCAATAACATATACAGTGCTTAGCTCTCAATTTCTCACGAAATAATATTTCAATCTCATCAATGAATTATACGCAAATTCTTATCACAATAATTTCTCGCTAGAACACAAAAATATTGAAGTAATTCCATGAAGAGGACCCTGCCTTGGATTACGAGCATAATCGCTCACGGAAACACCAATCCTAAAGGCATAAATTCACTAATCCCTCTTTCAATCATCCACTAGCAGAAGACAATTTACATTCCAAATTTAGCCCACATATCCAACGCATGATAGGACAAATAATGTTCGTATATTTCCTTTCTTTATTTTGCTTATCTGCACCACCCCAATTTGTAAAATGCTCCTCAATTTCAAGACATACACAAAAAACTTTGAGTTTCATGAACTTTCCTCAGTCACAACCTGGAGTACCAAAGTAGATATCAAGCAAAATTAGAAATATCAAATTCAGAATATTCAAATATTCGCTTAGGGCTTTGAGACATAATTTCAAAGGTTAATATCACGGAAAGCCCTAAACTAGTACGCATATGACAAATTTACCCCAATTATTTTTTTGACAAAAATAATCCTAAACTGATACACTTATAATAAATTTACCTTAAACCGGTACAACTGTGTTAAATTGATCCTTCGTTAGTTTTAATTAAATTTAACCGAAAAATTGCTGAGTTGGATGATACGTGGTAGTTCATGGGTATACAATTGGGGCTCTTACCTTACGATTGTCACATGTGTGTCAATTTAAGATTTTTTGTGGTATTAACCCAATTTAACGAAGAGTAAATTTATCATAGGGTACTAGTTTATGATTTTTTTATAATAAAAATAGTTAGTGTAGGGTAAATTTATCACAGATATATCAGTTTGGGGTTTTTGATGGTACAAAAAAATAGTTTGTGATAAATTTAGTATATCGTACTAGTTTGGGGTTTTTCGTGGTATTAACCCTATTTTCAACATAAAGGTCTGGAGCTTAATTTTTCTTTGACTGTGTACTTTTTATCTAATTTCAATGTAGAAATCTAGTTGCTTTAATTGGGTCATCTATTGTTTTCCTTACGGGACAATGATTCTTTCTGCATAATTTTTTTTTTAACATTTCCATCGGTTTCTCTAGTTCAGACAAAATCTTAAGTTCAATCGAAATTCGAGAATTGTTTTCTTTGGGTGCGTGATTTTATCCTAATTCCAATGTTGAATGCTATCTATGAATCTCAAGTTGATTTTCACTTGGATCATTTATAACTTTATTTTCATAAGATTATTTCTTTTCAATTTTTTGTTTCACTATTTCATTAGTTCTTTAATTCATTTGAATATGAGTCCAATTGATAGGTTCAAGGTTCATTTTCTTTGAGTATATACATTGTTTAATTCCAGTAGTGAATGCAATCTCTGAATTTCTAGCCGATATTAATTAGGGCTATTTTCCATTTTTCTATAGAGATTGTTTTTTCCCACCATTTTTTCCTTATTTAGTTTGTTCACTAAATCATTTGAATAGCAAGATTCCATTAAGTGTCTTCTTTTTGCCTTATTCCAATGTTAAATGCAATTTGGACCATTTACTATTTTCCTAGTATAAAATTTCTATCTCTTCCACAGCCAAGATTTGTTTTTCATGTAAAACTAAAGGGTTCATTTTCTTTTAAAAATATTCACATTAAATTTTGAAAATATTTATAATAAAAATTTTGGGTCGGGCCGGGCCATTTTAAGCTAGGGCTTGTGTAACCCAAACTGACCAGGCTTGACTCGAAAAATGTACAAATATTTTTGGACTCACTGATCTTGGGCCGCTCTAGGTTTCGAGATTTTTTTTTTTTTTACCCTGCTACTCTAAGCGTAAGCTTATGGCTGTCAAATGGGTGGGTCAGACCAGGTAAAAAATGATTCGGCCCAAATCAATCCATTTAATCCATTTTGATCCATTTATATGTAATATCAATTTACTGATCCATACCCGTCCTAACTCATACCCAATCTGCATTACTTAAATACATAGATATTCAAAAATGAAAACTTTTATGATATGCATGTACTGCAAAAGATAAAAATTTTAGTAGTTTTATGAGAATACAAATAAGATTTTCGCCTTGTTTATGACTTTTTCTTCATTGCAAATTTTTAGAGTTTCATAATGAAGTGTTCATCTTATCTTAAAATCATAAATCAATAACTATTGATACAAATCATATACTAATTTTCACAATTTTCTGTAGCTTGAAAGATTATAAATTTTTTACTATATTTCAATATTGGAAAAAAGAAAAAGATCATAACTAGAAGATAAAACCAGAAATTAAGTTGCCCCACCCGTAAACTCTCAAATTTAACCTGAAGACAAGTGGAGAGGGACATTCCCATTAAAATCCACATTTTATTGGACTTTATTACTCAAATCTACATCAAACATTTAGTTTTAGCTAATCCATGCATGACCCAATCCACCATATATAAGTTAATAAATGCGTATTCAATCCATTATTGTAATTTTGAACAATGTTGAGTGCCTCTTGTCCCTTTTGGAAAGAACTGGTCGGGCGTCTTGTAAGTGTCTGTTGAAGTATTCTTACGCTATATTTATTTCCTAAGTTTAGTCTGACGTTATAACGAACTGTAACTTGAGCATTGTGCGAGGTAACTATAAAAACAAGACAATTACAATAATATTGCACAATGTTTATTTCAACATTATATTTTGGACATAAGTGTGCAAGGGCTACTAGAAGCCAAGTTGATCTAGACTTTTTATACATATTGTCTTGTTATATTAAAAAGAGCATAGAAAGTTAATTGGGATTGCAATAAGTCAATACATAACTTAAGAAAAATTGAAAAAAGAAACCACACTAATTGAACAGCATGTTGACTTCTATACACTTTCTCAAACCACACACTCAATAGCATTTAGAAAGCCCATAATTATTTGTTGTAGGCTAGAATATCACCTAAAGGCGGGTGAATAGGTAATTTTAACTGGCAAATTAAAGCAGAAATAAAACAATCAAGTTGAATATTGTCAAAATCGAGTAAGAACACAGTTAGAACTATATCGATGATATGATGATATTAGGAAAATTACTAAAAAAGTTTTAACCTATCACAATCATGCCAATTAGTTTTATTTTTTTTACTACAATTACTCCTAAAATTTTTGCATTCGTATCAATTTATTCTATTTGATTGGCTAGAGATGACATGGCAATCGACATTAGCATGGCAAGTGTTTAATATTATTATAATATATCTCAAATGTTAAATTATTTTTTAAATATTATATATTTTTTTCTTTTCTTTTTTTTTAGGTTTGGGCCAACATGAGGCTGCCTAATATCGATGAAGGTGATGGCCCTCGCCGGCCATTTGGCGAGGGATCGGGACCCTCGTCTAGTCGCGAGCGAGGCTTGTCACCCTCACCAATAGCGAGCAAGGGCTCACGACCCTCGCTATTAGCAAGTGAGGGCTCTCGACCCTTACCCAAAGGCTGGTAGAGGTCGTCGATAGCCTCCTGTCAGCCAAAAAAGAAAAGAAAAGAAAAGAAAAGAAAAGAAAAGAAAAAAGGCATAAAAACTATGAAAACAAATTCAAAAAATATTAAAATATCATTAAAATTTTGCTACATCAACTCCACCGGCTAAATAGACTAAATTGACAAAAATACAAAAGGTTTAAGACTGAATTGATACAATTGTAATAGGTTCAAGAGTTTTTTTTTTTGGTAATTATCATGATGATATTCATCAACATGTAGGGGTTTGGTAATTATCCGAACAGGGGTTGGGCTTAATGCAAAAAAGAAAGAAATATCCGAACAGAATTTATAGTGGTTTGGCTTAATGCAAGTCTACGTTCACTTTCGCACACTAACAGCCTACTGACCGGATTTTACAAGTGATAATACTCAAGTCACAAGATCACTCTATCAACATTTCTCAATGTTACAAATGATGCTCATAGTAGACAAGTATGCATGATTGAAGCTCTATTTGAAATTTAGTATTTTCGATCCTTTGATCTCCCTCTCTTCATCATCAGAGTTTTCTTAAATACTCATCCAGTTCCAAACTAATTGTCGGATAGTGATCTTTGTTGAATTGATCACCCATACAACAAATCTTGATTTTCATAAGTACAATTATTCATATGAGAAAGTAGCTTTGTCTTGATGATTATTGTTGGTCAAATCTAGATGTTTTGTGATTATAATTCCATAATCTATGAAAATGATGATCAACTAAAACTTTCTATATGGGACTTCTAAGCCAGCTTACTAGTTGTGACGATATAAGCAATGGAATAAAAATCTGAAAAGATATCCATGAATCTGCATAAGTTTAGCTATTGCATGTAGTCTGAAAATATCAATTCCTTCAGAGTATTATCCATGTTGTTACTCTTATTAGAATTTGACATTCTTTTTTTTTTTTGGTAAAGATAAGACGTATATTGAAAAAAGCGAAGAATACAAAAGGCCTCCACCGCACACCACTGAAGTGTCGCCTAAGGCATAAGGGTGGCTCGGGAAGCATAGCTAGGAAAATAAAAGCCATGCAAAGTGGCAGCTAAACCAACACAAAAATAGGAACCTGTATAACCTATACAGAAAGCTATACACAACCCTAAGGCCAAACAAGATGGCTAGAATGTCACAGTAAAGGTCAAAGTCCACTCAACATCAATCAAAGATCACGGAGGAGATATCCCAAGAAGCTTACATCCTTCTATTTTTGTCATTGTCTTCAACATGGTTAAAAGTGATAGCCTTATCTTTAACAACCATTTGAAGGTGCGCCTTAATGGATGTCAAATTGAGTTGTTTGTTGCAGAAGATGATATGGTTCCGCTCCAACCATATAATATGACAAAAGACTGCAAAAGAGAATCTGGCTATGCATTGGTGGAAGGCATGGCCACGAATATGTCTCATTTCCCACCAAAGGTTATCATGCCATGAAGCATTATGCCAAGCGAGGTTGCACTTAGCTGACCAAAACAAAGCAAGGGCTTTTGTGATTCTACAACCAAAAAAGAGATGATCAACAAAGTCGGGCCAACAACTACAAAAAACACAATTACCTTCCGCAATACGCCGGTAGGTGAGAAGAATAATCTGAGTCAGCAACTTGTTGAGAGTGATAAGCCATAAAATGAAAGAGTGCCAAGAAGCATGGTGATGGTCCCAGATGAAAGAGTGCCATTGGACTAATTGACCTCTATGTCGAAGATAATCCCAGGCCGAATTATAGGAGAAAGCACTCGAAGGGTGACCAAGCCAAAGCAGGGTGCCACAACCCTCATGGAAGAGGGGCGGCATAGGATCATTACAAGTTCCCATGACGGTATTCATCGTCAAGGGATAGTGAGTTGTGGAAAGAAAATCCCGAACTGTGGCCATCCGAGATATATCAGATTTGTAAATGTCCAGGTCAGAAAATAATTCGTATAAAGGACCCTTCGAATGCCAGGAATCAAATTATAATGATATATTGCCGTTTCCCACCCGCCACCTGAATAGATGATCACTATCTTTTGTGAGGTCAATAATCTTTTTCAAAGACCAGGAGCAGAGAGTTGGTCTGTTTGCTACCAAAAAATTCTTATTCTTAAGAAAGTTCAAGTGTATCCATTTGCACCAAATGGACTCTTTATCCGTGAAGAGTAGCCAAATATATTTGAGCATGGTGGCTTTGTTGCAGTCGGCGAGTCGGCCAATGCCAAGGCCCCCTCCTCCTTTGGTAGGCACGACATGATACCTTAACACCTTCTGTACCTAACTCCGAACCCTTCCAGAGTAATTGCCTAAGAATTTGTTCAATGTGAAGAAGAATAGACTTATGAAGGATAAATACACAAGACCAATAAACTTGGATGGAGTGGAGGATCGTATTGACTAGCAAAAGACAACCTGCAATGGAGAGGAAACGTTGCGATCATGACTGTGTCTAGCTATGATAGTGTTTATCAAAGATATGCAATCCACCTTTTTTAGTCGACTTGATACAATGGGGACCTCGAGATATCGAAATGGCAAAGCACCTTCTTGAAAACCAAGTAACGAGAGGAGCTGCCGACGGAGTAGTTTCAAGGCACCCGAGCAAAAGAATTCGCTCTTACTCATATTTGGTTGGAGACCAGATCAATCGGAAAACCTTTCCAGACCCGACTTAATTTAAAAATCACAAGAGGAACACCTAAAAGACAAATACTTTAGATTAAATATAAATTAAGAACAATTTTGTCATCTTGAAAATATATATTGAAAGTTTTTCTCAACAATATTATAACTGATTATGGAGATAAATAATTTGGAGCTATGTAGCATGGACACTTCCTGATAATCAAACCTAAGTGCAAAACATCAACTGACCAGACGTCAAGTGTGCTGATTGAACAAGAGAGGAGGGAATGGACACTGCAATTCATGCCGGAACCTCCTTTTGGAATATCACATGAATTGAGAGTATCGATGTGCATGTGAACACAGCGTATATCGAACGCCACATTGGCTTGCGTGCGACTAGATTCAATTCAACATTCCAAAATCAGTCAGTAGAGAGAGATTGATGGATGCTTTTGTGCTTGGGTCTGTGTGGAGACAACTGTTCTAGAGAACCCCAATTTGCCCAATAAAACATCACTTTTGATCACCACATCCCAAGCCAAAAGGAGAAAGCCAGAGACTCCCAAAACCATCCCTTTCTCCAAGAATGTCCACTCCTGGGGTCCCCCAGACACCCACCCCCAATTTGTTCCTCCATTCATCTTTTGAGCAGCCACAGAATGGAGACTGGGTTCCCATTGCGGTCATGTCATGTCTAGTTGCTTTTGTGATGATTATCTTCGAAGTCTCTCTCCCTTGCACTTTTTTCCATGGCTGTGCAGCGTGAATTGGCAGGTCTTGCAGCGGCAATTGCGAATTTCTACCATATGGTGTACGATATAATCCATGTACTATCTCTTATTGTTGGAATTATTTCATAAATAATACGCATTCTATCATACTTCGTTCCTGTCAGGAAGTAAAATAACAGTGTTAGTAGATATATAATCTAGGATCGTGGTGTCGAGGACATGATAGAATTTTCCTTCAGTCATGAGCCGAGTGCTTTTTAGTCCAGTGAAAGTAGAATGATGAAGTGCAATTTTGTGACCTATCCTAATCCACCATCACTCATACAGCTACTCCTTGTATACCTCTAATTTAAAATTGCCTATTATTATACGACCAGTCCTAGAACCCTACAACGCTTGAGGTTTAAAAGATATGTTAGAATGTAAGGGTGAAGAAAAATCACATGGAAAACAGAAAAATAGAAAAGGTTTGATAAGGTCATGAAGGTATCTCGGGGCATCAAATTCTTGTTCAATGAATGTGGCTGCTGCCGGCGAAGAAGGAATCCTCTAGGGCTGCCCCATCAGAGTCACGTTGGTCGCTGTCATTGGACCACGTGGAGGCCAGAAATGGAATGGGGTCTCGACACGTAAGCCAAAATGCGAAGGGGATAATTCTAGTATTCTTCTTCTTCTTCTTCTGTCGCTCCTCAACACCGCCCCATTAGGGCAAAACGGTCGTAAAAGAGGGGAAAAAAAAACAACTGATGACAGAGGATGAAACTTATCTTTCTTTTCTCGAAAAAGGAGAAGTCCTATGGATAAGAGATGTGTGTTGAGGGTTGCTTTGGGGCTCTCCCTTTTGCTTCCCCTATCATCTCCATGCTTCTTGGCAAGTTGCAGCTCTTTGGAAAAGTAGTCCCTGACGCAAACGCAAGTAACCCCACTGGCTGTCTCTCTCTGTCTCTCTCTCTGAGATGGGAAATTCCCGAACTCGCGCAATATCCCGCTAACCTCTTGACGCGCGAGCTGAAATTCGTGTAGGTGTGGCATGGTCAGTCAAACCCTAGTTTGATATCGGATTGTGTGACGAGTCGGATAGAATAATTTGGGCTCGGTGGATTCGCGAATGGAATCGGGTGCGATGCAAACTCGTGTTGGGAAATGTATTTTGCAGTAATTTATCTGCAGAAGTTGAGGATCCATGATTTCTCAGCGTTAGTCTCTTCTTTCCAGGAATTGCAAGAGACTTTAGAGATGGTTTGATTGAGTCAAATGCAATATGCTTCTGTGTGAGAAAGTACAAACTTGGTCGGGCGGGGACTATGGGACGTCTGGGACGTCTATCTTATTCAGCAAAATCTTGACCCAGTTGACAGAATTTACATGTACGACTCCATCTCTTTCAAGACCATCTTTTTTGGTTATGACTATACATCACGCCGAATGTTGATCGGTAATAGATCGACCATGGGGAGATATTCTTCGTTATTTTGAGGAAACTCACGAGCATTTTGAAGCAAAAATGTATTAATTTCCCTAATCTATATGCGCTTTTACGTGAACGGTGGTCCTAGATGGGAACTCTAGAACACTGTGCATCTTTGGCTACCCAATGATCACTTGTTACCTCTTGTTGTTTACATGTACATCAAGAATCTTTCAGCAACAAGTAGCTGCTCTATCACTTGAAGCGCCGAGAATGGTCAAAGTTGCCAGCTTTCCCTCTTGTGGTCTGTCGGCGAAATTCAATTCCGGAAAGTCTTCTGGCATAGGGCAATCGAAATGTGGAGACTCCTTGGATTTTAGCATTAACTCAAATGAAGACCGACGTAGAGAATCGGCTTTGTTTTATCTGTTTTGTTAACTCACTTGTCAGTTTGTACCCATTTGTTCCTCTTTACATAAAAGGAAGTAGAAACTGTAGCATACAGTGATATGAAGGATGACTCTAAAAAGCATTTTGCATACTCAAAAGCATGTTGACTGGGCTACATGTAGAAGTTGGCTCGTAACCTGAAACTTCTTAACCCAAGAGGGTCATTTGAAATCGCATCAGACGGCCGCACACCATGTACACCGTCCGGGTTTGGAACTTGCAAGAACAGCATGCTGTCTTCGACCCCAATATAGAATCGGGTTTTAGAGCTTTTCATTGGCATTGCTTTCTTAGTTTCCCATTAGGTTAGACACATACACTGAACAGCTTCTTCGACAAAGCCGAAGGTGAGAACTTGGCATACCGATGTTTAAGTTTGGCAGAATGTTTAGCATATACGTATATAATCACTTCTTTTTACCAGAAAATTGAAATTTAACAGGAGTTATTTTCCTTGTTGTAATATAGAAGATATCAATTGGCTTCTCTTGGCGAATTGGTGTCTGACTGCCCAACCACATTGTCCATGAATCATCTCCGACAATCCCCACAATTCGTATTGGTAGGGTTCTTTTTCCCCCCAAATGTGGCAATAACAACAATTTCTGTGGACTTTTCCTTTCTCAAGGAGATAAAATCTGAAACATGTCAGTCTATATAGCGCTTCTTCCACAATCTGCAAAGTCTAATTTGTCTATACCTCTAGTCCTTTCTCTTTCAATAATTTTCTCTTTCAACCCCACTGGAGAGCCTCACTCATTATCTCTTGGTCCATGCTTGGTCTACTGAGTTTTGTCGTGCGCATTGGTGGGTGAAGCACACACAGAAATACACTACGGTAGTGCATGATTGAAAATAAGTCAACCCAGAACGTGAACTTGCGACAGACTTTCCATTGAACAACTTACTGTCATGTCATGCATCTCTCTCAATGAAAGGGGGGTCATGTAAAATTGCTGGGTTTTATAAGTGGATTCAGAAGATTGGAGAGATCGCAGGGGCACATGGCGAATCATGTAAAAAGCTGCTGCTGCTGCAGTACTAAGAAAGATGGATATTGTTACTGTAGCAGGACGTAAAAATTCCTCAAGGTTCAATTCAACCCCCCAGAAAAAGGAGCTTGAAAATTATCTAAATCCTCACTGAAAATGCTGTCAAAAAAAAAAAAATCTGGGTCGACCGTTTCTTGAATCTTGGCGCACTCAGAAGTCAACACCCACTCCATATATGGATCAAAAACTTACCATTTGTGGGAAAAGTTGCAACTTGGTAATGGTCAGTGTGAAATCCCTGACAGATTTGGGTGGAATTATGAATGGGAATATATCTGGAGTACAATCTTTTTATCTTCTGTAGGGTTGTTGGGATGTTACTGAGGATGTGTCCTTTTACTCGAAATTTTCATCTCGTGAGAGGGCGGTTACAAAGATGGAGAGAGTACAATCATTAGACAAATCAGTGAGTGGTACAATTGGAAATTTTGAAAAGAGAGAAAAACCAGTAACTTATACCCATTCTTTATGTTTTTCCAATTTTTTTCTTTAGTAGTTAGTTATAACTTTTCTCATTATAAATAGAGGGTACTTCAAACCTAAGTAAGTCTTTAAATAATTTTGTCTGAGGCCTCGTCCGAACCTCGAGATTCTTCGGATGTAAAGCAATAAGAGGGTATTCCCGAAAAAGATAAGATTGGCAATTAATGATGCAAGATGTACCGGCACTGGCAAGTTAAAATAGGCAATCCGTCGGGTTATCGGACATGCACTGGAGACCCTTGTAGGAGCGAAATCTCTCTTGGTACTATTGAAATTTTGAAAAGAAAAGAAAAAGCTAGAGCGGTATCTACAACTCACCTATTCTTTATATTTTTATAACTATTTTTTTCCTTGAGTAGGTTATTACTTTCCTCGTTATAAATAGAGGGTACAGGCAGTGCTGTGCATTATAGGTCATCCACAAAAGACCAACCCCACAACACAACAGAAACCCTTCTCTCTCTCTCTCTCTCTCTCTCTCTCTCTCTCTCTCTCTCTCTCTCTTCTGTTTATGATTACAGGAAAAAGATTCAATCTTGACACTGTGTTCTAATCCAAAACACAGGCTAGCTAGGGTGGGTAGTGTTAGAGAGGAGGAGGCAACGTCTTGGTGAATGTTGGCTGTTGACAGAAGATAGAGAGCACAGATGGGGATGTGCAGCTGAAATTTGCATCTCTCTCCTTTGTGCTCTCTATGCTTCTGTCATCACCTCAGTTCAGCCCCCCGCTCTCTCTCTCTCTCTCTCTCTTTCTCCCCCGTCCCTCTACCCCCAATTTTCTTCTTTCTCAACCCCCTTTATTGGCTAGTTTAAGATCTTTGTTTGCTTTCTTGAATTTCTCTATCTTCCTCATGAGAAGGAAATGAACGGTTATTGAATTTGAGTTTTGATTTGCCTTTCTTGTTCTTCCATACAGCTTCTTTATTGTCTTACTTTGCTTCCTTGTGCAGCTAGAATTGGAATGGAAGGAGAACTTTAGATAATTTTTAGGAGGTTTTATGAAAGATCGCTCGGGATCTTTGCTTCAGGTTTGTGTCTCTTTCTTTGTGTATCTTCAATCTGAATAATGGCTTGCATACGATTCTTCACCCGTTATAGTGTGCTTAAATTTCATTAATTTTGTTGAGAAAGTTCAATTTAGATGTAATTACGCACGTATTTGCATTATTTGGAGGTGCAAAATGCTTTCTGATATGGCTGTTTTTACCTATTCTTAGTTTGGACATTGCAAAGTTTAATCCATCTTATTGTCACATAGGTTTGTATCTTTCAGTAAAAGTTTTTAACCGTGGGAGTGTAAATCCTTGAACTTTGCGTGTCCAAGGACATTTTTGAAGTTGTGTAGACATTTTTTTATTATCGAAAAGTTGAATGACATGACTATGCATATGTCGAGTGATTTTGCGTTGTGTGAGAGTTGCTCCACATATAGCGTCTTTTATATTTGCATGTTTGGTGTTGAGGATACAGGACACAATGCCATGAAATCTGAGTCAATTAGGGAGCTGAGATACATTTGAAATGATGTACTTCAAAGATCTAATCTATCCTTATTGGTTATTCTGTTTTAGAACGTAATTTGTTGCTTAGTTAGTTAGTAAGTCATATAGAAAAAGGAGTTTATGATACAAAAACTTTCAAAAGATGATCAAATCATGAGATTGACTATAGGAGGAGCTCTCCTTGCATGATGATCTGTTAAAACATTTGTTGGATGTATATTCCAATTAAAACACTGAAAAACCAGAAAAAAATCAGCTGTATTTTTCAGATATTTTCTTGAAATTTTTTCTACCCATTTAATAAATCGATTACTTATGCAAACACGCCATATACCGTCCTTCATGAACAATTTGCTCGTGCACGCTACGATGTTTGGATGAGTATTATCTAGCATTGCAGTTTCAATTGAACACCTTTTGGTCGATACATGAGGGACACAAATCTTTGCTGCATATTACTTCATTATGATGTGTTAAGACAACTATAATCTAGTGTACTAACTGTGTCATAACCAGATTAGCTCTGCAGTCATGATCGTTCAGTTACATTTACATGTAAAAAAAAGGATCTAGGATTCTCTTTGTAAATCATCAAATGCTGGATATCTCTTCCGTCAAATTGTCTGCCGAATAACTCATATCAACAAGAGCTTATGATATTTTCTGGGCAAAACTGTTTTCTTGTTGATGATTACTACAAGCTGGGCAGAAATGACAAAAGTTACAAGAGAACAGGCCGAAGCAGACATACTTAGCAACTTGTGTAATTGCCATTCTTATCTTATACATCTTCTTTTTCAATGTGTATGGTATTGATATGCTTATTTTATCACATTTGGATGAAAAGAGGCTCAGCTTTTTATTTACTCTTTTATTATTACTTGCAAATTCACAGCTGATGTACTTGTGTGATGCCGCTACTTCGAGGCCTGGTTATTTGAAACAAGGTTCGTTGTGCCGGAAAAGAAGATCAGAAATTAATGCATCACTGAAGCATCGGCACATAATGGACACCGACGGCTTGATCAAAGTCACTTCTGAAACAAGATGACTTGGGAATACTTTTCTTTTTTTATTTGCAAATTGATTTTGCTTTTGTAATTTTTTTGTCTCAAGTCAGACAGCATCGTCTATAAAGGCACAAATATTTACACTTCTCTGAAATTTAAGTTTTACAAAATAGAAGTTGATTAGCATAATCCTATTGTTCCGAACTAAAAACGCGGATTATGCCATGCCGGCATAATTAAATAAGTTTCCGTAAGTGTCAAAGAACTGTTGATAAAACAAATGACCAGTGACTTTTTTTTTCCATGTAACTTATTGATAACTTGCTAATAATTTTATGCGATTGTCAATTTCTTTATAGTATGTAAATTAATTGCGAAAATTTTGTTAGAACTTACCAACTACTGACTTGAAGTAAAGTGACCTATAAATTTTGCCTAATTATCTTACAAACTAGTTTCGGATTACCAATTCTTATTGGAGTTACATTGCACTGTTTGATTTTTTTTTTTTAACTTAACAACTAGTCTATTAAATTAACAATTAACACCTAGCAAATTGGGTTACCAGCTCTCATTTGAGATACTTTATAAGTTTACTGTTCTTTTGATTATCAACTTTTTTTTATCTTTATTAGTTACGCCTTAATTAACTAAATCTTGCGTGGAATTGCTCATGTAGTAGTTGGTAAATTAAGGCATTGGTAAGTTAGGCAAATAGAATTTAGTTAAAAAAGGTTGATAAGGCAAATAAAAGTGAAGAAAAATTGCTAAATTTAAAAATTATAAAATAAGCATACATTCGTAAACAACTTGAATAAGTGTTAGTATCCCGTAATCGAAGAAAAGTTTGGTTTAGGTTGGTAATGTCATGTAATAGTTAATGATTTCAATACTCTAGCACGAAAAGTAAGTAACAGTTTCAGATAAGATGAGTTAATTTAAGAATGGAAAACAATAGTTGAAACAAAATAAACGATGGTAACTCAATCAAATACAAGTCGGTAATGCGCAACTAGTTGTGACTTAATCGGTAAAAATTGGCAATTACTCTTATTAACGTTCCTATTTTCTTAGGAATGTTGGTAAACCGAAAAAGTGGGTACGCATTGCAAATAAAAGTAGTAGAAAAAATTGTAAATAAAAATAAAAAATAAACGTTAGCAAGAAAATGAGAATTGGAAACGAAAAACTAATTGGCAACTTAGTCGTAGAAAAATTAGTACCTCGGACAAAGAGGGCTGGCATTTTTAAATAAAAATTAATGCGTTCAAACCATTGGCAAAAAAGGCAGAAAAAAAAACTTACTAAAAGAAAAGAGAAATTTTATTGTCAGAGATAGAAAAATTTGCATTTAAAAAACCAAAGAAAAATGAATGATTCAAATAAGAATTGGTAACACAAAACTAGCTGATTACATAATTAGAGAAAAGTCTGGTCGCCATAATGGTCCAGTTCGGCATTAATTTCGTCTTATAGATGCCAAAGATATTCATGAAACATGTTCACTATTTTCCCTTTATCACGATTTGGATTATACTAGTATTTTTTTAATGATCGAGGTGTTTGGACCAACTTGCGCACCCTCGACTATTCCTTGGGGACTAGCACGACAACCATCAGTCGCGACCCCCACTTAAGTCACAGAGCGTGAGTTGGGAGATTTGAACCAGAGACTTGACAATGGATGATCTATCTCTTAATCAACTCGGCCATGCGTGGGTGGACAGATTATACTAGTATTTGTCTCTATTTCCAAATAAAATTTCGTATTTTTCAGTTTTGGTAATGCCAATTTATATTTTAAGACATAATTAAAGATGTTAAATATTTATACCCGGGGCTCCATTTGTTTAATGGAAAATCTATGTTTTGAAAAATATCTTATTGTAGAAATGTTGTTTTATATTGCTTGAAATAATTAGTTAATAAAAGTATTTTCATTATGAACATTACTTTATGTCTCAATATATTTTGTGGACGAAAAAAAATCATCTATTTTTGTGAGCAATATAAGCGATAATTTTAACAAAATTATTTTCCGAAATATTCGTTTTCTGTGAAATAAATGGAGGCTAATTATTGAAACCATTCTATATTTTTGCAATGAGGATCTATATTATAAGACATAATTAAAGGCTTTAAATGTTTCTACACCAAAACTCCATTGTTTAATTGAAAATGATTGTTTTGAAAAATATTTTTGTAGAAATGATGATTTATATGGCTTGAAATAATTAGCCAATAAAAGTGTTCTCGTTATGAACATTAATTTATATCTCAATATTTTGTGGACGAAAAAATTATTTTCATTTATTTTTGTGAGCAATGTAAGTGATAATTTTAACAAAATTATTTTCCAAAATATTCGTAGTTTGTGACATAACCAGAGCCTAATTATTGAAACCATTTTATATTTTGCAATGACTAGCATGATTGTACCTCTTAAAAATCATATTTAAGAAACTCTATAGTTTTGTTTTCATGACGTAGATGTCGTTTTATGCATATCCAATTAATATTTGAAATTATTGAACATAAATTTAACTCAATATTAATCGGGGCAACCTCCTCGTCACTCCTAACCAATGTGACGCACATGAATGTTACATATGTGAAAACACGCATACAACGTTTTTCTTCCATTATTGGTTGCCTAATATGTGGGGTAAAATGTAGAAAAACCTCAAAACATTTGCTTCTCTGCGCTTTGCACGGTCCATGGAATCAGTAGGGTATTTCAATGTGGAGAACATGTGAACTCTCAATTTACATGCGCCTTTTCATACTCGTTAGGAGAAGATGGACGTATAAAATATGGTAGGGGAAAGTACAATAAAAAGTCGGAAATTTATGTACGGAACGCAGTCAAGGGCTAACCTTTTAATGGGTGCAATGAAGTCCTTATTGTTGTCCTGAAAAATGTAATAGAGTCCTCAATCATTTAGTTGGAACAATCGAGTCCTCAAGTTTTGTCCAAGGATATAATCAAGGCCGGAACATACATGATCAGGAAATCCGATTCGACGCTTTCACGCAGACAAGCTTTTCGGAGCATCTATGCAATGTCCAATTATGTTCTTTGAAAGGACATGATTCGCTGCAATAAGCAGGATATTTCATGACCCGATCACACGCTTTCTCTATCCTTCGAGAGCAGCGGTTCTCCGTCATCCGGAATGGACTAGGGAAATATCCGGCTTTGCTAGCGCGATTTGAGTCGAAAATGATTGAGGTAATCTAGAAGGGGAAGGGGAAGGGGAAGCAGACGAGGACGTTATCACCCCCCAAAATTGAAAATGGGGCCAATGGCTACTCGAACTGCTCAATCACTACGAGAAAAAAGAAGGGGGTCTCTCTTCTCCCTTTTGGGGCTAGTGGGTGACACGAATTGATTTATCTCCATCACGCTCGACAGGGTCCAGTGAGGGAGACTGTTCGTTCTTTGTGGCTCCAGAGACATGGAGGAATCTCATGGACGAGCTCCGTTCAATCCATGCTTTATTGGGCAAAGTTGGTGGTTTTTCCAAGCGTGAAATTGACTGCGAGTTTGAGAATGTCTGTCTGGTGACTGAAAAAGTGAATCGACTGTCTGTCGTTGTTTTGATCTAGTGGGAAGGTTTGTCTTTGGCTTGGTAGAAAGATGCCATGATTTGATGCTTAAACGTTGGACTCAGTTTGTTTGTTTTGTTTTTTTCCCATCGTGCAAAGAGAAACGCTTATCTGACAGTACTGTAAAGAACGATACAATTTCAACCGTAAATCCATACATCATTACCGCATGTTTGGCATAAAGTACTCGTTGATTGAGAGATTGTGTGGTTAGAAATAACTGACAGTACTGTCAAACTGTCAGCCTAACAAATTCCTTACGTGAAAAGGGATTCTAGTTGTTTCGTAGAGATAGTTCAAGTCAAATTTCGTATTTGTCATACAAGAATGAAATGAAATCAAGATTCTTGGTCCATATCTTATATAAATCCACGATTTCATTTATTTGACAAAAAATAGATTATTTAAAACATGTTCTGTTAAAATTAATTACGTGTATAGCTGAAAATGATTAATTAGTGAAAATATGTTATTATCAACATCAATTTGTGTTTAAACATATTTTTTTGTCTGCAAGCTTCTTGGGGCATCGCCTCGGCAATCTTTGATTGACTTTTGTTGGAGGTTCGGACTCCTTAACTACTGATTTTTGGCCGCCTTGTTTGGCCAGCGTTTTCTTGTATCTGCTGCTTTTTGGTCCCCTAGTTTGGCCCGCGTTCTTCTTGCATAACTGCCTGTATAGGTTTCACAAGATTGTTTTTGTGTATGTGTAGCTGCTTCCTTTGCGTGTCCTCCTGCTTTTTCTAGATTTTACCTGAGCCGCTATTGCGCTTTTGCGACACTATGGTGGTAGGCGGCGGAGGTTTAGTTGTAATTAGGATTTCTTATAAGTTCATATCTTACTTTTAGAAGAAAAAAAGTCCTAAAATCTATCATAAAAGTACAATTGAGTCCTAAAAACTTTTAAAAAAATGTGGTTAAGTCCCTCCGTCCAACTTAGCAAACATGACAAATAAGGCCAAAACAACTTGATTTTTGTGGTCCAAATATGATTTTTTTAATAAACAAAAAGGAAAGAGGGCAAAAAAGGGCAGGGATTGCAAGCCCTCGTCGGTACTGCCCCATGATCGCTGGCCCTTACTAGCGATGGTGGGGCGACATAATTTAAACAGTATACAGATCTTAGAAAAATCATATTTGGACGAAAACAGTGTTGTTTCGGTCTTGTCCTTTGTATTTTCACGTCAGCAACATAGGAGAGAAAAAATAATTAAATAAAAGTCACATCGTTAGCTAAATTGGACGGAGTTAACGAAAAAACTTGATTATACTTTTGAAATTTTTAGGACTCTAAGTGCATTTTCGTGACAAGTTATAAAACTTTTAGTCCACTTATCCCAAAAAAAAAAAAATTCATTCGTTCTTTCTTGTTAGTGAGACAAGAGATTAGTTTTAAGAAAAATAATTTTTAATTATTTATTTTTCACAAAACACACCCTATTCTTCATTGAGTGACATTGATTGGGGCTCTTAAACTTAAATCATCCATCAACTGACATTGAATTGTATATTCTTCATTGACCAACCGCCAAAACTTAAGTCCTGTTTAAAAAAAAGATTCAAATGTTTATCATTTTATATCAGTAATTTAGATTTGCTGATAAAAATAAATCCAGTGTAATTGCCTTTTCGCACTTTTTTTACAACTTCCTTTCACCTTTTTTTCCAAAATAAAACAGGTGTTTTCTTATTGATGAGTTTACACATTATGTTGACTGAAATAACAGAGATTGTGATGTTTAATGATATTCCTTCAAATGGTTTATCTTATGTTCTAACAGGAAATATTGTTGTTAAATTCACAATTAAATCATAGTTTACAATGGAAAATTGACCGAACCATATATATTGCTCGTCCCCAAAATCGGAAGTTGGGTGGCTACCATCTTTTATAGAATCGCGGGTTGAATCATAAAATTGGTGAACTTGTGAAATTGTTACAAGTTTCCAAGGTTCCATCTTCAGCAGTTCAGCACTGGAACTGATTATGTTGATAATGCCTACAACGACGACAATGGATCCCATGAAGAACTTGTTGAGGATGATGGAGGTGGAAAATGCGAATGATCTTTGCCTTGTTTAATTATCAGATTTGCGGGCTTTTGTTGATACTAAGTTGTTAATTGCAATGGATTGCTACTCTGTCTTCTTTTATCATATACATATACACACACACATGTTAATAAAGAGTAGTTGGAATTATAGACTAATGGATTTATATTTATGTCCTGATTTTTTCTAGGATAGTCGCTTATTCTCGTATTATGTCCTCATGACTTCAAGTTATAGGGGAAACATGCTAATATGTTATTTCGAGGAAATTATCCAATCAGGCCTAGCTTTATTATGCGGATATCAATTCAGTCGCACACTTTTTAATTTTACTCAAACACTTTGGTGCGAAAATCTCAGTATAATCCTTCCGACCAATTTTGGTTGAAAATTATTGACGTGGCGGTGTGTCACGTATAAAGAAAACCGTATAATTGTGCAATCATGGTTCCCATTAATTGCTATTGTAACGCCAATTTCAGAAAGGAAGGAAATGAAAGGGAAAATTGAAGTTAGTGACTAAAAGTTAATTTTTTTTTTCCTTTGCTAATGCATATTAGTGCTTGATTCAAAACATGATACGGCTCTCTCAATCATCCATAAGCATGCCTTCAAATTTCCATAGAATTTATTCGCCGTGAGAAGAAAATAAATCCATCATTTATTTGTCACGCATCTTTTTTATTTTGGGAAATGAGAGAAAATAATAAAATCTTCCGAGGATATATTTACTAGGAGTAGTTATGGGAAATATTAGAAATTTTCATGTTTTTAAATTTGCGGTGTTAAAACTCATATGAAAAAAATAATAATAACAACAACAATAATAAAGTGGCCGTATTCACATATTTTCCTAAAAACAATCTTTTCGCTCAAAAACAACAAAGCTAAGACGAATTTCCTTTTGTACTATCCGTTCACTCCGGCGAAAAAAAGAAAAAGAAAAAGAAAAAGAACAAGCTTATCAAATGTTGCAAGGCAAGAAGAAGACTCTCACTGTGTTTCCGAACTGGGCAGGGATCATAGTGATCTTTTGCACTATGAAGGTGAGAGCATTCTTCCCTAAAAATCAGTTTGGCGACATGGGAGGAAGCTCTTTTTGGCGAGACAAAGGTCCCGCCACCAATTGGGCACGACATGAATCGGCCAACGAGAAACATTAAATTGGACAAAGTGATGGGAGCGCTGATTCCCTGTCCAAGTTCAGAGTCCCCATAAATTCCAATTCATCATCACTCACTTCACTTGTCAGGACCATCATCTGTCCCACTCACCCTCGAGCTTCAATTTTTTCCTTCGTGAAAGCTCGCAATGCCCTCAAATCTCCGAACACATCTAGAGAGTGCAATCAAACCATTCAATGGATCGGCAAAAAAGGATGCTCTGTGTTGAGATTAAGAAATCAATAAGGAATCGATCCGCCGCCCTTTCGGAGATGCGAAATCCTCGGCGGAGTTGATTGATTCGTCAAAACTCAACGCGATGAGGGCTCACGTGTGTGTTGTTTCCATCATTGTATTAATCCACTCCAACATAACACGACCGAACGTTGTTCGTTTTCGATTCGTCGTCTCGATCAAGTACTAACTCAAGAGCCCATTTCTTCTCCGGTCTGCGGAAGGAAGACAAAATGGGAAAGAGTACGACTAAATCATCCCAAGCAGCGCTTCAAGCCCAATTGAAGTAAGCCCAAAATCATCAAAGCCCAAATGGAAGAGCCCATTGGCCCATTGTCTCGTCTCCACCGCGCGGCGTTATTTCCGTCCACAAACCTAAGTCTCGAAGGGCGCTCGCTCGTCTTCCATGTTCGAATAATCCGAGAAGCTCGGCTGCTGAATCTTCCCTTTATCTCCATGCAGCTGCGCTCTAGTTCGTCAAATGTGAACGGAGCAATCGCCGCGTGACGAATTGGAGGCGCGTCGGATTGGGAAAACGATGGCTTACTCGGCCATTTTCCATGGTTGCCTGAGGGCGACGATATCCGCGAGGCCGTCCGGTGTCCAGTTTCGCAGAGCTTACAGGGCCTCCGTGGCGCTGCGTTCGGCTTCACCCGTTTCCTTGAGGACTGGAGCGACGCCGCTTAGGTCGGTGCGCCTTCTGGGGCGGCGGATGGTCGCGTGCTTGGCCGTGGAGGTGGACCGGAGGCGGAGGAGCGGCGTGGCGTCGCCGTTCCTGTACCGGCAAAGCTCGAGCTACGGGCGGTTTGATTATCAGGAAGTGTCCAGCGACGAGTCGGACCTTGAAGTCGGTTCATCTCAGCAGCAGCAGATGGTGAGTTTGAAGCTTTCGTGGATTTAGTGGAGTGAATGAGCGTCGGTTGTGGTTCTCCTTGGGCTTAGTATAATAAAAGGGTTTTGTTGACGAGTATCTCCAGGGCACTGATTAAAGTACACTTGACGAGGAAATGTTTTGATTTTCAATGCATTGCTATCCATAACGCGATATAAATAGAGCCTTGAATATTTACTTAGATGGGTGTGTAATGAGTGCCCCAGGGGCACTCATTAACAAAGTCCTGTGTAAAATTTATATGATTTTGTCAGATTTGCGGAGTATGTTTGCGCCAACCCCTTATTTAGCGGTGACATTAGATGTGCTTGTATACATTCGCTGCTGTCTTTATGAGGTTTGGTTAGGCTACTAGATGTTCTTTTAATTCTGTATATCAAATGATTTAATCAAAGGAGTCCAACATGCAAATGATTTACGTTGATGTAATTTTAAGAAGTGACTATTAGAAGTCTAGAACGTACCGATAACATATTACTCGCGGACTTTCACTATCGTATCATTTCAGTTAATTTGCTTATGAATGTAAGTCTTGTTGTCACCCTGCCCTTCAACTCTTTTAACTTGTTAGGTTGATAGGTTAGCTTAGCAATTCTGGGGAAATATATTCGGTATCTTGTAGTAGCGGCCTACTGGTCCTTCCTTAGCTAGTTAAAAAAGAAGGCTGTGGATCCTTCGTGTCAAGCAAGACGGCCCTTGTCCTGAGCGTTGAACGCTGGTTGCGCTTCATTTTTAACAAAATTTGAAGCATCTCGTTGAAATATTTTGTGGCACGTAATCCCATCCATGCATACACCTGGGTAGCAGATAGTTCTTGCTGGCTTTTGTACCTTCTCTTTTTGGGACTTTTCCTATTTTTGCTTAGTTTTTAGAGTAGATTTGTTGTTTAATCTTAATTTATATTGTTTTGGTGTTCTGTTGTGTTCTAGCACGCATCAACCCTTGACAATGTGGAAGAGTGGAAGTGGAAGTTGACCATGCTTCTTCGCAATAAAGAGGAGCAGGAGATGGTATCTAGGGAGAGGAAAGACAGACGTGACTTTGAACAACTTTCAGCCCTGGCAACTAGGATGGGTTTGTATAGGTACTTAAGCTTGTTGCAGCTAAAGATTACGACTACTTAAGGTCAGTCTTCCTCCCCTGTTTCATCATGTCTGCTATTTCTAATATGCAATTTCCATTTGCAGCCATCAATATTCAAAAGTAGTTGTCTTTAGCAAAGTCCCTCTGCCAAATTACCGATCTGATCTTGATGACAGGCGCCCACAGAGAGAGGTAAGCCCTGATACATGTACTTTGTCCCTCTATTTATAACTCCATTTCCACATGCTTATAGGAAGAGAAATATATGCATGAAGCGCCTGGCTAAAGTTGTATTAATAATGTGGAAATGGTTTTGAAACTTGGTGCTGCTACACGGTGAATTTCGTGTGCAGTGAAATTGTAGGCTAATGCTCTTGTTTGCATTCAGGTGGTATTACCTTATACATTGCAAATGGAAGTGGATAAGCACCTTCAAGCATACCTTTCCCAAAAGCCCAAAAGTAGGGACAAGTTATTGTATTCTCCAAAATCAGAGCGTGGCGTTGATGGAAGTATTGCTGTCGATGATCTTTATGATGAGCAGGAGCGTATTACACCGAATAACGTAGTTGTAGAGAAAATTCAGCGCCGGAGAAGTTTACAATTGCGTAATAAACAGCAAGATTGGCAGGTGAATTTAGCAGTGAATTTTGTGGAATATTTTATAGATCGCTGCATCTGTATGCCTAGTAAGTAGGGTCTTGATTATTTGCAACTATTTCTTATGACTGACAAGTACTATTAATGTCCTAGGAATGTCCTGAAGGCCAAAAGATGCTTGAATTTCGCCGAGGTCTCCCTGCATACAAAGAGAGGGATGCCTTGCTAAAAGCCATTTCAGAAAATCAGGTTGGTAGGATCTATAAGCTGGTTTCTGGTTTGGCTAAATTTTCATTTGTTCACCTGAAGTTGAAGTTAGACGTGACCGGTTCCACGGAACCGGCCCTTAAGGGACCGGTTTTGGTTTCGGTTCGGAACCGGCGGTTCCGGGCCGGTTCCCGGTTCCGGTTTCGGTTATGAACTTTTAATTTTATTTTTAAAATAATAAAATAAATAAATTATAATCATTAATCAAATTGTACGTTGTAATATTATTTAGAAAATAAAAAACATTATTTTTTGCAGAACAATTTTTTTGTGTAATAAAAAAATATTATAAATTATAAATAAATTATTATTATTATTTTTTAAGTGGCGGTTCGGAACCGGCGGTTCTGGGCCAGTTCCGAAAAATCAGGAACCGTGGGTCCGGTCAACCTCAAACGTTCTGGGCCGGTTCCGGATCCACGGTTCCAAATGGCCATGTCTAGTCGAAGTCACATTCTTTGATGTGGCCACCTACTAATATTTCATTTGTAGCACAAAAATATAATTTGATTAGCACAAAAATATAATTTGACCCTTCTTTTGACTATATTCATGGGAGGAAGAGAATGAAAGTAACCATCATATACAAATAAAATTTTCATCAAACAGGTTGACGCTTTGGTTATTTACCATGCTATCATTCCATGGTACTTGCTCCCCTAAGATGCTCCTTCAAGTTCCTCTTGTGATAATCTATGTTACACGGACTCGCACTCTCGGAATTTCTTTGCGTACTCGATACGTGTCCGTGTACGACACGCTCGGACACTCGCCGGACACGCGATTAACGCGTGTTCGAGATTCCGACACGTGGTCAACGGGAGGGACACACGTGTCCCAAAGGCAATCTTGGAAAATTACAAAAAAATTAAGGGAAAATGACACTGATATAGAGTTCACTCTTGTGCCAAAAGGAGCAGATAATATAGATAAATGACTTCTTATTATTTATGTTGAAATGGAGCTTTATTTTTTTTGTCTTCCACTTATTTTTGGTGGAATATGGATTATGTAGTGCTTGTCTTTTTTCCCTCTAAGTTTTTGGATTATTGGAAGGAAATGTAGTTGAATTTTTCAATTCAAAACATTGATGAAATGAAATGCTGCTCTTTAGCCTTACATGCATTTATTATGTTCTTTATCATGATGTTATTATTATTGAAATCATAAAACTTATTATATACACAAACACACACGTATCCTAATGTATCCAAATTTGCTACTTTTTTAGAATTCACATATCGGCGTATCGTGTCGTGTCGTGTCGTGTATCTTGTCGGTGCAACATAGGTGATAATTGCTGAATGTGAACTATGCCAAATGTAACAATTAAACATGCCATATATCAGCTTCAAAGGAAAAACTAGATATGAAAGGAAGGCTTGAAGAATCTCCAATTGTTGCAGTCTTTTTGTAAAGCCTCGGAGGAAAATGTCATTACCTACTTTATATGACAAAACATGAGGATTCCTCTTTAGCATTTTGTTGCCTGTTCTTTTGATCTCCCTTCATGCGACATGAGGGCCCATTTTGAAACCTTGCTTGTCTAGTCAATGAAGTGGCCATGAGCTTGAAGAACATACCTACTCGTGCATCGTATTTTGACAAATTTACTTGGCATGGCTTTGTTGCTAAGGTGTGTATTGCAAACAACATTTGGGCAGAACACCAAAACAATGAGCAGAAAGATCAGCTTTGGCATGATACCTCTTCTTTCATCTTTTCATTCAAACCTTTTGAACTTCTTGATGGTGTAATGGTCTCCCATGTCCCTGAAAAATCCATGTTTTCTTTTCTAAAAGAGCGTGCGTATTTATGTGTTTAACTGCTACAGCGACTTGCTTGAATAGTATCAAGAAATTTACATCCATGTATATATTGGTTAGAATTTGTTAGGTATAACTATATTTCATGATTTCTTTTTGACACTATTTTCATGAATAATAGTTGATGCAAAGGAATATGTATATCTTTTAGGTGGTTGTTGTCTCTGGTGAAACTGGATGTGGTAAAACAACTCAACTTCCTCAATACATACTTGAATCTGAGATTGAAGCTGCTCGAGGGGCTGTATGTAGTATAATTTGCACTCAGCCAAGAAGAATATCTGCTATGGCTGTTTCTGAAAGGGTTGCTTCAGAGCGAGGAGAGCAACTGGGAGACTCTGTTAGTTTTCTCATCTGGCAATGTGAATCTTGCTTTTACCTACTTGTGCAAGACAGATTATCTGCTGTCCATTTGCTGAAGTATTTGTTGTTTTTTCCTAACATTAGGTTGGGTATAAGGTTCGGTTGGAGGGGATGAAAGGGAGAGATACTCGCTTACTTTTTTGCACCACAGGCATATTGTTAAGGAGATTACTTGTTGACAGAAAATTGACCGGTGTAACTCATGTTATTGTTGATGAGATTCATGAACGTGGTATGAATGAAGGTAAGTATGAAGCTTTATGTGTTTTGGATTATTCGACTATTCCTATATTGCTGTCAGCTGAATTCTGCCTTTTCCAGATTTCCTTCTCATTGTGCTCAAAGATCTTCTTCGTCGCCGACCTGAATTGAGGCTGATTTTGATGAGTGCGACCCTCAATGCCGACCTTTTTTCTAATTACTTTGATGGTGCGCCGATGATCCACATACCTGTGAGTTTGAGAAATGAGATATCGAATACTGTACCTTTTTTTTTTGCCATTGGATGTAGTTTTTACTATGTCTTATTGTGAAGTCGATGTGTTTGGGCACCTATATTAGCCTGTAGATTACTTTTCGAGGACTAGTCCTATGTATTGTTAGCGGGGAGATTATAACTTGATACTGCCTGAAAGTTGAATTGCTTTATTATGTTATTAAACAGCTAGCAAACATTTTTCTGTGTCAGGATGCCACTTGAGAAGAATTTACAGTAATTCAGTGGGCTTTCCCAAAAAAAAAAAAAAAAACTCAAAAATATGGTGGTTCCTTTCCTTTAATTTTGGGCATCTTGAAAATAGGTCTTACTCTTTGTTTTTATGCGTTGCCATGAGCTTTGTGGTCACTATTATTTTTGCGATATTCTCCTAATGGTTTAATATTGTCATTGTCTCCCTATTGTCATTGTCTCCCTTTTTCTGGTTGATCTGCTCAATTACAATTGTCCTATTGTTTGTTATGTGTGCTAATGGAATTTTCTTCAGGGTTTCACCTACCCTGTCCGAGCTCATTTTTTGGAGAATATTTTGGAGATGACTGGATATAGATTGACTCCACATAATCAGATTGATGATTATGGACAAGACAAAAGTTGGAAAATGCAGAGACAAGCGGTTAAAAAGAGGAAGAGCCAAATTGCTACTGCTGTTGAGGTACGTAAACTAGTTGTGCTAGTTTAGTGCTTTCATTAATGTTAAATTCTCAAACGATCCAATCTGTCTGCTTTTGAAAAGGATGCACTTGAATCGGCAGACTTCAGAGGGTACAGTCGGTGGACGCGCGAATCTCTGTCCTGTTGGAACCCCGATTCCATTGGCTTTAATCTCATTGAGCATGTGCTTTGCCACATAATTCAAAAAGAAAGGTCTGGAGCTGTATTGGTTTTTATGACTGGTTGGGATGACATAAACTCCTTGAAGGATCAACTGCAATCCCATCCTCTCTTGGGTGATCCAAGCAGAGTTCTGTTGCTTGCCTGTCATGGATCCATGGCCAGCTCTGAGCAGGTGATACCCCATCTTCCTTGGTCCATCTTATTACATCCTTTGTCACACTTTCCAGCTATTTTTATGTTCTTCAAATAATTGAATTGGTGATTGCTCCTCCTATTTCTTCACAGAGGTTGATATTTGATAAGCCTCCAGATGGAGTTAGGAAAATAGTGCTGGCAACCAATATGGCTGAGACTAGTATCACCATCAATGATGTAGTCTTTGTGGTTGACTGTGGAAAGGCAAAAGAGACTTCCTACGATGCGCTCAATAACACTCCTTGTCTACTTCCATCTTGGATCTCAAAGGCTGCTGCTCGACAAGTAAGATGATTCCTATCTATCTACTTTTGGGCTTTAGGATCAGTGGTTCTTTATGCTCTATATATTTCCCATACCTTATAGGCATGAATTTCTTGCTTATAATTGCAAGTTCTGATTGGGGCTGTTGATATCACTTTGCATCTGCAATATAACGTTACCGGGGATGTTCTCACCATTATCATTCATCTTGTCAGCCTGCTATGTGTCCTCTCCTTCCGCCCATAGCTTCCTTACTAATCCTGCATATGATTACATTGTGCTTGCATTTTATCAAAGGGATTGACTGAAATATACATCTTTTGGCGGTCTATTCTTACTACGGCGACACTTCTATTGAGGTTGAGTCTTGCCACTAGGGCATGATACTGGTTAGCGTATGGCTATGTCATCTCTAATCTCTACTTCAAACTAGCTAACTTTCCTTTCTTGTTATTGCGGTACCACTCTTGCCACTCAACCATCAAAATGAAAATTGTCAAAAAGGATAAAAATTTGAAAGTTCTATTAGTGAACATCCCTGATATTATTGAAATTCTACTGTATGTGCACTCTGATGGTGGACCTTATAATTTCTGCATGGATAATATTTTTCTATCAACCATCTATGGGTATCATCCGAATGTAAACTTAGTTAACATCAAGTGTGGGTGATATCCATATTCATAATCAAACAATC
The DNA here is from genome assembly GCA_028455895.1 of Rhodomyrtus tomentosa. Taxonomy (NCBI): domain Eukaryota; kingdom Viridiplantae; phylum Streptophyta; class Magnoliopsida; order Myrtales; family Myrtaceae; genus Rhodomyrtus; species Rhodomyrtus tomentosa. Next base: position 43,220,635 of record JAPCWY010000003.1, on the reverse strand, counting down.
AGAGGCATGGTTCCTCCTACCAGGGATGGAGGAAACATAACGCCTCCTATATTGTTATGTTTCTAAGATTCTAGCGTTCAATTACGATAAATGCACGCGCAAATTCATGGACATGTCAGACACCAGGACACAGGTTCTTACCTGACGTTCAGTTCCTGAGTCTATATGTGCTTTTAACCTGAGCCATTTTTCTGGCCTCAACCCATGGATTATGCTGTTGCCACTTCTTTGAGAGTCAGACACCAGGATACACATTCATACCTGACATTCAATTCCTGAGTCTGAGTAGAGGATGTGCAATTGATCTGAGCCATTTGTTTCTGGCCTGAACCTATGTATTCTGCAGTTGCCATTGCTTTGAGCTTGGCTAACTTGTCTAATCTATGAAGTGACTGTTGCTGGCACTGTTCTGATGTCTCTCTATAGAAAACTTGATAAGAAGGCATCTGACATGCTAAGGGTTTGAGCAGGGAATTATAATCAGTCTGGTGCTTTTTAATGTTGTCATCATATGTTTTAGTCTTTTGCAGAATGTGGCCGCCTTTAAAACCTTTTTTTTAAAGAATTTTCGCATTCATTTCAAGTTTGATCTTTTGTTTGTAGAGAAGAGGAAGAGCTGGTCGTGTTCAATCAGGAGAGTGTTACCACCTCTATCCTAGATGCGTTTATGATGCTTTTGCTGACTACCAGTTGCCAGAACTTCTGAGGACACCGTTGCAGTCCTTATGTCTGCAAATAAAAAGTCTACAACTTGGAAGCATCGCGGAATTCCTGTCTAAGGCATTGCAACCGCCAGAATCACTTTCGGTATCAGTTTGACTTTTCTACAATTTCTTGTGCTTGCTAACACTGTTCAATCCATGTGTGACGCGTGGCTTCTATCTTCTGGTAGATTTATTATTGATACATTTTCTGTGTTGCATTTAAATTCTGCCTCTTGTAGGTCCAAAATGCTGTGGAATATCTGAAAGTGATTGGAGCTTTAGATGAAAATGAGAATTTGACAGTGTTAGGTGCTGAAATTATATATTTCCTCCTATTAGTGTTTACCGTCTGTGCTACTCTTCCCTGTTTGAAACCGAACTTCTGGAAGGACCTAATCATGCTTGTTTCTTAATAGGTCGGCAGCTTTCAATGCTTCCAGTTGAGCCCAAACTAGGAAAGATGCTTATACTGGGAGCCATTTTCAATTGTCTAGACCCAGTAATGTCAATTGTTGCTGGTCTCAGTGTTAGAGATCCATTCTTGATGCCATTTGACAAGAAGGATGTAAGTTTTTTCTTTTTCTATCCATATTATTATTGGATGTTTCTTCTGGCCATATTGCTTTAACGTTTTGTTCCCCATCATCCCGACTATCTTGCGAATATGCTCAACAACAGCCCTTTTGTCTTCAGTGATTTTAAATCCAGACCAAACCAACTGGTTCAAATGGTCTACGTGCTTTACCAGATCTTTAACCTTTCTAAATTTTGGGCTTGCTCTGGAGATGGATTGAACCCATAAGCCATGCTGTCAAGCAAGAGATGTTGCACTTTGCCACTTGACATCTAGTATGCTTTTAGGGTTAGATGCACAAAACAATTTACTTATTCTTCGAAGAGATGCTTGAGTTTAATTAAACGAATGAGGCGATGAGGGTAATTGATTGCCTGACCTCTTTGATGATGCGTGCTCAGTGCCTGAACCAACTGAGCACTCTCTTTGTGCTGTGAGTACCATAACATACGACTTGAATATTTCAATGGTTGTGTGCAACTAGCTCAACTGGCTGATCCAGCGGGACCTGGTCTTTAATCAGTGTGGGTGAAAACACTGCCCATTGTAAATTAAGTGAGAAGACAAGTCTGCCTTAAAAACCCTTTTTCCGTGGGATAATTGCGCTGGGAAAGCAAAATATGAAGAATTTGAGCCATTTTCCGGCTTTTGTGGAAGGCGAGGATCAGTAACTAGAAGCTTACTCAGAGTAATAGGCAGTTCACCATAAGCAAACATGTTAATTTCTGTGCGGTGATGAGTGGCTTTGAGAGTTGTATTGAGCAAAAGTGAGGTGGCCTGTGGTAGCTTACAGTTTATGCAACCCTAGGGTCATATGATTGGTTGAGAAATTTCAACCTTATTCTAATTTTGTTTGGTTTGAATTCTACTTTCGATTGTGCTATAGAATAGTTGATGATATTCTCATTGCAGTTTCAACTTAATGTAGCTTGCAGAGTCTGCAAAAGCCCAATTTTCTGGCCATGACTACAGTGACCATCTTGCACTTGCTCGAGCCTATGATGGTTGGAGAGATGCCGAAAGACAACAGGCTGGCTATGAATACTGTTGGCGAAATTTTCTATCTGCACAAACTATGAAGGCAATAGGCTCTCTTAGGAAGCAATTCTTTTCTTTGCTCAAGGATATCGGCATTGTTGATCAAAATATGGAGCTTTCTAATTCATGGAGCCATGATGAGCATCTTATTCGGGCGATTATTTGTGCCGGTTTGTTCCCAGGAATATCTTCTGTTGTGGTGGGTGAGATTGTTTTAATGTTGATTCTAAATCAACCTTGAGATGTTTTGTTGCGCTTGTCCCTCGCCCCAGCACTCTTTTTTTCTTTAATAATTAATTATTTAAATTCGGGTTTTTTTTTTTGGGGGGCCGCGGGGGGGGGGGGGGTAACCAAACTTTGACAAAGGGATAGATGACCCCACTTTATTTAAAGCAGCTGCACCTTTTCATGCAGGGTATGTAAAACTATTTCTTTTTGTTTGATGAGGTGAATATTATCTCTGTGTCGACATTATGCAAGTGGAGTCTCTAATTTGGTGAAACCAAAGCACTCGTGATCCTCTTTCAGCTAGCAAGAGATGTCACTAATCAATAAACATGAACAGGTGCATTGCGTCTTTTTATAGATCTATTTAACTTCTCAATTTGTTTACTTGCAGAACAAAGACAAATCAATTTCCTTGAAGACAATGGAGGATGGTCAGGTGCTCCTGTACTCTGTAAGTCTCTTGTCAATTTGGAATGGTATTTCTATTTCTGTAGAGCATGTTCTTTGGAATTGATACGTCAAAGTTTTTCTTTTAGTTTCTAACGTCAATTTCGTTGTTTACATGTGGAATAGAATTCTGTGAATGCTGGAGTCCCGAAGATTCCATACCCATGGTTGGTTTTCAATGAGAAGGTGAAGGTTAATTCAGTCTTCCTTCGGGATTCGACGGGTATTTCTGACTCTGTGCTTCTTTTATTTGGAGGAAACATTTCAAGGGGTGGACTTGTGAGTTCTCTCATCTTGCTTTTTCATTCGTTGGATATTATATTTTATTATATTTTAATTTTAGGTTTTTGCTAGTTTCCTTTGGATTCTTTGATGGAAATTCACTTTGGACTATATCTTGTCATCACACTATGAATTGTGTAAACTTCTACTTGCATTTGATAGGATGGTCATCTAAAGATGTTGGAAGGATATTTGGAGTTCTTCATGGAATCTTCATTGGCCGAGACATATTTAAGCCTAAAAAGAGAGGTTGGGGAACTGGTTCAGAATAAGGTGAGGGTTTAACTACTTTATCACAAAGTTGAGTGCATTCCAGCAAGCCTTTTGCTTTTCCAGGATACAACTCCTTTTTGTGTTTCCCTTCTTCCTTATTTCAAGGTGCATGTTTGATTGCAGCTTATGAATCCCAAATTCAATATACAATCCTCCCATGATCTTCTAATGGCAGTAAGGTTGCTGGTCTCAGAAGACCAATGTGAAGGTAGATTTGTCTTTGGCCGTCAGTTGCCTAAAAAAGTAACGTTACAGACTGCATCATCAAAAGGGGCAAATGGAGCCAATGGTGATAATTCCAAGAACCAATTGCAGACTTTACTTGTTAGGGCAGGACATGAAGCACCAACCTACAAGACAAAACAATTGAAAAACCATCAGTTCCGTTCTACTGTGATCTTCAACGGATTGGATTTCACGGGACGGCCTTGCAGCAATAAGAAGCTTGCGGAGAAGGATGCGGCTGCCCAGGCTTTGCTATGGTTAAGGGGTGAGACTCAATTATCCTCTTCTGATATGGATGCTGTGTCTACGCTTCTAAAGAAGAAGAAAGTCAAGAATCAGAGGACAGCACGCAGCAGTAGGTGGAGTTAAAGTTTGACCATAGTGGCGGCAATATCTGCACAGTAACACTGACAGCCAAGGAGAGCAGAGCTCCTAATGGTAGCAACGGTTTGAGCGAACAAATTCTGGGCTGTGAAAGCATTATCTCTTCAGTTGACGAAGTCAAAACAATAGTGTGTACTTTAGCACTCCATGACAGATGCTGAACTTGGTTCGCAGGAAAATGGTTTTACAGGTCATAATTCATTTGGCGCCAGAGACTGGAGAATCAATTCTCTTCAGACATTGCAAAGCTCTCGATTGTTCCTGACAACTGTAACTGGTACCTATGCCTCATTTTACAACAGAGGCAAGATATTCTCAGCAAGTCTGCTGGCGATGTCAGATCCGAGACTCCAACGACACAGCATACCTAAACCCTTCATGTATTCTCCGATGGGGAGAGTATTCTTCTCATGACTTCCTACAATTGATTATCTTGTATATGAGTAATAGCACAGTTGAAAGTTCGGTGGTTGGAAGACTTGCCTCCTAGCATCAGCCCATTTGTCGAATAGATCGGCAGTGCCGTGCATTGGGACGGTGGATTGAATGGCAAACTCGCCTACCAAAATTTTGATACCCTGGACGGTTGTGTATATTGCTTATTTATTTCCAAGCATTCTTGTCCAGATTAGCAAGATATTGATTCAAGGTAAAATTAAGTACTAGGTGTACGCGATTGCTGAAGGGGGTTAAGTGTATTTCGTTTCTTGAAGTGTGAAATTACCATCTATCGCCAATTAAATTTAAACCAGTCGCTTGTTTCCCGCCTCCTTTTTGGGTCTATTTCTATCCTTCCCTGATGCTCGATCTGCGTCGGAAACTAGTTACTAGATGATTCTGGGGGGGGCGGGTCTCCAGCAAAAGCACCATTCCTTCCATTCTTATGCACGAATTGGTTCGGAGACTCGTGAAAGACAGTCAATTTCGTCTTGGTGTCTATTCCTGTGGGACACTTTTTAATTACTTGTGACAAGGTTGATTTCGTGATGCAAGGAAGGAAAGATCTTATGAGTAACAAAGTTGCTGGCGTGAATTCAATCCCCTACAGAGTTGGGCCCTGGTGGACCAACCTCTGTAATCAGCATGAAAATTAAAATACATTATGGAAAATTATGGACGCTAACCATTTTCTTTTTCTTGCGCCCACCAAGAAAAAATGAAAGGAGCCACTTCCTATGAATGGACGAAAAAATATTTGTTTTTTAACGCAAAAGCTCCAAGGCTTTGGCCAGTGTCTGTCTGAACCTATTCACATCAAGCTCTACGTTCTGCTTGTCCAAGTACCTTGACTTGAACAACATCCAATTGTGCTTGTGGAATGCAACTGGGTCCTTGAATACCACATGATCAAGGGGGAACTCTTGTATGAGACTGCTCTCCTCCTCTCTTATGTTGTACTCCAAGTACTTGATGTTCATATGCTTTGCAGGATCACCAAAGCAGACCTTGGCATGCCACTCAAATCTCCCTATAGGGAGTATCTGAATGAGGACTGCGTTTTCCGGGAGGAAAACCAGGTTCGTGAGGCCGGCTCCGTGAACTCCCATCATCACGTCGCAGGAGTTCACGATCTCCGGGGTTCTTGACATGTTGGAGTCCAACTCAGAAGCAACCACTTCGTACCCCAAGGTCTCGGCCGCGCTTGTGATTTCTGCAATGTTGGTGAAGGAGCGTGACCACTTTCTCGACACGATCAAGAGGCGAGGCCGTCTTTTGAGCTCGCCTTCCTGTAATTTGATCGCATTCTGCTTCTTTAGCGAGTAGGCGCTCCTAAGGAATGCCCTGAAGTCGCTGATGGAGTAGGGAGATCTCGAAGGATCAATCGTCATCTCCTTGTGGTGCTTTAGCCCCACAATCACCCTTGGGAAGCAATGGATGTTTTCTCCTGCATTGTCAATGTCGATAATTTCGTACTTCGACAGATTTTCTAGTATGGCGCTGAACTTCCGAACCCACCCAGGATTTCTATTTGTTACCAGGAATTTGACTTCTCCTCCAAAATGCCGACTAGTCAAGAAGAGCGGAATGATGACGTCGGTGAATGCATGAAAATTGTTTCCTGCGTATCCTCCTGTTGAGAAAATGACTCCGGGAACGCTGTGGTGTTCGGTGCAAATGGGAATAGGCTGACGGGCCACGGCTGATGGTAAGATTGACCATCTCCTAATCGGACTCATCGCCGTTTCATCACCTTTGCGTGCGTAAGGCCTTATAGTCCACGAGTTATTGCCAGTGACCATTTCAGAGAGCGCAACGAAAACAGTGGAGGAGCTTCCTTGAACTCTAACGTCACCGGTTGTGATCGAACAATAATCCGACTTTGGATCCATGACATTGCAAAGAGGCTCCATCTTCCTTGTGAAATTTTTGTGAACGGTAGAGTTGATGGCGGAATCAATACCTTCAGATACAACAAGAGGGTGTCATCCAATATAATTTCATCCAAATCACCAAGACAATGACGTTGAGCTGATTGTCATCACAGCTTACCTGTAATGACTACTTCTTCCTGAGATGCACTTTTCTCTTCAATCAAGAGCATCTTATGACCATCACCAGCTGCCAACCTCAAAGTCACTGCAAGCACGACAAACACGGAGGATGTTCAGAGAATGTGCAGAACATAGAGGAGACTCAAATGCCTGATTGCCGATCGCCAATTCACTGTGTTAAGCACAAACAAACTTGGGAATCATCAGACCGACTTACGAGCTGGTAGAGGTCCCAGGTGAGGCTTGAGAGCAGTGAAAATGCTGAACAGAATGAGCAAGCAACAAAAGACTGCTCCATAACCCAACTTTTTCTGGTCACTCCTGCTGAAGCTCCTGGAGAGTACGGAGTCGTACATCATGTTTCACTCTGTGCCCACCTGAGCACCCTCCAAGAAGAGTGCAAGACAGAAAGAAGATCTGGAAACTCAGGGGACACTGATCCTGAATGGGGTGTTGGAATTGAAGGAAGAGGCAATAGTGTCAATTACTTAAAGGTTCATTTAGTCCTTGAATTATTGATCCTCCCACGGTGCAATCTTGAGTGACAATTTTTTTTTGTGTAGGCTTTAGTCGCTTTCTCCGGAAATCAAAATGGGATTGGAAAGGGACAAGGAAGTTGACTGCTGAGACAGAGAACAACATCATCAATGATTGGTAGGGTGGACATGTCTGCATGAATCAAGAATCCATAGAATCTTGCTTCCTTGTGTGTTTACGCCACAAAGGTGGAGAAAATTCTTTAACACACTTGTCTCTTGACAAGCATCTTCTTTTGGGTGTCTACTATAATGTTGGAGGATTAAGAATTTCCAAAACAAAAAGTTAAGTAAGTTGCTTTCGGGTTTTGTTACATGATCAATGCCCTTTCCTTAGCAGCTTAGTTGCCGACAAAGTGAGAAATGATTCCCTGAAAGTACTGTCAAGGAATATACAATTTTGACCGGAGCCTCACATATCATCACAGTTTGTTTTGCATAAAACGCTCATTGATTGAGAGGTCGTATGATCAGAAATGACTGACAGTATTGTTAGATTGTTAGGCTAGCAATTTCCTGACACAATATTGATATCTACATCATATAACCACCGATATCGTCATGTTGGAAACTTCAGCTAAGCCTAGTCACTTACTGAACTATACACAAAGCATTTGGCACGGCTCAAACGGTGAAAGTCCCTTTAGCATCCAATCTAGGAAGTAGGTCAAGGAATCACACGTTCATACCGGCCGAGTTGCGCCGATTTTGAGCTGCCAATTGAGCGGAGATTTGTCGAGTCCACTCGAGGTCATTACCGCTTCAATTAACGTGTGTTTAACAGTGCAGAGAAAAGCTGGGAAAGAGTCACAAGGCACCGGAGCTTGATTAGGTGGTTGGATCGATTTGGACGTTTGAACAGTTCTGTGCTTAGGTGCCGATTCACAAGCGATCATTGTGTTAGGCAACCATTATAATATGTTCGCCCGTTCGTAGGATTCTTTCGAACCAGTACGTGCGTGCTTCGATATAATAAGGATCTTGGGTCGTTTCTGGCTTCATTTGACTATAAAAATGGCGGAGGTTGGAGGGACGTTTTCACCCGATAATGCACGTCCCCAGTGATCTATTCACCACATGCTGAACAATCGAATTTCCGGGCAGCAGGATCTCTCCTCTCTCAAGTCATAAAACAAGACTTTGACAAGGTCTAATTCTCTATTAAGAAAAAAAACAACAGCAACAACCACCACCACCACCTCAACTTTAGGTTAAGTCCTAACTCTGTTATGAACTTTCTATATATATTTTTTTTGGGTAAGTAATTATGAACTTTCTATTTGTCTCAAGTCAAAATCCAAAATTTTAGGTCTGATCCCTAATTTGTCTTGAATTTTGTTTTTTCTAAAAAAGATCACCAACTTTTAATATATTCAAAATCTACGATGTGATCTAGTCTCAATTTGACGTGTCACTTGAATATTCATAGCAAATCCACATCAGCGAAGCAATGGAGCTATGAATACCCATGTAGCATTTTCACGTGGATAACAAATCCGCCCTAAGTAAAAGTTGTTGAAATTCTCTAAAACAAAAATGGGTCTAAGATACAAAAAATTTTAGGGACGGCTAATGACAATAGTTGGACAGATAGCGAATGGGGCAGATTTGAGATTGAGTAAAAATTGTTGATATTTTTTTGGGCAAAAAAATTCGAAATAAATTTGAGACTGGACCTAAAGTTTAGGATTTTTTTTTCTGAGATTTGAGACTGAATCTAAAGTTTAAGATATTTTATGAGACACAAAAAAGAAGTTTGGAGCATAATTGGACTAAACCTAACTAAAGTTGTGGGTTTTTTGGGGAATTAAGCCAAATACTCAATAAAAAATACCTGCCGATGCAGATCTTATATGCTAATGACGCTAGAATCCGGTGATTATGTCTAAACTAATCAGTCTCATTAATTGTTCCGACAGTTGAGATTACGTGGTGCTTTAAGACTAATCCCTGGTTGGCAGCAGTTCTTATCTTATGGATGTTCGAGTCGTGGCGAGGTATGGCCTTCCTCTGTCAGCATAGTTGTTTTATTATTTTGTTATTATTATATGGTTTCGATAGGTCAGATTTATCAATCATTCGACAGCTTGTTCCCACTACTTGTACATGCATAGAGTAGACCTAAATAAAAAATCAAATTAATAGCATACGAAGGAGAGGGAAAGAAGTGATTGCCAATCCCTCATTTTAGAATGGTCTAATGTTGAAAATTACAATTCTTATTATTTCTTGCTTTTTGTTGTACTATGTTGACTTCGAAGAGTGGCAGATGCAGCCTACAACTTTTAATCAGGCTAAAAAATTGTCTATGAGGGGGGGGGGGGGTGTGGAATTGGAAAAAATGTTGGTTAATAAGACAAAGTATGTGATAGGTTTTTAAAAAAGAATATGTTTGCTACCACGAAAATTTCAAATTGATACATATGTGACAAATTTATCCAAAATAATTTTTTTTACTATAAAAAACTCCACATTGTTACATATGTAACAAATTCATCTCCAAACTAATTTTCTAATCAGTAAATTCTAAATTGATATTATTTTGATAAATTTTTTTTATAACCAAGGTGTCCGAGCCAGTTTGCGCGCACCTCTACTATTCATCGGGGGAGACTAGCATAGCAACCCACCGCCATAGCTCCCCACTTAAATCACAAGTACTCATCTAGGGAATCGAACCTGAGACTAGTGCGTCTAACCACATAATCTCAAGTGCGTCCATATTCTGATAAATTTACTCCCCATTATTTTCGTTAAATTTTATCATCAGCTTAATGAGATTGAATACACGTGACAATTGACAGGTATATCAATTTTGGATTATTATCCCTCCATTTGTCATATGTGTAGTTGTTTGGGATTTTTCGTAGTATTAACTCAATTTAATGAATACTAACATATGGTAAATTTGTGTATACCAATTCGGAGATTTTAGTGATAAAAAAATTAGTTTAAGATAAATTTATCACATGCGTACTAGTTTAGGATTTTTCATTGTATAAACCCAAAAAAGACAATCTACAATATGATATATGTTAACTTGTTACATATGATGGTTGAGTGGTATTTCCCAAATTTTGTGAGGCATGTCTCATTGTCAACCAATTGATTTTGTGTGTGTGTGTGTGTGTGTTTGGAAGTAATGCTACACTCAAATCGGGCAAGACCGACTGAAGAAAGACATAATGACATAAATGGTCCATGAACTTTAGCAGAATGTGCAATGTGGTCCCTGAAATTTTAATTTGTTCAATATGGTCCTTGAACTTTAGTCAGATATTTAATATAATCCATGAACTTTTAGTTTGTTCAATGTGGTCCTTAAACTTTTGCTACATGTTTAATATAGTTCTGAACTATAGAGAAATGTTTAATATAATCTTTTTATTAACTTAAGATCAGGGATTATAATGAACATTTTCTTATGATCTATGGATTAAATTGAACATGCACCAAAAATTCAGGGACTAAATTGAACAAGTCAAAAGTTTAGGGATCAAATCGCATATTGGGCTACAGTTTAAGAACTATATTGAATAAGTTAAAAGTTCAGGAACCACATTGCACATTTTACCAAAGTTCAGGGACTATCTGTGTCATTTTCCCTTGAATAAACATCACAATTCCATTTCAAGAATTTCATGCGATTATCTCAGTCATTTCCATTCCTTAGTATAGTATAGCATCACTCTTTACATTTGTCTCTAATCAACAATTCTACCTGACAAATTAAACAGGGCCAAAAAACCATCAATAAATTCCATCAAGTTAGGGCATTTTTCATGAGCCTTAATCCACGTGAGTCCACCAACGCACAATGCGTGAAACTTGAAAGCTACAAAAGGGCGAACACAATTGAAAGCTTTAATCTGACTCATTGGAGCTAGAAATTGCATACGCCGATACAATCCGACCTGATCCGCTAGACGAACTGATCGGATGGTGCGTCGGAGGGATCGAGTTGGGGAGTTTCTCCAAGCCACGCTTGTTTGGCTGGGCTTTGTTCTTCCATGGACAACATGCGTGCATCAGCGACTTCACTGATGCTGACCCGATGTGGCATCGCACCTGCAGGGCTGATACAACCTCCGGCTCGAGCTCCGACGTCTGCAACCTCTCCGATACTTCGTGGGCTTGGGATTCTTACAAGTCCTACGTATCGGAATGGGGCCTCGAGTTTGCAAACTACTTCATCACGGGCCTACCCACTTCGTGTTTCTACTTGGGCTGCCTAATAGGAGGTTTCATATTCGCCACCCTTGCCGACTCCTCTGTTGGCCGGAAGAATTTGCTCGTCCTCTCGTGTTTAATAATGTCATTGGCCGCTCCGGCGACCTCATTTTCCCCCGACGTTTCGGTCTACCACGAGCATCAATCGGCAAATGCGCAATGGTTTTGTCTGCAGAGATGGTGAGGAAGAATTCGGTAGGGTTAATTGGGATGACAGGCTTGTTCATCAACACGTGGGGACTACTGTCCTTGCCGTCCATAGCATGCCTCCTTAGAGATGCTTCATGGAGATATCTCTGCATTGCGACTTCCATGCCACGCGCTCATCTACACTTCATTGACTTTCTTCCTTATAAGGGAGTCCCTGAAATGGCTCTTCATGCATGGCCGCGACAAGGAAGCCTCGACGACAGTGGCAAGATTTGCGACGCCAAGAAATCACGGTGGAGTTGCATTCTCGAGCGCCAATGGGCTTAGTTCCGACCTTTACCTAAGTGTCAACCGCAACGCCTTGGTAATTCTACCTTCGTACGTGGCTTCTTACTTCTTGATAGACGGATGGAAGAGGAAAAATTCAATTCTGAGCTTCATATTCTTAGCGGGTCACTCAGCGTAATTTGTGCAATTGTGGGAAGTGGAAGCTCATTAGAGATAGGGTTTGAGCTGGCCTCAATTCTTCTGCACGTGCGTGGCGTACAATGAGCTCTTGATCTACACCGTCAAGCTGTTCCTCACGCGTGAGGAACTCAGCAACATCCATGACGAGGCATGCTTTGATACTTGGTGCGCTGTTGGATCCGAAGTGTTTGGACTGACCATCATTTGTTGTGGTAACGTGGCTGTTTTCTTGCCAGAGACTTTGGGAGTGACTCTCTTTGATACATTGGATGAACCAGAACAAAGAATCACTACAACTTCATGAGATTGTGATACAGCCCGCATTGAAGAGCACGTTCAACCAAGAAGATCAGCCCGCATCGAACCTCGATGAGCCTTTTATCGATAAATCCGAGAGTCCCGTATTCAAGTTCAATGTTATTGTTCGAAGAGCCTCATCGATAGTCTTCATCATAAAAAGTTTGTCATTTCCCATGCATTGAAAACTCTACAAGTCACTTTGGATCACCACAAGCATTAATAGCTCCTAGTTTCTTAGCGCTTCTGGTTTATATTTTGTTTAATGATTTCCAATTTCTAGATTAGACCTTAGTCTTTTACTCTTCTTTTGTTTGGCTATAAAAGACCATCAATTTTTTGTTTAGAAATAGGCAAATTTGATTAATGAGAGTTGCCTTGTGTATTTCCTTCAACCTCGTAAAGTTTGTACTCTTGAAAACCTAGAGAAGTTTTCACTTCATTTTAGAAGAGTTGGAGCTTTTCAAAGTCCGCACATACGATGAGTTGAAGTCATCATACTAGAAGAATTGATGCCCTATCGATTTTCTTGGAGGCTTAGAAGAGTAATCATTGAAGTTACTATCATTTTCTTATTATATCCATTCACGAACTGTCTACTTCAACCCCCATCGACACTTCTACATCATGAAAACAGGCGGTGTTCATGGCCAAAATGAACACAACAGTGAGAACCAACTTTATTCGAGAAATAGTTATGTGATTTTTATTGTCTTGACTTACACCAAAGGTTCGCGGTTCAAGAACATCAAGTCTACTGATTAACCGAGTAAGTCCGATAGATCACACTACGGAAAGTTTAAAATCTCAGACTACTTATTTTGATGCAACATTCTCATGGAATAATCTCAAATTGCATCTCATGTATGCATGAAGAGTCATGATAACTGCAGAACTCATTTATGAGGGAAATTATTGGGTTTTGGCGTTCAAATCCCATAATATGTGAAAGAGAAGTGTGAATAGAGGAATTTCACATTGGATAGAAGAGATGTGAGGTGGATTTAAATATTGGAACCTCACAAATGGGTTTGGGCCCCAAGTGTGAGAGGACCTACTCAAAGATAGATTTGCCCACATGCATGCCATCGCCGCCGGCCGGCCTACTCGATTCGGTTCGAGCCCAAGCTTGGCTTTTTGGACACTCGTTCTTGCCCAAATGGATATGTTTGTTTGAAATTTCTTTGAACGAATTGTTTGGTTCATCATCCTTCATCAAGTTTCATGATCCTTCATCAACAGATCGTACGGTTTCGAGTTTCGTGACTCTTCATCAACACTCAATTTTAAACCAACATAAATAGTCCTCGAAGGAGTTAGTTCGATACATTCTTTCCGAAAATTCTCTCTCTCAGTTTCAGAAATTGCATTTCCATTTTATGCCCTCTTTCATCATTGCCATTAGTGTGATTGTTCTGCCAAGTTGAGTTCGATGGTTTCTTCTGAAGAAGTACAGAGGAAAAAACGATCCGTTCTATCTTGAGAGGCAATTGTCCAAGAACAACATTGGGTATCAATTGATGAAACAAATTTGTCTTAAGGGCACATCGTGAATTCATTGGATTTAGATCATTCGTCTATATTTGGATTATTCATTTTCACTTTGTTCAGGTTTGTTGATTAATTTTGTATTTGCTTATACGAACACCTAGGCAACAACAATCTGTTACATCCCATTCTGCAGCAATATATAAATTATGGAATACTGACCTGAATTAAAGCCTAAGCTTCATGCATACTTACTAATACTTCGCTTGTCCAATCCTTGGCACGACAGTATATGAATAAGATAGATTCATGCCTGAATTTGGATCAACTGCGCTGGGTGTTTATGAAATTCCATCCCTCAGAGAGATGTCACCATCACTATACATTTCCAATCATTTCATAAGTTTGTCCATGGAGTAGAGGATGAAGCAAGACAGGTATGATTAGAGGACCTAAAATTCCTCACAAAAATCAATCATTTCATAAGTTTGAGCATGGAGTAGGCGATGGCGCTCGGGCTCGGCACCGGGATGACGGACTACGGAACGTTGTTGGGGTTCGGATACCTCGGTCTCGACCTTTGCCTTCACCTTCACCTTCAACGCCTGGGTAATTCTACCCTCGTACGTGGCTTCCTACTTCTTGATAGATGGAAGAGGAAGAACTCAATACTTAGTTTCACTATGCTTGGTGGGTTACTCAGCATAATGTGTGCAACTGTGGGAAGGGGAAGCTTGTTGCAGATAGGGTTTGAGCTGGCCTCGTCCTCTGCACGTGCGTGGCGTACAATGTGCTCCTGATCTACACCAGTAGAGCTGTTCCCCGCTCGTGTGAGGAACTCAGCAACCTCCATGATAAGGCAAGCTGTGATACTTGGTTGGATTTGGACGTTTCAACAGTTGTGTTCAGGTGCTGATTCACAAGCGATCATTCCGTTAGCCAACGGGATAAATATATTACAACTGCCATAACTTTTATACGACGTTCAGTTAAGTACTATAATTTTGAAAACATTCACTTGAATGCCACATTGAAGCAAAAACGTTCAGATGAGTATCAATTCCGGCCAAAAGTGTTCAATTGAGTGCTATGTTCGTCGGAAAACATGATGTGAAATTTTCACTATTATTTATTGAATTTCTGAGTGCCATGTGGAAATTCTATGTCATTTTTTGTAAGTTTTTTATTCAAATCAGAAAAATAAAAGGCAAAAAAAAATTAATGAATTTTTTTATTAAAAAAATAGAGAAACCATAGGTTTCTCTGTGGTGGCCGGCAAGGGTTGCCGTCGGCCACCACCGACTGGCTCAAGGGCCAAGGTCGGCTCGCCCTAGGCCGACGCGATGGCGACGACCATGGTCGATGGCCGTCACGCCCTAGACAACAACGATTAAGGGTGTGATGCCCTTGATTGCGCTAACCCAGGTGCGATTGAGCCTTCGATTGCGCCAAGTCGAGCTGCAGCGACTGTAGACTAGGGCCATCCCGACCTCGCAGGCCCAGGCCGAGCCGACCCTAGGTTGCCAAGGTCGCAACGGCCCCAGGCAACGGCCATCGCGGCCTTAGCTAGAGTAGATGAGGGCTCGATGCCTTCGCGCGATCTGACCAAGGTCGGCTCGCCCTCTCCGGCTGCTATCGAGGCTGCAACGGCTGTCAACTAGGGCCGTCGCGACCTCGCCAGCCCAGGGTGAGCAGACCCTGGCCCTTGGACCGATCGATGGTGGCCAACGGCGATCCTTGCTAGCCATTTTCGAGAAATCAAGGTTCTTTTTTTTTCAGTAATTAAAACAAATCAGAAAATAAAATATGCATTCAAATATGCCACATGTACATTAAATATTTAAGAAAATTATTTCGTCGATGCCACATCAGCATCTCCGACTGCCACGTTGCCTTTTTCCGATGGACATATTACCTTTGGCACTCAAGTGAACAATTTTTTTATTAAATGGCACTCAAGTGAACGTTTTGAAGGTTATGACACTTAAATGAATGTCGTACGAAGGTTATGACACTTGTAGTGTAATTTTCTCCTTAGACAACCATTATAATATGTTCAACGGTTCGTAGGATTCTTTCAAAGCACAATCGATATGATAATATGATCGTGGGTCGTTTCTGGCTTCATTTGACTGTAAAAATGGAGGAGGTTGGGGGGACATTTTCACACGATAATGCATGTCCCGGGTGATCTCTTCACCACAAGCTGAACATCCATATTTCTGGGCAGTAGTAGTCTTTCAAAAAAATTACCAAGGAAAACTCTAAACTTATTGCAAATATGACAATTCAGTTTGATTTTTTTTTTTTGCGTGAATTGAGTTCTAAAACTTATGTATTTGTGACAATTCAGTGCATTCGACCAACTATAACATACCAATGATGATATTGATGTCGATGCTAACATGAATAACTTTTAATAAGATTTTAATATATATTTTTTTATTTTTTCATAATTTTTCTTTTTTTTCCCTTAGACTTTAGGGCCAAGATGCTGCCTGGCGAGGGCATCGCAGCTCTCGCGCAAACCAGGCGAGACCCGTGGCGCCCCCACCTGGCTAGATTTGACAAGTGCATCGCGGCTCTCTCCCTAAGCCCTAAAGTCTAAGGGGGAAATAAGTAAAGAAAAGAAAAAAATATAAAAATTTTCTAATCATCAATAAATATTAAAACATTTTACTCAACGCTGGCTAGGAGTGATCGATTCTCAATCTAGTCCGATTCTCCTCAAGAACCAATAACCAGATTGGTAATCTCAATTCCTATTTTTCGAAGTTGTGGACCGGATCGGACACCCTCGGGACCAAGAACCGGACTGGGCCATCGGTTTGGCTCGGTTCCCTTGCGGTTCCAAGGTCCGGATATGACAAATTTCTACAAATCTTAGACTTGAAAATTATCTCCTTATTTCCTGTTTATTCCAATATTTTTTGCTTAGGATCTTATTTACAATAAAATTTGCTTGTGTATTTGTGTATGTGTGGGAGTATTTATCTTTGATAGATGAAGATCAGTCCTCTACATTCCATTATGAAGCTTACTCTATCAATGATTAGAGTTAATTTTAAAAAATTAAAAAAGAAAAAAACTAACCGGTCCGGTCCGAGCGGTCCAGTCCGGTCTTATATCCTTGGAATCGAAAACTGGACTACCCAGTCAAGTTCCAATGTTAAGTACTGGGAATTGGACTGTACACCTCTAGAACCAGGAACCAAACCATCAATTTTGGTCCGGACCGGGACCTATTCGGGAGGTCCCGGCCTAGACGGTTCCATTTGCTTGCCTCTAACGCTAGCAGTGTAAATGAGCACCGTCCGACCAATTAAAATTGGTCAAATGAACTGAATTAGTATAAATGTAAAAGGTCTATAAGTGAATGGAAAGCTTATAACTAAATTGGTTCTCTCCGGATTTCTACTCTTTCAAGACATAAAATAGTGCTTTGACCATTATAAATTAATAATCAATCAAAACAACCTGCCAATGCAGATCTTATATGCTAATGACTTTATAATTCGGTGATTATGTCTAAACTAATCACGCGGACGACATTGTTGCATGAGTGGAGATTGCGTGGTGGATTAGAACTAATCCCCAGTTGTCAGCAGTTAATTTATGGATGTTTCTCGAGTCCTGGCGCGCGATGTATTGCCTTCTCTGGTCAGTATAGGTGCTTTATTATTTGTCATTATATAGTTTTGATAGGTCAGATTCATCGTCATTTGACAGCTTATTTCTAGCATTTGCACATAGAATAGACCCAAATAAAACGTTAAATTAGTAGCATGGAATGAAAGGGGAAGAAGTGACTGCCAATCCCTTTTTGTGGAATGTTTTATAATGGGACGATTGCAATTCTTACGACTTCTGATTTGTTGTAATAACTACGTTGAATTTGAAGAGAGAAAGATGCAGCCTACAACTTTTTAATCAGTCCAAGTACCGTGTTGTTCAAATTAGCCCACAAAAAGTTGAATGGAGAGAGAGAAATTGGCAGAAGTGTTGGGAAAAATTACCAAAAAAAAGTCAGTATCCATAAAACGACATAAGCAACTTCTGGCCAACATTGACTGGATAGATTAAATTGGCATCAATGCAAAAGGTTTATAACTTAATTAGCCAAACAAAATTGAAATTGAATTGGCACAATATTTACAGCAGATGGAGTACGTTTTTTTGTAATTTTTTTTTTCCAAAAATGTTTGTTACCAAGACAAAATATACTATAGTTTATGAAAATAAACACAGTATACCATATGACATATGTCTAGTTGATACATATGATGGTTGACTGGTATTTCCCCAAATTTTTTGACCAATTAAATCTTTTTTTTTCCTCATTTGAAGTAATGCTACGCTCCAATCATGCAAGACTGATTGAAGAAACCTAGCGATTCCTTTTCAAGAATTTCATGCAGTTTTCTCAGTCATTTTCATTCCTTATTATAGCATCACTCTTTATATCTGTCTCTAATCAACAAAATGAGAGTACCCTTTTAAGTTTATGAGATCCCACATATTCCACTTCCAATTGTTAATTTTTTTCACCATAGAAAGAGTTAATTAACAGCCCAAATCAAATAGGGCTAGTAAATTCCATCAAGTTAGGGACTTTATATGAGCCTTAATCCATATGAGTCCACCAATGTGCAACGCATGAAACTTGAAAGCTACGAAAGGGCCAGCACATCAATCTACTAATTTTCCTTTCTACACATCGAGAGAAACATGAAAGCGAGAAAAAAGCATTTAATTATATGCCGTCAACTTTAAGCTAAGGCTACATCTAGCAGGGTTTCATTATAATTAGCACCCCGCAACTCTCTTTTACAATCATCAATTACATGAGAAAGAGATAGTATAACAGTAGCTATATTCAGCGAGACCCTCGTGCTTTCCTATCGATAAGAAGCATGAATCACATCTCACTAGCCATTGATTAGATCTAGTGGTTTCACATATAAATGATGTGATAAAATGGGTCATTAGAGGCTCAAGAATTTTGTTAATCGTTGGGCATTGGGCATGATGTATAACTGTATGTCCCTCTGCGCTCCCTTTCCTTTCCACGCAATTCCCCACCGGGAATATAGCAATTGTGGCCAATTCCTTTCCTTAAGTCCACATCAAATATATCTAAGATGTCCCACCACTAAATTGCACATATGAACAACACATGAAGCAACAAAACCTTAGGGCAGCATTAGATTGACAATTCAACGTCACCTCTTCCCTCGAGATCCGACTTATGGGAGCTAGAAATTCCAAATGCCGATGCAAGTCAGCCTGATTCGCTTGACGAACTTGTTAGAAATTGTGTCTCGAGTTTAAGCTTATTAGATGAAATCCGACCCAAGATGAGTATTTTTTTTCAAATCTTGTTCGAGAATGGAAGTTGTTCCATGTTGCAGTCAGTGATCTATTTGCACGAATGGATTCAAAGATGTGTTGGATTGTTATCAGAAAAGAGAAGAATAATTAAAGGATTATGAAATCTTTTAATTGATATAGATTCTGATTACATAAACCAACGCATATATTCTCTTTCTTCACGTGGAAGTGACATCCATAATTGAAAAGCCAAACTTGGACTCCAAGACCAAGATTCGGTGAAAGGGTGGATATATATATGCAAGTAACGTAAGAAAGGAGATAATGGTGGAAGCCATCGTTGATCGCAGAAGAGAGACCTTGAAGCGCCACTATGTGAGTGCTTGAGCAAAGGAAGTCATGCAGCGCGGTTTCAAGTGCTTGGAAGAGGGACATCTTGAAGCGTCGTTTTTGAAGCGAGTGCTTGGCTTTAGGTCTTCGTTTTGTTCGCGGAATTACATCAAGAATTGAAGTATTGAAGCTAGTTAAATCTTGCAGTTAGATTTGGATTTTAAATTCCTTAGCAAGATTGAGAGATTATTTCGCTAGGAATTGGGGCTAAACATCGTGTGTGTTCTTAGCTGTAATTGGAGCTTGGGAAACACCAAGAGTGTGTTTGTATAACTCGAGTGATCTGTAATTTCTGTGTATCACTTGTTCTATAGTGGAATCGCTGCTGCTCTCTCCGTGGACGTAGGTCTTTACAACCGAACCACGTATATTTGGTATCCGATTTACTTTACTCGTTCTATCTATTTATTTGATCGATCACGTGTTCAGCACAACAATTGGTATCAGAGACAGGCTTGCTTGAGTTGAAACGAATTGATGGCGACAGAAGAAGCTAAAGGAAAAATCGATAAATATGAGGAAAAGGACTTTGGTTTTTGGAAGATATAGATAGAAGATTATTTATATCAGATGAAGTTGCACGAACCCCTGTTTGAGAAGAAACTAGAAACGATGAACCGATTGAGAATTGCTGGATGGATGAGCGATAGGTATTATTCGACTAACGTTGGCTTGTAATGTCACGTTTAACATCGCCAAGGAGAAGACCACTGCGGGTTTGATGAAAGCCATGTCGAAAATGTACGAGAAACCCTCTGCGATCAACAAGGTCTATTTGATGCGACATCTGTTTAACTTGAAGATGAGCGAAGGTACATCAGTTACTAATCATATCAATGAATTCAATGTGATCGTTAGTCAATTGAATTCAATTGAAATTGACTTTGAAGATAAGGTACGTGCTTTGATTCTATTATCCTCATTGCCTGATAGTTGGAATACTACTGTTACTGCTGTTAGTAATTCTTCTGGGTTAGCTAGTTTGACGTTTGGTGTAATTCGAGATTTAATTCTGAGTGAGGATATCCGTAAAAGAGAATCTGACGAATTTGTATATGCTGCTTTAGTAAGTGAAAGAGGAAGAGCTAGTACTCATGTTAGCAGAAATAATATGAACATGAATAGGCACAGTCAGTCTAGGAATGGCGGTGATGTCTGTTGGAACTGTGACAAGATAGGGCATCTTAGAAGAAATTGCTTTAAGTTGAAAAATGAAACAGGTAAAGGAATTAGAGTTGAAACTGCGGATGATGGTGCAGCTATAACTGAAAATTCTGATTGTGTCGATTGTGTCTTGTCTATTACTGAGGATTCGTCGTTTGATGGATGGATTATGGATTCTGGTTGTTCTTTTCATGCTACACCAAACAAGAACTGGTTTGCTACTTATCAGTGCACAGGTAGTAGTAAAGTGCAGCCGGGAAACAATGTTAAATGCGATGTTATAGATGTTGGTGATATTAAAATAAGAATGCATGATGGTATTGTGAGGACATTGACTGAAGTATGACATGTTCCAAAATTGAAACAGAATTTAATTTCATTGGGTGCCCTCAATTCAACTGGATGCAAGTATTATTCACAAGGTGGAGCTCTGAAAATTGTTCGAGGTGCCCTGGTGATAATGAAGGGAATCAAGCATGGCGGCCTGTATGAACTTCAAGATGAGACATCGATAAATTTCGCTCCTAAGGCGTCGACATCTGTTCGAGATTCTAATGGCTACTTGAGGAAGGCTTGGGTGTTTATACGGAAACACAAGTTTGATGTTGTTGTCAGGAATACGCGATTGAGAGCTTTGATCGAAACGGAGACTGGTAAGTCGATCAAGCATGTAAGAATTGACAGTAGCATGGAGTCCTACTCGAAGCTGATAAATAAATTCTGCATGAAAAAGTACATAGTGAAACACCATACTAGTGCTAGTAAATCACAACAATTTGCAGAATTGATGAGCAGAACGTTACTAGAGACGGCCCGAAAAAAGATCTCTAATACTGGTATGGTTAGGAGAATTTCAGCGGATGCGCTTAGTATGACGAGCTACCTGGTGAATAGATCCTCATTGACTGCGATTGGATATCAGACTTCGGAAGAAATGTGATTAGGTAATGTTGCTGATGATTCTATTTTTAGAATGGTAGTTGCCCGTGTTATTATTGAGTAAATGATGGTAATCTCGATGTGAGGACAAGGTACATATTCCATGGCTATGCACGAGGTGAGCAAGGCTATCATTTGTAGTACCCGAGTATAAATTCACCTGTTTACAGTAGAGAAGTTGTCTTTAACAAGTCTCCAGTACTTCTGGCTAAGAGTGATTATAGCAGTGTTAGTATGGATCTGGACGGTGTTCATCTTGAGGTGGAGTTGCAACTAGAAACTCTTGTGGTAGCAAATACTAGCGAATTAATCGACACAGATGATGCTTGTAGCAAGATGGGGCCCATAGAGCCAACAGTTGATGTAACTGCTGATATTGACAAGGTACGTGTTCGATCTCCTGACAGATATGGATGCAACGAAGGTTTTGCTTTATCTGTTGTAGAGGATCTTGTGTCAGATAGTCTTTATGGGGTAGTTAAATATGCATGTTCAGTTAGTGTTCTGATGAGGTCCTCGGTTATGGCGAAGTTCAAGCACGGCTTAGGCTTAAATCATGTTTGTGGCGGTTGAGCCCATTGAGGATGTGGGAGAGTAGTAGCAGATAATGTTCAAATTATTAGCGAAGCGATTGTGACATGGCTCAAACGTCGAGCCAAGGTAGAGATTTTTAAAAATTGTGTCTCGAGTTTAAGCTTATTAGATGAAATCCGACCAAGATGAATATTTTTTTTTCAAATCTTGTTCGAGAATGGAAGTTGTTCCATGTTGCAGTCAGTGATATATTTGCATGAATGAATCCAAAGATGTGTTGGATTGTCATCAGAAAAGAAAAGAATAATTAAAGGATTAGGAAATCATTTAATTGATACAGATTCTGATTACATAAACCAATGCATATATTCTCTTTCTTCACGTGGAAGTGACGTCCATAATTGAAAAGCCAAACTTGGACTCCAAGACCAAGATTCGGTCAAAGGGTGGATATATATATATATATATATATATATATATGCAAGTAACGTAAGACATAAGAGATAATGGTGGAAGCCATCGTTGATCGCAGAAGAGAGACCTTGAAGCGCCACTATGTGAGTGCTTGAGCAAAGGAAGTCTTGAAGCGCGGTTTCAAGTGCTTGGAAGAGGGACATCTTGAAGCGTTGTTTTTGAAGCGAGTGCTTGGCTTTAGGTCTTCATTTTGTTCGCGGAATTATATCAAGAATTGAAGTATTGAAGCCAGTTAAATCTTTAAGTTAGATTTGGATTTCAAATTACTTTGCAAGAGTGAGAGATTATTTTGCTAGGAATTGGGGCTAAACACCATGTGTGTTATTGATTGTAATTAGGGCTTGAGAAACATCAAAAGTGTGTTTGTGTAACTCGAGTGATCTGTAATTTTCATGTATCGCTCGTTCTATAGTGGAATCGTTACTGCTCTCCTCATAGACGTAGGTCTTTATGATTGAACCACGTACATCTTATGTCTAATTTACTTTACTCGTTATGTCTATTTATTTGATCGATCGCTTGTTCCGCGCAAAAGAACCGAATGGTGCATCGGAGGGCTCTATGCAAGGCAGTTCCTCCAAGCCATGCTTGTTTCGCTGGCTTGGTTCTTCGACGGACAACAGGCCTACATTAGCGACTTCAGTGATGTCAATCCGACGTGGCACTGCACCGGCAGGGCTGGTACAACGTGCGTCTCGAGCTCAGATAGTGGAATTTGGAGCATTTCAAAAACTTGGAGATCCTTCAAATTGTATCTTATTAAAATCAAGACGAGCGAACTGATGCGACCTCCCCGACAGTTCGTGGGCTTGGGATGGGCCTGCTTACAAGTTCATCGTATCGGAATGGGCCCTCGAGTGTGCAAGCTACTTCATCGCGGGCCTACCCACATCATGTTTCTACTTGGGCTGCCTAATTGGCGGTTTTGCAGCCGCCACCCTCGTCAACTCCTCGCTTGGCCGGAAGAATTTGATCGTCCTCTCGTGTTTAATAATGTCATTGGCCGCTCTGACGACCTCATTTTCCCCCGGCGTTTGGGTATACTCGGCCCTACGGTTCGTGAGTGGGTTCGGACGTGCATCGATCGGCACATGCGCGGTGGTTTTGTCCACGGAGATGGTGGGGAAGAATTCAAGGGGGCTAATTGGGATGATGGGCTCGTTCATCAACACGTTGGGACTACTATCCTTGCGGCCATAGCATACCTCCTTAGAGATGCTTCATGGAGATATCTCTACCTTGCGACCTCCATACCCGCGCTCATCTGCACCTCAGTAACTTCGCTCCTCGAGAGGGAGTCCCCGATATGGCTATTCATGCAAGGCCGCGAGAAGGAAGCCTTGGCGACACTGACAAGATTCACGCCGCCAACAGAGCACAGTAGACTCAGACTGTACCTGTCGAGGGAGCTGCACAAGCAAGAAACGACGAAATCGGGCATTTACTGTTCGATGAAGCACATCCTCGAGCGGCCATGGGCTTCGGCACGGTTGTTGAAGGTCATGGCGCTCGGGTTCGGCACTGGAATGATGGACTACGGAATGTTGTTGGGGGTGGGAAACCTCGGTTTCAACCTTTACCTTAGTGTCACTTGGTAATTCTTCCGTCGTCCGTGGCTTCCTATTTCTTGATAGACAGATGGAAGAAGAAGAATTCAATTCTTAGCTTCACTATGCTTGGTGGGTCACTCAGTATAATTTGTGCAATTGTGGGAAGGGGAAGGGAAGCTTGTTACAGAAAGGATTTGAGCTGGCCTTGTTCTTCTGCACGTGCTTTGCGTACAAAGTGCACTTGATCTACACCATCGAGCTGTTCCCCACACGTGTGAGGAACTCAGCAACATCCATGCTGAGGCAAGCTGCGATACTTGGCGTGCTGTTGGATCCAACGTTGATTTCAGCTGGGAGAGATATGAGGTATTTGACATTCCTAGTGTTTGGGCTGACCATCATTTGTTGTGGTCCTCTGGCTGAAACATTGGATGAACAAGAACAGAGAATCACCACAACTTCATGAGAGCGTTTCTTTTAATTCATTTTTTTTTTTTTACTGAATGTAATAAAAAGAGTTTATGTTCTCATATGTATGAGGCCATGGATAACAACTCGGGGTTGTTTGAAGCTGTTTTTGTCACTTGTGGACACAAGACTGTGATAATTTGAGAGGCCCTAAAATCAGAAAGATCATCACATAAAATTGCAATCCGGTTGACATTGACTTAGCATGAACTTGGGAAATTAGTGTTATGATGATAGAATTTCAGATCATAAAAAAGGACCTAATTGTCTTTTTTTAAGGGGTCGGAATCTCATTGTCTTGAATAACCGCACAAGAGCACATTCATAATTCGTATTTAGGACAATGCATGTCAAATTTCAGAACTAATATAGATTTGGGATAGTCTATTTTTTTCGTTAAATTTTTTTTTTAAAAAAAATGTTATTTAGGTCATTTAGATTGCATATAGGAAGGGTAGGTCTCATAACATGCATGTTTAGTGATGCTTGTCACTTAGCGAATCGCTTGTTGTAGGGTCAACGATTCAATAATCGCATCATGTACATAAATTTAATGTCTTACAACAACGAAGAGCTCAAGGACTAGAACACGTCAGCATCAGGAATTATTTCTTGCATTTAAAATTTCTTTCACATTTTTAATGTCTTCTCCATATGACTAAAGTTGTTTTTTTTTCCCATGAGAAAAAACTAAAGTATTTTATAAATGAACATTTTTTTATAATATAAGTACACATCTATGCAGACCACCCACTTTTAGTTTTGTCGTGAAAAGGAGGGAGATTGGAAAATTATTCCAAAATATCCTCAACCCATTATAAATGTGTGAATTCAGTATTAAACATCTTGAATTCATGCGATTCAGTTTATCCATTCAATTTTGGCCGGCCAACACTGATGTAGATTTTTATAAATAATATCTTAATAATTATTTAAACTTTTATAATTTCATGCCCTCGACAGATCTGGCCAAGCAATGGCGTCACAACCCTTGCCACGCAAATGCCTCGCCCAATCTAGGTGAGCGAGGCTGTGGCAATTGTCTCCCAGACCGAGCAACGGCCACAAAGCCCTTGCCGGCCCTAAGTGTTGGGAAGAAAAATTAAATAAAAGAAAAAATCATAAAAATTTTCAAAAAATTATTAAAAAATTATTGCAAAGAAATGGACGTTAGCCTCGGCTGGCCGAAATTGGCCGAATGGACTGAAATAATTTAAAAAAAGTTTAAAATTGAATCAGCATAATTACAGCACATTTAGGACCTTTTTAGTAATCCTCCTTAGGAAAGTCTATCTCAAATTTAAAAGAGCAAATAATGGACCATTTGTTGTTATAATCAATCTTTAAATGAAAAAAAAAAGTTCTTTTACTTACACTTTGTATTTAGAGATGCTGATATCATGAAATTTGATTTTTGGCAAAAAAAAAAAGTACAAGAATTTGTTCGCACAAAGAAAATATATACATATACACGACCTTCCGACAAGAAGAATATATGCGCACATTATCGACATATAGCCAGGATTGATATCAAGCAATGGCGAATTCGACGCCGCTCCTCTCGGAGTTCTAAACAATGACGAAGTCAACCTCCAAACGCTGGACGAGATGATCGAGGGTTGCGTCTGTGGGGTTCGGCTGGCGGTAGTTCCTCCAAGCCCCCGCTCGTCTCCTCGGCCTGGTTCTTCGATGGACAACAGACGTGCATTAGCGACCACAGCGATGCCCGAACCACATGCGACTCGGCCGGGAACGGGACTGTCTACAATCCATCATAACGGAGTGGGGGCTCAAGTGTGCGATCTCCTTCGTCACAAGATCGCCCGACCTCGTGCCGATCTGACCTCTTGCTTCTACTCGGGCTGCCTGATTGGCGGCTTCGCGTTCGCAACCCTCGCCTATCAGGCAGCCCGGAAAAAAAAGCAAATTTTCTTTTTATCTGAAGTGGTTTTAAATGGACTTTTTTTTTTTTTTGGTCGAAGTTTTAAATGGACATCGGAAGGTGATTCTGGTCGCAAAATGAGAAGCTGGAGAGCAAGGGGACGTGGGGAGTTAGGGTTTATGATGATGGGGCTTTTTTTTTTTTTTTTTGGTAAAAGATGTTGGAACCAAAACAGTAACGATGAATAGTTCTTTTATTGGAATGAAAATACTTCGTGGTACAACTGAAGCTCAGTATTTTGTTTCTGAGGCTTCTGATGTAATTATACAACCCGATCGAACTAACTTTTATGGAGGTTGGAGGTACGACAACAAATTAAACGGTGTGACAAAAGAAACAAACGAAGCACCCACGAACATGGAATGTTATCCATGCATGAAGAAAAACTAAGCACTAAAATCTACATAGTATGAAACATGTCTGATACATGATTAAAAGGAGACCATAAATGCTGAAGATGGCTTCTTTTCACTGTTCATGAATGGTTATTTCTATTAATGTGTTAATATGCCTTGAATAGTTAAGTGATTAAGTTCAGGGCTTTGGGCCAACATTAGGGCTTGAGAGGTAATATTATAAATATTGCTCTTTTCTCAAACTTTCTGATTGATAAGCTTATGTGTGCCTCTTTTGTAATCCCTGATTCTCATAGTGGATTTTGCTTCTCCTCTCTTCCGTGGTTTTTCCCCACAAAGGTTTCCACGTAAATCTTGGTGTTCCGTTCTTCTTCTCTGTCTCAATTTCCTTTCAGTTTTCGCATTGTCGTGACAAACTGGTATCAGAGCTTAAGGTTCATTCGACGACGAAAGAGAGACGAGAGCGAAAGGAGCAATTGACTACTCTAAGAAAATCTGAAAAGTGCACCAAAGAAGGTGGAGTTTGAAGTATCTTCTTCACAACCAGTTCAGTCAGCGATTGATAATATTGAGATTGAAGAATCTGTAGAAGAGAATTATTCCATAGCCAAAGATAGATCGAGAAGAACAGTGAAACCTCCACAGTTGTATGGATACTCAAATTTTGTGCTTATGCTCTTTCAGTTGCAGAGTTGATAGAATATGCTGAGCCTAAAACGTACAAGGAAGCTATTTCTTCAAAAGATTCAGCAAAGTGGTTAGTTGCTATGAATGAAGAGATGGAATCTCTTAAAAAGAATCAAACTTGAGAGCTTGCCAAACCACTAAAAGAAAAGAAGATTGTGGGTTTCAAGTGGGTTTTCAAAAGAAAAGAAGGTATTTTCGGAGTTGAAGACATTAGATTTAAAGCACGTCTAGTCGTTAAGGGTTATAGTCAGATTGAGGGAGTTGATTTTAATGATGTATTTTCACCCGTTATTAAACACAGCTCTATTCGGGTCTTTCTTGCGTTAGTTGCTATGCATGATTTAGAGTTGGAACAACTCGATGTGAAAACAGCTTTCTTGCATGGTAAACTTGAAGAGAAAATCTATATGGGTCAACCTGAGGGTTTTCAGTTTGAAGGTAAGGAAGATCATGTATGTTTATTGAAAAGATCTATTTATGGGTTGAAGCAATCACCTAGACAGTGGTATAAAAGATTTGATTTCTTTATGGTGTAACTTGGCTACTGTAGAAGCAAATATGATAGTTGTGCATATTTGTGCAAACTTCCAAATGGATCGTATATTTATCTGCTGTTAAACGTTGATGACATATTGATTGTAGCAAAAGATAAATTTGATATATAGAATTTGAAGGTACAGTTGAGCGCTGAATTTGATATGAAGGATTTAGGTTATGTGAAGAAAATTCTTGGCATGGAAATTCAGCGAGATCGAAAAAAAGGAAAATTGTATCTTTCCTAGAAAAGTTACATTGAGAAGGTGTTAGATAGTTTTGGCATGAAAGATGCCAAACTAGTGAGTAATTCCCTTGCTACTCACTTTCGATTATCAACTGATTTATGTCCACATATAAATAATGAAATAAAATATGTGTCACATATTCCATATTCTAGTGCAGTTGATAGCATTATGTATGCTATGATTTGCATTCGACCTGACATATCACATGTTGTTAGCGTGGTAAGTACATAGTTATCATGTCCAGGTAAAATTCATTGGCAAGTAGTGAAGTGGATTTTGAGATATTTGAAGGATACTTCAGATTATGGTTTAGAGTTTGGGAAAACTTGTGAAATTCTTACTAGATATGTTGACTCTAATTATGCTGATGATCTTGATAAAATGAGGTCTTTGATAGGGTACATCTTTACTATTGGGGGTAGTACAGTCAGTTGGAAAGCTTCTTTACAGCATACAATTGCTTTATCTACTATAGAGGCAGAATATATGGCTATTACAGAGGCAATCAAAGAAGCTATATTATTTGGAGAACTCAATGTGGATGATGATGCGACTGTTGTGCATTGCGATAGTCAGAGTGTTATACATCTTACTAAAGATCAGATGTATCATGAGAGAACAAAGCACATTGATGTGCGGTAGCATTATATTCAAAACATTCTTGCTGATGGCTATATTAAGGTCTTGAAGATTGGTACAGAAAACAATCCAGCTGATATGTTGACAAAGTCATTGCCATTTACTAAATTCAAGCACTGCTTGGATTTGGTTAATGTTTGCAGCAGCTGAGTTTTATGCCGGTGGGAGAAGAAGATTGACTTAATACTTATGTCTACTTGGTAATTCAAATCAAGGTGGAGATTTGTTAATATGACTTGAATAGTTAAGGGTTTAAGTTAAGGGCTTTGGACCAACATTAGGGTTTGAGGGGTAATACTATTAAATATTGCTCTTTTCTCAAACTGTCTGATTGAGAAGCTTATGTGTGCCTCTTTTGTAATCCCTGATTCTCATAATGGATTTTGCTTCTCCTCTCTCCCGTGATTTTTCCTGCAAAGGTTTTCACGTAAATCTTGGTGTTCCATTCTTCTTCTCTGTCTCGATTTACTTTCAGTTTCCGCATTGTCGTAACATAATGAATAGTTCCACATGAGCTAATTACCTAAAAAATCATCAATTTTAGGTCAATGACGATACTGACCCGAACTTTTTTATGTCTCACGAAAAAGCACAAACTTTAGGTTTAACGACGATTTTAGGCTAAACTTTTTTTTTTATGATCGACGTATTTAGGCCAGCTTGTGCGCACCTCGGCTATTTATCGGGGAGACTAGCACGACAACCACCAGTTGCGACCCCCATTTAAGTCATGGAACGCGAGTTGAAAGGTTTGAACTAGGGACCTGACAAAATATAGTCCATCTCTTAACCAACTCGGCCATGCGTGGGTCGGTTGGCCCAAAACTTTTTCATGTCAAGAAAAAGTACAAATTTTAACTCAAGTCCCAAATTTGGCCCTTTAATTTGGAACATTAGTTGTCCAATATGACAATTTCAAGTCATCAATAAATTAACGTGGCTTATTGACATGGATTTAAGATATTATTTATTATCTTATTGGCACGAAATATGAAATTGGTCATCCTTTTCGAGGAGAGGATGGGGTTGGGTTTGTTAAAAAAAAAGCTTTAATCGTGAGCTTGGTGAATTTTTCCATGTGTGTAATACGCAGTTTCAGATTCCAGTTAGACAGCTGATACTTGCAAGTGAAGTGAAGTAGATGATGAATAGGTTAACCGTCGTCCTTCAAGTTATGCTAGAGATGAAGCAGATGAACAACTCAAATTCCATGCTAAGAATACTATGTCTTAAATCCACATGAACAAGACATGTCGATTTATTGATGACGTGAAATTGCTATGTTGAACAACTAATTGTTCCAAATTAAGACGCCCAATTTGGGATTCGAATTAAAGTTTGTGTTTTTCATAGGATGTAAAAAAGTTTGGGCTATAATCATCATTGGATCTAAAGTTAATGTTTTTTTATAAGACAAAAAAAAAATTGGGTCAGAATCGTTGTTAAACTTAAAGTTAGTGATTTTTTAGGGAATTAGCCCCAAAAATCCGCGTCTTCTTTCTCCTTTTCTAATGCCCACACTCAGCCGATTCGTTTTTATTCTTCCACTTCAAGCGCCCGCCCTAAATCAAGGCCACCACAACAGCCAAATCCAGAAATTGCGACAAACGTGCTCAAATCCAAAAATCAATTTTATTTTTTCAAACATGAGACAACGAGGGTCTAAGTAGCGCTCAATGTCATTCTGTTTGTCCATCGAAACATCTTATTTTACTTTTCATTCAGAATTCTATTTTTTGGTAGTTTGGCAAATTAGTAAGGGCCTATTTGGCTCAACATTTGGCTAAGGAACTTTGAGAAAATACAAATATCTTTGAGTTAAAGTCCTTTTACAAAATACAAGAAGTGTTTGGTGAAATGTATTTTAAAAACACATTGAAATTCAACATTGCCATAAATACTGTTTGAAGAAAAATGAATTTTGTAAATTATTTTTACTTTTAAAAAAATGGCGGTGGCGGTGATTCGGCGGCCGCCGCCGACTGGCGACCGGCGACCAGTGGCAGCGA
This sequence comes from Rhodomyrtus tomentosa, assembly GCA_028455895.1. Taxonomy (NCBI): domain Eukaryota; kingdom Viridiplantae; phylum Streptophyta; class Magnoliopsida; order Myrtales; family Myrtaceae; genus Rhodomyrtus; species Rhodomyrtus tomentosa. The sequence goes on along the minus strand of JAPCWY010000003.1, from coordinate 43,189,554 downwards.
TTGTTGGCGGCAGCGACCTGCGACTGGCGACCGACAACAGCAAAGGGACATAGTTAAAATAAAAAAAAATTAGTTGTATTTCGCAAAAATACTTTAACCCAAAGTACATCTATATGTACTTTGGACTAAGAGACTTTAGAGAGCATTTGAGATGTAAGTGCATATAACCAAAGTGAGCAAAAAATTTAACCAAACAACATTTGCATTTGACCAAGAGACTTTAGAGGCCAAATGCTCATATGCAATGATGAAATAGGCCCTAAGTATTATCTAATGCACTTAGGGTTTTGCTTGTTTTAGGATTTTTAAGTTTTTAGACAATTTTCATGATTTTAGTGATATTTTCATAATATTGCGTTTTCTATTAAAATTAAGTTTAACACCATATATAAGGGTGTTTAGAGTTTCTCATGATGGGATTTTTTAGACTTTACAGACTTTATAATTTGTCGAATTTGATATTCAACATTGAGAGAACATATTGTTCCTCGTTATCGATTCTTAATTCTTCTATTTAGTCAATTTCCGTTGTGCTTTGGCATCAATTGGTATCACAAAACAAATTGCCTTAAACCAATAGCTGAACAGAATCACGATGGTCGTTGATAGCGGGCTTGTGGAGGTCGCGAACGTGGAGTCGTTCCTAAAACAGACGAACAACCACGCCTAAGAGACCTGCGAGACCTAGAAATTGAGGAGCAGAGAAGGTGAATCCAAGATTTAGAGCAACAACTTGCGCAGGTGAGATTGGACGTTTAATTTGAATGAGTGAAATCTAAGAATTCATACGAAGATGAAAAGAAGGACGTTGATCCTTTCGAGGATCTGAACCAAGGACGAAATCGAGGAGTACGACTTGGAAATCAGTCCTCTTTTCTTAATTTCGAGATGAAGATCGAGATTCCTGAGTTTTAATATCCAATATTTGACAAAGATCCAACTTTTGATGAAAATTCAATCTTTGATGAAGATCCATATCTAGCCTATGATGACGATCTAGTCTACGATAAACTGACGGAGAACAAGAGGATGCGGATCTAGGCATGACGGTAGAAGCCATTGTGTCGAGGAAGGGTGGCAAGTTCACCCCTGGTGACGTTCCCCAGACGACAGCGTAGATGCGGGCGTAGGAGATGGATGTCTGGGATTTCGCCTCGTTCAACGATGGGGCGACGATTTTCGACCCAGATGCCGACAGTGGCGATGGAGGCGCGGAGGAGGTGGATGGGACCATGACTTGGAGCAATCGGTGGAATTGACGCACGATCAGCGCAACAATCAAGTTACCTCTGGCAGGTGTTTGGTCAATTTGTTTAGGGATATTGTATCGGCAATCGAGGAGAACAGTGAGGTTTTGAAGAGTCTGTGCGAAGAGGATGGCATTGTGTACACGTAATGGGATTTGGCTGAGATTGCAGTTAAAGCAATTCTTGCGGTAGCAGATTTAGAGAGAAGAGATGTGGATTTAGTTTTGATAAAGGTGGAAGGAAAAATGGGAGGTAGCGCAATCAAGCCTTGGGACACTGCCGCATGGGCATTGATTGCAAACCCTCTCTCGGTTCCTCGTCCAGAGCAACCCACAAGCCCTCCGATAAAGGCAGCAAGAAGTTTGTCCTCTCTGTCGCTTGGAGTCCTGATGGGGGAAGGCTCGCCTGTGGCTCAACGGATGGTACAACCGCGATATTCGACGTGGCTCGTTTCAAGTTTCTTCACCACCTGGAAGGCCACTTCATGCCAGTGCGATCTCTCGTATATTCCCCAGTTGAGCAGCGGCTGCTCTTTTCTGCATCTGACGATGCACGTGCGCACATGCGCGATGCCAAGGGTCAGTTCCTGGTGGGGTCCATGCCTGGCCACGCTAGCTAGCTGGTTATTAAGTGTTGACGTGAGCCCGGATGGGCAGCCATTCCGACATGTTCAAGTGACAGGACTGTGGGGGATGCCGAACTGACGGTGAAGATCGTGGAGGAGAGATTGAGATTCGATAAGAACCCCAAGGAGTTTCGTGACTCTTACACGGCAGAGCAAGAGAAGTTGCGGCAACAAATATCCTCCGCTAGGATTAATCTCACTTCTGTCCAGATCGATCGAAATCTAAAGGCGAAAATCTTCAAGGATTGCGCCAAGCTGAATGTTGATGGATTTTATGGAGTTAACTCAGAAGATGATGAGGACCCCTCCATTAAATCCATGGGCATTGATTTTTTTTTTAATGATAAAAGGCGCAAGAAGTTGTCCGATCTTATTGAAAATGAGATCGATATCAATGACACAAAGCGGATTCGAGAGCGGATCTTTTTCCTAGCAAGGGAGAATGATGCACTTAGGTTTACTTGCTTTAGGCATTTTAAGTTTTTACGCAATTTTCGTGATTTTTGTGATATTTTCGTAATATTGCGTTTCCTATTGTAATTAGATTTAATGCCACATATAAGATATGAAGGGATTTTTTTTAGACTTTACAAACTTTATAATTTTTCGAATTTAATATTTGCAATTGAGATAACATATTGTTCTTCTTTATCGATTCTTAATTCTTCTCCAATTTTCGTTGCGCTCCAGCATCATTATCCAGTGGCCATGGAAAGAAGACATGACGAGCTTTTGATTTGTAATGTCAATAAGTGAAACACATGCAAATCACGGACAAGAGGGGGCGAAAAAGGGTGGAGTACTTAGGACACACGTCTCGTATAGGAAAATCTAACCCAAAATCTCTTAAGCGAGTAGGCGGAGGGGGATGATACGTACATAAGGAGCCTATAAACTCCCACATGTGAACCGAGTTAGGAGGGTCGCATGGAGTTTGACTGATAAAAGATTGATGCACCCACGAAAGATGCGCAGACGGGAAGGGGAAGAACCGGCTTATGATGTCGTGTTGGATTTTGCGAGATAATCGATTGCTTTAAAGCTTTTAGGGCGTTAGATGGTGACGAGCCTTAACACCTAAATATTTCAACACCGCCTGAGATTGAGGCTACTGATGTCGGACGTGACCCATTTATGTTACATAACAGAATACAAAACACAAAAGAAAACTCAACTAGTTTGGGATAAATGTGTTGTTCATGTTAATATTGATGTTGGCAGAATACAAAACACAGAGAGGCTGTAGAGCAAAAAACAAAAAAAAAGAAAAAAAGAAATCTCTCAAGAAACATTCATCATTGTTGTCAGTTGTCAATCTATTCTTATCTTTCGTAAATGAGTCGACTCAACGTCAGATGCTGACCATTGATAAACGGGAAATTGTTGATGTCAAAGATGGAGGCCGAAAAAATGTAGCGGTAGTAATTGCCACATTCAATACGCTAATAAACTGCAAAATAAAGACATTGAAAAAAATAATAATTCACATTGCTTCAAAGATTAGTATTGAAGACTGAAAAATCTGCCATTTTCTTTGTATTTCCAAAAGAAGATGACATGATTAAGTCAGTAAACAAGGTTAAAAAAAACATGCGACAATGTTTGAAGTAGTTTACTGACGATAGACGTGGATACTGGCAAGAATTAATGTGAAACCCAAGTTATTAAGTTTTTCGGCGCGATAGGAAAGCCAACAGACTTGATCCGTTGTTCTCTAAGCGATAGCCTGTATCGATGTACGATGTACTAGGTGGGGGCTAAAATTGAGGGTTATATGTGCTTGGACCCCTCGATACTTAATGTCGACCCGTCTCAGAAGGACTTGATTACAAGATCGAGATAGCTTGCAAATAGGGAATTGACAGGTGCAATCGAAGCAACTCCAAAAGAAGGACTTAGCATGAAGATAGTGTTAGCGTGTGGAGCCAAAATTATCATTAAGGGATTTTTTGTCATATATATTTGCTTTTAGCTTAAAATCTATACCTCTTATATTAGTGATGTAAATGTAGTAGCCGTCATAAGAGCAGAAAAAAGAAACGTAAATTTGCGAATAGAGAGAAAAAGAAAAAGAAAAAGAAAAAGAGAGGCCCTGATGGTATTCTTGACTGTTCTCAATTTCTTTGTCATCGATCTTGCGTGAAGATCATCAAGTGTAACCCTACTTTTCTTGAAAACTAGTGGATTCGCACAATGCCTCTGCTCAAAGACGTAACTCAAGTCTGGGTGAATTTCGATAATAAGTTTTTTGTAGTGTTCTTTTGATTATGTTTTTTTTTATTATATTCTGCTAGTGTGGATTGTTTACTTGGATTTTTTTCTAGAATCGGTTCACAATTCCTAACAATTAGATAGGAAAATTTTGGGATACTACCCAAAAGAATCTCCAACTTTAGCCTATGTTTCAATTATATCCAAAAAAAATTTGTTTCATAAAAAATCTCCAATTTTAGTCTGTGTTCCAATTATATTCAATTTTTTTTTATCTTAGAAAAAACCACTCCTTTTATTTTTATCTCAATTCTACCAGCCTGATACCCGAAAAACCCTCAACTTTATCTTCTGTCCCTATTATATATGTCTCATAAAGAACCATAACTTTTACTTTTGTCCCAATTCTACTACTGTTAGCCTTTCGTCCATAATCACTGTTAATTAATCCTATGTGGCTTGAACTCACCGAACTTACATGAATCTTCGAAATTCGAAAACAACATGTATCAAGGACGAAATGAGTTGAGATCATGTATTCAAATAATCAGATCTTCACGTCTAGCCATTCTTTGGCCTGTTGAGTGCTGAGGAGAATAAAAAATCTACCTTCTTAAGTGACTTTGTATCTCCTAACAATGTGTAGGGGAAGCAGATAACAGAAAAGAAGTTGCTGGGCTTTTTCATTGCATCTTTGCTAAGGTGTTATTAATTAACGACGTGAAAATGTCACATATGATTAACTAACGGTGATTATGAACGGAAGGCTAATAATGGTAGAATTGAAAGAAAAGTAAAAGTTTGAGATTTTTTGTGAGACAACTATAAGTTTTGGAATAATTGAGATAGATGCTAAAGCTTGGGATTTTGTTTAGTATTAAACAAGTAGAATTGGATAAAAGCTAAAGTTGATTTTTTTTTTTTACTAGGCCGGTCGAAGTGGGACAAAACTAAAAATTGAGGATTTTTTACACAAAATATTTTTGGACATAATCGAGATACATGCTAAATTTGAGGTTTTATTTTGGATATTGCGCCGGAAAAACTTTTCGAGTTAAGCTTTGAGACTCCATCATATCCAGTCACATCGTTTTTCCCAAGCAAAGTAAAAGAAAATTTTCACCTTCAGATAATCGTTTCACTAAAAGAGGAACTTTTTCAGAAACGGATTAATCATCTAAATTAGTTTTTGCGAACAGTATATGCTGGATACACATTGGTAAGCAAAAACGAATATCTTACCTAAAAAAGGAAAATAAAGGAACAGAGGAAACCTTCGCAGACGCCTCTTTTAGCTTGTTAATTTTAATTGTCGAAGAGATAGATTAAAGTGGGGCTAATGAGTGCAGCATAAAGTCATCTAGCAAAAAAGGTCATCTAATCATTGCCTAAGACCGTAGCTAAAGACACAATTTGGCCTTAATTTCATGTGGTGACCATACATATTAGATTGTGGCCAACTGCTTTGCTTAGTTAAATCAATCAGTATCCTTCCTATTTATACAAAGATCTTCCAGCCCACAAGAATACATCCGCACGTTATTAACATAGAGCCGGGGCTGAGATCAAGCAATGGCGAATTCATCGACCATCCTGTCGGAAACTGAGTCGCCCGAGTCAGGAGTTCGGAACAACGACGAGGTCGGCCTCCAAACGTTGGACGAGATGATCGAGCGGTGCGTCGAGGGGTTCGGCTGGCGGCAGTATCTCCAAGCCCTGCTCGTCTCCTTGGCCTGGTTCTTCGATGGACAACAGGCGTGCATTAGCGACTACAGTGACGCCGGGACCACGTGCGACAGTGACGCGAGGAACGGGACTGTCTACAATTCCATCATAACGGAGTGGAGGCTCGAGTGCGCGAGCTCCTTCATCACGGGCCTACCGACCTCGTGCTTCTACTTGGGCTGCCTGATTGGTGGCTTCGCCTTTGCCACCCTCGCCGACTCCTCTCTCGGCCGAAAGAACCTGCTCGTACTCTCGTGTTCGATTATGTCGTTGGCCGCCTTGGCCGCCTCGTTCTCCCCCAACCTCTGGGTCTACTCGGCACTGCGGCTTGTCAGTGGGTTCGGGCGAGCGTCCATTGGCACGAGCGCGCTGGTCCTGTCGACTGAGATGGTCGGGAAAAAGTCCAGAGGACTCATTGGGATGATTGGCCTGTTCTTCGGAACATTAGGGTTATTATCGTTGCCTGCCATAGCATACCTCCTCAGAGATGCTTCGTGGAGATAACTCTACGTTTCGACCTCGGCACCTGCCATCTTATGCTGCCTCCTCTTCCTCTTCTTCGTCCGCGAGTCTCCCAAATGGCTCTTCATGTAGGCCCGCGAGGGTGAGGCCATGGCCATACTGAGGGATATCACGCCGCCTACAAAGCAGGGCGGGCTGAAGCCGTACCTGTCAAGCTTTCCCCACAAGCAAGAAACTACAAAACTCGACCTCTACTCCTCGATCAAGGACCTATTCCGGAGGCGGTGGGTGCTGGCCCGGTTGGTGAAGGTCATGGCGCTCGGGTTCGGCATCGGGATGATGCACTACGGGATGCTGTTGGGGGTCGGAAACCTAGGATTCAACATCTACCTAAGCGTCACCTTCAATGCCTTGCTAATCATACCATCCTACTCTGCGTCCTATTTCTTGCTGAACGGATGGAATAGGAAGAGCACAATTCTTGGCTTCACAATGGTGAGTGGAGTCTTAAGCGTGGCATGTGCTTTTGTGGGGAGTGGGGGTGCGGAAATAGGGTTGGAACTTGCCTCTTTCTTCTGCACTAGCATGGCTTACAATGTGCTCGTCATCTACACCATCGAATTGTTTCCAACGAGCGTGAGAAATTCGGCGACATCGATAATGAGACAAGCCATCACACTTGGTGTTCCACTCGATCCGATGTTGATCTCGGCCGGCAGGGAAATACCCCATTTGATATACTCAGTGTTTGGAATCGCGATCATTTTTTGCGGGCTCGCGGTACTTTTGTTGCCGGAGAAAAGAGGGACGATGCTCTCCAATACCATGGATGAGCAAGAGCAGAGAGATTTTGCTGTGAATAATTCCTGATTTCTTTAGTCCTTTTTCTCAGTGTATTTGATTATTGCCAATGTGATTGTTTTATTGAAAGATGGGTCGGTGTTGTATGTAATTTTGACTGGTTGTGAAGTGATCAATTAGTGTGCATAATTTAATGAGAAAATTCACCTCAGGTTGGGTTAAGTACACCTTAAATACTATAAGTTGTGTATGATGCTCACTGTAGTGTCAAAACTTTCAAATCGTTCAGTTAAATGCTAAATTTTTGTAACTTCGATCACTTCAGTGTAAAAAATTTCAAATCGATCACTTTAAGGCTAAGTTTTTATAACTTCGATCACTTAAATGCCAATTTCTTTTAAAAACGATCACTTCAGTGTCAAATTCGATGAGTCACGTCAGCTCAAATAATAATAATAATAAATACATATATCGGATTTTCAGTGAGGCACATCAGCTTAAATTGGAGTTGGCACTCAAATATCGTTTTTAAAAGAAGTTGACACTTATGTGATCGAAGTTACAAAAACTTAACATTAAAGTGATCGGTTTGAAAGTTTTGGCACTAAAGTGAGCGAAGTTACAAAAACTTAATATTAAATGTGATCGGTTTGAAAGTTTTGGAACTAAAATCAATATCATACACAATTTATGACACTTGGAGTCTACTTAATCCCTTAGGTTGTAAGAAAGATGGTCCTATACAAGATTGCTATCATTCATATCGACAAATTAGAAGAACCAAATTAGTAGCCAATCGTACGCCTAATCCATACATGCAAGCATTAAACGTTTGATTCGTTAACCTTAACCCTAGCTCGATAAGGAAAGAATCAATGTGAAAGTGTGATGAGAACATGAGATGAGGAGAGTCGAAATTCTATTGAAAAACCTCGACAAAGGAAGAAGCTATCGGGGACATGTACTTGATCCTAGTATATATATAAAATAAAAATGAACATAAAAGGAAAGTGCAGTTGGATTCGGCCAAGGAATTTTATTGGATGCACTTTGATATACGGTTTTGATCTTGGCTTTCAATTGGAAAGTCCAAGTGGAGTTTGTTTTCTTTGGAGTTTGACTTGATCAATAAGAGAAAAAGAAGAAAAGTAAGAAACGGATCCCTGAGAAGTCGACTGCCCATTTTTATTATAATATGTACCTGTGGTTTTAAGTCAGACACGGAAAAAAAAAAACATGAAGTCTTGAAGAAGCGCCAGCCACAAGTGCTTGGCAATGGGTTAACTTCGCGATTGATTTTGTCCGTGAAATTACATCAATAATTCAAGTGTCGAAACCGATTAAATCGTGAGATTAGATTTGTTTAATTACTTTGTGAGATTGAGATATTATTTCGCTAGGAATTAAGGGTTAAATATTGTATGCGTTTTTGTATGTATTTGGGGCTATGGAACATTGAGAATATTTGAGTAACTCGAGTGTACTTTGTAATCTCTGTGTATCACTTGTTCTACAGTGAAATTTGATGTTGCTCTCCCCATAGACATATGTCTCTACGACCGAATCACGTATATTTGATATCCGATTTATTTTCTTGTTTTTTCTATTTTATTGTTTGATCGCTTGTTCCGCACAACACATATAAATCAATGTGTAGTTAGCCTAGTGAACCTAAATCATCAAACAATAATGAGATAAATAGCAGGTTACAATAAGACGAGAATCATTACAGTTTTCAAATGGATCAGCCCATCAAAATCGGGTTCGTTGTTGCTGAATACTTGCAGCACTTCCTCTCTTGCTCTGTTTGCCAGTTTTTCTAATTGCTCAACCAAATCCGAGTCCAAGTAAGCCAAATGGAAGTTGTCTCTTGACCCGCTATGTTGAACAATTTGAGTTTCTTTCATGTTAGATTAGTGCAATAGTCCAAGAGATCATGTACATCCGCTCCGTCCTCCATTGCCTTCTCTCTTTTGGTTACTATTTTTCTCAACAATCCTTTTACTTTATGGTTGATTTCTTTCATTTTTTTGTGAAGTTTGATTGGCAACAAGCTGCATTTTTTTTTAAGACAAGTCAAACTTCAGGATGAAAACCTTATATGATACCTAATTGCACTATATTTATGTTTATCCATTTTGTCAGAGTTCAGAAGTTGGAAAACAGAAATCTCCCTGCATACTATCTTGCAATCACAATCCAACCACTATCCATGATATGCAAAATCATAAGGTATCAAACATTTCAAGTTCCTTGCGCGGCAAGAAGCTGAAAGATCTGCACATGATTTACAATAAAATAACAAAATTGTGGAAGGTTTCAACTGAATCCAGGGTAAGGATTGAGGAAGTGAAACTGAAGTCTGCTGCTATGTTTTTTTGTTATATATTTTTTTAATGGCAGGATGACAATTCACTTGCCAAAATTTGTATACAATGCTCATTTTGGTGTCAATTTTTCGTCGGCTTACTTAAATACCAGATCGGAAAAAAAAAGATTATTTAAGTACCAACGGCAAGAGATGTCCGGCCAAAAAATATACGTGCCATTTATATTTAAAACATTGTAATGTCATGTCGTTTTCCGTCAAAATGGAACGGATAGACTCAATTTAAAGTTTTAAGCTCAATCGATAAAAAATTAAAAAGGTTTATAACTGAATTGGAAAAAGTGCAATAGGTTTAGGGATGTCAGGGGGGAAAACATTTTACAACTTCACTTCACTGGGAATAGGATTAAAGGTGGACTGAGTATGATTTATGGGCATTTCCTCACATGAATGTCTCTTTTGTACCCATCTAGTATAATTAAGGAAACTTGTCTAAGTTATTTATAATTAAAAAGATAACTGCACGTGGCAATTTTATTTTAAAAAAATCAGTCCACGTGGCAATTTTATTAAAAGAAAAGTCCACGGGACAATTCCATAAAAAAATATTCAGTGTTGAACTTAAAAATAAGTTAAAAAAATTAAGTAAACTAAAATGAAGACAAAAATACCTCGTCGATGCCAGGAATTTTTTTTATATATTTTTTAAAATTTTACCTTAATTTTTAGTTTCTTTTCAACTTTTAGCTTTTTTATTGGTGGCTAGGATCCTGGTGAACCACTTAGATGCCACGTAAGATTTACAACAAAATTCATCGAATTTGGCACTCAAATAATTATTTTTCAAAAAATTTGACACCAAAATGAGGATTATACACAGACGGTTGAATTTTCTTGGTGAGGCCCAGATGTTATCAATGGAGGAGGATGGCACTCTTGGATTAGTCGCAGTTACCAATGAAAGCAGCTCTCCAGATAACATTACCCGCCAACTGCTGAAGTTGAGGTCACAAATTCACTTCCGGCCTTCGGCCATCCCCTAATCATCTCCTCTCAACTTGAACACGTCGTACTCACTATATTTTGAATTTGTTTTCACCAGTCAAAGAGTTACACGAATTAAATGTGCGTGATTATCAGAATCCCATGGACTAGGAATTTAATAGCACCAAGCCATAATACCTTTGAATTTTCATAATGGAAAGCCAAGTCAATGATCTTTCTGTGTGTGGCCCATTTCTTGCCCTTAATATTTAGGAGCCCCAAAAATAAGAAATCTCCAAGGACCTTGGGATGTGGCTTCTCGAACTCATGGATCCAAGAAAAAATTTACATCAACATGTCTGAGTCCATGATGCTCAGTACAGCAGTGGGTCCTAACCAGGTAAAGAAAAGTTTCCCTACAAAAACACCATATTTTTAGAAACTTCAAATGGCGACCGGATTTCGAATATCACTCATTACCATATCTCAGGATGTATTGATGATAGAAAGGAAAGATGAGAGGCGTGATGTTGTTGGAGAAAGGCGTGACAGGCTCAGATTGAGCTTGCTTAGTCATTGTCATGGAGTCTCTCATGTCCTGAAAGATAAGCCCATGAGAGATTCGATGGACACCTTGCTGTCTCAAAAATCTTTCGAGATTCTTCCGCTTCCACCTTAGCAAACTTAGACCAGCGAAGAAGGCGATCACGACAATGGAGAGAACAATAGATGAAACCAAGTACATTTCCATAATAGTCTGCCTAAAAAAAATAAGACAGAGAACCACAGAAGCTCCTCAAGGTGCAGTCCTTGGGTTTCTTTTCAACAGAATGCTTGAGAAAATGGATGACTTATATGCTTCTTTTTCAGTAAGTTTTGCTGCTTCTTTTTTTTTTCTCTTTTTTTTTTCCCCTTCTTCTAAGACACAAATGGTTGAGAGTGAGAAGAAAAGAAGAAGGATGCGATACTGAAGATTTGAGTGGAAAAGAGCACAGTGGGAAGTAGAAGGATGTAACACTAAAGATTCCTAAAAATATGAATACCAAAGTGCTTGAGAAAATGGGTGAGTTAATTTATGAAACCACAGGACATTACTTGAACTTTGTATAATGTTAATTGCAAGTACATCCTTTCCTTTTTTTCTCTTGAAAAGCAAGGAAAGGATAGGTTAATGATATTTCTGTGTTTGACTCATTTTTCACCTTCAATTAATCCAGAAAGGCAGACGTGTCGGAGCTGTGCGACAGCTGTGCAAGAGACGAGAGGGTGAGAGAGGCCGACGCCATGCGTGAGCCGAGAGTGTGAGAGAGGCTGAGAGAGAGAGACATTGTTAGAGCATGGGTCCTAACCATGTAAAGAAAATCTTCCCTGCAATAACACCATAGTTTTAGAAATGTCAAATGGCAACCGGATTTCAAATATCACTCATTACCATATCTCTAGATGCACTGATGATAGAAAGGAAAGATGCGAGCAGGGATGTTGTTGGAGAAAGGCATGACAAGTTCAGATTGAGCTTGCTTGGTCATTGTCATGGAATCTCTCATGTCCTGAAAGATAAGCCCGTGAGAGGTTCCATGGAGACCTTGCCATCTCAGAAATCTTTCGAGATTCTTACGCTTCCACCATAGCAAACGTAGACTAGCGAAGAACGCTATCACGGTAATGGAGAGAACAACCGAGAAAACCAAGTACATGTCCATACTCTGCCTTAAAAAGAGAGAGAGAGAGAGAGAGAGACTGAACCACAAGAGCTCCTCATGGTGCAATCCTTAGGTTTTTTTTCAACAAAATGCTTGAGAAAATGGATGACTTACATGCTTCTTTTTCAGTAAGTTTTGCTGCTGCTTCTTTTTTTTCTTTTATTTTCTTCTAAGACACAAATGGCTAAGAGTCAGAAGCAAAGAAGCGAAATGCGATACTGAAGATTTGAGTGGGAAAGAGCACAGTGGGAAGCAAAACGATGTAACACTAAAGAATTTCTAAAAACATGAATCCCAAAGTGCTTGAGAAAATGGGTGACTGAATTTATGAAACTGTAGGACATTCTTTGAAATTTGTATAATATCCATTGCAAGCACATCCTTTCCTGTTTCTTTTTTTTTTTCCACGATCACCTGAACAGTTTTCTGTTTAGGCGATCGTGAATACACTCTAAGATCTGAAAGCTAGCACTTGGATCGTTGGAGAACTCAGTTCGTGTGTGTGGATACCGATAGAGGCACAACACTTGGGGCGCTAATCCAGACACAACTAACCGTCAATTTGTCGCCGAATGTAAAAGGTACGTCTTGAACTTATTTTAATTTCAATATACACATGGATCTTATTTAGGTTTTCGTTCCAATGCACTTTATGAATACAAGAAACCCTTCAGTGGCATCAGAGTTGCTTGTGTTATATCGAAATTGAATAGAAACCCTCAATTGTCGATGCATGAGATATATGCATAGAGTGATTCTTAATTAGGGTAAGATGTATTGGGAATACGAATTATATGATCAATTCGAGTAATCTCACATTGAAACAAACTTGAATTGATGTAATGATGTGGATTAATGTAATTGATCCAGAGATGTTTTGTTAAGAAAATAGAATTACAAATTCTGTTTAGAGTTCTGAGAAAAAATAAAGCATGAACGACCTTAGGGACAATTTAGTTGAAATCGTTCACCCTAATAGAGTCGGTATAAGGGACGGATAGACCACCGCAAGGGGCTCTATCCCTTGACCCCTTTAGGGGCATTGCCCCTTTGAACCTCGCAAGAGGCACAGCCCCCTTGACCCATGTATGAATTGTTCGTTTCTAGTATAATTGTTATACTTTTGTTGTGATAAGTGATTATGTTCATAACATGCATACATTCATCACTGTATAAAAATACTGTGACAGTCCTTGATAAAATTAAGTAATAAAATGACGTCTTTCCAATCATACACCTATCAATGCTTAACTCGTCGAAAGATGGGTCTACCAAAGTGGGGTGTCTTTAACTATTTGAGTAAGATAGGATGGATAATGGTTATCCATATGTCAAGATTGATTTACTTAACGGGGCTATCAAAATGGTTTTGGGCCTTGAGGCATAGGGTTATGGGATAAGACATAAGATGTCAACCCCAACAACTAAGAGTTATATTCGATACAATTGACAAAGAGTTGTCTACCTAAATAACTAAGTTTTGAGCGGTAAGCCAAAGTTTACTCGAGTCTTGATGAAATATGGATCTTGATCCACTACACTTATAGATAATCATTTTATAAAAGTATAGTGGGAGTTGATTATAAATTATATTAATGAACAATTCACTTTGTATATTTATTGTAGATATGTCAAATACCTCTACGTCAAGCTTTTCACTGCATTTTGTTCTTGAGAAGGACAAATTGAATGGTTCAAATTTCTTGGACTGGTATAGAAGCTTGAGAATTGTTCTCAAGCAAGAGAAAAAGGATTATGTCCTTGAGAAATCACACCCCAAGAAAGCACCTGCTTCCAATGCTCCCCATGCTGAAAGGAATGCTTACTAGAAGCAAAAAGATGATGCATTAGATGCATCATGTCTAATGCTAGTTGCCATGAACTTAGACATTCAAAAGCAGTTTGAGAACGTGTAAGCCTACGATATGATCAATAACCTGAAAAACCTATTTCAGGAGCAGAAACGCACTAAAAGGTACCAGACGGCAAAGGCCTTAATTGAGTGCAAGCTAGCAAGTGGAAGCTTAGTTAGCCCACATATCATAAAGATGATAGGTCATATTGAAAACCTAGAGCGATTGTGTTCTCCCATTAGTCAAGAGTTAGCTACTAATATTATTCTTTAGTCACTGCCCCATGATTATGACACGTTTGTTATGAACTATAACATGCATAATCGGAATAAGATTTTGACTGAATTGCATTTGATGCTCAAAACTGTTGAGCAGAATATCAAGAAGTACCATATCCCTAATGTCCCCATGGTTTAAAAAGGGAAAGGCTTTAAGAAGCCAGGCATGGTCAAGGGTAAGTGTAATGGCACTAAGCCTAAACCCAAATCCAAGATCAAGACAAGTTCGACTGCTGATGTTGTCTTCTTCCATTATGGTAACAAGGGACACTGGAAGAGGAATTACAAAAAATATTTGGAGTATCTGAAGAAAAAGGGAAGTGAAACTTCCACTTCAAGTATTTATGTTATAGAAGTAAATGTTACTACTAGTTCTACTTCATGGGTATTAGATACCGGTTGTAGTGCTCACATTTGTATGAATGTGCAAGGACTGAAACGAAGTAGAATACTAGCAAAAGTTGAAGTGGAACTACGCATTGGAAATGGAGCAATAGTTGCTGCATTAGCTGTAGGAACATATGATGTAGCTTTACCATCTGGTATGGTTTTAGAATTAAATAATTGCTACTATGTACCTGCTATACGCATGAATATTTTTTATGTTTCTTGTTTAGATAAGGAAAGTTTCTGTTTTGATACAAAGAACAACAGTTGTTCATTTTATCTTAATGAATTGTTTTATGGTGGCGCCCATATTGTGGATGAGATATATGTTCTGAATTTTGATGTGTCAATCTATAATATAAATACAAAAAAATTTAAATCTAATTATTTGAATCCGACTTACCTATTCCATTGTCGATTAGGCCACACAAACGAGAAAAGAATTCACAAGCTCCATAGTGATGGACTATTGAATTTATTTGATTTTGAATCATATAATATGGGTGAATCTTGTTTAGTTGAAAAAATGACAAAAGCTCCTTTTACTAATCAAAGTGAGAAGGCAAAAGAATTGTTGGCCATTATACATACCGATGTGTCACGTCCCGACTCTCGAGCCCGCGTCATCCCTTGCCAAATCGCCACCAGGGCATAAAAGATAGCGTCCCAGGCAATTGCTATCGACCTAAGCTTATATTGCGCAAGCGGAACGTACCATCTTCCATTCAATAAAATCACATGGGATAGATAGAAAGAAAAGCCAGATTGCAAAATACAAAAGGCTGATGAGAATAGATGATCCATAACCTTACAGAGCCATCAACTGATAAATACAACCCCATGCTTCGGGGTGGCCCTCTAGGACTCACAAAAAGATACAGGAGTCAGGTAAGGTTAACTCTCATCTATCCCAAAACAGTATCCCCCACAAAAGTAACCACAGTTCCCTGACTACAAAAAGGCCCTAACCCACTACTGGGAAGACTCGACATCCGTGTCGTAATAATCAAACGGGGGAGCTGGGTCATTTGGGTCATCACAAGAACTCTGGCTAGAACGCACAGAGGGGGCTACCGATTGCTCAGGCTCGAGATCGAGCTCCATACCAGGCGCGGGGTCCATCACTTCCCCATCAGGTGTATCAATATCCATCGGGTCCCAAGCGGGGATATTAGGGACCCCCTGTAGAGGTGGCCCCTCAAATCCTCGAAGCGGACCGAAGAGATCCATCCCATCACGAAGATACCAGGCTTTAAAGAGATGTGCCACCAGATGTGGCATCCCTTCATCAACCCATATCGTCGTGATGTGACGCTCCCACATCTGGTCCGTACCTGGTACCGGATGGAGACTGATATCAAGTGATGAGTCAGTGGGGGTGCCGAACCGCACCGGTCTTTCCATTACTTCGGACCTGAAAAACAATTGTCCCGCGACGGGGTGAGAAATGAATCTCAGTGAATCAAGCCTAATCTCGGTTAGGACAATGATTCGCCCAGAACATCCTAAGTGCCACAAAAAGATCACAAGATAACAACAGATATATATATAAATATATCAATCATAACAAGTCTGAAAAATCTATCACCAACAGAAGTACAACCACTCAGGCATACACAAGTTCATTATTAATCAATGACCCACGCGACTGGCGTGATAAATACATCAATAGTGCGATCCCGCACTCTTCTGGCAAAACCAGGCTACGTCCACTTTACCCTCTCAGCGACGGCTACTACAAGCAGTGTATCCAGTGCACCCGGCACGGCACTGAGAGTAGGCATTCCTTAAAAAGGAGCTTCGGTCCTTCACAAGCTGCGACCGGCATCCGATAATCCCTTAAAACCGTACGACTGGCACGGGGCATGGATTATCGTGCTTCTGACAAGTCGCAAATTTTCATACAATCAGTACGATACAAGTACCCACGGTACAAAGCGAACTTGCCAGGTAGCGTCATTGACCCTTTTAATGACCACACAAATTGCACTCGGCAATCAATTCATTGATTATCTTGGATTAACGCCAAAATCCACAAGAAATACAATCAACTCGGCCCCAAGGCCCACAAGATTCCCAATTGAACTTTTCAGCCAGGCAAACAAACCAATCAAGCAATTCACTCACTCTCGAGTAATCATCTTAACCCGGCAATTTCAAGCTCAATTCATATTAGAAATCTTAATTCTCAGTCAAATTGTAGCAATCAATCGTTCGCTCGTCTCTAACCTGTCACTCACTCGCGAGCAACTCAATCAATCAATTAATTGCTAAATTACCACAAATAGCCACAGACAATTAATCGATCGACCATGTATCCTAACCATGGTTTCTATCTAAACCGGTCCCGATCGAAATATTTTTTTTTTCTTTAAATAAATAAATAATAAAAAAATAATTAATTAATTAACTAAATAAATAAAACAGACTAATCCTAAGCGCAATTAGCGCCCTAACCAAGGTTTAGAGTCAACTCACTATTTGAGTTAGCTCGATCGGCGACGACGGCGGCGGCGGCGGCGGCGGCGGCGGCGACGGCGGCGATAAAACTAAGGTTTATCGCGCGGCGGGTCGAGCTCAAACTTCGGCGACACCCCGTAGGAGTCCGGCGGGGTCGCCGGAACAGGTGGCCGGCGGCGGAGCTCCGGCGAGCGGCGGCCGGCAGCCTGCAACAGTGAGAAACCAGAATATTCAACCGACACTTCACGGTTTTTGGCCATTTTCCGGCGACACGGGCCGGGACAAGGCCGGCCAGGGGTCGGAGGCTCACCTAGGGGTTAGTGGGAGTCGGCCGGGACAGGTGGACGGCGGCGGAAGGCGGCCGGCGACGGCGGACAGCCGCGATCAGTGGCTGTCCTGTTTTTGCGCCGAAACAGGGCTCTCGGTCGGCGGCGGTTTCCGGCGGCCACGCGCGGCGACCGGCGGAGCTGAGCTGGGTGGCGGTAGAGGAGACTCAGGGGAGTCGTTTGGCGGCGGCGGTGTGGTACGGCGGCGACGGTGGCGGCCGAACGAAGACCGGAACAACCCGGTTTCAAAAACAGAGCACCGAGATTTTCGGGCCGGATTCCGGCGGTTCCGGCGGCTGACGGTCGGCGACGAGGGGTGGGATCTGTCGAGGGGAGGTCGGGGGTTAGCTGGGTGGTGGTGGTCGGCGTCGGTGGCGGCCGTGGCGGCCGGAGAAGACCGCGAAGTCCTCGGGTCGCCTGACCCGAAAACAGGGGACGTTCGGCCGTGGGTTTTCTTCGGCGAAACGGCGGCGACGGCGGCTCGGCCGGGGTCCAGGCGACGGCGGCGAGTGGCTGGGGACGGTGGCTGCCGGTGGGGGTGTGGTGGTCTCGAAAAATGGCCACAAACGGAGGTGATTTGCTCGGTTGAATGGGTTGTCGGCAAAGAAGAAAATGAAGAAGAAGGAAGAAGAACAGAAGAAGAAGAAGCAGAAAGAAGAAGAAGCAGCGGCGGAATGGACGTGTATTGGGCAGAGAAATGGAGGGCCACCACCTTGACTTTGAAGGCCACATTTTAATTTTTTTTTGTCTTATATGAATGAATTATTGGGAGGGGCAAAATGGTAATTTTGGCGCGCCGGGACTGAAACGAAATTTTTGGTGTACTGATCGATGGGTAATTTCGGCAATTTCACTGGTCAAGCTCGATCAGGGTTAAGCTCGTTTGCAAAAACGGCAATTTAAAAATCGCCACGGATTAATTTCGAAACTCAATTCGAAATAATCTAAAGTTCGGAATTCGTCCAAATTTTCGTCTTTTCAGTCCTTATAGTCCAAAATGGCGTCGACTATGAATCTACATTCATATCATTAAATCGACTTCCGGCACTTACAAGGGTTGAATTTCCAGGACGTCACACGATGTGTGTGAACCACTAAGTTCTACAGCTAGAGGAGGTTATTAGTACTTCATTACATTTACTAATGATTTCAGTAAATATGGATATATTTATTTAATGAAACATAAATACGAGTCCTTTGAAAAGTTCAAAGAATTTCATAATGAAGTACAAAATCAACTTGGCAAGAATATCAAGGCTCTTCAATCTGATCGAGGAGGAGAATATCTAAGCCAAGAGTTCAATGACCATTTTAAAGAGTGTGGAATTGTTTCATAGCTCACTCCCCTTAGAGCACCACAGTGGAATGGTGCCTCTGAGAGGAGAAATCGAACTATGTTAGACATGGTTCGATCAATGATGAGTCATTCAGATCTTCCATTATCTTTTTGGGGTTATGCACTTGAGATAGTAGCGTTCACACTAAATAGAAGTCCATCAAAAGCTGTAGAGAAGACATCATATTAGATGTGGACAGGAAAAATTCAAAGTATGTCTTTTCTAAAAATTTGGGGCTGCAAAGCTTATGTAAAACGTTTTCTTTCTAATAAGTTTGGGCTCAAATCTGATAAATGTTTCTTTGTGGGATATCCTAAGGAAACGAAACGATATTATTTTTACAATCGATCAGAGGACGAAGTGTTTATTGCTTGAAATGATGTCTTTTTAGAGAAAGAGTTTCTTAATAAAAGAACCAATAGAATTAAGGTAAACCTCGAAGAAGTTATTGTGCTACGAGAGAATGTCCTAGTTCATGAGGGACCTCAATTAGATCTACGAAGAATCATAGAGTCTACTCTAGTGGCACTTATAGTTCGTAGATCTAAAAGAACACATCATGAGCCTATGAGATATGACTTTAATGTCACAGAACATTGTCATCTATTGTTAATAGAAAATGATGAACCTATGATCTATACGGAAGCTATGATGGGCCTAGACTCCAATAAATGGCTTTAGGCCATGAAATTCGAAATGAACTCAATGTATCAAAACAAAGTTTGGACTTTGATTGGTCCACCCAAAGGTGTCAAACCTATAGGGTGCAAGTGGGTTTTCAAGAAGAAAACTGATATGGATGGAAATGTTCACATCCATAAAAGCATGGCTGGTAGCTAAAGGTTTCAAATAAACTCATGGTATTGACTATGACCAGACCTTTTCACCAGTGGCCATGCTCAAGTCCATTCGGATTATCATAGTATTTGCCGCATATTATGACTATGAGATATGACAGATGGATGTAAAGACAACTTTCCTTAATGGAAACCTAGAGGAGGATGTGTATATGACACAACCTGAAGGCTTTATATCACCAGACAATGCTGGGAAGATATGCAAGCTTTAACGTTCTATCTATGGATTGAAGTAGGCATCACGAAGCTGAAATATTCATTTCGATGAAACTATCAAAGAGTTTGATTTTATCAGAAACAAAGAAGAAGCTTGTGTATACAAGAAATCTAATGGAAGCGCAATTGTGTTTCTAGTGTTGTATGTGGATGACATACTACTCATTGGAAATGACCATATGCTTCAGTCAGTTAAGACATGGCCAGAAAAATATTTCTCCATGAAGGACGTGGGAGAGGCAAACTATATTTTAGGGATCGGGATCTATAGAGATAAATCAAATAGACTTATTGGATTGAGTCAAAGTATATACATTGACAAAGTCATCAATAGGTTTAATTTGCAAGATTCCAAGAAACGTTTTCTCCAGTGTGACATGGCATAAGTCTTAGCAAGACTCAGTGTCCTTCAACACAAGATGAGCAAGACCGCATGAGTAGAATTCCTTATACATCATCCATAGGATCCATCGTGTATGCCATGTTGTGCACTCGTCCTGATGTTTCTTATGCGTTGAGCATGATAAGCAGATACTAATCATATCTAAGAGAAGCTCACTAGATAACTATAAAAAATATCCTTAAGTACTTGAGAAGAACTAAGGATTTACTCTTAGTCTATGGAGGTGAGGAACAGATCATTGTAAGTGGTTACACTAATACTAGTTTTCAAACCGACAACGACGATCTTCGATCGCAGTCAAGGTTTGTCTTTTGCGTGATGGTGGAGCGGTATGCTGGAAGAGTTCCAAGCAGGACACTATTGTAGATTCTACGATAGAAGCTGAGTATATTGCCGCTTCAAAAGCATCAAAGGAAGCTGTATGGATTTGAAAGTTCATAGAAGAACCGGGAATCGGTCCTATTGGTTCGGATTCAGTGGACCTCTATTGTGACAACAATGGGGCCATAACTTTAGCTAAAAAGCCTAGGCCTCACCAGAAGACCAAACATAAACTCAAGAAGTATCACCTCATTCGAGAATTCATTGAAAGAGTCGATGTCAAAATGTGTAAAGTTGCAATAGAGTTAAATGTAGTTGATCCGTTGACGAAGGCTCTTCCACGACCTAAGCATGAACGTCATTGTAACGCTTTAAGCCTTAGACACATTAGTGATTGGTCTTGATGTGATTGGGAGTATATGTAATATACATTTTCATTGTTCATTAATAAAATATATGTTATATTTGATTTCAATTAATTTGAGTATATGATTGAATGCGAAATCTTTATCCCCTGAATATTGAATGTCCTTAATAGAAGATCAAATATGTGATTTGATCGTGAAACTTTATTAATAGAATGGATATTAATATTCTAAATGTCCCTAGTCAATTATCATTGTACATTGGGAAGTCAATGGTGTTTGAGACTAGTATATGAGTCAACCGATGACCAACTTTCACGGGTCATGAATATAGAGATATAAAGTTGACCACATGAAATACATGTTGAAGAACATTGTATTGGACAGACCCGTTATGAGAATACTGTAAGATTGTTATATGATGTCATTAATGTTTCTTATCACAGCTATAGAGTATAGTCCTTTGACCTGAATCTACCACGGTTTCCTAGACGTGGATTGGCATGCTTTGACATTACCAAACGTCAATCGTAACTGGTGAATATAAAGGTAATGGCTGGGCATGTCATGAATCGTGCTGAGAAATGTGAGTAGACAAGATATGATTTGTCCCTCTCATGTAACGAGAGTATGATATCATGGCCTCCCATAGAGTTGAGACTGTGAAATGCATAGCCATGCTCAAGTGAGTTCAAGAGTCAATTAATTGGTTTGACAATCTAACTGTGGTATCGGGAAAATGAGCTTGAGCTATATAATGATGACACTTGTCCTGCCTTATGCTTAACTCGGTTATCAAATAACAAAGGGATTTATTTTGTATAATTGGTTATAGTGCAAATAGGAGATTGTTAGTGGTCTGCCCTAAAAACTAATTAAGATTGATACTCTAACATTAGTTGTGGATTAGGTTGTGACGGAAAATCAACCTTCACTATACTTAGGTAGTCATAATGTCTTGTTAGAAACCGCTTATGACTTGTGGGCCAAAAGAGTTTTGGACATATTGCTAATGTCTAGAGAACCTATAGGGTCTCACACAATAGCGAATTGATTTAGTATTTTCTCTGTACCTTGATCTACTTAAAAAGTAAAGCTTTATTTATTCTTCTACTACGAATATCTACGTAATCGTGTGCGTTATGAGATAACAATTAAAGCACGATAGAGTGGACGGTTTAGAGAACGTCATAGGCCCAGGCCGTTATGTCGTGGGGCCCAAACCGTGAAATGTAGGGTTACGAGTAATAATCCTATAGACACCTCAAACCTGACGTCATTCTTATTATCCCCGAGGAGAAAAACAGAGAACAGTTCTCTGTTCAGGCGATCGTGAGAGACACTCACAAATCTGAAAGTTAGCACTTGGATCGTTGGAGAGCTCAATTCGTGTGTGTGGATACCGATAGAGGCACAATACTCAAGGCGCAAATCCAGACACAACTGACAGTCAATTTGTCGTCGATCGCAAAAGGTACGTCTTGAATCTATTTTGATTTCGATATGCACATGGATGTTGTTTAAGGTTTTGTTCCGCTGCGCTTTATGAATTCAAGAAACCCTTCAATCTCGATACAGAATAAGCGGCAGATGTAGTCATGGAAGGATGATTGTCTTCTTAGTAAGTGATGCTGCATAAACTTCTGACAGATTTTGAAATTTTGACGTTTATAAGAAAAATCATGAATTCCAGCCTAGTAAATAAATTTTGATTTTTGAGGATTTGAGAGACAATAATTGAATTCTTCTGAGACGTCGGTCAAAAAAAGTCGAGCTAGAATAGTGGAGTTGTAGTATTAAGACTTTTTGCGCTTGGCCCTAGCCTTGACTGAACCCCAGTTACGAGATATCTAAATTTGCTCTTAATTTTAGTATCGATAGTTAAATTTACCCTGATTAGCGAAATTACTGCTTTTCCCTCGATTTTTATGAGCATAAAACAAAGTTATTTATATGTAATTTAATTTTTTTAGCGAGTCCCACCATGTTTCTTTTTATTTTATCTACAGGCCCCCTTCCCTTTTCTTTTGGTGACACCACCTTCCTCCTATGTCACCCAACCCCTCCCCCAAGTTCTGCCCTCCCCCTTTCTCCTAGACGTGGCCGGTTTCGGTTCCACCAAAAGGGGAACCAAAATCGGCCTGACGGTTTCAGTTCGGAATCGGCTGTTCTGGGTCGGTTCCCGGTTTCGGTTCCGAACTTTTAATTTTATTTTTAAAATAAATAAATTATAATTATTAATCAAATTGTACATTGTAATAAAATTAAAAAATATATATTATTTTTTGTGTAATAAAAAATTATAAATTATAATAAATCATTATTTTTTTAAGTGGGGGTTTAGCGGTTCCGAGCTTGTTCAGAAAAATCAGGAGAATAAATCGGCCTTAAAGGTCGGTTTTGGTTCCAGTTTGGAACCGCGGGTCTGGTCAACGGGTCGATTTCGGAACCACGGTTCCAAATGGTCATGTCTACTCTCTTTCTCTTTATGCTGCCGGTAACAAGCGACGACTTTCCCCCTCACTACTGTTTTCGCATTCGCATGTTCATCCCTCATAACTGTAACTGCAATACTCATGGCAAAACCAATCCCCTCCGACCCAAGCCCACACAATAAGTATGAAGAGCCGACATCGCGGAGAGCGCAAAGCAGCAGACACCATTCAACTTGTGTGGCTCGACAGACAACACACCCAGTTTCCATTCAAGGTTCAAAAGATCTAATTCCATGGGGATCCAAACCCAAAACGGAATCTACCCGAATTCGAGACATCAGAGCGGACCTGGTCACACACTCACGATCCTTTCGCCGGGAAAGACACCGACCTTCGGGGGCCTGAGGGTGTTGGGAGAACCTGTGCTTGCACATAAGGCACTTGGACTACACCTTCGCCCATTCCATGATGCACACGAAGCAGACGTAGGAGTCGCAGCTGTCGATTTGGCCTCTGATGGCTCTTCCCTCCTCGGTCGGGCAGATTCCCCAGCACACATTGTCGTCGTCATCCCCAGTGGGGACGCCGGTCGTCGACATCCAGGGGCTTTCTTCAATCACTTGCTCGACGCCGCTCGTCGTCGCCCTAGCGAACATATTTGTTAAATCCTTTGTTTGTTTTTGTGCTTTTTTTATGTTCTCACATTCATATGTGGGAAAAGTACAGTTTGTATATTGAGAGATCAGCTTCTGATCTTATAGTTGTAGCATCATCTGTTTCTGAACTGCCTGCCTATTGTATGTTGCAAGAAAATTACGACAGCCTAAAGGGGGAGAGATGGAGAGGGCAAGAGACATTAACGTTCAACATATCAAGCTCAGTATTGATTTATCCTTGGGTAAATTCCAAAAATCTCGATGGAGGAGGGTTGTTTTCTCTGAAGGTACATATGACTTTGTCCCAAGTAGCCCTGAACTTGTATCAACGGCCCCCTTGAGTTCATTGTCGGCTCGAAAAATTTGCCGATAACTTGCTTGTCGCTCGCTATGGTGCCTCTCCAGGGCAATTTGCAAGTCGAGATAGCTCGTTCCTTTATTCCCAACATCGTGCACGGAGGCTTTCACTAAGGAAGAAGATAAAGAAAGAGGAAGAGCAGCGGATGAACAATAGCGGCAGCTCCTGAGCACAGGCAAGGGTCCAGCATATCTCGTCGGGGTCAAAACCGAATCGGGTCATAGCCAAACAAAATTGTCTGCTCAAGCAGCATGTTTAAGCCGTGCGATGCTTCATCGAAACGTAGGGAACTTCAACAAATATGTTCGATAGGGCGACTCAGATTGCTATACCTTAATGTAAATGCTAATAAATATTGATCATTTCAACTTCTACAATGTCGACACAATTTGATTGTTAGTCTTGCACTTAAAAAAAAAAAAAAGCACAAAGACATTTTCCATTAACAAAGTCGGACAAAATTAACAGAAGTATTCGATACCACCGCAACCTTATGAAGGGGAGCAGACTTTTCGGGGGAAAAAAAAGAAGGAAAAAAAAAAGAAAACGAACAGACTTCACCGTCGGGAGGATAGTCAGGACATGACGAAACATGAGAGAAAGATCTTTGCATGGGACGCGAGTCGTCATCATCATCGTCCAAAACAACCAAGATAACAACGCGAGCCGATCCCCTGTAAATCGTGATCGTCCATGATTAATCAGACGATCACGATTTGATTCTGAAAATAAAAAAAAAATAGTACCGATCATAATTTAAAATAATCGTAGTCATTCGTAATTGATTGGACGGTTATTATGTGACCTTGACACTTATTCATTCATCTTGCGACACGTGTACTAAGTCCATAATTTAAAATATTGACTATTGATCTCTTATTCATTCATCTTGCGACACGTATACTAAGTCCCACTAGTCACGTAAAAAATAAAACCCCTCCTCTCTCTTCACGGTCACGGTTTCCCCGGATCTGGATCCGGATCAAGTGACTTGAAGGCAGCTACTAGGGATCCCACCCTCCACGAGAAAATATTGGGTAGGCGGATCCACGTAATTAAGTAGTCCCTACTGTGTTTTCTGCCCAAAAAAGTTGATTTATTATTATTATTATTATAATTTCTGCTTTTTAGTAGTCTGAGCACTATAAAGAGCACTGTTATTTTCTCTCTCTACCTTTTTCATTTTTGCCCGCTATCTCTCCCAATCTCGTGAATTCAAAACGTCTGTGTATGTATGTCCCTCTGTCTCTCTCTCTCTCTCTCTCTCTCTCTCTCTCTCTCTCCTCTTTCGAGTTCGTTCTCGCTTCCGACGCTCGCTCTCGGCCCCATCGCTCGCTCCGTCCATGCTCCATCGCTCGCTCTCGGCTCCAACCTCGCTCCATCGGTCGCTCGGTGCTCCCTTTCTCCTCCAAGAGAGTTCAAAATTTTGGGTCACCCTTTGCTGCCTGCTCTGTTGTTGCTCGCTCCGTCGCTCGCTCGAGGACTCTCTGCGCCTTCGCTCCCTCGTTCTCTTCTTCGGCTCTTGCTCTCGCTCTTTGCTTCTTCGCTCGAGCGTCTCTGCTCCGGTCGTTGCCTGCTCTGTTGCTCAAGTACTCTCTGTTCCAATGCTTACTCGCACTCTGCTCCTTTTTTTTTATTTATAAAGCCAATCATTCACCAGCAGGAAGGACGCTAATGCCGGGTCGGAGACCAGTTTCCTCAGGGATCGTCCGACCGGAGCGAGCGTCAATGGCAGGAATGAGAGGATTGGGGTTGTGATCGAGAACGAGATAGAGCCTGCTGTGATATGGGAGAAGAGGATTCAGGATGTGGACGCCGGCCTCTTGTTCCCTTACTACCTTGGGCCTACACAATTCCTCATCGACAACGGCTATATCAAGGTTAACTTTTTAATTTCTTTCCTAAAGATGGGTTACTTTGGTCCTCTGTTATATTTTTCTTGGCTGATTGGACATAAAAAAATGATATTCGAAGTGTGCTTATTGGAAGTCTGAGTTAGGTTTCAAGTTTGTGGTGGCTTATGTATTGGTTAGTTCTACCGTCTTCATGGGTTTGGTGTGCTCATCAGGACAATGAGGAGACCATACTTGGGATTGGTTCAATTTGTAGCCCTGTCCGTATTTTCAGGGGCGCCTTCCTTTTATTTAACCTGATATGGGCGTTTACATTGCAATACCATGTACCTTCAAGTTAAGGTATATGGCAGATACGTTTCTCAATTCCTATCTCGCAGTTGAATTCAGTTCCCGGCCCAAATGGCATGAAACTATTAACCGAATCTATTATTTTCTCCCACTAGTCTATAAAATCCATGTGAATCTATCACTTCTCCTAATTCTGGTATGTGACTCATCGAATCCTATAGCTTCTATCACGATGGTTTGTGTGTGCAACGTAACAGTTTCATAGTAACTTACTAGCATAAGCTTATTATTTATGGCTTATCATTTATGGGTGTACATGACAATTTCCACATCACTAGAGACTACACTTGTGTTTGAAGTTCTGATCAACAGATGTTCATGAAATTATTAATTCGTCATGGGCCTCCTAACTACTTAATGAATTAAAAGGGATTTGTTAATATTGTCTCATGGGAAAATGAGGTACTTTAGCAAATCTGTTCTCATGATTCATTTTAAAGCATCCTTTTTTAAAGTCAACTTTTTCTCTTGCTTTATTCCCATATGTTGTTTGTAACTAATAGCTTCCTTAGAAGTTGCATGGGTTTCCATGTACTTGTGACGTCACTTCTCTACTTTGTGACTTTGTCTTCAACGTTAACTGTGTTCTGTTCCATCGTTAGTCTTCAATTACGTTAACTATGCTCCGTTCCATCTTAGGGAACCACACCATTGGCTGGTTCATCAGCTGACGCCATAATATGTGCAGTGATTGCATCTGGAGCCAGCATGGAAGAGGCTTTCATGGCTACTAAGGTGCTCGCTGATGATTGTTGGAGAAAAGGAACTGCTTTTCGGCTTGGGGTATGGACTCTACTTTTCATATGATGCTCCTTTTATTTTATTTATCTTCGCATCATCTTTCCCAAGAATTGTTAAATGAGGAGTCAAAAAGTTTGTGCAAACTAGGAAATACTTTGTTCATTGTCATCCACTGTTTCTGCAGGACTCTATCTTGTCGTCCAAGACATTAGCCTGCCGAACATGGCATTGATTTTCTTTAAATTGAAATTTAAGCCTACTAATGCCATGAACTTAGCATTTCTTATGTTCCTTGTGCATAGGCTGTTCTTCGTGATTTGCTTGATAAGTACCTTCCCGAAGATGCTCATACCAGGTCTAATGGAAGGGTCCGCAGGAAGTGGGAATTCCATCTTTCATCCTCTCTTCTTTCTCTTTGCCTGCTGTCCTGCATGCTCTATCTAGCCCGTTTATGTTGTTGTGTAAATGACCATTGATTTTCTGATGATGTGATCTTGAGTTTGTGTTAACTTATCGAAGAATATCAGTGACTCACTCAACGGAGCAAAATATTAATGCTAATTCCTGGTAGAGTAGTGGACAAAGAAATTAGTGTATTAGTATCACTTTAATTGACAAATGACCCTGCAGGAGCCTATCCCAATTCTTCCCAACTCTTAATGATCCTTAAAAGTACAATTCCTAGTCTTACTATGTATATTTGCCTCTCAAATGCGTTCATTCTGCCCAACTGCTTGTGTTGTACAATTGCCGCTACATAGATAGATAGATAGATAGATGGAGATCTTGGAATTATGGAACTGTGGTGTCTATTGATATAGAAAACCTGAAGTTAGGAAGTTGCAGCCGCCTAGGACTTCAAAGGTATTTGATGGGACTTCAAGCTATTTGGCTTGTAGTACTTGGCGTTATGTTTCGTCCCCTGTCCTCTTATCTGTTTTCAAACTTCTAAAAGCAGGAGGATGCCTTGTTTTTAAACTACTCTTTTCTCCCCTTGTTTTGTCCATCCTACTTCGGTTTGAGACTAGGTTCGTCTCGCTAAAGCGGGGCATTAGAATTCTATTTGTCAGCGGTAATTCATTGAGGGAAAGCAGTTGCAGATTTTGCTTCTCCAGAGGAGAAGTCTTGAATTGAAGCTTATTGTGAAAAGCGAGTGAAGTGGCATTAGTGGGTGGAAGATGTGTTGGATGT
Organism: Rhodomyrtus tomentosa; assembly: GCA_028455895.1. Classification (NCBI taxonomy): domain Eukaryota; kingdom Viridiplantae; phylum Streptophyta; class Magnoliopsida; order Myrtales; family Myrtaceae; genus Rhodomyrtus; species Rhodomyrtus tomentosa. Next base: position 43,161,079 of record JAPCWY010000003.1, on the reverse strand, counting down.
TGCAGCAGTTGTGCCTTGATCTGGTAGCTGAGACTGAACTATAGGTAGAAGTTTGTACTGGACTCTTAGGGGTTACAGGACTAGATGGGAGAGGCTCTTGCGATTTTTGAGTGGTCCTCTTTGTTATGCAATTAGAGAAACTTGACTAGTGGCCTATGTTTGCGATAGTTCATGAAAGTCATCACTTCAAATGAATTTCATATTTAGTTATTAATTTTTCCTTTTTTATTTTCCTCGAGTATTGTTAGCAGCATTTTCTTAAGATCTTGATGTTGCAGTTACTTTTACGCAGATCCTTTTGGGGCCTAGCGGTTTCCTGGTGGATCAGTTTGACTCCGAAGAAGATCTTATCAATGCAATATTAGCTTCTTCCTTCATCTCGGGGTGAATAGTTGCTAAATTTCTTTTCTTCACAGTGAATTGCCTTCCCCAATGCATCTCATCGAGAGATATAATCTGTCGCAGATACACCGCGCCACAGCCAGCCACATTATTTCGTAATCGACTGTGCATTGATGGGGGCTCTGGCGATGTTCATGCCACCTACATCTGCTGCTCAAACCGTATGTGCTTGAGATATTATATTTCTTCCGCACGTTAAAGAGCAAGAGCTGATTTGTCTAAAAAATCATGTAAACTTTTGCCTGTTTACCTGGCCTCCAAAGAAACCGCATGTTTCTACATAATAGCATGTAAATACGAACATGCTCAGGTGAAAGAGACCTAACCTATTGGGGAGAAGGTTGGACAAATTACTTGGTGAGAATCATTAAGTTGATTCCAATTGGAGTGAAGAAAATGTCACGATTAATTTTGGCAAGCCAGAACTTCGTGTTGGTGCTCGCGTTGAGTTTTTTCCTTAACCTCACTCAATCATGACCAACAGTTTTAGGCCGTTGGCGTGTTTATCCATAAGAGAAGAACAAATTTTCGTTGTTTGGTGGTATGAAAAATAGAATTTAATAGTAGCAATACCCGAAATCCCATTTGCATACACTAGCTTTCATCATGAAATTCATTGAATTGCTTCGGCATTTCTTTAATTTTTCTCATCCTTTCTTTAATCTTTTGAAAAACCCTGTATTATACGGTATTATCCTATTTTGTTTTTATCTTTTTTTTTTCTTTTTTTGAGGCTAAAATTATTGAAGATCTAGAAGGATCAATTAACACAAAAGATTTCATTGTAATAACGCGTTCAACACATATTGTCACGAGAATAGGCTTGCCTAACAAAATTAGCTTTGGGAAAGTACAAATGTTATGCAATATTAATTTGGAAAAATTATAACAGAAAAGTGCTACATCTATGACAACTATGCCAATTCAGCCTTGCACTTTTTAAAATTTCTAGCCATCGAAAATGTATCTATCGACTAGGTGGACCAAACCAATATAAATTGAGAAAATTACCAAAAAAATCCTAAACATATTGTATTTGTGTTAATTCAGTCTTAAATTTTTTATATGCCAATTCAGTCCTAAATTTTTTTATATTTGTGTTAATTCAGTTCTTCCAGCCGGCGCTAACATGGATGCGGACCGGCCCTGAGGTGGACAAGCTTTTAATAATTTTTTAATAATTTTTATTTTTTCCAATTTTCTTTTCTTCATTGTCTTTTTGCCTGTTTTCTTCCTCCACCTTCCTCTCTGGTCTGTCACGGATGCTCGCGATTGTCCATAGCCAGCGAGGGCCAAGTCGATCTCGCCTAGGCAGGGCCTCGGTACCGTCGCTAGGCGAGCTTGCTGACAACGGAGAGGCTCAGCCTTGCCAGATCTGGAGGTGACCTCGCCATGGCTGGCGAGCTTCGGCTTGGGCAGCCATGGCTGGCACCAAAGCTCACCTAGCCATTGCGTGGTGGCCTCGCCAAAAGGAACATAAATTGAAGGAGGAGGAGCGATTTCGCAGACTTGCCATCAAAACCCAAACTTCAACTCATGGAAACCGAGGTCGGCGTCGCTGAGAACTGGCGAGACCGAGCCTTACCGTCGCTGGCGATCTCGCCCAGAGACGGTGGCGAGGCTCTGCCCGAGTGTTGTCGGGTGGGGAAGAAAACGAACAAAAAGGAAACTAAAGAAAAGAAAATCGAAAAAAATAAAATAAACATAAAATTCTTCTATGCCAGCGCCGCGTCCACTTTAGCTCCGGTTAGCGTCCACACCAGAGTTGGTCGGTCAAAATTTGTCGGAAGAACTGAATTGGCATCAATATAAAAAGTTTAGGATTAAATTGGCACAAAAAAAGAATTTAGGACTGATTTAGCACAACTACAATAGATTTATTACTTTTTTGGTAATTTTCCCGATATAAATTGGCTAACCGTTTCTACACCCTCAATCCTAACATATTTTATAATTTGGCTATCTCAAAATTTGTGCATAAAGATATCATAACTTTTCTTCCGTTTGGCCAAACTGTGGGGAATCGATTGGGTAGAAAGTCTTGCTTAAGCTTTGTCCAAAAGACGATGTTTTGCGTCGGACCACCATGCCGTGATAAGCCCTGCTTGACACCAAGTGGGCAAAATCAACACATACCTATGTTTAGAAGTAGCATATTTGTCTCACCAAATTCTTTACTTCTTTCGTCAAATCTAGTGACCTTGGATCGGGGCTGACCAACTTCACGACAAACCATTGATGTGATGATTCCTTGGTGTAATTCGCGTGCAAAGCATAATGCTTGAGCTATCTTGAAATAATCAGTGCTAATGATAGGCGGCGGCACAACCCTTGATTATAAATAAGAAGCGGATGTTTTTGGTAAAGTGTGACAAAGAGGAGCCCTTGCTAGCGAATTACATCCCTAGTGTTTGAAGCAAGTAATATCTTGTGAGTAAAATTTGTGAATTACTTTTGTGAAATTGAGAGATTATTTCATAAGAAATTTCGTAAATAAATACTTATGTGGGTTGTTTGATGTAATGAGAAATTAGAAAATACTTAGCGTGTTTGAGTGGTTTTAGAGTTGTATACCTGACCTATTTCATTTTTATTGCTTCGCGTAATAGGTATAATGGCCCAATTTACACTGCTTTAATGGTGGATGTAGTTGGCGAGTTTGTTTCCCCCGATTATCTAGTCAACCACTCTTACTTTGGCATTCTTAGAATGTCACTTCTTTAAGAGGTTCATGTACCCATCTATTTTAAAACGTAGAATAACATTTAAAACGAAAAAAGTACATTAAAGAGTGCCAATATATGTATATGGTGTTCAATTTGGTGTTAATACTTAATTTTTTTAAAACTGCCAACTTCGGTGAGCTTTGCCGAAATCTAATGTGGCATCTACCTGACATGCTGAAGCTTCCAAGTCAACAATTAAAAAAATCCAAAAGTTTAAAAAGTTAAAAAAACTAAAAAAAATATGCTAAATAAACTAAAGAAAAAAATAGAGAGCCGCTGCAACTTCCACTTCAGTTATTTTTTAGGCTATTTTTCTATTTAATTTTAATTTTTAAAAAAAATTAACTATTTTTAAGTTGGACAGTCCACATGGCATCCAGAAAGTTGACATTTTTTTATAGAAAAATTGACACGTAACATTATAAAAATTAATAAAAATATCCCATATAATGTTTGGTCGGAATTGATGCTTATAATTATTTTTGGCCGGAATTAGCACTTAGGCGATCTTTTTTTTTTTTAGATTTGGCACTAAAGTGATCCAAAAAATATATTGGCACCAAATTGAATATCGTACACAAATATTGACACTTTTGATCCCCTTTTGCCAATCCAAATCTTTAACTGTTCATGTTATTTTTTGCTTTAGAGGAATAATTTGATGCAAAACCTAGTAACAAAGAATCAAAAGCAGATCGGCAGCCGATGTTGTTCGTGTTGAACAGCTTCCCTTTGAACTATTTAGTGGTCTAAAGACCCTAAACTAGAGGACCATTGCACTCCACAAAGCATTTAGGCTGCTCAAGTAATCACGAAAATGAAACGTTTGCATAAGACCAAAAAAAAAAAAAAGACTTGAGTACCGACTGTTCGAGTTTCGTTCCGGAATCTGCCCAATTGAGCAAACGGGGTAGATATGATGTTGTTCATATTTAAGCAAAACGACCTGAATACGAAGGCCGGTCTTAACCGGTCGGCCGGTCGGTTCAGGCGAACATGACTGAGCAAGCTAATGTAAGATGGCTACGAATGTATTATACTTGTGTTTTGCAATCTAATTAACAAATGCTAGTATCCTTCAATTTTGTACTCATTCCGGAAGTAATTAACTAAGCGTTCCCCAATTATCCTTTTTTTTTTAAAAAAAAAATTGGCAAGTAATTGGCCAATCCATTAACAAATGAGAATTGCTCACAAAAATGGAAAAAATTAAGCTATTATTTTTTTTTTGGTAAGGAAAGATGGCTATTATTGATTCCTCACTAAAGCAAAAACAAAATTAAAAATCAATTTGAAATGAAAAAATTAATTATTCTGTCCCGGTCCGCCGAGTTATGCCACGCACTCTTGTCTCGGTCTAACATACGTGACTAGTCATTATTGACCACTCCCCGTTCAACCGGTCCGGATGACAAAGTTAGATAAACCTTACCGCCACCGTGGCCGTGAGCTTCCTAGATAAGTATGCCAACTAGGTTGACAACGTTTCGTTTGACCCGGATTCGCTCTCCGTCAAGGCCCATCCGCTAGAGTTGGCAACATAGATCTGGAACTCATATAAAATTACGTGGGTGAAAAAGCAAGTTGACTTAGGTTTTAAAAACAAGTTCAAATGGGTCATAAATGAATTATTTAACAACTTAATGAGTTTTAAATATTCCAATGTATCCACTTCTATCCAATTTCGTCAAGAATCGATGACGAGATGATGTCCCACGCAAGAAGGTCGACATAATTGAATGGCCACTTCAGATTTTTCGTTAAAGTGGACTAAAAAGGCTATATTGGAATTTTCCATAAAAGTTCTCACAAAATTAAAAAATTTAACACTGAATCCCGTAATTTTAGGGCTGATTGTGTAACCTTTTAACTTTTTTAGACTCCGTAAGTAGACCCGATCATATTTTTTGGTGATCCCTAACTTCTTTCTTATAGCGAAAACATTTATTTGTGTTGATGTGAAAGTGAACACTACCTATGCATTTTCAGATATTTTGTGAACAAATCCCAATAAAATAAAATTGATTGGTATTGTTATTTCTAAAGCAGCAATTATAGAAAGAAAGGCTAAAGATGCTTAGCCTTCAAAACAAATGATTTGAAAAATATTTTCCACGCTTTTGCTCGCGAGGCTTCGTCGGATTGACCGCCGATCGTAGTTGAAGAAGTCATTAAGGTAATGTCAATGGCAGCTCGCGCACCGAGTGCATCTAATAATCTTCTCCAAACAGGATACCACCAGACTATTTGCCCGAACAACTTCCGCATTGTTGTCAGCAATACTATGATCCGTGGCTCCGAAAGATGTATGATGCAGAACTTTGAATCCAAGATTGGGCCCTGTTACATGTACGTAGGACAAGACAAAATTAACAAATCTTGAAGCAATTGTTCAGAATCATATGCGATGCGAGCAAGTACCTTCATGAAATGATACAGCAGACGATGATATTTTCAATCAATGATGATCATCAGATTCTACAATCCAACAGGAGTCCTCGCCAACTTTCCTTGCTTTCTTCCTTGGCTTATTCTTCATAGTTTCGTGTCGTACGATCATCAACCTGACCACTGAGAAACACTATCTGTCCTCCAGTTGTCGATTTCCCAGCATCTACAGCGAAGATTTGCAACCAATAATGAGCGCACAGAATCGACGAAAGACTCATAAAAACAAAACTAATCACAAACAGGAGACATGTAAATTTTTGCGGCATTACAACCAGCAAATAAAAACAACATTCAAATGTCAAACTCAAACGAGGTAGAAACTTAATCAAGAGGAAGAAAGGCAATGAAAATCAACCTACCAACATGGCCAATGAAAAAGAACATTCAAATGTCATTTCGTGTCTTCTTCCATCTCATCTGTTATATCTTCTTCTCCCAGAACAGCTATTTCCTTACCTAATCCAAACAGCGAGATCAACTATAAATTATCTAAACATCAAATTATGGATGCGACACATCAACCGCAAAGAGTTTGAATGCATTCACCCTAAGACAAAAGAACCTCGTAATAGCACCTTTCTGCTCAACCGGGACTGGATGAGAGTTTGTAGCTGTCACCTCCACTTCCACTCTTCCACATTTAATAGGCATGCATACTGCTTAAAGAATGATTCATCATTTAATAGTTTCTTGCTTCTTGTTCCATACTGAGATTTTCAAAAAAAAAAAAAAAAAAATTCTCCTTTTGAGCGAGAAGGGTGGGTGTGACACAAAGAAATATGTTGACCACAAAGCAAAGCAAGAATAGCTCTGAGATAGCTAAGAACAACATTGACATATCCAGATTCTTGTGGCCACAGCTGAACCTACCAAGCATTTGAATCTACTGAGCAGTTTATTCAAATAGCAATCCTAATTGACAGTCGCCTATAAGGTAAGGAACTCGAAGAAGCATCTTAGGGGAGCAAGTACCATGGAATGCTAGCATGGTAAATAACCCAAGCTTCAAAACTGTTTGATGAAAATTTCGTTTGTATATCATGGTTACAGTCATTGTCTTCCTCCGAGGCATATATAGTCAAAAGAAAGGTCCATTAACCTCACACGTTTAAGAGAGCCAGTGCAGACTTACTAGATATAACCAATCAAATTATTATTATTTTTATAACCAAACCAACCAAATTATTTTTGTTTGTGCCACAAATAAAATTTTAGTAGGTAGCCCCAGCAAAGAATGTGACTTCCACATCAGATGAACAAATGAAAATTTAGCCAAAACAAAAACCAGCGTATAGATCCTACCAACCTGATTTTCTTAAATGGCTTTTGGCAAGGCATCCCTCTCTTTGTATGCAGGGAGATTTCGACGAAATTCAAGCATCTTTTGCCCTTCAACGACATTCGTAGGACGTTAATAGTACTTGTCAGTGATAAGAAATAGTTGTAAAAAATCAAGAACACTTACTAGGCATACAGATGCGGCTATCTATAAAATATTCCACAAAATTCACTGCTAAATTCACCTGCCAATCTTGCTGTTTATTACGCAATCGTAAACTTCTCCGACGTTGAATTTTCTCTACAACTACGCTGTTAGTGTTTGGTGTAATACACTCCTGCTTGTCATAAAGATCGTCAACAGCAATACTTCCATTAACGCCACCCTCTGATTTTGGAGAATACAACAACCTATCCCTACTTTTTCGGCTTTTGGGAAAGGTATGCTTGGAGGTGCTTATCCACTTCCATTTGCAATCTATAAGGTAATACCACCTGAATACACACGAGCATTAATCTACATTTTCACTGCAAAAGAAAATTCACCACGTGGAAGCACATAGTTTCAAAACCATGACGACATCATTAATACAAATTTAGCTAGGCACTTCATCCACTTATACATCTTTCTATAAGCATGTGGAAATGGGTTAGAAAGACAGGGACAAAGTACATTTATCAGGGATTTACCTCTTTTCTGTGGGCGACTGTCATCAAGATCAGATCTGTAATTTGGCAGAAGGACTTTGCTAAAGACAACTACTTTCGACTATTGATGGCTGCAAATGGAAATTGCATATGAGAAATAGCGGAAATGATGAAAACAGGGGAGGAGGACTGGCCTTAAGTGGTTGTCATCTGTAATCTGCAATAAGCCTAAGCACCTATACAAACCCCTCCTGGTTGCCAGGGCTGAAAGTTGTTCAAAGTTATTCGCGTCTTTCCTCTCCCTAGATACCATCTCCTGCTCCTCTTTATTACAAAGAAGCATGGTCAACTTCCACTTCCACTTCCACTCTTCCACATTATCAAGGGTTGATGCATGCTAGAACACAACAGAACACCAAAACAACATAAATTAAGATTCAACAAGAAGTCTCCCCTAAAAACTGGGAAAAATCCCAAAAGAGAAGGCATGAATGCCAGCAAGAACTACTTGCTATCCAGGTGTATGCATGGAGTTGCCTCAAACTTTGTTAATTATGAAGCGAAATCAATGTTCCACGCTTGGGATTGGCACAAAGGATCCACAACATTCTTTTTTCACAGGCTACAGAAAGACGAGCAGGCTACTTCTCCAAGATACCAAATAAATTCCCTAGAATTGCTAAGCTAACATATCAACCAAACAAGTTAAAAGAGTTGAGAGGCAGGGTGACGAAAGAGTTAGGACTTGATTCAACATACCCGAAAATTTACATTCATCAGCAAATTAGGTGAAATTATACAACAGTGAAAGTCCACCAGTAATATGTTATCGCCATGTTCTAGACTTCTAATACTGATCTCTTAAAATTACATCAATCTGAATCATTTGCATACTGGACTCCTTCGATTAAATCGCTTGACGCGGAATTAAAAGAAACAACATCTAGCCTAACCGGACCTCATAAATAAGTTTGAGTTGGTTGGAACAATGCTTTGCAAATATTCCGGCAGATGCAGATAACGCCGACATAGTGCTCCGATCTATGTCGGGCCTGGCTAGTAAGTAATGAATCATCCTTAGGGCCCGGCTGAATGTAAGACCTCTAATCCATATCTACACAATTGTGATTTTATAACATTATAACAAATTAAAATATCTAATGTAGCCATTGAACATGGGAACTAAACAAATATCGCGCAATCCCTCTATTATACAAATTACGAAAATTTCACATATCTGTTATAGGAATAAATGACATAATAAATATATATCTAATAATAATATAGTTTTATTACAAAAAGTTCATCAAACAAATGCGATCTACTGTTGAGCCGACTTATGTCTACAAGTTTCCTTATTGTGCCCTGATTTGCCACAGTTTCCGCAATGGATACGCGATGTGCTCGCCGTTGTCTAGTCCATCTCATTTCTGATGCGTGATGCATGGGGCCTTCCTTTCTGATGAAGACGACACGGGTTTGGCACTAATGGCGGCTCGTTATCTTCATGCCAGTATTGAGGATCTCCCAACGGCTTAAACAAGTAATGATAGCACTGAATGGTTTTGGCCAGCTATAACATTCATCTACGTACATGTTGTGGTCAATTTCATATGCTTGACATGCGGCGATTATGTGGGGATATGGGATTTTCAGTTGTTCAAATTTCCCACATGGGCTGTTCGTTCTTCTAAGCTCACTACCTGTTTGTGGCCCCCTGATTCTCTTGATCTATCACTTATAGTTCTCACTTTGAAAATCCCTATTTCAGGGTCGAAACGTTTAACTTGATGACCATTTGTCTTTTCACTATATTTTCGGAGAGCCTCACCCACAAATTCCGTATATACAAATACTTTCTCTTGCTGCTTCGTGTATATTGTTCTTCTCGTGTCAAAATAGTGGTTTAACTAATATAATATGTTTTCCACAACAGTGGCAGCCCACGAAAACCCTTCAGCATCCCGTTCACATATTCAACGAGATTCGTCGTCATCAATCCATATTTCTTCCTTTCATCATGAGCCCTTGTCCATTTCTCTGTTGAGAGCTGATCCCACCATGCGGCTATTTCAGGGTCGAATCGCCTAATTTGGTCATAAGCCAATCGAACTTTCGCTTTTGATATGCGTAAGCTGTACATTACACTAATAATTAGTAGCTGTCTTTCAAATTTATGAATACGCACTTTCTTAAAATTTACAAAATTGCAAATCTTACCTGCCAACTAAACATGTTTTTTGCCTTCAATATTTTTGAATTGTTTATTGTAATTGCTCGCAAGGTGCCGAATGTAATGTCTAGGTGGGCATGTGGAGGATGCCACAATATTGTGTCCATTGCTTGTATGATCCCGGCATGTCTGTCTAGTATGACACAAATTTCTTTGTTCCTTATCACATCTCGCCGCAACATATACAAAAACCAATTTCAATTGTCAACATTTTCTATTTCAACCACAACACATGCGAAAGGGAAAATATGATTGTTGCCATCAAGTGAGGTCGCACAAAGAAGTGTTCCTTTGCATTTCCCATACAAATGAGTGTCATTGATAAATATCACAGGACGACATCTTTTGAAGCCTTGAATTGTCTGCTGAAACGTCTAAAGCATCTGGTCGAAAACCATACAGCTTTGATCTTCTTTCACCTTACCATCGATCACAAAATGAGAACCCGAATTGTTACGTTCCACTTCTTGTTCATGTACTTTCTCAATTTATCATATGACTCATCCCATCCTCCAAAAATTTTGACAATCGCCATTTGTTGGGACTTCCAGGTTATTCGGTAACTAGGTTAAAAGTTCATCTTGTCACGAATTTCGTCCATGAGTGGCTTGATTTGATATCTGGTTGGGCATCGACCATTTCTTCTATAAAGTTGCAGATGTATTTTTGATCAGCGTGCTGATGATCCCGTAACAATAGTAGATTAATGTATGTGTGTGGCCTACTGTACTTAGTAATTTTCCAAAACAAGCCACCGTCTTTAGTAGTTGTGCGGAGCCTCCAATGGCACGCTACATTTATATTACCACACCTTATCACATATTTTCTCTCTTTCGCCAAGTCGCAATGAAAATTATGATTTCTTCTAATAGAGTATTCTTTCGCAATTGATTGCACTGCGTCCCATGATGAATATAACATGCCAATTGAAAATTCTTTCGCTGGATCAAATACCCCGCCACCCGGCTTCGCGGTTGTATTGTCTCGCATCAAATCAAAATAGATTTCCGAATTGGGCTTTGGACGTACGAATGGCGTAAAAGGATTACTACAATATGTATTGTAATAAGCCTCTATACCGTCATCGCTGTCACCTTCGATATCTTGTTCATTGCCATTAATAGTGTCAATCCAAGCATCATCTTCTTCATCAAAATTTTCATCATCATCATAAGCATCATCATCGTCATTATCATCGGACTCCATATACTGATTATGCACACCATGTTCGTCTTCACCAACATTGAAACCTTCCCCAGAATCATGTAGCACTTGGTGTTCTGCTACAATTGCATAAAACTGTGAAATGCCTATAGCACCAGCCTATTGTGCAAATTACTGGACCATCGTAACAGTGCCATCATTATGCACCTCTGTCATTTCGTATGTAACACAGTTGTATGTTGCAACTGGATATTTACAGATCAGTCTTTCAATATACTGATTTCCTATTAGATTCAATGCGCTCTCAATCGTAGCTATGGTAGATTGTCAATAAGTTTGCAAACGCAAACATGGTAGATTGTCCCTTTCGTAACTATGTCCATATTCATTTCGAACTACTCTGCCTTCCCAAAACACAATCGCATAAGATGTCGTCGACATTCTCTTAAATAAAAAAATTACAAATTATCTCGCGTATATAATTTAGTAAATGTTCATTCCGTACATAGTAATCGAATACTCACAATGATAATTACTCATAATCCGATCTCAAATACCAATACAATAACAATTAATTCGAAGTCCAAGTTGTAATTTCTGAAAAGTTTGAAGATCAAATTATAATTTTATTAAAATTCGAGGATCAAATTTTTAATTACTTAAAATTTCGAGGATCAAATTGTAATTTCTATCCTTACCAAAACAAAAATTGTAATTTCTAAAAAGTTCAAGGACTAAATTATAATTTTTGAAAAATTCGAGGATCAAATTTTAATTACTCAAAATTTCAAGAATCAAATTGTAATTTCTAAAAAGTTCGAGGACTAAATTATAATTTTTGATAATTTCGAGGACCAAATTGTAATTTCTAAAAAGTTCAAGAACTAAATTGTAATTTCTAAAAAGTTCGAAGACCAAATTATAATTACTAAAAAATTCGAGGATCAAATTGTAATTTCAAAAAATTCATTTTGAACTCCTCAAATAGTAAATATTTTTAAAAGCATATAACAAATAACAAATTATAACTTACACAGATGATTCACAAATAAATAAATTAACAATCTATAAGTTACACAGATGATTCAAATATAAATAAAATTTAAATAAATAAATTTATACTTACAAAAATGTAAAAAATGAATACAATGAAATTTACCTCAACTTATTAAAAGAGAGCATGCACCGAATTTAAAAGCTTAACCTGCAAAGAGAAAATATCAAATTAAGACTTCGGTTTTACTCGAACACAACAAATATATCAAAAATATATAAAAAAAAATATGGTGTACACTTACAGCGACGGAAAGAACCAGAAAAAACTTAGTGAGGGAGTAAGAGTGCGAAAAAAATTGAGCCGAAAGTAAAGAAAGCAGCGCGAACGTGAGTGACTAGAGGAGCGCGAGAGTTTCTGAAAGTGAGAGAAGAGGCAACGTGAGAGAATGAGAGGTGAAGGGGGAGGGAATGGGGGAGGGTTCGGCTTTGCTTAAAAGCAAAGCCGAACCATTGCTGCTGCAGACTTGCAGCAACAACTGTGGTCCTGCACGCTGCAGCACCACTTGATGCTGCTGCACGCAACGGCAGCAAATTATGCCAAAAAAATTACTTTTTTTAAACAAATTACCCAGAAAAGCATGAAAAAATTATATTTATGTGGTGCATGAATGTCATTCTCTTCAAAGACTCTATTTCTGGCAAAAAAAAACATTTTTCAATTACTATTTTCTAAACAAGTTTCTCAACCAAAAATCGTGTTTGACAATGATATAATTTTTCTATTTTAAAAACAGAAATTCGTTTGATAATAGCATGAAAGTTCTATTTCCGACGTGTTTCAAAAACACAAAAGCCACTTTTTTCTATTTTTCAAATCTCATCCAAATATATTTCTTAGACTAAAATCTTGCCTGGAAATAAAAAAAAATTACATTGCATTGCCAAACGCATTTCTCTTTCAAATCTATTTCATGGAACAAAAAAATAGAAAAACTGAAAAGTAGAATGACATTCATGCACCCCTTACCCAATTGGAACCCAATCGGCATTTAGGCTGCCAAGCCGGGCCCACTTTTTTTGGTCGAATACTGTGTACCTTGTGAAGTCTACTTTAATTTTTTCTTTTAAGTTTATTTTGTATAAATTAATTAAAGTGCAAATAATATTGTCATTATCACATCTTTACGTCGTTGGTTTTCATTTGGGCAAAATGCTTTGGTGGTCATGAGTTCAATTTCTAGTTTCTTCACTTTATTTCGTTTTTGTTTTCTTTTTTTCCCATCTTCACTTGAAAATTTTTTTTTTGAGTAATTTAAAATAAAATAAATTTTATAATTTATTATTTAATTTATAATTTATTTTATGAATACTAATTAATTACATGATTCCAGTATACTTTATTATCTAATTGATAATTTTATAAAAATTATAAATAAAATAAACATTATAATTTATTATTTACATAATAATTTTATTTTATGAATGCTAATGTTTTACATTATTTCAATATTGAAAATTTTATAAAAATTAAAATCAGGCCCGACTCAGAAGCCCAATAAAATTTTCAATTAAATAATAAAGTATATTTAAATTATGTAATTAGTATTCATAAAATTCTAGGAAAATGAACAAAAACGTAATGTGGAGAAAAATCTGAAAATCAACTAATTGTTGAAAGTTAATTTTAATGATATGTAGTGCTTGCTTGTCTTTTTTTTTTCAAATTTATATAATTCAAATATAATTTATTTATTAAATTGATATTTTTATAAACAATAAAAAAAATGGGCCGCTGCCCATTGGGCTGAGGCTTGGACTCCGCTTGGCGGCCCAAATGCTGAGCGGGTCCAGCGCCCCACTTGACCTCCCCTGCTCAGCATTTGGGTAGCCGAGCGAGGCCCAACTCGAGGCTTAGGTCTTGCTAGGCAGTCCAAATGCCGAGCAGGCTCCCCACTTGGCAAATGGGCCGCAAAGCGGGGCTCAATAGCGTGCATTGGGTGCTGCTCGGCGCATATGGGTCGCCGAGCGGCACCTAATGTGGTGTTTATATATAAAATTGGTAAATATTTTTTTAAAAAAATCTTATTTTGGAAAATTGTCCCATGTTGAGTGCATAACGTACAATGGGAAACAACAAACACGCAAGCCATCGATGCGTGGACCTTCTTTCTCGTGCCAATCAACACGGTCGATGGCTCTACATCATCGAAAAGTTGGAATGCCTTAGGCCCGAGAGACGAACGATCGACACTGAAAACGGAAAAGCCGCCGATTCGCGAAGGAGTGGATTTAACGTCGAGATAGAGTCAAACTCGAAAGAGATGGCGGGAGTGACGATGGCTATGTTCAAGAAAGCGTCCAGCTCTTATGCGAAGGTTATTCTATAAAATCTTCGAAGAAAGGCACGTAGGTTTTTTTTACGCCATTCAATGCAGGAGAAATTAATCAAATGATAGGCCTGACGGGGATAAGAATGGCGATTTTTTATGAAAAAAATTAAAGAGATTTGTGACTCTCCGTGGAAAAATTGCGAAAAGAAGTCCTAAAATCATTGCATTTTTTGCGAATTCAATCTTAAATCTTTTATACTTGTGTCAATTCAATCCTAAACTTTTTTGCATTTGTGTCAATTCAGCCCTCCTAATCAATTTTGACCGGTCGACACTGACGTGGATGCATGCCAGTGCTAATGTTGATAATTTAATAATATTTTTTGAATTATTTTTAAACTTTATTTTCTTTTCTTTCTTTTTCCTTTTCCTCTCCATTTATTCTTCTTCCTTCGGCAGCCCCCGGCCAAAGGCTAGCGAGGGCAAGATTCCTCAAGCCCGACCTCGCCCAAACATGGCGAGGTGCAACCTCGCCTACATAAAGGGAAGATGCTCATATAGAGATTTGGGTTAGGTGGACCTCGCTTAGTGATGGCGAGGCTCGCCTCTTTGGGCCATTTGTGAGGTTAAGCCATGCAGTCATTAGATGAGGTCGACCTCGCTTAGATATTAAAAAATATATAATTTATTAATGGATTGGCCTTGTCTAACTAAATGGGTTGTAAATGGATTCAAAGATAAACTCATTTACAATACACTTGTTAGGGAAACATAAAGGGTCCTTAAACTTTGATCTAATGTGCAATATGGTCCATAAATTGTTAATTTGACCATCATGGTCCTCAAAATTTAGCTCAACATGTAATGTGATCCCTCGACTTTCAAATTATTTCATGTGGTCTCTGAACTTTTGAAATGTATTCAACTTAATCCCTAAACTATGAGAAAATATCCAATGTTGCCCTCGAATTTTAATTAATTGAAGGATTACATTAAACATATTTCTACAGTTCAAGGACTAAGCTGAATATGTTCCATAGGTTTATAGACCATATTGGTCGCATTAAAAACTCAAGAACCACGTTGCACATTGGGCTACAAGTCCATATTAGTCAAATTAAAAGTTAATGGATCACATTATGGATTGAGTTAAAGTTACCATACCATTTATATCATTATCCCCACAAACTTTTAAGCTTAAAATTCATAATCATTGACAGCCCATTTTTTAGAATTTGACAAGCACATATTGACACATTTTTCAATGACGTGGGTCAAATATGAATTTTCAATACATATTGACACATCTATTACTAACCGACTAATCAAGACTAAAAACCATAATAATACTGTTAAAATAAATCTCTTATCCGTGCAAATCTACAAAATAGCGCCTAAACGTGTCAAAAATTACGAAAATGACACTTGTAAGTGGCACATTTTTCCCATCCATGATCCAACCAAACTCTTGGCAATCACTCAAATATATTCTAGATTTGCGGAGAACTTTCAGTAAATATCGGCCCAAGTTCAAGAATGCCAAGGAGACCAATGTAACTTTTAGCCCCTGGAGTTTTTACTTAACTTGAGTTAAATACGGAAGTGGGAGGGAGAGGCAAGAGGGCTAAGTCCCGAGTTTGATTGTGGACCAAGGTACTCCGGACCTGTGGAGCACTCTAACCAGCTTCATGGTTATCTACTCTGGAAATTGTGGAACTTGATGCCGTAAGCGAAGACAAACAAGAAGAGCAGGACCCGGCCGATGTGAGCAACCGCGACGGCTGGGAGGAAGTCGTAGTCGAAACCCAATTCTTGTTTCAGGAACTGCTTCAAACGGCATGTCGCCAGCTCCTGGTATTTCGAGATTGCCCTCCTTGTTGCCCACGTGGGAGGTGACGAGACCGTACAGCATCCACGCCACTGGTGAAGCCCAGTAATACCACCTCCACCATAGAGGAATTTGCTGCATAGCAGAAAGATAGATCAACACACGGTTCTCATGTTGCTGATGACACTGAACTCTAAATTATGTCTCTACTGCATAGAAAGAAAGCTCGAATTGGGGAATGCGCTTCAGACTGTGATGTTTTGTTCTGAATCCTTTGACAGGATTATGCCATCAAGACCAAGAAGAAACATGTTATTGTCCAAACGCTCTCTACTTAATTTGACAAAGCTAGAACTTCTCGATAAGTGAGCTATTGAAATTGCCTTCAGGATATATGTAATGCGCCAAATTACCAAGTGAAAGCAGAGATACTGGCCCAGGGATAAGGAAGCTAGAGAACAAGTTCCAGAAGCTCAGGAAGAAGGATATCACAATGGCAGCTATCTGTTGGCTCCTCGTTAACGCTACTACCATCATCGCATACACGGTGAAGTAGATGAAGCGCATAAGCATGTAGAAGTAGAACCACAAGAACTTCCCCGCCTTCCACTCGAACCAAATCATCGAGTAAAGGAGAAGACTGTAGACAAATGTCTGAATCGCTATGTAAATTGTCTCGATGGCCACCTGAAACGATCATCTTATGCCGTTCAGCCTCCACATCATGGGGGTAGTAATTGTGTTCTTCTATCCTTTTATGCTTCAAAGAGGACTCGGCCTTGCCAAATCACTGTGTCCGTACCTGAGCAAATGTGTATGGCAGCGGAGTACATTCAAGCAGCACGTTCACGGTAGAAGAACGTCCTCTCAATGGCGACAATAGGCTGCACAGTAGAAGCATTCGTGGCCCCAAGAAAAAGCACAGCTGCATACGTGGCTCCCAAAAGATTCAGAATTCTTGTTGCTTGGTCCTGTCAAGTGATTAATCTTAGGCAAAGTTTGAAAATGCAGGTCTAATGGATGACTTGCATTTCTATCATCTAATGATGTGGCATCTTGAAGAATTCACTTAGCCAAACACATAAGATGGAAGAAGTCAGAACTTACGTCTGGTCTCCTTTATTCCAGAATATCACACTGAGCAAAACGCCGATGACTATGGTCATGAAGAGCCGAATGACATTGTACTGAGGATTTCTCCAGTAAGACCAGTGGTTTTTCCAGAAACAAGCCTTGCACCGAGTGAGGAAAAGCTGCAAGTACTCGGATGGGAAGTAAAGATCCTTGGAGCCTGGAGCTGGGGTACTAAGCTCTTTGATCAGTTCTTGGTTCCTCCTGAAATTGATTCAAAGAAAACGCAATCGTTGAATTGACATTGGCCTTTATGGGCAAATTTTTTCCATTACGCATTTGAAACTTGGATCTTTAGGAAACTTACTCATTTCATAAAGATCAGAGTTTGCATAAATGTCTGCGAAGTCCACATCGAGCTGAGCCTCTACTGCTGGAGCACTCACTTCCAGCATCCATGTGGCCGGATTGTAACCATCCCTGATCTTCGGGACCCCTGGGACAGCCTGATGTAATATACGCATTTAGCAGAATTCAAGAATTACCTGCAGATTCCGAGGGAAATGGCGACTGGTAGACGCTAGTTATTTTGGAAACAGAAAAAGCTCACCACAAAATATTCTATGAGCTTGTGGGAATGGCCACCAAGAGATCCAGCATAGATGACCTGGCCGCCACTTTTCATCAATAGCAACTACAATAGGCACATTTCTGAGTAAATTACTCAATAGCAAGGCGTTTCAAACAACAGAGATAATAACGTCGAAGGATTAGCGATCAAACCTCGTCAAAAGCTTAAAAAATGTCGATGCTCGGATGGTGAATCATGCAAACAACAGTCCTCCCTCTATCTACCATGTTCCTCACCGTAAGCATTACGATGGCAGCCGCTCTTGCATCAAGACCGGAGGTTGGTTCGTCCATGAAGATAATAGATGGGTTAGCCACCAACACTACAGCTATTGTCAACCTCTTTCTTTGCTCAATCAAAAGGCCGTCGAAACCAGGAAGCCCGACAAGCGCGGCCCTGATCAGGTTGAGCTCGACCAACTCCACAGCGTTTCCATAAACATCTGTTTCAACATTTTGAAGCACATGACCAAAATAGAAAGATTATTAAACCATCTGATTTCAAGTTTCTCCAAAGGGGAGAATGTGAACTAAGCGCTAACAAAAGTGGGGCGTTTCAAGAGACAAATATTCCCTACCGTGTGAGTTTCAGTTATTATGTCAGAAGAAAGATGAAGCCAGGGTGAATATAGGAGGGATTCATAGACAGTGACATTAGGCGAGTGAATGTCATTCTGTTCACAGTAACCGCTAACCCAAGCAAACGTTGATTGGTTTTTAGGGTATCCGGAGATGCTAGTACTTCCTTCTATGTAACCACCGGTCTTCCTTCCGGCTAGCACATCCATGAGGGTTGTCTTTCCGTCACCACTAACCTCAACCAGTGCTGTGAGGACCGCTGGTTTGAAAGTGCCGCTGACATATCTCAACAATTGGAGCCGGTCTTCCTCGACTCCTCGACTCTTCATGTCCTGGTACCATGAAACATAGTAGCTATCAACCCTACTCATTTGCCTTACGATGATAAGAACAGGAAGTGAAGTCCAGCAAAATCGCAGGTT
Organism: Rhodomyrtus tomentosa; assembly: GCA_028455895.1. NCBI lineage: Eukaryota > Viridiplantae > Streptophyta > Magnoliopsida > Myrtales > Myrtaceae > Rhodomyrtus > Rhodomyrtus tomentosa. The sequence continues at coordinate 43,142,321 of JAPCWY010000003.1, read as the reverse complement.
AAGTAAAATTGGACAAGAGTAACACCAGACAAAAGAAAAACGACAATGAACGATCGTGTGTAGTACAAAGGATTCGCTCAAGCTCATGGTTACTTTTAGGAAGAAGTTACTGCTTCCAAGATAAGTATAGATTGTTCAGGAGTAAGGGACTCACCTCAGGCATATCCAGGTTGTAGTTCACATGTTTGAGTGCAAGAGAAAGGAGTTGGAATGGCAGAACCATCCCTCTTCTCTGTATATTCTCCATAGTGCTAACAATTTGTGAAGAACTTCTGACTTGCATATCGATTCCTGGGATTTCATGACAAATATAAGAGACCAGGCAACTCTTTTTTTCAACAACTGATCAGGCAACTGATTTTGGAAGTCAATTATAGAAATTCCTCGACCCTGGTTTTCTTAGGAAATTGCTCTATCAGCTATATGATCGGGACTAGAGTCTAGCAAGTTTATCAACTAAAGTAGCCTAAAGAAGAAAAGCATTGAGCAACTGATGAATTTTGAAAATGTGCAAACCTTCTTTTGCAAATTGAGAAGACAATGATTTGTTCTTCTTCTTATCTGCCTCTTCATCCAATACAATTGCTTTTGTATCCCCCAAAGCTGCAAGCAATTTCATGCAGGGAGTGTCAACACTGTTACACCACTCTTGTATTTGCATTGATATTATTATGTATCCGACTTATGATTTAACCAAGTCAATGCTGCAGTAAACAATATGTTGAAAAGGAGTGAAGACCCAAACAGCACTCCTATGCAGATCCACTACCAATACTCTTGCACAAAGAAGCCTCGAGACTTTAAAAGCCCTCTTCCAACTGTGGGCTCATTAATTCTAGGATCCAAATTGGGCTGCAGTTCATACGATGGCAATCAGGCTTCAATAATGCATTACCTGTGTATCATAAAGGCAACCGATTGCTGAAAGAATAAACAGATTTTACCTTGCTCCATCTTTCGTCGAGGAATTCATTCATCAATATAGCATTTTGCCTATACATCACAGGAAAAATGTAACATCTCCATCTTATCCATGGCTTGATGTCCTCTGTAAATGCGGGGACAATAAACATATCCACAATAAACTTAAAATTATTGTAGGAGTCAAAAACTTGTTGAATCGATTTAACGGCACACGAGAATCTGTGAGCAGCCCAGAAACAAATGCTTTAGCAAAAATATGAGGTAAATAGTACTTACCTTAGCAACAATAAATCCTCCAAGTATGAAAACCAGTGGCAAAGTGAAGGTTCCCAGGTCATTCATGACAACTTGAGTTTGCCCGACTGCATCAATGAACCTAAGAGGGACAGTGCCATATGATGGATGCCGAAGAGTGCCAAGAATTGCTTGAAGAACCTGATAAGAGTAAGATTGATTAGTGTTAGAAGTATTAAGGGTAAAGTAGTCTTTAGAACTCGTAGGATTTATTGGGCTACTATTGTATAAATACCATATTTTTACTGAATAATATTTTTAACTTTATCCTCTAACATGGTATCAGAACAGGAGGTCCTGAATTTAAATATTTACAGGTCCATATTTACCTCCCCAATGAATTTTTTCACGTTTATTACTAGGCAAAAAGACCCGATTAAGTGTGAGAGGGAATATTGAAATATATAAATATTAAACCACATCTTCTTCTAATAGCTTAAGCTTTTAGAATAGTTGGTAGTGGTCCAATCAAATCTTTCAATTAGCTTCCTGGAGTTTTCCTTCTTATCAAGCACAAGCCTTACTCTTATGAGTAAATATCCTGAGAAACATTAGCTCGAGATAGCTATCTCTGATGGAGAACCCAATAGCAAATTTCCGCGTACCTGCTACCAGTAGGAGCAAAACCAATGGTGTAGTATGTTAACATGGTCCAAATACCTAATTCCATGAATGATAGTGGAATTCAAAGGACCCAAATAGGCAAGCCGAAAGCCAAGCAGGGTAAAGCATGGAATCTCTCTGCTTATAGAACACATGAATCCTGAAATCAGTCATTGCAAGTTCTTCCATACCATGGAACATGACATTGATCAAGTTGAAGTAAAGTGCTCCAAACAACTGACATCAATCTTCCACTTTCCCCGCCGGCATTTGAGTCCTAAGGAATAACGTTATAGCAATAAGTGACATGACAGTGATCTGGGTGGTCTTGAAGATGTAAACAAAGGAGTTTCGCTTCATCAGTAGTAATTCTCTAGCAAAGCACGCCTTGCACAGCTCCATATTCGAAATCTCTTATTTCTATTTGACTAGTGCAGCTCGGTGAGTTTTTGATTTGTCATAAGTAACCCTAAGATCGGACGACAGTTGTTGGCCAATGTGAAAATATTTGAACCCATGCACAACATCATCAACAGAAATGTATCATTAAGGTTGGTTCTTCTCGAACCAATATTGCTCTTGATCTTTCTTGGATGTCACTTCTTGCAAGAAGTCGGCAACTCTTTTCATTTCACGGCACTTGAATCCCATGTACTCAAAAAACTCAAGGCCGTTCTCTCGTGGACCTTGGTAGATGACTTGACCCTCCGAGAGAAGGATAATGTCATCGAAGAGATCGTAGGTCTCATGTGCCGACTGAAGCATTGAGATGATCATGTGACATCCATTATATGAACCATCTGCCTCATGAATTTGCAGAAGTATACCTCAAATACCAAAATTGTGTAACTGTACAATGCTCACAAGGATGCCAGGCTTACTTGAACTCTAAATCGGGAAAAAAAAAAAGATCACTTAAGTGTCAATGGTGAGAGATTCCGGTCAAAAAATATACATGGCATTTATATTTAAAACATAGCAGTGCCACGTTATTTATAATTTAAAAAATAAGTGCACGTGGACTGCACGTGACAATTTTATTTAGAAAAATCAGTCCATGTGGCAATTTTATTAAAAGTAAAGACCACGTGACAATTGTATTAAAAAATATTCGGTTTTAAACTTAAAAGCATAAAATAAAATGTGCTCCAAAAAAAACTTTCATCCATCTTCTACTTTCCCTATCAACATTTGAGTCCTAAGGAACAACATTATAGCAATAAGTGATATGATAGTGATCTGGGTGGTCTTGAATATGTAAACAACAGAGTTTCGCTTCATCAGTAGTCATTCTCTGGCAAAAGATGCATTGCACAGCTTCATATTCGAAATCGCTTATTTATGTTTGACTAGTGCAGCTCGGTGAGTTTTTGATTTGTCATAAGGAACCCTAAGATCAGATGAGATATGTTGGCCAATGTGAAAAGATTTTAACCCATGCACGAAGTTATCAACAAAAATGTATGAGTAAGGTTGGTTCTGCTTGAACCAATATTGTTCTTGATCTTTCTTGGATGTCACTTCTTGCAAGAAGTCGGCAACTCCTTTCATTTCAAGGCACTTGAATCCCATGTACTAAAAAAACTCAAGGCCGTTCTCTCATGGACCTTGGTAGATGACTTGAACCTTCGAGAGAAGGATAATGTCATTGAAGAGATCGAAGGTATCATGTGTCGGCTGAAGCATTAAGATGATAATGTGACATCCATTATATGAACCATCTGTCTCATGAATTTGCAGAAGTATAACTCAAATACCAAAATTGTGCAACTGTACAATGCTCACTTTGATGCCAAAATTTTTCGTCGGCTCACTTAAATACTAAATCGGGAAAAAAAAATCACTTTTAAGTGTCATTGACGAGAGATTTCGGTCAAAAAATATACATTGCATTTATATTTAAAACATTGCAATGCCACGTTATTTATAATTTAAAAAATAAGTGCACGTGGATTGCACTTGACAATTTTATTTAGAAAAATCAGTCCATGCAGAAATTTTATTAAAAAAAAATCCATGTGACAATTCTATTAAAAAAATATTCAGTTTTAAACTTAAAAATAAGGCATAAAATAAAATAAAAGCAAATATCTTGCCAATGCTAGGAATTTTCTATATTTTTTCTTGAACTAATATTGTTCTTGATCTTTCTTGGATGTCCCTTCTTGCAAGAAGCCGGCAACTCCTTGCAATTTAGGACATTTGAATCCCATGTGCTCGAAAACCTCAAGTACGGTATCTCGCGGACGTTGGTAGATGACTTGACCCTCTAAGAGAAGGACAATATCATCGAAGAAATCGTTGGTCTCAGGTGCTGGCTGAAGCAGTGAGATGATTGACATCGATTATATGGACCATCTACCTCATGAGTTTAGAAGTACACCTCAAATACCAAATTTTGTGTACAATACTCACTTTGATGCCAAAATTTTTCGTTGGCTCACTTAAATATTAAATCGGAAAAACAAATCACTTAAGTGTCAATGGCGAGAGATTCCCGTCAAAAAATACACATGGCATTTATATTTAAAACATTACAGTGCCACATTATTTATAATTTAAAAAATAAATGCACTTGGACTGCACGTGACAATTTGATTCGGAAAAATCAGTCCCCGCGGTAATTTTATTAAAAGAAAAGTCCATGTGACAATTCTATTAAAAAAATATTCAGCCTTAAACTTAAAAATATGGCACAAAATAAAATAAAATAAAATATATTGCCAATCCCAGGAATTTTTTATATTTCTTCTTGAACCAATACTATTCTTGATCTTTCTTGGATGTCACTTTTTGCAAGAAGTCGGCAACTCCTTTCATTTTCAGGGCAGTTGAATCCCATGTGCTCAAAAAACTCAAGGACGATCTCTCGTGGACCTTGGTTGATGACTTAACACTCCGAGAGAAGAACAATGTCATTGAAGAGATCGTCAGTCTCAGGTGCCGACTGAAGCAGTAAGATGAACATGTGACATCCATTATATGAACCACCTGCCTCATGAATTTGCTTAAGTACACCTCAAATATCAAAATTTATGTACAATGCTTACTTTCATACCAAAATTTTTCGTTGGCTCACTTAAATACAAAAAAAAAAAAGATCACTTAAGTGCCAATAGCGAGAGATTCCAATCAACAAATATACATTACATTTATATTTAAAACATTGCAGTGCCACATTATTTATAATTTAAAAAATAAGTGCATGTGGCAATTTTTCTTAGAAAAATCAGTCTATGCGGCAATTTTATTAAAAGAAAAGTCCTCGTGACAATTCTATTAAAATATATCCAGTCTTAAATTTAAAAATAAGGTATAAAATAAAATAAAAACAAAAATGCCTCCCCAATGCCCGGAATTTTTTATATTTATTTTAGTTTTTAGCTTATTTTTTATTTTATTTTTTCACTTTTAGCTTTTTCATTGGTGACTAGGATCCTCTAGTGAGCCACTTAGAGGTCTTGTAAGATTTACCACAAAACTCATTGGAGTTTATACTCAAATAATTATTTTTCAAAAAATTAGCACTTAAGTTAAAAAAAATTAGCACCAAAGTAACCGTTATACATGAACTTCGACACTTCTAATATCTTTCTATCCTTTTGTTAGATTTCAAGATCTCAGATAGACCCCTGCCAAATTTGTCTTGACTAATCTCCACTGTGGAATGTGCTTGAGCTATTGAATCTTGTAGGTGAGACACAATTGTTCTCACCTCGGTTGGACGCTTACCGTGTTCGGGGATAATTACTTACCCTAGGTCTGCGAGTTGGAAAACAACCCTCACTTCAATGAGGGCAAAAGCACTGTTGAAATGGAGTCTTGCGTCATGGATGGAAACACAATGAAATATGAAGTTGTTTCTGGGCTCACCATCATCGTCAATGTTGTGTCTTTGGCACGACTAGTCACAACTCCTCGTATATAACTGGGATATGACGGGGCAGAAGCATTTGCTTAGAGAGCATGTGAGTTGAAAGTCTTACCAGGTCACACTTCCTAAGTTGTGGAGGTTTGATACACTCTAGCATTTCTGTAGTCTGTGGAACCTAATTGGTGATCAGAAGACAAGGACCGACCTTTTCTTTCTGGGCTGTGTTTTCGAATTTCGCTAGATATTGCTCATTGATTCTACCTCTCTAATTCAATCGGTTATATTGCTTTCATGTAGATAGAGATGACGAATTTGTTTCCTCAATTATCTAGTTACCCTTTCTTATAACGTGACTTCTTTAAATGGTTCATGATTCCCATATACAGTATTGCATGGGACATATACAGTTAAGGTAATAGTGTCATCTATGGTATAAAAGGCCTGTTTTTAGCTGATCCGGTAGCCATGTGTTAGCTTATATTTGGACCTTTTAGGTTTTGGTGATTAGAATTTGGAGCCAACTCTCATTTTAAAATGTAGAATAACATCTTAATCTTCAAATGTTCAAATAACATTTCTTAGTAAGTTCTATAACCCTCGTGTTGTTGTTGTTGTTGTTGTTATTATGATTATTATTTTTATTTTATTTTTTATTTTTTTGCTTAAGAGGAAGAATTTGATGCAAAACCTTCGAGACAAAAGAAACAAAAGCAGATCAGCAGCCATTGAATGAATCAAATGTGCATGATTATCGAATTTTCATGGACTAGGAATTTAAGTAATCGGTTCAGTAGAACATGACTAAGCAAAGCTGTAGAATTCTGTTAGTGAGGTCTGAGTTGTTCTCGTTGGAGGAGGATGGGGCTTTTGGCTTAGTCATGTACCACCGAAAGCAGCTCTCCAGGAGCATCATCAGCCAACAACTGAAGTTGAGGCCACACATCCACTTCACCGTCCAAACTTTGCTTCTGCTAGCCCTTAATCATCTGCTCAAAACTTGAACATCTTGTAGTTACTACATTCTGTAATTTTTCACTTGTCAAGGAGTTAAATGAATTGAATGTGCGTAATTATCAGATTTTAATGGACTACAAATTCAATAGGACCAAGCAATAATAACTTCAAATTTTCATAATGAAAAGATGGGTTAATGATCTTTCTATGTCTAGCACATTTATCGCCCTCAATAATCAGGAGACCCAAAATGAAAAGATCTCCAAGGACCTTCGGATATGGCTTCTCGACCTCATGGATCCATGAAAATATTTTCATCATGTCTAAATCCATGATATTCAGTACATGTGTGGGTCCTAACCATATAAAGAAAATCTTTCCTACAATAACATACGTAGCACCGACACGCGGCACAACATGACTGGCCGACCCATCATTTCTAAAAAAATATAGAATTCTGACACATTGGAATACATTATATTAGATGCATATTTTTATATGTACATTCTTATAATTATTTCAATTAAATTAATTTGATTCAAATTCACCTATAAATAAAAAATAAAAAGAGCCTGGAATAAATTTACACTAAAAATTTAAGCAAGAGAGGCGAACGTACAGGAGTCGTGTGAGATGTGTGCAAGAGTCGAGAAGGTGAGAGAGGCCGTAAGGAGAAACGTCATACAAGAGCCAAGAGGTGAGAGAGGCAAAGAGGAGAGACTTCATGCGAGAAAGGACGATTTAGACTTTGTGAATTATGGCGATTAGGCGGAGGCTTTTAGGTTTTGATAGATTTTCAATTTTACTTCTAAAATATTGAAAACTTTCAAAATTGACCCCGCATGTGTTGGAAGAATGTGTCAAAATTCCTGACTAACATATCATTGCATGTCCGGTAGAGTTGACCACTTGTCCAAGTGTGTCGAACGAGTATCGGACACTGACACGGAGCCTCTTGAAGAGTATCCGTGCTTCCTAAGCAATCATTTCTTAGAAAACATCAAATGGCAAACTAATTCTAAATATCACTCCTTACCATATTTCTAGATACAATGATGATAGAAAGGGAGAATGCAAGGAGCGATTTTGTTGGAGAAAGTTGAGACGGGAGCAGATTGAGCTTGCTTGGTCATTTTCATGGAGTCTCTCTTGCCGTGAGAGACAAGCCTATAAGAGGTTCCATGGAGACCTTGCCGTTTCAGAAATCTTTCGAGCCTTTTCTGTTTCAACCATAGCAAACATAGACCAGGGAAAAACGTGATCATAACAATGGAGTAAACAAATGAGAAAATCAAGTCTGTCCTCGTCATGAAGGACAAGCCCGTAAGAGGTTCCATGGAGACCTTGCTATCCTAGAAATCTTTTGAACTTTTTCGGCTTCAACCATAGCAAACGAAAACCAGTGAAGAATGTGATCACGACAATGGAGAGAATAATGGAGGAATCCAAGTACATTGCCATACTCTGCCTAAACAAAGTGACACAATGCTTCTTCCCTTCTAAAGAGGAAAAATATGGAGGTTGCTCAATCAAGTCTATGCTTGGGCCATAAAGATCACTGAGGCAACACCTATCAAAACCTTTATTTAAAACGCACCACGAGTGTGCGATTTTTCCCTTTTTTTTTTCTTCTTTGGAAATATGTTATTGATTGTTTGGAATTATGTTTGTTACCCTTGGGTAATCTTTTGCAGGATTTCAAGAACATCTCAGCTCTAAAGAATAAGGTTGGATATTTATTGACACTTGATTTTTTTTGTCACACTTCAGAAAAATAATAAAACCAAGAGAAAAATGATTAATTTCTTTTTTTTTTTAAGTTTGGAATCCTTGACACATGAGGCCATTTTTTTAACAACAATCAAGTTTGGGGTATTTATATTAATGGTCCTTGAACTTTGGCAGAATGTGTAATTTGGTCCCTGAACTTTTAACTTGTTCAATTTAATCCCTAAACTTTGGCAGAATGTGCAATTTGGTCCATAAACTTTTAGTGCATGTTCAATTTAATACCTGAATTATAGAAAAATGGTCAATATAGTACTTTTGTTAATTTTATATCAAGGATAACGTTAAATATTTTCATATAGTTCAGGGACTAAATTGAACATTTACTAAAAATTCAGGGACTGAATTGAACAAGTCAAAGGTTTAGGGATCAAATTGCACATTTTGCCAAAGTTTAGAGATTAAATTGAATAAATTAAAAGTTTAGGGACTAGATTCCACATTCTATCAAAGTTTAGAGACTATTTGTGTCATTTTGCCATTAAGTTTCTGCAAATTTTCTTTTACATTCAGAATTTCTTTCCAGTTAATTTTGCCTGAAAACTTGAGAAAAATACTAAACAAGTTCTAAATAATCTGATAGAGTAGTTATTCATTTCCTTTTAATTCTAATTTCACCTTTGCATCTCTAATTTTCGCATGCATCATAATTTTCCCCAATCGGGGGAATTTACCCCCAAATTGAGCCAAAAACATAAATTGAGTCAAATTTTGCCATTTTCTTATCTTGAGTCAATCATGACATTTGATTTAGAGACTGTCAATTACCTATTGGTCAAACCAATTTCATGATTCGAGCATAATCAAAATTTGACTCAATTTGTTGGGCACTTTGGACCCAATTTGAGAAGTTCATTTTGTTTTTGTCAAAATACGAGGATTTTCATTCCATTGAAAAGTTTGAGAGAGAACTCGAAATTACATTAAAGCATAATAATCTCGAAGGATAGAGAGGGTTAAAGAGAACCAGTCGGAGGAAAGATAGGCAAATCCGTAGGTCTTAGCTACCTAGTCTGCACACGAATTGGCTTCCCGAGGAGAGTAATTAATACTTACCCCCTTCATTCGGCCCAACATATCTCTACAATCTGCAAGTAAATTCAAGATTGGCCGTGGGCCAAGAGCTTGATGGGCTTGCTCGGTCAAAAGCTCCACAAGGGGAAGATTGTCACTAAATATCTCTCACTTGGGTTCTGAACACTTCACGTGCAATGTACTTGAAGACTTTGACTTCCATGGATAAGAAGACTCCATTTGTTGGATCAAGATACGCAGCCCCTGATATAAAGCTAAGGTTTCAACCGTGAAAGGAGAATCAACTCGGATTGCCTGCGCAAAACCATCAATTAGCATGCCTTCACATCTCTCACCACTCCGGCAATCGAAGCTTCAGATCTGCTATCGGCCCAAGACACATCGACATGGATTCTCCAGGACTTCTCCTTCTGGCGCAGTTGTGATCCCTGACCAGGTGGATATGTTCCTTCCTTCCGTGCAAGAACCTGGGATATTTCGCAACAATTTAGAGTCGACATACCTGTGCATCGCTAAGACCTTGTTAATGATAAGGAGTGGAGCTGGTTTGTGCCCTCGGAACACCAAAGTATTTCTTGCCTTCTAAATCAGCCAGAGGACCATTGTCGCCATATTTCCAGTCTGGAAGGCCGTACTACCGGTAAGAACTTCAAATAACCATGAATCTAGCCTTGTGATGTTGTGAGGATCATTGACAATATTGATTCTTGGGTCCAACCAAATCTGTTTTGTCCACTCGCATAATAGAAGTGCACGTTCTGTAGTCTCTTGGGCTTCATTGCAATAAGGCAGAGAGAGTCGGGTAGAATTTTGCGCTTCCAAAGGTTTTCCTTTGTAGGAATGGCATTTTGGCAAGCATTCCAGATAAAAAATCTAACCTTTGGAAGGAATTGTAGCTTCCAGATTTTAGACCAAAGCTTCTGAAGAGGTTGATACAAAGATGAAGCTTGATCTATTGTTGTTAGCTTAGTTTCAAACTGTATAGAGTTATAGGCACTTCTTGTTAGTGGTCTGCCCTAAGAACCAATTAAGATTGATACTCTAACATTAGTTGTGAATTAGTATGTGTTGGAAAATTGACTTTCACTATACTTGGGTAGTCATATTGTCTTTCTAGAGACCGCTTATGACTTGTGGGCCAAAAGAATTTTTGATCACACTGCTAATGTCTAGTGAACCTACAGGGTCACACACAATAGTGAATTGATTTCTTATTTTCTCTACGCCTTGATCTACTTAAGAAGTAGAGCTTTATTTATTCTCATATTACGAATATCTACGTAATCGTGCGCGTTATGAGATAACGATTAAACGCACGATTAAGTGGACGATTTAGAGGACGTCGTGGGCCCAGGCCGTTATGTCGTGGGGACCAAACCGTGAAGTGTAGGGTTACGAGTAATAACCCTAGAGACGCCTCAAATCGATCGTCATTATATATCACGAAGGAGAAAAATAGAGAACAGTTCTCTGCTCAGGCGATTAGGAGAAACACTCCAAAATCCGAAAGCTAGCACTTGAATCGTTGGAGAATTCAGTTTGTGTGTGTAGATACCGGTAGAGGCGCAACACTTGAGGCGATGATCCAAACACAACTGACCGTCAATTGGAAGCCGATCTAAAAGGTACGTCTTGAACCTATTTTGATTTCGATACACACATGGATCTTGTTTAGGGTTTTGTTCCGTTGCGTTTTATGAATCCAGGAAACCCTTCACTTCTGACATTGTAGGAGCCATCTTTAGATTCAGTCCATACCAATTTGTCAGGAGCTGGCCTTGAGCAAAGAGGAACCGAGAGAATATCTTGTACAATCTCATGACTAAAGAGGGAGTCCAACTTAGGATGGTCCGAGGCTTGTGCATCTTTGTCTATTAGATCCTCAACCAACACTGGATTTTCTCGGTTAGGAGGTCCCCTAGGATACCTGCAGGAAGCCATCTATCCTTCCTGATTTTAATACTTTTTCCATTACCAATAACCCATCTTACGTTCAGTGCAATTGCATCTCTTCCCGAAATTAGGCTTTGCCAGCCCTCGAAGGGCGGAAGCCTTTCCTTGCTCTCAAACAATCTCCAGTTAGAAAGTAGAGTCCTCGTAAAACTTGGCTCCAAAGAGCAGATGAGGTTTGCCACAACCTCCAAGCTTGCTTTATTAAATTTGATAAGATCCTGAAACCCAAACCACCTCTATCCTTTCTAGTCTTCAAAACATCCCAACTCTTCTAGTGAACTCCTAATTTAGTATTACTACTTTGCTTCCACCCAAAGGAAGCGATCTTTCTCTCTATGGCTCGACAGATAGAAACATGGATTTTAAACACCGACATAGCAAATTGAGGCAAGCTTGCACCACAGTTTTAAGTAAGATCTCTTTTCCAGCCTTTGAGAACAATTTCTCTTTCCAACCTTGAAGTTTCATATCCACTCTAGCCAAAATCCAAGCAAACATATTCCTTTTAGAATGTCCCCAATCCGACAGGATTCCAAGATACTTCCCAGTCTTCTCGATAATGGGCACCCTCAAAGTGTTAGCCATGTCTTCCTTTAAATACTATGGGCAGCCGGCGTTGAAAGATATGCCTGATTTTTGGAGGTTGATTGCTTGGCCCAAGGCATCGCAATATTGATTGAGAATATTCATCAAATGTTGACGTTCCCCGATAGTCCCATCAAGAAAGAAAATAGTGTCGTCGGCAAATAGTAATTGAGATAGTCTAGGACAATTTCTATTAAGCTTGATCCCCTTTAAGCTCCCTTCATCAAGAGCCTGTTTCAGAGAAAGTGAGAGAACATTTGCCATAATGATAAATAGATACCGGGAAAGTGGATCTCCTTGCCTTATTCCACGGGAAGGTGCGAAGAAAGGGAGTGACTCCCTATTCACCTTGACACTAAAGGTTACAGTTGAAATGCACATTCTAACTAGGGAAACCCATTCGTCACAAAATCCCAATTTAGACATGCTTTCACACAAAAAATCCCACTCCACCCTATCGTAAGCTTTTTGCATATCTAATTTCAGCAAGGCCTGAAACTTTCTAGATCTCTTCCGGACTCTCAATTGGTGAATAACTTCCTGAACCACAAAAGTATCATCTTGAATTTGCCTACCCCCAATAAAAGCGCTTTGTTCCGGAGTAATGATGTTAGGAAGCCAAGGTTTTAGGCGGTTTTCCATAACCTTAGAGATAATTTTGTAGTTGAAGTTATAAAGACTAATCGGCCTATATTGAGAGATGCTTTCCTGAATAGGCACTTTTGGAAAAAGAGAGACAAGAGTTCTATTCAGGCTTGGATCCAGAGTACCTGAGATGAAAAAATTCTTAACCATACTCCATAAATCATGCTGTAGTAAGTCCCAATGGTGTTGATATAAGTGTCCGTGAAAACCGTTCGGGCCGGGGGCCTTCGACGCTCCCATTTGAAAAACCGCAGTTTGGACTTCATCAAGTGTAACCGGAGCTTCGACCAAAAAAAAAAGTGTAACGGGAGACATCAGAGAAAGATTCATATCTCTCCCAACTACGTATGGGCACACATCTATGACAGGCTGAAAATTTCTAAAGCCCACTGAGTTATAAAGGGAGTGATAATACACTAAAATGCGGTTCTTTACATCCCTGGTTCTCTGCACCAATTGTAATCGTCAATTTTCAGCAAGGAGATTGTATTTCTTTGTCTTCTTTTGTCACGCTCCGAACCTGTCAGGCACACAAAATTCCACTAGGGCCGTCTTGTCTTTCGGTGGTACCCAAGATCCATCGGTCAACAATTAATAACTTTTAAATGATGTAAACATGCGGAAGCGATAAAACTTCTCTATTCAATTCAACCTTAAGATGACTCGGGACATAAGGTACGTCTTCTTATAAACACCGACTACAGGTTCAGAGGATATAACTCTAACTTCAAGGTAACATGAAATCTCTAAATTCACCAAAGCATAAATCCATTTTCTCTAATTACTTCTTTAGATACCGATCATTAGCAAGCTCGAATTTCCATCGCCTGGGACCTGAAAAAGATAATCCCACGACGGGGTGAGATATACATCTCAGTAAGGTGGGTCCTAACTCTAGGTTAGGCTGACCGTCCACTCAGGTAATTACAATCACAAACAATTCATACAAAATCCCAAGAGGCATTCAACTATCACAAAATAACACATGAACAACAAGCATGCACTTCATGCATCTTATCACGTCATTTAGTCCAAGCATGCATAAACAAGTCATGTTACGCCTTCCACCCATTCCTACCTCTTCACTTTCTTGCCCGCATTTAGAACGCCTCAAGCTCGGTCCGCGTAAACGCATCAGGTTTTCAATGTCACTCCAAGCCTGTATCGACACACCTCAACTCCGTCCCACGTTTCAACGCACCAGGACTATGGTCTTCTCAACCCCGCGTCTCGTACGCCTCAGGGTACCATTCAATTCAAACCCCGCACCTTAGCGCCTCAAGGCATTCATCCACACCACCCCGTGTTTCATACACCTCAGGGTGTCACAACATTTCAAACATGCCATAAATTTCAGTTCATTTCATAACACACGTTCGATTGCAAGCTCATGCTGCGAACAACACATCCATGGCATGCAAGACAATTATATTTAACATACAAATGCAACAAGCAATTCATGACACAAGCATCATCAATCAATCAAGCCCTCAATAGCTTTCTAGGACATCCATTGGGCAACCACATAACAACTTCCAAAAACCAAACGATTTGTATACGAAAATCACCCAATCGAATCCAATCTTCCTATCAAAGGTTTATAATCTCATTACCTCAAGCTTAATTCAACACAAGTCTTCTTCCGAGCACCTCAAAGGTTCGGTCCTAAGGGTCCAAGATTAAGTCCACCGCGCAACCTAAGAAAATTTCATCCAATCGTTAATTTCCTTGCCCAAATCATCACCCTCTTAAACATACACCTCATGGACCTATCAATTAGCATCCTCACACTTGTCAATGGTGGATTTGGAGCTTAATTTCAATACCAACAGCCCTCCACAGAATCGGTATGCTTAGAACCGAAATAGGGTATACTCAGTTTTGTGCATACTCCAACTTAGCAGCCCTTAACCTAGCTTAAATCCTCAATTTATCTACTAATTTACTTACTAACATGTAGTTCTAAGGGTTGAGGAGCCTCACCGAAAATTTGGAGCCAAGGCAACGCCGGAAAGTCCTTGAACGGCCCCAGTCTTCCCGAGTCCTCAACCAGTTAGTTCTGGCCCTTCAAACACAAGATTCATTTGGGGTCAAAACTCCATCAAATTCATCCCAACTTTTTACTACAGCTCATCCAACTTTAATACTATAAGTGTAGAAGAACTCACCGAAAATTTGAAGCCATTTGATGTTTGGAAGACCCCGGAACAGGTCTTTCTCCAAAACCGATCAGAATCTGACCTCGCCTAACCTTTGTCTACTCAAATCGAGCTACAGGAAGATCTGGGGTCAAATTGAGCTTATAATATGTCTTTAGAACCACAAGACAATAAGACTTCATATGCAAGTGGTTTTACCTCAATCTGATATCGGATGAAGAAGATATGACCGGAATAGTGGGACGGTCGGGACTGGTCGGCTGGGAGCTCTCAGATTCAAAACTGACCATCCTGACCTTTGCTCCTTCAAAAGGCTGTACATGACAAATGGATGGGTGGATTTGGACCCATAATACCTTGTTAGAACGGTAAGACGATAAGCTTTCTATTACCGATGGTTTTACCTCAATGGACCATCGAATGAAAAAGTTATGGCTGGAACAGTGAGTCGGTCGGAATAGGGCAGCGAGCTGGCGAGCAAAAGAAGAAGAAGAAGAAGAAGAAGAAGAAGACCGGCATTTGAGGGGGTATTCGGCCAAGTGAGAGATAATGAGAGGTTTATTCAATTATCAAGAGTCAACTTGAGTTGAATGGTAGGTTAAAAGTGAAGACATCAACTCAAGGCTTAATCTCTTAACACTTATCCAATGTGTCAATCAAAGCTCATCCAATGGCCATGGTTTCTTCCAATTTTCGGTAGCTATTGGGAGGTTTAAATAACCAAAATGTCCTTGTCCAATTATTAAAACAAAGCTAAGGCTTGAGGGGTAAAATAGTAATTTTACCTCCGACGTCCGGAACGTCGTTTTTCTGATTGCAATTTTCTTTGATAAGGCGACAGCTAATCCAATTGTAATGTTGAAATTCTTGATTCTCCATTCTCGAATTTCAAGACTTGTTTCTAAATCATTTCTCTATTCAATGCGATTCCAATCTATCCCGAACCGACGAGTGACTTTTGCAGACCTTACGCGTATCGACCTTGTAATTCATATCACAATTAGGACTCGTCAATTCATGGCGACTTTAGTTGTCATGTAATTGTAACGGTCTATCTCTAGTTTTGATGGTCTCGATCGTCACTGTTCGATTTAAGAAAATTTTGCAAATTATACATTGACTAAGCGGCATCACCCGCGCTCCAATCGTATACTTTCTTAATCGTTCTTAGATCGACCTTTTATGGCTCTAAATGTCCACTCGACAATCCTTATAGGCAAAGCGCCATGTCCTATTCAAGTTCCCTAGGTCCACGTACCTTGTCTCGCATTAGCCTTTCCTTTTTGGTCAATCAACTCGAGATTAATCAGATCCGAGCGAGATACGACTGAAATATATCGCTAGATATAATTCTCATTAATGAGTCCGGAAATGATAGGAGAATTAGAATGTCACAACTCTTCCCCTCTTAAAGAATTTCGTCCTCGAAATTTGCAACCTTCTAACCATCCAATCCTTTGGGGTATCGGCGTCTCATCGCATCCTCACTCTTCCGGATAATTCCTTTCATGACTCGACGATCTTACTTGTCCTTTCCGGCCCAAAACCATCTTTCCCTAGGACTTGTCTCATTCAGTCCCCAATCTGATTTACTTCTTTCCATTCTCTTTTGGTATTCAAAACATTTGTCAGCAGTTCATCCTCGAGCATTCACATTATCTCTTTCATTTGTCCATAACCATTATTACTAAGTTCTCGCCAGAATGCACTCTTTAATGTCCATACCATTCAGCGTATCAATCCTTTCAAACTTCCTTTCATACCAACAAAGATTCAAGGGCTTTATCAACTTGCCCTCCATTAACCAAATCAAGTTATGATCCTCTCGATTCCTTAAACAATTACATGATTACTTCCATAGTAATCCGTTCTCGATTCCATCCGAAAATCCCCTTGCATTTAAAGTGATCCTTCAACTTTCGTGGTCATGTCATTCTCTTTTATCGACATGTCTAATGCTCGACCATAGGATAGATTAATTTTAACTTTCAATCCTTATCACCGATAGTATATATATATCTTAGCACATCTTTGTGCCATCTCAAGGAACACCATAATTCTCCCTTCGAATCTCGATGAGGTCATCTCCTTAAGTTCTCCTCAATACTGGACTCGTACTTCCGTCTATGGGGCCTCAAAGGTTCCATCCATTCCTGTAACCCCTCAAGTATCGATGTTTGATCATGGTAACACCCCAATTTCCTTCCGGCCTTCAGGCTAGGTGTTTTCGGTAGCCGTCAACCAGTCATTTGACAAACTTCCAATTTAGAGATTGAATCTCTTATTTCTCAAGGGAAGATCTGTCCCTTTATCATCAATTACACAATACTCAATTCTCAACCTCTTATAGTTCACAAAACTTCGAGGTTTTTTTTTATACAAGCGACGCTCTCATTTTAAAGGATCCTTGACCACATTTACCATATGCTTAAACAACCTTGAGAACTCTGTCTCATATTGGTCGATCGTTCTTGGATCCTTTCAAGATTATTCGGATCCAAACAACCTTTGCTCTCAAGCAATCCCAAGAGGATAATTTTCATTGAACAACTCAACAAAGGTAGTCCAGGCAGATATCATGCCATTGAGGAAACCATTCCTCTAGTAACCTTTCACCAATTACTAATAGCCACTTAAGGCTAAAACTGTCAGGATCACTTTCTTTCCTTAGTGTACCCAAACCTCTAAGGTTTCCTTATCAAGATCCCCAATTCAGATAGAGACAATTTCAAATCTTATCCCTCTACCTAACTCGGTCAATCTCAACCTTATACATAATTTTACAAGCTTTTCCAAACTCTCGTGGTCCTTCCCACACATTTAATTTAGAAAAGATTAACTCAGAGTCACCTTTCTCGTGACTTCCATCACTTTAACTCATCAGTACGAGTATCTGTCACCACAGTGACTTAGACAATTATGGCTCCTCCTCCTTAAGCTTGCTTAACTAACAAATTTCCTCATTTCAATTTAAAGTTCCCACGACCCATTCAGCTCTTGGGTCTCGTACGATTAACAGATCGAGCCATATTCTCTTTTGGTACTTATACTCCAATCGCCCATCTTTACTTAATTCTCATGATCCATATTAGTTCTCGGATCTTCCATATCATGTATACTCGAGCCCAATGCTCTTCTACGACCATACCTTGGTCGTTCAACCTTGTTAGGTTCTCATGTCACTTGAACCACTATGATTCCCTTCAGGAATCAAAAGCTTAAGTCATCTACTCAAGTCTATCAGTCTCAGGCTGCTCATCTCATCATTCATCATTATCAACCTTACAGTGGTTCCCAAACAACTCTCAACTAGTTGTCCATTACCCAAAGATTCTAGATTCTCATCAGTCAATGACTATTCAACAAGCCAGCCTCAATAAGGCAACTTCTCAATCTTCAGCCAATTACTAGGCAAGCCTCAACTAGGCAAAACTCAATTAGGTTAACACCGAGCAAGTACTCAAGGCAGCAATTCAATGAGTCAATCGATCATGCTATAAGTCTAAGGCATCTGCCACTCTGTCACAAACACGACATGCTTTCTCATTCTCAACAGGCATCAGTTCAATGGGTATAAATCCCACATGTCGTCTACTCTCCCAATTGGACCTTGGCCAAGCCAATCACATGATGCCAATTACAAAACATACCCAACAAGTCAATCATAAACATCACTTTTCCTTTCAAACGGCATCCACTGCCAAGCACAAATCTTTTAATTATGCCAATCACATGCATCATTTCACATATCATGCCACTTTTGAACATCTTTTTCGAGGATCAATATCGTACCACACATCTCTTAACCATAATTGAACTCAACTTGATACCTAGATTTCCCCTTTCAAGTTATGACTTGGATCATTCCTACCTCTTGCAATCTTAGAAGCCTGCCAAGAGCCGCTCCTTGTCCGGATCTCTTTGTCTCGGCAATCACTCCCCGCCCTCATCAGACCTGGCCATTGCAGATTGTCCCAAGTCATACATCTACGGAGAAAGCCCCGTTTCACACGTCCCATACCATGCTTCATGACGGTTTATAGGTGTCCCATCAACTTGTCCTATACCAAGCGACAGTTTATTAAGACCAACAATGATAAGCTCATGCACACACCTTCCTCGACTTTCATTTTAATGCCACAAACACATACGCGTCCTGATTGTCCTCGCCATTCATCATACCATAATCATCTCCAGATCCATTCTTATCCATTGAAGATTTCTAATTCCATCAATGACCATCACATCTCATAAATTAATTGCCTATGTTCAACTATAAATCTCAAGTTTAGTCGCTATTCAAGCCAAATCCATATGCATTCAATCACAACTGGCGTTTAATCCAATATTTTTTGTGTAGACCTCACCTTAATTTAACCAAGGCTGACAATAGCAATTGATAGTTAAACCATCAAGATATCACGCAACTCAAGCCTGAATCCACTAACATCAGTCGCCTCTTTACAGCTCGAACTCCTCAAGTTGGGTCATTGACAAATCAAGATTACAATCATACACTTCAATTACCCTTCATTCATAATTTATTCTATAGCAACCTTAAATCCAGGCTTATGACTCCTCAATTTCTATTCATTTCCTTGTGAGCCTTATTCACAAATCACTCAAGATTATCCCTTAATTCGGCACTAGGACCATTAGAATATTACACAAGTTCAAGCCTATAGTCCTTAAGATTCAGCAATCCATGCTTATCCCTCAAGGTCTCACAACCTAATTGTCCTCAAGTCATCGCTTCTTATCATTCCAAGTCTCAATCACATTGGATCGAGCTGAACTTGCTCTAATACCACTTAAACGGGGATGTCGCGCCCCGAACCTGTCAGGCACGCAAAATTTCACCAGGGTCGCCTTGTCTTTCGGTGGTACCTAGGATCTGTCGGCCAACAATTAATAACTTCTAAATGATACAAACATGCGAAAACGATGAAACTTCTCCATTCAAATCAACCTTAAGATGACTCAGGACATAGGGTACGACTTCTTATAAACACCGACTACATGTTCAGAGGATACAACTCTAATTTCAAGGTAACATGAAATCTCTAAATTCACTAAAGTATAAATCCATTTTCTATAATTACTTCTTTAGATACCGATCATTGGCAAGCTCGGATTTCATCGCCGGGAACTTGAAAAAATTAATCACACGACGGGGTGAGATATACATCTTAGCAAGGTAGGTCCTAACCCTAGGTTAGGCTGACCGTCCACTCAGGCAATTACAATCACAAACAATTCATACAAAATCCCAAGAGGCATTCAACTATCACGAAATAACACATAAACAACAAGCATGCACTACATGCATCTTATCACGTTATTAAGTCCAAGCATGCATAAACAAGTCATGTTACGGCTTCCACCCTTTCCTGCCTCTTCACTTTCATGCCTGCGTTTAGAACTCTTCAAGCTCGGTCAGCGTAAACGCATCAGACCGTCTCATTGACAAACCCACGTAAACGCATCAGGTTTTCAATGTCACTCTAGGCCTGTGTCGACACACCTCAACTCCGTCCCGCGTTTCAACGCATTAGGACTATGGCCTTCTCAATCCCGCGTCTCCTACGCCTCAGGGTGTCATTCAATTCAAACCATGCGCCTCAGGGCATTTATCCACACCACCCCGCGTCTCATACGCCTCAGGGTGTCACAACATCTCAGATATGCTATAAATTTCAGTTCGTTTCATAACACACGTTTGATTGCAAGCTCATGCGACAAACGACACATCCTTGGCATGCGAGACATTTGACATACAAATGCAACAACCAATTTATGACACAAGCATCATCAATCAATCAAGCCCTCAATAGCTTTTTAGGACATCCATTGGGCAACCACATGACAACTTCCAAAAATCGATCTATTCGTATCCAAAAATCACCTAATCGAGTCCAATCTTTCTATCAAAGGTTTAGAATCCTCTTACCTCATGCTTAATTCAACACAAGTCTTCTTCCGAACATCTCAAAGGTTCGATCCTAAGGGTCCAAGATCAAGTCCACCGCGCATCCTAAGGAAATTTCATCCAATCACTAATTTCCTTGCCCAAATCATCACCCCCTTAAACATACACCTCATGGACCTATTAATTAGCATCCTCACATTTCTCAATGATGGATTTGGAGCTCAATTTCAATACCAACAGTCCCCCCATAGAATCGGTATGCTCAGAACCGAAACAGGGCATACTCTGTTTTGTGCATACCCCAACTTAACAACCCTTAAACTAGCTTAAATCCTCAATTTATCCACTAATCTACTTGCTAACATGTAGTTCTAAGGATTTGGGGGGCCTCACCGAAAATTTGGAGCCAATGCGACGTCGAAAAGTCCTTGAACGACACCAGTCTTCCCGAGTCTTCAACCGGTCAGTTCTGGCCCTTCAAACACAAGAATCATTTGGGGTCCAAACTCCATCAAATTCATCTCAACTTTTTACCACAGCTCATCCAACTTTAATACTATAAGTTTAGAAGACCTCACCGAAAATTTGAAGTCATTTGAAGTCCGGAAGACCCCGGAATAGGTCTTTCCCCAAAACCGGTCAGAATCTGACCTCGCTTGACCTTTGTCTATTCAAATCGAGCTACGGGAAGATATACAGGGTAAAATTGAGCTTATAATATGTCCTTAGAACCACAAGACAATAAGCTTTCATATGGAAGTAGTTTTACTTCAACCTAATATCGGACGAAGAAGATATAGCCGGAATAGTAGGACGGTTGGGATTGGTCGGCTAGGAGCTCTCTGATTCAAAACTGACTAGCTGACATTTGCTCCTTCAATGGCTCTACGGGACAAACGGCTGGGTGGATTTGGATCCATAATACCTTGTTAGAACAGCAAGACGTTCTATTGTCGGTGGTTTTACCTCAATCGACCATTGGATGAAAAAGTTATGGCCGGAACAGTGAGTCGGTCGGAACAGGGCAGCGAGCTGGCGAGCAAGAGAAGAAGAAGAAGACCGGCATTTGAGGGGGTATTCGGCCAAGTGAGAGAGAGAATGAGAGGTTTATTCAATTATCAAGAGTCAACTTGAGTCGAATGGTAAATTAAAAGTGAAGACATCAACTCAAGGCTTAATCTCTTAACACTTGTCCAATATGTCAATCAAAGCTCATCCAATGGCTATGGTTTTTTCCAATTTTCGGCAACTATTGGGGGGTTTAAACTACCAAAATGTCCTTATCCAATTATTAAAGCAAAGCTAAGGCTTGAGGGCAAAATGGTAATTTTACCCCTGACGTCCGGAACGTCGTTTTTCTGATTCTAATTTTCTTCGATAAGGTGATGGCCAATCCAATTGTAATGTTGGAATTCTTAATTCTCCATTCTCGAATTTCAAAACTTATTTCTGAATCATTTCTTTATTCAATGCGATTCCAGCATATCCCGAACCGACGGGTGGCTTTTGCAGATCTTACGCGTATCGACCTTGTAATTCATATCATAATTAGGGCTCGTCAATTCATGGCGACTTTGGTTATCATGTAATTGTGAGGGTCTATCTCTAGTTCCGATGGTCTCGATCGTCAATGTTTGATTTAGGAAAATTTTACAAATTATACATTGGCTAAGAGGCATCACCTGCGCTCCAATCGTATAACGCTAGCAATGCCTTCCTTAATAGTTCTTAGATCGGCCTTTTATAGCTCTAAATGTCCCCTCGATAATCCTTATGGGCAAAGCGTCATTTCCTATTCGAGTTCCCTAGGTCCACGTACCTTGTCTCGCGTTAGCCTTTTCCTTTTGGTCAATCAACTCAAGATTGATTAGATCCCAGCGAGATACGACTGAAATACATCGCTAGATATAATTTTCATTAATGAGTCCGGAAATGACAGGAGAATCAGAATGTCACATCTTTGGATTGTCGATGCATGAAAAAATCCTGTATTTTTGTCACCCCATTTAAGCCAATTAATCTAGGATCTCATACTCCAATTAAAGTTTCCCTATTTGTTCCACAATATTCCTGACTGCATCTGTGTTCTTGTCACTTTTTGTTCTATTAGTGATCTCGATAAGTCTCCCTTAAAGAAGTGTAATCTATTTTGAGCCATTTGAAAACTTTCCTTTACTCCATTTAGTGAGCGCAGCAGCCATTTCCATCATTTTAGGGGATAGATCCTTCTCGGGATGAAGCTGGTCATTCCATATCCTTTTCACAAAATCACTATACTTCGGATGATCAAGCCAGAACACTTCAAACTTAAACTCTCGTTCAATTGGCCATTTCTAGCCGAAATTGGAACTTGAACCGACCATAGGTCATTAGGGGTTCGAATTTACCAATCGGTGTATAAAATTGTAAAAAACAATTAGGGTTTTCGCAAATAATTGAACTAATTGATCAAAATTTCCCACTACCTAAGTCCTAAATATACCCTAGATTCAAATTGTACCTTCAGTTGCATGAAAATAAGTCAAAAGAGTACCTAATTGGAGTAAAATATCGAATCGGGTCAGACCCGACCCGGTCAAGAAACAGAGGCATTTCCAGCTTCTGTACCGGCGCAGAGGACTTCCGAACCAGTCTCACTTGAACCCGGTCTCGTTCCAGCCACTTGGAGTCATCGTCCGGCCACATAAGAGACCCCCTGCGACGACCAGCTGGTGCAACAATTTTAGGAGAGAAAAATAGTTACATCGATTGGGTATAAAGGCAGCAAGCTCTTCGGGTTTAGAGGGGCACTTTTTAGTCCATTTTTCATTCCAATTATACACTGAGAGTTAGATAGAGAGAGGGAATGATTCAGAAGCCAGAACATCGTCGTCGTCACCGCGTTAAATACAAAAAAAAAATCACTTAAGTGTCAATAGCGAGAGATTCCGGTATTTATATTTAAAACATTGCAGTGCCACGTTATTTATAATTTAAAAAATAAATGCCCGTGGACTGCACGTGGCAATTTTTCTTAGAAAAATCAGTCTATGCGGCAATTTTATTAAAAGAAAAGTCCACGTGACAATTCTATTAATATATATCCAGTCCTAAATTTAAAAATAAGGCATAAAATAAAATAAAAACAAAGACACCTTGTCAATGCCCGCAATTTTTTATATTTCTTTTAGTTTTGAGCTTATTTTTTATTTTATTTTTCACTTTTTGCATTTTCATTGGTGACTAGGATACTCCGATGAACCACTTAGATGTCTTGTAAGATTTACCACAAAACTCATTGGAGTTGATATTCAAATAATTATTTTTCTAAAAATTAGCACTTAAGTTAAAAAAATTAACATCAAAGTGACTGCGTAGCACCGAAAGCAGCTCTCCAGGAGCATCATCCGCCAACAGCTGAAGTTGAGGCTACACATCCACTTCACCATCCAAACTTTGCTTCTGTCAGCCCCTAATCATCTACTCAAAACTTGAACATCTTGTAGTCACTACATTATGTAGTTTTTCATTTGTCAAAGAGTTAAACGAATTGAATGTGCTTAATTATCAGATTTTAATGGACTACAAATTCAATAGCACCAAGCAATAATACCTTCAAATTTTCGTAATGGAAAGCCGGACTAACGTTCTTTCTATGTCTAGAACATTTATCACCATCAATAATCAGGAGCCCCAAAATGAAAAGATGTCCAAGGACCTTTGGATGTGGCTTCTCGACCTCATGGATCCGTGAAAATATTTTCATCAACATGTCTAAATCCATGATATTCAGTACATGCGTGGGTACTAACCATGTAAAGAAAAGCTTTCCTACAATAACATATGTAGCACCGACACACGAAACGACATGACTGGTAAACCCATCATTTCTAAAAAAAATATGGAATTCTGACACATTGGAATACATTATATTAGATGCATATTTTTATATGTACATTTTTATAATTATTTCAATTAAATTAATTTGATTCAAATTCACATATAAATAAATAATAAAAAAGAGCCTAGAATAAATTTACACTAAAAATTTAAGCAAGAGAGGCGAATGTGCAGGAGTTGTGTGAGATCAGTGCAAGAGTCGCGAAAGTGAGAGAGGTTAACACCATGTGAGAGCTGAGAGGGTGAGAGAGACCGTAAGGAGAAATGTCGTACGAGAACCAAGAGGTGAGAGAGGCAAAGAGCAGAGACTTCATGCGAGAAAGGACAATTTAGGTTATGTGGAATTAGGGCGATTAGGTGGAGGCTTTTAGGTTTTGATAAATTTTCAATTTTACCTCTAAAATATTGAAAACTTTCAAAATTGACCCTGCATGTGTTGGAAGAATGTGTCAAAATTCCCGACTGACGTATTATTGCATGTCCGGTAGAGTTGACCACTTGTCCAAGTGTGTCGGACGAGTATCGAGCACCGACACGGAGCCTCTTAAAGAGTATATATGCTTCCTAAGCAATCATTTCTTAGAAAACATCAAATGACAACCTAATTCTAAATATCACTCCTTACCATATTTCTAGATGCAATGATGATGGAAAGGGAGAATGCAAGGAGCGATTTTGTTGGAGAAAGTTGAGACGGGAGCAGATTGAGTTTGCTTGGTCATTTTCATGGAGTCTCTCATGCCCTGAGAGACAAGCCTGTAAGAGGTTCCATGAAGACCTTGCTGTTTCAGAAATCTTTTGAGCATTTTTCAGCTTCAACCATAGCAAACATAGACTAGGGAAAAACGTGATCACAACAATGGGGTAAACAAATGAAAAAATCAAGTCTGTCCATATCCTGAAGGACAAGCCCGTGAGAGGTTCCATGGAGACCTTGTTATCTCAGAAATATTTCGAACTTTTTCAGCTTCAACCATAGCAAACGAAAATCAGCAAAGAATGCGATCACGACAATGGAGAGAATAATCGAGGAATCCAAGTACATTTCCGTACTCTGCCTAAACAAAATGACACAATGCTTCTTCCCTTCTAGAGAGGAAAAATATGGAGGGTGCTCAATCAAGTCTATGCTTGGGCCATAAAGATCACTGAGGCAACACCTATCAAAATATTTATTTAAAACACACCACGAGTGTGCGATTTTCCCCCTTTTTTTTCTTCTTTGGAAATATGTTATTGATTGTTTGGAATTATGTTTGTTACCCTTGAGTAATCTTTTGCAGGATTTCAAAAACATCTCAGCTCTGAAGAACGAGGTTGGATATTTGTTCACACGATTTTTTTTTGTCACACTTCAGAAAAATAATAAAACCAAGAGAAAAATGATTAAATTCTTTCTTTTAAGTTTGGAATCCGTGACACATGGGGCCCATTTTTTAACAACAATTAAGTTTCTGCAGTTTTTCTTTTGCATTCAGAATTTCTTTCCATTTAATTTTTTCTGGAAAAATTGAGAAAAATGATAAACAATGTCAAAATAATCCGATAGAGTAGTCATTCATTTCCTTTTAATTCTAATTTCACTTTTGCATCTCTAATTTTCGCAAAATTCGATTTACATCATAATTTTCCCCAAGTGGGGGAATTTACACTCAAATTGAGCCAAAAACATAAATTGAGTCAAATTTTGCCGTTTTCTTATCTTGAGTCAATCATGACATTTGATTTAGAGACTGTCAATTACCTTTTGGTCAAACCAATTTCATGATTCGAGCATAATTAAAATTTGACTCAATTTGTAAGGACTTTGGACCCAATTTGAAAAGTCCGTTCAATTGGCCATTTCTAGCCGAAATTGAAACTTGACCCAACCATAATCGATCATGGGCAACACATTGGCCAAGTCAGGTTCGCAACAGATGATCATTAGGGGTTCGAATTTACCAATTGGTTTATAAAATTGTCAAAAAATATAGGGTTTTTGTAAATAATCGAACTCGTTGATCAAAATTTCCCACTAACTATATACTAAATATACCCTATATTCGAATTGTAGCTGCAGTTGCACAAAAATAGGTCAAAAGAGTACCTGATTGGAGTAAAATACCGAAGCGATCCGACCCGGTCAAGAAACAGAGACATTTCCAGCTTCTCTACCGGCGCAGAATACTTCCGAACCAGTCTCACTTGAACCCGATCTCGTTCCAGCCACTTGGAGTCGTCATCCAACCACATAAGAGAACCCGGAGACGGCCAGCTGGTGCAACAACTTTAGGCGAGAAAAATAGTTACGTCGACCTGGTATAAAGGGAGCAAGCCGATCGGGTTTAGGGGGCATTTCTAGTCCATTTTTCGTTCCAATCACACACTGAGAGTTAGATAGAGAGAGGGAGTGATCCGGAAGCCAGAATGCCGTCGCCGCCATAGGTGCGGTTTTCTTACTCCTCTATTTTGCTCTTCTTCTCGGTATTTTTTTGGCTCGGTTTGATTTCGCTCAAACCGAGCCAAACTAAGGGGTATACGTCGTCCGTCTAGGTCCATATAGCACGAATCTAAGCTTTATTTCGATAGATTCCATCGAAAAGCCAACAATAATTTCACGTTTAATCTTTTTCGTCACGCGCATGCTACCTGTTTGACGAAATGCCGAAGTGAGCTAAAATTTTGAGTCTCAGCCGTGAGCTCCTTACCGTCTTGTTCGTGCTTTTCATGCTCCGTGATGCATCTATGATTAGTCCTGATCTTGATCCTACCATTTTTTCGCATCAAATCCGCCCAAAAACAGCGCGGCCGAGCCTCGGTTCAACCTTGCCGGAGCTGCGCCCTGTCGACTCAAGGCAGCCAGCGATTAAGGTCGCTCAGATAAGCCTCTGGACCTTGATGATGCTTGCTGTGCTCGGAACCGTGGAGTGAAATGTGAAAGAACGCAATAATAATAATAATATTATTATTAATAATAAATAAATAAATATTCTCGTGCCCGGAATGTTCGTCTCGGCCGTAATTAGTGGCTAGATTCTGGTTGAGGACAGTCTTTTGGTTAGTCTTAGGTTAGTTTTGTTGAAAAAATTGGTTAGTTTCGTTCCGGTTTTAGCAATTTCTGGCGAGGTTGGGGTTAGTCGGTTAGGACTAATTAGTCAGTTAGATTAGTAGTTAGGGATAATTAGTTAGTTAATAGTAAATAAAAATAATTGAAAAATGAAAATAGAAAAGTTAATAAAAAGAATATAAAAACAGAAAATGAAATAAAAATAAAAATAAAAATATTTATGAAAAAAAGGCATTCGAGCGGGTTAGGTGCTACATGATAACACTTAATTTCTCTACCAGACCAAACCAATATAGATTGGACCAAACCAATATAAATTGGCTAAGCGTTTCTCGATACGTATTTGATAAATTTGGCTAACCCAAACTTTGTGCATAAACATTTCATAATTGTTCTTCCTTTTGGCCAAACTGTGGGAAGTCCGATTGGGTAGATAGTTTTGCTTAAGCTTTGTCCAAAAGATGACGTCTTGGCTGGCTTTTGCTTTCATGACCCGGATTGATCCGAACAATGTTGTCCGTCTGTCCCTGTCGACCAAGCCATGACGCGCGCTCTCGTCTCGGCCCAACACACGTGGTAAGTCAATGTTTGCCATTCCCCGTTCACCCGGCTGGACGACAAAGTTAGATAAAGCGCGCCGCCGCCGCCCCCCTTGGGAGCTTCGTAGATGAGTACACCAACAAGGTCGATGCCATCTCCTCCGACCTGGATTGGCTCTCCATTAAGACCCGCTAGAGATGGCAAAATGGGTAGAACCCATATTTAATTGTTCCAGCATCAAATACGAACAGATACCTC
This sequence comes from Rhodomyrtus tomentosa, assembly GCA_028455895.1. Classification (NCBI taxonomy): domain Eukaryota; kingdom Viridiplantae; phylum Streptophyta; class Magnoliopsida; order Myrtales; family Myrtaceae; genus Rhodomyrtus; species Rhodomyrtus tomentosa. The sequence continues at coordinate 43,113,852 of JAPCWY010000003.1, read as the reverse complement.
CACGAAATGATACAGGAGGCGATGGCCAACAGAAGGCGAAAAAAGGAAAGAAAGACGGAGAAAGAAAACGATACAGGAGGCGGAGGACCAAATACTTTCTCGTGTAACATATTACTCCCCTCTCGGCGAGCGATTTCAAGGGAAAGGTTTCATCGGCGCTAGAATCGGGAATGAGTCACGCGAGTCGCGAAGAAGTCTTTTGACTTGTTAGGATGATTCTGTGAACAAATACTGCTAAGGGAAGTTCTCAGGAGCTGCAGAGCAAAGAACCAAGACATCATGCTAAATTTTCTTCGATGAGTTCAAAACGATGTTTCTACCTATCCCAGACCATGGCAATTCGGCATAAGCTTGGGGGAAATCACTTCACTAAACAGAGTAACAGGAAACTTAACATCCTTGATTATGTACAAATGTCTGCATTCCTTACATTTTCTTGTCTCTGTTGCATATAACTGAGTGCAGATTAGATCTGGTTGCTAGATAACAAGAATACCTATGAAGTCGATGGAACGGCAATCATTAGACTACCAAGAATCAGTCATGTGGCGACATCGGCACCAGAAAGCAGTTCCTCCACTTCTCCCTCGAGCGACTGCTATTTCCTCATCGATGTAATACCAGATAAAGAAAGGATCCTTGGTGGTTGGCTCTCTGCCATCCTGTTGGCCGAGACCGATTTCTAACGGATTGAAAGGGCCGATTTTAATCCTCATGCGCTCGAAAATGAAGGCCAGTATTCGCTTCTTCCACGACAGTCTACCCTCAAATGTCAAATATCCAAGCCCACCAAGGTACACCCCATTCTCGATCCTCTTGCCCTGGCAATCCAAGCAAGGATCCATCAAAGTCAATGAAGTTGAGAAGAAACAGACAAAAGATCAATGTAGGATTTACTCAGATAGAAATGTAGGCGATTTGATTCCTAATAGCGCAACGTGAAGCTCTACAATACACGAGGGAAAAAGAAAACACTGCATGACAAGCAAAGCCTAAATGAGGCAGAGATCTAGCGGTATGTATAAAACCATCAACAACATCTTTAGTTCCAAACTAGTTGGGGTCAGCGATCGATGAACCCAAAGAACAAAAATAGAATAAAATAGAATATAACAAAAATAAATGATCAATTGAAGAAAAAAGAATAAAATATAAGTAAAAATAGGGAAAAAGGGACTAAGGACTAAAAAGATCAGTCTGGAACATAGGAAATCTACCCTCTAATACTAATAGCTTCCATCCACTACGAACAAATCATACGCCAATCTATTTCTCACATTCTTAAATCTTGTTTTACTACTTTCTCCCAAGTTAGTTTCCGTCGTCCTCTTCCTTTCTTCATGTCATGCTCTTGGTAATAAACTTCTGTTCTTATTGGAGCATTTAAGGGTATTCAAAGAACATGCTCAAACTATCTCAGTCTATGTTCTCTCATCTTTTTCGCCACAAAGTTATACTCCAACTTTTTGTCAAATATCTTCATTTCTTACCTTATCAATCTTTGTATGCCCAGACATCCACCTTAACATCCTCGTCTCTGCAACTCTCATCTTATGCTCACGTTGCGTATGTGCTGGCCAACATTCTTTCACAAATATTTATATGTTCTAGCCAAACATAATAGAAAAGACAAGATGAATCGGAATGTGGTTATGCTTCAAAATCATATGAGAGAGAGAGACAATTAGAAAGAATCAAGTACATGATGACCTAAAAATTTTGGTTGAACAATAATATCGATGACAGAATTAGCTTGAGGCAGAAATTGGTCAAACCAAGATGAAGAGCACATCAACATGATTAAACATGAACGCTGCCTAGAGTTCGAGCAATGATATCTGCCATATCATTAAGACTAATATCACTGCTAATGCTAGGTTCAGCCCAAAATGAGGCAAGAAGACAATGCAATTGGAGTGTATAGAACTACTTCAAGGAAAACAAGATAGTTTTCTGCAGTTGCTCTCCTCAGAATCACTGAATTACACCAGACGACTTCCTATAGAAGAATAACGTAGACATCACTATTCGATTGACCTGATGAAGTATGAAATCATATCCACTAGTCATTAGAATCATAGAAACCGTAAAAGTAACTCTTTACTCTTCTTTGTTTCCTCTAAATTTTAGCAACCTTATTGACAGAGGCTTCATTTCATTTCGGTAGAGCATCAATTGAGGGGAAAGAAATCGCCATGAAAATGAAAAAGACGAGACTTACAGCTGCATCAAACCTCTGAACTGCTGTCAACGGGAAATACCGCCCTTTCTTCAATTTATTCTGCCAATTCAAATTATAAAAAAAGAGAGCGGACAATTAGACAGCAATACTAACTCTAGTCGATGGTTAACGAATCAAATTCATGATGCGGACGAGAGCCGGATCACCAACCTCTGCTGTGAAAATGAGCATCCACGTTCTCCCTGGTGATTCTGAACCCCCCAACGTACTAAGGAACCCGGACGGATCGAGCTTGGATTTCTCAATCACGGAGAGAGCAGGAAGAACCTCCTCCGCCGGAACCTTTCTAGTCTTTGCAGCATCCTTCAGAACTTTTACACACTCTGCAATTTCCTTAAACCAAAGAAAATCTCCCATGATCAAACACCTACGATACACCAGACAATGTACAGCAACAACCTTCAAAGTTTTGATCTTTACAGCATCTTCGAAGCACCCGGATGGCCATACACAATTAGACACGTGAACTCGATGAAAGAGAGCACTGGACGCTTACTCTATCGGGCTGCTCTTCTTGAACAACAAGTGGGGTGGTCGCAATCTGGCCCTTTTCTTCGAGAGTTGCTCTGATTCCTGTTCTGGGACATCTCAGGACGGGAGGGTTTACACCTCTGGAGGAAGGAAGATCGGTGAAGCTGATGCTGGGGAACCGCAGGAGTGGGGAATTCGAGTTCTTGATTAAGGATGGCTGGGACGAGCTTCTTGAGAACGAACAAGAAGAAACCGAAGCCTGCGAATTCATTGTCCCGTTAATGAAGCTGATAATTCTTCTGGGGTCTTGCGAGAGTCCCCATTGTTTTAACATTTCCACCCAGACTCCTTTGTTGCGATTGAGTGGACAGGCTTTCCCGACGTTATTTTTCCCATCACGTTTTCTTCCGGGAATGCTTTGTGGCAACTTTAGAACATACCAAACATTTGTAGACGGTATGGTCCGTGTCCGTGTCTGTGTCCGTGGCCATTGCTAATCGTCAACTAGGCAACTCAGCACTAAAAAATTTCGCAAGTTTTACTCGGGATATGAATAGAAGGTGATCTCGTAAAAGAGAGGTGACTCCTTTACTGTTAAAACTAATTATTTTTGTAACGCGTGGAGAGATGTCTGCTTAAAATTTATCGGCCATACCTTCGTTTTCAGCAAAGAGTGGTTAATAATAAGGGGCCAAAATTTGGGCAAGTCGACGTTGATAAGTCATTAAGTAGCTTAATTTTACAAAGGAAACTGCTCCTTTTCCCTAACAGCACTATTAGGAACTATACAATCTCAATCGTAAAGACACGCATTATCATTATTAAAGTACTTATTTATTATTTATTAAGAGATCGTGTGACCTGAAATAACTGTTCATGTTGTCTCAAACTAACAAGTTACTTTAACAAATCTTATTATGTTGATGGTGGCCGAGCATAATTATCACCATACAACTATTTCTCCGTGGGAAGGCCTTGTAGGCTAAGTAAAATTTGAGCATCAAAAGTGAACTTTTGGTTATCTTTCTGCCTATTGCTTCATCTTTGTTTAGCTCTTGAGCATCTCGTCAACGAACTCAAACTTTCCAATTTCAATCGGTTTCGCTCGACCGTCAAATGACATTTTTCTTCAAAAAAAAAAAAAAAAAAAGGATCGCCAGGACCGCTATTGATCATAGGAGAAAATGTTTCAGTGTTTCTTTAGCCCATTTATAGATTGACACGTGGACATTGTTCGAATAAAAAAACAAGAATTCTATTTTTCTCTCGCCGGCCATCCAGCCATTCAGGCTAGCGTCTGTCACTGGTCATGGGCCAACAGCATCATCAGCTGGTCGACAAGGTCAGGGCGCGTTTAAGCCCCCTATCTAGATGACGGAGTCTTCTGATAGCTTTGGACACTGACAAGGGCAAGATCAGATCTGAAGTACTCCAAATTTAGTTCTAAATGAGCAACGATGAAGGGGGTGGCTATAAAGGGGCGAAGATTGTTCAACGTAATGGGGCCGGTCGAGCCTGATCTTGAGGGTCAACAAAGAGCTCCATCACCATGGAGGAGGAACTCGTCACTGGGCTCCGTCTTCCCAAGAAGGTAGAAGGAACTTGGAAGGAACTCGCCGCTGGTCCAGACCTGCAGCCATGCCAATCGAGACTCGTCCGAGGTAAGGAAAGACAAGTCCAACCAGATGTAGCCAAACACTGCCAACAATGGCTGCCGAATTGAGTCAGCATTATTCGGAGCTTGGCTCGTCCATGGCTGGCCCGTGTCCATCATTGATTAATGAAACTGCTGTCCATGGCCTGCTCGTCCACGACCGCGAGCCCCAGCAACAGCCTAGGACAAGTGTTCGCACCACTCGCAATCTGGCTCACCCATGGCCGCAAGCCTTTGTCGTCCAAGGCCTCAAAAAACCAAAAGAAAAACAAAGGCGAACGACTCATTTGAAGTCGATGGCCAGTGGAAGAAGAAAATTCTCGTCACTTAATTCCACGTCAAAAGACATGTAATCTGTTTGTCGATAGATGTGCCTAAAACATCAAATGTCCATGCGACACTATGAAACCACCGAATATTTTTCTCCATTGAGAAAAAAAAAAATTGAAAATGTGAACCTGGAAAAAGAGAGTGAAAGTAAGAAATTAATGTCTGCATTTGTCGTAGCGGAGGCACAAAATTCCATAGAGAGAACAAAATGAAAGACATAGTAACATTCGAATGCTCAAAGTCATTGTGTATGGACCTAAAAAGTACAAGTTAACAAAGTGCATATTGGACTATTGTCTCATTGCAATAGAGAAATCATTGAATAACTTTTTCGAGTGTGTGCAAATATTTCCAACTCTCGGAAAATTCAAAGAGGAGGAGAAGAAGAGCAATGTAAACTCAAAAGGATGATGAGAGTAAAGAGAACAATAGACCTATTGATTCCTAAGGGTAAATCAAAATCAAATAGCTCCTGTCATTCTGTTCCTATGAGAGATCACAGCACAAAAACCATCCAGCTCATCACGACAAAATCATTACCAAAACTCTTTTTAACTGTATAAAAATGTAACTGATGACTCTATAATTACCCCTTTCAAACACACAGGGCACAATGATGTAAGAACACACTTAAATCTGCATTGAACCACCATTGACGCTGCTCTCCATCACGTCCCAGGCTCCAGTACAGAATATTAAGGACAAACATATATGACCAAGTAAAGGGTGCTGCCGCAACAATTCAAGAACACAGCTGTAGCCCTTCCAATGTGGTAAGACTTGAGATTTATGGCATCTCTGCCTCCTGTAAGAGCACAAATCTTCAGTATCTGGTATAAAAACTCTTTCTTACAAACTATCGCTGAGTTGTATGAAGCTGTGGGTGATAGCTAAGTCCGTCTACCATAACAAAAGGCCTTTTCAAAAATGTAATTTGTACCGTTTAACACATGATAAACACGGTCTCAGGATACCACAAATTTCACAAGCTCCTTAAACTTTGGCCAAAAAACAAAAAAAGCTCCTTAAACTTTGGCAAGTGAAAAAGGACAGTCATTAGAAAAACCTACCTAACACAAAAACTGTTTAAGCTCTAGTATTTGATGGCATATCAGTCACCTTCCCCACAGCAATTGTTTTTCCTGTAAAAGAGATCTACTGGGTGAGTCCAAAGTGTAAAGCAAAAATCATTGATTTGACATGTTGACAGGAAATATGATTTCTTCACCTTCAGTGCGAAGGGTAAATCTTCCAAGCTGTGGAAAATCAGAGAATTTCTCAATGCATATTAGGTTATTCACCTGAAATACATATTCACAAGAAGATGGTGTCGACGTTAGGAAAAGGCAAGAGACAGATAATGCTAAATGCTATGTTTTCTTCCAGCATAGATCAACCTGAATCCGGCACACAACAACAGCACCATTCTTCACAAACAAAACTTTCTTTTTCATTGGCTTCCTCGTCTTAGGATCAATTTGTTGTAGCAACTCAACAATCTCACATTCCTCCACCACCGAATGGATATGTAACACTGCCTTATAACCAGCCGTGAAGATTGCCTATGATGGTGATGCAGGTCAAGTCATCAAATACATGGATGATGTAAGGCGTAATGCTCGTTCGAAATGACAAAATATAAACCACGAAGGTCCAAATACATACATTGTCCAGCAACTCAAGGATTACCAGTTGAGCAACAAACTCAGTAACTGCATCTATTGGTTTGGCTGCACATGGATAAAAGAAGTTAAGAGGGTCACATTTAAGTACTGTACATTGCCTAACTCAACACACGCGAAAGGAGATTAGGAGGGACAGAAGGTGGGAGACATACCAATGCTTGACAAGACAAATCCTGACAATATGTCCTCTTCCTCAATCCCAGATAATCTAATCCGGAGATTTTCGCCAGGTCCTGCACGTTTAACCTTGTTCTCATCAATGAATATTGCGATCACTTTAACTGATGCCTGCAAAAGACAGGTAAAGGGAAGAAGTGTCAAAATCAAGGCTGACATATATCTACCTTCAATAGCATCAAAATAAATACGAGTAATTTGACCTTATTTGGCATGACAATCAAGGTTTCGCCCTCACGTGTACTGCCAGATTCTACTTTACCCATAACAACCGTCCCCATGTCCTTGAATTTGTCAATTATAGGCATCCTGCAAGTTGATTCAAATGATCAACTGCACAAGCAAAATCTAAGCATCGTTCCGACCGATAAAAGCAAGTCCATACAAGACTTCATAACACAGCCTGACAGTGTGTGTGGACATGTGTGTTTATGTGTGCGCAAGAGACAGAGTGTTCAACTGTTCTCTAATTAAACAATTTCCATCAACCCAAAGCCACATCATTTCTCACAGAATACACACAAAATAATTTCTTTATTTTTTTCTTGCACTTCTCAAGAAAATCAGTAATTAAATTTTAAATAAAGAAAAAAAGAAATCAAGGCCCATAATGATATAGACATCATATGTGCCACACCAACAAATTCAAATGAGAAAGACTTCAAATTCAGAAGAGTGACGACATCAATCCCGGAACATAGTCCTTGAAGAGAAACAAGGAGTATCTAGTCCCAGCTCCCCATTCAAGTGCAGAAATAATTTGCTCAGTAGGCAATTATGGATAATTATCAACAGAAAACTAGACACAACATCCCACGACACATCTGTCAAACAAAATGTCAGTCATAATATTGTAGCAGCAATCACAAATTTCAGGCATTAAGAGAATTCCGTTTCACAAATTATCAACGGTAAAGCAAAATCATGAAATGATAAGGAAGAGGTCATAGAGGCTTTTGACTATTCATTGTACCTAAAAGGGCCTTTGGGATCACGTGGAGGACCCTCAATAGCATCCAGAGCTTCAAAGAGGCAGGGACCATTCCACCACGGACAAATATTTCTGTCCACTCTGGTTTTCATATTCATTCCAATCAGGCCAGAAATAGGTAAGAACTGTACATCTGCAACAAAATCAGTATTAGTAATTACCATGAACACTAAAACAGGGTTCTAAATTTCACATTGAAAACTATGCAAAGAAAAAGTTGTCAAATGAAAAATTTCAAACTAAGGCATTGCATATCAGAACTGCGTAACAATGACAAAGAATTTGCAATTTGCAACTAACTCTAACAAACCAGTCATAATGTCTAACCATCTTTGATCAGGTAGACAATACTCAAACCGACATACATAGAGAAAACTCCTGCCTCCTATCGGAAGGAAGATATAAAGCAACAGAAAATATACTCACAGAAATTACATTGTCCTAGTATGAACAGGGAAAAACGGGTATGGGGGGGCATATGCATGAAAGCATGAGCGTGCAAGAGGAGAGGAGGGAGAGAGAACTGCATGTACAGGTGGCTTGCAGCATTGCAATTAATTGCAATATATTATTAATTCTAGTTAGCATCCATGCATTCAATTGGATTAACTACCTGACAACATAAATCTCTAGAATACTTATGATACCAATTGCCAACTCTACTTGTTCACAGCATTGCAATTAATAGCAATATATTATTAATTCTAGTTAGCACCCATGCATTCAATTGGATTAACTACCTGACAACATAAATCTCTAGAATACTTATGATACCAATTGCCAACTCTACTTGTTCACAACACTCCATCTCAGCTTGATGAAATAAAAAAAAATTCAAAAACAAAAAAAAAAACAAAAACAAAAACTGTCCCATGATCCATATTCTCCTTTCGCTCCCCTATATTTTCTTGCAAATGTTGAGGTAAGAAGAGAGATAGCCTTGTTAAAAAAGAACAACATGCATAGAAGAAACAACCACAAAGTAAGCTCAGGGATGTTATCCTGAATTTAAGCCAACCACCTTCACAGGATATGGAAGAAATCTGTCAAGATAGTTTCTTAATCAAATGCCAAATCTTCGAGCACATAAGTATTCACAGCGAACAAGACGCAGGAGAAAAATTATCGCTATACCTTTTTTAACATTGTAACCTGAAGATTTCAAGAAAGGTGTCATCTTAGATTCAATTTCATCATACCTGGAGAATCAAACCAATGGGAGAACTCAATATTGTTAAAATACAGGATCAGCAAGCATGCATGTGCATCACCATATCAGCTGTTCTTTTTGTTTGGTGGGGGGGATCGTGTGAGTAAGGAATCACCTTTGTTTGGACCAATTGACAGTGGGATCATCCATTTTATTTACGACTACAAGTAGCTTAGAAACACCCAAGGTTTTTGCAAGCTGAACATGCTCCCGGGTCTGACCACCTTTCTCATACCCTGTTTCGAACTCACCCTTGCGAGCAGAAATTACCTGTGAACGAGACAGTGAGAGATTTATAAATAATCAACCAAACAAATGACAATGTGGAAGTGATAACACTATCTTACCAGCACGCCTATATCAGCCTGGGATGCTCCACTGATCATGTTGGGGACATAACTTTTATGGCCCTAAAGAAGAGAAAAACTTGATGAAACACTATGAGAGAGAGAAATGAAGGGAAAACGGCCATGTACAAGCAAATGCCTATGAGAATGAAACTTGATAAAACACTGAGAGATAGAAATGAAGGGAAAACGACCATGTACAACTAAATGCCTATGAGAATGAGAAACATTCTCTGCATGCATAGCACAAGCCTAGTACAATAATGCAATCGGTCCTTCTCTGCATATTCTTCACAAGAACAGGAAAAATTTGGCACAAGCATTTGATTAACTCCTTAATGTGTAATTAGCAGACAAACTGCAGATAATAAAGTCATAACAAACAAAGAACCATCTCACGGGAAACAAAGGACTTACTGGTGCATCGAGAATAGTAAATCTAGTGGTCTCCGTTTCAAAATGTGCTCTTCCAACCTCAACAGTTTTACCCTGTAGGAGCAAGTATATTTACAAAATTCAAAACCCATTCTGGCTGAACCACAGTCCTAAGCACTTCTATAACTCTTAAGAAAAAAGGAACTTCATGAAACCATATTATGTTACCTTAACTCTTTCCTCCTCATTGGTATCCATAATATATGCCATATACCTGATTCAGACCAAATGATCAATAAAACATGGTCAAAAGCAATGATGTGCAATGTACAAGAAATCCCTGTTATAGAAAACAGCTCCCACAAGAAACTGGCATTCACTATATCATAGCTAAGGAGAGTCAACCATCTACTCATGTAAAATGTACTACTAGCTATTGAAGGAGTTACATTCGATACAATCACAAAATCTATGTTTTCATTGTGTAAAAGTGATAGAGAAGCCGCATGAATGATGATTATCAGATTCCCAAATCCAACAAAAATCTCACCAACTTTCCCTGCTTTTATCCTTGGCTTCTTTTTCATATTTTTGTATAGTACGATCATCAACCTGACCACTGAGAAACAGTATCTGTCCTCCAGTTGTTGATTTCCCAGCATCTGCAGCCAACAGGATTTTCAACCGTTAATGAGTCAACGGAATAGTGAGAGACTCATAAGAACAGAACTAATCACAAGCAGGAGACATGTAAAAATTTGCAGCATTACAATCAGCAAATGAAAACAACATTCAAATGTCAAATTCATATGAGGTAGAAATTAATCAAAGAGAAAGAAAGGCAATCAAAATAACCTACCAACATGGCCAATGAAAACAACATTCAAATGTCGTTTCGTGTCTTCTTCCATCTCATCTGCTACATCATCTTCCTCCAGAACAGCTATTTCCTTGCCTAATCCAAACAGCAAGATCAATAATAAATTATTTAAACATATGATAATGCGGAATTAAAGAATAGGAGAGTCACAATATGGATGCATCACATCAGCCGTAAAGACTTTGAATGCATCACACCATAAGACAAAAGAACCTCAGAATAGCACCTTTCTGCTCAACCTGGATTGGATGAGAGTTTGGAGCTATCTCCTCCTTCCAACCTGCAAAAGACCATCCTGAGTTACCATGAGAATATGAAAAGCAGTGAACAGACATGCATATTTCTTAAAGAATGATTCATCAGTGAATAGTTTCTTGCTTCTTGTGCCATAATGCGGTTTTTTTTTTCTCCTTCTGAGTGAGAAGGGTGGGTGTGACACGAAGATATATATTGACAACAAAGCGAAGCAAGAAACAGCTGAGATAGCTAAGAACAAATGTTGACACATATCCAGAATCTTGTGGCCATAGTAGAACCTACCAAGCATCTGAATCTACTGAGCAGTTTATTCAAATGACAATCCTAATTGACAGTCATCTATAAGGCACACAATGCATCCTATGGCCGAAAAAAAACTCAAAATAAAAACCAAAACAACAAAATATAACAACCAATATTTGCAGAACCAGAGTCATGGTTAACTGATAATGCTGTCCCTAGAATGTACAAGCTGGACATCACAGGTATGCATGATAGGTGCGTCAATATGTTGAATTGAGCAATTCATGTGTGCAGATAGACTAGTTCGCCAATTCAAACTACGAATCCCTTCATAGACCCAAAACGTGCATTACCTACTGCAGATTACAGGAATTAAATACTTTAGCAAACTCACTCAACACAAATGGGAAGAACAACCAACACGAAAGATCTCACACTCAAGTGACTTATGCGCGTCAAATCCTTGGCAGATACACATAAGAAATACATTTTGTCAATTTCTCACCAACCTTCATCAATTTTATCCATCTTCTCCACTTCTTCTGGCGTCGTATCATCAGGATTGACAGCCCCATTATTATCTTCTGCTAAAATTGAAACACCAAGTTCTTGAAAGACAATCAGATGCAATAACAAAACTGACGTCCAACCCATAAGTCTCCACAGAAAGGATTGTCAAAAGGAAACAATTCAGAGAACATTTGTAGTCAGACTCCTTAAAGTACCTGCTGATTCGAGCTGCAACGACCGAATGTCTTCCTCAAGATCTATCATATTGAGAAAGAAAGAATGTCATGCTCCGGAACTCACAGAATTCAGCATGACCACTAACAGACACATAGTCACACAGACATTCACTCCGTTTCTTATCCCATTACCAATGAACCACCAGAGGACAGCAAACCATAGTAGAAACATAGCTGAATAGAAGACAGAAACCGTCATTGCTTTTCCCCCCAAAACTACGGCTTACTGTAAAAGCTTCAGCACTCCAACTCAATAATTACAAGCCAATCGAACCCAGAGAGGCAATTCCAGTCCAGAGGCTATAACACCACGCGAGTAAGTTAACTCTCGAGAAAGTTCCTAACCAACAAAGTAAACGCGCCAAATCAACCGAGAGCTAAATTCCCACTGACCCACAACCGAATTTCCGATCAAACGATAAGAAAGCTCGGATTCGAACCAGCGTAATCACTCGGACAGAGATGGACACAGAACTAAAGGAGATCCGGAAAAGACCCATGAAATGATCGAAATGCTCGAGGGAAGCGTTGAGAGACTTACCCATATCGAGAAGAGATTCACCGAAGCTGGCGAGAGAGAGAGAAAGTGTGTGTGTTAGGGCAGAGAGAAGGCGAGAGCGAGGGGTGTAAGCGCAGAGATTCCTTGTTTGGCTCGTATTTATACGTGGGTACGGCTCTGGGGGTGGTCTTGCGTTCTGCTCCGGGTTTCGCTTTTATTTAAACTCAAATAAGTTGAGCTATCAAAGACCATTGAAAAAAAAAATTGAGCCGCGAAAAAATAGGTCGATGTCACTCAAAATGATGTGACAAATTTATCACAAAAAAAAAACTTTAAATTTGTACACTTAAAATAAATTGTATCCCAAATAAGTACACATGCAATAAATTTACGTTATTTTTTGATAAATTATGTTAATATCACAAAAGTCCTAAATATGTACATTTCTATGGTGAAAACAGAAATTGGTAAATTTGTCAACTATCGCGTGTAATTTGATTCAATGAGTTTAATAGTAAAATTTAACGAAAATTAATAAATAGTAAGTTTGTTACAAATACAATCGTTTGTGATTTCTCATGGCATTACCCAAAAAAATTTCATCTTTTTTTCTTTTAAGAAAATCGTTCTTCCGAATACCAATCTTGCTGCAATGGTTTCCCTTCCACACGTGCATTTTTTATTTTTTTACTTTAAATTTTCCTTTGCTCGCATTTTAGATGGCCACATATTTTCCAAACCATTAAAAGTTAAACAATGAGAAAATTGTTCAAAAATTACTAACATACAGCGATCAAATTTAAATATAAATTTTTTAATTTTTCCCATTTAGTCCTAGAAATTTTGTCAAATTATTAATTTAGTCCTAAATCGTTTGATGATTTGCCAATTTAGTCCTATACTTTTTAATGATTTGCCAATTTTAATAGAAAATTACTGACGTTGAGATCTAATCAGCATCGGTTATCCTATGTGGCACGATCAATATTAATATGGACAATTATTTACATGTTTTTTATAAAAATTTATTGTATTTTTCACCCTTTTTTTTTTCTTGTTCCGATCGGTCCCGAAAGAGGTCAACATCGCCTAGCACCGGCGAGGGTCGAGCCTCGCCAGTGGTGGGCAGATTTGATATTGACTTAGAAAAGTAACACCCACATTTGGGAGTTATCTTAATCCATTCTTGAGCGGATACAAACTCTACTTCGCATAAAAATACTAGCCGAGCCATGTTTTTATCAGTAACAAATACAACAAACAACGTAAGCACCCTTTGTTTTACAGTTGAGCAATGTTTTCTTTTTTTTTTTCCTTTTTCTTTTTTCGCGAAGACGCGAGCAATGGGCTTGATATCAATCGTTATTCCCGTGACAAGTGGAATCGCATAACACACTCATGTTTTCGAGACACGTGGCAGTTATCATTAGCAAACGTGCTAGTAACGCGTGGTAATCATACCGATCATTGATCTCACTAAACCCAGATGCCCACTTGGAAAGATCTTGTTGTTTAACTATCGCAATCGCCCAAATTGTAAACATCTCAATGGATTCATTGACCCGACATATTTTTTGAAGGAGAGCTCCGACCATTTTGCATACAAAGCGAGCTCCCAATAGTTGCACGATGCTCTTCAAGAAAATCCTATGCGAAAGAGATGAAAGAATGTCTGGTGTTATGCTTCAAGAACAATCATTGGTACGGGATAGGATAAATTTTATTTTTATCATAAATCAAACATAATTCATAATTATGTATTATCATAATTTTATTATTTAAGAAGTTTTTTATTCGAGAAAAAAATTAGCTTTTATATCACGAACATAAGAGAATCTTATCCACATTTATCTGGCCTCTTTCATGAAATAATTTTATCCATACTCTATCCCACTTTATCCTCTCATGGGCGGGAGTCAAACACAACATACGATAAAATTTTATCTTATCCAAATTTTTAACCTGACTACCAAACGCAGTCGAGACTTTCGTTTGGCAAGCATAGATAATACTAGGCGAAGAGAGAGAGAGATAGAGATATTTTTTAAATTTCACCTTTCTATTCATATCGTGTCAAGTGGCCTTGCTTTTCCAATTCAAATTGTGGAAAAGCATCTATGGAAAAGTAGATTCCAACATAACTAAACAAGATTATCAGATTAACTAAGAACATTTTATTGGGAAAGGTGTTCGGACGGAGCCTACTCACGGTCCATCATGTATCTTTCTTTAGATAAGGGTGCATATGTTTTTTTTCCCTCTGTCGCAATAAGGGTGCAAATGTTACAAGGGCATTTATGAGAGAAATAATCAGTTTTTGAACCATTCTCTCAAATGGCAGAACCTTATGTCTACGTGCATTTTCCTTTTATTTCCTTATATTTCTGTGCGAATTTAGTGCTTCCGAGTGACTTTGGGCTCAAATCGCTAACGTGAGCGCCAATCAACGCTGGCACATATATATATATATATATATATATATATATAAAATTTTATTTCTTTTTCTTTTTTTCCACTTCCCTTTTTCTTCCTTCAGTAGGCCGGCATCCACGTTAGCAATATCGGACAAAAATTGACCAGAAGAAATTCATTAGCATAACTACAAAAGATTTTATGACTGAATTAACATAATTGAAATAAATTTATAATTTTTTGGTAATTTTCCTTATTATCGATATCACAATGCATATGCTTTTACCTCTAAAAATACTATGTTTAACTGTGCAATTTTTCCGCTCTACTCTCTAGAATCCGTAGCACAGCCGTAGAATCATAAATCAATCAAAATAATTTAAGGTGGCAGTAATTCGATTTTATGTTGTGGAGTGAAGAAAGTCTATTAATATTATGGAAGGATAATATATAGATATATATATTTACTTATTTATTTTTACACATTTATCTCTTTTTACTCCCTTATTTCTGCTTTTGTTTTTATGATTCTTTAGGGTTCATCGACCGACCCCAACTAGTTTGGGATAAACTTGTTGATGTTTGATGTTTAATTCGATTTCATGTCTTGAGACTCGGAGGGTTTTATAATCAAATAAAGTCGCCCAATTCACTTTTGTTGCTCGCTCACTTTTCCAAAGCTCCTTTGTGGTGACTTTTCACAGAGCATTGTCTACATAATGAACATATTCATCATATACAACCATTGTACCGAAACAAAATTAACATTACCAATTGCATGTGGAACTTCTCAAATTGACCTATTTACCTCTGAGTTGTGACTGCATTTCATTGATCTCAGAGAACAAACTGTCCAGCCAAGGACAAATCACAAGTAAGAAATGCGAAATGAAAGTGAAACCACCACAAAATGACCATGGAAACTGCCAAAACAATAATTTGATGCCAATAGAGTTTCTGTCATTGAAGTAGAACATGAATCTGCTCAATTGATCAACCAAATTTATCCTAATTGAACTTTGATGATCAATACTTATTCAGATATAGTAAGCACGTAAGAAAGCAGGCAAATCCATTTAAACCTAAATACAAGCATCTTTTCTGTTGAATTAAAGGTACAAGGACGTGACCCCAAATAAAAAAGGTACAAAGAAGAAAGCCCAAAGATCATGCTCACACATGATCATCTAAATCCTAGAAGCATCTCTAAGATTTGTGAATCAAGAAATTTGACCAAAACAAAAATGAAGAGAAGGGTTCAGCATCTCATGAACATTAGGGTTAACAGCAGATTAGTCTCGATGGCCGGCCACCGACGAGGCGAGGGCTGCTCTCGATGGACGGCCACCGACGAGGCGAGGGCTGCTCTCGATGGACGGCCACCAGCGAGGAGCTAGGCCGCAAAAGAAAAAGGAGGAAAAAAGGGTAAAAAATGGAAAGGAAAGAAGAAAAGAAAGAAGAGAAAAAAAAAATACCAAAAAAAATAATAATGAAAATGAAAATGCCCTTGACCAATCCCTTCATTGTCTCAAGTACTTCAGACATTTATTTGAAAAAAGGCCCACTTCAAGAACTTATTTGAAAAAATGAGAGCACTACAAACTCTTATTTGTTATTTTCCCTAACATTGGAGTCAAATATAGAGAAATCAAAGCATTATGGGCAGGAATTTCCACATTCAGCAGTTTGGAACCTATTTCTGCGCCTAAAAACATTAAGATCACTATCAAAGTAAATCATTCCGTCCAACATTCTCTGTGACCTTTAAAGCAAAGAACTTGAGATGTATTCAAAATTTGATCATCCAGATAAATGCAGGAAGTAGTACAAGAGCTAATAATAACAAAGGCTAACTGTCTAATTATACAATCCAGATAGATTAACCTATTTTGTCGATCCATCGATGGCATCCGGCAAAGAGAATCAGCTGCAGCGTCAAGAGAATTGCTTGCAACATTTCAACATATACCATCAAGTCAATACAGGGACGGGATAACCCTACAACAAAGGGTCAGGATTATCAGTACAGCAAATCGGTGTAACTCAGTGGCATAGTATATGGAAAAAAGAAGTAAAGGAGAAGAAAAAGGAACTCCGAAATGCCTGAAGATATTAACAGTAACTTCACAATAGTCAGAATAGTCAGCAAGCTATAAATACAGTGTCTTGCTCTAGGAAATGGTGAAGGGGTTGGAAAACCTCATAGATTCCCACTTGAATAATGGAACTGTCATGTTAACCACACAAACTGAGGGAGATCGTAAATTAATTGCGCAGGCATACCTTCTTCATCTTAAGCCAAAGAAGGACCATTCTCAATAGTTGTTTCTAACTTCCAACCCCTGCAGTGGTAACCAATAGTTAATTCGAAAGTAGCCCAGAACCCTATAGCGGGAAAATATGTGAAAAAGCACATTACCTCTCTGCAGCTTCTCTATTTAGCTCTTGTAACTCATTTTCAATATTAACACAAGCAGCTTGTATTTCTATGTTTTTCTGACACAGCTCCCGCCATTGTGTAGACAGAGCATTAAGCTCATATGCAGTATTTTGCTGTTAATACAAGAATTTTCAGATCATTCACATGTACGATCATGCAAATGAAAACACCAAGATACATATGGAAATTGCAAAGGCAACATACCTGATGATATTTTCTTTCACGATTCACAGTCTCAATCTGTTCATTTTGTTCACTCGCTAACTTTTGCAGCCTGAAAAAGAAAAAGGTTCATTGTAATAAGCAGCTCATGACTTAGCAGTAGGAATCAATTGTGATGGCAGAAATGATTGCAACATATCAAATTCAAGAGAAAAAATCATCTGGAATGAGCCAGGCAGTCAATTATGTGAAAAAATCATCAGAAAAAAGGACTAGTTGTCCCAATATATAAAAAGCTATAAGGCTTACACCAAATTAGGATAACATGACACCCATCAAAGAGGAAAGGTCTAATGCCATTGTTTGTTACATAGTAAATACAATGGGCCTGTTTGCTTCAGCATTTGAGATGATCATTGAGGCTCTAAAGTCCCTTAGCCAAATGCAAATGCTGTTTGATTCATTTTTTGGCTCACTTTGGGCAAATGCAATTGCATCTCAAATGCTCTCCAAAGGTCTTTAGGCCAAAGTACCTCTGAAGCTACTTTGAGAAGTTGCATCTCAAATGCAACTATTTTTTTTTTTTTTTAAATTGTCACATTCACTTGCTGTCCCCCTCTTGCGACCGGCCGCCGCCGCCGTCCGCCGCTGCCGCAACCGCCAGTCGCCACTGGTCCCTGCTACCACTTTTTTTTATAATAAAAATAAAAATACTTTACAAAATTTATTTTTCACCAAACGACATTTATGTCAAAATTGCTTTCAAAAGTGTTTTTAAAAAATACTTTACCAAACACTACTTGCATTTTGGAAAAAAAATTTAGCCCAAAAGTATTTGCATTCACTCAAAGTCCCTTGGCTAAATGTTGAACCAAACATGCCCAATGTAAACTGGAAACTCGATATAGCATCAGATTGATGAACTATGAGATATCGAATATAACCATTGGATTGCACATAAATTCAATGACTTCAAAATTGTACCTCAGACCCACCTGGCTAAGAATCCTTCCAACCGCCGGTTATGCTTAGTCCAAACATCAGCACCATGTTTAGACATCAAATCAAGATTTTCCAGCCTGCAGACCAAGCAGTGAATTCAACTAGAGAAAGGGGACAATTTAAAAAAACCATGTCAAAGGCCGCAAATGTATAGAGCACCACATCTCCCATTGGCCATTCTACAGCAAAGAACATAGAGAACATGTGATACCTGACAACCTCATACTGTAGCAAGCGCTGATTTTTTTGCAGTGTCTGCTTCCAAAGATTTTGATCGTCCCTTCTATGTGGAGGTACCATATCGATACTGTATCGTGAGGAGTCAAAAGGCACAGGGGGCCTTCCTGCCATCACACGTTCGTACTCTCTAGCAAGCATAGGATTATTCTGCATTCAAGTTCTTTGATAAGTAGGTGCACAATCAGTACAACCAAACAATTCTGCATTCCAAAATGAAATTTTGACTCCAGTAGGTGCTGTGTTTTTTGCATCTCTTTGTGTTCCTTTTTGTGTCACAGCTTAAAGTATCATCCTTTCCTGCCTTGTTTGAAACGTAAGGAATCATTGGTTGTGCTGGAAGATTGCCATATGTGAATTCGCTGCAAGCTTGTAGGACAACTCGGTATATTTTCACTTCTTTGGGATTCAGTCTGATTCTTCAAGTATGAGAAGACCAGAACTAATGTGCTAATAAGTCATTGGGATTCATGAAACTCACACATTGACCAACACTAGAGGAAAAGGAAGAAAATGGGAGCACAAAAAGTGCAAAGTGCGGGCATCTGCCCAATGCAAGGCCCCTGTTTCAAATAAAACCTCACCGATTCAATAATGCAGCAGCAGGCATGTCTCTGTCACAGGATCACGGCTGCAGTAAGTGACCATGAGGAGTTCGCAAAAGGGTTATCTGCTCCTAATTTTTCTCTCTTTAGCAATCAAATTCAAGAAAGAAAAAAGTAATGGACGATCCTAGCGAGGTTCACTAAAGAGTTTCCCACATGATATAGGGTATATGTATCACTCTGTCACAGTTTTTTTCCACAGCTGCTCTCCAGGGCTCGGCTCCAGTGCTCCACTGGATCTTGTAAGGAGTCCTACTCCTACAAGGTTCTTGTATTGTGGATATGGATGGTCGCTAAGCTCGGCAAGTAGATCAATTTCGAGCCTCTTAAATTCAACAAAGGGAAATGAACTAGCGAGATCTTTGTTCTTGAAGTTGTTGTTTTTTTTTTTGGTAAAGTATGTACATAACTTTTCAAAGTGCCAGCCGAACCCAAAAACCTTGCATCAATTAGGACACGACTCGAGAATCACTAATTTGATATACACAGAAGCCATAAACTTTAACTCAAGAAGAACAACACAGCACTGAAACTGAACTTCTTCAAGAAACCCTAACAAGCGAGCAGTCGAAATTACACCTGGAACTTGAACTTGGGGACCGGAGGCAGCTCCTTGAGGAAATCGGAGGGCTTCTTGAAGCTCCGCCGCATCTCATCCTCGACCAGCCTGTCTACCTCGTCCTTGACGGCGGGGTGACCGTAGTCCTCGTCGATGTAGGGCAGGGCGTCGATCGTCTCCGCGTTGGACGGAGTCGTCCACGGACGAGCGAGAGCGTCCGGTGGGGCTTCGAGCATGAGGACGTCGCCGTTGTCGGCGGCTGCGGCGGCGGAAGAGGAGGGAACGGAGGCGTCGCTGCTCCGACCCATTTGCACGACGGACGCTGTATAGGGTAAGAAAGAAAGCAAGCCTCTCTGTACGAATGGCGCGGTGTTTGGTTTCAACCCACCTACCCTAACTTCTTCTTCTTAAAACGAAAACCCCGATTTTTATTTTTATTTGTATTTGTATTTTTATTGTATTTATCACTTTTTCCTTCCTTTTCTATTGCAATTATGAATTAACCCAAAAGAAAACCACGCAAGTGCAATATGAAAGTTAATAGGCACGTGGCTCTACTAGCAAAGGGATCGAGAGTGGAGACGTTAACATCAAAGATGCGGAGTTCGACTCTCGCTCTGCAAAGAGATAGAGTAAAATTCAGAAATATAAAAATTAAAATTAGGACAAAAAAAAGGTACAATGTGAAAATAAAGGAGATAATTTTTTTCTATTGGACTCTCTTTCTTTCTTTGTTTCCCTGTGATGTATATGTCCGCATATAAAAAAAAATTGAAATTGAATTATGTGAAGATATTTAGCTTTTTTTTGAAGATGCTTTTTTTTTTTAATTTTATCTCATGATCAAATCGATGTATATATCCACATAAAAACTTATGAAAAAGTATTATACAAAGATATTTAGTTAATTTTGAAGAGCCACCCTTCATCGAAACCGAACAAGTTACCCCATTGTTTGGGAGTTTTGGTGATTACCTGTAAAATAGGAGGTTAAGGTTGAGGACAGCTTGATTTAGGGTATGGTTCAAAGAGGGAAATAAAAACCCAAACAAAAGAATTTATCTTGGCATTTTTCCATGACCAAGATGAATCATTTCCTAAGATGAAACTAGGCCACACAAGAAAGAGAGCAAGTTATGTCGCACAAATCATAATTTTTAGCACCGCACTCCGCGGGAAAATTACCCTCCAACCGACTAAATTGAACAAATGAACTAAATTGATACAACTCGATCAACCAAGCGAACACAACTGCAGAATATTTAGAACTAAATCGGCCAAAGAAAAAATTCAAAACTAAATTAGCACAATTTCAATAGATTTATGACTTTTTGGGTAATATCTCAATTTAAATGTTATAACATATAGGTGATACTCATGCTTAAAATATAAATGACCAAAAAAAAAATCGAAAAAACCACAAGAAATGTCAATTCCTTTCATAAGAAAAAGAAAGAGAGCCAGGACGCCTCAAGGTTTTATGGAACCATTTCTGAAGGACATAATAGACGACTTTGGACTAAGTTTACCTCCACCACCAAACTTCATCTTAGGAAGAGTTTAGCACTACAACATCATGACATCTGCTCGCACACATAAGAAGTACCTGAGAAAAAGAATCACATGAATGATGCACCCAACCAACACTCATCCTTCCTCATCTTTCCTCTGGAAGCGTCGAAACCTAACCGAAAAAATTACCAAATCTAGCTCCTTTCGAGTTCTTCTTTCCTTTTCTTTTCTCTTTACATAAAAGTGTCCCTTCTGCAGGTGACTTTAAACTACAGACTATGCCCGCTAGCTTTTCTATGAATTCGGCATATTCGTGTATAGAAGAGTGAAGAAGAGTTCGACATCTGGAGAGTCTCTAATGAGCTGGATGAAACGGTTCTTGCTCGGTTCTTCGAGAAGGAGAGGCCCCATCTGTGCCACTCGAGGTACGAGTTTAGCAAGAGGCATCCCTGAAGCCGCAGTGCTTCCTCCGGCTTGAAGTCCAAATTCCTCAACCAGTGCACGCACAACTATTTCCAACGACACATCGACTACGCCCACAAATTCAGCACTGCAGGAAAATTCAGGAAATCAATCCAAGAAGGAGGTCATAAGGTACTTTGCTTGACAGAAGACTCCAAGTCCAAAGGCAGTCGACCAACTACTCAATGAATTAGACCACTGAGGTACAATGCGGAATAGTTTTAATGCAACCTTTCATCAAGAACCTGAATATACAAGGATGACCTACCCCTAAAGAGATCTACAATGACTACCAAACTTGAACTACTCTAAAAGCAAGGGCATTTTCCATCATACTTATGACAGAGAACAGTCTCAAGGAGAGCATTTTCTAAGTGAAATTACTTATGAAAATTTTGATGCCATAAGTTGAGAATGCTCAATGCTCACATTCTAAGTATGGACAGACAAACCTTGATATCACAGTTCGAGCCTCCACCATTAGCTGGTCAAACTTGGTAAAATCAGGGACAATCGTATCCTCATTGCCAGAAGTGTCGCTGATCTTATAGAATCTAGTGTCCTCAGGCATCAAATAGCCCGCCCACTTATGGGGGCTTCCCATGATCATGAACTTGTCGAGTATTTGTATAATTGTTTCATGCAACACCGCATTGTCAAATAAATCGCGCAATTGCTTCCTGCAAGTGACTTTCAAATACTGCATTAAGAAAGCAAGATTGAGCAATCTCTGAAGAAACATGCTGGAGCTGCATTTTTTCACGGAATTTCTAACAGTACCCTACAAAGTTAGCCTCAGAGAGAAATCATGTCAAGATAGCTTATCAGAGGACCCAATGGCTGTCTCTCGCAAAACATCACCCACAGCCTCCAGTCCTCCACACAAAAATCACATTGGCCAGGCACCAAAAATATGCCTTAGGCGCTCTGAAGCGAGACTCAAGGACCAAAGACAAAATTAAAAGGATGCATGCACACTCTCATAGAGGTGGACATGTTGACGCACGAGACAAAGAGCATTACCCCTTGAGAACTTCAGTGGCCGCTGCCTGCATATTATATATCAAGGCTGGCATGCCATGACTGGAGAGAAAATCAGCACTTGCAAGGAACTTCTGCTGGTCCTCCATGCCAATGAGATCAGCATCGTCCTGTTGTGGACAATATTAACAAACAGGATTGACAAGAACTGAGGACCCGTGAATTATACAAGTGTATAGTCAAGCAAGATATAGAAGCAGACTATACGAAAAGCAGCAACTTTGGATTGAACAAATGATGCAAGATGTATCTGCTGCAAACAACTACAACAACAAGGAGGAGTTACATCCCACCAAGTGTGGTCAGCTAAATGGAACCTCTTATGTTATAGTGCTTCGTTTTGATTAGAATCGTCGCTAAGCTCAAAACACGACATCACTAGCATCAGAAATTAATGCCCTATCTTCATTTAACTGTTCAGATTCTGCTTTCAGATACATACAAAGCCTGCTCTCTAAGAGAGTAAAAGTCCAGAGATTGTCAACACACCTCGCTCTTTATGTCAAGATAGAGATATGGAAGAGCATTTGCACTTTGAATAGTAGCAGTTCCACATATCATAAATATACAGACACTAGTGATATGGCACTAAAAGGAAAATTAAAAGTTACAAGTGGACCTTCTGGTTATGGCATCTAGCAATCAAGAACATCACATGGACCTCACTGATAGCATACTGCATGTGCCATAGTTATGTCTAACATCTCCCAATACTTATGTGTAACTCGAATATCTACTTGAAGTAGGAGGACAAGGAGCAGAAGAAATCAAAAGCATACATGATCCGTAATTAGACCTGTGTCATCATATAGACTTATCACCTGGTTATCATCATAAAGTGTAAACAAGAACAACGAAATTGAAAATTTTTAACTGTCTAACAGGCCAGAGCATTTTTGCTATGAGGATAGGTTTACAGAAGGTGATGATGAAGCCTACATCTATGCAGGAGAAAAGGCCTACGCATCAAATGCAAAAGCTCATATTATAAAATAAATCAACAGTTTATGGTAAGAAGATTCTAAAGGAGCAATTTTGATGCTTTATTTTTAAAGTAACAAGATTGTCTAATGATTGTAATGCGTGAAACACAACAATATTGGTAAAACTTGCTTCTTATACCTTAAGTAATAACTGCTTAAACCATCCTGATATGACAACATATGCCAAATTATATCCAAAGCGTCTCCTTAGTCCCTAGTTTCAGCTTGGTCTGCAATTCCTAAATCTTCATACTATATGCTAGATCAACTTGTCTAACATCTGTCTATAAATGTGGTCTATATAGCACAATCACTTTCCAAATCCAAAATCATGTTCTGCATGATAGGATCCATAATTGCTTAAAGTAATACAAGTTGAGACAGCCAAAACTGAACAAAAACAGATCCACAAAATTAATAATTTAGGTAGCAACAGCCAGTTATTTGAAAATGTGCCTTCATTTGGTACTCATAAGGCCAAGAA
The DNA here is from genome assembly GCA_028455895.1 of Rhodomyrtus tomentosa. Lineage (NCBI taxonomy): Eukaryota > Viridiplantae > Streptophyta > Magnoliopsida > Myrtales > Myrtaceae > Rhodomyrtus > Rhodomyrtus tomentosa. The sequence goes on along the minus strand of JAPCWY010000003.1, from coordinate 43,089,845 downwards.
AAGTATCAAGTGCATATACATGAGGATGAAGATATGCAACAGAAGATTTAACTAGATATCTGAAAAATGAGTTAACACCAATCCACTGCAATCTTGACTGTAGTAAACATGCTTGAAACTCCACAAGAGCACCTTAAAGCAAGTCTTAGACAACTATGACAAGAAAAGCACTGGTATCTTCACCAGATCCGATGACTGAACAGAAAGTTGCATCAGAAGATATGCCTTAAAAAGAAATTAATACAGAAGAGGCTCTTACGAGTAATTGAGAGCTTCCAAGGCCCCGAGCAGTGTCAATATACAAATGTCTCCCCAGGATATTGACTTGAACTCTGATGTATAAGCTGAGTATTGTCATTGCCCAAACTGAGACCAGCATTCTTGTGAAACCTGAAGGAAACAATCAACAAGGAGAAGTGAAATACAGTTATGAAGTAAACTGGGGTGTTGTAGATTAGAGTATGACCTAAGATAGCATACTGTAGCATGTCATAGCTCAACGGCACATAGGAAAGCAAGATAAAGAGCGCAGACTCATACTCAGAATTTTCAGTTGATCCCACAATTCAAGTTTCTCTGCAGACGTCAACGTGTTGGGTTGGCCCTTTCCTCTCATTAACCTTTCTGTCAAGTGCGTCAAGTCCAACTCTTCTGCTATCCGGCTACTTAAATAGTGCATTGCATGAGGCATGGTTGTTGAATTGGCTATTCTTTGGATATTCTGGAAATGGGCTTGCATACTGTCATCAAAGTTCAGAAACCATAGCATGAGACCATGTCATTAGCTGCGGTAACAGTCCACAGCGGTTACATTAAGAAAAACAACACATGGGAAGCTAAATCCTCTTAACTGAGCCTTGACGAGTTCCTCATTTTCGCGCTCACCGGCCAACTCCTTTTCAAGATCCAAAAGCTGCTTCTTACGAGCATCATAAAGCTTATACAGAACGTATCCACTACCTAAAATGCCAGCACTAACAAAAATCTCTCTCCGATGCCGCCTCCAAAACTCCCTGTATTCACAGAAGCTCGAGGATCAAAATCAACCAGCCTTCGAACATTTTTTGTTCTTAGCAACAGAAACAGAGAGCATTACACAATCTCACTGGGATGTGGATGAAACCCAGCAACTCAGTCAAGAGTAAACATCAAACAGAAGTGATAGTTCACCCAGATATCAACAACCCATGAACAAATGCAAGTGCCCATATGCCAAAGACAAGTTTTTTTCTGCAGCAGAACGACACGGTAGCTTCACAAAGACATGGAGCACACCGACTGACCTCAAAGATATCATCATTTTCGGTGCTATGGAGCCCGGAAATCCATACTAGCGCTCGCTGGAGATCCAAAAGCACCACAAGTGATGGCTTGAAGATGCGAATGAAAGAGACAATACCGATGCAAGGAAAGGGGCTTCTGGGCAGGGGGAGTTTGAGAAGAACTTCTGCAGAATCTTAATGGGTTTAATGGGTGGGCGTGTAGATTGTCAAAGGGGGTTTTTTTTCCCCTTTTTAAGGTCTCCCTCTGCGGCCGAAGACTCCACTCCAGAGGGTATAGAACCGCCGAGCAAGATGGGAGAACGAGGAGACGGAGATGGAGATGGAGATGTCCGCGGGCAAAACCGAAGCAAACCTAGAGATGGGATGGGGTTCCAAGAACATGAAAAAAGTATGTGCCTTCCAAGGTAGATTCGAAGAAGAAAACAGAGAACAGTTTGTAGACAGCGAAAACCCAAATCAAGAATAATCTCGGCTTGCGTCTGTAATTTTTCTTAACACTCACTTCGTATGGTCTTTACAAAGGAATAAAAGAATTTTACAAAATCCAGGGATCCTTCGTGAAGGTACTTGTTAATGCTTATTGACCAGATTAAACAGATAAATGTTGAATTTTTAAGATGATAACTACACACACACATATATATATATATATAATCTATTACACTGAAAATGCGTCATTTGAGATTTCTTTTAATTTGTTGGTCGGGCGTTATTTAAGAATTTATAAGTGTTTTGCATTTTTGTATCATCGACTTAATATTTGATGTATCTAATAATAAAAAGATTAGATAGGACTAGGTATTAGTATTTACATATTTATCATAACTTCTGGGTGTCCATCGTGGCACAAGTTTTTTTTTTTGTCAAAACATGGTGGCACTAGTTCAGTAAAAAAGCAAGTTCAGGAAATGAAATGTACTTTTCTTACTTCCCGTCAGAGCTTAAAATTTGTTTAAATTTAAGAAGAAAATAAAAAATTACAGGTGGATTTTCGCATTAACAATAAAATCATATAAAAATGTGCCAATTGCAATGCATAAGGAATAAAAAAAAAATGCGTGTCACGTGTGCGTATATCAATTCAAAATAATTATAAAGTTAATCAATCAAGTCAAATATTAGCTCCATGCGCCTCCAAAAGGTTGATTGTCTCGTTTTGCACTCAATACGAAGTCTCTAGTTCAATTGACCCTCTGTCATGTGTGTCAATGATTAATGAATACTCTTTTGGCCAAAATTATGTAATTTTTCCTGTCCATATTCTTTTTATATCTCGTTTCTGCAGGCTAGGAGGATTTTTACATCTTACTTTGCAATCTAATCAACTAACAAAAGAGATTTTTTTTTTTTGTTATTTGAGCTATTTTTAAGAATGGATTTGAATCTACATATAACAATACCAAATTAGATTTAAAATATTCGAAAATCTTAGCAAAAATTTTAAATTAGAGCTCGAAGCGCCTTCATTATTTCAAATAAGAATCAGATCTCATCAGCCAACCTACCAGCTAAATATTTCAACCGAGGCATTTTGGTCAAAATATAATTCTAACTTGATTTTTATTTAAATTAAGATTTACAAAAATAAAAATAAAAGAAAATAAAAGAAATACAAGTGGGAGAGCTGCCTGCCCACCAGTGGTTGCCATCCCACCACTAATTGGTTGGACTAAAGCGAGGGCCGTAGTACTCTCCCATCTCTGGCGGCCCTTGCCTTTGGTTGGTTGGGTCACAAGCCCCCTTCGAGGAGCCGGTGACTCCGATGGCTATCGTCACTGCTCACTGCTTGTGTTTATTTTTTATATATATAGTTTTTTTTAAATATTTAGAAATAAAAAAGGAAAAATTGAAAAAAAAAGGAAAAATGACATAGCCCCTAACCAATCATGAGAGGCACTTTTCTTAGACTAATATAATCTATTCACGCAATTATTTGAAACGATATCCACTTTAGTCCCTTATTTGAAATAATGAGGGTATCTTAGGGTTATATTTGAAAGAAAATCTGCTTCATGCTCTTATTTGAGAACATGATGGCATTTCAAGCTTTTATTTGAAATTTTCTAAAATTTTATATGTGAGGCAACTTTATGTTGAATCTTTTGTATTTTAGTTGGGTTAATTTCTTCAAAATTTTGACAAAATTTAGGATTATCATTTTGTTTTTTTTTTTCTTGGAAGTGAATTTCGTTGAAAATTTAAATTAAATTTTCAAATCTAAGGATTGTATTGAATTATTTTGCAGTGTAAACAATTCGAAAATCCTCAACAGTAATAAAAACACGAACTAATGACTTGGCCACAATTTTTTTTTCCCTGCCTTTTCTCTCTGTACATATTTTTTGGGGGGGTGGTCAAACTCTCTGTACTTTTATTTGGAAATCCGGTTTTTTCGGAGATTGTTGACCGTCTCGCTCGCCTGCGTAGCCGTGAGAGTCTAATTCCAACTATACATAATTCTGAGGCACAGGCATACAAATTTTAATAAGTAACACATATGGTTCGAGACCAAGAGTTAAAACGGATCCTAGGTTTACCGACGTCGTAAAAACATTTTGTCTGGAGATAGCTTGAAGAGGAAAGCCGGCCATCGAGCTTTGTCTAACTACGTTTAGCAATAAAAGCATGATCTAACTCGAGTAAAGCTTTTTGCGGTGCGAAAAGTGGCATCTACTCTTTTGCCGATAAGAAAGCCCATGTAACATACCTGGTTCGAGGGCACGATCCAATCTTGGATGCACCATTGAGGGTGCGCATGACAATACTTAAGGAGTACAATTTCGGCTCCTGAAGTGCTTCGGACGGTGGCTGCCGCCAACCACCGCTGCCACCACAAGCCACTGCCCTTGCCAATCTCCAACGGTCACCAACTGCCGACGACCTCTACCTATCGACCACCGCTGCCGAAAATTTTGTTAATTGTTTCAAAAGCATAAATTTTCAATCGTTACCAAACGAATTTCTCTAATCAAAAGTCAATCTGGAGCAGAAGTAAAAAAATCAATTTCTGCTTTTGAGGAGAAGTAGATAAATCAACTTTTGGTCATAAATTGAATTATGGTAGAGAAATGTTACCATGCGCGCCTAACCCTCCTCCTCCTCCCTTTCTTCTGTTTGCTATTTCAATAATTAGTTGTGTTTACAATGTTGGGCTTGTTTTCCTCTTCACACTTGGGTTTCACCCAAAACAAATAATAGCAAACAATATGGACCGAGCGGCAAGACGAGGATCAAGCGGCGATACATGACTTTAGGGTTTATTAGTTTTAGTCGTGTTTATAATGTTGGTCTTGTTTCCGTCTCCGAGCGCATCATGAGGACTGAGCGACGAGACATGACTTTAGGGTTTATTAGTTTTAATCGCATTTACAACATTGTGCTTGTTTGTTCAGGCTTCACCCAAAACAAATAATAACAAACAATATGTACTGAGCGGCAAGATAAGGACCAAGTGGCGAGGCTTGACTTTAGGGTTTATTAGTTTTAGTCGCATTTACAACATTGGACTTGTTTCCTTCTTTGAGCCTAGGCTTCATCCAAAACAAATAATAGAAAATAATATGAACCGAGCTGCAAGTTGAGGAGCGAGCGGCGAGGCGTGACTTGTAGGGTTTATTAGGTTTAGTTGCGTTTACATGTTGGGTTTGTTTCCGTCTTCAGGCTCGGGCTTCACCCAAAACAAATAATAGCAAACAATGTGCATCAAGCGGCAAGATGAGGATCAAGCGGTGATATGTGACATTAGGGTTTATTAGTTTTAGTCGCGTTTACAACGTTGGTCTTGTTCCCGTCTCCAAGCACGTCATGAGGACTAAGCGGTGAGATGTGACTTTAGGGTTTATTAGTTTTAGTCGCGTTTACAACGTTGGGCTTGTTTCCGTCTTCAGGTTCAGGCTTCACCTAAAACAAATAATAGCAAACAGGATGGACCGAGCGGCAAGATAAGGACCAAGTGGCGAGACTTGACTTTAGGGTTTATTAGTTTTAGTCGCATTTACAACATTGGGCTTGCTTCCTTCTTTGAGATCGGGCTTCACCCAAGCAAATAATATGAACTAAGCAGAAAGATGAGGAGCGAGTGGTGAGATGTGACTTTAGGGTTTATTAGTTTTAGTTGCGTTGACAACGTTGGGCTTGTTTCCGTCTTCGGGCTCGGGCTTCACCCAAAACAAATTATAGCAAACAACATGGACCGAGCGGCAAGATGAGGACCGAGCAACGAGATGTGACTTTAGGGTCTATTAGTTTTAGTCGTGTTTACAGTGTCGATCTTCTTTCCGTCTTTGAGCGCAAGATGAGTACCGAGCAGTGAGACATGACTTTAGGGTTCATTAGTTTGGTTGCATTTACATCGTTGGGCTTGTTTCCATCTTCGGGCTTGGGCTTCACCTAAAACAAATAATAGCAAACAATATGGATAGAACGGCGATATGTGACTTTGGGGTTTATTAGTTTTAGTCGCATTCACAGCGTTGTACTTGTTTCCTTCTTCGAGCGCAAGATAAGACGAGTGGCAAGACATGACTTTAGGGTTTATTAGTTTTAGTCACGTTTACAGCATTGGGCTTGCTTCCATCTTCGGGCTCGGGCTTCACCCTAAATAAATAATAGCAAACAATATGGACCGAGCGGTGTTGACACCTAAATTTTGAATATCTTTTTAATCATTTATTTGGAAATAAAAAATTAGGAGCTAATTTTAATTCCTACAAAAAATATTAATTAGATCATGCTTCGCATTTATTTTTATCATTCATGCATTGCATTAGCATTATTTTGGATCGGCAGTGTCCAAATGAGCTTGAATTAACAAACAGTTTGGATTAGAACTCATCATCAATTTTCGTTAAAAATATTGGAGAATATGTGTCGAATTTTTTAAAGAAAAATTAAACTAATTTGATGCAATTTAGCCGTTTGGGATTTAATTCGAGTCATATTTTGGGCCGGGTTTATTTTGCAAAAACTAAGAAATTTTAGGCCCTAATCTTACAATAGTTTTATCTATAAATACGAGGCCTAGGGTTTGGGGGGAGGGCCACTCAGTTGATATTATTCGGCCAGACTCGGCAGAGAGAGTATGTAGAGAGAGACCATCGGGGGAAGGCATGAAGATGGTGTTCAAGCGATGGTGTTCAGGGTTTTTCTAGTCTTCCAGATCTGAAAAATAGAGAACAAAGGGACAAAAGCAAGGGAGTGGCCACAGGAGCTCACGTCCTCAACCAAAAAGTTGACAAAGAATGGGTACCATGACGAGCGTCCCTCAATGATGCCGTGAAACTGCTGCTATCCCGACGCCAGACGAGTTGTACCGAACCGGACTTCTGTGTCCTGCAGGTTATTAGTGCATCGCTCGACCATATTTGAGCAAATCTCGAAGGTCCACATAAATAGTGGGCAGACACCACTGTATGCACGAGCACCACCGGGAGTCCGTCAAGTCCAATCTTGGATTACTCAAAGGCTTTATTTTCATCCAGGTTTACTTACGTTCATTAGGAGGGAGGACAACACCTTCATCATGCCCAAGCGTTTGTCATCTACTGAATTGTTCATTTAATTCTCGGTGGAGTCTTCTGATGCACGACCACATTCAAGGAGGAGTCCACTAACTTGGATATTTTTAAGTATTCACATATGCAGGTTTTCATAGGTCTCATTCAAATCACTATCCGTGCAAATTCGCTAACAATATGTCACCAAGGAATCAAGTCTTCCACCTGCAGTAACTCAGCCGCCACCGTGAACACTTGCAGCCGTCCCTGCTTAGCTGCCGTTGGTCCCTCACCGATCATCGCCGGAACAGACGCCCATCAAACTAAGCTTATGTCCAGCCACCGTTCAGCCTTGATTTGTCGGTAATCAGCCTCTATTTTCATATTACTTGAGGATCTAACATTCCTATTACGTGTGGTAGATCAATTGGAAGTGGTCTCCAGCGAATCGGGTTCCGAAAAGTGCTAGTTTTCTGCAAAAATCCGAAACTGTGCGTGCTGAAATTTGGCTTTGAAAAGGTTTTTACGAACGATACCAATTTGAGGATCAATACGAGAAGCTGCTGCTCCGACGCCTACTCGCACCAAACAGCATACTCTGTCAATCCTGTTGTGTCCTATGGACTTGCGAATTGCCAATAACTTTTTGTTGTCATGTTTGGATGGTGTTTTGCAGGTTTAGTATATTTTGAAAAGTCCCTTGGTTGTTGTGTCCTATGGACTTGCGAATTGCCAATAACTTTTTGTTGTCATGTTTGGATGGTGTTTTGCAGGTTTAGTATATTTTGAAAAGTCCCTTGGTTGGATTGCACGGCGGTAATGTTCATAGTGAGCGATCCAATTGTCCAAGAGCTATACGTGTGAACCATCCGAGTCAGTCCTTAATTCGTGGTCTCATCCGAACTACCAAATTACCTTTACCGAGAAGTTTAGGCGCCGTCATGTGGGAGTCTAAACCCTCGCAAGCGAACCGTTCATTCGCCGATCCTAACTTTGAAATTGGGAATCGATATCCGCAACACTTTGAATAAGGTAACTTAGCTTGTCTAAATTTGATTTGCCGACATTATTCTGATTGTGAATCAATGATATATCTTGCATATTTTTCTAAATTTTTTTAAAAATACTAAATCAAAATTAGGCAAATTTAATCGATCTGACCTATCACCGCTTAGGTCCGATTTGCTATCTTCAAAAGGGTAATTTTAAATTTGGAATGAGTATATTTTCGAAAAAAAATTGAAAAGGGATGATGGTGGGGATCTTATCGATTTCTTTCCTTATCTCGTCATGAATATTGTTGATGGATTGCTATCTTGATTTGGCCTGCCATATTTTGAAAACTCCTAAAAAATTTTAATAAGATATGGTTTCCTAAAAACCCTATCTTTGAATTCTTTAGGAAGATAAGATTTCTTAGAAAACCTTATCTCATTAAACTTAAACTTTAAACATTTAAAGTCAAGATAACAATTTTTTCAAAAATATCTCCATGGTTGGCCGAAAATTCAAAAAATTGAGGAGAAAATCACATCCATGCATATCTTGTCATTTTAGCATAGCAGATCTCAAGCATATCATATTTTCGAATTTCATTTCATATATTCTATATTTTGGAAATCCCCTAGCATATTTTCAAATTGTATTTTCATGCATTACATATAACAAAAAAAATTACAAAAAAATATCATTCGCATTACATATTATATAATTTAGATTGCATTTCTGTGCTTCTCCATATCATGCATCCTTACCACGTCATTATGCCATGTTGTTTTGTTATGTCATTTTACATGCCATTAGTCTCATGTTTAGGGCATTCATGCTAGGTGAGTCTAATTGCTCAATTGATTTTCTTGAATTAGAAGTCACATGCCACTTAGTCTAATTATAATTTTACGCATGTTATATGTGCTCATAATTAGTTTAATTAATTGCACTTTGTCCCATCGAATTACCATGTTTTGTCATTCTTTTTGCGTATTTTAATCAATTAGTTAGACTTTGCATATAGGGAAACATGACCTTAATTGTGCATGTCCTGCATTGCATCCATTTATTTGATTATCTATTCATGTCATTTAGATAGTTTCATGCATTCTATTTAAATGGTAAAAATCCCAAAAAAAGAAGTAGAAACGCCTCACTTGAGCTTTAAAATCAAATTCAATCTAAGTTGTCAAATTAGGACATCATATTTGGAATTAAGGTACCGAAAGGGCGTTAGTTTTAATTAACTAGTGTAACCAAGTCCCCGAATTTACAATCTCTGGTTTGTAGAAGTAAAATGGTTCTCCCACTGTTTTACTTAGGTTTCTAATCAACCTACCAAAAAATGATTAGTGGCGACTCCAAACTCTAAATCATTCAGATTAATTTAAGTTACGATTTGGTAGGGCTTGGAAGAGTCCGTATTAGGTTAGTTGTTAAATTAACCTGATAATCCATTAACTTAAGAATTTTTAATTTTTTAGGTCGCGACAAGCGGGTACATGAGGATCTAGCGGGCGAGATGTGACTTTAAGTTTATTAGTTTTAGTCAAGTTTACATTGTTGGGCTGGTTTTCGTCTTCGAGCGGTAAATAAGGACCGAGCGACGAGACGTGACTTTAGGGTTTATTAATTTTAGTCACGTTTACATCGTTGGGCTTTTTTCCGTCTTCGGGCTCAGGCTTCACCCAAAACAAATAAGAACAAACAATATGGATCAAGCGGCGAGATGAGGACCAAGCAGCGAGACTTGACATTAGGGTTTTTTTAGTTGCGCTTACAACGTTGGGCTTATTTCTGTCTTCGAGCTCGGGCTTCACTCAAAACAAATAATAGCAAACAATATTGATCGAGCAGCGAGATGAGGGCTGTGCGGCGAGACGTGACTTTAGGGTTTATTAATTTTAGTCGCATATACAGCGTTGGGCTTGTTTCCGTCTTCGAGCGCGAGATGAGGACTGGGCGGCAAGACATGACTTTATGGTTTATTAATTTTAGTCGCGTTTACAACATGGAGCTTGTTTCCATCTTCAGGTTCGGGCTTCACCCAAAATAAATAATAGCAAAAAATATGGATTGAGCAGTAAGACGTGGCTTTAAGGTTTGTTAGTTTTAGTTGCGTTTACAGTGTTGGGATTATTTCCGTCTTCGAGGGCGAGACGAGACCAAGCGGCGAGTCATGACTTTAGGGTTTATTAGTTTTAGTTGCATTTACAGCGTTGCGCTTGTTTCAGTTATCGGACTCGAGCTTCATCCAAAACATATAAGGGCAAACAATATGGACCGAGAGGCGAGATGAGGATCGAGCGGCGAGATGTGACTTTATGGCTTATTTGTTTTAGTCGTGTTTATAGCATTGGGCTTATTTTGTCTTCGCATGCGAGATGAGGACCGAACGGCCAGACGTGACTTTAGGATTTATTAGTTTTAGTTGCGTTTACAGCGTTGGGCTTGTTTCCGACTTCAAGCTCGGGCTTCACCCAAAACAAATAATAGCAAACAATATGGAGCGAGCAGGGAGATGATGACCGAGCGACGAGACATGATTTTAGGGTTTATTATTTTTAGTCGCGTTTATGGCGTTGGGCTTGTTTCCTTCTTCAAGCGCGAGATGAGGACCGAGCGGTGAGACGTGAATTTTGGGTTTATTAGTTTTAATTGCATTTACAGCATTGAGCTTGTTTCTGTCTTTAGTCTCAGGCTTCACCCAAAACAAATAATAGCAAACAGTACGAACTCAGGCGAGACGTTACTTTGGGGTTATTAGTGTTAGTCGCGTTTTCAACGTTGGGCTTGTTTCCTTCTTCGAGCACAAGATGAGATTGAGCAGTGAGACATGACTTTAGGGTTTATTTGTTTTAATCGAGTTTACAACATTGTGCTTGTTTCTGTCTTCGGGCTTGGGCTTCACTCTAAACAAATAATGGCAAACAATATGGACCGATGGGCAAGATGAGGATCGAGCGGAGAGACGTGACTTTAGGATTTATTAGTTTTAGTCGCGTTTACAGCATTGGGCTTTTTTCTTCTTCGAGCACGAGATGAGGATCGAGTGGCGAGACGTGACTTTAGGGTTTATTAGTTTTAGTCGTGTTTACAACGTTGGGCTTGTTTCTGTCTTCAGGCTCAAGCTTCACGCAAAATAAATAATAGCAAACAATATGAATTGAGCGGCGGGATGAGGATTGAGCGACAAGACTTGACTTTAGGGTTTATTAGTTTTAATCGCATTTATAGCATTGGGTTTGTTTCCATCTTCGAGTGGCGAGTCGTGGCTTTAGGGTTTATTAGTTTTAGTTGTGTTTACAGCTGGGCTTGTTTAAATCTTCGGACTTGGGCTTCACCGAAAATAAATAATAGCAAACAATGTGGATCGTGTAGCGAGACATCACTTTAAGGTTTATTAATTTTAGTCGCGTTTACAGCGTTGGCCTTCTTTCCATCTTCGAGCACCAGATGAGGACCGAACGTCGAGATGCTACGTTAGGGTTTAATTTTAGTCATGTTTACGACGTTTGGCTTGTTTCCGTCTTCGAGCTCGAGCTTCATCCAAAACAAATAATGACAAACAATATGGACCAAGCGGTGAGATGGGAACCGAGCGGCGAGATATGACTTTAGAGTTTATTAGTTTTAGTCTCCTCAATTGACACTACACAGACAAGAATATAAGAGAGTGAGAGTGCTTCATTCGTCCATTAAAACAAAAATGAGGAAACAAAGAGAAAAGGAAGAGAAAGAAATAATTCCATTTTGTTCATGAATCAAGCTGAATTGATTACGTTCTTCAGCGTCTAGTAAGAGTTTGAGCCCCTCGTTTGTATAGTCGAAATAGTTTTCAAAGTTACTCCATATAGTCGAAGTTTTACATTTAGGCTCCGCGTAACAGATATTTTGAAATATGCGTTATTAACGCATATGAATAGTTTGATTAGTAAATATGCTTAACTTGGTCGATTCGTAGTTATGATAGAATTTTACTTAGTTGTGATATTAATTTTCGCCAAATTGTTAGGATTTGAGATCGTGAGCTTAAATTAGCTTTCGAGATTTGAGTTACGTTATATCAGGTGTGTGGTGCTTATCTCTTTGATGAATTTATAAAGTCATATCTCAAAGGCGGTACATATTTGATATATGTTATGAATGCTAAAGATATATTTGTTGCATAAAAGTCTAGATCGGGCATTTACTACGTTTTGATACTTACAACCACTTGAGAAATGTGTTACAAAATGAATTGTGAAATATGTGCTTCGATTTGTGAACCTGATTTATGAGATATATTCCGGTTTACAAAATGGAAATTGGATTGGATTGTGGATTATTAGTAGATATTGGTTTGATGCTCATTGTGGCCATGAACCTGGTTAAGGGTTTTTGAGTATGCATACCAGTTTCGGGATATCCTTCGAGGCTGAACCATCGGTTAATAATAGGTGGAGACCTTACCAAGGGGGTATCTTGGTCACCTTGTCATTAGGTGTTATGTTGTGATCGTGATTGCATATGAGCAAGAGATTGGTCAATGGAATGGACCACTGATATTTGATTTGATGGAGATTGATCAGTGGACTTGACCATTGATTTTTGTTATGATTTTTGGTGACTAATGGAATATTTCTTGTGTGTGTTGTTAAGTTAAAGTGATATTATTCATTTTATGTAAGTTAGAGTTTTGGTATTATTATATGTGCATATCGAGTGCTTGACCTGCTTAGAAGAGATACATACGACTCATTAGGTTGTGGTTGCTCATGCCATTCCTTTTACATGTTTCCAATTTCTTCAGTCATTGACAAATAGAATGAGAGCACAAACGTGGGGGACTTTTGAGAGTCAGATTTGTTTGAAGAAGAAGAAAAGAGGAGAATGATATGAATGAATCGTCCAACCCTCTAAGTTAGCATGCTCTCATATTTATAATAATGAAGAGGGTACATAGTAATATGATGGGCATTCTCACACATGATAATGAATAATAAAATAACTCATAACACCCTCCCTCAAGTTAAGGCATAGATATTGACCATGCCTAGCTTGTTACATATAAATCGAACTCATTGCCTGGCTAAAGGTTTAGTAAACACATATGCTAGATGATCTCCAGTGCGGATGTATGAGAGAGTGAGACTACGACGTATAAACTCTTGTCGAACAAATGACAATCAATTTCGATATGCTTTATTCTCTCATAAAAGACGGGATTTGAAGTAATGTGAATTGCTGAACTACTATCACATCATAAAGATGTGGGACCACTCGATCCATATCCAATCTCATTCAGAAGATGCCTAGTTCACATAATCTATGTAGTAACTGTGACATTCTGATTTTCCTGTCATTTCGAGACTTATTAATGAGAATATATCTAACGATGTATTTTAGTCGTATCTCGCTCGGATCTGATCAATCTCGAGTTAACTGACTAAAAGGAGAACTCTAACCTAAGACAAGGTACGTGGACTTAGGGAACTCAAATAGGAAATAACACTTTGATAATAAGGATTGTCGAGGGGACATTTAGAACCATAAAAAGCCGATCTAAGAATGATTAAGGAATGCATTGCTAGCGTTATACGATTGGAGCGCGGGTGATGCCGCTTAACCAATGTATAATTTATAAAATTTTCCTGAATCGAACAATGACGATTGAGACCATAGGAACTAGTAATAGACCCTCGCAATTACATGACACCCAAGGTCGCTGTGAATTGACGAGCTCTAAGTGTGATATGAATTACAGAATCGATACGCGTAGCGTCTGCAAAAGCCGCCAGTCAGTTCGAGATAGGCTGGAATCACATCTGATAGAGAAATGATTCAGAGACAAGTCTCTAAATTAGAAAATGGAGAATCAAAAATTTCAACATTATAATTGGATTAGCCGTCGCCTCATCGAAGAAATTTTGAATTAGAAAAACGACGTTCCGGACGTCGAGGGTAAAATTATCATTTTGCCCCTCAAGCATTAGCCTTGCCTTAATAAATGGATAAGGACATTTTGGTCTTTGACCACACCCTATAGGCTGCTGAAAATCAAGAAAAATCACGGCCCTTAGATGAGCCATTGATTGACATAGAGACAAGTGTCAATGGATGAAGAATTAGCATTAAATGTCCAAGTTTTAACCTACCATTATTTGGGGTTTGACTCTTGAAATGGTGTATATACCTCTCTCTCTCACTCCCTCAGACGAACACCACCTTCAATCTACCATTCTTCTTCTTCTTCTTCTTCTTCCTTCTTTTTCATCGCCGAGAGCTGCTCCCGTCGACTAGCCGCCGCCGCCGCCTTCGCTTCTGTCGATCGCCATCTCCAGTGACCTCCAGCCACTGAGCCGACCACCAACGTCTTCCTCAGTCTCTTGTCGACCAGCTCCAACTTGAATCAAGTCATTTGACCTACTGAGGTGCTCCGCCCAACCATTTTTCCGAGAGTCGACGGAAACCGTCGCAGCTGGAGGTAAGCTGCTGTTTGGACTTCGTAGGACCTCGAAATATTTGAATATTTCGACCAAATTTTGTGGACATCAAGGGAACATGTATACTGAGCTGTGGTAAAAATTTGGACTAAGTTTGATGGAGATTTGATGATGAAAGAGTGTCACCTTTGATGGACAGAAACGGACTAGGGGTAGGCTTGGAGGAACCGACGCCGTTCGTGGACCATTTGACGTCGCCTTGAGCTCAAATTTTCGGTGAGACTTCCTAACTCCTAGAACTGCATGTTAGCAAGTATATTAGTGGATAAATTGAGGATTTAGGATAGTTTAAGGGCTGATCAAGAGAGGTATGCCCAGAACTGAAAATGCCCTGTTTCGGTTATGTGAAATCCGAGTTGTTGAGGGTTGATAGGGGTTGAAATTGAGCTCAAATTTTATCTTTGAGACATACTAGGATGTCGATGAATATGTCGTTGAGATTTATGCTCCGTAGATTGGTGAATTGAGAGAGAAAAGTTGACAAATTGATTAGTTCCGCTAGGATTGTTTGCTGCCTTATTAAGGATTGCTTGGATCGAATTGTTGAAGTGTTTGAGAGGAGAATTTTGCTAAATTAAGCCAAAGGTAAAAAGTTTCTAAACCTTGACTAAGAGGATTGGATTAGATTGGGTGAATTGGGGGTGAATTAGGTTGGTTCTCGTGAATTATGGTGTGATTGTCCATTGTGAGTCCTCGAGAGGTGTAGATGGCTTAAATGCTTATTGAATGCTTGTGTCATGAATTGATTACCACATTTGAGTGTTGAATTTAATTGTCTCGCATGCCATAGATGTGTTGCTCATTGCATGAGTTTGCACTTGACCATGAGGTTCTGAATTGAAATGAGTATTTGGCATGACTGAGAAACTTGTGGCAACCTGAGGCGTTGAGACGCGGGGTTGTGTGAAATTATATCATGATGTATTGAGACGCGGGGTTGAAAAGGTCAATATCCTGATGCGTTGAGACACGGACAAAATTTGATATGTGTCGACACAAGCCTGGAATGAAATTGAAAACCTGATACGTTTACGCGGGTTTGTCAGTGGGATGGTCTGAGGCGTAATTACGTGGATCGAGCCTGAGGCGTTCTAAATGCGGGCGTGAAACAATGGAGATCTGGAAGGGTGGAAGGTGTGACCTGTTTTGGCTATGTGTGCTTGATTTGAACGACGAGATATGATCCCATGATTGTATGCTTGACGCTCGTCCGTGTCCTTATGTTATTTAATGACTGCTGAATGCTTCATGTGGTTGGTTGTGTATTTTGTCTTTGATTGTATTCACCTGAGCATACGGTCAGCTTAATCTAAGGTTAGGACCTATCTTACTGAGATATAAATATCACCCCGTTGCGGGATCACATTTCCAGATCCTAGACCGTGAGCATGCTGCCAATCAGGCTAGGTGACCCAAAGGAGATGTCTATATATTTTGAGGAGTTCCCGGACAGACGAGGGACTGTGTACTTTAGGAAGTGTACTGTAGTTTGGGTCGATGATGGTGGAAAGAGTTGGAAGCCTCATAGGTTCGAGGCCTGGTTTCGAAGGGTAGGGGAGATTACTACTGGACCACTAAAGTCCTCTGAGGTACCCAGTGGGGTTATCCGTAGTTGGTGTTATCCCACTCGGGATTCTATGGAGGTCGAGGGATCGATAGCCGGTTCGAGGAACACTCCCGAGAGGACCCCAACCTTGGAAGGCACTGACGAAGTCATCGAGATTGAAGCATCCGATGATGACCTGGTGGAGCAGTCAACAAATGAGATAATGGAGGATACCGTAGAGGTATGCTCAGAGACTTTCTCGGAATACGACCTACCAAGAATGGCGAGGAGACTGACGATTCTAGCACCTCAATGGTTCGTTTTCTTTTGGAGGTGTGAATGGTTGTCTTTTGAGTTGATCTAGTCACCCCTACTGACTAGCATGATTAGTCTACCAGCGCTTTTATAAGAACTCGTGGGAAGTTATGTATAAATGCATTTATGGTGTTTTTGCTATCCAAGTCTCCGCTAATGCTTGTACGGAGGAACTTATGTTATCGCTTTTGCATGCGAACAATTTGATTTTATGCATCTCTCGATAAGTGAATCTTAGGATTCAAGAGTTCGATTGTAGGGTGTCGCGCGCTCGTGCCCGGGGTGCGAGGCGTGACAGTAGCTGTAGCAATGGCTTGATACTCTACTTTGGCACTACTCCTCGCCACAATATCCTATTTCTTACTCTTTCAGGAAACTAAATTACCACCAACATACAAAACATATCCAAAGGTAGACCGCCTATCAATAAGACAACCAGCCCAATCAGTATCAGTATAACACTTCATGCGAGCATGACTATGACCCGCAAAAACAATTCCCTTGCCAGGACTACCTCGAAAATATCTTAAAATCCTCAAAACAACATCCCAATGTGGTTGTCTAGGTGCTGCCATAACCTGACTAACCACACTAATCGAATATGCAAGATTATGCCTAGTTATCGTAGTGAGATAGTTTAGTCTACCAACAACATGCTAGTATCTTTCAGGATGTTTAAACAAGTTACCCTGATTAGAAAGAATCTTTAATCCTGGCTCCATAGGCGACTCTATGGATCGAGATTGCTGCATGTTAAATTCAGTTCAGATATTCATAACATACTTACGCTGTGACAAAGAGATACTTTTTTTTTTCGGGCCACCTCGATCCCGAGAAAGTATCTCAAATTACGGAGGTCCTTTGTCTCAAAGTGAGTATACAAATATCTTTTCAGTTCAACAATACCACGCTCGTCATCCCTGTCAAGACAATATCATTCACATACAAAACTAGAAGATACACCCAGTAGTAACACGTCGATAGAATACTGCATGGTCCTTTTGAGACTGAAGCAAACCAAAACTCCGAACAGCTGAGCTGAATTTATCAAACCATGCTTGAGGAGATTGCTTTAAACCATACAAAGAGCGACGAAGCTTATAGATTTTCCCTCCCTGAGTAGCAAACCCTAGGAGCTGCTTCATGTAAACATCCTCGGTAAGATCACCCTAAAGGAAAGCATTCTTGATATCCAACTGATGGAGAGACCAAGAATGCACAGCTGCAAGGGATAAGAAGAGGCGAATAGAGGCCATTTTTGTAACCAGAAAAAATGTCTCAAGGTAATCAAGACCATGAGTTTGAGCATAACCCTTAGAAAAGATGAGTAATAGTTCCATCAGGATTGACCTTCACGGCAAACACCTAACGATAGCCAATAACCTAAGCACTAGAAGGAAGGTTAACTAAGGACTAAGTCTCATTGTGTTAGAGGGTGCTCATTTCCTCCTCCATGGCTAAACGCCAACTTGCATGCTAAAGAGCCTCGAAAGCCGAAGCAGGTAGAGAAATAACATCGATACTGGCCACAAAAGCCGACAAACTTATTGATAAACCTTTATAGGAATGTGTATAAAGAAGACAATCTCTGCAGGCACGATAGCTCTTACGAAGAGCAATAGGTTTCTCGGTACTATCAGTCTCAAATGGATCAACAACAGGAGAGACTATCTCAATAGGAGGATCCTCCATAGGAGAGACTGGCATAGAAGGAGAATTGTCAATGGGGGCATTGTCTGGTGAAGATGCTGGAAATTGGATGAGAGACTGTTGGTGGAGAACAAACAAGGACAGGGTCAGAAAATGTGGATTCGAATAATTGCAGGATTGGATAAGATAAACTAGAGTCTCAAACAAAAAAGAAAGGTTGAGACTCTATAAAATTAACATGACGAGAGGTGAGCATTCTTCTTAAAATAGGAGAATAGCAATAATAACCTTTGACGCTCGTGAGTAACCAAGAAAAACACATTTCAGTGCATGTGGATCTAGTTTTGATATACTTGGATGATCATCATGGATAAAATAAGTACACCCAAACACTTTTCGAGAAAGAGGGAGGGATTGCGTTCAGGAAAGAGGAGCCTATGAGGCGTATTGCCCCCAAGAGAAGAAAGAAGCATGCGATTAATGAGATATCATACCGTAAAAATAGCATCTCCCAAAATTGGACCATGCATATGTATAAGAAGAGCACAAGCAGTATCTATAAGATGGTGATTCTTTCGCTCAGCAACACTATTCTGTTGAGGCGTGCGAGCACATGAAAGACGATGGTGAATACCATGAGAACGAAGAAATTGATGAAGATGATCCGACATATATTCCCCTCCACGATCAGATTGTAAGGCTTGGATATTATGATGGAATTTAGTATAAACAAAAGAATGAAACTCACGAAATACAGAAAATAACTCAGAATGTTCTTTTATTAAGTAAACAAATGATATTCTTGTGAAATCATCGACAAAGAGAACATAGTAACGATAACTAAAGGCTGAAATAATAGGACTAGGTCTTCACACATCAGAATGGACCAAGGAAAATGAAGCAGTTGCTCGTTGAGATACACTTAGTGGTAAAGAAACACAACTATGCTTTGCAAGCTGACACGACTCATAATTTATTGTAGACATCGAACGAAAACGAGGAAACAATGACTGCAATATAGACAAAGAGAGATGTCCTAGACGATAGTGAATGTTTAAAATATCGGTCTCTTTCACTAGTGCAGCTGGAATGGAAGTACCATCCAACTGATAGATCCCACCATTGACGCTTTCCTTATTGATAGTCTTCCACGTCGAGAGATCCTGCAAAACACAATAATCAGGATAGAAGGTAACGGAGCAATTCAAATCCCGTGTGATACGATCAACAGATAACAAATTAAATGGCATACCAGGAGTATATGAAACAGAAGATAAGGAGATCTCGTTGGAAGATCGTGCAGCTCCGTGTCCCTGAACTATCACGGATAACCCGTTCACAATAGTAATATGGCGTAACAGAGACGAGGACTTATATGCAGTAAGAATACCTCTATTACCCGTCATGTGAGCACCTACACTAGAATTAATAATCCAATCAGCGAAAGGCAGAGCTGCACATACTAATATAAATGAATAATCAGATGACTGCTGTAGTTTTGCAACAAAGGCAGATATAGTTCCACTCCCTGAGGTATGAAACTCTAAGTATCGAGTACACTCCTCTGGACTCATTGTGATAACTTTTTGGTCCATAGGCATAATCTCATATGTAACATGAGCAGATGTGGTCCATGAACCAGAAACTGCCTGTGCAGCTTGTAACTTTCGGCAATAGTTGTGAAGATGTCCAACAATACCACAGTAATTGTAAGTACGAGTCTCCTGACCACGACCAGCAATGCTACCACAATCTCCCCCTCGGTCACGACCTTCGCCACCATGGCCACCTCCTTTGTTCATATATAGAGCAGCAGCTTCTTCACCAACTTCTAAAGGGACAGATCTAACTTCTTCCCGACTTTCGGTACGAAGAACACATCGATAAACTTCTCCAAGAGAAGGTACTCGAGCATCTGAAAGAATTTATGACCGAATAGTATCAAACTAAGTTCCTAGTCCATTAAAATAGCAGGCGACCAAAAACTGATTTTGTTGTTCTTAAAAAGTGGTCCGATTAGATGTAAACAGGACTAACCGATCAAACTCATCAGCAAAGGATTTAAATTCCTTATAATATCCGTTCAGAGGCCGACCAGCAAGAGCCGGCTTTAATAACCCACAAACGACATCATAGAGTCGCGAAAAATCATTCAGAGATGAGTATAAATTTGCCAAAGCATCCCATAACTCCCTAGCAGTATCAGTAGTACTAACAACAGTCTGAACACAAATATCCATAGCATTCAACAATTGACTATAAATACGACAATCAATAGTGTACCATTCATCATAAGTTGGGTCATCCTCACTCGGAGGAAGTTGGGTAAGATGATGAGATAACCGCTGTCTGTGCAAATACTTAAAGACATTCTTCTTTCAAAGTGTGTATATAGACTGTCCCGTCAAAACATGTTCGACGAGCTTAGATGAAGTAGATATAAATGTCGGAGCTTGTGATCGCATCACATCAGATTCAGTCACACCAGATCTATTCATGGTTAATTCAGTCTCACTGGATTTAGCAGCAAACTATTTTAGTGTCTGTATTATTCATGACGAATATTTAATTTAGACACTAGATTAATCAGAAAGTCACAAGCTCCACCGCTTCATGGATCTAATCAGATCTAATTAGACCTCGACATGTAAATCAAATCCGAATGGCTTGGGACATGTTCGGCCAAGTTGGCCGAGAGCTTGGGACGTGGTCGGCCAAGTTGGCCGAGAGCTTAAGACGTAGTCAACAAAGCTGGCCGAGAAGCAAATCAGAGAGAGAGAGAGAGAGAGAGAGAGAGAGAGAGAGAGAAGCAAGTGCTAGATGGTGGTTGCGCTGATAGTGGATGTTGAATAGAGTTTAGGTTGGGGTGGTTAGGGTTGGCTTTGATATTATGTCTGAAGAAGAAGAAAAGAGAAGAATGATATGAATGAGTCGTCTAACTCTCTAGGTTAGCACGCTCTTATATTTATAATAATGAAGATGGTACATGGTAATATTGTGGGCATTCCCACACATGATAATGAATAATAAAATAACTCATAACAAGATTTTGGGTATCTTTTGCACTTACCCTGTCACACCTGTTAACTAACAAGTCTAGTTTGCCATGCTCTTATATGAATATTTGGAAACTTATGTATTTATTGGTATTCTCGTTACCTAGGTCCCCTTTTTACCATTGTATGGAGGAGTTGTTTTTTTATCGCTTCCGCTTTCTATCAATATGGTTCTCCTCTCGACCTATGTGCACCTGGGACCTCAAGAGAGAGTTTGTGCTTACAGAGAGTCGTGTCCTCGTGACCGAGGCGCGGGGCGTGACAAGAGTATGGTGAGTTGAATGTTATAACAAGTGGTTGGCATTCTCTATGTTCAGTCTTGAGCTATTCAGTAAAATATAAAACATCACTACAAAAAAATACGGATTTAGCCATGACCATTTGTGACGAACAAAATTCGTCGCCAATTTGCGATGAAAATGGCAACAGGAAAAAAATATTTGTCGCTATTTGCGATGAAACTAGTGACCAAAGCATTTTATCGCTAATTGGCCACGATTTTAGCGACGAAAATGCATTTCGTAGCTAATTAGCCACAAATTTAGCGACAAACAACATTTAGTAGCTAATTTGCTACGTAATTAGCGATGAAAATATCATTTCGTCGCTATTATAAATTAAATAAAAAATTATTTAGCGACGAAAGTACTAATTCATCTCTAAATCGAATAAAATTTAAATACAAAAGAAAAAAATTAGCGATGAAGAGAATTTTCATCACTAATTTAGTTAAAATAAAAAAAATGACGAAAATCACATTTTGTCTCTAATTTAAATTAAATAAAAAAATATTTAGCGATGAAAGTATTAATTCGTCGTGAAATTGAACAAAATTTAAATAAAAAAGAAAACAATTAGCGACGAAGTGGCTTTTAGTCGCTAATTTAGTTAAAATAAAAAACTTATTAGAGAAAAAATCTTATTTCGTTGCTAATATAAATTAAATAAAAAATATTTAGCTACGAAAGTATTATTTTGTCGCTAAATCGAATAAAATTTTTTAAAAAGAAAATAAAAAACTAACTAGCGACAAAAATATTATTTTGTTGCTAATATAAATTAAATAAAAAATTATTTGGCAACGAAAGTATTATTTTGTCGCTAAATCTAATAAAATTTAAATAAAAAAGGAAAAAATTAGCAATGAAGAGGATTTTCATCGCTAATATAGTTAAAATAAAAAAAATTAATTAGCAACCAAAATCTTATTTCGTCGCTAATATAAATTAAATAAAAAGATATTTAGCGATGAAAGTATTAATTTGTTCCTAAATAGAATAAATTTTAAACAAAAAAACAATTAGCAATGAATAGGATTTTTGTGGCTAGTTTAGTTAAAATAAAAACAAATTAGCCACGAAAATCATATTTCATCGCTAATATAAATTAAATAAAAAATTATTTAGCGACAAAAGTATTAATTCGTCACTCAATCGAATAAAATTTAAATAAAAAAAAAATTTAGTGTCGAAGAGGATTTTCATTGCTAATTTAGTTAAAATTAAAAAAATTAATTAGCGATGAAAATCTTATTTTGTCTCTAATATAAATTAAATAAAAAAAATGTTTAGCAACGAAAGTCTTAATTCGTCGCTAAATTGACTAAATTTAAATAAAAAAGAAAAAATTAGCGATGAGAAGATTATTTCGTAGCTAAATTAGCCACGAAATACTCTATTCGTCGCTAATGATTAATTTGTCAAAAGCATATTAAAATGTCAAATATACTTATATTTAGATATGGTTTTACAAAGAATGAATAATAGGGGGAAAACATGAAATTTCTTGATGTTCAACTCTTGATATATTCGACAAAAAATCTCTTGTCGTACTTATATTTAGATATTTTATTTTTCTATAGCGACGAAAACAGTTGTTTGTCGCTAATTACTATCCTTAATTTATTTTTTTAAGGTTTATTAGAACCTTATTTATATTTATTACATATATAAAGTTGTGAACAAACAAAAGGTGGAGGTCAATTCTTTTGATAAAATATAACTTAGAAACAGATTCGACTTTGATGAGATGCTAAATAGAGTAGAGTAAGGATCTATTCGAAAACGATTTGCTTCGCATGATATCTGATCACCAAAAATAAATATTATAATTGTGTCATTCACGAAAATGAAATCGAGCGATTCTTTCTTCTAATTTTGAAAGATAGATAAGATATTGTAAGCGAATAAGAGATGTTTTAAATCAATTAATAAAGTTTTCAAAAATATTAGAAGGATCAGTTTTTTAGCAAGGTACAGAATGTATCATAAATATTCAATGTGATTCTATAAAATCTAGTTCCGTTCAATATTAGTGATGAGGATTCAGAATATCACACGTTAATCAACTAAAGAAAGATTCAATAACTAAAATAAAGATCAATTCTTTGGATCTTTGCTTTCTTCAAACGGTGAATGATAATTCTTTCTTATATTATATTTTATATTAATCTACATTAATTAGTTTTAAAAGAAAATGAAAATAGAGTGAATATTTTTAAATTTAAAAATTGAATATATTATTAATCAAGTAAATATTACATTAATAAGCATAAAATGAAGAGCGATCAATTTATTTATTTCTATTATCCTTGTTCCTAAATTAGAGATCATTCATTCTACACTTGGATAGCTTCTTTCAAAAGGGCTTATGCTTCTTTAGTGGATGCTTTAACAGAAGATATAATTTATTGGAGTCGAGACTTACTCGTTTTTACATAAGTGTGTAACTGAACGAAAAATTTCCTTACATGTTAATTTCTAATAAATCAAGATAACCAATCATTATTATCATTATTAATGTTATTATTATTCACTACAGCAAAATAATAAGGTTTTAGCCACGAAAAATTAGAGATGATGACGGAGCAGAGGCGGAGCCTGCGCATCACCCAGGTAGTCAAGAAGATGGCCGCAACGGCGACAGCGTGGGGTGAGGAACAGACCCCGGCAACCAAGAAGCGCGTCGTCCTCGGGGAAGTGTGGGGGTGATTGACGACATGAAACACCTTCTGGGAATGAAGAGTCTCTTCTGCTGCATCTCTTCTAGATCTTCTTGAGGTTCTTGAAGCCAACACCAGGAAGCTTCTTCCCTTCCTGTTCCTGCATGTACTGCTGGTAAGTCAGCTTCTACCACCAACTCCCCAACTTCTCGACCATCGTCGTCAAGGCGGAATGTGGGTTGAACGCAAAGTCCACGACAGAGAGCACAGCCAGCTGCGCTCGATTCAGCGGCCCCTCATTGAAGTCGGAGGATGTGGATCCGAAGATCGACGTCCAGGCCGCATCAGATGATCCCCAGATGTGTCGATCCTACGTGGTCCGACATTTACGACTATCCTCATAAAATGGAGGTCAGTGATTTTAGCTTCAATTTCTCAATTGGTTTGTTAACTTAGCCTAGGAATGCACATAAAGAAGAACATGTGATGCTTACAATTAGCGATAAACCATCTTCATCGGGAATCAATGAGTCCATAAGCAAGTCTTGGTATTGATGTTCACATAAGGACAAGAATTAGTATGTTGCTGAGCTTTCTTATGGTTAAACTGCAAGAAGTACCAGTTCCTCATTTCTCCTTCTACTGCAGGATTCAAGACCTCCAATGAAGAAAGCTTCGCCTGTGCCACCATGTCAAAGGCCTCCCAAGTCGGTTAGGCCTCCTCGCATACCGCCAGAGGAGGATCCGAAGTACCAGAAGAAGAAGGTTTATTTTCTTCGATCGGGAGCGAGGCTCGTGGTCAGCTCTGGCTCGTCCATGGCCCAAATTTTTTCTGGTTCTCAGCTATTCGATGTGCATGCCAATTCATGGCCGATGCAGGAGAGCTTTGCAATCCCAGATGGAGATGAGCCTCTGCCGCCATTAGCAGATTAATTTAACCTAAGAATGTACATAAAGCACAGCATATGATGCTGAAAAGAAGCTCAGTAGTTTAAATTCCTTTACCAATGTTAAAATTAATTTTGCTTTTAATTAGATTGTAAAATTAAAAAATAAAAGAAATTATTTTACCGTACGTCCACAAATTATAAAAGTTCAATGCAAAATTCTTCCCGTGCCTGGTCGTCGCAAAATTCTTCACCGAACCATATTCGTCACCAAATTAGCGATGAACACTACAAAAAAAAGGATTTAGCCACGAAAATTTAGCGATGAAATTTGCAATGAAAAAAGAAACTTGTCGCTTATTTAGCGTCGCAAATTTAGCGATGAAAATTATTATCATCGCTAATTTATCACGAATTTAGCGACCAAAAAAGTTCATAGCTAATTTGCGACGAACATGCGACGAAAAAAAATCGTCGCTAATTCAACGTTGCAAATTTGGCGACGAACAATTATTTTTGTCATTGATTTGCCACGAATTTAGCGACGAAACAAGTTCGTAGCTAACTTACGACTAACAGTTTTACGACGAATTTTGCAACGAAAAAAGAAAATCGTCGCTAATTCAGCGTTGCAAATTTAGCGACGAACAATTATTTTCGTCGCTAATTTGTCACGAATTTAGCGACGAAAAATGTTCGTAGCTGATTTGTGACGAACGGTTTGTTCGTAATTGATTTGCGATGAATCATTTTTTCGTCGCAAAATTCGTGGCAAATTAGCGACGAAAGGTGAAAATTTTCGTCGCTAAATTTGCGACCCTGAATTAGCGACGAATTTATTTTCATCACAAAATTCGTCGTAAAACTCATTTAGCGACGAATTTCGTCGCTAATTCCATCGCAAATTTAATGGGTAAAACCTTGCTTTTTGTATTGCATGGCCAGATGTATGCATATAGAGGTTTCGAAGAATGGATGAACAGTCCATCTTGACTAGCAAAGAACGATTCTATGTTAGAATAGTGATGATGAGGATGAAAATAAAAATGAAGAATTGAACTCATGTTGATATATTATGATAATTTGTTCATTGCTACAATCTACAAAAGGGATATGTTTACTAGAAGTCCTAAAATTTGTCGCCAAAGTGCAATTAAGTCCTAAAACTTGCAAAAAGTACAATCAAAACCTAAAACCTGTCAAATTGATTGAATTGAATCCTTTCATTGACTCTATCCAATGTGGTTATCGGAAAATGATGACGTGACATATTTTAATCATTTATCTTTTTTTTTATTACTAAAGAGTCCGGATCAGCTTGCGCACACATCGACTATTTCTCGGGGAAGACTAGCACATCAACCCACCACCATGGCCCCCCACCTAAACCACAGGTGCTCATTTGGGGGACCGAATCTGAAACCAGTACGTCTAACCACACAATTCCAAGTGTACCATAAACAACTAAGCTACTCATGGGTGGATATCATTTATCTTTCCTACGTGGCAAATATACTTTTTCAATTTATCCACATCGGCAAAACGACGTCGTATTGAGGTAACTTTCTTTTCATATTCACGACCTAAAACGACATCGCTCCTTAACTCTCCTCTCTCCCTCTCCTTGTTTCTTCTCCCATCGTCTCTGTCTGAAGACTCTGAGCCTAAAGTCCCAAATCAAGTTGGATGATTTGGCTTCCCACGGAAATATCGGCGGCGAATCGAGCATCGACGATGTCGACATTCTCTAAAAGTCTCTTCTCCTTGATTTGGGGCCTTAGGGTTCACATGGACAGACTGCCTCTGAGACTCCCGCGAGATGCCAAACCTTCAACTTGATGAGCAACTTTAGGGTTCACATGGATGGAGAACGTGAGGAGAAGAGACTCTTGGAGACTGTCGCTGTTGCCGACGCTTGATCCACCATCCAAATTTCCGCGGGATGCCAAATCGTCCAACTTGATTTGGGGCTTTAGGTTCAAAGTCTTCAGACAGAGACGATGGGAGAAGAAACACGGAGAGGGAGAGTGAAGGAGAGATGTCGTTTTGCGTCGTGGATATGAAAAGAAAGTTACCTCAGTACGATGTCGTTTTGCTGACGCGAATAAATTGGAAGAGCATATTTGCCATGCACAAGAGAGAAATAATTAAAATATGTTATGTCAGCATTTTTCGTTAGCCACATTAGATGGAGTTGAATGATTCAATTGAATCGATTTGAAAAGTTTTAGAACTTGATTGCACTTTTTACAAGTTTTAAGACTCAATTGTATTTTGATGATAAGTTTTAGGACTTCTAATGAACATATCCGTCCGCACGATATAAGAAGCAAGTTTGACGAAACAGGGCAAAATGAGTAAATAACGAGAATGCATGAGTGTACTGCTTTATTATTATTATTATTATTATTATCATCAGTCCCGCCACAGTCGATCTGCGAGAAGCAGGAGTCTCCCAAGAAAATTCGAACTTTGGCACTCATGAAATCCCCATTACAGGCTATTTAAAATCCAAACCGCGGCGGCCATAATCATGACAAACATCATCTGTTCTACTTCCCCTAACAAGTTAAAGCAACCACCTTCATGAAACGCACTTCAGTTCTGTCATCCCAAATGGATTGAAGCATAGAAGGCAAATTAGAAGGCAAATTCTCGAGAACTCGTGGAACTGAACCATCTTTGTGGACGCGAATTAAATAGATCTGAATTATCAGGTGATAGAACAACATCAGTAGGAAAAGCGATTCTCTTCCTAATTTCATTCTGCTTCAGATAGGAAGAATTAAGACAAATGAAATGCAAATGTTGCGGAATCCAGAATGATAACAAACACTCGACTAAGGACAGCAGTGGCTAACACAAGGACCAAATCAAATCAGCACTTTTAGAAAATTCCTCTGCTTTTCCGCATTTGGGTAACTGCTTAGCAACACTTTTGCATTCCCCCTTCCATCAAAGTTCTACTTTTATCTTCTACAAACCACTGCTCTCATAACAAATACAACTGATTCTACTTGGCATGCATTCTGAGTGATGTCAAAGATGCCTAGAAAAAAATTCTTGCACAGAAAGCGAAGCTATGACCCAATCAATTGGGTCTGCATCATTAAATCACTCTACTTGTATGATGACAAAAACTTTCGTCTACCAATCTCATTACAAACATCTTGCCTATTCAGCGCTTAATCTACTAGCTCTATATGAAGATGCAAAGTGAGAAAAGAGGACCAACAGTTAAACCGGTGATGACCAGATTTCCTCACCACCTCCAAGTAGTGATCTCTTCTCAATGGTTGCAACAAGATTCATTGATAATCTTGAAAATAAGAGTAATACCCACAAAAGAGCCGCTCAAATCTGATCATCATTAGACTCGCTCAAATCTGATCATCATTAGACTCGATGAGCCAAGAAATTCAACAAACAGGAAAGGTCCACAGAAAAAAAAAAAAAACTATAATCCCCAGATTGGATAGCATGCTCAAGCTTCTCAATCGCAAAACGAACACAGCAGATAAATTCAAAAAGTGGGGAAAAACTCATTCGAGACCCCATGATCATACCCAAAAGGAGATCCTCCAAGAGCTGCAATAATGCAAGCAAATGCGAAATACCCAGTGATCCAGTACTTTTAAAGATGGGTCCTTTTCAGTTGCCCTGCTTATACAAATCCTCTGCCCGCCATTTTCACGCTCTCGATTACAACATGTGACTGCACTCTGCACAGGCCCCTCAGTCTCTGATATATCCGCTCAACCGTCGCAGATGGACAGCCTCTTTCTGCAATTGCAAGTCGTGAGAGAAAGAAGAGAGAGAGAAGCCCAACACCACCTTCACCAACCAGTCAACCACCCATCTCTCTCTTAGTTCTCTGTGTTATCGCTTTAGCTAACTTTGCTCACCCACCAGCGAGAGAGCCACAGTAGCAACAATGGCTTCTAACTCGTCCCTCAAGAGGACCGCGGCCGTCTCGCCATCGCACGACCCGTTAGGGCCGTCTCTGTCGAGACCCTGTGCTTCGCCACCGAGACTTTCCTTATCGAGAGGTCGGTCAGCACCATCCGGTTCTTGGCCATTGACACCTTCGACAAGGCGAACTCCGGCCACCCTGGCCTACCATGGGTTGTGCCCGAAGACGGAAACAAGAAAAAAACTGTAAACACGACTAAAACTAATTAACCTTAAAAGTCAAGTCTCGTCCGCTCGGTCCTCTCGCGCTCGACGGCGTCGCCGCTCATTTCGCTTGGCCGCCGCTAATTCTGCAGTAAGCTCTCGTCTCTTTATATGGGTTAAAGCTTCACTCCCAACTTCTCTGCATTTGTCTTTATTGTTTAAGAACGATGGCTACACGGATATAATTGATTATTATACTCGTGTAGAATTCCCTGGCTCATGACTAAATTTGACAGGTCAATCTTGTGTCTGTCATTTAGTTCTCGGGAAAACATTAGCTTGCAAAGTAATCTGCTTTGTTTAGCAACTACCCGCTTTTGTCGAGCTAATGTCATATGAACTTGGTCTGAGATTGCAGCATGCCTGTGGTCAAGTTAAAGTGTCCGAGTCTGTGATCTTGAAATCGCCTTTGGTCTGAGATTGCAACATGCCTTCACTGTGAGCTATTCTCGGTTTCCTATCGAGTTGCTTTCTTCTTTTTCTGGTTGTGTGCTGCTTGTGGCCATAGCAGTCCAACATAAAGATTTTTTCATCGACTTGGTTTTGTTTTTGGTGTCTTGAACAATAAGCACATGGAAGCTGTCCCTCGAAGCTTGTTTTTGTTCTGCTCAGCTCCAGTTTTGCTCAATTGGAGCTTGCCTAGTTTCTTGGAAATACTCATTCGTGTCCTGTTTTCTTGTAACAGGGTGGCGCCCTAACTCTTTTTACTTTGCTTTTGTCTTTGAAAACTACTGAACCTTCTCTTTGTGCCTGCTAAACTCTTTTCCGTTCCCATCCGTTTATATATGCTGCTGCAAATATATGATTGAAATGCTGATATATGAACCTGGAACAGAGACTAGGTTGTTCTAGATCGTGCAAATATTGTTTTTCCCCATCTTTTCTCATGAAATCTTTATGTTCGAACAATAAGCTCGAGGATTGTATTAAACAAACTAAAAATTTAGGAACCATGCTGTGCATTAGCCTGAAGTTTTATGGACTCTGTTTCACATTGAGCAAAAATTGAACGTTCATTTGTGCCTTTACCTCTAAATGAGACAAGCTCCCATCAAAATATTAGGGGTGAACAACTGGGTTGATTCACAAGGAGGAGCCTCGATTCTCGTTTTCAAAAGCTAAGAATCGACCTCATCCTATTCAATGTTCAATACTATAACTTGAGCCAACCGATTCCATTGGAAACTTGGAACTCGGAACTCATAAGGTCAGAATGAGTATTGAGCTAGGAATCCGCTTATAATCTTAAGCTGACCATCGTCTATCAATTGTCCTCTACCGTCTACAAATTGATCAAATTTTCTTAAGATTATAAGCGGATTCACAGTTCAATCCTCATTCCAAATTTCCAATGGAATCAGCCGGCTCAAGATATAGGATCGAACATCGAATCGGGTGAGGCCGATTCTTAGCTTTTGGACACAGGAATCGAGGCGGCCTCCTTGTGAATCAACCCAGTTGTTCACCCTAATATTTCGATGGGAAAGCCTCTTCCATTTAGAGGTAACAACACAAATTAACGTTGAACTTTGTCTCAATGTACAATGAGTTCCATAAACTTCAAACTAATGCACAATATATTCCTTAAGTTTTTAATTTGTTTAATACGAACTTTGAACTTTTCGTACATGTTCAATTTATTCTAGAGACCACATTAGGCTGAAATGCAGCGTTCAAATTGAACAAATTTATAATTGAGGAACTATATTATATATTGAGTTAAAGTTCATATATAATTTATGTCATTTGCCCTTCTATTTATTCCGATTTAAACTAATATGGACATAGGATTTCATTTCAGGCAAGCAGGAGGGGAAAAGATGAACTCAACAATTATGTTGGGCCCATCTTTCGGACTCCTTCTTAATCTGGATATTAAGTTCTGCATGATAACAATTTCAGTGGCAAAAAAATCCGTTTGGTAAAAATGATTTCGAAGTAGAAATTTGTTTATAAAAAAATTAGCTTCTAATCGGATTTTCAATTATAATATGATTTTTTTTTTGTTAATTTTAAGAAGTAAAAAATTTTAAATTCTTGACTTCATAATCATTTCTTGGACGACACCTACCTCCGCAAATCATCGTTGATGCCGCCGCCAACCAAAGTCGCCGCCCCCGCCAATAGCCAACGGTCGCCAACTATCAGTGACCATCACCTGCCATTCACTGTGTCGAAGATTTATTAATAATATTTTAAAAGTATAATTTTTCATCGTTACTAAATAAATTTTTCTAATTAGAAATTAATCTGGGGGCATAAGTAATGCGCTAAACTAATTCCCCAAAACCCTAACCAGGGGCGAGATATATAAACTACAAGCTCTTCCAAAGCGCTCATCCTCGCGCCTCCCCTCCCCCTCCTCGCACGCTTCCTCGTCCTCAGAAGAGGCGCCGTCGCCCGAAGCCGAGAAACCCTAAGTGAAGAAGGGGGAAAGATGGCGGACGGGCTCCATCTGAAGGGCACGATGAGGGCCCACACCGACATGGTGACGGCCATCGCCATCCCGATCGACAACTCCGACATGATCGTCACCTCCTCCCGTGACAAGTCCATCATCCTCTGGCAGCTCACCAAGGAGGACAAGGTCTACGGCGTCCCCCGCCGTCGCCTCACCGGCCACTCCCACTTTGTCCAGGACGTTGTCCTCTCCTCCGACGGCCAGTTCGCCCTTTCCGGCTCCTGGGACGGCGAGCTCCGCCTCTGGGATCTAGCCGCCGGCGTCTCCGCCCGCAGGTGATCATTTCTTTTACGCGTTGCGTCTTGGAAGTCTTGTAGCATTCCGTCTATAGCGTTTCATTTCATATGCTGTCCTGAGTGTCCTCTGGGCGTAGCATTTGTTCGGGAACTGTTGAGTGCTAGTCTATTTTGGCTTGAATTGTCCTATTGCCTTAATTAACAGTGAAGAAATCATTTTATGGTATTCCAGTGCCAAGTGATTCTCTTCGAGTTCTATAATTTTTCATTTCAGTTTGATAGGTTTATTCTTTTAAGATAGTGATTGTACTTCGCAGATCTTCATTGATGCGTGCAAAGAATAAGATTCAGATTCATACGAATGAGTTTTCTTTGGCTAAGTAGCCTTGATGACACGAATATACTCATTCCTGTAAATTGATGCACTCCTGATTGAGTGACTAACATGATAACTCATTCCTGTAAATTGATGCTGGCCTGATTGAGTGACTAACATCATAACTCTGTTTTGTTTTATTCTGTTGTAGGTTTGTGGGCCACACTAAGGATGTGCTCTCGGTGGCCTTCTCCATCGACAACCGGCAGATTGTATCAGCATCTCGTGACCGCACAATCAAGCTCTGGAACACTCTCGGAGAGTGTAAGTACACCATTCAGGAAGGTGAAGCTCATACTGATTGGGTGAGTTGTGTCAGGTTCAGTCCCAACGACCTTCAGCCGACCATCGTCTCTGCATCCTGGGACCGCACTGTGAAAGTGTGGAATTTGACCAATTGTAAGCTGAGAAACACCCTGCATGGGCATTCTGGCTATGTGAATACTGTGGCTGTGTCTCCCGATGGGTCACTTTGCGCTAGTGGTGGCAAGGATGGAGTGATACTGCTCTGGGACTTGGCAGAAGGGAAGAAGCTGTACTCGCTGGAGGCTGGTGCCATTATTCATTCACTTTGTTTCAGTCCAAATAGGTATTGGCTCTGTGCAGCCACAGAGAACAGCATTAAGATCTGGGATCTAGAGAGCAAGAACATTGTGGAGGACCTGAGGGTTGATTTGAAGAATGAAGCTGATTTAACTGATGAAACTACGGGGGCTATGAGCACAAATAAGAAGGTACAGGCTATGCTTTGATATTTATTATCTCCGTCCTCCAGCAATATTGTTTGCTTGATAGTGTACATCCACGTTTCCTATTTACCTTATATTGGGGACTGGTTCTTCAGTTTCTTTACTCTGGTGATACTTTTTGTGGACATATGTGGTGCAACATTCAAAAGGTGTGAATACAGAGGTAGTTAGTTTGTAACATTGATGCGATGTATGTTCTATGCTGCTTAATCACATTTTTGCGAGGTTTCTAGACTGTGTGCAATGCATGACCAACTGCATCTCAATTGTACTCAGTAGTACACATCTTTCCTAGACCGCCAAATTAGAAATTAATTCATTGGTCATGCTTCTTAACTTTGTACGCCTGAATAGGTTAGAGGAGTTCCTGTAAATCTTTTATTTTTCTTCAGCTCAGATGCATTATGGTCGTATATTCTTGATTGAGAATTCTTCGCTGCATAATTGGCATTCCTGCACAAGGGAATTCTCTGATGAACTTTCTCTGCTTTTAGATACCTGCCCAAGTTGTTTATTTTTTGGAGAAAAGCAAAAGACTGGTCGAGTGGTAATACACATAGCTCGAGTGACCAATGAATATTATGCAACCTTAATTGGATGATGGTCTCGCATGCTGACTACAATAAGCACCTCACCAAAATCGAACTGTGTGATTGTGCTTACCTGCTTTTATTTCTTCATAGGAGGAAACAGTTTTTTGGTATTAACAGGAATTCTAATTATTGGATTACATGTTTGCATGGAAAACTGCAGGTGATCTTCTGCACGAGCTTGAACTGGAGCACTGATGGAAGTACCTTGTTCAGCGGTTACAACGATGGCGTGATCAGAGTCTGGGGAATCGGGCGTTACTAGGAAATTTTTTGACAATCACTAGTGCTAAACTGCTTTTCAAAGATATCGTTTGTTGTCTGCTTTTTAGCGGTTTAAAGAACCCTTGAGGATCTTGTTCAAGATGCTTGAAGCGATATGCCTCAACTCTTATGTTTAGTGAGTGAATATTTGGCCTTTGGGCAGCCTTATGTTTTGAGAACGGAGATATGATACCTGGTTTTACGGCAAATCCGTTTTCGTGTTGACTTGCAAATGATTTAACTTAGCGCTGCTTTACGCTGAAGGTGGGTTGAGCTCTTCTCCTCTCTGCCACCTACCTCTCGGTAGAGATTAATATTTCGTGGAACCGTTACATCACTCGACAACGACATATAGCATGATAATTTCGAATTTTGTAAACATGTAAGATGACAAGCGTATCATTGCATCATCTCGGCTGTGTGAATGATATATAATGATGAAGTGATTTCTTGGACTTTAGGAGTATATATAATTGCATATATATGTGTGTGTGTGGTTTTTCATGGATTGGAATGACTTTTTATTTTTATTTTATGACGCCAGTGATTTGGGTAAGGCATTTGAGTATAATTAAGAAATCTCCTTCTGACCAAAAAAAAGAAAAAAGAAAATCCATCTCCTAAAGATCCCTGCAGGTTAGTCTTTAGAAGTATGTTTGTTTCAAGAAAATTTCAAATAAGGGCCCTAATTACCTTGATTTTTTCAAAATGAAAGCTCAAAGTGAACATTATTTTAAATAAGGATCTAAAGTGTTTTTTTTTTGTTTCAGATAAGGGCTTTAAGTGATCATTGTTATTCCAAGTAAGGGCCTAGCTTGGCTGGTCACCAGGCTGGCCAAATATTCTAGCCGACCAAGGGTATTTTTGTCAAAATAGAATTTTAACATAATTTTTAGTTACGTAATTAAAAAAAACTAAAAGCAAAAAAAAAAAAAAGCAACAATACAGGCGAGAGGACAACTCTCGCTTGTGGAAGCCGCCCCATTGGCTGGTGGGCGTCGGCGACGGTGTGGCAGCTTCCACAGTCGGGAGGGCCACCTCTTGTTTGTTGTTCTTTTTTTTTATTATTTTTTTAAAAAAATAGAATAGGTAAGAAAACAAAGAAAAGGAGAAAAAAATAATAAAAAAGGTTAAATCACAAAAATGCTCATAGATAATTAGTAAGAGGCTTTTTTTTTTGGGACTGATATAATGACTTTGGATCTTTATTTGAAATAATATTCACTTTAGGCCCTTATTTGAAACAATGAACTTACTTCATGCCCTTTTTTGAAACAACATTTATTATAGTCCCTTATTTGAGAAAATTGAGACACTTCGAGCCTTAATTGAAATTTTCCCGTTTGTTTCACAAAAAATAAAATAATTTCAGAAATATTTTTTTAGAAATATAGATTGTGTTGTTTCAAAAAATGAATGAATGAAAAAATAATTTTGAAATTTTTTAACATAAATTATTTTTTTATTATAAATTATTTTTTTTATTGTTTGAAATCAGCATAAGTAATTTTCTATTTAAAAGATCCCTTTTTTTTATGAGAAGAATGGAGCTATAATCAAGACTTCCTTGTATCACACCTGTTGTTAACCCTTAGCGCATGGTAACCCTTCTACTTTAGAAAAGTTAATTTTTCAACAGAGAATGGCGTTTGATAAAAAATTTATCTTTTTTGAATATTATTAACACCAAATCTTCTATGAAAATTTATTTATCATGAACTAAAATGCATGTTATTCGAAAAAAGTGACATGTAAATATTGATGGATTTTATGTATAATTTGTAATTTAATTATTTATGCAAATGAGTCAATTTTATGAAAAGAAATTGTATTAATGAATAAGATGGCTAACCTCATATAACCATGCTAAAAGCAGGAGCATTTTCGGTGCTTCCCCGTATGTGCCTAGAGGTGTTAAACGGTAGGGTGGGTCAGGTGGTTTGGCAGTGAATATAGAGAGCGATTCACAGCAAAAAGAGAGAGCGGCGTTGAGAATGATAAGAGGTCGAAGTGTGAGAGAGTTAAGGAGAAGTGAGAGAGATTGATGCCAAGAGATTTCTACTTCTGCATGAGAAGTAATTTTTTTTTTTACTTCTAAAAGTGAGTTGAAAATAAATTTTGAAGTAAAAAATTACTTCAGAAATTTAAAAAAATGAAATTATGTAACCAAACTAATTCCTGCTTTAGACTCCAGAGTATTTCTAAAGCAAAAAAATTTACTCTAGAATTGTTATCATGTGCGACTTAGTCACTACAAATGATTCTCTCTCTTAATTTGAGATTCAAGGTTGACGTGAGTTCTCTAAGTGGGGAAGGGGACGGGAGACATGGCACTGGTCGTGTTGAAGCGGAGTTGCTAGCGGCAGGTGGCAACGGGAGGAGCGGAAGAGAGGGAAGAGGAGATGCTCAGAGCTTAAGGTAAAAATGCGTCGGGTGCAAATATGACTCTGCTGCTTTAATGATGAAGCTGCTGAGTAGTCCAATTCCTTTCCAGGCTACAACCAAGTGATTTGAAAAAAAATAAATTTCGTCCACGAAAATTTCGTCCACGAAAATATTTAGAAGTATTGTCAATTTGATTAATTATTTCAAGCGATATAAGTAATTATTTTTTAAAAAATAGTTTACAAATGATTAATTTTTCTTAAATTAAAGAAGAGCCCAAGAAGAAATCACTACCTGCCATGTCAGGAAAACTACCTTGTGTTTAGGCATAATCTGCTCCAGGGTGAGCCGATTCTTACCCCGAAATTAGAAACCGGCCCACCAAGTCCAATTGGTGCAGTTCGATTCCCAGGTGAATCCGAAACCGGCAGTGATAATCTTCTTGGTGGGCAAATTGAGAGATTTTTCAGAATTTTCTTACTCCAAACTTTGACCCCAGAATCATCACCAAAATCCTCTATCAAGCATTGCTTGAGGAGAGCCGTATGGTTTGAATCGGCAAGGGCGAAAAAAGAAAAAAAGTAGTAACGTCAAATCTTAGCGAAGACATTGAAACCGAAATCCTCCTGCGGCTCCCCATGAAGTCTCTGCTCAGGTTCAAGTGCATGCGCACGCGGTGGAGCAAAATAATCTCCACTCCTCAATGAGGACGAAGGAGGGAGTCATGAGAGGCTGCAACTAGGAGAGGCGTGATTGAGAGTGAGAGACCGCAACTACGAGAAGCGAAGCGTGATTGAGAGTGAGACTATGTGTCACAAGCAAATCTGCGAGAGGCAACAAGGCGTCACTGAGAGCGTCGTGAGGTGAGAGAGTTGAGGTCCACACATAAAACCGGATCGAAATTCAGCGGTTCCAATTCTTAGGAACCGAAAGCTAGACCAATTCTCTCAAGAACCACTCCGAAAGTGCCAATTCAGTCCAGTTCTAGGTTCTTTCTCAGTTCTTTTGCTCACCCGAGCTCACGGTTTACAGGTTTACGATGCAGTAGACTTTCCAATTCAGCAATTGTTCGTTGCATCATAATTGGACAGCTTAGTGATAAGAATTAAACCCTACGCGAAGCAAAATGAAAAAAGAAAATCTACTACAGCGGCTTATCATCAACTCAAATCTAAAAGACCGAACAGGATGCAAGTCGACTAATCAACCAAACCCTTCACAAAACAAAGAGTGCCGCCTGTGTCTATTTCTCATGGAACATATGTTCATATGTATTGTACAATTTTGCAGGGGTTGCCCCCGGCCCAAAACCGAAAGAATATCGCACAAAATTTCTCATTCTCAGCCTATCGAGATTCATCGAGATCCCAAATGCCCGGAACGCTCTAACACATCACTCAATCACTGCACCATCACTCTTACAGAAAATAGGAGACCGAGACAAAGTTTAAGATCTGTCAAGAATCTCATAGGCACATACCTGGCACTTGGTGCCATTGGGAACATGCACATCCGAAGTTCAGCGGATCAGACATTTCACCTAGAATCCCAGGCCTTGATGGTTTTTAATATCCTTACGATACAGCATACTGGAGACTTCACATCCGTCTGCTCATTCTGAAGCTAAACCAGAATGCTCAATTCGCATAGAATGACAAGTGCGAGCTCTTCCCCCCGTTTGTAAACTCAAGGCCTCTTCTTCACAGATTTATCACGTAAAAAGCACGCCAAAGTGATGTCACCATCCTCACAGTCAAGGGTCAGATCATTCCTCAACTTTTTTCTGGTGGGTCCCTTGGATGAAGCATTCCTATCGTTAAGATCTAGCAGATTCCATTCCTCGCTCCTATATCTGACATTGGGGGGCATTTGATGTACATCACATGGCATGCTATTTCCTTCGCTCGATTTAAGAACGCCTTTCTTCTTCTTCTGTTTCTTGGTAAGCAAGCTAGCAAGTGTGATGTCACAGTCATCTGTATCTGGAACTTGCTGTGAAACAGTTCCATTCCCAGTAATTGGCTGTTCAGGCCCATCTTTCTCACAAGATACTGATTGTGACCCATTGAGTTTCTCTGGCAAAGCAGGAATACATTCAGGAAGAGCAACATTTCTCTTTTGTCTTTTATACGTCTTATAGTTTCCATTTTCCTTTGATGCAATCAATTCGGAAGGGGCATCTTCCACTGCTTCATCACGGTTCACGTGAGAATGGCCGTCTTTTCTTGTCTTCTTGGGTCTCAAATCCTTCCGAGCACTGCAGGGAGCAATATTTACCAAATCCACAGATTAAACTAAGATATGTAGTGAGAGAAGTTAAAAAGAAGGGACCTAAGTCGAGAAGATTTACCGAGAAGGGATATTCTTCTCCTTTTCTGTCATACTAGATATGTCAACTGCTTCAATGTTTTTGCCCTCTATTGTCAATGATGATGATGAATCTCGCTGATCTTCTGAGTGTTCTTTATGGCCTTCCTTTCTTAGACATGCGTTTGATGCCTTCCCCTTCTTCGAAACAGTATTATCTCCGCTCACTCTCTCACCCTCATTGCAACGAACTATTTCCGCGGCTTCCTCCAAATCAAGTTGACTGTCAACTGTTGGTGTCTTGTTCCCTTCATCCCGGCCACTGCATGAAGAAAGGATGAGTCAATCAACAGGTGGAGCGAGAAAAACTACAGATGCTGGTAAAAAAAAGGTAATCGAAATTTTTTGATTTCTATTTTGTACAGCCTTTTTTCAGTATGAACTGCACGTTGAACGAACAAAAGAACCATACTTACCAAGTAACAATTTCCTTTTTTTGTCTAAAATCAGACATCCCTTACTTACCAAGTAACAATTTGCTTTTTTTGTCTAAAATCAGACATCACTTGCACTTGTAGATCTTCACCATTAGCCATGGCTAGTGACGTCGGATCCAGCTGACATGATGAAGGATCTCTTGCATGTCCATTTGGTCTACCCTCATTTGAGGGCAGTTTTGTGACCTTCTTGTTCCTTAAGAGTGAACCGTGTTTTGCCACTGTCTCATCATTTTTGCAACTGGCCTTTTCCACAACTAGACTGGAGTTAAAATGGGGTTTCTTGGGATGCACCTTCTTCTGAACACTGCAAGTAGAGGATACGTGAAACCAAAAGTTAGACAAAGGACTGCGATGTTCAGCGGACATCTATGCACAAAGGTGCATACATTTATTGCTCATATAGATATATGGTTGTTAAGCATTTGTTTTGAGGAAATTAAAAACGAAAAATTTACCGAGGAGAGATTTTCCTGTGTTCTGCTATGCCAGAAAGACCATTCACTTCACTGATTTCACCATTCGATACCACTGATGTTGTTGAAACGCCAGTATGATCTTTAGCTTGCTTTCCACACCTACTCTTCTTTCCTGCGCATGATTTTGTCACTCGTGTCTTCTTTGAGGGGCGATGCTCAGCCAATTCATCATAATCAACCTCATTGTAACTACTCCTTGACACTTGCACAACATTTGATTCATTTGCTTTTGTTTTCCTCCCGGACCCCACCTTCTGTGAAACGCTGCAGGGAGGAGAAAATGACAATCTAAAACTAACAATACAGACTTTGACAAGGAACTGTTCAGTTTCTTTTTTCAAGAAAATGAGAAAGACAAAAGCTATTCCAAAAATAAAAAGATTTCGCCTTGCGATTGTCTCTGGGATGAATGAAGGCCAACTTAGAAAATCTTCATCTAATTACCTGGATCCTGTCTTCCGTTTTATTGAGGGATCTACAGAATCTGGGTCACATACACAACTTGTCGTCGATAATGGGAGGAAATCACCAGGACCAAGCAAAGGGCGCTCCGACTCTCGATCGACAAAGTTTCTTACCAGAGCTGCTTTTTGTACTTTTCTAGCTTCCCGCAGTAAAGGCACTTCGTGTGGAAACAGAACTTTCCATCTCCTACTCATTGAAAGGAGCATCAAAGGCGAAAAGGGAAGTCAAATTTGGCTGATATATGCATGAACTACACAAAAACCACATAATTATCCAAAGAACTACAAGTATGAATACCTTCTGCACTGATTATCAGTTCGAGGAGCCAAACATGCAGAGATTTTAGACCAGCAATATCCATGTTCTGCTATTGCTGCCTCCAACATGGCATCTTCTTCTGGTGTCCACCGGTTCCAATTCAGAGCTGGATCTAAACAATTGACCCATCTGCAGTCAAAAAAAAGGTTTAATAAATGTTGTCATATCAGAGGTATGTAAAGTGAATTAGGTCAAAGCTGTACAAACCTCTCTCTACACTGTACTTGAGTTCGACCTTGTACAAAATCAGCTATCTTAATCCAATTTTTGGGGCCAAAGAGCTTCACAGCTACTCTCAAGCGTTTGTCTTCATCTTCAGTCCACCTTCCGACCCTTTGCCTAGCAGGATGAAGAGTTTTCTTCCATCTGCAAATTTAATGATCACATATAAAAAAATCAATATAATACTCTTCCAAAATGCTGAGAGGACGCTAATCTATTCAAACAGGTTTAAGGGGCTTGATAATTAAAATTTGCATAATCCCCTTGGCATAGTTGATACTTTTCCAGTCAATTTCCTAGTCTGAAAACCAGAATGGACATGAAGCAACAAAACTGCAGGTAATTACATTTAACACTGATGAAATGTGCAAAGTGAAGATAAAACAGACATGTCGATTCTTTGGATTAGTTAATTTCTGGAGTGAAGTGCAATATTTCAGACAATATGAAGAAGCAGACGTATAATAAGAAATTCACAAACATTACATTTGGCCCCAATATCAAAAGGGCATAACAGTCCAAAAATGTTGAGAAGGTGCAGCAATGTATTGGCCCAGAGAAAGTCGTTACAGCAATATTTATAAAATTGCAAGCGGACAATATACCAGCAACAGCAATGCCACAAGTTTGAGGTCTCATCAGTAATGTTCTGGGACTAGTGCCAGTTCTAACCACCAAACAATCTCTATTGCTCTCAAATGGGATGAAGGTGTGCGCTAAGCTTTGAGGTTATAAGTAGGGAAAATTCATGCAATTTGGTGGTGCTGCAAACAACCGGGAACAAACCAAAAACTCTACGGAAAAACTTTTTTGGATAAACACCCTTCTCATGTGTGTAACCACAAGAGAGAACACCTATTTCATCATTTCAGCTGAATCATCAGGTTTTAGTTTTACAGCAATCCTTCTTTATCACTTAAATTTCTCTGCAGCTTTGTCGTATTTTCCTCTCTTCATTTAAGAACTCGATATAGAATAAAAGTGACAGGTCAACCCATGTGGATAAGACAGGAAAATTTTACAATTATGTAGAAAGTTATTCATATCCTCAATATGCGATCGATGCAATACTTAAGCATTCAGAAAGTAAACAGATGACAAACTAACCGATTGGAACATTGAGTTCCAGTTCGTCCTTCCAAAGCAGAAGCTACAGCTTGCCAATCACTCTCTCCAAAAGTCTCCACTATAGCACGAAGCTGAGCATCCTCATCAGGAGTCCACTCACTTTTCAGTATGCAAGGATTTAAGCTCCTTTGATAGCGGGCCAAGCATTGAAATGGTGTTCTTCTTGTCCCTAAAGATGCTGCTACCTCAAACCAATCATTTATCCCTTTTTCTTGGATGAAAAACAAAAGATGCTTATCTTCTTCAATTGTCCATCTGCCGTGGTTGATCAAGGGGTCTTCCCAATTCAACCATCTGCAGTTCATATGAGCAAATGAGCATAAGAAACCATCCAATTATCAACAGTCATCATGGCTCAAGGGAAAGAACATTGTAATGTCCCGCATAAACGTCACCGATCACCAGTCATGCACACTGCACAGCGAACCCCCTGAAAGATTCTTAAATTGCTTCAAATGTCTCTAAAAGATTCTGATATGCTGATTACAAGTGCTAAATGGCAAACAAATGCTGAAGTTATGTACAGTTTTCTCTAACAGGTGTTATATACGGAGATAATCATTGTGTATCTACATGGCTAGCGTTATGGCTTAGCACAGGTGCCCAGCAGGCAATTAGCAAAGAAATTCCAATGGAGACAGATAAATCAAACTCAACATCATTTTATGGGCCTAGTGCAGAAATGGACCAACTCAGTATACCTTGCACTATAGAGGGGCTCTCAACACCCCCCCCCCCCAAAATAAATAAATAAATAAATAATAATAATAATAATAATAATAATAATGATAATGATAATAAATAAATAAATAAATAAAACATAGCAGGAGTTATTCAGATTGATTTTTTGTAGGTGAAATATTTTCAACCTGTACCCTATCATCAGCTGTATCACCATTGACCAAGTTTGGTAAGGATGGATTTCTGCAATAATTCATGATTCAAGTCAAATCCTAACAGCATCGGCGTAACACATCTGCTTAAAGTTTTGTAAGGCCATGCCTTGTACTCGTGCAGAGACTGGTTGGTGTCCTCATCTATTAGTATCAGTTTTTTTTTTTTTTTGATAACCAAGTTGTCCGGGCCAGCTTGCGCGCACCTCGACTATTAGTATCAGTTGTCTATCACAATTTTCATAAATTCCTTTTCTAAATAGAGAAGTTATCTACATGTCCCATTTCCACTCAAGTAGAATTTCAGAATGCTCTATATAGTGGTAATTCCTCTTTAATGATAAATAAACTAATTTGAATAAAATATTGTCTGAAGCAATTGTGTCCCCAGAAGCAGTGACTATAAAATCCAGGCATGAGTTGACCAAACAAAACAAAAATCGATTTCATTACCATGCTTATGGACTCTTCTTTCAAATCCCAATCTTAATCAGGCTCAAATCCGAACTTTTTGAAATGCAGAATTTAATAAAACCTGGCAACTACTTTTGCTGAATTCAGAGTATAACGAACAAACAGACAAATAAAACCAACTACGCTAGAAATCCAAATAAAACTGCACGACAAAAGTTCTGATCACATGAATTGCTTACCTTGCTTCACATTCAGCACCAGATCTACCAGGAATGTACAGCGAGGCCAACTGATCCCAATTAACCTTTGG
Source organism: Rhodomyrtus tomentosa (assembly GCA_028455895.1). NCBI lineage: Eukaryota > Viridiplantae > Streptophyta > Magnoliopsida > Myrtales > Myrtaceae > Rhodomyrtus > Rhodomyrtus tomentosa. The sequence continues at coordinate 43,046,927 of JAPCWY010000003.1, read as the reverse complement.
CAAAAATTCTCTGATACTTTCAGGTGTGATATCAAGATCTCTAATCGATGAAAGTATATCTTCGAAGCCATATTGGTCTCCATCTGAAGCACTGTCAGCAAATGGAGTCAAGAAAACAATATGAACTATTAACTTACAAAAAACTCTGAAAAAAAGCAAAGAAGTTATAATTGCGGAGATGACGTGCTTATGTCTAAATGGAGCAAAGAACATACTCTTTTTGACAGGTGAGAGAATGTATTTCCGTACACACCTAACATTGATCTCCTCAGTTCGAGGGTACCTTTATTTCTGATATCTAGTCATGGTAGCCATTTAAAATTACATCTACCGTCAAAAATAGTTTTTTTGGCACGTCATCTTTTGGCGTTGACACTGCCTGAGGCATGATTTTCCTTTTGGGTTTTTCCTTCGCTGATCCAAAAAACTTGGGGGTAGATCAGTTTGAACCATTTTTTGCCTTTTACCTATCATATCGCCAACGTCCTTTTTCTGAATGATATTCTATCAGACAAGCAGTGTTATTGCTAGATACCAGACAGAAGAAAAAATCCAAAGAACTCCTTCGTAGGACTCCTGGATAGTACTCAATCCTATCTGGAGTGAAACAACAACTCTACAAGTCAACGCTACAACATAAGAACTTAGTAATTAATAGCATTATCAACCATCAAGATGCAGCCTATGTTATTCTAACATTATTCCCAGAGTTAGAAAACAAAACTACTTCCAGAATTTTTTTTTTGGGGGGGGAAAAATTAGAATGTTTCCATTGATAGCAGAATTGTTGGAGGCAGTATACATATATCATCAACTCATACTGAATGTAATGGCGCATCTTGGTTGTGACCCACAACAGACCAGCACATATTCTTTCCAGGAGACCAACAAATATTCCATGCATTAGCTATAGATGTGTAAAAAGACCTATCAAAAAATGGAACCAAGTGTAGGGTCTTTCCACAAACAAAATACTTCAGCTGATGACAAGAAGAACTCATCTATAACATTAATAAGAACAACTGATTGTGAAACAATGAACACAAATGTGCAGACATAAAATAACTGAAGCCATTAACATAAGCATCTCACCGATTCATGAAAATTTTACCTGAATCGGTCCAGGCTAATTTGAAGCAATGTTTCTTGAAATTGTTGTTTTATTCCTTTTCCAAGATTTTCCTTCTCCACCTCTGACCATTTGCTTCGTTGAAGCGAAAGGGGAAATCTTGTCAATGCCACTCTATAACTAGAGACATGAGAATTCTCAGCTGGCCCGTGGTACATAACAGAAAATTTTTTATCATTGACCTGCAGAATCAGAGTGTAGGCAAATGAGCAGAAAGCTACAAATATCAAAACAATTAAGAACATGATTGCCATCAATGTCATCAATCTCACCAGTTCCCTAGGACTAAAAGCATTACATCTGCATTTGGTAAGGTTGGAAAATGCTAAAGATCCATAATTAGAAACATCCTAGCTACTCACAAGTTCACAACACTTCAGCAGTCAAAAAGCAAGGTTACGAAGCTCAGTACCTTTGAATCCTTAATAGTCTTCCGTGCTGATATAAGTTGAACACGGGGATCCTTCTTCTGGGATAATGCCTTCCCAGTTCTTTGTCTGCAAGAAACCTGAAAATCTTTAAGGATTTTGACACGTTCCTTGAGCCTTTTGATCTCCTCGATTCTTGCTTCAATCTGAATTAACTTACTTCGGATAAGCTTCTGCCAGGACCTGTTCTTCTTAAGGGCGTCAATAAATATCTGGCCAGATTTTGGGAAGGAAGAATATTTGGCCAGCCCTTGCTGCTTCTGAGCTGGCTGGCGCCACTCCATTAAAGCAGAAGCCTGGTGCTCATCTTTATTCAATGTCTGATTGCTGTCATGAGTATCCTCATTATCCGGAAAAACTTTACAACCACCAAAGATATTTACAGGCGTAGTATTGGACATGCTACCAATGCCAGATAAGCCACTTTTGCTCTCCGTGTTACCTGCATATAGGATGGATATAAACAACAAAAACACAAGAAAAACATGCGAAACGGGAGTTTCTGATCTGCTCAGATATTCTAAGAGAGTTTGATGATGAATAAACTCAACAATGTATAAGCAAATGTACGCGTGCACAGACAAACAATTTGTAGATATCTCCATCTCCTAGCAACTCCTCCACTTTCTAAGGGATTCAAGCCCACATTCACCTAACAATGGATTATCAGGAGTCTTTGTATTAAAAGGAGAGCTTATTATCTCCACAATATTGATTACAAAGCAAAGGGCAAATAAACATGCCCATCGTACTTTCACTTCCCTGTGCTGACAATTACAAGTTGAGTGGTCAAAACATTTTTCTAATCGAAGTGGCCTATTTAACAAAGAACTCATTGAGCTCATTACCTAACTACGGCAAGCAGCTTAATATCTAACTGTAAGGAAGAGAACATAGCATACAGATATCTTCTTCAAGCATGATTACAGAAATGAGAAGGACTTAGGTCCACACTATCTAATCTACATTATGCGCCTTTGACTTTATTAGAGATTTAAACTCAGCTAGAGGAATCAGGTCAGTACCCTGTCTGCAATGGCCACAGAAACCTCGTTGTTCGGATATTCAGGATGTTCCGCAATCTAATGAGGACAGTCCATTCCATGTACTTACTTGCATCTTAACATAACTGGAAAAATCAGCGTAACAGCAGAGAACAGCAGATTAGTTTGAAATTCTCGTCACTTTAGAGACACTTAAATTGCTAGTCATATTCTCAATCCCCAAGAACACGAATCAAAGAGTTTTACTATCGTGCTTCCCATACAGCTGAGCGCTTTCTTCCCAACAATCCATATTGATCAGAACATTCACTTAGTAATCTAGAAGGTACTATATAGGCAACGGAAGAATGTTGTCGAGATGCTACTGGCTCAACGCAAAAAAAAAAAAAAGAAAGAAAGAAAGAAAGAAAGAAAGAAAAAGAGAGAGTATACTACAGATTCAAATCACTCCTAAAAATGGAACTTCAGAATCTTCCAAAACTGCAAAATATGATTTATGCTCCTCTTAACGCAAGAGAACGCAAGGAAAGAGAAAAGAACGACAGAATGCAAGAACAGCAAACTTGAAGATTTCCCAGAATATGCAATCGAGCATATTAGTAAGAATTTGCAATTCCAGTGGGGAGTAAAGAATATATTCCATTTGCCGCATCATACAATCATCTTGAAGACTCAAAACTACTTTGATCTACGTACTTCATCTAAAATTGCTGATTTGTGTAGTGTGAACCAATGCACGACATGGCTTGCGATGAAATTATGCGCTGATAAGTTCTCAGACTCGACAAACACATTGGTTTTACGGAAGAAAATCTCAACAGTTCGTATCAGTTCGTCATCTTGAAAGGACGTCATTCATCCAAACAGCAAAGCACGCCAAAATTCTCTTCGCAGGACAGGGCACTTACTGTCATCGTAAGCGCAGAACCGCTTCTGAATCGCGCGAAGCGTCTCGAAGTCGTCCTCGTCCTCGTCGGACGTCGCCGCAGCCGGATGGACAGACGCCGGGGGCTTCAGCGTCAGGGGGTTCGCCAAGTCCGCCGAGAACCGCTCCTGCAACCTCCTCACCAACCCGAGATCGTCGTCGTCGCCGTCGGAATCCGGCGCCGCCGAGTCAAGGCCGTCGGGATGGACAACGGCGGCGTCCGCGTCGGCGCCGGTGAGAACGCAGGCGCGCCTGAGAGCCTCCATGTCCTCGTCAAACGAAGCGCCGCCGCCCTCGCTGCCGCTCCAGACCTCCTCCTCCTCCTCCTCCTCGTCTCCGCCGCCGCCGCCACCGCCGAGATCGTGAGACATTCCCAGAGGTCCTATGGCGGAAGTGGCGGAGCTTGTGGAAGAATATGGAGATTCGTCGTCGTCCGAAGCGGGTCGATTGATGCAGGGAGAGTTGGGAGCGTGCAGGGGTTTGAAATTTTGGGGTTTAAAAAGCTTTTCGCTCTTGAACGTGAACGTAAATCGGTGTGACGGTGGTAGTCGCTGCAGAAGGAGGAGGAAGCGGAGGAGGGTTTAGGAGCCGACTTGAGGAGGAGGCCGCTAGATGGGCCCACCTATTGATGGTTTGGGCTCAATCACATTCAGCCCAACATTGTTGTTGTCTTTTTGTTTTTGTTTTTTTCCTCTCGTGTCCTAAAATAATATCTTATTTCATTCGGATCCCGATAGCATGAAAGAGTATGATAGTATAACGGTTGAATGACATGCATAATATCATAGGTGGATCCCATTATGGTTGCTATATTTTTTTTTCCATTTATAATACTTTTGATTAATATCGCACCGTTGTACTGTTACATTATTAGCTTTTAAAATCCTATTCCAGTTGAAATAAACAAAAAGATAAGTGACATAAATAACCCTTAACTTTTGTCCGATGCATAATGTAGTTCTTGAATTTTAAATTCGTTCATAGTGATCCATGAACTTTAACTTAATACGCAATGTCATCTTCATTTTTTAATTTGTTCAATATGATTTCTAGACTTTTGATACGTGTTTAATTTAATCCATAAATGAAAATACTCAACATTGTTCCTAAACTTGAATTAATGGAACGACAACATTAGATATTTTCATACATTCCAATGAATAAATTGAATGCATATCAAAAGTTCGGGACCACATTAGACAAACCATAAAGTTATGAACTATATTGTACGTTTGGCTAAAGTTTATGAATTACATTAAACATATTGAAAGTTTAAGAACCACATTGCACTTTGGGCCATTGCACTGTGGGCCAAAGCTTATGAACTATTTGTGTTGTTATATCTAAATAGAATAAGCCCGCCAAACAAAATATTAAGGCCAAATAACCGGGTTGATACACAAGGGGATCGATCCGGTTCTTAGTTTCAAAAACTAGGAACTGGCCTTACTTGGTTCAATTTTCGGTCCTAGACCTCGAACCCATTGATTCCACCTCAAACTTGGAATTTATAAGTCCGATTTCAAGGTTAAATTAAGAACCGAGCTGGTTTCAAATCGATTTACTTATAATCTTAAGTAAGTTATTTTTTTTATGACCGAGGTGTCTGGGCCAGCTTACGCGCACCTCGACTATTTCTTGGGGAGACTGGCACGACAACCACCAACCGCGACCCCACTTAAGTCACAGAGCGCGAGTTGAAAGTTATTTTCCTCTTTTCTTAAGACAAAAATATTTATCGGAATTGGATATATTTGATATTATCCTCAAACAGAAAGAATTATTTTATACATGCCTCATAGTATGAAAAATTAGACCAAATATATATATATATATAGCCATGATTGGTTCTCGAGTTGACTCGTGATTTTGTTACAGGCTAGTTCCATGGCCAACAACGTCGATTTCCCATTACAAGAACCCTTGACAATAAGTTCCAAGTCCAAACCTTTCTTTGGAACTGACCATTCCAATAAAATGCATACATAATTTATTATATGTGATAAAGTGAAAGTCCTAAAATTTGTCGTAAAAGTGTAATTGAGCTCTAAAATTTTCGAAAAGTGCAATTAAATTCTAAAAATTATCAAATTGTGCAATTAATCCATTTCATTTGTCGCGGCCTAAAAAATGAATTTCTAGGCTAATGAATTAATAAATTAATTAAATTAAGAGATATGTTAATTAGAAATTCTAAAACTTGTCACCAAAGTGCAGTTAATTCATAAAATTTACAAAAAATACAATCAAATCATAAAACTTATCAAGTTGGATCATTGAGTCCTTTCCTTAATTTTGTCTAACGTGGCTAGCAAAAATCGCTGATGTGACATATTTTTGTCATTTCTCTATGTTAGTTATTTGCCTTAAAAACCGATTAAGGTTGATACTCTAACATTAGTTGTGGATCAGGTTGTGTCAAAAAACCGACCTTTACTAACTTAGGTCGTCATAATGTCTTGCTAGAGACCGCTTATAACTTGTGGGCCAAAAGAGTTTTGAGCACACTGCTAATGTCTAGTGAGCCTACATGGTCGCACACAATAACGAACTGATTTAATATTTTCTTTACGCCTTGATCTACTTAAGAAGTAGATTTTAATTTATTATCATATTATGAATATCTACACAATTGTGCGTGTTATGAGATAACGATTAAATACACGGTCGAGTGAATGGTTTAGAAAACGTTGTGGGGCCCAAACCGCGAAATATGGTTATGAGCAAAAATCCTAGAGACGCCTCAGACCTTGCAAGAGTATTATCCCGAAAGAGAAAAACAGAGAATTGTTCTCGATTGATAGGTCTTCGAGAGAGTCTCAAAGAGAAAATACGATCCGCAAGATGAACTCCAATATCTGAAAGCTAGTAATTGAATAGTTGGAAATCTTAGTTCATGTGTGTGGATATCGATAGAGACGCGATACTAGGGACGCTAATCCAGACACAATTGACTGTTTATTTATCGCCAATCGTAAAAGTTAAGTCTTGAATCTTTTCTAATTTTGATATACATATGGATCCTGTTCTAGGGTTTTCTTTCGCTGAGTTTTAAGAATCTATGAAACCCAACACTCTCTAGTCTCTCCTACGTGGCGAAAATATTTGCCCAACTTATCCATGTCAGCAAAACTACATTGTATTACGTAAGTTTTTCCTGTCCAAACCCAAAAACACATTTCCTCCACTCTTCTTCTCCATCGTTCTCAAAAGGCTGAACCCCAAAAGCTCTTTGAAAATTTGACATCTTGCGGAAACATCTTGGCTGTGGATCGAGCGTCGATGACGACAACGGCGAGGGTCTCTAATCGTCTGTTCTCTTTGCCTTCTTCACACATGTGAACCTTAAAGCACCAAATCAAGATGATGTGGCATCCCAGGGAGCCTTTGCGGCAATCTGTCTGTGTGAACTAAAAAACATTCCTAGTCCTCGCACGGAGGCAAGGGTGCTCGCGTTGAATTCAACATCATTGAGGTCGAAATCGCGCTCGAGTCGTCAGATTCGACGTTATTAAGCTCGGATATGCCATCATTGGCTTATGTTCGAAACCCTAAAGCTCTGCGCAACGATCTCCGAGCAGTGCAAGGTGCGTTCGGGAGGTTTTGCTCTCTACGTGTTGTTCTTATTGTGGTCGTTGCCCTTTTCTTCAGGTGATTTAGCCACAATTCAACGAGTTTTCCTCTTACTATAAATTTCATTTTTGTCGGTAATTGAGCCATTTTGGGTGGGGGGTCGACTCCAGAGCATCGTCACAAGTTTGATTTGTTCTTCCAGCCTTCATTTTGCAACTCCGATTGTCAGGTCTCAATATTCATCTCAATCTCTTCACTTGTTACAGCTGTACATGCATTACAAGGCTTGAGGAGGATTAATCAATTTTTTGTTGTGCTTTTTTTGGGTCGTTACATATTTTTCTATCAATAAATTGGTCTGGCTACTATTTTTCTCCGAGTTTTCTCGTTGAAGAATAGAGAAAGAGATCTGGTTAAGCAAGAGCCTTGCTATCAGTGAGTTCTTGGTACTCCATTTTGTGTTTTAATTATATCATGGGGTTAAAAAAGTGGGATGCTCTTGTCTTGGTACTGCAGTAGGCAAAAACTATCTTTACATAGATACATCAGCCAAATAGTTAACAAGAAAAAGTTCTGATCTATATTGTGAGTAAGTCATTAGCTTAGTAGATAGAACTTACATAAGAGAAGGATTGAGCTGTCCCTGATTGCATTTGATTCATGTTCGTTTTATTGCATATTAGCTATCTTATTTCAGTTATCTATGGGAAAAAGTACTGGAAGAGGGTCTTGTGTGAAGCCAGTGGTAGAGTCATCCGTTGGCCGCATTTGATTCATGTTCGTTTTCGAGTCGGTAGAAATGGTCTCAAGATTGTGATATTATTGCATAATTATTACAGACGTTCCATGGTAACATAGATGGATTGTACGTTCTGCTATATTTTTCAATGAAGTAACCTATCCCTATTCTTTCGCATTGTAAATTTTGCTGGTTTGCAGCCTATACATGCTTTCTTAATATGACGAAAAGAAGAATGAGGACACCAACATCTAAACCAGGTGATGTTACTTCTAATGAGATTGAGTCGCGCGATAACCTGCTATTGTGGTATTCGATCACCAATTCTTACTGCAAAAACGAGGGAAAACGCTAGAAGAAGGTTTTCATGTATGTGTTAAGTTTGATGGTCCAGGTTGCCGCAATTTCTTCATTTGGGTTGACCCAAATATATTGGATAGAGAGAGAATGGTTGACCTCCTTGAAAGAAATCAAGCACTATGCGAAACAAACCAATCAAGATGCGACAAGGCCGATGTGAGCTCACTGATAGCTGAAATGATGACGGAAAGGGCGAGTTCCCAAGGACCATCACAATTTCAGAAGAGTTCCAAGCCCCAGCCATTAAGAATTCCTCAAAAGCATATTATTGTAAAGTCAAAGCCACCATTACAATCCCAAGTGAGTTACCAAATTCAATCATCTCAAGCTATAATAGATCATCGAAAGCCTGCTTGGGGGTTGAGATGGTGTTTCTGGCTTTACAGCAACATGCTTTCGAGGATAAGTTCTCAATGACTGAGGTTATTCACTTGCTTCGGGGTGTGCCTTTACCATTGAAGCTCCTGAAACTACTCCTTTGTTTGGTAGTTTCAATACTTTTGCTCCAGCTGTGTTGGACTATATAAGAATGGGCAAGATTAAGGAGGTGGTTAATTTATTATAAAATGTAAAATCGTGACTTATATTGAGGATTTGAAGATAGGTCCTAGAATTTGAGTAAACACTATAACCTACCATTTTCTTCTACTTCGATTTGAAGATGATTGTCCTTGCATCGCTCCCATTTCAATTGAAGGTCTTTATACTGAAAAAAAAAAAAACATTGAGCATGAGAGTGTAGTCAAAACATTTGAGGTATTAACTAACCAGGATTTTCTAAGGTCTATCTTGAAATATAGCCCTAGCATGAGCACAAAAAATTCCTTGTCGTTGATCAAAATTGGCCTTAGCAAAAGCATTGGTTTATCCAATACATGCACTTACATTCCTAATGAACCTAAAAAAAAGGATAAAGGCCCAGTAGAAATTACTTATTTTTTGAGACCTCACTATAAATTCTATCCATATATGTTCTGATCGTCAACTCATACTAGATCCAATTGTATTTTATTGGAATTGAGAAAATAGTCAAAATGAATTTGATGACTTTTTTTGTTTGTTTGTTTCCGAAGTAACTCTCATCAACTAGTGTTATTTGGATGTAACCCTTTTGGAGTAATTCATCTAATTCGTTAGATCAAATTGGTTATGTCACGCCCCGAGCTCGGTGGCTCAGGAACATCCCACTTGGCCGTTGGTTTTCAATAATCTTCTAGGATCCCTCAGCCAATTATACACAGCTCCAAAATAATACAAGGCCACGAAAGCAATTAAACAGCTCCATACAAATTCACAATAAGATAACTAAGGACAATAGGGCATACACTTCTTATAACTAATGTTCCCCTCAAAAGTTATCGCGGTCAAGTACCCAAAATTCAATTTCTAATTCCTCAAAATTCAGATACAATCCCTAAGGCCATAAAATACATAATCATTACTTCATTGATAGCTCATCCTCATCACGCCTGTATTTCCATCTTCAAAGACTTGAAAAATTAACCCCCCACCGGGGTGAGATATATATATATATATATATATATATATATATATATATATATATATATATCTCGGCAAATAAAACCTAAACATATACCTCAATACCAATCGTACTAGACCACACATTGATGCTATTCAAAATGCAAAATAACAAACAATGCAATGATACAAGGCATCACATAACAACAATATCAATTATCAAGCATAGATAATCAGTACAAACAATCATTCCAGGGTCCCAATATGCAATCACATGCATCACACACACCACAGCCACCACTTTCTCATCCACCCACGTACTCCTCTGGCACTCCTACCTCTTGACATCACCGGGTTCATCAGACCAAACGATGTCCACGTACTACTGGGGTTATCAGACCAATCGGTACTCTCCAAGCTTACAACCGTTCAATACCACCGGGGTGATCAGACCAATTGACATTTTTATTCTCATTCAATTTCACCACCATTCGATACCACCGGGGTCATCAGACAAATTGGTATCCTCAATACCTTTCTCATTGAGATCACAATATCATCATAACACACACAATTCAATTCATAAAAAGGTTCGCCAGTCAATCATTTCATTCAATAGCTCACCCAGCAATGTCCTAGCATTCAAATAAAGGTTTAAGAAACACTTGCCTCTTCAAACAAGCTAGCAATTTCAATCCAAATGACCCTCCTAAGTCAGCAAGCTCACGATCAAACAGGGCACCCATGACGTGCCTAGGAAAATTACATCAAAACTCGATTATTTCTCAATTTCATTGCATCAATATCTTAATAATACCGATAACACCTCATTCTCACGTCGTCACAGTGTTGAATCAATGACCCTAAGCATGCCAATTGTCGTTCTAGCAAGGCAAGTCATCCAAAATCTCAATTTACCAAAACTGCCCAATTTGAACCCCCCACCACCAGGTTTAGTCTCACGAAAAATGTAATTTTTCTACTAAATTTTTGCGAAAAAATTTTAGGATCTTAAACTTCAAGATCTTATGGATGCGTGGGCAAAAACATAGCTTAATTTGGACATCGGACGACTTAGAATGACCCAATTCAAAATCGATGCGCGTTATGGGCAGATTGGACGGTATATCACGTTTTTCACCTCAAATAGCCCCTAATTCATCTTTAAACTTCCATTCACCACAAAATCAACATACCATAATCTCAATCTACATATTTAGGAAGTTCACCAAGAGTTCCGGAGCAAGAACACCTCTTTTGGTCCTTTGATGAACCCATTTTCTTCCGGCGCGTAAACGGTCAGAATCTGTCCAGTTGTAATCATCCACAATTAGCCATGAAAACACCTTAAATCTCTAATAAAATCACCATTTCTGCTCAGTGGACTCAAGTACTATATTTTATAGAGATTCCACAAAAAAGAAGGAAGTCATTTGAAATTTCTAAGAGGGTGTACAGTAGCCTTATCCCAGCTCGTGCTGATTTCATCCGATTTTGGTCTCGGGCTCACACAGGTAAACATACTTAACCAAATGACAAAATTCCACTTGGAACTTATCAAGGACTCATAGATCTTACCTCTGGTGATTGGCGTTCCTCAAATGGACACTGGGCTCGAGCAGACCGAACAGGGAGGCCAAAACTTATCTTTTGGGGCAGTTTTCAGGGGAAGCCAAAATGGGGAGGAAAATGCAAGGGAATGGTGGAGGTGGTGTACACGGCTGATGAGGCTTCCCAAAGAATGTCTCACCCAAATTATTTGGCTTGAAATTGATTAGACTTGATTAGGTGAGTAATAAATGCTTGGGGTTTCTATTGCTTGACATGTGGCATGTAACCAATAATGCAAGTCTTGGCTTTGACTCCTTGCATATCAATTTTAGACAGCCTATGGGTAGGGGAAATGCCCATTTTATCTTTATTGAGTTCTTAAGGCAAGGGTAATTGGTTGAGGGGCAAAATGGTAATTTTACACTTTCGGTCCAAACTCCACTTTTCCAATTCGAAATTACTATTTGACGAGACGTCGTCAAATTCTTGTTTAGAATTGAAATTCTCTATTTTCAATTGCCACTTTTAAGCTTTCATTTCATGATCATTCGCCCGTCGATCATAACTCCAATTTGTCTCGAATTAACGGGCGATTTCTTGTAGGCATTACGCGTATCGATTCTGTGATTCTCATCACACTGAGGAAAACTCAAGTTATAACGGCTTTAGTTGTCATGTAATTACGAGGGTTCATCGCTAGTTCCAACGGCTTCAATTGTCATCGTTCGATTTAGGGAGATTTGCAAATTATACATTCGTTAAGCGACATCACCTACGACCCAATCTTATAATGATAGCATTGTATTCCTTAATCGTTATTTGATCGACCTTATTGGCTCTAAATGTTCCTTCAACAATCCTTATGGTTAAAGCGTCATTTCCTTTTTCGAGTTTTTTAGGTCCACGTACCTTGTCATGCGTTAATCTTTCCCTTTTTGGTTAGTTTACTCAAGATTGATCAGATCTGAGCGAGACAAGGCTAAAATACATCGAAGATACATTCTCATTCAACAGCCTCAAATGGCAGGAAATTCAGAATGTCACAAGTTAGGTCTAAAATAAGAATATCCTTTTTATATGATCTCCTATAGATATCCACATAGAGATAGATTGACTTTACATTTCATACATCCATCACGATTCCGATCTATTTGAAAATTGCTATAATTTATTTACCCATATATTTATATTTACGCATACACAAGAGCTATGTTCAGAGGAAACCGCCATATTCTACTAAATAGATATCTGTGCTATCTATATCTAAGTTATGAAAAAAAAATAGATAAGATTCACACCTATCGAATCTAAAAAATCTTGTTTTTTTGAACACGAAAAGATCAAGTAGCTATTGCAATTGCCGGAAATACTAGACCCACTAAAGGCACAAAGAGAGAAGGTAAGTTATTAAGAGTTGTCATAGAATGGGTACCTCGATTTAATATTTGTGCCTGTTATTGTTAGAAAGATATGTTAGAATAATTATAATTCATATATAATTATATTGAGTATATCTAAGTGAGCACATATTAATAATAAGTGCAAGGAATGGATAATTAAATAAATGAGACTTATTCTTCTTTATCTTCTACATGAAATATACATATGATTTTTTTTTGGTTAAAAAAAAATTATATACATATGATAAGAATATCTATCCTATATCTATATTTTCTATATTTGAATTATATATACCATACATAGGAAGCAAGAAGGAAATATGTAAAGGGTTTCCTGGATTCATAAAACGCAGCAGAACGAAACCCTAAACAAGATCCTTATGTATATCAAAATCAAAATAGATTCAAGACGTACCTTTTACGGTTGGCGACAAAATAATCAATTATGTTTGGATTAGCGCACCAAGCGTTGCACCTCTACCGATATCCACACACACGACTGAGTTCTCCAACAATCCAAGTGCTAACTTTCAAATCTTGGAGTGTCTCTTGAGATTGCCTGAACATAGAACTGTTCTCTGTTTTTTTCTTATGGGAATAATATTCACCCATAATTTAAGGCGTATCTAGGGTTATTTCTTATAACCCATGTTTTGCGGTTTGGGCCCCACGACTTAACAGCGTTGGTCCACGACGTCCTCTCGACCGTGCATTTAATCGTTATCTCATAATGTGCACAATCGTTTAGATATTCGCAATAGGAAAATGAATTAAGATCTACTTCTTAAGTAGATTAAGGTGCAGAGAAAATATTAAATTGGTTTGCTATTGTGTGCGACCCTATAAGTTCACTAGACATTAGCAGTGTGCTCAAAACTATTTTGTTGCACAAGTCATAAGCGGTCTCTAGCAAGACATTACGACTACCTAAGTATAGTGAAAGTCGATTTTTCGACACCGCCTTATCCACAACTAATTTTAGAGTAACAACCTTAATTGGTTCTTAGGGCAGATCACTAACAAGATGACCCTCGGTTTCTTTTATTTGTCTTGACCAATTTGAATTTCGAAGGAGGAACAATTTTTTGTATATTGTTGATAGGGGTTTCCTAATTAATAATCAGTAATATCGGTATAAAAAAAAAATTCTACACGCGATTCTTTATACAATTTAGAATTCAATATTATTAATTATGTCACCAAAGATAAAAGAAATTCTTCCTTAGAATTTGGACTTGATTCCGATAAAATGCCTAATTGTTCGCTACGGATACAAAAATGTAACTAAATTAAAATAATTTTACTTTAGGCTCCACTTAACTTAATAAGTGAATTTTAATTCAAAGGAAAAAAAGCGTGAAGCTTAAATAACTCACTCAGAATACCCTTTAAAGGATTATGTGGTACGACTAGATTGAATAAGCCCTTATGAATAAATATTCAGCCGCTTGTGAACCTTTAGGTAATATCTTATTCATTGTTTGTTCAATTACTCTTTTCCTTGCGAGTACAATGCAAGCATTAGGTTCGGCAATAATGATATCCCCCAACATCCCAAAACTAGCAATTACCCCACCAGTAGTAGGGGATGTAAGGATTTATACATAGAATAACTTGTTATGGGATTGATAATCATATGAAGCGGCAGATATTTTAGTCGTTTGCATCAAGCTCAAGCTTACTTCTTGCATACATGCTCCTCCGGAAGCACACACTAGAATCAAAGCTAAAAATTTATTTGTAGCATACTCGATCAAATGGGTGATTTTCTCACCTACTACTAATCCCATACTACCCCCCATAAACTGAAAATCCATAACTCCAATTGCTATGGGAATACCATTTAGTTGACCTGTGTCTGTTTGGACAACATTGGTTAATCTTGTCTTTCTTTGATAAGAATCAATACGATCTTTATAGGGTTCCTCCTTCGAATGAAATTCAATAGGATCTAGAGAAGCCATGTCTTCATCCATAGGAACCCAATTACCTAGATCAATCGAAAGTTCGATTCGATCTGAACTACTCATTTTCAAATGATATCCACGTTGGTCACAAATATTCATTTTGGACTTCAAAAGTTTCTTATAATTTAATCCATAACAATTTTCGCTTTGAAACCACAAATGCCTATATTTTTAGTCAAATCGAAATCAGTAGAATTTTCTCTTCGAGTGAAATCAATACAATTCCTGCTAGTTCTTATACTGGAGCTCCCCCTTTCATTACTATTTCTACTTTCATCATAAATGTAACTATAAATGTAACTGTCACTAGAATTATCACTACTACTTAAAATGGAACTCTCAATATAGATTTGAGAAACAAGATAAGAGTTAATGCAACTAGTAATGTGATTATTCCAAATGTATTTAGTATCATACATGAAGCGATCACAGGGTGGATCGTCATTCTTAGATCCATTCTTTAGATAAGCATAAGACTGATGACGTAACTAAAAAATGAAATTTCTTGTTCACTCAATAAACAAGGATCATTGCCAATCTCAAAAATTTGATTAGTAATATCAAAATATATGGAATATATATTCCTATTACTATCTCTAACTAAAAAGGTGTCATTAGAGATAAAATTACTAACGTCCTTGACACCCACTAAATAATTAGCGTTATTGTAACTAGAACTTTCACTCCAACTATGAATCTTTTTATGCGTATCATTTATAACCGGATCTTCACTTACACTGGTTTTCTCAATAGGATCACCAGACCTGTCAATTGATTTACTTAGCCTACACTTGTAATCTAATTTTCCTTTATACAACATCGAATTGAACCACCAGTTTTCCAAAGAACTTTCTTGTGCCTATTTACATGAAAATACAATAGATGAATAGTCATTCGATGGTAAATAATTTGAATATTTCATTTTATATCAGAATAAGCATAGAGATCCAATCACTGGATCATTAACTAATAAAATAAGGAATGAGTAAAGGATTTTCTTTTGTTTTGTGAAAACCCCGGAATTTTACTTTGCTATAACTATATGTGATGGAACTCATTTTTATTATAGAATATTCTACATATTTGTTTTTCAATTCGAAATTGAAATAGCGATTTCCCTCATCTTGTGTTATGAACTCTATTTTTTCACATGATGCTTCTTTTATTTTATTGATCGTCGCATCATCTTTCCCAAGAATCGTAGACATTGCGTTACTCGGTACATCAATAATGTAAATCAATTACTGATGCAGATCAATTTTAGGTTCTTATGGACGAGCCATAAATATGAGGTCTCAACTAGTTGTTTGCTGGTCTATATGTGATCGCAACCCCATTTTGATGAGAGTTAAAATCACAGCCACTGAGAGCATGGTTTTCTCTTCTCTTGTAAAAGGAGGAATAAAATAGTTTGCGCAGACTAGGAAATACTTTGTTCATTATCATCCACTGTTTCTGCAGGATTCTTTTTTGCCGTCGAAGACATTAACCCCGTCAAACATGGCATTGATTTTCATTGATATGAAATTTAAGCCTATTAGTGGCATAAACTTAACATTTCTTATGTTCCTTGTGCATAGGCCGCTCTCCGTGATTTGCTTGATAAGTACCTTCCCGAAGATGCTCATACCAGGTCTAATGGAAGGGTCTGCAGTAAGTGGTCATTCCATTCTTTCATTCTCTCTTCTATCTTGCTGACTCCAACTAGTTTGGGATAAATGTGATGTTGATGTTGATATTGATCCTCTCTTCTCTCTCTTTGCCTGCTGTCCTGTACGCTCTATCTAGCACTGTATCCTCTATCTACACCATTTATGCTGTTGTGTAAATGACCATCCATTTTCTGACGATGTGATCTTGAGTTTGTGTTAACTTATCGAAGAATATTAGCGACTCACTCAACGGAGCAAAATATGAACGCTGAAAAGCAGTTTCTCTCCTGCAACAATCATCAGCGAGTGCCTTAGTAGCCATGAAAGCTTCTTCCATGCTGGCTCCAAAAGCAATCACTGCACATGTTATGGCGCCAGCTGATGAACGAAGCCGATGGTGTGGTTTCCTAAGATGGAAGAAAACATAGTTAACGTAACCGAAACCCATGGAACGCCTAGGGAAGCTGTTAGTTACAAACAATATATGGGAATAAAGCATAAGGATGCTTTAAAATGAATCGTCAGAAAATGTTTGCTAAAGTACCTCATTTTTCCTTGAGATAATATTAACAAGTCCCTTTTGCTTAATTAAGTATTTAGGAGGCCCACGACAAATGAATAATGTCGTGAACTTCTGTTGATCAGAACTTCAAACATATAAGTGTAGTTTCTAGTGAAGTGGCAATTTTCATGTATACCCATAAATAATAAGCTTATGCTAGTAATTTACTGTGAAACTGTCACATTGCAACACACAAACGATCGTGATATAAATGTTTCTATAGGATTCGATGAGTGACATAATTTAGAAATAAATTATAGTGATAGATTCATATGAGTTTGATAGACTAGTGGTAGTAAACAATAGATTCAGTTATTGCTTGAAGGGCCCGTTTTTAGACTAAGCCTAGTACGTCGATGGAATCACTTTCCAATACGTCCAGTCATTAGCTAGCTTTCGAAGTACCCTTGTTGTTTCTATGCTAGGTTTCTACTTTCTCATTTCCTCTGGAACGACGAAACAAGGCTCTCTCTTCTGACGATGGTTGGAGTTGACGTCAGTCCAAGTGACTTTGGAAGGCTAAAGAATCAATTACCTTTGCTTGATCAAGCATATCAAATAAGACAAAAACGAGGATGATCATCTGATAAGTTACAGGTACACCAACCCATGAGGACGGTCATCTTGTGCAATTGGGCCGAACTAACCAAGACATAAGCCGCCACAAACTTGAAACCTAACTCAGACATCAAATGAGCACACTTTGAATATAATTTTTTTACCTCTAACCAGCCAATAAAAATAAAGTAACCCAGCGTTAGGAAAAGATAATAAAAATTTAACCTTAGTTAAAAAATAATTATGCGAATTGAAGATTTACTTATCAAAGAATATTCTCGGAAATAATTCTTGATATTAGGTATTTAATTGGATATTATGTGATTTCCTACGATTATGTTAGATTAGCTATTTTCTTTCATATGCGGATTGTTTTGAGTATATACCATTCTCCAATGTAGTGTAATGTTAAGTCGATTGAGTAATGATGTAGACTTTCTTCAATCTCTTCCTCGCTCTTGAAGATTCTTCGTTGTTTTACATGGTATCAGAACCACCAAGAGAGGAGGAACCAAACCCTAGCCCTTTACTTCTTTATGCCATCTTTTTTTTGAATTCATCTTGTTTTTGGTAAAATCTTTATTTTGTCAATACTCAACAAGGTTACCATGGAATTCGTTGTGGTACTCTCTTTTAAATGCGAGCATCGTGGACGACGAGCGAAGTCACTATCAATATTCAGGTAGCTATGAGCACTGGAGTTGAGCACACCTTTATCGAGCAGCAACAAATGAGCGCCGTTGGGTCATGTAGTTCAGTTTGCTGCAATTCGAGTTGGGTTTCCACACGGTTCTATCAAGATTGTATGAGATAAATATGTCAAACTTCTGATTATGTGTTTCTTCAGCGCATATCAAATCCGGTGACGATGTGAATTACATTTAATTTGTCGTGTAAGATCCGACTTATACAATTATTGTTATCTTGAATCCGGTTTGATGTGTCCACATTTCTTGTTTAGTATAAGGTCCGACTTACACGGCGCTTGATCACAGACTTTGGATAAAAGTTGCATTCATGCAAGCTGGATGCTTGAGCAGGAGTGCTGAAGAATAATTATGCGTATTGAAGATTTCCCTGTCAAAAAATATTCTCTGAGATAATTCTTGATATTAGGGATATGATTAGATATTATGTGATTTCTTACGATTCTGTTAGATTAGCTATTTAATTTCATATTAAATATAAACAACCTTATCCAATGTAGTGTAATGTCAAGTCGATTAAGTAAAGATGCAAAATTTCTTGATTTTCTCTTCCTCTCTCTTGAATATTCTACATTGTTTTGCAACCTTGATGTAGCCCTTGTCGACGAGGAATTGTGTGACGCCAAGATAGTAAGGGAACAAGAGCCCGGCGGCCGAGAAGCTGAATCCCAGACTAGTCACCACTCTCCCTTCTGCTCTGCTGCCACATCCTGAATCCTCTACTCCCATATCACGACAGGCTCTATCTCGTCCCCGATCGAAACGCCAATCCTCTCATTCCTGCCATTGATGCTTGCTCCGCTCGGAGGGTCGCTGAGGAAACGGGTCTTCGATCTGGCATTCGCGTCCTTCCTGCTGGCGAACGATTTTTCGTCGGGCTGAGAAGAATTGAGCTTCAGGGTCTAGTTTTGGTCTTCGTTTTGGTTCTGATTCTGAGCGTAGGGTTATCCCTTAGAAGAGAAGGCAATGGTGTGGGGACGGAGAGGGAGGCGAGCGAAGGTGGTTTTGGGGATCAGAGAAGGGAATGGGTTGGCGGGGTGGTGGTGTGACTGAGAGAGATAAAGGGAAGAGAGAGAGGAGAGAGCCATGCAAATGAAACGACAAGCTGCAGAGGTTTGGGTTCTTCCTGTTGTTGTCTTGTTGTTTTCGACGATGACGACTTCGGTCCATGCAAAGAAGATCTTTCTATCGTGTATCCTCGTGTCCCGACTCTCCTCACGACGATGAAGTCTGCTCCTTTTTTTTTTTTTTTCCAAAAGTCTGCTTCTTTATGCTATGGAATCAATACGATTCGAGACTCACTGTGAATGGAACTCGATGCTCGAGGGGCTCAGTGTCGGGCCAATTCGTGAATGCAGAGCTGCTGATGGACGAATTGGGGTTGAGAATCAAAGTCGACCAGGGGTGGCACAATATACCTGAGGCAGCCGAGTTGGCCCGGTTTTTAGCTGAGTCATTGAGGCTCGACATGCCCCAAAGGATATGAGCCAAAAGGAGGTAAGCAGTGCGACTTGGAATGCAATCAAAGGAGGGAGATTGTATAAAGATACTGAGTGACTTTGTGAGGTACGCAGATGAGCAAGAAGGAGCAAAATCCATACTTAGCATCTCACGTCCCATGTACCGAAAGCCACGAATAGCGTTGAGAGAACGAAACAACGATGATCATTTGTGTATGAGCTCTTAAATAAAATTTTTATCAGTAAAGATTAAGTTGGAATCAAAACGATATCATTTTAGCCACGCTCTCGTTATGAAGGAGAGAAAAAATAATAGAAAAAAGCTAGATAGGTATTTTTGTTTTTCCGTCAGCAAAATTGGACGAATTAACCGAAGGATTCGGTTGCATTATTTCAGCAAGTTCTGAAATATTTTGCAAATTGTACAATTCAATTGTATTTTTGATAAGAAGCTTGGAGGAGCGACAAGAGAGGCCAAGGAGAGGCTCGATGAGAAGCTCAGGACGCAGGGGATCAAATCAGAGTGCAGGAGGGGAGAAATGTGGATCATCTCCATGCTCTGCATGCCCGCAAGCACATTCTTCTTTTGAGATTCAGCGAACTGAAAAGCCACAATCGGTTTGCTTCTTTTGTGATTTCCTCGATGTATTTTTTGCAAACAGAACTTCAGATTTTGGACAGATACACGTTGAGCAAATCGAAGTTTTCTAGTAATATTCAAAGTTGCATGTTCAAATTGCTGGTCATATGTTTTGGCAGCTATATTATACTTCAAGAGCCGCCAAAGGAAAATTAGGCGCGAACAACTATTTTGGCATACTTTTCCGCCTCATGCATCCATGGGAGTTTCCGAACTCGGAGAAAACGGCTCATCTGGAGAGGAAAGACTTCCCATTTCTTGAATCAGTTATTTTAGACACCCATTTTGGGAAGCTCCTAAATGTTCCCCACAATTATCCTCATTCAAGTTCCAATCCTATTGCTGCGTCTTCTTGTTTCTGGCATGAAATAACATTGATGTGGACATGGAATTTGCCGGATAAAATGCATACGGTAGAAGGACCGGAGAACAAGAGGGAGATACTCAGTTGAGGAGAGATGTCACGCCCCGACTCTCAACCTCGCTACATTCCTTGCAAAATCGCCATGAGATCATAGAGATAGCGTTTTAGGCACACTATCGATCTAACACTTAATTGCGCATGCTGAAACGCATTTACATTCCCTAACATCACACAATATGGAATATAATAGCAGGAGTCAAACACCACAACGTTTTACCAAAAGATAATAATAAATAATTATACAAAACAGTAGCTAGGACTTAATCCTACTAAGCTACTAACGTACAAACACAACCCCATACTTCGGGTGACTAGACAAAATTTCAAAGATATACTCAGCCAGGTAAGACTAACTTCCCTTCTTACTTCAAAAGATTAATCCAAAAGCCAATCTTTGGCATCCACGAGGTTTCGTCACTTGAGACCTGAAACTGTTATCTCACGATGGGGTAAGAATAAATATTAGTGAATCAAACCTAAGCTCGGTTAGGAAACTAATTCGCCCGGGCATCCTTGCAATAATCTCACCAGATAACATCACCACATAAAGCATACAAGTACAATCACGATATAATAACCATCCACATGCATACTTGCCAGTTTTCAGTCACACACAATGCAATGCTTGACTTGACACACAACCAAGCAATCAATCATCCAAACAAGCATCTTATCCATAAGCATGCACAAAACATCACACAAGTCCATTTATTAACGATGATCGTGCCAACGGTACATGAGAAGATCTACGCAAAAGGAGGCGTGATTCGACTCTCACAAATAATGCGATCCAATACCTTAGTGCAATCGAGCGTTCTACCGGCAAGACCGGGCTACGTCCCTTTTCTCTCGGCAACGGCTATTACAAGAGGTGTCTCCGGTGCGTCTAGCGCGACACCAGCAAGTAGGCATCCCTAGACGGGGCGTTGGTTCATCACAAACTGCAACCGACATCCAACCAACTCTGCCTCCGTGCTAGTTAGCACCGGATCAGAATTGTCGTGCTTCTAGCAAGTCGTTTGGTTCCATTAAATTGGTATGATACGAACTTGCTAGGAAAAGTATCATCATTTCCCTCATGTGACCATACAATACACATTCAGCAATCAACCTATTTCATTATCTTTGGTTAAAGCTAGATGCTCAAACAGGCATATAAAAGTCTCACCAAAGGCCATTTTCATGCTAAAAATATGTCTTTTGGCTTCTCACTCGATCATATGCATATGCAGTCTAATATTAGACACTGCAATCACAGGGCGATAAATCCCCAAACAGACAACCAATCACACAATGGACAAATAAGACAGTCAAACAGACATTTTAGTGAGACGATCGAATCAATAAAGCCACCAATCAATCCCAAGTAGTCAAAACCGATTAGACAATAAAAAGCTCGATTCGTACAATGCCTTTATTAATCAATTCAATTTGTAATGTCGATCGCTCGTTTATCTCTAACCTGTCACTCGCTCACTCGTCTCTAACCTGTCGCTCGCTCGCGATCGAATCATAATCAATCAATCAATTAATTTCAACTAATCACAATTAGCCATAGGCAAAGTAATCAACCGGCTAACCTAATCGATCGGCCATTTAACTTAATCACAATTTCTATCTAAATTGGCTTCGATTGTGTATTTAAATCAGGTAATCGACTAATCGTAGACGCAATTAGCGCCCTAACCAAGGATTAGGGTCAACTCACAAATTGACTAGTTCGGCGGTCCCAACGGCGACGGCACGGGCGGCGACGACGAATGTCGACGGCAGATCAGGGTCCAGCTTCCTCGGACAAGTGGCCTAAAATCTTAGTCACGGACCCGACCACTTGGCCTAGGCCAAAACGGGCCACGACCCGTACGACCCGACCCAAAACAGGGCACTCGGGCCAAACAGGGCAGGGGCGGCTTCGGGGCTAAGTCGGCCAAATCGACGGCCGACGGACGGCGGCCAGCTCGAGGGTCGGCGGCCAGCTCGAGGGTCGATGGCGGAGGGTCGAGGGAACGTCGGGGAAGCCGAAGGGGGCGACGACAGCGGCGAAAGGCAGTCGGAGGTGGCTGATTTACTGCCAAACAGAACCAGTCGAGCAGGGGATCCGCGTGGCATAAACATGGACGTACTTTGAGGGGTTTTTCGGCCGCCACGCGCTGCCGCCGGCCTCCACGAGCTCGGGGGAGGGAGAGAGAAGTTCCAGGAGGTCGATGGGGGTGGCGATGAGCGGTGGCGGCTGTCGACTTGACCGGATCTAAAGAAAACTCAGACTGGCTCAAAAACAGGGCACTGGCGATTTCAAGGCTGTTCGCGGCGGCTCCGGTGGGCGACGGTTGGCGAGGCGACGTCGGGGTGTTGAGAGGAGGCTGGGGGATGTTGGAGAAGTGGTGGGTGGCGGCGATGGCACCGGTAATGGCTGGAGGAGGGCCGAAAGTCCTCGGGTCGGGGGCTCCGAAATAGGGCAGGGGAGTTCCAACTTGATTTTGCGGCTCCTAATGGCTGTCGACGGCGGCGAAAGGGTCGGGAGTGACGATAAGGAAGGACTGAGGGTTGTAGCGATGGTCATCGGTGGCGGCGGCAAACAAAACCGCTGGAGGAAGGAGGAAGAGGGAGGAGGTGTTGTTGGGAGGGGGAGGACGTTCCACAAAAACATAAGGAAAGAAGAAGAAGAAGAAGAAGACAAAGAAAGAAGAGAGTCACGTGAGAGAGAGATGGGCTGGTAGGGCCCACGTAAAGACTTTTGGCCATTTTTGTTTTTTATGAATAATTGAGGGGGATTTTGGTAATTTGATAAATCAGGGATGAACGAAAATTTGGTACACTAGACAAGGGGTATTTTTGGCAATTTTATAAGCTAAGCTCGGTTGGGATTAGGCTCCGGCACGAGGATTGAAATCCTAATTCGCAATGACTAAGAATTTCGAAACCTAATCTAAACCGACTGAAACTTTAGAAATCGTCCAATATCGTCTCTTAAATCCTTATGATCCTAAATGTCCCACAGACTAAAATTTGATATTAATCCCTTTTATTGAATTTAAGGACTTTACCATAATAGGATTTCCAGAGCGTCACAAGAGAGGTGGTCTCTGGGAACGGGCAAAAGAGGTTCAGCTGGGGCAAGTTGAGCTGGAAGGTCGCGAACCAGGAGGACTGTGCCGTCTGCTTGGACACGTTCCGGGCCGGCGAGACCCTAATACACCTGCCATGACAATAAAATGACATTAAAGTAAGTGTGGCGAGAAATGAAAACCCGATACAAGTCTGGCAAGGAATATAAAGGGCCATGTTACAAGTCCCAAATAATCTCATGATCTAAAATCAAGTCATGCTCAATTTACCTCAAGAGTCTAATCTCACTGGATTAATTAAACTAGGGAAAACCATGGAATTTTTTAACTATTTAAATAAATCCAAACCAGTTCTAACGTTAGGAGCTAACATCCTAATCCCTGGCCTTTTCTAAACCATTTTTGTAATTTCTATTTTTATTTTTATTTTTATTTTTTAGAAAAATATAATAATATTTTATTAGTCCAATTATTATTATATTATATTTGTACTCTAAAGAACAGGTCGGGTCGGATCCTTGGACTCGATCCAGACCTGAAAGCGAGGACCGAAACCGGGTCTGATTCTTCATAAGACCCGAGCCCACTTTTATTTCTTCTTTTAAGACCAGCCCATGACCTAAACAGCCCCCAACGGACTGTCCCCCACTCTGTCCCTGCGAACCTCCACGACCAACTCGCCAACGGTCACTCGGACTAGATCCCCGACGGCAGCCCATTCACCGTCGTCCTCCAGCGTCCATCCCCAGGACACCGACGCCACACAAAAACCGCAGCAAAAGAATAACCTCGCCGGTCATTCTTCACGGCCATTCAAGTCACCTCCCGATAGAGTTACCCTTTCAAGTCACCTCCCGTACTGAAGATCGCCAACATTCACCGCCGCCCTCCGACGTCAATCCCCCAGGATATGGACAACACGAAAGCCGCAGCAAGCAGTCATTATTCCCGGTCATTCCGACCGGCATAATCCATCAAGTCATACACATTGGTGACAAGTAAAACAAGTAACGGCAAAGAACGATAACGAATACATGAGAGACCACCCTGGTTCAACTTAGGCATTCCGTCGAGACAGGTGAGCATGGAGTTGGGGGGAAAGATAAGTTAACGACGATTCTTTAGAACCCAAACTCAAATTCAGGCTCAATGAATATCGGGCAGTGCGTGACTGACACAAGAAAAATCAACGGATCCAACATCAACACGCATCAAAGAGGAGAACCGAGTCGCGCAGTTAGGGGACTCACCGGAAACGACGGAGATGAGGGAACGGAGATGGGCGAGGAGGAGCCTCGGCCGGCGACCTCCTGAGGGGCGTCGGACGATGCTTGCCGATCAAGAAGAATCTTTTCTTGTTCGGAACAATAAACAAAATCGGTTTCGGTTCCTAAAAAGGAAGAAGGATCAGTCTGGTGATTTGCCATGTGAATCGGTGCCAGAATTCGCCACAAAATTCAAGTTGACTGGGAGCTTCTTCGTGTTTTATAGGCTGTGTGGCGGATGGCCACGTGTCGTTTTTTGAGTCGCTGAAGCAAATCCCTCACCACTTGGGGAGGAAGGGCGGGAAGCCCACCCCCTTCTGTTTTCACATGCAGATAAAAACACCGGTAAATTACTATAATAGTATTTTTTTTTTATTTACTATACTAGTGATATCAAATAGTGATTTTATTTCACTTAATTTTACTAACTTGATACCCTATGATCCGTTTCCCAGAATGCGCTGGTGTGATCACGGGGCATTCATAAAATTGGCATATGCCTCTTGTGCTAGCAATCTCCGAAAATTAATTGATCCTCTAATCAAATGATGCCGATCAGGAAATTAATGTCATCGACTCCGTTGTGAAACCAACTTCACTTGAATGGCCACAGATGGAATTTGCCGTAAATAATACTAACCGAGACACGTGGAATAATACGAAAAATCGAAAGCCATTATGTGAAATGTCACGGAACCGACATATTTTAGGATCTAAAATATACAATATCGACATCAAAAATGATGTGCGAGCCTCGGTAATCTTTTATTTCAAATCACGATCACAACCCATAAAGTCAACGAAAAAGTCAATTCTTAGTCAATATTTCCCCCCCAAAAGATAAGAAAAATGGAAGCGACTTTAGCATAATCAATTTTACAAAAATCTTTTAGAAATCGACTTTTCCTAATTTGGGAACTTGGATGCCTATTTAACAAAAAAAAAAAATAGTTCTTTTTTGAAATAGTTTCCTTCATGACATTTGGTCTAGAAGTCATACCGTATCTAATCATCAAGTCAATTTCATGATTCTAAGCCATAATAAAAGGCATTCGATCGATTCTTGCACAACTTCTCTAGTTCATTCCAATTGAGTGCGTATGCATGCAAGTCCGGTTGAGTCGTATTGCAATATGATAACTCATGGTTCAAGGAAGATAGGAAGATTTAGTGCAATTGACCCCCATTTGACTTGAGCCATACTTAAATTGAATAATTGAAGTACAATCTGATCAATTAAGCATGTTTTAAAATTGGTCACGCGACTCACCGGGCAATTTTAATAGAAATCGAGGGAAACCGCTTGTCCCACAAATTTGTATCTTCGAATATGATTTTTTTTTTCCTAATTTCAGATACATCTAATTTCAACTCGCGTCTGTCCCTAATCGAAGAATGAAGGGAGAGAGCGACAAACCAGCTAAGATCGTCTTAGAAGGGGCAACCTACGAAAAAAGGACATTGATGACGTTGGAGTCGTCAAGATTTCTCGTACAACATTTTTCTCTTTAACATGTCAAGCCGTCAAGAAAAATTCCCAAGGCCAATGCAAAATGGGAGAGATCAATCGTTAGCCTTATCTAAAAGAGGCGATGAGATTTCTTGCTCTTTTCCTTCTACTTCCATGTCTGAATGGAATCTCGGGATTCGTTTTGTTTATCTCGGTGATTTACATTTTTTAATTTTTTTTTAATTTTATCATCTGTCTCGATTATTATTGATCTTGATATATAACTCGGGAAGATTGAAGGGCAAAATCTATATTGGGAAAATTGGGAAGATGATAAGGACGGTGGGGCCGACCGGAAATAGACCGGTCTTTATGTGCGGCCCCACCTCTTTCCTCCTCTTTCCATTTTTGTAATTTTTTTTTGGGGGGGACGTCTCCATTCCTGGGCATCTCCGCCTCCCGCCGGTGAGCCTTCACTTCCAAGTGCCTCTCCAGCATGCTCACCATCCCTGGCACCGACATGGCGTGTTACCCAAGTTGAAGACCCGGTACTGAGGGCGCCTGCTTCTTCTCGCCCGACCCAGCGTTCTTGCCCGCCGTGTCCAGTGATGCCACGCGTCCATTTCACATGGCGAGGTCGAGCCATGTCGGTTGTTCTCTGGCGGGTGACCTAAAAGAAGGGAAGGGAAAGAGGGAAAAAAATCAAAAAAATAAAATATTATATCGTGTTATATTTTGACTTTAAAATTAGTGATAAGATAAAGTTATTTTTTACCATTCACTTTTTTAGCGGGAATATAAAAAAGATATCTTGCATATAATGCTTACTTTAGCTTTTGCCCCAAAACCCTTTATTTACACTTTCTTCTTTTCAAATCTTTGGATCTTTAGTGAAACTCCTCTCTCTATCCATAGTTTTTTCGTTCTGGGTTTTTCACATATATCGGTCTCATTTTTTTATTTTTCTTTCATCCTTACTATTATGCACTTGAATTTGCGCATTTCTTAGCTTTTTTCGCAAAAAAATTGGTATCAGAACAAAGATATTTCGGTCTTTTGTTTGAGATGGCATCTATCAAGTTTGAAGTGGCGCCTTTCGATGGCGAAAAAAATTTCGGGCTATGGAGGATAAAGATGAAAGCTTTGATGCATCGGAAATGCTCGGTTAGAGCCTTGGATGGGAATTATTCCGACGACATGACTACCGCCGAGATCAAGAAGATGGAAGAGAAGGCGCATAGCACCATCCAATTGTCGTTGTATGATAAGGTGCTTCGTGAAGTTGCTGATGAAGAAACGTATTTAGGATTATGGCAAAAGCTAGAAATTCCCTATATGAAGAAATCTCTTACGACCTAGCATTCTTGCCCACCGTGTCCACTGACGCCACGCATCCCTTTCACATGGCGAGGTCGAGCCTTGCCACTCGTTCTTTGGCGGATCACCGAGGTCAGGCAACCAGTTGAAAATAGAAGGGAAGAGGAAGAGGGGAAAAAAGAAAGAAAAATTTAAAATTAAAATATTAGATCGTCGACCGATCAAAATTCATTGAATGAACTGAATTGAAATAATTGTAAAAGGGTTAGTAATGAATCGATAAAAAAAGGGGGGACAAAATTGACATAATTGTAATAAGTTTAGGATTTTTTTTATAATTTTTTTTTACATTGGGTATTGAGTTGTTTTTTCTATCGCATTCGCTCTCGCGGTAATATGACCATACAAAGAAATAAGTCAATTTTAAATCAGAAGAAGCTCTCAAAATTTGGCGACAAGATTGAGAGAGATGCATGTTGTGAGCAAGTCTTAACCGATCATACACATCACATCAATCGTTTAATCTTTTGCTTGAAAGAACTTTAGTAGTTCCTCTAATAGACCTCAACGCTAATCGCCACTTTTGGTACATGGAATGTGAAGATGCTAAGTATGGATTTTGCTCCTTACTCGTCTACGCCCCTCACAAAATCACTCAATATCTTTATACAATCTCCCTCCTTTGATTGCATTCCAAGCTGCACTTGCTCACCTTGTACCTTTTGGGGCATGCCACTGACTAGGCACGAGCCAATTCGGTCACCTCAGGTATATTCTGCGACCCCTGATTGACTCTAATTCCCATGCTCAATTCATCCACCAGCAGCTCATCATTAACGAATTGGCTCGACACTGAGCCCCTCGAGCATCGAGTTTCATTCGCAGTGAGTCTCGAACATATTGAGCGATTTGGCCACATTTTGCGAGTAGCGACAATTACATTCGTTCTGGGCAAAACCCTATTCATTGCATAGCATAAAGAAGCAGACTTCTATAAAAGAAAAGATAAAGATAAAGATAAAGAAAAAAGGAGTAGATTTCGGATCTGGATTTCCTACCATTAAAATTTTTTCACCATTTTCTACCATGATCGATCGACTGCCGAGCGAGGGGGGCCCCATAACGGGTGTTGCAACGTAGGCGCTACAGCTTTGTAGCGCCTGTAAAGGTGTTGTAGCGCCTTCATTGGCACTATAGCACCTAATTGATGGCGCTCGACGCTGTAGCACTTGATTGATGGCTGTGACCTAAAAATTGAAGCTTCTAGGCTAATAGATTACCAAATTAATTAATTAACTAACATAGCTCGAACTCCCAAGTTCTACCAAATCATGACTTATGGTTTAAGTAATTATCTTGAAAAAATATTTTAAATTTTTAGAAGCCCCCACTAATCATTTTTTAGTAGGTTGATTATAAACTTAAATAAAATAGTAGGAAAAAACTATTTTATTTCTACGAATCAAAGATTTTAAATTCAGGATTTGGTTACATTAATTTTTCAATTAATGCCATTTCAATACCAATTTCTTGAAAAAATGTTCAATTTGGCAATCTTTATGAATTCTAAATTGAAGTTCAAAGGTGCAATTTTTAGTGTTTTCTTTTTATGATTTTTTTAAAAAAATTGAAGTGTTTTCTAAATGAAAAGTGAAATTGAATCAGTTTAGATCATCTTAA
Source organism: Rhodomyrtus tomentosa (assembly GCA_028455895.1). NCBI lineage: Eukaryota > Viridiplantae > Streptophyta > Magnoliopsida > Myrtales > Myrtaceae > Rhodomyrtus > Rhodomyrtus tomentosa. Next base: position 43,017,592 of record JAPCWY010000003.1, on the reverse strand, counting down.
AGTTTTTGGATTTAATTTGCATTAATTCCTAAAATTTTAAGAAAATCCAGATACCTTATCTCTATATCTTTTAAAGATTTAGATGGATTTGAAGAGAATTTTATTCAAAGATGCAACTCATTAGATAGGATTTCAAGAAAATCTTTTATTTCTAAAATGATGGGATATGGTTTTTAAGAAGCCATATCTTGCTATGTCTTTTTATTTCTAAGATTTTATGACATGAAAATTTAAAATGTGACATGAATGATTTGTTTTTATTTTATGACTTTTTGTGATTTTTTTAATTTTTATGAGTGAATTTAAATTAAAGTTGCAAAAGATAAATATCACTTAATCTTCTGAATTAAGTTTCGATCTAAAACTTGACATATCGACCCTAAAATTCGAAATACCCTCTATGGAAATAATTCCATCTAAAGCTTGATACATAAACTTATTTCCATATACACGGTTGTGGATTGAGAAATTTTCCTAATCGATCACATTTTGGAGGATTTTGATATCTTGAATATCTTGGATATACTCAAAGGATTTTTTTTCAGATTCACTAGACTATCACCAAGATTTCAATAATATCCCAATCAAATCACAATTTTCAAATTTACCAAGTACAAGATATATTGCAAAATTTGTTCATAATTTTCGATTTCTAAATTTAAAATGCAAATCTTCCAATCAAGGCAACCAAATATTCAATCTTGCAAAACAATTTTCTCAATATATGCAATTCAATCCAACTTAACAATCAAATATTCAGAATATTTGAATTAGAAAACATACATAAATTGCAAAATATGCTCTCTAAATATGTGGTTCACAAGAAATTTGCGAACTAAGCCTGGAGGATTGGAACTGGTTTGGGGGAAGTCACGCACGGTAGACTCAGCAAGCAAATGAGAACAATAATTCTAAAGTGAAAGGTCAAACCCCAAAGATCCACTAGCCTTCTCGGTGGATAATGAAGGTTGCCTTTGTCTCTTCAAGGTTCTGCTTGTGTTGGTCTCTCATGTGCATAAACTTATCCTCCTTTTTGGCCGTACGCTGATATGTGGAGGCTCACCAGGGGACAAAAGAAACTAATGCTATAGGATGGCACCAAAGCCTGGAATATCGTTGGGAACTTGAGAACTGTTTTGCGAGTAATAAAAGCCGGTGGGTTAGGAGAGTTGGCGACGGTGCTGGAGGGCAAAGCTAATGAAAGTAATGGCACGATCTCAGACTACTAGGGGAACTTCTCGTCCGAAGCCTATATTTATTTCGAATAATGTTTCTCAATTTAAGTTATTCTCACAAGAGTGGGAAATTCACAAAAAAAATATAGATTTTTTAAAAGCTTTTAATGATGCAACTTATACTTTATCATGTATTTATTAGCTTGCTATACATTTATTTTAATAAAGTGTACTAATATTGCTGGTGTTTTTGAAGAAAATAAAAAAGATAATCAATTAGGTTTGACTATTATAGCAATGCGAACAAAATGGCTTCGTTATTCTACAAAAATTCCTCTTATTTATTTGGTTTCTTGTGTTTTCAATTCACATACTAGATTAAATGATTTAGATGATTATTTGCATATGTATTATAACTGTTTACATTTGATTCAAATGGTAGATATTAGAGCTATACAAATAGTGTTTAAAAACGCAATAGTAGAATTGTATAATGAATTATGTACAAGGTGGGGACCCAGACAAAATTAATAAAGGGTACAAACTTCTAATGAATAGGCAAAAAGTACATAACGGAGCAACGGAAAATATTTTTGAAACATAGATCTACTTAACCACATTTTTTGAGTTTGCTTAATTCGAAGTCAGCACATATTTCAAAGTTCTAGAGTGTGGAAGAGGCATTCAACCCAATTCTAAATTCTTGCTCTTATCGCAAGACTGGTTTTAGCAACCCATTGTTCGACAGTTGCGGTTAAACAAGCATTTAGTGCTGACGTAAACTTTTTGGCAAATTCTATGGAGGCTCAAACTCATGTTGATGATTGGACAAATGCTCAATATCGACAACAAGAGATGGATCGCAGCAGAGAAACCGAATTCTTCGATGACAGAGATGCCACTACCACAGGTACGGGTACTGAAACGGGTACAGACGATTAACAATGAGGTAAGTGTAGGGTTACCAAAGGTAAAAAAATGCATAACCTTTGATTCTTTTATCCAAAAAAAGATATGCAGGCGCTTAATGATAATTCATTAAGTTTAAGCCCTTTCCCTTACTTTTTTTCAGCCCAATTTGATTATAATTTATATTTGATAATTTATTAATTTTTTATTTCATAATTCATTATTTAAAAAATAAATTGAAAAACCATAATCGGAACCAAAATTGAAACCGGGACCGATGGTTTCATCTTTTATTTTCACTACAAAAAAACACGGATTTCGCTACGAAAATTTGCGACGGAAAAAATTCGTCACTAATTTGCGACAAAAAAATCAATTTGTCGTTATTTGCGATGAAATTTGTGACGAAAGAAATTCGTGGCTAATTTGCTACGAAAACAACGACCAAATAGGTTCATCACTAATTAGCCATGAATTTAGCGAAGAAAATATTTTTTGTAGCTAATTAGCTATGAAATTAGAGACGAAAAAGGTTTCGCAGCTAATTAGCCACGAATTTAACGACAAAAAACCATTCCGTGGCAAATTTGACACTAAATTTGCGACTAAACGTTTATTTTGTCACAAGTTTAATAATTTTTTCTTTTTTATTTAATTTATATTAGCGAATTTTGCGACGAAATATACTTTTTGTAGAAAATTTTGCGACACATTGTTGATTCCGTCGCAAAATATTGACAATTTATTTATTTTTTTAGAAAATTTGGTGACGAAATCATTTTTTCGTCGCTAAATATTTTTTGATATTTGAAATTTAGAAACGAAAATGGTTTCATCGCTAAATTTTTCATTTTATTTAAATTACATTGCCCAATTTTGCGAGGAAATCAAATTTTTGTCGCAAAATTTGCGGCAAATTCATGATATCTTCACAAAATATTGACAATTAATTTAATTTTTTCAGAAAATTTAGCGACGAAACACTATTTTCGTCGCTAAATTACCATAATAAATAAAAAAACGTAGCGACGAAACACTAAGTTCGTCGCTAATTGAGCGACGAATGGTTTCTTCGTCACTGATTTCGATGAAAAATCAAAATAAAAAAGATTATTTATTTACGAAAAATCCAATTTCATTGCTAATTATCTAAAATAATAATATTTAGCAACGAAAAATGCATGCATTTCGTCGCTAAAATAAATTAAATAAAAAATTATTCTATGAAAAAATTATTTAGCGAAGAAATTGCCGTTTCATTGCTAATTATTTAAAATAATAATATTTTGCAATGAAATATCCAATTTCGTTGCTAATTATTTAAAAACAGTAATATTTATTGACGAAACACTTGTTTCGATTCTTTGGGATCCTTGCTTTCTTCAAGTGGTGAATGACTTAAATAAGAAATGCTTGTAATACGTCGTTTAGCTTAGCTTATTTATGGAGCATGGCTAATTTATCCCTTTTGTTTTACTAATTATGTGTAATTATTATTATTGCGACGATGTTATTCTTATTATCATTATTACTATTATTATTATTATTATTATTATTATTGTCAATATCATTTGTTATTATTATTTTTGTCGTTGATTATTATTGTTGTTGTTGTCATTATTATTATTATTATTGTTGTTGTTGTTGTTGTCATTTAAGCAAGGCACGAAATATATCGTAATTCAATATGATTCTACAAGATCTAGTTTCGTTCGAGTTTTGGATTCTTACCAATTGAAAGGTGTTCTGATCAATTCAAAGATCATTTCTATTCCATCGGCAATGATGGTTCAGAATATCACACATTGATCAATTAAAGAGAAATTCAACAACTAAAAAAAAGTTCGATTTTTTAGGACCCTTCCTTTTTTCAAACGGTGAATGATTTAAATAAGAAACACTTGTAATATGTTGTTCAAGTTAGCTTATTTATGTTATTTCTTATATTCTATTTTCTATTAATTTATATTCATTCTTTTTAATAGAAAATGTAAATAAAGAAAATATTCTTTAAATTAAAAAATTGAATATATTATTAATTAAGTAAATATTATATTAATAAGAAAATATGAAGAGCGATCAATTTATTTATTTCTATTATCCTTGTTTCTAAAGTAGAAAGCGTTCATTCTATTCTTGGATAGTTTGTTTCAAAAGGGTTTCTACTTCCTTAGTGAATGTTTTAGTATAAGATATAATTTATAGGAATTGAGGCTTACTTGTTTTTAATGAATCAAGATAACTATTGTTCCCGCTAATTAGTGTTGAAATGCAAATTTCAGTCAGTGTATCGTCGCCTGACATTCTGTTATAAAATTGAGACAAAACAAGTGTTTTGACCATTCGTCGCAATTTTACAACAGAATGTCATTAAATTCCAATCTCAGCGAACCTTCTTTTCAATCTGATATATGTATGTACATGCTTGAATATGTGTCGAAATCTATATAAATTTTCTCTTTTATTCACTAGGGGCAAGGATGAGGTCGTTTTCTGACGAATCTTTTTTTCATCGCTAATTAACGACGTATCTATTTTTCATTGCTAATTTAGCGACAAAGTTTTGACTAGGATAGAATTCCAAATTCAAATTCTTTTAAATTCTATTTTCTTTCAAAAATAAAAGTAGAAAGAAAATATTTAATAATAAAGAAAATAAATAAAAAAAATTAATCAATTAAGAAATTGAAAATATATGAAAATAGAATATGAATAAGAAAAATCAAATAAATCAGCGACGAATCTGACTTTTGTTGATAATTAGTGATGGACATATCTATGAATAGTCTATTCATTGCCAAATTAGCGACGAGAAATTTCATCGCTAATTATATTCAATTTTGAATATTTTTATTTGAATTTTTTATTCATATTCTACATTAGCGACGAAACATTTTGTTCGTCGCTAATTTAGTGACGAAAAAGAAATTTTGGTCGCTAATTTTTTTATTATTATTAAGAAATGAATTTTGGTGAACAAATGATAAAGTGCTATAATGATTTTAGCCGCAGTAATATGTTGAAAACCGTGGGAATATGCCGGAAACCACAGTGATAGACTGGTGAAAAACTACAACAAAATAGTTAAAAACAGCATGGAAAAATGTAAAATTGCAACGAAAAAGTAGAAACGAGTACAAAAATTGAAAAACTTTGAAATGTCATATCTCATCGGTCTAAAGTCCATTTTGGACGATTTTTTTTTATTTCACGTAATTTTTCGAGATGAATCCATTGGCAAATGCCCTAGGCGGTTTGACCGGCCTTTATTCCCAAAAAATGCTGTTTTCCTTGTCAATTTTGTATTTTTTTTCCCTCCAATGCCACGTCTCGATCTCGAACAAACCGTCCTTTCCCTCTTTCCTCTTTTGATCTTTCCATGGAACTCATCAAATCACGTCTTTTGTAGGGAGGAAGGGTCCATAGAGTTTTTATGTCCAAATTAATGTCACATCTTTAAATGTGTGAATATATTAATTGAAATCTTGAAAATATCACTAAGTTTGCTATTTGCCTTGTTGGTTTTTGCTTGAGTGAAGTGCTTAGTGGTCACGGGTTCTATTCCTAGCTTTTTCCATCTTTTTTCATTTTTATTTTGCTTATTTTTCCAAAAATTCAATGTATTCGAATTCATTGAAAAAGGACCTTTTTAGGGCCTTTGCTTTATCTTATGAATAATAAAAATTTATATCCACATACCTTTTTAGGGCACTTTACTTTTGATATGTCTTACCAATCTTATTTTATGTTATAATAATAAAGAGATACATTAAAAGCTTTCTATTATAGTAAATCAGTTCACTTTTAGATTACAAATGATATCATAATTTAAATTAGAAATGATATCATCATTTTGTGATTTAGATTACGTGTTTTATTCTTAAGATCATTGTACTTTACTCATTTACAATGTACGGAAATTGCAATGATGATTATTATTTTTTAGACTTTTTCATTATTTATGTGTAATCAATATTATGGCGACGTATGATATTGTTGTTGTCATTATTATTATTTTTGTTATTATTATTATCATTATTATTGTTGTTGGTTTTGTTGTTAATGTCGTGAAATTAACAACGACATTTATCATATTCGTATCATAGAACGTTGCTAATTTCATCACTAATTGTCGACATAATCATGGTTTCGTCGCTAATTTGATAGAAATAAAAATGAAAAATTTTAGTGACGAATTAGCGTTTTCGCCGCTAATTTGATAGAAAAAATAAAAAGAACAATTTTAGAGAAGAAAGACCATTTTCGTCGCAAATTATCCCCTTTAAATTTAGCAACGAAAATAGTCCTTCGTCGCTGCTGTAAATAAAAAATTATTAAAATTAGCGACGAATCACTTTTTCCGTCACTATTTTGATAGAAATAAAAATAAAAAGGAAATAATTTTAGCGATGAAAGCCTTTTTGTTGCAAATTCTTCTCTTTAAATTTAGCGACGAAAGTCTTCGTTCATCGCTAAATCAATGATGTAAATAAAAAATATTAAAATTAGCGACGAATTAGCGTTTTCGTCGCTAGTTTGATAGAAACAAAAATGAAAAAAAGAAACAATTGTAGCGACGAAAGGCCGTTTTCATCGTAAATTAGCGACGAATGACGGCTTTCGTCGCTAATTAGCGACGAATGTGATGTTTCGTCACGAAATCGTCACTCAAATTTGCGACAAATTCCCATTTTGTCGCTGAAGTCCGTGTTTTTCTCTCAAAATTTTCGCCTCCCGCGCTTGGTTTTTCTTCACTCACCCTCCCGCCCTCACCTTGTTCCTCGCATCATGTCTATGTTTGCCCCTCCGTTCTCTCGCTCTCCCATCACCCTCGCGCTACCCTCTGGCCACCCTGACGTCTCGCTTGGCCTCTGTCCTCTCGCGCTCCCATCGCCTCCCTGCCCTCTGGATCTTTGGACTCTCATTCTCCGAACGATGCCACCGTGCTTTCACCATCGCCGCCTGCTGTTGTGCTCCGTCTTTGTGCAAGCTCCACGACAGCGCCCAAGCCCAGTCGCCGCCTCCCCCTAATTCTCTCCCTCTCTTGGTCCAGCCTCGGATTTGATGCAGCTATTACCTAAGCTTAGATGGCTTTCGAAGTTAGGTGGTACATTCTCAGCGATGATCAGCAGAACATTGGCCCTTATGCTGCCTCAGAGTTTCTTGGTACGTTCAACTTATTTGATTCTTTATCTCAATCGTGTCAATTTTTCCGTTTAGTTTCAAGCTCCACGAGAAGAAATTCTAGTCTTGCATAGCTTCCCCGTGATAAGGAGTGCAATTGGATGTTTTGGGCGGAGCATTTGAAAAACAGGCATCCGTCTGAGAGTACACTCATGTGGGATGAAGGAAGAGCTGATTGGTAGCCTCTTTCTCTTCTATCCGTGAGCTGATGCTTCCCTCTTTAGATAGTGGGGATGATTCCCAAAACCCCCAAGGCATATGCTTTTCTGGGTGAATTGGTTTCCCGTGCTTCCCATTAGGCCGTGGCTGTCGAGTACATATGATTACATTGCAATGGACTGTGCAGCCGTATTGAACAGCGAAGACGAGTTTGAGAAATGACAAAGGGAAGTTGGAGAGTCCGAGGTGGTGGGGTCGAATAATGGGTCTCTTTTCGTCAGTGTTGGCTTGTAGGTTCGATGAAAAGGCCATGGATTATTCTGAAAAGGTTTTCCTGTTTATTAGCTATCATTTATGTTGTAACAGCTTGTAGGTTCAATGACACAAATCTGGAAGCCGAAAGAAATAGTACATTGATCGTATCAAATAAATTGTTGATTGGATGGATTGGAAACCTTTTAAGGTAAAAATTTTCTGCATTCACTGACTTGCTTTATGTTTTGAGCCTTTTTACTAGAAGAAAAATCTGATAGAACTTGTATTTTGGTAGATGACTTGTGCCGGTGATTACTTACAAGAGTTGTATGATCTGGCAGTGGAGCTTATAAAACGGGGTCATGCTTATGTTGCTTATAAAAAAAGGAAAAGTAAAGTGTTGGCCGTGTGGTTCACTTTTGCATCACTGTAAGATCTCCTTTTATTATTATTATTATTATATATACTTCAGTGGACGTTTTTTGAAGCGGTCTTCGGCGAGAGATGCCACGATCGTAGAACCCATCGTTGAAGCGCCGAGTAAACGAGTGCTTTGAGTAAGGATCTTGGAAGTGCTGTTCATCGAGTGATTGGCGTTGGGATTTCGTTTGTTCATGGAACTACATCAATAATTCAAGTGTCGAAGCCGATTAAATCTTGAGGTTAGATTTGTGTTTTAATTCCTTTGCGAGATTGAGAGATTATTTCACTAGAAATTATGGGCTAAACACTGTGTGCGCTCTTTGATGTAATTGGGACTAAAAAACACTAAGAGTGTATTTGTGTAACTCGAGTGATCTATAATCTCCGTGTATCGCTTGTTTTATAGTGGAATTCGTTGTTGCTCTCCCCGTGGACATAGTTCTTTACGACCGAACCACGTATATCTAGCGTCCGATTTACTTTGCTCGTTCTGTCTATTTTATCGATCGATCGTTTTTTTCGCGCAACAATTGGTATCAGAGCTAGGCTTTCTTGAGTTGAAGATAATCGATGACGATAGAAGAAGCTAAAGGGAAAATCGACAAATTTGAGGGGAAGGGTTTTGGTTTCTAAAAGATACAGATAGAAGATTATTTATATCAGATGAAGCTGCACGAGCCCATGTCTGAGAAGAAACCAGAAACAATGAAGCAAGTCGATTGGGATTTGCTGGATAGACGAGCGATGGGTGTTATTTGGTTGACGTTAGCTCGTAGCGTTGCGTTTAACATCGTTAAAGAGAAGACTATTGCAGGTTTGATGAAAGTCTTGTCGAACATGTACGAGAAGCCCTCTACGATCAACAAGGTCTATTTGATGCGACGTCTATTTAACTTGAAGATGAGCGAAGGTGTGTCAGTTACGAATCATATCAATGAATTCAATGTGATCGTTAGTCAATTGAGTTCAGTTCAAATTGACTTTGAATATGAGGTACGTGCTTTGATTCTATTATCCTCATTGCCTGATAGTTGGAATATTACTGTTACTGCTATTAGTAATTCCTCTGGATCAACAAGTTTGACGTTTGATGGGATTCAAGATTTAATTTTGAGTGAGGATATCCGTAGAAAAGAATCTGGTGAATTTGTATCTACTGCTTTAGTAGGTGAAAGAGGAAGAGCTAGTACGCGTGTTAGCAGAAGTAGTATGAACATGAATAGATGTAGTCAGTCTAGAATTGGTGGTGATGTCTGTTGGAACTGTGGCAAGAGGGGGTATCTTAGAAGAAATTATTTTAAGCTAAAAAATGAAGCGGGTAAAAGAATTAGAGTTGAATCTGCAAATGATGTTGCAGCCATAGCTGAAAATTTTGATGATGTCGATTGTGTCTTGTCTGTCACTGAGGATTCGTCGTTTGACGGATATATTATAGATTCTGGTTGTTCTTTTCATGCTACACCAAATAGGAACTAGTTTACCTCTTATCAATGCATAGATAGTAGTAAAGTACAGTTGGGAAACAACGTTGAATGCGATGTCATAGGTTTTGATGGTATTAAAATTAGAATGCATGATGATATTGTGAGGACCTTGATTGGAGTACGACATGTTCCAGAATTGAAAAAGAATTTAATTTCCTTGGGAGCCCTAGATTCAATTGGATGCAATATTCTTCACGAGATGAAGTCCTGAAGATTGTTCGAAGTGCCTTGGTGATAATAAAAGGAATCAAGCATGGTGGCCTGTATGAACTTCAAGGTGAGACATTGATAAGTTTCGCTTCTAAGACGTCGACATCTGTTCAAGAGTCTAATGGCTACTTGAGAAAGGGTTGGGTTGGGTGTTTGTGCGAAAGCACAAGTTTGATACTGTTGTCAGGAATACGCGATCGAGAGCTTTGATTGGAACGGAGACTGATAAGTTGATCAAACATGTGCGAACTGACAGTGGTATGGAGTCCTGCTGGAAACTGGTAAATAAATTCTGCATGAAAAAGGGCCTAGTGAAACACCGCACTAGTGCTAGTAAACCACAACAGTTTGCATAATTGATGAGTGGAGCATTACTAGAGACGGCCCGTAAAAAGATCTCTAGTGCTGGTATGGCTAGGAGAATTTCAGCGGATGCGCTTAATATGACGAACTACTTAGTAAATAGATCTCAATCGACTGCAATTGGATATCGGACTCCCGAAAAAGTGTGGTTAGGTAATATCGCTGATGATTTTATTTTTAAAATGTTTAGTTGTTCTTGTTATTGTCGAGTAAGTGATGGTAAGCTCGATGTGAGGGTAAGGTGTATATTTCATGGCTATGCACAAAGTGAACATATCTATCAGTTGTGATACCCGAATATAAATTCATCAGTTTACAGCAGAGAAGTTATCTTTGACTAGTCTCCAGTATTTCAGGCTATGAGTGATTATGATGGTGTTAATACATATCTGGACAGTGTTCAGTTTGAGGTGGAGTTGCAACCAAAAACTCCTAAGGTAGCAGATACTAGCGTGGTAATCGACACAGATGATGCTTGTAGCGAGGTGGAGCCCATAGAACCAACAGTTGCCGTAACTGCTAATTTTGACAAGGTGCGTATTTCGTCTCCTGATAAATATGAATGCAACGGTGGTTTTGCTTTGTCTGTGATTGAGGAACTTATGTCAGATAGTCCTTGTGGAGCAGTTAAATGTGCATATTTAGTTGGTATTCTGATGAGGCCCTCAGTTATGGCGAAGTTCAAGCACAGCTTGAACTTGAATGATATCTGTGGCGGTTGAGCTCATTGAGGCTGTTGGGAGAGTAGTGGTGAAATTCGGATTTTAGTGAAGCGATTGTGACATGGCTCAAACGTCGAGCCAAGGTGGAGACTGTTAAAATATGTCTTGAGTTTTAAGCCCGAAGCGAAAATAAGAATTTTGCAGAAATAGATAAAATACTACTTGATCGTGGAAATTAGAAAGGAAAGAAAATAAAGTGGCGTACATGCAAGAAGACAGAAGAAGAAAAGTTTCTCCTCTTGGATCGATCAACTTGAATTTTCAGGCCTAGAATTAGATATATATATTTCCACTCTTGAGTCAGATTCCACTAGAAGATTTTCCCAACTGCACATCGGGCCATGAGTCGGAGAAAGCGACCACTTTGTTGGGGAAAAACCACTAGAAAATCTCTTATTAATACTAGAATCTCAACTCTAGCTCCGATACCACTTTGTTGGGGAAAAACGGACAGCACTTCGACACAAAGCAAGCCAATCCAAGATCAACCAACAACTATATCCAGCAGAAAATAATCTTACAACAAGCAGATAATAGCGGAATGATAAAGAGATAGAACACTCAGATTTACGTGGAAAATCCGAATCTGGAAAAACCACGGATTACCCAAAAATTTCACTAATCACTAAGAATAGCAGAACATACAAAGTATTTCTTTTTAGTCACACACTAAAGGCTCAACATCAACATCACAGGAGCTTTCCTCACCACAAAGGTATAATAATACAAAAGGAGTTAGAAAATCCTAACTGCAATAAGAGAGTCGGAGACAAATCTCAATGAACAAAACCGATCAACTCGTAGAGCTTGATCTCATGAACAATATACTGAAATTTGAGCCAAAACCAATAATGTTTGGCCTTCGAACCGGGAGTGTAAAGTTGCACTTATTTTCTTTCTCCTCTTGCGAAGTATGCTATTGGCTGCTTTTTTTTCTTCTTCTCGACTGATTCTATTTGCCGCTTCTCTTTTTCACCTAGGATAATGCACGTGCCCATCTCTCTTTTCCTTTCTTTTTTTTTTGACTTTTTCTTTGTTTTGTCATTTGTTTTCTTTCTTCTTTTAAAACCAAAAAAAAAAAAAAAAAAACTGGACCCACAAAGAGGTGTACTGCTAACGGGGTGTGTGTTTGGTGGTTCAAAAGTTAATTGGAGTTTCAGTCGGTAGATATTCTCACAATCTTCGTGATCATCTTCCAACATCAACCGACGTGCACTGCAATTTTCATGAAAAGAGGAGCTCCATTGTTGCCAAAGCTTCTGTTTTCCATTCTCGATTCCATATGAGCTAATCTATCAAATTAGGGGTGACGTTGACGTTATTTCACATTTTCATAATTCTGTGTCACATCCTTGTTCATGGATAGGCAGTTTTCACACTTACCGACTCCGATCTAATTATATTGATAAAATGCTTTCATATTTAATCCAAGTTAACAAAACTTTTATGCTATGAATTTTCATTTTCTTTATTTTTTCTTTCTTCTAAGAAACCGTTGGATTTTCTTCATCCTTTGTTGGCGGCGATATTGCGGCGTTTGGCTACAGGTCAACAAATGGCCATCCACGTGCGACGATGGCGATCAGCCGACCACTACGATAATTGACTGGCATTTGGCTATTGACGGTGATCAACGACGGGCTGACAATCATCGAATGACCAAACCCTGGCAAAGCTCGAGCTTGCTTGTGTCGGTAGGTCACCGCGAAGGATAATCATGTCTGGCAAAAAAAGAGAGATAATTATGTAATCCTCTTAAAGCTCAATTAAGACCAATTAAGCTGTTAATAATTTATTTATGACCAATTTAAATTCATTTTTAAATATAAATGCAATTTATTTATGATTCGCAATATTAAAGTGGGGTTCGCAAAAAAGTGAGTTTAATCCGGTGACTGACTTCCGAATACATGATCATTGGGAAAATTACTAAAAAAATCTTAATCCTATTGTAACTATACCAATTCAATCATAAACTTTTTCTTTTTGCCAATTCAGCCATAGACCTTTTATTTTTGTGTCAATTCAGTCCTACGGCCAATTTTGACCGGAAAATGCTGATACGGCGTGACCGGCGCCAATGTGGCCAAAATTTTACATTATTTTATTATATCTTTTTGAATTTGTTATAATATATTATTTTTGTTGGGCATTTTTGTGCCTGGTATAACTTTCTCAAAGAAACAATGAAGTCCTTAACATCCATAAAGTGTGGCAAGAGTTTTAATTCTCAACGCTTCTCTGTGGATGAGATTTATTCCGGAAAAAGAGGATCAATCTGAAAAAGGAAAATCTTCAGACTTCATGTCCCTTCGCAGGTATGTGTGTCTTGGCTGGCTGTGATTTCCTTCCATCTGTTCCTGGGATAGGGCTAAAGAAAGCTCACTCTCTGGTTTCCAAAGTACCGAAGCATTGACCGTGTAAGTTCTCTCTTGCTTCTCAAATGGCAAAATAGCTCACTTTTACTCAAAATCCCCATTGCCCATATAGTCGAAAAAACATGTAGAGAAGTAGTTCTCATAGGCAAAACACGTCCTTTTCATGATTGTAACTTGTAAGCACAAGAGTGCAACATTATCAAGTTTGAAGCATTTATCCTTAACTAATTGCCCTGATAAAACATTAAAGCTTCCAGACAAGTTATGACTAAACTCCACTTGGGCGGTTTTGGTAGAGGCGTTATCAGTTCCGAAGCTTGAAATGGGAAGTCAGATGCCTGAATACTATAGCAAATATTTCCATGATGTAGGCGAAGCTCCCAACTAAGCTTCATTTATCTTTATTTTATTGTAGTCCTTTTCATGCACATATGCGAACTTACTTTGCTCTCAATACAGCTCCTACAGGCTCTAGATGGAGAGCTAGATTTCCTCGGACCGTATCCTCTTTCTGCAAATGGTTGTAGAATCATTCCGGTTTCATACAAAGATAAATAATGCCTCCTTAAAAACTTGGTGGAAGTTCAGTGAGAACTATAAGCCCTATTAGTGCATGCCAATAAATGTAATTTTCTTTCTTATCAAACAACATGGAAAAGAAAAAAATTCTCCTTAATCATCAGTCATGAAATAGAGAAATCCCTCCATCAATAGCTATTGCAATTGCGGAAGGAAGAGTGGACCCGTCAAACATGGAAGCATTTGATAATTGTCATAATTCTGGATGCCATGTGTCTATCGCCATCATACCAGCTTCACGTCAACTTTGGCAAGATGAGGCTACAGCTTTATCTGCAGAGAAAGACTGCTTCTTCGTGAACGTCTCAATTGAATATATGACAGCAGATTTCACAAGTGGACTTTCATATTGTGTATCTGTATATTCTTTAAACACTTTTTCTCATGTCCTTACCTGATTCAAGCAATTGTGTACATATAGGATTGAGCATCTTTAGTCTTTTAAAGTATGGTTGAAATGCATGTTTGTCACACATTTAATGTAACTCTGATGACTGTACATTTGGTTTGTGGCACGTACAGCGATGGAGGAGCTCAATTTACAGGAAAGGAAGTTTAGCAATGAAGCAGCTGCGCTTTCGAGGTTAACCTAATGTTGCCACCGGAAACCTCTGGAGCTTTGGTGAGTGTGGAGGTTTCTGAAGGCATGTCTTCAAAGATCCCTGAGAACAATCGTTTCAAAATAAGAAAAGTTGGTAAAATTCACTCTAGTTCAGTGAAGAAGAGTGGCTGCGAAGTTTCCCTTCCAATAGACGTCGGAGAACTGGATTCGCTAGGCCCAAGTTCCAGGGAGTTTCATTAGACATGTCTGAAAACATCCATTCCACGAAATGAAAGCGGGATCAAATTCACTTTGATATCAAGGACGGCGATACTGAACATTGTTCTGTATTGACTGAGGTGGGAAATTCAGGCAAGTCGTGCAATGCATTAGCGTCTCAGGAGAGCGTAACTTCCACTCCTAACTGCAACACTTGTGAAAATGAGCAGGCTAGACAGACCAAGAAATTGAAAAGTAACTGCAAGGGTTCAGAAAACAGAACTACTATTTTGAATTTTTTTTTCTAGTGTATGATTTTTTTTCTCCAATTGAGCTATTTTCATATGAGATTTTGAAATAGCTTCTTCTTTTTTTTTTCACTTATTTACTTATGAATCTCTAGCAGAATAGATCACACTCATTAACAACAGATCATGTTAATCTAGAGGCCAGGATCGTATTGATAAAGGAGTGAAATTACCACTGATTCTCAGTTAATTCACAGTTTTTTTTCATCATGTAATTGTTTACTCTTCTCGATTCCTTTTCAACCTTAAGAATGTCTGACCGGATCTTAGAATCACGAGCGGCATTCATGAGCTTAAAACTATCCTACAAGTTGTCTGCCCAATGGCATGTCTCCGCGGGTGTTACCTTGGTGATGGACTGATAATTAGATGGCCATCATTGCATATCCTGATTACTTGGTAACCCAAGTGCCTTGCCAAATATTTTTCTCGTCGTTTTTTTTTCCTGGAAACAAAATCAAGGAATAAGAATCGTTGCCAAGGGGAACAGAGTTAGGGAATAAGAATTGTTGCCAAACGGACCCTTGGTAACCAAGTGCTTTGAAAAGTAAGAATCAAATCCTGAACTGGTGCACATTTACATCAAGAGTTGACTGTCCATCTCTTTCCTTCAGATACGATTATCAGGTATTTCTTGCCATTTTGAGAATCTAGAGAAGGCAGAAGATGTTCTGTGAGCACACCGCGCGGAAGATTTGCCTTGGCATTTCCATGAGCAATGCATTTCCTCGAGCAATAGCTTAACGTTCAAGGAAATCAACCGTTCTTGTGCCATGCAATACCAGGATCCATCAACCGAATTTTGCATTCTGTCTTTTCTCCAAGCGATTCTCGATTCATAATGTTGCGAATTATTAGCATTGTCATGCAACACCACTTCTTTTATCGCATCGATCCACCTTCACGTCAAATTCGTTGCCACCCTATGCCGACCAGAAGAAACCGAAACATAGAAATAGAGTACCAAGAAAACAGCAGAACCTTATTTTCAAGATGACAAGCACTTCATGATTGACATCATTTATCCTCTTGTGAATTCTAAAGTAAGGATAACAACTTCATCTTGATCAACTCAGTTCTTTTTTCCGGTGAGCAGCTGCTGAAACCAATAAGCCGACATTTTCGGGTATCTCTTGAGGTTGTTATAGTCGACATAGACAATGCAACTCTAATTAGATGACACGCAAATTGACTAAATTAACCTAGTTTGGATGGCATGTGAAAATGTTATGAATCTAACCTAAGTGACATGCGACATTAGGCTAAGTGACTTAAATGTAAATTAGATTAATGAACCTAGACAAGCGAATAATGACAAGGCCATACGTTGATATGACATTCTAAATGCCGTAGCAAACGACATGGCATACATGCAGATGACATGGCAATTATGTGACATGCGCATGATATGGCATATAATTGTGACATGGCAAATGACATATAAAGTTATATAACGTGACGATTGGAGTTCCAACCTATATGACCTGCATATAAAATAAAATGCATTATCTAGAAGCATGACATGGAATATTCTAAATTATATGAATGCATATGCACAAGATATTTTTGGTATTTTTTATTGAATTTTTGGATTTAATTAGGATCATGCTTTTTTCTCCCCTAATTTGGCTACCGCACTCCCTAAATTAGTATTTTGACAATAATATCCTTGTGGATTCTACCTTTTATCATATCATTCCCACTAACAGATTATTAAATTCAAAAGTGGGATTCGATAAAAAAAAAAAAGTCTCAAAAGTGGACCCCATTTTATGTTTGCATTTTTCTTTTTCTTTTTCCTTTTTCTTCCCTATCTCTATCTTCTCACTTTTTGCCGTTCATGTTTAATTTCTTGTTGCCTTCTTCACGTTTGTCCTCCACCGCGCCTCCGACACCAAGGCTTCATTGGCGGTGCTGTTTGCTCGTTTCTCCATCTCGCCTATCTTCACGGCCTCGACCTGCCGTCATCAATACCTCTTGACAATCGTTTAATCCGCCGCAAAGGGGCAAAAGATCGGCGAGGCGTAGCTCAACCCCGTCGTGTGTCTGAAAGATTTAGAAGATGAAGATCCAACCATATGATGAACTTAACGAACCAGAGAGAGATGAGAAAGAAGCGGCCAACTTGATGATGCTATCAAAGTGAAAACGCTGCCCCTTCATAACGGAATAAATGATAGTCAAGAATGTCTCAATAACGGCGGATTGAAGCGGCTAGATGGAGAAGTGAGCGAATGGCATGGCCAATGGAGCCTTTGGGTCATAGGCACATTGGAGGACGTATGTGATAAACACCTAAAGAGAGAGAACGGAGAGATAGGGAAGAAAAAGAAGAAAAAAAGGTAAACACAAAATGGGGCCCAAGTTTGAATTTAATAATCCGTTAATGAAAATTATATGATAAGAGGTGAGATCCACATGAGATATTGTGGTCAAAATATTAATTCAGGGGGTGTGGTAGCTAAAAAGAGAATGGAAAAAGCGCAACCCTTCAATTATTTATGAGGTTAAAACTATCCTAAAAGAGATTATCCTAAATGTCTAGGAAATAATTTTAATTAAATCCTAAAATAATCTAGGAAATCTTTCAATCTTAGTCTAAATGTTTTAAGATATGATATCCTATCCAAATGAAGATGCAATCTATATCTAATATGTAAGTTAAATTAAATGCACCTAATCTATCAAACACGATTTGTAATAAATCTCATCTTCCTGCATGAATGTCTATCCTACAATACAATATTTCTAGAAAATCTTATCTAATTAAGGCCCTGCACGGTAGCACTTCTGGCCAACTTCTTAACTTCTAACCAGAAATTGATTTTTCTACTTCTTCTCAAAAATAGAAGTTGATTTTTCTACTTTTACTTCAGATTGATCAACGAAATTCGCTTGGTAACAATTGCAAATTTCTATTTTTGAAACATTATTAAGAAAATCTTTGTTGTTGACTCTCACCGCCGGCCGCGGTCTCTATTGGTAAACAGCAGTCGGCGGCGATCGTTGGCGGCGGCATCGGTGGCGACATTGGTTGGTTGTGGTTCGTGTGATCGAAGAAGTGATTCTGGAGTTGAGAAGCAAAAATTTTTAGCTTCTCAAAATTGGAGGAAAATCTGATCAGAAGTAAAAAATCTAATAAAAAATCCGACCAGAAGTCAATTTTTTTACCAAACGCATTTCTACTTCAGAAGTTATTTTACCAAACGAATTTCTCTGCAAGAAGTTGATCTGGCAGGGAAATTAAAAATAAGAAGTGTTTTCATACACACCCTAAGGCAATTGAATTTTTGCGATGAGATTTCTAATAAACCTTACCTTTTTAAGTCTTTTTTTAAAAAAAAAAAATTCAATTGATGAAACAATCAATTAAATATGCAAATAAAGATATGCATGATTTTGAAAATATTTTTCGATTTGTTCTGGTTGTTAAGATTAGATATCTCAATTCTCGCGTTGTTGAGACAAAATCTCGGGTTGAGATTAGTTCGAATATGCACGTTGTCGGCAGGCGAATGCCCTAATTTGAACCGGTTTTCTAATCTAATGAAATATGCATAAGAGGCACGATGGGTTCAGAATTGGAATAATATCAACAAATCGAATTAGATAATATTACACTATCGAATTCGGATATCCGTTGGCTCGTGATGGGTGCTAACAGATGGTGAGGTCAATGGGACCTCAATCTCCAATCTTTAGCTTGAGTTGTAGAGAGGGATATGAAAATATCGCCGCTTTTCTTCGCACGTCTTCTTCTTCTCTGGCGAAGCTTTTTTCTTTTTCTTTGTGCCGTATATTTCAACTGAATTGGGATTTTTTTTTTTTTTGGGTGAAGCATAAGCATGCTTATATTGGGAAAATTAGTCAAGTTAGGGGCTCTAACTTATGACTCTTTATGACATAGACCCCGGATCGCAAGACCTTTATTAATTTTAAGCCCCGAAGAACATAATCTCACTTAATTAAGCTGGAATCAGCCCACATCCCTTAATAATTTTGGCACAAACTCGATTCAGACATTTAATTAAGTTCGAAACCTTGAATTAAGCCCGTCTACCGCCGGTTCGGATAATATGCAAATGTAATGCGATGAATGCTAAAATAAAACTATCCTATGCGAAAACAATAAAAATGGTCTGATATATTTTTTTGTTAGAGACAAGGTTAATCACTAATTTTTTTTATGTAATTTATGATTAGATAAAAAAAATAAAATTTAGGTGTCAACATTGTTAACTCTATCGAATTTAGTTAACGAAAAACGTTAATGTGGATTTTTTTCTCTCTCCTTTATGGTTCTGACCTAGCTAAAACCTAAAAGATAATGGTAAACAACGTACACTTGGTCTAAATTTGATTCTTTAATTTGAATTATATTTTGGACACAAAAAAAATTGAAACTAGATTTAAAAAAGGCAAAATTAAATAAAAAATAGAAAATAGTGCAAAATTGGCAAGCCCTCGTCGTCGTTTCATCTTTTTGTTGTTGTTTAATTTTGTTTATTTTTAAAATCTAATTGAAATAACATTTGGACTAAAATTCAAATTTCTAACAAAACGACAATGTTTTGGTCTAATCTTTTGTGTTTTAATCACGTCAGCGCCACATAATAAAGAGAAAACAATAATAAAAAAACACATTAGCAGTTTTTATTAGCCAAATTAAGTAGAGTTAACAGAATGATTTGATTGCACGATTATGATAAGTTTTGGGATTTGATTGTAATTTTTAAATTTTTTAAGATTTAATTATATTTTCGTGACAAGTCGTAGTATTTTCAATGTAATTATGCCTTTTTATATATTAAAAACCTGCCCATCCCGTAATGGCTAAAAAGGAAAACACTAAAACAGTGGCGGGAAGAGGAGGCGCGAATCACAGCTAAAAAATTCTTGTTTTCTTCTGCTCACTCAGCTCCTGCTAAGTCACGGACCAATAGAGCATCACTTTTCTTCTCCACGCTCGCATCTGCAACACGTGGCGATTTTCCGTTGGTCGGTTCAAATGAAGATCGTGACAGCTGCATTTTGTTCAATCTGGGGGCAAATAAAATTTTTTTTTCCGTTTTTTCACATTTGTTATCCTTCCCGCCATTTTCTCTGCTATCGCCCCAGCAAAATGAAACCTAGGAAAAGCCAAAAACACAAGGATCAACGGATAAAAACCAGCTTCTAATAAAGAGGGAAAAGGGGGGGAAAAAAAAAACTCCGACAACGAAGAAGCCCGAACAATGGGAATCAAGGGTCTTCTTAGATTCATGAAGCCCTACATCGAGCCGATTCACATCAAGAAATTCGCCGGCAAACGGGTACCCATTTGAAACCCGATTCGAGTTCATCCTCGATTTCGCATTGCTAACGTTCTTGACGAATTCGCTTTCTCTTTTGCAGGTGGGTATTGATGCATATTCATGGCTTCACAAGGGAGGTACAGTTTCATTTTCCAATTCCCAGTTGGTGTTTTTTTTGTCGTCGTCGTCGTCGTCGTTCAAGTTCTTGAGCCATATTCATCTCATTTGGATGCTTGGGGCGACTGAAAGATCAATTTTTTTTTCCCAAGCTTATTCATGCAGCATGGAGCTCTGTCTCAATACAGATGGGGCTAAAAAGTCGCAGTACTTGAGCTATTTCATGCACCGGATCAACCTGCTTCGTCACTATGAAGTGACTCCTGTGGTTGTGTTTGATGGGGGGAGCGTCCCATGTAAAGCTGCCACTGAGGATGAGAGACACAGGTTGGTTCATTACTCAAAATTTTGCTTATGAATATGCGCTTCGATGGCGGCAGTTGATGCGATTTGGTCAATGTTAGATTGTGAAATGTGTCAGATTGTTTGACCGTTGTGCTTCAGGAGAAGAAAAGCTAACCATGACCTGGCCCTGCAGAAACTTAAAGAGGGAGATGTCAAAGCAGCCTCGGAGCTCTTCCAGGTACAGACCATACATTCATTGGTGATCTAGTGCTGGGTTGGTTTAGAATGGTTTCTCAGGAATTGCCCCAATTTTTTGCTTAGCTATCCTGCAATTGGTTTTATCAACAATGCATTCGATGATGATGAATAGTCAAGTGCAATAGTGCAGTTCATCATGGGTTGACCACCCCCTCCTTTCTTTCCCAATCCACTTAGTCGTTGTATGTGCTATAGCTCGATTGAGCAGATCATTTGGGCATTTCAGCTATTTGATTGGCCAACCGAAGTACAATTGACCTCATTGTGCTTCCGTCAATCATCAATATGCAATTCTCAAGGCCAAGACACTCAGTGTGCATTCGAAGTAGGCAATCTGAATGAAAATTTTTGTTACATAAGAAACTGCTATAACATGGTCACTGTACATTTTGGCAAGTGAGTGGCAAGCCAATGCCAGCCCATTGTTTGTGAATGTGATGTTGCGAAATGTAATTGTTAGTCTAAGAAGATGTAAGTTCTTTGTGTTAAAGTATTGCATATCCGTAGCTCTGTGTACTAGCTTAAACTTGCATACAGATTGGAAGGGGCTTTTGATTTTTTTTTTAATGCTTTATCCACCTAAAAGGCAAGAAAGTAGTCTGTCTCCAGCGCGGTCAATTTTTAAACTCTTGCTCATTTGATGGTGCTTGGTATCTTTTGCAGAGAGGAGTGACCATTACCCCGTCCATAGCACATCAATTGATTCAGGTACATGATAACTGCACTTGAAATGCATCTTAATCATTTGTCATAAGCTCTCATTGCTTTTCAATTCAGATTCTGGGAAATCCAATAGAAATGAGTGATCTGTATTCTCTATCGAAAGAATGATTTGTATCCTCTGCTACTAATCTTGCAAATCTGTCTGTTGGTGTGTTTCTAGATATTGAAGTCGGAAAACATTGAATTCATAGTAGCTCCTTATGAGGCCGATGCACAATTAGCATATCTCTCAAGTCTTGAAGCAGAGAAAGGTGGAGTTGCAGCTGTTATCACAGAAGACAGCGATCTGGTAGCATATGGTTGTCAAGCTGTAAGAAAATCTACAGACAAATAAAATGCGAATAAATATCCATTATTCTTGTTATGGCTTCATCTTTTGATAATGGGTCTTGTTTTCCTTTCTTCTGCACCACCTGCAAACAGATTGTATTTAAAATGGATAGGTATGGCAACGGTGAGGAGATGTTGCTGCAGAAGGTTTTCGATTCCACAAATGGAACACCTTGCTATCGAAATTTCGACATGGCATTATTTACCGGTGAGTTACTACCAATTATGGGCAAGTTTTGGATTTAAGATTGCATCAATCATGTTAAATGTGAGATAACAAATTTGAGGTTGAAGTTTAGCACTACAAATACATGATTGCGTTTCCATTTTTTGTTTGGTATTTTTGTGCCTGGTATAACTTTCTCAAAAAACCAATGAAGTCCTTACCATCCATAAAGTGTGGCAAGAGTTTTAATTCTCAATGCTTCTCTGTGGATGAGATTTATTCCCTAAAAAGAGGATCAATCTGAAAAAGGAAATTCTTCATGTCCCTTCGCAGGTATGTGTGTCTTAGCTGGCTGCGATTTCCTTCCATCTGTTCCCGGGATAGGGATAAAGAAAGCTCACTCTCTGGTTTCCAAGTACCGAAGCATTGACCGTGTAAGTTCTCTCTTGCTTCTCAAATGGCAAAATATCTCACTTGTACTCATAATTCCCATTGCCCATATAGTCGAAAATAAACATAGAGAAGTAGTTCTCATAGGCAAAACATGTCCTTTTCGTGATTGTAAGCACAAGAGTGCAACCTTATCAAGTTTGAAGCATTTATTTGTAACTAATTGCCCTGATAAAACATTAAAGCTTCCAGAAAAGTAATGACTAAACTCCACTTGGGCGGTTTTGTTACAGGCGTTATCAGTTCTGAAGCTTGAAAAGGGAAATCAGATGCCTGAATACTATAGCAAATATTTCCGTGAGGCAGTAGCGGTATTCCAGCATGCTCGAATGTAGGCGAAGCTCCCAACTAAGCTTCATTTATCTTTATTTTATTGTAGTCCTTTTCATGTACGTATGTGAACTTACTTTGCTCTCAATACAGCTATGACATCGTCACGAAGAAACTCAGACACATGAGACCTCTTTCAGAAAAGCTCCTACAGGCTCTAGATGGAGAGCTAGATTTCCTTGGACCGTATCCTCTTTCTGCAAATGGTTGTAGGATCATTCCAGTTTCATACAAAGATAAATAATATGCCTACTTAAAAACTTGGTGGAAGTTCAGTGAGAACGATAAGCCCTATTATTGTGTGCCAATAAATGTAATTTTCTTTCTTATCAAACAAAATGGAAAAGAAAAAAAAATCTCCTTAATCATCAGTCATGAAATAGAGAAATCCCTCCATCAATAGCCATTGCAATTGCGGAAGGAAAAGTGGACCCGTCAAACATGGAAGCATTTGATAATTGTCATAATTCTGGATGCCATGTGCCTATCGCCATCACACCAGCTTCATGTCAACTTTGGCAAGATGAGGCTACAGCTTTATCTGCAGAGAAAGACTGCTTCTTCGTGAACGTTTCAAATGAATATATGAAAGCAGATTTCACAGGTGGACTTGCATAATGTGTATCTGTATATTCTTTAAACAGTTTCTCATGTCCTTACCTGATTCAAGCAATTATCTACATATAGGATTGGGCATCTTTAGCCTTTTAAAGTATGGGTGAAATGCATGTTTGTCACACATTTAATGTAACTCTGATGACTGTATACTTGGTTTGTGGCACGTACAGCGATGGAGGAGCTCAATTTACAGGAAAGGAAGTTTAGCAATGAAGCAGCTGCGCTTTCGAGGCTAATGTTGCCACCGGAAACCTCTGGAGCTTTGGTGAGTGTGGCAGTTTCTGAAAGCATGTCTCCAAAGATCCCTGAGAACAATCCTTTCAAAATAAGAAAAGTTGGTAAAATTCACTCTAGTTCAGTGAAGAAGAGCGGCTGCGAAGTTTCCCTTCTGACAGACGTCGAAGAACTGGATTCGCTAGGCCCAAGTTCCTGCGGACTTTCATTAGACATATCTGAAAACATCCATTCCATGAAAAGAAAGTGGCATCAAATTCGCTTTGATCTCAAGGACGGCGAGACTGAACATTGTTCTGTATTGACTGAGGTGGCAAATTCAGGCAGGTTGTGCAATGCATTAGCGTCTCAGGAGAGCGTAACTTCTACTCCTAACTGCAACACCAGTGAAAATAAGCAGGCTAGACAGACAAAGAAATTGAAAAGTGACTGCAAGGGTTCAGAAAACAGGACCACTATTTTGAATTATTTTTCTCGTGTATGATCTTTTTTTCTCCAATTGAGCTATATATTTTCATATGAGATTTTGAAGTAAATTTTCTTTCACTAGCAGAATAGATCCGACTCATTACCTACAGATCAATGTAAATCTAGAGGCCAGAATCTTATTCATAAAGGAGTGAAATTTCCACTGATTTTCAATTAATTCACAGTTTTTTTGTTTACTCTTCTCGATTCCTTTTCAACTTTAAGAATGTCTGACCGGATCTTAGAATCACGAGCTTAAATCTATCCTACAAGTTGTCTGCCCAATGGCATGTCTCGGCGAGTGTCAACTTGGTGATGGACTGATAAGTATATGGTCATCATTGCATATCCTGATTCCTTGGCAAGCCAAGTGCTTTACCAAATAATTTTTCTGTCATTTTTTTTTTCGGGAAACAGAATTAGAGTATAAGAATCGTTGCGAAGCGGATCATTGGTAACCAAGTGCTTTGAGAAGTAAGACTCAAATCCTGAACTGGTGCAGATTTACATCAAGAGTTGACTGTTCATCTCGTTCCCCCAGATGCGATTATCAGGTATTTATTGCCATTTTGAGAATATAGAGAAGGCAGAAGATGTTCTGTGAGCACACCACGCAGAAGATTTGCCTTGGCATTTCCACGAGCAATTCATTTCCTCGAGCAATAGCTTAACGTTCAAGGAAAGCAACCGTTCTTGTGCCGTGCAATATCAGGATCCAGCAACCAAATTTTGCATTTTGTCTTTTCCGGGTTAGAAATTCTATTAGGAGTAGTGCTGCTACTTTTCCAAATTTATGTTTATCAGCAGAGTAGCTAGAGTGACTCTCCAAGCGATTCTCGATTCATAACGTTGCGAATTATTAGCATTGTCATGCGACACCACTTCTTTTATTTGCATCGATCCACCTTCACGTCAAATTCGTTGCCACCCTATTTCGACTAGAAGAAACTGAAACATAGAAATAGAGTACCAAGAAAACAGCAGAACCTTATTTTCAAGATCACAAGCACTTCATGATTGACATCATTTATCCTCTTGTGAATTCTAAAGTAAGGATAACAACTTCATCTTGCTCAACTCAGTTCTTTTTTCTGGTGAGCAGCTGCTTAAACCAATAGGCCGACATTTTCGGGTATCTCTTGAGGTTGTTATAGTCGACATAGACAATTCCGAACCGTGAAGTGTAGCCCAACCTCCACTCGAAGTTGTCGAGCAAAGACCATGCGAAGTAGCCCACTACATTGGCTCCATCATCAGCAGCCTTCTTCAGTTGGGTTATGTAGCCCTTGTAGAAGTTGATCCTCGTGGTGTCGTGCAGTCCTTGGGAAAGCGTGACGTTTCCTGGATCATCCATGCCTAAAATTGCAACATAAACAGCGGAATCGTTAAAAAGTACTACAATTACATGTTAGAAGACGATCCAAGACTTATTGCATAGAGATGTACCGTTTTCGGACAGAATCACGGTGGGGTTCCCGTAACGCTCCTTGATGTACATCAGAGCTTTGTACAAACCCCAGGGTACATTGTAAAGCCAGTAAGAATGTGCCTGCAGTGATTGACAGTTGAACGTTGGTCACATGTAAATAAGATGGATCACTATATAAATAAAGAGCATGACCATAATCCTAACTGAGTGAATGTAATTCTTACTTTTGGACCAATAGGCACTCCATGTCTTTCATCTGCAAAATTTTGAAGAAGATATTCTCTTAATATACTATCAAGCACAATATGGAGTAATGTCCACTCTGTTATATAATGAATGAGGTGTCTTACAGGCAAATCCAGCGTTCCAATCCTGCTGATACCCTGGGACTTTAGCTTTCGGTTGATGTGGGTCATACATGTAGTAAGCCGTGTATTGGTTAATACCAACAAAATCAATTGAGCCCTTCACTATCTTAACCTCTTCTTTCGTAAATTTCGGCAGCCTGTCCCCAACAATTTCTTGCATTGTCCTTGGGTACTCTCCGTAGACAATAGGATGAATAAACCTGCATAAAGAAGATGCAACATTAGAATCTATGACTTCTACTGGTGGTCTTTCTCGGGAATGCTACCAGAACCATGTAAAGTTCAAGTTCTCAATAATGCACATTGAACTATGCAGAGAGTTTTTTTATTTGAATTTAGTTTAAGCAACATTGATTGGCAGTACTTTTGGCAAGATCTTCTAAGATGCAAGTGGCATTATTACCATCCCACATGAAAGTCTCTTGCTCTTTGAGCTGCATAATTGTCGGCCTTCGATCTGGTAAGAGGCTCGTACCAAACGAAATCCAACAGAATACCAATCCTTCCCTTTTGCTTCTCCTGAAAATGTGCACACATTCATCATTCATAGACAAATTCGAGTTCGAATAGAAACAGATAAACACTACTCCTTAACCAGTAATAGCTTCATAGCAGACAGAACAACTAATTAATCATATTCGTACTTGGTACTTTTCTCGGTATCTCTGAACCGCTGCGGCGTGAGACAGGATCAAATGATGGGCCGCAATGTACGGCTCGGTTCCCGAGTTTCCCGCTGTGCAGTTCCCATAGGCTTTCGAGCACCTCCCAGGGGCGAAGAACCCGTTATCGTATCCAAGAGCAGCCACCACTCTCGGCTCATTGAAAGTCATCCAGTTCTTCACTTTATCGCCGAATGTCTTGAAACAAAAGTCCGCATAATCGGCAAAATCTTTCCTGCATGGGTCAATTTAGCCCCAATCAAATCCCAATGTAGCCAAACATCCTTTGTTCATCAATTTGAATAAGGGGCACCTGATGATGCTTACACTACATTGGGACTCAACAGCCCCTTATACTTCTTCTCTAGAGCCTCTGGAAGATCATAGTGATACAGATTTGCATACGGCGTGATGCCTGCAAAGAGATAGTCCTGTGGCTCATATATGTGCTCATTTCACTGCTCGGCATAACATAAACGGTTGTCTTAGAAAACGATATTTCAAAATCTAAACCGGTCTTCAAACTCTTTTTCGGATTCATTTATCCATCTACCTTTCTTAAGCAAGTAGTTGATCAACCTGTTGTAGTAAGCAACTCCCTTCCAATTCACCTTCCCGGTTCCATCTGCATTATGTTGAACATTATGAGTTACATTAACTGCTTGTTTGGCAGGGTCAGCTTCAGAGCAATAGGAATTAAGAATTTCGCTATTACCAGGGAAAATCCTCGACCACGAAATCGAGAAGCGGTAGGCATCGAAGTTCAGCTTTGCCATCAGATCCACATCTCCCTGTAACAGCACGACCGGATTGGTGAGTGCCGGAAATACATTGGATACATCGCTGAGCGGGACAAAAGAATAAAAATGCGGCGAGTTCATGTCTCTTAATGTCCAATACCGAACGGGCAGAACAACGCTAGGAGAGAGCTCGGATTTTCTAGATATCGCGTTTGACAATCCGTTTTTCTCATGAAAAAATTGTCAAGAATACACAAGAACTATGACAAACAAACAGGTATAAAAGTAGACAAACAAAGCTTGGAAACATTAGGACACCATATATACATGTCTGAACCAAAATCTTTTTGCTTTAGCCCTCAAGAGACCCCGAAGTTCACAACAGATTCCTTCTGTCTTCCAATTCACAAACCAGGACATCTTTGAAAAGGAACCCTTTTTGTCCCATCAACGGATGCATCGAGAGCTCTTTTAGTCACAGTCCTATAAGATATTCTCAAACAGATAGCGACAAGGAAAGAAAACACTCACTTTGTATCGGTGATACTGGTCCACCGAGACCTCGCCCGTTGCATTATTGGCCACGATTCCTGTACAGAGTCGCACGACCAGGAGACACTCAAAACACCATCACAATCGAACGACAAGCAATCAACAGTGAAATGGGGAAACACCCAGGAAAGCTGTGATGCGCGTCATGTTGAAGGAAGGAGCACCTGGAATTCTGACGAAGACGTCCCAGATGCTAGGCCCGCGGCCTTCTTTGTCGGCCATGCCTTCAACTTGGTAAGCCGAGGTCGCGGTCCCCCAGACGAAGCCCTTCCGGAAGGCGGCCCGGCTCAGCCCGCCGGTGTCGAAACTCATCGTTTCGGGGAGGATCGAAGCCTCTTCGGCCATTGCCGACCTCGCCGCCGCGAGGCCCGACAGCGACCACAGCAACAACAACGACAACATCAACGGGATTTGGACTCTCATCTTCACACTACAACAGTCTTCAAGATCAAGAGGGAGAGTTTAGCTTTGCCTTGTGGAGGAGGAGTGTGACCGTGTGAGTGTTTATTTATAGGCGAAAGAAATCTTTGAACGTTAGCGTCTGCCACGTCATTTGATCATTCTTGTCATTGCCCGAATCGAAATCCTAAAGCCATGATTTTTCTTTCCTTCATCAGGACAGCAAATGTGGGTCCCGTCACCCATTGACGGGGATTCAGAATGGAGGGTCCCAGTTAAAAGTGGTAAGATGCTCTTGAAGCGATACGGAGCTAGATCAAAGACCGGAGGGGGGAACGTTATGTGATTCTGAGGTTTAAGTAGCTCGTGACTCGAGTGCTTTGCTTGTGTTTTGCTTGATTCACACCGTTACAGAAGGTATTTCATGGACCGGGAATTTCATGTACCTAATGTTCGTTATTGATGCAATGAGCGGGTTAATGGATCAAGGAAAGTGAGGTAGACGAGATACGTATCTCTTGAATTTTTATGGATTATTTTTTTAAAAAATTTACGTATCTCCTCGATTCATGAATCCCTTGAATTCATAAATCTATTCGTGGTGTATTTCTTAAAGTCATGTATCTCTTGAGTACATGGACTTTCAAGCTCTGTAAAACTGATTTGATCTGTTCTTCGTTCCAAGATTTTCGGATAAGAATGAAGAAGAAATACCTCTCGTCTTTCCACTTCGATTTCCTCTCAAGTATGCTCATTTCGGAGAAGCGATCTTCAGAGATTACAATTTTACAGCAATTTGACTTGCAATTGTATTTCGTTTGCTCATCAACTTGATCATTATTGGAGTTGTTATCGCCTTATACGTGTCATTATTTTTTCTAGTTACAATACTTTGTTAGGTAATTCCTCCCATATGTCACGTATTATTTTTCAACGGTCATGAAAAAGACAAATTTTTAAGCAAGGAGGATTCTAAGGATGTGGGTCCTAACCAATAAAGTTAAGCAATTGATTTTTTTTGGCATTTCCAACTCAGAAATTGTATGTTGTTTGCCCGAAATCTCATCAACTGCATGCAAATTGCTTTGAGTCAGGGTCAGCTGCATAGATCAAAGGCATAAAATAATCGATTCAAGAGACTTGCGGGCTGTTCCATCATTATCCAGGTAGCCGGTAGTGGCTCTTTACGAATGATTGACGAACTACCTTCTCAACACGCCTAATGTGTTGCGCAATCGAGGATTCAACGTGGTATTTTCCGTCGTTTCCCCCCTCTTTTTTGTTTTTCCCTCCGGGTCGAAAAACGCCTCCACAACGAAAGAGGGAACCCAGCCGATCGCAACTCGGCATAAGCAAAAGAAAGAGAGGAAAAATAAAATGAAAGGCTAAACGAAGTAACGCAGATTTACAATATTATGAAATGAATTCGACACTGTGGTAAAAGTGAAATATAGTTAGGAGGGCGGGGCCATATTCAATGTCAATGGACAGACACCATATCATCTTCATGATCGCCTATCGTCCTCTTCTCAAGGTCAGTCCTTTTCAGTCAATGATGGAGTGCTTCAATGGGCCCAAAGAGCTTCCAAGTTGATGATGAAATGCCCAAATGGTCCAACTTGTGGGCAGGCATGCCCTTGAAATTTAGCCTCGGGCTTGGATGATTGCAGGAACGTAATTGTCTTCAATGTCTTTCCTCAGCTCCTCTGTCTCCATGCTCATGTCGCACGTGAAATTCTACCGGAAAAGTATGCATGGGGCCTGTTCAGAAGAGCACGAGATTCCATGCGAATTTACCATTTTCGATCTCCATCCCAATCCATTCCAGCCCGTGTCTGGACTGTCTGGTGGAAATCTATGATTAGCTTGTTTCTTAACGGGGAAATTGCAATTGAAACTTCTAAAATTTGTCGTAAAGGGTGAAATTTAATTCTAAAATTTTCAAAAAGTATAATAAGGTTTCAAAATTTACGATGGAAGTACGATTGAGTCGTAAAGCTTTTAAAAAAGCGCAATCAAATTCTAAAACTTATCAAGTTGGTCCAATCAAGTCCTTTATATTGATTGCATTTTTTTAAAAAAAATTTAGGACTCGATTGCGTTTTTCGAAAGTTTTAAACCTCCATAAATTTTAGGAGTTCTAATGGTACTTTTTCCTTTTTTAATAATTCAAATTGTTAGAGATAACTGACCGTATAACATGGTGTCAAGATATAAAAAGTCAAGAGTTCAAAAGTCGACACAACGTAGTATCGCTGATTTTCGGATCGCCTTACTTGCGATAGAGAGTGTTAAGTAATTCATCATAAATATTTTGTTGGCAATATTCTTCTGATAGGTTAACCTTAGAAATAAAAAAATAAAAAAATAAAAATGGCCCTCTTCACGATGTGATCGAGTGGCCCAAAAGTATGACGAAAAAGGGGCTCGAATTGCTGTGGCGGTCTAGTAGATAACGTAGGGCTTTTAACGTGACAATTCGTCATACCTGCACGTTACTTCTTGGGAAGATAGGAACAGAAAAGCGTGACCAAAGTTGGGGGAGTGGGAGTGATTTTGGGGAATTGATTTGCGGCTGTTCGGAGATGGGTTTCGTGCTGTCCGCGACCATTTGTCGTCGACGCTCCGTTTGTCCGAAAACAAATTACCTTTGAAAATTTATTCTTTGATTTTTCGGGGATTTAGAATGATGGAAAATCAATGGATCCACGACACGTTTTCAATGAACCGAAAACAATAACCTAAAATTAGAGTCAGACAAGAAAAAAAAAATTAACTTTTCCTAAACCGTCAAATAAATAAAAAATTAAACTAATCATTCTCCTTGAAAATGAGTTCTACCAAAAATGATTTTTTATTTTTATTTTTTATCATGAAGTTGTCAATGAAATAAACGCACCTTAAGTTGCGTTTGTCGAAGAAGGTAAATCCATAGCTACATGAGCTGCCAACTATTGCGGCTTTTAAGATAGTCGCAAATGGATGATGCCCTATTCCAAATTATAGGATGGGTTACGTTGGTATGGAAAATATATGATCAGTGTGATGAAATTCGACTCTAAGTTTACACGTGAATCGTACTTATGTTGAAGAATAATTAACTTGCCGTTGAATTAGCCATAATTAGATACTAAGGACAGTTTCTCACGTATTTCTCCATATTCTTTTTGTCTTCCCAATTGAAACATCTCTGTATCCAACAATTCCTTACATATTTCAAAAGGTTTTGAAAAGAGGCTAGATTATTAGAGTGCAATGGATTTGACCTAGTGCTTCTTAAGCTATGAATCGGGCCTAAAAAGAATGAAATATAATTCAGAAAATCATTGATGAAGTTTGAAACTTTTGAGAACCGAGAACTTCCATTTGTGTTTGATTAGGACATTTCCGCATTTCATTTCAAAGAGGATCTCACTCTTTCTTTCCGCCTTAGCCGAGCTACTTGGCTTAGGTCAATTCACTCTTTCTTTATCGCAAGCAAATAGCCAAAAAGCTGATGAAAGAGCACCGTCTTCTCTTATTCCTGAAAACATCTGTAGAGCAGTTATTACAAAAAGACTAGCATCTCTAACATGAAAAGCAAGCAAAGAGCTCCCATTTGGTTTGTTTGGTGGCCTCCTTCCTTGAGAAGAGTGAAAATAGAATCAGACTCTCGGGCGTGGGATCTTGCCTAAAGAAATTTCCATTGAGCGGGGTAATCCCAATCCAAGGAAAGGGGAAGTGAGCTCAACCAGCGCTAGAAGTAATCATTTGATGAGTAGAAGGCCGGGTTCTTGGACTAGATGAGGGGGGTTATGAGACAGCTAGGGCTTATCTGCCTTGTCTTCTAGTAGTCAAATCTCGCTCCTCCAAGAGCAGAAATAGCCATTTTTGCCGATCGGAGAATCGGTTGTTCAGCCTAATAGAATCAACAACAACCAAAACGCCGCACATCTTCAAAGAACTTCCTACAAAGAGTCGCTTTTTGATAAGGAACTTTAGTCTACCCTTCTTCAAGAGTAATCAAGGATCTTACGTCGGCAAGTCGAGAGCCATGGTATGGTAAATCGAATAGATGGATTCTCTCCCTCATCTATTTCCTTAGTCAGAGTCATTGTTTGATCGTTCCTATCTGCATGACTACTTTCGTATGCTGAGTGCCCCTCACTCGCCTCTCCTTCCCTAAGTTTTTTTCAAGGAATGTTCACTCTATGCTAGAGCACAAAAGGCTGAGTATCTCTAAAGCCCTATCTAAGTAAATCGAAAGCCTTCATTTCATCGCTCTTTGTGTTCTGCAATCGTCCCTATTCTTTCTTGAATCTCTTCCTATGGCATCTATATCTATCCCAAATTTCGTCACCATGAAAGTGGATGGCTCCATCTTCATTCTCTGAAAGCTGGAAGCTTACTCTGGATGCAAGCATACGTTTCATGCTTATTTGAGTAATAGCAATGAGATTCCTCAATATCATACTAAGAATAGCTAGGATTTCCAGAAGAAGATACCATTCGTTTGATGAGAAATAAAAGGAATATAAAAAATTTGAGTGGCTGAAGGTTGTTTTTTCTTTCGGTGGGTGGAACTATAGATTCAATACATAGGCTAGGAATCGTCTCTTGATTCTCTTGTGCCTTTAGTTGAAGTCGACGAGTTTTTAGATGTCGTAAGGGAGCTTGATCTTGCAGGAAATCTTCTTTA
Organism: Rhodomyrtus tomentosa; assembly: GCA_028455895.1. NCBI lineage: Eukaryota > Viridiplantae > Streptophyta > Magnoliopsida > Myrtales > Myrtaceae > Rhodomyrtus > Rhodomyrtus tomentosa. The sequence goes on along the minus strand of JAPCWY010000003.1, from coordinate 42,984,582 downwards.
AAAAAAGGAACATTTCCTCTCCCCTGCCATTTCGAGTTAAGAAGATGTGAGAGTGTATTTCTCTCTATAATAAGGGTGCGTTTTGAGGTGTGAAGACTCGCGGTAGAAGAAGAAGTTCGAAATAAAGCTAGCTCAAAAAGAAGAAAGGCTATTTTGCTTATGCTTAATTTGAGTATGCTTGACTTTGTCTGGGTTGGTCTAGCTTTGCATTTCTTGCCTTGGACTTAGCCTAGCTTTGCATCCACTTTAAAGCTCCTTTCACCCTGTCCCATTCTTGTTAATAGCTCAAGCAAGAGCCATAGTGACAGCAACAAGAGGAAAGCCACCTCACCTTAATCATTCAAGCAAGCTATTTGAACAGGGATTATGAACATGCCCTTACCTTGGCCTTAGCCGTTCGATTGATTGTTCTAAAGTTGAAGTCGTTTCGTAAAGTCAAATTGAAAGGTAAGTTTTATCAATGGTTAAATGGAAAAGGGGAGCGGTTCGGTCCTACTCTTGAACTTTTAGGCTAATTAAATGAAAAGTCGAAACAAAGGTCAAATATCGGCATGTAAATGAGAAAGATGGGATTCGGCCAACAAACAAAAGAAATTAAAACACTCCCTAAGCGGGGAAAGCTAATTCAGTAGTTGATTTGGGAATGAGTCGAGCATTTTAAACATGAGAATAAAGGCTTTTGAAATATATCATCTATTGGGCGATGACAACCAGGAGGTGGGCTTGGAAGCAGCCATCCTTTGAAGAAAGCGTAATAGCTCACTGGTCTAGCTCCATGGCACCCTAAATGTATCCGGGCTCAAGTGATTCACCGAAGCAACGAGACCTTGAAAGCTTCTTTTTCAAGTGTCAGTAGCGGGACGTTCTGTCAATCGGGGAAGTTTTTTGGTGACAACACTTGGAGACATCAAAACTGAGAATGCTGACATGAGTAACAAGAAATCCTGTGAAAAACAAGGAAAAATCAGGGGAAAGATAATGGAAGGAAAGCTCACGCACAAGAAGAGGGGCACATTTGCACTTTCACTCCTCCATATTCGAAATATGCCTTTCTAGGAGCATTACGATCTGCAGCTCAAATTGTCTCTTATGAAGTCTCTGTTGGTCTTATTTTTATTGTGCGCCTTGTGATCGCGTTTGGATCCGTGAAGGCAATCGCTTGGATATTCCCCTAACCTGTTAGCGACGGAGAAATCGTAAATTGGTCTGCGAGCATCGCGATATATGAGTTATGAAGAAGTTTAAACTGTGAAACTAGGGCAATTTGGGGAGAGAATTTCCTTAAAATTTCCACTATCCTCCCCCCTTGGACGAGAGGCTCACCCTAGCTAGTGGCCGCCAGGGCCGAGCTTTGCAAAGACCAGTGAGGTCGACCTCGCTCTCATCTCTCACAGATGGCCAAACCTTGTCAACCAGCTAGAGAAAGGAGGAAGGAAAGGAAAAAAAAAAGAAAGAGAAAGAAAATAAAAAATAAATAAAAATATGTTAGGATAATTCATTTATTTTCTGTACATCTCTTTGTTGGAAAATAATCGAAAAAAATGGAATAATAATGTAGTCGGATCTTGAGGTGTGTAATCACTCTCTTTTAGGATCAATTTGGCATACGAAGTTGCTATAGGTTTTTGGCAAATTCCCTTCAAGATACAACAAAATCACAGTGAAAATACTGTATAGCAATTTTGGTAGATCTCCTAAAATTCTCTGCCAAACAATTGAAAGATGGTTGTCTCTCTTTTTGAAGGAAAACAAAATAATGAAATTAGTTACAAAAATGAATATAACTGTCCATTATAGAATACTAATAAAACCCACATCTTGGTATCCAAACTGCTCATATATGAACACACATATTCTTTTTTTTTTTGGGTAAAAATTGCGCCTATTCATGTCCTAAAAATTGCAATCTCGACATGACCTTTTGTATGTGATAGTTGTCATTCGGACACAGCTGTTCATGTCTCAAAGATCACAATTCGAACATGATTGTTCCTGTGTGAAAGATGTCATTCGGACACAACTGTTCATTTCCCAATAGTCACAAATAAAAAATACTTAAATAAAATTATTGAATAATAAATTTTCAAATTCAAAAAATAGATAATAATAATTGTTGATCAAGTGCCAAGTGCCTCTTATAATCACGTTATCATACGCAGGAATAGTGAGGTCTGACCCACTTGCCCATTTCTTTATTTTGAAATACCATAATAGCCTTCTAACTAGTAAAGGACTTCACTCTTTTTTCCATCTTATGTGGGATTGGAAAAGGCAATTTTTTTGTTTGTTTTATAAACAAACTTCAAACACTTGTGATTATAAATATCTATGTAGGAGGTTATTCATACCTACCTTTTACATATGGTTGATTGGTCCTGAGCGATCTCCTTGTTGCTGTCTTTATAGATATTTGGTAATGTTGACACATAAATTTTGCTCTTTTCTTAATCATTTTGCATAAAAATTAGGAGTTAAAATTTAATTCCTACCAAAAATAATTCATCATTTATATTTAATTGTTGTCTATCATGCATTGCATTTTTATTGGACCGGTGGCAAGTGATTTGAACTTGAATTGACAGGCGACCGGGCACGAGCTCATTCAAATATTCGGCCATGGCGGGATGGAAGGAATGCCAAATTTGTAATAATTTTTGGGCCAATTCTAAGTCAGTATCAGCACATTTTAAAAGGAAGAGGGCCTGATAATTGCATGGTTTAATGTTAAAAAATTGGGCCAAATTCCATAAAAAATCCTAAATTTTAAGTCTAGTCCCAATAATATGCCTAATTTTTTTTTTGTTTCAATAAAAATCATCAACTTTTAATTTTTCCCCAAATCTATCCTCAGCTAACTCTTCGTCCAAATCACTGTTAATAAATCCACCCCCTGTTCATCGGCTCTCTCCTCCCAAACCTCATCCATTGTCCGGAATTTTTCCTCTCTATTTTTTTTTTTGGTAAGCTTTTTATTTTTGCCTTGCAAATCAAAGTGTGGTCAGAACTCCATCACCAACAAAAACATGAAAAATTTTCAAAAAAAGGCCCGAAGTGATATTAATTTTTTAAATAAGGGACTAGATTGAATATCGTTTCAAATGAAGCCCGAATAGCTCAGATTATTTCAAAAAAAGGAGTACTCGAAGGGCACTTTTGTCTTTCAATATTTTTGCTTTTCTTTTCTTTTCTTTTTTTTGCCTCCCCTCTCCTCCAGTTCATAGTCTCTCGAGGACATCTTCTTCATAGGTTGTTGCCCACTGCCACTGCCATCGCCATCACCATCGCCGTCGCCAAGGCATTGTCCACCAGCGGTCCGGCCCCTCGCACGCCACCACATTGCAGATCTGCTTCCTCAGGTAGACCTCCGACATGGCCTTGTCCTGCGTGTTCGCGCACCCCTCTAGAGAGTCGAACATGCTGGAGTAGTAGTTCAGCGACTCGTTGAATCGGTCCACGGAGATCGGCCCGCTGTGGTTAGCCTCCTGCTTGACCACCGTGGCAATCTCCGGCCTCACCTGCCTCACCACGCCCAACACCTTCTTGATTGCCCCCGGCCGAGCCAGCAGCTTGTGCAGCTCGAACACCGAGTTTACCTCCACAGCCTCGGCGTCGCTCGGCCTCAGCACCGTCGTCGGCGTCCTCCTCGGCGCCCTCGATCTCTTATTATTCGGATTCCATGCAGGGGACGTTGGCGTTCCCGGCGCTGTTGCCGTTGTCGGCTGCTGACGGAGCTGTGACCTGACCTTGCACTGGCTTCCAACTCTCCTGAGCCAGAGGGAACTGGGCCTGAGCCACGCCATCGCCAGGCGGCGATCCTCTGCCGAAGCCCAGGAAAGGCGACTGCTGAGACGGGAGGCCGAGATTGGTGTAGCTGGGGTCGGGTCTCGGGCTTCTAGGCCAGGAGGTGTCCAGGTTCAGCAGCGGGCTTGCAAGTCTGGCCGATCGAGTCAATGGGTCAAAGTAATTAGACAGCACGGAAGGCGGGTCGAACATAAGTTGTTGGTGGTGGGGGTGGTGCGGTGATGGCGGTTGGTGGTGGTAGGCGAAGGAGGCAGAGGCAGCGTTGAAGAGGGAGGAGATGTCGGCACGTACGGCTCGTCCTCGCCGTCGCCGGAGGACTGTGAGCTAGTGCTACTGTTCCCAGAATCCATGACCAGAGAGGGAGATAGAGAGGGAGACTGGAGTTGGCGGTTTGGCGAAGTCTTTCAGATGATATTTAGGAAGCTACAAAAGGGGAAGCAAAAAAGCATGCTGAGTCGATTCTGCGGCAACCCCGACGGCCACATTGTTGACATTCACATGAAGAGGATGTCCTAGGGAGATGATGAACAGGAGGAGACGGGAGGAAAAAAAAAAAAACAGAATGGAAAAGGCAAAAATATTAAAAGACAAAAGTGCCCTTCGGGCAACATTTTTTTTGAAATAATTTGAGGACTTTACACCCTCATTTAAAACAGTTCACTCTAAACCCTGTTCAAGAAGATGATGCCATTTTGGGCCCATTTTTTTAATTTTCCCCAGAAACATCACCAAAACGACTCCCTCTACTTTGTTAGCGCTTCCGCCATCTATCGTCTTCTTCACCGTCTTCTTCTACCTCCTATCCCGCTGGCGCGAGAAGATCCGCTCCTCCTCCCCACTCTACCTCCTCGCCGCCCTCCTTCGTCTACCTCGTCTGTAGGCTAAGGAGGTCTTGACGCCGTTCGTCAGCGAAGAGATGGTGGCAAGGAAGGTCAAGCTCGATTACAGGAGAATCACGAAATGGGTTGATTTGGGTTCAAGCTCGAACGAGCAAGACTTTGCCTTTCTTAAGGATTGCACACACAATCCCTTTCGTAAAAGAGAGTAATAAAAATGACTTCTTGAGTCATGGATTTGAACCTACAAAGGTATCCAATGGTCACGCTTTGCTGATTGAGAAAGAGAAAAGGAAAAACAGAAAGGAAAGAGGGGAAAAAAGGTCGAGGAAAAGATAGTGACAATGAACAGTGTTTCAAATGACAAACAGGCGAGAATCGATAATGGAGAGACCATTTTCTCCGTCTTCTTGAGAATCTTAGCTGAGAAGGTCTGGCATTCCTCCTCTTCGTTGGATCTTGTGAGAAGAAGAGAAGGAGGGATGTGTGCTTAAAAGTTCACCGTTTCGTTAAAAATAAAAAAGGATGAGTTTTGGGAGGATATAGGCAATGAACAGTGAGGACGTGGATTTATTAAAGATTTGCATGGAGAGTTAACTGAGGATAGATTTGGGATTAAATTGAAAGTTGAGGATTTTTATTGAGACAAAAAAAAAGTTAGGGATATAATTAGGACTAGATTTAAAGTTTTTATTTATTTATTTATGGAATTTGGCCAAATTGCTCAAATTAGCCTATGAATAAGCGAATTCGGTTGGCCCATGAAACAAGGAATTCAGCCCTTCGGACTTCATAGAAAATCTGCCCTTTGTTAAAGGGATCAAAATTCCAAATTCTTTAAAGTTAAGACCCCCAGGCCCTAAGCTTGCAAAAACTTTGCTACAAACACAAGGCTTTCTCTAGGGTTTGACGGGGACATTCATTCAGAAAAATTCAGATCATACGTGAGCTGGATGGAGAAGAAGGTTTTCGGCTTCCACGGTTAGAGTTGACGTGAGAACTTTGAGAGCAAAGAGAGAGAGAGAGAGAGAAGAAACAAAGGGGAATTGGTCCGTAGTCGTTCCCTGCGCAACATCTTCTGCGGCTGCACCGATTCTCCTACCTTCTGTTCCGCGTTTTCCCCTACCGTTCTTCTCTCTTTGAACACCTCCGCTCATCGCTAAACACCTTTGCTTGCGGTTGGACAACCTCTGCTCACCACTGTTGTCCACTGCGTACCGGTCTTGTGCCGACAAAAATCTGTTCTGCTCATCCTTGATAGCATGGTCAAAAGTCTGTCGTCCAGAAGTGCCCTTTTCGTTGCAGATTTGGTCCAAAAGGAAGCTGTTCTGGACATTGTTTCTCGGATTGTGCGCGTTCGGTTAATAAAGTCCACGTTTGGTTTAAGGTAAAGTCGTTGAATAAACAGGCTTGGATGATATATTGTGCCTGATATATTTGGGTGAATGACTTGAATATTCTGATTTTTGTCATTGAATACTGGAGTATTGATAGTAGGGTCATGCTATAATTTTTTTTTTTTTGCAAGAGTTGATGGAATTAGAGAGCTCAAATTTCCTTGCGAATTTTCATTATGTCTCGTTGAGAATGTGGATCTATTTGTCTTGAATTGGTTAGCTTTCAGGATTAGTCCACGTGCTTCAAAATCTACAAATGATCTTGGGATTGGACTAGATAATATCCAATTGGTGAGATGCTTTGTGTGCTCCCGAAATTTGCAAAGTGAATATTGCACATCAATGATGGAATGTTCGAAAATATTGCCGCTAAACACTTCCTTAATCTGAAGATTGCACTTTAAATTTGGATATTGAGGCTCCGTTTGTTTTGACGAAAAACGAGCGATTTGTAAAATATTTTTTGAAAAGTAATATTTTATATCGTTTAGAAAAATTAATCAACGAAAAATGTTTTCATCATCGATAATAATCTATGCCTAACTATTTTCATTGGCGATGAGAAAAAAATTTATTTATTCATTTTTTAAAGAGATATAAAATATTATTTTTTGAAAAATATTTTCCAAATCACTTATTTTTCGTGAAATAAATGGAGCCTGAATATTCTTTGAATCCTACAAGTATATTTTGTACTTGAGGCATGGTTATAATGTGAATATTCTAGATATTCTTTTTGTGTAATCCTGTGAAAATTTGAAAATCTCCTGAAGATACTCAAGATATCCAAAGCCTTTCTAAATGTGATTGATTAGGAAAATTTCCTAATATACAACCGCACATGAGAATAAGTTTATCTATTAGGTGGAATTTCGAATTTTTAGAGTCTATCTTCAGGCTTCAGATATAAACTTAATTCGAAAAAAAAAATGGCGGTAATTATCTTTTCATTAAAAGATTTACAACTTTAATTTAAATTCACTCATAAAAATCGAAAATCACAAAAAAATCATAAAATTCGAAAAAATAAAAATTCATGCCTTATTTCATGTCAAAAAATCTCAAAAAAATTAAAAAAAAGACGTCTATGATTTCTTAAAAATCACTATCTTATCGGTTTTTTTTTTCAGTGGATTACATTCAATAAGCAAAATTAGAAAAAAATTTAAAAGATGTAGACATAGGGTAAATAGATTTTCTTAAAATTTTTGGGAATTAATGAAAATTAAATCCAAAAATTTTAAGATAATTTAAGCAGATTCACTCTCATTTTCCATTAATTTTTAATTTCGAAAATTGCATAAAAATATAAAAAAATCCAAAAAAATTTATAAAAAGAAAACTAAAAAAATGACCGAAGGGTATTAATTGAAAAATTAATATAACCAAGTCTCGAAGATAAGATCTCTGGTTCACTATTTTATTTGGGTTCCTAATCAACCTACTATAAATGATTAGTGGCGGCTAAATTCAAAATTCTTTTGCAAGATTATCATTTGATCAATAAGTCACGATTTGGTGGGTTTGAGCTAAGTTAATTAATCTAATTAATTAACTTGGTAATCCATTAACCTAAATTTGAAAATCCCAAATTAGGTCGCGACAAGTCTCCTTTCACCTGCCAATTTAAACTTTTGGGTTCAAATTTCTTGCATTGATATCAGAGCCCCTAGGTTCTCTAGTTTATCAAATTCCACATGTCACTTACGAATCGGCCTGCACGTGATGGAGGGTGATTAAAGTGTCCAACATCGCATGACTAAATAGTTCATATGTACTTTATACATGTGATTTCCCTTCACCTATGGATTTGGACTTTTTAACAATCTCCATGCACTTGGACTGAATTGCATTAATTAAAAAAAAAAGAGAGTTAGTAAGTTATTCTTTTCATGGCAAGGTGATAAGGGCAAAATTGGCACTTCCGTGACTTCTGGTTTTGGTCGAAAATCCAGGAAATGTGCGGAACCCCATATCAACTTGTTGACTAATATAAGGAAAAAAAGAATTGATAGTAGAGAACAAGAAATTTGAACCGTCATTAAATGATGTAAATTACATATCACAGCTTAACAACTTCGATTCAATGTTCCTGTATTCGTCCCTGAATGGGGTTATTACTTACGGGGTAGCAACTGAAGCAAAAACATATATTCGGTCACACTTTCTTAAATTATCAGATTGACATCTACACGCACAAGAGTGAACAAGAAATTTTTGTAACGGACGAATTCATTTTGAGATAATAATAACAGTGTCTAGAAACTAGGAGATTATCCATGTCTCGTGCATCAAATCGATGCACAATCAGGAGAGATATTAAGAATGTCCGGTCATTTTGTCGCAACATGAGAGGCGCATGTGGTGGCGAAATGTGGCGAAATTTCAAGATTTGGGTCATGTGAGGGCGGTGAGTTTGATGGTTGTGTTGGTTTTCTTTGAAGAGAAATGATTACGTAATTGTTGTTAATCCACCGTGAATCAACAACATGTTCTGGACCACAATAACAAATAATTAGGAATTGATATGGGCACACTCATTCAAGAATTTGTGATCTATAATATGCTGTTACTTGCATAGTAAAAAAAAAACTATTATGGTAGCGAAATCATTTCTTGAAAGAAACAATGTAAAATGTCAAATCAACACTTTGAGAGTGAAATAGGAATAGCTCTGATAGTAAGACATTACTATGTGGGAGATAATGGTAAAATTTATGTGTAATTCTCATGCCTCCCTCATTGGCCAGCTACTCTGACACTAAGATAGTACTATATGGAAGATAATGATAAAATTTACGTGAATTGCTCATGTCTCCTTCATTCGCCAGTTGCTCATGTCCAGTTGGCGAGGTCGCCCTTGGATCGCCCAGGCGAGGCCCTTGTTGGCCTTGCTGGTGGCCTCGCCCAGCCCTTGCTGGTGGCTGGCCATTGCGTAAGATAGTCCACCGGCGAGAAAGAAGGGTACATAATTTCTAATGCGCGAAGGTATCCGAAGTAATTCATTATTATGGTTCTTCATTATCTGCATATGACCTTTTTTACCAAGTGCTCACTTTATATGGGCTTTTAGTTTAAAAAGAAAAAAACAAATAGGAAAAAAGAAGAAAAAAAAATGAAATGACGAAAATGCCTTTGCCCCTTCTTTGAAACGATGAGACCATTTGAGGCCTCTATTTGAGAAATGACAGCAGTTCAGATCCTTATTTAGAATTTTTTTTGAATAATTATTAGCGAGATATTACCATATCAATTATAATTAGATGTGATCAATAAAGATATACACAATCAAAAGATGTATATGCACGATTAAGAGAGATATATAGGATCAAGGGAACCATGGAGCTAACATAATAACCCCTATTTTTCATGGTCTTCAATGGAGTCTTGTCCATCAAACAACTAGCTTTTTCAAGCTACTAGCTTCAATGGACGGATCATAGCGTTATCTTCATGATCAAGAATCTGCATTACCATTCCAAACACAATGCATTTAGTTTTTACCTAAGTTTGACGTACATTTGCCATGAATTTATCATCCAAATTAGGTAAGCGATTAGGAAAAGTTGTGTCCGAGGCTTACATGACAATGGTACACATAATTAGGTTCCACGGTGGCATCGAACGGACAGGGGGCATCGTTCTCGACCAAGTTGAACTTGACCACGACCGTCGTTTGGTACCCGGGCTCGATCTTCACCGTGTTCTTCCATGTTTTCTCGTAGGAAGGGATCTCGAGCAACTTTCCCTTCGCGTGGTCCGTCACTTTGCACGCGGTCGCGTCGTTCTTCTCGGTCATGCACGACTTGAAGCTGTCCAAATCCAACAGCTCTTGCACTTTGATCGCCTGAAACGACGCGAGATGAATGTGCAGTGGGTGGTTGTCCTCCGTCAAGTTGATCACCTCCCACGTCTCGGTGCTACCAGTTTTCGGGGTCTCGGTGGCCGGATCAGTCAGGCTCTTCCCGTTTATGTACAAATGGGTTGGTTCTCCGGTTGCGCTCTCGTATTCATACAGCACTATATACCTATGAAAAGGACCATTTCATCAATTGATCGAATGATTAAGGAAATAAAAATTGATCATTGCGCGTGTTGAGAATCCCATGCATCGACATGCAATTCAATTGAAGTGTATACCTCTTAACAATTGGTTTTTGGGTCGTTGAGTAGACCTTCAAAGATGGCGGTACGCGGGATCTGTCCGGCGGGTTAGGGTTTCCTGACAATACCACGAACTTCATTACCTTCCCGTTCAGCTTGTCAACCAAACTGCCACCGGGATAAGGGTACGGAGCGCCGTTCTCGAGCATTACTTCCTCCGGCTCTGTCGTGGAGAAGTCGATGATGGCATCGGTGGTTTCCGATGGAGCTAAGAGGATCGATTTGGTGGCCACCGGCGATGGCAAATAAGATGCATGAGGCGACCATGATGAGTGATAAGCCGCCGGTCAATGGGAACTTGTAGAAGCGCGCGTTGGAGGAGTTGATGATGCGGAATCGGTATTTCCTACGTTGGACCTCGAGGTAGGGCCACGCTTTGCCGTTGACTACAATGGCGTCGCCAAAGTACCCCGGCTGCCACTGCGGGTATATGCTAGGGTTGTCTCCGGTGGAGTTCATGTACAATGATCCGTCCTTGGTGAAACTCTGGTCGAACACCATCAGATGCCGGTCGAAATTGGATCCCGACGGGAGGTCGAGCTCCGCGTCCGAAGCTGGATCTCGGATTAGGTAGGCGCCGATCAAACTGGCTAGGAGGTTGACGCGTGTCAGGCCGAGCGCGTGATCGTGGTACCAAAGATTTCCGGCATGCTGCACGTTCGGGTACGTGTAGGTCTCGCGAGTCCACTTTGGACCAGTCTTGTGAAAATGCGAGGTATACCACGCGAGAGAGCTGCCGTCCGAGTCCGGAGGATGGACTCCGCCGTGGAGATGGACGACTGTGGGGACGCCGCCGTGCTGGGGGATGGCCGTGGGGATGGTGGGGTCCCACGGGAGGATGTGGGATCTAGGGAGGAAATTGGGCCAGGTCACCGAGGTGGGGACGCCTTGAAGTACTACGATGGTTGTACCGGGCACGGTCGCAGTTGCAGCAGATGTACCATAGGCAAAGACGGTAGTGGCCGGTAAATCTCGATGAAATATCTGTACGTATGTATAACTTATTAATAATATTAATTTATGAAACTGATTAACTAATAATATAACGAAGACTCTCCATGTTATTATTAATAGCTATTTCAATGATAAGGGTCATTCATCACCAAGCTCGGGGTCAATGGTCAACGTTCATAAATGGCACATAGTATATGACTGGAAAAAAAAAATTGCTATTGTCTTCCGATGTTATTAAGCTAATAATTCTCCTTTTGTGAATAAAACTCGAATGACAGAGAAATTAAGGCTCCGTTTATTTTGTGAAAATGAATGACTTGAGAGATGTTTTTCTAAAATTGATCATTTGTGTTACTTGAATAATTAGTCCTTAAGAAATATTTTCATTATCAACAATAATTTATATTTAAATATCTTCATGGACAATGAAATTTTTTTTTTGTTAATTTATTTTTATAAGGGATGCATGCGATCATTTTTTGAAAATATTCTACTGAATCATTTACTTTTTGTGAAACACACGGAGCCCAATACTTACCCATTTCTTCTCATACATGCCATGGTGAGATTTCCGAGCAGAAGCAAACTGCCGCGCCTGGAATAACCATAGAGCCTCGGCATTTGAAGGAGTTTGTCCACGAACATGTCCAATGAAGCTGCTGTATTATGAAGGGCCGCCTCCGTCACCAGCGGCGGCGCGGTTTCGTGCTTAGATGTACCTTGACTTATGAAGCTTGCAACACACACCAACACAATCAATAACTTGATCTCCATTCTTCACTAATCTTCGTCTTCACTGAAAAATAGATTAAATTAAGAACATTAAGCTGCACACATTGTGATGATACATGTAAGTTCTTGGCTTTTTCCATATACTAAGTTTGAAATTCTTATTAACCTAACTTGCTAACGAAATCTTAAAAAGACATGATTTCCTCCAACCACCCTCATTGCACAATCGCGAACATCACCCACGTTATATTCAGTAAATTTCGGTGATGTCGATAACTTGTGACTTGCCGATCAGAAGGACGGTTGGAGGAAAATATAGTCCATCTCGATATTCGCCAATCTGATGTAAATAAAATTAGAACTCCAACCATAGGAAACCAAAACTTGGTCGTAACCTACATATGTAGCCGAACTGAACCGTACCTACCCTACCCGACCCGAATGACTCCCTAGCCAAAGTTGCACTCGGCAAACAGAGCAAGATCGACATCAATCTAACTTGGCGAGAGTCAGATTAATCCACTTGTACTCGATTGGACATAACTCACCTATTTAACTATGAGAAAGAGAAACCTCCTCAGAATGGATGCAAATACAAATTCAAATGCAATGAGGAGGGAAGAGGGAGATAGGCAAAAGAAATTGGAGAGCGTGTGGTGGTCAGAAGCTCGGTGATGAATCGAACTCCGACTCATGTAAGCATTTATACACTTTGAAGCCGCTGGCTCTTGGAATCGTTGCTTGGACAACACAATCAATCCGATTTGACCAGGCTTTTTAATAGTGTTAGATGCGTATTTGGGTAGTTTCTGTTGGAGTTGGCAAATACTTAAGGGAAATCAAAGTGTTTTCTGACGACATGTGGCTCAGGCGTGCAGAATATGGGGGTTCGGGGGCGGCACCCCTGACATGAGTGTCCCACTGCCCGGTCAGCGGGCGGGGTTTCCGCTGGTTTAAGTCGAAACCTCAACGGGCTTGGGCTATAATTTAAGTCGGCCCGTTTGTTATGAGATTAAAAAGTTTCAGACATGTTTAGGTTTTGAACCTGGTTGGGGCATATATATATTTTGCTCACTTTTTGCTGATCATTGTAACGAGTTGAGTAACTGTAAATCGACAATTATAGTGAAATCTTTTTGCAGGACGTTGCCCTATTCTGGGGTAAACTTGGGTAATCTCGTGCGTCATTCAATTTTTCTTGATATTTTGTGTGATCATCTGATTCGGTTGCAATAATTCCCTTCAGTTCCATTGCTACAATTGGTACATTATAAAAAGTTAGTTTCCATGTATTGTCGTTGAAAAGCAACTCGATTACGACGATATCCGAGTGTTCCATGGAAAGTGCTAGAAAAAGTGTAAAAAAAGCCTATTGTCGGCGCCAATTCAATCGTACATTTTTTAATTGTTTCAATGTAGTTCTAAAATTTTGCGTTTGCAACAATTTAAGTCCAATTGGTCAGAAATCGCTGACATGAATACTAGTCGTCTAACGTGGCACGGTCGGTACTGACATGAATATTTTTTAATATATATTTTTTGATATTTTCTTCTTTGTTTTTATTGAGGGTCGGCGAGGACGTCACGGCCCTTGCTTGGGGCAGGTAGGGGTTGGTCGACCCTCCATGTAAAAAAAAACAAAGAAAAGAAAAAAAAAGGCAAAAAATAAAATAAAAAGCACTATAAAATGTTAATGTCAGTGCTGTGTCAAGTAGGATGATCGGCGTCCACGTCTATAATTTTCAGTCAAAATTAACTAGATAGACTCAATTAGAATAAATACAAAAATTTTAGGACTAAACTGACATCATTAATGTTGAAACTGACATCATTAATGTTGACACCTAAATTTTGATTTTTAGGAAATTCATCTATTTCACAAAATGAGAATTAATCACAATTCTCGCAAAAAGAAATTCTCATGCATTGCATATTTATTTGTTCTCTCATCCATTGATGGTCAGTCAAATGCAAATCGTTTGAGTTTAATTTAACAGGCGACAGAGCTAGAATCAATTTGGGATTTTCGATTATCAGAAGACACACTTGAAATTCACATTGGGCTCAATTCGAATTTATTTCAGTCAATTTTTAATTCTTTCAAATGAAGGTCTTTTAATTAATTATCCGTTTAATTAATTAAAGCCCAATTAGGCTTTAAATTCGCGTAGATAAGCCCGTCAATTGGTAGTTTTCGGCCAAGCCTTTATGCTTCCATTAAATGGCCGAATTTTTTGAGGATGAAGCCCTTGATATTCAGATTTTTAATCCCACGACTAGTATCCTATCAGAAATTTCTTTACCCGGCGGCCAGGATCGAATCTTACGTTCTACCCTAGTTTTCTCTATATATATTCCTTTATGCCTAAGGTTCGGGGGGGGGGACATTCGGAATTTGAGGGAGGACGACAGATTTTTTTGATCGAATATACACACACTCACTCTCTTCTTGGGACTCTCCTCTCTCTCACCACTGATTCTTGCCATTTCTCTCTCGATCATCTCCGACGCCTTAACTTCGTCGCCCCCGAGGACCTCCAAGCCGTTGCCGCTCCAGCTCGCTGTCCGTGCCATCCCGGCTCGTTCTCGTCATTGCCTGAGGATCATTGCTGCTCTGCTCTATTACCTACACCGGTCGGAAAGCCCTCGTTCTCCCTTTGCCGCACGTCGCCACTCCAGCTCGAAGATCGGTCCGCACCACTGCCACCACTGCCGCCCCATATCGACATCATTGCTCGTTATCATTGCGTCGCAACCGCCATTCCCTGTTTGATGTTTACATTTGTCCCAGCTTGTTGACGCCCGTCGTCGCCCGTTTCTGTCACGCCATTAACTTGTTGCCTGGCGAAATTTCTTCGGCAAATCAGCCCCAATTTTCATTTTTCTCGCTGATTAAGGTAACGTATCAACTCTTCGAGGGTGGATCCGAATATGTTCGTGAAGTGATTGCTTGTTATTTTCGGATGATTAACTTGATTGATCCAAAATAAAATTATTCTTGCATATTTTGATGCCATGATTGAATTGAAAATCTGACCTTTTTTTTTTTTCGATAATGCAAAGAACACATCAAATCCTAAATTTGGCAAGAAAATCTCGAAGATAGCTAATCTGACTTATCACCGTTTAGGTCAGATTTGTTGTCTCTGAATAAAAAATCAATCTATAATTCAAGATCTGAGATCTGGATTTTTTTAGAAAAAATTGAAAATAAGATGGTCGGGATGTTGGCGATTGTGATTCTGTTTGAATGTTTGTTGGCAGATTGATTGATTGATTGATTGACTGATTAATTTATACCATATCTAGAAAATTGGTCACCTAGAATAAGATAGTCTCTTTTAAAAAAAATCCGAAAATTCATAAAAACTGCATTTTACATTATTGCACGTCATTTTGCCACGCCATTTTGCCATGTCATTCTTACACATCATCTATGCATAAATGCCATGTCATCTTTTATGTCACTGCACGTCACATGTCATATAGTTAGGTTGCATTAGCATCATATTTAATAAAAGAGAAAATTAAAAAAATCAAGTAATATAAACCAATAAAAGACCTTTGCATGAAATTGGTACCGAAAGGGCATTAGTTTCGATTAACTAGTGTAATTAAGTCACCGAATCTACAATCTCTAGTTCGTAGAAGTAAAATGGTTCTCTCGCCGTTTTATTTAGATTTCTAACCAACCTGTCAATAATGATTAGTGGCGACTCTAGTTTTATAAATCATTTCAGTGAAATTTAAGTTACGATTTGGTAGGGCTTGGGAGAGTCCGTATTAGGTTAGTTAACTTAATTGACCTAATAATCCATTAGCCTAATTAATTTTTTTTAGGTCGCGACAACTTGGCGACTCTACTAGGGACTTAAACTTTTAATTTGTTCGAAAATTGTAATAGGTGAATAGACTTTTCTAGTCAATTTTTGGAAAATCAAGCTCAAATCTCGAAATTCCTTAATTCAGCTCTAATTTTCGAAAAAATTAAAAAAATTATGGACTTAGGCCATGGTTTTCATGTTATATGTCTTGGTTGATGACTTGAGTTTGTTTCTGACCATTAGATTGAATTTTCTGGGCCGAAAAGCTTTGTTTCGATTATGCGAAATTCGTCATAAAATTGGTAAATGTGCTCAAAATGGGCCCAAATTTGGTGGACCAAAGGAAAACGGCCTTTTGATCAATTTTCGAGGCCTTTGGCCAAGATGCGCGATGGATTTTCGCGATCTGGGATCATCTTGATGGGTTTTGAGGCCGTTTTTGAATTTTCGACGGATTTTTTTTAGTTTTTGGTTTTTTATGTGTTTGCTTTAGAGTTCTTTGATTGATTGAATCTCACCATTAAGGTGTTAAAGGTTCTTGCGACTTGGAGTGATAAGGGGTGGAGTGTTTGTTAACTTCTTCTTGCAGGCTGGAGTAGGAATGTATCTTGAGGGATTATATTGAAGCACTGTTTTGATATAAACTCCTGTGCTTGTCTCTACTACTTTTGCATATACACTTAACACACACAACCGGTCATTGGACTTGAATGGCTAAGCTTAGGATGATATTTGATTAGGGACACCCTAGCCATCACCGCCTAACCTGAGTCTCCCTCTTTAAGTCCCGTACTCTTTCAAATTGGTGCCACGATTCATCACCTGTCACGCCCCCGAACCCGGCGAACGCGCGAACATCCCACCGGGCCTTTCCTTTATGAAAGTCTTCTAGGATCTTTCGACCCACAATACAAACAATTCAATTACAAGCGGAAGTTTCAGTCATCTCTACTCCATTCAATAAAACAAATGACTAGGGGCAAATAGTAGTGGTTCCATTTTACAATCGCAAAATAGAATACAATCCCTAAGTTCACAAAATATCTTGTACTCATTCACTATTTACTCCCACGAATGCCAATCGTTGAACTTACTGATGCTCCACATAGGTAGTGTCTCCAGATCTTTAGAGCAAATA
The DNA here is from genome assembly GCA_028455895.1 of Rhodomyrtus tomentosa. Taxonomy (NCBI): domain Eukaryota; kingdom Viridiplantae; phylum Streptophyta; class Magnoliopsida; order Myrtales; family Myrtaceae; genus Rhodomyrtus; species Rhodomyrtus tomentosa. The sequence goes on along the minus strand of JAPCWY010000003.1, from coordinate 42,967,736 downwards.
TAATCGCTGCTAAGTCCAGATCATGTGTTGGGTAGTTCATTTCATGTGGTCTCAATTGTCAGGATGCATAGGCCACTACTCTTCCGTGCTGCATCAACACACAGCCCGGTTCTTTCAGTGAGGCATCGCTGTAAATCTCCTAGCCCCAGGTCCAGATGGAATTGTCAACACCGGTGCAGTCGTCAACCGATGTTTGAGTTATTGGAAACTCTTTTCGCACTTATCCGTCCATTCAAACCTTGTTTCCTTCTTCGTTAGCCTCATCAATGGGATGACTATGGATGAGAATTTCTCCATAAAACGTCTGTAATACCCGGCCAATCCTAAGAAACTTCTGACCTTAGTGACTGTAGTAGGCCTAGGCCAATTTGTTACCGCTTTGATCTTTACAGGATCTACTGCAATCCCTTCTCCAGATATCACATGACCAAGAAATGCTACTCTGCTCAGCCAGAACTTGCGTTTACTCAACTTCGCATAGAGCGAGTGCTCCCTCAGGGTCTGCAGGACAATCCTCATGTGTTTCTCATGTTCTGTGTCACTCCTTGAGTAAATCAAGATATCGTCAATGAAGATTATGACGAATCTGTCCAAAAATTCCTTAAATACTCGATGCATCAGGTCCATAAAAGCAGCTGAAGCGTTGGTCAATCCAAAAGGCATCACTGTGAACTCATAATGACCATACCTAGTCTTGAAAGCAGTCTTAGGTATGTCTTACTTCTCGATCCTCAATTGGTGATACCCTGTTCTCAAGTCAATTTTTGAAAATACCACCGCTCCTTGCAACTGATCAAACAGATCATCGATTTTAGGTGGTGGGTATTTGTTCTTCACTGTTACTTGGTTCAACTGCCGATTAAACAATGCTCAATTCTTAATTGTAAGCATCCGCTAAACAATTCACCATTCCTTAGTGATATGAACATCGCTATAACAACACTTAGGTGATATCTTCATTCCACATGTCTCGCCTTCAATTCCCTTTAGGCAGTCCATACTCTCAACCTCTTTTAGTTCACATAACTTCAAGATCTTTCTTTAAACATGTTACGTTCTCATATTCACAAGCAGTTTCACGCATCAACGTTACCTCTTATTCAATTCCCCTCGGAAAACTGTTACCTTATACTCTTGTGGTAGGTATAGCCTTGAAACGTTCTTTCACTCAAACAACATTTCCCAACTTTATCACGTGGACATTCGCAAACCACTCCAATAATGCTTTAAGCATTCCAACTCCTATGGCCTTATCATCACGATGTATATGCAATGCCCACTTCCGGTTGCCTTGTTATGCCTCTTTTGAATATTTTCTTCGAGGATCAATCTTATGCCACACATCTCTTAACCACAATTGGACTCGACCTGATACCTTGACTTTCCCTTTCAAGTTATGACTTGGGCTATTCCTGCCTCTGGCCATCTTAGAAGCCTGCCAGGAGCCGCTCCTTGTCCGAACCTCTCTGTCCCAGTGATCACTCCCCGCTCTCATCAGACCTGACCGTTGCAGGTTGTTCCAAGTCATATATCTACGGAGAAAGCCCCGTTCCACATGTCCCATACTATGTTTCATTATAGTTTATAGGTATCCCATCAACTTGTCCCATACAAAGTGACAGTTTATTAAGTCCAACAGCGATAAGTTCATGCATGCACCCTCATCAACTTGCATTTTATAACCACAAACACGTGCAGAGCATGACTGTCCTCACCACTTGTCATGTTAAAATCATCTTCAGATCAATTCCTATCCATTTAAGAGTTCTAATTCCACCAATGACCGTCACATCTCACAGATCAATTGCCTATATTCAACCATGCACCTCAAGTGGAGTCGCTAACTAAATCAATTCCATAAGCATTCGATCATGACTGGCCTTTAATCATATATTCCTTATCCGCTCCCTTGTATGCATCTCATCTCATATCATCCGAGACGGTCAATAGTAATTGACAACTAAACCATCAAGATATCACGCAATTCAAACCGGAATCCACCAATACCAGCTGTCTCTTTATAACTCAAACTCCTCGAGTTGAGTCATTGACAAACCAAGATCACAATCATACGCTTCAATTGACCCTTCATTCATAAGTTATTCTCTAGCAATCTCAAATCCAAACTTATGACTCCTCAATTTTTATTCACTTCCTTGTGAGCCTTATTCATAATATCGCTCAAGATCATCAATTAAATCGGCACTAGGACCATTAGAATACTACACAAGTTCAAGCCTATAGTCCTCAAGATTCAGCAATCCATGCTTATCCCTCAAGGTCTCACTACCTAATTGTTCTCAAGTCATCGCTCCTTATCACTCCAAGTCTCAAATCACACTGGATCGAGCTGACCTCGCTCTGATACCAAACAAACGAGGATGTCACGCCCCGAACCCAGCGAGTGCGCGAACATCCCACCAGGCCGTTCCTTTATGAAAGTCTTCCAAGATCTTTCGGCCCACGATACAAATAATCCAATTACAAGCGGAAGCTTCAGTCATCTCCACTCCATTCAAAAAAAACAAATGACTAGGGATAAATAGTATTGGTTCCATTTTACAATCGCAAAGTGGAATAAAATCCCTAAGTTCATAGAATATCTTGTACTCATTCATTATTTACTCCCGCGAATGTCAATCGTTGAACTTACTGATGCTTCATCGCTTGGAACCTGAAGAAAATGTTAATCCCCAACGGGGTGAGATATAAATCTCAATAAGGTAGGTCCTAACCCTAGGTTAGGCCGATTGTCCACTCAGGCAGTCACAAACCCCAACAATTCATACAAATAGACATACGAGGCAATTCAATAATAGATAACAACACACAGATGTCAAGCATGCAGTCATGACATCATAACACATCTAGATGATCATGCACAAATCACCATGCCACATCATCGCTTCCACCCTTCTAGCCTGTCTCAATCTCATGCTCGCGTTTATAACGCCTCAGGCTCGGTCCGCGTAAACGCATTAGACCGTCATTGATAAACTCGCATAAACGCATCAGGTTTTCAATGCTACTCCAGGCCAGTGCCGACACATCTCAACTCCGTCTCACGTTTCAAAGCATCAGGACTATGGCCTTCTCAACCCCGCGTCTCATACGAATCAGGGTGCCAAACAACTCTAATCCCGCGCCTCAGGATATCCATCATACCATCCCGCGTCTCATACGCATCAGGGTCTCACCATGCCACACTCATGCCATGATTCCCATTCAAATCATACACAAAATACCATGTGCAACTCAAGCACAATTCATATACTCATGGCATGCAAGACAATCAAATCTACACTGACATGGTAGACAATTCAAGCACAAGCATTAGTACGCATTCAAGCCTTCTATATCATTCTAGGACGCACACAAAGAATAATCTCATTGAAGTCTCTCAAAATCAATCATAATATCACTCGACTCACCCAATTGAGTCCAATCTTCCTATCATAGGTTAGGGTTCCCTTACCCCAAGTTTGATGCCACAAAATCCTCTCCTTGAGCCCTCAACAATTCGGTTTCAATGGTCCAAGGCTAAACTCACCGCGCAACCTAGGAATTTCCAACCAATTGTCAATTTTCCTTGTCCAATTCACCAATCCATGAACCACAAACCTCCATAACACAATCCTCACTATCCTAGCATGTTTCAATCATCAATTTGAGACTCAAAATCAACAATTATCAGCCCCCACAGAATCTATTTTGCGCAGAACCGAACTGGCTATTTTTGATTATGTGTAAACCAAGCATATCCAGCCCTAAATCTACTCCAAATCTACCATTTAATCACTAACCTACTTGCTAACATGTCTATCTAAGGGTTTAAGAGTCTCATAGAAGGTTTGAAGCCGAGTCGTCGCCGAAAATCCCTTTCTTGCTTTCACCTAGGGGTCCTCCACAGATCGAGGTGCGTATCTCGACAGCCTCGAAAATTCAGCCTCGTACTGATCTATCGTCAGCTGGTTCTGACGTAACTGTAGGAATTCCACCTGTTTCCTTTCCCTGGCCGTCTTAGAGAAGTATTTATCATTGAAGACCGTCTTAAAGGCTTCCCAATTCATGACCGTTCCTTCAGGGAAGACGTCATTCTTGGTGGCAGCCCACCAGTCATTCGCCGTACCCTCCAACTGGTACACTGCTAGCAGCACCTTCTCTTCGTCCGTGCACCTCAGCACTCCAAAGGCTTTCTCCAGCTTCTGGATCCATCTAGGTGCTAGCTCAGGATCTCCAGTCCCATCGAACTGAGTCGGTTTCAACTTTATAAACTGCTCCACTAGCTGGCCTATCTGTCTGGCCACGACGATTTCTGCTTGGGCATTCACAGTCTCATTGCCCTGGCCATGTTCATTTTGGCTTCCATTGCTACCATTGTTGCCGTTGTTGGCATTGACGGCGGCTATGGCAGCTCCTACTACGTGGGCGATGGCAGCGTCCCGGTCCTGAGCCTGCCTATCAATCATGTTGCCAATTCTTTCCAGCGCCCTCAACACGTCATCCATTCTTGGATCTTCAGCGACAGGCAGCCTCGAGCTAGAAGCTCCGCCTCTGGTTCTTCCAGACCTTCTGAATGGGTTGTTCATCTTTATCACTTTCTATTGAACCTAGTCCATCACAAGTTTAGCGAGGAGTTAGTAACTTACTCAATCATTCAAATCCAGAACTACAAACTACCTTTTAATAGAAATAGTTACAATCCAACAGTACTCCATACCACAGACTCCAAAAACATTTCAACAAATAACCTATGGCCATTTCTCAGTTCTATTCACTTCAGTGATTCACTAAAACCAATCAATTTCCTTCCTCAAACAAACCAAGGTTCAGAAATGATCTTCAATCCTAAGCAGGAAACTTAATCCTCCTGCATTACCACGACCCTTCAAGAGTCCCATGCCAACCTTAAGTACCAGGCCACAAATCATACATCCCATGCCTTATCTTAACCAGCCTCCTAAGGCCTTACTATCCGTCCTTGTCCCAACTTAATCCCCCTTATTACTCCAATCCTCAACCAACTTTGGATCGAGCTGACCTTGCTCTGTTACTAAGCGAAGCGTGGATGTCACGCCTTGAACCCGTTGAGCACGCGAACATCCCTACAAACAAACAACACATCTCTCGTGGTCCCAAGATCCACAAACAAATCGAGAGATAATGTATATACATTAAACATGTGGAAGCGGTACTCAAATAAATCCCCCGTACAAAATATAAGTTAAGTGGGACCTGGATAGCATAATAACTTTCATACATCATAACATATTGTTCGTACAAATACCGACTACTACAATCCGCTAGGCAAAGGGTGACGGGGTAAGCACATCAAAAGAAAAAAAAGTGGGACCATCACAGATATCCAAAATAGCCATGGTCGGGGGTCACCATCACAAGATCGAGCCAATAAACTAGGACACCTAAGATGAGCTGCTGGAGTCCCCTGTATCCTCTGTCTCCTCTGTCGGCTCATACTTCGAGAACATCTCGAAATGGACCTCGATAGAATCCTTCATGGTCGCCTCATACGACGGCTCCGCCAAATCCTCCTTGGTAGCCTCCACGACAATCACCTCGTCCTCAGTGAACTCCAAGGTCGGGGTCTTCTCCGGTCCATTCCTAGACCCTACTACAGACTCCTCTAACAGCTCCTACTCTCCGGCAGTTTGGTACCAATCAGGGATAACTCCCTAGGGTACCTCGTAGGGCTTCAGCGGCCCAATCGACTCATCTTCGATCTTCTTAAACCATGCCTCGAACCTACGAGGCTTCCAATCAGGACTACCCTCGTCAACCCATACCACCGTACACTTTCTCACAAAAAGGTTCCCCTGACTAACCGGAAGCTCGTCAAAATATGCCGTCATCTCCTTGGGATCCCCAAAACGAATAGGCCGCATACTTAAGGCCTAGGATCTGTAAAAATAGGGGTCCCTAAAAGGGTGATACACACATCTCAGTAAAAGAGTTCTAATCCTAGGTCAGGCTGATCGTTCACTCAGGCAGTCATCTATCCCAAAAATTTCAAACTCATAATCATACAGGCACATACAATTAAAGATAGTGACACACAGATGATGGGCATGTAACTATGACACCATGTCACACTCAAATGATTATGCACACCTCATCCTGCCCTTTCACCTCAACCACCTCTTCCTGCCTACCTCATTCTCCAGCTCGCGATTAGATCGCATCAGGCTCGGTCCACGTAAACGCATTAGACCATCATTGGCAACCCGCGTAAACGCATCAGGTTCCAATGAATCTCCAAGCCAATATCAACACTTCATATCTCCGTCCCGCGATTAGATCGCATCAGGACCGTAGTCATCTCAACCCCGCGATTAGATCGCATCAGGGCGCCCCACAATCTCAATTCGACCCCGCGATTAGATCGTATCAGGGTATCCACCTCCCGCTCCGCGTCTCATATGCCTTAAGGCCTCGCCATGTCATGCTTATGCCATGATTTTCAATTCGTTTTTCATACATAACGACATGTGCAATTCAGGCACAATTCAAAGACTCATGGCATGCAAGGCAATCAAGTGACACACACATGGCGGATAATTCGAGCACAAACAATGGCACACATAAACCCCCTATACAATCTTAGGACATTTTAAGAACAATCCTCTTGAAAACTCTCACAAATCATTCAATTTATCGCTTGACTCGCCCAATCGAATCTAATCTTCCTATCATAAGTTTAGGATTCCCTTACCTTGCGTTTGATAACACAAATTTCTTCTTGCAAGTGCCTCAAAGTCTCGGCCAAACAGTCCAAAGGTTCAATTCACCGCGCAACCTAGAATATTCAACTAATTCATCAATTTCCTTATCCAATTCCTCAATCCATGAACCACAATAATCCATAACATAACCCTCATCATCTTAACATGTTTTAAACATCAATTTGGGACTCAAAATCATCTGCTCTTCACTCCAATAGAACCGATCTTGCACAGAGTCGAACCGATTCATTTCGGTTTTGTGCAAACCGTGCACAATCCATCCCAAATCAACTCCAAATCCATCATCTACTCACTATCCTACCTCTTAACATGTCTATCTAAGGGTCTAGGGGTCTCATCGAAGGTTTGAAATCGAATCGTCGCCGGAAACCCGTCGAAAGTCGCCGGTCCTCCCAAGGTCAGAATCCGGCAGTTTCTGTTCCAAGTTCACAAGGCCCATTTGAAGTCAAAACTTCATCAAATCACTCTCAACTTTTTATCATAGATTCATACAGATGTCCTCTAGATCTCTATAAAATTTAACCTAAAAAATCCAACATTTCGGCCTCCAAAAGTCAGAAACCAAACCTACCTCAGATTGGATCAGATTCTGTCGGCTCTCGGGAAAACTCTTGGCCGGAGCTCTTCAGTGGTCCAAATGCCGTGCTTCCAACTCGAGGAGGTCATCAAGATGTAGAACTAGGTTGGTATGGTCGGCCGGTGGTCAGGCAGTGGCCGAAAGATGGTGTCGTGGGCGGCGAACAGGAAGCTTAGGGGTGGTCGTCGGCGAGCAGAAGAGAGAAGATGGAGAGGAGAGGTTTCGGTAAGCTTGAGGGGTGTATGGTCGGTCAAGTTGGTTGAGGAGAGAGAGAAAAAATGCTGTATGCCAAGCTTGAGTCAATAGGTTGAATGGTAGGTATGGCATAGTGGATTTGACCACTCTTTTGCCCATCCATTGACACTTGTCCCACATGTCAATCAACTTGATCCAATGGCCCATAATTCTCCTTGTATTCGGCAGTCTTGAGGGGGTTTAAAGACTAAATTGCCCTTCTTCAAATGCATGGCCAAGGCTTTAGCTTTGAGGGGCAAAAGGGTAATTTTGCCCCCGACGTCCGAAACGTCGTTTTTCCCTCTCCAAAAATCTTCGATAGGGCAACGACAAATCTAATTATGATGTTGGAATTCTTGATTCTCCATTTTCAATTTTCAAGACTCGTTTCTGATTGTTTTCTCTATTAGACGTGGTTCCAGCCTATCCCGAACCGACGGGCAGCTTTTGCAGACTTTACGGGTATCGACCCTGTGATTCTCATCACATTTAGGGCTCATCAATTCGTGACGGCTTTGATTGTCATGTAATTGTGAGGGTCTATCACTAGTTCCTATGGTCTCGATCTTCACTGTCCAATTTAGGAAAATTTTGCAAATCATACGTTGGTTAAGCGGCATCACCCGCGCTCCAATTGTATGACACTCGCAAGGCATTCCCTAATCGTTCTTGAATCGGCCTTTTGTGGCTCTAAATATCCCCTTGACAATCCTTTTGGTCAAAGCGTCATTTCTTATCCGAATTCCCTAGGTCCACGTACCATGTCTCGCGTTAGCTTTTCCCTTTTGGTCAGTCTACTCGAATTGATCAGATTTGAGCGAGATATGACTGAAATACATCTCTAGATTCATTTCTTATTAATAAGTTTGAAATTGACTGGAAATCAGAATGTCACACGCTTGCCTTGATTTATTGAGTTGATATATATATATATATATATATATATATGTGAAATACTCTGTGCGAGTATGTGTTATGTGAAATGCCTAAAGTATGAAGCTTGATCTTGTCTTGATGAATCATGACTTGAATTGTAAGCCCCTGAGTTGTGATTTCAATGTGTTATCGCCTTTGCCTTATTTAGCATATTGCCACACTTGATGGATAGAAACGCACGATATGACATGATTAGAAGAATGACCTCGATGGGTAGTATTGCCTGATAGATATCAATTCGAATGATGACTTGGAGGAATATAATTGGCATGTTTAAGAATTATCCGGAGGTACTAATGGCCTAGTCTAGGTTTAGAAGTTTACTTGCAGAGATTTATTCTCACCCCATTGTGGGATAACATTTCAGGTATTGAGTGACGAAGCGCCAAGGTTTTCAATATTAAGCTTTTGGAGAAGTCTGTTGAAGCGGATGAACATTTGATATTGCGTGTTGTATCGCTTTTGTGGACTGAGATGTGGTATAGTTCTATGATGCTAGGTTTCATCTATTATCAACTTTAGAAGAATGTTATATTTTGAGGATGTACTGTTGTAGTAAGTGAACCAAAGACTTGAGGTTTGCAAGGTTATTAATGAAACCAGTGTACATTTCCTCTTTCACCATCCTGAGTCGTCTTATTTTTTTTAATGGTACGGAGTTTTGTTTGCTTTCGCTTGTGCATTTCATACAGTGACCCTGGTGTTCGTTGTTGGATCCTGGGGAGTATCTGAAGATACTGGATATGGAATGGAAGGTTGGCACGTCAATGAGGATCGGGGTGTGATAGTTAATGAAAAACTTGATCGAACTATTGAATGCTTCAAAACTTGTCTCGTTGCCCAAACATTTAAGCAACAGGCTAGATTGGAGTATGACGAGACTTTTAGTTTGGTCGTTAAACCCACTACAATTCTAGTTGTTCTCTCTGTTGTTATCTCATCAAAATGGTACATACTTCAATTTAATATTAAGAATGTCTTTTTACATGGTATCCTTTGTAAGGAAGTTTACATGCGCCAGCCTCCCGGTTTCTCTAATAACGAGTTCCTGTATCATGTGTGCCATCTCTAAAAAGCCATCTATGGTGTAAAGCAAGCTCAAACTACATGGCTTCTTCACTTTAACAATTTTTTGTTATCATTGGGTTTCATGGCGACTAAGGCTGATCCGTCATTATTTATCTACGCTTTTTCTCGGGTCTTCTATGTCTTATGATGTATGTTGATGATATCCTTATCACTAGTGATACTCTTCATTGTTTACTTTCTTTGACTACTCGACTTTCACAAGAATTTGCTATGAAGGATCTTGGACCACTTTACTATTTTCTTGGCATTGAGACTCACATTCCTCTAATGGCATGCTTTTATCTCAAGTTATGTATGTTGATAGCCTTTGGCGCAAGTTTATTATTGTTAAGGTAAATCCTGTATCCACTCCCTTGACATCAAAGACATTGCTATGTCGATGAAGGTGCGCTCCCCGTTTCTCCAACGCTGTATCGACAGATGTTTGGTGCTTTACAGTATTTGTCATGACTAGACCGGATATTAGTTTTGCTCGGAACTTGGTTAGCCAATTCATGCATCAACCTAGATTTCTTCATCTGCAAACTGTCGAACGTATATACTATTATTTAACTAGCACATCCACCCAGGGATTGCTCATTGACCGATACTATCCTAGTTCATTGAATGCTTATGTAGATGCAGACTGGGCTTTATACTTCAATGCTTGACATTTCACATCAGGTTTTTGTGCATTTCTAAGCGCCAATCTTGCTTAACGAAGTGCTAAGAAATAACCCACTGTAGCCCGTTCTAATACAGAGGCCGAATATCATGCTCTCACTCACTTTGTTACTGAGAATATTTGGTTTCGTTATTTACTTCGTGAGCTCGAAGTCCCACTTTCTAATCCTCTCACTATTTTTTTGTTGTTGAATACATCTCTGCCACATATATTGCTCTCAACTCTGTATCTCATGCTCGCGCTAAACACATCGAGTTGGATTTTCACTTTGTTCGAAAGCGAGTTACTTCCGATGATATGCGTGTTCACTACGTGCATATTGTGGATCAACTTGCAGACATATTCACCAAGGGGCTACCTAGTCTGCGTCATGCGTTATTGACATCCAATCTCTCAATTATTACACCTACTTCGGATTGAGGGAGAGTATTAACATGTAATTTTCTAGGAATAGTAGGGTATTTCTGTAATTACATTTCTCTCTGACTCTAAATATCAATAATTAGTTCATAATTGACAGTCAGGCTTTTTTGCCGTATCCGTCGAGCATTTGGAAGCACCATGCACGCGTATATAAGTTCTTTTTAGAGATAAAAATTTATCTTTTACAGCTCAAGCAGGAAGATATGAGATCGAACTCTGAAGAGGTCCAATCATATCTTGCGCTTACCAATCAATACTTTCTAATTTCCTTTCTTCACAGGAAGAGAAGGAATGCTCTGCTCGTGCCTAAAGAAGTTTTCAGGGTCAACCTTGGTCTTAACCTGAACCAACCTGTAGAAATTGCTCTTATAATACTTCAATCCCCAAGAACTCGCCTCCATCAAGCTGTTGACACCTTTCTTGTTCATGCCCAAATCAAGGTCCCTGTAATTCACATAGGCCTCTCTAGGATTCTTGGACACATAAGTGCCCATGTAGTCATACAGCTTCCTGATCCAGCTCATGTGCCTGGCCATGTTCTCGGCCCCATCTTGCCAAGACACTAAATACTGGATCTTAAACAATGTGCCACGCCGGTGCGGGAATGGTGTTGCCCACTCGGACACTCGGCCCATCTCGCCACCATACGGGTTCCATATCATGGCTGGGATCTCCTCCTCAAGGTACATTTTCCAAAGGCCCAAGAGGCCCTTATGGGGGATTGGGACCCTCACGAAGTCAGACTTGGACTTGAAGTAGGTCTGAAATTGCGACTTCCCCTGGAGGAGGACCTCAGGGGCAGTCGTTTTTGGGTACAGTGCCATGTACAAGACCGACTGGATCCAGCTCATCTTGATGCAGTCGGCCGCTGTTAAGCCCAATTCAGGGAAGTGCTTTCCCATGATCCAAAGGAGGGTGTCTGGCTCTCCTAGGAAGAGCGCCATATAGGAGGTTATCACGGTCCGGTTCTCCATATGATTGGCGCTCGAGGCCTGGATGATGACTCTGAGGAAGAGCCTGTCATCGAGCTTTGGTGCTATCTTTTGCCATTTGTACAGGAGCTCTGTCGCGCCTTGTTTGAGGGTCTTGGTAACTGTGAACACAGTCGTAGTCTCAGGAACATTGACTAATTTTAGCTTCCAAGCCAGGATTATGCCGAAATTGCCTCCGCCGCCACCCCTGAGAGCCCAGAACAAATCCTGCCCCATCGCCTCCCGGTCAAGAATCTTCCCCTTGGAGTCCACCATTCGGACATCGAGCACATTGTCAGCCCCTAGCCCAAACTTCCTCATCATTGAACCGTAGGCCCCGCCGGTGATATGGCCCCCGATGCCAAGGCTTGTACACACACCCATCGGAAACCCGTGGACCTTGCTCTTCTCAGCAATCCTATAATAGACCTCCCCAACCGTGGCCCCTGCTTGGGCCCACGCAGTGCTCTGAGGGATGTCCACCTCGATGGCACGGAGTCTGGCCAGGTCAAGCACGACGAAAGGGTGCTCGATCTGGGACACGTAGGAGACCGCCTCAAAGTCGTGGCCCCCACTCCTGATGCGGATAGTGAGCCCGAGCCACCTCGAGCAGAGGACGGCAGCCTGGACATGGGCCTCAGACAGCGGGGTGAATATGATCACGGGCTTCGGCACCGTGGGGAGCAAGTAGCGGAGGTTGTTCGCCGTTGAATTGAGGACAGACATGAAGGAAGAGACATTATTCGGGGTGTAATACGATGAAAGAGGAACAGAGTTCATGGAATTGGCAGAAAGGCAACGAAAGAAGGTCTGTTGAGTCGTGTAAGTCGCAGATGTCCATGAAGATGATGAGACTAAGAAAAAGAAGAGAATCTGTGAAAGATGCAGAGACCGATGCAGCGCCATATTTTGGGCCGATTTTCTCTGATCTCTTCAATTGCTACTATTGAACAACCTTTTGGTGTGTCGTGTAATATATAGTGGATTTTGGGGATCATCCATCGTTGTTTAGTCCATGAAAATCCAATATATATTACACGACACACCAAAAGGTTGTTCAATAGTACCAATTGAAGAGATCAGAGAAAATCGGCCCACCAAAAAGAAGTTGATATCCAATAGTACCAATTCAATAGTACCAATTGATTATACTACTTTGCCTGGCTGTGGGCAAGACAAACATACACAACCAATTGGGGTGCCTCCTCTGGCCGGTCGGCCTCCGGTGTCTCGCGTTGCCCGGATGCCTTGCCCGGGTCTTCTGTCTTTGGCAGAAGAAACCAGTTGAAGGTAGATATGCTACTGTTTACTGTGTTATATCCTGTCTTCTTCCACCCTTCGGGGTAAAAGGCAACTAACCGCCCAGAAGAAGACAGCCCTAGTTAGTAGTTGCCAGGGTTGACTTCACAACTCTAGATTTCAATAAGAGCAACAATTTGGAGCAACTGTAAAAACTGCATCAATTTTCCTTCTCAGTCATGGTCAAACAAAGTAATATTAACTTCACTTTTTTATTCTTCTGCAATAAATACGCTCCCAAAATCTTCGTCACCACAAGCACCACTGTCGGCGGCGCTCTTAGCACCTTCACCGCCACCTGTCTGCCATTCTATCACACTGGCTTCAAACATTTCGATACAATCAGTGTTGACAAGTTTAGTTTCCAGCAGTTAATAAGCTTCTCAAACCATTCCTTCCGTTAACAAAACTGATTGAAAAAGCATTCTCACATCTCACAACGGTCCGAATGGAGCTTAGAAGTAGACCAGAATCAAAATTTTCTTTCCCCAGTGAAACTAGTGATGGAGATTTCCGTTCCCAAGATCGCATCACATCTATGTTGAATGTCGGCACACAAACATGACGAAAGACAGAGTAAAGGGTGAGAAAGAGAAATCAAAATACAAGGTTTATCCTGCTTCGCTCTCAAAGTAAAGCTACATCTAAGAGATGATTCCATTGCAATTAGCACATCTCACCTCTCGTTACCTCACTTGATTACAAACGAAGAAAATTATAGATAGAAGCAGCTATTCATATACCCAATCGAAAACTATCATTAAAATACAGGCCCAAACTATCAAGATCTCCGTGCTTTTTGTCGATGGAGAGTATAAACCGCACCCTAATAACTTAAAGGTTGATCTAATTATGTAACGATACTTTCTATTTGCATAGGAAATCAAGGGGGGATAAGATTGGCGTAAAATTTTGAAAGAAATGGACATCGAAATCAGCATTCTCATTTCATATTTTGGCTGCAACAATTGAATGGGTTGGGAAGAAGTCTCATTCCAGTGTTAGGTACACCAGCGATTTAGGCCAGCAAAATGGTGATCGAACTTGATGTATAAAACGAGCAAGATTGTACATGGTAAAGCAGGGTCATCGTAAAGTATTGAAAAAAAAAAAAAGACAGAAAAGGACATTGGAACTTAAAATGTGACCAAATGACATCTTGACAATTCGCAGTGCACGGTAACTCTTGTTAGTCGTTTAATTTCTTTCCAACTTTATTAATGATTTGCTCATTTTTTATATCGATTCACTCATCAACCTCCGGTGACCCACACACCCCCCCCCCCCCCCCCCAAAAAAAAAAACAAAAAAACCTGTTTGAACTGACAATTAGTGATTAATTATTGTGGAGAAGTAAGTGTTGATTAAGTAAAGTCCTTCATAAATTTAAAAATAAAAATACATATTTTTTCATATGCATCAGTGGGACCCCGAGCATAGTCAATACGATTATCCCCATTGAATTGATGTGCCTTGATAACACACTAGGATGAATGTCGACAATTTAATTTTTCATGTTTATTTTTTATTTTTTTAATAATCAAGGTGTCTGGGTCAGCTTGCGCGTACCTCGACTATTCCTTGGGAGAGACTAGCACAATAAACCACCGTCGTGGCCCCTCCACTTAAATCACAGGTGCTCATCTGGAAAATCGAACCTGGAACCAGTGTGTCTAACCACACAATCTCAAGTGCGCCTGTTTAATTTTGTGTCCTTTTTTTTCCTATTGAAATGGTTGAAACATGGGTAGGACAGATGTGTTATCCCAGTAGAGGCTCTTCCACTGGATGGGGTTTAAACTTCAATCACGAGAGCCGGTATTTTTTGAACCCATTTTTAAAGAACTCAGAAAAAAAAGATTATAAAATTGCAAAAGAATTCTTTTTTAGTTACACAGGTTTTAAAGAAAAAATAATTTTTTTGTAAACCTTTCAAAAGAAAGAAAAAAATGGGTCATGAAAATCCAGCCAGGCAATATCTCATAACATGAATCCCAACCATGTGCGGATACATCTTCGTCTTAATTACGTACGATTCGTTGATTTAATTAATTGAGCCCAACCATCTCACTCATATTATTCAAGGAAAATGAGGCTGGACAATAAGGATTGGAACTAAAAAATTTAGGTGGTTAGACTCGTGTCTTAATTTTATACCTTTAAATAGTGACACGCCAGCAACCAAATCGACGACTTAGCTACCAAAATGCAGTCATACTTTGTGAAAAAAAGTTTAAATAAAGTCATCTCATCGCACTTCGACCTCTGATATGGGGCTTTCGTTGCAGGCCAGCGGGTAAGAGGGGGAGCGGCGTTGTTAGGGGTAGACGACGGTGGTATGTGGCGGAGATGGACATGATTGGAGTAGTACTAATCTTAGTTGGTGTGGACAGTGCGAAGAAGAGAGGTAAGGAAAATTTGAAGAAAAGTAACGGAATGAACGCTAAAGAAAGATCTATGCGCTTCAAAGTTTCCCGTATTGATGTGTCAATTGTAATCTCCAATCTGAAGGTATAGCATGACATATTCAATGATTTTTTTCCCTTTTCGAAACCTGTATTTGAATTGTTTCGTTAATGTTGGCACCTGATTTTTTGTCATTTTATCTTTTGAAAAATGGTAAAAAAAAATTAATAGAAATCCATAAAAAATAAAAATCAACTTTGAAAGTCTTGGCCAAGTCTTAAGAACCAATTTTAAAAAAAATATATATTTCAAATATTTCGAAATTTCTTTATATTATAATATAGCCGAAAAGTAAAAAAAAAATAATATTTGTGGCCCAAAAAATACAGATAAATATAGATAATTTTATTTTAATCTCAATTACATTTTGGCCTAATTATTTTTAGAAAATTTGGTTAGGATCATAGTTATTCCTAATTCAAGGTATTTCATGACCTTTTTTTTGGTCAAAAGGAATTTCAAGGGGGTGAATAGGTTGTTTCGAAGCTTTTTCAAATTTTGCGGAAAACCAAAAGTGATATGAAAAAGATCGGGCAAACTAAAGTTTTCTTAGACAGTAAGTGAGAGGATGCAAGAAGAGATATGAGCAAGAAAAGATCAGCACATCAAACATATAGTGGTTTGTCTTATACCAAGCCTACCTCCACTTCACATAACTAACAGTCACAACACGGGCTGGAATGCACTAGTAATCTGCCTTACAAGTGACAAATAATAAGTGAATTGTTGTCAAGCCCCGAGCCTGGCGGGCACGCGAGCATCCCACGACGCCGTTACCTTTAATGAACTCCCAAGATCATATGGCCAATAACATAAAACTCTATATGAAACATGCATGCGAAAGCGAAGCCAAACTCCATAAAAATAAGGCAATATAGGATGACTTAGGATAAAAGGGATACACCTTTCACAAAGGTCAATCATATTTCAGAGGTTACAACTTTAAATCCTCAAATATATCATTTCCTCCGTAAGGTCACAAAAGAGTAATATTCATTTTCTCAAATGACTTTTCTAAATGCCAATCCATGGCAAACTTGGTTTCCTTTGTTTGGGACCTGAAAAATGTTATCTCACGACGGGGTGAGATATATAATCTCAGTAAGTCAAACTTAAACCTAAACTAGGCTGCCAGTACCTCGAGACTCTTTTAAAAAACGTGGGTATTTTGATATTAAAAACACTAGCATGCTTAAAACAGGGTACTTGTCGAAACCTATCATTTCAGTACTTCAAATCGACTCAACTTAATCACAAATCATGGCAAAAATACGAGCTTCATACAGTGGCAAGGTTTTCAATTAAAAGCAAGTACTCGACGCCGATTCGAAACATGAGGATATTTCAAATTTCATTTCATGAATTTCTAGAAACCATATCATTTTCTATCACGCCCTTGCAGGGCCATTTTTAACTCATGAGGCAAATTTCCAAACATGAGGCATAAATAATTTTTCACAAAATCATTCTTGATTTTTTTGAAAAACAAATCTTTCCATATTCAATCATCCTGGACCGCCCACTTTAGGGCTGTGAGATGATTCGGTCTCCATATGACCCGTCGGTCCATATGAGACTCTCGCGTCCGGACCTAGAGATGATTCGGTCGCTATACGACTCTCGACGCCCATTTTCAATCGAGCTGAATCGTGTCAGTATGAGATTCTTTAGCCGCACGACCTCGTTAGGTCAAATGGGAATAACTCCCTCCCAATACGTTGGCCAAAATATAATTTCTCGACGATCTCACACACCATTGGCGATCCCACACGCCAGTGCATTTATAATTTTCCTGGCGATCCCACACGCCAGTGCATATATCATTTTCTCGGCGATCCCACACGCCATTTTATTCATAAAAATTTCAATTATAGAAAGCCTCATATTTTCATTTAAAGAAAACAATTCATGCCTCAAAATTCATCATTCATGAACAACTCATGAAATCAAGCAGTTCATCGCCTACTCGAGGCATTCCTTTCAAACGTCCGTCACTGGACATAACATGTTTCAAGTCATAACTTTCTCAGTCAAACATGTATAAATTCAAGTAAAGCCTCATGCAATTCAATGATTACGGCCAATTCATAATTTCAAGCTTGACTCAAAATCGCATTTTTCACCACTTTCAATCTTTGCTTTCCTTTCAATCAAAACTTTCGGCTTCTCATCTCACATGCTCAAATAGCCATTAAGACACACATTCATGGTCAATTAGGGTTTCCCAAACAATCGGTTTTCAATCGAACATGCCATGGAACACTAACTCACAAAATTGGACAGATTTGGACTTCCTCGCGCCTCTCTACAAAATCAGGCCATGAAATCATTCAATCCAACTCAAAACTCCGTCTTTAGTAACATAACATCCCAATACAGGTTTAGGCACAATTTACCTCGAGCTTAGGCCAAGAAATTCCATAAAACAATCGACAAAATGTCGCGGCACCAAGCTATCCACTTCTGGCCTTCCACGATCAAATTCAGTCCTGAATATACTGACATTGATCTACTGACTTTTGAGAAATCTACTTCTCAAATCTTGTCCCTCATGATTGTCACAATCTCTCTAAAATCTCGAGTGAAGTTTGGGGTTTAAATAATATAGCTGTAAGCCTCGTTGGAAGAAATCTCTAATTTCCTATATGGAAGGAAGTTGGTCAGGAGAATTTCAGGCAATTCCTCGACCGTGATAGTGTAGTTTTTTTTTTGGTAAGGTAAATATGTATTGACTTTTCAAAATGCTAGATACAAGAATGGAACCAGATACAAAAAATCATGAACCAATAATGGCACCGTGAGTGCCATGATGGGTTCAACGGTGAACCGATTGCAAGATACAACGCCATAATAATATACGCTGAATAAAATTGCCAAAACCAGCCATAAGAAACACGGCCAAACAACACGGCCAAACAACACGGCCAAGATAGGTTCTAAAAAAGCAGCTACCTAAAACCTGTGAAAATAGAAAACCAGCAGCTATGTGGACAATAAGAGAGCCAAGCGATCCCCAAAAAGAGGGCGGGACAACTTAGCCAAAAATATTGAAAATCGAGTGGACAGGGCCCGGCAAGTAGTCATGACAACAGCTAAGAGAGCACTTGAGGTTGACTATAAGGACCAGCAGAACAATTATCAAAGTATCCCCTAAACCAGCAAGCGGTCATGACAATGTAGTTCTTATTTTCAAAAGTGAAGATCAGAGAGTGGAGATCTGGAAAATGTAAATTTGAACAAAACATTGAGATTACATTTAGCTAATAGGGATCCTCCATAGTGTAAAGTTCAATGAGCTTGTGCTTTTCCAAAACTTGGTCAGAAAAATTCCGCTAGAATCAAGATATTCAAAGTCAATAACACGTGAGAAAACCAAGGTGTGAATGGATAAATTCTTCTAAGATTTTTCATTTTCTTGAATGTAATATAGGATTTCTAGTCAGGTTTAAGCATAAGACATCCGCCACTCTATCACAAACACGATAAGCTATCTCATTCTCAACAAGCATCAGTTCAATGGGGTATAAACTCCTCACACGTCGTCTAATCTCTCAGTTAGACCTTGGCCAAAGTAATTATATGATGCCAACTACAAAACATGCCTAACGGGCCAATCACAAGCATCAATTTTCCTTTCAAACGACATCCACTGCCATGCACGAAGCTCTTAACCATGCCAATAACAGGCGTCATTACAAATGACATGCCACTTTCAATCATTCGCTTTGAGAATCACTTCTGTGTCATACATTTCTTAACCACAACCAGACTCAACCCGATATCTAGGCTTTTCCTTTCAATTTATGACTTGGGTCATTGCTGCCTCCTTGCTATCTTAGAAGCCTGCTAGGAGCCTCTCCTTGTCCGGACCTCTCTGTCTCTGCGATTACTCCGCGCTCTCATCAGACCTAGTCCTTGCAGGTTGTCCCAAGTTATACATTTACGGAGGAAGCCCCACTCCATACGTCCCATAACATGCTTCATTACGATTTATAAGTATCCCATCAACTCTTCCCATACCAAGCGACAATTTATTAAGTCTGATAATGATAAGCTCGTGCATATACCCTCATCAACTTTCATTTCATAGCCACAAACACATGCACAACATGTTCGTTCTCACTACCTGTCATACCATGATCGCTTTCAAATTAATTCTTATCCATCAAAGATTTCTAATTCCATCAATGACAGTCACACCTCATAAATTAATTGCCTATGCTCAACCATATACCTCAAGTCTAGTCACTAGTTAAGTCAAATCCATATGCATTCGATCACAATTGGCCTTTAATCCAAATATTCCTTGTCCGCTTCCTTGTATACACCTCATCTCGTATAATCCGAGGTAGTAATAAAAAACTAAAACCATCAAGATATAACGCAATTCAAGCCTGAATCCACTAATAACAATCGTCTCTTTATAACTCATATTCAAAATTGAAGCCTATCAATCATTCATTTTCATTTCGACTTATTGTCCAATCCATTGTCGGTCTTTGAACTATAACCACAAATAATTGTAGAGATCATCAATTAAAATCGATGCTAGAACCATTATAACACATCAGAAGTTCAAGCCTATATTCCTCAAGGTTCAGCAATCAATGCCTAATCCTAAAAGGTCTCACTATCTAATTGTCTCCAAGTCATCACTCATTATCACTCCAAACCTCAATCAAATTGGATCGAGCTGACTTTGCTCTGATACCACTTAAACGGGGATGTCACGCCCCGAACTCGTCGAGCTTGCGAACAACACAAGGGCCATTCGTAAGACGATGATCTCCCAGAGTCCTTCTTTACCATCATAACTTGAAAGTGAAATAAGGTCACTGAAGCAATAAAATCACTCCATACAAATTTACAATGAGATGACAAAAGGGTGCACTTCTCATATTCATAATATACGCCTCAGAAGTTATCGTAGTCAAGTACCCATAGTTCAATTCCTAAATCCTCAAAATCAGGATACAATCGTTAAGGCCACAAAAACATGAATCCATTCATACAATTACTTCATCGAGAGCTCATCCTCATCTTGCTTGTATTTCCATCCTCAAGGACCCGAAAAAAATGTTAAACCCCAACGGGTGAGATATAAATCTCAGCAAGCCTATCCTAAACCTAGACTAGGCCATTAGTCCTCCCAGACAACACTTAAACTAGCCCACAATAGCTCATCAAGCAGAAAGGCACAAGGCACGTAATGCATCACCATGAGTCATAATAATTGACATCACGAGTCTCAATATAATTGGCATGAGTCATAATCATAGTCAAAAACATCATACACAATGAGACCAAGCTTCATGCACCAGCACATAAATAAACACATAATTCCAGAGATCATCTCAATGACACTTCATTCACTCATCGCCATGGGCTCCTGGGCCATAATGTATTTCATACGGGCACTCTGGCCATTTAGTATTACCGGGGCACTCTTGCCAATTGATATTACTGGGGCATCATAGCTAATTAAATCATATAGGCACTATAGCCGTTCAAATGAAATAGGCACTATAGCCATTCAAATCACATATTAGGCACTCTGGCCATCTCATTTGACAATAGGCAATCACATTGCAGACATCACATAACCAAGCCAATCCTCATCTTAACTGAAATCACATTATGCCATTCCAGTCATGGAATTCACCACTCAATTAAGCAGTTCACCAATCAGAGATGTCCAGTAGTGTCCTAAAGTCTTAGTAGAGGTTTAAGGATCACTTACCTCTCTAGGCAAGCTAGAAATTTCAACTCAACGACCCTCCAAAGTCAGCAAGTCCACGGCCAAACAGGACACCCACGGCGCGCCTAGGAAAAACCACATCGAAACTCAATCATTTCTCAATTCCATCGAATCAATACTTTGATAACATATCGATTAACGTTCTATGATGACTTAACAATGAATTTATAACAAGGCGACACCTCTACAATCCCTCAAAATGTTCGGTTTGCACAAACCGAAACAAGGGCAGAATCGGTTCGGTGCTATATCACACTAATAAGTCTATAATTCAACCCTAGGCTCCAATTCTTCACAAAATTAATTTTTAGAACCCTAATCCACATGTCTAGGAAGCTCACTGAAGATTTTGAAGCAAAATAACGCCTTAAGGACCTTCGAACAGCTCGATCAGAAACTGTCCTATAGAAACCTCCTCAAATCAACCACGACAATTCCTCAAATCTCAAATAAACTTGCAATCCTAACTTAGCCAACTCTAGTACTACTAGTTTAGAATACCTCACCAAAAATTTAGAGCAATTTGAAGTCTAGAAACCCCCAAATAGGGACCCTCTCCAAAACTAGGTTAGAATCTACCTCCTCCTGACCTTTTTCCATTCAAACGGACCTACGAGACAAACAGCTGGACCAAATTAATTTTATAATATGTTCTTAGAATAAAAAAATAATAAGCTTTCAAATGACAGTGATTTTACCTCAATCCGATATTGGACGACAATGATATGGCTAGAATAGTGAAGCAATCGGGATAGGGCGGCGAGCTGGCGACGAGGTCCTCTCGGCCAAAAAGGAGAAGAAGATGAAGATGATGAGGGAGGAGGGTTTTGGCCAACCAAAATGAGAGAGAAAAGAGAGAAGAGTCTTCCATATGATCACTTCGTCAAAGTTTGATTGGTAGGTGGAATAGAGATCTAATTAATGTCAATCACCCATCCCTTGACACTTGTCTTGACTCAAATAATATCCTAGCTTCCCTTTGACTTCCATTGACCACACCACCTTCTCATTTTCTGTAGCTAGGAGGAAGACCAAATGACCATTATGTCCTTCATTAGTTCTTAAGGTCAGGGTAAAGGCTGAGAGGCAAAATGGTAATTTTGCTCTTTCTGTCCGAAACTTCACTTTTTCAATTTAAATTACCTTCGATGAGGCGACGTCTAATTCATTTCCAATGTTGAAATTCCTCATCGTCCAATTTTCAATTTCGAGACCCTATCTTAAGTCAATAGCTCAAAGGGGTTGGAATTCGGAATGTCACATCACTTGTACCTTTCTTAATGATTTTATCAAAAAAGGGTGTTTGTTGAGCAACCACAAGGTTTTGAGGATCATTCATGATCAGACAAAGTGTATCAATTGAAGAAGGCCATGTATGGTCTCGAACAAGCCATAAAGCATGGTATGAAAGACAGAGTTCTTTCCATATTGAGCATAACTTCGAAAAAGATAAAGTAGATACTACCTTGTTCATAAAAAAGAAAGGTGAAAATATATTATCAGTTTAGATTTATGTTAATGACATAATCTTTGGCTTTACTAATGAAAACCTTTGCATGGAATTTTCCAAAATTATGACAAGCGAGTTTGAAATGAGCATGATTGGAGAAATGAACTTCTTCCTTGGACTTCAAATAAAGCAAACAAGAGCTAAAACATTCATCCATCAAGAAAAGTATGCAAAAGATCTGGTGAAAATATTCGGCTTGGAAGGACGCAAATTCATTTAAACACCTACGGCAGCATCTATCATACTGGACAAAGATGAAAAAGGTATGTCCGTTGATTCCAAACTATATAGAAGCATGATTGGATCCTTGTTATATTTGACAGCTTCTAGACCAGATATATTGTTTGTTGTACGCTTATGTTCACGATTCCAATCAAATCCAAAGGAGTCACACATCACGGATGTGAAAAGGGTCATAAGGCATGTAGTATCCTTTACAAATTTCATCCCCGAAATTTATCATTTTCCAGTTATCCAATCTCGAGGTACTGACGCCTCCCCGCATCCTCATTCTCCAAAGTAGTTCCTCCCATTATTTGACGTTACCACTTGTTTTCTTCGACAAAAGTTATCTTCTTCCTCAACTTGCTTCCCTCAGTCATCAACCTGTACTTGCTTTTTTCTATTCTCTTAATATCTATCGGTGTTACACATTCGAGCATTCGAATCTGTCTTTCAATCTACCAATTGGTCCGAAGATAATACGTACATCACACTACAACCTTGCTTTGAAATTCCCAGTTGGATGACTTTTGCAAAACGTCGCCTTAAATTCGCGTTCTTTTCCCATCACGATCATTACCAAATCATCATGAAAATGCACTCCTTGGTGCCTCTATCATTTGGCATAATCATCCAATTCAAACGTCCTTCGTATTGTCGAGGATGCACAAATTTCATTAGCGTACCCTCGATTATCCAAATCGAACCATAACCTTCTCGACTTCTCAGGCAAACTCATAATTGAGTCTTTAATAACTTTTCCTTGATTATATTCGAGATTCTCAAATGACCAATTAATCTGCCAGTTTGCAATGGTTATGCTTTCCTTTATTAGTACATTTCCTTGTCTATGAAACTTCGTGGTTTCCATCCTTAATTTCAATGTTTCTCCTCCAGATACTCAAAATTCTGGTTTTCTCCCAATCGCAATTATTCGTAGTCCTTACGCAACTTCATCCATGTTGCTTCTCATTCGATTCTCTTGGGCAAGTAAATACTTCATATTCTTTTGGTCTTCATAAACTCAAAACCTTTCTTCACTCAAGTCGTGTTTCCCCCAACTTCATCGCAGGTACATTTACAAGCCTACTCCAATCATGTATTAGGTGTCCCAACTCATAAGACCTTACTATCGCGATGTACAAGCAATGCCATATTAGATTGACTTGTTACGTTTCAAAATTTCTTTCTGCGACACTTCGTCATGATCCTTATGATCTTTATACTTCCCCACAGAAACACCAATATCAGCGCGGTCATTGATTGGGCTTTAGTCCTTAGGACTCCTTTTCAATTCGTTCGTCCGCTCGCGCCACACCTCATCCTTAGTCCATTTCATTAACGAAATAAATCCTCTGGGAAATCTTCCCACAACGTCTATACCGAACTATTATAATCCATCAAACTTAGGAAGTCTCAAGCCTCAATAGCTCATGTCGGTCTCAGTCAGCCTATCGCCATCTCCTACTTTCGGAGATCCACAGGGATTCTATTCCTCAGAACTACCTGGCCAAGGAATTTTACCTTATCAGGCCCATAGCTCATGCTATTCATACTTAGCATACAACAAGCATTCTCTTAGGGTTCATAAGATGCTCTCAGAGGTTTTATCATATCCCTCATGACTCTTTAAACAAATCCGATCATTGTCTCTCACGACGGTAACCACCCATCTAATTATTCCTTGGATGCTCAGTCTGGCTATTGTCAACTCCTTTCTACCATGTCTCAAATCTTTCAAATTGTTCCTCACACTTTTCACTTAAGGGTTCAGACCTTGGCTCTCTTTGTCACGGGCCTCCACTAGGACCACACAACATTTTGTTCATTTTTGTTACTCTTTCCTCAAGAAGCATTAGTGCCTTAGCCTCTGGGTTTCACAACCAGTTAATGAGACTTTATCCTAATTTCATCCGTTCCACTGAACGTCGACATTATCCTGGAATTCAACATCGTCTACAAGACAGTCTCTCGAACTTAACTTCCCTTACAACAATTATTCAAGTTCTGCATCGTTTTTCTCAGTCTAGATGCTCCATCTTAATATCAAGACAGTTACGATTTTCTCTTTCTTCCATACTAGGGTCTCTTACCATGTGAAGGAAGCTATACACTTCAGTGGCATTCTCTTATTTCAAATCTACCATGTCCTTCCTATTCCATAGGACGTCGATCTTGGAGTCTGCGCCAACGACGGTGTTTTACTTCCGAATGTGGATGCCACCATACTCGGCATTCTTCTTCCCATAATTCAGTCAGCTCAAGTGACAATATCTGTTTGTCCTTAGTTTCCACCAATTCACGTATCGAATACTCGATTAGATTACCTCAATTTACTCTGCAATTACTCTCTAAGCGCTCTTTTCACTTCTTTAATCATTCACTAGAATTACGAACAGCCAGGACTATCCAGTTCATTCACTTGTCTTTTCATCAACGACCATCTCATGGTCCAATCGTCCTTTAAGAGTGACGCCCTACCCCTTTAAGGGCGATAACACACAATACCACTTCTAGTGGTCTAGATTTATGCTCAATCAATCTCATAAAATCATCAATGTCAGACAACTGATAGATTTCTTTCTTCAACTTTTCCAACGACGAAAGGAACGACATGTCAGTCTCTCATTACGAGACTAGCAACAAAGTAACAACCATCTCTCGCAAGTACGTTTCATGTTCCAAAATGAACATCTCTTCGCTCGTAATCCATGAACAGGAGTTCTCTTCTTTTACTGAGTCCCATTACCATTTCTCAAAATTAGGAAGAACAACTAGCCATAGGGCTTTCAAACTCCAATCCACTCAGAGATTTACTTATCTTATTCAAGGGTCCTTGACCACCTTTACTATATGCTTAAACGACCTTGAGAACTCTGTCTCACATTGGTTAATCGTCCTTTGATCCTTGCAAAAGTATAAGGATCCAAACAACCTTTGTTCTCAAGCAATCCAAGGAAAACACTTCCATTAAACAATTCGATAAAGGCAGTCTAGGAAAATATCATGCCTTCGAGGAAACCCTTCTTCTGGTGACCTTTCACCAATTATCAACAGCCTCTTAAGGCTACAATCTGCCAGGGTCACTTTCTTTCCTTAGTGTACCAAAACCTCTAAGGTTTCCTTACCAAGATCCCCAATCCAGAGGGAGACAACTTCAAATCTCATCCCTCCTTCAAACTTGGTCAATCTCAACCTTATACATGGCTTCATAAGCTTTTCAAAACTCTCGTGGTTCTTCCCACGCATTCAATTTAGAAAGGATTAACTCGGAGTCACCTCTCTCGTGACTCCTATCATTTAACTCATCAGCACTAGCTTCAATTGTCTCAGCAACTTGGGTATAATGACAGCTCTTTCTCGAGTCTGTCTACCATCCACTTTCTCATTTCCATTCAAAATTCTCATGGCCCCTTCAACTCTTAGGTCTTGTACAGTCCACAAGCTCGAGCCAAACTCTTTTCTAGCACTCGTATTCTGGTTACTCATCTTTACTCAATTCTCACGACTCTCTTCAGCTCCAGAGTCATCTCATATCTTGCATACTCGAGCCAATGTTCCTCTAGTGACCATTCTATTGTCGTTCAACCTCATTAGGTTCTCACGTCACTTGAACCACTATGATTTCTTCCAGGAATCAAAAACTTAAGTCATCTACTCAAGTTTATCAGTCTCAGGATGCTCATCTCATCATTCATCATTATCAACTTACAGTGGTTCCCAAACAACTCTCAACTAGTTGTCCATTACCTAAAGATTCCAAATTCTCGTCAGTCAATGACATTCAACAGCTAGGCTCAACAAGGCAACTTCTCAATCTTCAGCAAATTACTAGGCAAGCCTTAACTAGGCCAAAACTTAACTAGGTCAACACCCAACAAATACTCAAAGCATCACTTCTATAAATCAATCGCTCATACCATAAGCATATAGCATTTGCCACTCTGTCATAAACGCGACAGGCTATCTCATTCTCAATAGACATCAGTTTAATGGGTATAAACTCCATATATCGTCTACTCTCTTAATTAGACCTTGGCCAAGCCAATCACATGATGCCAATTACAAAACACGCCCAACAGGCCAATCATAAACATCAATTTTCTTTCAAACGGCATCCACTGTCAAGCACAAAGTTTTTAATTATGCCAATCACAGGCATCATTTCACATGTCATGCCACTTTTGAACATCTTCTTCGATGATCAATCTTGTGCCATACATCTCTAAACCATAATTGGACTCAATCTGATACCTAGACTTCCCCTTTTAAGTTATGACTTGGGTTATCCCTGCTTCTTGCCATCTTAGAAGCCTGCCAGGAGCTGCTCCTTGTCCGGACCTTTCTGTCCCGGCAATCACTTCCCGCCCTCATCAGACCTGGCCGTTGCAGATTGTCCCAAGTCATACATCTACGGAGAAAGCCCCATTCCACACGTCCCATACCATGCTTCATGATGGTTTATAGGTATCCTATCAACTTGTCCCATACCAAGCGACAGTTTATTAAGTCTAATAATGATAAGCTCATGCGCACACCTTCCTCGATTTTCATTTTAATGCCACAAACACATGCGCGTCCTGATTATCTTCTCCACTTGTCATATCAAAATCACCTTTAGATCAATTTCTATCCATTGAAGAGTTCTAATTCCACCGATCAATTGCCTATATTCAACCATATACCTCAAGTGGAGTCGCTAACTAAATCAAATCCATAAGCATTCGATCACAACTGGCCTTTAATCCAATATACCTTGTATACACCTCACCTCATTTCATCCAAGGTTGACAATAGCAATTGATAGCTAAACCATCAAGATATCACGTAATTCAAGCCTGAATCCACCAATACCAGCTGTTTCTTTATAACTCATACTCCCCAAGTTGGGTTATTGACAAACCACAATCATAATCATATAACTCAATCGACCTTCATTCATAAGTTATTCTTTAGCAACCTCAAATCTAAGCTTATGACTCCTCAATTTCTGTTCACTTCCTTGTGAGCATTATTCATAAAATCAGTCAAGATCATCCCTTAAATCGACACTAGGACCATTAGAATGCTACACAAGTTCAAGCCTATAGTCCTCAAGATTCAGTAATCCATGCTTATCTCTCAAGGTCTTATTACCTAATTGTCCTCAAGTCATCGCTCCTTATCACTCCAAGTCTCGATCACATTGGATCGAGCTGACCTTACTCTGATACCACTTAAATGGGGATGTCACGTCCCGAACCTGTCAGGCATGCAAAATCCCACTGGGGCCGTCTTGTCTTTCGGTAGTACCCAGGATCCGTCGGCCAACAATTAATAACTTCTAAATGGTGCAAACATGCGGAAGCGATGAAACTTCTCCATTCAATTCAGCCTTAAGATAACTTAGGACATAGGATACGTCTTCTTATAAACACCCACTATAGGTTCAGAGGATACAACTCTAACTTCAAGGTAACATGAAATCTATAAATTCACCAAAGTATAAATCCATTTCATATAATTACTTCTTCAAACACCGATCATTGACAAGCTCAGATTTCCATCGCCTGGGACCTGAAAAAGTTAATCCCATGACGGAGTGAGATATACATCTCAGTAAGATGGGTCCTAACCCTAGGTTAGGCTGACCGTCCACTCAGGCAATTACAATCACAAACAATTTATACAAAATCCCAAGAGGCATTCAACTATCACGAAATAACACATGAACAATAAGCATACACTCCAGGCATCTTATCACATCATTTAGTCCAAGCATGCATAAACAAGGCATGTTGCGCCTTTCACCCTTTCCTGCCTCTTCACTTTCATGCTCGCATTTAGAACGCCTCAGGCTAGATCCGTGTAAACGCATCAGACCGTCTCATTGACAAACCCACGTAAACGCGTCATGTTTTCAATGTCACTCCAAGCTTGTGTCGACACATCATAATTCTGTCCCACGTTTCAACGCATCAGGACTATGGCCTTCTCAACCCCGCGTCTCATACACCTTAGGGTGCCATTCAATTCAAATCCCGCGCCTCAACGCCTCAGGGCATTCATCCACACCACCCCGCGTCTCATATGCCTCAGGGTGTCACAACATCTCAGACATGCCATAAATTTCAGTTCATTTTATAGCACATGTTCGATTACAAGCTCATGCGACGAACGACACATCCATAGCATGCGAGACAATTACATTTGACATACAAATGCAATGACCAATTCATGACACAAGCATCATCAATCAATCAAGCCCTCAATAGCTTTCTAGGACATACATTGGGCAACCACATAACAACTTCCAAAAATCGATCGATTCGTATCTAAAAATCGCCCAATCGAGTTCAATCTTCCTATCACAGGTTTAGAATCCCCTTACCTCAAGCTTAATGCAATACAATTCTTCTCCCAAGGACCTCAAGGGTTCGGTCCAAATAATCCAAGGACAACTCAACCGCGCAACCTAATGAAATTCATCCAATCGTCAATTTTTGTTGCTCAATTAGCCAATCCATGGGACATAAACCGTATTGACATGTTCATCAACATCCTAGCATGTCTCAATGATGAATTTGAGACTCAATTCCAACACCAATGGCCCCCAACAGAACCGGTATGCACAGAACCGAACCGGTCATTATCGGTTCTATGTATACCTCAACTAATCAGCCCTTAAACTACCTCAAATCCTCAATTTATTTACTAATCTACTTGCTAACATGTAGTTCTAAGGATTGGGGAGCCTCACCAAAAATTTGGAGCCAAGGCAACGCCGAGAAGTCCTTGAATGGCGCCGGTTCCTCGGGTCCTCCAACGGTCAGTTTTTGCCCTTCAAACACAAGACACATTTGGGGTCAAAACTCCATCAAATTCCTCCAAAATTTTTACCACATCTCATCCAACTTTAATACTATAAGTGTAGAAGACCTCATCGAATATTTGAAGCAACTTGAAGTCCGGAAGATCCTGGAACAGGTCTTTCTCCAAAACCGATCAGAAACTAACCTCGTCCGACCTTTGTCCACTCAAAACGAGCTACGGGAAGATCTACAGGGTCAAATTGAGCTTATAATATGTCTATGGATAGATAAGACAATAATATTTCATTTGGCGGTAGTTTTACCTAGATCCAGTATCAGACGAAGAAGATATGACCGAAATAGTGAGACGGTCGGACTAATCGGCTGGGAGTTCTCGGATTCAAAACTGACCAGCCTAACCTTTGTTCCTTCAAACGGCTTTACGGGACAAATGACTGGGTGGATTTGGACCCATAATATCTTGTTGGAACGGCAAGACAATAATCTTTCCATTGATAGGTGGTACACCTTAATTTGATGATGGACGAAGAAGTTATGGCCAAAATAGTGGCCATGATCGGAACTGAGCGAGTAAGCCGAGCGAGCTAGTGAGAGAGAGATAGAGTTTTGAGAGAAAATGGCAAGAGAGAAAGAGATGGCCGGCCAAAGTGAGAGAGGAGAGAGAGAAATTGATCTTCTTCTACATACTAAATGGTCAACATGAATAATGGTAGGTAAAAAGTATTTCCATCACCTCATGGCTTAATCCTTTTACATTTGTCCATGTGTCAATCATTTGCTCATCCAATGGCTCTCATTTCTTCAAATTTTCGGCAACTATAATGGGCTTCAATGACCCAAATGCCCTTGTCCAATTATCTAGCCAAAGCTAAGACTTGAGGGATAAAATGACAATTTTATCCCCGACGTCCGGAACATCATTTTTCTCATTCCTATTTTCTTTGATAAGGCGATCGCCAATCAAATTATAATATTGAAATTC
Source organism: Rhodomyrtus tomentosa (assembly GCA_028455895.1). Classification (NCBI taxonomy): domain Eukaryota; kingdom Viridiplantae; phylum Streptophyta; class Magnoliopsida; order Myrtales; family Myrtaceae; genus Rhodomyrtus; species Rhodomyrtus tomentosa. The sequence goes on along the minus strand of JAPCWY010000003.1, from coordinate 42,937,032 downwards.
TTGATTCCTCATTTTCAAATTTCAAGACTCGTTTCTAAATAAATTCTCTATCAGACGTGGTTCCAGACTATCTCGAACTGACAGACGGCTTTTGCAGACGTTACGTGTATCGACCTTGTGATTCATATCACAATTAGGGCTCGTCAATTCATGGCGACTTTGGTTGTCATGTAATTGTGATGGTCTATTACTAGTTCCGACGGTCTCGATCGTCACTATTCGATTTAGAAAAATTTTATAAATTATACATTGGTTAAGCGATATCACCCCCACTGCAATTGTATAACGCTAGCAATGCATTCCTTAATCGTTCTTAGATCGGCCTTTTATGGCTCTAAATGTCTCCTCGACAATCCTTACGGTCAAAGCGCCATTCCCTATTCAAGCTCCCTAGGTCCACGTACCTTGTCTCTCGTTAGCCTTTCCCTTTTGGTCAGTCAACTCGAGATTGATCAGATCTGAGCGAGATGCGACTGAAATACATCGTTAGATACATCTCTCATTAATGAGTCTGAAATGACAGGGAAATCAAAATATCACAGCTAATGCTAGGCAAGCTTCACCGATTGACCTTAATCAGACCGCGAACCCGCATACGCTTGCCACTTATGATGTGAGTGGGTTCGCGTGATAAATCCTGCAGCCACTCCCGGTCAAGTTCCAACTATTGAGGTCTTGCCAAAGGCCCCACCCGTCATGATTGAACTAGAGGAGAAACGGAAAGAGAAGTACGTTCCAAAGCTCGATGAAGGAGTAAGGAGAATTGCCAAGATCGAACAATGCCTTACCAGTTAGGAGTTTGAGCTATCTAAATTTGATAAGATCATGCCTTTAGCTAAGATTGAGGTCCCTTCTGACTACAAAGAGCTTGAGTTTGCAAGGAAGTACAATGGGACAAACTGCCCCAAGGCACATCTGAAATACTACCTGTACAAGATGGCAAAGTACTCTGACTACGTCCTGCTACTCATCAGCACATTCCAAGAAAGCTTGACGGGTGGGGCTTTAACTTGGTATGTTGAGTTGGATATCCAAAAGTACGAGGACTAGGAGGAAGTTGCGGTGGAGTTTCAATGCTAGTACAAGTTCAACATGACCACTGCCCCCACTAGGGAAGACTTGCTTAGGGTCGCGAAAGGCAAAAGTGAGAGCGTTCGCTTGTACGCTCAAAGATGGAGGGCCTTGGCCACCCAAGTCAAACCCTTGATCCCGAGGAGGAATTGGTTGATATCTTATTAAAGGCATTTTCTTACGACTACTTTGAGAGGCTAAACACGTCTGGGTGCCAAACTTTCGCGCATTTGATTAAGGTGGCGGAAGACACGAGTGGCCAAATGAGGGAAAGGCTAAACGCCTGAAGCAGGCCCGAAGCGCCAATTCCCAGTAAAGAAAGGTCGAGAACCAAGTTTCGAAGTAGCCTTCATGTCCAACCCTCCAAGGCCAAGGAAGTTCGACGACTCAACCCTGACTCAAGGGAGTACTTTCTAGACAAATCAGAAGAATCTGGAACCTATGAAGAGGGGACCTTCGTCATTCACACCTCCCCAATCCTAATGTCGAAATTACTCCCCAAGCTCCTCGAGGCGAGATTACTGGCTAAAAAGTCACCAAGAGCAAGGCCTCCCAGATTCCTAGGGTTCGATGAGAGCCAAGCATGTGTATACCACATGGGCGAGAAAGGGTACAATTAGACAACTGTTGAGCTCTACAGTATGAAGTTCGAGCCCTCATCGATAACAATCTCTTGGAATTTAAGGTACGGATTCGAAAGTCCAGCATAATCCCCTACCGAAACACACCGTTAACGTTGTATTTGACGTTGATTTGAGAGGTGATTTGGAGTTTTTGGTTAATGTGCCTAAGATGGAAGCATCACTAGCCATGGTCTCACAGTATCTGGGACAGGACGAAGTCACGAAAGAACAAAAAATGGCACGCTTATATAAGTTGACCGATAAAGGTGCTATTGCCAAGATCAATAGTCATCCCTTCACGGGATACTATGTAAGGGTTAACCTTGATCCAAACCAATTCATTTTGAAGGCCACGAGAGGAAAGACCTAGGACGTTCCCGCATGATATTTGTTGAATGTCAAAGATACTGAAGAAGCGGAAGAGTCAAACGGATATAAGAAGCACCTGGAGAAGGCTCGCTGAGGTGACTGAAAGTTCATTAAAGAAGCCCTTCAAAGAGGGGAAATTATCGATAATTTAGGGCAAGACAGCGGAGGTTACAACTTCAAAGTGTCATACTCCATCCCTCCGAACTTTTTCACTAATCCCAAGGAAGTAATTCCTGATAGCTGGGGAGGCATGGATGACCTCCAAGAGCTGGAAGAAGCCAGGGCGACCGCTGAAGTAATCCCTATGCAAGCCCGAGGAACAGAGAATGACTCAGGAATGCTCATGCGACTAACTGATCTAGAAGCACGGGTGACCAATCTTGTAAACATGCTGATCGAGTCAATCCCACGAATGGAGATGGATAGGCCTAAAGATGATATCTTTATGCTGATTGAACAACGAAAAGAACTGGAAAGGCAGGGCCGCAAACTTATCAATTTGGAAGAACAATACCGAGAGTTAACCAATGACCTCGTAAAGTTGAAAACCCTGATGAACTCTCTTTCCCTCTAGACCAAAGCTTCCTCATCAAAGCCTGTTAGTGATATTGCCTTCCGACGGGGGTATAGCGGAGAGGGATGTCCGAAAGTACAAGTCTTATTTTACTTAAGGACAGTCTTCAGGCTCGGCAAGGATGAGAAGGCGCTTGTCCAGAATTTTGGTTCAAGTTTGAAAGGATTAGCCTTTTCTTGGTTCCTCACTTTTGAACACTGTCGACCTAACACGTGGGATGACTTCATAGCACATTTCCTTGAGCGCTTTGACATAAAACAACCGTTTCACTTTAGTCGTGGAGACTTAGTCTTCGTGGAAAAGGAGAAAGAAGAAATTTTTTTTATCTTACGCATTTCGATGGAGAAAATTGCTGCAAGGTATACGCTACTTTGTCTTAGGAGGAGTTGGAAGAATACTTCATAAAGGCCATATCACGCGAAGCCGTGACATCCATAGGCACCTACAGGTATCACTCTTTCACCCATCTGTTAGGTGAATTGGAAAAAACCGAGTGGGCTTGGCAGCAAGATAAAACATGAGGATCAAGGATCAAGAAAACACATGGTGCAATCCAATTTATGGAAAAAAGGAATGGAAAATCCAGACCTACCAAATCTAGATCCATATCCACTGAAGCGTGTCCTCCTAGTCCGAGAAGTGGGTATAATTCAGAAGAGCTTTACCTAGATGGGTCCATCTGTGTGTTGGAGGGGGTAAACCCGCTTGTGATTAACCTCGCTGAATTTGACATGGTATCTGAAGATGACGTTAAGGTAATACAGGAGATTAACAAATCCCCTGAAATTGAAATCACCAAAGGCAATCCTCTGGTAATCGCTCTCCCCGTAGTAGGACCATATGACCCTAAGGCGGGTCACTAGGATTATGGTACTAGCGATGTAGATACTATCACCCGCTTTGGAAGGTGTCTGGTTCACATAAATGATGTCGCAGAAAATAGGGGGTAGCCAAGGAGGACGTCAGGCAAGTCTTATCCCTTTTCCGAACCAACGAATTTGAAGTGGCCGAGCAGTTGAGAAAGATGCCCCCCAGATTTCGCTCCTGAAACTTTTCAAGACCTCTGAAAAACATCAGGATGCTCTTCTGAAGGTACTTAATGAGGCATATGTACCTAAGACTACCAACGAGGTGCAATTAGAGGATTTTGTGGGCGCTATCTTCCTGAAGGATTAGATTTCCTTCTCAGACGAAGATTTTACAACAGAAGGTTGAGGCAATAACAAAGCGCTATACATATCAGCAACATGCCATGGCAAACAAGTGTCACGCATACTAGTGGACAATGGGTCAGCATTTAACATATATCCTATGAATACAATCCGAGATTTAGGAGTGAAGGAAGACTCTATTAAGGCTTTAAAATCGACCATTCGAGCATTTGATGGAGCAAAGAGTGTGGTAGTTGGAGAGGTCGAGTTAGCTGTCACCGTAGGCCCAACAGAATTCTTAATCAGCTTTCAAGTTATGGACATCCCGGCATCATTCAGAATGTTACTAGGAAGGCCATGGATCTACATGGCTGGAGCTGTTCCATCCAGCATGCATCAAAAGGTTAGAATGGTGGTTAATGACAAGTTGTAAAATTGTTATCGGAGGTAATGAAGGACGAATAGACTTGGCTGTGTTACCTATGTTTGATTTTGATGTCATTGTTGGAATAGATTGGCTAAGTAAACAAGGGGCCGTAATGGATTGTAGTAGTAGGGTAATTCGATTTCATCCTATCGAACGCTCTAGTTTCTAGTTTGTGGGAAGTCGAGGAGGAACTTCGATTCCCTTGTTTTCGTCACTAGAGGAGACTAAACTATTGAATGAAGGATGTGAGACTTATTTAGCCATTGTGATGGATGCGACGATTGAGGAGTTGAAGTTAGAGAAAATAGTCGTAGTACGTGAATTCCCTGATGTATTTTTGCAAAAGGTACCTGGTTTACCACCTGAAAGGGAAGTGGAGTTTTCGATTGAATTAACCCCTAGAACGGAACCGATTTAGAAGGCGCCTTATAGGATGTCTTTGCCAGAGTTGAAAGAACTAAAGATGCAAATGCAAGAGTTACTAGACAAAGGATTTATTCGTCCAAGTGCATCGCCTTGGGAGCACCTGTGCCGTTTGTGAAGAAAAATGATGGGTCATTGTATTTATGCATTGGCTATAGGCAACTGAATCAAGTTACTATTAAGAACAAGTATCCGTTTCCAAGGATAGATGACTTGTTTGATCAGTTACAAGGGATGTCCATATTCTCTAAGGTTGACTTAAGGACAGGTTATCATTAGTTGAGGATCAAGAAGGAGGATATCCTGAAAACTGCTTTTAGGACGAGGTATGGACATTATGAGTTTACCGTCATGCCGTTTGGATTGACCAATGCTCCAATCATATTTATGGACTTAATGCATTGAGTATTCAAGGAATATCTGGATCAGTTTGTGAACGTCTTTATCGATGATATTTTGATTTACTCGAGGTGTAGTGATGATCATGAACGACATTTGCGAATTATCTTACAGAGCTTAAGGGAACACTTGCTCTATGCCAAGTTTAGCTAGTGCGAGTTCTAGTTGAACAAAGTGGCATTTCTTGGTCATGTGGTATCTGGAGAAGGAATCTTCATGAATCCTTCGAAGATCGAGGCAGTTATGATTTGGCCTAGGCCCACAACGATTACTGAAGTTCAAAGTTTTCAGGGATTGGCAGGTTACTATAGGCGATTTGTGAAAAAGTTCTCTTCCATAGCCACTCCTTTGACGAGGTTGACTAAGAAAGATACATGGTTTGAATGGACGGATAAATGCGAAAAGAGTTTTCAAGAACTCAAGCGACGTTTGACGACTGCACCAATTTTGACGATTTTGTCTGGTTCTGGAGGATATGAGATTTATAGTGATGCGTCGTTGAAAGGACTAGGATGAGTCCTAATGCAACATGGAAAAGTAGTGGCGTATACGTCGCGTCAGTTAAAACCTCATGAGATGAACTACCTAACGCACGACTTGGAATTGGCTGCGATTGTCTTTGCATTAAAGATTTGGAGGCACTATCTGTGTGGTGAGAAGTTCTAGATCTATACGGATCATCAGAGCTTAAAATATTTCTTTTCTTAGAAGAAATTGAATATGTGGCAACGTAGGTTGATGGAGTTGCTTAAAGACTACGACTGTGATATTCTATATCACCTTGGAAAGGCTAACAGGGTAGTAGATGCCCTTAGTCGAAAGTCGAGCATTGCACATCTGTTGGTCAAAGGATGATCTATACTTGAAAGACTAAGAGACTCAGAGTTTAAGTTGGAAGTTTGCTAATTGTCAAGTGTGATGGTAACTTTGAGAGTCGAACCAGAAATACAAGAGACGATTAAGGCATTGCAATCCACAAACCCTAATATACAGAAGATCTTGGAAATGGACACCGATAAGAGAAAATCTAACTTCCAAGTATCTGAAGATGGAATTTTGAAGTTTCGAGGGCGATTGTGCGTACCCAATGATGAGGAGCTTAAGGAAAAGGTCTTGTCTGAAGCTCGCATAAGTAATTATAGTATTCATCCGGGTAGCACAAAGATGTATCAGAACTTACACCAGCATTATTGGTGAAATGGGATGAAAGCGGACGTGGCTAAGTACGTAGCTAAGTGCCTGACGTGCTAGCAAGTGAAAACGCATCATTGCAAACCTGGTGGTATGCTATAGCCCTTGGAGATTCCCGAATGGAAGTGGGAACATATCACCATGGATTTTGTCATGAGCTTGCCGAGGAGTCAAAGAAGTCATCGTTCAATTTGGGTGATAGTGGAGAGGTTGACGAAGTCCGCTCATTTCCTGCCTGTGCAAAAGGATTTCACGATGGATAGATACACTGATTTGTATATGCGGCATGTAGTACGACTTTATGGAGTGCCTGTGACAATAATGTCAGATAGAGATCCCAAGTTTACCGTGAATTTTCGGAAGAGCCTTTAGAATACCATGGGAACGAAATTGCAGTTTAGTACGACGTACCATCCACAGACCGATGGACGGTTTAAGAGGACGATTCAGACGTTAGAGGATATGCTGCGAGGATGTGTCATTGATTTTAAAAGCTGATGGGGAGAAATATTGCATTTGGTGGAGTTTGCGTACAATAATAGTTATTAGCAGAGCATCGGAATGGCACCATTTGAAGCGCTATATGGTAGAGCGTGCAGGACTCCGATTTGTTGGGATGAAGTTGGCGAGAAGAGTGTAACAGGCCCGAAATTGGTGGAACAGTCGACCGAGGCAGTTAAGGTTATACGAGAAAGACTTAAAATGGCCTAGAGTCACCATAAAAATTATGAAGATAAGCGACGAAGGCTTTTGGATTTCCAAGTGGGTGATCACGTCTTTCTCAAAGTGTCCCTATGCGAGGATTATCCCTATTTGGGAAGAAAGGGAAGCTAAATCCAAGGTACGTAGGTCCATTTGAGAAATTGGAAAAGATTGAAACCTTAGCTTATCGTCTTGCATTGTTGCCAAGCTTATCGCAAGTTCATAATGTGTTTCATATGTCGATGCTAAGGAAATATGAACTAGACCTGACTCATGTACTGGATTATGAAATCATTGAAGTGGATGACAAGATATCACATGTGGAAAAGTCAGTGCGAATTGAAATCGAAAGGAGCAAGTCCTGAGGAAAAAGACAATTCCACTCGTCAAGGTGATCTGGGATCACCATGGGACGGAAGGCGTTACCTATGAAAGCGAAGAAGCGATGAAGAGCCAGTACCCCCAGTTGTTTGAGTAGATTTGGATTATTGCAAATTTCGAGGACAAAATTTTGTAACGGGGAAGAGTTGTGACATTATGACTTTTCGACCATCCCGAGATGTATGAATGAGAAGATATCTATTGATGTATTTGACGTTTATTTCGCTCAGACCTAAACAATTCGAGTTAACTGACTAGAAAGGGAAAAGCTAACGAATGACAAGTACGTAGACCTAGGAACTCAAATAAGGAACGTCACTTTGACCAAAAGAATTGTCGAGGGAATATTTAGAGCCAATAAGTGGCGATCTATGAATGATTAAGGAATTCATTATTAGCATTATACGATTGGAAAGCGGGTGATTCCGCTTAACCGACGTATGATTTGCAAACCTTTCCTAAATCGAATCCATAAGATCGCAACTGTCGGAGCTAGTAATAAACGTTCGTAATGACATGACAACTAAAATCATTGTAACTTGAGTCGTCCTAAATGTGATGAGAATCACTAAGTCGATACATGTGAACGTCTGCGAAAAGCTGCCCGTCGGTCTGAGATAAACTGGAATAACGATTGATGGAAAACGGACCATGAATTGGATCTCAGAATTTGATATTGGACGAAGACAATTCAAAAGGAATTGGATGTCGCCTCAATGACGGTAATTTCGATGGGAAAAAGTGAAATTTGAACTGAAATTGTAAAATTACCCTTTTGCCCTCAAATGACATTCTTTCTCTTAAGATTAAGTAAGGGCAATTTAGTCTATCACCCTATCCTTTAGTGGCCCAACTCTTAAGGGTATATTAGTCATTTTTTTTATTTAAAGATTTTATGGATGATAAGACAAAAATCCATAGGCTAGAGGCTAGGACCTAGTTGAGCATTAACTGATAATCATAATCTCACCTCCCATTCCTCTCTCTCTCTCTCTCTCTCTCTCTCTTTGCCTTGGAGATTAAGAAAAGCAAGGGCACACTCTCTCTCCTCTAAGTTCTCAGCCGAACCATCTCTCTTTCTCCTCCTATCCATTCTCTCTTCCTTTCTCTCATTCTTTCTTGCTCTCCCTCTCGGCCAACAACTCCCCTGCCCGTTTGCTCGCCATGACGCTGGCTTTCGGCCACCATCCGACTCAACTTCGACCACCACAACACTCATTGATGTCTTGCCTACAAACTCTAAATGACCGATCATTCATTCGTTGCCTCATTGGACCCGTGGAGCATTCGGAACCTGCCTAGGTCAGAATCGGAGCAAACCTGACTGTGAGCCCTTTCGGACAGGCTTTGGGAGGTTGTCTTGCTTCCAAATCAAGGTGAGCCCTCCTTAAGACATAGTATTAGGGTTGATTAGGTTTGATTTGAAGCTGTATTGATGATAGATGTATTATAATGGATGAACTTTAATAGATTTCTTAAGAACAAAATTTCATCCTCTTTGACGGGTGTGGGAACCGAGCATCTTTGAAGGCCGTGGAAGCGTTGCCTTGCCTCAAAACCTGTTGGTAAGATACCCTAAGACATGATACTACATGTTAACAAAGGATAGATGAGTTAGATTGGAGTTTTGATAGTCGGTTTGCATGGAATTCTCTAGGAACAGAACCTGTTTGCACCAGACAGATTAGGATCCGAAGATTGTTGCGGTTCTTGGAGAAATTTGTTGGCTGCATTAGCTTGGTAAGTTGATTCTAACCCTTAGTTAAGATGTTATATTACTAAAGGGTGGATTTTTGGTGGAATTGAAAGGGCTTAAAGGACGGTTTTGGTGTGAAACACGTGAGGGACCCGAACGCTGTGTAATCCCATTTTCAGCACGCACCGTTTTTAAAACGAGTCGTTCTAAGTCATCCGATGTCTAAATTGAGCCATGTATTCACCCACACGTCCGTAAGATATTAAGGGACAAGAATCTCAAATTTGTTTCCTCAAAACTTCAGTAAAAAATATCAGTCTTCATAAGACTGAACCTGGTTGAGGGTGGGCAGATTTGTGAATTGAAGTTTTTATGGTTTGTCCTTGATTGAGTACCATGTTTCAATGCTTAGGAAGCAATGAATTAAAGCTGTGAATGCTTGGTGATGCTATACCGTGTGTGAATTAGGGCATGTGATGATTAATAGGGTTTAATTAAGGGCTTTAATGCTTCGGTTTGCACTCGAAGTCGAATGTGGCTTAATGTAATGTTATGCATATGCATGATGGCCGAATGATGTACTTGAAATGATAAATTGATTGTGATTGAACCGTTTGTCTTGAGTGGTGAGGAGATGACACGATGGTGTGAATTGCTTGTGATTGTGATAAAAGGCTTAATGAAAAGAATCAATGTTTGTTTTATGGCCAATGCATTGAGCTGGGGAGGGAGTTACTCCCATTGACCTGACGAGGTCTTGTGGCTAGAGAGTCCTACTTTGTCGGATCATCTCGAAGGTTGTAAGAATCAAGAGTTAGGTAGTGATCGAATCATCTCTAAGTCCAGATTTGAGAGTCCTATAAGTTGACCAAATCATCTCGATGGTGTGGAGTGTCGAGAGTCACTATAGAGACTGAATCATCTCATAGCGAAAGTCATGATGACCGAATCATCTCGATAAGGCGTCGAGAGTCATGTGATTGACCGAATCATCTCGCGGCCCAAGTAGGGTGGCCCTTAATGGGCGTAAAGAAGATAAAAGACTAAAATATGATCGTGATGTGTTTCCGAGTTTGTATGATTGAAATGCTTGAATTGGCTGAAATGCCTGGAACGCATGGAATGTCTGATATGCCTGAGTGGCTTGAAAAGTTTGGATTGAAAATTAAATTTGTGAATGACATGAGTAGCTGAATGCCTAAATGCGATTCTTATGCCAATTGCTTGAATGTCATGTATCAAAAGCATTTTTCAAAACTTGCATATTTTAAAACGTGTTTGGAGGTACCAATTACCTAGCTAAGGGTTAGCGTTAACTTATTGAGATTATTATCTCATCCCGTCGTGGGACCAACCTTTTCAAACCCAAAGCCCTGAAGGTGCCCCGAAGTAGAAGAAGAGGAAGATGAAGACGAGTCTGTCTAGTTTATGGATTTCTTTTTGGGAATTCTTTTTGTAGTCTGCAGTGCTTTCCTCCGAACCCTACTTACTTTTGATGTAATAGACCTTTATTTGGAAGGCGATGTATGTTGTTTTTAAATCCTATGTCACCTTTTGCTTATTTTATGTATGGGGTTTTATTTTTGCTTCCGCATGTGCTTTTCATATCGTGCTACATGAGTTTGCCGTTGGATCCTAGGTTATCTTATTTGTATTGACGGTTGTGTGGGATGCTGGCGTGCCCATCGGGGTCGAGGCGTGACAATGGGGGTCTTGCCAAGCTTGTTATAGCAGCCTGAGGCGTTATTACGCGGGCCGTACCATTTGGAATTGTGATATGTGATGAGAAATGCCTCATGATTTGAAAAAGGGCCTCAAGAGTGTTTGTTTTGATTGAAAACCCTGCCATAGTATGGAGCTTCATTTTACTCATGGATTTTGTGAATGAATTGAATCGATTTGAAGCACTGAAGTGCCATATTTTGGCAATGTCATGTTTTTACCATGTCAATGTTTTAAATTTCAAGACACCCGTTTTCATAAAGTGTCTAGGGGTACTGGCAGCTTAGTTTAGGGTTAGGTTTAGCTTACTGAGTTTTATATCTCACCTCGTCGTGGGATTAACATTTTTAGGTCCTAGGCGATGGAAACTCGAGTTTACCATGGATTGGCATTCAAAGAAGTTCTGGGAGGAAAATGAAGATATACCATTTTGTGACCTTAGTGATTTCATATTGTCTTAGAGTTGGAATTGTAAATCGAAACCCTACACTGTATATGGAGTATTTGTTTTTGTGTTGCATCATCCTAAAGTCATCTTTTATGAAAATAATGAAGGAGTTGGTTTTCTCGCTTCCGCTTGCACATTTCATTTCTATGGATTTATAAGTTGTCGGCCGAAGGATCTTGGGTATTAATGAAAATAACAATGCCCTGGCAAGATGTTCACGTGCCCATCGGGTTCGAGGTGTGACATCCCCGCTTGTTTGGTATCGGAGTAAGGTCAGCTCGATCCAATTTGATTGAGACTTGGAGTGATAAGGAATGATGACTTGAGAACAATTAGATAGTGAGACCTTTAGGATTAATCATTGATTGCTGAATCTTGAGGATTATAGGCTTGAATTTGTGTTGTATTTTAATGGTTTTGGTATCAATCTTAATTGATGATCTTGGGTGGTGACATGGTTGAGGTTCACGAGGAAGCAAACATAAATTGAAGAGTCATAAGCATGGATTTCGAGATTGTAAATGTGCTTGAGATTGATCGAGGATTGCTTATGAACAGAGGGTCAATCGGATTATATGATTGTGATAGTGGCTTGTTAATGACTTACCTTGAGATATATGGTTGAGAATAGGCAATTGATCTATGTTATGTGACAGTCATTGGGGAATTAGAAATCTTCTATTGATAAGAATTGACCTGAAGGCGAATGTGGTGTGACGAGTAGTGAGGACAATCATGCAGTACATGTGTTTGTGGCATTAAAATGAAGTCGTGGAATGTGCATGCATGAGCTTATCACTATCGGACTTAATAAACTGTCACTTGGTATGGGATAAACTGATAGGATATCTATAAACCGCAATGAAGCATGGTATAGGACGTGCGAAATGGGACTCTCCCCGTAGATGTATGATTTGGGACAACTTGCAATGACCAGGTCTAGACAGAGAGGTCCGGATAAGGAGCATCTTCTGGTAGGTTTCTAAGATAGCAAGGAGGCAGGAATGATCCAAATCATAAATTGAAAGGAGGAGTCTCGGTATTGAGTTAAGTATGATTTTGGTTAAGAGATGTATCGCATTGAGTTGATCCTCAAGGTGAATTTTCAAAAGTTACATGCCTTTGTAGTGGCGTTTGTAATTGGCATGATTAAGAGCTTCGTACTTGGCATTGGGTGTTATTGGAAAAAGAGAAACTTTTGACGAGTGTGTTGGGCCTGTTTTGGGCAAGTTTCTATTGAATGTTGCTTGGCTGATGTCTCTCAAATTTGAGATAGCCTGCCGTGTTTAAGCTAGAGTGGCGGATGCCTCTAAACTTAAATTATGAGCGATTGATTCATTAAATTGATGCCTTGAGGACTGGTCCGATAGTTGATGAGTTAAGACTTGCCTAGTAGTTGACTGTTATCTAAGAAATTGCCTAGTTGAGGCTCACTTGATAAATGGTTGTCAATTGAGGATTATTTGGAATCCCAGAATGATGGGCAATTAGTTGAGAGTTGCCTAAGAACCACTGGACGACTGATTGTTGGTGATAGCTAGTAAGATGAGCAGCCTAAGACTGCTAGACCTACATGAATGACTTAAGTCTTTGATTCTTGGAGGGAATTGTAGTGGTTCAAGCTCCATGAGAACCTAATAAGGTCGAATGACTAGAGTATGGTCACCATAGGAGCATTTGACTCGAATATGCAAGATATGAGAAGATTCAAGAATCGAAAAGAATGACGAGAATTGAGTAAAGATGAGAAACTGAGGTATAAGTACTGGAAGAGCGCTTGGCTCGACCTTGTAGACTGTTCGAGACCCAAGAGTTAAAAGGGTCATGAGAACTTTGAATGAAAATGGGAAAATGGATGGGTAGGTAGACTCGAGAAGGAGCTGTCATTGTTACCCAAGTCACTGAAACTGTTGTTGCTGTTGCTAGCAAAGTAACGGAAGCCATGAAAAGGACGATAGGTAATGGGAAGGAAAATTGTCTGATGGATAGCTCGTGTAATGGCTTATGAAGTGCAAGTTGGATGAGTTCTAAATAGAGAATGAATTTGAAACTGCTTTCCTCTAGATTGGGGATTGTGTAAGGAAACCTTAGAGATTTTAGGTGCACGGAAGAAAGAAATCCTAGCAATTACTAGCCTTAAGAGGTTGTCAATGATTGGTAAAAGATCACCTAAGGAAGAGTTTTCCTTGGAGGCATGATATCTATCTAGATTGCCTTCGTTGAGTTACTTAATGAAAGGAGTGGATGATTGGAGGAAATATGAGTAAGAGAACTCTTGCTCATTGATTACAAGCAAAGAGATGTTCATTATGGAACATGAAATGCGCCTGTTGGAAATGGCTATTACCTTGGCGTAGGACTTGTGATGAGAGATTGACGTTTCATTTCTTTCGTCGTGGGGAAATATTAATTAAAGAGTTATGTTAGTTGTCTGGCTTTATTGATTAAAATGGAATTGATTGAGGATGAATCGGAATCACTAGAAGTGACATCGCGAGTTATCACCCCTAAAAAATAGGGCGTTGCCCTTAAGGATAGTTGAACCATGAGATGGGTGTGGATGAAAAGAAAAGCGAACGGACTTGATAATCCTAGCTACTTGCGATTTTAATGAATGGATGAGCAAGCAAAAAAGAGTGCTTGGATTGTAAATGCAAGGAGATTAATTTAATCGATTGAGATACCCAGGTTGTGGATGTGCGGAGACTAAGGAAAGTATATAGTTTCCTTCATAGGGTAAGAGACCCTAGTGTGGAAGGAAGAGAAAGTTCTAATAGCATGGTGATTGGGATTGAGCGTCTGAACTAAGAAAGAAGACGCAGAACTCAAATGATCTCCGTTGAATAATTCAGATGAACTATCCTGTAGACAATGTTGAACTCCAGGATATGTCGATGTTCAATTGAATGAATGAATGAAATTGAGATAAGGTCACATTAGCTGATTGTGGGACCAAGAGGTTAAGGCACTAATAATTCCTGAGGAAAGTGTGACAAAAATGAACAAAAGACTACCTGATAGAAGTGAGGACCCATAAAAGCATAGAGCCAAAGTATAAGCTCTTAAGTGGATGGTGCGAAGGACAGTTAGAACGATTCGACACATGGCAATAAAGAAGTGGATAGTAGTCAAGTTGAGTATTCAAGGAGTAATTGGATTGATTGTTATCGCCTTGAGAGACGACGATCAAGTCATTCAATGAGTCATGAGGAATATGAACGACCTTAGGAAAGTATCCTAGGGACCTTAAGAAGACGCTCGTTGTGTGCTAAATGTGAAGAGCGCGAGCCTTGGGCTTGATAAGGTAAGATTCCCTAGTCGTGGAGTTTCTGGGAAATGAAATCCTTGTGGAGCACTTGAGAAATGGAATAAGTGATGAATTGACTAAGGTTGATGCGAATTGCTAAAATTTGAAGTTTCCTGGAACTGATGGATTGTTATAGACAGATCGTGGAAAGATTTCCCACAATAGCTATTCCATTGATGAAAAGGTCTAAGGACGAGTTGTAGCGCAAATGCATGAATGAACGTGAAAAGAGTTTTCAAGGACTTAAGTCACTGACAATGGCGTTTCCGTTGGAATTGAAAAGCTTATGAAGATCATAATGACGTGACACAAAAAGGAAATTTGAGGCGTAACAAGGCAAATTGAAATAGGCCTTGCATATACGTCGTGATAGTAAGGTCATATAAAGCGGAGTGCCAACGCATGATTGGAATTATCATGCAACCGTTCTTGCGACGAAATTTGGGAAACGTGACTTGCATGGAGAAAGGCTTTGAGTTATACGGACCAAGATAATGTGAAGTACTTGGTATCCCGAAGGAAAGTGGAATGTATGAAGCAATGTAGATGGATGAAGTAACTTGAGGAATTGAATTACGATGTCCTACCTCAATTTGAAAAAGGATGAGGATGGCGGATGCTTATAGTTGGAATCGACCATCACGTAATTGGTGATGAACAGACAGACCTTACCTCGAGAAATAAGAGATTCAACTTATAAATTGGGAGTTCGCCAATTGACTAGTTTGATGATTACCTGAAGCATCGACTGAAAGTTGGAAAGGAATTAAGGTGTTACGATGAGCGAACTAGATATCTAAGGGGATACGAAAATAAATTGAATAGGGAGGAATTCCAGACTTCTGAGTACTTGGAAAAGAAACCTCGAAGTGGAGGATAGAAACCTTGAAGTCCCATGAACGAGAGTATGAGTCCAATATTGAAGATGAACTTAAAAAAAAATGATCTCATTGGAAATTTGAAGGGAGAACCATGGTATCCATTGGGATGGCACAAAGATGTGTCGAGACTTGCCTCAATATTATCGATGGAATAGACTGAAAGTTGGGTTAGTCTAACATGTGATCAAGTATTTGATATGCTGACAAGAAAGAGACATGACATTGAAGGTTGATGGATTACAATGATCATTGGAGATTTTTCGAATGGAATCGAGAGCGAATTACTATGAAAGCAATCATGGATTTGCTTAAGGAGTCGAGAAGGCAAGACTCGATTTGGATAATAGGGGGCAAGTTGAAAAAGTTCATGAACCCCTGAAGGTACGAAAATACGTTTGAAGGGAATGATACGCCAAATGGTATAGGCACCAAAGAGTACATTCTTGCGATGATTTAGTACGATCAGTATAGGTAAAGATCTTGTGTTTAATACAATGTTATGGGAAAGCCCTCCATCAAGGAATTTGAAGAGTAGGATTGCAGTATCGCGTACATAGTATCCTTGGACTAATAGATAAATTGAAGGGATGATTTGAATGCTCTAATGTTTACTACTGACTGATACTGCGAATGTCAAAAGAAAATAAAGAAAGACGAGCGTAGTTAAGGACGAAAAGGAACGAGTTCTGAAGGATGAGAACTGTTACTGGTAAGGACGTTATGGAAATGTCAAGTAACGAAGGGATAACTTTGGAAAGTGAGGTAGCGATGAGGCGTCAGTACCACATAAGACTAGATGATTGAAAGGTTGTAAATTTCGAGGACGAAATTTCTCTAAGGAGGAAGAATTGTGACATTCCAAGTTTCGACCCTCCTCGAGGCTATTGACATGAAATAGGGTCTCAAAAATTAGATATCGGACAACGAAAAATTTCCACAATTGGAGGATATTGGACGTCGCCTCATCAAGGGCAATTTATATTGGAAAAATGAGATTTCGGGCTGTAGGTGTGGAATTACCATTTTGCCCCTAGAAGAATAACCTCGCCTTAAGGATGGATTAAGAAAATATTAGTCAATCATCAATTTCCCCATGTTGCCGAAAATTTGGGGGGTGAGTCAATTGGGCCAAGATATTATGAAGAAAAAAAATGACAAGTGTCAATGTTGGGATTAAAGAGATCATCTAGCATTAAATGTGGTATAATCCCCAACTACCATTCCTACTTGCTTTTGACCATTGGAGATAGCTTTCTCTCTCTTTTCTCTCTCATTTTCTACCGAAGCTCCCTCTTCCCTCACTCCCTCTTCCATTTTTGCTTCTCTCAAGCTCTCTCTCCCTTTCTCTCTCGCATCTAGTTCCAACCACCTCCACTATTCCAGCCATAACTTTTTCGTCCGACATCGGATTGAGACGTCCAACCCATCATTAGAAAGCTTATCCTCTTACAGTTACAAGAAAGTATTATGAGCTCAAATTGACCTAGCCGATTTTCCCATAGACCAGGTTGAAGAGGCAAAGGTCGGGCAGGTCAGTTTGGAATCTGGTTTGAGGGAAAGCTCAATTTTGCCGACTTCAAGAGCTTGATTAGCTTCCAAATTGAGGTGAGATCTTCTTAAGGCATAGTATTAGAGTTTAGTAGGTTGAGATTGAAGATTAGTTGAATTTTAAATGGATTTTGATGGTTGAAGTTTTACGGATTTCCTCTAGGGCAGATTCTGCCTTGCTGGCAAGCTTGAGACCAAGACACATTTAAGGACTTTTGAGGTGTTATCTTGCCTTAAAATATTTGGTAAGGCTCCCTAATATGTATTACTATATGTTGACTTCAAGTATGTGGATTAGAATGAGGTATCGATAAGGTTTTGATGACCGGTTTATGTGATTCACTTAGGTGCCAATTTTGCCCTGTGTGGTCAGTCTTGGAATCATAAACTTAGTAGGCTATTCAAGGGCTGATTTCACTTAATTCAAGTGGTGAGTTGATCCTTAGACTTGTTTTAACATGTTAAGGGAACATTGGTTGAAGCTTGATGAAGATTTGATGGAGTTTAATAGTCGATTTTACTTGATCTTCTTGAACTGAATAGAATGGCATACCCTGGCTAAACCGTGAGCTTTTAGAGTAATTTAAGGGTTGATTTTGCTTGGAAAAAGAGGTAGGATGCTTGTAAATCTTAGCTTGAGGTGTTAGTGAGTTATTGATTGAGGTTTTAAGTGAATTTGATGAAATTTGGTGCTTGATTATTACATAAACATTCGAGGGGTCAAATCTGCCATCTTAGTATAGCAAAGTACCGCAGCCTTGTGTCGCACATTTTGTTGAATTTGCTTGTCCTAGCCTCGATATAAGTTACTACAAAACCTTTATTGGGATGTTAGGTTATTAAGGGAAAAGTTTGAGGCTTGAATGATGACTTTTATGCGTCAAATGTGCTTGAATTGATTAGTGCCGATTGAGATTGTGTTAACCGAACCTTGCTTGCTTGCCTTGGGACAAGATTGTGATATATATGGCTGAGACTGCTATGAGGATATTCAGTTTACATGTGCTCTTGAATGGCGTGTGGCATTTGGTCCTTTGAGTGTTAAATGTGCAAAATTTAAGCTTGACATGGCAATGATGGAGTTTGGTTTTAAGGAAGTGATGAACTGAGGCCAAGGAAGTACTTATTTGATTGATTGCCCTTGTTGTGCAAATTGTGCCATGCATTATGTGGATTCGACCATGATTAATTCGCATGGTAAAAGACTAGTTGCTTGCACAATTGAGTTATACTCGATCATGGAGCTATTCAAAGATGAGATATGGCTTGAGAGCCTTTAATTGATGAGAAACATGGGTTTATGATAACTAGCCTCAATCTATTGAAATGATGAGAAATGACTGAGTTATAATATGTGCTCTTTATTATATTTGCCCAGCGATTGATTGATTCATGAATGCATATTCATATTATGCCTTGATGCGTTAAATACGAGACTTGAGTAAATTCTGAGGCGTATTAACGCGAGAATCGTATTAACGCGGGTCTATGAAAAGTAATGTACCCTGATGTGTTATGACACGGGGTTTGGATTATCCTAATATGTTATTATGTGGGATATTACACTTAGCCAAGTAAGGACGACTAACCTGAGGCGTTATTACGCGGGTAGTATCCTAGCCTGATGCGTTATTACATGGGCTGCCTGATGCATTATTACACAGGCAATTGAGAAACAAGACATGATGCGTTATTACATGGGTCCTGGTAGTATGTATGTGTTGACCCGAGACGGTCCGACGCGCGTCTTGCCAAGCATGTTGTAGCAGCCTGAGGCGTTATTACGCGGGCCTTACCATTTGAAATTGTGATATGTGATGAGAAATGCCTCGTGATTTGAAAAAGGGCCTCAAGAGTGTTTGTTTTGATTGAAAACCCTGCCATAGTATGAAGCTTGGTTTTACTCATGGATTTTGTGAATGAATTGAATCGATTTGAAGCACTGAAGTGCCATATTTTGGCAATGTCATGTTTTTACCATGTCAATTTTTAAATTCCAAGATTCCCATTTTCATCAAGTGTCCAGGGATACTAGCAACCTAGTTTAGGTTTAGGTTTAGCTTATTGAGATTTATATCTCACCCCATCGTAGGATTAACATTTTTAGGTCCTAGGCTATGGAAACCCGAGTTTTCCATGGATTGGCATCTGAAGAAGTTCTTCGAGGAAAATAAAGATCTACCCTTTTGTGACCTTAGTGATTTCATATTATCTTAGAGTTGGAATTGTAAACCGAAACCCTACACTGTATATGGAGTATTTATTTTTGTGTTGTATTGTCTAAAGTCATCTTTTATGAAAATAGTGAAGAAGTTGGTTATCTCACTTCGGCTTGCACATTTTATTTCTGTGGATTTATAAGTTGCAGGCTGAAGGATCCCAAGTATTATTGAAAATAACAATGCCTTGGCAGGATGTTCGCGTGTCCGTCAGGTTCGTGGCGTGACATATGATGTCTCAGATGATGGCAACACAATATATCACTATAGACAATTCATATGCATTCTACTATCGCAAGATATATGATATGATCAGAGTAGGGCTAGAGAAAACTACACAGAAGGTTCATAGTGGTTCAGCTTTGGTTAAGCCTACATCTACTTCTTCATCAATTAGTCAATCGTCTGAATTCCACTAGTAAACTACTCGAGAGGTTACAACTTAGTGATTTCCTTGACACGTAGGATACCCTATCTAGACATCCCTTTGAGCATTCCCAGCTTCAGCATCTTGGGCATTATTTTCATTTGCCATATTCACAGATGCCACTTCAGCTTCAGCAGCCTGAGCTTTGATCTCAGCTCTATCCTCCGCTTGCCTAGGAGCAGCGGCCGCTCTATCTTGAGCTTCCTTTCCCAAAAGATCACTAATCTGTTCCAAAGCTCTCAGGACTCCTTCCATTTGCGGGTCCTCAGCCACTGGAGCTCTGGAGCTCGAAGCTCTGCTTCTCGGCCTTCCAGGTCAATTACTCATACTTGCTCAACTTGACTCACCTGAGTCACCATAATTCCACCACGGAATTAGAAATCTAATTCACTTACTCATATCTCATTACTGCTACGCTACTCAACAAGTAGCAGCCATATAACAACAACCAATCACTCAGGCATTCTCATGAGCACATCAACCAAGTATACAAATCCATACCTCAAATCCAGACTCATCTGCGACTTGGTACAATCAGAGGTATAACTCACTCATTCAATCGACATCCACAACAACATGCTAAGTGCAGAGCTCGACCCCTCATAGGTCCACAACAACCATGCCATGTCAAAATGCAAATCACATGCGCCATTCATATGCCATGCATTCATGCTTCACTCTAACGACTCCCCCTATGGTCTCACTACCCCAACTCTTCCAAATTCCTTTACGCCTTATGTGACATTCTGATTTTTCTTGTCATTTCAAGACTCATTAATGAGAAAGTACCTAGCAATGTATTTCAGTCGTATCTCGCTCAGATCTGATCAATCTTGAGTTGACTAACCAAAAGGGAAAGGCTAACGCGAGACAAGGTACATGGACCTAGGGATTTCAAATAGGAAATGACACTTTGACCATAAGGATTATCGAGGGGACATTTAGAGCCATAAAAAGCCGATCTAAGAACGATTAAGGAATACATTGCTAGCGTTATATGATTGGAGCGCGGGTGATGCCGCTTAAACAATATATAATTTGTAAAATTTTCCTAAATCGAACAGTAACGATCGAGACCATCGGAACTAGTAATAGACCCTCATAATTACATGACAACCAAAGTCGCCATAACTTGACGAGCCCTAATTGTGATATAAATCACAAGGTCGATACGCGTAACGTCTGCAAAAGCTGCCCGTCAGTTCGGGATAGGCTGAAATCGCATTAGATAGATAAATGATTCAGAAACGAGTCTCGAAATTAGAAAATGGAGAATCAAGAATTCCAACATTACAATTGGATTGGTCGTCGCCTTATCGAAGAAAATTGGAATTAGGAAAACGATGTTCCGGACGTCGGGGTTAAAATTATCATTTTGCCCCTCAAGCCCTAACCTTGTCTATATGATTGGATGAGGGCATTTTGGTCTTAAACCACACCCAAGGCTATCGAAAATTTGAAGAAATGAGAGCCATTGAATGAGCATTGATTGACACAATGGACAAGTGTCAAGAGATTAAGCCTTGATGTTGATGGAGTCACCTTTTAACCTACCATTCAACAAGTTGACCAAGCCAATTGAAGTATAAACCCCCTCATTCTCTCTCTCTTGGCTGAACACCCTTCCTCATTGCTGGTTTTCTTCTTCTTTTTCTTCCTTTCTTCCTTGTCGTGAAGCTCGCCGCCCGACCGGTTCTGCCGGTGCTGTTTGCCGCCATCGACCGCCACTTCCGGCGATCTCCAGCCACCTAGCCAACCTCCTGCTACTTCTTCATCCTCTTGCCGACATTTTTCAAGTGGAAGCGAGTCATTTGACCTCATGAGGAGCTTCGATCGACCAATCTCCTGAAAGTTGACGGAAACCGTCGTAGCTAGAGGTAAGCCACGGTTTAGGCCTCATAGGACCCCAAAATCTTTGAGTTTTTCAATCAAATTTTGTGGACATCTAGGGGACACATAGATTGAGCTCTGGTAAAAATTTTGGAGGAATTTGATAGAGTTTTGACCCTAAATGGATCTTGTGTTTGAAGGGCTAGAATTGACCGGTAGCAGACCCGGAGGAACCGGCGCCGTTCAAGGACTTTCCGGCGTTGCTTTGGCTTCAAATTTTCAGTGAGGCCCCCTAACCCTTAGAACTACATGTTAACAAGTAGATTAGTAATTAAATTGAGGATTTAAGTTGGTTTAAGGGCTGATGAGTTGGGGTATACATAGAACCGAAAATGCCATGTTTCGGTCTTGTGCATGCCAGTTCTGTGGGAGGCTGTTGGTGTTGAGATTGAGCTCCAAATTATTCATTGAGAAGTGTGAGGATATTAATTGATTGGCCCTTGAGGTGTATGATTAGTGGGGTGAAGTTTTGAGCAAGAAAAATTGATGATTGAATGAATTTTCTTAGGTTGCGCAGCTGAGTTGTTCTTGAGCCATTTGGACGTAATTCTTGAGGTGCTTGAGAAGGGATTTTGTTGAGTGAAGCTTGAGGTAAGGGGATTCTAAACCATTGATATGAGGATTGGACTCAATTGGATGATTTATGTGCGAATTGATCGGTTCTTGGAAGTCATAGTGTGGTTGTCTAATGTATGTCCTAGAAACATATTGAGGACTTGAATGTTTGACATTGCTTGTTCTATGAATTGATTGTCACATTTGAATGTCAAAATAAATTGTCTTGCATGCCATGGATGAGTTGTTCGTCGCATGAGTTGCATTCGAACGTGTGTTATGAAGTAAATTGAACTTATGGCTTGTTGGAGAAGCTGTGACACCCTAATGCCTATGCGACACGGGATTGTGTGGACAAATGCCTTGAGGCACTGGGGCGCGGGGTTTGAATTGAATGGCACCCTGAGGCGTACGAGACACAGGGTTGAGAAGGCCATAGTCCTAATGCGTTGAAACGTGGGACGGAGTTGAGATGTATCGACATAGGCCTGAATTGATATTGAAAACCTTATGCGTTTACGAGGGTTTGTCAATGAGACGGTCTGATGCGTTTACGAGGGTTTGTCAATGAGACGGTCTGATGCGTTTCCGCGGATCGAGCCTAAGGCGTTTTAAACGCGAGCATGATTCAAATGGAGGCATGGAAGGGTGGAAAGTGCAATATGGCTTGATAATGTGTGGTTGAGCCTAATGATGAAATAAGATGTCTTGATTGCATGCTTGACATTCGTGTGCTATTTCGCGCAAGTTGAATGCTTCATGTGATTTTGTATAAGTTGCTTGTGATTGTAATTGCCTGAGTGGACGGTCAGCCTAACCTAGGGTTAGGACCCACCTTACTGAGATGTATATATCTCACTCCGTTGAGGGACCCTATTTTCAGATCCTAGACCGTGATCAGGTGGCCAATCTATTTTGGAGATCCGAAAGAGATGTCAGTGTATTTTGATGAGTTCCCAGACGGGCGGGGGACCGTTTACTTTAGGAAGTGCTCGGTCGTCTGAGTAGATGAGGGTGGTAGTAGATGGAAGCCTCACAGGTACGAGGCATGGTCCAGGAAGGTAGGGGACGTTTCCACAGAGCCACTGAAGCCCACTGAGGTACCCTGTGGGGTGATACCTAGTTGGTGCCATCTCGCTCAAGATTCAATGGAGGCCGAGGGGTCCGTCGCTGGCTCGAGGATTGGTCCTGAGAGGACCCTGACCTTGGAGGACACCGATGAGGTGATAGTGATCGAGGCTATCGAGGACGATCTGGTAGAGCCATCAGCTGACGAGAAGATGGAGGACACCGTGGGGGTTCGCTCGGAGACTTTCTTAGAGTACGAGCTCACTGAGGAGGCTGAGGAGGAGACCGATAACTCCAGTAGCTCGACCTAGGAGTCTCTATTTTTCTGGTCTGTCATTTTGATGGTGTTCTCGAAACCTGTTTCATCTGGGAGACTGATGCCTGTCTTTTGTGTTAGCCTTGCCACCCCATTGACTAGCATGTTTAGTTGTCGTGCCATGCTTGGCTACTCGGAAGTCTGTGTATTATTGTCACTTTCGTTACCCAAGTCCCATTTTATATTTGTATGGAGGAGTTTTTTTTTTATCCGCTTCCGCGTTCTTTCTATATGATATCTCTCTCGACTTATATTTGAATCCTGGACCTCGAGAGGGAAATTTGTGCTTGCAGGGAGTCGCACGCTCATGCCCGGGACGCGAGGCGTGACATTCTCGTCTGCTTGGTATCAGAGTAAGGTCAGGTCGATCCAAAATTGATTGAGGATTGGAGTAATAAGGAGGATTAAGTTGGGATAAGGACGGGAGACCTTAGGAAACTGGTTAGAGTAAGGCACATGATGCATGGCATATGGTTTGGCCCATATGATTGGATTTTGGCTTTGGTAGGGTTGTGGTAATGTATGAGGATTAAGTTCCATGCTTAGCGTTGAAGGTCATATATAAACTTTGGCTTGTTAAGTGAGTGAGCATGGCTTATTTTTGGTGAACCGTTAGGGTGAACGGAATTGAGGAATAGCTATGAACTGCGTATTGAAGAATCTGTGGAATTTATTGTGTGGAAGGCTGTTGTATTGTAACTGTTTCTATTAAGGTGTAGTGTGGTAGCTCTGCACTTGGTTGAATGAATGAGTTACTAACTCATTGATGAAATTGTGGTAGACTAGGCTCAGTAGAAGCGTATAAGAATGAGTAATCCATTTAGGAGACTTGAAAGGCCTAGGAACGGAGCCTCTAGCTCGAGGCCGTCTGTAGCAGGTGACCTGAGGATGGACGGAGTATTGAGGGCACTCGAAAGGTTTGACGACCTCATCGACAGACAGATCTAGGATAGGGATGCTGCAATAACCCAAGCGGTAGGAGCCGCAATAGCTACCGTCAACGCTAACAACGACAACAATGGAGGCAACAGAAATAATGGCGACCACGATCAGGGCAATGAGGCAATAAATGCCCAGGAAGAAATTGTTGCGGCCAGGCAGATGGGTCAGCTGGTCGAGCAATTTATCAAATTAAAGCCGACCTAGTTTGACGGGACTGGAGATCCCAAACTAGCGCCGAGATGGATCGAGAAACTAGAGAAGGCCTTTAGAGTCCTGAGATGCACGCATGAGGAGAAGGTACTATTGGTGATGTACTAGCTGGAAGGTATCACAAACGATTGGTGGGCTGCCATCAAGAATGGAATTTTTTTGAAAGAAACGATCATGACCTGAAATGTATTTATTACGGCATTCAATGACAAGTATTTCTCGAAAACAGCCCGAGAAAGGAAGCAAGTGGAACTCTTACAACTGTGTCAAAATCAGCTGACAGCAGACCATTATGAAGCTGAGTTCTCCAGATTATCGAGGTACGCATCCCGATTGGTAGAAGATCCCCTGGAGAAGGCGTGGAGATTTCGGGATGGACAAAGGCCTGAGCTTCGCAGCCAAATGATAGCCTTGAATCTGAGAACCTACAAGGAAATCTAAGAGCGGGGTCAGATGATCAAGAGAGACCTGAATGATAGGAATGCCGCATCTGAATCGCTATTTAATTTATTCAAAGACAATCGCCAAAAGGGTAAGAGGCCAATGACTGGCAACAGGCGTTTCGTCCCTCCGATAAGGAAGAATAATGAGAAGTTGTCGAACCCCATGAACTGAAACTGTCGCCTTTGTGGCAGAAGGCATGGTAATGGACCATGTCCGGCAAGAACTGGAGCATGCTTTAAGTGTGGTCAGATGGGCCACCAGATGATAACGTGCCCGAACCAAACTCCAGCGAATCGACCTTAAGGGCAGTGACCTCAGGCTGGACCGTCAGCTGCCACTCCTTAGATTGATCAGAATCGACCCCTAGCTCAGGGGAGAATTTATGTAGTAGCCCATAGGGAGGCAGAAGAAACGCCAAGCATGGTCATAGGTAAGGTTTATTTGTGTGACCAAGCTACATAAGCTTTGTTTGATCCTAGTGCATCACACTCATTTGTATCTGCCCAGTTTGCTGATTTGATTGATATGAAGTTAGAACCGTTAAGTATGATTCTGCATGTGGCCACCCCGTTGAAAGGTAATATACTAGTTTCACTAAGCTGTGCTGATTGTAAAATCGTAGTTGGAGGTAGTAAGGAGAGTATCGATTTAGCTGTGTTGCCCATGTATGACTTCGATGTGATCATAGAAATGGACTGGTTGGGTAAACAGGGGGCGGTAGTGGATTGTGGTTGTAGGATAATCCGGTTCTATCCGAAAGGCCGCCCTAGCTTTGATTTTGTGGGAAGTCGAGGAGGAGCCTCGATTCCTTTTGTCTCGTCCCTTGAAGTGACGAAGTTAATGACTGAAGGATGTCAAGCATACTTAGTCGCAGTTATGAACACGACCGCCGAAGAGCCTAAACTAGGAGGCATCCCGGTAGTGCGCGAGTTTCTTGACGTTTTCCCCAAGAGTTACCAGGATTGCCATCAGAACGAGAAATATAGTTTGTGATTGAGTTAGCTCTCGGAATGGAGCTGATCTCGAAAGCACCCTATAGGATGTCCTTATCATAACTGAAAGAGCTAAAGGTGTAGATGCAAGAGTTACTAGATAAGGGATTTATTTGACCGAGTGCTTCACTATAGGGAGTGTCGGTGTTGTTTGTAAGGAAAAAGGATGGGTCCTTGCGTCTATGCATCGACTATAGACAGTTGAACCAAGTGACAGTGAAGAATAAGGACCCATTGCCAAGAATTGACGACCTATTTGATCAATTGCAAGGAGCTGCTATATTATCTAAGATTGACCTGAGAAATGGGTATCATTGATTGAGAATCAAGAAGGAAGACATACCTAAGACTGCTTTTAGGACAAGGTATGGTCATTATGAATTCACTGTGATGCCTTTAGGATTGACCAATGCTCCAGCCACATTTATGGATTTGATGCATCGGGTGTTTAAGGAATTCTTGAATAGATTCGTCATAATCTTTATCGACGATATCCTAATTTACTCAAGAAGTAACGAGGAACACGAAGAGCACCTGAGGATTGTTTTGCAGACCCTGAGGGAACACTCGCTTTATGCTAAGCTTAGTAAATGCGAGTTCTGGTTGAGTAAAGTGGCATTTCTTGGTCATGTGGTGTCTGTAGAAGGAATTGCTGTGAATCCTACGAAGATTGAAGCTGTAACGAATTGGCCTAGACCTACTACGGTCACGGAAGTTTGAAGTTTCTTGAGATTGGCAGGATATTACTGGCGTTTCGTGGAGAAATTTTCATCCATAACTGTGCCACTGACAAGATTGGCAAAGAAAGAAACGAGGTTCGAATGGACGGATAAGTGCGAAAGGAGTTTCCAAGAACTCAAGCATCGGTTGACAACCGCACCAGTGTTGACGATTCCATCAGGACCTGGAGGCTATGAGATATATAGCGATGCTTCTCTAAAGGGACTAGGTTGTGTGCTAATGTAACATGAAAGAGTAGTGGCCTATGCGTCCCGACAGCTGAGACCGCAGGAAATGAATTACCTGACTCATGATTTGGAGTTAGCAACAATCATCTTTGCTGTGAAAATCTGGAAACACTATCTGCGTGGCGAAAAGTTTCAGATTTACACTGACCACCAGAGCCTGAAGTATCTGTTTTCCCAAAAGGAACTGAATACGAGGCAGCGTCGATGGATGGAACTGCTTAAGGATTATGATTGCGACATACTGTGTCATCCTGGGAAAGCGAACTGAGTCACGGATGCGCTCGGCCGAAAGTCGAGCATTGCCTGTCTATTGGTGAAGGGATGGTTGTTAATAGAGGATTTGGGGGATTTTGAGTTCAGATCAGAAGTCTGTCAGTTATCCAGTTTGATAGCCACACTAAGAATAGAACTTGAGATCTAGAAAAGGATAAAAGTCTTACAGCATGCGGATCCAGAAATTCAGAAAATCCTAGAGATGGGCGCAACAAAAAGGAAGCCCGAGTTCCAAGTACTAGAGGATGGAATCTTGAAGTTCTGAGGACGTCTATGCGTGCCAAAGGATGAAGAACTCAGGGAAAGGATTCTATCAGATGCTCATAGGAGCAATTATAGTATCCACCCAGGAGTCACGAAGATGTATCAAAACTTATGCCAACATTATTGGTGGAATGGGATGAAAGTGGATGTGGCGAAGTATGTGGCAAAGTACCTGACATGCCAGCAAGTGAAGGCCCAACACCGTAAGCTTGGAGGATTGTTACAGCCACTAGAAATCCCTGAATGGAAATGGGAGCACGTAACGATGGATTTTGTGATGGGACTCTCAAAGAGCCAGAGAGGCCATGATTCTATTTAGGTAGTCGTGGATCGATTGATCAAGTCTGCACACTTCATTCCGGTGCAGAAGGACTTTGCAATGGGTAGATACGCCGAGTTGTATATGCAGCAGATCGTGAGACTACACGGAGTACCCGTGACAATCACATCAGACAGAGACCCCAAGTTCACAGCAAACTTTTGAAAAAGTCTTCAGGATGCCATGGGGACTCGACTGCAATTTAGTACGGCATACCATCCACAAACGGACAGACAATCGGAGAGGATAATTCAGACGCTCGAGGACATGTTGCGAGCATGCGTAATAGACTTCAATGGTGGATGGGAGGACCAGTTGCATTTGGTGGAATTTGCATATAATAACAGTTACCAGCAGAGCATTCGAATGGCACCGTTTGAAGCGCTTTATGGAAGGGCCTGTAGAACACCGATTTGCTTGGAAGAGGTTGGAGAAAGGAGTATCACAGGCCTAGAGTTGGTAGAGCAATCGATAGAAGCGGTAAAGATAATTTGGATAGACTGAAGACGGCACAGAGTCGTCAAAAGAGTTATGCGAATAAACGGCGTAAGCCTTTGGAGTATCAAGTAGGCGATCATGTTTTCCTTAAGGTGTCACCAATGAGGGGATTATCCCGGTTTGGAAAGAAAGAAAAACTGATCCCAAGGTACGTAGGTCCATTTGAGGTTCTGGAACGAATTGGGACCTTAGCCTACAGACTGGCCTTACCACCTAATCTATCCTAAGTGCACTACGTCTTCCATGTGTCTATGTTACGAAAGTACGAACCGAACCCGACACATGTACTGGAGTACGAGGTTATAGAAATGGATGATAGAGTATCCTATGTGGAGAAGCCTGTTAGGATCGAGGATCGAAAGGAGCAAATTCTGAGAAATAAAACGATCCCATTGGTCAAAGTTATTTGGGAGCACCATGGAACCGAAGGCGCTACATGGGAAAGCGATGAAATGATGATGCGTCAATACCCCTATTTGTTTGAGTAAATAAGTTTGATGTAAATTTCGGAGATAAAATTTTTGTAAGGGGGGAAGAGTTGTGACATACTGATTTTTCTGATCATTTCAAGACTCATTAATGAGAAAGTATCTAGCAATGTATTTCAGTCGTATCTCGCTCGGATCTGATCAATCTAGAGTTGACTGACCAAAAGGGAAAGGTTAACGAGAAACAAGGTACGTGGACCTAGGGATTTCAAATAGGAAATGTCACTTTGACCATAATGATTGTCAAGGAGACATTTAGAGCCATAAAATGCCGATCTAAGAATGATTAAGGAATGCATTGTTGTCGTTATATGATTGGAGTGCGGGTGACGCCGCTTAACCAATATATAATTTGTAAAATTTTTCTAAATCGAATAGTGACGATCGAGACCATCGAAACTAGTAATAGACCCTCACAATTACATGACAACTAAAGTCACCATGAATTGACGAGCCCTAATTGTGATATGAATCACAAGGTCGATACGTGTAACGTCTGCAAAAGCCGCCCGTCAGTTCGGGATAGGCTGGAATCGCATTGGATAGAGAAATGATTCAGAAACGATCTTGAAATTAGAAAATAGAGAATCAAGAATTTCAACATTACAATTGGATTGGTCGTCGCCTTATCGAAGAAAATTGAAATTAGGAAAACGACGTTTCGGACGTCGGGGGTAAAATTACCATTTTGTTCTCAAGCCCTAACCTTGCCTATATGATTGGATGACATCATTTTGATCTTAAACCACACCCAAGGCTGCCGAAAATTTGAAGAAATGAGAGCCATTAGAAGAGCATTGATTGACACAATGGATAAGTGTCAAGAGATTAAGCCTTGATGTTGATGGAGTCACCTTTTAACCTACCATTCAACAAGTTGACCAAGCCAATTGAAGTATAAACCCCTCATCCTCTCTCTCTTGGCCGAACACCCTCCCCCATTGCCAGTTTTCTTCTTCTTCTTCTTCTTCTTCCCTTCTTCCTTGCCATGAAGCTCGCCGCCCGATCGGTTCTGCGGCCGCAGTTTGCCATTGTCGACCGCCACTTCCGGCGACCCCCAGCCACTGAGCCGACCACCTACTACTTCCTCATCCTCTTGCCGACGTTCTTCAAGTGGTAGCGATCATTTGACCACCTGAGGAGCTCCGGCCAGCCAATCTCCCGAAAGTCGATGGAAACTATCGCATCTAGTGGTAAGCCACTATTTAGGCCTCATGGTACCCCCAAAATCTTTGAGTTTTTCAACTAAATTTTGTGGACATCTAGGGGACACATAGACTGAGCTATGGTAAAAATTTTGGAGGAATTTGATGGAGCTTTGACCCCAAATGGGTCTTGTGTTTGAAGGGCCAGAACTGACCGGTAGCAGACCCGGAGGAACCGGCGCTGTTCAAGGACTTTCCGACGTCACTTTGGCTTCAAATTTTCGATGAGGCTCCCTAACTCTTAGAAATACTAGTTAGCAAGTAGATTAGTGAATAAATTGAGGATTTAAGTTGGTTTAAGGGCTGATGAGTTGGGGTATACACAGAACCGAAAATGTCCTGTTTCGATCTTGTGCATACCGATTCTGTGGGAGGCTGTTGGTGTTGAGATTGAGTTCCAAATTCTTCGCTGAGAAGTGTGAGGATGTTAATTGATTGGCCCATGAGGTGTATGATTAGTGGGGTGAAGTTTTGAGCAAGAAAAATTGATGATTGAATGAATTTCCTTAGGTTGCGTGGCTGAGTTGTTCTTGAGCCATTTGGACCGAATTCTTGAGGTGCTTGAGAATGGATTTTGTTGAGTGAAGCTTGAGGTAAGGGGATTCTATACCTTTGATCGGAGGATTGGACTCAATTGGATGATTTGTGTGCGAATTGATCGGTTCTTGGAAGTCATAGTGTGGTTGTCTAATGTATGTCCTATAAACATATAGAGAACTTGAATGTTTGACATTGCTTGTGCTATGAATTGATTGTCACATTTGAATGTCAAAATAAATTGTCTCGCATACCATGGATGTGTCGTTTGTCGCATGAGTTGCAGTCGAACGTGTGCTATGAAATAAATTGAACTTATTGCATGTCTGAGAAGCTGTGACACTCTGATGCGTATGAGACACGGGGTTTTAATTGAATGGCACCCTGAACGTACAAGACGTAGGGTTGAGAAGGCCATAGTCCTTATGCGTTGAAAAGTGGGACGGAGTTGAGATGTGTCGACACAGGCCTGAATTGAGATTGAATACCTGATGCGTTTACACGGGTTTGTCAATGAGACGATGTGATGCGTTTATGCGGACCGAGCCTGAGGCGTTATAAACGCAGGCATGATTCAAATGGACGTATGGAAGGGCGGAAAGTGCAATCTGGCTTGATAATGTGTGGTTGAGCTTAATGATGAAATAAGATGCCTTGATTACATGCTTGACATTCGTGTGCTATTTCGAGCAAGTTGAATGCTTCATGTGATTTTTTATAAGTTTCTTGTGATTATAATTGCCTGAATGGACGGTCAGCCTAACCTAAGGTTAGGACCTACCTTACTAAGATATATATATATATATATATATATATATCTCACCCCATTGAGGGACCCTATTTTGCATATCCTAGATCGTGATCATGTGGCCAATCCGTTTTGGAGATCCGAAAGAGATGTCAGTGTATTTTGACGAGTTTCCAAACGGGCAGGGGACCGTTTACATTAGGAAGTGCACGGTCGTCTGGGTAGATGAGGGTGGTAGTAGCTGGAAGCCTCAAAGGTACGAGGCATGGTTCAGGAAGGTATGAGACGTTTCCACAAGCCCACTGAAGCCCACTGAGGTATCTCGTGAGGTGATACTCAGTTGGTGCCATCCCGCTTGGGATTCAGTGGAGGCCGAGGGGTCCATCGTTGGCTCGAGGATTGGTCCTAAGAGAACCCCAACCCTGGAGGATATCGACGAGGTGATAGTGATCGAGGCTACCGAGGATGATCTGGTGGAGCCTTCAGCTGACGAGACGATGGAGGACACCGAGGAGGTTCGCTCGGAGACCTTCTCAGAGTACGAGCCCACTGAGGAGGCTGAGTAGGAGACCAATGACTTCAGTAGCTCGACCTAGGAGTCTCTGTTTTTCTGGTCTGCCATTTTGATGGTGTTCTCGAAACTTGTTTCATCTGGGAGACTGATGCTTGTCTTTTGTGTTAGCCTTGCCACCCTAGTGACCAGCATATTTAGTTGTCGTGCCATGCTTGGATACTCGGAAGTCTATGTATTATTGGTATTTTCGTTACCCAAGTCCCATTTTATATTTGTACGGAGGAGTTTTTTTTTATCGTCGCTTCCGCGTTCTTTCTATATGATATCTCTCTCAACTTATATTTGAATCATGGGACCTCGAGAGGGTAATTTGTGCTTGCAGAGAGTCGCGCGCTGGTACTCGGGGCACGAGGCGTGACACCTTATTACTACAATCCTCAATCGACTATACTCTTGATAACCTGCTCTTAGCTTGCTCCGATACCAATTCAACGGGGATGTAACGCCCCGCGTCCCCTTGGAGTCCATTACATTCGCCTCAAGCCAAACATATACCCAGGAACCTCACACGGCCTAGTATGATATGAAATATACAAATGAAAGCGAGCATCTCCGTACAAAGAAAATAAAAAGAAAAGGGGAGTTTTGGTAGAATTCGAAAACACACCATTTATACATAGCAGAAACATTCATTACAAACCGTGAAAGGGAAAAGATAAAGATGTAAAGCCGCACACCCTAGGTAGAAAATGAACTAAGGATTAGGGTTCAAAGGCTACTACTAAACCTTTCCTAAAGCCCAATACCAAAATTATTCCTTGATCACTTAACTCCCTTCATTCAAACTTCTTATCAGAACAGCTTGAATCATCTCTTCCATCGTCCCCCTCAGCATCTGGATTATAATTTGAAAAAGTTTTGGATGGCACATCCTCTGAAGGCTCTTCGGTGTCTTCCTTAGCTTCCTCTTCTTCTTCTTCATCCTCTTCCTCTACTTCATCTTCTTCTTCAGTGACCTCGACTGCGTCGGCAGATATCTCTATATAGCTCTCGTACTCAGCAGAGGACATAAGAGACTTAGGCACTTCAAGTATGTTTCTTGAACCTCCCACAGATGCTGGGTTGTCCACTTCAATGCCCGGTCGGGATGGATGGCACCAAGTTGGAATCATCTCCCACGGAACATCTTCTAGCAGCAAGGGTCCCATCAAGATGCTGTCTCCCACCTAACGAAACCAGGCTTCAAAATGGTGGGGTTGCAGTTCCGGCTTTCCTTCGTCTACCCTGACTATCGTGCGCTTCCTGATATACGTAATGCCCTTCCAGTACGGAAACTCATCAAAATCGACGATCATCTCTTTTGGATCGCCCATGCGAATTAGTAGCATGGCTAAGGTTTAGGGTTTGAAAAGTTTGTCCCACTAAGGGGTGAGATCGACATCTCATAAAGTGAAACCTAGCCCTATATCTCAATGCCAGTCTTACCACATCACACACAAATGTCACCCAAAATGCAATACAACATGCAATGCAAAGGAAAAAGGCGTCACATGGCAACAAAATCCTTAACCAGACATGGATAATAAATACACAAACATATACACCACATTCACCACAACCACCACTATCTCAACCACCCACGTACTTCACTAGCAACTCTTGCCACCTGACATCGCCGGGTTCATCAGATCAAATCATGTCTACATACACAGGGGTTATTAGACTAATCGCACACTCCGGGCTTATAGCCACTCCATGCTGCCGGGGTCATCAGATCAAATGTCATTCAAATTTTTATTTAATTTCAGCACCCTCCGATACCACTGGGGTTATCAGACCAAATGGTATCCTCCACACCTTTCTCGATCATGTCACAATGCCATCAAGATACACACAATTCGACTTACAAAAATTCATCAGTCAATCACGTCATTCAATTACTCATCCAGTGTGTCTTGGCATTTAGAGAAAGCATTAAGCAACACTTACTTGATTAAATATCACAATACAACACCAAGTAATTCTCCTCAAAGCCACAAGTATAGAATTCCCACGAATGCATCGTCAACCTAACAAGATTAACCAATCTTGAGTCATAAACCGTGGAATATTCAATTCCATCAACTCCATCTTTCCCTAGCCACGTCATTGGCAATTCAAAATATTTTTTTACAACAATGTGACAATTAGCAATGCTTACTCCGAACCCTTAATATGTTTGGTTTACTCAGCCATATACATGGCAATACTCAATTTAGAGTTTCGTACACCAAACTTGCCATAAATCACCTTTAAACCTCAATCCACTGCTCACACTTCCCATTGACACCTCTTGTCATCTCATACAAGTCATTATAGGTTAATTGAAGTCTAAATATTTCTTATTTAGCCCCCAAACAGAACCGATCAGCATGTATACACCCTTGAGACAGAATCGATTTTAGGTTCTAACTATTCAATCGAGCCATACTTCAATCTCAAGCCTAACCCTTTGCACAAATAATATTCCAAGACCTTCATTTACATGATTAGAAGGCTCACCAAGAGATTTGGAGTCGGTTGACACCCCAAAGACGTCGAAACAGCCCGATCTCCACGAAATCAGAATCTGTCCAATTTTGCATCACCCATAATCAGCCATAAAAATCTAATTTACCACCATCTACTTGTAGCCACAAACCATCTAAGCATAATACTAGATTTTATGAAGCTCTCCTAAAAAATTTGAGGCCAATTGCAGTCTCTAAGAGGTAGAACAAGGACTTTACCTTAGCTCGCGCGGATTTCGTCTAGTTTTGGTCTAAAGGCTGGTTCGAGAAAACCGTCCCACAAAACTTCGATCTACCA
The DNA here is from genome assembly GCA_028455895.1 of Rhodomyrtus tomentosa. Lineage (NCBI taxonomy): Eukaryota > Viridiplantae > Streptophyta > Magnoliopsida > Myrtales > Myrtaceae > Rhodomyrtus > Rhodomyrtus tomentosa. The sequence continues at coordinate 42,902,395 of JAPCWY010000003.1, read as the reverse complement.
CTTGAAATGTGTCAAGGACACGTTTATCTAGCTCCTGGTGGTCGGAGCACCTCAAATGGCCACCAGGAAGGCCTGTTCGAGCTCTCCGAACAGAAGGGACAGAATCAATTTTTCTGGGGCAATTTCGATTGAGGCAAAATGAAGAGGAAAAGGCAAAGAACGTGTGTGAGTGGTATACACAACAGATGAGGTCTTCAGTTTACTTATCTCACACATATTATTGAGCTAAAGTTGATTAGACTTGGTTAGGTGAGGCATTTAATGCGTGGGGCTCCCATTGCTTGACAAGTGGCAAGTGACCAATAATGCAATATTAGATTTGACTCAATCTTTGACCCTTGTACATGTAATTTTTGGCAGCCATGGAGGAGAAGAAATGACCATTTTGTCCTTCATGATTTCTTAAGGCAAGGGTAAATAGTTGAGGGGCAAAATGGTAATTTTGTACTTTCTGTCCAAACTTCACTTTTCTAATTCTAAATTACCATTTGGTGAAACATTGTCAAATTCCTATCCAGAATTGAAATTCTCTATTTCTAATTACCAATTTTGAGCTTCCATTTCATGATCATTCGTCCGTCGATTGTAATTCTAATTTGTTTCGAACTAACGGCCGACTTTTACAAACATTACGCGTATCGACTCTGTGATTCTCATCACACTGAGGATAACTCATGTTATGGCAGCTTTGGTTGTCACGTAATTTAGAGGGTTCATTGCTAGTTCCGACGGCTTCGATCATCATAATTCGATTTAGGAAAAGTTGCAAATTTTACATTGGTTAAGCGGCTTCACCCATGATCCAATCGTATAACGCTAGCATTGTATTCCTTAATCGTTATCTGATCGACCTTATTGGCTCTAAATGTTCCCTCAACAATCCTTATGATCAAAGCATCATTTCCTTTCTTGAGTTTCCTAGGTCCTCGTATCTCGTTATGCGTTAGCCTTTCCCTTTTGGTCAATTTACTCAAGATTGATCAGATCTAAGTGAGACCAACCTGAAATACATCGAAAGGTACATTCATATTCAACAGCCTCAAAATGGCAAGAAATTTAGAATGTCACAACCGTCGTCGCCTCCCTCAGCCTCCCCGATGTCCCATTAACCCTCCATCATCAACCCTCTAGCCGACCGTCGTCCGTTGGCCGTTGATTTAGCCACCTCAGCCCCGAAGCCACCGCCTACCCCGTTTTGGCTCGAGTGCCCTGTTTCGGGCCGGGTTGCATGGGCAGTGGGCTGAACTGATCTGGGCCGTGGCCGGAGAGGTGGGTCGAGTCTCTAGGCCATTGTACCGGGTCTGTGAGCCAAGTTGGTTGAGAGTTTTGGCCTATGGGCCGAGGGATTGGACTGTTGTTCAGGAATTTTAAGCCGTGGTCCGCCGAGCCGAGCCGTGTTCGCCGCCGCCCTTGCTGCCGCCATAGAGACTGCTGAGCTAATTGATTTTGTGAGTTAACCCTAATACTTGGTTAGGGCGCTAATTACGCCTAGGATTAGTCGATTAGTTGATTAAAGTATTTAAGTACGCGATTGGGACCAGTTTAGATAGAAATTTGGATTAGGTTAAATGGTCGCGATCGAATAGGTTAGCCGGATTGATTATTTTGTCTGTGGCTAATTATGATTAGTTGCAATTGATTGATTGATTGATCGTGAGCGAGCGATAGGTTAGAGACGAACGAGTGATCGATGATTTAAATCGATTGGCTTGGTTAATGGAGGACTATTGTACAAATCGAGCCTTATATTATTTAATTGAAATTAAATACTCGTAATTGATTCAATGACCTTTATTGGTTTGATTGCCTCGTTGGATGGCTTGATTGATTGACTGGAACGACTGTTGGCTGTTTGATTGATGATTGTGGGTTAATCGCCCTGTGTGCAGTTATGGTGACTAGTAGATAGTCTACATATGCATATGACCCTGTGCAAAGTCAAAAGACATATTTTTGCATGAAAATAGCATTCAACCGAGACTTTTACATGCATGTGTAAGCATCCGACTTTAACAAAAGATAATGAAATGAGTTGTTAGCTGATGTGTTTTGTATGGTCATATGACGGAACAATGATGTTTTTCCTGAAAAGTTTGTATTGTATCAATCTGATGGAACGATACGATTTGCCAGAAGCACGACAATTTCGATCCGTTGCTAACTAGCATGGATGCAGGATTGGTCGGATATCAGTGGCAATTTGTGATGTACCAACGCCTTATTTAGAGATGCCTACTTGCTGGTACCGTGCTGGGCGCACTAGAGACACCTTTCGTAGTAGCCGTTACCGAGAGAAAAGGGACGTAGCCCGGTCTTGCGGATAGAACGCTAGATTGCATTAAGGTGTTGCATCGCGTTATTTGTAAGAGTCGAATCACGCTCTCTTTCACATAGGTCCTCTCATGTGTCGTTGGCACGATCATCGTTAATAAATGGACTTATGTGGTGTCATGTGTGTACTTGTGGATAAGATGCTTGTTTGAACGATTGACTGATTGGCTGTGAGTCGAGTCAAGGATTGCATTGTGTGTGACTGAAACTGGCAAGTATGCATGTGGATGGTTATTATATCTTGACTGTACTTGGATGCTATATGTGGTGATATGATCTCGTGATACTATTATTAAGATGCCCGGGTGAATCAATTTCCTACCCGGGCTTAGGCTTAATTCATTGAGATTTATTCTCACCCCGTCATGTGATAACATTTTTAGATCCCTTATGATATAGCCTCGTGGACCCCAATGATTGGCTATTGGATTAGTCCTTTTGAAGTAGACGGGAAGTTAACCGGGAAGTTAACCTCACCTGGCTGAGTAACCTTCTAAGGTTTTGTCTAGTTACCCCGAAGTATGGAGTTGTGTACGTATGGAAGTAGTATCGATAGGATCAAAATTTATTTTTGATGTTTGACTCATACTTTTCTATCCCTATTTGTTATTACTATTAGGGAGTTAAAACGTTTTCGCACGTGTAAGTAAGTAATAGGTCGGTAGTGTGCTTGGGACGCTATCTCTATGATCTCGTGGCGATTTGGTAAGAGATGTTGCGGGCTCGAGAGTTGGGGCTTGACAGCCAAGGCTATCAAAGTTGATTTTGCAATTTTTCAAAATTTTTATGACTTTTTTTATAATTTTTTCTTAAAATAAAAGGAAAAAAGATTTATCGAAGATCAGGTGCCAACAACAGACTTTTCACTTGTAATGGAAAAATATGATATAGATGGTGAGAATGGCGAGTAATGCAGATGCATCTTGACCATCCATCTCGATCAAACGCCATTAAAGTTTGCGCATTTTTACATCAAAAGTGTAAAACTAGTAAGTAAAATACCGGTAAGTTGTCCACGTCAGATACCGCAATTTTTTATGTACCCAATTCGGCAAATTTGAAGGGCTTATCAAGTACTCAACTTTTTTTCGCGACCAATAAAACAAGTACTCAATTTTTTTGACCCAAAAAAAATAATAAATTAAACAAAAAAAAAACGAACTTGGAATAAAATCAAAATACTTGCGATCCATTTAGGAAGCACCAACACTATCTGGAGGCTTTTGTGTCGTGCCGACACTCTCCGAGAGCTTCCGTGTCATATTCGACACTCTCCGACATGCAACTAGCACGTGGTCAGTGCCCCAAATATGTTAGCGACACGCGATTTCAGTATCACAATACGTCATTTCGACACGTAAGATGTTAATTTTAAGCGTTTTTGAATTAATTATGGATCAAAATGTAAACTTATCACCGTCAATTCATAAAGAAGACAACACCATGTAAAAATAAATATCGAGATGGATGAAGTTTACCACTGAGACTTAACGGAACACCACCAGGCTAGGATAAATGACTTCGGACATGAGAAGTTCACCACCAAAGCTTCAAGGAGAACTACCAGCCAAGAATAAAGTCACCCACAAAAAAATTTGGATAAGGAACTTAAATAAGAAATTCACGCGCTTGAGGTCACATATAAACAAAAGAAAAGAACACGATTTTTGGAATCTCGAAGTCAAAATGACTCTTGAAGTACTGGGGTAATTAAAACTCTTGAAACTGACATCTTAATTGAAGATTCAAAAACTAGGACTAGTAACCGACAACAAGATTTATGACGCATAATAATTCGGACTAAATGCATCTGACTAATTCCAAATACGTAGCAACAAATATCGGACTCTCAAATTCGTGCAGCAATCTTAGAAGCCGAATAGTCACCTTAGGAGATCAACCAACATCCCTAGAAATTTACCAAAATATCCTCCAGTTATTAGATAGTCATAAAATAGCTTTGAAGTTGACAACGAACTCGTAAATTGGCAACTAGTCTTGCGAGTAGACAACTAGCACATAGAATCAACATGTTCAAATTTCATCTGTGGATGAAATTTGTTTTTACATGCACGAGTAACGATGAGCGGGATTAATCTGTGAATTCGGAGTTGGGCTTGAGAATTGTTCCATCGAATGTTTGAATCGACAAATAGCGCGCAGAATCGACATCTTCAAACTTGGACCAATTGAATTACACAGTGGCCGAAATTTATTTTCGCTTGCATCACTAATGGTTGAGCAGGATTAATCGATAAATTCTGAGTTGGGCTTAACAATTGTTCCATCAAATCTGATGCTCCTGCGTCATCCTCTCTAGTTTGATTAAGATTTGGGCTCATCTAGTTGGCCTTGGTCTTCAAAGCAAGGACTAAGGACTTACCCTAATCAACCGACTTTATCGAGAAAGATTATTTTTTTTAGGCCAAGAGGTTGATAGCGATATTTCGAATCAACTTATTATAAGCTGCGATTTTAATTCATATGCAGCGATCCAAGATTTCACGTATAGAAACACGAATCACACATCCATAATATAGAACAATTGACGCACCTGTATTTGGATCCATCGATCTTGATGCGAAACTTACGACAATTCGATGTCCAAGAGCTTATCCTCTATGAACCCCCTTTATCACTGGCTTCAATGAGACGGCCCTTCACTATCGCTTCAGACGATTCTAGATATGAGGTTATGTGTACATTAGAGTTTAGAGGAAGGACTTGAGGTCTATTTATATAGAATGAAACATATCATATCATCAAAGATTAGGTTTATATAGGCCCACACTATGCACCATTATATCCGACTAGAATTAGGAAACTGCATATATCTTTCTTTATTAGACCAATTAATAATTACAATAACAATTAATAAAAACCACAATTGAATAATAAAAAAATAATATTCTAACATTCTCCCACTTGGACAAAATTAATTGAAATTGTATTGTATTTGCGCATCTTTATATTGGTCTAGAGATAATTATCAATAGTTAATCCGATCCCATAAAGTCTTAAGCACCGGACCATGCCAGTAACTACATCAGAAGACACAGAGACATCCATGACTACGAATATTATTAACTCTACTGATATGGATTTGATATGGTAGTTTGACAATCGAATAACATCTCAAATAATAGAGACACCTTATATGTTATCCTCCTTGTCAGTCACCATTCTCTCACTTTATATGTCACGAAACTTGATGTGTCATGAGAGGACATCTTTACGGTTCCAACGAACTAACATATGTCTTACATTTATAGTTAGCTATACTTTACGTGTAACAAGACATATGCTTTTGGCTAAAATAAATGCCCCAACCATCTCTTAAGATTTACACGATGCCTTGAGATTTTCAACTGATATATGTATTCAACATCACCTTAATCATAAAATGCTTGATTGCATGCAATGAAGTTAATATACACCTAAACGCTACAAAATATAATAAACACAGATGTAAACTTTATTATGGCAAATACCGAATACAGCTCCCACTAAACAACAACATCTCATAATGCTTACTCAGCCCATCTCTTAACATGTCATATCAGCATCCCACGATACTTTTATGTCTGCAACATGTCATCCAAATGTGTGTAGGCAAAGATCTTCAGTTAGTGAGTCTGTAACCTTATCATCCGTGTAATAAGCTCTATTGTAGCGTCACCATTTTTATCTATTACCTTTATAGTCAAAATTTGACCGCCAAATGCTTAGACCTCTTAGACCTTTGTTGTTGTTCATGAACAATACTGCAGAGTTATAGTCATAATACAACTGTATGGGTTTATCCACAAAATTAAATATGACCAACTCTTTAATAAGATTCTTGAGCCAAATAATCTGAATAGCAACTGAAAAGCATACTATAAACTTCGCTTTCTTGATCGAGAATTACATAGATTCTGTTTACGCTTTTCTGTAATACTGTACTTTTTTTTAGACATTTAAATGTTTGTGGTTGTCAACTTCACATCATTCTGATAGCTAACAAAGCCTGAATCCGAATGCCCTACTAGCTGCAGGTCCTGAATATGTTTGTCAATTAGTATATAATCTTTTGTCCTCTTTAAGTACATCAAAACTTTTTTAGCAGTAATCCAATGATCACTGGATTTAACCAATATCTGCTTAGAAGTTTCGTTGCAAAAGCATCATCTGGTTTAGTGCAAGCTTGAGCATACAATATGCTTTTAAGTGCATCATGATATGGTACATTCTTTATTTGGGTCTTCTTAATAACTTTATGGAGACACTATGACAGATTTAGTCTATTGCCCTTAATGACAGGAGCAATTCCTGATTTGCAACATTTATACCGAATACAATCAATGTGTGTTCTCTAGAAATAACCCAACATGTGGCGAGAACGATCCATATGGATCTTAATGCCTAGGACAAAATATTCCTTATTACGATCAATCATGTTAAAATACTTTAACAATATCTGCCTCACCTTATGCTGTAATTCAAGAAAATCACTTTCAAGAAAGATATCGTCTATATAAGACACAAGAAAAATAAATTCCTCCTACTGATCTTGTAGTATAAACTAATTTATTTCGTTCTTGATAGAACAGAACACAACAACAATACTATGAAACTTCAAGCAACAATTGTCTAAAAACTTACTTAAACCCCATAAACATACCTTTGAGTCTAGAATACCCATGAATATGTTCAAACTTTATTTCATGGCATTTATGGGATTCATCTTTCGTTACGCACAAATTTATCCGAATCATCTGCTGCAAAACCTTCGGGTTACATAAAAAAGGACTTTAAAATTAAGATCTCCAATAAAAAGAAAGTTTTAATATATGCATGGTAAATTTTCTTATTATAATGAGTTATTAATACCTTAATCACTTTGAAAAATTTCATGAGAGACTAAAAAAAAACTTATGTTAAGTTTGCTCATTCTTTACGCGTAAAAAATTTTGCTACCAGTCTGTCTTTAAACTTCTCGAATAAAACACTGATCAAAATATGATTTGATAGAGTAAACAAAAACTTTTATATGAAGTCCCTTTAAATTTTACACGCCCAATTACAAAAGATGGACTTATGACTTTGAAGCATGTTAATAAGCTTTCCAACATTGTATTTTCATAGCCTGTATTTCGTCTACCATGCACCCAACCACAGTTTTAATTATGAACAAGAAATAACAACTGTATAAATTACTAGATCAATTACATAGTTGATTTTATAGTGATGTTCTTCTGGATAGACTATACAGTGTGACTTGGTACAACTGATCACCTATGTCTAATAGATCTATTAAAGGGAGCTACTTTAACCTTTACTCTGCGCTTGTGGGGTCTGATAAACTTCATCTAGAATTGTCTAAAGAATAATAACCTGAAACCCAACAGAATCAAACTGTAACTTAGAATACCCCATGATCATCTTACAGGTAGAAAAATGACACAATGGTCCCTACGACACCATTACCTTTAATAATCTGTGAGCAACTACCTTTATTCGGCTATATCAAGCTCCAGCAATTTAGGTATCTGTAATTTCACAACTCTTGTTCCTTTTTGGGATGATAAATCAATACCCCTTGAATGATCTGTGTAAGGTACGAAGTAAAACTGGGTGGTTTTGGAGTCCAACTTATTTAATGTTAGATTATGTAACTTTATTTATGTATGAACACCTCAAACATTAATACGATTCTAACTAGATTTACGTCCAATCCATGGCTCAAAAGAAGTCAATGAAATAATTTTGATAGAAACATAATGGACTATTTTCAAAGTTTCACCCCATAAAAAAATCATATAAGTTGGTTTTACAAATCATATTCTTCATCATATCCATAGGGTATGATTTTACCTTTCGATCACACATTTCTATTTAGGACTACCTGGCATAAACCCACAATCCTAGAATCCTCTTAAGTATTTGTTAAATAGCTCTTTAAGCTATTCAGCATTGCCATGTCACTTATGATACTTACAACCTTAGTCAAAACTGACAACCTTTATGATTTTCCCAACCGTTTTTTGACTTTAGTTCGAAACATCTTGAACTTGTCAAGAAATCCAAACTTTTCCTTAATAAAAAACATATCACTATATATAGAATAATCTTTAATAAATGTGATGAAATAAAAATTTCTATACAATGTTGCCATATAGGATCCACTTTTTCCAGTATCAAGGACCTCATATAGATCACAACTGTCGACTACAGGTTCATTCTTTATCTCGGTTATTTTGCCTCTACTTTAATCTACGCATGTGGTTAGGTTACTTTTAAGAGTGAGCAGAATGTTTACCTTTGTTAGTCTTTTCACTCTTTATTTTGATATGTGACTAAGACATTTATTCCATAATGCGTATGTACCTTAGACAGAGAGCTTTTGCAAACGACTTTTCAACTATATAAGTGATGTGTAATTCATTGAAAGATAAACATAATTCGCACAATCCATTTAAAATAGTGTAGTACCAAGCTTAATTAAAAGAAAAGTAATTACTTTATTTGAAATCTCAAAAGAGTAACTATAATTTTCCAAACTTGATACGAAAAATAAATTCCGTCTTAAAGGAGAGTATATAAAATATGTTTCTTAATGTCACATTAAAACTAGAATCCGGAATGACATTCCCATCAATTCAACATCAACTTTATAGTTGTTTTCATAACGAGCTTTATTCAACCTGATTTGGTATATTTCAGTGTATGAATTCCTATATGATAAACGTTACATAATATGTTACATCGCTATCTAGTCATCACAAACTAGAAGAGATTTCAGATAGAATAAATTCACAAATTAATACCAAAGAATCATTACTTTATGCTCATACTTAGATAACCAAGTCTTTGTATTAATTGTAGTATTTCTTTATGTGATCGTTCTTCTTATAAAAGAAGTAGCGATTACCATCCTTCTCAAATGATGCTTTTTACGGATCCAAATCATCAGAGTGACCGGTGGTTTACAATAATACTTTATGAGTATGATTTCAGAACAACTTAAATATGCAATTACACCAATTTTATGATGTAATCTTTAATCTTAATAGAACCATTATACCTAATGTTGAGGAGTCATTGCAGATATGCACCACTCTTAGTAATAGTCGAGATATAATTTCAAACCCTCCAAGGTTTTCTTTATTTATTTAACAGTATAGTTAATTGCCAAAAACACATTTCAAGTGTTCTTTAATGGATTGTTTTATATCAAATAAGCGAATTCAATTGCTCTTTACCCAATAAGCACATAGTGCTTTTGAAAGTTCTCACCAATAAAGTGAGATATACTGGGCCTTTCTTGACAATAGCAATATAAATATTTGTCAATCCTTCATAAACAGAAAATCCCCATTCAGTTCTCAAAACTTGAACCCATATGAATCTCAATTCTCAATTTTAACAGAGTTACCGTTCATAAAAGGCAGTGACTGGAAAGATAATCAATTTTTTCAATTAGCATAATGTGAAATTTCACCTTGAAATATACATACATCATCATATAATCACCTTTGGGCAGAAAATATGACATGTAATTTTATATTCCATACATTATAGCGGCCATGAGAATTTATTTCAATTTTCATTAATCACCACCTTTGGGTGTATGACAGCACTTAAACTAATCAATCCTCAATCATATGTTGTATATGTAACTCTCCATGCAAAAATAAGCAATTACTTCCTTTGGGACTATAACTATGCATTAAAACAAGAGGCATCTCAATATTTTGTAAACTGTTCTTTATTAAACTCAACTAAGTATGCGGCTTTGGCGGTCACGACCCAATTGAATTTACCTAAAATTGAGATATAACTTTATATTTCACATTTACCATATGCATGTAATTTCATAAATTAGGGGCAATCATCCGCAAAATTACACGCCGCTAATTTACATTAATACACACAACAATACATGAGAAACCATAAACGTATATTGACAAATCATGCTCCACATATCTATATGTGGTACTTACATATGAGCTTGCACCTGTATTTCATAAAATCATATAGAAATACCTGAAAATACCCCAAAAATACCCCCATAAAATACTTGTATTTGGGATTTCATATGTATTTTTCAACGATAGATGTATCGAATATGTAAACTAAATATATCAATTTGTAGAGTATGGGCATACGAGCAAGCCGGTATCTGAAACACCTCCATTGGACATCACGCGCGCCACCAAAAGCTTCGGCGTGTGAGGACCACGCGCTGACACGTGCAACGCATGTATTTAGTGTTTCAGCCAATCTTCAAATAGGTCCGACTGATACCCCTAAATCGGCTTAGAGAATCGGGTCGAGGCGGTTCGGTCGAACCGGTCAATGACCGGTCCAATCGAACGATTCGAGTCAACGGTCAACTATTCGGGTTGGGTCAATGGATCGGGTCGGGTCAATGAAATTGAGTCGAGTCTACCCGGGTAGAGATGACGTCATGCTGACGTCATGCTGACGTCAGCCCCGCATGTGCCGCGCACCTGCAGGGCCCAGATCAGCGTGTGTAACGTGTGGTGCCACCGACTAGTGGCGGGCACGTCCGATGGTTTCTGGCGAAGATCTGCACATGGTTTTTCTCGTCTCGACGAGCCCTTTCCGAATATATAATTTTCTTTTGATTTCGACAAAAATAAAATTTCGAAAATATACCGAGAACGTGATTCGCAACCTAATACGTGCAGGCTTTGATACCACATGTAAGCTACGATTTTAATCCATATGTAGTGACCCTAGATCTTACGTATAGAAACACGAATCACACATTCATAAAGTAGAACAATTGACACACCTGTATTTAGATCCATCGATCTTGATGCGGATCTTGTGACAATCCGATGCTCAAGATCTTCTCCTCTTTGAACCCCTTTTATCACTAGCTTCAATAAAACAACCCCTCACTATCAATTTAGACTATTTTAGATGTGAGGTTATGTAGACATTAGGGTTTAAAAAAGGGACTTGAGCTCTATTTATAGAAAATAAAATATATCCCCTCATCAAAGATTATGTTTATTTCGGCCCACACTATTCAGCTCCATATCCGACTAGAATTAAGAAACTGTGTATATATTTTTTATTAGACCAATTAATAATTATAATAACAATTAATAAAGCCCACAATTAAATATTAAAATATAATATTCTAACATTTATTGGTCTTATGGTATATCTCAGTATAGAGAATGATAACAAGGATCTGTATTTGTTTATAAACTCTCCTGGCGGATGGGTAATCCCCGGAGTAGTTATTTATGATACTATGCAATTTGTGCAATCCCATGTGCATACAATATGCATAAGATTAGCCGCTTCAATGGGATCTTTTATCCTGGTCGGTGGCGACATTACCAAATGTCTAGCATTCCCAAGATGCCATATTCTTCAGGGAGATCAACTTTCTATGTATTGTCGCAGATTCTTTCAATAGCCATCAACTCTAGGCATGAACTTGTTGTTTCGGTGAGATGGAAACCTCTTCTTCCTTTAAGTATAATTCACACAAGATCAATGGTCGAAACTAAACCTTCTTCCTATGTTTGTTAGCTTTCTTTTTATAAGACTCATTTTCCTTTTAAATTTTGGATCGAATCTACTCATGAAACTTCTTCATTACATGGGGGCTCTCGTATGCATCATAGTTAACTTTTTCATTCTCTCTCTTCAAAAGGTAATTGACCAGTCGTGTAACTAGGTGATCGATTAAAAGCAAATTTGACATACGCAAGCTTTAAACCCAATCCTTTAAAGTCTTACTCGCCAAACTTTGAAGAAGAACAGTGATAGTGCAGTTGGTTATCTTAGTTTGGCTATTTGTTTCTAGATGACAAGTTATGTTGAATAGGAATTTAATGCCAAGGTATAGGGTAGGGGTCTCAACAACCCGACTCAGAACATAATAGTATCTACCTCGGCCTTACCCAACTCGGTTTGGCTTGAAATACTTTTCGAGGTAGACCAGGTCGGGTTGGATTCTTTTTTTTTTTTTTTTGGTTGAAATTAAAATCGTTTGACAAGATCGTCGAATGAAAGAATATAAAAATAAAAAATAAAAAAAATTAAATTAAAAAGAAAATGAGGGTGCAAAAAAATCGGGCCTGCCCGATGAACAGTGTCAAGCCCAGCCCGAAAGTCTCAAAAATTAGGTGAATTTTCAAACCGGGTCGGGTTGGGCCGCGTGCAGGCTTTTTTAACATCCCTAGTATAGGGTGTTTCAAAAGTAACTAAGAATCTTCGAATCACAATATGATACAATGGTCTTAAGAACCACGTGAGAAACAGCATCTGTCTTATGATACATAATGAAAGGTGCCATTTTCAAAATCGATCAATAGCCACGATGATAGCATTTTTCTTCCTCCGTTTTTTTTTTTTTTGTGAGCAACATAATAAAGTCCGTACTTACATTCCTCCCAGGGCTGTTTAGGAACTAGAAATGGATTATAAAGTCCTTGATGAAAATGTCTCTTTGCCTCTGACACCTTGAACATATGAAAATGATCGCATGTACATCCCTTTTTATCTTTGGCCAATAAAAATGTTCTCGAAGAACTTCAAGAGTTCTGCTGATCCGAAGTGGCTTGCCAATTCTCCACCATATGCTTCTCGCTTTCAAGAAAGGATAAGCTGATTTTGCTATTAGCTTAGGTCACAATTTTTCACATGGGGCCACAGAAATTTGTCTCTTCTTCTTTTTACTTTAATTGGGATATCATTCTAAATTGCATCGAAGTTCCGAATACCAAGATTTCCATCCATCCATGGATTCTGACACTCTACTCATCATTAATTAGCCTTAGCGTTGCCTAATTGAACCCAAATGAATCCTAGAATCTTGTAATCACATTATCTCCAAGTCATGAGCATTCTCGTCTTTTGCGGCGAATGATGAAAGGAGTCGTCCGTTAGAAAGGTGGTGAAATGCCATTGATTCTGCCATCTCCAGTGGCTTCAGACATCACCATAGAAAGCCCATCAAACATAAAACAAGCCCATATGGGCTCAGAAGAGGTGCAAGTTATAATCCAGTCGACCCATTTTTTATTAAGCCTCGTATCTTACAAAGCCTGTACGAAAGGATCCTATTTGACCTAATGGTAAGCAAAAGATAATAGAGGAGGACTCATCGTATGTCGAGTTTTATGTCGAGCTGAGTTCGAGCGTAAAAACTTATACTTGGAGCTCGAGCCAAGTCTCAAGTGCCGAGCATGCGACACGAATTGAGCTCGAGATTAGCATTGTGTCGGCTTCAACTCGTTTCGACTACAACTTTATCTGCAACTCATCAAGAGTCATCCGCTCAACAAATGTGCAGGAGGCTCCGCTCAATGAAATGGACATGCTGCAACCATGAGCTTTTGCCTTTATCATTCCCCGTGAGGAATGTTGTCCTCGTTTTACAAAAAAATTAATATATAAAGTATCAAATAACTATAAATTGTTATTAATCGAAGCGTGATTGAACTTGTGCCAAAAAATAAATAAGAAAAACGTACTTTTGAAACCGAAAGTTAAAGGAAGAAAATATAGAAAGAAAAAAAAGTACCTTTGTATCAATGAACAGTGAACACCACAATTAACGGCAAAATTGTCCAAAAAGACCAAAATCTATTCTATTTTTATTTTTATTTATTTATTTATTTTGATAACCAAGGTATCCGGGCCAACTTGCGCGCAATTTGACTATTCCTTGGGGGATACTAACACAGCAACCCACCGCCATGAACCCTCAACTAATTCCACTTTTATTAATTCAGCCATAAATCTTTTAATTTTATCGATTCAGTTTTAAACTTTTTTTACTTACTGCCAATGAAGTTTTATTGGCCGAAAATAGCTGATGTGGATGCCCATCGTTATATGGCATAACTGACATTGATATAGATAATTTTTAATAATATCTTAATGTTATATTGAATTTTTGCATTTTTTTCCTTTATTTTCCTTTTATTGTTTTCATGGCCATCGCCCAAATTTGCTTGTTTTCATTTTTTTTCATTTCTTTTTGCATTTTTCCTTTGTTTTTCTTTTCATGTTTTCACGAAACTCGTCCAGCCTCACTCAAATTTCTGAATTTGGGCGAGGCTGGGCGACGGCCTTGATCCTTGCCCACGGTCGGCGAGGGAGCACGGCCCCCATAATTAATTAAGCTAATCCTCTTTGATAAAACGAAGAACATTGAAAAGGGGCTAAGGGCTACCCACCCACGATAATTGGTTAGGAAACTTAGTGCAATCCAGATTAGTCAAAAAAATATATTCTGGTTGAAATCAGGTGAAATGAGATAATATAGATATGCTAATTATCACACCACGATCAATCACCCAATATTTTTTTGTCGAATCAATTACCCAATTTAACTTTAATTAAAATCAGTTGAAAAAGTAATTTGAACGCATGTTAAGGTGCCTTTATTTGGGAAAATTTCCATGGGAAAGGAAAATAATTTTTGGGAATTTACCTTTCAGGAAACGGTTTTTTTTTTTTTATAAACTTTTTACATAGCAGATAGGTGAGATGTACTAATTACTTATGGATGCATAGTTTATTCATGACCGAATATCTGGTAATTATGATTAAGATAAATTTGATTTTTCGCTTTACGTTGAAAAAGCCATCTTAGACAAGTAAACCTGGCGCATATGGTCTTTCAAGGAACGGTTCTCAAGTTATAGCACGTTTTTGTGAAATTGAAATGAAAACGAACTTTAAGGGTGCACATGATGACACTTATGAAGCAGAATTTGTCTCTAAAAATGCTTTAGGAGCAGAAGTCCATAGCGAGAAATACTAAACACATTTTTAATAACCCAGTGAGATCCTTTTTTTCGTACTGGGGATGGAACCTTCTATTAACATTGTGGTAGTTTAAAGCCTCACCAGTCTCCAAAGCCAAGTAAGGCCCAAAGCTAAACTCGATTGGATGACCTAAAAAAAGTGATGAGATTGTGTGCATTCGATGAAGTAGAGAATTGAACCTTTTTCTTCTTTCTCCTTGAGATCAAGCCCATTGGGATCTGGTGAGCTGGCCGGCGAGTTTGACCTCATGTGGCCAATCATTAGCCATTCGCCAAAGCTCGTTGATCGAAAATGTTTTCACCTATTGAGATTGGGAATTCAATTTTCTAATTTTATGCATTAATTTTCTATTGACTATGTCATTTTTTGTGAACCAAGTGAGTGAAAATTTGAAAAGTCAATTCACATAAAACACTTTCACTGAAACAAATGCAAGCTAATATCTAGAATTTTCAGTATCCAGATATAAAACTCACATTGATTTGAAGTCAGTTGCTGGAAAAATTGACACATGTTGATCTCTTCCCAAAAAACCAACGTCTTCCAAGTCACATTTCGATGCGGCTAATACAATAAACCTAACTTAGAGATTACTGGAGATGTGTCACGTCATGATTGATGTGCATGCCTATCTTGCCACATCCCTCAACCATAAGAATTCATAACCAACTTTCGTTTGGTGCATTACATTAGATTATATAACGTAAGTCATCTACAAGATTTCATGCACACGCTAAATTGCGTGTTTACAACCTAAATTGTTGGTGAAGCTATAAAACCAAGTAAAAAAAAGATGTGAATACATTAAGAAGAAATGATAATGAGAAAAATGAACTGAGACATAAAGTAGTAAAGCCAACTAACTTTTTTTCAGTGAAAGTTTTTCTCGAAATTAGTTGTTCGGACTTTCCCCCGTTTGGTGCGCCGATAATGACTTATTCAATGGAAAACGCTTTCCGATCGGAAAACTCATGCATATAATCAAGAAAGTGAATTTCTCAACCTGAAGAGGCGAAATCACTTTCCGAAATTGTTCATCTAAATTTTTTTATATAGTTTATTACTTTAATATTACTTTTCAATATTTAATATTATCTTTATTATTATTATTTTTTATTCTTCTTCCTCCTCCTTCACGCACACCATTGGCCACAGTCGGCCAATTGTGGTGGAGGAGGAAGAAGGAAAAAAATAAAAAGAAAGAAAAGAAATCAATAAGAAAAAAAATAAAAGGACACCAAAAATAGTTTAATAATTCGATTTTTTTTTTGTTTGAGATAAATAATGAGACTGAAATCATTTTCCAAATGAGATACTAACACTGAGAAATATTTTTGGCCACATATCACAAAAAAAAGGGAAAACAAACTCTGAATACTGACTTTTGGAAAATCATTTTCGTTGTTCATAGAGTTCTCCGCCAAAGAACGACCCTGAAAGTTTGAAATTTACAAAATTTTGCTCAAGTTATAGATAACTGGAGTAAGATATTAAGGGTATTTAAGGAAGAACAAAGGGAATCAATTGCGTAAAATGTGGGAGCCTCTCTTCTCGTTATACAATAGTATAGTTAGTGCAAAACCGGATGCTAAGGGTCTGTACGTAAAGTTCCTGTTGCCGGAATATTTTTGGAACAAAAATATTTTTTTCTATTTCTGCTCTCGATAACGATTTTTGAAAATAGAAAAGTGTTTGACAACTGCAAAAAAATTCTGTTTTCGGAACAAAAAAAGGAAAACAAACATGCTTGATACTGCAAAAAAAAAAAAGTATTATTAACTTTCTAATTTAACTAAGGGGACTATATATATTAAAATTAAGATGTCTTTATCTTTTTAACTTACTAAATCAAATTAAATATTATTTATTAAATTTATTAAATCAAATTAGATCAATATATGTATAAGTAATTTATGCACGATTTATCAAATTACAATATGGATGAGATCCAACTATAAAAAAAAAAAACTAAAAGGAAAGACGAGTTAGAATTAGACGACGAGAACATCAATTATATTTTCTGGTGATTAACCTTTTGTTGTCGTAAGGAATAATAAGGAGACTGATATGTCAGTCTGTCAGACATTGTGGATTTTATGAGATTGATTGAGGTTGAATCGAAACCACTAAAAGTTGCATTGCGAGTTATCATCCCTAGAGAATAGGGCGTTGTCCTTAAGGACGATTGGATCATGACATGATCATTGATGGAAAGAAAGGTGAATGGACTTGATGGTCCTAGTTACTTGCGATTTTAATGAATGGGTGAATAAGCAAAAAGGATACTTAGATTGTAATCGCAAGGCGACTTGAGGAAGTCGAATTGAATATCTAAAATATGAATTTGTGGAGACCAAGGAAGAATGAAACTTGTCACTTGAGGTGGCTGAACTATTGGAAGGAGAATGTTAAAGAGTGGTGGCATTAGAATCAGGAAGTAAAGGAACTGCTGTTGGCGAGACTCCAAGACGGATGTCCTATAGGATAAGAAAGACAAGGTGGATTCAAAGTAAAAGAATGTCACTGAAGTGTATGGTTTCCTTCATAGGGTAAGAGATCCTAGTGCGGAAGGAAGAAAAAAAAATGCCAATTGTCTTGGTGCTAAAATGAAACGTCTGGACTAACGAGGAGGACGCAATCTTGAATGATTTTTTTTTTAAATCAAGTCCGTGAAGCTATCCTGCGAACAACGTTGAATTCCAGGATGATGTCAATGTTGAGTTAAAATGACGAAATTGACATAAGGTCGCATTAGCTGGTTGTGAAACCAAGAGGTCAAGGCACTAATGCTTCTTGAGAAAGGAGTGATAAAAATGAACAGAATATTGTGTAGTTCAAGTGGGGACTCATGAGAGTAGAGAGCCAAGGTTTGAGCTCTCAAGTGAAAAGTATGAAGAATAGTTTGAAGATTTGACACTTGGTAGGAATAAATTAACAAAAGTCAGATTGAGTATCCAAAGAATAATTGGATTGATTGCCATCGTCTTTAGAGACGATGAATAGACTCATTTAAGGAGTCAGGAGAAACATTAATAACTTTCGAGAATATCCTACGGACTCTAAGGAGATGCTCGTTGTGTGCTGCTAATTGTGAAGAGCACGAGTTGTGGGCCTGATGAGATAAGATTCCTCAGTAGTGAAATTTCTGGGAAATGAAATCCCCGTGGAGCCCTTGAGTAACATAATAAGTAATGAATCGACTGCGATCGATTGTTATGGATGGATCGGGGGAAGATTTCCCATAAAAGCAATTCGATGGATGAATGAATACGAAAGAGTTTTCGAGGAATTAAGTTAAGTTGATGACTACGCCGACAATAGTGTTCCTATTTGGAATTAAAAAGGGGTCGAGTGAATCATAATGACGTGACGCAGAAAGGGAATTTGAGCCATAGTAAAGCAAACTGAAGTGGGCTATGCGAATACGTCGTGATAGTAAAGCTATATGAATTGGAATGTCTAATGCATGGTTGGAGTTGGCTTGCAAATGTTCTTGCGATGAAGTTGAAAAACACGACTCGCATGGAGAGGTTTCAAGTTTACACGAACCATAAGAATTTGAGGTATGTGGTTGCCTAGAAAAATTGAATGAGGAACAACGTGTGTGAAGTAGATTGCTTAAGGACTAAGGATGAAATATCCTATATCGCCTAGAAAAGGGTGATTTAAGAAGCAGATGCATATAAGTGAAAACTGAGCATCGTGCATTTGGCGGATAAAGGATAGGCTTTGCTCAAGGAATAAGAAATCCAACTCCTAAATTGGAAGGTTGTCAATTGCCTAGTTTGATAACTACCTGAAGCATCAAGCGTGAAGTTAGAAAGAAATTGAGATGCTGCGATGAATAGACCCTGACATTTAAGGGGTTATGGAAATGGATAGAACATGGAGGAAATTCAGATTTTCGGATACTTGGGAAAGAAACCTCAAAGTTGAGTGTAGAAACCTTAAAGTCCCATGAACGAGAGTACGAGTCCAATATTGAAAAGGAACTTAAAGAAATGACCTAATCAGAAATTCAAAAGGAGAATTATGGTGTTCCTTGGGATGACACAAAGGTGTGCCAAACTTGCATCAATATTATCAATGGAATGGACTGAAAATTTGGTTAGTCGAACATGAGGCCAAGTATTGAACGTGCCGACAAGAAAAAGGCATGCCCTTGAAAGGATTGATACACCGAATGGTATGGGCATTAAAGAATGCATTCTGGCGTGGGTTTAGTAATAATGGTGATGGACAAATGGAAGAGATGAGGTAAACGCTCGAGGATGAACTCCTGACAGATGTTATGAATATCGAAAGAGAATGGAGAGAAGCAAATCAGATTGAGGACTGAAGGAGACAAGTCCTAGGGAAAGATAGCTTTGGTCGGGAAAGACAAGTAGGATCGTCAAGTCATGAAAGGAATTATTCGGAAGAATGAGGATGCAATGAGACGCCGATACCCCAAAGGACTAGATGGTTAGAAGGTTGTAAATTTCGAGGACGAAATTTTTTAAGGGGGGAAGAGTTGTGACATTTTGAATTTTTTGCCTCCTCGAGGCTTGAGATATGAAACAAAATCTCAAAATTGAAAAATGAAAAATAAAGATTTCAACGTTCTAATCGAATTAGACGTCGTCTCATCAAAGGTAATTCAAATCAGAAAAACGACGTTTCGGACGTCGAGGATAAAATTACCATTTTGCCCCTCAATCCTTAACCTTGCCTTTATAATTGGATAAGGACATTTTGGTCAATCACAACACCCTATAGGCTGCAAAAATCAAGAAAAATGAGGGCCATTGATGAGCCTTGATTGACATGAGGACAAGTGTCAAAGGATTAGGCTATGAGTTGATGTAAACACTTTTAACCTACCATTCAAGCCTTTGACCAAGTGAATTATTGGTGGAAGACTCTCTCTCCTTCTCATTTAGCCGACCATCCCTCTCTCTTCACTTTCTCCATTTTCTTCTTCTTCCTCTTCTCTCTCTTGCACAATTCATATACCAACTGCTTCACTATTCCAGTCATAACTTCTTCTTCTGTCATCGGATTAAGGCGTACCACCTACCATTGGAAAGCTTATCGTCTTGCCGTTCCAACAAGGTATTATGGGTCCAAATCCACCTATCTGTTTGTCCCGTAAAGCCATTTTAAGGAGCAAAGGTCAGGCTGGTCAATTTTGAATCCGAGAGCTCCTAGCCGACCAGTCCCGACCGTCCCACTATTCTGATCATATCTTCTTCGTTCGATATCGGATCGAGGTAAAATCACTTGCAAATGAAAGATTATTGTCTTATCTTTTTATAGAAATATTGTAAGCTCAATTTGACCCTATAGATCTTCCCGTAGCTCGATTTGAGTGGACAAAGGTCAGGCGAGGTCAGATTCTGACCGGTTTTGGGGAAAGACCTGTTCCGGGGTCTTCCGGACTTCAAATTACTTCAAATCTTCAGTGAGGTCTTCTACACTTATAGTATTAAATTTGGATGAGCTGTGGTAAAAAGTTTAGAGGAATTTGATGGAGTTTTGACCCCAAATGGGTCTTGTGTTTGAAGGGAAAAAATTGACCGTTGGAGGACCCGAAGAAACCGGCGCTGTTCAAAGACTTTCCGGCGTCGCCTTGTCTCCAAATTTTCGATGACGCTCCCCAACCTTTAGAAATACATGTTAGCAAGTAGATTAGTGATTAAATTGAGGATTTATGATAGTTTAAGGGCTGTTTAGTTGGGGTATACACAGAACCGAAATTGCCTTGATTCGGTTCTATGCATACCAATTCTGTGGGGGCTGTTGGTGGTTGTAATTGAGATCCAAATTCATCGTTGAAAAGTATTAGAATATTAATTGATTGGCCCATGAGGTGTATGATTGGTGAGGTGGTGATTTGAGCGATGAAATTAACGATTGGATGAAATTTCCTTAGGTTGCGCGGTTGAGTTATCTTTAGACTAGTAGGGCCGAATCCTTGAGGTGCTTGGAAGAGGAATTGCATTGCATTAACATTGAGGTAAGGGGATTCTGAACCTTTGATAGGAGGATTGGACTCGATTGGGTGATTTGTGTGAGAATTGATCGGTTATTGGAGACTATAATGTGGTTGTCCAATGTATGTCCTAGAAAGCTATGAGGACATGATTGAATGATAATGCTTGTGTCATGAATTGGTTGTTGCATTTGTATCAATTTAATTATCTCGCGTGCCATGGATGTGTCGTTCGTCGCATGAGTGCATTCGAACGTGTGCTATGAAATGAAATGAGCTTTTGGCATGTCTGAGAAGTTGTGATACCCTGATGCGTTGAGACGCGGGGTTGTGTGACCGGATACCCTGAGGCACTGAGGCACGGGGTTTGAATTGAATGGCACCCTGAGGCGCATGAGACGCGGGGTTGTGTAACTGGATACCCTGAGGCACGAAGTTTGAATTGAATGGCACCCTAAGGCGTATGAGACGCGGGGTTGAAATGACCAATGTCCTGATGCGTTGAAACGCGTGACGAAGTTGAGGTGTGTTGACATAGGTCTAGAGTGAAATTGAAAAGCTGATGCGTTTACGCGGGTTTGTCAATGAGACGATCTGATGCGTTTACGCGGACTGAGCTTGATGCGTTCTAAACGCGGGTATGAAAGTGAGGCAGACTGGAAGGGTGGAAGTTGTGATTTGACATGGCAACGCGTGTTTGATCCTAATGATGTGAAATGATGCCATGACTGCATGCTTGATATCCGTATGTTGTTTATTGACAGTTGAATGCCTTATGTGATTACTTGTACAAATTATTTGTGATTGCATTTGCTTGAGTGGACGGTCAGCCTAACCTAGGGTTAGGACCTACCTTACTGAGATTTATATCTCACTACATCGAGGGATTAACTTTTTCAGGTCTCAGGTGATGGAAATCCGAGCAATGATCGGTATCTAAAGAAGTAATTATAGAAAATGGATTTACATTTTTGTGACTTTAAGGATTTCATGTTACCTTGAAGTTAGAGTTGTATCCTCTAAACCTATAGTCGATGTTTATAAGAAGACGTACCCTATGTCCTGAGTCATCTTTAGGTTGAATTGAATGGAGAAGTTTCATCGCTTCCGCATGTTTGTATCATTTAGAAGTTATTAATTGTTGGCCGACGGATCCTGGGTACCACCGAAATACAAGACGGCCCTGGTGGGATTTTGCATGCCTGACAGGTTCGGGGCGCGACACGTGTCAAGGGAAGTTTTGGTGGTATTCCTCCGAAAATGAGAGAAAAAGGCGCGCAGAAGGAGCCACGATCAAGGCAGTTGAGGAGATTGACGGCAATCCCCAAAAGTTGAGAGCGCGAGAAGCCAAGGAACAGCCAAAAGAGTTCTTCGCAAAAGATCGTGTTTGGAGCCCATGACAGTAACCATTCGACAGTTACTAGGAGTACGCCTATAAATACCCAAGGTCATCCAATACACACACAACACAATAAACAAGTTTTTATCTTTTCAACTTAACTTTAGTCTAGCTATAGCTTTTAGATTCCTATGGTCTATTCAATTCCGACGTGTTTCATATCCAGAGTTAGGTGTCGTCGATTAGATTCCGGCGTCTGCTCGCCCAGTCTAGTGTCGTTGATTAAATTTCGGTATTGTATTGGCTCATCCATCTGTCCAGTACCGTTGATTAAATTTCGATGTTGTGTCCTACTTTTCCACCAGTTCGATGTCGCAGATTAGATTTTGGCATCGTGTACTACAATAAGGTTCAGCATCGTCGATTCAATTCTGGTGTTGTATCTTGGTTACGATTACGTCGAAGCAATTCAACAAGTTTCATCAAATAAGTTAGCGGAGGGTCTGTCGAAAGTCCTGTACACGGTTGTCGAAAGACACATCCTTATCAATATATCATGCATTTGACACTCTCTGTCCAAAACTTGTATGGAACCCTTCTTACTTATCAAACTGCTAACGTTCGATAAAAGGAATTTTCGCTTCTACAATTCTTTTGGGCTTCAACCTCTTGGGCTAAACCTGAGAGATTCAATCAGGCTCGACCGAGGGAATTTTGTGTGCAACAGTGGTGAACTTGAAGCTTCACTGATCCTACAAAATTGAGAACACAACGGAATAGATCAAAGTCACAATTTGGTTAGCGGCGACTAATCAATGATAGCATTCGATGTGGTGCTCATCGCAGCTTGGTCAGCAGGCTTTGGATCCGTTGGGTCTACTTTATTGCGATGACGGATTCTCCTTGAAGATTGAGACGATGGCGAACAGTGAGCTCGGATATGTAGGCTTCATAACGTGCCTTTATAATGAAAATTGCAGCTTTCGCTTCCTTATTTCGTCAATTCCAGACAAGAATCAACCTGAAGACAACAAAACCCACTACCCTTCAAAAGTTCACGTTCATGGCTCAAATTATTAATTCCTGTACTTTCTCCTGCAATAAGAAAGATTAAAAAGAGGATGAAAGTAGTGGAATTTAGCTATAGATAACCTTTTGACTCATTCAAGCAATATACCGTGATATTACAGAGGAACAACAGGGCAGCTACAACGTGAATTGAATCTCCAAACAGCTATACACGGAGATCTCACAAAGTAGTAGATAATAGGGAATCTTTCGTGATGGACAGGCGGCAGAGAATTCCTTGAGTAAGGAATTTGGTCTATCAACCCATAACTTCATGTTCGTCCTCGTTACCACCGGGCCTTCCTTTATATTATGCTTTTCGTGCAAGCCAGAAATTCACTTGAGGGAATGAACCTGTGAATGCGAACAAAATCTCTTGGGATCTTTCGTGAAGCTTGGTGATGGAGGGGTCTTCGAAGAGACTGCAATTTCAAGTCTTCTTGTTCGTATCTAGGACGTCGGGATTACTCCCTCTCTCTCTCACGCTGTTGTCTACTCTACTTTCATGGCCATGTATTGCAATGGATTGGCCTCCTCTTCTCGTCTGACCTAGAGGCATTTATATAGTGAAAATATAGGTCAAACTATGATAATGTGGGCTTAAGCTTTGGCTTTATTTCGACTAATAAACTTTAATAAAAGGCCTTTCTTCGAAATTAAAATTTAGTGGACTAGAAAGCTCAAATTATGCCCAAGGCCTTGAGATTTTCGGCACTTGCTCCCTTATGATGGTCGAATTATACGATGTGGACTCTGATCCTTCGAGTGTCAATTCAGGCTCAAATCTTGTCATCGGTGCAAAATAATGTAAATGCAATGCATGCTTAAATTAAATATACTATGCATGAAAAATAATTTTTTTGGTAAGAATCAAGACTAATTCTCATTTTTTTGTGGAAAATTAATAATTTAAGAAAAATCAAAATTTAGGTGTCAACAGGCTTTAGCAACCCAATCTACAGCTCTATTAGCAACCCACAAGATATGTATTACATTTGTTACTATCGAACCGAGTTAAGCTATAATGGCCTTGCAGTCTTCTATCAAGCCTTTAACAGCCCATGGATAATCTTCCAAATCTTGTAAAAGATTAGGTACGTGTCGCGACCCATCTCCGGATCGAGGATGTGATGGGTTAATGGGCCGTCCCATCTAGTCGGACGCAGGCCTCTCCCAAGGCCCGTTACCTAAGTCGCAATGAAGGTATACGTGGTCGACGTTCAATTTGGTCTAGTGACATGTGATACGTGGACATGCCAAAGAGTCACCACCAATCGTTTCATGGAGGGTACGATTGGAAATCCTATCGAATAGTTGGAAGCTTCTATTCGATAAGCGAAAATCAGAGAAGTGAGACCCGATCTTAGGTACGCCAACTATCAAAGTTGACGTCCTTTCGGTACCTAAGTTGACCGAATTATCTAACCTAAGATTTCATGTAGATGAATGGGGTATGAACCATAAATCTCGGAGTTTATTCAAATAGGAATGACAATCATAACACTCACAATCAGTAAAAGAAGGTGCACAAATCAATGATCCAAGACATACGGATAAATCAAATGAATATAACATGCTATCCCTAGTAAGGCCCTATTAGCTTAGATAAGTATCAATCAAGGCTCAGGAGTGATTTAAACATGATTCGTCCATGAGCGGCAAAATTGTAATTTGAATAAATATGTGGATAATTTGTCTAAAAAGGGAAAAAAATGTCATTTCAGAAGAAATCTAGAGTCAAAAGGGGTCGAAAATAAGATTGATCATCAAATTAATCAATTTCTTATTTTCAGATAATTTTCAAAATTTTCTAAAATTTTAGAAGGCGATTTACCCTCTGAAGGGTAAAATCGTCAGTTTTCTAAAAAAAGAAAATGAAGTATGGAAATCCCATACAAAAGGTTTGGCTACCTACCTGACCCATCACCTAATTCTGAGCAATTTTCACAAGTCATTGGGATGAGAAAGACAATCTACCCTTTGAAGGGTAGAATCATCGTTATAGAAAAAGCCAAGACATGAAAGCCCTACCATAAAGATTCGTCATCTAACTGACCTTATCCTAATCTAGGCATTTTCGAGTGATCTCGGATATAAGTAGGGAAAATTAACCTCTAAAGGGTGTAATTGTCAAATAAGGATAGAACTGATAAGAAATTTCAAAAATAGGAATGACCAGTTGTTTGTGGTCATCCCTCGATTTTTGGACATTTGTGGAGTAATTAGGAATTTTCTACATTTTTTGGGATTTTTTAGGATTTTCTAATATCTTTTAGATTTTTTTAGAATTTTCTAGATTTTTTGTTTTTGATTTTTTTATTTTGAAAATATTTTTCTTATCGGGTTGACCCGATCTACATGGACCAAACACCCGGCCCAGACCAGGACCCACACGACCCGAAGGCCAAAAACGACATCGTTCACCGATTTTTCATTTTTTTTAATTTTCTTTTCCTTAGTCTAATCCTACGGTCCATGTTGAATCATGTGGCTACTCCATGGCTTTAGGATCTATTGACTAATCTTACGATCCAGATCAAAAGATGACTAAACCTCAACCGTTAGGTCTGGTTATCTAGACCTACGGCCACTATCGAACGACTTGACTAATCCTCGACTGTCTAATCTATCAATTTATTTTTTCAAATTAATTAATTATTTTGAAAAATTATTTTTTATTAATATGAAAATTTAAAATTGATCTGACGGCCATCAGGCCAATACGTGGCTAAACCTAGGCTGTCGGATCGTCTGACAGAATGACTCTTGGCCCTAACGACCTAGCTGACGTGGCTGCCACATGGCATGCCATGTCACTGCCATGTCCGCATGTTGATCGGCTGATTGCCACGCCACTATCTTTTTCCTTGAGCGCTCTCCTCTGACAATGGACGGCCGAGAGCTTCTGGTGGCGATTTGACGGTGAAAGCTCGACGCAATCAAGCGAGATTGGCAAGATTCGGCATGATTCGACACGTAGCATATCTCACTACTAGACAAGATTATCCACATAAACTAAACTAATGAAGCATAAAACAGTTCGGCAATGGCTACTCTAATCAACCAATATAGAGCACATTGGAATAATTCCTTCACAGAATTGCATCTAAGTGAGCTCAGAACACTTACCTACAAGTCAGATTGACCTAGTAAGGTCTAGGATAACCTAGACAAGCTTCAACTAAACCGGTGATGGCGATAGGATTCGAATGCGAGGTTTGACTCGATTTCAATGCATTCAAAACACAGAGTAGTGCTTAGTGATGACTCGGATATAATACGCACACATCAATTGTAAGGATTAAAACCAAAATGAAGCCTCGCCACTAACAAGCAGAAGTCAAGCTCGAAGTTCAACTCACCATTTTTCGAGATTGCAGGCAACGTGAGCTGGTGCGATTGACTTTTCTTATCTCTCGACCTTTCTTTATATATGAGGTGGATCCTTAGGACCGCCGAGAGATTGTTGTTGTTTTACTTGCAGGGATGATTGCATGCTCGCGATGAGGCGCGGGGCGTGACAAGCACTATGGTTAAGAAATCCTCACCAAAAATTTGAAGTAAATCGAAGTCCCGAAGTGGCTTAATGAAGACTTTCCTCCACCTTGGTCAGAATCTGCCCAACCTAGACCTTCGTCCACTCAAATCGAGTTACGAGAAGATCTACTGAGTCAAATTGAGCTTATAATATGTTTATGGAAATATAAGAAAATAATCTTTTATTTGGCGATAGTTTTACCTCGATCTAATATCAAACGATAGAGTTATGATCGGAACAGTGGGATGGGTCGGGTCTGGTCGGGAGCTAGTCGGCGAGAAAGAGAGGAAAAATTGTAAGAGAGAAGGGAGAGAGAGATGGTTCAGTTGAAGAAGAAGAGAAAGAAGGCTTTCCACCAAATTTGGCTTGGTCAATAAGAAGAATGGTAGGTTAAAAGTGATCATTAATTGCTAACCAATCAAATAATTCCACTCGTCTTCATCTCAATAATGCCACTTGTTTTCATCTAACAATATCTTGACTCTCATTGACTTCCATTGACCAAGACACCCTCTCATTTTCGGCAACCGTAGGAGGAATCAAATGGCCAAATTGCCCATCTTCATTTGCTAAGACAAAGCCAATCCTTGAGGGGTAAAATGATAATTTTGCTCTCGTCATCTGAAACGTTGTTCTTCCAATTCGAATTACCTTCAATGAGGCGGTTCCTTCAAGATTGCAAACCGGCAGCTTCTGTCCAACATTCACAAGAGCCATTTAGGGTGAAAACTCCATCAAATTAAGCTCAACTTTTTACCACAGATCACTAAACGAGTCTCCTAGCTCTCCACAAAATTTGGTCGCAAAAATCCAACATTTCGCGGTCCTAAAGGCAGAAACTCTACATTTCTCAAATTGTGCCTATTTCCATCGGCTTCCGGGAGAATGGTTGGCTGGAGCTCCTCGGTGGCTCAATTGACGCGCTTCCACTTCGAGGAGGTCGGCAAGAGGCTAAGCTAGAAGGGTGTGGTCGGTCGGAGTCCAGGCAGTGGCCGGAGGGGGTTGTCGGCAGCAGCGAACAAAGAGGACAAGAGCTGGTCGGCAACGGCAGAGAAGAGGAAGAAGAAGAAGGAAGTTCTCGATGCTCTAGTAGAGTGTATGGCTAGTCAAATGAGAGGAGAGAGAGAGAGAGGAAAGAGTTATATTCAATCTCAAGAGTCAAAGGGAAGAATGGTAGGTGGGTAATAGTGGACAAGACCACTCTTTAGCTCATCCATTGACACATGTCCTAAGTGTCATTCAAAGGTGATCAAACGGCCACAATTTCTCCAAATTTTTGGTGGCTCTTGGGGGAATAAAAGACCAAAATGACCTACTTCAATTGCATAAGCAAGGCTAAAATTTTGAGGGGCAAACTGGTAATTTTACCTTCGACGTCCGGAACGTCATTTTTCTCGTTCCAATATTCTTTGATAAGGCGAAGACCAATCCAAACATGACGTTGGAATTCTTGATTCTCTATTTTCAATTTTCAAGACTCGTTTCTGATTGTTTTCTCTATCAGACGTGGTTTCAGCCTATCCCGAACTGGCGGACAGCTTTTGTAGATGTTACGCGTATCAACCCTGTGATTCATATGACATTTAGGGCTCTTTAATTCGTGGCGACTTTGTTTGTTATGTAATTGTGAGGGTCTATCACTAGTTCCTATGGCCTTGATTGTCATTGTCCGATTTATGAAAATTTTACAAATTATACATTGGTTAAGCGGCATCACCCTCGCTCCAATCGTATAACGCTAGCAATGCATTCCTTAATTGTTCTTAGATCGGCCTTTTATGGTTCTAAATGTCCCCTCGACAATCCTTATGGTCAAAGCGCCATTTCCTATTTGAGTTCCCTAGGTCCACGTGTCTTGTCTCGCGTTAGCCTTTCCCTTTTGGTCAGTCTACTCGAATTGATTAGATTCGAGCGAGGTATTACTAAAACACATCACTATATATTCTTCTCATTAATGAGTCTGAAAATGACTGGGAAATCAAAATGTCACAACTCTTCCCCCTTACAAAAATTTTGTCCTCGAAATTTACATCAAACTTAATTGCTCAAACAAATGGGGGTGTTGTCGCCTCATCGTCTCTTCATTTTCCCACGTTGCGCCTTTGGTTCCATGGTGCTTCCACACTACCTTGACCAATAGAATCGTCTTATTCCTTAGAGTTTGCTCTTTCCGGTCTTCGATCCTGATTGGCTTCTCCACGTAGGATACCCGGTCGTCCACTTCTATGACTTCATAATCCATCACATGTGTTGGGTATGGATCGTATTTCCGCAACATTGACACATGAAAGACATTATGCAGCTGGGAAAGATTAGGCGGCAAGGCAAGCCTGTAGGCCAAGGTTCCAATCCGCTCTAGTATCTCGAATGGGCCTACATACATTGGGCTCAGCTTCCCGTTCTTTCCAAATCGCGATAATCCTCTCATTGGTGACACCTTGAGGAAGACATGATCGCCCACTTGAAACTCCAAAGGCTTACGCCACTTATCTGCGTAGCTCTTCTGATGACTCTGTGCCGTCTTCAGTCTATCCCGAATTATTTTTACTGCTTCCACCGATTGCTCTACCAACTCTGGGCTCATGATACTCTTTTCTCCAACCTCATTCCAGCAAATCGGGGTTCTGTAAGCCCTTCCATAAAGTGCTTCAAATGGTGTCATTTGGATGCTCTGCTGGTAGCTATTATTATAAGCAAACTCTACCAAATGTAGCTGATCTTCCCATCCATCTTTAAAATCTATGACACACGCTTGCAGCATGTTCTCAAGCGTCTGAATTGTCCTTTCCGACTATCCATCCGTTTGCGGATGATACGCAGTGCTAAACTGTAGTCGGGTTCCCATAACATCTTGCAGGCTTTTCCAAAAGTTGGTCGTGAATTTGGGATCTCTATCAAACGTAATCGT
Source organism: Rhodomyrtus tomentosa (assembly GCA_028455895.1). Taxonomy (NCBI): domain Eukaryota; kingdom Viridiplantae; phylum Streptophyta; class Magnoliopsida; order Myrtales; family Myrtaceae; genus Rhodomyrtus; species Rhodomyrtus tomentosa. The sequence continues at coordinate 42,872,427 of JAPCWY010000003.1, read as the reverse complement.
CACAGGCACTCCATGTAATCTCACGACTTGCCTATGTATAACTCAGCGTATCTATACATCGCGAAATCCTTTCGCACAGGAATGAAGTGGGCGGATTTGGTCAATCTGTCCACGACTACCCATATAGAGTTGTGACCTCATTGGCTCCTTCGGAGTCCCATTACAAAATCTATAGTTATATGCTCCCACTTCCATTTCGGTATTTCCAGTGATTGCAATAATCTTCTAGGCTTACAGTGCTGCGCTTTTACTTGCTGGCATGTCAAACGCATAGCCACAAATTTCGCCACATCCACCTTCATTCCGTTCCACCAATAGTGCTGTCACAAGCTCTGATACATTTTCGTACTCCCAGGGTGGATACTATAATTGCTCATATGAGCCACTGACAAAATCCTTTCCTTGAGTCCTTCATCCTTTGGCACGCACAGTCGTTCTCGAAACTTCAAAACTCTATACTCTGACACCTGAAATTCTAGTTTCCTCTTTGTCGCTTCCATCTCTAGAATTTTCTGAATCTCTGGGTCCAAAGACTATAAGGCCTTTATTTCTTCCTGAACCTCAGGCTCTATCCTCAATGTAGCCATTAAGCTGGATAACTGGTAGACTTCCAGTCTGAACTCAGAATCTCTCAGGTCTTCTGTGACATTCTGATTTTCAATCAACTTCAGACTCTACAATGAGACGTTTATTTATATCAAGCGATGTATTTCAGTTGTATTCCGCTCAAATCTGATCAATTTGAGTAGACTGACTAAAGGGGAAAGGCTAACCCAAGATGAGATACGCGAACCTAGGCGACTCAAATAGGAAATGACGCTTTGACCATAAGGATTGTCGAGGGGATATTTAGGACCGCAAAAAGGCTGATCTAAGAACAATTAAGGATTACCATGCGAGCGTCGTACGATTGGAGCGCAGGTGATGCCGCTTAACCAACGTACGATTTGCAAAATTATCCTAAATCGGACTGTGACGATCGAGACCACAGGGACTAGCGATAAGCCCTCGCAATTACATGACAACCAAGGCCACCATGAATTGATGAGCTCTAAACGTGACGAGAATCACGGGGTCGATACGCGTATAGTTTGCAAAAGCCGTCCGTCGGTTCGGAATAGGTGAAATCACGTTTGGTAGAAGGAACGATCAGAATTGAGTCCTGAAAAGTTTGAAAAAGGAAAATCAAGAATTTCAACGTCAATTGGATTGGCCATCGCCCTATCGAAGAAGTCAGAAACGAGAAAAACGACGTTCCGACCGTCGGAGGTAAAAAGACCATAATGCCCCTCAAGCTTAGGACTTTGTCTTTATAATTGAAGGAAGGGAAAAATGGACATTTCTCCCCCCCAAGCTGCTGAAAATTGAAGAGCAATTGATGGCCATTGGAGTCCCTTGAGAAGAACAATTGCCAAGTGTCACAAATCCAAGGGTGGAAGATCAACTCTTCATTTAATGCCCACCTACCAATCACTTCAATTAATTAAAATTTTGGGGATAAACCAGCTCTCTTTCTACTTCGTCTCACTCTTCATTCGGCTATTTTTACGCCCCCAAAGAACAAACCAAGCTTCTTCTTCTTCTTCTCCAATTTCTATTTTCGCCGACCCCGCCGGAGGCCGCCGTTCGATCCGTATGACCGTCACCTTCGGCCATCCCCTGCTGCCGGCCAACCACCTAGACATAGCTCCATATCTTGCCGATGTCCTCCAACTTGAATCAAGTCATTTGGAGCTCTGTGGAATTCGGGGCAAGCATTCTCCCACAGGTTGACGAATTCTGCTCCAATTTGAGGTAGGTTCAGTTCTGAACCCTTTTGATAGTCGAAAAATTGGAATCTTTGGCTCAAATTTGGTGGAGATCAAGTAGACATATAGATGATTCTGTGAAAAAAATTTGAGATTTATTTGATAAATTTTTTACCATGAACCCCAGAATCTGCCGGTATTCTGCGTTTGGGTGATCCGGCGACCTTCGGCAACTTTTCGGCAACCACACGACTTGAAACTCACAGTGAGCCACCCAAACTCTTGGATAGATGTTATAAGAGGTAGAAAAGTGTATAATTGATGTATTTGAGGTGGATTAAGACCGGTTGGACTCGACATGAACAGAACTGAATGGAACCGGTTCAATGCCGGGCCAAACCAAATCTATGGAAGGCTGAATAGGCTGGATTTGTATTGTAATTTGGTGTGTATGATGTGTTGTGATGATGAGGAGTATGTGATGGATGATTTGGATGGATGAATAGAGGGATTGAACTTGAAATTTGATAAAATCGATTGGTCAACCTAGGTTGCGTGACAAATCGGCTTTGGGACTTGGATTGGCCGAACCATAGGAGACTCGAGGAGGGGAAATTTGCGTTGTTAAGCGGAGGTAAGGAATTTTCTAAACCAAGGCTAGGGGGGTTGGACTCGATTGGGTAAGTCGAGTAGGAAATTGATTAATTAATGGGCATGTTTCTAAAGTAAAGAGCCTTAGTATGTCTTAGGATTAATTAAAGAGTTTATGTGTGCCTTGACTTGTATTGGAATAATGTGTCATGTTTGGATGATAATTGAATTACTTTGCATGCCATGGGATTATGAATGCTACTTGAAATGTAATTAACATTGAGTGTGTGAATGTTAGAAGATCATGACATGAATCCTGATTGTAGCATGATATGGCAGGCCCTGAGGCGTGTGAGACGCGGGGCGGGAGATTGAGACCCTGAGGCGACGAGGTCGCGGGGTGGATGATGATTAGGTGGCGCCCTGATGCGACAAAGTCGCGGGGTGAGATAGCCACAGTCTTGATGCGATATAATCGCGGGACAAAATACGAGCTCATGGACTATGCCTGGAAATTGAACCGGGGCCTGATGCGTTTACGCGGGCCGAGCCTGATCGATCTAATCGCGGGCCAAAAAATGAGGGCAGGCAGAGGTTGATTGATGTGGTGAAGCGACAGGACGAGCATATACGTGCAACTGTGTGTGACATGAGAATATAAATGCATGTCTGTCCTCTATGTATTATTGTTTATTGAATTATGAATGTCATACCTGCATGAGTACATGAGTTGGATAGGTTGAGTGACTTGACTGCTTGAGTGGACGGTCAACCTGACCTAAGGTTAGGTTTTTCTTACTGAGATGTGTATCTCACCACTTTTGAGGAAATTTTACTTTACAGATCCTAGGCAGTAGATATGTAGCCTATTAGGTTCGGGGACCCACAGGAGATGACGGCGTATTACAATGAGTTCCCCAATAGGCAGGGAAATATATACTTAAGGAAATGTACGGTACTTTGGGTAGATGAGGGCAAACCAGATTGGAAGCCTCATCGATTTGAGGCTTGGTTTAGACAGGACGGGGATAAGAAGGTCGGGCCGTTGAAGCCTCATGAGGTTTCGGAGGGTGTCTACCTCCCTGGTGTCAGATGATAGCAGACCAGGAGTTTCCCGGGGGCTCAGTGGTTGGTTCGAGAAACGACCCGAAGCGGACGTCGACAGCGGAGTATTTTGTGCCACCGCCGGAGGACGAGGTCATCGTGGTGGAGCTATCTAATGGAGACCTAGTTGAGCCGGACTAGGAGGCGACCATGGATGGAGACCCAGCTGAGCCGTCGTAGGAGGCGACTATGGAGGACTCTGTGGAGATTCCGTCGGAGACCTTCTCCGAGCATGAGCCGTCGGAGGAGACTGAGGACACCGGGGATTCCAGCAGTTCTTCCTAGACGACTCCAGATGGTGACCTGACTTTTTGATTGGTGACCTGACCCCCTTTCCTAGTGGATTTTGTGGACACCTTTTGACATGTTTACCCTTTGCCTTGCCGTATAGTGGTCCGTAGTAGATGTGACCAGTTGATGTTGATGTATCACTTTATGATGCTATCCAGTCTTGCTTAGTCTTGGGATATATATATTTATATTATATGGGGACTTGTTGAGAAACGCTTCCGTGTGCTTAATGTAAATTATTTCATTTCTCGATCTTCCTTTATATATAAGTGGATCCTTGGGACCGCCGAGAGATTATTGTTATTTTGCTTGCAGGGATGATTGCGTACTCGCGATGAGGCGCGGGGCGTGACATCTTCTATCATCGACCAGCTTCTTACCAGCAGACAGGCGATGCTTGATTTTCGACTAAGTGCGTCTACTACTCTGTTTGCCTTCCCAAGATGATACAGTATATCACAATCATAGTCCTTAAGTAGCTCCATCCACCTACGCTGCCTCATATTCAGTTATTTCTGGGAGAACAGATACTTTAAGTTCTGGTGGTCGGTATAAATCTGAAACTTTTCGCCACATAGGTAGTGTCTCCAGATCTTTAGAGCAAATATAATCGCTGCTAAGTCTAGATCATGCGTTGGGTAGTTCATTTCATGTGGTCTCAACTGTCGGGATGCGTAGGCCACTACTCTTCCGTGCTGCATCAACACACAGCCCAGTCCTTTCAGCGAGGCATCGCTGTAAAACTCATAGCCCCCTAGTCCAGATGGAATTGTCAACACCGGTGCAGTCGTCAACCGATGTTTAAGTTCTTGGAAACTCTTTTCGCACTTATCCGTCCATTCAAACCTTGTTTCCTTCTTCGTTAGCCTCGTCAATGGGATGACCATGGATGAGAATTTCTCCACAAAACGTCTGTAATACCCGACCAATCCTAAGAAACTTCTGACCTCAATGACTGTAGTAGGCCTAGGCCAATTTGTTACCGCTTCAATCTTTATAAGATCCACTGCAATCCCTTCTCCAGACATCACATGACCAAGAAATGCTACTCCGCTCAACCAGAACTCGCATTTACTCAACTTTCTTTAGAGCGAGTGCTCCCTCAGGGTCTGCAGGACAATCCTCATGTGTTTCTCATGCTCTGTGTCACTCCTCGAGTAAATCAAGATATCGTCAATGAAGACTATGACGAATCTGTCCAAAAATTCCTTAAATACTCGATGCATCAGGTCTATAAAAGCAGCTGGAGCGTTGGTCAATCCAAAAGGCATCACTGTGAACTCATAATGACCATACCTAATCCTAAAAGCAATCTTAGGTATGTCTTACTTCTTGATCCTCAACTGATGATACCCTGTTCTCAGGTCAATCTTTGAAAATACCGCCGCTCCTTGCAACTGATCAAACAGATCATCGATTCTAGGTAGTGGGTATTTGTTCTTCACTGTTACTTGGTTCAACAGCCGATTAAACAATGCTCAATTCTTAACTGTAAGTATCCGCTAAACAATTCACCCTTCCTTAGTAATATGAACATTGCGATAACAACACTTAGGTGATATCTTCGTTTCACATGCCTCGCCTTCAATTCCCTTTAGCCAGTCCATACTCTCAACCTCTTTTAGTTCACATAACTTCAAGATCTTTCTTTAAACATGTTACGTTCTCATATTCACAAGCAGTTTCATGCATCGGCGTTACCTCTTATTCAATTCCCCTCGGAAAACTGCTACCTTATACTCTTGTGGTAGGTATAGCCTTGAAACGTTCTTTCACTCAAACAACATTTCCCAACTTTATCACGAGGACACTCGCAAACCACTCCAATAATGCTTTAAGCATTCCAACTCCTATGACCTTATCATCACGATGTACATGCAATGCCCACTTCCGATTGCCTTGTTGTGCCTCTTTTGAACATTTTCTTCAAGGATCAATCTTGTGCCATACATCTCTTAACCACAATTGGACTCGACCTAATACCTTGACTTTCCCTTTCAAGTTATGACTTGGGCCATTCCTGCCTCTGGCCATCTTAGAAGCTTGTCAGGAGCCGCTCCTTGTCCGAACCTCTTTGTCCCGACGATCACTCCCCGCCCTCATCACACCTGGCCATTGCAGGTTGTCCCAAGTCATACATCTATAGAAAAAGCCCCGTTCCACATGTCCCATACTATGTTTCATTATAGTTTATAAGTATCCCATCAACTTGTCCCAAATCAAGCGACAGTTTATTAAGTCCAATAGTGATAAGTTCATGCATGCACCCTCATCAACTTGCATTTTATAACAACAAACACGTGCAGAGCATGACTGTCCTCATCACTTGTCATGTCAAAATCGCCTTCAGATCAATTTCTATCCATTTAAGAGTTCTAATTCCACCAATGACCGTCACATCTCACAGATCAATTGCCTATATTCAACCATGCACCTCAAGTGGAGTCGCTAACTAAATCAAATCCATAAGCATTTGATCACGACTGGCCTTTAATCATATATTCCTTATCCGCTCCCTTGTATGCATCTCATCTCATAACATCCAAGACTGTCAATAGTAATTGATAACTAAACCATCAAGATATCATGCAATTCAAGCCTGAATCCACCAATACCAGTTGTCTCTTTATAACTCATACTCTTCAAGTTGGGTCATTGACAAACCAAGATCACAATCATACACTTCAATTGAACCTTCATTCATAAGTTATTCTCTAGTAACCTCAAATCCAAACTTATGACTCCTCAATTTTATTCACTTCCTTATGAGCCTTATTCATAATATCGCTCAAGATCATCCATTAAATCGGCACTAGAACCATTAGAATACTACACAAGTTCAAGCCTATAGTCCTCAAGATTCAGCAATCCATGCTTATCCCTCAAGGTCTCACTACCTAATTGTCCTCAAGTCATCGCTCCTTATCACTCCAAGTCTCAATCACACTGGATCGAGCTGACTTCGCTCTGATATCAAACAAACGAGGATGTCACGCCCCGAACCCAGCGAGTGCGCGAACATCCCACCAGGCCGTTCCTTTATGAAAGTCTTCCAGGATCTTTCGGCCCACAATTCAAATAATCCAATTACAAGCGAAAGCTTCAGTCATCTCCACTCCATTCAATAAAACAAATGACTAGGGGCAAATAGTATTGGTTCCATTTTACAATCACAAAATGGAATAAAATCCTAAATTCACAGAATATCTTGTACTCATTCACTATTTACTACCACGAATGTCAATCGTTGAACTTATTGATGCTTCATCTCTTGGAACCTGAAGAAAATGTTAATCCCCAACGAGGTGAGATATAAATCTTAGTAAGATAGGTCCTAACCCTATGTTAGGCCGACTGTCCACTCAAGCAGTCACAAACCCCAACAATTTATACAAATAGGCATACGAGGCAATTCAATTATATATAACAACACACAGATGTCAGGCATGCATTCATGGCATCATAACACATCCAAATGATCATGCACAAACCGTCGTGCTACATCATCACTTCCATCCTTCCAGCCTGCCTCAATCTCATGCTTGCGTTTATAACACCTCAGGCTCGGTCCGCGTAAACGCATCAGACCGTCATTAACAAACCCACGTAAACGCATTAGGTTTTCAATGCTACTCCAGGCTAGTGTCGACACATCTCAACTCCATCCCGTGTTTCAATGCATCAAGACTATGGCCTTCCAATCCCACGTCTCATACTCATCAGGGTGTCAAACAACTCTAATCCCGCGCCTCAGCGCCTCAGGGTATCCATCACATCACCCCGCGTCTCATACGCATCAGGGTCTCACCATGTCACACTCATGTCATGATTCCTATTCAAATCACTCACATAATACCATGTACAACTCAAGCACAATTCATATACTCATGGCATGCAAGATGATCAAATCTACACTCAGACATGGTAGACAATTCAAGCACAAGCATTAGTACGCATTCAAGCCTTCTATATCATTCTAGGATGCACACAAAAAATAATCTCATTGAAGTCTCTCAAAATCAATCATAATATCACTCGACTCACCCAATTGAGTCCAATCTTCCTATCATAGGTTTAGGCCCTTACCTCAAGTTTGATGCCACAAAATCCTCTCCTTGAGCCCTTAACAATTCGGTTTCAATGGTCCAAGGCCAAACTCACTGCGCAACCTAGAAATTTCTAACCAATTGTCAATTTCCCTAGTCCAATTTGCCAATCCATGAATCACAAACCTCCATAACGCAATCCTCACTATCCTAGCATGTCTCAATCACTAATTCGAGACTTAAAATCAACAATTATCAGCCCCCACAAAATCGATTTTGCACAGAACCGAACTGGCTATTTTTGGTTCTTTGTAAACCGAGCATATCTAGCCCTTAATCTACTCCAAATACACCATTTAATCACTAACCTACTTGCTAACATGTCTATCTAAGGGTCTAAGAGTCTCACCGAAGGTTTGAAGCCGAGTCGTTGCCGGAAATCCCTTGAAAGTCGTTGGTTCCTTCAAGATTGCAAACCGGCATTTTTTGTCCAACATTCACAAGACCCATTTGGGGTCAAAACTCAATCAAATTAAGCTCAACTTTTTACCACAGATCACTAAATGAGTCCCCTAGATCTCTACAAAATTTGGTGGCAAAAATCCAACATTTCGCGGTCCTAAAGGGTCAGAAACTCCATATATCTCAGATTATGCCAATTTCCATCGGCTTTCGAGAGAATGGTTGGCCGGAGCTCCTCGATGGCTCAATTGACGCGCTTCCAATACGTGGAGGTCGGCAAGAGACTAAGCTAGGAGGGTGTGGTCTGTCGAAGTCCAGGCGATGGCCAGAGGGGGTCGTCGGCGGCAGCGAACAGATAGGACAGGAGCTAGTCTGTGACGGCGGAGAAGAGAAAGAAGAAGGAGGAAGTTCTCGGTGCTCTAGGGGAGTGTATGGCCGGTCAAATGAGAGGAGAGAGAGAGAAAAGAGTTATATTCAATCTCAAGAGTCAAAGGGAAGAATGGTAGGTGGGTAATAGTGGACAAGACCACTCTTTAGCTCATCCATTGACACATGTCCTAAGTGTCATTCAAGGGTGATCCAATGGTCACAATTTCTCCAAATTTTTGGTGGCTCTTGGGTGAATAAAAGACCAAAACGCCCTTCTTCATTTGCAAAAGCAAGGCTAAAGCTTTGAGGGGCTAAATGATATTTTACCCCCGACGTCCGGAACGTTGTTTTTCTCGTTCCAATATTCTTTGATAAGGCGATGGCTAATCCAAACATGACGTTGGAATTCTTGATTCTCCATTTTCAATTTTCAAGACTCGTTGCTGATTATTTTCTTTATCAGACACGGTTCCAGCCTATCCCGAACCGACGGGCCGCTTTTGCAGACGTTACGCGTATCGACCTTGTGATTCATATCACATTTAAGGCTCGTCAATTCGTGGCGACTTTGGTTGTCATGTAATTGTGAGGGTCTATCACTAGTTCCCATGGCCTCGATCGTCCCTGTCCGACTTAGAAAAATTTTACAAATTATACATTAGTTAAGCGGTATCACCCGCGCTCCAATCGTATAACCCTAGAAATGCATTCCTTAATCGTTCTTAGATCGACCTTTTATGGTTCTAAATGTCCCCTCGACAATCCTTATGGTCAAAGCGCCATTTGCTATTCGAGTTCCCTAGGTCCACGTATCTTGTCTCGCGTTAGCCTTTCCCTTTTGGTCAATCTACTCGAATTGATCATATTCGAGCGAGAAATTACTGAAACACATCACTGGATATACATCTCATAAATGAGTTTGAAAATACTTGGGAAATCAGAATGTCATGTCACCCCTATCGTTTGCCATGTGATATGGGTCGATACTTGGCTGAGTCGAATGTCGACGAGGGATCTAGATGCAATCACAAATCAGGGTGGTTCAATTTGGGTATACTTGGGGCTCCACCTTTGCTATACCTTGATAGATAGAAATCGAACCTCACGTCGCATTTCTTCTGCATGTATATGTGTTTGTTCATTTTCACGTGTCTAAATGTGGTATTCTCTTCAGCCTTTCACTTATGCTTTCTTGTTTACTTATATTTTCGGGTCGATCCATGATAATTTTAAGGTGAGTCATAGTCTCGAGCGGTATATTATGGGGATGATTCGAGTCATAACTCTAGCAAAAGATCAACTAAAACAGTGGTAGAGCGATTTGAATGAAGATGGCTGAGAGACAGTCAGATTCCGTATTGGCTGGATGTTGCCCTTGATTCATATCCGTATGTGTTTGGTTTCATTCACGCGTTGGTGCAATTCTGGAGTCCGCAGATATTACCTTCATATTTGGTAAGCACGAGCTAACTCCAACTCTATAAGAGTATAGTGTTCTTGTTGGAAAGTCACTGGACTTGGGTTTAGACACTCCGCCAATTGGTGAAGATCCTGTCCTTATTTTATCTGAATACTTGAACGTTAATCAAGATGAGGTGGCAAAAGCTTTAAAAGGGAGCCGCGGGAGCTGTCCCTTTTCATTCTTAGAAACATGTTTTGGAAAAGCTCCCTGTGCATATGATAAGGCTAAAATCTTTATCATGTTATTCTTTGGCTCAATTATTTTTCCACATAAGGAGAAAACTATAGACCCCATGATAGCATATTTTGCAAGAAAGGTCAATAATGGAAAGAATTTTGTTAATGCTATCCTAGCTAAGACCTTCATCTCGCTCACCAAGTTCAAAACCAATCAGGATAAAGCACTTAGAGCTTCACCTGAAATTCTCCAAGTTTGGTTCCTTTCTCATTTTTCTAAATTTGGAAAATACCTAGAAATACAAAAAATTTCAGAACTTGAACATCCTCTCTTGAATTTTAAAAATGAACAAGATCGTGTTCCCGAGTATCATTATTCCTGATTGCTAGTCTTGTTAGCAAACTGGAGTCTCGTGACTTTCCTATGGCATTCTCTTTGGTTCAAAGTGGAGGAAGCTAGAATCATGGGACGAAATGAGGCACCTGTCCCTCTTCTGGGAATCTCTGGCATTACAGAGTACTATCCGGTCAAAGTTGTTCGGCAATACGACATGATACAGTTGATCCCTCCAAAGCCAAAGAGTGTAGAGATTCGCATACACTTTGACTTGAAAGACAAGAAGTTTGAGGAACACGCCACCCTTACTTATGTCATGTGGGAGCGCTGCCGGCCAACCAGGCTAATGTTTCCCAAGGGGATCCTCTCAGGGAATGTCAAGACATACCATGCCACAATCAGTTATATCGAGGGGCATGTCATCCCGAAAGAATGGCTCCCAATGATACCTTAAGTGGCTGTTCAAGATACCAAGCGTTTCGAGATCAATCGCCTCAAGCGGAAGCTCGCCAAAGCTAAGAAAGAAGCCTAGAGGAATGAGGATAAGTACAAGAAACTCAAAACTCAAGTTGTCCCCCATAAGTCTACTGCTCGAGATAGCTAGAGTCTTTATTTGCTAGTTTCTGTTCATTGTTTCTTTTGAAGATTGTTTTGGTTGTTATTATTTCTGAGCCGATACTCCATATGATCTGTTTTTTAAGGCTTTATCTAATCATATTCGAATTTTGGTGTCTAAACGGAAAATGCTCGAAACAGCTGGGGCTATCATTTGTAAAAATTAGAGAATAATTCGTGGCGTTTTCTATTTATTGGGAGAATTTTCATCAAGGACGATGTAGGTGGAAATTTCGGCAGCTCACTCACACTTTCTTTGTTTTGCAGATTACTATTTTTAAATGATCTCCTTTGTTGTACCATGCAAAACAAAAGTTGTAGATTGATGTCTAAACTAATAATTTGCAAAATTTCAGACCTTAATTCGCAATTTAAGGGAGTCCTTCGCTCATTTGATAAAAATCGGACAAAACAGTTTTTCTGAAAAGAATTTTTTAAAATAAATATTAAACTGTATTGATCGGTCTACTTTTAGCCTTAAGTCTGAACATTAAAGTTGTTTCTCAATAAGTCCTAGATCAGCTCCTAAAATTTGGGAATTTTTTTATCAACGTATGAATTATGAGGAATTTTATCGTGAAGGTCAACGGAACTGAAAAACTATCTGATTCAGATTTTTGCTTTGTTTATTGAGTCTAGAGAGTTGTCATAGACTGACCCACTATTCTCACTCACTTTACTAATCTTCGTGTTGTCTTTCTTTTAAGGTAATTTATCACGGGTCATCCACACATCACCAGGTCAGTCGTAAAGAAAATGACTGACAAAGCTGAAATGAACGCTGCGATCAAAGAGACCCTCCAGGAGCATATAGATGTCATGAACAACAAAATGGATATCATGGTCTCTCAAATGGCAGAAAAGGTGATGGTGAGTCTCATGACTAGGATGCAGTTGTCTAGCCAAACATCTCAAACTCCGGTGCCTCCTCCACCTCCAGTGGCTGATGGTCCAAGCAAGAACCAATAGCAGTTTTCGTCGCTGAAAAACATGTTCATCCCAGGCTCTAGTATGAATGCCCCGCCGACAGTTCCAGTTCACCAAGCCAGCCCTATGGCCCTAGAACAGACTTATGATGTAGCCAAGCTGATGGTTCAAATGGAGCAACAGATGGAGCAAAAGATGGAGTTGAAGATGGAATATAAAATGGAAGAAAGACTCTAAGAGATTCATGGAACACACAGCATCCCTCATGTCAACTTTTCTGCCTTCACAAAAGTTGATATGCAAGAGAAGTTTAAAGTGCCTGATTTTGAGAAATATGATGGCACATCCAACCTTGTGCAACATGTTCAGATGTACCAGACGAGAATGAGAAAATGCGCTGACAATGACCCTTTACTGGTTCAGACTTTTCAAGCCAGTCTAAAGGATGCAACCATGCGATGGTATACTAACTATGATGTATATAGCATGGGGAATTGAAAGCAAGCAGCAATTGCTTTTATCAAGCACTTCAGTTTTAACATAGACGTCCTCGTCTCTAGAGAAGACCTGGAACAAGCCGAGATGAGGAAGGGTGAGACGGTCAAGCAGTACGCTACTAGGTGGAGGAACACCGCGTCCCAATTCAAGCTCGTTCCCCTTAAGAGGGAACTCATGAAGCTGTTTGTCTCTACTTTTCCACAGATTATGCGAACCCGAGTCCTTGGCACCTCTACAATATCATTTGTTCACCTCATAGCAATGGCTGCGGAAGTGGAAGGTGGCATGAAGAAAGGTTGGTACGAAGATGCTAGCACACCCGCAAAACGATTCGAAATAAAGAAGGACAAGGAAGTCGATCCTCAGATCAACATGACAAGTTCCGCACCGGCTATATAAATTCCCGTCAAGCAGTAAGGGAATTTTGGTGAACAGAAGTAGAGGAGACATCCACGCTTACCCCGACAATACACACCTTTGCCTGGAACGCTTTCTCAAGTTCTGGCTATTCTCCGCAAGAAAGACCTATTGTCAACTAAGCCTTTGAGGCCAAATTATACATCGTATGCATGTTATGATCTGTCCAAGAAATGTGATTACCATCGCGGTGAGGTTGGCCACGACACAGACAATTGCTTTGTGCTTAAAAATTGCATCCAAGACTTACTCGAGTCAAAGAAATTTTCGTTCCAGGGCAATGCCCAGCCAAATGTCCAAAATAATCCCTTGCCCGACCATTCTGGCAAAGTCAACACTGTGTTTGATTGCAATATCCAACCGGCAGGAGTGTTTGAAGTCCGGTTAGTAGATGTTCTTGATGCTCTGGTTAGAGCAGGATATTACCGGACTGGAGAGCTACTGTCGTTGGATGAGTTAAAGGAGACAATTTCGACCATTATGAAGAATGGGTTGATAGTTAAAGTCAATCATGGGCAGGCAATTGCCACTACTTCTCAGATCGTCATTGATTAGGACCAGGAGCTTATTGCCTTGACCATGACTCAGTCTGAGCACTTTTTAGAACCTAGAGTAGTCGAAACTGATATAGCGAGTTTGGTCAAAGTTGACTTGGATTTGGCTGACATGCCACCCCTTTAAGATGCATCGGATGATGAGTTAGGGATTGTCGTACCTAAAGCTCTGGTGATCAGCTCGCCTCCACCGTTTCCTTACAAAAACGATAAGGCGTTCCCTTGGTCGTATGATATGGCCTTGGTGACGAGATTCGGGCGTGCGTACAATGAAGACCAACCAAAGCAGGTCATAGAAAAGAATGCAAATGAGTTTTTAGACGTAATCAAGATGAGCGAGTACAATATCGTCAATCAGCTGCAAAAGTTGCCGACTCAAATTTCTTTACTCGAGCTCTTGCAGTCATCTAAAAAATATAGGGAATCCCTCATGAAGGTGCTGGGGCAGGTGCACGTCCCGGAAGATATCGATGAGGACAAACTGAAGAATTTTGTCGGAATCATCCTTCTGAAGGATTAGGTCACATTTGCCGATGATGAGATTCCTACTGATGGACGTGGCCACAACAAGGCCCTACATGTAATAGTAAAGCACAAGCAAACTCTAGTAGCGCGGGTGCTCGTTGATAATGGGTCGGCACTGAACATCTGCCCTTTAGCCACTCTGAAGCAGCTAGGAGTAGATTTGGCCAAGATGCAGGTTGCCAAGACCTCAATCAGAGCTTTTGATGGTGTAAAGAAAGACGTCACAGGACAGATCCATCTAGACATCCTGATTGGGCCTTCTGTGTTCGATGTTTTGTTCCAGGTGTTGGATATTTCGTCGGCTTTCAACCTCCTACTAGGTCGTCCCTAGATTCACAATGAAGGAGCTGTGCCATCAAGTCTTCATCAGAAAATCAAGTTTGTCGTTGAGGGAAAGCTAGTGATCGTTCATAGTGAAGAGGATCATAGGATCTTTAATGAAACAACTATTCCCTACATTAAACCAATTTAGAATGAAGAAGACTCGTACCATGCTTTTGAACTGGTACAGACTATTCATGCATCACCAAAAAGTCCTCTAGTCATTCCTGAGGTATCTCACGCTTCTATCATGGTGGACAAAGTAATGGTTGGCAATGATTTTGAGCCTGACACAGGTCTGGGCCGACATGGTCAGGAGATCCATACCCCAATTATGTTTAATGGACAATCTCATACAGCTGGTTTGGGACACCGAGAACGTGGTCGGTCTAGACATAGTGGGCAATACGGAAGAGGCCATGGAAGGTCCAAAGCTAGTCCTTTACTGCCCCCACTCTACACCACTTTCCGATCAGCAGGTGTGGTCAGTGGATATGATAATCTGACCCAGTTCAAAGACGACCTAGGGATTATATTCCTAGATTCTCCACATGGCCAAGGTGTCTTGGCTGTGCCGATGACGCTGGATGAAGATGCATCAGACGATGGATTCCTCAATCTCACTATTTGTTTTGATGACCACATCATCGGAGCCATATCCGAGGATCCTGTACAAGTTGATAAAGGGTCAAAAAAAGACCTTTGCTTGACGTCTGCATCTCTAAGTTTGTCTGATGATGCGATGGTCGACGATCTAATGGAGGGTTCAGCGTAACATTTTTTGAGTTTTTGCAATCCCCTGCATGGGATCTTTCTAGCTTTGTTTAATTTTTCCATATTGTTAGGATTTCACTTTTCAATTCAGCATTGCACTCAATAAGATGTAATTCGTTGATATTCATATCAATAAAATTACAGATATTTTTCATTAAATTTTGGAATCTTGATGAGGCATCCCAAATTGACCCAATGACGATAACCAACGAGTAAACAATCTGTCATCCATGGTGAGCACTGATGGTTGGGCTTCCTCGAGAGTTTCTCATCCCGCGATTTTTTAAAAAATAAAAATAAAAAATAAATATCAAATTCAAAATCAAAATTATAGTTTTCAAAAAATGATACATTGAATTTCGGAAGTTGCAAAGCATACATGATTAAATTCTATTTGTTTATCTGACTTCGCCATTTTATGTTTGATGGGCAAATATGAGGAGGGTGATCCATTGGAGTCTAGCGTATACGATTTAGACGAATTCACTCCTGATTATAAAGAAATACGTCAAGAGTTTGAACAGCACGAGATGATTAAACCTCTGACCGGCCATGAGACTATATTAATCAACTTGGGCAATGAAGAGAATCCAAGAGAGGTGAAAATTGAGGCGAACCTCCCAGTCCACCGAAATGACAGAACGTCTTACCAAACTCCTGAGGGATTACTAGGATATTTTCGCTTGGTCCTATGCAGATATGCCTGGTTTTGATCAATCAATCGTTAAGCATTGCTTACTGATCGATCCCTCATTCAAGCCAGTAGTAGAGGGATCATGAAGGGCTATGCTAGAGCTAACAAAGAAAATTAAGGAAGAGGTCATGAAGCTCCTTGATGTGGGATTTATTGAGGCTACTCAATATTCTGACTGGGTTGCTAACATTGTTCCGGTGCTAAAGAAAGACGGTCGAGTTCGAATCTATGTCGATTACCGTGATCTAAACAAGGCTAGTCCCAAATATGATTTCCCACTCCCACACATTGATGTGCTCGTAGACAGCACGGTTGGATTCGAAATGTTTTCATTTATGGATGGTTTCTCAAGCTATAATCAAATCTTGATGAATGTGGATGATAAACTGAAGACTACATTCACCACTCTGTGAGGGATGTTCCATTATAAGGTGATGCCTTTCGGTTTTAGGAACGCTGGCGCAACTTATCAATGGGTCATGGTTACTTTATTCCATGACATGATGCACAATGAGATTGAAGTCTATGTCGATGACATGATTGCAAAAACAAGACGTGGAGAAGATCATATTGAAACCCTGACAAGGCTATTCAACAGACTCCGAAAGTTCAAGTTACGGCATAATCCCGCCAAATGTGTCTTCGGCGCCAACTTGAGCAAATTGTTCGGGTTCATTGTCAGCAACAAGGGTAATGAGATAGACCCGTCTAAGGTGAAAGCCATATGTGAGCTCAAGCCGCCAATGACGGTAAAAGAAGTTCGAAGCCTCATGGGCAGGTTGAATTATATTGCCCGATTCATTTCTCAGCTATCTGAGACTACTAAGCCTTTCTTCAAGTTGGTAAAGAAGAATGTGCTGGTCGAATGGGATGATGATTGTGATGAAGCCTTTGAAAAAATAAAACAACATCTCATGAATCCGCCAGTGCTTGTTCTGCCAGTGCTTGTTCTGCCAGTGCCAGGGCAACCTTTGATCCTTTATCTCACAATCCACAGTGAGTCCTTGGGAGATATGCTAGCAAAGATAAAGCAAGACGATGGGAAAGAACGCACCATTTATTATCTAAGCAAGAAGTTTACAGCCTCCGAGATAAATTACTATGAATCTGAGAAGACATGTGCGGCTCTAGTTTGGGCTCTGCACAGATTGCGGCAATACACTTTGCATTACCAAATTCTATTGGTGACAGAATGCGATCCCATCAAGTATCTACTAAATCAACCTGCCCTGATTGGCAGGCTTGCTAAATGGCAGATCCTCATTTCTGAGTTCGATGTGCAGTATTTGTCTCAAAAGTCGGTAAAAGGACGAACCATAGCCAAAGTCTTGGTCGAAAATCCGGGATAAGATGAAGATCCATATCAACCCGAAGATAGAGTTATGGCGGTGGAAGATCATTTCTAGATCATATATTTTGATGGAGCTGTGAATTTATCCAGATCGAGTACAGTAGTAGTTATAATATCTCCAGGCGGTCAACATTATCTTGTGGCAGCAAAGTTAATATTTTCCCGCACTAACAATATTGCAGAATATGAAGCATGCATTCTAGGCCTACAGCACACAATCAAAATGGGAGTGGCTTGGCTTAAAGTATTTGGAGACTCAGCCTTAATCATCCTCTAGACGATTGGAAAATGGAAAGCAAGAGATGTCAAGTTGATACCTTATCATGAGTACCTGGATGAATTAGTAGAAGAATTTGATGATATTTCGTTCGAGTATTTATCCAGAACTCACAATCAATTCGCTGATGCATTGGCTATTCTGTCTTCGATGTTGCAAGTCACCAATGGGCTTGAGGTCGAGCCATTGAAGATTAAGGTACTAAGAAAGTCAGCCTATTGTATGATCGTAACCGATGAACCTGATGGCAATCCTTGGTACCATGATATCAAGACTTAAATTCAGGAGCAAAAATTTCCTGAATAGAGTTCGGTGTCTAATTAAAGGTACATAAGGAAGATGGCCTCGAAGTTTTTCATGAGCGGAGAGTCTTTATAAAAGATCCTTTGATTCAATTCTTTTGAGATGCATTGACTCTACTGAAGCTGTCCGTCTGATGATAGAAGTACATGAAAGAATTTGCGGTCCACATATGAATGGCCACATACTCGCCAAGAAGATTATGAGGTTAGGCTATTACTGGCTCACTTTGGAAAGTGACTGCATCCAACATGTTCGTAGCTGTCACAAATGCCAAATTCATGGTGACAAGATCAACGTCCCTCCGAACGAGCTACATTAGTTATCTGAGCCATGGCATTTCTCTATGTGGGGGATTGATGTGATTGGTCTAATCAACCACAAGGCATCTAATGGACATCGTTTCATTTTAGTCTCCATTGACTATTTTTCCAAATGGATTGAAGCAGAGTCGTATCTGGCTGTCACGACGCGAAATGTGGTGAAATTCATTAGCCGAGACATCATCGCTCGATATGGTTCACCTGAAGTCATAATCACTGATAATGGCTCAAATTTGAATAACAAGCTGATGGATGATTTATTCACAAAATTCAAGATCAAGCATTTGAACTCTTCCCCATACCGTCCTCAGATGAATGGTGCAGTGGAGGCGGCCAACAAAAACATCAAGAAGATCTTGACTAAGACTGCAGAGAATTATCGTGATTGGTACGAAAGGCTGCCTTTTGCGCTCATGGCTTATCGGACTTCAATTCGAACTTCTACCGGGGCAACCCCATATTCCCTTGTGTATGGAATGGAAGCAGTGTTACCGGTTGAGGTAGAAATCCCTTCTTTGCATATATTATCTCAGGTCAAGCTGATTGAAGCCGATTAGATCCAACGAAGGATGGACCAGTTGAACTCGATCGATGAAAAACAGCTTAAAGCTTTATGCCACGGTCAATGCTACCAACAGAGGGTTGCTAAGTCCTTTAACAAGAAAGTCCGGCCTCGGCATTTTCAAGTAAGGGACCTTGTTCTGTGAAAATTATTGCCTATTGTCCCGCTTCCAGAGGGGAAGTTTGCTCCAAACTACGGTGGTCCATACGTCGTAAAGAAGGTACTCCTAGGAGGTGCTTTAATCCTTTTAGAGATGGATGGTCGTGTTTTCACCAATCCTGTTAATTCTGATGCTGTAAAGAAGTATTATACTTGAATTGCCTTGACATCTTTTGATCCAGTTATAATACTCATCCAATGCTCCTTTCACCTCATCTGTTGTTGTGTCTGCATTATAAATTTCCATTGTAAAATAATTTCAATCAGGAAGTTTCTCTGATCCAATTGAATTGACCATTTTGAATAAGGGACATCAGGACGATTAAAAGGCAAGCTATTTCCATACACGTCCTATATCACAATTCCTAGTGAGCAATGTGAGAATTTCCATGCTTACAAGGTAAAGGGTTTTCTCGCAAAAGTATGACGGTCAAAACGATATGAGGCATTCATTTCATCTATCCCAAACACTACAGGTTGCCCATTGCTAAACCCCTTTTGATCGGTGGTTTCATTTCATAACCCCGTTAGGAACAAACCCACATCAGGGCAAATTTCAAAGATTCGAAAGATGAGTTGAATTTTCTTGTTTTCACTTGCATCAATCTTTGAGTATGTTTGTCGCATGCGGAGTCTGTGTTAGCTTAAGTGCTGTAGACACGACGAAGAGCATTTCATTTCTACACTTATATACACTAATCCTTTGCTAAGCCAATTTGAGCAGCGAATTCACTTCTCCAAACCCAATTGATGATCATCTTGAGCAAGAAATCATTTCAAACTATTTGAAAAAACAAGCAAAATGTCTTGGGGCAGACCGAAACTTGAAAGATCGGCTTACACAATAAGCAGACAATTCAGATAAGACACTTCCTCCTAAAAAAAAAAAGGCTGTGCAAAAAGAGAAAAAGAAAAGATGGCAAAGCTTACCATGTAAGATAAAGGGGGTAAAATCGTCCACTCCCATTTAAAAAAAGGTAGAAAATAAAAAGCTTTCTAGAAGAAACTCCAGAAGGAAGGAAGGGTCTTACTTAAGTGGGTTCCTAAAAAAAAGATCATTTCTGAAGCATAGAGTGATAGAGATGGATGATCACTGATTCTCTCATACAACCCATTGTTGAAAATAAGCCTTTCATTTCCAAGCCTACTCTGAACTTACATTACAACCCTCACCGAAAGTCTCTTCAAATTAGGGTACTTGGGTTAATGTATGGGGTCAAATACTTATAAATGTCGCTTGAAGAAGTGCGAGCAAGATCATTTTATCTCATTTCGCAGGGTTCCTAACTTGTAAGCCCAATGCAGCTGATGAAGATTTCATTTCATGACTTAAATGACTCAATTAGAGTTCCATTTGAGAGCCTTTGACCTAGCCCTCATTACAATCCCTGCGAAAGACCTCATGGATTGATATGGTCATTCTAATTGCGAGAATACCCAGACCCTTGTCAAGCTTGATGATGACAGCTCTGAGCTTTTTTCTTACTCGCATTAGTGGATGGGTCTTAAAAACCTTTTTCGTGAGAAAGAGTGAAAAGTCCTTTCCGATTGAAATTCCTCATTCATTTTGATTAATTTTGTCAGAAAGATTAGATAGACTTTCTTATTGACAAATTCCCCAATGGAGCTTTATAATGCAAGCAAAAGCTCATGAACGTTTTCTAGCATATGACGTCGCATTTACATTAAGCTTATGCATGTCATCATTTTTCAAGAAACTAGATAGGTATGATGCAGTCAGTCTACCCATCATTCATTCGTCACTCAGAAAATCCAGGTAAGTTTTCTGAACCCCTTTAAAATCGGCATTAGTCGTACCCCTTTGGTTGTACTGATAATTGTTCAGATATCGCACCATTTTGTATTCATATTGATTCAATTCAGATAATACATTATCTCTTGTCTTGATACGATGAGACCTGCTTGAGAAGGCCGTGAAAGATTATTTTACCGACTCATGCTGACCTGTTGAGGAGGTCACAAGAGACATTTTACGGCCTCGTGTGACCCGTTGAGGAGATCGCAAGAGACAACTCTCATCTTGATACGATGAGACCTATTTGAGAAGGTGTCGAGAGATTACTTTACCAACTCATACTGATCCGTTGTGGAGGTCGCAAGAAACACTTTACCGACTCATGCTGACCCGTTGAGGAGGTCCCAAGAGGCATCTCTCGTCTTGATACGATGAGACCTTTATAAGAAGGTCGCGAGAGATTATCCTTACCAACTCATGGTGACCCATTGAGGTGGTCCCCAAGAGACAAATGGCCAGCTCGAACCATAACTCGAGCACATTTTCAAACCCTACACATATCTTGCGCTGTCCCGCATCAAAGGGAAACCTTTGGTAACGGATGAGGCCCCCAAAACCTAAGATCCACATGTGATTCTAGTTTCTTTTTCGATTTCACAATGTATGCACTCTTGTGATTTCGAAAAATAAATGGCCAGCTTGAATCATAACTCGAACACATTTTCAAATCTACACAGATCTTGCGCCGTTTTGCATCAGAAAGAAATTTCTGGTAACAGATGGGCTCAGTACCTTGAAATCCTAGCATCCGCATAGAGGAAGCCTGGAGATTAAGGGAATCACCAGCATTATGAAATATTTGATAAAATAAGTAATTTCATATGCGATTCGTTTGCATGTTTCTCTAATATGGTGAAAAGAGAAATTTTGGCACATGTTATTTATAGCATTACATTTCATGCATCGTTTCACTTGTATCAAAAAATGGGATTTAAAAACTCCCGCAAAAAACAAAATCATCATCATTTGCATTTTGCAGAATTTAGGTTTCAATTTCAATCTTTGAGCGAACCCTATACGAGTTTCCACTCAAAGAGGGGTAGCTGTTGACACCTAAATTTTGATTTTTAGGAAATTCATCTATTTCACAAATGAGAGTTAATCACAATTCTCGCAAAAAGAAATTCTCATGCATTGCATATTTATTTGTTCTCACATCCATTAACGGTCAGTTAAAGGCAAATTGTTTGAGCTTAATTTAACAAGCAGTGGAACCAGAATCAATTTGGGATTTTTGATTATCAGAAGGGACACTCGAAATTCACATTAGGCTTAATTCGAATTTATTTCAGTCCATTTTTAATTCTTTCAAATGAAAGGCTTTTAATTAATTATTTGTTTAATTAATTAAAGCTCAATTAGGCTCTAAATTCGCGTAGATAAGCCCGTCAATTAGTAATTTTTGGCCAAGCCTTTATGCTTCCCTTAAATGGCCGAAGCAAAATGATTTCGAAGTCGAAAATAGGTCATGCATGATTTGGATTCAACCGGAGCTTACGCGGCAGTGGTAAACGTAACCCGGCTCCACCATCGCATCAAACAGGTACGGCGAGTATGCGTCGTCGACTACAAAGAACTGCACCACGGGCATTGTCTCGTACCCGGACACCATCTTTACCACTTTCTTCCACGTCCTCTCCATGGGCAGCACATCCACCAGCAGGCCTATAGCATGGCCTGTGATGTTGCACGAGGCTGTGTCGTTCAGCCGGGTCATACACGAGATGAACCTAGCCAAGTCCACCAGCTGTTAGATCTTCACGTCCTAGAACGCAGCCAAGTGCATGTGAAACAGGTGGTTATCAGCCGTCAAGTTGATCACCCCCCAGATCTCCGTGGTTCCGGCTCTCGGGGTCTCCGTGACTGGGTTCTCGAACCTCAACCCGTTTATATATATATGGGTCCAAGTGCCGGCTGGAGTTAGGTACTCGTAGAGTGTAATGTACCAAGTGGTGTTCACCACGCCAATGGCATTTGAGGTTATTGGGCAGGTCTTTAGGTTTGGAGGGACATGGGAATGATTGGCTTGGCTCGGAGCCTCAGGTTAGATGATGAATTTCCCGACCTTATTGTTTAGCTTGTTAGACATATAGACTTGTAGTCTTTATTTCTCTTGCATTTCTTCTTTCTCTTTAATCTAACATAGGAAGAGCACTAAGTTCTTTATCTCTTATAAGCCTATATAAAGGCTTCTCATGTAGATTGTTTCACACACCATTAATAGAGAACATATACCATTCTCTCTTAATCTTTTTTTTCTTATCATGGTATCAAAGCCAAGATCATTGTCTTGAAAAGTATGTTCTGCGGTTGCCATAAATTGGATCTTCCGCATCAAAAATTAAGAAAATGAGCTCATTGTTTTTTTTTAAGTATGCTCTGCGATTGCTATAAATTGGATCCTTCACATCAGAAATTAAGTCAATGAGTTTAGGGCTATTATGTCATCACCCTTGCTTGCTCTAGTCAAGCTTCCATCTATTCGCTTTTCTTTCTAGAGGCTTTGTTTGCACCTCTAATAAGTGCTTTTTGATCCTTTTCATCGGTTTTTGCACCTTAATCCACACTTCTAGTTTCGCCAGTGATTTTTCTGTCGTTATGGACGATTCTAGTGATCACATTGATGTCAAGCTCGATGGTTCAAACTATTTTCTTTGGAAACCATCAGTAATGGAAGCCCTTGTTTTCCGCGATTTATTTGAGCATGTTGAAGGTTTCATCTTTGTCTTGATGCTCTTAAGGAAACTGACAAATCCGAGGCAGTTACAAGGCATACCGTCGAAATTCAAGCATGGACAGTTGCTGATTGGAAGGCTTGGGCTATTGTTTTTTTGCTCTATTGATCCTGCTATTCACACATAATTTTCTCATATTGTTGGAGCGAAGCATTTATGGGACCAACTCGCCGATATGTTCACTGTGACTGGGGACATTCGGGTCCATCAATTAGAGCAAGAAATTTATTGTACTACGCGAGGGTCTCGCTCTATTCGGGACTTCTACAAATACATTCTACAATTACATGCATTCTCTTTGGAGTCAATTGGATATTCTTGCTTCTGTTCTCTGCCCGACATGCTTGAACTGTACTCAGTGTCCATCTACTCAGCTTTAGACTCAAGATAGACATCGTCTACATACTTTCTTTATGAAGCTCGGCTCTCCATATGAAGGTGTTTGCAGCCAGCTTCTTCATCGCTCTCCTAGACCTTCCTTCCTTGACGTTATAAAAAAATTACAATATGAGGAAACTCGTCTGGGTATACTTTCCTATGTAGTTTTTGATTTCGCTACTGTTTTTCCTACAACACCATGTGCTCCGTCTGCTATTTTGGCTGCTCCACCACGCACTCCACCTACACGTAGCTCTCGCCGCCTTTCATGTACTTATTGTCACCGTCTTAGACATGATAAGTCACACTGTTGGCAAAAGAAAAGAGGATGTTTCACGCCTTTCTGCGAGACCATGTCCTATTAAGCATTCTGTCACATCTCCAAACTCTCGATCTATTACTCTGGTGTCTTCTTCTATGGATGATCGAATTGCTGCTCTTGAAGCCCAGCTTGCTCGGTTAAGTCCTTCTCTGCTAAGGTCTTTTCCCGATTTCAGCACTCTTACAACTTCTTCCTCTACAGGAAGCTTTGCTGCAGCCACTCCATCTTTAGGTGACACTTCTACTATTTGGATACTTGACTCAGGAGCTGTTAGACATATGTCTAGTTTCACTACCTGTCTTACTCAGCTCTCTAAGCTCAAGCATCCATCACATTTCTTTACTGCTGATGGCTCTGCTCTCCTGACTACTCAGCGGGGCACTTTCAACGTCTCTCGAGATTTCAATGTCCCTAATGTGTTACATATTTCTTCTCTAGCTCTCAATTTATTATCTGTTGGATAACTTACTAATGATGGATGTACTGTAAGCTTTACAAATAACTCTTGCTTTGTGCAGGATCATTTGAGTGGCCAGATGATTGGAAGGGGCAGTAGATGGGACGGACTCTATATTGTGCAGCATCTCCATCTTCCAACTTCTTCCCTTCCTTCTCCTATGTTGGATACCCAAGATCTTACCTAACAGCATCATCGTCTCGTGCATATTCCTTTTTCTCATCTCACCGTCCTTCATCAATGAAGCGCTTTGGGTCCTGTTTTTTCTGGTAGTCTTCCTCCATGTTCCATATGTGACATTATGGTTTTTTTGTCATTTCAAGACTTTCAATGAGAATATATCTAACGATGTATTTTAGTCTTATCTCGATAGAATATGATCAATTTCGAGTTAACTGACCAAAAGGGGAAGGCTAATGTAGAACAAGGTACGTGGACCGAGGGAACTCAAATAGGAAATGGCACTTTGACCATAAGGATTGCCGATAGAGTATTTAGAACCATAAAAAAGCCGATCTAAGAATGATTAACGAATTCATTGCCAGCATTATACGATTGGAGCGTGGCTGGTGCCACTTAACCAAGGTATAATTTATAAAATTTTCTTTAATCAAACGATGACGATCGTGACCATCGGAGCTAGTAATAGACCCTCGTAATTTCATGACAATCAAAATCTCCATGAATTGACGAGCTCTAAGTGTGATGAGAATCACAGAGTCGATATGCGTAACGTCTGCAAAAGCCGTCCATTAGTACGGGGTAGTCTGAAATTACATCTGATAGAGAAATGACCAAAGGACGAGTCTCGAAATTGAAAAATGAAAAAAAAAGAATTTCAACATTTTAATCAAATTGGACGTCGCCCTATCGAATGAAATTTGGATTTGAAAAATGACGTTCCGGATGACAAGAGCAAAATTACCATTTTACCCCTCAAGGTTTGGCTTTGTTCTAACAAATGAAGAAGAGAATTTTGGTCTTTTATAAAATCCCAAGGCTGCCAAAAATTTGAGGAAATGGTGGCCATTGGATGACAAGATTCATTGACAAGAAGACAAGTGTCTTCGCGAGGATAATTGGCATTAATTGGCAACCTTTTAACCTACCATTCTTGGGGTTTGACCAAATTATTTTGGTTTATAGCCCCTCCTCCCCTTGCCATCTTCTTCTTCTATTTTTCTTCTTCTTCTTCTTCTTCTTCTTCTTCTTCACCGAGAACCCTTCCGTCCAACCAGCTCGCTGTCGCCACTTTGCTCGTCACGACCGCCACTCCTAGCCTCCACCTTGCCTTGCGCCGGCCATCAACTCCAACATCAACCTCTTGCCGACAACCTCCAAGTGGTAGCTCGATCGTTGGACACCGGTGGAGCCCCGACCAGCCGTTTTCTCGAAACTAGACAGATTTAAGTGAAGCCGAGGGTAAGTCTTCGTTCGGCCTCTTTAGGACTCTATTTCGCTTCAAATTTTCGGTGGTGATTTCTTAACATGTAGTACTAGGATTGACTGAGCTGAGATGGTAAATTTGATAGAGTTTGGAAGGGTGACATGGCTGTTTTGTGATGATATTCTATTGAGCAGAATCTGACCGGCGGTGGACTTGAGGGAATCGGCGTTGTTCTTGGACTTCCAGACTTCGATTTGCCCTAAAACCTTCGGTGAGACTCTATTAGACATAGAACTATATGTTGGCAAGTGGATTATGTGATAAATTAAGATTTAAGGTAGAGTTATGAACTATTTTGAGGGCATGAGGGCAGAATCGAGTTTGCCCTGTTTCGGTTCGCCCTGTTTCGGTTTTGGCAAACCAAGTTCTTGAGGGCTGGGGTGTCACCATGCCTTAATTTTATCGTTAAGACTTGTTAGGATGTTAATTGAGATGTTATTGAGGTGTATGCTCCATGGTTTGGCGAATTAGACGAGAAAATTGACGAATTAGATGAATTCCCCTAGTTTGAGCGGTTGCCCTATTTTTGGACTCCTAGGACCGAATCCTTGGAGTGCCTTGGGAGGAGATTTTTGCTTAATTGAGCCTAAGGTAAGGAGTCCCTAAATCTTGGCTAAGAAGATAGGCCTCTACCAGATGAATTGGGTTCGAATCTGGGTGAATTCTCGTGAGATTATTGTGTGATTGTTTGATATTGATCATTGCGGTTTGATATGATATGGTGTGCTTACTTCATGCACATACTTGTGTCTAATCCTATCTTGTGGGTGATAAATCTTATTAAACTGTATGCTATAGATTCTTAGCTCGATGAATGAGCTTGTACTCGATCATGAAGTCTTGATATGGAAGGAAATCTAGCATGCTTAGGAACTATTGGCACTTGATGCGTCGAGACGCGAGGTTGTATTGGCTAATATCCTGATGCGTAGAGACGCGAGATAAGGTGATATATATGTCGACACAGGCCTTGAATGGCATTGAAAACTTGAGGCGTTTAACGCGAGTTCATGTTTATAATAGTCTGAGGCGTAATGACGTGGACTAGGCTTGAGGCGTTATGACGCAAGCATGAATATTGAGATGGATCATGGTTATGGAACGTATAACTTGGTTTGTATTTCCATGCCTGACTTGAGTTATAAGTTATGTTGATATGCTTGCATGATTATCACCATTTTATTTTCATATGGTATATTATGACTGATGTTTGCCTTACTTTGTTGGGACTGTCCTTGCTCATTATCTGCATTTATATGGGTGTATTGTCAACCTAACCTAGAGTTAGGACTTAGCTTACTGAGATGCACATCTCAACCTGTTGTGAGACCTTACTTTTTCAGACCCCAAGCCTTGAAAAATGATTCCAACCCATTTGGGCGATCCTAAGAAATGACCGTCTATTTTGATGAGTTTCCAGATGGTCGAGGTACTATTTATGTGAGGAAGTGTACCATTGTTTGGGTCGATGAAGGAGGTAAGGACTGGAAACTACATAGGTTCGAGGCCTGGTTCCGTAGAGTTGGTGAGGTCACTACAGATCCATCGAAGCCTACAGAAGTATCTTGAGGAGTCACACCTAGCTGATATCATTCTACCCGAGACAAGGTAGAGGTAGAGACCTCTGTGATGGGATTAAGGAATGTACTGGAGAAGACCTCTACCCTCGAAGATACTAACGAGGTGATAGAGATCTCAGCATCTGAGGATGTGCTATAGGACACCATGATAGACGATTTGGTGGACGTGCGATCTAAGACCTTCTCGGGCTATGACCCAGATGAAGATGAAGATGAGACAAACGGAGCTAGTAGATCGACTTAGGGGACTTCGGACTTTGCTAGGTAGTCTTTTGGTGGTGACCCTTGTTGACACATTAGCTTTTGAGAACTTAGCTATTTGTTGTCTTTTGATCAATTCCCTATCTACTGTCGACCTGACTGGAAGTTTAGTTGAATCATGGACCCTTTTTATATGAACTCATGTCATGTTAAGAACTTACATATATTATCGCCATCTCGGTCTTCCTTTGATGTTTTATATGGGGTTGGATGTTCATTTCGTATTACGCATGTGTATATTATATCTCATCCATCGCTTGAAACGTATCCTGGGACACGAGTACCAAGAAACGGAGATGCGTACTCGCATTAAAGGACGAGAGGCGTGACATCCTCCTTTATTTGGTATTTGAGCAAGGTCAGCTCAATCTGAGTTGATTAAGGACTGGAGTAATAAGGAGAAATGAGTTGGAACTGACTGGGTAGTGAGACCTTAGGAGACTTGTTAGAGTTAGGCACGAAATGCATGACATATGACTTAGCGCATATGGTTAACATGTGGTATTGGTATGATTGTAGTAGTTTATAAAGATCAAGCCTTGTGCTTAGCATTGGGAATCATTCCTGGATTTTGGTTTGATGAGCGAATGATTATTGCTGGTTATGATGAACCGCTGAAGTGAACGGAATTGAGTAGTAGTTGTGATTGTTTATTGAAGTGCCTCTGAAAATAATTGTGTGGATGGTTGTCTTATTGCAACTGCTGCTCTTAAAGTATAATTTAGTATCGCTGGACTCGACTAGATGAGTAAGTTACTAATTCTGTGGTGGAATTATAGTTGTCCAGGTGTAGTAAGTATAGACCATAATGAGTAATCCGCCCAGAAACCTAGAAGACCTATAACCGAAGCTTCTAGCTCAAGACCGCCGGTGGCGGAAGATCCAAGAATGGATGGAGTGCTAAGAGCACTAGAAAGAATTGGCGATCTCATCGACAGGCAAACCCAGGACAAGGACACTGCAATTGCTCAAGCAGTAGGGGCTGCTATAGCTGCTGTTAACGCCAATAACGACAACAATAGAGGTAATGTGAACAACGGCGACAATGATCAGGGTAATGAAGTAGGCAATGCCCAGGAAGAAGGAGTTGCGACTAGACAAATGGGTCAACTGGTCGAACAGTTCATTAAGCTAAAGCCAACTCAGTTCGACGGAACTGGAGACCCTGAACTGGCACCAAGGTGGATAGAGAAACTTGAGAAAGCTTTTGGGGTTCTGAGATGCACGGACGAGAAAAAGGTATTATTGGCGGCATGCCAACTAGAAGGTACGCTAATGACTGGTGGAGTGCCACCAAGAATGGAATTTTTGCAAAAGGAACTACCTTAACGTGGAATGCATTTACTACTGCGTTTAATGACAAGTATTTTTTGAAGACGGCCTGCGAAAGAAAGCAAGTGGAATTCCTACAACTACGCCAAAATTATCTGACGGTGGACCAATACGAAGTCGAGTTTGCTAGATTATCCAGATACACACCCAGATCAGTTGAGGACCCGCTAGAAAAGGCGCGGAGGTTTCAAGATGGGCTGAGATCCGAACTTCGCAGTCAAATGGTGGTTCTGAACTTGAGAACTTATAAGGAAATCTATGAACAGGGACAAATGATCGAAAGGGATATGAAGGAGAGGACGGCCGCATCGGGATTGCGGTTTAGCTCATTTCGAGATAATTGTCAAACAAGCAAACGACCAATGATTGGCAATAGTTGTTTTGTCTCTCCAATGAGGAAGAATATCGGGAAACCGCAGCACTAGGGAAACTGAACTGCCGTCTTTGTGGTAGGAGACATGGTAACGGACCCTGCCCGGCTAGGACCGGAGCGTGCTTCAAGTATGGCTAGATAGGCCATCAAATGAGGAGTTTCCCTAATCAAGCTCCGGTGACCAGACTTCAAGGGCAGCGACCGCAGGCAGGACCGTCGTCTACAACTCCACTAAATGATCAGAACCGACCTCCAGTTCAAGGAAGAGTTTATGTTGTGGTATGCAGGGAAGCGGAGGAAGCGCCTAGCGTAGTCACATGTATAATTTATTTATGAGACCAAGCCGTTTATGCGTTATTTGATCCTGGCGCTTCGCACTCTTTCGTGTCTGCTCAATTTACTTTTTTTGTCAATATTAAATTGAAACTATTGAGTGTGATATTGCATGTTGCCACCTCGTTAAAGGATAATGTGTTGGTTTCATTAGCTTATGCGGACTGTAAGATAGTAATTGGTGGTAGCGAGAAGAGTATAGATTTGGTCGTGTTGCCCATGTACGACTTTGATGTGATCATATGAATGAAATGGTTGGGTAAGCAAAGGGCAGTAGTAGATTGTGGCAGCAGGATCATTCATTTTTATCCGGATGGCTGCCCTAATTTTGAATTTGTGGGAAGTCGAGGAGGAACCACAATCCCACTAGTCTCGTTGCTTGAAGCGACAAAGCTAATAACTGAAGGATGTCAAGAGTACTTAGTCGCAGTTATGGATACGACCGTCGTGGAACCTAAATTAGAAAATATCCTGGTAGTGTGTGAATTTTCTGATGTCTTTCCCCAAGAATTGGCAGGATTACCACTAGAGAGAGAAATTAAATTTGTGATTGTGTTAGCTCCAGGAATGGAACCGATCTCGAAGGCACCCTATAGAATGTCCCTATCAAAGTTGAAAGAGTTAAAGGTGCAGATACAAGAATTGCTAGATAAGGGATTCATTCAATCGAGTGCTTCACCGTGGGGAGCGCCAGTGTTGTTTGTGAGGAAAAAGAATGGATCCTTGCATTTATGCATTGATTATAGGCAGTTGAATCAAGTAACTGTAAAGAATAAATATCCGCTGTTGAGGATTGACGATTTGTTTCATCAATTGCAAGAAGCTTCTGTGTTCTCTAAAATAGACCTGAGGACCGGTTATCATCAGCTGAGAATTAAGAAAGATGACATACCGAAGACAGCTTTTAGGACAAGGTATCGTCACTATGAGTTCACCGTTATGCCTTTTGGATTGACTAATACTCCAGCTGCATTTATGGATTTAATGCATCGAGTGTTCAAGGAATTCTTGGATAGATTTGTTATAATCTTTATTGATGTTATTTTGATTTACTCAAAGAGTAACGAAGAGCATGGAAGGCATTTGAGGATTGTCTTACAGACTTTGAGAGAGCACTCGCTATAAGCTAAGTTTAACAAATGCGAGTTATGGCTGAATAAAGTAGCATTTCTTGGCCATGTGGTATCTGGAAAGGGAATTGCCGTAGACCCTACGAAGATTGAAGCCGTTATGAATTGGCTTAGATCTATCATGGTTACAGAAGTCCGGAGTTTCCTAGGACTGGCCGGTTATTACCGACGCTTTATGGAAAAGTTTTCATCCATAGCCATTTCATTGACAAGGTTGACTAAGAAGGAAACAAATTTCGAATAGACGGATAAATGTGAAAGGAGCTTCCAAGAACTTAAGCATCGGTTGACGACCGCACCAGTATTAACGATCCTATCAAGATCCGGAGGCTACGAGATATATAGTGACGCTTCGCTAAAGGGACTGGGCTGTGTACTAATGCAACATGGAATAGTGGTCGTCTACGCATCACGATAACTGAGAACGCACGAGATGAACTACCCAACTCACGACTTGAAATTGGCTACGATTATCTTCGCCTTGAAGATTTAGAGACATTATTTGTGTAGAGAAAGGTTTCAAATTTATACAGATCATCAGAGCCTAAAGTACCTCTTTCCCCATAAGGAGTTAAACATGAGGCAACGCCGATAGATGGAGCTGCTTAAAGATTATGACTGTGACATCCTGTATCATCCTAGGATAGCGAATAGAGTCACGGATGCACTCAGTCGGAAATCAAGCATTGCATGTCTGCTGATTAAAGGATGGTCTTTACTTGAGGGACTAAGAGACTCATAATTCAAACTGGAAGTGTCTCAATTGTCTAGTTTGGTAGCGACTTTGAGAATAGAACCTGAGATCCAAGAAAGGATAAAAACCTTACAACCTATGGACCCAAAAATTCAGAAGATCCTCGAAATGGACACAACAAAAAGGAAACCAGAGTTCCAAGTGTTAGAGGACGGAGTTTTGAAATTTCGAGGGCATCTATGCGTACCCAAAGACGAAGAACTTAGGGAAAAAATCATATCTGAAGCTCACATAAGCAATTATAGTATTCATCCGGGTAGCACAAAAATGTACCAGAACCTACGTCAACACTACTGGTGGAATGGGATGAAAGTAGATGTGGCTAAATATATGGCAAAGTGCTTGATGTGTTAGCAGGTAAAGGCACAACACTGTAAGCCCGATGGATTGTTATAACCCTTAGAGATTCCTGAATAAAAATATGAACACATGACTATGGATTTTGTGATGGGATTGTCAAGGAGTTAAAGAGGTCACGATTCAATTTGGGTAGTCGTGGACAGATTGACCAAGTCTGCACATTTCATTCTCGTGCGAAAGGACTTCGCAATGGACAAGTATGCTGAGTTTTATATGCGTCACATAGTCCGACTACATGGAGTACCCATAACAATTACGTCAAATAGAGATAATAAGTTCACAGCAAACTTTTGGAAGAGCCTTCAAGATGCCATGGGAACTCGACTACAGTTCAATACAGCATATCATCCACAGACGGACGAACAATCGGAGAGAATGATCCAGACGCTTGAGGATATGTTACGAGCGTGCATCACAGACTTCAAAGGTGGATGGGAGGATCAGTTGCATTTAGTAGAATTTGCATATCATAACAGTTGTCGGCAAAGCATCCAAATGACACTTTTTGAAGCACTGTATGGAAGAGCTTGTAGACCCCAATTTGCTGGGATGAAGTTAGAGAAAGAAGTATTACAGGCCTAGAGTTGGTGGAGCAATTGGTGGGGGCCGTAAAGATAATACCAGATAGGCTAAAGACGGCACAGAGTCGTTAGAAAAGCTATGCTGACAAGCGACGCAAACCTTTGGAGTTTCAAGTTGGTGGTCATGTTTTCCTTAAAGTTTCACCGATGCGAGGACTATCTTGCTTTGGAAAAAAAGGAAAATTGAGTCCAAGGTACGTAGGTCCTTTTGAGATTTTGGAACGGATTGGGACCATGGCCTACAGACTTGCCTTACGCTTAATTTATCTCGAGTACACAACGTCTTCCATGTGTCAATGCTAAGGAAATATGAGCCAGACCCGACGCACGTGTTGGATTATGAGACTATCGAAGTGGATGACAGGGTGTTATATGTGGAAAAGTCAGTCAAAATTGAAGATTGAAAGGAGCAAGTTTTGAGAAAAAAGACGATCTCATTGGTCAAAGTAATTTAGGGGCACCATGGGACCGAAGGCGCCACTTGAGAAAGCAAAGAAATGATGAGGTGTCAGTACCCCCATTTGTTTGGATAACTGAGTTTATTGTAAATTTCGATGACGAAATTTTTGTAAGGGGGAAATAGTTGTGACATTCTAGTTTTCCTGTCATTTTGAGACTTATCAATGAGAATGTATCTAACGATGTATTTCAGTCTTATCTCGCTTGGATCTAATTAATCTTGAGTTAATTGACCAAAAGGGGAAGGCTAATACAAGAAAAGATGCGTGGACCTAGGGAACTCAAATAGAAAATGTCACTATGACCATAATGATTGTCGATGGAGTATTTAGAACCATTAAAGACTAATCTAAGAATGATTAAGTAATTCATTGCTAGCGTTATACGATTGGAGCGCGAGTGGTCCCGCTTAACCAAGGTATAATTTGCAAAATTTTCCTTAATCGAACGATGACGATCATGACCATCAAAGCTAGTAATAGACCCTCGCAATTACATGACAATCAAAGTCACCATGAACTGAGGAGC
Organism: Rhodomyrtus tomentosa; assembly: GCA_028455895.1. NCBI lineage: Eukaryota > Viridiplantae > Streptophyta > Magnoliopsida > Myrtales > Myrtaceae > Rhodomyrtus > Rhodomyrtus tomentosa. The sequence continues at coordinate 42,838,698 of JAPCWY010000003.1, read as the reverse complement.
CCAAAGTGTGATGAGAATCACAGAATCGATACGCGTAACGTCTACAAAAGCCGCCCGCTAGTTCGGGATAGTCTGAAATTACATCTGATAGAGAAATGACCCAAGGACGAGTCTCGAAATTGAAAAATGGAAAATGAAGAATTCCAACATTTTAATTGAATTGGACGTCGCCTTATCGAAGAAAATTTGGATTGAAAAAATTACATTCAGGACGACGACAGCAAAATTATCATTTTGCCCCTCAAAGTTTGGCTTTGTTCTAACAAAGGAATAAGGGCATTTTGTTCTTTTATAAAACCCCAAGACTGCAGAAAATTTGAGTAAATGGTGGCCATTGGATGACAAGATTCATTGACAAGAAGATAAGTGTCTTCATGAGGACAATTGGCATTAATTAGCAACATTTTAACCTACCATTCTTAGGGTTTGACCAAATTATTTTGGTGTATAGCCCCTCCTCCCCTTGCTCAGCTGAACCCCTCCCTCTTGCCATCTTCTTCTTCAATTTTTCTTCTTCTTCTTCTTCACCGAGAACCCTTCCGTTTGACCAGCCCGCTGTCGCCACTTCGCTTGTCACGACCGCCACTCTCGGCCGCCACCTCACATCACGCTGGCCATCAACTCCAACCCCAACGTATTTTCGACAACCTCCAAGTGGTAGCTCGGCCGTTGGACACCGGTGGAGCCCCGGCCAGTCGTTTTCTCGAAACTAGACAGATTTAAGCGAAGTCGAGGGTAAGTCTTCGTTCGGCCTCTTTAAGACTCCATTTCGCTTCAAATTTTCAGTGGTGATTTCTTACCATGTAGTACTAGGATTGGCTGAGCTGAGATGGTAAATTTGATGGAGTTTGGAAGGGTGACATGGCTGTTTTGTGATGATATTCTGTTGAGCAGAATTTGATCGGCGGTGGACTTGAGGGAATCGGCTTTGTTCTTGGACTTCCGGACTTCGGCTCGCCCTAATTGACGAAATGGATAAATTCCCCTAGGTTGCACGGCTGCCCTATTTTTAGACTCCTAGGACTGAATCCTTGGAGTGCCTTGGGAGGAGATTTTTGCTTAATTGAGCCTAAGGTAAGAAGTCCCTAAATCTTGGCTAGGAGGATAGGCTTCTACTGGATGAATTGGGTTCGAAATTAGGTGATTTCTCGTGAGATTATTGTGTGATTGTTTGATATTGATCATTGCGGTTTGATATGATATGGTGTGCTTACTTCATCACATACTTGTGTCTAATGCTGTCTTGTGGGTGATAAATCTTATTAAACCACATGCTATAGATTCTTAGCTCAATGAATGAGCTTGTACTCGATCATGAAGTCTTGATATGGAAGGGAATCTAGCATGCTTGGGAACTCTTAGCACCATGATGCATCGAGATGCGGGGTTGTATTGGCTAATATCCTGATACGTAGAGACACGGTATAAGGTGATATATTTGTCGACACAAGCCTTGAATGTCATTGAAAACATGAGGCGTTTAATGCGAGTTTATGTTTATCATAGTCTGAGGTGTAATAACGCGGACTAAGCCTGAGGCGTTATGATGCAAGCGTGAATAATGAGATGGATCATGGTGATGGAACGTATAACTTGGTTTGTATTTCCATGCCTGACTTGAGTTATAAGTTATGTTGATATGCTTGCATAATTATCACCCTTTTATTTCCATATGGCATATTATGACTTATGTTTGCCTGACATTGTTGGGAGTGTCCTTGCTCATTGTCTGCATTTATCTAGGTGTACCGTCAGCCTAACCTAGAGTTATGACTTAGCTTACTAAGATGCAAATCTCATCCCGTTGTCGAACCTTACTTTTTTAGAACCCAAGCCCTGAAGAATGCTTTCGATCCGTTTAGGAGATCCTAAAGAAATGATCGCCTATTTTAACGAGTTTCCATATGGTCGGAGTACTATTTATGTGAGGAAGTGTACCGTTGTTTGGGTCAATGACGAAGGTAAGGACTAGAAACCACATAAGTTCGAGGCCTGGTTCTGTAGAGTTGTTGAGGTCACTACAGGTCCATTGAGGCCTACAGAAGTATCTCGAGGAGTCATACCTAGCTAGTGTCATCCTACCCGAGATGAGGTAGAGGTGGAGACCTACAAGGAATGTACCAGAGAAGACCCCTACCCTGGAGGATACTGACGAGGTGATAGAGATCTTGGCATTTGAGGATGAGCTAGAGGACACCATGGTAGACGATTCGGTGGACGTGCGATCTGAGACCTTCTCGGACTATGACCCAGATGAAAATGAAGATGAGACAAACGGAGCTAGTGGATTGACTTAGGGGATTCCGGACTTTGCTAGGTAGTCTTTTGGTGGTGACCCTCGTTGACATGTTAGCTTTTGGGAACTTAGCTGTTTGTTGTCTTTTGATCAGTTCCCTATCTACTCCCGACCTGACTAGAAGTTGTAGTTGAATCATGGACCCTTTTTGTTTGAACTCGTGTCATGTTAAGAACTTACATATATTATCGCCATCTCGGTCTTCCTTTGATGTTTTGTATGGGGTTGGATGTTCGTTTCGTATTATGTATGTGTATGTTATATCTCATCCATCACTTGAAATGTATCTTGGGACACGAGTACCAAGAAGCGGAGATGCGCACTCGTATTAAAGGGCGAGAGGCGTGACACTATATGTCCTTTGGCCAAGTAATCTGCTAAGCCTTTTCCTATCAGTAACTCTAGATCTAATGCAATTTTCGATCTTATTCAGTCTGATGTATGGGGCCTTGCCTCACTCTCTTCCAAGAGTGGTTTCAAATATTATGTCTCTTTTATTGATGATTATTCTCGTTATAAATGGGTCTATCTTATGCGTCAACGCTGTGATTTCTTTTCCGTCTATCGGTCTTTTACTGCCATAATGTCTACACAATTTAACACAAAAATCAAAGTTTTTCATTCAGACTTGGGGGGAGAATATCTCTCTATTATTTTTTGTTCCCTCTTGGCCAGTAATGGTACACATCCTTAGCTATCTTGTCCTAGGATTCCAGCTCAGAATGGGGTTACTGGAAGCCGCTCGCACTCTCTTACTTAGGACATCTATTCCTACTGAGTTATGGGCTGAGACCCTTCTCACAGCTGTTTATCTAATTAACTGCCTACCATCGTCTATTCTCTATCAAGACACCCCTTTCATGCGTCTTTATTCTCGATCTCCTAGCTATAATCATCTTCAAGTTTTTGGGTGTATTTTTTTTGTTATTCTTCCACCCACCAAACATACGAAGCTTATCGCTTGCTCTATCTCGTGTGCATTCATGGGTTACAGCACCCAGCACAAGGGTTATCGCTGTTACGACCTAAATGCGCGACGTATATGCATTTCTCGCAATGTTATCTTTCATGAACAAGTTTCATGAACATGTTTCTTTCTTCCCTATAAATGTCACACCTCCTGTGTCGACTCCTGTTCCATTTATGGATTTCCTTGTTGATCCTTTTCCTGATCCTCCTTGTCCTGTTTTCACCTCGGATCCAGATATATCGCCACCATCCCCATCTTCACTCATCCCTTCTGCTGCACCTCCTGCTCCACTTGCCCTCGACGATTCCGCACCTCTAGAGTTGCGTCGTAATCCTCCTCGGGATTGACGTTTGCCTGCTCAGTATATTGCTTCTACTTCTTATTCAACTAAGTTTAGTTCTTTTTTGGCTGTTGTTCATGCTATACAAGAACCCACTAGTTATCGTGAGTCAATTTAACATGCTAAGTGGCGTCAGGCTATGTTTGAGGAACTCAGGGCTTTTGAAAGTATTGATACTTGGGAGCTAGTGTCTCTTCCTCTAGGCCGCTCCTTGGTATCCTGCTGATGGATATACAAGATCAAGACCCATTCTGATGGCAATATTAAACATTACAAAGCACGTCTAGTTGTCAGAGGTTTCTCGCGGGAGTATGGTATTGATTGTGAGGAGACATTTGCTCCCGTAGCAAAGATGACATCTGTTCGTGCTTTACTAGCTGTTGCTTCAGTTTGTAATTGGCCTCTCTTTTAACTTGATGTTAAGAATACTTTTCTTCATAGGGATTTCCAAAAGGATATCTTCATGCAACCTCCGCCTGGTCTTGGTCATATCTTTGGACAAGTTTGCCACTTGCGATGGGCTCTTTATGGTCTCAAACAGGCTCATCGTGCTTGGTTTGAGATGTTCAATGATGCTATTCGATCTGCTGGTTTTACTCAAAGCGAGGGTGATCATGCCATGTTTGTTCATATTTCTTCTGATGGTTGCACTATTCTTCTTCTTTACGTTAATGTTATGGTTATCAGTGGAGATGACCGCGACCATATTGAACATACCAAGAGGCACCTTCAGAAACATTTTTCCATGAAGTATCTTGGACCATTGCGCTACTTTCTTGGGCTTGAGATTGCTCGTAGTTCGCATGGTATCTTTATTTCTAAACATCACTATACTATTGATATTCTCTCTAGGGCTGCTCTCTCGGATTCACGCATTGTTGCTACTCCTATTGAGCTGAATTAGAAGTTCTGCCCAGATGACGAGAAACCTCTCTCTGATGTGACCCGCTATCTGATTTTGGTTGGCAGCCTTGTATATCTTACTATCTCCTGTCAGTCAGTTTGTTGCTGCTCCTCGCACAGTTCATTATGTGACTGTGCTGAGTATCTTGCGCTATCTCCGCGGCACTTTATCGCATTCCTTATTTCTGTCATCTTCTTCTGCTCTCAAGTTGCGTGCCTATTTTGATGCTGATTGGGCTTTCAACGTGACTGATCGCAAATTTGTCATTGGTTATTGCATTTTTCTTAGCGATTATCTCATTTCATGACTTGCCAAGAAACAACATATTGTCTCACGCTCCTCTATAGAGTCTGAGCATCATGCTATGGGCGACACTATCGTTAACATTGTTTGGCTTCGTCGCTTACTTGCTGACATGGGTGTTTCATTTCCAGATCTCACTCCTCTACACTATGACAACAAGAGTGCCAACCATATTGGTGCAAATCTAGCCTTTCATGAGCGTACAAAACATATTGAGATCTACTGTCATCTGACTCGTCATTATCTTTAAGCTCGCACCATTTCTCTTCTTTTTGTTGGAACTAAGAATCAGCTTGCAGATTGTTTTACGAATGCTCTCACATCATAACGCTTTGAATTTCTTCTTTCCAAACTCTCGTTGTTTGATCTACCTTGAGTTTGAGGGGGAGTGTTAGACATATAGCCTTGTATAGCCTTGTAGTCTTTCTTTCTCTTGCATTTCTTCTTTCTCTTTAGTCCCACATAGGAAGAGCACTAAGCTCTTTATCTCTTCTAAGCCTATATGAAAGCTTCTCATGTACATTATTTCACACACCATTAATACAGAACATATATCATTCTTTCTTAATCTTTTTTTTTATCATAACTGATCCGCTGCAAGGCCTCTCGGGTGCGGGTACGACGCGTCGTTGGTTAGGATGAACTCACTCGCTGCCATCGTGGAGAAGTCGACCACCACATCCGCTCGGCTGGGCATAGGAGGATCACCTGGGCGTGTCGTTAGTTTATGTAATCCTTGCTTGGAAAACACGAACAATTCAATTTGACCCGGCCTTTTCATTTTGTTAGATGCGTACTTGAGTGGTTCCCATTGTTGAAATTGGTAAATTATAAAAAATTTAGGGTTTCCATATATTATCTCTGAAAAGCAACTCGACTATGACAACCTTCGAGTGTTCTACGGGAAGTGCTAGGGAAAAGTGTAAAAAAAGTCATAAATCTATTCTATTGATGCCAATTCAGTCTTAAATCTTTTAATTATCAAATTTAGTCCTAATCCTTTTGCATTTATGCCGTCCAACCTGCTAATTTGGTCGAAAATTGTTGGTGCGAATGCCGGTTGTCCTAAGTGGCACAGTCAGTGCTAACGTGGGCATTTATATATATTTTAATTTTTTTGATAAACAAAAAAAATACTATAAAATGTCAATGTCAACACTGACCATCATGTAGACGACCAATATCCATGTCAGTGGTTTTGGCCAACTTAACCCAATGGATTCAATGGATACAAATGCAAAAGGTTTAAACTAAATTAGCACAATTGAAATATTTCTAACTGAATTTGCATTAATATAATATGTTTAGAATTTTTTTTGACACTTTTTCAGAAAGTTATGAGAAAAGTAGTCGTTAATTATTTAATTAAGAAAAAGGTTCTGACTTAGTCACCGTATGGTGTTCCGCTTTGACATTCCAAATCCGAATTAATTAAGGGTTTGGAAAAATTGTCGGGTGTTGAACATCATATGTCTTGAGGGGCTAGAAACCTTCCAACTTCTGTACAATTTTTTTTTTTAACTCTCTTGGAACAGCAGAACTCAAACGTTGTGCCCAATCACGTTCGATTGACCGCAGAAAATGGGGAACGGAAAGATATGTTGGGGAAGCAATCATGGCGTGTGGTTAAATGTGGTTACTGTTCTTAATCTAATCCAGAATATACTGACATTAAACTGGTGATTGGGTTCAATGTTTCCAAGTCATCGAACTGCTGGGAATAAATACATTTAAGGTTCTACCAATTGTTAGTATTCGACGAATAACAATAACGAAATAGAATGTAAAAGCGATAAAGAGAAATTGAGACATAATGTTCATCCTGATTCGCTGGTAAATCAAGGATATATTCAGTAGATGATTCCACTATAATTAACGTTTCGCACCACTCTATTATATCACTCAGTTACAAGTGAATAAGAATAACTATTTGTATACCCAAGTTCAAACTACTAACAAAATATGAGCTCAAATTATAAAGCCATCTGGCGTCTAAGGGATGCTGCCCCCTGAAAACCCTTGCTGGGACGGCTTCCCAGACCCCACATGCTCACCAGGAAGCGGGATTCTCATATTTTCTTGTTGATGGGGAGTATAAACCACATACCAAAACCAATTACCTTCGGGGGGACAGCAGGAATCGAGGAAAAAAGATATGATGTTTCACCAAGATTATCGTGTGGTTAATCGGGGATGGTATTTTTAATTAATCCTTTTGGTTAATAGTATTTGTCACTAACCAATTGATGGGATTTAGTCAATTGTCTAGTCGAGTGATTAGGTAGATGATAGCCGAGTAGATTCCTAATGTTTATTGTGCACGTATATTCGGCGGATCTGTGGCTACTAGCCTACTCTCGACTTACCATATACATTTGCTTTCTTATTTTTGCCAAAATTATGTAGTCTTGATTAATTTTCATCGAGCATGATTAAATTTTCTTGATGAAGCAACGAGGTATTGTAAATAACAAATCCTTTTCAAGATTTTTTTGACTTATAATTTAACGCATTCGTTTTGATACCATAGCTGGTCCAAATCTTGCTTAAATATAAAGACACCTACTTCTTCACAAATGTAAAAATAGGATGCACGGGCCTGAATTGCTCGGTGGTAACTCGATTTAAATTAGTCCGAGTTTTAAAATTTGGTCGAACATTTGACCAATAACAAGGGGATCGCATTCCGATATATATCGACTGAGCTGATTGATATTTGTGATACTTTATGAGGTTGTTGCTAACTACTCTGAAAAATTAACTGTGACATGAGATTAAATTATGATAATACATGATAGGGCATGATATTTAGAGCGTGAATCTCCTATTCTAATACTATGAAATACTATTGAATATTCTAAAATTATTAGATGAACGAGACTGAATTGGCACCAAAAAATGATTTATGACTAAATTGGCACTAGTGCAATATGTTTAGGACTTTTTGACATTTTTCTCATATTTAAAGGGTTTAACATCACCAAGTGAGTTGTAGGCAAATTTTTATATAATTACCAAGTCAATGCTACTTTTTCCAGGGAAAGTGTAAAAAAAAAAAAAAGTTATAAATCTATTGCATTGGTGTCAATTCAGTCATTAATCTTCTAATTGTGCCAATTTAGTCTTGAATCATATGTATTTATGCCAATTGGGGCAATCCGGCCAATTTTGGCATTAAATAGCTGACATGGACACCAATCATTCTACATGGCATGGACAGCACTAACATGGATATTTTTTTATATACAATTTTAATATTGTTTTAACCTATGATAACTTTTGGGGGTTTTTTCTTCTTTTCTTCTTTGTCTTTTCTTTACTCCTTGTTTTTTTCATGGAATGTGAGCCGGTGAGGGTTCTGGACGACCCTAGGAAAGGGCGTTGCCACCCTCGCTCACACCCCGTAAGGGCCTCGACGCCCACACCAGGGGTCGGCGAGCTTCTGTAATAAGTACCTCTTTCTTTGGCTTTCGTTCATTACCTTATGTAATAAGTCATCGCAAGCTTCTCGCCTTCAGGCTTAGTAATAAGAGTGACTATTGGTATAACACTTATAAGTTTTGTTATTTGTGACAGTCTCATGTTGGCTCCAAAATAACATTCTTAAAAGTAATGTCTTTTCTTACATGTTTGTGCAAAAATCGATAAAAAGTCCAATCTTATGAACCAAATTCAAATAACTTCATCGAGTATTATTGCAGTTAAAACTCCCCAAGATAAGTCCAGGTTTTAAACATTTATTTTGCATGACATTCAGCCTTCAACCTGAAAATCAAAGCTAAATTTTTTAAAGAGAAGATCCCTTTCTTCAGCGAACAAGCTTCATCGGACGGATCATCGCATTGTCTTCGTGATCAAGAATCTGCACAGGTGTGGACCTTCAGTCATATAATACAAAATCCTAATCTGAAAAAAACAAAAAAGAACCATGAAACAAAGTGTTTCGAAGTTGAAAATAAGTCGTGCATGATTCGGATTCAAGCGGATCTTAGGTGGCAGTGATAAACATAACCCAGCTCTGCAGTCGCGTCGAACGGGTACGGCGAGTACGCGTCGTCGACCACGAAGAACTACACCACGAGCGTCGTCTTGTACCACGTTCTTCCACGTCCTCTCCGTGGGAGGCATGTCCACCAACGGGCCCATATCATGGCTCGTGATGTTGCATGAGACTGCGTCATTCAGCCGAGTCATACACGAGGGGAACCCGGCCAGGTCCACTAGCTGCTGGATCTTCACGGCTTGGAACGCAGCCAAGTGCATGTGAAACGGGTGGTTATCGGCCGTCAAGTTGGTCACCTCCCAGATCCCCGTGGTCTCGGCTCTCGGAGTTTCCGTGACCGGGTCCTCGGATCTCAACCCATTTTTATATAGATGTGTCGAAGTGCCGACCAGAGTTAGGTAGTCGTAGAGTGTGATGTACCTGGTGGTGTTGGCCACGCTGATGGCATTTGAGGATATTGGGTAGGTCTTTAGGTTCGAAGGGATATGGGAATGATTGATTTGGCTCGGAGCCCCGGGTTGGATGATGAATTTCACGACCTTCTGTTTAGTTGATCCACTGCATTGTCGCCCGGGTGCGGGTACAGCGCTTCGTTGGTTAGGACGGACTAACTCGCTGCCGTCATGGAGAAGTTGACCACCATGTACGCGCCCTTGGCTGGGCCCAGGAGGATCGGCTAGGTGCCCACCGGGTTTGGGAGGTAAGACCCATCCGACTCGATCTGGGCGAAAGCCAAATTGTTGGTCAAGGAGAGGCAGCAGAATCTGGCTTTGGACATGTTGATTATGCGGAACCTGTACCTTCTACGCTCGACCCGGAGGAACAGCCAAGCCTTGCCGTTGACTATGACGGCATCGCCGAAGTACTCCGGCTACCACTGGGGGTGGATGGTTAGGTTTACTCCGCTGGAGTTCATGTATAGTGAGTCGTCCGTGTTGAAGCTTCGGTCAAAGAATCATTGATGCAAACATTGCGTGATATTTAGGCATCTTTTATTTATTGGTAATTTTATATTTTTAGGATATTTTCGTAATTTTGGGAATCTTATTGTCATTAGGGTTAGCATCCTATATAAGTTTGTTTTGGGGATTTCGAGAGTAGTTTTTGAACATTTTAAGAATATACGATTTGATATTGTTTTTGAGAGAAAAGTGATTGTTCCTCACTCCATTGATTTTGTTATTCATCGCCTTGTTTCTAACATATTCGGCATCATTTGGTATCAGAGCACAGGTTGCTTCGAATCGATGGCTAAACAAAATTGTGGAGGTCAAAGGCAACGAGGTCGTAGAGGCCAAGGACGTGGAGTCATTCCTGGTGACGATAAACAATCGCGTATGCGAGACCTACGAGACATAAAAATCGAAGAGCTTAGAAGACAAATTCAGGATATGCAGCGACGCCTTACGGAGGCAGGGCTTGACGCGCAATCCGAAGAAGGAGCGGAATCTGCTAACTCAAATGAAGTTGAAGAGGAGGAAGAAAACTCTTTCGGGGTTTTGAACAAGGGGTGGAATCGAGGAATACGACCTGAAAATCAGACTTCTTGAAATTTTGGGATGAAGATCGAGATTCCTGAGTTTCATGGTAATACTCATCCTAATGAGTTTATTGATTGGTTACTTATGGTAGAACAGATCTTTGATCTCAAGGATCTGACTGAGAGTCAAAAGATGAAATTAGTAGCTATTAGGCTAAGAAAACATGCTTCGATTTGGTGGGAACACGTGAAAAAGAAATGTGCTAGAGAAGGAAAGTCAAAAGTGGATCGCCGAGAGAAGATGAAAACGTTGTTACAAAAAAAAAAATTGCCTATCCATTATAGGCAAGAGGCGTTTATCGAATATTGTAATGTCAAGCAAGGTGATCGATCGGTTGAGGAGTTTATAGAAGAATTTGATCAATTGCGGATGCGATGTGATGTGGCTGAGGAAGACGAGCAAACGATTGCTTAATTTCTGGCGGGACTGCGTTTTGAGATTGCTGATAATGTCCAATTACAGTAGTATTGTACATATGAGGATGTGTATAGAGTGGCTCTAAAGGTGGAAGGACAATGTAAAAGAAAGGGCAATAGTTCCAACTAGTCTGACAGCGGGTCTAAGTGGCAAAGTAGAAGTTCAAAGTGGTCAAGTAAAGAATCCCGAGGGGAAGCAGAGAGTTCTTCAGCCCCGGCAGAAATTAAGGGCGTGAGTTCATTCTGCAACGAAAGGAGAACATGGTAGTATTAAGTCTAGCAGGGGAGGAGCTACAGCTAAGCAATGTTTTAAGTGTCAGGGTCTTGGGCACTTCACGGCTGATTGCCCGAACCGGCAGATTGTGTCCTTAGTTGATAGCCCAACGCTTGACGAAGAACTAGTTAACAACGATTTTGAAGACTAAAGTGATGATGCGGATCCAAATCAAGAGGGCATTCTCTATGCTGATTCTGGTGAGTACTTAGTTGTACGTAGGATTTTAAATATTGTTGGGGTAGATGATGAGTCGTAGCTCAAGAATAATATCTTTCATACAAAGTGCACTAGCGGGGGAAAAGTTTGTAGTATAATAATTGATGAAGGGAGTTGCGAGAACGTGATACTTACTACTATGGTAGAAAAGTTGGGGCTGAAAACTGTCGAATATCCTTAACCATACAAACTGTCATTGCTTAAGAAGGGGAACGAGGGGAAAGTAAGCAAGAGGTGCTTAGTGCAGTTCTTTATTGAGAAGAAGTATTCTGATGAAATGTGGGGTGACATAGTTCCAATGGATGCTTGTCATATTCTATTGGGCAGACCTTAGCAGTTTGATAGGAAAACACAACATGATGGGTTCAAAAATATGTACACCTTCATGAAGTATGGTCGGATCATTACTATGGGCCCTTCTAGTTTGAGAAAAGAAGGAAAAAATAATCTGCTATCTAAAACTGAATTCCAGGAGGAGGCACTGAACGCGCAAGAGCTTTTCGTTGTTGTTGTCATGGAACAAAATCTTGAAAGTCCAGAGGTTCCAACTCAAGTTCTGCCTATACTTGAAGAGTTTTCTGATGTCGTACCAGAGGAATTATCACCCATAAGAGACATTCAGGATTGTATAGATCTCATTCCAGGAGCTGTTATTCCTAATAAGGCAGCTTATAGGATGAATCCTAAGGGGCATGAGGAGATGCAGAGTCAAGTGCAGGAATTATTGGAAAAAGGTGCAATATGAGAGAGCATGAGTCTATGTGCGGTGGTGGCTTTGTTGGTTCCAAAGAAAGACAAGTCGTGGAGAATATGCGTGGACAGCAGAGCTATCAAAAAGATCATGATAAGGTACCGCTTTCGTATCCCAAGATTTGATGATTTAATTTATCAGTTATATGGGGCAACTATTTTCTCAAAGATACACTCGAGAAGCAGATATCATCAAGATACGACCTGGAGACGAGTGGAAGACAGCCTTTAAAACTAGAGATGGTTTATACGAGTGGATGGTGATACCTTTCGGGTTGTGTAATGCACCGAGCACCTTTATAAGACTGATAAATTAGGTGTTTCGTCCTTTTATTGACCAATTTATTGTTGTTTATTTTGATGATATTTTGATTTATAGTGCGTCAACTAAACAACACTTGCATCATTTAAGAATGGTGTTTGAAGCATTGAGGGAGCATAAATTATACGCTAACACCAAGAAGTGTCACTTCATGGCTGATCATGTGACTTTTTTGGGGTCTATTGTTTCCAAAGTGGGCATTTAGATGGATCCGGCTAAGATTGAGGCTATTACAAATTGGGGAATTTCAAAAAATGAGGTACATAGCTTTTATGGGCTTGCGTCTTTTTATCGGAGGTTTGTTTGGGGTTTCAGTACTATTATTGCACCGTTGACGGATTGTCTGAAAGGAGATAAATTTATATGGACTAAGGAGGCAGAAGCTGCCTATCAAATATTGAAAAGGAAGGTGACTGAGGCACATATTCTAGTGCTTCCTGACTTTAATGAGGTTTTTGAAGTGCATTGTGATGCTTCAGGCATTGGTATTGGGGGTGTCCTGAGTTAAAAAAGCAAACTTGTAGCATTTTTCAGTGAAAAGCCAAATGAAGTAAAAAAGAAGTATTCCACTTATGATAAAGAATTTTACGCTATGGTGAGAAGTTTAGAGCATTGGAGGCACTATCTAATTTCGAAGGAGTTTCTCTTGTATTCTGACCATAAAGCCTTGAAATATATCAATGGACAGCACAAATTGAATGCTAGGCATGCAAAGTGGGTGGAGTTTCTTCAAGTTTTCAATTTTTCCATCAAGCATAAGGGGGCGTGCTAAATAGTGTGGCTGATGCATTAAGTAGAAAACACTCTCTGCTGTCTATAATGTAGGTAAAACTAGGCTTTGAAACTTTTAAATATTTATATGTTAATGATCCTTATTTTAGAGATATTTGGAGGAAGAGCCAAACAGAGCCATTTCAACAATATCAGATTGTGGATGGATATCTTTTTAAAAGTAATAGACTATGCATTCCTCAATGTTCTTTGAGGGAGTCTATTATTATTAAGGGCCATGGAGAAGGTTTAGCTAGACACTTTGGGGTGGATAAGACAATGACTTATTGTACGACCATTTTTATTGGCCACGAATGGAGCGAGACGCAATGCGTTTTATAGAGAGGTGCACGGTATATCATGCAGCGAAAACCAAAAGTACTAATGTTGGCCTATATATGCCTCTATCTGTTCCAGTTGCACCATGGGAAGATGCCAGCCTTGACTTTGTCTTGGGTTTTGCCAAGAATGCAACGAAATAAGGATTTCATCATGGTGGTTGTTGACAAGTTTTCGAAGATGGCTCACTTTATTCCATGTATCAAGACCTTTGATGCTTCACAGGTCGCTCAATTGTCCTTGCAAGAAATTGTTAAACTGCATGTAATTCCTAAGTCCATAACCTCAGATCGTGATGTGAAGTTTGTAAGTCACTTTTGGCGCACTCTTTAGAGGCACATAAGCACCAACTTGAAGTTTAGCTCCTCTCATCATCCTCAGACCGATGATCAGGCAAAAGTTATCAATAGAAGTTTATAAAATTTGCTGCGGAGTTTGATTGGAGATAATCCACACCAATGGGATTTGGCATTGCCTCAGGCGAAATTTGCGTACAACAAATCTAAGAATCGAACTACATGCAAGACGCCTTTTGAGGTGATTTATGGACATAATCCAATTACTCCCTTGGATCATACTCCGTTACAAGTTCACAAGCAATTTAGCTCAGATGTTGAAGAACATGCAAAACAGATCAAGGAGTTGCATTTCTAGGCTCATAATCATATCAACAGACAGAACATAAAGTATAAGCAACACGCTGATAGGCGCAGGAAAAGGGTTGTCTTCAAGGAGGGTGATCTAGTTTGGATTCGCCTCAGGAAAGAGCATTTTCCATCAGGAAAATTTGGCAAGCTACAACCTAGAGCTGATGGACCCTTTAGAGTCCTAGAGCGAATTATTGACAATGCTTACAATATTGATCTGCTGGGTAAGTATAATGTATCCGAAACTTTTAATGTGGCAGATTTGTCACCTTATTATTCTGATGGAGAAGAAGACCCTAAAGAGAGTGACAACAATGAAGACGAAACATATTCGAGGGCAAATCTTTCTCTAGCAAGAGAGAATGATGCAAATATTACGTGATATTTCGGCATCTTTTCTTTTTAGGCAATTTAATAGTTTTAGGATTTTTTCGTAATTTTATGAATTTTATTGTCATTAGGGTTAGCATTCGATATAAGCTTGTTTCGGGGGTTTTGAGAGCAGTTTTTGAATATTTTAAGAATATACGATTTGATATTATTTTTAAGAAAACAATGATTGTTCCTCAGTCTATCAATTTTGTTCTTCATCGCCTTCTTTCTATCGTATTTGGCATCAATCATGAAGACCCGATCAAACACAGGACCAAGAGGGAGGTTCAGCCTGGCGTCCAGGGAGAAGTTCCTTATGATATAAGGCGCAATCATGCCAGCCAAGAGGTTGACACGTGTCAACCCTACGACGTGGTCGTGGTACCAAAGGTTGCCGACTTGCTGGCTATTCGAATAGGTGTAGGTTCGCCGCGTCCACGTCGGCCCTGTCTTGGCGAAATTGGCTATGAACCAGGCCAACGCGTGGCCGTCCGACTACGGCGGGCTGATTGCGCCGTGCAAATGCACCACGGTTGGGATGCCCCCATTCTTGAGGATGGCCGTCGGGATGGTCGGATCCCACAGGAAGATGTGGGATTGTGGGAGGAAGTTCTGGCATGTCAGGTAAGTAGGAACGTTTTGGATGGCCTCGATTTATCAGTCATCGCAACGAGGGCCGTGGCATCTTCTATCTCAGTGATGGAACAAGCCGCAAGTTCTTGTTTTTCCTCTATAGCAAGGGATGCTTAGAAATCCCACTCCTCTTCGCTACCATTCTCCTTAAATGTCGCCACTGGCAAAGTGACTTATTTTGCCACAGTTGTAGCACTGTTTGTTATGCCTTCTATTACTCATTTCTTTATTGTCATCTTTTCACAATCTCGGCGAGCTCCTCCTGGCCAAGAACCCATCCCTCCTGGTGGTTTTTTCCATCCTCGATGACTTTGCTTATGTTTGCAATCTCTAATGCCTATATCATTTCTCTTGTGGACCTTGAACCCTCTTTTACTACTGAAGAGGGCACTTTCATTTTCTTTAACCGAGACCTTAGACATTTGTCTATCTAAGGCCTCTTGGTTGGCCAATATATTTTTCAACCCGGTCAGAGTTGGCTCGTTTGCTCATCCTCGGGTGATCGTGGCACAGCTACGGTAACTTTGATAGATTTTTGAGATACTTGTATTAAATAAAGACTTAACTCGAAAGAGACATTTACATATGTATAATGATCTTATGAAAAATTTTGGCTGTATTTTTTGAGAAATTTTATTGTGTAATTTTGTTTTACAAACAAAATGGGGAATTGTTGAAAGTTTATTTGTAAAATAAATCAAATTACTCCCTTGTCCTTGTCCCGCTGCATAGGAAAGAAGGGAAACTGTGGAACGCTTTAGAAGTGTAAGGCTATTATATCTTTCAAATGAAGAAATGGGCAAGGTTGCTAAAACCCACTATTATACTTGTGTGCAGGTGCGCGATTCTTAGGCGTGACTCCATGACTGTCAATGGTAACGGACTGATCAGCAGATGGCAATCATTTGCATATCCTGATTACTTGGTAAAGTTAGGCTCACCTCCTGAACTGGTGCACATCTTACATCAATAGTTGGCTGTTCATCTCTTTCCTTCCTTAAGAGATTATCAGGTATTTTTTGTCATTTTGGGAATCTGAAGAAGGCCTCTCACAATCTGGTATTTCTACTAAAAGAAAGCAAAACGTAGTCCCTGGGTACAAAGAAAACAGCAGAACCTTGCAATTCATGCTGACAAGCACTTCACGATTGACATCATTAATCCTCTTGTGAAATCTAAGGTCAAGGATAAAGACTTCATCTCGGTCAACTCAGTTCTTTTTTTCCCTTCCTGCTGAGCAGCTGCTTAAACCAATAGGCAGACATTTTCGGGTATCTCTTGAGGTTGGTATAGTCGACATAGACAATTCCAAACCATGAAGTGTAGCCCGATCTCCACTCGAAGTTGTCGAGCAAAGACCATGCGAAGTAGCCCACTCCATTGGCTCCATCATCAACAGCCTTCTTCAGTTGGGTTAAGTAGCCCTTGTAGAAGTTGATCCTCACGGTGTCGTGCAGTCCTTGAGAAAGCGTGACATTTCCCGGATCATCCATGCCTAAAATTGTAACATAAGCAAGCGGAATGTTTGAACTACTGCATAATATTCTAAATTATTGCGCAGAGATGTCCCGTTTTCACACAGAATCACGGTGGGGTTCCCGTAACGCTCCTTGATGTACATCACGGCTTCGTACAAACCCCAGGGTACATCATAAAGCCAGTAAGAATTTGCCTGCAGGCGATTGATTGGTGATGTCGATCACAAGTACATCACATGGATCAATATAGACCATAACCCTTACTGAGTGAATGCAATTCTTACTCTTGGACCAATAGGCACTCCATGTCTTTCATCTGCAAAATTTTGAAGAAGATGTTCTCTCAATGCACGATCAAGCACAATACTGAATAATGTACACTGAATTTGACCACAACGAAGGAGGTTTCTTACAGGCAAATCCGGCGTTCCAGTCCTGCTGATCCCCGGGACTTTAGCTTCCGGTTGATGCTGGTCATACATTTAGTAAGCTGTGTATTGGTTGATACCAACAAAATCAATTGAGCCCTTCACCATCTTAACCTCTTCTTTCATGAATTTCGGCAGCCTGTCCCTGACAATTTCTTGCATCGTCATTGGGTACTCGCCATAGACAATAGGATGAAGAAACCTGCATAAAGGAGATGCAACTTTAGATTTTCGCTATCTATGACTTGTACAGGCTGCCTTTATTGGGAATGTACGTTGAAATTTGCCGAGAGTTTTTTATCTGAATCCACCCACGCCGAAAAGATTCCAAATTGGTAAATTGAGTTTAAGCAACATTGATTGGCAGTACTTTGGGAAGATTTTCTAAGATGTATGTTGCATTATTACCATCCAACTTGAAGGTCTCTTGCTCTTTGAGCTGCATACTTGTCAGCCTCCGATCCGGTAAGAGGCTCGTACCAAGTGAAATCCAACAGAATTCCAATCCTTCCCTTTTGCTTCTTCTGGAAACAAGCGCACATTCACCGTTCATAGACAAAATCGAGCTCGAAGCCAAACAGGTAGACACTACTCCTCGGTCAGCAATCACTTCAGAGCAGGAAGAACATAAATCAAATCATATTACTTGGTACTCTTTGCGGTATCTTTGAACCGCTAAGGCGTGAGACAGGAGCAAATGATGGCGTACAATATAAGACAACAGATAGGAAGGACATTGAGGAATACTTAGGCTCTCAGTCTTGATAAACTGGGCCCTGTCTGAAAGAGGAATAACCAATCGATGAGTTTCAAACTGTGCAGTTCCCGTAGGCTTTTGAGCATCTCCCGGGAGCGAAGATCCCGTTATCGTATCCGAGAGCAGCCACCACTCTCGGGTCATTGAGAGTCATCCAATTCTTCACTCTATCGCCGAATCGGCAAAATCTTTCCTGCATGGTCAATGTAGCCCCAGTCAAATCCCAATTTAGCCAAACATCCTTTTTGTTCATCAATTTAGACGAGGGACACCTGATGATACGTACACTACATTGGAACTCAACAGTCCCTTGAACTTATTCTCTAGAGCCTCTGGAAGATCATAGTGATACAGATTCGCGTACGGCGTGATACCTGCAAAGAGAAAATCCTTTGGCTCATATATGTGCTCATTTCACAGCTAAGCACAACATGACACGATTGTCTTAGTAAATGCTATCGTGAAGTTGAGACAGGTCTTCGAACTCCTTTTCGGATCCATTTATCCATCCACCTTTCTTAAGCAAGTAGTTGATCAACCTGTTGTAGTAAGCAACTCCCTTCCAATTCACCTTCCCGGTTCCACCTGCATTATGTCGAACATCGCGTGTTACATTAACTACTTCCATGGCAGGGTCAGCTCCAGAGAAACAGGAACAAGAAGTTCGCTATTACCAGGGAAAATCCTCGACCACGAAATCGAGAAGCGGTAGGCTCAGCTTCTCCATCAGATCCACATCTCCCTGTAACAGCACAGACCGGATTGGTGAGTCCTGCCGAGCGGGACAAATAGAGTAAATGCAGCGAGTCTATGTTTCTTAATGTACGATACAGAACGGGTAGAACGGCGCTAGGGTAGAGCTTGGATTGTTAAGATATCTCGTTCGACAAACAGTTATTCTCATGAAATTGTCTAGAAGCAAGGTCCACGGAGACAATATGTGAACGGACCATACATAAGAACAACAATAGACAACCGATATAATGTAAACCAGACAAAGCTCAGGAACATTTGACACCATTTATATATGTGTGTGTGCGCGTGTCTGAACCAAAAGCTCTTTCCGTCACCGTCTGATAAGAACATAAAAACTTTCCAAACAGATAGCGACAAGGAAAGAAATACTCACTTTGTATCGGTGATACTGGTCCACCGAAACCTCCCCGGTGGCATTATCGGCCACATTTCCTGTACAGCATTGCACGATCAGGAGACACTCAAAACACGGTAATCCAACGACAACGCCCGGGACAACTGTGATGCGTATCATGTTGAAGGAGTACCTGGAGTTTTGACAAAGACGTCCCAGATGCTAGGCCCGCGGCCTTCTTTGTCGGCCATGCCTTCGACTTGATAAGCTGAGGTTGCAGTCCCCCAGACGAAGCCCTTCGGGAAGTCCGACCGGCTCAGCCCACCCATGTCGAAATGCGTAGTTTTGGAGAGAATCATTGGCGCCTCTTCGGCCATTGCCGACCTCTCTACGAGGCCCGACAGCAACCACAAAAACAACAACATCGACGACAACAACGTCAATTGGACTCGGGTCCTCATCTTCACACTTCAACACTCTCAAGTGGAAGATATAGAGAGATGGAGAGAGTTTAGCTTGGCCTTGTGATGGAGAGTTGACTTTTCATTCTTAGAGAAAGGATGGGGAAAGAAAATCATGAACGTTGAGAGTCTCCACATCATTTGATCATTCTCGTCATTGTCCAAATAAAACAGATATCCAAAACTAAGATTTTTTTTCCCTTAATCCAAACAATAGATATGGCCCCCCATGGACCCTGAATTTATGTACCTAATATTGTTATGGAAGTACTATTCTAAAGATGTAGTTAGTAACCATCAAGGTTGCACGGTTGACCAGGATTTTGGGAGGAATTTCAACTTAGAAATTGGATGTCGCCGGTTTGGAATTTCATCGGTTGTGTGCAAATTGCTTTGAGTAAGAGCTAATTGCATGGCCAAAGGCTCTGGGATAATCGACTCACGGGACTTACATGTTCTTTCATAAGTCTCTAGATAACTGGTAATGATTTTTTACGAATGATTGACGAAGTATCTCTTCATTGTTTTCGTTTTTTTTTTTCGTTGGGTTGAAAAAGAGCAACCCAGCCGATTCCAACTTGGCATAAGCAAAAGAAATTGAAATGCTCAATTTAGTTATATAAATTTATAAGACTATCTGATAAATCACTACTGTATTATAAGTGAAATAATTACGAGGCGGGCCATATTCAATGTCAGAGGACAGCACAATATCTTCTCGCGATCGGAAATCGTCCTCTTCTCAAGGCAAACAGATCTGTTTCTCGCCTGTCTTTTCGGTCAACGATGGAGTGCTCCTTGATTGGCCCAAGAGCTTCACGTAAGTTGATGATCAAAGGACAAAATGGCCCAACCGTGGGCAGGCATGCCCTTGAAATTCAGCCCCTCCAAGCCACCGTAACAATTGCGGCATTAAATTATGTATAGAAGTCTATTGTTGATAAAATTATAATAAAAAATCAACAGTTTTTCTGAGTTAATTTTTTTAATATAATTGAGACATATCTTAAAATTGAGATTTTTCTTGGTACTGGCTGATTCAATTGGGACACATATAAAAATTGAGGATTTTTTATGAGATAAATTTTTCCCTTAGATATAGTCGAGATAAATATTAAAGTTGCGCGCGCGCGTTTTTTTTTTTTTTTTGTGGGTATTGGGCTGCTGAAACATAAATGAGTTTTTTTTTTAAGTCTCCATGCTCATGTCCCACGCGAAATTCAATGGAAATTGACCATTATCGAGATCTACCCAATCCATTCCAACATGTGGGTGGACTGTCCAGTGCACATGTATTATTGGCTCGTTTCTTGATAATTCATGGCATTAAGGTAATATGCCGAGAGTTCAAACGGGGACACGCCGTATTATGTCTATTTTTTTTATTCCGTTTGTCGGCTTACATGTGATGGAGAGTGTTAAAAATAATCCGCGGTAAATACCTTGATGGCCCGTTTTCTTATAGCTTGAGTTTCAAGGTTTTTTTTTTTTTGGGGGGGGCGGGGGGGGGGGGGAGAAGAAGTTGTGGGAGGGAGTGATTTTGGGGAATGGAGATGTGGCTGTTAGTAGATGGGTTTCAGTGTAGGGTTACTAGTGAGTGGTTCTCGGTATAGTCCGGCTCTAGGGCGGGATTCAATGGAACTGATTAAAAATGTCCAATAATCGAGGATTAAGAACACCAAATGAAGTAACAAGCTCAATTTTCATACAATCTCATTTCATTTGGCCTCGCGATATGGTGATTTGTGAATGATGAAATCGCAATGCGAGTAGAGAAATCATAGAAACAACAATTGAATAAAGAGAAAGAACATGATAAAGACAAAACAAAATCCAAAAATTTTAAAATAAAGAATTGAAATTGACAATTCAGGTGGGAGTGGGACCGCCCGGCCACCAGTTCCAATTTTAAGAATTGTGAACCGGACTATCACCCCATGGTGGTCCAGTCCGTTCTAGGCCGGTTCCAATTCTCGATTGGTCCCAACTTGCTCACCCTTAATTTCATGTTTTCCACAAGCATAAGGGCCCGTTTGTTCGAAAACAAATGATGTTTAGAGAAACTATTTTCGGACTTTTTGATATTTGGATGATGAAAATCTACTCGAAATACAAATCTATTTTTCATGAACTGAAAATTGTAAGCTCAGTTTGGAGAGCAATGATTTTCCCTTCTGCAAGAAAAAAATCACTTTCCCTAAACCGCAAACTATGAAAAGTAAACTAACCGATTTCTTAAATATTTTTCTTTATCGTGAAGTCATTAGTAAAACAGACACACCCTAATTTGTGTTTGTTGAACAAGATAAATCCAAAAGCACATCAATTACGGACCAGTGCAGCTTTTTTAAGACAGTGACATAGATGATGCCCCAATCGTAATTATAGGACGGGTTATGCTCGTATGGAAATGCATGGTCAGTGCGATGAAATTGGACTTTGCACGTGAATCGTAATTATTAAGCCTTTGCAAGAAGAATAATTAATTTGCCTTCGAATTAGCCATAATCAGATATACGAATAATTTCTTATGAGTTTTTCCATATTATTGTTGTTTTCCCAATTGAAACATGTCTGCCAGGATAATTTCTTTATTTTCTGGACATCTCTCATGATTATGCATATCTATATAAGAGATCCTTCGTATTTACTTTTTGCATATGAACGGTTGATCCTAATCAATCATATCGTTACTATCATTATAATTATATAGTCTCCTTCCACCTAGTGTTTTATCATAGCAGAGCACACAGATTTTTCTGTTCGTCGAATTCCACATGTGTCACTCATAAACGAGCTTGCACATGAGGGAGAGTGATTAAATTGTCCTACATTGCACGGATATAAGGTTTATATGCACTTTATAAATGTGATTTCCCTTTAACCTTGGATTGGATTTCATTAAACGAAAATAAGAGTCAATAAGCTATTGTTTTCTTGGCTAAGTGATAGTGCAAAATTTGCACTTTGTAATTTCAGCTTTTTGACCCAAAAAAAGAAAATTCTGCTTTTGATAGAAAACCTGCAAATATGTATTCTCATGGCATGGAGTGACAAAGAATTATATCCCATATCAACTTGTTGACTGATATAAGGAAAAAAAAAGGTATTGATAATAGAACAAGAGTTATATATATAAATAGATATGAAGCGTCAATAAATGTAAGTTTTCATGTCTCATCTTTACAACTCAATGATCGGGTTATCTTTTATGGGGCAGCAACTAACGCAAAAACATATACGAGTTTGCCAACATAACATCTTTTTTGTAACTGCGAGAATAACATCATGTCGTGGGTTATAAATTCTTGAAGAAGTGGACTCTATAATAAGTTTTAATTATTTATTATTTATTTTTTGTGACTCATAGTATATTGTCATTCTAACAGTAGATAAAAAAACTATCACATATTCCAAACATATAATCGGTCACACATTTTAATTTATTATTATGTTTGGTCGAACACATTTTAAATTATCAAATTGACATCTACCCACAAAAGAATGAACAAGAAGTTTATGTAACAGAAAGAGCTCATTTGAGCAATAATAACAGCTGCTAGAAATGGTTAGGAGATTCTCCGTGTCTCCCTTAATTGTGCATCGATTTCATGCACAATCAAAGAAGATATTAAGAATTTCTTAATTGATGTAGCAACGCAGGAGGCACATGTGATGGCGAATTTGTGACAAAATTTCAAACTTTGGGTCGTGTGAGGGCGACGAGTTTGATGGTTGTGTTGGTTTTTCGAAGAGAAATAATCGCGTAATTGTCCTTAATTCATTGTGAATTAACATGTTATGGGCCACAATAACAACTAATTAGGAATTGTTATGGGGCCCATTCTTTTAAAAATTTGTGGCCCGCACACATGCTATTAATTACATAGTCACCTAAAAACTGTTATGGTAGCAAAATCATTTCTTAAAAGAAACAATGTAAAATATCAAATCAACACTTCTATTAATTACATAGTCACCTAAAAACTGTTATGGTAGCAAAATCCTTTCTTAAAAGAAACAATGTAAAATATCAAATCAACACTTTGGGAGTGAGATAATACTAGCTTTGATAGGAATATAATAATAATATGCAAAATATAAAGGTAAAATTTATGTGTACTGCATAATAAAGAGTATATGAATTATTTATAAGTTTTCCGAGAATAACGATGATAGGGCTTTTTTTTCACTCCCTAAAACACTCCCAATTAAAGTATTCTAATAATATTAACCCTTATGGATTTGGATCCCTTGCCCATGTCAAATTTGGATAGGGGTGTCGAGGCCACATCTAGGCCGTCTGATCAATTACGGATGGCCCAGATCAAGGGAAATTGCGGCTGGCCCTCTTTTTCTTTTCTCCTCAAATCGTGGCCGTCCGTGATTGATCGGACGGCCACGATTGACAGGGACAAGGTGCCCCTTTTGCAGCTGGGCAGACGATCCAGACTCTTGTGATCCCATCTTTTTTTAAGCAACCTTTTTGTTTGGTTATCATTTGTTGTCTGCCTCTGTCACTAATCATCTAGGCCACGTCGCACTCATTGTTTTTTCAATCTTTAACCGGAGTTTGATACCTAGGAACACAATTGACCTAATAAAAGGTATTGCATTGAACTTCTTAACAACGATCAGAGCACGAAAATTAGAACAATTGAGAGACAACGAAACCTCCTCATCAAACAAAGCTTGGACATGGGGGTTGAGTACACAATCACCTCTTTAGCCCTCTTAATCATCTGTGATGGCAACTCGACGATAGAGATCAGCACGAAAGAAGGAGAGGTCACGGGGGCACGGAGGGCCAAATCCTCACTGGTCTAGACGATTGTCGTTCTTGAATGTGGCATTTTTGGTTTGCATAAATAACTTACTGAGAGTAGGGACGCATTCCAGCCATGGATATAGAGGCGAGTGGGTGATGGTGAATTAGTGATGATGGTGACGATAAGGACTAAAAACGAAGATGGAGAAGTAGACATTGCTGACGAGCTTGATGAGGATTTGGACGAGCGGTTCAGCTCCTGGATTCGAATCTTCAATGGGGTTTTCTACTTGTCTTCTCTATCGATCAATCGAAATATGCAAAATTGGAAAACGAATAATAAAGAGCGAAAGGGATGGAACAATGGTGAAAAGTGAAGAGATATGACAAGGGTTTTTCACTTACAATAGAGCAAAAGGACACTTGGAGTGTAGAAAATTGTGTACAATGCTTATTTGGTACCAATATTTTTCGTCGTCTCACTTAAGTGCTAATTCCGACCAAATAGTCAATGTGGTATTTTTTTAATGGGTTAATACCATGAAAAACTCCAACCTAGTACACTTGTAATAAATTTACCCCAAATTATTTTTTTGACCACGAAAAACCTTAAATTGGTACCGTTATTATAAATTTATCTCAAACTATTTTTTTGACCATCGAAAACGCTAAACTAGTACACCTGTGACAGATTTTTTTTTAAATTAATTTTTTTGATCACGAAAAATTCCAAATTGATATAATCGTGACAAATTTACCTTCCGTTAAATTGTATTAATACAAAAAATTAAATTAATACACATGTGACAAATAGTGGGTAAAAATATCAAACTAGTATATCCGTCAATTGGCAGTGTCATAAACATAACACTTTAACGGTTATATTTAATGAAAACTAACGGAGGGTAAATTTATCACTGATGTATCAATTTGGGATAAAATTATTATAAGTGTACCAGTTTAAGATTTTTTATGGTTAAAAAAACAATTTATGATAAATTTATCACAGTTGTACCAGTTTGGGGTTTTCTATGACATTAACCTTTTTTATTAATTTTTAAATATGACATGGATTTTTTTTAATAAAAAAAGGGCAGCACACATGGCAAAAGACAAAGCCAAATATTTAAAAAAAATTCATGCAATATTAATAAAGTTAAAAAAACTTTAAAAAAAATCAGAGGTTATAACAACGAGGGTTGTGAAAGCCAATGCAATCGCAGCCCCACCACTACTAGTAATGGCCAGTGAGGGTGGGGGATGGTGTCACGAGTCGTCCCCAATCCATGCTCTAATCTAGTTTTGTTTTAATCTATTGTTACATAATAATAGACCGCATCTGGACAAAAATACAAATGCATGCACAACAAAAGGGGCAGGAGCGACGCCTAATGAGGCACGGAATTATTTACTAACGAGTAGCTAACATGCATAGCACGCAAGCAATAATATTGTACAACAAATTCGTAAAATACTTATTTTTATGTATAATAAATATTTTATATACATCACTCGTTTCAAAATACATAATAAACACCTGGGGGGACAACATCAAAAGATAACTACTCCCTGTCATAAACCGCCACCATGGTGGGCGTACTCCATCCACGCTACTCCATTGCCGTCCCTGCCGCAGGTCTGACAAGATGTACAACCAGCGAGGTTGAGCTAAGCTCAGCATGTAAGCCTGCTGACCAGCCGACTAAATTGATCGTTCACCATCTTGAATGAACAGAGTTTATAACAGTCGATACAACGATTGTTGAAGTTCAATACCTAATTATAAAAATAAAAATAAAAAACGAAAGAAGCCAAATTCAAATTGGCGGTGAAAAAAAAGGAAAAGTTTTACTTGTCAAACTTTATACATTTAGACTAATTTTGTAGCAAATGGCAACAGCTTTCTTTTTTGTTCACATTCCTTGGCGGTTGAGAGGGAAAGTCCTGTCGCGATCTAAAATTTAAAAAATTCTAGACTAATTGATTATTAGATTAATTTAAATGACTACGGACTCACCCAAGCCCTATCAAATCGTAATTTTGATTTAATTTGAGATGATTTAAAATTTAAAGTCACCACTAATTATTCTTGGTAGGTTGATTAGAAAATTAAGTAAAATAGTAAGACTATTTTACTTCTACGAACTAAAAATTGTGGATTCAGAAACTTGATTACACTAGTTGATTTACACTAGACTTGATTGGTCATCAGGCGATGTAGTTTCTTTTTGGGATTTTCGATTTTTTAGATACAATGCATGTAATTTTCGAAAATGAATAATGCATGGATATGTTAATTTTTTTTGAAAATGTGATGACATGAGATAATGAGCAAACTTTTTTTTTTTGTCTTAAAGATATGCTAGGGAATTTCGACAATATGGAATATATGAGGGGATACTCGAAAAATGCGGGATATGCAATAGATAATGCATGAATAAAGATGTGCTATCCTAAACAACATGAAATATGCAAAATGACAAGATATGCATAGATATGATTTTTTTTATTGCTCTTTCTTTTTTTGAAATTTCAGCCAAACAAAGATATCTTGAAGATTTTGTTATCTTAATTTATTTGCTTAGAATTTAATGAAAGCTTATCTTCCTAAAATCTTCATGAATTTTAAGAATATAGCAAAAATCAATCAAGATATCAATCCATCAACAATATTCATGCCAAGAAAAGAAAAGAATCACTACTGTCATCCCTTTTCCATTTTTTTTTTCGAAAATTTAGACAATCCATATTAAAAAAAAATTACCCTTTTTGAAGATAGCAAATCAGACCTTGATGAGTCAGATAGACTAAATCCAAGATTGTTGACAAAAAAAAAAGGTATTGAAGAGGTCGTTACTCAAATTTCTGAAAAAAAATTACACTTTGCTTTGATGACGACATTAAAGTCATGCAAAAAGTAGTTTTACTTTGGAAAAAATCAGCATGTCAATGACGCAAAAACAGCACGTAAGTAGATCACTCCAACAAACATATTTGGATTAATCCTCAAAGGTTAAGAGTGTTACATTAGTTCGTCGGACAAAGCTCGAGCCGATTGGAAGTGACGAAATCTCCCGGACCGAGCCCAAAAGAAGAACCGCGAGCACAGTGGGACAGGACACAAATTGATGGCGCAGCTTGTGTTGAACCCAAATTCTTGATTTGCGCCGAAAATAGGGTTGATGAGCTGCCGAACAGTAGTCGAACAATGACTAGTTTCGCACAGCAGTTGGCTGGGCGACGTGGAACTGCAAGTGTCGAGGCTGCTGGACTTGCGGTCGTGATGCGGGAACGTACGAGCTGAAAAAAACGAGGGCTCCAAGACTATGTGTCAGGACTTGGGGGGAGTCAACGGAGGGACGCGAGACAATTGGTGTAGGAGCAGGATGACAATGTGAGATGCTCGACCAACAATGGTGCTCGATCGAGGGTTTAGGTTTCTCAGGCGAATCTCTATATATATATATCGAAAATTCTGACCGTGGAGCAATGTCCCCCCTTTTTCGTGTATCTTTCTCTTTTTCGGGTTGTGTGTTCCGAAAAATCCCCCTCCTCTAGACTTGTGAGCATGAAATATATTTATAGAACAGAGTTAGGGTTCACTATTTCCTAAAGATATATATTTTTTATTATCAATATAAAATCTTTTGATATCTCTTATATTCTCTGATAATACCTAGCTTAATTGCCCACCAAGTTTCAAGACAAATTGATATTCTATCTTGGCATGCAATTTTCGACACTACTGATATTCATACAGTTTTTGGTCAAATTTCTATTTATCGCAGGCTTAATCCAGTAGATTAAATTGGGCTCAGAATCATCACTTTAATTCATTCGTCGTCGGAACGAAAAATGCAAATGCAAATGCACGATAAAAATATAAGAAATGATTTATTTTTATGAGAACTAATTCACATTTTCTTTATGCAAGATAAATGATTTAAGAAAAAATTAAAATTTATGTGTCAACAATAGGGGTTGCATGGTTCGGACTGGTTCAGTCCTGGCATGGAAATGGAGATCGGACCAATAGTCTCGTTTCTCATATTTTCAAGACCACGGATTAGACCAGGACCGGCGGTCTGGACCGGTCCTGGTCCGAGCAGGTCTCGGTCCGGGCCCAGTAGGATCGCTAACTCTAACTACTTATAAAAATCTACCCCTTATAAATGACAATACAATGTTAATTTACAATCTATAATTAACCTACTGCAAGGAGAACCTCACGTGTGTTCGATCTGGCCTTGAAGGCTTCACGTGATCTTTTATGCTCGTAAGCGATGCACGCATGTGACCCGCTAAACTCAGGTGGGCGATGGAACTGAACTTGGATTTTATTTTTTTTCTTTTTCTTTTTGGTTGTGAAAAAAAAATAACAAATTTCTCAAATCTGCATAATGACTCAAGTTTGTGTTTTCATGCACGTACGTGCTTATTCTTCGTGCACGTGCCCACCATAAGGAACACATCTTATCATCAATTAAGACATGATTTTGTTCCAAAGTAATATCAAAACCCAAATTGCTAAATAATACGTATAATGACGCCACTAAACTCAAGAGGCGTGAGATGAGATTCATGAGCTTCTCAAAATGTAAAAAATAAGTTAAGTCTAGATGTAGATTAATTTTTTTAAAAAAAATTGGCGGTCCAGTTTGAGCCGGGTCTGTCCGATCCCAAGTCATGGAACCGGGGACCGAACCGCCTAGTCACCGATCTCATTTATTGGGATCGGAGATCAGACCGCCATTCTCAAGAACCGGACTAACCTAGCCGATCCAGGTCGGTCCTGGGCCGGTCCAAGCCAGTCCGATTTAGTTTGTACACCCCTAATCGACAAGTCTCAACTTGTGCACAAGTTATTGCCAACAACTCACGTTCACTTTCAAGAGGCGGCAACTTCTTCTTGTTTTCACACTCATGTTGGCGACTTTTTGGGTCTCCTTAGGCGGTGGATGTCTTCTATAAATAGGAATATAGCTTAGCTTGTTCCGTGTGGTTATGCCATAGATGTGTAGCATAGAGAGAGGGGGTTAGTGAGAATTGTGATGTTGTATTAAATAAGCCTTAGCAAAATTTGTATTTTGTGAAAAAGCCTTAGCAAATGCTATTTTGAATATCATCATCATATTTGTATATTCGAAAACTCTCCCCCGTTTAAATCTACCAAACTTCCGCAAAAACCCACATGGTCCCTACAATTGGTATTAGAGCAAGGTTGCGCACTTTACAAGGATACATAAAATCAAATTGCCACAGGAAATATACGACAAAAGACCACGACAAGAAAAATAGCAACCCCTTCCTCCAACCGTTCTTCACACAAGTGTAAGGTAACTCTACCCAAACCGATCACTTGCAGGCGTGCCCAATGCCGTGTCCCAGCTACCCAGAACCACAAAATGCTAGAAGGACAACTGAAAAACAACAAGCGAGTACCAGAGCCTCGTGAACAACCCTCAGAATTCGTGGCCGTATATCCATGTACACCGAACCCCAAATTCTCATAATTTTGACAACACAACCAAGTTAATCGACCAACAATTTCCCACTATCCATAGCCACCAGACAATAACCCGACTAACGGAACCAACAAGGGGAACCATTTTCTCAGTCATGCACGCATATCTCCCTGTCTACGTACTGATAATTAGGATGTTAATGGTTCAGTTCAGTTCGATTTTTTAAAAAATCGAACCGAACTGAACCACTAAAAAATACATTTGCACTGAACTAAAACTTGTTATGTACTGAACCAAACCAAACAAAGAAAACTCAGTTCCGTTCGGTCAATGCAATTCAGTTTTCAATTTGACTTGTTATTTCGCTTCCCCATAAGCACGCTCGTCTCTGTCTGTCTCTCACTCTAGCCTCGAAGATCTCCACAGTGGCAACTTATAGAGAGAGAAACAGCGTGACGTGGAGAGAGAAAGAACGCGAGCCCGAGCGCATGTCGTCAATGGCTAGCGGGGGAGGCTACGAGTACGCCGGCCAGAAGATCGACTACGTTTGTGGTCCTGATCAGTGACTCCGCTGTCGGCAAGTCTGGACTCAAAGGCCACAATCGGTGTCGAGTTCCAGACCCGGACACTCGTCATCCAGCACAAGAGCGTCAAGGCTCAGATCTGGGACACCGTTGGCCAAGAACAATGATTCTTTCCTCCCTCTTCGCCCGCTCGCTACCCTTTAGTCGATGCCCTCGTGGGTTTATTTGTCGTTGCTAGATCTTGATTTGAATGAGATCTGGGTGGGAAATGCATGTGGTTTAGGCTGGAGAATCTTGTGTTTGACGTCTCGCATTTATCAAATACGGAGAGAGGAAAATCGTCAAGCTCTAATGAGAGAGAGCACGAAGATGAAAAAGGGGAGAGAGAAGAAGAGGAGAGAAGCCATCTGGTCTGATGAGAAACAAGAAAAGGGGAGGAGAGAGAGGAAAGAAAAAAAAGGAGGAGAGAGATAGCAAAGACATGGGAAGAGAGAAGAAAGCAGAAAAAGCAAGAGAGAGAGAGCTTGAAAACAGAGGAAGAGAGTGCTAAAATACGAGCTTGAGACCAGATGCATGTAACTCGAACTAATTTGCAAATACGCATGAAACTTGAAAGTGGAACCTTGCAGTTTCGGAAGCCGCTTGAGTGTTGGAGTCCACTTCAAGTTTCATCCACGTTGGAAAGTGGATGAGAACTTTGATGTTTTTCAGATGGGGCTCAAGGTTGAACTTTGACCGTGGAAAGTGAAACTCCCACGTTTGCTTTTTTTTTTTTTTTTTAAATATACAGAAAGATATCATGGAGATATCTTATTGAAGTCGGGCGAGGAAAAAAAAATGAAAGTGCAACTCATGGACCGTCGAACGAACCTCTCTAGATATACATTATATATTCTAATTGGAGGCGACTTCGAGTGGCACCGGTTGTTGATAACAGTGGGCAGAGGGACTTCTCTACCGAGCATTGAATTTCATCCGAAGAGATACGAAAAACGTGATGATGCACGAGAGAGACTTCTTGAAGCGCTGTCCATCGAGTGCTTGCTTGAAAGGTTTATTCCATAAAATTAAATCAAGAATTTAAGTGTCAAACCCGAATAAATCTTAAGGTTAAATTTGTATTTTAATTCTTTTGAGAGATTGATAGATTATTTCGCTAGAAATTAGAAGCTAAGCACTGGTGCGTTCTTGGATGTAATTGAGACTGTGAAACACTAAGAATATTTGAGTGACTCGAGTGTAGTTTGTAATCTCCGAATTGTATTGTTCGTTCTATAGTAGAATTCATTATTGCTCTCCCCGTGGACATATGTCTCTACAACTAAACCACATACATTTAGTGTTCGATTTACTTTAATTATTCTGTCTATTATTTGATCGATCGCTTGTTCCGCATAACAATTAGTATCGGAGCTAGGTTTGCTTTAATTAAAGCGAATCGATGACGACAGAAGAAGGTAAAGTGATAATCGACATATTTGATGGGAAGGATTTTGGTTTATGAAAGATGTAAATTGAGGATTATCTGTATCAGATGAAGCTGCACGAGCCCCTATGTAGAGAGAAGCCAGAGACGATGAAGCAAACTAACTAAGAATTGTTAGATAGACGAGCGATGGGTGTTATTCGGCTGACTTTGGCTCCTAATGTCGTGTTTAATATCATCAAGGAGAAGACCACTGCGAGTTTGATAAAAGCCTTGTCAGACATGTACAAGAAGCCCTTTACAATCAACAAGGTTTGTTTGATGCGACGTCTGTTTAACTTAAAGATGAGCGAAAGTACATCAGTTGCTAATCATATCAATGAATTCAATGTAATCGTTAGTCAATTGAGTTTAGTTGATATTGACTTTGAAGATGAGGTACGTGCTTTGATTCTATTATCCTCATTGCCGGATAGTTGGAATATTATTGTTATTGTTGTTAATAATTCATTTGGATCAACAAGTTTAACTTTTGATAGGATTCGATATTTAATTCTAAGTGAGGATATCAGTACAAGAGAATCTGGTAAATCTGTATCTGCTGTTTTAGTAGGTGAAAGTAGAGGAAGAGCTAGTACTCGCGTTAGCAAAAGTAGTATGAACATGAATAAACGCAATCAGTCTAGGACTGGCAATGTTGTTTGTTGGAATTGTGTCATGAGGGGCATCTTAGATGAAATTATTTTAAGCTGAAAAAAGAAACGGGTAAGGGAATTAAAGTTGAATTTGCGGATGATATTGTGCAGGTGTAACTGAAAATTCTGATGGTGTCAATAGTGTTTGTTTATTACTGAGAATTTGTCGTTTGATGGATGGATTATGAATTCTGATTGTTCTTTTCATGCTACATCAAACATGAATTGGTTTGCTACTTATCAATGCATAGATAATAGTAAAGTGCAGTTGGGAAACAACACTAAATGCAATGTTGGAGGTGTTGGTGATGTTAAAATTAGAATGTATGATGGTATTGTGAGGACATTGATTGGAGTAAGACATGTTCCAGAATTGAAAAATAACTTAATTTTATTGGGTGCCCTAGATTCAGTTGGATGCATGTATTCTTCATAAGGTGGAGTTCTGAAGATTGTTCGATGTGCCTTGGTAATAATAAAAGGAATCAAGCATGGTGGTCTGTTTGAACTTCAAGGGGAGACATTAATAAGTTTCTCTCTTGGGACGTCGATATCTGTTCGAGAGTCTAATAACTGCTCGAGGAAGGCCTGAGTGATTGTATTGATGCACAAGATTGATGCTGTTGTTAGGAATACGCGGTCGAGAGCCTTGATAAGAATGGAGACTGGTAAGTCAATCAAGCATGTACAAACTGACAGTAGCATAGAGTCCTACTAGAAGATGGTAAATAAATTCTGCATGAAAAATGGCATAGTGAAACATCGCACTAGTGCTAGTAAACCACAACAATTTGTAGAATTGATGAGTAGAACATTACTAGAGACGACCTGTAAAAAGGTCTCTAATACTAGTATGGCTAGAAGAATTCCAGCGGATGCGCTTAGTATGGCGAGCTACCTGATGAATAGAATCTCATCGACTGCGATCGGATATCGGACTCCTAAAAAAGTGTAGTCAGGTAACGTTGCTGATTATTTTATTCTTAGAATGTTTGGTTGCCCCTATTATTATCGAGTTAATGACGTTAAGCTCGATGTGAGGGTAAGGTGTGTATTCCATGTCTATGCACGAGGTGAGTGAGATCATCAGTTATGGTGCCCGAATATAAATTCACTTGTTCACAGTAGAGAAGTTACATTTGACGAATCTCCAATACTTTAGGCAGGTAGTGATTTTAGTAGTATTAATACGGATCTAGACAGTATTCAGCTTGAGGTGGAGTTGTAACTAGAAGCTCCTTATATTGCAGGTACTAGCGTGGTAATCGACACAGATGATGCTTTTAGCAAGGTGGAGCCTATAGAGTCAACGGTTGCTGTAATTGCTAATATTGACAAAGTGCGTATTCAATGTCATGATAGGTATGGATGCAACAAAAGTTTTGCTTTATCCGTGATTAATGAACTTATGTCAGAAAATTTTTGTGGAGTAGTTAAAAGTACATGTATAGTTTGTATTCTGATGAGGTCCTCAGTTATGGTACAGTTCATGCGCAATTTGGACTTGCATGATGTCTGTGGCAGTTGAGTCCATTTGAGGCTGTTGGGAGACTAGAGATAGTATTCGGATTCTAGCGAAGTGATTGTAACTTACCTCAAATGTTGAACCAAGATGAAAATTATTAAAATATGTATCGAGTGTGAATCTAAATAGATATAAACTCGAAGTGATATGCGGATACGCATGAAACTTGAAAGTGGAACCTGGCAGTTTCGGAAATCGCTTGAGTGTTGGAGTCCACTTCAAGTTTCATTCAAGTTGGAAAGTGGATGACAACTTTGATATTTTTCAGGTGGGGCCCAAGGTTGAACTTTGACCGTGGAAAGTGGAACTCCCACGTTTATTTTTGTTTTTTTTTTAATGTACATAAAGATATCATGTAGATATCTTGTTGAAGTCGGTCAAGAAAAAAAAAAGGAAAGTGCAACTCATGGACTGTTAAACGAACCTCTCTGGATATACATTGTATATTCTAATTGGAGTGGACTTCGGGCGGCATTGATTGTTGATAACAGTGGGCAGAGGGACTTCTCTACCGAGCATTGAATTTCATTCGAGGAGACACGAAAAACGTGATGATGCACGAGAGAGACTTCTTGAAGCGTCGTTCGTCAGGTGGTTGCTCGTAAGGTTTATTCTGCATAATTAAATCAAGAGTTCAAATGTCAAACCTAATTAAATTTTGAGATTAGATTTGTGCTTTAATTATTTTACGAGATTATTTCGTTAGTAATTGGGGTCTAAACACTATGTACGTTCTTGAATGTAATTAGGGCTGGCAAACACTGAGAGTGTATGAATGACTTGAGTATGGTTTATAATCTCTGAATTGTATCGCTCGTTCTATAATGGAGTTCATTGCTGCTCTCCCCATGGACGTAGGTCTCTACGACTGGACCACGTACATCTGGTGTTCAACAGAGTGGAATTCGCTTGTTCCGCGCAACAGAGAGAATGAAGCAAAAAAAGGGGTGGAGAGTGCGCAAAGTAATGAATAGTGAGAGATGAGAGAGAGAGCACACAAAGAAAGAGAAACCGTGATCCGAACCAAACTTATCTAAATCGAATTGATCTGTGAAACTATCCATTTTTTTTATTATTAACTGAACCGAAATCGAATTAAACTGAAAATGCACGAAAATTCTGTTCGGTTCAGTTCAATTCAATTTAGGTTTTGCTTTAGTTTTCAGTCTAGTTTTGACACCTCTACTAATAATCAAGCGATGCCGATGCATCCTACTAGTGAACAAATAGACAATCTAGTGAACGGTTAGAAGTGTTACTTGCCTCACGATCACGTATGAAGAAAACGAAATCCAAGTCAACAGCAAAACCATGTTAAAAAGTAAAGAAAGAACATAAAGAATACACAATTTAACGAGGCTTAGTAATGTGCCTATGTTCTCAGTCAAACAACTCGCCCTTATTGGGAAACATTGTCAAATGGGATAAATAATGGAGTCCGACTTTGAGGCGTGAGAACGCTATCCCCACAACATTGCTAATAGTTTTCGGCAAATATCCTTCATAATACAATAAAATCTCAATGAGAATAGCATATAGCAATTCTGTGATATTTCTTCAAGATCTCTCTAGAAAATAATTAGATAGAGTGACTATATTTCTCTTGAAAGAAAAATAGAAAATTGAAAGATGAAGTTGTAATGAATTGAACAGAAACGATTAGTAATCTATAGAGAAATCATTTGAAGAGATACGATCTTTCAAAGGTTAAGAAATTATGTCCAAACAAACGCAACCTTTTGAAATTAAGAAGTTGTATCCGAATAGATACAACCTTTCGAAAGTTTAAGTAGTTATATCCGAATAGACACAATTCATACGCATCTCTTCAAATGTTGTAAGAGCCCTTTGTGAATAGTCGCACTGCCTCAATAGAACGCAATTGTTATTGTTGATATATTTTTTTTAATAACCAAGGTGTCCGGGTCAGCTTGCGCGCACCTCGACTATTTCTCGGGAGAGGCCCCTCACTTAAATCACAGGTACTCATTTGGGGAATCGAACCTAGGGCCAGTGCCTAACACAATCGTAAGTGCGCCCTAACCAACTGAGCTACCCATGAATGGGTTGTTATTATTGATAGTTGATAGTGCTTTGACCAAAAAAAAAAAAAGAAGATAGTTGATAGTGCCACATCTAGTCCATGTGCACACTCACATCTGTTCTATGTGGGATAAGGTACCTCTTAGTTTGTTTTACAAATAAATTACCAATAATCCCCCACTTTGTTTGCAAAACAAAATTACTAAATGAATTTTCTCAAAAGAAAAAAAAACAGCCAACGTTTCCTTGAGATTATCATACATACATACATACATACATAAAGGTCTCTTTCGAGTTAAACCTTTATTCAGTACAAATATCTCAAAACTCTATCAAAGTTGCAAATAGCTTGGCTTTAAACTTGTTACTGTAAATAATAGAATTGGACATGCTGCACATATAATAACCCTTTGTTTCAAGTAGAAAAATCATATTTACTTAGCACTATTATGGCCTTATACTTGTACCTGTTTCATGAGCTCTCTAAAAAGCAACCGTGACTTTCGTAAGAATTGGCACCACTTCTAAGCCCACATAGATGAAGTATTTTCACGAGTTTCTGTTACTAATAAATATGTTACTAAATCGTATCATACTTCATTAAAAGTATAATTCAGCCTCTAAAACATAATAGATGATACTGACTTCTCATGTCCGGGCTAATGTCATTATCAAACAATCGCTTTTAGTAACTTGTTTTTATCCAATTAAACCTTATAACTAGTGATATTAACGGTCGGGTTACCATTACTGGTAATTTTAATCAAAGGGTTTCATCCCCAATTCTTTTGAGGATATCTTTACACATCTCTTGGAAGAGCCTTTGTAAAGGGATTCACCAAATTCTTGCTTGACCTCACGTAAACAATCGTTATGGTACCATTATGAATCATTTGTTTCACGTATTCATGTTTTAGACTAATATGTCTAGACTTTTCATTATAGGTGCTACTATAAGTGTCACGACCCTATCGCTACATAGATGGCGACATGAGATAGGGCTAATGGATCATCCCTCGAGATCTACACTGGTCTATAGATTTCAAATGCGAGTTCTTCCCATGGCCACTTATCCAAATCGCAACAGAGGATGAAATCGGATTGACCTTTCAGTGTGGTCTAGTGACATGCGTTATGTGTGCATGCCTCGGAGTCGCCACCAATCATTTCTGGAGAGTATGATTGAAAAATCCTATTAAATAATTGAGAACTTCTATTCGAATCTACGAGAACCAGAGAAGTGGGATCGGTGATTTAGTTACGCCAATTGTCTTAATTGATGCCTTTTCGATATCTAAGTTGAACGAATTTTCTAATATGAGATTTAATGCAGATGAGCGGGGTATGAAACCTAAATATAGAAATTCATGCAAATCAGATTGACAACCTTGACAATCACAATTAATAAAGGTTAGTGCACAGATCAAGGAATCAGAACATGCAAATAAAACACATCAAATCAGCATGGCATTCCTAGTCAAGCCCTATTGGCTTAAAGAACAATCAATCATGACACATGACAAGATTCAAAAGTGATTTATACATGATTCGCCCATGAAGGGGTAAAATCATAATTTTGAGAAAATTTGAGGACAATTTGCCAAAAAGAGAAAAATCATCATTTTGAAATGAATTTGGAGTCAAAAGCATCGAAAATAGGATTGACCACCTAAACTGACCAATTTTCTATTTTTCGACATTTTTATATTTTTTTTTTGAAACTTTTGGATACGATTTTACTCTTTGATGGCTAAAATCATCATTTCTGAAAAGAAACGAGGCATGAAAATCTCAGACATAAGGATTAACCACCCAACTGACCCCATCTCTTAATTTTGTCAATTTTCATGACTCACAGGTATCTCGGAAGCGATTTACCCTTTGAAAATTAAAACCGTCGTTCTAGAAAGGGGACGAGACTCGAAAACCCAAACAAAAGGATTAATCACCTAACCTGATCCAAACCCTAATTTTGGCATTTTACGAAAATCTCAAAAAATTTACGAGGACAATTTACCCTTAAAAGTGTAGAATCGTCATTTACGGAAAGAACGAAAAGAGAATTTTCAAAAATAGGATTGGTTGATTAGCTGTGATCATCTCTCAATTTTTGGGAATTTCTGAATTTCTAGAAGTTTTTCACAAATTTTCCTATTTTTTTATTTTCTTAATTTTTGAGAATTTCTATCAATCAATTTAGATTTATGCTAGAAATGTTTACCATGGAGGCTATTTTCTTGATACGATAATTAATGGAGAGATATCGACAAATAAAGAAAGAAAGACCTTCATATGGTATTTTTTTTATCTCAATAAGGCGTATGATAGGGTTCCAAGAAAGGTTCTGTGGTGGATTCTTGATAAGAAAAAAGTAACTTCAAAATATGTCAAGGTAATCAAGGACATATATGACGGTGCTACTACATGTGTGAAGGCTTATAATAGCCATCAATTTATTTTTCAATTATAGTAGGCTTACATCAAGGTTCTGCTTTGAGCCCCTACCTTTTTGCCTCGGTTATGGTGAGCTAACAAAAGATATTCAATATGAGATGTCGTAGTGTATGCTGTTTGTAGACAATATTGTACTTATTGATGAGACCATGGTTGAAGTTAATGCTAAGGTAGAATTATGGAGAAGCACGTTGGAGTTTAAAGGATTTATGTTAAGTCGAAATAAGACGGAATACTTGAAGTATGAGTTTGACAAGACATGAAGAGGGGATCAAGAAGCTTAAATGTGCTTAGACAGGAGGTACCCAAGAAAGATACTTTTAGATATCTGTGACCAATATTGCAAAAGGAGGGAGAGATTGATGAGGATGTAAACCATAGAATCAAATCAAGTTGGATGAAATAGCGCAGTGCATTAATATTTTTGTGTAAATGCAAAATTTCTTTTAGATTAAAAGGAAAATTTTATAGAACAGTAGTAAGACGTGTCATGCTATATGGAACTGAATGTTAGCCAGCAAAGAAGAAGCATACGCATAAAATGGGAGTAGCAGAAATGAGGATGTTAAGGTGGATGTGTGGTCATACAATAATGGATAAGATAAGGAATGAAAATATTCGATGAAAAGTTGGAGTTGAACCGGTGACAGAAAAGATGAGAGAACATAGATTGAGATGGTTTATGCATATTCTCCGAAATCCCCTAGATGCTCCGGCACGAATAGAAATTTACTATCGAAAACGTAACATGAAGAAAGAAAGAGGTCGGCCGAAACTTATTTAGGGGAAAGTAGTAAAACAAGATTTAATTGATGAGAAATAAATTTGGTAGGGTTTGTTATAGAACAGAGTGGGGGAATGCTATTAGTATTGTGAATGGATAGTGTGTGTATATATATTTTATTTATTTTTACACATTTATCTCTTTTCCTTCGATTGATTTTTTATTTTATTTTTATGAATCTTTGGGATTCATCAATTACTGACCTTCAACTAGTTTGGGATAATGGTATTGTTGATATTGATGTTTTTAATTTTCTAAGAATTTCCCTATTTTTTATTTCTGAAAATCTTTTTATTTTTATTTTTTTTAAAAAAAAATAATTGGGGTTGAAACCACCTAACCCCCGTAGGCCAAACGGGCCCAAGGATCAGATTCAAGTACCTTCGTCGAGTATTGTTGCAGTTAATACCTCCCAAGATAAGTCCTGGATTTGAATATTGATTTTGCATTACAGTCAGCCTTCAACCAGAAAATCAAAGCTACATTTCCCATTCTTCGGTGAAAAAGCTTCATCGGACGGATCATCGCGTTGTCTTCGAGATCAAGAATCTGCACGGGTGTAGACATTCAGTCATATAATACAAAACCCTAATTTAAAAACAACGAAAAAGAACCGTGAAGCAAAATGCTTTCGAAGTCGAAAATAGGTCGTGCATGATTTGGATTCAAGCGGAGCTTACGTGGCAGTGATAAACGTAGCCCGGCTCTGCAGTCGCGTTGAACAGGTATGGCGAGTACGCATCATCGACCATGAAGAACGGCACCACGAGCGTCGTCTTGTACCCGGGCGCCATCTTCACCACGTTCTTCCACGTCCTCTCGGTGGGCGGCACGTCCACCAACGGGCCCGTAGCATGGCCCGTGATGTTACATGAGACTGCTCGTTTAGTCAGGTCATACATGAGGTGAACCAGGCCAGGTCCACCAGCTGCTGGATCTTCACGGCCTGGAACGCAGCCAAGTGCATGTGAAACGGGTGGTTATCGGCCGTCAAGTTAATCACCTCCCAGATCTCCGTGGTCCCAGCTCTCGGAGTCTCCATGACCGGGTCCTCGAATCTCAACCCATTTATATACATATGGGTCGAAGTGCCGGCCGGAG
The DNA here is from genome assembly GCA_028455895.1 of Rhodomyrtus tomentosa. Lineage (NCBI taxonomy): Eukaryota > Viridiplantae > Streptophyta > Magnoliopsida > Myrtales > Myrtaceae > Rhodomyrtus > Rhodomyrtus tomentosa. The sequence goes on along the minus strand of JAPCWY010000003.1, from coordinate 42,798,599 downwards.
TTAGGTACTCGTAGAGTGTGATGTACCAGGTGGTGGTGGCCACGCCGATGGCATTTGAGGCTATTGGGTAGGTCTTTAGGTTCAGAGGGACATGGGAATGATCGGTTTGGCTCGGAGCTCCGGGTTGGATGATGAATTTCATGACCTTATTGTTTAGCTGATCCACTGCATTGCCGCCCGGGTAAGGGTACGGCGCATCGTTGGTTAGGACGGACTCACTCGCTGCCGTCGTGGAGAAGTCGACCACCACGTCCGCACCCTCAGCTCGTTCCAGGAGCATGCCTGGGTGCCCACCGGGTTCAGGAGGTAAGACCCATCCGACCCGATCTGGGTGAAAGCCAAATTGTTAGTCAAGGAGAGGCGGAAGAATCTGGCATTGGACGTGTTGATTATGCGGAACCTGTACCTTCTGCGCTCGACCCGGAGGTACGGCCAGGCCTCTCCGTTGACTATGACGGCATCGCTGAAGTACTCTGGCTGCCACTGGGGTGGATCGTTGGGTTTACTCCGGTGGAGTTCATGTCCAGTGAGTCATCCGTGTCGAAGCTTCGGTCAAAGATCATGAGGAAGTCAAACACAGGACCAAGAGGGTGGTTCAGCCTGGCATCCAGGGAGACGTTCCTTATGATATATGGCACAATCAGGACGGCCAAGAGGTTCACACGCATCAACCACATGGCGTAATTCTGGTGTTGACATTTAAATTTTGATTATTTAAAAATTTATTCATTTAAGCATAAAATGAGAAGTAGTCATAGTTCTCACAAAAAAATTAATTAATTAATTATCATGCATTGCATTTGCATATTAATTTGGATTGATAGAGGAAGATTTGAGCTTAAATTAACAGATGATCGAGGTAGGCATGACATGAAATTTTGGTCAAGCATGGTGGTGGGTTGCCGAATTTATTTTAAGGAATTTGGAACTATTCTTGGATTTAATTAAGGCCATTTCCCTCAATTAAATTTGAAAAGGGCTTCAATTAAATCCAATGGTGCTACTCTTCCCTAGATGAAACCATCAATTTTTCCACATCCACGAATACTGACAACTATAGTGGAAAACCACTAGTCAACAAGAAGCCAAGAGCCACCGCTTGGAAAAGAATCCACAAGAGAGATTGAGAAATTCATGCACTTCGCCCGTCCAAAACTTTGCCACAATCCACCGTCATCCTACCCAAGCGCAAGAGCTCACTGTCCACCCGATATTTGCCTTTTTTTCAGCCCCATATTGAGGCCTATTGGACAATGTTTTCTCACTATTTGTATATCTAACCTTGTGGCTATTTGTGCTAGATCGTTTGGGGCTGGTCTCTAGTATACCAGGCCCAAAAGGCGCTATTTTGGACAGAATTACAGCTTGGGCGCGTGCAGTAAAAGTCGGCTCGAGAAGGTATGATTTTCTTGAACTCTTGATTGCATAATCGTGCATTTTGCTTGGAAATTAGCATTGATGTTCTTTTATTATCTCGAACATACCCGATTTGCAATTAAAGTTGAGGAAATTGTAGCCTTTTCCATCAAATTTTGCTCAATGCCAAAAGTTGATATTCATCATTAAAAGTTCAGACCCTTTTTTTTTGGCGAGTACGTTTTAATCATTGGATTGCTTGAATAATCGTGAGAATTGGTGCAATTGAGTGGAAGATTCCTCTCACAACAGCTAAATCGTTCGGCAATTTTATGGTTAAGTTAAATTGGATAAGTAAGAACATTTGATTTTTGGCACGCATATGCTCTCATGACCGAAATCTACATGTAAAGCTAGTTCCTCTGAATGATTATCTCTTGGCAGTTTAATGTTGCTGCCGATATTGCTGAATTGCTATACATTTTATGGATGAATTTCTCCTATCTTGGATAATGTTTGGTCCATCGTTTATAGCTATTTAGATATCAAAGTCATCTTTAAACGTGTGATTGGACAAGCAAGCCTGTCATTGACAGATCGAGCTTATCTCGAAATTTTCTAATGGTGTTTTTTCATTAGAGATGACTTCAGTTGGAGCGGATGAAGTCCAAAATTTTAAGGATTATCCAAAATTAAGTTCATCATCTTAAAGATAATTTCTCAAACCAAATTTGATAAGATTTCACCCTAACTAAAGATATTTTTAAAAAGTTGGAAAGATTATCTGAAAATTCATTTCAAATCTTGAGAGATAATTTTTCTAATCTTTAAAAGATAATGATCTTGGTGGATAGGGATTTATCCTCTTGATAATTTTGGCCACCTTGGTGGTTTTCGAAATTTCCTAAGCTTAATTGACTCATCTTTTCTATCTTAAAATGTATAGACATTTTTAAACAAAAAAGCCTATAATATATGCTCCCCTTGTTCATAGACCCTCGGATAAAATAAATTGCATGCCTTACCCATGATCTTATGGGGTGGGACGGTAATTTATTATAAGACTTCGCATTCATTTCCTCTGGCAAAAGGAACATTGTCGTCTTATACACGTACTCGCATATTGACTCCGATCTTCAAGTATGTAGCAATAAAAATTCATCTCTAACCCGAATCTTTGAGAATGAATGAATTATCAAAAATTCGGATATCAAGGTATATTATGGGCAATCTTGTTTAATTTTGTTCAAATCCTTCTTCTTTTTTCAAGAAATTTGAAAAGAACAAAAAAAAAGGAAGAAAACCGAAAACTCCAAAAAAAAATAGAAAAGACAAAAAAAAAATATTCAAGTCACATAAACCAATAAGAAATAGGCATTTTCATGAAATTGGTACCGATATAGCGTTAATCAATTTTTAATTAATGTAACAAAGTCCCCGAACTCATTATCATTATTTCGTAAAAATAAAAGTTATTCCGCTATTTTATTTAGGTTTCTAATCGATCTACTGATAAATGATTAGTTGCGGCTCCTAAATTAAAAATCATTTCAGTGAAACCTAAGTTGCGAATTGATAGGGTTTGGGAGAGTTCACATTAAGTGTCATGCCCCGAGCTCGCGAACATCCCTCCGTGCCGTGCCGTACCTTTGACATTTTACTCTGGGATCCATAAGTCAATATCATATAGAAACACGCATGCGGAAGCGATGCCCTCTTCTATTATAAGAATACAACTGTACCCGATGACTTAGGGCAGATATATCAAATTTCTTTAATCATTTATCAAAAGATCAAATCCTAATTCACACGTTAGAAATACAAGTCCCAATATCAAAAGGGGCAAATACACTCTAAAAATATATGGCCAGCTAACTCTTCAAAGGCCACTTCTTGGCAAGTTCACGCTTTCTTCTCTTGGAACCTAAAAAATGAATTTCCCACTGGGGTGAGATATAAATCTCAGTAAGATGGATCCTAACCCTAGGTTAGGCCGATCGTATGCTCAGGCAGTCATATCTCCAATAATTCAACTCAAGACAAATCAATCACTTTAAACTTAGATAATCAAACATAGGTGACAGTCAGGCTACCATGCTCTCATAAAAACACTTAGAAGTTCGCACATGACTCACCCTGCCACCTCACTACAACCATCCTTTCCATTCTTTCTCATTTCTCAATTCAATTTCCAGCCCGCGATCATATCGCCTCAGGCTTGGTCCGCGTAGACGCCTCTGACAGTCGTCGATAACCCGCGTAAACGCATCAGGTTCCGACAAATCTCCAGACCAATATCAAGATCTCATACTTCGTCCGACGAATAAGTCGCATTAGGACCATGGCCATCTTAACCCTGCGATCCTGTCGTATCAGGGTATTTTCACACATCCGTTCCGCGAATAGCTCGCATCAGGACCATGGCCATTACAACCCCGCAATCTTGTCGCATCAGGGCGTCACATAATTTCAACTTCACCCTGCGATCTCGTCGCATCAGGGTATTCTCATACCTTCATCCCACGAATAGTTCGCATCAGAATTGTGCCTATCTCAACCCCACGATTTCATTGCATTAGGGCGTCACATAATATCAATTTCACCCCGCGATCATGTCGCATCAGGGTATTCTTTTTTTCGCCCCACATCTCATACGCCTCAGGAAATTGCCATAATATTATCATGCTATGATTTTCAATCCATTTCTCAAATAAATAACTAGTGCATCTCATGCACAATTTGAAACTTCGTTGCATTCCAGATAACCAAATAATTCTCAAACATGGCAGATAATTCAAGCATAAGCAACGGCACAAATAAACCCCCATACGATTTTATGGCACTCCAAACATAGTCTTCTTGGCATCTCTCACAATTCATTCATTTGGTACCTCGACTCACCCAATCGAGTCCAATCGTCTTAACATAGTGTTAGGAATCCCCTTACCTTTGATTTGGCAACCCAAGTTACTCCTCGTGGACCCTCAAGGTCTCGGCCAACCATGGTTCAAGGCCAATCCACCGCACAACCTAGCATTTACAATCAATTAGTCAATTTCCATGCCCAATTTCCTTAATCCATAAACCATAAACCATCAATGCATAACCCTCATTCCTTATCATGACTTAATCATCAATTTGGAGCTCAATTCATTCATTCTCAGCCCCCTCACAGATTTTGTTTGCACAAAATCGAACTGATCCTTCTTGGTTCCGTGCAAACCGATCACATTTAGACTTCAATCAACTCCTAAATTCATCATTTAATCATCAATCTATCTCTTAACATGTCTATTTAGGGATTTGGGAGGCTTACCGAAGATTTGGAGTCAATTGGTCGCCTGAAACTCAACGAACGTCGCCGGTTCCTCCAAACACAGAATCTAGCAGTTTTCTAAGCATCATTCACAAGGCCGGTTCGCGGTTAAAAATTAATCAAATACATCTCAACTTTTTACGACAGATTCATCTATAAGTCTACTAAGTCTCCACAAAATTTGAGCTCAAAACTTCAAGATTTAGGCCACTAAATAGGTCAGAAACCGGATTTGTTTCAGATTGAGTCAGTTTTCGTCGACTCTCGGGAGAATCCTTGCTTCGGACTCCTCGGTGGTCCAAATGACCCCATTCCACTTCGAGGAGGTCGAAAAGACAGATCTTTGTTGGTGTAGCCGGCCGACAGTCAAGAAGTGGCCGGAAATGGCCGAACAGAACCCTAGATTCTGGTCGCCGGTGCAAAAACATGAAGAAGATGAAGATGGTGGTATTCTCTTTCTCTCTCTTGGTGTTGGCTGAAAATTGTAGAGAGGAAGAGAGAGAATTGCTTTATCCAAAGTCTTGGTCAAGAGAGTTTGAATGGTAGGTGGCAAAAATTGAATTTGACTACCACCTTGATCTTGTGACACTTGTCTTTGCCTTTAATAAAGAAGATCTAATGGCTCTCATTGTCTCTTGATTTTCGACAGCTTATAGGAGGTTAAATGTCCAAATTACCCTTCTTCATTTGCTTGGGCAAAGTTCTAAGCTTGAGGGACAAAACGATCATTTTACCCCCAAAGTTCAGAACGTCGTTTTTCTCGTTCTGGAAATCTTCGATAGGGCGACGACCAATCCAAATAACGTTGAAATTCTTGATTTTCCATTTTCAAACTTTCAAGGCTCTTTTCTGATAGTTTTCTCTATCGACGTAGTTCCAGCCTAACCTAAACCGACGGGTGGCTTTTGCAGACATTACGCGTATCGACCCCGTGATTTATATCACGTTTCGGGCTCGTCAATTCGTGACGGCTTTAGTTGTCATGTAATTGTGAGGATCTATCGCTAGTTTCCTCGATAACCCTTATGTCCAAAGCGCCATTTCCTATCCGAGTTCCTTAGGTCATCGTACCTCGTCTCGCGTTAGCCTTTCCCTTTTGGCCAGTCTACTCGAATTGATCAGGTTTGAGCGGAATAAGACTGAAATACATTTCCAGATACACACTTCTCATCAATTAGCCTGAAATCGACTGAAAATCAGAATGTCATAACTCTTCCCCCCTTAAAGATATTTCATCCTTGAAATTCGCAACCTTCCACCCATTCAATCCTTTGGGGTATTGGCGCCTCGTCGCACCTTCACTTTTTCGGATAATTCTTTCCATGGCTTGACGGTCTTGCTCGTCTTTTCCATCTCAAACTATCCTTCTCTAGGACTTGTCTCCTTTAGTCCTCAATCTGATTTGCCGTTCTCCATTCTCTTTTGGTATTCATATCATTGGCCAGCAACTCTTCCTCGAGCGTTCACCTTATCTCTTTCATTTGTCCATAACCATTGTTACTAAGCCCTCGCCAAAATGCACTCTTAGGGTCCATACCCTTCGGCTTATTACTCCTCTCGAGCTTCCTTCCACGCCAACAGAGATTCCAGGGCTTTATCAATTTGCCCTCCATAAATCAAATCGAGTTTTGGTCCTCTCGACTCCTTAAACATTTACATTGTTGTTTCCATAGCAATTCATTCTCGACTCCATCCGAAATCTCCTTAGATCAAAGTGATTCTTCAACTCTTATCGACACGTCTAGTGCTCGACTGCAAGATAGACAAACTTCAACTTTCAACCTTATCACCAATATATATATATATATATATATATATATATATGTGCATCTTGGCACATTTTTGTGCCACCCCAAGGTCACTATAATTCCTCTTTTGAATCGTGCTTCCGTCCATAGGCCTCAAGAGTTCCATCCATTCCTATAATCCGTCCAGTATCGATGCTCAATCGTGGTAACACCTCAATTTTCTTCTAGCCTTCAGGCCAAGTGTTCCCAGTAACCATCACACTAGTCCATTAAAGAACTTACAACTCAGAAGTCGAATCTCTTATTTCTTGAGGGAAGGTCTGTCCCTCCATTGTCCATTTCTCAACGCTCAACCTCTTATAGTTCCTAAAACTTCAAGATCCCTCTTTGTACAAGCAACGCTCCTATATCCCCAAGCAATTTCATCCTTCGGCATTGCCTCTCATTCAATTCCTCCCAAGGCACTACTACGTTATTTTCTTGAGGTAGATATCAACTCAAACCTCTTTCCACTCAAATAAAGTCTCTCAAACTTTATCACGAGCTCCAAACATTTCAACTCGTGTGGTCTTATTATCATGACGTACATGTAATATCCACTTCAAATCGTCTTGTTACCCCTCAAATTTCCTTTTCACATCACATCACTAAGACTCTATCAACCCTTCTGAATCCGGACAGGAACGCCACTACCAACGTAGGCATCCATTCGACTCCAGTCCTCGAAAACTCTTTTCACGTTCATTCACTCATTCGGGTCACGACTCGTCCTTAGTTCATTTCACCAATGGAATAGCTCTTGTAGGGAATCTTTCAACGGTCCGTCTATTGCAATTCATCAATCCCAAGAAGCTTGCACTTTTCGCAACTCACTTCGACTATAGTCGATTCGTCACCCATTCCTATCCTCAAAGGATTTATCCTTTATTCTGATGAGTGAATTTTTACTTCATATGGTCTACAAATTGCGTCCTTCACATTCGCTGTATATTGAGCATCTCTTTAAATTTCATAGTATACTTTCAAAGGTCATTCATGTTTCTCATGATTCCTTAAATGAGTCCAATCATCGTTGCTCAAGACGGTAACAATCCATCCAATCATTCCTTGAACACTCAATTCAACTGATATAAACTTCTTTCTACTATTTCTCACACTTTTCACTTGAGAGCTCAGACCTTAGCTCTCTGTCGTCATGGGTCTCTTCTAGGACCGCACGATATTTTCTTTACTCTTGTCACTCTTTTCACGAGAAGCATTAGTGCTTCAGCCTCTGAGTTCCATACTCCTTAGGGCAACCTTATCCCAATTCCGTTCGTTCCACTGAACGTCAACATCATCCTGGAATTCAAAGTTGTCCAAAAGACTGTCTCTCTAACTTCACTTCCAGTAGTCATTCAAGTTCTGTGTCGTCTTCCTTGGTATAGACGCTCATTCATCATACTTAGACAATTTAAAGCTTTTCTCCCTTTTACAATAGGGTTTCTTACCCTAAGGAAGAAACTACACAACTCCGTGGCATTTCCTCACTTCCAATTCACCTTGTCCTTCTCGTTCCATAGGACAGCAGTCTTGGAGTCTGTGCCAGCGGCGATACTTTTACTCCAGAGCTCAAGTGCCACCATGCCTTCACATTCTCTTTCCCATAACTCAGTGACCTCCAGTGACAATACATGTTCGTCCTTGGGTCTTCACCCGTTCACTTGTCGAATGGTCAATTCGATTAACTCAAATCACTTGCAAGTGATCTTCAAGCATTCCTTTCGCTTACTAAATCCTTCACTGGAATCATACCCAATCAGGACTATCAAATCGGTTCACTTTTCCTTTCATCAATGACCAATTCATGGTCCAATCGCCCTTTAAGAACAATGCCCTATTCCTTAAGGAATAGCAACTCATGATTTCATTCCTCATGGTTTCAATCCAATCAACCGATCCTAGGAAATCGTCAACTTTAGGCAATCTAGCATGCCGATTCTTCTTTGACCTTATTCACAACAGAATAGACTTACTACTCACATGCCTTCCGAGCATTCACTTCTCTTACTGGATCTCATTAACATTCCTCAGAGTCAGGAATAACCTCTAGCTATAAGGCTTTCATATTCCAATCCTTTTAGGGATCTACTTGTCTTATTCAGGGGTCCTTGACCTCCCTTGCCATATGTCTAGGCGACCTTGAGAACTCTGTCTCACACCGGTCGACAATCTTATGATCCTTGCAAAAGTATTAGGATCCAAACAATCCTTGCTCTCAAGCAATCCCGGGATGGTACTTTCCATCAATCAACTCAACAGAAGTTGTCTAGGCAGATCTCATGCCTCCAAGAAAATCCTTCCTCTAGTGATCTTTCACTAATCCTTAATAGCCTATTAGGGCTAATACTGCCAGGGTCACTTTCCTTCTTTAGGGCACCCAACTCTCTAAGATTTTCTCACAAAATTCTCAATCCAGATGGAGACAATTTCGAACCTCACCCCTCGGCCTAGCTCAATCAATTTCAGCCTTATATGTAATCTTACAGGCTTTTCCAAGCTCTCGTGATCTTACCCACACATTCAATCTCGAAAAGACTTACTCAGAGTCCTTTTCTCGTGATTTTCGTCACTTAACTCCTCAGCACAAGCATTCACCACCACAGTGATTTAGAGAATCATGGCAGCTCCTCTCCTAGCTTACTTAATCCATAATTTTCTCATTTTCATTTAAAGTCCTCACGACTCATTCAGCTCTTGGGTCTCGTGCGATCAACTGATTGAGCCATATTCTCTTTTAGTACTTGTACTCAAATCGCCCATATTTACTCAATTATCATGACTCATATCAATTCTCGGATCTTCCATACCACGTATCCTCGAGCCCAACGTTCTTCTGCGACCACACCTTGGCCGTTCAACCTCATTAAGTTCTCATGATTCATCTTAGTCCTTGGATCTTTTCGTATCTCACATAGCCAAGTGCTACTCTAGCGACCATACCTTGGTCCTTCAATCTTATCAAGGTCAAACACCATTCATAGGTGTCAAGTCACATGCTAGCGATCCCACGCCTTACCCTGACCAGTTTCTTAAGGTCTCGCTATCCGTCTTTGTCCCAACTTAATCCTCCTTATTACTCCGGTCTCAATCGCGTTGGATTGAGCTGACCTTACTCTGATACCAAACAAGTGAGGATGTCAAGCCCCGAACACGGCGAGCTCGCGAACATCCCTCCGTGCCATACCTTTGACATTTTACTCCAGGATCCATCGGCCAATATCATATAAAAACACGCATGCTGAAGCGATGTCTTCTTCTATTATAAGAATATAACTGTACCGATGACTTAGGACAGATATATCAAATTTCTTTAATCAGTTATCAAAAGATCAAATCCTAATTCACACGTCAGAAATACAAGCCCCAATATCAAAAGGGGCAACTCCACTCTAAAAAAAAATGGCCAACTAACTCTTCAAAGGCTACTCCTTGGCAAGCTCGCACTTCATTCGACTGGAACCTAAAAAATGAATCCCCCACTAGGATGAGATATAAATCTTAGTAAGGTGGGTCCTAACCCTAGGTTAGGCCAACCGTACGCTCAGGCAGTTATATCTCCAATAATTCAACTCTAGATAAATTAATCACTTCAAACTTAGATAATCAAACACAGATGACAGTCAGGCTACCATGGTCTTATAAAAACACTCAAAAGTTCGTACACGACTCACCCTGCCACCTCACCACAACCATCCTTTCCATCCTTTCTCATTTCTCAATTCAATTTCCATCCCGCGATCATATCGCCTCAGGCTCGGTCTACGTAGACGCCTTTGACCGTCGTCGATAACCCGCATAAACACATCAGGTTCCGACAAATCTCCAGGCTAATATCAAGATCTCATACTTCGTCCGGCGAATAAGTCGCATCAGGATCATGACCATCTCAACCCCGCGATCCTGTCGTATCAGGCTATTCTCACACATCCGTCTTGCGAATAGCTCGCATCAAGACCGTGGCCATTACAATGCCGGGATCTTGTCGTTTCAGGACGCCGCTCAATTTCAACTTCACCCCGCGATCTCTTCGCTTCAGGGCATTTTCATACCTTCGTCCTGCGAATATTTCGCATTAGGACTGTAGCTATCTCAACCCCACGATTTCATCGCATCAGGGCGCCACATAATATCAATTCCACCCACGATCTTGTCGCATCAAGGTATCCTTTTTTTCGCCCCGCGTCTCATACGCCTCAGGGCCTTGCCATAAAATAATCATGCTATGATTTTCAATTCATTTCTCAAATAAATAACCAGTGCATCTCATGCACAATTTGAAACTTCGTGACATACCAAATAACCAAATAATTCTCAAACATGGCAGATAATTCAAACATAAGCAACGGCACAAATAAACCCCCATACGATTTTAGGGCACTCCAAACATAGTCTTCTTGACATCTCTCACAATTCATTCATTTGGTCCCTCAACTCACCCAATCGAGTCTAATCGTCTTAACATAGGGTTAGGAATCCCCTTACCTTTGATTTGGCAACCCAAGTTACTCCTCGTGGACCCTCAAGGTCTCGGCCAACCATGGTTCAAGGCCGATCCACCGCACAACCTAGCATTTCCAATCAATTAGTCAATTTCCATCCCAATTTCCTTAATCCATAAACCATAAACCTTCGATGCATAATCCTCATTCTCTTATCATGCCTTAATCATCAATTTGGAGCTCAATTCATTTATTGTCAGCCCCCTTACATATTCGGTTTGCACAAAACCGAATCGATCATTCTTGGTTCGGTGCAAATCGAACACATTCAGACTTTAATCAACTCCTAAATCCATCATTTATTCATCAATATATCTCTTAACATGTCTATTTAGAAATTTGGGAGGCTTACCGAAGATTTGGAGTCAATTGGTCGCCAGAAACTCAACGAACATCGCCGATTCCTCCAAACACAGAATCCGACAATTTTCTGGGCAACATTCACAAGGTTGGTTCGTGGTCAAAACTTAATCAAATCCATCTCAACTTTTTTATCACAGATTCATCTACAAGTCTACTAAGTCTCCACTAAATTTGAGTTCAAAAATCCAAGATTTTCGCCACTAAATAGGTCAGAAACAGGACCTAACTCAGATTGAGTCAGTTTTCGTCGACTCTCGGGAGAATCCTTGTTTCGGACTCCTCGGTGCTCGAAATGACCCGATTCCACTTTGAGGAGGTCGGAAAGATATAGATATTTGTTGGTGTAGCTGGCCAACAGTCAGGAAGTGGCCGAAAATGGCCTCCGGAATGGCCGAACAGAACCCTAGATTCTGGTCACCGGTGCAGAAACATAAAGAAGATGAAGATGGTGGTGTTCTCTCTCTCTCTCTCTTGGTGGTGGCCGAAAATTGCAGAGGGGAAGAGAGTGAATTGCTTCATCCAAAGTCTTAGTCAAGAGAGTTTGAATGGTAGGTGGCAAAAGTTTGATTTGACTACCACCCTTGATCTTGTGACACTTGTCTTTGCCTTTAATAAAGAAGATCCAATGGCTCTCATTGTCTCTTGATTTTCGGTAGCTTATGGGAGGTTAAATGTCCAAATTGTCCTTCTTCATTTGCTTGGGCAAAGTTCTAAGCTTGAGGGGCAAAAATGTCATTTTACCCCTGACGTTTAGAACGTCGTTTTTCTCATTCCGAAAATCTTCGATAGGGCGACGACCAATCCGAATAACGTTGAAATTCTTGATTTTCCATTCAAATTTTCAATGCTCTTTTCTAATAGTTTTCTCTATCAGACGTGGTTCCAGCCTATCCCGAACCGACAGGCGACTTTTGCAGACATTACGAGTATCGACCTCGTGATTCATATCACGTTTAGGGCTCGTCAATTCATGACGGCTTTGGTTGTCATGTAATTATGGGGGTCTATCGCTAGTTCCCTTGACAATCCTTATGGCAAAAACTCCATTTCCTATCCGAGTTCCTTAGGTCCACGTATCTCGTCTTGCCTTAGCCTTTCTCTTTTGGTCAGTCTACTCGAATTGATCAGGTTCGAGTGGAATATGACTAAAATACATCTCCAGATACACACTTCTCATCAATGAGCCTGAAATCGACTAGAAATCAGAATGTTACATTAGGTTAGTTAATTTATCTATTTGACCTAATAATTGAGGAGCTTAAATATTTTAGGTAGCAACAGTCTGGCGACTCCGCTGGGGACTTATAATTTTAATTTTTCAAAAAATAAAAGCTGCACCAAACTTTTCATGAATCTTTTGAAAATTAACATTAATTTTTGAAATTCTTTAAGTCACCTATAATTTGTGGAAAATTAAAATTTTGTGGACTTAAGCCGTTGATTTTCATGATCTATGACTTGATTGATCGATTGTGAATTTTCTCTTGATTCTTGAATTCGTGGATTGTGATTTACCCCTAACTTCCCTTAGGTGTTAAATGTTTTTGCAGGTTATGTAAATGTTATTTTTCTAACCTTTGTTTTGTAGGGTCCTTAGTTTATTTTATTATTTTTGCAAGATGCCATCATTGAGTGAATTATACATGTTGTGCCTGACTCATGACATCGCATGTGAACCTAGTATGGTGTCTGGGTACCTCAGGACGGAGGAATGGACAATCTTACCTTCGATCCCGACTATGTTAAGATTTCTCCGTTCAAGCCTAAATTCGTGAGCACAAGGGGATTTCTTAACATCCCCTAAGCTTAAAAGGACTATATACGGCTTACATCATTAAGTCAGATTCGCCCTTGACGGCTCTAAAAACCTGGCTAATAAAGCATGCATCAATGTCATTATACTTGCAATAAACTCATGATTGTCATTTTGGCATATGCAATTTTCCTGCTACTTCTTGAGTCAGTCCATGGCTATTTAGGTAGTTTCCTCATGGTCTTGTCGAGTCATGTCATTTTATTCATGCATCCTATGAATCTCATTTAGGAGTTTTTCTGAATTTCATGGTTTTATTACTTTTCAGTTAGTAAGTCAGTTCTGTTTCTGGTCAGAACCAATTTCTTTGCACGAATTTTTAGACCCTTTTTTTAATTACTTCTAGCTCCCATGCATGAAATGAAAAATGTTCTCAGAATCTTAATCTTTCATGTCAAATTAGTTTGGGCCGATCCAACACATTTTTCATTTTATATGGAATGAATGGCCAAGATGGAGCGGACTGGAATTTCACACGTTTTCTGACTCCAGAATCACTTCACGATTAAGCATTGGTAAATGGACTCATTCATCAAATCATGAAACATGAAAGTTATAGGATGTATTTTTAACTAATGGGCTACAAATTTTTGAAACTTTATTCACATTTTTAAGGGCCCATTCACTCTTCAAACCAAAATCGGACAAAGCATTTTTTTGGACGAAATTCTTTTATAGTTGCATTAAACTGAATTGATCTGTCCATTTTTAGTCCGAGATCCAAACATGAAAGTTTTTCATCACACTCTTGGCTATAAGCTCGTAAATTTCCATGTCATTTAGGACAGCTGATGATATTTGACGAATTTTTTTTTTCCGATGGTGGAAGAAACTGGAATTTTCTGAAAAGAAATTTTGATGCCACGTGCACAGTCTCATCTTTGTCGCGAATCGCACTCAGATGAAAGAGTCTAGGAACCTGTTGTGGACCGAACTTCTATCAATTTTATATTTATTGAATCCCTATTTCAAAAGGTGACCATGATTCGTCGAAGATCATCCATCCGTACAAGGTCCAAGACAAAGCTAGCCGGACAATTGAACATTGAGACGTTTGGGAAGCATGAGAGAAAGGGTGAAACAGCCTTTGTTTGAATCGAGCCCCTCTAGACAAATCTTTACGCCTATTACATCTGAAGCAGTGGTGCCTCAATTCGAGTCCCATCCCCCTATTTCTTCGATGATGCCAAAGGAAGAGTATTTATCAAGACAATTATGCCAAGCACACTTCATTTGCAACGTCCATGATGACCCATACCCGGTTTCACACATTAAGCAGGAATGCTGGATAGTCTGTGCAATCACCTCATGATTGACACCTGATAGACAGAAGCTTTTTTCACTCCATTTGATTATCTTCTGGTTGCGAATTACTTGAGAACTTGCAATGGAGACGGGTACCAGCCCGAATGATCGAGACTTTAATTTCATGCACATCCCTTCTATGGGATATTTCTTGATGTCTAGATATCTAAGTGCATTTTCAATTTCTAGGATTCAGTTTTAAAGTCAAGTTCATTCATCCTGGGAACATTTGCGTTTCCTTTTCAAAATGATGTAATTCGATTGATTCATTTATCAATAAAATTACAAACGTTTGGGAATCTTGTTGAAGCATCCCAAACTAACCCGATGATGATAGCCAATGATCAAACAATTTGTCATCTATGGTAAGCACTGAGGGTTGAACTTTTCAAGAATTCTCGAAAGCAAAAAGGTTATTCAAGGAAAATTTTCAAAAATGGCTAGCATTCTGTTTAACTTTGATTGACCTACTGACCCATCAATTGCATGTTTTATAGTTAATTCAGGGGTAGGGGGCATATTTTTTACTTTGATCATGCATTAGCATAATGAAAATCTTGGGGCAATCCTTAACTGATCCCTTGATGGACTCATCAGCCGTACCACATCGACCAACTCAAAAACCAGTGCATCAATCAATCGAGGTCGATCCATGATTACCGTTGACCAATCCGTTGATCATGCCATTTCAAAAGATGAGGGAAGACAAAGGACACTCGGTCTCAAAGGGAGTATTTATTGCCCTTTGCTCATAATTATTGGAAAATGACTTTCTTTTTCCCTCTTGCAGGTGTCATTGCTAGGAAACATGTTTCCCATTGCTACCATTGGAGCAAATCAACAATCAAGAGCTTCCTGAATTTTGTTCATTTCATTTTTTAAGACCCTATTCACGCACATAATTCTTATGCAGGATTAGAAGAGCAGAAGAGTTGTATGCCAAAGCTCGAAACCGTATTCCCAGCGCTGGCCATGTTTGGGGGCAATCCTACATTTTGAAAAAGCTGTGATTATCTGATGTAGCCTATCTCAATTGAAAATAGGGCAAACCAATGGCAGACCCTATACTTTGACAAAGGAAGTATTTTCTCTGTCTCATGTAATTTTCAAGTGAAATCTTCCTTTTTTGCAGGACCATGGGACTGACCATAACGATCGTCATCTTTGAACAAGGGTAACCAGAGCATCTCAAGTCTTACTCAACTCCTTCATACACGTGTTCCTCGCTTTGGAGCAGAGACAAAAATGAGCTGATCTTCAACCCTAGTATTAGACTCCCCGACCTAATTTGATCCACTTACATATTGTGGAGCAATTCACTTGTTCTTCTTCTTGAAATATGATATAATGCTTGAAGTTGCCATGTTCGCAAACTTGAAAATGCTCACAACCCTGGTTTGTGCGTGACTGTACTTCATGTTTAATTTATCCACTCTAAGCAGGGAACATCAGCTATATATGATGCATCGAATTGTATAGAATAGTGTATGACAGGATGATGAAAGACAAGTCACTTCCACACATCCCTAAATTTTAACACCTAGCGAGTTGAATGGTATTATTTCACATTCTTTAAGCCGAAGTGTTTTCTCTAAAATGGTACGATTGTTGAAATGACAGAGACATTCATTTCTCTATCCCAAACACTACAGATTATCGTTAATTAACTCTTTTGAGCGGCATTTTCATTTCTCAATCCTGTCAAGAACTACCCCACATTGGGGCAGAACAAGATAATTCTACCAGCAGTATGAGGTAAATGGCTAGAAATTCTATTGCTCTGACTAACATCAATCTTCGGGTGTTTCTTTGCCTTTTATGCTCCAACATTAATTCAAGTGCCTTAGAATGATGAAAAACATTCATTTCTCTATCATATACACTTCATCCCTTGCATAGCTCACTTGAGCCTACAAATTCATTTCTTAAACCCCTATTAGTGATCATGTGCTCATTTTAAGGCAAATATATCATTTTTCCCAAGGAGCAGATGATGATCGGGTCAATAGAAAATTCTCAATTGAATTCATTTCTTGTACACTATGTGATGTTTCGCATAATTTTTGTTTGTTCTTGTTGTAATTCCTGGTTCAAATTCACGAGATTAAAAAAAGGGGGGGGGATAAATTCAGCTGAAAAAAGGTCCCCTCCTAAAAAGAAGAAGCAAAAAGAGCAAAAGAGATGTCAAAAATATCTTTGAGAAAAAAAAAGAATTCTCTAAAAAAAAAAGAAAAAAAACTTTCTTCTAAAAAAAGAAAAGAAAAAGAAAAATGGGAGTCGGGAGTATGAAAGCAAAGGTTGATCCCATAGAAAATCCCAGGCATGAGAAAAAGCAAAGTGATTATCAAAAGTAAGGCCATGCCCATTTGATTCTTGTTCATCTTTGAATGTAAATCCTACGTTTATGTTGGCATGATGTTTTTCCTTACGTCCCCAATGGGTTTGGTTGTAAAGAGGATTCCTCAAAGAGGTTGCTTTGCAAAAATGCAATTCTCAGCTTAAAGCTATTATCCTTCAAGCAATGATGGTATTCTTCGAAAGCCCAGATTAGTGACAAGCTTGCAATGATCACTAACATCAAGCTCTTCTCATATATTTTCTGAGCCATAACGAGCCTTTTCGTTCCTCAGTCTTTTATCCTAACCTATGTTACAATCCTTCAAAGTCTCTTCTGATTATGACACTTGAATTAACGTAGAGTTGAAAAATTTTAAACATCGCTCGAAGAAGTTCGAGCAAGATTATTTTTCTCTCATTTTTGCAGGGTGCTTGACTTGTAAACCCAAGCAGATGATGAAGAATTTCATTTCACAAGCCTTGACTCGACTAGAGTCCCATTCAAAAAACCTTTGACCTATCCTTCATTATGATCCTAATCAAGACCTCCCCAATTGAGAAATTACTTAGACCCTTGTCGAATACGATGATGGTAAGGTTGAGTGAATTCTCTTGAATCCTGCAGTCAAGATAAACATCTTTTCTCGAGAGTGAGATAAAACCCTTTCGGACTGGAGTCTCCCATTCAAATTACATTCAAGGTATTCATAATGTGATAGCCTCCTTAAACAGAATTGGTAATACAAACTTGACAGAATAGTTATGCATCATATTATAGCATGCGAGCGGATTTCACACCTTAATCATCTTTGACAGGAGTCAAAGAAATTGATGATGTAAGATTAGCAGAGCAGTTGTGCATGATCTCATTGATGACTTTCAGCATGTATGCTTGCATATTTTACCTCTGACATTGTCTTTCGATGTTGCCATTCCTATTATTTGAGATACTTCTCATGGTCTGAAAAATTCATCCAAAAATTACCGAATGAGCAAACCTTGTTGGCAAGTACCTACCTGGCAATCCTTCAAATACTCAGGTAATGTATTCTCGACTTTTCGTGAGAGTGAGTCCCCATTCAAGTTAATCAGAATTGTCAAAAGGGTCAGACAGGCTTTCTTATTGACAAAATTCCCCAGTTGAGCTTTATAATGCAAGCAAAAGTTGGCAAAATTTTCTAGCATATAACGTTGTACTTTCATTGGTTTTATGCATATAATCATTTTTTAAGAGAATGAACATGTATGATGCAGTCAGCCTAACCATTCGCTTATCGCTCAGAAACCCAGGTAAGTTTTATGAGCCCTTTTTTTAGGTTGGCGGCTTTAGAGATTAAGTTGTCATTTCTGACCTCTCGTGTTTGTAATGATTTCAGTCCAGGCAACACACCTTTTTTATTTATTGATTCAGTTCGATAATACATCCTTCATATGCTATTTATCATTGATGGTAACGAGTCACAATGTATGCGCTCTCATGATCTTTACCTTTACTAGATCATAATGTATGCGCTCTTATGATCCTGGTCCTTCATAATCATACGCTCTTATGGTTGTGGTACCTTAATCAGATTGCAATGTATGTGCTCTTGCGATCTTGATCCTTTGCCAATTCATGATGTATGCGCTCTCACGTTTTTGGTCATCTGCCTAATCATAATGTATGCGCTCTTATGATTATGGTGTTATCATATCAAAATTCATGATGTATGCGCTTTCATCACTTTGATCTTTTTACCAATTCCACAATGTATGCGCTCTTGTGGTCTTGGCCCCTTATACCAGATTGTGATGTATGCGCTCTCACAATTTGGTCATTTATCAAAATCGCAATGTATGTGCTCTTGCGATCTTGATTCCCTTTTTCGATTCATAATGTATGCGCTCTTGTGATTTCGAAAAAATAAATGGCCAGCTCGAACCATAACTCGAGCATATTTTCAAACTCTACACAGATCTTGCACCGTTTCTCGTCAGAATGAAACTTCTGGCAACAGATGGGCCCAATACCTTAGTATCCTAGCATTGGCTAGAAGCTAGAAATTAAGGGAATCATCAGCCTATGAGGTATTTGGAAAAACAGGTATTCTTATATTGCGATCCATGTGCAAGTTTCTCTAATGTGGGAATAAGAGAAGTTTTGGCGCATATTATTTATAGTGATGCATTTCATGCATCATTTCACATGCATCAGAAAATGGGAATTAAACTCCCGCCAAAAATCATCATCACTTGCATATGCAAAATTTAGGTTTCAATTTTAGTCTTTGAGCGAACCTTCTACGAGCTATCACTCAAAGAGGGGCAACTGTTGACGCCTAAATTTGGGTTTTTTTTTTAGAAATTCATTCATTTAACCATAAAATGAGAAGTAGTCATAGTTCTCACAAAAAAATAATTAATTAATTATCATGCATTGCATTTGCATATTAATTTGGACTGATGGCGGAAGATTTGAGCTTAAATTAATAGATGATCGAGCTAGGCATGACATGGAATTTCGGTCAAGCATGGTGGTGGGTTGCCGAATTTATTTTAAGGAATTTGGACCTATTCTTGGATTTAATTAAGGACATTTCACTCAATTAAATTTGAAAAGGGCTTTAATTAAATCCAATGGTGCTACTCTTCCCTACATGAAACCATCAATTTTTCCACGTCCACGAATACTGACAACTATAGTGGAAAACCACTAGTCAACAAGAAGCCAAGAGCCACCGCTTGGAAAAGAATACACAAGAGAGATTGAGAAATTCGTGCACTTCGCCCATCTGAAACTTTGCCACCATCCACCATCGTCCTACCCAAGCACAAGAGCTCATTGTCCACCCGATATTTGCCTTTGTTCAGCTCCATATTGAGGTCGATTGGAAAATGTTTTCTCACTATTTGTGGATCTCACCTTGTGACTATTTGTGCTAGATTGTTTGGGGCCAGGCTCTAGTATACCGGGCTCAAAAAGGCGCTATTTTGGACAGAATTACAGCTTGGGCGCGTGCTGTAAAAGTCGACTTGAGAAGGTATGATTTTCTTGAACTCTTGATTGCATAATTGTGCATGTTTTCTTGGAAATTTGCATTGATGTTCTTGTATTATCTCGAACATACTCGATTTGCAATAAAAGTTGAGGAAATTGAAGCCATTTCCATCAAATTTTGCTCAATGCCAAAAGTTGATGTTCATCATTAAAAGTTTAGACCCTTCTTTTCTGGCAAGTTCGTTTTAATCATTGGATTGCTTGAATAATAGTGAGAATTGGTGCAATTTGAGTGGAAGATTCCTCTCACAACAGCTAAATCGTTTGGCAATTTTATATGATTAACTTAAATTAGATAAATCAGAACATTTGATTCTGGCGCGCATATGCTCTCATGGCCGAAATCTACATGTAAAGCTAGTTCCTCTGAATGATTATCTCTTGGCAGTTTAATGTTGCTGCCGATATTGCTGAATTGCTATGCATGTTATGGATGAATTTATCTTATCTTGGATAATGTTTGGTACATCGTTTATAGCTATTTAGATATCAATATTCAATTTAAACGTGTGATTGGGCAAGAAAGCTTGTCATTGGCAGATCGAGATTATCTCGAAATTTTCTAATGGTGTTTTTTCCTTAGAGATGACTTCGGTTGGAGAGGATGAAGTCCAAAATTTTAAGGATTATCCAAAATTAAGTTCACCATCTTAAAGATAATTCCTCAAACCAAATTTGATAAGATTTCACCCTAACTGAAGATATTTTTAAAAATTTGGAAAGATTATCTGAAAATTCATTTCAAATCTTGAAAGATGATTTTCCTAATCTTTAAAAGATACGGATATTGGTGGATAGGGGTTTATCCTCTTGATAATTTCAGCCACCTGGTTTTCGAAATTTACTAAGCTTAATTGACTCATCTTTCCTATCTTAAAATATATGCACATTTTTAAACAAAAATGCCTATAATATATGCTCTCCTTGTGCATAGGCCCTCGGAAAAATTAAATTGCATGCCTTACCATGATCTTATGGGGTGGGACGGCAATTTAGTATAAGACTTCGTATTAATTCCCTCTGGCAAGAGGGACGTTGTTGTCTTATACACGTACTCGCATACTGACTCGGATTTTCGAGTATGTAGCGATAAAAATTCTACTCTAACCCGAATCTTTGAGAATGAGTGAATTATTGAAAATTCGGATATCAAAGTATATTATGGGCATTCTTGTTTAATTTTGTTCAAATCCTTCTTCTTTTTTTAAGAAATTGGAAAAGAACAACAAGAAGGAAACTGAAAACTCCAAAATAAAGAAAGAAAGAAAAAAAAAGACAAAAAAAAAAAACATTCAAGTCATATAAACGATACATTTTCATCAAATTGATACCGAAAGGGCATTAATTAATTTTTAATTAATGTAACAAAGTCCCCGAACTCATTATCTCTGTTCATATCGACCAACTGAGAAAGCTCCTAAATTAAAAATCATTTTGGTAAAACCTAAATTGCGAATTAGTTAGGCTTGGGAGAATCTGCATTAAATTAGTTAATCTATCTAGTTGACCTAATAATCCAAAAGTTTAAACTTTTTAGGTCGCAACACGTGGTACCAGAGGTTGCCGTCATGCTGCGTGTTTGAATAGGTGTGGGTTCAATGCATCCACGTCGGCTCCGTCTCGGCAAAATTGGCAGTGAATCAGGCCAATGCGTGGTCGTCCGACTGCAGTGGGCTGATCTCGCCGTGCAGATGCACCACGGTTGGGACGCCCCCGTTCTTAGGGATGGCCGTCGCGATGGTCGGGTCCCACGGGAGAATGTGGGATTGCGGGGGAAGTTCCGCCACGTCATGTAAGTAGGAACGTTTTGGATGGCCTCGATGGTGGGGCCGGGTACGGTGGCGTTTGCCGCCGATGCACCATATGCAAATACGGTGGTGGCGGTTAAATCACGGTGGAATTTCTGCTAATTCAGTCAGTGAGGGATGATTCGAATTTTGATTTAGTCACTTGCCAAGTTGGATATGTTTTTGCCAGTTAAATTAACGATAGTGAGGAGATTCTATTTCATATAATCTTTATATTGTGTAGCAATAATATGTGACGTAATAAACCAATAAAGAGGGAGATCTATAAAATAATTTCGTACCCATGGCGTAGCCGAAGAGCTTGGGGATGTGTGGGAGTTCGTCGACTTACATCTGGAGCGAAGAGGCCACTTGGAACAGGGCCGTGTCCGTCACCGGAGGCGGAGGAGGCGTTTGGGCCTCTGTCACGGCCCAACCCACGAGAATCGTCGGGAGTACCCAACCATACAGTAGCCTCATATTCATTTTTTCAAAGGTCGCTGGTCGCCCCTCAAATGTGCCCTGATGTAATAGATTACATTTGAAAATCAGAGCATGTTTTCCATCCAGAGTAACTTAAAACGGTATCACCTTGCTATATGGATGAGAATCTACGCAGCGCAAGTTAACTGAACGATCTGAGCAGATCCGTGAAATCAGTTGAGCCGGAACACGTTCGAATACGCGGAGTTGCTCGAGAAAGAGCAGCGTTAATACGATTAGAATCTGCTCAGATCATTCATCATCGACAGCTTACCTTCTCTATATCTTCTATCGACCGAGCCGGGAAAAAGAAGAAGAGGGGGCGTGTGGCGGGCACGAGCGGGGGATGATGAAACGGACGTCCACCTCGGTCTGTCCTTTATAGAACCTAAAAGGACGAAAGAATCTCGATCGTCGGACGCGTCGAACGCTGTCCGAACGTGGGTCGCATTGAATTCCTGCACATGATCTCTCCGCACCGTCCGTTCCTGTTCCCATCCCCATCTACTGGTCCGAATCATTGATCATTTTCTTATTCAGATCGCCGGTGCTAAACAACCGCGATTGTCAACGAGGGACCCCCGTTTCGCATTCTGTTATTTGAAATGAAAAGCTTCTCAATAATAGAGTCGCTATATTTAATCTTTCCTTTCCTTTTCATTTTTTGACAAAATGACATTAATGATCCGTGAACTTTGACCCAATGTACAACGCAATTCCTAACATATTTAGTTGACTTCTTTGCCGGGCATGCTAACTTTTAATTTATTTAACGTGATCTATAAATTGTAGGTCAATGAACTTTTAATTCGTTCAATAGGGTAATTTAATGGCTAGAGTGATCCATGGATATAATAACTCTAGGATGAGATTGGACATTTATCAAAAGATCAAGAGCCAAATTAAATAAATTAAAACTTCATGAACTATTAAGCTAAATTTCAGGAATCATCTATATTATTATCATTATTATTTAATTTTAAAGGGAAACTTCACATGTTGTTGAAAATACTGCTCAGGAGCTAGGTGTTCGAGTTAGATAAAATGGAGCGACTCTGTCCAATCAACCCTAGGTGGAGTTGTGCCCTAACGGAGTCCTTGATTTATGTCATAACAATAGCTCAGGGAAATCTTTATATCATAGGACTCTCCGGAACATAAATAATATTTCGAGAGTGCAGTCCCACGGATTTCCCAGCATAAAGGGATGCTCATCCGCACGAATTTCGACTCGGAAGAGTGTCGAATTTACATGCTCATAAAAAGGCCATTATGTGTCGTTTTTGCTGGTTTAATACAGATGACGGTAACCTGACGGATCGAAGGAGGACGAGAATGAGAAGTGTTTTCACCTTTTTAAATTTATAAATTCACTTTTCTGATTTTATGAAAGAATATTTTTGTTTACGCCAAACGACCAAAAGTCCGGAAAACTAATTTCCGAAAAGTATGGATTGTGTTGTATATGACGGTGATCGCGTGGGATGACGCAAGAAAGTACAAGTTCATTTAAGTATTTACGTGGGGACAAATTCCAGCTGGAATGAATCTAGAAGAGACTTTCCCAAAAAGTACATCCGACATCTGACATTTGATATGATTTGGCACAAAAAGCGGTTGTATCCCGGGGAGAATCAAGCAGGGACATGAGCCACCGATCGATCAAACATTCAAAAGTCGTAGCTATCCCAAATTTTTTTAAAGAAACTACAATTTTTTTGTCGGAATGTTTGGATTAATTTACGATTACCATTTTAGTATATAATCATGTGTTTTGAGTTGAAATTGCGCGGAATTTCTTCATAATTTTCCAGATTGATACTAGAATGAAAACCCATAATAGAAGCTCTATTTTGACATTCATGAGGCTCTGGTACAAACAAACTTAAGACGTCATTTTAATTGTTCGAAATGTTCTTTGAAAATTAGCAGTTCACTTATTGATATGCTCGGACAATAATCACAATTAGGTCTATTAAAAATACTTCATATCGCTTGTTTATGGGTTTCTAAGCTCTTTATATTACATCCATATAAAATCTTAAAGTTTTATTTTTGATGTAGCTTTTGGTTCGGATCTTCTTGCATGGTGTCGGAACATATGAATCTCGTAAACAAGCGATGCAAAATACTCATTCGTTGATTCTTTAAAAGAACTTATACAGCTATTTTTCCCATTTAAGCTGAGGTCAACTTCATTTCCAAGTGAGGATAATATATAATATAAAGATGCGTACATGAGTAAAGGTTCATCATAAGCGAAGATATGAAGATTTCCATTGTGCCCTTTTGAAATCAAAAGCTAAAGAATAACAACTTGCCATTGTTAGGATTGGGTGTACGAAAACAATGAAATAGAGAGTAAGGACGAGAAAGAGAAATTGAGAGGGGAAATTACTAATAAAGTTTTAAACATATTGCAATTATGCCTATTCAGTCATAAACTTTTTTTGGGCTAATTCGAACCTAAACTTTTTAAATTTGTGCCAATTCAATCCATTTGGCTAGTCGGCGTTGACACTGACTTTTTTTTGTCCAAATATAATTTTGAATATAAAATTTATCTAAATTAAATTCAAAAAATAAGGGGGAGAGAGAGAGAGAGAGAGGAATATGGTAGAATTTTCAATATCTCATCTAAATACAATTCCATAACAAAATCTATCAAAAGATTTGCAAATTCATGGACATTTCTATTCAAATATTTGGATATTAAACTATATCTCAATCTATTGACCTAAGCTTTTAAAACGGTTGTCATTGGTCCTACAAAAATTTACATACCATCAGAATAGAAGGTCTTGTCATTCCAGAACTCCTATCTAACTCTGCCCATGAGTGAAGAGCAATATCAGAATACATTTCTAATGAACCACACATTACTCTAGTAATCTCACTAAAAATCCACCTGCAAGAAGGGGAAAGTTGTCCTCCTCAATTTGAATTTTTTGCCTGCACTTTGCGAAAATCTCTTTCTATCGGTCAACTAACTTTTTTTTTTTTTTGTAAAGGTAAAATATGTATTAACTTTCACCAAAACGCAACTACACAAGAGCGAAACCCGATGCCACGAAGAGGCTCTGCACTCGTTGTGACACAAGTGAATGTCACTAGGAATGCAATGGTGTCGTGGGTCCAAAAAAGGAACTAGGGTTCCTCAAGAAAAGGAAAAACAACGAGGCCAAAAGTACCCGGCAAAATTGTAAAAAAGAAAAGGCAATCGGGGCGACCTACAATTCAACAAAAAATTGTTGGATCAATATCCCAGCTAGCTTGCAACCTCCTGTTGCGAGGAGTATTTTCAACATGTTTGAAAGTCAGTGCCTTATTTTGGATAATTTTCTCAGGATGCTTCTTAATGGCAGGCAGAAAGAAAACTTTGTTACGAAATAGGATATGATTTCTCTCCCTCCAGATGATGTAGCATAGAGCGCCAAAGGAGAAGCGGACAATTTGTTGGTAAGAGCTTTGACCACTAATGTGTTGTTTAGCCCAATGTAGGTTATCATTCCAACACCTGTTAGCGCAGGCCAGATTGCACTTGGCTACCCAAAGAAACAAGGGCCCTCGAATGATGGTAGCCAAAGTAAAGATGACCAATCGAGTCCGGTCTACATCGACAAAAGGCACAAATAGCATATGAAATTCAGTTATGATTAAGCAAAACAACCTGGGTGGGCATTCTATTCAAAGTGACTAGCCAAAGGTGGAAGGAACGCCGTGGAGCAAGTGCTTGATTCCAAGTGAAGGAGTGCCACGGCACCTGTTATCCTCTAGGTCATAAATGGTTCCGAGCAGAGGCAATAGCGAAAACACCAGAGGAATGGCCAAGCCAAACGAACCGATCAGCGCGCCTCATATCGAGAGTTGCGAGCTGTTCAAGCCAATCCTTTAGGCTACGTTTGACAGTCAGGATATAAGTCGGGATATGATAAAATTTATCATTCCTGTGTTTGGTTTCTACTCAAGATAGGATATAGCAGGACATATGGGGATATAGCCTGGATATAATTATCCTAGGATGGGAGGTAGGACAAAGGTGGATAGGATTTCTTTTGTTTATGGTATAAAAACTATTTTTCTGAATAACAAACTTCTTATATAATAAAATTAAAATATTAATTATTTTTAAATAAATTTGAATTATAATGTTACAAAGAAAAATAAAAATAAAATAATTTTTATTTTTATATTTTTATAAATCATATTTATAATTTGATTTCTTTCTTCATTATAATATATAGTTTGTATATGTACACACACACACTTAGTATCTATATCATTAAATAATACCAAATGGGAATAAGATCATTTGACCGGAGAAATAGAGGGGAGACTAGAAACGACGTCTTCTCTTCAGTTTGTTTGTCCAATAGTTACGATATGATTCAGGCAATCTTAAATAGACACTTAAAAGATGATATATTGATTCAACTGCAGTATATAAAATGGCAACAGTAATTAGGAGTGCAATTATCATTATTTTTTACTAAAATATGTGTGAAACAATTGTTGAACAGAAATATCTAAGTACCAATCACAGAAATCAAAAAATTCAGTTACAAGCAATAAGCAACTTTGACTATAAACAATAACTAAGAATATAAACTTAATGCGAAGACAGGTAGTATAAATAAAAAGAAATATCATAAACCACCGGCTAAGAGGCAGAGCTTACACACTCTGGGGTATGATTAAAATTAAATGCTTGAAACTTAAGATAGATAGTGTAAATAAAAAGAAATATCATAAACCACCAGCTAGGAGGCAGAGCCTACACACTTTGTGGTATGATTAAAATTAAATGCTTGAAGCTTAAATATGCACAGTCGAGTGTGTGCGGCTAGTCTAGGAGAGGAGACCACCTGAAGGATCGATCTTCATTGGGAGCTGTATGCAAATGTATGCAGTACAGAACTTTAAATGACAGAAGTACAGATTGCATAAACTTAAAGAACACAATACCTTTGACACCAACAGGAGGCAGAGCCTACCGATTCTGGGTCTTAAATAGGCAAAATTGGGAAAATATGCACTTTTATTGAAAGTAGAAGGAAGATTACACACAAAAAATCGTCAGATCTGTGATTACAAGTGCAAAACTTTAAACAATCAGAGAAGAACTTGAAGAGAGTTCTGGGTAGGAATAGTATGGCTTGAAGGAATTTTACTTACAAATCTTGGTATGGGGAGAGACAATGGGTTACTTTTCACTTTGAAGGATCGGGGACTTTGGTTCTCCGGCGTAAGTTTCCTTTGAGCAGGAGAGAGAGAGCGCTTCGGAGGAGAAGGTGAGGCTAGAGAGAGAGAGAGAGAGAGAGAGAGAGAGAGAGAGCAAGCACTTGAGGATTGATGCTTTTTTCTGCCTGCTTTTCCCGTTGAGGACACTCTACTTTTAAAGACCAAAAATTCACTGTTGCTACAGTGAACAGTGATTTACTTAAAAGACCGCTACAGTGTACAGTGTACAGTATCATACGGTGTATAATACAAATATGATTACAATACAAATATGATTACAATACAAATACGGTTACATACACCATTGTATTTGCTACAATTGACCATTGAATGAGACTATGTAAACATTATTCGGAGTCATGACCAAAGATATTGAGGTTGTATTCAACTTATTCTTCTGAGTTACTTTGTTGAGGAGATGATCCCTGCAATGATTCCTCATGCTCAAAGATTGCTTGTTTCATCATATCATAAAATTCTTTTTCATTTTTGACATTAACCAATTTCGCAATTGCCATTGACTTGTCGTGGAGAATGGATGTCTTCGATGCAGCATCCGATGCCACGTTAGAAACTTTGTTTAAATCTTTGACTTTACGTTGCTGGATCCAATTGTGGACGGTTTCAACTGAGCATTTATCCCAGTATGAAAATCCATCCCACCATTTTGTTTTAAATCTTTGCACTAAAACGAGTATTTTGGATCTTGATTATTTTTGATGTATTCAAGTTCCTAGGCAGATACCCATGCCATCCAAAAATTTGCACAAAACATTAGGAGAGGAGGGAAATGAATTTCCTCAGAACTTGGAATAAAGGTCTTTTGGAACATTGTAAAACATTCAATTACTTATGGGGGGAGAATGTCCGGGGTAGGACCAAAATTATCCCACTATCGGATGAACCAGAAAGGCAATTTTGAAATGTCAAAAGGACTTTGGAAGAAGAAAAGTCAGGTATGGCTACGATTTGAATTTTGACGATAGAAAACATTGTATCAAGCTTGCTGGTAGTCAAAATAGGTAAAATTATACCCATAAGCAGGAATTTCAATGACTCACAAATCGAGTTTTACTGAGGAACTGGGTGAATTATTCCACTCTGTAGGGTGTATGACCCTCAATATTTTAGCAGTGGAATAATTTGCAACAGAAGGTTGCACTTTATCACAAAAATGTTTGAACTTTACGGATTCAGTTTGGACCAAAATTTTTTCATAGAACTCCACAGGTTTTGTAATATCATGTGGAGTATAAAAACGATTTTCTCCAAACATGTTTTTTTGCAAAAACATAAGGATCCTCATGGTAGAATCATCTTTCCACCGTGATGATTTTTTCAAAATTTTTCATAAAAAACTTTGACTTTGATTTTCGAGGAGCTGACGGAGTCACAAGAACCACCTCTTTAGAAACATTTAAAGGTGAGGGGGATCTTACCTCATTCTGTGCATACAATTCGAAACTTAAGGATTTTTGCAAATCCTTTATCGTATAACTTGGCAATATGGAGGCTAATTTTGAAAGGGCAATTGATTGAGTAGGTTGGCTGGAAGAAGCTTCATTGGGTGAACTTTGGGGTGACAATGGACTTTGGGTAGCTTCTAGCCAACTACGGATGGGAGTTAACTTTTTGGGTTTGGCCGGGACAATGATGGCTTTGTCTCTGTCTCGGTCTTTTTTGGGAGGCATTTTTGAGAACGTTTTCCCTGTAAAAATTCTCGTGTGAAAAAATCGGGTAGAGAATTTACTTTTCCATGAATGAATTCAATATCAAAATCAAAAATAGATAATATTGCTTGCCAACGTGCAAAAATCTGTTTTGATGCAATGTTCAATACATCTTTTTACAAAATATCTTTTGCAGACTTACAATCAATTCGTAATAAAAACTTTTGATTTAACAAATCGCTTTGGAACTTGGATATTGAGAGTACAATTGCTAAAATTTCTTTATTAACAGTGGAATAATTTTGTTAGTTTCATTCCAGTGTTTAGAAAAGAATTGAACAATTTGCTCTTTGTTGTCTATCTTCTGTTTTAAGACACCACCATATCCTAATTCAGAAGCATCGGTTTCAACAATTTTAAATGCAATTGGATTAGCAATATGCAAACAAGGGATTTCTTTTACGAGTGATTTTATTATCTTGATAGTATCAGTATACAGCTGAGACCAAGGCTTTGGGTCCTTTTTTAACCTTTGGTACAGAGGTTTGCATATGATGTTCATATCAGGGATAAAATCGATTACATAATTCAGACTTCCAAGAAATCTTTGTAGTTGAGTTCTATCTTTCAATTCATTAGGAAATTTATCTGCAAATTGAATAGACCCCTCAATTGGTACAATGGTCCCTTGATGGATTATATGTCCTAAAAATCTAATTTTTGTTTGAAACAAGAATACTTTCTTTTCAGAAAGTATAAGACCATTACGTTTAGCAATATTAAAGAAATGATTCACATATTTGAAATGTGAATCAACATTAGGGGAGTATATCAAAACATCATCGATACACACAATTATAAATTCAGAATATGGATTGAAGTTGTCATTCATGATTCTTTGGAATTTTGAAGGAGCATTCTTTAAACCAAAAGGCATCACATTCCATTCATATTGACCAAAAGGAATTGTGAATGCAATTTTGTATCTGTCTTGCTCAGCAATTTGTATTTGCCAAAAGCCAGATTTCATATCAAACTTTGAAAAAATTTTGGAGGAATTGAGACGATTCAAAAGATCTTTCTTGTTAGGAATTGGATATCGAATCCACTTCAAAACTTTGTTTAATTGTTTATAATTAACTACTAAACGAGGGACTCCATGTTCAATTTCTGCATTTTTGTTTACATAAAAAGCATAACTGCTCCATGGAGATTTACTTTTTCGTATCAATTTTTTCTTGATTAAATCATTTATTTCATTTTCACATAATTTCAAAAGTTCGCTATTCATTTGAGAAGGACGAGCTTTTGTGGGAATATTCTTTTCAGAGAAATCAGATTCATAGGGTAATTCAACTATATGTTTGTGATTACTTCTTTCCCAAAAAGCATTGTTTGGAATAGAACAAAGTTCATTTTTAATTTTCTGTTCTAAAACGGAAATTTTCTTTTGAAGATCACGATTTTGTAGTTGTTGTTCTATTTTTTGGAAACCTAGTTCTTCTTTTAAAAACAAAAGATGACTTTCTTTGTCCTTAATTAAACAATTGATTTCTCTGATAGCATTTTCATGTAGGGTGTTTAAGTTTCTTGTTCGATTTTTTGTGACAAAAGTAAACATTAATTTTTTACCAGAAATCTTTGTTTCAATTCCTTCATTTGTCACCAAAAAAGGTTGAATTAGATTTATAAAAGGGGTTCTTAAGATTACATTTCTTTTTAAATCTTTTACTAGAAGAAAAGATGTTTTTAATTCAATGTTATCTTTTACCACCGAAGCTTCAGGGAGTTTATATTTGATTTTTAAATGATCACTAGAAGCAGATTTTAACGATTCAGTGGTTTTGTTAAAAAACTTTGTGGGAATCAGACCTTCTCTAATGCAATTCAAATCAGCACCTGTATCAAAAAGGGTAGTTGTTTCCAAAATAAATTCATTATTTATTTTGATAACAACATCAATTATCCATTTTTTACTTGTCACTTCTGTCAGCATTTCAAGGAAATTTGAGGAGTTTGATTCATTGACAATTGGAGGAATTTCTTTGTGGATTGTTCCTTCAAAAACATTTTTCCCTTTTAAGAATTGTTTCTTGAAATCTAGAAATTCTTTCTGTTGGTCTATTTGATTCATTTTCAACAGGCGAATTTCTTTTTTAAGTTCCTTAATCTCATTCTAAAGATCATTAGAGGTTGTTGGTCTTATTGACTTCTTTCCTCTATTTAGAATTTCAGTGAGATTGTAAATATGAACTTGAGAACCTTTACCATAATAAGAACTGGGATTTTGAATTTGTTTTAGTATTTTGTTAGAATCAGAAATATTTTCTATAGAATCTAACAATTCCTGTTCTTCTTTAGTCAAGACACTTATTTCATGTTTAGATTCAGAATCTGTTTCAGAAGAAATATCAGATGACGATTCTATTTCATTAATTTGAAGACCGCGTTCTATCGATTCTTCATCTGTTGAAGGGCAAATAGATCTTTCTAAATTACTTTCAACCATTAATTGGTTTAATTGATTCAGTATGTCTTCATCTGAAACAAGCTCATTGACTCTTTTGTTTAATTTGAAAAAACGTCTTGTATGTCCTTTTCTTCCACAATTGTAGCAGACAAATTTGTTAAAATCTTTTTTTTCTTTTGTGTCTTCAAATTTTTTAAAACTTTTCTTTTTAAAGAACTTTCTCTCGGGTTTCGAGACTTGGGATTTATAGAACTTTTTCTTTCTTTTAAAAGGTTTTTCTTTTGGACAAGAGCCAGAACATTTCTTAGATATTGGGAAAGAGTAGGAAGGGTCGTATTGTCGACAGAAATCTCCTAACCCTCTTCGAGTAAGACTTTTCTCTTTTTTAAGCTGTTTTTGTAACTTAATGTTATTACACATTTGGGTTCCAACTTTATAGACATAGGATATCAATTCACCGTAAGATAGTGAATCGAAAGGAATGCTTTCACCAAATTGTTCACGAATCTTATCGCGAACTTGGTTTCCTATAATTATAGGGAGACCAGCGAGAAACTTTTCTTTCCAAAAGGGTTGATTACAATCTGGACGAAGTAATACTCTTTTTAGAAATACATCTTTGTACTCTCGAAATTCTCCAAGAGAACGACATTTGAGGTTGGAAAGAAGATCTTGATTGTTATCAAGGATCACAGATGAATCTTCAATGAAGTGTTGGGATATGGAATATAATAGGGTAGAGACTGCATCTTGAATAATTTGACCATAATCATCAAAGACAGTTTGACCATTATCATCTATTTTAACAGCATTAAGGATCTGGTCCCTTTGATCTTGATTGAGATAATTATCCCACCAACCTTTCAAAGTACTAGAAAAACCTGCAATGATTATATAAGCTACTTGCTGATCTGTTGTATCAGGAAGAGTCTTATAAGTAGTTGCACACATTACCATTTGACTTAAAATTTGCAAGAGATTCTGCTTGAAAATATCATCTATATTTCACTCATAAATAACATCTGCAGAATACTTGTTTTGGACTTTATTAAATGATTCTTCGGAATGAATATCAGGAGGGGTGGCTCTAGAATAATATAGTTTCTGAGGTTCTTTCCATGATAGGCGATTGACTTCGGATATATCAATTTTCTCAAGTACTAATATTTGATTGTCAGGTTTAAGAGTATTAATAACTAGAGGTTTATTGACATTAGAAGTATTCAGAATTGGTTGCTTAAGGACCTTTTCTTTTAGAACCTTTCGATTTTTTGCCTGAAGGGCATCTTGAAATTCTTTACTAAAAGACTTTGGCATTTCAAAGTTTTTAAACAATGGTGTTTGTAAAGTCTTAGAATGAGTAGATATAGAATGAGCAATTGAAGGTTTTCCAATGGCAGATTCAATTATATCCAATTGGACACCTATGAAATGGAGATGTTGATTTGAAGAATTATTTTGTTCAATTATTTTCTTAAATTCATTATTTTCATTTTCAGAAGGAGTTTTAAAAGGAGCGGCTGGAATTTCCTTTTCACGATGTGTTATTTTAATTTTTCTTAAAGGAGGGTGAAATTATTTAATGAAAAATTTTATTAAGAAATGATGGAAGGGAGTCAAAATAATAATAATAAATATTTATAATTAAAAAGTAAAAAAATGAAGTAGAATAAACTAGATTTTAAGTAAATATATTCAAACTTGAAAATGATTTCTCTAATTCTTGAAGAGAAGGAGTAATGAAATTTCTAAAAAAATAGCATCTTCATCTCCGTTCCTCTAACTCTAGTTCATGTGGAAGTTTCATGATTGCTTTGTAGCTTTATAGTTTATTATAAAAATTTACGAAAATAGCGAGATAGTTGAAACTTACTCTCTTTTTTAGCTTTCTGGTTCACATCAAAAGTTTAAGAAAAGCAGAAAGAGAGTCAAATCTATTTCTTCTCCATAACCTTGTGTTTCATATTGAGGTTTAACGAATATCGCGAAAAATCTAAAATTTTTCAGCAAAAGTTGAATGTTTATGTTTTCTTTCTTTTTTTAGATTCAGCAGTGAATTATAAGAGATTCTTATATTTTTCACTTGCGCTTTTTAAAATTCATTTTACATTGATATATCGTATATACCAAACAATTATATCCGGCCCTATTACTGCGATTCACCAAACACATGATATGATATAGCAAAATCCCTAGATTTCATATCCCATCCTATCCAATTATATTCTGACTAAAAATCTGAACGACCAAACGCAGCCTTAGAGTTTCAGAAACCTGTGGCGGGTGGTTTAAGGATAAGAAGAACTCCACCACCATGGCCTTCCAAGATATATCCAACTTGTATATGTCTATATCAGAGAAGAGTCTATTGAGAGGCCCTCGAGGATGCCAAGAATCAAACCAACAAGAAACATTGCGACCACTACCAAGTTGCTGTCTAAAGAGATTCTGAAAATCCATCAGAAGATTGAGAATCTTTTTCCTCACACAAAAGCAAAAACTCGACTTGGTTGCAATCCGAAAGTTCTAGTTTTTAAGAAAGTGCAATGAATCCTTTTACACCACAAGGATTCTTTGTCATAGAAGAGAATCCAAATGTGCTTAAGTATCGCTGCCCTATTACAGTGAATAAGTCTCCTTATACCAAGGCCTATTTCTCCCTTTGAGAGGCAAACATTGTCCCACGAGACTTTCGCACCATCGACACCAAACCCCGGACCTTTCCAAAGGAATTTTCTGAGAATTTTTTCAATACAGGAAAGAACCTATTTTGGGAGGATGAAGACGCTAGCCCAGTAAACATGAATAGCATGTAGAACTGTCCTGATAAATCGAAGACGACTAGCAAAGGAAAGGAACCAATGGGTCCAAGATTGAGCTCTGGCCGTTTTTGCGTTCATCGAGGAGTCATAGTCCACTTTAAACATCCGTGAGGCAATAACAGGACGCCCAAATACCGAAAAGGCAAGGTACCTTCTTGGAATCCAAATGCATTGAGAATCAAACCCTGAAGTTCCGCTGAACCACCCAAGAAGAATATTTCACTTTTGGTCAAGTTCGGCTTCAAACCAGCCCAGCCCGAGAACATGTCTAGGTCGTCCTTCAAGAGGGAGACCGCTGCCATATTTGCCTCAGCAAAAAGCAAGACATCCTCGGCGAAAAATAAATTGAAGAGCTAAGTACGCTTACATCTACAGAATTACTTAAATTCTCACTTTCGGTCAACTAACTTCCCGTCATTCAAATGCTAAAAGCTCAAAATCGATTCTCCGGACACGATTTTTCGTCAAACAAACCAATCCTTGGTTAATTTACATTTTCATAACCAAAGCCTCGAAGAAGTATGCAAAACCAAGGGCACTTCTCAAATTTTCCTCTGACTCTACTGATAGTACGCTCCGAGCTATAACGCACCTGTAGATTTTTAGTGTGACTTTCAGATTAATTATGATGATTCTATCGGTTTTCTATTGATTTTTCAATCACTCTTTTGGACAAAAGAGATATTTGAGAGAGAAAGTAAATGCAATGCTGCTTGATAAATAATATATAACACAGTCCTCGAAAAGATAGTACATTACACAATACCGTTCACTTCCTTATTTGAGCAATCACATCATTAAAAAGTACAAAATATCGACTCACAAGTAAATCTACAATATCAATCTCAGTTATGCCACGAATCCATTCTTCCTAGACACGTACTGGTCTGAGATCGTCGGCCAATGGATTCTTCAGGCGACCAACTTCATCGGTCGGATCATGGCGTTGTCCTCGTGATCAAGAATCTGCATAACATTAACCAGTCAGAAGATTCAGAACATCGACGTACGGAACATTAGGGAAAAAAATAAGGGAAGAAGAAGGAGGTTTCATTGAGTAAGTTTACATGACAGTGATACACATAACCCGGTTCTGCGGTCGCATCGAACGGATACGGTGCGTAGCTCTCGTCGATCACATAAAACTGAACCACGAGTGTCGTCCTACACCCTGGCGCGATCTTCACCACGTTCTTCCAAGTCCTCTCTGTCATGGGCACATCCGCCAATGGCCCCGTCGAGTGGCTTGTGATGTTGCACGCGATGGCGTCGTTCGACTGAGTCATGCATGAAGTGAACCCGGCCAGATCCACCAGTTGCTGGATCTTCACAGCCTGGACTTGCGCCAGATGCATGTGGAATGGGTGGTTATCGCCCGTCAGGTTGATCACCTCCCAGATCTCCTCGGTCCCGACTTGCGGGTTCTCGGTCACCGGGTCCTCGAACCTCAACCCGTTAATGTACAGATGGGTCGGAGTCCCGGCCGCACTTTGATACTCATATAGTGTTATGTACCTGGTTCTTGTGGCCTCAGCGGTTGTGGCCGTTGGGTAGGGTTTCAGCTTCGGTGGGACCTCCGAGTCATCAGGCGGGTTCGGAGCCCCGGGTTCCACGATGAACTTCATGATCTTACTGTTCAGCTGATCCACAGGGCTGCCAGCCGGGTACGGGTATGGAGCGTCGTTGGTCAAAATGGAATCGCTAGCGCTCGCCATGGAAAAGTCAATGACCACGTCAGCACCTTCGGCGGGAGCCAAGAGGATGGACTGCATGGTCACCGGGCTGGGTAGGTAGGACGCGTCCGACCCGATTTGGTCGAAGGTCAAGTTGTTGGTCAACGAGAAACGGAAGTATCTCGCGTTCGAAGTGTTGATTATACGGAATCTGTACTTTCTACGTTGGACCTGGAGGTAAGGCCAGGCCTTGCCGTTGACTATGATGGCCTCGCCGAAGTACTCCGGCTGCCACTGAGGATGGATGGAGGGGTTGTTTCCGGTGGAGTTCATGTACAGCGAGCCATCAGTGTTGAAGCTCCGATCGAAGACCATTAGGACCCGATCGTACTGCGAACCTAGCGGAAGCTTCAGCTTCGCATCGAGGGCGGTGTTCCGAATGATGTATGGGCCAATCAGGCCGGCGAGGAGGTTGACACGAGTGAGACCCACGGTATGGTCGTGGTACCAGAGGTTGCCGGCGTGCTGCGCGTTCGGGTAAGTGTATGTCGACTGGGACCAGGTGGGGCCAGTCTCGGCGAAATCTGCGGTGAACCAAGCGTTGGCGTGGCCGTCCGACTGGGGCGGGTTGATCCCACCATGAAGGTGGACGACGGTCGGGATACCCCCTTTCTTTGGTATGGCGGTCGGGATGGTCGGGTCCCACGGGAGCATGTGGGACTGAGGGAGGTGATTTTGCCACGACACGAGTGTAGACACGCCCTGAAGTGCCTCGATCTGGGGTCCGGGGACGGTGGCCGTGGCGGCCGACGTACCGTACGCGAAAACAGTCGTGGCAGGCAAGTCACGATGGAATTTCTGTTAAAAAGCAAAATAAGAATTAATCAATTTGTAAATAACGCGTAGATCACGTGTATAGAACCTCAAAAAAGTCGTAGTTGTCTCATAGTATCTGATATCAACATATGGTTAGAGACCACCTACTAGACGTACCCATGAGGTTTGATACATGCCAATGGTCAGAGCGGCCGGCTTGGGGACGCTGCCGACGGCAGTGTAACCGTATAGCTTGGGCAATTGGGGGAGCTCGTCTACGTACATCCAGAGAGAAGAGGCCACTTGCGAGAGAGTTGCATTGGTCACGACCGAACTTTTCGCATCGCTCGTAGCGGCCATGCAACATAGGACAACTAGGATCGCCCCGTACATAAATCTAGCGTTCGTCATGCAGCTGATCGCCCCCGGAAGTTATCCTGCGAGAGCGTCAAACTCTGCGATCATCGAAACCAATGTAATAAGCATGTGACGCTGAACAAATTAAATGTTCTATGATTAGGGTTCCACAAGAACACGCATTGCTATTATTGAATACTGCGTGTGTATAGATAGTTTTTGGATTTAAAACCCTAGGTCTAGCTACATAGTAAAGAACTACTTTGTATGCATGTGGGTGACAGATGTTCAAGGAGGATATGTTAGCCGATGCACATTACCAAAGCGCCCTACTTGCACTAAGGGTGAGCGATGAAATCTACCTGTAAAAATAGGTTGTGCATTTTTTGGAATTTGAAACTTTCTCTGCCTACTTTGGAACCTGAAACCTATTCTGTTATATGTTCTAAGATAGATTTCAAAATCTACCCAACTTCTACCTGTAGATTAAATTGAATTTGTAGTGAATTATCAACTTTAATGACCACATGCTATGATAATTCATTGATTGTAACTCATATTTAGATACACAAATAAATTTCAATCATTAACACTGTAAAAATCTAAGCCATAAATGTCGCTGTAAATGAAGTTCAAACTAGTGAATCCATATTACACTCTTATCGTAGTAAGCCATGGAATTTCGCTTGATTGTGCGAAGATAGATACCAAGAAAAACACAAAAGCTTATTTCGATTTTCACTTATTTGGATCTTGGAACCTGCTCGTCTAAGTTGGTTCCCCAACTTTTAGAACCTGAAATGTGTCCTACATATCCTAGAACCTGAAACCGAACAGGTTTCTCATTAGGTCAATTCCAGATTCCGGGGTATACCCAAAAAACATGCTCCCTCCTGACTTTCATGCAATACGAGGATAATATAGATGAGTAACCTGCGGAAGAATATGCTTGAGTCCTTGCCTTTGCGGTGGAGACGGTGACCAAGGAAGAACGTGCAAATGAGACAGCGAGAGAGAGAGAGAGAGAGAGGGGAGGAGGAGGAGAATAAGAGGCTAGGCGTGTGCTCGGCACAAGCTTTGTGATGAAGAACAACTAAGATCTCTCACACCCTTTATATACGATAAAGAAGATACACTCTCGTTGGATGTTTTGCGAGCTGTACCCAACAACCATCCATCGGTCGGACCTCTCTTATCTCAATCGTTCTCGAAATCTTGTGGAAATAATTGTGAACTCCCACAATTTTTTAAAGTCCATCATCGACCACAACTTGTCTAGACGACAATGAAATGTCTCTTTGGCTCTACCTCTCTTAGCTTTTTGGGCATGTGTACGTATGTATATATAAGGAAATTAATTTGCTATTGGCCATCGGTTTTTTAATCTCCACAAGAATTTTTCGTACAGTGTTTATTAACCAGGGGCACACGGCCGGCAAGTTGGTTAACAAGCACCGTGCAAAGTACAAGCCAGCTACGCAAGAGTCGAAGCTCTGATAACTCATTTCA
Source organism: Rhodomyrtus tomentosa (assembly GCA_028455895.1). NCBI lineage: Eukaryota > Viridiplantae > Streptophyta > Magnoliopsida > Myrtales > Myrtaceae > Rhodomyrtus > Rhodomyrtus tomentosa. The sequence continues at coordinate 42,759,955 of JAPCWY010000003.1, read as the reverse complement.
AACACAATAGACTACTACACTTGCTTTCTCGACTGTAGTTAGTCAAAGTTGACGTGAAGTCCATTTTCTCTATTGTCGCCCTCCCAGATTGAGAGAAAATATTTGTTCCCCATTCATCCCAAACAATATCCCTGAATTCTTATGTCCCAGCGTTCAGACGAAGTATTTTTAAGGACTTGCTCAGCTCTAATCGTCGGCCACAACTCGTCTTCACGACAATGAAATGTCACTTTGGCTCTACCTCTCTCAGTTTTTATATACACAAGGAAATTAAGTTGCCATTGGCCCATCGGTTTTTTGGTTTCCACACGGGTTTTTCTTGGTTTATTACGAGAAAAGCCGACATGAATTTGTATTGACTTGGTTCTTGTGTGGTTATGATTTGATCTTGGAGATGAGTTGAAGATGAGCTGTACAAGGTGTGAGAGGACAAAAGTGGGCTCCGAGATGAAGACTTTGGATGCTCCGCCAACAAATATGTGGTCTTGTCTTAGAAGATTTGGTAGGCCCTATTTTCTATTGCATTGGCGAAAAAATAAACGACTGTTGCAAAATTACATAAATTCCATTGAAACTCCATAGGCCAGCGATACTCGGCTTTTTAAAGACATTGAGATGTAAAATTGCCATCCGAGGAAGTGATTTTCAAACGAATTGCAACGTGGAATTTCCAGATATAAGGTTTTTCTTTTATTTTCAATAAGTAAAATAAATTTCTTTTATTTTCCAAATACCCTTTATTTTAACCCTTAATCAAATGCGGGAGGACAATTTCCAAAGATGACTAGTGAACCCTTAATCTTTTACCGACCCCATGTAGTTGAACAGTATTTGGGCCTGGTGGGGATTAAAAAAAAAAAAGACGCGGTATTACATGATTCATCTTTCTTCCGAGTGTGAAATGAGATTATTCTCTTTCTTTCAAATGGGCCCCATGATTTGAGACTTTTAGATCAGTCTGTCCTTTCTCTTTTGCCGTTTCGAGGAATTGAGGCGTAGTTAATACTATTTTCTTTTATAACGGAATGATATAACAATAGACGCGAAGCGTTAATTATAGTGGAATCATTTGTTAAAAATATATCTAATTTTTAAGGGTAAATCAGGATAAAATTTGGTGTCTAATTTTATTATTATCGCTTTTTTATGTTTTACTTCATTGTGATTGCGCATCGAATCTTTCCAGAAGGGATATGATTATCGTTTCATGAGTTAAGGTCTTGAATCACATGATAATTTCGAGAATGACGGGGAAAATGAAAGAGAGATGGTACGTTTTTCCAATCTCTCATGATTGTTCTAGCTTTGTCAACAATTTGATATCGCAATTGACTTCCCTAAGGTATCTTTCATACGAAATTCACATTCTCTTTTTCTTCTGCAATTTACGTACATCATTAGCCGACCTAGTCAAGCTTTGGCATGGGGATTTGTCCACTTAGTCTTGCAGATATAGAGACCAATTCAGTTTTAAACTTCACAAATCTACCAGTTTACTCATAATCATTGGCACGAAATTTCAATGATAGTCCTCCTGGCCAATTAGACGTGGCGTTGTGACACGTAGGTTTGGACCGCCACATTAGCTGATTCCGATGAAAATTGACCTAGAAAGACTATATTGGTATTTCGCGCAAAGGTTTATTTTTAAATTTGCCAAAATTGAAGAATGTTTTATCTGATTAGTCATCTGTGCAAAAGTTGTGATGCGAAGTCTATTAGTAATGTTTTTTTGGACCGACAAAAATCTAATCGAAAGGCGAAACGATGATGTAACCAAAACCGGTGCACCCGGCTGACGACATCAGATTGAGCTCCAATTCGATCGACTGAAGCGAAACGCGTTCTAATCAATACTCAATGCACATGGCAGTGAACTGCAATGGATTTCGGTAATTCGAGGTCGTTTAGATGAGTTTTTCAATTTTTTTACTATTTTTGGATTTAATTTATTTTAGTGTTATTTTAGTAATTTTGTGGTTTTGATGTCATTAGGTTAACACCTTATATAAACTTGTTTTAGGATTTTTGGAAGATAAAATATTATCATCTTAATTCAATTTCGAGAATTTTCCTCTTTAAGCAAGGATTTACTTATTATCTTCGTTGAACGTTGCGTCAGGTGGGATCAGAGCTTATGGTTGCTGGCGGTGGTCTTCGTAACAATGCTCAGGAGACTGGAGCCTTAATCCTTGGGGACGACGCATTGTAACGTTTGAAGCAGCGTTTAATGAAATGTATAGATCAATGAATTGATCTCGGACTTCATTGCATCGAGCAGCGGTTTGAAGAATTAGCAGATCGCTTTGAAGATCTCGGCATTGATGCGAACCATAATCGGCGAAATGATAGAAGGTTGGGTGTAGAACTTGCTCGTGGTGACCCTGTCGATAGGCATGTTCCTATCCGCAGGCAGAATAACCCTCTGTTTTCAAAGAGTTTGGAAGAAGAGGAGAACAAATTTTCTGATGAAGGACATGTTAATTATGGAGACAGAAATCGTTATGGAGGAATGGAGGGGGCATCACAATGATCGCTATAAAATAGATGACAGACGACGTTACACCGATTATGACGGTAACGCCTTTAAACTAAAAGTCAATATCCCTAAATTTAATGGAAGTATGAGAATAGAAAAATTTCCATCTTGGATTGCTGATATAGACAGATTATTTGATTATATGGAGACCCCTAGCGAGAAAAAGGTGCGATTAATAGCTTGTAGATTTAAGGGGGTGTGTCTGCATGGTGGGAGAGACTGTACAATAGGAGGGAGCGAGAAGAAAAAGAGAGAGCGCGAACCTGGAATAAAATGAGAAGGCTGCCAAAACAAGAGTTTCTTCCACTCGATTATAAGCTGATAATGTTTCAGTAATACCCACATTACTAGCGGAGCAACGTGATTGTACATGAGTATACGGCAAAGTTTATGAGATTGGCGAAGCGGAATAATTTATCGAAGACAGAGGGGCAACAAGTAGCCGGATATCTCGAGGGGTTAAAGTCCTATATTAGAGATAAAATTGGAGTGCAGTTTTTGCAAAATTTATCTGAAGTGAAAAATATGGCGATGAAGGCAGAATTGATGCGCAAGAAAGGGGAAAAAAAGTCTACAAAAACTATAGAGATAGCAGTTCAGGCAGTTCCGTAGAGAAAAGTGGCTTCAATGATCGCTATAACTTGGGGCGAAGTTAGGAAGATAAGGTGGCAGAGAAACGCCCTATGAAAGAGACGAGGCACAAAAGAACACAAGCACAGAAGTCTACGAACTCTAATCCTTATGCTAAACTAGCGTCGATAAAATGTTACAGGTGTAATCAGCCTGTGCACTGATCTAAAGAGTTTCCTCAGAGGAAGACAATGATAATAACAACGAGAGACGGGAAAGAAGATGGTTATTGATGTGAACCAGATAGCGAGGAAGAGGGCTTTGGAGATGAGGAGGATGAGAAAATAAATTGTGTGGTGCAGAGGATGATGTTAACCCCAAAACAGGAAGATGATTCGCAATGCCATCATTTTTTCCTAATCAGATGCTCCATTTTGGGAAAGATCTTTGTTGTGGTCATCGATAGTGGGAGCATGGAAAACATTATCAGGAAGGAGGCAGCGAAAAAGCTGGAAATACCTATGGAGAAATATCCTAATCTCTATATGCTATAGATGTATGTCACATGTTGTTTGGGAGGTTGTGACAATTTGAGGTGGATGCTCAGCATTCGAGGAGGAGCAACTAGTACAATCTGGTGAAAGATGCAGTGAAGTACATGTTGTTGCCCCTAAGCAGGCTGCATGTAAAAATTTCATTACTCTTATCAGAAAATTTGAATTTGATATTAAGGAAACCAGGCAAATTCATGTGCTGATAGTGAAACAAACAATTGAGACCGAGGTTGAATTACAAGTGGATGAACAGTCTAAAATAGTTATACCTTTATTGCAAGAATTAAGTGAGTTAATGCCTAAAGAGATTCTAGATGGGTTATGATGTGGACATCAAATCATATCGAGAAAGAGGTGCTAGGGACCTGTTGTTCTATCCACTTGGTCTAATAACTCGAGCAAGGGCGAGGGAATTCAAGTAAGCTGTCAGCAGCATGGTTCAAGATTTTTAGATTGGAGGTGATATTGATTTGAGAATTGAAGATTCTAAAACTAGTTGGTGCAACACGATTACATTTAGCCTCACGAATTCTGAACGGATTTAGGGCTAATGAGCTCCGAATGGACTAAAATTTGGTCTACTGAAGCAAAATGGCGTCCTGATATAGCCATGAATTGCAATGGATTTCGACCATTCGGCATCGTTTATATGGACTTTTAGGCCATTTTCTATTTTTAGGTGAATTTTTTTTATTAATTAAGGTTATTTTCATCTTTTTTACCCTTTTAAGGTTAGCATCATATATGAGGGTGTTTATGAGTTTATGAGAAAATAACATTAATTCAGAATTTTATACAGAGAGTTTTCTTCTTCTTCGAGTTCTTTTGAAAACTAGATTTTATCAAGGTTTCCTTGTGACAATCAATCGACTTATCGAGCAAGATCACGGATTTTCTTGTTCGTGGCATCTACAACGTGGATGATTGATACAGGTTCGTCAACAAGTTACGCTCATACCGAGGTTACCAATCACAAATTTGATTGGGGGTCGAGGTTCGCAATTCGCAACCCCTGGATTTTCATAAAATGATCAGTTTTCACAGCGATTTATATCATATGGTATCATAGCCTAGGTTACTAACAAGTTTGGACCTAATAGTCACACGGAAGAGATACGGGTTGTCGCGATCCCCGACCCATGGCTCAATGTGTGAGGGGAAGATTGTTGGGGTTGTCCACCATCGGTTGTGAAATATGCTGGTAGTCGGTTTATAAATGTCAGGAAAAATCTCAACTTTTGAGATAGCTTTTGGGTTGAGAAAGACCTAAAACCACCCAACACTGGTATCAAAGCTGGTTCTACAAGATCTACTTATCTTACTTTTACTAATTTTACTTCAGCAATCTAGGATTTATAGAATTAGGGTTTACAGAATTGGGGATTCGTTATTAATCGAATTAGGATTCTGAATTGTTCTTTCTGCAATACCAATTTGGGTTTAGGGTTTTTTGGTCCAAGTTGTTTTGATTGTATTGAGTTCATAAAAAAAAAAAAAAGAGTTTCGGCAAAAAAAAAATAGTGAAAAAAAACTAAAAAAAGGTATCGGTAAAAAAAAACCCAAGCAAAAAAATAAAAAAAATTGAAAAAAAGGTCAAAAAAATCAAGAGGACGACTCATTCATTCATTCATTATTATTATTATTATTAGTTGGACCGAATAGAAAAAAAAAAGTAGCAGAAATTGAATCTAAATTCAAATCTAGCAAAAGTTGTTGAATTGAGCAGTATATTGCTGAATTGATCTTTCTTGGTGGTTTAGTTGACTATTCTGAGGAACTTGTTAGACTGAAATTCTAGTTTGATAAAGAGCTTGAAAGAAAAAAAATGAGAGGAAAAAGGCAAGAGTGTGTGAGTTTAATTGATGGAAGAAAAAGCCTAGAATGAGTTAAACACGAGGGGAGTGATAAATACCTTGAGCGAAACATGTGAGGGAGTGTGATGAGATTTCTTTTATTTGTAACATCTTGCAGGTTTAGACCAAAAAAAAAATCAGGCTAGGAAAGCGTAAATCAAAGGAAGGATGACACCAATCCAAAGGATAATGCGATTTTAGCAGGCATCCAGTAGTTGAGCTTACAACTTGAAGCACTTAGCAATCGAGTTATGAGGTGTGAGACGAGGCTTAATGGTGATCAAGAGCAACCACGAGAGAGGCCACAAAATCAGCGAGATGAGCCTAGGGCACAACCCAGATGGCAGCGGCAATCTAACGATAAATATGTGTCCGACATAGAAGAAGACCGAGATGGAAGGTTTGGGAGGAGAAACAGACCCTGAAAGCTCAGACATCAAGAAGATGATAAGTTTAGCAATATCAAGATACAGATTCCATCTTTCCAGGAAAAGAATGATCCTGATGCATATCTAGAATGGGAGAAACGAATGGAGATGGTATTTGACTGATAGAGATATTCGGAGCTCAAGAAGGTAAAAATTATAGCCGTTGAATTCATTGATTATGCTATAATTTGGTGAGATCAGCTTGTGAATAGTAGGAGATGCGATGGTGAGATATCGATAGAAATGTGGGATGAGATGAAAGCGATGATAAGGAAGCGCTTCATACCAAGTCATTACCACAAAGACTTGTTTCATAAACTGCAAAATCTCATACAAGGTAATAAGAGTGTAGAAGAAAACCATCTAGAGATGGAGATTCCCATGATCCGTGCTAATGTGGTAGAGGACCATGAAACTACTATGTTACGATTCTTATGTGATTTGAGTCAAGATATAGCAAGAGTGATAGAACTGCAACATTACGTCGAGTTGGAGGAATTGGTGGACAAAGCTATCAAAGTAGAGAGACAATTGAAGTTGAACCGAAATTTCAAGAGTGGTGGAAGTTCAAGCTCGAATTGGAAATCCAATTAGAAAAGAGACGAAAAGTCGAACTGGAAGGGAAACAACACCAAGGTCGAAACTTTAAAGAAGAAGGAGAAAAATGACAGAGTTGGTTTGAATCCGACTTCAGGTAAAACTGAAAATCCTAACACTAGAACTCGTGAAATTAAATGTTTCAAGTGTTTAGGCAAAGATCATATAGCGAATCAATGCCCTAATAGGAGGGTAACGATAACTGGACCTAGAGATGTTCAATTTGAAAGCGATAGAGAGGAAGAAGAAGAAATTATGCCATCATTAGAGGATTGTAGTGATGTCAAGATGTTAGTCAAGGGTGAATTGATGGTGCTTAGACGTCCTCTTAGCGTGCAATTCAAGGAGGATGAGCATCACTAGCAACGTGATAACTTGTTCCATACAAGATGCTTTGTGAATGGTAAGATTTGTAGTTTAATTATTCATAGAGGTAGTTGTACAAATGTGACAAGTTGTACTATAGTGGAGAAACTAGGATTGAAGATTATAAAGCACCTTACACCATATAGACTTCAGTGGTTGAATGATAATGGTGAAGTAAAAGTGTCAAAACAAGTCCTAGTTTCATTTGAGTTAGGACGATAAAAGGATGAGGTGGTGTGTGATGTTGTACCTATGCAAGCAGGACATCTCTTACTTGGTTGACCATGGCAGTATGATAGGAGAGTACATCATGATGGGTACACTAACCAATATTCAATGGTAATGAATCAAAAGACTCACACTTTGGTACAATAACACCTACTGAGGTGTATGAAGACCAACTAGAACTACAAAGTGAGGCTGAGCAAGAGAGAAAAAGTAAGAAAACGGAGAGCTTGCATGGAAAGTCTGAGACGCAAGAAAAAGGAGAGGCTGAGAAAAATAGAGTGGTAAAAACTGAGGGAAAAGCAAAGAGAAAAGAATTTATTTGCAAGATCGAGTAAAGCGAGGAGAGGTTTGATTTTGGACCGATCGAGGCTTGTACTTTTGTACAATGAGACATTGTTTACTACAAACGATCTTGACTCAAGTTTGCCTGGTTCTGTCATGTCTTTTTTATAGGAATTTGAAGATATCTTTCCTAATGAGGTTCCTAGAGGTTTACCACAGATTCGAGGCATAAAGCATCAAATCGACTTGATACCTCGTGCGCCATTACCTAACCGACCTGCATATCGAAGTAATCCCTAGGAGACAAAGGAACTTCAGCGACAAGTTAGTGAATTATTGGAATGATGATATGTGTGAGAAAGTCTTAACTCGTGTGCTGTTCTTGTTTTGTTAGTGCCAAAAAAGGATGGGACTTGGCGAATGTGTGTTGATTGCCGAGCAATCAACAATATTACGATAAAGTATCGACATCCTATTCCTAAATTAGATGACATGTTAGATGAGTTACATGGAGCTTGCGTATTTACTAAAATTGATCTGAAAAGTGGTATCATCATATTAGAATGAAAGAATGGGATAGATGAAAAAATGCATTTAAGACCAAGTATAAGTTGTATGAGTGGTTAGTCATGCCATTTGGTTTAATTAATGCACCTAGTACTTTCATGCGACTTATGAATCATGTTCTATTTGCTTTTATTGGTCAATTTGTGGTTGTCTATTTTGATGATATTTTGATCTATAGTCGAAGTCTAGATGACCATATTGAACATGTGCGCGCTATTTTACAGGTTTTAAGAGCTGATAAACTATATGCTAATATGAAGAAGTGTTATTTTGTGACTAACAAATTAGTATTTTCAATGTTTGTTGTTGGTGCTGATGGAATACAGAAAAAGTGAAAGCAATCCGAGAATGGCCAATACCTAAAATTGTAGAAAAGGTGCGTGGCTTTCATGGCTTGGCCAGTTTCTATCGCAAATTTGCGAAGGATTTCAGCACCATCACCGCACCTTTAACCGAGGTCATCAAGAAGCATGTGGGTTTCACGTGGGAGAAGAGCAAGAGAGAGCATTCAATCTGTTGAAAGATAAGCTAACTAATGCTCCTTTGTTATCTTTACTAAATTTCAGTACTACTTTTGAAATAGAATGCAATGTTTCCGGTACAGGAATTGGAGCTGTGTTGATGCAAGGAGGACATCCCATAGTTTATTTCAGCGAGAAGTTAAGCGGAGCAACATTGAATTATCCAACTTACGATAAGGAGATGTACGCTTTGGTGCAAGCTTTAGAGACTTGGCAACATTACCTACGGTCAAAGGAGTCCGTGATCCACATTAACTATGAGACATTAAAGTACTTGAGAGGACTGCAAAAGTTGAACAAAAGACATGCCAAATGGATGAAGTTCATCGAGACTTTTCCGTATGTGATCAAATAGAAGAAGGTAAGGAAAATGTGGTAGCCAATGCACTTTCTAGAAGATACGCAATTCTAACTACTCTAGGGGCAAAGTATTTAGATTTTGAGCATATCAAAGAATTATATACTTATGATGATGACTTTGGAAGAGTATTTGAAGCTTATGAGCATGCTGTGTTTGAAAAATTCTATAGATATGATGACTTTCTGTTTCGTGAAAATAAGCTGTGTTTGCATAGATGCTCTTTGTGAGAGTTGTTGGTGCAAGAGGCGCATAGTGGTGGTTTAATGGGGCATTTTGGAATCAGTAAAACTTATGAGATGCTGCATAAATATTTTTATTGGCCACACATAAAGTAGAATGTCACGCGTGTTTGTGAAAGGTGCATTACGTGTAAACAGGCTAAGTCTGCAACTAAACCACATGGTTTATATATACCTTTGTCTATCTCGACACATCATTGGGTTGATGCTTTTATGGATTGCGTGTTAGGATTGCCTAGATCTAAGCATGATATGGATTCTATTTATGTGATTGTAGATCGATTTTTAAAGATGACTCATTTTATACCCTGTCATAAATTCGATAATGTATCACATGTTGCTGATTTGTTCTTTTGTGAGGTTGTGCATTTACATGGCATGCCTAGGTCCAATGTTTCTAATGCGATACTAAATTTCTTAACTACTTTTGAAAGACATTGTGGAAGAAATTAGGTACACAGCTTTTATTCTATACTACTTGTCATCTACAAACTGATGGCCAAAGTGAAATAGTTAATAGAACTCCAGGGATATTGTTGGGTGCTATCATTAAAAAGAATATTAAGTCTTTGGAAGATTGTTTACCACATGATGGGTTTGCATATAATAGAAGCGTGCATTTTGCTACTAAATTCATACCGTTTGAGGTTGTCTATGGTTTTAATCCGTTAACTCCATTAGATTTAACCCCTTTGCCTGTTAATGAGCATGTAGATTTAGATGGTGCTAAGAAGACCAAATTTATGAAAACATTGCATGAGAAGATGCGGTTGAATATTGAGCACAAGACAGAGTAATATGTAAAGCATGCTAACAAGGGCCATAAGAAAGTAGTGTTTGAACCCGGCAATTGAGTTTGGATTCATATGCGCACTGAGCATTTTCCCGAGCAGCAACGTTCTAAGTTATTACCACGAGGGGATAAACCATTTATGGTATTGGAGAGGGTCAACGATAATGCCTACAAACTTGATCTTCCAAGTATGTATGGTATTAGTGCTACTTTTAATGTTACTAGCTTGACTCTTTTCGATGCAGGTGATGATTTGAGGGCAAATCCTTTGCATGGAAGAGGGAATGATGTGGACATCGAACCATACCGAGGAGAGCTAGGAACCCATTGTTCTATCTGTTTGGTCTAATTACTCGAGCAAGGGCGAGAGAATTCAAGCAAGTTGTCAACATCATGGTTCAAGATATTTGGAGTGGAGATAATCTTGATTTGAGAATTGAAGATTCTGAAGCTCCTTGGCGCAATACGATTACATTTATCCTCATGAATTTTGAACGAATTTAGGGCTAACGAGCTCCGAATGGGCTCAAATTTGGTCAATTGAAGCGAAACGACGTTCTGATCAATACTCATGGCCTATGGCCATGAACGGCGATGGATTTTTTCATGTTTAGGCCATTTTCTATATTTATGCGATTTTTTTATTAATTAAAGCTATTTTCGTCTTTTTGCCCTTTTAGAGTTGGCATCATATATAAGGGTATTTATGAGTTTCTGAGAAAACAATATAAATTCAGAATTTTATACAGAGAGTTTTCCTCTTCTTCGAGTTCTTTTGAAAATTAGATCTTGCCAAGGCTTCCTTGTGGTGATCGATTGACTTATCGAGCAAGATGATGAATTTTCTTGTTATTGGCATCTACAACGTGGATTGGTTGACACAAGTTCATCAACAGGTCACGCTCATATTGTGATTACCAATTAGAGGTTCGATTAAGGGTCGAGGCTTGCAATTCGCAACCCCTGCATATTCATAGAACAATATGTTTCCGCGGCGATTCACATCAGGTTACCTCCTATGCACGATATTCAACACCATATAGATTTAATTCCTGTTGCTAGTCTATCTAACTTACCGCACTATAGGATGAGTCTCAAGGAGAGTGAAGTGCTGAAAGAGAAGGTTAAGGAGTTATTGCAAAGAAAGATGAAAGTTAAAGGACGTGCGTAGATAGTAAAGCCATCAACAAGATAACTGTGGGCTACAAGTTTCCAATTTCTAGATTAGATAACATGCTGGATAAGTTGCATAGACCTAAGTGGTTTACGAAGCTGGTTTTGAAGAACGGGTATCATCAAATTCGTATTTAGCCCAAAGATGAGTGGAAAATAACTTTCAAGACAAAAGAGGGGCTGTACGAGTGGTTGGTGATGCCGTTCGGGCTTTCTAATGCTCCGAGCACTTTCATGAGGCTTATGAATCGGGTTTTAAAATTCTTTATTGAAAAATTTATTGTAGTATATTTTGATGATATCCTGATTTATAGTAAAACTGAGGAGGATCATTTGATGCATTTGAGGGAGGTGTTGACAGCCTTGCAAATTAATAAGTTGCATATAAATCTTAAAAAGTGCAATTTTCTAACAAATAAGCTGTTATTCTTGGGGCTTGATGAGGCAAAGGTCAGAGCAATAAGAAAGTGGTCAACTCCTAAAACAGTTTATGTAGAAATTTCTTAGGCCAGCTAATTTCTACAGGTGATTTTAGAATTTCAGTACAATTGCAGTCCTAATTATAGAATGTATGAAGATAGGTAAATTTTTATGGGGAAATGAATCCAAGAATAGTTTTATTATTCTAAAGAAAAAATTATGTACCACACCAGTTCTTGCTTTACCTGATTTTGATAAACTGTTTGAAGTGGACTATGATGCCAACAGTGTGGGTGTAGGAGCTGTCTTATCTCATAAGCACAAACCAGTTTGCTTTTTCAGTGAGAAGCTTGGTGATGCAATGTGGAAGTAGAGAATTTATGACAGAATTTTATTTTGTTATGAGGCCTTCAAAAACCTAGGTGCATTATCTAATTGGGAAAGAATTCGTCATTTATTCTAATCATGAAGCTTTGAAATATCTGAATAGTCATAAAAGGATTAGTAAAGATATGCATGATCATTGGTGTCAATTCTTATAGAAGTTTCCTTTCAGATTACAACACAAGTCAGGTTTGTAGAATGTGGTGGCTGATGTGTTGAGCAGGAGAGCTAGTTTGTTGATTACTTTAAGCTAAGACAATATGCGGTTTGAACAACTGAAAGACTATTATGCGGATGATGATGACTTTGGACAAATTTGGGAGTCATGTGCTGCTGGTCAACCTATGCAAGATGGATATTTGATGCGTGGTAATCAGCTTTGCCTCCCTCAAACATTATTACAAGAGAAGATAATTCGTGATTTGCATAATGATGGGTTGGCTGCATATCTGGGTCGAAATAAAACTATTGCTATAGTCATGGAGCGATTTTACTGGTCCCAATTGCATAGGGATGTTAGCAAGTATGTGCAAAAGTTTATGTTTGCCAAACTGCTAAGAGGCAATCTAAGAATACAGGTTTGTATATGTCTTTACCTATTCCTGACAATATTTGGGAAGATCTGTCAATGAATTTTGTGCTTGAATTGCCATGAAACCAAAGAGGTGTGGATTTTGTTTTTATTGTGGTGCACAGATTTTCCAAGATGACACGCTTTATTCATTGTAGGAAAACTTCTGATGTTGTAAGTGTGGCCAGATTGTTTTTCATGGAAATAGTTCTTTTGCATGGAGTGCCTAAGTTTATTACTTTAGATACAAATAGCAAATTTCTGGGGAACTTTTCGCGAACTTTATGAAAATTGTTTGATTCATCTCTATATTTCAATAGCATAACCCACCCTCAAACTGATGGGCAGACAAAGGTGGTCAATAAAATTTTAGGCAACTTAATTTGAAGTCTTTGTGGGGACAAGCAGAAGCAGTGGGACATTGCTTTATAGCAAGCAAAGTTTGCTTATAATAATACAATTCATATTTCTATTGGCAAGTGACCTTTTTCTATCATCCATACAAAGACGCTTAAGCAAACCGACAAGAGTGTTGCTGCGGATCATATGGCTAAACAAATTGTAGAGGTGTAATTGAACGTGAAGCAAAAGTTGGAAACGACTAATCAAAAGTACAAGGTTGCAGTAAATAAACATAAGTGGAAGCAGATAAAGAAGTATTGGCCTTACACTATCAAAAGTACAAGGTTGCAGTAGGTGATCAAGTTATGGTATTTCATCATAAAGAGAGGTTACCAGTTGACTCTTATAGCAAATTGCAGCAAAAGAAGTATTGGCCTTACACTATCAGCAGGAAGATCAACGATAATGCCTATGTTATCGACTTTCCACAAAGCATGGGCATATTCAACACTTTCAATGTTGTTGATTTGTCATTGTTTCATGAGTCAACTGAGTCGTTGTATCACTTTCTTTTTTGCCATTTTTTCTTTTCATCTAAGTTCACTGAATGGGGGAAAGGGAACCCTCATAGACACCGAAGTGACAATTCTTGAATGAGGTATTCAACTCCAGGGATGAATCGTCTAATTCGAGGACGAGTTCTTCTCTAGTGAAGGAGAATGATGCGGAGTCTATTAGTAATGCGTTTTTAGACAAATTAGACCGAAAAAATTCAATCGGAAGGCGAAACGATGATACGACTAGAATCGGCGGACTCGGTCGACGACATCAGATTAAGCTCAAATTCAACTGGCCAAAGAGAAACAATGCGATGATCAATACTCAGGACCTTTGGCCATGAACTGTAATGGATTTCGGCAATTTGAGATCTTTTAGATGAGTTTTTCAATTATTTTAGTATTTTTGGATTTAATTTAATTTTAGCGATATTTTAGTAATTTTACGGCTTTGATGTCATAAAGGTTAACACCTTATATAAGCTTGTTTTACGATTTTTGAAAGACATAATATTATCATCTTAATTCAATTTCGAGAATTTTCCTCTCTAAGCAAGGATTTGTTTGTTATCTTCACTGAATGCTACGTCAAGTTGAGGATTGATTAGGTAAATTTCCCAATTATACACTAGCTAATACAATTATACATGCATTGAAAAATTACATGTGTCAATGACATGGTCAATGCGGTATCAACGCTTTCTAAATAATTTTTTAAACTCAAACTTAAGGGCTATTGGAAAGTTTAATCCAAAAGCTTAATCTTATAGGTGGAAAGAGACCACATAAATATAAAAAGCATATAAGACCCGCAATTAGGTGATGTGGAATAATAACTTCAACACTCCATCTCACGTGCAAGCCGGATTATGAGTGACACTTGAAATTTAACTAACGGATGGTGGACCCACGCACATTCATGAAAGGGATAACACTGGCTGTGATACCAATGTTGAGTGATCTTGGCCTTTCTCATCTCAAAAACTAGTTCAAAAGTTAAGACTTTTCCTCACACTTATAAATCAATCATCAGCCATTGGGTCAGAGCTGATATCAATTGTTAGAAAGTTTAATTTAAAAAGTTAAACTTATAGGTGGAATGAGACCACATGAAGGGTGGATGCATGCATATTCATGGAAGGGATAACACCGGCTGTGATACCATGTTAGAAAGTCCAACCCAAAAGCTTAAGCTTATAGGTAAAAGAAGACCACATGAATATAAAGAACATATAATAGCCATTATCATGCAATGTATGATAATAACTTCAACAAGAACTCTCCTTTTTTTATTGGTCTATTTTTCCCACGTATCATTATCATATGGTGTAGCCGTCACGTGAAATACTTTCTCACACGCATGGAAGATTTAAGAGAATTTGAATTGTAGAGAGAGTACTTAAAATTTAGACCACGCGTTCATCTAGCACGTTAGTTAAGCTTTGTAATACACAGGTTTAGAAGGATTTACAAATTTTACATTCATCATCCATTTAGTTGGTAAATAATAATATTCACAGATTGAGCCCCAAATTGACTGTGCTTCCTTTCCGTTGGTCCGGATGATACATAGTACAACGATGAAATAGTTAAGCGTGGATGAGCTTATATCCTAATCAAAATTAATTAGGATGTTTGTTTTTTTCAATTTTTCAACTATCTCGATCATCTTCTGTTGGCTGGGTTCGCTTCATTGGTGAGGCCCATCGTTTTTGTTCTTTTATTTTTTGTTCAAAAGAAAAACAAGACAAAACAAAATAAAAGCCAAAACTCAAAAAGAAAAAAATAGGCTGTCTTTTGTGTGTTTTCTCGTGCGTGTGTTTGTGAGAAATAGAAAAGATGAGACCGAGAGAAAAGATAATATAGGAAGCTCTCGGTCACCGGTGAGGAAAAAGAAAGAAAGAAAAGGTGCACGGCAATTCGAAGGCCAAATCTTGACGGATTTGGCTCAAATTTCAACATATTGTTCGTGAGACCGAGATCTACGAGTTGATCAGTTTCGTTCGTCGAGATTAGTTTTCAAATTCTCTTATTGCGGTTAGGGTTTTCTTGCCCATTTTTGTATTATTCCACCTTTATGGTGAGGAAAGCTTTTGTGATGTTGATGATGAGCCTCTAGTGTATGACTAAAGAGAAATGATTTGTGCATCCTTCTATTCTTTGTGATTAGTGGAATTTTTCCGTCATCCGTGGTTTTTTCCCATTTTGAATTTTTCACATAAACCTTGGAGTATTGTCTCTTTATCATTCTGTTATCGTATTTACATATTGCGAGGTTATTTTTGCTGGATATATTTGCTGGTTGTTATTGAATTGAATGGGACTAGTATCGGGAGCTAGTGTTTGATCCTGAATTGGTTTGGTTTATACCGAAATGCTACCTGTTTTTCCCCAATAAATTAGTATTAGAGCTAGAGTTGAGATTTTAATATTAGAGAGAGGATACGAGTGACACTATGTTCAAGTTAAATGCTTCGAATTACTCTATATGAAAGTCTCGGATGAAAGACATGTTATATTGCAAAAATTTATTTGATTCGGTCGGAGGTGATGAAGTTAAAGGAGATAATGAAGATAAAGAGTGGGAGCAAATGAATCAGAAGACGATTGGATTTATTTGACAATGGATTGATGATAGTGTGTTTCATCATGTTGCTCAAGAAACGAAAGTTGATACTTTGTGGAATAAAGTGCAAGATCTCTATGAGAGGAGAACTCCACAAAATAAAGCTCTTCTAGTGAAAAGACATGTGAATTTGATAAATAAGGTAGGGAGTAGCATGACGAAACACGTGAGTGAATTTCAAGATGTTGTAAATCAATTGGCAAATCTTGAGATTGACCTTGGTGATGAATTGCAATCATGCTTATTGCTTGGTACTCTTCCAAATAGTTGGGACACCTTGGTTGTGACGCTAAACAATTCGGCTCCTAATGGTGTGATTTCTATGAGCATGATTAAAGAAATTTTATTTAATGAAGAAACGAGGAGAAAATGTTTGAATCATGCTTCCAAATCCAAGGCATTTGTTGTAGAGCACAGAAGGAGAAGTTAGTCAAGAAAGTTTCAAAGTAATGACATGGGCAAGTCAAAAGGAAGATCGAAGTCAAGACCGAGAAGGATGGTGAAATGTTACAATTGTGGCAAGATAAGACATTATGCCAAAGAATGTTGGTAATCAAAGAGAGATAAATTACATGATAGAAATGGAGATAGAAAGAATGAAGAGAATTAGACTATAATAGCAGTTGCGTCTAATGGCGATATTGTGTTATTTGTGACAATGGTTGTGTAAATCTCACATGCCAAGATTCTAGCTGGATTGTTGATTCTATAGTTTTTTTTCATGTCAGCTCACAGTGTGACTCCTTTACATCCTATCATAACGGTGACTTTCGTTATGTTAGGATGGGAAATAGCGGTGTTTCTAAGGTTATCAGCACGAGAGATATTTATTTGGAGGCCGATATTGAGTGTACTTTGCTTCTAAAAAATGTGAGACATGTTCTAGATATTCGACTTCACTTGATCTCCATGGGTGCCTTTAGATATTGCAACTGCTTTTATGATGGCAAATGAAAATTAACTAAAGGCTCTATGGTGGTGGCAAAAAGCAAGAAGACATCCACTCTCTACAACATGCAAGTAAATTTGATGTGAGGAGAGGTAAATGTAGTGAAAGACTCCTTAGTTGACTTATGGCATGTGAGGCTTAGTCATCTTAGCGAGAAAGGGCTTGAAACACTTGCTGGGAAGAATCTTCTACTATTGAAGGAGAACAATCTCATGGAGTGTACTCATTGCCTCATGGGTAAGTAACATCGATTCTCATTTCATAGTTCATCTCCACACACAAAATCTAATGTACTTAATTTAGTTCACATTGATATTTGTTGCATGGATGCTAGAACACTTGGTGATGAGTTGTATTTTGTAACATCTATTAATGATTGCTCTGGAGAAGTGTGGGCTGTTGCATTGAAATCTAAAGACTAGGTGCTTGTGGCTTTCAAACAATTTCATATCAGTGTTGAAAGGGAAATAGAAAAAAAAAACTAGCATGTGTTCGAGCTAACGACTGTGGTGAATATAGATGACTATTTAAGCATTATTGCAGGGACTATGGTATCAAGCTTAAAAAGATTGTTTTGAAAATACTACAGCAGAGTGGAGTAGTAAAGAGAATGAACCGGATGATTAATGATCGGATTCGGTTTATGCTATCTCATGCGAAATTGCCCAAGTCATTTTGGGGCGAAGTATTGAGAACGGAAGTTAACTTGATAAATCTTTCTCTATCACTTCCTCTAAAGGGGATGTTCCACAAAGAGTATGGAGTGGGAAAGATTTCTCCTATAATTATCTTAAGGCGTTTGGTTGCCAGGCGTTTGCGCATGTTCCAAGAGATAAAAGGTCCAAACTTGATAATAGGTTTAAACAGTGTATCTTCTTGGGTTATGGATATGAAGAGTTTGACCACAGGTTATGGGATCCAACTATAAAGAAAGCCATTATAAGCCGAGATGTGGTATTCTTTGAGCATCAAACCATTGAAGACATCGAGAAGCTAGAGAAGCCAAAGAACGCAGTTCAACATACTGTTAGTTTCAGACAAATCCTCCTCCCGTATTGGGCAAAAATCACGAGGGAGAAGTGCATGGAAATTATTTAAAAAGGTGAATCCTCATAGAATATTGATTCTTCAGCTGAGACAGGTGAAACAGTTGAGACAACACAATCAGTTGAGCAAGAGCAATCAATTGAGCCAGCTAAGCAAGAACAAGCTGTCCAACCTCAAGTTAGAAGATCAGAAAGAGATCGTCGACCCTTACAAAAATATCAGCCGCATGAGAATGTGTTACTCACTGATGCAGGGGAGCCTGAAACTTATGAAGAGGCTATGTCAATCAATCAAAAGAATAACTAGCACGAGCTACGCAAGATGAGCTCAAATCTTTGCATGAGAACCACACATTTGAGTTGGTGAATTTTTCTAAGGGTAAGAGAACACTCACAAATAAGTGGATGTATAAGTTAATGACGGAAGAAAGCAGTTTGAAGCCACGATACAAGGCTAGGCTTGTTGTGAAGGCTATTTGTCAGAAGAAGGGATTCGATTTTGAAGAGATTTTTTCACCAGTTGTGAAAATGCATTAGAGTTGTTCTTGGGTTGGCCGCCAGTTTGGGCTTGGAAATTGAACAGTTTGATGTTAAAATAGCTTTTCTTCAAGGAGACTTAAAAGAAGAGATATATATGGAGCAACTGGAGGGTTTTAAAGTTAAAGGCAAGGAGCATCTTGTATGTAGGCTAAGAAAGAGTCTATACGGTCTCAAGCAAGCGCTAAGACAGTGGTATGTAAAGTTTAATTCATTCATGGAAACTCATGAATATGGTAAAATTACTTCTGATTCTTGTGTTTTTATTAAAAGATTCTCAGATGATGATTTTATTATCTTCTTGCTCTATGTGGATGACATGTTAATAATTGGGCATAATGATAACAAAATCAAGAGTTTGAAAAATGAATTGAGTAAAGGCTTTGCGATGAAGGATCTAGAATCGGCTAAGCAAATCCTTGGCATGAGGATCACTCGTGATAGGAAGAATAGAAAACTCTGGCTATCTCAGGAGAAGTATATTGAAAATGTGCTAGAAAGATTCAACATGAGCACATGTAAGCCGGTAAGTACTCCACTTACTGGTCACTTTAAGTTTAGGAGTAACAAGTGTCCTACAAGTGAGAATGAGAGTGAAGAGATGATGAAAATTCCCTACACATCTGCCGTGGGTAGTTTGATGTATTTCATGGTTTGTACGAGACCGGATATTGCTCATGCAGTTGAAGTTGTCAGTAATATTTCTATCAAATCCACGTAAAAACCATTAGGGCGCTATGAAATGGTTTTTTCGGTATCTTAGAGGCACTTCCAGATTCTGCTTGTGTTATGCAAATGGAAAGCCTGAGTTAAGTGGCTATTCATATTACGATTATGATGATAACAGTACTTCCAAAAAGTTTGCATTGGGTTATATGATGACCTTTGCAGGGGGAGAAGTTTCATGGAAATCGAGATTGCAAAAATGCATTGATTTGGCTACGATTGAAGTGGAATATTTAGCAATAACCGAAGGAGGCAAGGAACTCTTCTGGATGCAGAAATTCCTACAAGAGTTGGGTTTGAATAAAAAAAAGTTTGTTCTATTTTGCGATAGCATAAGTGCTATTTATCTCAGCAAAAATACAGCATTGCATTTGAGATCAAAGCATATTGATGTCAAATATCATTGGGTTTGAGAGAATTTAGTAGAGAAGTCGTTTTTTCTTAAGAAGGTTTGTACCTACAATAACGGGTCCGATATAATGACCAAAACCTTGCCTGTGATGAAACTAGACTCTTGTAGGAGCAAAGCAGGTATTACGGAACTCTCCACAAGAGGCAAGAGGAAGATTTGTTGGCTAGGTCCGCCTCATTGGTGGGGCCCAGCGTTTTTGTTCTTTTATTTTATTTTTTTGTTCAAAAGAAAAACAAGATAAAAGAAAAGAAAAAAGTCAAAAGTCAAAAAGAATAAAAAAAAAAAAAAAGGGCTGCCTTTTATGTGTTTTCTCGTCCGTGTGTGTTCGTGAGAAATAGAAAAGTTGATACCGAGAGAAAAGAAAGCACAGGAAGCTCTCAACCATCAGTTAAGGGAAAAAAAATGGAGCACAGCGATTCGAAGTCCAAACGTTGACGGATTTGGCTTAAATTTCAGTATATTGTTCGTGAGACCAAGATCTACGAGTTGATCGGTTTCATTCGTCGAGATTCGTTTTCGAATTCTCCTTTTGTTGTTAGGGTTTTCTTATCCTTTTTTTTTATTATTTCACCTTTATGGTGAGGAAAGCTTTTGTGATATTGATGTTGAGTCTCTAGTATGTGACTAAAGAAAAACATTTTGTGCATCCCGCTGTTATTTGTGATTAGTGTAATTTTTTGTCGTCCGTGATTTTTTCCTGTTTCAAGTTTTCCACTTAAATCTTAGAGTATTGTCTCTTTATCATTTCGTTATCGTGTTTACATATTGTGAGGTTATTTTTGCTGAATATATTTGCCGGTTGACGTTGGATCGAATCGGAGTAGTATCAGGAGCTAATGTTTGATCCTGGATTGGTTTGATCTATGCCGAGGTGCTGCCCGTTTTTCCTCAACATCTTCAACTCTCACATCAGGATATCTTCCAATTTCTTTACCAAATCCAGCTTAATTATCGAGTCGTATTATGTGCATCACGACCGGAAACTTCTATGGCTTTGTCTTAAACATACATGTTTTCCTTGTTGATTTGCTAAGAAGTCAAATTTTCTCTTATTGATGAGGATATAATTCGAAATTTTTGTTAGGTCAATTGCCAGTATAACATATAAGTCACATGAGTTATTATTATTATTATTATTTATAACCAAGGTGTTCGGGTCAGTTTGCGCGCACCTCGACTATTCCTCGAGGGGAGACTAACACAACAACCCACCGCCATGACCCCCCACTTAAATCACAGGTGTTCATTTGGGGAATCGAACCTGGAATCAGTGTACCTAACCACACATGAGTTATTTTTTATGGTTGTAAATGGAACAATTCGATTACAAAGCTAAGTCTAGAAAGTGCACGTCACCCATTCAAAGGTGAACTTGTAAAAAAAAAATTCTTGCGCCGGCAATGGATCTAACGATAATCTCCTAACTCAAAAGTACGAATTTTTGTGTCTCATATTGAATTATTAGGGGGTTTTAGAGAGAAACTCAACGCATATTTTTCTTTTCACGCTGAATTTCGTCGCAAGACTTGATGTGGTTGTCTTGTCGTTGGCCTTCACTGAGGCAAAGAAAACCGAGTATTACAGCCCGTAGCAAAGGAGGCCTGTTTGGTAACACTCCTATTTCACTAATTCTTATTCATTTATTCTCTAGAACAAAAACTTACTTGATAACGTCAGTTAGTTTTTCTCTTCTGGGGAACAGATCAGTGGCAAGGGAATATAAATAAGAAGAAGAAAAAAAAATTACTTCTTTATTCCGAGGAACAAAATTAGAAAAAACTAATTTTGCTCAGAAATTATTCCTGAAAATGGGATTGTTACTAAACAGGAGCTAAAACGACCCAATTTTGGGTCATTTCTTCTTGTTATCTCCTTCTACATAAATCAATTTATTCAGTTTTGCAGGCACCTAGTATGACCAATCTAGAAGTTCTTAGGATTAGGTTTCTAAACATTGTTGACAAAATTTATTCACCTTAGGGAACTCGAATAAAAGAATTTTGATGAGATTCTGTATCTCTTGCCATGAATGGCTTCGTGCAGGTCCAAGTCAATCAACTTACGTCCTTCTTGGAGAAGAAAAACAGATTACTGTACAAAATTGGGAAAGTATATGAAAACAACAGCACGAAACCCTTAAATTAACTCACTCAATATATGGTCCGCTTTAACCAATCTCAATGCTAAACGTTGTTGTTACGCTAGAAGCCACATCATATAATTTAATTTTGATTTCGATAGTGTTCAAGAGCTTTCAGCACTATTTGATGTGCAATTCAATTCATTGTGTGGGCCCTCTTGCTTCTGTTGTCCGTTTTGACCCGCCTTACATGAAGTTGTTGCCAGTATGCAATAGAAATCTGATACCTTCACCAAATAAGATCGCTAAGGGTGGGCCCAAGTTTGAAAAAGTCTGAACCTGTCAACATATTTAATTGGACTCACCTTCACTCAAAAACTTAAATTAGTTTATTATAAGCCAACTTTGATATATTAATTACTTAACACCACCCTTATTTTTCGATGTGAGACTTCTCTAACACAACTCATATATCTATCTCAACAATCTCCCTTTACGTGTGAATTGATTTTAGGTCATCTTCCCCTTATTCCTATATTGTTTTACATTAACATATCTCAACTTGAATCTTCATCAATGTCCAACGTCATCCTGGGTTTCTTTCTCCAAATTGAAACATGAAGCCTATCATTAGGTCCATGTTGCTACACCACAACGTCTACGGCGTGAAAATCGCGTTGGTCACCAATTCTTTCTTTGAGATATCCACCGAATCCTAGAACATATTATAGACCCACCAACCTACCATCGGCTCATATGGGAAAAAAAATGGCAATAGTAACATTATTGGATTAGTGTAACGGAACAAAACAATCTCCCCTCTTGTGCAACCCTAATAGGAAAAAATATGATAGAGCAATATAAATATCAATCGTGCAAGAACAGAAAGCAAGTTTACTTGGAAAACGTCCTTAGTGTGAGGAGAAAAAAAAAAGAATCACGGGCAAAAGTTCATCTATGTGGCGACAAAAAATTTGACTAATGGATTATTAGGTTAATTACACGGATTAACTAACCTAATACGACTCTCTCAAGCCCTATCAATTCGCAACTTGGATGAACATATTTTTTTTATTTAGGAGCCACCACTAATCATTTTTTGGTAGGTTAATTAAGAACCTAAATAACACAGCGGGATAACTATTTTAATTCTACAAACCAGAGATAATGAGTTCGAAGGCTTGATTACATTAATTAAAAATTAATCATTGCCCTTTCGGTACCTTAATTCCATAAGAAGTCCTAAACTGACGGCTCAAACTTGATTGAGTTTGATTTGAATTCAAAATAATGAAGTGATTTTTTTTTTTGTGTTTTCACTTATTAGATGCAATGCATAAATGATGACGATTAATGCATGAATAAAGAAAGAAAAGAAAAAAAATGAATGCAATGACATGAGAATTGTATAAACAATGGAATGCAATGCTAGACATGCAAAATTAAAGTCATGTTTTTCTATATGCAAAGTTTTGCTAATTAATTAAATCATTCAAGATGACATAATATGGTACGCAAATGTATAACGTACGAATCAAACGGTGAGCTGCAAGCATGGGATTTGCAGACATTAGATATGCTAATGTGAGATGCAAACATAAAATATGCAAATATGCGGACACCGGAAAATATAGCACGTGAAAATATGCAAACATGAGATATTCGAAAAATATGGTATGCAATAATATGGTGATATTCGAAGACATGCTAAATATGACATGCAAGATAATATGTGATATGCAGATATGAGATATGCAAGACATAGGATATGCAAAGATATGCAGGATGAGATATGCGAGCATAGGCACCGTATGCATGGAATATGCAAGATATGAGAAGAATTCTTTTGGCATTTTTTTTAGAATTTTCGTGCCTAAGATTGATTATCTTAGTTTTTATTCCAATTTCTCCAATGAGATTCCTAAAAATTTTAATTAGATACGGCTTCTAGAAAACCGTATCTTACTAAAATGTTTCAAGAATTTTTTTATGTATGAAATTCAAATATTTTTATGTATGAAATTCAAATAAGATAATATCAACCAAGACGATATCAAGATAATAATCAAGAGCAATTCATGAGTATCCACTTCATGATTTTCGAAAATTTAATGCTCTCAAATCTAAAGTCGGCTTATAAAGATAGCGAATTAGATCTAAATGGCAATAAATTAGATTAACTAACTTCCCATTTTTGCTAAACGGATCGTATCCGAATTAACGGTGCCTATTAGGAAAAGTAATTTTCTTAATTTAGATTTAGATCCTTTTTATTCATAAAATCCTGCCAAAAACATATACTTTACCTTATCTTGCAAAAATTGCTTTCCAAGTTTGAACTTTGAACATTGACGATATCAAGTTTTAAGGTTTGGACCGATGGTTGGGGGTCGCGGTGGATGTCGATGCACGTTGGGTGTCTTGGACATGTAGATTGGACGAGCTTCTAAGGGTGGCCACAGATGAAGCTCATAATAATCACATCTCAGTCAAATAATCATCCGTTACTTCTCATATGGTGAAAACGTGAGAGACCTGCAAAGAGAAGAAGAATAAAATAATAAAAATAAAAAAAGAGATCTTTTTCTTTTCCTCGGAATTTTGATTTCCTGGACTCCATTCCGCAAGCATAGCCTGGATCTTCTCTAGTTTCTTTAGGTTACATGCATTATCGAGAACTTGCAAGACACATAGATGGAAGTTGTTGGACATAGCTAAACTTGCTGGTGCATCCGCACAAAAATCAGTAGCTTAAGCAAAGAAAATTTCTCTGATTGTTGCTTCTTCTTTGATTTTTTTTTTTTGGTTTTTTTTTTTGACCTAGTGAAAGAGTTGATGGTCCAAGTCTTCTCTTTTCTTCATCGACTAATCCACGGATGTTCTTCTGGCGTTTCCCTTTATTGTTGTCGAAGACCAACCCTTGAGATCGAGCCTGAAGGAGAAAAAAAAATTATGATTTTCCTATGGTCGTATATGCATTGTGTGGCCCCCAAAATCTACCATGTTTGACGATGAATTGGCCTCCTAAAAATCTAAATTTTCCTGCAAATCAAACTCGAGAGTAAAAACTGAAAGAGCAAATAAAAATCAAGCGCAAGAAAGATGCAGTTATCTAATATCGATGAAAAATCCACCCCCTTTCTTCTCTGTCTCTCGCCATCTGGTGGTTGATTCATCAATGGACTTCATGTAGGTGTTGTTTATTGGGGAAAGGAAATCCAACTCTGACATGGATGTTTCGTCTGCCTTCAGAACCTGCGAGAAGAGTAGAATAACTCTTTTTCCTTCTCGTGCTTGAGGAACTCTTCATAGATTGAAGAGCCAGCCACAGCTACTCCTCTTCAAAATCTGCCGTATGTGTAAATTGTGTGGACTCCAAACTTCTGCCATATAATCAATAAAAGTCCCCCTCTAAAAGTCCCCCTCTAACCCTAATATGTATATATATAGAGAGAGGATTAGGGTAATATTCTAGTATTCAATCTTGACCGTCAAGATTTCATGCGAGATATCCATCGTAGGAGTGGAATTTTCTGAATATACAATGCCTTATGCATGAAATCTTCGGCCACCATAGGAGATACAGGGCTTTGACCGAAAATTGCTCTTTTATGCGCTTATCCGTGCGAATTTAAGGCATAACCGGGCTTTAATTAACTAATTAAGTAATTAATTTAAAGCTTCGTTCTTAAAAATTAAAATGTACCGAATGGAATTTAAATCGAGGTCGACAATTATCCCCTCTCCTGTGATCGGAAATTCTAAATTGATTCTGGCTTAGCCGCCTATTAAATTAAGCTCCATCGACTCGCTTTTGATTGAACGCCAACGCATGACAGAAAAAAAAAATAAATACTTAAATGCATGGAAGTTTATTTTTGCGAGAATTATAACTAAGTCTCATTTTATTAAATAAATGAATGAATTTCCTAAAAATTCAAAATTTATGTGTCAACAATCTAAAATCTTCACTATCGACAATATTGGGTGAACAAAGTTCTTTTTTAGTTAATAATAGAGGTACATAGAAGTAACAACATCAAGAACACCACTTTTGACAATACGCATGAACTTCACAAGAGATTAAGGATAAATGACGCCAAAACGCAAATTCAATTCAATCCACAAAGAACCTGACGTAGAGAGCACGAATCAACCTTCAGCTTTGATGAAAACCAGACATCACCTTTTTTCTCATATTTTATGCTCTCTATTTCTCTCTTGCTACTAAGTTTGAAAGAACTTTCTTTTGCGGTTGCCACAAAATAATAGTAAGAAAGCATATTTCTATATAGGAGTTATCATATGGGCTCAAGTTTTTTGGGTTTGTAATTTATTGGGCTTCCCTCACATGAGAGTAGAGACATCAAATGTGTGAGTCGGGTCGGCTTTGGGTTCGGCTCATATTGACGGATCTAACCCGTTTTCACCAATATTCAATAACTCATACCGAACCCGACCCGCAGTCGACCCGTACCCGACTCGACCCATTTTAACCTATATTATCAAATCATACTAATATTCTAAGAAAATATATATAGCTCATTTAATATATTTTAAGCTTTTCACATGCATATGTTACATAAAAACTTCACATCAAATAAAAAAGTAAAATAAAATAAAAATAATATAAAATAAAATAAAATAACTATTACTAAAAAAACATTCATGCAATAAAAAATCGAGGGATTTCTTTTCCTTTTTTAAATTTCTTTAAATTTTTTATTTGTTTTCAAATTTTTATTATTTTAAATGTTTTTTAATCAAGTGAAAATTTTCCTTTTTAAATTTTTTTCTATTTTTTTATTTTTAAATATATTTATTCAAAAATATTTTATTATTAAAAAATTATTTTATTTTTCCTCCGGCGACTGGAGGTGGTGGGCGGTGGTGGGCGGTGGCGGCGATGACCGGTGGCCAATAGTTTTTATATTTTTTATTATATTTTTTTCTGATTTATTTCACTAATTTATAAAAGTAGAAAATTAAAAAAATAAAAATAACCAAGCCTTTTAAGGCCTCTGACCCATGAGCAATTTGTGGAGCTGCTCTCACGATTGAAAATGGATTTAAGTTGTGATCCATTTATGACCCATCTAATTCAACTTAACTATTTTAGACCTATTTTTTTAAGCCCTTAAAAATTTAGAACCCATGTATAATCCATTTGTATGATTGGTCATTGACCCATATTGACGGCTCTACATGGGAGTGAACCCAATCAACAAAACCTTATGGCTTGAAAATGACGTACATGTGGGCACTTTTTCAAAAGATCACCCACTGTGATAGTGCTCTCAGCTGAGCATTCTTAATATGGAAGCTCTCTAATGCTAAATATTGTCGTTGTAACAAAAGGCACCTCTTATCAGTCAATTTCAGTTACAAATATATAATTCAACAACGTCCTCTTTCTATTCGATGGGCAAGTCAATTTATTCCTCAGCCCTTTCCTATCCTAAAAGCCTGACAAGAGCCGCTCATTATCTAAACCCTCTTACCCTGGCGATGGCTCTCCTCATCCTTCATTGCAGTATATTATTACTAATATTCATTTTTCCCATCGGTAAATTTTGACAGAGGCGTTCACGTCGGATGGGGATTTTTTCAACTGCGTAACTCAATTCCTATTCAGAATCACGACACCTCACCTGCACAATTTACCTCGCCTGCCGATAAATTCCCTTTCTGGATTTTCTCTTCATCTCATGATGCATATTCATTTAACATTTTCTATCTAATTAAACAGCTCCGAGTGTCGGAAGTGGGAAAAATTCAATGAAGCATTAGTAAATTGTAAGCTTTTAATTATCCTAACAGTGTAGGTTAATATGAAACGCATAATTTTATACTTAGATCTATGACAAACCTGTCAAAGCATAACCACGCCACATTTAATAACACTATATCGTAAAACTATTCATGGAAATTGGCATGTAGAAGACGCAAGCTATACATAGGACCCGTCGAAGAGCCTTCGCGTATAATTACAGTCACAACTATCGAATTACAACTGCGGTTACATTTTGACATACTTGAACCAGAATGTAATGAAAACAGAAGAGACAAGACACAAATAAGGGGCATAGATATGTTACATGAACAATTAATTCCCACCTGGAAACGCCATTCAATCACACACGAGAACCATATCTTCTCATTTTACCAGCTTCAATGGCCGTATCATCTCATTATATTCGTGATCCAATATCTGCACAGAGAATTCATTCAACAGCGTCGCAACAAAGAGAAGAGACTGAGTGAAAATTGGTACCTGGGTCGAGTCGAGTACTAGGAAGGCCGTATTCTCGCCCGGCCACGGTATAGAAGGGTTCGAATTTTCTTTATTCAATGATCATACTTAAGAAAGAACATGCTTAGCTTGCCCTTAGTGATACGGGATTTAGCCTAGCGCTGAGTATAATGGACAGATCAAGCCGAAAACTGATCATCGCTATTTAGCGGTCGTAAGGTTCATTATCAAGTTTAATCTACCTCTACCCCAAAAAAAAAAAAGTTGGGAAATCATGGTAGCTTACGTGGCAATGGTAAACATATCCTGGAGCTGAGGTGGCATCAAATGGGTACGGAGCGTTGTTTTGTTCAACCAAATTGAAGTGCACGACGACCGTCGTTTTGTAGCCGGGCTCGAGCTTGACGAAGTTCATCCACGCCCTCTCATGGGCCGGAATGTCGAGAGTGGGCCCAGTTGCGTGGCCCGTTAGGTTGCATGCCACTGCGTCGTTCTTGCTGATCATGCCGTTTAGGAATCCTTGCTCGTCTACCAACTGTTACATTGCCTGAAAAGTCGGCAGGTGAATGTGGAGCGGGTGGTTGTCTCCGGTCAAGTTGATTACCTCCCACACCTCGACGGATCCCGATTTCGGAGTCTCCGTCACTGGGTCGAGGAAGCTCTTTCAGTTTATGTATAGATGGGTGGACAAGTTGGCCGAGTTCAGGTACTCGTACAAGGTGATGTATCGCATGAGGGAGGCTCCGGCGATGGTCGCCGCCTGGCTTGGCGCCAGACTTGCTGGGACACGGGAAGTGTCCAGCGGGCTCAGGGCTCCGGGCTTGATGATGAATTTCATGACCTGGCCCATTTAGCTGATCAGGCTGAGTCCCCGTGGGATACGGGTAAGGGGCCTCGTTGGTCAATATGGATTCGGTGGCGGTGGCGGTGGAGAAGTCGACGACCGCATCAAAGGTCTCTGAAGGCGATAGGAGAATCCGCCGGGCAGTGATGGGGGAGGCTAAGTACGACGAGTCCGATCCCAGCACCGTGAACAATAGGCCGTTGGTCAACGCAAGACTGTAGTACCGCGCGTTGGAGACGTTGATTATGCTGAACCGGTATTTCCTACGTTGGACTTGGAGATAAGGCCACGCCTTGCCGTTGACTATGATGGCCTCTCCGAAGTACTCCGGTTGCCACTCAGGATGGATATTTGGGTTGTTCCCCGTGCAGTTCAAGTACAAGGATCGGTCCTTATAGAAGCTTCGGTCGAAGATATCAAGTGGCGATCGAACTCCGGTCCGATGGGTAGGTTCATCTTCACGTCGAAGGCCGGGTCTCGACGCACATAAGCGCCTATTAGGCCGGTCAAGAGGTTGACCCGAGTTAGACCCGGGGCGTGATCGTGTTACCATAAGTTCCCGGAGTGTTGTGTGTTTGGGCATGTGTACGTGGAGCGTGACCATGCAGAACCAGTCTCCTTGAAATCGGAAGTGAACCAACGAGAGCACTACGTCAGATTCGGGAGGGTGGACGCCGCCGTGGAGATGCACGACAGATGCACGACCGTGGGGACACCTCCGTGCTTGCGGATTGCAGTGAGAATAGTCGGGTCCCAAGGCAGTATGTGCGACTCCGGGAGGTGGTTTTCCTATGTGACACGAGTCGATACTCCTCGGATCGCTTCGACGGTTGGGCCCGGCACCGTGGCGGTTTGAGGCGACGTTCCATAGGCAAATGCAGTTGTTGCAGGTAAATCACGGTGAAATTTCTTTTCATAGATAGAAAATAAAAGTTACGTGAACGTCAATAAAGAAAGCACGGGATGATACATTGGAAAAGGCCTTAACTCTAGTCTGTTAATTTGGATCGTCAATGGAGCTTATGTAGATGTTAAAAGGAAGAGAAACTTAGTACATACCATTTGGTCTCGTACATGCCGATAGTGAGATTACCGGGCTCCGGCAAACCGGCGTGGAGGGCATACCCGAAGGGCTTGGGCATCAGAGGGAGCTCGTCCACGTACATTTGGAGAGAAGCGGCCACTTGACGCAGGATCGCCTCCATCACCGGCGTTGGCTCTAGGGCCATCGGCACGCCACGAGTGCCCATAATAATCGACGATATTAGTTCCCACACCATCTTTGCCTTCTTTCTCATGAAAACCTTCATGTCTTCGCCTTTGAAAACATGAGTTACAGTTAATAATCTTAGTCAGGGTACGAGGGAAAGATTGTATTGAACTAAGTTGAGGTGTTTGATAAATGCAAGAAAAACCTCACTTTAAGTTAACTTTTGGAGAGAGGGGCCCAAGATTACCCGAAAGTTCGAAATTGCAAATATTTGGTATGTGTAGAAACACCTGAAAATGGCCCGGATTGTCCAAAATGAGACCGAATTTCTTTAATTATCGATACGATTTTCGATTTTAGGGGTGAACCCGTCCATTTGAATCCGGATGGATACATTACACGCACCCACACCCAGCTGGGGATCTCTCGGCCACATATACCGACATCATAAAAGAGAACGTGAGGGAAAAATTTTCAGAGAGAAAAGAGAGGGCCATAGCTTCAGCTTTTAAAGGGGTATCTTTCACAAAAAGAAAAAAGAAGAAGAGGGGAGGATAGACGACAATCAAAAGAAAAAGTGCAAAAAGGAGTCTGTTTTTTTGTCCATGCTTCAAACTACAACACTCGACTGCCAACCTTGAGCTGCCGCCAAGCATTCTTCCACCACCTGCGGCCGCCTGAACCGGCTGAGTCGCACTTCTCGTAGAGCGCACGCGCTCGCTCTCTATCTCTCAGGAAATCACAGACCCACTCGGAAATCGGATCGGACCGGATCCAAGGATGGTTCAGGCATCAATAGATGGTTCTCCAGTTTCCATATTTTTGGAACCGGTCTTGGTGGGCGGTTCTTAGTTCCAGGATGGGAACACACCCACCCTGGGATCAATGTATACCTAAGCTGCTACCTAGTGGTGTGTACCGTGTAGCACACCAAGGTTCAATGGCGTTTGGAGTGAAACTACATTACTTCGCTTGACATAAGAAGATTTGATTTTCAGAAGCATTAGCGGATGGGAATGATAGAAGAAGTACCTGGAATTTTGACGAGGGCGTCCCAGATGCTAGGCCCAAGTCGTCCTTCTTTCTCGGCCATGCCTTCGAGTTCATAAGCAGAGGTGACCGTCCCCCAAACGAAGCCCCCCCGGGAAGGCTGATCGGCTCCGCCCGCCGTTGTCGAGACGCATCGTCTCGGGGACCACCGTCACTTCGGCCATTGCCAACCTCGGCACGAGGCCCAACAGCGACCACAACAACAACATCAATGGGACTTGGATTCTCGTTTACAGAGAGAGAGTGCGCGCGCGCGCGCGTGTTTAGTTTTGCCTAGTGAAGGAGAGTGAGTGTTCATTTATAGAGGAAGGGTGGCCAATTTCCTTTTTCTCCCTTTTAACTTTTTTTCCCCTTTATCTTGTTTCATTTTTAGTTAAGCAAAAAGAAAGTGAAAGCAAACGCCCGCAACAATCCCCGCTCGTCAATAGCAACAACCCATAAAAGATGAACATGTAACCTAAAACAAGCGATAAAAATTACAGAACCTATTCTTTTCAGTTTCCGGTTCCCGATTTGGCTCTTCTCGAGGAACCGGGAACCGAACTGCGTAGTGCCGATTTCACTTTTTTATAAAAAAAAAATCGAAGAATCAAACCGGTAATTGCGAGAACATCCAACTGGACCGGTTTCTATGGTCGATTCGATCCGATTCCCGAAAAGCCAATATTGTAAGTGAACAATTAGGAGGAAAGAGCCATATTCGATGGCGAGGACAGCACTAGCTGCACTATATTGTCGGTCTTCAGTCAATGATGGACTGCTCTTTTATGGGCCCAAAAAGCTTCAATGTTGATGATGAAAGGCCCAATGGCTCAACTAAGGGCAGGCATGCCCAAAAAAAATTTGGCCCCTCCAAGCCCTAGCATGATTGCAGAAAAACACCAATTTCTTCCTCAGCTCCTTCGTCATGCTCGAGTCTCGCGTGAAATTCATTTCCAAAAGCAAGAATGGGCCTCGCAGGAAGAGCACGAGATTCCATGAAATTGACCATTTTCGATCTCTGTCCAATGCATTCCAACATGTGTGTGGACTTGCGGTGTACATGGGGAAAAGTAAAATAATAATAATAATAATATCTTAAATCTATTGAATTAGTGTTAAATCCGTCTTAAACCTTTTAATTGGATTAATATGGTCCTAACCCTTTTGCATTTGTATCAAATAAGTCTATCTGATCAAATTTTAGTAGGAAATTGATTACGTTGACCTAGTTGCCTACGTGGCACGTTCAACACTCACATGGACATCTTTTATAATTTCAATAAAACAAAGTGAACTTTTAAACTTTCTTTGTTTCATTTTGGCAGGAAGGGTAAGCTGCAAACTTCACCAGATTTAGACGAGAGCCTTCGCAGCCTTGATCATTACCAACAAGAGTATTCGTTGCGTCTCCCACTGCTAGTGGGCTTGTGATGCCGTTGGCAGAGAGCCTTCGTGGCCTCGTCGACAGAGGGCAATACGACCTTTTCTAGGGTTTCGCAGCCTTGATCATTACCAACAAGAGTATTCGTTGCGTCTCCCATTGCTAGTGGGCTTGTGATGCCGTTGGCAGAGAGCCTTCGTGGCCTCGTCGACAGAGGGCAATACGACCTTTTCTAGGGTGGGTAAGTGCTTGCTGGCCCTTGCCACCGTGGCCTTGCCCAGAGCCTTTAGGGACCCACTAACCATAAGCAAGGCCCTCGCCCAAGAACGTTTTAGGAAGGGGGGAGGGGGTTGCGACACTCGCTAGAGCCAGCAAGGGCTTGTTAGCTCTCACCCAATGGCCTTCGCATGCTAAATTAAAAAGAAAAAAAAAGTAAAAAAAGTTATAGAACAACATGCACAGTAGCACCAATCACACCATGAAGGACCACTGGCATACACGTCAACACTATTGGGGTAAAATTGACTAGAATTAACTCAATTAGCGCTAATGCGAAAAGTTTATGACTAAATTGGTTCAATTGAAAGGTTTAATATTGAATTGATAAATTGTTTACTACTTTTCCCTGTTGACATGTATTATTGTCTCGTTTTCTTAATAATTCAAACTTTTAAGGAAAAACAGTCCTTATAATGTTAATTTTTTTCCCCTGGCTGTTCCATTGATATAATTCTTTTTGTATCAATTTTGCGGTTGGGGTAAGGAACAATTTACATGCGATGGAGAGTGTTAAGTAATTCATCGTAAGTATATTATTGAATCTGTTGACACCTAAATTTTAGTGATCGATTACAAAAGAAATTCAAGAATCGACCCTTCCTAAAAGAAAAATATTAAAAATAAATTAGACATTACGGATTCTATTACGTTTTATTTGGGTATTTAGGACTATATTGTTTGCATCAAGCATGTTACAGGGGATGATGTTTGACCGCAGTTTGTGTGGGAGACAACTTTGTCGGAGTTTTGAGAAATTTGGCTGGGGGTTCTATTTCACTTAAAATAAGAGAGCAACAAAATGATCAGTGAATTTTTTTTTTTTTAAAAAGAAAGATGCCATTCATATCATAATTATAATTCAAAAATTACATATTTCAACTCTAGCAAATTCCAACCAACTTCTGGACAGAACAGAAATTCGAAAGCAAATAACAAAGGACAATCTGCAACTAGAAACACACTCTCGTCCCTCAAGAGTAAATTTGTCACCGTAAAACTTCAACGGCTGATCACAAGATTTAGTGATAAGCACACGCCGAGATCCCTCGCTCCATTTGCAACGACTTGCGGTGCGCATCTAGGCTTGACATCTTTACCACCAATATCAATACGTTGAAATAACACCGATCTAATACTTGTAGGGAAAAGCTAATCCAGAGCAGTTTGAATGCAAACGATGTAATTGGACCGAACTAACTATTCCAGCACGAGGCGATTTGAATTTTTTATGCAATTCTATCAACTGTGACCTTGGCAAGTGCATTACACTCTCGATGACATCGCTGGATCTAATACTTGTCAGGAGATCCTCGTGTGTGAGGCCTTTGGACGGTTAGAATTTGGGAGCAGCCGCTTTGTAGGTGGAGAACTCAGCCAGCGTGATGGTCTGGCCCTTCTTCTTCTTTGGCTTGGTGGACACAGCGGCGACGGCGAGAGAAGGGAAGTCGACGAGCGGCACCGCCGAGTAGCCACTACTGACGACATCGGATTTCTGTTGCTGGAGGAGCTCATCCTCGTTCTCCTCGGAGTCAAGGGCCCACGCACCAAGTTTGGTGGCCCAGAGGAAGACTCAGCCATCATTGGTGTTCTCTCTCTCTCTCCTGTCTTCTGCGCGCTCTGTTTCTTTCTTCTGCGCAGCCCACAGTGTCGACTGGTGCAAGGGAAAGAGGAAAGAAAAAAGGGAGGGGAAAAAAAAGGAAAAAGGGAAAAATCACAAAATGTAAAAAGACGAAATTGTCCCTGTTTAGTCACTTGTTTGAATTACAAAAAGTCAAAAAGTCAATTCAGTCAATTATTTGAAACAAGCTGCAATTCGAACCCTTAATTAAGAAAATAATTGCAAAATAAGTGCAGTTATGGCTTTGTTTTTTTGGCATTTTCCCACTGTATATGGCTTGGATTCTCTCTCCTCCCTCATTTTTGTCGTGATGTCATCCCACCAATCGGTCCCTCTCCCTCTCTCATCTCTCTCTCTCGTGTGCGAGGAAGGAGCATCGAGTGTTTGAAGCTCGCCGCGGCGCTTCTCACATTTGTCTTCGTGCGTAGGATTTTCAGGCGAGTGAAATCTCTAATTCATCAATTGTTAGTTGTCTATTCTGTTTGCATGTCTTCGATGTACGACTAGTCTTCCTTGACGTTTGGGTGAACTAATTTGGTGGACAGATCGTCAATTTGGGCGTCGGACTGAGTTGGTCGAGAGAGTTAGGGCTCCGTCTTGGCGGCGACGGACTTTGTTTAACTTGCTTGTTAATACTATTGGCACGATTAATGTTTTTGAGTGTCGGGTTAGAGGAATTGATGGATGGATCGTCGAAATTGAGGGGCGGTTAGCAGAGAGAGGATAGGTTTGGTTTTGATGTGTGATGCGCCGAAGTGTCTTACATGTTGTGCTATCGGCGCTATTGGTGCTCGTGAAGTTGGAATTGGTGAAATTTGAGGTCAATTGGGGGAGATTGGCTGCGGATCATGCGTGGGTTCCCAAGATAGGTTCGGCAATGGCTTAGCACGAGAGGTAGATAGCTACGATGACTTGAATGTGATCTCTATCGTCTAGATCGCCCTCTACCGGTTCTGAATTGCTGATGTGCTGGTTAAATTTTAGAATAACGAAGGGATAATTACACTATCAATATCACAACTTGTCACAAATTTTATACAACGTTCACTTAAATACCATAATTTTCAAAACATTCATTTAAGTGTCATAATTTCTAAAAATCGTTTACCTGAGTATCTTCGCTGAAATGGACACCGAAAAAACTGAGTGAATGTCGGAAAAGCTGAGCCGGCGAATCGATTTTTTTGAATATTTAGTGTACACGTGAAAAGTTTCATTAATTTTTTTATTTTATTTTTTTATCTGTTTAATTATTGAATTTTTTTAAAAGTCCAATCCCTTGATTTCTCGAGGGTGGCCGGCAAGAGTCGCCACCACTAAGAAACCTTGGTTTCTCTTTTTTTTAAAAAAATATGAAATAATTAAAATTTAAAAAATTAAAATCCATAAAAAAAAGTTTCATAAAATCTTAAAAAATATAAAGAAAATTCAAGTGGTATTGAGAAATTAATAAAATAATAACAAAAAGTTTACGTTAGCTTTTCCAATAAAAATGGCACTCAATTAAATGATTTTGCTCCGATATAGCACTGAAGCATACGTTCTGAAAGTTATAACACTCAAATGAATACTGTATAAAAATTTCAGTTGTCTTTTGAAAAGGATGTCGGTGACACGAGGTGCACTGGGGTGTCAACGGTTCGGTTCGGTTTGATTTTTTTGAAAAACCGAACCGTTGGGATGAATAGCTAAACCAAACCGAGTTACAAACCGAACCGAAAATCAGTTCGATTTGGTTTGGCTTGTCAGTTTTCCTTTGTATTTTTTTTCCCCTTCTCACTCCTCTTCTTCTTCTTCGTCCCCACACGCACATCAATTGTTAGTTCTCTCTCTCTCTTTCTCTCTGTGCAGAAGATCTTTAAGTCTTTCCCCTTAAACTCTCGGGCAAACCAGCTCCTCCTTGTCCTGCCTCTCTACGATATTTCAAATATTCCAACATCTCAGTGGAAACTCGAAGTCTTCTCAACCAATCCTGTTGTTGCTCTGCTGAATTCCAGTTTCTGTACAGAGAGAAAGAGAGAGAGAGATGGCGGAGCATTTGGCGTCCATCTTCGGGACGGAGAAGGACCGCGTGATCTGCTCCTAGATTGAACTTCTAGTTGCGGCAGCACCGGAGCGATGCCGTCCGGCTTTGGCCGAGGGCGTCGACGCAATCATAGGTGTCGCCGCGATAGGTGCGAGACGGCACATTGGAGTCCTCGGCGCTGCCCATGCCGGGGAGGTTGAGGCGATCGATGGACCAGCGGGCGATAGGATTGTTGAGGCGGCCGTACCATTGGAGGACGAAGGCGAAGCAAGCGAGAGTCAACGGGAGGGCAGTGAGGAGGAGGAGGAGATTTTATATATATTGTTGGTTGATGTTGATAAGAAAGAGGATATTTCGGTTTGCGGTTCGGTTACCCGATCCAAACCGAAATTACCCGAACTGAAAAGGAGAAAATGGTTTTATTTTTTGTCTTAAAACTGAAAAACTGAACGGAACTGAAATGTGCAAAATTTTCGGTTCGGTTTAGTTTAGTGAGCTTAGCGATTCAGTTTGGTTTTTCGATTTCATTTTGACACCCTGATGGGATAAATTTACTGTGGAGCTCTCAATAATCACTCACAGATGAACTTTATTCACTCACGAGAAAGAAAAGACGGAAGGTGAATTTTCAATATGTCGTATTCACAATCGACTCATCCATACAAAAATGGTTACAAAACACGTTTTTGTATAGGCAACCACACGCATTTTCACATACACGACTTTTGAGTCTCTCTAGAAAATTGAAAAGACTAAAGCAATAATTATATCGGAACATTAAAAGATTTCTAATACACTTAACTAATTACAATTCTTGAAAAACTATAAAGATAAGTTTCTGTTCGTCCACTTGCATGCATCTCGAGAGTTGATAGGTCACGCGCCTTGATATATGAACAGACAAGTACGTGTAAATCACCTTATCTAAATTTATAGAATTTGGTTTAATTTCTAACACATACCTTCTGCTGGTTATGTGTGCATGAGTGTATCTAAAGCAGGTAGTCAAACCCTATGAGACCACACCTTAAGCGCGCCCCTATCTTAGGAATGCATTTGTATGCTGGCTGGTTTCGTCATATGGAGTCTTCCGTATGCACCTTAATATATATAATATCATATTAAAGAAGGGCGTGTCCTTGATACGGTAGCGGGCAGGGGACGCAACAAAATTCGTTTTTTCCCAAACGAGAGTGCTTTAGGATACTTGTTGAGCAGTAGCTAAAGTAAGTCGGGAAATGGAACAAGTAGCTTTAGCATGTTGAATTCACTTTGTGATGTATGAATTTGGCTGCCATATGTTATGACCCTAGACTATGTTTGAATTGAGTTGCATGCAAAGAAAAGAGACTGGATTGGGTAATCTCTGTAGTGAAGAGAAGAGGAGAAATGTCAAGTATTTGCAGCGTAATTGTATCAATTTTCGTCTACTTAGGGGTGTCAAAAAACCAAACCGAACCTAAATTTTCAGGCATTTTAGGTTTGGTTTCCCTTCGGTTCGGGTAACAGTCTTAAAATTCGGATACTACTAGCGGTTCAATTCGGGTCACGACTCTTTCAAAAAAGGAAAAAAAAAATCGAGTCGCATCGATCGTCTTCTTCTTGAAAACCCTAAGCCACCCATGACCACTGGTTGCTCAGGTGCAAGCATTACTGAAGTCCGGAGCCGCAGACGCTCACTGATCTGCGACGAAAATCCCTACTAGTCGTTCACAGATCTTGAGTCCTCTCGAAGCCCTAGATAAAACTGATCACTGTATACAATGTATGGTGACAGCCCTGTACCCCTCTACGATTGATCGCTACTAAGACTTCTTTTTCGCTGCATAGTGCCTGAGTTAAAGACAAATACATCTTTTGTGATCCAAAGGAAAAAAAATATGGGGAAAATTATTTTTAAAATTGATAAATCTATTACAATTTTATCAATTCGGTCCTTTTTTTTTGTTGATTCAGTGTTAAAACTTTTACAATTGTGTCAATTCAGTTAATCCGGCGAATTTTGACTGGTCGGCACTGACATGGATGCTGGCCGGTCGACAACCTAATATTTTAATTAATTTTTTGAATTTTTTATTATTTTTCTTTTCTTTTTCTTTCCCTTCCCCTTCCTGTTCTACCTCCATCTGATTGCCTAACCTCGACAACCGGCCAAAGGACAAATAGAGAGGCTTGATCTCATCGCTACCAGGCGAGAATGGCTGAGCTCGACCTCACTGTTGTCGGGCGAGGATGGCCGAGCCTTGCCAAATTTGGGCTGGCGAGGCTCAGCCTTGCCTAACCACGGCGTGAGACTTCTCGACCACCGGATCTCAACGACCGGCTAGAGGTAGAACATATAAGGGGAAAGAAAACAAAAAGACAAGAGAAAAAAGGGAAAAAAATTCATAAAAATTACTAGAGTACTAGATAGAAAGTCGGCCAAAATTTACTGGATGCACTGAATTGGCATAAATAATTGCAAAAGTTTTAGAATTGAATAAAAAAATTATGTTAACTCAAAAATAATTTTATGACTGAATTGACACAATTGTAATAGGTTTAATAATTTTTTGGTAATTTTCCTGAAAAATATCTATGCATTAGCTTCTACTATATGTTTATTAATGGCAGAAGAACACTAAAAGTGCCAGTATTTGTGTACAATGCTCATTTTAACGTCCATTTTTTTTCGCCAGATCACTTATGTGTCAATTTCGGCAAAAAATAATTACTTAAGTGCCAATTTCGGCAAAAAGTGATCACTTTAAACCATATGCGTGGTATTTTTTATTATTTTTTTAATATTACATGGCAATTGTTTAAAAAAAGAACATTAAACGTGGCAAAAGAAAAAGCCAAAAATTAGAATAATTACCACATAATATTGATTTTTTTAAAAGATAAATAATTAAAAAAATAAACTAAAAAAAAAAAGCACAAATGCAGCGGCGAGGGCTTGCACATCCCTTGCCGCCACCGACTCATCACTGCCGAAAATGGACGGCAAAGTGGGGGGATAGGTCAGCGAAGGTCGCCAACCACTGGTGATCTCGGCCAGTGGCCGGCGACCTCGTAGATCTGGGCGAGGTCGAGCCTCGTCGGGCTAGACGACACAGGCCTCGCCGTGACCGGGTTGTTGTGGTACGTGCCGTAGAAGGCGAAGTGCTTCTCGAGGTCGAATAATCCCATCTTCCCCATCTCGAATTCGGCAAAAGTTTCGATTTTTCCTTGATTTTCGCGGGTTTGAGCTCGACAATAATGGTTTCAAGGGTGAATGCGAATGCAGCTCAGGAAGGCAAGAGGCGATTGAAAGCATGGAAAGAGGGAGGAGGGAGGCCAGGGAAGACGGTCGTTGATAACCTGGGAAAGATCAGTGATAAAGCCGGCCTCGCCTGGCCTCTGCGAGG
This sequence comes from Rhodomyrtus tomentosa, assembly GCA_028455895.1. Taxonomy (NCBI): domain Eukaryota; kingdom Viridiplantae; phylum Streptophyta; class Magnoliopsida; order Myrtales; family Myrtaceae; genus Rhodomyrtus; species Rhodomyrtus tomentosa. The sequence goes on along the minus strand of JAPCWY010000003.1, from coordinate 42,720,202 downwards.
TCAGCATCCCCCTATCCCGACGGGGCTCGACCTCACCTAGATCTGTGAGGTTGAGCCCTCGCCAGCTACCGGCGGAGGTCGTTGGCCACTGACCGGCACTTGGCGACCTCCGTTGGCCCATCCCTTACTCTAGTCGGCCATTGTCGGCGACGGCGTAGCGGCGTCAGCACAGCCCTCCCCTACCTTTTCACTTTTTTATTTTTTTTTATTTTTAACTCATTTTTTTTAATATGACTTGGATTTTTTTAAAAATTTTGGTTTTTTTATTTTGCTGATTATGATGCTTCGGCAAGCCATGTAGAGGCCACATCAAATTTCCGACGATGTTCGCCAGAGTTTTCACTCAAATAGCTATTTAAAAAAAATTGACATTAAAGTGAACGTCGTACATAAATATTGACACTTTTAATTTTATTTTGCCATTTATTAATTTATTTGGTTTTTCTATTGAAGGTTCAAACAAAATGGTTTCCGTTAAACCAGCAATTGCAAGCTTTCTAGAGGATTTTGGGTATGCCATCTCTTGTCAATTTGAAAATCGTCACGCTAATGGGAAAATTACTTCTACAGGAGCAATGATAGGTCACAATGAAGGGTTGTTTTGCAAACCGATTTAGAATGATCACACGGATAATAGAAAAAAAATAGACGATGCACGATTTACTTAGGTTCACCACAACTACGTCCTACAAAGAGATTTCACTATGATTTTTGGTTTACAACTGCTTAACTCATCACCATGATCAGCAAAAAATGAGCAAAATATATATATGCCATAAATAGGCTCAAAACATAAACCTATCCGAAATAATTTTAATCTCACAACAAACAAGCCAACTTAAATATAAGCCCAAAGCGGAACCCTCGCCTGTTGACCGATTGGCGGGACCACCATATCGGAGGCGCTACCCCCAAATTCCCGAATTTCGTGCGGAAATGTCACATATCGTCAGATAATATTTTGATTTCCTTAATTTCACATGGGCATTTTTTATGTGAAAAATAAAGGTCCCCAAAATATTCGCCAACTCCAACACACTGTTGGTTAACTAACTTTACTCTTGTGATCAGGGGCGAGGAAGAAGAAGAGTGTGATTAAAAATCCAACCTGAACCAAATCGAACTTTCAATTAGTATTATATTCAATTCGATTCAAACGATCACCTGACGGGTCGGGACAATTTTGCAAGTGTCTAGGAATCATCCTCTTTTGGGCATCTTTCTTCTTCCGGCTCGCGCATTCGAAAGAATGGACCGGAGGCCGAGGAGGGCCTTTCTGTGAATTTTTGCCTTGACTTTCTGTTGACTTTTTGTCAATCTTTTAGGAGGGGAAGTGGTTCTTAGAAATTCAGGTTGATCATCCATTTCCAGACACGTGGCGCGACTACATTTCTAGCTGCACGGGAGACGGGACAAATCCCAATCTGTCATCTCATTTACTTCAGTTTTTTGTCTCGTCCAAGAGAAGATCAAACTGCAGCTGCTTCCTACACGTGTGCACCATCGGCTTATCCTCATCTGTTTTCAGGTTGTGAAGAACGTGTTTCAGATCTAACAGTCAACCGGAGAAACATGTGATTCTACTCCACCAACATCTGATGATTCTTCTTGGTAGGAATAGCCACTGGAAAATCCAAACCTAGTATCTTCCCTAGTTCTGGTCTTTATGGTGGGTTTCACCAAATATTATAATGGCCAATTGTTGCAGTAATCTGTGTGCATGTTATAATAATAGTCTAAGAATCTAAGTGAGAAGCCAAGAATCTACTTGGTGTGTGCGGAGTAGAAAATTACATTTTCGGGGTACTTAACTGAAAGTCACAAACAGTCCAACGTAAATTCCAATTTGCCGCAATAAGGTTAGCTAGGGTTTGTGAGTTTTTAACTTTCTTTGAGGTACCATTTTACAGGTAGAGTCCAATTTCATAATACGGCCATGAGTTGATTCGTGTCGAGTCGTTATGGATGGAATGACAATTGGTGCTAAAAGTTCTACAGACACTCTACCAAAACCATAAAGGGCCTCTTCTTGAAAATTTTAATTATGAATTTACTGGATGAGAATCCTCTACCTCAATTGTCACCGCAATCACTTGCCTCTCTCATCAGGCGCCAGCATTTGTTAATTTTTCATTGTCCTAATTAAAGACACCTAATCGACTCTCAAACCCTAACGACTCACACATACACACACCCATATCGGATTTACGGAGTTACGTTATTCTAGAGGGATCGTGACCCTTTCACGAAATACACCAACAAGGTTTAAGGGCAATTTAGGGTTGGAAAAGCACGTCATGATGGATCATCATAATTCATGTTGAAGTTATTATTGTCAGAGATTCCAACCCAAAAACTGAAGTTATTAGGTGGAAAGAGACCACAAGTATATAAAGAGCACACAAGACCTATTCCTAAGCGATGTAAAACTTGCAAAGTCAATACCCCCTCTCACGTGCAAGTCAGTAAAGATCGGCACACACATTCGTGAAAGGGAAAACATTAGCTCTGATATCATGTTAGATTTTGTAGAACCACTGCCAATTGCTCTAAAATTTTAAGCTGTTAGAATAAGACGTGATTTAATATTTATATATTCCAACACTCCCCCTCACGCTTAGTCTGGTATTTTGCCTAGTACTAAGCGTGGAAAAATTCATTTGGAAGGCAAATAGAGGCCCAGAAAAATTTGAATTCAGTACCTCGTGCTCTGATACCATGTAAAATTTTGTGGGTCCAAAGTCAACTACTCTAAAAGCTTAAGCTGTTAGAGCAGTTGGCAGTGATCAATTTTTTCATGGTATCAGAGTTAGTGTTATCCAACAATTATTACACATAGCCTAATAACGAGTCTTATATGAATTTTATATTCATATGGTCCCATTCCACCTACAAGCTTAATTTTTTTTGTTGAACTTTCTAACATAGTATCAGAGCTAGTGTTATCCTTTCGTTAGTCAAATTCCACGTGTCGCTCGTAATCCGCCTTGCACACCTATAATAATTCCTCGGTGAATAGAAGATTGGTAGAAATCTCAACATATTTTGCCATTCACTTTCATGTAAAAATCTTGGAAATGAGGTATAACCTTTTTTAATTCTATCGATGTTAAAAGCAAATCTCAAGGCAATATTTAACTAATGTTAGGGCTTCTATGATGCCTCGAGGAACTAATTGGCTATAGTCATTATAAAATGGATTGGCTTTTCCGTTTGAAACACCTGACGAAGCTGTATAGTACATCAAAAGTAAATAACAACAACTCTTATGTCCATGCCCCATAAAGAGGATCATTAAACACAAGAAAAAAGTTCCTAGAACATAAATTGCATGGACTAAAAGTACCTAGAGCAAATTTGTGTTCTTGGGGTTCATTAGAAAGGTTATACGAGCGGTCGCGAAGTACAAGTTTTTCACAGGTTTCATCAACAGTCCCTGAAACAAAACGCAATAATTTACGATGACACTAAAGAAAGTAATACTTGGGAAACTTATTTAGTTCTTTAATCCCAAGTTCCAAAGAAATGAGCTTTCAAGATATTTGTGTAAACCCTAGGGACTACGTTTACTTTTACCAAGCCTTTGGAAAACATTTTGTTTGGCAATGTAAGGTAAAATGGAAGCATTGCCCTCTTACGGATATGTGGATCATCTCCCCACATTCTGCTTTCGGGCCTGCGGATATTACACGTGTCAGCCATGTGGTGACAGAGGCAGGTGTTGCTGGCATCAAAATACTGGAAGGGAGGCCTACGTGGCATCCCCTGACATGCAAGAAAATATTAGTGACCTTTCCCCACCAACTCTCTCTCTCTCTCTCTCTCTCTCTCTCTCTGCTCTTCTGCATCTTCTTCTGAAGTCTCCCTCTACTTTTTCCCTTCAACGGTCAGTCCAAGTCCAAGCTTTTGTGTTTTTGACCAGCTCAATCTCTCTTATATTTCTCACCAAGCGTCACTCTCTCCCTGCTATCAGAATCTCTCTCTCTCTCTCTCTCGAACTCTCTGTTTCTGTCTCTCTGGCCTGGGAGAGAAAATGAGGAAGCCCTGTTGCGAGAAGAAAGTGGGGATGAACAAAGGAGCGTGGACGAAGCAAGAAGACCAGAAGCTCGTTGACTACATCCACAAACATGGCGAAGGTTGCTGGCGCTCTCTCCCTCAAGCCGCAGGTACTTTCCCGCGCACCCCTCTTTTTGCTACTTCCACTCCACGTCGCCTTCGAACCAGTTCGAGTCAACCTGTCGTAGAAATTGTTCATGTCCTTTTGAAAGAGTTGCACCGAGACAAACTGAAAACCAAGCTTCATGTGAAAGATGTTGCAATGCATGTAATTGTCGAAGCTTTTGAAAGTCATGAAATGTGTTGTTGTGTTTATTTTATTTTATTTTGGTTTTTTCTGGCCATTTTTTTTTGGGGTTTTATGTTTATATTTTGGGTTGTGCCAGGTTTGCTTCGTTGTGGGAAGAGCTGTCGACTGAGATGGGTCAACTACTTGAGACCAGACCTTAAACGTGGCAACTTCGGCGAGGATGAAGAAGACCTCATCATCAAGCTGCATGCACTCCTCGGGAATAGGTGAGAGCTATAGAGAGAGAGAGAGAGAGAGAGAGAGAGAGAGAGAAAGAGAGAGATGGCACTTTCTCTTCATGCGCAGCTTTGGTCTTCCGAGCATGTAATGATGTTTTCTGCATGCAAGTTTAGTCATTTCGCTTGGACATAAGTTGAATCTTTTGGTGGCTTTTTGCCCCGTAAAGAATGAGACGGATCCTTTTTGGTTTCCATTGGAAGTGACCCAGAACAAAAGAAACAATGTCAGACATTCTAAGAGAGAAGAAATAGACGCCTATACTAGACTTGTTTTGGTGGTATTTCATTAGACAAAACTGGCATTTGGTCTTCGTAAATATCAACTCTTAAAGAGCTTCACTGCTAAAATTACATGGTCAGCTTGAGCAAAAATTATTAATCGACAGTTCAAAATGGCAGAACAAAATAGAAAATCTAAGTATTTTCTGCCTTAGCAGAGACAGAAAAGAAAGCTACACTAGCCTAAGTATGTGCGCAACTATCAATATCGTCTCGAGCATTGTGTTGTGTTTCTTTCCGAGCAGAGAGTCAAAAACTATGTAACTCTTCCGTTCCGGTAGCTCACCGCTGTAATTTTTAGGACAATGATGCAGTCAATTGGATACTATTAGACTCTGACACGAAATGTATGTCCGTGGGTGTTCTGTAAATGTGAAATCCTTGTACTCCTGATTGTTGAGCATTCTATTCGTACAAAACGTACTGATCCCGGTGCGACGGCCGTGTTCTGTTGACTCAGGTGGTCCCTCATCGCCGGAAGATTGCCGGGACGGACGGACAATGAAGTGAAGAATCACTGGAACACCCACTTGAGAAGAAAACTCGTGCAGATGGGGATTGATCCAAACAATCATCGGCCCCGAACCGCCATCTCTGGTCCGAACAAGTCGCTTGGGTCGGACAGTAGCTTGACGGGCAAACCTGAGAACTCGCAGGAAGAGGAAGAGGAAGAAGAAGACGCGGGATCCGTGCTGCAATGCTCGAGCAAACCCGAGAGCGCTACCAGCTTCCTTCCCGACTTGAATCTCGAACTCACGATAGGCCCCCCGTCGTCGATCGAAGAGAGACGACAGTTGTCGCACGCCGAGTCTGCTCAACTTAGTTTCTCGAACTTTTCGACTATTGTAAGATGATGGCTAAATTGTTCCGGCACCAATTTAAGATTGATGAGTCTTTTGTTAACAACCCGACTCGCTCACATCAAGCGCGAGTGGAAAGATGGTTGTAGAAGTTTTGACATAGCTCGTTGTCACACGTTGCCGTTAGGTTTGAGGATGAAGACCCTTTAGTCGAGTTGAAACGTCGAGACATCGTCTCATGACTAGTAACCGCATATCGACCAATGTTTTTTTTTTAAGCATGTGGTAGAAATTCGATATTTTCGTTCGAAGAGATCCTTAAGAGGGATTCGAAGTTGGATACTATCCACATACTTTGTTGGACCTATCTTCTTTCAAAAATTTAAATCAATAATTTTGCCAACCAATTAGTTTTTTTTTTTAATTTTATTTGCGTTTTTAAATATTTAAAAATATTTTGCTCCCCTCCTCTCAATACATATTCTTAGTCATAGCCACAAGTCAGGTTGACCCCAGAACTGACTTGGAACCATCATGGGACAAACCCGGTTCCAGGCCCGTTAACCAGGCTCGTGGTTTCAATTTGGAATTGACCTGTGGCATAAGGGCCCATTTACAGTTTCTTCAAACCTTGAACAAGCTGTTATATTTTAACTTCAAATTAGTGATAAGGTTATTTTTGACAATTCACTTTATTTTAGGATTTTGTAGAAGGGTTATAAAAAGTATATCTGCATATCATATTGTAACACTTACTTTCGCTTTTGCCCCGAAACCCTTTATTTTTACTTTTTCTTGTCATATAATTCGATCTGTGATTGTATACTTGTACTCGTTATTAGAGATAATGAAACTCCTTTCTCCCCGTGATTTTTCCCGTTTTAGGTTTTTCACGTATATTGTGTCTCGTGCATTTTTATTTTACTTTTATTTTTGCTATTATGTGCTTGAATTTGTGCATCTCTTGGCGTTTTCTACAATAAATTGGTATCAGAGCGAAGGAATTTTAGTCTTTTGTTCGAGATGGCATCTATCAAGCTTAAAGTGGCACCTTTCGATGGTCAAAATAATTTCGGGCTATGGAGGATCAAGATGAAAGCTGTCTTGCATCAGGAAGGTTCGGTTAGAGCCTTGGATGGGAATTATCCTGACGACGGTAGAGATTGAGGAGATAAAAGAGAGGCGCATAACACCATCCAATTGTCGTTGTCTAACAAAGTGTTTCGTGAAGTTGATGATGAAGAAACGGCTTCGGGAATATAGCAAATGTTAGAGAGTCTCTATATGAAGAAATATCTTATGACAAGGTTATTCTTGAAGTAATGTCTTTATACATTAAAGATGCAAAAAGGTACTCCTATCTAAAAATATTTAGATGAATTTAATAAAATTATTATAGACATGAAAAATATAGATTTGAAGTTAGATGATGAGGATCAAGCTCTAATTGTGTTATGCTCACTACCTACCTCATATGAATGTGAATTCTATGTTGCATGGAAGAGAATCCATAACTCTTGAAGATGTGAAGGCCTTACTGAATTCCGCGGAGATGCGTATAAAGTTGAATGCGAGTAGTAGTACCGATAAACCCGATGGCTTAGCTGTTAGGGGAAGGTCGAATCATCGGAATAGACACGGTAATAATACAGGGCATTCAAAATATAAATTAGGCCAGGACAAGAAAAAAGCTGAATGTTACTATTGTCACATGTTCGAACACTATAAAATAGAGTGTCCTTTGCTCAAAGCTAAGGGGAAAAAGTCGATGTAGAGTTCTGATTCGGCTAGTCTAGTGAAGGATAATGAATCTGCCAATGCAAATAATGTTCTTACTGTTTTGTCCTAGAATTGTCGTGTAGGGGACGAATGGATTTTGGATTCGGCTTGTTCATACTATATGTGCTCAAATAAAGATTGGTTTCACACATATGAGAAAATCATTGGTGGTTCCGTTTTGATGTGTTATAATGTTGTTTGCAGGATTGTGGGTATTGGTACGATATAAATAAAATGTCATGACAAGATAGTAAGAACTTTGACAGATGTTAGACACATCCTAGATTTGAAGAAGAACCTTATTTCTTTAAGCAGTTTGGATTCTACTAGATGCATGTATACCGGTGGAGGTGGAGTTTTCAAAATTTCAAAGTGCTCCTTGATTGTGATGAGAGGTAACAAGAAGAATGGTCTTTATGTTCTGTAGAGAAGTACCATTGTGAGTTCTTTAAATACATCATATTCTTCAGATTCTGATAAATCGAGGTTGTGACATTTGCGGTTATATCACATGAGCGAAAGAGTAATGGCTATCCTAAGCAAGCGTGATTTACTCTATGGGGATCATATAGTTCCACTTGATTTTTGTGAACATTGTGTTTACATGAAACAGCGCAGAGTTAGTTTTAGTACTGGGGGTGCACTGGACAAATGGCACAGCTAACTACATTCACTCCGATTTGTGGGCTCCTGCAAAAGTTACATCTAAAGGTGGTGCAGTTTATCTTCTAACATTTATTGATGACTTTTCTAGGAAAGTTTGGGTTTATTTTTTGAAGCGTAAAAGTGACGTTTTTTTATACATTCAAGAAGTGGAAGATATTGATTAAAAATCAAACTGGCAAGAAGATAAAGTGTCTCAGAACAGACAATGGTCTTGAGTTTTACGGAGGTGATTTTAATAAGTATTGTGGAGATTTAGGAATTGTTCAACATCAAACAGTCAGGTATACACCTCAACAGAATGGGGTGACAGAGTGCAAGAACCGAATACTTTTAGAAAGAAATGGATGTATGCTTTCTAATGCTAGATTTGATAAAGATTTCTAGGCCGAAACTGTGAACACGAAATGTTATTTGGTGAATCGTTTTCCTTCTACCACAATTGAATGTAAGACTCCAAACGAGGTATGGTCTGGTAAACCTTCTGATTACTCTATATTAAAAATATTTGGATGTCTCGCTTATTATCATGTAAAAAATGGTAAGCTTGAACCTAGAGCGAAGAAAGATATTTTTATTGGTTACGCAGATGAAGTTAAGGGATATAGATTTTGGAGTTCTGATCCTCAGTCACCAAAGTTTATAATTAGTATGGGTGTTAATTTTGATGAAAGTTATGTACTTGATCAAAGAAAAGTTGTTGGGACTACAAATATTCAGAAAGAGAATATAGCGAAAGAGATGGAGTTTAGTGTAAAGCATCCATAAAGAACCTCTAAAGATTTTTTTATTCAGCCAAAAAGCGACAGTAAACAACAAGACTCATATTCGATTAAAGAAAAAGTAGAATAAGTTGAACAACCTCAAACTTTGACTACAGTGAGAGCTAAAAGATAGGAGTGAACATGGTTCCAAGGTAGAACTGAGAATCGGAGAATCAAACTGATCGTTCCGGTCCGGTTCTCTGTTCTAACGAGCCTGGGGCTGGTTCCTGGTTCTGCCTTTTCAGCCTGGCTCCCAATTCTACCCTGGAACCGAACCGGAACCTAAATCGAAACCTAAATGTATAAACTGTAAACCCTAGCTTTTAATTTATACTCTTCATTTTTCCCCACCCTAGCCTCTTTTCTCACGACGACGCACGCCTCTTCTCACTTCTTCCTCTCACAGTTTCACTTCCCAACCCTTCCCTCAGTGACGACGGCCCTTCCCTCTCTATCCACCACCTCATCCTCCTCGTCACCCACACCTCCGACTGCGTCGATTACCACCGTCCACTGGGCTCGAGAGGCCATCCGTCAATGACTCTTCCCTCGACGACCCTTCCCTTGATCACTAGTCGATCATCCTCTCTCTCTCTCTAAGTTTCGCTGGTAATTTGACCTTTCGGTTTGAGCTCGAGGTTTCATCTTCTTGTCAGTATTGATGTCTTATCTTTTGCCGGTTTCTAGTTTCCACTCTTCAGTGGTTGATTGGTGCAGATTCATCAGCTAGCATCTTCAGAGAGGGGGACTGCGCACGAGAGATGGCAGATCGGCTCACATGTATCACTATGGTGAGCTCCGACCAGTGCAATCCCAAGAAGTGCCACCAGGAATGCAAGAAGAGCCACCCCGTCGTCAAAACAGGTACCTTTTCTTTTTCCCTACACGAGTTGTAAAAATTAAGGATTGATTCCGAATGGTGATGCAACTACGGATAGTTTTTTTTAATAGAGGGTTTTGATTGGAATCCTTGTATGCTTTGTTTGATCGGTAATCAATTGCTATAAATGATCTGAATTCAACTACCTTTTAACAAGCCAAAAGTATAGCATGACCGATTTGGAGATAAAGCGCGCTCACACCATAACCCGCACCCGTGCCATATCCTGCAAACATGGATAAATCAAATTAGTACGAGAGCAGAGTGATGCTGATCATGAGTTATCAAATATTATATCTTACGAGCATTTCTAATGTATACAACTTTAGGATTTTCTGAACTTGAAAATTTTTCTATGGAATTTACTGATCGGACTGCACAAACATTTCTAGTCTAGTTGTCTGCGACTTCGTTCCTCCTTTTCTTGCTCCTCTTTGCTCGAGGGCCATTGGCGTTGACCTGTTCATTCTTTTTCATTGAGTCAGACTTTATTTTTCTAATGCTCGTTTGCTAGGGACGAGTATCTGACTATCAATTGGCGGTGAATTGTGCTATAACTGAGATAAAGAATTACCTCGGAGCTCGTTAAAAAGAGATATGGAGATTCCTTTTTAATTTGGAGTAGATTTTCTTTTTCACCAGTTATTGCCATCTCTTTCTTTCCACATTGACAGGTTCCCGGGTACTCTAGAACCGGATCCTGGAACCTATGACAGGGTAGGTTCCATGTTTCAAGGTACGTAGGGTAGGTTCTAGTTTACGAAAAATGTGAAACCGGTACTAGCGGGTAGGTTCTAGGTTCTAGATGGAATCTACCCATAACCTGGAACCGCTCACCCCTACTAAAAGACAAATTAAGCATTCTCAAAAGTGTAGTTTTGCTGATTTAGTAGCATATGCTCTTACAGTTGCTAAAGAACTTGGTATTGAAGAACCTTCTACATTTCGTGAAGCTACTATTTATTCTAAATCTGAGAAGAAGCTTGTTGCGATGAATGAAGAGATGGAGTCTCTTCATAAGAACCAAACTTGGGATCTTGTAAAATTGTCTAAGGGCAAAAGAGCTATTTGATGCAAGTGGATTTTCAAAAGAAAAGAGGGAATTCCATGGGTTGGTCTGAAATATTCAAGGCATGCTTAGTACCAAAAGGCTTCAATCAGAAGGAAGGGATCGACTTCAATGAAGTGTTCTCTCCAGCTGTGAAACATAGTTCCATTCTTGTGTTGCTCGCATTAGTGACCCTTTTTGATTTAGAACTTGAGCAACTTGATGTCAAGACCATTTTTCCGCATGGTGACCTTGAGAAGACAATCTATATGTCTCAACACGAGAGATTCACTGTTGAGGGTAAATATGATCAAGTTTACAGGTTGAAAAGCTTTTTGTATGATCTCAAGCATCTCCACGACAATGGAACAAGAGGTTTGATAGTTTTGTCTTAAGTCATGGTTACTCGTGAAGTGCGCATTATAGTTGTGTTTGCTATAAAAAATTTATGTGATGGTTCTTTTGTTTATCTATTATTGTATGTGGATGACATGCTTATTGTAGCAAAGTACATATCAGAGATACAGTTGTTAAAGAAGCGGCTTAGAAAAGAATTTGGGATGAAGGATCTTGGAGCTACCAAGAAAATTCTAAGTTTAGAGATTCGTAGAGATAGACAATTTGGGAAGTTATGCCTTTCGCAATATGGGTATATTGAGAAAGTGCTTGAACGTTTCGATATGAAGAATGCTAAATCGGTCAGTACTCCTATGGCGTCCCATTTTAAATTTTCTGCTTCTTTGTCACCTAAAACCAAAGAAGAGGGAGATTAGATATCTTGAGTTCCATATTTAAGTGTCGTGGGTAGTCTTATGTATGCTATGACGGGCAATCGTCCAGACATTTCCCAAGCAGTTAGTGTTGTGAGCAGGTATATGACAAATCCAGATAAAGCTCACTAGCAAGCAGTGAAGTGGATTCTTCGGTATATTCGAGGTACCTCATATGTTGGTTTGGTTTTTCATAAAGGTTGTGTGATATAGGGCATTCAGTTGTTGGCTTCGTTAATTCTGACTATGCAGGCGATCTCAATCAAATGAGATCTTTGATAGGTTATGTTCTTACGCTTGGTGGTTCCGCGGTTAGTTGGAGAGTAACTTTTCAAGACACAGTTACTTTATCTATCACCGAAGCAGAGTACATGACAGCAACGAAATCAGCAAAGAAAGCACTTTGATTAAAGCGTTTGGTTACAGAACTTGAGAGAAGCAGGAGGGAGCCTTCGTTATCTTTTGCGATAATCAAAGTGCGATTCAGTTGATCAAGAATGCGATGTATCACAAGAGAACGAAACACATCCGATATTCATTATCGCTTTGTGCGTAATGAGGTTGATAAAAGTACAATAATAGTGAAGAAAGTACCTATAGTGGATAATCTAGCAGATATGTTGACTAAACCAATTCTTTTGACCAAGTTCAAGTATTGTTTGGATTTGGTTAGTGTTCTCACCGTTTGATTGCTTAGGTGGTGTTGATGGCGGTTCGTTCCATGTTTCCTACATCGAGTACGCTCACGTAGGCATAGGGGTGTGAGTCGTTAATTTCGTTGTTTGGTGGGTAGCTTTGTGTGGTCACTCTTGATGATAAGGAAGATAGGTCTTGTGGAATTTAGTTAAACACTCTTCTGGAGATTTGAAGTCAAGGTGGAGATTTAGTATATTTTGATTTTAAATTAGTGATAAGGTTATTTTTTTATCATTCACTTTGTTTTAAGATTTTTTAGAGGGGGCTATAAAAAAGATATCTTGCATATCATATTGTAACGCTTACTTTTGTTTATGCCTCGAAACCTTTTGTTTTTACTTATTTTCATCAGATCTTTTGATTTATGATTGTACGTTTGTACTCGTTGTTGAAGATAGTGAAACCCCCCCCTCTCTCTCTCTCTCTCCTCGAGATTTTTTTTTCCTTTTTGGGTTTTTCACGTATATCGAGTCTCGTGCGTTATTATTTTACTTTCATCCTTACTATTACGCACTTGAATTTGCACTTCTCTTCACGTAACAAAGGCCCTAAATCGGGCCCTAAACCGGCGATTCCAAGACTGTTCCAAACCGTGAAAAAAATGGGGATAATTTTTTTAAAAAATTAATGATAATTTATTAAGTTCAAGCTCCTTCTCCCCAAATTTAATTACAATTTATATTTTATAATTTTTTCTCCAATTACAACTTATAAATTACAATTTGAATTTGATAATTTTTTTCAACAATTTGTATTTGATTACAATTTGCTTTGATAATTCCTTATTTTCTTTTATTTCATAATTCATTATTTGATAATTTGATCTCAATTTTATTATAAATTCATTACAATTTAATTTTTAAATTCAAAAATCATAACAAAAATCGAAGATTCCATCTTCGATTTTAGACTGAAACATGGCCCGAAACCGACCCGTAATCGTTGGTTTAAAATCGGAACCAGAACCGCCACTTAAGAGCTCGATCTCGATTCCTCCTAAATTGGAATTGGAACTATCAGTCATGAACCGGAACGGGCGATCCCTGGCCAGTGGCCATGAGTACATATTCTTGGGGGTGAGCAAAAAAGATCGTTCGGATTGAGACTGATGGTCTAGTTCCCGATTTTAGAGGGATTTGGTCCGGTTCCCAGTTCTTAAAATTGGAATCGGTGATCGGGCGGTTCGGTTCTCGATTTTAGGCCTAGGACCGGAAGGATCGATATTTTTTTAATTATTTATTTAAATTAAACCTAATGTTTACTTATTTAGGCTTAGGTTTGCATCGCATATCTATTTTCTTACCTCTTTTGTTCGGAGACTTTTTTCTTGACTTTCGAGCGCTTACTTCGTGAACTTTTTTTTGTTTTTGTTTTTGTGATGAACGTAGGTAATAAGTTTGGGATTTAAATTTGATCGGACAAAAATTAAATATTTAAGATTTTTTTTTTGCGAATATCAGCTCCCGGTTTCGAAGATGGCCGATCTGATTCGCTGTTTCGAAAAATAAGAATCATGACCACCAATTCGATTTTCAATTTTTGATGGAAATAGAGTCGGAGAGGATCGGTAATCGGTCACCCCCCACGTATTCTTGCTTCCCAAACGGACACAAGGGCAAAGTAAAAAAGAAATAAAAGAGCGAGCAACATGCTCCAGGCAATCGTGTAAACATGGCCGGGATTGTCAGACCAGCTTTTTGCTTATCTTGGACAAACCCCATCCTAGGAAATAATCGAAAGTTGCTCCACCAACGTCAGTCAATAACTATGAAACTTTTTTGAAGATAAGGGGTAGGTTTGGAAGTTTATTGGAAATATTGTCAGAAAAGGACAGAGGGAAATAAATGAGTCGCTCATGGATTTGCGAGCCGAAGGACTGCTACGAAAATCTAGGTCTGGGCTTGGCATTCCCTCCAAGGAACTAATAAAATGGCTCATATCAATACGTGATCACGGAGACCTGAAAGAGGAATAGATCGGATCGAGACCGTTCAGATGGAATCATTGGTTCAGTACGATTCTTAAGGAGCACCAATTAGGCTCTTAATTTGATACCCCTTCCCCCCCAAAAAAAGCCAGGCTCTTGATTTCCAATCGACTGGACAGAATCGATTGTTTTTAATTTATTTTTTATTCACTAATAATTCACAAGTTTCATTGAATCGCCTAATTCGATTCAGTTTCAGAAAGTGAAAATTGATCTTTTTGACACAATTCTTAATTCTTGGATAGGACCGGAACAATCGAGAATCGTCTGCTAAAATAATGTGTTAAACAATTTTTGCTGGTTCTTGTTGGATATTTGGGCTCACCAGCGCTAAGTTACGTACTTACAAAGCATTACATCACTTCATAGTTGATTTGGTAATGTGAATTTTGATTCTAATGACATTGCCATAAAGACATACGCATTAAGTAGAGCTACAAATCACTTTGTCAACATATCTAATGAGAAATAATATGATATTGGACAATTACAAATGACACGGGTAAAAGCCACGCCATTCTAGAACGTAAAAACAGCTCAATCAATGTGTTGACGGAACTCGATAACTAAATCCGCAGAGTGTCACGAGGGTTTAAACGTCAAAGTTTAAAAGGTCAAAGAAGGGATTCTCGTGAAACCCTTGTTTTTTTTTTTCTTTTTTTCGTGGCGAAGGTCAAAGACATATTTAACCAAACGTTCAAAGGAACTGACTTCACATGAAGGTGTTAGGAACAGTTCGTGCGTAGCAGTTCTTCGATGTCACTTCGAGAACTCGTGAATGGGACAGCCGGTGGAGACTGTGTCCCTCCCGTTCGTTTGAACATCTTGCGACCAACCACGGTTCTCTACGAAAAAACCAAATTGTTCTATATATTCAAAATTGGGATTAAATGCCACCTGGCTTGGGAAATGGGGAATGTCCATCTACCGTTCAAGGTTAAACAGCGTCGGGCCTCACCAGCTGTTCCTTCGTCTTTGATTCTTGCAGTCTCTAGATTTTTCATTTAACGTTCGATGCCACTTCCTTGTGTTTACTTCGGTGGTTCTTGCTTCGACGCTTTTAGGGGTTTTAAATATGGAGGGTGCAGCTTTAGCTTTTGGCAAAGATGATAAATGTGACGCAAGCTTTCTCCCTCGACATTGGTCCATAGTTAGGGTTTGGAATACAGATTAGAGTTAGATTTCATTTTGGAGATAGCACATGGTCATAGTTGTGCATCTTTCATGACCCGTTCTTTAATTTCCCCCCTTTTATCTATTAATTATTCGAAAATCTTCTAGAGAATTTTATCTTGTAGACAGTATTGACGAAGTTTTTGATTTTTGTTTTTTGAATTATGTAGGGAGCTATGGAGAGAAATACACGATCCACGATCCACCATGCGACACGAACTTTTCAGTCGATTTGTGTTTATTCGATATACCTTTTAAGTTAGTTTTAGTCTTCCAACATTTGCGACACAAAGTTATGATCTTGAATATAGATTCCACAGTTGGATTAATGAAGTCATAAGGATTCCGAAGGAGATCAATTGCTATGTATTCTCCTCATTATCCTTAACGTTTTCCATGACTAAAGTAGACTATGAAAATACCAGAAAAAATGGCTATTGAAGTTTTCCCAACTAGCTTTTTCCAAGGGATGAGTGAACCGGTTTCCATTTTTTTGTTTTGGCTGGGAAATTTTATCCTAGCGATTCAGGGTGTTCATCCTAGTGACTAATATGTTCCTATTAACGTCATTATCTTGTTGATAGGGTGATCAATTAATGTTGAACTGCGGAATAATTCTCGTAAAAACACTCAAAAGTAGATTCCTCCATGATTAGGGCTATGTTACACGCGGTTTGCGCGTGAAAACGATTAAGTCTTCAGATAAAATTAACCTATTTGCAAAGGTAAAATTCTCGTCTTCAGGATCGATCAGGTGCATTAAAGATTTTGTCGTGCTCCAGACCTCGCATGATCATTGCATGTATGTGCAACAACTTCACTAATTATCCATAATACATACTTATGATGAGATTTTATGGAATCACTGCAAACTATTTTAAAAGCTTAAAATATTGAAGGAATGCGTGGTTTTAACTTTTAAGTATTCTATCAACCTCCCATAGCTTATTCCGGTCTTTTTGCATGGTAGTAAGCATGGAAATAATAAGGCTCGGAAAGATTCAAAATTTTAACTCAAGATCTTCTGCTCTAATACCACGTGAGATTCTGTAAGAACCTTATTGATTATTCTAAAAGCTTAGGCTACTAGAGGAATTTGTGATTTAATTTTTAAATATTCTATTCCTGGTTTTAAATTTTTGAGACCCCTATTTGCATCATTGATTGCATATTTTAAAAACTTAAGTTGAACTTTGGCTTAAGCCTATGCATGAGGACAAGAATTAGAACACTTAAATATTAAATCATGATTTCATGTAATAGTTTAATTACTTCCATCAGAATTTCACGCTTATAAGCAGATAATATTGGACAAGCATAAAGCATGAAAATTGATCGGACTTGACGAGGGCGGTCCATTTAATTGGCTGTACCATCAAACAGGATCAAGTGTGTGTATTCTCTCTCTTCGATATATTCAAGGATTTTTCCACCATATGTATTCACATATATCTGGAAAATCTCCAATTGACAAGTCAACTTCAGGTACTTCACAATGCCTAGTGTTCTGTGCTACCGTTTTCAATCCTCACCATTAATTTAGTTGGAAATCATATGCTTTCCCCTAACCTCTCCTGCTTTCCTTCTCTTCGCAATAACACACACCCACCACTCTCTCTCTCTCTCTCTCTCTCTCTCTCTCTCTCAAGAGTATGAGGAAACCTTGTTGCGACAAGCAAAAGACCAACAAAGGTGCCTGGTCCGAGCAAGAAAACCAGAAGCTCATCGACTATGTCCGAAAGCACGGCGAGGGTAACTGGAATTCCATCCCAAGAGCTGCGGGTAAGCTTCTGTCTCCAATACAATAGAAGAAGCCAAAAATAAGAAACGGAAAAAAAGGGTCCATGTTTGCACGATTGTGCGAGCGTAATGAGATGTAGGTCGACGAGAAGTTCGATAGGTCGCTTTCTTTCTCACTGGCCCTAATCATACTTACCTTAATTATGCCATTCAGACAAGATCGGTCAGTTTGTGTGAACACTCTCGTTTTGATTCGAATAGGTTTGCTTCGTTGTGGAAAAAGTTGTAGGCTCAGATGGCTGAACTATCTGAGGCCCGACCTCAAAAGAGGGAACTTCGGTGAGGATGAAGATGACCTCATCATCAAGCTCCATGCTCTTCTAGGAAACAGGTTGGTTTTGATTATCAACCCTAGATAAATCGAAAGCAAATTCGTTCCGATCATACTAAAGTCGACGCCGAGATGATCGGTTGATCCGAAATCTAAAGCAATACGTCTTTCTAGGTGGTCTCTCATCGCCGGAAGATTGCCGGGAAGGACGGATAATGAAGTGAAGAATTATTGGAACTCTCATCTCCGGCGAAAGCTACTGAACAAAGGCGTCATCCTCCGCCGACCGTCAGCAGCAAATACCAAATCCTCGACCGAGGATAAGCCAGTTCGTCACTCGAGCACAGCAATCTCTGTCGAAGAAGGAGGAGCATCGCCGGACGATGATCCTCTAGACCTCAGCCTCGGGGCGTCCGGCAGTCCGGCAAAGCGCTTGAAGCACGGTCAAAACAAGGAGATTAACGGGCGGAAGCCGCATACGACGCTACTATTGTTTAAATGATGGCTTTACATAGGCTTCATAACCTGAGATATGGGTTGAGGTTTTAGTGTGCTTCCCTTATCTACAAGTTTATCTAACTCTGATAATTAGACGAAGAGGAAAAAAAGACCCAACATATGTGCAAGTTATTCGCATGCTTCCTCCTTCCACAAATATTGTAGAGGATGGAGCTAGAGCATGTGGGATTTTAGAGGCAATATTATTGTAATTAGTGTAATGGCTGTGTGTTTGATGTGAATCTTGAACTTCAAGTTTGCAAGGGAATTCCTGTGCTGTACGCTGATCGATCCATGCATGTGCATGGTACAAAATTCCTCCTTTTTTTTTTTGCCCCGACGAGATGACATATTGATCATTTGATTTTTCTAAAATGGTGCGCGTAGAGATAGGCGAATGAGAAATGTGCATAGTAAACCCTCAAAGGGCAGCGTAGTTAATTGGGGTTTTAGGAGATTTCCAACTCAGAATTCTGAAGTTATTTGTCCAATTCAGACCGTTCTCATAGGAACAGCGGAAAAGACCAAAGTCTCGAACTTAACTATTTCATATAGCTCGTAGGATGTTCTATGGACCTCCAGATAATCGAACGATTAACGCTCGCGCTCCGAGTAATTTGGGAAAAAAAAGAGCGAAAGAAAAGATGAATGTGCATTTTCATCCACTATTGATTTGTTATTAAGATGTTCCCTAGTGAGTTAGGGCAGAGAAAATTTCTGTCGTGTAGTCTTCGCATTCATGATTATGAACCCATTTGCGGGTGCGAACGAAAATGTATCACGATTGTTTCAATTCGATGAGCCGAGCAAAAGCCCAACTGGTGTTGACTTGAGGACAGGGAAATCCTTCTTTTGACCGCGGCAGTAGGCGAAGAGAAAAGGAGTTGCGTTGCTCAAACGACAAAAGAGAGATAGAGGGCTTGTAGTAAAAGTGCATTTACTGCCGGTTTGACGGTACGATTCTATTTGGAAATTGATCATGTAACAGTTTTATCATGACAGTTCTCCTAACAGTCAATAATAATCGATTTTAAATGGTCGTGGGGTCTACTTTTTTGAGAATTTATGGCTCACAACAGACTGTTATTCTCACAGTCACCCAAGACTATTATACTCGCAAAATCTAATATATAATGAGACTATCATGTAGTAATTACAATGTTGTAACGTGATAGAGTTGAAATAATTTTTTGGGCTTGCTTAAGTAATGTAATATCTTTTGCAATATGTGGTATCATGAATGACATATGGAATAAGGGGGAAATAGTATAAGATTTCCGCCAAATTACCCTCTAAATCACCATTAGAGGGAATATAACGATTGTTAATTTAATCTTCAATCATCTTTGTCACGAGTTTAATACCGCATATAAAATATTACATATAAAATCTTCTATAATTGGATATTTATTTTGTTGGAATAATTTATTTATGATTATAACTAAAGTTAATCTGAAAAAAAGTGATTACATGGGAATGAATACCATCATATCACTTTAGTAACCGGTAATGAGTGCAACATCATATATTTACAAGTAGCTTTACCTAATAATAGGCAACTAATATGAATTGTGATGTCTTTCTAGGGTACCACGCGTCTCTTTCTTAGTTCCTGTATGTGTTCTACACATCCATGCAAGTCTTTTACTTGTTATACGGGGATTAAGATTCCGTTTGTTTCGCGTAAAATGAATGATTTTAAAAAATATTTTCTTAAAAGTGATCGCTTATATTGCTTATAAAAATAAATAAAAATGATATATTTTCTACCTCCAATTGTCCATTGCTTAATAATTTCAAGTGACATAAACAACTAATCAATAAAAATATTTTTCAAATAATTCATTTTCCACAAAATAAACAAAGAGGCATACATGGCGATACTTATGCTTTAGAAATCAATTTCTGGAGGAGTTGATTTTTTCTATTTTTGGTGAGAAGTTTTTTTTTTTTACTTTTTCAAGTGATTCCAAAATTATTTTTGAAGAAAAAAAAACATGCTATAGAATTAGAAAATGAAATTGTGCAATTAAATAAATTTCTACTCCAGAATTTACTTTACTAGACGGCTTTATGCTTCAATAGCATTTCTAGAGCATAAATTATACTCCAGAGAAGTGTTGTCATGCACTCCCTAAGATTATAACTATAAAAAAATTATAAATTCACATGCGATATTGTAGATTATATTATATACTTGCAAGAAGAAAAAGATTACAATAATAACAACAAGACGTCGGAGATAGTGACCTTGGTTGGTCCCGGCGGTACCTCCATACTGCTTGTGCCTACGAGAACACTTTTGCTTTTGCTGAATCAAGAAATCGCGGGCTAAGGACTAGCGGACTACCTAGCAGCACTTGCGCATGTGTGATCGTAAATATGAGGTCAAGTAGCGTTTCTTCTCTGCGAGATGGCCTAGCGCTTCTCATAAGTCACCTTTTATCTAAAAGATAATATCGCGAAAAACCCTAAATTAATACATTTATGATAAATTTACCTAAAATTATTTTTTTGATCCTAAAAACTTTAAACTTGTACATTTGTGATAAATTTACCCTCTGTTAGTTTTTGTTAAATCTAACAGTCAAATTGCTAAATAGATGACACGCGTAATTCACAATATATCAATTTGGGGTTCAATTTAGGATTTTTCGTGGCATTAATCCAATTTAACTAAAGGTAAATTTTTCACAAATGTACCGATTTAGGATTTTTCATGGTAAAATTAATTAATTTAGATTAAATTTATTACAGATATACTAATTTGAGATTTTTTATGGTCAACAAAAAAGTTTGGGGTAAATTTGTTACAGATGTACTAGTTTAGGATTTTTCGTAGTAAAAAAAAATAATTTGAGATAAATTGTCACATGTATACCAGTTTGGGATTTTTCGTTGTATTAATCCTTTATCTCGCGCTTTGGCCTTGATGTATCTTGCAGACCGCTACACTTTTGCATCCTTTATGACACGTCAAGTGTCGTGATGGGTATAAGGTTTTTATATTCGGCTTTTTTTGTGTAGTTGGCACTTTGCAAAGTTATATACATATTTACTTTACCAAAAAAAAAAAAAACCTTTATCTAGAGGTCTGAGGTTCGAACAAGTCTTTTTCGTTTTATATTTAATGTCATAATCTACCGAACTACTAAAAGCGATCAGAAACAAATCATATGTGCATAAGAAATACACGACAGATTACGATGGAGTGCTCGACATAACCATCATGAAACATCTAGGCTTTTTTAAGCCATCAACTTGGAATAATTATGGCCCTTAACCACCGGAATCTGCTTAAATTAATCTTTTTCATCTAATTATAAGTGCACTTTTTGATCAATCTTTTATCTCAAGGCTTCGTTTTGCCTCTGTTTGAGTGCTTCCGCTTGGTGGGTAGTTGTCATTTCCATGGAGGTAGTCTTATCAAAGCAGCAGTAGTGGGACGTTCCTTTGCCGATTTTCTGCACAGAGCATCAATTGGTGTCAACTCACAGTGGATTTGCAGTGAGGTTTTAGCAGCTTTTTCCGTGACAATGGGGACGGAAAGTCCACTCGACCCTGTTCGAAGAGCGAGAAGTTCTATCGATCACCGACTTTCCTCGCTAAATATCAGGAAGATGAAGCAAGAAAAGAGGGATCTTTCTGGCCAGGAAAACGAAGTACTGTGAACCGAAGTGCCATCTTAGTTAGTAAGAACCACATGAATTCATAGAAAATAACGTGTCAATCCTAACTATTATGCGCAGTTCCATCTCTTTTTGGCTATTGAGATGGTCGCCGAATCTTCTGTGTCCTCTCTATAAACCCTATCTTGAAAGTTCCAACCCTTTCATCTGGCTTCACACCATTTTTGGTCCCTTCTTTGCAAATAGATAACTAGGGAAAGCCGGCGATCTTCAACGCGCTACCAAATGAAGCATCGGAGATGTTTAAGCTAATGGGCCGTGTCGAACGACCCGATCGGAGTCTGGAACGTAGCTTAGATATGTTGATTTCTACATGTAAGGTGTTGATGTAAGCACAGTAGCGAGCTCATTGAGAGAGCACCACATATTCTCAGACAACACCAATAGGGCTTGTGCAGTGGAAGGTGCTTGGAACTACAAGGACCGTGCCTTGGTCCACCAAACATTCCATCAAGTTGAAAGGGGATGCGAGATGAATTTGGTGAGAGTTATCTTTTTTCTTTTGCTCCTTATTCAATTTGCACCTTCGGTTTCGAGTCTTCAGTGGTAGTTGCATGTGATTTTTAGCCACTCAGGAGAGAGATTTCACTTTTTCATCTGCCATTCAAGATGAACATGTCCGTGTGTGCATGCGTTGATTGCAATTCCATCCAACGGACCTTTTCATACTTAGGTAATGGAACTCACTTTAGATTAGTTTAAACGCACATTACTCACGATTTGGGTTGCGAGGACATTGATTAAGTCGAGGATAATGAAGGTGGCAGCCGCGGAAAAAAAAAAAGATTTCTTGGTGTGAGCTTGCGACACGAGTTCGATTTTGAGGACGGTAATGTCAAAGGCAATAGCTAAATGCCTTTTTGGACAAAAGTGTCTTTGCATTTGACTACCATTTGTGGTCCCTGAACTTGTTGCGGTTTTATTAGTTTGGTCCCCTAGAGTGCTTTTTTGACTTGGATTGCCTGATCTCACTCGCATTTCAAAACAAGCTCAGAAAAAATCATAGCGCCTCCAAGAGGGAGATTGTTTGAGGGCTGGCTTTCAGTTTGACATGTAGACTAGAGTATAACCAAGAAAGGAGTTTGTAAGCTAGCCAATGGCTAGCCAAGGAGAGGGGCAGAGGGTTTGCAATTGGTCCCTACATAACTGTATATTTGTTGATTGCATCCACTATTCAGAAGTCATTACCTAACTGAGCGACATTAGCCTTCTACCCTGGCCGAGGAAAATGCTCTTTGACCATACTCCCGATTGATGGGTTGCAAGATATGATTATTGACGCCACTTACATGAGAACTTAACTCAAATTAAAGAGATTTGTGCGCTAAAAGCCCTAGAACATGTCATTAAAATGCATTTGAGACATAAAACATGCAAATAGTGCAATCAAGTTTTAAAACTTACTAAATTAATGCAATCTAAGTCCTTCTATTAGCTCCACCAAACTTGGTCGATGGAAAATACTTACATGTTTTTTTTTTGTAATTTTTTTCTCTTTTTTACGTGGCGATGATGTGGAAACATAATGCCGAAACAACGTTTTGGTCCAAATGTGTTTTCTTTGTACAAATTTTATTTAAACTAAATAAAAAATAAGCTTAATTAAAAAAAAAAAAGGTTGAAAACCAAGCGGCATGGCTACAAATCCCATGCCATCGCAACCCCAACATTAATGGGAAGGGCCGACGATTGTGGGAGAATGGAGGGACCACCACTTCCTTGCTAGGAGTTGGCGGCCCTTCTTGATTGCATGCCCTTGTTGTGGACCTCGTCCAGATTGAGCGAGGGTCGTTGGCCTAACCCAGTTCTAAATGAGGGCCGCCTCCCCCCTACTGGCGCCTTGGGCCAACACTTGGCGAGGGCCGACATTCACCAGATCTAGGTGAGGGCCACGACCCTTGCCTGCGGTTGACGACATTTTCTTGCCATTGCCAGCCCTTCCCAGCAACAGTGAAGCGGGGGCAGCAAGGGCTTTGCAGCCTTGCCTTATGATTTTTAAATATTTTTTTTTGATTATTTTTTTTATTTTCATTGTTTTTAATTACTTTTTAATTTTATTTGAATAAAATTTAAATAAAATTCAACTTTGGATCAAAATGACATCGTTTTGACCATGTAATCACCGCATACAAAAGATAATATATTAAAAAAGAAAAGTTACGTCAGCATTTTCTATTAGCCAAAAAAGACGGAGTTAACAGAAAGACTTGTTTTTGGTCAAACAACGGAATGACTCAATTGTATCAAATTGACAAGTTTTAAGATTTGATTGCATTTTTGCAAGTTTTAAGATTCAACTGGACTAGCAAGTTTACGGCTTCCAATGCACATAAAATGCTGACGATGTTCATGCTTATAACTCACCAATTCAAATCTACGAATGGATGGTTGAAGAAAACATGATTCTTACATGATTAAGTGCCCAGAGTCCACTACTAGCCATCATGCATGAAAATCTCTGCAGTACTTCGTTTGCATTTGACGCGCCAATATAAGGTGGTGCAAAGGGAAATTAATGAGGTGCTCGAGAAAACACACTCAACTCCCCTCATGTGTATTGTGGATACTCAAGTAAGACCTACCTTTACTTGAGAGAATAAAGTACATGATGAAGCATCCAATGATATCTCGGGGTGCAAAAGATCACTACGCCCTTCGGTACCGTATATTGCCGTGGAAACTTCATAGCGACTTTTCGAATCGAAAGATAAAAATATTTGCTTCTTGGTTTGGTCAAAAACTTAATTGGGTACTTCCAATTATGCCGAATATCGAAATTCAAACCGCACGCAAAGGTAAGTCGTTTCCCTTCTCGTTATGCATTAATGTTGGAACTTAGGCCAAATGATTCAGCACGACAGAAAACAAAGGAAGTCAGCCTTTTCCCTCCTACATGTTATGTCGGCCAACAAGCCCTACTTGGTTTTAAATTCGGCTTCTAGGCTTAATTTTTTTTTTTAAGGCCCAATAAAATAAAGGGAATTTTTCGTATTTTTTTATGGGCTCCTAAGAAATTAGCAATTTGGGCCTCACCTTAGGCTGGTTGTTCTCAGAAGACAGGCACTTCTTTTGGGCTTGAAAACATGGGCTCATCATGTTTTGAAAGCTTTAAAGGCCTGCTCTTGCGAAAGTAACCTCGAAAGAGAAAATCAAACAACATGTGAGGTCGAACATTCCCAATTCGAGCCTGTAAGCATGCTGCCCTGCTAGTAAAGAGATTGGAGGAGGTAAGGAGTCTAGTATTACAGATGATAGATTTGAGTCTCGCGCTTTACAAAAGAGGTGGAGCAAAAATTAGAGAGAGGAGAGTTAGGATAGGGCAGACCAGAAAAAAGGGGGAAAAATCATTCCCAATTCGAAGGCTGTCCTGGTCGGAGAAAATTTCATGCCCAACAATACCACGGATACAATTCATGGACCATCACCCCGAACGAACTTAACGCATAAATTCCATCGATGTCATGTTTTTTTTTAATTGGAAAACTAGCTGGAATAAATTTTCTCCAGTCAAGGACAGAGGAAAACACTACTTTCTTTTCCTCTGGCTACTAAGGTGTTTCAGTTCGTCAGGTTGTTTCTTGCCTGCCAATGGATTCAACAGCAGTTCGAAAGGTTGACCTATTTGGGAATCTCAAGGCACAACGATGCAATTATCAAGGGCATGCTCTATCTCTGAGCTAATAGCCTGTCGTGTGGACCTCCCGTCGGTTTGATGATCCTATTGAAAAAACTAGTGTAAGTGAAGATCCGATTATAAACACGAAGCTGTCTGACTACGCTCGAGCAATTCTTCCATCTTATTTGTAGCAGAAATATTTAAAGCATCTAGATTCACGAATTTCAAATATCAAGTTCGATTCCTACTAATGTAATTTCCATTACAGATGGACAAATATTCTTATTAGCCTATCTATTTAATGCTGGAATCAGACCCACCAAAATGTTACCCTGTCATAATGTGATGTGTTTCTAGTGCCAATAGAAAGTAACCCACCCAATGTTAAATTTGGGTTCAAATCCCTGCGCGCTCTACGTCTGACTAATGACTAAGAAGATGAGGAAAAGAGGGGCGGCCCTAGTTATCTAACTCCGAGATTGTCCCTTCGGAGAAATCCGACAAAATCATCGCTAAATGTTGAGAGACATTGAGCATCGACTGCAAACTTCCAGTCCTACTTTGCCGGGCTACTTCTAACTAACCTTCTAACTGTCTCCAATCCGGGCGCTTTGCAATCGCAACCAGCTGCGAAAGCCGGTCGCGATTCATTACGACGCGCACGCTAGTACCAAATCCAATCCAATGCTCTATACGTTGTTCGAAATATCGCGCGACCATGGCATAAAAGAAATACGAATCGTCCCTTTGTTTTTTCGTCGCGCGGAATATCATACGTAGTTGGAAGCTTTTCCATCCGTCGTCCCAAGCTACAAATGATTTTTTTTTAATTTGCTTTCTAGTTGCCAAGGCTACAAATGGAGTCCACTCTCCTGTTATTCCTCTCGCATATACTTGCGCTTGGAAATGACCGAATAAACAAGTATTTGCAAACTCGTGAAGCGAACAAGGGGTAAATGGCCTACCAGGGACCATCGTAAAGGCCAAGTAGATCCCAACAACGTAGCTGTTGCGATCTAAAAATTAGGTTAAAGGATTATTAAGTTAATCAGATAAATTGACAAATCTAATGTGAAATCTTCCAAGCCCTATCAATTCGTAACTTAGATTTCATTGAAATGATTGTTAATTTAGGAGCCGCCCCTAATTGTTTCTCGGTAGGTCGATTAGAAACCTAAATAAAATAGTGAGAATTATTTTATTTTTACGAATAAGAGATAATAAGTTCGGGGACTTGGTTACATTAATTAATTAATGCCTTTTCGATGCCAATTTCATGAAACTGTCTTTTTTCTGATTGGTTTATGTGATGTTTTTTTTTTTGTCTTTTATGTTTTCTTTTCTTTTTTGGAGTTTTCGGTTTTTTTTTGAATTTCTAAAGAAAGACTTGAACAAAATTAACAAGAATGCCCATAATATACCTTGATATTCGAATTTCCGTACGTGAGTACGTGTATAAGACGACATCGTACCTCTTGTTAGAGGGAAAGAATATGAAGTCTTATACTTGATCATCATCCCACCCCGTAAGATCATGGGTAAGACATATAATTTAATTTTCCGAAGGGACGAGGCACGAGGGGAGCATATTATGGGTATGTTTGTTTAAAGTTGTGCAAATTTTATGACAATCAAAATCAAACAAACATGACAAAAATAAAATGAAAACGAGTCAATTTGATTTGAATTTTCGAAAGTTAAAGGGATGGTCGAAATATGAGATTGGGGCCCATATTTCCTTATCCAAAATCGATCCAATTTTAATTTGAGAAAATTATATTTTTAAAAAAACTTTTCGATAATTCTCAAAATTTCGGATTTTACCCACTCGAGTCCAAATCTTATCTCTAAAGCCAAGTATGATCAAGACCATCGCAAAATAAGTCGAATCAAACAATGGTCATGCATTCTCGTTAGAACATTCATTAGTGATAAACTTTAAGATCACAGAGCACGCCCACAACACATAAGATAACGTCAAACCACTACGAGACAAGATAATCTAAGTGCACATGATAGCTTTAGGCAAGAACTATTCCCCATTACATAATAGATTTGGTCCCAAAGAATGTATGCCAACAATCTGTTTTATTCACCAAAACTCTTCTTTTTTTAAAAAATTGTTTGAATTTCAACGTTGAAGAATGCCAAATTGGTCTTTGAGAAAAGTATGCCAAACGGGTCTTTGAGAAAAGCTTCTTGTAATTGATTTCACCAACTAAGCGACTTGATACGTTCGCCTCCAGATTGTAGCATGACAACTTAGTTTACGGTTTTGTAATATATATTGACATGAAAAAGGATTGATTCCTTCATTTTTTAATCACAAATCAACATGCATTCATCAATATACGAACAAATATGAATGTTACCAAACAAACAGGCGTAGATTGTGGATAAAAAATTGAGAAAAATACCTCTTTGAACAAATTCCAGTAGCTGTACAGCTTGAGATTTTCATCCAATGCAAGCACTTATTTTTTTTTTAAACAAAAACTTGTTGTCGAGATTCCCTAATGTATCTAGCACATATGGCAGAAGAATTAGAACCCAAAATAAGATCAATAGAAAAGGTGATCAAGCTTAATTGGTTGCTACACAGTGAGGCAATTGGGCTAGTTGTATGAGGACGTCGGGCTGAGGTGTATAGAGTTTTGGTGAAACACACCCGATTGAAGCTATATCGAATGGGGATTGTCTCGACCACGGGGAAGACAATCAAACCCTTTAGTTGCTCGAGACTTGCTCTCAATATGTGTGACATTCTGATTTTTCCTATCATTTCAAGACTCATTAATGAAAAAATATCTAACGATGTATTTTAGTTGTATCTCGCTCGAATCTGATCAATCTCGAGTTGACTGACCAAAAGGGAAAGGCTAACACCAGACAAGGTACGTGGACCTAGGGAATTCAAATAGGAAATGACACTTTGACCTTAAGGATTGTCGATGGGATATTTAAAGCCATAAAAGGCCGATCTAAAAATGATTAAGGAATGCATTGCTAGCGTTATACGATTGGAGCTCAGGTGATGCCGCTAAACCAATGTATAATTTATAAAATTTTTCTAAATCGAACAGTGATGATCGAGACCGTCGGAACTAGTGATAGACCCTCACAATTACATGACAACCAAAGTCGCCATGAAATGACGAGCCCTAATTGTGAGATGAATCATAGGGTCGATACGTGTAACGTCTGCAAAAGCCGCCCGTCAGTTTGAGATAGGTTGGAACCACGTCTGAAAAAGAAATAATTCAAAAATGAGTCTTGAAATTAGAAAATGGAGAATCAAGAATTTCAATATTATAATAGGATTGGCCGTCGCCTTATCGAAGAAAATCGAAATTAAAAAAAATGACGTTCCGGACGTCGGGCGTAAAATTACCATTTTGCCTCTCAAGCCTTGACCTTGCATTTATAATTAGACAAGGGCATTTTGGTAATTGAATCCCCTTTATAGCTGCCGAAAATCAAAATGAATGAGAACCATTGGATGAAGCATTGATTGACACATGAACAAGTGTTAAAGGACTACGCTTTGATGGAGATGTGAACACTTTTAACCTACCATTCAACTAAGTTGACCAAGCCATTGAAGTATAAATCTCTCTCTCTCTCTCTCTCTTCTTGGCCGAAACCCCCTCCATTCTGCTCTTCTTCTTCCTTTCCAGCCGACCGGTTCTGCCACCACCATTTGCCACTTCTGACTGCCACCTTCGGCCATCGCCTGGACCCGAGCCAACCACCATCCCCTTCCTCATCCTCTTGCTGACATTTTTCAAGTGGAAGCAAGCCATTTGACCACCTGAAGACCTTCGATCGGCCAATCTCTCGGAAGTCGACGGAAACCGTCGTAGCTGGAGGTAAGCCACAGTTTAGGCTTCATAGAACCCTGAATCCTTTGAATTTTTTGGCCAAAATTTGTGGACATCTAGAAGACATATAGGCTGAGTTGTGGTAAAAAATTTTGGAGGAATTTGATGGAGTTTTGACCCCAAATGGGCTTGTGTTTGAAGGACACAAACTGACCATTGGAGGAACCGAAGGAACCGGTGCCGTTCAAGGACTTTCCTGCGTCGCCATGGCTTCAAATTTTTGGCGAGGCTTCCCAACCCTTAAAACTATATGTTAGCAAGTAGATTAGTGAATAAATTGAGGATTTAAGTTAGTTTAAGGGCTGAATAGTTGGGATATGCACAGAACCGAAAGTGCCCTGTTTCGATTCTGTGCATACCAAATCTGTGGGAGGCTGTTGGTGATTGAATGGAGCTCCAAATTCATCGTTGAGACGTATAAGGATGTTAATTGATAGGTCCATGAGGTGTATGTTTAGTGAAGTGATGAATTGGGCAAGAAAAATTGACGAATTGGATGAATTTCCTTAGGCTGTGCAATTGACCGTCCTTGGGCTATTTGGACCGAATTCTTGGAGTGCTTGGGAAGAGATTTTTGTTGAATTAAGCTTGAGGTAAGAAGTTTCTAAACCTTGGATAGGAAGGCTGGACTCGATTAGGCGAATTAAGTGCGAGTTTGATTCTCGGAAGATTATAACGTGCTTGCCCAATATACGTCTTGAAAAGATATAGATGACTTGAATGCTTGACAATGACTATGCCATAAATTGATTATCGCATTTGAACATCGAATTTGATTGCCTCGTATGCCATAAGTGTATTGTTCGTGCATTAGTTTGCACTTGGTTATGTGTTATGAATTGAAATGAACATGTGGCATGTTTGAGAAATTAGTGACACCTTGAGGCGTATGAGACGCGGGGTTATGTGGATGAATGTCCTGAGATGCTGAGGTGCGGGGTTTGAATTGAATGGCACCCTGAGGCGTATGAGATGCGGGGTTGAGTTGGCCAAAGTCCTGATGCGTTGAAACACAGGATGAAGTTGAGATATGTCGACACAGGCTTGGAGTGAAATTGAAAATCTGATGCGTTTACGTGGATTTGTCAATGAGATGGTTTGAGGGGTATTTACGCGGACTGAGCCTGAGGCGTTCTAAACGCGGGCGTGATAATGAGGAGGCATAGAAGGTGGAAGGTGTAATCTGGCTTTGTTATGTGTGTTTAATTCTGATGATGTTTATGGTGTCATGATTGCATGCTTGACACTCATTTTATTCGTATGTTATTGAATAACTGCTGAATGCCTCATGTGACTATTGTGCATTTTATTCTTGATTGCAATTGCCTGAGTGTATGGTCAACCTAATCTAGGGTTATGACCTACCTTACTGAAATGTAAATCTCACCCCGTTATGGGACCCTATTTTCAGATCCTAGAGCGTGACAACGTAACCAATCAGATTTGGTGACTTGAAAGAGATGTCAGTATATTTTGATGAGTTTCCGGACAGATAGGGAACTGTGTACGTTAGGAAATATACTGTGATTTGGATTGATGAGGGGGACAGCAGCTAAAAGCCTCATAAATATGAGGCCTGATTTAGGAAGGTAGGAGATATTTCTACGGGGCCACTAAAGCCTACTGAGGTACTCCGCGGGGTAATCCCCAACTGGTGTCATCCCGCTCGAGATTCAGTGGAGGCTGATGGGTAAGTAGCTGGCTCGAGAAATGTATCTGAGAGTACCCCGACCTTGGAGGACATCGACGAGGCCATCGTGATTGAGGCCACCGAAGACGACCAGGTGGAGCCGTCAGCTGACGAGACACTCGAGGATACCGTGGAGGTTTGTTCTAAGACACTCTCAGAGTACGAGCCATCTAAGGATATCGAGGATACTGACGACTCTGGCAGCTCGACTTAGGAGTTTCGGTTTCTGGTCCGATGTTTTGATGGTGACCCCGATGCCGCTTCTTTTGAAGATGATGATGGCCCTCTTTTGCACTTATCCTGTCACCCCTACTGACTAGCAAGTTTAGTTTGCCATGCTCTTGTATGAATATTTGGGAACTTATGTATTTATTGGTATTCTCGTTACCTAGGTCCCCTTTTTACCATTGTACGGAGGAGTTATTTATTATCGCTTCCGCTTGCTATCGATATGGTTCTCTTCTCGATCTATGTGCATCCTGGGATCTCGAGAGAGAGTTTATGCTTGCAGGGAGTCGCGCACTCGTGACCGGGGTGCGGGGCGTGACAATATGCTCTTGAAGAAAGTCCCGAAAAACTCTAGAGCTGCCTAATATAATGAATTCACCCACTTGTCACGTTTTCTCTCTGTGTAGTGTAATTCTCCCCCCCCCCCCTTTTCTAACGTGAAGAAGACGTTCTTTTATAGGCGAGCAAACCCTAATTATTAATAAAGCAATCAAATCCCCTTTATTTTCTACCCACATGTGAAGATATCATAGAATATTTTACCCAAAGTCTTTGCTCCTTTTGCTAACCACATTCCTTTTTCTATATTGCTTTCTCCTGCACATCTTTCCTATTATTATTTTTTCTTAATCAATCATGCACGTAGATATTCATTGAAGATTATGGCTGATCTTTTCTTCCTTCTCAAGGAAAATTGAAATTCGGCCAAGGGAGTGTAATTGACGATAATACCCAAATTTGGCCTTTCTTGCGGGCTCAAGATCCAGTCAGGGGTTTAAATTGGACACTAATTAGGGTTTCTTTTAAATTTAAGAATATTTAATTGAAAGCCCTAATCCAATTGGCCCATATAAAATTCCGTACACCCTATTGTTATAGCTAAAAATCCAGATTGAGTTGGTCTAGCCGCCTGCCAATTTGACTCATCTAAAAATGCAAAAGACACGACTAATAGAAAATAAAATGCAATGCATGAGAATTATTTATTATTTTTTTGCGAGAATTATAACTAACTCTCATCAAAATTTAGGTGTCAACACGTACGTGAGCGACAGACAGCTTCATGTGTAGTCCGACTTACATCTTGGCAAGTGGGACCGGTCTCTCCCTGAAAGTGATTGAGACATCCCAATTGGCAACTGCAGGCGCGCTGAGCAGAAACCTGTTTTGGTTACACAATTTTATTTTTCTATTTATTGTTCATTTTTTTTTGCTAGAAATAGTTTTGAAGTGGTTTGAAGAGGTAAAAAATTTACTTTTGTCCAAAAGTAGGAAAATCAACTTTTGATTGGAAGTTGATTTCTAGAGCAAAAGTGTTGTCATGCGTGCCCATAGTTCATAAAGAATTTTTATAAAGGTCATGTTCTTGACTTGCTTATAAGATAACCCAGATTGGACAGAGCCAAGTAATGTAATGGTCTTGAAAAATATCCTTTTATCTATGAAGCCGGGCTCAATTGGCCTCGAGAGAAGTCGAAATGTACCTAAATAATATTGTGTGTCCCTTTCGCTGATGAGTCGAGCTTGGGCAACAAATTAGGCTCCAGCTTAAGGCCTAGCCTGAACTCCGCTCAACTTGTCACGCCCCGCGTCCCGGGCACGAGCGCGCAACCCCCTACAAGCGTAAACTCTCGAGCGTCCCAGAATCACATATATCGAGAGATGCGAAAGATCGATAGCATGCGGAAGCGATAACATACAAACTTCTTTGTACAATAATAATGGACCTGGGTAATGAGAGCATCCATATATACATCATCAAGAGTTCGTACAAAAGAGTAGGTAAACCAACCTTGCTAACAGGTCAGGGGAAATCAGACTTCACCAAAAGACGACAAAGATCTAAATTCCTCAGAAGATAACAGACCAACGAGGATCATCACCAAAAGACTACTAAGTAAAACCAAGAAACTCCTAGGTCGAGCTGCTGGAGTCGTCAGTCTCCTCGGCATCCTCGGTAGGCTTGTACTCCGAAAAGGTCTCCGAGCGTACCTGTGACATTTCGAATTTCCATCCTTCTCGAGGCTATTGATAATGAATGGAATCTCAAAATTTGATATCGGACAATGAAGAATTGTAACATTTCAAAGGAATTTGATGTCGCCTCATCGAAGGTAATTTAAATTGAAAAAGTGAAGTTTCGGACCAGAAGTGCAAAATTATCATTTTGCCCCTGAAAGAATACCCTTGCCTTAAGAATTGAAAGGACATTTTGATCTTTTGTCAACCCCCTTGATGGCCGAAAATTGGAGGGTAATTTAGTCATTGGATATCAATATATTATTTGTATGAGGACAAGTGTCAATGTTGGAGTAATTAGCATTAACGAAAGGCACTATTTCACCTACCATTCAAGCATTTGACCAAGGTAGATTATAGACTAATCTCCCTCTCTTCTCTCTCCAATGGATAGACCATTCTCTCTTTCTCTCACTTTCCTAATCTTCTTCTTCCTTTTCTTTTGGCCGAGAGCTCGAGCAGCCCGTTGCCCTATACCGACTACTTCACTAAACTGGCCATAACTTCTTCGTTCGACATCAAATTGAGGCGTACCACCCATCATTGGAAAGCTTATCGTCTTGCTATTCCAACAAGGTATTATGGGTCTTAATCCACTCATCCATTTGTCCCGTAGATCCGTTTGAATGGACAAAGGTCAGGCTGGTCAGAATTTGATCCGATTTGGGGAAGAGCTCATTTTCGCCTGGTTCGAGGTGTCAATTGACTCCAAATTTTTGATGAGACCTTCTTAACACTTAAATTAAGAGTTTGATGAACTTAGAGGGAGATTAATGGCTGTTTGGTACGTTATTCCTAGATTAAGAGTTTCATCAATAGTCTTCAACTGTCTCCATATGAAAATAGTGAGTTATTCACAGCATAAATCCATGCTAAGCAAAATCAACACTAAATCTATCAACAAAGTAACGAATTGACACGAAAATTTGGTCACTATCCACTCTTGTCTTTAATACTAAAGAAAGAGTAAAAATTAAGTACATTTAATCGAAGTACGTGAAAGCACAGAAAAAAAAATCAAAACTAATGACCATTGTTAGTCTTGGACACTTAATAGCCATTACCATGAATGATATATGTCACGATATTGGTCGATGAAAAGACAAATGGAGAAAGATCTATATTGCTTTCTCATATTGAAGAGGTATGAGTACAACCCTATCTATAGTACATAGAGTCTATTTAATCTAAGCAAGAAATATACAACAAAGGAAAATGATGATTCCTTGATATTATAATATTCCATTGAATCAATTAAGGGTAATCGTATCAAATATAGGATATCAATCAGTGTTAAGGTATTTTCATCATATTACTCATAGATAACCATATCTCCAACACTCCACCTCAAGCTGGTGGTATATTCACATCGAGAACGGAAAGCTTATTTAGTAATACACATATTGCATTTGACACAAAAGTTTGATGAACATATTGTCGCGACCCTCCGAGGTGGTCTCGACGAGTTAATGGGCCATCCCTTCTAGTCGTACGCGGGCGTCTCCCAATGCTCGTTACCCAAATTACAACAGCGGTATACGTGATCGACCTTCAGTACGGTCAAGTGACATGTGATACGTGTACATACCAAGGAGTCGCCACCAATCGTTTTGTGGAAGGTGCGATTGGAAACCCTATCGAATAATTGGGAGTATTCTATTCAATTCTGTGGAAACCAGAGAAATGAGATCGGGGACTTTGTTACGCCAACCTTCAGAGTTAATGCTATTTCGGCACCTAAGTTGAATGATTTGTTCAGCCTAATATTTCATGCAGATGAGTGAGGCGCGAACCCTAAAACTAGGAGTTCATGCAAATAGGAGTGATTACCCTAGCACTCACAATCAATAAAATGAAGGCACAAATTAAGGATCCAAAATGTATGGATAAATCACATGAAAGCAACGTGGCATCCCTAGTAAGGCCCTCTTAACCTAGAAAAATATCAATCAAGGCTCAAGAGTGTATTTGACATGATTTTTTCATGAGAGGTAAAATCATAATTTTGAATAATTTTGGGACAATTTACCCAAGAAGGTCAAATTTGTCATTTCGTATGAAATATGGAGTTAAAAGATGATGAAAATAAGATTGGTCACCAAACCAATCCATTTCCTCCTTTTCGAGAATTTTCAGAATTTTTCTGGAATTTTTGGAGCGATTTACTCTTTGAGGGGTAAAACCGTCATTTCAAAAAGTTATGAGATGTGAAAATCTCAAACAAAAGAAATTTGTCGAACACTAGACCCAAATCCTAATTTTGAGCAATTTTCACAGGTAAATTGGAATAGGAAAAACGATTTACCCTTAGAAGGGTATAATCGTCATTTTAGAAAAAGGGATGAGATTTGAAAACCTAAGCATAAGAATTGGCCGCCTAATCAACTCTAATTCTTTTATTGGCATTATCGACCTATCTCATATACAAGACAAAGACAATTTACCCATAAAGGGTAATATTATCAATTTTCGGATGAACATATAAGAAATTCTAAAAATAGGATTGACTAGTTGTTTATGGTCAATCCTTAATTTTTGAGAATTTCTGAAATATCTAAGAATTTTTCACAATTTTTTTTACATTTTTTGGGATTTTCTAGGATTTTCTAACATTTTTAGAAATTTCTAGGATTTTTCTGATTTTTTTTTATTTTTAAAAATGATTTTTTGAAATTTTTATTATTAAAAAATGATTTGGACTGGCTCGACCTGATCCACTCGGGTCGGATACCCAGCCCAGACCTAGACCCACGCGAACCACTGCACCGAAACGATGCCGTTGCGTCCGTTTATTTTTTGGTTTATTTGGATTTAATCCGACGGTCTCTATTGAACCACGTGGCTACTCCACGATCACTGGATCGGCTGACTAAAACCTACGGCTCAGATCGAAAGCCGATTATCCCTTAGCCGTCATATTTGATTACTTAAACCTATGGTCACGATTAGAAGTCAAGACTCAAACTGGACCGTCAGTCCTCACTTATCTAAACGATGCCGCTCAATTACTAACCTAAACGATATCGTTTCGAATTGTTTTGATTTTTCGATTTAAAAGCATTTTTGAATATTTCTATTTTCTAATCGGATGGCCACTAAAAATAGAACTCAATTAATCTAAGTCGTCCAATCAAAATTGACTCAGCCCAAAAAACTAACGGTCGAGCTGACTCGATATCCACGTGGACCAATCATGTGATGCCACCTAGACCTTTGACTCATTGACTCGCCACGTAATCGTCTTCAACCTCTCGACGCATACCAAGAAAAAGGACGGCCGAGACTTCTCCACCGTTGATCGGCGACCAAACCTTGACCAATCGACTTGAATCTAATGGCAATCGATTTGTCTACATCTCGCCTACAACATATCGTAGCCTCATACAATTTCCCAGGCAGAATCAAGAAGAATGAAGTTTACACAGTAAACGGGCATGACAGTTCACTCGAGCTAAAGAGAGCAAGTTGAGCTAATTCCTTCACACAATCGTATTTATATGAGTTCAAAATACATATCTACAGGTCCGATTGACCTAGTTTAGGCTAGCTTGAGCTAGGGAAGTTTCGACAGGGTCAACCATGGCGATAGGGTTTGAATGCGAGGTTTGACTTAGTTTCAATGCAATTAAAACATACAGCAATGTTCAGTGATGTAGCAGATATGAAATGCATGTCAACACCTGATTTTCGATTAGTTTTTTTTTTCAATTTATTTTTAAAAAATTCACAAAAAAATCATAAAAGGTTGAAAAATTGTAAAATCAACTTTGGTAGCCTTGGCCAAGCCTAAGGGGCCATTTTTGAATAAAAAATAATTTTCTTTATTTTTCGTATATTTTATTTTTTTTTGAAAAATAGAAAAAAAGATGAAAATTCAAGAAAAATAGCATTTGAGGTCACAAAAATATGAAAAAATAGTCAATATTTTTCTTTTGATTCCTTCTTACCTCATAAAAAGTCCAAATTCAAGTTCAATTTTATGTGTTCCTTTGTTACAGGTATGATTGAATTTGGTAAAAAAATATCAATTGAGTTTTTTAATTTACAATTTAGGCATTTTCAAGATCTTGACATTCAATCTAATCGTCCTTCATTGCAATTTAGTCCAATTATTTGCACAAATTATTCAATTGCATGAATTGGGCAAAATTGCATACTTAATTGCAATATTAGCCCTTTAATTTGGACATAATTGAAGTTACTTTCAATTCAAGGGCTATCTTTGCTCATTGAAGCCATTATCCAATGTATTTCACCATTTGGAATCGATTGGCATAGGTGGTTTGGTCTAATTTGACCATTTGAGCTATCAATTGCGCAATTTCTCAATTTGCAATTAAATGAAAATTTGGGGTTTTCATAGAAATTGACATGAACTTTTGGGTAAAATCACATTTCTAGACAATTTTCATGTCCTAAGTTTGTTTCTAATGTTTAATTTGCAAAAAATTCACGCGAAAAAAACAAGTCAGAACCAGTTCTGATTGGTCAGACCGCTCGGTCAGACCGGTCGGACCTGTTCGCTACAATGTCATTGTCTTCCTCAAGAACTCGCGCAAGTGAACAGTTAGAGGCCAAGCTTTGAAGGCCAAATTGAAGGTTCAATCGACCATAATCGGCAGATATATGGTAGGAGTTTAATCCTCTATGTCATTACTTGTGGATTGACACTAGAGTCGTGACCAATTGTCGCTGGAGGAAGGCGAAATCGACAGGTCAACGTCTCAGCGGCCGTAGGAGTCAACCTTCACGGAATGGCCAAATTGGACGTTCATTTGCGCACGCCGGAGTACCATTTTGATTTGACGGAGTTGCCTATCGTTTCCGGCACCGTTTGGACCAAATGGCATGCACGATCACGTGCCATTTGGAGTCAGTTGGAGTTTCCCTATTCGGTACAAAAATCCGAAGAGCTATATAATCCTGTGGAGGCTTTCTGTTATAGGAGGATTGGTGAATTCTGTTCCCGGAGATGAACATAATAGAGAGAGAGTAGAGAAAGAGAGAGAGCTCACCTTCCATCGCCATTGTCAAAGGTTGGAGCTCGAATTTGTAGAGCACCGATTAGGCCTTTTCAGGCTAAACCAAAGCTCAATAAGGTCGTCAGGAGGTCACCCAAGCTTCCGGGAGTCAATTACCGCCGGTCGCGCCGCCTGAAACCACGAGAATAGGTAAGTCAGAAATTTGAATTTCTTACTAAGCATCAATGGCGGATCTCATCTCTGGCTATGATCCTTACATTAAGTGTGTGTGTTTTGCTCCCCTAGCATCACTGACCATCGTTGTATCTTCATTTTGCATCGACTTTGCTTGAATTTATCGAATTGGGTCTCGAAACTCGATCTCCATTACCGATCGCTGTTCATTCTTGCCTAGGCTAACCTAGGGCAAGTGAGCTCAATCGGAGCTCGAGCTAAGTATTCTGAACTCTAGTATAACCTTCTCCGTGAATGAATTTGCTTGATATGCCATGAATTGCATGTATGAAGTCGCCATATCCGACCTGGTTCGAGTTTGCCTGTGTTTGATTCTACGGATGAAATGCTTCAATTATGGTATATGTGAAACTAGATGAGTAGGTGAGTTAATTGGCGTTGGTTTTGTGTAATTCCGTTGAGGTTTCACCGTTGATCATCGCCGGAAGGTTTCGGCCGTTCGTTTAGTCGTCGTCTCGAGGTTGAAGACGAAACTTACGTGACTGGTCAAAGAGTCAAAGTCCTAGGTGTCCGTTCGTTATTGGTCCACATGTTCGCCTAGTCAGCATGGCCGTTGAAGTTTGTTATTCAAATAAACGGATCGGACAACTTAGATAAATCAAGTCTAAATTTTAGAGGCCGTTCGATTAGTAATTAGGAATATCTGAATATATTTTAAAATCAGAAAATCAAAACAAACAGAAGTGGTGTCGTTTGGCTAATTGAGTAGGCGATGTCGTTTAGGTTAATAAGGGTGGACGGTCCAGATTGAATTTCGGCTTCTAATCGTGACCGTAGAATTTAGTAATCAGATCTCATGGCTGAGGAGTAGTCGCCTTTTGATCTAAGCCGTAGGTTTTAGTAAGCCAATTCTAAGACTGTGAGTTAGCCACGTGGTTCTATATGAACCGTCGAATTAAATCCGATTAAACCGAAAATAAAAAAGGACAATAAGACGTTGTTTTGGGCATTTGGTGTGCGCGGGTTTTGGTCTGGGCCGGGTTCCGACTCGAATGGGTCGGGTTGGCCCGGTCCGAATCATTATTTTAATAAAAAAATTCAGAAAATCATTTTTTAAAGAATAAAAAAAATCAAAAAAATCCTAGAAAATTCTAAAAAATGTTAGAAAATTCTAGAAAATCCCAAAAAAATATAAAAAAATTGTGAAAAATTCATAGACACTCTAGAAATTCTCAAATATTAAGGATCGACCACACACAACTGGTCAATCCTGTTTTTGAGATTTCTTATCCATTCATTAGAAGATTGACGATATTACCTTTAAGGGTAGGTCGCATCCGCCTTGTAAGCGAGATAGGTCGAAAATGGCAAGATAAGAATTCGGGTTGGTTAGGCAATCAATTCTTATGCTTGAATTGTCGAATCTCGTACCTTTTTTTTTTTTGAAAAAACGATTTTATCCCCTCAAATGGTAAATCGTCTTTCTTATTCCAATCGAGCCGTGAAATTTGTTCAAAATTAGGATTTGGGTCAAAAGGTCGACTAATCCTTATGTTTGGGATTTTCACTTCTCGTCACTGTCTGAAATGACGGTTTTACCCCTCAAAGGGTAAATTGCTCCAAAAATTCCAGAAAATTCGAAAAGTTCTTGAAAAATAGGAAATGGATTGGTTTGGTGACCAATCCTATTTCCACCATCTATTGACTCCTTATTTCATCTGAAATGATAAATTTGCCCTTCTCAAGCAAATTGTCCCGAAAATCTTTAAATTACGATTTTGCCCCTTAAGGGCAAATCATGTCAAAAACACTCCCAAGCCTTGATTGATGTTTCTCTAAGCTAATAGGGCCTTATTAGGAATGTCACGTTGCTTTCATGTGATTTATCCACACGTTTTGAATCCTTGATTTGCGCAATTTTATTATTAATTGTGAGTGTTAGGATAGTCATTCTTATCTACATGAACTCCTAGTGCTATGGTTCATACCTCACTCATCTGTATGAAATCTCGAGTTAGATAAATCATTTAACTTAGGTGCCAAAATGGCGTCTATTTTGACAGTTAGCGTAACAAAGTCTCCGATCCCGTTTCTCTGGTTTTCGTAGAATTGAATAGAACACTCCCAACTATTTGATAGGGTCTCTAATCGTACCCTCCACAGAACGATTGGTGGCAACTCCTTGACATGCACACGTATCATATATCACCAGATCACACTAAAGGTCGATCACGTATTCCCACCTTTGTGACTTGGGTAATGAACCTTGGGAGAGGCCTGCGTCCGAATAAAAGTGGACGGCCCATTTGCCCTCAAGACATGCGCTCGTAAAGGGTCGCGACAAACTGGCGACTCCACTGAGAACTTATTCCAAACCAGAATCTCTGGTAAGGAATTTTAGAGGATTTGAGTCTATTAAAAAGTTGATTGACTTATCTAACCCTGTTTTCTGTAGATGCTTTCGAAGGTGAGGTACGTGTCCTAACCATTGTGTTAGATGTTTTTACAGATTAGAGAAATAAGGGGTGGAGTGTCTTATTGACATCTTTCCTGCAGGTTGGAGTTGAGATTGTATGTTTATTTCTATGCATATGCTGAAGAGATATTTGATACAAACTGCTGTGCATGACATTGCATTGTGATGATCACGACATATCTCACACAATGGCGGTCAAACCCTAACTGCAACCACCTCTAGGTTTACCTTAGATAGGGAAAGGATACGAAATGATCTCACGTTTGATGGCACTTGAGACTTTCGCGTTCGTTCCCGGTCAAGATCCAAATTGGTGATATCTAGCCCTCTTGAATGGGTACTCTTGGGGAGAAATCTACCATATTTGGATCGTGGGAGCTTGAGTCATAGGTTCCTCACCTGATTTTATTTCTAGAGTATATTTTCACTTGTCTCATGCGCATGTCTGCGAAAGGTTGGTATACCTAAAACCACACATTGATACAAGAAAATATTTCGTATTTCCTGAAGTTTTAGTTGGTAAGGTATTTACTTTTGATGTATTTCCTTACTCCCTGTTACATAGTATGTTAGTATATTGCATATCATTCGCATCTACATGCATTGCATATATTTTGAGATCATTCTTGTGATTGATTAAAATAACGATGATAAGGAATAGGATGTCGCTATTTCCTAAAAGTTCGACGGAACTAGTGGCTTTTGAGTGTTTAAGGAAAGTCACTCGTCTTGGACCGAACACGAGGTTGCATTTTACTAGGTTTGTACACGGCTGGGAGCTGACTGGACGTAAGTTGGGATACGCTGAAGATTGCCAGACTAGTTATTATGTTGATAAGCTTAGGTTTAAGCAGCAGGCAGACTATATGTTCAAGCACTATATAGAAGTGAAAATGCAATATCGCAACAGCTTAGCTAGAGAAGTTTATGCCCACCGAAAAACTGAGCGTCAAGCTAGGGAGAATCAACTTATGATTTCTCTTTGGGGGAAGAAAAGACATCCTGCAATCAAGACAAAGCCAAGGCGCATCATACTCAAAAAGGTAAAACCCAACAAGACCCCTGAAGTCATCATACCATGGATTAGAGAATGGCCAGAAGAGTTAAAGCATCTCAACCGTCCTGCTGAATAATATCCTTCGCATTCCGAGGAACGCTCAACTAGGATAGAAGTTCTGATTGCCGAGCCGTATCCTGAAGAGGGATTAGACAAAGATGCCATCAAGAAGGAAATCTTGATCGACTATAACCTTGAAGAAAACTAAATCTTGGAGAGGGATGGTTTAGATCCCACATTCCAAGGGCCTTTTATGGCTTTCCTGTTTTAGAATGAATTCGATTGGTGTTTCATCCCCTTATGAAATCCCTCTCTACCTCTCATAGTATGTCCTTTTTGTAATAAGGAATTTCATCTATGTTCACAGTTGATGTTTCGACCAATGGAATGTGACATTGTTATTTCCTTTAGTTACTGAGATGATTTTGACTAATTGCATAATTCACTTTTTTGAAGTTTAAATAAGACCTTGAGTCAGGTTTTTCATACCTGAAAGAGATTTTAATTTTCATTTCATTAATTGGAATGTGAAATTGAATCAGTCCATGCATATTTCATGACATTTGTATAATCATGTTTAAAAGTAATCTTCAGCGATTGATCTTTTAAAATCATTTGCATATGTTAGACTTGATGGGAAAGAATGACATCCAAGTGTACAAAGTCCCTCGAGTTTCACAGCTTAGTGGGATAGAATGGGTGAAGCAAGCCAGAAGTATGCCAGATTGCGACTAGGATATCTGTTGGACCTGCTGAAGATTGAATGTTCACCCGCCTGTATCCAAGCCATGGCACTCTGACGTTCTGCCTGGAAGGATTAGAGGTTACCCCTACCCTTGAGGAATACAACGCCGCAATTGGAGTTGAGTTTACTCACTTGTTAGTCCAACCTCCTATAGGGTTTGAGCTTTTGAGTCAACTAGCTGAGTTTCTGGATATAAATCTCAATGAAATCAAAACAGATGCCAAGAATAATTCTGGGCGAATTTCCTTATCCTTCTAGAAAGGTTTCCCAACCTTGATGCCAGCAAAGGAACTAAGTCTGGTAGAGCCTTTGTCTTGGCTTTCTTTAGATTTATCTTATTTTCAATCTCGCCTATAACTTTTGATCCTATCATGACCGTAATAGTCAAACAAGTCTGTCATGGGTGGGATTACTCGAACCTTATTATAGCTGAAACCTTCCTCTCCCTTAACCGTTTTGGGAAAAACAAGAAAGGGATTTTTAGAGCCTCTAATGGTCTCCTATACATGTGGTTCACATCCCATGTGAAATAATTT
Organism: Rhodomyrtus tomentosa; assembly: GCA_028455895.1. Lineage (NCBI taxonomy): Eukaryota > Viridiplantae > Streptophyta > Magnoliopsida > Myrtales > Myrtaceae > Rhodomyrtus > Rhodomyrtus tomentosa. Next base: position 42,677,117 of record JAPCWY010000003.1, on the reverse strand, counting down.
CATATCCGTATGGGTTTTACTGAGATTAGCTCTGACGCCCATTCTCTTAGAACTTTTGTCAAAACCCATACCCGCATTCCTAAATTCAATTTCAAAGAATGTAAGGAATCCTTAGAGCTTTAAAGGCAGAACAACTCCGATGACGGCTTAGATTACCAATTTTAGGTAAAGTCAAGTTCGCACGCAATGACGAAGATCCAGTCCCTTTGTTAGGATTTACGGGCGCTACAGCATACTATCCAAGGAGGGTCATACGGCAATATGGGGCATTGCAAGAGGTTTCTTCATCGCCACAACCTGATGTCTGCTCATTTGATGTGCCAGAAGGGATCCTTGCAGGAGAGAAGAAAAAGCAATTAAAAGCTAAGGTGGAATCCATCATACGCGCTTTGAAAGACTCTTGAACGGAAGACGTAGAATGGCCAGATGATATGACCTCCGAGATGAATACTCACAGAGCTTTTACAGAATACATCTGGCGCTTTGAAGCGATCAGACGCAGTTTCGTCGAACCTTATGTATCCGAGTACATTCTGCCATGTGTACCTGAAGTGGAGCCATATATACCAGAAGACATGAGATGCCCATCATATTCAGAAGATGAAAATTCCCAAAACGAGGGATTTGATCTTTGCTGGGACGATGAGGGTGCCTTACGCCCTAAACGCCTTAGACTTGGATAGACTATTTTGTCAAGTGTAAAATGTGTGAACATTATAATGTTTTCTTGACATTGAGATACTCATTTTTATTAAACGTTACTTTTAACACATGTGTATGAGCATAGGCATGTTTTGTTGATGCATCCAAAATTATCGCCGAAGATTACGCTTCTTTTAATTTCATGCATTCTCTTGGTAAATGATTAAAAGAACTGCTCATGTGAGGTTAAGGCTCACAATATAGTCCTTTTTCTCATTCATCAATAGAAAACATGCAAGTGAAGGAATCATGTACCTTCTTTATTTGTTCTAAAAGATGCTTACTTGTTATTTTCAAATAAACAGGTATTCTCTAATTAAGGAATTACCAAGACATCATTTTTATACTCGACTTAAGATGAAAATGGAACAACATGAATTGACTCCACGAGTGGGCATGTTAGAAACCTAGATGACCACCATGACTACCCTAATGGCTGAGATTAAGGCTATGCTGAAAGCCTCCCAAGCCAGGCAAATGGCGATTCCTAACATGAATGATTCAGGTCAATCTTCGATACCTGATACAACTGATAAAGGGGTCGCTGAAGATGCCCAACATGTCATGGAGGACGTTCATGCACCGAATGTCCCACCGCAACCGAAGGTGCCTCCTATTGTCATCAATCTTGAGAAGGAGGAGAAAGGAAAGCAGGTTGGAAAAACTGAAGCTGAGGCTAAGAGAATAGCCAAAATTGAAGAGTGCTTGAGTAGTCAAGACTATGAGTTAGCTCGTTTCGACAAAACATCACCGTTCGCTAAAGTGGAGACTCCTCCAAATTACAAAGAGCCGGATTTTGTGAGAAAATACGACAGAACAGATTGTCTATGTGCTCATCTTGAATACTATCTACGCAAAATGGGACACTATTCCGATTATATTCCACTTTTGATGAAAATGTTCCAAGAAAGCCTGGTTGGCGCCGCTTTAGCTTGGTTTATCGAACTAGACCTGGATGATTACGATGGGTGGGAGGATCTGGCTGAGGATTTCCTCGAACAATATAGGTTTAATATGGCTACGGCTCCAACAAGAGAAGATCTGTTGCAGACGGTAAAAGGGAGAAGCGAAACAATCATAACATATGCCAAGAGATGGCATGCCTTAGCAACTCAAGTCAAACCTCCAATTCCAGAGGAAGATCTGATTGACCTGTTCTTAAAGACACTTCCATATGAGTACTTTGACAGACTAAACACTTCAGGATGTCAAACTTTTACACACTTGATATAGGTGGCTGAGAGATTGGAGTGAGCTTTGAGAGAAAGAAAGTCACATGAAACTTCAACAAGAAAGCAATATCCCCTGAGGAAAGAAAGGGAGGTTGGAGTTGATATAGCCTTTATGCCGGATTCCAATAAACTTAAGGCGTTTGCTAATTCCAATCAGATAAGAGGGGGATCGTCATGGTTAGCATCTAGAGGACAGGAGCCTAGAAAGAGATAGCCTCCGAAGCAATTCTCTCAAGTTTTCAAGTCCTTATCCAAGTTGCTCCCAATGTTACTAGAGCAACACTTGGTGGCAAAAAGAATCTCCTAGAACAAATCCGGTGAAATATCCTAGTTTTGATGACAACCAAACCTGCACCTATCATGTGGGTGAAAGAGGGCACAATGTAGATAATTGCTACATCCTTAAACTGAAGGTTCAAACTCTCATTGGCAATCAAATTCTGAAATTTGATGATGTAGCTCCAAATATACAAGAGAATCCACTACCTGACCACCAAGCAGTTGGGGCAATATTTGCTGACGAAGAAGAAAATCGCCTTGAGCTGAAGGTAAACGTGCCTAAGCTAACGAGCATTCTGGCAATCGCCTCGTTATATCCAAAAGAATGGGAAGTATTGGCTGAAAGAAAGAAGTTATGTATTGCCAAGATGATGAGCCTAGGAATAATGTCGAATGTGGCTGATGAAGAGTTCGAAGGAATTAAGGCCTCAGTCAACCTAGAATGGAACTAGTTCATGGTTGAAACCAGGCGAGGGAATATTTGGAATGTTCCACACAAAAGTCTGGTAGATGATGTAGAGTTGATTACTGAACTAGAAGAAGAGCTTGACAAAGACAAACTACGAGCCGTTAAGTGAAGCCAGGCTGATCGTAGATTTGCAGCTGAAGCATTAGAGAAAGGCGAAGTTATAGACAATCTGGGCGATGACTCTGGCGGATATAACTTCAAAGTAAAGTACTTTGCTCCTCCCAGCTTTTTTCAGAGAATGGAGGATATCATACCTGATGGATGGGGAGGTATGGATGATCATGTTCAACCTGAAATCCAGGAGGCGATGATAGAGCCTTTAATAGAAGAACCTGAATCTTCACTCAATCGAGTGATATCTGAACATATCCCGCTCATAGAAGAACTAGTGAATGATCTCTCAAGAGAGATGGAAGATGTATCATTTCAATTAACAACGTGCGGTCACCCTCAGATGACAGATAACAAGCTTGACACTGAGCAACACGTCAAGATAGAGAAATTAATGGCCCAGTGGCAATGTCTGACTAAGCTATTTGAAAGAATAATAAGACACTTGAAGGTTACAGTATCAGCTGAGTCAAGTGATACTAACAATTACCACTAGACAGGATGTGAAGACTTCCCTGAAGACTATAGTGATACCATGGTGATGATTGAGACTGTTATGACTGTGGTGATTAAACTAAATGAGCTTGATAGCCTAAGCCAAGAAAAAGATTGTTTGGTGAAACCAGTGGTAATTCACCAACCAAAAGATGAATCCAACGATAAACCCAAACCTGAAACATCCCATCTAATGACAGTAACCATACAAGTCCCGTCAGTTGAGATTTATGACTCTAAGGCAGTTCACTAGAATTGTGGAACAAGTATAGTAGATGTCGTGATGAGATCTGGACGTTTTTACGCCCCAAGAGAAGGCGAATCGGATAAGAAAGAGGTTTCAAAGGAGGATGCCGAAAAACTCCTATCTATCGTTAAGACCAGCGAATTTAAGGTGATAGAGCAGTTAAGAAAAATGCCGGCTCAGATATCCCTGTTAGATTTATTCATCAACTTAGAGAAGCATAAAGATGCACTATTGAAGATACAAAATGAGGTGCATGTCCCTGAAACTATTAATGACGTGCAATTGGGGGACTTTGTAGGAGCAATTCTTCTAAAAGACTAACTAAGCTTCTCAGATGAAGATTTTTCCATGGAGGGAAGAGGACAAAACAAGGCCTCATACGTCACTGTCCACTATAATAGAAAAAGAGTGGCACACGTGCTAATCGACAATGGATCGGCTTTTAACATCTGTCCATTAGCTACGTTAAGGAATTTGGGCATTAAAGAGGGGATGATTCGAACTTCCAAAGCAGCTGTTAGAGCCTTTGATGGGATGAGAAAAACAGTGATAGGCGAGATCAAACTGGAGGTGCTAATAGGCCCAACCAAATTCTTAATAAACTTCCAAGTGATGGATCTGCTAAGTGCATTTGGTTCTTGTTAGGGAGACCCTAGATTCACATCGCTGGAGCCGTACCCTCAAGTCTACATCAAAAAGTGCGATTCGTGATTGATGGAAAGGTAGTCACCGTCCATGAGGAAGTTGACCTCGTAGCATACCAGAATAGCGTTATCCCCTGCATTGAACCTGAAGTTAAGGAAGAAGCTAGCTATTGTTCATTGGAGTTGGTGGCAGTAATCCACATTCCTGTAGGGGCGAAACTGAAGGTTCCTTTTGTCTCTGAAGCTAACCTTTTATCAGCTACGATGTTACTAACATATGGATTCAACCTAGAAAAAGGTCTTGGCAAATATGGTCAAGGAATCAACACTCCTCTACAATTGAAATCCAACGAGCACAAGGTAGGCTTGGGATATTATAACACTCATATTGGAAATTTCACCTCCAAGACAGCGGGCCAAGGCCGAGGCAAAAGCCGTGGACCCCATAGATGCCAACGAAATCAAAAGGATTTCTTCATTGGTTTTTCAGTCTGGAAAGGCAAATCTAAGATGTTCAGTTGTCCTTTGAACGAATACTTTAGCCAAGACTCTAAGTGGCTGTCAGAAGAAGGAACAACTCCGTGGACGAAACCGGATCTCACGAACCCTTTTCTGGAAGATGACTCTGTGAATGTCATTATAGAGTGGCTCGATGATGAAGTCGCCTCTTCTGAGTAAAGAGACTTCTCCCTTGCTTTTAATACTACATTTAAATTCCTACATTTCTTCGCACTTTTTGTCTTTGTTGTTTGAAGTAGAAGCAGGAAAATGCCTTTGGATCTCCGACCGTTAGTCCTAATAGCATAGCCTGTAATGCGGTTCATTTTTACATTCAATAAAACACGAGTTTTATTAAGGACATATGGGACTACAAATCAGCTCAATGATGATACTAGCCTTCCACATGAGAAGTTTGAGGCCTGATTTACCATATGGTTCCAGATTTTCAAAAGATTTTCAAAGAACAAGGATGTCTGAGGATATGAGAACTCGTTCCATTTATGCTTGCACTTATTTTAAAATCTATTTTGAAAAGATTTTTCACATTCATGCATCACACTTCCATATGAAATGGAGACTAACCATTCTCATGGCATTTTAGGCATATCATCTCGAACATACATCTAGGTTATTGTCTGAACCGGATCACCGAGATGTTTATTCTTGCGATTTGAGGAAGACGTAGACGAGGGTTATGCAGCTATTCATAGAGATTGGAGTGCCTTTGAGAATTCGACACCTCCCACTTCAAAAGAGCCAATAGTCATTAACTTGGGTAATGCGGCAGATGTTAAAGAAGTCAAGATTGGTGGACATCTGTCCCAAGCTAAAAGGCTCAGATTTACTAAATTGCTAAAAGAATACCAGGATATTTTTGCATGGTCGTACGCTGATATGCCAGGTCTGGATCCAAGAATTATGGAGCATGTGTTACCCACAGATCCCAGTGTTAAACCTGTGAGATAGGGCAGCTGACAGATGAAAGCTGAGTTAGAAGACATAATTAAAGAAGATGTGATGAAACTTCTTAGAGAGGGCTTTATTGAAGCTATTCCTTACTTAGATTGGATTGCAAACATAGTCTTCATCATGAAAAAAGATGGCACAGTTCGGATCTGTGTGGATTACTGGGACTTGAATAGAGTAAGCCAAAAGGATGATTTTTCACTTCCTCACATTGATGTGCTGGTGGAGAGTACAGCAGGGTACGAATTATTCTTATTCATGGACGGATTCTTCGAATATAATCAAATCCTCATGAGCAAGAAGACAAACCGAAAACTACGTTTACCACCCCTTGGAGAAATTTCTGTTATAAAGTGATACCCTTTAGACTAAAGAATGCTGGGGCAACTTATCAGAAGGCGATCGTCACCCTATTTCACGACATGATCCTTAAAGAGATCGAAGTATATGTCGATGACATGATTGACAAATCCAAGAAGGGAAAAGATCACATTCAAGTGCTAAGTAAGCTGTCTGATCGATTGCGAAAGTACAAGTTGAGGTTGAACCCTAACAAATGTATTTTTGGGACGAAATCAGGGAAACTTCCTGAATTCATGGTCAATAGCAGGGGCATTGAAATTGATCCTTCGAAAATCCGAGCTATTTGTGATTTGGCAACTCCCTCAACAGTGAAAGAAGTAATGAGTCTTCTTGGGAGATTAAGCTACATCACCAGATTTATCTGTTAATTGTCGGATGTGGCCAAACAAATTTTCAAACTGCTCAAGAAGGGCGCAAAAGTGACCTAGGATGCAGAATGCAATCAGGCATTCCAGAAGATAAAAGCTTATTTAGTCACTTCACTAGTACTTGTGCCACCAATCCCAAGTTACCCCTTGACCTTGTATTTGATTATACACCAAGAGTCTTTGGGAGCCTTACTTACTCAAACAAGCCCCGTAGATCGTAAAGAAAGAGCTATCTACTATATGAGTAAGAAATTTTCTTCATCTGAAGAAATTATGTGCCTGTTGAGAGAGCTTCTGTAGCAATAGTGTAGATACTTCGCAGATTGAGGCAGTATACTCTACACCACCACATTCATTTGGTGACAGAAAATAACCCTATCAAATATCTCTTGGAGAAACCCGCCTTGATAGGGAAGTTGGCAAAATGACAAGTAATGTTGTTTGAATTTGATATCAAAAGCTCTCCATAAAAGTCCGTAAAGGGAAGAGCTATAGCTGATATTTTGGCAGAGAATGCCCAAAATTGCACATCTTCTGAACAGACGAAGGTAGAAGATCAAGTTCTGAACCTCATAGAAGACCCATGGGTCATGTACTTCGATGGTGCAGTTAATCTATCTAGAGCGGGCACATGGGCAGTATTGATATTTCCTAATGGTCAACATTATCCTGTTACAGCAAAATTAACTTTCACTTGCACCAATAATATTTTAGAATATGAAGCATGTATTCTAGGCCTACAATTAGCCATCTCCATGGAGATACCTAAATTACAGGTTTATGGAGATTCTATGCTCATCATCTTTCAGACACAGGGGGAGTGGAAAATAAAGGATGCAAAACTCTTCCCTTATCATGAGTACCTGAAAGAGTTGACGCTTAAATTTGAAGAAGGGTCGTTTGAATATATGCCAAGAACACAAAACCAGTTCGCAGAAGCGTTGGCAATACTCGCTTCCATGCTGCAGATAACTGATGGATTGGAAATAGAGTCACTGAGGATTGGCATAACCAGAAAACCAGCTTATTATTTGCTGGTCAAAGAAGAATTTGACGGAGAGCCGTGGTACCACGATATTAAGAATTACCTCTCCAAGAGAGAATTTCCTGATGAATGTCAAGCAGAAGACCGAAGATACATAGCCAAGATGGCTAATAAGTTCTTCCTCAGTAGGAAAACTTTGTACAAAAGGTCATTTGATTCCACTTTGTTAAGGTGTGTGGATGCTAAAGAAGCAAATACTCTCATGAGGAAAATCCATGAAGGTATAAACGGGCCACACATGAATGGTCATCTTCTCGCGAAGAAGATCATGAGGCTTGACTATTATTGGATGACCATCGAATCAGACTATAATCAACACATCAGGTCGTGCCACCAATGTCAAGTATATGGCGATAAGATTAACGCGCCCCCAAACGAACTGCATCAAATGTCTGAAGTTTGGCCTTTCTCTATGTGGGGGATAGATATGATAGGGCCTATCAATCCAGCGGCTTTAAATGGCCATCGCTTCATTCTAGTTACAATTGATTACTTCACAAAGTGGATAGAGGCCAGTTCTTGCACAAATGTCACGATGAGGAGTGCAACAAGTTTTATCAAGAATGATATAATCTGTCGATATGGTACCCTCGGGCGATTATCATAGACAACGGGTTCAACTTGAACAACAAGATTGTCGATGATCTACTGCGTCACTTTAGCATCCGACATCTTAATTCTTCCCTTTGCCGCCCACAAATGAACGGAGTAGTAGAAGCGGCAAACAAAAACATCAAGAAGATCTTGGCTAAGACTGCCGAGAAATACAGGGATTGGTATGAAAGGCTACCCTTCACCTTAATGGCGTATCGAACTTCGATTAGGACCTTTACTGGGGCAACTTCTTATGCACTAGTATATGAGATGTAGGCTATCCTACCTGTAAAGATTGAAGTTCCATCTCTCAGAATATTATCAAAAGTTAAACTCTCTGAGGCAGAGTGGATCAAACACAGATAAGAGTAATTAAATTTAATAGACGAAAAGCGTCTTAGAGCGATCTGTCATGGTCAGAGCTACTAGAAGAGGGTGGCCAAGTCGTTTAACCGGAAGGCAAACCCAGAAGTTTCGAGGAAAATGACCTGGTGATAAGAAAGACTTCGCCAAACGCTGTCCATCCGGAAGGCAAGTTTACCCCGAATTATAAAGGCCTTTATGTTGTCAAGAAAATCCTTGTAGGAAGGGCATTAATTTTTGTGAATTCTAAAGGAGAAGAATTGGGATATCCTGTAAACTCAGATGCCGTGAAGAAGTGTTATCCTTGAAATGAAATCAGATGGTGGTCACTTGAATTTCTCCGAAATGATTCTAGTCGCCTTAGCTGTCATTACATAGGCACATCATGCATCCATGCATAAATAACATGTGTTATGTTTTGTAGGATTCCATGACGTGGGCTCAGGATCAAGCTTGTTCAAGCAAGACCAAGAACATAATGGCCCCCTGATGTATAGAACTAGGTGACATGTATCTGTTCCATCGAGTACTAAAATATCTCCTACTCATTGGGATTTCTTTTCTTTACACAGGGATGTCCGATGAAGACAAAAGGCAGCAATTGAGAAATACCGTAAAATTTCTCATAATCAAGCTTGTTCAAGCGAAACCAAGAACAGAATAGGCCCCCAACGCATAGAACCAGGTGACATGTATTTGTTCCATCGAGCATTAAAATATCTCCTACTCATTGGGATTTCTTTTCTTCTCATACAGGAATGTCCGATGAAGATGAAAGGCAACAATGGAGAAATACTGTAAGATTTCTCAAAATCAAGCTTGTTTAAGCGAAACCAAGAACAGAATAGCCCCTTGACACATAGAGCCAGGTGACATATATATGCTCCACTGAGCATTAAAATATCTTCCACTCATTGAAATTTCTTTTCTCTTCATACAGGGATGTCCGATGAAAACAAAAGACAGCAATGGAGAAATACTATAAAAGGATAGAGAGCTCACCTTCCATCGCCATTGTCGAAGGTTGGAGCTCGAATTTGCGGAGCACCGGTTAGGCCTTTTCAGGCTAAACCAAAGCTCGACAAGGTCGTCAGGAGGTCGCCCAAGCTTACGGGAGTCGATCGTCGCCGGCTGCGCCGCCTGAAACCACGAGATTAGGTAAGTCAGAACTTTGAATTTCTTACTGCGCATCAATGGCAGATCTCGTCTCTAGCCATGATCCTAGCATTAAGTGTGTGCGTTTTGCTCCCCAAGCATCACTGACCATTGTCGCATCTTTATTTTGTATCGACTTTGCTTAAATATCTCTAATTGAGTCCCGAAACTCGACCTCCATTGCCAATCACTGTTCATTCTTGCCTAGCCCAACCTGGGCCGAGTGAGCTCAATCGATTCTCGAGGTATGTGTTCTGAACTCTAGTGTAACCTTCTCTGTGAATGAATTTGTTTGATATGCCATGAATCACATGTATGAAGTCGCCATATATGACCTGGTTCGAGTTTGCTTGTGTTTGATTCTACGAACAAAATGCTTCAATCATGGTATATGTGAAACTAGATGAGTAGGCGAGTTAATTGGCATTGGTTTTGTGTAATTTCGTTGAGGTTTTACCGTTAGATCATTCCCGGAAGGCTTCGGCCATTCGTTTAGTCGTCATTGCGAGGTTGAAGACGAAGCTTATGTGTTTGGTCAAAGAGTCAAAGTCCTAAGTGTCTGTTCATCATTGGTCCACGTGTTCGCCTAGTCAGCATGGCCGTTGAAGTTTGTTATTCGAATAAATGGATCGGATGACTCAGATAAATCGAGTCTAAATTTTAGAGGCCGTCCAATTAATTAAGATTATCCAAAAATGTTTTAAAATCAGAAAATCAAAACAAACATAAACGGTGTCATTTGGCTAAGTGAGTAGGCGATGTCATTTAGGTTAATAAGGGTGGAAGGTCTAAATTGAGTTTCGGCTTCTAATCTTGACCGTATGATTTAGTAATCAGATCTCACGGCTGAGGAGTAGTCGCCTTTTGATCTGAGTTGTAAGTTTTAGTAAGCCAATCCTAAGACTGTGAGTTAGCCACGTGGTTCAATCGGAACCGTCAGATTAAATCGAAAATAAAAAAAGGACGATACAACGTCATTTTGGGCATTCAGTGTGTGCAGGTCCGGGTTCAGGTTTGGGCCGGGTTTCGACCCAGTCTGAATCATTATTTTAATAAAAAATTCAGAAAATTATTTTTTAAATAATAAAAAATCGAAAAAAATCCTAGAAAATTCTAAAAAAAATGCTAGAAAATTCTAGAAAATCCAAAAAAAAACGGAGGAAAATTGTGCAAAATTCCTAGACACTCTAGAAATTCTCAAAAATTGAGGATCGACCACACACAATTGGTCGATCCTATTTTTGGGATTTCTTATCCATTTATCTGAGAATTGACAATATTACCCTTTAGGGGTAAATTGCCTCCGTTTTGTAAGTGAGATAGGTAAAAAATGTCAAGATAAGAATTCAAGTTGGTTAGTCGATCAATTCTTATGCTTGGATTTTCGAATGTCGTACCTTTTTTTGAAAAGATGAATTTACCCCTCAAATGGTAAATCGCCTTTCTTATTCCAATCGAGTCATGAAATTTGCTCAAAATTAGGATTTTGGTCAAAAGGTCAATGAATCTTTCTATTTGGGATTTTCACTTCTCATCACTGTCTGAAATGACGATTTTATCCCTCAAGGGGTAAATCGCTCAAAAAATTCCAAAAAAATTCGGAAAGTTCTCGAAAAATAGGAAATGGATGGCTTTAGTGATCAATCCTATTTCCACAATCTGTTGACTCCTTATTTCATTTGAAATGATAAAATTTCCATTCTCGGGCAAATTGTCACGAAAATCTTCAAAATTATGATTTTGCCCCTCAAGGGCAAATCATGTCAAAAACACTCCTGAGCCTTAATTGATTTTTCTCTAGGATAATGAGGCCTTATTAGGAATGCCACGTTACTTTCATGTGATTTATCCGCACGTTCTGGATCCTTGATTTACGCAATTTTATTATTGATTGTGAGTGCTAGGATAGTTACTCTTATCAACATAGACTCCTAGTGTTAGGGTTCATACCTCACTCATCTGCATAAAATCTCAGGTTAGATAAATCATTTAACTTAGGTGCCGAAAGGGCGTCTACTTTGATAGTTAGCGTAACAAAGTCCCCGAAACCGTTTATCTTGTTTTTGCAGAATTGAATAGAACACTCCCAACTATTCGATAGGCTCTAATCGTACCCTCTACAAAACGATTGGTGGCAACTCCTTGGCATGCACACGTATCATATGTCACCAGAACAGACTGAAGGTCAATCACGTATTGTCGCCGTTGCGACTTGGGTAACTGGTCTTGGCAGAGGCCCGCGTTCGAATAAGACCGGACGGCCCACTAGCCCTCGAGACATACGCTCGTAAAGGGTCTCGATAATGTACACATCAATCGAAAGAATTGAAGACAAAACGAAAATCTGCCATTAATGAGCAGAAGCTAAAGTTGAAGTTCGACTTACCGTTTTTTGGCGTTTCAAGCGACTCTATCGATCCCTTCCTGTGTGCCTCGTCGAACTCTTGAAGGCGATATTCGGCTTCAATCTAGCCTAGAATGGCCTGACCAGTGCTGTGTATTTTGAGCTCAAGCTCTCTACAATGGCAATTGGAGAGCAAGCTTTCTCTCTCATCTCTCTCTTTCGACTCTGTTACTACCCAGAAACAGAATGAACTAATCTCCATCTCTCGAAAGCCATTCTAAGGATATATGCCAGTTTCAAATTTGGCGCCGAATGGGGAACATCCGTTTTGTCCCTCTTATGTGCCTCCTATGCTCTATTTGGTCACCGGACGGTGACAGAATTTGTTGGGTTCCCGTCCAGTCCCGTTAGATCCTCCGTCGAGCCTTATTTGATGCGAATTTGAGGTGCATTTGGTCTGAGTTGACTTTTACAAGTACCGCGACTTTGACCGATCGATTACTCTCTCCTCTAGCAATGTCGAACGGTGATGCCAGTGTTGATCGATGGTCAAGAGTGAGGGCAACATTACGCCTGCCAATACTTGCACAATTATTTACGAATTAACCTTCAATTTGATTATCAAAATCAGCCTGCAAATTGTTCACTCGTACAGCAGCTCGAGGAAGAAGATGATACTATAGCAGACTGGTTCGACCAGTCTAACCGGGCGATCTGACAGGTCAGAACTTGTTCTGACTTGTTTTTCCAAAATTAACCATAATTCGTGTGTAATTTTTGCAATTTAAACCTCAGAATCAAACTTAGGACATGAAAATTGTCTAAAAATATGATTTTGCCTCAAAGTTCATGTCAATTTCTACAAAGGCCCTAAATTTGTCCTTAATTTCAATTCGAAAAATTATGAAATTGAAGGCTCAAATGATCAAATTGGACCTAATCACCCATGCCAATCGATTCGGGATGGTGAATACAATGGACAGTGGCTTCAATTTGTAAATTTAACCCTTGAATTGAAAATAATTTCAATTATACCCAAATTCAAGAACTAAATTGTGATAAAGTATGCAATTTTGCCCGTAGTATTAGGCATTTTGTCAGGTAAAGGCTGACCAAGCCAATGAAGCTTAGCTGGTCTTTTCGCACTACCTGTGTGAAAAAACAAACTGTGCAAAACCGTTTCACCTAATCGATCGTGGTGAAGTCAGCAATGGCAATTGAGCAATTTGTGTAAATAATTGGACTAAATTGCAATGAAAGACAATTAGATTAAATGTCAAGACCCTAAAAATGATAAAATTATAGATTAAAAGACTCAATTGATATTTTTTTATACCAAATTCAATCATACGTGTAACAAAGGAACACATAAAATTGAACTTGAATTTGGACTTTTTATGAGGTCAAAAATACAAGAAAATTAAAAGAAAAATATTGACTATTTTTCTATATTTGTTTGACCTCAAATTCTATTTTTCCTGAATTTTTAAGTATTTTCCTATTTTCTAAAAATATAAAAAAGTAAAAAATACGAAAAATTATTTTTTGGTCAAAAATGGTTAGTCATTGGGTCCTTTTCCTCGTTCGAGAATCTCCTCCCTTCTTCCTCCTTCCCTACTACTTCATGCCAGGAGAGAACAATCAATCGAAGTTTCAACTGAATCCATGAAAAGAATAATTGAAGATTGAAGTATTTTGAAATGAACTTGAACGGCTATACAATGGAATTCACTTTCCCTTCCATTTCGATCGAAGAAAGAGAAAAATATATAGATTAGATATAGGGTTTATCCGATTCAGATCGGCAAATGATCCAATTACCATCCTTCCTTTCGGAGCAGTTTTTTGAGCTTGGTCAAAGCCACCAAAGTTTGTTTTGTAATTTTTTTTTTGACTTTTTATGAATTTTTTATGAATTTTTCAAAAATAAACTGATAAATAACTAATAAAAAATCAGTTGTCAACATATATTTTTAAGTTGCTATGTTATTCTAATTCCCTTTATCTTGATCCTCTCATCCTTGATTTTATCTTTGATGAAATGACAATCAACTCCTATATGCTTCATTCTTTCGTGAAAAACTTGAGTTACTGTGAGTTTAAGAGCAACATTGCTGTCATAAAACACGATTGTTGGTTGCCTTACCCATACTTCAAGATCTCGTAGCAATCCTTTCATCTAGACAATCTCACAGATAGTTTTCACCATTGCTCGATAATTTACCTCAACAGATTGATAATGAAACAATCGATCTTCATTTTCCATGAGAATAGTGAGTTTCCCAATTTGATGCAGAATCATGTAATCGATTTTCTACTCATAGGGCAAGTAGCATAATCTATGTTGCAGTACGCTGTCATCTCCATATTGGTATCCCGAGATGGTAGTATTCCCTATCCTAGACATTCTTTCAAGAACATCACTACTTTCAATGCAGTGTTCATGTTGGACTGTTTTAGGTCATGTATGAACTGAATGAGAACTGTACTGCATAGCATATATTGGGTCTGGTCATGGTGAGGTAGATAAACTTCCCAATAAGTCTCTGGCATGTATAGGCATCCTTGAGTAAGAGATCCTCATTCATTGGTGACAATCCCTTACTATATTCAGCCACATTAACTTAGCATTCTGCTCAATTGGAATGATAGTTGGGTTGTAGCTTGATAATCCTGCTTTTGATATGATTTCTAGGATAAATTTGTGTTGACTGAGACAAATTACTTACATGATCGATCGTGCAATTTCAATCCCAAGAAAATATTGGGGGTCCCCAAACATGATGGGCATATCATCAAAGTACATTTAATTAAATAGTTGATGTACCTCGACTCCATGTGAATAAGGCATAGTCGTATCTTGATTGCTTGAATTTGCAGCTGTGAGTGCATTGGTAAATTTAGCATGCCACCGACGAGAAGCATGTTTCAGTTCATATAGGGATTTGCATAGACAACATACTCGATCTTCCCCTTGTTTGCGCAAACCCGGTGAAAGATCTATATAGATTTCCTATTATAAATCTCCATGAACAAACGCATTGTAACTATCTATCTGATGTAAATGCCAACCATGGAGAGTAGTAATGGAGAGAAAAGAATGCACAATGACTTCCTTTGCTAACGGGGAAAATTCCTCACGATAATCAAAACCCTCCCGCAGTGTGAACCGCCTGGCTACTAGTCTAGCCTTAGAGCGCTCAATGGAATCATCTACTTTGTACTTGATTTTGTGCACTCACTTACACCCAATGGGTCGCCGATAAGGTGGTAAAGGGACAATATGCCAGGTCTTATTCTCCGTTAGAGCTCGTAGCTCATATGTCATGGTTTGTTGCCAACGGAGATCTTTGACGGCCTCGTTTTATGAGGACGATTCTTGTTTCTCAGATTTTCTAATGCAGCACATATGTTTCAATGATAAATGAGCAAAGCTAACATAAGAAAGAGATGTTATAGTATGTACCAGATGAGTTCAAGGAAGAACAAACATAGTCCTTCATCCATGTGAGTGGTCGTGTTGCAATAGATTAGCATCGAGTGATCCATGAAGGTTATGATCCGAAGATTTTGATGAAAGAACCATGGAATCTTCTGATACTGGTGTCTCATTGTCCATTTCAAATGAAGAACATGGATTAGATGCGGGACGTCCTACAGGAGATGATAATGAGGAATCATTACTATTCGAGAAGTTGAATAATTTTCTTCACTCAAGAACGAATGATGATGTCATCTTGGAAAGGGAAATTATCTTTGAGAAGTTGATAAATCTTCTTCACTCAAGAACGAATGATGATGTCATCTTGGAAAGGGAAATTATCTTCCTGAAAAACAAACATCCCTACTAACGAAGAATCATCCAGTCGATGGATCAAGAACCCAATATCCCTTCTGAAGATTAGGATAAATATGCATTTAAGGGCACGAGGACCCAATTTGTCTTGAGGTCCCACAACAGATACATAACACAAGCATCTAGAGACAAGGAGGTGTTGGATATCTATTTTTGCCAATGAGTAGGTCGAAAGGAGTTCATACATTTAGGACCTGAGTTGGCATCGGATTGATTAAATGGGGCGCTGTGACAAACAATCTCCTAGAACATTTCAGAAATGGAAGCTTGGTATTTGATGGCACGATCAACCTCTAAAGTTGTGTTTTGGTTATCAGAATTTCTAGTCAGGATAGGATTGGATAGCAAAGGATAAAAACTTCAAGGATTTAATCATATACTATCTCTTGTTTGGTGAACTGCGAATTTAAAATTGGATGTCCTTATACCCTATTTTATCCGTTATTTGGTAGAAATTGGATATTAATATCATGATTTTTGACTTGTAAAATATGGAGACTTTCTCTGGAGCTAACACAGTAGATCTCTATTTGCTTGCCAAGGTCATTGCTTTGAAGCTTGAACGGTCAGCCGCCACGAGCTGCTGCGCTTCTAAGACATGGTAGCATAAGTAGCATAAAAAATATTAATATATTATTGATCAAAGGATTTGCAGATATCATAAGTGTCGGAATAAAGGTCTTACGATGTGCACTCATGCAGGCAATCACAGTCGCCTTAGCGGTTATCCACAATTTGAAAAGACGTAAGAAGACACGTCTATTGGGAGACGTAAAATAGAAATTGACATTCTCCCTCCTTTGGTATAGAAAATACTGTCGTTCAAGAGAAAACGACGAACGTCCTTCCCCTTCTACGTCGAATCACATTGAAGGGAAGGGACTCTCGAGACTGCAAATGCGACACCTAATTTATGGATAATGGGTACGGTCCCTCATGTGATCGTATTTCAATCGACGATATATGTAAGTTAATCTTGGGCATAATACACTAGTTTTTCGCACGTATTTCGTATGTATACGAGAATCCATTTTTGTCATTGGTATCAGAGCTAACCATGTTTGTTTTCCTGATCATAATACATTGTAAGAATCGAAATTCAAAACTTGTTTGTCATCATTTCGATTAAAGCTTGCCAGTATAATTTTAGGCCTATTTTGAAAATTTTTGTTCGGTAAAAGTGAAATTTGATTACATAGTTACAATGTGCTCGTCGATATGAGTCCGAGGAATGGTTACTTATTGCCAGAGGAAGCCGGACGACTTCAGACGCGTCACATGCGCCGCAACAGGGTGAGACTCCTCGATGACCGATGCACAATATGTTAGTTCCATGAACATTGGCTCAATAAAAATGAGATTTGATCGTACCATTAGGATAGGTGTGACCATACGAGCATTTTGAGAGGTGAAACGCCACTGACGGACAAGGGACGGTGGCGCATACACTGACACATGCCGTTGGAGCGCTCTTTGCGTGGGTCTTACGCCCCCATGTGCGTCGAGTGTGTCTAGAATTGTCGAAAACCATCGCTGACATGGCACTTGCATGGTGCCTAGGTGGCAATCACGTGGTTGATGAAGTAGCATTTCGGCTTGACCCGACTTGACCTGACTCGAAATATGATTAGATTTGACCAACGACCCGACCTGTGTCATCGGATGACGTTGACCAGTCAACGCTGATCGTTGACTGTGTTGACCCACATGTGCAACGCTTGAAGACCACACACAGAATCTTCTAGACGTGCATGTGGGAGTGTGGTGTCTTCGATTGAGGTGATTTTAGTACCAATGTGTTCATATTGAAATTTCCTGCAATTTGGTATATTTATTTTTAGAAATTTATGCATCATGAATTATGTGTAATCCCTTTTTATTGTTCTGCATTCATTGCAAGAACTATGGAACAAAATGCCGTGCGAACCTCAATATTCCCATGAACAGGTGAGGAAAAGGATAGACTCTTGAAGCTGAGGATTTAGTTGGCACTCTATCGATGGGATGGCAAAGTTGAAATGATGTCTCACATCATAATGGTCAATAAAATGTTACTAGAAATCATTTGGAATGGCTATGTTATGCTAGACTATTTGAAGGTTGTTGCCTTAAAAACTACTATTCTTCATGGTCTTGGACCATTTATGGAAAGACGCATGCTATTATTCCTATAAGAAACTTAGAATAGGTTTCCTGATAGAGTTCTTGGAGGTCGGGGTAAAGAAGACATCGACCCTTGCTATGAGCGAGTCCTGGCGTAGAAAGAATGCGTCTTAACGGAGAGATTTATTTCCCTGGCTTAGACCAGTGTGATTCCCAAGAGCCGCTATAGGGACACCTTTTAGGGTTAAGAAGTTCCCTAAAGAGTTCATTGAATCTTTTCCCGTTATTGGCAAACATTGTGTCACATGATGCTGTTATACTAGAGTTTCACTTCTTATGAATGTATGTCTACATATGTTAATATATCATCTTTCATGTTATATGAACATATTTTATGAAATATTTTTTTGTGAATGGAATGAGAGCTTTGTTAAGTAATACCTTGGTGGTGTTAAATGGTTGAGTGGGGAGTTTTAAAAGGTTTTAGTAACTTTAGCGAACTCGTTTTTACGTAAATGATTATATTGATGGTAATTTCAAGCGAAGATTCTTGGACGGTGATTGGGAACGTAGTGAACTTTCGAATTTGAGGCCTTATGTGAAATTATTCATTAATATAATTAGTCAGTGTAAAATAGATGCATAAATGTTAGACATCAATAGTTCATGAATACATGTCTACAGAACTTCATGTTCAAGTGCATTGGCTTTAGCTTCTTACAATATTGTAGCTAAGCATGATAAATGAAAAGAATCGGAAGAAACTATTATGAAAACCAGAATGTGAGAATCTAGTATGTGCTACAAGAAGCACTAGAAACTCTTGACCTAGTTATAAAAAAACCCGAAGATGGGATTACTGCACGATATAGAAGAGATAAAGATACATTTGCTGCATGGAAAAGATGAACTCTATTGCTCGCATTATGTTGCTAACGCATGGAAATTTTTTTTACGCATGAGTGCAAGCATTTTTGGAAATGCAAAAATCAAGTGGGAGCCATTAGGAAACTAAGTTTGGTTAGACATTTATCTCCAATTTGAGACATATCACTACAAGGTTTGATATGTATATGATGCTTTATGGGCAGAATATTAAATGACCTGTGTGGCGTATGTCAAACAAATAAATGAACTGTAAAATGCAGGCTCTATTTTGACTAATGAGTAGCAAGTGCAAGCAGTAATTCGTTCTTTATTTCATAGCTATATGCATATGAAAATCTACTTGATGCACAATAAAAAGTAAAGCTTTTTTTTTTTTTATGCTATGTGTCATCTTGAGCTAAAAGTGAGTTGCCTTTTGGCGATTAAACCAAAAGCTGATATTTGTTATACTGGTTCTAGTTCAAATGAGTTTCATGCTCTAGACGTAAACGTCAAGATGTTTTCAAGAAGTGAAAAGAATAAATAAATAGATTCTTTGGGATATAAATCGAAGTTTAACCGACATGAGAAAGGAAAACATCCTTTCAAGAAAAAATTTTTAGAAATGAAGTGTTTTAATTGTGGAAATAAGAGATACTTTGCTCTTGACTGTAGTGAATCAAAGAAATTAAAGACTCTTTGTGCACTTGGAGTATACATATGTCTACAGTTCAGTCTTTATAACTAAATATCATCTTTTGTGGATTGTGGACCACAAACTGTTAAGCAAATCATAGAAATGCCTTAGTGAAATTTCAAATTTTTTCACATGGAGCAAAGTGAATAAACATGGGAGCAATTCCTAAGTGAAAAATAAAGGAATTGGCACCCGCCAATTGAAAATGCACAATGGTCGCATCTTATTCCTACATAACGTGTTATATGCTCCAAAACACGACAGAATTAAGTTTCGTGTTAGTTAAGGTTGAATTTGATTTCAGTTTGAACTTCATAATGATGGTGTTGACTTGTCATTGGGAACAAGTTATAATAGTTCTAGATGATTTCATTGTGCAGATTGTTGAGTATAATTATGTGAATTTTAATTACTCCCTATTTGCATATTTATGATGATAAGAATATGTCACATACTAAGCTGGGTCATATTGATTAATGATAAATATTTATATAAGCCAAATGAGGCTTATTGGGCAATATTAAAAATATCGATTTGCTTATTTATAAGCATTGAATGATGGGAATAACCATGAGGAAACCATTTAAAAAATGAACAAGAGTTGAGTTTCCTTTGCATTTAATCCATTAAGACATATGTGATTCAATGAAAGTCAGAACAAGGCATGTACGGTTTATTTTCATCACATTTATAGATGATTATGCTCAATTCAGATATGTTATTTTTATGTTTTCTCATAATTCTGAAGCATAAGTTGCTTCGAGAAATTTTATTTTTGAGCTTTTAAAAAATAATAATAAATAATATCCGATCGGGCCGAGAAAATCTATCTAATCAATTCTGATGTTTATGTGTTGAAAAAGGAATAGAAAGATAGTTGACTATTCTAGCGATTCCTCCATAGAATGGAGTGAGAGAAGAAAACATATCCCGATAGATATGGTTAAGTATTTGATGTCACATGCTATTGTGCATATTACTTTTTGAGGTGATTTTTTGTTGATAGTAGTCTAGATACTTAAATATGTGCCTTGTAAATCAGTTACTTCTACTCCATATGAGTTGTTGACATGTCAAAATGAGATTTGAATTTCTTCTCAGACCTTGATGTGCTTCATATAGTTCTCCCATATGTATGGGGAATTGGGCCCTAAAGGCAAAAAGAGTTTCTTCGTCGGATACTAAGAACACTCGAAAGGGTAAGTGCTTATAGGTGAACAAGTAAATGGGAAGTGTAAATGATTTGAATCATGAAATGTCAGATTCTTAGTGAATGTATCTTTGAAAAAGGGCAAGATAGGTGAAAATTTTTCTCTGATTAAATCTTGGATAGTGATAATGTTTTTACTAAGGCATCTCATCCAATTGGGAGCAATGTGAGAAGTGGGAAATTTGTTTCGAATTAGCCTCAATTGTAACCACTTGATGTGAAGATGATTTCGTTATTGTTTTATCTAAGTGGGAGTGTAATGGAGAATGACGTACTAAGTGTATGATCAATGACTTACTGAGTGTATCATCTCTAATTTGGTGAACAAATCATGAAAAGCTTTCTCCGTGGAATTGTCGATTTTTAGATATTGAAAACAAAGCTTTCATGGTCACTCTACGAGAAGAGAATAAGCCAAGTAATGTAAAATGAGACTCCGATTTGCCCTGATAAGGTAAAATGTATACAAGCAATGAAAAAAGAGATGGGGTCAATGAGATCAAACGAAGTTTGGGAACTGATTGATCTCTCAAATGGACATAAAGTCATTGAGAGTAAGTGTGTTCTCAAAGAAAAACGTAAAGATGATGGCTTGATTGAGAAATGTAAGGATCGTTTTATAGTGAAATGTAATAATCAATTCACTTTATTCTAGTAATAGTGATTATTATGGATCTTGAATTACATCAAGGATGTAATGTGACGCCTTGGAAATTCGACTTCTGAAAAGTGCTTGAATTTAATAAAATGAAATAATATTGAAATTCAGTCTGGATAATATTTTTGTATCGTAAGGACTGAAGAGACGAAAATTGGACGAGTTCTGAAGCTTCCGTCAGTTTAGATTAGATTTCTAAAATCTTAATCACCGCGAATTAGGATCGTAATCCTCGTGCTCGAGCCAACCCTGACCGAGGCTAGCATGTGAAAAGACCAAATTACCTCTTTGTCAGTCAAGCCAAGAATCCGTTCAATCCTGAATTATTGAATTAACAATTTGCCCCTCAATAATTTACTATAACCTAAAAATAATTCAAACTCTCTCTTGTAGGCCCCACCCATCAACTTTTCACCAATCAAGTCATATCACCTTTACCTCTCTCACATCACACACTCTCTCTCCCCCTTCATGGACCGAACCCCCCTCCCCACGATACTTCTTCTTCATTTTCTTCTTTCCTCATCTTGTTTACAACGCCATTGATGCCTCCTCTTTCCCTCACCTATTGCCGACCAGTCACCTCCATCGCAGCACACCGTCGCATCGTCGCCGCGCCACGTCTGAGCCAGGGGAGGCCCCTAACCCACACACACCATCCCGAGCTCTTATCTCTCTCGCCTCGTCTCTCACTCCCTAGTTCAAGCTCAACCATGGCCAGCTCTCTCCGTCGTCCTGCCGCCTTGTTTCTCCAGTCCCGCGAACCGTCATCGCCATCTCACGACCTCGACACTCCCAACCATGACCACGCCTCCTCCTCTCCTCCGTGTTGTCGCGCCACCACCAGGACCACGCCGCCGCCCCATCTCACCGACCAGCCCCTGTTTAGCCATCGCTGCTCTTCCCTCGTAGCCACGCTCCGTCGGAACTCGAGCTCGGGCCGTGACCAGCGGCTCAAGTAGCCTTGGTGCCCTTCAACTCGAAGCCCCGTGAGCTCCCTCTCTTCCTCTTTGTGTCTCTCGGCTCTCTCTATCTCTCTCGATCTCTTATTCCTCTATCTCTCGGGTAGCCGTGGACGTCGCCTCCTCCACCGTCCCTCGTCATCCCCGCCGCTTGGCCGCGAACCTGAGACATTGAAGGACCCAAGAGGGCCTTATGTTGTCGTGGTCTAGCCAAGGCCGAGCCCGTGACCAGACTCGGCTGTGATCCAATCAAGACCTTGCCGTGAGTCGGCCAAGACCTCACCTTGAACCGCCCATGACCTAGTCGAGACCCGACCATGGCCCAATCAAGATCCGGCCGTGACCCAGCCATAACCCGTGCAGTGTCGTACCTGAAACGGAGCCGAACCCATTGCCGCTCCGCCATCTTTCTAGAGTATTAGATTGTGAATCGACCTCTAATACTTGATTAGGGTGCTAATTACGCTTATAATGAGTATTTAGTCGTTAGGATGGATAATTAGATTAATCGTGGTCGGTTTAGATAGAAATTGGGTTTTAAGATAAATGACCGCAATTGATTAAGTTAGTGGATTAGTTTGGGTCGTTTGTGGCTAATTGACTACTAGATGACTTGACTAATTAATTGGGCAATTGATTGTCGTTGTTTGATCAAGAAGGAGCGATAGTTTAGAGCCGAGCGCGCGATCGATAATTTAATGAAATTGAAAATTAATTATTATCATTTGATTAATTAAATTTGTTAATCTATCATGTATTGGCTGCTTGATTGAGTGCAGTTGATTGACTATCACGTGATTTGACTGAAGTTTTGTGTCATTGATCAACCGTTTCAGGTGAAAACCCATTGTGAAATTGCACATTCATATGACTTGTGTGACAAAGTGCATTATTTAGCATGAAAACGGCCTTAGGCTAAGTTTTTGAGCACGTCGGTATGAGTATCTGGCCTAAATCAAAGATGATAAAAATTGATTGATTGTCGGATGAAATGTATGGTTATATAATGGGACGATAAAATTCTTGCCAAGGTCCAGACAAGATTGTATCGTGACAATCAGAAGAATACGACTTGTCTAAAGCACGTCATTCTGTGACATCAGTTTGCTGGATGCTGATCGCAACTTGTGACGGACCAAAACTTGAAAGAGATGCCTGGTAGTTATGTGCCGCGACAAACAGATATTGCATGGACTACTAGATGCAGTCACCGGAAGTAAGGGACGATGTCTGGTGCTGCCAGAAGAGTACCCATTGACCAGTGTACTAGGCACCAATGACCAGTGTACCAGGGCGACAGACCCCATTTCTTAATAAATGGCTTTACATGGTGTCTTGCATATGTAAGCTTGTGATGCTTTGACTTGATTGAGCAATTTGACTGTCATGTCGTATTGATGTGATGCTTACCTTAATTGGGCTGTTCGACTATCACGTCGTGTTTGCATCACATTATGTGTGGCTTCCTGGCGAGTAAGTTGCATGTGGCTGGATATCCGTGCTGGTTGATATGCCATGTTGGTTTTTTAGGATATCTTGGGTAAATTAATGTCCTAACCGAGCTTAGGCATTGACTTTATTGAAATTTATTTTTCACCCTGTCGTGAGATAATATTTTAGGTCCTAAGTGATAGAGCCTCGTGGATACTAAGATGTGGACTTATTGGAGTATTTTTGGAGAACGTGTTAGACCGAACCTAATAGTCTGGGAGTTGTGGAACAGGAGCCGAAGAATGGTTTATGATTATTGTTTAAATAAAATAGTTAAATAAAAAGGCTAACTTTGTGAGCTGTCATGATTTGATTGATATGACTAGCTGTTTAACTAATTCTGTTATTTGATGTGATGTTTAGGAGTTGCATGTTTCCGCCTGCATAATCAAAAATAAAATAAATGGATTGATAACGTGCCTGAGACGTTATCTCTTATGACCTGAAGCCATATTGTAGAGATGACGCATGCTTGAGGATTGGGGCGTGACATGTAAAGACTGCGATTCTTAATGAAAAATTAATAGAAAAATCTATGTGGAACAACTCGTAGGGTTAGTGAATGAAGGCCAAAAATAAAAAGTACGTCGACTTTTGAGGTCGATATATGGCCCAGAACAGTCTTTGAGAAATTAATATATACGTTTTTCATAATATCTTAGTGGCATGTGATTTTTACAAAAGGCCATTGTGTATATATATCAAAAGACCCTAAAGATGAATTTGTGATCTATCATTATATGTTGATAATATACTCCTATTGCAAGAGGCAAATGTTTGAATCGTGATATGTGTCACGATACTCCATAAGAAGATAAAGAAATGGAAAGTGTTCCATATGTTGGTGTTGTTGGAAGCTTAATGTACACTGTGAAATGCACAAGACTTGGTATTTGTTATTCAGTTGGAATGGTAAGTAGGGACCAATCCCACTACAGGTCAAGCATAGTGAATTGTCATCAATAGAATTTTGAGGTATTTGAAAGTACTGTTGATTAATTAACTGAATAATAAAGGTAGAGATCTGCACCTTGAATATATATTGAAATTATTTGAGGGGGAGATTTAGATGAGAGGTATTCTACCTATGGATTTGTGTTTTTACTAAGTAATGGCGCCATATCATGAGAAGCAAGAAGCAAACATGTATGGCCTTATCTACGTCGAAAGATGTTCTCGTGGTGTTATTAGCAGCAGATCAAAAGGGTATTTGGCTTAAGAGATGTTTGGATCAATGAGGTGTTGCTAAGGATGCTACAGGTCTAATTATTAGTTGATTGTGATAGTTAAGTAGCAAGAGCTTACACTAAAGATCCACTATAAGACCAAACGTATCAGCTCGAAATATGATGTTGTGGAAAATATGTTTGTACAAAAAGATGTGAACATGCAGTGCATATCTACAGATAGAGTGAAAGCAGATTGTATGATGAAATGAATTACTAGATATGTTTTAACTTGGTTATTTTTTAACAGAAGGATTAGTTCTCTATATTAGAATCTATAGAAAGGCGTAGAAATCGGAGTACTGAATGTTTATATTCCCCAAAGTTCACAGTTAATGGTTTAATGGTATTTGTTATCATTATTAATGCCTACAAATTTTGTGTAACATTTGTGCATATTAATGTTTAGTGCATTAGATTGAGAAGGTATGTAAGACAGATGAGATATTAGTCCACTCATACGGGTAATCACCTCTATTTACTGTGTGATGAATAGAGATGCGATAATTTGAAGCTTATTATTTACGTGATAATTGAGAGGTCGAGTTTAAAATAATTATGCTGCCTTTACAGAATGTTAAGATAATAACTTCATATTTAATATGTTCGAAAGTGAAATAACCCGCATATTTCACTTTATCTGTTTTCATTGTCAAATGTGAGTTCTAATGTACACTTTTGAGAAAAGTAGTTGCGTGAAATCGAGTTAGATATTGAGTGTGTCTAAGCTATCATTTGTATGGTGTTAAATAAAAATACATACAACCCATGAGGAAGGAGAAAACACTATAACACGTACTTCATATTATATATGCATGAATCAACCAAAGAGAGTAGGCAAAGTTTTGACCTCAACTTTACTAAGCCGTGTGAGACTCTCGAGGATATGAATTCCTCATTTTAGTGCCCTCATGACTCTTCATTATTCTCAAGATTTCTATTTAGTGTTCACTTAGGGTGTTGCCTATGGTCGTGAGATTGATTCGATCTAAAGGAACACTTTTAGAAATACAAGCTGAATTGAGATTGAGAGGTTTAATGGAAGAGGAAGATCGTTTTAGAGTTTGATGTCACATCATGGATTATATTCACAAACCGGTCAGCTATGATTATTTAATGTGATCATAATTGTGAATATAAAATATCACACTTAAAATGACATCCAGAGAGAGATATGTATGTAATTGATCGATCTGGGGTACATCATACGGAAATATACTTATGATTATGTCCATTTTGAGTTGTCATATACTACGAGCGGATGTGTGACAACGAACTCTAAATGTATGATGGTTGCATGGATTATTTGTTAATATGAACTTTGCAAAGATAAAGAGAGTTATGTGTGACAACGAACTCTAAATGTATGATGGGCGTGTAGGAATTGTTAGTCCTCCGTGGGCATACAGAAATTGTTTGCCCTACATGGGCGAGTGAGAGATGTTGGAATAAGGTCTTACGGTATGTGCCCATGCAAGCAATCACATTCGCCCTAGCGGTTATCTGCAATTTGAAAAAGACATGAAAAGACACGTCTATTGAAATACATAAAATAGAAACAGACGGTTCTTCCTCCTCCTTTGGTACAAACAATATAGTGTTCAAGAGAGAACAATGAATGTCTTTCTCTCTATACATCGAATCGCATTGAAGGCGAATGGACTTTCGAGATTGCGAAGGCGACACTTAATCAGTGGATAATGAGTACGGTCTCTCGTGTGATCGTATTTTGATCGGTGATACATTAAGTTAATCTTGGGCATAATACAGTTCGTAAAACATACTGAAACCCACTTTCATCAATGAGAAAAATTGTAGACCATTTGATTGAAGGATTTGTGCTTGAGAATGGGGTGTCTGCTCATGGTACGAGCAATCACTAAAGGGCAAAAGGGAGTGGAAGATTTACTGTGATGGGTCAAGTGGACGTGGTACCCACTGAGCATCAGACCTTGGAGTGTGATTGCCACAGAACTTGGTGATGAGCATTTCTTGGCAAACTTAGCGCAAATTGAAGAGAAACCCAAGAAAAATAGAAGATTTAGGGCTTACCTTGAATTGTTGAGAAGGGCATTGGCGTAGAGTCTGTTTTTCTTAGGCAGTCAGAACTTGCAGCCAACCTCCATCGGAGCTTCTGGGTTGGTTTCGATGATTGCGTCATTTGATAAAGAAAGAAAGCAAAGATGAAATAGATTGGGATCACCATTGGCAACCTCACCTTTGCTGAGAAGTTGCCTGCAATAACCAGAGAGGCAGCTGGGCGTAGCAGAGAGGTGATTTGAGTTTTGGTGAAAAAGGGGTGGCTTGAACTCTGGATAAGAGAAATCCTTTCTGATTTTATCCGATCCGTAGGATTATTTTGTCTCACCTATATACCCTTTTATCCTGTCTTGGACAACTACCAAACACAGAATATGATAAAATGCATCGTATCTTGAGTTTTATCTGGATGACCAAATGCATCCTAAGAGATGATGATGTTCTCTTAATAATCTCATTTTATTGGGGTGTGTAGACATAGGAACTTTAATGGAGGATGCCATTTGAAATAAACAGATAAGAACACTCATGATTAAAGAATTCTAGGGCATTATCAGGTCGAACCTTTTGCACAACTATACAGAACTGATTTTTAATCTAGGCAAGAAAGTTCTTAACATGGGAAATGACTAGAGCCTTGGACTACATTAGGAAAATTGAAGTCGCGCGTGTATACTGTATGGTCATCCATGATTGTGAGGAAAAATCGTGATCCATCACACTATGGTGTGTGATATGGTCCCTAAATACCCCTGTGTAAGAGAGAAAAGACTATTGGCACGTGAAATGCTTTTCGAAAAAGCTAATCTTGATTGTTTAGCAAATGGACATAGAAAACATTTCGGATGAGGAAAAGAGGTGCGATGGCCTAAACGCCGGCAATATCGAAAAACATTTTGATTGATGTTGGCATTACACAAGATGCTCTTAATCAAGATTTTTGCGAAGTGTGGCCCAAAAATAGTCTCCCATGAATTTTACCCAATCTAAGCTTCCCAGACGAAAGGATTTAAAATTAGTAGATGTCAGAATCGAATACGACTCCATAAGAATTGTCTTCACAAAGTTTGGAAATAGAAATGAGATTAAATTGAAATTCTCGGATAAGCAGAACATTTCTCAATGTGATGGATTGACTGAGTGAAACATTGCCAATTTTAGTGATGTAAGTATTGTTTCCATTTACAAGACGTACTGAGGTGTGAGATGATGATTCATGAATATTAAAAAAAGGAAACATTCATCCCAAACTATGTGATCACTAGCATCTGAATCAATAATCCATGTCTTATTCGAAATGGAGATTAAGCAATGAGAAATACCTGCATAACTAGCCGTCTTATGCTACGTTTCCAATTCACTTAAAGCTCTCATAATTTTTTGGAATGGATCATTGATAGGCTGATGAACTTTGGCATGTGATGTGACAGAGATATCTCGTTCCTTTATTTCTTTGTTTGTTGGTTTTCCATGCAATTTTCCTTACGGCAATGGTCAAGTTGAATATGGACCGATCTATATTAACTCGTCCAATCTATTTTGATCCATATTTAATAACTCATACCCGACCTGACTCGCAACTAACCCAGATCTGGCCTGACATGTTTCAACCCATATTACCAAAACATACTAATATTCTAGAAAAAATTGTACGACTTATTTGACCTATTTTAAGCTCTTCACATGTATATTAACCTTGTATAAAACCTTCACATCAAATAAAAAAAAGTAAATTAAATTAAATTAAAAATGATATTAAAAAATACTTTAATGCAATAAAAATCTAGTGAATTTTTCTTATTTTTTTAATATATATATATATATATATTATTTTTCTTTTCTTTCTTCTTCAATTTTCTCTCGTGACCGGCGAAGGCAGACAATGGACAATGGGTGGCGACGAATGGCGGTGGCGACTGCCGGCACAGGCAGCCATTGATCTTTTTTTATATTTTTTCATTTTTTTCTTTCTAGAGAAAAAATAATGTTTCTTTCTTTCTTTTACTTTTAAAAATATAAATTTAAAATAAAAAATATGAACTAATCAAGTTGAGCCTTTAAGGCCCATTTACAACTTATGAAAGCTGCATGCCACATCCATGGGTCGAAAATGAGTTTAATTGTGGGACCCATTTTCAGCTCCTGTGATTCATTTTAAATTTTTGCACCCATTTTTATTTTAGCCCTTTAAAAATTTAAAACCCATATACAACACATATGTACAAAATATGGATAAAAAATGGATCGTGGACCTCTATTGACAGCTCCATGCATGATCAAATGGAATTTACAAAAAGAAAAACAAAAAAAAAGGTGAATCTTCCTCCAAAGGTTTGGCGTGGAAAGAGAAAAAAAAAATTGGGAAGGAACAGGAAATGGAAATGGAAATGGTGGAGCGGAAGCTAGGTTGAGAAGGATGATTCTGGTGCCATGTCACTATGTGGGTCAATGGAAAGATAAACGAAAGAAGATTTGTACTGCTTTCTCATATTGAAAATCTATATTTACAGTACATGGAGTCCAATTAATCTAGGTAAGAAATTTACAGAAAAGGGAAATGATGATTCCTTGATATACAATATTCCAACGAATCAATTAAGGGTAATCATATCAAATATACGACGTTAATCAGTGTCAATGTATCTCCATCATATCAATAATAGATAACCATATCTCTAGCAATATAGGCCCTTCGCATTGGCCAAAGACCTCGGAAGCAATTCTCAATCGGGTCACCACAAAATTTACCAAGCTAGCATTGGAAAGTACTTCGACTCGTTTTTTTTTTTTCTCTCTTTTTCCAAATTCGCCGAGGCGCTAGTCGCGAATCAGTTAACTACATGTACTCCCCTCGTCGTCACCATATTTACTGCGTAATCTAGCCAATTAACTAAGAAGACTTATCCAACCCAAGATCGAGACTCGAAAGCTGAATTCCACGTACATGTTCCTAAACTATATGGCTATGGTTTCGAAGAGTCCTTAGTGAATATTTAATGCCATACCAGGAAACTTCTTCTCCGTCAGCGTGGTTAGGTTGAGAATCGTGAATTTGAGCTACTTCTCCTCAGTCGCTATTGGACCAAAGCTAGAACTCAACCGCTTCTTCATTTGAGCGGAGACAAAAAGAGGAAATTATACTTTCAACAGTCCAATCTTCCCTATGCAGAAAGTTAGGGCATGCATGATAACACTTCTCGGGCGAGAAATGCTTCTAGCTGGGAAATATATTTTTTCAACTTTTGCTTTGCAGTAGAAGTTGAATTTTCAACTTCTACTTCAAAAGTTGATTTCTAATAGAGAAATGCGTTTGATAATGATAAAAAAAGAAAATGTTCGAAACATTATTAAAAAAATGTTCGATAGTGGCGACCGGTGGCGACCAGCAGCTGCGGCTGTGGCCGGAGACCGGCAGCGGCGGCGGCGGTAGCGGCTACCGACCTGCAACCGGCGGCGGAGACCAGCGGCTGCAGCCTGAGACGGGTGGTGCCCGGCGGTGGCAGCCGATCCCACGAGAATGACTTCTCGAATGGGGAAGTAAAAAATTTTTACTTCTCAAAATCAGCCAAAAACTTGCCAAAATTAGAAAATCTTGCCATAAGTAGAAATCCTATCAGAATTGAATTTTTTTACCAAACGGCTTTCTACTTCAGATTGAGTTTTATTAAACGCATTTCCTTGCCAGAATGACTTTTGGCAGGGAAATGGAAAAACAAAAGTGTTACCATGCAGCACCTTAGTCATCCAATTAGAACTCTCATTCTACAGCCAAAACCACAGCATTCATATTCTTTTCTCCTCTTTATGCATACCCAGCGCCAGCCAACCAAGTTTAATTTGTTAAATGAAAGCGTGATTTAATAATTATATATTCTAAGTGAGATTTTGTGGGGGGTAATCTCCAATTGTTCTAAAAATTTAAAATGTTAAATGAATGCACGGTTTAAATTTTTATGTAAATTCTAACACCAATGACAACCGTCGCCGCTCCACGATCTGCTTAAAAGGCTTGATCTCGGCTGGATATAGGGTCCCTAAGTGTGACAAGATAGGAAAATTACTCCGAATACTCAATCTACATAGTCAACTAAACGAGCTTTCACTGTCCACAGTCAATTCATTTTCATATTCCCCGATATAATTTTCTTTGAAATTCAATTGATCGAAACTTTGTAGCCTAGCCATGGCCATGAGGGTTCTGGTGATTCGACCACGTGATAAAACCGTCCAGAAGTCGTCCGACCTTTCGAAGGAAAACTGCTAATGGATCTTCTTCTAGCTTGATTGAACAAAATTTCTTCCAAAGAGTCTTTTTATTGTTCGATTACAAATATAGATAATACATCTATTGTCATTTTATGATGCAGAATTAGTGCGTTGAAATTCAAATTGAAATATTTCAAATAAAGTATGTTTAATCCATCCTTCGAAAGCACTTGCTAACAACACCTCACATTTGATACTAAACCAACCCCTAAAGAATGACATTGGTCGAGGAGGATCGATTTGATTCTCGCACCGTTGGAGATATGAATTGATTTGATTATGATTTGATATGATTATATTCTTAGAATAATTGATTCAATCAATTAGTGATTGATTTGTAGAATGAGAAAACATAATCTTGTAGATTGTTTTCCTTTTTCCTTTCTAGCACTATAAATGGTGCTAAAGCCTTGTGCATAATTTACATACATAAATAGAATAAACTTTGATTCCTGACATGGTATCAGAGCCATCATTCCTAGCCTAGCTTCCACATCCCTAAATTGCCTTTGGTCTGGTTTTCTGCTTTGTCTTTGCAATATCATTCTGCAAAACAAGGTAGCGCCCCGAGTGAAATTTAGCCCTTTTTTTTACACCATGTCTAAGGATCAAGATATCAGTGAACTTTCAAAGGTGGAACACATCAACTCACCTCAAGATTCGGGTCAAACTGATTCGACCAAAGAACAACAATTCTCCATTCAGAGCTCTATGGAATGACTCCTGCTTCAGTTACTATTCCCTAGGCGACCCAATGGGCTCCAATCCACTGGAATCCGATTCAAGGACAATGGGTCACAGGGCCAAATCAAATGTGGGCTCAACAAGGCCCGCCTAGAGAAGGAAATGTTATGGGTCTTGGAGTTCAGCCCAACGGAGGAGGGTCGAGTCCCTTCCAGAATAATGCACCGGGTTGGACAGCCCCGGGTCCCAGACCCGGATCTTTCCCTTCAGGACCCTACCCGGTTCCTCAACCCGGATCTTGCCCTACGCTTTACCAGTAAGCAGCGGACGGCCAGAGCCAGGCGACCCACTCTACACATCGCCCGCCGACGGACCGGAGCTCAGGCTTGTCAACGTTCAGCTCGCCGGACCACATAACTACAAAGTCTGGGCTCGAGATCTCAGGCGAGCCCTCGTCACCAAAGACAAGGACGGCTTCCTCGATGGAGTCGTCCCTTTCCCAATCGATGAGCGCTTACAGCGGCACTGGCAGAAGTGCAACCAGTTGGTTCGCACTTGGATCAGTAATTGTCTCACCGCCGATGTTGCCGTCTGGACTTCCACCCACTGAAGACTCAAGAACAATATGGGAAAACATTCGGGAAATTTATGGGAGATTAGATCGAGCGAAATTATTTACGATTACTCAAGCCATATCCGAATTAAAGCAAGGAAATCTGTTGATTACTTCCATTTTCAATTGGCTTTCGACGCTATGGAACGAACTTGAAGCTGCCAAAGAACAACTCGAGGGACCCGAAACAACGATCCGACAGTACCGAGAGATAAGAGAAAGAGAGAAAATCAACCGTTTTTTGTTGATCTTGAACGATTCGTACTCATCTTTTCGGTCGCAGATCTTGGCAATGGAACCCACGCCTACGGTCGGACGGATCTACCAACTAGCCATCCAATAAGAAAGCTAACGGTTGGTCGTCGGACATACAAGGAGCAGAGAGAGTATGGCTCTCATAGCACTCTCGACCGGCGCTGCCACGGGCGAGTCGTCGCATGGTGGACAAGGTGCGCTGGAAGCTTCAGGATCTTTGATCCTCAGACGACTGCAAGAAAAGAAGATGGATACCCTAAAAGTCTTCAATCTGACGGCTTGGATAAGAGGGGAGATCGGACGGCTACCATTTATCCCATCATGGGGTCGAATCGTACGATCTTCATCAGACCACATCAGCTCCGGTTTATAGAGGATCCAACGGTTCTCGTGGTGCCACATCAGCTCAAAGGTTTGGTGAGCAAAACTCCAAAATTAAAGGTAAATACCGTGAGTATTGTAAGCGTCTGCACCATAATATTGACACTTGCTGGAAATTACATGGAAAGCCAAATGTAAAAGATAAGGAAAGAAAAAGGATTTTCTGCTTGTTAGGTGTCAGCACAACGGAATGATGAAGGACATTAAACAATCACTCATGATCAGCACGAGAATATTATGAAAGCCTTGAATCAGTTGAAGACTAGTGACAAGGCTGCAAGTTTTTCAGGTACATTACTTTGCAATACGAATTCAATATTGGATAATTGATTTGGGCACTAGTGACCACATAGTCTGTGATGAACGATTATTCTCTCATGTTAAAAAAAATTACAATCGCCCGTATCAGTCCATCTTTTGAACGGGAACGTCATTTATGTCACAAAAATTGGACTGTGCATCTTAGTCCAAACATCACACTGAAGAATGTACTATTTATCCCTAATTTTGAATTCAACCTCTTGTCTGTTTCAAAGGTATGTGAGGATAATTCCTGTCGTGCCATATTCAGTTCCAAAAATTACTTCTTTTAGGACTATTTGACTGGCAAATTGATAGGCTTGGGTAGAGTTGTACATGGATTATATTTTTGGATCGGTACTCCAGGAGATTTTGATTTTTTGAATAATAGCACTTCTTGTAATGCTACCAATAGTGATAAAAAAAAAAATCTTCTTTTTCATCAATGTCTAGGCATAGTGTTTGCTTTCCTTATAAAAAATTGTCTAATATGCCCTATGGCAAAACAAACTCGCGCCTTTCCCAAACAGCACATCTCGAGTTACACTATCATCAGCTGAATCAAAATGTCGAGCCATGGCAAAGACTGTTTTCGAAATAGTTTGGATAACGAGGACTACTCTTAGACCTTAGAGTACTAATAGATGGACCAAGCAAGTTATTTTGTGATAATGATGCTGCTCTTAAGTTAGCAAGAAATCCAGCCTTTCACGAAATAATGAAGCATATAGAAGTACATTGTCATTTCACTCGAGATAAGATTCAAGAAGGCATCATTGTGACAATAGGAATTGGAACTGAAGAATAACTAGCTAACATCTTCACCAAACCATTATGTCAAAGACAACATTCATACCTTTTGAGCAAGCTTGGCTTTCTTGATATATATAGGCCACCAGCTTGAGGGGGAGTGTTAGAGATATGGATTGATTTGATTATGATTTGATATGATTATATTCTTAGACTAATTGATTCAATCGATTAGTGATTGATTTGTAGAATGAGAAAACATAATCTTGTAGATTGTTTTCCTTTTTCCTTTCTAGCGCTATAAAGCCTTGTACATTATTTACATACAGAAATACAATAAACTTTGATTCCTGACACGCACAGATGACATTTGTCACTAACCACTCTCTACCATGTCGCTTGAAACTTGAAGAGAACCGTGACCTCTTTTTCCAAGAAAGTTTACTTACCAGTGTCTCGATGGCACTCGTTAACAACATCTCGCATTTAACACTAAAACGCCCCCAAAGACTCACATCGGTTGAAGATGATCGATTTGATTCTCGCAATGATGCCATGCGTCATTAGTCACCCTTGACCGTGTCGTTTGAAACACGAAGAGGACTGTCAACTCATTTCCTAAGAGAACTGGTTTATCTCATTGAACTAACCATAATTTTCAAAGCAAAAGAGCAGTTGCTTGGTAAAGCCAACCACGGATACCACCTCCCTCTGTATGTACCTTAATTTGAGTCTGATTCTCCTAAGTTTCATGTCTGGTGCTTAGCACCACATGATGGTGGACATTCTTAATTCTCAAGTATTGCTGCATGTATATTCAGAGCTCTCGATTCTGTCGGATGTATTGCAAAAGTCTTCCTAATGAAATTACGCATATCATTCGAAAAGTAGAAGGAATAAGACAAAAGTATGGATGACCAGTTTCACACCTCAAAGTTCAATTTTAGCATAACTTTTTTTTTTTTGGCTGACTCTTTTAGCATAACTTTCGTAGCAACTTATCTGCCTAAATTAAGGGAACCCGATCTTTTCTCTAAAAACAATGATGCTTTTGAATCTAACAACTGTATAGAAACCTCTGCCTTTGATCTTCAAGTTTCTTGAGCTATGCATGGTTCATTAATTCATTTTATAACTTTTAAGTGCGAGAAAATTGTTCAAAAAGTTTTAAACCTATTGCATTTTTATGAATTCGATCCTCAATCTATTCACGTTGCATCAGTCGAGTCTATCCAATCAATTTTAACTGAAAATCACCGACGTGGAAGCTAGACATACTACGTGGCTCAGCCGGCGTTGAGGTGGATAATTTTTTTTATAATTTTTTTTTACAATTTTATTATTTTGCTTTTCTTTTCTTTTCCTTCTTTTTGCGCCGATCACCGAGTCTCGATTGTGGCTAGCAAATTGGCCAAAGTCAATTACCGGTGAGGGTTGCCCTCGCCAGATTTGGCAGAATCGAGCCACACCCCAAGCTGGCGAGCCTAGCGAGGGGTGGCGGAATCGCCGTTGTTAACGTTGTTGAAAGCTAAGTTCAGGCTTCGAATGAACTCAAGCCTGGAGGGACTCGATGACATCGATTTTGCCAGAGATCTCTCATAGCTAAAATCGTGTCCGAAGACAAGGTTGTCCTTGCACATCATTTTGCTCCATGAACTGTCCCTTTGGTTCCATATACTAGCTTGGAAGACTTAGCGGCGTTGAAGACAAGGTTGTTTCTCAGCTTGAGCAAGAGCGATCACTGGTCGACACGGAAGGCCAACGAGGCAGGCCCTCGATGGCCTCTAGCGAGGGCGAGCCTTGCTTGAGACTGGCAAGGTCGTCCCTTTCCAAATCCCCACGAGGGTGAACTTGGTTGTGGCCAGTGAGGACGACCTTCGCAAATAGTTTCTTTTGGCCGATTGATTGGCAGAAGAAGAAGACAAAGAAAAGAAACGAAAAGAAAAATATAAAAGATTAATAGAAAATTCGAGACATGTTAAAATATTGTTACAAAATATCCATATCAGCGTCGACCGAGCTATTAAGATAGTTGGAATGCACGTTAACTATTTCCTGCCAAAATTGTCCTAAATGGACTCAATTAGTAAAATGTGAAAAGGTTCAGGACTCAATCGACACAATTAAAAGATTAAGAATTGAACTGGCAAAAGTGTAATATGTTAATGACTTATTGAACAATTTTCCCGTTTTACGTGTAGATGTGACGCAGAGAAGTAATAACTTGAAAAATTATTCCAAAAGACAACTGAATTGATAGAATGATAATGTCGATTACAAAGGTGGACATCCTAGATATAGAGATAGGACTCCTTTAGATATCAGAATAATTATAAAAAAACATAACCTAAATCGTATCTAACTTATCCTAATGGAATTCGAATAAAATATTACAGATAATCAGAATATTTAAAATTTTCTAAATTAGAAAACTACCTAAAAAGTGATATAAACGACTCCGGAAAGCCAAAATTCATCATATCTCATAGCAAAACGTTGACTTTGAATCATACGATCATTTCGCTTCAATCGACCAGTTTTGAGCGCTATCCGAGATCGTTTGACCCAAGATCCGAAATTATCGACGAAGTCGCGCTGACTTTTGACGATCCAATTTGATGAGATAATCGCATGCTAGTTGTTCTACATCATTTCTCTCCTCTTCAGAAGAACTTGTCCTCGAGTTATCATCAGCATAAAGCGGAATGTCGGGAGGATGATACTCGAACAGGTTTGCCACATTGAAGGTTGGAGATATGTTCAAATCTGCAGGGAGATCAATAACATAGGTACTGTCATTAATCTTTTTCAGAATGCGGCAAGGACTAATCTTCTTATGTTTCAGCTTGTTATAAGTGCCTACAGGAAATTGCTCCTTGTGTAGGAACACCATCACGTCATCGCCTACTGCAGAAATCTTGGAACAACGCCATTTGTCAGCAGCATCCTTGTATTTTGAATTTCAAGCAGCAAGTTATCGCGCCACATCAGCTTGAACTTCCATAATTTTCGTCGCGAGATTTTCGACCACGACATCATAACCAATGATCTTTGACAGGGGAACCAAATCACGAGTATGCTGTGGAGTCTGCCCGTAGACAACTTCAAAAGGAGACTTACTAGTCGAACGATTGACTGTGTTGTTGAAGGCGAACCTAGTAGGAGTGATGTAGCGATCCCACTGCTTGGGCATATTGTTACGGAGACAGCGAATAATATTAGCCATGGTACGATTGACAACTTCTGTTTGACCATCAGTCTGCAGATGAAAAGAACTGTTGTACTGTAAATCAGTGCCAAATAAACGCCATATAGTATGCCAAAAGCAGCTCAGGAACTTGGTGTCACGATCAAAGGTGATCGTCTTAGGCACACCATGCAGTCGGACTACTTCACAAAAGAATAAGCTCGCCACATAGGAAGCATCCAAAGTCTTCTTACAGGGGATGAAATGTGCCATCTTTAAAAACCTGTCAACCACCACAAAAATAGAATCGAAACTGCATTGTGTTCGGGGAAGTCCCAATACAAAATTCATGAAAATATCTATCCAAGGGCCAGTAGGGATAGGCAGAGGAGTATATAACCCAGTATTCTGAGAATGACCCTTAGAAGTCTGACAAGTATAACATTTATTTACGAAACGCCCGACATCTCTCTTCAATTGGGGCCAATAGTACCTATGCTCAACCAATGCTACAATTTTATCACGACCCAAGTATCCACCCAAGGTACTACCATGAAGTTCTCGAGTGAGCTACTCCCACAATGATCCACGTGAAATACACAATCTGTTCCCAAAGAACAGGAACTGGTCTTGAATAATCATATCCCCATTATAGCCTATTTGTGAACACTTCTCCCATATATCACCAAAATCACCATCGTCAGAATAGAGAGTACAAAGATAATCGAAACCAACGACATCATTGCGCATAGTAACCAATGTTTTAGCACAGCGACTAAGGGCATATGCGACTTTATTCAAGTGTCCCGTCTTATGACGAAGCACAAAATTAAACTACTCCAAAAAGGAAACCCACTTCGCATGCATCATATTCAAATGTTTTTGGCTTTTTATATACTTAAGAGCCTGATGATCCGTATTCAATACAAACTCTTGCTGATAAATATACGGTTGCCAATGCTTAATAGATTGCACTACAGCATAATACTCCTGCTCATACGTAGACCATTACCTGTGAACATCATTAAGTTTTTCGTTAAAATAGGCAATAGGCTTACCTTCTTGGGAAAGAACAACGCCAATACCTATTCCAGAAGCATCACAGTCCAGCTTGAACACTTTCTTAAAGTTAGGGAGCATCACTACTGGAGCAGTAGAGAGCTTTTCTTTGCTGAGCTTGAAACTGGCTTCAGTTTCATCACCCTAACGAGAATTTCTTTTCTTCAAACAATCAATGATTGGGGCCATAATAGTGCTGAAATTTCTGATAAAGCGTCGATAGAATGTAGCAAGGCCATGGAAACTACGAGCCTCACCAACATTATAGGGTACTGGCCAACTGCAAATTGTAGCCACCTTTTCTGCATCTATGCGAAGTCCATCTGCTCCAACAACAAAGCCCAAGAAAAGAAGTCGTTCTATCATGAAACTACACTTCTTTAGATTTATAAATAACTTGCTCGACTGCAAGGCCAGGAGGGCATCTCTTAGGTGCTCCATGTGCTACCAATTATCTGGACTATATATGATAATGTCATCAAAGAAAACTACCACAAACTTGCTAATAAAAGATTTAAGAACCCGAGTCATCAAACGCATGAAAGTGTTAGGCGCGTTAGTAAGGCCGAACGATATAACAAGTCATTCATACAAACCCGCACTTGTCTTGAAAGTCGTCTTCCGCTCATCATCATGACAGATGCGGACTTGGTGGTATCTGCTACGCAGATCGATCTTCGTAAAGACCTTGATCTAGCAAGTCTGTCGAGCATATCATCCAGTCGGGAAATCGAGAATCTGTACTTGATGGTAATCCAGTTGAAGGCACGGCTATCAACATACATTTACATATTTCCGTCTTTCTTTAGCGTGAGAAGCGCAGGAACAGCACAAAGACTTTTGCTCTCGCGCAAGAATCCCTTTCTGAGGAGCTTTCTTACCTAATCTTGTAAAATCTGGTTCTGCTTCGGATTCATCCGATAATGTGGCAAGTTAGGGAGACTGGCACCTGAAAGACAATTGACTTGCTCACCCACTTCATCATTTACTTCTTTCTCATCCACCCACTCTTCTTCATAGGGTTCATAATCATGCTCAACAATATTAGTCATCCTCCGCCGTGGACAATCGCTGGAACGATGGCCTAGCTCATTGCACTTATAACATTTAATCAGTTGAGGTTTGGCATATGGATTCTGGGCACTTGGATTAGGCGTACGAGTGTTTGATGCCATCGGTTCTTTGAACACTTCTGCGGTATTCCCCGAATTTCGATTCGTATCACTGTGTTGCTATGTCGAAGAACCAGAAATTTCAGTTTACTTTCCTTTTCCGAACGTTCCATAACCTGAGTAGCTGTTACCTCAAGTATTAGGGCCAGCTCTTTCCAGCTGCATCTCAACCTTTCTTGCCATCTCCTGAGCATCATCGATAGTAAACAATCGATGCAGGGACACTTGATCCTGGATATTGAGTAGCAACCCGTTGATGTACCAAGCAGTCTGTTGGGTATCTGATTCTTCAAGGTTATTGCAGGCAGAGAGTCGAAGAAACTCTCCTGTATAAGCTTAGATGGACTAATTCAACTACCTGCAATTCTAGAATTGTTGAAATAGCAACTGCTTATAATTTGATGGAAGGAATTGCTTCTTCAACTTCTATTTCATCCGATTCCATGTCCGAATTGGTGCCTATCCTTGTCGATGTCAAGTTAATTGAATCTGCTCCCACCAAGCTGAAGTACCACCCTTCAGTTTATATGCGACAAGCTTCGCTTGGCAATCCTCTTCGATCTCCATGGTATCGAAAAAATTTTCGACCTCCCAAAGCCAGTTCATAAAATCTTCAATATCTAGGTTACCATTGAAAGTAAGGAGATCTACTTTCAATTGATACTGCTCAGGAACTTGGCGATAACCTCTTTGTCGGCAACCTCTACAAACGTACTCATCTTAGAATCCTCTATATTGGCGACCTTCACGAATGGGCATGTCCTAGAAATCCTCTTCCTCTTCGTCTTCGGTATCCTCCACATAGTTTTGATGTCTATTCGGGGATTGCCTCCACGCTCCATGGCAACTTCAGGATCACGAGAGACAGGAATTCGCTCAGCTGGAAGAACACCATGGGCTTGGTTTGTGGACAGATGCTGGATGGCCTCAAGGATGTCTTGAAGCCTTCGATCGGTTTGATCCACGAATTGGTTGAAATCCGTCCGAGTAGTAGGCCCATTTTCATGGCCCTCGGTTACGGGGAGATTGACATTCCTATTATTCACCATCGTCACAGGAGAATTTGCTCTGATACCAAATGACGCAGATAAGCAATAGCTTGAAAAATAATTCCAAAAAATAACTAAATTGATAGAATAATAGTGTCGATTATAAAAGTATATGTCCTATATATAGAGATAGAGCTCCTTTAGAAATCAGAATAACTATAGATAACATAATTTAAATCATATCTAACTTATCCTAATGGAATTCGAATTAAATATTACAGATAATCAGAATATTTAAAATTTTATAAATTAGAAAACTGTCTGAAAAGTGATCTAAATGATTCCGGAATGCCAAAATCCATCGTATCTCAAAGCAAAGCAATGGCTTTAAATTAGACGGAAGTTTCGCTTCAACTGACCAGTTTTGAGCGCGATCCGAAATCATTTAACCCAAGGTCCGAAATTACCGATGAAGTAGCACTGTCTTTTGGCGATCCAATTTGACGAGATAATTGCATGTCAATTGTTCTACATCAAGATGATACAATAAATTGTTGTCACCGGTCAAAAGGACTAGTGGAAAAGAGAGTATAACTCCCCCAACATAATTTAGTACTTGTTGCAGCTGGAAAAATTAGGTCATTGCACGAGTGGTTTCCACCAAGTTCAAGTCGTTTTCCTTTTTTGCCTCTTTTAATTGCAACAATGAAAAGTGGCTGTACCCTTTTTTCTTTTTCTTTTTTTGTGGTCGGAGATGGAGGGAACCATGTCATTTTAGTGATTGCCCAGGATTTGTCCACTCCCACACGTACTTGCAATGAAGGGACCAAATCTATGGATTTTAATAGAAGTTTGCCATTTGGTTGAGATCCAAAAGGTTAGGTGGAAAATGGGCACACCGCAGCCAAACTCCGTGCACATGAGGCTTAAAGACTCTCGTTTCCTCACGATTACTCTTCAACGAGAGCCCTAAAAGATCTCTCCCCCCCCTCCCTCTCACGGGCACAGCTACCCTTGGAAAATTCTTGGTTCTAGCTCAACCCTCCATTCTCTCTCTCTCTCTCTCTCTCTCCACACACCTTTTCCCCATCTGAAAGTCAAATGCTCCTCTCTAATGGGCAGTCAAACCCTCTGTGTTTCTATAAGATATGGTGAAGTTCTCACTAGGAGCAAATGAGCTCTGTTCAATCTCTTCCTCTATTGTCATTGGCATGTCCTCGCTCTGATTCTGATTCCATTGTGTTCAATTTCGTTTGGCGAGTGTCTATGGGGTTTGATGGCAGACTTAGCTTGAAACTCTTTGCACTACATGGGAAGAAAATGTCATCTTTCATGTGCTCTTATTCCGTTGGTGAGAGTGGTTTCCATGCTGTCCCTTGGCGAGTGAACAGTCGGCTTGTGGGTGATCCTTTATTTCGTTGTCTGTTCGACCTTGAACTGTGCTAGATAATCATCCGGCGCATGCTATTTTTTCATGCTTCTGAGGTAATGTACTAAGACGGCATTGATTTTTCGTCTGCCGGACGGAAACCATTTCTTTGCATGGATGAATCTTCTCATGATCGGATCTTGGATTAAAAAAAAGGGTTTATTGAACACTTCTTTTGGATGAGCTCCTCTCTCTTTTGTATCTGGCTTTTCCCCCCTAAAACTAGAAGAAGAAATGAGCCACGCATTCGATAGGAACTGGAATTTTGAGCTAATTTTTCATGCTTTTGCATTTCTATGCTCTCCTTTCATTTCCAACCTTCTGCTAGCGGAAAAATATATTTAAGCATCTAGTGAATGTCTTGAAATTAACGATACGCGTGCTTGATATTTCGAATAATACGATATTGGACCCTTTGGTATGTACTTTGATGATATTAGCTTTCTGCCAACTGTGGTGCGTACATATTGTAAGTAGCTAGAATGATACCTAACTTCTCTACCTGGAACGGAA
Source organism: Rhodomyrtus tomentosa (assembly GCA_028455895.1). Classification (NCBI taxonomy): domain Eukaryota; kingdom Viridiplantae; phylum Streptophyta; class Magnoliopsida; order Myrtales; family Myrtaceae; genus Rhodomyrtus; species Rhodomyrtus tomentosa. Next base: position 42,634,531 of record JAPCWY010000003.1, on the reverse strand, counting down.
TTTCACCTTTTCTTAAACTTGATGGCTTGATTTAAAAACTAGCCATGAATACTAGGATGGACTTGTAGCTTAGGGTTCGATGTGGAAAGGTTAAAGACTTGCATGTCTTGTTGATTGCTTGAAGAAGGCAGTAGATAGTCAAACATTTTGCGACTACGAATACGGAAGTTCCTTTGGCGATCCCAATGTTCGTTCTTTTACCAGTTGGTTTTATAAGGTTTCAATCACAGAACTTACTATCTCATACATTACATAACATTTACTACAAGTATACCTTCTGACAATCTGATTACTACAAGTTAATGCTTAGGAATTTGCTGTGGCATTAACTCACCGCAGAAGATGTTGAATAATTTTGGTTTGCTTCATTTACTTTGCATTAGATAACTTCTCCAAATTCCTTGTGTCCATTCTTGATAGGATAATTGGGTATTAGCTTCAAATTAACTTCAACCGGTGTTGCTCCTGCACTGAGCTAATGTCGCAAAATTTTAAGGCAAAAATATCTGTGCTCAACCGTATAGTTTTCAGGAAGACAGAAGAAACAAATAATTACCGTTGAATCGAGTTGAGTCGATTCAAATGAAAAACCACTGCAAGGTTTAATGTGAGAGCGAGTTGTTAGAGTGAAGACCAAGGTTGGATAGACACCGAAATTGAGGTACGAGCAAGAACTGTTTGCTCGCTAAGGGTTTTGCATGGACACCAAAAACACTCCTCCACTGTTCAAGCGCTCGGTCTATCGCCCCGGTAATTGCCTTCTGAAATGCATCTATGTTCAGGTATCTCTGGGTGTGTGCGTGATCGGGTGTGGGTTTTTGTGCCCGGACAAATTAAGTGCAGTTCTAGCTCGGAGGAACCTTAATGAGTTGTGTTAATGAGAAGCTAAATCCTTGTAAGTTATCAAGTCCTGACATCGATGACAGCGTATTTCACTGGACAAATTGGATGCGCCGTGGATGGATTTGATCTGTCAAGTGAAGCTAAACGAGGATATCAACTTATGGGACGGCTATGCCTTGAAAAAAAACGACAATTGATGACTGCGATATGATTGTGTTTCATGTATAGCCAATGAATTTATGCACTATAGATCTTGAGAAATGTCCCGTCGATTGCCATGTGGTTTTATTGTTCGGTGGATTTTCCATCTTTTTTTCCCATTGTCATTGTTATTATGGTGGGCATTTGATCTACGAGAAGTTTAAGGCGTCAATCAGAGATGAAGTGAAGTGTGCGTGAGAAATTTCACCAACCTTTCTGGCTATCTTAAGCCAAGTGACTGCGTGTCGCTGTATAAAGTCCAGAGATTGTATCCAATCCACAGAATATCTTTTTCTCCATTTCCAGATTGAAGTTCACTTGGAGTGAAAGTTAAAAACGATCTCTAGCAATAACTTCGATTGCAGCTTCTATATTGTCACAAACAAAAGCTCCATCATAATCATCTTTAACTCAAATCACCATTAGACTTCTGCCAACATTTAGTTCCTGGAGAAGTTAGGGACTGTCTTTCCGTTCTCTGCTCTGGGTTTTACAGAAAGTTACAATGACTTCGGAGAAGGCTCAAGTCAAACTAGAGAGCCCTTTTTTCCTCCCCTTCCAGACATGGCCACAGATGAAAACACACCTTCTGAGGATGCCTGGTGTTCCTGCACCTCTACCAGAGATAGTTTATTGCGACCATTGGCCAATAGAAGTTATTCTGCAGTTTGTATGCCAAATATCTAAACGAAACAGCTCCACTCCAATGACACAGGATAATAAGGTGCTCCACAGACTGAGATTTATCATGGAATGCACATTTAGGGGATGAACGGATCCTTCTTCGGTGTACGTTTCCTGAGGTTGCAATTGCTCCAGAACAGAGTTACTATCAATCTGCACATAGCTGGAAGCTGCAAAATGAGACTCCAGGGAAGCTGATTTCCTAAGGAGATGATAGGCTGATCTGACTGAGATGATGCCATTCTTCTCCCAAGGACACAAAAGTTTGTCTGGACCCCTCACTCCACAAAGTGGATGCTGAAAATAGTTCTCTTCTCTTGCACATTTAAGAGAAGCCTGTGTCCGCATGTACAATTTCTTCAACTTTTTTCTCAGCTAAATCAGATTCAGCAAAGGGGTGAAGTATAACATCTCTGCCATCAGCTTTACCCAAAAAAAAAAAAAAAAAAAACCATCTCTGCCATCAGGAATCCAACCAACCTTCCAGAGTTGGACAATTTTTCCATCCCCATTTGCCAAATGCCCCCCTCCTCCAAGACTTTCAGACCTTCACGTATGCTATTCCATCTCTAGGAAGCTCTTCCCTGTGTCTAGGATTCAGAAATTCATGCTTAGGAAAATGAAGCCACCTTCAGGATCCTGAAACAGAGTTCTTCAGGATTACTATGCACTCTCCAAGCTAGTTTCGCAAGGAAAAGCCAGGTTGGGACGCATTAAGTCTCAAAACCAAATCCCCCTTCTTCCTTGGCTATGGTTAAAGCCTTCCCAACTCTTCCAATGGAACTTTCTTTCCTTTTCCTGAAGTCCCCACCAAAACCAAGCCACAGTGGCATCCACCCCTAGACACAATTTTTTACGACATTTGAAGCGAACCCGTAATAGCCCAGGGTTACCCATGAAACACCTTAGAGGCCACTTTAGCTTCTTTAAAAGCAAAATGTACATATTCTCCTTCATACGAAAGATGGATACACCTACCATAGATGCCCAGGGCCAACTGAGCACATTGTGAACTGCCTCACGATTTATCAGGTTCTTAGAGACAATGCTACCATCCACCTAGAGGTATCAAATGGGTGGGTCAGGTGGGGCTTGAGTCGAGTTGAATATGGTCCGACCCATATTAACCCGTCTAACATGTTTTGACCCATATTCAATGAAACAACCTAACTCGACCCGCATCCGACCCATACTCGACCCGATTCATTTTATATTACCAAATCATATTAATATTATAAGAAAACCTATATAACTCATTTAGCCTTTTTTAAACTCTTCACATGTATATGTTATCAGATAAAAACTTTACATCAAATAAAAAATAAAGAAAAATTTCCTATTATTATAAATTTTTATGACTTTTTTCAAATTTTTTATTTTTAACTATTTTTATTCAAAAATATTTTATTATTACAAAATAATTTTTTGTTTTATTTTCTCCAGTAACCGGTGGATGGCGGCGAATGGTGGTGGACAAAGATGCGCAGTAGCAATCGACAGTGGAGGGTGGAGGTGGCGGACGGAAGTGACTGACGGTCGGCAGTGTACAACGACGATGACCGAAGAGGGATGGTTATGGAGGGCAGAGGCCGACGGGCGATAGGCCAATAGATTTTATATTTTTAATTACATTTTTCTTTAATGATTTCTTTCATTCAGTTATAAAAATAGAAAATTTAAAAAACTATTAATAACCAAGCCGTTAAGGCCCCTGGCTCATTTGCAGCTTATGGGGCTACCTTCATGGGTCAAAAATGGATTTGAGTGTTTGACCCATTTTTGACCCATCAGATTCAACGTAAATATTTTAGACCCATTTTTTATTCAGTACTTTAGAAATTTAGGACACATATATAATCTATTTATATGAAAATATGGGTTAAAATGGGTCATTGACCCATATTGGCTGCTCTACTTCCACTGGGGAATCAAGATGACGAGTCAGCTCATTCACTAAAATATGATGATTTTTGCTGTAACATAATACAAATCTTGCAAAAGAGTGTGCAACCGAACCGGGTTTACTCGAAACTTGGATTTAACAACCCAAAAAATAGGGCTGAGAATTCGTTCAAATTCAAATTGATTCGAGAGTTGGTTTCACTTTTTTGGGAATCGATTGAAACTGGTGTGATCCTTAATTCTAGGTGAAGACCACTCGGACTGATTTTTAGCTACTTTTTTTAAAAAAGAAAACCTAGCCTCAGTAGAAGCTTGATTGGCAATCACCTCGTATTTAATTTCCTTTAGTAGAAGCTTGATTTAAGGATTTTATTATATGGGCATACAGATCCTCATAAATTCCTTATTCCTCTTACCTCAATGCCCACGTGATTTTTATTTGACAATCAAGCAACGATTAGTTTTGGAGATTGATCCTCAGAGTAGTTCCATCTAGCAGGAAGCTTGGAGACAATGATTATATAAAGAGCACGAAGGTCGAAGAGAAGAAAAAGAGACCAAGAGATCAACATCCATATATCAAGAGAGCTTCATCTGTTTCAATTATGTACTGGAGCTCAAGTGAGATTTTGTGAGAGAGGTTAGACGAAGTCTAAGTGTATAGGATGATATGGCCTTGGTAGATGCAATACTCGCTTTTGTAGAAGTGCTTGTGGCAATCACATTTTTCTGTAATATTTCATTTGATTACTTAATGAAATCCAGCCAGTATATTCTTAATGGGGAAGAGTGGACATACGTTTTACCAAAAGCCAAATCACTACAAGTTGTTGGGTATTGTTTTTATTTCTCTACTTGCCTCTATTAGATAGAAGCACTACACAAATTCTTTTCACTACATCCGCTCCTATCATAATTGAAGTTTTAATTTCCGCATTATTTTATCAAGTTTGATTATATTCACCTATTCACCCCCTCTAGCTGATATCATTTTTGACATCTGATTTTTAATCATTTTTTCTTTAGAAAGATCTTTAAAAATCCACAAAAATTTTCAAAATTGCAAAATCAAATTTAAAAATCCTTGGCCCTACCTTAGGAACTAATTTTGGACAAAAAAAATATTTTTCATATTTTTCGAAAATAGAAAAAACCCAAAAATCACAAAAATAGCATTTTTGATCACAAAAATATAGAAAATATCTAATATTTTAATTTTAATTTCATTTTCATTTTGGCCATTTAAAATTTGAAAAATTAAATTTGGGATCACATGCTTGTTCACAAATGTGAACCTAAATTGAGCAACAAATTCATTTGAGGCCCTTAAGTCTGTTTCTCACTTGGTTCAAGTTTTGACATTTGATTCTTACACCTTCGGTTGCATTTTGGTCCAATCAATTTCAATTTTTGAGCAAATTGCAAAGTGGATGTATTTGCATTTTTCGATTTAGTCCCTATTTTTCAATTAGGGTCCAATTGGTGATTTTAAAAGAGAACCCATGCGGAAACGAACGTTGATCCATAAGTTTTTTGGCGTTCCAAACACATTGGTGAGGTCAGATCGGCACAAACTGGTGATTAAGGGCACTAGTTAGTCAAATGTTACATGGTGAAGTTGATGTTGAGGGGGGGATTGTTGACCAAGTCAACATGGTAGCACGCCCAGAACCATTATTCGTTCTTTTTCCGTCGGGCCCAGGAGGCCGTCTCCCCTGGTTAAACTCCTTGAGCTTTTCTTCGCGCCCAGGAAACGTCCAAAGGAAGTAGCGAACGAGACCTGGAATTGAACATCAAATTGGCAATGCGCATAAGGCAAAAGAGGATTTCGCCGCATCACCCACTGAAGGCCAACGCTGATTGGACCATTCGGCGCACCCGGTGCACGTGCGGAGGAGCGGGAGCAACTTCCTCCCAGTAACGAACTGAGAACAAAAATTTGGGGACAGAGAGAGTCGGCTCAACGAACTGGAAAAGGAGGAGATTAAAAAAAAAAAAAATCCGTTGTGGCCATCCGCGAAGGATTAGAGCTCATCGAAGTTTCGTTCTGGTTCAATACGAGTTCCAGAAGGCTTTTCGCACCAAACCCAAGCTGTGCCGTCGCCATTGTTGTGCAAAGAAGGTCAGTTCTTCTCGTCGCGACATTACTCTGTTCTTCATCGGACTGTCTGTCCAAGCTTCGTCGTGAATTGCTAGACCTGTTTTCGCGTAACTTGCACTTCGATTAACATCTAGGATGACTTCTAAACCTAACCTTGTCATTTCTTTATGCATGGAATGGTGATCTCCCTATGGTCGGAACCACAAACACCCCCCCCCCCCCCCTCCCCGAACCTCACCGACGTCACGAACGCAAAATTTCCTTGGACGATCGCCGTGCAATGAGGATGTACATGTAAGTTTCCTAAGCAATTGTTGATGCTTGATGTGTGTATAGATTCGAGCTCGGATGATCGGAAATGAGAATGCTCGTGTTCGCCGGAAAACTGAATGTGGCCGGAAAGTACTGGACGTTTTAGGTTAGTTCGAAGTACTTTCTTGGACGAAATCTGATAAATGTTGATTAGGCTGGGATGAGGTTTAGATTGGTGTAGAAATCGCCGAGTTTTGGATGCTGTTGACATCGGAAATGGAGTTCCGGCGAGGCGCCAGCATTGTCGTCTATGGCAAAGCGTTGATCGGTCAACAAAAGTTGACCTGGTCAATGATTATGCGGAGTTGATGTGGCGGACATGTCAACCGATCGTTATACTCATTTTTCTAAAACAAAAATTGATCCAACGATGGATGTGGGTGCCATGTGTCGCGATCGCATTTTTTCGAAATAAAATCACTTTCCGATAAAAAAAGATATTTTCAAATTATTTTCTGATAGTGTGGACCAAATTTGGCTACACATCGCGATCTAGATCGTCCATCCAATTTTCTGAATATTAAAATCAAATCTTACTTTGAACTGCCTTGATCGTGTCGCGTGTCTCAAATTAATGCGTCTGTTTGAAAGTCAAAATTTTGGAAGGAAAGTTCAGAACAAAAAAGTTCAGAACAAAACTATGTCGCTTTAGGAAGACTTTTTTTTTTTTCAAAGGTCTGAAGTGGCGCTGTATTGGCCTCGCCCAGTTTGGACCTGCGTGGACGGGGCCGGGTACTCACGAGGCTAGATAGGCAGATAGGGTTAACCCGACTAGGCCCGAACTTTAAAAAAAATGGAAACTATTTTTTTAAATCTAGAAAAATTCCAAACAATTAAGAAATGCTCCATTTGATTGGTCAACCTATTTTTGAATTTTTGCCTCTTGATTCTCTTGAAATGATGATTTTACCCCTCAAGGGTAAAATTGTCTACAATTTTCTCAAAAATTTCAAAAAATATTAGAAAATAGGAAATAGGCACATTCAATTGGCCAATCATATTTTTGACACTTTGAGTCCATAATCCCTTCACAAAAATGATAATTTTGCCCTTTATGGGAAAATTGTCCCTCATTTTCTCAAAATGACGATTTCGTCCCTCATGAGAAAACCATTCCAAATCTTTCCGAGCTCCTTCTAAGCTCCTGAATACTAGGAGTGAGCAAATGGAACCGCCCAAATCGGAATTGCCCGGACCGAACCGGGACTGGTGGTTCGGTTATCGGTTATAGAGGCGTACGGTCCGCATCTCGGTTCCTAAAATTGGAACAGGTGACTAGGCGGTCCAATTCCCAATTCCAAGGATATACGATCGAATCGGTCAATTTTTTTTTTAAAAAAAGTAACTCTAATCATTGGCAGAGTAAGCTTCTTAATAAATTGTAGAAGACCGATCTTCATCTATCAAATATGAATACTCCCACATGTACACACATACACAAGTAATTTTATTGTAAATAAGACCTAAGCAAAAAATATTTGAATGAAAATGAAATAAGGAGAAAATTTTCAAGTCTAAGATTCGTAGAAATTTATCATATCCGATCCTTGGAATCGCCTAGGAATCAAATCAGACCAAGGTGGTTGGTCCGGTCCACGGTTTCAGAAAATTTCTTGTTCTTGAGGAGAATCGGATCGGACCGAGAACCTACCGCCCCTACTTAATAACCTTTCTGTAAGCCATTAGGGCTACATTAGGATACCATGTGTTGTATTCATGCATTTTATCCGCATGTCATTGGATACTTGATTTAAGCAATTTCCTTACGGATTGTGATTGTTAAAATAATCATTCTCATTTGCATAAATTCCTAGATTTTAGGATTCTTCTTACCTAATATCCTCTACATGAAATTCCAAGTTAGAAGGTTCATTCAACTTATGTACCGAAAGGGGGTCAACAAACGACATTGGCGTAACTGAGTCCCTATTTCCACATCTCTGGTTCCGTATGAGTTGAGCAAACTCTCCCACCGACCGATGAGGTTTCCAATCTACATTCCCCAAAGATTGGTGGCGACTCCAAAGCATGTACACGTATTTCCATATCACCTGACCATACACTGAAAGGTCGAAAACGTTATAAATTCCGCTGTCACACAAGATGAGGACTTGGGAGAGTTCAAGCCAATCTGTGGATCGCCATGGATCCATAAAAATGAGGCAATTACCCCTAACCTCCATCCTTTCAGATGAGGGTCCAAACAATCGTTAGCAATCAACATGCAAAACGATATTTTGCATGAATGCACTGAGTACATTGAAATAGATTGTCATTTCATCAAATATCACATTCTTCATGGCACCATTAGAGTTATCCGCACTTCATCCGCTGAATAGACAGCTGATGTCTTTACTAAGACACATCCATCTAGGCATTTTCAAATCATCTTGAATTTAGGGGGAATGGTTGATATAGTGAGGATATTATGTGATTCTGTATATATACCCTGGTTGATCATGATTGATTCATCATATTTAATTTGTTTAAGTATGGTCATGTAATTTGCACTTCAATAAGTACATAATATTACATTTTTCTATGATCACAATTCTCAACTATCGGCAATCGAACTTCCCCTGTAATTGGTTGCGGGTCGTGGACAAAGACACCGGCAAACCTGTCAGAAAACACTCAGAACTTCAAGGAACTAGCTAGTTGCGAGGTTCACGTGCGTTGCGGGTATGCGCGGTGGACTAGTACCGGGCCTGATTCATGGTGGCGCGGCGCTCCTCTGGTTGAATTGAGCGTCCAAAGATGGCGGCAGCCCACGATGGTGCGAGAGCGGCCGGGTACTGTGTCGTTGCAGCGAGGACTGGACGCCAAGGAGTGAGCAAGATGGAGGCGAGACGCGGCGTAGCGATAATTGGAGCTACCGCAGCATCGTCGGTATTGACACCTAAATTTTGACTAATTTTTTCAATCAGTTATGCATAAAAAATTAGAACTAATTTTAGTTCTAAACAAAAATAACAAAATCATCTTTCGTGTTTATTTTTAGCAGTTATTGCATTAAATTTTGCATTTGATTAGATCGGGGGTGGGTGGACTCATTTCGAAATTTTGGGCTTAATTTAATCATTTGAATTATTTGGATTAAGCCCACAAGGGCCCTAAATTCGCACAATAATCCCTTGAATAGGGTAATTTTGGCCAAGTCCTGTGCTCCTTATAATGACCGATTTATTTAAGAGAATAAGGCCTTCGATATTCAGAATTTTCGATCATACAGCTATTATCCTATCTAAAGGTTCTTAATTCAGCATTCAAGATTGGATCTTACCTTGCCCTAGTTATATATATATATATATGCTATTATGCTTAGGGTTAAAGGGGGAGGCCACACAAAATTCACATACGGCAAAAGGCGAGAGTTCGGGAGAAGAGGGAAGGCGATTGATTCCAAGTAAACAACGCTCACGCTGAGAAGCAATTTCACATGGGGAGCAGAACTTTAGAGATAGAGAAAGAGGAAAAGAGTTCCAGAAGGGGAATCACACAACCATTCGTTAGAAAATTCTACGTGCCCAAAGTGTGCGTTGACGATCTCGGTGAAGGACCAAAGGACGGAGAAGCACCTGTAGACCAGCCACCACAACAAGCGCACGCCCGACGCCACCAATCCTGAGTCGTTATCCATCGGATCCCGCTGAGCTAGGCCTTCCATGACGAGCCTTGAGGAGTCCTGCCGCAAGTCCCCATCGTCTGCTGACTTGCTACGACGAAGCCGCATGATCTCTCTCGCTTCTTTTCACCGTGGTGCCCAAAGTGGTCACGCCATTTTCTTCTACGTTCATGTACTTACAAAAGAAGTAATTGGGTGGTGGAGCCTTGAAGAGCAATGAGACAAAGATGGGATGGAGAACATGTTCTCCACGTTTTAGGCTAAGTGTTTGTTGTTTTGTCTTCTTCATCACTGAAATAAAAATATTCAGCAATTGTTCTCCCCGTAAATCGTCACCGTACTACGACTAGGACACCATATCTTGTCATATTGAGACCCCAACTCATCGTCAAAGGAGATCACGATTTGCCGCAATTTCTGGTCACTTTAGTGATGTTTTGTCTCTTACTAATTGTGGAGATTGTTCGGTCAAATCAAAAGACCAAAGAAAAACAGGTTGATCACCTCCTGTGTTAGCCTTATTTGAGGCTCTGATTCATCTTTTGCATGTGCTAGATTTGTCGAGGAACTTCAGCGACGAATTGGTTCCAAAAAGAGCATGTGTTTTGTGGAAATCTCAAGCTGAACTTTTGCTGGAATTTGCTCAAAAAGAGGTAGTTTTCTCAATTTTTGATCTTCACTCTATGCTTGTTTGATTAGTCACATGCATCTGTTTTCATATATCGGTAATACACGTTGATTGTTGATCGAAGGTTGGAGGAATTAACCCTTTTTCCCTTGATATATGTTGAAAACCAGGAGCTAAATTGTCGCGACGTAGAAATCAGATTTGCTAGTGAGTTTAATTGAGCCATTGAACCGATTGAGAAAAGTGGATTTCTGATAAATTAATAAAGTAAATTCCGGCATCCGCATGCATGTCTTTAGCCGACCCCCATGTGGCGTGGATGAGTTTTTGGTTTAGTGCTCATTTTAGAATTGAGAGGTGGCTTCATAATTGTCTCATTTGGTGGACGAATCGACTATTTGGACTGCTTTGGTATACTCACAGATTAAATTGAAAATCGGAACCTTGGATTGACTTTCGGCGCACATGCTCTCTCATGGTCGAATCTTGCTTGCTTATGAATGATCCTTGGTTTAAATTTATCCGTGTTTGAGTGATCGTTCATATCTTTGATTTATCCGATGTCATCCGTTTATTAGAGATAAAGTTTAATAATTCTAATCATTTGAGAGTATTTGAATTGGATGATATCAAGTTCATTGTGGATAATTCTTGGCTTTGAATGTTTATCTCTAACATGCGAGTTAGTTGGATGTCTTATCTTATCTCACGTGGACTTTCTGAATTTATTTGATTAGAGATAATATTTGAGTTCAACTAGATAAGATCCCGGAATTTTGAGAATTTTGAAAATAATTTTTTAATCCTTGAAAGATAATTTCCTCAATTAAAATTGGATCAAACTTTGAATTAGGAAAGGTGGATCCCTAATCTCATAATTTCAGTCACTCCTCTTGGATTTCAAATTCAAAGCTCAATTGATTCTCATCTTCCTTTGTTTGATTGTTTGTTTTGTCTGTAGTGAAATTTGCACATTTTTAAACAAACATGCCCATAACATATTCTCTCCCTCGTGCCTAGACCCGTCGGAATAATTAAATTGCATGTGTTAGCCATGATTTCATGGAATGGATGGCAATTTAGCATAGAACTTCGAGTTTTTTCCTTTTGGCAAAAGGGACGTTGTTGTTCTATACATATATTCGCATGCTGGCTCGAATCTTCGATAATGTAACGGATAAAAATTCTTATCTAACTCAAATCTTTGAGAATGAGTGAATTATCAGAAAACTCGAAATTTAAGGTATTTTATGGGCATTTTGTTTGATCTTGTTCAAACTTTTTGTTTGCTTTTGAGTGTTTCCTTTTTCTTGTGATAACTCAAAATATATATATATATAAAATCATTGGTCATCTGCAAATCATATAGTTTCGTCCATACTTTGCCACATTATCATGTATATTGCCTTGTCATTCAGTATAGTTTGCATTGCATTTTTTTCCTAAAGGAAAATCATAGTTAATTTATATCAATCAATCAAAAGGGATTTTTCAAGAAAATTGGTAACAAAAGGGCATTAATTTTTCAAATTAATGTAACTAAGTCCTCGAACTCAATTTCTCTGGTCCGTAGAGATAAAATAGTTATTTCGCTATTTTATATAGGTTTCTAATCAACCTACCATAAATGATTAGTAGCGGCTCCAATTTAATAATTTTCATGAATTGAACCTAAGTTGCGATTTGATAGAACTTGGGAGAGTTTGAATTATGTTAGTTCATCTAATTAACTTGATAATCCGTTAGTCTATAATTTAGGTCGTCACAGTCGGTCGTGTGGAGAAAGCAAAGGCTGTCTTGGCTTCAACGTTCCTTATTGAAGAAGTGGAGGCGTGGATGAAATTTGATGGTGAGATCGGGCCACACTTCTCCAATTGGAGTGTGAGGCGCGAATATTTCAAGAGATGGCCTTGGCCTTCTTTCCTCTTTTCCTACTAAGCCACTCTCTTTCAGATACATGAGTATTAGCCACATCGAGGATAGCGAAGTTCTGCTCACGGAACTAAGTGACGGCCCCCGCATCTTCGTAGTGTGCATCGCTGTTTAAGACCAGCCAAACTCAAAGGAATGTTTAAGTGTTTTTCTATCAAAGATAAGACGTGAATCGGGATTTTCAAATTGCCCTTTCCAAATTCTCATCTCGAACAAGTAAACAAATTTATCAAGAAAATTGAAATTGAGTCCTAAACTTTTCGAAGAATGCAATCAAATCTTGAAACTTATCAAGTTAGTGTAATCAAGTCTTTTCATTGATTCCATCGAACTTAATAACCATAAAATGTTAACAAGTTTTATAATTTAGTTGTACTTTTCAAAAGTTTATATTCTTAATTGTACTTACTCGTGACAAGTTTAGTACTCAGTAAAAAGTTTTAGGACACTTTCTCGATCGAGTTTTAGTACTTTCAATGTCCTTGTCTCTTGTCATTGTGCATCTTTCCTCAAGCTTCACTTTTCTTTTTCAATATCCTTCACCAGCTTAGAATTCCCCTTTTCAAACTATCCACAGCCAATCACTAATATTCTTTTCTCCTTTAAAGTTCCACCGATTTTTCCTTCTCTCATTCGTCGATTCAGTCAAGTGCCCATTGTCTTTCATTTGCCAACCACCACATATTCTCGGACCACATATTTGCCGTGTCTTTTCCTTTTTTTTTTTTCATGGCCGAGAGCTATAAAAAAAAAAAAATAGAAAGATGCTGGCCTGACAATAATATCGGTTGTCCAAGAATATACCCTTTTGATTTCGAAGTCCGATTGAGAATGCAATCTTTCGCAATTTTTTTTGTCACGTGGAGTATTCAATGGCTTGACCGAATTCTCTACTTATGGGCATAGTCCAGAGATTTAACCTAAATTCAAGGCCTCCCAGCTTAAGTCCATTAACTCCAGTCTAATGTAATTTACGTGGGCTTAATGAAAATGCTCCTAATTTGCAGACGCAATCTAAAAATATTTTGTTCTGGTTAGGGAACGGGGGTTGAACCCCAATTTTTTATGCAGTCAATGACAAAAATGGGTCGTCAAAATTTGGGTGTCCAATAACTACAGACTTACGAGTAATGTGCTATCGAATACTTATCTCCTACTGAGTTCCTAAATGTGGTTCGGCTGCTTGAATACCTCATCGCAACACCGCTCAATGAACTAGTTTTGCATACCCATTTTAGAACTTATAGAATAGTCTCATCTTATTTATTCAATATCAACAAGCAAATGACAATAATTGATAATTTACCTTGGAGCTCATAGACACATTGGCAAACCCAAAATTCACGACATCTAAATTTATGAAAAACACTAGATCCGCGACATCTAAATAGCATGCACAAGTATGATATGATTGGAATTTTTTAGAAACCCATAACTCTCTTTCTTATCTAGATAATGTCACCTAGCAAATATCACCACTAGAAGAATATAACCTAGAGTTCTTTTATAACATACGCATGAAAACAAGGAAACCGGCACTTGTAAACTTATGAAAACACGAGAAATGGGTCTCCATATAGTCTGCACAAATATAATATAATTGGATTTATATAGAAATTATGGAGTGGATTTATATAGAAATCCATAACTCCTTTCTTCTTTTTTCGCTCAATTGCCTAAACTCATAGATCGCAAGAAGACTTCACTGCTTAATACACGCTTCAATTATCATAAACAATTTCTCCTTCTTACTCTCTCTCTCTTTTCCCCATCTCCCCTCTCTTCTTCGTTCACTTCTTCATAGTAATAAGGACGCATAGGACATATATAGCAGCAATACGCAAACGAACACGGCCATACAGTAAAACGTTCAAAGCTTAACTAAGGAATCCACAACCATAACCCTCTCCCGCCTTCAGGCCTTTCCCTTGCAGGCCTGGCGTTCGTCTCGGTCCAGATGTCAGCGGCGGCGGTTGGCGGGCTCCTTCTGGGAGTTGAAGTAGACGGTCGCCACGGGGAGGCCGAGGTCGAGGTGGGCGGCGAAGAGGCGGGTATTGAAGTTGGCCCGCGAGTTGGGGTTTTCCATGTAGCCGATGGGAGTCTTCTGCTGGAACAGCACAAGGATGAATCGGTGGATCCCAACCGGAGGGCGTGGCCCCACATAGGTTAATATCTCTTTTCCTGCCCAAATGGATGGAATGAGAACAAAAGATTGATGTCATATTATTCGATATTGATCTCTTTAGGGTTCACATCCTTTCCAAATTAGTCTTTATTATTTTCATTTTTGCCCAAGCTTGGTCAATCTCATCACGTGTGTATAACTAGGCTTATTCGACCTATGCCATGATATAATCTATCTTTATATATATATATAAGAAAGATAGATCTGTCAATCTCTATTTAAGTAAAGGAAAAAAATATTCGTAAGAACCGTAATTTTCTAGGAAAAGACTTTCCCTGAATTTATTTGTATTATTAGACTTATATTCTCCATCGTCATAATTGGAGAAAACCCTCCCAAATAAAAGTATAATCAACGATCGCTTTTAAGCTAAATGTTCACGAGACAATAAACATGTCAGAGAAACCGTCTTTTAATTAGGAAAAAAAGTCACCCTTTTCATTGTTCTAAAGGTGAAACGTTTCGGACCTGTTTATCAAGAGATGAACATCGTTGAATCTAAAGTGAGATTAATTATGTGCATCGTATAGTATACCATAAACCTTTGAATGAACTTGGAAAATTCGATTTTGTGAATACTTTATCGTGTCATTATCCTAGTAGAAAACAATCAATTTCAGGCTCGAAGACGCGCGACCCTCGCTTGAACAAAACCTTGTGAAATTCAAAGTTCTGTGCAAAACTATGTCTGTATACGATCAAAATCAGCAGAAAAACATTCTCTGTCGGGGATGCCATGCTGTGAAACGGATGACAAGTGGCGCACACGTGCCTGATTAGACAGGCCAGCGTGCACGATACTTGGTTCTTCATTCCGCAGCCAAGTGGCTGTTCGCTAATTGCAGAGACAACATAACAAAAACCAGAAAAAAAGAAAGAAAGGAAAGAAAACATGGGGAGATTTGCAGAGAGACAGGGGAAGAAGCGAAACGAAGAACATGAGTCTGTATACTCGACACGTGGTGCATGCGGAAAGTACGCGTGCGCTATAAAACAAAAAGGGCAAAGGAGAAGAACCTGCCAATCTGTATCTGGACGCAGACGGCTGTATTTTAAACTTTTCTGTTCTTTTTTCTCCTGTCTTTTTAAACTTTCCACGCACAAAATGCGGGCATGAGACGATGTGATGTTAATGCAAGACAACAGCTTCGTCAATTCCCACGAACGAAACAGATACTGAAGTTGCTTCTCTTGGCCGACCACCATATCTTCTTGGTGAAGAAAGGGGTTTTGCAGCTGATAAACCCTAACTTCCTGTGAAGGAAGGGTCTTTCAAGCCGATGGCGGAAGCGGTTTCAGGGGTTTGATTCTGTCTAGTTATGTCCAATAAGAACTTTCATTACCTTAAATGCAATAAATATTGCAGCTAACAACCGAAGCGGCCTAGATTCATCTTCACGGGACTCCATTTATGACGTCACTGTTAACTATGGCCACAGTAGACAAATATAAAACTTACATTTGTCTAACAATCTAAATTTTGGGACAGTTTATCACCGGTTATTTCTGAATATTTGTCAAGTTATATCCAAATTAGATCTTTTTGCCTCTAGTATCCATTTCTAATCGCATGTATTGTTAGTTATTGTTCACATACACATATGACCATCATCTGAGAATCTAAACTTTCAATCCTGAACTTTTAAGGACATGGTAATGTCACAACTGCTTTACTTATGATCAAGTGAGAAGTATGATTTTGAGAAAACTAAGAAATTGATATGGTCGATGTAAAAGTTTGTACCTTAGAACTTAAAACTAGAAAGCACAGAGTTAAGAGATGTTTCAATCAATCTAATCTTCGGCAGCCCGCATAAAATCTCATTATCAACACACGCAAGAGCAGATTAGAATGCACGTCAAATTGACCGACTTTGACCATAACAAAGACTCTCCAGGAATCAAGAGGGCGTCAAATTCATGCTGGTTTCTCACTGTTATTATTTTTTTCCATTTAGGACGACCCAAAAGATTTGAGCTCAAATGAAAATCCTTCTGTTTTTTTTTTTTTTTTAATTACCTCGGCTAGGGTTTGTGCCTCCAGGGATGTCAACCACGATCCTGGTAACCGGAAAACAAGAAAGATAACAAGTCGCACAAAGTCAGTGGAGTGTCAAAAGGAGAAACAGACAAGGCAAAGGGACCAATGACATCATAATTAGGACTTGTGACTCGCAGGTGGGGATTTGGTCCTACGACACATTTGTCGGAACCACGAGAGAGTTGAAGAAACACGCGTTGTATTGTTAGTAACGTGAGCAAGTTGGACACACCAGTGAATCCACTCTCGCAGAGTTGGCTCGCTAGGGCTCGGTGCATCAGGATCCACCATCACCTGCGCCGCAGAAGATTGAGAGTAACAAAAATTAGAAGACGGCCCTTAAAGCGATTCGCGTGCATTTTAATCAGTTCCGAAGCTAATGTTTTCTCCCATGGCCGAGAATGCATACGATCAAAGACTCCCTCCGGGATGAGAATTCCGTGATCACATGCACCTGCTGCATGCATTCCTGCCGGGGAATTTCGGTCGACAAGGATGCATGCACCCGGTCCATGCGATAACCTACCCTCTGAGACGCGGCGACCGGGGCTAACACGGGGTCGGGCGGGGGACGACGTACCAAGGAGTAGAGCTCGTCCGGGTGGCCGGAGATGCTGATCCTGGGGGCGCTGGCCGCGATTGAGGGCTTGATGTCGCAGCCGTTGGTGACGTGCTTCGAGCCGTAGCTCACGTACATGTTCACGCTCGGCACGAACATGTCGACCACGTCGCCAATCACACGGCCCACCACAAGAGGATCAACAGACGAAGCCATCGGATTACCCCACGGGAATGCAGCTCGAATTTTGTGGTCAAAAGAACCTCCAAGAACACACGCAAAACCTTAAACGCTTTGGGGATCTATGGATAAATTTGGGCACAAAGGAGTTGGGATATATATAAAAGAATAGCGAGTAGGATCGTGGAATTGTGTAATCTATAAGCCATGCATAGGGCATCGAAGGGCATCGAGGGCCAGAGGGCTCCACGTGTGAGGCTCCCCAGAGAGAGAAAGATCACCATCCCTTTTCTTACCGGGCAACATGTGGTTCCCTTTCCGCCGTCCGTTAAAGATGATCCTGACCTCTCACTTTTGGACACAGAGAGAGAGAGAGAGAGAGAGAGATATGGTCCGTTTCACGAAATCGTTGCGACCCTCGAGTTGAGATAAGCACGAGCATGAGCATGACGATGAGCCCACAAAAAGGGCCTGTGATCGCCCAAATTCAATGTCATTCGAACTTTTACTCGGGAATGAAAATTGTTTCTAGCTCGATCAAACTAATCTTCAACCCAATTAAGCTTTCGCTGACTTCAATTTTCGATTCAACTCATTAGCTAGAGTCGTTCGTAGCAGCATAAGTCTCATATCCTTATTTGGGGAGATAATCAAGAGGAATCCCAAGTACAAGTCCGTTAACATATTAAGTTGGACTCACCTTCATTAAAAAAGAAACCTTAAGTCAACGAGTTATGAGCTAACTAGGATATATTATTTGCCCCACATCACATCAATTTTTTCGATGTGAAGCTTATCTAACATTACTCACACGTACATCCTAACAATTTTACCCTTACATGTGAACTCGGTGTTAGTTATGTTTCTCATTAATTCAGATACCCTTTTATACTAACATTTCTCAATTTGAATCTCTATTAATGCTCAACTCCATCCCCAGTCTCTTCTGCCAGACCGATCCATTAAGGTTGCTATTGGGCCCGCATTTCTACACCACAAAGCCCACCACCCACCCGAAAACAGCTCTTGCCACCATATCTCTTTCTTGAGATATTCACCAAACTTTGAAACAAAGGACCCACCAATCAATCATGGGCTCTACCTTTTATTGGGAGAAACAACTTTGGGCAATGGAGCAGTAAGATACCACCATTGTTGACAATCCAAGGTTTAGCCAAGGCATTGGATGGCAAAAACGAGTTGTCAATTTCGATGAAAGAGATGATAAGGTTGAGTTATTGGAGAAAGCTGGGAGTATAATCCTATTGAATTTGTTGAAAGATGTGTTAATAAAGATAGGTGAGACCACTGCACAGTCAAGGGAACACACCACGCAAGAGAAAAAAGAAAATAAGAATACCAAATGCTTCTCGATTTAGCAGTTCGGAAAAGATTTTAGGCTTGAACACGCAGTGATTTATATTGTATTGATACTCGAACCGAATCACGTAAATCTTTGATGTCTTTATTATTTCTCATTTTTATTTTTTAGTTGATTTCGCATTGACTTATTTGCAATATCCGTTAGCGTTTTCGCGCAAATATTTTTCAACAATTGGTATCAGAGATATGAGATGTGATTTTCTAGATTGTGATTTGGGCCTTTTATTTGGGGGCTCACAATCAGCAATCGCCAAGAGGGAGATCGAGTCTAGGCCAGTCAATATGCCTAATTAGACCCACTTTACTTTAAAGCTTAAGCCAATGAATTATAAGTCAATTATGATATATTAGCCGCTCTACACTACATCAATTTTTAATATGAGACTTCTCTAACACAACTAACATGTGCATCTTAACAATCTCACTCTCAAGTGCGAACTCGGTGTTAGGTCTACTCCCTTTTTTTCAAGTATCATTCTACACCAACATATCTCAACTTGAATATCAATACTCATCTTCATCCCTAGTCTCTTCCGTCAACCGATCCATGAAGGTTGTCATCGAGCTCGCATTGCCACACAACGATGCGTACAAATCGAAAATGGCGTCGGCACCATATCTCTTTTTTGAAATATTCACCAAACACCAAAACACATTAGGGGCCCACCAATCACCCATCGACGCTAATATTTTTTGTTGGGGAAACCAATTGTCATGCCCCAAACCCTAGGCATGAGCACACGACTCCCTTCAAGAAAACTCTTGAGTCTCAAGATTCAATTATCGAGATATGCATAATATAAAGAAGCATGCGAAAGCAATAACATACACTCCTCCGTACAATCATCATTGGGAACTTGGATAGCAAGAACATATATAAAAGAGAGTTCGTACAAAAGCGTAAGTGAGCTAGTCCTGCTGACAGGTCAGGACAACGGGACTTAATAAAAAAACATTCTATAACTAAGTCCCCCAAAACAAATAAACCAACGAGGTCACCATTAAAAGACTCAAAGGTAACGCCAGGAAACCCCTAGGTCGAACTGCTGGAATCGTCAGCCTCCTCTACAACCTCCTTAGGCTCGTAGTCCGAAAAAGTCTCGGAGCGCACGTCCACAGTGTCCTCCATCATAGTATCCTCTAGCTCGTCCTCTGAGGCATCGATCTCTATCACCTCTATTGTGTCCTCTAGAGTCGAGGTTTTCTCCGATATGTTCCTCGAGCCAGCTACAGATACCTCGACCTCTACAGAATCCCGAGTGGGATGCCACCAACTAGGAATGGCTCCTTGAGGCACCTCCGTAGACTTCAACGGATCCGTGGTAACCTCGCTACCCTACAAAATTAGGCCTTAAACCTATGTGGTTTCCAGGCTTTATCATCCTCGTCGACCCAGACCATTGTACACTTCCTAACATACACGGTGCCCCGACCATCCAGGAACTCATCAAAATAGGCGGTCATTTCCTTCGGATCGCCTAGATGTGTAGGCAATATCTTCAATGAGGTCCCACGACGAGGTGAGATTCACATCTCAGTAAGATAAGTCCTAACCCTAGGTCAAGCCGACAGTACACCCAGATGAATGTAAATAATGAACAAGAACACGCATTCAACAATATAGACACCCATCAGTCATAAAATACCACACAGATACAAAGATTGACAATCAAGCAGTCATGTAATCATAACTTATCAATCAAGTCAGGCATGAAACATAAATCAAGCCATACAATCCACCCTTCTCAACTTTCTCATGATTCACGCTCGTGTTTAAAACGCCTCTAGCTCGGTCTGCGTCAATACGCCTCAGACCATCAAATTGACAAACTTGCGTAAATGCATCAGGTTTTCAATATTATTTCAGGCCTGTGTCGACACATAATCAATCTCGTCCAGCGTCTCAACGCATCAGGACATTAATTCTCACAACCCCGCGTCTCAATACATTAGGGTATCGGCCATCACAACCCCATGTCTCAACGCATCAGGGTACCACGAGTTTCCCAAGCATGCCCAATTTCATTTCAATTCAGGACTTCATGATCGAGTACAAGCCCATGCAACGAGTTAAATGTCTACGGCATACGAGACATTAATTTCATCACTCAAATGTGGCAATCAACTCATGGCATATGCATTTAGCAAGCATTCAAGCATTCATCAATTCACAATGACGAACATTGAACAATCACACAATAATCTCACGAAAATTCACCAAATTCACAATTAATTCACCCAGTCGAGACCTATATGCCTAGCCAAAGCTTAGGGACTCCTTACCTTAAGCTCAATTCAACGAAAATTTCCTTCCAATCACTTCAAGGGTTCAGCCTACAAGTCCCATGTCATGTCCCGAACCCGGTGAGCACGCGCACATCCCGCCCAACCGTTCATGTCTGAAAACTCTAGGATCCAACGGCCAATTTCCTATTGCGCTGAAAGAAACGTACCTGCAGAAGCGATGCCAACTCTAATCCTGAAATAAATACAACAACCGATGACTTAAGACAGATACATCAAAAGCTCACTAATGAATTCATTCTCGAGGATTCAATTCTATCATCTACCAATCAGAAGTACAATCCCAACACCACTAAAGGCAAATCCATCCTAAATACAAGTGGTCAACTCTGTTTCTTTCAATGCCAATCCTCGGCAAGCTCGTGCCTCCTCCGCCTGGAACCTGAAAAATAAGCCCCCATTGGGGTGAGATATAAATCTAAGTAAGGTGGGTCCTAACCCTAAGTTAGGCCAATCGTTCACTCAGACAGTCATCTATCTCAAAATCCAATCTCATAACATGCTGGTGCATCAATCACAAATCATAAAATAACAACATGCAGCTGACAGACAAACCACAATGACCTCACGTCCCACTCAGACATTCTTGTCCACTCAGCCTGCTACTTCACCACATCCCCTCATCTTTTCCTGTCTCAATCGTTAGACCGCAATTAGATCACATAAGGCTCGGTCCGCATAAACGCATCAGGTTTCGATAAATCTCCAAGCAAAGCTCACTAACTCATACTCCGTCCCACAATTAGATCTCACCAAGACATGGCTATCTCAACCTCGCGACCTCGTTGCATCAGGGCGCCATTCAACCATAACTTCACCCCGTGATCTTGTCGTATCAGGGTATCAATTTTTACCCCGCGTCTCGTACGCCTCAAGGTCTCTTCATCCCGCGAATATCATCACATCAGGAACGTGGCTATCTCAACCCTGCGATCACATCGCATCAGGGCGCCACATCACATCAACTTCACCCACGAACTCGTCGCATCAGGGTATATATCTCCTGCCTTGCGTCTCATACGCTTCAGGGCTTCTCCGTCCCGCGATTAAATTGCATCAGGACAGTGGCTATCTCAATCCCGTGACTCCGTCGCATCAGGGCGCCACTCAGCAATAACTTCACCCCGCGAACTCATCGTATCAGGGTATACATCCACTGCCCCGCGTCTCATACGCTTCAAGGCCTCGCCAAGTCGCTGCTCCGCGCCTTATACGCCTCAAGGTCTCACCATGCCACACTTGTGCCATGATTTTCAAATAATTCTCCATACATGACGACATGTGCAATTCAAGCACAGCTCAAGATTTATGGCATGCAAAACAAATCAATTGAAATCCGGACATGGAAAACATCTTAGGCATATCCAATGTCACACGCGTTCCTCCTATAACATCTTAGGATATAACAATGCTATCCCCTTTGATAAATCTTCTTAATTCAGTCAATTCAATCCATGACTCACCCAATTGAGTCCAATCTTCCTAGCATAAGGTTAGGAATTCCCTTACCTTGATTTCAACATTACATTTTACTCCTCTTGAGCCTTCAAAATTTCGGCCCTCAATGTCCAATACCGAACTCAATGCGCAACCTAATAAAATCCAACCAATTACGTCAATTTCCAATACAATTCAACCATCCATGAACTCCAAATCTCCATAGCATTATCCTCATCATTTTAATACATCTTAATCATCAATTTGAGACTTATAATCCAACAATCACAACCTCCATAGAACCAGTCTTGCACAGAACCGAACCGGTTCATTTCGGTTCTGTGCAAACCGCACACTTCCAGCCCTTAATCCACTCCTAAATCCTTCATTTAATCATCAATCTATCTCTTAACATGTCTATTTAAGGATTTGGGAGGCTTACCAAAGATTTGGAGTCAATTGGTCGCCGGAAACTCAACGAACGTCGCCTGTTCTTCCCGAGTCAGAATCCGACAATTTCTGGGCAACATTCACAAGGCTGGTTCGTGGTCAAAACTTATCAAATAAAACCCCAATTTTTACCATAGAACCATCTACATGTCTATTAAGTCTCCACAAAATTTGAGTTTGAAAATCCAACATTTCGGCCATCAAACAGGTCAGAAATCAGACCTACCTCAGATTGAGTCAGTTTCGATCGACTCTCGGGAGAATCCTTGCTCCGGACTCCTCGGTGCTCCAAATGACCCGATTCCACTTCGAGGAGGTCGGCAAGACATGGATATTTGTTGGTGTGGCCGGCTGGCAGTTAGGAAGTGGCCAAAAATGGCCGCCGGAATGGCCGAACAGAACCCCGGATTCTGGTCGCCAGTGCAGAAACATGAAGAAGATGAAGATGGTGGTGTTCTCTCTCTCTCTCTTGGTGGTGGCAAAAAATTACAGGGGGAAGAGAGAGAATTTATTTATCCAAAGTCTTGGTCAAGAGAGTTTGAATGGTAGGTGGCAAAAGTTGGATTTGACAGCCACCCTTGATCTTGTGACACTTGTACTTGCCTTTAATAAAGAAGATCCATTGGCTCTCATTGTCTCTTGATTTTTGGCAGATTATGAGAGGTTAAATGTCCAAATTGCCCTTCTTCATTAGCTTGGGCAAAGTTCTATGCTTGAAGGGCAAAATGGTCATTTTACCCCCGACGTTCCGAACGTCGTTTTTCTCGTTCCGGAAATCTTCGATAGGGCGACGGCCAATCCGAATAACGTTGAAATTCTTGATTTTTCATTTTCAATCTTTCAAGGCTCGTTCCTGATAGTTTTCTCTATCAGACGTGATTCCAGCCTATCCCGAATCGACGGGCGATTTTTGTAGACATTACGCGTATCGACCCCATGATTCATATCACGTTTAGGGCTCGTCAATTCGTGGCGGCTTTGGTTGTCATGTAATTGTGAGGGCCTATCACTAGTTTCCTCGACAATCCTTATGGCCAAAGCGTCATTTTCTATCTGAGTTCCCCAGGTCCACATACCTCGTCTCGCCTTAGCCTTTTCCCTTTGGTCAGTCTACTCGAATTGATCAGGTTCGAGCGAAATACGACTGAAATACATCTCTAGATACACACTCCTCATTACTGAGTCTGAAATTGACTGAAAATCAGAATGTCAATCCCAAAAACAGGGCAGCCCCGTACCTAAGTGAATTCAACCCATTTCATCAATTTTCTCTCGTCAAATCTTTGAACCACGAATCATAAACCTCAATGACACATCAAAAGACATTATAATACATCTCTACAATGAATTTAGACTCGGCGACACCCTTAACAACCTCTAAGGTTTCGGTTTGCACAGAACCAAAATAGGGTATTTTCGGTTCTGTGTGGTACCCGGCTAATTAGTCCACAAATCTATCTAAATCCTTAATTTATCCCTCAAATCACTTGCTAACATATAGTCCTAAGTGTTGAGGAGCCTCACCAAAAATTTAAGGTCAAGGTGACACCCGAAAGTCCACAAACGAAGCCGATTCCTTTGAGTCCTACCGCCGGTCAGTTCTGCCCTTCAAACACAGCACCAATTCGGCATCAAAACTCCATCAAATTTCTCCAAAATTTTTACCTCAGCTCAGCCATTCCTAGTATAACATGTCTGCGAACTACCACCGAAAATTTGAAGCGATTCGAGGTCTTATGGATATCAAACGAAGGCTTACCTCCAGCTGCGACGAAATCTATCGACTTCCGGGAGATTGGCTGGTCGGGGCTCCTCAGGTGGCCAAATGTTGAACTACCACTTGGAGGTGGTTGGCAACAGGTGGGGCTATGGGCTAGTGGTCAACACGAGCTCAGGCGGTCGTCGTCGGTGGCGCTCGATGGCGGCGAAGGAGGCAGTCCGGTCTGGTCATGCGGGGAGGCTATGGCTGAGAAGAAAAGAGGAAGAAGATGAAGAAGAAGATGGTGGCTGGTGGGGTGTTCGGCTGAGGGAGGGAGAGAGGAGTATATACACCAATTTTTAGAGTCAAACGCCAAAGAATAGTATGTTAAAAGTTGATCAATTAATGTTAATGCTCCATCTATTGACACTTGTCATTTAGCTCATCATTCCTTCATCCAATGGCCCTTAATTCTCTAAATTTTTTGCAGCCTTGGGTATGGTCAATGACCAAAATGCCTTCTTCCATTTATTAAGGCCAAGCCAAACATTGAGGGGCAAAACGGTAATTTCACCCTCGTCGTCGAGAACGTCGCTTTTTCTAAATCAAATTTCCTTCAATGAGGCGACGTCCAATCCGATTATAATGTTGAAATTCTTGGTTTTTCATTTTTCAATTCGAGACTCGTCTCTAGACTATTTCTCCGTCGATTGTAATTTCAAACTATCCCGAACTAACGAGCGGCTTTTGCAGACTTTGCGTGTATCGACTCTGTGATTCTCATCATACTTAGGGCTTGTCAGTTCATGACAATTTTGGTTGTCATGTAATTGCAAGGGTCTATTACTAGTTCCGACGGTCTCAATCATCATCGTTCGATTTAGAAAATTTTGCGAATTATACATTGGTTAAGCGACATCACCCGCACTCCAATCGTATAACGCTAGCAATGCGTTCCTTAATCGTTCTTAGATCGGCCTTTAATGGTTCTAAATACTCCCTCGGCAATCATTATGATCAAAGTGTCATTTCCTATCCGAGTCCCCTAGGTCCACGTATCTTGTCTTGCGTTAGCCTTTCCCTTTTGGTCAATTAACTCAAGATTGATCAAATCCGAGCGAGATACGACTGAAATATATCATTAGATATATTCTCATTGATAAGTCTCGAAATGACAGGAAAAATTAGAATGTCACAAGCCAATTTAGGCTATAGAGTGTCAAGATACGTACACTTTAACAGCCCAAGGATTGGCCAAGGCATTGGATTGCAAAAATGAGTTGCAGATTTCGACGAAAGAGACTGATAAGGTAGAGTTATTGGAGAAAGCGATGAGTACAATCCTATTGAATTTTGTCAGATGAGGTGCAAATACATGTAAGCAAGACAACCGCATAGCCAAGATAACAGCGCCGCACAACGGAAAAAGGAAAGAAGCACATAATACGCTTCTCAGTTTAGCCATATGGAAAATCTTTTCCTTTGGGCTTGAATACCTAGTGATTTATCCTATATTAGCTTTCAAATCGAACCATGTAAATCTCTAGTGTCCTTATTATTTCTATTTTATTTTTCTGGTGATTTTATATCGACTTATTTGCTAAATTCATTAGCATTTTTCACACTAATATTTTACAATAATTGGATACAGCTATGAGATAAGATTTTTTAGATTGTGATTTGGGGCTTTTGCTTGAGGGCCCACTAATCAACTATCGCCAAGAGAGAGCCCAAGTCCGAGCTCGTAACATATCTAGTTGGACTCACTTTCACTTAAAAGCTCAAACCAATGAATTATGTGCTAACTAGGATAAATTAACTGCTCATAGACTAGGTTTTTTTTTTCTTTTATGGGAATTTAACTGGTCAAAAAATATCATTTTCTTCTGGTTTGTAGCTATTAGGATTGTTTAAACATATGGTTTATGAAAAAAAAAATTCTTAATCAAGAAACACTAGACAATGACTTCCTATTTTCAAGATTATGTTTCATTTTCACAATCCAATCTTCATAAAAACTAAAGCTGCCTATATCAATCGAACTAATGACTTTAGGGAAAGACTCAAGTTGTTGACTCCAGCGTTTAAAGCACGCTGTAGAAACGTAATACCTTCATCCGAGGAGATCGCTAAGAGCGGGTCCAAGTCTAAACCCATCAATAGATCTAGTTGAACTCATCTTCCCTAAAAACCCTTGGGCCTATGAATTATGAGCCAATTATGATTACTTACTGCTCCACGTAACACCAATTCAATGATGTGAAATTTTTCTAACACAACTCACACGTGCCTCTCAATAATCCCCCTCACGTTGAGCTCAATATTATGTATTTGCCTCTTTTATTTAAGTGTCATTTTACGTCAACTTACCTCGAGTTGAATCTTCACGTCATTGCAATGCGCAACAATCATCATCAACCGTTAAATAGGGGCATTGCATCATCCACGGTTTTCATGATATATTAATTACTCCACACCATACTAATTTTTCGATGTATGACATCTCTAACATAATTCACATATATATCTCAACAATCTCCCCCTCACATATGAGCTTAGCATGAAGTATGCTCCCTCTTAATTTTAAAATCCTTCTGCATTAACTTATCTCGTATCGTTTTGCATCCACTTATCTCAAGTTGAATCTCCACATCTTCACAATACGCCCATCATTATTCACACAACCATCATCGACTACTATATTGCGATTGCATCACCTATGGTTTTTTATCTCACGTAACCAGACCAACTGTCCACGATCTCTTCTCTCTAGATCAATCGTGATGGAACCTTTCACCGCGAAACAAATGTCGATTATGGGATGAGATATTCACCAAACATCGAAATATATTGGGTTGGAGTATCAATTAACCTAGCTTTAATACCATTTGTTAGAAGAGCGCACTAGAAGTCTTATACCTCGCCAAGAACGAACCTAAGTCCGAGCATGTCAATATTCATCTTCACTCAAAAGCTTAAACCTTTAGTGTGAGATCCCGTGATTACTATCAAAGCCAGGTTCCGATGCTGGGGGAGCATGTTAAGCCCCTACGGAAGAGAGTCCCACATCGACTCGATTCTACCATTGCCCTCCGTATAAAAAGCTTTTGCAGCTATCCTCCTAACTGCTTAAGTTTTTAGTACAAGACCCCACCAAGAGGGAGCTCAAATTCAAGCTCATCAATATATTCAGTTAGACTTATCTTCATTCAAAAGTATAAGCCAATAAGTTATGAGCTAATTATGATATATTAATCTCTCCACATCACCATCATTTTTTTTATGTGAAACTTCTCTAACACAACTCAGTCGTGTATCTCGAAACTAGAAAATGACTTGCCTATTTTGTTGTTTAGTTAAGACGCAAAAGCAAAATAGTGGAATAGACATTCTCTCCAAATAATTTCATTCAAAATCACAGAGATCTATTTCTTTTCCTAAGAAAAAA
Source organism: Rhodomyrtus tomentosa (assembly GCA_028455895.1). Taxonomy (NCBI): domain Eukaryota; kingdom Viridiplantae; phylum Streptophyta; class Magnoliopsida; order Myrtales; family Myrtaceae; genus Rhodomyrtus; species Rhodomyrtus tomentosa. Next base: position 42,606,617 of record JAPCWY010000003.1, on the reverse strand, counting down.
GAAACAAAGAAGTATAGTTTTTTTTCCATCTTTCATAACTTCACATTGTTACTTTACTGATCTTGCTCTGTTTTGAGATTAGACAACAGAGCTCGGGCCCAGTGGAAATGAACTAAATATCTTTGATCAATGCCAGGAAATGTGTTGGAACCAATTTAACCCCAATTTCTCAACTTGTGAAAAGCTGACACATTTAACAACGTTATTCGATACATGAACACACCATACAATTTCTAAATACTTAGTGCCAAAACTTCAAGAACAGTCACTTCAGAGTCAAAAATTTATAATCGATTAGTTTAGTGTCAAAATCATCTATTTAAGCTACCCCGCTAAGCCACGTCATGTGTTCCATAGTCGGAGTCACCTAAGTGGTTGATCTTAAAGTGTTGGCACTTAAATAATCTTTCAAAAAGTTTTGGCAACAAAATGAAGTTAATATAGTAGCTATGGTACTGGTAATGTGCTTATCCGGCAAATCCAGACACTTTGCACTATGGTGAGGACAAGATAGGTGCTTTCGGTTGGAGTTGTACGTTGGCATGGCATGATTGGAGCACTGAAGCAAAGCTCTCCCTTTTCTTTGGCCTTTCGGGTTGGTGCTCCATGGGACAAGCATCTTTTGGTTTTCATGGTGTTCTTCTTTTGGACTTAAAGGCAAAGGGCAAGGGAGTGTACGAAAACGAACAAGCCATTTCTGGTCGTGCGACGCGCGAATGGGGGCACAAAGAAACTTTGAAAGATCGAGACGTGCTGCCTCGTGCAAAGAGATTCCGGATTGAAAAGAAGAGTCGTCCCCAATACAGCAAAACGAAAAAAAAAAATTTGCTTTCTTGTTGTATCCACACCTTATGCGTAAAGAGATATCGTTCACATGAATGGCAAAGAAAGTGGATTCCCATTCTACAAAGCGCTCGAAAAGAACACTATATCATCGTACCATACATACCTATATAAACAAAGAACTACACACAATGTGGAATGGAATATATAAAGCTGTAGACGCAAATTTAAGAGATCTTATAATATCTTGCGCAAAAGTTGAAGGACAAACACCGATTTTGGCAAGTGGGTCGTTTCGTTTTCTTGGAGAAAAGGTTAAAACTTGTCACGTACCGATAGGTTGAGGGAAATCACTGCTTAATGGAACAATGATAATTGAATCTGCTTTCGAAGAGGATGCAATTTGACCCTTCAAACGAATGACAGTGGAATTCAAACAAGTTAAGCACCGATAACGACCATGAAAACAAACCAAGTAAGTGATAATTTAGAATTCACCGAGGCCAATACATGAGGCAAATGAACCATAAAAAAACGATGTGAGATATTTTAATATCCCTCTCATGGTCAAGCGGAACATGAATTGTGTTAAAATGTCATATTCGAAAGCTTAAATTAATAGGAGAAGGATGACCATTAGGATATAGCGAGTAAATAAATCTTGTAGACAAGAGATGCGGAGGTACTTTACAGCATTGTCAATCATCAAGAGTGAAAGGAGGTTCACATAATATGCTTGAAGCTTATTGTAACGTTATCAAAGAAGAAGGAAGAAAAGTAATTCTTGCGCCTTTTTATTGCAAGACAGCCTTGATTGTGGAGAAAAACCTAGATCTCTTTATTCGCTCCCTTTTCCTTTCTTAAAGTGTCCTCTCTTCTATATTCCTTGAGACAGTTTCAAGAAACCTCTTTATTCACTCCTTTTTGGTATGCCTGGTACGATGAATGGTCAGGAATCATCTTGGGGTATCCATTTTTTAGAATTCTAAGGAGGCATGTTTCTATTTATGGATAGGCATAAACTTTGATGGTCCACTCATGGTTTGATGATTTTGCAATGAAAACACCCGACTTATCTTAAAAAAAAAAAAAGCCAAATCATTGTCAAAGAACAGTTTAATAGAAAAAAAAAAGTTACCTACTCATATATATGTAAGATCTAAAAAACTCTATAATTAACAACATTGAATCAATAATAGTACATAAAAGCGATAAACAAAAAAAAAAAGATGAACTAGATACGAACAAGCTAAATGGATGCAATGCAATTTCATAGCACATGTTTAACATCGGATTTTCTCATATCCAAAGCTTCTTCAACATAGGTATGGTTTAACATTTAATTATTTTAATACCCTCCTTCACATGTAGGTTGGATTTGGCTCAAATTTAAAAGAGCACGTAAAAATTTGAATTCAAGCCTTCTGTTCTGATATCATGTGAGATTTTATAGGACCACTGCTTCCTATTCTAAAAAGTTATGTTGTTAGGTGATTATGCAATTTCCTGTCTAAATATTCTAACATAGTAATTCTTGTCTTACTACAATAGTGTACTTCATCATTACAAAAGAATTTCACTTGGCAGCCGAAAGTCTTGATACTATCTTGTAAAGGGGAAATTTGGAATCTAAAAAGAAATCAAGTGGGCAGGAAACAAAAAAGGAGTCAAAATTGAAGCCCACGAATTCTCAAAGGTGATTGGCTGTCATGTCACAATAATGGGCGATTGGTTAGTGAAAGAAGTGGAATGAAGAAATCCAATGCATAAATGAAGAGGTTGTGGCATACACGACCCATGCAAATTTGAAATTCATGTCAAGTATTTGCATTGATTCTACTCACAACGACTTAAACTGTTGTCAGTTGATGTGTTGAGTTTTGGCATTCATTGCTGAGCATTAGATAACACCGATAACCTATGCTTACATCGAATTACAAGTAGGTATTTGAAATTTGGGAATCAATGCAGCAAGTCTTAAACTGGTGTGCTCATGACATATTTACCTTCAATTAATTTTCCTCGGGACATATATAAATAAAAAAGATCTTAATCCATGATATGTATGCTAATACAATCCTAAAATTTTTAACAATTTACTAATGCAATTATTTCAGTCAATTTTGATGGAAAACTGTGAATGCCGATGGCAGCCATCTAAAGTGGCACAATCAGTGCTAACATGGACAAATTTTATAACTTTAGTATAAAAAAAATAAATGTTTGGTTTATTTTTTTATTATGCTCTTTTATCTTTTATTTCGTTGTGGCCGATGAGGGTCGCCTGCCACTAGACAAGGGCCTGCAAGCCCTCATCCAGTCCATCATCACAACAAAAAAAGAAAAACTGTAAATAGTGTCCACATTAACGTAGGCTTGTTGCATAGGACAGTCGGCATTCATGTCAGTAATTTTTTACCTAAATTGACTAAAAGTTTTGACCAAAAAATTTGATCAAATTAAAAGATTTAGGATTGCATTGGTTTATGTACAATAAGCTTAAGACCTTTATTGGTAATTTTTTCGATTTTTATCTCATGAAACACCCCAAACTAGTACCTCATGATATATTAATTCAAATTTATGTGTCTCCTGAAAATTCTCAACCTGTTATCGTTGACCTAAATGCACCCATAGTTGCGAGTACGAGTGTGCAATCGGATCGGGTTTACCCGGAATGTGGATTGGCCCACCAAAAAAATAGGGTTGAAAATAGGTTCCTACTCAGACCGGTCCGAAAACTGGTTCCAAATTTTAGGAAACGGTTGAAATCGGTTCAATTCCTGGTTCCAGGTGAAGACCTACCCGGACCGATTTTAGGACCAATTTTTAGTTACTTCAATAATAATAATAATAATAATAAAGAAACCCTAGTGTCCACTCAAAACTTCATTTCATAAAGAAAATATATCAATGTCCAGGTATGGAGATAGAGAATCATTTATATTTTGCCGAAAAAATGTAGTAGAAAAATGCGACCCGCAATATTTTCATCAATAATCATATTCTTTTGATGAAAAAAAAAGAAAAATAGGTTCTCGGGTAGACCTTGGAATCAGACCGAAAAACAGGGTTGGTTCCAAAACAGGCTCCTTGACAAGTAGGGTCGGTTCTCGATTCCAAAAATTAGGAACCAGTTATAACATAGTCGGTTTCAGGATCTAGATTTGAACCCAGCCCACCCGGCCATGCTCACTTCTGGTTATGTGAGATATTACGTAAGTGGTATATGTTGGGTCAGAGGTATTAATTTGAGATTTCTTTTTTGTTAGACAAAAATTAATTTGAGGTAAATATGAAATGTGGTTACCAATTTGGAAATTTTGTATAGTATCAATCCTCCAAATTTTAAGGGGAGAAAACAAAAACTATTGCAAATATTGAGTGCGCTTACTTATGAAGTTATTGTAAAAGCACAAAAAATCCCTAGTACCTTAAGGTACGAGAGGGCAAAATATAATTGAAAATCGACCCGTTATAATTGTTGGACTCAATTTCACTCAAAAAAGTGAATTTATTGAGTTGTCAAACAACCCAATGATGAGTATCATTTTTTTTAGATATTTAACGCAAGATGTTCTTGATGCAAGAGAAATCGGAATCACAAAAAAGCCGCTAATTCATCCATTCATGGTACAATTTAAACAGCACAAACTCTACTTGCAAAAATAGCAATTATTATAAAGAGTATCAACTATGTAGCAAAAAAAAAAGAAAAAGAAGTAGCAATTCTTATCAACAACGTAAAAGTAAGGCACTTCAAGATTTTTCCAAGAGAGTACACTTGGGACACCCCCCCCCCCCCCCCTCTCTCCCTAAATTTCCTCTCCGAACATAATTTTATTGTTTGCACCAAATAGTGACCGATTTTTGGATATTATCGAAATGTAATAAATTTAGTCCATGAGAGCAGAATTTGGTCTTTATAAATAGATTTGGAAGACAAGTTTGGATCTGAATAGAAATAGTAATTAGATTCAGTTTGTGCACAGTATACTATCAAGGATAATGTAAGAATTAAGGGATAAAAAAATTACACACAAAATTTATAGTGGTTCGGCCTAGATCAAATTTACGTCCACTCTCCACGTTAACAGTCCACTGGCTGAATTTCACCAGTCAATTGATCAAAGGTTATACCGAGTAATGAAACTCCAGTTGATAGACCACATTATCTCACACTCAATCACACTAAAAACAAGCCTCTCAAAGATTGCGGTTTGTATCTGAACAAAGACAAATGTGTATGATTGAAACTCTCTTCAGACTTTGAAGCAATTTTTTTTATCTTTTGGGTTTCACTTGACTTTTTGAGTGTAATAACCCATGGCTTCGTCGAAAGGGTTTGTCGACGAAAAGGCACGATTTCATCGAAAGGGTTCGATGAAATGTCACGAAGTCGTACAGTTTCAACGAAACATTACAAAGTCGTACTATTTCATCGATGAGGGGTTACGAATCGAAACAACTCTTTATTTCTCATTCAACTTCTTATGGGACTTTGCTAAAAAGTTCCAACAATCCCCCACATGAATGAGAATTTAAATTATCAAAACTCTTCATGAATGCATGACATACAATGTGCGAATATTCCATGAAAGAACGTTGCATCAAGATAAGTAGTCTGAGACTTTGAACTTTCCCTAGTGAATCTATTGGACTTACTCGGTTAATTAGTAGACTTGATGTCATTGAACTGTCGACCTTTGGTGTAAGCCTAGACAATAGAAATCACACAACTATCTCTCAAACAAAGTTAATTATTACTGTTGTGTTCATTTTGGTCATGAACACCGCATGGTCTCATGAGTGCTTTAAAGAATTCGACCTTTTCAATTCTCATAGAAGCGGCCCTCACTTCCCACTCACTTAGGTGATTTCTAAATGTGCAGTATATCACATACTTGATTTAGAATTATTAAAAGCTTATGCTTAACCTTCATATGTTAGTACTGTCTCTATATGTGAATGAGTAAAAAAATTCATAGTACTCTACACCACCTTCATAACTTGGTTGTTCCTTTGAACCTAGATCTTGAGATCTCCGGTCAACTAGGTAAGGTTTCCGCTATAATGACTTATTTATGGCTTTAAAACTCATTCCCCTTGATGTTTCCACAACCATCTCTCTAGTTAGGTCTTTTGTTAATGGATCCGCAATATTATCCCTTGACTTCACATAGTCAATTATGATAATTTCACTAGAGATAAGTTGTCTTACCAATATACATAACATTTCTCGCCCACACTTTAAGATAATTCTTGAAATCTTTTCAAGACGGCAGTAGCCTTTCAATAAAAGCAGTCATTTGAAATGATTTACTTAGAATCATACCTTTGGCAATAATGTTATGCATAATCTCTTGGAGTTTTCAGGACTTGAATTAGGACGGTTAAGAAGTCAACCATCTTTAAGTCCAAAAACTTGCCAACAATGAATTTTTTATATTATGATTTGTATTTCTCGTCCAAACTTTCCCATAATTCCTCAGCCATTTTAGCGGCTATAAACATTATAGAGGGAATTGTCCATACCATTTAGAATTTAGTTGCGACACAGGAAGTCAAAATGCTTCCACACATCTACAGCAACAATCATTTCCATGTTTGTCTCTTCTTCATCCAACTTACTTAGGAGCATCCTTATTGAGGAACTTTGCACAATTCAATGTCATGACATAGAACAACATCTTCTATTAACATCTCTTAAAAATCAGACCATTGAATTTTTCTGGCTTCTCTTTAAGAGTTGGGATAGATGCAATAGACGTTATCGATGTCGAAACCATGAAAATAGCCCAACATACTCTTGAAAAATACATGTACATATGATTTCACATGCATTCTAATAATTTTATGTGCATCAAATATATTCAAATTATATCAAAATGAAGATTATTTTGAGATGAACGCAACGGTACCTCACACCCCAAACATAGCTCGTACAAGCCCAAAAAATGAAAAAAAAAAATGGACACGCTAATAATTTATGCGCGAGCAATGCTCCATTCAACAAATGGGCATATGCTTTGATCCAAACTCACGCTATATGATCTAGGGCATCCCATGTTGAATGCGTAATGTGCGCGTAATCCACGAGCTTCGAAGGCGCATGGGCGCGTGGCACCCGCTCTCAATGAGGCATGAGCATGAGCATGATGCCCTCGGTTCCACGCGATTGGCCCTTTCTTTTTTGCGCTAACTGTCGCGTTTTTTTAGCAAATCTGCCCCATATCCGGCGTGACTTCATTTCTTCTTTTGTGACTATTCATTCAAATTTTCTTTAAAAAAAAAGTTCTCATGCATGTTTGTCGAACCAGTGGCTTTGAAGCCGCACAGGGAGCGCTTCCGACATCTCCAAAAAAAAATTTTCTTGTCTCAAGATATGTGATAAAAAAATAAAATTTCGTCGAACAAAATTCCCGCACATCACACCAAAACAATAGTCTTTTAACACCGAGACTTGCTTTTCATATTTGGTGTATAATCAATTCATTCATACAGGAGTACTACACATCAAATATGCAGCAGGTTCCGAAAAAATTGATTTCAGAATGATCATATCAAGCATCAAACCAGACCTTGATGAAAAACAGGTGGGAATATAACCACGCTTTGATATCAGTATTGAAATTTAACATCGAGAAACTCAACTTGGATCATAACAGAATGCATACAATAAAGATAATTATACGAACCAAGCACAAGAAATCAAAATTTGTCTTAAGATTGTTGTCCAGTAAGAGGGTAGTGGTTCATATATTAAGATTGTTGTCACATATAAACATGACTTGCAGTTCATATATGGAAAATAGATGAATAGACAAACCTGAAACCAATCGTAAACAAGTAATCTCAATGCAGATGAATGATCCGAGCCCAACGAAATAATGTTATGTCGTTAAGACAAAATTTATCCCGACAATCGGTACCCAAGGTTCTTGGACAATTGACTATCAGGATAGAACGGATCGTATTTCCCCGAAATCGGTATTTATTTCAAAGGAAACCTTCGAACATAACTTCGCCAAATAATCATACAAAATGATGACGATGATAAATGAATGACGAACATAACAATTATATCTAATGCTCGTGTCTGATACATTGTTTTTTTTTTAATGCAATGGTCTATACTCTATTTATAGAGAGTGAAGCGAAGAGTTACGAAAACATATGACTTCGTCGAAAGGGTTTGTCGACAAAAAGGCACGATTTAGTCGAAAAGATTCGATGAAACGCCACGAAATCGTATAGTTTCAACGAAACGTTACGATATCGTACTGTTTCATCGATGAAGGGTTACGAACCGAAACAACTCTTTGTTTCTCATTCAACTTCTTATGGGACTTTGCGAAAAAGTTCCAACAATTTCAACCGCCCATACAACCAAATCTCATAAGTAAAGCTCTTTGGTTGACAATAAATCTTGTCTTTGCCGATCAATTAGGATGTCTTGCTGTAATATTGGCATGACAAAACAACCTTCAAGGTTGATATTTTTCAAACTTGATAACCAAGCTGGATCATTAACCGTTATGATAGAAATAATTTAGGTCTTAATTTGAGTATGGTATTCAGTAATCTGCCTCTGAATTGAATATGAGTTTGACTATAATAGATTTTACAGATCTTAAATGCCTTGAGAATATCCGTGCTTCAGTTCCTTAACATATCCAGGACTTGGCTTATGAAGATATCAACGTGATAACATCCATCCTGGTATATTTTAAAAAATTTTAAAAATCTGATTTTTTTAAACGTTTTAAAAAAAGAAAAGAGATAACAAAGGGGCGAGGATAGCAATGGCCAACGATGGCGGGGGTTATAGCAAGCCCTCACCGCCTCTGCCTATCTTTTTTTTAAAAAAAAATTCTAATTCTTTTAGCTTATTTCAATGTATTTTAAATAAAGTTTTTATTTTAAAAAAATTATGTTAATTTTTTGTTAAAATATAATTTTTAAATTTTTTTTTATAAATTTTGAAGTGCATGTGGAACCCATGTAAACTTCATTTTTTAAAATACCAATTAAAAATAAAAATAAAAAATACAAATACAACGTATTGAGATTGGCCGAAATTTTTCGCCGAAGGCATCAAAGCGACCATTTTCTCTTCGACTTGGTACTTCTGTGATCTGATTGAAACTTTGGCACTAAATTGATTTCCATACACAACTTGTGACACCAAAAGTGTCCTTCTACCTTTGAAGATGAATTTTTATCAATGATGAACAAGACATTGGGCATGGAGGTGTCTACAAGCTGGATGTACCTAAGTAGAAGATGAACAAGCCTAGAATGAAAAGTTTGGTAAAGTTTGGAAGGACCTTAGATAGGCGAATAATGATGTAGAGCCATGATTTCTAATACACTTGGAGGAATCAGAAGATAGAAACTCAAGTGAAGTTCTGGACATTGCATCTGAAGTTTGTATGTGCTCATAAACTGTTTAAAAAGCTGAGACATTGTTATGTAGTTCTAACTCTGAGGAAGCATTTCATATGCAATGACTAGAATGTCATGAGATATATTAGAGATGATTTAATTAAGTTTGCATATCATCACGGTGACTAGCAAATCAGGCCGGATTGTTCTTGAAGATCATAAATTATGAAGATTAATCAAAGACGTGGATTAAGGGAGACGAAGATGACTCGTTTAATGAAGAAATCTATCTTTGAAAATCCAAGATTATAGTTGTGACATTCCGAATTTTGACCATCTTCGAGGCCAGTGACAAGAAATGGGGTCTTGAAATTGGATATTGGACAGTGAAGAATTTCAACGTTTGAAAGGACTTAGATGTCGCCTCATCGAGGCTAATTTATAGCGAAAAAGTGAAATTTTGGACTGTAAAAGAGAAATTACCATTTTGCCCCAGAAAGGATACCCTTGCCTTAAGAATAGACTAAGGGCATTTTAGTCATTGGTGATCTCCCCTTGATGGCTAAATTTGGGAGGGCAATTTGGTCTTCGGATGCAAGATATTATTGGCAAAATGACAAGTGTCATTACAAGAGCAAGTCAATCCACTTAGCATTAATTAAGTCTTATCCCACCTAACATTCGAGCTTTGACTAATTTGGAGATTGAAAAAGGCTCTCCTCTCTCTCCTCTCTCATTTTTTCAGCCGGCCGCCTCCTTCCCCACTCTCTCCCTTTCTTTTCTTCTTCTTCTGCTTCTCTCTCTCTCTGCCAGATCAGCACTACCCTAATCTTCTGGTCATATCTTATTCATATTTGATCAGTTTCCATCGAGCCACATATCAATAGAAAGATCTTTCTTTTACCGTTCTAACATGTCATCGTGAGCTCCAATCCGATGAGCTGTTCGTTCTGTACAGCGGTTTGAAGAGGCAAGTGGTCGCTGATCGACCCTGTACCGACCTGATGACGTTTTGAGCCCGTTTGGGGGCCCATTTCGGCTTGGTCTCTTGGTAAGTTACCTCTAAAACATAGTTTAAGAGCCTAACAAGCTGAGATTGAATGTTGATTGAAGTTTAGTTAGGTTTTAATGGTTGAAACCTCATGCTCTTGGAAGGACAAAAACTGCCCCTGCTGGCCAGTTGGAATCGAGACATTTGGAGGTTCGTGGAGGTGTCGCCTTGCTTTTGAACTCACGATAAGACATCTACGGTCGTAGATTAATGTGTTGGCAATGTGAATGCCCGATGAAATGAAGTTAAGAGATGCTATAATGGTTGTTTGGTGTGATTTCCCTAGGGACCGAAAATTGGCCTGCACTGAATCGATTGGAACCAAGCCTATTGAGGGTTTGTCGAGGAATCGCTATCACGCCCCGCGCCCCGGGGACGTGCGCGCGACTCCTTGCAACCATAAACTCTCTCGAGATCCTAAGATTCACATAGATCGAGAGATGTACCATATCGATAGCACACGGAAGCAATAATATACAAACTCCTCCATACAATAATAAAACAAAACCTGGGTGACGAGAGTACCAATAGATACATAAACTCCATCCATGTTCGTACAAGAGCACGGGCAAGCTAAACATGCTGGTCGGTAGGGGTGACATGGCTAGTACAAAAGGCGATCATCAATCTCCCAAAAGAAGCGGGCATCGAGGTCACCATCAAAATATCAGACCAAAAAAACAGAGACTCCTAAGTCGAGCTATTGGAATCGTCAGTCTCCTCAGCATCCTCGGATGGCTCGTACTTCGAGAGAGTCTCAAAGCAAACCACCATAGTGTCCTCGAGCGTCTCGTCAGCCGATGGCTCCACCTGGTCGTCCCCGGTAGCCTTAATCTCGATGACCTCGTCAGTGTCCTTCAGAATTGGGGTCCTCTCAGGAATATTCCTCAAGCCAACTACTGACCCCTCGACCTCCACCGAATCCCGAGAAGGATGACACCAACTAAGGATCACCCCACGGGGTACCTCAGTGGGTTTCAATAGTCCCGTGGTAACATCCCCTACCTTTCTAAACCAGGCTCCGTACCGATGAGGCTTCCAACTGCTGCCACCCTCGTCAACCCAGACTACGGTACATTTCCTAACATACACGGTTCCATGTCCATCCGGGAACTCTTCAAAAACCACCGACATCTCTTTCAAGTCACCAAATCTGATTGGCCACATTCTCACGGCCTAGGATCTGAAAAAGGGGGTCCCACAATAGGGTGAGATTTACATCTCAGCAAGGCATGTCCTAACCTTAGGTTGATCGTACACTCAGGCGAATGCAATCAAGGACATAACACACATGCAGTCAAACGAGACATTCAACAGTCATCAGATAATATGCGGGTACAAATGTGTGTCAAGCATGCAATCATGGCACCATATCACATCATTGGAATCGAACATACATTGCCATGCCAATTCACACTTTCCACCCTTCTAGTCCTCCTCATTTTCACGCCCGCGTTTAGAACGCCTCAGGCTCAATCCGCATAAATAAGCCTCAGATCGTCTCATTGACAAATCCGCGTAAACGCATCAGGTTTTCAATCTCATTCCAAGTCTGTGTCAACACATCTCAAACTCCATCCCGAGTTTCAACGCATCAGGACCATAGCCATCTTTACCCCGCGTCTCGTACGCCTCAGGGTATTGTTCAACTCAAACCATACGCCTAGCTCCTCAAGGTATCCATCCACACAACCCCGCGTCTCAATGCCTTAGGGTGTCACAATTTCTCAGACATACCAAATGCTCATTTCAATTCATAACACGTGGTCAATTGCAAACTCATGCAACGAGCAACACATCAATGGCACGCGAGACAATTAAATTCGACATTCAAAGTGACAATCAATTCATGACACAAGCATTGTCAAGCATTCAAGTCATCTGTATCTCTTTAGGGCGTACAATGGACAATCACGTTATAATCTTCCAAGAACTAATCAAATTCACACTCAATTCACCCAATCGAGTCCAATCCTCCTATCCAAGGTTTAGAAACCCCTTACCTCATCGGGGACATCTTAAGGAAAACATGATTGCCTACTTGAAACTCCAAAGGCTTACGCCGTTTATCCGCATAACTCTTCTGACGACTCTGTGCTGTCTTCAGTCTCTCCCAAATTATTTTCACTACCTCTACTGATTGCTCTACCAATTCTGGGCATGTAATAATTTTTTCTCCAACCTCGTCCCAGCAAATCGGGATTCTGCAAGTCCTTCCATAGAATGCTTCAAACAGTGCTTTTGAATGTGCTACTGATAGCTGTTATTATATGTAAACTCCACCAAATGCAGCTGATCCGTCCATCCACCTTTGAAGTCTATCACACACGCTCGTAACATATCCTCGAGTGTCTGAATCGTCCCCTTCGATTGTCCGTCCGTTTGTGAATTGTATGCCTTACTAAATTCCAATCGAGTCCCCATGGCATCTTGAAGACTCTTCCAGAAGTTCGCTGTGAACTTGGAATCTCTGTCTGATGTAATCGTTATGGGTACTCCATGTAGTCTCTCTATCTGCCGCATATACAACTCGACATATCTATCTATCGTGAAATCTTTTCGCACAGGAATGAAGTGTGCAGACTTGGTCAACCTGTCAACGACTACCCAAATAGAATCATAGCCTCTCTAGCTCCTTGGGAGTCCCATCACAAAATCTATTGTTATGTGCTCTCATTTCCACTTAGGAATTTCTAGTGGCTGTAATAATCCACTAGGCTTACAGCGTTGTGTCTTCACCTGTTGGCATGTCAAGCACTTTGCCACATACTTCGCTACATCCACTTTCATCCCGTTTCACCAATAATGTTGACGTAAATTTTGATACATCTTTGTGCTTCTTAGGTGGATACTATAATTGCTCCTACGAGCCTCTGATAAAATCCTTTCTCTAAGCTCTTCGTTCTTTGGCACGCACAGACGCCCTCGAAATTTCAAAATTCCATCTTTGAGCACTTGGAATTCTGGTTTCCTTTTTGTCGCGTCCAACTCTAAGATTTTCTGAATTTCTAGGTTTGTATACTGCAAGGCTTTTATCCTTTCCTAGACCTCAGGTTCTACTCTCAGTGTGGCCATCAAACTGGATAGTTGACAGACTTCCAATCTGAACTCAGAATCCCTCAAGTTCTCAAATATTGACCACCCTTTTACCAGTAGACAGGCAATACTTGATTTCCGACTGAGCGCATCCGCGACTCTGTTTGCCTTCCCAGGGTGATACAATATGTCGCAATCATAATCCTTAATCAGTTCTATCCATCGACGCTGCCTCATATTCAATTTCTTCTGGAAAAATAGATACTTCAAGCTCTGGTGGTCATCGTAACTCTGGAACTTCTCGCCACACAAATAATGCCTCCAGATTTTCAGAGCAAAGATGATCGCTGCTAATTTCAAATCGTGAGTCAGATAGTTCATTTCGTGCGGTCTTAGTTGTCGGGACACGTAGGCAACTACTCTTTCATGTTGCATTAGCACACAGCCTAGTCCCTTTAGCGAAGCATCGCTATATATCTCATAACCTCCTGGTCTTGATGGAATCGTCAATACCGGTGCGGTTGTCAACCAGTACTTGAGCTCTTGGAAACTCCTCTCACACTTGTCCGTCCACTCGAACTTCGTCTCTTTCTTAGTCAATCTCGTTAGTGGAATAGCTATAGACGAAAACTTCTCCACGAAACGTCTGTAATATCCTGCCAATCCTAAGAAACTTCTAACTTCCGTGACCGTAGTAGGTCAGGCCAATTCACAACGACTTCGATCTTCGCAGGATCCATCTCAATTCTTTCTCTAGATACCGCATGGTCAAGAAATGCCACTTTATTCAACCAGAACTCGCATTTGCTAAACTTAGCGTAAAGCGAGTATTCTCTCAGGGTCTGCAAAATAATCCTTAGATGCTCTTCGTGTTCTTCGTTACTCCTTGAGTAAATCAGGATATTGTTGATAAAAACTATGACAAACCTATCCAAGAATTCCTCGAACACCCGATGCATCAAGTCCATAAATGTCGCTGGAGTATTGATCAATCCAAAAGGCAGCACGGTGAATTCGTAATGACCATACCTTGCCCTAAAAGCAGTCTTAGGTATGTCTTCCTTCTTAATTCTCTGCTGATGATACCCGTTCCTCAGGTTAATCTTAGAGAATACCGCAGCTCCTTGCAACTGATTACATAAGTCATCAATCCTCGATAGTGGGTACTTATTCTTTACAGGCACTTGATTCAATTATCTATAGTCGATGCATAAACGCAAGGGCCCATCCTTTTTCTTTACAAACAACATCGGCACTCCTCGAGGTGAAGCTCTCGGCCGAATGAATCCTTTATCCAGTAATTCTTGCATCTGTACCTTTAACTCCTTCAGTTCTGATAAGGACATTCTATAGGGTACCTTCAAGATTGGCTCCATTCCAAGAGCTAACTCAATCATGAATTCTATCTCTAGCTCTGGTGGCAACCCTGGCAACTCTTGAGGAAATATGTCAGGAAACTCATGCACTATTGGGATGCTTTCTAATTTAGGCTCATCGGCAGTGGTATCCATAACTACGACTAAGTACGCCTGACATCCTTTAGTCATCAACTTCGTCACTTCAAGGGACGAGACTAAAGGAATCGTGTTCCTCCTTGACTTCCCACAAATTCGAAACTAGGGCGACCTTCTAGATAGAAACGAATTATCCTACTACCACAATCTACTACTGCCCCATGTTTACCCAACTAGTCCATTCCTATGATCACATCGAAGTCATACATGGGCAACACGGCTAAATCGATACTCTCTTTACTACCATCAATTACGATTCTACAGTCAGCACAGCCTAACGAAACCAGCACATTATCTTTCAACGGGGTAGCAACATGCAGAATCACGCTTAACGGTTTTAACTTAATATCAACCAAATCAGCAAACCGAGCAGACACAAATGAGTGTGATGTGCCAGGATCAAACAAAGCATACGCAACTTAGTCACACAAATAAACCGCACATGTGACCACGCTTGGCGTTTCTTCTGCTTCCCTGCGAGCTACTACATAGACCCTCCCTTGAGTTGGGGGTCGATTCTGATCAATTTGGGGAGTGGCAGCTGACGGTCCAGCCTATGGTCGCTGCCCTTGAGGTATATTCGCTGGAGCTTGGTTCGGGTAAATCCTCATTTGGTGGCCCATCTGACCGCACTTGAAGCACGCTCCAGTTCTTGCTGGGCATGGTCCATTACCATGCCTTCTGCCACAGAGGCGACAGCTCCAATTATGGGGTTCGGCGGCTTCACAATATTTTTTCTTATCGGAGCGACAAAGCGCCTATTGTCAGTCACTAGTCTCTTACCCATCTGGCGATTGTCTCTGAATGAATTAAACCGAGATCCAGATGTGGCATTTCTCTCCTTCAGATCCCTATCAATCATTTATCCCCATTCATAAATATCCTTGTAGGTTCTCAGATTCAGGTCTATCACCTGACTACGAAGCTCGAGTCTCAGTCCATCCCGAAATCTTCGCGCCTTCTCCAAGGGATCCTATACCGATTGGGGTGCGTACCTTGAAAGCCTACAGAATTCAGCTTCGTATTGGTCCACGATCAGCTGATTCTGACGCAGTTGTAAGAACTCCACTTGCTTCCTTTCCCGGGCTGTCTCCGAGAAGTACTTATCATTGAACGTTGTGGTAAAGGTATTCCAGGTCAAGACCGTTCCTTCTAGAAAGATTCTATTCTTGGTGGCAGCCCACCAATTATTTACGGTACCTTCCAGCTGGTACATCACCAATAGTACTTTCTCTTCGTCCATGCATCTCAAGACTCCAAATGTCACGTCCCGACTCTCAAACTCGCGACATCCCTTACCAAATCACCACTAAGTCATAAAAGATAGCGTCCTAGGCAACTGCTATCGACTTAAGAATATATTGCGCATGCGGAACGTGCAATCTTCCAAACAATAAAATCAATATGGGATAGGTAAGAAGAAAAGCGAGACAACCCAATGCTAATATAAAACTATTGAAAATAGATGATCTATAACCTTATAGAGCCAACAGTAGATAAATAAAACCCCATGCTTCGAGGTGGCCCTCCTTGTTCTTACCAGGCACTTTGCTTCTTCTTTTGTCCTTAAATTCAGTTGACTTTTGTCTTTTGAACTCTTTTCAACTTGAGCTCTAAAGACTCTTGTGCTAATCAGGATCCACTCTTTTGTAAATCACATGCGTTGCCTTAGTGTAGGGAGTTAATTACCAACGAGGTTATGAAATGAAGATTTAATGGCTCAAATTGGCTCATCAAAGGGATAATTGTTTGGGATAGAAGAATGAACTGTTCTTCCTCATTTTAGGATGTTTCGAGCTTCTACGTGACATCAATTGAAGCTATCGCAAAAAAGTTGATGTAAGTTAGTATAGCAAAGTTTTTCTTGCGGCTTGCAAAGGATTAAAATATGTTTAAGTTAGAGAAATGAATGTCTTTTATCGTTTCAATCCATTAATCACTGTGAATGACCACTACGTCCACAAACAAAGGTTTTCATTTCAACATCATCTCACTCATCTCTAAGTATGTAGGGGGCGTGTTTGAACAGGGCTTGTCTCTCATAATTTGGGGTACTCCAATTGATAGGTCCTAAACACCTTCATTTGGAAACTCATCTCATTTTCGACAAGATTCAATCCGTGAGAATTTATGATGCACGATACATGTTTCAATGCATGCTTGGATAACTTCATGTGAGAATTCTATGCGTTTCTAGACGTGATAATTGAGTATATCCTAAACCCCTAGGAATCTTAACACTCTAGGAAGAAAGGACTCTAAAAGTTATAAACTCTAAGTGATCGGAAAAAACGATACTTACTTGTCCGCCATGGTTGAAGATCCCTAGGGATATAAAAGGAATGCGTCATTGTATATTCTCTCATTTTGAGAAAATTGGAAGGATACAACTTTTACCCTTGATTATGCACTCTAATCTAAATGAGAGTGCATGGATTGTAGAAATCTATCCATTGTGGTAGCAAGCCCTTGTCAAGATCAAAATGAAGAGTTAGTATACATTCTGAATCTGAAATAAATTGGGACGATACCGCCTTACTCTTGATTTTGTATTCTAATTAGAACACAACTAAGTAGATTAAGTCATGGTGATGACCACTTTACTTTTGTATTGATGCCTTCTACCCTTCTTTTGTCTAGTGTTGACATTTCCCTTTAATTGAGTTCATGGACAGTCTCTATCGAATCCTTCCATCCGTGCTTAAAGGTGTTGTTCAAGAGAAGACCCTCAATCAAATCAATGATTCATTTGCCCTAGTAAGATGATGTTCGCCCCAGCTAGAAGCCTTAATACTTTTCCACATCCCTTTAAGATTTCCTATCCAATTTAGGATATCTTTTGTTCGGACTTTCAAATCTCTCTTCACCTGCACATGATGAAACAAATGTGAGTTTGTATTTCACTTTATTTGAATTTTTAAGAATGGTATACTCCCTTCAAAGTATTATCTTTTCAGGGTTTGAGAATAGTGTCCTCCTCAAGGTATCTTGCCCCAGTAGGACAAGTCTGATTATTCGCCATGAAAGGCTTCGCAGCTTTGCCTCAATATTCTCTTTTAATTGAGTAGGAGGGATTTGCTCCTAAATAGACTCTTCTTGTTCATCAATTTTCCATCCCAGTGACTTGGGTCATTGACCACTTTTGTCTCTCCTAAAAGACGTGGGTTGAGAGGTTAATTCATAGACGAGATGTTTTCATAGGAATGACACATTTACCTTCTTGAAGTACAGCTCCTTGGGGTATTCTGCACAAATCATTATTATTGACACCTAAATTTCAACTATTTCTTTTTAGCTATTCCTACATTAAAAAAAAATAGAACTAATTTTAGTTCTTCACAAAAATAATCAAATCATTTTTTATATTTATTTTTTATACATTCATGTATTACATTTTGCATTGGACCGACGGCAGAAGAAGATCTGAAATTGAACGAACAGACCAGAAGCCACAAGGTAAATTCGATCATCACGGAGAGAAAGTGCAGAAATTCTTGAGGTCATAGGGCTTATTTTGAGCTTAAATTAGATCATATAATGATTAGCTTGGGAAAAAGCCTTAACATAAATGCGCATTTGATTGGAAAAGGCTTAATTTGAGTCCGCAGAAGAGCGAGCGAGCCCACGAGAGATTTAAAATTTCGGACAAACCCACATAATTAGTTGACCGAAATTTGGAGGGTGTAATTGAACAGGTTTTTCAGTCCCGTAGGCCAAATTGCAACAATTCCATAGTTGGGGGACTATTTTGTTATTAAGCAAACCTTGCGAAACCCTAGCTCCATCTATTTAAGCACATGCTTGCTTCACGATTCGGGGGGATTCAATTGAGGGACACGGCTGAGTGAGAGACAAACGAATGTTCTTGGACGCCATTCACGTCTTCTTCTTCGAGGCTGCCCTCAGAATCCACCGCCATGCTTCTGGTGAGGAAGCTTCTTCTTCCTGGGTGCTTCTAACATACGTACGAGAGAGAAGATGGCTGAGCACTAGCTGCTTTCCACGTCCAGAATTCATCAAGGAATTCCACAGGCGCCAATTTCAAAGAAAGGATAAAGAGGAGGGGAAAAAATAAGGGGAAGTTGTCCTTCATCCGTATCATATCACTGCAACTTCTCTTTTGTCCTTTTCTTTGCTTTTTTCTTCTTTTCTAGGTTCTGTTCGTGGATCCAACTTGCAGGTTAATCGAGCTAGAAAAAAAGAAAAAAAAACAAAGAAAATGGGGGGCACACAATTCACACCCCATGGCCAGAAGGGAGTGAAGGAAAAAAGCTCCACGAAACCTGAGAAGGGTTGTCGGGAGCTGTTCTAACTTTCTGGGCAAATAAGGATACGTCCACAAGGAGAAGTTTGTGCAACTTCACAGACATGTGCAACCACCACATCAGACGCCCCCACAGCCATCATACCTCTCGGTGTCCCTGCGGCTCCTTGACGGTTCCGCTCCAACTCCCTGAAGCAGCAACGATTCGACAGCCGAGCTTGAACCATAGCGACGATATTGTTTCGTCGGCCTTGTGCCAGGCGGACCTCTCTCCTCGCTGGTCTTCGTTCTGTCCAGAGAGCCCCATCGACAATCTAGGGGCTTAGTGGACTTCAAGCAAGCTGTCCAATCAATTTGCCACAAGTCAATTGTTGAATTTTCCTTGCCCATCAAAGTAGAGATCAAGACGACCCAACGCTGATCAAGCTGCCCTGTGATGACCGACTACTGCAAGTCCCTGCTGCACAGTGCACCAACCGAGCAGTCCTCTAAAACTTTGACCTGCGATGGCAGAAATTATTTCTTTTTTTTTCCCAGGCCGAGAAGTCCACTGAGACTTTGACCACCAAGTGTAGCACCGAGTAGCCTTCACCCACAACGCGGGCAACATGCGATCCACAAGCCTCTCCATCGTCGTGAACAGATTGTTGTGAAGCCAAGTCTTCCTATGGTCAACGTTGCAGTACTCACGAATCCACAGTCTTAATTCTTTTAGCAGGTCCCATTGAGACTACCCCATCGCAGATTGATTTTCCAGTGCGAGGTTGATATCCGTCTCATCACAGTTGATGTTGGGACTATTCCTTGGAGATTCTACTTGCCGCAGTAGCAATTACCAACGAAATCGTGTTGAGCCATGGCCAACAGCAGCTAGCTTGCACCCTCGGTGATCCGTGAATTCGAGAGTTGCATGCCGATCCACAATCCCGATCCGAGATCCACAAGCCGATTCGTTGAGGTTCAGACTTTGGGAAACTTATCTGCCAGACTGCACTTACACAGCACATGGTATCCATTCTGATTCTGGTTAAAATAATTTTTTTTTATTCTGTTCTAGCTGCACAAATTTTTTGTTTAAAAAAATGCTTATTTTCCTATTTTTTTCATGTAAGTCAAAGAACAATGCAATTAATTTATAAAATTTCATCCTAAATTGAAGATTAATTTTCAATGCTCACTTAAATAATTTAAAATATATTATTTTTTACCATATCATGAATGAAATACAAATTTTAATATATGATGCTTAAAGTTCGATGAAGCATGAGGCAGACTCCATATTAAGGACTCATTTTTTTTAAAAATGTTGTGTTGTCTAAATACATAGGAATATTGTGACGCATGGCTACAAGTATGCACTTTGGATGCCCTCGCCTTCTGCAATACATTCTTTGTAGGAGAGTGAAATCTATGAAATTTAGGCCCAACTTTATGAAAATAAGATGAAACTAGCCTAATGTAAGCTTTTTATATTTTTTGGGATTTTCTAAATTTTTTGATATTTAAAAAAAATTCTCGTTTTTTTATTTTATTTTATTTTTAATAGATAGAGTGGAAAATGACGAGAAAACTACAAGGGAAAAGTGAGAGATGTGAGATTTCATTATGTTTTGTTATTTTCAAAAGTGATTCTTTTTCCACAACCAACT
The DNA here is from genome assembly GCA_028455895.1 of Rhodomyrtus tomentosa. Classification (NCBI taxonomy): domain Eukaryota; kingdom Viridiplantae; phylum Streptophyta; class Magnoliopsida; order Myrtales; family Myrtaceae; genus Rhodomyrtus; species Rhodomyrtus tomentosa. The sequence goes on along the minus strand of JAPCWY010000003.1, from coordinate 42,585,932 downwards.
TTTTTTTGTTTTAGATTTTACTCTAAAATTGATTTTGATTCTCCAAAACTGATTCTAGGAACATAATCGGAATCAAAATTATTTATGTTACCAAACAGCATTCTCTTTTTTTAAACCGTTCTTGGAATGAGAATCAGAAAATCAGATAAGAATCAAAAATGTTATAAGTTATTTTATTATTCATCATCATGTGTGGGAATGCCCACTGTATTATTTTGTACCCTCTTCATTATTATAAACATGAGAGATTGCTAACCTAGAGGGTTATACAATTCATTCATATCATTCGCATTTTTTTCTTTTTCTTCAGACATGGTATCAGAGACAACCCTTGTCGCCTCAACCTAAACCATATCCAATACCCACTATCAGCGTAACCACCATCTAGCACTTGCTTCTCTCTCTCTCTAATCCACTCTCTCAACTAGGTTTGTCGGCCACGTCTTAGGCTCTCGGCCAGGGATCTGGGCCAACTTGACCGGCCACGTCCCAAGTATCTCGGCCATATTGGCCGGCCACACCGGCTACATCCCAAGGCTCTCGGCCATCTTGGCTGGCCATGACCTAAGGCTCTCGGCCAACTTGGCCAAACATGTCCTAGGCCATTCGAATTTGATTTACACATTGAGGTCTGATTAGATCTAATCAGATCCATGAAACGATGGAGCTTATGACTTTCTGATTAATCTAGTGTCTATATTAAGTATTCGTCATAAGTAATACAGACACTCAAATAGCTATTGCTAAATCCGATGAAGTTGGATTAGCCATGAATAGATATGGTGTGACTAAATCTAATATGATGCGATCAAAAGCTCCTACCTTTACATCTACTTCATCTAAGCTCGTCGAACGTGTTTTGACGGAACAGCCTATGTACACACTTTGAAATAAGAATGTCTTTAAAAATTTTACATGGACAGCGACTATCTCATCATCTTACCCAATTTTCTCCGTGCGAGGATGATCCAACTTATGATGAATGGTACACTGTTGATTATTGTATTTATAGTCAATTGTTGAATACTATGGATATTTCTATTCAGACTGTTGTCAGTAATATTGATACTGTTAAGGAGTTATGGAATGCTTTGGCAGATTTATACTCCTCTCTAAATGATTTTTCGCGACTCTATGATGTTATTTGTGGGTTATTGAAGCCAGCTCCTGCTGATCGGCCTCTGAATGGATATTATGAAGAATTTAAATCCTTTGCTGATGAGTTTGATCGATTAGTCTCGTTTACATCTAATCGGGCTACTTTTCAAGAACAACGAAATTAGTTTCTAGTCAACTTATGATGAATGGTACACTATTGATTATCGTATTTATAGTCAATTGTTGAATACTATGGATATTTCAGTTCAGCCTGTTGTTAGTAATATTGATACTGTTAAGGAGTTACGGGATGCTTTGGCAGATTTATACTCCTCCCTAAATGATTTTTCGTGACTCTATGATGTCGTTTGTGGGTTATTGAAGCCAACTCTTGCTGGTCAGCCTCTGAATGGATATTATGAGGAATTTAAATCCTTTGCTGATGAATTTAATCGGTTAGTCCCATTTACATCTAATCGAGCTACTTTTCAAAAACAACGAAATCAGTTTCTAGTCACCTACTATCTTAATGGAGTGGGAGCTCAGTTTGATACTGCTCGATCACAAATTTTTTTAGATGCTTGAGTACCTTATCTTGGAAAAGTTCATCATCGTGTTCTTCGTACCGAAAGTCATGAGGAAGTTAGATTTGCCCCTTCAAAAGTTGGTGAACAGGCTACTGCTTTATATATGAATAGAGGAGGTAGCCATGGTAGCGGAGGCCGTGACTGAGGGGGAGGTCATGGTAGTATTGCTAGTCGTGATCAGGAGACTCGTACTTGCAATTACTGTGGTATTATTGGACATCTTCGCAGCTATTGCCGAAAGTTACAAACTGTACAGGCAGCTTTTGGTTCACGGATCACACCTGCTCATGTTGCATCTGAAATTATACCTATGGACCAAAAAGTTATCACAATGAGTCTAGAGGAGTTTGTTGATACTTGGAGTATCAGACATGAGGGAGTGGAGCTACATCTGCCTCTGCTGCGAACTACAGCAGTCATCTGATTATTCCTTTACCCCAGCATGTGCAGCTCTTCCTTTCGCTATTGAATTATTGATTCCAGTGCAGGTGCTCACATGACGGGTAATAGAGGTATTCTTACTGTATATAAGTCCTCGTCTCCGTTACGCCATATTACTATTGCGAACGAGTCATCCGTGATAGTTCAGAGGCACGGAGCTGCACGACCTTCTAACAAGATCTCATTATCTTCTGTTTTATATACTCTTGGCATGCCATTTAATTTGTTATCTGTTGGTCGTATCACACGGGATTTGAATTGTTCCGTTACTTTCTATCATGATTATTGTGTTTTGCAGGATCTCTTGACGCGAAAAAATTTCATTAAGGGAAGCGTCAATGGTGGGATCTATTAGCTGGATGGTACTTCCATTCCAGCTGCACTAATGAAAGAGACTTATGTTCTAGACATTTACTATCGTCTAGGACTTCCCTCTTTGTCTATGTTGCAGTCGTTGTTTCCTCATTTTTGTTCGGTGTTTACAATAAATTGTGAGTCATATCAGCTTACAAAGTATAGTCGTGTTTCTTTACCACTAAGTGTATCGCAATGAGTAACTGCTCCATTTGCCTTGGTCCATTCTGATGTGTGGGGACCTAGTCCTATTATTTCAACCTTTGGTTATCGTTACTATGTTCTCTTTGTCGATGATTTCACAAAAATGTCATTTGTTTACTTAACAAAAGAACGTTCTGAGATATTTTCTGTGTTTTGTGAGTTTTATTCTTCTATCTGCACTAAATTCCATCATAATATTCAAGCCTTACAATCTGATCGTGAAGGGAAATATATGTCGGATCATCTCCATCAATTTCTTCGTTCTCATGGTATTCACCATCGTCTTTCATATACTCGCACACCTCAACAAAATGGTATTGCTGAGCGAAAGAATCGCCATCTTATAGATACTGCTCGTGTTTTTCTTATACATATGCATGTTCCACAGAAGTTTTGAGGGATGTTGTTCTTATAGCATGCTATCTCATTAATCGCATGCCTCTTTCTTCTCTTAGAGGCAATACGTCCCACAGGTTCTTTTTTCCTAAACGCAGTTCATTTCCTCTTTCTCCTAAAGTGTTTAAGTGTACTTGTTTTGTCTATGATGATCGTCCAAGTGTATCAAAACTAGATCCTCATGCACTGAAATATATTTGTCTTGGTTACTCACGAGTGTCAAAGGATTATCGTTGCTATTCTCCTACCTTAGGAAGAATAATCAACTCTCGTCATGTTACCTTTATAGAGTATCAACCTTTCTTTCCTGCATGTGACTCTAGTTCATCTTATATAATCCCGCAATTGTCCGAATTCACATCTTCTAACCCTGTCATTGTTTATTCTCTGCCAACGGTTTCTCATCCAGTTATCTCTCCAGCATCTTCATTAGAAAATGCTCCCATTGACAATTCTCTTTTTGTGCCAGTCTCTCTCATGGAGGATTCTCCTGCTGAGATAGTCTCCCATGTTGCTGACCCACTTGAGACTGATACTACCGAGCAACCTATTGTTCTTCATAAAAACTATCATGCCTACAGAGATCGCCCTCTTTATACACATTCCTACAAAAGTTTTTCAGTAAGTTTATCAGCTTTTGTGGCCAATATCAATGTTGTTTCTCTACTCACTTCGGTTTTCGAGTCTTTTCAGCATGCCGATTGGCATTTAGCCATGGAGGAGGAAATGAGCACCCTCCCACTCAATCAGACTTGGTACTTGGTTAATCTTCCTTTTGGTGCTTATGGCTGTCGTTGAGTATTTGCTGTGAGGTCAATCCTGATGGAACTGTTGCTCGTCTGAAAGCTCGGTTGGTTGCTAAGGGTTGTGCTCAAACTCATGGTCTTGATTACTTTGAGACATTTTCTCCGGTTACAAAAATGGCCTCTATTCACCAATATGTACGAGAGGCCAGAGGCAAGGTTTTCGTCGATATGTACAACAAAATTAAGAGCAAAGAAGGAGAAAAAGGCATCTATAGACTTGCAAAGTCAAGAGACAAGAAAAGTAAAGACTTGACACGGGCTAGATTTATCAAGGATGAAAATCAAACACTCTTGACAAGAGATTAAGACGTCAAGGGCAGGTGGATAAGTTATTTTAACAAACTTTTTAATGGGGAGAGCGGTAGAAGTGGGGAGTATTTGGAAGATACTTCTGATGATTCAAATAGAAGGTTTATGTATAGAGTTAAAGCACGGAAAGTTAGGGAGGCCTTAAAAGAGATGAAGACTAGTAAAGTCTTGAGACCCGATGGTATTCCTATTGAAGTGTGGAAATACTTAGGGGGTATAGCAATAAATTAGTTGACTAGTCTTTTTAACAAGATCCTTTAAACTAATAAGATGTCTGATAAATGAAGGAAAAATATACTTGTGCCTATATACAAGAACAAGTGGGATATCCAGAAATGTTCTAACTATAGAGTCATCAAACTTATAAGCCATACAATGAAATTGTGGAAGAGATTTATTGAGTATCGTTAGAGAATAGATATCAAGGTTTCTGTCAATCAATTTGGATTTATGCTAGGGAGATCGACAATTAATGGAGAGATATCGAAAAAGAAATAAGGACCTCCAGGTGGTGTTTATTGATTTCGAGAAGGCGTGTGATAGGGTTCCAAGAAAGGTTTTGTGCTGGATTCTTGAGAAGAAAAAAGTACCTTCAAAGATATCGAGGCAATCAAGGACACGTATGACGATGCTACTACATGTGTGAAGGCTTGTGATGGCACATCAAGTTATTTTTCAATCACAGTAGGCTTACACCAAGGTTCTGCTTTGAACCCTTACCTTTTTGCCCTGGTTATGGATGAGCTAACAAAAGATATTCAGGATGAGCTAACAAAAGATATTCAAGATATCGTGGTGTATGCTATTTGCAGATGATATCGTGCTTATTGATGAGATCAGAGATGAGGTTAACGCTAAGTTAGAAGTATAGAGAAGCACGTTAGAGTCTAAAAGATTTACGCTAAGTCAAAGTAAGACGGAATACTTGAAGTATGAGTTTGACACGGTAGGAAGATGAGTTCAAGAAGTCGTAAATATGCTCGGACAGGAAGTATCCAAGAAAGATATATTTAGATATTTGGGATCAATATTGCAAAAGGAGGAAGAGATTGATGAGAATGTAAGTTATAGAATCAGAGCAGGTTGGATGAAATAGTGCAATGCATCGGGATTTTTGTATAATCACAAAATTCCTCTTAGTTTAAAAGAAAAATTTTATAAAACAGTAATCAGACCTACCGTGTTATACGGAGCTCAATGTTGGCCAGTACAAAAGAAATATGAGCATAAAATGGGAATAGGGGAAATGAGAATGTTAAGGTAGATGTGTGGTCATACAAGGATAGATAAGATAAAGAATGAAGAAATTCGACGAAAAGTTGAAGTAGAACCGGTGACGAAAAAGATGAGAGAGCATAGATTGAGATGATTTGGGCATATACTCCGAAGGCGCTTAGATGTACCAGTACGAATAGAAGTTTGCTATCGAGAGTATAACATGAAAAAAACAAAAGGTCGGTCGAAACTTACTTAGGGGAAAGTAGTAAAACAAGATTTAATGGAGTGAAAAATAGATTGGTATACGGTTCGTCTTATGACGGAGTGGAGGAAGGCTATTAGTATTGTGGAGGGGTAGTGCATAAATAGATATATGTATATTTACTTATTTATTTTTACACATTTATCTCTTTTTCCTCCCTTGATTCTGATTTTATTTTTATGATTTTTTAGGGATCATCGATTGCCGACCCAACTAGTTTGGGATAAGACGTTGTTGATGTTGATGTTGATACAAAAATGGACTCTATTTGCCTCTTTTTATCCCTTGCAACTGGGCATTCCTAATCTCTCCATCAATTGGATATCAAGAATGATTTCCTTCATGGTGATATTGCCGAGGATGTTTACATGGAGCAGCCCCCAGGGTTTGCTACTCAAGGAGGGAAAATCTGTAAGTTTTGTCGCTCTTTGTATGGTTTGAAGCAGTCTCCTCGAGCATGGTTTGATAAATTCAGCTTAGCTGTTCGGAGTTTTGGTTTGCTTTAATCTCAAAAGGATCATGCAGTATTCTATCGACGTGCTACTACTGGGTGTATCTTTCTAGTTTTATATGTGGATGATATTGTCTTAACATGGGATGACGAGCATGGTATTACTAAACTGAAAAGATATTTCTATACTAACTATGAGATGAAAGACCTCGGTGATTTGAGATACTTTCTTGAGATCGAGTTGGCTTGGAAGAAAGAAATTATCTTTTTGTCACAGCGTAAATATGTTATTGATATATTAACTGAATTTAATATGCAGCAATTTCGCTCCGCAGAATCCCCTATGGAACCAAGATTAAAGCTTCTTCCTGATTAGGGTAACTTGTTTGAACATCCTGAAAGATACCGGCGAGTCGTTGGTAAACTAAACTATCTCACTACGATAACTAGACATGATCTTGCATATTCGGTTAGTGTGGTTAATCAGTTTATAGCAGCACCTAGACAACCACATTGTGATGTTGTTTTGAGAATTTTAAGATATCTTCGAAGTAGTCCTGGCAAGGGAATTATTTTTGTGGCTCATGGTCATGCTCGCATGGAGTGTTATATTGATGCTGATTGGGCCGATTGCTCTATTGATAAGTGGTCCACCTCTGGATATGCTTTGTATGTTGGTGGTAATTTAATTTCCTAGAAGAGTAAGAAACGGGATATTGTAGCGAGAAGCAGTGCTGAAGCAGAGTATCAAGCCATTGCTACAAATACTGTAGAGATTATATGGACTAAACATCTTCTGAATGAGATTGGATATAAATCGAGTGGTCCCACATCGTTATGGTGTGATAATAGTTCAGCAATTCACATTGCTTCGAATCCCATCTTTCATGAGAGAACAAAGCATATCGAGATTAATTGTCATTTTGTTCGACAAGAGCTTACACGTGGTAGTCTCACTCTCTCACACATCTGCGCTAGAGATCAGCTAGCAGATTTATTTACTAAACCTTTAGCTGGGCAACAGGCTTGCTTTATATGTAACAAGCTGGGCATGGTCGATATCTATGCCTCAAATTGAGGAAGTATGTTATAAGTTATTTTATTATTCATCATCATGTGTGGGAATGCTCATCGTATTACTTTGTACCCTCTTCATTATTATAAATATGAGAGCATGCTAACCTAGAAAGTTAGACAATTCATTCATATCATGATCCTCTTTTTTTCTTCTTCGGATAAGAAAATCAGAATGGTTACCATGTAGGCCCTTAGAATATTCAAAAATTTTGTTGCCTAAATTAATTAATTTGACTTTCGAGCTTATCTTGTTGAAATATATTGCGTATCTCGTGGGATAAGTTGTTTATATTGTGGATTATTTTCGTGTATATCTTTTAAGATGTTGTGGATAAGGCAAGATTTTATTGCCGCGACCTAAAATAGAAAAACCTAGGCTAAGAGATTAGGTTAATTATTTAACTAACCTAACTCGGACTCTCCCAAACCCATACCAAATCGCAGCTTAGGTTTTTTTCATGAAAGATTATTCAATTGGAGCAACCATTAATCGTTCTTGAACGATCGACTAGAAACTTGAATAAAATAGCGGATGAACTATTTTATTTCTACGAACCAAAGAAAATGAGTTCAGGGACTTGGTTACATTAATTGAAAAAATAATGCCCTTTCGGTACCAAATTCAATGAAAGATCTCTTTAGATTGATGATGTGAATTGAATGACTTAGAAAGTGGAATGGACCATATGATACTCGAAAACCATGAATTTTTGTATTTTAGGATTAAATGACAACCACTATGAAAACATGCCTCAAAATGTGACAACATCCAATTTAACTTAAGCAAATAATTTCTCAAGGTCATAACTCGTATTAGATATTATTTAAGATATAAAAATGAGGTTTCGACATAATTAACTATAAAAAAAATGAAGTTCATTTACATGAATTAAAACCAAAGTATGAACACAAATTAAAAAGAAATGGTATGGAACCTAAGGCCAAGGCTCCCACGATCTGAATATGGCATATTAGTCCGCAAGAGCACTCGCCCAAAAGGGGTAGAGATCTCCAATCCGGAACATGAGCGGGAACAAATACTAGAGTCTCAAGTGCAATCAAACATAAGATCTTTTCGTACCATTTCCCTATCTAAGATAAACTCAAGGGTGATCGCAGTCGGAGTTTGACCGTAAATGTGTGCAAAGAGTCATGATCGCCACAATGCGATAGTAGGCACATCAGTTTATATCACACACCGCTTCAATAAGCATCTACATACCCAAACTCCAACTGCATAAAACAAGGTCAACACAGACTCCACCCTTATTTCTCCCATTTGCAAAAAAATCTAACGCATTGGTTAGAGAATTCACCTCACCTTCAAGAGCATCTGCATGAAAATCAAGTCAGAAAAATCATCCAACTTTTTAATTGGCTCAAGTCCACTCAAGATTTTGAAACCAAGTACCCAGCGGAGTCGCCAAATCTGTCACGACCCTCATTCGGAGTTTAAGGGTGGATGGAGAGTTTAAGGGTGATTACCAATTTCTAAGGATCTTTAGTGATCCATAGGTCAGTTGGGACTCTCCCAAGTGCTCACCTCACGCAACGGCGGGGATTCAAAGCGATTTCGACCTTCGGTGTGGACATGTGACATGTATGTGAGTGCACATGCTACAGAGAGTCGCTACTAATTTTTGAGGAAGGTAGATTAGAAATCTCGTCGGGCGATGGGAGAAGTCACGTGACTTAAATGAAATCAAAGATTTGGAACGGGAACTTAGTTATGCAAATATTTTCGTTGACGCCCTTTCGATTCCTAAATTGAATGGCGTTCCTAACTATGGATTTCATGCGGAAGATTTAGAAGGAGGAAGCTCTAGAACCTAAGAATTCGTTCAGATGAAAATATCGAGCCTATCAATCACAATCAGTAGAAATAAGTACGCAAATCAAGGATCCAGGTCATGCGGATAAAATACATAAAATCAATACATGGAATCCTTAGTAAAGCCCCAATAGCTTATAGAAGAGGTGTTTAGAGTTTGAAAGGGGTTTGGGAATATTTGGGAACAATTTATTCAAATGGGAAAAATTGTCATTTTAAAAAAATTCAAAAGGATTTAGGGATAACTTTCCCATGAGGCGTAAAATTATTATTTAAAACATATTTGGCATCAAATTCGTTAGAAATAGGATTAGCTGACTGAATGTGACTATTTTCTAATTTCTGAGATTTTCCAAGATTTTTTATGAATGTTTTGAAACGATTTTTCCATTAGGGGAAAAATCATCATTTTAAGGAGATTTGAAAGTCAAGATCATCAAAAATAGGATTGGCCAGTCAAATGGGCCCATTTATTAATTTTCGATATTTTTTGAAATTTTTAGGAATTTTTGGACAATTTTTCCATGAGAGTAAAAATTGTCATTTTAGAAAGAATATGAGGGAAAATTTGTCAAAAATAGGATTGGCCAGTTAAAATGGCATGTTTCCTAATTTTTGAGAATTTTTAGAATTTTCAAAAATTTTCGAGACAATTTGCCCATGAAGGACGAAATTATCGTTTTGTAAAGAATAAGAGCGTAAAATCAGGATTGGCCACTTGAATTAACCAATTTCCTAATTTTTGAGATTTTTCATAATTTTTAGAATTTTTCTAAATTTTTTCAATGAAATTTCTATTTTTTTAATTTTTAAATCATTTTTCTATTTTTTATTTATTTTCGAACTTTTTTTATTTTAAAAAATGGGCCGGGTCGGGTTGACCCGTCCAGGCCCCACGGGTGCCCGGCCCAGACCATATGGGCCCCATGTCGGTGTAAGATTAAAACGACACTGTTTTAACAAAAAAAAAATTGAATTTTCTGAATTTTTAAATTTTTTTATTAATTTTGCTATTTTCCCACCCATTTTAATCCTATGCACCAGAATATGCTACGTGGCAAGATCTCAACCGTTAGATCGAAAATTAGTTTTAAATTCTCAAAAAACAATGGATGGCTGAGATAGCGACGTGTGACTAAACTTGGACCACACGATCACAAAAGGATTTTTTAAATTCCCAAATGTTTAAACTCGATTCTAAGCATATAGCACTCATCTTAAGGAAGATTATAGGCTTAGTTGAGCGTTTCGACCTTCGATCATCGTCCATTGAAGGTTTGCAGTTCTTGACTCCGGAGAGGCTCGAGAAAGGCTCGGTCAATTGATTTCCACGTAAAGCAATGCACAAAAGGGTTAGGAATAGGTTTAGAGAAGGTTCTAGGTTCTAATCATGGCATGAATCGCATAGATAGTGATTGGAACTCCTAGCCGAAATCAAAGCATCAAAAACCAACTCTGGAGACAATTTATCGAACATGTAATGTGTGCACACGAAAATGGCCAAAACGTGTAATTAACGTTGATTCGCAGACGAAATCCTGTGAAACGAATGTTAGATATCATTCATGGTTCAATTGACTTCGCAAGCTCCTTGGTTTGGCTCGGCTTGCTAGGAGCCAAATCGAGCCAAATAACAACCGCAAAACAAGGCGATAAAAATGGACCTGAGCTTGCTAGAAACGAAGGCGGCGTGGCGAGGCGCGACGACGACGTACTTGACCTCCTTTCCCTCTCTCCAACTCTCTGCCTAAGTGTTTTTCGTTCTCCAAAAAAATTTAACACCAAAAATGGGTCTAGAGTATGGAAACCATCTAGGAAAGAAGATTGAGTTTAACTAGTTCAAATTGATGAAAATCCCCTCCCTCAAAGTTTAACCTGAATGAAATATTTATCCAATTAGGGCCCTTAATGACTAATTTGTGTCAATTTGACCTCACCAGTGTGTTTAGATGTTGAAAAACCTTTGGGTGAAGGTTCATCTGTGCATGAGTTCATCTTTAAAATGACCAATTTGACCTTAATTGAAAATCAAGGATTAAATTTTTAAAAAAAAAAGTGCAATTAAGCCACTTTCGCTAAAATTGCTCAATTTCATGTGGACTGAAATGCACTATGAGGCATTAGAGACAAATGTCATGACTCGGAAAATGTGAAAATGGAGAATAAAAAGACTCAAAACTTAATTTTTTGACTCAATTCGGATTTATATTTATGAAGATTCTTATGGTTCCATATTGATTTTTCCAAGTTTTAAATGGTGAAAAAGAAAAAATATATATATTAGATATTTTTGCGCCCACAAATGATATTTTTTGTAATTTTCAAGTATTTTTTTATTAAAAGAAATCATAAAATTACAAAAAAAAAAATGAAAGATATGTTTGCTCAAAAATGATTCCTTAAACTTGGCTAAGGCTTCCATAGTTGAATTTCAAATTTTATGAATTTTTATTATATTTTTAATAATTTTTCTAAAGAGAAACTAATTAAAAATCAAGTGTCGATATGTACACAAGATAGAATATACTCTTCAATTTCATGATTAAGAGAGCTTCACATCCATCATATATTCTTGATCCAAACATAGTAACACTTAGAGGTTCTCGTTCAAGTGAGAGAGTGTCAGATGGGAAGTCTATTGACTCAAGAATTGTCACCATGTTGTAACCTCTGAGATATTAGCTAATGGAATTCAGTCGATTGATTGACGGCGTGAATAAGTGGATGTAGGCCTGAACAAAGCCGAATCACTATAAACTCTCTGTATAAATTCTTTATTCCTTGAAGTCTCCGTTATTATATTGTGATAGTTGAATAGTGCATGCCACTGCATCTGAGAACACCTCAGATCTTGTTAGCGATCATCATTTGAATTTAAGCTTTGAGCTTGTCCGTTTAAATTCCACATTGATTTTTGTGATTCATTGAAATCACGTATTCATCCCTTCTAGGTAATAAGGCTAGCCCCAATATAAGCAAGCAAGCATTTCATCTAATTCGTTCGGAGTTGCAATATCCAATGTTTAGAATCACATAAGAAGATTTTGATTTTGTTCTTCTTTTCTTGTGCTGCAGGAAAAAAAAAAAAAAACATAGCAATCTGCAGCATGCAATCTGAATATGCATATTTCTCCCCCCTTTTTTATCACAAAAAATAAGTAGTGTAAATATATATGAAACAGCAAGGCTCAGTGCAGAATATCAAATTCAACATCACTCTTAAAGCCAGCACAAAATCAAAAAATGACTGAAATAAAGTGAGGTTCATTTTGGCCGATTCATCTTTTCTTCAGGAGCTTTGGAGAAATTCTTCAGTTCCCCCCCAAGGGCATCAACCTCAAGTACTACATCCTAGCAACAGTGGTCAATTCAATCTTTTGATTCATCAATTTTGCAGTCACCATGTCCTTCACCTTCTGAATTTTTTCAAGTTCACACCACAAAGTTCTCTTATTTCATCCTTCATTTCACGCTACTTGAACCTCATGTCATGTAACTGCTCTTCCACGGATTCAGTCGGAACTTCATTTGGATCTGATTCTGTTTGAGTTCCAGTACACTCCTCCTAAACTTATGCAGTGTTTATATTTTGAACTTCGTGTTTATAAATATATAAGCTTCAAATGCTTCCTTCTGAGCTGCATCTGCAAGAGTTTTTTAAGGTTCTGTAATATTTGATGCATGAATCTCCATGGTAGCACTAACTTCAATCCTTTCAGACTCCCACAGAGGAGTTGATGTTGCTCTTACAGTGCGTTCAATGCTGGTCATTTCAAGATCACTACCCTTTCCTTGTTATCAAAGTTACATGCCTGATATTCGTCAAGCATTTCCCCATGACTCAGTCTCACTTTTGCTTCCTCTCTCAGCCTTTCTTCTTCAACTGCTTCTTGAGTTTCTTCTTTCCTCCTCTAATTCTCATTCTCAAAAATTTCTCTGACCATTTCTACATATTCTTGTTCAGCTTCTTTATCTTGCTGCAGAATTTTAGTAATTTTAGCCTTGGCAGCAACTTCCTTCTCCTCGAGAACTTTCTATCGTGCTCCTTCAACACTCATATCATCCTGACCTTCTCCTCCTTCAACTATATAATTATTAGTGTTAGTATGCTCATCAGACATTTCATCTCATCATCAAATTCATCAACAACACTTCGGATGAAAGTTCTTGTACCACCTCTCCTCTTCAAAGGCTATGTGGATTTGCTGGCATACTCTTGCAAATCTTCTCTTCCTTGATGGTTGAGATTGCTGTTCAACAGCAACAGCTTTAGAAATATCAATTTTGACAGACTTGCCTTATCTATTTTCCCACCCTTACTTTTGTGAATCTGAAACCCATCTTGTTCATCATCTGTTCTCCAACAGTCATCAAAGGCAGTAACTTGACTTTGAGCCAGGCTGGAATCTCAATATTGAAATGCTAAGAAATTCTAGTCACGAAGGAACCATAAGGCAATTTCTCTTTGTTCTTCTTGATAGTCTTGTACATGTGGGGAAGGCTATGTCATTTGCAATGGCCCAGATTATCTTTGCTTCATATCTCGAGACATCGGTTATGGAAGACCCCTTGGGTTTGAGGTAATTGATGATGATTTCATGAAGCACATACTTAGACAGAAGTAATTGTGACGTACATAAGATTTATGAGCTCTGGTGAAGTCCGAGATACTAGAGAAAGTTCTTTACACCTAGAGTATTCACAGGATCAGACGCTTGCAGAGTACAGTGATTATCAAAAACAAAGAATCGGATAGTGTGTGGGCAAAAACATTGATACATTGGAGTAGAAGTAAGCTGTGAGTCCAGGATAGGCAGGGGAAGTGAGAGAGCACCAACTTTTCAGATTCAATTTAGCAAGATGATGCTGAACAGGAATGCCAAAGTTATCAAAGTACACACAATCAACTGCGTTATTATTCATTTCTCCTCTGGTGAACATAGATTTGTAGTAACTTGAACAGTTCTTTTTGATTTCCTACTACTGGAAACCTTCCGAGTATCCTTTTGAAGTTATTGAACAACCTCTCATCATCATCCTCTCTCTTACTGTACTGAGAAAATATCCACCTTCAGTCTCGACCAGACTTCTTTTTCTAGACACCAGAGTTGGAATCTCTTCAGCTATAGATGATTCACCCACTTTCTCTTTAACCCTCCTGGAGGTCACTGTTACTGCTTTCCTTTTCAACATTCTCATAACTAGGTTGAATTACCTGGAGAGGCAAAGAAAATACAGCCTATAATTCTCTTTCTGAAGCAAAACCACTTTCCCTAATAAAACATTTAATTGTTTCTTCAAAAGTACGACTTGCTCTAGCACACCTTCTAGCATCCCTCTAGCATCCCTCAGAACTTTCGCTATCACAATGTCATTACTCCGTTTTGAAGTAGATTGAAACCTTGGAGTTTTGATTGCTACCCTGTGTTTCGGTTCCCTCGTCTGAAGAATCAGGGATTTTGAAGGCATCATCCTGTGCCCTACGACCAATTCTAGCAAGACGACTCAATCAATGAGAACCCGGCTAAAAAAATTTTGAACCATTGGCAGAGAGTTCGGAGCTATTGAGGGTTTGGAAAAGATTTGACAGAAATGTATTTTAACTTGCGTTCAGAAGAGAGAAAGAGGTGCGAAGGAAGAACGATGGCTTAGAGAAATTGAAAGCAGAGAGGGTTCCGCAGAATATGAGTATTCTGAGTGTTTGAGAACGTGAGAATAAGAAGGGCGACGGTTTAGGGTCTTAAAATAATTTCAAAAGCTGAAGCTGTCACTTACTGGAAATTTTGAAAATTGGGGTCTGAAAATTTGGGGACTTAACTGAAATTTTGTAAGAAGTAGTTTTTGGAAAATACTTTTGCAATGATGCTTGATTTCAATATGCTTAGCTCTTGAGTGGAGAATTGGATTTTTGGTTAAGTTTTAACGGTACTCAAGTTGTCGCATTTTATCTCAACAATTCATTTTTCCAACATCAAAATTCTCAATTATTGTTTCATCCACAAAATCTAAGCGCAACAGTCTCCTAGAGCCACATACTCTGCTTTGACAGTGGATAATGCTACGCTATGTCGTTGGAATGCCATGAGATTAACTTACAATCTAATGGTTGACATGTCCCTGAAGTGTTTTCCCTTATCAATCTTACATCTAGTAACGTCAGTGTGGCATCCCAGGACACCATCCGATACTATACTAATCGCACTCTGTTTTAATATGATATTATATATAATAAAGGTCGCGTGCGAAAGACTAACACAAACAAGCTAGGCTAACGAACAAGTGCATGAAACAAACGGCGGGCACGAAGCCTAAAGGATTTGGCCTCAATGGGGTTCTCTATCCAATAGCATTCACAATCACTAAGAACATATATAGCCAAATACTCCTTATATATGTTAGGACAGATTTATATACATCGTCCCTTACTCAAACGAAATATAAGAATACACCGGAAGGATTCACATGTTAAAATTTATTCTTTTTGGATATATTCAATTGTGGGCTTTATTAATTGTTACTGTAATTATTAATTGGTCTAATAAAGGTAAGATATATACAGTTTTCTATTTTAGTCAGATATGGGACTGGATAGTATGGACTGAGATAAACCTAATTTTTTATGAGGGGATAGGTTTCATTCTCTATAAATAAAGCTCAATTCCCTCCTCTAAACCCTACTGTCCACATAACCTCACACATAAAATCGTCTGAAGCGTTAGTGAGGGGCCACCTCATTGGGTTCATAAAGGAGAAGCTCTTGAGCATCGGATTCTCGTAATTCCGCATCGAGAACGATGAATCCGAAACAAGGTGTGTTAATTCTTTAACTCTATAAATTAGTGATTTGTGTATCTGCACGCGTGTATCTTGGGTCGCTGCATACGGATTATAATCGCAGCTTACATGTGGTATCAAAGCCTGCACGTATTAGATCGCGAATCGCGTTCTCAGTGTTTTTCGAAATTTTATTTTTATCGAAATCGAAAGAAAATTATATATTCGAAAAGTACTCAACGAGACGAGTAAAACCATATAAAGATCGTCCTCGGCAACCTCCGAACACGCTATCAAGCGCCGCCACTCGCCGGTGGCAATCGAGCGCGTGGCAGCCACGCGCCCCATACGTTACACGCATTGATCCAAGCCCCACACGTGCGCGACACATGGGGGCTGACATCAGCATGACGTCATCTTAGCTCGGACAACCCGACCCGAATCAGTTGACCCGACCCTAATAGTTGACCGTTGACTCGGACCGTTCAGTTGGACCAGTTGTTGATCGGTTCGACCTAACCGCCTCGACCCGGTTCGCTAAACCAATTCAGGGGCAGCGGTCGGATCGGTTTGAAGACCGGCTGAGACACTGCCGAAGCTTCTGGTGGCGCGTGAGGGCGCGTGTGTGATCCAATGGGGAAGTTTCAAGTACCAGCGTGCTCGTAAGGTCATGCTCTACAAGATGGTCTATTTATTTTTCACGTTTGGCACTTTTATTGATGGAAAATACTTGTGGAACTCCAAATACGTGTATATTTTGGAGTATTTTTTTTTGCGTATTTTCAGGTATTTCTTTATGGTTTTATGAAATACGGGTGCAAAGCTCACATGTAAATACAACATATGGATATGTGGAGTATGATTTATCAATTACATGTTTATGGTTTGACATGAATTATTGAGATATCAATGAAAATTAGCGAGGCGTATAATTTTGAGATGATTGCCCCTAATTTCTGAAATTGCAAGCATACGGTAAATGTGAAATATAAAGTTGTATCCCAATTTAAGGTAAATTCAGTTGGGTTGTGACCGCCAAAGAGGCACGCTTGGTTGAATTTAATAAAGAACATGTTTTATTATATTGGGATGTCTCCTGTTTTAAGCATACTTATACTTCCAAAGAAGGTGATTGCGTATTGATGCATGGAGGGTTACATGTACAACATATGGTTGAGAATTGATTAGTTTAAGTGTTGTCTTACGCCCAAAGGTGGTGATTAACAAAGATTGAAATAAATTCTCATGGCCGCTGTATTGTAGGGAGTATACAACTGCATGTCATGTTTTCTGCCTAAATGTGATTATATGATGATGCATGTATCTCTCAGGGTGAAATTTCACATTATGCTAATTAAAAATATAGGGTATTTTTTCAGTTACCGTTTTTGTGAACAGCAACTCTATTAACATTGAGAATTGAGATTCATACGGGTTCAATTTTTGAGAATTGAATGAGGATTTTCTATTTACAAAGGATTAGCAAATATTTATATTGCTCTTGTTAAGAAAGACCTCATAGTTCTCAGTTTCATTAGTGAGAACTTTCAAAAGCATTATGTGCTTATTGGGTAAAGAGCGATTGGATTCGCTTGTTTAATATAAAGCGATCCATTAAAGAATACTTAAAAAGGTATTTTTGCCAGTTAATTGCACTGCTAAGTAAATAAAGGAAGCCTTGGAGTCTTTGAAATTATATCTCATATATTACTAAGAGTGGTATATATCTGAAATGACTCATCAACATTAGGTGTGATGGTTCTATTAAGATTAAATATTACGTCTTAAAGTTGGTGGAATTGCATATTAAGTGGTTCTGAAATCATACTCATAAAGAAATATATAAACCACCGGTCATACTAACTATTTAGGTCCATTGAAAGCATTCTTTGAGAATGATGATAACCGCTACTTCTTTTATAAGAAGAACATTTACATAAAGAAATACTACAGTTGATACAAAAACTTGGTTATCGAAATATGAGTATAAAGTAATGACTCTTTGGTGTTGGTTTGTGAATTTTTTCTATCTAAAGTCTCATCTGGTTTGTGATGGCTAGATAGCGATGCAACATATTATGTTGCGTTTACCATATAGGAATTCATAAACTAAAGATACCAAATCATGATGAATCAAGCTCACTATAGAAATAACTATAAAGCTGATATTGAATTGATGGGAATGTCATTCCGATTTTTGGTTTTAATGTGACATTAAGAAACATGTTTTATGTACTCTCCTTAAAGTCGAAATTTATTTTCCGTATCAAGTTTGGATATGTGTAGTTACTCTTTTGAGATTTCAAATGAAGCAATTGCTATTTTTTTAATTAAAATAAAGCTAGGTACTACTTTATGTCCAATGGATTGTACATATTATGTTTATCTCCCAATGGATTATACGTCGCTTATACAGCTGAAACGTTGTTCGCAAAATATCTCTTCCTAAGGAATAATCATGTGCATTATGAAATAAATTTCTTGGTCACATTAGTAAAGAAAGAGTGGAAAGATTAATAAAGCCAAGCATTCTAATCACTCATAAAAGTGACCCAGACACATGCGTAGATTGAAGCAGAGGTAAGATATCTAAGATTAAGGATGAAATTGTAGTCGATGGTTATGACCTATTGAAGGTCATTTATACTGGTATAAGTGGATACTATATGGCAATATTCTATAGATTTTTTATCACATTTTAATTATGGTTTTTTCTCTATATATATTTTTGTACTTGAGTAAAGAAAAGTGTGGCTGAAAGGCGCAATCATACATTATGGATATAAAGAAGATTATGATTTATAAGACTAACTTTTATGGTTTTCTATGGGGTGAAACTTTCCAAGTGGCCCTTTATATTGTGAATTATGTTTCTACTAAAATTGTTCCATTGACTTCTTTTGAGTCATGGGCTGGACGTTAATCTTGTTTGAACCATATTAAGTTTTGAGGTACTCATGTGAATATAAAGTAACATAATCCAACATTAGATAAGTTGAAATCCAGAACCACTCAGTTTTACTTTGTACCTTATACGGATCATTCAAGGGGTATTGATTTATCATTCCAAAAGAGGAATACGAATTGTGGAATTACAGATAGCTAAATTGTTTGAACTTGATATAGCCGAATAAGGGTAGTTGCTCATGGATATTAAAAGTAATAGTGTGGTGGGGATAACTGTGTTGTTTTTCTGCCTATACAAATGATCATGCAGTATTTTAAGTTACGATTAGATTCTATTGGGGTTCAGGTTCTTGTTATTAAGACAATCCCTAATGAAGTTTATCAGACCCCACAAGCACAGAATAAAGGTTAAAGTAACTCCTCTTAAAAAATCTATCAGGCAGAGGTGATCAGTTGTATCAAGTCATATTAAATAGTCTATCCAGTAGAGCATGACTATAAAATCGACTATTTAATTGATCTAGCGATTTATACAGTTGCTATTTCTTATTCATAATTAGCATTGTGGTTGGATGCATAGTAGATGAGATACAGACTATGAAACATACGGTGTTTAAAAGCTTATTAGCATGCCTCAAAGCCACAAGTCCATCTGCTGCAATTGGGTATGCAAAACTTAAAAGTAATCCAAATAATTTTTTTTAAGTTATTATATCCGATTACTTTTTAATTAGTGTTTTATTTAAGAAGTTTAAATACAGATTTGTAGTGAAATTTTTCACTCATAAAGATGAGTAGACATAAAATAATTTTTATTCAGTCTCTCATAAAGTTTTTTTTGGAGTGATTAAGGCATTGATAGCTCATTGTAATAAGGAGCTTTATCATTATAATAAGGAGCTTTATCAGATATTGAAACTTATTGTTAATATTGAAACTTATTGTTAATTGGATACTTCAAGGAAGTCTATATTATGTAACCCGAAGGTTTTGCAGCAGATGATTCAGATAAACTTGTGCGCAAAGATATATGAATCCCATATAAATGCCATAAAATAAAGTTTGATCGTGTTCATGGGTATTCTGAACTGAAAGGTTTGTTTATGGGTTTGAGTAAGTTTTAAGATACTTGTTGCTTGAAGTTTCATAGTATTGTTGTTATATTTTGCTATGTCAAGAACAAAGTAAATTAGTGTCACGTCCCGACTCTCGAGCCCGCGACATCCCTTGCCAAATCGCCACCAGGTCATAATAGATAGCGTCACAGGCAATTGCTATCAACCTAAGCTTATATTGCGCAAGCGGAACGTACCATCTTCCATTCAATAAAATCACATGGGATAGATAGAAAGTAAAGCCAGATTGCAAAATACAAAAGGCTGATGAGAATAGATGATTCATAACCTTACAGAGCCATCAACTGATAAATACAACCCCATGCTTCGGGGTGGCCCTCTAGGACTCACAAAAAGATATAGGAGTCAGGTAAGGTTAACTCTCATCTATCCCAAAACAGTATCCCCCACAAAAATAACCACAGTTCCCTGACTACAAAAAGGCCCTAACCCACTACTGGGAAGACTCGACATCTATGTCGTAATAATCAAACGGGGGAGCCGGGGGTCATCACAAGAACTCTGGCTAGAACGCACAGAGGGGGCTACCGATTGCTCAGGCTCGAGATCGAGCTCCATATCAGGCGCGGGTTCCATCACTTCCCCATCAGGTGTATCAATATCCATCGGGTCCCAAGCGGGGATATTAGGGACCCCCTGTAGTGGTGGCCCCTCAAATCCTCGAAGCGGACCGAAGAGATCCATCCCATCACGAAGATACCAGGCTTTAAAGAGATGTGCCATCAGATGTGGCATCCCTTCATCAACCCATATCGTCGTGATGTGACGCTCCCACATCTGGTCCGTACCTGGTACCGGATGGAGACTGATATCAAGTGATGAGTCAGTGGGGGTGCCGAACCGCACCGGTCTTTCCATTACTTCGTACCTGAAAAACAATTGTCCCGCGACGGGGTGAGAAATGAATCTCAGTGAATCAAGCCTAATCTCAGTTAGGACAATGATTCGCCCAGAACATCCTACGTGCCACAAAAAGATCACAAGATAACAACAGATATATATATAAATATATCAATCATAACAAGTCTGACAAATCTACCACCAACAGAGGTACAACCACTCAGGCATACACAAGTTCATTATTAATCAATGACCCACGCGACTGGCGTGATAAATACATCAATAGTGCGATCCCGCACTCTTCTGGCAAAACCAGGCTACGTCCACTTTACCCTCTCAGCGACGGCTACTACAAGCAGTGTATCCAGTGCACCCGGCACGGCACTGCGAGTAGGCATTCCTTAAAAAGGAGCTTCGGTCCTTCACAAACTGCGATCGGCATCCGATAATCCCTTAAAACCGTACGACTGGCACGGGGCATGGATTATCGTGCTTCTGACAAGTCGCAAATTTCCATACAATCAGTACGGTACAAGTACCCACGGTACAAAGCGAACTTGCCAGGTAGCGTCATTGACCCTTTTAATGACCACACAAATTGCACTCGGCAATCAATTCATTGATTATCTTGGATTAACGCTAAAATTCTACAAGAAATACAATCAACTCGGCCCCAAGGCCCACAAGATTCCCAATTGAACTTTTCAGCCAGGCAAACAAACCAATCAAGCAATTCACTCACTCTCGAGTAATCAACTTAACTCGGCAATTTCAAGCTCAATTCATATTAGAAATCTTAATTCTCAGTCAAATTATAGCAATCAATCGTTCGCTCGTCTCTAACCTGTCACTCACTCGCGAGCAACTCAATCAATCAATTAATTGCTAAATTACCACAAATAGCTACAGACAATTAATCGATCGACCATGTATCCTAACCATGGTTTCTATCTAAACCGGTCCCGATCGAAATATATATATATATATTTTTTTTTATAAATAAATAATTAATTAATTAATTAACTAAATAAATAAAACAGACTAATCCTAAGCGCAATTAGCGCCCTAACCAAGGTTTAGAGTCAACTCACTATTTGAGTTAGCTCGATCGGCGACGGCGGCGGCGGCGGCGGCGGCGGCGGCGGCGATAAAACTAAGGTTTATCGCTCGACGGGTCGGGCTCAAACTTTGGCGACACCCCGTAGGAGTCCGGCGAGGTCGCCGGAACAGGTGGCCGGCGGCGGAGCTCCGGCGAGCGGCGGCCGGCAGCCTGCAACAGTGAGAAACCAGAATATTCAACCGACACTTCACGGTTTTCGGCCGTTTTCCGGCGACACGGGCCGGGACAAGGCCGGCCAGGGGTCGGAGGCTCACCTAGGGGTCAGTGGGAGTCGGCCGGGACAGGTGGGCTGCGGCGGAAGGCGGCCGGCGACGGCGGACAGCAGCGATCAGTGGCTGTCCTGTTTTCGAGCCGAAACAGGGCTCTCGGTCGGCGGCGGTTTCCGGCGGCCACGCGCGGCGACCGGCGGAGCTGAGCTGGGTGGCGGTAGAGGAGACCCAGGGGAGTCGTTTGGCGGCGGCGGTGTGGTACGGCGGCGACGGTGGCGGCCGAAACGAAGACCGGAACAACCCGGGTTCAAAACCAGAGCACCGAGACTTTCGGGCCGGATTTCGGCGGTTCCGGCGGCTGACGGTCGGCGACGAGGGGTGGGATCGGTCGAGGGGAGGTCGGGGGTTAGCTGGGTGGTGGTGGTCGGCGTCGGTGGCGGCCGTGGCGGCCGGAGGAGGCCGCGGAGTTCTCGGGTCCTCTGACCCGAAAACAGGGCAGGCCCGGCCGTGAGTTTCCTTCGGCGAAACGGCGGCGGCGGCGGCTCGGCCGGGGTCCAGGCGATGGCGACGAGTGGCTGGGGACGGTGGCTGCCGGTGGGGGTGTGGTGGTCGCGAAAAATGGCGACGGAAGGAGGAGGAATCGGTCGGCAAAGGGGGTTGTCGGCAAAGAAAAAAAAAGAAGAAGAAGAAGAAGGAAGAAGAACAGAAGAAGAAGTAGCAAGAAGAAGAAGAAGGAGGCGGCAGAGGCAACGTTGGGCAGAGGGCAGGTGGGGCCCACCTTGACTTTGGGCCAAAAATTTAATTTTTTTTGTCTTATGTGAGTGAATTATTGGGAGGGGCAAAATGGTAATTTTGGCGCGCCGGGACTGAAACGAAATTTTTGGTGTACTGATTGATGGGTAATTTCGGCAATTTCACTAGTCAAGCTCGATCAGGGTTAAGCTCGTTTGCAAAAACGGCAATTTAAAAATCGCCACGGATTAATTTCGAAACTCAATTCGAAATAATCTAAAGTTCGGAATTCGTCCAAATTTTCGTCTTTTCAGTCCTTATAGTCCAAAATGGCGTCGACTATGAATATACATTCATATCATTAAATCAACTCCCGGCACTTACAAGGGTTGAATTTCCAGGACGTCACAATTAGTATATATACTACAAGATCAGTGGGAGGAATTTCTTTTCCTTATATTCTATGTAGACGATATCTTGCTTGAAAGCAATTTTCTTGAATTTTTGCATAAGGAGAAGCAGATATTGTCAAAACATTTTTTACGTGATTGATCTTGATAAATAGTATTTTGTCCTAGGCATTGAGATTCATGTGGATTATTCTTGCCATGTATTGGTTAAATCCAAGACACGTTCACTGGATGACTGCTAAGAAAATTTTAAGGTACTTAAAAATGACAAAAGGCTATGTGCAGGACTTAAAGCTAGTAGGGCATTTGGATTTAGACTTTGCTAGCTGTCATAATGATATGAAGTTTATGATTACATATATTTATATGTTTAAAGAGAAGTGCAGTATTATAGAAAAGGGTAAACATAAATTTATGTCATCATCTATTAAGAAAGCAGAGTTTGTAGTATGTTTTTCAATTGCTAGTCAGGTTATTTGGCTCAAGAATCTTATTAAAGAGTTCATTAACAACAGCAGAGGTCCCAAGAGATCAGAGCATATGGCGGTCAAGTTTTTTACCATAAAGGTAACAGATGAAATGGTGACACTACAGTAGAGCTTATTACACAGATGATATGATTGCAGACTCACTAACTAAAGGTCTTTGCCCTTTCATATTTTAACGACATGTCACAGGCTTAAAAGTATCATGGGATGCTTATATGACATGTTAATTAATGTGCTAAGTAGCATCATGAGATGTTGTTTAGTGGGAGCTGTATTCGGTATTTGCTCTAATAAAGTTTACATATGTGTTTGTTACATTTTGTAACATATAGATATGTATCAACTCCATTGCATGCAATAAAGCTTTATTGATTAAGGGAAGTTGAATACATATATCAGTTGAAAATATCAAGGCATCGTGTAAATTTTGAGTGATGGCTGGGGCATTTATTTTAGCCAAAAGGCTTATGTCTTGTTACACGTAAAGTATAGTTAACTATAAATGTAAGACATATGTTGGTTCGTTGGAACCGTAAAAATGTTCTCTCGTGACACATTCGATTTCGTGACACATAAAGTGAGAGAATGGTGACTGACAAGGAGGATAACATATAATGTGTTTCTATTATTTGAGATGTTATCTGTTTGTCATACTACCATATCAAATTCATATCAGCAAAGTTAAGAGTATTCGTGATCATGGATGGCTCTATATCTTCTGATGCAGTTACTGGTATGATTCGGTGCTTGAGATTTTATGGGATCGGATTGACTTTTGGGAATTATCTTTAGACCAATATAAAGATGCACATATACAGTACAGTTACAATTAATTTAGCTCAAGTGGGAAAATGTTAGAATATATTCTTTTTGGATATATTCAATTGTGAGCTTTATTAATTGTTACTGTAATTATTAATGGGCCTAATAAAGGTAAGATATATACTGTTTCCTATTCTAGTCGGATATGGGGCTGGATAGTATGGATTGAGATAGACTTAATCTTTGATGAGGGGATATGTTTCATTCTCTATAAATATAGCTCAACTCTCTCCTCTAAACCCTAATGTCCACATAACCTCACATATATAATCATATGAAGCATTAGTGATGGGTCATCTCATTGAAGTCAGTGATAAAATGGGTTTATAGAGGAGAAACTCTTGAGTATCGGATTCTTGTAATTCCGCATCGAGAACGATGAATCCAAAACAAAATGCGTTAATTCTTTAACTCTATGGATTAGTGATTCGTGTATCTGCACATGTGTATCTTGAGTCGCTGCATACAGATTATAATCGCTGCTTACGTCACAAGCTAATATCCACTTCGACGTGCTCCAAATACCACCTATACCTTGGTATCTGAAAAGAGGGTAACAATGAGGAATTAGCTATAAACTACTAAGCAAAACGTCTAGCCGAACGACTAAACTATCCGATTCACCTTTTATTCAGACGAAATTCAAACAATCAGCCAACGCCAAAGCACAGAACAACAACCACAACGTAGCACGCATGGGAAGGCTACGGTTAGTCAGAATTCCATCAGAATCAACTATCGATCGAAGGGTACCAAAGAGCACGATTCCCTTGTAGGGCTCACGGCCCAACAACCCTTATACATACTTCCATGTCCAATTCACTTCGTTCCAGAGATAATTTCCACAGACAGTCTTCAAATCCGTACTACCCATGGCTAAGAGATTGTCATTTAACCAACAGCTTCGATAGACGAACCTCAAGCTTCATGAGCCATTCCTTAGAAAACCACGACCAATACCCATGTATGGTTCCAGTACAAAATTCCGCCGGCTCGATGACATTAAAGGTGATTAATCCACGAATTTTAGCTACCCATGACCCGAGGAAGCTAACTCAAGCAACGGATCGTTCGTACAAAGGCGTTTTCCCTTCCATGCACGCAAATCTCATTTGCGGCATACCCATCTTCAAGACAACAAGTATCGCCAAAACAAAAAAGCATCAGACAGTCTAGAGGTTAGGATAAAAGTGGTACTTGTCTCGGGTTGACGCACGAAGAAAACAGAGTTTAAATCGCCGTCTGGACGAGCTCGAACCACGACCGAGAGCAAGAGGGATTGGGAGAGGAACCGCCAGCGTCGCAAGCTCTCAAACCTCGTCCTTCTTCCCCGTGGTGCGAGCAAGAGGCGGTCGGGTCGGCAAAGAGAAGAGAGAGCCTTTGAGAGGGTACCACCGAGAGGAAAGGAACATGAGAGAGGGAGTCTCCTTGAAAATGAAAGGAGAGAAAAAGGTTGGGGGCTTTTATAGTGAGGGTAGGTCAGTGGGCCTGGGGCGGTTTATGGTGCTTCGCGCTCAATCGCGAGCCATTACTTGACACTGAGCTTATCTGCCTGTAAGATCAAAATCGATCAGAAAATTATAGTTGGTCCAATACTAACACGCCCACTAATCCAAGCCCCATTAACTATTCCGTTCGTTAATCTAATCTGGCAAAGAAATTTGGCCGTCACAGTCAGTAGCGGATATGCAGAGAGTATTAAATTTGAACCTTTGGATACTATAATCCTAACTTGGGATAAGTTTCGTTGTATTTAATGATCCTCTTAACATCTGAGAGGTGTGACTCCTTTGTATTTGATGCAGACGCCGCAAAGAATGTCAAGTCTAGAAGCAGTAAGATAAATTAATGATTCTATCATGCTTTGATATAACCTTTGATCAACATTTTTACCTTGTTCATCCTTGTCAAATTTAGAAGAGCAAGACAATGGAGTGTCAATATTTTTGCAATTTTATGTGCCAAATTTATTCACAATTTCTCTTGTATACTTTTCTTGAAATAAGATGCTTCACTCGTTGTCCAAAGAAGAATGCAAGTTCTCTCATCGTACTTATGTTGAATTCATTATGCATGATCTTTGAAAATTTATTATAGAGATTTTCATTAAAAGAATTAAATATGATATCAGCACAATATATATGAATAAGGAGAATATCCATATCTTCCATTCTACTGAAGAGTGTGGTATCTACTTTACCTTTTTCAAAACCATTTTACACTAGGAAATTGCTCAGTCTTTTGTCCACGAGGTTCTTATTTAATACCATACATGGTTTTCTTCTTCTTCTTCTTTTTGGGTAAAGACATGACTTTCTTCTTTAATGTAACCATTTAGGAAAGTACTTTTAATGTCCATCTAAAATATTTTTTTTGTCAAAATATCTGAAATAGTTAAAAATCAAGCATAAGTTAGAATGAGCCTTATGGCTTCTAACGTAACCACTAGAGCAGAGGTTTCATCATAGTCAATTCTCAGAGTAAGTGTTTGTCACAAGTCTTGCTTTATTCCTACTTATTTTGCCTTTGTCATCTACTTGTTTCTGAAGACCCATTTGGCTCAAATTATTTGACGATCTTTAGGTCTAGGCACAAGTTCCCATCTTTCACTTATTTTGAACTGATGAAGTTCACCTTTCATTTCTTCAATCCATCTTTCATCAGTAAGAGCTTCATTGATATCTTTTGGCTCTATCTCAAATATTAATGCTAGAGTGATCATCACCTCACTGAGTTTGGATCTGGCTCTAATTCCCACATCTAGATTTTCAGTGACAAGATTCTTGGGATGACTGAATTTGTGCTTTCAGTTCTTGTTGAACTTTTCATCTTGTTCTTCATTGGGTTTAGATGATTTGACCATATCCACCTTTTCACTTGTAGGATCATTCTGAGAGATATCAGGATTTTGATTCTGATCAATTTAGTATGATGTCATAGCTTGTTCAAATGCTTGAGCATATTTAGAGATTCATCTAGTTGAGTCTAGCAGGATTCTTCAAAATTTGCGTTCATCAATTCTTCCACTGTATGAGAGTTTTTATTAAAATCTCCACAAGTCTTTATTGTTGTGGAATATCCAAGGGAGGTTCATTTATCTAATCTCTCGTCAAAGTTGCCAGGGTGATCATTAATGTTTTTTAGAATAAAATATTTGCATCCAAACATGATAGAATTTGAAATATTTGATTTTCTGTCTCTAAAAAACTCATAGGGAGTTTACTCAATAATTAATCTAAGAAAAACTTAATTTATTATGTAAAAAGCAATTGACATGAATTCACCCCAAAAATGAGATGCAACTTTGCTTTCAATCAAGAGAGTTATTTTCATTTCTTGTAAAGAATTATTTTTTTTCTTTCTAGTACACATTTTGTTCATGTGTGTAAGGAGAAGAAAATTTGTGTTGAAAATCATTTTCATCACAAAAATCAGAAAAACATTAATTTTTAAATTCTCCCTCATGACTAGTATTGATGCAAAAATATATCCCTAATCATTCTGAATTTTATTTCTAACCTTCGAAAAAAATGAAAATGCACCATTCTTATGAGCAAAAACAAATACCTAAGTAAATCTTGTGTAGTCATCTACAATGACAAGACTATATTTTTTACCACAAAAGGCTCTAGTTTCGTGTCAATTGAAAAATACCCATCTAAAGAATAGGGCTTGGTTAGTGCTAACAAGATTTATTGACTTGAAAGGACTTTCTACCTGAGTGTAACTCAGACTTTTCAAATTTCATTTCTAATAGCCCTCCAACAAGCTTCTTAGATGAAAACTTTGCAATTTGTTTGATACTAATGTGACTATTTTTTATGTGCGATAGATCAGATTCATCTTTGATGAAGACAATACATTAATGTCATCGTACTTTGCATCTAAGAGATAGATGCTCTCATGTCTTTGCCCAGTAAATGATTGTTTGTTGCCTCAACTCGATCCTGAACATTTATCTTCTTGAAAGTTTACCTCGACTACATCTTCTTACTCTAAGTACTCCATCAAATAGATATTTGCGTACTCTTCATCAATTTCCTCACATTCAGTATCGCTCCACGTTTTTTTAGAGCCTTTTTGGACTTTTCAAATTGGTAGTTTGATTTGATATGTCCATGTTTCCCACATTCAAATCAGATTATATCTTTGTCTTCTCCCTTTTTTTTTCAAGGTCTTCTTCTGATAATATTGTTTTAAATTGTTTCTGTCTTTGAAGTTTCTCTCTTTCTTGGCCATCCTTCAGAATTTCTTTACCATGAGGGCAAGCTCTTCATCATCCTTTTCATCTAGATCATCGGAATCAATGTTATTTTTCAAGCAATTGAATTTTCACCTTTTGAGTCTCCTTCGTTGATTCATTAATATTCATATGATTGAAGAGTTTCGCTGAGTTTGTCAACAGATAATGGTATGTCCTCTGAGTTTTTCGAATGGATATTTTGATATGATTCCATTCCTTTGAAAGACCTCCTAGGAGCTTGTTCACTTTCATTGGTGCTAAGACTGGATTTTCTTGATATGCAAGAACATTGACTATCTTAGTGAATTTATTTAGCACTTCAGAAATCATTTTCATTTGGTTTCAGCATTCATATTGGCCAAGAAAAATGTTGATCTTGGTTTCTTTGACTTTGCGTGTTCCTTCAAAAGTTAAGTGCAATATGTCTCATAACTCTTTTGTTGATTCTTATTCATACATATATGGACAATACATAGAATAAATAGCTCTATCATCTACGATATCTCTTTTATGTAATTCAGTTGTAGAGATGGTAGATGTTGGAGTATTGTCGTTGTCTGAGTCATTGCTAGCGGCAACATTTGAAGTAGGATTGAGTCCTCTTTGCATAAGTTCCCACATCTAAGTGGCTATGGATCTGATGAAGGCTTTCATTTTGTTCTTCCAGATGTTGTATTTCTTTCCATCAAAGTTGGGAGGTTTGGTGTTGCTTCATCTTTCAATCAAACCTAGTGCAAGATTACTAGCCATAATAGATCGGTAACTCAAAAGTAAAACACTTCAGAATATTGAGCAGCAAGCTCTGTTATCAATTATTATGGCTAGCAGTATCACTTAGAAATAGGTAAATGGGTGATTTTGAAGAACTTGATCAATTAATATGGAATTTAAACTAATAAATTCATAACGAAGTTCGAGTCTAAAAAAAAATAATGATCAAATTTAATTCATGCACAATATATATTATCAACAATAATCTATGAGAGTTAAGGAATAGAAAAATTTGCACACGAAATTTGTGGTGGTTTGACTTAGATTAAGCCTACGTCTACTCTCCACGTTGATAGCCTATTGGCTAGATTCTATTTGTTAATCAATTAGATATTACAATGAGCAATGATACATAAGTTGATAAACCATATTATCCCACATCAATCACTCCATCAAAGCTTCTCAAAGATTAAATTTTGTATCGGAACAAGGACAAATATGTATTATCAAAGCTCTCTTCAGACTTTTATATTTTAAATTCTAGGTTCTCTCCTCTTTTCACCATCTCTATCTCCTTTTATACTCACACTTCCAATTTGTTATGAGTTATTTTATTATTTATTATCATGTGCGGAAATGTCCATCGTATTATTATGTACCTCTTTATTATTATAAATATGAGAACATGCTAACTTAGAGGGTTAGAAGATTCATTAATTTTATTATTCTCTTTTCTTCTTCTTCAGACATGGTATCAGAGCCAACCCTAACCACACCAACCTAAACCCTATCCAACACCCACCATCAGCGCCATCACTATCACCAACATGTAGCATTTGCTTCTCTCTCTCTCTCTCTCTCTCTCTCTCTCTCTCTCTCTCTCTCTCTCTCTCTCGGTCAGCTTGGCCGGCCACGTCTCAGGCTCTCAGCCAGGGCTCTCAACCAACTTAGTCGGCCACGGCCTAAGTTCTCGGCCAGCTTGGTCGGGCAAGTCCCAAGCACGGCCCGGTTAATCGGGCCAAATTTCTTGGCCACAACCCTTGGAGTCCGGCATAAACTAGTATGGCTTCTCTTTGTGTGGACAATTTTCTTCCTTCAAATCTTATCAATGATCATTTTCTTTTATTCATGAAGGCAGTTCAGATTTGATTTACATGTCAAGATCTAATTAGATCTAATCAGATCCATGAAATAGTTGAGCTTGTGATTTTCTGATTAATCGAGTGTCTAGATTAAATATTCATCATGAGTAATATAGACACTCAAATAGGTGGTGCTATTGAATCCGGTGAGACTGGATTAGTCATGGATAGATCTTGTGTGACTAGATCTGATGTGATACGATCACAAGCCCCGACTTTTATATCTACTTCATCTAAGCTCGTCGAACGTATTTTAATGGGGCAATCTACGTACACACTTTGGAAGAAGAATGTCTTCAAGAATTTGCACGAACAACGCTATCTCATCATCTTACCCAGCTTCCTCCGAGCGAGGATGACCTAACTTATGATAAATGGTACACTGTTGATTGTCGTATTTATAGTCAATTGTTAAATGCTATGAATATTTTTATTCAGACTGTTGTTAGCAATATTAATATTATTAAGGAGTTATGAGATGTTTTGGCAAATCTATACTCCTCTCTGAATAATTTTTCGTGACTCTATGATGTTGTTTGTGAGTTATTGAAGCCAGCTCCTACTAGTCGGCCTCTGAATGGAAATTATAAGGAATTTAAATCATTTGCTGATGAATTGGATCGGTTAGTCTCATTTACATCTAATCGGGCTACTTTTCAAGAATAACGAAATCAATTTCTGGTCACCTGCTATCTTAATAGACTGGAAGCTCAGTTTGATACTGCTCGATCATAAATTCTTTTAGACGCTCGAGTATCTTCTATTGGCGAGTTTCATTACCATGTTCTTTGTATCGAAAGTCATGAGGAAGTTAGATCTACCCCTTCAAAAGTTGGTGAACAAGCTACTGCTCTATTTATGAACAGAGGAGGTGGCCATGGTGGCAGAGACCGTGATCGAGGGGGAGGTCGTAGTAGCATTGCCGGTCGTGGTCGGGAGACTCGTAATTGCAATTACTGTGGTATTGTTGGATATCTTCGCAGCTATTACCAGAAGTTATAAGTGTACAGGCAACTTATGGTTCACGGACCACACCTGCTCATGTTGCATCTGAAATTGCGCCTATGGACCAGAAAGTTATCGTAATGAGTCTAGAGGAGTATACTCACTACTTGGAGTTTCAGATTTCAGGGAGTGCAACTATATTTGCCTCTATTGCGAAACTACAGCAGTCATCTAATTATTCATCTATCTTAGCATGTGCAACTCTTCCTTCCGCTGATTAGATTATTGATTCTAGTGCATGTGCTCACATGATGGGTAATAGATGTATTCTTACTGCATATAAGTCTTCGTCTCCATTACGCCATAGTACTATTGCAAATGGGTCATTCGTGACAGTTCAAGGACACGGAGCTGCACAACCTTCCAATGAGATCTCCTTATCTTATGTTTTATATATTCTTGGCATGCCATTTAATTTGTTATCTGTTGGTCGTATCATACGGGATTTGAATTGTTCCGTTACTTGCTATCCTGGCTATTGTGTTTTGCAGGATCTCTCGATGCGGAAGACTATCAGTAAGGGAAGCGTCAATGGTAGGATCTACCAACTGGATAGTACTTACATTCTAGCTACACTAGTGAAATTTATTGATATTTTAAACATTCACTATCGTCTAGGACATCCCTCTCTGTCTATGTTGCAATCATTATTTTCTCGTTTTCGTTCGGCGTCGACAATAAATTGTGAGTCATGTCAGCTTGCAAAGCATAGTCGTGTCTCTTTACCACTAAGTGTATCTCAATAAGTAACTACTCCATTTGCCTTGGTCCATTTTGATGTGTAGGGATCTAATCATATTGTGTCAGCCTTTGGTTATCGTTACTATGTTCTCTTTGTCGATAATTTCACAAGAATGCCATTTGTTTACTTAATAAAAGAACGTTCTGAGTTATTTTCTGCGTTTCGTGAGTTTTAGTCTTCTGTCTACACTCAATTCCATCATAATATCTAAGCTTTACAATCTAATCGTGGAGGGGCATATATGTTGTATCATCTCCATCAATTTCTTCGTTCTCATGGTATTCACCATCACCTTTCATGTGCTCGCACAACTAATAAAATGGTGTTGCTTAGCGGAAGAATCGCCATCTTTTGGATACTGCTCGTGCACTTCTTATACATATGCATGTTCCACATAAGTTTCGGAGGGATGGTCTCCTTACAGCATGCTATCTCATTAATCGAATGCATCTTTCTTTTCTCGAGGGCAATACTCCTCATGGGCTCCTCTTTCTTGGACGCAGTCCCTTTCCTTTTTCTCCTAAAGTGTTTGGGTATACTTGTTTTGTCCATGATGATCATCCAAGTGTATCAAAACTAGATCTCTATGCACTCCAATGTGTTTTTCTTTGTTAATTACGAGTGTCAAAGGGTTATCGTTGTTATTCTCCTATCTTAGGAAGAATGCTCACCTCTCGTCATGTAACCTTTATAAAGTCTCAACCTTTCTTTTCTGCATTTGGCTCTAGTTCATCTTATCGAATCCCGCAATTGTCCAAATCCACATCTTCTGATCCTGTCCTTGTTTATTCTCCATCAACGGTCTCTCATCCAGTTATCTCTCCAGTGTCTTCACTAGACAATGCCATCATTGACAATTCTCCCTATGTGCCAGTCTCTCCCGTGGAGGATCCTCTTGCTGAGATAATCTCTCCTCCATTTGAAACTAATACTACCGAGCAACCTATTGCTCTTCGTAAGAGCTACCATGCCTGCAGGGATCGCCCTCTTTATACACATTCCTACAAATGTTTATCAGTAAGTTTGTCAGCTTTTGTGGCCAATATCGATGCTATTTCTCTACCTGCTTCTGTTTTCAAGGCTTTTCAGCGTACATGTTGACCTTTAGCCATGGAGGAGGAAATGAGCACCCTCCAACACAATCAGACTTGGTCCTTGGTTAATCTTTCTTCCGGTGCTCAAGTTATTGGCTATCGTTGGGTGTTTGCCATGAAAGTCAATCCTGATGGAACTGTTGCTCTTTTGAAAGCTCGGTTGGTTGTTAAGGGTTATACTCAAACTCATGGTCTTGATTACTTGAAATTATGCAGTATTCTATCGACATGCTACTACTGGGTGTATCTTTCTAGGTTTATATGTGGATGACATTATCTTAATAGGGGATAACGAGCATGGTATTGCTGAATTGAAAAGATATTTGTATACTCACTTTGAAACGAAGGATCTCGGTGATTTGAGATAATTTCTTGGGATAGAGGTGGCTCGAAAGAAAGAAAGTATCTCTTTGTCACAGCATAAGCATATTATGGATATCTTAACTAAATTTAACATGCAGCAATCTCGGCCCCTAGAGTCGCCTACAGAACCGAGATTGAAACTTCTTCTTGATCAGTGTAACTTGATTGAACGTCTTGAAAGATACCTGCATGTTATTGGTAAACTAAACTATCTCACTACGATGACTAGGTATGATCTTGCATATTCGGTTAGTGTGGTTAGTCAGTTTGTGAAAGCACATAGGCAACCACATTGAGATGTTGTTTTGAGGATTCTAAGATATCTTCGAGGTAGGCCTAGCAAAGAAATTTTTTTGCTGCTCATGGCCATGCTCGTATGAAGTGTTATACTAATGTTAATTGGGCTGGTTGCCCTATTGATAGATGGTCTACCTCTGGTTATGCTTTGTATTTTGGTGGTAATTTAGTTTTCTGGAAAAGTAAGAAATAGGATATTATGGCGAGGAGTAGTGTTGAAGCAGAGTATCGAGCTATTGCTACAGCCAATGCATAGATTATATGGACTAGACATCTTCTGAATGAGATTGAATATGGATCGAGTGGTCACACTTCGTTATGGTATGATAGTGGTTCAATAATTCACGTTGCTTCAAATCCTGTCTTTCATAAGAGAACAAAGCATATCGAGATTGATTGTCATTTTGTTCAACAAGAGCTTAGTATGGTAGTCTCACACTCTCGCACGTTCGCATTGGAGATCAGCTAGCAGATTTGTTTACTAAACCTTTAGCTGGGCAACGGGTTCACGCTATATGTAACAAGCTGGGCATGGTCAATATCTATGCCTCAGCTCGAGTAAGGTTGTTATGAGTTATTTTATTATTTATTATCACGTGTGGGAATGCCCACCGTATTACTTTGTACCATCTTTATTATTATAAATATGAGAGTATACTAACCTAAATGGTTAGACGTTTCATTTATATCATTCTCATCTTTTCTTCCTCTTCGGACACAATCTACCCGTTAGACAGTCTTCAAATGATCAATCTCCAATCATCCCATGGGAAAGAATTGCCAAAATAAGATTAAGTAGCCATTGAAAAATGAGATTATAGTTTTTTGTTGATTCAGTCACCCTTACAACCACATTTGGGTTTTCATAAATAAAGTTATTCGATTGATCATAAATCTCGTCTTTGCCAATCAATCATAAGTTTTCCTGTAATGTTTGCGTCGTGAGACAACCTTAAAGATTGATATTTTTCAAATTGAAATCTAAGCAAGATCACTAGAAATTATGAAAAAAATATTTTGTGTCTCAATCTGATTCTCATAGTTATTAGTCTGCCTTTAAATATGAATATGAGTCTGACTCTAAGTATGATATCAAAATAGATTCTGATGATCTTAAATGCCTTGAGAATAGTCGTGCTCTAGTTCTTTAACATATTAAGAACTTGACTTATGAAGATATCCATGCGATAACATCCACGAAGTTATTGCTTTAGGCTATAGTTTCATAATTCAACTTATAGAGTCTGAAAGCATAAAAAACATTGACATATACTTCTTTTCTCAAGTACCACCTGCATAAGAATGCTCAGATGTATTTACCATATTCAAAGATATTAAAGATTGTTTTGTCATCTTCAAAATTTATTAGGAATTTTTTCTAACAAAAACCATCAATCTAATCATTTAGTAACCATTTGTAACTTTGCTTTGTAACCTCCATCAATAACTACCAATTATAGGTTATAGCCACATTGTACTCTTCCATCACTACCCTCCCCCTTGCGTACAAATCAAGCAAATTTATATTTATCTTTTTTTTCCTATCCTACACTTTATCTTTCCTAACTGTAGCTTTTAGATTTGCATCGTCGATTAAATTCTGGTGTGTATCTCTATCCTAAATATTCTGTCGTCGATTAAATTTCGGCATAGCACTTGCGCATTCTCAAGCAATGTCGACGGCTTAGTATGCTTGTATCTAGTTATTTTATCGAGTTTGTATTACCAAATCTTGTCATCGTTTAAATTCCGTCATGATTCTTGTCTATACATTCTCATGTTCTAATCGCATTGATTGCTGTCGATTCGCATGTGATACTTCCTACTCGGAATTGGTTGAGGTGCCTTGCCTTCTCTAATGAAAAGCTGGATAACGACTTTCGGCGAAAGATGTTTCGTAGCAGAAGAAATTCATGTGAGACACTTATGGAGGATTTATTTTGTGAACTTAGGAATGCTCTGTCCAAACTCCTATTATGATCTCGTCTATGACTATTATTTCGTATATGGTATGGACTTTTATGTGTCATCGTGTGAATCTCAATGTATCTTTTGCGTAGCAGACAATTTAAGCAATTTTCCCGTGAGGTAATCAAAGGGTCCATACATTGAGCTCTACTGCCATTGAACAGCTTGCTCCATACCATACAAAGATATTTGCTTCCCAAGGATAAAGCAAGTAGTACCCACAATTCCCCTCTTCTGTAGCCGTTGGCCCACATATGTATGTGTGTGTATGTGTTGAGAATAATAATTCCAATGCACTTTTGGATCAAAGACCTTATCTATTCCACAAAACTACAAAGGAAAAAAAATATAGCAACTGGCAATGTCACATGCCATAGTGCTAAAAACAAGAACCAACGGATGAAATTGACACAATGGGAAGTACTTCACTGGGCAAATTTCTGCTGAGCTAAATGGTCAATTGAGTACAATTATTGATCATACCGCGAGGCGCCGATACACCAGCGACAGTGCTAGCAGTGACGCGACTAAGAAAAAGATGGGGGATGGCAGAGCGCGCAGCGATGAGCTGCCAGATATTTCCGAGGAATCGACCGCCAAGGGCATCCCGTCGCTGCTGAGTGCGCATGACTGAGGATCGGAGGAGGTCTCCTCGGTCGTCATGACGGCCCGTAGGACGGCGGAGACGGTGTGGATGTAGGCAGTCCGGTTCTTGGCGAGGAGCCACGTGAGGCCCATCAGCTGGCAATCCTTGTCGCGCATCCTGGTGGTCCTGTCCTCCTCCTCCAGTTTGCTTGAATCTGAAGTGTTCTGGCTGAGCTGCAAACAGAGCAAAATGGCCACTGATTGGACTACTTTGGTGCAACAAGGATTAAATACTCCAATTAAGTAGGCGCGACATCGAAATCAGAGTCAATTCCATGCCTCACTTGAGGCCTCTAACAGACAGAAAAAAGTGTGGCCGAACGGGTCGCATGAATAAACAAATCTAACCAATCAACTGAGGCTCGTAGGAAAGAAGCTATTAAGCAGACAACACTTAGGCTTTAAGTTAAGACAAAGACGTGTTTGAAAACATTTCTTTTGCTTGTTCTTCTCTCCTTTTCCCCTTCACAGCTAGGGATCAACAGACTTTGCATGACTGATCCGGAGATCAGTGCTGCCAGTTTTTGAAACCCGATAAGATCGAAAGACCAGGATCCGAAACCGGCCGTCCATGTAAGAATGAGCAATTGAAGATGCAACAGTGTTCTGAAGCAGGGTCATCAATGTGCTTTCCCTCCCAGTACAGATTGAGATCAAAACAGACTAAAAGCATAGACATTATTCTGATTCGTTTGTCGATCATTGTCGCTCGACCTTCTCTAGTTTCTTGACTACTATTTTCTTCAAAAGGGGCAAGACAAGTATAATGTCTTAAAGCATTTCGAAGATCGGAATTTTGGGTAATCCCAGAAACGATCTTGAGCAATTAGCCTATGGAAACATGCCTGAAAGCCCAACCAGACTCTAGTACTAACTCAGTAAGCTCTGCACATTTCTTGCATGATGCCCTCTCAGGCTCTCCACCACCTAAATTGCAGAGAATACAGAAAAAGAAACAAACTTTACCGACCCCAATCGCATTCCATAGATACCCAACAATTGAAATCGAAATCACAATAGTAAGAAACCCGCAGAATGATGCACTGAATTAGCAAATTTGAGGCTTTTCCCAAAATGGCTGACCTGATGGAGACTGTTCAAGCACTTGGAGCACCCGTCCAGACCTGGAAACCCGTTCCCGCTCCGGCAGTCTCGCTCCAGCCTCCTCACGCTCTCGTCCCCGACCAGAATCCCTCGCTGGTTCATCGAGAACGCCCCGGGGCAGCTCAGGGGATGCAGTCTTATGCCGCAGTAGCAGTACACGACGTCGCACGTCTCGTTCGGCCTCGCCAGCTCCACCCCTCTCTCCCTGAACGCCTTCCCGAGGCCGTCCACGCACGTCTCCGAGTCGTCCGGAAGCAGCGGCATGTCGTACGCCGGAGCTCGGCCCGCCGCAGCCGGCGCCGCAGCCCTGCCCAGGGCGGTGGAGGAGTAGGCGGAGAAGAGCCACGCCGCCAGCACGGGACAGCACCGGGTGCGGCGGAGCTCCCCCCACGAGCCGCCGCCGCCGCCGCCGCCGCAAGCGGACCGGACCCCTCGGAAGAGCTCATCGGGGAGGTCGAGGGGGCAGCCCGCGGCATCGGACTGCTCCGGGAAGGCGGGGATGGTGGAGGGCGGCGATGGGTTCACATGGAGCGGCTGGACAATGGCTGGCTCCGGGTCCAGGTAGTGTGTGGCGGAGAGGACGGGCAAGAGAAGGGAGAACAAGATCGAGATCAAGAAGGAGGGAGAGAATGCTGGGTTGAGGGACATTGGTAGAGAGAGAAAGAAGAAGAGAGAGGAGGAGGAGGAGGAGAGTTTCTCTACGGGTGGCGCGTGAGCTAAGTGAGTGAGTGAGAGGTTTTTTCTTTTTTTTTAATTTTTTTGGGTGGTTGCTGCTTTTGCTTTTGTACGCAAAGAAGAGGGACGATGATGGAGTGTAAACTGGTAAAAGGTGGTGAAAAAGAAGAGAGGGAGTTGACAGAATGGTGGGGTTTGAGTAAGTTTTGGAAGTATTTAGTATAGCTGGCTAATACTCCAGGCCCAACCCATACACGAGCGTGGTTCATATTTCCTATCGACAATGAAGCTCGGGATCTCGCTCAGGATAGCACTTCTCGAATGTCGAAGAGCTTTTATTATCCGAGCCCG
Organism: Rhodomyrtus tomentosa; assembly: GCA_028455895.1. Classification (NCBI taxonomy): domain Eukaryota; kingdom Viridiplantae; phylum Streptophyta; class Magnoliopsida; order Myrtales; family Myrtaceae; genus Rhodomyrtus; species Rhodomyrtus tomentosa. The sequence goes on along the minus strand of JAPCWY010000003.1, from coordinate 42,547,120 downwards.
TGTTTTATTGCTAGATTAGATTTTTGCCCATAAATGGCTAATGTTATATACAACCTCTCTTTATTTTTATTTTTTTTGCAACGGAGACTTGTAACAAAGAGATGGAAAGTGCTTATTATAGTAGAATCATCGGCTAGATTGTTCATCGATTTCTCTTTCTCGTCATCACTCTTTTATTTCGTTGTAATTGCTCGCCTAATCCTAACACAGACAACAGCCGCAGTTTGAGCAATGAAAACGAGAGCTATAAATTGGGTCATGTTTTTTACACGCGCAAAAATTGAATATCGTTAACGGGAGTTCTCGACAGACTTGTTATGCATACATAATTAGGAATATCTCAACTTCGAAGATATTGATCACACATAACATAAAATATTCGTTCTCGCTTAGGCGCGGGTCCAAAATTCAAAGTTGTCAATTTGTGGGGTGGGGAGGATTGGAATGGAAGGTGGTGTCATGGAGAAATCCCTCATGAAAGCATCGGCAATACATGAAAGTAGACATTGATCACCATAAGCCATGCTTATGGTGACCTTTTTTTTTGGCCATTTCGGATTTCCATCTTGTTCACGTAGAACAGATCTAGCTTAGTGATGGGATTAAGCTTTCCTACGGGTAAAGCCGGCCAAGAACTTTGGATGACGAATGCGGAGTGATTTGATCGAGCAATCAAGCGTTCGGTTCGACCGCGAGGGATTATGTGCCTCAAGCACAACTTCTCCTGCTCGCGGTAATACTCAGGGAAGCCGAGCTCGCGCTACTCCGTGGTTAGAGTCTTATCCAATGCACGTGGATAGAGCTATTTACATGCCTATGTAGGAATTGGTATAGACGAAGATTTGAATGCCCGGCGACATTAGTAAAGAAGAAGTAGAAGAAGAAACAAACAAACAAACTTGGAAGAAAGAGTGCTGTTTTTTCAGTTTTTTAAGTGATGAGATTAGTTTAATTACTTTTTTTTTAAGGCCATAGAGTATTAATTTTTCGATTTGCTATTTGGTGCATGCCATGCATGTTGGAATTCACGAGAACACTCCAATCCAAAATCACATCCGTAACCCTTTCAATCGCCTCTACAATTGATCGAAGGACATTAATTGAGGGGCAAATTATCAAAAAAAAAAAAGTCTCAAATTTATTGTGTTTGTATCAATTCAATCTTTAAACTTTTTGTTTATGCGATATTTTTTTTTTTTGGGTTCATATAATTGTGCCGATTGAATCTTGGACCTTTTTGACGATCTGGCAATAGTACATTCGATCAATTTTGGTTCAAAATTGTTGACGTGAACGCTGGTCATCCTACTAGATCTAAACGGCTGACGCCGACATGGATAAATTTCATTATTTTTTTAAAATTTGTTTAAATATTTTATGTTTGTTTTTTTTTCTCTTTTCTTTTCCAAATTGTGGGCAAGCGAGATCATCAACCGGCCTGTGCTTGGTCTAGTTGAGGGCCATGAAGCTCTCGCTTGGTCTAGGTAAGGGCATTGCGACCCTTGTTGGCCAAAACGCGAGGTCATGGCCCTCGTTAGTGGCTAGTGAGGTCGAGCGAGGGACCAAGGGTCGCCTCCGACCTTGTTGGCCCATAGCTAGGAAAACAAATAAAGGAAAAGAAGAAAAAGAAAAATCTAAAATCTAAAAAAAAAATTAAAAAAATTGTTAACTTCGGTGCTAGTCGTGCCACAAAAGATGATCAGCCTTCATGTCAGATTTTTCCTATTAAAATTGACCAGATATACATTGGTGGATCCTAAAAAATTTAAGACCCAATTGACATAATTAAAAGATTAATGGCCGAATTGGCACAAATGCAAAAATTTCATAAGTTTGTTTGATAAGTTTTCCTTCAATTGAGTATCCATCAAATACCATTGTCACGTGGGCTTTCTAGAGAACATTATCAAATGATGAGATCAAAGGGATAGTTTAGCTACATGATTAGTTTAGCTTACATATCATTGCTAGTGTTTGTGTGTGGGTGGGAATCGGAGCGGGTGTACTTTTAGTTTTGGCCAAGATGTGAGGTGAAATTTGGGCTATTGTTGCTTGGCAAACCATTGGGTCGTGGCATCTTCGCACTAATGAAAACGTCACTCGTCTATTTACAAATACCTAGCCTCGTGTCCATAGCCGAGCCCGAAAGTGTCGCCAAATTCATTCGAGACGTTAGCAAGACTCGGACTGGAGAAGAATATGATCCATGAATTCTATTTATTGGAACTGTGTTCCTATTTATTTTCGTTTAGAATTGATCGGGAGCTCCATTACCATGGAAAATCATAGAGTTACCTCATGGGGAGTTAGCCCCCACTCACGAATTATATAAACACTGTATCCCACTTCCTCGTGAACTCACCTTGAATCGGAATCTTTTGGCTCAGCTTTATCCCAGTTTTGCCGAGGAGGGAACAACCTTTTTTTTTTTCAAACCTTGAATTGGTCTATCAAATATCTTGAAAAGGGTAATTACACGTCCGAACGGCTTCGTGTTGCAGTTAGAATCATAGAGATGGTGAAGATTAAGATAGATGTCCACATTTATGAAGATCACCTTTTCTTAGTCCATGATCCTAACAATAGTCCTCCTCGGAGAATGAAACTCTCGATCCGGACCCACCCATGGGTAGCTCATTGATTAGGGCGCATTTGGAATTGTGTGGTTGAGCGCACTAGTCTCAGTTTCGATTCCTCATATGAACATCTATGATTTAAGTAAGGGGTCATGACGGTGGGTTGCTGTGCTAGTCTCCCAAGGAATAATCGAAGTGCACGCAAACTGGTCCCGACACCTTGATTATCAAAAACAAAAAACTCTCGATTCGGAATAGCCCCCAACGTTGTTATTACGATTGTTTCACCCAAATTCATGAAGTTAGTAGGATATTTCATGAACCCGAAATTGATCTATTTAGGTCGGACCGAAATCAGAAGCTGGAGACCATATCGACTTGATTGTTGATGTTTGGATCAAATCGGAGCGGCATTCGAGGGGGAGTTACAACTACAAATGCAAAGCCAGGGATCTTTTTCAACTATTCACGAGGCTCGCGTTTGTTTGAGACGAAACTCTGAGAGGTCCACACCGACATGCTACGCTGGCAAATTGGACAGACATGCCATGCCTTACTATGGTTGTGACGACTTCACGGCACGTTTCGACATAGGCAGAAAAAGGGACAGGAGGGGTTCCCCTTATTTCAAAAAAGTAAATGTGGATAGGATCCTAAGATCGTAATTTATCCATTGTAATAATCTAGTGTTAGCAGCTTTTATCACCACGAAAGCATAATACAGATATATGTAAGTTCCTGTTTAGATATGTTGTGCTTGTTGTTTAAAGGGTTAATACCACTAAATATGTTGTGTTTGTTATTTTAAGGATTAATACTACGAAAAATCTCAAACTGGTGCACATGTAATAAATTTAACCAAAATTATTTTTTATCATGAAAAATCTCAAATCAGTACATTTATGACAAATTTACCCTCTTCTTTTGTCATAAAAAATCCTAAACTAGTACACATGTAATAAGTTTACTCTAAACTAAATTTTTTACCACAAAAAAACCCCAAAGAGACACATGTGATAAATTTATCCTTCGTTAAATTAGGTTAACACCACGAAAAGTTTCAAATCAATACACCTATGACAAACAAAGGATAAAAATCCTAAACTGGTACACCCATGAACTATCATGTGTCATCTAATTCAACAATTTGACGGTTAAATCAAAAGAAAATTGACGAAGGGTAAATTTATCGTTGTACCAGTTGAGGATAAATTGTTACAAGTATACCCGTTTGGATTTTTTTGTGATAAAAAAATAGTTTGAAAAAAATTTATCACATGTGTACCAGTTTAGGATTTTTCACGATATTATCCCTTGTTTTAATTTGGAGAAAATTACCTAAGTTTTGTAGTCATAAGGGAAATTGCTTTCATTAACATATTGCAAGTATGTCTATTTATTCTCAATTGTTCCAACTTTGATAATTTAGTTTTAGATCTTCGCAGAATTTTCAATGTAATATTTCCGATCAATATGTGTCGAACGTCGGTACAGTCATTGTCGGCCATCCTATGTGGCACATCGCCACCAACGATTTCCGACGAAAATTGGTCGGCATGACTGTATTAAAATTTGCAAGCAAAGTTTTATGACTAAATTAAAAGAAGTTAGAAATGTTTGGGAATGAATTTGCATCCGTAAGATGGGTCTACCTTGAATAGTACAATCTTTTAACATGGGATAAAGGCTTAGGTGAAAGAAAGATTTCGGGATGGGGGTTTCCGGCAAAGTGTGTGATCATAGTACAAATAATACCATATTTTATACTTATCATAATATAATACTATACTTTCATGATAAACAATTCGGTGTAGATTCCATAGAATCGATGAATAACACTTAAAAAAAAATGCTTAGATGGTCGTAGCTCATACGTTCTCTCACATAGATAATTGGTTTTGAAGCTTTTGGATTTTAGTAGTTGTGACTCATAATTTTTTTTCTCTTTTTTTTTTGTTACAATTGGGTTTTTTTTTTTAAAAAAAAAAAAAGAGAGAGAATTTCGTCATTAATAATTAGAAAGCTAGTACACAACATTCTTTATCGCAGGCATTCCACTAACAATATTCTTCTGTCCATTTGGAACTTCGAAAAAATCAAACTAGAAATGCGTGGAAAGATGCATCATTGGAGTAGGGCCTCCTCAGAAATAAACAATCAATTTGAGTCCTTCAATGTAAAATCCCTTTTATTCTCAATTAAGCTTTTAAGTTGGGATTTGTTAACGGTAGTTCCGACAAGTCTTTCTAATGAATAATTTTTATATGTTTTACTGAGGATGAAGTAATTTGCATGCATTTCCGGAAATGAGTAGGAATTTTGGATATCAATCAAATAACCAAATAAAAGCGTTAACACACAAAAAAATAATAATAATAACTCATAAACCGGTATAGTATACCATGTCACATTTAACCAAACTAATGTTTATGTCACAAAAAAGTACCAAACCGACACATCCATAACTAATTTACTCTCTGTTAACTGACATCCAATATTCCCGCTAAGTTACTGAGATCGAAACGAACGTGACAAATAGATTGAATGGTTGGCATGTATATGGATCTGGTGTGAAAGTTCAATAGAAATGGATTTCCTAAACGGCATCGATTTGGGAAAGCCAAATTTGGAAGGGAAAAAAAAAGTGTGATTGGGATCTCATAATTTTTCCCTAAGAACTCCATCAAGTTTCGAAAATTTACTAAAAAAAATGTCCCCTCAATTTAGTCCAAAGATTTTGATAGATCCCCCGCGGTTGCGCCAATTTGAAATATTTTTACAACGTTAGTACGGGTGTACTAATCTAAAACCTTTTAGTGGTAATAACGCTAATTAAAAAGAGGCAGCTTGTGATATGTCCTAAAAAGAGCATAAAAAGGGAATTTATATAGCTCCGAAATTCGAGATAGCTTTTGGAAAGACAAATGGGAAATTCGAGCTTAGCTAAAAGCGGGCACGCATGCGCTTGAGCCTAAAGTTAAACTCTAGTTCCTCTCCTTTTTCACTTTACCCTTAAAAACTTTTTCATTGCTTTTTTTTATAATCAATATATTTGGGCTAGCTTGCATGCACCTCGACTATTCATCGGGGAAAACTAACACAGCAACCCACCGCCATGACCCACAACTTAAATCACAGGTGCTCATCTGAGAAATCGAATTTGAAACCAGTGCGCATAACCACACAATTCCAAGTGCACCCTAACCAATTGAAGTACCTATGAGTTGGTACTATTCCATTGTTTTCTTCTTCTTTTTATGCAAAATTTCATGATGAACTCATGATTTTCATGAGCTGCTTTTAGCTCCAAAGGGCTCCTCAATGAATGTGCGGTTTAACTCTTTCGTGCCTGGCAATAACAATGGTAGTAGCCTGCCGCCATTGAATGTATCTCCGGCCTCTTTGTCACGAGAAGAGAGTGATGCCATTGAAGTGCATTGTTGCCGAGATTCTACTGTATCGATTAATTGTATGGAGTCAGTCGAGGAAGAGAAGGACACCAATCTTGACATGTCTTTGGTACGAATGTTTCGGGTCTTCGGATTCCGCGTTAGCAATAATCAACCGAGACTTCGGTAAATGAGAGTGAGGAAACTTACACGAAACCCTCTCGAACTTAGGCTTCACTTGTTTTGCGGAAAACCTGACATTCTCGATAGCTATTTTTCGAGAAGCGGGCACCAGGGTCTTGGGCTAGTCTCGAGGGAGCCGGGCCGAGCCTACGTGGACTTGACCCGGCCGCCAAATCTCGATAAGAAAAAGTTCAAATTACGAAACTGTATACTCACTATGCTTTTTTGAATGGCTATTTAATGCATGAAAAGGATTTATCTGTAAGAAATGTTTAAAAACATCACCTTGAATTTTGATGAATCACTTTCTTTTATATATTGAGATATGGTTAATAAATGGGCCGTGCCAAGCAAATGATTTTCCCCTTGCCGACCTCGCACTGATCCTGGAAATGGTTGGCTCGGGATCCTTCTATGTTTTCAAATTGAGTTAATTTTTTTTTACTACAATAAATGAAATTATAATAATTCTAAACAATCCAATTATAGAAGAACCAGAAACAGAGAGATTTCCCTCCTTTCTCGTCCGACTCTTTAGTCGTAAGAATGCTGATTTTAAGAATTAATCATCGCCCTTCTCCGACGCTTACTTCTCAACCTAAATGTAGGCAGCTAATGTGTTTCACTTATTTAACAGAATTCTATAGTCAGTCCGCAACCCTGGATGCCCAAGTCGTCCTTGGAACGATCTTGTAGTTCCTACGGGGTGGAGACAATGGGGTCGGTCCATGGACTTTTTTTTTTTTTTTGCCTTTCGCCGCATTTCACTCAAATGGTTGAAGGGAGAACAAGTGAGGTACGAATGCATCTTCACATCTTTTTGGAAAATTTACACATACAAGTGCCTCAATCACAATTACACACAAATTACACCCAAGAGAATTTCTAATTAATTTCTATGTCTTCATCATTGTGTCTCTCTCCATGATTCATACGGTAAAGTTGCTTTCGTTGTCATCTTGTTCACAGCTCTGCAGGGCTAATACTAAAAAAAAAAAAACTTCAACTTTAGCATTTGTGTCAATTATATCTAATTTTTTATCTCATAAAAAACTCTAACTTTTACTTTTGTCTCAATTCTATCGGTCTATATCCAAAAAAAAAAATCCTCAACTTTAGCATATGTCCCAACTATATCCAAAATTTTTTTTTAATCTCCTAAAAAATTACCTACTTTTACTTTTATCGTAATTTTACCACCGCTAGCCTTCTGTTCATAATCACAGTTAGTTAATCCCATGTAGTTCGGATTTTCTTGCCGAGTTTACTAATAAATGTTTGAAATTTGAAAGTAGTAGGTTTCATGACGACGAGATTTTAAATAGGTCTTCAGAATATCCTCATAACTAACCGTTTTTGGGACTATTGAGTGCAAACGAGAATACGAAACGCGTCATCTTGAGTGTAGGGCAGCCCATAAGAGAAGTTCGAAATTTTTTTTATGTCAGTTTTGCTGACGTGTAATTCATTAATGACGTGAAAATGCCTCGTAAGATTAATTAATGGTGATTATAGACGGAAGTCTAATATTAGTAAAATTAGAATAAAAGTAAAAGTTGAAGGTTTTTTAGAACACAAAAAAGTTTTGAATATAATATGGGACATATGCTAAAGTTGAGGTTTTGTTGGCACTAGGCTGATAAAATTAGGACAAAAATAAAAGTATGGGATACAATTGGTACAAACGTAAAAGTTGGAGGTTTTTTATGAGACAAAAAAAATTAGATATAATTGTTACAAATGATGAAGTTGAAATTTTTTTGGGTATTGGGCCCAATTTGGCACATTCTGCTAGAGCCAATTCTTACAATAAACCAATCATGCCCTCCATTTCTAGAATTCACGAAATTAATGATTTGGAAATCACCTTCCTATAAATGATTGTTTGCGTTGCTTTTGACAAAAAAAAATTAATTAAAATTTTTTGTCATGCGTGTGAATATTAAGCCATAAATTGTTGTGGATAACAAATGACTAATTATTTTAGGCGATACGAGCGATCAATTTTAAAAAAAAATACAAATCTCTTATTTTTAGTGAAATAAACGGAGCCTTCGTTCCATCATAATCAACATCGTTAAGTTGATTTCATCGTTTCATTCTGGAGGTTTTTTTTATTAGTATTTGTTTTGTTGGGCACAGATTATGTGGCATCTGTATAGATTGGCTTCCAATAGTCACCTGCAAACTCCGTCGTGGGCCACTTTGGTTTGGGCTACAAACGCCTATTTGGCCCGTGGAAATGCAATCTCGGTGCTCCTAATCGACGTTGTAGTAGGGAGGACAAACCCGCCCTTAAGAAAACAATGCTTGGTTGGGATTTGTTGCGCGAAAATCCCCCTCGGTAAGACCCAATCGATTCTCCTGGAGTTCGGCCCAAGAGATCGGAGCCCAAAAGGATTGCTATTTCGAAAAATTCCTTTTATCGAACGTTAGCAATTTGTTAAGAAAGAAGAGTTCCAGGCAAGTTATGGACAAAGAGCGTCAAATACAAGGTATCTTATTGATAAGAACGTGTCTTTCAACAGCTTTGTATAAGATTTCGATAAACCTTCTGGAGACGAATTTCAATGAACCTTGTTAAATTGTTTCGACGAAAAAGGGGATCGAGGCACAACACCGGGAATGAATCGACGATACTGAACCACACTGTAAGACACGATGTCAAAATTTAATCTACGACATTGGACGGGTGGAAATATAGGACACAGCACCGGAATTGAATCAACGATACTGGATGGGTGGAAAATGAACCAATACAGTACCGGAATTTAATCGATGGCACTGGACTGGGTGAGTAGAAATCGGAATTTAATCGATGACACCTAACTCTGGATATGAACATGTCGGAATTGAATCAACGACAGGAATCTGAAAGTTACGGCTAAAATTAAGTTAGGTTGAAAGATAAAGATTTGTTGAGTTTTCTTTTTTTTTTGGGGTTTATTTCGGTATAGGATACCTTTAGGTATTTATAGGCATGTCATGTTAATCGTCGAAGGGTCTTTGCCTTGTGCTCCAAGTACATCTCCATGTGGACGAGGTTTGCTTTGATAACCGCTAGACAGCTGTCACCTTCAAGCTTTTTTGCACGTTTTCCTTCGATAATCCTTGCGGATGAAGTCTTCAACGGTTTCCGCGCCTCTCTCATTCCTTTTGATGGGATTGCCGCCAAATCTTTCGACTGCTCCTGATCGTGTATTCTTTTGCGCCCTTTTTATTTAGCATTTTGGGACAAATTCTGCCAAAACCATCCCCTATGTGGCGTCTCTGTAGCTTATCCTCCCCTGTGCTGCATACATCTTTCTGTAGCTAATTATTCCCTTTCTTCATGCGCATCACGTGACTCATGAGATAGTTTTGGGTGTCAATAGGATTAAAAGGAAATTGGATTTGCCATGGGATTTTTATAAGTCCTAACGATGTTTTGTACTCATCCCTAAGGGTGAGCATGGTTCCAAGTAGAACTGGGAGCCTGGAACAGGAACCTGAAGAAACCAGCCATGTTCTAAGTTTCAAGGTATGTAAGGTAACTTCAAAATTTCAAAAATTGAGGAACTTGTTCCAACAGGTAGGTCTCAGGTTCCACTAGTTAAAACCTGAAACTTGGAACCTAGCACTAGATTCTGAAATAAATTTTTTTGTTTTCTAAGTGTATATCTTCACATGAACTTATAATGTTATATGACGTCTGACAATGAGTGTATAATTAGGAGCCAAACAGAGTTTTAGGTTTCACATTATAAAAAATGATAGAGTTGTTCCAACGGGTTGCTTTCATATTCTAAATGTAACCTATACGAAATCCGAAACCGCCAACCTTTACTTTTCGTTAGCAGTTGTAACGTTCACTCTAATTTTTCTTAATTGAAAATGAAAAAAGAAAACAAATGGATAGGCTCCCGAGTACTTTGGAACTGACTCTAGAACCTGTGACAGGGTAGGTTCCACCGTTCCAAATCCGGGCAATTTTCCAAATTAGCATTTAAAAAAAATATTTACCAAATTAGTATTAAAAAAATATAATTATCATAGTAGGTACCGCTCTACAATTGGGCCGCCGAGCGACACGCAATTTGCCAGTTGGGCCTCCATCGACGGCCCAAGTGCCGAGCGGGTGGCCCTCCTCCCCCCAATTGGCAAATGGGCCGCCGATTGGGGCCCAAAACAAGGATTTGGGCCCTGCTCGGCGGCCCAATTGCCAAGCGGGGTCGAAATTTAATTTTTTTTATTTTATTTTTCAATGGATTCGTCTCAAAAAATTACGCGAAAAAAAAAATTGTCCCAAATGGATACCCGAGCGATGGGATATGCCCTTTCAAAGTTTTAAAAATCCGAATTGAACAATACTTTGAAATGGCATATCTCATCGCTCGGGTGTCCGTTTGGGACAATTTTTTTTTAGTTCGCGTAATTTTTTGAGACGAATCCATTGAAAAAAATTAAATTAAAAAAATTAAATTTCGGCCCCGCTCGGCAATTGGGCTGCTGAACGGGGCCCAATCCTTGTTTTGGGCCCCAATCGGCGGCCCAATTGCCGATTGGGGGGAGAAGAGCCACCCGTTCGGCAATTGTGCTGCCGAACGGGGCCCAACTCGCAAATTAAGTGCCGCTTGGAGACCCAATTGCCAAGCGGCACCTAATATGGTAATTTTTTTAATACTAATTTGGTAAATATTTTTTTAAAAAATATTAATTTGGAAAAAAGCCCTCCAAATCTTAGAGTATGACAGGTAGATTTTAGTTTTCAACAAATAAGGAACATATTATGACGGATAGGTTATAGGTTCCGAATAAAACAAGCAAAAAACTTGGAACCGCTCGCCAGTCATCCCACATTGCAAACAAACTAATTTCCTTATCGATGTTGTTGCACAAATCTAATGCGTTTGTTTTGTAAAAAATCAGTGGCTAGGAAAAGAAATTCGAACGTTCATATCGTTTGGGAAAATAAGTTCACACAAGACGTTTTCCTCAATAAGAAAAACTTGCCCCTGTATATTTTTATTAATAAAGAAGACAGATCGATGAATCAATCGATTAAAGCAAGAAAAATCTTTTCCAGGTCGCTGATTTTTCGCGAAACAAGCGCGCTCAATGTAACATTTGTACCTCTTCGTTAAGGTTAATGGCAATATATTTTCTATATTAAGAGGACTGTTCATTAAGTTGCATTTACATCAGAAGATGGAGGAATTTCAGCTAATCATCAATAAGACGAGAACTCATTACTCTAACTACAAGAAAATCATACTTTATATTATAATATTTAAATTATAACAACATCATAGTGTACAAAAGCTTTCTCTAACGATGCTTAAATGAACTCCAAATCACCAACCCCTCATTGCTAAAAATTATAGTTCCGTCATTATAACCTGTACGCTAAGTTAAATTCAAATTGTATGGCAAGGACATTCTCAAGACTCTCAACATGAGGGCAGATCATCAGGTGGAGGCAGCAAGCATTGAGATGGGCCTGGCCCATTGGGTACAATGAAGGCCATGGCAAGGCCCCACGTAGTGTGCACCTCAAGATGGCAATGTACGAACCAAGCCCCCGGGTTATCCGCCTTGAAGCGGATCGCGGCCCATCCCCCGATGGGTACCGCCACTGTGTTCCTCTCTGGCGGATCCACTAGGTTGTAGCCTGCCGGGTCGACATTGACGTCATAGTTCCCGAACCCTTGCCCCACGATGAAGAAGTTGTGGCCGTGGACGTGGATCGGATGGTTCTCGGGGTTAAGGAAGCTCGTGTCCTGGAGCACAATCTCCAAGTTGGTGCCGAAGGGAACCACCAAGAGCTTGCCCCCGAAGTCGGTATTCATGTTCTCCTTGAAGGGGTCGACTCCGGTGAAATTGAACGCCTTCGGGGGCCGCTCGGGGAAGGTCGAGGTCAGCATCTGGCTAGCGGTGAAGTTCTTGTAGTGCCCTTCGAGGATCGCCATTAGCGGGCGGACGAAGGACTGGTTGTTCATCGAGGCGTAAAACCGCTTCCCGTCAAGCCCCTTGCAAGTTTGGTTTGGCGGACAATCCTGGAGGTTGAGGCTAATGGTGGTGATCACTCTCCTATCGATCGCCTTGGGGACCCTACACGGGTATTGAGGTGTTGCCAGGCTCCTGAGCTTGCTCAAGAACTCGGTGGCAAAAGGTGTGTCCATCATTTTAGGAAGATTAGCGACGACAAAACTTGGGTTGGTGCTCTTGTCGCTAGATTTGGGGCCTCTGTATCTTAAAAAGCCCAATGTTGTGGAATTGTCAAAGGGGAAACGGGAGGTGACGTAAGGCGTGGCTGCCATTGGGAACATTCCGGACGGGTCTGGTGCTTGGTTCGCCGTGATCAGGACGTTCGTGGTCTGCCCGGGAGCGATCATTATGGCCGGTGTGGAAAAGGGCTTCGTGTAGACCGCGTCGACCTCGACCACTTCCAGCGTGTGGTTGGCCACCGCGAAGAAGAGCTCGTCGTTGAGTGCGGCGTTCACGATCCGGAGCATGTACGTCTTGCCCGGTTCCACGGCCCGGACAAACGTATCTGCAAAGTAGCAAGTTACTGTTAGATTAAATTCTCAGAAAGAGCCACGTGATTGACGAGGCATTAGTCATATGATACCTTTGGCAGAGCAAGGATAGAGAGGGCCAGGAAGGCCATTGATGGTGTAAGCATCTGAGGAATCAGGGCCACCACCATGCAACATCATTTCGCTCTCCACTGCATCAACATCCGCATTCCACCATTCACCTGCGGTTGGGGTCAAACAAGTTGCAATTCCCAGTCAAAATCAGTGTAGACCCAAAAAAAAAAAAAAAAGTCAAGAGTGAGGGAGCAAAAGTAAAAAGGCCTAGGCCATCATATTCATAATTCATTGGCATACATGACTTTTGAACAGACAAAAGGGGACATTGGTTACATGATGTGGATCAAAGTTCTCGAACATGTAAATAGGCCTGGCAGATTTTACTTGTCATGTGCCCTTTGTGCAAGACTAGGATTTGGACTCAAAGATTAACGGGTCGCATAAAATTTACTTCAACAATGTCAATACATATGAGATTTCAGTAATTATCACCACAATTTGATATTAAATGAATGAGATGGCACCGCACGCAAGTTCAGAAGGACTTGCATAAAGTTACGTAAACAGGCATCCGAGACACATCATACTAAAACGAACGATAGAGAGATCGAGCGTGTTCAAATATGTCCAAAGAGTAATTATCTGATAAAATAGCGACGAATTACCGAAAATTACGGGGATTTCGGCTTGAATCTTGGGTGAGAATGGGTAGGGCAGACGGGGGTAGATGATGAAGGCGCCGTGGACGGAAGCTCTTTGCCAAGAGAAATGGGCGTGCCACAGAAGAGTGCCTCGTTGGTCCACCACACTGAACTTGTAAGTGTAGGTGTGCCCTTCTCTTATGGGGCACTGGGTTATGTAGGCCGGTCCGTCGGCCCACCCGGTCCGGTATTGCCTTACGCCATGCCTATGCACAAAGACGACAACACCAACACCACTGCCATCATTATCATTCATAATCTTTTCAAAATGAACAAGAACAAAAGAGCTTCTAATCAAGGTTGAGTTCATATGGGCAGAATTATGAATTTTCATAAGCCGCCTTCTTTTGGCTTTTTCCCCATGAATAGAGACAAATGCTTGGAGGCATCCAAAACCCTTTTGGCTTTTGGTTCAAAAAAAGCTAATCTCAACCTACTTTGAATAAATTTAATGAGTAGAGAAGATGCCAACAATTCCTTAATTGAGTTTATAGGCATCTATTATTCATTATCGATACTTAAAGTGAGTGACGGCGGGTTCTATAGTTGCGTTCCTTATTTTAATGTGCACGGCTGATCATATATTTTTCTTCCCTGATTGCAGAAAATACCCTATATATATTTTACATATGAGGGATCCTGAAGTCCGGGCGAGTCTTCAAATGAAGTAGTTGAAGGACTTACTTGGGTCCTACATAACGAATGTGCGAAAAGAGAGAACTTGCATGCCATAAAATTGATATCCTCGTGCTTTGGAAAAGGGAACATGCCCGGTCGGATTTGAGGGTCTCATTTCGTACACCATTGACCGAAGAAACATAATGATCAAGAAACAAAGCAAGCAAGAAAGGGGGTGTTCATGTAATAAGGAGCTAGGGAAAAAAAAGTGAATGAAAAGGAAAATGATGAGTAGCCCAACATAATAAAAGCCAAATAATCATTTGTGCTCATGCTTTGATATCTCACCAGTGGATCGTGGTGTTCCTGGCGACGCGATTGGTGACTTTGACTTCGACGTGGTCGCCTTCGTGGACGGCGATGGTCGGCCCCGGGTATTCGCCGTTCACCGTCAGGAGCGGCTTCGTGTGGCACAACCGGGTCACTTGTGTCCATTCCACCTAAGATACATTATACATTTGGAAAAGTAGGGTTTTTGAAGTTAGACGAAATCGCAAATGTCGTGTTCGTGTGGAGTGTTCATCAGAAGCTCTCGAGAATAGAATATAGTTATGAGGAAGACGTTCATGGGGGTGCTCGAGTTCCAAGTAGAGCCGATCATAATGGACCAATCGAATTGGGCATCGCCCGGACCAGACTGAACCGACCAGTTTGGCCTGGTTCCCGAATCCACGAAATTGGAGTCGATTTTCGGTACTAAGGAGAACCGGACCTCTCGGACCGCAACGAATTTACATGATGAATTTCCTATATGTAAACCTAAACCTAAGATACTTAAGATACTTAGTATGACTTACAGATTTAGCGACAACGCGATATAATTAATGAGAGGTGATCCGGTGAATGTGTAGTTAACGAGAAAATTTAACGACGAATCAATTCAACCAGTCCAATGATTGGACCGCTCAAGAATCAGTCCTCTCGATCCAGGGTGGGATCGGACAAGACCAGGAACCGATAACTTGTTCTTCTCACTCTTTTCTCTCCTTTATGGCTCATGTCACATGGAGTGGTGTTTATAATGGCTAGTTATGTAGTTGATTTCAGAGAGAGAGAGAGAGCTTACATTGAAATGAAAACGTTTGGTGGCTGGCGCGGCAGAGGAAGCTATAATAATATTGCAAGTGAGGATCAGAACTAAAACCAATAGAATCGTGCAATGCAAGTTGGTCCTCTCCATTGCAATTCAGCTTCAGACACCCTCTCTCTCTCTCTCTCTCTCTCTCTCTCTCTCTCTTGATGGGCAATGGCCAAGATGTTACAAAAGCCCCATGCACGACGACCCGTTATATATATAGACAAGGAGATTCTCTCTCTTTCTCTTTCTCTCTTTGTGACCTTGTATAATCATTATTTTACCTTTTAGGGTTTCTAATTATTGCACTAAAATATTCATTTTTACTTGTCATGACGGCTCGGTAGGTGAGAGGGAGAACTGACAAAGGAACATGTCGAATCTATCCTTCAAATTTGTCTGGGTTACGATGATGCTGAGTGTTGGAATCCAAATTAAAAGAACATGCTCTTTGTTAGAATCTGCAAAAGATAATTGTACTTCTCAAAATCCCACCAATCTCATCCAAACCTTCTGTAAATTGTTCCAGAGTCCTCCAATATATATATATATATATATATATATATATATATATATAGTCCTTCTTGTCTCATCCTTTTCGGCCATTAACGAAACTTGTTTAACCCCGTTCAGATTCCTCGCGCCAGAGTAATTGATTTGAGAGGGGTAGGTGAGGTCTTTAGTCAAGACAAAGTTGGACTAAAGCGGTATCTGTGCTTATCTCCACCGTTTTGTTTAAAGTACGCGGACTGATTTGAAAAATAATTTTTTTAAAAATGATTTTTTTTTGTGAAATATAATCGGTTAATGAGAAGTGTTTTAGTTATCAACATCAAATTATGTTTAAATGTGTCCATGGACAACGAAAATATTTTTCATTTATTCATCTTTATACACTATACAAGTAATTATTTTTAGGAAAATATTTTTCAAATCATTCATTTTTTTCGAAACGAATGGAGCCCCCCTCTTGTTTAATGGTTGTGGCTTGAAGAGGCTTTGTGCATGCTGGTCAATCTCGAGAGATCGAGAGATCGAGAGATCGAGAGGTCGAGAGAGAAAGAGAGAGTGTGTGTACTACGTTGTTCTCTACCAACCCAAGAGGAAAGCCAAGTATGATTATTCTTTTGGTGATCGGTCCAAAAGTTTTAATTTTCTTTTTCACAACTTGATTGTAACGTTTACATGACCAACCACCGTGCTTTTGGACATTTGCTACATAAAATGTGACTGAGGGGAAGCTGGTGCAGGCATCACTGATTCCATACCATGTTCCATAATGGAAATTTTAATAAGGTACTATCAGCATAGTGTGTGCACGTCATCAAACGGGCCAAATTAATCGAATATTTAAATTTTACGCTGATCATCCACAAATTGACAGCTCATGACCCGTGATGCAAATGAAAACTTAAGAATGTTAGGTCCAATAGCTAAATTCCGCATGAGATGGATTAGCGTTGATGCCTAAATTTTGATTTCTCTAAATCATGCAATTTTCATAAAAATGAGAATTAACTTTTGTTCTCGTCAAAAATAATTGTCATGCATATTTTATTTTTGCCGTGGGTGGATTGCATTAACATTTGTATGGATTAGCGGTGCAAGATTGAGATTAATTTGTTAGGCTGTTTAGACTCAAATTGACGAGAAACTTGTTGGCAATTCAAGGACATATGTGCCAAAATTTGGAGCTTATAATGTAGAAAAAGGCTTTAATGAAAATGTCAATTATTTGCATAAAGCCTAGTTTAAGCACAAAAAGTATGAGTCCATGGTTAGTGTCACGTCCCAAACCCTACGAGCTCGTGAACATCCATCTGGCCATTGACTTTAGAATATCTCCTAGGATCCAACGGCCAATAATATAAAACTTCAAAATGATAAACGCATGCGGAAGTGAGAAAACATCCAATGCAAATAAAATACAAGATGACCTAGGACAAAAGGGTATACTTCTCATTACAGTCAATCATACTTCAAAGGTTACAATTCTAAATTCCCAAATTCAATAAGCAATCCCTAAGGTCTCAAAGGTTACTATGCACTTCCTCAAGTGACTTCATCGAATGTCCATCCATGGCAAGCTCGGGTTTCCATTGTCTGAAACTTGAAAATGTTGGTCCCACGACGGAGTAAGATAACAATCTCAGTAAGTTAACCCTAACCCTAAGCTAGACTATTGGTACATCTAGGCTCGTTTGAAAATATGCAAGTTTTGAAAAATACATTTCATACATGACATTCAAGCAATTGGCATAACAAGGCAACTTAGGCATATCAGGCAATCAGGTTTATGTCCTTCACACTTTCCCTTTCCAATCTGAAATTCTCAAGCCACGTAGGCATAATAGATATCCCATGCACTTTAGGCATCCCGGGCATTCTAGCCAATTCAAGCATTTCAATCACACAGACTCGGAAACACATCAAGATCATGTTTCAGTCTTTTATCTTCTTTTCACCTATCAAGGGCCGCCCTCCTTGGGCCGCGAGATAATTCGGTCAATCACATGACTTTCGACGTCTTATCGAAATGATTCGATCATCATGACTCTCGCTGCAAGATGATTCGGTCTCTATAGCGACTCTCGACACTCCGCGTCATCGAAATGATTCAGTCGACTATAGGACTCTCGTATCCGGACCTAGAGATGATTTAGTCACTACCTGACTCTCGATTCTTACAACCTTCGAGATGATTCGGTCAAGATATAACTCTCTAGTTGCACGACCTCGTCAGGTCAATCGGGATCAAACACCCGCGGCGCAATGCATTGGCCAAAGTAACCTCATTTGTGATTTTTTTTTTGTATCCTTCTCATTAATTCCTTTTCCACATCCACAAACAGATTCATCTCATCGCCATTCAAGGCACATCGTTCAAGCACATCAGGATCACAAATTCAAGCATGCCACTCAGTTATCATGCACATGCACGTCATCACACTAAGCATCATTCGACACCAATTACACAACCGAGCATTAAAGCCCTCAATTGAACCCCAATAATCAACACATGCCCAAGTTCACACACGGCATAACATCATAAAGCATTCACAGTTTCAATTTATTGCTCCCTAAGCATGAAAACATGGTACTCAATCAAGGACAAGTCATAAAATCCTAAACTCACAAACCTGCCCACTCACGACCAGGTTCAGTCTCACGAAAACTGTAATTTTTTTACTCATATTTTGAGGAAATAAATTTCATATTCTTGTCGTTGAAGATCTTACGGATGTGTGGGCGAAAACGAGGCTCAATTTGGATGTCAGATAACTTAGAACAACTCGTTTTAAAAACGGTGCACGCTAAAAAACGAATTTAGGCGGATTTGGGTCTCTCACGTATTTCTCATCAAATCAGTCTTTAAAACCCCTTCAATTCCACCAAAGATCCACCTTTTAGTAACCCAACATCCTAACTAAGGGTTAGAAGTCTTCTTACCGAGATAATTAAGCTAACAAAATCCTTCAAAAACCGCAATAATCCTTGGTTCCTAATCTGTTCAGTACAAGGCAGAATTCGTCCCTAAGGAAATCCATGCAAACCGGCCATCAAAACTCCAATCTAACTCGTCTATCCTTTGGTAAAATGAAGTATTATGTCTTGGGTGTCTTACCAATAAATTTTGGAGCAAGGCGATGCTTCTATGGCCTTCAAAGGTGCTCAGTTCCCAGACTCGTTGAAGAGAACAGATTTTGTCCTTTAGGAAATCATCCAAATTCAATCATTAAAACGCATCTATCATCAACCAAACTTCAAACCAAACTTACTCAACCTTAATACTATGTCTTAAGGAGGTCTCACCTTGATTTGGAAGCAAGATAAGCCTTCTAAACCGGTTTGAAGGAGCTCATGGTCTGGTTCGCTTTGATTCTGACCTAGGCGGGTTCCGGTAGCTCCACGGGTCAAACAAAACAACGAATCGACAAACGGTCACTTGAAGGTTGTAGGTAAGACATCAAGGAATGTTGTAGTAGTCGGAGTTGGGTCGAATGGTGGCCGGAAGCCGGCGTCGTGGCGGACGAACGGCAAGGACAGAATCTAGTTAGGCGAGCAAGAGGAAGAGAGAAAGAGAGAATGTGAGATTGAGAGGAAGAGAGAAATTGGCTGAGCAAAAATGACTCTTCTTGCCTTTCCTTTGTCCCCGAGTCAAGGAGAGAGAGAGAAGATAGGGTCTGTCCTCTCCAAATGGAGCAAGGGAAAATTTAGAAATACTAAAAGGCAAATTGAGAAGTTAATGAAGACGGTCATAGTTTGCACAAACAACCCGAGTGTTGTAGGAAATGATGTGTGGTTAAAACACACAAAGGAGTAGATTGAAAAGTTGTGGAGACAGGAAGAGATGTTTTGGAGTTTGAGATCGAGGATTAAATGGTTGAAATGGAGAGATCGAAACATAAAATACTTTCATGTTACTACAATTCAACGTAGAAAACGCAACAGCATCACTATGCTTAAGGTGGAGGAGGATACATGGAGTAGAGACCCTTTTATTCTTAAGACTTACATCACATCCTTTTATCAAGCCCTTTATGAATTAGCGGGAACAAGAAACTTTCAGCCAGTGTTAGACCAATGTCCTGTACTAGTCAAGGAAAAGATGAACAAAGCCTTGACTAGGACGGTCACAATAGAGGAGACAAGGGTCGCTGCCTTCCAATTGGGGGTCACTAAAGCACCCGGACCGGATGGACTGAACAGACAGTTTTATCATCATAACTGGAAATGTATCAAACAAGATGTCTTTAATCTGATTGACAACTTCCTCACAACAAGTACTTTCGACCCCTCCCTAAACCAAACACATGTGGTCTTGATACCGAAAGTGGCACATCCGGAGAGCATATCCCAATTCAGACTTATTAGCTTATGTCACTTCAGTTATAAAATTATCTCTGAAGTGTTGTCCAATAGGATGAAATCATGGCTCCCTGATCTTATTGTCATTGAGCAAAGTGCATTTGTCAATAGAAGGCAAATTCAAGACAACATATTAGTAGTATAGGAAGTTTTGCACCAACTGAGAATCAGGAAAAGGGAAAAAAGTTCCAAGTAGTGCTGATATTGGATATGCAAAAAGCATATGATAGAGTGGAGTGGGATTTTCTATGTGCTAGTATGCAACAAATTGGGTTTCAGTGAAAGATGGGTCAGTTTAATCAAATTTTGTATATCAATCGTCTCCTTTAGTATCCAAGTGAATGGAGAATCTTTGGATTATTTCCAACCATCTAGGGGTATCAGTCAAGGCAATCCACTTTCACCATACTTATTTTTCATTATGGCTAATACCCTTTCATCACTCATGAATAAGGCTATGTGGGAAGGAACGGTGAAGGGTATCAAACTAAACAGGTGGTGCCCGACATTATCACACCTGATATTCGAGATCGACACCTTATTTTTTCCAGATGGGACGCTGAGAAAATGTCAGAATGTAGCAAACATATTGAACCAGTGCTGTTTCGCATCAAGACAACCTTTAAATCTGAATAAGTCGGGAATCTATTTCAGCAAGGGATGTCCAGGAAATCTTAAAAGGAACCTATATGCGAAATTGATAGTCCCAATCTTGGAGAAAATAGGCAAGTACTTAGGAATCCCGTCGGATTGGAACCGAACTAAGAAGGACATGTTCAGCTGGGTGCTTGCAAAGGTCAACTCAAAGCTAGAGGGGTGGAAATAAAAGTTAATTTCTAAAGCTAGGAAGGAAGTTCTAATAAAAGCAATAGTACAATCCTTGCCGCAGTACGCAATGTCCATCTTCAAGCTTCCTATATCTATTTGTAGAGCTATAGAGAGGAAAATTGCGTCTTTCTGGTGGAAACAGAATGCAAACAAAGAAGGGATCCACTGGAGGAATTGGGAGCATTTAAAATTTAGCAAAGACAAAGGTGGTTTGGGTTTCAAGGACTTAATCACCTTTAACATGGCCATGCTTGGTAAACAGGCTTGGCGGCTGGCGCAAGCCTCTAACTCTCTGTGGAGTCAAACGCTTAAAGGAATCTATTTTCCTAGAGAGGAATTCTGGGAAGCAAAAAAAGGGTACCGCCCTTCTTGGGGTTGGCAGAGTTTATTAGTGGGAAGAGACGCAATCGAACTCGATATCAAATGGAAGGTGGGAGACGAAAGGAGGATAAGGATCAAGAAGATAAGTGGCTTCCGACAGGTAAGTATGCAGGCCCAGCAAACCAGTCAGAGCCTCGGATGGTGGCGGATATTATTGACAAAGAAGCTAATGGGTGGAACTCGAAATTGATAGCAGAGTGTTTCAGTGATGAAATGGCCCAAGAGATCCTACTCAACCAAAACCCCATAGGAGACTGCCTTTTGTAGACAGGAAATAAAGAAGAAACCTACTCTGTTAAAGCAGCCTACAACAAAATTCATGAATCAGATGAAAAGGCATCTAAGTATCAAGCCTCTTCTTCCTACTCCCTCCCAAGAAACCTATGGACAAGATTGTGGAAGATCCAAACAGTCCCAAAGGTACGCTTTTTCCTATGGAGCACTTGTAATAATGCTCTACCAACCAAGAAAAGCCTTTTCAAGAGAAAGATGATCCCCAACCCCATGTGCCCCATCTGCGGCTGCGACTCGAAAACTTCGGAACATCTCTTCCTGTTATGCAAATGGACGAAAAGAATATGGTCAGATACAAGACTGAATTATGATGTCGCACCCACCAAAATTTCGAGAATAGAAAAGTGGATGGCAGAAAACCTCGCCGCAAAGGTGAATATACCGTCATCGGATATCCTTCCTTCAGATTCACTCATCACCGAACTTCTGTGGGCTATTTGGTTAGCACGCAACACTTGGGTGTTTCACAGGCAAGAACCAAACCCCTGGATCATTGTGGATGAACCAATTAACTCCCTCAAGCTGTATAAGAAATGGAATCCAAGCGAGAGGAAGGGGAAAATAGAACAAAACCTCCAAATCGACTGCTGGTCCCTCTCCCCCCCCCCCTCGAAATAGGATTCCTTGAAGCTGAATATATATGCATCATGGATCAGCGAAACATAGGAGACTGCGGCAGCAGGAATCCTTCGAAACGCCTCAAGAGTGGTTCTTTCGGGTTTCTCAAGGAAGTTTCATGCACCAAATGCAGGTGTAGCGGAAACCCTAGCTTTGAGAGAGAGTTTGAGTTCCTGTGGAACTCACAAAGCGAAAGTGATATCTTTGACAGCAAGCGTGGGGTCTTGAAATTTCCAGATCTTGTAGTTCAGTTGGAGACAGATAGTCTTTCTACAGTACGATGGATATTGAGCCAGGAAGCAAGCCCATGGTCAGTAGGCCTAGTGGTATCAAACCGCATTTCTCTACTCAAGCAACTAGTCCAAGTAAATCTAGCCCATTGCCCTCGAGCCGCAAATCAGGTCGCCGACTGGGTAGCTAAAGCTTTGCGCAACGATTGTCTTCCCACAAACTGGCTTCTAAAGCCACCTTCAAACATTTGGTCTCCATTATATTTAGACTGTGGACAGTTGAATGTTATCAATCCTTTTAATGAATGAAAGTAACATGATAATGATGTTGGGGATTTCAAACCTAACCGTGCACCGCCAAAAGTCCAAACCTTAACAACAGTTAGAGATCTTAATGTACACTTATTACTAAAGAGAGATTCGTTGATCAGTCGCCGATTTTGGTTTGAAGAAGCCACATATTGTTATTCGAAACTTATTTTGTTTTGACATTGTCTGGGATACTAGCCTTTTGTGGCTCTTCAGATAACGTTTCCAATACCAATTTAAACTTCGGAGTCAACATATTTATCGGAATGGTATCAGCGAATGGATCCAATCGGATTGCGTTGTTTCCCTCTTGTATTTTCGTTGAAATGGACGAAAAGTCACTTCGAAAAAAAAAATGGAGACTCCAAGACTCCGCTTGTCTTCCGGAAAATAAAATTCAAGAAAATATTTTCTTGATTTTTCGGCATTTGAATTGCAAAAAATAAGCTAGTAAAAAAAAATATTTTTCACTATGAAAAAAACTCCTTCGAAAATAAGGAAAACGTTTTCTTCAACTATCTTTGCAGGCCCGCAATTTATTTTTTGTTTTTTGTTTTTTGTTTTGTCTAATGATCGATTCACATGATTTTTAACATGTTGGATTGTTCGTGTCGAGAGCCTACTAAAAATCACAATTTTGCGAAATAAAATCGCAAAATTACGGAACGAGGCTTTTGCCCATATCAAGAGCTGGCTAAGGGCATCATAGACGGATCAAACATCATTTTGGCGACTTGAAATATTAAAGGAAAGATCATTTACGATAACTTAGAGATCGTCGTAGTAATGATCATAGAGAGGAGACATAAAAGAAGCGAGGCCGGCATTGACACATACTATTTTTAATCATATTTTCTTTTTTCTTTTTATTTTTTGAAGTTTTATTTATTTATTTATTTACTTTTTTATTTAACCTTTTCTTTTCTTTCTTTTCTCTTTTTTGGTCTTTTTCTGTTCTTTCTTTTTTTGGGCTCCCTTCTTCCTCTAGCCGGTCGCCATGCCTCAGCGATGGCCAACGATTGGCCAGAGTTGAGGGCTAATGATATTGACCTCGTCATCCTCAAGCAAGCCTCACCCAACCCTAGCGAAGCTCGCCCTCCCCAACCCGTGGCAAGGTCGGCCTTGTCAATGGCAGGGCAAGGTCTAGGCTTGCCCTTGCTACTGGCCGACAAGGACGAGCTTCACCATAGGCCAACGAGGTCAAGCCTAGGCTCACCCTTGTTATTGGCCGATAGGAACGAGCTTCGCCATAAGCTAGCCAAGTCGACCTCACCAAGGCCCGATGACGGGCTAGAGGAAGAAGGGAAGAAAAAAAATCGAAAAAATATATTAAGGTATTTTTAAAAATTGTCCACTTCTGACCGGTCACGCCATATATGATGGTTGGCATCCACAACAACGATTTCCAACGAAATTGACCAGATAGACTCAACTGACAAAACTTGAAAAGGTTTGAACTCAATTGATACAAGTAAAAGGATTAAGACTTAATTAGTAAAAAGGCAAAAAGATTACAAGTTTTCAGACAATTTTTTGAGGTTTAGATTGTGTTTCCATCCAGTCTTGTATTTCGTCGATCGCACCTTTATCAAACTCTCGGTATACCCATTGTCGGAAAAATGACAAAAAAATTTAAGGTGTCAACAAACACCGGACTTTTACTGTTAATGTGTTCCAATCCCACTGCGACATGCAAGGGTTTAGCAAGAAACTACTAATCACAACCATCATATTCATGACTATTCCTCCAAGAATGAAGACCATAAATGTTAATTAATGACGACGAAGACACATTAGGGTTTTATTATTCTTTTGCAAAATGCACACGATTAGCATACGCCAATTGCCAAAACATAATAGTTTAATGATCGTCAAGTTAATGTCCGAACTCCGAAGAGCTTCCTTCTGTATGAAGAGTTTTCTTTTCTTTTTTCTTTCTTGTGCAACACAATTCCTTCTATAAGTGTTCTTACGATTTTAATAGAGGGAAAAAAAATTTTGCGACAGCCAGCAAATGGATAAGTTCGATTCAAATTGCAGTATACTTATATCGAGCTTAGCCGATCCGAGCCGAATTAGAATCACCATTACCAGCAAAACTGTCCGGAAAGATTGAGTATGCAACATTTTTAGGGTTGCTTTTAAACGCCAGTAATTCCGGAAACAAAAAACATGTTTTTGGCACCGTTATTCAAAACGCCTCTTTTATGTCTCACCATATACATAAAAATCCTTACACACACATTTTACAAGAGAGAATGCGCGAGATTGCTACGAAATTACAACTTCTCCTAAATTTAGAGACTGAGAATGACATAAAGATCTTCGACTCTCGTTCCAAATCCCCTTATATATATATATACACACACACACACACACTCTCTCCTGAAAGAAAATTGGAAATTCCGTTCGATGGATTTTCTCGTCCTGATATCGTACCGCATCGTTGTCACTTCACAAATAACACGACACAATACAGGAGCTGCGAAATGCCGGAAAGCAAGAAAAGGAAAGTGAGAAAATAGTTTAGATACGACCGGAATATGATTAAAAAAGACATCTATATATATATAATTACAAAGCCATCCCTGCACTGGAGGGCGTTTGGTCTAGTGGTATGATTCTCGCTTTGGGTGCGAGAGGTCCCGAGTTCGATTCTCGGAACGCCCCTTTTCATCTTTTTCATATCTTTTTTGCTGAGTTTTCTTTTCTTTTATTTTCTTTACTCTTTTTTGGAATTTTTGGGTAAGTCGAGTACCAGAGAAAATGTAAAATGTCTCTTCATTTTCTTTTCTTTGACATTGCCATCGGTACCTTTGGAATATATCTTCTTCAAATGACTAGTCGAAACTCATTTTTCCTCATCTTGAAGCTCTTTTTATGATTTTCCGACCCAAAAATAAAGAAGCCCTTTCTATAATTCGGGTCTTTAATCCTCTCAAAATTCTTTAGAATCTTGCGCATGCCGAAGCTCCTTTTAGTCGTCCTCATTGGACTCATCCTCGGTGGAATGAAATGAAGTGATTTTCTTTCGATTAAAAAAAAAAGAACTCTTTTTTTTGCAATTTGACCAAAAAAAAGAAATCCTTTTTCGAAAGATTGACTTCTCACCTACCCTCACATCGCGACTCCACCATTCAAGTCGTGATCAGCAATTTAAAAAAGAACTCAAAATGATGCTTGTCATCTTTCGCCAACCCAAGAAAGTCCAAGCACTCCCAACTCGATCCATCAAAATTAGAGACATGCTTTACTTTTAAAGACGGGAAGGATAAGATTGGATTCATTTGTGCAATATTGGGTGATTCTGAAAGATGGAGGTTCCTACACGGCGTGCTTCATTAAAGTTTCTTGTCTAATCTAGCTAACCAAGTCCGTCTAGATAAGGAGGAATGGAGGAGATAACGATCGGGGTGATTTGGCCCCCAAAATCAAGTTGGAATTTTGCGAACTTTCCATTGAAGCATTGGTTGTAAAAGTTGGCGAGCCGGTCCATGGAGCATCCCTTTCTTCAAAAGCAATAATCTAATAAGAAAAGCTATTGAAAATGGATTTTGGGTCGGGTCGAGTTGGATTGGGGCATGTATCACTAAATCTACATTGGATATAAATTGGTCAGTTCGTGTCGGTCTATTTTTCGATACGCTCCGACCTACCCATTTGACAGGTCTCGCATTGAAAGAATATTCTTTCACCTAATTTATCTATAATACAATTAAAACTGACATGTTTGTTCTTACCAAAATTGTAATTAACCGTTCTCGCATAGTATTCGTGCTTTGTATATTTTTGTAATTTTTAAGGTCTTGCAAGTTTTCAAACACCACTTCAAATGAACCTCGGAAGAATTTTGACCCTAATAATTCTTGTGCACACATGTAGCACACATTCCTTCTTTCCACCAACCCTATGGTTACCTATCACTTCCATAATTGTGAAGTCAATCATTGCGAATCAAAGTATTTGGACCTTAAAAGAAAAAAAAATACTATTACGAGCATTTATATATTAAATCACGCCTTCTTTCAGCGACTTAAAATTATAAAACAGTTGCTAGTAATCCCCGTAATTTCATGTGGCATTAGAACCGGAGAAACCAAGTTGAAATCTTTGTCCAAACTTCTATTTACCTCTTCCATTTTATAGTTCTAACCTTTGATCTTAGACCAAAGTCCATATTCACCACTGAATAACTCCATTTTAATGGTACTTATCGAAGAATCGGGGATTATTATATTAGTTTACGCATACGACACCTACCAATTGCAAGAACAATTGCAAAAGAGAAAAAGACGTGATATGCATTATCGGTGCATTCTTTAACATTTTTAAGAAGGGACATTAATCCCGACCACCCAAAAAAAAGGAGGGGGGGACATTAATGCTTCCTTCCGTCTTAATCATCAACATAAAACCGTGGAAATACGACCGAGGACGTGGGTAAATTTTTTAGGTGTTCTCGAAGCACGCCTGTGCATAGGTAGTCATAGGACGACAAACCCGCCTTTACGAAAGGGACAGTCAAGCTTGAAAGGATATTGAATATTCCCACGGGATTTTGTGAAGTTATCACGTGTTTGTTTCACGAAAAATCAACATTCTAGAAAGGAAAAAAAAAAAAAGTTTATGCAGCATGTTTTCAATGTTAACGGACAACATGTTGCTTACACATATCCTTAACAAAGAAAGCGGAAATTGGCACGTACAGTCCCTAAACTTTAGCCTAATATATAATATCATTTTTAGACTTTTAGTTCATTCAATGTTGTCTTTGAATTACTCTTGAGCATCCACTTTAATTCCTAAACTTTCAATTTATTCAATCTAATGTCAAATTTGTCTTCTTCTTTTTTTATAACCGAGATTTCTCATGTGCAATGGAATAAATCCTCGCCGGGTAAGCCTCAAAGACGCGGCCGAAGAGATTCAAATCTGATACCTCATCAGTTTAACCGTCTAAAATTCAGGGATCTCACCAACTAAACCAACTCCCCATTGGTACAAATTTATCTTTCTTACCGTTCACAAATTTCACAATTACACTTGCGCCCAGAATTTTTAAATCTTTTTATGACAATCATTTTTCAATATTATATATATTTATGCTATCTCTTAATGACCCTTGTGATCTTCATAAGTACTAAGATAGTTTAAGGAAGTTTATTTTAGCCATGATCTACGAACATATTTAACAAATAAGAGGAAGTTATGGAAATCCTTAAAATCTCAAAAGAAGGTTGGCCAAATGGCAGATGATGGTAATATTAGCCTCAGGGAATCGGAAGTCAAATGTCAACTCTGGAATCTCAGAATTGATCGACTAAGGAATAAGGATGTCGACTCTATAAAATTAAGAGTTAGTTGCGTAGTAGCCTTAGGCTTAAAGTGTTCGGCACGACGAGTGGAAACAGGCCCATGCCACTTCCGAAGATTAAGGAGCAAGAAAAACGACCAAACTAGTTCAACAAGCAAAGAGAAATCAGGTATAGCTTTGAACATTTTGAGGAAATATTATCAAGCAAAAAAAAATCCTAAACATTTTGTAATTTTATCAATTCAATCCTAAATCTTTCAAATTTACCGATTTAATCCTAATCATTTTCACCTGCTTCCAATTTATTTAGCTGAAGTGAACACCGTAAGTCCTACTTGGCTATACTTGGCATAGCCGGTGTTGGTGTGTACAATTTTTTTTATAATTTATATGTTATTTTTTGAATATTTTTATTTTTTTCTTGATTTTCTGTTTACTCTTTCCTCCCTTTTTTCCCTTTCTTTTGTCCCTTGGTGTGAGGCGAGGGCCGCCCCGTAGGATGAACGGCGTCGATAGTACCACATAGGATGAACAGCATCAAAGTCAGCTATTTTCGGCCAATAGAACTTAATTGGCAAAAGGTGAAAAGGTTTTAAGGCTGAATCGACAACTCGAAAAGTCTTAAAACTGAATTAGCATAAGTGCAAAATGAGAAGCAGTAGTACTAGTCTCAAAAGAAGAAAGATAGCTTCAAATGATTCGATCATGGAAGAAATCTCATCAAGTTATGGCATGTTAATGTTAACTATGTCAAACAGCCAAATCTAAACGGGCTTTAGTTTCCACACCAATTTTCCCTATCGGCCACTTGGTTTTCTGTGATTCCCTTAAGCTATCAGTGGGAAGACTGTCTTTAGAGATATCAAGAACTAAGGACGATAACCAACAAGTAACAGTATAGACTACTACCGTCTGCAGCATCCACAGACAGTAAGACCCTCATTCCATCATCTCCTAGTTCACCAACGATCTGTTCAGACAAATTCAACAATGAGTGTAGACTTTACTCCATGTTCAACTCAAATGCTCGTCTTGGTGAAGTTAACAATATATGGCTTCTACACATCTAGTTCAGAAACGACTCGGTTCTCTCGACTAGAAGAATAACAGACAATCTGTTCAAGCAGAACCCTACTTCGTAGGATCAGTCAGGCTTATGCTGAAATCCCATAGCTTCTTACCCAGTTCTGCATCTTGCGCGAGAGAGCTTGGTTTGGCTTTATTACTATCCACGAAGTATTCGCCACTGATCCCTTTTACTTGTGGGTGCAGAGCCACATAGCATGTAGTTGCCGCTCCCTGCATTTATTTTTGTTGAGCAACCAAATTCAGTGAGCAACGCGGATTAAATGGCTCATATGTCAAGGAAATTTTGTCAGGCTAACTGTAGATGTAAGCAGAAATTGGCATACCTGTGCAACATTTTTTAGGAAGAATTTCCCAAGATTAGAAAGTACTGCATAAGCCAGAGGAAAGAACGCTTGTATTAGAAATAAGAAGTTTTAAAATGGGTAGAACCGCGATCAATTTGACCAAGTTCTAATATCTGAAAGTCAAACATCTCAAAAAGCAAAATCTGTTAGCTCAATTGAGAACAAGCCTCTCGTTTAAGTCCTTCATATGACAAGTTTGCACGTGGAACAAAATTTTATCATGGTGCCACGACGAATTTCTTAGCCATGGCATCAATAATGCTACTCGCCTGCATGGAGATTTACCATTAAGAATGCTATGGTGGCGAGCAAGATTGGTCGCTATAGCTCCAGGATGAAGTGAATTAGCAGTTATCTGCACCCCTTCTTCCTGTTTGATTAAGAAAAAATCAATTTACAACTAATCACGAATACAAGAGGGAATGGGTCATTGAAATTGACATTGAACAACAGAAAACTCAGGAAAATATAAGGGCGTCCCTGTGCATAGGGCTCCGTTATTGAAGGGTCTAAGGAGGTGTAGACATATAGAACACGAAACCCTATAGCATCTAACAACCAGAATCAGAGTCATGTGACATGTATGGTCACTAAAATTTTAGTGATGGTCTCCAGGACAAGAAAAAACAAAGATAAGCATTATGGTTATGCAAATGCCAGTTAGAAGAATAGAAATATAAATTTGAACCTTACCTTTAAGCGCCTTGCAAGCTCATTAGCATGTAATATGTTTGCGAGCTTCGACTGTCCATAGGCTTGTATAGTATTGTACCTGCAAGTAGCAAGTACTTGTAATACATGAACAAAATCCGACTTGAATAAAATGGATGTGTCAGACTGAAAAATGACTGCTATTGGCTGAAAATAAAAGGAAACAAAGAATCATCCTTGAGATAGAGCTGTCTTTTCTTACTCCGATTCATTATTGATTTTGTCAAAACGAATTCCTTCACGGT
The DNA here is from genome assembly GCA_028455895.1 of Rhodomyrtus tomentosa. Classification (NCBI taxonomy): domain Eukaryota; kingdom Viridiplantae; phylum Streptophyta; class Magnoliopsida; order Myrtales; family Myrtaceae; genus Rhodomyrtus; species Rhodomyrtus tomentosa. The sequence continues at coordinate 42,516,711 of JAPCWY010000003.1, read as the reverse complement.
ATGCAAAGCGGTGACCCTCTGAGGACAGATTAACTATCCTTCCTTCTGCATTGCTTTCTTGTGATGTTTTCTTCATGGTCTCCAACAAAAGATTTGTCAAAAGAAAATGACCTTGAAAAACATTTCAGGAGAAGGTAAGCATTATGACTCACACACATCTTTGCAAAGACAGAAAAATAACAAGGATTGCTATACAAGTTCCTCAACAGTATCAAAGAATATAAAAATTAATGCTAATGTAGTCAATTGGTCCAGATTTCGAGACTTGATGCTTTGAAAAAAAAATTCATATGATCTAATACAAAGGATGTCAGTCATGGAAATCCATGAGTGAAACCTATATAGGACATACCTATATGGTTTGTTGCAAACTGTAGTTCTATGTTATCTTGGGATAGCGCGAAGGGACATGCCATTACCCCTGCATTATTACTTCCAAAGAGAAGAAACATTATCATACTGCATTCCTAACACGTCATTGAACAAGTGCTCAACTCAAGCTCAAAACATCAGGCGCATGTGCATGCTGAAATTTGCAAAAGGGTGAAATGGAAAAGCACTCAGCATATGACTCCTCCTTCAGCATTTGCTAGATGGCGGTCAAGAGAAATTCAGTGACAGTTTTTTGACTGTTTGGGGCCATTACACATCTTGGTGAAATGATTAAGATTTCTTACATGAGGAGATTCAAGGGAAGATCAGATGATTGATAATCTAACGCGAATTTCCTAACAGATGCCATAGAGCTGAGATCCAACTCCATCACATCAATCTTAGCAGATGGGAGCTCCTTAAGTATAGCTTCTTTGACGCTCCTCCCAGCATCCACGTTCCTCACCGCCAATATAACATGGACTCCACGTAAAGCAAGAACTCTCGTAGTCTCCATGCCAATACCACTAGAGGCACCTGAAAGCATAGTGATCCTCTGTAAAATTGAAGTGACTGGAAGGATAGAGATTAGCATCTCAAGCCAGATCGACACAGGTATGAAGGCCGTCATAAAAGACAGAAAATAACTTATACCCTGAAAGCCATTAGTCGGTGACATCAGCACGTACATCTAGGAATTTACCCTACCAAACCGCAAACACAAAATGACATAATCTTCATTTGAAAATTTTGAATAAGTGTAACGCTTCGACTTTTCAACAAGTGATCTAAGAGGGAGAATGAAATGATTGGTCCATTTCGAAAGAATTGCAGCATAACCGAAACATGTCGATCGGACAATCACCAAAATTTTCATTTCTGTCGCTAGGTTAGATATCAAGCTATGAAGCAAGACCATCCCGAATCAACCCTAATGCAACCAATCATAATTTTCTCTTAAATCATCTGCATCCACCAGTTTACAATATCTGAACCAATGCTAGACTAAACCCAAGCATTCCACAAGCAGCAATCCAACAGACAGCCAATTCTTAAATCAGTTCAATGCCGCCAACAGAACAATGATTTCTCTGCAAAGGTGACAGGCGAATCAAGAGTCTCCCTGTACCAGTCATTCGACACAAACCCATTGAAGTAAGCATGATTAAGTTCCTCCGAAAGTGTTAAAGCTAACATTTTTATACGATCATCTTCCTCAAGAAAGGGAGTAAGCTGAAAGAAGGGGAGAAAATTATAAGCATACCTGTGACAATGGCAGTGAAACCAGTTCCATCGATTCCCTGAGTGACTTCTTCAGCTGTAGAGCGAGCAGAGTATCCAGAAGGCCCTTTCCACCCAAAAATCCACATCTTTGTTTTTTCGCTCTTCCCCTCTTAATTGCAGATTCAAGACACTGCACGATAAGTTAATAGCAAATGCAATGGCAGAGAAGAGTTAATTTACCGACAGAGACGAGTTACCTCAGTGTGTTGGGAATGATTGCGCTAATTAAGGGCAAAATCAATATCAGCCTTAATGCGATAATTGATTGCAATTAAGACAAATTTATATCCTATGGAATATAATGAGAAGAATATGGTATATGATTGAGATTGTTGTTCCGCGACTATCCATAACTTACCTTTATAGCATATTTATAATTTTTTCGCTACATTTATAAATCTGGATTAACAATTAAATGTATTACCTTCACAGTGGAAAGAGGAATAAACGACGAAACCAAAAAATTCATTACATTTATGTCAATTCAATCCTAAATTTTTTTTTCGATTCTATCATAAATTTTTTGCAATCATGCTAATTCAATCCATTCGGTTAATTTTAACGGGTCATCATTGACAGAGACCTCACTGTCGCTGGGTAAGGCTGAATCTCGTTGTGGCGGGGCGAGGTCGACCTCGCCTGGTGGAGGAAAGAAAAAAAAAAGGAAAAAGAAATAATAAACAAAATTAAAATTCAGAGGTGGTATTGTATATTGAGTTGAATTTTAGGGGCCAAACTGAATAAATTAAAGTTTAAGGGCGACATTGCGTATTATGTTAAAATTTAATGATCATTTATGTCAATTTTTTCTTTAGGGGGTATGAAAGCGAGCTTGAGTAATCACCGATAGAGAAATATGCAACTTTCTGTGAGATTGTGGAGGACACGAAATTCACGAGTTTCATTATTCTGTCCAAGACAAGTGCATTACAGTAGTGACATGAAGAGGTTGCAAGAAATTGACGTTTCATTGGGCCTCTCGATTGTCAGAGGGCTTTTCCAAGGAAGGGCATCATTCTTGCCCGCTTGGCAATCCGTCAAGCTCTCGCGAAATTCACCTCTAGATGGTAGCGACGCTAAGCGTGTCGAAACCATTACTTTAGACACAAGAAAATCACACGTTGAATAGCAATACATATATTATTACAAGGACAATAGTCTTCTACACAACGAGACTTAAACGAACCCGATCACCAACTCCTCGTTGTTCCAATTGATTTTCCGCCATTATCACTGATTTGCTGATCCATCGAGTAAAATAGCATAGAGACAAGATATTAGGTAAATGATATAAATGGTCCCTAAATTCTGGCCATATATGCAATTGGGTAACTTTAAATTTGTTCCATGTGGTTCTAGAAATTTAATGCGCGATATCGTATATGAACTTTTAACTTATTCAATATTGTCCCTAGACTTGTGGTACATGTTCAATTTAATCTCTAAACTATATGAAATATTTAATGCTAGAACAACATTGAATATTTTCATACAGTGTAAGAGCTAAATTGAGCATGTATCAAAAGCCCGGGATAACATCGAACAAGTTAAAAGTTTATGGCCGATATTGCACATTGGCATAAAGTTCAACGACCATATGAAACAAAATTTAAAGTTTAAGGATCATATTTCATATTGGGCCAAAATTTGAAGACCATTTGTGTCATTACTGCAAGATAATGATATCCATTGGAATAATCGCTTTTTTTTTTATCAAAGGAATAATCGCTTTTGCAAGGGCATTCTCAAGACTGTCAACATGAGGGAAGATCATCAGGTGGAGGCAGCAAGCTTTGAGTGGGCCCAGGCCCATTAGGAACAATGAATGCCATGGCAAGGCCCCATGAAGTATGCTGCTCGAGATGGCAATGTATGAACCAAGCCCCCGGGTTATCCGCCTTGAAGCGGATCGCGGCCCATCCCCCTACGGGGACCGCCACCGTGTTCCTCTCCAGCGGATCCACGAGGTTATATCCCGTGGGGTGAACCTTGGCGTCGTAGTTCCCGAACCCTTGCCCCACGATGAAGAAGTTGTGGCCGTGGACGTGGATCGGATGGTTCTCGGGGTTAAGGAAGCCCGTGTCCTGGAGCACGATCTCCAAGTTCGTGCCGAACGGCACCGCCAGGAGCTTGCTCCCGAACTCGGTATTCATGTTCTCCGCGACAGGGTCGACTCCAGTAAAGTTGAACGCCTTTGGGGGCTGCTCAGGGAAGCTCGAGGCCAACGTCTGGCTCGCGGTGAAGCTCTTGTAGTGCCCCTCGAGGATCGACATTAGCGGGCGGACGAATGACTGGTTGTTCATCGAGGCGTAAAACAGCTTCCCAGCGTAGCCCTTGCAAGTTCGGTTTGGCGGGCAATCTTGAAGGTTGAGGCTAATGGTTGTGATCACTCTCTTATCAATCGCCTTGGGGACCCTGCACGGGTACTGAGGCGTCGCAAGGCTCCTGAGCTTATTCAAGAACTTAGTGGCAAAGGGCGTGTCGCTCATCTTGGGAAGATTAGGGACCACGACACTAGGTTTAGTGTTCCCGTTACCTGATTTACGGCCTTTGTATTGTAAGAAGCCCACTGTTGTGGTTTTGTCGGAGGGAAAAGTTGAGGTGAGGTATGGAGTGGCAGCCATGGGGAACATTCCCGAGGAGTCGGGTGCTTGGTCCGCCGTGATCAGGACGTTCGTGGTCTGCCCAGGAGCGATCATTATGGCCGGGGTCAATAAGGTCTTCGTGTAGACCGCGTCCACCTCGACCACCCTCAGCGTGTGGTTGGCCACCGCAAAGAAGAGTTCGTTGGTGATCGCGGCGTTGATGATCCGGAGCATGTACGTCTTGCCAGGTTCCACGGCCTGGACAAACGTATCTGCAGAGTAGCGAGCAGCTGGGGTTAATTGAAGTTTTTCTCTGAAACATTTGACTGACGAGGCATTAGTCACATGACACCTTTGGCAGAGCAAGGATAGAGAGGGCCAGGAAGGCCATTGATGGTGTAAGCATCTGAGGAATTAGGGCCACCACCAAACAACATCATTTCACGCTCCACTGCATCAACATCCCCATTCCACCATTCACCTAATGGTTTGGGTCAAACAAGATGCAATTCTCAGTCAAAATCAGGGTGAAGAGGACCAAAAAAAAAAAAAATCAGAATGAAGGTTTGAAATGTAGAATCAACAATTAATTTTTCATATTATGATTTACTGCAACAATCTATCAAACATGATTAACTAATGGACACGGGATCCGGACCCAAAAAAAAAAAATGGATACGAGAACATAATAGCTATTCTGGCAAATTTGATATTGAATAGATTAGATGGCACAACGCTGAAACGAATTGGAATTTCAGTTTCTCTTATATAAGTGCATAAGAACTTACATAAAGATATGTACATGTGATCATCTAAAGCATATCGAATTGAGACGGACGACAGAAAAATCTTGACGTGTTCGTATACATCTGAAGTGTATTATCAAAGATAGCGATGAATTACCGAAAATGATGGGGATTTCAGCTTGAATCTTGGGTGAGAACGGGTAGGGCAAGCGGGGGTAGATGATGAAGGCGCCATGAACGGAAGCTCTTTGCCAGGAGAAATGGGCGTGCCACAGAAGAGTGCCTCGTTGGTCCACCACTCTGAACTTGTAAGTGTAGGTCTGACCTCCCCTTATGGGGCACTGGGTTATGTAGGCCGGTCCGTCCGCCCATGCCGTCCTCAGTTGCCTTATTCCATGCCTGCGCCCAAGACATCATTAACATTCATAAGCTTTTCAAAATGAGAGATTTTTGTTCGTTGACCACGGAACTATCAAAATCCGACCATAGTCTATGTACCTAAAGTCTGGTCAAACAACATCAGGGTTCATGTTAACGGAATTAGGAACTTTTTGAAGCTGCCTTCTTTAGGCACTTTTCGTTAATAGGACAAAAACTTATCCAAGACCAAGACCGTTTCGGCTTTTGGGTTCAAAAATAAGGTAAGAGCCGGCCACAATTGAAATTCGCATATCTACACTTTATCATTTCTTCAACTAGTTTTGATTAGTTTTAACCGGGATTTTGCAGTTGGAAGAAGATCTATCGGCGAAGGAAGAGCCAGAGACGGGTGTCGGTGTCGGTGTTGGTGATCTGAGACCAGATCCCTTTGTACGGAAGGGGATCTGAGTTGAGCACCTCGTCAAACAAGCCAACCGTGCGCGCGCCTCTTTGCCTGAGCTTAGTAGTTCGATCCAGATGCTTAATTCGCCAAAAACCCTCAACTTTAGGTTAAATTTATGAAGTTTCATTGTAGCCCCAATTCCACCCCGTGTCCAATAATTGTCATTGATCTTCAAAACTATCAACATTATGGTCAACGTTCAATATCAAAACTAGTGTCTCGGTGTTATAGGTTCATAGAACCTGCATCTTCACCAATATCCTCACCTTCTTATGGAATAATAGCAACCTCCCAATATTGATAATTTTGAAGAAATCAGTTGCGTTTTTTGACACAAGGTAGGCTTGGAACTATAGTAAAAGTTCATGATTTTTTTAGACAAGAAAATGTTTAGAACAAAATTGGAATTGAATTTAAAATTGAGATTTTTTTTTTAAGAATTCAACCCATATTAATATTTCTCATTAGCCACGGAGTTAATGGAAAAGCTTAATTACGTCAATTTGATAAGTTTTAGGATTTAATTGCACTTTTTGAAAGCTTTAGGGCTAATTTTTACGTTCGAGACAGATTTCAAGGCTTCTTCGGTACTTATTCCTGAAAGGAAAATACTTATCTAACAGTCTAAGAATACGTCAGTTATTTCTAATAGTAGACCCATGCACTATTACCGTATGTTTTACATAAAACACTCATTAATTGAAAAATTGTGAGGTCAGAAATAATGAGAGTATTGTCAGACTGTCAGGTTAGCCGCTTCTTTCTTGAAAATAACTAATAGAGAAGATGCTAACAATTCCTAAATTGTTGCACATCCATCCACTTATTAACCTTAAATTGAATCGCTCTCTCTTAAATCCTTCTATAAAAAAAATTCGTAAGTGCATAAAAAACGGATAACATGCAGCTGGTGTGCTAGTCCTTCTTGTCCTTGCCATCATAGAAAAACCATATAAAAGCACCTTACGACATTTACAAATGTTTTCCTACATATATAAATCTACTCCAAACTACTCTAATCTCAAATGTTGCAACCAAAGTTCCATGAAAACTCAAGTATAGACACAATAGCGGTCATTAAATTCCAAAAATATCCGGTTGATCATAAATTTGAGTTTTTTTTTTTTCATCTTGTATCAATTTAAATTTATTTCCTATAACATCCGCAATAGTTTTTTTTATTACTTTTGTTTCCAATTTACTTCCTTTTTTTTAATTTGCTTGCTTATCTAGTGTGTTAAAGAGAATTTGCATGCTAGAAAATCGATATCTTCATGCGGTGGTTGTTCGATGCATTTGGGGTTTATCCCGTTATTTTACATACCACTCGTGATGATATATCCAGGATATTTTCTATATCTCCTTTTGATTATGCATATCCTTCATTGATATCTCACCTTAGATAATCATATAATAAAATCTATAAATAGGTTCATCACAATATATATATATATATATATGTAGACACACACACATATTAATTACTCAAAAATTCTGTTTTCCACATTATTCTTATCTGTGGGGAAAAAAAGGCTCGATCGGATTTGAGTTGCTCATTTCGTACCATTGGTCAAAAAAGCATAATTAGTAAAGGAAAAAAAATGCATCAAAAGGAAATTAAAGAGTTCTCCAACATATAAAACCAATGGAAAGATGTACATGCTTTAATATCTTACCAGTGGATCGTGGTGTTCCTGGCGACGCGATTGGTGACCTTGACTTCGACATTGTCGCCTTCGTGGATGGCGATGGTCGGCCCCGGGTATTCGCCGTTCACGGTCAAAAGCGGCTTCGTGTGGCACAATCGAGTCACTTGTTTCCACTCCACCTAAGTTATATGTACATTTTTTTGGAAATGGCAGTGCATGAGTTTCAAGCGCTTCTCATTCTTTTCTCTCCCTTCTGGTTTATGTAACGACATGTAAGCTCTGTTTGTTTCGTAATAATTTGAAAAATATTTTCTTGAAATTAAACGCTTATATCACTTACAAAATGAATGAACAAAAATACTCCCATTGCCCGACATAAACTATTATCGGTAATGAGAATAATCGAGCGACATGAGCGATTATTTTTAGGAAGATATTTTTCAAATTACTTATTTTTTGCGAAATAAATAGAGACGTAACGTATGATAGAATGGCTAATTAAGTAGTGGACACGTTGAGACACGCTTATAGTGGGAGATATCACTTACATTGAAATGAAAACGTTTTGTGGCTGGTGAGGAAGAGGAAGCTATAGTGACATTGCAAGTGAAGATCAGAACTAAAACCAATAGAATCATGCAATGCAAGTCGGTCCTCCCCATTGCAATTCAGCTTCAAAAAACCCTCTCTCTCTCTCTCTCTCTAAGTTGATGGACTATGGTTACTTACTGTGCTACAAAAACTCCATGCACGGCCGCACGTTATGTATAGAGGGAGATTCTCTCTCTCTCTTCTTTTTGTAATGATAAGTAAAACCCAAAATTGACAGGAGCACAGTCTGTTTAAAGTACACAGAACAAAAATAACACAGAGACCACCAATCCCATTCAACTTCCAAGCTTTGGTAATTGGTCCGGAGTTGTCCAAAGTTCAAAATTCGGATATTGGCCTTTCTTGTCTCTTCCTTTTCAGCCAATAACTTAATTCGTGTAGCCCCATCTAGATTCCCAGCTATGGAGGGAAAGACAAAGGTTAATGCGAGGGGGGGGGGGGAAGAGGTTTAGTGGTAGGTGTGATCCTAAGTCAAGACAAAGTTGGACTAAACGAGAATCTTCGCTTCTCACAAAGGCTCAAGTTCTCTGCTTCCCCTTATTCTCATTTGACGGCTGAGAGAGAGAGAGAGAGAGTGCTATGCTCCTCTCCACCAACCCTAGAAAACCCTGAAAATGAAAGCCAAACGTGATCATTTCTCTAAAATATTCACGTGGATGTCCTTCGTCCGATGTGAATTTAACAGTTCATTTTGTACTACATAAAAATAAGAAAATAATTAAAAGTCATTGTGTAGTCCACTTATTCGAGAATTTATGAGTTACAATACTTTCACAACTCAAAAACTGTTGTACTAACAAAATCCTTACCTTTATGGTGATCAGTTCATAGGTTTCTTCACAACATGGTAGGAAATTGTACATGACCAACAATGGTGCTCAAGACCATTTGTTGCGTCTGATAGGATTGAGGGTAAGTTGGCAATGTGCGTCATAGATTTCATACGAGAATCTTTGAACCGTGAAGATTCAGGCTATAGAATCTGATATATGAAAATATTAGAAGAATTAGAAAAAAAAAGTCATCAATTAATTGCAATTGTCCACTTCAGTCCACGCTCTCACCCATTCTAAGGAAGCAAGGTTGTCGCCCAGATTAGGCGAGAGCCGCAACGCCCTTGCTAACCCTCAAAGTTGGGAAAAAAAATAAAGAAAGATAAGAAAAAATTTAAAAAAATAAATAAAAACTTAACTATCTATTAAAATATTATTTAGAAAACTCACGCCAACGTCAATCGGCCAAATTTGATCAAATGGATTGAACTGTCACAAACACAAAAGGTTTAGCATTGAATTGGTAGAAAAAAATTAGAATTAATTAAATTGGTACAATTATAATAAATTTAGGTTTTTTTTATAATTTTCCCTAAAAAAATTCTTAGAAAGAATTTGGCCAATTCCCAATAAAGGGAATAAGTCCAACTCGGTTTCTCCATTTTAGTTGCGAACCAACTTACTCTATAATCAATCAGCCCAAGTATTACGTGTGAGTTCTACATAGATCAAAGAGGGGGAAATTAGACTTTGATTTATTACAGTTATCTGCTAGGATCGTTGCACTTACTCTCGCACACCTTTCAATTTTGGTAGTCGAATTAATTCTCTTATTACAAGAAAGTTGTTCATTTATGATAAGCTTATGTAGAAAAATACTTTACACTACAGATACTTTCAACAAGAATATATAAGAATTCCAACATGAACATTGCAAGACTTCGAAGTTTGCAGATTGGGGATCGTAAACCAACAGTGCCTCGGCCAGTCGGCCCAAGGATCTTCCCAAATCTTAGGTTGGGGTAATTTACGAGGTGTGAATGTGATTATGAATTTAAATGACAAGACTAAGGTCGCCACTAATCAAATCAGATAAAGATAGGTGGATTGGACATTTGCAAGCCCAAATAGTGATGAAAAAGCTAACTGCCTAGGTGCACGTCTCACCGGCCGGCAGATTTTTGGTTGCGGAATAGCTCATGCGGCATCAGGCAAGTCAAATTAGCCTTCTTTCTCATGTTGTCCCATTGAACGGTTAAGCGAATTAATTTCTTGTATCGTATAATACCACGTCCAACTTAGCTCTGGCATCCAATTCATCGAACGAGACGGGCAGAACATTGTAGGCACCATAATTAGTTTCGATCTGCCTGTCATAACCTCATCAAGAGAGCGGCATTAGCTCCTGATCAAGAGAGCGGAATTAGCTCCTGATCAGTTTGTACATAGGAGGCCAACCCCGCCTTCAGAGCTTTTTAGAGATATGAATTTTGTGTACTAAACTCTTAGCATAAATATCCCTGACGCCACTCTCACAGACCCAATTGTGTCTTCCCTTATGCATCACTCACTCACCTTGGTAACACCAATAAGCTTCACTCATAAAGGTATGCGAGTGTGGGAGGACTTGGGACACGAGACTTCTGGTCCGCGTTGCACATTTGTATGAATGGGGACACGGAACACCCGGTCCATGTCATTCTCCGCCGCTCAATCCACCCGTTGGTGATTGCTCTGTCGCTTCCCTGCATTGCACTATCAATGCCGTTGTGGATTCTTCCATGGATAGCAGCGACAACTTCTCTCCATCGGTAGCCTTTTTTCGTATCAAAGGCCGTTCGGCATCTTCGATCACTTGCACTTTTTAATTGTGGCACTTTTGGCGAACTGCACTTTTTGGCAACAACCTCTTTTATCTACAAAGCACTTCGTACTCCCAGCCAGTAAATAGAGGTTTTTCCCCCTTGTTCAAAATGCGGTAGCGGACCCATATTTAGATTCGTCGAATTGATTCAAGAACGTTATCCCATTTCGGTGAGGAATTGATTTCTTGACTGTACCTCTATTGGAATCTTAGAAGCATGTCAAGAGCTGCACTTCGCCCAATCACGTTTTGCTCCGGCGATTCACTCTCCGTACTCGTAAAACTGGATAGACTACAGGTTTTTCTTGGCTTACTCACCTACTGAAAGGATCCTGCTCTGATACCATTTTGTTACAGGCCAACAGATTTTTGGCCACGGAATAATTCGTGCGACGCTTTGTGAATCAAGCATGCCAGGCCAGCATTCCTTCTCGTGTTGTCTCATATAACATTTGAGCGAATAACTTTCCAATATTGGAATATACTGAAAGTAAAGCTCAAACGATTGTGAATGATTTTCATTACTAACATTTATAGATTGTACAAGCTTATAAAGAGAGAAGAAATACAATCTTTGGCAGAGCAAAAATCAAGCAATGCCAACTCATCTATAATTGCAAGAATCAAGGCATGCCAAAAATCAAGGAATACCAACTCATCTATAGTTGGTAAACTAATTTGAAAATCAAAAAGATATCCAAAAGATGTAATCTCTTAACACGCCCCCGCAAGATGGACATTCCATCGAAAACGTCCATCTTGTCTCGTAATTGTGTTGTCCATAGCCTTGGCAACGTTTTTGTGAGAATGTCCGCAAGTTGATCATGGGTGGAAATATGGGAGACTCGCATCTTGTCGGCTTTAACAAGTTCCCGAATGAAATGGTAATCTTTCTCGATGTGTTTCATTCGAGAATGAAATACTGTATTTGCACAAACATAAGCAGTGCCTATATTGTCGCAATACAAGCTTGGTGCCGTATCCATGTAAATGCCAAGTTCTTGAAGTAAAGATTTTACCCAAAAGAGTTCCACTGAGGCCATGGCAATGGCTCGATATTCTGTTTCAGTAGATGAACGCGCAACCAATCGTCGTTTTCGAGAACTCCATAAGATAGGATTAGCCCCAATGTAAATGACAAAACCCGAAGTAGATGTACAATCATCAACATTTCCTGCCCAATCTGCATCGGTGTAGGAATGAAGCACTGATTTTGTGTCGCGTCTCAAATGCAACCCATGGAATATTGTTCCCTTAAGATAGCGTAATAGTCGTTTTGCGGGTGTCCAATGGGTTGTGGTCGGCTTATGCATGAATTGAAATGGCTTGTTTACCGCAAAACTGAAGTCCAAGTGAGTAATGTTGAGGTATTGAAGTGCGCCAACGAGGCTTCGAAATTATGTAGCATCAGCTGGTGGCTCTTTGTCATGGATTGAAAGAGACTGACCCATGGCTAATGGCGTCCCTACCTGAAGCGTTCAAGTAACTCTCGTATATATTTATGTTGAGAAAGAAATAGGCCAATCTTTGTAGCGATGACTTCAATTCCCAAAAAGAAATTCAGTGGCCCGAAGTCTTTGATTGAGAACTGATTAGAGAGGGCAATGATGAAATTCGAAACAAAATTCTAGTCATTTCCTGTGATAATGAGATCATCTGCGTATACTAGAAAATAGGCCTGAATACCACCATGAGAGTAAATGAACAGTGAACTGTCATTCTTTGAACTGGCAAATATTTGACCAAAAAAAAAACTGACAAATGAATTTGCGAAAAGAAATGAACTTAGCTCATTCTACCAAGCCCTCGAGACCTGCTTTAACCTGTGTATGGCTTTGCGAAGTTTGCAAATGTGTGTTGGCTTTTCTGGGTTATTAAAATCAAGCAGTTGCGACATGTAGATCTCATCCTAGAGAGTTCCTTGGAGGAAGGCATTGTTGACGTCCATTTGTCTCAATGTCCATGTAAAACCACTGCCAATTACTCTAAAATCATAAGCTATTAAAAAAAGATATGATTTAATATTTATATATTCCAACACTCCCCCTCACGCTTAATTTGTTCTTTTTTTGCCAAATACTAAGCGTGGACATATTCATTGAGAGGATAAATAGGGGCCTAGAAAGATTTGAACTTGGTACATTCTGCTATAATACCATGCAAGAAAAGCTCAAACGATTGTGAATGATTTTCATTACTAATATTTACAGATTGTACAAGCTTTATAAAGAGAAAAGACATATAATCTTTGGCAGAGCAAAAATCAAGCAATGCCAACTCATCTATAATTGCAAGAATCAAGGAATGCCAAGAGTCAAAGGAATGCTAAAAATCAAGGAATACCAGCTCATCTATAGTTGGTAAACTAATTTGAAAATCAAAAAGATATCAAAAAGATTTCAACTCTTAACACATACCATGCCCATCTAACTCCGTCGTGCAATTTATCGAGCGAGACGAAAAGAATATTTTAGGCACCACAATTAGTTTCGACCTGTCATAGCCTTATCAGAAGAGCGGTTTCAGCTTACAACTAGTTTATACACAAGAGCCCAACTCTGCCTTTAGGACTCCCCAAGATCCTAGAGATATAATCTTTCCATCCTAGCATTCCAAGTACAAACAACCATGACGCCAATCCCGCGGATCCAGTTATATCTTCCCATCTGCATCGCTCACTCGTCATGACGACACCAACACACAAAGGTACGCGAGTGTGGGAGGACTCGGTACACGAGAGTTCCGTCCGGACGCATCAATGGGGAAACGGAATACCCGATCTGTGTCACACGCGCGTAGGAACTGGTCACAGGGTTCGATCACCAATCAATCTGGTAGCACAACGACATGTTTTAAAACAAAAAATTTCATTTTGGCAGCATAAGGACGTACTCTATGACTAGAGATTTCATTTCGTCATTACGACAGCCTAAGAGCATGGGTTTTCAGACTACTCAAACGGGTGACGTAACAACTTGTTTTTCAAAGCTAATACCCTGAACGCACGTACTCCCATTCGAAATTTTTGAAGAGGGGGATGTCGGGAATTCACCTTGAAAGCACGAACCTCGGAAAACGTTAGCATCGCAACTAGAACGAGGCTACTTCTACAGAGTGACGCAGGATGGGGACACCAGATTAGCTGAAAATGGCCGACGTCGGCCTCCTCAAGTCGAGGCGAGCGCCTTTCTTGGCTCGTAGTTTCTTCGTATCGTGTTCGATTCGCTTGATTTCTACAGCGTGGAAAGTTTATGTCGACAGATTTTCAACGAGCACAACATGGCCAGGAAAAATCACGGGACCATGAACTAAAGGTTTTGGCCTATAGGCGGGCCTGTGAATTGGACGTCGCTTCCGTGAGTTGACACGTTCGAAAAATCATTATTCACAGCAGGAAAAAAAAAAACGGCCATCAAAAACTTCAAATTATGTTGGTCGTGGCATATTTACCTTGAACTTTTTTATGAATTTAAGAACCTCATATTATACCCACTGTGGCATATTTACCTTCAACTTTTTCTTTTAACATCAAACATTTCAATCTTGTATCTGTATGACATATTTACCCACCGTTAAAGCTCCTTCAGACGATATTTCAGGTTAAACAACCTCATGTTTATTTCACTTAAGCCATGTCAATGTCATGTCGATGCCATCTGCTGTCTATCTCCATGTAGGCAAATTTTTAATGGTGCTCATTGACATAATTTTGATCAATGGTAAATACGTCAAGTTAGAGAGTTTTGGTGTCATAAAAAAATATTTATGGTAAATAATATATCATAATGAGTATAGTTTGGAGTTTTTGTCCTTATGAAAAGTTCGAGGTTTGGAAAACTTACTTTATTTTAATGCGCAAAACCGTTTTATTATTGGCTTGTATTTCATCAGTCAAAACTTGTATTTTATCGATGGTTTCATTTCATAATTAGCATCGATGGTTTCATTTCATAATCAACATCGATAATGGTTGCACCTAGACCCGTCAAAATGGATGAAAGATTTATTTTTTAATCCGTATTTGATGAGCGGAATTGTTGAATAGGTTAACTATTCTGTAAATTGAACAAAAATGAATTTAAAATGGTGAAGCTTTACAATTTATTCGACTTAACTCGCATCTATGTCTCTTTCTCTCTCCCGTGCTCTCACCTCGATTTTGGTATGGATTTTTCAAGATTGAGTTAAATATAAAAGTATTTTAGCAAATATTGATGGGTACATGAATGAATTATACATGAATTGAATCGGTTATGAGACTCTAAATTTGTATGGCATGGAAATGAGTCAATTTGAATCGGTAACCCGACTCAACACGCTCGTTTAACGGGTCTAGTCTCACCAACGACAAAACAAAACAATCAGCATTGTGGTATAATTGGAAAAGAACTGAAATGAAACTCATAATTTTCCACCAACCCCTAAATCCACGAACTTATTTATTCCAAATGTCCAGACAGATTTTCGTTTTTTTGCTTGCACAGGAGCATGTGCATCTCACGGGCTAATAACGCCAAGTCTCTTAGCAGCACACAAATCGATAAAATTGAAATTAGTCAAGCACTGGCAACCACAGTGAAGATCACGTGCGTTAATCAATCGTTTATCATACCACGTGCACTTCTTATTCCCAAAAATAAACAAATAAATCACATGAATTTCCCGCGGAGATCGGAGGACAAATATTCTGGTCAATGATTTAATAATCAATAGGGATCGAATCGAGAAATGACAACGCCAAAGCCAAACACTACCAACCCCATCCAAATATAAAAAGGTAAACTGTTAAAAAAAATTCTAAACTTTTTTATTGTGACGTAGATAGCCCAAACTTTTTTTTTGTGTTGTGAAAAATCCAAAACGTACACTAGTGTGACAATAAGTACCCTAACTTATATCAGTACGACAATGTAAGAATTTTTCTGCTATGAACTATGTTAATTGAAATTATTATTTACCGTTTAACGAGATTGGATTCATCGCTCTAAGGCCGCACATGATGATACTCCCGAAGCAAAAATTCGCTTGGTAAAGTAACTTTCGGAGTATAAATTCGTTTGTTTACACAACTTCATTTTTTTGCTTCCTTAACAATTTTTTTCCTTACCCCAGAATCTTTTTTTTTAGCTACTTGAAGAAGTTAAATGAATTATGCTTCTCTCCAGAATTTAAAATTTTAAATCGGAAGTGGAAAAATCAACTGTGGGCTAGAAAATAGATTTTTAGAGCGGTGATTGTAATTATTCGCACCTGCGCATTCAACCGTATGCAATCATTTTGCTCGCAATCAGTTTGTACTGCGCAACCACAATGAAGATCACGTGCACTAATCAATCGTTTCCCATGCCACGTGCATTTCTTATTCCCAAAAATAAACAAATAAATCACGTGAATTTCCCGTGAAGATCGGAGGACAAATATTCTGGTCAATGATTTAATAATTAATAGGGATCGAATCGAGAAATGACAACGCCAAACACTACCAAGCTGTAGCACCAACCCCATCTAAATATAAAAAAGTAAATTGTAAATAAAAGAAAATCTAAACTTGTTTGTTGAGACACAAATGCCCCAAACTTTTTTCCTGTAGTGAAAAACCCAAAATGCATAATATGTACTCTAACTTAAACCAATGTGACAACGTAAGAATTTTTCTGATGTGAACTACGTTAATTGAAATTATTATTTACTGTTTAATGGGATTGATCTATTAAGATAAGATATACATATTTTTAATTAGTTTAAGATGTGACTGGTCAGTATGAGTCAAGTTAGGCTCGGTTGGTGATAAGAGAACATATAACTGAAAATTCTATAAATATTAGGAGTGTCAATGGTTCAATTCGATTTGATTTTTTAAACCATTAGGAAATTCACTTGAACTAAGCTGAAACTATCCTGAACCGAAATGAACCAAACTGAAAAACTCAATTCGATTTGGTTTTCTTTTTGTCTTTTTTTTTCCTTGCTCGCTCTTGCTATTGAAATCCAAGTGAATAATTCAGAGTTTGTGAAGTCCACAGGCCCAAAGAGCAGTTTGGTTCAGTTCAGTTAACTGAACCAATTAAAATATTGTGGTTCTTTCTACTAACTGAACCAAGAACCGAACTAAATTGAAAATAAACAAAATTTCAGTTCGGTTTAGATCGTGATTCAGTTATGACACCCCTAAATATGGCTCAAGTATATTCTCTGGTTCTAATGCATAAATCATCTCAAAGGAAAAATGCATCCGTTCGCGAGTGACGCTCTCATTTGGCCAGTGTTTCGGAGAAAGGAATAGAGGGGAAGCATTTGAATTCCAAATTGTCATTGTTCTGCATCAAGATCAAGACCGAGATCAATGGATTACAAACCAAGTGCGCAAATCCTCTTTATCGTATTGTCTTTCTGATTGTGATTACGGTGTTCCTGAGATGCGTCACTTTCGTGGCTTTACATATATGTCACACATGTATGTCATACGTAGTATTCGTGTTTTATATAATTTTAAAATTTTTAAGGTCATTCAATTTCTCAAGCAGCACATCGGATTACCCTCGGTAGTATTTTGACTCTAATAGTTCTTGTGCACCATATAGTGCAAATTTCCTCTTTCAACCAACCGTACAGTTACCCATTATTTCCACAATAGTGAAGCGAACCACTGTCAAAATCGAAAATTCCGAACTTCAGGAACATCGTCAAAGCATCAAAAATTAAAGTTATCTTCTATCATTTTAATCTTCTTGAAACAGCCGGCATCGGTCGACATGATTTAACATGGTGTTTAACAGCTTGAAAAACTGAGTTCAAATATTTTCAATCTCCTATTGATCCTATCAGGACTTACTAGGGACTCCGACCGAAAAGATTTAGAGAGGAAATTACGACTTTTCAATGTGTTTTTGTAAGTGGTCCCCCAATTTTGGGAAGACAAGAGAAAAGGCGACGCGTAGATTCGACCGTAGAAAAGATACGTCGAGCGCAGCTGGTCTCGTTTTCATATGTTCAACAGCCAAAATCACCGGCTTTACGGGACAAGAACGACCCTGTTGTTCTTTGTTTTTGCCGCACCGCTGAATCACCTATCCTTTTTCAAACACAAAAAGTTTCTCTGCAGCATCAGCTACTGTAACATGGCAAAGCAGTACTGTTCTGGGCTCAGCAGTCCATGTGTTTATACAGCGATAATTGGGCGAGCATTGCCATCTAATACGAAAGAAGAGGCGTTACCATGACAATGCCCCGAAGTTGAGGCTCTACGGCTTGAAATAAAAGAAGATCAGTCAATGCACGTCATCGAGAAGCGCCCTTCCAGAGGATGCGGGGCGGGGAACTGGTGATGGACCGAACACACAAATGGCCGCCTTCCACCTCCTTTAAGATTGGAGTTGGACAATAGAAGTGATCACGGACAAAGGGCCGCAACCTTCACAGACAAAGCGTCAACAGCCTCATCATCCGCCTCTGCAGTTGGTTCCTCCTGCTGTCAAAACGGGGGCAAAAGGGGGAGAAGAAGCAACATGCAAGAGATGGTAAGAGATACTTTAACATGAATTATAAAGTAAACTTGATTATTGGAAAATCACAGATTTAGCAAAGACCACCCAAAATGACAAGGGAAGAATCTGGCAAGTACATAAAACACTATGTTTACAGCGAATTCTCAGGTAATATAAGGGGAAGAAAAATCTTTTGACACATTGAAAAACTGAGCTACTACGTGCCGAAGAGAAGAGAACCGCCTAGGGATGTCCCTTCTCTAAAAGAAAAAATTATAGAACTAAACTATTCGAGCCATAGACACATATGATATCCAACTACATTTACATGCGCAAATAGCTTAGTTCCAGGAGAAAAATGACCTTCCAAATGGAAGAAGAAAAAGAAATGGCAGATAAACATTTGCATCAATTCCAACATACTCAAACATGCAGTCAAAAGTTAAATTAGGAACTAAATCACAAGAACGAAGGATGATAGTTTACTAGAAAATAACACATCCAACGATGTTGGGTTGTCAAAATGTCCCAGAAAAATCCTTCACACAACTTTTACAAAGGCGTATTAGATTTTGAAAATGCTTGAAACTTATCTCTGTCGCCTTAACGAAATCAGCTATAGCCATCCATAGGATTGTGTCCCCACAGTGCGATGGAACTCACATGAGCAAAAGCAAGGTTAGATCTTAACTCACCTTGGCTTCTCTTCCCTTGACAACAACGCACTTGGAGCCACTTATGCTAGAACTCTTCAACAAGCTTCGAGCACCGCAGTTTGTTGTGTAAGGGACATTTTGTACATCCCCATTTTCCATACCATTAGACTGATGCGTCCTCGGAGGGCTATGAAGAGTCGTAGCTACGGAATCTGTGCTCCGCTTTTCAATATCATTCTTCTGTCCAGCAGCTTCATCTTTAGGTTGGCAAACCCTCTCTCTGGAGGTGGGAAAAAACAGAATGTGAGTCGAATTCACCACAATCTATCCTCATCCACATTGTGGCAACAATTATAAGCACATTTGTCATCCAAGAAGGTAGTGGGAGATGAGCTGAAAAGAGTTGTATAAAACTACTGCGTCCATATGTTGAGCTGAAGTTAGTTAGAGGGAAAGTAAAGCTATGAACCTGATTATGCATCTCTTGAAATCAAAATAAAAATACCCAATGTCATCATAGACATACCTAGGCAAGGAAGCATGCTGCCTCTGTAGGGGAGTACTTCTTTCGCCTTTCCCAAAGTGCTCCTCAAGATGCGCAAACTGCCTCTTAAACCGATCAACACCACTAATGACAGAAGAAAGATACAACAGAGGATTAATGATTGCTAAAACACAGTACAACCATAAGCAAAATTGCAATTATAAGGATTTGCACACTAAAAACATACGCGGCTTGCACATGTACACGAGACATGACACAAACAGAAATAGATCAAAATAAAGCAGAGACTGTAAGAAATCAAATTCAAGACACGATGGCAAAGCGAACAACAGCAGATCCTCTCACCTATGGTTTGGAATTAATATTAATCAATCTAAAGACATCCATAACACGTCACCTACTACAGCAACTGACTCAATACATATGTGTAAACAATAAGCAACAAACTCTTCAATCCTTATCCCTGCACCTTCCCGAGGGTCTCACCCCCACCCAAACACCCCCCTCCCCACCCAAAAAAAAAATAAAAAATGAGAGTATAAAAAAGAAAGAAGTCACACCTTGGGTACATAAAGCTCATTTGATCACCGCCACGAAGATACTCCTGAAGCATTTGAGGATGATACTCTAGAATCTGTATACTTCGAATTCACGATAAATCACTGTTAAAAACAATGAAAAACAGCCACCAGAAAGTTGAACTGGTGCGCAGATTTCGTAGCAAACCTCACGGTAAATTAACTCTCTGACATCGTCCTTTGTGAGTTTTCTCCTTTCAAACTCAAACTCCAGCTTCGAAATGGGATGAGTAGATGGTTCCCGCTCCACATTCGCCAGTCCATGGAAATAAGGATCAGCCAGGGCCTGTATTTGGAGAACTAAAATGTCAATGAGGGCCTGATCAAGGAATAAAACCAAAACATGCGAGCTGCTAACAGCTATCAGATGTTTAACTGCATCAACTCCGTCATCAGAATTTAAGAGTGGATTCATCAATCAATATAGAGAGCCATTTAACTGAGCCTGACCTCTTCAGCAGTTGGACGATCTTTAGGATCAAATGCAATTAGACGCTCCAGCAATCGCAGGGCCAACGGATCTACGTTAGGAAATTTTTGTGAGAAAGGAACCGGTTGCTTCTTCCTCATGCTACTGAGGTACCTTCTTGCTTTTTCATTGCGAATCTGCCAATGTTACAGGACATAAATCATTAACTAAGGTAAAAGAAAGAAGCCTAATTGCCTTATTAGGTGATGTTAATCTGGTGAAGATTAACAAGATACAAAATTTGTGCTAAATTGATTAATTAATCAGAATAGTTTGTGGAGACAAGATAAGGGTGGAGTTGGAGGAAGAAAAAAATTTATCATCAGAAAATGCACCTATAACTTCTTTCTATAACTAACCCTTGCCATGGTCTCAGGTGGAGGAGTTCCAAGTAGATCAGTCATGAGATCCAGTTGATGCACCACATTTTTACCCGGAAACAGGGGCTTTCGCGTGAGCATTTCCACAAATATACATCCTATGCTCCACATATCAATCGCAGGGGTGTACTAGAAAGCAATAAAACAGCTCAGAACTTGCAAGATAGTACAGAAGGTGATCAACAATTAATAGAATCCCATGAACCCAAGGCAACAGTAATGTGCCTAATCTTAATGTCACACATATGGAAGAGCATAATCCAACTTAACAGTGAAGAAGGAAATATATCAAGGTCAATGGACATATATACTTCTAATAATTAGCATGTCAAATCTACATTCTTGAACAGCTTTCCTAAAACAGAACCACTTATATATAATGCAAATATAACAGCAGTTTACCTTCGAGAAAAAGGAGCCACAGAGTTCAGGAGCTCTATACCATCGAGTAGCAACATAATCCTAAGCACAAATAAGAAATTTGTCAGATAAGTACCTAAAGAAGGATCACGTGAAGAACGAGATATCAAGACCTTTAAGTAACACAAATTGTCTCAGTGGGGATGGACCACTTACCGTCCAGAATATAGCTGATGGGGAATCATTGAAAGATACTCGCGCAAGCCCAAAATCACAAATCTTCAATTTACAGTCAGCATTTGCAAGAATGTTTTTTGGTTTCAGATCACGATGAAATACATTGGCTGCAATATTAGGAAAGAAAGAAAAGGTAAGCTCATCTACAAGGAAGAAGTCAACCAACTCAACAACGTAGACACACCTGAATGAATATATTTAAGACTGCAGAGGAGTTGGTACAAGAAATACTGGTAATGCTCGGGACTAAGATCATCATTTGCCTTAATTACTTGGTGAAGATCCGATTCCATCAGCTCAAAAACAACATAGATATCCTTGAATTCTCGCCGTGATGGAGGAAGCATTATATGTTTGATTTCGACAACATTAGAATGGCGAAGCAACCGGAGGAGCTTGATCTCTCTCAAAATCCGGGTGGCATCAGAAACGTGCTCGAATACATCATTAATTTTCTTAATGGCAACTTTTTCTCCAGTATGACTATCGATTGCAGAACCAACAACTCCATAACTTCCTTTCCCAATCACTTCTTGAACATGGTAACGGCTAGCCTCACCATACTCAGTAAAAAATTCTGTTTGGAGGGCTCCCTGCATTGAGATTATGTAACCATTAATGTTATAAAGATGGAAAGGACAAAATTTCCTCCCTTCTTCTCACACCATTATAAGGATTAGGTTCTGCTGCAGTGTGCCTGATAAGACTAGTGATGGTAAAAAATTGTCCTTAATGCAATACCAGATGAGAAAAGGGCATACATCAACAACATCAACATCAACATCAACAACACCTTAATCCCAAACTAGTTAGGGTCGGCGGTCGATGAACCCCAAAGAATCATAAAAATAAAAGCAGAATCAAAGGGAGTAAAAGAGATAAATGTGTAAAAATAAATAAGTATATATATATATATATATATATATATATATATCTATACACTACTCCTCCACAATACTAATAGCCTCCCTCCACTCCGTCCTAAGACAAACCGTACGCCAATCTATTTCCCACTCCATTAAATCTTGTTTTACTGCTTTCTCCCGAGTAAGTTTCGGCCGACCTCTTGCTTTTTTCGTGTTATGCTCTCAATAGCAAACTTTTGTTCGTACCGGTGCATCTAAGGGTCTTCGGAGAATATGCCCAAACCATCTCAATCTATGCTCTCTCATCTTTTCCGCCACCGGTTCTACTCTAACTTTTCGTCGAATCTCTTCATTCCTTATCTTATCCATCCTTGTATGACCACACATCCACCTTAACATCCTCATTTCCGCCACTCCCATTTTATGCTCATGTTTACTTTATGTTGGCCAATATTCAGCTCCATATAACATGGCAGGTCTGACTGCTGTTCTATAAAATTTTCCTTTTAACCACATTGTCCTTAATGAACTCCAATAGCTCACACATTAATTAATGAAAGACTAATGAACGTAGATACATCAGATGAGAAAAGAGCCACTCCCAAAAGGTAAGGTTGACTAACTACTTTCACTATGAAAATCCTATCAACTATCCACGACAATAACAGTAACATCCATGGGGACACCATATATATACAACCAGTCGAGCACATTGCAGACTGTTAAAGTTGATCGTGATCGACAAACAACGTAGAGGGGTTAAAGCTAACAAATGATTCAATGAAGAGAAATCACAAGTCTCCCGGTATTGAATGCCCCCAGATCTCTCTCAGAGTAAATACATGTCAAGAAGGACCCCCTAAATAGAAATGCCATCATATCATCGCCCTTTAAACAATCATTAACCGAAGAAATATTTCGGCACCACTTCTCAGTTATAATGACAACAGGGTGCCCATAGGAATCTATAGTTCTTTCTCAGAAACTTCAACCAACTGAGATGCACATCATGAATTCTGAAAGACTCGGGCAAGACAAACCTACCAACAGATTTGAATCGAAAGCCAAGACTCCTTGTGAGCTATCTCTCATGCTCAATCAAAAGTCAACCAATAGGTGGAATCAAATAAAAACTGCCCATGATGAAATTCTTCTCGATAATCCTATTCGTACCCATTAAAGAAATATTCAAAGCGGCAATAAATCACACAACTTTCGTCGTATTAAGACAACGCCCACCAGTCTGATCCATACTAAATCGGCAACAAACCCACTCCAATCCCATTTTCAAAACTGACAGAGAAAAAGATAAACCAGAGCCACCAAGTAAAATCAGCAAATCGCCACAAGATACTTAATGGGATCATGATTAATTAAAAGAAAAAACTAACCTTCTTATGAGAAGAGACGGCCATAGGGCCGAAATCGAAGTAATTTCGCTTGGGCACTTTGATGGAGCTCAAGCCAGATACGTCTAAATCTTCAACCCCCGAAAGCCCTTGCCGTTCTTCCCCTTCTTCTGTTATTAGCGACGTCCGCGCACGTGATTCGCTCACGGAAACACTCGCTTCGCTAAAACTGCAATCCTTTTCGCTGCCGTTGCTTTTTGGGTCGTGACTATCAGCGAGGGACGTGGATGAGCGACGTTGATGGAACCAGCGACGCACCCCGTCAACAAAACTTCCACTCCCCATATAAAATCTAAAACTAGAAAAGAAAAAAAAAAGGAGAGAGAGAAAAACTACAACTTTGGACGAAAAAAGCTTGCTCGGTCACTGAGGCAGCCTGTGATTTGCACCATCGGCGACTCGGTCTCGGTTCTCTCCCGCCTCACCCTGTTTGCGTAATGTACCTAACGTGGGTCGCTCCTCTCTCTCTCTTCCGGAATCTGTACACAGTCGCCGAGAAGTGCGGCGAGGAGAGAGCGAAGATGACGAGGCAGGAGGTCGTGCTGCAACTGGGTGAGTGTCGGGGAGATTAATAAAGGCGAGGCCTTTGCGGTTCGGTCCGAATCGGGCAGGTGAGCGGTTTCGTAGGGGTTTGGTTGCTTTCGGATGCCGGTAGTCAAGGATTCGGTTTTATGCTGTCGCGATCGCGGATCAATAGAATTCGATGCAGCACCTACACGACACCGGACACGACACAATATATATACGCATAATTTCTAAAAAAATTAATAATTTCGACATGGGACACGATATATATTAAGCATATATTTTCATATATATGTAACAAATTACCATTTTTATAAAATAAAAAAACAACCTACTCAATTCTTTTTTTTGGGTCAAAAACATTATCAATTCATTCATAAAACAAGTGTGCTTTTTTGGCTTAAATAAGTACACAAATTCACATAAACAACCTTTCAATTTTGCATAAAATGCCAGAAGCTATGGGTTAACAAATCAGAACCAATGGCGTTGAGAGGGAGGCAAGGTGACACAATAGAGAGAGAGAGAGAGAGAGCAGCGAGGCGAGGGAACGAGAGATAGATGCGAGAGAGAGACTCGTAGTCGGAGCCTCGAAGGGAACGAGCGACCAACCTCAATTCATGAGCAAACTAAGAAAGAGTCGAAGACATATTGGGGAAATCATAAAATTAGGTCATACTTTTTTACGTTCTGAAATTGACCATTTTAACCCTTGACAGACGTGTCCCTCGTGTGTCCATGAATTTAACCCCGTGTCGACACTTGGACATGCGATCAACGGCCGGACACACGTGTCCAGAAGTGTATGAGTGTGTCGGACACATGTCGATGTCCGACACGCAGAAAATGCTGAAATAGCGAGTGCGTGCTACATAGATCAAAGGTACGAGCTTTATCATCGTCTACGCTCCTCCGCTGTACCCCAGACGATACGTGCTTCCAGCTTGTTGGAACTTCACACACGCCACTTTCTTTTTTGTAATTTTCTTTTCTAATCTCTGTGTTTTCGTAAAAGAAATGCGGGAAATTTTGATTTAAGGGCTCGAACTCTTCTCCTTTTTTGCAAAAAAAATCCCAACTTAACATTGTTTCAATTGAGGGCTTAAAGTTATGTGGCGTTCAAATAAGGTTTGAAGTGATCATTGAGTTTTAAAGAAAGGTATGGGTCTAAAGGGTAATTTTGTCATTTTTGTTTGATTTATTTATTTATCCTATTTTATCCTTTTTCTGCTTTAAAAAAAAATTACACATGCGGCCAAGTTTATTGTTCTTCCTCCCCATCCCAATACTGTTTTGCTTCGTACATGACATGTTGAAGATGACGATGCCCATGAACGAAAGTTGATCAAGAGGGGACGGGCTTCCAGCGAAGGTCGCCTCCGCGGCCGCTGGCGAGGGTGAGTCTGTCGAGGCTCGACTTCGCCTTGGCTGCGCGAGGCCGTGCCTCGCCATCGCCCGGCCGGCCTCGCCTAGCGATGGCGAGGTCGCGCCTTGCCAGATCTGAACTGGCGAGGCCACGACGATAGTCCCTGTACCAGATGCCCGAGGATGAAGGAGCAGCCGCGAGCGAAAGGTGGGAGAACGACGACGACGAAGGCGAAGGAGGAGAGGGGTGTCTCGTCCCGCCCCGCCCGGCGACAGCAAGGCCGAGCTTCACTGGCCCAGATCTAGCGAGGCTTGGCCCCACTATCGGCACTCGAATCGTCGTCTCTGTCGCTCCGACCTTCACGGCTCTGGACTTAAAGAGTGAACACACCCACACTCACTCACTCTCTCTCTCTCTCTCTGCTTCATGGGTTTCGGTTCCTCGGTCGACAATGCCTCCTCCTTCGGACCAGTTCTAATCAGTTCCTCAGTTGATTGATTGTTGCACCTGATGTTTCTGGTTTGCTTGAGAGTCGTGCGACAGAGGGCTTGTGCTTTCCTTGAGATGTGCAGACTTCGCTCTTAGAAACATCGGACTCAAAACGTTTCTAAGAGCAAGGAGTGGCCTTCCATCTTGGAACAAAATCTGCTAAAATCTTTTCCAACGCACACTTCCCTTTCTCGTTTCAGGCGCAGGACACAACAGGAGGACGAATGTTAGGTTTGGGGAAAAAGTCACAAAAATAAAATGACTAAAATACCCTTCATTAAGCCCTTGTTTGAAACATAAAAGTCATTTGAAACGCTATTAAGTTGGAACCCTTCTTTGAAAAAAAGGAGAATATTTCGGGCCCTTAAACGAAATTTTCCCAAAAAATGCCCATCATGATGTTTAACCAAAAAATTTAAAACATCGTTTGTTTATTCAAAAAATGAATAATTTAAAAAGGGAATTTAATAAAAATAACATCTTATGTTATTTTAAATAATTAGTCAATAAGTTTTATACATGGACAATTGATTACAAGCCCTCGTATTTTTGTGGATAATGAAAATAGTTTTTGTACATTCAGTTTTATAAACAACACAAATGATCTATTTTTATTAAAAAAAAATTCCTAAGTTGTTCATTTTTTGCTTAAAAAAAATTACCTCTGCGGAATCGTAACACTGACAATCTTTCTTTTATTCAATAGCTTACTGACAAAATCCTAATGTACAGTAATTATCCATTTGAAGTCGCTTTTATATTTGAGTTTGACTTTTTTTTATTTTGTCAAAAAAAAATGAAAGAGCACTTTTCTTTTTTTCAAGGTAAAACATACGAATTTCAAAAAGGCCTTTAAATTCTATGTAATTAAAGCTGTAATTTTTTAAATTTAGATTATGGTTTTCAATTGTAATAAGCCAGAGCTGACAAATCTTCAAG
The DNA here is from genome assembly GCA_028455895.1 of Rhodomyrtus tomentosa. Taxonomy (NCBI): domain Eukaryota; kingdom Viridiplantae; phylum Streptophyta; class Magnoliopsida; order Myrtales; family Myrtaceae; genus Rhodomyrtus; species Rhodomyrtus tomentosa. The sequence goes on along the minus strand of JAPCWY010000003.1, from coordinate 42,489,740 downwards.
TATTAATGTTCAATGCTAAGTGTTTTACGACTTTAATAGTGAGCATAAATAAAGTTACTATAAGCTAAGTAGGGCCAATACCGACATGCTATACAACACGACACGCTGACACGTTATTTTTCAAAAATAAAGAATTATGACATGTTGTATATTAAATATATATGTTTTATGCATGATAAATAATCATGTATATATATTTAAAAAATCAATAGAGGGTTTATTCTTCTTATTCTTTTATTAGGGATTTACAGTTAAGTTTCTTTTTTGGGCTGGTTAGGTATATTGATTTTGAGATGGTTGTGTATATGACTTAAGTATACGTTTTTTTATATATATAGATTTATATTTTGACCTTTACTTTATTAAAAATGCTTAAAGCTGACCATTTGCACGTCGAAATAACGTATCGTGATGCTAGACTCGTGTGTCGGTAGCATGTCTGTAGCGTGTCTAGAGTGCTGACCGCATATCGGTCGCATGCGAAGAATCTGACATGCATTCGACACGACACAGAAGCTCTCAGAGAATGTCCGTGCTTCCTAAGGCAGTAAATTTCCAGAAGAACATAATACTCGGGAAGTTAGTTATTAGATTATTCGAAAATGAGATTGTGTGTAGCTTTCGCCCGGTCTGACCCGAAGGTAAAGATTAATTCGTTAAAATCGGGTGGTCCTCAATGCCCACGTGGTCGAATCTTTTGTAACGGGTATGGAATGTTAGAATCACTCGTTGTCGGATTGGGTTAGACCATCAAACGCTGATGGTACGATGCATTGTTTATCACCTATGATGGCCCTCGCATATCAGAGAAACCATCTAACCGTGGGAGCACAAAAATGATGTATGAGCTATGAAATGACCTTAAAAGAACGTGTAAAGCGAAAATCGAATCGAATCGAATCGAGCCACGACTCAGAGACGATCCATGTTGGTGTTGTGTTGTCGACATTTGTAGTAATTTTAGCTCATCGACATGCTTTGTAGTTGTACATGTAGGTGCACTCTATTTGTGGGAATAAATAAAGTGGAGATTTTTGCAATCTGAAAAGCACATATGCTCGTGCAATGTTCTTTATTGGTGTTTGGGTTTGCAATAAGTCCACAATCTTGTCCGATAAACAAATGATGCCGGAATTAGGAATAGAGATAGTGAAACGAAATTCTCATGGCCTGAGTGTCACTTGCTTCATGAGTGAAGAGATATGTCGCAAACCGAATCAGACGATCTCACAAAAAATAGAAGAAAAATAGATGCGCACGAATTTACTTAGGTTCAATCCAAAATAAAGTTATGTCTTGCAAAGCGATTTCATTATGATTTAGGTTTACAGCCGCACAACTAGTTACAATGATATCTCATACGAGCACCTATATTGCACAGACACGTGCTTTTGGAAGTTTTTTGCGTGTCGAACACTCTGGGACTCGCTCGGACACCCATTGACCGTGTGTCCAAGGATTCGACACAAAGTCAATGACGGGGACACGCTGGGACTCACATGTCCCGGGGCAATCTCGAAAAATGAATAAATTTCGAGGGCAAACACTTAAGCATAAGGAAAAATGCCTATCAGCTACATGATGTTGCTGTTTAACATTGCATTGGCGAGTTAGTTAATGATCATTCTATATTTCAGAGCACTTACATTACGCTTGAAATACGCAAATTGCACTAGCAAAGCCTATCATGTACATGTTTTTTTTAGCTTTGTTTATGGGTTAAATTAGAAAAAAAAAATTGACAACTGCATGATGTTGCTCTTTAGCCTTTCATTTATTATTTTTTATTATTATTGAACTCATAAAAATTATTATATATATAATACACAATGTGTCGAAATTCTCTACTTTTGAGAATTCATGTGTCGGCACGTCGTATCGTGTCGTGTCGCGTGTCGCGTCCGTGCAACATAGACAAGCACTATATATGACCTAAAATAGGCCCCAAAATCTAAGTCTGTCTAAATTTCTTTGATCGCACAATAAACAAACCAACTTAAACACAAGCCCAAAACGTTATTATTTCGAGGGCACTGCTCCCGAATCCCTGCATTCCGAACACATGGATCATGTGTCATCACATTTCAGTTTTACTAATCTCACGTGGGTATATCCAATGTGAGAGACAAAGGTGTCGAAATATTCACAAACTCCAACAATAATGGGGCAACCACTTCACAAAATGATGTGCATTTTTCCCAATAAGAGATGCAAGAAAAAGGCAAATCTTCTGGCCCATGAGGACCATCACGCCAACAAAATCACCATGTAAAGACAATGCATTTCCCATTGGCATTATTTTAGTCTTTGTCTAGTTCGCTATGGCAACATCTCAGATTCTCAGCAGCTGAACAGTGCGTGCGACCAATGCAAAAGCGGATAAGCCCCGACAATCCCAGCAGCCACCTGCTTTAACTTAGGCATTCATTTCTACTTGTTGTGGAATCTGCAAATAATTAGTAATAGCAAGTAGCGACAACAGATAAATCCCGGGTTGTCAGAACGAACTGGCGCGTTTTATTGCAATAAATGAGGGATCACGAGCGCGGAATGTGACCGTTCCCCGACCGAGTCAACGAGACATCATCAAGTCGAAAAGAAATAGAAGCACAACACAACCCTACTCCACTGACAAAAAGGCAGCGTCAACGCTAATTCATGTCACTGCTACTTGTACATTGGAGTTGCTTCCTCTCCTTACTAGGCTTTTGCTTGATTCAACATTCGCTTTTATATCAGCTCTAGTTCTCTTGCTCTTTAACCTGACATTATTAGATCTCGTCAGCTAACAAGATTCGCTAGTAAAAATTTAAAATCTAGCACGACGCTACTCAACAATCCCACGAACAGGCCTCCCAGGAGCAGCACTAGCAATTAGTGCACCAACACTGCCGCTCGCACCTTCGTCTGTTCGCCTCCGAACCTCAAAAGAGTAACATTCGGTTGCAGTTTCATCTACGAAGCAAACGTGGCACCATGAAAATGGAAGTGCTTAAAGGGAGTATTTACTTTGACAATCTCGAGGTCAAATCGGGTCACGATCGGGTTATAGGAGAATTGGATAGCTACGATTTGAACGGACGAATGAAAGAATGAGATGGAAAATGTGATAATGTGTTAGGATGCACGTGTGAGTTGTGTTGAAAAAGTTTCACGTTGGAGAATCAATGTGGTATTGAGCTGTTAATATATCCAAGTTGGTCCATGACTCATTGGCTTAAGTTTTTGAATGAAGTTGAATCCAACTGGATATATTGATGAGCCTGAACTTGAGCATGGGGATGAATGGGGGAGTCGATTGGATGAAAGAATGAGTCGACTTGAGCGAAATAGTTGGATTTGAGTTGAGATCAAATTTCTTCGGATTGAGGTGACATTGAAAGATTTGAGCTTTCGATGAATTTGATAGGCGTAAGCATGATTTCAAGGTAGAACAGAGAAACGAACTGACAGTTTCGGTCCAGTTTCTGGTTCCGACATGCCAGGGTCCGGTTCCTGATTCTAGATTTTTAGGAATCGGAATCGGAATTTCTAAACAGCAAATCATAGGTTTTTAGTTTCTAATTTCTACTCTTTCGTCTTTCCTCCACGCCTCTTCTCTATTCTCGCTTTGTCCTCTCACTCCCCAGCCCTTCCCTTGATGACGACTATGTTAGTGGTCTGCTCTAAGAACCAATTAAGATTGATACTCTAACATTAGTTGTGGATTAGGTTGTGTTGGAAAATCGACATTTACTATATTTAGGTAGTTATGATGTCTTGCTAGGAATCGCTTATAACTTGTGGGCCAAAAGAGTTTTGGGCACACTGCTAATATCTAGTGAACCTACAGGGTCGCACACAATAGCGAACTAATTTAATATTTTCTATACGCCTTGATCTACTTAAGAAGTAGAGCTTTATTTATTCTCATATTACGAATATCTACATAATCGTTCGCGTTATAAGATAACGATTAAACGCACGATTGAGTGGACGGTTTAGAGGACGTCGTGGGCTCAGGCCGTTATGTCGTGGGGCCCAAACCGTGAAGTGTAGGGTTACGAGTAATAACCTTAGAGACATTTCAAACTGGTCGTAATTATTTTTTAACAAGAAGGAGAAAAACAGATAACATTTCTCTGTTTAAGGCGATCGCGAGAAACACTCCAAGATCTAAAAGCTAGCACTAAGATCGTTGGAGAACTCAACCCGTATGTGTGGATACCGATAGAGGTGCAACTGTCACACCCCAATTCTTACAATGAACAGGGAAATGACACGACTGTCCTTGTACCTAAAAGACGCAGCCTCAAATAGAAACCAACATAAACTTGTTATCAAATATATATTCAACTATATATAGATAACTGACAAACATAAAGTTGGTTCCTTCATCAGAGTTTCTACAATTCCCAAAGATATTTATATGTCATCATTCAACTAAACTTGACAACTAATAACATATATGTACACAACTCTCCTAGATCATAACCAAAATTTAACTCCTAAAAGTCCCCGACGATTGCGCTCTCGTTCTACTTGCCGACGACTGAAAAACCTAAAAAGATTAGGAAGAAAAGGGGTAAGCAACCACAGCTCAATGAGTAGTACATATCTCTTCTAAGCAGATCGAGCATTCACTATGCACATATAATAATAACATGTCACAGAAATATCCTGTTAATCAATAAAAATCATAACAAAAATCAATGGTCAAGTCCATTGATTAATCTCAAATCACATATCGACAGTCTATTCATCGACAAATCTCAAATCACGTATCCATGGTTCATCCATCGACAAATCTCAAATCACATGTCAATAGTCCATTTCATTAACCAAACCGGTGCTCAAATATCTAACCATGGTCACGTATAACACCTCATGACAAGGTGACCAAGATTCCCCCTTGGTAAGGTCTCCACCTATATCATCCAGTAGTTCGGTCCCAAAGAATATCCTAACTAGTATGCGCATACCCAAAAACCCTTGCTTAGTTTACAGCTATATTGAGCATCAAAATCAACGTCTGCAAATAATCCATAAATCCAATCCATAAATCATTTTGCAAATCAGAATATATTCCACAACAATTTCTAATAAATCAGGTTCAGAAATCCATCACATATTTTACAATTCATTTCGTAACATATTTCTCAAATAGTTCACAAGTATCAAAATGCAGTAATTGCCCGATCCAGATTTTGATGCAACAGATATGCCTTTAGCATTCATAGTATATCAAATCCGAATCGCTTTCAAGATATGACTTTATAAATTCAAAGAAGAGATAAGCACCACTCACTTAATATAGCCTAACTCAGATCTCGATAACTAATTTAGGCTATCGAACTCAACTCCTATCAATTTAGTGAAAAATCGATATCACAGTCAAGTAAAAACGATATCATAACTATGAATCGACTAAGATAAGCTTATTCACCAGGCAAACTATTTCTATAAGCTAACAAAATGTTAATCCGAATCGCAGAGCCTAAACGTAGCGTAATTTGGAAAACTATTCCGACGATATGAACGAGGGACTTGAGTTCTTACTAAATGCTGAAGAACGCGATTGATTTGGCTCAATTATTAACCCTGCCAAATTTCTTTTTATCATTCTCCTTTTTCTTCTCTGCGTTTTTGCGTTTCTTCGTTTCTGTTTTAATGGCCGAATGAAGCACTACCTCTCTCTTTTATATTCTGCTACTTTGAGGCAGTGACTCTCTTCAAATTTTTTTTTTTTTACTGACCAGTCAAATGGTCAACAAAACAGGTGTCATGCAAAAACCATGGTGGAAAGCCAGCGCATAATGACACCACATATCACATTCTACCATCCTTAAAAGAAATTTCGTCCTCGAAATTTGAACTCACCTAAACTATTGAACAAGTTAGGATATTTGCGTATTGCTTCTTCCTCGAGTTCCCAAATAGCTTCTCTTTCAGTATGGTTTTCCCATTATATCTTTGCATATGGAATAGTCCGATGTCGCAACGCTTGATCCTTCTTATCGATGATACAAATAGGCCTCTCCTCATAAGTCAAGTTCTCCTTCAATCTCAAAGGTGTAAAATCTAGTACGTGTTCCGGATTCGGCACATATTTCCGTAATAGAGATACGTGAAATACATTATGAACTCCTGACAATGTTGGTGGCAAGGCCAGCTTGTAACCAACTTCGCCAACCCTACGTATCTTGGATTCAACTTGCCACACGTGCCAAATCTCATAACACTTTTCATGCGAGAAACTTTAAGGAATACATGATCTCTTATATCAAATTCCACATTACGCCTTTTAAGATCTGCATAACTTTTCTGACGACTTTAAGCCGTTTTGATGCGCTCCCTGATCAACCTGACTTTCTCTTCTGACTGCTGAATAAATTCTGGACCAATTAGTCTCTTCTCACCAATGTCATCCCAACAAATAGGAGTTCTATACTTTCGACCATATAAAGCTTCAAAAGAAGCCATCTTAATACTGGAATGATAACTGTTATTATAAGAAAATTCTGCCAAATGTAAGTGTTTGTCCCAAGAACCATCAAAGTCGATGGCACAGGATCTCAACATATCCTCTAATGTCTGAATAGTTATTTCTGACTGTCCATCTGTCTGTGGGTGAAAAGCTGTACTAAAGTTGAGTTTGGTGCCCATGGCTCCTTGCAAGCTCTTCCAAAAGTTGAATACAAATCTAGGATCTCTATCAGAAACAATACTCACTGGAACTCCATGAAGTTTCACTATCTCATTGACGTATTGCTTTGCTAAGTTTTCAAGTAAAAGACCAAACCGGTAAGATAAAAAGTGAGCAGATTTAGTCAATCGATCAACAATCACCCACATAGCATTTTTGCCACTTGGTATCCTCGGTAGACCAACAACAAAATCCATGGTGATATGCTCCCACTTCCATTTAGATACTTCAAGTGGGTGTAATTGTCTACCAGGTTTCTGATGTTCAATTTTTACTTGTTGGCAGATTAGACATTGATCGACAAATTTCACGACATCTTTCTTCATATTAATCCACCAAAAATTCTCTCTCAAGTCCCGATACATTTTAGTGCTTCCCGGGTGGATTGAGAATCTAGTACTATGAGCTTCTTGTAGCATCTCCTTTTTCAATTCTGAATCATTAGCAACACATAATCGTTCACGAAACCTCAAAGATCCATCTACGTGAACGTTAAAATCTGTTTGACTATTAGCCTCCACGCCTTCTCTAATTTTCTACAGTTGAGGGTTCTCATTCTGTTTAGACTTGATTCTGTCAATCAATGTTGGCTACACTCGAATATTAGCCAATCGAGAATCAAGTTGATGTACCAATACTTCCAGGTCTAGTTTTCTCATTTCTTCAAGAATAGACTTTTGAGTAGTGAGCAACACTGCCATGTTTTCAAAAGATTTATGACTTAAGGCATCTGCTACCACATTAGCCTTACTTGAATGGTAATTGATAGACATATCATAATCCTTCAAAAGTTCTAACCATCTCCTCTACCTCATTTTTAGTTCCTTCTGAGTGAAAATATACTTCAGACTTTTGTGATCCGTAAATACTTCACACTTCTCTCCATACAAGTAGTGCCGCCATATTTTCAAGGCAAACACAACTGCTGCCAATTTTAGATCGTGAGTTGGGTAATTCTTCTCATGTAATTTTAATTGTCTAGAGGCATAGGCAATAACTTTATCACTTTGCATAAGTACACAACCTAAACCTTCTTTGAAAGCATCACAATAAATTGTGAAACCACCAGTTTCTAAAGGCAAGGTCAATATAGAAGCCAATACCAATCGCCTTTTTAACTCTTGGAAACTATGTTCACACTGATCAGACCACACAAATTTACCTCCTTTCTGAGTTAACCGAGTAAGTGGACCGGCGATTTTGGAGAATCCCTCCACAAATCGTGTATAATAACCAGCTAGTCCAAGAAAACTTCTCACTTCTGTAACATTAGTAGGATGATTCCATTGAACAATTGCTTCAACTTTCTTTGAGCCAACTGATATACCATCTTTTGAAATTACATGACCCCAAAACTCTATGTGGTCAAGCCAGAAATCGCATTTACTAAACTTAGCATATAACTTCTTTTCACGCAAAGTCTGCAGGACGAACCTCAAGTGTCGCTCATGTTCTTCCAAATTCCTTGAGTAGACTAAAATATCATTAATGAACACCACTATAAATCTATCTAGATCCTCCTTGAATATCCGATACATCATATCCATGAAAGCAGCAGGTGCATTTGTTAATCCAAAATGGATGAAAAGAAATTCATAATGACCATATCTTGTTCTAAAGGCAGTTTTAGGCACATCACTTGTTTTTATCTTCAACTGATGATATCCGGAACGAAGGTCAATCTCAGAGAATACCTTTGATCCTTGAAGCTGATTAAATAAATCATCAATCATGGGTAAAAGATATTTATTTTTTATTGTGACATTGTTAAGTTCTCGGTAGTCTATGCAAAGTCTCATACTATCATCTTTCCTTTTCACAAATAAGACTAGAGCTCCCCAAGGTAAAACACTAGGTCTGATAAAACCCTTATCCAAAAGCTCTTGAAGTTGAGTTTTCAACTCTTTCAATTCGACAAGTGCCATTCGGTGAGGTGCCTTAGAAATAGGTGTTGTACCAGGTATCAATTCTATACATAATTCAATTTCTCTATCAAGAAGTAGGCCTGATAAATCCTCAGGAAATACATCTGGAAACTCTCTAACCACATGAACATTTTCCAATTTTACAGTATCCGTGACATTTCAGTTTCCGACCCTCCTTGAGGCTATTGAAAGTGAATGAAATCGCGAAATTTGATATCGGACAATGAAGAATTATAACATTTCAAAGGAATTGGACGTCGCCTCATCGAAGATAATTTAAATTGAAAAATTAAAGTTTCAGACGGAAAGTGCAAAATGACCATTTTGCCTCAAAAGAATACTCTTGCCTTAAGAATTGAATGAGGGCATTTTGGTCTTTTGTCAACACCCCTTGATGGCTGAAAATTGGAGGGTAATTTAGTCATTGGATATCAAGATATTATTTACATGAGGACAAGTGTCGATATTGGAGTAATTAGCATTAATTAAAGATACTATTTCACCTACCATTCAAGCATTTGATCAAGGTGGATTATAGACTAATCTCCCTCTCTTTTCTCTCCAATGGATCGACCATTCTCTCTCTCTATCTCTCTCACTTTCCTAATCTTCTTCTTCCTTTTCTTTTGGCCAAGAGCCCGACTAGCCTGCTGCCCTGTACCGACTGCTTCACTAAACTGGCCATAACTTCTTCGTCCGACATCGGATTGAGGCGTGCCATCCACCATTAGAAAGCTTATCGTCTTGCCGTTTCAACAAGGTATATGGGTCTAAATCTACTTATTCGTTTGTCTCGTAGGTCCGTTTCAATGGACAAAGGTCAGGCTGGTCAGAATTTGATCCGATTTGGGGAAGAGCTCGTTTTCGCCGGCTTCGAGACTTCAGTTGACTCCAAATTTTCGGTGAGACCGTATTAACACCTAGACTAAGAGTTTGATGAACTTATTTTGAAGATTGATTGGAGATTAAGAGGGTTTTGATGGATGATTATTAATGGTTTTGTTAGGACAAATTCTGCACCTGTGCTGACCACGTGAATCTGAGGATCTTTGATGAACTTTGGAGTGTTACCTTGCTTCAAAATTTTTGGTAAGACCCCTAGAGACATAATTTGTGATGTTCGCAAGGAGATTGTGCGAGAAATTGAAGCTTAGAGGAAGATTAATGGCTGTTTGGTACATTATTCCTAGGACCGATCGTCACCCTACACTGACCGAGCAAACTAAACCCTTTGTAGGATTGTGATAGTGTCGCCTTGCTTAGAAACTCGCGGTAAGTCACCTAAGGATATTAATTGTGGTGTTGGCAAGGTGGTTACTTGAGGGAATTGAGTTTGGAAGAAATTTGATGGTTGTTTTTGTGCAAATTCTCCTAGGACGTACCCGGCCCTGTTCTTACCGAGAAAGAACCGGATTGTATTGCTGCCTTTTGTTCAATTTGTTGGCTGAATTGAATTGGTAAGTTGATTCTAACCCTTCCCTGGGATGTTAGGTTACTAATAGGTAATTTATGATTGGTTTGATAGTACTTAAGAGATTGTTTTGGCGTGAGAATCACTTAAGACCCGAGAGCCGGGTACTATGAATTCAACGCGCACTGATTTTGAATGATCCGTTCTTGGCCGTTCGGTGTCCAAATTGAGCCTCTTTTTCTCCCACGCGTCCGTAAGACCTTGAGAGGTAATATTATGAAACCGAATTGCTCAATTGGTCAGTAGAAAAATGTCAGTTTTCTTGTAAATGAAGCTGGTCGTGGAGATCAAGAATGGACAACTTTGGTGAATTGTAGTTTTGATGACTTGTCTTGATTAAATATCTCTCTAACATGCTTAGGAAGTGTCGAGTTGATGCTGTGATTTCTCGGTGATGATATGCTGTGTGTGAACTTGAGCATGTGTTGATTAAATGGGTTCAATTGAGGGTTTCAATGCTCGGTTTTGCACTTGATGTCGATTGAGGCTTAACATAATGTCATTCATATGCATGATGGCCGAATGATGTGCCTAAAATGAGAAATTAGATGTGATTGAACCGTGTGCCTTGGTTTGGCAATGAAGTGTTTGAGTTCCCTGAATTGTTTTCAAAGGAAAATTGAGGCCAAAGAACAATTTGCTTGATTGATTTCCCTTGATTTAGGAATTGATACCATGCCCTTGGGTAGGCTCACCCATGAGCGATCTTTGGAGTAAATGGCTAGTTGTTTATTTGATCGAGTTGTACTCGGTCATAAAGTGATGAAATGAGGAGAAAGGGTTGAGTTAGGATATGTGCCTTTCTTTATTTGGCCAATGATTGATTGATTCATGAGTACATATTCATGTGATGCCTTGATACATTAAACCCAGGATATGAGTAAATCCCGATGCGTTGTTATGCGGGATTCAACCTAAGGCCTATTGATGCGGGGTTTGGATTATCCTGATGCGTTATCACGTGGGATATTGTACTTGGCCAAGTAAGGATGACTAACCTGAAGTGTTATTACACAGGTAGTATCTTAGCCTGATACGTTATTACGCGGGCAATTGAGGAACGCGACCTGAGGCGTTATTACGCGGGTCCTGATAATATGTATATGTTGACCTAATGTGTTATGACGCGGGTCTTGCCAACCATGTTATAGTAGCCTGATGCATGTTACACGGGCGATTGAGAAGCACGACCTAAAGCGTTGTGACTCGAGTCTCGCTTAGTTCTTTATGATGGCATGACGCGTTATAACGCGGGCTCGGATGTCGATATATTGGATGAAAATACCTCATAAGTGCAAATGATAAGTTAAGTAGCTTGAAGAGTTATTACGCGGGCTTTGCCATTGGAAATGGAGGTATATGACGAGAAATTCTTCAGGAATTGAATAGGATCTCGAGAGTATTTGTTTTGATCGAAAACTCTGCCAAAGTACGAAACTCAGCCTTATTGGTGAACTTTATGGCTGAATTGAGTTGGTTTCGAATTATTGAGATACCATGAATTGATGAAATTATGCTTATTTATGTATAAGCCTTTCTTTTTGAAATACCTATTTTCAGAGATGTTTGGTGGTATCAATAGGCTAGTTTAGGGTTAGGTTTAACTTATTGAGATTTATATCTCATCCCGTCATGGGACTAATATTTTTCAGGTCCCTGGCAATGGAATTCCCGAGATTACCTTGAACTGCCAGTTGAAGATGCCCCATTGAAGAAGTAGCGTTAAACTTAACCTAGTGTTAATTTCGTTTGTAAACCACCGCCTTATATAGTATCTTGATTAAATATTTTCATGTTGTAGTTCTCAAGTCATCTTTTGGTGTTAATGAGAGGAAGTTGTTTTCTCGCTTCTGTTTGCTCATATCTAAGTATGGATATTTGAGTTGTGGGCTGATGAATGGAAGATAAGAAAGCAAAAAAAAAAAAGACCTGGAGGGATGTTCGCGTGCCCGCCGAATTCGGGGGTGACAGTATCCACCCTTGTATCTTTTACACAAGCTAAATAATCACAACAATCCTTTCTTAAAAGTTTTCTAGCTTGCATGGATGAAATCAATGTAGGAAAAGTATCCTTACAACTTCCCAAAAAATAGAATTCAAGCTGATTCGGAAGTCGAAAGAATACTTTCTTCGAAAAACAATCTACAGTAGCATGATATGTAGACAGCCAATCCATTCCTAATATAACATCGAAATCCCGCATATTCAACTCCATTAAATCTATAGGCAATGTAACTCTGTTTATCTGGAGTTCACAACGCTTGAACACACGATCGACAATTAGAAAATTACTAGCAGGAGTACTAACATGTAGTTCACATTCAAGAGGCTCAGACAATAGATTAAGTTTTCTTGAAAATTCAGCGGAAATAAAGAAATGTGTAGTGCTCGGGTCAAATAACACATATGCATATTGCGAGGCAATAAAAATTTTACCTGCAACAACTGCATTAGATGCCGCTGCATCTTCTTCTGTCATAACAAAAACCTTTCCTATTGTCCTTTGTTTTTGTTGATTTTCCGGTAGTTTACCAACTGAAAGGGCATCTCTTCGCATGAAGCAATTGCTTGCTATATGTCCCGGTTTCCCACATAGATAGCATGACCTACTGTCAATTGTAGCATCCCTTCGTGTACTGCAATCTCGTTGCATGTGTCCCACCTTCCCACATAAAAAGCACACTCCGATTTTTCTGTAACACTCACCCCTATGATATTTTCCACATGTATTACATGGCTTCTGAGCTCTAAACTTCGTCGATTGACTATTACTACTTCGCATATTACTGCCACTTGTACAGCTCTCTTGAGGGACATTGAACTTGGACCTCTTTTGTTGATGAACACCAGTTTTGTCACTATCCAAATGGTTCTGTTCTACCCTGATTACTCGTTCTAAGACATCATTGTATGTCTTTAATGCAAGAGGTGCAAGCTTAGATCGAATATCAGGTCGAAGACCTCTCTGAAAATGTTCAGCTCGTACTTTCTCAGCAGCTATAAGAGTTTTCGCAAATCTACTTAGTTGATTAAAGTGACCTGCGTACCTCATAACAGTGGAATCATCCTGAGATATTTGCATAAAATCACTCCTCATCTTCATTTAGATGGACTCCAGAAAGAATTGAGCAAAGAATTTTTCAGTAAAGTCTTTCCAGGATATTGTAGCATTCTCATCTCCTAAAGTTGGTCGTGTCCCGTCCCACCAATACTGAGCTTCACCTATCAGACACCGACTAGCAAAATCAACCATTCAATTTTCATTAATTCTATCAGTTTTGAAGATACCTTCCATACTTCTAACCCCATCCTTCAGCTACAAAAGGATCAGGCTTTCCATCATAGGTGGGTGCATTTGTCTTCCTAAACTGAGCATATGTACACACTCTATCATCTTCAGGTTCATCCTTTCCACTCTTGAATTTCTTGAAATCACGTTGTAGATCAAGCAGTACTTGACAAGCCCCAGATAAATCCTTTTCTGTAATAGGTTGATAGGGCTCTTTCCTTACTTCCTTCTAAGTTTAAACTTCTTTCAGAATCTTCTTCTCGTCTATTCGTTAATGCAGTACTTCGAGAATCTTCTGACATATCTCTAATATCAGAGGTAGCACTTCGCTTGCCTTTAAGGTTCTTACGAAATGAAGCTATCGTTTCTGAGTTAGAACTCATGATTACCTAAACCTACAATAAAATATAACCTTAACTCGTGAAGAAATTATTCTGCTAGAAACTATCACACAATCTCACCACGCTCCGAAAATCTACCCCTAGATAAATCATAACTTAAGCTTTGATACCAACATTTGTTACACTCCAATTCTTACAATGAACAGGGAAATGGCACGGCCGTCCTTGTACCTAAAGTACGCAGCCTCAAATAGAAACCAGCATAAACCTGTTGTCATATTTATATGCAACGATATATAGATAACTAACTAAACATAAAGTTGGTCTCTTCGTCGGAGTTTCTACAATTCTCAAAGATATTTATATCTCATCATTGTTTGACACCTGATTTTCTATCAGTCTTTTTTAATTTTTTTTGAAAAATTCACAAAAAAATTCATAAAAATTTAAAAAATTGTAAAATCAACTTTGGTAGCCTTGGCCAAGCCTAAAAAATCATTTTTGAATAAAAAATAATTTTATTTATTTTTTTACATTTTTTAATATTTTCAAAAAATAGGAAAATAGATGAAAATTCAAGAAAAATTGCATTTGAGGTCACAAAAATATGAAAAAATAGTTAATATTTTTCTTTTAATTCCCTCGCATTTTTTACCTCATAAAAAATCCAAATTAAAGTTCAATTTTATGCGTTCTTTTGTTACACTTATGATTGAAATTGATTAAAAAAAATCTCCATTGAGTCTTTTAATTTGTAATTTAGGCATTTTCAAGGTCTTGACATTCAATCTACTTGTCTTTCATTGCAATTTGGTCCAATTATCTGTAAAAATTGTTCAATTGCATAAATTGGGCAAAATTGCATACTTAATTGCAATATTAGTCCTTGAATTTGGACATAATTGAAATTACTTTCAATTCAAGAGCTACCTTTGCCAATTGAAGTCACTATCCAATGTATTTCACCATTTGGAATCGATTGGCATAGGTGGTTTGGTCTAATTTGATCGTTTGGGCCCACAATTGCGCAATTTCTCAATTTACAATTAAGTGAAAATTTAGAGGTTTCATAGAAATTGATGTGAACTTTTGGGCAAAATCACATTTCTAGATAATTTTCAAGTCCTAAGTTCGATTCTGATGTTTAATTTGCAAAAATTCCATGCGAATTAGGGCTAGTTTAAAAAAAAAAAAACAAGTTAGAACCGATTTTGACCGGTCAGACCGCCTAGTTAGACCAATCGAACCAGTTCGCTACAGTGTCATCATCTTCCTCAAGAACTCGCGCAGGTGAACAGTTAAAGGCCGAGCTTTGAAGGTCAAATTGAAGGTTTAATCAACCATAATCGGCAGATATATGGTAGGGGTTTAAACCTCTATGCCATTATCTGTTTATTGACACTGGAATCGTGACTAATCGTCGCCGGAGGAAGGTGAAATCGACCGGTCAACGTCTTAGTGGCCGTAGGAGTCAACCTTCAAGAAATGGCCAAATTGGACGTCCATTCGCGCACGTCGGAGAACCATTTTGATTTGACGGAGTTGCCCATCGTCTCTAGCACCATTTGGACCAAATGGCACACACGGTCACGTGCCATTTGGAGTTAGTTGGAGTTCCCCTATTCGGCGCCAAAATTCGAAGAGCTAAATAAGCATGTGGAGGCTTTCTGTTATAGGAGGGTGGTTCATTCTGTTTCTGGCGAAGAACATAATAGAGAGAGAGAGAGAGAGAGATCTAGAGTGAGAGCTCGCTTTTTGGCCCCTGCCATCGAGAGCTTGCGCTCGACCTGCAAGTGCTCGGTGACGACGATTCGGGAGGAATTGAGACGCCATTTTACTTCTAAAAGCTTCCTCTAGTTCCACAGAGTCGATCGCGATCAATAGCGCCGCCTGAAACGCCGGAAAACGGTAAGTCGAACTTCAACCGGAGCTTCTGTTCATTAATGGCGTACCTTGGTTTTGGCTTCAATCCTATCGATTGAAGTGTGCATTTCGTATCTGCCGTATCAATGAACACCGCTGTATGTTTTAATTGCATTGAAATTGAGTCAAATCTCGCATTCAAATCCCGTCGCCATGGCCAACTCTGTCGAAGCTTCCCTAGCTTAAGCTAGCCTAAATCAGGTCAATCGGACCTGTAAGTAAATGTTCTAAACTTGAATAGACACGATTGTGTGAAGGAATTGGCTCGGTTTGCTCTCGGTTGCTCGATCGAACTCTCATGGCCATACTCGACACTTTGCATGATGCCCGTGATTTAGTGGATGAGATACTCTGATGCTTAGGTATGTTAATTTAGAGATTGTTGCGAGTCGATTGGCGCCGGTCTCGTGTGATTTTGTTAAGATTTTACCGTCGGATCGTCGCCGGAGATTCATAGCCGTCCATTTAGTGGCAGTCGAGAGGTTGAAGATGATGACGTGGCGGAGTCAACAGGTCAAACGTCTAGTTGGCAGGACGTGGTTGGTCCACGTGTTTGCCGAGTCAGCAAAGCCGTTGCAATTAGGTTTGAATATGTTAGTCGATCTAGCGGTCTAGGTTGCGCCACGTGTTGGTTTAGTGACCGTTTGATCAGTTTCTATAAATTCTGTTAATAAAAATTGAATTTTCAAAAGTAAAAAAACAATGATTTGATCGAACGGTCGAGGATTAGCCGAGTCGTTCAATCTTGGCCGTAGATCTAAGTAATCAGATCGAACGGTTGAGAGTTGGTCGGCTTTTAATCCAAGCCGTAGGTTTTAGTAAGCCGATCCTAAGACTGTGGGTTAGCCACGTGGTTCAATAGTAACCGTCGGATTAAATTCGATTAAATCGAAAAAAAGAGAGGATATGACGTCGTTTAGGTTCCGCGGGTCCAGGTCTAGGCTGGGTTCCGACCCGAGTGGGTCGGGTCGACCTGGTCCGAATCATTATTTTATTAATAAAAATTTGAAAATCATTTTTTTAAATTAAAAAATCTGAAAAATTCTAGAAAATCCTAGAAAATTCCAGAAAGTCTAAAAAAAATGTAGGAAAATTATGAAAAATTCATAGACACTCTAGAAATTCCCAAAAATTGAGGATCGATCACAGATAACTGATCGATCCTATTTTTGAGATTTCTTATATGGTCATCCGAGAATTGACGATATTACCATTTTGGGATAAATCGCCTCTACCTTGTACGCGAGATAGTTCGATAATGCCAATAAAAGAATTAAGATCATTTAGGCGATCAATTCTTATACTTGGGTCTTCGAATCTCGTCCCTTTTTCTAAAATGACGATTTTACTCCTCAAAGGGTAAATTGTCTTTCCTACTTCAATCGAGCCGTGAAAATTGCGCAAAATTACGATTTGGGTCAAAAGGTCGACTAATCCTTCTGTTTGGGATTTTCACTTCTCATCACTGTCTGAAATGACGGTTTTACCTCTCAAAGGGTAAATCGCTCCAAAAATTTCAAAAAAAATTCATAAAGTTATCGAAAAATAGGAAATGAATTGGTTTGGTGACCAATCCTATTTCCACCATCTGGTGACTCCTTATTTAATCTGAATGACAAATTTTCCCTTTTCGGGCAAATTGTCCCGAAAATCTTCAAAATTACGGTTTTGCCCCTCAAGGGCAAATAATGTCAAAAACACTCCTGAGCCTTGATCGATGTTTCTCTAGGCTAATAGGGTCTTATTAGGAATGCCACGTTGCTTTCATGTGATTTATCCGAACGTTCTACATCCTTGATTTGCGCAATTTTATTATTGATTGTGAGTGCTAGGATAGTCACTCTTATCTGCATGGACTTCTATTGTTAGGATTCATACCTCACTCATCTACATGAAAGCTTAGATTAGATAAATCATTCAACTTAGGTGCCGAAAGGGCGTCAACTTTGACAGTTGGCGTAACAAAGTCCTTGATCCCGTTTCTCTGGTTTTCGCAGAATTGAATAGAACACTCTCAACTATTCGATAGGGTCTCCAATTGTACCCTCCATAAAACGATTGGTGGCGACTCATTGGCATGCACAAGTATCGCATGTCACCAGACCACACTGAAGGTCGATCACGTATTCACGCCGTTGCGACTTGGATAACGGGCCTTAGGAGAGGCCCGCGTTCAAATAAGAGCGGACGGCCCATTAGCCCTCGAGACCTGCATCCGTAGAAGGTCGCGACAATCATTTAACGAAACTTGACAATTAACAACATATATATATACAACTCTCCTAGATCATGACCAAAATTTAACTCCCAAAAGTCCCCGACGATTGCGCTCTCGTTCTACTTGTCGACGACTGAAGAACCTGAAAAGATTGAGAAGGAAAGGGGTAAGCAACCACAGCTCAGTGAGAATACATATCTCTTCTAAGCAGATCGAGCATTCACTATGCACATATAATAATAACATATCACAGAAATATCATGTTAATCAATAAAAATCATAACAAAAATCAATGGTCAAGTCCATTGATTAATTTCAAATCACATATCGATGGTCCATCAATCGACAAATCTCAAATCACATATCGATGGTCCATCCATCGAGAAATCTCAAATCACATGTCAATGGTCCATTCCATTGACCAAATCGTGCTCAAATATCTAACCATGGTCACGTATAACGCCTCGTGACAAGGCGACCAAGATTCTCCCTTGGTAAGGTCTCCACCTATATCAGCCGATGGTTCGGCCCCAAAAGATATCCTAACTAGTATGCACATACCCAAAAACCCTTCACTGGGTTCACAGCAATATTGAGCATCAAAACCAACGTCTGCAAATAATCCACAAATCCAATTCATAAATAATTTTGCAAATCAAAATATATTCCACAACAATTTCTGATAAATCAGGTTCAGAAATCGATAACATATTTCACAATTCATTTCGTAACATATTTCTCAAATAGTTCGCAAGTATCAAAATGCAGTAATTGCCCGATTCAGATTTTGATGCAATAGATATGCCTTTAGCATTCATAGTATATCAAATCCGAATCGCTTTCAAGATATGACTTTATAAATTCAAAGAAAAGATAAGCACTACTCACTTGATATAGCACTACTCAGATCTTGATAACTAATTCAGGCTATCGAACTCAACTCCTATCAATTTAGTAAAAAATCGGTATCACAATCAAGTAAAAACGATATCACAATTATGAATCGACTAAGATAAACTTATTCACTAGGCAAATTATTTCTATAAGTTAACAAAACGCTAATCCGAATCGCCTAATCTAAATTATCAGTAACGCAGAGCCTAAACGTAGCTTAATTTCGAAAACTATTCCTACGATATGAACGAGGGACTTGAATTCTTACTAAACGCTGAAGAACGCGATTGATTTGGCTCGATTCTTGACCCCGCCAAATTTCTTTTTATCATTCTCCTTTTTCTTCTCTGCATTTTTGCGTTTCTTCGTTTCTGTTTTAATGGCCGAATGAAGCACTATCTCTCTCTTTTATATTATGCTACTTTGAGGCGGTGACTCTTTTCATTTTTTTTTGCCGACCAGTCAAATGGTCAACAAAACAGGTGTCATGCAAAAACCATGGTAGAAAGCCAGCGCATAATGACACTGCATATCACACAACACTTGGGGCGCTAATCCAGATACAAGCGACCGTTAATTTATCGTCGACCTCAAAAGGTACGTCTCGAACCTATTTTTGATTTCGATATGCGCATGGATTCTGTTTAGGGTTTTGTTCCACTGCGTTTTATAAATCTAAGAAACCCTTCAGACCACCCTTTCCTTGCTATCCACCGCCACGTCCTCGGCACCCAAACCTTGGCGGTCTCCCTCTGACAGTCTCTCGACGCCTTCCCTCGACGACAACCTCCCCTCGCTTACCACCACGTCCGATTTCACTCTTGCTTTCCGAAGAGCCTCCTAGATCAAATCTCTCATCCTCCGATGCTATCCATACGACTCCACCGGGTGCTACCAGGGCCACAACGACTTGCAGCTCGAGCGCATCAATGTATACTACAACGAGGTGAGTTGCGGACGGTTTGTGCAGCGTGCCATACTCATGGATTTGGAGCCTGGGACCATGGACAACGTCAAATCTAGATCATACCCGCCAGACAAATTCGTGTTCGGCCAATCCGGCGCCGGGAACAACTAGGCCAAGGGTTACTACACCGAGGGAGCTGACTTGATCGACTCGGTGCTCGACGTTGTGAGGAAAGAGGCCGAGAACTGCGACTACTTGCAAGGTAATGTGCTCGGCTTGGTCTCTGATGTTCTCTAAGAAGTTGATTTCGATTTATGGATGCTTTATTAAGCTCTCTGTGAAACTAGGTTTTGATTCTGCAAGGCAATGTCGCGATTCATCTCTTATCCTCTAGCTCTATTTTTGATATGCTACTTTTGATATGTGTCCCGTGCGTGTTGACTCACAAAGTCGGTGGTTTAGCGTGGAGAATTGTGTTAAGGGCAAGTTTCGTGCTTATCATCGGTTGCTATGAGGTAGTAAGCAATTTTTAGCACAGATTGTTACTAGCTATGTGTTCCGTTTATTGAAATCACTTTCTTAAAGCATTTTTGGCCGTCAATGTTGTTTCGCCTGCTGATTTAATGTCCTGAAGGGCACATGGTGGAGATTTATTCATCAAAAGCGAGCAGTCATGTAGTTGGATTTGTGTATTTTGGTGCAAGGGAGTTGTATTGATAGGTTTTTGGGTATCCTAGAACCGGAACAGAGACCTGTGACAGGGTAGGTTTCAAATTTCAGGGTATAAAGGATTGGTTCCAAGTTCTAAAAAAAAAAAAACCTATACTAGCGAATAGGTTTTAGGATTCAGGTGGAACCTACCCAGAACCGCTCACTCCTAGAATTTGGTATATGAAAAAAGGGATTCTAAAGCGATATCATTACTTAGAAACTTTTTTTTTTAATTGTGGAAAATGGCATCGCTTTGATCTCCAGTAACGCTGGCTATTCGCTGGTCTGACCACGAATGACGACCGGCGTTGATTGAGTATCCACATAAGCAGTTTCTAGATGAAATTGCCCAGGAGGACTAAATTGAAAAAACACCAAAATGTTTATGACTAATTAGGCAAAATTGAAAAGTTTAAGACTGATGTTGTACAACAGGTTTAGAATATTTTTTTCGATAATTTCTTTCATTCCTTTTGGGATAACATAAACATCCATAAGAATTTAAAGCAAGCGATGCATGTGTGAGCTATTTTAGAGCCTTATAGACAAAATTGTGTTGTTTCTTTTTTGGAAAAAATAAAATAAAAATGTTTGGTGTTGTTTAATATTCATAAGAATTAAAAACAAATCATATTGATGAGAAATATGACTGGTTAATTGCTTGTATATTGTATTGTTTGTTAGCAAGTAGTGAGAAACTCTTACAATTTTATTGATTAATATTTGCCCAACCTATTAAACTTCTCTACTTACTAACTTTCATTCGAAATTAGTGACCTTATTCGAGTTGTTTGTCAACTTTTCTCTGATTAGTCACCTAATAGCATTTGGTTGCCAACTTTTATTCTATTTTCTTGTAACTACAAAATGAAATTATCAATATTCATTTGATTTTTCGGAGATTACCAATTTCTTCAACAAGCTACAAATTGTTATTTTCATTTGTGTACCGGCATTATAAGTTTACTAACTCTTATACGAAATTGCCAAATTTAATTTAAGTCATCTATCAAATGATGTCCCATTAAGTTACCAGTTAATATTAGATTACCAACTCATGCCCAATTTATTTACCACTGTTTGGGTGGTTATCAATTTGTGGACTCTTGTGACAACCTGCTAATTTTTAATAGGAAAGTTATTCAAAACTTCATAAACATATTATATGGCTATCAATTCACCCTCGGTTCACGTCATCGATTTCCAATCATAATTGACTGAAAATAATATAATGAAAAATCATAAAAAAAAGTATGGGATTAAATTGGCCAAATTGAAATTTTTTTAACTTAATTTATTGCCCTACGATAAATTTAAGAATTTTTGGATAAATAGTACCATTTTCATTAACATGATTTACTGGCTATATCATATCGACAACTTAATCAAACTGCCAACCTCGATATGATTCGTTTATGATCTTTTTTCAATTAAATTATTGACCAATTGTAACTTACAAATTATTCTTCGAGAGACAAAGCAATATCTATGAGTCTTGTATTGACTTAATCATTTTCATTAGCACAATTACAAAACGTTTTCAAATTATGGCATAGTGACACAATTGATCCTCGAACTTTGACATAATTTGCAATGAAGTCCGCGAATTTTAAATTTGTTCATTATGCTTCTTGAACTTTATCCCGAGATGCAATGTTATCCCCGAACTTTTGATTTGTTTAACATTGTCATCGAACTTTCGGTACATGTTCAATTTAATCCATGTGCTTTATGAAAATCTTTAATGTTATTCTTGAACTTGAATTAATATAAAAATATTAATTAATTAAATTAAACACGTATCAAAAGTCTATAAATAATATTATATATTGAGTTAAAATTTAAAAATTACGTTAAAAAATTTTAAAATTCAGGGACCAAGCTATAAATTTGATCAAGATTCATGACCATTTATCTCATCATCAATCGCAAGACGAACCTCGCACCAACTCTGACTTTCTGATTATCTTCTAAACGACAAAACTCCGTCTAGACTATAAACTAATCATTACCCTAGAGGGGCTGGCTCCGGAAGATAAACAAAAAAAAAAAAAG
The DNA here is from genome assembly GCA_028455895.1 of Rhodomyrtus tomentosa. NCBI lineage: Eukaryota > Viridiplantae > Streptophyta > Magnoliopsida > Myrtales > Myrtaceae > Rhodomyrtus > Rhodomyrtus tomentosa. The sequence goes on along the minus strand of JAPCWY010000003.1, from coordinate 42,467,321 downwards.
ATAAGAAAGGCAAAGTCCACGTCATCAATCCGAGTAACCTGATCCTCTGCCATTCTCAACGGTCCGATTTCATCTTCATTTCTGTCTCTCTCTTTCTCGCAGGAAAAAAAAAAGCGAAACCCTCGCTTCTCTGTCCAAGAAAAAAAAAATCCACCCCCAACGTCTCTCTGTCTTCTCCCTGAATCTCACTCGGATCCATGGATCCACCTCTCGCTCCACCCTACATACCGCCTCCCTTCGCCCCTCCTCCGCCGTCGGCCCCACCGGCGGCCGCCGTGGAGGCCCCGGTGACCGCCCCCGCCGCGGGCGAAGCTCAGAACCACTCGACCCATGTCGCGGCGAACCCGACTCCGGCCGTTGCTCCTGCTCACGACCACCCTCCTTACGCTGAGGTCAGTAAGAACTTGTTTTTCTTTCTTCCGAGCGAGACATGCTGTTCTTGATTTTGTGGGTGAGTGATTTTGTTTCGTGGGGTTTTCTTTTTCCTTTTTTTCTTTTTTTTATGTGCGCACGCAGATGATATACTCAGCAATCGGAGCTCTGAAAGAGAGGGACGGGTCGAGCAAGAGGGCCATAGCCAAGTTCATCGAGAAGACCTACGCCGACCTGCCGCCCACTCACTTGGCCTTGTTGACTCACCACCTTAAGCGCCTCAAGAACAGCGGCCACCTCGTCATGGTCAAGAAATCCTACAAGCTCCCCGGATCTGGCGACGTCAGCACCGCCCCGAACCTGCCGGCCGCTCCGGAGGGCTCAGAGTCGAAGCGGCGCCGCGGCCGCCCGCCTAAGGCCAAGCTGGATGTGTTTGCTGCACCGCCTGCTCCTGCTGGGGTTGCCGAGCCTGTGCTGGTGAGCCAAGGCACAGATGGCGGTCCCGTGCCCATCCCCGTACCTGTGCCTGAGGATGTCCCGGCCAAGAGGGGCCGAGGACGTCCGCCAAAGAGTGGGGTGGCGACGAGTCGTGTGGGCCGCCCTCTGAAGCAGAGTATTGCGGCTATGCTGGCAAATGGCGTGCAGAATGGGCCCAAGCCCAGGGGCCGGCCTAGAAAGAGTGCCGGTGTTGTTGCTGATGTTGCTTCCACTGGCGAAGCACTAGCGGTATTCGGGAAGAGGCGTGGGCGCCCGCCGGGTAGCGGCAGGGGGAAGAGGCCAGCGGTGGCGTCCCCACCAGGTAGAGGCACAGGCAGACCCATGGGCAGACCCAAGAAGGTACGCATTTCTTAATTCAAATTTTGCTAAGGGCACAGTACTCAGAGTAGTAGTGCTAGTGCCTTTTTTACTTTGATCCTGAGTATATGAGGGAAATAGTGGGTGGAGTAATGACATTTCTGAGCCTGCTCAGTGAGTAGTTAAGTGAGCTCTTTGATGATGGAAGTTACTTTTATATTTACAAGTGGAATAGCATAAAATGCAGGGGTTCTTTTCTCTTTGGTGGAAAAAAAAAATGCAAACTTGAAAATAATTTCTCGTGTTATGAATGTTGTCTGACTTGAACTCCAAGAGATATATTGCGTGGACGAATCTAATTATGTTTTTCTATTTGCTTTCCCATGACTATTGTGATAGTTATTTTTGGATCGGTCAAGTAATTATGAATTATGTTTAAATCAAGATTTGCTATGCTTGCTACTAAGATTAGTGCTTGGTTACTTATAATTTTTGCATCAGGTGTGCATGTAAAGAATCTTGCTGAATATCTTTGAGCTTTTTGCTGTCATGTCACTAGTTCTTAACCTATCATAATATTTGGTACGACAGCACTATTAGAATAGTTAATTTTTGAAGGCAAAACATTTGATAAAATTTAAAATATTGAGGTATCCTCCTCTTGGGAGATTATTCTCTTTTTGCTATAGTACGAAAGTATTGCATATTTTTGCTAAAGGATTTACATGAATTCTAGATTAGCCCATGGAAACTTCACATTGAATAGCTTAATTTTGGATCTGTAAATAGATAAGTTTCTAATTAGAGTAATTTTTAGTTTTCTTAACCTTCAAATCTGGTGGCTCTAGAGGTATAATTTTTCCTTTTCACATTGTTAAATTTTTGGAGGAAAGCAAAAAGTCCTGTAATATAGTGTTGGGAAAATAACACAAATGGCTTGTGAATTCTGACTAAATGTACAGTGTGGTTTCTTAACTTTTAATTGAGCCCAATGCGCGTCTTGAATTTGAGCCCAATGTGCAACATCATCCTTAGACTTTTAATTTGCTTTATTCTTGCACTTTTTGTACATGTTCAAATTAGTCCCTTGACTATATGAAATGTTCAATGTTCTCCCTGAACTTACATTAATGGAAGGATAACATTGGATATTTTCATATAGTTTAGGGGATAGTTTGAATATCTACCAAAAGTTTAGGGACCACATTAAATATATTAAAATTTATGGGACTACATTGCATATCGCACTAAAGTTGACAGATCAACAACTTCAACATCACCTTTATCTCAAACTTGTTGACAAGCCACATCGAACAAATTAAAAGTTCAAATGCTACATTGCATAAAGTGGGCAAAAGTTCGGGAACCATTTGTGTTATTATCCCAATCAAATTTGCTTGTACTTGTGTTGATTTTGATCCTCATAAAATTCGCAAAGTTTTGGAGCATAAGTTGAGGGACATAGTTCAATCTAAAAAGAAGAACTTCCATCCTAGAAAGTTTAACTCATATTGGGTCAAATGCTTGATCTTGTCTGATGTGGAGTTACAGATGATCTATTTTACATACGATGCTGTTCATGTTGATTATTAAAGACGTTCATTAAAGACGTTCACAAAGTTTGGAGCACTACTTGTGAGGACCGCAATTTTTTCTAAAGGAACAATTTCCAATTCTAAGAAATTTTAGTTGCAATTACGGTCAAATGCTTCAATTGAGAGGTTTCCAAAGGTCTAAGCAAATTTGATGCCCAGAAAAAAGCACTGAAGAGTTGTTACATTTGTAACTGCCAGAGTTTCACTTTGGTTTTTATTGTCCTTGATTAAACCTTTCTAATTATAAAAAGATATTTTTGATGGAGATAATTGTATTATAGTATTGCACAATATAATGGTTGTAATTTATCAGTTTGCATTTGGGTGGCAAAAGCAATATCATTAATCTGCTTTACTGCTTAGAGATTGGAGTGAGCTTTAAAGTTGGGAAATGCACAATTTTCGTATCTCCTTGGTCATTTCTATAATCATATATATTGGACGATATGCTTGTGAAAACATAATGACATTTTGCCTTATGTTTTGCTTGTGTGATAGAATGGTTTCTGTCCTATATATGCAGCTAACAGTAATATCGAAAAGTACAAAAATAGAGTAATTGAGAATGCTTAAAGAGTACAATAGAGAATAGGAAAAATAAGTTGGTGAAATTAGTTGGGTGCTGTGAGAAAATATGGTTTAGATAGGTAAATTAATTGACATTATTATGTGATACCGATGGCAATAATCACCTTTGAATGGATTATTTGTTGACAATTGACATCAATGAATGTTCATAATCAAGTGGTAAAATTGTAATCTGCCAAATTTGGAAAATCCGCACAAGTGGCAAGAGTTTTGGAGAAGACTATTGGTGCCTATCAGTATAGCAGCTGGCGTACACTTTGACTAGGAATAAATTATAAAAATAATTGCCGAAGATATAAAATCATGTGATCTTCTAGTTCATTTTCCTTATGCCTTTGCTATATCAAGTTGTGTTTTCTAGTTATTTTTGTAATTGTGATGGTATGCTGCATTGTTGGAGAGGAAATCTTGTTATTAGCTATGCTTCACCGTGCAGGTGAAACTAGCAAATTGTGTTGTATTCATTATTATATACAAATGCAATGGCTGATCTTTTGTTTGTCTTCAAATTTTATATGAAAAGAATGCGGCACTTGGAGCTTCTTTTGCAGCAGGGTCCAGTGATGAATTTCGCCGGACATTGGAATATATTGTGAGTCAAAAATTTCTTCTGACTTAGAAGTTGGGACGCTTTTTTTCCCCCAAACTGGGAACTGGGATTGTAAAAGTCTAATTTTGTACGTGTTCTCTAGCAATCGAAGATCAAGGAAGCAGTTGGTGTCCTGAGGCCTCACTTGACTAGTTCGATTAGCGCTGTTGATGCAATTCAAGAGTTGGAAGCCATTACAACAATGGACTTCACTGCAGTGCCGGTCGTAGGCTCAAGTTCCGTCGCGCCGAGCTGAGGGACAAGTTGCGCGGCCGTAAATCTTGGACTCTGTTGTGAGAATCAGAATAGATGGGAGGATCAGTTTAGCTGTACAATTTGTTCTAACAGAGACTTCACAAGAGAAAGGGGTCTGTAAAGCTGAGTGTAGGGGTGTGGCAAGTTCTAGTATTGGTTAGTGTTAATCCGGTAGGAGGATTTTATCTGAACGTGGGAGTTCTTTTTCCTTTGTGCAGCAATCAGGTGATACATCGATGTTCAGCATTCGAGTTAATCTGTATCGTGTTGTTGCAATTGCAGATTCGGCTACAATTCGCCTCTTTCCTGAAATAAATATTGGATATTTATCAGCACTGGCTTTGTTGTTGTCTTGCACTGTTCCAATTGCTGGTTGCTGTCGGACTGGTGTGATCACATGGCTCGTGTTTCTTGAATTCTTTTCAGAGCCATTGGGCGTCAGATCTTTTCAAGTTCTTTTCAACTCCAAATGCGGATTTTCGTGGATCATTGGGCTCATACATAGGCTTGTTAGATGTGGTGTTCTGACCAGAAAAGGATGTGGTGTTCTGATCGGTGCTTTCTGCGCTGAGATGCGCCGGTGCATGTGGGCTTGATTGCTCGATGGTATTGTATGCCTAAGGAAAAGCAGTCGTAGGAACAGACTGTTCAAGCCCTGTTCGTTAATCGTGGGGGGAAGCCGTAGCAGGCAGATTTAGCTTATGGTGTCGAGGTAAGGATGCCCGGTCTCTGGCATTGTGGAGATTATGCTTGTGTCCTTTCCGTCCATTTTGGATTTTACTTGATTCCGTGATGCTTATTTTGCTCGCGAGCTTTTCGGGTTTGCTCGAAATGTGTTCTGAACTCGGGTTTCCATCCTAATCCAGCGTGGGAAAGTATCAAAAAAGTTTCTGAGCCTATTGTATTGATAGGAATCGAGTAATAAACCTTGTATTTAGGATTGGAGTCTATCTGGTCAATTTTGTCCAAAAATCGCTGACGTGAATGCTGACCTATCCTACCTATACGACAAGTACTAACGTGAGTGATTTTCGTACTTTAAGAAAAATTAACAATAGGACTTTTTTTTGCCTTTTCATTTTGGTCGCTGAAGGACAGCAAAAAAATTATTAAAATAACGTATATATTAAAAATATCTATGTCCTAGCTGCTTGTGCTACTAAAATGGCCATGTTCATGTTCACATTAGAAATTTTAAGCCGAAAATTGACCGAATTGACTCGATTTACAAAAATATAAAAAATGCTTAGAATTAAATTGATTCAGTCGAAAAATTTATAATTTTTTTCGGTTGTTTTGCCTGATCCATCATGAAATATCTGCTCGCCCGAGAGGTTTCATGCGGTGCGGGTGCGCATCTCCCGGCTCTCATCCCTCCCTGCTGTCCGGAGTTACAGGGGCGCTGATCTTCTCCATATGATCACCTCGTGGCCATGGAGACCACCGAACAAAGGCCTGGCCTCTGAGATTTGCTCGGACAAAGGGGCTCCGATAGCAAATTTCGGGTAAAACAGACGAGGCGGCTCTTCGCCTTCGGCTATATAGCCTGAATCGATTCGGCCCGAGCAAAGTCCAGCCCCGAGGCATCACACGTACATTCGGTCAAGTTTCGATATGCGATTATACTAAAATGTGTAATTTTCTATCACATCCTTTGAAAAGAATTATACATGGTAAATGCTACTTATTTTGCGTTAATAATAAACACGACTTACTATGTTGTTTAATCAAACGGAGCACAATCTACGTATTGGGGAATATTTGTCCAACGAAATCTTGTGAATAAGGGGAATATTAAGTAAAAGAACAAGAAAAACATAACAAGCTGGAAAAATTATGTATGTAAAACTCTAATAAAACTACTATCTACCGAAAAGCAATCGATTTTTTTTTTCTTTTGTCAAGAAAGACTTGGGTCTATTGAGAACAGGTTATATTTACAACAGCCGGAACACAATTTATCCAATGTAAAGTGTGTGAAAAAATTGTTCAAAAAGTCCTAAACCTATTGGACAGCAGCAAATCCAGTTTTAGATTTTTCAATTGTGCCAATTTAATCATAAATTTTCTAACAACTTGCCAATTTAATTCTATCATAAATTTTCTAACAACTTGCCAATTTAATTCTAAAACTTTCAATTGTGTCAATTTTCCTAAAAACTTTGATGATTTGACAATTTCATCCTAAACCTTTTAACGATTAGTCCTTGTGATTAATATTGATAGGACAATATTAATCACATTCATGACAATGCGTTTTACTTATCACATTGTGTCAATCATCAATACTGTCTAGTTAAAGTGTGATAAACCTTACTAATTCTGTTGTTCTTGGTAAGTACAACTTATTGTCGTTTCTCAGTAACTGTTAATTTTTTTTCTTTTGAAGTTATAAGTTGTGTAATAAAAATAACTTGTTCTCGGCAAAGGTAGACTTTTCTCTCTTACCTTTCTCTCTTTTTTTCCGTCCGTCTAAAATATAATTTGGTATTTACGTATAACAACTTCAAACATTTGAAATTTCTATCTTACATAAGATTGTTAAGCTATATTTACTTGAAAAGTTCATGCACTTTATCTTTAAACGGTCGAAATTTCTATTTTACATAAGATTGTTAATCATGATGAAATAAGGATTATCGTTGGTAAACAAAGTCTACCACAAATAAGCAAATTTCACTAGCCATGAATATATGATATTGCTAATATTACGCACACTTTACTATGTATTATGTACTTGTCATTTTGCAAAATTAGAGATTTACAAGAAAAAAAAAATCTATTGTATGATGTTGCTATTAGTTCGTTAAATTAGGTTAATACCAGAATAACCATAAAACGATACATTCGTGACAAACAGATAGTAAAAATCATAAACTGATATACCTGTTAATTGTCATGTGCCGTCCAGCTAAGTAATTTGACGGTAAAATTTAACAGAAGCTAACAAAAGATAAATTCGTACATGTGTATCAATTTTAAAATTTTTATGATAAAAAAATAGCTTGATGTCAATTTATCACATATGTACTAACTTGAGATCTTTGAGGGTCAAAAAGATAATTTAAAATAAATTTTATCACATGTATAATTGTTTGAAATTTTTTGCAGTAAACAAATAATTTAAGATAAATTTATTATAAATACACAAATTTAAAATTTTTTAATGGCACCTTTTACTTTTGATGAGTGTGATGATTACGTCACCCTAGAAGTCCCTCGAAATGAAATCGGCGACAAAAGAAAAAGAGGATTCGACAAAAAAAAAGCAGAAATAAATAAATAAAGGGTGGGAGAGACACGAGGTGACCCAATGCTCCGTTCCATCCAATTAGAGATCCGAATCATCCAACCTTTCATTAGAAGGTTAGGCACCTGAACTTGCAATATAAGCTGTCTATTTTTGAACGGACAGCCTAGATCTTCAATTTTTATGGGGTAATTTTTTAAATTTTTTATATATATTTTTATTAGTAATAATCTGGGATATCCGTTCATAACACGAAATATCCAGATTGGAAGTTTAGGACCTAAACTTCTAAGGAAATGTTAAACGATTTCTTTCCTCCAATCAGAGTCCGAGAAAATTCTGCCTTCCCATCTCTTTCTTTTGATTGGTTGTCCCTAATATTTCCCCGAACCTGCGGCTCCTCTCACGCGTCATTCCGGGTTCTACACCCCACGCTCCCAATCTAGTGATACAATTTCAATTTTGACAGCAGATACATTCCCAAAAATATCGTCGGCGTAATTAATTATGAAGTGAAAAAGAAATTTTCGAGCCAAAATAATTTAAAAGATAAATCTCTTTGGTTTTGGAGGATGATGACGGGGGAAGTCGAGAATTAAAATAGGTAATTTTAAAAATAATAATAGTTTATATAGTTTGAAACTAATTAAGCAATAAAAAATGCCTTTTTATAATTCCCTAGATGATGTTTATTCGTTTTTTTTTACAAGTGATTTATGTGATTATATTTAGCAAAATATGTTTTAAAATCACTCCGCAAAAAATAAAGTGGAGTGCTGGACAAAATAATAGTTTTGGCATTGGGGTAGCTGGGAATGAAGCGCGTGCTAGCGACGCGCTTTGGGTGGCGAGTGGTTGATTGGAGAGCCACGCTTTCCAAAGGAAAAGGAGTAGATAAACAGACTTTTTGCTTTTTGCATTTAATAGGCTCAAAGGACCAGCCCAGCCGCCCCCACTCTCTCTAAAACTTATAATATTTTGAAAATATGTCGGGAGTGTTTTAAGGATATTCAATAAATGTTTATAAAAACAAACAAACAAACGGAAAATTTCCCTTATTCGACTGCCCAAGAATACACTTTCGAGACGCTTTGTTAGAAGTCCTGTAAATCACATAGATCGATATAATACAAGTTCATGATAAACATATTATCGGGTGAGCCGACAAAAAGTTTTGGCATCAAGATGAACTGCCATTCACATAAATTTTATCACTTAAAATGTTTTACCGTTCTCGATACTTCATCGTCTCAAAATTGATTTTCGTTTGGTCAAAATCTCAAAATTAATTTAGTTTCTTTGCAGAATCTCAAAAGGGATTTAGTTTCTCCAAAAGGGAGACAAACATTGGAGGCACCTTTCACCCGAGGGATATTTGTTTTTTCCTCTGTCCGAAAAAGAAAAAGTGGTCCATCTCCCCCCAAAAACCATTAATTAAGCACGTATTTCGTGTTTTTAATTCTCCTTTTTTGGGAAAACTACCACACCGAAATATTAAATTATGCCTGCTGAATTACACCAACTGCTCAATTTTTCGTCATCACCGAAGCCCCCGGAATGTATATCAGTGTGACAAAAATATCCTATATGGTATATCACGAAAATCCTAGACTCCAATATCATCGAACCCTTTTTTTTTTTTTTTGTGCCATCGAAGCCCAAACTTGTATCAGTAAGACGATGGTTATTTTTGGCACCACAACACTAATTTACAGTATGGGCATAGTTTAAAGCGTTTTTGGTAATATTAACTCCTTTTTTTTTTCTACCTTCTTCGGAGGTCTTTTTCGTTCCACATGGGATAAGTCTAACCTCAACTAGCCTCACTCAATAAATAACACTAATTATAAATTGAAGTGGTAGGTCCATCGAGAATCATAAAACTTGTCATCAAAGTTGAATTGAGTCTTAAAATATTCATAAAGTGTAATCAAGCCCTCAAACTTATCAAATTTATGCAATCGAGTCGTTCTTGTTAATTCCGTCCAATTAGGCTAGCGAAAAACGACGACTTGTCGTTTCTTATTGATTTTGCTCTCCTACGTGGAGCTGACATGGCTAAAGTAAAGAAGATAAGTTCAAAACGGCGCATGTATGTATTTACATACACCGCTCGAAACTTGTATACCCATTATAATATGCAGAATTTGCTTCCATTGACGTGTTCATGATTGTGACTCTCTTCCCCTTTAGTACTTTATCCAAAAACATAAAAAAGATTTTTTTTCATATCTTAATGCACACCAAGAAGAAAGCACACTACTCTCTGCGTTGACATAGAATGCATTATGCAAGGATTGCGCGATCCACGATCAATTCGTGGGCACTATTGTTTTCGTGGAGAACAAGATAATATTAAATCCATAAGTTTGCTTTCAATATATGGATGGGAAAAATAAAAGAAATATAGTTTAACCCTTGATCCCTCTTTATAATTATGATTTAATCGGCCATACAAAAGTGCCAATAATGTGAAGAAATATTCAAAAATAATATCGAAGGTTGGACTGTTCTTGTTACCTTGATTTTAAATTACAAGATAATCTCGATCATTCGGACATTGTCTCTTTCCGGCAATAGTTGCAATTAGAGACCGTCAAGCAAGTTTAGACCCATGCCCTTAATTCTCTCCTTGGATAGAGGACTAGGTGGAAAAGAGATCGTCTAACATTTTCTTAGAATGTTAGGCTCTAATCTTGCAATCTGGGCCGTTCGTGTTATGAATGAATGTCTCAGGTTAAAGCTATCAAAAAATTATAAAAAAAAAATTCAAAAATTTACCCCCTAAAAATCAGAGATCTGGGCCGTCCGTCCAAAAATGTACTGTCCGGATTGCAAGATTAGTTGCCAAACCTTTTGAGGAAAGGTTAGGCGATCCGAATCCGACTAGGTGGGAGACTACTAAGTAGAAAACTTCAAAAAAAGAAAAGAAAAGAAGAGAAGATAAAAATTTCAATCATCCCAGCGTCCCGACGGAGTTTGTTGAAATGATAACAATAGAAGCTTTGATTCTCTGAAACGATCGATATCATGAATTTCGAAATTTCTGTGTCATCAAATCTGATGATGCTGTCAAGAATTCGAATTGTGAATACGTTAAAAATGACAGTTAGAGATGAATAAGTTGGGTATCTGGGACGAACCTCGTTCCCAAAAAAAAAGCTTGTCTTGTTTATCCAATGTACAATGTCCGGAGATTCTTTTTTAATTATCTCATTGCATCCTCGTTTATTTCCTTAATGGGCCATCGACATTTCTTGGGGCACCATATCGCAGGCTGCTCTGTGTTAAGCCTATATCGCCAGATAACCGCAAAGATTCTAGAAGCCCTGTTCAGATAAATTAACCTGAAAAAGAGAACTTGCTCAATTTCTTCAACTGAGAGCTTGAATCAGAACTAAAAGATGCAAACATTTTGTGGAAAATATAAAGGGGGGGAAAAAAAAAGAGGCAATCAAAAAGTCATTTTCAGCCATTTGCGATTCTTCCCTGTTTAAGATAGCACGCCTTGCACGTCCATTTAATACTACTGGATTGGAATTTTCCACGTACGAAAATGTTGCCTCCTCCAAATTTGGTGTGCTGCCACAGTCCAAGTCAAAAGAATATTTGGATTGAATTGAGCATGGTAGACCAGAAAAACATGACATAATACATAAAAAATGTTATATAATAAATAAAAAAGATCCAATTTTTGAATTAGGATGAGTTGTTAATAGACATGCGGCCTTGCTGGTAAAAGAATCGGGAGATGAAGACTCTGGTATCATTGGTATTGGGTTCGACGCCCATGCTTCCCAAATGATCAGATCACGAGTTATAGCAGGAAAGACAAAAAAAAAAATTATTATAGGCTCGATTTCTTTGCTTAGTTTACTATTTTTTTTTATTATGAAAAAATATGGAAGTGGTTGAGATGCCAAGGACCTCGAATTTCATCTACGTTAAGGAGATATGATATTGGATTTTTAATTATTTAGGTTCCCTTTTCGGCCGGTCATCGGTAACTGATTGGATGAGAAGCATCCACTTTTGGCGACCTTTTTTCTAGGGCGATTTCTGTCCCCATCAATTTTCTTGCACGATTGATAGCTCATGTGATCAGTCTCAAAGGATAAATAGATTTTGTTCTCATTGAGAAAAGGCATGTGTTTTTTTTTTCTTTTACATTTTTCTGCCGAGGAAAAAAAAAATTTCAGTACTGTCCAAACATTAAGAGCGCGAATAATAACCATTTTGCTCCTGAGAATAATTCCTGATTTATTTCTATTTCCTGTAGTAGTTTCTGAGCAGAGAATGCGTTTGATAACAATGCAAAATTTTCATCCACGGAACAATCGCAACATTATCGACACCTCTCTTGCCCGGAGGGATCAAGGCTATTATGAAGAGAGAGATTCACAAGCCGAGAAGGGGTCGAAGTCTGTCGACAAGGATTTTCGTGACGGCCTTTGTGGAACGGTGCTGCACAAACTTATAGGACGAAATTGAAAGAGGCAAAAAAAAAGATTCAGATGCACGACATTAACTAGAATTTGTTAGAAGTAGCTAAATTCGGACATTGCATAGTATGAGAGAAACAAGGGCAAGTCCCGATTCTAAAATTAGGGCTCAATGTGAAAGAATTTTTAGGAGGTGAAGAAAGTGAGAGGGAGGGGTTACCTTTTGTTATCTTGAAGATTAGGAAGTGATTTTACTTTACATGGAAATGGATGGAAATTGAGAAGGAATTGTCTTTAAGGAAAGTGAAACACCCCTTGTCATTCAGAGCTTTGTAGATTCGTGATGAAGACAATGTCAATTTTCTAGATATGCCACGTTTCATTTTTTTTTTTTTAAGTTTGGGATTTTCTCTCTAACTTGACAAGGAAAATGATCATTCTTTTTTGTTTTAGCCTTCGTTTGTTTTACAAAAAATAAATAATTTTAAATATATATATATATATATATATATATATTAAAAATGTCACTTAATTGTATTGTTTTTGAAAATGAATTAACAAAAGAACGGTCAACTCTAATGTTTAGATATAAATTATTATCGATGATGATTTTTTTTTTCATTAGCTATTTGATGCGATAGAAATCATCATTTATAGAATTTTTTTAAGTTGTTCATTTTTTCACAAAATAAATAGATCCTCAACAAGTCGAAAAACTCTCAACCTTGTCACGAGGAAGTCTTTGCCGTTTATCTCGTTGGAATTGAATTAGATGATTTGTTAATCATTGGGGTTTGCCCCATTGGTCATTCTTCTCACTTGGGAAAGGGGAAGTGGGTGGTTTAAATCCCCACATTCGAAATGAGTTCGGTGAGAACGCGTGAGGAGGGAGCATGATTTCGTAATCTGCTCCCATGGTAGCTTGTAAAATAGATTAGAATAGGACTAGATTAAAAAAAAAATTAGCCCATTTCTTTCCTCAAAGATTGAGTACAAAAGTCAAAATGTTTTTGGGGATTTTTTTTATAGATTTTTATAGATTTTTTTTTTTTTTATGGAGGTGCGAAGTGGGCTATGCTGTAACCATGGTAAAAGCACGTGGGCGGCACGTCAAAGCCAACAAATTAAAGTACGTCGATTGGTGAAATCGGATCTTATTTTAAATTAAGTCGATCATTTTAGAATTTTTTTTAGAAAAAGGTTACCCTAACACTATTGTTTGAGAAAATCTCCCATTTTAGCTTTGGTTTTAATGCCACAAAAAATCCAAAACTGGTATTCCGTGATAAATTTATCTCAAATTATTTTTTTGATCATGAAAAATCCAAAATTGAAACACTCGTGATAAATTTATCCTAAATTGATAGAGCTGTGATACATTTAACCTCTATTAATTTTCATTAAATTTTACAGTTAAATTATTAAGTTGGATGACGTGTGACAATTGTCGAATGTACACGTTACTTTATATTTACTACATGTGCATCAATTTAAAATTTTTCATAGCATCAACTAAAACTATCAGAAATTAAATTTGTCATATGTATATCAATGCGAGATGTTTTATGATAAAAAAATTAGTTTGAGATAAATTTTTCACAGATAGATTAGGATTTTGGTGATCAAAAAATAATTTGAGATAAATTTATCATACGTGTATTAATTTAGAATTTTTCGTAGTATTAATACTTTAATTTTCTATCTCAAAATTTTGCTTTTTGTCTTTTCAGGCAAATCCTCAAATAGCAGCCGTTAAAATCACGCCGCCTTCAATGGCATTGGCGCACGCCTTCCCCGGTTCGCGGCTGTCAATTCAGAGCTGAACTTTTTCCAACTCCAAAAAGAATCGACGACCCTCTTTTGTCTACGAAGGAAGCAACTCTCCAAACGTTAATCCCGCACGACAAATTCATAATAAAATAGCAAAACTGTGGAGCCATGAAATTGGTCTGTCTCCTCCCAATTTATGCTCAGCTGACCGCGTATCTTACCCAGTCATCCCCGCTTGCTGCTCTCGAACTGCGAGTCTCCTAGAACAGAGAGAGAGAGGGCATTTTTTTAAGCAAAAAGACAGCATTTTTCGTGGACCCCATTTTGTTTTATTCAATGGCTGATCGAGAGAATATAGTAATTTCTTGTAAAACTCACAGTCGATGCTTTGAATATGTGACTTGATTCAATCGGGTATTCAGTTCTTTAGCCAGATGCTCGGGGAAAAAGGTCATTTTTCTTTTATCGCATTGCAGACTTTTTAGAGCGAGAGAGGGGAGAGAGGCCGTGAGTTTCTGACCGGTTTCAACTTTTCCATTTTTGGCCTTTTTTTTTTCTACTGGGACCGGGAAACCCATTGTGCCTCTCCCGGAGCTCAAGTGGGTCACCTGGTTGGTTTCGTTCTTGGAAGTCCCCTACTCTCCAACTTGTTCTTCTCCCTCTTCGCTGTCTATGCCCGGCTCGCAGCTTCTCCCTTTTTTCCCACACTGAATAGTCTCTTCCCTTCTTTCCATGTGCCCGTTTGTCTCATTCTGGACTTCTCCTGGGGACTTCGACTCTTGATTGTGGGAAAGGTAATCTTGAATTCGACTTCTTTTAGTCCTCGCAGATTGTGCCTTCTTTTGACTTGATTGTCTTTAGGGGCGCATCTTCAGTAGTCTGCGCAAGAGGGGGATGTTATCTTCCTGTTTAACCATCTGGGCCTCTTGATATCGGGCAAATCTTTACTGGGTTTGGGTTGATGATGGCTTTTGGAGCGCTGGATTGTGTGGGGTTGGTCTAAGGTCAACTGTCTTCTTCTGGGTGGATTTTTTTTTTTTAATTGAGTGGATTTTGGTTTGTGTGATTGGGGGATTTCATGCTTGGTCCAAGACAATGGAGATGTCTATGGTCGGATTTCTATTCCTTTAGTATTCTTTACCGTGGCTTGTTGAGGAGACGATGAAGAACCTTCTCAAGAAGCTCCATATCATGTCGAATCAAACAGAAGATAGGGAAGAGCTTAGCTCATCTATGGGCAGTAAGACCTGCGACGTAGTATCATCACCTGATAGACTCACGCAAGCACGATCGTATCATTTCAGCGAGCACAAACCCTTTTCAGGGCTTTCTTCTTGGTTGCACTCGGTTACTAGTAGGCACGGACATGGTGCCCCTTCATCTTCGAATGTAATTAAGGGAGAGCCAATGGAGCCATCTGATTCTGTCATTGCCAGTGGAATGAGTAATGATCCAGATGCAGCTTTGCCGGATTCGGAGTCTAATTCTAGAGATCCTGATGTAGAGGAGGAGTATCAAATACAATTGGCGATGGAGCTGAGTGCAAGGGAGGATCCTGAGGCAGTTCAAATTGAGGCTGTCAAGCAGATTAGTTTGGGGTCTTGTGCACCAGATAATACTCCAGCCGAGGTTATTGCTTATAGATACTGGGTAAGTTGTCATCTTTGCCCCCTTCTTAAGAGAGAAAGGAAGGCATCAAAAGAGAAGGATTGAATTATGTTTGATCTAAGTAGTTTTTGGCTACGGAGGATGTACATTTCACTTTCGCTCCTTCTTTTCATATAGCGTCCTCTACCAGAGAAATAACTACTACAAAGCACAATGTGTATTCGGTCGGAACAATGCACAACTGCATTATATGTGAACTTTTGCGTAGTCAATTGTTATTTCACGTTCTGTGTTAGGGCAATTATTTAACCAAACATGATTGACTGTTAGCAAGAGCAACTAAAAAGAATTGTCACTGGAAAATTATAATAATTTCAGCAATTTTTCTAGAGCTTTCCTATATAATGATCCGTGATCCAAATCTGCTCAACTTTTGTTCATGTGTATCAATAGAACGCAATGCCAAATCATTCTTGTAGAATATCATATGAGTAATGAAAAAAAATTGTTGTCGTTTACTGGTGCTGAGACATGTTTTGAGCTAAGCTTGTATTTAATTTAGAATAAACTCTCTTGTCTTAACCTCTCTCTTAGTCTCCTTCTTCTGCTCTTCTTTTGGAGTAGTTCATGGGAGTTGTAATCTTCTAGATTCTGTTAGAGAATAGCTTTTGGAAGGACTGGCGAAAATGTGCAATTCCAGTGTGACTGGTGCCATCTTTTGGAAGCCACTTGGCAGGTCAAGAAAGTAGGAAGAGGGTGCCAAGTCATTCCATAATTATTTAGGACTTTGATACTTCCCAGGATCTGCACTACCTTATCAAGCATCTATAGGAACAAATGACAATGAGAAGCATAGCCGGAAAGAAGAATTTTTTTTTTTTGGCTGTCTGTTTCAATTAAGGTGTATTGGTTGATTGGTAGTACTATGAAGTTGGAATTACCTCTTCTAGCTGAATCTGAACTACCTTTTATTCTGCTGAATGCGGCTTCCTTTCTCCAAATTTATGTAGTGAGTTTGAAAAGATATGTGACCTTAGTCTCTCCCGGTCATTCTATGGTAAGTTTCAGATACAACCTTAACTTGCTGGGCGGGTAATACCCGTTCTCAATATCTCAAATCCAATTTTCTTTGATTTCCTTAGGTACAGGAGGTGTTTCATCTAGAGTTATTAATGAGAAACTAGCGGCTTTCCTCTTATTGGTAAAGTGGTACAAGTTCAAAGATCTCCTGATCTTGTGGAATTCATTTGGAAGAATTTCATTTATCTGCATGTTTCCCAAAATTAGGAGCTTTATTTTCCTGCTTAAATTATTTTGTCTCTTCCTTCACCAATTATCTAGCTGATTAGATTGATGCTTGTAGTGAAAATAACCAACTTAGATTACCTTAGAGGTTGCTCTATGAATGTAGAATCATATTCTCTAGCTGCTTTTACATTTTCTTCTTTTTTGTCAGGTTTATTCTTTTATAACCTGTCTCATACCGTAGATTTGTCAATGATTGACAGAACTACAATGCTCTTAGCTATGATGACAAAATCGTGGATGGTTTTTATGATCTATATGGGGTCTTGACTGCGTCAACCTCAGGGAGAATGCCTTCGCTTGTTGATTTGCAAGGAACACTGGTGTCTGAAAATATCGCTTGGGAAGCAGTTTTGATCAACAGAGCTGCAGATTCAAATCTGTTGAAACTGGAAGAGAAAGCCCTAGAGTTGGCAGTCAGATCAAGATCAGCATCTCTTGCTTTGTTACAGAGTAATTTGGTGAGAAACCTAGCTGTTTTAGTTTCAGACTACATGGGTGGACCAGTTGCAGATCCAGAGAACATGTTAAGAGCATGGCAAAGTCTTGGCTATAGTTTGAAATCAACCCTTGGAAGTATGGTTTTGCCTCTTGGTTCCTTGACTATCGGGATGGCTCGGCATCGTGCTTTGTTGTTTAAGGTACACACTGTTTTTTATATATGTATGGTAATTGTTAGTTTTCGGTTTCTTTCCTAAATTATGTTATCTGTGATAGTTACATTATTTTTTTCTTTGATTTTTCTGGAGAAATTACTGTAGGTTATAATCAGATTGCACAATTTACATAATTTGTTGGCGATTATTTTAATTAAACTGTTGCTTACTGAAGTATCTGTGGGGTACATTTTGGCCTGAAGTATGTTAATGTTCTGCCCATGTGTAGTCTTTTTTCTTCTCGTCAATTTTATATGTGAAGTGCTTTATGCCATTTTTTTTGGTGACTGTAGATAATTTGCATTTGGAATTGCTTAATGTTTATTTCAACTTCTCGAACATGTATGAATTGCTTGAAACACCTGCACAGGTTTTGGCCGACAGTGTAGGCATCCGATGCCGGTTAGTGAAGGGGCAGCAGTATACAGGTTCAGATGATGTAGCAATTAACTTTGTAAAGCTTGATGATGGAAGGTACTTGATGTGTATTATTCATATTTATGCTGATGCAAGAATGTTAGCTGATGCTTTATTTCTTGCTTTGCTGTGCATAGAAAAATATGTTTTGTGTCCTGAATCTAACATGGGCATGTTCTCCACATGTTTAAAGCTGTTTTCATTTTAAATTGTGAATTGCATGTTATAGCATGTTAGAATGATTAAAAGCATTCATATGAGGTCCTTTTCTTCATATTATGTATGGACGGGTAACCTGAGACGCTACTGATAATTGATTCTCAGGGAGTACATAGTTGACCTCATGGCTGATCCAGGCACTCTCATACCATCTGATGCGACAGGGTCACATGCAGAATTTGATGAATCATTGTTATCGGTCAGCCCTATGTCAGGAGATTCATCACATGTGGCCTCTTCTAGTAGTGGAGTTACCAGTTCATATGAAGAGCAGATAGAATTTGGGACATCTGACAAGAGATCCAGGTTCGGAACCGGTGCAGCTTCAGGAAACGAGTCCATTAATGAGGGTGAAGTGCTAGCTGGTGTGAATCTAACTAGGCCAATCATGGTGAAGGAAGAAGCCAAGAAATCCTCAGAAGACCTGAAAGGTCAATCCAATCTGAATAAGTTGGGAGAAAGAGAGATTGCGGGAAGGCCTAATTACCCTTACATGCATGCGAGATCTCCTTCATGGACGGAAGGTGTGAGCTCACCTGCTGTTCGCAGGATGAAAGTAAAAGATGTATCAGAATACATGATTGATGCGGCCAAAGAGAACCCACAGTTAGCTCAGAAGCTTCACAACGTATTACTTGAAAGTGGTGTCATTGCTCCACCAAACTTATTTAGTGAAATTTATCCCAGGCAGTCAGATGCATCAGCTGCTGAGACCAAGTCACCAGCTGAGGACAAGCCTCTGATAGGAAATAAGAATGAAAAGAGCCATCAGGTTGGAATTCAAGATACTAAGGGTCAGGATGATAGAAGTGCACCTCGCTTTTTGCCTCCTTTGCACCCCTATAGACCGCATTTGAAAACGACAATCCCTTGGGGGCCACCAGAGCTACCTAAACATGTAGGATTCAACCCTCCATTAGAACTGTCGGAAGCAACTGGGCGACCGATTTTGTCTCAATCCGAGGCCACTCCGCCGGTATATGGGAAAAATGTCCCTGTAGCGGCAGCGGCAGCAGCAGCTGCTGCAGTGGTGGCATCGTCCATGGTAGTTGCTGCTGCAAAGTCGAATGCAGACTCAAATCTTGAACTTCCTGTTGCAGCAGCTGCCACGGCAACAGCTGCAGCCGTGGTGGCAACTACTGCGGCTGTCAATAAGCAATATGAAGCAGGGGCGAAAAGTGATGGAGATCCAGATTCTGGTGGGTATGAGCCACAAGGGAGTGCTAATCGGGAGAGCGATGCTACGGGAGTAAATTCAGAAGGCGAGAGGGTTTCCGACAGATCAACTGGTGATGAAAGTGCAAGATCGGATATTGCCCTTGATGATGTTGCGGAGTGCGAGATTCAATGGGAGGAGATTTCCTTGGGAGAGCGTATAGGACTAGGTACTGACAAGCCAACTGTATCAATAACTTTGTGGTGATTTTTAGTCTATAGTTTCAATAGGTACACGTGAAATTGAATGAATCTGTTAGGTTTACATCCATTGTTTTACAGGATCCTATGGGGAGGTATACCGTGGGGACTGGCATGGAACTGTAAGTGTACTGAAACACTTCCTTTTTCCTTTTTGCGTATCTGTTATCATTGTTGTCCCATTTCTTTCTTGAGAGAAGCCTTAAGATTTATGTTATAAGTTTGTCTCTATGCTTGAGGCAATGATGCAGTTACTGAGGTTCTAACTGAGGCGCATCTATTGCAGATGCATTATGTGCATGAACTTAAATACTGGAGGACTGAGTTTAACGTCATAGTTGTTATTAGATCATCAGTTATCTGGCTGTCTCGAATCTCTTTCTTTTTTCTGAATTTCCTTCACTTTAGTACACATGGTGTATCATTTCTGTATTGATGTAGTCATAGTGGATCCGACTAGAGCACTGGCTCTTGAAGATCTGGTTATGGGAGTTATATGTGAAATATAATTGAATACGATGCATAAAACAAGTAAACCAGCTGAAACTAGTTATGCATAAGGTGTATTTTTTCTGCTTTGTTGGATTAGGTTTACGCCTAATTTGAGGTTGTCTATTGTTTGGGGTTTTAGATGAGGTTCACTTCACTAATTATTTCTTCTGCTTCAATTTGAAGGTGTCCAATATGTTCCATATTACTTTTTCATCGTGAACAATTTCACAATTGCAACAAATCCTACAAATGCTTTCTGTAGATTAAAGAATTAGGATTTTTCTGCGTTTATCTCTAGTTGGTCTCCCAAAATAAATAGGATCTCAGCTTTGGAATTTTTGGCTCTTTCGTCTTCTTCCTCCCAAATTATCTGTTAGTATGCTGCATATTTGTTTTGTTTCGCTTTCTTTGATCTGGGATAGTTAACAGCACTATGTAATACTTCTCTATTGCTTTGATTTCTTTCCTTTGAATTAGGCTTAGCACCTTTTCAAACTTCAAGAAAACTTATATGGTCTTCTCTACTGGTTAAATGCAGGAAGTTGCAGTTAAGAGGTTCCTAGACCAGGATATTTCTGGTGACATGCTTGAAGAGTTCAAAAGTGAGGTACTAGTTCCGTTACTGCTGCTTATTGTACTGCTTCTGCTTCTGCTTCTCTTAAACTTAACCTTAGCTGCATGAATATGGATAACTAGAAAACATGACCAATCTCCATGCAATACTATGTACCCTAATTTGGTACAGAATTAAAATTAAATGCGTAGGATCATTTGATCAACCATTGAAGTAAGTGTTTGGAAAAAGAATTTTGGTCCGCTGGACCTATCCACATAACAAGAGGAATTGATTGCCTATTTTTGATCGGATAACTTATGTATCAAGAAATTCCACAGATAATCTAGATTAGAAGGAGATAAAGCAAAACTAGTAAGAAAATGTAGATAAAGTTGATACATATTCCATACTCATTGAAGAATACATAATTACAATTTACACCGGGAAAAGCAACCTCACTTCACCAGCATATCTACGGCAAGGTCATAAGTGGATTTAAGATGCGGAGTGACGCTGTAAAGAACTGCTCTCTTGTATTTGGGTTAAATCAGCTGGTAGATGATTTCTTTTTAAGAAAAATGAAAGTAGAACAACATCAACATCAACAACACCTATCCCAAACTAGTTGGGGTCGGCAGTCAATGAACCCCAAAGAATCATAAAAATAAAAGCATAATCAAGGGAGGGAAAAGAGATAAATGTGTAAAAATAAATAAGTAAAATATATATATATATATATATATCTATCTATCTATCTATACATTACCCCTCCACAACACTAATAGCCTTCCTCCACTCCGTCCTAAGATAAATCGTACGCCAATCTATTTTCACTCCAATAAATCTTGTTTTACTGCTTTCCCCCAAGTAAGTTTCGACCGACCTCTTGCTTTCTTCATGTTATGCTCTCGATAGCAAACATCTGTTTGTACCGGTGCGTTTAAGGGCCTTTCGGAGAATATGCCCAAACCATCTCAATCTATGCTCTCTCATCTTTTCCGCCACCGGTTCTACTCCAACTTTTCGTCGTATCTCTTCATTCCTTATCTTATCCATCCTTGTATGACCACACATCCACCTTAACATCCTCATTTCCGCTACTTCCATTTTATGCTCGTGTTTCCTTTGTGCTGGCCAACATTCAGCTCCGTATAACATGGCAAGTTTGATTGCTGTTCTATAAAATTTTCCTTTTAACCTAAGAGGAATTTTGCGATCACACAAAAATCTCGATGCACTGCGCCATTTCATCCAACCTGCTCTGATTCTATAGCTTACATCTTCATCAATCTTTCCCTTCTTTTGCAATATTGATCCCAGATATCTAAATGTATCTCTATTGGGTACCTCCTGTCCGAGCATATTTACGGCTTCTTGATCCTCTTTTCCTGTCGTGTCAAACTCACACTTCAAGTATTCCGTCTTATTTCGACTTAGCGTAAATCGTTTAGACTCTAACGTGCTTCTTCATACTTCTAACTTAGCGTTAACCTCTGCCCTGGTCTCATTAATAAGCACGATATTGTCTGCAAATAGCATACACCACGGCACCTCATCTTGAATATCTTTTGTTAGCTCATCCATAACCAGGGTAAAAAGGTAAGGACTCAAAGCAGAACCTTGGTGTAAGCTTACTGTGATTGGAAAATAACTTAATGTGCCATTGCAAGCCTTCACACATGTAATAGCACCGTCATACATGTCCTTGATTGCCTCGACATACTTTGAAGGTACTTTTTTATTCTCAAGAATCCACCACAAAACCGTCGTACATTTCTTCTAAAAAATGAAAGTAGAACATTGGATAAAAAACACCAGATAATATGGACTTCTCAATGAAATTAGAGATAAAAGGAAGACCACTACTGTGAAAGCAAGAGTATTGAGCCCAAATATGGAAGCTTGACTGTAAATGAAAGTATAAGCATGACAGGACAATGCATGGATCTCAGTATAGTGGTGCTTGCCGGCAACCCTGCATTCTCTGAATCAGAAAACGAGGCCGGCTATTGCTGATGTTGCCTTATTTTGCACATTACTGTTATTCTTTGCCTACTTTGTAGATTTGAAGACTGCTACTGGCATAATACACTATCTAAACTTTGGTTTTGAATTGCAAGGTTCGGATAATGAAGAAAGTGAGGCATCCCAATGTCGTCCTTTTCATGGGTGCTGTAACTCGTCCTCCAAATCTATCAATTGTTTCAGAGTTTCTTCATAGGTACATTGCAATTCTTCCTGTTTCAATTTAAGATTCAAAAAAGATTTTCTCGAGGTTGTTATGCTCGATTCGTAGCAGTAATTAACAAGCGATTCTCCGTTCCCTCCTTGAGCAGAGGTGGCCAGCTACACAAAAGGACCCACAACACGTGTTGCTTATAGTGGTCACTTGTACCTGTCAATTTAGATGTTACAAACTTATTTATCTGACAATCTGTTTTAACTTGTCCACGAAACAAGATGCTACATGACTTGGGATTGGATACTGCATTTAGCCTATCAGGTTATTTTCGTATCCCGTTTGTATAGACAGGAATTTCCGAGACCTGGTCATTGGCTTTTAGTATGTATGGCTTAAGTTTATATTATCGTCCTTTATTTCTATGCTCACCATTTCTTTAAGATCCCAGTGCTAATGATCCTTGAAGTTTGTTGTAGTAGTGTTTTGCCTCTGGGAAACCTTCTGAGTTTAAGAAGTATCCTTAGTTTGCTTTCATGTTTTCGATAGCGTTACTCTGTTGTTGACTCTTCGAGATCATTATGCTTAGGGGATTAAATCAGGATTTTTCCTCTGCAGAGGAAGTTTATATAGGCTGATTCACCGGCCTAACAATCAATTAGATGAGCGGAGGAGGTTAAGGATGGCCCTTGATGCAGTATGATTTCATCACTCTCATTCTTAATTAAAACTCAGTGAGCAGTCTAATTTCACTTAATTACCTGCACATAATGTATCTTCACAAATAATCTTCAGGCCCGGGGAATGAATTATTTGCATAACTGTAATCCAGTTATAGTACACCGCGACTTGAAGTCTCCCAACCTTCTTGTTGATAAAAATTGGGTCGTTAAGGTGACTTTTTTTTGCTCATTAAAAGCACACAATAGATCTTGTCTCTATCACATAAATGACTAGTGTTTCCATGATCCTTTAGGTTTGCGACTTTGGATTATCTCGGATGAAGCATAGCACATTCCTCTCATCTAGGTCAACCGCTGGAACAGTAAGCAGCGTCAATGACTGTCTATATTTACTCTTGGCATGTCATTTGACATTATTTTTCTCTATGTATCATACTTGTCTCTGTCTTGCTTTTCTTGTGTCCTTGACATCCCATAACATGTCCATGTGTTTCAATTGGTCGTGTTCACTTCAATAATGCAGTGTTCACCCATTGCAAATGCCGTCATTGGTGACCCTTAGTGAATTTCTTTTATGAATCGATTTGATCACCTTTTTCTGTCAAACTGAAAAATCTTTTTGCTCTATGAAAATTCCGAGATGTTTTCTTTTTGAATGATTTTAACACGGTGTTTGAGAAGTAGCCCAGGATATGTTTTTTCTTGATTTGGTAGTCCTTATAGGTCGCAATCTTGGGGATATAAAGTAATGAATAAAGACTAGAATTACATGTTTCCATGCCTACATTCTTACTGCTTGCTGTGAGTTCTCAACTTCCTACTGCTGAGCACATGAACACGTATACTTACAAACCATATTTCTAGGTAGCCATGTAGTTGGAACCCTTCAAGGACTTCTCGTCTTATTGCCTACCGAGTGGCGTTCTTCATACTTTCTCTCATCATTTCTCTCGTGTCTAAGCAGAACGTGAAAGCGTCAGAAACATTTGCACATGCAAGTACTCTTTTGTACATTAATATGATCCTTTCAGTTATTTGAATGACTAACGTGCTATCACTCTTCAGGCGGAGTGGATGGCTCCGGAGGTGCTGAGAAATGAACCTTCGGATGAAAAGTACCTCGTTCATTTACCTTACAAATATTTGCTCCCATTTTTTCTTTTGGTCATCCTCATTCGTCTGCGGCAGATGAAACCTGTCTGAAATCTGTGATATGACACGCAGGTGCGATGTCTATAGCTTCGGGGTCATATTATGGGAGTTGTCTACGCTACAACAACCTTGGGGGGGAATGAATCCTATGCAAGTCGTTGGCGCTGTTGGCTTTCAGCACCGTCGGCTTGAGATTCCAGACGACATGGACCCCACCATCGCGGATATCATCAAAAAGTGCTGGCAAACGTGAGTATGTTTTGGAGAATTTGTTGTTGGAAACTGAATGTAATCAATTTCCCTAAGAACATACAGGGGTTTTAATCGACGAGTTTCGGCTTGTACTGGAGAAAAAACAAGGCCTTTATCGCTGTCCCTTGCCTGAGATAAGGGTTCCTTTTCATGAATAGTTTTCGGTTACACTACGTCAATATCACTAGGATCACATAATAAGATCTGTCATGATAATTGAACTGTAGCACAAGGCCGAAGCTTCAGTCACATGAAATTATGAAGCGCATGCTTTTACCGTTGCAGTTATATTGTTATCAGCGCCTGATGTTTGCATTTGTAATTTTGTAGAGATCCAAAATTGAGACCAACGTTTGCCGAGATCATGGCTGCGCTGAAGCCTCTTCAGAAGCCCATAACTAGTGGTACAACCCCAAGGCAAGTCCACTGATGAGCAGTTAGTGTGACAAATGTCCGATTTTTTGGATGGAGGCGTCTGGTCGAAGTAGCAGAATTGTGAATCGAAGTAGCAGAATTGTGAATCGAACGATGTTGGCACACCCCATGTCATTTTGGAGGCAAAGTCCTTCATTATCGGGGAACTGCATAACGATCGAACTTCTGGGAATGGTCAGTCCGGTGCATGGCGATCGGCAATTGTGATTTTCGCTTTCACTGTCTTAGTTTTGCTGCCTTCCACAAGTTTGTGAAATTCTTTGTACAGATGTGTTTTCCTGTTGTATAATCAAATTCTTTCTTTTTTGTCTGTCAAATGGAAAAATAGTTCATCAGATTATCACTTATGGAGTTACCAAAAGGCACTTTCCTCTGCAGGTGATGTGATCAGAAGATCAATGAGCATGCTTTGCTGCACGACTTTACTATAAATAACGTGAATTTACACTTTGATAGGTGAACCGTAAGTCATCCACGAAATGTCTCGCTACTCTCACGGACCGCCGGTTGACACGCCGCCCATTGGAACCCTGGGGCGCTGCATGTGCAGTTGCTCGTTCCACGCCGATCTAGGTTATGCCGATGTCCGAGCATCACAGTTTGCTGCAAGCGCGAACCGATGATGATTCATCTGGCAATAGGAAGAAGCGGTGGCCATCTCACGTAGCAACGATACAATTAGGAGATTAGACCCGGGTCGTTTGATCAGATAGGTAGTAAATCCGATTGACAAGAAAGCGTCTCCTCCGATCGAAAGAATCGTCGGAGATTTGTTCTCTTCCAATCTTCCAATCGCCATTAAGAGAAAATACGACCTACACGTGTTTTTGAATTTGAGAGAATCCGTGACAATCGGCGTGGCGATTAAGATGATTATATAGTTTGCAAGAATGGACATGGCCTCCTCCTTCTTCTTCTTCTTTTTGGTTGCAAGTCTGAATATGACTTGGCTGTTCTTTCTTTCCTTTGAATTTGTGATGTGGGTTTGAACAGAAAGGTGAAAATGGCAAAAATCTCCATTGACTTTACAAGAACCAGCAAGCACCACGCATCTGGTTCAAGCTTGGCGTGTACAATGGGCCACGCATGCGGCATCCGTGCACTAATCCCAGCCACACCATTGCATAGCAGAAATGAGATACTTACCCTATCCCGAGTAATGAAATGACCAATTCAGCCGTAAAATTTATCGTACCAATGTCGATTTAGTTTAATGTTTTCTAATTTTAGCCAAGGTAATTCTGAATCCTTTTGCGTATCAAATTCGAATGTAGTTCCTTCGATCAATTGCTGCTATTAAAAATCGTCGATGTGGCGACCCGTACAGGATGCGATTTTAAATAAAGTCATCCATGTTAGTGGAACGATAGCCTCATGCTATATGTGGTAGAAAATACTAGCGTTGAAATTTCATAAACAGAGGAAAAATTAAAAATTACATTGATAAAATCGAAAAGTTTATAATTAAATTTATGACTGGTTTGGTAAAGATGTTCGTTGCTCATTTCACATCCTCTAAATTTACGAACAATTTACGTCCGAAATCATATGGATTAAAGGTCGCGAGTTGGATTCACGTCGGTAACATCTGGACGGGAGTTACCGTGACGGGGCTTTGCCAAACTATATAGATCTGAGCGGGAATCTCTTTTGTACTTAACGTTCTGCGGGAACGGGAGAACGCAGTTTGGCTAGCAAGAGGTCTGCGAAAATTCAAACGTCGAGAGAGGACGCACGACAGCGCTCGGCGACGATCTCGGAGCTGAAGCTCCGTCGCCGCCATGGCCACCGTTCTCGACTCTCATTTCCTAGCTCTCACCGCCATCGTCACTGTAATCTCTCTCTCTCTCTCGCTCTCTCCATATGTGTTCAGGCTTTTGCTACTTCGACGTTCGCGTCGCTCTGATCGGCGGATTGCCTTTTTTTGGCTTTCCTCGCCGCGTTGCAGGTTGTGTACCAGTCACTGTTCTTCGTCGTGACCGCTCTTCTCAAGTTCGATAAGGTCACCGACTTTGCTGGTCAGTGATCGATCTTGCTTAGGCAGAATTTTGTTGTTGTGGAATCGTTAGTGAACTTGGCGTGGAAATTTCGAGGAAATTTGTTAGGAGAAACGTGTGATTTGTGGTTGCCTTTTTTCTTTGAGTGGTGAATGGGAAGGTCACTGTGATCGCATTGTCATAGGACTCATGATTAGCTACTGTTAAATCGGCGAAGCAATGACGGTTGATGCTTCCTGTTTCAATAGGATTAGACCTCGAGCTGAGTAACCAGTCTTGTTGTTTTTATTTATAGTCGGTTCATGCTGATTCAGGCTTGTGTGAGTTTTGTACAGGATAACCAGCGAATGTGTCTGTTTTGCTGTTTCAGGAAGCACCAATTTCGTTATCATCGCTCTGTTGACCCTGATTCTCGGGGGGACTTGGCATTTCAGACAGGTTCTTTCTCTATCTCTTGGTGATCTTGCAATCAATACTCCCTCTTCCCTAACATCGGCGTGGAGAATGTGTCTGAGTCATGACCGTAGTCGTTGCCAAATCTTTCATAGATAGTAGGTGGTGGCTATGGTATATGGTTCCTCTATCACAGTAGCGCGGAATGAAACTTTGGTCAATTGCAAGACTCATTGGCCATATCGTGAAAGCCTCTATTATCCGTAGATACTTAAGATAGCATAGAGGACCAACCTGCCAATTCCTTGCTTGACAAGAATCAGTCTTGAAATTTGCCTTCTCGAATACAACTAGAGCTTTGACATAAAACTAACCTCAAATGCACACACTGAGGGTGATGAAATCAAAAGGAGGTTGTCATGAATGATTAACTACTTATGAAATGCGCATTTTTCAATCCTAACCAGGTACATAAAATTTGAAGGTTCTAGTTGTTGATAAAGCTGTTTGGCAGTGATCCTCAACATATGAAACATAATTTTTTGCATAAATTTGGGACTTATATGTAGAACTCCAATTTAGGAGTAACTTGATGAGAGAAGGACTAGATAAGATGGGTTGAGGATGCTTCTTGAATATTATCTGCATTTCTGGAACACTGTTTTCTGTTTGCCGAGGTTGCCTGGCTTTGTGCTGTTGTGACTGCAAGCCCTTAATGGCACCCTGTCTGTTTGCCCTCCCTAAATAATTGCTTTGCTACTTACTGTGAGGAATTTTAGGCATATGGATTGCAGGTTTACTGGGACTAAATTTGAGATTTTTTGCTCGACAAGTCAATTGTTTTGGCTGCAATTTACTGAATCTTAAGATGCTTGTGACAATGTAATTTCAGGTGGTCCTGACAGTTCTTGTCGTAATCTGGGGTCTCCGACTGGGTCTCTTTCTGTTAATGAGGTATGAATCTAGTAGAGCAGGGGAAATTGCAACTTTCATTTACTTATAGATCTTTTGAATTGATAGAAAGCTAGTGGCATCTAGACAATGACGCTGCACTCGGGAGAGAGAGAGAGAGAGAGAGAGAGAGGGTTCTTGCGTGATTTACTCTATGATTTACCTAATCAAGACAAAAAACTGACTTGTAAGTACACTGCCAGTTGTGAATCTATGATTTGATTGTTGCACTCCTACGAGGCCTAGATACTTTCTTTCAATAGCATTAACAATTTATCCATTGAACATGTCAAGTCCCTGGATGGATGCTTTACAACTCCAGTGGAATGGTTCAACTTGTAGCTTCTGCCTCCATGAGATGTTTCATGTGAGCCCACAGCTCTATGTTGACAACAATAAATGTACTTAATGTTTCCATATGATTTTGTCCTCCCATCAAAATGCTTGGTTCTCTGATTCTTCCATTGCCAGTGCATGGGTTATTGGTCCAAAGCAATACCTGTTTCCTGTAGAACAGCCTGGATATGTCCCTTATTCCTTTTATAAACATTGTGTTGAAATTCATCAGAATTCTGAAGTGGGGGGAAGATAGGCGTTTTGATGAGATGCGCAGCAATTTGGGGAAATTGGCGATTTTCTGGATTTTCCAGGTTTCCCAACTCATGTCATATTTAAGTTGGTCCATGATTTTTAGAAGAGCAATTTGGCATCCAGGAACACGCACTGGGATGTTGATTTCATGTCCATTTTGTCACAGGCTGTCTGGGTTTGGACAGTTAGCCTACCAGTAACTGTGGTGAATGCAAGCAACAGAGATCCACCTCCCCAAGCTCAGGACATAGTTGGGTGGATTATGTGGTTTCTGGGTTTTTTGGTCGAAGCAGTAGCTGACCAGCAGAAATTGAACTTCAAAAATTCTCCTGAAAATCGAGGAAAGTGGTGCAATAGTGGACTCTGGAGTTATTCTCGGCATCCAAACTATTTTGGAGAGGTGAGTCCTGCTATTACCATAAAAAAAAGTTCCTTTTTAAGTTGTAACTGAGCACAAGATATTGAAGTGATTGTCATATATGACTTGGTAACTAGTTTTAACTTTCAATTGAGATACCTTGTGCTTTTTTCTTAATGTGAATTATTAATTTATCCAGATTTTACTATGGTGGGGAATCTTTGTGGCTTCCACCCCTGTACTTGAAGGTTCTGAGTGGCTTGTCATTTTCGGGCCAATCTTCCTCACGCTGTTACTTCTGTTTGTCAGTGGCATTCCTTTACTTGAGGTCTGGTTCTCGCCTTGCATTTTCATTGGACATTCGTTTTGGGTCTTTCATTCTTTTTAATTACCGTTCGAATTAAATGAGAACAGGAATCGGCGGACAAGAAATATGGCAATGTGGCTTCATACAGGACATATAAAAGAACAACTAGGTTGGAGTCTCCTCTTTCCTCACTTTGAGATTGATATGGGGAAGATATCTAACTTGCTTAAACTCTGTTTCTTTTCAGCCCTCTCATTCTGCTTCCTCCATCAGTTTATGGGAACCTGCCTCTATGGGTCAAAACAATCTTTCTCTTTGAGTTTCCTTTGTACAGTCGGAATCTTCCGGGCGAAGGCGTGAACTGGTGAGGCTGGACAGTATCGCATAGACTAACTCATAAGATGTGGTGTAACTTGCTCTTTCGATGCATTGTGCTTTTGGACAATTTCCATCTGCATGTTTGTTTGAATGTCTTGATACAGTACGGTCATACATATGTGATTGCTCTGGACAAAGGATGCAACTCAATTCATCATGCACTTCTCCATTCCACTAGGCCATTTCTGTTTACGTGTATAGTCGGTAAATAACGTCTGCAAGACAACTCCTTTTATGCTTTTCTAATAGACGCTTTGTTTCTGTATAGTTTTTTAATTATTTATGTTTGAATTCTTTGCTCCGTAACTGTAAGAGGAAAACTTCTTTAATCCTTTTGTTTATCGTTCTACTTTTATGGCGCATTTGTCACACATCTTGATTTGTTTTGGTCGAAACACATCTTGATTTCACATGCTTAGCTTTTAGTTCTTTTCGTAAGAGCTAGTGGAAAATGGTAACAGTCGTGCTGCTATATCTTTCGTTGATTGTTAGTGAGATGTTCATACAATACTGTGTCGTAGTATGCTTCTCCGCATGACCTTGTCCTCCTTTACCTATACACGTTTCAGTTCAAAACCACCGCACCAAATTGAGAAGCAGATGAATCCAAGGTAAATGTCAGAGACCTAAAATCTAGTGATAGGTGAAGTTCAGCATTTTAGCTTGCACAGCAGCAGCAGAAGGTTCTAGAAATTTCCATATCGAGTATCATTGTCGTGACATTGAGTCTCGCTTCATGGATGTTTGCCTTGTTCTGGAGTTTGGATGTTGGCAATGCAGCGCCATCTATGCTTTAGCGAATAATTCTTTTCGAAAGTGAGTTATCTTGTTGCAAGCAAATGTTGTTTTAACAGCTGAAATTTGACTGCAACTACAGTGCTTCAATTTTCTAGGGGGGTTGTACTTTTACATGCATAAATGCGCCATTTTCTAAATGCATTTATCATTCTCGCAAGGTATAGAGAAGTCGGGCAGAAGAAGCAGTGTGACTGAGGATGGGTTAGCGTGATGAAGTCTTTGGAGTGGCATCCATCTCTGCAGAGATTTAGGTACTTGCGTTGATGTCTTTGACGTTTGTGACAAACAAAGGGGTCATTAGGTAATGTTCAGTAGCTTCTATTCGTGTTCATACCGACCGATCTTCTTTCTCATCTCTTTGTTGCCGATCGAGTCATTAGGTAATGTTCAGTAGCTTCTATTCGTGTTCATACCGGTCGATCTTCTTTCTCATCACTTCGTTGCCCACCAAGATTGTCGACACTAATCTTCGTTGTACGCTAGTTCTCGCCTACCCCGACCCCATTAGATTTTACGTTGGCTGCTGTTTTCGCGCATCATCTGTTGAAGTCAGGTTGGCCTGACGAAACTGTTGCCATCGCATGTGGCAAATTTATGATCGACACTTTTGTTGGTAGCCCAAAACCTGAAAGCACGTCAAACTTATGGCAGCAAATATGGAAAAGGGCAAGATGTGAAGATCGTTGCAGCTGCCGTCCAGGACAGGCGATGCTGGATGTACTATAATTATATGAAAATTTATTATACTTAAGTGACGTGGCTTTTTGTAAGTGGGCATTAAAAAGCGTGGATTTTATTCAATTAAGTTGGTATTAATTTTATGTAAAATTAAATAAAGGACTTATCGTTTATCAATTAAATAAATCAATTTTCTAGTATTTAATTTATTTCTACACTTTGCAAGCTTTACCAAGAATGGGGGATTTGAGGCATGGGGCCACTGGTCTCTCCGAATCTCGAACGAAGCCTCGTTGAACTACCATTCTTTGGGCCCGGTCTCACGAAATTTTCAGGAACAACTGAAGGGGCTAGGCCCAAAGTCAGGCCTCGATGCCCATCCCCATAGGCTGGCCTGTTACGCCCATGGACTTGTCTAATTGCAAAACCACTTGCCCAATAGAAATTACGAGGTGGTAGAGCAAAATGAAAATGGTCGCTCTATACTTTTTGTAAGATGTAAAATATACATACATTTCTCTGTATTCCGTTCATTAAGGCCAGCAAGAAAAATTGCATTAGCATGGCCCGGAAGCCAGGTATAAACCAATGCGCCTCTAAAATGCTGAGGCAAAGACACATCAAATAAGCAGAAACATCGAGCGCGCTCACCAGATCACACGCCCGAGCTGTTCATGTTTTCCAAGGACATGACGGCCCCGGATCGGGTGTTGGGTGTCGGCTGCATGTGGGAAGTGAATATGTAGAGCACCCACAGGTGGAGGCACACAACGTAAACGAGAGCCCAGATTTTGGCTGTGGGGTTCCTCTTCAGAAACACGGAGCCGGCCAAGAAAATCGCGTCCAACTGCCGGACCATTAGGTGCAGCCGCTCCCTCCCGGACTGGATTTTGTCTTCCAGCAAGGGCCTCGTCCTCGAGTTGAAAAGCTCCCAGGTCCCCGACTCTATGTCCTTCAAGGGGACGCTGGAGAAGTCATCCACGTTAATATTCGAATTGCCTTCGTCCAGCATCCTTGAGACCGTCTGTGGACACCAAAGCACTGATCTTAGAAAGGCGTTAAACCTCAATCTCATCGACTAATTGATTGCGTGAGAAATACGGGCTTTCAAGATGGTAAGCTACCTCAATCCTGAACGCGAGAGTAGCCTTCTCCGAGGATAAAGCTTCGACCTGACATAACACAGAAGTTCAGTAAGTCGGACCGTCGAATCAATTTCAGCAGACAAGCTCCCCTGACACAAACTATAACCTATTGAATTTCTCCATGACAAGGCGAAAGTTTGGTTGACAGATTGCCTTCCGTGCTTTAGCATTTTTACCAACTGAACTAATTAAACAGGTGTAGTAATTCTCTATGTACCTTAACTTAGGAGCAGATTTGTATTTGGTCATTCATTTAGGCTGCGTATGGATCGTAACCAGGGAAAGTGTTTCTGTTCCAAAAGTATTCCGCGGAACAATTTTGTGCCAAGAAACACTTTTCAAGAAACAAAAAAAAAACTCGCTTCTGGATTTTGGAACATTTTTGGAATCATCATCCATCGCCGCTAACGCGACCACCACCTGCCGCCGCCCCGGCCGCCGGTTGTCGATCGCTGCCTGCGGCTGCCGCCGTATGCCGGCGGCGAAAAAATTATTTTTTTTTTACTTATCAAATGCGTTTTCGAGGACAAAAATCGTAACCGGAAACAGAAACACAAAAAAATATTTATGTTCAAAAAATGCTTCCAGGAGCAGAAACACTACCATACGCAGCCTTAAACAGCCACAAGCTCGCCACATAAAAACAAGTAAAGTCCATGGACAAAGCTGGGCTAAATAAACAAATTACTAGCAAAAGCATCAACTTTCGTTCGTAAGTTTTGTTTCCCTCTACTCAGTAGATTTCCATGCTATATTCAGTGATAAAACTGTGGAATATCATCTCTTCAATTGAGCCATTCAATTCTCTGAAGTCTGACGTTTGCAACTTCGTATGTTCTTTCCAAATATACCCTTATCAAGTAGCCAAGGAGTAATTTATAAGTGGCAATATAAGCGGCAACCCAAGAGTCAGGCATAGACTGGTACTGTTATGACCATCTTCATTGCTTTTAACTACGTAGAATGTTTGAACAAACCTGGGATTGTTTCTGAATTAGATGGTCAGTTAGCTGACCCAGCCGTCGCTTCAGCTCAAGTTCTATTTCTGTCGGCTCCTCCATTTCCTTCCTTGTCATTTCAATGTTTGTTTCAATATTCTTGGCCTGGACGTGACAAAAGAACAATACTTAAACATTTGATTCACAGCTGCTAAGCATGAAAACTGGGAGAATGCAAATGTGCCATATATGGGACGATCACTTATGTGATTATTTACAGATTCACAATTCTGAACCATCAAGCAGTCAATCCAACTAAATGAAATGTTTTGGGTGTGGGGAGGGTATGGCTCCAGTGTGACCATTAGGACCATGGGATGTGGATCGCATCCCTTATTCTTTGAAAAAGAATAATTTCTCCCCAGACACCAACTGTACTGTCATTCCATTAGGACTTCCCAAAATTACTCGAGCACATTACGTGATGACTGACAACTTCCAAAACATGTAGCAGAACTACTTCCTCTTTTGACATCTCTCCTGAGTCATTCCCAGGAAAGCCCCAATTATATAGCATTTAGACCGCCAGATGTGATTGTAAAGAATTTGTAGAATATGCTATTTATTTTAACCATACCATTGCAGAAAGCTAACCTTTTCCTCCAACTTCTCAATTTTGTCAGCAAGAAAAGCACACTCTGCCTCAAGTAGCTCTCGCTCAACTTCCAATGCCCTCGTGGAGGCTAACTGTTTAAGTAAATCAGTAAACAAGCTCAAGATTTAAGCCAAACCCAGTCTTGAATGATAACGTCAGCAGACAGCTCTAAGTACTTGCAGGCCTTGCACCCGAAATCATTAATCCATATGGCTCACCTGCTTTAGAGAGGTTCCTGTCTCATGGCCGTTGGAGATCCTCCTCCTTAGTTCTGCGGTAAAAGAGGGGCAGATTTAGTAGAATGAAACCATAAGATTATATGGTGTCACATGTAAGGACAGGCATTTCTGTGTGTGAGAGAGAGTAAGCACTAAGAAACCCACTCCGAGGCACGGAAGACAGGTGTGTGCCGAATATAGCAAATCCAGGTGATATCTCAAAACTATGGAACGGATGGCTTCAATTATGTATCTCATTAAATTGAAACATATGTGCAACAACGTCTGTTCAACACATCAAGCTACTTCTAAAACTATAAATCCCACGTGGAGCCAAGATTACTTGAGGATCCCTTGCCACAACCCTGTATCTATAAATAAACCTTCTCTAGACGTAGCTTTGCTGAACTCATGCATGTCTATGTCTTAACATACCTTTCTAACCAAAAAGACTATCAGACACATGAAGCTTCAAACATTAAGTGGAACTGTATCCATCTCTCTTCGAACAAATATCTCACCAGCACTAAGTTAGTTCACATAAGCAATTGTCATATACCCATTTGATCAGATGGACCAGCAAATGCAAAACATGAAAGCACGATGAATGAATTTGAAATCCAATCCTAGATGACATGAGCAATAATTGTGTGAACCAGGTGCACATGAGCTCGGTGGATGTCAACAGTTGGATCACACTGGTCCCACATGTTTAACTAGTTCAGATTCATTGGGCTTATGAACAGCGGGATCATACAACAATATTTCAGACAACATACCCTCGTGGACTACTTCTTTCAACTCAATTTGTTGCCGAAGTTCAGCCACCCTCTTCACCTGGTCAATGAGAAAAGCACGGTAAGAGCTCAACACTATGGAGACCAGACAACATCAACATCATCAACATCAACAACACCTTTATCCCAAACTAGTTGGGGTCGGCAGTTGATGAACCCCAAAGAATCATAAAAATAAAAGCAAGATCAAGCGAAGGAAAAGAGATAAATGTGTAAAAATAAATAAATATATATCTATTTATCTATCTATCTATACACTACCCCTCCACAACACTGAGTTTATATAGGACCCTAGCATATCCAATTCAGATATCCACTCCAGCAGTTGAGTTACTGCTCTATCAAGTATCTCCATGTCCTGCTCATGTCTATAATGACCGGTAGACAATGGCTTAAACCGACTAGAACAGCAAACTTTCCCTTTATCAGACGTAATGTCTCTATCCGACGTGACCAATACTTTTAGTGGTTCAAATTTGACTCTAATTTCATGACCAAACCTTCGTCTTTTTTGGGTAGAATGCCCAAGCCCCACACTTAGAATCTTTGAAACTTTATACATACTAACATTTGAAGTTTCTTAAGTTCAAGTTTATGGTCCAATTATTTTAGTTTCCTGTATGGCTACTATCCATCATACCACACCTTACTTTATAACAGAGATCTCTACTGTTGAATGTTCACCTATATCAAGAATAGCTGTCCAATTAAATTTACTTCGACCAGACAACCAAAATACACAGACTAATGCATCAACGCAGCAAAGAACAATTGCATTCATTCATCCAGATAAAGTACCGCTTACCAAAATCTACAATAGGAAAAAAGACTTTGCTCCAACTACATGAGCAAACTAAGTCAATAGTCTATACACTTGGAAGAAAGATATTTAATTAATTAAATCAACATGACCAATATGATACCTCTACTTCAAGATCCCATTGTGCAGTTGCAAGAGATTTGGCCAGTTCAGCATTTGCTGTCTGCAAAAACCCATTTCAACTTCACTAACACGAGAACCAAAATATCTAACTAGAAATAACAAATTAAGAGGGAATTTGCTCTTGGAATGACAAAAATTGAGAATGCAATATTTTGAGGAAATGCACCTAATTAATCTTTAATACCTCCAGTTTAGCTAAACGTGTAAGGGCCTCCATTCTAGTATTATTGTGTTTCTGCTTTTCCAGCTCTACAGCTTCCATAGTCTCCATCATTGTTGTCTGCAGCTCTGAAGCCTGCATCAAGATAAAGCTTAGTTTCTTAAACTAGAGTCAGAAAAAAGCAGGGACTCATAGAATAGAAACTTAGAGAAACTGGACCTGCCAGAGAATCAGATATCATTAGCTAGAGGACCTTGAAACAGAACTTTAGTCTATGTTTGGAAACTCTAGGGAGAAAATGGAAAGATAATGCCACAAATTTTTAAGTTTACAATCTTCTCATTAAAAATTTAAATTATTCTCAACTTTCCACCTCAATTCTTCCTGTTTTTCTCACTTTTCCAAACACAGCCTGATACTACAGGAAAAATTGCTTCAGAAGCATCTGTTTAGCCGGTATGGGTAATAAAGCCGATGATACATGTTGCGTACTTGGATGGTTAGCCAAGCATATGCATAAATGATCCTTTGACAAATCATCATGAAATCAGCACTATTTGCATATAGTTGCATCTTTGGGCACTGTATCAAATTTTTTGCTTTTCTTGTTTTTTCTCGGCTTATGCATTCTGGGAGGAGTTCAGCTGCAGCTCAAAGCTAGGAGAAAATTTATGTGAACATAATAGCGCATTTTTCTCTCATTCAAGCACAAAAGTTTGGTGAGTTCAACCCAGCTAACAAGACTTGACCGCAAATATCAGTGGAACTTGGGCTAAGTCTGTTCATGCAACAATTGCCTATGAAACAAAATCAGAAACATCCACATGAGAGAAAATATATCCCCACAATTATAGGAAAGATTGTAAAAGCAATCATATGCAGATGACATAGACGAGATGGGTGAAAACAGGTTCAGCAGCAGCAACAAATCGATAACTATATGGACAATATAGCCAGCAGAAGATGTACCTCTTTCACTTGTTGCTTTGCCCTTTCTTCGATTATTTTCTCCAAACT
This sequence comes from Rhodomyrtus tomentosa, assembly GCA_028455895.1. Classification (NCBI taxonomy): domain Eukaryota; kingdom Viridiplantae; phylum Streptophyta; class Magnoliopsida; order Myrtales; family Myrtaceae; genus Rhodomyrtus; species Rhodomyrtus tomentosa. The sequence goes on along the minus strand of JAPCWY010000003.1, from coordinate 42,429,971 downwards.
CTGCTTCTCTCCCTCCAACCTTGCAACCATATTCTCACGTTCTCTAATGGCCTCAAGAGCCTTAGCTGCTGCTTTCTCAGCAAGAATCTTCTCCCTTTTTTTTCTTCTCTCCTCTCTTTCCCGTTCATCTTCACTCTCAGAATCAGATGTGGAACCAGATGTAGTTTCTGAGGCCGAACCAGCATCACTTGTCCCATTGACATCTCTAGGAAGAGAAGTAACCAAAGTGCCCTTTACCCCATGACCATTTCTGTCGAATCCTACCTTCAATTGAGAAGCAGCATCAACAGCAGCGATTGGTAGTGCAGTGGAACCACTGCCATCTACTAAACGAGAGACATTCTCCTGAAGGGGAACATTCAACTGCCCAACATTCTCCATACTTTCTTTATGGGCCGGTTTAAGCATAGCATTTCCTTTCGCAACTTTCTGATCTAAAGCTTGTTGCTCCATGAACTTCCCATTATTTCCTGAATCAAAATCTGAAGTCATGCTCACACCTGCAGAATCAGGTAACCCAGAATCTTCTCCATCAGCTGGTTTCCCATTCAACTTGTTGTCCCTGAGAACGCCTGACCTCCTAGATACTTTCGCAACAGTATTACTGGTCTTTTGGTTCCTCTTCAGCTCCGTCGACATAGACTTGGAACCAAAGCTCCCCTGCCTCCTGTAGTTATTCTTGCTGCCAACAACCCCAGGCAACCCATTGCTACGTTTCCCAGGGGAAGCCAATGGTGGATTTTGTGAACTCAATAACTCAGTCCAGTCACCATCAGTAACGTTGGAGTTAGGGGTCAGACTGGGTTTCGGGCTCGAAGTGCTTGAAATCCCCTTATTACTTTCATGGTGGCTAATCGTGCTATTGCTGTAATCACTAAATAATCTACCTCCATGGTTGCTATTATCCGGTGACTTCTTTTTCAATTGATCCTTCAAAGGCACTGAGCCTCCAGTCCTCGTTGGAGTATCAACGCTTAGATCATCTGACTGAGGCCTCTCATCCTTACGGAGCGACTCAGCTGCTTGCTGATCGATCTGATCACCAGATCAACAACTAATTCAGTCTAAATAAAAAGAAAAATCACATTCGCTCTCCATCATTCAGAGGTAGACGATAATGGAGCACGGTCAAACGAAACCAGGTAAATTCATCAACTGAAGTACGGGGATGAGGAAGAGTAAGAAATGAACAGCAATCAGGAGAGATCTGGAACTGAGTTGACTCAACTGAAGAGTCAAAAACTCGAGTCAGATCGAGGAAGATCGACCTTCCGACACACTGATAAACCAAACAGAACACGAAAATCCGTTTTCGGTTGAAGTGAGAGGCATTACCTTCTGAAGAATGCTCTCGGCAGCTTTGAGTTTGGAGGTGAACCAGTCCGACATGTCGACGAAGACACTCTTCTTCGGATCCCAAGCTTAAACGCAAACCGAGCGAGCGACGGAGACAGAGAGACTAGAGGAGGAGACGAAATAGAGAATGCAGCACACGCATGGCAGCGAAACTCGCGGCATCAACGGAATCGAGTCGCAGAGCCAAGGCGAGAGGCTGGACGGAGGCGCGCTCGCATCACAGCTCTGTGACAGGAGTTTGTATGACTCAGAACGCGCCGACGATTCGAACGGAAAGTCGCTCGCGTTTCTACCGGACGGTGGATGGCGGTTATCGCCGCCGTGGGAAGCAGTGGTGGTCACCGACGAGTGGTTACTGGTGCTCGGACGGTGCTGCGTCGATGTCGTATCGGTTTTTCCATTACGCTCCCCACGCGCACAGCGAGAGAGGCAACTAGAGGGGAGGGGAGGGCATGGTGTTCCGCACGTGCGCAATAAGGATCCATTAAAGGAAGGGAAGAAATGGAGATATGGGCTTCTGGCCCAAAAAATATATCCATGGGCCTGACTAGCTTGCGCAGAGTCTCATCTGGGCCGACCCAGTTAATATGCCTTTTACATCCTGATTAAATTAATTCTCCAATCACTATAAAAAAAAAATTAATCCTCTAAAAAAATCAAAATGTGTGGTCTTGAATTGGAATATTATGACCAATAAACCATTAAGAAACAAATATATCGAGTTATAGACGTTAAGAATATTTTACTTGGTATACACAATATAGACAAACACTTATATTATGAAATTGCACGCACATAGCACTTTCATCCTTAAAAAAAAATAATAATAATACTCCATGAACCAGGATTAAAAATTTTTCAAGTGTTCCAAAGAAAATGTTCTTGGCGATTCTGATTAATTATTTGATTATGGCTGGTGATGTCGTACATCATTTATATGCATCTCTATGAACAATTGTATGAGGAATTTCATAATTACAAAACTTCCCATGATGAGACTTATGGAGGTAGTTAGTCGCATAAGTTGATGAGATTTTTCCCAGTAAGCTAGTGTTACGACTAATTTGGTTGTGTGGACCCTGTATATATGGCCCAGCTTGCAAGACAAGGATTTGCTAGGATCACTTGATGGCCACATTAATGAAGTGAATAAGAAAATAAAAATGAGGAATGTGGAAAACGGTAATCTAATGGTTCGAAATATGGATTTTTTTTTTTTTTTGGAGTTGCTCGAGCATGTGCACGTAACATGAGGACATTGTGTTGTTTTTTTTGTTTTTTGTTTTTTTTTTCTATGTGACGGGGCAAGAGGATGGAAGCAGTCAAATAGCCGCAACATCTAACCCCACACTCATAACATCAGATTGACTTCTGATTAGCTGGAATTCGTTTGGTAATAGCTGAAAATTTCTACTTTTAAAACATTATTAATGTCTATAACCGTATAAATTTTTCTACGTTTGGCAATCGCAGCGGCAGCCGGCGGAGGGAGATGACCGCGGTGGCCGTGGGCGGGCGGTGATAGGCAAAGTCCGGTATGGTCAAAGAAGTGATTATGGAGCTGAGAAGTTCTCAAAGTTGGCCAAAATCCCAACTAGAATTTAAAAATCTTACCATAAGCCAATTTTTTTTACCAAACAAATATCTACCTCGACAAGGTTTTTATCAAACGGATTTCTTTGTCATATGGACTTCTGGCAGAGAAATGGAGAAGAAGTGTTATCACGTAGCCCTTTAGTTGTTGTTTTTAGGGAACCGGTTCAGCTTCTAATGACTGCTTGGCTTGTATAAGGATTTTGATGACTTTGTTACCGATGACCATAACGAATGAGTTTGTTGATGATGCGATTGCAAAAATAATGCGCCTTTAATTTGTGAGTGATTTTTGAGATATTGTGAGGGAGAAAGTTAACTTGGATGTGATCCTAGTTAACCGAATTAAGTGATGGGTTCATATGGAATTTGTTCCCATGTCTTGATGCAATTAATTTTATTAAAAAAAAAGTAGATAATTTAATCGTCCAAATTAAGGATAATATTTTTAAAGAGCTCTATGCATGTTTACATTGATAAGTGCATGCAAATGTTCATTTTCAAAACGTAGGACGATTAGAATTTCACGTTCGGTGAAGATTCTTAAACATATTGACTCACATTTTAAAACCGCAAGACGGTACAATCGCATTTTTCTTCTGTTAATTTTCGATTGAACTAATTCTGTTTTTCGCTTTCAATCTCGTGAAAATGCGAGATTGAAAATGTTTTTCATTTTAAATTTCGTGATCTAGACATTTGTAGCAATTAGTTCTATGGCTATGGAATTGCCAGAGACGTTTGAAAAATATTGAAATTGCTATAGCCTTCTCTTTATTTTTTGTACCTATATAGATCATTACTATAAGCAACACTTGTTAGAATTTTTCTATTCGAAGTTGGACATGGATGATCGTGTGGAATTTGTATGGAACACTCGAGAAAGACTCTATATGCTTTTTGATGAATTTGTTACTTCTAATCAAGAGATTGTCGCTTTACATACGATATCGTTGAGAACGTTGGACACCATCTCGACATGTATGCTGGGAGGGTGAATATTTTTTGCTCGCAATTTACCAAATCACGATTTTATTTGTATTTTCGGCATGCATGAGGATAAAATCACATTTTCCTTTCACTAATATGTCGAGTTGAAACTTCCAAATTTGATCGAAATCTGATTGAAAATAAATTTTCTATAATAATGTGTGGTTGAGTCGATTTTTACACCAATGAAAAGCTCGTGGTCCTAATTTTTGAAGATGTGATTTTATTTTAAAAAATTCCCCCGGGTCTCGAATTTTTTAAATTCAGGCAAAATATACTGATAGTCAATATTTAAAAAATTCGATCATTTTTGTGGCATGTAAATCTCATAACCTTTTCGACCAAAACAAAAAAGACTCATAACCTCACGATTGAAGAACCATAATTGAAAGATGTTGTATTGCACCTTCCTTCCATTTAGATTTCCAATGCCGCTCAGCTGCAGTACTAGCTGCCTTTTTTTTTTTTATATTAAGATATTTGTTCTACTTATTAATTACTTTAATCTAAATTTGATAGAATTTTGTCTCGGTATAACTATTCCATCGGATGTTCCGTTGACTCGATTTTTCTGCCAATGAAAAGCTTGTGACCTAAACTTTTGAAGAGGAAAAGTCGAATGAAGTTCCTTACGTTATTTTCATTTTCGATCTTGCGAAAACGAGAGTCTATATGATTAAGAGTGTCCATCAATTTGTTTTCGAGAAGAAAGGTTCATATGTCCCAAGAACTTGTTCCTCAAATTGAAGATTCTTTTACCATTTATTGGAATGCTTTTTGAGTATTAAAAGAGTTTTAATTCAAAATTGACCAATTCTTTTTTCTCAATTGTAAAAATTTTCAAGCTTTTCATGTGACATTGCCTTCCCCTTCTCCCTTCTCTTGGAAAGCCGCCGCCAAATTGCTTTGAGGGAGGAGAGAGAGCGAGAGAGAGAGATCTTTTTCTCTCTCCCTTCATTTTTTCTTTCCCTTGCTATTTGCCTCTTCCCTCTTTGAAGCTTTCATTTTGTGTGCGTGAACAATTTTCTGTAATTGATGTAGGATGAACATGGAAATTAGTTAGGCCGTCTCTTCTCCATCGAGGAGGATGTTCACGACATGGTTCTCCGCAGCTTTTACGATATTAGGTCTATTTCCTCTCCCAATTTAGCTTTAGGCCAAGTTTTGGGGATTTTGCTCTCTCAAACTAGATCTAAATATATAGATATGGGAGTTCCCGCAGATATTTGATATGTGGTTTTTTCATCATACTGATGTTGGTGTCTCTGCATGACGTTTGTGATGAGTACGTCAAACCTAGACGTGCTCCACAAGCCGTTGCAAACAGAGTGGAAGACCTTGGCGTGTGCTCATCACTCAATTTTGTGATCGGCCGCCGAATTTTTTACATTGATAGATTTTTTGAGGGATGAGAGCGTAATTCTAGTTGCAGATTACGTTTCGCTAGTTGCTTTCCAGCATTTGCTTTGTTTCGGATGTTGCTTGGAATTTGCTAGACTTGAAACGTGCAACTCTTGAACTATTATTAAGATATATGAATGTCATCTTTCTTTCGATAAAAAAAAAAAATGAGACTCGCGCCATGTTAAATTAATTAAAAGACAAAAAAAAATAATAATAAAGGAGAGAATAAATGTGGCGGGAAAGGGGCTATTTATCCTTCCAGAAACTCGGGCGGGCTACCGAAAAGAAATGGAGAAAAGGACAAGGATTGGAAAAATATAAGGAAGGTTGGTTCATGCACAATTGACTGGGGGGCTCGCATCGCCAAAAGGTGAATGTTATTTTGGCAAAGCTTCAAAAAATCTTCCGAGGAGCGCGTAATGAATAGGTTTGGTAATAATTCATTTATAACAAGATATTCGCAAAAACAAAAACAAAAAAATTATTTTTTTTTTGCCTATTTTGCCAGGCACACCGAAATTAATGACGGCCGATTTGTTGCTTTCGTTCATGAGAATTCGCGGGATGCAGTATTGGAAATCCTTACTTAACTATGACGGTGCATTTGTTTGGGAAAAGTGCTTTTTTTTTTAGAATTGGCTTTCCAAATTTTCACATGTTTGGTTTGCAGGAAATGACTAGTCAACTGAAAATACTTACTGGTCAACGGAATATCCATACAAAACTTAGGAAAGTGGATTCCTGAGTCTAAAGAGGTGAAATACTTTGCTGAATCCCTTTCGAATTTTCCAATTTTTTACTTCTAACTTTTAAAATTTTTTTAATTTTTTTGAGCTCGCCCATGGTGTGTGGCCGACTGTTGGCCCTTCCCGTGGTCAGCCACCAACCGAGGAAGAAGGGAAAAATTATTTGAAAATCCAAAAAAAAAAAAAATCTCTCAAATAGAGTTGTGAGATTGAAATTATTTTCCAAATGAAATCCAAATATCAGAAAATATTTTCGGTTACATATAATGAAATATAAGGAAACTAGCAATTTTCCTTGAAAAAGATTTAGTGGAAAGATTTTCAATCAAACGCACCCTAAGGCTTCATTTGTTAGCCCTTCCTATGGCCCAGCCACCGGCCGAAGAAGAAGGTAAAATTTATTTGAAAATTCAAAATTTTGTTTCCCTCAAATAGAGTTATGATATTGAAATCATTTTCCAAATGACATCCAAATATCAGAAAATGTTTTCGATCACATATCATGAAATCTAGGAAAACTAACAATTTTCCTTTTAGTGGAAAGTATTTTCATTTATCATGGAGTTTTTCCCTAACCAAACGCACCATAAGGCTCTGTTTGTTTTACAAAAATTATTTTTTAGGAAAAGTTCTCCGGATTTTTTTGCGCATAAATGTGTCAAGGAAAATATTTGCCTTATCTTTCATCCACACTCCTTCACTTTCCTTTAATTATGTTCCATTGTTCATTTCTTTTCTTTTCTTTTCTTTTTTTCATTTTTCCTTCTTCCTTGATCGAGACTGGAAAACTTGTCCCTCATCTGTAATCGGTAGAGGCAGAAAGAAAGTTAAAATAAAATAAAATTCAAAGAATTAAGAAATTATAAAAATTATCCACATTACCACCGACTAGAACAATTGTGTTCATGTTAGCAATTTATGATCAAATGGCGATGTAGAAAATCAAATGGAGTTTTACTTATCAAAATACGGAAAATATTTTTCAATTCCTTTTCATGTCTCGATCAAATACCGGAAATATTGTTCCCCACCCCCGACGGCAGGTGTGGACCTTGACTTATCAACAATAGTGTGAAAGATTTCAAAAAGCAAATGCATAGACATAGGGCTACATTTTCTTTTTTCATGAGTTGGCTCTCACAATATCTAAGATTAAATAGGGTCGTTAACATGGAATGAATGTTCACATCATAAATAATCATATTCTCTAATAGATTGTATATCTGCATAAGGTCTCAGCGGACAGTTTTGAAGCCTATTCATTAGGCAGTAAGGCGTAGTGTTTATTGTCTTTTTTTAATCCCGGGAAGGAGGAGAGCAAGAGAAGAGATAGAACATTATCTAGAGCATTGGGAAAGCATTAGCAATCATTAGTGAAACAAACGAAAACTGAAAAGAATAATTAGTTCCTTCAAATTACGACCACCAGCGAGTATTATCAGCATTTACCCATAATATAATGTGATAATCTTGCGTTTGGTACGATATTTCTCGGGCAATTTTTTTTTTTCACAAAATACCCCTCTTGGGCGTGTCCACCTAAAAGGTTAATCACGATCGGGTTCTAAAACTTTTAGAATGTAAAACAAATCATAAAATCTGTCGTAAAAATATAATCGAGTCCTAATTTGACAAGTTTTAGAACTTAATTTTTTTTAAAAAAAGTTTTAAGACTCAATATTACTTCTGACAAATTTTAAGATTTAATTATATGTTTCGCAAATTTTAAGATTTAATCGCACATTTGTGACAGTTTTTAGGTGCCTTTTTATCCTCCCCCAACTAAGTTTTGCTCCACCGAATACGTTAAACCCCTTTTTACCTCAGCTTCCCCGCCTCAATTTCGGTCATATGAAACCCATCTTCTACCTCCGTCATCCAACATCGACAAATCCGAACTCCATGCCTTCCAATTCCAAGTTTCATGACTCAAATTGAGGCGGGGAAGCTGAGGTAAAAAGGGGTTTAACTTAATTAGGGGGGGAGACAAAAACGAGTCCATCATCAAACATTGACAAATCCGAACTACATGCCTTCCTATACCACCTAATCCTTCGATCAGTGTTTACTTCTACGCTCATCCTTCAAACTAAATCGAAATTTCGCACCCATTGTTTTTGACCGGCAACTTTTAACTTTCTTTTTCGGTCCCGATCTCCACCTCCACATCACTTGGGACGCCGACCTCCTGAGGTCGGCGAGATATTTGGGGACAAGATGGGTCCAGAGACGATGGTGGAAAACTCGGAAAATAATAAACAAATAAAAACTAAATCGCTATCTGCGTCTTCATTCATTACGCAATCCTTGGAATCCATCAATCGTTTCAGCAAAAGTGATAACTTTGGCAGAGAAAATGCAATGGGGGAGGAATTGGTGTGATCCGCCTAACTCATGTCGACCATGTTCCACATTTATCATGTTGATAATGGAGCGCCAATCTTCGGTTTGGTCCTTTCGCTCATACCCCCATCAAGTCGAGAAGCCGGGAGTTCAGCCGGTGTCGACCCTCACGGGGCTGGCATGCAGTGTGCATGTCCAACTCCCGGCAACTTAGCCGGCGGCCACTCAAATGCCATGCTAAAAGATTATGAACTTCATGGTATATAAGCTAACTACTTAAATCTGGTGATACCCAATGCTGCATGAATGCTCGACCTGCCCAGGCATTCGATCAGCATTGCACGCAATTAAGATTTAAAACTACTGGTGTGAACGATCGATTGGATGAGCTGGATGATCCGCGAATGATCGCTCGGTCACGGGATTCCAGCATGACAAAAGTTGAGGATTCAAGTCTTGACGAAGTAATGCATCTAATCTCTTTTTGCAGTCAATGCGAATCAAATCGGATAGTGCATCTGGACATCCGAATCACCAGAAGCGTAAATCGTAACAAAAGCAGTCATATAATAGTCTACCTGCATGGTTTCTAGCCTGTGTATAGAAAAGTGTGAAAACCAATCTGCTGTTACGGCGAGATCGGCATTTGAAATCTCAAACTAGTCGACAGATGCAGAGACAGGAACGGGTCGCATCGTCAATTACCCGGACCTTTCGAAGCCATCATCTTCTTGAACTCCTCGTAATTGACGTTGCCGTCGCCGTCCCCGTCGACCGACTTGATCATCCTGGCGCAGTCCTCCACGGAGCACTTCATGTTCAGGCGGTTGAGCACCAGGTGGAGCTCCATGGTGGAGATGAGGCCGTTCCGGTCCTGGTCGTAGAGGTCGAAGGCGTCGCGGAGGTCGGACTCGGCGGAAGATCCGGACCGGCAGAGGGCGGCGAACTCTTGGAGGCTGATGAAGCCGTCCTTGTCGACGTCGATCTCGTCCATGGCGCGGTCGAGGTCGGAGTGGGAGACCGGGGAGCCCATGGCGGAGAGGACCTTGGAGAGCTCGGCGGTGGAGATCTTGCCGTCGCCGTTGGCGTCGAACTGGTCGAACACCTTCCGGAGGTCCGCGTCGGTCATGTGCTGGAGGTGGAACGAGGTCGTCGGCGTCGAGCTTTGGTTTGGAGTCGGGGCGGTCGCCATGGATGTAAGAGTTCTTTGCTGTTCTTCTTGGTTCTGGATTGGGGTGTGCCTCGGGTGAGGCGTTTGAATTTTGGAGAGAGAGAGAGAGAGAAAGGGGGGTTCTCGAATTGGAATGCGATTTAAGCGGGCGAACGAAAAGGCCGGTGCGCTTTACGTACAGTCAACGATCCTGATGATCTCTGAAGAAAAAATATTATCCTAACCGTTTATATTTTATGCTTCACTTTCCGAAAATAAAAATAAAAAATAAAACAGTCGCATATCCTTTTTTTTGGGGTGGGGTCAGGCAGTCGCATATCCTAACCGTTGATCGTTTGTGCGAAGTCGTTCTTATTTGATCGACGATTTCCATTGGTTCGATCCAGATATAACGCGATTGGCCCCACATCTTTTTGGTTAATTAATCCCTTCTTTCCCTTTCTTAAATTTTTTTCCCTGATTTTAATAACTTCCTTTTTTCTTTTTTCTTCCCTTTCAATAAGGACGCTCGAGCTTGACTGATCGATAAACATTTCACTATGTGATGGCCACCCACCGCGCCATGGCGGATTTTTTCCAAAATAATTTTAAAAAATAAAATATTTATCTAATTAGGTTTGCAAAAATTTTATTTACAAACTTAGGTATCGCATTAGTTACTGTATCGCGCATGCCCTGTGCACTGCACAGGGCGTGTTTTTAATTTTTTTTTTATTATGTTGTTTAGTTGCACGGCACTCAAAAGTGCCGTGCAATATTTTTTTTCATATTATTTTATTTTAATCCTTTTTTATTTTCTTTTTTCTTGTTTTCTTTTAATTTTTTATTATTCAATTAATCATTTTTAATTTTTTTTGCTCGTCACTCTACTACCCCATCATCTCGCTCGCTTGTTTGCTCAATGACACACCTCGATTCCGTGACCCTATCACCTCGCTCATTCGTTCGTTCGTTTGCTCACTCGTTCTTCTTTTTCCTCATCACTCCACGGCCTCGTCACCTCACTCGATGACGTGCCTCGACTCCGCAGCTCTATTACCTCGCTCATTCATTCGCTTGCTCATGTAACACGATGACGTGCCTCTGCTCCACAAAAAAAAAAAAATCGAGTGAGCAGAGCCACGTCAGTGTGTTGTACGAGCAAGCGAATGAACAAACAAGGGGATAGCGCTGTGGAGCCGAGTCACGTCATCGAGTGAGGTGACAAGGCCGCGAAGTGACAATGAAAAAGAAAAACGAGTGAGCGAGCGAACGAACGAACGAACGAACGAGGCAGCGAGGTCACGGAATCAATGCGCGTCATCGATCAAACGAACGAGCGAGACGATGGGCAATAGAGCAACAAGAAAAAAATGATTAATTGAAAACAAATTGAATAATAAAAAATTTAAAAGAAAACAAGAAAAAGAAAATAGAAAATGATTAAAATAATATAATATAAAAAATGCTGCAAGGCACTTTTGAGTGGCGTGCAACTAAGCAACATAATAAAAAATAAAATAAAAACACGCCCTGTGAAGTGCACAGGGCATGCTCGCTGCTTATAGCAGCGCGCTAGCGCATAGCGATTGCACGCTGCTCAACTTTGCGTTCGGGTCTCGCGCGCTATAGTAATTAGCTTAGCTCGCGAGACCTAAATTTGTAAAAAAAAAAATTACAAATCTAAGTTGGTAAAATTTTATTTTTTAAAATTATTTTGAAAAAAAGCCCGCGCCATGGCAGCTTGCCTTCACAAGCTAATTTGGAGAAAGGGTCGTGTCGATCTCAGATTCTACTTCTGGTCCAAATTTATTGCAGGATATGTGCCATGATATGAAATTGTTCGTGCACAAATATAGATTAGGCAAATTATCAAACATGTGATTAACATTCATATAAAAGTGTGGGGATATGGAAATCTCTTTTAGTTTTTCATGATGACAATGCCACTTCAATCTAAATAAAACCTTCTAATTGAGAAACTTCCCCCTAAACATATTATTGGAGAGATGAATAAATTTCAAGTCTTAAGCCCCTCCGCAATAATTGTTTATTTATCAAATTAAAGCGCACATTCACTCTCGCACGCATTAGGTTTTTTTTTTTTTTTAATAAAGCAAAATTGGTTGATTGGTTGAAGCTTCTGGGTTTTCTCTCGTTGCGGACCACAAGAAACACCTTCTGCAAAGGGAATAAAGCTCGGTGGGGAGAGAGACCCTCCATTGACGGATCATTGGCATTTTGATCCTCATCCTCTTCGATTCCGACGGCCCGCCTGACCTGGCGATGACGACGATGCACCGCGGGGAGTCGGGTCGGCTGTCCCGTCCCGACCGTTTTCTCTTATCCACGCATTGAGAAGAGCATGAGCAAGGGCCGTAGCTATATGGCGGGCCCTCTCCTTGCGGGCTCCGGCATCATTTTTTAGTATCAAAGATGATTTTTGAATTCTCGGACGAAATTGGAGAGGTCAATGGTCACATTATATCTCCAATAAAGCCTAAATCTCCATATAACCCCAAGTGATTCCACCCTTTCCGGTTAGCTAGACAGATAAGCCGAACACAACCCCATTGTTGATGGGCAATGGGGCGACCGTCGAAGGCGACGAGATTTGGGATGTTTTGCGGCGAATGTGCCGACGGCTACGCCGGTCGGTCCACTTCACATCGTCGCACGGAACACCCGTTGCCACTACCGGTCTACCGCACAAGACTATGGAAAGAATCAGCCTTATTCCGGATTCGTGCTCCTTAAGATACAAACTTGGTGCTAATTGCTGAGCCCTACCTTAGCCACCGGTGCTTGACTGCATTAAAAAGCAATGACTAAATCCATCATGCATTTTAACTCCCAATTTCGGTGTGTGTACATATATATCTTGGACGGGTGGCGACCGGCGAGTCCACTAGAGAGAGAGATATGATGGACGATGATGGGGGAGCAAAGAGTGGTGGAGAGCTGGCCGCACTGGGCGTCGCTAGAGCTGTGCTATGGATGGCACGACGGCTTCAGTTTGGTCGGTGATTGGGGGGCGGCAGTGACAATGGTGAGAGTGCGTATTTCGATACAAAGTTTAGAGATTGCAGATTGATTACCATTTGAGATTAACATATGCCACGATCCGGCGAATGGGGCAGGCGACGGAAACACCACTGGGGGGACGACGATCCTCGTTTTCATTATTTTTGTTTTACTGGTCTATTTTTTTTTTTTTTACTCAACCAACACTTTTAAGCCATTGAATTTGTACAAAATGAGGGAAGGAGAAAGAGTATAAAATAAAAATAAAAACTATTTTTTTTTAAAAGGGAAATACGAGGATGCTACCTAACAGAAAATACTCAAATGTCTACAAAGAACCTTCATTTTTTAGTCTAGGCAAACATAAAACCATGATTTATAACCTTAGGATTATCATTTGCCAACCAACATAATCTAAAAATTATTGACGCTGTTCAATTCAGACAGCGCCGCAAAAAGGCGCAGTCACCTCGCAAAAAAAGAAAAGAAAAGTGAGCATTGCTATTTTGTTCTCTTATGCTCGCTCTGTTGTCTCCCAATCGATCCAACGAACTAGGTTGTGTAATGGGCCCAAAAGAAATGCTAAGTTGCCCTTAAATAGCCAGAAATCCAATTATGACACGTCACGATCTATCGACTTGTGCTCTTTTTTTTTTTTCATCGAAAATTAAAGAGGCAAAAAAATTTGTTTGAAATTTCGAAAATCATCAAGCTTCAATAATTATTTTGGAAAAATTTCAAATAAAGGCCTCTAATACCATTATTTTCTCAAATAAAGATCTGGAGTGAATATTATTTTAAATAAGGATAACCAAGTGGCTATATCAATCTTAAAAAAAGGGACCGACTCATTGATCATTTAGGAGAATTTTTCGTTATTTATTTTTTTGTTATTTTTTCCTTTTTCTGTTTTTAAAAAATTTTTAAAAAAGGGGCCCCTTTGATTTGAGGCACCTATATATACACATGACTTTTTTTTATTTATTAATTTAACAAAAAAAGGGTAGAATTGTATTTTTGACGAAAATGCCCCTTTGGCTGGCTAGAAGCTCTTATTTGAAATTGGCATGCCACTTTAGGATCTTATTTGAAATAAAAATGACTTCAAGCCCTCATTTGAAATAAAAACTATTTCAGACTCGTATTTGAGAAAATGAGATCACCTCAAACCTTATTTGAATTTTTTTTTTAAATATTTTGAGAGATTTGACATATTTCATGCAAAATTTATATCAAAATCTAAGCGTCTATATAGAAATTCAAAGGTTCAGTAGAAGTCGCTCTAAATATAACGTCTCGGAAGATAATTTCAATTCTCGTACTTTTACAGAATGAAATTAATCGGGTTTTTTTTCAGATAACAGCTAATTGATTCGGATTGACATCAAATCCTTTTCTCTCAACCTCTTTTAAGTTCCTCAAAGTCTTCCCGCTAGACCTAATAATAGACTTGAATGCTCGATAGGCTTGCCTATGTTGCACATGCTACACTAGACTGGGCCAAATTCTGTTAGGCAAAACACCACCTTTCTTGTTGAGCCCGACCCATCAAGACTCAGCTTCCCTCTTAAAGACTCGTCCAAGGACGAAGATCTTCGCAATTCTCAACCGTCTATGCATGTTAACGACGCGCGCATCGACGATCGGGAGCCGTTGAGACATCCCAAGAGTACCCGCATGGAGCAGAGATTCATGTTCCCGAACCCAAACCCGGGTTCGGGACCGATTCATTTGGAGGGCCGAGCCCGGACCGACTCGTTGTCTCTCAATAGGATCAGACTCAGCAATTGAAGCAACAAGTGGAGTTAGGTGACCAACTTCCCTCCAGCACATGGCCATATAGTCCCAAGGACAATTACTACATTCTCAACACAACTTGGCTATGTCCTCTGTGACACACTAAAAGTGTAGGGCTAAGTCCAATGAAACATATCATCTTTTACCTACTAAAGCAACACCAATTTCATCATCAGCTACATGCATACCAACAACCACCCCCACCACGGAGTCCTCTTCCACTTGCCACTTACTACCATCACCATCATCTTAACCAACCACAATTTGATCACTATACTTGTAATAATTAGCCCACTCTGAACCGGAAAGTCCGAAACATTAGACGCAAACCGTGGCCGCCTGTCTCTTCAACGGTGGTGAGGGCAGAAGGTGACGATGTAGTTCCCCCTCGTGCAGGTCGCGATGCTGGTGGGGTCGTCGTACGCGTAGGAGTATGCCTTGGGGCATGCCGTCTTGAAGATCCTCGAGTAAGCCGTCGGTTTGCAGGACTGCGGGTTCCCGAAGCTCCCCGTGCAGCAGTACCTCGGGGAGTTGAATGCAAAGCAGGCGCTCTTGCAGGCCACGACCCTGTTGTCGTGAGCCCGGACCTGAAGTCCCACCGGGCACATCATGTTCAGGTCGCTCACGCAACCTGCACGGCAAGAGCATATTACTCAGCTCGATTGTGCTTTAGACAACATGTACGTCGTCTAACTCTTATCTCTCTTAATGAATACGGGGTGATTATAAACATCGATTAAAGTTGTGATCAGAGTAAAACATCATAAAACCAAAAATTAAAGATGATTTCATATTTAGGTGGTTTTTCAATCTTTATGGAACACAAAGGCTAATGAGGAAATGAAATTGATTCAATCATAAATCATATAAAAAGTTGTGTATTATGCAACACCGTGTTCAAGCATCTTGCAATAATTACATGAATCAGTCTATAAACGCTTCCTAATTACTTTGACACGGGACAAAATTCGCAGAACATCACCCTGGCCACAACTACAGCACCAAATCAGCATATCAACCATATATAACAGCTCACATCCTTGTACCTGCGTAGCTGCATTTCCCAGAGCCCTTGAATGGCGTGATCGAGATGGCGAGATTGTAGCCATCAACAAGGCTGACATCATAGAAGTCCTGGTCGTTGCCTAGGGTGATCTCGGCGAGGGTGGCAGGAGGGGTGCCGCCAAGGCCATTGCAATGGAGGGAGCCGCCGCAGTCCCCAGTGGCACATCGGCCGCGACCGGCGGCATCAAAGGTGCAGCCATGGCGACCCCAGAAGCGGCCGGACCAGAGGGGCGGCATCCGGATCGTGGAGGCCCTGTTTGGCAGCAGGGTGAAGCCGCCACGGGCAAGCAGGGGCTTGCCAGCGCTGGGCTGAACACCCGGCCAAACGGGATGCGTGCAGCGGTTGAGGAAGGTTATGGTTGTCGCCGACGCCTCATCTGCTTAACAGCAATGCAAAGCAGGATGTTCAGTAGTCCAAAGTTTCCATCACTTCAAACCATTAAAAATTCAACATGTTACAAATGGGTGGTCCAGCATTGTGTTAGGACGGGCACATCTGCATCAAGCGTCAATGTTCATAGAATTCGGGAGGTGCCGTTATACTGTTCATGCTTCCCACAGTCCAGATGTTATAATGCAAGTCAATACAAAACTTGAAAAGCACTAATCCTACATCATCCCAAGTAAAAGAAAGCGCAACTTCTAAGCACATTATGAGAAATTAACCAAATTATGAAGTAGAAACGATCGGCATACATTAAACAAGCGTCAATCAGAGTCCTGAATCCTGAGTCACTTCTTAAAGAATCCTATGAAGCTACCGACAATTTGTGCTTCTAGATTTAGGGAATTTTTAGAGTGACATGTAATTTGATATTACTTTTTCACTTATTTTTTTTGGATAACCGAGGTGTCGGGTTACTTTTTTCACTTTTCTTCTCTCACAAATTCACTTTAATTCAAACGCCGGAAGAACTTTAAAAATTTACTTTGACACATAAAGGGCACAATGTCACCAAATATCCCAAGTTGTTAATGACTACTTTTTGCCTAAAGCAAAGCCTAATCGAACGTGCTCTTCAACAAAAAAACTTTCGATGGTCTGATGCTACTTGAGGTGACCCTCTGTTCTTAGCACCTGTTGCAGACCCAAAATGGCTTATAAAGAGATCTACAGATTAAGTTTTCCCCCCAAAAACCCCTCTCTCATATTTGCGATTCAAGAATGACACTCGAGAACAATATCCCTAGAATGGAGGCAAAATCCAAAAATGTTCGTGAGAAAGAATGATGGGTTTTCATCGTACACCTACCTGCATTGCAATGTGGAAACAGTAGAACAGAGAGAAGGAAGAAAGAGAGAGAGAGAGAGAGAGAGTGCATGTCAATACCTGCAATGTGAAAGCAGAGGAGCGTGAGCAGGAGCAGAGTGAGCACAGGCCTCAGCATTGCCGCCATTGTCGCCAAAACAAAAAAACTCAGGAGGACCCAAGTACCAACGAACGCGAGAGAGAGAAACAGAGCTCAAGGAAAAAGGAAGCAGCAGCTTCAAGCCTTCAACCCCCACTCTTCACTGTCTTCAACATCCCACTGAGGAAGTGCCTTTATATAGAGGGAAAAAACAAAACAAAAAAAAAAAAAAACAGAGAGATGGGTGCCACCGTACCAGTAGGGTTTTAACTTTAATGGCTCTCGTCCTCTTTTCATGCTCGTCTTTTTTTCATGCTCGTCTTTTTTTCCCCGACGGTGAATAATGATGAACGGAGAAGGTTGAAGTTGAACCCTGTGGGGTCTGCTGAGATTTAAACGACCCTTCTTCCATTTCACCTCTGTCAATCACTTTCTAGAGAGAGAAAGACAAAAAAAGTTGGACTCGGGAATCGAGGATGTATGTCAGAAGGTCAGTGGGGGATAGTTGTCTGCATCCAAAGGTCAAAAAAAAAAAAAAATGAAGAATATGGTGATTCAACCCATTCCCATGTGACGAGGGAATCAAATCAAAGCGTCCCGTCCCATGCAACGCCCAAAGCCACATCGCAATGCTGACTGCTGCGCATCCAATCTTCCATGGTTGGAAAAGGTTTGTGAGCTTCAGCCCACCTTCTCCCGTTCATTGCCCATGTGCAAATCATACCTAAAAGCTAAAGTTATGCCAATTACACAGCTTGGCGATGCAAAAAGTTTCACATATGGATGTCATTTTCGTGATTTTTTTTGGTCTAATGGGTAAAAAAAAAAAGAGGAGGCGTGACTCGCCGTTACTTTTACCACTCATCATATGTGTAGCACGTTCCTTACATAATTAATAGAAGGTATTTGCTAGCATAATAATTTTTTTTTGGTGACTGTGAGAATAAGAACATACTGTGCACTACGAATTTTAAGAAAATCGGACTTGATGATAATTTGTAATTAAAATTATTTATATTTTTGCGAGCCACAACATGTTGTCAATCTCATAGTAGATAAAAAAAAAATTGCTGCATAAAACATATTCCTTGAATTCAAATTTTGCTTCATGTGAGAGCCTAAAATCGAGACTTCAAGAAGAATACCTCGTCCATCGTCGGCCAATCCCGACACAGAGAGGGCTCATTTTAGACCGCGCTCACGAGCCCGTTGCTCTTCAAAATTCATTATCTCATAAAGGGGGGGGGGGGGGCGCAAGCGTGTTTGCCATCGAGCTATCTCGATCGTGAGATTATGTCGTGTTGTGTCGTGCAGTGTTATGATATACCTCAATGAGCATGGCTTTTCACGTTCGAATTTTGTGTATCAAAAGTTTACGCGAAGGATATGGAACTTGGGAAATAGAGATTTTGATGGATCTACAAGAACGACCGTACGGTAATGAATCGGATCATCCTTTGTGCTTGTTAACAAGCAACGTGCGAAGGAAAAAAAAAATTATGACCAGAAGAGATATGATTCTTAGCTGCGTTAGTCCTTCGATCCCTCTCGGCTCCCCGAGACAACTGGGAAGCACTAAAATCGGATTGCTTTCCACGTCGACCGAGAGCCGTTGATCGAAATCATGGGGATTCAAGCTCGAGCTCATGGTTGCAAGGTGTGGGACCCGCTAAAAGAGAGAATATCAACGGTACTCTATGGACATCGTGTGCTTGATCTCCGACGCAGAGGATTCATCGTCCCGGTGCAGGATGGAGCCGGATCCGCTGCCCTCCGTGCAGGATCTGGCGGCTGACATCAAGTCGACTTCCGACCCGATGGTAAATCTCAAAGCGGTTCCGCGAGCATGATAATATAACGATATAACGGTGAAATATCAAATATGAGATTATATTTGTCATCCTATGATTGTTATATATTTTTTTTTCGCTGCTCACAATACTTTTTAGTTACGATTCATCGTCATATTGTTATACTATTAATTTCTCAAATCACAACTTTAGATTTTCACGAGGTTACTAACTTGATTAAGGTGGTTACGGATAAACATTTTGAACGGCTCATGTTCGGGTATCGAATTTGCAGCACACCTCGCATGAAAAGAATTTAGAGATGCTAGCATCTTCACCGAGTCTGCGAGGGCTAGCCAACCTTTGGAATAGGAGTGAGTCTTCTTCCTTGGAAAAGACCAAAGACCCGTCCAAACCCGAACTGAACTGTACATGCCATGTCTCGGGTCGGGTCATGAAAATTAAATATTATACGTGCTTGGGTAGTGGAGATTACCCAAAACGGAATGGACTATTGACATATCTAATTATGGCTGAAACTAAATATATTACAACGAATGCGTAATTTCCTGAAAAATTATCAATTTCAAGTTTAGTCTCAAATTCACAATCAATTTTGTTTTGTCTAAGAAAAAATCCACAACTTTAAGTTCAGTCCTAAACTTAACCTGAACCTTTTTTTTTTTTGTCTAAGAAAAAATCCACAACTTTAGGTTTAGTGTTAAATATTCCCTGAATCTTTTTTGTCCTAGAAAAAAATCTCAAATTTTAGGTCTAGTCTCATATCTAACTCGATTTTTTTTTTGGTCTAAGAGAAATGTAATCAGTCGATAGGTATTGACCGACGTGGCCTTTCTATGCGGATAACAATTCCACTTCAGTAAAGTTTGTTGAAATTCTCAAATCTACCTCGTAAAAAAATGTTCATCAAATTCTCAAAAATTTGATGAACATTTTTTTACGAGGTAGATTTGTGATGGCACATGAAATTTGGCGGACGCGATTACCGTGGTGAGAAGTCGCTTCCGGCCCATTTACCAGTAAAGAGGAGTGAGACTATTATTAATTTTTTGTTGCCCAGTAATTCCGACACGGGGTCAGTGAGAATCTTCCGGTGGAATTGTTGTCGTCTTATAGCCAGGAAGCTTACAAAAATCGAGTCTATTGACGCGACATCTCCGCAGCTCCGAACGAGAAAAAGAACAAAAAACAGGAGACCTCGTCGTTAACCCATGTTAAGATTAAGAAACCCAAGCATTGTCGGTTCCCCGTTAAATATTAACAACCAAGAAGGCCACATTTCACAAATCACAGGCCATAATTCATAAATTACTTTGGGCCATAAAGGGGGTGTAAAAAAAACAAAAGGTTTCGAATCATGGTCCACGAGAAGATATCCTATATGACCTACACATCACGTGACAGAAACGGGTGACATCGACCCATGAAATGTGGAATGCATACGCAAATAATGCTGAATAAAATGGCATACATAGCATTGTATGTTGATTACATCGTGTTAGTCGCTGTAACGCCCATCACATAAAACCCTATGGTGCATAAGTTTCCTTTCTTGTCTGGTTATAACCTGTTTTGAAAGGGGACAAGTACATTGTAAATTCTAATACTTTGTCACGTAAGTGTAATCGAATCTTACATTTGACTAACCAAAAGCACTGAGGTGACCAAAACGTGAAGTTTGTGGGAAATTTTCAATTATCTCAAACTCTCTCTGACCTCCATGCGCTTAGATTTGCATGCTCCATATCCTTTATAACCTGTATTTGAAGGAAAAAGAAAATGAGGACCGACACAAAATTAGAAATTTATGGGAGAAAACTTCAAATTAATGTTAGAACTTTGCTACCGTTGGAAAAGCTGAATGATGGGGAAATTGAAAAGTGGAAGAGAGGGGATAAGAAGATTTGAAATTTATGCTAGGAAATTTTTTATTTGCATTATCAAAAGAAATGCATTGTGATGAGAGTATTGTATGATATGCAAAATGCATGATTCTCACTCGAGGATGCATTTGTTTTCATGAAAAATGGGTAACTTGAAAAATATTTTCTTAAAAATGATCGCTTATATTGCATCGATTGCAAACATAAATTAAGGAAGAATATTTTCTTTGTCCATGAAAATGTTTCGGCATAGATTGTCATCGTTGATGAAAAATTTTAATTGACTAAACATTTCAAGTGATACTAGAGATTATCTTTTTTCCTAGTTATTCATTTTTCGCGAAACAAACGGAATCTAAAAATCAAAGTTATTCAGCCCTGCAAAATCCTGCAAAAAGTAAAGTGGTTTAGTTTATTCAAGGGGCCCCCAAACTATAGATACCTAGGGCTCAAAAGGTTTGGACTTCTTACATGGTTGGGGGAATCGAGCCCAAAGTCATGGACCAAGCTAAACCACACCAGTGAGTTAGTCCTAAGAAGGATGGCCGCCATTAGCAACACAAAATCTTCCATGCGATGTGGTTAGTGGAGTATTGCACGAGTCTCTTACTGCTCGGGTAAGGATGGCGGGCCGATCGGTCACCGTTACTTCGATTCGACTTGGCGAGCTTCGCCGGATCTCATCGTTTACCCAACATATGGAAATGGGTTTTGGATTGCGAGAACGATGATAGGCCTGAAGGATCCAAAAGGCCCGATTCATGACTTGCTTTTGACCTTGTACTATTTCGAATAAGAGTGCAATAACAAGTCACAAGAAGATGGCGATTGCTTAATTCTATTATTTTGGTTTGGGTAAAGATTCAGTGGAGTGTTTGGCCAAGGCGAGACTACACATAATATGATATTATCTTGGCAAGTCACATATTGCGCACTTACTTTACTGTTTATTTTTCAATTGAGAGATATTATTTACGATGTACTTAAACTTTATTGAATCATTTCATATAATGGTTCAAGAGTTTAAATAAAATGGTGGGCTTTATTATTTGTTTTTGAATTTCGAAGAAATTTCCAAAAAACTTCTTGGATCATATATTAACTGCTCCATAAGTCACTTGTTGGGAATGCCAAACACTCAAATATTGATGTGAACATGTCTGATTCCAAATGAGTGTGAGAACGAGAAGCTCGGTAACTTTTTCGTCTTTTTTTTTTAGAATACACAAATAGTTCATGAACTTTGACTCAATAAACAATGTGGTCAATGAACTTTTGATTTGTTCAATGTGATCCCTGAACTTTTGGTATACGTTCAAATTAATCCGTGGATTATATGAAGATGGTCAATGTTGTCCACGAGCTTCAAATTAAAGGGAAGAGAACATTAGATATTTTCATATAATATAAGGACAACATATGCGAATTGGGTTAAAGTTCAAAAATTCCAATGCAAAGTTTAGGACTGACATTGCTCATTTGGCCTTAAAGGACCGTTGTGCAATTATCTTCTTTTTT
The DNA here is from genome assembly GCA_028455895.1 of Rhodomyrtus tomentosa. Taxonomy (NCBI): domain Eukaryota; kingdom Viridiplantae; phylum Streptophyta; class Magnoliopsida; order Myrtales; family Myrtaceae; genus Rhodomyrtus; species Rhodomyrtus tomentosa. Next base: position 42,407,941 of record JAPCWY010000003.1, on the reverse strand, counting down.
TAACCCCCTCAAAGGACCCAATTGAGAAGCACTAGACATTTGCTAAGCTTACTTTTAATTCCAAAAATAGTAGATATACTAAGATCTAATGCAGATTAATAAAATTGATGCATTAGGTAACGCAACGGGTTCTTACTGAATGTTTGAATATAGGCCCCACCCGTTTTAATTTATATTATCGAAGATACTAATTCCGCACATCAATCATATCTCTTACCTTAAACAATGTCTGATTCGAAATGCAGTTGGATTGTCCCAAAAATACAGGAGAAACATTGTATTTATGACGTCATATAGAATAGACCAAAGTCCAGAACCTTTGAGCCCGGTAGTGAAGGTGGTTGCATCATGGCCTTGGTTCTTCGTGGAACGATGAAAATGCACTCTTCTCATTAAACTATTTTGTCTACAATTTCTCGAATATATATATACCGTATAGTTTCTGAATGTCCCTCCGGATTTTCCCTTTTCGCACACAAAACAACACGTTAAGATACATTTGGCATCGACCGTCAACCTCTCGGTGCAGGCGTAGTTGGTCGGGGTGTCAGAGATTTTGAATTTAATGAACTGGACGTCACTGCTGCTCTGGATTGGGGTCACCTGCATAAGTTAAATGTCTGGAAATAACCGTTCACGGGACTTGTAAGATGTTTTACGAGCCTTCAAGCAAACCGTTCTTCCATTTATGTGCTCCTAAATCAAATTTTTTAACCAAAAAAAAAAAACAGCGCTAACCTTCATAGCGTTAGGCATTAATCGTGAAAAATCGGTTGCTCAATCCGACGGAGAGTAGAACATACACGAAAAAACACACACACACACACAAAAGGGCAAAAATGGCAGGCTTCCGTTTTCGGCTTTGAAAGGATAATTAGATTAGATAGAAAAGAGGTTTGTACATTACAAACCTAACACGCGACACAAATTCAGGTAAGATCCACATGAAATAACAATAACATGAAAGAATAAACACTTTCTCTAAGCCACGTGCTTTGCAAGAGAATTAGCGCGCACTGATTCTTCTCTAACGTAAGTCACCCATAATTCGCAATCATCAAAAAGCCGCGAGTTGCGATCGAACATTAATCATCCGTAATTAAGTTCATAATTAAATGTATACGATGCGGCGATGCACGCATGCAATCAATCAAATGAAAAGCGGTTATGCATCAAACTTTGCTGCCGGGTTAGCCATATGTTTCTTTATCTAGCCAATCTCGAGCCATCTCTCTTTGGCCGATCGTTCAATTACATTATCCAAGACAACAATATGCAGATACATTTTTGGTTAAACCCGACAACCTATGTTAATTGGTCTTGGAATTAATCCCATCTTAACTTGTTGAGCTTGCGTTATTCCCTTATCAAAATCATCACTAATCACGAATTCGAATTTGCGGGTGAACGTACCGGGAATTTACTCGCCTATCATGATTTGAAGGGAAATCGTTTCCACACAAAACTATTCCACGAGCAGGTTGTACATTTTTTTTTTTTTGGGTTCTTTTCTCGTCCTTTTCTTTTTTTTTTTGCGATTCTTTTTTCTCACCTTAAAATTTCAGGCCCAAAATTATATATATATATAAAAGAGCAGCGGCTTACGATGTCTACTAAGGACAATGACAGGAAAAACAAAATTATGAATAAGATCGAGACAAAAGTATTCACCCAAGACATTAACTGCGCTGTCAGACAAGGATTGTGAGAGAGGGAGAGAGAGAGAATCTATGATGACCTCATGATATAGCTGGGGAAGAAAGAAAGAAGAGAGGAAATCAACCCATGTCCAAAAATTTATTTAATTTTTTTGATCAATTTTTTTTTTATTTTATCGAGGGGAAATAAATTTTAAATCATAATTACCAAATTATTACAAGGGCCAAAGTGGGGGGTCACATGATGTCTTGTGAGCATTTCATAATTTTCATGTAAGAGGAAACTTCTGGTCCATAGATTGGGGCCTGTCTCCATATGTGGAGCAGTCTTAGGTATGGTCACTTTCTCTAGCAGTCTGAGGTCTGCCTCAGTCAATTCTCTTCTCAAACCCTAAAATGTATTTTTCCCCCCCACCTTCCTTACCCAATTTATGGCTAAAGATGAAAATATGTGTAACCTAGTTATATGTGTATACTGCGCCATATAAATTGATTTTTATTTCCACAAGTGGTCTAGCCTAGGGTTGTAGAAATGTTTGGCACTTATGTCCGTGTGTGACTATCCAGTTCAGTTCGCAATCGACGCATTTAATGTAATTTTTACCTAGTGTGATGACTAGTATAATTACCATTTTCCACAACTCCGACCAGGGTCGCATCAGATTTTTGAGTTCCACCTAAGATGACCCAACTCGAAACGTATTCGAAAAAACTCATCAGCAATGGACAAATATCAAGTTTTCTGGACCCGAGAGTGGTTGCTCGATTCAATCCTATTTTAGGATCTGGTGCGCATATTGCCTCGGCTTTAAGATTCACTAAAAGATGGAATGGGGATACTTCGTATTGCTCGCTGTTGTTTACACCTTCTCGAGTCGAGGTAGCTAGGAAATCGGTATGTATTTTCACTAAGGTACATTCACAGATAAAACTGATCCTTTAGTCGTCCCATTCCACATCGCGCGATGATATGGGCCGTGAAGAAGCTTAATTCCTCGATGCACCAGTTTAAGGGCAAAAATAACATTTAGGAGAGATTTAAAACATCTTCTATGATCAGTTCACCTATACTTTAAAAAAAAAAAAAAAAGCAGCATCATGCATGGCATGACTCGGATCTTATGGTGTTGGGTGACGAAGAAGCAAGCGAAACCCCAACTCATTTGCTCATGCTTGTGGTCAGATATATTCAAATGAGCAAATGCTAGGTCAAATTTTCAACATGTCTTGTACCCTAACATAAAATTAACAAGTTTAGTTCTTTATTGTTGAGAATGTCCAGCCCAAAATATAAACTTTCACGTGGAGGGAGGCTATATATATACACGAAATATGTGATGCTTTAATACCATCTCTCCGGTGTAATCATATTAGGAACGACACGCGAAATTTCGAGGGAGATCAAATATGCAAAGAGTTTATATATTTCAGGTGCAGGTGGGATTACAAAAATTGATGCAAAATTCGGCTATGGCACCATGTCAAAATGTCCAACCCAAACAGCATTGCGGACACTTTCCCGCATTTCGGATTTGTCCATCCTAAACAGTGGGTCGAATTCGGAGTGAATAAGACACAATCACCAATCTGTAAAAAGCCATTGGAGGAGCATCGACCTCAAATTGGTCCTTTTCACTGGGGAAGAAATTGTCCCTTTTCTTGTTTTCCGTTTCCATTTCCCACAGACCCTCGTTTCAGCAATAATTGATGTACAACATGCCACTCTTTTCTCGAAATGCAGTGGAGAACAAAACTCTACACCCTCGAAGCAGACCAACCCTCTTCCTAAGTCACTTCAATATCACATGAATCTCTCACGTCCCAGTTCCCCATTTCAAACAACTCCCTTTCCACATCAATCTCTCCAACATAATTCCACAAATATATATCTTGAAAGTTCGATTTAATATTTAATTATAATGTCATTTCCCTCAAGATTAGTCCGGTCGTTTTTTACATGACAGTGAGCGTATAAATGTGTAATTTGAGGAGGCAGACAAGAGTCTGGAATGGTTCCAACTCGGGAACTCATGCTCTGATATCATGTAAGATTTTGCAGGATCAGTGCCAACTATTTTAAAAACTTAGGCAGTCAAAATAGTCGACAGCGATCCCACAAAATCTCACTTGATATTAGAACATGAGTTGCCGAGTTGGAATTTTATTAATTGTTGGCACTAGGCTCGTCAAATTTTGAGAGGGATAAAATATGACCCTGTCAAAGTTAACACGCACGTCTCAATCAAATTTTGTTTATTGAATGTAGTTCCATTTCTTCATTGGAAGAACCAACGTGGGTCGATTTCAGTTTAAGGCAATATTTACCTCTCTCTCACATCCCAAAGACATCCTATATTCCATTGCATCTCCCGTGAAGTGTAAAGCATCAAGAGGTCAGCATCAGTTTTCGCTTCTAGAGATCATCATACCGTACATAATAACAATAATAATTCTGACGAAATCAAACCCTAACACAAAACGCAATGATGTCATCATCATCATCATCATCTGAGCACCGGCTCTTAGATCCGCAAAACCATGCAACATGCCCTAGTTCTTCAAAGGTAGGAACTCGAAGAACCGGCGCTGATGCGGCGGAGGGCTCGCGCTCTTCCCGTTGACATCATCTTCGCCGTCACCATCGCCACTGCAGAGAGGGAACAACTGGAGGGTAAGTGAGTCCTCTTCGCGCTCTTGGCCGGCGGCGGCGGCCTGGCTGGGGTCGTCTTGGAACGGCGAGGACACGAAGAAGTTCCGGAGGTCATGAGCCCTGACGATCTTGTTAGGGTCCATGGATGCCCTAGCGGCGGCAGGGCGGAGAGCTAGGGCGGCAGCAGGAGGCAGCGCGACCGTGGACGGGGGTGGGGTATTTATGAGGTGGGTGGGATGAGGACAAGGAGGCAACTGCACCATCTGCCACGTGGCATTCCTCTCCAGAAAGTTGCTGCTGGCGCTGTGCCTTCTCGTCCACTGAAATTCCCCGTCGTCGAATTTGATCCACTGGTCAGACGAAGACGACGACGATCTCGTTCTACGCTCTGCCAAAGTTGCTGCCGATCCTGCTTTTGGCGCCCTTTGAGCCGTAGCTCCTGCAGATTCCTGGCAAGAAAGACCAAACAAACAAAAAATATATATCACGATGAGGAATTTCTCTAGTTTTCAAGAAACAATTATGCCAAAGACACACGACGAATTCTTGGAAACTACGTTGCACCCAACAGCAAAATTGAAACCACGGAACTAGGAATCTAACTGAGTGTACCATTCGAGTCCCCGAAAAGGACCTTGACATTGGACATGAGAGGCCAACAAAGATCGTACTAAACTAGCCATAGCTAGGGTTATTGCACTGTCTTTTCCAAACTTTTGTACCACGTATTTTGCTGCATCTTCTAAGGTATCCCAAAGTGACATGTAAGCTCCCATGACATCTTCAAACAATGCCATATTATGCATAATACTGCACGTCAGGGGAAGAAAAAGGGAGGGACAGTCACTGCACCATGGGTTTGACTTATCTTGAAGGTTTCGACAGAACATCGTCTGCTTTTTATGTTTCATTTTTTCCTAGACTTGCATTGTCTCAGGATCTGCAGAAAGAGAGAGAGGGAGGGGAAAAATGTATACATGTCTGTGTATATCATTAGGCGTGCTTGTATCAGAAAGAAGAGAGAGGGGAGGGGGCAAGAATGAGATGAGAGGAATTGGTGAATGAATGAAGCACAGACCCCCAGAAAGCCCAGCTAAGTTTCATAACAGCTGCCCCCGACAGAAAGGAAGGAATGCAGCTTTTTGGGACGAACTCTTTTCATTTCCCAACAAACACGAGAAAAGCTTTCTCTTTTTCACCTTCTCTTCTTCTCTGCATTGTTCTTTAAACCGAAAAAAAAAAAATTTGCTCCTTTTTCCCCTCTCAGCTCTTTCCTATCATGAATCTCAGTTTGAATTATCTCCTAATCATATGAGCACAAGAAATCCTCAAATTGCTTTTCATTGGAACCCCTTTTGAGATGCCGAGATTACTGTCAAAAAGCATGTTACAAAATTCAAAAGAGGATGGTCTTTTTTGAGCTGTCTGTGTGAGCTGTGTGAAGGAAGTTTATAACTTTGAGCAAAGGTAAGTACTTGAGAAGAAGAAGAAGAGAGAGAGAAAGAGAGAGAGAGATTAAGGACCGACCTCTGCTAGTGTACTGCAGTTTATGGGGGGTGCCCAGTTGTTCTTGGTCTGTTCAACTTCAAGCACTGTCCTACTCCCGCCTGTGGACAAAAAGGAAAACAGAAAGAACACAACTTTACATCACAACCCTACAGACAGAATATATCACAAAAAACAATACATCAGAAGAATCTAATAGGACTAAAACAAACCAATAATTCTCTCTTCTAGTCTTGTCTACCACATTCCATGTGACCCTCACCCAGGAAAAAAAATTAAAAAAAATTCCCAGGTTTCAACATGATAGATCAATCATAGCAAGGAGCATGAAATGAACTTGTATTTGCAATGACCATTCGACATTTATAGCTCAAGAGCCCCAAATGTGGGAGCGCAGTGTGACCTGTTTCTTTCCTTTCCGATTCTTCAGGGTCGCGGTTTGGCTCCTCCGGGGCTGCCTCCATCTGGCGGCGGCGCTTCTGCCGTTCCCTGGCCTTGTGGTTCTGGAACCAGTAGAAGACGTTCTTCCCCTCGATCTTGCCGTACCGGCGGAGCTGCGCGGTGATCTGCTGGATTTGGTCGGCGTTGGGGGTCCGGGTCCCATGCCGGTATAGCTCCTCCAGGGTCCGCAGCTGCTCCGGCGTGGGGTTCCACCGCGAGCTCACCACCACCTGTGGCGAATTGAAGTCTCTTTTGCTTTGCTCAGCCATAGTCGCTGCAAAAAAATAAAAATAAATGCAAGCTGTAGAAGTTGAGGAAATGAATTTACTCATCGAAAAATAGGAAAAAAGAAGAAGAAAACTTTATAAGCTGGAACTAATCATGGATATCACATACGTAGTCCAAAGCATGAGTGTCCTAAGTTAATCTTATCCTGCAAAAAACTGAAAATGTCAAAAAAGAAGAAGAGATTAATACATACCCAGATGGTGATTTAGCGCAAAAATGTCGGCGGCACCGTGGATACGGCTCAAGCAAGGCGGCGCAGCGTTGACGCCGCCGTTATTAGGAGAAGGGTTGGCGACCGGCCTCGGCATGAGTGGGCGAAGCTTCCGGCCGTTGAAGGAATCGGCCATGTACAGATCTCCATCGTCATTGTAACCCATCATCCACATGTTTCTAGACAGCAACAGTTCAGCGCTGAAACGCTAGGGTTTCTCGGAAACCAGAAGATGAAGTGGATGGGAATGGAGGGTGGAAAGCTTTATGGAAGGGAGGTGGGGGGAGTTCAAGACGCAGATATGATAGAGCCCTCACTTTGAAAAAAGGTAGATATGGTGCAAATATGGAATGCGTTGATATGCCAAGGGAGAAGACGAGGGTTTCTGCAGCTATAAATTTAATATGTGCAAGAAAAGATAGTTGAGGTTAGTTGGGGTTGAACAGTTGTGAGAGAGAGAGAAGAATTTGAGTTTCTCAGATTTTCAGGGAAGGGGATTGATCACTTGAAAGAGATAGAAGACTGGACCAAGAGAGAGAGAGAATGATGTTTGAATAGGTGTAGCTAGTAGGTCTAAAAAGGTAAATGGTTTGATTCTGCGATACTAGTGTCATAAATGGTATAATCTTAACCGTAATTTCACTCATAATTACCTCGTGTTTTATATGAAACAATTGTTAATTTGGATATTGTGCAGTCATAAACAGCTTCCTCGTACTACTTGCTCTCTCTTGTATTAACGATGACTTTACGTTAATATTTTCGTAACATCTTAACATGCTATGATCACACTCCATCATTTCTTTTGTAGATACCTTTCAATCGAGGTCGAATGAATTTCAGCACTTATCTGGGGTCCACGTATGGTAACGTTACTCCTAATTAGAACTACCTTACGAAAAACCCACGTCGTCGATATTCGAATAGGTTTTGCTTCGACGCAAGACAAAAAAAAGGCCGAGTCGACACTAACGAAAGAAAGCGGTGAAGGCGATATCTAGAGCGTTATTGCCACGCGAAAACCCCGGCTCTCGCCCTAAGAGTTCATTTCACAGGGTTGGTTTTTTGCGGGGTCCGGTTTTGTGGACGCCGCGGGGTCGTTCTTGAGCTTAGAGAAAGTTTAGGGCAAAAGGCAAGACATGGTTCAAACTCAAGAACGAGGGAGAGAGCATTGCAGCCAATACGGACACATGTGAGGTTGACTAGGCCATAGAGCTGTCGTTTAAGAGAGAGAGAGAGAGAGAGAGAGGCGTGGAATTCTGGGGGATTATCGGGAGGAGCGAACCAAAAACGACGTGACCATGATTGAGAGAGAGGGAGAGAGAGAGAAGAGAGAGAAAATGGCCATGGAGAAATTACAGCATTAAGCCTTTCTCTCTCTCATATTAATTCTGGGGTCTTCTTCTCTTCTCATGTCTCGTGCCTTTCACCATTATTCTCAATCCGAACTGCCCCTCTTCCCCACTCTGCCCCCTTTGCCTTTTCCTTTGTCTGCTCTCTCTCTCTAGACGAACAATGACCCCCCCCCCCCCCCCAAAAAAAAATATGAAAATTGAAAATTCAGCCGAATTTCAAAAAATGAAAAATGATTTCACGAGTACGGTACAATCTAAATCGTTGATCCACACAATATCACCGTCTGTTTTATATAAATTACTCATTAATTGAGAGATAATATAGTCAGGAATAAATAACAGTACTATGTAGCCTAGCATCTTCCCTAAAAATACCATTTTTTTTGGGTGGGATTGACAATACTATTATGAATGTTATAATCTTAACAGTAAATTCACACATCATCGCAACTTGTTTTGCATAAAAGAAAAACTCATTAATTGAGAGATCGTGCGATCATAAATAACTGACAGTACTAACGGACTGACGGTACTATTATACTGTTATGGATGATACAATCTCAACCGTTAATTCACACACCATCGCCGCTTATTTTACATGAAACACTCGTTAATTGAGAGATCGTGTGATCATAAATAAATGAAAGTACTAGCAGAATATTAGGCCAGGATCATGTTTTCAAAAATAACGTTTCGTTTCCCAAAAGACCCAGAAAATCGAATGGGAAATTCACATCTCTCTCTCGGTCTGACCAGATCGTACGGTTCATTGGCCCCTTTCCAACATCTTCTTTTGTCCTAATACATGTCTTTTTATTTTTCCCAATTCACCACCCGCTTTTGTGTTCCCATATGTTCCGCGCACAAGGAGACACCGATCTTCACATCTCGTACTAACTTCGTGGAGGTGGAAATTGCACCGACCCCCTCGCAATTTGTGGTATTTGCTCTCCTACTCCACCCCCCATGACCAAGAGAATGGTGCCTGTGTTTTTACTATGTTCACCCCCTCGCGATTGATGTGGCTTACATATTCGCCGCCCGGAGCGGTTCGGATAATGTGCCTTGCCGCTACGGTAGTCGAGGATGAACGATATTGTTAGAATAAGAGAGATGGATTCGTGGTGTGCCGTATGCCCGCCGAGTTTGAAGTTAGGGTTTCTCCTAGTCGTAAGGAGTCTTGATCCAGAACTTAACGAACTTAGCCGCCCTGTTCCGGCCATAGGGTTTCATTTCTACGAAAATGCATCATGTCTCATTTGCATTTTTTGGCCAAGAAACACGGTTAAGCGTCTAGGGTTTATGTTGTAACCAAAGAAATTGAGATGTCATTCGACATTTCACCGTCTGATGAGGACGGATATAGTGATTAAGATAGTATATACTCTCCATCCTAACAACTATTTCATCTTCCCCTCTTATATACAGCCTTATTCTTTTTTTTTTCCTCCCTCACAATTCATGATTAGAAGGAAAAGCTTCCTCCAATCGGGTCTCCGTTTGACGGATCATGAAACACAGACGTCGCACACGTTCAAACTTACTCAAAACAAACATGAAATGGTGTTCGGATATGTATAGCCCGCCAGTCACAAGATCGATTCGGAGGAACATGCGAACCCGTAATTATGTGTCGGGTCACATCTCATATAAATTATCCATTGTCCGGTGAAGTTACCATCCGACCTCGCCGGATCTGGCGAGGCAGGGCTCTTGGCGTCGCATAATGTTCGTAAGAATGAAATAGCCACCTCTTACACACACACACTCTCTCTCTCTCTCTATCTCTCTCTCTCTTTCATTCACGAGCTATCGCTATTGCATGCAGAGATTGTGTCCTGGTCTCGAATCATCCAACTCATTTGTCCCAATGTCCCATTTCTCTCACCACACCTCATTTATCACCCTCTCTCCTCTCTCTCTCCCTCCCTCTCTAAAAGAAAGAAATTTCTTATCATCATTGTTATATAATTGGAAGTTTTGGTAGAGAGAGAGAGGGAGAGGGAAAGAGAGATGGGGCCAAGAGATTTTCACGGCTTCAGCGGCTGACTACACAGCCCACACTGCGCATTCAATAATTTTCTTATGCTGCCGTGGAGATAACAGATACGTCAAGGGACGCCAGAAATGATGTCAAAAGATTGGATTTGATGGAGCTTCGAAGGTATCTAACAACAACAACCAAAAATCATGGTGGTGATGATGGTATTCTAGGACACGTGTACGGTGATGCGCGGTGGACTTGGGACTGTGACGTGAGATCATGCATGATGGAGAGGAGATGGTGGGGAAGTGTCAGAGAATTGCATTCGACCTGGTGTCTGTAATAAAGCGTTGAATTAAAAAACATAAAATAGATGGTAATTTTCTTGATTTTCCTCTCTCTTTTTTAATTTTTTTGACTGTCTCTTGCTTTTTTGGTATTTTTGTTGGAGAATTACCAAAAAAAAATTTCTAAACCTAATGTAATTATGTCAATTTAGTTATAAATTTTATTTTTGTTAATTCAATCATAAATATATTATAATTGTGTCAATTTAATCCATTTCACAAGCTAATGGTGACATGGTAATTTTTAATATTTTTTTATATGTCATATTTTTAATTATTTTTAAGACAATTTTCTATATTTATTTATTTAGTTTAGGATCGGCGGAGGTCTATCAAAGCATTACTCGGGATATTTTAACGTTTTCATATCAAGTACAGAACGTCTATGTTCTTTCATCTATGCAATGAAAAAACAAGTTAGTCTCTCTTCCCGAAATCGAAAGTTTACTAGTCTCTTATTAACTTTGACCACACACAAGTAAATAGAACTTGAACATCCTATTATAGTTATTATATACGGCACTAAAGTTAGGAATTAGCTCGAATCTACACTGTTTCACACCTGTGATTATATGGATCTCGGGGGCTAAAGTTAGGAATTAGTTCGAAATGGCGCAGCCAGTTTTTTTGAATTTTTTTTTTAAAGAATACTTTTGAAAAAAATCATTAACAAGATCCGATACGTCAAATGTTACATAAGAACCGTGGCACAAACTTTTATTTCACCATGTTATGGTTGAGAAAAATGTGCAGGGAACTTTTTCAGCAGGTTGTAAGATTGTAAATTTCATGCAGGAAAGGTTTTTCGATGAGTTTCACACAACATAAATTCATTCTAGAAAGGGAGATTTGTTTCCACTTACGTTGTTAATTATTTCTTGGCATTAACAAGTATTGGTACTTGGGAAAATGTAACTTGCTGATCCACACGACTATTCCTTAAACACCGTTCTTCTTTGTTCATTATATTAATGTGCGTAGATTAATTTAGTGGTTTCCTTTTTTAGTTGTCGGTACAGTTGACTATATATCAATTAATGCAGATAATGGAGTTAACTATGCCATGAAACTTTTTGCATTAACAAATTGTGAAGCGCTAAATGAGGAAAGTTTAATACCATGAAAAATCCTCAAATTGGTATATCTATAACAAATTTACTCCAAATTAATTTTTTAACCATAAAAAATCCTAAATCGGTAAACCTGTGACAACTTTATTCCAAACTAATTTTTTGACAACCAAAAATCCTAAACTAATATATCAGTGATAAATTTACCATCAATTAATTTACCTTTAATTTTGTCAATACCACGAAAAATTCCACATTGGCATACTAGTGACAAATGGAGAGTGAAAATTCCAAACTGGTACACCTGTCAACTGTAACGTGTCATTCAACTCAGGAATTTGAAGATAAAATTTAACAGAAACTAACGAATGGTTAATTTGTTACATGTGTATCGATTTAGATTTTTGTAATCAAAAAATTAAATTGAGATAAATTTACGATAGATGTATCAGTGTAGATTTTTTGTGGTATTAATCCAAAGAGAAAACCTAGAAATATTAGAAGTGCCCTTCACTAGCACTTATTTTACTTAGGTGAGAAATATTCTGCAAATCAAACCATTCTTTCTCGAACGTGATGAATAAGTACTTTCAAGCACATTTTACTAATATCTAGGAGCACCTTTTGAGTTGATCAGGTGGAAAGATCAAAGGGGGTACTAGGTTGTGGACTGTGTGATTTGACAAGAGCTTTTTCTTCAGCCAAGGCCTCATTAAACGCGGACACACACACCTAACTTTTATTAATTAGGGTTTCTTTGGCCCTGGACGATTGGTTGGTCAACCACTTCACGCATTCACGCCGAGAAGGGAAAGCAGAAGAGGACAATTTAGAGTTAGCGGCGGTGATGTTTTGAGAAGCCGAGGAACCGGTTACTTTAAATGAAACATGCCTACGAACTTGGTTGGATTAGATTGGTCTCATGAAGGTACAAGAGAGGTCCTCACATCAAGATTAGATCCCAGTCTTATTATTTGATTGCATGTGAATTTTTATTATCTGAAGTCCTGCATGCGTCTATTCAACCATCGATTAAGAAAACTGTGCAGTTTGTACCGACAACTGATTGTATTTGTGTGATCTACAATTAGTACTTTCAAAATTGAATTATTCCAAATCAAGCATGATAAAGAAGTACCCTGAAGGCACGCCTTAACATGGCTCTTTTGTTTTTCGTAATCACTCAAGCTGATTCATCCTTAACGCAAGTCTTTACTTTGATTGGTAAATAACTTTGTTCGAGCATGAATACCTCGCGTCTCAACAGACCGACTTAGAGCTTGATGGCCGGTATGGCGAATGGCAAGTGGCTCCTCGATCGCAACAGACGAGATCCCAAGAGATCCGATCCAGGGCGCAAATGATAATCTTTCCGCGATTCCCAAACTATAGGATGGTGCTCCTCACAGTGGGTTCATCAATAATCTTCTTCTTGAACTCAAAGTCGAGGATCAGGCGAATAGGGAAGTTGCTGTGTCGGTCATTTAGGAGTGGTTTGGTTTAGAAATCATTGCAGATATGTGTGGGAGTTCCGATCCTAGGAATGGACCAGCCTACGTCTCAATCGAGTATGAGAATGTTATCTCTCTCTCTTATCAAGGTAAGTTCACGTGTTCCTCGTACTCCCATATTAATAAATCCTAAAACTAGGTTGAAACAAATTAGCTGCTCATTACTATGGATCTCCGAGATGTAATTTTCCTGATCATCTTCGTGTACATTATTCTCGTATTCTAGGTTAGTACAATTAAAATTCGCTAATTGGTATGTCACAGAATAATCTTTTTCCTCAAATTAAATTACAACTCTTTAAAAAACTCAAGCTAGTACCCCCTATCGAAATATACCATACGTTAACATTACTTCCAATATTCCGTGAAATTGGTATACATGAACTGAATTGGCACAAATACAAAAGATTTAAATTTGAATTGACAAAAAAAAAGTTTAAGATCGAATTAACACAATTATAATAGGTTTAGAACCTTTTTTAGTAAGTGTTAATATCACAAAAAATCTCAAATTGGTACTGATAAATTTACCCCAAACTGTTTTTTCATTGCCAAAAATCCCAAATTGATATGTCTGTAATAAATTTAATCCTAATTAATTATTTTGACCACCAAAATTTTTTTTAGTAAGAGTAATACATATCTGTGATGACTCCTCAACATCAGGTGTGATGGTTCTATTAAGATTAAATATTACGTTTTAAAGTTGGTGAAATGACAAATTAAATGGTTCTGAAATCATACTCATAAAGAAATAATAAACCACTGGTCATACTGACTGTTTGGGTCCATTGAAAGCTTTCTTTAAGAATGATGGTAACCGCTACTTCTTTTATAAAAATAACAGTTATATAAAGAAAGACTACAGTTGATACAAAAAATTTGGTTATCAAAATATGAGCATAAAGTAATGACTCTTTGGTGTTGGTTTGTGAATTTATTATATTTAAAGTCTCACCTGGTTTGTGATGGCTAGATAGCGGTGCAACATATTATGTTGCGTTTACCATATAGGAATTCATAAATTAAAAGATACCAAATCAGGATGAATCAAGCTCACTATAGAAGCAACTATAAAGCTGATGTTGAATTGATTGGAATGTCATTCCAGATTTTGATTTTATTGTGACATTAAGAAACATATTTTATGTATTCTTCGTAAAGACGGAATTTATTTTTCATATCAAGTTTGGACAGTATAGTTACTCTTTTGAGATTTCAAATAAAATAATTACTATTTCTTTTAATTAAAATAAAGTTGGGTACTACTCTATGTCCAATGGATTGTATAGATTATGTTTATCTACCAATGAATTATACGTCGCTTATACAGCTAAAACGCTGTTTGCAAAATATCTATGCCTAAGGAACAATCATGCGCATTATGGAATAAATTTATTGATTACATCAGTAAATAAAGAGTGGAAAGACTGATAAAAACAAGCATTTGCTCACTCTTAAAAGTGACCTAGACACATGCGTAGATTGAAGCAGATGTAAGATAACTAAGATAAAGGATAAAATAGTAGTCGATAGTTATGACCTATTGGAGATCATTCATACTTATATTAGTGGATCATATATGATAATATTGTGAAGAGTTTTTATTTCATCACATTTAAATGATGATTTTTCTTTATATGTTTTTGCACTTGATTAAAGAAAAGTTTAATTTTCGTGACAAGTTCAACATATTTCTGACTACAATCAATAAAATTTTAAAATAAAAATTATAAAGATTATCATTTTTGACCAAGGTGGTGAATATCGTAGTTGGCATGACAATGCTGGATAGTTTAAAAAGAGTCATTTACCAAATACATAATGGATTCTGGGATATTAACTTAATTTACTATTCTTGAACAGAAAAGTGTAATTGAAAGGCGCAATCAACCATTACGGATATGAAGAATAGTATGATTTATAAAACTAACTTTTATGATGTTCTGTTGGGGTTCAGGTTTTTGTTATCAAGACAATTCCTGATGAAGTTTATCAAATCCCACAAGCACAGAATAAAGGTTAAAGTAACTCCTCTTAAAAGATCAATCAGGCAGAGGCGATCAGTTGTATCAAGTCATACTATCCAGTAAAACAAAATTGCAAAATCGACTATATAGTTGATCTAGTAATTTATACAGTTGCTATTTCTTGTTCATAATTAGAACTGTGGTTGGGTGCATGGTAGATGAGATACATAATATGAAACATACAGTACTTGAAAGCTTATTAGCATGTCTTAAGGTCACAATTCCATCTGCTGCAATTAGGTATGCAAAACTGAAAGGAATTTCAAATAAAAGTTTTTAAGTAGTTACATCCGATAACTTTTTTTTTTGATAACCTAGGTGTCCAGGCCAGCTTGTGCGTACCTCGACTATTCCTTGGGGGAGACTAACACAGCAACTCACCCCCATAGCCCCCCACTTAAATCACAGGTGCTCATTTGGGGAATCGAACCTGGGAACAGTGCGCCTAACCACACAATCGCAAGTGCACCCTAACCAACTAAACTACCTATGGATAGGTTATCCGATTACTTTTTAATCAGTGCTTTATTTAAGAAGTTTAAAGACATATTGGTATGAAATTTTTCACTCATAAAGAATTGGTAGACTTAAAATAATTTTTATTCAGTCTCTCATAAAGTTTCTTTTTGAAATGATTAAGGTATTAATAGTTCATTATAATAAAGAGCTTTATCATACAGATATTGAAATTTCTTCTTAATTGGATACTTCGAGGAAGTCTATATTATATAACCCGAAGGTTTTGCCGCAGATGATTCAGATAAACTTGTGCGCAAAGAAAGAGGAATCCCATGTAAATGCCATGGAATAAAGTTTGTTCATGTTCATGGGTATTCTGGAGTGAAATGTCTTTTTATGGATTTAAGTAAACTTTTAGACAATTGTTACTTGAAGTTTCATAGTATTATTGTTATATTCTGTTCAATTAAGAACAAAGTAAATTAGTATATATACTATAAGATCAGTGGGAGGAATTTATTTTCCTTGTGTTCTCTACGGACGATATCTTGCTCGAAAGCAATTTTCTTAAATTATTGCATAAGGTGAGACAGATATTGTCGAAGTATTTTTTACATGATTGATCTTGATAAAAGTGTTTTGTCTTAAGCATTGAGATTTGTGTGGATCATTCTTGCCATGTATTGGTTAAACCCAGGACAAGTTCACTGGGTGACTACTAAGAAAGTTTTAAGGTACTTAAAAAAGACAAAATGTCATATATAGGACCTAAAGCTAGTAGGGCATTTGGATTCAGACTTTGCTAGCTGTCAGGATGATATGAAGTTTACAACTACATATATTTATATGTTTAAATAGAAGTGCAGTATTATAGAAAAGAGTAAACATAAATTTATGTTGTCATCTATCAAGAAAGCGGAGTTTGTAGTATGTTTTTCAAATGCTATTCAGGGCATTTGGCTTCGGAATCTCATTAAAGAATTGGTCGTACTTAATTTTATGGATAGACCCATACAATTGTATTGTGACAATAACTCTGTAATATTATTCATTAACAACAACAGAGGTCCCAAGGGGTCTGAGCATCTGGCGGTCAAGTTTTTTTACCATAAATGTAACAGATGAACAATGTGACACTACAGTGGAGTTTATTACACAGATGATAAGAGTGCAGACTCACTAATTGAAGATCTTTGCTCATACACATTTAGATGACATGTCGCAAACATAAAAGTATCGTGGGATGCTGATATGACATGTTAATTGATGGGCTGAGTAAGCACGATAAGATGATGTTGTTCAGTGGGAGCTGCTTTTGGCATTCACTCTAATAAAGGTTATATATGTGTTTGTCACATTTTGTAACATCTAGGTATGTATCAACTATATTGCGTGCAATAAATTATGATGATATTAAATACATATATCAGGTGAAAATCTCAAGAAATCGTGCAAACATTGAATGATGGCTAAGGCATTTATTTTAGCCAAAAAGCTTATGTCTTGTTACACGTAAAGTATAGTTAACTATAAAGGTGAGACATATGTTAGTTCGTTGGAACAGTAAAAATATTCTCTCGTGACACGTCATGTTTCGTGATACATAAAGTGAGAGAATAGTGACTAACAAGAAGTATAACATATAAAGTGTCTCTATTATTTGAAATGCTATCTATTTGCCATACTTACATATCAAATCCACATCATTAAAGTTAAGATTATTCGTGATCATGGATGGCTTTGTGTCTTCTGATGCAGTTACTGGCATGGTTCGGTACTTGATACTTTATGAGATCGGATTGACTTTTGAAAATTATCTCTAGACCAATATAAAGATGTATATATACGGTACAGTTACAATTAATTTAGCCCAAGTGAGAGAATATTAAAATATATTCTTTTTGGATATGTTCAATTGTGGGCTTTATTAATTGTTACTGTAATTATTAATTGGTCTAATAAAGAAATATATATACAGTTTACTAATTCTAATCAGATATGAAGCTGGATAGTGTGGGCTGAAATAAACCGAATCTTTAATAAGGGAATATGTTTCATTCTCTATAAATAGAGCTCAAGTCCCTCATCTAAATCCTGATGTCCGCAAAACCTTACATAAGGAGTCGTTAGAACAATACGTGAGGGGCCGTCTCATTGAAGCCAGCGATAAAGGGGTTTATAGAGGAGAAGATCATATGCATCGGATCGTCGCAATTCCACATTAAGAACGATGGATCCGCAACAAGGTGCGTTTATTTTTTAATTCTATGGATTGGTGATTCGTGTATCTATACGTGCGATTCTTGGATCGCTGCATACGGATAAAATTCGTAGCTTACATGGGTGACTTCATTGGAAAGAGCCGCCAAAGGACAAAATCATGAGATTCGACGTGGCATGGACCGAAATGAACAGTATCTCGTGTGAGTTAATCTACGAGTATTGCACGTGATAACCCAGTTGACCACCCATTTATGCTAGATATGATTTCATAATCTCAACGTCAACATACAAATTGCACGCAATTCTCTCGCGAGAAGAAATTCGTACGGGCAAGAATCACTCACAGCAATGGTCTTTTTGTTTTCATCTTTATTCTCTCGAAACCATCTAAATATTAGTTGACCCCGTTACTAATAGGGCTCCTCGTAACTGTTCACCGGCCCAATCAGTAAACACTCGAGATATACAAGTTAAGGTTGACAGTTCGTGTTCATGGGTTAATTTCTACGGTAATATTCAATAATCAAATGTTGTATTTTTGTTAAGCACGCTAGAAACAGGGTGATCACATTAGTGGTCCTTGCTACTCCTGCTTGAAGTTGAAAATCGTCCTCGTCCATACATGTTCTTCTGATTAAGGACAATCGTTGGTTCTTTTCTTAGGAAAAATATGTAAGCTATTACACGATTTTTTTTGTCGACTCCTTCAATTTTAGATTTGATAATAGTGTTGCGGGAATTGTACAAGGACCATTTTCATGTAGTGACTATTTAAAAAAAAAAATTACGTAGGTCAGAAAATGGACTATTTCGATCATTTACCCAAACTAACATTAGAACTTAACAACGAGATTAACATCCTTTTGTTCACATCAATGATTTTTTTTTCTTCTTGTTGAAACGTTTTAAGGACAACCGTTTTGGAGTGTGATTCATATTTTCTTGCGACAGGAAAGCATGTGGGTCCCACTCCACGCTGAGCGGGCCGTGCTCCGAAGGAGCCGGCCCTATAATGTCCTCAAGAGGACAGCACTCCCTAGATATCATAGGGTTTTTACAATTTGAATAATTAATAATTTGGGTTTGGGCTCATAAATAGCCATTACTATATAAATTCTTTTTCGCTTTTTTATTAAGTGATGTAATGAGAATTTGATGCAGTACAACTGACATATAATTTCCGAGAAAAACGTAATATTACTATTTTAGATAGAGTTTTAGGTATTTTTCTATTTTAAGAATTTTAGCGATATAGATAATCGCGATATTTGATTTTAATTCTGTTGGATTAGATTAGATTAGATTTGTTTTATGTTATTTTTGAGAACGTCCGGTCTTTGTAATCTGAAGATTATCATTTAATCAAATTCGAGTATTCTTTGGAATTATTTTTCAAATTCGCTTCTCTCTGCATCAGAAGTGTGATATGCTAATTATAATGGATCCTCTGCTAGACGCAACCTTAACTTAAGGGTAAACCAAGATAAAATTCGTGTCTTGACTTCTCTTTCTCATTTTATTTTTCATTTTGATTTGATTGTATACTGAATCCTAACAGGCAGTAGATTTTTTTTTTAAAATACAGTGACAAATTTGAATCTTGGAAGTAGATAAACAATTTTACATTTAGAGTGAGGGGAAAAGACCTACCGTTGTCTATTTTCATTCTTTGAAAGGATGTACTTTAAATTCTTGCCACATTTTTAATTTGTCGATACCCATTTTACGCATGTTTCAAATCTGATAATTCGTTTAACAAATATTACTGCTCAGAAAGTGAAAAATATTTCCCTTCAATACAACAATAGAAAGGAAAACATGACCACAAGGTTAGTAATTGCAGAAGAATAATCTCTACATTTCTTCTCTAGTTACTTCTCTCTCATGTGTGTGTGTCTATATATATATATATGTATAAGAAAAACAGAAGGACATCAGAATTGTCAAAAATTGTCTACAACACTCATTTTGGTGTCAATTTTTTTATAACTTAAGTGTCATTTTAAAAAAATTAATTATTTAAGCGCCAACTGTGGTGAGTTTTGCCAAAAATCTTACGTGGCATTTTTTATTATTATTAATAAGCTAATCCGATGTGGCTTGCTGGAGGATCTGGCCTAGTCGGTAACAAAGAAAAGCTAAAAATTAAAAATAACCTGATAACATTAGAAAAAACAGGCATAACAACAAAAAAAAAAAAAAGAGAAAGGCAAGGTTGCCGGAGAGGGTTGTGCAAGCCTTCACCGCTGCGAACCAACTCAAAGTTTTTTTTTTTAGCTTTTTTCAGCCTATTTTCTATTCAATTGAATTTTTTTTTGAAAAAAAAATAGCTTATTTTTATGTTAGAAGACCTCGTGGACTGATATTTTTTAAAAAATTATCACGTAATATTGAAGTATTAATAATACATGACATGTAACCAGTTGGCCAGAATCTCTCGCCATTGGCACTTAAGTGATAACTTCTTTTCTTTTCTTTTTTTCGATTTGGCACTTAAGTGAGCCATTGAAAAATTTTGACATCAAAATAAGCGTTATGCACCTCCGTGTGGGTGTGTTTTATTTCTTCTCCTCTTTGTGAGGAGAAATCTGAAGTTCCAAACTTCTTGTTAGTATGTATTGGACCCAATGCTGTTTTCTTTCCTCTTGTGCTTTGTATTTTTTTTTTTTCCTGGGGAAAACTTGTTTTCTTTAGTTCTTGGTCCTCCGTTGAAAAGCACATGCATGTAGTCATGTGCCCTATGCAGTCCTCCTGAAGTGGGCGTGCTGCAATTCACACGTGCATTTGAAATGAAACGGGTTTACTTGGACTCCAAGCATAACCTTGGAAAACACATCAAATCCACCCAAGACACTATGCGTAAGCCTATCATACGGTTAGAAAGGATGCAAACTCTCCTCCTTGAGCTCTCGACTCACAAACAAGCCGGTTTGATCATGCAATTGTTGCATGATCCTAAGTCCTTTAGGGGTCGAATCAATCAAGCTCAAGATATTGAATGCTGACCCACTGACATAATGGAAAGAACAGAGACCGCCGCCGCAGCGTTACTGGGCCATTGGTTTCATGGATGAACCGACAGTGTCACTCTTCCAAAGTGTGAAGCACAATTCAAAGCTCCAATTTCAAATGCTCATAACAACCCTCAATTGCGTCAGGTCAGGTGGATTGTGCCTACCTATAAGTACGGATGAACGCCATATATCAAGAGATCGCCCTAAATCCAGATCAAACATCATTGTGGCCGCAAGTATGGCAAATCTAAATCAGTCCAGATGACATCTTATTATCAAAGTCCAAAGGAGAGTACACACAGCATTCGACAAACAGGATCAACTGAGCAACAAACAAGACCAAGGGAAGGGATATGACTAACGAGGCCCTGTCACGAGCTGGAGAAAATGACCAACAAACACGGGAATTCTATCTACTAAGCAACAGATAATTTATTGCATGGTCTTAGCAATCAACTCGTCACTTTTTCGTGGCGATGAATAGACCCCATCGTTGCTCGCCCGATGAACTCCTTGTCAGCTTCGCCTTCCAGCCCCCAACTATATCTTTATAGTCTTCCTGTATATTTTTGGACCGCGAGAGAAACAGAATTTAACACCATAGCAAGTTAATCCAAGGCCTTTTGCAAAGAAGACAAGAAGGGTATGGAGAACATACTTCAGAAAAGTCGTCGATGAATGTATCTTTGTCCTTCTCAACAGCATTTAATTCTTTCTCCAGAACTTTAATGAACTGAAAGCACAAGCAAGGAATTTGTTTCAGAATGGAAAACAATTTGCACATGTGGCAACAAAAAAATATTTTCACAAACCTGGTCGGTACGATCCTCTGCTATGACCTCAGAAAATCCAGCATCCCTGAGCATCTGCATATAGTGAAAAAGAAAAACAGATCAAATATGCTCGATGTGTCAAGGATAAATTTGTTGGCAGAAAGCACAAATGAGATGTCTTTAACGTGCATACCTGACCATATGCCTGTACATCATGGAGATCATAACCTCTTTGCTTAATATATCCCGCGAACTCTGGTGAAGGAGTTCCAGCATGTTTGCAGTAATCACTAATAAGAACTTTACCTCCAGGCTTCAACCACTTAAAGAAGGATCTGAATAGTGTAGGCTTGTCCTGCAAAAAGCATTCGCATAGAACTTAGCACTGAGGAGGCATATCCATACTTCTACATGAAAGGAGACGAATTAACAAGTATTGTTTATCTATATATAATCTCCAACCAAAATGTTCCTCCATGGATTATTAGAAATCAGGTGACTTCATAGAACAAAAATAGAAAATGAGGGCCAAATCAGCTTAATGTACTATGCCACAAGTCCAAATGACTTCTGAGAAAGAAAAGTTATTCTTTTACTTTGGAAAAGAAAACTTACTTGAATATGCAGTATTGTGTCACGACTGTAGATCACGTCAAATGTGTTCTCAGGGTAACTTTTTTTAGTGCAGTCGGCAACCTCAAATTCAACAGAGCATTTGAGTCCAATGGCACGCTCGAGAGCAAAGGAGACCATATTTATGGAAAGATCGATGCCGATGACCTCGACATCAAAATTCTCTGCCATGTAGAAGTCTCCTCCACCAATGCCACACCCAACATCTAAAACTTTCTGACCAGGCCGCAGTTCCAGCTTTTCCACAAATTCTTTAGTAGTATCTGTTATAAATGGTAATGTTTAAATAACCTAAGACAAGAGAGACATCATATTTGAGCAATCCCACAGATCCATCACATTTGGTTAAGTTCATGGGAAGCCAAGGTGTCTCAACATGGAAGTATCAGGAAGTAAAGAAGTACATGTTAATTCCAACATTTCCAAATTCAAGTACACTTTTCCTTTTTTCCTTTACTTTTGGTCAAGAAAACTTATGTAATACTATGCAATTTTCAAACTGAAGCAATATCTATTCTGTGTCAGAGTGGTACTGCCCCCTAGAGAATCATAAAGGTAATGTTACACACTTCTAAGTCATCTGGGAGCATTAGTGTACAGCTTCATAAGAAGATCACTTCAACTTATGATTACTCATTGAAGGACTGATAGGTACAGAATTACTCTAGGTGAAAGCGTCCAACACGTGGGAATGACAGCAGCTAGTCATCCTCTTAAAAAAAAAAAAACACACACACATACACATACACATGCTTTCCCCCAGATAACAAGTTCTCCTTTTGAAACAGAACAAATGAACATTTATATGAATAGAATTTTTTTTTCCTGAAGCATACCAATCCCGCCTGTGCTCACAAAGCCTTGCCCAAAGACACGCTCATAACGTAGTATGCCACTACACTTATACTGAACATTGTCCAAGAATCGCTGAAAGCCTCTATCGTTGTCTGACTTGACCTTCTGCCATGTCCAGCAAATCTGCATAAAAAATGAAGTTGCCTGTGTTATTTTCGAATCTACTATCCACAGAGCTGTAACTGGCAAGCAAAATCAAAAAGCCGAAAGTCGAGTTTTGTGAGTATTATTTGCCTGATTCTGATTCTTCTTGTTTCTCACATAAGCTCCAATGCACTTGCATCCAACAAGAGAAAGTTCATACAAATCTCCAGATGCATCACGCATGTGGCATTCTTTGAAAACCTGCAATAGAATAGGAACAAACTAAATTACCCACTAAAATATCTAGCATGGATTCCACAAAAGTAACCTATTTACTTCAAAATGTGCGCAGTGGAACCTGGCATTAAGGGACTAGAAAAATTCTGCTAATTCATTTAGGATTATCTTGAATTTGTTGAGCGGTACGAACGTATCATGTATCGAAGCAAATCTAAAACATATTTACACCCCCCTCCCAGACATACAAAAATATGCATCCTCTCTGCTTTTTGCACTGAGAATGCTCTACAAGTACAAAACTATTTTTACTCAATGGAGAAACATGACTGTGATAAAAACGTGACAAGAAAAAGTCATGAAGCTGTTCCTAGAGTGAAGAAATTCATCCACCAACATGCTTTGCATAGAGGGAGCTTTTTCCTCTTGGAGAAATAAATGGGAGAAAAGAAACAACAATTTGAGATGTAAATTGGATAGCTTATCAGCAAAAATGATACTTCCCAGTAGCAATTCCCATCTGTCAGAACATGAACTGTCAATGTCCTCTTTTAGAAGCATGCTTATTGGAATACTAATCCGAGGACGAACCTTTGTGTAGTATCTGGGTTCTCGATAATGGGTCGGGTTATGTTTCCTCTTAGAGTCTCCAGATTGGTGGAAGCAAGATTCACGGAAAAATATATATCCACCAACCTTCAACCATTTGGCCATCCTTTCAGCCAAATTCTCAACCTAACCAACAAAAGACGTGCTTAAGAAGAAGGTAGAGGAAAAAGATAAGATATAATCCTTTTTCACTTCAAACATACAGGGACAAAGTATTCAGCTTTGAATACAACCCAAAGAGACGTATATTACTATTTATAACAACAGAACCAGATTTGCCACACAGGCAGCAGTCATGCTCTAACTTTATTAGCATAAAGCAATGCAACATTCAGGAGCAATAATATTGTACAATACGCACAAGTGGAGAACCAAGATGAATATGCAGAATTTTGATCATGACGAGTCTAATAACCACAGGATATTCTCAATGGAAAGGTAGTACGATCTTTTCAACTTCATCTAATCACAGAGAAATAAAAAAAAATTCAGAATGTACTGAATCATGACACTGGATCACATAACCATAGAACTTGCAGTGATTACTAATAAAAAGTTCGGTACAGGGGAAAGTACCCCTGATAGTTTATTTCGATGCAGCATAAAAAATGCTCTCATAGCTAAGACATGAACCAGCACATGCGAATATGGAGATTATATTTACAAGGTGGATCGACTTTGTGGTAAATGTCGGTAACCGATTTTCTTACTGCAGCCACGCTCTGTTATCAACGGTTTATGTAGGAAAAGAATACATGAAGAATATGGCAATCACCTCCGTGTCTGAAAGATACATAAGTAACCAATTAGAGAATATCAAGTCCACAGAATTATCTGCAATTTTCAAGTCCGGGGATGTCACATCATCACATAGGAACTTGACATTCTTATGATGCCCGTTGATGCTTGCATTCTGTAAAACGAGATTTGAAAAACATATTCAGGCAATCTGTCCGATTGATTATAGGATGCCCTTGAAGAGATGCATAGTCTAATACATTTAGAGGCACATTTACCTTCTTGATCGCACTATCAATGAAGTCGAGAGCCAAGAGCTGATCCGCTTTCTGGGCTAACTCACCAGTAAATCGACCAATGCCAGCCCCAAGTTCCAGAACTGATTTTCCGGCGTATGGTGGGAGTAAAGAAAGGATCTACAATCCAACCAGCCACATAAGCCCATGGACAAAATCATGTGAAGCTAAGTAAAACAGAGCAATAAAGCAGATAGCAGGCACTTTACTCCGTTTTAGCACCCCTGAATATCTCACTCAGCATCGTGTAACAATGACTTAAACAGCACAATTGGTCAAACTGGAGATGACTGCTGTTCTGGCTGACGCCTCAAATCAACAACAATGCGAATGCCTAACTAAGGGGTGCATGGAGAAAAGGCCACATCTTGGCTGATTGTGAAAATTGCTGCCGGAGTTGCTCGAGTGAAGTAATTTCCTTCATGAGAATGTTCACATGTTTATTCTTTCCACATATTTTAACCCAAGGAATTAAGGATAATTACACTCACATTGTAGTTGAATTCAACACAAGCAAGTATTGTTCTTTCTTTACTTCTTTTTAAAACGAACCCCACAATTTTACCAGGATTAGAAACAGAAAATCAATTTCCTTTAAAGTAGAAGGGACGGAAAAATGCCACCCAAATCCAATATGTAATGAAGCGTCGGGAGCCCAATCGTCAATATATATATATAAAGAAACCCAGTGAAGAAGGTTGCATTCCCTTTTCCAAAAGAAAAAAGAACAACATCAAACTACTGGCAAACTCTTTGGCTGTCAGGGAATTTCTATAGTCAGTGGGATAGAGAAAAACAAGGAACCATAATGTCTAGTAAATTGTCTGCGTGAAGCTGTCACGCCTGATGGTAACACGTCCAGCAGCCTCCGGGGTGCATTGACGATTTTTGGTAACAACAGCAATAACAAGCAAATGGAGCATCAATCGAATCTCACATCACCTGAAACCTGTAGAGTGACACCTGCCTTGTGAAAGAGTAGTGGTAGAGATTCTGACGAACAGTAAGCGAGCGTCACCATCCGAACCACAACACCAACAATAGCCCATTTCCACCGACACAACTATACTCAAATTGCCACCATTTCCACAAAACTAAGGCATAGGAAACTTCTAGAGAGAGAGAAGGCAGAGGTCACCTCAGGACGCTCTTCTTTGTCGAGATCTGAAGCTTTGGAGTCGAGCATCATGGCCTCGACGGTCAGGTCCGCCGAGTGCTCGATCCAGTAGCTCTTCTGCACCTGGCGTTCATCTTCTGACAAAAAACCGAGTCCAAATTCGATCAACATTCCGCATTCGCTTCGCTCAACAGCCCCCACCCAGAAAAAAGGACAAAAGAACGCCACGCCAACAATATCCGACGACAAGAAAACAGAGAGAAGCCGGGGGAACGGTACCTTGAGCAGCCATTGTTGCAGAGGAAGGCGCGAATGAAACGCGAAAGGAAGAGCGAGGAGGGAGAGAAAGAAAGAGTTTTTATGGGAGATGGAAGAGAGAGGGAGCGAGTGACGCGGGGTCAGCTCAACTGCAGCCCTGAATGGCGAGGCGAGACCTAGAGAAGCTCCTGGATCTGCGGTCGTGCGCTCTTCCTCTCTGCTGCATCGGCCACGCGATCTCTCTCTGTCTCTCTCTCCCTCTGCTCTCTCTGCTCTTCGTGGGTTTTACGAACAGATGATGGTAATGGCAATGGAGTTCAGCATTCGCGCAATGCGCATGTTCTTATAGAAGGAGCCCAGCGCCTTCCCCTAGCACCAGCCACCGCCACCAGCCAGACTTTTTCATTTTTTTTCCCTCTCTTACTTTTCCCCGTCGTGGCCGACGGCGCATAGTTTTTTCAACAATAAATGAAAGATAATATTATGAAAAATTATAAACTAATATAATTATGATAAACTTATTTTAAATTAATTTTTATTATAAAAAATCTCAAACTAATATAGCCATGACGCATTTATTACAAATTGATATATATGCAATAAATTTATTCTATGTTAATTTTTATTAAATTTTACCGTCGAATTATTTACTTGGATAATAAATGGCAGTTGACGGGTGTATCAAGATAAATATGTCACAAGTATATAAGTTTAAAATTTTTAGTGTTACAGAAAATTTTTCGGGTAAATGTGTTATATGAATAAAAATCTGGGTTTTTGTGTCACAAATAAAAAAATTAGGTTAAATGTGTCGAACATAATTTAGGATATTTGGTGGACTTTTTTTTCTATTTTTAATGGCAAGCTGAGTCAGACCTCGTGGCGTACTACGATGCCAGATATCGCAAATTCATATTTCTAGTCCACGAGCCATCTCTGCATAATATTTAAGGACACCAAAACAATTGAGAATTTTATAAGCAGCTCAGCACATCAGTATACACTGGCTGGACTCTCGAGTTCTTACCTATCTTATATAACTTAAGATATCAACTTTTAGCAAGCTTAGCAATTGTCTTTAGGATAAATGAAATAAATGTTTTATAAATTTCAGCTCAATATGCAATACGAGGTTTAAATTTATTCAAGATAGTCTCTAAAATTTAGCATAATGTACAATGTCGTTCATGAATTTTTAGTTTGCTTAATGTGATTTTTGGGCTTTTAGAACGTTATCAATTTAGCCCTTGAATTGTATGAAAATATTCAGGGTTAATGATACAAATGATCATTGAATTTTGGCATAATGTGTAATATGCAATATGATTTATGAACCTTAGCTCCATGTGTAATATGGTCCATATATTTTTGACTCATGTGTAGTTTTTGAACTATATGAACATATTCAACGTTATCATTTTATTAATTTCAGATTACGGAAAAACCTTGAATATCTTCATATAGCCTAAGTACCATACCGAATAGTGAATATATATCAAAAATTCATAAATCACGTTGAATAAATTAAAAATTTGGGAGAGCTAAAATTAAAAATTTTAGAAATAACGTTCCAAGTATAATATTTAGTGATCATTTATGTTATTATATAGAGTAGGCCCGGTCGGTGATGTTGCCGGCTTCGGCTTTTTGGACTTGGGAAGCAGCGAAGGGCCACAGATGGCAAAAAGGCCAAAGATCGCAGAATGGGACGCCACGTGATTTTGTCGCCATCTGCCAACCTTCGTCGCGTTCCCCCCCCCCCCCCCCCCCCACAACAAAAAAAAATCTGGAAAAGTCATCAATCGAATTTAATTATTTATTTTGATCCAAAAAAATTAATCATTTATGAAAAGGTATTATTTTTGTCCGCATTATGGTCACATTAAAGTCGTACATATTTCCGACCGTATCTTAATCGTAAGATTAATTTTTTTTTTTAAAAGGCCTCCTTAATTCGAGATCTAGCGGCTGCTTCGCGAGAGCGCGAATCTGATGCCGAGATCACTTTTCTAGGTAAGTTTTAAAATTATTTTACGCGTAATGTATCGATCCATCACATTGACTCGCCTGACTGCCCTCCACACCACTAACTTTGCATTTTAAAATTCTAAAAATTTTCGTCCACGTGTACAATTAAGGACGGATACCATCTCATCCACACAAAAAAAAAAGGACCGATATCATTAAAAACAATACCACGTGACACATTTTGCTCAGCGTACTTTTTCTTTTCGAATACTCCACAACGCAATTATCCCAAATTAATTTTTTTTATAATCAAATTATCCGAATCAGCTTACGTACATCTCGATTATTCTTCATACAAGACTAACATAGCAACCTATCGCCATAGCCCCCACTGAAATTATAGGTGATTGGCCTACCTGGATGCACATTGCCTTAGGAGTAGCCAGAGGGCTCTCGTATCTTCACTAAGTGGAGAACTTGGCCAGCGAGATGGTCTGGCCCTTCTTCTTTTTCTGCTTCTGCTTGGTGACCTCAGAGAGGGAGGGGAAGCTGGCGAGCGGGGCCACCACTGACGGCGTCGATTTCTGTTGCTGGAGGAGCTCATTGTTTTCCTTGAATTTTTGTGCATCGTTTTCGAGTTCGATTCACCCCAGGCCAGCTTGGCCCGGCCCAACCAGACTAGGCCCGAGTGGCATAAGTACTATTTCATTTCGGGCCGACTTGGGCCGGGCCAGGCAAGGTACTGTTTTCATTTCAAGCGGACTCGGGCCGGGCCGAGATCCGACCCGACCCGGCCCATTGACACCCCCTACCAAAAATGCCCTCTTCAAAATATTTTTTTTTGGGTGTACCCAAGGGTCTAATATGCTAGCATGAGTTTCTTGGTGTTTAAGAACAAAAACAATTCACAAAAAGAAAATGAATTTTTAATTAAGTTTCATTTCTTGTGATTTGGGATTGGATCTGGAGGGGTGATCTGCGATTAGTGGCCGAGATACTCAATGATTCAGTGGGTCCCCCCTAGGTTGGCCTACGACCTAATTAAAATAATGGGGTGGTCTCCGATCTCCGCGTCACCCTAATGATTGTCCGGTTGTGCCCGATCCAATGGTTCGCCCCGACTCCTGCGGCCCACTTTTGAAATTTAGAGCAAGTGGGCAAGACAATTGAAGTATATTACAAATTTTCTCGACTTCGAATACTCCTTTCCTAATAATTTCATGAACACCCGAGAAGCACGCCGATTAAGTTTGACTATTTATATTGATCCGGCGAAGTCAAAGTTGGACTTTCAATAAGTGGACAATATTGAACGCCCAGGCACCTTTGGTTAAAAGTGTGCATGATTCGGGCCGGTTTTACCTTGATCCCTAAATTTTTAGGATTAGGGACCAGACTGGCCTGAGATCGGCAGTCCACCAGCTGCTTAGGGCCTGTTCCTCGGTGTTTCTATTCCTAGATGATTTTTGAGAATCAGAACATACTTGGTAACTACTTAAAATTTTTGTTCTAGAAACAAAAACACATTTGGTAACTGTATAAAATTTTCGTTCCCAATTTGTCATTTAAATTAAATAATTATATAATCATATTTGATGACAAAGAAAAGAGAAAATAATTAAATCAAATAGTGATTAAGAAAAAGAAACGAAAAAATAAAAAAGAGTTGCGCAAAAGGAAGTTATTTTTTTTAGATTTAAAAATACCATCTTGAAGAGGAAATTGAAATAAAAATATCAACTATCTTTGTGTATTTTCTAACCACGGATGATATTTTTCTAATTTTTTGTTGGGTATTTTATAATTAAATAAATTTGAAAAAATAAAAAATATTTTTTATTCAAAATTGGTTTCTAAAGCTAGGCCAAGGCTTTCAAAGTTGATTTTTACAATTTTTATGATTTTTTATTTTTAAATTAATTTTAAAAATAAAAAATATAAATATAATTAAAAATAAGGTCCAACAAGAACTGAAAATATCGAGAAAAAATTCATAGAAGTATATGGTGGAGAATAGTGATTCATACAAGTGTTCCGGAACACAAGAATCAACTTTTTTCGATTTTGAAAAGTGATCCAAAAGTGTTTCCAGGAACAAAATCATAATCATAATTATTTGCATTACCAAACATGTTTATGTTCTTTATTGTTCCCGGGAGCAGAAACAGAGGAACGGGAACACTGCCAAACAGGCCCTTATAGAAATCTAACATTTGGATCTAAACTAATAAATTCCAATCTCAACCATCAAACCTAATAAAACATACACATGGCTATCATATAACCATCACATGAGAACTTATAATCCTAAAATAATGAGAAAAGACTAAATTAGGAAGAAAAACATTTAAAATAACCAAAACAGGATTATGCTCCTACATCATTCTTCTCGAGTTGGAAAGAATCAAGCTCAAAATAGAATTACACTTGGACTTCACTGAATTCAAGTGCGAACAAAATAATGGATTTGCATAATATAGTAAAGACAAAAATAAATTGAGTCGAGACAAAACACGATCGAAAGCTGTGTTTCAAAGGTGAGACGTGAGAGTCGAGCAAAAGGATATGAGTGAATGTCGAGCAGAAGATGGAAAATCATGCTAACTAGTTCTTAAAAAAATTATATATTTATATATAATCTAGGTGGTTCAATCCGGTCCCATCCACATAGAACCGAGGACTGGACCGCCTGATCCCTGTTCCCAATCAATGGGACCATTTACTAGGACCAGCCCCTAGACCGTACCAACTCCGCTGATCCGGGCTTGTTCAGTCCAGTTTACTCATCCTCATGTTTGGTAACGTTTTCAGTTCTTTGTTTTTTTGTTATCCCCGTAATAGAAACAAAACAAAACTCCTCGTGAAAATGTAAATTGATTTTTTTGCTCGCGGGAACAAATTTCTATTCCGGGGAATAAAAACAAGCGATAAAAAAAGTCGCTCAGTGTAATTTAAAAATCATCTTCACAATTATGAGTCCACCACCGCTGGTCTCTGCCGTCGCCGGTCCCCGCCACCTCTACTAACATTTTTGTAATTAAATAAACTGGGAATAGGATTTTTTAGAGTCGTTCCAAACGCATTTATGTTCTTTTTCTATTTTAGGGATAAAAATTTTGTGTAGTTCAAATGCGTTTATTCGGCTCAGAAACTATTTTCATGAAAAAAATAAAAAAAAATCATTACAGCTCATAAATCATTTTCAAAAACAGATATGCTACCAAACGTGATTTCAATGTCCAAGGCCTTGGTACATTGAGGAGTCACGTGGTATATGAATCGATTGCACCAATTTTGGTGCGAGGCTATCGCGCCAACCAAAACAAAGGGGCCCGCTTCATTCAAAACAAATTGACAAAAAAGGAAAAATTCCATACAAATTAGAAATGAAACAGAGATCAGATCTTGAAAAAAAGATCTGATCCCTATGCAATAATGCATTGGGTAGGCTAAAAAATTATCTTAAAGATTTTTTTTAAATGTATTTTCGACAAAAAAAGATGATAGATCCGTGACCAATAATTTATTGGGTACATTTCCCAAGCTCATAACATATGTTAACAAAAAAACAAAAGAGTTCACCAGGAGGTGTCCCCTCGAGATGCGTGGAGTTGATTTGATTTCAGCGAATCAAGAAGATCGTATCGTGCCCGACCTAACTTTGGTGGGATTAGGGTAGTAATATGAGAATGAGTAGAATTCCAAGATAACAAGTCAAATCGTAACTACAACATCTCACGCTGTGCGCAGATTGTATCTTATCAATTTCAAGCTTTTATACTCCTCAAATTAAAAATTTCACTTTGTTATGTCTTTAATTCGAGGATTATATTTCATTGACTTAGGCCCGTTCGCCCTAACTGTCGATGATAATGAGTTGATTTTACTTGTCCAAAATGTCAATTCGACGATTTCTATCTTGGATGCCTCGAATGTGAGATATGAGAACAACAAGTTACCAGTGAAATTCTTTTCTCGCGATTCTAGCCTAGGCTGCGGTGCCCGCACAATCCATCCTTCTTATGGTCATCCCACGACAAACCCAAAAGAGTTTCCTGAGGTGGAGCTAGTTTTTAATCCGTGACCCAACCCGACGTCGACCTAACTATTGATCGGAAACCCTCTAACCTACAGGTATTTAAATAAGTCATAACAAATTTAGCATGCCAGCATAATGAGTCTACAAAATGAAAAGGCTAAAATAAGTGGGTAATGAATGGGTCAATTGTGGATCCTTTCACAATCCACTTTAGACAACCCATTTAAGAGATCTTTACCTTTTCTTTTAAAATTTATTTTTAAAAAATCTTTTTTTTTATTCTAAGACTGACGAGGGTTGTGGTCCTCACCCATACGGCCTTTGGGCAAGGGCCATCACCCTCCTTAGATCTGGATTGCTTGGCAAGGGCTTCATGGCCCTCATCGATCTTGGAATGAAACAAATAAAAAAAAATCTGATTTTTAAAAAGAAATAAGAAATTATATTTTTAAAAAAGATATAAAAGTCAAAATTTTACTTTAAACTATAAAAATTATCCACAATGATTTAGTAATATAATTTTTTCAAACCTTTAAAAGAAATAAGTTTTCTTAGATTGGATTAAATACATAAGTATTTTAGTAATATGGATCGGGCTGCGTATGGGTCAAGTCTCAGTATGAGCCAAGAAATTTGCACTTTACATAAAATGGGTCATTTGGGTCGAACTAGCTTATGACCCGACCCATTCCATTCGTTTGACAGGTCTACTCCTTCCACACCGGTCCAAGCCGGTCATTCTTGAGTCTTGGGACTTTCGCGACCGCATCTTGCAGTAGGGGCGTAAAAAAAATCAGGGCCAGACTGCTTGGCCTGAAAATTTAATTGATTTTCAAGCCTTTTCGGGCCGGGTCGACTCGGGCTTGGTACTCGGGACGGGCCGACCCGACGCCATAATGGTTTTTAACATTCATATTTTTTCTTTAATTTGATTCTTTCTTTTTGTGTTCTTTCATTTGGTAAATTGGTCAATTACCTTTAATTTCGAAAAAGAGAAAAAAATGAAAATAAAAAATATTTGTCAATTATCTTGCAGCGTCTCCTGTGCGGCCCAATCCAATTATTGGGCCAACAACGAGTAATTTCTCCTAAGTCCATGCAGAAGAATATAGATATGATGAGCGGTCTGAAACTAAATCATTATGGGCCGAGACATTATCAAAGGGTCCATATGTGACTCGTGAGTAAAACCGGTTGGGTCATTAAGGACCTGTTCGGCTTGGCTGTGCCACATCTCGTCTTCAACTGTAGCTCATGGCTTCGAATTTTTCGCGCCTTCGCTAATAAAGGGGAAACCCGCGATACACACCAGTCCCCGTCGGGCTCGACCATTTTTTTTCCTAACCGGAATCAAGCGAGTTTCGTGAGTGCTCGGAGGGGCGGGTCCTCTAGCGAGGAAGGAGACTAGGTGAGCGCTACACCAGTGCGCTGATGTGGAGAAGTGAGGCGATTATTTCTCGGTCAAGTAAGAGATGGCGGGAAGTGGCTTTGATTTGAATTTTTACGAAATATCAAGTCTTGACTAGCTGGCTCATGCATTTTGGGATTTTTTTTTTTCAGAATGGATATTGACATAAGTATGTTATTTTTTTACTTTAAGGGTCCGCTTGTTTAACGAAAAATTCAAAATTAATCATTTTCCGAAAAATGAGTAGTTATATCTCTTTTTAAAAACCAGTCAATGGTGGAACAAAAAAAAAACACTCAACGGAATGTCATTTTATTAATTTAAGGGTACATCTGTTTCATGTAAAACTCAAAATTTGAAAAATATTTTTCAAAAAATGAGTGGTTAATATTTCTTTTAGAAATTAGTTCCAATGGAAAATATATTCATTATCGATAGTAATTTATGCATGCCCATTTCTGTGGGTGATGAAAATATTCTGTATTAGTTTATTTTTGTATATGATACGATTACGATTGATAAACGCATATTAAAAAAAACGCATATTAAAAAAAACATAAAAAACAATATAGTTTGAGCGATATTCTCTCCATCCATAGAAAAATCTACTTCTAAACAAAAGGGATTTTTTTTTACCCAAAAAAAAAACACATTTCCTTTTATTAAATTTCTTTTACTACAACAGAGTTTGATGCTGGACTGGTTCCGTAATGATTGGCATCGGGGAAAATATCAAATAGTGCCCACAAGGGCGTCCGCTTTCTCAAGAGAGGAGTGAATCTCGTTCGAATAAGAATTGAAGTGGGCAACTCAATCTTAAGACACGTCCCTTCCCATCGGCCCGCCAAATCTTTGCCGGCAGGTTTTCACGTGCGTCTCATGGTGGCTATCGTGGCAGAATCCGAATTCGGCATGCTTGACCGGCCGGCGACACGCATACGAATTGAGAGCCGTTCGAGTCATTTTTGATTCTCCTTCATCTCTTTTTCCTCTCCATGAAGAACTCGCCACCTACGTCCATGGAAATCTCGACCTTCATCTCTTTTTCCTCTCCATGAGCCAAAATATGGCGGGCTGGAAAGATTGTAATGATATTCGAAGGCCTCACCTTTTGATTTTTGTGTTAGGTCGTTTCGGATTAGTTTTCAGCGAATTGAGCTAAAAAAGGCGTGACGCAGCGTTTAGCAAAAGAAACAAACAAATCTTGCTTGAGAGTAAAATCACGAATTCAATATCAAAAAAATATATTCTGTCTGCTCAAATATCATAAAATACCTTTTATATAAGGTGTTAGACCTAATCTTACTAAGATTTCGAATACAAAACTCAAAATTACAATATTACCAATAATAATAAAATTTAATCCGAAAAATACAAAAAAAATTGAAAAATCCATCTAAACGATATCGCCGAAATCTATTACAGTTCATTGCCAGAAGACAAAAAGTACTTATTAGAATGCCATTTCGCTTCAACCGATAGAATTTAAGCTCAATTCGATGTCGTCGCTCGAGTCCGTCAGTTCTAGTCGCACAATCTTTTCGCCTTCCAATTGAATTTTCGCAGATCCAATCGATCCAAAAACGCATTACTAATAGCTTCCACATCATTCTCCTCCACTTGAGAAGAACTCGTCCTTGAGTGAGAATCAAAATGTGAATACATCGGCTCAGAAGACTCATGAAATAGTAACAAATCAGCAACAATGAAGGTGTTAGATATGCCCATGCTTTGTGGAAGGTCGATGACATATGCATTATCATTGATCTTTCCGCTGATAGTGAAAGTTTCGTATTTCTTCGGCTGCAATTTGCTGTAAGATCAAACTGGTAACCGCTTTTTACGAAAAAAGATCACGACTTGATCGCCTACTACAAACACCTGTTTGCGTCTGTATTTATCTGCCGCAGCCTTGTACTTTTGATTAGCCGCTTCCAATTTATGTTTCACTTCCTGATGTACCTTGACAATCTGCTTAGCCATATGATCCGCAGCAACACTCTTGTCTGCTTCATTGGACAAATGAATCAAATCCAGAGTGTGCTGAGGCGCCTTAGTGTAAACGATAGAAAAAGTTAACCTGTCAATAGAACTATGAACCGCATTATTATAAGCAAACTTCGTCTGCGATAAAGTAACGTCCCACTGCTTCGGTTTATCTCCACAAAGACTTCTAATCAAGTTGCCTGAAGTTCTATTGACCACCTCTATTTGCCCATTAGTTTGAGGGAGGGCTATGTTGCTGAAATGTAGGGATGAGTTAAACAATTTCTACAAAGTGTGCCAAAAATGTCCTGGAAATTTGCTATCCTCATATGAAGTAATAGACTTAGGAACTCCGTGCAAACAAACTACTTCTTTGAAAAATAATTTGGCCACATTTATTGCATCGTAAGTCTTCTTATAAGGAATGAAGTGTGACATCTTGGAAAATCTGTCAACTACAACAAAAACGGAATCCACGCCTCTTTGAGTTCGTGGCAAACTCAGCACAAAATCCATGGACAGATCTTCTCATATATTGTCAGGAATAGGTAAAGGCATATATAAACCAGTATTCTTAGATTGCCCCTTGGCAGTTTGGCAAACATAACATTTTTACACATACTTGCTGACGTCTTTACGCAATTGGGGTCAGTAAAATCGCTCCCTAACTGCAACAATAGTTTTGTCTCGACCAAGATGTGCAACCAATCCACCATCATGCAAATCACGAATTATCTTCTCTCGTAATGATGTCCGAGGAAGGCAAAGTTGATTGCCATGCATTAGATAAGAACCATCAAGAATATATAACTCCTGCATAGGTTGATCAGCAGCACATGTATCTCAAATTTGCCCAAAATCTTCATCGCCTGTATAACACTCTTTCAGCTGCTCGAACCCCAGAATTTCCTAGTGTAATGTAATCAGTAAGCTAGCTCTTTTGCTCAATGCATCTGCTACGACATTATGCACAATAGATTTGTGTTGCAACCTGAAAGGGAATTTTTGCAAAAACTGACACCAACGTGCATGCATATCTCTACTGATCCTCTTATGACTATTTAAATACTTCAAAGCTTCATGGTCAGAATAAAGCACAAATTCTTTCCCAATTAGATAATGCTCTCATGTTTTCAAAGCCCTTATGATAGAGTATAATTCTTTGTCATAAGTGCTCCATTTCTGTCTTGTATTACTGAGCTTCTTATTGAAAAAGCAAATTGGCCTGCGCTCTTGAGACAAAACAGCTCCTATACCAACTCTACTAGTATCTCAATCTGCCTCAAACAGCTTATCAAAATTAGGTAGAGTTAGAACATGTGCAGTACACAACTTCTCCTTCAGAATAGCAAAACTATTTTCGGCTTTCTCTCCCTATAGAAATCTACCTTTCTTCATACACTCTGTAATCGGGGCTGCGATAGTACTAAAATTCCTAATAAATCGTCTATAAAAAGTAGCCAACTCATGAAAACTCCTAACTTTAGAAAGTGTTCTTGGAGTAGGCCAATCTCTGATGGCTTTCACCTTCGTCTCATCCATCTCTATTCCCTCAGCAGTAATAATAAACCCCAAAAATAGCAGTTTATTAGTCAGAAAACTGTATTTTTTAAGATTCACATACAGCTTACTAGTTTGCAAAGCTGTTAACACTTTCCTCAAGTGTATCAAATGATCCTCTCCAATCTTATTATAAATCAAGATATCATCAAAATAAACTACGACGAATTTTACAATAAAAGATTTTAGAACTTGATTCATAAGCCTCATAAAAGTGCTTGAAGTATTAAAAAGCCTAAACGGCATCACCAACAACTCGTATAGCCCCTTCTTTGTCTTGAAAGTTGTCTTCCACTCATCTCCAGGCCGAATACAAATCTGATGGTAGCCATTCTTCAAATCTAGCTTTGTAAACCACTTAGCTCCGTGCAGTCTATCCAGCATGTCATCCAATCTAGGTATTGGAAACTTGTAGCCCACACTTATCTTATTAACGGCTCTGCTGTCTACACACATCCTCCAACTCCCATCTTTCTTAGGAGTTAGCAAGGCATGAACAACACATGGGCTCATGCTATCCTGAATGTGCTCCTTTTATAGCAATTCTTCTACATTCTCCTTTAGGATCCCACTCTCCTTAGGACTTATCCTGTAGTGCGGCAAATTAGGCAGACTAGCACTAGGAATTAAGTCGATATGGTGCTGATATCACGGATAGAAGGCAATCCATCTGGGATCTCTTCAGGCATCAGCTCACTAAATTCTTACAATAAAGGTTTAACTGCTTCAGGCTGCTCCTCCACTTGTAGTTCAATCTCTGTCTTAATCGCTTGTTTCACTACCAGCACATGAATTTCCCTAGTCCCTTTAATTTCATATTCAAATTTCCTTGTAAGAATGAGAAAATTATTATCTGCAACTTGTTTTCCTTTATTTTTC
Organism: Rhodomyrtus tomentosa; assembly: GCA_028455895.1. Classification (NCBI taxonomy): domain Eukaryota; kingdom Viridiplantae; phylum Streptophyta; class Magnoliopsida; order Myrtales; family Myrtaceae; genus Rhodomyrtus; species Rhodomyrtus tomentosa. Next base: position 42,369,754 of record JAPCWY010000003.1, on the reverse strand, counting down.
AAGGGCAGTAACGTATACTTCACCCTATCTTTCATCATATTATACTGGTCGCTCTTCCCCGAATGCTGAGCATCCACATCAAATTGCCACGGCCTCTCAAACAACACGTGGCATACATCCATATCTACCACATCACAATATAGCTCATCGTGATACTTACCAATGGAGAATGGAATTTTGCAACGTTTAGTTACCTGAATACTTCCTTCCCCATATTTAATCCATCCTAACGTGTAGGGGTTAGGATGTTTCTCCACAGGTATCCACAGCTTCTTCACTGCATCCTTCCCAATGATATTTTTCATGCTCTCACTATCAATGACCATAGCAAAGATCTTCCCCAGAATAATGCATCTGGTTCGAAATAGCTGATGGCGATGTGAATCATCCTCCTGTTTTGGGGCTAACATCATCCTATGCATCACATAGTTTATCTCTTTCTCTTCCTCATCTTGAAAATCTTCTTCCTCACCATCTGATTCGCGGCAATATCTGTCTTCTTCCTCCTCTTCTCTTGCTGCCACGTTTACTGTTTTTCTCTGAGGGCATTCATTAGAGCGGTGCCCAGACTGATTATACTTGTAATACTTAATCGCCGCTGGTTTAGCAAAGGATTCGGGTTCACAGTTTTCTGTGATTGCGACCCCTTATCTCTTGTCTCGTTCAAAGGACGATTTTCTATCGCCTTATGCCCTGATTTTGCTCTGCGTTAAAGTGATTATTGAAGCCGCTCTTCTTCATGGAATTGTCGGAGCTACTACTTCTATAATTTTTAAAGCATCTTTTACTCCGTTCTTGCTGCATCAATTTTGCCTTTCTAGCCATGTTTTTAGCTTCGGTCAGATTCCGCAAAAACTGTACTCCAATTTTATCTTGAATGAAGGGCTTTAACCCATCGAGATATTTGGCCACCTGCTATCCCTCTGTTTCTGATAGATTATTTCGCTCTACCAATCTCATGAATTCTGCCGTATATTCATGTACAGTTCGATTACCTTGCTGGCAACGCTGGTATTGCTGGAACATGATCTGCTCATAATTAGGCGGAAGGAACTCCCACTTTAGCAACCTCCTCATTATATTCCAGGTTCACACTCTCTTTTCTTTCTCGCTCCCTCTTATTCTGCTGTCTCTCCCACCATGTAGACGCACCTCCTTTCAATCTACAGGCTACTAATCACACCTTTTTCTCTCTAGGGGTTCCCATATAATCGAAGAATCTATCTACATCAGCAATCCAATCCAGAAATTCTTATATTCCTAGACTCCCATTAAAATAAGAGATATAGACTTTTAGTTTAAAATCGTTACCTTCACGATCGTTGTAACGTCGTCTGCCATTTCTTCGATCATGATCGTCATAATGCCCCATTCAAATTCCTCCATAACGATCTATGTCTTCATAATCAGCACGTCCTTCATTAGAAAACTCGTGCTCTTCTTCTTCCGAACTCTCCGAGAACAAATGGTTATTCTGCATGCGGACAGGAATAGGCCTATTGAAAGGGTCACCGCGAGCAAGATCTGCACCCGACCTTCTGTTATTTTGTCGATTTCGATTCACATCAATGCCAAGACCTTCAAATCGATCTGCCAATTCTTCAAATCGCTGCTCGATGCGATGAAGTCCGAGATTAATTCGTTGATTTATGCATTCCATTAAACACTGCTCCAAACATTGCAGCGCGCCGTCCCTAAGGATATGGGCTCTAGTCTCCTGATCATTGTCATGAAGACCACTGCTAGTTGCCATAGGCTCTGAAATCACCTGACGCAGCGTTCAACGAAAGAAACAAGCAAATCTTGGTTAAGAGAAAAATCACGAATTCAATATGAAAAAAATATATCTGTCTGCTCAAACATCATAAAACAACTTTTATATGCGGTGTTAGACCTAATCCTACTAAGATTCCGAATACAAAACTCAAAATTACAATATTGCCACTAATAATAAAATTTAATCTAAAAAATACTAAAAAATTGAAAAATCCATCTAAACGATCACAGATCACCGAAATCTATTGTAGTTCATCTTTAGAAGGCGATAAATACTGATTAGAATGCCGTTTCTCTTCAACTAATAGAATTTAAGCTCAATTCGATGTCGTCGCCCGAGTCCGCCGGTTTTAGTCGCATAATCTTTTCGCCTTTCGATTGAATTTTCGCCAGTACAATTGGTCAAAAAACGCATTACTAATAGCTTCCGCATCAAGGCGTGATCTTGGACGAAATTATAGCTAGTGCACATGCTGGATTTTGGCTTGAGAAAAGGTAATTCTTTCATCCTTTTGGTTGCAATCATGTAGTTGATTGTCCTGAGTAAGCATATTGTTCCTGAATTGATATGCCTCATGCTGTTGAAGCTTGAAACATGAACCCTTTTTTCCTAACCGAACTCGGTTTTCAAGTTTTGATAATCAAATGAACACTTTTGTAAGCTTGATCGTAAAATTCCATTCTTTGTCAAATTTTGTCAATCTTCAGCCAAGAGGGCATGTTCGCATTTATTCATTTTTTAGGCAGAATTTCACGAATAATAAAGAAAAAATAAACCTAAATTAGGAAAATTTTTCTTAATAGTCAACGTTAAGTTAGACATATCTTACCCGTTGCTAGTTGGGTACGACCTCCAACTTAGTAAAGACGTGAAGTTAGTTAATTTGATCTATTGCCATTTAGATCCAGTTTTCTATCTTTATGAGCTGATTTTAGATGTTGGGTATTTTCGGAAAAATGGTTCCGGAAATTAGAAATGCAAAAATAGGAATAACACTTGAAATTATTAGAAATTCCCAGAAAATATCATATTCGTAAAGCAGAAACATAGATTAACTCCTATGAGCGTGAAAAATATACTCGATTATTCAATTCAATTGGAATTAATTGTAAAGTCATCCATAATATCAAATAAATCATTTTGTTCGACCTACCTAGTTTCCTTTGTTAACTGTGGTACATGTCTCGTTTAAATATTCATCAATTTGAATCGAAGATGGATATCCATGATTTCTTGCTCTTGACTGTTATCTCAATGTTGATGGAAATTTTCTTTGATTTTGAATGATATCTTTATTTTCGATTGAATCCTGCAAATATTAAAATTCCTTAAAAGATTTAGTAAGATAAGGTTTTCTTAGAAAGCCTATCTAATAAATTTTTTAGAAAGATAATGATTAAGACTTATCTTATTTGATAACATGGAATAAAATTGAATAAGGAAATCCTCCATGCATATCTTGTGATCTTGCATTTTCTCATGCATATCTCATGTATATTAGGATATTACATCTCGCATATTATGCATATCTCATTTTACTTTTGCATATGTCATAACATCCTTTGCATCTTGCATATTCCATGCATGCGTTGCATATGTTTGGATATCTTATCCTGCATATCTCTGCATAATCTCATGTCATCTCTGCATATCACATGTTATCTTGCATATCATATTTAGCATATCTTCGAGTATCACCATATTATTGCATACCATATTTTTTTTTTCGAAAATCTCATGTTTACACGTCACTATATTTTCACGTGCTATATTTTCTAGCTTCCGCATATTTGTATATCTAATGCTTGCATCTCACATTAGCATATCTAGTGTCCGCAAATCCCATGCTTGCATCTCGTGTTTGCACGTAATGTGATTCGTATCTTATACATTTACATATGTCATCTTGCATGTTTTAATTAATTAGTTAAACTTTGGATATAGAAAAATATGATTTTAATTTAGCATGTCTAGCATTGCGTCTTTTGTTATTTATTCATGTTATTGCATTAGATTCATTCATCTAAAAAAACCAAAGCCCTAAAAAAAACTCCATCCTCTGAACTTTAAACGATTCAATTTGAGTTGCCAAACTTAGACTTTCATGAATTTTAAGGTACAGAAAGGGCATTAGTAATCAAGTCCCTAAATCCATAATCTCTCGTTCGTAGAACTAAAATAGTTTTCTCGCTATTTTATTTAGGTATCTAACCAACCAAAGTGATTAGGACACCAAGAACGTTCCATTGCGAAAAAATTCAGAGGGAGCTCAATCATGGTTCACCGATTATCTTTCTTTAGGATGAAGGTGCATAGGTTACAAACTCTTCATGCTTTATCGAGATTATCTTTCTTTAAGACAAATATAGGGAAAATTATCAAAAAAAGTCGAACCTATTGTAATTGTGCCAAGTTAATCCGTCCTGCCAATTTGGGCAGACCAGCGTTGATGTAGACGCTGACCATCTCCGACAACATAATATTTTAAATTTTTTGAATTTTTTATATCTTTTATTTTTTATATTTTATATTTTTTTCTTCCCTATTCTTCATCAGGCTAATCGCCTATTGGTGACTAGTTTGAGTCAACGATTGACCTTGTTGGCCTCAGGCAAAGCTCATCCTTGCGACCACTGTTGCCGGGTGAGGCTGAACTTCGCCAGACCAAATCTAGCGGTAGAGAGGCCAGAGTTGGGCTGGCGAGGCGAGGTCACCATCCTGGGCCCTTGGCAAAGCTGCTATGAGGCAATATCTAGGCCGACAAAGTGAGCCTCGCCCGAACCTCGCTGGCCTCAAGAAGAATAGGGGAGGGAAAAAAAAGAACGAAAAAGAAAAGAAAAAAAGGAAAAATAAAAAATATATAAATACTAAAAATAAAAAAATATATTTAAAATATTACGTCGCTGGACGGCCGGCATCCACATCTGCGCCGGCCTGCTAAAATTGGCCGGATTAATTGAATTGACACAATTGCAAAAGGTTTAAGATTAAGTTGGCAAAAAATTATGACCGAACTAGCACAATCGCAATTTATGTCTTTTTTGGTATTTTCCCGAGGAAGGTACGTAGGTCACAAAGTAATTTGCCAAAGAAGTATTCAATCTTTGGAGCATTCTCTCAAATTGTAGAATGTATATTCTTTTTGCCTATAAAATACCGTATGCTTAACTGTCCAAATTTTTCCTATACGCTCCAAAATCTGTAGTGCAGATGTAGAAGCATGAGTCGATCAAAGCAAATTAAGGTGGCCGTCGGAAACTTCTCATAAATTTCATCCAATTTGGCATTAAAATTTCACTAATTTTTTCCACACTGCAAATCTTCCTTACATTAGGTAAAATTCTCTCTAAGCAAAGAACAGGTCAACCTCATTCGATAGAACAAGCAATATGATTTCCTGAGTTAATTCTCTGACTCCACAAAGCGATATGATCTAAATAAAGAAGGTACTCATTAGATGTAAACATTGTATCTATGCAAAGTTAACATTACCAACACATGAAACTCAGAACTTGATGTCCTTAGCTTACGACAGTTTGTACGTAGATGTGGAGGTGCTCAAAGTTTCAACACGATTCATTTGAAACGACATTCCAGAACAAGATTAGGCAAAACACAGAGCAAATGAAGGACCTACCTACGCCGTTTCTCGAACAAAAAAAAAAAAAAAGATCTCGCAATGTGCGCAAATCGTATCTTGTCAATTTCAAGCTTTTATACTCCCCAAATTGAAAATTTTACTTTATTATGTCTTTAATTCGAGGATTACATCTCATTGAGTTAGGTCGGTTCGCCCTAATCGCCGATGATAATGCGTTGATTTTACTTGTCCAAAATGTCAATTAGAGGATTTCTATTTTGAATGTCTCGAAGGCGAGATATGGAAACAATGAGTTACTAGTGAAGTTCATTTCTCACAATTCTAGCCTAGTCTGTAGCGCCTGCACCATCCATCGTTCTTATGGTCTTTCGACGGCAAACACGATAAGAGTTTCCTGAGGTGGAGCTAGACCCAACCATCAATAGGATGCCCTCTAACCTACAGGTATTTAAACAAGTCATAACAAACTTAGCATGCCAACTTAATGAGTCTACAGAATAAAAAGGCTAATTAAGTGGGTTATGAATGGGTCTATTGTGAATCCTTTCACAATCCACTTAACACAACCCATTCAAGAGAAATTTACCTTTTTTAAGTTTCTTTTAAAAAATCTTTTTTTATTCTAAGATCGATGAGGGTTTTGGTCCTCGCCCATACGGCCTTTGGGCGAGGGCCATCACCTTCCCTAGATATGGGCCTTTTGGCGAGGGCCTCGTGGCCCTCACCGATCTTGGAAGGAAACAAATAAAAAAAATCAGATTTTTAAAAATAAAAAAAATCAGATTTTTTAAAAGATATAAAAAATTAGAATTTTCTCTTAAATTATAAAAATTATCCACAATGATTTGGTAATATAATTTTTTCAAATCTTTAGAAGAAATAAGTTTTCTTAGATTGGATTAAATACATAAGTGTTTTAGTAATATGGATTAGGTTGTGTATGGATCGAGTCTTGAGTATGAATCAATACATTTTCACTTTATATAAAATGGGCCATTTGGGTCGAACTAGCTTATGACCGACACATTCCATCTGTTTGACGGGTCTACTCCCCCCACACCGGTCCAAGCCAGTCGTTCTTGAGTCTTGGGGCTTTCGCAACCGCATCTTGCAGCGTCTTCTGTGCGGCCCAATCCAGTTGTTGGGACAACGACGAGTAATTTCTCACAAGCCCATGCTGAAGAAAATAGATATGATGAGCAGCCGGAAACTAGATCATTATGGGCGGAGAGATGATCAAAGAGTCCATGTGACTCGTGAGTAAAACCGGTTGGGTCATGAAGGACTTTGTTCGGCTTGGTTGTACCACATCTCGTCTTCAACTATGGCTCGTGGCTTTCGAATTTTTGGCGCTTCCGCTGATAAAGGGAAAACCCGCGATGCACGCCACCCGTAGTCGGGCTCGACCATTTTTGTCTAGCCGGAATCAAGCGAGTTTCGCGAATGCTCGGAGGGGCGGGTCCTCTAGCGAGGAAGGAGACTAGGCGACCGCTACACCGGCGTGCTGACGTGGAGAAGCGAGCCGATTGTTTCTCGGTCAAGAAAGATGTGGAGGGAAGTGTATTCGCATTTGAATTTTTACGAAATACCAAGTCTTGACTAGCTGGCTCATGTATTATGCGATTTTTTTTACTGAATGGATATTGACAAAAGTATGTTATTTTTTTTTTTTTTACCTTCAAGGGTCTGCTTGTTTAACGGAAAATTCAAGATTAAACATTCTCTAATGAGTAGTTATATCTCTTTTAAAAACCAATCAATGGAATGTTATTTTTATTAATTTAAGGGGTCCGCCTGTTTCATGTAAAACTCAATATCTGAAAAATATTTTTCGAAAAAATGAGTGGTTATATTTCTTTTAGAAATTAGTCCCAGTGGAAAATATATTCATTATCGCCGTGGTTGATGAAAATATTCTGCATTAGTTCATTTTTGTATACGATACAAGGGATTATTTTTCAAAAAAATGATTTTTAAATTTTGAGTTTTCCGTAAACTAAACGCACTTAAAAAAACATAAAAACGATGTAGTCTGAGCGATATTCTCTCCATCCATAGAAAAATCTAATTCTAAACAAAAGGGATTTTTTTGACCCCAAAAAAAAATTCCTTTTATTAAATTTCTTTTAGTACAACAGAGTTTGATATTGGACTGGTTCCGTTATGCTTTGGCATCGGGAAAAATATCAAATAGTGCCCTCAAGGGCGTCCGCTTTCTCAAAAGAGGAGGCGAATCTTATTCAAATAAGAACTGAAGTGGGCGACTCAGTCTTAAAACACGTCTCTGCCCACCGGTCGGCCAAATCTTTGCCGGCATATTTACACGTTCGTCTCATGGTGGCTATCGTGGTAGAATCCGAATTCGGCACACTTGACTGGTGGGCGACACGCATACGAGTTGAGAGCCATTCGAGTCAATTTTGCTTCGCCTTCATCTCTTTTTCCTCTCCATGAAGAACTCGCCACCTATGTCCATGGAAGTCGCGACCTCCATTGGTCCCGCTCCGTCGAAGTTCACTAGCTCTGCATCGCCATAGATCTGTTGTTCCATGAGGTGGCCACCTTTATGGGCTTGGTGTGGGTCAATTTTTGCGAGATTGTTCATGCAGCAAACAGAGAGACTGGCGGCCGGTGATCGGGGCCCAACAGTGGCAACATTAGTAAAGATTAAGTCTGATCACGAGTCGGAGATATATTTTTTTAAGATTAAATTGTCAACTTTTTCAATAGAAAAAGCCGACACAATTCAAAACCTTTTTCGTAAATTTCACCTCATCATGATCAAATGGCCGAGGACATGTAATTTGTGTTCGTGCACTTGTCTTTTACGCATTAATTGGCCTCATTGTCATGCTTAACAATTATCTTCGAGTCTGCTTTTTGCTGAAGTGCGGTGTGACAGCAAAGCAATCAAATCAGAAGATATTGCTCTTACGGCCGTGTTCATACAATAGCATCCGACATGACAGTGGCGCAAATTTCGAAAATAAAAGAGTTTGGCCATCTTTTCCAAATTTTCAATGATGGACCATCTTCGTTTCGATTTCCCAATCTCCACCCCTGAGCCCCTCCTCTCGACGGATTTGTAGCCATTTATGCAATGTTTGAAGGCTAATTTCTTGTCGATTTCCATTCCCATGCCCACTTGATGAGATGCGACGGAACGTTTCAATCAAACGAGGCTCAATTCATACATACCATCGACTTGCTTAAAGCACTCGATCTAATGTCCGATAAATAACATCTCTATAATTCATACCGTGCGGAGATATGATGTCCATACATAAAATCGTTGGAACTGTAATGAAAGCGTGCGATCGTTTACATCGTCGCATCATATTTGACAATCTCGATCATGAAGATTGTAATCGAATAGGGATAATTGTCCATGATATCGTAAATCTATTGTATAACTATCGATATAATTCTAAATAGTTTGGCAGTTTACTAATTTAATTCTTTCGGTCAATTTCAGCTGGAGATCGCTGACGTGACACCGCCTCTCATAAGTGGTGCGATCGGCGAGCGGACGATTTATTTTAATGATTTCCTATAATTTTTTTTTTGAAGTTTCTATCACTTTTTTAAAGTTTTTTTTTCTTCTTTTTATTGTTGACTTTCCGGATAGGGTCGAGTGGCAAAGGTCATCACGGATAGTTAGTAATCAGGAAGTGATAAGTGAAAACAAAAGAAAAGAAAAATTATAAAAAATTATAAAAAATTCAAAAAGATTAATGTTGGCAATGTTAATCCAATATTGGACAAAAAGATTAAATTACCAAATCATCAAAAGGTTTAAGATTAAATTTACACAATTAAACGTACAATAATTTTAGAATTTTTTGGATAATTTTTTTCGAAAGTATTTGATGTGACCCCAGGGGATGACCACATCTCTAATGGCACTTGGACATATAAACTTCAATTTTCTCTATGTTTCAATGGGCAAGATAATTTTTGCATTGGAGGAAGGCAAACCACCCCTTGCCCTCTTAAGGAAATCCTAGTGGGTCTAAACCAACTTTTCACGTGCGGATACATAATTCATCATTCTCGGTCTAAAGAATGCAAAAGAATGTTTGATTAGTCTAAGGAAAATATTCTAAAATGAATCTTTTAGGCTAGAATATAGACATAGAGAGATCACAAAAAGTGCACAGTAATGGTGCTGAAATGGCCGACCCAACACAAGCTAGTGGGAGACATCGAATAGAGATTATAGAGCTCCTTCTCTTTATCATCCTTTCTTTCCTTTTTCTCGGTTTTGCTGATATTCATGAATTTGTTCATGCGATATACCGAGAAATAATCAATTTAAATAATAATTAAACTTTCCTCTGAAGAGAGACCATACATATAGAGTTATGATTTTAAGTCAGGATAGAATTAGACAAGATATGATATGGAATTCAAGAATTTTGTGATATACTTTCCACTATTTGGTGAATCATATTAATAAAGTTGAATATATTTATAACATGTTATGTTTATTATTTGGTACTTACATATATATATCGATGATGAATATGAAAATGCACAAACAAATAATATAAGAATATATCATAATTTACTGCCAACTCTAGTAAGAGAGAAAATATGATCATTTGCATTTGGAACCACAAAAAATTTTGTTTCTCTTGCTACTTTCTTTAAATTTCAAAATGAACCACATAGTCACTGAGAAGAATGAGTTTCGACTCTCTTTCCGCTTTTATAGACTTTTAACGTGAACCAGAAATTATGAAGGAAAATAAGATTCAACTCTCTCGTCATTTTTTTTTATAGAATTTTGAGGTGAAATAAAAAACTACAAAAACAAAATATACTACCAAAAGATCCAATGAAGTGTGTGTATCTGGATGTGCACAGAATATATATTATAAAGTAGAAAGAAACTAAATTAATAAAAACATATAGGATAAATAAAAAAGTATTTTTAAAAATAATTTTAAAAATAATTTTTAAAGAATTTTGTTATTAAATTTTTTTTTTAATACTATGAACAAAAAAAAAAAAAAAATCATATCCACCTTTATTCCACTTCTTCATGGGATAATTTTATCTAGGCTATATTCCCTTAATATCCCACTTTATCTAGTCATGGGTGGTGGTCAAACACATGATATGATAACTTTTATCTTATCCTGATTTTTATCTTGACTACCAAATGCAGCCTTAATTTTTAGTTCAATCTCTGGAATGATGTCTATACCGTGCCTACTTAAAAAAAGTAAATGGGGTCCTCCATGCAAGTTGCGTGCATGCTTTAAAACATATTGATTCTTTTTGTCTCGTGTGCATAAATAGTATCTCAATTGGGAGGGAGTAGGTTTTCCACATTTACCTTTTTTTTTAATAAGTGTATTGTAGGTACTAAAACTTATCGCGAGAGTGTAATTGAGTCTTAAAACTTTTAAAAAGTACAATCGAGTATTGAAACTTGTAATTTGGTGTTTGATTTATAGTGTATCTTATTTAGAATTTATGTGTCACGTGTGGGTAGAATCTAATTTGATTCACGAGTACCCCATATCACGTGGAAAGTAGTTCTTATGTGCTCTCTAAACAAGAAAAATTATTAGTCATAAAACTATTGTAATTATGCTAATTCAGTCCTAAACCTTTTACATTTGCATCAATTCAATCCATTTGACCGGCCGATGTTGAAGTGTCACTTTTGTAAATAATATTTTAATAATATTTTATTTTTTCATATTTTTTATTTTCTTTTCTTCAGTCTTTTTTTTCCTCCAGACCCTTGTGCCGGCAAGGGTATCGTGGCCCTCGTAGGACCAAGGGTTGGGAAAAAAACAAAACCGAAGGAAAAAATGAAAAGAAGAAAAAAAATCATAAAAATTTAAAAATTATTAAAAAATTATTTAAAATGTTGCCACGCCAGCACTGGCTAGTCAAGTAGACTAAATTGACACAAAAATAAAAAGTTTAAGACTAAATTGACAAAAAAAATAAAATTTAATTGACACAATTGCAATTGATTTATGACTATTTTGATAACTATTCCATCTAAATATTATGTTTCAACGCAAAAAAGAAAAAAAAGAAAAAAAAATAAAGAGACTTATGTCTCTCAACAAGCTTCAACCCTTACTAAATTAGTCATCATTGTTACACTTAACCCATTTTTCACACGAAGAGTTTGGATGTACCGGAGATCGTCTGGTAATACTATTGGGCGTAGACGAACTCATCATGGCCGATTCAATCCGCCTGAGCAAATCACCCAAGCCTTTTGACATGACCAATCACCAAAATTCAGGTGCTGTGAACTTGCCCTACTTTCTTTCAGGGCATGATGTTGGGCATCCACCGCCGAGCTTGGTAGTCCAACGATGAAGGGACAACACACAAACTTTGACGAGATCACGAGTTCGACCCTTCTCATAAGGAGATCTCCAGCGATTTGTGTCTTGGGTATATGCCTTTGCTATCTCGTATGAAAAGACTTAGTTTCAAGTTTCTCAGTTAAGTTAGGGGTGTCAACGATTTGGTTCAGTTCGGATCTTCAAGAAACTGATCCTGAACTATTTGGAAGTGCATTAGCTTCGGACCAAACTGCAATCCGGATTGAATAGAACTCAGTTCGGTCTTTTATTTTTTTCTATGCCCTGCTCAACTCACATTTCCACCCAATTCATTTTTCTCTTTTCGTTTTCGCTGAGCAGATTGGGGTGGTCTTTAGTTCGGTTTGGTTAACAGAAACTGGAAAAAAAAAAAACGGTTATTTGCTTAATTATTTGAAAGAATCGAAAATGCACGAAATTTTGGTTCGATTTTTGACACCTTATTGTTAGTGGAACTAGACGCGACATGCTTGTTAATTTCGGACCTTCAAGCTCTTAATGGAATGAGTAATTACGACTCGATTCAAACATTCCATATAAGCATCGAATCAATTCAAATTGCGATGGTGGGGACAAAGGAGCACGATACGGAATCGATGAATCATGAGGAAGTAAGACACTCTCATCCTAGCAAGGCCCCATGCATGCACCATCACCACATAACCCTTATTTTATTTATTATTATTATTTTTATAAATTTGTTCTTTTAGCCTCTTGGATATCCATAAACAAGTATATAAATATGAAAACAGCCTGATTTATTCCCTATAAAATACGACCATGATCACCAACAGATGGTTGGTCGAATGATTTAAGACTAGATTTGCAAATCAAAGGTCACGGGTCCGTCTGATTCCCTAATCTATTTTTGATTTCAGAAAACCTTTGCGGAGGACGAGCCTAGGCGACGATGTCCAACTTTCGGCTTCCCCACTCATGCCTACTGGGACTCCGGCGACGAGCTCTACCGGTTGACGGTGAGGAAAGTCCCGAGCTCAATTGAACCTTTTTTTTTATGTGCCAATGGTCCACTGGTCATTATTTAGATAAAGTGGCAATACAAATTCAAATTCATTTTAGTAATGCGAAAAAAATTGACAACCATCGACGTCATTTATCATCTAGCATGACATCAGTTAGCCTACAACTTTATACGGAGAGGGTGACATTTTCATGGCTATTTTAACTAAAGTAGCTGGAGATAGACATCAAATCACCCGTGGAAGAGACATCATATTCATATCTAATCGAGCACCCCAGACCACTAGCCACAGTATCAAGAATGTGAAAAAGGAATTCGAGTCTCAGTACAGAGGACAAGATGATGATGATGGTGACGATGATGGACATGGACCCACGTTTGCACTATCTACAGACCGTTTTGCAAAAGCAAAGTCTCCGCGGAAGCATCTTCCCAACATGTTGGACGCTCCTTGCCCTAATTACTCTGGCCCCATCTTCTGGTGTCTATCAAGATCACAATCTCTTTTTTTCCCCCTTTTGATGAGCTTTACCAATCCCATTGTCCAACATGTTAAACTCCATAACTTGTATTCAAGTGTTTGTTGATCAAACAACAAGAAGCAAAGGAGTTTGCGCCTCTCCTTACGATGTTGGATTCAAGTATCGCCGGAAGCATTTCGAGAGTAGAGTGCTGAATGAAATGAACCGACGTGAGGGAGTGCGCTCTTTCGATCGCCCAAGGAGGTGGACTAGTCAAGATACTTGAAAGTTGAGCCGAGTATTGCTTAAAAAATTTACCCTGGCGTTGGAGTGAGATAACCACCTTCCTAAATTGCTCTTTACCAAAAGAAAAGCATTTAAACTTTCCATTCGATACGACCATTATTTTACAATGTTCCTAATAATATTCAATGGAGAAGAAAGATTCATCTACACTATGGTATGTCCTCCATCATTTCTCTGCAGATCCTGTGAATTGGCAAATGAATTTAGAAGTCGAATTCTTCATTGTCTCTCCAAGATTTTCTCTTCGTTCTTCAGATGCCCAGTAAAATGTAGTAGACGAGCGTAATTGGCAAGGCTATCAACATCCCGAATATAACACTGCATATAGTCAATCAAGTGGCTAATTAGACAAGGAAATTGCAAAGATTTAGAAATTAAAGCAAGAGTGGACTGTATTAGAATGGCATCTATAAGTACAATTCCATTACTCACGCTGTGCTAAGAATGTCCGGGTGTAGGCTGTATTCTTTGGCAAAGACGAAGGGGACAATCCCTTGTGGAAGCGCTGCCTGTAACATTTGTTTAGGGCATTGTAAGAACTTTTAGCTTATAGCACACTATGAAATCACGCCGCTGACACTTTAACGACGCGGGTAATCACATGTCAATGGTGAGTGAATATAAGTTGAGCACGTATAGCAAACTGAATATGAAGAATTAAACCTGGTGAATCCCTTCAAAATTTGATGGTCCAGATTCGGTGCAGCACACATAGTATACCGATGTAATAATTTTGGCGAAGTATGGGACTGACCTGTACGATGGCAACACGTAGGAGATCACCCCTGAGGCCTATGACAAGGGAGGCGGCGGCCATGACGGCCGGACCGGTGAGGAATCTGATGGCCATGGCGAAAGTTGCGATGGAATTCCCACAGGCTATGATCCTCGGTTGCAATGCCATGAACAGTCCTGTCATTTCATTCATCATACCTCACCGATCAGCCACTTTATTATAACACCCCCGAGAAATGATTATGTATCCATGATGAGAATAACAGCCTCCTTTTGATCACAAAAGATTAAGTAAAGAGTAACTAGAAATTGTTTGTGGTCCACGCCTTTAAGAATTTATAGCCAATAACGTACTGTTATTCTCATATTCACCTAAAAATTGTTATACTAGTAAAGCCATTCATCTGGACGTGCAAAGGGTATAGAATGTGAACATTCTGTCCTGAAACACAAAGAAACCCTAACCCATCATTATTCGCATGTGACTTTTGCTCTTGTACCCCGTTCAAGAATGTCTCTTGGCTACCAACCCCCACCTCACGCTTCACTTTGCTTGTTCTTGCAGAGAAAATCCAAAGCGTGTTCTATTATATGAATTATGAAGGAGTGGGGCGTGACCCAGAAAAAGAAAGTGCAATCAACATGAAAGCTCAGATAGAGAGAGAGAGAGAGAGAGTTATGTTGAGAGAATTGTTGACTGACCAAGACTGAACATGGCCATGCCAAGTCCTGCATCTGACAGTATGGAAATGGACTTGGCTATGATTGCCGGCATCTCAATGTTCCACCTAAACGAACCAGAATAAGAAGGGAAAGAAACGGATGCCAATGAGCAAATATGTCTGCAAAGCATGGAAATTTCCATACCCAGAAGCCAGAAATTTCAAAGGAGAAGTGTATTTTCCAAATTGTGTTGAAACTGATGTACCTGAAGCAGACGAGGGACCAAGTGATGCCAATCAAGCTGGAGTATGTGTTAGGGTTCCGGATGAGCTTCCTCCACACCATGATCAGGATCAGCCTCGTCATCACGCTCGTCGGCGGCATCGCATCCCCGCCGTCTGCTTCGATGTTCTCAGCCCTCCGGTTCCTGAAGCTGAACTCTTCTCTCTCCAGTCGATGATCACCTTCTTTACTATGATTCTGATCCACTGATGATTTACCATAGATTACTCAAAGAAAGAACACAACCGAATTGACTTGAGAACCAGGAAAGGAAGAAACGTTTTACCTTTGTCACGAGTTGCACCAGTGGGCAAGTCATGGCTATGACCGAACACATCAGAAACTGGAGAAGCACTTGAGCTCCAAACAAACATGTGGAGATCCCTCCGACCACCACCACCGCCATCTTCGGCCCCTCTCTTCCCTCCTTGCCCATTCGCCCTCTTCCCTCCGCTCCCGCCGCCGCCGTTCTTTGGCGAGAACATCCCTGGATTTGGGGCCGGGTAATTACCCGCCGTGCCACCGCCGTGTGGGAACCTCGGCAGCTTGTTATCCTCCTCGTAATTCGATGGCCTTGGCGTCGGCCCGAATGATGCAGATAGGCCGTACACGTCGGTGGACCCGAAGTTCGACCCCCTCCCGCCGCCTCCGGGCCCCGCAGCTATGGAGTAGAGGTCGGCATGATTGAAGCTGGACCCCCTCGGCGTGGGATTCCGCGACGACTGCAGTGAGTATATCTCGGCATTGGTCAGGTTCGATGGCCGTGGGGAGAGCCACGTCGCGGGCTTGAAAACGTCCGAACGTGAGGCGCTGGAGCGGCGGACGGTGACGCGGAGCTTGCCGTCGCTGCCGACCTCAGCCTCAGCCTCGACGGGCTGCCGGGAGCCATCTAGGGAGACGACGTCAGGGTCGACTTGGATGGAGACGATGGATGCGGCGGCGGCGCCAGGGAACTGGTTGGAGATGAGGGTTCGCGCGGCGCGGTACTCGAACAGGAAAAGCATCAGAGTGTACCAGATGATGCACTGGAGGACGACGATCTGGACCATGAGGTCGCCGGAGTAGGGGCCATACATACCGCGGAGGAGGGGGATGCCCATGACGAGGGTGTTGGGGAGGGTGGAGAGGGAGAAGAGGGTAATGGACCAGTCGAGGGAGCCGCGGCGGGAGAGGTGGGACCAGAGGGCGAGGGCAAGGAGGACGAAAAGCTTCTGGAGAGTGTCCGCGGCGAGGAAGCGGAGGTTCATGTTAAAAGGGTTGTTGGAGGAGATGAAGTGGAAGGAGAGGAGGGGGACGGCGAAGAGGGCGACGAAGCGGTTGATGCCGGAGCACTGGTCCGGGGTGAAGATGCGCCACCACCGGACGGAGCCGAAGGCCAGGATCATCGCCACATACAGTGGCACCATTGCCGTCATGACGTGGTAGAAGTCCGACCCCGTGATCATCGCGCCTCGTGGGGTTGATCGAGCGTTTGGGCGGTGAACTTGAGGAGGAGGAGGATGTTAAACGGCAAGCGCTTCAGGTTCTTGCGAGCGAGAGAGCTTTGCAAATCGCACTTGGCTTGCTTGTGGTTGGCTTTGCCTTGACTTTTCTTCTGTTCCCTATTCCTTTATAAGGAACAAAAAGATGTCGAGAAAGCAGACGCACTCTGTTCACTAACCATGCGTAAACTCAACTTGCAAAACTGTACTCCAGAATAAGAAACCCTCGTCCAACACAATTCCCATTTCCTTTCTCTACCTCTCTTCCCCGGCGACCGACCGCCACACACGACCGTCTCACGTGCCACACGGTAGTTACCACCTGGAGTGTCGATCATCTGTCGTTACTGCTCGACCACCGGTACCAAGTTGATCTCTCTCTCTCTCTCTCGCAAAGATTCGAGGGCAACCGTCACCTTTCTCCAATTCGGGGTCGATTGTGGTGGGCCAAACCAACACACACAGAGACTGTGGCGGTGGCGACGGCAACGACGGCAGAGAAAGGAGAGAGAGGTGACCTAGAGACTACATATCAAGGACTAGATAGGATAGGACTTCCTTATGAAATAATGTTCTCTAATATTAAATGGACATGTAGGCAATAAAAGAACAATACAACTTAGGTGCCTTTCGTATTTTATAAACTTAATGTACTAGCTTGTGAGTTTCCCGTGTGTGAATTCATAATAGCTATACAACATACAAGAATTTTACACGGAAAAATTGTCCAAAAAGTCCTAAACTCATTGTACATCGGCCAACTTAGTCATAAACTTTTCAATTTCACTAATTTAATCTCAAACATTTTTATAATTTGCCAATGTAGTCCATCTGGTTAATTTTGGCCATAAACCGCTAACATGGACATTGGTCATGCCATGAGTGCTTTTGTGACCCTCGCTTGTGGGTCAAAGAGGTTGGTTAGCTTGACCCATAATTGGGAAAAAAAATGAAAAAGAAAGAAAAAAATTTGTAGTATTATTCATATGAGCCTCGGTTGTGCCACGTAGGGCAATTAACATCCATAATAACGATTTTTCGCTAAAATTGGCCGAAGGTAGTATATTGACAAATCGCCAAAAGTTTTTGTTTTTGTTTTTTTTGTTTTTTGTAATAAGTGACTGATATTTCTGATTGGATTTGAGGTGGGGTCAACTTCCGTGACGCCATAAAAAGGCACATTATATTATGGAGGCATTTGGGAGGGAAGAAGCCTTTTCAAATCATCTTATAAGACGAAGCCGTGGCGGTTTGCACTTGTGTTCTGTTCTTTACTTTGCGGGAAGCACTAGAGTTTGATTTATCACTTACTAGGATCCACTGTCAAGTGCAAGGATTTTCAAACTCGAATGACCTTGTGCAAGAGAAAGCAGAGATTTGATGCAGAGTTTCGGAAGGAAGATCGATCCGCGCATGAAAAGTTCAGCTGCCTTTGCATCGCTTGACCTGTGAACAAAAATCTCCTCGACAACATAACAGCCCAACCGGTGCATAAACCGGAGGCAAGCTTCCGATGATTTAATCTTAGTATAAATCTTCGAAAGCATGAGTAAACAATCCTCCCAAGAAAGTTCAAAGATTGCTAGAAGTAGCAAGAGATAGGGCTGCACGAGTGCTTGCAAATACACAATCACCACCTTCCACCCCTCTGATCATGTTGTTTCGAAAATAAATCATGTGACACACGAGCATCTGCGATGTGTCAGCCTCGCTAAGCACATACAAACCAGTCACGGGTGGGCGGAAACACAGATGCAACAGCTTTGCTTTGCAGGATGGTATGAACAAGAGGGGTTTGAGTACAGAACGTGGGTCCAACCTCATGGTGCATTTATAAGCCCTTGGAGCCAGGAAGATCGATCCACTGGAGCTGAATCTCCACTTCTCCGCACTCGACGTTTCTCAGTCTGAGGACCATGTCTTGGACAACACGGCCTTCACGCCACATGACGCAGCTTTCTTCGGCGAGGCAGTTTTGTCTACTAGGTTGCAGCCTCGTTATGATAGTGCTGCTGGGAAGGTCTTGCAGATTCATCTTGAGAGCTTCTATGAATGGTTTTATGTCGAACTCAGCATCTCCCATTTTGTCATCCTTGCTGAACGTATCATGGTCATAAACAGTCTGCATTTAAGCAGGAATCCCAACAAAATATGAGAGATCTATAATTGCTGTAGTTGCTGCATTTTACAGCTGTAAACCATGAGGACACACCATATCAGTCTTCTCCTAATCAGGAAAAGCTTCATTCACTGAACTCGAGACTCCAACGATAACCAGATGCAGAATGATGCCATCTTAATTTCTTTCAGATTGATGAATCCAAAGTATATGAAAGAACCCAAGCGCAGAAGCAGGTTCCTACATGCAAGCTACGGCACGTTGGAGTTCCTAACAGTAGTAAAAAACGACGATCACTTTATGAGGTCATCTCATTTTCCCTATACTATTCATAGATCCTAAGGACAATCAAAATAGTTTGAGTTCAACCCTATCCTATATGAGAGGGAAATCTAACTGGATAATGAGCTGCAGCATCTGTAATGACTGAACTTCGAGAATACTGGTGAGGCAGAGAACCGAGAAACTTGACGGTGAACCAAACTTGCATTTAGACTCTTTGAAAAATTAATAAGCAGGATGAACATAATAAATATGAGATGGCAATAAACCGTGATGCTATCAATAGGAAAATGGGTAACTATTCTTTAGAGAAAGCAAGCAAAGAGAGCAGCTGGTCTTCTGCTAAACGACAACTATATCAGCACTCTGCACTCTAAAAAGCATCACTGAGTCATGACTTCTTCTTTGCTTTAACGTCTTTTTCACAGCTAAAATACATAAATCGTGGAAGAACCAACAAATCAACATCAACAACACCTTTATCCTAAAGTAGTTGGGGTCGGCGGTCGATGAACCCCAAAAGAGTCGAAGAGCCAACAAATATACAAATAAAAAGGTAAACTCTCTCTTTCATTGTTTTCATACTCCACTAACATATGGGAGAAAATTTAGGAAGCATTGTGACTGCATCCTTCCATGCATTGCCGTTTATGCAATACGGCTTTTGCGTGAACACTTGACATATCAAAGCTGTGTAGGTAAGTTGAAAAAGAAACAAATAAATTTTTAAGTAACGTGGTTCGTGATGACCCTATAAAATTGCATGCAAGTATGCTAAACTTAACGATAATGTCTTTCACATAAAATCTAGTGTTAGTACAAGATCTATCTTCTAAAGATACTGTCAGACAACTTCTTTAGATAGTCCATAAGCACACTAGTGAGGAAAAGACTGGCAAACACAGAGGCCAATGAGGACATGGAATTGAAGAAATAATTCATATCTATTCAACTTAAGTTATGAAGAGATGGCGAGGGGGGTTGGGGGGAGAGAGAGAGAGAACTTACCAGCTTGATTGGAAAAGCAGGATCTGAAACAGAGAGAGTTAGATCTTCATTCCACTCGGGATTAACATCCTTCTTTATAACACGGGTCTTCAGTTTCTGCATCATTTATTCCCTCTTTAACTAAAGGATTTCTAAGAGAGATCAATGTAAATAATAAGCATTTGACAACAAAGCACCACATAAAAACATATCCAACTAAAGTAAGTCCCTCACATAGGAATAGCGAAACAAGATGTGACATCAAGAAGCCCTGACTATGACGGAAGTATTTGATGTTCTCTGACCTTAAGTTTAGGAATGAATTAGCAGGATGCATATAAATTCAGAAAGAAAAAGAGTACAATGGAAATACCCCCTCCCTTTCTACAAAGGTAAACTTCAAAGGCTTGAACCTAACATGTGAAAAAAAAAATGATTCCTATTGGATCCGGTGGATCTCTGTCTTAAACAGCAAAAGGGGAACAAAAAGCAGAATTGACACTTGAAGGTTAATAACTGCAGGACAGGAAGATAATATGCCATCAAGGCATTAAAAGAACTGAAGAAAGGTTAAAAGAGCTAATAACTTTTTGGGTTCCATGCAGTGAAGAAGCAACTCCAATTATCTAGCGGAGTTCATTTTAATGTGATTCACTTGGAGACTTCAAAGGCAAGATCTAGTGAAAAATACTCTATCAGCATGATTAGCAAGTGAAAGCTTGTGCAGACAATTTTTAACACATCACAAACACGAAAAAGACTACTAATGTCCTCAGCAGTGGAAGCAGCTGCGGAACTTATCAACACGAGCAACCACGGAAACTCATGACGGCATCATGCAGTTTTCAAGAGGCAACGAAACTTAGGGAGTCCAGGCTCCATGAAAAGTGAGATAACCTCATCAAATACAGTTAGAAAATGTGGGAAAATTACAGCAACTGGATCGAGATCTCATCGCTACAGAGAGATCCTCCGCTCAGTACTTCATTCGTTCAATTGAGACATCCGATGGAACAGAGTTCACAACGCAACTTGAGGAAAGCCCAGGGGTTGTTGGCAGGGATAAATGGAGTCACTGATGTTCGGTCAAAGGTTGAAGGCTTAAATTTAATAATCATGAAACGAAGAAGCTAAAAGAAATACAATCCACCAAGAAACAATCAGCCAGCGAGACATCAGCAGCAAATTTTTCCATCAATCGGATTATTTGGGCAACGACCCAAGTCACCAAAAAGATCCAAAAGCACACCCATATCTTCATTTCTCCCCCCAAATCGATACATGGCAGAAGCAAAGGTCAAATCATCGTATCTCAAGCGTTGCATGCAACAGAAGACGCAGGGGAAAAGCAGAGAGAGTCTAAAAGGAGGAGGAGGACCTGCTTCGCCATCTTGACGACGACGTAGGGGTCGCTGGATCGAACGTCACGGACGGCGAGATTGACGCCGCGCTTGATCCGGATCCGGAGAAGGCCCAGCAAGTTCTCCATCATCGACATCGAAGATCGACACCCTCGCGATGGTGGCGTTCTCGGCGATGACATCTCTCCCTCGCCTCCCTATTTATATGTGGACCCGTTCAGTCACTCTCTCCTGCAATACGACACCATCAACATCTTCCCAAAAAAAAAAAAAAAAAAAAAAAATATATATATATATATATATATATATATATATATATATATATATATATATAAGATAAAAAGAAAAAAGGAAAAGTCGTAAACCCAACAACGTTGTGCGATCGGAGTAGCGTTTTATAATATTAAAATCGATCAAATTGGCGAAAAAGAGCCACCTTGATGGGACACCACCTCGCTTCGCTTCGTGGGATTTCTCGATTTGTCTTTTCCCGGAAAATGTTTTCTGGGACGGAAAAATTCACGTCGAGCACGCTTCCACGAACGCCCGCCTGATCGTGATGGGTCTAGTCTTGATTGATCTCTCGCGATCCTTTACTTCAAGAAAGGAAATTCCGGAGAAAGTGACTGTTGAAAGGCCGAACAGCTCCGAGAGAGAGGCGCAGATGGAGGAGTAAAAAGATTTCATTCTCTCTTTTATCCCGGGGAGAGGGCAGAGGATTGGGGAAGGTGACCAGTAATTCCGGTGAGCGGTGGAACAGCCTCAACGTGGTGGCTGCTTATTGGTGCATTTTGTTTTTCTCTAATTTTCAACTTGGCCACGTGGACACGTGATGTAATTTGTTCATGATTAAAAAAAATGAAAAATCCTTATATAGATAAATGCGGGGAATTAATAAAATGCAGCAATAGAACCAGCATCGTACGTCGAAATTATACATGCGATTTGTTCTTCGACAGACGCGCAGAACTTACGAGTTTAATATGCTGACTTTAGTCTCCGATTTATTTTTCATCGGCATTCCACGTGGACACACGAGTGTCGAAACTAGTTTTTGCCGGCGCGATTTCGACTCTCTACCGTCGCTAAGTAAAAATCATCTCGTGCTTAGTCGACTTCGAGTTTTGGCCACAACAGCATGTCATGGAATCCGTAATTCAATTACTGCTATTTGACATGAACTTTCTCGTCATTTAGTGAAAAAAAAAGTAAAACTTTTGATGCCTTGAATTTCTTCATGTAAATTACTGGGCATCCATATAAAAAGGAAGGGTGGACACCTCTTTCTTGGCACCTTTTCTTTTACAATGTCCTATGAATTGAGATCTGGTCATTAAAAGGGCCCACATAAATTTTTATAAGTTTAGAAAAGGCCCACGTTGACCCCTTAAGGCTTTGAATGTACATATTTTTTTTTATTTGAAATTTTGGTTTATATGTTATGTCAGATCGGTAGAAATAAATGTATATTACATTCGCATGATGTTTATTAAGATGGATAGTATAGTATAGTATTCTATTAGACCATGATTGTGTTGCGCGGAACAAGCGATTGGATAATAAATAGACAGAACGCGAAAAATAAATCGGACACCAGATGTACGAGGTTCGGTCGTAAATACCTATGTCTACGGTCATAGCATCAACGAAATTACACTATAGAACAAGCGATACAACGGAGATTATAAATTATACTCGAGTCACTCAGAGGGTGAATAATAACCAATCTGTTCCAAAAATAGATTTTCGGAACAGAAATAGTTTTTTTTATTTTTATTTTTGAGCAAAAAAATACGTTTGATAACGACATAAAATTTATGATCATAGAATTGAAATTTGTTTTGATAGCAGTTGAAAGTTTCTACTTCTAGAAAAGAACAACGGGCGGCGAGCGGTGGCGGTTGACGACCGGTGGGGGGCGCTGGTGGTGGTCAACGACGGAGATTTCTATTTTTGTTTCTCGGAGAAGTAAATTTTTTTTCTTTCTCATTTCTGCTTCAAGTCTATTTCTAGAACAATTTTTTGTTCAAAAAATAGAAAGATAGAAATAAATTTCTGTTTCAAACCCATTCTAGAAATAGGTTTGGAACAGAAAAATAATTTTTGGCAAGTTATCATGCACCCTCTCAAACAATCTCAGTGTTTTTCAGTCTCATTTACATCAAATAACGCACATAATATTTAACCCCCAATTGCTCGCGAAATAATCTTTCAATTTCACAAATGAATTTTACAAAAATTCTTATCATAAGAATTTAATCGGATTAAAATACTTAAATTCTTGATATAATTTTGTGAACAAAATGAATACCTAATGTAAAACACTCGCTTGAAAACGGCGTTTCAACTCTCTCTCTTCAAGAACGAGGTTATTTATATATAAAGCGAGTCCCACAAAAAATAAAAGTTTGAATACTTTATGTCTTTTGTTTTGTGGTCAAATTGAATACTGTATGTGACCGCCCAAGAAGTCTCATATTCGGTCAGCCGTTTATTGGTCAGCAAAGCAACCTCCAATGGATCAAGTCCACATTGGACTTGCCTTCCCCCTTGTTTTTGTTTTTTTTTTCAACAGAGCAAATCTCTTCTCGATCGTGATTTGCAGCATACCTAACAAGAAATATAATTTGCACCGCATCCCTCAAGATAGATTTTCGTGATATTCAAAACAAATCTTTATCTTTAATTTCAAGATCAAGATATGTTTACTTTCGAAATTTTTATTTTCGCTTTGAGCTCAAATTGGACACATATTTTCAACAAAATAAGTAGGTAGAAATAAATATTTTAAGTGATTAAATCTTTTTATTTTATGATTACTTTTGGTGAATTGGGTTGACATTAGATATGCAAAAGATCCCGATCAATTACTTAAAATTAATGTTATCGTGACGTCGATATCAATGCGGACAATCACCATTGCGGTTGCGATCTCGTTTTCGACCCGTTACGTTAGTAGTCTTTTCTAAGTGACAGGATTCGGACTATAAAGAAATATCGACGCCCCTGCCGATTCCGACCCGATGTACTGACTGATGTGAGCAAGATAGATACGACTGCCACTATGGTAGTCCTGGGTGCGGGATCTGCGTGCGGATCATATTTCCCCCACTTCATCAAAAGGGAGCTCAGAGCATAATCCTAATCACCTTTCCCCTTTTCAGTGCGCAGACAAAGGTGCAAATTTTGCTAGCTTATTCCTGTGTTACCAGAAGGAAATCCAGTCCTTTGTAATAAAGCTTGCAATTTGAATATTCGGTCCTTGATTGTGTTACGGAGGATTAGACTTCCTGCCTGATGGTTTTCTGATCTGTGTCCGAGGGGAAGAATGCAACAGCAATGGCTGCATCAGCAGCTGGGACTATTATGGTTAAGTTCCTTGAACAACTTTTTGTCGGAACTGGCGGTAACTGTTTGCTGATACCACGTTGAAGTTCTTTAAATACATGAAATCTTTTTATTATATCTTTGGCGCTTGGGGGTTGATGAGGTCTGAGTAATTACTGAAGTCTAGGGTGCCTTTGGTTGGGGGAAAAACCCATGAAAAAGGAAAATGATTAGTTTTCCTATGTTTAGTGATCTGTGACCGAAATATTTTATGGTATTTGAATTTTTAATTTTTAATTTTTTTTGAAATTTTTTCTTTCATTTTTCTTTTTCTTCGTCCCTCCTTCTGGTGACGGCCATGGGAGAGCTCAAGCTCGTCGGCTCACGTTTGTGGCCGGTCGGTAGGCAGCCGACGTAGGACGAAAAAAAAAAAGAAAAGGAAAAAGAAAACATGAAACATAAGAAATATAAAATAAAAGAAAAAAATATTAAAAAATCGAGATGAGCAATTGTGGAAAACCCTTTCACCTCTTTAGATTTTAGAAATTCAATTTTCTAATTTTGTGCATGAATTTTCATTAATCGAAAAGTGTTTTCCGCCGACTAAAATGAGTGAAAGCCCAAAAAATCAATTCCTCAAAAATACTTTCACCGAAACAAACGGACCCACCGCTGAAAACTTCATGATAAAGGAATGTGTTTTTCATGAAAATGAATTTTCAAGGAAAACAGTTAGTAATCAAATGCGGAATACAAGACTTAAAATGAAAATGTTTTCCTATCATTGTTTGAGTTTGCTCAGAATTGAAATTGCTACAGCGTTAAACGTTGGTTACATGCACTAGCGGCATTTCATTGTGTTGCACGTGAGGTCGTTTCCAGAGTCGTCTTGGGGCATGCGACCACTCGATATTCTCGTCTCCACCTATGCCGTCAGAAATTCATCAGAGAGAAATTCCCGTGTAGGCATCATTTCGCCATGGATGCGTGTGACCATCACGCGTGTGAGGTCGCGTCTGGTGTTTGTCAAAGATGTGCGACCGATCAAAATTCTCCTCTCGATGAGATGAATCCGTATGTGTGATCAGAAATGATTTTAATTGGACAAAACTTTGAGAAAATCACAAATTTTACGGTCTTCAATCGTCATATAGATATTTTGCACCACCCAATTCATATTCTTAACTATTGATACAACAATATCAAAACAAGAAGTAAAAACTCCACGAAAAAACAAGGCAGAGATCTTAGCAATGCTCTTATACTAATGTTGGAAAAATTCATCGAGATCTTTGTTGATGCACGAGAAAATAATTACTAAGGGATATCGGTTGGACCACAAACGCACTGCGAACGAATCTATAACTCTACGATAGTCTGAATACAATCACTAGGAAAGTATTCTTGTTTCGCAACATAAATGTCGATTGTCTTCTTAAATTAACGATGGAATCTTTGTGTGTTTATCTGATGGAGATAAGAACATACGATTCACTATACACTTCTGTTTTCTTATACGGATGTCGCGGAAACTATTAATTTCCTCTATTTCGAAGGAAATAGTGCATGTCTAGCACACCCCTTCACCTTTAAAACACACCCCATCATGGGCAAATTGCCGAAATATAATAGGTACAATCATAGCAAATAGAGGGAAAAAACTCCAAATTGGTACACACGTTAACTGCCATGTATTATCCGACTCAGCAATTTAATAGTAAAATCTAACGAAAACTAATCTAGGGTAAATTTTTCGCAGGAGTACTAGTTTGAGGTTTCTAGTGGTTAAAAAATTAATTTGGAATAAACTTGTCACATGTATACCTATTTGAAGATTTTTCATGATATTAAATCAATTATCATAATTGGACATGGCAAAGAAGCTGGTAAGGGTATTTCGTCCTATGGCGATCAGTTCAGGAGTTTCAGTAACAAGGCTATCATAGATTTCTCTGTTTATCCTCACACCATGGTCACTTCATCATGAGTCCAACTCAGACCCGAGAAGCTAATGTATTATTCTTCTTTTGTTCCAATAAATCATTAGGGTTTTGGTGATGCTGGATTTATAATGATTGTTGACTATGTAGCACCGATATGCTTCAACTCGAATACATGATCGTGGTCAACACACGTCCGAAATCCGACATGTGGTCAGTGTCAAAGTTCCGACACGCCTCGAGTACGCGAGTCGAAGATTCTTTTTCGATAAAAATGTTCACTGAGCCTGCTCTTTCAGTTTGCCAACCAAAGTCCAGAGTAGTGATCTTTCACGCCCCTCATCCATGGCCTTTTATAGGGCATGTCAGGCTTGTTATCTCATTTGCCACTCGTGGGACTTTTTGATGGCCTCTTATGCAAATTTCTCTTTGTCTGTTTCTAGAGATGGCCATTTAGAACCACCAGCTCAAAATCGACCTGTTGACCGGACTCGCGATTCCGAACCGGAACCGGCCTTCAAGGGCCGACTCCGGTTCTTAATTTTTCGGAACCGAACGAAAAAAAAAAAGTAAAAAGGGGCGGGAGCCCCGCGGCCCCCGCCCCTCGCCATCCTCGAGAAGAGCCAAACGACTCTTCCCGAGGCCCTGCCAGGTGGGGCCCACTCGCCTGGCAGGGGAAACAGGGTGGCCTGGGGAAGAGCCGTTGGGCTCTTCCCCAACGCGGCCCAGCGGCCATTTGGCCATTGCAAATATCTGAAAAAAAAATTCTATAAAAACTTCTCAATCCTTCTTTATTTTTTTCACAATTTTTCTCAATTTCCTTCAATACTCTTAATTCTCAAGTCTCAATCTCTCAAATTCTGTCAAATTCTCGCAATCCGTTATTCTTTCTCAATTCATTCTTAATTCTTTGAATCAATTTTCCGATCAATTCTCTCAAAAAAATGGCAAGTGGAAGCAGAAATCCTAGAAAGAGCCCGATGGGAGAATCCAATTATCCTGCTCGTGAATATGCATATTGAGAAGACGACGATGTTCCCCATCTCAATGTTGAGCACGCCCCAACGCAAGAAAGTCTTTATCCTCCTACTGTTGTTGAAGAAATGTCGATAGTAAAGGAGCCGGGACGGAGGAGCTGATAATCCGACTTATGGCTACATTTCAACAAAGTATGGAATGAAATTGAAGATAAGTTTGATAGAAGAGGTAAATATTGTCCGCAAACATACAAACTTGGTAACGGAGATGGTTATGGAACATTTCGTCGGCATTAATGGAAAAACATCCAACGTAAGCGTAGATCGACACTAGCCAACAACAAATTTTCGGGTTCGCCAATCCTAACCCTCATCCTTTATTTTGTTTCACTAATGCACTTTATAAACAAACATTAGCTGAATATGTTGCCATTGAGCATGCTCCGTTCAATACTGGTGAAAATTTTAATTTTAGATATTTGGTAAACTCTGTGCTGGCTCCGCAATCACCATCTGTTTCTAAAACTACTCTTAGACGCGAACTTAAACAAACTTATAAAAAACAAAAAAAAATGAATTGATAAGTTTTTTTGGAGAATTCAATGGACGTGTACATATAGGTAGTGATATTCGGAGCGATGCTTGAAATATTAATTCTTATATGGGTGCCACATGCCATTGGATATGTGATGATTGGGTTATTCAAAAAAAACTTTTGCATTTTGAGTTTTTTCTGAAAGACATACGGCCCATAATATTTATAGACTAATTAGAAAAGTTTTAGAAGAATATAATTTGATTATTAAAGTTTTTTCAATTGGTTTTGATAATGTCGCCGTAAATACTACTTCCATTCCCGAGTTAGAAAAAATTTGTAAACCTTCTTTTGGCGGATAATTTTTTCACATTAAATGTGCTTGCCATGTTTTGAATTTATGCGTACAAGATGGTTTACGATCTCTTGTGAGTTATCTCATCCAATCAATAATGCAATCAGATTTTTATGGAGCCGTCCTCATCTTATGAAAGAGTGGGGAAAATTTTATAAAGAAAATTGGAGAAAGGCAAAAATATTTCCAAAAGATATTCCGACTCGTTGGAATTCTACCTACGATATGCTTCTATAAACTTTTGATTATAAACATTTATTATGTTCATTTATTTCGAATACTGTTCTCGATATTGCTTTGCTCCCGCAACATTGGGACGTTTGCAAAAAAAGAATTTAGATTTTTTGAAAGTTTTTAATGATGATACTAATACTTTATCTGGTATTTATTATCCCACTACGCATTTATTCTTAATAGAGTGTGTTAATATTGCTAGTATTTTTAATGAATATGAAAATGATACTGAATTAGCTTCGAGTATTTTAGTAATGCGAGAAATATGATTGCATTATTATTTGAACATTCCTTTTGTCTATTTAGTTGATATTATTTTCGATCCACATACTAAATTAGATGGTTTATTAGATTATATGAATGCTTATTATTATGATCGTTTACATTTGAATGAAGTAATAAATATTTCAATTATACAAGCAGATGTTAAACAAGTTATAGTAACATTATATAATAAATTTTCTAGTAGATATGGTTTAAGTGATAATGGATATGGATTTGCCCAATATAGTGTCTCACAAAGCGATGCATGTATTTCACTTAGTAGAGGGTATAAAATGCTCATGAGTAGGCAAAAAAAAAAAACATAAAAGGGACATCAGGTAGTATTTCTAAATTAGAAAATTATTTAACAAATGCTTTTGAGTTTAGTGATTCCGAACACAGCGCAGATTTCAAGATTCTTGAGTGGTGAAAGAACCATTCAATTCAATTTCCAATTCTCTACCTCATTGCGAAACAAATATTAGCGATCCCTTCTTCAACAGTGGCAATTGAACAAATATTTAGCGCTTGAGGATTAATTTTGGACCACCGCCGTTCAATATTAAGTCCGGAAAGCGTGGAGATTCAAGCTTGTGTCGATGATTGGATGACGCATCGTTCAACGAAAATCAAGCAAATCTTACTTTGGGAGGAAAATCACGAATTAAGTATTGATAAAAGTATATTGTGTCGTCCAAAAACCTTAAAACAAGCTTAAGTAGGGTGTTAACCCTACCGACACCAAAATTAACAAAATTACAAAACTACCACTAAAAATAAAAATAAATTGAAAAAATATTAAAATAATATAAAAGACCATCTAAACGATCTCGGATTTCCAAAATCCATCGTTAATCAACACCAAAGGTGTTGAGTATTGATAAGACGGCCGTTTCGCTTCAATCGACTGAATCTGAGCCCATTCTGATATCGTTGACTCCGAAATTGAAAATTTTAGAAGAATCTTCTTGACTTTCGTTGGGACTTCTACCTATCCAATCGATCCAGAAACGCACTGCTAATATGCTCCGCATCATTCTCCTCCACTTGGGAAAAACTCGTTCTCAAGTTAGAATCAGAATCTGGATACAACGGCTTAGTAGACTCATGAAATGGTGGCAGGTCAACAACATTGAAAGTGTTGGATATGCCCATGCTACGCGAAAGGTCTATAACATAAGCATTATCGTTGATCTTCTTGTTGACTGTATAAGGCCCATACTTCTTCTGTTGCAGCTTGTTGTAAGAACTAGCTGGTAACCGCTCCTTACGAAGAAACACCATGACTTGATCACCTACTACAAATACCTGCTTTCGCCTGTGTTTATCTGCGGCTGCCTTATACTTCTGATTAGCTTCCTCCAACTTCTGCTTGACTTCATGATGCACCTCTACGATCTATTTAGACATGTGATCCACTGCTACACTCTTGTATGCTTGCTTAGAAAACTGTACCAAATCTAGAATATGCTGAAGCGTCTTTGTATAAACAATAGAAAAAGGCGACCTGCTAGTAGAACTATGAAGTGCATTGTTATAAGCAAACTTTACCTGTGATAAAGCAATATCCCACTACTTCGGCTTATCTCCATAGATGCTTCGAATCAAGTTCCATAGGGTTCTATTGACCACCTCTGTCTGTCTATCAGTCTGCGGGTGAGTTGTGCTAGTAAAATTTAAAGAAGAATCAAACAGCTTCCACAAAATCCTCCAAAAATGCCCTAGAAATTTGCTGTCTCTATCTGAAGTGATAGATTTAGGTACGTCGTGCAAACGAACCACTTCCTTGAAGAATAATCTGGCCACACTTACTACATCAGCAGTCTTCCTACAAGGAATGAAGTGTGCCATCTTGAAAAATCTGTCTACCACAACAAAAACAGAATCCACACTGGGTTTGGGGCAAACCAAGCACAAAATCCATGGAAAGATCTTCCCATATATTGTCAGGAACATGTAAAAGCATATATAAACATGTATTCTTAGATTGCCCTTAGCAGTTTGGCAAATATAACATTTCTGCACATTCTTGCTGACGTCTTTACGTAATTACGGCCAATAAAATCGCTCCCTGACTGCAGCAATAGTTTTATCTCGACCCAGATGTGCAGCCAATCCACCATCATGCAAATCACGAATTACCTTCTTTCGTAATGATGTCCGAGGAAGGCAAAGTTGATTGCCATGCATTAGATAACCATCTAGAATATAGAGTTCCTGCATAGATTGGCTAGCAACACACATCTCCCAAATTTGTCTAAAATCATCATCGTCTGTATAACAGCCTTTCAGCTGCTCAAACCTTAGAATGTTCTGGTGCAATGTAATTAGCAAACCAGCTCTCCTGCTTAATGCATCTGTTACGACATTATACACACCAGATTGTGCTGCAACCCGAAAGGGAATTTTTGTAGAAATTAACACCAAAGCGCATGCATATCTTTACTAATTCTCTTCTGATTATTTAATTATTTCAAAGCTTCATGGTCAGAATAAAACACGAATTCTTTCCCAATCAGATAATGCTCTCATGTCTTCAAAGCCCTTACAATAGGGTATAATTCTTTATCATAAGTGCTCTATTTATGTCTCGCATCACTAAGCTTCTTATTGAAAAAGCAAATTGGCCTGCGCTCTTAAGACAAAACAGCTCCTATACCCACTCCACTAGCATCACAATCTACCTCAAACAACTTATCATAGTTAGGTAGAGCCAGAACAGATGTAGTACACAACTTATCCTTCAGAATAACAAAATTATTCTGAGCTTCCTCTCCCCACATAAATCTACCTTTCTTCATATACTTTGTAATCAGAGCTGTGATAGTGCTAAAATTCTCAATAAATCGCCTATAAAAGGTAGCCAACCCATGAAAACTCCTAACTTCAGAAACTATTTTTGGAGTAAGCCACTCTATGATGGCTTTCACCTTCGTCTCATCCATCTCTATTCCTTCAGTAGTGATAATAAATCCCAAGAATAACAATTTATTAGTCAGAAAACTGCATTTTTTAAGATTCATATACAGCTTATTAGTCTGCAAAGCTATTAATACTTCCCTCAAGTGCATCAAATGATCTTCCTCAGTCTTACCATAAATCAGGATATTATCAAAATAAACTACGACTAATTTGCTAATAAAATATTTCAGAACCTGATTCATAAGCCTCATAAAAGTGCTCGAAGCATTAGAAAGGCCAAATGGCATCATCAACCATTCATACAGCCCCTCCTTTGTCTTGAAAGTTGTCTTTCACTCATATTCAGGCCGAATACGAATCTGATGGTGGCCATTTTTCAAATCCAGCTTCGTAAATCACTTAACTCTGTGCAGTCTATCGAGCATGTCATCTAACCTAGGTATTGGAAACTTGTAGCCCACAGTAATCTTATTAACGTCTCTGTTGTCTACACACATCCTTCAGCTCCCATCTTTCTTAGGAGTTAGCAAGGCAGGAACAACACATGGGCTCATGCTATCTTGAATGTGCCCCTTTTGCAGCAATTCTTTCATCTTCTTCTTTAAAATCTCACTATCCTTATGACTAATCTTGTTGTGCGGTAAATTAGGCAGACTAGTACTAGGAATTAAGTCGATATGGTGCTGAATATCACGCATAGGAGGTAACCCATTTGAGATCTCTTCAGGCACCAGCTCACTAAATTCTTGCAATAAAGTTCTAATTACTTCAGGCTGCTCCTCCTCTTGTAATTCAGTCTCTGTGACAATCGCTTGTTTCACTACCAGCACATGAATTTCCCTAGTCTCCTTAATTTCATATTCAAATTTCTTTATAAGAGTAAGGAAATTTTTATCTGTAGCTTGTTTTCCTTTGTTCTTCAGGGGCAGCAACGTATACTTCACCCCATCTTTCACCATATTATACTAGTTACTCCTTCCCAAATGCTGAGCATCCACATTAAATTGTCACGGCCTCCCAAACAACACATGACATACATCCATATCTACCACATCACAATATAGCTCATCATGATACTTACCAATGGATAATGAAATTTTGCATCGTTCAGTTACCTGAATGCTTTTAGCTCCATATTTTATCCATCCTAATGTATATGGATTATGATGTTTCTCCGCAGGTATCCTCAGCTTTTTCACTGCATCCTTCCCAATGATATTTTTCATGCTCCCACTATCAATGACCACAATAAAGATTTTCCTCAGAATAGTGCATCTAGTTCGGAATAGCTGATGGCGCTGTGAATCATCCTCCTGTTTTGGGACTAACATCATCATGCGCACCACACAGTTTATCTCTTCCTCTTTCTCATCTTGAAAATCTTCTTCATCACCATCTGGTTCGCAACAATATCTGTCTTCTTTCTCCTTTTCTCTTGCTGCCACGTTTACTGTCTTTCTTTGAGGGCATTCATTAGAGCGATGACCAGGCTGATTACACCTGTAACCCTTAATCGCCGCTGGTTTAGCATAAGGATTCGGGTTCACAGTTTTCTGTGATTACAACCCCTTGTTCCTTGCCTCTATCATAAGGCGCTTTTCTATCGCCTTATCTCCTGGTTTCGCTCTGCGTTAAAGCAATTGTTGAAGCCGCTCTTCTTCATGGAATTGCCTGAGCTGCTACCCCTATAATTTTCAAAGCCTCTTTTACTTCATTCTTACTGCATCAATTCTGCCTTCCTAGCCATGTTCTTAGCTTCAGTCAAATTTCGCAAAAACTGTACCTCGATTTTGTCTCGAATGAAGGGTTTCAACCCATCGAGATATCTGGCTACCTGTTGTCCCTCTTGTTTCTGACAGATTATTTCGCTTTGCCAATCTCATGAATTCTGCCGTATACTCATGTACAGTTCGATTGCCCCGCTGGCAACGATGGTATTATTAGAACATGATCTGCTCATAATCGGCGGAAGGAACTCTTGCTTCAGCAACCTCCTCATTCTATTCCAGGTTCGCACCCTCTCTTTGCCTTCTCGGTTGTTGACACTTAAATTTTGGCTTTTAGGAATTTATTTATTTAAGCATAAAATGAGAGTTATTTATGAATCTCGAAAAAAAAATAATTTTCATGCTTAACATATTTAATTTTTGCATGTCATTACATTTTATCGGACCGGCGATGGAGGAGTTTATTTTAAGGTTTTGAGCTTGATCGAAGAATTGGTCCAACCCCTTGGCGAGGAGAGTCGGCTGAGCCCATAATTATTGCACAAGCGAAATACTGACATAATGAAGATAAACTGTGAGCTGTAATTGATGGTTGGCAGTTTAAAGCTTGATCGAGTTAACAAGGAGAATCACTTTCGGTCAGCCCATATTGATGTTGTGGTCGAGCTCTACAAAGAAGAATTAGAAATCCAAACAGATTGGGCCCTTAAAAGCTTTAATTAATGAAGAGCCTTGATAAAGGTTATATCAAGCCCAAAGATATGCAAGGGAAACCACGAAGGACTCAGATTTTTGGCAAACCATACAGACAAGGCTTAATCGAAATTCTAGATTTAATTGATGAGCGGATGACGCAATTTAGTCCTTTGGTTCAAGCTTTGTTTTAAAACCTGGGCTATTCTTGCGATAAAGACAAATCTTCGGCCCCTATAAGCAAGGTTGTAGCTAGGGTTGAGGGGGGGAAGCCACACAAAAATTCAATACACGATACATTTGAGAGGAAAAAGAGAAGAAGTCAGAGAGAGAAAGAGGGTTCATGGCCCGAGAACTCATGTTCTCTACAGTAGGGAGCTCATAATTAAAAAAAAAAATCAGAAAAGGGTGAGAGAAAGCTTCCGTCCTCTCCTGACCGCCTTGGTCCTTGTTGATTTACTGCACTAGGCGTCCTGTCCTGACGGCTTCTACTCAGCCTCCGACGGTTCCGCAGCATTCCCAGCGCCCTCCAGTCAGCCCCTGGACAGTTTTGCTTTGTTTCGGAAGTCCTATTCAGCATCCGGACAATCCCTGCGTTAGTCTAACTTCCGCCCGGCGTCTACACCGATTCCCAACTGCTAATTTCTAGTGGCTTTTGCTACTGTTCGGTGGGAGTTCAATCTCTACCGATCGGTTCTTTGATCCATTCTTTTTGTCCTTATTTTGTGGTTCTACTTTTCCTATACCTTGTGTCTTTTTTTGTGACTCCACCGTTTGTCACTTGTGCCACTTTTTATTGTCTTGATTTGGTGTCACCAAGCCTACTGGACATCGTCGTTTGTCAGGAAGCCGCAACCAAATTGTCAACCAACTGGTCTAACCACTACAATCAATGCAAGGATGAAGCCAGGGCTATTGCCACTTCTCCGTCGCCGCATCTTCGAGGAGCTCCGAAGGCGAATCAAGCACTAGTCCTAGCCGATCATCCAAGCGGTTCCTAGCTCGGGTTGCAATTTTGGTACAAAATCCAAATTAGGAAAGGGTAATCTTGCAATCAAGCTAATTTTCTTATCTTGAACGGAAGAATATTCGATTGCCTAGTTCGAGCATATCTCGGCATATATTGCATTTCTTAAATAAATTGCATCAAAGTGGATAGATTTTTCCAAAATATAGGTTGATTAGGAAAATTTTCGTTTCTAATCTGCAACTTGTCATATGATCGAGAACGTACATCCTTAAGATTATTGATGAAATAATCGATTAGGCAAGGATTTGATATTGATGGAATACTCGATTAGGCAAGGATTTGGGTTCAATCGTTAATCGTAAAATTACGAATTAAAGATTGACTCAAATATTTCGTGAAATATTTCAAAACTTGATTGATATTGATTGACATATTCACTTTCCTCATTTGATCTTATTTGATTGATTGTCGTATTTTTTATAATATATCCGTCGCATGATATAATCTCAAAAATTCAAAAAAAGATTGGATGCATTCATTCATTCATATTTAAAATAAAAAAATCGCATTATGTAGGTAATTGCAGATGTAATGCTTTTTGTAAATAATTAGATTTAGATTGTATTTTCGTTTAGGATAGGAATTGCATGCTTAAATAGAATTTCATGTCTAAAATAAGCCATCTTGATATGTTAGGATTTAGGCCAATTTAAAATCTGAAATATGCAAGATAAGCATTGTTTTGGCACAGTTCTATTTTAGGAAATAAATTCACCTGAAAATTTTAAAATATATATATTTGTCACGTCACCTTTGCCACGTCATCCATGCCATGTCACGTTAAATTGCATTTTAGCTTAGACTTCATATAGAATTGCATATCTAGGTTTGAATGTCATGTAGTTAATTTAATTAAATCATGGTCTCACTCGTACATTCATTTAGTTTAATTTGCAAGTCATCCATATCATTGCATCCTAGCATAATGTCATGCATTTCATATAGTATAATCTTTCATGCATTCATATAAAAACCTTGAAAATAAAAAATAATAATGTTTTGCGTGGCGCATGCTCCCTTAATTATATTGACTTCTGGATGTTCATTTAATTGATTGGGCACCAGCATGATAACCATTGTTAGTGACTTAGGTTAAAATCAATCATTGTTGTCTTCTCAAATGATTTTCATGAAATAAAATGGTACTGAAAGTGCGTTAGGGTAATCTAGCGTAATTAAGTCCTCGAACTCTTAATCTCTGGTTCGTAGTAATAAAATAGTTCTCCTGCTATTTTATTTAGGTTTCTAATCAACTTACCATAAATGATTAGTGGCGACTCCAAATTCGAAATACATTGCATGTTAATCAATTGAACCTTCAGTTGTGATTTTGTATGGACTTGGGAGAGTTCGAGTTAGGTTAGTTAATTTAATTGACCTGATAATCTATTAACCTGAAAATTTATTTTTTAGGTCGCGACATCGGTCCCTCCTATTTTGCGGTCCCTCCTATTTTGCAGTCTCTCCCACCATGCAGACGCACCCCCTTTCAATCTACAAGCTACTAATTGCACCTTTTCTCGCTATGGGTTCTCATATAATCGAAGAATCTATCTACATCAGCAATCCAATCCAAAAATTCTTCTATTCCTAGATTTCCATTAAAATAAGAGATATCGACTTTTAGTTTAAAGTTGTTACCTTCACGATCGTCGTAACGTCGTCTGCCATCTCTTCTATCGCGATTGTCATAACGCCCCGTTCGAATTCCTCCTTAACGATCCACGTCTTCAAAATGAACACGTCCTTCATTAGAAAACTCATGCTCTTCTTCTTCCGAACTCTCCGAGAATGAATGGTTATTCTGTCTGTGGACAAGAATGGACCTATTGACAGGGTCATCGCGAGCAAGATCTGCAACCGGCCTTCTGTCATTCCGCCGATTTTGGTTCACATCAACGCCTATACTATCAAATCGATCTGCCAATTCTTCAAACCGCTGCTCGATGCGATGAAGTCCGAGATCAATTCATTGATCTATGCGTCCCATTAAACGCTGCTCCATATGTTGCAATGCTTTGTCCTCAAGGATAGGGGCTCCAGTCTCCTGATCATCGTCACGAAGACCATCGCCAGTCGCCATAGGCTCTGATACCACCTGACGTAACGATTAGCGAAAATCAAGCAATTCGTACTTTGGGAGGAAAATTACGAATTCGGTATTGATAAAAATATATTGTGTTGTCCAAAAACCTTAAAACAAGGTTAATTAGGGTGTTAACCCTACTGACACCAAAACTAGTAAAATTATAAAATTGCCACTAAAAATAAAAATAAATTTGAAAAATACTAAAAATAATTCAAAAGACCATTTAAACAATCTTGGATTGCCAAAATCCATCGTCAATCAACCCCAAAGGTGTTGAGTATTGATAAGACGGTCGTTTCGCTTCAACCGATCGAATCTGATCCCATTCTGACATCGTTGACTCCAAAGTTGAAAATTTTAGACGAATCTTCTCGATTTTTGTCGGGACTTCTGTCTATCCAATCGATTTAGAAATGCACTACTTGTCACGCCCCGAGCTCCGAGCACGAGCGTGCGACACCCCGCAAGCATAAATTCTCGAGCGTCCCATGATTCACATATATCGAGAGATGCGGAAGATCGATAGCATGCGGAAGCGATAACATACAAACTCCTCCGTACAATAATAAATGGGACCTGAGTAACGAGAGCATCCATATATACATCATCAAGAGTTCATATAAAGAGTAGGTAAACCAACCCTGCTAACAGGTTGGGGGAAATCGAGACTCCACCGAAAAACTACTAAGTAAAATTAAGAAACCCCTAGGTCGAGCTGCTAGAGTTGTCAGTCTCCTCGGCATCCTCGGTAGGCTCGTACTCCGAGAAGGTCTCCAAGCATACCTCTACTGTATTCTCCATTGTCTCGTCTGCTGACTGCTCCATTAGGTCGTCCTCGGAGGCTTCGATCTCAATAACCTCGTCGGTGTCCTCCAGGGTCGGTGTCCTCTCAGGAATGTTCCTCGAACCGACTGCTGACCCTCGACCTCTATAAAATCCCGAGCGAGATGATATCAACTAGGGATTACCCCACGGGGTACCTTGGTGGACTTCAGTGGTCCCGTAGTAACTTTCCCTACCTTCTGAAACCAAACCTCGAACCTATGAGGCTTCCAGCTCTTTCCACCCTCATCGACCCAAACTACCGTACACTTCTTGACGTACACAGTCCCCCGTCCGTCCGGAAACTCCTCAAAATACGTAGACATCTCCTTTGAGTCACTTAGTTTGATTGGCAACATGTTCACGGTCTGGGATCTGGAAAAGTGATCCTGCAACGGGGTGAGATTTACATTTCAGTAAGACAGGTCCTAACCCTAGGTTAGGCTGACTGTACATTCAAGTGAATACAACCACGAACAAAAATGCACAAGCAATCACATGAGGCTTCAACAATCATTAAAATACATAGGACACAGACGAGCGTCAAGCACACAACCATGACATCATATCTCATTGTTCCAATTATGCACATACAATCAAATAAAGTCACACTTTCCACCCTTCCATGCCTTCATTTGATTCACGCCCATGTTTAGAGCGCCTCAGGCTTGGTCTGCAAAGCATGCCTCATCCCATCTCATTGACAAACCCGTGTAAACGCATCGGGTTTTTAATTTCATTTCAGGCCTGTGTCGACACATCTCAAATTCCGTCCCGCGTTTCAGCGTATCAGGACCTTGGCCATCTCAATCCCGTGTCTCAACGCATCAGGGTACAACTCGACACAATCCAGCGTAAACGCCTCAGGGCATCACAAGTTTCTCAAACATGCCGAAAATTCAATTCAATTCAGAATCTCATGGACAAGTGCAAACTCATGCGACGAGTAACACATCTATGGCATGTGAGACAATTAGATTCAACACTCAAATGTGGTAATCAATTCATGGCACATGCATTCAACGAGCATTTACACCATTTATACATCTCAAGGACGCACAATGAACAATCACACCATAACTCCCAAGAACCAACCTAATTCACACCCAATTCATCCAATCGAGTCCAACCCTCCTAGCCAAGGTTTAGAAACCTCTTACCTCAAGTTTAATTCAACAAAATTCTTCTTCCAAGCACTTCAATCACTCGGTCTAACAATTCCCGAAACAAGGCAGCCTTACACCTATTGGAAATCAATCCTATTCATCAATTTTTCTTGCTCAATTCACCAATCTATGAAACATAAACCTCAATGACATATTCATCGACATCCTAATACGTCTCAACGATGAATTTGAGACTCAATTCCATCACCAACAACCTCCAACAATTCAGTTTGCACAGAACAGAAACAGGGCATTTTCAATTTTGTGCATACCTCCTTTGATCAGCCCCTAAACTCTCCTAAATCTTCAATTTATGTACTAATCTACTTGCTAACATGTAGTTCTAGGAGTTAAGAAGCCTCATCGAAAATTTTAGGCCAAGGCGACGCTAATTGGTCCATGAATGGCGTCGGTTCTTCCAAGTCCTCAATCGGTCAGTTTTTTCCCTTCGAACACAAGACCTATTTGAGGTCAAAACTCCATCAAATTCATCCAACATTTTTACCACAACTTAGTCT
Organism: Rhodomyrtus tomentosa; assembly: GCA_028455895.1. Classification (NCBI taxonomy): domain Eukaryota; kingdom Viridiplantae; phylum Streptophyta; class Magnoliopsida; order Myrtales; family Myrtaceae; genus Rhodomyrtus; species Rhodomyrtus tomentosa. Next base: position 42,329,756 of record JAPCWY010000003.1, on the reverse strand, counting down.
ACATGTCTCCTAAATTTTCACAAAATTTGGCCGAAATATTTGAACGTTTCAAGGTCCTACGGAGTCTAAACAGTAGCTTACCTCCAGCTGCGACGATTTCCGTCGACTCTTGGGAAAATGGACGGCTGGAACTCCTCAGTGGGTCAATTGTCGTGATTCCAGTTGGATGTTGTCGGCAAGAGGTTGAGGAAGACGCTGGTGGTCGGTTCGAGCTCAAGTGGTGGCCGAAAGTGGCGATGGAGGCGGCAGTGGCTGGTCGGGCGTGGAGCGGCTCTCGGCTGAAGAAGAAGGAAGAAGGAAGAAGAAGAAGAGCAAGTTGAAGATGGTGTTCGACTGAGGGAGGGAGAGAGAGCGAGGTATATACAAAATTAAGAGTCAACCATGAAGAATGGTAGGTTAAAAGTGATTCAATCAATATTAATGTCTAATCCTTTGACACTTGTCTTCATGTCAATCAAGGCTCATCCAAGGGCTGTGATTTTTCTTGACTTTCGATAGCCTATAAGGTTTGGTTATTGACGAAAATGCCCTTATCCATTTATTAAGGCAAGGCTAAGGCTTGAGGGGTAAAATGGTAATTTTACTCTCGACGTCCGGAACGTCGTTTTTCTGATTTCAATTTTCTTCGATAAGGTGACGGTCAATCCAATTATAACGTTGGAATTCTCGATTCTCAATTTTCTAATTTTGAGAGTCGTCTCTGAATCATTCCTCTATCAGATGTGATTCCAGCCTATCCCGAACTAATGGACGGTTTTTGCAGACGTTACGCATATCGATTTTGTGATTCATATCACACTTAGGCTCGTCAGTTCATGGCGACTTTGGTTGTCATGCGATTTGCGAGGGTCTATTGCTAGTTTCGACGGTCTTGATCGTCATCGTTCGATTCAGGAAAATTTTGTAAATTATACATTGGTTAAGCGGCATTACCCGCGCTCCAATCGTATAACGCTAGCAATGCATTCCTTAATAGTTCTTAAATGTGCCTTTTATGGCTCTAAATGTCTCCTCGACAATCCTTATGGTCAAAGTGCCATTTCCTATTTGAGTTCCCTAAGTCCACGTACCTTGTCTCACGTTAGCCTTTCCCTTTTGATCAGTTAATTCGAGATTGATCAGATTCGAGCGAGATACGACTGAAAAACATCGTTAGATATGTTCTCATTAATAAGTCTCAAAATGACAGGAAAAATCAGAATATCACACTACTAATATGCTCCGTATCATTGGACAAAGACTAAATTTCGACAGCAAGAGTTGGATTGAGAACACGAATTCTTTAGTGATGACTGTGGAGATACTACCGCTACTACAACAATGGGTAGCGACGATTGACGATGAGGTAAGTTGGGGTTACCGAAGGTAATAGAACTATACGGGCTTTAATTTTTCTATCCCCAAGAAGACATGTAGGCGCTTAATGATAATTCATTAAGTTCAAGCCCATTCTTTTCTTTTTTCCCCAAATTTTATTACAATGTACAATTTAATTAATGATTATAATTTATAATTTATAATTTATAATTTATTTTATTATTTTAAAAATAAAATAAAATAAAAATTCGAAACCGGACCGGAACCGGCCCCCGTGGAATCGGTCACGTCTATCTATTTCACTCGCCTAAGATATGGGACTCCAATTGCGGCTGCTGCATCCTTTCCTGCCGATGGTCTGGTCGGTCCTTCTCATCGCTGCTGTTGTTTCTCTTTGTCCCTGTGCTCTCGTGTACTTAGATGGTGTCGTTAGATAGTTCAGAAAATGGTTTTCGGTATCAAGTGTTTTGGTTCTCACCGCAAACTTCTCTATGAGCTTATCAAATAGTGGACATAAATAAAACCGCACCCTCTACTATTAGAATTAATGCATACGACACCTGTTTTGGCTTTATTAATTTTCATATTTAAAAATATATATTTAATACAACGTGTGCTCGAAGTGTCAGATTTTTCTATTTTTGATAAGTAGCATGTCAGCGTATTTTCTCGAGTCTGCGTGTCAGTGTCGGTATCGGTGCTACTTAGATTGTTGGCTGTCCCTTTTTAGTTTTAACTCATTCTAAAGCTCTTGTTTGTCGCTGGATTTCTATTTTCTCCCACTATTTGTTAACATGTGTGTGTGTGTGTTTGTGAGCTACATTAAAAGGTCTCAGATAGGAGAATCAATATGGTGTTGATCAGTCAATATATCAAAGTTAGCCCATAACTTATTGGCCTAAGTTTTTGAGTGAATGTAGATCTAAATAAATTGACTGGCTTAGACTTGTGCTGCGCGTTCTCAACACCATTAATAGAAAATTTGTCGTTGGTGTTTTTGTGTGTGTTTATACATGAATAAAACACAGTCAAATGCCAAATAATGGAAAAGAATGTAATACTTCATGTAAAATGTGTGTGTATATATATATTATACTTTTGTGAATTAACTTTTGTTCACATATCAACAATTCGTAATATCTCTGCATATGTATTATAACTACCTATACACCCACATTGTATAAAGTCTCAAAACCAAGCCCTTCTGTTCTCCTTACTTCTACCAAATTCGAATAGCACTGGTGCTTGATGCAGTGCTCACTTGTTCAGGTCTCATTGCCCCGTCGAATTTGAATCTCTCATACCTAAAATTGTGGCGCTCTCTCATTCAGGTATGCCCGATTCACCGTTTGCCTTGAGGCTTTATGTCTTGCATTGATTTTGGGGCGTTATTCATTAAGGTTTCGTTTGGAAGAATGAGATGTTTCTTTGGATTGAGTAACAATGTGCCACAACAACTTCACCAACCACAACTTGAGGATGGCAAAGAAGAGGGAGATGTGAGTAAGATTTGGATATTTCCAAGTTGATTGGAGTATAATTTTTATTTCTCATTTTCAACCTCAAGAAAAAGTGTAGTGAATCAAAGTCTGCGGGAGAGAGGCAACCCTACGATTCCATTACAAGAAATTATCGAGATAATTCGATTTATTTTATTTTTTTTAATATGTTTTCCCAATTGTTGTCCAATTTATCAAGCTCGACATCTAAATGAGTGAAATTCGTGAAGTTTGCTGGGAACAATTGACAATCACATTGAGGAAGTGAAGGAAAGCATTGAAAGAAGTATTTTGGAGTCCTCGATGTATGATCACCGTAGCATGTGGGTATTGTTTGTTTTGTTCAAAATGCCAGTTCAAGGTGGTGTCAGGAATTTGGTGAACGTTGATGGGGGCAGTGTCAGAGGATGAAAGCGATCAATATCTCACAATCACAACATCATAGGTACCTTTGGTCCCTTTTCTGAGCAGTTTAAAGCTAATTAGGTATTTCAAATGCCCCAAGTTCATATTGTTTCTGCGAACACTTACATGATACAAAATTTATACAATTACTCCCTTAGTCGTAACCGTACATCTCCTTTCAATCAAACGGTGGAAGTTTTATCCCCCAATCTACCAACTACCCAAATTAATTAAAAGAATTCTTCGGAATAGTGTGCAGTTCTCTTATTGTCCGACCTTATGAATATTCTAGAGTGCACAAAAAACTCCAAGGAGACTCACCCGATCTTCTGGGTCCCCGCCGTCATTGGTCCGTCAAAAACCTCAGGACAGTGACACAAGGTTCCAAGAGATCTGAACATGGGCACCAGTCACTACAAAAAAAAAAAAGAGGATTTAGCTACCGAAATTTGCGACGGAACAAATTAGTCACTAATTTTCGGCGATGAAGAACAAAATTCATCTCTATTTGTGATGAAAAAATTCGTCCCTAATTAGCGACGAAAATAATATTCATCGCTAAATTGCAATGAAAACAAATTCGTCACTAATTTGGGGCTAAAATAGCCATGAAATTTTTTTTGTCACTAATTTCTACGAAAATAGCTAACTCCTATTTTCGTTGCAAATTAGAGACAAAAACGGCCACGAAATCAAATTTCGCCGCTAAATTTAATACATTTTTTTATTTTTATTCATGGCACTAATTTTGCAACGAAATAAGCGTTCGTCGCTAAAATTTAACAACAAAATTTCATCCTAAGTTTAATATATTTTATCATTTAGCTCTAATTTTGTGACGAAAATAGGAGTTCGCCGCTAATTAGCAACAAACCCATATTTTTATCGCTAAAATTTAATAACAAAATTTGCGACAAAAAACGCTTTTTGTCACAAACTTTTTTATTTTTTTATTTATTTTATTTATGTTGTTTTAGCAACGGAGAATAAATTTCGTCGCAAATTAGGGACGAAAATTCTTATTTGTCGCTAAATTGAACATTTTATTTTTTTCTGTCATATTAGCGACAAAAATTATGATTCGTCGCTAATTTAATATTTTCTTTGCTATTTTTATTCTTAGCACCATTTTATCGATGAAAATAACCGTTCGTCGCTAATTAGCGATGAAAGTTTATTTTCGTCGCTAGAAATGATTTTACAACGAAACTTCTCTTTCGTCGCTAAAACAGCATAAATAAAAAAAATAAAAAAAATAATTTGCTATGAAAAGCTTTTTCATCGCAAATTTTCTACAAAGCATTTGGTGATGAAATCTAATTTTCGTCTCAGTTTTTTTAAATTACATTTTGAGACAAAAATATGTTTTTGTCGCTAATTACCGACAAATGCCTGTTTTCATTGTAAAATTGGAGCTAAAAATAAAGTATATTAAATTTATAGCGATGAAAACCATACTTCATCGCAAATTTTGTTGTTAAATTTTAGCAACAAAAGCTTATTTTGTCGCAAAATTAGAGCTATGAATAAAAATAAAACTAAAATATATTAAATTTAGTGACGAAAATGTATTTTGTCGCTAATATGGAATAAATAAAAATAAAAGTAAAAAATTAAATATTAAAGTTAGCGATGAATTATCTTTTTCAACGCTAATTTAGCATGAACAATTCTATTTGTCGCTAATTGGGTGATGAACAATATTAAAATCTACCGACTTGTTTTCTTCACTAAATTTTACAACTGACGAGGAAATTTGCAACAATTTTATCCATATCGTCGCTAGTGATAATGATAATACCAGTATTAATAACAATAATAACAACAACAATAATGATAATACCAGTATTAATAATCATAGTGATAATGGCAGCAACAATAACATACGTCGCGAATTTCTGTTGGATCTACATCTATCACTGCTCCACATTTATCTTTTGAAGCATATTTTTTATAATATAATCGTAAGTTATTAATTAACAATCATTAAGATAAATAATTGCTTCTAAATTGTTGTATTAAGAAATGAATTTTGGTGAATAAATGATAAAGTGCTATAATGGACTATAGCCACAGTATTATGTTGAAAATCATAGGAATATGTTGGAAATCGCAGTAATAGACAGGTGAAATCTTGATTTGGCCAGGCTTTTCCGATTTTTTCCCAGAGAATGCCGTTTTCTTTGTCAATTTTGCCAATTCTCGATCCCGGATGAACCTTCTTATCCCTATTCCCTCTTTCAATCTTTCCATGTTAGACTTCGTATACCACGTCTTTTGAAGTAGGAAAATGGTCTAGGCAGTTTTTCAAGTCCAAATTAATATCACGTCTTTTAATGTGTGCATAGATTAATTGAACTTTGAATAATGTTGCTAAGTCTATTATTTACCCTATTGGTTGTAGCTTAAGCGAAGTATTTTTGCCACGTCCCGCACCCGTCAGGCACGTAAAATCCCACCAGGGCCGTTTTGTCTCGGTGGTACCCAGAATCCATTGGCCAACAATTTATAACTTCTAAATGATACAAACATACGGAATTGATGAAACTTCTCCATACAATTCAAACTTAAGATGACTCAAGACACAGAGTACGTCTTCTTATAAACGCCAACTATAGGTTCAGAGGATACAACTCTAACTTCAAGGTAAGATGAAATCTCTAGAGTCACAAAAGTGTAAATCTATTTCCTATAATTACTTCTTCAAATACTAATCATTGGCAAGCTCAGATTTTCATCGCTTGGGACCTGAAAAAGTTAATCCCACGATGGGGTGAGATATAAATCTCAGCAAGTTCACTCTAAACCTAGACCATGCCATTAGTCCTCCCAGATTATGCAATAAAACAATAGGCAAGGATTCATTGATAAAACAACACATGACAATAAAACATCAAGGCACCTCGATACGTCTAGGATAACGCAATTACGGTTCAAGGATAATCATATCATCACAACTAAGTTGCATACTAGTACAACCTTACGTTCATAAGCAAAGGTGTATTCTCAATTTCATCACCACTTTCAATTCCAATGGCCAAGTCCGTGTCAATACGCCTCAGGCTAATCAAGGTCTCGATTGGCAACCCGCGTTCTGACACATCAGGTTCCAAAGGCCATTTCGATACTTGTGTCGACACGTATCAAGACTATCCCGCGTTCTGACGTATCAAGATATCAATTCTCTTTTCAATAGCTATTCCCGCGTCAATACGTCTCAGGCTCGGTCCGTGTCATTACGCCTCATACCATCAAATTGACAAACCCGCGTTAAATGCATCAGGTTTTCAATGCCATTCCCAGCTTGTGTTGACACATAATCAATCTCGCCCCACGTCTCAACGCATTAGGACATTAGTCACCACAACCTCGTGTCTCAACGCATCAGGGTATTAGCCATCACAACCCCGCGTCTCAACGCATCAGGGTATTAGCCATCACAATCCCCGCGTCTCAACGCATCAGGGTGCCATAAGCCCTTAGGCTCACAAATCAAACTCCCCTCTTAAGGAACTTCATAATCGAGTACAATTTTTATTAGCCAAGTAATGAATCATTATCATGCGAGACGTCAAGGCCAATCACCCATAAGGTGATATCAAATACATAGCAAGACAGTCAATCTAATGGTTTGTTCTCTTGCCAACTCATTCATATTTCTCAAACAGTCGACATTCAAGGCCAAATTTCACACAGACATACCAGCATCCATGTCAATCGAATGCACACAATAACAATTTAGCCATGAGAGTTATAATTTCTTATCATCAGGAGTGCACACGACTTGCACCTCAATTATCTCAGTCGATCATGAACAATCAATGTAATGGACTCCCAAATTCATTAATATATCATCCAAACGCATCCAGTAGTGTCCTAACTTCCTGGCAAAGTTTTAGGAGTCACTTACCTTTCAATTTAATCTGTAAAATTTCCTCCAAGACTCCTCCAAAAATTCGGTTCCCTTGATCCCAAAACGGATAGCTGTGTGACCTAATCCAAAGTTTGTCAGACGATCAATTTTTCTACTACAATCACCAATTCACGGAATATACACCTCATTAACATCTCAATAACATTCTAGTACGTCCTAACGACCAATTCAAGACACGACGACACCCTAAACAGCCCTAAAAGTTCCGGTTTATCCAAACTGAAACAGGGCAGAATTCGGTTCTGCCCTTCTCATCCTTAATCCATCCATAATTCAACTCTAAACTTTGATTTACCACTAATTCAACTTGCTAACATCTCATATTATGTCTATAGAGGCCATACCGAGAGTTTTAGAGCAAATCGACGTCACAAAGAGCCACGAACAGCCATGATTCCCCTAAGTCTTCCGATGGCCAGAATTTATTTTGAAAATGTCGCCACAAAATAGCATTGGTTACTCCTCTTAACTCAATCAAATTTATCATTTCAGCTCAGCCAACATAAGTACTATGAGTTAAAAGATCCTCATCGAAAATTTGAAGCAATTTGAAGCCTCGAAGTGGCTAAACGAAGACCTTCTTCCAACTTGGTCAGAATCTACCCCGTCTGGACCTTTGTCCACTCCAATCGAGCTACGGGAAGATAAACTGGGCCAAATTGAGCTTATAATATGTATATGGAAAGATAAGATAACAAACTTTCATTTGGAGGTGGTTTTACCTTGATCCGGTATCGGACGACGGAGTTATGGCCAGAACAGTGGGATGGGTCGGGACTGGCCGGGCAGAAACAACTCGGGTGAAGGATAAAGAAAGAGAAAAAATGAGAGGAAGAGAGGGGAAGGGTGGTCCACGAAAATGAGGAAGGAGAAGAAGGGATTAAGCTTGATCTCACTTGGTCAACTCGTTTGAATGGCAGATTAAAAGCTTGCATTAATTGCTAACCAATCCCATAACTTCACTTGTATTTATCCAAATAAGGCCATGGCTGTGATATTTTGAATTCATGTCATTTCGAGACCTTTGACTGTAAGATATCTATCGAAGTATTTCGGTTATGTCTCACTTGGATCTGATCAATCTTGAGTCAATTAACCAAAGGGGAAATGCTAATGCGCGATGAGGTACGTGGACCTAGGAAACTCGATTAGAAAACGACACTTTGACTATAAGGATCGTCAAGGGAACATTTATAACTGAGGCCGATCTAAAAACGATTAAGGAAGACATTGCTAGTATTGTACGATTGAGACGCGGGTGATACCGCTTAACCAAAGTATAATTTACAAGATTTTCTTAAATTGAATTGTGACGATTGCTGTCGTTGGGGCTAGCAATAGACCCTCGCGATTACATGATAATTAAAATTGCCGTAGTTTGAGTTTTCGTAAGTTGATGAGAATCACAGAGTCGATATCCGTAACGTCCGCAATAGCCACTCGTTAATTCGAGACAAACTGGAATTTCGATCGACGGAAAATCGATCATGAGATAGGATCTCAAAATTTAAAAATGGAAATGAGGGATTCCAACATTTGATATGGATTGGACGCCGCCTTATTAAGGGTAAAAAATATCAGGAAAACGAAATTTCGGACGAAATGTGTGAAAAGACCATTTTGCCCTTGAAGAGTTAACCTTGCCTAATTGATTTGAGAAGGGCATATTAGTCATTTTGACATTTCCTTATTCCCAAGGAGGCTGCAGAAAATTAAGGGGGCGAGAAAATAAATTGAGCCTTGATATTATTGACTAAGGACAAGTGTCAATGCATGGGTGATGGTCATTAATTTTTCACTCACTCAAACCTTCTAGAAGGTTAATCAAAAGTGATTAGGATCATATCATCTACTCCCTCAAAATTTTTGTGAGCCATCTCCCCCTCCTTCCCCTTCAATTTGTGTTTTCTTCTCAAGAGCAGAAACTGCTATGTTCCGACTAGCCTCTGCTGCCTGATTCGGTTCGCACGAGCGCCTCCTCCAGTGATCTTTTGACCGGTTGTTGACCACGACATGTTAGTTTAACTTTCCTTGACAAGCTCCAATTGATTTCATGATTTTTGGAGGTCTGGTTAATTTATGGAAATTTTTGGAAAACTGGACAGATTTTGAGCTAACTGAGGGAGGGCTATGGTTCACCCTCTTAGAGGCTTCAAATGGCTCCAAATTTTTTTATGGAAGTTACTTAACATGTTATACTTGAAGTCACTGAGTTAGGGTTACTGATTTAGTTGAGTTTTGAATGAGTTTTGATGGTTTGATTGGTGTTGATTTTCCGAACAAATTCTGACAGCCGATGAATTGAGAAGAGTCGATCTATTTGGAGGCCTTAGGAGTGCTGATTGACTTCAATAATTTTCATAGGGCTCTATAACATGTTGATTAAGGTTGCTCCAAGTGTATTGATGAAAAAAATTGAAGTTAAGGGTGATGTGTGGAATGTTATAACAAGAAGGAGCAGAACCTGTTTTTGCTTTGTATCAATTCTGAGCACACCGGTTCTGTTGGGAGCTGTTCTCGTCATTATCATGCTCTAAATGCGGTGTTAAGGCATACTAGAATGTGATTTAGAGTGTTATTAAGGTGTACGATGGGTGGAGCTGAAGTTAGAAAAGAAAAATTGACTGAAATGATGAATTGTTGCTGAAGTATATTGCTGCTCTGTTTTGGACAACAGCGATCTTGTTTGGAAGCTGAGCTTGACAAGGAATTTTGGTGAAAATTTACTAATTGGAACGAAAGTAAGCGATTTCTAAACCTATATTAGAACATTTGGACGCAACTGGATAGTTTTATTGCAGGATCGATGAGTTGATGACTTTGTTATGCTTGGTTGAGTGGAAATTAAATGGAGTTGTTGAGGAACGAGGCATGAGCGCTCGCTTGTTATTAAAATTGTAGTTCTTTTGCCTGAATTGATGATGTACTTGTTGGTATGTCCTACTTGATTATGTGGCTACAGGCTATGTGACTCTTGAGATATGTTTTGTGATAAAGTACGACCTTTTTGACAAGTTAATGGTTTATGATCGATCTTCTGAAATTTCTCGTGATGAGAATGTGATTAAATGATTGTTGAGACAGTTCTTGACTTTAGATATTTGTCAAAACCTATGGTATCCTGAGGCGTCGTAACGTGGGATTGCATTGTGAGCATATCTTGAGGCGTCTTAACGCGGGATTGCTGAGACGTAAGTCTCACCCCGTCGTGGGATCCTTTTCTTTTCAGATCCCAAACTTTGAGTATCCTGCCTGCGCGCCTAGGAGACTCGAAGGAGATGACGGCCTATTTTGACGAATTTCTCGATAGACGAGGTACAGTTTATATTAGGAAGAGTATGGTAGTATGGGTTGATGAGGGGGAGGAAGACTAGAAGCCACATCGTTTTGAAGCCTGGTTCAAGAGAGGTGGGGAAGTTACCACTGGTCCATTAAAGGCTCACGAGGTTCCAAGACGTGTAGTTCCATCGTGGTGCCATCATTTTCGAGATGAGATCGTGGTAGAGGGTTCCATGGTAGGCTCGAGGAACGCTCTAGAGGATACCCCGGCTAGAGAGGAGAGCATCGAGGTGATCGAGATTTCTAACTCGGAGGATGAGATGGAAGAGAACACCGTAGAAGTATGATCAGAAACTTTCTCAGATTATGATCTCGTAGAGGACTTGAGTCGAGTCGAAGATACTAGTACCACTTAGTGGGCTCGAGATCACACGACCGTTGGAGTTGTCTTTTGGTGGTGAGGATTTTTTTTTTCGTGGGGCTTAATGGTTATCTTTTATTCGCCCTTTTGTCTTACTCGACCTTAGCTAGTGGTATTAGCTAGTACCTTGCCTCGTTTGTATAAACTCGACCTCTTGTTATGTAAATCACCATTTTCTTTGTCCCATGTCTCATTCTTTATTTTATTTTGAACTACCTTGCATAGAGTTATGTATTTATTTTCTTTTACACTTCCGCATGCGAGTCTCATTTATTTATTACCATAAAAGAAGGGCATCCGGGGACTGAATTTACGGCATGAGTTGACGAACGCACTCATAAGGTGAGCGGGGCGTAACATCCCCGTTGAAAGTGGTATCAGAGCAAGGTCAGCTCGATCTAGGTCGATTGAGGATTGGAGTAATAAGGAGGAATGAGATTCAGGATGAAAGAAGTAACGAGACCGAGTGGTGTTCGCTAGAATCAAGTAAGAAATGCTTGGCATATGAAGTGGCACATGTGGTTGGCATCGTGAAAGTGGTGTAGTTGTGATGGCTAGATAGTGACCGAGTTTCGTACTTAGCGTGTGTATTGATTGTAGATGCTTGCTTAGTGAAATATTGAGTATTGTGTTTGCAACTGAAACATGATTGTATGTTTCTAATTGTTGTGCTTTTGAGAATGATTGGGTGAATGGTTGCTTTAGTGTGAGTGCTGCTTGTTGTGTAACATAAAACCACTAGACTTCTGTAGATGAACTAAGTTGTTAATTCTCTGATAGAATTAAAGTGGTACAGGTAGTATAAGGATGAGCAACCGACCTGGCAGACGTGGGAGACCTAGAGGTGGAGCTTCTAGTTCGAGGCCACCTGTAGCGGAGAATCCTGGAATGGGTGATGTATTGAAAGCGTTGGAACGAATTGGGAATTTGATAGATAGGCAAGCTCAGGATAGAGATGCTGCTATTACCCAGGCTGTGGGAGCTGCCTTGTCTATCGTCAACTTGATGACTGGTAATAATGTGGGTAGTAGAGTTAACGCCAGCATTGGCCAGGGTGTTGAAGTTGGTAATGCTCGAGTTAATGAGGTTAGTGGTCAAGGTGTGGAGGTAAGTAATGCATCAAGTAATAAGCTTGTGACTAAACAAATGGGACAGCTAGTTGAACAGTTTGTGAAGTTAAAGCCCCTCCATTTTAATGTCCGGGTGATCCAGAGTTGGCACCTAGGTGGATAGAAAAGCTCGAGAAAATCCTTGGAGTTTTAAGATGTAGTGATGAGGAAAAAGTACTGTTGGCGGTTTATTAACTGGAAGGTACCGCGAATGACTGGTGGAATGCTATGAAGGATGGGGTATTTCTTGAGGGTACTGCCCTGAATTAGGCTGCTTTTACTGCTGTTTTCAACGACAAGTATTTCTCGGAGACTACGCGAGAAAGGAAACTAGTGGAATTTCAGAATTTACGTCAAAATCACATGACAGTGGATCAGTATGAGGCTGAATTTGCTAGGTTGTCTAGATACGCGCCACGGTATGTTGACGACTCACTAGAAAAGGTACGGAGATTTCGAGACGGGTTATGACCCGAACTTCGCAGTCAAATAATAGCTTTGAATTTAAGAACATACAAAGAAGTATATGAACGAGGACAAATGATTGAGAGAGACTTGAGAGAGAGAAATGCCGCATCTAGGTCGCGGTTCAGCTCATTTCGAGACAATCGCCAGTTTGGTAAGAGACCAATAATCAATAATAGACGTTTTAATCCACCCGCAAGAAAGAATATTGGGAAGCCGCCACACCAGTCCAACTTGAACTGCCGTCTTTGTGGGAGGAAGCATGGGAGTGGACCTTGCCCGACTAGAACGGAAGCATGCTTTAATTGCGGCCAGTTGGGTCATCAAATGAGAAATTATCCCAACCAAGTTCCTAGACTTAGACCTCAGGGACCACGATCGCAGATAAGACCCCCGGCTGCTACTCCAGAGAACGAATTGAATCGACCACTGGCTTAAGGGCGAGTGTATGCAGTGACACGAGGTGAAGCGGAGAACACGCCTAGTATGGTCACAGGTATGATTTATTTGAATGATCAAGCTGCTTATGCCTTATTTGATCCTGGAGCTTCACATTCTTTTGTGTCCACTCAATTTGCCGATATGATTGATTTGGATTTGAAACCATTGAATATGAGATTGCATGTTACCACTCCACTAAAGGACAATGTGATAGTTTCGTTAGGTTGTACGGATTGCAAGATAGCCTTTGGTGGTAGAGAGGAAAAGATAGATTTGGCTGTGTTAGCTATGTTTGACTTTGATGTAATCGTTGGGATGGATTGGCTGAGTAAACAAAAGGTTATGGTGGATTGTAGTGATAGAATAGTTCGCTTTTTTCCGGATGGTCGCCCTAGCTTTGAGTTTTAAGGGAGTAAGGGGAATTTCTATTCCTTTGGTTTCGTTGCTGGAAGCGACAAAATTATTAGATGAGGGATGCCAAGCTTATTTGGCTGCGGTAGTTGATACGACGGTTGGGGAGCCGAAATTGGAAAATATAGCTGTGGTATGTGAATTTCCAGACATCTTTCCCTAAGAATTGCCTGGATTACTACCCGAACGAGAAATTGAGTTTGTAATTGAAGTAGCTCCTGGGACTGAGCCAATTTCGAAGGCACCTTATAGAATGGCGTTATCGGAGTTGAAAGAGCTGAAGGTGCAGATGCAAGAATTATTGGATAAACGATTCATTAGGTCGAGCGCGTCGCCGTGGGGAGTACCGATGTTATTTGTGAGGAAAAAGGACAGGTCCTTGCACTTGTGTATTGATTATAGACAATTGAATCGAGTGACCATTAAGAACAAATATCCGTTGCCAAGGATTGATGATTTATTTGACCAGTTGCAGGGAGCTTCGGTATTCTCTAAGATAGACTTGAGAACGGGGTACCATCAGTTGAGAATTAAGAAAGAAGATATTCCGAAAATGGCTTTTAGGACGAGATATGGGCACTATGAATTTACAGTGATGCCTTTTGGGTTGACTAATGCTCTAGCATCATTTTTGGACATGATGCATCGGGTGTTTAAGGAATACCTTGATCGTTTTGTCATTGTCTTTATTGATGACATTTTGGCTTACTCGATGAGTAAGGAAGAGCACGAAAAACACTTGAGAACTGTCCTGCAAACTCTGAGGAAACACTTACTTTATGCCGAATTTAGTAAGTGTGAATTTTGGTTGAGTAAAGTTTTCTTGACCATGTGATATCTGGAGAAGGAATCTCCGTAGACCTTACCAAGATTGAGGCGGTGATAAATTGGCCTAGACCTACTATAGTTACTGAAGTTCGGAGTTTTCTGAGATTGACCGATTATTATAGACACTTTGTAGAAAAATTCTCGTCTATAGTTATGCCATTGATGCAATTGACTAAGAAGCATACGAAGTTTGATTGGACGGATAAATGCGAAAGGATTTTTCGAGAACTCAAGCAGCGTTTGGCAACGGCACCTGTACTTACTATCCCTTCTAGACCCATAGGCTTTGAGATTTACAGCGATGCTTCGTTAAAAGGATTGGGATGTGTACTTATGCAATACGGAAGGGTAGTAGTGTATACTTCGCTGCAATTAAGACCCCACGAAATGAATTATCCGACACATGATTTGGAGTTGGCTGCGATTATTTTCGTCTTAAAAATTTGGAGGCATTATTTATGTGGCGAAAGGTTCTAAATATATACGGACCATCAGAGTTTAAAATATTTATTTTCCTAGAGGGAATTGAACACGAGACAGCGTCGATGGATGGAATTGCTTAAAGATTATGATTGTAATATTTTGTACCTTCCTGGGAAGGCGAATAGAGTTGCTGATGCACTTAGTCGGAAATCAAGTATTGCACACCTAATGGTTAGAGGATGGTCAGTGCTTGAAGAATTGAGAGATTCTGAGTTTAAGCTGGAAGTGAGCCAGCTGTCAAGTTTAATGACGACCTTGAGAATTTAACCAGATATACAAGAAAGGATAAAAGTCCTACAGTCTACAGATCCAGAGATTCAAAAAATTCTGAGTATGGATATACCAAAGAGGAAAGCCGAATTTCATGTATCTGAGGACGGAATTTTAAGGTTTTGTGGACATCTTTATGTGCCTAATAATGAAGCACTTAAAGAAAGAATTCTGTCCGAGACTCATCGAAGTAATTATAGCATCCACCCGGGTTGTATGAAAATGTATCAGAATTTACGCCAACATTATTGGTGGAACGGAATGAAAGTGGATGTGACGAAGTTCGTGGCTAAGAGCCTGCAAGTAAAAGCTCAGCATTGTAAGCCTAGAGGATTGTTGCAACCCTTAGAAATTTTTGAGTGAAAATGGGAACACGTAACCATGGATTTTGTTATGGGTTTGCCACGGAGTCAGAGAGTACTTGATTCGATTTGGGTAGTCGTGGACAGATTAACCAAGTCTGCACACTTTATTCCTGTGAGAAAGGACTTTGCGATGGATAAATACGTCGAACTGTATATGCGCCAGATTGTACGAATTCATAGAGTGCCTATAACAATTACGTCGGATTGAGATCCTAAATTTACAGCGAATTTCTAGGAGAGTCTTCAGGATGCTTTGGGAACTAGATTGCAGTTCAGTACGGCGTATCATCCGCAAACAGATGAGTAGTCGGAGAGGACAATTCAAACACTCGGGGACATGTTACGAGCGTGTGTGATAGATTTTAAAGGTGGATGGGAAGATCACTTGCATCAAGTGGAGTTTTCGTATAATAACAGCTATCAACAAAGTATTGGAATGGCTCCTATCGAAGCACTTTATGGCAGAGCTTGTAGAACTCCTTTGTGCTGGGACGAAGTGGGAGAAAGGAGTATCACAGGCCCAGAGTTGGTGGAACAGTAGTTGAGGCAATAAAGATAGTTAGAAAAAGATTGAAAACTACACAAAGTCACCAGAAAAGTCATGTCAATAAGTGACGCAAGCCATTAGAGTTTCAATTTGGGGTTCATGTTTTTCTCAAGATATCTCCAATCTGGGGCATATCTCGATTCGGAAAGAAAGGAAAGTTGAGTCCAAGATATGTAGGCCCATTCGAAATTCTAGAACGGATTGGAACATTGGCTTATAGGCTTGCCTTACCACTGAGTTTGTCTCAGGTACATAATGTGTTTCATGTATCTATGTTGAGGAAGTACGAACTAGACCCGACACATATTTTGGATTATGAAACTATAGAAGTGGACGACAAAGTGTCATACGTAGAATGGCCAATCAGGATCGAAGACCGAAAGGAACAAGTTTTGAGAACTAAGACCATTCCGCTGGTCAAAGTAATATGGGAGTATCATGGAACTGAAGGCGCTATGTGGGTGAACGAAGAAGCGATGAGGCGTCAGTACCCCTTTCTGTTTGAATAATTAGATTATAATAAATTTCGGGGACGAAATTTTTGCAAGGGGGAAAGGGTTGTGGCATTTTGAATTCCTGTCATTTTGAGACCTTTGACTGTAAGATATCTATCGAAGTATTTCAATTATATCTCGCTCGAATCTAATCAATCTCGAGTCAATTAGTTAAAGGGGAAAGGCTAACGCGCGATGAGGTACGCGGATCTTGGAAACTCGATTAGAAAATGGCACTTTGACCATAAGAATCATCAATGGAACATTTAGAACCGAGGCCGATTTAAAAACGATTGAGGAAGACAATGCTAGTGTTGTACGATTGGGACGCAGGTGATATCGCTTAACCAAAGTATAATTTGTAAAATTTTCCTAAATCAAATTGTGACGATTGTTGCCGTTGGGGCTAGCAATAGACCCTCGCGATTACATGGCAATCAAAATTACCGTAGTTTGAGTTATCGTAAGTGTGATGAGAATCACAAAGTCGATACGCGTAACGTCCGCAAGAGCCACGCGTTAATTCGAGACAAACTGGAATTTCGATCAACGAAAAATCGATCAACGGAAAATCGATCTTAAGATAGGATCTCGAAATTTGAAAATGGAAATGAGGGATTCCAACATTTGATATGGATTGAATGTCGCCTTTTCGAGGGTGAAAAATATCAGGAAAATGAAATTTCGGACGAAATGTGTGAAAAGACCATTTTGCCCTTGGAGAGTTAACAGCCTAATTGATTTGAGAAGGGCATATTAATCATTTGACATTTCCTTCTTCCCCAAGGAGGTTGCAGAAAATTAAGGGGGCAAGAAGTAAATTGAGCCTTGATATTATTGACTAAGGACAAGTGTCAATACATGGGTGATGGTCAGTAATTTTTCACTCACTCAAACCTTCTAGAAGCTTAATCAAAAGTGATTAGGATCATATCATCTGCTCCCTCAAAATTTTTGTGAGCCATATCCTTCTCCTTCTCCTTCATTTTGTTTTTTCTTCCCAAGAGCAGAAACTGCTCTGTTCCGTCCAGCTGGTGCCGCCCGGTTCGATCCGTATGAGTGCCTCCTCCGATGACCTTTTGACCTGCTTCCGACCATCACAGGTTATAACCTGTCCTTGACAAGCTCCAATTAGTTTCGTGATTTTTGGAGGTCTGGTTAATTTATGAAAATTTTTGGAAGAAAAATGGACAGATTTTGAGCTAACTGAGAGAGGGCTATGGTTCACTCTCTTAGAGACTTCAAATGGCTCCAAATTTTTTTATGTAAGTTACATAATATGTTATACTTGAAGTTACTGAGTTAGGGTTATTGATTTAGTTGAGTTTTGAATGAGTTTTGATGGTTTGATTGGGGTTTGATGTTCCGGAAAGATTCTAGTCGCTGGTGAACTGAGAAGAGTCGGTCTATTTGGAGGCCTTAGGAGTGCTAATTGACTTCGAAAATTTCCATAGGGCTCTATAACATGTTTATTAAGGTTGCTCCAAGTGTATTGGTGAAAAAATTGGAGTTAAGGGTGATGTGTGGACTGTTAGAACAAGAAGGATCAGAACCGGTTTTTGCTCTGTATCAATTCTGAGCACACCGGTTCTGTTGGGAGCTGTTCTCGTCATTATCATGCCCTAAATGTGGTGTTAAGGCATACTAGAATGTGATTTAGGGTGTTATTAAGGTGTATGATGGGTGGAGTTAAAGCTAGAAAAGAGAAATTGACTGAAGTGATGAATTGTCGCTGAAGTATATTGCCGCCCTATTTTGGACAGTGGTGATCTTGTTTGGAAGCTGAGCTTGACAAGGAATTTGGTGAAAATTTGCTA
Organism: Rhodomyrtus tomentosa; assembly: GCA_028455895.1. Classification (NCBI taxonomy): domain Eukaryota; kingdom Viridiplantae; phylum Streptophyta; class Magnoliopsida; order Myrtales; family Myrtaceae; genus Rhodomyrtus; species Rhodomyrtus tomentosa. Next base: position 42,311,671 of record JAPCWY010000003.1, on the reverse strand, counting down.
ATTGGAACGAAGGTAAGTGATTCCTAAACATATATTAGAACATTTGGACGCAACTGGATAGTTTTATTGCAAGATCGATTAGTTGATGACTTTGTTATGCTTGGTTGAGTGGAAATTAAATGGAGTTGTTGAGGAACGACCATGAGCTCTCGCTTGTTATTAAAATTGTAGTTCTTTTGCCTAAATTGATGATATACTTGTTGGTATATCCTACTTGATTATGTGGCTACAGGCTATGTGACTCCTGAGATATGTTTTGTGATAAAGTACGATCTTTTTTACAAGCAAATGGTTTATGATCGAACTTCTGAAATTTCTCGTGTTGAGAATGTGATTAAATGATTGTTGAGACAATTCTTGACTTGAGATATTTGTCGAGACCTATGGTATCCTGATGTGTCTTAACGCGGGATCGCATTGTGAGCATATCCGGAGGCGTTTTAACGCGGAATTGTATCCTATGTATACCCTGAGGCTTCTTATCGCGGGATTGTGATTGAATGATATCCTGATGCGTCCTAACGCGAGATAAGGAATTGTACATATTGACATGAGTTGGAAATTGATTAGTAAACCTGACGTGTCTTAATGCGGGTTTATTTATCTTGGTAATCTAATGCGTTGAACGCGGACTAATCCATTGAGTTGTGGATTGATAATTTTATTAACTATTAATTCCTGTGGTCTTGATGCGGTTCTTGGCCAGTACGGAAGCTTGGGTCACTTTCTTTGTATATTTGTCTCGAGTATAATTTCTTCGCAAGATATTTGATATGATACTTTTGTATAAATGCCATTCGTCCTTCTGTCACTACTTGCTTGTTGCTGTGATAGTTCGTCTGGTGGGACTGATGGTCTAAATTAAGATTAGGCAAGTTTGCTGAGACGTAAGTCTCACCCCGTCGTGGGATCCTTTTCTTTTCAGATCCCAAACTTTGAGTATCCTGCCTACGTGCCTAGGAGACCCGAAGGAGATGACGTCCTATTTTGACGAATTTCCCGATAGATGAGGTACAATTTATATTAGGAAGAGTATGGTAGTATGGGTTGATGAGGGGGAGGAAGACTGGAAGCCACATCGTTTTGAGGCCTGGTTCAAGAGAGCTAGGGAAGTTACCACTGGTCCATTGAAGGCTCACGAGGTTCCAAAACGTGTAGTTTCATCGTGGTGCCATCTTTCTCAAGATGAGATTGAGATAGAGGGTTCCGTGGTAGGTTCGAGGAACGTTCTAGAAGAGACCTCGGCTAGAGAGGAGAGCATCGAGGTGATCGAGATTCTGACTCGGAGAATGAGATGGAAGAGGACACCATAGAAGTACGATTAAAAACTTTCTCGGATTATGATCCCACAGAGGACTTGAGTTGAGCCAAAGATACTAGTACCACTTTGTGGGCTTGAGATCACATGACTGTTGGAGTTGTCTTTTGGTGGTGAGGATTTTTTTTTTGTGGGGCTTAATGGTTGTCTTTTGTTCGTCCTTTTGTCTTTCTCGACCTTAGCTAGTGGTATTAGATAGTACTTGGCCTCGTTTGTATAAATTCGACCTCTTGTTATGCAAATCACACTTTTTTTGTCCCGTGTCTCATTCTTTGTTTTGTTTTGAATTATCTTGCATGGAGTTATGTATTTATTTTCTTTTACATTTCCGCATGCGAGTCTCATTTATTTATTGCCGCAAAAGAAGGGTATCTTGGGACTGAATTTACGACATGAGCGGATGAACGCACTCGTAAGGTGAGCAAGGCATGACAATGGCTAATATTGACTTCCATTGACCAATATGCCTTCATATTTTCGGCAGCCACTAGGATCTTTGAATTGACTAAATAGACCTTCTTCAATTGTTAAGACTAGGCCAATTCTTGAGGGGCAAAATGGTAATTTTGCTCTCGTCGTCCGAAATTTCGTTTTCCCAATTCAAATTACCTTCGATGAGGCGACGTCTAATTCGATTAGAACGTTGAAATATTTATTTTTTATTTTTCAATTTTGAGATTTCATTTCATATCTCAAGTCTTGAGGGAGTGAAAATTTGGAATGTTACAATTTTGGTGGTCGCTGGTTCCATTCCCAACTTGTTCAAACTTTGAAATTTTTGCTTTTATGAATTTAAATAATTGCATAAATACAATAATTAAAAATTTTATATTAATCTTAATAATTTTTAATTAATGATTGATGATTATGTTATAAAAAAGCTTCAAAAGATAAATGGATATTGATATAATAAATGTATAACCTTAACTGACACAAATGCACTAGATTTACAATTTTGCTGATAAATTTTTCCTTTTTCATAAGTTATCAACTTTGTTACTTTAAGTAAATCAATCATGCTTATGACTAATTACAAAGAAGTGTGGCAATACTAATATCGGTGGTAACAACAATTGAATGTTTATTTCCATTTTGTTGACAAATATCGCAAATACGATATACACCAATAAATAGATTAATTGGCATATAATTGTTGGCCAAAGAGAAAGTAGGACTATTGATCCGGCGGGGGTGACTAGATGACTATTAGTGCCGCGGCGGAGAATTGGAAACAAAATTCATTGCTATTTGCAACAAAAATAGAAGGGTGATACTGCTGTTTCCGTTGTTGATGAGATGTTTTTTCGTCGCTAATTTTGCGACGAATTACTGATTTGTCGCTAAATTTGCAATCACTAATACGACGAACATCTATTCGTCGTAAAATTAGCGACGAAAAAGAGATTTGTAACTAAGTTAGAGACGAAAAATGGAAATTCGTCCTTACCCAAAAAAAAAAAATGGAAATTCGTCTATAAATTTTCTCGTTTATTCACTAGAGGCAAGGATAAGCGACGTATCCACTTTTCGTTGCTAATTTTGTAGCGAAATTTTGAATAGGATAGAATTTCAAATTTGAATTCTCTTGAATTCTATTTCTTTCAAAAATAAAAATAGAAAGAAAATATTTAATGATAAATAGAATAAATTGGTTTCTTGAAATTTTGCGACGAAAATAGTCCTCATTGCTAATTAGCGACGAAAATAATCTTCATATGGTTATGGAGGCAGAGTACATGGCTCTTACTTATGCTGGAAAAGAGGTTGTATGGTTACCGCGGTTGTGCTTGGAGCTCGGTTTTGAGCAATGTACCGTAGAGGTTGGATGTGATAATCAATGAGCTAGTTATTTAGCTAAGAATCTAGCGTTTCACTCATGCACAAAACACATTGATATACAATATTATTTCATCCGAGAAAAAATGGAGAAGAAAGAGGTTCGACTTGTAAAGGTCGACAAGGTGGAAAATAGTTTAGACTTCCTTACCAAAGCCGTCAAAAGTGTGAAGTTTGAATGGTGCTTTGCTGTGATTGGATTGAAGAACAATGATATTGGAAAGGTTATCATTTGCGCGAAGTATCCACCAAGTGGGAGAATGTTAGAGTTGGCGAATATTTCGGGGAACCTTGTTTCTCACACCGGGTACGCCCACGTGAGCTTAGGGAAACTAAAGTGTTATTTGACGACATGTGACCCATGTGCACGGGATGCGGGGGTTTAGGGGCAGCGCATGGGTTTGAGCTTTAGTTTAAGTCGGCCCGTAAATTGTGGGATTAAAGAGTTTCAGACAGGTTTTGGTTTTTGGCCCATTTGGAGCATATATATATTTTGCTCATTTTTTGCTAATCATTGTAGCGAGTTGTGTGGCCGTAAACCGACAATCATGATGAAATCTCTTTTGAGGACGTAGCCCTATTCTGAGGTGAACATGGGTAATCTCGTGCGTCATTCAATTTTTCTTGATTCTTTGTGTGATCATGTGATTTGGTTGCAATAAATCCCATCATAATGTCATTTTTTAGGTGTTACATGATAACCCATCAAAAGTAGAATTTTCCTGCCAGGAGTCAATCTGGCAGGAAAATTCGTTTGGTAAAATCACTTCCGAAGCAAAACACAATTGGTAAAAAAATTGACTTATGGTGTGATTTTCTACTTATGCTTGGATTTTTAGCCAACTTTGAGAAGTTAAAAATTTTTACTTCTCAACTCTAAAATCACTTCTTCGATCACATGAGCCTCGACTGACCAACGTCACCACCTGTGGCTAGATGTTGGCCATAGGCGCTGCCGCCAAATATTTTGTTAGTAATGTTTCAAAAATAGAAATTTTCAACCATTACCAAATGAATTTCTTTGATCAGAAGTTAATCTGAGTAGAAGTAGAAAAATCAACTTCTGCTTTTGAGGAAAAGTAGAAAAATTAATTTTTGATTAAAGTTGAGAAGTTGATCAGAAGTGTTAGCGGTCAGTAAAGTTGAGATGGGTGTCGATTCATTATGTTAGTCGGTGAGTTCGTGCACTCTGAATTGGTTTCTATAAGTTGAATACTCGATAATAAGCACGCATATATCAATAATATTCATCATTAGACCAACTATTTACTACCAATTTTCAACTTAGACAACGTATTTTTTAAGTCAATTCATGCTCTACTTCAATGATAAAAAAAAACTCTTTTTAAGTCAACAAATTGTCGTGCTTTCACTTTCGTTTCTTATTTACCACTTTCCTTCTTTTTTCCTATTCTTGGCTGGATAGTTTTTTGACTCAGCTTATGTCACGCCCCGCGCCCCGGCATAGGTGCGCGCGACTCCCTACAAGCGTACTCTTGAGTCCCAGGATGCATAAATCGAGAGATGCAAAAAGAATCGTTTGCAGGCGGAATCGATAACATAAATTCCTCCGTACAAACATTAGCAGGTACATGGATAACAAGAACACCATAAAGACACTTATACATAACCTCCCACGAGCTCTTACAAAGTATTGATAGGCTAATCTTGTTAATCGGTAGGGGTAACTGGACCAACTCAAAAGACAACCATTAATATTTCTAAAGAAAATGGACCATCGAGGTCTTCAGCAAAATAACAGTCCAGAAAACGGAAACCCCTAGGTAGAGCTGCTGGAGTCGTTAGTCTCCTCGGTATCCTCGGTAGACTCGTACTCCGAGAAAGTCTCTGAGCGTACCTCTACAGTATCCTCCATCGTCTCGTCTGCTGACTGCTCCACCAGGTTGTCCTCGGAGTCTTCAATCTCAACGACCTCGTCGGTGTCTTTCAGGATTGGGGTTCTCTCGGGAATGTTCCTCGAACCAGCTACTGATCCCTCGACCTCCACAGAATCCCGAGTGGGATGACACTAACTAGGGATAATCCTACGGGGTACCTCAGAGGGTTTGTGGTCTAGTAGTAACCTCTCCTACCCTCTGAAACCAAGTCTCGAACCTATGAGGCTTCTAGCTCTTTCCACCCTCATTGACCAGACTACAGTACATTTCCTAATGTACATGATTTCCCGTCCGTCCGGGAACTCCTCAAAATACGCGGACATCTCCTTCGGGTCACCTAGTCTGATCGGCAATATTCTCACGGTCTAGGATTGAAAATGCGATCTCGCAACGGGGTGAGATTTACATCTCAGTAAGACAGGTCCTAACCCTAGGTTAGGTTGACCGTATACTCAAGTGAATGCAATCAAGAACAAAATGCACAAACAACCACATGAAGTATTCAACAGTTAATAAATAACATATAGACACAGATGAGCATCAAGCACACAATCATGGCATCATATCTCATCGTTCAAACCAAGCACGCATTACCAAGTCAGGTCACACCTTCCACCCTTCTAGGCCTCCATTGATTCACGCTCGCGTTTATAATGCCTCAGGCTCGGTCCGCGTAATTACGCCTCCGACCATCCCATTGACAAGCCCGCGTAAACGCATCAAGTTTTTAATTTCATTCCAGGCCTGTGTCGGCACATATCAAATTCCGTCCCATGTCTCAACGTATCAGGACATTGGCCATTTTAACCCCGCATCTCAACGCATCAGGACATTGGCCATTTCAACCATGCGTCTCAACTCCTCAGGGTATCAATCCATACAACCCCGCGTCTCAATGCCTCAGGGTATCATAGGTTTCAAACATGCCAGACATTATTTCAATTTAAACTTCATGATCGAGTACAAGCTTATGCATCAAGCTACATATCTATGGCATGCAAGGCAATCAATCTTATCACTCACAAGAGGCAATCAATTCATGGCACAATCATTCAACAAGTGTTCAAGCCATCGACACTTCACGAGGACACACAAAAGACAATCACATCCTAATTCACAAGAACCAACCTAATTCACATCCAATTCACCTAATTGAGTCCAATCCTCTGAGCCAAGGTTTAGAAAATTCTTACCTTAGGCTCAATTTAGCACAATTCTCCTTTCAAGCATTTCAACAATTCAGCCCAAGCAATCCTCAACACGGCAGCGAACAATCCTAGCGGAACCAATCAATTTGTCAACTTTTCTCATTCAATTCACCAATCCATGGAGTATAAACCTCAACGACACATTTATCGACATCATAGTACGTCTCAACGATGAAATTTGAGCTCAATTTCAACTCCCTTCATCCCTTAACAATTTGGTTTGCACAAAACCGAAACAAGGCATTTTCAGTTCTGTGCATACCTCCCTTGATCAGCCCTTAAACTATCCTAAATCTTCAATTTATTCACTAATCTACTTGCTAACATATAGTTCTAGGAGTTGGGAAGCCTCACCGAAAATTTGAGCTCAAGGCGACGTCAAATGGTCCACGAACGGCGCCGGTTCCTCTAAGCCTACCACCGGTCAGTTTCTGTCCATCAAAGGTGACACCATTTCGTCATCAAATCTCCATGAAATTCAGTCCAAATTTTTACTACAACTCAGTATACATGTACCCTTGATGTCCACAAAATTTGGCCGAAAGATTCAAACGATTCGAGGCCCTACGGAGTTTAAATAGTAGCTTACCTCCAACTGCGACGGTTTCCGTTGACTCTCAGGAAAATGGCTAGCCAGAGCTCCTCAAATGGTCAAATGACTTGATTCAAGTTGAAGCTGGTCAGCAAGAGGATGAGGAAGACGCTGGTGGTCGGCTTAGTGGCTGGAGGTCGCCGGAAGTGGTGGTTGACGGCAACGAAACTTGCGGCAGTGGCTGGTCGGGTGTGGAGTTGCTCTCGGCCGAAGAAGAGAAGATGAAGAAGATGATGGCTGGTGGAGTGTTTGGCTGAAGGGGAGAGAGAGAGGGATGTATACACAAAATTTGAGAGTCAATCATGAAGAATTGTAGGTTAAAAGTTGTCCAATTAATGTCAATTCTTCATTCTTTGACATTTGTTCATTTGTCAATCAATACCTCATCCAAGGGTGTCATTTTTCCAAATTTTCGGCAGCCAAGGGTATTGCAATTGACCCAAATACCCTTATCTATTTATTAAGGCAAGGCTAAGGCTTGAGAGGCAAAATAGTAATTTTACCCTCGACGTCCGGAACGTCGTTTTTCTAATTCAAATTTCCTTTGATGAGACGATAGCCAATCCAATTATAATGTTGGAATTCTTAATTCTCCATTTTCTAATTTCGAGATTCGTCTCTGAATCATTTCTCTATCAGATGTGATTCCAGTCTATCCCGAACTGATGGGCGGCTCTTGCATACGTTACGCGTATCGACTCTGTGATTCATATCACACTTAAGGCTCGTCAGTTCATGGTGACTTTGGTTGTCATGTAATTGCGATGGTCTATTACTAGTTCCAACGGTCTCGATCGTCACCGCTCGATTTAGAAAATTTTTTGCAAATTATACATTGGTTAAGCGGCATCACCCGCGCTCCAATCGTATAACGCTAGCAATGCATTTCTTAATCATTCTTAGATTGGCCTTTCATTGCTCTAAATGTCCCATCGACAATCCTTATGGTCCAAGTGACATTTCATATTCGAGTTCCCTAGGTCCACGTACCTTGTTTCGTGTTAGCCTTCTCCTTTTGGTCAGTTAACTCGAGATTTGATCAGATCCAATCGAGATATGACTGAAATACATCATTAGGTATATTCTCATTAATAAGTCTCGAAATGACAGGAAAATCAGAATGTCACAGATTAGGTCCATGGTCAACGAAATGGAGTCGGAACATGAGACGGATAGGTAAACTTTAACAATTATACTTGCAATTGGTAATGTTAACTTTGCTCCGGTACAACGTCCATAGCTAATGAATGTGTCTTTATGTAGTTAATGCTCTGTGGAATCACTTCCAAAGAGAGAACTAAGTGAGAAAAATCATAAGAGAGAAAAATCGTAGTACTTGCTCTATTTAATGAGGTCGACACTGGTCTTTGCTTTCAGAGGATCTTACCTATTGTGATGAAGATATGCATTGTGAAAACAGCTTGGGAAATCTTACCTGTCACCTTAATTTGCTTTGATTGATTCGCGCCTCTATGTATGCACTACAGATTCCAGAGGATTAATCCAAACAAACGTCAACAGCTGAGGCTCCGTTTGTTTGACGAAAAATGAGCGATTTGAAAAATATTTTCTAAAAAATAATCGTTTATATCTCTTAAAAAATGAATAAATAAATTTTTTCCTCATCTCTTATGAAAATAGTTAGGCATAGATTGTTATTGATGATGAAAATATTTTTCATTGATTAATTTTTCTAAACGATATAATCAGTTATTTATATTAAAGAATGCTCGAAAAAAAGATGAATGATATCGCGATGAATTAGTCCAAGTTATTTGATGAACCACCTTCATCCTAATGATAGATATTTGATGAACCCCGATTGAGTTCAGTCCAAGTTTTTCCCAAAAGAATGTTCTTAGAATGTCTGATTACTTATTTGGTTGTGTTGGCCATGTTCTTTCCTCGTTCATGCCTTCATTGGAGGAGGAGAAGGAAAGCATCTTCACGCTATTTATGTCGACAGTGAGGGGTGCATATGGACCTTTTCGAAATGCAGGTCGATGAAGCATATACACATCATGGTCGTGCATGCTCTTGCCTCAACTCCCGGAACGTCTCTCATGTGCCAACGTTAATTGTGCATGAAGAACGACACAAGACATTCTTTCATGTCTTTCGCCATCAGGATTTGAGGTATCGCAACATCAACGGGCTATCGCGAACTACTATCCCCCGGAAAGGCAAAAGGACAATATTAGGATTCTCTTACCTTCTGATCTTCCTTCGCTTCTAAAGTTGGACATCTAATTATGTTATAGAAGGGGTAAATATAGTTTTTTTTTTGGATTCTCGAACATCTAATTATGTCGGAAATGGTGGCGTGGCTGCTGAAATTAATGACGTGGCGCCGGCGAACAATTTTTATTTATTTATTAATTTTCTAAGTTTCATGTGGATTTTATTTATATTTTTTTAATAGTTTCTGTAATTTTTTTAGTTCAAATCAGAAAAATAAAAAGAAAAAAAACTAAATAAAAAAAGAGAAACCTAAGGGTTTCTTGGTGGTGGTCGGCGAGGTCGCCGCTGGCCACCACTGGCTAGCCCAAGAGCTAGGGTCGGCTCGCTTTGGGCCGACGAGGCCGCGATGGCCCTAGGCGATGGCCCTCGCGGCCTCTGGTGGCTCAAACGAGGCCTCCAAGCCCTAACAGGATTTGGGCGAGGGCCTCATGCCCTCCACAGCTATCAACGTTGCGACGGCCCTTGGTTAGGGCCGTCGCGACCTTGCTGGCCCAGAGCGGGCCGATCCTAGCCCTTGGTTGTCAGCGACCCTCACCTGCCTTCATCGAAAAACCCTGAGTTTTTTTTTTTTAATTTCATTAATTTTTTTTGCCTTTTGTTTTTTGATTTGAATAAAAAATAAAAAACTATAGAAATTATTAAAATGTAAATAAAATCCATGTGGCACTTAGAAAATCAATAAAATAATTATGAAAATTCCACATCGTATTTTCAGACAAAAATAGCACTCAGATGGATGATTTTGGCTGGAATTGGCACTTACCTGAATGTTTTTGCTCCGATGTGACATTAAAGTGAACATTTTGAAAGTTATGATCTTCAAATGAACGCTGTACAAAAGTTAGGGCACTTCTAGTGTACTTATCCTCATGTTTATCCTTATGTTTTCTTTCAGGTATTTCCTTTCCCAACAGGGAATAACTTGTTCTATTCGTATTAGGAAATCGAGCTCATGTTAGCGTAGTGGCTGTGATATATACACGTCTGTGCTAGTACAATATGCAAAATAGAGAATTATTGTAATTGTCAGCTGATTTAAGTGGATCGAATTAGCTAAAAGGGGAAGATGCTAGCGTGGTGCTCATTCGTGGGATTTGATTTAGTTGATGAAATGAAAGGTGCACATGATTCGTTTTGCACTTTACTAGGAAAAAATCGTATAACGAAAATTAATTTAATCCTAAACCTTTTAATTGTGCAAAAATTATTTATTAATTAGTTTTAAATTTTTTGATAATTTAATAATGTAATCCTTTTTACCAAAATATTTTTAGGACTAAATAGACAAACCATCCAAATGTTTAGGATTAAAATGATATAATTGAAAGTTTTAGGACAAAACTTTAAAAGGTTTAGGACCAAAGGTGCGTTTGTTTGAGTGAAAGTGTTTTCCGAAATTTGGTTTTCCCTTTCACCCGTATGGTTCGCCAAAAATAATTTAGTCAACGGAAAACACTTTGCGGTTAATGAAAATTCATGCATAAAATAAGGAAAGTAAATTTTCTGATTTGAAGAGATGAAAGCACTTTTTTTGAAATTGCTCATCTAAAATTATTAATATTTTATCCTTACAAAAAAAAATTAATATTTTATTAATATTTTTTAAATAATTTCATATTTTTATTTATTTTATTTTATTATTTTTTTATTTAGTAGCTGGTTGTCGGCCTCAATGAAAACAAAGGACTAGCCACACGAGGTTGAGCCTTGCCAAATCTCAGTGAGGCTCGACCTCATCAGTCACATGGCTCGCTAGATCCTAGCGATGTTGGACCTCACGCTCGTCAGATTTTGGCGAGCTCGAGGTCATCCAAGGCTGGCATGCCTCGAGCTCACCCATGACTACCATCGGTCGGTTGTGATGGAGGATGTGGCAACGAAGAGCAAGGAAGAAGGGAAAAAAAAAGGAAATTAAAAAAATAAAATATGTGAAATATAAAATCTAATAATAAAAATAAAAGTTGCAACATAAAAAATAATTTCAATTTCATTTTTTTTGTCCCTAAGGTGAATTCGTGAGATTGAAATCACTTTGCAAACTTGAACCAAACACCAAGAAATATTTTTGGTCTACTTTGTCTTCTCATTTCCAAGGTGGCCAACGTGGCATTATTTGTTTATGGAAATGCACATTTTTACCTTAAGTAAATTAGGAATCAATGTGTCGTCCCTTTTAAATGCACACTGTACTTGTTCTCCGACTGCTTAAGCGTGGCTGAAGCTGTTCTCGAACCAGAGAAGGCTCCGCGGGAGATTAAAGCAATTTTGTTGGAGTGGAGGCCAATTTTTTGTTGGGCCTCAACAATGATATCTACATAGCCTTTGGGATCTTATTTGTTTGGATGCCCATGCGTTCTGCCCACGTGGGCAGGAGAGACCATAAATCTCAGCCGTCCCCCAACCATTTCCCCCCAATAAAAACGTAGGAAAAAATTCTGGGGGACGGCTGGGATTTGTGGTTCCCCTGCCCAGGATCCGGATCGCGTGCGTTGAGCCATTCTGTTGTGAACTCTTAATATTTAAATAAATTATCCTTTTGATTAAAAACAAATCGGAATCAATGAAGTGTTACAGTAATCCTGTAGATCTGGAGCAAATAAAGCTCAAATATAAAGTCATTTGCAAAATGAATCGTACGAAAAATTGAACCAGTATCTTGCGTCATCGAGATTATGCATCCAGCTCAATCGGAACGACGAAAAATGATGATATGAAATTTTTAATATGGTTTGAGGAGACTTGGTGCTTAATAGATGCTGCATACAAAATGGGCCGCCACGTTAGGAATTGGGCAAAAAAATTAGAAAAATTTTAAGTAAGGGTTCGAAGCGTTCTTAATTTTTTAAATAAGGGCTTGAAATTAACTTTATTTCAAATAATAATTTGAAGTAATTAAATTATTTCAAAAAAGTGCACAGGCAAATGGCATTTTCGGCCTTTACTATTTTGATTTTTTTTTGTTTTTCCTTTTCAGTTGTGTTTTTCCATTTTTCTTTTTCTACTCCCCTCCCTTCCCCAGGACATCGCCTCTCGCTAGACGTCCTCCCTTCTCGAGAACTCCATGGGCGGCGTCTTGGCTCCTCCACTTCTCCGCCCCCGCCCACGACGGCACTGACGACACCTACCTTGGCCTCCCTCATAGCCGCCAACGAGCCCATCCTTTGCATAATCTGACATGGTTCGATGTCGGGAATATCATCGACCCAAGCTGGTTCATGCAGCTTCTTTGGAAAACCCTGAATGACGTTGCCATCACCGCTTCAGCTGGCGGCTCGGGGAAGAAGGCTGCGGTGGCGACGGCAAACTTCACGATGTTGGAGCAGCTGTTCCCACTTGCATAGTGTAGGCCAGACTTGACAGCATCAGACTGTGCCTCCACAGCGCAAGTATGCCATAGCCTTACTCAAGGCCCATTCCCTTTGTTACATTTGCATCGATGTTTCTTCAACCATCTAAAGGTACTAAAGTTATGTGTGAAGTCTCTGTTTACACACCGTTTTTTTAGCTAACTTCCGTGGCCACCAAATGCATGCATAACTCTCTCTTCACACAGCAACGGCATGTAGTACCCTGTGCTCCAGGACGGTCCCAAAAGCAAGGTGGCTGACGAGGAGGCAAATGATGTTCTGCGGGACAAGGAGGTCCTGGCACTTAGTTTAGTGGGTTGCAAGCTTGGAGATGGACCAGAAAGTGATCTTCTGGACCTTCATGGGTACCTACTTGAGGATTTTGGCCAACACCTGACAGACGCCGGTGTGGATCATACGCTCGACACTCTTGGGGTCATGGCCGAGGAGGTCGATGACGCGCGACTTTCGCCCGGCCCTCAAGCTTGCCCTCCTTAAGGAGCCGTAAGAAGGGGCTGACGCCGTTTTCGTCGAGGATGAACTTGTTGTAGCGGTCACTGTCCCTGGCGAGGGTGATGGGAGAGGCGGCGTCGGAATGCTCGTCAGAGAAGCCACCATTGTGGAGGATGGCGTTCTGCTCCCAGATGAGGCAGAGAATGGGCTTGTTGGCGGCGCTGGGGGGGGGGGGGGGGGGGGGGGGCGAGGTTTGCACCATCAATGCACTCGTGGACGAGGACGGAGACGCGGAGGCGTCGCCGATAGAAGGAGGTGTTGCGGAAGGCGATGGCCTGGAGAGGAGAGGGTGGGGAAAAGAAAAAACGAAAAAACATAAAAGAAAAGGAAAAACAGAAAAACAGAAAAAGAAAAAAAATGAAAGAGTAAATAGCGAAAATGCACTTGGGCTACACAATTCTTTAAAACAATTTAAATACGTCAGTATTTTATTTGGAATAAAGTGGAATTCAGATCCTTATTTAAAAAAATAAGAATACTTCGAGAACTTTTTTGAAAATTTTCCAAAATATTGTAAACAAGAAAACAAAGGAAAATCCAAAAGAAAAATAAAAAAAAAACAAAACGGAGCACGAAGAGAGAGACGCAGGATGAAGGAGGGGATTTGGAAACGCTAGAAAAAGTGGACTAAATCATCAATACTTTTTAATCACGACCGTCCGATCGCAAGGAGTAAGAGTGAATATTCTAACCTTCTCACTACATCCATCCATTAGACTCAACCCCGAAAAAAGTGCGGCTATTTCAATTATGAAATCAGGGATCCGGATTCTCTGTCCAGGTCAAATTCGAACAGGGATATCAAGGTCATATCGTGATCGTTCGATCAATCACGGATGGTCATGATTATTTTAAATTACGACTAATATTATTTATATTTTTTTAGAGCGCGCAAGTGCTGCGCGGTAGTTACAATCGCGCAAGCGCGCAAGAGCTGGCTCCTCTTTTTTTTTAATCTTTTTTTAAAATTATTATAGTTGATCGGTACTTTTTGAGTGCCGAGCAACATTATCTTTTTTTTTAATTATTTTATTTTAATCACTTTTTACTTTTTTTTCTTGATTTATTTTAATCTTTTTTATTATTCTATTTATTTTCAATTAATCATTTCTTAATTTCTTTTTCTCATCACTTCGCAGCTCCGTCACCTCGCTCGTTCAACCGCTGGCTTGTTCGATTGAACAAACGAGCAAACAAATGAGCGAGGTGATGGGGCCGTAAAGTCAAAGCATGTCATTGTGTTGCACGAGCAAGCGAGCAAACGAGCAAGGCGATAGGGTTGCGGAGTTAAGGCGCGTTATCGAGTGAGTTGATAAGGCTGTGCAAGGACGAGGAAAAAAAAAAATAAGTGAGTGAACGAACGAACGAGTGAGCAAAAGGACGAGCGAGGCGACGGGGCCGTGGATAATATAATTATCAAAACCTTAATCAAATCTGACGACACGTCGTAGCGGATAATATAATTGTCAAAACCTTAATCACATCTGACGACACGTCATAACGGCCCCGTTGTCTCGCTCGCTATTTTGCTCGTCCGTTTGTTTGTTTGTTAGAAAGGCAAGTTATTTTTTTTCTGATTTGAGTTGACAACCCTTTCTCGAAGCATATTTTATGCAATTTTAACCGTGAAAATTCCTGTCTTTGTTGGAGTCCACGCTAGCTTATCCGCCAGTTGTTGTGAATTTAAAGGAATTGCAAAGAAATTTCTGAATATTTCTTTTCCCGGATAATTATGATATTTCAATTTCCATTTCTCTATCCAGATTACGTGTACATATATCTCAGAAATTCTCCATGTCTCTTGTCGATTTGTGCATAATATGTTAAAACAATCATCTAAGAGTGCGCGATTGCACCTCCACACTCTTCACCATCCAATTGCTCCTCCTCCTTCTTCTTCTTCAATGTCGATCGCCGAGGCCAAGCTCTCCTCCGAACTGGAGAGGAAGATATCCAAATTCCGTTCGCATATCTCTCAGTTGATCGATCGATCGATTCTGAAGTTAGTGCCGAAGTAATTTCTGTTTTTATTATTTTATTTTTTTGCACTTCTGATTTGAAAACTGACATAAAAATCTTGAATTCTGTAGTGACCAAATGAAGCAAATCAAAAGATCATGACTGTTGTGACACACGCAAGCGATTGCCCCTTTACGTTTAAATCTCGCAATCCAATCTTCGATTCTAGTCACACCATGAAGATCGATTTTGATTCATATGGCCGGGCTGTTCCAAATCTGTTTTGTCCAGGGACACGAGGAATAGATGTTATGTTGTTCCTGGTTGTTGACGACATATCACGCAAGTGGCCTCATGTACAATTCTCCTTTTGAGTAAGTTCTCCTCGGTGGCTAGAGCATTTTGGCACAACTGCCACAAAGAGATTCTGATTTTGGGTAGTGCATTTACCTGCCAAATTCTGTTCCATAGTGCTCTGGGGGGCATGATACGATGACGATGTCACGTCCTGATTCGAGTTGACGACCCTTTCTCGAAGCCTATTACATGCGCTTTTAACCGTGATAATACCTGTCTTTGTTGGAGTCCACGCTAGCTTATCTGCTGGTAGTTGTGAATTTAAAGGAATTGCTAGAATCTCCTGTGCTATATCTCAATCGAGCTAACTCATTCAGCTTTTCTTCTTTCCATTTGCATTCCTCTCTTACTTATCAACTCTGTGACCAATGAAGGGTCACCTCTGTTTGTTGGCCCCCCTTAACATGTTAGAGTTCCATCTCTCGGGCTGCTTTCATTAGTGAAACTAGTTTGACCAGTTAAGATTTCAATTTAGGGTGCACTTTCAAGGAAAGTGTTTTCCTGGAATTAGTTTTTCAGATGACTTGGTTGCACACGATAACACTTCTCCACTTCAGAATGATTTACGGCAAGAAGTTGATTTTTCAGCTTCTCCTCAAAAGCAGAAGTTGATTTTTTCTATTTCCGCTTCAGATTGACTTTTGATCAGAGAAATTCATTTGGTAATGATTTAAAATTTCTATTTTTGAAACATTATTAACAAAATTTTTTGCAGCAGCTACCGCGGTCAACCGCTGGCGGTGGTCAGCGAAGGCAAGAATAACTTCTGGTGGCAAGAAGTAATTTTTTTTTTAATTTCTTGAAGTTGGCCAAAAATCTTGTAAGAAGTTGAAAATCCTACCAGAAGTAGAAAATCGCAGAAGTCAATTTTTTTACCAAACGGCTTTCTACTTCAGAATGATTTTTTATCAAATGGGTTTGCCTGCCAGATTGACTTCTGGCAGGGGAATCAAGATGTAGATCAGTTATCATGCAGCACCTAGTCAATGAAATGCATTTTTCAGGCAATGAAAAATTCAAGTATAAAATTAAGGAAGTGAATTAGTGAAAAAAAGCTTTTCGGATTTGGATCTCTTAATTTTTTTGAACTTTTAATATAAAATTTTCCGTTCTTTTAAAATATTTTAAATTTTTTATTTTATTTTTTTTCTTCTCCCTCTGCACCACCCTTTCTCTACAGTGGAAGGAGAAGGAGAAAAAAAGTAAATGGTCGAAAAAGATAATTAATTAATTTATAAATGCGAATTTTGTTTTTGTCTCAAGATAAAGTTATGAGAATAAATGATTTTCCAAATGAGAACTGAACAGTCACATAGAAACAAACCCTTTTCCTAAACAATTATTCTTGAAAAATTATTTTCCTTTTCTATATAATTTTCGGGAAAACAAACACATCACCATTTACTACCCATTTACTAATGTGGTTGATATGAAACTTCCATTACTAACTACATCAGAATATATCAATCTCTAATTGATCAGTAGCTTGGCAACTTTGGTTTTGATTTACTAGTAGGAGTTTTAGGTAACACATGATAACGCTTCTTCACTTCAGAAGTGCAACAAGTTAATTTTCCTATTTCTGCTTCAGAAGTTGATTTTTAATAGAGAAATACGTTTGATAACTGAAATAATTGTTTACTCATGAAATAGAAATTCGTTTGATAATGGCTTGAAATTTCTATTTTTGAAATATAAATTCGTTGGACTGGAAATTTCTTCTTCGGAAATGTTATTACCACAAAATGCTTTTACAAAAACTATTGATCTTGAGCTAAAATGCATTTTTCTTTTGGTCTGATCTTTCAGTTTTGGGCAAGACCAAAAACCACACTCGCAATCCACGCTTGCGACCCACGCTCCTCCCAAAAGTAGAACAGGCGACGTCAGAACCCCAAATTTGCTCCATCGAAGATCGTCACTACTTGAGGACGGAAGATAGCCGTCGATGGCTATCGGATGCTCGACGATCATCGCTCCTCCCCCTTCGTCGCCACTCCTGTCAGCGGTTGGATGCTCACCCCCGAAGCCCTTGGCCCATCGACGGCGGATGACGGCCAATGACTCTGACAATGCGTCTGGAGATTTTCGCATCACGACGACTCGGTGAGTTCGCCCGATCGGCTGGGATCCCTTAAAATCACCAGCCATAGTCTGGTGTTCTGTCATTGTGGATATTTAGATTTGTAAAGGTTTTAGAAATTCCACTTAGGTTCTTGCTGAATGTGTGATTTCAATTGCAGCATAGTCATTGGACAATGTCAAAATAACGTCCGCCTGTTCATTTTTAATATGCTACTCTTGTGGTTAGGATGCAACCGGTGTTCGCATCAAAATTCATATTTGATTAGCTAAAATCTTTACTGCAGAATCTACACCCACAAATTTTAGTTTTTCTACATTTGCAATTTGTGCCCACCACAATGTCAAAATTACGTTGCTTCCCCTATCTTGAAAAAAAAAAAAAGCAAAAATGTAGACTTAAGTAGAATGCCTAGATTGATTAAGGGGGCGCATAATTGTCATTCTGTTTCCTGGTCATATTTTGGACCAGAAATAGATTTTTCTATTTCTATTGCCTGAAAGATTTTCTGAGCCAAAAAATCTATTTGATAAAGACACAAAATTTCTATTTCTGGAACAGAAATTCATTCGATAACAACATAAAAATTCTATTTCCTGAAACAAAAAATTACTTTTTTTTGGTCTTAAAAATTAATCTATGATGCAAACATTCCATTATCATGATTTTCCATACCTCCAATAGCGAATACCCTCGAAAGAGCCAAAAGAACACTGGAGCTAGAGAATACTGTCCTTCACAAGATTCTCATGCTTGACTCATGACATCATAACGACTTCTCAGAGCAAAACGATGTTCAAGTGCTGCTCTTTCTTCTGGTGTCTTTCCACGGTTAAGGACCTTTGTAGTAACAATTCAATCCTCGTACCTGGAAAGATATTAGGCTATACCTATTCAACTAGGACACCAATTATCAGAAACTACTCCAACCCACTCGTTTTAATATGATAGCGCGTGATCACTATGCATCCATTATTTTGCAAAACGCGATCACCTCCATGAAAATAGCTGATACTTTTTTTTTTGGGATAAGGTAAATATGTATTGACTTTTAGAAAATTAGGTACAACGATGAAATCAGACACAAAAATCATGAATCAATAATGGCACCAATATGCCACGATGGGTTCAACGGTGAACCGATTGCAAGATATAATACCGCAGCAGAGCGCGCCCTACCTAGAGGCCAAGGGATGACCAACATTAGAACTTGAAATGACCAAAACAATCAGGCCCAAAATGTAACAGCATCAGCCCTATGCAGAATCGGGCAAGAGAGTTAACATAAAGCAAGGCCAAGCAAGGGGCCAAAATAGAAAAGGAGAAACAAGGTGATGATAATAACGACCACACAAGAGGGACCTACACTAATAAAGCAGCAAGGGGACATCTTCAAGATGGTCAACAAGCTAGCCAAGCATCCCCCAAAATCCTGGGCAGTTTTGAGCAGCAGCAAGTCCAACAGGGACGGGTGTACCTTGTGTAAGTGAAAGAAAGGCCAGAAACGGCCATACCAGCAAGTAGAGTGGCCAAATACACGGTTAGAAAGGAAAATAACGGGTGCAAATGTTGAGCGGAGCATACAGCTAGAACTGAGGCTTAAACAGCGTACCACCGTGGCAATAACCAAGGACGTTGAAGGAGGTATGGGCAGCAGAACAACAATACTTCTTTTCACGATCGTCTGAGGCATAGAGGACAAAAATAACCTGATCTTGGGGCAGCAGCAGATCAATTGAACCTGGAAGTATAGTGTGTGTCCTATATCCAGTAGAGTCAGCATATATTGGCGAAAGTACCAGCCAATGTTGAGTGCAGCATAGCCATAGTTAAGGGACCAAAACACATCCCTAATTACATAGATAATTGGCCAAATACACGGCCTGAAATCAACAAACAGAGTGATCATGTTGGACTTGAAACTCAACAAACTGAGTACTACCAAAAACGGTCACTTCTACAAAAACAGAGTCTGATTTGTCTAACACAGGCTCTCAGATAGAGGAAACAAAGGAAATCCTCATGTACAAAAACATACTACCAGATATACGGTAGGAAAACCCAAAATACAAATAGCGGAAATACATTACAAAAGTCGAGAACACAATTTCACGGAATCTACGCCATACCTTGATCCCTTGCCATTTGATTGGCAATAGTTTTCCGAAGCATGTTCATCTCGGTTCCCTCCGCGGTCGATGTTTCGTATATGACTTCATCTTGTGTAGGTCCAAATGGGTACTCTAGATCTCCATATCGGGAAAAATTCTTATCCATTTTGTCTTGATCACGAATGTAATTGTGGATAGCACAACATGCAATTACAATATATACTTGTTTTTGAAACTTAAATGGAGGCATGTGTCTCAAAACGAAGAAGCGATTCTTTAAAGCTGCAAACGATCTCTCGATGAAATTCCTTAGTGAAGAATGCCTATGATTGAATAATTCTTTTGTTGTTCTTGGCCGTCTTGTTCTACCCTTAAAAACATTTAGATGATACCTTTCACCTTTATAAGGAGTTGAGAATCGCGCAGCTGTTGCATAACCAGAGTCGAAGACATAGTATTTCCCTATAACATGGTATTCATACATTGGTCATGCTCCAAGAATAATACAATCAGAAAATTACTCTACCTGGTGGTGGTTGAGTAAATTCCAAGCTAGGAGTCTCGAGTGCTGCTAAGAGCACGTGACAATCGCTGGCGAATCCTTCTCAACCAGCATATACAAAAGTAAACCTCATATCAAACGAGCAAGCGCACATCACGTTCTGAGTGGTAATTCATTTCCTACCTCTAAATGGGATCTGCTGTGACACAGGCACTGAAGCATGAATATGGGTGCCATCAATAGCACCTATGCAGCCCCATCATTTTATCAAAACGATTAGATGTATACAATATTATCAACAAAGTGAAATTTTTGGTGCAAAGAGATATATGAAATCCTACCTTGAAGTAAGGTTCATGGTTGGGATTCAAAAGAATCTCCTCTAGGACAACATCAAAGAAATGTGGTTTGATAATCTCTTTTGCCAGATGGAGAACTGCTTGCAACACTTCGGCAAAGTACTTGCTGATAGTTTTTCCAGAACATTGAAATCTTTTACATAAATCTCTACTAGAGTTCTTGTGACAAATTGTACATAAGAAAATTGGGAATTGTTTGTCTATCTTAATATATAGACTATCTTTCAACCAACCTCTTGCCTTCATCAATCCACATAAGTTGAGAAATACATGTCTCTCCATCCTAAAAGCTTCACACACTCTATCTGAATATCCAAAAAGAACCTTCCTTACCCATTGAGCTCCTGACAATACACTGTCCCTAATAGGTTCCCTCGTGTGCAAGGTCTTATCAACCATATAATTGCACAACCATGCTATCATTATATCAATATCAATATCATTATATCAATACGTTTTGAGTGGTAGTTCCCTTCCTACATCTAAAACGATTCTGCAGCGCAGTAGGTACTCTCGCATCAATATGGGGGCCATCAATGGTGCCTACGTACCCCTGTCACAATCATCACAGATCAATGTTAACAAAATTATCAGCAAAATTAAATCAATGGTGTAAAGAAAGGATAAAAATAATACATTAAAGTAAGGTTTATACTTAGGATCCATAAGAATTTCCAGTGGGACAAGGTCTAAAGGAGGTGGTGCGATAACCTCCTTTGCAAGTTTTCGAACTGCTTTCAGAACTAATTTAAAGTACCAACTAATAGTCTTTCCTGAATGTTGAAATCCCTTGGCCAAGACTCTATTGGAACTGCCATGACATATTATAACTAAGAAAACCCCAACCTGTTCATCTACTTTAAGATATCGACTGTTAGCCAACCAACCTCTTGCAATCAACAAACCACATAGGTTAAGAAAAACATGGCTCTTCATTCTAAAAGCTTCGTTTACTCTATTAGAATGTCCCTAAGAATTTTACTTATCCATTTAGCTCCTAACAAAGCGTTGTCCCTAATATGTTCTCTCGTACGTATGGCCTATGCAGCTCACCAAGACACAACCATGCATGCAGTATACAATAATATTCCTCATCAAAATCTTTACAACTTGATTCATTTCCTCTAATTGGAGCTACTTGATCACTAACTCCCTCCAAATTACCTATAAAACGAAAGGCATCAATAGAGGACACCACAACACCAGCTTTAGGTGAAAAGAGAGAAAGAAATGAAAGACTTTATCTATTGATAAGTAAAAAAATCTAAATAATAGTCAACACATAACTAGGCGATCCAATATCAACGAGGGAGCCAGTCATAACATAACCATAGTCACATAATAAAAGCAAAGCTCAAATGTCTCAAACACATAGGTCTTGTGAAATATAGCCACTACGAAATCCATAACATATGCTAACATCTACTTAACTACACGCCGCCATTCGGGTTCTGTCAGGATGAAACCCTCTCTCCAAGAAACATTCATGGAACCATGATTCAGAGCTTTGGCATAAAGATAGGTTCTATGTCAGGCATTCTTTTCAGGATGGCAATGAAGGCTCCCATGGAGTAGGAGTCTACAGGTTATGGGGCCTGTGAGGTGACAAAGGTATGCGATGATTGAGCTATTTTCATTTGGAGAGATTCTTGAATGGCTTTGCATGTGCTGGAAAAATCATATAAAGTGCCTTTTCTCCTCCTCTTCAAACTTGGAGTCCTATCCAACTTGTGTTTCTTAGGAACTGGGGTAGCTATCGATTCATTATGCAACCCTTGCCTAGTTTGGTGTTCATTATCTAACCCATCTTCAGCTTGTGGCCCTTGCACCCTTACTTCCTCCAGTGTACCTAATGCGACACCACCGGCAAATTCATCCCCAACACCATTTTCACCGTCCTCTGATGAAATCTGGTCATGCACATTTTCTGATGTAAACTCTCCAATACATAGGTGTCAGCACTACACAAAGCAGGGGATGCAAAGGAAACCCTTCCTTTTTGAATGTAGCCCATTCGGTGTGTTTCTGCACCATTTTCAAAAGGACATACGCCAACAAATTCCAATAAGCATATTTACAAAGCTGGAATGAACACCCAAAAGTGAGGCTCTACCTTGATATGAGTCTCCCAGAGAGTTTCATCATCCATAACCACAATGTTATTTACACTGTTCCATCCAAATCCGGTTTGGTTAAGAAGCTTCTTGAAATTGCCATATAGCTTCTTCAGTTTAAATACCTTGTTCTTGAACTTGTGCAGAGAATACCGGCACTCTGATTGCTTATTGAATTTGCATAGGATGTTATTCCTCCCTACTTTGTTTAAGGTAGAGGTGGTTTGGTTCCCCTTTTTAATCTCGTCTACCAACAATCTTACCAACAATTACGTCAATGGCTCGGTCCACTTAGCAATGACCATTTCTTTTTGGGATGCCATTTAATGTAAACTGATGGAGTATAACATGAGTCAAATCATTATAATAATTTAAAACATTCGTCAAATCCAGAGAGAACTTGCTTATGCACATTTCATAATAATTAGTCAAATAATATATTTTCATCAAACATAACCAAACTTCTGCTGAAATAATAAATTTAAAGCGTAAAAGTTGTGCATATCACTACCTCTGTTGATCTAATGCAATCTTTGCGGAAGGTCTGGATTATATGATCCTATTCCTGTTCAACAAATTAGATAGAACGTCAAAAGGAATATTAGGTGGACATAAAGCATGAAGCAACAAGTTGTCTTGTTACCAGTCAAACATAGTTTCGCACGACAAGGAAGCAAGAAGTCTAAAAAGATTTAATCTGAAATCATTTTTTCAATTGGCTTCAGTGCTCTTCTCAATTTGGCTTCTGAATTTGTTAATTGTATGATACTTCCTAAAATAAATTTTTGTCTTCTATCCAAGTAACTTTGTGTGATTTAGAAGGAAAGCTCATTTAGTTTGCTTGGAATGTTCAAAACGATGCACGATGACACGTATCTTCGGAAAAGAAGGGAAATTTTTGAAAGATCAAATTCCTGACTTCAAAGTCGAAAATTGCAAAACTTTGACTCTCCTCTCCACCATGGCCTTTATTAGAAATACGATTAAAAAATGCCAACCCTCAGCAATTTGAAGAAACTCTCTGTCATCGGCTTCTTAATCTCACATGCTCTACTTTAATGCCCAGAGAAATCGGAGACAACTTGGACACACATACTTCACAGTTCAGGTGTTTGCATAGTGGAAGACATCTACGTGAGATCATATACTTCATGTAGAAATCTACAAAGTAATGATAACCTAGTAATACTCAACTAAGCACAAGTATCTATCTAATGCTACTAAAGAAACTCACGTTGAGATGACTATTGTCTTTGGAATTGGTTGAGTAATTTATATAGAGCTGCAGTTTCCCTACAAGCTCATGATCTGGCTCACGATAAATAGACTACCATCGCAACTTGTCAGAATGCATTCAATTTCAAGATTAACTTATGTTATCTTTCTAACTGAAACATTTATCAAACGAATACTGCAACCACCTCAACAAAGTACCACCTATTTGAAATTCTAAAGGTATAAAGAACTTGCATTCGACGATGAGTAAATCCAATCATGATTGATACATCTATCTAGAGCCGAGGGCAACCACCCAAAATGTGAAATTTGGAACGACACAGGACCCAAACATGTCATCTATCAATCTTTTCTTTTCTGGTTGGCTAGTGCAGAAGTGTTCACGACGAGTAAGTCCAATCATGATTGAGATGATTGAAACCCAATAGAGAACGTGCAAAAGATGAATCATACCCAAAAGTAAAAACTGCATTCACAAATAACACATAACAAGTTTGATTAAGCAAATCTAACCTCACATATCTGAATTCCTCGGACACAAAAGACAAATCGGAGCTGCTGATAGGTTTTCCAAAGGTGACGACAGAAGCAGAGGCTCCTTGAAAGGGGTAATCGGGATCCGCGGTTGTAGATGGGTCTTCGAATGGCGATGGATATATATTATTGGCTTGGACGAGCGAATCGCAATCAACGGCTCATTGAAGTCGTCGATTGTACAAATCGAGAGGCCATGGCAGAGGCTGAGGTGGAGGCGAGGCGGAGGCGAAGGGGGAGGTATGACTATGAAGTGACAGAGCTTACCATGGAGAGAAGCTTTTGGGCAAAAGAGAAGATTGATGTACCGGAGGATGAAATCTGGTCGAGAAAGAGAGAAGCAATTTTTTTAACTTCTCAAGATTAGAAGAAAACGTCATCATAAGTTATTTTCCACTTCAAAAAGCCAAAATCTTGTCAGAAATAAAATATTTTACCAAACAGCTTTCTACTTCGACAGGTTGATTACCAAATAGATTTCTCTGCTAAATTGATTTCTCGCAAAAAAATAAAATAAAAATAAAAATATTACCATGTAGGGGCTTAGTGACATGTAAAGTTGAAATGCCTGTTGATTTATTATGTTAGTCAGTGAGTCCAGTTAAGAGAAAAGGAATTAAAAAGCAACAGTTGGACATCTTGTGCGTGTGTGGCAATTTTGAAGACGGTCCGGGGATGATGGCTTGTGGTGGTGAGAGCGATGTCACAAAATGGCCGAGAAATATGAGAGAAAGGGAGCGGGCGAAATAGAAATGGAGAGGGAGTGGCCGAATTTTCTTAGGAGGCATTATTGAGAATGATAGTGCCTTGAACCCTTTTTATAGACTTTCTCGACTTGCTCCGCAAGTTGTATTTGTCTTTGGCATCACATACTTCCCTTGATTTATTTTCCAAGATAGAATTATATAGTTTTATTTTATTTTCTTGCTACTTGTGACCCAAGACAAGCTTAGGTCCTTACTTTTGTCTATTACCTCTTTAATCATTAGATTTTCTAATTTTCATAACAGCTTGCTCCCTCAACACTCTAGAGTATTCTAATTGAACACATATCGTATTCTAGCTTGTTTGTTATTTTTATTTTAATTTAATTACTTCATGTCTTACTCCTTAAGTTTTCTTAATTTGTCACGTGTTTCTAAACCTTGCCTTGTTTTCAAGTTTTACTATGTGTCATTTTTTTTTATTTTGCCACTTAAGATCATTTTAAATTCTAGAAGTTTCCCCCTAGTTCATGCCCATTCTAGGGCATATTATTTCATTTTCATTTTCATTTTTCTTATTTATTAATTTTTTTTGTCTTTTCTAAATAAATTATAGAATATTCTAGACATACTATTTGATATGCCACAGGGCTAATCTAGAATATCCTAATATCCTAGGTTACTTTTTTTAATCTATTTTGTCTTTTTATACTTTACTTGTTCCCCAAGCCAAAATTAAATTATATTTTTATTTTATTTGTCTTTTGTCTTTTGACTTGTTTTTCAAGTCGAATTTGCCTTATTCTCTTTCCACGCGTCGCCTTCTTATTTAGACTTGTTTTCTAAGCCAATTTTGTCTTTATATGCTAGCTTGTTCTCCAAGCTAATCTTTTTTTAATCTTATTTTGTCCTTATATGCTAACTTGCTCTCCAAGCCTATATTTTATATTTAAGTTTTGTTTAATAATATAGAATATTCTAGATACCATTTTCTTGTTTCCAAGCAAATATTTTATATTTAATTATAATTTGGATTTTTACGTGTCTTATCTTTAAATGATTCGTTTAGCTTTTCTATAATCTTATAAGTCTTAATGACGTAATTTTATAATTGAATATTTCTTTTCTTTATAACTCACACGCTCATCATATGTAAAGGGACTGTTTCTATTTTTTCAGTTTACATTTAAAACAGAGATTTAATACATAAATCTTGGTACCTCTTGGTGTCACCCGCTCGAGAGTATTCTAGGCTTCTATTTCTATGCTACAGATGCCAAGCATAAATAATGATAATGATAATTTGAACATTCTATTTAATTGGGTAGGATCTTCTAGTTATCGGACTCTTATTCATTACTTTGAGACTCCAAAAGTGTTGTCTATAAAGCTATCAGACAATCTAAGTAACTCCTTTAGTTTAGGCGCTTAGTTAAACTAAAGGTCGAATCTATCCTTTCTTTTAGAGCCATTCGGCTCATGGCTAAACACATCAAGTTGCATAGCCATGTTTGGCATGCTCAAGATCGTGTCTCGTACCTATCGGATCAAGAGCAACTTCATTTGTCTCAATTCATGGTTAGAACCACATATTCCTAAATCGAGAGTACAACCGAACACTATCGAGTTTACCTTTCATGATCAATTCAAATTGATGCACAATTAGTTAGTCTCGATCTGTAGTCCTCCAGCAGTACATCACACAATCCAAGATAGCTAATCCTTGACTAGTGTGTGGTTGGTACGGAGTTCTCATACAAATCGACCTTCGTCGAATTCACGGCTAGATTGGTTCTCGACCTTTGTTAGCTTGTGAATCGTTCCATGATTCGGTACGTAGTCGATTTCAGAGTGATCCTGTGGTTGTTCCGCAGCTTGACGATGTCAATTATAATCAATCCATGCTCGATTTAAGATCGTCACACAGTCAACCCTCAATCGATCACACAACCTATTGATATACTAAGCCATGACTCATATCGAAGTCGATCTTTCTTCTTTGGCGGCTCATCTCGACCCTTGGTGACTATCTGTAATTAGTCTAAACCCTAAACTTAATTTGACCCTAAATTTTCACAAATTGAGGGGTTTTACGTTGTAAAAAAAAAATAATTTGGGGTAAATTTATCATATGTGTACTAATTTGAGGTTTTCTATGGTATTAACTCTAAAACTTTACTTCTGTTCCTTATTCACGGAGGGTGGAATCTGTCTCCCTTCAAGGGAAAATGCCCAACTTTACTTCCTAAAACTCAAGGTCGAAGAGTTAGACTGTTGATGTTCAAACTGAAATCTGCTACCTTTGAAACTTCGAATTTCAAACACTTCTTCAATATACTCTACAATCAGTCATTTGTAAATTGATCACATGCGAAGCCGCACCAATATCATGCGTCAAAATTATGCGCATGATTTGCACTTTAAAAAATGCGTAGACCAAAATTTGATCGTTAAGTTACAAGTATTCTATTATTTTTTTTTGATAAGTTAAATATGTATAGACTTTTTAAAAAAACTAGGTACAAAAATGAAATCGGACATAAAAATCATGAACCAATAATGGCACCATCGTGCCAAAATAAGTTCAACAGTGAGCCGGCTGTAATATACATCATCGTAACAATGCACGTCCAACCTAGAGACCAAGGGTTGGCCAACACAGCAATAGAGAAGCGGCCAATACATGTAACGATACCGGCCCTAGAAAATTGACCCGAACAAGAGGTGCAACCTAAAAGAAGGCCAAACAAGTGGCCCAAAAGAGCAGAACGAAAAGGACTAGGAGTGTCCAAATTTAAGTGGTCAGAACAACGACTAAACAAGAGAAGCTCTACACAACTAAAGCAGTTGAGACCATGACCAAGATAAGCAGCATGTCGGCCAACCTATTGACTAGAAACTGAACAAAACCAAGTAGCCGTAATCCTAATAGAGTCGGATGAAACCTATGTAAATCAGGCAAAAACAGAAGGCCAAAATACGGCCATACCAGAAATTGAACAAGGCCAAATACATGGCCAGAAAGAAATAAAGCATGCATAAAAGATGAGTCGAGTAGTTGGCTAAAAGGGAAGCCGAACCCGTCGACTTAGGGTGAACCAAACATGGACATAGTAGCAAAATTGGGCAACAAGACATCAATAGCTTATCCTCCGAGCATCTAAGGCTTGAAAGTGAAGTAGTAACATGGTTTTGTAGCAGCATGGTTTTGTAGCAGCAGCAAAGAAATGATTGACGATATAGCCGACCAAAGTCCAACCATAGTCGACCACCATACAATGCTACCAGACCTAAAGGATCATGTGTGACACAACTATAGACTAAGGGCCAGAACACAACAACAATAACACTGAAACTTGGCCATATACACGGCGTCAATGGAAAAAGGAAACTAATAATGAAACTAGAATTTATATTGAAAAAACAGCAACTAAATGCGACGGTTAGCAAAGATAGTTGTATAGAGCCCCCATTTTTTTGTATTCTTCTATTTCGAGAGCAGTCTTCGATGCGACCAAACAGGAGAGCTCTGTTTTTTACCTTCTTTATAAGATGTAACATGATAGCCGGTACAAAAAGAATCTTACCTCGGAGTAGGATGTTGTTCCTTGCGGTCCAGAAAATGTGGCATAGTGTGCTAAAAGAAAATTTGGCAATTTGGTAAGCAAAGGATCGGTCACCCAGATGTTGATTGGCCCACCTAATAAAGTTGTCCCAAGGTCGGTTTTGCCAAGCCAAGTTACAATTGGACACCCAAGTGGAAGCAAGGCTACTAGTGATCGAGCACCCAAAAAATAAGTGATCAATGAAGTCTGATCTATGTCGACAGAAGGCACAAACACCATCCTCAATCCAACGATACTGAAGTAACAATACCTGATAGGTAAACGGTGATGCGATGCTACCTACAGAAGATATGCATCTCAATGGGCTCGGTTTTGCCAAGCCAAGTTTCAAAGGCCTTATCCCAGACGAAGGAATACCAATGAACAGGTTGTCTTTTGGCTCTAATAGAATCCCAAGCCGACGCAACCGAAAATGCTCCAGAAGAGTGACCTGCCCACTTAATTTGATCATCCCTATTTTCCACGAAGGAGGGCGTCGATTCCATCCAAGATAGGATGGTATCTAGCATAATAGAGGGTGACCAGTCTGAGCAAAAGAAGTCGCACACTGTAACATCACGGGGTATCCTAGATTGGTATATATCTCCAACCGTTAGAAGCAAATATAAGGGGCCTTTTTTCATGTCAATAATCAAATCAGAATGACGCCGAATGTCTATTATCAATAGTCCATCTGTAGTGCTGAAAGAACTTTGATCGGAGGTCAAGGATATTCTTCCATGCCCAAGAACACACAGTAGGTCTATTGGCTATCCAAAAGTTTTTATTTTTTAAGAAGGTCGAGTGAATCCACTTGCACCAAGGGGACTCTTTATCAGTAAAGAGTATCCATATATGTTTCAAGGTCATGGCCTTGTTACAATTCACAAGTCTTCGGACCCTCATCCTTTAGAAGATAGATGTCTGACCAGGAAATAGTAGCCCCTCCAGCGCTTAAGTTCGAGCCTTTCCAAAGGAACTGTCTAAAAATTTGCTCAATTCTATTCATAATAGACTTCGAAATAGAAAAAATGATGGCCCAATATACATGTATAGAGTGTAGAACCGATTTTATGAGCTGCAACCATCCAGCAAAAGATAAAAATCTCTGAGACCAAGATCGGACTCTAACAGTAATAGTATTTACCAGGGCATCATAATCAGACTTGTATATTCTGGAAGCAATAACATGAACTCCTTGATATCTAAAAGGAAGAGTACCTTCTAGGGAGTCCAGGTACTGTTGAATCTGCTCCTGTAAGTTAGCTGTACCACCCAAAAAGAAGTCTTCACTCTTGCTAGTATTCGGCCTTAGACCCAACCAAGTGGAGACAAGGTCTAGTCCATCCTTCAACAAGAAAATGGTGTCCGAGTTTCCTTCGGTAAATAATAACACATCATCAGCAAAGAATATGTGTGAGACCCTGCTATGTTTACATCTCTAAAAGAATTTGAAGGCGGGCAACCTGGTCTTGGAGTGTAAGATACCAAAAAAATACTTTCATAACCAAATGAAGAGGTTTAGGGATAGTAGATCGCCTTGTCGAATGCCTCTAATACTCATGAAGAACCCATGTAGTTCCCCATTAATTGCCATCGAGAACTTAGGCGTAGAGATACATTCCATGATCAATTTGACAAAGAAATCTGGGAATCTGAAATTCTTTAATACCATTTGAAGAAAACCCCAATCCACAGTGTCATTTGCTTTGCAGAAGTTGACCTTAATCGCACATTTGAGGAGATATGGTTCATGATGAAAATTCGCAAATAATTCTTGAGCTAGAATTATATTGTCATTAATCCGCCTACCTCTAACAAAAGTAGTTTGAGAAGGAGAAGTGATGGATGACAATATATAAGCTACTTTATTAGCAAAGATCTTAGTAATGCATTTATAAATCGTGTTACAACATGTAATAGGTTGGAAGTCACCCATAGCCATAGCATTAGGAGTTTTCGGCACAAGGGATAAGATGGTAGCATTTATTTATTTTAATAGGCTACCATTTATAAAGAAGTCTTGAATTGCCATAATGACTGAAGAGCTAACGATATCCCAAGACGAGATAAAGAAACTAACACTAAAGCCATTGGGGCCAGAAACTTTACCTTTGGCTAGTGAAAAGATAGTGATTCAGATTTCCTCATCCGTGACGGGCCGAGATAATGACTCCACTTGCTCATCATCTAGAGTGTGAGAAAGATATCCACATATATTAGGGATTCCAAGCTGAGTAGCGATAGAAGCATTTTTGAGTAAATCCTCAAAGTGGCCGACTATATGGTCTCGAATCTGAGTTGGTTCGACCAATAGCTCCCCACCCGAATCCAGCGCTGAGAAAATACCGTTATGGTGTCTTCTCTTGTTGACGAAGCGGTGAAAATATCGAGTGTTCATATCTCCTTCCTTGAGCCATCCGATTCTTGACTTTTGTCTATAGAAAGACTCCTCTTGGAGTCTAAGGGCAGAGAAAACGTGGAGATGTTCCAATTCCCTATCCACTAACGTTTGATTCGTTGGATCAAGTTCATCTTGATGGAATTAAGGGCCAACCTTGCTTGCTCAATTTGGTTTGAGATATCAGAAAAGGAGCTCCTATTCAACTATTTGAGTAGGCATTTTAGTAGCTTGAGCTTGCGACAGGGTATGTATATAAGAGAACCGCCAAAAGAAATAGTCCAAACATGTGCAACAATATCTTTGCATGAAGGATGAATAGTCTAATAATGAAAGAAATTGAAAGGCTTCTTGGACATAGGAGGAGGCGTAATCTTGATCACCATGGGAGTATGATCAGAGGTTCCAAGTGCCAAGAAAGTGGCCTTAGAGAAGGAAATCATGTGGCCCCAGTGTTCATTAATAAGAGCACAATCAATCTTGCACTGTTTTCGGGATAAACTTGAAGAAGTGGCCTAAGTGAACCTATGGCCCACATTTCTGAGATCATCTAGGCCGGCTTAAGCTAAACACTCTCCAAACTCATCAAAAGCAGGAATCCAAGTATTCGAGCTACCCATTCTATCTGTATGGTCTCGAATAGCATTGAAATCTCCAACCACCATCCAAGGCTCCTCACATACACTAAGCATAATAAGATCAGCCCATATAGGCCTCCGAGCAAAAAAAGCATGATCACCATAAACAATCGAAATAAAACACGAATTATTCATGGCAATCAATATCACTCTAGTATGGATCATTTGGATTGATGTAAAGAGAACCTCGAGATCAACCACCTGAGGATCCCAAACAATCCATATCCTTCCCCGATGAGAGTGTTCATAATTCGCCAACCACCGCCAACCAGGTAATAAACCATCAGAGATACTACCAAAAAGAGACTCTTTCACCTTAGTCTCCAGTACACCAATACAAGAAAGACAGTTATTCTGGATAAATGATCAAATTTCAACTTGTCGAAGACGGCCAACAAGACCCATACTATTCCATATTCCAAAAAACATATATACAAGAAGGAATGGAGTGGTTATCCGTATTTTCTTTTAGACTTCTTCTTCTTTGACTTTGCTCGGCCAATCTTGAAAGAAGATGGGATATTTTCCTCCTTAGTAGGAGGCTCCCTAGGTTTGACGATAAGCTGAGGCCAAATTTGATTTGGATCCTCCATAGGTGCAAACATCACTACACGAGATCTAGTAATAGGTGGGGAATGGGATGAGATGTTTTCCTCTTCATTGCTGTCAATGTTACTTGCTATGTTATCTCTATTTTCTGACCCTAAAGAGTGGATAGAATCTGCTCTTGAGGAGTGACCTGAGTTAATGAGTTGTTGATCATTTGTAACATCGGCGTTCTCGATGGCTGCAATAGTAGATGGGGTAGCACAGATCATGGACTCCAAGGATGGCCGAGAACTTACCAAAACTGGATCAGGTTCTGGTCGGCTTAACTTCCGTTCAGCTAGATAAAGACATACATATAGGCTTAACTTTTGTTCGGCCATAGTAGTGGGCCTTTCGGTGGCTGCGATTTAGATAGTGGAAGATGGTGGCCGAGAGTCAACAGCACCAAGTCACACTTTTGGAAAGGGTTACCGGGTCACAACCCAGGCACAATGTCGAGATTTCATGAGTACTTGAGTAGGCCGAGAGTTCACCAAAGCAGACAGAGGTTGTGAGAGGTTTCCAGGCTAAATAGTTACTTGCTTGTTGCAGTCTTTCCAGCCTTTCACTAATTGCCACTATCCTTCATGAGTAAAAGGTGCCGAAGGTTTTGGCAAAGGAATTTCATGGCCAACAGCATATGGGAAGCCAGTAGTGCCCACTTTGTGGCTATAACGCAACAAGAGCTGCATGAAAGAAAACTCCACTCAAACTCCACTCCAATGGTAATTAGTTCACCATCCCCCCTAATTTCACCCTTGAAAGGCGAGGTTGAGTAGCCTTTATCTTCACACAAACCCGAGCATAAGATAGGCTCTTCATTTGTTCGGTTTGTGTATCCACATACAAGGGATTGCCAATCGCACTTGCAATGCGACTTATACCGGAGGAGGACCAAAGGGATAGAGGAACATCTCTCAACCTAACCCACACTGGAAGGGCATCGTGCACTCCCTTCTTAAGCTTTAACTTCGGATGCCAAGGTTGCAACATCATAGTGCTATTTAGAATGGAGATCGATCCCATTTCTAAGACCTTCTAAAGCTCTCATCCAGAATATGGATGAAGCATAATACATTCTCATGCATCCTGATATCAACGACATTAGACCCCCATGCCTTCTTAATAGCTTCCTCAGTCAATTCGAAATAGATCTTTCTCCCCAAGAAGCATCCAATAATGCATTCCTTCAAAACTGGATTCTCATTTGCCACCACCTCCGAAGTAACATCAACAATCGGTTTACCATGCACTATCACCGGAGCTATGTAAGAAAGGTTGTAACCCTTGATTATTACCTTAGCAATATTAGCCCAGGTTTGTGGTGGCCTTTGTTGACGAAGTTCAGATTTAGGTTTGCTGAAGCTTCGGCTAGCTTCCTTCATATCATTTGTAGCAGGCCGGGAGGATTGCCTTGATAGATGGCCTTTCATGTGATCAATTTGATGGGAAGGAGGCCTAGACTTCCTCTTAAGAGATCTTCCCTTACTACGGTTAGGCCTAGGATCACAATTCACCACTCGTGGAGTCCTATTGATAGCCTTGCTAGTACCAACAATAGACGTACTAGCAACAACATTAATAACATTAAGGAAACCAACCAAACCATCAATTGCCAACTTGCCCCTATCCAAAGGACCATTCACGTCACCAACCAGTCCACCAAACAAAGGCTGAAAGGTAATTTCAGGGATAGAGGGAGGTATCACCTTATTAATGAAGGCCATACCAATAGGTGGTTCAATGAGAGGAATCGTGCCAAAACCAGTCATAGTATCAATTGCAATCAGAACACACTAAATTGAGCCACCAGTCAAACCGAATAGATCTCCAACCATTAATCAAGAGTGTAATTCCTCCAAGAGACCAGCAAAAGACAACTCAGCACTTCATTTACAACCAGCAACAAAGCAGTAGCAGCAAGATGTACATCAAGAAGCTTACCAGTCAACTCGAGAGCTACAACCACTAGTCACCACGCAAGGGGAGTGGCAACTAATTCCTTCCACCTGGTCAGTAACCTTCCAATTCGACAGTTGGAGGAATACAATAAAGCAGCAGGTTTCGAAAGAGCAGCGGTAGGGTCGAACAATATAGTATCTCAGCGGGAACAAATAGCTCAGTAACTTAGAATGAGATCAAGAGGGTTGAAGACGTTACCACAGCGACCACAAGCTCTAATTATCACACAAATCTAACACCAAAAGAAGAAAAACAACAAATTTCAAAGTTTGTTGAGAGGTAGGGTTCAGCCAGCCATGGATGGTCTTCGACGGGATTAATCACTTCCCCAGATCAGTTGCCACTTCGAGAGAAGGTGAAGAAGGGTGATATAAGTTTGTATAAAGAGGATACAGCCCTTGGCCTCGGCCAAAATGGCCGAAAACCACCGCGGGCTCAACTTGAGCAGAAACAACAACAACAACAAAGATATGTTCCTCCACACTACAAATCCAACGCCAATCAAATTCCTTTAGATGGTGGTAGAAGGATGTCCTACGACCTTTTATGCAGAGGAACTAGCCGTCGACGCTGGCTAGAATGGCCGAAAATTGCCAGGAGCCTCCCTTCAGACAGAGATGATCCTCAGCGACTCAGATTTGAACCTCCTCCCTTGAGATTGAACACTAGGGGAAATCCTTCAGAAAGATGATATGAGGAGGTATGGCGACCTTCGATCCCGAGTTTCAACCGGAGAGGCCGCCGAAGATGGCTAGAAACCGGCCTAGACCGAGTAAGAGTCGCTCAATCTTTCTCCATGGTCGAGAGAGCAGAATGCTCTGGCACATGTTGTTCCATTAAATTTAAGAAAATGTCAAAAAGGCCTTAACTGCATTTACTTTCTCAAATAAGGGTCCAAACTCAAACTTGTTTCAAAAAAGGGCATCAACTGCCTTTTTAGTTTCAAAGAAGGGCCTAAGAGAAGGGCAATTTCATCTTTTAAGGTTTTAATTTCATTTTCCCTTTTCCTTCCTGTTTTCCTTTTCTTTTTACATTTTCTTTTCCTTATTTCTTGCCCCTCTTTCTCCTCCTCCGCCTCGACCCCATCCCTTCCTCTTCCTCCTCGTTCTCCAATCGCAAGGCATCTATGTCCACTGCCACCACCTCCTCACCCTCCTCTAGATTGGTGACAACCTTCTCTTTGACCTCAAGAGAGTCGAAATCGATCAGCTTGATGAAGACGGGTACAAGGCCATGAGTGGACAGATAGAGAAATGACGATAGCCACGCTCAAGTTCAAGAGGTTGACGGAGGACTTCGATGACGCGAGGCGTGCATGCGAGGGCAAGGGCGAGGGGGAGAGCCTCGTTGATCTCTCCGATCTCATGAGTCGTTCCTCGAGAGGGAGGGGGTGATGAGAGGAGAAGGAGGAGGAGGTAAGGAGGAAGAGATGAGGCGAGAAGAGTCGGAGAGCATTTGCTAGTCCAATCTCGAGACGATCAAGGACAAGCTGCCCGACTTGTTCCGGGGCTGCACCGACGATGGCAATGCCATTTCCGGTGATGTGAAGAGGAAGATCAGAACGGAGGTCGAAGCTACGCGAGGTTCGATTGCAAAGAATGGATTCTCGGAGAGGATGAAGCGTCAATCGATGATCAGTTTGCATCTGAAGGGTTTTGATGCCAGACAATTTATATGTTGCTTCTTCTTTTTTTTTGTCTATCGACAAAAATTTCTCCACTCCGAGTGAGTTTTTAACCGGTTTGTAATCCCAAATCAAGCTAGGACAAGGCCCCGAGCGATGGTGACGACGACGTTCTTGTCGTCCTTAGCGTGAAGGGGCAAGAGGAAGTCACGGGCGGAAGACTTGGAGTCGGGGGCACCAATCTGGAGTAGAGTGAGGAGGGGACGATAGTGGACTCGGACGACTTGCGCTTGGAGGACGAGGAGGAGGGGGTAGGGTCGGGGAGGAAGCTATTGTTGAGGAGGTGGAGGAGGAGGGAGGGGGAAATAAATAAGGAAAGGGGAGTGAAAAAAAAAGGAAAACATGAAAGGAAAAAAAAGAAAATTAAATTAAAATCTTAAACTACGAAAATGCCATTCTCTTAGGCCTTCTTTGAAACAAAAAGGCAGTTAAGGCCCTTGTTTGAAATAAGTTTGAGCTTGGACCCTTATTTGAGAAAGTGAATGCAGTTGAGGCCCTTTTATGGCATTTTTCCATTAAATTTTGATTTGAATAATTAAGTGAAAATAAAATTTCAAGTGTGCGGTTTAGTTTTATTGAATGGCATGTATATCAAAGCACATAAAAGTAAATATGCTACCCAAAATAATGTTAAGGTACGCGAATTTTATCCTTAACCATATGATTATATACTTTTCTTAAAGCTATTATATAAAAAGATCTAGAATTAAGCTTGGTGGTGAGCTGCAATATGACGTTACATTTCCTCATTTGTCTATTGAATCCTTAAAAAAACATGTGAAAAATTATTGATTCCCATTGTTAGAAATTGGTCATCAAAATAAACTTTCTAATAAGTTAAGACTGGGTTGGGAATATGTGAAATTAGTATCATGGTTTTTATCTAGTTTTATTCAGGTTCATTCAATGCAAGATGCGTAGCCAAACACTGAATGAGAAAATTCCAATCCTATTCAACCCCTCATTTGAGAGAAAAGACAACCGTATCTCTGATTGTGATCACAAATGTTGAGGAGTATCAGGCCATTGGGAAGCAGAAGTTACCCGAGATGGTTTATGACTTCTATGCACCTGGAGCAGAGGATCAATGGCTCTCCATGAGAATCGATATGCTTTCCCAAATACCATAGAGTTCTCTATGCGTTGGTCGTTGCCAGTTAGCACTGCTAGTGCCAAATTCCATTCGTTTCCTGGTTAGTCTTTTGTAGGAGACAAGCTTTTGAGCTGTAAAAATTTCTATTGACAGAGAAATATCATTCAATGTGCAGGTTCTGGCTCTATGTAATGATTAATGTAAGCAGTATAGATATGATTTCCGCTCTCCTCAGATTCAAGATATTAATGCCTGTCATGGTTGCCCTAACAGCCATGCAGAAGATGGCTCATCCTTAAGGTGTTTGATCCTATGAGATTGTGTGGTATGTAGTTACTCTATGAGATCTTTTCACTTTGTCAATTTACTTAACCGCAAAAGTGAGCCCCAGAGCATTCTAAGCACCTTTTCCCTAATCAGTGTGCCGACAATACTCCAAATTATTCTAGCTTAATTCTTGTATTAGCATAAGAAAGAAGTCTAATCCTTTGTAATAAAGCTTGTAATTTGCTATTTTATAAAGTGTGAGGTTCACGGGGATTACGGTGTGCGCTCATGCGGGCAATTACACTCCCTTTATCCAATTCAAACGTGAAAAATCACGTTGATTGGAGATACATAAAACTGACATCTCAATTTCCAATCGACATTCTGTCACTCCCAAAAATTCAAAGAACGGCAAACTTCCTCCCTGACTTATCATTGATTGGCATTGACGATAGAGGAACTCCAAGATCGCAAAGGGCTATTAACCTGTGAAACTTAAGGCATGTTCTAGTAATATACTCTTATCGATCGGTGATACAAGTGATCCAATTGGGCATTTTTCTGCGAATTAGATCTTAGTATGAATGGGTTTAGAACCCAACAAGGTCCTTGCCAATATCACAGAGGGTTAGACTTCATGACTGACGATTTTCTGATCTCTATCCAGGGGAGTGTGCATTAGCAGCTAGAAATATCATGGTGAAGTTTCTAGCGCTTAGCTTCAATTTAGATAGGTCTACCAAGTACCACTTTGTCAAAATTGGTAGTCACTGTTTGTGGATGCTACTTTCAAGTTTTTTAAACGCGTCAAATCCTTTTAGCATCACTTTGGTGCTTGTTGGATGATTGAGATTAGACAGTTGCCTAAGCCTACTCTAGACAGATTTTGGTTTTAGCACACTTCGATATGTATTCATGTTGCTTTTCTTATAAAATGTTCATATTTCTGCCGGACATTATCTTCATGGGCCACTTCTAGTGTCGAAGAAGCAGCTTCCACAAGACATGGCATTTGCTTTTTCCAGCTTCATGTAACCTGAATGTGCACACTTCTATTCCTAATAGATCAGGTTGATCTGGCTCCTGTTCATCAAATAAGGCTTATAGAGACAGGAGTATAGTAGCTCGATTAAGGGGAGAGCTGAAAGTGCTTGATCAACTCAGTATCATACAGAGCTCGGTCATTGTATTGTTTAAAGCTCGAGAGAAGTAGTCTTTGCTATGTTGTATGAAAACCATCCTGGAATTGAAATATGTCAGCTTGCATTGTGTTGAAAATATGAAGCGCACACGTTAACGTATCGGGAGAAATACGTATCAATGTTTGTTGTAATCAGAAAAATAATAAAACGAAGACGACCATAAAATTACAATAACAATTACAAAGACAAATTACAATATCTACTTTCAAAGATTACAAAGCAAATAAAATTTGCTAGATAGTAAACTCGAAAAATAAGAGAAGATGTGAGGTGCGGCTAACCAAATCTCCTTAAGGCGATTAGTTCTTGCCAACGGTGCTAAGCAACTTCACGAACTATGCCTCCCAAGATACAACACCTCGAACCTGTTTGTATCAGCACTATACGAACATGACTCTGTCGAACACTTCTCGAAACCGTCACACTTAGAGGACAACTAGGAGAGAACTAGAGGAATGAACTTTGAGTTGTGAGTTGTAAGTTGTGATTATGAACTACGAAAACCCGTCTATTTATAAATCGAGAAAACGTCCATTATGCAACACTAAACCTCATCGGTTACGTCCGTTACACAACATTAATCCTCATTAATTACGTCCGTTACGCAACATTAAACTGCGTCGGTTACGTCTGTTAGGCAGCATTAATCTTCGCTGGTTACGTACGTTACGCAATATTAAACTGCTTAGTTACGTCCGTTAACTGACATAAATGTACGTTGGTTACATTGACAATAATTAAGCCATTAAATTACTAATTACCACAATCCCCCATATAATGGCTCAATAAAACTAAACCAGTTGGTGAACTTTTTTTAGTGAAAGCCTATCGGACATACTTAATCAGTCGGTGAACTTGATCTTGAACTACTAGTTGTTAGTGTAAGCCCAAACAATAAACCTCACACTGAGTATCTCCGAATCAAGATTGGTTCTCGGTTGCGTTCATTCTTTCGGCCCTGAACCTCTTAGGATTCATGCATGCTTTAGAAAATCCAGCCTTTAAAGATTTTCATAAAGTCGGCCAGCTCTACCCATATAGGTGCATTCCCATTAAAGATATCCTACCATACCTTGCTATGATGTAAAAATTCAAGTTATAGGAACCATTAAACGCATAGCGTACCCTTAAAATGCAGTATGAAGTACTGTTGCATCATAGAAATGGAAGACAATGCTCAATCTAGAGTTTCCCAAATTTGCGTTATTCTATTGAACCTAGTCCATAGGATCTCCAATTGCATAGGTTAGGTTTCTACCTCGGGAGCTCTTTGTTGGGTTAAGGCTTTTAACCACATTCCCCTCGATGCGCAGTTTACGTGCTCTCTGGAGAATCCTTTTGTCAGCGGATCCGCAATATTTCCTTTTGACTTCACAAAGTTTAAAGAAATTATTCCCCTCGAGAGCAACTGCCTTACGGTATTATGTCTACGACTAATGTGTCTAGACTTATCGTTATATATTACATTATTTGCCCTTGCAATAGTTGCTTGATTGTCACAGTGAATACATATTGTAAGCATAGGTTTTTACCACAACGGAACATCCTCTAAAAATTGTCGAAGCCACTCTGCTTCTTCAACAGTTTTATCCAAAGCAACAAACTTGAATTTCATCGTAGAGCGCGCTATTAGAGTTTGCTTTGAGGATTTCCATGAATTGCGGCACCTCCTAGTGTAAACACATATCTGCTAGTCGATTTCGATTCATTAGAATCAAAATCCAGTTGGTATCACCAAAGCTTTCCAACATAGCTAGATATTGACCATATTGTAGAATATAGTCTATGGTATGTTTTAGATACCCTAATACTCTCAACAAAGCATTCCAATGCTCGTGACCTGGATTGCTCATATATCTGCTCAGTTTTCCTACTGAGTATACAATATTCGGTCTAGTGCAATTCGTGATATACATGGGACTGTCGATCACTTGAGAGTATTCCAACCGTCTGATACTATTTTCAGTATTATTTCTTAAAGTTAGGTGTGGTAGAAAAGGATTATTTGCATCTTTAATGCCAAATCCTTTAAATCTATCAACTACTTTTTCAATGTAACGAAATTGTGTTAAACCTTGGCCATTTGAATTCCTTAGAATCTTGATGCCAAGTATAACATCCGCAATACCTAAGTCTTTCATTTCAAAATTCTTCTTTAGAACATTCTTGGTGATTTTGATAGCCTCAGCGTTATCTCCAAGAATAAGCAAGTCATCAACATATAGACAAATAAGTACACATCCAATGGGCATAGATTTAGTGTACACGCATTTGTCACATTCATTGATTTTGTATCCATTTTGGATCATCACATGGTCAAACTTCTCATGCCATCGGAGCTTGTTTAAGTCTATACAATGACTTGACAAGTCTACAAACTTTGTATTCTTATCCTTTGACCTTGAATCCTTCAGGTTGTTCCGTATAAATCTCCTCATTGAGATCGCCATTCAAGAATGCAGTTTTCACATCTATCTGATGTACCTGCAAATTGTATAGCGAAGCTATAGCAATCAACATCCTAACTGATGTTATTCTTGTTACGGGTGAATAAATATCAAAGTAGTCCGAACCCTCTTGTTGTCTAAACCCTTTGGCAACAAGCCTTGCTTTGTACTTATCAATGGAACCATCAGCTTTACGCTTCTTCTTGAATATCCATTTACATCCAATTGGTCAAGGTGGAAAATCAACCAATTCCCAAGTATGATTTCTCATGATAGAATCAATTTCATTGTCAATAACTTCTTTCTTGAAAGGAGCATCTGGATATGACATCACCTCTTTAAATGTTTGAGACTCACTTTCTAACATATATGTCAGAAAGTCAGGTCCAAAAGATTTTGCAATTCGCGAACTTTTGTTCCTTCGAAGTTTGGCATCCTCGGCCTCAACTTCATCAGTTTCAGATTATGAATTTCTCAATCTCTTTGTAGAAGTTTCACCCTGATTTCTTTTCACAAGATATATATCCTCAAAGAATTCAGCATCCCTAGATTTTAGGATGGTATTGACATGGATTTCCGCATTTTCAGATATGTCAACCAAAAATCTGCATGCACTGCTATTTTGAGCAGTCAATTGAAAGTATAATTTACTTTTTTCACTTTCGATCTTGCGAAATGTGCAGGGAATCGTTCGCCTGGGAATTGTCAGCTCTACGATATCTCAATGAAATCGATGAGATACTATCGAGGTGATTCGAATTATTTTCTTTTTTATATGTCTTCTCGAGTAATTTCCTTTTTTATAATTTCATTATGTTGGATTCCCGTTTTATAGCGAGATGGCTGAGATCAAGTCCAAGATCGATCAAGCGCGTTCAGACGTTGAGGAAAACGGGTAACTATACATATAATTGTTAACGTTAATTTTTTTCTTTAATGCAATGTTTATATGTGACGAATATGTTTTTTTTCTTCTTTTTTTTATGTAGACAACTATTGATAGATGCATTCCAAAGCCGCTCTGCGGAGTGCGAAGAAAAATTGAAGAGCGAAAGCGAGAAGCTGAGGAAGGTCTGCAATTGCAAAACTTCTCATGATAAGATTTATGGAGGTAAGTTTATTTGGTTAGTCTGGTACGTTTGTGAGATTTTTCCTCATGAGTAGTGCTACAATTGATTTGATTATGGAGGCCATGTACATACTTTTCCACAGATGCGTTTCGCAAGTTGGAAGAGGAGAAGCAAAACTTCAAGGCACAGCTTGTAGAATTTTCTGGGAACAGTTGATGATCACATTAAAGAAGCAAATGAGCGCATTAAAATAAGGAAAATGGTAATTTAATGGTTCATCGAGGCATAGGTTGTTTTTTTGGAGTCTAGCTCGATGCACGTTCACTGTAACATGTGGACATTATTATTATTATTTTTAAATGCAGGTCCATGAAGATCTCAGGGAATTGTCTTGGCCCATACCTTTGTTGAAGCAGCAGACGATGGATGAAAGCAGACAGGACCTCATGGACACAACATCGAGGATTCGTGCCTCCCGGAGCACTGATTCAACTTCTATTGGAACCTCTCACTGGTTCAACTTCTATTGACTGCGCTGGGCTGCAGAAGGAGTTTTTGATGACTTCGTTTTGATCAATCGGCAATGACTTTTGTTAATGATGCGATTGCGAAAATAATGTTGAGTTTGAAAAATGATTTGTCCCCGTGTGGACAACCAAAAAC
Source organism: Rhodomyrtus tomentosa (assembly GCA_028455895.1). Lineage (NCBI taxonomy): Eukaryota > Viridiplantae > Streptophyta > Magnoliopsida > Myrtales > Myrtaceae > Rhodomyrtus > Rhodomyrtus tomentosa. The sequence goes on along the minus strand of JAPCWY010000003.1, from coordinate 42,269,139 downwards.
GATGGAGCTTCTATTGCCTCAAGTTGCAAGAAAATACTTTTGGAGCTTGATGCAACTGATTTGTATGTTTGGATTGATACAGTCAAATTTGTGGATGACTTCCACTGTCTGTCGTGGTTTCCTCACTTGGACTGGTGAGGCTAATCCTACTTTGCTGTACTATACAGATTGGATGAGCATATGGTCCATGAAGGTGCAAAGCAGCTAGTGGCAAGTTAATTTTTTTTGGAGACGTCATGTTGGTGTATGTATTTATATGTGTATAGGTACACTGTACACACTTTTAAACAGCTTTGCGAGCAGCAACAATAAGTGAAATAAATTGACAGGTCATAAGCTGCAAAATCCCGACAACCATGTTCCTTAAGCTGCAAAATTGACAGGCAACGAGTTAGTGATGTTTCATGTAACTTTTTTCGTAAGCTAATGCCCCGTTCTTGTCTTCTGTTTTCTTGTTCAATTTTTTTTTTTTTTTTTTGCGTCAAGCGGTAAGCGAAAGCGTCGAAAATGTGAAATTAATAGCTCCCAACTGCGTTATGCATCCCGTTTTCAGATCCAGAATTGAATCGACAGCATGATTCCAATAAGGCTAACGTCCATGTTCTTTACACTTTGAAGAAGATTTGCAAGTGGTCGCTGTCAACGCAGGAGGAGGGTTGATCTAGCGTTGGTAGGATTCCAGGCGCTAGATATTGGCTCAAATCCTAAACAATTCTTGTAATTATTAATCTCACTACGAGGTTTACATATCGGTTAACTTCGGTTCTTCCTTGCCTAAGCAACAGTAGGTGGGATTCGAACAGGTAACCCTGCGTTGGAAGCCACCTAACCTGCCAACCATGCGTATCAATCTTGAGATGTTAATCACATGGGCTACATTTGGTTGTCTGAATTTCCAACAAATATAAGATTTGATAAGATATGATATGAAATCTAGTGATTTTACTATATCATATTCAACTTTTGGTGTATGGCAGTAATAAAATTGGATATTTTCCTATGAATCTAAATGAATCTCAAAATTGCACGCACTGAAATGGTAATCATCTCTCAAGACATTCTTGTCTATTTCATTTTTATTTCCTATTTTTTATTTTCGTTTTTTGTTTATTTTTTTTTTCCACTCTATCATTCTCTAGTAAAATTTTATTATTATACTATTATCCTAAAATACTAAAATAACAATCTATATAAGCACTAAATAAATATTGAAATTGTTGTTATTTTTTGTTATTTTAATTTTTTACATGCCTAATACCCTAAAAAATAAATCCAATTTTAGGTTTTGTTAGAATTCTGACTTTCATCTTGTAAGAAAATCTTCAACAACTTGCGGTAAATCCCAATTCTATTATAAACTATTTTTTGTGCTATAAAAAACCTCCAATTTTAGGTGCAGTCTCAATTCTATTCTAAACTTTTTCATCTAATTAAAAATATCAATGGTCCAATACCAATTATAAGTTTCAATACTTTAATTATTATTATTTTGTCTCATAACATATCACCAACTTTTCTTTGAGTCCTAAATTTGTCTACATTAATCCTACGTAAAAATCGTCTTTGGTGATTTGGCGCTCGATATCCCACCTCTTGTTATTGAAAATGTTCATCTCTCATGATAGGAGGGATTGTGGTTGGGATACTCGAATACCTCATACTTAGGAGTTTTCCATTTCTCGATTCAACGAGAAATCCCAGACAAAGTATTAATGCCAATGGATTTGCGATTCATTTAAAAGTTTGTAATTTTTGAGACTATAAAAATTAGGGTTAATATCATGAAAAATCCCAAATGAATATGCATGTAATAAATCTACTCGAAACTGGTAAATCTGTGGTAAATTTATTAAAAACTAATTTTTTACTACAATAAATCTCAAACCGGTGCACTTGTGATAAATTTATCCAAAAAAAAAAATTCAACAATCAAAAACCTCAAACTGTTATATCTATAATAAATTTACCCAAATTAATTTTTTTTGACCTTTCAAAATCTCAAACTGGTACACCACGAAAGACCTATGTGAAAAATAGAGGGTAAAAATCTTAAACTTGTGCACCTGATAATTGTCACGTGTCATGCGAATAAGCAATTTGATGACAAAATATAATAAAAACTAATATAGAGTAAATTTGTCACATGTATACTAGTTTAGGGTAAATGTTATAAAGGTATATCAATTTGGGATTTCTGATGGTCAAAAAATAATTTGAGGTAAATTTATCACTTTTGTATGAGTTTGGGATTTTTAAAGGTAAAAAACTAATTCGAGTTAAATTTGTCACATGCACACCAATTTGAGGCTTATGGTATTAACTCTAAAAATTATAAGCTAAAATTGGGACAAAATTTAAAGTTTAAGGTTTTCATATAATAAAAAAAAAGTTTACATAAGCATTGGGACATGATCAAAAGTTAATAGGTTTTTATAGGACAAAAAAAAAGGATAAAATTGGGATTGGACCTAAAGTAGGATTTTTTATGAGATAAAAGGTAGAATTGGGACAAGAGCTAAATTTAAAGTTATTTTAGGATATTATGCCTCTCTATGTTAGGATTCAAATATTATTTATTTGCAAATTTAATTGTGATTATGTTAATTTAAGTAATTTGTCATTTGAGAAAATTGAATGTTATATTATGATTATTAAAAATTCTATCCACCTTTATCTCACATTCCCCATGAGATAATTTATACGAGCAATATCTCTCTTACAACTCATTTTATCCAGCCCCACCAAACACAGAATATGATAAGTTTTATCATATTTTGATTTTTATCTTGACTATCAATTGCATCCATCCGTTAACATTCCTACTTACATCACTCAATAATTGAGTTAATTCTCTAAAAAATCACTAGCTTTAAGTCCAATGGAGATCATGTCTTAAATTTTTTTTTTGTCTCATAAAAAATCACCAATTTTTACTCAAATCTCAAATCTGGCCTAAACTTTTTTTATCTCATAAGAAATCACCAATTTTAACTTAAGTTCTAAATATGGACCGAATTCTTTTTTATCTCATAAAAGATCTGGAACTTTAACTCGAGTCCTAAATCTTTCCTTATTAGTTTAGAGCCATTAGTTGTACAACATGACAATTTCACGTCATCAATAAATCTATGTGACTATTTGATGTGGAGTCAAGGCCATATTCATCGTCTTCTTAGAACCCACCTTTAACCATAGTCCTTCAAGCTACGACCGAGGTGAAGAGGATAAACAACTTGGAATTGCATACTAAGAAGACATGAATAGTGCCGTGAATCCACATTAGCAAGCTATATGGATTTATTGATGATGTGTAATTGGCACGTTGGACTAAGACGGACTGATCGAACATGAAATTCCGCCCGGACTAGTGGTTTGGTTCCCGATCCTTAAAATTATAACCAATAGCCAAATAGTCTTGTTTCCGGTTTCAAGGGTGCAGGTTCGGACCGCCCAGATCACACCGATCAATTTTAATTTTTTTTAGTTTAGTTTACCGGTTCAAAATTCCAAGCAGTTCATTTCACAGCACCACCGACAACTACGGATAACTATGGTGTACTAAAAACGGCGGATTCCCATTTTCCTGAGATACGATTGCATGCAGAGATGCTAAGATACCATGAAGTGAACGAGTCATCTACGATTTGGACTTTAGGTAAACAACAAACCCGTTTTTTTTATTATGTGGGTCTCTTCCTCTGGCTGGAATTGAAAGGACAGTGACATATAGAAGAGCACTCAATGGTCTTCACTTGGTTTATACAAGACAAACGAAAAGAGGTGGTAAAAGTAAAAGAAAAATGACGACTTTGTATGGCGAATCGATCCTAAAAGCTTGGGTATGAAGCATGTTGTGATATGATATTGTTGGTAGTTCCATCATGAGAAGTTTATCAGTTCTATAGGACCGTTTGAGAACCGGATCGGATCAAGAGCCGCTCATCCTAGTTGGACAATAACACTTTCAAATTAAAGGGGTCATATGTGGGACTTTGGCCAGAATCGTTATTAGACCTAAAAATGGTGTTTTTTTTAAGAAATTAGCCTCTCAATAATTGAAAAAACAGAACAAGTCTTCCAGGCCAGTGATGGCAGAACATGTTAAATCTCTAATCACACCGTCTTTGTAACCACTGAACAGGTCACTTCCATCGGCGCCCCCATTCAAACTTTGCAGTAGATGACCTGCACTTTTCCGTTCGAAACATCGCCCGATAATTGGCGTTGCTATTGATAACAAAAGAATCGAATGATAGCAGGCGATCACAATTATCAATCTCCATAATCGTGAGGTGCTTATCATGGCCAGCATGCAATACCGTCATCCGATTAAGCTGTATCCTAGATCAGTGATCACTCAATAGGTACTGGCCATTCAGCTAGTCATTTTTATTTTGATTTTGCATTCTTCGAATGGAGAATCAACTAAGGCAGGTATATGTTAGTGAGAAGAGGAAGTAACATCAAAGAACAGCTCCTCTATGTAGAGGAAGTCTCTTCGATCAGTGGCCTTGGGGCCGTCACCTTCCTCCAGGCCTCTGGCTTTCCCAAGCCGGTCCTCGCCAAGGTGATTCCGGATGCTTCTCCTTGGGGTTTTGGAGGTGCGCGTTTGTGTGGCTGTGTGTGGTGGGTCGCGAGCTTGACTGAGCCGGTTGATTGATGCTTTTGGCGTGAGCGAATGACGTGGATAGGGTTGCAAGGATAGTTTAGATGCTTAAGTGGTTTTAGCAGTAGGTACCTACTATGAATTTTGGAGATGGAAATATTAGTGTGTGGTCTTCATGGAAGAATGGGAGTTCACATTGTAGGTTATATACAACGCGAGAGGGAGTGGGATCAAAGTTATGAGAACTAGGATAGCCACTTTAGAGTTGTTGTGATGTCTAATTGTTTAGGCATTGTGTATGTTACTAGCACTAATTGGATCTTTACTTTCTTTTGCAGATAAAAGGATCTAGTCACTGTGCATATCCTGAAAGAATATCTAACATCTAATATTTGAATGGATATGTATATGTCGATGACACACCTCCACAAAGATACACATTAATCAATCAAATTCCTTGCCATGGTGTGTTGCCATATTAACATGTCAAGACTGTTCTTGACGACATTGCTGTGTGAGAATGGAACCATTTCGTATTCCTCTAGAGTTAGTCTCATGTCAAAGACTCTGGCCATTGTCGGAGGAAAACGAACACACACAATTGGCCATGTCTAGGGAATGGCTAGTGCAACAATGCATGATAAGTGCTTGCTAGAGTGAAGAAACGGTCTGTTAAAATAATAATAAAATTGATTTGAAGATAGTGCTTTCTCGTTCAAAGCAATATCATTGTGATTCTTCTTTCTGAGCACTATCGTAGTGCTTCCTCTTTTGCTTTCTTATCCGACAGGGTAGCAGATTTTTTTTTTTTTTAAATGAATTGTTTTCCTTCTTTTGTTTTGTTATGTTTATAAAAAAAAAAAAAAAATTGAAGACAGTGCGTATGGAGAATGATTAATGTCAGAGCATATGTTTTTTTTTTAATAAGTACGGGAGGGAGTCGTCTTTGTATCAATAGAAGCCATAGAATCATAATAAGATTCGTGTTGTATCCATCAGTGTTCTTCAATAAAATATTTTCTCCATTCGTTTTGTGTCTCCCTTCTAAATTTCCAAAGGTCACCTTATTTATTTGGTTCCAACACGGTCGAAACTTGGAAGTTCATTTGGGATCGATTCGGCATCTTCACGGAACAATGCCTTGTTAATCAAGCTAAAAGGTTGAATAGAAGTATGATCCGAACCAACAAGAGAGCTTCGAGGAATAAGAGGAAGAGATACACCTATGAATGTTTTAATAGTGGTGTTTCTTCGTGAGCTTTTATTTTAGTCGGCACTTCCTCTTCCTTTTTCTTTATTATTATTATTATTATTATTATTATTATTGTGAAAGTTTATCTCTTTCCAGTTGGCTGTATCTGAAAATGACACATCAGCTCCTGCATACAAGATCAAGAAACCTATTCCTGCAGAGAAGTGACGGATTTACAGGAATTCATGCAACCTATTCCCGCATACGAGTTCAGGAAAACCAATACTTTTTTCTGATGATATTTTCGGTTGATTGACAGATTGGGTCATTCTGGATGATCTCAAATTTGCGAAGCTGCAAATCTTTTCTGCCATCTTATTTGATTCCTGCTACTTGGTCATGAGCCGGTTATTATTGTTTAACTATTTCCTTCTTGAGGCTGCAACAGTTGGCTTATAAAACAGAGTAAACAGATTGAGACTAAATTGTGAAAGAAAATATCTTAGTTGCCTTTGCATTTTGCATTGCAGACCTGTCTTGATGTTTTCGCTCGCATAGTTTTGCAGGTGTATGATTTGAATATTCGCTTGTTAAAAGCAAAGTACTCCATATGAGCTTAATGCTTTGCATGACGGATAGGGTTTTATCGGTAAAATGCAGAAATTCAAGGCGGCTTGTATTAGGGTTTGGAAGTTGAAACCGCAACTAGGACTCTTCCTTCTCTGCATTATTATAAAAAAGGAATGCCTGCTCATTCAATTTATGATCTCCCACCTTAATCAAAGAGTAAACTACATAACCTCGACCTTTGTCTAACGAATCCAGATTTATCCCATTCCACAAGATTTCATCAAGAAAGGCAATTCTCGTTTTCGAGTGAAACTCAAATTGCAGGCATTGCAAACACTCATCCCAAATGCCACGCTACAACGCCAACTCAGTCATTCATGCAACCCTCAATGGTAACCCAAGCAAGATACCAATTGGGGCAGACGCTTCCTCAGCTGTCTTTATATTCATTCTATTGGGTTTCGAAAGTCGTTGAAAGCGACCCACACGATTAGCATCGTTCCATAGCAATGCATCTGGCAGGTCACCCAATCGTTCTCTAGTGCCAGCATTTTAGGGGTAGCACACGGCGGAATGTTGTAGCGATGCATTTGGAGATGTAATTTAATTGATTCAGAAATCATTTGAATAACAATGATCGTGAATCCGCCCGTGGAGGTTGCGAGCTAGTTAATTGCGGTTGTGAGTTGGTGAGTTGGTCCTGGACAACATTAATCACATCCCTCCGTCGCCTTGCAGTACTTTCTAAGTCACTGTAGTCACTATCGAATGAAAGTGGATCTGTTAGATGTACAAGAAGACAAACGCTCTAATAGACAATGTTCATAATTATCATCATGTGGTCACAAGTAACACGACGGCATTTTGTTAGCTAGGTTATTAAGGTGCCCTTGGAACTGGTGTGGAAATAACTTGATGAAATTGCATAAATCCCAAGGTTACAGGGTGTTAAAGCTACTAGATCACAATCGAGACAGAGATGAATGAAGCGAATTGCTTGTGCATGTATTTTGTGCGTCTTACTAGATGCATGTGGCAGTAGTGTATCAATAAAAAATACAACTAATGGATCCATTCATGTACACCTTATCTTTGGCGCAACATTATTGCGTTAAACATGCCGTATCATTCTCCAGACATTTGCCAAGAACACCAGGTGTGGTGGCCAAGCCTTGAAGCAATGTCACTTAATTTACTATGATGCTTTGGTCATTAACATTACCCAATAAAAGAGATAATGGGCAAATAAAGATAGTGTATCCAAATCTATCAGGTTTGTATATTCAGAGGATGCTTGTGAGTTCTAGAGAGACTATGAGAGAATGCTCTTCGTATTTCTTTTTGTCGATGATCAAATGAGAAGCATGACAACTTTTTATATAGTAGAGGGCTTTTTATTACAATCGTTGATCTATTTTCGATCCGATGGCTAAGGTCGCATCTGCCATTTACCTAACCATCGATATACATGAATCTTCTAGAGAGAGGGACAATTATAGTATTGCCCGCCCTTGAGAATATACTAGAGAGTCCTAGATAATTTTAGGAAACCCTGCCAAGACATGGCAAGTCTTCGGGTTCATCTCGGCCATGGGATCGACCGGTCGTGCCTCAAGAACCTCGGCAAATGTCACTTTGGTCAGTGACAATACTCAAGCAGAGATGTGGATAAGTAAAAGAGGCACAGATGCATCCTGAGACGATCCTGAGACGAACGTCTAGTAAAAGAATCATCCTTCTGATTGATCCATCCACTTATTTCCAATCAAGCGGCTGATTTGGCCTTGTTATCCCTAGCTCCATCATCCTGTGAAGGTCCCGTGCCGAATACTCCATTGCGAATCTCATCCATCCGCCACGGACCATTCACCGCCTGATTTAGGATAATCTTAGTCATTATTCTGAGGCCGGAATTACTCGAACCTTTCAGGAAAGTTTTTTTTTTTTTTTTGGTTAAACCTTTCAGGAAAGTTCAACATTGGAAAAGTCAACATTTCCAAATTATGGGCGCCAGGCCAAACTTCTCCAATTTCAAGACCTTTGAATTGTCCACGGTCGCCCCACTGATGTCGATGACATACTCCTTCCAACTCAAATGAGGTAGAAACTTAATCAAAGCTTCAGCAAATGAGGACAACACTCATTTGAATTTGACATTTAAATGTTGTTCTCATTTGCTGGTTGTGATGCTACAAAAAATTTCACGTCTCCCGCTTCTGATTAGTTCTATTTTCATGAGTCTTTCAACTATTCTGTTGACTCATTAACGCGATCATGGTGGCTGCATATGCTGGGAAATCAAAAACTGGAGGACAGATACTGTTTCGAAGGGGTCGGGTTGACGCTCTTACTATACAGAAGTATGAAAAAGAAGCCGAGGATAAAGGCAGGGAAAGTTGGTGAGAATTCTGTTGGATTTTAGAATCCGATTATCATCGCTCTTGCCGTTTCTTTATTTCTTTTACGCAATGTGTATGATTGGCTCTGTGATTGTATCTATCTCACCTAGCTCTTTAAACAGCGAGTGCTTCATTTTTACATGAGAAGATGCTTAAGTCTCCTTAGCTATGATATAGCGAATCGGTTTCTTGACGGAGCTGTTTTCTATACCAAGGCTTTCTTGTACATTACACATTAGTGCATTTAACCATGCTTTACTCATCATGTGGTCTGAATCAGGTACACTGCATATATTATGGACACCAATGAGAAGGAAAGGCTTAAGGTAACAATTAACATGATAGCGGTTCGGGTTTCATGAAGTTCCTCTTATTTTCTTGAGAGTTATATATGTGCATAGGACTATGGTTCAGCATGGTTGGGTTTTCAATTTTGTATATATACTGCTCCTGCAAGGTAAAACTGTCGAGGTTGAGACCCCTAGGTTTACTATTCTTGTTGCACCAGTAAGTCCTTGGTTTCCCGTGCGCAGGTTCTTCGTCGTATTTAAATTTATTATCTGCAGTTTGTCTGCTAATTACACATTAAAGAGTTAATCACATGATTGTGCAATAAAATGCAGAGAGGACCGATTGCGTTGTTGTGTTAGGCTTGTGCTATGCATGCAGAGAACTTTTCTCGTTCTGGTAGGCATTTACTGGTACATGGCCATTTTCCCTTCTCTCTCTCTCTCTCATAGTGTTTTAACAAGCTTCTCTATTCATTAGGACCACAAAAGCAACGTCCCCAACATGATCAGTGGGGCATTCCTGGCGGATATAGGCGTGCTTGGAATATATAGATATATATATATATATATACAAAATATAGAATTAATATTATGAAAAACTTCAAACTGATAAACTTATAACAAATTTATCTCGAATTATGTTTTTTATCGCAAAAAAAACCCTCAAACTGGTAGAGTTGTAATAAATTTATCTCAACCCCTTTTGTTTACCACAAAAAATCACAAATTGATGCATTTATGATAAATTTACCATAAACTAAGTTGTTTGACAACAAAAAAACCCCAAATTGGTACCAAAGTGACAAAATTTACCATACATTAGTTCCCTTAAATCAGATTAATGCCACGAAGAACCTCAAACTGATACGTTCATAATAAATAGAGGGTAAAAACCATAAACTAATATATCCGTCAATTGTCACATTCCATCAAATTCAATTAATGTAAAATTTAATGGATGTACATTTATTCCAAGCACATTAATTTAGAGTAAATTTATCATAGGTGTGCTAGTTTGAGATTTCTAGTAGTCAAAAAAATAATTTGGGTTAAATTTATCATTAAGTGTATTGGTTTGAGATTTATATATATATATAAAATCAAAAGAGGTTTCTTTATGATAAAAAAAATTAATTTTGAATAAATTTGTCAATAAATATGCAAATATACGAATTTGGAGTTTTCGGTGTAATTAAGCCCGTGTATGCTCGGAGTCACACTCGCCTCACTCCTCAATCCTCAGTCGTGACTCCTCGCGCGCAACAACACGCTCTTCTCTCAAAAAAAGAAAGAAAACAAAGAACGAAACGCTGGCGGCCGCGATCCTCTCAGCTCTCTCCGTCTCTCGCTCTCACTTCGCTCTCGACGGCCCTCCTCACTCACCTCAGTCCACTCCGTCAGCCCTCTCAACTCTCTCCATCTCTCGCTCTCGTCCGCGGCCACTGTCTCTCGATCTGGCTTCTCACTGAGCTCTCTCTCGCCTCTTTGTCCGCGGCTCCTCGCCTCTCAGCGAGTCAGCTGAGCATTCTCTCGCCTCCCTCTCCTGCAACTCCTCATTCCCTCCCTGTTTCTGCCTAGATTTCGTTGAATTGGTATGAGAAAGTCCTTAGGGAATGCGAACTTCAGTGTCTGCCCAGATTTCGCTGAATTAGTGTGACAACTTCTCGCAGCTTCAGTTTCGGCAGTTACGTTGTTTTAGCTTTTTTGGTTGGGCTGTTTCAATCGATTGCTGCCCAGATTTCGCTGAAAATGCGCTGGATCTTGTGTTTGTCTTTTGAGGAACTTTTGATGCATGTGAACTTGGGATGGAGTAGTTGTTGTGAAAGATTTCGCTAGGCTGCAGCATCTTTAGTCTACCGGTGGTTTTGTGCAGCATCTTTAGAGGATTAGCAAAACGATCGGTTCCACGGATCCACCCCGGATGGGTCCATGGGCTTCTGTTTGATTGCCACTCGGTGCTCTGTTCTGCTTCCAAATTCTCGTTGTCTGGCGTTGCTTTGTTGGGATGCTCGGGGTGAAGGGAAGCTGTTTAAGTGTCTGTTTGTCTTGACCACAATAGGCGCGGATACAATTATGAACGAGGTGTAATATCATCAGATCACAGACAGAGTCTCTCGTCTCTCGCTCTCATCCAAGGTCACTCTGTCTCTCGATCTGGCTTCTCACACTAGCAGCTCTCTCTCTCTCTCTCTCTCTCTCTCTCTCTCTCTCTCTCTCTCTCTCTCAGTCCTCGACCACCTCGCCTCTCAGCGAGTCAACTGAGCACTCTCTTGCCTCCTCTCCTCCAAGTCCTCATTCCCTCAGCGAGTCAACTGAGCACTCTCTTGCCTCCTCTCCTCCAAGTCCTCATTCCCTCGCTAGTAATGTTCCTTCCTAGTGTTGAATCTAGTAAAGTGAATTAGAGGAGGGTGAATAGGTGATTTTGAAACTAATTGAAATTTATTGCGGAATTAAATAATTTCAATCCACGATCAAAATCAAGAACGGTATAATAACTTAAATATAGTCTAAACACAGAAGTAAGAGTTTAGAGTAGAGAATAATGCACGCTGAGTTTATAGTTGCTCGGCTTGTTAGGCCTAACGATGATAGTCAATCGGCTGAATTCCACTAGAACGATTCAATGGAGGTTACAAGAGATAAAGAACACTCGGTCGCTCTTACAAATTCTCACAGTGAAAGAAATTGAGAACTCTTGGAATAAGTTTGTAAATATGAACAATTCAAGCACTTTGGAATTTCAATGTTCTTGACTCCCTTCGCACATCACCATGATTTTTATTTTATACTCCTTTACTTCCAAACTAGATGTTGGATAAACCATCAAAGAATCGTTCTTCAATCTTTGATTGGATGTTATCAATTGTGATTGAATGAAACTGTATCTAAGAAGATATGATAATCGTTGAAGTAGAAACTATACAAACCAAATCTTCAGTTTTTAAAAATAGTGCATATTCAAATAAGTCAAAAGATTTATTCTTGAAAAATGTCATCGTCCCTCGTTGCCGAAACCAGTAAGACGTAATCAAGCTCTCGAAGTCAGCCATTGATCGCAAATGTCATTCTCGTCAATCTTTGGATTAAACCGATCTAAGACCGTCACTAACCATGGCTATATGCTTATTTTGCATTTTTGACACATGAATACCTCGAGTCACCCCCCGAACCCCTTCGAAAATGTCATGAGTTGGTGAGCTAATTTTCCACGTCATCCAAAACAATAGGGCCACAAGGTAAGTACCATTGGATCCCATGCATGCTAGTCGTAGCTTTGGTTTGGGTTGATATCGCAAAAAAAATAAAAATAAAAAAGCACTCGTTCGTAGCCGCGGTTAAACATATTCGAGCCTCTTTTGTAATATTTTCACCATTGGATTGGGCTAATTTTTGGATATGTGATAGCGGACATTGAGATGATTCCAACAGGACTTGAATCGCCCAAATCATACAAGATCTCACCGTTGTTCATCATTAGGAAGCCCTCAGCCATCCACGGTCTTTTCCTTTTTAATAATAATAAAAAAGAAAAAATCAAAATTCATTAAAAGTACAAAAAAAAAACATAAAAAATTCAAAAAAAGGAAAAATTCAGAGAATTTCAAAAATTCCTTGAAAATTTCAGGATTGAGCCACATTCAACTAGCCAATATAATTTTTGGGGATTTCTTACGCATTCTATCATGAATTGATGATTATATTCTTTAGAGGTAAATCACCCCTACCTTATATCTGAAATTGTTCAAAAAGGCTAAAATTAGGGTTGTGATCCGAACTCTTCTATTCAGCCATTCGTATCTCATATTTTTAAGAAATGATGATTTTACCCTTCAAAGGGTAAATCATCTTCGAAATTCCAATGATTTGTGGAATTTGTTTAGAATTAGGATCTGGGTTAGGTGGATGGCCCAATCCTTTTTTCTGAGTATTTCACATTTCATTCCTTTTTTTAGAAAATAATGATTTTACCCCTCAAAAAGTAAATTGTCTTCTAAAGTTTCGAAAAATTGTCAAAAATAGGGGATGGTTTAGTTGGGTGGCCAAATCTATTTTCAACGCCTTTTTGCTTCGAATTCCTTCCGAAGTGATGATTTTACGATTTTTGACAAATCAATCCCAAATGTTCTTGAAATTATGATTTTGCCCCATGGGAAAATCATGTCTAAATCACTCATGAACTGTGATTAACACTATTATAGGCCAATGAGACCTTACTAGGAATGACATGATTGATTTAGTGCGTTTTATTTGCACGTTATAGATTACTTAATTTGCGCACTTTTATTACTGATTGTGATTGTTAGGGTAGTCATTTACATCTGAACTCTTAAATTTAGGGTCTCTACCCCACTCATCTGCATGAAATCTTAGATCAGAAAATTCATTCAATTCAGGTACCGAAAGGGCGTCAATTTTGATAGTTGGCGTAACTAAGCTTCCAAACCCATTTCTCTAGTTCTCGCAGAATCGAATAGAAGCTCCCAACTATTCGATATGGTTTCTAATCGTACCCTCCACGAAATGAATGGTGGCGACTCCTTGGCATACACACGTAGCACATGCCACTAGACCACATTAAAGGTCCATTACGTATACCTTCATTGCGAATTAGTCAATCGGCTAGATGGGACGACTCATTAGCCATCGAGAGCAAGCAACCTCAAGAGGGTCGCAACAGTAATCGATAATTAACTTTTGCTTTAATACAAGTTTTAAATTCGATTAATAAGTTTTTATAAACAAGGACTGCCGCTTTATGGGATACGAAAACAGATTGAAGATCGAAAACGAGAGGTTGAAGTTGAACAAATTATATGAGTAGTTTCATAATTACAAAACTTCCCATGAGAGAGACTTGTGAAGGTAACTTTATTTGGGTAGTACGGTAAGTTTATAAGTTTTTTCCAATAATTTAGCGTTACAATTTATTTGGACGGTATACGAATTTCGTAAATTTCTGGAGGAGATAAATTTTTCCCCAATAGCCCGGTAAGTCTCGTGAAGCTTTGCTTCTCCTTTTGGAATTTACGAAATGCATCTATCGAAAAAATACATTGGAAAATTAAAAAAAAAGCCCAAAGTCCTTTCATTTTTTTCAAATAAGGACTCCAAATGAACCTTATTTCAAATAAGAACCTGAAGTGGTCATAAAGTTTTGAAAAAGAACATGGCTTAAAAGGGCATTTTTGTCATTTCTCATTTTAATTTTTTATTCATTTTTATCTCCTTTTTTTCATTTTTTTGGTTTTTAAAAATTTAAAAAAAAATGAAAACAGCTATAAGCGGGAGGGGTAGCCCTCTTGCCTGTAGTAGCTGGCCCACCATTGGTGGTGGGTCGGCAAGCGCGGCAAGGGCCAATGAGGTCGCTAGCTCCTCCACGAGGGCCAGCGACCCCACTGGCCAGAGGCAAGGGCTTCTGGCCCTCGCCAAAATCGGGAAAGGGCCTGGCTCTCTCTTGAATCTAGGCGAGGGCCGGCGAGCGACCCCCACCCAGGTCTGGGTAAGAATCGACGACCTCCGCCCAAGACCGGGCAGGTGTCAATGGCCCTCGCCTTGACCAAGGCCGGGGTTGCCACCCCACCCCTAGTCAGGACAGAGGCCAACAACCCCCTGGCCAGATCTGGGAGAGGGCTCGACCCTCTCCCTATCTAGCCCTCGCCTCTGGTCCCGCCATCCTTTATCGCCCATCTCCCCAGCCCCAGTAATGGGGCAGCGTCCAAAGGCGGGAGGGGCAGCCTCTCAGCTTTGTTTGTTAGTTTTTTTTTTTAAAGTTTTGTTAAATTTTAAAGAAATAGAAAAAGAAAAATTTTAATAAAAAAAAAAGTTTAAATATGAAAAGACCAAAATACCCTTAAAATTATGCCCTTTTTGAAATTTCATGACCATTTCAGGTTCTTATTTGAAATAACGTTCACTTCATGCCCTTGTTTGAAAAAATAAGAAGACTTCCGGCCCTTTTTTGAAAATTTCCCAAAATACA
Source organism: Rhodomyrtus tomentosa (assembly GCA_028455895.1). Lineage (NCBI taxonomy): Eukaryota > Viridiplantae > Streptophyta > Magnoliopsida > Myrtales > Myrtaceae > Rhodomyrtus > Rhodomyrtus tomentosa. Next base: position 42,254,102 of record JAPCWY010000003.1, on the reverse strand, counting down.
TGGTCCACCCAACCAAATCACTTGTAACGCTAGCTTATTGAGAAAAACTCATAGACTTACCAGACTAATCAGGTAAAATTATCCTCATAAGTCTAATAATGAGAAGTTTTGTAATTATGAAACTTCTCATATAATTTGTTCAGCTTTTCGTTCTTGCGCTTCAGCCTGTTCTCATTTGCTGCAAAGCGGCTTTGGAGCGCATCTATCAATCCTTGTGTACAAAAAAAAAAAAAAAACTATTCATCAGATATAAACATTGCATTGAAGCAAAAGTTAACAACACCGATTGCATGTATAATTTAAGAAATTTATCGATTTTCCTCAAAGTATGAACGCATTTGGTCGATCTTGAACTCTATCTTAGCCATCTCGCTTCAAAACAAGAGTTCAATGAAACGATACAAATAAAGTTTTCATCATCGAAATAGAACATGAATTGATTGAATTAATTAAACAACTTTATCTGGATCAAACGTTGATATTCCAAAATTCAGATATATATGCCATGAATAACTAAACAAGTGGATGTGCAACATAAGATTACGAAATGACGTAAATGCGCAGAAGAATTGTTACTCTTCACGAATTTCAGTCAAGCCTCTAAGAACTTGACATAATGGACAATAATAAAGAAAACGTATACGAAATAAAAGAGAGAATTATCTCAATATCCAAATATACTGCAGCTGTGGAGACCGTCGAACGGGGACTGATGACTAGTGACTGGCGAATGGTGGCCGTGAACCATCGACGAGAAGAGTTTTTATAGTTGTTTCTGTTCCAAAAATAGAAAAATAATAGGTTTTTGCTTGTTATTTTAGTTCTCAACCTATTTACTGGCTAAAAAATTATCATGGAAATTTTTAAAAAAAATGATAGTGCGTTACCAAATGGATTTTTATTCCAGACATATTCCCAAGAACATAAAAATAGAGAAACATAGGGGTTATTGTTTGCACCCTTAATTTGATTTGAGTAAATATAGCTCCCGAATCCAGATATCACTCTTTTGAATTTGAATGAAGATTTAGGAATTTAAAGTTGCAGATGTTGCATTACGATAACCTTTACGGTCGTTGCGGTCATTTCTATGGGTGAAATCCGCCTTACACAATATGTTGATAGTACGACTTAAGTGCATTTCAAGAACATATATTCTTCATGCGTAATTTTTTTTGCATGCCCCAATCATGGCTTTGAGAATTTTCGTTTTGACAAACTATGGATAGAGAGCCTGTCCAAACCCATGTTTTTGTCCGGCTGGAGCACATTTTCAAGCACTGCATTATATCAAACTTCTCAACACCTCATCGCATGCACAAGCTGTATCCCCCACAAAACAAAACAAAAAAAAAATTCAGCTATAATGCACACCAAAAAATTACGAGCTAATGATGCCAATGCTATTGACCAAAAAAAAAAAAAAAATTTTGATGCCAATGCTTTCTACCCTCGAAAATAAAATTTGGACATTTGTCAATTACGACCTGTGTTGAAACTAGATCCGGCTCGGCGGTCCAATGCCAAGAACCTTGGGGCACTAAGGAAGAGGCTCCTTCTCCATGAACCGACGTGGATTAGTCTGGTGGACCGGCGAGGCCATGCCACCGTTAGACGCGACGCTGATGAGTGCCCTACTTGCGTCCTTTTTCTCCAGCCTTTGTCTCTCTTTACGGGAAATTAACGCCTGGGGACTCGATAAAAATGCCTAATGTACTTTCTTTAGTCACGAATTGCGCCGCACACGTATCACAGGAGACCGGTCCCTCGATGAAGAGACCAGCGCCGCCGTGGGTGGATTGGAGGACGTCAGAAAAGCAAAGTACCGATGATAAGAATGCAATAGCCTTCAGAGAATGCGCCATCGCTGACGGTTTCTGATTCTTCATTGACTCGAAAAGTAAATGGAGATTTTGACTGCAGGTGGAAAGTCTCCTCGGAGAAACACAGAGAGCTCTCTCTTTATAAAGCTAAGGATAGGGAATGGGAAAATGTTTTGCCTTCGGGCAATGGGAGATTGTTAGGCCTCGAGGGTTGCTGCTAAAGTTTGTAGGGGAGTCAATTTCTTCTGCAGTTGTTTGTGCTGGAAAACAATGTCTGACTTCTGCTCTCCTGCTGTCTCAATTTTGACTCTGATTTTTGCACGACAATTCGAAGTCGACACTTTAATTTTTTGTACGCATGAGGTTGGTTACATGGGTGCAGATCTGCGACATTCCTACAAAGAAATCCCTCAAGCATCTGACGAAATTGAACTTATGCAGAGCATAAAATACCTTCATCAAATATAGTACTCAATTTTTTCTTACCCAAAAAAAAAAAAAAAAACCTTCATCAAGAAGGATACTACATATGGAATCGGGATTTCTCCCTTGCCACAAGATTTTACCAGGAAAGTCAAGTCTTGGTTTTCAGAGTGCAATTCAAACCCCAGGCATTGCAAACCCTCCTCCCAAATGCCAAGCCACTGACTCGGCCAATGTCCAGTTAGTGCCATAAAAAGGGACCACCTTCGTGGAATTTGAACTCGCTTGTCCAAATGGGAAGAACAAACCTTGTCGATAATTAATGACGCTCAGTGCGAAACATCACCAGCCAAGACGACAAACTTAAAATTGCATTCGCATCTAAATACGATTTGTCATCTTATCTAAAGCATGATCAATCATATGAGCAAGTAAAAGACTTACCAATTGAAGAGTCCCTGATCCTATCCATTCATGTCTCATACCGTCCATGCTACGAACTGCCGACCCATGTGCCAGAAGCCCGGAACAAAAATATGGGAGTTACAATTAGCAGACTGGCCAAGAGCAGAACAAAGAAGACACACTCCTCATTTTTTATAACAAAAATAGAGGCAGTTGCTGGATCCTGGCAAAATAAACAGCCAAACTAGATAAACAGCTTACACACGAGAAACGGCCATTGCTACAGCAGTATTAAATAATCATGCATGTAGAACACCTCTTTTCCTTCATATCGTTGGACCATTTATTACAAAGTGAAACAATGATGTAAGAATCCCAAAACTTTTGTTAAGAGATATATCACCGCCAAATATCACAAATCTTGGAGGGGAAAAAAATCAAGAATATTATGGACTAGTCTCTTTCTACAGCTGGCCATACATGGATACAGAACCAATTAGCGAGCATTAATTTAAAAACCAGAAAGTGTGTTCCTGAATCTAACAGGATTCCAGCTTAAGCCTTAATCCTCGAGGATTCTCCCACAGCATTCTCCATTCTTGAGTACCATTCACCAATACGAGTGTGCTCCACCATATCCCTACCAGATCTCAAATAACGGATCGGTCTTAAAACACCAAAGACAGCAAGATCAGCCAAATTAGGCTTTGAGCCCCCTGAAACAGCAGATATTATGATGAGTGGACATCTTGACCACAACGGCACGGATACTATTATGAACAAGATGCATACGATCACAGACAATCTTTTGTGCATTTAAAACTTTTCTCCAGCTGTCAATTAATAACTATATCAACCTTTATAATTTATATGAGCCGATATCTATTAGAGATCTAAATTTTCGCTCTTTACTTATTTTCCAAAAATTGGAACTTGTTTTCCTGCCAAAATATTTCTTCGAACATCTCACGATTGATATAGCTGAAATAAAAGGTTTTCACCTCAATCATTATCATTTTAATGTGCTTGAAAAGGACAGCAACACAAAGCATCATGCCATAAGTTTTTTTTTTTTTTTTTTTGGTAAGGAGCATCATGCCATAAGTTCACGCTTCAAGAAACGGTAATTAATGATCATTTCCTATATCTGCTGAAGAAGGAATTTCCCAAAACTTTCAAGAATAAGAGAGCATATCTTTTATTGCCAACATCCCATCCCAAGTTTTTAATGTATGTCGAAGGCATCATTTATGCACCAAATTGTCTCATATCCTGATAGCTCACAGTGGAGATGCTTTTATTAGTACTTTGTCAGAAGACAGAGCCTTTGTCCATCATCTCTACAGGCCCAAAGTAAATGAACATGATAAAAATCTTCTCCAAAGAAATTGATCTATTCACATTTCTTGCTTAGCAAATGTATAATTTTGATGCCTGACATATTCATTTCTTGGAAGCCACCCCAGCTTAAAGAAAGACTCGTTTATATGTATGCGCTTCACTCGTGCACGATAATTTCATTTTATGAAACACTGAAGTGAATCAATAATAAAGTTAATAACTTTCACTCCGTGGACATCTAAAATAATTGACATGCTTTTATTTTATAAACCACTAAACGAATTATATTCTAGAAAGCAAACACTAAATAAACATTTTACTGTTCTTTCAAAAACTTAATAGAACATTCTTATCCAAAATTTTTATTTAAAAAAAATGAATGATGATGAAATTGATTGTTGCACTGAAGGAACAATTACAGAATTTCAGCGAGTGCACTTTTTAGGATAAAGCAGGTAGTTTAATTATTGCTGTTACCATTTCATCCTTTTCCTCTGGTCAATTTTATGTTTTTTCCCTTTAAAACTACATTTCACTACAAGATAAGAGTATTAATAACATGATGGGAAAATGGGAAATTTTAGAATTTAGACTACTTAGACCCAAAAGCTTATCCCAGTAGATGATGAACGTTCAGCTCATCCATTAGAGTTGTTTACTTATGTGAGTTGCAGAACAAATAAAACCAGCGATGCAAGTAAAGCAAAAATCAGTGTGAAAGCCAGCGGCCCATCCAAGGAGGAGTGGGACAAAGGTGATCCAGAAATGTGCACTCACAGCATCTGCCGCCTTTTGCACTAATCCCCATTTTAATGGGGAGGGGTAGTTACCTAACAATAGTCTCGCAGAGCGCAAAATGACTACACTGCATGCATCAAAAGTATGTAGTACGCAATCTAATCAACAGAGGTCAGTAAATAAGTAAAAGACTGATCTAATTATTTAAAGAAGCGTGTTTCAAGCAACTATTCCATACCCAAGAACTCCCTGCCGTTTAAGGCATCAACCCACGTCTCCGCAGCATCATAGAGGGCAGCACGTTCATCAGTAATATTGTACTTCTTCTTCAGCTTCTTGGATACAAAGTACATCGCAGCAGCTCCAGCATATTTTACCGTAATTTTCTCAGTGATGCTGAAATTACCTGGAATCACAGAAGTGTAAATCTAGACACCAATACAGCCAGATATACAGTACAATTCTTACAACAAACTCAAAAACATGATCGACCAAAATACTGCAAATAGATGTATGATGCTAAAATACCCACATCGTGCACGCTCGAAAGCATTCAACGTTACAAACACCAAAACAACGAAATTGGATTTGAAAGATAGCAATCACCTTATCAGCAAATCAACATAACTAAGTCCCCTTTCACAGTCCCTCAAAAAGGGGGGAAAAAACCTCCCGTTATGCAGTATTATTATGTGAAACAGAAGTAAACAAAGGTTACATCACCTCAGCAGGCCAGAGAACATAACATGTACCATTCCATTACAAGGTGTCAGTATATTCCTAAGAAATAATAGATCAACAATTTAAGCCAATCCAAGCTCTTGGCTTCACTTTACGTATTTATGATCACATTACAATGAGTACTACATAAACACATCTACTTTTTATACATTTGACCAAGTAACATATGGCCATATTTGAGCAAAACAAACCGTCAAGGCGATCCAAAATGCAGGTACCACTGCATTAGTTTTGCAATCATTTAATGACACTTACATCTCATTTCCAAATTAGATGTTTTCCACTTATCTACATCATTAGAAGTTAATTCACCGGAACAGCATTAATCATAGACAAGAACCCTAGATGGAATTCCTTCAATGAAACCAACTTAAAGCAAATATTTTACCAAGAGCCAAGCTATATAATGCACTCATATAGCAAAACAAATGGCATATTTTGACAACGACCAAATTGGCATGGCTTTTACTCCACAGATTCTATTTGAATTGTATCTATAAGAGCAATAATAAAAATATCAATGAGGAATCACATGCCAAAGAAAAATCATGTGATTGGCTCCATCATTAATCTCCAAATATAAACTACAATCTCTTAGGTGTTGATCATATAGAAACTTGCAAACAACAGTTGATGACTCGCTCTACTTATCCAGCAATTGCTGTTATCTGTAATCTTTCTAAGCACTCTCCCGGGTCATACACATGAGCTGTTACCGAGACAAGATGAAGGAGCATTTGTTGCCCTCCTAGTGAAGCAATAAAAAATATATCCTCCTGTCCTAACAGATGAGCAAAGCATGCAAATGGTCGATCATCCTCTTTTGCTGCCAAACTTATTAATCATCTTGGTGAGGAAAGAAAATCAAAATATCAGTTGTAGCTCCACATCTAAATCATAAGCATGTCTTACCATTGCTCGTGATATAATCAAATGACTCGAGAGCCTCGGACGTATTCCTGTATATGTTCGGTGATAAGACATGCACCAAGTGATTGTCAACCCATCTGTAGTTAGAACAAAATGAGCACAATCATCAACTCTTAGCATAATATCGAAAGTTTCTAGACTTATACTACAGCTTAAAGCACACAGATGAAGCCCCATTTGATCTTGCTGATACTAAATAACCAATTCGCATGATTGGGATGGCATCCAAAAGATGTCAGATTTTCCACATCCGATTAACAAGGAAATATTTATTTACGGTCTAAAATTGACATGGCAAACTGTAGAAGTGTAGTTGTACCATCGACGATAACACATCACGTCATAATATAGTAAAGGAAGCTACCTCCGCCACTTATTCTCTTCATTATCATCGTGTTTTATGGCTGGTTTAGCTGACTTTTCAGGAAGAATTTTTTGACCCAGCTTGTCAATGATATCTGCAAGATTCAAATTTTTCACACAAGTTACAATCATAGTCGAAAGTAACAAGGGGCTCATGGGCTGAATAACATAGAAAATATCCTCAATGAACATAGTTTTTTCACAGTGCATTTAAAGGCAGACGAATTCAGGAATGTAGGTTGCACAACAGAAGGAGAAAACAGAACCTGATGAGTCAACTAGCTGCTCGCCATCCACCATCAATATAGGAACCTTCTTGTAATCAGACCACTTTATCTCTTTCTTACTAAGTGGGTTGACTTCAACAACCTTGTAGGGGATGTCATAATAGTCCAAAAATGCTGAGATTGACGGAAAACTTGAACTAAGTACAAAATGAAAAAGAACAGAAAAATGGAAGCAGACGATAACATTGCCTGTGAGGCCATCCTGCTTGGATTCAATAGATGGTCACAAGAAGAAGTAATTGTAACAGGTCAGAAATAATTGTGATAGGTCACTCACCAAGAAATTCACAAAATCAATACGTTTTCTAATCCACCTCACAACATACGATGATCGCGGTTAAGTTACGATAGGTGAGACACTAAATCGTGATTTTTAAAACCCAAAAGAGGATTTACGGGGGCCATCTATGTGGCCAGAAGCCACTTATACAAGCAAGATCCAAAATCTCCTAGTATTTGGCACTAAGAGACAAAAGGCTCACGCCTCCATTTTTGCAAGGTCTAAAGTGTAAAAGAAGAACAGTAAGAGGCCGATTAAGAACAGAACCCATCCTTCCATTCACAATCAACTACCGACAGGCATATCATGCAGAGCTGCACCTTTAGGAGATCAAATCTGACCAATTTCCAAAAAAATGTTCCAGTATCCAAATTTTTCGTCGTCCTAACAGAATTATACAATTCGCCACTTCCGTAAGCAGTTGATTAACTCCAGATACATCTTGCCCAGATTCGAAACACTCGAATCTCCCTCCCTCCCTCGAAGCTTTGAAGAAAAATACAACAAAAGCACGCGACTACACCAAATCACTCAAAAAGACATAGACGGAGATTGCATAATCGTACCAAACACCAGACAGACGAACAAACAAGCCAACGCAAAGTACCTCACCTTTAACTTTGTTGCAGAAGGGGCAAGCTTCGTATTGATAGAGCACGACCTCCTTCGGGACCACCTCGGGCGACGGCGGCTCCTTCGCGAGGACCTCGCCCGACAGAGCAGCCGACGCGGCGGAGGTCGCAAACAGAGCGCCGGCAATGCCGAGAGAAGCAGCCCCGGGCGAATCGAGCAGGCGAGCGAACCAGCGGCCGTCGGCGCGCCGGGAATAGGCTCCGCCTCTTCCGCTGCCGCTGCCGCTGCCGTAGAGATCCGCCTGGAGGAGGGGGCGGTGGTGGTGGGGGACGGAGGCGGAGGAGGAGGAGGCAAGGACGCGGGAGAGGAAGGAGGGGGCGAGGGTGGAAGAAGCCCTTCTCATTGTGGCGGAGCGAGGTGACACGACGGATCGCGCTCTTCCACAAGCTTCGCTTGTCGAATGGGGAAAATGGAGAAGGACGACGAAGAACTTGGAGGGGGTTTATGACAATCTGGGGTTTTACCGGACAAGCGGACCTAAAAGGGCAAAAATGAAAAGGCATTTGAGAAACTTCGTTTGTCAAAATAAAGATACTAATAATAATAACATACCACATTTGTATGACATTCTATATTTATAGGGTTCTACATGATCATGATTTGAATAAATTAGGTAAAAATGAAAACTTTTCAGTCACATGTTATTAATTGTAATGGTATTTCGATGGATCAATATGACGTCATCGTGCGCTAGTCTAGAAATTTTAAATAAATTTGTGTTGAGATTTGACTCACAACAAAATATGAAATGGGTTATTTAGTATCAATGTGATCGTAATGATCAATGGCCATGGTTGCTTGAGGAATGAGAACAAACGTAGATACGCACCCTTGGATCTAAAACAAATCTTAAAGAGGAAGAGGAAGAGGAAGAGGGAGAGGGCGAATCGATATTACGTAACCATTTTGACGATAGTCGCCCAAATGTTATATTAGTCATAGGTATCGATGTTGCATCTTTGTATTCATTTTCCTTCAACAAGGCAACGTAGGCTCTCGTTCAATAAAAAAAACCCTCCACCCATGTAAGCTCACCTATAAATGACGGCCCTTCATGGCCGTAAAAGCTTGTTGTAATCATCAAGTTCCCTAGATCAATTCATGTGTCAAATTCGAACACTTTAATCTGTTGTGAACAAATATAACTTAGGGTTCGACCGAATTCGTGAGCCTAGATTTCCTCTCAAAAGGTCGCACAACATTAGAATTAAATGCCCCACGTTAAAATTAACCTTTTTTTTTCGAAACATTAAAATTAACCTTACGCACATGCATTTTAAGATAAAAATACCTTAAAAAGGGGAAATTGTTTTTTCTTATAATTGCCATAGCCCGTTGGCATAAACCCTCCATCCTCTTCCCCCCCAAAAACCCTCTCAAGCGGCCACTCAACTCAATCCATGGACACGCTCTGAAGCCCTCCTCGCCACCATCGGCAACCTCAACAATGTCTGCCTCCAAGCTCTTCCTCTTCGGGACCGCCCTCTTCCGCGCACACGCTTCCCTCCCTCGCCACTCCTTCCACTTCCGCGGCTACTGTTCCGCCGCCGAAGCCGTCGGCCCCGAGGCCTCGCAGGCGCCCCTCCTCCTCCGCCACCACCCCTGGCCCGAGTGGGTGAGCTTCGTCGACCGCCTCAAGGCCCAAGGTTACCTCGCCGAGCGGTCACCTCCGCGCGAAGGGAGCGAAGAGGTTTCAGTTGGAAAAGAGCTAGGTGATCTCATCGAAGGTTACCTCGCCGAGCGGTCACCTCCGCGCGAAGGTAGCGAAGAGGTTTCAGTTGGGAAAGAGCGAGGCGATGCCATCCAAGGAGACGGCGAGCTTTACAAGCAATTTGGGTTGTTGAAGGATCCTTGCCTCAGCTTCGCGCGCGACAGATATGACATTTTCAAGTAAGGCGACCTGGAGTGTGGCCATCTGCTCTTCGCTCGTTACGTTTTTGGGCTTTTTACTTGGTTCTTTTGGAAAAGTGGGTTTTGTTTTTGTTTTCCTTCTGGAGGTCTTTTGGTAGCGTGTCTGATCAGATTATTGTATTTGGATATGGGTCATCGGATGAGTCTAAAAAATTGAGCGTGTGTTATATTTTGGCACCAATGATTGCACATGAATGCTTGAGCTGATAGATGATGACTTTTTCTGACATTCAATCGTTCTAACACACGCCCTCACATACATGTTTTGGCTTGCCTAATTCTAAAGGTTTGAAATTAACTCTAATAAGGAGATGAGCGAGTAGACTATGGATTGGAAAATGATGCAGAACGGGGTCTTCAAATCTTTAGTAATACGCGCAATCGCAGTGCAGCAATCGAAGCTGCTTTTAATTGGTGTGAGGATCAGGTCTACTAGAAGAATGATTGTTTTGAATCATTAATAGCGAGCTCACAAACTTAACACATGACACTGTTGATTTGTTTGGGATAGAAGTATGACCAAGCTCCAGTTAGAATCATATCAAGGCTGAGCGATTTTAGAAGTTGTCAGGCTGACATCGGCAGCCACTCATTAGCATTGGACATTTATGTTGGAACTGCTCTTGTATACAATTATCCTAATTTTAAGTCGTGATCTTATTGTTATCGGTGCAGATTGCTGTCTTTACAACACATTCAAACAGTTGTGGAGCATGGATGCCCCAATCTTCTTCGCAAGGCTGTCAATTCTGGGAAAAGGCTGAGAGTCTATTTGCGACTCGATGAAGGGGATGTATGTTGATATTTATTTTTTCCTCAAGTCTTACTCTTAGTATTGTTGCATTTCTAATTTTGATTGCCTACATATGGGAAGCTACTTAATCCTGACTGAGATGATTTGATGCAGGTCTGCAGTGCGTGCAACCTGCGGGGTTCTTGTGATAGAGCTTATGTTATACTCAAGGAATCTGAAGCTGCTGCTCGCACGGTAGATATTGTCCGGATATTGTTATTCTATGCAACAGATCCACTTGTTTTTTCAGGTGGTCAGAAACCTCCTGGGAGAGACCTTGTTGAATCATCTGCGAGGGAATTGCTTTCTCAGTTAGTTGAACTGAGTGAGACACCCCCTGATCCAGAACTCCCAAAACCTGCTACCAAAGCTCGGCTTGCAAAAAAGCAATCTATTAATTTTGTTGATGACAATTTGTCACAAGATGTGGAAATGAAGAGGGGTGACTGGATGTGTCCCAAGTAAGTCTGTTTAGAAGATTGAGATTAGCACAGTGTATATGCTTTAGGTATGTTTTGTGCTCCTATGGAGAGTAACGAGTCAACAAGTACTTTTTGGGATTTTTTATCAGTTTCCTTAATTTGTGTGTATTTAAGCAGTGTTTCTAGTGTCTGCGGGAAAGTCCGGAATACCTTGCTCCTGGTACTGTTGAATTCCTTTTTGACATCTTCCTTGGTCTACCGCTAGGTTTTCTCTTTCTTTTGATAAGTAACCCGAGAGACCACTGCTTCCATGCTTTGAAAGTTGTGATATAAAATGGACTCTGTTTCTTGAAGTTTGAGCCCTTGCAAATTAGTCTGCTAGTGAGCCTGCAATGCATGAGCGGAACAGAAGCTCTTGCTTTTTTTTTAAATGTTAAGTCGCTGCTGGATAACCTTCTTGTCAATGTACTATAGTTCCATATTTTACGTCTAACCTGTGATATAATATCTTTCTCTTTGCTTGGTCATGATGCACATATCTTTCCCTCTTGTGCAAGTTTTTCTGGTTTAACCTAAAACTCTCATATCATCACATTGAAATATCTTCATCCAATATAAGCTTATGATTTATTTTCCGACGATTTCCAATTCTTGTGGAACCATATATTTCTGGAGTCCTTCATAATTCTTTGGCTGAGCAAGCTCGTTGTCAACCAAATACACCGCCCCATGAATTATTAGCATCACCACAAGTGATTTGCTGTGAATAATTTCAGTTTTTAGACTGTCCAGATATTGAGGAACTTGTGTCATGAATTCTGCGAGGATAAAAATTTTGGGCATGAATTTGATCTTGATTTATAAGCATAGTTTTCTATAAGAATTATACATTTCCTTTTTTTTTTTTTTTTGGTGTGTGTGTTGGGGGATAGGCAACTCCGTGGGAAATATTGTAGGCCAGCCATTGCCTGTGATTAGGTTTTTGACTTTTGCCTTTTCCTTTTTTTTTTTTTGGTGTGTGTGTTGGGGGATAGGCAACTCCGTGGGAAATATTGTAGGCCAGCCATTGCCTGTGATTAGGTTTTTGACTTTTGCCTTGTTGATTTAGCCTGAAGCTAACTTTACTGTCCAGTTGAGAAAGTCCTGCAGCAACCTTTGGCTTTTCCATTTTATTCCCAAATCTGGTGTCTGTATCTTTTGTTCTTCTAGTTATCAAGGGGGATTATTTGAGAATTCTTCCTTACGGTGTTAGCTTCGATAATATTTTCAGTTAGATGTGATGATAAGATTTTGGTACATGGCCTACCTCCTTTTCTGTTCGATCTAATGCTTGCTTATGTTTTTTGCCTCTCGAGGAATTTATGGCATTCATTTTGTGGCAGATGCAATTTCTTGAATTTTGCTAAAAATATTCGATGCTTAAAATGTAAGGAAGATGGCCCCAAACAAGTTGACATGAGTAACGTCGAGATTAAGCAAGGTGATTGGATCTGCCCGGAGTAAGTTCTGTTTGTTCTGCTGGGCATTTTGTTGATTATTGCCTATTATCTTGTGTAGGTCTTCAATCAAAATGATATCGGATTTATAGCATGGTCTAGTTGATTTATATGGTTTGTATCTGTCATTTGAGCTTTCCTTTGATTTTCTGGGTGAATGCCCCATCACTTTACCTTTATTTTCTTTGACACTGACTTAGAGATTTTGATTGATGGGCATGGTTGCTCTACTGTGAGAATAGGGGCGCTGTAGTTCTTTATGATTCCCATGGAGTAAAAGCATTGCAGACATAGGGTCTATATTTTAGTGACTAAAAGATGCTTAAATGGGAAGCGCGAGTTGGAACATGAATGAACTTCTGGGTATGAGTTTAGTGACTAAAAAATCTTGAATGGGCCAGCACAAGTCGGGAAGTAATGTACTTCTTTTTGTTAGTATTGTTAGAATATGGTCTTGGATTCTGCTTCTGGGTTAAACCTTCTGTAGATGGGTGAAACAATCTTAAATGAGGCCACTTACTGTTTAAGATATTCTAAGGATTGCATGCATAATCTGTGGAAGATAAGTGATGTCCAGAAAATTGTTGCTTAGTTTTCTGATATTGTCGAGATTTTTAGAGGAATTTTCTTGACTAAGCAAGCATCATTGCATAGGAAATCATGTCGGCATCGCATTCTACTGTAGGGTATTAGCCAGAGACCACCTTCTGTTTATGATGAAATACATTGTCTTGCTGTGTAGAACTGTTAATCGCAAGTCCAGCTAGAGTTTAATTTCCTATAATGTATTCAAAGTCTCTCGAGTGGGTCAGTGAGAAGGTAATCTGATCAAACATTTAGGTCGGACTGCAAAAGTAAACCTTTTCAGATTGTTTATGAATGAATCTTCCTAGATTTGCAGTATCTTTCTGGTAAGAGAATCATCATTCTAGAAATAGCAATGGTGATATAGAAGCTGCAAATTGCAGAATACCCTAGTGGTATGATTGACCTTCTTTTTTTGTTCCATTTTGAAGATCTGTAAGGATTTAAATGACTTGCCTACAACCTAATGCATAAAATGTAAGGCCTCTTTCTATTCTTCAAATAACCATTTGGTCTTGATGCTTCATTTATAAGTTCTGCAGGATGCTTTTCGAACTATGGAAATGAGCAATAATGGCTGAAGCATAGATGTAGAATTAGTTCTCTAGTGGCGCCTTACATGTTTTATGCAAACTCCATCTATGATAGTAATAAGATCATGGATGCATCGGTTGCTTAATCATGTGATATGTGAGTCATTGAGATTCATCTGCATATGTAGGCTAGAGTGACACCCATTCACATGATTTTTTTGCAGATGTAATTTTGTCAATTTTTCTAGAAATGTACATTGCCTAAAGTGCAAAACTCAGGGCCCAAAGAAGGTTGGTGTCGATGAGGTGGAAATGAAGAAAGGGGACTGGAATTGCCCACAGTGAGTTCATCAGATATTGTGGCCCTCTTTACTACTTTCTCATGTCAGGGATTATGAGACTGTCTGGACCTGTTCTAGCTATTATTTGAACGTAAATTTTTGTGTGACCTCTGTTTGTAGGTGCAGTTTCATGAACTTTGCAAGCAAAAGGAAATGCTTGCGCTGTCAGGAGGCTCGCCCCAAAAGAAAGTTAAATTATGGAGAATGGGAATGTCCTTCGTGAGTCTCTCCTCATTCGTATCACGCCCCTTCCTGTCCTAATGGCTGCACGTTGACCTTTTCTAATTTGCTGATGTCTTTATACAGGTGTGACTACTTGAATTACAGAAGGAACACGTCGTGCCTAAAGTGCAACCACGAACGGCCCCAAGAAACGAGGACAGAGTACGATGAGCAAATATGGAGGAGCCCTCGTTAAGCTAAGTCTCAATAAGGCAACCGGAATAGTTCCACGCCTTTTCGAGCAAGCTACTTCCGTTTGATTACTTTCTGTATATTTGGCATGCAGAAAGGGCATTAGTTTTCTGTTCTGTAAATTCCTAATTTCTTAAAACCTCAAATATAATCATTTCTTTTATGTTTTTGCTTCTTCTTTTTTTTTTTTTTGGAGAGGGGGGGGGGGGGGGGGGGACCGACAAGGCTGTCGGCCATTGGCTGAGTGCTGTCGGCCATTGGCGCGAAGCCCTTGCCGGCCTTCTCTGAGGTCAATGGGGCCTGGGCAAAGGCATGGGGCCCTCGACCTCGCCTAAGGACCGGCAACGCTCATTGGCCATCGTTCAAGAGTTGATTGCTTCTTCAGCTTTGAGTCAAAACAGGAAAAAAAAAATCAAAATCAAAATCAACAAAAATCGAATCCAACCGCACTGAATTTTTAGTTCAGTTCAAGGTGAGATTGGGTTCAAATCGAGCTTGCAACCTAATGAATCAGTTCGGTTTGGGTTGTTTGGAAAATATTGGACTAAACCATTGACACCTTTATCTAAGAAGTAAATGGAAGAAAAATCGAACTAAATTGAATCACAGAGATCTTAAGTAAACGGGATTGATTTGGACAAATGATCATAATTACACATTAAAGCATATTTTTATTAGTGATAATAATTTGTATCTTAAATATTTTTAGTATACAATTAAAACTTTTTATTCATTTATTTCTATTAAAGGTACAAGTGATTATATTTACAAAATTATTTTTTCTAAACAATTCATTTTCTAAACAAACGCACTCAATTAGAAAAAAAATCCTCACCTTGTGTTCGGGAAAGCATTTTTTTTTTGGGGGGGGGGGGGGGGGGGGGGGGCGGAAAACTACCCCCTCCAAGTTCAAAAGACGAACTTTATGCGCCAAACCCCAAATTTAGGGTTTTAGCACAGTGGAGTTGCAGGAGAGAGAGATGGAGGAGAGAGACGATTACAAGTTCCTGAAGCTGAGGGATGCCATTTCTTGCCTCAATCAAAGAGTGAACTTGGTCGGCGTCGTTCTTGAGCTCGGCCTCCCCAAGAAAAGCAAAGGAACCGGTAATCTCTCTCTCTCTCTCCTTCTCATCCCGTTTTCCAGTTTGTTGAGAGAGAGAGAGAGAAGGTTTGTCTTAAAAAAAAAAAAAATTCTGGCAATGATGACAAAAAAAAGGCCGGACTTACGGCTGCTCCCATGAGATGGGTAGTAGGTTGATGATAAATCTTATATAAGGTTGTCGACTGAGCCAGTTCTTTCTCTGAATTCGCTGTTTCGCCCTTCTCCCACCTTCCATATGTCGATTTTTTCCCTTCATTTTTGTACATTATACCTGAATCTGAGCTATGGCAATGCTGTAAACCTTACCTGCTGCGCCCACCAATGAATCTGCTCTACCTTTGTCTTGTTCCGTTTTGGGGAAGGAAGGGCAGTTGATTTGAACTCAGTTATTTTGATACTTATGACTTTGATTCTAGTTCATATGAAATGGGCTTCCTTTCTCTCTCTCTATTTAACATTTTGGAAAGATTGTCCTTGAAGATATGTCAAAGTAATTAAATTGTGTGCTTCTGGATGAAAACGAGGTCAATATGTCGTGTTCCGTGTGATGACGGTGCACCCCGACATTCTTTTTATTCAAATTACGATGGTCTTGTGAGTGTGATGTTCAGCTTTGTATTCGAACGGTGCTCTGTGTTCAACAGTGATGAGTCTATGGTGGCACTGAGACTCTTTAAAGCTGTCCATTACACAAAATGAAAATCTTGTTTGGTATTATTAGTTTCATTTTCATGCATCCTGATCAATTTAATCATGTTGTCCATCAAAACTTTCGTCTATTTTTTCAATGGAAGTTTCCGTAATTTTCCTGGTCTGTTTACTGGATATATTCATATTCCTTTGCAGATTTCTTTATCTCACTAAAAATAGCGGATGAATCCTATTCGGATCCTGGAATTTCAGTCAACTTCTTCGCTGAAAGTGTAGAGAAGCTTCCCATAGGTGCCTCACCAGGAGATATACTCCTGCTCTCTTATGTTGTGGTATTTCCATCTGTCACCTGCTTCGAATGCTATGTGATGTACTTGAAATACTTAGGGAGTTCACTTAAATAATTAATCTAGAAGTTTCTTGCTTCTGCGAGTCTGAGACAATGTTTTGAGCTCTTCATCCATGACATACACAGTTTTGAGGTTGAGTTAAAGTGGTTTTGCCGAAATTCATTAAACCATTTTAAAGAGCATGATCCTTTCCTTTCATTTCTGCAGATGAAAACACATGAACGCGAAGTATATGCTTTCTTCAATAAGAAATTTTCTTCATTTGCTTTATATGGAGGAATAAGTGGTGGAGACTTCATTCCTTATCAAGTTTCTGCAAGATTTCGAACTAGAGAACTGGATAAGAAGTTCATAGCAGAACTTAGAAAGTGGTTGACTGGTTTTCAGCTCAATACAGGTAATCTCCCTTACGGCTATGTCCTTAGTTTGTTCTTTTGTGTTCGTGTTCATGATTATTGTTTTCTCTATGGTATGCCGAACATGAGAGATTCTGCTCATGGACAGAGAGAAGGTGGGAATAATTCGTGTTTCGACTATGTTTATATACGTATTCAGACCAACGTTGAGAGTAGAATTTGGCAACTTTCCTGACGTTGATGTGCAGGTTTTACGTGGTGGTGTGAATGGTTTAAAAGATGGTCTTTCGAGATTGGGATGGAAGATTTTGTCAACTTGGTTGTAGTACATTATTTGCAGTATTTTAAAAAATCGAGAAATATGGCAAAATATTCTTCCCTTGTTAACAACAGAATTCTGCATCTAAGAAGCTCTACATCATGATTCATGACTACTCTTTCCCACCTTGATGCTCAATGTTTCATTCTATGGATGCATTGGAAGTTCCGTCGTCATGTATTAATCCCATAGAACAAGGAGTATTCTAAGTTGGTTCTACTCAAGAGAAAATACAGATGCTAACCATTTTTACTCAACTGTTGTTCCTTGAGAACTGTTTGAACACTTTCCATTGCATTTCACACTCGCATGATCATGTTATAGATGTCAAGCAGGTGGATGAGGCGATTAATTGTTATAAAAATTAAATATTATGACATATCTGATACAAAATCATGTGCAACGGTGTAAAAGGATTCATATAGCTAGCCTTCTTAGTATGTTTAGGTTCAGTCATTGTTGGTATTTGTAAACGGATCCATTACTTTTACTTGGTGAGTGTGCTAATAGTACCCTATACTTGTGCCATTGTCAAACTTTGTTTTGCTGGTTATTCTAAGAGATTTCTTCCAACTCTACATGTGCTTCATAGATCCAAATGATTTCCAATTTTTGAGAGAGATCAAGGAAGGTCAACGCCTGAGTCTAATTTGCAAGGTAATCAATGTGTCCTTATCTCATTGTCATTATCAGCATTTAATATGCGTGGAATGTCAGTGACAGTAATTTTGTGCTACCGTCATCGCTTCTTGGAAAGTTTTCAGGGACTTGTCCTTATACTGTGATTTCAAGACTGTCATTCTACTAATCTGTTCCTTCTTCAGATTCTTCATATACGCGAGGTTGCAGAAAAGGAGTGGATCATCTTTGTTTGGGATGGAACTGATGCTCCCAGTAAAAGAATTCAGACGAAGTGAGTCAACTTTGTTCATTTTTTCTTTACGTTTGTGAAAGTTGAAGTTTCAAAACTTGTAAAAAAACACCGTGAACTTCATAGTTTTGTGGGGTTAAATGATAGTCAAGTGCCCCAAGGAACGTCATCCATAGTAGGGTGCTATTCCCTTGTAGACTGTTGTGGTTTGTCTGCCATTTGTTGCAGATGAAATGTAAGCTGTAATGTTGGTTTTTGTTCCCTTCCTGTCTGCCGTTATTGACCATTCAGTCTTTTACTATGTTCATTGAAATTTGAGAGATCAGATTGTCATGAAACTTATCCTTGAAACAAAAAACAAATTAAAGTTGCGGTTATTGGCAATGAGGCTGAATTGAATAACGATAGCTCTGAGGTAGAAATGGAAATGTGCAGTTAGGTTCAGTTTTCTACGCAAACAGATAAAATGCTGGACATATATTTTAACCTCTGGTTAGAAAAAGAAATCAAATAAATGCTCATCATACATATTTCTTGATGTATTTGAACAATCTCTTTAATTGATATGCTCGTAATTACTGATAAAGAAAGAGAGTAAGCCAGTCTCGGTGGTCTAGTTTCAAGGCATTCACTTTGTATATAATTGAGCAAAATAGCAGATTTAAAGACATTAAATGATGTTGGAATCACTCACAAGATGTTTATTCCTTTTGTGATGTTGGACCAGAGTTATTTACGTCCTTTGCAAAACACAGGATGGCTGATGAGATGGACAATCCACTGCCTTTGCAACTGGAAAAAGAGCCACTGCCTAGAGATGTACTCTGTAACTTTCCCTCTGCTGGGAGTGTCTTGCCGGTGGTGTTGGGCGAAGGCAACAAAAATCTTGATCTTGGTTTCTTGAAGATTGGCACGTGGTTAAACTTTCTGAATATCATCTGCGAAGTCCATGCAGGGCTTTGGCGCGGTGTCTTGATGCCCTTCACAAAACTTCGTTATGTGCCCAAGGAGGACCGCTACGTGTTGGGGTGCCAAAGGTCAACACAGCAAATGGAAATTTAAAGGTCTTCTTTTGGCAGATTTTTGGTTAACTCCTCAATTACCTTGGATAATTCAGGTGTTATGAAGAACGATTGTCAGAGAAATGGGGTCGCATGCCGTGGTCTTGCTTTCCTTCACCTTCAACAGTTACAGGTTTGATCTCTTTTATGTGGTCAACTGTTACTATGGCCCTGTTCGAGGATTGCAAGGCATGCACTTTTTGACAACCATAGAAACATCGTTCTCTCATGATATACTATCTAGTCCTCAGCTGGGGTACTGCAGCTGCTTCAGCACTCGGATAAGAATTCTGCTACACTGTTTTCTACATGTCCGCAATTATATAATCATCGATCAACTTGTCTTTCATCGACCAAAAAAAGATCAACTTGTCTTGTCCTTTATGGCCTGGACCAAAAAAGAGATGTGTGGGTGTTTGGTGGGTCTTTTGCTTTTAACTTTCACCTTTTTCTTTTTAGAGAGCAAATCGTAACTAAATTGTTAAACACCTCAAATTCCTAGAGAAGCCTCTATTTTAGCATTTAATGACCTCAATGTTAAAAGTCAAAGCAAACAGGCCTTATCTTTTCCCTAACCAAAAATATCTGTTTATTTGCGTAAGTGGCGGTATTGATGCCATTGAGAATTGCAGAATGGTCATATTAGCAAATATGGGTATAACTCATTTACTTTTACTTAATCCAGGATGCTTTCTGTTTGTTTGATTCATCAACTTAAGTTCCCGATAGAATCAGGAATTTCAATTTTTCACTTTACAGCTTTATGTAATTATGATTACTGTTCACCTATAATCTTGATGAATTTTAACTCTTCAGAGGTTGAGCATGATCGTGTGCTGCCTGTTACATTGAGGGATGTTCTCACCTATCCTGAGGTAAATTATGCAGTTCTATAAGTTCTATCCTTGTGAAAAATGATGTTACTTATTATATAATTGTTTGAAAGCTGCCTGGAATCTTTTAAGTCACTTTAAGGTGACACCTGACTGCTTTAGTCGCTGCAAATGCTGTTAGGACAAGTCAAACTCATGAAGTTAGAAATTGGGTGTTGAATTGGAGTGTCAATGATTCATAGTCTATTGATTTTTTCCTTTTTAATAGTTTTATCATTGATCATATTCTACATAATGAGATGCTTCTATGCATGCCATCAATCATTGATTAGTTATATCCTTTTATTGTGGTACCTAGTGTAATCTTGCTAAATAATTTTCCCATGGTGATGTAGTTATCAATGCAGCACTTTTCCTGTGTTGTGACATTCTGATTCAATAGCTTCTTATGGAAACACGTCAATTTCTCCGCTCACTTACTCATGACAGATCAACTTGAAAAAAAAAAATCCTTGCACTTGAAGCCTCAAATTGCTGATTAACTAGTTCACTTAATATGGATGAGCAAAAAGATTTAGGTCAAGTTCCTTGTTAGTTTGTGCACATCTTTAGATGAGGATTGGCTGTAGGACTTGGAAATGATTCCTCACTTTGAAGAACTGCTTGAGACTTATTGTTATTGTGGAAAATGTTAACTGAAACTAAGAAAGCTGCAGCTTATACTAAGCAGAAATTTATACTTTTCAGGTTACCGCAAAGTTTGTGTGTGTGATACGAGTTGTGGCGGCATTTCCATGTGAAGCTGAGAATTTTCTCTCTCCTGTTGGAACATATAGGGTTAGGTTGACCATTGAAGATCCAACTGCTCGAGTACATGCGTTTCTGTATGCTGAAGATGGGGTATGACAAAGAAGTGAAACAGAATTTCCTTGGTAGCCATCTATTTTTATTATCGCTTCCTGTTAGCAATAGTAAGTGAAAGGTTTACCAACTAGCTCGAGAAGAAAATTAAGAGTCTTATCTTCACAAGTAGGCCTCGTTATACTTTAATCAGTCAAGATCCCTCTTCATGCAGAGAGCTTGACTGGAAAAAGGAAAAAGTTAACTTAGGGAGAGTACAAGAGATTTCAATGGAGAGTACAAGAGATTTCAACTCCCAGGATTGCATTTTTTTTTTTTTTATAGTTTAATGTTGTTGGTGAGTTTTCAGAACATTTTCTACTACCTTTTTTTGGGACTTTTCTCTTTTGGCACAAACGGTCTATAACTCTGACCCCAACAGCACTTTGCAAAGCCTTTTAAATGTTAGTATTTTCAATGTATAAGAGACAAATCCTACATGGTAAACTAAAAGCTTTTCATAAAGAAGGTGAAGTAGGTGTGTACTAAGTAGCACACGACAAGCCGACATGTTATTTCTCAAAAAATCGTCGACGCGTGACACTTCATGACACGCTTACACGTTATATTTTCTTTTTTTTTAATAGAGAATTACGCCACGGTGGGACATGTATATTAAATTTATATTTTATATATTCATGATAAATTATCATGTGTATGAAAAAAAAAAATCAGCCGCGAGTTTCTTTTTTCTTCTTTTGTTAGAGATTTACGACTT
The DNA here is from genome assembly GCA_028455895.1 of Rhodomyrtus tomentosa. Classification (NCBI taxonomy): domain Eukaryota; kingdom Viridiplantae; phylum Streptophyta; class Magnoliopsida; order Myrtales; family Myrtaceae; genus Rhodomyrtus; species Rhodomyrtus tomentosa. The sequence goes on along the minus strand of JAPCWY010000003.1, from coordinate 42,232,482 downwards.
AAGTATACATTTTGACCACTAATTTATTAAAAATGCTTAAAATTGACTCTGTGTGTGTCGAAATGGTGTGCCAGGATACTAGAATCGCATCGCTAGTGTGTCAATGTCTATTGCATGTTAGAGAGTGTCGGTGCTTTCTGTGTATACATCAATAGACTCATGTTCTGGAATTGCTTATAGCTTTGGTCTTTTGCTGTTATGGAATTTTCTTCTTTGTCTGATGACCTGGCGTATCCTTAATTAGGCTATATATCTGATCTTGTTTTATGAATTGGTTAAAAGTCTTATGTGTATGGAACTTAAAACCATTTTCTTTTTGTTCCTTTGTAGGAAAAGTTTTTCGGTGGCCGTCCTCCTACTTCTGATTTGAAGAGGAGGATGAACAAGTTGCTCGGATTAAGTGAAGATGACGCCAGCAAGGGAACTGAGTATACGGACAGAGACCCACCCTGGGTCTTTTGTTGTCTCAAATCTTACTACCTTGATGAAAGTGATGTTTGGGGAAGCCGTCGGTATCGAATTTTCGACACCAAGCTGGCAGGTTAAGGGTCGATCTTATTCAGTAATAGTACAGTTAGGATGTAGAGATGTAAATATCTGAACCACTTATGCCTGTTATTGGTGTATGTACTTTCGACTCGGTCCTTCATGAACTTAGAGCTCATTTTGACAAGTGCAATTTTGAGGTCTTAGACGAGGCTTCACAGTTGAGGCAATGGTAATAACCATAAGCGCTATATCGTAATGCGTCTCATGCGTTTTGCGCCTGTGCTTTTACCAACAAATTAACGCGTTTCAAGCGTTTTTGTGCCTGTGCTTTTTACCAATAAATGGATTGAAAATCCTACGACACTGGCATAACAGTTCCAATTTATCAGGCGCATTCCGACGATGAAAAAAGTGAGGGCTCTCCCGAGACTTGGAAGCCTAAAAGAAGTGAGAAAATTCATAATTTGAAGAAGATAAGTACATGGTACGAAATCAAAAAGTCAGCAGTTTTAAGTACCAAGGTTGAACAGAAAAGTACGTACTCCCGTCATTACCCTGAAAAATGGCAGAAACTGAAAGACCTTTACTCTGTTCTACTGCTGAAATTGTCTCTGTAAGTAGACTCCTTAAAAATACATTTGTGTTAATTATGAAGAAGAAATAGTCAACTCTTGTTTCTTATGTTTCCTCTTCCTATCTACTCTCTCTCTCTCTCTCTCTCTTACGATGTTCAGTAAACAAAAATTCATAACCATTAAAAGAACAAAAAGGAAAACAAGCTGTACAAACATCAGGAAAAACCCCACATGTTGTTTCCTCGAGAGTTAATATGAACCTCATGGACGCAGGAAATGGACGTGACAACTGCGATTAATTGAGGCCAGGAACAACAGGCTCAACAGGCTCAATCGGTTGCTGTTGCGCTCCGACCTCACCAACGACTGCAGCGGCATGCCTGCGCTGTCGCTCACGGAGATACAAGACCGTAAGAAGACAGACAAATAGCGTGAGTATTGTGGCATTTCCTTCTTCCAAAATCACGTCTTCTACCCATGCTTCCACCTTTGGATAAGCCTCAGGCAGTGAATCAATCAAATTGACCTGAAAAGGAAACCAACCACCATATGTATCATTCAGGCTCAGAGGCAAGGAACAAGAGATACTTTAATTAATCAGCTAGCTGTGTCTCCGTTATCAAATATCAGCACATACTAGTTCAATTGGTGCGATTCTCATGACAAACTACTTTTAGAGTTAATCAACGACGTGATTTAAGTCTTTTAGCTACTTTCCAGAATCCAGGGTCAAGACTTGCTTATTTAGTGGCACTAGAAAAAATAGGAAGGAACCAGAAAAATGAAGTATGAAACATGCCAAGATGCAATTCTTCACATCCATACAGTAATATGGAACACAAAAACTATGGGCTAAACAAGGCCATGTGCCAACAGGTGCAACAAATCCTCCTTGAAGCAGTATAACTCTTGCCTACAAATATTTTCTGAATTAAAGAAAAACAATATAGAGAGAGAGATTTACCAGGAAGCTGTTGGCGTAGTTCTTCCGTATATATAAGCTTGTGAGGGCCATTGAAACAGGCAGTTTTGCAGCAGGATCATTCTCAAGGGCTTGATCATAATAGCGTTTTGCTAAATGAAGATCAAAAGGAAGACCCTGGCCATGTTCATGCATGTAACCAAGATTGAACATGGCTTGTGCATTAGCTTGGGATTTCGCATGCATGTAAGCCTCTGCTGCACGTTCATAATCTCTTTCGGTACCCTAAGGGAGAGGACAAAAAAATTAGGATCAATTAGAGCTGAGGCAACTCAAGTGCGGTCCAAGTCGGTAGACCTGAACTACTCCATCCAGAGATTAGGAGTCCACTAAAGACAAACTTATATTTTCCCTTTCCTATAGTCAATCCATTGAAAATACATACCCGCCCATAATAGTATGCATCTCCAATCAGCAAAGCAGCATGCTCGTTTCCTTGCTCAGAAGCTTGCCACCATAAATAATGAGATCGCTGGTGTCGTTCTGCATCTGAGCAAAATCCTGCTTCCCCCATGCACATGCTGCGGTCACCATACTTGTCAAGAATCCATGCAGCATTACTTTGTGCCACCTCATAACCCAACTCAGCCATCCTTGAGTACAAGAGGAATGCCTTGCCCACATCACCTTTTAAATACGATTCAAGGGCCCATCTTGACAAAGAGCCCCATGGTCCCCTCTCTGCAACTAGCTTATACAATGTAGTAGCCTGAAAATAAAATTCAGCTTACAAATATTCAGCTGGATATATAACCTTAGGTATGAAAACATGACCAGTATAGCGTTGCAATCTTCGCGCATTACTAAGTGAAAAAGTGAAGATAGGAAACACATGCATGCATATCCACAAATTTTACAGGATGCACATCTAACATACATATCGACGCATGATGCAAGGATAAACGGTTGCAAACACACAAAAAAAAAATAGTTTTTACCATGACAAGATTTTTCTTGAGCCCTACACCTGTATGGAACATTTTTGCTAGCTGGTAGAATGCCTTGGGTTGGCCCGCATTGGCAGCCAATATGAAGTATTCGCACGCCAGCTTCACGTCCTTTTTCACCCCAATGCCCTTAAGATACATTACCCCCAGGTTATAGTGCCCACCAGCCTCCTCATTGCGTGCAGCCCTCTCAAAGTACTCCTTTGCCTGCAATGAATTGCTTTTTAAGTCCAGGGCAAACAGTATATAATTGATCTCATCACCACCATTACAGATAAGGACTGTGAATGAGCACAGGAAAAACCTAGTGCGCAGAAGTTGATTCTTTATGAACCAATGTCTCATTTGCCAAATCGAATCAAATGCACTAAATGAACAACCCTAGGAAAAGAATATCAGGTCACAGGAACGAGGATTTCATGTATTAAGAAGAAGAAAACAATTGTGAAATGTTGTCATCAACGAATAAATAGTAACTCCCAAAGTACTCATTAATTGTAGCTAAGTCAAGAATCAGAGACAAATTTAAAGGAAACATAAAAATGGGCACATGGGGAGTTCATAATGTCAAAGCTTAGAGGCCTTGAGTCAGCAATTCATGCAATTGTGTTTTCCAAGAACATTTGGTCATTACAGAGAGAATCTTCAAATTAACCAACAACATTGTAATCCAAGAGAGAGAAAAACTAATGAGTTAATGAGAAGAACTTGATTACATTGAATGTGTTGAGTAAACAAGAGTCAAGGCAGTCATGGGATATGAGAAAAGGCAGTAACACTAATGCTTCCAAATAGTAACAGGCAGAAACACTAATGTTTCCAAATAGTAACATCTTTGCCAAGGGTAACCGAGATCCAATTTTCACATTTAATGGAAACATTGACATGAATCCACTAATGAAACAGTCAATCTAATTTACCTTAGTGTAGTTCTTCTTTTCCACTCCATAACCTTTGACATATAGATAGCCCATTCCATTATAGGCCGAGTAAAGCTGCTGTCTGGAGGCAAGCTTTAGCCACTCAAAAGCCTTCGTATAGTTCCTCTCAACTCCAGCTCCTCTAGCATATATCTCCCCAAGAAGTTCCATTGACCTTGGCTCGCCCTTCTCCACAGCCTTTAGAAACCATGACAATGCTTTCTTATGGTCTCGCCTCAATCCTCTCAGGCCAAAATAATAGAACAACCCCACTTTGTACATTGCAATTGCATTCCCCTTCTGTGCCTGGTACTCCAATATCTGAAAGTCCTCATCGTCCTCACCTCGAGACTTTCTCAGAGCTTCTTTATTCTCCTCAGCTCCGTTGTGAATCCTAATTGGTTCTATAACAGGAGAATCCTTCGTGATTAAAAAGCTATTTACAGCTACCTCTGCTAACTCGGCATACAGCTTGACTGCTTTTTCATACATCTGCAAAAGCATTACAATAAGGATCAGCTCATCGACTTAAACAACCATATCAAAAGAAATTCTACTACTCAGTGTCCAAATTCTTCCCACAACACATGGATAAACAAATTCGTTTTCCCACACAAGTCCAGGATTACTAAATAACAGAAACGTGATCATAGTGAGAATTGCAAAGAAAAGCTTACGAACTTCCTGTCCATTGAAAGCCCACTTTCAAAGGGTCTACTAAGCTAACTCTTAAGATGGTACGAGCAACCTACATCAGCCTCGCATCCAAACAACAAATTCAACTTGTAATCTACTCTTTGAAATGAAGACACCAAAAGCTTTAACGTCAAATTAACAACACCATCTACAGCTAATGCAAATGGAAGTCTTTGTTGAATTGACGTTAGGATGGACCATCACCTTATAGGCGATGATGACATATAATTCAAACAATGGAGCTTAATACTCACATCTTGACGCATATAAGTGTAAGCAAGCGCCATCTTAGACTGCATATTCCCTCCATCGGCAGCGAAATGGTGGTACAGAAACGCCTTGCCCTTGCTCCTATCCCTCATCTGCCCCGTCCCGTACAGAAACCCTAGAGCCGACTGCGCGTGCGCATAGCCCGCGGCGGCGCTGGCCTCGAACTCCGACGCGGCCTCCTCCATCAGCCGCCCCTCGCCGGAGCTGGCGGCGGCCATCATCTTCGACACGCCAGAGTAATAGAGCTCCTCCGGGTCGGATCCAACGGTGAGGGGCTCGTCGGACTCGAAGATCGGGCGCCAGGAGCCGGGATCGAGCTCCTCCTCGGGGCGGGACTCGGAGTCGCCGAACTCATCCCAGTCGGCGGAGTCGAGGAACTCGTCTGGGGAGGCAGCAGATACGTCCTTTAGGTCGTCCTGGGAGAGGATAAGGAAGAAGGGACGGGCGGTGAGGGATAGCGGGTAGAGAGAGAGGAGGAGGAGAAAGACGAGGAGGTTGCGACCCGGATCGCGCATGGTGGTCGGGACGAGTGGGCCGGAGGGTGGCGGAGGAGGTGGTGCGGTGGCGGAATTTTTGGGAGGGGGGTCGTGGTGGTCGACGGTGAAGGAGACAGGGGTTAAACGGGAATTTGAGGGAGCGCGTTCGTGTGTATATGTTCCAGTGAAGCCACGTCAGTTTTTCGATTCTGGCCAATGATGTTTTGCCGCGTCGGAGACCGGGTTTCGAAGCGAAAATTTGACGGACCAGATCCGGCCATTGCCCGAGCGGCCGAACCAGATCGAGACGAATAGAAGGCCGACCGAAATTCGCATAATTTCGCGGAAATAATTGTTTAGCATACACATGTTAATTTTTTCAAACAACTGATCATATGATTCGTACTTGATGTTCACTTGTTCAGTGCTCAACGCCTTTTCAAGAAGTCCAGAATTTACCACTACATTACTACGTATCTTTGATAAGGTTACGATTTCCATCCTACGGTAATTGTACTTTTAATTAAACGATTTCTGAAGAGTTGCCTAAGTACAACATATCTCTATGGATACATTCGAGTTTTTGGGTTGAGCTAAATCTATGTATTGTGAATAGGGGTATCAAACGGATGGATCAGATCGGGTTTGGATTGGATTAAACTGAATATGATCTGACCCAATTTTTGAAATTAGGAGTCGACCTGAAAACAAACTATTCTATTTTAGGGTTGACTCTAAAATCGGGGGTTATCTCAACTAATATCTATATTATTTTTGAAAACACTTACGTAATGATTAGCGCATTGATGAAAATTCCAAGCTATCTCAAGTTTAAAAATCATTTGCATTGTATCTCTCTACATTTAATCAAAGTATAATAAAAAGGACTCGTTCCCAAGAGCACGTGACTATTTCCCCAAGGGCACATGTCGTTGGTGAAGCCCATGCGATTTATCCATCGCAAGAGTTTCGCTAACGACATGTGCCCTTAAAAGAATGAGTCCCCTACTACAGATTGGCAATGAAACGACGAGTGCATGCGTCACTTCTAGTTTAGATTTCGACTTAGAAGCCTTCAGTTGTAATGTAATTTCGAGCCACTGAATTTTCAACTCGGTGTGATGACCAATTGTGCGAATCAATCAATGTTAATCTCGTGCTAGGTTGAATTAATATTGTGACATTATTATTTACATTTAATCAAAGTATAATAAAAAGGGCTAAAAAGTAAAAACTAGTCCGAGCCAGTTCTCACTGGTTCAGAATGCAAAAACGGGGAACTGAACCGGTCAAGGCCGATTCCTTAATTTTGATCGCTTGAAAACGCCGTTTGCTTTGCATCAAGGTCGACCCCCTCCCACCACCATTAACACGGGGCTGCCATTTCTTGCTGCATCCGCTGGAGTTCGCAATGTCGTCTGCAACGCTCGAGATCAAGCTTTCTCGACCGAGCCGCGTCTATCGCCCTTCCGTACACCTCTCTCTCTCTCTCTCTCTCTCTCTCTCTCTCTCTCCATCTGGACGCACGTCAATTCTCCGTAGAAATCACGATCGGACGTTGATGGAATCTCCAGGAACCTCTCGAAGGCAAGATCATCGTGAAGTCCGCTTCCTCCATCTCTCACCGCGGCGTTCGCCTCGACGTCAATGGCTCCGTCAACATGCAGGTACCTCAGAACGTTCTACTCTCTCTTTCTCTCTCTGCCTGATTGCTGTGAGAATCAAATTCGAGGTCGACTCAGTGAAGGCTCGTAGAAATCGGTGATCGTGTTGCTCATCGTTCTTTGACCTGCTCGTTTTAGGTTCGCGGAGGATCTGCAGGACTTATCGAGTCAATTGTTGGTGCTGTCAAGCCTATCGTGATCGTGTATGTACGCTTTCCTTTTCGTTTCTCTAAGTTCACTGTCGTTTTTTCTCTATTTGGCTTGGTTGCCTCGAGGTTTGTTTGCCAATGTGAATGATCTTTATCTCTTCGTTCCTAGTGTTTGCTTTTAGAACATCAAAACCAAGTTCATACGATTCTTTCCTTATTAATTTCGACTAGCCTTACAGAATTATTTCGTGGGCAAATCACTGCAAGTTTTTTCTGCTTCTGGTCTTACATATTTGCCCGCATTTGAATCAGGAGCATTAGAAATTGCTTCTCTTTGCATGCTTAGAGTGTTTAAAGAGTAAATCCCCTTTTTCTAATGTTCGCGGCAGAGATGCGGAGTCCATGTGGGTCTACTTCATCTCCTATGGAAATGTTTGATTCTTGTAGAATGTAACTTTATTTTGTGTAAAAATGCTTTTCGTGACTATCCAATTGAGATACAAAGCATAAATTCTGTCCACATAACCTTCTTTTTTCTCTTCAATGCTATCTTCTGAACAGGAATAGGATAATTGAAGTGAGGCCTTCTGGAAGGATTGCATCAGGTACAACAGAGGTAGTGATATGCAGAAAAGGTTTACATACATGCAACGTTTTTCCATTTGAAAAGAGTGAGCTGATTAGTGTTTCCGTACTTTTGCAGCTACTCTTGCAACTTACTTTATTTATGGTTAATATCTTCAAAATACAATTATAATCTCCATCTCTTGATAGATATAATCATAAGTTCACGTGTATTGATGCCTTTACTACTTCGAAATTCATTTCAGCCTCTTCGTTAAGGACAACATTGCTAAATATCCGTAATTATAACATGCAAAACTTTTTCTATACTTCGCTCTATTTTCTTTATTAGATATGAGTCTTTGAGAACAATGCAACATGGTTTTTTGGAGTTTGCTACTGCTGATATATTAATGTCAGAATAGGTTTTCCTATTCTGTTGATGTCTTATGCTAATATATTAGCAGAGTGCAAATAGCCCAGTATTTCCCACTGCTTACGTGCTTTGATTATTGGGCGATATAGCTGCCCTCCTTTTTACCTTTATCAGATTCAACTTATGAAAAGAAATTCTTGAGCTTCAACTTATTTATGTGGTGTTTGTTGCAGATACCATTTTCTGTAACTCTGAAACAATCAGGAGATGACAATCACGAAAGGTTTTATGAGACCTTTCATGGAGCTGATATCAATATCCAGGTGAATAATGTGATCATGTGCCTGATCATATTTGATAAAACATGTAACAGATATCATTTGCAGATTCCATATGATTTTTAAAGACGGCTTCTGTATGACGTGTGTTGTGTAACTGCTGTATCTTATTTGTAGATAGATACATTAACATCAATAACACCTTTAACCCAAATTAGGTGGGGTCGGCAGTCGATAAACCACAAAGAATCATAAAAATAAAAGTAGAATCAAGAAAGGGAAAAGAGATAAATGTGTAAAAATAAATATATATATATATATATCTATACACTACCCCTCCACAATACTAATAGCCTTCCTCCACTCCATCCTAAGACAAACTGTACACCAATCTATTTCCCACTTCATTAAATCTTGCGTTACTGCTTTCCTCCAAGTAAGTTTCGGTCGACCTTTTACTTTCTTCGTGTTATGCTCTCGATAGCAAACTTCTATTCGTATCGGTGCATCTAAAGGCCTTCAGAGTATATGTCCAAACCAGCTCAATCTATGCTCCCTCATCTTTTCCGCCACCGGTTCTATTCTAACTTTTCATCGAATCTCTTCATTCCTTATCTTTTCCATCCTTATATAACCATATATCCACTTTAAGATCCCCATTTCCGTTATTCCCATTTTATGCTCATGTTTCCTTTGTGCAGGCCAACATTCAGCTCCGTATAACATGGCAGATCTGACTGCCGTTCCATAAAATTTTCTTTTTAACCTAAGAGGAATTTTGCGATCACACAAAAATCCCGATGCACTACGCCATTTCATCAAACCTGCTCTGATTTTATGGCTTATATCCTCATCAATCTCTCCATCCTTTTGTAATATTGATTCCAGATATCTAAATGTATCTTTCTTGGGTACCTCCTGTCCGAGCATATTTACGGCTTCTTGATCCCCTCTTCCTACCGTGTCAAACTCACACTTCAAGTATTCGGTCTTACTTCGACTTAACGTAAATCCTTTAGACTCTAACGTGCTTCTCCATACTTCTAACTTTGCGTTAACCGCAGCCCTAATCTCATCAATAAGCATAATATCGTCTGCAAATAGCATACACCACAACACCTCATCTTGAATATCTTTTGTTAGCTCATTCATAACCAGGGCAAAGAGCTCAAAGCAGAACCTTGGTGTAAGCCTACTGTAATTGAAAAATAACTTGATGTGCCATTACAAGCCTTCACACATGTAGTAGCACCGTCATACATGTCCTTAATTGCCTCGACATACTTTGAAGGTATTTTTTTCTTCTCAAGAATCCACCACAAGACCTTTCTTGAGACCCTATCATACACCTTCTCGAGATCAATAAACACCATATGGAGGTCCTTCTTTCTTTCTTGATATCTCTCCATCAATTGTCGTATTAAGAAAATAGCATCCATGATAGATCTTTCTGGCATAAATCCAAACTGATTGACAGAAACCTTGGTCTCTATTCTCAAACGATACTCAATAAATTTCTCCCACAGCTTCATCGTATGGCTCATAAGCTTGATGCCTCTATAGTTAGAACAATTCTAAATATCCCTCTTGTCCTTGTATATAGGTACAAGTATACTCTTCCTCCATTCATCAGACACCTTATTAGTATGAAAAATCTTCTTAAAAAGACTAGTCAACCAACTTATTGCTATCCCCCCTAAGCATCTCCACACTTCAATAGAAATACCATCGGGTCTTAAGGCTTTACTAGTCTTCATCTTTTTTAATACCTCCCTAACTCCTCGTGCTTTAACTCTACGCACAAATCTTCTGTTTGAATCATTAGAAGAAGCATCTTCCAAATCCAGCTCACTTCTATCGCTCTCCCCATTAAAAAGTTTGTTAAAGTAACTCATTCACTTGCCCTTAACGTCTTCATCTCTTATCAAGAGTGTTTGATTTTTATCCTTGATATATCTAACTTGTGTCAAGTCTTTACTTTTCTTGTCCCTTGACTATGCAAGTCTATAGATGCATTTTTCTCCTTCTTTGCTCCCAAGTTTGTTGTATATATCGGTGAAAACTTTGCCTCTGGCCTCTCGCACAGCTTTCTTGGCACTTTTTCTCGCCAATCTAAACTTTTGCAAATTCTCTTCATTAGGACATTTATGCAGGCATCTGAAACACTCCTTCTTCTGCTTAATTGCCTCCTGCACCTCTTCATTCCACCACTAGGTTTACTTTGTTTGATGTTCATTCTCTCTACTTTCCCCTAACACCTTTTTTGCCATTGTCTGGATGCAGTTAGATGTCTTCTTCCATATCATATTTACTTCGCTCTCCAGTCGCCACGGTTCTTCCTGTAACATTCTTTTCTTGAATTCTATTTATTTCTCCTCATGTAACTTCCACCATCTTACTCTGGGTGCTGCGCACTTCTCTTCATCTTCTGTACTTTGTTATACTGAACTTCTAAGATCACCAACTTATGTTGTGTAGCTACACATTCATTAGGGTATACCTTACAATCTACATACGAGACTCTATCCTCTCTTCTGGTAAGAAATAAATCAATCTGGCTACAATTTTGACCGCTGCGAAAAGTGATCAAATGTGACTCTCTTTTCCTAAAAAAGTTGTTTGTCAACATCAAATCAAAAGCTAATACCACACTCAAGATGTCTTCGTCAGCATCATTTCTAGTCCCATATTCAAAACCTCCATGAACTCTGTCAAAACCTCCACTACTCTGATCGACATGTCCATTTAGATCTCCTCCTATGAATACATTCTCCTTGTGCGGTATCCGCCTTAAAATTTCTTCTAAATCTTCTCAAAACCTGCTCTTCTCGGACTCTTACAATCCAACTTGAGGGGCATACACGCTAAGGATATTCAGAATTAAAACCCCCACTACTAGCTTAATTACAATAATCCTATCTCCTGATCTGTTAACATCAACAACTCTATCATTATTTAGAATTATATGCTGCTATCCAAAAGCAAGGGATGTAATCCCGGTTAGCGCTGTTGTGGACATAAATTTTTTTTTTTCACTTTCTACTGGTTAGAAAATGCTAAATTAGTTATTTTACTAAAAGAGATTTAGCTCTGTATCAAAATTTCATTGTATTTGTTAATTTTTTTTTCATTTAATTGCTAACTTTCTTGAAAGAAAGACTTCCATTTTTATGTCTTTCATAAATAGACATGCCGAATTTCTAAAGTTCTTCGTCTTGTTTATTGTATATTGATTGGTTATTTTCATGTTTGTTTGCTTGTGAAGAATAATATGAACTATATAAGATGTTGTTGTCATCCTAATTTGGGTACAAGCATAAAATCCAGGCAAGTTATGTTGGTCGGAGAATATCTTGGTGATCTTTAGATTTATGCAACTTGTTAGGGAATGAAGCTCTGGGTCATTATTGTTATGTGTTTGTCTTGGCCTGAATCACCATCACGGCTCAATGCATCTGTCGAAATAAGTAATTCTCTATGCTAACCTGACATTAGATGGAGGCTCTTTGTGGTAATTACCATATATCGTAGTACTTGGGATTGGATAACTGATAATAAGATTAGGTGCTTGATGTATGAGCACAAGTAAAGGATCATAGGATCAAAAGAAATTTGATATTTATTCTATGAAGGTGATTTAAGATTAGGTGCTTGATAATAAGATTAGGTGCTTGATTGCATAACACGAAGAAAGCAAGAGGTTGGCCGAAACTTACTTGGGGGAAAGCAGTAAAACAAGATTTAATGGAGTGGAAAATAGATTGGCGTACGGTTTGTCTTAGGACGGAGTGAAGGGAGGCTATTAGTATTGTGGAGAGGTATATATATATACTTATTTATTTTTACACATTTATCTCTTTTCCCTCCCTTGATTCTGCTTTTATTTTTATGATTTTTTGGGGGTTCATCGACCGCTGACCCCAACTAGTTTGGGATAAAGGTGTTGTTGATGTTGATGTTGATGTTGATGTATTCTATGAAGGTGATTGATGAGCTTGATCAGATGTTGATGTGTACTTCACTTTCTTTATTTGTGGTAGTACTCATACGAGCTTTTAAAATTTGGTAGACATGATAAGGTAGCACTCTATATGCATCATGTCTTCTCATGAATTAGTTCTAATGGCCAGTTGGCGCATAGTGAAAAATGGTAAAGGATAGGCAACCACATTGCGCGCTTGCAGTTGGCTCCCTTCTTCTGGACCATTTAGTTATTGGATTTCTCATTTCCCCTTCTGGAAATGTTTTCATTTCTGTCTGAATTAAGGAACTACTTTCATGGTTGATATTCATTAAATCTGTTACAGTACTTGCTAACTGCAGATGTAACAAGAGGGTATCTGCACAAATCCCTATGTACCACAATGGAGTTCATTTTAGAAACTGATAAGGGTATGATAAGCTTCCTCATTGATTCTAAATCAGTTTTGGCAATGATAACTTGCGGGTAGGATCTAATCCAGTGCTTCCTCTGTTAATGTTTTCAGCTGAGCTTCTTGATCAACCGGCTTCTCCTGAGATGGTTATCTTTTACATTACTCAGGATACCCAAAGACATCCATTGCTTCCTGAGTTGAAATCAGGCAAACTTCTATATGTATCAATCTTTCAGTGTCTTTTAGCATGATTCTAAACTATAGTCAATTGGTGAGATAGAACATTGTACTACTCTCATTTATTTGCACATGCCCTTTTGGATGAAAGCGACAGGATGGGCAAGTTGTGCCACAATCATTTGTAAATTCCTTATTGGTTTTGCTGCTATATCTAAAGCAAATATACAGTAGCCTGACCCAACATCTTACATGGAAGATGATGATGAACAGGTGGTTTTCGAGTGACTGGAAAGTTGTCCATTCAGTGTGCTCTGTCAGATCCAATTATTGGAGAGCTTATCGTGGAAACTTCTGCAGTTCCAATTCACTCTGTTGATATACACATACTTCGAATTGAGTCGATTCTTTTTGGAGATAGAATTGTGACTGAAACATCCTTGGTACAAACAACCCAGGTGTGTAAAATTGTGAATAAATAGATGTATATGTCTGGATCAGAATCTTCATTAACAATATCCTTCTACATGTACTAGATAGCAGATGGAGATGTGTCTCGGCATATGATGTTGCCCATCTACGTTATTCTTCCTCGCCTTTTAATTTGTCCAACAACCTTAGCTGGGTGAGTTGCCGTATTCACATTGCCACCACTATTGTGTCTCATTCTTCTGGATAGGCATATGTAGAGATACCCCACAGCTTAACAGTGATTGTGTATTCTTAGGTCCCTTCAGTCTGTACACAACTAATCTAATTGATTGGAGAGAACTATTGAGCATTAGTGTCATAGTGTACCAAACAGGTTGATCTTGCTTTCAACACTTACTAGGTTCAATTTCAATTTTCTTTTCAAATATCCGTAGCAAGCGATGGAGATTTTTAATTTGTAGATAAAGATCTATATCTAGAGTCAGTCCTTTTGGCTAAATCTGGAAATATGCAGTAACCTTTAGCTTGAAGTAGATTGATTGACTGCATTGAGCTTCAGTTTGAGCATCCAACACCTAGCCCCTTGGCCCCCGACATAAGCACACAAGCAGAAAATGCTTGGACCTTTCTTTCCAAGGTGAAATTCCTGAGAGACCATTGCGCCACCTCTTGAAATGCTCTGTGCTTGAAGACAATAATGATGACTTAATTTCACCTGTGACCATAGATGAAGGTCAGGCTTCTGTTTTCCATTTCACATGCAGCTTTGGAAAATTCATCTGGGGTTATCGTTTGTTCTTTCCATTTCTTTCAATTGCTATGGACCAGTGGAAGCTACTGCTGCTATTAACTTCCCATTAAATTGCATCTTCCAAACAGACCATTTTCAATCGAGTTCAAAGTTGCCATAGTTATTAGCTTTCAATCAGAGCTATCGAGGATGCAGCCCAGGTCTGATCCGAGAACTCCTAGGCTTTGGGTATGAAGAAGGATTGTTTTAGTTTTATGTGCTTTTATCTTGAGCTCGTCTTGAAAATTGCTCACTTTTACCAATCTTAGATGGCAATGGAAACGCTACCGCTTGAACTGGTTCGCACTAGATGAGAATCAGCGTGAAGCCAACAACTCAAACTTTCATGGCTGTACTTTATTCAGGGAGTTTCTCGTATCAGTGATCAGTTGGGCTGTTGTTCACCGCTGATTCAGATTGTTGTCACATATGACGGCTGGTGTAATCTGCTCATAATCTCGATCGCGATGTCTGCACTGTCGAAAGGTTTTTTTTACTACCTGGTGTAAACAAAATCCCGAAGTTCATTCTGTTAAATCCGCTTGGATAATTGGAGGAACCACTCAGACTGTAGTGTTTGTATATTCTTCAAAGTGTTGGATTTTTACTGTGTGGCCTCTTGGAATGTTTACTATGGGTTGATGACTGCTCTTCCATTTGCTAAATAATAGTAGAGACCATTTACCATTTTATACTCGGATTAGCACTAAAAGCCGTTAAAAACCAAAACCAGAGTGTACCATAAGAATGCGGAGAATAATATAAATGAAAGCACTTGGCCATTCTTATTACTCCAAAGAAGGTACCACAATTCCATCAAGACTAATCTCAGGAAAAGGCAAACAAGCTCGGAACTCATCTTTATTGACATAAAAACCTTCCCAGTGTTTCACTCTACCGAAAACTCGAAAAGCATGGAATGCCTGTACTTCTCACCAGGTTGAACAACAATAGAAGGAAAGTTTGGTTGGTTTATGGCATTTGGAAATCCTTGTGTCTCCAGACAGGCCCCAGAGTGCTTGCCATATTCTGCGCCGCCTTTACCGACTACTCCATTGACGTAATTCGCAGTGTAAAACTGCATTCCCGGAGCATCAGTCCATAAGTCAAGAACCCTACAACTAGAAGGGTCCTTCAGTTTAGCAGCGTGTTTTAGGCCCGACTTTTCTTCCCCACAGTCCAGCACATAGTTGTGGTCGTACCCCAAACCAGGAACCTCATGGATCGAAGCGCCAATCTTCTTCTCCATCGTGAAATCGAAAGCCGTTCCTTTGACGGATATGATTTCACCTGTTGGGATTGTGTTATGATCCACAGGAGTGATCTGATTAGCCCAAATCTGGATGGAGTGGCCGAGTATGTTTCCAGAATTGTGACCGGCTAAGTTCCAGTAGGTATGCTGAGCCATGCTGATTGGAGTGGCCTTATTGGGCACAGCTTCCATGTCGAGCCTCATGGTTGTATCAGAAGTGAGGGTGTAAGTAGCAGTCACAGCAACATCCCCCGGATAACCTATAATCATATGACCATGCAACCCATGGGATCAAAGCAGTGTTGGTGCAAATGCATGGGTGTGTTGATGAGCATGCGTGCCATGCGTGCGAGAGAGAGAGAGAGAGAGAGGAGGGGGAAGGGGACCTTCTTCCCCATCACGACTGTTATATTTGAAGGAAATGGAAGAATTTTCTCCTTTCTTATGATCAGCTACCTCCCATATCACCTTATCGAAACCCTTGTGCCCACCTGAGTAACACAAAAAATTCAGAAGGCCATTATCAGCTTTGACATTTTGAAGAATCAGGTTGCTCCACATATACGTACTTTTTGTTCCAAGAAAGTGAACCTCTTGTCACCAACACTAACTCAAAATGGCAAAATTCTTCGTGGATCTCTTGATCATTAAGCAGTACTTATTTTCCTCGAAATGTCTCTTCTGCTTATTGTGCTTGTGCGTGCGCTCTGTGTATCATGATTGGTAAAAAGTAAAAACTTGCTTCCCTTCTTTTGTTGGCAGCAGTTCACATGTTGTAATACAACTCCAGCTGAGGTGATTAAACCATAATATAAGAAACACTTTCCCTAGAGTAATTTCCAATTCAGGGGAAAAGGACTTGATATTCCCTCAATAAGTGGTAAGCGAAGCGTAAAATTTTACTAAAGTGCCACAAATCCTCAAGCTTCCACAGAGGTAGGCTGGGCAGCAAGGTTAAAGTGTTTATTAAATCACGTTAGGCAACTCTCTCACACAATTCGATTCCCGAGACCACCTATCTAGATGAAACAGATAGTCGCCAGATGCCAAAGAGGAACATATAGAAGGCATTTCCGCAGCAGATCGACAGTCGAACACATACATGAGGCTGACAATCGCAAAGACAACTAATTCACTCGAGGCATCATTTAGTATGATCTTGATAGTTCAAGCAACATTGACATTGAAACTATTGATCATTAATAATTCATACCATGAAGACTGTTTGGGGGCTTGTTGATAGGCAAAGAGTATTCAGTGCCATTGAGAGTGAACTTGCCCTCCTTTATCCTGTTCGCAACCCGCCCCACAATGCAGCCGAAGTACGGCGCAGCGCCTCTCTGCGCCCACAAAAAACACAAATCGATCCACAAAAGGGCCTATCAACCAAATCTTTCGCAGTTCATTCACCACCAAAATTAACGAAAACAACTCAATTGCTATACAAGTTCGGAAATTTACAGCAAATTGAGTAACAGGCATGGAAGAGAAAACGGAAAATGCATAATCACACAACCATCTCCATGAGCACAAGGGTGGAAATTATGACTATGCGAGCAAGAAATCACGAACTTTCTTACCAGATAAGGTTCGACGGAGTCAAAACCCAGAACCACATCAGACAATTTCCCTACAAGTAACCCCAAAAAAAAAAAAGAGGACACAATCGACTCATCAGCAACGATTTCAGACTCGGAAAAAATCGACTTCGATCGCGAACAGAAACGATCACCGGCGACGAACCATCCTTGCCCGGAACACAAAGCGAGGTGATGGTGCAACCGAGATTGGTGATCTTCACCCGCATGGTCCCATTGTCGAGCTCGAACAGCTCTGCTTGCTTGGCCTGATCCGCCATAAGATTCTTCCTTTTCTTCTTCTGGGGAGAGGGAGGGAGAGAGAGAGAGAGGGTATGGCAGTGGAGATTCCGGGAGAGAAAGATGGGATTTTGAAGGTGGTCGAAAGGGAAGGAATCTGATTCGCTCAACCGTAAAAGATGACGTCATAAATCGTCGTTCTAGATAATTAAATATTAAATCAAGGCGTTATTTAATAAGTTAAGCTTTTAAAATATTGATAATGATGTTTGACGTGAAATCTCTCTATGTCTCCGATCGTATTAAAAAAATCTCACACATAATTTTTTTTTGAACTATAGCCAATTTTTTATTTTACAAAAAAAAAAGTACAAAAATAGAATAAATTTAAACAACTTACTTTTTTTTGGACGATAAAAAAAAAACTTACTTCAATATATACGAAATTGGTAAAAATACCACCAAAAATGGAAAATTACCATCCACGTCAATTTTTTATGGAAAAAGGTTGCTACAATAAATTGACGTATGCGAGAATCACTAGCCGGCTTGTGAATAACAAGTAAACGAAAAGTTAGTGACCACATTATAAATTGAAGAATGTGTTTTTCGTAAACAAATAATGTCATGTGACAACGTTGGACATCATGAGACAGTTGACGATGGGAAAATGACACAAATAATCCTTGAATTTTGATCTAATGTGCATTATGGTCTATGAACTTTAAATTTGTTCAATATAATCATTGAACTTTAATCTAATGTTCAGTATGATCCTTGAACTTTTAGCTTTTACAATGTGGTCCCTAGATTTTCGCTACATATTCAATTAAGTCACTGGACCATTAAGGACCATAATGCACATTAGGTCAAAGTATCATGACCATTTATGTTAGTATTCCATCGCCACTACATTGACCAGAAAATTTAATAAGCTGACCAAACAAAAAAAAAATGCATATTACCAAATAAGAAGGTTTTAAGTATTACTAGGTATAAGTTGCCGGTAAAGCGTCCACGATATCTATAAGGATTCGACTATCGCCACTAAAAGAATCCATATAATCTTCACTTAACTAGCTCTGCGCGGTACAAATTGTGGGTACCTTTCATTTTACTACCTAAGTCTACCCACGCGGAGCCCCGTGACCAAAGATTTCAAAGCCTAATAGTCCGAGGAAGTGAGCCAAGACAACGAATAAGCCTTACACTTACAGAGGTTTTAAAGTTCATGAGTACCCTAAAATGTTCTTGAGGGCAATATGGACATTGTACACTGAAGTATCCATGGGGCATTATGAAAATCAACATGAGTAAAGAGAAGTAGCTCTTGTATAAATAGGGGGTCTTTCTTCGAGCTATATATGTATTCTTCAGAGCTTTATGTACACATTTCACTTCGTGGATGTTATCCTCTAATGATGCTAGCAAAGCCTTCTCCTTTTGTCTTGTTTCTTTAAAACACGTCGAGCAATTTTTTTGTTTCCTTTTTGTTGAAATGCACATTTCGGTGCGTACACCCAAGTCATCCAAATCGAAAAGTCGGATCTCAAAACATCACATCTTTTGATCGTGGCAATTCCATCGTGAGGTGTCGCGAATTAATAACTTGAGAGTCGATAGATTCTATCTCAAGATCAAGTCATAATAAGCTTTCCGATGCACCAAATTAATACGATAGAGAAAATATTATAACTTTCCATCACAACATCCAAGTGACCTGAACTCCCGAAATTTCACACGATTCCGTCAAATTATTGAAAAGTACATTACATTTTCAAAATTTCAACTGTTCAAATCATGAACTTTCCGTTAGCGTAAGAATCGAGTGAACCCATTATCAGATGGAGAAGTAATACCCAATCAAAGTTATATCAAATTTGGGTTATGCATATATAAAGTAAGTTAAGAATGATCAATTTTAAATTAAAACATAGAATAACTTTATTGAGAAAAACTCAAAAACTTGTCCGACTAACCGGATAAGGTTGCTTCTAGAAATCTGATGATGGGAACCTCTCAGTTTAATTAGTTAATTTATTAGTGAACAAGGAAAAATATTATCCAGACAGGTAAATGGATTAACTTAAAACAACAAAAATTAATTACTATTTCTATAAAACAAGCTTGTATTTTATCTTTTTTTACCTTTTCTTAATAATGAGAAAGTAAAAACAAATCTCTACATAGAGTTCGTCCAACTGATCACTCTCGCTCTTCAATCTGTTTTTATCCATAACATTATCAGATCAAGTAAGATCGGACAGTTCGACCTTAAAATATCATATCTTTCGATCATGACCCGTTCAATCGTGATGCGTCAAGAATCAAGGGCTTGGTCCTATAGATTCCACCACAAATCTAAGTCATAGCAAAATTAATCGAATAGAGAAAATATTATAACTTTCCAACACGATACCCGTTTGGCCCGAATTTCAGAAATTCACGATTTCACCAAATTATTTATAATTGAATCGTATTTTCAAAATTTCCTGGCATGAAAATCAAGAGTTCGTTCAAATTTGAGACAATTGTATAAGTTGGATATTTATCTGTTGCATCCTCTCATCATTTTTACACCTTCAAGACCCAACCAATTTACTAAATCTTCGATCTAGTAAATCCAAAATTTAATGCTCTGGAAGCTATTCATGTCTGTGCATCGATATGTGATATTGCATACATTTTGATGAAAGGCATGGTAACACAGTGATGCTGTCGAATTTGAAAAGCATTATAAGATCATGACTAGAGAAGAATTGTAGTAAAACCTACTATGCGGTGATTTAAGTGCTCCAAGGCTCACAACCAATTAAAAAATCTGAACGTATCACAACAAAATCCTGCCAAAGTTGTCGCCTATTTATATATATATAGACGCTACTATATCTTTTGATCGTGACCGTTTGGTCGTGAGGTGTCGAGAATTTCCCTACTTGGTCTGATCTATTCCACCTCAAAATCAATTTACAAACTTTTCAACGTGCAAAAATCAACGGATGGAGAAAATATTATAACTTCTCAATATGGCATCTTTTGGCACGAATTTGCGATACCAATATTTTCAAATTGATCGCATTTTCATCTATATGGCTCATGAACTTTCCTATGCGTATAAATCGAGTGAACTGGGCATAAAAAAGAAGTTGGAGGAGCCTCCTTTTCAACATTCTCATCTTGCTCTGTAGTTTTCATGAATAAAATGTGTAGTCGAACGTCACCTGTATATCCTTCCATCTTCTTCCAGTCCCAAAACTTAGTCATGCACCTAGTCTTACATAGCATTCATTTTGCTCTCTATTCGTGAGGCCTCTCATTTTGCATCAGATCGTCCGCTGTCCAAATGTGAAGAAGAAAGACCATTTTGAGACAGCGTTCCTCCGGCAGTGTGAATCTCTCTCTCTCAGAATCTAGATCTGCTCGGCTCGACACGCTCATCTCAGTGTCAAATCTCTCCTCTCGCCACCTCACCTTTGCTCTCGGCCTTTCGACTCTCGTCGCACAGTGAGTCAGTGACGGTGCAAGCCGCGCCAGCTATGCTCTCTAAGGCCACTCCGTGGTCGCCTCTACCTCTCGCGCCAGCTGAACATTCGACTTTATTTCTCTCTCCATGCTGCAAAAATGGTTGTTGATTACCCTCAACACGTCTTTCACATATTGATCATCCTAGCTGCAACCGGCCTACATTTTGTGGCTAATGGATACATGTTGGCAATCAGGTAATACAAATTTACATGTTCGATGATTCATTTAGCGCGGATTAGGACGCACATTGGAAGGAGGATGCAAATTTTTGGATAATGTTATCATTTCAGACAATAATCTACAAGCCTGCGGTACTATACATTTCGCCATTCTGACTACAAAAAATGCAACCACATCTCTGTGCTCAAGATTAGACACCATGGAACATAATTATGGAATATTTAACATGTTTTCTCAAACACTACAAAATCTTGTCCACCAAAACTACAAGATCTTAATAATATGTCACCTTGCTCATTTTGGAGCAGTTGTATTCCAGCAGTTTGCAACGAATATCCCAATTGGAAATATTATTGCCCTCCTGAGCATAGACCATGATAGGACTATCGTGCTCATTGTGCATATGCTAAATGTTCCGCGAATAAGCATGAAAAATGTCACAGCATGGGGAATCAATTCTTCTACGCAGTACTACGATGTTAATCATGCCACTGTTCAGCCAAATGTTAGATCTCCAATACTCGTGCCGACATAGTAAATGATGATATGTGTTTAGCAGGAGATGTCCATAGGATTGTATAGTCTCGTGGATATGATATCGGTATATCATGAAAAGATTCATTATATATATATATATATATATATATATATATATATATATATATATATATATATTATAGCGTGGTTGGAATTATGAACCACATTTGGGATTGGTGGCATGGAACTCCACCCAATACTTGGGTTTGGACAGATCTGACATCTAATGGCACATATGGCGTGCTCGCTGGTGAGTTGGGATCCTTCCCCGCTTATTGTAATAACAGAGAATGAGTTATTGTAAAAGATATTACCATATACTTAATAGATGGAAGGAGATAGATGCTAGAGTTTAGTCTCATAATTTCCATGAGGAAGCGACGAGACTTCGGCACTAGCAACGCAGGAACAGTTGTAAAAGAAGATCCGGGACTTCCTGTTGACGCAAGGGAAGAGGCGGCCGTGGAGGGCATTTCTTTTGTATGGTCCACCAAGAAAGGGAAATCATAATTGCAAAAAACTGTGGCCACATAAGTAGAATCTAACCACTACTTAGAATTCTTCATTAGGTAGCCATCCGAATAGAGGTTCTCGCCAAATCCTCAACGTGATCCCGTTCGCTTGAGATGTGGTTTGTAGCATGATGTAGAATCATTGAATAGGTGGATCGATTTGAAGGGGAAGCACAGGACGATTGTGTGAATCTATATATATATATATATATATATATATATATATGTATACATGTTAGTCTCGTATAAATTGCTTAAACTTCCCTTTACACAACAACATTAATTCATTCCGTCAGATTGAACCCTCTTCACAACAATAGATAAATTCCAAGCTTCAAATCCAAAGAGGTTTCTCCCACATACCACTATACATGTTATATATTAATTTAGAAAATCGAAGATGCTTCTCATTTTTAAAATTCAATCACATTTTCATAAGCTCGGGTCATGAATGTTCCATTGGCGCAAAAATCGAGTGAACCAAATAGCGAATGTAGGAGTTATACCCAATTAAAATTCAAATCAAATTTGAGTTATTTGAATATAGCAATTTAAGAATTTTCAATTTCAAATTAAAAGGCACATATAACTATATTGTGAAAAACTCATTAACATATCGAAGTAACCAAATTGTGTGGTGTTATATAACTAGGCACATTCATATTCATGCAATCACCCAAGTACTAGAATGGCTAAAAATTTGATGCGGAACATACACGCATACAATATATGACACCCTTCTTTCGTCTTGCAGTGTTTTCTAACTTAGTATTGTCACCACAGAAGCCCAGTAAAGTGGATTAGGGAATCATATGTACATGACTATCAGTCCTTTCAACTCTAACCACTACTCACAATTCTCCATTTGGCAGTCGTCCAAGTAGAGGTTGTCTTGCCGGATCCTCAACGTGATCATGTCCGCATGAGATATGGTTTGTAGTATGTTGTAGAACCATTGAGCAGGTGGATCGCTATGAAGAGGAAGCACGGGACGATTGTGTGATATATATATATATATATATATATATATATATATGTTAGTCTCACACAAAATTGTCTAAACTTCCCCTTACACAACAACATTTGTTCATTCTATTAGATTGACCCTCTTCACAACGAGAGATAATTTCCAATCTTCAAATCAAGAGAGGTTTCTCCCACATACCACTGTCCATGACATTTATTAATTTACACTTGGGATTTTATAGAGTGAACTATGAGAAAATCGAAGATGCTTTCTCATTTTTAAAATTCAATCACATTTTCATAAGCTCAGGTCATGAACATTCCGTTGGCGTACAAATTGTGTGAATCGAACAGCGAATGGAGGAGCTATACCCAATTAAAATTACATCAAATTTGAGTTATTCAAATATAGTAATTTAAGAATTTTCAATTTCAAATTAAAAGGCACGTATAAATATAATGTGATAAACTCATAAACACACTAGACTAACCAAATTTTGTGGTGTTATATAAATAAACACATTCAAATTCATTGTTTGTTGGAATGCATACACCCAAGTTCCAGAATGGCTAACAAATTGATGTGGAACATACATACAATATATGACATCCCTCTTTCGTCTTGCAGTGTTTTCTAAGTTAGTGTAGTCAACAGGAAGCCCAAGAAAGTGGATCTGAGAATCAGATGTACAAGACTATTGGTCTTTCCGAACTCTAACTACTGCTTAGAGTTCTCCATTTGGTAGCCGTCCAAATAGAGGTTGTCTCGCCGGATCCTCAATGTGATCCTGTCCGCATGAGATGTAGTTTGTAGCATGATGTGGAACCATTGAGAGGTGGATCGCTTTGAAGGAGAAGCATGGGACGATTGTGTGTGTATGTAAGTTAGTCTCCTACAAAATTGCTTAAATTTTCCCTTACACAACAACATTAGTTCATTCCGTTGGATTGAACCCTCTTCACAACAAGAGATAACTTCCAAGCTTCAAATCTAAAGAAGTCTCTCCGACATACCTCTATCCACGACATTTATCAATTTTCACTTGGGATTTTATAGAGTAAACCATGAGAAAATCGAAGATGCTTCTCATTTTTAAAATTCAATCACATTTTCATAGCTTGGGTCATGAACATTCTGTTGGCGTAAACATCGCGTGAACCGAACAACAAATGGAAGAGTTATACCAAATTAAAATTCCATCAAATTTGAGTTATTTCGAATATAGTAATTTAAGATTTTTCAATTTCAAATAAAAAGGCACATAAATATATATTGTGAAAAACTCAAAAACACATCGGACTAATGAGATTTTGTGTTGTTATATAACTAGGCACATTCATAATCATTGTTTGTTGGCAATGCATTCACCCAAGTATCAGAATGGCTAAAAAAATTGATGTGGAACATACATACATACATACATACAATTTATGACATCCCTCCTTCGTCTAGCAGTGTTTTCTAAGTCAATATAGTCACTACGGATGCCCAAGAATGTGTATTTAAGAATCAGATGTACATGGCTATCGGTCTTTCCGAACGCTAACCAATGTTCAAAATTCTCCATTTGGTAGCCGTCCATATAGAGGTTGTGTCACCCGATCCTCAATGTGATCCCGTTGTCATAAACATACTGGACTGACCAAATTTTGTGGTGTTATATAACTAGGTACATTTATTTTCATAGTTTGTTGGCAATGTATTCATCCAAATATCAAAATGGCTAAAAAATTGATGGGGAACATACATACAATATATGACATCCCTCCTTCGTCTTGTAGTGTTTTCGAAGTCAGTGTTGTCACCACGGAAGCCTAGAAAAGTGAATCCCAGAATCATATAAACAGGACTATCGGTCTTCCGATCTCTACCTACTGCTCAGCATTCTCCATTTGGTAGCTTTCCAAGAAGAGCTTGTCTTGCCGGATCCTCAACGTGATCTCGTCCGCATGAGATGTGTTTTGTAGTATGATATGGAACCATTGAGTAGGTAGATCGCTTTGAAGGGGAAGCATGTGACAATTGTGTGAATATATATGTGTGTGTATGTTGTCTTGTACAAAATTGCATACAAAAACATTCATTCATTCCATCAGATCGAACGCTATTCACAACAAGAGGTAACTTCCAAGCTGCAAATCTAAAGAGGTCTCTCCCACATACCACTATCCATGTTATAACTTAATTTATACTTGGGATTTTATAGAGTGAATGTGAGAAAATCAAAGATGCTTCTCATTTTTAAAATTCAATCACGATTTCATAAGCTCAGATCATGAACGTTCCGTTGGTGAAACAATCGAGTGAATCGAACAACGAATGGAGAAGTTATACCCAGTTAAAATTCCATAAAATTTTAGTTCTTCGAATATAGTAATTTAAGAATTTTCAATTTCGAATTAAAAGGCACATAAAACTATATTGTGAAAAACCCATAAAGAAACCAGACTAACCAAATTTAGTTGTGTTATATAACTATGCGCATTCATATTCATTGTTTGTTGGTAATGCATTCACCCAAGTACTTGAATGACTAAAAAATTGATGTGGAACATACAAACATACAATATATGACATCCTTCCTTCGTCTTGCAGTGTTTTCTAAGTCTGTGTAGTCACCACGGAAGCCCATGAAAGTGGATTCGGGAAAAAATGTACAGAATTATTGGTTCTTCCGAACTCTAATCACTACTCAGAATTCTTCATTTGGTAGCCGTCCAAGTAGAGGTTGTCTTGCTGAATCCTCAACGCGATCCCGTATGCATGAGATGTGGTTCATAGTATGATGTGAAACCATTAAGTAGATGGATCGCTTTGAAGGGGAAGCATAGAACGATTGTGTGAATATATGTGTGTGTGTGTGTGTGTGTGTTAGTTTCGTACAAAATTGCTTAAACTCCCCCTTACACAACAACATTATTTCATTTGGTTAGATTGAACCCTCTTCACAACAAGAGATAACTTCCATGCTTCAAGTCCAAAGAGGTATCTCCCACGTGCTACTATCAAGGTTGTATATTAAATTACACTTGGAATTTTATAGAGTGAACCGTGAGAAAATCGAAGATGCTTCTTATTTTTTAAAATTCAATTACATTTTCACAAGCTCGGGTTATGAACGTTCTGTTGACATAAAAATCAAGTGAACTGAACAGCGAATGGAAGAGTTATACCCAATTAAAATTCCATCAAATTCGAGTTATTTGAATATAGTAATTTAAAAAATTCAATTTCGAATTAAAATGCACAGATAACTATATTGCGAAAAACCCATAAACACACCAGATTAATCAAATTTTGTGGTGTAATATAACTAGGCACATTTATATTCATTGTTTATTGGCAATGCATTCACACAAGTACTAGAATGGCAAAAAAAAAAAATGATGTGGAATGTGCACAAATACAATATATGACATCCCTCCTTTATCTAGCAGTGTTTTTTAAGTCAATATAGTCACCATAGATGCCCAGGATAGTGTTTCCAGGAATCAGATGTACATGGCTATCGATCATTTCGAACTCTAACCACTGGTCAGAATTCTCCATTTGGTAGTCGTCCAAGTAGAGGTTGTCTCACCGGATCCTCAACATGACCTTCCGCAGGAGATGTGATTTTTAGTATGATGTGGAACCATTGAGTAGGTGGATCGCTTTGAAGGGGAAGCACAAGACAATTGTGTGAATGTGTGTGTGTGTGTGTGTGTGGGTGGGTGTGTGTCTAGTACAAAATTGCTTAAACTTCCCGTTACGCAACAACATTCATTCATCCTGTTGGATTAAACCTCTTCAAAACAAAAGATAATTTCCAAGCTTCAAATCCAAAGAGGTCTCTCCCAAAAATCACTATCCATGTTATATTAATTTATACATGGAATTTTATAGAGTGAGTTGTGAGAAAATTGAAAAAATTCAATCACATTTTCATAAGCTCGGGTCATGAACATTCCGTTGGTGTAAAAATCGAGTGAACCAAACAATGAATGGAGGAGTTATACCCAACTAAAATTTCATCAAATTTGAGTTGTTTGAATGTGTAGGACTATCGGTCCTTCCAAATTCTAATCACTGCTTAGAATTCTCCATTTGGTAGCCGTCCAAATAGAAGTTGTCTCACCAGATCCTCAACATGTTCCCATCTGCTGGAGATGTGGTTTGTAGCGAATGGAGGAGTTACACCCAATTAAAATTCCATCGAATTTGAGTTATTTGACTATAGTAAGTTAAGAATTTTCAATTTCAATATAAAAGGCACATATAACTATATTGTGCAAACTCATAAACATACCGGAATAATCAAATTTTGTGGTGTTATATAACTAGGCACATTTATTTTCATTGTTTGTTGGCAATGCATTCATCTAATTATTAGAATGGCTAAAAAAGTGATGTGGAATATACATACAATATATGACATCCCTCATTCATGTTGCAATATTTTCTAAGTCAGTGTAGTCACTATGGAAGCCCAAAAAAGTGGATCAGGGAATCATATATGTGACATTCCGAATTTCGACCCTCTCGAGGCTATTGAATGGAAGGATATCGACGGTGTAATTCAGTTGTAACTCGCTTGGAGTTAGCCACTCTTGAGTTATTTGACCAAAAAGAAAAGATTGACGCAGAGTTGGATACATGGACCTGAGGAAATTTGAATGAGAAATTGCACTTCAACCATAAGGATTGCCGAGGGAATATCTTAGGCCAACAGAGATCGATCTAGGAATGATCATGGAATGTCTTGCTAGCGTTATACGTTAGGATGTGGATGATTCCGCTTAACCAATGTGTAATTTGCGAGAATTTCCTAAATCGGATTATGATGATCAGGATCGAACGAACGAACGATAAACCCTCGCAATTACATGAAAATCAAAGTTGTCACAGCTAAGAGAAATCTCAAGGTCGATACGCGTAGAACTTGCAAGAGTCGCCCGTCAGTTTGAGATAAATTGGAATTATAGTTGACGAGAGTTCGACATGAAATTGGACTTCGAGATTTAGGAATTGGACATTAAGAAATTCCAATATTGGAATTGAGATAGAAGCCGCCTCATCGAGTGTAGTTTACACTGAAAAATGAAATTTCAGACGAAAAGTGCCAAATAACCATTTTGCCCATCGACTTTTGGCCTAGCCTTAAAAAGTTTAGAAAGTCATTTTGATCATTTTCTCTCCTCTATATGCTCTTGAAAATGTGTAATGTATATGGTCAAAGGAAGTCAAAGTCAATGAAGCAACCAATGGGAGGTTGCCAAGTGTCAATCAAAGAAAATATCAATCATTAAATGCCTATTAATTATCCATCCTATCAAATTGACCAAAAGTGTATAATTGGGGTAGAATAGACTCTCTCTTCTCAAATTTGGCCAGCCACCCTCTCCCTCTCTTCTTCTTCTCCATTTTTCCTCTCGGTCGAATGGGTTTATCGCATACAGGGAAAAATCGGCTCACTGTTTCGGCCATAACTTTGTCGTCCGACTTCGGATTGAGGTAAAACCACCGCCATCTTAAATATTATCGTCTTTCTGTTCTATAAAGGTATTATGAGCTTAATCGCGAGCACGCAATTATCCCTGCAAGCAAAACAACTGTGACATTCTGATTTTCAATCAACTTCAGACTCTGTAATGAGAAGTTTATTTATATCAAGCGATGTATTTCAGTTATATTCCGCTCAAATATGATCAATTTGAGTAGTGTGACCAAAGAGGAAAGGCTAACGCAAGACGAGATACGTAGACCTAGGCGACTCGAATAGGAAATGGCGCTTTGACCATAAGGATTGTCGATGGGATATTTAGGACCGCAAAAAGGCCGATCTAAGAATCATTAAGGATTACCATGCGAGCGTCGTATGATTGGAGTGCGGGTGATACCGATTAACCAACGTACGATTTGCAAAATTATCCTAAATCGGACTCTGACGATCGAGACCATAGGGACTAGCGATAAGCCCTCGCAATTACATGAAAATCAAGGCCGCCATGAATTGACGAGCTCTAAACGTGATGAGAATCACGGGGTCGATACGCGTATAGTCTGCAGAAGCCGCCCGTCAGTTCGGAATAGGCTGGAATCACGTCTGGTAGAAGGAACGATCAGAATTGAGTCCAGAAAAGTTTGAAAAAGGAAAATCAAGAATTCCAACGTCAATTGGATTGGTTGTCGCCCTATCGAAGAAGTCAGAATCGAGAAAAACGACGTTCCGAACGTCGAGGGTAAAATGACCATAATGCCCCTCAAGTTTAGGACTTTGTCTTTATAATTGAAGGAAGGGAAAAATGGACATTTCTCTCCCCCTTGGCTGCCGAAAATTGAAGGACAAAGGGATGGCCATTGGATCTTCTTGGTTAGAGTAATATACAAGTGTCGAGCATCCAAGGATGGTAGATCAACTCACATTAAGTGCCCACCTACCAATCACTTTTAATTAATCAATTTTTTTGGGGATAATAAGCTCTCTTTCTGCTCCCTCTCACTCTACCATTCGGCCATTTTTGCTCCCCCAAAGACCAGACCAAGCTTCTTCTTCTTCTTCTTCTCCAGTTTCTATTTTCGCCAACCCCGCCAGACATCGTCGTTCGATCCGTACGACCGCCACCTCCGGCCGTCCCCTGCTTCTGGCCGACCACCCGGACATAGCCCTACGTCTTGCCGACGTCCTTCAACTTGAATTAGGTCATTTGGAGCTCTGAGGAATTCGGGGCAACCATTCTCCCACAGGCCGACGGAATCTGTTCCAATTTGAGGTAGGTTCGGTTCTGAACCCTTTAGACAGCCGAAAACTTGGAATCTTTGCCTCAAATTTTGTGGAGATCAAGTAGACATATACATGATTCTGTGGTAAAAATTTGGGATTTATTTGATAAGTTTTTGACTATGAACCACCCTTGTACATTATGCCCATAATATGCCGGTATACTGTGTTTGAGTGCTCCGGCGACTTTCGGCGACTTTCGACGACTTTCCGGCAACCACGCGACTTGAAACTCACGGTGAGACTTCCAAAATCTTAGGTAGACATTATAAGAGGTAGAATGATATATATTTGATGGATTTGAGATAGATTAAGGCCAGTTGGACCCGGCATGAACAGAACCGAATGGAACCGGTTCAATGCCAGGCCAAACCGGTTCTGTGGAGAGCTGAATAGGCTGGGATGATGTTGTAATTTGGTGTGTATGATGTGTTAAGATGATGAGGAGTATGTTATGAGTGATTTGGATGGATGAATTGAGGAATTAGACTTGGAATTTTGACAAATCGATTGGTTAAACTAGGTTGCGCGACAAGTCGGCTTTGGGACTTGGATTAGCCGAACCATAGGAGACTCAAGGAGGGGAAATTTGCGTTGTTAAGCGGAGGTAAGGAATTTCCTAAACCGAGGCTAGGGGGATTGGACTCGATTGGGTAAGTCGAGGGCCGAACGAAACGATTTATGAGAAACCATCACCTGTAATAGCTTGATGCGCCCTTGGACGTTATAGAATGATTGTTTGACCTAGCCTATGCTTGAATTGCCTGAGTGCCTAAGTACCATTTGAATTGAATTGCTTGCCACGAAATTTATTAAACATATTATCATGCGCATTGGCCATTGGTTATGAAATTTGATTTTTTTTAAATCAAGTTAATTGATATGATGTGGCATGTGACATGATTGTGGCATTGCTTGGCATGGCCCTGAGGCGTATGAGACATGGGGCGGAGGTTGAGACCCTGATGCGACGAGGTCGCGGGGTGGATTATGAAAAGGTGGCATCCTGATGCGACAGAGTCGCAGGGTTGAGATAACCACAGTCCTGATGCGATATAATCGCGGGACAGAATACGAGCTCATAGACTCTGCTTGGAAATTAAACCGGGACTTGATGCGTTTACGCGGGCCGATCCTGATGCGATCTAATCACGGGCTAGAGAATGAGGCAGACAGAGGTTGATTGATGTGGTGATGTGACAGGCCGAGCATATACGCGCAATTGTGTGTGACATGAGAATATAAATGCATGCCTGTCTTCTATGCATTATTGTTTATTGAATTATGACTGTCATACCTGCATGAGCCTATGAGTTGGATAGGTTGAGTGACTTGACTGCCTGAGTGGTCGGTCAACCTGATCTAGGGTTAGGTTTTTCTTACTGAGATGTGTATCTCATCCCTTTTGGGGAAATTTTACTTTACAGATCCTAGGCAGTAGCTTTGTGGCCTATCAGGTTCGGGGACCTACAGGAGATGACGACGTATTACGATGAGTCCCCTGATAGGCAGGAAAATATATACATAAGGAAATGTACAGTAGTTTGGGTAGATGAGGGCAAACCTGACTGGAAGCCTCATCGGTTTGAGGCTTAGTTTAGACAGGACGGGGATAGAAAGGTCGGGTCGCTGAAGCCCCATGAGGTTCTAGAGGGTGTCATACCTCCTTGGTGTCAGACGATAGCAGACCAGGAGTTTTCCGAGGGCTTAGTGGTTGGTTCATCCGAGTCGCCTAGGAAGAACTGCTGGAATCTCCGGTGTCCTCGCTCTCCTCTGACGGCTCGTACTCGGTGAAAGTCTCTGACAGAACCTCCACAGAGTCTTTCATGGTCGCTTCCTGCGACGGCTCAGCCTGGTCTCCCTCCACGGTCGCCTCCTGGTCCGGCTTGGATGGATCTCTCTCGGACGGCTCCACCACGATGACTTCATCCTTTGGCGGTGGCACTGGAAACTCAGCTGTCGACGTCCGCTCCAGGCTGTTCCTCGAATCAACCACTGAGCCATCGGGAAACTCTTGGTCTACTATCGTCTGACACCAAGGAGGTGTGACACCCTCTGGAACCTCATGGGGCTTCAGCGGCCCGATCTTCCTATCCCCGTCCTGTCTAAACCAAACCTCAAACCGATGAGGCTTCCAGTCAGGTTTGCCCTTATCTACCCAAACTACTGTACATTTCCTTATGTATATATTTCCCTGCCTATCGGGGGACTCATCCTAATACGCCGTCATCTCTTGCGGGTCCCCGAACCTGATAGGCCACACAGTTACTGCCTAGGATCTGTAAAGTAAAATTTCCCAAAAATGGGTGAAATACACATCTCATTAAAAAAAAACCTAACCCTAGGTCAGGTTGACCGTCTATTCAGGCAGTCAAGTCACTCAACCTATCCAACTCATAGGCTTATGTAGGTATGACATTCATAATTCAATAAACAATAATGCATAGAGGACAGATATGCATTTATATTCTCATGTCACACACAGTTGCACGTATATGCTTGGCCTGTCACTTCACCACATCAATCAACCTCTGTCTGCCTCATTCTCTAGCCCGCGATTAGATCGCATCAGGCTCGGCCCGCGTAAACGCACAGGCCCCAGTTCAATTTCTAGGCAGAGTCTATGAGCTTGTATTCTGTCCCGCGATTATATCGCATCAGGACTGTGGTTATCTCAACCCCGCGACTCTGTCGCATCAGGGTGCCACCTTTTCATAATCCACCCCGCGACCTCGTCGCATCAGGGTCTCAACCTCCGCTCCACGTCTCATACACCTCAGGGCCATGCCATGCAATGCCACAATCATGTCACATGCCACATCATATCAATTAACTTGATTTAAAAAAAATCAAATCTCATAACCAATGGCCAATGCGCATGATAATATGTTTAATAAATTTCGTGGCAAGCAATTCAATTCAAATGGTACTTAGGTACTCAGGCAATTCAAATATAGGCTAGGTCAAATAATCATTCTATAACGTCCAAGGGCGCATCAAGCTATTACAGGTGAGGATTTTCTCATAAATCGTTCCGTTCGGCCCTCGACTTACCCAATCGAGTCCAATCCCCCTAGCCTCGGTTTAGGAAATTCCTTACCTCCGCTTAACAACGCAAATTTACCCTCCTTGAGTCTCCTATGGTTCGGCCAATCCAAGTCCCAAAGCCGACTTGTCGCGCAACCTAGTTTAACCAATCGATTTGTCAAAATTCCAAGTCTAATTCCTTAATTCATCCATCCAAATCACTTATAACATACTCCTCATCATCTTAACACATCATACACACCAAATTACAATATCATCCCAGCCTATTCAGCCCTCCACAGAACCGGTTTGGCCTGGCATTGAACAGGTTCCATTCGGTTCTGTTCATGCCGGGTCCAACCGGCCTTAATCTATCTCAAATCCATCAAATATATGCCATTCTAACTCTTATAATGTCTACCTAAGATTTTGAAAGTCTCACCGTGAGTTTCAAGTCGCGTGGTTGCCGGAAAGTCGTCGGAAGTCGCCGGAGCACTCAAACACAGTATACCGGCAGATTCTGGGCATAATGTACAAGGGTGGTTCATGGTCAAAAACTTATCAAATAAATTCCAAATTTTTACCACAGAACCATCTATATGTCTAATTGATCTCCACAAAATTTGAGGCAAAGATTCCAAGTTTTTGGCTGTATAAAGGGTTCAGAACCGAACCTACATCAAACTGGAACAGATTCCGTCGACCTGTGGGAGAATGCTTGCCCCGAATTCCTCAGAGCTCCAAATGACCTGATTCAAGTTGAAGAACGTCGGCAAGACGTGGGGCTACATCTGGGTGGTCAGCCAGAAGCAAGGAACGGCCGGAGGTGGCGGTCGTAAGGACCGAACGACGACATCCGGCGGGGTCGGCGAAAACAGAAACTGAAGAAGAAGAAGAAGCTTGGTCTGGTTTTTGGGGGAGCAAAAATGGCCGAATGGTAGAGTGAGAGGGAGCAGAAAGAGAGCTTATTATCCCCAAAAAAATTGATTAATTTGAAGTGATTGGTAGGTGGACACTTAATGTGAGTTGATCTACGACCCTTGGATGCTGGACACTTGTATATTATTCTAACCAAGAAGATCCAATGGCCATCCCTTTGTCCTTCAATTTTCGACAGCCAAGGGGGAGAGAAATGTCCATTTTGCCCTTCCTTCAATTATAAAGACAAAGTCCTAAGCTTGAGGGGCATTATGGTCATTTTACTCCCGACGTTCGGAACGTCGTTTTTCTCGATTCTGACTTCTTCGATAGGGCGACGGCCAATCCAATTGACGTTGGAATTCTTGATTTTCCTTTTTCAAACTTTTCAGGACTCAATTTTGATCGTTCCTTCTACCAGACGTGATTCCAGCCTATTCTGAACTGACAAGCGGTTTCTGCAGACTATACGCGTATCGACCCCGTGATTCTCATCACGTTTAGAGCTCATCAATTCATGGCAGCCTTGGTTGTCATGTAATTGCGAGGGCTTATTGCTAGTTCCAATGGTCTCGATCGTCACAATCCGATTTAGGATAATTTTACAAATCGTACGTTGGTTAAGCGGCATCACCCGCGCTCCAATCGTACGACGCTCGCATGGTAATCCTTAATCGTTCTTAGATCGGCCTTTTTGCGGTCCTAAATATCCCCTTGACAATCCTTGTGGTCAAAGCGTCATTTCCTATTCGAGTCGCCTAGATCCACGTATCTCGTCTTGCGTTAGCCCTTCCTCTTTAGTCAGGCTACTCAAATTGATTAGATTTAACTGGAATACAACTGAAATACATCGCTTGATATAAATAAACCACTCATTATAGAGTCTGAAGTTGATTGAAAATCTGAATGTCACAGAGGTTGTCTCGTCGGATCCTCAACGTGATCCCATCCGCATGAGATGTAGTTTGTAGCATGATGTGGAATCATTGAGCAGGGGGATCGCTTTGAAGGAGAAGCATGGGGCGATTGTGTGTGTGTATGTTAGTTAGTCTCCTACAAAATTGCTTAAACTTTCCCTTACACAACAACATTAGTTCATTCTGTTGGATTGAACCCTCTTCACAACAAGAGATAACTTCCAAGCTTCAAATATAAAGAAGTCTCTCCGACATACCACTATCCACAACATTTATCAATTTACACTTGGGATTTTATAGAGTAAGCCGTGAGAAAATTGAAGATGCTTCTCATTTTTAAAATTTAATCACATTTTCATAAGCTCAGGTCATGAACATTCTGTTGGCGTAAACATCGAGTCAACCGAACAACGAATGGAGGAGTTATACCAAATTAAAATTCCATTAAATTTGAGTTATTCGAATATAGTAATTTAAGAATTTTCAATTTCAAATTAAAAGGCACATAAAAATATATTGTGAAAACCTCAAAAACACACCGGACTAATGAGATTTTGTGGTGTTATATAACTAGGCACATTCATAATCATTGTTTGTTGGCAATGCATTCACCCAAGTATCAAAATGGCTAAATAATTGATGTTACTTGATGTGGAACATACATACATACAATATATAACATCTCTCCTTCGTCTAGAAGTGTTTTCTAAGTCAATGAGTCACTACGGATGCTCAAGAATGTGTATCTAAGAATCAGATGTACATGACTATCGGTCTTTCCGAACACTAACCACTGCTCAAAATTCTCCATTTGGTAGCCGTCCATATAGAGGTTGTCACACCCGATCCTCAACGTGATCCCATTGTCATAAACATACTAGACTAACCAAATTTTGTGGTGTTATATAACTAGGCACATTTATTTTCATAGTTTATTTGCAATGTATTCATCCAAATATCAAAATGGCCAAAAAATTGATGTGGAACATACATAGAATATATGACATCCCTCCTTCATCTTGTAGTGTTTTCGAAGTCAGTGTAGTCACCACGGAAGCCTAGAAAAGTGAATCCCAGAATCATATATACAAGACTATCGGTCTTCCGATCTCTACCTACTGCTCAGCATTCTCCATTTGGTAGCCTTCCAAGTAGAGCTTGTCTCGCCGGATCCTCAATGTGATCCCGTCCGCCTGAGATGTGTTTTGTAGTATGACATGGAACCATTGAGTAGGTAGATCGTTTTGAAGGGGAAGCATGAGATGATTGTGTGAATATATATGTGTGTGTTTGTTGTCTCGTACAAAATTGCATACAAAAACATTCATTCATTCCATCAGATCGAACGCTATTCACAACAAGAGCTTTCCAAGCTTCAAATCTAAAGAGGTCTCTCCCACATACCACTATCCATATTATAAATTAATTTATACTTGGGATTTTATAGAGTGAATGTGAGAAAATCAAAGATGCTTCTCATTTTTAAAATTCAATCACGTTTTCATAAGCTCGGATCATGAACGTTCCGTTGGCGAAACAATCGAGTGAATCGAACAATGAATGGAGAAGTTATACCCAGTTAAAATTCCATAAAATTTTAGTTCTTCGAATATAGTAATTTAAGAATTTTCAATTTCGAATTAAAAGGCACATAAAACTATATTGTGAAAAACCCATAAAGAAACCGGACTAACCAAATTTAGTTGTGTTATATAACTATGCGCATTCATATTCATTGTTTGTTGGTAATGCATTCACCCAAGTACTAGAATGGCTAAAAAATTGATGTGGAACATACAAACATACAATATATGACATCCTTCCTTCGTCTTGCAGTGTTTTATAAGTCTGTGTAGTCACCACGGAAGCCCAGGAAAGTGGATCCGGGCGAGGGCAAAGGAAACTCGGACTTGTCATGGGATAGCATTTGAAGAAGTCATTAGAGTTAGAATTGTAACTGAACTTTTTATTTATAAGAAATGTATACCCTTTGCCCTAAGTCATTTCGTTATGGAATTAGAATTGTACGGAGCAGTTTTATGGCTTTCGCGATCTTGTTACTTTGTCAAGTTGTTATTTGATTGGCTGAAGGATCTTGGATGGCACAGCTTGATTATGGCATGGTGGGATGTTCACGTGCTCGCCGGGTTCGGGGCGTGACAATATGTACAGGACTATCGGTCCTTCCGATCTCTATCTTCTGATTAGAATTCTCCCTTTGGTAACCATCCAAGTAGAGCTTGTCTCGCCGGATCCTCAATGTGATGCCGTATGCTTGAGATGTGTTTTGAAGTATGATATGGAACCATTGAGTAGGTCGATCGCTTTGAAGGGGAAGCATGGGACGATTTGTGTGTGTGTGTGTGTGTGTGTGTGTGTGTGTGTGTGTGTGTGTTGTCTCGTACAAAATTGCTTACAGCAACATTCGTTCTTTCCGTCGGATCAAACCCTCTTCACAATAAGAGATAACTTCCAAGCTTCAATTCCAAATAGGTCTCTGTGACATTCCACTATCCATGTTATATATTAATTTACACTTGAGATTTGATAGAGTGACTGTGAGAAAATTGAAGATGCTTCTCATTTTTAAAATTCAATCACATTTTCATAGGCTTTGGTCATGAATGTTCCATTGGTGAAAAAATCGAGTCAACCGAACAACGAATGGAGGAGTTATACCCAATTAAAATTCTATCAAATTTGAGTTATTCGAATATAGTAATTTAAGAATTTTGAATTTTGAATTAAAAGGCACATATAACTATATTGCGAAAAACCCATAAACAAACCAGACTAACCAAATATAGTGGTATTATATAACTATGCGCATTCATATCCATTGTTTGTTGGCAATGCATTCACCCAATTACCAGAATGGTTAAAAAATTGATGTGGAATATATATACATATAATATATGACATCCCTCCTTCGTCTTGCAATGTTTTCTAAGTCACCACGAAAGCTCAAGAAAGTGGATTCGAGAATAAGATGTGCAGGGCTATCGGTCCTTCTGAACTCTAATCACTGGTCAGAATTCTCCATTTGGTAGCCGTCCATGTAGAGGTTGTCTCGTCGGATCCTCAACGTGATGCCGTCTTCATGAGATGTGGTTTGTAGTATGATATGGAACCACTGAGTAGATAAATCATTTTGAAGGGGAAGAATAGGACGATTGTGTGTGTGTGTGTGCATATATATATATATATATATGTTAGTTTCATACAAAATTGCTTAAATCGTACAAAATTGCTTAAACTCCCCTTTATACAACAACATTCGTTTATTTCGTTGGATTGAACCCTCGTACTACTATCAAGGTTATATATTAAATTACACTTGGGATTTTATAGAGTGAACTGTGAGAAAATCGAAGATGCATGTCATTTTTAAAATTCAAACACATTTTCATAAGCTCGGGTCATGAACGTTCTGTTGGCGTAAAAATCGAGCCAACCGAACAACGAATAGAGGAGTTATATCCAATTAAAATTCCATCAAATTTGAGTTATTCGGATATAGTAATTTAAAAATTTTCAATTTCGAATTAAAAGACAGATATAACTATATTGTGAAAAACTCAAAAATAGACCACACTAATCAAATTTTGTGGCGTTATATAACTAGGCACATTCATATTCATTGTTTGTTGGCAATGCATTTACGCAAGTACCAGAAGGGCAAAAAAATTAATGTGGAACATACACATACAATATTTGACATCCCTCCTTCACCTAGCAGTGTTTTCTAAGTCAATATAATCACCATGGACGCCCAGGAAAGTGGATCCGGGAATCAGATGTACATGACCATCGGTACTTTTGAACTCTAACCAGTGCTTAGAATTCTCCATTTGGTAGCCGTCCAAGTATAGGTTGTCTCGTCGGATTCTCAACGTGATCCGTCCGAATGAGATGTGGTTTGTAGTATGATGTGGAACCATCGATTAGGTGGATCGATTTGAAGGGGAAGCACGGGATGATTGTGTGAATATGTTAGTCTAGTACAAAATTGCTTAAACTTCCTCTTACGCAACAACAGTCGTTCATTCCGTTGGATTGAATCCTCTTCACCACGAAAGATAATTTCCAAGCTTCAAATCCAAAGAGATCTCTCCCACGGGCCACTGTCCATGTTATATATTAATTCATACATGAGATTTTATAGAGTAAGCCGTGAGAAAATCAAAGATGCTTCTCTTTTTTAAAATTCAATCACATTTTTATAAGCTCAAGTCATGAACGTTCCATTAGAGTAAAAATCGAGTGAACCAAACAGCGAATGGATGAGTCATACCTAATTAAAATTTCATCAAATTTGAGTTGTTTGAATGTACATAACTATCGATCTTTCCGAACTCTAGTCACTGCTCAAAATTCTCCATTTGGTAGCCATCCAAGTAGAAGTTGTCTCGATGGATCCTCAACGTGATCTCGTTTGCATGAGATGTGATTTGTCGTGTTTTGTGGAACCATTGAGTAGGTGGATTGCTTTGAAGGGGAAACACGAGACGATTGTGTGAATATATATATGTATATTGTGTATATATATACACACATATATATATTGT
The DNA here is from genome assembly GCA_028455895.1 of Rhodomyrtus tomentosa. Taxonomy (NCBI): domain Eukaryota; kingdom Viridiplantae; phylum Streptophyta; class Magnoliopsida; order Myrtales; family Myrtaceae; genus Rhodomyrtus; species Rhodomyrtus tomentosa. Next base: position 42,193,341 of record JAPCWY010000003.1, on the reverse strand, counting down.
ATATTATATATATGTTTGTGTGTATGTATGTTAGTTTCGTACAAAATTGCTTAAACTCCCCCTTACACAGCAACATTCGTTGCTTTTGTTGGATTGAACTCTCTTCACAGCAAGAGATAACTTCCATGCTTCAAATCCAAAGGGGTCTCTCCGACGTACCACTATCGAGGTTATATATTAATTTACACATAGGATTTTATAGAGTGAACTGTGAGAAAGTCTAAGATGCTTCTCATTTTAAGATTCAATCACATTTTCATAAGCTCGGGTTATGAATGTTCCGTTGGCGTCAAAATCAAGTGAACCTAGCAACGAATGGAGGAGTTATACCCAATTAAAATTCCATCAAATTTGAGTTGTTTGAATATAGTAATTTAATAATTTTCAAATTAAAAGGCACATATAACTATATTGTGAAAAACTCATAAACATACCGGACTAACCAAATTTTGTGGTGTTCTATGCTTAGTCACTTTCATATTCATTGTTTGTTGCCAATGTATTCACCCATGTAGGTAAATAATAGAATGAGCAAAGGTTTTTGTGTAAGGAGTATATATACACACACCCCATTTACAGCTGCCTTTTTTCTGTGGAGGACTCGGAGGAAAGGTGGAATAAATCAATAAGGAAAATATTTTGTATCCTATTTGTTCATAGTTTCTTAAACGTCTTATTTCCACGTAAATGCATATGCACTTTCTTACTTAATACACCTTACCAATCCTTCTTCATAACGAGAGATAGCATCCAAACTTCAAAGTCAAGAGGTCTCTCCCTTGTACCTTTACAATGTTACGCATTAATTTACACTTAGGATTTTTTGGAGTGAACAGTGAAAATTACAAATACGCTTCTCATTTTTAAAATTCACTCACATTTTCATAAGTTCAGGTCACGAACTTTCCATCGGCATAAAAATCGAGTGAATTAGAAATCTAATGAAGGAGTTATACCCAATTAAAATTTCGTCAAATTTAGGTTATTCAAATAGTAACTTAAGAGTTTTAAATTCCAAATTAAAAAGCACATATAACTATATTGTGAAAGCCGGACTATCTAGATAATGTTATTTCTAGAAATCTCTACGAATTTGTCCAGCTTCTCACTCTCACTCTTCAATCTAGTTTAACACTGCTTATCATCATTAAGTCAAATAATCTTCTCTCTAAAGAAAAACATGCTATCGTGGTTGCCTAATTCAATACGGTGCCTCACCTACTTATCCGGAGCTCCTTTGAAGTAATCTACCAATCATTGTTTACAAACCAACATATCAAATCTGAAAATTGTACTAAATGAAAAATAAACATTACCCATTGCATTTATAACTTATTAAATTTACCATTTTCCTCCGGCTGATCAATCTTGAACTTCATCTCAAACGTCACCCTACAAAGTAAATGTCTGATATGATGATGCAAGCAATAGTTTTTTGGGCTAATACCATGAAATATCTCAAATTGATACAATTGGAGCAAATTGGTAAAAATACCCCAAACTATTTTATTGACCACAAAAAATACAAACCGGTAAAAATGTGACAACTTTATCCCAAACTATTTTTTTACATAAAAAAAATCTAACCTGATACAAATGTGATAAATTTACTCCAAATTAATTTTTTATCAAAAAATATCAAACTAGAACATATATGACAAATTTATCCTCTATTAGTTTTCGTTAAATTGAGTTGATACCACAAAAAATTTGAAAATACACGCGTAGCAAATATAGGGTAACATGTACACTCGACAATTATCACGTGTCATTAAACTTATCGATTTGACGGTAAAATTTAACGAAACCTAACTGATGGTAAATTTATCATAGTTGTACCGATTTGGGGTAAATTTATTACAGCTGTTTCAGTTTAGAGATTTTCATGGTAAAAAAAATAGTTTAGGATAAATTTGTCACAGGTGTACCAGTTTAAGGTTTTTTACGGTATTAATCCAATTTTTTTAATTGGAAAAGAACATGTTTTTACTTAATTTATTAAACCACTTTATCTTGATTGAACATTGATATTAAATAGGCGGGACGTGCGATATATGTTTAGTAATCAAAATGAACACGCTGAAGAATTGAGATTCTTCACGACTGAAGATGTATTGGTCCAAAATCAAAACAAAAAGAAAAACTAGTTGAATTCCCTTGAAAGTTTCTCATCAATATTACCGAGGTATCGTAGAGCTACATCCCTTGCGGATTTTATTTCACTGCACATTTCACGAGATCAAAAGAAATTATTACAATCGACTGGCAGATGTCCAAATCTACTTACATCTACCGTTTTTTGCTTATCTCGACCAGTTGTCACTATCTCTTAAATCATTCTGACTTGCTTATAGGTTATAGGTTATGTTACACGGATACAAGATATAACTCGCGGCATTACACGACACGATACATCGATACGTCAGTTCTTAAAAAATAAATAATTTCGATGCCTGAGACACGTTATATATTATATGTATATTTTTATAAAATTATTCATAAAAGATCAAATTATTTGAGATTTGATTTTTAGTTAATGGGCTCAAATTTTATTACATCTCTCTTTCCCCTCCCCTGTTTCTTTTATTCTTTTACTGACCTAACTAACCTCTTTCCCAAAAAAAAAAAAATTCCTCATGTGGCCCAACCTTTTTACTCTCTCTCTTTGTCAGCCCCCCAAACGACGCGACCTACTCCGCTTCTTCTTCCTTTCTTTATTTTCTTGATTCTTCGTTGTTGACACCTAAATTTTTATTTTTTATTTTAGTCATTTTCTGCTTAAAAAATTAGAACTAATTTTAGTTCTAGACAAAAAAAAAATTCAACATTCATATTTTATTTGACAATCAGGCTTTGCATTTACAATTAATCGGACCAACAATGGATGGATTTAATTTGAGGGTTTAAACTCAATTGAATTATCTGAACTAAACCCATGAATATTGAATACTAGTAGGGGACGAAAATTGCTAAATAAAATGTCAAGTTGGAGTATTGACTTATCTTAAAACTTGGTGGGCAATTAAACTGAATATTATCACATAACACTAATGATATTAAAAGATATCATATTGATGATGAAAGATATATCTTTAACAACCTCAGCTCCAGTCTATAAATAGAGGCTACACCTTCATAATCAGGAGTCAACAATTGTGCTCAGAAAATTTGACAGAGAGTGAAAAAAAGGGCTGCTCGAGTATTGCAAACTAAAGCCAAAGAAGACGTCCTAGTGATGGAAAAAAATACCTTCCTGCGAGGAAGGTCAACCACAAAAGATGAGCTATTATTTTAATCCTTTTTTTCTCTCTTGTGCGGATCAACAAGAGTAAGGCACTACCACTCGAGGAGTGTCAAGCTTTGACCCGATGAAGCGATTTGTTCATTGTCCAAGCCGCGTACCCTATCACTTCTTGCCGGTTTGCGAAAAAGTCAGTCACGATCCCGATGACATGCATGCTACCTATCAATAGCGAACGGTTGACCCCCACCCCCCCCCCCCCCACCCCCCCCCCCCCCCCCCCCCCCCCCCCCCCCCCCCCCCCCCCCCCCCAAAGAACCTCGGTGATCGCCTTGGCATCATCCACGAAGGGGTTGTTTTGTTGATCTGATAGTGCAAGCCTTTTGTCAATGCTTCTTTGACTCATTCCTACTCAAATCGACCATCGCTAGTTGATCACCGAGCATTGATGTTCACTTGTGCGAGTCCTAGCACCGGCTAGTCCTTGGTCCAATATCGAATCGATTTGATATCGGCTCAAATTTGGAAAGATAATCTTCAGAAATGGTAAAAATTCTTATTTTTATTAATTGAAATATTTACATGCCTATTTCGGATTTTGAATACTTACTTACCTATCTTAGAATATTATGAATATATTGCATTAAAGTGGATATCTTTTTCCAAAATACGGGTCGATTAGGAAAATTTACTTTCCTAATCCGCAAATTGTCACATAATCGAAAAAGTCCATCTTAAGATTATCGATCGATCAGGCAAGGATTTGGACTCAATCGTTAATCGTAAGATTACGAATTAAAGATTAATTCAAATATCCGTGAAATATTTCAAAACTTGATTGATTTATCCACTTTCTTGATTGACATGGATTGGCATATTCGCTTTTCTAATTTAATATGAATTGCTTGATTGTCATTTTTTTTTAGACTATATCTGTCGCACGATGTAATCGCACAAATTCTAAAAAATTGCATTCATTCATTTCCATATTTGAAAATTACATATCTTTTAGAAATAGCATCACGTAGATAATTGCATATCCAATCCCTCTTGTAAAATATTCAGACTGGATTGCATTTTATGATAGAAATTGTATGTTTAAGTAGAATTTCATGTCTAAATTAATTCGTCTTTAATATATTAGGGTTTAGATCAATTTAGACTCTAAAATGTGCAAGATAAATTGTGTTTTGACATAGTTCTATTTTAGGAAATTAATTCATCCGAAAATATTTATAAAAAAATGTTCTTCCATGCCATGACATATTTGCCACGTCATTTTTGCCATGTCATCTTAGGTTGCATTTTAGCTTAAATTGCATGTTAGAATTGCATGTCTCGATTTTAATTAATTTATGTGTCACGTAATTAAATTAATTAAATCCTTGTCTCATTTTTGCATAAATTTAACGTGCATGTCATCTAGTTTAGTCATACATTTAATTCATGTCATTGCATCCTAAAATAATTTCATGCATCACATGTACCATAGTCTTTTATGCATTCATATAAAAAATAAAAATGTAAGAATGATAATGTTGGCTCCCTGAGTTTATTTGATTTATGGATATTCAATTAATTGTCGGCGCACTTGCATGATAACCTTTGTTAGTGACTTAGGTTAAAATCAATTATTATCGACTTAGATTAAAATCAATTAATGTTGCATTCTCAAATGATTTTTCATGAAATAAAATGATACCAAAAGGGCATTAGAGTAATCTAGCGCAATCAAGTCCCCGAACTCTTAAACTCTAGTTCGTAGGAACAAAATAGTTTTCCCGCTATTTTTTTAGGTTTTTAATCAACCTACCGTAAATGATTAGTGGAGAGTCCAATTTTATAATCTTTGCGTGTTAATCATATTGAATCAGAAGTTGCAATTTTGTATAGATTTGGGAGAATCCGGGTTAGGTTAGTTAAATAATTAACCTAATAATCTATTAGCCTAGAATTTTTCATAATTTTTTAGTTCGCGACATTCATCTTCTTCTTTCTTTCTGTAACTCCCTTATCTGACAACCATCACAGCCATCACCTACATCCCCACCTCACCGCACTCCACTGTTCGTCGCTCCCTCCGTTGCCAGTTGCCTCTCGCCGTTCCCTCTGTATCTAGTAGCCGCAAAACCCAAGCTTGTTGTGACCCAAATCCGAGAGATCCGTGGTCGAGCCCCGTCTCGAGATCTCCAAGTCCGACCCCTTGCGTCCGTGAGCCCCTACGCCGGCCAAAGCCCCAGCCGCGTCGCCAGATTCAAACCCCAACAACCCCTCGACTTCCCTTCTCCTCTGCAGATACGACCTGGTGGCGTCGCCAGATCCGAACCTTGACGGACCCTCTACCTCTTTTTTCCTCTATAACCGTGACCCGACCTCTCTCATTCTTCTGCTAGCCACCAACGCACCACCAGACAGGCACGTGTTGACTGTGTGTCCGAGAAGAGTCCGATGGTGTCCAGTCGTGTCGGACGCGTGTCCGAGTCAGACACGGAAAAATTTCAAAAATAAGTGAGTCCGCGTAACAGAGCCTTAGGTGGACATTGTGCACGGTTTTTAAAGGAGAGGTCCTGGTCAATGAGAATTGAAGTTTTGGGAAGACTAAAAGCAATGATAATTCACATAATTAACGGACCAAACAAGTCAAGAATCCAATAAATGCTTGAAAAATAAATAGGTTTTAACCATTTGTTTGGAGTGTAAATATGATCACGAGGAATGTCTCCTCGTCGTCGTCGTCTCCTTCTACCTAGAGCCGACCACTCGTTCCCGATCTTCTTGAGGTGTGGTATCTCCATCCACTGGCCCAGATTTGAGTTTAGAGAAGCAAGGTGCCGACTGGATCGAACCTTTTTCACAAGAAGAGACAGTTTTCAAGCTTCAAAGTCAAGAGTTCTCTCCCATATGCCTTACACTTGGGATGTGAACTGTGAAAAAGATAAAGATGCTTCTCATTTTTAGAATTCACTCACATTTTCATAAGTTCGGGTTGTGAACTTTTCATTGGCATAAAAATCGAGTGAACTGAATATCGAATGGAAGAGTTATACCCAATTAAAATTTCGTCAAATTTAAGTTATACTAATAGTAAGTTAAGAGTTTTCAATTTCAAATTAAAAAGCATATATAACTATATTGTGAAAATTCATAAATGTACTGGACTAACCAAATAAGGCTTTCTCTAGAGATCTCCACGAGTTTGTTTAGCTTTTCTCTCTCACTCTTCAATCTATTTTAATACTGCTTACCATAATTAAGTCTAATAATCTTCTCTCTAAAGCAAAACATGTTATCGTGGTTGCCTAATTCAATACGGTGAGTCACCTACTTATGCAGAGCTTCTTTGAATTAATCTACCAATCATTGTCGACAAACCGACATACCCATCAAATTTGAAAGTTGTACTAAATGAAAAATAAACATTAATGATTGCATTTATAAATTATTAAATTTGCCCATTTTCCTCCAAGTTTGACTGTAGTCGATCAATCTTGGACTTCATCTCAGGCGTCACTCTGCAAAACAAGAGTCAGATATGACGATGCAAACCATTTTTTTTTCATCAAAAAAGAATATGTTTCTACTTAATTTACTAAACCAGTTTATCTTGATTGAACATTGATATTCCACGGTTATTCAGATGGTAACCTAAACAAGCAGGATGTGCAAGTAATTGATGTGAACGCACAGAGGAATTGTGATTCTTCACGACCGAAACCTCTAGGAGCTTGATGTGTTGGTCAAACATGAAAACAAAAACAAAAACTAGTTGAATCACCTCGATAGTTTCTCATCAATACTACCACGGTATCGTAGAGTTGCTCTTACGGACTTTACTTCGCTGCACATTTCAGGAGATCAAAAGTAAACAAAAAAAATTATTACAATTGCCTAGAAGCGTGCACATCGATTATAGCATCATATAATTAAAATAGTTTAAGGTTGTCGTCACCATTAAAATGGTTTAGGACTAAATTGACCGTCATACAATAGATACAGGACTTATTATACAATTTTTCCATATCAAGGAAGGCCTCGCCGGACTTGCGCTTTGACCACAATTTTCTCCATACCAATTTCTTTGACTATTGCTTTTACCTCAACAAACCTCACAATGCAATCGACACATTTTAATGGTCAATTGGTTTTCATAAAACAAAGCAGAGACTGTCACATCCTAATTCTCGGGCCCGCAATAACCCTGCCAAAACGCATCAGGTCATAAAGTACAACGTCTCAGGCAAGTCATCGACCCATTATACGACCACACAAGCACGTCAGATAATTAAGTCAGTTCTTATCTTCGCATTTTGTCAAATGCACTCACAAACTGTCATGCTCAAAATTGGCTCAATGCCATTTTTCGTGCTCAAAATCAAGTTCACGCATAATCATATGCTTATATATTATTCACTAGATTTTGTATCTATCAACAGGATGATCAATCATCAAATGCACATAAATCATCATATTCCATAATTATCAGATAATCACCAAATAATAAAATAATAATTTCATGATAGTAACCATCTAATAATTAATTAATAAATAATTATTTATTCATGCCATATTTAAATAATCCAAATTTCAATTCACGAAATTAAAATATTTAGTGATCGCAAAATATATAAGTAGATTATAATTAAAATAAATATATCTGACACCTGTTACTTATTCTCATCACAATCAATTTCGGTTAAATTATTTTTCGAACGCAGTTAAATTTGTATTTAGAGTTTAGGGGTTAACTCCGGCGGTCGATGCCAGGTTGGATACGGAAGTGACAACGAATAAGGCTTTGGAACGGCGGCGATCCTCGAAAATCTTCTGGCACGAGCTTTGGACTTAGGCTAGAAAACTTGGCCCACGGCTTCGCCACTTGGCCCACTTGGCCTACGGACTCGGCCCACGGGCCCGGCCACACGGCCACAGGATCTCGGCCAAGGCCCAGGAAGACCGGCACTCGGGCCCGGCTCACGGCCCAGAAAACTGACACACGGGCCAGGCTAACGGCCCACTTTGGCTGGCACACGGGCAGGACGGGACCGAACATGGCGGAGAACAGGGGCGTCGGAGCTTCGGTGAAGGCTGATTGCAATGGTTCTCGGGGCACGACGACGAGTCTGAGAAGCTCGAGTTGCTGGAACAGCGGTGCCGGGATTCTCGGGTGCAGCTTGGAATAGCGGCTGGGACGGTCCAACGACAACTCGAGGGCGGTAAGCCAGCGGGTCAGCGACGCCGGGGACTGAGGACAACGGCCGAGGAGGCTCGGGTGGTGGCTGGACAATGACCACGGGGCTACAGGGGACGATGGCGTGGCACGGGAGGGGCTGCTAGCGCCCGGTTTCACACAGAGGAGGGACGGGCCAGTGCTCCCGCGGCTTCGGCTGTTCACGGTTTGGGGCTCGAGCGAGGCTCGACTGAGTCGGGGTCGGACAGCGACGAGCCGACGAGCTGACGACGGCTTGGTTTAACGGACCTGGGTCGCCGATGGTGGCGTTTGGGCAAAACAACAGCTCGGAACGACTGCTGGGCTCGATGTCAAGTCTCCAGCTCGCAGATCTAGGTTGCGGCTGAGCACGGCGTTAGGAAGCTTGAGTCAGAGGCGTCGGGGATTGGATGGCATCGAATGGCCTCAGGCGGCTCGAATCATCGGTCCCGGGTGGCCGAACAACGAGCTTCGAACGACAACTACTCGGGCGAAGGCTCGGGCTAGCGACACAGGGGGTGGTGCTGACGGACGCGAGAGCTGGCGGCGATCTTGGGAGCGTCGGACACGGTCAGAAGCGAAGAGAGGATCGTCGGGGTGAGGGGGGTGTCGCCATGGAGCAACAGCGACAAGATGGGCACGGCGGCGCGAGTCGCGTTGGCCCTCGGTCCAGCGTGCTCCCGCGGTAAGGTGGCGCCACAACCGAATCGAAGTTTCCTGGCGAGATGTGGTGGAGTCGGAGTAGAGTTGGGCAGCGACTGGCGGGGAAAGGCGACGGTATGAGGGCACGGGTCTCTACGGTTGGGCTGAGTCGCACGACGGAAGAGGAAGAAGAAGTTGCAGCAGATATAAGTAGAAAAGGAAGAAGGAGAAGCGTGAGAAAAAGGTTCCATCGTCCTACAGGAGTAACGAAAAGCAACAGGGAAAAAGCTAGACTTTCGGTTCCTTTGCCAACTAGAGAGGACTAAAGAAAGAGCAAAAGGACACGTGAGACGCAAGAGAAAGAAAAGGGAGACATGAGCAGCAGAAGATTAAGACTTGAGGTGGAGGCCACAATCATCCTCCCCTTCTTTTCAATGGTCAGTAGCGCAAGAGAGAGAGAGAGGGGGAAACACCTCAGCCGAAGTGCATCCGGACGGGCCCACGAATGAAATAAATTTTACCCTAATTAATAATATTGTCCTAAATAAATAAAATCCAAAGACAAAATGGTAATTTCTCAAATGGGTATCGGATGGTATTTTGGCTCAATCCATTGAGAATAAAATTGGAATTTCGCATTTAGGATTCGCTAAAAATTAAATTTACTCGCGATAAGTCTTGATTTTACTAGTCAAAATTTGACGATTCAAACTTGATCTTTTCTGACAAGCGTTAAGAAATAGCCAATCGTCGTCTTCTAAGTCTTCAAAATCAAATTTCATTTTCCATGCTGAAATTTATGATTTCTTTTAAAGATGTTGAAATTCCAAGACGTCACAGAGACTACTACTCCCATAAGCCACATATAAGGATAAATGCAAAGTTATTACACACGAGACTCTAGCAGGACTGAATCATAATATCTCTATCAATACCCAAAGAATGAAAAAAAAAAATTCCAAAAATTTTCTCCCAAGTGGTTCCAATTTCTCCAAGTTCCCCATGGTAGCAGACTTTGTTTTAAAATGCTCCTTTAATAACTAGATGCCTGGGTCGTGCGACCCGCGGTTGCACTCGGAGGCCCTGATTTGAATCTGGAGGAAAAATTAAAACGAAGAGAAATCCTTATTGATTAGCAAACACATTGATTTTTTCCCCTCTCTCTTTCACCCAATTTGCAACACTTCAATTTTTGAGATGATATATCTATTATTGTTCTGTCAGGAGGCAGGCAGGTTTTTAGACCAACCTTACTTATTCTTTTACGGGTGAAATCAACAGATAATGAACCATACAAGTCTTTCCAACCCATCACCGTGGAACAATCAATCACTATTAAGCACAAGATCCATCGAATAGAGCGCACAAAAAGTGAGGGAGGGCCTCGAATGCAGTCGGCCAGGGTCATTGGGCGCTGGCCAAGGCCCATACACCTCCACTAGCCATCCCTACTCTCGCCGGCCCTTCCCAACGATGGTGGGGCGGCAGAGGCGAGGGCTTTGTTTGCTTATCCCCATCCCCTCTTTTTTCTATTTTAAATTTTAAAATTTTAGCTTATTTTCAGTCTAATTTAAATAAAATGTATTAACATTTTTTATTTACACCAAAACAACATCATTTCAACCATACAGGAAAAAAAATAATTAAAAAAAGAGCCATGTCACCATTTTTCTTTAGTTAAGTTGAATGGAATTGATGCGAGAACTTGAATGTAGCAATTTGACAAATTTTAGAAACTAATTACACTTTTTGCAAGTTTTTTATGATTTAAATATACTTTCACGATAAATTTTAGAATTTTGAATACATTTATCTCTAAATTTTCAATTCATTACTCGGGTGCCGTGATTTCGAAATAGACATTCACGTGCATCTTTATTTTTATTTTATTTTTTTGGACCAAAAACATCCAACTACTACAAAAAGATAAAAAAACGGAAAGGAGTTTGGAGGATGGAATTAAATATAAAATTAACAGTTAAGGACCGAAAGAAAAGACTCAAACTCAGTTAGGAATAATAAAAAAAAAAGGTACTAACATAGTCGCATGCAGAAATTTTAATTACCGTTAGGTCAGGGGTTTTATATTACCATTTTATCCACTGTATCCTCTGAGATTTTTAATATTTACTTAAAATTCACAAAAAAATCTCTTCTAATCATTGAATATTGCCTTCATGATCACTTAATTATCCGATGAGGGTGCTGTTAATCATTATTTTCAAACACAATTAAATATAACTAATAAACAAAATAATTCGATTTTCTTAAAATAACGGATTGAAACTAAAAAGCTTTATTTGTTTTAACTACGCGACAAGTATCTCGAAGCACATCTACATAGATAGATGTTCTAGAATAAGAATATATTCTAAATAACAATAAAATCATAAGAGTTCAGACAAATAAGGAAACGTTAGAATCTTAAATATAGGTGCGATCATAATTTGACAAATTGAAATCTTTCAGGAAATATGTCCGACACTTGCTAGGATAAAACCTTGCTATAAATACTCCCTGAGGTTTCTTCTATCTTTTCTCAGCTGCTGCCATCTCAATAGTACTTCTCAACCTCCATGATCCTCAAAAGCAAAATCCAAGTTGTCGTCCTCGTGTGAGAGAGAGTAGTCACAGACTCGAGGCCATGGCGGAGACAAAGAGGCAAACCCTCGGTCGCCGCCGTCGAACCGAATGCAAGATCATCGAGGACAAAGCCGCGCGCGAGGTGACGTTCTCCAAGCGTCGCTGGGGCATGTTCCAGAAGGCGAGCGAGCTTGCCGTCTTGTGTGGTGCTGAGGTTGCGATCATCGCCTACTCGCCCCACGGCAATCCCTTTGTCTTCGGCCACCCATCCGTCGATGCCGTCATCGACCGTTACATCTCCGGCGGAGATGGTGCCCGAGCAAGCGAGGCGGCGATTCCGGCCGCGATCTGCGCCATTGACGAGCGCAAGAAGCAGTACCAAGATGCAGCGTCGAAGCTCGAGGAGGTGAATAGGCACGCGATCGAAGCCGGAAGGAGAAGAGCTGCCGGGAATCGTTTCGGCGGCAGGTGGTGGGATGGGAATGTTGATGATGGCATGGGAGTGGAAGAGTTAGAGCATTATGTGGCTTCTCTGGAGAATACGATGAAGAAGGTCGCTGATAAAATAGATACCAAAGTCTGCGTCTAAATTATGATTCTTTGTTTCTGTTTCGATCACTTAATTTGTTTGCGGAAGATTATGAACATACTATCGCCTCGCAAACATCGATACGTAGTTCTTTTGATGCGTTTTATAATGCGTGGAACGGCTCAAAGTCGAAACCCTAATCTAATACTAATCACTTTGCGAACCTAATTGGTCGAGCGGCGCCTGTTTATCAGAATTGTTTCATATCTCGAGGCACCGGATTCTTCTTTTGGGCTTAAAGATGTATGCAGTTGTAGCACTACTACAAACTCCGAAGTGTGTTCTTGAGCTTTAATCTCGGCAGCGCATGTTTTATTTCTCCTTTTGCGATTTTGTTGATCCAACTAAATTGATGCGGTAAAGCCTATGTTAAACTGCGTTTCCTGCTTTATGCTTGTGATATTTCTCTTTGATGGCGGTCATTGCTCTTATAGGACTTCAATCAACTCCATTGTTCTTTCAAAAGATGCTTCGAAACATAGATTTTGCCAATGAGGATTAACATTCAGCCTGGGGTTTTGGTTGCACCGAGACCTTTCTTATGGAACATGGATGTAGAATGACGTCATTTTCAAATCCAACCCATCGACTGGAAACTGGATCGTTCCAATGAAACCAATGAATTATTAGCGAGGGTGAGCAACACATATTTTAATTCTGATGGATTGATCAAAATTAGATTTATGTTTAAGAAAGACATAAGTACGCTCCACGTGTCAATATTTATTGTCGCTCACTTCAATGTTAATGTTTTTTTTAATCACTTAAGTGCCAAATTAGAGAAAAAATTGATTGCTTTAGTGCCAACGATGAGAAATTCCAGCGACCTTACCGGGGTTGGCACTTAAATAATTATTTTTTAAAAAATTGATACTTAAATGATCTAAAAAACGATCACTTTAGTATCAAATCGAAGAAAAAACGATCACTTTAGTGCTAATTTTGAAAATCAGCTCCCTAAATTAGTGTCATTTCTTATTGTAATGCCCTTATCAAGAAAAGTTTATTGTGGAATGACGCACCATATAGTGATTCTGAGATCCTGCACAGTGAGACTGAGAGCCATTCTCCCTGTGTGAAGGTTATTTTTGATATATTGTGAAACACATTGGCAATAAGTTATTCAGGGGGGACAACAACCCGAAAATTTTGGATATCGCAAATAATAAGACGATCAAACGATAGTGAACCTTATCTTAGGATTCCATCGGTTCCAACTCTGAAGTTGCTGCATGGATTTTTTTTTTTTAAATGAAGAAACAAGTGACACTGACAAGGAACGGGCACTAATTCGAGATCCGGATTGAGGTTTGCATATTGAGAGCGACACTTTGGAGCGGCAATGTGCCATTCGCAAATTCATATGAGGACCATGGGAAGTGCCAAGCGTTAAGTGGGAGGTAACAGTGGACCTTGCCAATTTGGCAAAGTGATTTGCGAAGACATATTCGGTCCAATGGCCTGCGGATTTGGCACAGGTGTAAAGATCATGAATATTAAAGAACGCCACTTCGCAAGGAACTTTGGAACATCCTCGGAAATGAGAGGATTCGGATCGCCTAATATCCGCAACGTTAAGAGTGACATTGATCAAATCGGGCAGTTCAAATCAAAATGGATGGCCTGATTTGATGTATAGACGGACTGATTTGATCCATATCACACTTCAAAATTTTTAAAAATTCTCGTCTATATTTTTTCCTCAACATTGAATTGACTGTTCATTTTGATTTGAACGATTCGATTTGATTAATTTAATATTAAATTCATAATATTAGGGATTCGTTTTCAAAATGAGATGGTTTGACATTTTGGGGAAATAAAATCAATCATTCCTCCGTACCTCGAGCAATTCGCCCGAACCACATACCAAGAGAAACGAACTCGTAAATTGGAGGGGGAAAAGATATACGTAGCACGGGCACGCCGATCGGAGTATTTTTGCGTGTCGGACACGAGCGATACAGCCGAACACAGAAGATCGTGTGTTCGGACGGCCAATAAAAACGGATAGCCGTATCCGACATTATCGATTTGTTTGGACACGTTCCAACACGTTCGGGACACGTCTCGACAAGTCCGGGACGCGTACCGACACGCCTAGTTGATATTTTAAATAAATATATATATATATATATATATATATATGTTGTGATTTTATAAGTTTGAAACTACTATTTGGGGTCACTGTTACCGTAAAACAATTATATCTGAATGTCAAATATGAAGTATTTGTGACTTTTAGACATAATGATATTTGGAGTTTATAAAAATAATCACATATAGATAATATTTGTCGTGTTCCGTCGTGTTGAAATTTTCTTTTTTTTTTAGAACTGCCGTATCTGCGTGTCGTGTCGTGTTGTATCGTGTCCCGTGTCGTATCGATGCTACATAAGGAAAGATAGCACCATGAGGAGCTGGCAAGCGATGTACGTACATGCAAAAAGTTAAGGAAGGGAGGGGAGCTGGCAGTCGTGCATGAAGAGAGGTGAAGCATGTGTATGCCACGTGGTTGGAGATTCCTCAAAATTTTCGAAACGGGTCCCTATCACATCTTGACAGGGTGCCCCTGTCAATCAGGACCGTTCGTTCAATCACGGACGGCCCTGATTTACACGAACTGCTCTAATTTGATGGGGAAAATAAAGGGGAAAAAAAATTAGCTGCAATTTTGAAAGATTTGGACTGTTCGTTGTTGATCAGACGGCCTTGATCAAATCAGTAGCACCTCTGTCAAGACTGCGGCTTGGCAATTTTGCGCCTGCAAATGGAATTCGTCATTGCATCCGGTTGCTCGTGTAAGTCGCCCAAAGAATAAAAGCGAGAAGGTGGTGAGAAACAGAGGGAGAGCTATTGTGAAGACTCTCGGCCCCAGACCCTCTATTTTCTCTACGTACCACCAGCCACAACCGGTTTTATTCATCTTCGCCGAAGATCAGGCCACCGCGTCACGTCAAGGCGAGTTGCATTCCCCATGATCTGTTTGGTGGATACAACAGTGGGGTGGCCGACCCACCAGCGCCCCATCCTCGTCTCCATCGTCCCCGTTGTGGTTCCCACCAAGCAGATCATGGAAAATTGGGTCCTCCCGCTAGCCGTCAATATCGCTACGAACCTGTACTGTCAATGAGCCATGCCCACTGCTACGTCCATAGTCAGGGTGGTGACGACACGAGTGAGAATCAGCCCCACCACACTCGGATGGTCAAAGTCTTGGGACTCAGCTTCTAGGGTAATAGAGAGGCCGTAGCATGCCTAGGGGGTATCGGAATGGACATCCTGTCTGCCTAAAATAATTGATACCAAAAGTGTAAGAAAATCTTAGCGAGTTAAATTCAGTTACTCTAACACCTGCTTGATCCACGATATAATTTAGTCTAAAAAACACGGCGTTCGGGTCTCAAATAACAATTGACAGATTTGCCTTCAATTGTCACACACACATCATATGAGCATATAGCACACATGCATGCACTCCCAGTGCCATCTCATTCGCCCACCACCTCGAGTCATTACTACCTCGCAATGCCTTTCCCTTTGCCCGGTTTCATATACGGCTTCCATGACAACTCCCCGCCATGGCAGTCCTCCTTCTGAGGCTTCGCGTTGTCACCTGCAGCCCACCCGGCGCCACTTACGGGGGCATCCAGTCTCTCTCAGGTTACATTAGCACTTATCCGTGGTCCTCCACCTCGCAACTCCCACCCCGAAATATGTGATGAAGATGCACCCACGCTGTGGGAACGAATTTCACAATGCAACGTAGTTTTATAACGACAGATGAGGAGAACATTACCACATGATTTCGTACATAAAACCGACGCAACGTTCCGCGGCCGTCCCGGAGACAGTTTGTGCAGAGTACTCTTAATAAACCGCACGGTCCATCATCAGGGATTCTCACTCTTGTGCATCATCTCCTCGTCATTTCGCGTCATATGCCCACACGGTTGGGACCAATTAACTCCACTCGGCATACTTTAGGTCTAACTAGTCAATGTTTTGTTTGTTTTCCCTTTCTATTATTATCAGAGTATAGCCACTTCTCCCAAAGAAGTCAGAATCGATTGGCCTATTTGCCATAACTCCTCTAATAAGCAGTGAATGATAGCACCTTTCATGCTCCTCTCTTCTAAACATTTCATCAGCATCCTCTTCTCCTGCTAAAAACTTAAGTACCACAGGCTGAAAATGGGCATACGTTGCCTCATCATCATCTTCTCTCAAATAATCACTAATAGATATAGCATATGTTTCCTCAGCGTCTCTTCATCAATTCTATTGACCTCTTGCTCAATTCTTAAGGATTCACAGACCTTGTCTTTCCCTTTCTCAGAAGATCTCACTTTCTAAAATTCATTCCCTGGTAGCCTGCCTAATCTCTTCCTGTGTCAGCATCTCCCTAAACTTATACAGTTCTTGTTCATCAAGAAATCTATTCAATCACACAAATTCAAATATATCATTATCCTGCTTTCAAAAATGACTCTTATAAAAATCCTTAGAAGGTATTTTCCTAAGTCTTTCTTTTATTTCAGGAAATTTATTTTTCACATCGCTTTCCTTTTGAAAACTCGGTCCCAATTTGTTATAATAAAGGATTTGTATAGAAAGTATGTGGTATAGTATTTTTGACCCATATGAGAATTTCTTATGGATATCCAAAGTTTCTTTTCTCAAAAAGGCATTTTCTTTTTCGAAAAGATCTTTCTCCTCTTTCAAGGAATTTCTTTCTTCTTTGAAAAGATCTCTTTCGTATCTTAAAGAAATGCTTTATTTCTCAAGGATTTCAATTCTAGATTTTAATAGGCTATTCTCCTTGGAAACATAATCAGATTTCTCTTTTATTTGAGAAAATTCCTTTTCAAGAAAGCTAATTTTATCCTTTTGAAAAACGTCTCTTTGTTTGAACATAGCTACTTTCTTTTTCAATTTAGAAAGTCTTTTGAGAGTAGCTTTATATTCTAAATATAGCTCACCAAAATATACAAATACATTAGAAGAAATTTCTGAATGAGTTACTTCGATATCATCATCTGAGTCTACCATGAGACAAACGTTTGCGTATTTCTCATCACTTTCACATTCGGTATTGTTCCAAGTCTCTGCTTTCAAGGCTTTCTTAAATCTTTCATCCTTGCCTTTCTTCTTTAACAGAGGACAATTTGGTTTAATGTTGTCTCTCTTTTTGAATTCGTAGCAGATGAATTATTGGCTTTCACTTTTTGTCTCAGATGATCTTTTCTGATTATATCGTCTGAGAGATCCTTCTTGTCTTTGAAATTTATGCCTTTCTTTGCCATTCTTCTAAATTTTCTGACCATGAGTGCTAGTTCCTTATCGTCTTCATTTTCAAAATCTGAACATTAGAATTAACATTAGATTTCAAAACAATGGATTTTTTTATCTTTTGACGTGGTTTCCTCATTGATTCTTTCTTCCTCATAGAATTGAAAAGTTCCAATGAGCTCGTCCATAGACAAAGATGAAAAGTTTATTCACTCTCATCGGTCTAGACACTGGTTGCCCATGGTATGTGAAATCATTCACTATTTCAGTGAATCTGTCGAACATTTATTTTTCAATTTCTCCGGGCTTCATTTTGAATGCTTCATACTGTCCGAGAAGGAAATTGACTTTAGTCTCTTTGACTCTGTCTGTTCCTTCATATGTAATCTAGAGCTTATCCCAATCTCTTTTGTTGGCGAGGAACAATCAGCTAGACGTTTATATACAACAGGAGATAAAGCACTATAAAATAATTATATAGCCTTCGCATCAAGAGCATCTCCCTTGCCGATTTCAATGGCTGATAGAGTGGCAGTTGACGTTGATTATTATCCCCTGCATTTGATCCGCTTGTGACACTTATAGTTGGATTCACTCCACCTTGTACAACATCCCAAATCTGGGGATCCTAGCATTTAATATATGCCTTGAATTTATTTGGCCAGTCGATGTATTCTTTTCCTTCAAAGTATGGTGGCATGTTGTTACTTCCATCTTCGATCCACGCGGGAGAGAAATTGCTAGCTATAAAGATCGTTAGCTCAGAAGTAAAAACACTTCTTAAAATATGAGCATCATGTCATGATATCAATTATTGTGGCTAGCGTTATCACTTAGGGGTGAATAGGTGATTGTCGTGCAATTTTTAAGATTTAATGCGAAATTCAAATTGCACAAACGTTAAGATCATATCTTAAATGTTCAAAACATGATTTATCATGCTAAGCGTGCGGTTCAACAATCATAAGATATGAAACAATAGATTTGGCCGCCGGAGCTGCGCCGGCAAAGAAGATTTGTGCCACGATCGAACCAAGCGCAAATGCAAATCAAATTGGCATGAAATTTAGCTCATTGGGAACCCAAACTGAATGGGCATTTTTCTCCCATCGATGGCCGGTCTTTGGAGACCACTTTGCACGTGGTCTCATGTGCGGAGCAAGTCAGTTTCCCTCCTCCGTTCGCGCCAAAATTTCAAAATATGATTATACTTCTCAACTATCACAAGGTAGATCTCAAAGCATTTAGCCACCGGATCTACGCCGGCAAAGCAGATTTGTGCCATGATCGAACCAAGCGCAAATGTAGACCCAATGCATACCAAATTGGCACGAAATTTAGCTCATCAGGAACCCAAAGTGAATTGGCATTTTGCTCCCGTCGATGGCCGGTCTCCGGAGACCACTTCTCACGTGCAGAGCAAGTTGGTTTCCCTCCTTCGTACTCGCCAAAATTTCAAAATATGATTATAGCATTCTGGGATGTTCTAGAAGCAAAGGGGAAGCTCATTTGGTTCATTCGCACTAGAGAGAGGGGGCGATCGGGAGCTTGTTGAACTGCCATTGAAACTCCGAAGCACCAAGATCGAACAAACGCTTGTCAGGCTTTCTCCGGCTAAATCGACGCCAACGACCGGCCATTTTAGCCTTCTTGAACTCCAAGGAAGCTCCCTGACCTGTTCGATCGGCCTAAGAACTCGAAAAAAGGTGAGACTCTCCTTCGAGATTTGCTTCGATCTCGCATGGCATCTGAAGTTCTAGTGCATCATTTTGAGTGCTATTGGTTGCAATTTACTGCCTGAACTCTGCTGATCACAACCATGTTTGATTTGTGCATTTTCATTGGCTATAAGCTTGTGTGAATCTCCAACCATCCGCGACTGGTCGCGAGCTCCAGAGCACGATTCAAACCAAATCGAACCTTTTTGATAGTTAGGCAAGTTTCCTTGACCTCCTGTGATGCTTCTTGATGCTTTGATTAGGCTAGATTGCGTAGAAATCAGCTAGAGTGAACTCCCGTTGGAGAATAGCTTCGGCCGGAGATGCTAGTTCTTGATCTGTGATTCTGCTGTGTAGAGCTTGAGATAAGTTATAGAGGAGTGATTAGGAGTCGAATAACGTTGATTTCACTCAATTTGGTGGTCTATAACCGTCGGAATAGGCTTCTGACGAGGTGCAGGCAATGGAAGGCCGGTGCCGATCGTCTTCTCCGACCTGAGTTGATCGTGTCAACGCTGACCTGATGCTAATGTGGCATGACATGTGACATACCATGCCAACGAGGCTGTTAGTTTTGTTAGTTTAATAAGCAAATGATCGGACTACCATTAGGTGGCCACGTGGAAGCATCTGGACCGTCCAATCAATGAATAGATTTTTAGATATTCGAAAATAGGTTTAAAAAAATAGAAACGGCGTCATTTTATGGCTAGGCGATCTCAATCTGGGTCTGGGTCGGGTGGTCTGGTCCTCGTGAATCGGGTTTACTCGGTCCATATAATTCCAAATAGTAAAAAATAGAAAAAAGGAAAATCAATTAAAACAATTAGAAAAAATTCTTAAAAAATAGAAAATTTTCAAAAAAATTATGAATAATCACGAAAAATGGGGAATGACTACATTCAACTGCTTTGACTCAATTTGTGATTTTTGGATTCCCGAGCCTTCCAAATTGACCATTTTACCCTCTGGGCATTTGGCCATTAGATTTTCTAAACCAAACTCCAAATTTAGATTGGTCATTTCCTAAGCCTATAGGGTTGCCATGTTCGATCTGATTGATTGATTTGATGCGATTTATTCTCATATACTATTGATCCTTGATTGCGCGCTTTAAATTCTGATTGTGAGTGATAGGATAGAAAATCTCAATCTACATGATATCTATAGGTCGTCAGAACCTACCTCACTTCCCGAAGCATCTGCATGTAATCTTAATCTAAGAAATCACTCAACTTAGACATCGAAAAGGTGTTGATGACATTCTCGATGTAACTAAATCCTTGATACCATTTCTCTGGATTCCATAGAATCAATTTAACTCCCGACCTTTCGATAGGATTTTCAACCATATCGTTCAAAAAATGATTGATGGCAACTCCAATGGCACGTACACTATACGCATTCCAGTAGATCACATTAAGGTTGACCGCGATTTGAATTTCCCTATCATTGCAATTTGGGTAATGGACCTTAGGAGGGGTTCGCGTCTGAAATCCAATCACCGCGAGTTGGACAATGACGACCCAATCAAAACCTCCGAAGCGTGAGGTCGTAAGGAGTAGTTCTTCAAGCAATCATCACAGATAATGGTTCAACCTTGAACAATAAAGTGGTTGACGATCTTCTGGATTACTTTAAGATTCGACACCTTAACTCTTCCCCATACTGCCAACAATTGAATGGAGCCGTGGAAGCGGCAAACAAGAACATTAAAAAGATTCTCTCGAAGACAGCTGATGGTATATCGTACCTCAATGCACTAATGGTGTATCGCACCTCAATCTGGACTTTAACTGGGGCAACGCCCTATTCTATGGTATATGGTATGGAGGCAATCCTACTTGTGGAAGTAGAGATTCCATCTTTAAGGATCCTCTCTTAAGCTGAACTCTCAAAGGCCGAATGGATCTAGTAAAGACGTAAGCAACTAAATTTGATCGATGAAAAGTGTTTGAAGGTTAGTTGTCAAGCCAAACTTATCAGAAGCGAGTGGACAAATCATTCAATTGAAAAGCTAAACCCAGGACTTTTGAGGTGAGAGATCGAATCGTGAGGAAAACTCTCCCAAATGTCTAACACCCTGAGGGAAATTTACCCTGAATTATGAAGGCCTTTATGACATTAAAAAGATCCTACTAGGAGGAACACTCATCCTTGTAAATGCTGAACGTAAAGAAATGGCGAGCCCTGTAAACACGAATGCAATGAAGAAATATTACCCTTAAGATGAAATCAAAGGCCGAAAATGGCGCTATTTTCCCCAAGTGGATTCGAGTTGCATTAGTCTCTCCTCATGCATTTCATGCATACATGCATGCATATATGCAAATCTTTTCTCTTGCAGGTTCTCCAATGTATGATACGCAAATCAAGAAGATCATCTTTGGAATACCACATATGAACACATTAAAATATTAAGTGTTGATTTCGACTTTTTAAATATCCTTGCTCATTTGATTCCATTATTTTCTCAGGAATCACAAGCTCATGATTCAGCTTGCCACGGAATGAAGAAGTCAAGTAATCCCTTTCTCCCTTAGATATCTGAAACCTCTCAGGGCGAAACAGTCTTAAAACTTTGAGGTATTCAACTCTTTGAATTCTTAGAAAAATCATTTGAATCTTGAAATCAGCTGCTTCTAAAAAGCTCTTCTGAAAGCTATCCACACACTTTTAAACGTGAATTCATGCTTAAAAATCCCACAAGGGCTAACTTTGATGAAAGTGACTTGAAGTTTTTCAAAAGGGGATCGTTTTAATTGATTTTTAAAAGGATGTGCTTCCAAATGATAAGAGGCAAGTCATGTCCCAAACATGTCCCATAAACATATAGTGGAGAGTGATAGGTTGAGAGAAAAACTTTGATCTATGGGCGTAGGGATTGTTGGGAATGTCACCAATGTGGTGATTATTGAAAAATCTCCAATCTTATCTTGATGATAACAAAAATAATCAAAGGCTACTAATGTGTGTATTGTATGAGCAATACAAGTTATATATGGACAAATCGAAATGCAGATGAATAGATAAAGAGCATTAGTTGTTCCTCAGACAAAGATCTGCTATGCCAATGTTTGGAGTGCTCTATAAATCTTTTGGGTTTGGTAGCCCATCTCTGAGGTGAACGAGATATTGGGTGATGAAAATGTCTACAAGCTAAAAGGATCTTTAGATGAGGTGAACACTTGGAAGGACCTTGATCTAGGTGAACAAGTTGAGAAGAACGGGGATGTTCGTAATGACTTAGATGGACAAAGATCAGGCGAACAATGAATGGACCTGGTAATGGTGAACAAGTTTAGAATTGTGATGTTTGGTAAAGCTTGGAAGGACTATGAAGATAAACAACTTGCTAGAGTTGAAATTGCCAATATTCTTGAAAGTACTAGACGAAAGATAGGGCGCACCGGATTGTTATCGGAGCGGCAGATCTTTTGGCAAAGAGTAGCTATTTTTATAGATTAGGTGGAAGATCGGATGAATAGTGTCAACAGACCAATAAAGACTTGGACATCTTGATTATGGGTAAGGGATCATGCTGATATTTGGTTCTGGAAGGTGCTGGGAGCCTGATCAACTGACCAAATCTTTGGTCCTGAAGAAAAATGCAGCCGAGGCAAAGATTGTGTCGATATCAATGACCTGAGTTCAGCGAAGACTAGATACGAGCATAGAGATCTTGACAAGAAGAGAACAAATCAGAGATGACGGAGTGTTCATAATGACTTGGAGGTACCGTGATCGATCGTTCATCAAGATGACGTCTTTGGAAGCTGGAATACTCAAGAGGATCATTGCATAATTGATCACAAGTCATTCCCACAGTTTTTCTAAAACGGGACCAATGGACCCAAAAGATCAAGTGAGACAATGTTTTGTCGACATTGTGTCTGATCATGTTTTAACAATGGATATGTGTGGATGCTTTGTTAGAAGTAAATATAGCTGTTGGCAAGTGAAAGATCCGCAAAGAAAGATTAAGAAGTCTATCGGGTGGAATATAGCCGTTGATCTGATAGCTTTTCAGGATAATGTCAGACTGCAGATTTTTTCGTAACAGTGTTAGAGACAGTAACTGTAGCAGTTCCAACGGATCTCTAACGGCTAGTTGGGCTTCGCAAAACCCTTCAATAGAAAGATTGAAGATGCCTATATATTGGAAGACCTTCTAGGCCAAATGCAAGAGATAATTAGAGAGAGAGTGGGCACAATGTAAAATGCACATTTGCTATGAGTTGAGTTTTCTCTTGTTGTTTCTATGCTATCTCAAAAGATGTTCTTCGGTAATCTTTTTGTACTATAATCATGTAATAGTCAAGTGTACAACCCTGCCTGAGTACTATTGCTAGTCCTAAATAGTGTAATCTATTGGTAAAGATCATCACTACCATTTGTAACTTGTGAGGCTATTTAATAATGCATTCCAGTCTGTGTTGTGGTTGTCTTGATAGTGGACGTAGGTTTGGGGATAAAGTCGAACCACCATATATCTATTTGCAAATCTTATAACTCTTCTTCATGATCCGTAAACATCAACATCTGTCAAACAGTAGCACAACATGATGCAATATGTCTTCATTGATATTTGACCAGATGTTTGTTGTGAGCTTTGATTTCTCATAATCTGTATACACTTGTGCACATAATCAGCTCACGTATTTGAAATATCTTCTGACTTGATGTTTACGATCTCTCAGCAAATGTGTACTTGCTTTTTACACATTTTTTTCTCACTCTTGCACACGTTGAGAAAAACCCTTAGATGATTTTGTAGTTGACAAAATAATCCAAATACTCTTAAGTTTCGACATAATGCCGTGGAATACTTATTTTGCAGATTGACCTTTGGTGCATGAATGCACAGGATCGAATCTGACAAAAGTTTAGCTCAGATGTTATTTCTAAGGGACTCAGATGCTGTTTCGAGCTCAAATGTTAAGCGATAATAGCTCAGACGTTTGAATGATGCTCAAGATCTGAGAGGAGTATTCATGAGCAGTAATAAGAACTTGAATAAGACTTCAATATATGCTTAATTGATACATTACAACAGACACAATCGAGCTGGATCATTCTTAAAGATTCTCAGGGATAAAGATCAATTAAGGACGCGAATATTAGAAGACGAATGAAACTTGCCTATTAAAGAAATTCATCCATGAAAACCCAATCATAATTGTATGGGCGATTTGATCTGAACATGAAAGATTTCCCTTTGGCAATCCTCAACGGCTACAGGATATTCTTTTGATAATTGCCTTGTCCAAATGGGAAGTTTTGGAAAGACCTCTTCTGATGCCTTGCAATAGTTAGATTGGAGGCGGATGGGTATAAAAGGCAAGTCAAAGCTGAAGAGAAACAAGATTGGCGTCAATAGGAAAAAGTGTTCATAATTCTTAGATCGTGAGTATTTCAAATCATTTATTTTTTGTGATCCATCCATTGTAATTGTGAGGATACATACACAAGAGTGTTTAGCGTTAGGTGTGGAATCCTGCATCCCAAGGTAGATCATTAAGTTGTAATCTCAAGCAGTTTACTAGTAAAAATCCAACCAATTGGCTGATAGCCGAAGAAGTAGACGTAGGCTTAACCAAACCTGAACCACTATAAAAAAAAAGGTCGTTTAAGAAAAATGATAAAAAAAACTTTCAAGCACTGATATACAAGAAAGCAAAGATGTGATATGTTTTCATTACAAGAAGCCAGGATATATCAAGCCAAACTGCCCCATTCTGAAAAGGGACAAAATTAAGTATGAGAAGTACAAAAAGGCTTTAAAGGTAGAGATATTAAACAATTTTGATGACAGTGAAGATGATTATGCAAATATCTGCTTTATGGCTGATTCAAGTTCAAAGTCAGAATCTAGTTAGGCCATATCTCAAAACTTTCTACAAAGAAACATGTTCAAGATTTACCACAAACAAAGTTTGAAAATTCGAAACTTTGCTCTGCATGCACATTAGGTAAGTAAGTAACGACTTTGTTTAAGTCAATAAATCAAGTTTCTTCCAAGCGAACTCTGCAGCTGCTTTATATGGACATTTTTTGTCCTGACAGAATCTTAAGCTTTAGAGTTAAGAAATATTGTCTTGTTATTATTGATGATTTCTCTAGATACACATGGGTGTTATTCCTTGCTCACAAAAATGATTTTTTATGGTAAGTTAAGTATGTATAGACTTTTCAAAACACTTGGTACAACAATGAAATCGGACACAAAAATCATGAATCAATAATAGCACCATTATGTGCTAAAATGGATTCAACGGTGAACTGGCTGCAAGATACATCATCGCGGCAACGCGTGTTCAACCTAGAGGCCAAGGGTCGGCCAACATAATAGTAGAAAAATGGCCAAACAGGAGGCCAAAAAATGTAGCAACACCAGCCCTAGAAAATTGACCCGGGTAAGAGATATAACCTAAAAGAAGGCCAAACAAGTGGCCCAAAACAGCATAAAGAAAAGGATCAGGAGTGTCCAAAGTTAAGTGGTCAAAACAACGGCCAAACAAGAAAAGCTCTATACAACTAAAGCAGCTGGGAAGCAGGACCATGATCGGCAGCATGCCGGCCGACCTATCCACGAGAAATTGGACAGAACCAAGTAGCCGTAATTCCAACAGAGTCGGATGAAACCTGTGTATATCAAGCAAAAGCAGAAGGCCAAAATACGACCATACCAAAATTGAAAAAGGGCCAAATACATGGCCAAAAATAAATAAAGCGGGCATAAAAGATGAGCTGAGCAGTCGGCCAAAAAAGAAGCCGAACTAGTCGACCTAAGGTGCACCAAATAGGGACGTAGTAGCAAAACTAGACAGTAGCACAACAATAACTTATCCTCCGACCACCTGAGGCTTGAAAGTGAAGTAGTAACCTGGTCTTGTAGCAGCTGTAAAGCAGCCCAACCTTCCTCCTGAATTTTTGGTTATAACACAACAAAGGTAGAATGGATTGACGATACATTGGGCAAAGTCCAACCATAGCTGACCACCATACAATGCTACCAGACCTAAAGGTTCGTGTACGACACAACTACAAACTAAGGGTCAGAACACAGCCACAGAAACACTTAAACTTAGCCATATACATGGCCTAAATGGAAAAAAGAAACTAATCATGAAACTAGAATTTAACAACAACTAAATGCAAGGATCAACAAAGATAGCTGTAGAGAGCCCCCATTTTGTTTGTAGTCTTCTATTGCGAGGGCAGTCTTCGATGTGACCAAATAGGAGAGCTCTGTCTTTGACCTTGCTCACAAAAATGATGCTTTTTCTTTGTTTTCAAAATTTGCTAAAAGAGTTCAGAATGAAAAAGGTTGTATTATTTCTTGCATAAAAACATATCATGGGGGAGAGTTTGAAAATCGGAATTTTTCAAATTTCTGTGTTGAATTTGGGATTCAGCACAATTTTTCTACTCCTTATACTCCTTAACAAAATGAGGAAATAGAAAGGAAAAATCGTTCCTTGTAAGAAATGGCTAGAACTCTTCTGATTTAGTGCAAAATTGCTTCTCATTTTTAAGCAAAAACAGTTTCCACAGCTTGCTACATTCTAAATCTTATTTCTCTCAGACCAATTCTTGAGAAAATCTATTATGAGCTTTTCAAAGAAAGAAAACCTGATAACTTTCGTGTATTTGGTTGTAAATGTTTCATTCTGAAGAATGCTAATGATCGTATTGGCAAGTTTGATTAGAAGTCAGATGAAGGCATTTTCTTAGGATATTCAATAGCAAGTAAAGCTTACAGAGTCTACAGCAAAACTTCTCAAGTTTTTGAGGAATCAATGATTGTTAAATTTGACAAAGTCTTCAGATTGATTAGCCTGAATTTAGTCAAGCTCAAATTCTTCACAAATTTCAAACTCACAGTTTGAATCTAAAGAGATGCATGTTTTAGAAGGAAATGTTGTTTCTGAAGCTACTTAGAAGGAATATCATCTGAATGAAGAAAGCTCAGAAGCAATACAGGATGAATCTGAAGAACCTTCATATGATCGATTCAACAAAAATTGAAAACATAAATCAAGTCATCCGAAGGAACTTATCATAGGAAATGTAGATGATGGTATCAAGATAAGATTAAAGTTCACGCTAGCAATGAGTAATATAGCTCTTGTTTCTTAAGTGGAACCAAAAGAAATTGAAGAAGCATTGGCAGATGAAAACTGGATCAATACAATGAAAGAAGAGCTACATCAGTTCAAAGTCAATAATGTTTGAGAACTGGTTTCTAGACCCAAAGATCATCTAGTAATTGGAACTAAATGGGAGTTTAGAAATCAACTGGATGACAAAGGAAATGTGGTCAGAAAAAAAAAAAAAAGGCTAGTGGCAAAAGACCATTCTCAAGAAGAAGTAATATACTACGATAAAACTTATGCACCAGTTGCCAGGTTAGAAGCCATAAGGCTACTTCTTGTTTACGCTTGCTACAATGACTTTAAACATTTTCAGATGGACGTAAAAAGTGCATTTCTAAATGGCTACATCAAAGAAGAAGTTTATGTCAAACGACCTCCTGGTTTCGAAAAATCTAGAAGAAAAGATCATGTTTTTGCTTTAAGGAAATCACTTTATGGGTTAAAGCAAGCACCTCGTGCTTGGTATGAAAGATTAAGTAGCTTTTTGTCTGAACATAAATTTGGTCAAAGGTAATGTAGATACTAATCTTTTCAATTAGACGTACGGTAAGGATATTTTACTTGTTCAAATTTATGAAGACGACATAATTTTTTGTTCTTCTAACGAATTTTTCTAAAGTGATGCAGGATGAATTCGAAATGAGTATGATGGGAGAATTAAGATTTTTTCTTGGACTTCAAATTCATCAGTCAAAAAGTGAAACTTTTATTCATCAAGAAAAATATGCACCAGAGATTGTCAAGAAGTTTGGTCTGGAAAATTGCAAGAAGACAGAATCTCCTATGTCTTATTCCTCCAAACTTGATAAAGACGAAGATGAAAAAGAGGTTGATCCCAAGCTATATCGCAGTATGATTGGATCACTAATTTATTTCACAACTTCAAGACCAGATATATTATCCAGTGTGTGCTTGTGTGTAAAATTTCAATTCAATCCAAGAGAATCACATCTTTCAGCGAAAAAAAAAATTTATCGAATATATTGGAAGTTATCTTAGATATGCTTGTGGTATTCTAAAGATCCTGAATTCACTCTAAAAGGATATTCAAATGCAGATCTTGCTGGATGCAAAATTGACATAAAGAGTACTTCTAATACTTGTCAACTTATGGGGCATATGCTCATATCCTGATATTTCAAAAAGCACAGCACAGTTGCACTTAGTACAGCCGAAGTTGAATATGTATCTCTAGCAAGTTGTTGTGCTTAGATTCTTTAGTTGAAGCAACAACTAAAGGATTATGGTGTTGAAGAACAAATGTGGAAATCAGATGTGATAATACAAGCGCTATTAATTTCACCAAGAATCATATTTTGCATTCAAGAGAAAAACATATTGAGATCAAACATCACTTTATACGTGACCATGTTCAGAATGGTAATGTCTACATTCACTATGTTAATACAAGGAACCAGCTTACAGATATTTTTACAAAGCCTTTGGATAGAGAAAATTTTAATTTTATTGGAAATGAACTAGATATTATTGATCCTTTGTCTTGAATACTCTTTTTAGCGCAAGTTTAGAAGAAAATGTTTAGATGCAACTGTACAGATGCAACCATACAGAAGAAAATGTTCAGACGCAAATGTTCAGATGCAAACGTTCAGATGCAACCGCTTAGAAGGAAACGTTCAGATGCAAAAATTCAAATGCAAAATAACATTCAGAAGCATCCTTGAAAGGCAACTTCGTAGATCAAAAAGTAAATTTTGTTATACAAAATAAATTAAGGTAAGTTCCTGTAAATTCTCTGCTATATATTTGATTGATCTTATTGGTATATCAAAATATATTCTATTTATTAGATATATTTGAAATTATTTTTATTTCCAAAAATACCTTTTTCATGGTTCTGATTCAATTTTTGAACAATAACGCGAACCGACACCTTTGTCTCTAAAAACTCCTTACTCTTCTTACGAACCCTAAAACAACTCTCAGAATTACTCGCTCTCGAAAACTTTCATCGTCTACCACTTTTCCTCTCGAAGTTTCAAACTTTTTCATCCCAATGGCTCCAAAATCATCCTCCGTTGCAAGAAAGCCTACTCGTGTGTTGTAAAGACTTTTTTCACGTTATACAACACCTATTGAAGTTTCAGAAGTAGAACTCGATGATTAGAGAGAAGCTCTTCGAAGACAAACAGGTTTGTCTATTACTCAATTTGATGAAAAAGAGGCTCTCGCCTTTGTTGTTATGGCTCTCTTTGATAATATTAGAGCAATTGAAGGGAATCAAGAAAACAGTAAGTTGCTACGGAAAATTCATAAATTTACTAATGAGGAAGAACTTCTAGTGTTCGTAAATTTGCCTGCACGTAATGTTGAATCGATTGATGTACAAATCCCTAAGACTGTCTCTCGTAAGGGTAAAGAAAAAGTTGAGGGCACGAGTATGTCGATTCCTAAAAAGACTTCATCGAAGGGTGTTGTGATAAGAAGTGGAGATGATTTTAAAGTAAAGCCCGATGATGATGATGCATTGCTTAAAGACTTTAAAAAGGTCAGGAGTTTCTTGAAGGATAAGATCTTTAGGATCCTTTGTTCGTCAGTGCAAAACACAAGGAAAAATTTGAGAGTCTAAAGAAAAGAGGTGTAATACCACATAGAGTTTTCGATATAAAGTACTTTGATGGTGTTGGCATTTCAATTCGTCAGCATCTTAGATAGATAAAGCTGAAAGACTTTGCAACTCAAAGAAGAAATGTCTTTTCAGATATGGCTACCTATTTCTATTCTAATCTTAGATTTAAAAATTTTGACTCTTTCTTCTATGTTGTTGGACAAGATCAGTATTATGTGGATGTCAGAGAGTTAGCAGCATTGATAGGTGTTGTTGAGATGGATTTCACACCATTGGATATCTCACCTAAGGAGGCCTACGGCTTTCTCACTAGGAAAGAAAGCTTCTCAAGAGACTCAAAAGCTCATATGGCATACAATGATTTTTCACTAAAACACACTATTATGCATAATGTTGTAATTGAGAGTTTGAGACCCAAGGCTGCATCAAAGACTGACATCTCTAAATATGAAGCCAAACTAATGTGGGGCATGTTGAATGAAAAGAAAATATCCTTTGCACACACTGTTTTTCTTCATATGTACAGGATAGTTCAAAATACTAAGGGACAATTCCCTTATGTAGGATTGATCTTCAGGACCATGAACTTCCATAATATTAAAATTCCTACAGTTCTTCTAAAGGATGGAGGTCAAGTGATAACTGCAAGAGAGTCCATACTGAAGAAAATGGGATTTAAGCTGACTACAATTGGATGGCGAAACAGGAATTCAGAAATGGCTCCCCTAGAATTTTAAAAAAAGACGTAACAAAGAGACTCCAAGAGGAGAAAGACCATGGTCAGCAAAGGAGATTAGTGGAAACCTCATATGATGAGATTTTTTCAGAGGACCAATGTGATACTGAGGTGTTGGATTCAAAAGCCACAGTTTCTATTTTTTCTAAAGATAGAGAGATGAATGAGAAATAGCTAGAGATGCTGTGAGTCAACATGAGCATGAGGACCCTGATGACAAAAAAAAAACTCATGTCTAGGGAGAAAAAATCGAAACTTCTGCTGAAAGGACATAGAGCGAAATCAAGATTGCCCAAGAAGAATATATTCAAATGTGGCATGAAGAGATTATAGAAAGAGAAGAGATGGAGAGAGAATATGCTGAGGTAGTTGCAAAATTTTATGAAGAAGATGGGCTGTAGAATGCTCACAAAGTTGAGATGGAATAGATGACAGTGACGAATGAATGTATACCAAGTCAAAATTTGTCAACGGACAATATGCAGGTTGATATTCCTGAAGAAAGACATGGTGTTAGCGTTGAACTGTATTCACAAGTTCCAGATCTCCCTAAATTGATTCCAGAGGAGAATCAAAGTTTACGTGAAGCCTTGATCATTATTCAGAGGCAAGATGAATCACTAATTCAGGTTGAGATTGCTGAACATGTGAACTTGGAGTCAGAGGAAATAACTGCTTAGGGCGAGCATGTTCTGAAGGAACAAACTATTCATTTGGATGAGATGGATATTGGTGCATAGAAAGTGACTGCAATGGGGGGGAGAAATTTATGAAGGCATGGTATGACAATACAACTGTCACGCCCCGCACCCTGGGCACGGGTGCGTGACTCACTGCAAGCACACTCTCGAGTCCCAGGAATCGTATAGCGAGAGATGCAAATGATCGATAGCATGCGGAAGCGATAACATACAAAACTCCTTCGTACAATAACAAATGGAACTTGGGTAACGAGAACTTCACATAAATATGTACATACAAGCATCCCATGAGTCCGTACAAAAGTGCAGGTGATCCAATCCTGCAAATGGCCTGGGCAACGGGACTAAATCAAAAAATAGTTAAAATAAGTCCCCAAAAGAAACAGACCGACAAGGTCGTCAAAAATAGCCAAGTAAAAGTAGGAAACCCCTAGGTCAAACCACTGGAATCGTCGGTCTCTTCGGCATCATCGTTAGGCTCGTAGTCTGAAAAGATCTCGGAACGTACATCCACGGTATCCTCCATCGTGTCGTCATCCCGTTCGCCCTCTGAGGCATCGATCTCAATCACCTCAACTGTGTCTTCCAAGGTTGGGGTCCTCTTGGGAATGTTTCTCGAACCAGCTACAGATACCTCAACCTCCACAAAATCCTGAGTGGGATGACACCAACTAGGAAAAACCCTACAAGGTACCTCAATGGACTTTCGTGGTCCAGTAGTAACCTCGCATACTCTACGAAACCTAGCCTCAAACCTATGAGGCTTCCAGCCCTTTTCACCCTCATCGACCCACACTACTGTACACTTTCTAACGTACACCGTTCCCTGTCCGTCCGAAAACTCGTCAAAATACACAGTCATCTCCTTCGGGTCGCCTAGTCTGGTCGGCAACATCCTCACGGTCTAGGATCTGGAAATGGGTTCCCGCAATGGGGTGAGACTCACCTCTCAGTAAGATAGGTCCTAACCCTAAGTTAGGTTGACCGCACATCCAGATGAATGCAAACAATGAACAAGAATATGCACTCAGCAATATGATGCACTCATCAGTCCATATGTCACAACGATGCAAGCGTTCATCAACCAAATAGTAATAGCATCATATCATGTCAATCAAGTTAGGCATGGCGATACTAAATCAAGTCACAGATTACACCCTTCCAACTTCCTCATGGTTCTCGCCCGCGTTTAAAATGCCTCAGACTTGGTCCTCGTAAATATGTCTCAGACCATCAGATTGGTAAACCCCCGTAAATGCATCAGTTTTCCAAATGCCATTTCAGGCCTGTGTTGACACATATCAAATTCCGCCCCGCGTCTCAACGCATCAGGACATTGGTCATTTTCACCCCGCGTCTCAATGCATCAAGGTACAATTCAACATAACCCCGCGTCTCAGTGCCTCAAGGTATCACAAATACTCATGCATGCCATATATCATTTCAAATCAAACATCATAATCAAGCACGAGCTCATGCATCGAGCTAGATATCTATGGCATGCAAGGCAATCAATTTTATCACTCACACAAGGTAATCAATTCATGACATGTATTAAGCAAGCGTTCAAGCAATCATCCATCCACCATGACGAACATTGGACAATTATGCCATAACTCACAAAATCTAACTCAATTTGCGCCCAAATCACCCAGTCGAGTCCAATCCTCCTAACCAAGGTTTAGGAACTTCTTACCTCAAGATTAATTCAGCAAAAATCTCCTCCCAAGCATGCTAATGATTCGGTTCTAATAGTCCAAGCACAAGTCAGCCGCACAACCTAAGGAAATTCATCCAATTCGTTAATTTTCTCGTCCAAGTCGTCAATTCACTAAGCATATACCTCATTGACATATCGAGGGACATCCTCATAAGCCTCGATAATGAATTAGAGCTCAAATCCTCCGTAAACATCCCCTAAGGATTCGGTATGCACAGAACCGAAACATGGCATTTTCGGTTCTGTGTATATCTCACTTAATCAGCCCATAATTCATTCTAAATCCCCAATTTATCCACTAATATACTTGCTAACATGTAGTTCTAGGAGTTGAGGAGCCTCACCAAAAATTTGAGGTCAAGGTGACATCCAAAAGTCCAAGATCAACGCCGGTTCCTCCAAGCCTACCGCCGGTCAGATTCTGTCCATCAAAGGCGACACCATTTCATCATCAAATCTCCATTGAAGGCTAACCAATTTGCTACCTCAGCTAAGTATATGAATGCCCTAGATGTCTACAAAATTTGGCCAAAAGTTTGAGACAAAACGAGGTCCTATGGAGTTCAAACAACAGCTTACCTCCAGCTGCGACGGATTTCGTTGATTCTCGGGAGAATTGTTGGCCGGAGCTCCTCAGTAGGTCAAATGCCGAGCTACCACTTGGAGATGGTCGGCGAGAGGCTGAGGAAGACGCTGGTGGTCAGTTCGACGGCTAAAAGTCGCCAAAAGTGGCGATTGGAAGTGGCGAAGCCGGTAATAGTGGCTAGTCGAGTGATGAAGTTCTCGGCTGAAGCATAAGGTGAAGATGAAGATGAAGATGGCTATGGAGATGGGGTTTTTCAGCAGAATGAGGGAGGAGAGGGTGTGTATGCACAAATTTGACAGTCAACCATGAAGAATGGTAGGTTAAAAGTTGTTTAATAAATGCCAATGCCCCATCCTTTGACACTTGTCCACTAGTCAATCAATAGCTCATCCAATGGCCCTCATTTTCTCTAATTTTCGGCATCTATGGAGGGTGACCAATGACCAAAATGCGATTATCCATTTAATAAGGCAAGGTCAAGACTTGAGAGGCAAAATGATAATTTTACCCTCGACGTCCGGAATGTCGTTTTTCTGATTTAAATCTTATTCGATGAGGTGACGTCCAATCCAATTATAACGTTGGAATTCTTGATTTTCTATTTTCTAATTTTGAGGCTCGTCTCTGAGTCATTTCTCTATCAGATGTGATTTCAGTCTATCTCGAACTAACGGGCGGTTTCTACAGACGTTACGCTTATTGACTCTGTGATTCATATCACACTTAGGGCTCATTAGTTCATGGCGACTTTGATTGTCTTGTAGTTGCGAAAGTCTATTACTAGTTTCGACGGTCTTGATCGTCATTGTTCGATTTAGGAAAATTTTGCAAATTATACATTGGTTAAGCGGTATCACCCACGCTCTAATCGTACAACCCTAGCAATGCATTCCTTAATCGTTTTTAGATCGGCCTCTTATGGCTCTAAACGTCCCATCGACAATCCTTATGGTCAAAGTGTCATTTCCTATTTGAGTTCCCTAGGTCCACGTACCTTGTCTAGCGGTAGCCTTTCTCTTTTGGTCAGTTAACTCGAGATTGATTAGATCCTAGTGACATACGACTGAAAGATATCGTTAAATATATTCTCATTAATAAGTCTCGAAATGACAGGAAAATCAGAATGTCACAACAATAGCCAAAGGAAAGGAAATTATTGTTTAGAGGGAGCAAGCTTTGACAAATTCTGATGTCATCATGGAAGACATTGATGCTTTGGACATGCAAAGAAGCATTTAGGAGAACAGCCTCATAGTAAGGGGGAGAAAAGGCTGAAGAAGGTCCTAGAATTTACAAGAAAGGAGAAAGCATCACCACAGAGTACGGGAAAAAGTGCTCAACCATCTAGAAAGATAGATCCCATTGAGAATCTGAATACTTTCATTTCTGAGCTTTTGAAAACAAAGAGTTCATAAGCAGATGGAAAAGTTACAACAGATAGCAATTTAGAGAATGGATGAAATGAAAAGAATGATTGAACAGAAGATGAAAAGCTTTGAGATAATTGAACAAAAGATGGATAGCTTCGAGAAAACTCTTGATCTTTATGGCATGATGTTTTGTGCTGAAATAGCAAGCATACTGGCGTACACATTAATTCGTGATGAGAAGATTTTCCAGGATTTCCCTCATCTTCAGGCCGTCAGAGACTATGCACTTAAAGTAGCAGCAGATTACAACAAGGAGTCTGCAAATCAGGGGTGCCAAAGAGCATGAGGATATTCCTTCTTCTTCAAAATCACTTCAACCACCGTTTGTTTAAAATTAAAATTTCAATCAGCCTTTGCTCAAGTTGTTTTTTTGTTTATTACTCAATGTCCTGTTTTTTTTTTGTTCTGAACTATCATGCACATATTATGGGCTGATAGCTTTGCTAAATTATATTTGTATTTTATCATATTCTTTGTTTATTGCCAATGACAAAAAGGGAGAGAGAAACCTCTATTTCCTCTTTATCTTTATATATCTTGTAGGATGCAAAGAAACAGTCTAAAGTATTAATCAAGACATTCTGGTGATATTCCTACAATCTACATCTTATGAAGATTCATATGTCATTTACACATATATACTCATACATTTGAGAAATCTTTCTATTCTTAAATCTTTTTGTGCTTATATCTTTTAATCAATTTTAATTTTATAAAACCAGTTTGATATTGAGGAAGTTTTGTCGTCATAAAAAAGGGAGAGATTGTTGTGGAAACCTTCTTCTAAATATTTTGATTCTAACAAAACTATCCTTATTCAAGTAGAATCTGTGTAATAATTATAATGGTTTCATTGCAGGATGAACAAGTGAACAGAAATTTGTATTGATCATTTTTTGGCATCCAGACTCAAGAAGAAGTAGTCATATATATGATTCTGAAAACGCTAAGATGGAGTTGCTTCTGAAGTTGGTCAGATGAAATTGCCTCTGAAGACGTTCAGATAAAGTTGCTTTTGAAGACGTTCAGATGGAGTTATCTCTGAAGACGATCAGATGGAGTTGCCTCTGAAGACGATTAGAAGGAGCATGTTGCATTTGAAGGCTTATTTGTCTGAAGGGTTATATGACGTGTCAGAAGAGCTTTATTGAAACTCAGTTTCACAGTTCAAGTTTATCTGTTCAGATTCAGAGAGTCTTTATTTCTGAAGACTACTTCTGAACACCGTTCAGATTCTGCAATTTCTTCTAGACCGATTCTGAAGACCTAGGAATGGCAGGTTTTCGATTAAGGCAAGTTCTTTTATGGAAGTCTGTAATATTTGATTGACAGTATATTTTTTCAATCAAATCAGAAGGAAATTTACGATTGGATATTACCTTCCAAAAACAAATCTTGTGACTTATTTGAATCTACTATACTTTTAGAAACTGAACATTTGGTTGTATGGGCAACTGAATCTAAAAGGTTCAGATTCTATTTCAACGGTTACCATATCTTTTCAGATACAGTCTCGTTCAATCATTATTGATGATATCCAATCAAATATTGAAGAGCGATCCTTTGATGGATTATCCAACGGCTAGTTTGGAAGTAAAGGAGTATAAAAGAAGAACCATGGTAACTTGTGTATGGTATCGAGAACTTTAAATTTTAAAGTACCTAAGTTGTTCAAATTCACATATTTATTCTGAAAGTTCTCAATTTCTTTCACTGAGAGGATTTAGAAGAGCGATTGAGTGTTCTTTATCTCTTGTAACCTTCATTAGATCATTCTAGGGGAATACATCTAATCGGCTATCATCACGGAAGAGTGAACGTAGACCTAACAAGCAGAGCCACCATAAACTCATCGTGCACTTTTCTTTACTCTAAAACTCTTATTTTTGTATTTAGATTACTTGCACGTTGTTATATTGATTCTGATTCTGGTCGTACTTTGAAATTGATTTAATTCCACAATAAATTTCAATTTGATTCAGAATCATCTGTTCACCCCCTCTCTAAGTGATATCGCTAGATTCAAACATCCGTGGTTTGCAACCGTAACTTGTCCATTGAAGATCCTGGAATTGACTATAAGATTTGGGGTGTTACAGTAAGTCCCTGACATCCCCGCCTTAAATTTTCGTAGGAGATTGCAAGGTAGGCCATTGAAATGCCAACACCAAATCTTTACGATAGCAGATCTAGATGCAAAGTTTGAGAACCAAGAAGAGAGTGTGACTTACTAGGATTTATTAGAGCTTAATCACATTCTGATATCCAAACAAAGTCTTAGGAACCAATAAGTACAGCGATTCTCTTTTAAGGATTGAAAAATAGTAAATACAATGACGACATCTTGCTTTAGGCTAGCCACGTCCTTCGATACCAACAAACCGGAATATTTTACTGTCATTATCATTGGACGTGAGTTATTTCGCAATCAGATTGCATACTTAGTACAATCTTGAGCAACGGGCAGGCGCTGAGTGCTAAAACCCCATGCTGCATCTTTCTGATTTAGTCCCTTGTAGTCACACGGCCGAGATCGCCAGCGGCTGGAACCCATGTCGGAGGCTCGCTTCCCATGCTTTCTCTATGTTGAACATTGTGCTTCCACACTCGTTTACATTCCATCCTTCTAACGCATGCACTATCCCTGCTACTCGCCAAGCACTCATGACCCTCCTGGGCAACCAATTCTGCAGACGAATAACAAGGAGTTAACCGGATACGCTGTGAAACAATTTCACATGCTATTCGTGCCTGATAAATTAATACATTATCTTCTTTGCCACATGAGATCAAGTACTAAGTTTCATTTTTCTTGCTTGGACAGCATACATGTTAGTCTTGCATGATAGATTAACACATATTTACGTTGCCAATGGGAATGAGTTCAACACAGCCTTTTGTTTTGCACGGTAAGTAGAAAATAGAGAACCAAAATCATTTTAAGTTAGTCGATGCGTCCTTTATAATTGGAATCTACCAGCGAGATAGCTTCACAGCATACCTCGTAAACTTGCATGCTTTTAGTTTCCCATCCCCATTCTAAAACTCAATGTAACTCCATTTTACATTATTCCGGCTACAGAATTGAGTAAACTAACCTCACAGGAGTGTAAATTACTGAACGACCGGGGAGCGATCATCGATGGAGTGCTGTGGTACAGGCAATCTTTGCGGATTTGCTTAGGAGGGAACTGAGAAAAGGGTATGAACAACGTTCCTTTGGGTGCCTTTTTCTGCTCTTCTTTGGCAAGTCCATCTCCTACCACCCATATCTGCAGCAGATGATGCTATGAACATCGTTCTTACACAGATTATATGTTGCTAAATTTTCAAAAATTGTCCGTTCAATTACCGCTTGAGAATAAGTTGTGGAAAGGATCAAGTTGCCTCTGTACTTTCCATTGAGACTCCCTTTGAGCTTCTCATGCTCATCCTTGGAAGCTACATTCACCTGCCGTATTTCTTGCATCAAGTAGATGAAAAAAGCAGTGCGTATAACTAAATTGATTGCGGGCATGCAAATCCTTTAAGAAAAATGCCTTGCGTCGCTTTTATTTCACTAATATAAAACAATGAAAGATGCAAAACGAAACCAAAATGCTTGTATGCTAAGAAGAAGAGTGGTAAGCACCTGGATACCCCTTGCACATAAAGCATGGGCAATGGCATAAGCAAGCTTATTAAGGTTGCCTTTGAGGAGCACTTGGCTTGTCCCTTGGGGAATGCTGTGGAGCACAACTGCCACTGCCAAGCTACTCCCATCCACCAACTTGGTCCTCAAATCTCCGTGCTTTTGAATGTACAATTCACCATTCCTATTCAATTCCTCTCCCTAAAACGAGAACCAAAGCAGAAAAATATCGAAATCGATAAGCACTAAATAATTTGGCTAAAATAGATGCTTAAATGACAAAATTTCGAGTGTGATTTTGAAAGAAGCCGTATAGGGGCTCGTTGTAATTCTCGACCACGAAAAAATCAAGTTATATTAATAATGGAGGAATTGGCTAGAGAGGAGACACCATCTTGCCTGATTGAGAAAACCCAACGTCAGAACCTTGACTCCTTTCTGGTTGGCATCCAGTATAGCTTCTTCTATCAAATCATTGATGGCTTCTCTTCGCCATTGTAATATATACTGCAGGAAAAGAAAATCATCAATGTTCAAACCCTAAAAGTAGGGAAAGTAATCACCCACCGTGAAAAACATATGACAATCTCTTCTTTTAGTTCTTACTTGGACATTGTATCTTGGAATCACCCAAGATTGCAACTTGAGTTTCTTGAAGCTGTTCCTCTCCAAGATGAAGGAGTGGCCGTAGATCCAGGTCCATGCCATGGAGGCGAACGTGAGCGGCCACAACATCCATAGGTACCACTTGTGCGAGTGAGGATGGGACGCGAGGGAGGCGAACCCCAGCCGCAGTTGATAGACGGAATCCAGGGTTGTCAGGTGGGACAGATGCACCACATCTGGCGAGTCTTCCTCTTTCCGAAGGGACATCTCATACGTGGCATCCGTCGACCGGTCCCACGTCCCGTATAGGTAGTCATAGATCGGCATGAAGAGGCTGTAGTTTGTCCGGAATTGGGTGTGGTGCAACGAGTGGAAGCTGTCGAAGTATTATGACTCATAAGCAATTCATAATTGAAAATTTGTGGGTCGCGAGAACTAGTATCATAAGAGAATGGATGCTATTCTCGAAAAATTATGTTGCTCGTTCCTTGAGCGGGGATATTTGATCAGCTTAGTCCTCTTTTTCTTACTTTATTGGGTATAAAACAAAATAACTACCTTACCAAAAAAAAAACAAAACAAAACAAAATAACTACTGTACTTACACAAACAAATTGCTATCCTTCAATATTTCAAGTCGGCCCTAGGGAGGGGGATAATTTTTGTAAAGAATAGTCACCCTGTTATGGAAGGATATACAGATGCAGACTGGGCAGAGAACGTAACGTCAGGTTATCTCACATTTGTGGGAAGTAACTTGGTCACGTGTAGGAGCAAGAAACAAAACGTTGTAACCTTGTCCAGTGCCGAGGCAGAATTCAGAAGAGTAGCGAAGGGGTTGTGTGAGTTATTATGGCTTAAAAGGCTGATGTCTGAACTTGGGTATCGACTAGAGCTTGGGATGAAGTTGTTTTGTGATAATAAAACCGCTATAGCTAATCTCTCACAATCTGGTTCGGCATGATCGAACCAAACATGTTGAGGTTGATAGACACTTTGTCAAGGAGAATTTGGATGCTAAAGTAATTTAGTTGCCTTTTGTCAAATTTGAACATCAACTGGCCGATGTATTAACCAAAGCTGTGTCAAGTAGAGTGTATCAGAGATCACTCATCAAGATGGGTATCGAAGACATCTTCACACCCGCTTGAGAGGGAGTGTTGGCGTAAGCTGTATTTCCTACTAATTAGGGAGTTTTTTTTTCCTTTATTACAATTTTTTCCTAATTTATTGATATGCTAGGGTTAACCTATGTATTGTATATAAAGTCGATTGTAATGTTGTACAGATTCATACTGAATATAGAAGAAAATATATTTCTTCAATTAGAAGTGTCAATATTTGTGTACGGTGCTCAACTTTAGTGTCAATTCTTTTTTCAAATCACTTAAGTGCCAATTTAAAAAAAAAAACGGTTGTTTCAGTGCCAACTCAGGTGAGGTGGCCGGACTTGGCACTAAATTGATCGTTTTTCTCCAATCTGACACTAAAGTGATTTTTTTAGATCACTTAAGTACTAGTTTTTTTTTTTAAAAAAAATAAGTGATTATTTAAGTGCCAACTCCGATGAGGTCGCCGAAATTTCTCGCCATTGGTACTAAAATGATAATTTTTTTTCTCTAATTTAGCACTTAAGCGATCTCAAAAAATATTAGCACCAAAGTAAGCGACATACACAAATATTGACACTTGAGGTGTACTTATGCCTAGTATATTCTTATCCTTGGTTTGACTAAGTATTTGATAGTAAAAAAATTCCACATGCGGCTAAAATGACGTGTAATATCATTTGGCAAGGCAAGAGTGTAACTCAAAATAAAATGTTATTTTCTTTTTGTGAAAAAGAAACTACCAAAAAATCATAAACCTATTGTAATTGTATCAAATCTGAAACATTTTGCATCAATGTCAATTCAGTTTTTCTGTGCAACTTTCACAGGCTAATGTTGACGTGGACGCGACAATCGTTTTTGTAGACACCAGTACTAACGTGGACAATTTTCAATAATATTTGAATTTTTTTTCAAAATTTTCTTTGTTTAATTTTTTTTTTCCTTTTCTGGGCGAAAATGAGTTCGCACAATTTCTGGGGAAATAGTCATCTCCACCTTATCTCAAACTCAATAAACCCTATCTCAATGTACTAATCTGCTGTGCCATGAAAAGTTCTTCCCTAAAATCAAATCAGATGGAAACCCAGTTCCTTATCGTCTTAAGCGAATCGATCGAGCGAGACAAAAAAGGAAACTTCAATCGCTGCAAGAAATTCAATTTCTTGTTTCAAAAAAAAAAAAATGGACACAGCTTTTGGAAGGCTTTTCCTTTTCATGCTCTTAATTGTAACATTGCGGGGGTAGACATAGAGAGATCAATGAAAATGATTTAGGTATTGTGAGACTTACGATGGAGTGTACATCAAGTACTTGAGAGGTGGAAAGAGGGTGAAGAGCCAACTCGGGACGAGCTCGAAGTTGCAGTGACCCATGTTGTTCATGAAATCAATATACGTGGTGTAGCCGGCGATGGATGCTACCGAAGCCACACTCGAGAACAGCGTAGTGAGCATCGGTATCGCGAATAGCATGAAATACGCTATGTGTTCCGCGAACGGATGAATTACCGCTGCAAAAAGGGGGGTGGGGAGGAGGAAAGAGGCGAAAATCAGAATGTGCCTAACCATATCGGAAAATCAAAATGTATCTGGTGGGACGTAGAACGCAATCCAATCGAATTCTGTACATCACCTTAGTGTACCCAACTCGTGTAAACTGAAATTACAGCCAATCGTTGGTCTAGGAGCATCCCCGAGTTTTCGTTCACAGAGCATAAGATAACACATTCAGAAAATTGAGCTCTCACAGTTCGACATGTTTTCAACAGCGAAATGGACTAGTTCCGCATCGCTGCTGTGATGGGATGTATTGTAAACCGAGAACGATTCTGCGGAAAGTAATGAGGGGCAAAACTTACATGAGATGGGCTCAGTGACAATGGAGGAGTGGTGGTGGGAGTGATAGCGCGAGTAGAGAAAATGGTGGTGCAGGGCTCGGTGAAGCCAGTAATAGAGGAATTCCACGACCGAGGCATGAATCAGGACGGTGATGATCACCCCGTCCGTTCTCCAGAGTGGCACGTGAGAGGCTTCTTCTGGGATTGTCATGAGATATCCGTACACCATAATCCCATAGAGCAATATCTGGTCGTCCCTGCATTAGGGAAAGAGAAAAGAAATTATCGTTGAAATTGGGATTTTATTCTGATCCGTCCGTTGTTGAACGGACGGTCAATATTGATCAGGTGGGGATCCCTTTTCAGATTTGTGATGGGGCCAGGCGCAGTGTGCTGCCGTGTCGACAATGATTCAGATGTGCCTTCACAGCCACTGAGCTATCGGAGTCATTCCCCCACAACGATTTCACCTAACTCCAGGGACAAGAAAACACTCGTCGCTTGTTTCTCCTTTCTACACATTCATTGGTCTATTATGGTAACGCTAGAGATGAGAAGAACCATTACTGAATCGAACTTATCACAATGGTCCCACTCATTTAATCACACATACTAGAGAGTTAGTTTGACTCGCTACTTTATATGAAAACTT
This sequence comes from Rhodomyrtus tomentosa, assembly GCA_028455895.1. Classification (NCBI taxonomy): domain Eukaryota; kingdom Viridiplantae; phylum Streptophyta; class Magnoliopsida; order Myrtales; family Myrtaceae; genus Rhodomyrtus; species Rhodomyrtus tomentosa. Next base: position 42,150,310 of record JAPCWY010000003.1, on the reverse strand, counting down.
GTACGCCAACAAATTTGGGTTGGAGCGACATTAGTTAATGAATAGCTCAGAAAATCCAAGAAAGATCTGAGACAGAGAGAGGGAGAGAGAGAGAGAGAGACCAGTTGCCTTCTCGGTCCACCTGCTCGAACTCGACGCCTCTATCAACGATCCGGCCAGTGCCTTCAGCAGTCCGATGGCGAGAAAGGGAGATCCAGATCTGATTGTGAAGCGCCCTCGATAGAAGGAAAGGGAATACGAGGAAGTAGGCCAAGTCCCTCTCGCCAGGCCCTTTCGCTAGGAATTGGTAAGTGCCACAAATCGCCCACGGCGCCAAAATCACGTACTGTTGGCAGTGGCCCCCAACCCGCATACAAAAATAAGTTGATCAACTTAAAGCATTTGTCATGCGAGAATCAAAAAGCAACACTACATCTCTCATGCAATAAATTTGGGAGAATATTGGTTGAGTTTATAGATTGTGTGATGCCTGTGTCTGTGTGTTGCCCTAAACCTTTTGAATTTATCAATATAATCCCTTTCAACTAATTTTGCCGAAAGCTAATGACGTCAACGCGGGCGATCCTACAAGGTGCTCACATGAAAATTTCTTGTAATTTTTTTTTAAAAAAATTGAATTATTTCTTTTCGATTATTTTCTCTTTCTTCTTTCTTTTTTTTTCATCATTCTTCTTTCCTGAAGGGCCAGCGGGGTCACTGGGGTCTCGGTGATGGCTGGCGACCCCCTCTCTGCCAGATTTGTGAGGGCTACAATGCCCTGACCTATTGTCACGAGGGCTAATAGCCGCCGGCCATGTGTATTTCCCCATGCACATGAAGAAAAACAGTATGAAAAGATAAGACTAGGGAAATAGAAAAATTTAAGAAATTAGACACACACACATATATATATATATACATACATTTACATTTTTTTGGTCAAAATAAAATATAGATGTTCACGCATTAATTTCCAATCATTGAAAAAACTAAATTAACGGATTATCAAAAAGTTTAGGATTAAGCTGTGCATACAAAATGCATAAAGGCAAATCTAATATATGCCGCCATTTTGAGAAAGCTCTGAATTTGCAACCTTACACGATACTTTAGAATCTAGCCGAGGAACACGAATTAGAAGACCACTTTACCTTGAAGCTCCCCATAGGCTTCCATGGCCAGTCGGTGAGAATTCCTGGTTTGGAAGCCATTTCGTCTTCTCTGCGTTTTTCCCAGGACTAACCTTTTAGTATAGAGAAAGACTTTGTGCTACGATTATGCTCCGACGACATCTTTTTATAAAACTCCTTCTCTTGAATTAATTGCATCCCGCCACTTCTCACTTTTACGTACCATTTCCCAACGTCCAAATACGGACTTCGCCAACCTCCCATGAATGCTCGCCTAGGAAGAATCATTATTTTCTCAAGGCCCCTGTCGCGATTTTTTTGCTTTTCGAGGCTCTTTAACATGCGATCGTCACGTCACGTCACTAGTGCTCTAACCACACCAGCCATGATCCAGCCGTTTTTGGGCGGTGGGGATCCATATGCCATTCATGGCCAGTGCTCTAAACACACTTGCCATAATCCGGCCCCTGTGCCTTAAAAGCAGAGGAGCATGAAGATCCCCACCGCCCCTTCCCCCTTTATAAAGGAGGGAAATGTTTTTGGGCAGTGGGGACCCGTCTGCCATACTGTAGCCCCAGCGATCTACGAATCTTGCGTTGTGACGTGCAATTTCGACACTTGTGGAGTCAGTTTTATGCATTTTTAATAAAGGAGTAAAAAATGTAAATATATCAAAATTATATATAATTGAGTCATATACACAGCTACTTCAAAATTAATATATCCAGTTAGTACAAAAAAAAAACCTAATCGTGATCCTTAAAGAAGGAAAAGAAAAAAGAAAAAACTCGATGCTGATAATTATCATGCATTTAAAAAATAAATCTAATATACGTGTTGCAACGTGTCGAAATTCTCTAATTTTTTAAAAATAACTTGTCGTCGTGTCGTGTCGTGTCGTGGCGCGTGTCGATATCGATACAACTAACATGCTTGGCCAACCTCCCATGAATGCTCGCCTAGGAAGAATCATTATTTTCTCAGGGCCCCTGTGTCGCGCTTTTTCTGCTTTCTGATGCTCTATAACATGCGATCGTCACGTCACGTCACTAGTGCTCTAAACACACCAGCCATGATCCGGCCCCTCTGCCTTAAAGGCAGATGAGCATGAAGTTCCCCACTGCCCCTTCCCCCATTTTATAGGAGGGAAATGTTTTTGGGCGGTGGGGATTTGTATGCCATACGTGGCCAGTGCTCTAAACACACTAGCCATGATCCGGCCCCTGTGCCTTAAAAGCAGAGGAGCATGAAGATCCCCACCGCTCCTTTCCCCTTTATAAAGGAGGGAAATGTTTTTGGGTGGTGGGGATCCGTCTGCCATACTGTAGCCCCAGCGATATACGAACCTTGTGTTGTGACGTGCAATTTCGACACTTGTGGAGTCAGTTTTATGCATTTTTAATAAAGGAGTAAAAAATGTAAATATATCAAAATTATATATAATTGAGTCATATACACAGTCACTTCAAAATTAATATATCCAGTCAGTACAAAAAAAAACTAATCGTGATCCCTAAAGAACGAAAAGAAAAAAGAAAAAACTCGATGTTGATAATTATCATGTATACAAAAAAATAAATCTAATATACGTGTCGCAACGTATCGAAATTTTCTAATTTTTTAGAAATAACGTGTCGTCGTATCGTGTCGTGTCGTGGCGCGTGTCGATATCGATGCAACTTACATGCTTGATATCACGTATAAAAAAAATAAATTTAATATATGTGTCCCAACGTATAGAAATTCTCAATTTTTTAAGAAATGACGAGTCACCGTGTTGTGTCGCATGTCGATATTGGTGCAACTTAGATCTTGATATGATTTTGTTAAGATTTGTTAGGACTTTTCTATCATAACAATCTTTCAGATGACCGTGATAATAACAATATATTATGAGCTATAAATTTTTAAATAATAATATTTATTTATTTATTTTATTCGAAACAGACTGTGAGCATATCAGTCGCCTAGTAACTGTCATATAATCAATTCTCAATTGGTGGGGGTGGTCCTTATAATAACTACGTTCAAATCACAGGCCGGACTTGAAAAGTACTGGCCGGACCGAAATTGTGGATGCTTGAAGGCGATGCTGATTTTTTTGTCTTTTTATATATGCTGCAGGACAGAAAACATCTGAATCCCCTTTGACATTTGGTTCTCAATATATCAGTAGAAACAATCAGAACCCAAGTATGCTCTCGTCCTAGGTTTGTTCCGTGAGCATGGCTTCCGCAATTTTCCTTCAACTATAATTTTTTAGTCTAGCTAGATCTGGGATAGATATCGAAATGCATAAAGATACCTCAAGTATCATTATATGTACGGTGCTCAATTTGATGTCAATATTTTTTTCTATGACTTAGCTGCCAGATTGGAGAAAAAGCGATCAATTTAGTGTCCATGGCGAGAAATTCTGGCGATCTCACTGGATATGACACTTAAATAATCGTTTTTAAAAAAATCGACACTTAAGTGATTCAAAAGAGATTACTTTATTTCCAAATTGAAGAAAAATAATCACTTTATCACTTTAGTGCCAACGACAATAAATTGATATCTTTTGGATCACTTAAGCGCCAATTTCAGTACCGGTAAATTGGAGAAAAAATCATTTTAGTACCAGCAACAAAAAATTCCGACGACTTCATTAGAGTTTACACTTAAATAATCATTTTTCAAATAATTGGCACTTAAGTGATGAAAAATATTAGTATAAAAGTAAGCGCTATACACAAATATCGGCACTTGAAATGTACTTCTACCGTTATTGACATATAGCAAAGTCAGATGTGATCATGCATTTTCAAAATGTATGTGTGTTAATATCTAAATTTTGAACTTAGCTATCATATCATCAACATACACTTCGATCTCTTTGTGGATCATGTCATCGAACAAAGTCGCCATAGCCTTCTGATATGTTGCCCCTGTGTTTTTTAACTCGAAAAGCATAACCTTATAACATAATTTTTCTCATGGGGTTGTGAATGAGGTTTTAGCTCTATCTTCTTTCTTCATTAGAATCTGATTATATCTAGAGAATACATCCATGAATGAGAACAACTCATATCCCGCTGTACTATCCACCAGTACAAAAAATCGTCTTTCGGACTTGCCTTGTTCAAGTCTCGATAATCCACATAGACTCGGACTCTTCCGTCCTTCTTCATGACTGGAATTATGTTAGAAATCTAGTTAGAATATGGAATTGCTTCAATAAATCTCACTTTAAGAAGTTTCATCACTCCTTTGATCTTATCCATAATTCAGCTTTCATTTGTTTGCTTCCCTGTTTTATCGGCTTAAAACTGGGATCAGTGGGTAATGCATGATCAGCAACACCTTCTAATTTTCACTCCCAATCTCGCAGTCGTGTAGGGACGGTCGACGAGCAATATTTATGTTACATTGGGACAACTTTGAACTACTCCCTCTGGTTCACTTACCGGCGCTATATTCGGTTTACGACCGTCAATTACTCAACATTCCAAATTAGTAAACACCCTCCTCCCCCTCTCGTATCCCTCCAACCTGGTTCTAGGAAGTTTCATTTCTTTTCTTGGTGATCTAATCCGCCTAACCATGACCGAGCATAAATCGTGAAACAAATGAGAGTGAGAAGAAAAGATTCCAACTCGCCTTGACGTGATGCGACGGCCTGATCTTCGGTGAGGATGAATAACCCAGTTGTGGCTGGTGGTACGTAGGGAAAATAGAGGGTTGGGCATAGTCTTCACAATAGCTCTCCCTCTCTTTCTCACCTTCTTCTCGCTTTTATCCTTTGGGCGGGTTACACAAGCAACCAGATACCTCACCCAAGTTAGTACTTAAATATTCATTTTTCAAAAAAATTGACAAATCCGAAAAAATATATATATTGACATTAAAATAAGCGCCATACACGAATATTAACACTCAATATGCCTTTTGCCATTTAAGAAATAAAAAGAGGAAAACGAACCGAAATCACCAAATCCAACTTTATGGAACTAGACCGGCGCCCCGGAGAACCAAACTGTTTGTCATACCTCCTAATTTCGAGCTCATAATAGAGCATTTGGCATTAGTGGGCGTTGGACAACTATACCCTGGGAGGCTTAGCTCGTTACGGAGCCTTCGCTTGTATTTGAGTCAACTTGTGGTGAAGTTTTCAATTTCGTGAAAAAGACTTAGCCATAGCTATAGGAGGCCCTTGGTATAAAATAAATAAATAAATAAATAAGAAGAAGAAGAAGAGGGAGAGTCTGGATAGGAACCACCTGCTGTAGAATCAGGTATTTTGGCTGGAATTGGCCCAGGTACTTCCGGCTCCAAAAGCGCCTCATCAGGCCTACTTGTTTCCTCAGGCATGCTGCTAATAGCTTGTTCCTTGCTTTGAACACAGTTTCGATTTTATTCTGGATAATACTGTCTTCTTTTTGCTTAAAAAAAAAAAGCCTAGGCATTATTCGATATGACACAAGATACACAAAAAGAAAATCAACTAGCAACATAAGAGATTAGCCATCACATCAAGCCTCACTTGGCCAGCACAATGGGAACTCACTAACAAGTGAACCTCTCTCGAGCAAGGAAATGAAGAATCCCTACTCCATTGTTGGCTCAGCAAACAAGGAGAATAATCTTCTGGAAGAACTAACCCTGTTCAGCGGTCTAGGTTTTCCTTTCGTTTCAAGTGGTTATCTCCGTTTCTTCTTCATCGTTAAAGAGACGGGTGGAGTAATTACTCTCTTCTTTTGCAAAAGCACTTGCTTTGCTTTCTAACTCGTCATCAGTATCACTATCCCCACCTGGATCTCTTGCAGTTAGGTCGGACTCATCAGCATCTTTGGCAGCTTCTCTTTTTGAAGATTGCAAGTTGGCATACAATTTCCTGTCCACGATTCGAAGGTCCAGGTCTCACTTGACGTGAAAACTTTGCACCAAGACCGAGTCTATAGAAAGATTAGAATTCAACTTAACAATGCTACATCTGGGTAAATATTTCGTTGGAATATTATGAATATAACCTATACTGAGCTAGATGGCCTGTTGAGATAAATTGCGGAAAAACAAACACAGAACACAAGGATTTACGTGGTTAGATCAAGGTAATCTACGTCCATAGACGAGGCAGAACAAGATTTCACTATAATCAAATAGAGTACAGATTACAAAAGTCGATTTTCGCAACTACATGGCAATCAAAGTCGCCACGGCTTAAGAGAAATCCCAAGGTCGATACGCGTAGCGCCTGCAAGAGTCGCCCATCAGTTTGAGATAAATTGGAATTACAGTCGACGAGAGTTCAACATGAAATTGGACTTCAAGATTTGGATATTGGAAATTAAGGAATTTCAATATTGGAATTGAGATAGACGCCGCCTCATCGAGTGTAGTTTGCACTGAAAAATGAAATTTCAGACGAAAAGTGCCAAATGACCATTTTGTTTTGGCCTTGCCTTAAGAAGTTTACAAAGTCATTTTGATCATTTCCCCTCCTCTATATGCTGTTGAAAATGTGTAATGGATATGGTCAAAGTAAGTCAAAGTCAATGAAGCAACCAATGGGAGGTTGCGAAGTGTCAATCAAAGAGAATGTCAATCATTAAATGCATTAATTCTCCATCCTATCAAATTGACCAAAAGTGTATAATTGGGGTGTAATAGACTCTCTCTTCTCAAATTTGGCCAGCCACCCTCTCCCTCTCTTCTTCTTCTCCATTTTTCCTCTCGGTCGAATGGGTTTATCGCATACAGGGAAAAATCGGCTCACTGTTTCAGCCATAACTTTGTCGTCCGACTTCGAATTGTGGTAAAACCACCGCCATCTTAAATATTATCGTCTTTCCGTTCTATAAATGTATTATGAGTTTAATTTGGCCTAGCCATTTATCTCGTAGGTCTGTTTGAGTGGGAAAAAGGTCGGATTCTGATCCGATTTTGGAGAGACTGCGTTTTTGGAAGCTTCCGGACTCCAAATGGCTCCAAATTTTTGGTGAGCTATTCTAAACTCATAGTATAAGAGTTTACAAAGTTTAAATTAAGGTTTTATATGATTTTTTAGGGGTGTACATGGCTGGTTTGTGGAGGTTTATACCGAACAAATTCTGTCCTTTTGAGGACCGTGAAAGAACCGGGCTGTTCGAAGGTCTTGGGGGATTATTTTGCAACAAATCTCTTGGTGAGCTTCTTAAACATATAGATTGAGGTCCTAGAAAGTTTGTTTATGAAGAATTAATGTGATATTCTGATTTTCCTGTTATTTCGAGACTCATTAATGAGAATGTATCTAACGATGTATTTCAGTCGTATCTCGTTCGGATCTAATCAATCTCGAGTTGAATGACCAAAGGGGAAAGGCTAACGCGAGACAAAGTACGTGGACCTAGGGAACTCAAATAAGAAACGACACTTTGACTATAAGAATTGTCGATGGGACATTTAGAGCCATTAAAGGCCGATCTAAAAACGATTAGAGCTCGAGTGATGCCGCTTAACCAATGTATAATTTGCAAAATTTTTCTAAATCAAACAGTGACGATTGAGACAGTCGAAACTAGTAATAGACCCTCGCAATTACATGATAACTAGAGTCGCCATGAATTGACGAGCCCTAAGTGTGATATAAATCACAGAGTTGATATGCTTAACATCTGCAAAAATCGTCCGTCAGTTCGGGATAGGCTGGAATCACGTCTGACAGAAAAATGATTCAGAAAGGAGTCTCCAAATTAGAAAATAGAGCATCAAGAATTACAATATTATAATTGAATTGGCCGTCGTCTCATCGAAGAAAATTGGAATCATAAAAACAACGTTCCGGACGTCGAGGGTAAAATTATCATTTTGCCCCTCAAGCCTTAACCTTGCCTTAATAAATGAAATGAGGGCATGTTGGTCATTGATACCCCATTATAGCTACCGAAAATTTGGAGAAACCACAGCCATTGGATGAGTCTTGATTGACATATGGACAAGTATCAAAAGATTAGGCATTGGCATTAAGTCAAATTTTGTGGACATCTAGAGGACATGTAGACTGAACTGTGGTAAAAAGTTTGGATAAATTTGATGGAGTTTTGACCCCAAATGGGTCTTGTGTTTGAAGGACAAAAACTGACCGGTTGAGGACTTGGAAGAACCGGTGTTGTTTGTGGACTTCTCGACGTCGCCTTGGCTTCAAATTCTCGATGAGGCTTTCCAACCCCTAGAACTACATGTTAGCGAGTAGATTAATGGATAAATTGAGGATTTAAGTTAGTTTAAGGGCTGAGAGTTGAGATATACACAAAATCTAAAATGCCCTGTTTCGGTTCTACGCATACCGAATCTGTGGGGGACTGTTGGTGATGAAATTGAGTCCCAAATTCATCGTTGAGACATACTAGGATGTCGATGAACATTTCATTGAGGTTTATGTTTAATGGATTGGTGAATTGAGCAAGAAAAATTGACGATTGGATGAATTTCATTAGGTTGCGCGGCTGCCTTGTTCTTAGACCATTAGAACCGAGTAATTAAAGTGCTTAGAAGAAGAATTTTGTTGAATTAAGTTTGAGGTAAGAAGTTTCTAAACCTTGGCTAGGAGGATTAGACTCAATTGGGTGAATTGAGTGTGAGTTAGGTTGGTTCTTGGAAGTTTATGGTGTGATTGTACATTGTGCGTCCTTGAGAGATATAGATGGCTTGAATGCTTGACAATGCTTGTGCCATGAATTGATTGTCACATTTGAGTGTTGAATTTAATTATCTCACATGCCATAGATGTGTTGTTCGTTGCATGAGTCTGCACTTAATCATGAGTTCTGAATTGAAATGAGCATTTGGCATGTCTGAGAAACTTGTGACACCCTCAGGCGTTGAGGCGCAAGGTTGTGTGAATAGATACCCTGAGGCACTGAGGTGCGGGGTTTGAGTTGAACGGTACCCTGAGACGTGCGAGACTCGAGGTTGAAATGGCCAATGTCCTGATGCGTTGAGACGCGAGACGAAATTTGAGATGCGTCGACACAAGCCTGGAATGAAATTGAAAACCTGATGTGTTTACGCGGGTTTGTCAATGTGATGGTCTGAGACGTATTTACGCGGATCGAGCTTGAGACGTTCTAAATGCGGGCGTGAAAATAAGAAGGACTGAAAGGGGGAAAGTGTGATTTGGCTTGGCAATATGTGCTTGATTCCAATGATGTGATACAGTGCCATGATTGCATGCTTGACACTTGTTTGATCCCGTATGTTATTTAATGACTGTTGAATGTCTCATGTGATTGCGTGTGCATTTTATCCTTGATTGCATTCGCCTGAGTGTACGGTCAGCCTAACCTAGGGTTAGGACGTGCCTTACTAAGATGTAAATCTTACCGCGTTGTGGGATCCCATTTTTAGATCCTAGGCCGTGAAAATATGGCCAATCAGATTTGGTGACCCGAAGGAAATGTCCGCTTATCTTGAGGAGTTCCCGAATGGACAGGGAACCGTATACGTTAGGAAGTGTACGGTAGTCTGGATCGACAAGGGTGGAAAGAGTTGGACGCCTCATAGGTTCGAGATTTGGTTTAGGAGGGTAGGGGAAGTTACTTCGGGGCCACTGAAGCCCATTGAAGTACCCCGTGGGATAATCCCCATTTGGTGTCATTCCACTCGAGATTCGGTGGAGGCCGAGGAGTCAGCAGCTGGCTCAAGGAATGTTCCCGAGAGGACCCCAATCCTAGAAGACACAGACGAAGTCATCGAGATTGAGGCTACGGAGAACGACCTGATGGAGCCGTCAGCTCACGAGACGATGGAGGATACAGTGGAGGTTTGCTCAGAGACTTTCTCGGAGTACGAGCCTACTGAGGATGCTGAGAAGACTGACGACTCCAGTAACTCAACTTAGGGCTTCCGTTTTTTAGACTGATATATTTTGATGATGGTCTCGATGCCTTATTTCTTTTTGGAGATATTGATGATCGCCTTTTGTACTGATCCTGTCACCCCTACCGACCAGCATGTTTAGCTTGCCAGTGCTTTTGTATGAACAGTTAGGAGGTTATATATTTATTGGTACTCTTGTTACCCAGGTCCCCTTTTTATTATCGTACGGAGGAGTTTGTATATTATTGCTTTCGTATGCTATCGATATGGTGCATCTCTCGATTTATGTGAATCTTGGAACGTCTAAGAGAGTTTATGCTTGCAGGGAGTTGCGCGCTCGTGTTTAAGACGAGAGGCGTGACAATTAAGGCTTGGAATTGAAGTATGATTTGATTTAGCGGTTGGAAACCGAAACCGGTTCTGTTTTGAGGATGAACCCTTACTGGCCGGTTCTGTTGGGGGGCTGATTGAGAAGTATTTGGACTTTAAATTGACTTATAATGTCTTATAAGATGTGATGTGAGGTGTTAATGAGAAGTATGTGAAGTGAATTGGGGTTTAGAAGTGAATTATGGCAAAATTGATGCATGAACTTCTGAGTTGAGTTTTGCCTTGTATGTGGCCGTGTGAACCAAACCCATTAAGGGTTTTGTGGGAGTATTATTATGCGTTCAATTGATCAATAAAGCGTCATGAATTGCCAATGGTATGGCTAAGGAAGTATTGGGTTAATGGAAGTGAGCATTCTATGGTTTTTTTATTCAAGATTGGTAATTCTTTATAGGTTGACGAAGGATTCTTGGAGAGTTCATACTTGTGGCATTGAGGAGAGTTACTTTGTGTGACATTTTTCTAATTGATTAATGTAAGTGTTTCCTAAACCCTTACTTGAATATTAGGACACTACTAAATAGAGTGATCGAATGATTTGATTGTTTAATGAAGCCTATGGATTAAATTACTTGATTGAGCATTGGATTCCATGACTTGAATGACATAGCATGACCATTGAACTGTGACATGCCTTGATGACATATTTGGCTATTGAGCCTTGATTGGTTAGTTGGCTGAGATGCCTATGTTATGAATTGGTTATAATGCTGTAGTGCCGATTCTTTATGAATGGACTATAGTGTCCCAGTGATCGTTGGCCTGTGACCCCAGGGATCGCATTGGCTTGATGCCCTGATGATACCGATTGGTTTGTGACCTCAGTGGTATCGAGTGTGATTTTACTATGAATGATGATGAGGATACCAATTGGCCCCAGTGGTATCAAATGATTGTGAGCCCTGAGTATTAATGATGATACCGATTAGTCTGTGACCCCAGTGGTATCGGAAGGTGGTGAACTCGAATAAGAATAAGAATACCGATTGGCCTGTGGCCCCAGTGGCATTGAATGGCTGTGAGCCCTGAGTATTAATGATAATACCGATTGGTCTGTGATCCCGGTGGCATCGAAAGTTGGTGAACTCGAATAAGAATGAGAATGTCAATTGACATGCGGCCCTAGTGGCATTGAATGGCTGTGAACCTTGAATGTACCGATTGGCCTGTGAGCCCGATTATGTCAGATGGCAAGAGTGCTAAAGGAGTATGTGGGTGGATGAGAAAGTGGTTGTAATTGTATATCGAACTGCATATGATTGTGCTTTGAGAATGTCGATTGGCATGTGGCCCTAGTGGCATTGAATGGCTGTGAGGCTTGAATGTACCGATTGGCCTATGCCCCCGGTGATGTCAGATGTCAAGAGTGTCAGAGGAGTATGTGGGTGGATGAGAAAGTGATTGCAATTGTATATCGAACTGCTTGTGCTTGTGCTTTGAGCTTGAACCCATAAGATTTCTATACTTGGTTGGTTAACATATCTGATTTATGAAAGCCTTATGCCATTGCATTGATGAATGCCTGCATCTGACAACATGTGCGAGTTGTCTGGGGGGACTGGTGTTCAAGTCTAGGTTTAGATTTTACTTGCTGAGATTTATATCTCACCCTAATGGGGGATCAACTTTTTCAAGTTCCAAGCGAAGGAAACTCGGACTTGCCATGGGATAGCATTTGAAGAAGTCATTAGAGTTAGAATTGTAACTGACCTTTTTACTTATAAGAAGTGTATACCTTTTGTCCTGAGTCATTTCGTTATGGAATTGGAATTGTACGGAGTAGTTTTATGGCTTCCGCGATCTTGTTTCTTTGTCAAGTTGTTATTTGATTGGCTGAAGGATCCTGGATGGCACAGCTTGATTACGGCATGGTGGGATGTTCGCATGCCGTCAGGTTCGGGGCGTGACAATATGTACAGAACTATCGGTCCTTCCGATCTCTATCTTCTGCTAAAAATTCTCCCTTTGGTAACCATCCAAGTAGAGCTTGTCTCGCCGGATCCTCAATGTGATGTCGTCTGCTTGAGATGTGTTTTGAAGTATGATATGGAACCATTGAGTAGGTCGATCGCTTTGAAGGGGAAGCATGGGACGATTTTGTGTGTGTGCGTGTGCGTGTTGTCTCGTACAAAATTGCTTACAGCAACATTCGTTCATTCCATCGGATCGAACCCTCTTCACAACAAGAGATAACTGCCAAGATTCAATTCCAAATAGGTATCTCCGACATTCCACTATTCATGTTATATATTAATTTACACTTGAGATTTGATAGAGTGACCGTGAGAAAATCGAAGATGCTTCTCATTTTTAAAATTGAATCACATTTTCATAGGCTCGGGTCATGAACGTTCCGTTGGTGAAAAAATCGAGTCAACCGAACAGCAAATGGAGGAGTTATACCCAATTAAAATTCTATCAAATTTGAGTTATTCGAATATAGTAATTTAAGAATTTAAGAATTTTGAATTTTGAATTAAATGGCACATATACCTGTATTGTGAAAAACCCATAAACAAACTGGACTAACCAAATATAGTGGTATTATATAACTATGTGCATTCATATTCTTTGTTTGTAGGCAATGCATTCACCCAATTACCGGAATGGCCAAAATATTGATGTGGAATATATATACATATAATATATGACATCCCTCCTTCGTCTTGCAATGTTTTCTAAGTCATCACGAAAGCTCAGGAAAGTGGATCCGAGAATAAGATGTACAAGGCTATCGGTCCTTCTGAACTCTAATCACTGGTCAGAATTCTCCATTTGGTAGCCGTCCATGTAGAGGTTGTCTCGTCGGATGCTCAACATGATCCCGTCTTCATGAGATGTGGTTTGTAGTATGATATGGAACCATTGAGTAGATAGATCATTTTGAAGGGGAAGAATAGGACAATTGTGTGTGTGTGCATATACATATATATATGTGTGTGTGTGTGTGTTAGTTTCATACAAAATTGCTTAAATCGTACAAAATTGCTTAAACTCTCCTTTATACAACAACATTCGTTTATTTCGTTGGATTGAACTCTCATACTACTATCAATGTTATATATTAAATTACACTTGGGATTTTATAGAGTGAACTGTGAGAAAATCGAAGATGCTTGTCGTTTTTAAAATTCAAACACATTTTCATAAGCTTGGGTCATGAACGTTCCGTTGGCATAAAAATCGAGCCAACCGAACAGCGAATGAATAGTTATACCCAATTAAAATTCCATCAAATTTGAGTTATTCGAATATAGTAATTTAAAAATTTTCAATTTCAAATTAAAAGGCTGATATAACTATATTGTGAAAAACTCAAAAATAGACCACACTAATCAAATTTTATGGTGTTATATAACTAGGCAAATTCATATTCATTGTTTGTTGGCAATGCATTTACGCAAGTACCAGGAGGGCAAAAAAATTAATGTGGAACATACACATGCAATATTTGACATCCCTCCTTCACCTAGCAGTGTTTCCTAAGTCAATATAATCACCATGGACACTCAGGAAAGTGGATCCGGGAATCAGATGCACATGACTATCGGTACTTTCGAACTCTAACCACTGCTTAGAATTCTCCATTTGGTAGCCGTTCAAGTATAGGTTGTCTCGTCGGATTCTCAACGTGATCCATCCGAATGAAATGTGATTTGTAGTATGATGTGGAACCATCGATTAGGTGAATATGTTAGTCTAGTACAAAATTGCTTAAACTTCCCCTTACGCAACAACATTCGTTCATTCGGTTGGATTGAATCCTCTTCACCACGAAAAATATTTTCCAAGCTTCAAATCCAAAGAGATCTCTCCCACAGGCCACTATCCATGTTATATATTAATTTATACATGGGATTTTATAGAGTAAGCCGTGAGAAAATCAAAGATGCTTCTCTTTTTTAAAATTCAATCACATTTTTATAAGCTTAGGTCATGAACGTTCCATTAGCGTAAAAATCAAGTGAACCAAACAGCGAATGGAGAAGTTATACCCAAATAAAATTTCATCAAATTTGAGTTATTTGAATGAATTTTTATAACTATCGATCTTTCCGAACTCTAATCACTGCTCAAAATTCTCCATTTGGTAACCGTCCAAGTAGAAGTTGTCTCGATGGATCCTCAACGTGATCCCGTCTGCATGAGATGTGATTTGTCGTATGATGTGAAACCATTGAGTAGGTGGATTGCTTTGAAGCAGAAACATGAGACGATTGTGTGAATATATATATATATGTATATTGTGTATATATATACACACACACATATATATATTGTATATTATATATATATGTTTGTGTGTATGTATGTTAGTTTCGTACAAAATTTCTTAAACTCCCCCTTATACAGCAACATTCGTTGATTTCGTTGAATTGAACTCTCTTCACAGCAAGAGATAACTTCCATGCTTCAAACCCAAAGGGGTCTCTCCTATGTACCACTATCGAGGTTATATATTAATTTACACGTAGGATTTTATAGAGTGAACTGTGAGAAAATCTAAGATGCTTCTCATTTTAAGATTCAATCACATTTTCATAAGCTCGGGTCATGAATGTTCCATTGGCGTAAAAATCGAGTGAACCTAGCAACGAATGGAGGAGTTATACCCAATTAAAATTCCATCAAATTTGAGTTGTTTGAATATAGTAATTTAATAATTTTCAATTTCAAATTAAAAGGCACATATAACTATATTGTGAAAAACTCGTAAACATACCGGACTAACCAAATTTTGTGGTGTTCTATTCTTAGTCACTTTCATATTCATTGTTTGTTGCCAATGTATTCACCCATGTAGGTAAATAATAGAATGAACAAAGGTTTTTGTGTAAGGAGTATATATACACACACCCCATTTACAGCTGCCTTTTTTTTTTTTTTTTGCGGAGGACTAGGAGGAAAGGTGGAATAAATCAATAAGGAAAATATTTTGTATCTTATTTGTTCATAGTTTCTTAAACGTCTTATTTCTACGTAAATGCATATGCACTTTCTTACTTAATGCACCTTACCAATCCCTCTTCATAACAAGAGATAGCATCCAAACTTCAAAGTCAAGAGGTCTCTCCCTTATACCTTTGCCATGTTACACATTAATTTACGCTTAAGATTTTATGGAGTGAACCTTGAAAATTACAAAGACGCTTCTCATTTTTAAAATTCACTCACATTTTCATAAGTTCAAGTCACGAACTTTTCATTGGCATAAAAATCGAGTGAATTAGAAATCTAATGGAGGAGTTATACCCAATTAAAATTTCGTCAAATTTAGGTTATTCAAATAGTAACTTAAGAGTTTTAAATTCCAAATTAAAAAGCACAAATAACTATATTGTGAAGCCGGACTATCTATATAATGTTATTTCTAGAAATCTCTACGAATTTGTCCAGCTTCTCACCCTCACTCTTCAATCTATTTTAACACTGCTTATCATCATTAAGTCAAATAATCTTCTCTCTAAAGAAAAACATGCTATCGTGGTTGCCTAATTCAATACGGTGCCTCACCTACTTATCCGGAGCTCCTTTGAAGTAATCTACCAATCATTGTTTACAAACCAACATACCAAATCTGAAAATTGTACTAAATGGAAAATAAACATTACCCATTGCATTTATAACTTATTAAATTTACCATCTTCCTCCGGCTGATCAATCTTGAACTTCATCTCAAACGTCACCCTACAAAGTAAATGTCCGATATGATGATGCAAGCAATAGTTTTTTGGGTTAATACCATGAAAAATCTCAAAATGGTACACTTGGAGCAAATTGGTAAAAATAACCCAAACTATTTTTTTGATCACAAAAAATACAAACTAGTAAAAATGTGACAACTTTATCCCAAACTATTTTTTTACATAAAAAATCTAAACTGATACAAATGTGATAAATTTACTCCAAATTAATTTTTTTATCAAAAAATATTAAACTGGTACATATATGACAAATTTATTCTCTATTAGTTTCCGTTAAATTGAGTTAATACCACAAAAAATTTAAAAATACACACGTAGCAAATATAGGGTAGCATGTACACTCGACAATTGTCACGTGTCATTAAATTCATCGATTTGACGGTAAAATTTAACGAAAACTAACGGAGGTTAAATTTATCATAGTTGTAACGGTTTGAGATAAATTTATTACAGCTGTTCCAGTTTAGAGTTTTTCATTATAAAAAAAATAGTTTGGGATAAATTTGTCACAGGTGTGCCAGTTTAGGATTTTTAGTGGTATTAACCCAATTTTTTTAACTGGAAAAGAACATGTTTTTACTTAATTTATTAAACCACTTTATCTTGATTGAACATTGATATTAAATAGGCGGGACGTGCAATATATGTTTAGTAATCAAAATGAACACGCTGAAGAATTGAGATTCTTCACGACTGAAGATGTATTGGTCCAAAATCAAAACAAAAAGAAAAACTAGTTGAATTCCCTTGAAAGTTTCTCATCAATATTACCGAGGTATCGTAGAGCTACATCTCTTGCGGATTTTATTTCACTACACATTTCACGAGATCAAAAGAAATTGTTACAATCGACTTGCAGATGTCCAAATCTACTCACATCTACTGTCTTTTGCTTATCTCGGCCAGTTGTCACTCTCCCTTAAATCATTCTGACTTGCATGGGCACAAGATGCAACTCACGGCACTATACGACATGATACACCGTTAAGTCAATTCTCAAAAAATAGAGAATTTCGATATTATATATTATATGCATATTTTTATTACATCTCTCTTTCCCCTCCCCCCTTTCTTTTCTTCTTTTACTGACCTAACTAACCTATTTCCCAAAAAAAAAATTCCATCATATGGCCCACCCTTTTTACTCTCTCTCTTTTTGTCAGCCCCCCAAACAACGCGACCCACTCCGTTTCTTCTTCGTTTCTTTATTTTTTTTTATTCTTTTTTATTGACACCTAAATTTTTATTTTTTATTTTAGTCATTTTTTGCATAAAAAATTGGAACTAATTTTAGTTCTAGACAAACAAAAAAAAAATTCAACATTTATATTTTATTTGACAATCAGACTTTGCATTTACAATTAATCGGACCAATGATGGATGGATTTAATTTGAGGGTTTGAACTCAATTGAATTGTCTGAACTAAACCCATGAATATTGAATACTAGTAGGGGACGAAAATTGCTAAATAAAATGTCAAGTTGGAATATTGACTTAAAATATATATTGATGATGAAAGATATCTCTTTAACAACCCCAACTCCGGTCTATAAATAGAGGCTACACCTTCATAATCAGGGTTCAACAATTGTGCTCAGAAAATTTGACAGGCAGATAGTGAAAAAAAAAAGGCTGCTCCAGTATTGCACACTAAAGCCAAAGAATACGTCCTAGTGATGGAAAGGAAGACCTTCCTGCAAGGAACGTCAACCACAAAAGATGAGCTATTATTTTAATCCTTTTTTCTCTCTTGTGTAGATCAACAAGAGTAAGGCACTACCACTCGAGGAGTGTCAAGCTTTGACCCAATGAAGCGATTTGTTCATTGTCCAAGCCGCGTACCCTCATCACTTCTTGCCGGTTTGTGAAAAAGTCGGCCACGTTCCCGATGGCATGCATGCTACCTGTCAATAGCGAAGCGGTTGAGCCCCTCCCCCCTTAAAGAAGCTCGGTGACCGCCTTGGCATCATCTACGAAGGGGTTGTTTTGTTGATCTGATGGTGCAAGCCTTTGTCGATGCTTCCTTGACTCATTCCTACTTAAATTGACGATCGCTAGTTGATCACCGAGCATTGATGTTCACTTGTGCGAGTCCTAGCACTGGCTAGTCCTTGGTCCAATATCGAATCGATTTGATATCGGCTCAAATTTGGAAAGATAATCTTCAGAAATGGTAAAAATTCTTATTTTTATTAATTGAAATATTTACATGCCTATTTCGAATTTTGAATACTCACTTACCTATCTTAAAATATTATTAATATATTGATTTAAAGTGGATATCTTTTTCCAAAATACGGGTTGATTAGGAAAATTTCCTTTCCTAATCCGCAAATTGCCACATAATCGAGAAAGTCCATCTTAAGATTATCAATCAATTAGGCAAGGTTTTGGACTCAATTGTTAATCGTAAGATTACGAATTAAAGATTAATTCAAATATTCATGAAATATTTCAAAACTCGATTGATTTATCCAATTTCTTGATTGACATGGATTGACATATTCACTTTTCTAATTTAATATGAATTGCTTGTCATTTTTTTTAGAGTATATCTGTCGCACGATGTAATCCCACAAATTCTAAAAAATTGCATTCATTCATTTCCATATTTGAAAATTACATATCTTTTAAAAATAGCATCACGTAGATAATTGCATATCCAATCCCTCTTGTAAAATATTCAAACTAGATTGCATTTTAGGATAGAAATTGCATGTTTAAGTAGAATTTCATGTCTAAATTTATTCGTCTTTAATATATTAGGGTTTAGATCAATTTAGACTCTAAAATATGCAAGATAAATTGTGTTTTGACATAGTTCTATTTTAGCAAATTAATTCATCCGAAAATATTTATAAAAAAGCGTTCTTCCATGCCATGATATATTTGCCACGTCATTGTTGCCATGTCATCTTAGGTTGCATTTTAGCTTAAATTGCATATTAGAATTGCTTGTCTCGATTTTAATTAATTTATGTGTCACGTAATTAATTTAATTAAATCCTGGTCTCATTTTTGCATTCATTTAACGTGCATGTCATCTAGTTTAGTCATACATTTAATTCATGTCATTGCATCCTAGAATAATTTCATGCATCGCATGTACCATAGTCTTTTATGCATTCATATAAAAAATAAAAATATAAGAATGATAATGTTGGCTCCCTGAGTTTATTAGATTTCTGGATGTTCAATTAATTGTCTGCGCACCTGCATGATAACCTTTGTTAGTGATTTAGGTTAAAATCAATTATTATCGACTTAGATTAAAATCAATTAATGTTGCATTCTCAAATAATTTTTCATGAAATAAAATGATGCCGAAAGGGCATTAGAGTAATCTAGCGCAATCAAGTCCCCGAACTCTTAAACTCTAGTTCATAGGAGCAAAATATTTCTCCCGCTATTTTATTTAGGTTTCTAATCAACTTACCGTAAATGATTAACGGAGACTCCAATTTTATAATCTTTGCGTGTTAATCATATTGAATCATAAGTTGCGATTTTGTATAGACTTGAAAGAATCCGAGTTAGGTTAGTTAAATAATTAACTTAATAATCTATTAGCCTAGAAATTTTTCATAATTTTTAGTTCATGACATTCATCTTCTTCTTTCTTTCTGTAACTCCCTTATCTGACCACCATCACAGCCATCGCCTACATCCCCACCTCACCGCACTCCACCGTTCGCCGCTCCCTCCGTTGCCAGTCGCCTCTCGTCGTTCCCTCTGTATCTAGTAGTCGCGAAACCCAAGCTTGTCATGATCCAAATCCGAGAGATCCGTGGTCGAGCCCCGTCTCGAGATCTCCAAGCCCGACCCCTTGCGTCTGTGAGCCCCTACGCCGGCCAAAGCCCCAGCTGCGTCGCCAGATCCGAACGCCAACGAACCCTCGACTTCCCTTCTCCTCTGCAGACACGACCTGGCGGCGTCGCCAGATCCGAACCTTGACGGACCCTCGACCTCCTTTTTCCTCTATAACTGTGACCCGATCTCTCTCATTCTTCTGCTCAGCCACCAACGCACCACCAGATAGACACGCGTTGATTGTGTGTCCGAGAAGAGTCTGATGGTGTCCAGCCGTGTCGGACGCGTGTCCGAGTCAGACATGACAAAATTTCAAAAATAAGTGAGTCCGCGTAAGAGGGCCTATAGGTGGACATTGTGCACGGTTTTTAAAGGAGAGGTCCTGGTCAATGAGAATTGAAGTTTTGGGAAGACTAAAAGCAATGATAATTCACATAATTAACGGACCAAACAAGCCAAGAATCCAATAAATACTTGAAAAATATATAGGTTTTAACCCTTTGTTTGGAGTGTAAATATGACCACGAGGAATGTCTCGTCGTCGTCATCATCTCCTTCTACCTAGAGCCGACCACTCGTTCACGATCTTCTTGAGGTGTGGTATCTCCATCCACTGGCCCAAATTTGAGTTTAGAGAAGCAAGGTGCCGACCGGATGGAACCTTTTCACAAGAAGAGATAGTTTTCAAGATTCAAAGTCAAGAGTTATCTCCCATATACCTTACACTTGGGATGTGAACAGTGAAAAAGATGAAGATGCTTCTCATTTTTAGAATTCACTTGCATTTTCACAAGTTCGGGTTGTGAACTTTTCATTGGCATAAAAATCGAGTGAACTGAATATCGAATGAAAGAGTTACACCCAATTAAAATTTCGTCAAATTTAAGTTATACTAATAGTAAGTTAAGAGTTTTCAATTTCAAATTAAAAAGCATATATAATTATTTTGTGAAAATTCATAAATGTACTGGACTAACCAAATAAGGTTTTCCCTAGAGATCTCGACTCTCACTTTTCAATCTATTTTAATTCTGCTTGCCATAATTAAGTCTAATAATCTTCTCTCTAAAGCAAAACATGTTATCATGGTTGCCTAATTCAATACGGTGAGTCACCTACTTATGCAGAGCTTCTTTGAATTAATCTACCAATCATTGTCGACAAACCGACATACCCATCAAATTTGAAAGTTGTACTAAATGAAAAATAAACATTAAATGATTGCATTTATAAATTATTAAATTTGCCCATTTTCCTCCGAGTTTGACTGTAGTCGATCAATCTTGGACTTCATCTCAGGCATCACTCTGCAAAACAAGAGCCAGATATGATGATGCAAACCAATTTTTTTTTTCATCAAAAAAGAATTTGTTTCTACTTAATTTACTAAACCAGTTTATCTTGATTGAACATTGATATTCCACGGTTATTCAGATGGTAACCTAAACAAGCAGGATGTGCAAGTAATTGATGTGAACGCACAGAAGAATTGTGATTCTTCACGACCGAAACCTCCAGGAGCTTGATGTGTTGGTCAAACATGAAAACAAAAACAAAAACTAGTTGAATCACCTCGATAGTTTCTCATCAATACTACCACGGTATCGTAGAGTTGCTCTTCCGGACTTTACTTCGCTGCACATTTCAGGAGATCAAAAGTAAACAAAAAAAATTATTACAATTGCCTAGAAGCGTGCACATCGATTATAGCATCATATAATTAAAATAGTTTAAGGTTGTCGTCACTATTAAAATGGTTTATGACTGAATTGACCGTCATACAATAGATTTAAAACTTCTTATACAATTTTTCCATATCAAGAAAGTTCTCGCCGGTCTTGCAACTTTGACCACAATTTTCTCCATACCAATTTCTTTGACTATTGCTTTTACCTCAACAAACCTCACAATGCAATCGACACACTTTAACAGTCAATTGATTTTCATAAAACAAAGCAGAGACTGTCACACCCCGATTTCGAGCTCGCAACAACCCTACCAAACGCCTCAGATCATAAATTACGACGTTCTAAGCACGTCATCGACCTATTATACGACCACACAAGCACGCCAAACAATCAAGCCAGTTCTTATCTTCGCATTTAGTCAAATGCACTCACAAACCGTTGTGCTCAAAATTGGCTCAATGCCATTTTTCGTGCTCAAAATCAAGTTCATACATGATCATATGCTTATATATTATTCACTAGATTTTGTATCTATAAACAGTATGATCAATCATTAAATGCACATCAATCATCACATTCCCCAGTCATCAGATAATCACCAAATAATAAAATAGTAATTTCATGATAATAACTATCTAATAATTAATTAATTAATAATTATTTATTCATGCCATATTTAAATAATCCAAATTTCAATTCAAGAAATTAAAATATTTAGTAATCGCAAAATATATAAGTCGATTATAATTAAAATAAATATTTCTGACACTTGTTAATTATTACCATCGCAATCAATTTCGGTTAAATTAAACCCCGAACGTAGATAATGCCCTGTTAAGAGTTTAGGGGTTAACTCCGACGGCCGGTGTCAGGTTGGATACGGTAGTGACAATGAATAAGGCTTTGGAACGACTGCGATCCTCAAAAATCTGCGGGCACGAACTTTGGAATCAGGCTAGAAAACTCGGCCCACGGCTTCGCCACTTGGCCTACGGGCTCGGCCCACGGGCCCGGCCACACGGGCACAGGCTCTCAGCCAAGGCCCAGACAGGCCGGCACTCGGGCCCGGCTCACGGCCCAGGAAACTGGCACACGGGCCAGGCTAACGGCCCACTTTGGCTGGCACACGGGCAGGACGGGACCGAACAGGGCAGAGAACAGGGGCGTCGGAGCTTCGGTGAAGGCTGATCGCAATGGTTCTCGGGGCACGACGACGAGTCTGAGAAGCTCGAGTTGCTGGAACAGCGGTGCCGGGATTCTCGGGTGCAGTTTGGAATAGCGGCTGGGACGGTCCAACGACAACTCGAGGGCGGTAAGCCAGCGGGTCAGCGACGCCGGGGACTGAGGACAACGGCCGAGGAGGCTCGGGTGGTGGCTGGAAAATGACGACGGGGCTACTGGGGACGATGGCGCGGCACGGGAGGGGCTGCTAGCGCGCGGTTTCACACAGAGGAGGGACGGGCCAGTGCTCCCGCGGCTTCGGCTGTTCACGGTTTGGGGTTTGAGCGGCTCGACTGAGTCGGGGTCGGACAGCGACGAGCCGACGAACTGACGACGGCTGGATTTAACGGACCTGGGTTGCCGATGGTGGCGTTTGGGCTAAACAGCAGCTCGGAACGACTGCTGAGCTCGATGTCAAGTCTCCAGCTCGCAGATCTAGGTTGCGGCTGAGCACGGCGTCAGGAAGCTTGAGTCAGAGGCGTCCGGGATTGGATGGCATCGAACGGCCTCAGGCGGCTCGGATCATCGGTCCCGGGTGGCCGAACAACGAGCTTCGAACGACAACTACTCGGGCGAAGGCTCGGGCTAGCGACACAGGGGGTGGTGGTGACGGACGCGAGAGCTGGCGGCGATCTTGGGAGCGTCGGACACGGTCAGAAGCGAAGAGAGGGTCGTCGGGGTGACGGGGGTGTCGCCATGGAGCAACAGCGACAGGATGGGCACGGCGGCGCGAGTCGCGTTGGCCCTCGGTCCAGCGTGCTCCCGCGGTGAGGTCGCGCCACAACCGAATCGAAGTCTCCTGGCGAGATGTGGTGGAGTCGGAGTAGAGTTGGGCAGCGACTGGCGGGGAAAGGCTACGGTATGAGGTGGAAATGTGGTGGTCGGAGGCACGGGTCTCTACGGTTGGGCTGAGTCGCACGACGGAAGAGGAAGAAGAAGTTGCAGCAGATATAAGTAGAAAAGAAAGAAGGAGAAGCGTGAGAAAAAGGTTCCATCGTCCTACAGGGGTAACGAAAAGCAACAGGGAAAAAGCTAAACTTTCGGTTCCTTTGCCAACTAGAGAGGACAAAAGAAAGAGCAAAAGAACACGTGAGGCACAAGAGAAAGAAAAGGGAGACATGAGCAGCAGAAGATTAGACTTGAGGTGGAGCCCACGATCATCCTCCCCTTCTTTTCAATGGCCAGTAGCGCAAGAGAGAGAGGGGGAAACACCTCAGCCGAAGTACATCCGGACGGGCCCACGAATGAAATAAATTTTACCCTAATTAATAATCTTGTCATAAATAAATAAAATCCAAGGACAAATAGGTAATTTCTCAAATGGGCATAGGATGGTCTTTTGGCTCAATCCACTGAGAATAAAATTGAAATTTCGCATTTAAGGTTCGCTAAATATTAAATTTACTCGCGATGAGTATTGATTTTATCAGTCAAAGTTTGACGATTCAAACATGACATTTTATGATAAGCGTTGCGAAATAGCCAATTGTCATCTTCTAAGTCTTCAAAATCAAATTTCATTTTCCACGCTAGAACTTATGATTTCTTTTAAAGATGTCGAAATTTCAGGACGTCGCAGAGACTACTACTCCCATAAGCCACATATAAGGACAAATGCAAAGTTATTACACATGAGACTCTAGCAGGACTGAATCATAATATCTCTATCAATACCCAAAGAATGAAAAAAAAAATTCCAAAAATTTTCTCCCAAGTGGTTCTAATTTCTCCGAGTTCCTCATGGTAGCATACTTTGTTTTAAAATGCTCCTTTAATAACCAGCTGCCCGGGTCTGTGCGATCCCCAGTAGCACTCGGAGGCCCTGATTTGAATTTGGGGAAAAAAATAAAACGAAGAGAAATCTTTATTGATTAGCAAACACATTGATTTTTTTCCCTCTCTCTTCACCCAATTTGCAACACTTTAATTTTCGAGACGATATATTTATTGTTGTGCTGTCAGGAGGCAGGCGGGTTTTTAGACCAACCTTACTTATTTTTTTTTACGGGCGAAACAACAGATAATGAACTATACAAGTCTTTCCAACCCATCATTGTGGAACAATCAATCACTATTAAGCACAAGATCCATAGAATAGAGCGCACAAAAAGCGAGGGAGGGCCTCGACTGCAGTTGGCCAGGGTCATCGGCCGCTGGCCAAGGCCCATACACCCCCATTAGCCATCCCTACCCTCGTCGACCCTTCCTAGTGATGGTGGGGCGGCAAAGGCGAGGGCTTTGTTTGCTTATCCCCATCCTCTCTTTTTTCTATTTTAAATTTTAAAATTTTAGCTTATTTTCAATCTAATTTACATAAAATGCATTAAAAAAATTTTACACCAAAACAACATCATTTCAACCATGTCACCATTTTTCTTTAATTAAGTTGGATAAAAAAATAATTAAAAAAAGAGCCATGTCACTATTTTTCTTTAATTAAGTTGAATGGAATTGATGCGAGAACTCGAATGTAGCAATTTGACAAATTTTAAAAACTAATTATAATTTTTTCAAATTTTATGATTCAAATATACTTTCACGACAAATTTTAAAATTTTGAGTACATTTATCTCTAAATTTTCAATTCATTACTCGAGTTCCGTGATTTTGAAATAGACATTCACGTGCATCTTTATTTTTATTTTATTTTTTTGGACCAAAAACATCCAACTACTACAAAAAATAAAAAAACGAAAAGGAGTTTGGAGGATGGAATTAAATATAAAATTAAAAGTTAAGGACCGAAAGAAAAGACTCAAACTCAGTTAGGAATATAAAAAAAAAAGGTACTAACATAGGCGCATGCAGAAATTTTAAGTACTGTTAGGTCAGGAGTTTTATATTACCATTTTATCCACTGTATCCTCTGAGATTTTTAATATTTACTTGAAATTCACAGAAAATCTCTTTCAATCATTGAATATTGCCTTCATGATCACTTAATTATCCGATGACGGTGCTGTTAATCATTATTTTCAAACACAATTAAATATAACTAATAAACAAAATAATTCGATTTTCTTAAAATAACGAATTGAAACTAAAAAGCTTTATTTGCTTTAACTACGTGACAAGTATTTCGAAATACATCTACATAGATAGATGTTCTAGAATAAGAATATATTCCAAATAAGCAATAAAATCATAAGAGTTCAGACAAATAAGGAAACGTTAGAATCTTAAATATAGGTGCGATCATAATTTGACAAATTGAAATCTTTCAGGAAATATGTCCGACACTTGCTAGGATAAAACCTTGCTATAAATACTCCCTGAGGTTTCTTCTATCTTTTCTCAGCTGCCGCCATCTCAATAGTACTTCTCAACCTCCAAGATCCTCAAAAGCAAAATCCAAGTTGTCGTCCTCGTGTGAGAGAGAGTAGTCACAGACTCGAGGCCATGGCGGAGACAAAGAGGCAAACCCTCGGTCGCCTCCGTCGAACCGAATGCAAGATCATCGAGGACAAAGCCGCGCGCGAGGTGACGTTCTCCAAGCGTCGCTGGGGCATGTTCCAGAACGCGAGCGAGCTTGCCATCTTGTGTGGTGCTGAGGTTGCGATCATCGCCTACTCGCCCCATGGCAATCCCTTTGTCTTCGGTCACCCATCCGTCGATGCCATCATCGACCGTTACATCTCCGGCGAAGATGGTGCCCGAGCAAGCGAGGTGGCGATTCCGGCCGCGATCTGCGCCATTGACGAGCGCAAGAAGCAGTACCAAGATGCAGCGTCGAAGCTCGAGGAGGTGAATAGGCACGCGATCGAAGCCGGAAGGAGAAGAGCTGCCGGGAATCGTTTCGGCGGCAGGTGGTGGGATGGGAATGTTGATGATGGCATGGGAGTGGAAGAGTTAGAGCATTATGCGTTTCCTGCTTTATGCTTGTGATATTTCTCTCTGACGGCGGTCCTTGCTCTTATGGGACTTCAATCAACTCCATCGTTCTTTCAAAAGATGCTTCGAAACGTAGATTTTGCCAATGAGGATAAACATTCAACCTGGGGTTTTGGTTGCACCGAGACCTTTCTTATGGTACATGGATGTAGAATGACGTCGTTTTCAAATCCAACCCGTTAACTGGAAATTGGATCGGTCCAATGAAACCAATGAATTACTAGCGAGGGTGAGCAATACATATTTTAATTCTGATGGATTGATCAAAATTAGATTTATGTTTAAGAAAGACATTAGGACACCCCACGTGTCAATATTTATTGTCGCTCACTTCAATGTTAATGTTTTTTTATCACTTAAGTGGCAAATTAGAGAAAAAATTATTGATTTAGTGCCAACGATGAGAAATTCCAACAATTTTATCGGAGTTAGCACTAAAATAATTATTTTAAAAAAATTGACACTTAAATGATCTAAAAAACGATCAATTTAGTGTCAAATCGAAGAAAAAACGATCACTTTAGTGCTAATTTCGAAAATCAGCTCCCTAAATTAGTGTCCTTTCTTATTGTAATGCCCTTATCAAGAAAAGTATATTGTGGAATGAAGCACCACATAGTGATTCTGAGATCCTGCATAGTGAGACTGAGAGCCATTCCTCCTATTTGAAGCTCATTTTTGATATATTGTGGAACACATTCGCAATAAGTTATTCAGGGGGGACAACAACCCGAAAATTTTGGATATCGCAAATAATTAGACGATCAAACGATAGTGAACCTTATCTTAGGATTCCATCGGTTCCAACTCTGAAGTTGCGGCATGGATTTTTTTTTTTTTATAAATAAAGAAACAAGTGACACTGACAAGGGACGGGCACTAATTCGAGATCCGGATTGAGGTTTACCTATTAAGAGCGACACTTTGGAGCGGCAAAGTGCTATTCGCAAATTCATATAAGGACCATGGGAAGTGCCAAGCGTTAAGTGGGAGGTAACAGAGGACCTTGCCAATTTGGCAAAGTGATTTGCGAAGACATATTCGGTCCAATGGCCTGCGGATTTGGCACAGGTGTAAAGATCATGAATATTAAAGCACGCCACTTCGCAAGGAGCTTTGGAACATCCTCGGAAATGAGAGGATTCGGATCCCCTAATATCCGCAATGTTAAGACTGACGTTGATCAAATCAGGTCGCTCAAATCAAAATGGATGGCCTGATTTGATGTGTGGACAGTCTGATTTGATCCATATTACATCTTCAAAATTTTTAATAATTCTCGTCCATATTTTTTCCTCAACATCGAATTAATTGTTCATTTTGATTTGATTGGTTCGATTTGATTAAATTAGCATTAAATTCATAATTTTAGGGATTCATTTTCAAAATGAGATGGCTTGAGCGTTCATAATTGAGAACATTTTGGGGAAAGAAAATCAACCATTCCTCTGTCCCGAACCACATACCAAGAGAAAAGAACTCGTAAATTGGAGGGGGGAAAGATCTATGTAGCACGGGCAGGCCAACCGGAAGTATTTTTGCGTGTCGTACACGGGCAACACGGCCGAACACGGAAGACCGTGTGTCCAGACGTCCAACAAAAACGAACTGCCGTATCCAGTACCGCCGGTCTGTCTGAACACGTCCCAACCAGCACGTTCGAGACATGTCCCGACAAGTCCGGGACGCGTACCAACACGCTCGGTTGATATTTAAAATATATATATATATATGTTGTGATCTTATAAGTTTGAAGCTACTATTTAGGATCACCATTATCCCAAAGCAATCATATCTGAATGTCAAATATGAAATAGTTATGATATTTAGACATAATGATATTTGGAGTTTATAAAAATAATCATATATATATATATATATATATATATAATATTTGTCCTGTCCCGCCTTATCGGAATCTTCCTTTTTTTTAGAACTGTCGTATCGGCGTGTCGTGTTGTGTCGTGTCTCATGTCGTATCGATGCTACATAAGAAAAGATAGCACCATGAGGAGCTGGCAAGCGGTGGCCGTACACGCAAAAAGTGAAGGGAGGGGAAATGGCAGTCATGCATGAAGAGAGAGGTGAAGCATGTGTATGCCACGTGGCCGGAGAGTTCTCAAAATTTTCGAAACGGGTCCTTCACATCTTGACAGTATGCCCCTATCAATCAGGATCGTCTATTCAATCACGGACGCCACTAATTTACACGGACGGATCTAATTTGATGAGGAAAAGAAAGAAAAAAAAAATCAGCTGCAATTTTGGAAGATTTGAGCCGTCAATTGTTGATCGGACGACCCTAATCAAATCAGGAGCACCCCTTTCAAGATTGCGGCTCGGCAATTTTGCGCCTGGAGACGGAATTCGTCGTTGCATCCGGTTGCTCGTGTAAGTCGCCCAAAGAGTAAATGCGAGAAGGGGGTGAGAAATAGAAAGAGTAAAAGCGAGAAGGTGGTGAGAAAGAGGGGGAGAGATATTGCGAAGACTCGAGACCCCAGACCCTCTATTTTCTCTACGTACCACCAGCCACAACCGGTTTTATTCATCTTCGCCGAAGATCAGGCCGCCGCGTCACGTCAAGGCCAGTTGGATTCCCTATGATCTGTTTGGTGGATACGACAGTGGGGTCGCGGACCCATCAGCGCCCCATCCTCGCCTCCATCATCTCCGCTGTTGTCCCCACCAAGCAAATCATGGAGAATTGGGTCCTGCCGCTAGCCGTCAATATCGCTAGGAACTTGTACTGTCAATGAGCCATGCCCACTGCTACGCCCATAGTCAGGGTGGTGACGACTCGAGTGAGAATGAGCCCCATCAAGCTCGGATGGTCAAAGTCTTGGGATTCAACTTCTAGGGTAATAGATAGGCCGTAGCATGCCTAGGCGTATCGAAATGGACATCCCGCTAGCCTAAAATAATTGATGCCACAAGTGTAAGAAAATCTTAGCGAGTTAAATTCAGTTACACTAACACCTGCTTGATCCACGACATAGTTTAGTCTAAAAAACACGGCATTCGGGTCTCAAATAACAATTGGCAGATTTGCCTTCAATTGTCACTCACATATCATATGAGCATATAGCACATGAATGCCACGAAATGCACATGCATGCACTCCCAGTGCCATCTCATTCGCCCACCACCTCGAGTTATTACTACCTCGCAGTGCCTTTCCCTTTGCCTGGTTTCATATACGGCTTCCATGACAACTCCCCGCCGTGGCAGTCCTCCCTCTGAGGCTTCGCATTGTCACCTGCGGCCCACCCGGCGCCACTTACCGGGGCATTCAGTCTCTCTCGGGTTACATAATCACTTATCCTCCACCTTGCAACTCCCACTTCGAAATATGTGATGAAAATGCACCCACGCTGCGGGAACGAATTTCACAATGCAACGTAGTTTTATAATGACAGATGAGGAGAACATTACCACATGATTTCGTACATAAAATCGACGCAATGCTCCGCGGGCGTTCCGGAGACAGTTTGTGCAGAGTACTCTTAATAAACCTCATGGTCCATCATCAGGGATTCTCACTCTTGTGCATCATCTCCTCGTCATTTCGCGTCATATGCCCACACGATAGGGTCTGGGACCAATTAACTCCACCCAGCATACTTTAGGTCTAACTAGTCGATGTTTTGTTTGTATTCCCTTTGTATTATTATTAGATAATGGCCACTTCTCCCAAAGAAGTCAAAATCGATTGGCCTATTTGACATAACTCCTCTAGTAAGCAGTGAATGATAGCACCTTTCATGCTCCTCTCTTCTAAATATTTCATCAGCATCCTCTTCTCTTGCTAAAACTTAACTACCACACGCTGAAAATGGGTATATCTTGCCTCATCATCATCATCTCTCATATAATCACTAATAGATATAGTATTTCTTTCCTCAGCGGTCTCTTCATCAATTCTATTGACCTCTTGCTCAATTCTTAAGGATTCACATACCTTTTCTTTCCCTTTCTCAGAAGATCTGACTTTCTAAAATTCATTCCCTACTTTGGTAGCCTACCTAATCTCTTCCTGTGTCAGCATCTCACTAAACTTATGCAGTTCTTGTTCATCAAGAAATCTATTCAGTCACACAAATTCAAATATATCATTATCCTGCTTTAAAAAATGACTATTATAAAAATCCTCGTAAGGTCTTTTCCTAAGTCTTTCTTTTATTTCAGGAAATTTATTTTCCACATCGCTTTCCTTTTGAAAACTCAGTCCCGATTTGTTATAATAAAGGATTTGTATAGAAAGTATGTGGTATAGTATTTTTGACCCATATGAGAATTTCTTATAGATATCCAAAGTTTACTTTCTCAAAGAGGCATTTTCTTTTTCAAAAAGATATTTCTCTTTTTTCAAGGAATTTCTTTCTTCTTTGAAAAGATCTCTTTCGTATCTTAAAGAGATGCTTTATTTCTCAAGGATTTCAATTCTAGATTTTAATAGGCTATTCTCCTTGGAAACATAATCAGATTTCTCCTTTATTTGAGAAAATTCCTTTTCAAGAAAGCTAATTTTATCCTTTTGAAAAACGTATCTTTGTTTGAACATAGCTACTTTCTTTTTCAATTTAGAAAGCCTTTTAAGAGTAACTTTATATTCTAAATATAGCTCACCAAAATATGGAAATACATCAGAAGAAATTTCTGAATGAGTTACCTCGATATCATCATCTGAGTTTGCCATGAGACAAACGTTTGCGTATTTCTCATCACTTTCACATTCGGTATTGCTCCAAGTCTTTGCTTTCAAGGCTTTCTTAGATCTTTCATCCTTGCCTTTCTTCTTTAACAGAGGATAATTTGGTTTAATGTCGTCTCTCTTTTTGAATTCGTAGCACATGAATTATTGGCTTTCATTTTTGGTCTTAGGTGATCTTTTCTGATTATATCGTCTGAGAGATCCTTCTTATCTTTGAAATTTATGCCTTTCTTTGCCATTCTTCTAAATTTTTTGACCATGAGTGCTAGTTCCTTATCGTCTTCATTTTCAAAATATGAACATTAGAATCGACATTAGATTTCAAAACAATGGATTTTTTTACCTTTTGACGTGGTTTCCTCATTGATTCTTTCTTTCTCATAGAATTGAAAAGTTCCAATGAGCTCGTCCATAGACAAAGGTGAAAAGTTTATTGACTCTCATCGGTCTAGACACTAGTTACCCATGGTATGTGAAATCATTTACTATTTCAGTGAATCTGTCGAACATTTATTTTACAATTTCTCCAGACTTCATTTTGAATGCTTCATACTATCCGAGAAGGCAATTGACTTTAGTCTCCTTGACTCTATCTATTCCTTCATATGTAATCTAGAGCTTATCCCAATCTCTTTTGTTGGTGAGGAACAATCAGCTAGACGTTTATACTCAGCAAGAGATAAAGCACTATAAAATGAGTATATAGCCTTCGTATCAAGAGCATCTCTCTTATCGATTTCAGTGGCCGATAGAGTGGCAGTTGACGTTGATTATTATCCCCTACATTTGATCCACTTGTGACACTTAGTTGGATTCACTCCTCCTTGTACAACATCCCAAATCTGGGGATCCTAGCATTTAATATATGCCTTGAATTTATTTTGTTAGTCGATGTATTCTTTTCCTTCAAAGTATGGTGGCATGTTGTTGCTTCCATCTTCGATCCATGTGGGAGAGAAATTGCTAGCTATAAAGATCGTTAGCTCAGAAGTAAAAACATTTCTCAAAATATGAGCATCATGTTATGATACCAATTGTTGTGGCTAGCGTTATTACTTAGGGGTGAATATGTGATTGTCGTGCAATTTTTAAGATTTAATGCGGAATTCAATTGCACAAACGTTAAGATCATATCTTAGAGGTTCTAAACATGATTTATCATGCTAAGCGTGCGTGCGGTTCAACAATCACAAGATATGAAACAATAGATTTGGCCGCCGGAGCTACGCCGACAAAGAAGATTTGTGCCACGATCGAACCAAGCGTAAATGCAAACCAAATCGGCACGAAATTTAGCTCATTGGGAACCCAAACTGAATGGGCATTTTTCACCCATCGATGGCCTGTCTTTGGAGACCACTTTGCACGTGGTCTCATGCGCGGAGCAAGTCAGTTTCCCTCCTCCGTTGGCGCCAAAATTTCAAAATATGATTATACTTGTCAACTATCACAAGGTAAATCTCAAAGCATTTAGCCACCGGATCTACGCCGGCAAAGCAGATTTGTGCCATGATCGAACCAAGCGCAAATGTAGACCAAATGCATACCAAATTGGCACGAAATTTAGCTCATCGGGAACCCAAAGTGAATTGGCATTTTGCTCCCGTCGATGACCGGTCTCCGAAGACCACTTTGTACGTGGTCTCACGTGCAGAGCAAGTCGGTTTCCCTCCTTCGTACTCGCCAAAATTTCAAAATATGATTATAGCATTCTGGGATGTTCTAGAAGCAAAGGGGAAGCTCATTTGGTTCATTCGCACTAGAGAGAGGGGGCGATCGGGAGCTTGTCGAACTGCCATTGAATCTCCGAAGCACCAAGATCGAACAAACGCTTGTCAGGCTTTCTCCGGCTAAATCGATGCCAACGACCGGCCATTTTAGCCTCCTTGAACTCCAAGGAAGCTCCTGACCCGTTCGATCTGCCTGAGAACTCGAAAAAAGGTGAGACTCTCCTTCGAGATTTGCTTCGATCTCGCATGGCATCTGAAGTTCTAGTGCATCATTTTGAGTGCTATTGGTTGCAATTTACTGCCTGAACTCTGCTGATCACAACCATGTTTGATTTGTGCATTTTCATTGGCTATAAGCTTGTGTGAATCTCCAACCATCCGCGACTGGTCGCGAGCTCCAGATCTCGATTCAAACCAAATCCAACCTTTTTGATAGTCAGGTAAGTTTCCTTGACCTCCTGTGATGCTTCTTGATGATTTGATTAGGCTAGATTGCGTAGAA
Source organism: Rhodomyrtus tomentosa (assembly GCA_028455895.1). Lineage (NCBI taxonomy): Eukaryota > Viridiplantae > Streptophyta > Magnoliopsida > Myrtales > Myrtaceae > Rhodomyrtus > Rhodomyrtus tomentosa. The sequence goes on along the minus strand of JAPCWY010000003.1, from coordinate 42,116,711 downwards.
ATCAGCTAGGGTGAACTCCCGTTGGAGAATAGCTTCGGCCGAATATGCTAGTTCTTGATCTGCGATTCTGCTGTGTTGAGCTTGAGATAAGTTATAGAGGAGTGATTAGGAGTCGAATAACGCTGATTTCACTCAATTTGGTGGTCTATAACCGTCAGAATAGGCTTCTGACAAGGTGCGGGCAATGGAACGCCGGTGCCGATCATCTTCTCCGACCTGAGTTAACCGTGTCAACGCTGACCTGATGCTAATGTGGCATGACATGTCACATGCCATGCCAACGAGGCTGTTAATTTTGTTAGTTTAATAAGCAAATGATCGGACGACCATTAAGTGGCCACGTGGAACCATCTGGACCGTCCAATCAATGAATAGATTTTTAGATATTCGAAAATAGGTTTAAAAAAATAGAAACGGCGTCATTTTATGGCTAGGAGATCTCAATCTGGGTCTGGGTCGAGTGGTCTGGTCCTCGTGAATCGGGTTTACTCGGTACATATAATTCCAAATAGTAAAAAATAGAAAAAAGGAAAATCAATTAAAACAATTAGAAAAAATTCTAAAAAAATAGAAAATTTTCAAAAAAATTATGAATAATCACGAAAAATGGAGAATGACTACATTCAACTGGTTTGACTCAATTTTTGATTTTTGGATTCCCGAACCTTCCAAATTGACCATTTTACCCTTCTGGGCATTTGGGCATCAGATTTTCTAAACCAAACTCCAAATTTAGATTGGTCATTTCCTAAGCCTATAGGGTTGCCATGTTCGATCCGATTGATTGAATTGATGCGATTTATCCTCATATGCTATTGATCCTTGATTGCGCGCTTTAAATTTTGATTGTGAGTGATGGGATAGAAAATCCCGATCTACATGATATCTATAGGTCGTCAGAACCTACCTCACTTCCCGAAGCATCTGCATGTAATCTTAATCTAAGAAATCACTCAACTTAGACATCGAAAGGGCGTTGATGACATTCTCGATGTAACTAAATCCTCGATCCCATTTCTCTGGATTCCGTAGAATCAATTTAACTCTCGACCTTTCGATAGGATTTTCGACCATATCGTTCAGAAAATGATTGATGGCAACTCCAATGGCACGTACACTATACACATTCCAGTAGACCACATTAAGGTTGACCGCGATTTGAATTTTTCCATCATTGCAATTTGGGTAGTGGACCTTAGGAGGGGTTCGCGTTTGAAATCCAATCACTGCGAGTTGGACGATGACGACCCAATTAAAACCTCTAAAGCGTGAGATCGTAAGAGGGAGTTCTTCAAGCAATCATCACAGATAATGGTTCAACCTTGAACAATAAAGTGGTTGACGATCTTCTGGATCACTTTAAGATTCGACACCTTAACTCTTCCCCATACTGCCAACAATTGAATGGAGCCGTGGAAGCGGCAAACAAGAACATTAAAAAGATTCTCTTGAAGACAGCTGATGGTATATCGTACCTCAATGCACTAATGGTATATTGTACCTCAATCTGGACTTTAACTGGGGCAACGCCCTATTCTATGGTATATGGTATGGAGGCAATCCTACTTGTGGAAGTGGAGATTCCATCTTTAAGGATCCTCTCTTAAGCTGAACTCTCAGAGGCCGAATGGATCTAGTAAAGACGTAAGCAACTAAATTTGATCGATGAAAAGTGTTTGAAGGTTAGCTGTCAAGCCAAACTTATCAGAAGCGAGTGGACAAATCATTCAATTGAAAAGCTAAACCCAGTACTTTTGAGGTGAGAGATCTAATCGTGAGGAAACTTCTCCCAAATGTCCAACACCCTGACGAAAATTTACCCTGAATTATGAAGGCCTTTATGAAGTTAAAAAGGTCCTACTAGGAGGAACACTCATCCTTGTAAATGCTTAACGTAAAGAAATGGCGAGCCCTGTAAACACGAACGCAATCAAGAAATATTACCCTTAAGATGAAATCAAAGGCCGAAAATGGCGCTATTTTCCCCAAGTGGATTCGAGTTGCATTAGTCTCTCCTCATGCATTTCACGCATACATGCATACATATATGCAAATCTTTTCTCTTGCAGGTTCTCCAATGTATGATACGCAAATCAAGAAGATCATCTTTGGAATACCACATGTGAACACATTAAAATATTAAGTGTTGATTTCGACTTTTAAATATCCTTGCTCATTTGATTCCATTATTTTCTCAGGAATCACAAGCTCATGATTCAGCTTGCCACGGAATGAAGAAGTCAAGTAATCCTTTTCTCCCTTAGATATCTGAAAGCTCTCAGGGCGAAACAGTCTTAAAACTTTGAGGTATTCAACTCTTTGAATTCTTAGAAAAATCATTTGAATCTTGAAATCAACTGCTTCTAAAAAGCTCTTCTGAAAGCTATCCAAACGCTTTTAAATTTGAATTCATGCTTAAAAATCCCACAAGGGCTAACTTTGATGAAAGTGACTTGAAGTTTTTCAAAAGGGGATCGTTTTAATTGATTTTTAAAAGGATGTGCTTCCAAATGATAAGAGGCAAATCATATCCCAAACATGTCCCATAAACATGTAGTGGAAAGTGATAGGTTGAGAGAAAAACTTTGATCTATGGGCGTAGGGATTGTTGGGAATGTCACCAATGTGGTGATTATTGAAAAATCTCCAATCTTATCTTGATGATAACAAAAATAATCAAAGGCTACTAATGTGTGTATTGTATGAGCAATACAAGTTATATATGGACAAATCGAAATGCAGATGAATAGATAAAGAGCGTTAGTTGTTCCTCAGACAAAGATCTGCTTTGCCAATGTTTGGAGTGCTCTATAAATCTTTTGGTTTGGTAGCCCATCTTTGAGGCGAACGAGATATTGGGTGATGAAAATGTCTACAAGTTGAAAGGATCTTTAGATGAGGTGAATACTTGGAAGGACCTTGATCTAGGTGAACAATTTGAGAAGAACGGGGATGTTCGTAATGACTTAGATAGACAAAGATCAGGCGAACGATGAATGGACCTGGTAATGGTGAACAAGTTTAGAACTATGATGTTTGGTAAAGCTTGGAAGGACTATGAAGATAAACAACTTGCTAGAGTTGAAATTGCCAATATTCTTGAAAGTACTAGAAGAAAGATAGGGTGCACCAGATTGGAATCAGAGGCAGATCTTTTGGAAAAGAGTAGCTATTTTTATAGATTAGGTGGAAGATCGGATGAATTGTGTCAACAGACCAATAAAGACCTGGACATCTTGATTATGGGTAAGGGATCATGCTGATATTTGGTTCTGGAAGGTGCTGGGAGCTTGATCAACTGACCAAATCTTTGGTCCTGAAGAAAAATGCAGCCAAGGCAAAGATTGTGTCGATATCAATGACTGAGTTCAGCGAAGACTAGATATGAGCATAGAGATCTTGACAAGAAGAGAACAAATCAGAGATGACGGAGTGTTCATAATGACTTGGAGGTACCATGATCGATCGTTCATCAAGCTGACATCTTTGGAAGCTGGAATACTCAAGAGGATCATTGGATAATTGATCACAAGTCATTCCCACAGTTTTTCTAAAACAGGACCAACGGACCCAAAAGATCAAGTGAGATAATGTTTTGTTGATATTATGTCTAATCATGTTTTAACAATGGATATGTGTGGATGCTTTGTTAGAAGTAAATATAGCTGTTGGCAAGTGAAAGATCCGCAAAGAAAGATTAAGAAGTCTATCGGGTGGAATATAGCCGTTGATTTGATAGCTTTTCAGGATAGTGTCAGACTGCAGATCTTTTCATAACAATGTTAGAGACGGTAACTGTAGCAGTTCCAACGGATCTCTAACAGCTAGTTGGGCTTCACAAAACCCTTCAATGGAAAGATTGAAGATGCCTATATATTGGAAGACCTTCTAGGCCAAATGCAAGAGATAATTAGAGAGAGAATGGGCACAATGTAAAATGCACATTTGCTATGAGTTGAGTTTTCTCTTGCTGTTTCTAGGCTATCTTGAAAGATGTTCTTCGGTAATCTTTTTGTACTATAATCATGTAATAGTCAAGTGTACAACCCTGCCTGAGTACTGTTGCTAGTCCTAAATAGTGTAATCTATTGGTAAAGATCATCACTACCATTTGTAACTTGTGAGGTTATTTAATAATGCATTCCAGTCTGTGTTGTGGTTGTTAGTCTCGATAGTGGATGTAGGTTTGGGGATAAAGCCAAACCACCATATATCTGTTTGCAAATCTTATAACTCTTCATCATCATCCGTAAACATCAACATCTGTCAAACAGTAGCACAACATGATGTAATATGTCTTCATTGATATTTGACCAGATGTTTGTTGTGAGCTTTGATTTCTCATATTCTGTATACACTTGTACACACAATCAGCTCACGTATTTGAAATATCTTCTGACTTGATGTTTACGATCTCTCAGCAAATGTGTACTTGCTTTTTACACGATTTTTTTCTCAGTCTTGCACATGTTGAGAAAAACCCTTAGATGATTTTGTAGTTGACAAAATAATCCAAATACTCTTAAGTTTCTACATAATGCCATAGATTACTTATTTTGCAGATTGACCTTTGGTGCATGGATGCACAGGATCGAATCTGACAAAAGTTTAACTCAGATGTTATTTCTAAGGGACTCAGATGTTGTATTGAGCTCAGACGTTAAGTGATAATAGCTCAGACGTTTGAATGATGCTCAAGATCTGAGAGGAGTATTCATGAGCAGTAATAAGAACTTGAAGAAGACTTCAATATATACTTAATTGATACATTACAACAGACACAATCGAGCTGGATCATTCTTAAAGATTCTCAGGGATAAAAATCAATTAAGGATGCGAATCTTAGAAGACGAACGAAACTTGCCTATTAAAGGAATTCATCCATGAAAACCCAATATCATAATTGTATGGGCGATTTGATCTGAACATGAAAGATTTCCCTTTGGCAAACCTCAACGGCTACAGGATATTCCTTTGATAATTGTCTTGTCCAAATGGAAAGTTTTGGAGAGACCTCTTCTGATGCCTTGCAACAGTTAGATTGGAGGCGGATGGGTATAAAAGACAAGTCAAAGCTGAAGAGAAATAAGATTGGCGTCAATAGGAAAAAAATGTTCTAATTCTTCGATCGCAAGTATTTCAAATCATATATTTTTTGTGATCCATCCATTGTAATTGTGAGGAGGCGTACACAAGAGTGTTTAGTGTTTGGTGTGGAATCCTGCATCTCAAGGTAGATCATTAAGTTGTAATCTCAAGCAGTTTACTAGTAAAATCTAATCAATTGGCTGATAGCTGAAGAAGTAGACGTAGGCTTAACCAAACTTGAACCACTATATAAAAAAAGGTCGTTCAAGAAAAATGATTAAAAAATTTTCAAGCAATGATATACAATAAAGCAAAGATGTGATATGTTGTCATTACAAGAAGCCAGGATTTATCAAGCCAAACTGCCCCATTCTAAAAAGGGACAAAATTAAGTATGAGAAGTACAAAAAGGCTTTAAAGGTAGAGATATTAAACAATTTTGATGACAGTGAAGATGATTATGCAAATATCTGCTTTATGGCTGATTCAAGTTCAAAGTCAGAATCTAGTTAGGCCATATCTCAAAACTTTCTACAAAGAAACATGTTCAAGATTTGCCACAAACAAAGTTTGAAAAATCAGAACTTTGCTCTGCATGCACATTAGGTAAGTAAGTAACAACTTTGTTTAAGTCAATAAATCAAGTTTCTTCTAAGCGAACTCTGCAGCTGCTTCACATGGACATTTTTGGTCCTAACAGAATCTTAAGCTTTGGAGTTAAGAAATATTGTCTTGTTATTATTGATGATTTCTCTATATACACATGGGTGTTATTCCTTGCTCACAAAAATGAATTTTTATGGTAAGTTAAGTATGTATAGACTTTTCAAAACACTTGATACAACGATAAAATCGGACACAAAAATCATGAACCAATAATAGGACCATTATGTGCCAAAATGGGTTCAATGGTAAACTGGCTGCAAGACACATCATCGCGGCAACGCGTGTTCAATCTAGAGGCCAATGGTCGGCCAACATAATAATAGAAAAATGGCCAAACAGGAGGCCAAAAAATGTAGCAACACGAGCCCTAGAAAATTGACCCGGGCAAGAGATATAACCTTAAAGAAGGCCAAACAAGTGGCCCAAAACAGCATAAAGAAAAGGACTAGGAGTGTCCAGATTTAAGTGGTCACAACAACAGCCAAACAAGAAAAGCTCTACACAACTAAAGTAGCTGGGAAGCAGGACCATGATCGGCAGCATGCCGACCGACCTATTCACGAGAAATTGGACAGAACCAAGTAGCCGTAATTCCAACAGAGTTGGATGAAACCTGTGTATATCAAACAAAAGCAGAAGGCCAAAATACGACCATACCAAAATTGAAAAAGGGTCAAATACAGGGCCAGAAAGAAATAAAGAGGGCATAAAAGATGAGCTGAGCAGTCGGCCAAAAAAGGAGCCGAACTAGTCGACCTAAGGTGCACCAAATAGGGACATAGTAGCAACGCTAGACAGTAGCACAACAATAACTTATCCTCCGACCACCTGAGGCCTGAAAGTTAAGTAGTAACCTGGTCTTGTAGCAGCTGTAAAGCAGCCCAACCTTCCTCCTGAATTTTTTGTTATAACACAACAAAGGCAGAATGGATTGACGATACATTGGGCAAAGTCCAACCATAGCTAACCACCATACAATGCTACCAGACCTAAAGGTTCGCGTACGACACAGCTACAAGCTAAGGATCAGAACACAGCCACAGAAACACTTAAACTTAGCCATATACATGGCCTAAATGGAAAAAAGAAACTAATAATGAAACTAGAATTTATAATGAAGAAACAACAACTAAATGCAAGGATCAACAAAGATAGTTGTAGAGAACCCCCATTTTGTTTGTAGTCTTCTATTGTGAGGGCAGTCTTCGATGTGACCAAACAGGAGTGCTCTGTCTTTGACCTTGCTCACAAAAATGATGCTTTTTCTTTGTTTTCAAAATTTGCTAAAAGAGTTCAGAATGAAAAAGGTTGTATTATTTCTTGCATAAAAACAGATCATGGGGGAGAGTTTGAAAATCAGAATTTTTCAAATTTCTGTGATGAATTTGGGATTCGGCACAGTTTTTCTACTCCTTATACTCCTTAACAAAATGAGGAAATAGAAAGGAAAAATCGTTCCTTGTAAGAAATGGCTAGAACTCTTCTGATTTAGAGCAAAATTACTTCTCATTTTTGGGCAAAAACAGTTTCCACAGCTTGCTATATTCTAAATCATATTTCTCTTAGACCAATTCTTGAGAAAATCTATTATGAGCTTTTCAAAGAAAGAAAACCTGATAGCTTTTCAAAATATATTCTATTTATTAGATATATTTGAAATTATTTTTATTTCCAAAAATAACTGTTTTACGGTTTTGATTCAATTTTTGAACAATAACACGAACCGTCACCTTTGTCTCTAAAAACTCCTTACTCTTCTTACGAACCCTAAAACAACTCTCAGAATTACTCGCTCTCGAAAACTTTCATCGTCTACCACTTTTCCTCTCAAAGTTTCAAACTTTTTCATCCCAATGGCTCTAAAATCATCCTCCGTTGCAAGAAAGCCTACTCGTGTGTCGCAAAGACTTTTTTCACGCGATACAACACCTATTGCAGTTTCAGAAGTAGAACTCGATGATAAGAGAGAAGCTCTTCGAAGACAAACAGGTTTGTCTATTACTCAATTTGATGAAAAAGAGGCTCTCGCCTTTGTTGTTATGGCTCTCTTTGATAATATTAGAGCAATCGAAGGGAATCAAGAAAACATTAAGCTGCTACTGAAAATTCATAAATTTGCTAATGAGGAAGAACTTCTAGTGTTCGTAAATTTGCTTGCACGTAATGTTGAATCGATTGATCTACAAATCCCTGAGACTGTCTCTCATAAGGGTAAAGAAAAAGTTGAGGGCACGAGTATGTCGATTCCTAAAAAGACTTCATCGAAGGGTGTTGTGATAAGAAGTAGAGATGATTTTAAAGTCAAGCCCAATGATGATGATGCGTTGCTTAAAGACTTTAAAAAGGTCAGGAGTTTCTCGAAGGATAAGATTTTTAGGATCTTTTGTTCGTTAGTGCAAAACACAAGGGAAGATTTGAGAGTCTAAAGAAAAGAGGTGTAATACCACATAGAGTTTTCGATATAAAGTACTTTGATGGTGTTGGCATTTCAATTCGTCGGCATCTTAGATAGATAAAGCTGAAAGATTTTGCAACTCAAAGAAGAAATGTCTTTTCAGATGTGGCTACCTATTTCTATTCTAATCTTAGATTTAAAAATTTTGACTCTTTCTTCTATGTTGTTGGACAAGATCAGTATTGTGTGCATGTCAAAGAGTTAGCAGCCTTGATAGGTGTTGTTGAGATGGATTTCACACCATTGGATATCTCACCTGAGGAGGCCTACGGCATTCTCACTAGGAAAGAAAGCTTCTTAAGAGACTCAAAAGCTCATATGGCATACAATGATTTTTCACTAAAACACACTGTTATGCATAATGTTGTAATTGAGAGTTTGAAACCCAAAGCTGCATCAAAGACTGACATCTCTAAATATGAAGCCAAACTAATGTGGGGCATGTTGAATGAAAAGAAAATATCCTTTGCACACACTGTTTTTCTTCATATGTACAGGATAGTTCAAAAAACTAAGGGACAATTCCCTTATGTAGGATTGATCTTCAGGACCATGAACTTCCATAATATTATAATTCCTATAGTTCTTCTAAAGGATGGAGGTCAAGTGATAACTGCAAGAGAGTCCATACTGAAGAAAATGGGATTTAAGCTGACTACAATTGGATGGCGAAACATGAATTCAGAAATGGTTCCTGTAGAATTTGAAGAAAAGACGTAACAAAGAGCATCCAAGAGGAGAAAGACCAAGGTCAGCAAAGGAGATTACTGAAAACCTCATATGATGAGATTTTTTCAGAGGACCAATGTGATACTAAGGTGTTGGATTCAAAAGCCACAGTTTCTATTTTTTCTAAAGATAGAAAGATGAATGAGAAATAGCTGGAGATGCTGTGAGTCAGCATGAGTATGAGGACCCTGATGACAAAAAAAAAACTCATGTCTAAGGAGAAAAAATCGAAACTTCTGCTGAAAGGACATAGAGCGAAATCAAGATTGCCCAAGAAGAATATATTCAAATGTGGCATGAAGAGATTATAGAAAGAGAAGATATGGAGAGAGAATATGCTGAGGCAGTTACAAAATTTTATGAAGAAGATGGGCTATAGAATTCTCACAAAGTTGAGATGGAATAGATGATAGTGACAGATGAATGTATACCAAGTCAAAATTTATCAACGGACAATATGCAGGTTGATATTCCTGAAGAAAGACATGGTGTTAGCGTTGAACTGTCTGCACAAGTTCCAGATCTCCCTAAATTGATTCCAGAGGAGAATCAAAGTTTACATGAAGCCTTGATCATTATTCAGAGGCAAGATGAATCACTAATTCAGGTTGAGATTGCTGAACATGTGGACTTGGAGTCAAAGGAAATAACCGCTTAGGGCGAGCATGTTATGAAGGAACAACTATTCATTTGGATGAGATGGATATTGGTGAATAGAAAGAGACTGCAATGGGGGGAGAAATTTCTGAAGGCATGGTATGACAACACAACTGTCACGCTCCGCACCCCGGGCACTGGTGCGTGACTCACTGCAAGCGTACTCTCGAGTCCCAAGAATCGTATAGCGAGAGATGCAAATGATCGATAGCATGCGGAAGCGAACACATACAAAACTCCTTCGTACAATAACAAATGGAACTTGGGTAACGAGAACTTCACATAAATATGTACATATAAGCATCACATGGGTTCGTACAAATGTGCAGGTGATCCAATCCTACAAATGGCCTGGGCAACGAGACTAAATCAAAAAATAGTTAAAATAAGTCCCCAAAAGAAACAGACCGACAAGGTCGTCAAAAATAGCCAAGTAAAAATAGGAAACCCTAGGTCGAACCATTGGAATCGTCGGTCTCTTCGGTATCATCAGTAGGCTCGTAGTCTAAAAAGGTCTCGGAACGTACATCCACGGTATCCTCCATCGTGTCGTCCTCCCGTTCGCCCTCTGAGGCATCGATCTCAATCACCTCAACTGTGTCTTCCAAGGTTGGGGTCCTCTTGAGAATGTTTCTCGATCCAGTTACAGATCCCTCGACCTCCACAAAATCCTGAGTGGGATCTCACCAACTAGGAATAACCCTACGAGGTACCTCAGTGGACTTTAGTGGTCCAGTAGTAACCTCGCCTACTCTACGAAACCAAGCCTCAAACCTATGAGGCTTACAGTCCTTTTCACCCTCATTGACCCAAACTACTGTACACTTTCTAACATACACCATTCCCCGTCCGTCTGGGACCTCATCAAAATACACAGTCATCTCTTTCGGGTCGCTTAGTCTGGTCGGCAACATCCTTACGGTCTAAGATCTGGAAATGGGTTCCCGCAATGGGGTGAGATTCACTTCTCAATAAGATAGGTCATAACTCTAAGTCAGGTTGACCGTACATCCAGATGAATGCAAACGATGAACAAGAATATGCACTCAGTAATATGATGCACTCATCAGTCCATATGTCACAACGATGCAAGCGTTCGTCAACCAAACAGTAATAGCATCATATCATGTCAATCAAGTTAGGCATGACGATACTAAATCAAGCCACAGATGACACCCTTCTAACTTCCATGGTTCTCGCCCGCGTTTAAAATGCTTCAAGCTCAGTCCGCGTAAATATGCCTCAGACCATTAGATTGGTAAACCCGCGTAAACGCATCAATTTTCCAAATGCCATTCCAAGCCTGTGTTGACACATATCAAATTCTGTCCCGCGTCTCAACGCATCAGGATATTGGTTATTTTCGTCTCGCGTCTCAATGCATTAGGGTACAATTCAACATAACCCCGTATCTCAACGCCTCAGGATATCACAAATCCTCATGCATGCCATATATCATTTCAAATCAAATATCATGATCAAGCACGAGCTCACGCATCGAGCTAGATATCTATGGCATGTAAGGCAATCAATTTTATCACTCACACAAGGCAATCAATTCATGGCATGTATTAAGCAAGCGTTCAAGCAATCATCCATCCACCATGACGAACATTGGACAATTATGCCATAACTCACAAAATCTCACTCAATCCGCATCTAAATCACCCAGTCGAGTCCAATCCTCCTAGCCAAGGTTTAGGAACTTCTTACCTCAAGATTAATTCAGCAAAAATCTCCTCCCAAGCACGCCAATGATTCAGTTCTAATAGTCCAAGCACAAGTCAGTCGCACAACCTAAGCAAATTCATCCAATTCGTTAATTTTCTCGTCCAAGTCGTCAATTCACTAAGCATATACCTCATTGACATATCGAGGGACATCCTCATAAGCCTCGATAATGAATTTAGAGCTCAAATCCTCCGTAAACAGGCCCTAAGGATTCGGTATGCACAGAACCGAAACATGGCATTTTCGGTTATGTGCATATCTCACTCAATCAGCCCATAATTCATTCTAAATCCCCAATTTATCCACTAATATACTTGCTAACATGTAGTTCTAGGAATTGGGGAGCCTCACCGAAAATTTGAGGTCAAGACGACATTGAAAAGTCGAAGATCAACGCTGGTTCCTCCAAGCCTATCGCCGGTCAGATTCTGTCCATCAAAGGCGACACAATTTCATCATCAAATCTCCATTGAAGGCTAACCAATTTGCTATCTCAGCTAAGTATATGAATGCCCTAGATGTCTACAAAATTTGACCGAAAGTTTGAGACAAAACGAGGTCCTATGGAGTTCAAACAACAGGTTACCTCCAGCTGCGACGGATTTCGTTGTCTCTCGGGAGAATAGTTGGCCGGAGCTCCTCAGTGGGTCAAATGCCGAGCTACCACTTGGAGATGGCCTGCAAGAGGATGAGGAAGACGCTGGTGGTCGGCTCGATGGCTGAAAGTCATCGGAAGTGGCGGTCGGAAGTGGCGAAGCCGACAGTAGTGGTTAGTCGGGCGATGAAGTTCTCGGCTGAAGAAGAAGGTGAAGATGAAGATGAAGATGAAGATGGCTATAGAGATGGGGTTTTTCGACAGAATGAGGGAGGAGAGGGTGTGTATGCACAAATTTGAGAGTCAACCATGAAGAATGGTAGGTTAAAAGTTGTTTAATAAATGCCAATGCCCCATCCTTTGACACTTATCCACTAGTCAATCAATAGCTTATCCAATAGCCCTCATTTTCTCTAATTTTCAGCAGCTATGGAGGGCGGCCAATGACCAAAATGCCCTTATCCATTTATTAAGGCAAGGTTAAGACTTGAGAGGCAAAATGGTAATTTTACTCTCGACGTCCGGAATGTCGTTTTTCTTATTCAAATCTTATTCGATGAGGTGACGTCCAATCCAATTATAACGTTGGAATTCTTGATTTTCTATTTTCTAATTTTGAGACTCGTCTCTGAGTCATTTCTCTATCAGATGTGATTTCAGTCTATCCCGAACTGACGAGTGATTTCTGCATATGTTACGCTTATTGACTCTGTGATTCATATCACACTTAGGACTCATAAGTTCATGGCGACTTTGGTTGTCATGTAGTTGTGAAAGTCTATTACTAGTTCCGATAGTCTCGATCGTCATCGTTCGATTTAGAAAAATTTTGTAAATTATTCATTGATTAAGCGGTATCAACCACGATCCAATCGTACAACGCTAGCAACGCATTCCTTAATGGTTCTTAGATCGGCCTTTTATGGCTCTAAACGTCCCATCGACAATCCTTATGGTCAAAGTGTCATTTCCTATTTGAGTTCCCTAGGTCCACGTACCTTGTCTAGAGGTAGCCTTTCCCTTTTGGTCAGTTAACTCGGCATTGATCAGATCTGAGCGACATACGACTGAAAGACATCGTTAAATATATTCTCATTAATAAGTATCGAAATGACAGAAAAATCAGAATGTCACAACAACAGCCAAAGGAAAGGAAATTATTGTTTAGAGGGAGCAAGCTTTGACAGATTATGATGTCATCATGGAAGACATTGATGCTTTGGACCTGCAAAGAAGCATTTAGGAGAACAGCCTCATAGTAAGGGGGAGAAAAGGCTGAAGAAGGTCCTAGAATTTACAAGAAAGGAGAAAGCATCACCAAAGAGTACGGGAAAAAGTGCTCAACCATCTAGAAAGATAGATCCCATTGAGAATCTGAATACTTTCATTTCTGAGCTTCTGAAAACAAAGAGTTCATAAGCAGATGGGAAAGTTACAACAAATAGCAGTTTAAAGAATAGATGAAATGAAACGAATGATTGAACAGAAGATGAAAAGCTTTGAGATAATTGAACAAAAGATAGATAGCTTCGAGAAAACTCTTGATCTTTATGGCATGATGTTTTGTGCTGAAATAGCAAGCATACAGACGTACACATTAATTCGTGATGAGAAGATTTTCTAAGATTTCCCTCATCTTCAGGTCGTCAGAGACTATGCACTTAAAGTAGCAGCAAATTACAACAAGGAGTCTGCAAATCAGGGGTGCCAAAGAGCATGAGGATATTCCTTCTTCAAAATCACTTCAACCACCATCTGTTTAAAATTAAAATTTCAATCAGCCTTTGCTCAAGTTGTTTTTTTGTTTATTACTCAATGTCCTATTTTTTTTTTTTTGGTTCTGAACTATCACGCACATATTATGGGCTGATAGCTTTGCTAAATTATATTTGTATTTTATCAAATTCTTTATTTATTGCCAATGACAAAAAAAGGAGAGAGAAACCTCTATTTCCTCTTTATCTTTATATATCTTGTAGGATGCAAAGAAACTGTCTAAAGTATTAATCAAGACATTCTAGTGATATTCCTACAATCTACATCTTATGAAGATTCATATGTCATTTACACATATATACTCACACATTTGAGAAATCTTTCAATTCTTAAATCTTTTTGTGCTTATATCTTTTAATCAATTTTAATTTTATAAAACTAGTTTGATATTGAGGAAGTTTTGTCGTCATAAAAAAGGGAAAGATTGTTATGGAAACCTTCTTCTAAATATTTTGATTATGACAAAACTATCCTTATTCAAGTAGAATCTGTGTAATAATTATAATGGTTTCATTGCAGGATGAACAAGTGAACAAAAATTTATATTGATCGTTTTTTGGCATCCAGACTCACGTAGAAGTAGTCATATGAAGTTGCCTTTGAAGACGTTCAGATAGAGTTGCTTTTGAAGACATTCAGATGGAGTTATCTCTAAAGACGATCAGATGGAGTTGCCTCTGAAGACGATCAAATGGAGCATGTTGCATTTGAAGGCTTATTTGTCTGGAGGGTTATATGACGTGTCAGAAGAGATTTATTGAAACTCGGTTTCACGGTTCAAGTTTATCTGTTCAGATTCAGAGAGTCTTTATTTCTGAAGACTACTTCTGAACACTGTTTAGATTCAGAGATTTCTTCTAGATCGATTCTGAAGACCTAGGAATGACAGGTTTTCGATTAAGACAAGTTCTTTTATGGAAGTCTATAATATTTGATTGACAGAATATTTCTTCAATCAAATCAGAAGGAAATTTACGATTGGATATTACATTCCAAGAATATTTCTTGAATGTACTATACTTTTAGAAGCTGAACATTTGGTTGTATGGGCAACTGAATTGAAGAGTTCAGATTCTATTTCAACGGTTATCATATCTTTTCAGATACAATCTCGTTCAGTCATTATTGATGATATCCAATCAAATATTGAAGAGCGATCCTTTGATGGATTATCCAACGGCTAGTTTGGAAGTAAAGGAGTATAAAAGAAGAACCATGGTAAATTGTGTATGGTATCGAGAACTTTAAATTCTAAAGTGCCTAAGTTGTTCAAATTCACATAGAGAGTTCTCAATTTCTTTCACTGAGAGGATTTACAAGAGCAATTGAGTGTTCTTTATCTCTTGTAACCGTCATTGGATCATTCTAGGGGAATACATATAATCGGCTATCATCACGGGAGATTGAATGTAGGCCTAAGAAGTAGAGCCACCATAAACTCATCGTGCACTTTTCTTTACTTTAAAACTCTTATTTTTGTGTTTAGATTATTTGCACGTTGTTATATTGATTCTGATTCTGATTCTGCTCGTACTTTGAAATTGATTTAATTCCATAATAAATTTCAATTTGATTCAGAATCATCTATTCACCCCCTCTCTAAGTGATATCGCTAGATTCAAAACTCCGTGGTTTGCAACCGTAACTTGTCCATTGAAGATCCTGGAATTGACTATAAGATTTGGGGTGTTACAGTAAGTCCCTGACATCCCCGCCTTAAATTTTCGTAGGAGATTGCAAGGTAGGCCATTGAAATGCCAACACCAAATCTTTACGATAGCAGATCTAGATGCAAAGTTTGAGAACCAAGAAGAGAGTGTGACTTACTAGGATTTATTAGAGCTTAATCACATTCTGATATCCAAACAAAGTCTTAGGAACCAATAAGTACAGCGATTCTCTTTTAAGGATTGAAACATAGTAAATACAATGACGACATCTTGCTTTAGGATAGCCACGTCCTTCGATACCAACAAACCGGAATAGTTTACTGTCATTATCATTGGATGTGAGTTATTTCGCAATCAGATTGCATACTTAGTACAATCTTGAGCAACGGGCAGGCGCTGAGCGCTAAAACCCCATGCTGCATCTTTCTGATTTAGTCCCTTGTAGTCACACGGCCGAGATCGCCAGCGGCTGGAACCCATGTCGGAGGCTCGCTTCCCATGCTTTCTCTATGTTGAACATTGTGCTTCCACACTCGTTTACATTCCATCCTTCTAACGCATGCACTATCCCTGCTACTCGCCAAGCACTCATGACCCTCCTGGGCAACCAATTCTGCAGACGAATAACAAGGAGTTAACCGGATACGCTGTGAAACAATTTCACATGCTATTCGTGCCTGATAAATTAATACATTATCTTCTTTGCCACATGAGATCAAGTACTAAGTTTCATTTTTCTTGCTTGGACAGCATACATGTTAGTCTTGCATGATAGATTAACACATATTTACGTTGCCAATGGGAATGAGTTCAACACAGCCTTTTGTTTTGCACGGTAAGTAGAAAATAGAGAACCCAAATCATTTTAAGTTAGTCGATGCGTCCTTTATAATTGGAATCTACCAGCGAGATAGCTTCGCAGCATACCTCGTAAACTTGCATGCTTTTAGTTTCCCATCCCTATTCTAAAACTCAATGTAACTCCATTTTACATTATTCCGGCTACAGAATTGAGTAAACTAACCTCACAGGAGTGTAAATTACTGAACGACCGGGGAGCGATCATCGATGGAGTGCTGTGGTACAGGCAATCTTTGCGGATTTGCTTAGGAGGGAACTGAGAAAAGGGTATGAACAACGTTCCTTTGGGTGCCTTTTTCTGCTCTTCTTTGGCAAGTCCATCTCCTACCACCCATATCTGCAGCAGATGATGCTGTGAACATCGTTCTTACACAGATTATATGTTGCTAAATTTTCAAAAATTGTCCGTTCAATTACCGCTTGAGAATAAGTTGTGGAAAGGATCAAGTTGCCTCTGTACTTTCCATTGAGACTCCCTTTGAGCTTCTCATGCTCATCCTTGGAAGCTACATTCACCTGCCGTATTTCTTGCATCAAGTAGATGAAAAAAGCAGTGCGTATAACTAAATTGATTGCGGGCGTGCAAATCCTTTAAGAAAAATGCCTTGCGTCGCTTTTATTTCACTAATATAAAACAATGAAAGATGCAAAACGAAACCAAAATGCTTGTATGCTAAGAAGAAGAGTGGTAAGCACCTGGATACCCCTTGCACATAAAGCATGGGCAATGGCATAAGCAAGCTTATTAAGGTTGCCTTTGAGGAGCACTTGGCTTGTCCCTTGGGGAATGCTGTGGAGCACAACTGCCACTGCCAAGCTACTCCCATCCACCAACTTGGTCCTCAAATCTCCGTGCTTTTGAATGTACAATTCACCATTCCTATTCAATTCCTCTCCCTAAAACGAGAACCAAAGCAGAAAAATATCGAAATCGATAAGCACTAAATAATTTGGCTAAAATAGATGCTTAAATGACAAAATTTCGAGTGTGATTTTGAAAGAAGCCGTATAGGGGCTCGTTGTAATTCTCGACCACGAAAAAATCAAGTTATATTAATAATGGAGGAATTAGCTAGAGAGGAGACACCATCTTGCCTGATTGAGAAGACCCAACGTCAGAACCTTGACTCCTTTCTGGTTGGCATCCAGTATAGCTTCTTCTATCAAATCATTGATGGCTTCTCTTCGCCATTGTAATATATACTGCAGGAAAAGAAAATCATCAATGTTCAAACCCTAAAAATAGGGAAAGTAATCACCCACCGTGAAAAACATATGACAATCTCTTCTTTTAGTTCTTACTTGGACATTGTATCTTGGAATCACCCAAGATTGCAACTTGAGTTTCTTGAAGCTGTTCCTCTCCAAGATGAAGGAGTGGCCGTAGATCCAGGTCCATGCCATGGAGGCGAACGTGAGCGGCCACAACATCCATAGGTACCACTTGTGCGAGTGAGGATGGGACGCGAGGGAGGCGAACCCCAGCCGCAGTTGATAGATGGAATCCAGGGTTGTCAGGTGGGACAGATGCACCACATCTGGCGAGTCTTCCTCTTTCCGAAGGGACATCTCATACGTGGCATCCGTCGACCGGTCCCACGTCCCGTATAGGTAGTCATAGATCGGCATGAAGAGGCTGTAGTTTGTCCGGAATTGGGTGTGGTGCAACGAGTGGAAGCTGTCGAAGTATTATGACTCATAAGCAATTCATAATTGAAAATTTGTGGGTCGCGAGAACTAGTATCATAAGAGAATGGATGCTATTCTCGAAAAATTATGTTGCTCGTTCCTTGAGCGGGGATATTTGATCAGCTTAGTCCTCTTTTTCTTACTTTATTGGGTATAAAACAAAATAACTACCTTACCAAAAAAAACAAAACAAAACAAAATAACTACTGTACTTACACAAACAAATTGCTATCCTTCAATATTTCAAGTCGGCCCTAGGGAGGGGGATAATTTTTGTAAAGAATAGTCACCCTGTTATGGAAGGATATATAGATGCAGACTGGGCAGGGAACGTAACGTCAGGTTATCTCACATTTGTGGGAAGTAACTTGGTCACGTGTAGGAGCAAGAAACAAAATGTTGTAACCTTGTCCAGTGCCGAGGCAGAATTCAGAAGAGTAGCGAAGGGGTTGTGTGAGTTATTATGGCTTAAAAGGCTGATGTCTGAACGTGGGTATCGACTAGAGCTTGGGATGAAGTTGTTTTGTGATAATAAAACCGCTATAGCTAATCTCTCACAATCTGGTTCGGCATGATCGAACCAAACATGTTGAGGTTGATAGACACTTTGTCAAGGAGAATTTGGATGCTAAAGTAATTTAGTTGCCTTTTGTCAAATTTGAACATCAACTGGCCGATGTATTAACCAAAGCTGTGTCAAGTAGAGTGTATCAGAGATCACTCATCAAAATGGGTATCGAAGACATCTTCACACCCGCTTGAGAGGGAGTGTTGGCGTAAGCTGTATTTCCTACTAATTAGGGAGTTTTTTTTTTCCTTTATTACAATTTTTTCCTAATTTATTGATATGCTAGGGTTAACCTATGTATTGTATATAAAGTCGATTGTAATGTTGTACAGATTCATACTGAATATAGAAGAAAATATATTTCTTCAATTAGAAGTGTCAATATTTATGTACGGTGCTCAACTTTAGTGTCAATTCTTTTTTCAAATCACTTAAGTGCCAATTTAAAAAAAAAAACGGTTGTTTCAGTGCCAACTCAGGTGAGGTGGCCGGACTTGGCACTAAATTGATCGTTTTTCTTCAATCTGACACTAAAGTGATTTTTTTAGATCACTTAAGTACTAGTTTTTTTATAAAAAAAAATAAGTGATTATTTAAGTGCCAACTCCGATGAGGTCGCCGAAATTTCTCGCCATTGGTACTAAAATGATAATTTTTTTCTCTAATTTAGCACTTAAGCGATCCCAAAAAATATAAGCACCAAAGTAAGCGACATACACAAATATTGACACTTGAGGTGTCCTTATGCCTAGTATATTCTTATCCTTGGTTTGACTAAGTATTTGATAGTAAAAAAATTCCACATGCGGCTAAAATGACGTGTAATATCATTTGGCAAGGCAAGAGTGTAACTCAAAATAAAATGTTATTTTCTTTTTGTGAAAAAGAAACTACCAAAAAAATCATAAACCTATTGTAATTGTATCAAATCTGAAACATTTTGCATCAATGTCAATTCAGTTTTTCTGTGCAACTTTCACAGGCTAATGTTGACGTGGACGCGACAATCGTTTTTGTAGACACCAGTACTAACGTGGACAATTTTCAATAATATTTGAATTTTTTTTCAAAATTTTCTTTGTTTAATTTTTTTTTTCCTTTTCTGGGCGAAAATGAGTTCGCACAATTTCTGGGGAAATAGTCATCTCCACCTTATCTCAAACTCAATAAACCCAATCTCAATGTACTAATCTGCTGTGCCATGAAAAGTTCTTCCCTAAAATCAAATCAGATGGAAACCCAGTTCCTTATCGTCTTAAGCGAATCGATCGAGCGAGACAAAAAAGGAAACTTCAATCACTGCAAGAAATTCAATTTCTTGTTTCAAAAAAAAAAAAATGGACACAGCTTTTGGAAGGCTTTTCCTTTTCATGCTCTTAATTGTAACATTGCGGGGTTAGACATAGATAGATCAATGAAAATGATTTAGGTATTGTGAGACTTACGATGGAGTGTACATCAAGTACTTGAGAGGTGGAAAGAGGGTGAAGAGCCAACTCGGGATGAGCTCGAAGTTGCAGTGACCCATGTTATTCATGAAATCAATATACGTGATGTAGCCGGCGATGGATGCCCCCGAAGCCACATTCGAGAACAGCGTAGTAAGCATCGGTATCGCGAATAGCATGAAATACGCTATGTGCTCCGCAAACGGATGAATTACCGCTGCAAAAAGGGGGGGGGGGGGGGGGGGGGGGGGGGGGGGGGGAAGAGAGGTGAAAATCAGAATGTGTCTAACCATATCGTAAAATCAGAATGTATCTGGTGGGACGCAGAACGCAATCCAATCGAATTCTGCACATCACCTCAGTGTACCTAACTCGTGTAAACTGAAATTACAGCCAATCGTTGGTCTAGGAGCATCCCCGAGTTTTCATTCACAGAGCATAAGATAACACATTCAGAAAATTGAGCTCTCACGGTTCGACATGTTTTCAACAGCGAAATGGACTAGTTCCGCATCGCTGCTGTGATGAGATGTATTGTAAACCTAGAACGATTCTGCTGAAAGTAATGAGGGGCAAAACTTACATGAGATGGGCACTGTGACAATGGAGGAGTGATGGTGGGAGTGATAGCGCGAGTAGAGAAAATGGTGATGCAGGGCTCGGTGAAGCCAGTAATAGAGGAATTCCACGACCGAGGCATGAATCAGGACGGTGATGATCACCCCTTTTGTTCTCCAGAGTGGCAAGTGAGAGGCTTCTGGGATTGTCATGAGAAGCCCGTACACTATAATCCCATTGAGCAATATCTGGTCGTCCCTGCATTAGGGGGGACAAAAAGAAGAGAAAAGAAATTGTCGTTCATCGTACGGTGGACTAGTGTAGTTTATATTTGTTAGGACATGATTCATATTCCTCGTCTACACGAAAGCACGAAGTCACGAAGTCCCTCTTTCTAGTGAGTTGGCAGGATTTCAAAAGAGCCGCTTCCTGGAGGGTTCTCGAGGGGCAACATGTATTTTATTAGTAGTTTAGGCATGGCTCTATGAATAGGTACAGTTATACATATCTTTTTTTTTTCTAATAATTGAGTGATGTAACAAATAAGTGTAATGTGTCAATTAGATTCCACTATCAAAATAAAAAAAAAATTGTCTCTATTTCTCTTTATTAATTTTACGCTCTATTTCGTTGTGGTTGTGCGTGGAGTCCCAACACTAGTTATATCTAATTTATATGTATTAAGGGGTCTTTTTGTAATTAGGTTTATCTCTAGTTATATCTAATTTATCTCTAGTTTAAGAGTGAATCAGAATAAGAAAAAATTATCTCTATTTCTCTTTATTAATTTTACGCTTTATTTCGTTGTGATTGTGCGTGGAGTCCCAACACTAGTTATATCTAATTTATATGTATTAAGGGGTCTTTTTGTAATTAGGTTTCTTCTATCTATAATCTTATTTTAATTAGTCACTCCTATATGGATTCTCTCCATAAATCTCAAACCTCACTGATTCATCGGATTTGCGGTCCGAATTCCCTGCCCTTGTACAATCACAGCCACTGAGCTATCGGAGTCATTCCCCCCACAACTGACAAGAAAACACTGTCGCTTGTTTTTTTTTTGTTTTTTTTTCTTTTCTTCTTCTTCTTTTTTTTTTGGTTCAAATCTAGAAAATTAGTTGGACTCGCTACTTTATATGAAAACTTGTTCGCCAACAAATTTGGGTTGGAGCGACATTAGTTAATGAATAGCTCAGAAAATCCAAGAAAGATCTGAGACAGAGAGAGGGAGAGAGAGAGAGAGAGAGAGAGAGAGACCAGTTGCCTTCTCGGTCCACCTGCTCGAACTCGACGCCTCTATCAACGATCCGGCCAGTGCCTTCAGCAGTCCGATGGCGAGAAAGGGAGATCCAGATCTGATTGTGAAGCGCCCTCGACAGAAGGAAAGGGAATACGAGGAAGTAGACGAAGTCCCTCTCGCCGGGCCCTTTCGCTAGGAATTGGTAAGTGCCACAAATCGCCCACGGCGCCAAAATCACGTACTGTTGGGAGTGGCCCCCAACCCGCATACAAAAATTAAGTTGATCAACTTAAAGCATTTGTCATGCGAGAATCAAAAAGCAACACTACATCTCTCATGCAATAAATTTGGGAGAATATTGGTTGAGTTTATAGATTGTGTGATGCCTGTGTCTGTGTGTTGTCCTAAACCTTTTGAATTTATCAATATAATCCCTTTCAACTAATTTTGCCGAAAGCTAATGACGTCAACGCGGGCGATCCTACAAGGTGCTCACATGAAAATTTCTTGTAATTTTTTTTAAAAAAAAATTGAATTATTTCTTTTCGATTATTTTCTCTTTCTTCTTTCTTTCTTTTTCATCATTCTTCTTTCCTGAAGGGCCAGCAGGGTCACTGGGGTCTCGGCGATGGCTGGCGACCCCCTCTCTGCCAGATTTGTGAGGGCTACAATGCCCTGGCCTATTGTCACGAGGGCTAATAGCCGCCGGCCATGTGTATTACCCCATGCACATGAAGAAAAACAATATGAAAAGATAAGACTAGGGAAATAGAAAAATTTAAGAAATTATACACACACACACACACACATATATGTATATACATACATTTATATTTTTTTGGTCAAAATAAAATATAGATGTTCACGCATTAATTTCCAATCATTGAAAAAACTAAATTAACGGATTATCAAAAAGTTTAGGATTAAGCTGTGCATACAAAATGCATAAAGGCAAATCTAATATATGCCGCCATTTTGAGAAAGCTCTGAATTTGCAACCTTACACGATACTTTAGAATCTAGCCGAGGAACACGAATTAGAAGACCACTTTACCTTGAAGCTCCCCAGAGGCTTCCATGGCCAGTCGGTGAGAATTCCTGGTTTGGAAGCCATTTCGTCTTCTCTGCGTTTTTCCCAGACTAATCTTTTAGTATAGAGAAAGACTTTGTGCTACGATTATGCTCCGACGACATCTTTTTATAAAACTCCTTCTCTTGAATTAATTGCATCCCGCCACTTCTCACTTTTACGTACCATTTCCCAACGTCCAAATGCGGACTTCGCCAACCTCCCATGAATGCTCGCCTAGGAAGAATCATTATTTTCTTGGGGCCCTGTGTCGCGCTTTTTTCTATTTCTGATGGTCTTTAACATGCGATCATCACGTCACGTCACTAAATCTCTAAACACATCAATCATGATCCGGCCCCTCTGCCTTAAAGGCAAAGAAGCATGAAGTTCCTGACCGCCTCTTCCCCCTTTATAAAGGAGGGAAATGTTTTTGGACAGTGAGGATCTGTATGCCATGCTGTAGCCCTAGCGATATACGAATCTTGCATTGTGACGTGCAATTTCGAAACTCGTGAAGCCAGTTTTATGCATTTTTAATAAAAGAATAAGAAATGTAAATATATCAAAATTATATATAATTGAGTCATATACACAACTACTTCAAAATTAATATATCTAGTCAGTACAAAAAAAACTAATCGTGATCCCTAAAGAAGGAAAAGAAAAAAGAAAAAACTCGATGCTGATAATTATCATGCATTTAAAAAATAAATCTAATATACATGTTGCAACGTATCGAAATTCTCTAATTTTTGAGAAATAACTTGTCGTCGTATCGTGTCGTGTCGTAACGTGTGTCGATATCGATGCAACTTACATGCTTGTCCAACCTCCCATGAATGCTCGCCTAGGAAGAATCATTATTTTCTCAGGGCCCCTGTGTCGCTTTTTCTGCTTTCTGATGCTCTTTATCATGCGATCGTCACATCACGTCACTAGTGCTCTAAACACACCAGCCATGATCCCGCCCCTCTGCCTTAAAGGCAGATGAGCATGAAGTTCCCCCCCCTTCCCCCCCCCCCCTTCCCCCATTTTATAGGAGGGAAATGTTTTTGCGCAGTGGGGATTCGTATGCCATACGTGGCCAGTGCTCTAAACACACTAGCCGTGATCCGACCCCTGTGCCTTAAAAGCAGAGGAGCATGAAGATCCCCACCGCCCCTTCCCCCTTTATAAAGGAGGGAAATGTTTTTGGGCAGTGGGGTTCCGTCTGCCATACTGTAGCCCCGGCGATATACAAATCTTGTGTTGTGACGTGCAATTTCGACACTTGTGGAGTCAGTTTTATGCATTTTTAATAAAAGAGTAAAAAATGTAAATATATCAAAATTATATATAATTGAGTCATATACACAGCCACTTCAAAATTAATATATCCAGTAAGTACAAAAAAAAAACCTAACCGTGATCCCTAAAGAAGGAAAAGAAAAAAGAAAAAAACTCGATGTTGATAATTATCATGTATATAAAAAATAAATTTAATATACATGTCGCAACATATCGAAATTCCCTAATTTTTTAGAAATAACGTGTCGTCGTGTCGTGTCGTGGCACATGTCAATATCGATGCAACTTACATGCTTGATATCATGTATAAAAAAATAAATTTAACATATGTGTCCCAACGTATAGAAATTCTCAATTTTTTAAGAAATGACGTGTCACCGTGTCAACGTCGCATGTCGGTATTGGTGCAACTTAGATCTTAATATGATTTTGTTAAGATTTGTTAGGACTTTACTATCATAACAATCTTTCGGATGACCGTGATAATAATAATAAATTATGAGTTATAAATTCTTAAATAATAATATTTATTTATTTATTTTATCCGAAACAGACTGAGCATATCAGTCACCTAATAACTGTCATATAATCAATTCTCAATTGGTGGGGGTGGTCTTTATAATAACCACGTTCAAATCACAGACTGGACTTGAAAAGCATTAGCGTTACGCACCGAAATTGTGGATGCTTGAAGGCGATGCTGATTTTTTTGTCTTTTTATATATGCTGCAGGACAAGAAACATCTGAATCCCCTTTGACATTTGGATCTCAATATATCAGTAGAAACAATCAGAACCCAAGTATGCTCTCGTCCTAGGTTTGTTCCGTGAGTAAGGCTTCCCCAATTTTCCATCAACTATAATTTTTTAGTCTAGCTAGATCTAGGATAGATATCGAAACGCATGAAGATACCTCAAGTATCATTATATGTACGGTGCTCAATTTGATGTCAATATTTTTTTCTATGACTTAACTGCCAAATTGGAGAAAAAATGATCAATTTAGTGTCCATGACGAGAAATTCTGGCGATCTCACTGAATGTGACACTTAAATAATCGTTTTTAAAAAAATTGACACTTAAGTGATTCAAAAGAGAATACTTTATTTCCAAATTGAAGAAAAATAATCACTTTATCACTTTAGTGCCAACGACAATAAATTGATATCTTTTGGATCACTTAAGCGTCAATTTCAGTGCCAGTAAATTGGAGAAAAAAATCATTTTAGTACCAGCAACAAAAAATTCAAACAACCTCACTCGAGTTGACACTTAAATAATCATTTTTAAAATAATTGGCACTTAAGTGATGAAAAAATATTAGTATAAAAGTAAGCGTTATACACAAATATCGGCACATATAGCAAAGTCAGATGTGATCGTGCATTTTCAAAATGTATGTGTGTTAATATCTAAATTTTGAACTTAGCTATCATATCATCAACATACACTTCGATCTCTTTGTGGATCATGTCATGGAACAAAGTCGTCGTAGCCTTCTGATATGTTGCCCTTGTGTTTTTTAACTCGAAAGGCATAACCTTATAACATAATTTTTCTCATGGGGTTGTGAATGAGGTTTTAGCTCTATCTTCTTTCTTCATTAGGATCTGATTATATCTAGAGAATCCATCCATAAATGAGAACAACTCATATCCCGCTGTACTATACACCAGTACAAAAAATCGTCTTTCATACTTGCCTTGTTCAAGTCTCGATAATCCACATAGACTCGGACTCTTTCGTCCTTCTTCATGACTGGAATTATGTTAGAAATCTAGTTAGAATATGGAATTGCTTCAATAAATCTCACTTTAATAAGTTTCATCACTCCTTTGATCTTATCCATAATTCAGCTTTCATTTGTTTGGTTTCCTGTTTTATCGGCTTAAAATTGGGATCAGTGGGTAATGCATGATCAGTAACACCTTCTAATTTTCACTCCCAATCTCGCAGTCGTGTAGGGACGGTCGACGAGCAATATTTATGTTACATTGGGACAACTTTGGACTACTCCCTCTGGTTCACTTACGGGCGCTATATTCAGTTTACGACCATCAAGTACTCAACGTTCCAAATTAGTAAACACCCTCCTCCCCCTCTCGTATCCCTCCAACCTGGTTCTAGGAAGTTTCATTTCTTTTCTTGGTGATCTAATCCGCCTAACCATGACCGAGCATAAATCGTGAAACAAATGAGAGTGAGAAGAAAAGAATCCAACTCGCCTTGACGTGATGCGACGGCCTGATCTTCGGTGAGGATGAATAACCCAGTTGTGGCTGGTGGTACGTAGGGAAAATAAAGGGTTGGGCCGAGAGTCTTCACAATAGCTCTCCCTCTCTTCCTCACCTTCTTATCGCTTTTATTCTTTGAGCGGGTTACACAAGCAACCAGATACCTCACCCAAGTTATCACTTAAATATTCATTTTTCAAAAAAAATTGACAAATCCCAAAAAATATATATATTGACACTAAAATAAATACACAAATATTAACACTTAATGTGCCCTTTTGCCATTTAAGAAATAAAAAGAGGAAACCGAACCAAAATCACCAAATCCAACTTTATGGAACTAGACCGGCGCCCCGGAGAACCAAACTGTTTGTCACACCTCCTAATTTCGAGCTCATAATAGAGCATTTGGCATTAGTGGGCGTTGGACAACTATACCCTGGGAGGATTAGCTCGTTATGGAGCCTTCGCTTGTATTTGAGTCAACTTGTGGTGAAGTTTTCAATTTCGTGAAAAAGACTTAGCCATAGCTATAGGAGGCCCTCGGGATAAAATAAATAAATAAATAAATAAATAAGAAGAGGGAGAGTCTGTAGAATCAGGTATTTTGGCTGGAATTGGCCCAGGTACTTCCGGCTCCAAGAGCGCCTCATCAGGCCTACTTGTTTCCTCAGGCATGCTGCTAAGAGCTTGTTCCTTGCTTTGAACACAGTTTCGATTTTATTCTGGATAATACTGTCTTCTTTTTGCTTTTAAAAAAAAAAAAGGCAAGGCATTATTCGATATGACACAAGATACACGAAAAGAAATTCAACTAGCAACATAAGAGATTAGCCATCATATCAAGCCTCACTTGGCCAGCACAATGGAAACTCACTAACAAGTGGACCTCTCTCGAGCAAGGAAATGAAGAATCCCTACTCCAACGTTGGCTCAGCAAACAAGGAGAATAATCTTCTGGAAGAACTAACCCTGTTCAGCGGTCTAGGTTTTCCTTTCGTTTCAAGTGGTCATCTCCGTTTCTTCTTCATCGTTAAAGAGACGGGTGGAGCAATTACTCTCTTCTTTTGCAAAAGCACTTGCTCTGCTTTCTAACTCGTCATCAGTATCACTATCCCCACCTGGATCTCTTGCAGTTAGGCCGGACTCATCAGCATCTTTGGCAGCTTTTCTTTTTGAAGATTGCAAGTTGGCATGCAATTTCCTGTCCACGAGGTCATTCGAAGGTCCAGGTCTCACTTGACCTGAAATCTTTGCACCAAGACCGAGTCTATAGAAAGATTAGAATTCAACTTAACAATGCTACATCTGGGTAAATATTTCATTGGAATATTATGAATATAGCCTATACTGACCTAGATGGCCTGTTGAGACAAATCGCGGAAAAATAAACACGGTACACAACGATTTACGTGGTTCGATTAAGTTAATCTACGTCCACGGACTAAGGCAAAACAAGATTTCACTATAATCAAATAGAGTACAGATTACAAAAGTCGATTTTCGCAACTCAACAAAATCACACGGCTTGCAAAACTCTCATATGACGAAAAATCTCCATACAACAAAATAAACCCTAGCCGCAACATAAAAATAGGGCCAAACTCTCTGCGTCACGAAGCAAATCTCAATTTTTTTTTCTCCATTTTTGGGCCGCACAAAAAATATGTCAGGTCAGGTGATGAACCAAACCGAGCATATAAAATTCAAGACATATTTAACACGGCCGACCCTCGGATTCTGCCTGTGGGTGCTCATCTTCAGCATCCTTAGTCATATTATTGACCCATTGTTCAGCCTAAACATAAGCATGTTCCCATCAGTTGCCGAAAAAACAAACATGAGCTTTACAATGAGTAAAAACAAAAAGAGACAACCAACAATCAAAACAAAACCAAAGTTACTCAATAATAATCACGAAACCTTCCCATCGATGGATCAATGATTGCTCGCAAAATCCTAATGGTCCATTGCAATGAAAGAGGTATCATACGTTATCGTCTAAGTTGTACAGAAAGAAGAGACCACATTTTGATGACTCCATAATAGCTTTAGTACTAAAAACCCCTCTAGCAATCACCAAATATTTCATGAACAAATCACCGTAGGAAATTAGAAAATTCAACTATACAGCAAACCAAGACTCGCCATGAACTAGTATATAATTAACAACACTCAAGTTTCATCAACCATGATATATCAAAAGCCCATTACCAGCTTCAAAGCCATGTCTGACTAGATAATTTGAGGAACTCCAGATTTCTGTGTTGCTTCTCCACTCATAATGTTGTCTTGGGAAGCCTGCAACAATGCAAACAAAGAACTACAGTATTCCCAAGGGGGCTAATACTTCGAAGTCATTTCTCCCACGTGTGATCATATCCAGTGAGAATGTCGAAACTAAGACAATCGCCAATTTTGAGCACATGCTGCACGACATCTGTTTCATAAATACACTGCATGTTTTGTCATTAGAAGCAGAGACGGGAAGAGCTTTTCAAAACTAAGGGACCGCCCGGAAGCAGAGGTCGGAAAAACTGGTCCGGTGGATTGTCGAGTGGGAACGTCGAAGGTTTTCTCAATCTTGCTCGGCGCGGATTCTCCCAAATCCTTATCCTGCGTGCAACATTGGGAAAATCATCCATAATGACATGAGATTTTATTCTAGAAGTAAGTCAAGGAGCTCGCTGGGAGGCAAAGTAGAACTTGGTCAACAAACCAGAGATTCTGAGTTCAGACACTCAAAAGGCTCTTTTCACTAAGTGTTCATGCATGGTTGTTTGGATTGATTGGGAGTTTCTCTAAAATGGGACCGGATCCTCAAATAAACTAAAGTAAATCAAAAGTATCAAAAACATGTACAAAGATCAATTACGTCATGCAGAAACAAAAGCAAACCTGAATCGCATCAAACGAACTATCGAAGGCGACGGAGCGTCAGCT
Source organism: Rhodomyrtus tomentosa (assembly GCA_028455895.1). Lineage (NCBI taxonomy): Eukaryota > Viridiplantae > Streptophyta > Magnoliopsida > Myrtales > Myrtaceae > Rhodomyrtus > Rhodomyrtus tomentosa. Next base: position 42,087,441 of record JAPCWY010000003.1, on the reverse strand, counting down.
GCTCGTTGAGGCAGCGGAAGACGACGGCGAGAGCACACAAATCAGTTGAGCAATTTCAATTCGGTTCAAGTCCAAATTCTTGGACAAATTCTTATCTTGATACAACTAAGCAAATATATCAATTTATTGTCAGTGCTTTGGCAAATTGTTTCTTTATCGTTTAAATTGAATCAGACAGCTTCTTATGAACACTCCGATTTTCACACGGGGTGAGCAAAATAGAATCCTCCAATCAAAATGCCGGGTGAGAATTATCTGTCAATATAATTCTTAGGCGGAAACAGAGCACGAGTGTGTGAGAAGCTTCATGTGCCATTCTCTTTGTTAATCCCCCAATCACTAAAGAATACACCGTAAGCTAATTCCGAATGAATCAACAAATGGTCGTCCTAGGATGTATTCTGTTCAAATCAAACACGCAACAAAGGGCTTAGACACCATTCAAAATCAATCTGCATACGAAGTAATGCCTCAGCTAGAATGCATTGATTTGATGTGGTAATATTGCCGCAGGAGGAAAAAGAGTTCGGTTCTAAGGTAAGGTTCTGTAGGAGCTCGAGAAAAAGGAACAACATGGTTCCGAACCTGTCTATTGAAGCCAAGAGCAAAAAACATAGGTCGGTAAGTTACTAATGTATACATGCCAAAGTGACACCACGAATAGAATTCGACCTCAGCCCAATGGCAGACTACAGTACAAGGAAAACAAATCCTAAACTCTTTCTCCGTCTCTCTTTACCCGTTTGAAACCGCTTCAATTTTCTCCATCAAGCTTGCGTTGCTGTTATCGTAATCCCATTGGGCGGAAGGCGGGTTTCAGACAACCCCACTTGTTTACTGGAAAGACGACAGGCGGTTAACCGATATGAGCCTCCCAGCCCATCACCATGGAACAATTTAGCACCAACCCTATCGAACAAAGCGCACGATGTCTTTTTAGGTCGGCGATTGCACTTGCACATATTTGCCTGGCATGGCTTGAAAGAGCATTTTGTTGATAGCAAAGGCACGAGCATCGCCTGAGCATGGCTACTCAAAGATCCGAAGTAAATTCTTAAATAAGACTAGGAACACAAGGCAGAACATGCGCAACTCGGAGAGAGTGATGTACAATTGCACAGGGTGAGGAACCGAAAGAGCAGGACAGCCTCATAATCTCCACAACTCAAGTTGTTCGATTAGCACACACGTTTCAGGGTTTCAAGGGAAGCAAGCCATCGGCTCTTTGGCTGCCCCCAGACTGAGAGTTTAATTTACACCTTCTTACAAACGCACAGGCTATGGTAATGATAAAGCTTGAATAACCTGCTCTATGCTCCTTTACAGTTATCATTCAAATCTGTACAACGCAAGAAATTTAAAAGGTGTTGACTTTTTCAGCCCTCAGAAGACATGGAAGCATCGATATGATAGTTTCTAACTTCTAATGCTTCTCCTAAAGCAATTACAACAGCCACAGTAAATTCATACGCCGTCGAAATGGGGAGTTCAAAGGAATATTCTCTCACTTCCATTTCCTCTAATTTGTACAACAGTGGCGGTATATGGTGCCGAAACGCAATGGAAATTGGCTAAAAAGGAATTAAGAATCGAAAAGAAGAAAAATTTGTTCTCTCTGATCTACGATTATCAAATCGATTGAATGTTAAAAGTATGCTTCATGAAAAACCCTACATCTTTTTATATGGTGTTAAACCTAATTACAATAGGAAACGAAACATTACGAAAATGCCACAAAAATTACGAAAATTGCCTAAAAGCTTACAATGTCTAAAAAAAACTAAAATGATAAAAAGCCTAATTGCATCCATCAACCCTAAGTGCATCATCATCCCCTGCTAGAAAAAAGATTCGCCCTTGAATCTGCTTTGTATTCATTGATATGAATCTTCTCCGGTACTTCAGTGCCTCTTCCTCTTTTGCTCCCTCTTCCTCTTCTGGCCCCTTTTCTAGAATTCTGACCACATGGTACAAAAGACATGATTCCCATGACTCTCAATTTTACACATGTTGAAGTTGTTGTTGTCGTCCCACATCGCCTGTGAATTAATTTTGTATGCTCTTTATATTCATGTGATCTACATCTATCTAATAGCTTAAACTTTTAAGTTGGACTTTTAACGTGGTATCAGAGCCAGTATTATTTCCTTCTGCGTATGTGGGCCCAACCCCATTAATTACTTTCCACGTGCAGATTGCTTGCACATGAGAGCCCGCATCGCTTGTGTGGGAATCAATGTTGTGCTCTTTCTATTCATGTTGTATCCCTCCACTTAATAGCTTAAGTTTTTATATTAGACTTTCTAACAACACCCAATTCCTTTTTTACGTAATTTTGCAAGATCATTCTCAAGAGTTTCGACAAAGTGCACACTCGAACCATCCAAAACATCACGGCCATCAGTCAAAATATGAACTCGTATTCTCTCAGCACCTTGCTCAGCAGCACCATTTTTGAGCAATTGCAATTGATCAAGCCCAGAGTGAACACCACCATCATTTAGTAGCCCAACAAGGTGCAACGTTCCATTCTCAAAGCACTCCTTTGTATACTTAAAACCTTCTCGTTCATGATTCTTTCCAGACGCTAGGGCTAGGTCAACGAGTCTTGCACCGTGCGCATAAATGCGCCCAGCGCCTAACGCGTTATGACCGACCTCACTGTTCCCCATGTCAGCGTTCAATGGTAGCCTCGCCGATGTTCCATGAGTGTTTATCGATCTCCAGATTCATCTTTCTTAGGAATTAACAAGTCCAGCACGGTAGAGGGACTCATGCTATCTCGAATCGCATCTTTCTCTAACAGCTCCTACACTTGTCTTTGCAGCTCCTCATGTTCCTTAGGATTCATTCTGTAAGCTACTTTATTGTGAATAACAGCTCCTAGAATGAAATCGATACAATGTTGAATGTCTCTTGTGGGCGATAGTCTAGGTGGCATCTCTTCTGGTACGTCATCAGCAAACTTCTCAAGCAAGGGCAGAACTTGTGTCGGAATTTCAGAACTGCAGAATTCTGCTCCATCATCATAATGGCAAAAAGCTCAGGCGCATTCACTGCCTCTTCCTGGAACTCTGACATGGTCAATAAATTATTCTTTGCCTCCTTCCTCAAATCTGAAGGAACAAGGGTAATAGTCCGGTCATCTCTCTTGAAGGTCTATATATTTCTGAAACTATCATGCTATGTCTTTTTGTCGAACTGCCCTGGCCTCCCGAACAAAATATGACAAGCATCCATTGGGACCACATCACACCACACCTCATCAGCATATTTTTTCCCAATCAAGAATTGTACCAGACACCTCTTACTCACCTTCACCTCGTTACCTTTCTTAAGCAATGACAACTAGTAAGGTTGAGGATGATCTTCTGTTTTCAGCCCCAACTTCTCCACTATACTAGGTGATACCACATTTTCGCAGCTCCCTTCATTTATTATCATACTACATACTTTTCCTCCGCTAGTGCACCAAGTTTGAAAAATATTATGCCTAAGCCACGATTCATATTTTGCCTCAGCAATATTTAAAACTCGTCTAACGACTAGGGACTAACCAGAATCAACATAGATAATCTCTTCCTGATTTGGATCCGCACCCTCTTGTTCTTCATTAAATTCATCATAGACCGGATCTTCATCAAAAGTTGGATTATCAACAAGCATCAAAATCTGCCTCTTCAGACAATCAACAACAAAATGCCCCAATCCCTGGCACTTGAAACATCGCTTAGTTGTAGCTCCTCCCTTGCTAGTCCCAGCACTACTCTGTCCCTCCTTGGATGCAAATTTAGAACCCGCACCCTTAGCTATAGCTGGTGTCAAATTGGCTTAAGAACTCCCTGTTTTTGCTCGGAATTACTTGCCAGACCACTAACCCTTGAATTTGGAACTGCTGCCCTTCCACCTTTAGGCCAACCTGCACACATCTTCATAGGTCCAATATTGTTGTAATCGGACAACATCAGAAATTTCATATCGCAGCGCTGCCAAATATTGAGCAATTGTTTACTCGTATTCCTTTGCGACATCACAATGCATCCGCAATCGATCAAACTCCTCGATATACTGCTTGACTGTTAAATCTTGTTACTTAACATTATGATACTCAATGAACGCCTCCTACCTATAATGTGTAGGTTAAAAAAAAAATTGCAACGATTTCTTCATCTTATCCCAACGATTCACTTTAGATTTCCCCTCTCTAGCACGCTCTTTTTCACATGCTTCCACCATATCAAGGCTTGTTTTCGTAGCATAATAGCCACTAATATAAGTTTCTGCTCTTCGGTCAGATTCTAAATATCAAAGATCCTCTCTACTATATGTAACCAATCGATAGACTCATCAGGATTAGCCTTACCTGTAAACTCTGGAATCTCAATCTTCATCCCGATGTTAGAAAAAATGAACTGATTTTCAGGTCATACTCCTCGATTCCATCCCTGATTCAAATCCCCGAAAGGATTGACGTCCTCATCTTCATCATCGGATGAATCCTCAGATTTCACTCCTCCTTCGGATTGAACACTCAACCTCACTTACGCAAGTTGTCGTTCCTAATCCTGGATTTGCCTTCTCTGCTTATCAATCTCTACGTCTCGCAGGCCTCTTAGGCGCGGTTGCTTGTACCACACCCTGGCTAGCACGACCCCTCCATCAACCACCGTGATTTTGTTCAGCCATCAGTTCCCCGAGAGGATTGACATCTCCCTCTTTATCATCGGATGAATCCTCATATTCCACTCCTCCTTCGAATTGAACATTCAACCTCGCCTGTGGAAATTGTTGTTCCTAATCCTGGATTCGCCTTCTCTTCCCATCAATCTCTACATCTCACAGGTCTCTTAGACACGATTGCTCGTATCACGCCCCCGGCCAGCACGACCCCTCCATCGACCACTGTGATTTTGTTCCGCCATGGTTCAAGCAACCTGTGCTTTGATACCAATTGATGTCGAAACACAATAGAAATTGACTAAATAGAAGAATTGAAAATGATACAAGGAACAATCTCAAATCTGTAAAAAGTCAAAAGTCTATAAAAGTATGCTTCATGAGAAACCATAAACATATATGGTGTTAAACCTAATTATAATAGGAAACACAATATTACAAAAACACCACAAAAATTACGAAAATTACCTAAAAACAACTAGAATTATAAATGTCTTAAGTGCATCCGTCAACCCTAAGTGCATCAGTGTGGCGGAATCAGCAACGATAAATTCATACGCCTTCAAAATCCAACAGCCACACAAGTTGATAGACAAAGTGCTCACAGTGAACCCATCAATAAAGCACCTTTTTCACCGGAAAAAAATTCCAAAACCTTCCCAAAACAGACATGGAAACGCCAAAAGTCAAGACATTGTGGTTTATTGAAATATGCACATTAGTAGAAAATCATTTTTAATAAGAAATTGTAATGCTCATATTTTGAATTTTTCTTACTAAGTAGTAGAAAATTTCTGGTTTATTGAAATATGCACATTACTAAGGTGGTATAATAATCAGAATTTGAATATCATAAAAGTAAAAGTTCGTCTAAATATTATTTTGTCCCACTTTTTGTTTGTTGTTGTAAGATATTATTTAGGATTTATGGTATATCTTCCACTGTAATTACTTGTTTAAATAAGATATTATGCCAAAATCATTGCGCCGCATCTATGTTTATGTCAATTTTTTTCTAAAACTTTTAGAAACGATTATTAAAGCGACTCCCATGACATGTCCGAAATATGTGACATTACTTTAATTATAGAAGGTTCAATGGAGTCACTTACTAAACTTTTTAAAAAGATTTTGGTACTAAAAAGGATTATTCATCAAAGGCACTAAATTGATCGTCTATAATTATGGCATCATACATTTACTAATGTTCCAAGCAACAAAGAATTAGGGTTAAATTAGTCCCGAAATTGCCTTCGCCCAGAAGTCCATTTTCCCAAGGATTGAGACTTGAATGCTCCATCCCAAAGTGAGGGAGGGCGGTGAAGTTTTGCTCACTTCCTTCCCATTTTAGGAGGGAAGAAATAAACGTTTGTGATTTTAGATGAAATTATTTGTGGAGAAATAGAGATTGCTCCATCATTTTACTTTTTAGTCTAACTATAAACAAAGAAAAATGGTGGCAAAGCAAATATTTTTTGTTTTGTGATTTTATTTTATTTTTTGCAAATGCGATGGCGGTATCGAATTTTTTTAACTTTAAAAAGTAGGGTTAATGTCACGAAAAACTTCAAACTGGTACGTTTATAATAAATTTACCCCAAGTTATTTGTTTAACAGCAAAAAATCTCAAACTGTTACACTTATGATAAATTTATAGCAAATTATTTTTTTACAACAATAAACCCTAAATTAGTGCACATGTGATAAATATAATTTCTGTTAGTTTCCCGTAAAGTGGGTTAATACAATAAAAAAAAATCTTAAATTGATACATCTGTGAGAAACAGAGGATAAAAACCCCAAATGTGAATAACTAGCAATTACTAGTTGTCATCCAATTTAAAAATTTGACTATAAAATATAAAAAATTAGTGGTGAGTAAATTTATCACAGGTGTACCGATTTGGGATAAATTTATCAAAAATGTACAAGTTTAGGATTTTTTGTGGTCAAAAAATAATTTTGGATAAATTTGTAAATGTGTACCAATTTGAAATTTTTTGTAATTAAAAAAAGGTAATTTAGAACTGCAACACTTAAATGATAATTGGAAAAGATTTAGCATCAAAGGGGCCGCTGCACTGTGGCGCTCCTGCTAATTTTGCCCTTTCCCAAAGTCATCATAGATTCATAGTTGCGAGCCGAATTGTTATGAGGGGTGTTTTTTCCCATAAATCTAAGGAATAATGACATAAATGATCTATTGATCCCTGAACTTTTAATTTATCAAATATAGTATTTGAACTTTTGCCCGGTGTATAATATTGTTCCCATACTTTTAATTTGTTCAATATGATCCATGAAATTTTTAGCAATCCCTGAACTACTCGACTTGATAATAGATTCTGTTTGTTTCATGAAAAATAACTTTCAGGAAAGTGTTTTCTAGATTTTTTTGCTAATTTGCTTACAGAAAATAAACTAATCAAGGAAAATATTTTCCATCCACGAAGAAAACATCTTCAAAAATGGAGAAAATGTTTTACATTTATTTTCCTCTTTTTTGAAAAAGAAATGTGTTTTTCTCGTCTTTCCTCATTCCACTCATTCATATTCAATTTCTTTTATACCATGTTTTATTTTTCTTTTCGTCCTTTTTTTTGTTTTTTTTTTTCTTTTGTCCTTCTTTCTCCTTCTTTCACCCACGGCTCCTTCCTCTTTCATCCTTTGCCAAGCGCAGATCTTGGCAACGGCCAATAGCCCAGCCACTGCCATGACGCATATCAGCAAGCTTGAGGTTTGGCCAATCACCGACCGTCATCGTGCCCGACGACCGGCCAAAACCAAAAGGAAAAGAATGAATAAATAAATAAATAAAATTTTTATTTTTTTCCAAAAAGTAAAAAAAAAATGAAAAAAAAGACACAAAATATTGAAAGAAGTGCATGGAGGAAAATCGATCGATTTTCCATACCATATGATAGAGAACATTTTTCAGGTCTTTTTCATATTTTAATCAAATATCAAAAAATATTATTATTTTTTAGAAAATAACTTTTTGGAAAATATTTTCTAAAGTGCTCTTAGGCTGCGTTTGGAAGCCACATTTGCAAGGCTCTTTGTACCTCTAAAGGGGATTAGGCAAAAGCAAGTGTGTTTGGTAAAGTTTTGTGAATTTTGACCACTCTTCTTGTAGATTTCCTGTCTCGGCCTCATGCGAGGCACATCTTTGGACCATCTTTGAAACTTAAAGTTCAAATAGCTAATTTTGACAAATTTTGACTTTTTTTTCATGAAATATTTTGGTCCTTAACAAAATGATTACTTCCCTCTTTCTGTCTTCTAAGATTTTCAATATTCCTTTTTTTAAGTTTGGCCGATAATTCCCCCCTTTTTTATGCCCATTTTCCTTGCAGATCCATCCAGCTGCCTTTAAGCAAGGGGGAAATCCCTTAGTTACCTGTTGCATCTCTGCTGCGGAACAGGCTAATGTAAGCGCATTTCATATCTAATCGAAAAAGAGAAGAACACCAGTACTGCACTATAAGCAGTAGAGATTCTGCTATATGTGACGTACAGATAAAATAAATTTTTTATGCTCTCCTGTGAAATATAAGTTCTCTGCACTAATGACATTAAATCAAAGAAACCTTTTACATCATTGGTTATAGAGATCATACAGTCAAATGCAGCCCAATGATTCGTGGAAGCCTAGTCTGGCATTCTGCTCTACATAGCCATTTGCTTTAATTTGTGGATCTTGTGGACATTATGCTGTCTAAACTGAGCTTATACCAAATGTATCTGTTTTGGAATAAAACATAGAACATAGAGAATGTTTGTGAGTTACAAAGGGTAAATTTGTCAAATGTTTATCAGTTTGGGATGAATTTGTTACAAGTATACCAGTTTAGAATTTTTTTAGGTCAAAAAAATAATTTGGAGTAAATTTGCTATTTATGTACCAATTTAGGATTTTTCGTGGTATAAACCGATGCCATGACCTGATCTTTTTTTTTTTTTTGCTGACTCATTGATGAGAAAATGGGAGGAAGTAGTACTATTGAAAGTTTGTTGATTATTATAGGATACGATAGAGAAAAAATAATTACAAAATTTGTGAGATTTGTTTTTGTAACTCACCAACCGTGATAGAAGCAAATGCGACGGATACGCACCAATCAATAAGATTAATGAAATAGTAATTAATGCAAAAATAGCCAATTGAAAGCAAAAGAATTCTACCAATTGATCCCTTTATCAGCCAACGCAAGTTGTAACAAAAATACATCATATCATGAAGGGATTTTACAATGAATCGATTGGTTCTAGACAACTTACTCACAGACTTTACTTTATTCTTACTTTATTCGGACATGAAGCTGCAAGTCATTTTTTTTTTTTAACATCAAAGGCATAAATGGATCATACATCTAGCTGCCTGTACACATAAATTCATGCCGGCAAAAGTACACTTTTAGTGCCAAAAGTAATGCATGGAGATCACTTAGTGCCAAAAGTTTCAAAAGTACAACTTTTGTGCCAACTTTTTTTAAAACGATCGTTTTTAGTGCCAACTTCTTAAAAAAAACGATCACTTTTAGTGCTAAAGTTGACGTGGCTCGTCGAAAATCCGACACGTATTATTTTTATTATTTTTTAAGTTGACATGGCACATCAGAGTTGGCACTAAAAATGGTCATTTTTAAAAGAAGTTGGTATTAAAAGTGGTCGTTTTTTTTTAAAAAAAAAGTCGGCACTAAAGTTGTTCGTTTGAAACTTTTGGTACTAAAGTGATCCCATACATAACTTTTGGCACTAAAAGTGTACTTGTGCCGATTCACACCATATATTAGCTTAATAATGTGGGATTACAAAAGTCAAACTTTAAGGTACACGCTTTCATTCCGAGTCTTTTCATATCAAATCATCCTTCAGCTAACATTGTTACAACCTGATTCTCGAGTGTGTCCTATTCAATTGTGCCATGGAATGCATTTTGGTCGTGGCACGCTGGCCTCGCTGATCAGACTTGTTTGTGATCAGATGCGATATTCACATCGATCGCAGCCGTAGATTTCGTGCTCATGAATTTTTTTGTGGTATTAACTTTTAATCCTTCCAAATGCATATGTTTTGGACATAATTGATTCATTCGATTTGCAAGATTTTCGTATATTATTGTGTAAATTCTCTTAATAGTCTCCATCGTATGTTAGTTTGAGATGATTTAATCGTAGTTTGAGATTATTTAATCGTTCTTTTCTTTTGTTTTTCAAACATTATTTTAAAGTATCTCGATGACATCTTGTGCGCGATAAAAGTGTCAAATGCATAAAAGAGTTCGATCAAGAGATTGCAAAATTAACACAGACAAGGTAGGAATCACTATCATCAATGTGAGACCTCAGTAGGAATTACTATAATCAATGTGAGACCTTAGTTTGCTAAATTGCCATGTCATGTGGGACTTGCTCACCGTCGGAGACACGACTCATTTAGTCAACAAAAATTAAACAGAGTTGCTGGCATGGTTCAGCTACTTAATAAAAGTTATGCCAACTCAATTTAAAATGAGTTTTCTCGTTTCGATGCTCGTGTCGCCTATCTCATCGCTCATCCCGTCGCACCGTACGTGTGCTGCTGGCCCGGTGCATTGCCCGCCACACAAGGAAATGTTAGGAACTTTGACTTGCATTAATAATCGAGAGAAGAAATGTCCAAAGTTAGGTACGACGGTCACTTTAGTGCTAGAAAAAGAGGACTATGACTGGCATGAAAACGACAAAAAACTTTGGCTTGTATTGTTTATGATCAGCAACAAGAGTTTAAGGAATTTATTCAATGATTTAATCTAAGATATCTGTCGGAATTTTGACAGTTCATTTTTTTGTTTGACCCATCTCAACACACATGAGACTATATATATATCATAATCATATTGTAACACTCCCTTATGAACCCGATTTTTCTGAGAAAAATATTCCAACAAAAGCTCGCCCTTCACAAATGAATAACGAAATTTTAAAACTATGTGAAAGTGAAATAAATGAATTGGTGAAAAAATGATTAATTCGTAAAAGCCATTCACCATGGAGCTGTTCTGCTTTTATGTTAATAAAAATGTTGAAATTGAACGAGGTGTTCCTCGTCTTGTGGTAAATTATAAACCTTTAAAAAAAGTCTTAAAATGAATTCAATATCATATCCCAAACAAAAAGGATATTCTGAATAGACTCCATTCTTCCAAAGTATTTTCTAAGTTTGACATAAAATCTAGCTTATGGCAAATTCAAATTGCTGAGAAAGATAGATATAAAATTGATTTCACAGTTCCTTTTGGTCAATATAAATAGAACGTAATGTCTTTTAGTTTGAAGAATGCTCATTCTGAATTTCAGAGAATAATGAATAACATTTTTAATCCCTACTCCAAATTCATAATTGTCTATATTGATGATGTCCTAATATTTTATCCTAATGTTGATTCACATTTTAAACATGTGAACCACTTCTTTAATGTTGCCAAACGTAATGGTTTAATTTTTTCTGAGAAAAAAATCTATATGTTCCAAACAAAAATAAGATTTTTAGGTCATAATATTCACAAGGAACAATTGTTCCAATTGAGAGATCTATTCAATTTGCGGAAAAGTTTCCAGACAAATTGAAATACAAAACTCAATTGCGAAGATTTTTAGAAGTCTAAATTATGTAATTGATTTTATCCCTGATATCAATATCATATACAAACCATTACATCAAAGGTTACGGAAGAATCCAAAACCTTGGACAGATTTGTCTATTGATACTGTAAAAAGGATAAAATCACTTGTTAAAGAAATACCATGCCTACATATTACTAACCCTAATGCATTCAAAGTTGTGGAAACTGATGCTTCCGAATTAGGTTATGGTGGTATTCTAAAATAAAGAATAAGTGATAAAGAACAAGTAGTCCAATTTATTTCTAAATATTGGAATGAAACACAACAAAATTATTCCACTGTTAAGAAAGAAATTTTGGCAATTGTACTTTCTATATCTAAGTTTCAAAGTGATCTTTTGAATCAAAAGTTTCTGTTGAGAATTATTGTAAATCTGCAAAAGATATTTTACAGAAAGATGTTTTAAATATTGCATCAAAATAAATTTTTGCACAATGGCAAGCAATACTTTCTATTTTTTATTTTAATATTGAATTTATACATGGAGAAGTGAATTCTCTCCCTGATTTTCTTACAAGAGAATTTTTACAGGGAAAAACTCTCCCAAAATGCCTCCCATAAAAGGCCGAGACAAAGGGAAATCTCAGTCAGAAGCTTCTGTTGTCTATTCCAAGTCATCAAAGTTAACATCTATTTGTAATTGGCTAGAAGCTGCCCAAACCACACCACCATCACCACAATGTCCACCTTTTGAAGCTTATCCTAGCCAACCACAATCAATAGCCATATCAAAGTTAGCCTCCATTTTGCCAAGTTATGTCACGAAGGATTTACAAAAATCCTTACAAAGTGAAGTTTATGTCTATGAAGAGATAAAGTCTCCTTCACCTTTAAATGTTTCTAAAAATGTGATTTTTGCGACTCAGTCGGCCCCTCGAAAACCAAAGTCAAAGTTTTTCTATAAAAATTTTGAAAAAATAATCACGGTGGAAAAAGTATTCTACCATGAGAACCCTTATATATTCGCGAAGAATATGTTTGGGGAAAATTATTTTTATACTCCTCATGACCTTTGTAAACCGGTTGATTTTTATGAGAAAATTTTGGTCCAGACTGGATCCGTAAAGTTTAAACATTTCTATAATAAAGTTGAACCTAATGTTGCAGATTATTCTACTACAAGAATCATGAGAGTCATTCACCCAGTCGAGTGGAATAATACCCCATATACCCTGGTGAAACTTGATTCGCGAGTCACTAAATCTCTTTCTGTTCGATATAATTTTACATACTATGACTACCAACAAGCCTGGTGGAATGTTTTATTTCGTCAAAACCCAAACCGAAGTCAAGCATGGCTTTTCTTTTTCATTAACTCTTTTGACATATCCAAGTTATCCTTTTGGTTCATCCGATGGTGGGATAATTTTGGTCCAATCCCTAATATCCAACCACCACAAGTTATGGAATCCTTCCAAATGTTTCAAAGTTCTTATGTTCCTACCCAGCAGGAGAAACAGTTTCCTCCTCTCCTAATATTTTCTGCAAATTTCTAGATAACATGGGTTTCTGCTTGGGAATTGGAGTATACAAAAAATAATCAGGACCCGAAAACCTTAATATTGTCCAGAAGATTCAAGACAAAGTGGTGGGACGGCTTCACGTACTGGGACAAAATTTCAGTTGAAGCTATCCATAGTTGGATCCAACAACGCAAAGTTGTAGATTCCAACAAAGTTAATGTTTTTGTTCCTGCCATGACTTTCAAGACAACCTTCTTGCATGATAAGTCAATGGCAATCTCAAAGTTGGTAAATGTCAGCAATGAAAAAGAATTCTATGATATGATGAAAAGAGTTATTTTAGAGCATGAAGAATCAATGGCCGGATCATCCTCACACCATAGTAGCAACACCGACAAAGGGGATTACTATGAGGCAAACATCTTCGGACATGATTCTGATTAAGTTTTCAATGTAATGAATGTTTATGATTGTTGATGTATTTTGTATTCTACATCGTATGACGTTTTACATTGTACACTGCTCACTGTACACTGTAGCGGCTTTTAAGTAATCATTGTTCACTATTCACTGTAGCAACATTAAATCTAATGTCTTTAAAATCGAAGCTGCTCCAACGGACAAAGGGAGCTCGGTTTTACTCCAGTCCACTTCTAAGTCTTCACCTCTTCACCCCCGAAGCTCATTCTCTCTTGAAGATCTCTCCTGTCCAGAGTCGACTTTCACCAGAGAATCTTTCTGTCTTTTGGTCTAACACATTGAAGTACCAAACCACAACCTCCCGGACCCAGATCCGTAAGTTTAATACCTTTCTGTCCAACTATTTCTACCCAGAAACCTCTTTCTGTTTTTCCCTGAACCATTTTAAGTTTTTGCACTTGTAAAGTATATATCTGAAGATCTTTTAAGTTTCACTTGTGTAATCTTTCATCTACTTTCAATAAAAGTATATTTCTCATCATCTTTTGTCTATTACGACCCAGAATCGAAAGGCTCTGCTTGTTGGTGTCCAAGGCAGTGTAAAGTTTTAACTATTGTTATTTATTTTTTGCATATATTTTGCATACAGCTCCCAATGAAAATTGATCTGTGGTCTCCTCTCTTGGACTAGCCGCACGCACTTCACTTTACATATTTAAGTTTCAGTAATATACCCTAGATTGTATAGGCTCTGCCTCCTTACGGGTGGTTTATGATATTTCTTTTCTTATATACAACCTGTCTTCGCATCCAGTTTATTATTTCTGTAATCTTTTATATGCAAAGTTGTTTATTACTTGTGACTGAATTTATCGATTTTTGTGATTGGTATTTAGATATTTCTATTGAACAACTCTTCCATACATATTTTAGTCAGAAATAATGTTACTTGTGCTAATATTATCTGTTGTTGTTTTATATACTGCAATTGAATTAATATATCATCTTTTAAGTGTTTACTTTATGCTTCCTAAATCATATCGTAATTACTGAACTAACAAACTTAAGAGACGTCGTTTTTAATTTTCCTTAATAATTTCTCTTTTATTTCTGGAATCATCGATCATGTCCCCTTATGGTATCAGAGCCAAGTTGGTGGAGAACTCTTTGTTCTTTTTAGAAACATTATATATAAACTAGCTTTTTGTTGTTCTAAGGTGGATCTCATTTGGTGCCACGAAGCCATGGTAGAGGTAGTAGCGTAAGTCCAGTTGGCGTGGTAGCAAAGGTCAAAATTGAACAACAAAAATCAATTTTATACGGAATAAATCTTTTTAAAAGAGTTAATTCTTCCTCAAACAGTTCTATATCTGAATTGATAGATATCTCAGATACTTTAAATAGAGAATAAATTACTCTTGAAGCTTTTAACAAGTCAATTAAGAATTGGAACATCCCCAAAGTAAAATATGACCAAATTTATTCTGAATCAAAGTTTAAGAAAGTTTTTTAGTATAATGATTATGTAACTGCAACAGAAGAACGAGATATACCTCTTTCTTCTTCATACTCTTTAATTTCTCTTTTGAATAAAGACTCATTAAAGAAACATGCTTTAAAGTATAAGCATCTCCACTTTGGTATGGTCCAAGTCGGTATCAAACCTTTGTTAAAAGAAGGTTTAAATACCTCAATTCTTTTGGTATTAAAAGATGAAAGATTCCTAAGATATGAAGATTATCTTCTTGCAACAATAGAAACAAGTCTTTGTAATGGTCCTATTCATTTTGATTGTTGTCCAAATTTTTGAATTTCTTTAAAAGATAAAAACATAATGAAATCACTCGTTTTGCAGATCAAAACTCATAATTATAGTATAGATGAAGAATCCATTCCACTGTCCCTCATCTATAAAGTACACTATAAAGCTCTGAGTTCTACATTTGATGTACACTCATTAAATGATTCTTCGAAAGGACAAACAATTCTTTTGCAAAGTGATATTGCTCGTTTAAATTCCATAATTTCAAAGTCCATAAGTTGGAATGATGTTGTTCTTCCTGATCAATGGGAAATAGAAAATCGCATTCCTCAAATTTCTAATAAGAATGACACACCAACAAATGTAATCCAACATCCTGAAGGAAAAGTTACAATACAATTCTCCAAGAGACTTTTGATACAAGTTCTTTCATTTCTGCAAGACATTACTTTCGTGGGTCTTCTTCTCGAAGGTCGACAGACTTTCGTCCAAATCTACCTCTTGTTATCACAATTCTTGTGAGCAGTCAAGGTACTATCAATGTTCCTGCACAAGGACAAGTAATTCCAAATGCACCGCCTTTAAATCGTTTGGTTTAGATACTAGCTCAAGAATCTCTAGGCCTGTTTATCATCAATAGGGTCCTGAATCCCCTGAACCTACTTAGTCTCAAATGGAAGATGATGATCCAGAATGTAACATGCTTGAAAGAGATTTCACTCATGATCGTAAGTTTTTAAATAAAGAATTTAATTCTAAAGAAAATTCTGAAATTCGAAAATGATTTTTTGATAATTTCAAACAATGTGCTAAACAAATTAAAGACCAATATTATGAATTTTTAGAAGAAATCGAAATGCATAAGTTTTTCTTTGATTGGTTTGAGAATTAATTTCTGGAAAAAAGAGAAATTTATAATCTACAAAAAGTATTTAAGTGAAAACTTGATGATGACCAAGTCAATGAATCAATTCATCCTCCTCTAAGAAAAATTAAAATTTCACATCGCGAAAAGGAAATTTCTGCTGCACCTTTTAAGACTCCTTCTGAAAGTGAAAACAGTGAGTTTAAAAAGATTATTGAACAGAATAATTTTTCTAATTAACATCTTCACTCAATAGGTGTCCGATTAGATAGAATTGAATCTTCCATTGGTAAGCTTTCAGTTCATTCTGTTCCTTCATCATCTACTCATTCCATTCAGCCAAGTTTTACCATTCCTAAGTCTTTGAAAATACCATTGTTTAAGAATTTTGAAATACTTAAAACATTTAGTAAAGAATTCCAAGAAGCACTTCAAATAAAAAATCAAAGACTTTTAAGAGAAAGTTTTTAAACAACATGTAATAAATACTCCAAAAGTTAATAAACCTTTAAATATCGATTCTCCCAAACCTGATAATCAAATATCAGTCCTTTAGAAAATTGACATCCTTGAAGTTAATCGTATTTCTTGGAAAGAACCCCAAAAACTTTATTATTCTCGAGCCACTCCACCCGATATTCTTTCTGAAGAATCTTTTAATAAAGTTCAAAAAAAATATTATGCAGATACCATTTATGAGTGGAACATAGATGGTGTTTCTGAGCAAAATCTCTTGCAAGTTTTAAGTTAAATGGTAATGTGTGCCACAACATATAAGACGCTTCCTGATACAACAGATCAGCAAGTAACTTATATGATTGTTGCTAGTTTTTCTGGTACTTTGAAAGGTTGGTGGAATAACTATCTCACCAAGATCAAAGAGATCATATTTTAAATGATGTCAAAGTTGATGATAATGGTCAAACCGTTTTTGATGATTATGGTCAAATAGTTCAAGATGTTGTGTCTACCCTTCTGTATTCAATATCACAACATTTCATAAGAGATTCTTTTATGATCCGTGATCACAATCAATATCTTCTTTCAAATCTAAAATGTCGCTCCCTAGGAGAATTCCGAGAATATAAGGATGTATTTCTAAAAAGGGTATTACTTCGTTCAGATTGTAATCAACCTTTTTGGAAATTTTCTTGCCGGTCTTCTGACAATCATAAGAAACCAAGTTCGCGACAAAATTCGTGAACAATTTGGAGAAGCTATTCCTTTTGATTTTCTTTCTTATGGTGAATTAATATATTATGTTTATAAAGTTGAAACTCAAATGTGTAATAATATTAAATTACAAAAACAACTAAAGAAACAAAAAATCTCTTACTCGCAGAGGACTAGGATATTTTTGTCGTCAATACGGCCCTTATTATTCTTTTTATTCATCAAAGAAATGTTCTAGTACATGTCCAAATGAAAAACCTTTCAAAAGAAAGAAAAAGTTTTTTCATAAAAAACAGGTGTCGAAAGTAGAAAAGAAATTTTCTAAGAAAAAGAATTTTAAAAAACCTAAAGATAAAAAATATTTTAGTAAATTTACATGTTATAATTATGGGAAAAAAGGTCACACAAAAAGGTTTTGCAAATTAAATAAAAAAGTAAATAAACTTGATCTTGACGAAGACATTCTCAATCAGTTAAATCAATTGATGGTTGAGACTGATTCAGAAACTTCTATTTGCCCTTCAACAGATGAAGAGTCAGTAGAATAAGGTCTTCAAATTAATAAAATTGAATTCTCTTCTGATTATTCTTCTGAAACAGATTCTAATTACGAAGTTAATATCTTAACAAAAGAAGAACAAGATCTTTTAGATTCAATTGATACTCATTCTGATTCTAATGTCTTACTTAACCAAATTCAAAACCCCAGTTCATCCTTTTTTAAACATTTTTAAGTTCATGTTTATAACCTCACTGAGATTTTAAATAGGGGAAAAAGTCTACAAGACCTACAACCTCTAATGATATGCAACTAGAAATTAATGAACTTAAAAAAGAAATTCGAATGTTAAAGATTAATCAAATTGATCAAGAGAAAGAATTTTTGGAATTCAAAAAACAAATGTTAAAGGGAAAAAATGTTTCTGAAAATCCAATCACTCCTACCCTAAATGTAAATGATTCCAATTCCTCCAATTTTCTCAAATTAATTACTGAAGTAACAACTAAAAAAATGAATAATTGATGTTTTAATTAAATCAATGATGAATTCATTCTGGAGACAACCGCCCTTTTTGACACAGGCGCTAATCTAAATTGTATTAGAGAAAGCCTGATTCCTGCAAAGTATTTTAATAAAACCACAGAATCGTTAAAATGCGCTTCTCGTGTTCATTTAAAAATCAAGTATAAACTTCATGAAACTTTTGTAATAAAATACAATATTTCTTTAAGGGCATATTTTCTTTTGATAAAAGATTTAAAAAGAAATGTAATTCTGGGAACCCCTTTCATAAATTTAATTCAACCTTTCACTGTCACGAATGAAGGAATTGAAACCCAAATTTCTGGTAAAAAAGTAATGTTCAATTTTGTTACAAAAACTCGAACAAGAATTTAAATGTTTTGCAATAACATGTAATTAAAGAAATTAATTGTCTCATTCGAGATAAAGAATCTCATCTTTTATTTTTAAAAGAAGAACTAAGTTTTCAGAAAATTGAAAGACAACTTCAAAATTCTAAACTGCAAAAGAAAATTTATGTTCTTGAGCAGAAAATCAAAGATAAATTATGTTTTATTCCTCACAATGCTTTTTGGGAAAGAAGTAATCATAATCATATTGTAACTCTTTTATATATATAGTCTCGTGTGTTGAGATGGGTTTTTATTTTTTAATAACCGAGGTGTCCGGGCCAGCTTGCACGCAACTCAACTATTTCTTGAAGGAGAATAGCACAGCAACCCACCGCGATGACCCCCATTTAAATCACAAGTGTGTGTGTAATCTCATGTGTGTTGAGATGGGTTTTTATTTTTTAATAACCAAGGTTCCGAGTGAGCTTGCGCGCGCCTTGACTATTTTTCGGAGGAGACTATCACAGCAACCCACCCCATGGCCTCCCACTTAAATCACAAGTTCTCAACTGAGAAATCGAACATCGGACTAGTGCGCTTAACCACACAATTTCAAGCACGCCCTAACCTTCATATATATTATTAAACCTTCATATATATTATTAAACGCCATAGGGACCAAATGTAGAGTTGAAAAAAATGAAGAGGTCTTATTATTCTGGAAATTAAGATACTTTACATCTCCAGGTCTATTCAACTCCTTGAGGAATTGGTGAACAATAACATCACGGCTTTTGCCATTATGCTTTTCCAGCTGAACCAAAGAGGTGCATCTTTTCTGCTACAACAGCCTTCATAGCTGCCTTCGCGGACGACATGACATCGAGAAGATCTTTTTTGGGTTCGCTCAAGCAATCCATGTACGCCTTTCGCACCTCTGTATTCACATTGAACTTCCTGACGCCCCTCGCGATGCATTCCTGTCGGAAGCAAACGATTCGAGTTGGCTTCGTTAGCTTCCAAACATTTTCTCACGCTCATCACGATTGTTCATTTAGAATCATCTGCCTGTGAAGGAGTCACGTTTTGTACAGAATTAATTACCTTGATGAGCTCCTCAGACAAGCCCGAAGCTCCGTGAAGCACCAAGGAGACTCCCTTCTTGGATGTCAAAGATTGCAGGTCCTAGGGAAAAGAAACATTGATGGATAGATGACGCAAGGATAGAATCCATGTCAGTTCTTGCAAATTTCTAAAAGAGTCACAGAAATTTTGCCAGTTAAAAAGGTCATGGATGATCTCTTGCTAGGCAATTGGTGAATGCTAATAAATACTTTTTATGAGGCATGTCCGCTTTGGAGCGAGCCCAGCTTTGCAGGGATGAAATAAGCACGATACTGTTCATTGAGCGGCTGAATAGTCACTCAGGATACGTCCCTAAGTTTTCTTCAGAATATACATCCTAATATTTCTTCATGATGTACATAAAGATGCTTTTAAGTCTTTCTACAAAAACAAGTAAAATACAGAAGTGCCTTAACCACCAGTACATTGTGATTGCATGATTAAAGATTTTAATAAGGGTAATATTCCAGACCTTAAGCAAATCAAGCCTCAACTTTGGACCACCAGGAGGATATTTTCCATGAACATTTCCAATACACACTGCCAAAGCATCTATACCAGTGCGATCGATAAATTCTTCTGCCTGAAAATAAAAGAGGCCAGTTCATGAAAAGACTATATGGTAACCACGAATATTAGGCTTGCATATATTAACAAATATATTGACCTGATTAACATCAGTTAGCCTTGCTTCATAATCTTCGACAGTCAGGTCATCCTCAGTCCCTGACAATCTCCCTAATTCAGCCTCAACAAGCAGGCCTTTTGAGTGGGCCAAAGATGATATGAACTTTGTGTAGGAGATATTATCATCAAAGGAGAGATGTGAACCATCTGCCATTACTGAATGAAATCCCTGGAAAATTCACGTGAACAGAAAATTAATCGACCAATCTCTCCTTTAAAGAGTGTGCTACAGCTCAAGACCCCATATTGGATCATTCCCTATGCCAGCCAAAATAGCATATGACTCGGTGTTGAGAGTTATGTACCAAATTAATGGCTTGCACAAGATCTTCCTTGGAAGTTCCATGATCAAAATGAACAGTAACTGGAACCTGCATAAAAGCACGTTCATAACCCTGTTTAACTTTTCTATACTTTCTGCATTAACTGAAGTAGAATGTTCATGGAGTGACTCAACTGGACATATACTTGCGAACTCATGTCTTATAACCCAAAACATAGCCGGAAAGACCAATGATACAAGACAAGCATAGTGTACCAATAAAACATTCACAAACATTCTCTATGTTCCATGTTTTATTCCAAAACAGATACATTTGGTATCAGCTCAGGTTAGACAGCATAATATCACAAGATCCACGTATTAAAGCAAATGACTATGTTGAGCAGAATGCCAGACTAGGCTTCCACGAATCATTGGGCTGCATTTGACTGTATGAGGATCTCTATAACCAATGATGTAAAAGGTCTCTTTGATTTAATGTCATTAGTGCAGAGAACCTTATATTTCACAAGAGAACATAAAAAATTTATTTTATCTGTACGACACATACAGCAGAAAATCTGCTGCATATAAGTGCAGTACTGGTGTTCTTCTCTTTTTCGAGTAAATATGAAATGCGCTTACATTAGCCTGTTCCGCAGCAGAGATGCAACAGGCAACTAAGGGAATTCCCCCTTGCTTAAAGGCGGCTGGATGGATCTGCAAGGAAAATGGGCATAAAAAAAGGAGGGGAATTATCGGCCAAACTTAAACAAGGAATTTTGAAAATCTTAGAAGACAGACAAAGGAAAGTAATCATTTTGTTAAGGACCAAAATATTTCATGAAAAAAGCCAAAATTTGTCAAAATTAGCTATTTGAACTTTAAGATTCTAGAAAGTGAAACACGTTGAAAATAAGCAGTGAGGAAGTTTGAGTTATGAGTGTCGGCTTTGGCAGAATAAATTACAACAGAAAGTGTAACAAGGTACGAAACTTCAGCGTTATGAATCCTCCCAGACAACAGGGCCATTTTGCTCTCATAGTGTCGGCCAATCTTAAAAGGCGAAGAATAATCGAGTTTCAGGTTTATTTTGCCTACCTGTAATATAGCAGGACTTTGTTCTTCCTCTGCCGCAGCAACAACTGCTTCAACTCCTTCCAAGTTATAAACATTGAATGCACCAATAGCATAACGACCTTTTTCTGCATCCTATTTATAACACAAAACATTTGTATCTTATATTGTTTTAATCCAATTAAAAAGACTAATTTCAATGATCCTGACCCTGAGAAGCTCTTTTGTTGAGGAAAGTCTGACTGGAGGAGCCCACGATTTTACAACTTCAGCCAGTGCTGTACTGCTGCCGACATTACCTTAGAAAAGAGAAGGAATTCTTGCATGATGATCATATATTAAATGTGTGGATGTGCAAATGTAAAAATAAATAAGACAGAGCATCACCTGGGAATACAATGTATGGAACTCCTGGATGTCTACTTTCAGGACCTAATTGCCATAGAGGAACACCGGCTAGAGCTTGTCCAACTATTTTCGCACACTTTGCCTCAAGAGCCTTCGTAGCAAGATCTGATGAGGTGATTCCACCCTGCATACAGAGATAAGACGTGAATAGCATCATTTTCCATCACATAAAGATCTTTTCTGTCAATATGACCCAAATCATAAATGCCCATGCAGCAAACACGAGCAGGGTCAGTAAAAAAATTGCATAAGCATTTTCACATATAAAGGATATAGAGGCAAAAGCCGCCATCCCCTTAAGTATATGTCGCCAGACAATGCCTGTCCCAGTTCCTACGGCTTCAAGTTTGACCCAAATATTCTGGTCAATATATGGTGTCTGGTTTAAATTAACAATATGGGATTAACCAATTGCCACAGCCCAATGGAATACCTTATTAACCTGATCCACGTTCTGCACCATGGCAAGAAACATTTGCCAACTGATTTTAGGGCATCATGAAAGTTAGCTCACAAACAGTTTCGGCTTTTGCATGTCTGTCAAGTAGTTTGTGGCTGCTGCCAATATAGACTAAAGCCTCCTAGTTAAAAAGCGGCGATTTCAGCTTAACTGCAAACCGAATTTTCCCGCACATAATGGTGCAACAATACACTAGTATATTGACCCCTTGAGACACCAAATAAGGGCGAATCATGCACTGCCGCAATCACTACAATGACACGTATTGTAGCTTGAAACGATTTCTGACACTTTAGCATTTGTAGAAAGCAAGCAGCATAAAAAAAATGATAGCAGTACTCTGGTGTCCAGGAGGCATAGTCGAAAGAAATAAAAGCAAGTTAGTCCAACCACTGGTGATAATAGCATAACATCTGACAGCAAAGTACTTTGCATTTCATACATGGCTAAAAAACAACAAATTGAAAGTACCTTTGCAAGGATGTAGCGAGGTTTGGTCTTAATCCTCCTAACTACTTCCACCAGTGCTGAGCTCACCCTAAAGTTGATGTCCAGACTCTCAGAAGGATCTGCCAAATGCATGCAATGCCATTAGAAAAAGAGAATCCTGCAAACCCTCATGTGCATAGGGGCGTATGTAGAGGGAGAAAGAAAGTCTCGAGCAATATCAATGTGTTGACTCTCTGCATCATTTTTCCCTTTTCTTGATGGATGACTCCTATCACTCTTGAGAAAAGCTATTCGTACGTGAACATTTAATATAAGCTCAATGTGGATGTCAGGCGAGCCAATTCACACAGAAATGGTTCAGATAATTGATGACATTGTCTTATCAATTAAGAGAAAAAAGGGGATGGGAGACTAACTTTTCCCTGTAATTAGCTCCCGACTTGTCATAATCAGAGTGTCTGTATGAGCCCTAAGAAATGCATCTGCCATCTCTGCTGCTTTCTCAATTTCATGATCCCTCTCTTCTGTTGATTTCATGGCAACTTTATCGACAGAAATCTATTTGTGTAAGAAGAGTTCTAAAATTTAGGAGGTATTGAAATCACATTAGGAAAAGTAAGTGGTCTTTTAAAACTAGGAAACCAATCATCAGATGAAAATTGAAGTTATTTTGCATCCAACTGTCACAAAACCAAAAGCACTGATTTACATTTCAATTACCTCTATACTTCTAATGATCTGGGCGCACTGTAATTTAAGCTCTTGCAGCTGCGAAACATGGCAACATAGAGACCTTGTTTAGGCAAAAAGCATCAACATAAGGGAAGAGAAAAATCAAATGCGCAAGATATCACTTTTTGACCTGTTTTGTTGTTTTTGGAACATACGATCCCACAACTATTAGTCCCCCAGTCTTTTCTTTGGTTATTCCTAAATCCTTGGGTAAAACTGGGGCTTTTGGGATAATTCCAATCCGGGCAGAAACAAAACTAGCTGCAGTGCGGCATAAGAAATGCTTTCCTTGCAGCTCTGCCTGTCAATGGATCATGTTGACACAGAAAATGAGCTTTAACGAAGCTCCAGTAAGCAATTGGATGGTGATACATTGTGAACAATTTCAAAGTAAAAGCAGTGTCATTTTTCACCTTTATCATTCCTGCTGCAAATACATACATGTCTCTTTCACTAGCTGCATTTATTACACAAGTTGAACCCTGAGAATTCAAGAAAAGCTTTTAGTGAGCGAACAGAATCTATGTTCTTATGGTCACGAAAACAGAATCTATCTTTTCGGAAAATCAAGACATTTGCAGTGTTATGGCTTATGATGTTCAGATACATGAAAAGAATATGAAGAATTACTCCTCTTGATATGTTGACAGCATCACCTGATTCTATTATGCATTCAACAGTCATCACTAGTGTTCACACTAACATGCTCCATTTTCCTTCCATTAATCATACAGACTTGCATCGTACAAAACTTTTGGTCATTGGAAAACAAATTTCAGAGGCCAATTTCATGTCTCAATTCTGGAGCTAAAAGAATCTTGCACATGATAAACCTGCAAGTGAAAACTTGTATTTTTCAATTGTCATGCTGGTCAAACCCAAATGGCAATGTTGGTACTGGTAAAGACTCCCCAAAGAAATTTTGTTAGGAAGAAGGCCAACAAAAGACTAACAACAGGCACACTGGCACAATCTTGTATGCTGAGCAATAACATAAATCATTAACGCTCCAGCACATACTTTCTCCATTTATGGACGACAAAAAGGTCCTCGCACTTTTCCTTACCAAAAAAAAAAAAAAAAGGTCCTCACACTTTTTTACCGTTCTTATATAACACTGTAAATATAAGTGTTTGTTGAAAAATATAAATATTAAACCACACCTTCTTCTAATAGCTTAAGCTTTTAGAGCAGTTGATTGTGGTCTTATCAAATCTTACATGGTATCAAAGCAGGAGATCCTGAGTTCAAATCTTTCCAGGCCCCTATTTGTCTTGTCTCCCCAATTAATTTGTCCACGCTTAGTACTAGGCAAAAAGACCAGACTAAGCGTGAGGGGGAGTGTTAGAAAATATAAATATTAAACCACGCCTTCTTCTAATAGCTTAAGCTTTTAGAGTAATCGGCTGTGGTCTTATCAAATCTTAGAGTGTTGTTACTTTTGTAGCATGACAAACAGCAGAAGCTGAAATTGGGAGAATGATTTGGTAAATTTGAATAGTGCAAAGCAGGAATAGACCATGGCATCAGATATTGTTGGGATGTCTACACCTTGTGAAAAGGTTCGTGTATCTACCTTTTTCAAACTGCAAAGGAACTCGCAAACAGCGTCAGGTCCACCTTTCCTCAACAGCTGGATTGAAATAGATGATACACCACCCGCTGGAATGCGGCCTCCAGTCTTCTCTTCAACCCACTATGAGTCAAATGGAGAAGATTTCCAAATAGATCCAATATTTTTGGTATTAACGCGATAAAGATAATGTTATAACAATGAATCAAGATAAAAAGAATCAGTACCTCGCGCAAGTTTGATGATTTATATCCAAAAGCAGCATCTTTTGCAAACTCCGTGTCCCCCGCAGGAACAAGCCTGCAGACAATGCAATCCATGTAAAGACTTCTTAGTTAGTAAAATTTATTTACAGTGTGGTTACTAGAAGAGGAGGAAGGAAAAGAAAGAAAGAAAGAACAATCTACATATCAGCATCCGCAACATAATGAACGTCATTGATGGTATAACGTCCTCCTTGAAGGAAAAAGGGGCAGATTATCCATGCGTCCATCTCACCAAGAACAGAAACAGCAGCATCAGCCTCCTGAATGTATTAAAAGTTGATGTCACAATCTGCAGCTTCTTAAAACATTTCTCCATTGAAAACAATTTCTATAAAGATCTCATCCTTGCCTCTGGAAAATGACCTCTTAAAGTTGAGTCACCTCTTAGAACTACCGTGTAGTCCGCATTCTCCAACAACTTTACCGCTGTTTGCAGGTTTTCGCATATATCTTTGACGAGTGCACTGGCCTGTAGCAAAATGACATATTGTTCAGGAGCTGAATAAATATAAGCCAAACCTACAAATTCCATAGGGCAATAGCACTTTCCCACAATCCTTCATTTCTATCTCGGTTAAGGAGATCTTTAATTTTCCTCATTGCTCCTCAACAACAACAGTCCATAAAGACCCATAAATTCATTTATGCAACCAAAAGAAGTAGAACTTGCCTTGTCAGAACTCAGTGACCTGGAGTTAGTCAATATGAAAAAGCATGTAGGTTTTTTCTTGAGCTGCACAACAAGTGACTCAACCGTCCTGCATAGAATTATCCACCATATTTTTTCAGGGGCTACTTAGCTACAACACTTTTAAATTGAAAAACTTACTACTTACAGGACAATTGAGTGAGCAACATACAGAAATGCTTGGTTATGTATGAAGAGAGCTAAATGTTATTATAAAGGATAATCACTTCTTCAAACATATCAGAAAAGAAAGGTAGCAGACACATGCAGAGGCTTACCATTCTGTCAATACCTCAATATCATGAACAGTCTGTGTTCCGGTAGGATCATCATCCAGAACAACTAAGGTCTTTGAACTGTTCTGATTGAGTCTCTGTATGTCATCAACTGGATCAACTGGCCACTCAGGTGGAAGAGATTGCAAAATGACTTCTTTCTTAAGCATGGGAAGCTTCCCTTCGACTTTGACACCGGTCAATGTCTCATACACCTACATTGCAAAAAAGAAATGTAATCCAATATATACATTGTCCGGCCATTAGTATTGTGGAGGGATAGTGTGTGTGCATCTTGTTTATTTATTTTTACATATTTTTCTATTTTCCCTAAATTGATTTTTCTTTATTTTTATGAATCTTTGGGGTTCATCGATCACCGACCCCAATTAGTTTAGGATAAAGGTGTTGTTGATGTTGATACATTGTTTGGCCAATAGGTCGATGTTGTAATTTCTAAAACGTTGTTTGCTTTGATAGACACACGACAGAACTATGCAAAGAACATGAGAGAGCTCATATTGAAGCTCCAGAGATCTAAGCAGGAAAACCATAGTGGAATGAATTTAATTATCTAAATGACTACATGGTCATAAATTTTAGCACTTGATGATTGCAACATGACGTCTGGTGGTGGGGCCAAAAGAATCTCTGAAATTGCAGTCAAACTAGTTTTAACAGTTCATTCACAACTAGGGAGCAATCTCATGCTTAGTAATTCTTGTCCTATTATTGAAGTATCCCATCGCTTGTCTATGGAGTGTATACGGTCTTTTAGCCATGTTGTCTCCCCCTACCTATTGGCTTAAGCTTTAAGGTATGATATTCTAACATGGCATTAGAGACAGGTTTCATCCTGAATTTATTTCATGGTACGAGGCTCCCTGACATCAATACCATTCTCAAGTCTGTTTGCACACGAAAGGGTTATTAAGTTACCCCCCTCATTTACAGGGTTTATATGGGCCTTACATTCATGTTGCCTCCCTCCACTTATTTATTTAAGCTTTTAGGTTGGATATTCTAACACCTACCAAAGATTAAGACATCCAACAATCAGATTCACAACAACAAACCTAGCCTTATCCCATAAAATAGAAAGACAAACAATCAGATTTAGCTTGAATAATCTGGTCATACTTTTACTTTTTAACAATTTTTTTTTTCTTTTCTTGTGGCTTTAACAAGTTGTTAATTTGGAACACCTAAGAACATTAAAAAAATGCAATTACTGATACGAATATTCATATAGAGTTCTTTATTACTTTTTTCATAATCTTTTTTAAAGTTATGTTTTTCTTATTTAAAATAAAAACCCAAAATTTTGTTTCTTTAAGCAAAATGAAACAAGCTCAAGTCAACCCAATTCACATGAAGGTTTCAAAATATTTCATTTTTAAGACTAAAGATCCTCCTCTCCCCCTACAAAACAACCATTCAATACTCATAGATATTTAAGCATTGTTGTCTCATCTATTTTCTATGTCCAGCAAGAATCAGGAACTGGTAGTGACAACTGTCAATATGTTTCTGCAATGTCCCACGTGTCAAGAAAATGCAACCAGCTGAAGATGAGTTAACATAGAGCTTAGATTCCAGTCTCCGCACCTTTACTACGCCAGCATCATCTTGCCGGCCCCAGCCAGCAGCAGAACCTGCTCGAGAACACATTTACCAGTAGTTAATCAAATTTATACTATCACGTAAACTTTCCACTTTCTTAAGAATAGACTAAACCAGATTGCTGATTTGTGTAGTTTTGCACCAGATTTTTCTTTTAATCACTGGTTTGTAATCTTTTTCCTTGTATTCAACCTTCCAATCGAACAACAGCTGAATGATTCAAATAAGCAATGAGATCATGCAGGCCACTAAAGTCGACAAACAAATTGAATCTTTGAGACTACAAGATTCCATGTCAATAATAAACTCAGCCTGAGGAAATGAAATGAAAAGTATGGTAGTGCAGGAAAGATACAAGTTATCATATGACGAAAATATCAGTGTATCAGGACTTATTTGCATCTTTGTAATCAAAGAAATAATGCTAACACAATACACTGGCTCCCTGACATTCTCCTGATTTGAATTTCGGTCATTTACTATATCCAGGATGCAAACCTTGATATTTCACATACCACAGAGATAAGAAATTCCTGCTGTCTTTATTATTTGCTGTTGAAGAATAATTATGCATATTGAAGATTTCCCCGTTAGAGAATATTCTCAGAGATAATTCTTGATATTAGGGATATAATTGGATATGTGATTTTCTATGATTCCGCTAGATTAGCTATTTCCTTTCATATGCAAATTATATTGATTATAAATACTATTCTCCAATGAAGTGTAATGCTAAACCGATTGAGTAAAGATGTAGTCTTTCTTGATTTTCTCTCCCTCTCTCTTGAAGATCTTACGTTGTTTTACATGGTATCAGAGCCAGTATTATTCCCTTTACGCGTATATGGGCCCACCTCCAGGCCTCTATTTGCATGATATCAGAGCAGGAGGTCCTGAGTTCAAATCTTTCCGGGCCCCTATTTGCCTCCCCAATGAATTTGTCCACGCTTAGTACTAGGCAAAAATAGGCAAAAAGACCAGACTAAACATGAGGAGGAGTGTTAGAATATATAAATATTTAACCACGCCTTCTTCTAAAAGCTTAAGCTTTTAGAGCTGTCGGTTGTGATCTTATCAAATCTAACATGGTATCAGAGCCATTGGTATTCCCTTTACGCGTATGTGGGCCCACCTCCATTAGTTTAATTTCCACGTGCAGATTGCTTGCACGTGAGAGGCGGTGTTGAAATGTTGTTGTCTCACATCGCTTGTGAATCAATGTTGTATACTCTTTATATTCATGTGGTCTCCCTCCACCTAATAGCTTAAACTTTTGAGTTGGACTTTCTAACATGGTATCAGAGCCACCAAGAGAGGAGGAACCAAACCCTAGCCCTTTACTTCTTTATGTCATCCTCTTTATTCATCTTGTTTTGGGTAAAATTTTTATTTTGTCAACACTTGTTACCATAGAATTCGTTGTGGTACTCTTTTAAATACGAGCATCGTGGACGACAAGCGAAGTCGCCGTCAAATATCCAAGTAGCTATGAGCACCGGAGTTGAGCACACTTTTATCGAGCAGCAACAAATGAGCCCTGTAGGGTGATGCAGTTTAATTTGCCGCAATTTGAATTGGGTTTCCACACGGTTCAATCAAGATTGTATGAGATAAATATGTCAACCTTCTAATTATGTGTTTCTTTAGTACTTATCGAATCCGATGACGATGTGGATTACATTTAATTTGTAATGTAAGGCCCGGCTTACACAATTATCATTATCTTGAGTCCGGTTTGACATCTCTTATTTAGTGTAAGATCCGATTTACACAACGCTTGATCACAGACTTCGGATGAAAGTTGCACTTATGCAAGCTGAATGCTCTAGCTTGAGAGGGAGTGTCGAAGAATAATTATGCATATTGAAGATTTCTTTGTCAGAGAATATTCTCGGAGATAATTATTGATATTAGGGATATGATTGGATACGTGATTTTCTATGATTATGCTAGATTAGCTATTTCCTTTCATATGCAAATTATATTGATAATAAATACCCTTCTCCAATGAAGTGTAATGTTAAGCCGATTGAGTAAATATGTAGTCTTTCTTGATTCTCTCTCCCTCTCTCTCTTGAAGATCTTACGTTGTTTTACACTTGCCATGTAGAAAATCCAGATGGAGGAAGAGGTGGAGGGAACTTCATCACACTAGGACTAAGGATTAAGTTTCAAACCTGCTAGGAAGAGTTGGTGTGCGACGGTTGCAATGTGAAGAGGAACTTTACGTGATGAACATTCACGGGAAACAATGCCCTGGAGAAATTATAAGAGTTTCTATATAGTTTTTCATAAATTCTTCAAAAGATTGCAAAGAGCAAGATAATTGTGCCATACCAGATCCTTCACAAATATATCAAGTGCTGAGTATGGTGTATAATCATTATCTAACATGTGGGGAACGCGATTTTCAAACATCCTGCAAGGGATAAGAACACATGATCAAGCATCTTTTAAACTGACAAGAAATTGGGTTCCACGTTCTCAGAAACACTTCTGTGACTCCTAGTCCTAGGTTAAGTTTCCCTTGTCGAAAGTTGAACATATGAGAAAATCAAACCTCAAAGCATAAGCTTTTAGACACCCAAGATGTGCAAAGAAGGGAAAAAATGGGTGAAAGGGGGAATGTGCAGAGTCTAACTCAAAGATCTTGAGCTCTAATGCCATATTAAAAGGTCCAAAGGTTGAGCAATTAGAGAACCGTGCATAAAATATTCATATCCTAACAGTTGAACCCTTTTCACTGAATGTATGGGTTTAGGAATGAATGAACAAGGAGGGAAAGTGATTGCCCAAGGCAGAGTATATCAATAGAGGCCACTGAATATTACTGGTGTGGTTGCAATCAAGTGCTCCTTCATAAAGTAGATAGGTACGGGAGATTAATTCTACAGCAAAGCAAGATGACAGCAGCCAAAGCAAGAACTTTGTCTTCCAAGATCCTATTCTCAAATGACATACCATGAGCTTCCCGTGCTGTTTGCTATCGCATTGAACAATGTTCTTGTGCTAAGACTTAAGCAAGCTCCAAAAGCCATTGCCTCTGCTGATGATGCAATATGAACTCCCGCAAGCAATTGGTTAACCATTTTCACAACACTGGAAACGGAATAAACCAAATAAGCAAAATGTTGCTCTCAAATAAAACAAAACCAAAACTGTTTTACATTCCTAAGACCCTTAAATGCTTGAAAAGAAAGGGAAGCTAATAAGTACCTTCCAGCCCCACAACCTCCTTTGATAATATAAAGCTTTTCGCTTAATGCTGTAATAAGTAAAGCAGCACATATCACTCTTCCGAAACTTTTTCAAAGTCAGAGATATGAACTTCCCCATATGATAACTGGAACAAATGCTAAATACCTGAGAGAACTGAACCAGTGCTTTTAAGAGCAGCATCACTACCAGAAGCCATTATCTTTTTGACAACATCCAAATGGGTCAGCAAATTGCAGAATCTCCGTTCATAATGAAGGTAGAAGGTTGTGAAATGCATACCGTAAGTGTTCCCTCAGCAGCTCTTTTAACACCACCAGAAACAGGGGCGTCCACCAGTTTCAGATCTTTTCCTTCAACTGCAATATGACATATGAAGCACAAAATTTAGAAGAAGAAGGCTGGCAAATAAACCCATTAGTCTATCCAATAAAACATTTAGTATTCCATTTCAACCAAAGAAAAGCTTGTTTAGCTATGAGAGTCTGCAGAACTTCCCTTATCAATGCACCATCATTTTGACAAAGAGATTTACTCTTGTTATTTAGAAGGACATTCATCTTTGAAATTAAACGAAGGACATACTTTGCAATCGTCGCTCCAGCTGAGTCACAAATCCAGGAGAAACAGTGGATGAAAGAATTATCGATGCACCAGATGGAAGCGCTGAGGTTAAACCAAACAACATGTCAATATAGACAAGAAAAATCAAAAAAGTATTATTATGAATAAGTTACCTGAGATTGCACCAAGATCTCCGTATAGGACACTTTCTGCTTGAGCTTCATTTGTGACCATGATCACAAGTACATCAACATCTACATGTTGAAAGTACGTCAGGACAAAATGGTTTCACACTTCAACATGAAAGAGTAGGATGAGGCAAAAAGTGGGGAGCCACTAAAACAAAGGCTTCACTCGCTCGCTCTAACGCTCATTTAGGAGACATTGAGTGGAGAGCATAAACCCCTTTAGAGATAGGGGGAGTACCAGTGGGCCTTAAACCAAATTGAAGTGAATACAACAACAAAGTTCTCTACAGCATGTGCAGGCGAAACCAGTAAACATCACAACAAAGTTATAACAAATTTCCTAACCTTTAGATGCTTCCGCTGGAGAGTTTCCAACCAATCCACCTGCATTTGCAAACCGATCAAGAGTTGGTTTATAGACCTGCCATGCAAAGTACTCCTAATTAACATCTGGATAGTGGATATAGCATACACCAACTCCCTAGATTATTCATGCAACAAAACAAAATGATCTTGGATGTTTATCTACGCACAAACGCATACATCAACTTGTGCATATGGAAACACAGTCTTTATGAGTATTAATACACAGGATTGATAGATGCACCCTTATCTTCTGGACACTATGATAGATTAAGATTATTATTACAGTTATGTTAAAGAAATCATGCCTTTGAAATAACTAATTTACTTCTTACAAATAGCTCCAATTGCATCAACACATATCTGTTGTATACTACGAAAGAGCATACTTGTTGATGGCCCTATAAAGTTCCCATTCTCACAATAAGGATGTGAGTTAGAAGAATTTTGAACAGATAAAATTTAAGCATATGGATAGAAACAGACGCATCAACGGTTAATATAAGATGATAGTAACATATTAATGAGACTAGTTTCTCCTCTGAGCTAGCAATGGACTATTTCAACACTACTGGTGGAGAAAGCTAGAGGTGGGAAATTACATCAAATCCAGAGACGCAGTAATTCAACTTCAGTAAGTGAGTTGCCATGCCAAATCCCATTGCACCAAGACCAATAAAACCAATTCGATCGACAGTGTCTGAATTTGCAGCAATTTCTTCTGCAAGTTGTTCAGGGAAGTACTTTTCTTCATTGGCTGCGCTGATAATGTTTACTCCATATACTTCTTCCAAAATCTGTCAAGTAGTCAGTGAAGTTTTACAGGTGACTGGGTCATACAAGTATTGAGAAAAATTGTCATGCTCTAAACAGAACTTCTTTACCTTAACAATGTTCACATCTCCATCATGACGGTGACCATGCGCAGAAGCTGAAAAAGGCATTCACATGGAATGAGAGATGGAATGGGCTACTTGTGGTAAACTGACAAGGATATGATGTGATAGAGCACTACACAAAAATTAGCTGAAACATTAGATTGGTACCAAGAATAAGTTGCTGATGAGCTACCGACAGCAGAGGGACAGGAAAAGTCTGCAACTTAGCCACATTAAGAACAGTACCCTGAAATCAGAGGATAATAGTCTCTAGTCAGCTCCTCTTCAACAAGTAATTACCACATAAACTCTCAAGTCATCAAAAAGCAAATTATTGGACGACCAGCAACTCACAACCTAATAGAAATTAAAGGCACTATAATATCCTCCCTTGATATGATCAAAATAATTTAGACACCTATAAGACCCAATTCGCTAGAAGGGAAAAAATATATGCCACGGAACATGTAATGATATATGCCAAGGTAATAACATAAGCAGAAACAATAAACTAAACGATCTGATGTCATAGACAAAGATTGAGGGCCCAAATAAGAGACAAGAAATCCAACTTATACATATCCCCACAGTCTTACCAACTTCTGAACAAAATCCAGGAGGTATTCTTCAGTTCGATCACCCCTTAATAGTCGAGGAACATGATTTTTAAAAATCCTGCATAAGAAGGAACACTCGTACGTTTTAGGATTAATACAACTTAGAGCCCTTGCGGTACCATAGTTTCTGGCGTCACAAAGCATTTGAATTAACTTGGATCTTTATGAAGAAAGAAAAAGGACCAGGATCTCTAGAGATCATGTCAGATCACCTAGAATTGCATCTCACCCACTCATTCAGGGTTCAAGGTACATGACATGATCCGGGCTGCCTATAATTAAATCAAGCAATTGAGAGGATCCCAGTCCTTTAGATAGTTCAAAAGATACATGAAATGACTGCCTGATGTGATCTTCAGGGCAAAGTACAATGATATTGTTTTCCAGAATTTCAACGGTAAAAAGACACAGAGAACAAATAAGACTCAATAAGTTTCATTTGATCTGTGCCACATTGTACTCAATTATATTTGTGATTGCCAGACTGAAATCACAAAAGGTATGCTCTTACCATGAGTTTCCAGCAGCATTGGAAATAATGTCATAGACAATCCAAGGATGAATACCAGCTTTGATGCCCAAACAAATTGCCTCCACCGCGGCAACCAGATGAATTCCCTCAAGCAGATCATTAACCAATTTACATTTGCTGCAACGTAAATCCCGCAATTAGTGTAATACAATTGGTAGTCAAAATAAAGGACTCTAAACACCATTTACTCCTTAGTGAAGCACATCCAAGATACAGTATATTTTAACTTACAGCACGGAATGAACATCATCTGCCACAGGGATACGAATTTATACTTTGATAATAACAAAATGTAAAAATTTGGCCAAAATATGAAAATGTTTTCTGAGGCAAAGGTGAGCGGACCTTCCTGCTCCAATTTCTCCGTCAAATATGTAGAGTTTGTCAGACATTGCTGCATACACAACAAAATCCAATGAACAGTTGTAATATGTTTATAACCCAAAGACTTAGCATAATGCCAAGTGAGGAAGAATGGTTAAACCAGAGAGAATAGGCCTCGCCCTAGCAATGGCATCTGACTTTCCTGATGAAGAGATCTGAACAACAACAGGAAGAGCAAAGGGGGAAGAGAAGGAAGAAAAATCAATAGCAGCACTTTAATTATTAACCAACTAGACAAATATAAAGGGTGGCTCTACGTGCGCAAACTGCAGAATAATCAAAAAGAGAATGTTAGATTACCACGAGCTTTCCGCTTAAATGCTCAAATGTTCCCCTAGACACATATGCATCTACTACAAAAGCGACCTCAGCATTTTCTGCATGAAATAGACGGATCAAGTTTGTCAAAAGCAGGCAACACTAGCCAGGATTCTGAAACAGTGTCTATTGCACGTTCATTAACAATATAAAGTAATCTAAAATCTCCACATTCCTACTCGGCTTCCAAATTGCTCAATGCCATGCATTTTCTGCGCTACTGCCTTGACCTAACTCATTAATTACCCATACCTTCAACAATCATTCAGGGAGATTATTTTCCATTTCTACCCAATACAAATGCATATACATGCATGCAAAGATGACTGTTTACACTGTTCAAATGACATTTACATAATGTTGGAATACATAAATATTAAGCCACGTCTTCTTCTAACAGCTTAAGCTTTTAGAGCAGTTGGTTGTGGTCCCCTCAAATCTTTCATGGTGGCAGGAAGTCCTAAGTTCAAATCTTTCCAGGCCCCTATTTGCCTCCCCAGTAAATATATTCATGCTTAGTACTAGGCAAAAAGACCAAACTAGGCGTAAGGGGGAGTGTTGGAATACATAAATATTAAATCACGTCTTCTTCTAATAGCTTAATCTTTTAGAGTAACTGACTGTAGTCCCCTCAAATCTTTCAAATGTTAAGCTGTAAATATCTAAATTTTTTGGTTGTAAATGTGTTGGCAAATTAGCTAATTTTAGGAGTAGATTCTAGTCAAATCCCATAAATTGTGCAATTGCAATTACTTTATTATTTAGGCTTTATTTCCTTTTTGTTTGCTAGGATTTCTCTGCATATTAACCTATAAATCTGATATTGTAAAGCAGTAGAAAAGATGAATGAGAATAAGAATTTCTCTCTATTAAATTCTCTGATGGTTTAATATTTATATATTCCAACACTCCCCCTCTCACGTGCAAGCCAGATTACGAGAGGAGAACGTGGAATTTTACTAATGGAGGGTGGACGCATATTCACAAAAGGGATGACACTGGCTCTGATACCACTCTGGGTACTGGAATTTTCCGTTGCTCTTTTGTTAAAAATTTGATGGAAAATAAGGGCTTGAAAAAATTTAAACTCGGGACCTCCTGCTCTGATACCATCAGAGAATTTGATGGGCAGATATTTTTATTCTCATTCATCTTTTTTGCTACCTTACAATGTTAGATTTATAGGCTAATATGCAGAGAAATCGTAGCAAATAAAAAAGAAACAAAGCCTAAATAATAGAGTAACTACAATCCCACAATTTATGGGATTTGACTAGAATATACTCCTAACAATCATCTAATTTCCCAACACATTTACAGCCAGAAAATGTGGATATTTACAGCTTAACAGATAAATCTCAGTTGAAGAATATGTAAGATTACAAGTGTAAGACCACCTAAAGAGGTGCATTTGCACATTAGTTCGCACCTAGCTTGAGTACTATGGTATGGGCAATTTTGCTTTCAAATCATAGCCATTTCAAAGAATGGCGGTACCTATCTAGATAATTACAAAGCCTTTGAAAGATACAACCCGCAAAGACCAAAAGTATCCATGTCCTTTCAAACTTCAGTAAGATAAGTCTCTTGTTCAGAATCAAAGTGAAGGTAGGTGTCATTGAGTGACACACAAACTTTTGTCATTTAACATTGCTCATAGCCACGAGTTACAAAAGAAGAAACAGAATAAACTGGTTCTTGAACAATTAGTCAGCACAAATAAAAAACCAGAGCGCAAATTTCTGATACGTTAAATTTTCACAGAATTAGCATTACATAAGAGATGGAAAGATTTATTGCCTGTTAGACGCTTCTCTAATTTCTGCAAATGTGTCGGCAAAATGTCTGAGTGAAGGATGACAACAGTGTCTCTCTCCAATCCTGTAATATCATAACAAAAAATATAGCAAAGACCATAAATCCCAAAGATTCAAGGGTCAAAATGTTCTCAGTGATATTGTGAGGAGAAACTTCAGAAACCTTTACAAGTGCCCGCTGAACTGAAGAGCAGGTTAGTTATATCATCAGCATGGGTTATTAACACAATCAAAGCTGCAATACCAGCATTCAAAAATGAAAAAGAAATTAGTAATATTGGAAGTCGGTATGCAGTATCAAACTAAAATTAATCATCTATACTACTAAACCAAATCATTATGCACCACACTGGCATAGTTTCTTTCACCTTTCCCTCCTCTTATAGGAGAGTCGCACTGGCTTCCCCCAAGCTTCACAAAAGCATCCATCAGAGGCCCAGTTTGCTGTCAAAGTAATGCAGTTAAATAAGACCCCCTGTTACTGGAAACCGTTTGCAAATTTAATGGACAATTAGATAAGGAAGAATGCATACTTCAGTACACATAAAAAGGGAAAGATGTCACATTACGGTGGTTGGTCATGACATATTGTGACACATCAGATATCGACGACAGGAATAACTAAAAACTTCATGTCATGATTTGCAAGGCTAGTGTAAAAGAAGAGTAAGATAAGATCAGAACCCAAAAACGTAAGCAGCGCGCACGAATATGAAGTCAGCACCAATTCCGAACCTATAATCCAGCAGCTTCCTAATGCCTGCTGTCAAGAATAAGCTAAGTAGCACATTACCTCAGTGGCATGTACGTTCACATCAAGCATTCATTAGGAAATATTTATTACTGACAGAACAATGTCAATGTAGTCTCGTAATAAAATCCCAACTCAATCAGCATGGCCAATTTAACTGATATGAGCTTTAAATGGCGTAAAGAGCTCCATTTGGAATTTATGCCCCCCTCTAATTCCAACAGCGACACAGTTAACGCAAATTGCTCGCAGATTCTAATCTAGTTTAAATTATACGAATCACTAGTGTCCAGAGAAACTAAAAATCGTTGCACTGTATGTAGGACCAGATATTAGAATAAAAAATAAAAGGAAAGATTTTGATACAGACAAGAAGAAACTCAATTGCCCATGAAAATCGGAAAGCCAAAAGTGAAGCTTTTGCTTCCTTTTGAAACCGAAATCGATCGGAAGCAATGCAAAGCTCAAGAAACTCCCAAAGCGGACGACTTATCAGCTCAGAAACAAAGTAATCGTCCATTATCTTTACGCGAACATACTGAACCTTCGTTCGATCAGTCAAACAAGATATTCCCAACCTGAAGCGCCTGAACTTTATATCCAGCGCGAAGAAGCGAGGCAGCCATTTCCAAGCTCAACTCGGACAAGCCCACGAAAGAAACCACGTCTTGGGACGCCATCTTCAGCAATTCTCGCAGCGCCCAAGCTTCGGCCTCGTCACTTCTTATTCTTCCGGGTGTCTTGCTTGACTTGTGATGTCAAATTCGGCACTGGAGCACGGAATCCACGAGCGCTGAATTGTAGCAGAAGCGAAAGAAGGAGGACCCGGAACGACTCTGGGAGGAAAGAATATTATATGGGGAAAGCTGAGTAAGCTCAGTGTCACTGTCCACGTTGTCGCTGAGCGAAACCTGGGCGTGGTTGGTGGTGATGGCTTTCGATTTGCCTTCTCGATTCGTGATTTCCAAACCTTTATTCTAATTGCCATTATACGTTGGATATGGATAAGTACATTGCAATTCATATCACATATTGGGAAAGAACTGATTTTTCACCTTAAGAAACAAAATTACTCATATTGTTCGAGGGGGAGAATTGAAGGTGGAGATGCGACCGTTCTATCTGCAAAAAAACTTAACGGCAACTTCAGCTCAAACATTTTCCAAGGGATGACATGAAATGTCTATGATATTTCACGTTAAAATATAATATAAGAGCCATGTGCAAATTTTTTAGATATTTGGATTAAACAAATCAATTGGTCAAGATTTTTCGGTATATTTCAAAACGTGCAATTTCTTTCTTATCTTAATATATCCTTTCGAGAAATGATTTTGAAAAGGGCTAATATTGTTCCAAATCTGTCTTTGGAACAGGTCTGGAACGGAAATCCATTTGATTACGCAATTTTATTTCTCTTTTCTTGAAATAAAAATTTGGTCCCGAACCAGGTTTGGAGTAGAAATGAAAAGTTAAATTTTTTTCTGTTTCTGAAACAAAAATGAAAAATAAGAATTCTTCTCATCACTCGCTCCCCCTCGCTCTTTTGTCCATGTTGCGTACGCCAACCCATTGTTCACCCATCCATCGGTTGTTGTGTGCCCGTCCATTGGTCACCATCCGCCAATATCTAGCAACCTAGAAATAAAAAAAAAATCTATTTTTAGAAAAAATCTTTTCTAACCATAAATTAATTTCAGAAATAGAATATTTATCCTTCGCATGCTTCGATGGGATCACTAGTTCAAAATTTGAACAACATAAATCATCACGAATTTTTCAGCATCAGAGAAAAGGTATGATAGACAATAGGCCAGCTCGATTAATTACGTTTCCAAAAAGTTTAATTTGCCATAGGGTTCGGTCGGCCAAGGAGATATCCCACGTTGGCGGAACCCCACCTTCGGAATAAACAATTAAAAAAAGCGTGTCAAAAAAAAATGTGGGCAATGCTATAATGTAAAAACCACCGACATTAATAAACGACATGATATGATGTGTCGACACTTCATTTTTCAAAAAAAATTGAAAATTTCGGCACATTACACACGCGTGTGCCGTATAC
This sequence comes from Rhodomyrtus tomentosa, assembly GCA_028455895.1. Lineage (NCBI taxonomy): Eukaryota > Viridiplantae > Streptophyta > Magnoliopsida > Myrtales > Myrtaceae > Rhodomyrtus > Rhodomyrtus tomentosa. The sequence continues at coordinate 42,047,738 of JAPCWY010000003.1, read as the reverse complement.
ATTAGCTGTGAGGATTTCTTCTTTTTTTATTAGGGATTTACGATTATATTTTTTTTTATTTACCTTTCTAGGCATATCAATTTGGGGGTGGCTAGGTATACGACGATTAACATTTTGATCCTTAAAAATGCTTAAAATAATCACGTGCTTATCGAAAGGGGTTGTTGAAATGCTATACTCCTATGTCGCTGACTTGTTTGGAATGCTGATTACATGTCAATCGCATATCGAAAAATGTCAGACACGACACAAAAGACTTCGAAGAGTGTCGACACTTCTTAATCTACAGCGTCGTGTTGTATAATTTAGTGTCCGAAAATAGGCAGCCGCCCAAACTGATTTTACGTGCGAATTCCTCCAATTGGTACGTTGCATAGGAAGCAGGAATCCATTTCCCCATAGCCATTTAGGGAGGGATCCCATGGTTCCCGTTACTACGATCCCCATCCTTTAAGGCAGGGCATCCGGATCTTCTTACATATCAAAGTCTCTCTAAGGGTCACGTGAAATACCGGTTATAATTAAACAATATTTAGGCACGCAAAATAAGATTCTTTATTGTTGGGCAAAATGGGAATATCGGATTATCCCAAACCACTTGTCGTTTTACGAGTGCATGGGACGATTAAAGCGTTGCACGAGAAAGGCAGCAGCTGCGTCGGCGTTGGGCCCCGCCGCCGACGAACAGCAACGGAATCTTTCCGACGAGCGCGAGCAATAAATATAAATGATCGGCTTTTCCTCTTATCCCTCGCGTCCGACGTGGCAGTGACGATGAGAAATTTTCCGTTTCTAATTCACGGCGACGGCAGCTAAAGAAGGCACGTGAAGCATAGAGTATTTTATCTTTCATCGGAGAGTTGGAAAAATTGTGAAGAAACTCCATACCATTATGTATATCCATATATCTAATGTGATTAATGATTTCAAATACTCTCGAATTAGATGAAATCGAAAATGCTAATTGGACATCATATTTGCATTGCAGTGTGAACGACAGAATCGATCAAAAGATAGAAGCGCCGTATTAAAACTTGTGTTTGTGGTGGCCCGATGTGATTGTACAGCTATTCACGTCCCTTGTGTCCTCGAGATGTTGTTGTTCTTGCACTCGCGAAATCACGTAGTTCATTGATCTTTTAACTTGGAAAAAAGAACTCACACTTTGCGTTAGGGATGAAATTAAGTACCGATCATCAGATTAGGAAGATTTTCGAAAATTTCGCAAATATAAGCAATGTTTAAAAGTTGATTTAGGAAAAGGAACTCAACCTTTTGTGGCATGAAACTAATTATCTGTGTTAGGATTTGAGTGAAAACAAAAACTCTCATCAAAACAAAAACTAATTATCTGTGTTAGGATTTGAAAAAATTCGAAAATTTTGCATGTGGATCTACGCATCGACCGAATGAAAATTTTAAGTTTTTTCAGATGTGCTTGTCGGATAATTTACAAAGGAAAAAAAGAAGGCATTCTCTTGATTTTACAAGGATAATATTTTTTAAATTTTTTTTTTTATTTGAATGTCTTCACGATACGAAGTTACAAACACACGTCATCTGATAAATAGCGGTGAACATGGCAGAAGCGTAAACAATTTGCACACGTCATCTGATAAATAGTGATGAACAGAAGAGTATTAGTTATTAGTTTTCCATCTTCCTTATTCTGACTTTTTTTTTTTCAATAGAAGATGAGTAAGTAGATATTTTAGAATGATAAACCTCACCAGCCACATCAGCGTCCATTTTTTTGCTTTTCCTTTTTTAAAAAAAACCACAAATAATCCGTAAATTTTGAGCCAATATTTATAGAAAAAAAAACTTAAAAATTATACTGAATAAATTAAAAATTTACGAACGGTAGTGTAAATTAGACTCTAATTTATGAATCGCATTAAATAAATTAAAAATTCAGAAATGAAATGACGTATCATAATTTAAAGATCATTTGCCGCATGATAGTTCGGGACACTAAAATAAAATAATAAATAATAGAATGCTAGGTGAGAGGAGCCCGCACATGTCTCTACCATAGCATACAGATAGGAGTCTGCCAAAGTTATGATGGTGACAACTTCAATGTGTCCCGTAGCCTCTAGAGGTAGCCAAAAAAAGAAAACAAAAGGCAATGGGTAGGAAGCTTCGTACATACTTTGCAACCTTTACTGCCTCCACCCCCGCACGACACATGTAACGTTAAATATCATATGGTCTAAGAATGGACTAATTCAGTTTGCTGGATGGAGGGGAAAAGACAAAAAAAAGAAACATTGCCTTAATCGGACAAGGAAGGAACTTTCATACGGCACAAACACGAGAAGGGAAGTGTGCAAACGGTCGACGAGAGTTAATATCACGAAAACTTCCAAACTGACGCATTTATGACAAATATATCTCGAACTTTTTTTTTATCATGAAAAACTTTAAATTAGTACACTTGTGACCTAATTATAGAAAAACTCGAAGATGAGATTACTGTACATAGAAGAGATAAAGATGCATTTGCCGCATGGTAAAGATGTATTCTATTGCTCGTATTATGTTGCTGAAGCATGAAAAATATTTTTACACATGAGTTCAAGCATTTTTTAGAAATGTTAAAGTCAAGTGGGAGCCATTAACAAACTAAATTTTGGATAGACATTGGTATCCAATTTGAGACATATCACTATATGGTTTGATACGTATATAACGCCTTATGGGCATAATATTAAATGACTTATGTGGCGTATGTCAAACAAATAAGTGAACTGTAAAATGCAAACTCCATTTTGACTAATGAATAGCAAGTGTAAGCAGTAATCCGTTCTCTATTTCATAGTTGTGTGCATATGAAAATTCACTAGATCCACAAAATAAGTAAAAAAATTTTAGGATGCTATGCGCCATCTTAAGCTAAAGGCAGATCGCCTTCTGGTGGCTAAACCAAAAACCGACATTTGTTATGCTGGTTCTAGCTCAAATGAGCTTTGTGCTCCAAACGTAAGCATCAAGGTGGTTTAAATGAGTGGAAAGAACAAAGGAATAAATTCTCTAGGATAGAAATCAAAGTTCAACCGACATGAGAAAGGAAAACACCCTTTCAAGAAAAACATAATCAAATGTGAAATGTTTTAACTGTAGCAATAAAGGTTGCGTTGCTCACAATTGTGGCGAGTTAAAGAAGTTGCACTTAAGAGTGCAACTATGCCTCCAATTCAATTTTTTTTCGTAACTAAATCTCATCCTTTGTGAATTGTAGTTGCTAAATCAGTGGCGCCCTGTAACAATTTCGAGAAGAAAAAAAAGAAGTGTTTAGCAAAACATTGCTTCTTTCATTCATGTATTGGATCTCGACAAAGGAAAATGACTCATTTAAAAAATTATTTTTTTACTAAAAATCCTTATGGTTTTTCGCAATGTTATGACTAAGAGAGCCACTGATAATAATGATCCACATAAAAGAGCTGTGTAGCGGCCACAGATCATGTAGTGAAGGACGGAAATCCCTTAGTGGAATTTCAACGAACTTCACATGGAGCAAATTGGATAAATCGAGAAACATTTTCTGCATGAAAATTAAATGAATTGGCACCTGCTAATTGTATATGTGCGATGGTCGCACCCTATTCCTACATGACGTGTTATATGCTCCGAAACATGATGGAATTTAGTTTTCGTGTTAGTTTGGGTTAAACTTGATTCCAATTTGAACTTTCATAATAATTGTGTTGACTTGTTGTTGTGGTTTCATTGTGCAGATTGTTGAGTACAATTATATGAATTGTAATTATTTCCTAATTTCAGCTTTGTGATGATAAGAGTATGTGACATGCTAAGTTGGGCCATATTAGCTAAATATTAAGCCAAATGGGACTTATTGGACAGCATTGAAAATGTCGATTTGCTTATTTGTAAGCACTGCCTGATTGGAAGAACCATGAGAAAACCATTTGAAAAATGAACAAGATCTAAGTTTCCTTTGCAACATATTTGATTTAATGAAAGTCAGAGCAAGACATGGATTGTTTGTTTTCATTACATTTATAGATGAGTATGTTCAATTCGGATATGTTGTTTTATGTTTTCTCATAAATCTGAAGCATAAGTTGCTTCAAGAAATTTGATTTTGAGATTTTAGAAATTTTTCAATAAAAAAAATAATATCTGATTGAGGCTGAGAAAATCTTTCTGATCAGTTCGGATGTTTATGTGATGAAAATGAAATAGAAAAATAGTTGACTATTTCAACTATTCCTCCACAGAATGCTGTGAAAGAAGAAAACAGATCACAAAAGAAATGGTTAAGTATTATGATGGCACATGTTAATGTGCATATCACTTTTTGAGGTGATTTTATATTGACAACCGTCTACGTAATTAACTATGTGTATTGTAAATCAGTTACTTCTACTTCATATAAGTTGTGAACATTTCAAAATGAGAACACCCGAAAGGGTAAGTTTTTATAGGTGAGCAAATAAATGGGAAGTGTAACTGATTTAAATCACAAAATGTCAGATTCTTAGTGAATGTATTTTCGAAAAAGGGCAAGATAGGTGAAAATTATTCTCTGATTAAATCTTGGAGAGAGATAATATTTTTTACTAAGGCATCTCATCTAAGTGGGAGCAATGTGAGAAGTGGGAAATTTATTTCGAGAATTAGTCTCAATTGCGGCCACTTGATGTGAAGATGTTATCGTCGCTGTCGTCGTCGTCTAATCCGAGTAGGAGTGTAATGGAGAATAATGTATTAAGTGTACGATCACTGATGTACTAAGTGTATGATCTCCAATTTGGTGAATAAATCGCAAAAAAAATTCTCCATTGAATTCTCGACGTTTAGATATTGAATGTGACATTCTGATTTCCCATCAATTTTAGGCTCAATAATGAGAAGTGTGTATCTGGAGATGTATTTCAGTCGTATTCCGCTCGAACCTGATCAATTCGAGTAGACCGACCAAAGGGGAAAAGCTACCGCGAGACGAGGTACGTGGACTTGGGGAACTCGGATAGGAAATGACGCTTTGACCATAAGAATTGTCGAGGGGATATTTAGAGCTACAAAAAGGCCGATCCAAGAACGATTAAGGGATGTCTTGCGAGTGTCATACGATTGGAGTGCGGGTGATGCCGCTTAACCAACGTATGATTTGCAAGATTTTTCTTTATCGGACGGTGAAGATCGAGACCTTAGGAGCTAGTGATAGACCCTCACAATTACATAACAACCAAAGCCGCCACAAATTGACGAGCCCTAAGCGTGATATGAATCACGGGGTCAATACGTGTAATGTCTGCGAAAGTCGCCCGTCTGTTCAGGATAGGCTAGAACCACGTCTAATAGAGAAAACTATCAGAAATGAGCCTTGAAAGATTTGACATTGAAAATCAAGAATTTCAACGTTATTTGGATTGGCCGTCGCCCTATCAAAGATTTCCAAAACGAGAAAAACGACGTTCTGAACGTCGAGGGTAAAATGACCATTTTGCCCCTCAAGCTTAGAACTTTACCCTTGCAATTGAAGAAGGGAAAAATGGTCCAAGCACACCCCAAGGCTGCCGAAAATTCAAGGATAAGGAAGTGGCCATTGGATCTCATGGGAAAAGCAACTTGTCAAGTGTCAAAAATCCAAGGAGTCATGGTCATTTCACCTTTTTCCTACCTACCAATGAAAGGCCTTTGACCAAGCTTGGGGTATATCAAAATCTCTCTCTTCTCTCTCCCTCCCTCTACAATTTTTAGCCAGACCACCCCCCAAAGTCCCAAAGCCATCTTCTTCTTCCTTCTTCTTTTCTGTCACCGGCGGCAGTTTCTGGGGGTCCTGTTCGTCGGCCACCACGGCCACTTCCGGCCACCCCTGGATACCGGCCAGCAACCCAAACAAATATCTATGTCTTTCCGACATCCTCCAACAAGAATTGGAGCATTTGAAGCACCGAGCAGTCCGGAGCGACGATTCTCCAGAGAGTCGACGGAATCTGCTCCAATCTGAGGTAAGTCTTGTTCTCAGTCCCTTTGGTAGTTCAAATGTTGTAATCTTTGGTCCAAATTTTGTGGAGATCAAGCTAAGACCTGTAGGAATCTATGGTAAAAAGTTGGGCTCAATTTGATAATTTTTTGACCACGAACCGACCTTGTACATTTCACCTAGAAACTAACTTGGAGGAACCGGCGATCAATTCTGGAGCCTCTATTCGGTGCCCACGAGGGCCACTTCCGGCCACCATCCGCTGCCGGTCGACCACCACAACAAATTTCCATGTCTTGCCGACATTCTCCAACAAGAATCGGGGAATTTGGAGCACTGTGGAATTCAGGGCAAGCATTCTCCCACAGGCCGACAGAATAAGAACCAACCAGAGGTAGTTTCTGTTCTTCGTTCCTTTGATGGTCGAATTTTTGGAGTCTTGAACTCAAATTTTGTGGAGACTCAGTAAAGATGTAGATGGTTCTGTGGTAAAAAGTTGAGATGGATTTGATTAACTTTTGACCATGAACCGATCTTGTTAATCTTACCTAGAAACTGCCAGATTCTGACCGTGGGCGAACCGGCGGCGTTCGTTGGGTTTACGGCGATCAATTGACCTCAAATATTCGGTAAGCCTCGCAAATCCCTAAATAGACATGTTAAGGGATATATTGATGGTTAAATGAAGGATTTAGGAGTAGATTGAAGGTTGGAAGTATACGGTTTGCACAGAACCGAAATGAACCGGTTGGTTCTGTACAAAACCGAATCTGTTGGAGGCTGAGATGGGTAATTTTGAGTTCCAAATTGGTGTTTATGATGTGATAAGATGTTGAGGGTTGTGTTATGAGTAATTGGGATTGATGGATTGAGAAATTGAGTATGATGAAATTGGTTGAATATGCTAGGTTGCGCATTGAGTTCGGTATGGGACATTAGGGGCCGAAACTTTGGAGGCTCAAGAAGAGAAAATTGTGATGTTGCAACCAAGATAAGGGAATTCCTAACCTTATACTAGAAAGATTGGACTTAATTGGGTGAGTCGAAGATTATTGGATTAAGTTATGAGAAAATCCCCAAACGTGAAAGCTTGATATGTCCTTAGGCATTAAGGAATGATTGTGTGACATTACCAATGCTTGAATTGTTTGCCATGCTTGTAAACCCTTTGAATTGAATTGCATGCCACGAAAATTATGAAACGCGTTTGAATGCGCGCCTTCCAGTGAGTGTGAAATTGATTTGATAATCAAGTATATAATATGATGTGGCATGAGCATGGCATGGCATGGCCCTAAGGCATGTGAGACGCAAGGCGAAAGGTTGAGACCCTGATGCGACGAGGTCGCGGGGTGAAAAATGATTAGATGGCGCTCTGATGCGACGAAGTCGCGGGGTTGAAATAGCCACAATCCTGATGCGATATAATCGCGGGACAGAGTATGAGCTCATAAACCTTGCCTGGAAATGGACCGGGACCTGATGCGCTTACGCGGGTCACCGATTAGAGAATGAGGTAGGCAAGAGGTGATGGATGTGGCTAAAAGGCAGGTCGAGTATACATTTACACATGAGTGTGACACGAGATCATAAATGCATGCCTGTCCTCTGTATGTTGTTGTGTATTGAATTACGATTGTTATGCTTGCGCGTGTTCATAAGTTGGATCTGAAGAGTGACGCGACTGCCTGAGTGGACGGTCGACCTAACCTAGGGTTGGGACCCACCTTACTGAGATTTATATCTCACCCTAGTGAGGGCTTACTTTTTTTAGGTTTTGAGGCAAAGGAGATGCGAGCATGCCATAGATTGGCCATGAAGAATTAGTCGACCAAATGTATTTAGGTTGGAATGGCTTGTTGTAATATCACAGTTTGTACTTAAAATTGGTGAATGAAGAATTGATCTTTTAGTAATTGGTTAAGGTGATTTTGATGTATCCTTGTGTCCTAAGTCATCGTATGATGTTGTATTTATATAAATGGGAGGTGGCATCGCTTCTGCATGCTTTCTTATAAGGGGGTTGTAAACTATTGGCCGTGGATCCTTGAGCATTCTTAAATGAACGGCATGGACAGGGATATTCGCGTGCTCGCCGAGTTCAAGGCTTGACATTGAAGATAAAGCTTTCATGGTCACTTCACAAGAAGAGAATAAGCCAAAAAATGTAAAATGAGGCTTCGATTTGCTCTGATAAGGAAAAATGGATACAAGCAATGGAAAAAGAGATCGAATCAGTGAGATTAAACGAATTTTGGGAACTAACTAATCTTTCCAATGGACGCAAAGCAATTGGGAGCAAGTGTGTTCTTAAAAGAAAACACAAAGCTGATGGCTTGATTGAGATTTATAAGGATGCCTTATGGTGAAATAGTATAATCGATTCGCCTTATAATTCTGGCAATGGTGATAAGTATGGATCTTGAATTACATCAAATGGATATAAATATTGTTTTTCTCGGTGGAGAATGTTAATTAAAATTTTATATGGAACAACCTACAAGGTTCGTTAATGAAGATCAAGAACAAAAAGTATGTTGACTTTTGCGATCAATATATGGCAATGAACAGTCTCTGAGACGTTGGTATATACGTTTTTTCATGATGTCTCAGTGGCATATGATTTTGTAACAAATGATAAAGGTCATACACAAAAGATCCAAAGATCAATTTATGATCTTATCATTATATGTGGATAATATACTCCTATTGCAAGAAACAAAGGTTTAAGCCATTATATGTGTCCTGAGATTTCATAAGCAGATAAAGAGCTGAAAAGAGTTCCATATACTGGTGTTGTTGGAAGTTTAATGTATGCTGTGATATGTATAAGACCTGGTATATGTTATTTGGTTGAAAGGTAAGTAAGTACCAATTCAATAGAGGTCAAGTGTATTGAATTGCCGTCAAAAGAATTCCAAGGTATGTGAAAGTACTGCTGATCAATTCACTGAATAATCAAGATAGAGATCTGCACCTTGAAGGTATACTGATATCAATTGAGGGGGAGATTTAGATGAGAGGAATTCTATCTCTGGATTTGCGTTCTTACTTAGTAATGATGCCATATCATGGAGAAGTAGGAAGCAAACGTGTATGGCCTTATCCACGATGGAAGATGTTCTCATGGTATTATCATCGATAGTATAAAATGGCCTTTGACTTAAGAGATATTTGGATCAATGAGGTGTTGCTAAGAATGCTACATATTCAATTATTAGTTAATTGTGATAATTAAGTAGCAAGAGCTTACACTAAAAATTCACTACAAGACCAAACGTATTGAGTCAGAATATCATGTAGTGAAAGACATATTTGTAAGAAAAAATACGAACATACAGTACATGACTACGAATAGAATGAAAGCAGATCCTATGATGAAATGAATTACTAGAGATGTTTTGACTTGGTCATTTGTTGACAGAAGTATTAGTTCTCTGCATTAGAATCTCTAGAAAGCCGAATCGGAGTACTGAATGTTTATATTCCCCAAAGTTCACAATTAATGATTTAATTGTATGTATTATCATTATTGATGCCTATGAGTTTTGTGTAACATTTGTGCATATTAATGTTTAGTGAATTAGATTGAGAAGGTATGCTCGACAGATGAGATATTAGCCCACTAACATGGGTTATCGCCTCTATTTACTATATAATGAATAAAGATGAGCCAATTTTAAGCTTATTATTTAGGTGATAATTGAGAGCTAAAACTTAAAATACTTATATCGCCTTAACAAAACATTAAGACGACGACTTAAAATTTATAATGTCCGAAAGTGAACTAACTCACATATTTCACTTTATCGATCTTTATTGCCAAATGAGAGTTCTGATATAAACTCTTGGCTGGAGTTGTTACGTGAACTCTGGTTAGACACTGAGTGTGTCTAAGTAATCATTTATACGATATTAAAATAGAAAGACATACACTTCATGAGGAAGAAAAAATATCGTAATACATACTTCATATTTTGTATGCATTGTCGATCAATGAGAGTAGGCAAAAGTTCATATCTCAACTTTTTTTTAAGCTGTGTGATACTCTCGAGAATAAAAAATTCCTCATTTTTAGTGCCCTCATGACTCTTCATTATTCTCAAAAATTCTATTTAGTGTTCGCTATCTTAGGGTGTTGCCTATGCTTATGAAATTGATTCAATCTAAATGGACACTTCTAGAAAAACGAGCTGCACTGAGATTGAGAGGTCTAATGGAAGAGGAAGATCGATTTCGATTTTTACGTCACATTGTGAATTATATTCACAAATCAGTCAGTTATGATTGTTTACTGTGATCATAACTGTGAATATAACATATCATACTTAAATGAGATCCAAAGAGAGATATGCATGTGACTGATTGATTTAGGGTACATCATATGAAAATATACTTATGATTATGTTCATTTTGAGTTGTCATATACTCCCAACAGATATGTGACAACGAGCTCTTAATGTATGCTGGTCGCATGGGTTATTTGTCAATATGAACTTTGCAGACATAAAGAGAGTTATGCTTGATCCTCTGTGGACTTGTGGGAGTTGTTGGTTCTCCATGCATGTGGGGGCTATTTGCCCTATATGGGCTAGTGGGAGATGATGGAATATAGATCTTATGGTGTGCGCCCATGCGACAATCACACGCCCCCATAGATAACTATAATAACGATTATCCGCAGTTTTTGAACGACATGAAAAGTCACGTCCTTTTGAGAGATTAAAAAAACTCTCTCCCCCCTCCTCTCTGATATTCAGTTTGTCGTTCAAGAGAAAAACGGACGACACTTTCCTCCCTCACATCTGTTGAATTGCATTAGAAATGAAGGTACTCTCGAGATCGCGAAGCCGACACTTAATTTGTGAATAGCGGGTACGTTCTCTCGTGTGATCATATTTATATCGATGATGCAAGTAAGTGGTAGATTGGGTATGTTATAATACAGTAGTTTTCCGCACGAATTGCGTATACATACTGGAATCCGTTTCCTTCAAGGTCCATGTTGGGGAGGTTGGAGGCGGAGATGACGTAGAGGTTGAGGTCGCCGTTGAGGTAGACAACCTGGTCAGAGTGGGCAGGCCATAACTTTCCTGCACGTATTTTTTAAATTTTTTAAAATCTCAATAGAAAAAGGAAAAAGTGAAACGACAAAAATGTCCGTACCAGAGTCCGCAGAGGTGGGGGTAGGCTTGGCGCAGGTAGAGAAGCAAAGGCGGTTAGAGATGAGGTCCATGTTGGGGAGGTCGGAGGCGGAGATGATGTCGAGGTCGAGATCATCGTTGAGGTAGACGACTTGGTCAGAGTAGGCACATCACGGCTTTCCAATATGTGTGTATTTTTTTAATCTAAAAAAAGGTTCGAAAAAAATCTTTAAAAAAAGGAAAAGACAAAGGATAAAAAGAAAAAAAAAATCAAAAAAAGTGACAAAAATGCCATCGAGACTATGCCCTTTTTTTAGATTTCTTGCTACTTCAAGCCTTTTTTTTTTTTTAGACTTTATTGCCACTTCATGCTCTTATTTGATGCATATTTTACTTCAGACTCTTATTTGATAAAATGAAAACAGTTCATGCCCTTATTTGAAATAATTTTTTTTTTCAAGCCCTTATTTAATAAAATGAAAACACTTGAGGTTCTCATTTAAAATTTTCTCTAAAATGTTTTCAATGGGCAATCCATGGCACTCGTTAAGCAAACACTCGAGCAAACTTTACAAATTTTCCAAGCGTGCTGATTTTGTGTCGTTTTACACGTGATCAAGATTTTGAAAATCAGACAATTGCGTACCGAGTATGCTTAAACAAGTGGCACGGGCCGTTACAAAAATGAGAATCATCTAAAGATAACTTTTACCTAAATCTGATACAACTGAAGACGAGCAGCAGACCCTTGGGCAGAAAATGGGGGAAAAACAGAAGCGGTGTCGATCAGTAACGGGCTTTTCAAAGGGAGGCCCATCTAGGCCCAAATCTTAAACGGGCGGGCTTCACATTGGTCCCTCACCTAGACCCGCTCCGACAATTTATGAGCGATTATGGGCTCACTAGGCCCCGACCCGTCTTTCTTGACCATCATCGGTGATCCACCATGTTCACACTCGTTCACAGCTCAAAGGGTGCGTATGCGGTTGCCCGGACTCGCTCACTTCGCCGTCCTCTACCCGCACGGCAATGTCTTGCGACGCCCAATGGGAGTCGCGCTGAGCTAAACCCAGAGGCTTGAAGGGCTCTTTCTGCCCAAAACATTGTCTCTTCACGCTCGGTTGTTCTCAGAGGCAAAGAAGCGAACAGTCGATGAGCACTATAAGGTTCGGATTTTTTTTTTTTTTGGTAAGGAGGTTCGGATTTTTTCGCTGATAGGAATGATAATTGCCTCGGCGTTTGTATTCTCGATGCGCTTATCACGTTGTGTCTCCTTAGCCTCGACATCAGTGTGGTAGATCTAGAGAGATATCGTTTGATGCCGGGATCATGTTTTGTTTACTCGTGGTCGTGGAAGTATGTGATATATGCACATGCTCGAAGGATCGAGTTTCTGAACGTGTTTTTTGTTTGAAAGATCTTACAGGGTATTATTTTTGTGTCATGGAGATCTCTGACGATGAGAACGATGGCGGCTTTGAAAGTCCTATGGCGAAAGCACTATCGCCCAGTGCAGCATCTAATGGGGCCAAGTTTGTGGATGAAGTACTTAACGGTCAGAATGAATGCTGCTTGGATAATTTTCGGATGGATAAGAACGTGTTCTACAAATTGTGCAACGTTTTGCAATCGAGAGGTTTGTTGCGCCATACGAACAGAATCAAGATTGAGGAGCAGTTGGCCATATTCTTGTTCATAATAGGCCATAACCTACGGACACGAGCTGTTCAAGAATTGTTTAGGTACTCCGGAGAAACCATTAGTCGACATTTCAACAATGTCTTGAATGCGATTGTGGCGATTTCGTTAGATTTCTTTCAGCCTCCTGGAAGTGATGTCCCTCAAGAAGTCCAGGAAAATCCCAGATTATATCCTTACTTCAAGGTAGTTGTTCCCTCGAGTTGGTCCACTTTTTCGAGAAGGCCGGGAAGTATCGTCTTTGATTTTTTGTTTTTAACGGTTATCCAGGGCTGACAATTTCTGACATAAATTTGCACATATTGGGCAAACCTGAAAGTGACAAAGTTAATGTACATAACTTTTAAAGCATAGTTTGCATAAATATAGGGTCTTTCAATGAAATGACTCGGTAAACTACGAAGTTTGAAGTGACATGAATTACCAGCCCTTGATCTGTGTTACTTTGAATCTTTGTCTTTTAGGACTGCGTTGGAGCTGTCGATTGCATACAATTCCCGGTGATGGTAGCTGTAGATGAACAAGGACCTTTCCGCAATAAAAATGGTCTACTTACTCAAAATGTGGTTGCAGCTTGCTCATTTGACCTCAAGTTTCATTACGTCTTGGCTGGGTGGGAGGGCTCAGCATCCGAATTGCGAGTCCTACATTCTGCTCTCACAAGGCATAATAAATTGCAGGTCCCTGAAGGTACTTCATACATAAAAGGAACTTGTGGATTAACTAGTAGTTTTGTTAGACAACCTGCAATTGCATTCCCTGAAGGTACTTCATACATAAAAGGAACTTGTGGATTAACTAGTAGTTTCGTTAGACAACCTGCAATTGCATTTACTTAAAACAAAAAGAAGTCTCTTACTTTACGGAATATTTTTTGTCCTTCTTTTCTCATTGAGAATCTTTTGACAACTATCCGGTCAATTCTTTCTTATAAGAGGTGTCTTGTCGTATCTCTGATTATGCTCATGCCATTTAAACTAATGCAGGCAGGTACTACCTGGTAGATACCAAGTATGCAAATCTGCCAGGTTTTGTAGCCCCATATCATGATGTACCATATCAATTGAGTGGATTTCCAAGGGATCATCATCCGCAGGATGCAAAAGAATTGTTCAATCATCGGCATTCATTATTGAGAAATGTCACAAATCGCATCTTCGGCGCTTTGAAGGCCAGGTTCCCGATTTTGACATCAACTCCTCCTTATCCATTGCAGACACAAGTAAAGTTGGTCGTGGCTGCCTGTGCTATTCACAATTACATACGTAGGGAGAAACCAGATGATTGGATTTTTAGAATGTTTGAGCATGGAGAAGCGGTACAGATGGATGAGTCGATGCCCTCCGTGGAGGTAGAACAGCCAATGCTCTTTGAGATCCAGGACCTGGATTTTCCTTTTGTGACAGAAGATTTAGAAATGTCTCTGCAATTGCGTGATTCTGTTGCTACTGAAATGTGGAACAATTATATTAATGAAGATTTATCTGGAATATAGACTCATGTACATGGTTTTACTTTTTCGGCCCGTGTTCTTTCTGCTAGATGACCGCGTAAATGCCATATTTGGCTTTGATGGTGCTTCGGCTTTTCCCTGTGGGAAGGGCCCAATCGACTCACATTGTTGTTTTTCTTTTCTCTGCGCATTGCACGCACGTTGCTGATTTTTTTGCAAAATATAGGTTTGGAATATGTTCTCACTCTAGAACGAGTTTTGGTTTTGGTGGTTTGCTGGCGGTTTTATTTATTATCATCAATAAATTGACATATCAACTTGAATGTAACGTTTGGCTTCTCCCATGGCCCAAATAGGGATTCCCTCTTATCATATTGTTTTAATCCAAAGGCTTCCTAGCCTGGCGGATATGATGCTTCTGACTATGCTATTTTAGGATTCAATAGTTACCAACTCAAATGACTTTCTGCAAGGTCATCATCGCTGCTTAATCCTGATTTTCAAAATCAGAAGAAACTATATCGCCAGCTCAGATGGCTTGAGGCACACAGGTTACTACACATCCTTGGGTTATAACTTGTCCCGCTAGAGTCGTTGCATGGACAGGATACTGCAAGCCTTGTGTTAAGTTAGTTTCTTTTTCCTACTCTGCTGCCTATTGGCTTGAAGGTAAATGATAAAAAATATAAGTAGGGGCTTTACCCGGTCGCATTTTGCTAGTTTTCATATTGGTGGATTTCTTCTCATTTCTCTAATTGTTAGGCATAATTCCCTCTGCAAGTATCTGCTCTCAGATGGTATCGTGTGGTTTCTCAGATAAGGTGAGCATTGGTATATGGTTGGCTTCTCAGATCAGGTTAGCATTGGTATGTGGTCTTTGTTCTGTTGTGTGACTGCCAGCATGTGCTGTCCAGAAGTGTGAAGCGTTAATCATTTCCTTACTAGACATTTTGCTGAGAAAGGTTTGTGCATGTGTCTCCTGTTTCACATTTCACTCCTTCAGTCCTTTTCACTCACCTTGATCCGCCTTTAGTTTACCTTGTCCTCATGATGTCCCTCTGCCACTTTATAAGAGAACTTTTTCTCTACTTCTTGCTTTTCCCCTTTGTTCCTTAATTGGAGCATAGGCGCACATGCTACATGGAATTTCAAGTTCAGGGGACCATTAGTATGGCTCTGGTCTTGGAACATACCCAGTTCGGGTAGGACAAGAATGGCGAGTAGTCAAGTTTCAGCATTAAAGTAGGCTTTGGTCATGGGACCATTAGGTATGGCTTTGGTCTTGCAAACAGACAGTGGAGTTGCATCGAGCAACGCCGGATCGACTATAGGTGATTTTGCTACTTAACCAGAACTAATTTTTGTTGCTAGCTCTATTTGATGGATTTGAGGGATGGGAAAAGCTATGGTCGTGGCATGGTAATTGAAAAGATAGGTGCTTGTATAATCCATAGGAGGATCATATAAACAATATATTTTGGCCGCTTATTGAAGTCATTTCAGGGGCTTATGTATCACGACCCTTAACAATAGAATTACTCTCGTTACAGTCGTGGAGTGAAAAGCGCCTCGAAAAGATGAGAAAAGAGTTGGCAACAGAAGAGGGAAAGAATAAGAATCATCAAGTGGAAAAAGATTGGACCAACATTGACATCTGCAGATCAGTATTGCTTTGGACAGAGTAGGCAAGAACATTTTCAAAAAGACAAATTATGATATTGATTAATTGATTAGTTAGGCACAATGCGCATTATCCTTGTCGGTGGCTTTCTTTTGCTTATTCAAAGTTTCTGAGGGTATTGGAAGAAGTCAAGTCTACTCACTACAAGACAAACTTGAAAATCCACTTTGGTATTGCCTGCCACTCTTGATTCTCCCCCCCAGTCTCCATGAGTATGAATTTTTTTCTTTGGGGGATAAATATTACGAAATACCCCAAATTAATATATTGATGATAAATTATTCAAAATTAATTTTGGATTACTAAAAATCATTAATTGGTGTATTTGTGATAAATTTACTTGAAATTGATTTTCGAGTCACCAAAGACCTCAAAGCGATACAAATTGACAAATTTACCCCAAATTGGTATGGATTTTCACGTGAACTTGCCTTGTCAATTGAATTGTTGTCATGTGTCATTTAGTCCGGCAAGTTCAGGGTAAAATTTGACGAAAGTTAACAGGGGATAAATATGTCACTAATGTGCCATTTTTTAAATTTTTGGTGACGCAAAAATTAATTTAAAGTAAACTTATCACAAATATATTAGTTTGGGATTTTTCGTCATATTAATCCATAACTTTTTAATGGGTATTCTTGCTATTTATTGATGAGTATGCGTTTGCCATGTAAGTGACCTCCTTGAGGTTGATTTGCAAACTCCCAAGCCAATCACATTAGAGTTTAGTGAAGGTCTTCCCTTAATGGATTGCCAGATCATTAATCTCCAGAATCATCCACTTCTAATCTCATTAGTCATTACAAGTGCCGCGACCCTATGGCTCAGACTAGACAAGGTCAAAAAGGCGCGCTTTGTCATTTGAATGGTGTGACTGGTGTCGGCAGCATTTGCATAAATAAGGTGGTACCAAAGTCTAGAAACGATCTAATTTGGGTGTTGTTCATGTAATAAAATCATGTAGATCAATTCTATCATTTTGGTGTTATTTGCACGAGAAATGATAACAAACATACTGCAATAGCCATTTCCATTTCTTCCTTTTGGTTTCGCATAATCATTCTCTCTTCTTCTTTTTTCGTCTTATAAGGACTTAATCAAGAGTTAGGAGAGATCCAATAGTCCAAGTATATTATAGGGAGAAATGGTGAATTTTTCACCACTCTTGAAGGATATTCTCCTTTCTAATCATCACATTAGAACCATCGCCGAATTTGACTTTGAACCTTTCAGTCTTTCCTCCGGCCTCCAAATGTGGTTGAGAAGATATGGCAAGTGATTGAAACTTTGGCACGGGCGAATAGATTGTCTGACTTAAAATCAAGAGTAAACTATGGACTATGGACAGCTGTGACTAGGAATTAGCAACTTGAAAACTTGCAATGGCCCAAAACCAGATCCAGACTCACAATTTTTTTAAACTTTGAAACTAGTATTAGAATGTCAGAAAGAGCCATTACAAGTAGAACAAACTACAGTTGAACTGAGTCATAGGCTGTTGAGCTAGGTCATGCGCATGGACCCACAGACTACCCGCATACGTCGCCATCGCTCTCGAGATAAGATAGGCCGAAGCTATGTATGTATATACTCACGACAAATTGTCATTTGTCACCCCAAATTTTTTATGAATAAATTGAACTTTAAAGTCAATTATTACACGAAAATCCAAGTTTTGAAGTTAAAACAAAGTGGAAAATTTCGAAAATAATACTTGCTTTGCCCTCGCATTGATCAACCTTAAATCCTTGGTCCATCCATGATCCATCCATCACCATCTCTATCTATCTTTCGCACGGTCTTTATCTTTATTTTCTCGCATAAACATAAGGAAATGATTTGCACGAAAGCCACTGCGCTCAGACGCTGTCCAAGAGACACCACCATAGCCCGGTCCTCAAATCTCACTCTCTCTCTAGAAAAGAAAGATCGTTTCTTCGAGCAAGAACAGCACCATCTTCTCCTTTCTAGAGAGAGAGAGAATGCAAGATCCGGCGAATGACTTGTTTCCACCGCCCTCGTCTCCGACAGCATCCTCAATTTCCTCCTCTGATCTCGATACCGAGGTGAATCTCGACCCCGCAAGTCCTTAAAAATCGGAACTTGATACCTCGGATTAAAGAAAAGAAGCTGCTTTGGATTCTCACTCTTCTTCTTGTTTTCGTGGTTCTTGATTTTCAGTCCACGGGTTCTTTCTTCCATGACCGGAGCACGACCCTCGGGACCCTGATGGGCGTCAGCTTCCCCGCAATCGCCTTCAGAAACCCATCTCAGCATCGCGAAACCCACCACCAGACCTCCTCCGCCGCCGCCGCCGCCGCCGCCGCCGCCGCCGTGGCGGCGGCCTCCTCGGGAGGTGGCCGGAAATGCAAGAAGCCGAAGAAGAAGAAGAAGGCCGCCACGGCCGCGGCGGCGCTGGTGGCGGAACGGCGGAGGAGGTGGTGGCGGCTCTGCCGGGACGACGGCGCGAAGCCGGCGTCCCTCGGGGAGTTCCTCGAGATCGAGCGGAGGTTCGGGGACGGCGCGTTCTACGACGGCGCGCCGCGGTCGGAGCTCGATGGGATCGCGGACAGCAGTAATCAGCAGAGAAACGGAAGGGTCCTGTTCGCCGACGGCCGGGTCCTGCCGCCTGCGGTGGACGTCGGCGACGGGACGCCATCGGCGGACGGCGGGGCTTTATGTCGGTTCTCGGTGTCGCTCACCGGGCTCTGTTCTTGATTCAGAGAGAGAGAGATTCTTGTCGTCATTAGGGGTTTTGATCATTCTTTTGTAAGCTTGTCATTTAGGAGTTGATGATCATAAAGCATTAATTTGGCTTCATTTATGGTTTTTCTTGCTCTTTATTCTGGCTTTTTTTGTTTGCTTCCTCTTCATTTTTGTTGCCCATCGTCATCACATCATGGTGACTATTTACTCCCTTCACAGTTCTCATCTGGTCCAATCATATTCAAGTAAATCCCATTGAATACTCCCAAGGGCTAGAAGATCAACAAGGTGACTTCAAGTTGCTCCACAAATTCACGCCTCAGACTTATCTTTTGCTAATGGATTTGCAAAGTTCAGAGTACAAACACAAGTTCAGGGATTGAGAATATCACTGAGAATCAATCTATTAATAGACATGACACTACCCACACCCAGCAAGATTGGAATGTGTGGGGCCTCACTAGAAATAACATTGCTTCTTGTTCTTACAGACACCAAGTTATCCCCGGACATTTATACATCTCAATCTAAATTAGAAAAAAAAAATCACTCTTTGCGTTTATCTAGAATTGTAACAGCAGGGTATTTAAATTCCCTTTTGATTCTGGTGCTGATAACAGCGCAGAATTCAAAACCAATAAGATCTAGCTCGCACGTAGCTAAAAAAAAAAAACAGTGAGAAATGCTCGAGCTAATTAATCATAGCATAGCCTACATGGAGTCTCAATGATGGTCTCCAGAGCTGGTTTCCAAGACCTTTGCTTTGAGTACCTCTCAATTGGTTCCACAATATCATCTCTATCTGCACCCTCCATCCTCTTAGCCTCAGATGGGAAGATGCAGAACTCACTGAACACAGGGAAGATCTTACTAAGGTTGTTGAAGCTCCCATGCTTGAGAGCCTTGGAGGCTCTGTAGGTGAGGGCACTCATCTCTTCATAGGTGAGGACAGAGTAGAGGAGCTCCATGGGGAGGAGGAAATAGAAGGAGCGAAGCTCGAGCTCCTCGTCGGCTGAGAGGCCGTGGATCCGGTGGCCGACCCGGAGGGTCGAGGAGTTGCAGAGGAATTGGCCCTGGTTCTCAAGCATGAGTTCGGCTGCTCTGATGGGCCTTGTGTAGATTTGCATCTTGCCATCAGAAGACAGGACTTTCGCCACGGATGACCCGCTTGAGATGATGGATGGAGCACAGGAAGTTGCATTACCCATGAATGAATTTGTGTATCTAGTCTTGAGAGAGAGAGAGAAGGGTCAATGGTGGTTCTTGTACATAGAAGTGAGTGAATGGGTTGAGGGAGGAGGTGGGTTTTATTAGGTTGACACGGAGGGACTCTCAAAACACAGATGAATACAAGCATGCATGAATGATCGGAGTTGGTTGAGATAGAGACAACAAAGGGAGGAAGGTCAGTTGTCAGTTAGCTGCAGCCATCTCTATTAATCTATATTATTATAAAAAGCAGAAAATAACAATAATCACACTAACATGAACAGGCCGAATTGCTGATTTTTGCCATGCGACATGTACCTTTCGGAAGAAGAAGACAGTTGTGGTCTCTTCTTAAGGATTTAAACTGACTTACGAAATGGAATCCTCCTGTCGATTTTCACTAACAAGAGACGACCTCATAAGCTTATTTCGCCGAAGCACGAAAACAAGATGTCAATAGGTTAGAAAAGTCCGCTTATGTTCTATTTCATGATCAGTGCAGTAGAAATAGCTGATGTGAATTTGATTAAAAACTTTGCTTACCCTTCACAGAATGCAAACATAGTTTAGTGAGTTTTTGGTGGGTTTTGATCTTAATGGTTTGGTAATGTTTTGTTTAAGAAGGCGAGCACATGGGGTGGGGGATGGGGCAAGAGTTAGGCCCTTGTAATAGACTCACTTAAGGACACCACCAAACCAATGATTGGACATGGGAGGCAATTTCTCCCATAATATTCCAATGACCTAACTCCATTAATCTAATACCATTGATAGACAGACAATCCAATATGCAACCATCGAGAGAGAGATCTGTAATATGTTCTTGCAGGGGAATGAATGTTTGTACAGGTAATACTATTGGACTGACAATGACAATATTGAGTTTTGCAAGGTTTGAGGTCGCTATCAAAATTGCTAGCTTGCAAATATTCCATGACCCATCTTCTTTAACTTATGAAACAATATATTGCTTAATTATGAACCAACTTCCCATAGCAACAGTCAATTTCGGCAACTGTAGGAGGTCCCCACTCGGTTTTCTTTTAATTATGGAGACACCCCCTTTTCCAGATTTCCCAACTGAGCCATCAATTAACAGAAACTAATCAAAATATTATCCACGGAATTACAATGAAAAGCGCAAGAAAGCATGCACTGTTGGAGTCTTAGTACCAAGTACAATACAGGGAGGCGGGTGTGATGGCCAAGTGGTATTTTGGTGGATTTTGTTCTAAGCAAGAGACATGAATGGTAGATAGGTTGTTACCAAAAGTCACGACATAGCCTCCTCAAGCATCAGAACAAGACGATGTTCACAAGATACGAATCAGCACCGAAAAGATTTCTCATCTGATCTTCAAGTAGTGACATCAAGCAATAGCCTGTCATCGGGTCGGGAGGACCATGACAAGTGTACAATTCACACAGAAACAAGCAAAAAGACACAGTTCAATCATAAATCTGTTTCTTTAGAACCTGGACATAACCTATGAATACCATATGTCGTGTCCAAAGTTTCTCATAACCACCAGAAGTAGCCATTCTGGAAGTACACCACAAAATCGATGAATGGAATATTTAAACCCTCACCAGTTTTCACTTGGTTAATCATGCACAGGATCAAGCAGGCATCTAGGAAATCTGAAATCTTGTCCACTAAGCTCGACCACTTTGATTCTATTTTATGCCTTTAAGCAAAAAGAGAAATTCCGCCACCTTCACTAAATAATAAGAAGAGTCATTGCAAGCCATTAAAAGTATTAATCAATTTGACAGAAATCACTATCCACGCTATTAAATCTTAGATTAACCCTTTAGATGAGCAAAATTCAAGCACGACATACGAGAAAACTCCAAAAAAAAAAGAAAAAAAAAAAAGAGCACAGCGTTGATCTTTTCCCTGGCAACCATCTCATGGCAGGGATGCAGGAAAAAGAATTCAAGCATGCCTTCACTAATGATTCACCAGCGAAATGTATTACGAAATTAGTATTCCCAGGAAAAAAAAAAATCTACAATGAATAGAACTCATGGCGTTACAATTCTAGGAAAGTGTAAAAAATAGCATTATATCTCCAGTATTGCCTTAAACAAAAGCTAGTCCCGATGAGATGAACAAAAAGAGGAGAATAACATTTCAAAACAGAAACAATCACTTTCAACACATCTGAATCATACAAACAGCTTCGACCAAAAAAATTAAAATCATCCAGCAACAAACTCCCTATCAAATCAGCATTCAGAGCAAGAGCTTTTCATTACATTATTTTGAAAAACAATTGAGAGAACAACACTTCCAATATTGAACTGCACTGCTAACAAGCTTCAGGTCAAACTGCTCGGTCGATTGAATTAGGAAAGCTGTTATACAGCCCTCTTCATGTTAAATCTGCCGTGATACACGTAAGCTTCATATAGTACCAGTTCAGGATATACACCCCATACTAGGGTTTCAACAAGTGTTCAGCTGGTGGAATTACCTGTGCGTGTGTGTGTGAGAGAGAGAGAGAGAGAGTTAGTTTCCTTGAGCAAGAAAAAAATCACACTTACTAAGCACATGGAGATACGTACTTCAGTATCTGATCTCTAGAAAGTTGTTGGATCCCAGATTCATATAAGATTATCATTGCAAAAGTGTTGCTATCTCCGACTTTTCTTTTGCCAAAGTCTCTTGAAGGCCATGAATGTAACTGCAGCAGATAGAGAATACCTGCTCCAAGGGGGTAACAAGTCAAAAGAAATGATCTATCCACATTCATGAACTCTGTGCCTTCATTTTCTCTAGACCAACACTACTGCTCCCACATTGTACAACATATAGAAAATAGAGATTATAAATCGGTTTCACAGGGCTTATATTCCCTCAGACAATAGAAAATGAACTTTGACGTTCATCCTTTAAACTGTTCCTCTTGCGTGCAAGAAAATTGAATATGTCCATCTGGAATTCCAATAAAACATCACATCCCTTTTTCACAGATTGAACTGGTAGGGGAACAGAATTGATACTATGATAACAGAAGCTAAGTGGCATGGGACATAACAAGTATATCACACCCTAGACTGCTATTAGCCCTAATTAACATGGACTCTTCAACAAAGAAAAAGCAGAAAAATCTTATAAAGGGGATCGATGTCTGATGCATGGTATTGGTTTCAAGAATAAACGGTAAAAGTATTGAGAACACTTCAAACAACACATAATGGGAGAAGGAAAAAAGGGTCAGAGGAAGGATGGGAGACAGAGAGCATCAAGTCAAATTGACAGAGAAAGAAGAAAGAAACTGACTCTAATGAACACTTGCAGTGAATAAGCAAAAATTTCTTTAAAAAGGTAAAGACTCGCTTTTTAAAGAGACCTTGGAAAAAAAGAATTATGTTGAAGAGATTGCAAGAGTAATTATGTAAATAGGCTCTTTTCAATTGCCAAAAGTTCCCACGAGCATACCATGTCAAAGTATAATTTAGATGGTCTTGTGGCATCACTGAACTGCGAATTAAAGTATTCAAATCCTTTGGTACTGGATACGGATTACTTGGATTCACAATTTCATTAATATCCTCTATATAGAGAGTATCGGCAGGAAGCCCAGAAGCATGAGCAATGGCTGCAGTGTCAACATAAAACCACTGGGAAGAAGCTGGATCATTTGCAGGAACAAAAATACTGGGTTTCTCGCTCCCACGAATGACTCCTAGAACCTCTACTGGCGCAACTGTAGGAACATGTTCCTGCAAGCTGCAAGAAATTAGATACATCTCTTTAAAATTATCTATCTCACAGGAGCAAGGAATCAAGGCACGTCAGACGACCTCAACATCTTTAGGTTTGTTAGACCAGAGTTTCCACCAAGATTTTTCTTCACTCTTCTGCACAGAGGTTTCTGATGCATCTGTAACCTTTCCCGCATCATCCAAAGTTTCAAGGAACTTGTCTCTCCAACTTCGGGGTACCCATCCTCTATTAACCAGAACCGGAAACTTCACACTGACAAGGAAATTTGATAAACCTACTTAGAAAGGTCCAAAAGCACACTGTCCATATCATCATCTTCTTATCAAACAGATCTTAGAAACATCAAGAAAAAACCAAGTCTTCCAATTCAATTCAAGAAACGAAATCAAATGCTACAGCTAAAACACTCATTCATAATGCCTAAAGCATGAGCGAGGTAAATAAATTGTTGGAAGTATCTGCAACTTATTGTCCTTTCTTGTTATTAACATGAAGTTCCTTTCTAAGCACAATGAGACCCAGGATATAAGAAGTTGAGATAATAAACATAGCAAGCTTAAACTAGTAAAAAAAAAAAAAATCAAACGTAACAGACTCCATCAATCCAACTTCTAAAAAATTCGAATTATTTATAAAATCTTAGTGCTTGGCATTGGATGTCCATAAATAATGAGAGCTAGACGCAAATGGACTAGTTAAGGAGATTGAGACTGTGAGTCACGGCCAAGCCCCAAATAAAGCCATTCAATCTAACACTACAAAGCATGAAACAGCATGATCAATGATCACTTAATGTTCTATCCACCATGAGGCAAACAGCATTATCAAGGAACAATCATTCATGAAACTACCTATTCATGAAACTACCTGAAAAACAAGTAGCTTGAATGCTAGCAAAAGTTAAGATCTTGAAAACATAACAGTAGTGAGCATTTGAGTTTGGATGGGAAAAAATACCAATATTTCCATTTATTAATCACAATTCACATATCCTTGAGGATCACAACAAGAATGATTACCTATTGGGGTCATCTGGAATGGGCATAAGTGGAGTGATTAGATAGTACCCATTCTCTGTCACTCCCGAAATGCTTCGGGAACGTGGACCCACAAATATTGATTTTTTGTCATCAAAAACTCCTTTGCCGAAAACCCTCCTAAACTCCAAAGAGTGCAGGTCCTTGTTGGTGGGAGATACGTTCTCAAGTTTCATAGGTTCCATATCCAATCTCTTCTGCCTATATTCCAGCATGTTAATCTGTAAAAGAACAAGAAAAAAAGATTACCATTGGCATTTTTCTTCATTAATGCCTCAAGCATATGGCAAATCTCTTGCTCCTGATTTCATTAACACAAACCATTGTGGTGACTCTGGTGAGTGTCTTATACAATGCTTGGAAGCATGAGCGAATGGAAAATGCAAAGAAAGTTCTCACAATTTTAAATTTTCCTCCTCTTCTACTGAATTTTTTTTTTCCAAATCTTCCACTCCAATTATCTTTCCCCCCATTTTCCACAATTTTGTAAACAGAGTCATAGTGTTCATAAAGCTACGACAACCAAGCCTTCAACCACTAGATATAGCCGTCTCAGAATAAACCATTTTGTTATTAGATTCTGTTATAAGTTATTTTATTATTCATCATCAGTGTGGGAATGCCCACCGTATTATTATGTACCATCTTCATTATTATAAATATGAGAGTATGCTAACCTAGGGGGTTAGACAATTCATTCATATCATTCTTCTATTTTCTTCTTCTTTAGACATAGTATCAGAGCCAACCCTAGTCGCTCCAACCTAAACCTTATCCAACCCCCACTATCAGCGCAATCACCATCTAGCACTTGTTTCTCTCTCAAATCTACTCTCCCGACCAGCTTGTCGGCCATGTCCTAGGCTCTCGGCCAACTTGGCCGGCCACGTCCCTGGGATTTCGGCCAGATTGGCCGGCCATGTCCTAGATTTCTCGGCCATATTGGCCGGACACGCCGGCCACGTCCCAGGGATCTCGGCCATGTTGACCGGCCACAACCCAGGGCTCTCGGCGATCTTGGCCGGTCACAACCCAGGGCTGTCGGCCAACTTAGCCGGACATGTCTCAGGCCGTTCGGATTTGATTTATATGTTGAGGTCTGATTAGATCTAATCGGATCCATGAAACGGTGGAACTTATGACTTTATGATTAATATAATGTCTAGATTAAGTATTCGTCATGAGTAATACAGACACTCAAATAGTTGCTACTAAATCCGATGAGACTGAATTAGCCATGAATAGATCTGGTGCAACTGAATCTGATATGATGCGATCACAAGCTCCGACCTTTATATCTACTTCATCTAAGCTCGTCGAACGTGTTTTGACGAGACAGTCTACGTATACACTTTGGAAGAAGAATGTCTTTAAGAAT
Source organism: Rhodomyrtus tomentosa (assembly GCA_028455895.1). Lineage (NCBI taxonomy): Eukaryota > Viridiplantae > Streptophyta > Magnoliopsida > Myrtales > Myrtaceae > Rhodomyrtus > Rhodomyrtus tomentosa. The sequence continues at coordinate 42,021,737 of JAPCWY010000003.1, read as the reverse complement.
TTGCACGGACAGCGGCTATCTCATCATCTTACCCAACTTTCTCCGAGCAAGGATGACCTAACTTATGATGAATGGTACACTGTTGATTGTCGTATTTATAGTCAATTGTTGAATGCTATGGAAATTTCTATTCAGACTGTTGTTAGTAATACTGATACTATTAAGAAGTTATGGGATGCTATGGCAGATTTACACTCCTCTCTGAAAGATTTTTCACGACTCTATGATGTCGTTTGTGGGTTATTGAAGCCAGCTCCTGCTTGTCGGCCTATGAATGGATATTATGAAAAATTTAAATTATTTGCTGATGAGTTTGATCGATTAGTCCCGTTTACATCTAATCGGGCTACTTTTCAAGAACAACGAAATCAATTTCTGGTCACCTGCTATCTTAATGGAGTGGGAGCTCGGTTTGATACTGCTCGATCACAAATTATTTTAGATGCTCGAGTATCTTCTATTGGAGAAGTTCATTGCTGTGTTCTTCGTACCGAAAGTCGTGAGGAAGTTAGATCTGCTCCTTCAGAAGTTGATAAACAGATTGCTGCTCTATATATGAACAGAGGAGGTGGCCGTGGCAGTGGAGGTTGTGACCGAGGAGGAGGTCGTGGTAGCATTGTTGGTCGTGGTTGGGAGACTCCTACTTGCAATTACTGTGGTATTGTTGGACATCTTCGCAGCTATTGCTGAAAGTTACAAACTGTATAGGCAGCTTCTGGTTCACGGACCACACCTGCTCATGTTGCATCTGAAATTGTGCCTATGAATCAAAAAGTTATCACAATGAGTCCAGAGGAATATGCTCGATACTTGGAGTTTCAGACATCAGGGAATGGAACTACATCTGCCTCTATTGCGAAACTACAGCAGTCATCCGATTATTCCTTTACCTCAACATGTATAGCTCTTCCTTCCGCTGATTGGATTATTGATTCCGGTGCAGGTGCTCACATGACGGGTAATAAAGATATTCTTACTGCATAAAAGTCCTCGTCTCCGTTACGCCAGATTACTATTGCGAACGAGTCATCCGTGACAGTTCAGGGACACGGAGCTGCACGATCTTCCAACGAGATCTCATTATCTTCTGTTTTATATACTCCTCGCATGCCATTTAATTTGTTATCTGTTGGTCGTATCACATGGGATTTGAATTGCTCCGTTACTTTCCATCATGATTATTGTGTTTTGCAGGATCTCTTGGCGCGAAAGACTATCAGTAAGGAAAGCGTTAATGGTGGAATCTATCAACTGGATAGTACTTCCATTCCAGCTGCACTAGTGAAAGAGACTGATGATTTAGACATTCACTATCGTCTAGGACATCCATCTTTGTCTATGTTGCAGTCATTGTTTTCTTGTTTTCGTTCGGTCAACATCAACATCAACAACACATTTATCCTAAACTAGTTGGGGTCGGCGGTCGATGAACCCCAAAGAATCCTAAAAATAAAAACAGAATCAAGGGAGGGAAAAGAGATAAATGTGTAAAAATAAATAAGTATATATATATATATCTATCTATACACTATCCCTCCACAACACTAATAGCCTTCCTCCACTCCGTCCTAAGACAAATCGTACGCCAATCTATTTCTCACTCCATTAAATCTTATTTTACTGCTTTCCCTCAAGTAAGTTTCGGCCGACCTCTTACTTTCTTCGTGTTATGCTTTCGATAGCAAGCATCTGTTCGTACCGGTGCGTCTAAGGGCCTTCGGAGTATTTGCCCAAACCATCTCAATCTATGCTCTCTCATCTTTTCCGCCACCGGTTCTACTTCAACTTTTCGTCGAATCTCTCCATTCATTATCTTATCCATCTTTGTATGACCACACATCCACCTTAACATCCTCATTTCCGCTACTCTCATTTTATGCTCATGTTTACTTTGTGCTGGCCAACATTCAGCTCCGTACAACATGGCAGGTCTGATTGCTGTTTTATAAAATTTTCCTTTTAAACTAAAAGGAATTTTGCGATCACACAAAAATCCCGATGCACTGTGCCATTTCATCCAACCTGCTCTGATTCTATGGCTTACATCCTCATCAATCTCTCCCTCATTTTGCAATATTGATCCCAGATATCTAAACGTATCTTTCTTGGGTACCTCCTGTCCGAGCATATTTACAGCTTCTTGATCCTCTCTTCCTGCCGTGTCAAACTCACACTTCAAGTATTCCGTCTTACTTCGACTTAGCTTAAATCCTTTAGACTCTAACGTGCTTCTCCATACTTCTAACTTAGCGTTAACCCCAGCTCTGGTCTCATCAATAAGCACGATATCGTCTGTAAATAGTATACACCACGGCACCTCATCTTGAATATCTTTTATTAGCTCATCCATAACCAGGGCAAAAAGATAAGGGCTCAAAGCAGAACCTTGGTGTAAGCCTACTGTGATTGGAAAATAACTTGATGTGCCATTACAAACCTTCACACATGTAGTAGCACCGTTATACATGTTCTTGATTGCTTCGACATACTTTGAAGGTACTTTTTTCTTTTCAAGAATCTACCACAAAACCTTTCTTGGAACCCTATCATACGCCTTCTCGAGATCAATAAACACCATATTGAGATCTTTCTTTCTTTCTCGATATCTCTCCATCAATTGTCATATTAAGAAAATAGACTCCATGTTAGATCTTCCTGGCATAAATTTAAATTGATTGACAGAAACCTTGATCTCTATGCTCAAACGATGCTCAATAACTCTTTCCCACAGCTTCATTATATGGCTCATAAGCTTGATGCCTCTATAGTTAGAACAATTCTGGATATCCCCCTTGTTCTTGTATAAAGGCACAAATATACACTTTCTCCATTCATCAGGCATCTTATTAGTATGGAGATCTTGTTAAAAAGACTAGTCAATCAACTTATTGCTACATCCCCTAAGCATCTCCACAATTCAATAGGAATACCATCGGGTCCCAAGGCTTTACTAGTCTTCATTTTTTTTTTAATGTCTCCCTAACTTCCCGTGCTTTAACTCTATGCACAAACCTTCTATTTGGATCATCAGAAGCATCTTCCAAATCCACCTCACTTCTATCGCTCTCCCCATTAAAAAGTTTGTTAAAATAACTCATCCACATGCCCTTGACGTCTTCATCTCTTATCAAGAGTGTTTGATTTTCATCCTTGTTTTCGTTCGGTGTCTACAATAAATTGTGAATCATGTCAGCTTGCAAAACATAGTCGTGTTTCTTTACCACTAAGTGTATCTCAACGAGCAACTGCTCCATTTGCCTTGGTCCATTCTGATGTGTGGGGACCTAATCCTATTGTTTCAGCCTTTGGTCATCGTTACTATGTTCTCTTTGTCGATGATTTCACAAGAATGTCATTTGTTTACTTAATAAAAGAACGTTCTGAGTTATTTTCTGTATTTCGTGAATTTTATTCTTCCGTCTACATTCAATTCCATCATAATATCCAAGCCTTACAATCTGATCGTGGAGGGAAATATATGTCAGATCATCTCCATCAATTTCTTCGTTCTCATGGTATTCACCATCGTCTTTCATGTGCTTGCACACCTCAACAGAATGGTGTTGCTGAGCGGAAGAATCGCCATCTTATGGATATTGCTCGTGCTCTTCTTATACATATGCATGTTCTACAGAAGTTTTGGGGGATGCTGTTCTTACAACATGCTATCTCATTAATCGCATGCCTCTTTCCTCTCTTGGAGGCAATACGCCCCATGGGCTCCTCTTTCCTAAACGCAGTCCCTTTCCTCTTTCTCCTAAAGTGTTTGGGTGTACTTGTTTTGTCCATGATGATCGTCCAAGTGTATCAAAACTAGATCCTCATGCATTGAAATGTGTTTTTCTTGGTTAATCACGAGTGTTAAAGGGTTATCGTTGCTATTCTCCTACCTTAGGAAGAATGCTCACCTCTCGTCATGTTACCTTTATAGAGGCTCAACCTTTCTTTTCTGCATGTGGCTCAAGTTCATCTTATCCAATCCTGCAATTGTCCGAATCCACATCTTCTAACCCCGTCCTTGTTTATTCTCCACCAACGGTCTCTCATCTAGTTATCTCTCCAACATCTTCACTAGACAATGCTCCCATTGACAATTCTCTTTCTGGGCCAGTCTCTCCTGTGGAGGATACTCCTACTGAGATAGTCTCTCGTGTTGCTGGCCCACTTGAGACTGATACTACCGAGCAACCTATTGCTCTTCGTAAGAACTATTGTGCCTACAGAGATCGCCCTCTTTATACACATTCCTACAAAGGTTTATCAGTAAGTTTTTCGGCTTTTGTGGCCAATATCGATGTTGTTTCTCTACCTGCTTCGGTTTCCGAGGCTCTTCGGCATGCCGGTTGGCATTTAGCCATAGAGGAGGAAATGAACGCACTCCGACGCAATCATACTTGGTCCTTGGTTAATCTTTCTTCTGGTGCTCAGGTTATTGGCTATCGTTGGGTGTTTGCCGTAAAGGTCAATCCTGATGGAATTGTTGCTCGTCTAAAAGCTCGATTGGTTGCTAAGGGTTATGCTCAAACTCATGGTCTTGATTATTTTGAGACATTTTCTCCGGTTACAAAGATGACCTCTATTCACCTCTTCTTATCCCTTGCAACTGTGCATTCTTGGTCTCTCCATCAATTAGATATCAAGAATGCTTTCCTTTATGGTGATCTTGCCGAGGATGTTTACATGGAGCAGCCCCCAGGGTTTGCTACTCAGGAAGTGAAAATCTGTAAGCTTCGTCGCTCTTTGTATGGTTTAAAGTAGTCTCCTCGAGCATGGTTTGATAAATTCAGCTCAGCTGTTCGGAGTTTTGGTTTGCTTCAGTCTTAAAAGGATCATGCAGTATTCTATCGACATGCTACTACTGGTGTATCTTTCTAGTTTTATATGTGGATGATATTGTCTTGACAGAGGATGACGAGCATGGTATTGTTGAACTGAAAAGATATTTGTATACTCACTTTGAGACAAAGGATCTCGGTGATTTGAGATACTTTCTTGGGATCGAGGTGGCCCGGAAGAAAGAAATTATATATTTATCATAGCGTAAGTATATTATGGATATCTTAACTGAATTTAACATGCAGAAATCTCGCTCCGCAGAGTCCCCTATGGAACTAGTATTAAAGCTTCCTCCTGATCAGGGTAACTTGTTTGAACATCCTGAAAGATACCGGCGTGTCGTTGGTAAACTAAACTATCTCACTACGATGACTAGGCCTGACTTTGCATATTCGATTAGTGTGGTTAGTCAGTTTATGGCAGCACCTAGACAAACACATTGGGATGCTGTTTTGAGGATTTTAAGATATTTTCGAGGTATTCCTAGCAAAGAAATTGTTTTTTGCGGCTCATGGTCATGCTCGCATGGAGTGTTATATCGATGCTGATTGGGCCGGTTCCCTATTGATAGGCGGTCTACCTCTGGATATGCTTTGTATGTTGGTAGTAATTTAGTTTCCTAGAAGAGTAAGAAACAAGATATTGTGGTGAGGAGTAGTGCTGAAGCAGAGTATCGAGCCATTGCTACAACTACTGCAAAGATTATGTGGACTAGACATATTCTGAATGAGATTGGATATGGATCGAGTGGTCCCACATCGTTATGATATGATAGTAGTTCAGCAATTCACATTACTTCAAATCCCGTCTTTCATGAGAGAACAAAGCATATCGAGATTGATTGTCATTTTGTTCGATAAGAGCCTACACGTGGTAGTCTCACTCTCTCACACATCCGCACTGGAGATCAGCAAGCAGATGTGTTTACTAAACCTTTAGCTGGGCAACGGGTTCGCTTTATATGTAACAAGCTGGGCATGGTCGATATCTATACCTCAGCTTGAGGGAGGGTGTTATAAGTTATTTTATTATTCATCATCATGTGTGGAAATGCCCACCGTATTACTATGTAGCCTCTTCATTATTATAAATATAAGATCATGCTAACCTAGAGGGTTAGACAATTCATTCATATCATTCTCCTCTTTTATTCTTCTTTAGACATATTCTAGCTCAATTCCGTGTAATTTAATATTGTAATTCCGGACTATCAAAATCCTAACTTGGCCTGATTAGGAAGACCATTTCTTCGTGGAGTATATTGGATTGGATGCAAACCACTTTCCAATGAATAAAGTTTTACGAGTGTTCCCAAAAGGGCGAACACCATGCTTTGGTGTTCATCTTTCTTGCACAATCCCACAGAAACCACCCGCCAAAGCTTTCTCATTATTCAACTGATAATGCAAACTACTGAAATGCACCATCAATTCCCTATAAACTGATGAAAGCTAGTAGTGCTAGTACTAGTTGCATTCGCTTGAGACAACCATCTGAAACGCAGATAAACAGAGCAAAATAAGAATCGCTCAGTGGAAAGAAGAGAGTTGACCTTATCCTGTCTCCTGAAAATCTGCCAAGTCCCAAGACCAAACGTGATAGCTCCAGGAACGAAAAGCAGCCAATTGGACCACCTCGATCCATTCTCTTTACCTACAACAAGTGACCATCCGCCACAAAACCGAGCAAACAAATTTACATCGCATACGCAGCAATCGCAGATCGAAAGCAGAAGCGCAAGGACCCGCCATCTCGCACGCACGCCCACGTAACTAAAATCACTAAAATCACGTACCTTGAGGCTGAAAAGAGGAGCCGGAGACGGCGGCGGACGAGGTGAAGAAGCGAGATGACGACGGAGACGGAGACGGAGACGGCGCCGGCGATCGGAGGACGGAATGCTGGCAGCTCGGCGAAGAGGCCGCGGCGGCTCCTCTGAGGCGGAGCTTGCTCACGAGAGCTCTGGAAATGGAGGAAGATGGTGCCCCCATTTCGAGCTTCTCATCCGAGACTGAACTTCATTGCATCCGCGGGACTCGACTTGCCTAAACCGAAGTTCTCCGACGCGAGAACGTTCAACGCAGCGGACGAACGGAGAGGGGGTTTTGGAGGGGTTTTTGATGGACTCCATAGGTTTTTCTCTTGAGCCCACTTTCCAGAATAGCCCACGACTCATCAAGCTTCGAAGTCTCATAACGAAAAAGCCCAAATAAACTAGGGTTTGTCTCTCTCTCTAGCTCTCCCATCTCTTTGCAGCTATAAAAAACCATGGAATTGCAACCACAATTCATGCTGTCTCCCGAATAAGTTGCGAGTATCAGCATCGATCTCTTCATTTTTGCTTTCTTCCTCTGCAAAATTTTTCCTTTCTTCTTTGTTCATCTCTCTCTGATTCCGTCTCTGTCTGCGAGAAGGCAATCAGTATGCGTCACTGATGCGCTTTGCCAATGCAAGTAGCGCCATCAGCCCTTTTCGTTGCCGACAACGAAGGACACAGCGAGCAGATTATGCTTGCGGTCGCCGTCGCTCCTTACGGCTCTCGCATTCACATGCTCGTATATTCCCGCCATCGCTCTTGAGCTCCGCCTTTTTTTTATTTTTTTCACGGCGGAGACGTTGGTCGATCGGTGGCGCCTGCATGCCCCATTATTAAGAAAACCAAATTGCCCATTTTTAGAATTTCCAATACTTAAAATCTCTTTAAAATCGTAGCCTTGCCGCGCCGCCGGCGGATGCGGTTTCGGGGAGCTCGGCCTGAACGCAGGAACATAATGAAGGATGTAACTCAAATGGAAATGACAAAATGCAAATGGATATGGTATGTGTAGAAAGGAGATTCTATAGAAGATCAATAGCTGACATAATTTTTTGGAAATATGGGTATTTTCCAATTACCGGAATTTGTAAGAAAATTAAACTCATTTATCACTTGAAAAACATAAACCCTATTTATTGAATAAGTAATTAACTTTCTATTATTTTGGTGTTGTACCATATCAAACAATTAATTTTTTTATTTTTTTAATTTTTTTAATTTTTTTATACTTTAATGATTTTTTATTTTTTATTTTTTTGCCAAATGTTTGCATGACAAAATTTATGTTCCAGAAAGAGTTTTTAGAATAGAAATAGTTTTTTGTATTTCTATTTCAGAATGAGTTTCTAATCAAAATTAATGCGTTTGATAATAGCACATAATTTATATTTTTCGAATAGAAATTTATTTGATCAGCGGAGGTAACAGCATCGGGAGGGGGGGCGACTGGCGACGATCGTCCGGCAACCTCTGGCAACCGATGTGCTGTCGCCCGGCGATCATCAGCGGTCGTCTGACGACCTCTAGTGACCGTCGACAGACATTTAGTGACCTCCGGTGGCAACGAGTCGGCGACGTCCAGCAACCAGCGTGGATGGCCGGCGGTCAAGGAGGTGCGATCGATGGCGGCTGTTTTCGAACGAAAATTTCTATTTCTCGAAGAATTAACTTTTTTTGTTTCTCATTTTTACTTTAAATCAATTTTTGTTTCTCAAAATTGGTCTAGAAATAGTTTCTTACATTTGTGTTACCAAATAAATTTCTGTTCCAAATCTATTTCAGAAATAGAAAACTCATCCAGAAAGAGTTTCTGACTATCATGCACCCCCAAGAGATGAGTAGATCGACCAATATAATCAAGCAAATTAAGCTGAAGCTCACAGCAACAAAAGTCACAAGTATGACAAACAAACAAAAGTTAATCCAAAACACATTAAGAACCTGTTTAGTAACGTTTATGTTCTCAAAAATTGATTTTGATAAAAATCAATTTTTGTGATTCTGTTCCCCATATTAGTTTTAGAGAATCATAATGCATTTGGTAATTACAAAAAATGTATATTCTGAAAAATAATTTATCTTCCCAATTTGTAATGTAAATCAAACAATAACATAATCACATTTGATTAATTTCTTCAAACCCAACAAATGCGGTCTTCTTGCACCTTTTTAGTTAAAATAGGGATGTTTCAGATTTATTCTTGAAAGAATAATACGCTAAAATTGTTATTTTTTCATCCTTATCTTGATTCTATACATATGCCAAGAATGAAAAAGGTAAATTTGATTTTTTTTTTTTTGCTTAGAATGAATAAAATCCGACAACAAATCAGGCAAGGTTTACAAAAAATTGAAAGGTAAAATCACAAAAAAAAAAAAAACAAGATTGACCAATTGAAAGGACCTATTTCCTACTTTTTGAGACTTTCCTTGAAATTTTTGAGATTTTTTAGGACAATTTGCTCATGAACGCAAAATCTTCATTTAGAAAAAATCAAAAGACAATCATCAAAAAGAGGATTGGCCAGTGAAATGACCTATCTCCTAATTTTTGGATTTTTTTTGGAATTTTTTAAAAATTTCCCATTTTTTTAGATTTTTAATGAATTTCCCCTTTTTGGATTTTTAATTATTTTTATTTTAGAAATTTTTATTAAAAAATTAGGCGGACTTGGTTGGGTTGACTCAGCTCAAATCTCGTGAGAGCCTGACAATAATGAAAGAAAACTCTAAAAAATGTTCATTTTCTTAAGATATAACTTTTTTTTTATTCTCAAAAGTGGTCCAAAAATGTTCCTAAGAGCAGAATCAGAATCATTTGCGTTACCAAATATATTTTTTATTCTTTTTTGCTCTTGGGAATAAAAATAGAGGAACAGAAAACATAGCTAAACAGACCTTAAACGTTTAAGACCAGAGAGAACCTAATGCTCCTTAAGTGCTGAAATTAGTGAGACTACAAAATTGGCAGCAAATTTCACAAATTCACTAAGGTTTGGGATCAGGCGAATGAGTTGCTTGGTGAAAGATTCTGCGAATCGAAAAATTAAAAATAAAAATAATAAGATCCCAATTTTCAATTATATAAGATCCGCAGAGTATGAAATTTAAGGACAATCGATTAAACGCCCTCAGTTTATTTTGAGTTAGTATTATTTCTCTAGGCGGACATAATTCACTTCTATGAATCGATGTCATATGCATGAGATTGTGCCTTCCTACTGTTTTTTCAGCGTGAGATATGTGAATATGATCGTGACATCGTTCAACCCATAATTGTATTGCCTAGCAGGCTAGCCTTAGTCACTCATTCACTAGGCCCAGAAAGAGAATTCTGCAAAGAGAAATGTTTTGCAAGGCGTCTTGTAGCGTTGGATGCAGAGGGATGAGACGCGAACCCTTACATATAGACATAAACCTCTCAAAATTACAATTGTAGGTCTCTCCTCAATTTGGAGCTACCAACTACCCTACAGTATAAGTACACAATTCTCATATTACGCCCAATAATAGTTCAGAGCAGTATCAAAAACCCTACACCCTTTAGACGCTCCAAGGCATCCTCTGTCATCTTGACCACCTTCTCGGTCCTTTGTGCCTTGAAAACCTCTCCCCCACTCAATTGGGCGACGTCTTTGGCGATCTCAATTCGGGAATTCTGCGCTTGTCCGATCAAATCATTTCCTTGGATCTTCGGTCCCTTTGGAGAGTGGTGGCTCTTCATCTCTCGTACCATTTAATCTTTCCCTTAATGACTTCCCGGTTGCACAGCTCTCTAACACTAACTTGCTACTCAAGCAATTCCTCCCCTGGTTTGTCCATCTCCATGCCATCCGGCAACCCACTCCCGAAAAAGCACACAGACATAGCATGCTCTCATAAGTTGGCTATGACGACAAACATCTCCGCCATCGGCACCTCTGAAGGTTGTAGCCATACCGAGACAAGTTCAACTCCCTGCCAATAGAAAAGGATGGCTCATAGTCAATTGCACAATAGGTACCCTCAAAACAATGAACAACTGCTACATTTTCAAATATGAGATGGCTCAAAGATTCTCCTTCCTGAGTTCATGATAAACCAAGATATAAGCTTGAATCTATCCTCTTCATATGAGGAATGATGAATCTTCACTTCTAAAACTTCTGACAAATATCAGTTCTTAACAGTACCCAACATTCCCCATATGGAAACAATGAAAAACAGTTCTGTAATCTAAACATGAATACCAATGGCCATCCGTCTAAATTTGAATCTCTTGATGGGGAAAAACAGGAGAAATAGGTTTCTAAATTTGCATCTCTTCTAGATTGCCTGCACTGTTTCACAGAACATTGCGCAAAAAAAGACTATTAAGAACTTACACACCAAGAATAGACAGTAGATAAACCAAACAATAAGACTTCATTTTTGGCTAGAATTAAGTTGAACTTCATCTGTTCAGTTTCCCAAATTAGCATACACTTTGAAAGATTAACCACTTCTAATACCTGTCTCCTTTGCAGCTTTCTGATTCAACATTTACTGTCCCTAATGAATAGGAAGGATACGACTACCTTATATGTAAACAAACAAAATGATGGCTCATAGATTCTCATTGAGATGTTCAAGTGCAACAGAGTCATGAACCTGCAACTTATGGACTCATTTCCCTTCTCATTTATCTCATATTAAGTGAGTACTCAGGAATCAAACATCAGAAAAAGCAAATATAAATCAGCATACGATTTTCCATATTGCAGAAACCATGATGGAATGCATAAACTATCTATCTCATTTCACCTTATTGACCAGTGACTGGTTCATCTCTCCTTGTAACTTTTAATTTGAGCCGTCAGCTATGCCATGGCTTTAGCAACCTGATTAAAATTGAATACTTGAATTTACCAACAGGGAAAAAACAAGCTTCCAGACCAAGGACTTTGTAAACTTCCCAATCTCTTATTCCTTTGTGTCATGGTAGCCAGCTAGTTCCTAGTTTTTTGCCAGCATGAGCAACTACAACCTGCCAACTATGGCCTCTAATCCTGAAATGTTGCACAGCATTGTATTTTGAGAAAATCCATATCAAAATGAATATATCAGATATTTATACTTTAAACAACATAATTTCTACCTAATTGCATTGTTGAGGTCCTACTGTATAGAAAACTTGCTTGGCTTTGCTTCCTTCATTCTATAGAACCACCAATTTGGCTTGCTTTCTAATGAAAATTGAGCAAATGAAAACGCAAGGATAGTTTCACGCCAATAACAATAGTAAGAACCTTCATTTCTTTTGGCTAAACTTGGATTGACCAGCACAAATTCAATAGTTATGACAGAGAATAAAATATTAGCAAGACAATTCCTGATGATAACTATGGTCATCAACAATTCAAGCCAAAATAATCGTGGCACCAATATATTCCGAACAGAGAAACCAAGCAGATTGACCTATTTACAAGCAATGGGTCAAGTCAAAATAATCATGAAATCTCTCTTTTTTCAGAAGATAGAAGAATCAGAACATGGTGGATCATTTACAAGTAGATCCAATGAAGCTGGGAAGCACTACATAAATAATTGACTATGTGATGAAACAAAAACGTTCATTTATGTTACAAAACTTTTCATTATTTACGTTCCTTCAAGATGATTTTTCAGTAGAAGCTGATTTGACATCAGCATTTGTCATCTCTTAAAGGATTTTTCGAGACTGAGGTATTTAAGTTTTTAGTATCTAAATGGATAAAAGTATATGTATCTTATCAAAGATTCACTTCTATTGTGACTCCTAGAGATTACTCTTGTCCTAATATGGAACCTCTTTCCTGTCTGCTTTTCCTTCCTAGTTCTTTCTTGAGTTTCAATTTAGTGAAGACAATAGAAAAGAACAATTGATGTTTTCATTTTTTTTTTTTCATCTTTGCTGTTTTCAGTTGACCAAGACATAGAAAAAAGCAATTACTTGCAAGTCGCAACAGAATTTTGAGTCATTGAAGTATGTCGATCAAAGAAAATCTTTACAAATGGATATTATGAAATATGCAGCTTAACCTATGAGCTTGACCAGTGGAGTCAAGCAAAATGAGAAAGATTTAATCATTGCTAAAATACCTAAAAAAATGATAATTACGAAATAGATTTAACCTGAAAATCAAAGGCTCACTCCATTGAGACTAACTATCAAGTCTAATTCCATACAAAAAATATTTTGTCGATGGATACCGTCCAGTGAGTTCAATGATTTTATTCTTTTAAGACATATTTGATTCCTTAATTCAGTAACCCAATTTGAAAGCATCTGACGTAGCAATTATAAGAGGTGGAATCTCCTTAAACCCACTCCCTCCCCTGTATCCTTTGTTGTCCAATATGTCTCTCTACTAATTGGTCCCATGGCCATAAGCTTAATCACATTAAACAAGTAGGTATGCCTTGCAAAACAAAAGGACATCAAGTGATCCAATGACACTTCATTATTCAAATTGCAGCCAGCAATACTTCAACAAATTTTGCACTATCATCTTCACACCATACATTTTCCTAAGAACTAGCAATAAGTGTCCAGCCTTAGGGACAACTGATGTCATCAGCACTTGAAAAGGGAACAAGTTATACTAGGAAGCTTGTAGACAGAATTGGTCTTGGTTAATAACAAAAGGCCAACAAGCTTCCTAAAAGGGACAAACTCATTTCATTTTCAGGAACATCGGCTTCCAGATGGTCCAAACTTTCATCAACTGGATAATGTTGTAAGCATGGAGTAACATATATTTGTCCTTTTACCTGCCTGCTTTGTGATTGATAAACCTCATAAATATTCATATGCAACCAATGCCACTTTGGAACACTTAATTTTGCGTGTAAGTACAGAAGGGCATGAGGCAGAAACAGATGGACAAAATCTCCAGTTACCAACGCCTCATGTAATAGTAAATACAATACTAATTGCCCAATGAAACTTCATCTCTTATATTTCAATTCTCCTTCAGCAGACAACAAACAAGACAAATAATATATACAGCATGAATGTTCACAAGGTTCATAACAGGGAAAACGTACCTCAGCTAAATCTCAAGGAGCGTTGTTGTCAAAGAGAACTTTGTAAAATCGCCGTCTTTCTTCTGGGTCAAACAAACTTCCTAGTCCCTCTCCTTGATCCTGTTCAGGGGGTTCATCACTTTTCTCCTTCCTTTTCTCTAATCTATCTACATGTATCCCAATTCTCCTTTTCTTCTCCAAATTTGCTAGATAATGCCTTCGATTGAACTCATGAAGCCCCTCTTGCATTAATTCTCCGAACTTCTCCTTGACAATAACCAGAGGATCCTTTTCAACCAATTCTGATCCATTATATCCTTCTCTGAGAAGAACAGTATATAGTTGATATTTGTTTGAAACATAGAAAATACCAGGGTACTTCAGCAGCAAAATATTCAATTTCTCGGGTAAAGAAAACTCTCTCCTGAAATGAGCAAGTTTCAAGATTGATGCCTTCTTCCACAAGGTTAATGACAGAATCTCATGGACCAAACCCACTGTCCTCTTCTCAACTTCCTTGGATCCGTCTATTAAACCTCTAGGATCCATGTAAGGAGATATGTAAGGAGTTGCATTAAATTCATGAAACCTCTCCCATGATTTAGTCCAGGTTGAAGGCAATGAACATGAAAAACATGGCTCAGAACCATGCCTGAGAGCTGAAGCTTCAATTGCAGAGACAGCTAAATCAGGGTCCCATGATATAAGCTCGAGCTCCATAGAACTCTTTCTCCCACTATGATTTACAACCCGAAATATATCCCCATGCTTTGCAACAATCCTCAGCATGTAATCATCTGGAAACCCAAAATTTCGTTTCAACTCATTGATCTTCAGAATATTAAGCCTCTGATTTGTGCTCATCATCAACAATTTTGCCAACCGTTCCACGAAAACTCGTTCTTGCATGTTTTTCACTGACTCTTCCTCGTCCACCAAATACATCATCCGTTTTGATAAATGACAATAATATTCATCGCCCTTAAGATAAACTTCAAAGCAGCAAGGATACTTTTTTAGCCAGTTTAGAGCTTTCCCTCGAAGATCAAGAGTCTTAAACTTCTTCTGGAGAAATTTGACAGTTGTCACCTGGCCAGGACATGCAAGGATTATATTCTTGATCTGATTGTTGACAACCCATCGACGATTTCGTGAGAGAGCCGCCTCAAGATCTGGATCTTTCTTCATTGACCAAAGAGCCATGTGTCTTACCACATGTAGAAAGGATGTTGGAAAAGACAGTCCATTATTGCTATGATTTACACCACGAAATATGATGGAGATCACCATTTTCACCTCATTTCCGATGTTTTCGAATGGCAGCCCAGAAACCACCACACATCCTAATACCATACCAGATAATCAAGAAATGAATAAAGGGAATTTCTAAAGTGCAAATTCATATGGATTTCATACATTAAAAGCCTAGACAAGTAGATTATAGTCCCTAAATTTTTACTAGTTTATTCACAAGTAAATAGATAATTACCAGTGATATGAGGCGGTACCAAGATGTACCTACAGGTTGAATGTTCCAACCCCTACCAATAGCTAAAGCGAGTCCTAAAAAAATAGTTTTAAATGGAAACAACCATAATGGTATTCAGGAATGGCACTACCCTGTCCCAGTACTACCCAAACTTGTCCCAAACCCCATACGATTTTCAGATGCGATCCCCAAACCCAACCTACTTAATTTGTCAAGAAGCACGACAAACCCGAACCCATCCAATTGCAATGTTCCTTTTTTTCCCTCTCTTTTTCAAGATGGATCACAGACCATTGCAAGAGAGCACATCCACCCACTTCTGCATTCTGGAAACATTCGCTAAAAAAAAGATCAAAAGAGCGTCTTGCAGTAGTCCCCAAACTATCAAAGTTAAAAAGGACATTGGATATTCTAAACTAGTAAGTCATCAGCATCACTAGAGAAGTAAGGTGAACAAAATCCGAAATCAATTAAATATAAATCATAATACAGATTTCCTTAAACTAACATCCACATAAATGAAGAGTGTTAACAATTTTGATATTGCAAACTCATCCAACTTTGCTCTGCTCTCTTGAACTTGTAAGGTGCTTCCACCAATACCGTCACACATCTTCAAAAATCCACATTTGTCTCACTTTAACTTTCTAAAATTTCCCTTGCAACATAATATCCCGAAATCAAGTATCCACTAAAAAAAACTAACATACGGTCTCTAATTACGGACTTATTTTCAATGCATAACCAGCACATGCAAGCATGCGCCTAAGCCCTAGTCATCATTAACTAAGGATTGGAAAAGATATGATCTGCAAGTGGTTAAGGACAGTTTGAAGAGTCAGACTGGCTTGAAAAGTGGAGAGAGAAGCTTCCCCAGATAACATGGATAATGAGAATGAGGATGCTAATATACAAAGGCAATGGCAGATTATACCAAAAATGGATGAATTGTTGTCGCGAGAGGAAATGCATTGGCACGAAATAGCTCGAGTGGGATATAAAACTCAAAAAATCTCCACTAAACAACTCCGATGAGGAAGAATTATGGACAAAGTGCTACAATTGAAGATTGAGGAAAGTAAATGGCTCAGTAGTGAGAATGAGATTGTTGCTGCTTTTAATTGCATTATCAGGAGCCTTTCAAGTCTAATAAGAGTATAAGCTAGAGTGGCATAGAGGGCATATTTGAAGGAAAGTGACAGCCCAAACGAACCAACTCTCGAGGCTGAGGTTCCGATAGAAGATATTCAGCTAGCAAAATTTCCAATAATGCTCGAAATGCTTCAGGGATAGATGGGTTCTCTGGAATCTTTTACCAGAACCATTGGGATGCAGTAGGGCCAAAGATCACTCGAGCAATCCAGACTCTTTTTTTTAGCTCAGGTCAACTACCTCTCTCTGCTAACAATACCAACACACAGTTCCTGTACCTAAAATCCCCCATCCTCAATTAGCTCTAGTTTCAAGCCTATTAGCTTGTGCAATTCTCTCTACAAAATAATCTCCAAAGTCCTTGTTAAAAGAGTTCAGCCTTTTCAAAATGAGATGATCAAGGAGAATCAAAGTTCTTTCAATGCGGGAAGGCAATGATACATAAAAACACATTACGAACACAACGTTTTTCCACCGCAACTCGGACCTAATGCCTTGTCCGAAACCAGCGGAATTTATATGTTCGATTATTCTTACTCACCGGTGGGCGTCGCTCCTCGTCGCGCAGAAAGCAAGCAGATCGACGCAATCCGACGTAAGAGGAATGACGATGAGACGGAAGAGCAGAGCACGGCGAGGCAAAGACGGCCGGCGGCCGAGGACAGAGAAGACGATTAACTGAGGATTGAGGAGCAAGGAGGCGAAGGGAAATGGACGAAAGGACCAAGGGAAAGAAAAAAGCACCGTTTGCGCAAATTCCTCTCATTTTCTCTCAAACAAACACTGAAGTAGATCTTATTTAAATAATAACCTGAACTAATATAATGTATTTCAAATGATAGTCTAGCTATAGAATTTCAAAAAAGTACTCGTCATTTTTATTTAAATTATTTATTTATTTATTTTAACTATTTTTTCCTTTTTTATATTTTTTAAAAAAATTAGAAAACAACCAGACACACGGGTGAGAGGGATGCCCCTCTCGCCTGTGGCCGCCGGCCCATCGCTAATGAGGGTCGACAGGGCAACCTCTAGTCAGCAGGGTTGTCGATGCTTTGGCGAGGGCTAACGACCCCGCCAACCAGCCCTAGCCAAAATCAAAAGAGGGCTCCGCGCAAGGGCCGTTGGCCCTCCCTTGGTTAGGGCGGGGGCCGGCGTAATGACCCGTGCCCTCAATTCTCCTCCTTCAATATCGCTTGTAGCAACCCGAACTTAATCGCATATCACTTGCCTAAAAAAAAATTGTCAACGAAGAGGGTTGAGATAAATCCCAGTAAGTAAATTATCTAAATCACAGACTAACCAATTTAACGAGATGGTCGAACCCCGGTAAAAACAGTGACGTCAGGGTTTTAGACGGTCAAAGTCTTGGTGTACCACTAGAGTTTTGTTATGCATAATAACATAATAGAACATACTATGCCATGCAATATGAGTCTGCCTGTATGCATATGAAGGAAATACTCATCATTCATTATCGTAACCCGACCATTGAAGTCAAAAAAATGTAATGTCATTTCGTATCGCCTTCGAAATCGGTCCAAATCACATAGGAGGATCACTCAAATCACACAGTAGGGTCTTCTCATACACTTCATGAAGTAATTTTTCAGATTCGTGACATGCGAGACTATGTTGATGCACATGTTTTAATGCGTGTCTTAAGCTTTGTCGTGCCATACCAAGTTCCGCCGTGTCTGATTTTCTTACTGGACTCACAATTCGTTGCACGCGCGCATTTGGCCCTTAGACTATCCGATTTAGCCATATTACACCGTTGACATTTCCCGGCAAGGCAAGTCACAACGTAAAATATAATCAAACACGTGCAACACAATGAACAATCAATGGTAAAGCTCATCGCCAAACTCGGGATTTTATCCATTAGAGTTCCAATTGGGCGCCTAATTCGAGAGTGCTTTTTATTTCACTCGATGTCGCTTCTCCACCAATGCTTCTTCTCAACCCTGCGGGTAGAATTTTCTACAGCTCACTCAATTGCCTCTCCTCAACCAATTCGGCATGCCAGGACAAAAGCACACGAGCTATATGACAATAACTACAACCGAGGGGTTTCCATTCGGGCCCAATACGCATCAATCTTAGGGGTAAGTGGTCCCCGATCCGGTTCAGTTCCCATAAAAAATCAAGAACCAGGTTGGTAGTCTCGATTCCTTTTTTTCGAAACCGCGAGCTAGACCGACCACCCTCAAAACCGAGAATCGGTCCGCTTTGATTCTTGAGCGATTCTAAGGAATTGGTATTCGTGAAAAAAAAAATTGCAAAGGTTTAGTTTTGGTCTGATCAAATTTAAATCTCAAATTTATCACATGCGTCCATTACAATAACCGAAAAGTGAGTTCACAATGTAGGAACGCGAAAGGCAAGAAAAGAGATCTTCAAAGAAAAGAAGCAAGAAAAGATATCTAAAAAAGAAACCATAGCTTAAACAAGTAAATATTAGGTTTATTTTAAAAAAAAAACTATTAAAAAAAATCGGTCCAGGTAGTCCATTCTGATCCTTGGCCTAGAACTGGGAATCGGACCCCCCGGTCACTGGTTCCAATTTTAGGAATCGGGAACCGGACCGAGTACTTTTAAAATCGAGAATCGGACCATCCGTCTTGGTCGGGTACAGGTGGTCTTTTTTGCTCATCCCTATGCAGTACCACTTCCTCCCTCTCCTTCATCGTCATCTTGCCGAGAATTTAGATCATCTGACATTGAGATTTTTGTGACATATTTATCATTATTGAAATTAGATCATCCAAATGAAAATATACAGTCTGATTTGAGAGAGGGTTGGGATTCAAAATTTTTCGAACCCTAAAAAATTTCTCGCCCAATATTTTGCCTTCCCCCTCATCAAATAATGTAGCTCATTCTTGGCTATCTATTTTCATTTGGACATCCTGATTTTTTATTTTTTATTTTGTCGAAGATGCCTTGATTTGAGTAAGGGTTAATATTACCAAAAATCTCAAATTGGTACAATTATGATAATTTTATTTCAAATTATTTTTTTGATCATGAAAAATCAGAAACTACTATATCTATGAAAAATTTACCTCAAATTAGTACAAAAGGTGACGAATTTACCTTTCATTAGTTTTCCTTAAATTTTGCTGTCGAATTGTTGAATTAGATGACACGCGACAATTGTAAGATGTACAAATTACCCTATATTTGCTACTAGCGCATCAATTTAAAATTTTTCGTGATGTTAAATCAATTTAACAAAAACTAACATAAAATAAATTTGTTCTATGTATACCAGTTTGAATTTTTTTATGATAAAAAAAATTAATTTTGGGTAAATTTATCACAGTTGTACTAGTTTAGGGTTTTTGCTGGTCAAAAAAATAGTTTTGGGTAAATTTATCGTAAGTGTATCAATTCGGGATTTTTTTGTGGTCAAAAAAATAATTGGGGTAAATTTATCAAAAGTGTACCAGTTTGAGATTTTTCGCGGTCTTTTGAGTAATGATAAGCATGTCACAGAAATTTTAATTCTTTTGCTCTTTTTCACTTTTTTGAGTAATGATAAGCATTCAATGTCGAGTGATCCGAATTATCTTGCCGAAAGACCCCCGGTAAATTTATCACATGTGTACTAGTTTGAGATTTTTCGCGAAATTAACCCTTTGAGTAATAATAAGCATATCACATAAATTTTAGTTCCTTTTCTCTTTTTCACTTTTTTGAATAATGATAAACATTCAATGTCAGGTGATCGGAATCCTCTTGCCGAAATAATTTCAAAAAAAAAACACCCAGAGTGCCCTGCCAAAACCTCCGCCACAATCACGCACACCCGAAATCGTGAGAACTCCGTTCAACCAATGCAAAATCTCAGCTTTTCTCACTTTCCTCGGCCAAACCTGCATCCCGACTCCTATGGCGACAATCCAAGACAGATCCGGTCCTTCAACGTCTCGCAGACAGTGACACACTCAGTATCAAAATCGACGACATGCAACGCGAGTGAACTCAGGCCAACTACTGCTCACCGGCCCCAACCCTCATCACACTAATCAGACCCGCTCCTTCCGTCCCTCAATGGACAGATCTTACCACAAGGGAGGCGGTATTCTTTGTTGGAACGATAGGTTTCGATTATCGTTCGCTTGTTAAAATCCTCTCATTTGGCCTCACGCGTACGTATTTTCAATAGGTTTTAATTTATCATTGTCGATGCAGTCGTGTCTAGTAAAAATTATAAGCTTATTACAGCACATTATAGCTGTATGTTAATCGCCAAATAATATACCCAAAACAATTTCGAATTAAGTTCTAAACTCTATATCATATGCGGTTAATATTACTTATTATATCAGAAAGGCATATGATTATTAAAACATTATTAAGAAAGTACAGTAGACAAGACTAACTAGAGAGAGAGAGACAGAGAAAAGTGAATTTGTAATTTTTTATTTTCCAATTAATAGCACAAAGAAAAAGTACCATTGCATGATTGCACAAATCGTACCGTACCTCACACTCCAATACCAAATGCATCATAAAGCAGAACCAACACCATAAAAATGAGATCTCAGCGAGTCCTCGATCAAAAGACCAATGGTTAATTCTGTAAGCACAATACATGACCCAACCAGCAATCCCTTCAATGAATTGATAAATACCGGGTAGTGTCAATAACATCACGAGGCAGATTCTCCCGAATGAGAGCAAGACCATGTACCAGTCATGCCAACTCGGAACTGATAAGCTACCTGCAAACATTACAATCGCGCTTGCCCGGACCGCCCAGTTACACACAACCCAGCAGAAAAAGAATACATATTAGAATACAATGGCCGACTGAGGACCACCAAATGATATTGGGCAACAAGATTCTTAGCATAATCCACGCTCTCAGCCACAAAATGGCTGGAGAATAATCACCTCATCAACATCCTAAGGCTGCAAAACTTTTTGGTTAAGGAAGTTTTATTACCGACCGTTCTGATTCCCAACCATGTATACTTATGAAGTCTCTAATATGAATGAGTATCGAATCATAGACGTCTCTTGCTGATGGGCGATCAGCTGGGTTCTTCATTGTACACCGGCAGAACAAATCAACAAGAAATCTCAAGGTTTCTTGACCCACCTCTAGCTCCTCCGACTTTGAGCCAGATCCCATACTAGTATGGTCATTTAATGATGCTAATGAGCCCATCTCACCTGTTAGCTTTGGCCGTTCTCCCTCCTGCTTATAAAACAACATCAAGAGAAGTATTGAGCCTTATTTCAAGACCAAAAGCAACGTCACATGACATTAGTCGTGAAAATGATGACTGAAGACATGAATCTCTCTACAATTTTACCTGAATAAGGTCATGGATTAGTGGCTCAGATAAACCTGAATATGGCACTTCCAAAGTCAGCAATTCAAAAATCAGACAGCCATATGACCAAATATCCACTTCCTGCAGCCATTTAAGCGGGGCAATCCATCAGTACGGTTCAAAAGAAAAAAAAATTACAAAATTGCAGAGTTCGACAAAATTCTTGGGTAAACTAAAAGAAAGACTACCATCCCGTATGATTCATGTTTATGCATCGTCTGAAGAACTTCCGGAGCCATCCAGCGAGGAGTTCCAACACAGATATTGGGAGGATGTACTCCAATATGGGCAATACAACACGAATGTATAGAAGATCGAAGAGGAACTGCTCTATCAAAATCACAAAGCTTCACGATAGGCGTTCCATCAG
This sequence comes from Rhodomyrtus tomentosa, assembly GCA_028455895.1. Taxonomy (NCBI): domain Eukaryota; kingdom Viridiplantae; phylum Streptophyta; class Magnoliopsida; order Myrtales; family Myrtaceae; genus Rhodomyrtus; species Rhodomyrtus tomentosa. The sequence continues at coordinate 41,999,697 of JAPCWY010000003.1, read as the reverse complement.
CCCTTCTTGCATCAAGATCAATCAAAATGTTTTCACTCTTGATGTCACGATGAATAATATGCTTTGAATGCAGCTCCACCAAAGCAGAAGCGACGTCCCTAGCAATAAAAAGACCCATATTTATTGGGACATGCTTTTCACCAGATTTAGACAGCTTCTCCAGGTAATTCTGTCATAGGAGGCATGAAATTAATACAAGGTGTAACTAAAAAGTAGAGGAAAGAAATTCTGAAAGCACATTGATAGCAGTATGGAAAGAAACGCACCTTCAGTGACCCTCCTTTCACATATTCCATGTAAATTGCAGAACGCCATATACGGCGATCAGGATTTGCATCCGCCGAAGTAACCCGCTGAGAAGATATCTGATGTCCGTACATTTCCACTATGCAAGCATGTTGTAGAGCACCCAGTATTCTCACTTCGCCTAGACAACTATACTCCAATTTCCTAATTTCCTCAATTGAGTTGCCACATATTTCCAAGGAACGGACCTGCAGAATCAACTCACAAACATTTATGCAGAAAACATGAGATGTGAGGCTGTGTTTGAGAAAGTGTCATCAGAATGCTTCTTTGAAACTTGTCAATTCATGAAAAAGAATCATGTTTGCAATAAAAGCATTTCATTTTTGTGAATTTAATTTACTATGTTTGATTTCTAAAGTAGGTTTCACTCGTTTTCACTTTTAAATTTCTAAATTCAAAAATTGTCTTAAAAATATATTAGCATTGCCAAACGCAATGGCTGAAAAAGATATCCTAAGATGCCTATTTGCTGGAAGTTAGGCATCCAATATCACTAACAAGGTTTCTTGATTGATTGATAAAAACTAACAGGTACTGACTGAAACCAAATAAAAAGATTAATTATCTTAAGATGTATGATAAAAGACAATGTCACAAATACTGCTGCTGCTAATTCAAGGGATTACCTTGGCTACAACATTGGCTGAAGCATTAGTGCAACGGACAATAGAGGTAGAAGCTGCTTTGTAAATTTCATCAGATGTGGATAGAGAAGGAAGAACACATCCAGAGTTGGAAATGCCTTTCATTGAAAGAGAATCTCTAAACCGCCTAAGAGGAATATACCTACATAACAAGCTCATGCTTCAGAAATTCACGCAAACAACAAGTATGTGAAACAAAGAGAGAAATAAATAAAAAGCAATGGCACTCTATTGTTACAGGACTCCAAAAAGCACATAGAAAATGTGTCCAGTGAAAACTATACCCAGTTAATACTGCTTTAGCTTTTTTATCAAAATAGTCATGCATAATCTGTAGCTTCTCTGTTGTGAATTTTGTCCTCTTATGCAGCTAATATAGATTCACTCCAAAGATAACACGCTGTGAAACAATTTACATCATCCACGCAGAAATCACTAATAAAGTTATTTTTTTTCTCCACCCATTGTTTAAGCTTCAGAAAAATTCTTAACGGTTAACCTCGATGCTTTTTACTTTTTCTTTTTCTTTGCCACGTTCCAACCCAGCAAATGGCAGGCCATTCAATGTGCCTCCACATAAAGGTTGTATTTCCCAGTTTCGATACAGGGGACATAGTTCAATATAGTCTAACTCTAACACACCTTCACAGACCCCTCAAATTGCACTCTCAACATCTTCATTTTTCATCTATATTACGTTTATTACTTGTGTACTAAGATCACAAAATTATTTTAGTATAGCACATGGTAAAGATGAGCAAGCACCAAAAAGTTCTAATTTCACCCATGGCAAAAAACAACAGTGACCAACAAGTATCTCACCAAGAAAGTTTAATTGAACTCAAGCATGAAAACTCTGAAAAAATAGCCTGACCATCAAATGAGAAGAGTGTACTGACCTGCAAGCATACTCTGGGTCTGTCTCTTCTCGTATATCAAGTGGACGGCATGCATCAACCACCATGCGGACCCATATATCCCCCTTTTCTACAAGAATGATGTTCCAAGCATGCGGAGAAAAATCGAGGTAACCTCTAACAAGCTCACAGGGCACCGGAGGCACCATTCGATCACATAGATACTGGGAAAAAATTGGTGAGTAGTCAGCTTAAAGTATTTCAAAATAAACAAGAAAAACATAATTACAACAAACAGCCACCTTCATGAGAATTGCCCTATGTCTGCAAACACCAAACTTCAGAGTCCCTATAGGAACAATAACAGAACCCTGTCTCGCTTTGATAGACTGAATAGATTTCTCACATAGATCACTCAATATGATATCCTGATTATTGAGCATTCGGTTGACAGATGAATCGGCGTATTCACGATTTCCAGTTAAGCAGGTGCAAATGAAAGGCTTTCGATAATTCGAACCAGATACAGCCTTTCGCGTCCTTTCTACAATTGCATTTCTGTCACACCCTCCAAAATGATCCGACACAAAAAGAGCAAGCAATGAAGATATTTGAAGTGCACAATCCTCCAGTTCCTGATCTTTAGTTAAACCACTTAATCGCTTGAAACGATTTACTAAAGCCTGCGCAGTGAGTGTAACTGCATCTAACACTTCATCTTTGTCCCTGAAAAATGTCACAATATTAGACCCAAAGAAGAAAGAATCTATCATGAACCTGTAGCAAAGCTATTACTAGACATAGAAAACAGAGGACAGAATCCAAACCTGTCTACAAGAATTACTTCGCGTGAGTCGATGGGTAAATTTCTCTCGTAACTACTGAGAGGCATAAAAGGTTGGTCGCGTCCAGCATCATAAAAGCCATCAGGCAGATAATCCTCAACACCACAGAAAGAGAAATCACAATACTGGCGGGATAGATCTAAACTCTCATCAGCCGGCCGGCGACACTTGCATGGTTTAGGGTTATCAAGATGCCGATCACAATACCTTTTACACTTGATACTGGCCTCATGCTTCTGTACTAATGACTCAGCATCTTGCTCATCAGTAGAGGCATTTGACATGATTGTAACGTCTGCCAGCTCTCTACTTGCAGAGTCAAAGGCAACATTTGAGTGGTTCTCTACCTTCAATTCACTTTTTAAATTAACGCCGTCCTCATCCACGCTGCTAAGCACATCTTCAGGTGCAATTTCCCCTGAAATTGATACTTTATCTCCACCATCCACACGGGTGATTTCTGATGTTGCATCTCTTGAAGCATCATCTTTAGACAACTTGCACATATCATCACCCTTTTTGACCAACTCCTCCGAATATATTTCACCTTTCCACTTCCTGCTGTTGTTTAAACGTTCTAGCCGAGCTTTTTGTTGCAAATAGTGCCTCCTCTTCCACCTCTTTGATTTCCGAGCCGAAAAACATCTAGCATTTGATGCTGACCCAGCCAATAAATTTGGCCCAGTATGGCAGGAGCCTACATAAAGTACATCCAGTTATTAGAGAAGGAGTAAGGCTGAAGAAAGCCACACGAAATAAGCGCAAAATATACATGAAAAAGCTGAAGAAACTAAATGTGCAGGCCTTACTGCTAGAAGAGATCGTTCCTTCGTCATCTGGGGTGGATTCATACACTTCCATTTCAGCCAAAGAATTGGCACTATCATCGTTGGACAACTCCTTCCCGTCTATATCGCAGGATATCCACGAAGGTATTTGAAAACTGAGAAGCTTATTGTTCTTGAATAATTAAAAACACCAGAAAAAATACATGTTAATTTCTCTAGTTGAACACTTATCTGCAAAAGTATCAAAGAGACGAAAAAAAAAGTACATGTGCCAATTATACCAAACCCTAGCATCTCTGCTTAGAAGTTCATCTTAAAAGAAGAAGAAGAAGGTCTGACCGCAATTTTATCATAGAAACAGAGCTTCGTCATACAATTATTCCATGGACATGCACAAAATAAATAATTAGAAGACAGGTTTTCTAAGCACCTGAAGATTTAAACTTCGCAGGCAATGCATGGAGTCAAGTTCAAGAGGGCCTATTGATGTCAACCTGTTACTTGAAAGGTCTAAAACTTCCAATCGCCGAAGAGAAGACAAACCAGAGGGGAGTTCCACCAATTTATTATTAGCAACCTTCAAGGACGTCAAAGAATTTAAATAACTTATTTCATTTGGCAAACTCTTCATCTTATTAAATGAAAGGTCCAAGTACTCCAATTTGTTCAGGCAACCAATTTCTGGTGGGAGGCATCTGCATGGGCAAAATGGCACCATAATCAGCATAAGTAAATGACTCCTACCAATACAGGAAGCGAGCAAATCAACAACAGTAAAAAGTTAAGAGTAATAAGAAATACAATCTGGACACAGAACATTGCAGCAAAGAAGCAAACCGCATCCTTCATTTAACATATATATTTCTATATACATTGACCTCCCAAACTTATTTGAGGTGAATATCAGTTGTGAATCACCATTGAAGCATAAGAAAAGATAATGACTAATCAAACACAATAAAGTCTAGCCACATAAATTGATCTTGAATCAGGTTCATAAATTTATTACATTATAAGTTTGCGATGAACTTCCTTGACTCGGCTCATTGTACCCTCCTCTGTGTCGTCTTCAACATGAAACTTGAAATTGTCGGAATTTTTTTTCGTTTCAGAAAGACTAAAATAATAATAGCTATTTTTATTTCATCTAAATTAAATAATGAAATCAAATTGCATGTATCATGTCTTAGTAAAGTAATAATTAAACATTATATTGGCTTAGATCTTATCTAATTCTAATGAGATATATAGTATTATACAAAAATGTTCAAGAACAAAATACCATTAAACTTCAAGGAGCTTTGTACATATTTTAACTTACTAATAAATAATATACACTTTACTGTGTTTATTCAAGATTTTCGTAGAAAAAGATTTTTACTTGATTAAAGATTTTAAACCCCATTCCCTCCCCCCCCCCCCCCCAAAAAAAAAAATAATAATAATAATAATAATAATTCTGGCTCAGTCAGTGTTCCCATACAGTCTACTTTGGTTCCATACGTATTCCTTGAACACAATGTGGCCAGAAAATTTAAGAAATAGCTCTCCTTAGAAATCCAAACTTCCAAAAAATGCATCGGAACATGGAGTGGCTGTTTCAAGCTTACTTTAGTCATAGTAGAATGGGACAGGAGAAAAGGCTTTTAGATGGTTGTCGCATAACGCCATATCGGCTACTTTCTACACTCACGAGTAGAGGAGAGTGGATGGTAGGAACTAAACTCAACCCTCATCAATCTTGGTAAAGATGGATTACTGCTAGGTCAACACACTATCCCAGAAAGTATTTGCTACTAATAACAATAACATAAATAAATTAATGAAGAATTTTGAATATGAGTACTTGTCAATGAGAGGTAACACTTTTGTCAACATGAAATCACAACATTCCAAGGTAAAAGATGTAGAGAAAGATGTACAATCTACTCTTCCTGCTCATATAAGAAATGAACAGCATACTTCACCATCTATAAATTTTACAGTGACACGGCACGATATCAAGGCAAAACTGCAAGAAAAACTTCCTGAAGGCAACTAAAGCAACCATGAAAACCGCTTGCCAAAAGGGCTACATCTTACACCGTGTTGAAACAATACTTACCAAATGCATCCTGTGTCAAGACAGAGAACAGAAAAATGTCTAAGCAAGAGTACCAAAGCTAATGGACCGTCAAATGGTCCCAGAAAACCAAACATAAGCCCCAGAAAGCTTCTTACACCTAAGGAGCGAGTACTAACTTAAAAGACCAATTTTCTCTTCCTGACATTCCCCAAACACTCAATCTTACTAATTCACAGAACTACACAGGACACATTGTACATAACTCAATCCCAATCAAACAAAAATAAAAACTTGAAACTAACCATACCAAACAATAACACAAACAATATACCTTATTGAGAAATGACAAACGGAGAGCTTGGTCAAACACTTGAGCTGCGCGATCTCGCTGAGCAAAGGAAAGACCGAAGGCCGGCGCAAAGCCTTACTGAGTTCGAGCTCTTTCAGCCCTTCCAACTTATGCAACGCCAACCCATTCAGCCCGGGAGGCGACATCTTCACTTGCAAGCACTCCAACCCCACCAAACTCCCCAACTCATTCGAGAACAAATTCAACTCATTGGCGAAGAACTTCAACGTCTTCAGCCTTCTCAGCCCCCCAACCCACTTCGGAAGCAAACTGAACTCGTTTTTATACAAATAAAGATCCTTGACCGAGGACCCACTCAAGGTTGGGGACAGCAGCGAGTACTCCAGGTTCTCCCCGGACACGTCGAGGCACAAATCGTCATCCGAAGCGCCACTCTGGCTACAAGAATCGCGAGTCGGGCTCGGGGGCTCGGGGTTTTCGGGAGGATCGGCATCGCACTCCCCTTGCATTGCGGACCGCGATTGATTCAAACGAAGAAGACGAGAAGAAGAAAAATCAGAACTTTGGGACGGAAGAGAACAAAGAAAAAGAGGGGGTTTCGCCAAGAAGGAGGACGATTCTTGAAATGACGCGCGAATTCAAGAAACTTGGGGAAGGGGACAGAGCGAGACGCACCGGGGGAGGATAAAAAGCAAAACGATAATGGAGGTCGCGAGAAGAAACCCTAGACAACGACGACGACCGTCATCTGGTCAATGGAAAGGAAACGGCATCGAAAGAGAGCGGGGGCGTTAAAAGCAGTCGCGAAGGAATTTGAGAGGAGCGCTCCAAGTGAAAAGTCCTCAACGCCCTCCACTTTCGATCCGATTCGGTGCCCGTGATGCGTAAATTTCGCGCTCGAAGGAGGGTTTTTTTGGCGAAACGGGTTCGTCGTCCCAAACCCGCGACTGGCTTTTAAGGTAAGTTTAAACAAATTCTCCCTTTTTGAATGTCGTGTTGTTTTTTCTTTCGCGAGAGAAAAAGGAACGGGGAGGCTACCGTTGCTAAGAAATTTTCCCAAAATTACGTCACGTACTTCTTGGCGATGCTCGTAAGTCCCGGCCCGGATAGATGATCCCGACCATCGTAGACCGTCGAAAGGCCAACGGAGCAAGCCTCTTTGTAGCGATACTTGACTCATAATGTTCACTAACGGCATAATGTGCGAGTTTATTGCCGATCATTAGACCCATTAAATGGGTAAATCGAATCGGATTTTGGATAGTGGCTATGAGTCAAATTGATCATCCGTATAAATCCGTTTTTATCAATATGGTCTGACCCGATCCGAAATCGACTAGTACCCAACTCGACATAGGCTCGAAATTTTGAGTTCGACCTCAGATCATTTTGACCAAAAAAATAGTCATTAAATCATATCTATTATTTGTCATGGGAAATACCTCGAAGATATTAATTTATGCATGGGAAATACTCAAATTGATAACTATGTAGGAATTGCGTAATTCACTTACTAACTGCCACCTTCACCGTGAAATTCTTTGATTAAGTCCTTTTATTATTGACATGGTCACATATGTAATACCGACACGACACGAAACACGACACTACACGATATGCCGACACGTAATCTCTAAAAAAATTAAGAATTCAACACGCTGGAACACATTACATATTAAATATATATTTTTATATATACGAAATAAATTATCATTTTTTGTAAAAGAAAAAAACAACGTGCTCAATTCATTTGCAAAAGAGGTATGTTTTTTTTTTTCTTTAAACAAGCACACAAATTCACGTAAACAACCTTCAATTTTGCATAAAATGCCAAAGCGAGGGGTTAACAAATCAGAACCAATGGTCGCACGGTAATTCACAACACCAAACCAAGATCACCGGACCAAACGGAACAAATTAAGTAGCACCACGAGCACATTAAGTATGATTAGTGCAACCAACATGCCAAGTAAAACAGTTTGCTATATGGACACATCCTCAAGTTCACAAGATATAGACTCCACTGTATTGCGTGCCTAGTGTCAACAGCACAGCAAAGAACTAGCTTTGCCATAAAAGAAAAAATTGCAGCCGAGTAGTTTTCAAACAGTCGCCATTCGAGCTGAGCTGCTTCCTATATCCCCGCTTACTTCTTGGCTTTTCTCTTGCATGTGTCTCCTTCCTTTTCGTTTTCAATCTGCTTTTGGTTTTCCCCCACCGGGAGTCAAAGGAGCGAGTGAGGTCATGTCGCCTTTCTATATGAATCTCAACAGACAGAACAAAATAGTGTGGGCCACAAACCACAATCGGCAGTGAGCGGCGAACGAGATCGAGCAGCAAGAGCGAGAGAGCTTGCAGGAGGCGAGCCAAGCGGAAGAGGCGATCCGCGAGCTGAGGTGGCAAGACTAGGCGAGGTGAGCGACGAGGCGAGCTAAGGGCCTAGGGCGAGGCCGGCGGCCACTAGGCGAAGATCGGCGATGAGGGGAGGCGAGGGGAGGCGAGAGCAGCAAGAGACAGACGCAAGACAGAGAGGACTCAGAGTTGGAGGAGATGAGCGACCACAAGGGCAAACGTAAAAAAGAGTCAAAGACAAACTGAGGTAGTCAAAAATTAGGTCACACTTTTGAACTTTCTAAATAGCCCGGGTTGTGAAGGGGTTGACATCAAGCCCAAAGGTTTTAGATGGACCGGGTTCGACCTTCTCTGACCACTTCTGCTTCGACCGTACCAAGCCAAAACTCGCTAAATAATCTCAATGGACAGGGATAATCCGAGATTCAGCCACTAATCGACAGTTAACATTGGCCTAAAGCTTTGTTTAGAGAATTTGGAAGGATAGGATGAATAATCATATCTTTAGCATGACAGAAATAAGCGGATGCTCCTTGCATTGGCACCCTTTAAACCATCTAGAAAAGAGATGCCATTTATTGTCATTCTCTTTCCGGGTACTTATAAAAAAAAAGTCATAAACCTATTGCAATTATACCAATTCAATATTACTTATTCTTCTTTTCTAATTGAGTCCTAAACATTTCTAATAATATGTTTTAATTTCTTTTCTTCCTATGCCTATTGTGGCCAGCATGGATCACGAAGGCCTCCTCGGCCACCTTGTCGTTCGCGGGAGAAGGCGGCCTCGCCCATAGCTGGCGAGGCCATGGCCAGCTTTGCTCGCGGTCGATTGAGCCATGGCAAGGCTGTCCTCACTCGGATTTGGGTTAGACGGCCTCGGCGGCTGCCCGTGAGTTCCAACGGCCCTCATCAGCCACAAAAGGAGTATGAAGAAAGAAAAAGAAATAGAAAAAAGTGAGAAAGAAGTAATAAAAATATTGTAAAAATTTATTCACGTCAATGTTGGCCAGCAAAGTGGACTGAACAATTCTCAATTGACAGAAAAAAAAAAAAAAAAACCTTAGGCCTGAATTGGCACAATTAATATATTAATGGTAATTTCCCCTTTTTTCTGTTAAAAAACATCTCCTAAGTAATAGCATAAAGATAAATTCAGGTAGGGGTTACTGTGAATACAGTTGTACAGACGTTATTGCTAGGGATCTCATGAATCAATAATAAAAGCCAAACAAGATTATGCATACAATTGTCATTTGAAAACTCAAATCAGTTGCTAAAGATTTGAAAAGTCCAACTAATGACGCAGCTTGTAAAAAAAAAAAGCTAGAGATTTTCGAGTTAGGTTGAAGCAACCAGATGTCACCCATTCCAAAATCGAACTCGGAAGGGGAAAAAAATAATTAGGGCCGCACGTGTCGAACAATTTTCGGGACACGTCTTGGTACGGGATTATCTGGATGACAAAGTTAAACCAAGTAAGTGGATCTATTAAGTGACGGAGCTCTAAAGAAAAATCATTATTAATGGTCCAAGACCATACATATAGATAGATAAAACTTCTATTTATTTGATGAATAGATAGATAGGCCGAAAGTATCATAACTATACTTAACGATAAAATATTGGGAAAAGCCCATATATGGAGAAGATTTTTTGTCGACGTTGGAAAAGGTAGAAGTCCCATTCCTACTAACTAGAGGTGACAATATGCGTCACAAACCCATATTTGACCCATATTTGCATAAAATGGGTCGAATATGGGTCATTAACTTTCAAATAGTTTACTAAAAATTGGTCAATAATGAATCACACTTAAATCAATTTTCGACTCATATTGGACCCACTTTCGACTCAAAATGACAACATCCTTTCATAAGTTACAAATGGTCCCGGAGATCGGAGCTAGAGTTGGCGATCAAGGCCGAGATCAGGACAGGGATCAGGATCGGCGACCAGGGCCGGGACCGGGGTCGTGACTAAGGTCGATGCCATGATCGGGGCCGGAAATGGAGCCGGGACCCGGTGAGGGGCGCCAGCGATCGAGTCCCAGGGCAAGGGCCGGGACTTGAGACTGGTGCTGGGGCCAGAACCTAGAACAAAGCCGGGGTCATGGCCTTGACTGTGACCGAGGACAAGACCGTGATCGGGGATGGGGATGGGGCTAGGTCCTGGGGCGGATGCCTGCGACCGGGTTTCCGGGTCGAGGCTGGGACTCGGGGTGGGTGCCGGGGCCAAGTCCCGAGGCTGAGGTGGGGGCAGGGGCCGGGTCCTAGGGTCGAGACCGTGTCTCGAGGTCGGAGCCGGGACTAAGACCAAAACTGGGGTTGGATCCCAAGACTAGGGCTGCAGTCGGGGCTATGGCCGTGACTGTGGCCGGGACCCGGGACGAGTGTTGGGACTGGGTCCTGGGTCAAGGCGGGGACCCGAGGCCTGGTGTTAGGGCAGAGGCGGGTGCCGAGGACGAGACTGGGGCAGGAGCGGTGGCCGTGGTCGTGACCGGGGCCGAGGATGGAGCAGGTCCCAGGGTCGGGATCAGCGCCGGGTCCTAGGACCGGATCCCAAGACCCGCGCCGAGGCCGTGGCCGTGGTCTTGACCGTGACCGAGGTCGGGACCCGGGTCTAGCACCAGGGTCGAGGTCGGGACTCAGGTGGGTGTCGGTAACTAGGTCGGGCACCCGGGCAGGGGCCGGGACCTAGGCTAGGGTCTCGGGGTCGGGGCCGTGGGCGTGATTGTGGCCAAGACCGTGATTGGGGATGGAGCCGGGACCCGGGGAGGGTACCGAGGCTGCGATCGAGGTCCTATACCTGGACTCGGGGCGGGTGCCGGGGCTAGGATTGAGGCAAAGGCCGAATCCCGGAACCGAGGCCGAGGCCGGGGCCGAGTCCCAGGACTGGGGCCAGGGCCTAGACCGAGGTCGGGACCTAGTCCCGGTGCCGGCCCGGGGTCGGGTCCCAGGACCGAGATCGAGTTTAGGGACTGGAGCCGTGACAGGGGCTAGGGTTAAGGTCGGGACCGGGACCAGGACCGGGATCGGACCTGGGGTTGGGGTCGGGACTCGGGGCGGGTGCCGGCGACTGGGGCAGGGACCCGAGGAGGGGCCGAGATCGGAGCCGAGGACGAAATCGGAACAGGGGTCGGGGTCGAGGACGGGGCTGAGTAGGGGCCAGGAACAGGGTCGGTGTATGGACCAGGGCTGAGGCTAGAAAGTATTTTAGTAATATTATTTTCTTAAAATATTATTGTGTTTTGATCGTATGATTCAAAACGGGTCGAATCGGATATGAGTCAATCACGGGTCGAGTTGGGTCATTAAATATGGGTCAATATGGGTCAGACCATATTCGACCCGACCCACCCATTTGACACCTCTACTACTAACATAGAAATTTGAAGTGGAATGAAGGGGATAATCCATGAATATTAATATTAGAGATTGATCGAAAAGCAACGATATAGGCTCGTGTGAGTGGGAAACAGAAAATATCTATTCTAGTTCTATCATCAGCTATGGGTTCCAATCTAAGAAAAATTATAAAGAATGTTTACTATCTCATTCGATCACGGCGGGAGTAAGTCAAATAGAAAAACTCGCATTGGTTTTAAGGATAATCAGGCTCACACTGATGACTTCCACCACATCAAGGCTACACTCTATCGTTGAGTTATATCATGTCCTTGCTCCTATCAAGAAATAAAACTGACTAATCCTAAGACAACGGGTTGAGAAACTCAACGCCACTATTTTGCTATTCTTGAACAACTTGAAACCCGTGTGTTGCCCAGGGCATAAGAGGCATGATGACTTGACGTCATCCTCACCTTACTTCGGCTTATCACCGTATTAACAAACAACAAATTAATCTTCATAAATTGCATTTCATCGTAAATGTGAACTATTTATACAAATAAAAAAGTGCATTGAATTTCGACGCGTTTATCTATTTACGTAGCATTAGCAATATGTAAATCGTCAGTGCCTCCGCCTCTGTCGTAGCTATTGAACTTGAAGTGCAATGGAAAAGATTCTGGTGGCTTGATGTTTCAGCTAGACCAGGAAACCGCGAATTGTCTTTGCTGCTTGCAAAATGAAGCTTGGTCCACACTGAATGACAGCTCCTCTTTCAAAGCTACTAGACTTCATTAGATTAGGATTCAGCCACATTAAAGTGACCAAGCAAGGTATAGAAGCTATCAAAATTACTCCTGATGAGCAAGTTATCATTGATCAAGCGTGGAATCGGAGGCTCAATGAGGAGTCCGCAACCAATGTCTCGCTCGCTTCGAAAGAAGGCGAAACCTTTTTCTTCGACGAAACTTGCCGGTGAGTAACAAGTCATGTTGTACTGCACGTGTACGGCGGTTTCAGATATTTTGGACCTGCAAATCCATGCAAAGTGGAGAACAAGGCATTTCTGCAAGGGGGAGCTTAGAACCACATTTGTAACAACAAGAGAGAGAATGTTGATCATCATAGCAGCAGATAAGGTCATGTTCTCCATGACAGCTACCGCCCTAGTCATCCCAACAATCGAGATTCAAATGCAGGGTGGCAAGTTCATCTTCAAAATAGCAAAACGTGGCTTGCAGCACTCATTAAATCGGACCAATAACCCGGATTGAACTGGTCACGTATGCAGACTGCTTCTAATGTCCTTGCTGGCACCAAGGCAAGCTGAGAGTCGCCAAAAGCATTATTCGCACATTTTTTTCTGTATCATTCAGTTCAGGACTTCAAGAGGCAATATTTAGGACTAATGAGAATGAGCTGGATTGGTCCACTATTGGTTTACTTCATAGATGTAGTTGCGAGTTTGTGCAATTAAGCTTATACAGCAAATACCTAAAGCTTTGAACTTGTGAAGAGACTGAAAAAGCAAGTTATCTTGGTAGCTCGAACAAGGACATATAACATTAGAATGAATCGTCAGGCCTCTATGCATTGTCAATTTCACTTATATCCATGAACGAGCTGTCTCCCATTGCGATATCCTCCAATTCACTGATGGATTCTCCCTGCTCAAGCTGCATAGGGATGCCTTCACCCTTAGACCTGCCCTCAAGCACATCATTATCTTCCATATCCGATAAGTCCGTAAAAGCTTCTATCTTTTTCTTCCTCCCTCTATAACCAATAAGGCTTAGGGCCTTTTCCTTCCAAATAACCAGCGGACATTTCTGAATCAGCTCCGCACCTTCATAAGCTCCTGTCAAGAACACGCTGAACCTCTTCCCCCTCTCAGAGACGTAGAAAATGCCAAAATGCTTCAACAGGAGTCTCATGAGCTTCTGAGGCATCACGAATTCTCGTCGAAAGTGGGTGAGGTGATCAGTTACCAACCTCTTTTCCATTGTGAAGCTAAGTAGCTCATGCATCACAGCAATGGCCCTCTTATCGAATTCTTTGGATCCAGCTTGTAGGCCATGTGCATCAGCATAAGGAGATAAGTAAGACCTTTTCTGAAAGTGCTCAATCTTCCCTCCATATCTATACACCTTTTTGTAACTGGCAGGAAATTTCAAGGGGAAAGATAGGGAAAGCAACCCTGGAGTATGAGAGACAGACTCTGATACCCCCAATACGGATTTCTCCAACTCTGTGATAGCCCAAGCAGGATTCCACTCTATGAGCTCGAGATAATCAACTTCATCCGGAGATTTGACCACTTTGAAGTGCTGTGGGTACTCATGCACCCACTTGCTCCTAAAATCAGCTGGCAAACCAAGCTCTCTCCTGAAATGCGCTATTTTGTCTAGTGGAAGCCGTTTATCTACCGACATCATCAACATCCTAGTCACGTATTCAGCAGCCATGCCTGAGTGTTCCCTAATCAATCTCTCCTCTTCCTCTAACAAGTCCTCGGCTTCTTTAGTCATTCCACACCACAACACGCCTTTCTGATCCTTATACAACTCAAATAGTTTCGGCGACTTCCGAATAAAATCCACTATACTGTGTGGCTTGGGCAAGTTAATTTGCTGCCGGTATCGATCCAACAACCTCACGGGCATTATCATTTCCGGTTCTTTCTTCAACATTTCCATCAAAACCAACACCTTAGACACCACTTTATGCTTCTCAGTGGCGATTTCAAGATCATGGACCCTCTTGTCTTTGCTCCTATCTTGCACTCTCTTGCTCGTGGTCATGAATCTACACTGCGAACAGTTAAATAAAACCACCCCAAAACTCCGATTTCTTCTCAGGGTAGGCAAACGCAATAGGGAGGTGACAATGGATCCAAACTGTCTTGTCGCACTCCATTCATTCGAGGAAGCTACGGTTTCAAAAACGAATTGAAGATGGGTCATCTCAAGATGCTAATGCCTTGCTCCAAGTTCAAGAAACAAGCGCAAGAAAAGCAAATGCCTCTCCGTCAGGACAGACATCAAACAGCTTGCGTGCAACAGAAAGAGGGAAAACAAGACCCCAAAACGATAACATTCGATTAGATCACCATAAATGGGCGATTACCACCTGCTTGGATCGCTCGACCAGCATCGGTTTTGACTTCAACAGAAGCCAATTCGATTTCAGGTGTGGCTTGTGCGGAATATGGAGCAGCAGCGAGGCGCGAAGAAGAGCAAAGGGACGGGGGTTTTGGGTTTTCGCGAAGGATAACATCGCCAACATCCCCACCCTTCGCGAAGGACTTGGGCAGTACTATCTTATTATTGCGTTTGCCCAAAAGCTAAAAAAAATTAAAACGTGTCGGCTTTTTGTTAACGAGTTCTTCGTTTCTTCGAACAAAAATTTCGTTTTTTATTAATAGCTTATTTTGAGTCATCAAAAAAATAAATAATTAGAAATTATAATGAGATCCATATTTTTAATAAATTATAACGCGGAACGTACTGTTATTTTCACGCGATTATACAAGCAATGTCCAAAATAAAAAGAGATTTGCATTTCTCGTTGTAATAAAAACGATTCTTTGATTTGAATAATTAAAAGAGCTCGAGATTCTTATGAATTGTTATTTTCACGTGTTTATATAAAACCAAGCATTAAGATTTAGTGATATCGTAAATTCATAAAACTCAATTAAATATCTTTTTCTTTAAACAAAAAAAAGAAAAATAAATAAATAAACTCAATCGAATTGCGGATATCAAACCGTTATTACTCAGTTCGATTCCTGCTTCCCGCCATTTATATATAAACTTAACACGCTCCAATTTCTGATTGCCCAATCGCCAAAAATTTGAAGGTCTCTCCTTTGCAGAGGCAAACCAAGCCTGCGATCACACAGACGCGGAGAAATTTCTCGCCGATCGTCACGCGAAGATGACCTCATCTCTTGAGTGACTTTCACCTATCTCCACGGATTTGTTGATTCTTGTCCTCTTCGCGATTTGATCGCAAAGACGATGGTTTTCTGAGCTTCGGCCTTGCGTTTCTCGCAGATCTACAAAGGCGAAGAGCAGATCCAGCCGCAGCTCTTGGGGAGAGAAGGCATCAAACGACGGAGATGTTGGAACCAAAATAATATGGCTGACCTTTCGGATATAAGAAACGAGGCACGAAATGGATGAAGAAAATCTTATTATTGGAGAACACTTTGCTTTGGCTTCTTAGCAATACATAAAACAACACTCAAGTACTTATAGTAAAACCTCTAACACTCTTATAAATACGACAAATAATAAACCAAACAAAAAACAAAAGTCAATCACCGTGTAAAACCAAAATTTTGCAAAAGAGAACAAAAGTCAAAAAATGAAAAGCAAATCAAGTCTTAAAGAAAACCGCATTTGTCTTTTTACTATTCATGAATAGTTTTTAAGGATTAGAGATAAGTACATTTGTCTTTTTACTATTGATGAATAGTCTGTAGGGCTTAGAGATAAACCCATTTGATTTCTCCTTTTATGGAAAATTAATTTTGTTAATATTTTAACAACCTCCCTTAAAATTGATTTCCATACCAAGCATCTTCTTCAATTTTTCGAAAGAATCTGTCTTCAATAGTTTCGTCAAAATGTCTGTAATCTGGTCTTCTGATCTACATAAATTAAGTTAGATGTCACAATCTTTGACTTGCTCGTGAATATAGTGATACTTGATGTCGATGAGCTTGCTCCTACCATGAAATACAGAATTCTTGGCTAATGCAATAGCCGACTTATTGTCACATATCATTTTAGTAGGATATGTTTGCTCATGCATCAATTCATACAGCATCCTACGAAGTCATATCGCCTGACAAGCCGCTGAACCTAACGTCATGTATTCTGCTTTAGCTATCGAGAAGGCAACAACTTGTTACGTTTTGGAAGACCAAGAAACTACTCCTTGATCCAAGAAAGAATGCATACTCTGATGTACTTCGGAGTCTCGGTATCATTTGCTCAATCACTGTCTGTGTATCCCATTAGACCAAAGTTGTCAGTATAAGAATATAAAATTTCATGGTCATAAGTTCCACTGACATATCGTAAAATGCTTTTTGCTAGCTTTTTGCTACCTGCAAATGTGATTGGTATGGTCTTTTCATGAACCTGCTAATAATACCCACTCCATAGGTAATATCTGGCATTGTATAAACTAAATATCTCAAATTGCAACAATACTTTTAAAATAAGTGGGATTTACCAGCTCACCGATCCCTTTTTTCTTCATCTCCAACCGTGTTGCTACAGGAGTTCGGATCAACTTGAGCGATTCCATTTTAAATCACTTGAAAATATCATTAGCATATTTCTATTGTGAAACAAATATGTCATCATGTGTCTACTTCACTTCAAGGCCAAGAAAATAGGACATCAATCATCTCAAACTGGCTAGTCATAGCCTCCATGAATAAATAATTTCTCATAGCTCCCTATAAATATCAAGTCATCAACATAAAGACACACAATTAAGATGTCACCATTAGTATTTGACTTGACACACATTATATGCTCGTATGGGCACTTTTGAAAATGATGCTCTAATAGGTATGTGTCGATACATATCAAGCACGAGGTGCCTGTTTTAGACCATACATCTCATTATTCAATTTGTAAACCTGATTTTCATGCCATTTCTTCTCATAACACTGTGATTGCTCTACATGAACTTCCTCTTCAAGAACACCATTGAAAAATGCTGATTTCACATCCATTTAATGGATCATTCAACAGTTTTGAGCTGCAAGTGTTAAGACCATTCGAATGGTATCCATCCGAGTTACTGGTGCAAATACTTCAAAATAATCAATACTTGGCTTTTGCTTGTAGCCCTTTACAACCAGTCTAGCATTGTAACGGTCCACATGATCGTTGGGTTTGTACTTCCTCTTGTATACTCACTTGACACCAAAAAGCTTTTTACCAGGTGGTAAAGAAGGTACTGTCTATGTGTCGTTCTTCTCAATGGAATGAATTTCTTCGTCCATTACTTAGATCCATTTTTCATCTACAGCTGCTTCATTATAGGTTACAGGATCACATTCGGCAAATAAATAAAACTGTACCAGTGTTCCACCAATGATGTCACTATCACTATCACCGTCTCTTATGATTACATAATCCTTGAATTTTACTGGCGTCTCCTTCAGTCGTTGTGAACAATGTAGTTGTGGCTCTGAAGCTATTGTTGGTGAAGATGCACTGCCAGTCCAAGTTGATGAAGAAGATGAAGAGCTCATTGAAGATGATAGAGATGTTTATGTCTTACCCGTTAGTGGATCATCGTCGATGGTGATGTTTTTCTGGTCACCCTTCTGGTTCCAGTCCCAAGTTACATCTTCTAAAACTAAACATCACTACTGATAATGACTTTCTCAGTAATAGAGTTATACAGCTTACAACCTTTAATTGTGTCACTGTAACCGATGAAGATGCACTTCTCGCTTTTGTCATCCAGCTTCTTTCTTCGTTCTATGGTATATGGGGATATGTCACACTCCTAAATACTTATAGAAACGAAACATCTGGTTTATTGCTGCTCCAAGCCTTTTCTGGGGTTCTTCTAAGAACATTCATTGTTGGACACCTGTTTAGTAAAAATATAGTATAAGAAACGGCTTCTGCCCAGAAATTCTTGGGCAAATTTTTAGCTTTTAGCATACTTCTTGTCATTTAAAAAATTGTCATGTTCTTTCTTTCTACTATACCATTTTGCTGAGAAGTATAGCTGGCAGCCAACTGACGTTTCACTCCATGAATTTTATAATATTTGTGAAATTCATTTGAGGTAAATTCTCCTTCTCATTTGAGGTAAATTCTCCTTCTCTATCCGATTTCAACATCTTCAAATTAAAGCCACTTTGTTTTTTCAACATAGACTTTAAATTCTTTGAACTTGCCAAAAGCTTCAGATTTTTCTCTCAAGAAATATACTCGAGTTTTTTTTTGTAAAATCATCAACAAAAATTAGCACGTATCTTTTTTGTCCGAATGATTTTACCTCAATAGTGCCACATATGTCGGTATGTACCAACTCCAACGGCTGATTTGCTCTTCTGGCTTTCCCAATTGGAAAAGAGTCTCGATGTTGCTTTCCAACGAGACATCCTTCACAAAGACGTCCCGAATCGTCAATCAATGGCATGCCAGTCACCATCTTTTTCTAGACCAATAACTTCATTCTGCGAAAATTTAGATGTTCGAATCGAAGATGCCATAGCCAGCTGCTATCTTTCTTCATTACTTGAAAATTCAAGAGATTCTTCGTTTGAAGAGTCAAGGAAAGCCTCCGGTTCTTTGTCATCTGTACCGTCGTGATCAACTTATTGTTACCACCTCTAATGGTGCAATGTGAACTTTATGGCCTTTTTCGAAAAGTTACCCAACGCTTAGCAAATTCCAAAAAAGTCCTGATACAAAGTAAACATCTATAATAGCAACATTAGTACCATCTTTTGATTTGATATTAATGTTCCCTCTGCCCATCACATGAATTTTTTATTTATTCTCGAAGTTGAATTCACTATGACTTGTCTCGTCCAATTGTGAAAATAACTCATTTCGATCGATTTTGTGATTGTTGCACCCAATATCTAGGTACCATGTGTTTGTATCCACGATACTCGAGTCATTCTTCACGCATGCTAGCACCATGTACTCTTCAACATTGGTGATATATGCATGCTCCGCCTACTCATACATCGTCTTTGCATGATACTCGGACTTATAATGTCCAAATTTGTTGCACTTAAAACATTTGATTTTTTATTTGTCAAAGTGTTTTAAATTTTTCTGGTGAAATTTGTATTTTCACCTCTACCTTGAGCTTCTCTGCAACCTCGACTGCGTTGATAGTCTCATCGGCTTAGTTGAGCGACCGAACTTTGCAATGCTTGCGTGGGATTTGAACCAACGCACTTCTGATTCATTTTTTGCTCATGGGAGCATAATGAATCCATCAACAGCTCCAACGTTAGGGTTGACATATCTTGCCCTTCCTGGATTGCGGCGACGACGACGTAGTCAAATCTTTCAGTCATAGACCTTTGGATTTTTTCTACGACACGATCATCTTGAAGTTCTTCACTATGAACCCTCAATTGACTAACGATAGCTTGCACATGATCAAAATGTGCCGATATTGATTCTGAGTCATTCATGCGTAGAGACTTAAAATCACCCCGAAGGGTCTGAAGCCATACCCGCCGAACACGATTATCAATTTTGTAGGATTTATGCAAGATATCTCAGGCGGTATTTGCGGTCTCTGGACTCGATATTTTTTTCAAATATCGTTTCCTTCACAACTTAAAAGATCGCATACAATGATTTTTGATATTTCTTTCGGGACTCCACCAAAGATTATTTCTCTTCGATTCTTAAAGCCTCGAATGCTGCGGCATCGTCCACTTCATTATAGCCATTTTCAACCAGATTCCACAAATCTTGCGACTTGAAAAGAACCTTCATATGGACGGAACAGTTGTTGAAATTCTTTCCGTTCAGCTTTAGAAGCATCATTTGAATGGAACTAGTGGATGTCATTTCTAACTCCGATACCAAATGTTGGAACCAAAACAATATGGGTGACCTTTTAGATATAAGAAACGAGTCACGAAATGGATGGAGAAAATTTTATTATTGGAGAACAATTGCTTTGGCTTCTTAACAATACATAAAACAACACTCATCGAATATAAGAAACGAGGCACGAAATAGATGAAAAAATCATATTATTAAAGAACACTTGCTTTGGCTTATTGGCAATACATAAAACAACACTAAATATTCCAAAGACGACATGTAATGAAGCAAACAAAAAACAAAAGGCAATCACTATGTAAAACCCAAAATCTACAAAAAAAAAAAAAAAAAAAAGGAACACAAAAGTCAAAAAGAAGAAGAAGAAGGAAAAACAAATCAAGTCTTAAAGTTTTTACTATTCATGAATAGTCTTCGGGGATTAGAGATAAGCTCATCTATCTTTATCTTTTACTATTCATAAATAGTCTTCGGGGATTAGAGATGTTTTTTTTTTTTCCTCCTTTTTTATGGCAAATCAATTTTATTAATATTTTAACAGAATACCCCCTGGTTCCAAAGAATCGACAAAAGTCAGTAAGAGCGAAACAGAGTGTAGGTTGCGAGTGAGGATTCTTTTTGATTCTGAGATGACAATCATGATTTTCCGATCAGCTAATGCGACTAATTTTGTTGGATTCAATTTCGTTTGTCGGATCCTCTGTTTTACACCAAAATGAGTTCAAAAGCACTTTCTCGTTGGAGTGAACTTTGCAGTCAGACCTCGTTTGCCGTTCATGTAGGAAATGATATTGTCCTGACATTCCACATCCAACGATTGACACGACGGTGAGTTATTTTCATCTTCTTTCATTGAAATGCTCTCATTTGTGGGTTTGCAGTTACTTGTGTCGGGGAGTAAATGCTGGAGATGTAAGCTACCACCCTTGGGGGTGGATTGATGTTGACGGTACTTACAAAAACTTTACATGTCTTCAGTTCTGAGAATTATGTTGAGGTACCTCTTCTTATTTGGCTAAGGCGATTTACTTTCTATTTGTTTCGTCTTTGGGTTGTCGGACTTAACGGCAATCGGAGGTTTGTCTAAAGCAAAAGTTGACCAGATATACGAAGCAGCAAAAAAGATAAAGATGGTGGTCATATCTTAAACTCTTCTTATCCTGAGATGGTAGCTCCGATCAATTGGGACTTATATAAGCATCTCGCATAGACTTAGCTTTGTTTCATCTGAATTTCTGGCCGGACTACTAGAATTGACCATCTGTTCAATGTAAGTTCTTCGTTCTGCAAACTTTGAGCTAAAATGGTAAGGAAGGAAGACCTCGATGAGTCAATGACCCTTGAGATATCTGCACTTTAAACATGTAGATATCTGCACTTGCGCCTGAAACACTATTGACACACACACTGTATTAGTATTTATCATGCGTTTCAACAAGAGCAGGTTTCACTGGTATGGCAATTTTAAACATGTTAAAGCTGAGACACTTACAGAAGCATTTGGGGAGTTTGGGTGAAAATCACAGTCCAACCACGTTACCTTTGATGAACTTTTACCGGCTTTTGTTAGTTGGCTTTCTCGGAAAACACTGCTAACATCACTTCAGGTCTGGATTAACACAACTCGCACATACCCTCTTGTGTTTCTACTCAGGTTGGTCTGAATTGGGTGTTAGGTTTGGGTCGTTAAACTTCTGTTTGGGCTTTTTGTTCAGATAAACAAAGCAGAATAGTAACATAACGATATGAATTTCTACAAAGAACGAAGATGTGGGTGATTCTGGAAGCATGCTACTCTCATTTTCTGTAGTCTGCAGTCAGTACACTCAAATGCATAATACAGTGGCTCAAAAACCACGTAGGAAAAAGGCCAGAAGAGCGTGTGCTGTGTCATAACCGTGTAAAAGCCTTAATCGTTGTCAGACTCGGACTCGGGTTGATCATCTGTCCTAGGTCTTTTTTCACCCTACTCTAGTCCTACCCATTGTGATGCTCGAAGATACTCTACTTTATTTGCAAATCCTACGACAGTTGTTTTCAATAATTCTTTATTTATGGTTTGTGGATTCCATGTTCATCAAAAATTTTCGGCTGCCAACTCACAGGGGAGGAGGAAATGGCAAGGTAGCTTATATTGACACAGAAGGAACTTTGCATCCTAGTTTAATCTGTCTGGATTTTTCTTGACCTCGACAAAGCTACTTGTGTTCCATAATCGTCTTATGTTCGTGCAAGTGCATCTGAACTTTCTTTACTTAGTACACCTGCAGTTGCCCTGAACTAATTGTATCAATAGCCGAGAGATTGGGCATGGATCCTTTTGCAGTGCGAGATGATGTAACCAAAACTTTCGACACTGGCAGATATCCCATCTTTCTGGATAGCGTACTTGCTATAACCGAGTCCTCCCCATGAATTTCAGATCATTTGTGCCCAAGCCCATACTCATGAGGATCAGTCCAAGTTGATGCTTCATGATTTTGGCTGCTAAAATGTCTGAAGGACAATTCAGGTTACTGGTAAGACACGACTTGAGAATCAATCCGTACGAATCTTGTGAGGTGTTGATAGTTGACCTTAGGTGATTAATATTTTCAGATAGCGGATTCAATCAGTGCTCACTTCCGAGTAAAATTTATCGCAAGGGGGAGACGTGCAGATCGCCAGGTTGGTTCTGAAACCATGAAATCATTCGAGTCGTCACTTTTTAGCTCATCTGGTTTGACACCAATAGATTTCGGATTGCAGCAAAAATCGGAACAGATGCTCTCACGTTTGAATTAGATAGCAAATGAATTTAAAGTTGCAGTCTACATGACCAACCAAGGTGTCGCATCACATTTTCATTTCTCCCTCACGGTTAAAGGATCTTATCCAATTTACCCCCTTGATGGTTGCATCCTGGAAGATAGCAATTTAGGGACTGCACTAAAGCTCATACTGATGAAACCTGCAGGTGGGCATGTCGTAGCTCATGCATCCAAAATAAGATTGTTGTTTAGCAAAGGCGAAGGCGATCAAGTGGCTTGCAGGGTGGTCAAAGCCTCACGCGTACCCGAAGCTGAAGCTATATCCTTTTTGAGCTGGATGGATCCTCGTCTAGCCATGGACTACTTTACCGTATTGAAATTTACCAGATTATACTGCAGAGAACAAGCGAATTACCGAGAAATCTATATCATAATCGGAGAGAAAGTCGACATCAAGTCTACATATGGATAGGTGGAGACCAGCTACGGACAGAACACGCATCCATCAACATCGTCACTTAATTTCCTCAGAAACCTCACGGAGTACTCATCACGTCAAATTAAGACAACTGACATTTGTTCTATGTGTAGTATACTTAACAAACACTCGTTTTTCAGATACCAACAGGAGGCATAGCTGATGCAAAGGACTAAAGAGGTCTCCGCAATTGCAACCAGAACAATCAGGCCAGGCGAAGCCCCTTCTTTGGTATCCGCAATTTGACATTTGTTATGGTGTTGACAGCCTCCTCTATCTTCTTTCGCATCAATATCTCTAATGGCAAAAATCACACATCTCTAATTCCTATGTTTTCCCCATATGTTGTTGCCCAACAATACGACATTCTCCTATGAACTTGCTTAATATCCATGAATATCCATGAAGGAGCTGTTTCCAACTGCAGTATCCTCCAATGCACCATGGCTTCTTCTTTGGTCAAGCTGCATAGGTACGCCTTCATCCTCAGATCTACCGTCAAGAAAATCATTATCGTGCATATCCGATAAGACCTTAAAAGATTCTATCCCTCTATAACCAACAACTCATAGGACCTTTTCCTTCCAAATAACTTGATTTCCATATAGCATGCTCCATGTTATGCTGGTCTAATAAACTAGCAAATATATATTAGTAGCACAATAGACAACTAAGCCGAAAAAAATAACATTGGAAAAACTCTGCATGATAGCTAAATGAAGTGCCAGAAATTATTCCTCAGAGCATATTAGATTTTGCAAAGGCTTGGTTTTATAAGCAACATATAAAGCCTACATAGAAACGATGTCGTTTGAAACCCTCAACATAGAGCGATCAACCAGTATATCTGAAAATTTTCAATGTATGAGATATAAGCAACAGAAGGCCAGCCCATTCAATAACTAATGGCCTGGCTGAAAAAGGGCAATAAACCACAAGACTCAGTACTGCGAGGACCAGTTCGCAGCACTCCCAACTCTAGGCATGCTGGACTCCTTCTTAGACTCCGCATCCACTTTGAATGTAGCGCCACACACTTGGCCAGAGCTGTCCACCCTGGGAACTGGCTTCACCTCATTCAGTGGGTGCTCATAACTCCTCAAACCTCCAGAGCTAGTAAAGAAGCATCCTGAGTGGAAGAGAAGGCAACATTAAAAAGGATTTGGCGCTCAAAAACCATTGGGAGACCAACATTGTAGGTGATATGCACATGTCAAAACATAGTAAAGAATACCACTTTAACCCCCTTCCAACTCATGCCAAACCTTTCTGAAACCCCCCCCCCCCAAACAAAGCAAAACAACCAACCAAAAAAAAAAGGTCTCTTGAAAGTTGAATTCATCCGTTGTTTATATTGTTACACAGCCGACCCCAACTAGTTTGGGATAAAGGTGTTGTTGATGTTGTTTATATTGTTACACAACATAACATTGTTCCTGTGAACTCTGCTTGATATCAATAGAGTTCATCCATCCTTACTACATTCCAATGCATGGAGGAAACTCCAGTGAAGCCGCATCAACTTTTCGAAAAAATAATTACCTTTAGGGAACGGTGCAAAAGATTTCCCACAGCCCTTCTTCACAACTTCTGCATCATCGGAGAGAACAAGATTACCTTCAGAATCACTTCCCCAGAAGAAAGGAACACTTCCATCAACATCCTGCATGATTAAGAGAACAGAAAGGATCAGATAGATCGCAGGTGGAAGAAGAGATTCAGAGCGAAATCCCAGAACCAAACCATGAAAATCACTATTACTTACAGAGGCCAGAAAAGCGGTTTTACAAGAGCTGTCAAAGAGCACAAAAGCAAACTTTCCGCTGATGTCTCTCACGACTTGATCAGCAGGATACGGCCCCCGATCCCTCAGAGTTCTATAAGCTTCCATGATGATAATGACCTCGTTGGCAGTCTTATTCAATCCATATTGCTGCTTGAGAAGAGCAACATTCTCTATGTGCCCTTGAAACAAGCAGAAGATGTCATCGACAACCGCAAACAATCTGCCACAGAGAGTGAGACATGTCATATATCTGCATCTGATGACCCAATCGAGGCGAGTGGTATAAAATAATTTCATCTTCTGCTTTTCGAAATAAACTGGAGACTCGAGTCCCACTTTCTAATTTGGGTGATACTTTCAGCCTCTAGTGCTATCATACTCAATTCCCACCGAAATCAGTTTGGTTTAACATTTGCCTCTCTGAAAATTGAGGTCACGAGTCTTTTTTTTTTTTAAGCTACCATTGTTATGTTAAATACCCAGCATCCTCCAAGAAACCTTTGGTTGAGCATGAACCCTTCTGATTGAGAAGGTTAAATTTTCTGAGGAAAGACGAACGCTCCTAACAAGGAAACCATAGTCGAATAAAGACACGGAGCAACTAAGATACCAATCCTTTTTTATCCTTACACAGCAAACTATCATGAACAGAATAAAACTTTACAATAAAAAAGAAGTAGCATATAACTTTGGATTTTGTGGATAATATTCCACCACGCCCACACAGCAACCACTTATAGCCCACTTTGTAAAGCAAGTCACTACACATGTTCATTAAAGACGTAAAAGTAATATCCCCAGTAACCTGCATAAGTTTTGATGATTCCAATGTAAGCAAGAACACAACGCTAAACGATATACAAAATCATTGATCTGGGTGTGATCCAGCCAGGAAGCACTAAGATCCGCGACCATAATCAACCCGATCTTAGAGTCAATCGAAAAAGAAACGAGCAAATGACCCTTCAAATGGGATCGACAAGATCTTCAACCCACAAAGAAACGACACCCAAGATGCGAACGAATAAGGGGTTGGAAATGTAAATAGGACGAGACCTGGGTAGAAGAGGGTTCTGCCGATCGAGAGAGTAGGCCACCAAGCCGGACGAGCCGAGATTGACGGTGACCGCGCCGGGATGGACGGAGGCGAAGTGCTGGCCGAGAGCGCCGCCCTTGAGGGCCGAAGTCGCCTCCGAGTGCGGGCTCTGGAGCGCCTCCGGGCTCTTCGCCACCGATTTGTCGAACACCGCCAGCATTTTCAGTCTCTCCTGTTCCTTCGACTGGGCGACGACGACGACGACGATCGATCGGTCCGATCGCAGAGCCAATTGGCAAGAGCGAGCGAGCAAAGAGAGAGAGGGACGGCCGTATGCAACTGGAGAATGGCGAGTGCGGTGGAAGTAAAGGGAGAGGCTGGAGGTGGTGATTAAATATGCGAGGACGAACCAGAGAATTCTCGAAACTGCCCTTTGCTTTCCGTTAATTGCTCCACTTTTGTTATCCATTTCTTTACACTGTTGCTGTTATCCACGTCGGAAAACAAGTGACGTGGCACCCATACAACGGAAAATCACAACAAATAATAAATTTCTAAATTTAATGTTCTAGCCAAAATAATAATAATAATATCACTTGATGTTTAGCCATTTGTAGGTTGGGAATCCTAAATTCATTCCGGGTTAAAAAAAAAAAGCAAAATTTCGACAAATTTGCTTCAATTTTAGCCATTTTGGCAAAGTCTGGATAATATTAAAGTATTCATTTGGCTGCGTTTGATAGGCTGCATATAATCTCAGATAAGATAATTTATATCCTATTCGATGTTGGGTGGAACATGAAATCTGAATTTATCCATGTGACACCCCGAAAATTCACCTTTGACACGATACCCGAATTCAATATAAGAAATTGATATCGAATTCTAGTCGATGGAAAATCTTAGATCGTAAGGACTGAGAGACAATAACTGGACGAATTCTGAAGTTTCAGTCGGTTTAGAATAGATTTCGAAATTCTTAGTCGTCGAAAATTAGGATTTCAATCCTTGCACTCAAGCCTAATCCCGACCGAGCATAGCTTGTGAAATTACCAAAATACCCTTTGTTTGGTGTCCGAAAATTCAATCTAGTCCCGATTTGTGAAATTACCAAAATGCCCTCAATTTTTCACTATATGACAAAAATGTTCAAAAGTCTTATGTGGATCCTACCCCCCTCTCTCTCTCTCCTGCCCCCTCTCCCTCTCACGTGCTCTCTCTCTCTCTCTCTCTCTCGGCAGAAAATGCTCCCCCTCCCTTGACCGAATCTTCCTCCTCCGTCCTCCTCCTATTGCCAGCGATTTTCGCTGTCACCACCACTGGCCACGACCCTCAGCTCTCCCTTACCATCACCCTCGGCCCCTCCGCCATCGGAATACCGTGAAAACCGCCGCAAGAATCAACCCCTGTTTCGGACTCCACATACCCGAGAACGTCGGGGCTTCCTTCGACCGTTTCCGGCCACCATCGTTGCCACCCACCACCTCTCCAACATTCCTCTGCCTCCCCTCGACACCCTCGACCCAATCCTGCCGCCGATTAACTGTCGGAGCGCTGTAATCTGCCTCGAAACTACCGGTACTCTGTTTTGGAGACCGGTCGGATTTTTTTTCGATCCGGCCGTTTCGGGCGACGCCGACTCTTGCCGCCACCATCGATGTACTCTTAGGACGTCTCTCTATCACTCCTAAGCTCGTGGCCACTGGCGATCGCGCGTGGTAGCCGGAATTTCGCTCGAACCGGTGCTTTGTTCCGGTGCCCCCATACCCTGCTCCAATCGATTCTGTTCGTTGTCGCCTCCGGCGGCCCTCCACCGCGGCCACCACTCCCGATCAACACCTCCCGACCCCCTGGTGCTTCCACCGCCACCCCCGAGCCGGCCGCCACAGCCCTAAGCCGCCCCCTGCTTTACCTTGCCAGGCCGAGTACCCTGCTCGGGCCGGTTTGCGCGGGTCGTGGCCCGTATTGGCCTGGGCCGAGTGGCTGAGAATCAGGGCAGAGTGAGCGAATTTGTGGGTCATTTTGATCAAGAATTTTAGTCGTGGGCCGAGAGTTTTAGGTCATCGTTCAAGGAAATTGGCCTGTGATTCGCCATCGCCATCGTTGTCGTCGTCGCCGTTGAGATTGCCCGAGCCAACTTAATTTGTGTGTTGACCATAATCCTTGGTTAGGGCGCTAATTACGCTTAGGATTATTCGTTTAGGCGATTAGGAAATTTAGGTACGCGATCGGGGCCGATTTAGATAGAAATTATGATTAAATTAAATGGTCGATTGATTAGGTTAGTCAGTTGATTATATTGTCCGTGGCTAATTATGATTAGTTGCAAATGATTGATTGATTGATTGTGTTCGATCTCGAGCGAGCAATCGACGTCTTAAATCTATTAATTTGGTTAATAAAGTATTATTGTACGAATTGAGCTTTTTATGGCCTAATCGGTTTTGACTACTTGTGATTGCTTGATGGCCTTGTTGATTTGATCGCTTCGCTGAATTGCCTGTTTGACTGTCTCTTTGTCCACTGGGTAATTGACTGTCTGTTTGGGATTTGATAGTCATTTTTATGATTGCAGTGTCTAATGTTAGACTGCATTTGCATATGACCGTGTGGGAAGTCAAAAGACATTTTTAGCATGAAAATGGCCTTCGGCCCGATCGTTTACATGCGTGTGTGAGCATCCGATTTTAATCGAAGATAATGAAATGGGTTGATTGATGGACGTGTTCTGTGTGGTCATATGAGGGAACAATGATACTTTTCCTAGCAAGTTCGTACTGCACCAATCGTATAGAATCATAAGACTTACTAGGAACACGTCAATTCTGGTTCGGTGCTAACTAGCACGGAGGCAGAGTTGGTTGGATGTCGATCGCAGCTTGTGATGTACAGATGCATTGTTTAGGGATGCCTACTTGCTGGTACCGTGTCAAGCGCACCGGAGACACCTCTTGTAGCAGCCATTGTCAAGAGAAAAGGGACGTAGCCCAGCCCTACCGGTAGAACGCTCAATTACGCTAAGGTGCTGGGTCGCGTTATTTGTGGGAGTCGAATCACGCATTCTTTCGTGTAAATCCTCTCATGTGTCGTGAGCACGATCATCGTTAATAAATGGACTTGTGTGACGTCCTGTGCGTACTTGTGGATGAGATGCTTGTTTGAGTGATCGACTGTTTGGCTGTGAGTTGAGTCAAGCATTGCATTATGTATGGCTGAAGTTGACAAGCATGCATATGGATTGTTTTTATATAGTAACTGTCTTTGAGTGTTATTTGTGGTGATCTGTTATTGTGAGACTTCTGTTAGGATACCCGGGCGAATCAGTCTCCTAACCGAGCTTAAGCTTGATTCACTGAAATTTATTTTCATCCCGTCGTGGGATAATATTTTCAGGTCCCAAGTGACGAAACCCTGTGGACGTCAAGGTTTGGCTTTTGGATTAGTCATCTGAAGTAAGATTAGAAGTTAATCTTACCTGACTGAGTACACCTGCTTAGGTCTTATCTAGTCACCCCGAAGTATGGGGTTGTATACGTACGGAAGTAGTGTCGGTAGGATCAAGATATATTTGTGGTGTTTGACTCATACTATTCTATTTCTGTCTGTTTTTATTGTCATGGAGTTGACACGTTTTGACATGCTTAAGTAAGTGATATGTCGATAGTGTGCCTGGAATGCTATCTCTATGACATCTTAGCGATTTGGCGTGGGATGTAGCGAGCTCGAGAGTCGGGGCGTGACGTCCTCGCCCAAGGTGGTATCAGAGTAAGGTCAGTCTGATCTATCTAGTCATTGGCTTGAAGTGATAATGAGCGCTGATATTTGAAATAGTTAATAGAATTGTAAGCTTTTTGTTTGTACTTGTTATCTTTATTTCTTTTGAGTGATTGTTAGTGATCTCATCACGCGTTGTTTGGGGTGGACAGGACTCCGTAAGTTACCTGTATAATGAGCAACTATAATGAGAGGATGCCTAGTGAAAGGATAGCTCAAGAAGATCCTAGAGCGGAAGGGATTATGTAGGCGTTGGAAATTTCGAAAGTGGTAATTGGATAATAAGTGAGTAGTCAAGTTAATGATACCACCGCTTCGAGTGAAGACTTGTTCACTGGAAGCGAGATTGGTAGGAAGCCGATATTTGAGTTGATGGAGAGGTTTCTTAACCTCGAGCCACCGAAGTTCAAAGAATTAGGAGATCCGGAGGCTGCAATCTTGTAGATTAAGGAAATCAAGAAGGTATTCGTCGTGTTAGGATGTTCCAAAGAGGACAAGGTGACACTAGCTTTTTTCCAACTTCAAAGTGACGCTAATGAGTGGTGGGAAGCCACAAGAAGAAAGATCTTTCCTAGAAGCATGGTCCCGGCGTAGGATGCCTTTGTTAAAGCCTTTTATGGCAAGTACTTTCTGGACTACAGGCGAGAGAAAAAGATGACAAAATTCTTGCGGTTTTGACAAGACCAAATGACAGTAAAGCAATATGAGGCGAAATTTACTAAGCTGTCAGAGTTTGCACCCTAGACGATTGGAGATCTATGAATATGATGAAAAGATTTCGTGAAGTATTGAAACCCGAGCTAAAAAATCAACTGGTGCCATGAAACATTAAGACTTATAACGAATTGTATAAAAGGGCTCAATCTGTGGAGAAGAGCATGACTAATAGAGCAATCGCATCTGGATCGCAACTTGTGCCTTCGTTGGGTAAAGAAGAGGCCGATGTATGCCAACAAGTATCACATCCCGTCTAATTGGAGGAGTACAATTAGAAAGTCGATGTTCCGCCAAAGTGAGAAGTGTCGTCTGTGTCGCTTAAGGCATGGTTCTGGTCCTTGCCCGTATAAAGGTGAAGAATGCTTTAAATGTTATCAGCCGAGACACCAAGTGAAGGATTGCCCGTTGAGACAGAAAACTGCCTAAGCATCATTGTCGCAAAAAGGACAAACTCGATGAGATGTTTAGCAAAATACCTAGGATTGACGCTGTTGGGAGTATGGTGACTTTTGAGTTAAGATGCTTGAGTACAGATTAGCAATAGCTAGTTGAGCTCGAAAATACCTTTTTATGAATAAGGCTTATGGATATATGTTTGTAATAAGACAATTAGTATTTTATGGATTGCTTAAGTTGGAAATGTTGTTTTGTTTGGATTGTCTTAACCGTCATTTTCTTAGATCCTAATCACTGATTAAATGTATACCCGCGAAAAAACGAGCGTGAATTGTGAAATTGATCTCTGAGGTGTGATGAACTTTCTGGGGATTAGAGGACACGAATTGATAAGGATCGATGTGAAGTCAAAAAATGTGTGCTGAATTGTGAGGAAAATCTTTCTCTATATGTAGCTAAAGTGAGACTTAAAAGTGAAAACACAATTGTGAGTGCCATGTGTCATCTAGGGTGATGGGCAAAAAATTATGGATGAACCGAGATGTCATGGATAAGTAAGATTTATGTACTTTGCAAGATTGGTGAAAGTTGATTATATCTTTGAATCATGATTGAAGAAGACCTTACAGTATATCAAAGACAATATTAGAATGACTCGAGGCCTTATGGCTCAATCGACTAGTAACCAAATAAGGTCATGGTAAAGTGCACACTCTGCCTGAGATTATAGTTAATGAAACCTTAGACATGTGCATGAAATAAGGATAGTGAAGTCGAACAAGGAAAATTTGTAATGGCAATCTAAGGTTAGGTGACATGATAGGATCGCTAGTTGGATGCACAGACTATTGAGTTTGGCAATGTTCCTGAATAAGATTAAGATTACGAGATGTGACAATTAAGGAAGACTAGTTAATAGAGTGACGCAACGGAAGCATAGTAAGGCCGCATGATTTCATGAAATAATGATCATAAGGGCCTTGCTTTTGATAAAGCAGAAAACTAATCGGGATTTACAACATTAGTTTCAGTGTTAGTCCGGATAGCTCGTGAGGGCATCAAGATTAGTCCGGATAGCTTGTGAGGACATTAAGATTTGAGGTAGGGCTATTAGAAGATTAATAGGCTTGGTCAAGCAAATGACGAAGATTTTGGTATATCAACAAGTCAAAGAGCAACATTGCAAGCCTAAGTGGACTGTTGCCGTCATTGGAGATTCTAAGGTAAAGGTGGGAAAAGATTACAATTGATTGGTGATGATACTTCCAAGAACTCAAAGAAAAAATGACTCAGTTTGGAGTACAGTAAGTAGATTGATGATGCATGTTTAAGATATAACAGTTGAAGAAATTCAACTTAGTATGAGTGTGATACTCCAAGACCTACGATCGATTCAAGTTTAAGACTCGAACTACTTGCGAACAACTATTAAGGATCGAGGAAGCCACCAAGAGTTAAAGGTCGCCCTCGACGTGAATGATGGCCCGATTTGCCAGTTGGTTGTGTTATTTATTAAGGGTCGAATGTGTGGCGATTTTAAATCAAGCATAGATCGAATTGGGTTAATCTCACTCAGCTGTAAGTCAACCACATGATTACCTTAAAGTACACCAGGGATTGTTCGTGGTATGATTTGCGAACTGGCATTGATCGATATTCAGGATGGCCATGGATCTAGCGAGGAATGACTTGTACTAGAACCCCGTACCATCCACACACTAGTCAAGGATTAGATACCCCGGATTTTGTGATGTGTTACTAGAGGACTACGGGTCAAGTTGAACCAATCCTGCATCAATTTGAGTTGGTCATGAGAGGTGATCTCGATAGTGTTCGATTGTACCACCGGTCTAGGAACGGGTGATTTCAACCTTAAATTGGAATATTTGAGGTGGTCCTTAACTCGTTAGTCGGTTGTGAGCTGACCCTATTCGATAGAATGGACGGTTCGATTTGACGCCTGAGTTCAGTAACTCTCCAAGTGTTCAAGGGATGACAAGCGGTGATTCTAAATCTCAAAGCGTTGAAGAAGAGGCGAATTATTAGTAGATCTTCTCTATGTAAGCAGAATGACCAAATTGTCATTAGTGTTAATCGTAGTTGACATCTTTGGAACAGGAGGAAATGGCAGCGTTAAACTCTGCTTGTTGAAATTTAAGAAATGGCCAATCTATTCGTGGGAATAAATAATTACTGCGGTCACTAGGATAACCAACAGTTGATTGGGACAGCAAGATCAGATGGTCACAATTGAATTGAATCCCTAGAGTCGGATGTTTCATCTTGTTGAAACGAATTGTGGATATGGAATTGTGTCAGATTAGTCGTCAAGGATCGTAAGTTAGAATCCGACTTGGATTTGATAGTCGCTTTATAATTTCGATGCATAAAGTGGAGATTAGGAATGACTTGGAGCAAACCTAGTATGAAGTTTGGGAAACGAAATTGCTGTTCAATATGACTTATTAACCGTAGATGAAAGTCAATCTAAAAGGATAATTTAGAGTCTAGTGAACCTGTTGGAGGCATGCGTTTTGGATTTCAAGATAATCGAGATGAATAATTACACCTGATGGAGTTTGCTTAAATAACAGTTCCAGTATAGTACTAAGATGATGATTTTTGATGCTTGATATGGTAGAACGTACAGAACGCTAGTTTGTTGGAATGAAAATGGTGAAATGAAGATCATGAGTTTTTAGTTAGTGGAACAGTCGCTATACGCAATCAAGGTTATCAGAGACAGACTGAGAACAATTTAGAGTCATCAGGAAAGTTACACCATTCAGGAAAGAAGACCAATGAAATTTCAAGTAGATAATCATGTCTATAGAAAGTGAAGCCTGTTAGTAGTACAACTCATTTTCACAAGAAAGAAATGCTAAGTTTAAGTATGTCGGACCTTTCGAGACTTTTGGAAAGGTTTGAAAATTGGGTGTATCGTCTTGTGTTACTGTCGAGAACTTATCCAAGTCTATTATGTCTTTCATGTGTCGATATTAAGGAAGTGCGAGCTGAACCCCGCTCATGTGCTTTGTTGAGTTATGAGAAGATTGAATTGGATGAGCGAGCATCGTATCTGGGAAGTCCAGTCAAGATCGTCGTTAGGAGACAACAAGTATTCAGGAGCAAGAATTATCCCTTTGGTCAAGGTGATTTGATAACACTGTGGTCCTGAAGGAACTATTTGAGACAATTGTGAGGACTGGATATCGTTATTTGTTTGAAGGGTAGTAGTAATACTTTAATTTCGAGGACGAAATTTCCTAAGAAGGGGAGAGTTGTGACGCCCCGAAAATTCACCTCTGACAAGATACCCAAATTCAATATAAGGAATTGACATCGAATTTCAGTCGATGGAAAATCTTGAATCGCAAGGACTGAAGAGAAAATAACTGGACGTATTCTGAAGTTTCAGTCAGTTTAGAATAGGTTTCGAAATTCTTAGTTGTCAAGAATTAGGATTTCAATCCTCGCACTCGAGCCTAATCCCGACCGAGCATAGCTTGTGAAATTACTAAAATACCCTTTTGTTTGGTGTCCAAAAATTCAATCCAATCCCGATTTATGGAATTACCAAAATGCCCTCAATTTTTTACTATAGGACAAAAATACTCAAAAGTCTTATGTGGTCCCCTACCCCTCTCTCTCTTGCCCCATCTCCCTCTCACGTGCTCTTTTTTTTTCTCTCTCTCTCTCTCTCTCTCTCGACAGAAAATGCCCCCTTCCCCGACCGAACCTTCCTCCCCCGTCCTCCTCCAACCGCCGGTGATTTTCGTTGTTGCCACCACCAGCCACCACTGTCACGACCTTCAGCCCTCCCTTGCTATCACCCTCGATCCCTCCGCCGCCTTTAACAGCACCCGGAAGATCACGAAAACCACCGTGAGAATCAGCCCTTGTTTCGAACTCCACATACCCGAGAATGTTGGGGCTTCCTCCGATCGTTTTCGGTTGCCATCCACCACCTCTCTAACATTCCCCTGCCTCCTCTCGATATCCTCGACCCAACCCCGCCACTGATTAACCACTAGAGCCGCCGTAATCGGCCCCAAAATCGTCGGTGTCTTGTTTTGAAAATCGGTCGAATTTTTCTTTGATCCAGCCGTTTTCGGTGACGCTGCCTCTCATCGCCACTGCCAATGTACTCCTAGGACGTTTCTTTATCACCCCTGAGCTTGTGGCCATCGGCCGCCGCGCGTGGTTACCGAAATTTCGCTTGAATCGGTCCTTTGTTCTCGGTGCCCCCGTACCCTGCTCCAACAGATTCTGTTCACCGCCGCCTTCGGCGGTCCTCCGCCACGGCCACCATTCCTGATCAAAGCCCCCCGACCTCCTGGTGTTTCCACCGCCCACCCCCGAGCCGGTCGCCACAGCCTCAAGCCGCCCCTTGCGCTGCCTGCCAGGCCGAGTACCCTGCTCGAGCCGTGGCCGATATTGGCCTAGGCCGGGTGGCCGAGAATCCGGGCCTAGTGGCCGGGTACGTGGGCCATTTTGATCAAGAATTTTAGTCGTGGGCCGAGAGTTTTGGACCATCGTTCGAGGAAATTGGCCTGTGATTCGCCGTCACTGTTCGTCGCCACCGTTGCTGTCGTCGCCGTTGAGACCGTCCGAATCGACTTA
Source organism: Rhodomyrtus tomentosa (assembly GCA_028455895.1). Lineage (NCBI taxonomy): Eukaryota > Viridiplantae > Streptophyta > Magnoliopsida > Myrtales > Myrtaceae > Rhodomyrtus > Rhodomyrtus tomentosa. Next base: position 41,964,032 of record JAPCWY010000003.1, on the reverse strand, counting down.
ATTTGTGAGTTGACCATAATCCTTGGTTAGGGCGCTAATTGAGCCTAAGATTAGTCGTTTAGGCGATTAAAAAATTTAGGTACGCGATCGGGGCCAATTTAGATAGAAATTATGATTAAGTTAAATGGCCGATTGATTAGGTTAGTCATTTGATTATATTATCTGTGGCTAATTGTGATTAGTTGCAAATAATTGATTGATTGATTGTGTTCGATCGCAAGCGAGCGATAGGTTATGGACGAGTGAACGATCGACGTCTTAAATCGATTATTTGGTTAATAAAGTATTACTGTACGAATCAAGCTTTTTGTGACCTAATCGATTTTGACTGCTCGTGATTGTTTGGTGGCCTTGTTGATTTGATCGTTTCGCTGAACTGCCTATTTGACTATCTCTTTGTCCACTAGGTAATTGACTGTCTGTTTGGGGTTTGATAGCCCTTTTATGATTGCAGTGTTTAATGTTAGATTGCATTTGCATATGGCCGTGTGGAAAGTCAAAAGACATTTTTAGCATGAAAATGGCCTTCGGCCCGATCTTTTACATGCGTGAGTGAGCATTCGGCTTTAATTGAAGATAATGAAATGGGTTGATTGCTGAACGTGTTCCGTGTGGTCATTTGAGGGAACTATGTTGTTTTTCCTGGCAAGTTCGTACGGTACCAATCGTATAGAACTATAAGACTTACCAAAAGCACGTCAATTCTGGTCCGGTGCTAACTAGCATGGGAGCAAAGTTAGTTGGATGCTAGTCGCAGTTTGTGATGGATCGATGTCCCGTTTAGGGATGCCTACTTACTGATGTCGTGCCAGACGCACCGGAGACACCTCTTGTAGTAGCCGTTACCGAGAGAAAAGAGACATACCCCGATCTTACCAGTAGAACGCTCGATTGCACTAAGGTACTGGGTCGCATTATTTGTGGGAGTCAAATCGCGCCTTCTCTTGCGTTACTTGTGTGACGTCTTGTGTGTACTTGTGGATGAGATGCTTATTTGGGTGATCGACTGTATGGCTGTGAGTCGAGTCAAGCATTGCATTATATGTGGCTAAGGCTAGTAAGTATGCATGTGGATTGTTTTTATATAGTAACTGTCTTTGAGTGTTATTTGTGGTGATCCATTATTGTGAGACTTCCGTTAGTATGCACGGGCGAATCAGTTTCCTAACCAAGTTTAGGCTTAATTTACTGAGATTTATTCTCACCTCGTCGTGAGATAATTTTTTCAGGTTTCAAGTGACGAAACCTCGTGGACGTCAAGATTTGGCTTTTAAATTGCTCATCTAAAGTAAGATTAGAAGTTAATCTTACCTGACTGAGTACACCTGCTTAGGTCTTGTCTAGTCACCTCGAATTTTAGGGTTGTATACATACGGAAGTAGTGTCGGTAGGATCAATATTTATTTGTGGCGTTTGACTCATATTATTATATTCTTATTTATTTTTATTGTCAGGGAGTTGACACGTTTCCGCATACTTCAGTAAGTGATAGATCGATAATGTGTCTGGGACGCTATCCTCTTGGCGATTTGGCGTGGGATGTCACGGGCTCAAGAGTCGAGGCGTGACAATCCGGATATAGATTGGATAACAAAATCCCACTTAGGCGGTGGAATACATATGGATTGGATAGGATTTTAAGAAAATATATTTAAAAAATAATAAATTTGTGAAAAAAATAGAGGATAATAGATTCGGTGAAGAAACTATGGGACCTCCATTGCCAAGCACAGCCAAAGCATGAGCTTCACGGTCATTCCCAAAGAATGAGCTTCACAGTCATTCTACGTCGCAATATCCGCTGGGCATCATCCCCTTTGTCTTAAATTCTCTCTCTCCTACCTATCTAAACCATTCGATCGCATCGAATTGACGCGGGCATCATCCCCTTTGTCTTATACTCCCCCCCCCCTCTCTCTCTCTCCTACCTATCTAGACCATTCATGCCCATCAAATTGATGCGATCCGACGCTCTAAACCTTGATGCCGTGTCCCCGTGTTGGTGGATTAACTGCTTTGCTCCAGAAGGCTTATCTCGAATGTTCACTACTTTGCTCTAGAAGGCTTATCTCGAATGTTCTCTAGCAACGATAAAATATGCAGTGATGATAACTGCTTATAACTTGGATAAAAAAAATATTAGGAATCTTGCACCCACCCATAGGTAGCTCAGTTGGTTAGGGCGTAATTGTGTGGTTAGATGCACTGGTTTCAAGTTCGATTTCTCAGATGAACACTTATGATTTAAGTGGGATGAACATCTATAATTTAAGTGGGAGGCCAAATGAGCACCTATGTATGCACAAGCTGCACACGCACAAGTTGGTGTCTGTGCTAGTTTATCCTTGAGAAATAATTGAGGTGCGCACAAATTGGCCTAGATTTTCTCTGTTCTATTAGTTATGAACCACGAATTGAGATGTGCACAATTGACCCGAACTAGTTTATCCCCCGAGAAATAGTCGAGGTATGCACACGCACAAGCTGGTGTCTGTGCTAGTTTCTCCCCTAAGAAATAGTCGATGTGCGCACAAACTGACCCGAACTTTCTCTGTTCTATTAGTTACGAACCACGAATCGAGATGTGCACAAACTGGCTCAGCCTTTCTCTGTTCGTTATGAACCACAAAGAATTGTGATTAGTTACGAACCACGAAGAATTGCGATTTTACCTAGAGAAACTGCGAGTTCCACCACATAGAACCCCTGAGAAATAGTCAAGTTACGCACAAACTGGCCCGAATTTTCTCTGTTCTATTAGTTACAAACCACGAAAAAGTGCGATTTTCCTTAGAGAAACTGCGAGTTCCACCACAAAGAATCAATGGCGATCATCAGGAGTTCTGTCGTTGCAGTTTATGAGCTGAAAGTGAATGCTCTTGAAAATGTCGAAGTGAGTGTTTTACCGAGCAAAGCTCGCATTTTCTGCAGAAAACCAGATACTTAGATCGGCGATGCCTCGATGATCAAGGCTCGTCATCATCTTTGTCTGAATAACCTCTCTGATACGGTGAAGCTAATTAGGGATGACGAGGTGGAGATGGGTTTGTAGAATGATATGGAGGTTCATCTAGTGAAACTAGGGCGAAGGAGATGAACAAGATGGAGTTGAAAAGAACAATGCAAATTAGAGAGCTCGAGTGATGATATATCTGGCCCAAAAAAATTGATGATATATAAATATTGCACAAGATTGCTCTAGCAGAATGAGATTTTCAAAATATATTTAAAGGTTTTGTTGTCCTATCTTAAATTGTGCCAAACATATGATGAGATTTTCTACAATCCGAAAGATATTCGGAGGATTTTTAATCCTACCTTATCCCTATCCAATTCCAATCCAAATCGGAACGGTCAAACGTAATCTTAAGTCTTTATTGAAATAGTACTCAATTTGAATTCTTTATTAAAGGAATGTTCCAATTTCATTTCTTAATTTGAAGGCTTTTCTCCAAATCGATTTTTTTAGCTCACTCTCACCCTTTTTTTGCTAGAAGAAAAGTGAATATTGCTTGCCTGTAAGAGACTAAATGGAAAGAAGAGAAGGCTAAGGAAGCGGATGGCACCGGATTCAAGTTATGGTATACAGGCACAACAAAGCGTATAAACGAAGTTGGGATTCTGATTGATAAAAATTTCAAAGATAGAGTTATTGATGCTAAAATAATATGAGATAAGATTATTTTAGTTAAGCTAGTAGTGAGGGATTTGATTCTGCATATTTTTAGTGTGTATGCCCCTCAAGTTGGACTGCAAGCGTCCGAGAAGAGTAGATTTTGGAAAGAGCTGGAAGAGATTTTAAGGCGGATACCACACGAGGAGAAGGTATTCATAAGAGGAGATCTAAATGGACATGTCGGTCAGAGAAGTTGAGATTTTGACAAAATTCATGAAGGTTTTGGATATGAGACTAGAACTGAGGCTGGCGAAAACATCTTGAATGTGACATTAGCTTATGATTTGATGTTGGCAAACACATTTTTTAGGAAAAGAGAATCACATCTGATCACTTTTTGCCGCGGTCAAAATTGTAGCCAGGTTAATTTTTGTCTTGTCAAAAAAGAGGATAGAGTTTCGTATGTAGATTGTAAGGTATGCCTTGGTAAATGTGTAATTATACAACATAAGTTGATGATCTTATAAGTTCGGTATAATAAAGTATAGAAGATGAAGAGAAGTGCACATCACCCTAGAGTAAGATGATGGAAGTTACATGATGAGAAACAAACAGAATTCAAGGAAAGAATACTACAGGAAGGGTCGTGACGACTAGAGGGCGAAGTAAATATGATGTGAAAGGAGATATCTAATTGCATCCAGGTAGTGGCAAAAGGGGTGTAAAGGGAAAGTAGAGGGAATGTATATCAAATAAAGGAAACCTGGTGGTGGAATGAAGAGGTGCAGGAGGCAATTAAGCAAAAGAAGGAGTGTTTCAGATGCCTCTATAAATGTTATAATGAAGAGAATTTGTAAAAATTTAGATTGGCGAGAAAAAATACCAAGAAAGCTGTACGAGAGGCCAGAGGCAATGTTTTCATCGATATGTACAACAAACTTGGGAGCAAAGAAGGAGAAAAAGACATGTATAGACTTACAAAGTCAAGAGATAAGAAAAGCAAAAACTTGACACGGGTTAGATGTATCAATGATGAAAATCAAACACTCTTGATAAGAAATGAAGATGTCAATGGCACGTAGATGAGTTATTTTAACAAACTTTTTAATGGGGAGAGTGATAGAAGTGAGGTGAATTTGGAAAATGCTTCTGATGATTCAAATAGAATGTTTGTGCGTAGAGTTAAAGCACAAAAAGTTAGGGAGACATTAAAACTGATGAAAACTAGTAAAGTCTTGGGACCTGATGGTATTTCTATTGAAGTGTGGAGATGTTTAGGGAATGTAATAATAAGTTGGTTGACTAGTCTTTTTAACAAGATCTTTCATACTAATAAGATGCCTGATGAATGAAGGAAGAATATACTTATGCCTATATACAAAAACAAGGGGGATATCCAGAATTGTTCTAACTATTGAGGCATTAAGCTCATGAGCCATACAATGAAGTTGTGGGATAAAGTTATTGATCATCGTTTGAGAATAGAGACCAAGGTTTTTGTCAATTAATTTGGATTGATACCAAGAAGATCTACCATGGAGGCTATTTTCTTAATACGACAATTGATGGAGAGATATCGAGAAAGAAAGAAGAACCTTCATATAGTGTTTATTGATATCGAGAAGGCGTATGATAGGGTTTCAAGAAATGTTTTATGATGGATTCTTGAGAAGAAAAAAGTACCTTCAAAGTATGGCGAGGCAATCAAGGACATGTATGACGGTGCTACTACATGCGTGAAGGCTTGTAATGGCACATCAAGTTATTTTTCAATCATAGTAGGCTTACAACAAGGTTCCGCTTTGAGCCCTTATATTTTTACCCTGGTTATGGATGAGCTAACAAAAAATATTCAAGATGAGTTGCCGTGATGTATGCTATTTGCAGACGATATCGTGGTTATTGATGAGACCATGACTGTGGTTAACGCTAAGTTAGAAGTATGAAGAAGCATGTTAGAGTCTAAAGGATTTACGCTAAGTTGAAATAAGACGGAATACTTGAAGTGTGAGTTTGACACAGCAGAAAGAGGGGATCAAGAAGCCGTAAATATGCTCGGACAGGAGATACCCAAGAAAGATACATTTAGATATTTGGATCAATATTGTAAAAGGGGGGAGAGATTGATAAGGATGTAAGTCATATAATCAGAGTAGGTTGGATGAAATGGCGCAATACATCGGGATTTTTGTGTGATCGCAAAATTCCTCTTAGGTTAAAAGGAAAATTTTATATAACGGCAATCAGACTTGTCATGTTATACGAAACTGAATGTTGGCCAGCATAAAGGAAACATGAGCATAGAATGAGAGTAGCGGAAATGAGGATGTTAAGGTGGATGTGTGGTCATATAAAGATAGATAAAATAAGGAATGAAGAGATTCGACGAAAAGTTAGAGTAGAACTGGTGGAGGAAAATTTGAGAGAGCATAGATTGAGATGGTTTGGGCATATCCTCTGAAAGCCTTTAGATGTACCGGTATGAACAAAAATTTGCTATCGAGAGTATAACACGAAGAAAATGAGAGGTCAGCCGAAACTTACTTGGGGGAAGGCAGTAAAATAAGATTTAATTGAGTGAGAAATATATTGACGTATGATTTTTCTTAGGACGAGTGGAGGAAGGCTATTAGTGTTATTGAGGGGTAGTGTATAGATAGATATATATATTTACTTATTTATTTTTACATATTTATCTATTTTACTCTCATTGATTCTGCTTTTATTTTTATGATTTTTTGAAATTCATCGACTGCCGACCTCAACTAATTTAAAATAAAAGTGTTGTTGATGTTGATATCGAATTCGAATATATCCCTTCTATATTAGTTCCGCATGTATTCCTGTGAGCTCTTGAATTAGCATCCTCCGTTCTTTTTCCGGCAATAAAAAAAATTGGGACGAGGGTAACCCGGTCTCCCAAAAAAAATAAAAAGAAAAAAGACACGTGGCAGCTGGAGAATAGTCTAAATTAAGAAAAAGTTGATGGCGGTGTAAATAATTTGACTAAATCTCGTACCGTGCGTCCGGTGATTGGGCTACATGCACGGCAGTCCTGTCTGACAACCGTCTTTATTTCTAATCTAAACCCGTCTGATTAGATTAAATAAAAAACAGGAGGGTTTCCAGAGCTTATCCAGAATGCCGGTGGTGACGTGGCACGTGGACTTCGCTAGATGGGCCCAGCATGTTATCATTCGTGCAATATTACTGAACAGGACAGCAATGTACATTGAATGCGTGGCAGAAATGGTTAAATAAAAGGGCCAAAAAATGAGGAAAAATTAGGCGACGTCAGCGATCGAGGTCGGTTGAGCTGTTCAGATCTGATATTGTTTTTGTTCTCCTTCTTGTCTCACTCGGATTCTCTGCGCCTATGTTAACGGCAATAAAATGAAGCAGTTTCTTTAGGACTTGTTGTGTCCGAACACGAATAATATAGATTATGGGTGATTATTCGAGTCCGATTCCAGACAGTTCTATAGTAAAACTGAGAATTCAAATTGATTCATCCCTAAGTTTTTTCTTTTTTTATCAATCTTGACTCTCGCTCTCTCTCTCTTGCGCGTGCACACAAAGTTTCTCCTTCTCTCTTGGATTTGTCACTCAAGCCCTTTGTGGACATTGTGGCTCAACTGCCTTTCTCACCTCTCCTCATCTCTCCCGCTCCTCACTCTCCTCCTCTAGAATAGCTCGCCTTCAATCTTCCAGTCACTCTGGTGACCATTTCAATGTACATCAAGAGTGACGTTATTTTTAATATCTGTAAGGCTGTATTCTATTCATATTGCTCATTTCAATAATGCTTTTGTAGGCACTGTTTCTTACGGTACCTCATTAGCACAACGCTCCATTTCATAACCGGTGTTGTATCTCAAGTTGATACCAAAATAGTTTCAAGTTAATCGCCGAAAGACTTAAAACAAGTTGAGATCTCAATGGGCTAATTTGTATATTGCGCACGAAAAAATGAAAAAAGAAAAGCTGGGCAGTTCCAAGGCAATAGATCGAACTCTTAATCCCAAAATATGGATAGGTAGCTATGATAGAATTGACCCTATACTTCTTGGAATCGATCACTTCTTTCATATGTCATAAAAAAACAAAAGGTCTTGCACTAGAACTATGCCTATGATGGTGGGCTTTTCGGGCTCATGGGCCTATAGTGTCCTCACCTTACCTACTAACTTGGGCTGTGATAAAAGCATTGATGGTACAGCAGAGTCCATTGATCACGTGATGAAGCCTGGAGGGGGGAGAAGATCACGTGCCGCATTTAGACACCATCACAAGACTCAGATCAACTCCACCTGCCCGGTCCGAAAGTTACCAAAGCCACCGCCCGCCTCCGCCTTCCTCGGCGAGACCTGAAATCGAAAGCTATTCGATCGAGCGCCATGGGATCGCGACCCAGATACGCGAACCTGCTGCTTTTGATCGGCCTCGTCCTCACCTCCTCTTTGGCGCCGGCATCGTCCCTGTCGGTGACGGTCAACGACGTCGAGTGCGTGTACGAGTACGTGCTCTACGAGGGCGACACCGTGTCCGGGAACTTCGTCGTCGTCGATCACGACATCTTCTGGAGCTCCGATCACCCCGGGATCGATTTCACGGTGATTATGCGCGCCTTTCTCCTCTTCCCTTTTGAGGGTTTTAACATGATTGAGCGTTGCATTGAGATCTCGTGTTTGAGTCGATTTCTTGATTGCCTTTGAGATTAGGGATTCATTCGTGTTTGATTTAGACTCGTTTCATGCATCGAGAATTATTGTAATTCGGTTTCGCCCTCTGGGTTGTTGCTCATAGGGGGAATGTTGATTGGGTTTAGTTAAATATCGGGCCTTTTTATGGCTTTGTTCCACCTCTTTTTGTGAGTGCTTGATATGAGATGCTCCTTTTGTTGTTCATTAGCTGATTGATCTATAGTGGTGAGAAATCTGGACAGGATCCACGGTAATGGTCAATGTATTCTCTTCACGAAAAGGTTTTGTTTTCCTGATTTTCTTTTTGTGCAAATCTTCAGTTATGATTTGGTCGATCTCTTTTTTTGAGTAAATATGTTGGGGCGCAATAATGAGAGGACTGTGATTTTCGGGAATTTATATTGCCTCGACTTGTTCACGGTTTTAGTAAAAATATGTAATGAAGTCGTATTTTTGAATTTCATTGTTCATTTGGTAGTTGCAGTGGCTGAATGTCCATGCTAGCATTTTGTTCTTATGTTGGCTATTCAGGGATTCTTTTGTAACTTGTATTGACTGCGTGAACTTAAATCAGTTTGCTTGGGAATGGATCTGGTTTATATCGTGTCGAGTATGCCTATGATGAATCTTGAGCATGCTTTTCATCATAATGTATCCCGTTCGCAAATGTTGATGGTTCTCGTGCATTAGACGTTTAGCACAACTAATGATGCCATAAGCTTAGTTTACAGTACTAAAGTGCTTTCTTTTTCTCTCAGAACTGATACATTGTCAGAAGGTTTTCCTCGGTCATTTCTCCTCCTCCTTGTTTGGATGATGTCTTTCAAATTATAAACATAATAAAATAGTTGTTACCTAGTGCATTTGATATTCATGCATGTGATACTATGTGTATATGGCTGAGGCAGAATGTAGGACTAGGAATTGCGTTGGGGCCTCTGGTTTCTGCCCAGAGTTTCTTCCCCTTTTTATTCTGTATTTTTATTTTTATTTGGATTTGGCGTGGGAATAGGGTGGGTGTTCTCAAGATTAGAAATTTTGATGCAATCTCTGGAGAAAAAAACATATATTGAGATTATATGCAATTATTTTGTCAAACATCTACCTGCCTGTACAATCAAATTCAATTGCTGATTCTGATGCCTATCCTGTAGGTCACGTCTCCGGCAGGTAATGTCGTACAAACTTTGAAAGGAACATCTGGGGATAAGTTCGAATTCAAGGCTCCACGAAGTGGAATGTACAAATTCTGCTTTCACAATCCCTATTCGACACCAGAGACTGTCTCCTTCTACATACATGCTGGACATATTCCGAATGAGCATGATCTAGTGAAAGATGGTTTGTGTTAATGTTCTACTGATACATTTCTTTAATGTGGACATCCAATTATGTTTTTCATGGTCTGCTTACTATGTCTTCTTCGATATAACCTTAAGCTTTGGAGACTTATTTGGGGCGTGTGATGCAGAGCACTTGGACCCAATAAATGTTAAAATTGCTGAGTTGAGAGAGGCACTGGAATCTGTCACAGCAGAGCAGAAGTACCTGAAAGCTCGGGATTCTCGTCATCGCCATAGTAAGATTCTTGATTTTCCCTATTATGCCTCATTGAGTGATATGAATGGATGCATTTAAACTTGTGTTGGCTATACTAGACAAAATCTTGACTTGTACACACGCAGCCCAAATATGTGTCATGCATGCTGGTGTATGGGCTTGGTGATTCACCCCTCAGTTCAGTATGATTCGTAGAATATACGTATTCCTGGTTTTAAAATTAAGGTTGCTTTATGTGTATCTCTTATTTGATGGAAAGGTTGAACCAAATAGGGTATGTGCTTGCGTTGTACCACTTCCGCTGCTTGGTATTTTTCAGCTGAATGTATTCGACACCTTTTTTAATATGTGTGTGTGTGTGTGTGTGTGTGTGTGTGTGTGTTTAGTCAAAATCTTCCACTATGAGCTTTTATTGCTCGAGGAGAAGCTCTTCAGAATCTGTCCCGTGGATCTGCCAATGATGTGTAATTTTTGGTTCTCTGTTTTGCCATTTTCACCGTAATAAGGCTTTTAGTGCTTCTGTGTGTGTGTGTTTGTTTTTTCCCCACTTCCAGTCGGAAGTGTTTTTGCTGCCTCATTTCCTATTATGTGAATGAATGTGAACTCCGAAATCTCCCTCTTTGGAAGCAAGTTTTCATGAAGGATTAAGTTTATGAATGCTAGCGTGCCACTTTTCTATATAACGACTAGACTTGCACGCTTTGATGTTTGCTGTCAGACTTTCCAGTGATTTGATCTTGCACAAAAAGCTCTTGGGTTCAATCATGTAACAAATTATTCTTCTCTGCTCTCATAATTATCAATATGCTGAAATTGATCACTTTCAATCTTCTTTAGCATTTTGCATGGAAGAACTTTGACTTGGCTTAGTGTTGTATGAGCTGATTGGTTGTTTCATTATTTGCTTCTAAAATGTTGTTTGCTCCTCTCGGGGCACTTATTGTTGGATGGCTGGTTCTGCTGCAGCAAATGAGAGCACGAGGAAACGTGTTATATACTACACTATTGCCGAATACCTCTTGCTGGCTTGTGTAAGCACACTTCAAGTTGTATACATCCGCCAGCTCTTCAGCAAATCTGTGGGATACAACCGAGTCTGAGTCGCCTGTAATGATTTTATTCACTTTCAACCTACAGTCAATCGTAGATGAGTTTAGAGAGATGTAGTAGAAGAGAAAATGTGCCCCTTCATCTGAACCAGTGCTATTTGGCTTAAACATACAGTCCATGAGTTAGACAATGACTTGTGGCAATCTTCAGTTTCTAACTTCATTATGAGATGTGAATGTGGGCGATGAAGCCCTTGCAAACAGATGGTGTCCTTATGTTATGCTTTTCTTATTCGAGGACGGAGGGTCGATATTAGGATTGCGCATGGTAACCATTTTGTTTTGGAAAACTGATTCCGATTAAAATGACTTTTTATGACTTTGTTCCTAAATGAGTTTTTTGAGAATCAAGATGCGTTTGATAACTGCCTAAAATTTCTGTTTATGAAATAGAAACGCGTTGGACAACCGCACAAACTTTATGTTTGGAAAAACTGTTTCTCTTCCTAATTTTTTATTTATTTATGTCAAATAGTTATGTAGTTATTTTTTAAAATTTCATCATAAATTGAAGAATAATTTTCAATACATGCCAAAATAATTTAAAATGCATTATTTTTTTTTATCATGTCATAAATGAAATATAAAATTTAATACATGACATTTAAAGTTTGATTGAAACATGGGATAATTTCCATATTAAGGACTTATTTTTTCTTTAAATGTTGTGTTGTGCAAAATACATACAAACATAGAAGCCGAATAATCAAATTATCCACTAAAAAAAAATTCAAATTATCCTCTTTGATATGAAGTACAAGCCTTTCACTATTATTTTATAAATTTTGTCATAAATCCAAGTGGGTATTTGGCTCCAGCTCTACTGTAGATGGTCACATTTTGTGGAGGGCTACAAGTATATATGTTATTATTCGCATATTGGATGTCATTTTGTAGAGGGCTACAAGTATATATGTTATTATTCGCATATTGAATGTCCTCATCTTCTGCAGTTTTTTTTTGTTGCAAAAGAGTGAAATCTATTAAATTTAGGCTCAAATTTATGAAAATAATTTCAAACTAGCCTAATATAAACTTTTTCGATTTTTAGTGATTTTCTAAATTTTTATGATTTTTTAAAAATTTTCCAATTTTTTTTTTCTAATTTTGTTTTGTTTTATTTTATTTTTATTAGGTTGAGGGAAAATTGACGAGATAATTAAAATGAAAAAGTGAGATATGTAATACTTCATTCTATTTTGTGATTTTCAAAAGTGATTTTCAAAAGTGATTCTTTTTTCCAGAACCAACTCTTTTTTTTATTTTGGATTTTGCTCTAAAATTGATTCCGAGAACGTGCTCAAAATCAAAATTATTTACGTTATTAAACAAGGGTCTCATCTTCTTCTTCTTTTTAAGAACAAAATTACAAAACCAGAATGGTTATCTTGCAGGTCGTAGGATGGATTGGTCCAATCAAAGCTGCTTTTTTCTCGAGAAATATTTCCATTGGACTAACTTTTCCTTGAAGAACAAGATCAATCCAGTGTACAGAAACCATACCAGAAGATCTTCCCTTAACAAGGCCAGAAAATGATGGTGGACTTTGCGGAGTCTACTGACAACGGCAAGGCGGTTGGAGTTACTAGGTGATGATGATGGTCGTTGGTTGCCAGTGGTTTTAAGGGAGCGGTGTTGCGCATGAAAGCCGAAACAACTCGATCGGTTTGTACTTTCAAAATCGATCCCCCGATTCAGCCTCTTAATCGTCTCTGAAGGAGTGTGATCTATGTCTCAACCGAGAGTACCTGAACCAGCAATTTTCATTGAAATATTTTGTTGTAATTAGTAGTTTAATGACTCAATTATTGTCGGTGTAACCGACGTGCATTTACGTTAGTGTAGCGGACGTAACTAACGCAATTTAATGTTGCGTAACCGACGTAATCGACGAGGATTAATACTGCTTAACACACGTAACCGACATAGTTTAATATTATGTAACGGACGTAATAGACGAGGATTAATGTTGCGTAACAGACGTAACCGACAAGGTTTAGTGTTGTGTAACAGATGTTTTCTCGATTTATAAATATATGGGTTTCCGTAATTCAGAATAACATCTCACAACTCGAAGTTCATCCCTTTAGTTCTCTCCTAGTTGTCCTCTAAGTGTGCCAGTTTCGAGAAGTGCTCGACAGAGTTCTGTTCATATAGTGCTGATACAAACAGGTTCGAGGTGTTGTATCTTGGGAAGCATAGTTCGTTAAGTTGCTTAGCACCGTTGGCAAGAGCTAACCACCTTAAGGAGATTCGGTTAGCCGTACCTCACCTCTTCTCCTATTTTTCGAGTTTACTATCAAGCAATTTTATTTGATTTGTAATATTTGAATGTAAAGATTATAATTTGGCTTTGTAATTGTTATTGTAATTTTATCGCCATCTTCGTTTTATTATTTTTTCTGATTATAACAAACAATGTTATGTATTTCCCCCGATACGTTAATGTGTGCGCTTTAGATTTTCAATATTCTTAAGGCGAATACCGCATATACTTACTATTTGTTTGGTTTTATCAGAAAATCGTGATGGCTGATAACAACTAAGTACCCAATAATGTTCTAAATGTTTCTAGAGACGTTTCTTTCGTTGATTCGACTGTGGCTGGTGAAGATGTTCATACCTTGAGGCCTAATGTTGTGGCAGCAAATGCTGCGAGCCTTCGGGCTGGGACCACCTTTGGTGGCTCTAGTATACATCAACATGCATTGCCTCCCTTGATGATATTATCTCATACATCGAATGAGAAATCGAAAAAATTTACCGGTGTGCGCTTTAAGCAATGTTAGAAGAAAATATTATTTTATCTGACCACGCTGAATTTGGTCAAGTATTTCGGAGGTGTGCCCGATAATTAAGCCAGATGAGCAAGATGTCACAACGCTAAGAGCGTTGCAGGCTTGGAAGCACGAGGACTTCCTATGCCGAAATTATATCATTAATTGTTTGGCAGATTCCCTTTATAATGTTTATTGTAACATTGAAACTGCTAAACAGTTATGGGAGTCCTTAGAGAAGAAGTACAAGACTGAGGACGCGGGCACCAAGAAATTCTTGGTTGCCAAATTTCTGGATTTCAAAATGATGGATTCTAAATCTGTCATGAGTTAGGTGCAAGAATTGCAAATAATTCTAAATGACATCTTTGTTGAGGGAATTTTACTCAGCGAGTCATTTCAAGTGGCAGCTCTTATCGAGAAGCTACCTCCGTGCTGGTCAGACTTCAAAAATTATTTGAAGCACAAACGGAAAGAGATGAGCCTTGAGGATCTCATTCTACGCCTTAGAATCGAGGAGGACAACAGGAGGAATGCAAAATCTTCTAAGGTGAACAGAGTCGAGTCTTCCTGTTCCAAGTAGGATAAGAAAAGAAAGAAGTATTCTCAAGGAAAAAGCAAGCAAAAAGAACAATCCCATAAATTTCAAGGGACGTGTTTTATTTGCAATAAATCTGGCCATCGTGCTAAGGATTGCAAAAAGCGTCCGAACAAAGGCAATGGGAATGGTGTAGTCAAGCAACTGAATCTAATAGAGCAAGAAAATAATGAGAGACTGATTGCTGTGGTGGTGTCCGAGGTATCTCTAGTTTCAAACAATTCTGATTGGTGGTTGGACAGAGGTGCCACAAATCATATTTGTGTGGACAGACACTTGTCTCGTCATACGAGAAGGATGAAGAGCATGAACAGCTTTATATTGCTAACTTTGCATCAGTAAAAATTGTCGGGGGAGGAAAGGTGACACTGAAGTTTACCTTCGGCGAGGAGATTGGGCTGTTAAATGTGCTGCATGTACTGAAAATCCGGAAGAATCTTATTTTCGGCCACATACTTGTCAAGAAGGGCTTCAAAATTGTATTTGAATTTGACAAGTTTGTACTTTCTAAAGGGGGAATGTATGTGGGGGAAGGGTACTTGAGCAATGACCTGTTCAAAGCCAATGGGGTTGTCATTGATGTAAACTCGAAATTCTTGTACCCAAAGACTGCTAATAAAGAGAAGTATTCAGTTTACATCGTTATGTCTCCTTATCTATGGCATGGTAAATTAGGACATGTAAACTACATTACAATGAAAAAAATATCAAACTTAGGGCTAATTCCAAAGTTTTAATTGGATACCCGTAAAAAGTGTGATACTTGTGTTGAGGTTAAATTTGCTGAGAAATCTTTCAAATCGATTGAAAGAACGAGTGAACCTCTACAACTAATCCATAGCGATCTATGCGATTTAAAATTCGTAGAAAATAGAGGTGGAAAGAAGTATTTCATCACTTGTATTGATGATTGTATTCGATTTTGCTATGCTTATTTATTAACTAGCAAAGATGAGGCTATGGGCATGTTTATCAAGTATAAAAATGAGGTTAAGAACCAATTTGATAGACGAATTAAAGTGCTAAGGTCTGACAGGGGAGGAGAATATAATTCTTTCAATTTAAAGGAGTTGTGTGCTAATTTGGGGATAATTCTTCAAACAACTGCACCTTATGTTCCACAGCAAAATGAAATTGCTGAACGGAAGAGTATAACTCTAAAGGAGATGACTAACGCCATGCTCTTGAGTTTTGGTTTTCCTCAAAACTTGTACGGGGAGACAGTGTTAACTGCAAACTATATTCTTAATAAAATACCCCACAAGAAAACGGGTAAGATATCATATGAGCTATGAAATGGAAGGTTACCATCCTACAATTATTTAAAAGTGTGGGGATGCCTAGCCAAGGTGGTAATTCCTCCTCTTAAACAAACTCGATTGAGACCTAAAACGGTGGATTGCATATTCATTGGTTATGCTCAAAATAGCAGTGCATACAGATTTTTGGTTCACAAATATGAAAATGTGGAAATCCATGTCAATACTATCTGAGAATCTAGGGATGCCGAATTCTTTGAGGATATATATCCAGTGAAAAAAAATTAGGGTGACCCTTCTAATAATAGATTGAGAAATTCAGAATCTGAGACTAATGAAGTTAGGGCTGAGGATACCGAACTAAAAAAGGAGCAAAAGGTCACGAACTGCAAAATCTTTCGGATATGACTTTCTAACATATATGTTAAAAAGTGAGCCTCAAACATTCAAAGAGGCAATGTCATCTCAAGATGCTACTTTTTAGAAAGAAGTTATTGACAATGAAATTGATTCTATCATGAGTAATCGTATTTGGGAATTGGTTGATCTTCCACCTGGAAATAAATCAATTAAATGTAAATGGATATTCAAGAAGAAGCGTAAAGCTAATGATTCCATTGATAAGCACAAAGCACGACTTGTTACCAAAGGGTTTAGACAACAAGAGAGTCTGAACTACTTTGATAATTATTCACCCATAACAAGAATAACATCGGTTAGGATGTTGATTGTTATAGTTTCGCTATATAATTTGTAGGTACATCAGATGGATGTGAAAACTGCACTCTTGAATGGTGATCTCGATGAGGAGATTTATATGGAACAACTTGAAGGATCAAGGTCAAATGACAAGAATACAAAGTTTGGAGACTTGTCATATCATTATATGAACTTAAACAAGCTCCTAAACAATGATATGAGAAGTTTGACCATGTGATGATCCAAAATGGGTATAGAGTCAATGAATGTGACAAATGCGTGTACGATAAATCTACGACCATTGTATGTGTACTTATTTGTCTATATGTTGATGACTTGCTTATTTTTGGAGATAACGCTGAGGTTATCAAAATCACCAATAATGTTCTCAAGAAGAATTTTGAGATGAAAGACTTAGGTGTTGCGGATATTATACTTGGTATCAAAATTCTAAGGAATTCAGATGGCCTAGGTTTAACACAATCTCATTACATTGAAAAGATAATTGAGATATTTAAAGGATTTGACATTAAAGATGCAAATAATTCTTTTCTACCACACCTAGCTTTAAGAAAAAATATTGAAAACAATATCAGACAGTTGGAATACTCTCAAGTGATCAACAGTCTCATGTATATTATGAATTGTACTAGACCGAATATTGCATACTCAGTAGGAAAATTGAGTAGATATATGAGCAATCCAGATCACGAGCATTGGAATGTTTTGTTGAGAGTATTATGGTATCTAAAAAATACTAAAGACTATATTCTACAATATGATCAATATACAACTGTGTTGGAAGGCTTTAGTGATGCCAACTGGATTTCTGATTCTGGTGAATCGAAATTGACTAACAGATATGTGTTTACACTAGGAGGTGCTGCAATTTTATGGAAATCCTCAATGCAAACTATAATAGCGCGCTCCATGATATAATCCGAGTTTATTGCTTTGGATAAATCTGCTGAAGAAGCATAGTGGCTTCGACAGTTTTTAGAGGATATTTCGTTGTGGCCAAAACCTATGCCTGCAATATGCATTCACTGTGACAATCAAGCAGCTATTGCAAGGGCACATAATGTGATCTACGACGTTAAGTCTAGACACATTCGTCGAAGACATAATACCGTAAGGTAGTTGCTCTCGAGGGAAATAATTTCTTTAAACTTTGTGAAGTCAAAAGAAAATCTTGCGGATCCGCTGACAAAAGGATTGTCAAGAGAGCAAGTAAATTGCACATTGAGGGGAATGGGGTTAAAAGCCTTAACCCAATAAAGAGCTTTCGAGGTGGAAACATAACCTATGCGATTGAAGATCCTATGGACTAGGTTCAATAGGACAACGCAAATTTCAGAAACTCTAGAGTGAGCATTGTCTCCCATTTTTATGATGTAACAGTACGTTTCAATGGTACTCTATGCGTTTAATGGTTCTTATAGTTTGAATTTTTATATCATAGCAAGGTATGGTACGATATCTTTAATGGGAATGCACCTATATGCGTGGAGCTGACCGACTCTATGAAAATCTTTAAAATCTGGATTTTCTAAGCATGCATGAATTATGAAAGGTTCAGGGCCGAAAGAATGAATGCAACCGAGAACCAATCTTGATTCGGAGATACTCTATGTGAGGCCTATTGTTTGGGCTTACACTAACAAATGGCGGTTTAAGATCAAGTTCACCGACTGGTTAAGTATGTCCGATAGGCATTCACTAAATAAGGTTCAAAGTAAAAGCTACCTATCTTGATGCAGTGTATTTCCACAGGCACAGTTGGAATTCCTCGAGTCTTAGTTCTATTGAGCTATTATGTAGGGGGATTGTTGTAATGAGTAGTTTAATGGCTCAATTATTATCAATGTAATCGACATGCATTTATGTCGGTGTAACGGATGTAACAAACGCAATTAATATTGCGTAACGAACGTAACCGATGAGGATTAATGCTGCGTAACGGACATAACCGACACAGTTTAATGTTGCGTAACAGACGTAACCAACGAGGATTAATGCTGTGTAACAGACGTAACCGACGAGGTTTAGTGTTGAGTAACAGACGTTTTCTCAATTTATAAATAGATGGGTTTCCGTAGTTTAGAATAACAAATCACAATTCAAAGTTCATTCATCTAGTTCTCTCCTAGTTGTTCTCTAAGTGTGCCGGTTTCGAGAAGTGTTCAACAGAGTCCTATTCGTAAAGTGTTGATACAAATAGGTTCGATATGCTGTATCTTGGGAGGCATAGTTCGTGAAGTTACCTGCACCGTTGGTAAGAACTAATCGCCTTAAGGAGATTCGGTTAGCCGTACCTCACCTCTTCTCCTGTTTGCCGAGTTTAATATCAAGCAATTTTATTTGATTTGTAATCTTTAAATGTAAAGATTGTAATTTTGCTTTATAATTGTTATTGTAATGTTATTGCCATCTTCGTTTTATTATTTTTTTCTGATTACAACAAACAATATTACGTATTTCCCACGATAAGTTAATGTGTGCACTTTAGATTTTCAGCATCCTTAACTAGAATGAGGAAGTTTTACATTAATCAAGCAAAGAACTTTTCCCTCTTCCTATCGTTTGTCATAGCTGGTTATCCTCGGCGGCACATTCTCCGTTCTGTGCTCTTCTCACTTCGAAACGTTTGTACAACGGCTGCCCATCGATTTCGACCGGTCAATCTCGACCGTAGCTCTTCGATATCGGCAGAAACGAGCTTGTAGCCTCATCTGACCCCAATTCTCTTGTGGGCCTTTCCAATACCACCTCGTTTCTGTTCTTATTAGATGCAGTAATGAAAGCACACTTGCTCACTGGTTTTACTCACGGTTCTTTTTACGTGGAGGAGGAAGTTACAATTTTTGAGGGAAGAAACCAACTATTTAAATTTGTTTTCTGCTTTTACAACTACATAGGTTCTTCTCTAGAAGTAGTACTAAAAGTTAAAAGTAATAATGGAAAAAGAAAGAAAGAAAACACACACGAGGGAAGAGAGGGTAAGAAGTCTTTCTACGTATATGGTGGTGGCGAATGTTGCAACTTGCAACAGCTTTTTCGCTAGTCGGTTTCCGGTCCGGTCCGGTCCGGTCTCGCTCATGGGAGTTCCAATCATGTGTGATTTATTATGAAATTTTTCTTGTTAGCAACATATTAATCTTGCCACATTATTGATTTTATTGTGTTATTATAATCTTAGAAGTCATAATAAGCATCCTAAACATTTTTAGGTTTAACCCATCCATGGATAGCTCAATTAGTTAGGGCGCACTTTTGATTTTGCGGTTAGGTGCACTAGTACTAGGTTCGATTCCCTAAATGATCACCTGTAATTTAAGTGTGGGGTCATGACGGTAGGTTGCTGTGATATACTTTGATTATATAAAAAAAACATATTTAGATTTAAGTTTGCATTTATGATTTTTTTAAATTATTCAGTCTGCTCCACCTTGTCGATTTGGGCTTTCTGTAACCGGTTCCACTTTTACGAAATCGGAGAACTAGGCCGGAGCCCTCAGGATTGATCCGTCGGTCAATTTAGTTCGGTCAGTTCCTCCTTTGGTTGATCCATTATGCTCGACCCTATTGTCATGGAGGGGGAGAAAGACTAACCCATGTGCAGGTGATCTCGTTTTCCCATCTTTCACTTACAATCTGGTTATGTTCGAGAAAAAAACGAATAATTTTTTGTAAAAATTAATTACTTATATCACATATAAAAATAAACGAATGGAATATATTTTAATCTTTTATGAAAATATTTAAATGGAAATTAATATCAAAATATTTTTATTGACTAATTATTTCAAGCGATATTTTTTTAGAAAAATATTTTTCAAATCATTTATTCTTTATGAAACAAGTGAAGGCTCAAATTCGAGAGCATTTCTTAGTCACCATAATTAAAAATGATCCAATTAGGCTACGCAGAAAACGTTTAATCTTTTTTCCTTTTTAATTAACTGGACGAATTCAACCCTCAAATGTAGATCAAATTATTCGCGACTAGCTCGTGACCAGAGGATCCGTAAATAAAATTAGTCGGAGTCGATGCTTGGGGGGGCGATTAGAAGTCAATCCGGAGGGATTTTGTAGAACATTGCAATTACTAAAATCTCAAGGGCCAATTAGCAACAATGTCGAAATCTCGAGGGGGCAAAGTGTAATTTTGTGGTCCATTTATTTCTTTCCCGGTGCTCAAGTCGCATCGCTCTTGCTAGCAACGCTGGGTCTGGGTTTTTGACTAACTCTCTGTTCGATCGATCCCGCGACAAAGTTCCGGCATTCCCTTCATCCGATCCCACGTTCGAGGTCCCGAACTTCGACGATGAAATGGAGAGTAACTTGGGTCTTCTGGGCGATAATGGCGCTCCACGTCGCCGCCATTCTCATCTTCACTCGCGGGTTCCTCCTCACTCGCACCGAGCTCCCCTTCCACAGCAGCTGCTCCGACGTCTCCGACTCTCCTTGCTTCTCTCCTTCCGGACCAGCGGGTTCCAACGGGACGGACGGTTCAGAGCGTTGCTGGACTAAGCCCGCGGTTGATAGGGTCGTCATTATTATTCTTGATGCCCTCAGGTATCGGGATCGCCATCTGTTTGACAGAAACGCGCTTTGAGTTTGTGTTGGTTGGGGGGCATCTGGGTTTGTGATTTGACACTTCGTTGTTGTTGGGTCTTGCAGGTTCGATTTTGTTGCACCCAGTGCTTTTTTTAAAGGTTAGTGTCTTTTTGCTGTTCAATCGCCAATTATGATTCTGCAGGTGTTCTGTCTTACTTTGGTAAATGAATGAATGAGCTACATATGTTCCGTATTTTCATCATTGGATAACGGGGAATGGTAAAGATTCTAATTTCACCCGTCTACATGAGAATAGGATATCATGCTTCTTAGTCTATGACGCCTAAAAGTAGTTGATTGAGTGATTGTCAACCATATGCCATCCGACTCTTATTTATCTGCGGTTACTTTTCTCTGCAATGCAGGCACTATGACTCCAAATTTTACTTTTTTTTCCTTATAGAAACAAAACCATGGATGGATAGATTACCAGTACTGCAAAAGCTGGCATTTAAAGAAGGATCATCTGCTAAGATTTTTAAAGCAATTGCTGATCCACCTACTACGAGTTTGCAGCGTTTGAAGGTGATATCATCCCCTTCTGATTATATTTCAAAATGCAATCCAGGTTTCTTCAGGTTCTCGTGCAAATTCGAACCAGTTTGGTGTTTTTAACATCCATTATGAATTTTTTTTTTTTGTTGCTTAAAAGTTTGTATGTTAGTTTGTCTCTGTCAGTGGTAGAAGTGCTATTGATATTCTCCATCAGGGCTCGGTTGAAGTCCATTGAGTACTCAATGAGTTTCTTGTGCAATAGTTCTTAAATCTGTTGTATGTTGGTCACAAAAAAAAGAAAAAAGAAAAAGAAGCGAAGAGAGCTGGTAGTGTTTTACATGGACAACTTATAATAGTGTTATACCTGCATAACAACTATTAATTTGTGGAAATGCTTTATAGCTCGCGAAGTCATTTGATGAGAGAAATATAGTGACACATATATTGCAATCGCAATTGTTAAGTGATTTAATGAGACCATGCGTAGTCATTTTATGAGAGAAATATTCTCATGAAGATATTGCGGTCGCACTTGTTAACTCTGTAAAAGCATGAGCTGTAGCGCATAAAGGATAATGTGGGATATTTTATGGCAATTGGTTGCTCTTTTAATGGTCTCAGGGCTTGACAACAGGTGGGTTGCCAACCTTTGTCGATGTAGGAAATAGCTTTGGTGCGCCTGCAATCAATGAAGATAACTTGATAAACCAGGTTTGGTTATTTGTCTAAACCTTAATAAGCTATATTAGGTATGTTGGTCATTCATTAGTCTTGAACAATCTCACTTATCGCACATGCTCAACCTGTTGCAGCTAATTCAAAATGGGAAGAGAGTATTGATGATGGGGGATGATACATGGGTGCAGCTGTTTCCTCATCATTTCAAAAGATCTTATCCTTTCCCTTCTTTTAATGTCAAAGATCTTCATACGGTGAGTGGTGACTTTCTTTTGCATGCAAATCCTGAATAGTTTCTCCTCGATGGTTTAAACATGATGTATGAGCTTCTGAATCGAACAAGTTGGCCTTTATTGTCTAGGTGGATAACGGATGCATTGACAACTTGCTTCCATCATTGTACCAAGAAGATTGGGAGGTTCTAATTGCCCATTTTCTGGGCGTGGTGGGTTTATCTCTGTGACTTATGTTGTAATGAATCATGTTCAAGCTAATTAAAACTTCGTTAATAATTATGACAGGTGGCAGATAATGTCTCATCAAAGGGAAATTGTTATCAGCCAATTCTTCTGAAAGATCATTCACTAGTCCAATTCATCTTTAAGAGCCACATATTGTGAAAAAACTGAGAAATGGAACCGCAGACAATTGATTTTATCAATGGAGCTGTCCAGTTTCAGAGAATTAGATTAAAGCTTACAAGTGCTTATACCATGAAAAATGGTACAACTATGACGTGTTTAAAGAAGTGTCCAGTTTGAAAGAATTAGTAGCTTGTCTCATGCTCATGCTCTTTTTGGTAAAGGCTGCTAGTCATTGGTCTTCATGCTATGGAAATTCTGTGCATCAGATTGTTTGAAGCGCATCTGTGTCCATCTGGCCTTACATATTCCTCTCTCTCTCTCTCTCTCTGTGGTCCACACATGTTGTGTTCTTAAAGGATCATTTAACTTTATTTCTTTATGAAGTAGAGCCTGCGGTCCTAAAATTTGCCAATGCTTTTTCACTTAGAATAATAGATGGCATCTGATATACTGTCTTTACTTGGTTTAGGATCATGCAGGGCACATATTTGGGGTCGATTCCCTTCCCATGATAGAGAAGTTGGAACAGTATAACACTGTTCTTGAGGTATTTTCCTTGGTAGATGGATAAATTTGCATTTTTGTTATTGATTGTGGCTTTCCTGTTAGATAACTATCGTCGTTTCATATGCCAAGCAATTTGAAATTTATCGATGCTTGCATTATGCGTTTTTAAGTATTTATTGTTGTCTGTCCATGTTCTGTATTTTATGACTCTTGAAAACCTGAGAGTAGCTAAGTTGGTTTCTCTGATTCAGAGATCTGCTGCTGCTTTTTCAGAGACTGTTTGGCTGTTACGATGTCGTTATACTGCAAAATCCCATGTTGTGTTGTGAAACTCTTTTTCTTTCCCTTCTCTCATAATCTACTAATATAGTATAGTTTTGCTAGAACGTGATTAGTGTGCTGGAAAGCCAATCAGGACCTGGTGATTTGCATGAAAATACATTTCTCCTTGTGCTGGGTGACCATGGGCAAACCTTAAATGGTGATCATGGGGGAGGGAGTGCTGAAGAGGTTTGTCACTGCTAACATTAATAAACTTTGTTAAAATGATGCAAATGGTCCATGAACTTAGGTTCAATATGCATTGTGGTCCTTGAATTTTTTTTAACGTGGTCTCTAAACTTTGGCTCAATGGGCAATAGTCACTGAACTTTTATTGTTCAATGTGGTCCGTGAACTTATGGTAAATGTTCAATCTAGTCCATTATGATAATGTTTAGGGACCACATTGAACAAATTAAAAATTCCGGGACCACATTGCACGTGGGCCTAAGTTTAGGGATCATTTTTGGTAATTTTACCATGAGCTTTATTGGGTCTTTGATTCCATTGTTATTTCTAAATGGCTTTTCTTGTGTAGGTTGAAACTTCAATTTTCGCAATGAGTTTTAAGAAGCCTTTATCTCCCATACCAGTTGAACTTGGTATATCTTGCGAATACGCCTCGGTAATTAATCTTTTTGAGCTTTCTTCGTTCTGTTCTTCCAGGAAATTTTGTTCAATTTGGTTTACCATTCTATGTGTTCCTTTAAGAATTTTCATCCTCAGTGATTTTCATAATATGCATAGATATAATTGTAAGGTCAAGAATAAGATTTCATAGGCAGAATAATACGGGCATGGGGTGTGCAATTTAAATGCATAATTACAGAAGAAAGTACATGTAACATAGATTTTAAACTGGTAATGATAGCTAGGATTAGTTTGTAGGTGATTGTGCTACTTTTATGATTTGCATCTAGCTTGTAATTGGTTTTATCTTTCCTTTTAGTTAAACTCGGATGAGTACCACTTGACATTTCACGAATAACTTGACGTATATTCTACTCATTTTAATCTCTCATTTCCAAAAATTTCAGGGTGAAAGATTTTGCATCAGCTCAATCGAACAGGTTACCAACTTATTTCCCAACTAATTAAGAAGTTTTAATTTCAAGTGACTGAGAATTAGATTTATCCTTTCTTAATGTGTACTTAGTCGTATTTTCCCGCAGCTTGACTTTGCAGTCACGGTTTCAGCACTGCTGGGCATTCCATTCCCTTTTGGAAGGTGCAGTGTAAGCTCTCTGGCGATGCTAACCCTTTGATCATCTTGTTAATCACGTAACAGAGTTCATCAGAGTTCTCTTACTAATACAAAGTTAGTAGATGGGTCAGAGGTTGTTTCACTGTTTCTACTTCGAAGGAAGAAATTTCAGGGAGGAAGCACTACAGTGATATATAGCTATTTAGGACAAGTTAGTCTAATTTCAGTTGGTGTTATACTATATGTAGATTGCACATGTCCCCTTTGTGATTTGTGTTTGAACTTCTATTAGTAAATTTCATGCAGATTTGGTGTGAGATGGTGTACTTGGAACAATTCTTGTGTTTTATACTCCTGGGATGCTTTTTATTGATATGAGATATCCATTAATAGCTATTTTTTTATGAATATTTCGTATATTGCCTGAAAGGTAGAATCTCAATTAATTATTCAATTTTAAGAAAACAATTTCCTATAGTGAAATGGAATTTTGATCTATTTATCAATTATATATTATCAAAACTTAGTATTCTACTATTAATGGACTAAAGTCGTTTTGTTTTATGGTTCTCATTTAGTCATGCTCTTGAGAATCTCAAAGTCTTCTTCCCTGAAGAGTAAAGACATCAGACCATCGAAATATTTTATCCGTCTCCTACATTTGCTTTCAGATATTTATTACGGGTTCTCTGTCCTGTAAATTTTTCTATCTTATTATTTCTGACAAGGAGAGTTTTCTGTTTTTTCAGCAAATGCATGTGAATATATCTACTGAACTCACGAGATTGACTGTTTGCAGCATTGGGCGGGTTAATCCTGAACTCTATGCTTTAGCTGCTGGGACATGGAATATGGAGAAACTCAAGTTGGACAATCCAGAATATCATTTCAAGTCTGCAGAATGGTTGCATAACTATGTCAATGTACTATGCATCAACGCTTGGCAGGTAATTAACTTTGTGTAAGCATATTGTTAAGCAGCAGCATATAGTTCATCTTCTTTGCACTGGTGCCCTACCATGGAACTCAGAGTAACGATGGTGAAGTTTAAAATTCACTTGAGAGCTATCATCCTTTTATCTGGAGAAAAACTGTTGGGTCTTTCGCGTCTGCGGTACGTTTATAATCGTGACTGGACAAGATGCTAATCAAGGCATTAACCTGAGTAATTGTTTTCTTAAGACAATAGCAACCACTTTCCAGCAAGAGATCATCCTTATCCACTTACCTGTTTTTCTTTTATTTGTGGATATTGTGTAGGTAAAGAGGTACATCGATATCTATTCAGCGTCATCATTGATTGGGTTTTCCTTGGATGACCTGTTACATGTAGCAAACTTGTATGATGAAGCAGAAGCTACTTTTGCTCAAAAAATGGATGACCTCTCATCCGATAGTGAACTTTCAAGGTTATCTACCCTGAAGAGCCAAATTGATGCCTACTCAAAATTTTTAGGGAGTGTTGCTGAACTAGCTCGATCAAAATGGACGGAGTTTAATTTGACTTTTATGGGTATTGGTTTGGGGATGATGCTGCTATCGCTTCTCGTCCATGTTCTTGCTATCAAAACGGTGAATGAGCTGCACAATGGTTCTTTTAATCCAACAGGAAATTCTGGAATTTCCTTTGGGTTGATATTTGCTTTCTTTATAGTGGCGATTCGTGCATGCAGTTTACTATCAAATAGCTACATTTGTAAGTTTCATATCTTGTACTTCACGTTATCACATCAATTCCTGTTACTGACACTGCCAATATACTTTTCCTTTGCTCGAACCATTTTGTCAGTGGAAGAAGGGAAAGTGGCAAATTTCCTTTTGGCGACGGCTGGAGTTGCTAAGTTCAGATATTCGATCATGAAAAGGAAAAGGATTTCCGAAGTAGGTACCTTGTTTCTCTTTGAGGCTTCTAGTAATATTTGGCATGAAATTATATGGAGATCATACAACTAAAAATCTGTGACTTCTGCTTCTGACTTTTGTGTTTCTGTATCTAGGCCGGTCTCTTTCTCATCCTCATTTGCCTACTGAGATTTACCATTGAAATTGGGCTATCCAAGCAGGCTGCCACTTCAGCTTTTTTGCATTCTAGTACCTCATGGATGATTGGGATTGACTTTAATCATCCTATTTTGGTTTACATTCTTCAACTTTTGCCAATGCTTGCTCTAATTGGATTGGCCCATCTTTTGCACAAGTCTACTGCTGATGGCTCTTCTCAGAAGATTTGCCGGTTTGTTATTAAGGGAACTATTGCCAGTTATGTTCTTATAGTAGTACATTGGGCCTCTGAAAGTAAAATATTAGGCCTGGCTCTAATCAACACTCCAAGGAATGTCATCCCCAGGATTATATATGCCGTTGGACTTGGACAGATCTTACTACTGGCATTTAGCCAGCTCTTTAACGGAAGCAAAGTTATTGATCACAGAAGCTTATTTAGTAAAACAGTGAGCATGTTATCTGCATGGAGTCCAACTGTAATCATCCTGTCGGGAAAGCAGGGGCCTCTGATCGCTTTAGCATCCATAGTTGGAGGTGCTTTGTTTTTCTCATGGATTCCCTTGGCACTTTAGATACGCTCCTTTAAGTTCTGACACTCCATATTAGACAATTCAGGATAACAAAAATATGTTTTTACAGGCTACTGCATAGTGATGTTGCAGAATATAGAAGAAGAGAGCGATGGAACTGCCAAACCATTGGTTGTCAATCCTCTCTCATTAACAGAATGGAGCCTTTTAGCTCTCTCTATGTTCTTCTGTACTGGTCATTGGTAAGATTGCTTGTTGTGCTCTAGATATAAATTTTTACAAGCGAAGCACTGCTTAACTGGTCCAAAATGCAGTCTAGTAGCACACTGGTGTTTATTAGCCATTTTCACTTACTGGAATAAGGCTAGGTGCTGGTGGTGGGAAGTTTTTATTATGTTGTACTTTGCTTTAGCGCGTGCTCACAATTTGGTTGACTTAGGACCTCCTTTATGTTTGCTCGACCTCCATCCCATTTCTGGTAGTGTTGATGTGAGCTTTCATGTGTTATTATTATTTCTTTTTTCAAATGTCTGATGGTGTTTTTCTTCAGGTGTGCTTTTGATGGCCTCCGCTATGGCGCTGCATTTATTGGGTAAGTCATGGATAAGTAAATTTTCTTGGAGATTCAATATTCTGATGCATTGTTTTCGACGACCCATTCATAAATTACTGCTGTTTACTTCCATAAGCCTGAAATTTTGTTTATTTACAATCCACAATCATTTGTTTCTTTATTGTACAATTCTGCTGTTGGGATCATTTTGTGATGTCCAGTTTATGAGTTAAAATTTCCTCCTTTTTTTTTTCAGGTTTGATGAGTTTGTCCTCATACGCCAAGCAATTCTTCTTACCATTGAGACATTTGGGTTTTCGCATATTATTCCGATTTTTGGACTTCCATTCCTTGTCTTACGTCGCAAGTTGTTTGCTCAGAAAGACCTCTTTGTGCAATTGTCTCTAGTAAGTGAACAATTGAACAACCCATTCACATTTTGTCTATCTTTTTTGGTTTCATGGAGTGTCTTAAACAGCTTAGCCTGTCTAAACATGTAAGATCTCTCTCTTCTCAGGCTTATCTGATGTTTGGGCTCATTATGGCTGCTACAGTCACAGTAACCATATTGTGTGTTATGATACAGAGGAGACATTTGATGGTAACAGTCATGCCACATTTCAATGCAATGTTTCATCTAGATTACTAAAACTTTGTGTTCATAGCTTGTGCATTGGCTGCTTTGGTTTCAGGTATGGGGATTATTTGCACCGAAGTTTGTATTTGATGTGGCGGGTCTCATTCTTACTGATGTACTGATTTGTTTGGCATCACTTTACTACTTTTGTCGGCCAGAAGATCATAAACTAGAAGCTAATATCGGCAGACGATGAAAGTTCTTAAAACCGCAATCGATGTTTATTCGTTGGAGAGTTGGCTCATTGAGAGATGCGCCTTCAAATGTCGGATTGTGTTAATTTGTTTACTTTTTTGAGGTTTCCCTGACTATTTTTTGGAGTCCATCTGCACAGAGGATGGAGAAATCGGCATTGATAATGCCTTTATGATAGCGACTACATTGAACAGGCTTCACTCTGATTTTGTTTATTTTCCATTTTTTGGAGTTCTTCTAGTTTGTTATTAGGCGATATAGTTGGGAGTTTGCCATATTAATGCTAGCAGTTGCTAATCCCTCATCCTTTGTGCTGCTCATCCGCACCAACTTGGAGATTGGGTTGACACACAGGATTTACAAAATTGAGGGTCGTGATAAATTCGGTCCAAGAGATTCGGAGCAGACTAATATTTTCAGTGTGTAATGGTTAATAGACGCGGATAAGCGGCGTTGTCTATTCAAGTAGTTATTGGGTTATCGCTGGAGTTATATGATGAAAAATTTAGGGTTTGCATAATATTCGGAAAAATGATTTTGATTAATATGATTTTTTTTTTCTGATTCTGTTCTCTGAAGTTGTAGAGAATCATAACTGCATAAAATTATTTGGTCATGGAATAAAAATATGTTTAGTAAATGCACATAATTTATATTCTTGAGAATAATTGTTCTTTTCAAGTTTTGTTATTTAAGTCAAATAATTACGTAATTACTTTGTGAATTTTAATTATACATTTCGAATTAATCAAAGATTGATTTATATTGATTCTCTTATGTAATATATTTCATGTGGAAATGTAAAAATAAATATCAAGAATTATCACAAGTCATTTTTATTATTTATAGTGAGGTTTTATCCAAATTTTTTGAGCGAGTGGGCAATCAATGCGAGCGATATCCTTGCTTTTGCAAGAAAAATTACTAAGTGTTTACGTGGGTTATTTTGTCTTTTTCTAGAATTTTCTAAAGCTAGACTAAGTCTAAAATAAATAAATCTACGCAAATCACAATCAATGAAATCAAGTGCAAAATCAAGAAATCATGACATTAATGAATTGCATGATAAAACCCTAATAAAACCCTAAGCCCTAAGGGCTTAAAAAAATGTGGTTCGGGTTCAATTTTAAAAGTGTTTATGATTTTTCTATAAAATAACAAATATATGAAATTTAGGAAATTTATGCCCAAATTTATGAAAATAAGATCAAACTATCATAATCTAATCTTCTTCTATTTTTAGGGATTTTCTAAAATTTTGTGTTTCTTTTATAGAAATTTTCTAATTTTTTCGAATTCTTTTATTTGTATTTTATTTTATTTTTATTATCTTTTTTTTTA
The DNA here is from genome assembly GCA_028455895.1 of Rhodomyrtus tomentosa. Taxonomy (NCBI): domain Eukaryota; kingdom Viridiplantae; phylum Streptophyta; class Magnoliopsida; order Myrtales; family Myrtaceae; genus Rhodomyrtus; species Rhodomyrtus tomentosa. The sequence goes on along the minus strand of JAPCWY010000003.1, from coordinate 41,934,042 downwards.
AAAAAAAATAAGATCTCATTGTTCTATTTTAGATTGAGAGAAAAGTAACCTCATTCTGTTTTGTGATTCTCAAAAGTGTTTTTTTTTTTTTCAGAACAAACATTTTTTTGGATTCTTGTTTTTGCTTTAAAATTGATTATGATTCTCTAAAATTAATTTTAGGAAAAAAATTAGAACCAAAATCATTTAGGGCGGTCTGTATGGCAACCATTTTGATTCCAAAAATTAATTCTGATTAAAATGATTTTTTTATTCTGTTTTCTGGATGAGTTTTAGAAAATGAGAACGCGTTTAATAATTGCTTAAAATTTTTGTTCTTGAAACAGGAACGCATTTGGGAACTGCACATAATTTCTATTCCCCATAACAATTACTCTTCTCAATTTTTGTCATTTAAGTCAAATAATATACTGTAAATTAATCGAAGATTAATTCATATCGATTCTCTTATATGACATATTGCATATTGAAATATAAACATAAATATCAAGAATCATCACAAGGCATTTTCGCCGTTTATTGTGGAGTTTGATCCAACTTTTTAAAAATGGACAATCGATAATGAATTGATGTTTTTAAGGGAGATATGTTCTAGTACGTCGTTCTTGTGCATGAACAACTGATATTGTTATGTATTTTATAGTTAAACCCTAATTTAGTCATGCTTTCCATACACAATATTCTGAATTTAAATTCTTAAAAAAATTTGGTTATAATTTCGATATCCAATTTCCTAATCTTAATTTGAATTTAGGAAACTGGTGATCCTATCATCAATTTCAATCAGAGCTAGCTATTTTTTTTTAACTTTGATTAGGCCACACGACATGTAATTAAGCTGTTTGGATAAAGATCAATAATATTATCTCGTACATGGATGAGCACATTTATACATGAATAATAACTACGTTGTATTTGATCATTTCAATCATTTGGTTACACTTACAAACGTGTAGTGCAGACATAGTGAGCTTGGATTTTATGGCAAGACTTTGCAGTGAAATTGTGTGGTTTCGAAGTGGGATGAGGATAACAAACATGTGGTATTTGAATTTTTAAGTTTGACATGACATGACAACTCTAATTGCAACACTGACTTTTAGTCGTGAGGTTCTCTTCATTTTTGTAATGAATCTCCTTATTTGCCATAGAGGCTCTGTTTTTTCACGAAAAAAAGAATGATCTAACAAATATATATATTTTAAAAAATAATCGCTTATATCTCTTACGAAAATTAACACACGAAAAAATAATTTCATCGCCTACGTAAATATTTGTGACATATACTATAGGCAATAATGAGAGTATTCTCCATTGACTAATTATGATAAGCTATAGAAAGAGATCATTTACGGAAAAATATTTTTCAAATTATCCTTTTTTTGATAAACAAACAGAGTTTAAGCCTACTACATTGAATAAAATGTTCTTATTTTTCCTCCTAAGAGATTGAATGTATTATATTATTCGGGAAATAGACTATCGAGGAAAAGAACAGCATGAAGAAAATAAAATATGCAACTGATACACATATTTTGTTCGATTTTCATTATGCAATTGTGGCATTTACATTTGTTTTTATTTACGTTTTCTTTCCTGCTGATATGTGATCAGTGATTTCATATTCTTCATAGAATGTTCATATGATTTATATTTGATCTTTGAAATTTTTTGGTCTTTTTTTCTTTTTCTTTTGAGTGTATTTTATTTTATTTTTAAATCATTTCAGGCAGGCATGAGCAGGCGTAATAGCCCAAACCCAAAATCTCGCATGAAAATCGAAATCTCCATCCAACGGCTTAAAAATCACCACCAAAGAGAGGGTGCACAAGCTTCATTTATAAGAACTCAGACAAACGGCTATCTTATTTGCATAGTTCAAAAAAGTAATATTTACATAAATGATCTCTGAAATTTCGTAGAATATGCAATTTGATCCTTGGACTTTTATTTTATTCAATTTAGTGGCCGAACTTTGACAGAATGTGCAATTTGATCCCTAAACTTTTGACTTGTTTAATTTAGTCCCCGAACTTTTAGTGCATGTTCAATCTAGTTCCTGAATTATAAGAAAATATTTAATATAGTACTTTTATTAATTTAAGATCAGAGATAATGTTAAATATTTTCATATAATCCATGGACTAAATTGAACATTTACTAAAAGTTCAAGAACTAAATTGAACAAATTAAAATTTAAGGGATCAGATTACATATTTTGTTAATGTTTACAGATTATTTGTGTCATTTTGAATTTTTTTTAAAAAAAACCGCCCTTTCCTCCGTTCTTTCTCTTCTTCTTCCTCGAGCTCTGTATCAGACCTCTCACCAAGTGATTTTCGTTGTCTGTGGGTGCTATCGTTTTCCATCTCCAAGTAGAATTTCAATTTTGCAGAAACCCCAGAATTTTATAGATCCTTGGTTTTGAAGCAGTGCCGCTGATTTTTCGAGTTTCAAGCTCTTCTCTGTTTCAAACGCGCGAGAGGATTTTGCAAGTTTCTGGTATCTCTAATCTCTTTCGTTTCAACACCAGACGGATCACAATTGTTGCTGGACCCAAGGGCTCGTTCATATCCCAAGAGGGAATAGTTTCAATTGCTTGGTTCGTCCAGTTCAATCCTCGGATTCTCTGTTCTGGAGCTTCTTCTCCTCCTGTCGGTTTCACGATATATTTCCAGAAGATTTCACAAAAAGAGAACTTCCTAGGCTCTCTATCTTGATTGCATTTCAACATTACGCGTGAAATTTTCTTCAATCCACTAATAGCATGGAAACAGTCTACTGCGGATATAATTTGAATCTGGAGACAAGAAATTCCTACTTTTCTGGGCTACCGTCCGCTGTCTTCAACTTCTCGGTCAAGTGGCACCATCAGCTAGTCTTTGTTGATCAAGTGGGAGCGCCGATAAGTTTTCAAGACACCACACTGTCTGAATTGAGTCAGTCACTTGAGCTGCCACGCCGCATCCTGCCATGGCAATCCCTCTGCCAAACGAGCATGGAGAGGGTTCTCGATGCTTTGGACGTTCGCATTGGCTTTTGGGCTGATATTATAAGATCTATCATGCGTGTTGTGTCTTTGGGATCGTATTATGGCCATCAACACTTCGACATGAGCATAGATTTCGATTTAGTCACTCCAGAGCAAGTCGAAATGGAAGACATTGGGGGGAAGTTTTCATTGGAGGATACGTGTCAGATCCCGATCAAGATCAAGTCATGCGGGGCGTCTCAAGAAACACAATTGACAAGCTCGAGAGGAACGGTTACTTTGTCTCGGACAACGACGGAGAATGAGGCAGAGATTCCGTGTTCGCATCTCTTCCACAGCAGATGCGTCGTCAAGTTTTTTGGAGAGAATGATTTGTGTCCGCTGTGTCATAGCAAAGTAGAAGTAGAAGATCCGGAGAAGTTTGTTTTAGTTTATAAGATTTCTACTAAGTAATTTGCTCCGATTACTTTGGAACTACTTACTGCAATAATAATGAAAAGAGACATTTGCTTTTTACATTCATGAAAGGGATTGTATGCAGTTTCTGATGTTGTTCCTTGTTGAATTAGAAAATTTGATCCACTCTGTTGTTTGGAGAAAAGATTGAATTGGTTATCCGTATCCGTCTTCATTATGAAAATATTCCCGTCATCAAAATCCCCTATGTGTGGTACTAAATACCATAGTTCTCACCATTTACTGGGTTGCCATACACTCTCCTCGCAGTGAGTTACTCCTACATAAACAATCAGATGTTCTTGTCTCAAGCTGCCACTTCTCTGCAGCCTGAAGAAAGGAGCGCCATAGTTCGACTTTGCTCATGAGCATTCAACTCTATTCCAGTGGCTTCGAGAGCTTATAAGACATGACTTGGTCGAGGATAAAGGGTGCAAGTATCTTTTGGCTACGGTGGTCTTAATGAGTTACCCTGTTCTGAACCTAGGATTGAGAAGTAAAACTTGTTACCAAGTATTGTAACCAGATCCTATTGGATGTTTTAATTCAAACGAGTTGTCAACCATGGAAGCATGAACCACCTATTAGCTTTTACATGAAATTAAGATGTATATCAAAAACATTGTTTTGAAGTTTCAATAAGAAGTTTTAGTGACTCTAGTGCTGCCCCCGCTGCGCTAGGTATATGTAGCAAAGCAGTCACCCAATAGACTATCAATCAATCAGATTTCCATATAAAAGACGTGAGAAGTTGAAGTGTCTTAAGACGTGAGAAGTAGAATGAGACACTTCAACTTCGATGACAAATCACTAGATGTCAATACATGAAAGTGTTTCACTTGGTGCTCTGCAGCTTTGTTCAGGTAAATTGCGGGGTAACATCACAAGGAAATAATCAGATCGTATCAATGACGCCTAATCATCGGGTCAAGCCAATAGACTTTCTGTCATTTCTTAGGAAAGCAACAGAGATTAGTACCCAATGCCAACTACTGAGGTCAACATAACTGGAACCACATTTCAAGATCAGGTACAAAAGGCCGAAAATGAAACCTCATTCGCCGTGCTGAATTTGAAGAATGTAAACTCGAAGGCTTTCAACTATTATGCTGCCGGTGAATTTAGTACATCTAAGTCCTTCGGTATTGACCTGAGAAAACACAGTTCACTTAATGAGAACACAGAAATAGCATTTCAAAATCATAAAGATTGACAGAAAGTAACCCACAGAAAAACATTGTAAATGTTCCTGTATTTTTTCTGTTAGTTTTCCTTTTGTTCTTGTTCTCATATAGAATTGCTCTATATGTCATTTATTACTTAGCGAAAATAAAATGCTCAAGAGCATATTAAAAATTCAACGTGGACATACTAACACGCACTTCCATGCCATGCTCATGCGCACATAAACCATCATCTTCACGTTTTAAGTGTTAATAAGGGCAACACTTGCTCAATCATATATGAGATACCATTGTAAGTACCAGATCTATCTACCTCCTCCATCCATTCACAAAATATACATGGTTCTTATGTTAAATCTTCCCAATATGCAAAATTAGTTGTTATTCCTCGACTTGAACATGACCCTGCATTCAACTAAATAGTGAGACAAGTCTTGTCATTAAGCCTGAGTATGCAGGAATAGCACTATGCTGGCAGTACACTGAAAGACAAAAAGCACATTGGCAAAAAAAAATCATTTTGACTATCAATGGCCTAATTTGGTGAAGTGTCTAGTTCAACAAACTTCAAAGTCATCTGTTTCACCTCCAGAACCAATAATAAGCAAGTAATCATGATCCCAGCAGAATACATCCTCTAAATAGCATGACATGGGGAACAGGAGTACTCCATCAAATAATATGCAGCACATGGGGGAAAAGCAAATTCATCTCAGTTTTTGTCAGTGTTTAAGAAGGTGGAATTGGCACAAGCAGTTCAACTCGTTAACCTTAGTCCTATCCAGGTTCAGACAGTTGAATTTTTTAGTGGCCAAAAACTAATTGAACCAGGTTTAACCAGGTTAGTTTGGTTTCTGGAAGAAAGGAATGATGCCCGGATGACATTTTAAAAAAAGGATTGAGGACTTTGAAGTCCTTGGGCATTCCTTACAGAAGGTTTTGGCACTGAGCTATGCATCATATATCAGTCATAAGCGCATGATTCAAACTTTCGACAGAACAAGGCGTTCCGGTTAAGTAAGAAAGTTGGCAATAAACATACATTAACAAACGTCAATTGACCAACTCAAATTTGAACAAGTGGTTAAAACTACGATATCTATACAGACAAAGGTGTCGTCCAGATAAGACACTCTTACCATATGGAGCCACAGGACATAAATTGTAAAATAAAGTCTGGTCAGCTGCATTTTAGGGCTTGAACCAAACAACATACACATACTGGCAAAAGGAAATTGACTGCAACCATAATGAAGCCCAAGAGCAGAAAGACAACCAGAACAATTTTGAACCAGAAAGATTTCCTATTCCATAAACCAGGTCTTCCCAACCGGACATACTCCAGGGTACCTTTTAAATCCCTCATAAATAGGATGACTTGAAATACAAGAAAGAAATTGTCGTCTTGATCAGTTGATCTCCTTCAATTTATCTTCTGCACATGTGCTCTATTCTAGCTTTACTTCAATCACTGCCAGTGGCAGTTTTAACTCATAATGCAGTTCATATCCCTGCTTCTGGAGCTTGGTGTTGCTGTCCTTGATTTTGCGGTGGATGGATGTCAAATAACAAAGCACGTGCCTTATGCACTAAATATTTTAATCCTTAAATTCTTTCATAATGTTCCATCCAAACATAGCATAAGAGAACCAACTAAAGTACACACAACTTTTACAGCTTTCTCTAGCTATCTGACTCTCTGACAGAACAAAGACCGAGGATCACAAAACGAAAGACCATTCTATAGAGGAAGTAGCTAAGATAGTTGAGGAAGCCATTACAATTTCATCCAGTAAAACACCAGGAACTTCCATCTTTGAGGAAGCCAAATAACTATAGAGCAGAAAGACAAGCATGCCATACTCAAACCATAACATAAAGATGAAGATACGTACCTTGAATTCTTCTATATCAAGCAATCCATTCCTTTCCACCGGCAATGGCCATAAACCCTCCTCTCCTGTTCATGAACTGCCTTGGCTGCAGCTTCGTCACAGCCCTAATGGCGCTCCATCCGCCGTTGGCACCAGATTCCCTCTTGTTGAATCAAACCAACTGGAATTGCAAACTTCATCATCCTCCACAGCTGCCTGTGCCCCTTCACTGCCACCATCTTTCTCCTTCTTGCTCTGGTGCTCCTTCACAATTTCATCAATGAAGTCTACTGCGTCTGGGAGCACGCGTGGCATGACCATCAACAACAAATTTATGACAATTCCATCAATCTAAATGAAACTCCAAGCAGAAACTGGGAATACTTTGTTTTCCTTCATAGTTTTCCTCAGCAGCAAAACGTTGTCCCAGTTGCCCATCTTAGCATACATATTGGCCAGAAGGATATAGCGTCCACTATGTTGAGGTTCTAGTTGGATCAAATGCCTGCCGACTTTCTCTCCTAACTCAACATAGCCATGCATCATACACCCATTTAAGAAAGATGCCCAAACTGCACCATCTGGTTCCATTGTCATACTCTTTATCAATACACCAGCCTCTTTGATTTGTCCAGCCCGAGCCAAGAGGTCAACCATGCATCCATAGTGCTCAATAGTTGGAGCGATGCCGTAAACTTTGCCCATACGTCCAAACAAGCGCCATGCTTCATTGATCAGGCCATTCTGATTGCAGGCCACCAGAGCTCCAATGAACGTCACAGCATTTGGTTTAGGACCCCTATTTTCCATTTCATTGAAAAGTTGCAGCCCTGTTTCATTCTCACCATTAACAGCAAACCCCAATATCATCGCACTCCAAGTTGTCACATCTTTCGAGGGCATTCGGTCAAAAACTTTTTGTGCGAATCTGATGAACCCACATTTGACATAGAAGTTAATCAATGCAGTGCCTAGCTCAAGTTCGTAGCCGATGCCATTCTCATCTATGTACTTATGAACCCATTTTCCTTCTTCAAAGGCTCCCACAATGGCACAGGCGCCAAGTACGCTAACCAAAAGAGATCCACTTATTCTCATGTCAGTGCGATCTTTAACCTCAAAAAACAACTTAATGGCCTCATCAAACCGCTCATTCTGAACGTAGCCAGAGATCATGGCACTGTAGGAAACATCGTTTTTCTCCGGCACTGAATCGAACAGACCTCGAGCTTCATCAACGAGGCCGCTGCTGCAGTAGCCAGTGATAAGGCTCGTCCAGCAAACAACGTTCCTCATTGAACTTTGATCAAACAGGCGGCGAGCAACACACACAGCTCCATGCTTAGAGTACATGCTTATCAGAGAACTCACCACATAAACATCACAATCATGCCCGAACTTCATCGCGCCACAGTGAACTTGGCCAAGCAAAGGAAAGCCAGCGCATGCCCTCACCAGTGCAGAGAAAGTGCGGGCATTTGGCTTGACGCTTTCCCTGCACATTCGACCGTAGACCGACACAGCCTTCCCATGTTCGAAGTCTCCCAAGAAACCCATTACCATGACATTGAAGTCGAACACACCGGGGGCGGGAATTCGAGCGAAAACGCTCGCTGCGTAGTTCATGTTTCCGTATGGCGCGAGCGCACAGCAGGCCAAGATTTTACTGGCGGTGTACGCGAAGCGAGAGAGGCCGGAGACGATGGTCTGGGCATGGATTTGCTTCAGGTGGGCGATGGTCGAGCATCGTCGGAGCAGAGCAAGGCAATGGAAATTGGCGTGATGGCTGGTCATGCAAATGATGTCTGGTTAGTTTGTGGTCTTAAGACGCAAACGAGGTCGAACGGGGATCAGTGCCCACGGGGGTAGCTGAAAACAGAAGGTTTGCACCCAAAAAAAAAAAAAAGGTTGGTAACGTAAATATTTAATTTTAATTATATTTTCGAAAATAAGAAAAAATAAGAATAAAAACATGTGTATCAGTTTGAGGCATTTTTTGATAAAAAATAATTTGAAGTAAATTTGTGACATATGTATCAATTTAAGATTTTTTGTAATATTAATCATTTAATTAAATTTAGGTTAAAATTATATTTGGACGAAAATATATCTAATTCAACCCCTTATTTGAAACAGCTCATACACTCGAAACAATATCAACTTTATGATTTTATTTGACAAGATGTTGGTACTTCAACCATTTTTTTTTTCTGTTTTTACTGTTTGGGCTTTCAATCCTACATAAGAAAAAGATGGGTTTTCAATTCGACCAAAATTTTGACAAAACAAATGGTCAAAATTAAAAAGTTGGGTTTTCAAAAAAGAAGAAAAATTTGACCCCAACAAAAAAAACGGGTTTGATATTCTAAAAGAATGAGTTTCATGCACTCCGATATAAGGCTGGGCAATTTCAATTTTGTCTACGTTTAGTCTCATCCTCACTTGAGAAGGTATGGACATGAGCAAATCCTTAAAAGTTTACTCATAAACTTATCGCAACTGTGTCAATTCAATTATAATCTTTTTTTTGGCTATTCAGTGTCGAACCTTTTGCAATTGTGCCAATTCAGTCCATCAAATCTGTTTTGGTCACCAAGTTGATGTGGACGCCTACTGTCCTACAACAAAACATTTTAATATTTTACTATTTTTCCTTTTTTATTTTTCTTTCTTTTTTTCCTTCTCTCTTCTTCCTCCTCCTCTAGTGTTGACTGGCCGTCCGAGAGCAAGATCGATATCTGGGCAGATGGAGACCAGAAAATTCAAGATTTAAGGAGTTGAAAAGGGATTGGATCTCTAGGGTCTACAAAGTAAATTGAAGGAGCTAACAGTGAAGATGAATAAAATATGGACACGCCATTATTGAAGAATGGCGAAATCGGGAAGGAAAATAGGACGATGAAGCAACAAAGTGACATCAACATCAATAACACATTTATCTCAAACTAGTTAGGATCAGAAAGCAGCAAAGTGACGTTTTCATCAAAACGACTTCGCTGATAAAACAATCCTCGTTGATTGTTGAAGCTCTACGTGAAGAGCTTGTCGTTGGGGGTGTCGATCTTGACTTCTTGGCTACCATCAGCCCAGCTCTAGGCCTCGGCATTGTCGGACGAGGTTGGCCGAGACCTCGTCAAATCAAGGCTGGCGAGGCTCGGCCTTGAGCGGCCGTCGGCAAGACCCGCACGGCAAGGTTGGGTCTCGCTGGTGGCCATCGTCTCTGGTCGTTTGACGGCTAGAGGAGGAAGAGAAAGAGAGAAGCCAAAGCAAGACGAAGGAGAAGCTAGAGAAGGAAGAAGAAGAGAGAAGGAAAAAAATAAAATGAAAAATAAAAAGAAATATTAAAATATTATGTCATAGGATGGCCGTCGGCAAAATTTGATCGAATAGACTCAATTGACGTAATTACAAACTGAATTGGCCAAAAGAAAAGAGTTTAGGCTGCGTTTGGTAGCATGTTTGGCTCATGCACAAAACAGGATAAAATGAGATATAGTCTAAATATAATTATCCCATGGGCAAAGTGGGATAAAGGTGGATAGTTTTTATTATGTTCATGATATAAAATCTATTTTTAATAAAAATTATAAAATAATAATTAATGTTGAATTATATTTGAATTCTAATATTAATGCTAACATAAAAAATAATTTTTTAATATATACGTGTATGTATTTATAAATTTGAGTTTCTTTCTATTTTATAATATATATTTTGTGCATAAACACACACTTCATATCCTTCATATCCATATCGTTACGTATTTAAGTAGGGTTAATACCACAAAAAATTCCAAACTGGTATATCTATGACAAATTTACCTCAAATTGGTACAATCGTGAAAAATTTACCCTTTTGTTAATTTTTTGAAATTTTACCATCAAATTGCTAAGTTGGATGACACGTGGCTATTGTCAGATGTACATATTACCCTATGTTTTCTATAGGTGTATCAATTTGAAATTTTTTATGGTATTAACTCAATTTAACGAAAATTAACAAATGGTAAATTTGTCATATATGTACTAGTTTAGCATTTTTTATGCTAAAAAAGTAGCTTGGGTAAATTTATTACAGTTATATCAGTTTAGGGTTTTTAATGATTAAAAAAATAATTTGAGGTAAATTTGTCACAGTGTATAAGTTTGAGATTTTTCCTGGTGTTAACCCTTTTAAGTATGATAGTATAGTTTATTAGTTAATAAATATTTATTAAGATACGAAGGGACATAATAAAAATAATGAAATATATATAAAGAAAAAAATAAGTAAATAAAAATGAACTAAAAGAACCATATTTTTAATGAACAAATTCGAACTTGAAAATGATGTTTCTAATGCTCAAAGAATGTAGTATAGTGAAATTTTTATAAAAAATAAAAATATCCATCTTCTTATCTTATATATCTCTGGTTCATGTTGAAGTTTTAGCATTCCGTTATATTTTTTAGTTCACGTCAAAACTTTACGAAAACGGAGAGAATCGATAACTTCTTCTCGATAGTAGGTTTTTTTATTCATGTCAAAAGTTTATAAAAGCAGAAATAGCGTCAAAACTCATTATTTTCCATAGCTTTATGGTTCATATTAAAGTTTAGACAAAGTAACAATAGAAAAAGAAACTTTTTGTAATTACAAATGTGAATGATCATATTTTCTCTCTCTTATGAGAGTTGAGAGTGAATTATGAGATATTTTTATCTTCTTTGTTTGTGTATTTTTAGTTTCGCTTACATCCATATGTGCAAATGCCAAATAATTAACATCGTAGGATATACACATATTCAATTTTATTACTGTGATTCGCCAAACAGTGATATGATATGATAAAATCTTTAGATTTTATATACTATCCTATTGGACATGATATGGCAAAACCTTTTGATTTTATATCCAATCCTATCCAATTTAATGTGACTTAATTGACATAACTACAACCTGAATCAGCCAAAAGAAAAAAGTATAGGATTTTAAAACTATTTTGGTAATTTATCTATTTTCTCTCTCCATGGAAGAAAAATATATGGAGGGAACTTAAGAGGGTTATGGTAGGGAAGGTAAATTTCGCAGTCTCCTTCTGAAGGCTACCATTGGAATGGGTCGTATAGTAGCGTTTCACATGTATAGGGTGAGTAATTGGAGTTTTGATTCCTCCTTCTTGGCCTGTGCTTCGCATAATATTTGCAATCGACTCGCTAACGACATACCCCTGGTCGCGGACATTGTGCTTCATGCACTCTGTTTTAAGGCTGAACAATTTCATGCGGATTTGAGAAGGTCACGCGATCAGAAGTGGCAACCCAGGAATGTCATCCGGGCCGGAACTTTGATCAAAGAGGTATTAGATAACTCACTCGTCTAATTGAAGTCACTTGTGACAAAGGTCGGGAACGAGTTTTAAGTGATTTCGTTTTGTGCTGTTAGGTTTCGTGATTGAGTACTCGAAAAAGGAAAGAAAATAAATGTTCTCTAAAAAATAATTTAGGCCCCATTGTTTCGCGAAATATGAACGATTTAATTTTTTTTTAAAGATCACTTGTATGCCTACAAAAATGAATAAACAAAAAGTGCTTTCATCATCCAAGTATTTAAATATACATTGTTGTCCACAGTGAAAATATTTTCATTAGCTAATTATTTTAAGAGATGTAAATTATCATTTTTGGGAAATTGTTTTCTAAATCTTTTATTTTTTGCGAAACAAATGGAACATTAATCGCAAAACAGAAAAGCATAACCAATCGAAATTCGCCTAAACTGTGGGCGATAACGTTATAAAAAACCAAATATCATATGATCTCCAATTTTAAGTTCACCAATTTCATCCATCATCACCAGAACATTCAAACTCATTCACCATTATCAAGCATCTTGCACCAATCACCCCTCGACGAAATAATGTGGTGTCTTCAAAATGCATTTAAAAAATCCCATCGACCTCCATGGCTTTGCATGTGTTGTATCGTATGCATTCTCGACGAGCGAATTGCGTTCTTTGCTAATTAGCTGGAGTGTCATCCCGGGCAAACATTTAATCGAACGCTTGCGACCTCACGGGCATCGCCGTTCTTTTCAGATCCAAAAGGACATGTGATATCTCAGACCATCGACAAAACTGATATCGAGAAGAAATATTTCCTGCATGTTCAGCTATTAATTTTCCAGAAGAGAAGGGTTGAATCTGGTCATCACAGAGGTATGTGAAAGAAAGAAACACAAGAATGGAAAGACTCAGAGACAGGAGATGGAAAGAGTAGGGTCCTGCAACCATCATATCTAAACGTCATATACACTCAAAATTTTTGTAGCATCATTAACAAGGGCCAAACGGATTTTTCACGTTTAGATATTCAACTATACCAATCAGACAATCGACGTAGACGATCGATTCAAGCAAGGCTAAAGCTCACAAATATGGAAGTTCAATCCAGTCCCGCTTATTTAAGCTCAATTCGTGCATCATCTCATTATTAACCAATCCGATTCGTCAATCGTCGTACGCTCATCTTTAGCCTATCGCTTGCTCACGATCAAGCAATAACAATCATTTAATCAATTAATCCAATCTAATTAGCTATAAAGTTCTAGCTAATCATACTAACTTAACTAATTAGGGCCATTGAACTTAAACTAGGTTTCTAACTTAAACAAGCCCTAGTCGAGCTACCTAGCCACATAATAATCTAAATAAACTAATTCGAATCTAATTAACGACGTATTTTGAGGTCGACTCATAGTTAATTACGCGAGCCGAGCACGCTGACAACCCTTGAAAATTCCTTGGGCGCCGACTTGTAACATGGGCTCAAATTTTCGGACACTTGGCCCAAATCCTTGGCACACGGGCCCTGACAATCGGCCAACTTGCCCGGACACTCGACCCACTCACTCGGCATTCGGCCCAAGTGGACCTGCTCACGGCCCAGGAACACTAGGTCACGGCCCGGGTCAAAATGGGCCAAGGCCCAGGCGCTCGGCCCGCTAAGCAGGGCACGGTCCATATAAAGGCAGGGCAGAGCAGGGCGTCGGAGGCGGCTTCTCGCGGATCTTTGGGCAGCGAACCAACGGCGAAGGAGCTAGGGAGGTCGAGGGAGGCTCTAGGGGTGTTGGGACGGCACGAAACAGGGCAGAGCAGCTCGAGCCGGTGCAACCAGCCACGAGCACAAACAAAAACAGAGAGCTGGAAACAGGGCAGGGGCTGGTTCGGGTTGTTCGCGGCTTCCCGGGGCTGTCGGCAACGAGGGGACAGGGGGGCCTGTTTGGCGGGTGACGGTGGACGTGTAAGGTGGCCGGAGGGAGGTCAGGCAGCAAGCAGACGTGGCGGCAGAAGCAGAAACAGAGGCTGCAGTAGGGGCAGTCCGAACAGAGCAGGGGAGCTGCAGGCGTCGGTTCTCATGCTTCGGTGGTCCGTCCGACGGCCCAACGGGGCGTGCGACGGAATCTGCAGGAGGAGGAGATGATGGCGTGGTAATGGCGTCGCTGTAACCGAGGAGGAGAGGAGGGGTGGTGCTCGGTGGGTGTGTCGCCAACAACAAAAACAGGGGAAGGGGAGTGTTCGGTTCAGGGGAGGCCGGCTTCAGGCGAGGCGGAGGCGGCGACGGCTGGTGGAGGTGCGGCGACGATGGGGCTGCGTGGGTTGGAGTAGCAGGACGATCGGTTTAGGTGAGAGGGTGTGGTGATGGCTCGGCTCAAACCAAAGGAAACAAAGGAGAAGAAGAAGAAAAAATGAAGAAGAGGCAGAAAAGGGTCCGCTCGCGCGTGAGAGAGAGAGAGGAGAGAGGCGATGGGAGGAGAGAGAACATGGGGAGAGAGAGAGTGGCCACCATTTTTTGACTATAGGGAAGAGGACATGATGATATGGGTTCCATTTCATTGATTGCCTTGTCCTTTAGCATATAAAAATTCAAGGGCATTTTGGTAATTTTGAATCTTGATAGGGGTAATTTAGTTGTTTGGTATGACTCGGACATTTGGCTAACCAACAAGAGGTATTTTAGGCTTTACTCAAGTTCGACTCAATCCTAGCTAAGCTCGGACGCGAGAATTTCATTCTTAAGCGGAGACGACTAATCAATCGAACCTAAATTAATTCAATCGATAATTCAGGAAATTTTCCACTTATCGTCACTAAATTCTTTGAAATCTCATGTTTCATGATGAACTAAACTTCGATATCCAATCATTTATCGCATTCAGCTATTTTCCAGGGCGTCACAAATATCCTCGTTTCTACAAGGAAAATGCATTGCACCACTCTACATAGGTGTGCATTTTTTGTTCTAGAAAATCAAATCTCAGTCTTAATTCATTTAAAACTCAAGAACGAGAGCTTGCTAAATGTTCATGCTGGTTATTTTTGTATTTTCCAAAATTTTGTAAAACTAGACTATGTCTAGAGTACATAAATCTATGCAAATCATAACCAATAAAATCAAGTGCACAATCAAAGAATCATTGTATTGATAAATTGTATGATAAAACCATATCGAAGCCCTAAGGACTTAGAGAAATATGGTTCGAGTTTAATTTCAAAGGTATTTACGATTTTTCTAAAAAAAGAATAAAATCTAAGAAAACTATACCCAAATTTATGAAATTAAGGTCAGTTTAGCCTAATCTAACTTCTTCTATTTTTAGGAATAAGAATTATTTTTTTAAGAAATTTTCCAATTTTTAAAATAATTTTTAATTTTAATTTCAATTTCAATTATATTATACTATATATTTTTCTTTGAAAATGAGATCTCATTTTGTTTTAGGCAGAGGGAAAAATGAAAGATTTGTGACTTCATTCTGTTTTGCTATTTTCAAAAGTGATTATTTTTTTAGTACCGACTTTCTTTTTTGTCCAAATATCTTCTCGAAAACAGAATCAGAACCAGAATTATTTACGTTACCAAACATTATTATTATTATTTTTGTTCAAGAGAACAGAATCAGGGAACCAAAATAGTTACCTTCATCATCGGTAACAATGTGTGTCCAAATGATGTCGTTGACGGTGAGAATATTTTTCATTCATTTAATTTTTTAGATAAAACAACCGATCCTTTTTAGGGATTCACACCCTAACCTGCATCCATTTTATCATTGCCAACTCTAGGAATATGAAGTCTCCGATATAATATGATTTATGCTGAATTTAGTTTTCAAATATTTCCGTAAATTTCTCCATTCTTTATATCTCTGAAATTATCTCTGAATTTATGATCACTGATTACATGTGATGGTCAATTAGTCGAACCTTAACTTGCATCTATTCTATTACTACCAACTCGAAGAAATATGACATTTCCTAGATAACAAGATTTATGCCGAATTTGTCTGTCAGATTTTTTTTTTGTCAATTTATTCTTTCTTGATATCTCTGAAAATATTTCCGAATTTCGGTTCACTGATTGCATGTAATGGTTAATCAATTGCATTGGCCCTCCCTGCTTTTTCTATTCTAAGCAATTAGCTTGACCCTACAAAGAAAAAGCAGCTGGGTCTGCACTCACTATCGTTAGGTGTACAGTTCAAGATGCCAACTCAAGTCCTGTACCACTTTCTCTTCCAAAAAAAATCTTCTTGTCACCAAAAGAAGAGTAACAAAAAAGACGACACTGTCACCCTCTCTGTCCTTTATCTCTCCATATTCGATCCACCTCCGTTAGAGAAGCAGCAGCACAAAGTGAAGAAGAGTAAATGGAGGAGGCGCAGCACATTCAGATGCCCAGAGTGAAGCTGGGCAGTCAGGGATTGGAGGTAACATTCTTGCTTCCGTTTGTCTTGTGAGCTGTCTCTGTTCAACTGATCAATGAGTTCTTGTCTCCATGTCTTCGTGATGAGCGGTTTTGAAACAGTTTCGTTTTCAAACTCTAGAGATTGTGACTGATTTTTGTGACAGTTTTCACCCAGAGACTGTTTACAAACTTTAGAGTGCCGCATAGTGCTCATAGTTTCTGGCTCCTCGCATTAGTTGATCAGTGGGATCTGTGGTTTTCATTAAGGGTGTGATCAAAGTGAAGTCGATCTCAGTTTGCTAGTCGAGCTCAACCGAGCTTGATCTTAGCTCAAGCTCGACTCAATAAAGTGTTCCGTAATGAGCTGGTGCTCGAATCTGACTGTTCAAAAGTAAGAACTTTACATGAGAGCGCAAGATAAAGTTGAACTTGAGCTAACTGAGCTTTTTAAGAGTGATGAAATTGGAAAACAAGGTAATATGCAATTACTGTGTATTTAGATGTATTACTGTATAGGATATCATATTTCAGCTGTCCGAGTCTAGTATACTCAATCACATTCTCGATTCCCTTCAGTACTCGAACGAATCAAATTTGAAAGGGTTGAGTTGAGTTCGACTCATGCTCGTAGCAGCTCAAAATTAGCTTGGCTTGTGTGTGCTCTTAATTCTGGCAAGGGCAAGCGAGGATGGACAAGAAACACTGTCAAGTCAGGTCAAAGGAGACGAAGAGGAACATTTTGTTCAGGACCCCTGTTCTTAAAATAGTGGGGAGATTTTGTCATCCTTAGATACTAGAGTAGACATTGACATAACTTGAAGAGAAGAATACTGAATTCATGCCATACTCTCCTCTTGTGCAGGTCCCTAGACTAGGCTTTGGATGTGGGGGACTCTCTGGTATCCTGAATGCTCCTGTTTCCCATGAAGATGGATGTTTACTCATAAAGAGAGCATTCGAGAAGGGCATCACCTTCTTCGATACATCAGATATGTATGGTCATGATCATGACAATGAGATCATGATCGGAAAGGTGATGCTTGTTTTAATTAGCTTCAATGCATCAAGATTTTAATCTCTCTGTGATAATTTTGGACCATGAACATTGTTATGTGGTGGACATTGTGAGATTCAGACGGTACCTCTTATTGGTGCCTTATGTTGCCTCCTAGTTTTTTTTTTGCTGTTAGTCCTGTAACTGAGACAGAACTGATTATTCGCTCAGGCGCTGAAGGAGCTTCCGCGAGAGCAAATTCAGTTAGCGACGAAATTCGGCATTGTAATGATGGAGGGGGGTCAAGTTGCCATCAGAGGTAGTCCCGAGTATGTAAGAGAATGCTGCGAAGGTAGTCTTAAGAGACTTGGTGTTGATTACATCGACTTATACTATCAGCACAGGGTGGACACCACAGTGCCGATAGAGGATACTGTAAGCACTGTCAAATCATGGTGTTTCTTCACATTGCTTTCTTGCATATGATCATTTTTCTCCAACCCAATTGCAATTTGAAAAATCGGTTTAAACTAAATCAATCCCAATTGGTAAGATAGATGGGAGAACTCAAGAAGCTGGTGGAGGAAGGGAAGATAAAGTATGTTGGTTTGTCGGAAGCTAGCATCAACACGATAAAGAGAGCTCATGCCGTTCATCCAATCACAGCTGTGCAAATGGAGTATTCTCTGTGGACTCGCGAAATCGAGGACGAATTAATCCCACTTTGCAGGTCTATTCCAGTTATCCTCAAGATGTTTGTTATTGTCCCCTCAGTATGTCAAGGAAATGAGGCAGTTTTTACATGTCTTTCGATTTCAGAGAACTTGGCATTGGGATAGTCGCATATAGCCCTCTAGGCCATGGCTTCTTTGGCGGGAAGGCGGTTGTTGAGAGCTTGCCCGCGGAGAGCCTGTTGGTATGTTTTTTCGCAATTTATTTTGGTGACGTCGATCACTAGTCTATTGGCAAGAGAATCCGAATTATGTTACTTCCAAACTTAATTTTATTAGCATCAACAACAGCAAGCAGGGTGAGCAATCCTGCTACAAGCTCAGTATACAGCAACTAAGGGAACCAAACTGGAAGTCCCCATCTTTTGACTATCTAAGGATACTTTTCTCTTCACATTCAGACAACCACTAAGCCTTTCCATAATCAACCTCTTAATTCCAAAGAGGATTGAATTAGAGCTTGCAGAGAGAGTGGGATTGTGCAGACAACCTGTTGCTGCCTTAGAACAAATTTTTGGATTTCTTGGTTATAATATATCAGTGGTAGTTTGTGCTTCTATGCTGATGTCTATCGTTACATGATAGGCTATGCATCCAAGATTCGTCGGGGAGAACTTAGAGAAGAACAGAGTTATATATCAAAAAGTTGTCGACCTCGCTGCAAAGCATGGTTGCACCGCTCCTCAACTGGCCCTAGCGTGGCTTCTTCATCAAGGGGACGATGTTATCCCAATACCAGGTAACTATTTCGGGCAAACATTGCGTCACATAGTAATATATTTAGTGTTAATACGCCAGTAGCCGTTGAATTTTGCAAAAATTAGGATGTCTGTCAAATCAGGCAGTTGTTGGTTTTCCCATATTTATCACAAACTTGTAACTTTCAGTTGCGATGATATATAGGGACCAGAAAAGCCGAGAACCTTGAAAGCAATATTGGATCAGTGGGAGTTAAGCTTAGCCAAGACGAGATGAGAGAAGTTTGCGATGTCGTTGCCGTGAATGAAGTAAGTGGTGAAAGAGAGTTGGAATTATTTGCCAAGTATTCATGGAGATATGCAAATACCCCAGCAAGATAATGCTTGCCGTGGATATCGATGGAGGTAATTTGTTGCGCAGAGAATATTGTAGCGAAAGCGCGAGATCGGTGGTTGTGATATCTGCATTTCGGTCTTAACATGGGGAGCCTAAATAAGTCATGAGAATTAGCGATGTAACAGACATTACTATCCCTCTGTTGTTTGAGCTTCTTGTGGTAGATCCTGTAGCATGTACCTGAATGTTGGGATTCAATAAGCTGTAAGGATCATCACACAATCGCAGCAAAATAAAAAAGATGAGGGAAAGAAAAATCGAGGCACGAGATTTATCCTGGTTCACCCTTAAACTAAGTCTACGTCCAGCAGATGATTCCACTATATCAGCACCTCTCATCTCTCGTCACATCACTCAATTACAATCGAACAAGAGTATATATATAAGTAGCTATTCATGAGTCCAAGCCTAAACTACTAATAAGAATTTACGGGCTCAAATCATAAAAGCCCTCTAGTGTCCAGGGGGCGCTGCCCCTTTGAGACTCCCACCGCAAGGGAATATGAATCATGTGCTTTTCTGTCGCAAGGGAATATGAATCACTCCCCAACATTCTCCCACTTGGTGAATATTTTTCATGCTTTTTAAAACCCAACTCAGCTATACACCATTCAAATTTTTCTGCACTCACTGTCTTGGTCAAAAAATCTGCACTATTCACCTATGTGTCAACCTTTTTCAGCACAACAACTTTTTGTTTTATTTTCTCTCGGATGAAGTGATATTGTATGTCAATATGCTTTGTTCTCGCATGAAAAGCAGGATTCTTAGTCAAGAATATAACGCTCTGGCTATTACACCTAATATTCACTTCTCTTTTTGTAAAATCAAGCTTTTTGCACAATCTACTCATCCGAATTACTTCCTTAGTTGCATGAGTGAGAGCCATGTACTTTGCTTTGGTAGTAGATAAAACAACTGTGCTCTGTCTTTTACTCATCCAACTTACAGTTCCACCGAATAAGGAAATAACATAAACACTGATTGACCTCTTGCTATCAATATCACCTCCCTAATCGACATCCACAAAACACTTTAGTTCTAACGCTTGCTGTCCTTTTGAGCTTTTCACGCCTTCATAACATAACTCAATGTCAGACATACCGTGAAGATAACAAAAAACTCTCTTTACAGCTATCCAATGCTCTTTACCAGGATTGGACATATATCTATTCAATACTCCCACTTCTTGAGCAAAATCTGGATGAGTACATACCATGACATACATCAAGCTGCCAATTGCACTTGCATATGGAACTGTTGCCATCTCTTCAGATTCCTCTTTAGTCTTAGGACATTGGAGTGCTGATAACTTAGAACTTGAGAACATGGGGTTCTTCACTGGTTTACAGTTTGTCATGTTGAACTTTTTCAAAACATTTTCAACATATTTTTTCTGGCTTAACCACAACTTTCTATTCTCATGTTCCCTTTTTATCTGCATGTCCAAGATGAAATTTGTTGGACCTAGATCTTTCATCTCAAACTGTTCTGCCAGCAGTCATTTCACAGTGTTGATCATTTTCATATTATTTCCAATTAGCGGCATATCATCTACATATAAGGTTAAAACAATAAAGTCATTATCTAATCTCTTCACATAAACACAATGATCAGCATCACAGCGAATAAAGCCAAGCTTCAAGACATATGAGTCAAATTCTGGTACCACATTCTTGGAGATTGCTTCAAGCCATACAAAAACTTATTCAATTTGCAAATAAGATCTTCTTTTCCATTAACCACAAACCCATCTGATTGTTTCATGTAAATATTTTCCTTCAAGTCACCATGAATGAATGTTGTTTTTACATCTAGTTGCTCTACCTCCAGATTGTATGTAGCTGCTGCAGATAAGACAAGTCTTATGGAACTTAATTTAGTGACAAGAGAAAAAATATCACCATAATCGACTCCTTCTATTTGCGAGTACCCTTTTGCAACCAAACGAGCTTTGTACCGTTCTATATCTCTATCTGCGGATATCTTCTTCTTGAATACCCACTTTCAACCAATTGCCTTCCGATCCGCAGGTAATTTTACTAGACTCCATGTCCTGTTTTTATCCAATGAGTCCATCTCATCTTTCATGGCTTTCTCCCACTGTTTGGCATCTTCCGCAGTTCTTGCTTATTTAATAGTACTTGGATCATCACATGTAACAGTCAGAGTATAATTTTCATTATTAGCAAATAGGGTATACCTTTCAAGTGGTCTTGTTACTCATGTGGACCTCCTTAGTACTTCAATTTCAAACTTAGCATCAAAATCAACTATATCATTCTCCACATCCGGCTCATCAGCTTCAAAATTTGAATTTTCTGTTTCAGCTTGTGTAGACTCTATTTCTTCATGCAAACCAACATCTAACTCAACTGTATGTGGTTCTTCAGGAGGTTGTGAAACAATTTGATTTGTCATAGATTCTCTGAACACTACATCCCTGCTGTAAGTAATACGTTTAGTATCAGGATTCCATAGCTTATACCCTTTGATACCATCCTTGTACCCAATGAAGATGCAATTCTCTGACTTGTTCTCAAGTTTATTCCTCTTTTCCCTAGGCACATGCACATATGCTTCGCAGCCAAACACTCTAATATGGGATACATCTGGCTTCTTCCCGAACAGTGCCTCGAACGGTGTATGATCCTTCAAAATTGACGTAGGATACCTATTTTTCAGATAACATGCAGTAGCCACTGCTTCTGCCCAAAATTCAGCAGCTAAATCTACATCACTAAGCGTACTTCTAGCCTTCTCCATAAGAGACTAATTAAGACTCTCTGCCACGCCATTTTGCTGAGGTGAGTAAAGCGTAGTTTTCTGCCTTGCAATACCGTTGGTAGCACAGAACTGATCAAATTTCCCTGAACAGAACTCTCCTTTGTTGTCAATCAGGAAAACTTTGATTTTTCTATCAAACTGATTTTCCACCAAAGCTTTGAACTCATGAAATTTTTCAAAGACATCATCTTTTCTTTGCAAGAAATATATCCACACATGCTTGGAAAAATCATCAGTAAAATAAACATAATACATTGATTTTCCAAACGATGCCACAAGTGTAGGACCAAAGACGTCACTGTGGATTAAATCCAGAATCCCTTTCGCTCTCCCTCCTATGGATTCAAAAGATACACGATTTTGTTTCTCATGTAGAC
This sequence comes from Rhodomyrtus tomentosa, assembly GCA_028455895.1. Lineage (NCBI taxonomy): Eukaryota > Viridiplantae > Streptophyta > Magnoliopsida > Myrtales > Myrtaceae > Rhodomyrtus > Rhodomyrtus tomentosa. The sequence continues at coordinate 41,911,827 of JAPCWY010000003.1, read as the reverse complement.
AATGTTCACAAAATCCAAAACCCATAAAACAACTTGAGATTCCATCTACCATCTTCTTTGAAATAAGGGTCACCAGTCCTTTTTCACCGATATGACCCAATCTCTGATGCCACAACAACGCAAAATCTTCTTCAACCTGCTCCATGATATAACTCTCATAACTGATCACCGTGCTACCCAGTAACTTCCATAGTTTTCCTTTCCGTTCGCCTCTAGCAATCACCATAGATCCACGAGTTAGCTTGCATGAATACTTATCGCTGGTGAAAGTAATGCAACATCTGCCATAGTTTCCACAGATATAAGGTTCCTAGTAAGACCAGGAATATGCATCACATCTGAAAGATTTTTGACTGTCCCATCTTTCATCTTCAGCTTCACATTTCCGTGATCGACAATATTAAGTGTCGTATCATCTCCCATCCGTACTGTACCTCCTTGATATGGCTCAAAACAGTAGAACCAATCTCTATGAGGCGTCATGTGGAAAGACGCTCAAGTATCAATAATCCACGCATCCCAATCAACCTGCGATGAGTTGCAAACGAGATACATGTCTCATGTATTGCTGTCACCATCCTTCTTTATGCTACATGATGGTGCCTCATCTCACTTCTCTAGACCTACGCTTCTGTTTCTGCAGTACTTCTTCAAGTGTCCAGCTTTTTCGCACTTCCAACACTTTATTTCAGATCGACCTCGACTTTTCGATCTTCCTCTGAACTTATTTCTTACACCAAATCTGGATTTAGATCGTTTACTGCTCCTTCCTCTTACGAAAAGAGCTTCATTCGTTGCATTATCAGAACCTGCTCTCCTCATCTCCTCAGACAATAAAGTAGATAGAACGTTCTCAAAAGACAGGGTACAATACCAATCGAAATAATAATATGTTCCCATGAATTCGGCAGTGAACACAGCAAAGTACATGCTTTATCTTCCTCGTCCAAATTAATGTCAATCGACGCAAGCTGCCCACAAACGATATTAAATTTGTTTAAGTGTGCATAAAAAGAATCACCTTCACTCATCCGAAGGTTGTACAGTCGCTTCCGCAGAAACAACATGTTCACAAATGATGTGCTCTGATAAAGGCTTCCCAGCTTAGTCCAGAGATCCTTTGCCGTCTTCTTAGAAGTCACATTCATTAAGACGTCATCAGCTAGGCACAACCAAATTAGGCTTCATGCCTTTTGATCGCTGCTAATCCACACCTTCACCCGATTGGATGCGGACGCAATATCTTCCTCCTTCACTTTCTCTTTAATAGGCAATTCAGGTTTATCTTCTTTAATCACGTACCACAGATCTCTATCCACGAGTAAAGCCTTCATCTTCAACTTCCATAACTCTAAACCCTTTCCTCCGAATTTTTCCACTTCAATTCGCGACTGACCAGCCGACATCTTCCCATGATTCGATTTTTCGGAAATCTCTTCACCAAGAAAATCCTAACTTCAAACCTTGCTCTGATACCGGATGTAAGGATCAGCACACAATCGCAGTAAAATAAAAAAGATTAGAGAAAGGAAAATCGAGACACGATATTTATCCTAGTTCACTCTTAAACTAGGGCTACGTCTAGCAGATGATTCTATTATATCAACACCTCTCACCTCTCGTTGCATCACTCAATTACAAGCGAACAAGAGTATATATCAGTAACTATTCATGAGTTCAAGCCCAAACTACTAATGAGAATTTACGGGCTTAAATCATAAAAGTCCTCTGGTGTCTAGGGGGCATTGCCCCCTTGAAACCCCCGCCGCAAGGGAATATGAACCACATGCTTTCCTGTTACAGGGAAATATGAAGTACTCCCCAGCACAAACAGAGGTGTCCTGTCTTAAGGTGGAGATGCGTTGCATGTGCTTTATTTAGACTAATGTTTCATCAGTTTTGCAACAGCGAGGTTCAGCTAGTTGAGCACGACACGGTCGGGAGTCGGGACCATACGTTGTTGGTCTGAATAGCTTCTCCCGGATAGATAAGATAATATTCGGTGTACGGAGAATGTTGCTTAGAGCGCCCGTTAAATCTTTCTGTGGACATTGATTGATGTCTGCTACAAATAAAGACCAAGAAAATTGTTCATTTAGCTGAAAATGTTACTTGAAGGGCTTCGGTGAATTGCCCCGAACCCGAACATGTCTACTTGATCCTTCCAATGATAAGCATGTTTGATACCAAAAGAGCAGTGCAGGAAAAACCCCTGATATGTTATCAATTTTTGGATTACTTCCCCCAAGTTTGTTGGCAAGTTCTTTGCTTTGGCATGCCTCTGCCATTGCTTTATCATGATACTATGTGCCAAGTTCTACAATGTAGTATTGTCAAATATCAAAATTTGTCCCCACAATGTGAATTGTAGGGGCTGAGATTGATTATTAGTTTTGATACGTGTAGTTAATGCTTTTCAAAATCGGAATCCGTATTCCTCCCAACGAGGACAGGCGTAAGCAACAGAAGCATAATACTTGTAAAGAGAGAGATCAAATATATAGTTAAACTCATTATAGATCTAAAGGGACCTAGCAGAAACTAAGGTGCTTTGCGGCATATTCGTGATGCTGTGCATGTAACGATCTGGTCTAACGAGGGCGGGGACTGAACGCGGAGGCTAGAGCGAGATCATATACATACTCATTACAAATCTAAGGGAACCTAGCGGAAACTAAGATGCTTCACAGTATATTCGTGATGATCTAAATGTAATGACTTGGTTTGACGAGGGCGGTGAGTGATCGGCAGAGTTAGAGTGCTCGGACAAAGAGCGAATCTTGACAGGATTTTAAGATGGCGATGGGGCAGGATTGTACCAAATCCCACGTCGTCTGGTTGTGGTGAGGTACTTATATGTGACTCTTGTTCTTAGCCTGTAAAGAGACAATATCGTTGAGAAGTGGAATTTAGGCGTGCCATAGGCTTAATTTTCATTAGGACGCGCGTTACAAGTCTCAGCGGTGAGGTCCTCCTTCCTTTAGACCTTTTAAGTTGATGCTTATGAACCGGCAAACAACCTTAGCTTCAACTTTGGTCAAAATACAAAATCCCGAGCAGAATTACTCATGATGTTGTCAGAATAAGCATGTGAGCGGTACAGTTGTCACTGTAGTTTCTTTTTTGACGATGATTTGCCATGGGAGTTCGTCATATTAGGTGTTGCATGACAACACTTTTAGCTAACTTCTTCAATTCTAACAAAAAATTGATTTCTCCAATTTTTCTTAAAAGTATAAGTTGATTTTTCTACTTATACTTCAGATTAATTTTTGATCAAAGAAATTCATTTGGTAACAATTAAAAATTTTTATTTCTGAAAAATTATTAATAAAATCTTTGAAGGGGGCGACGACGGCCAGCGAACGGCAGCCAGCGGCTACAACAATGGCCGGCGGCGACTGGCCACGGTTGGCGATGATGGTCGGCCGAGACTTGTGTGATCGAAGAAGTGATTATGGAATCGAGAAGTAAAAAATTTTAACTTCTCAAAGTTGACCAAATATTCAACTAAAAGTAGAAAATTCTATCCGAAGTCAATTTTTTTTTTTTTTACCAAATGCTATAACTGATTTTACCAAATGAATTTCCCTAATAGAAGTGGCCAAAAGTGTTATCATGCGCTACCTTAGTGCCATAAGTTTGCATGTTGAATCCATTGTCCTAGTGTTGCTCATCCACAACGAATTTGGAGATTAGGTTTTTAGCATTGGCAAGATTCTCATAATTAAGGGTCGTGATGAATTCGGTCTATTAGGATGCGCATGAAAACACTTTTGATTTTTAATTTCTGCTAGAAGTCAATATGACAGGAAATTCATTTGGTAAAACAAAATTCGAAGTAGAAATATTTTTGGTAAAAAAATTGACTTATGGTAGGTTTTCTTACTTCTCGTCGATTTTTTTTTTAACTTCTAATTGGATTTTTGGTTAACTTTGAGAAGCTAAAAGTTTTTACTTCTCAACTTTAGAATCATTTCTTCGATCACAAGCCTCGATCGACCATCGTTGCCCCCCGTGGTCGAACGCCGGTCGCCATCGTCGGTTCCCACCGGCGACTGACTAGACTGTCGGCTACCGCCACCGCCACCGCCACCGCCACCGCCGCCAAAGTTCTTGTTTATAATATTTCTAAAATAAAAATTTTTATCCGTTACTAAGTAAATTTCTTTGATCAGAAATAAATCTGAAGTAGAAGTAGAAAAATCAATTTTAACTTTTGAGAAAAAGTAGAGAAATCAATTTCTAGTCGGAGGTTGAGAAGTTGGCTAGAAGTGTTATCATGAAGTGCCTTAGATTTGGGTCTATGACAAGAACTCTAATTGTCACACTCAATAGTCGAAAATGAGGTGTGATGTGTTTTAGTAGCTAACTATTTGATTCTTGGTCAAATTAGAAGATGAAAAATTACCGACCATTAATGAACTATTGTCGGGTCGGATTGAATGGCGCACGTTTTTAGTGGGTACGGTGTATCGATAGATCAATTAAAAAATCACTTTACAAGAACTGATTCCCTAACTTGCATCCATTTCATTATTATCAACCCAAATAAGTACAACATCTTTGTGATCTAAAGTTTATGTCGAAAGGTACAACAATTGGACGAATATGGCTACCAGATCGTCTATATCTCCTCTTATTCACATATAAAGAATCCATTTGTCCCGTGAAAAAAATGAACAATTTGAAAAATATTCTTTCGAAAAACACTTGCTTGAAATCATTATTCAATGAAAGATGTTTTCGTTATCCACAACGAGTCATGTATAAATATTTTCACAACGATACAAGTGCTAATTTTTAATAAATATTTTTTAAAACTATTTGTTTATTGCGAAATAAAAATTACCTACAAATTAAAATCAATCGCATCGACGAGGATGCCGCTAGTTTTTCGTTCCTAAGCAGGATTATGAAAAAAAGATGTCATTGTCATTGCCACTGTCAACGACAGTTGTTAAGTCTGTATATGGTAACGTTTATGTTCCTAGAAACATTTTTGGAATAGAAATACTTTTTTGTGTTTTTAATCCCGGCTATGATTTTTGGGAACAGAAACGCTTTTGGTAAATACACAAAATTTATGTTCCAAAAAAAAAAACTTATTTGGTAACTGCAAAAAAATTGTTCCTATTTTTCATTTAATTAAGGGAATTATATACATTAAAATTAAGATGTCTTTATCTTTTTAACTTACTAAATCAAATTAAATCTCATTTGTTCAATTTATTAAATCAAATTAGACCAATATATGTATTAGTAATTTATGCACAATTTATCAAATTACAATATGGACGAGATCAATTATAAAAAATAATATGAAAGAGAATGCGATTTGCAATTGGACAATGAGAACATCAAATATATTTTCTATAGATAGACAAAATTACAATTATAAGTTACACATAAATGTTTTTGAATAGTTAAAAATATGATTACCTTAAAGAGGGGACTCGTAGAAAATATTAATTACACTTTGAGTGAAACCGTAGACTAAAATGAAAAATATTTGTGCATTTAGGTACTTTTAGAAAAAAACATGAGGACTGAAATGAGATGAAGGGTATCAAAATTTCACGTTATGACTTTAAACTAAAAAAATCTGCCTAAAATGATTTAACGTGAAATTTTTTAGTCAATTGAAGATTATGTTCAATGAAAAGACATGTGGTCCCAAACTTAATTTTTAAAAATTTAAGAGGCCAAAATGAAAAGTGAACTAAAATAAAAATATCGACTATTTTTGCGTATTTTTCTGACCACGAAGACTATTTTTTTCTTGATTTTTGGCTTTTATAATTAAAATAAATTCAAAAATGTCAAAAATTAAGAAATTGTTTTGTTCAAAATTGGTTCATAAGGATTGGCCAAAATTTTCAAGATTGATTTTGTAATTTTATGAATTATTTTGATATTTTTAATTATTTTTTAAAAATAAAATTATTAAAAATTAGATGTCAACATTATGCAAGAACAAAAGGGAAGAGAGTGTGTTAAAAATTAAAATTTTTCCCAAATTGTTTCTAAAAATGTTTCTAATGTGTTTCTAAAATGTGTTTAAAAAAATACAGGGGTGAGTTTTTTTTTTTTGCTCTAAAAATATTTTTGTTTTTCAAATTGTTCCCGAAACATTTTGAAAACGCTTTTCACGATAGTCGTTTTTGTTCTGAAAGTGTCTGTGTCACGTGGAGCTTTGCCATACGGGCCCTAACTTGTAGGAGTGTGCATGGTCCGAGCCGGTCCAGTCTTGGCATGGAACCGAGGACCGAACCAATAGTCCTAATCCCCATATTTTCCCGACCACGGACCGGGCCCAGTAGGACCGCTGACTCTAACTACTTATAAAAATCTAGCAGGTCCTGATCTAGGCCAGTCCCTGTCCGGGCCCAGTAAGACCGCTGACTCTAACTATTTATAAAAATCTAGCCCTTATAAATTGCAATACAATGTTAATTTAACCTACGGCAAGACAACTACGTAAATGCTAGGAGCACCTAACGTGTATTCGATCTGGCCTTGAAGACATTACACTATCTTTTATGCTCTTAATCGACGCCCGCATGTGGTCCACTGAAATCAGGTGGGCTATGTAATTGAACTCGAATTTTATTTATTTATTTATTTTTATTTTTTATTGCAAAAAAAAAAACAGATTTCTCAAAGACTCGAGTTCGTGTCCTCATGCACGTACGTGATTATTCTTCATGCACGTGCCCATCATAAGGAACAAATCTTATCATCAATTAAGACATGATTTTGTCTCAAAGTAATATCAAAATCCAAATTGCTAAATAATACGTATAATGACATTACTAAATTCAAGAGGCGTGGGATGAGATTCATAAGCTTCTCACAATGTTAAAAATAATTTAAGTCTAGTATAGATTAATCTTTTTAAAAAAATTGGTGGTCCGGTCCAGTCCCAAATCATGAAATCGAGGACCGGACCGCCCAATCACCGGTCCCATTTATTGGGACCGGAGATCGGACCGCCATTCTCAAGGCCGGACCTACCCGGCCGGTCCGGCCGTACTGGGCCGGTACAGGCCGGTCTGGTCCGCAGAGCTCAAAACCTGTCCTTTGCCTCTTCGTCTTCGACCCATCTTCGCTAGAGGAGGAGAGACAGAAACAAAGAAGAGAAAAAATGGAGGAGAAGAAGCGAGTTCAGATTCCCAGGGTGAAACTGGGCAGTCAGGGATTGGAGGTAACAATCTTTGCGTCCTTTAATCTTTGTGAGTCGTCTCTGTCCAAGTGATTATCAAGTTCTTGTCTTCATGTTTCCAAGATTAAGTAGTTTTAGCTTCAAACCCTAAAGATTGTGCCTGATCTCTGTGACATTTGACCAAGAGACTGTTTAGAAACTTTCAGAGTGCAACACCATATTGCCCAAAGTCCTTGGCTCCTTGCATTAGTTGATGAGTGTGATCTGTTTTTTTTTTTTTTTTTTCAAGGGTGTGACCGAAGTCGGGACCAAGATTGATTTTAGCTCAAGCTAAACTCGATTAAATGTTCTGTAATAAGCTTGGGCTCGAAGTGACTGCCAAAAGTTAAAGTTAGAAAATTTAGGTGAGACCACAAGCGAAGCTTGAACTTGAGCTAAGCAAGCTTAAGGTAATGAAATTGGAAAATAAATTGAGTAGTCGAATGCCTCAAAATGAAAGGATTGAGTGGAGTTTGAGTCGGGCTTGTAGCAGTTCAAGAGTAGCTTGGCTCTGGTGTGCTCTTAACTTAGGGTACTGTTTGTTTTTTTCTTAGGGTAGTGTTTGTTTTTACAGAGACCAGATCTGAGGTGAGATATAGAAATAACTCGAAGAGGAGGATACTGAATTTATGATACCCTCTCTTCTTGTGCAGGTGTCTAGATTAGGCCTGGGATGCGTGGGACTCTCTGGTGCCCTGAATGCTCCTGTTTCCCATGAAGCTGGATGTTTACTCATAAAGAGAGCATTCGAGAAGGGCATCACCTTCTTTGATACAGCGGATGTCTATGGTCAGGATCACGACAACGAGATCATGATCGGGAAGGTGATGCACCGTGTCAATATTTTGATCTCTCTGTGATAAGTTTGAACCTGAACATTGTTAAGAAACAGACATTTTGAGACTCAGATGATATCTCTTATTAGTAGGCATTGTATTGTGGCCTACTTTCTTTGTTGGTTGTCTTGTTACTGAGACTGAATTGATTACTCACTCAGGGTCTGAAGGAGCTTCCACGAGATCAGATTCAGTTAGCAACGAAATTCGGAATTGCGAGGATAGCGGGGGGTCAAATTGCCATCAGAGGTACTCCTAATTATGTAAGAGAATGCTGTGAAGGTAGCCTTAGGAGACTTGGGGTTGATTACATTGACTTGTACTATCAGCACAGGGTGGACACCACAGTGGCGATAGAGGATACCGTAAGCACTGTTGAATCACGGTGTTTCTTCGCTTTGCTTTCTAGCATATGACCATTTGAGAGTAAGTGATCACACTGCTTTCTAAATGAAATGCAATTGGTAAGATAGATGGGAGAACTCAAGAAGCTGGTGGAGGAAGGGAAGATAAAGTACGTTGGTTTGTCAGAAGCTAGCATTGATACGATAAAGAGAGCTCATGTTATTCATCCAATCACAGCTGTGCAAATGGAGTATTCTCTGTGGACTTGTGAAATCGAGGACGAATTAATTCCACTTTGCAGGTCTTCTCCAATCATCCTCAAGATGTTTTTTTATTGTCCCTTCAATATTTCAAGGAAATGAGGCAGTTTTTACATGTCTTTCAATTTCAGAGAACTTGGCATTGGGATAGTCGCATATAGCCCTCTCGGTCATGGGTTCTTTGGCGGGAAGGCGGTTGTTGAGAGCTTGCCCGCAGAGAGCCTGTTGGTATGTTTTTTTGCAAGTTATTTTGATGATGATTGATCAGTAGTCTATTGGCAAGGGCATCCGGATTATGTGACCATCCAAACCTGTTAAATTGCTTTTGGTGGTATTTAGAATTTATTAGCATCAACAACAGAAAGCAGGGTGAGCAATCCTGCTACGAGACAAGCTGCACAAACAGCAACTAAGAGACTCAAACTAGAAGTTCCCATTTGCAGCACAAGATGTAATGCATATCTAAGGACAATTTTCCTGTCACATTCAGACCACTGCTAAGTCTTTCTCTAATCAACCTATTAATTTGCGAGATGATTAAATCAGAGCATAGAGAAAGAGTGGGGTTATGCAGACGAAAGTTTACTGCCTTAGAAACAAAAGTTTCGGATTTCTTGGTGACATATCGGCAGTAATAACGTTTCTTTGTTAATTCTCTGTTGTTATGTGATAGGCTACGCATCCAAGATTCACTGGAGAGAACTTAGAGAAGAACAAAGTTTTATATTGAAAATTTGTTGACCTCGCTGCAAAGCATGGTTGCACCGCTCCTCAACTGGCCCTAGCGTGGCTTCTTCATCAGGGGGATGATGTTATCCCAATACCAGGTAACAATATTGGGAGGAAATAGTGAGTGACATAGGAGTGTATTTAGTGTTGCTATGCCAGTAGCCGTCGATTTTCCCAAAATGAGGAGTGGTATGTCAAATCAGGCAGTTGTTGATTGTGCGATGTTTATAGCAAACTTTTAACTTCCAGTTGTGATGATATAGGGACCACAAAAGTCGAAAACCTTGAAGAAAATATTAGATCAGTGACACTTGAGTTTAGCCAAGATGAGATGAGAGAAATTTGTGATGCCGTGGCCGTGAATGAAGTAAGTGGTCCAAGACAGACAGAATCATTTGTCAAGTATTCATGGAGATATGCAGATACCCCAGCAAGATAATGTGCGGCATAAATGAAAGATTGACAATGTATTTTGCTCAATGGAGGCATTTCTGCCTCGTTATTTCCACTACTTGTTGTAAAGGGGGATACTGTAGTCGAAGCTCGAGGTCGGTGGTTGTGATATCCACATTGCGGTCTCATCATGGGGAGCCTGAGAAATCATGAGAATCGGTGATGTGAAAGACATTTATGTTCCTCTGTTGCACGAGTTTGTTGTGGTTGAAACTGTGGTGTATGCCTAAATGTTGGGATTCGACAAGCAGAGGTGTTCTGGTTTAAGGTGTAGATGCTTTGCCTGTGTTTTATTCCGATGTGGTATTTCATCGGTTGTGGAATGGTGAGGTTCAGCTAACGGAGCACGATACCATAGGGATCACAAGTTGTTGGTCCGAAGGGCTTCTCACACACGGATGGACGACATTCGAGACACTGGTTAATCCTTCTGTGGACGTTGATTAATATCTTCTACACTCGAAATTGTTCGATCTTGTAGCGAGCAATATGTTCCTTAGCTGAAAATTTTTCTTTGAAGTGCTTTGGCAAATTGTCTCAAACATTTTCGAGCAACTCTCTACTTGATTCCTCTAACGGTAAGCACGTTTGATACCAGGCGGAGCGTTCGAGAAAGAATACCTGATATGTTATTGATTGTGGACTACTTTCCCCCAGTTTAAAGGCAAGTTCGTTGCTGCACCATGCTTCTGCATTGCTTATTATTAATACCAAATTCTCCAATGAATGTTGTCACAATCAAAATCTGTCCGAACAGAGTGAATGTAGGACCTGAGATTGATAATAAGTTCCAATACGGCGTGTAGTTAATGCTTTTCAGAACCGGAATTCTTGTTAACGAATCTACAGGGACCTAACAGATACTAGGGTGCCTCAATCGCATAAATCCTGTGACAATGCGAGAGGTTTCATCTTTGATCGAGATGAAATACAGAAGACTCATGCCTTAATCATCGGGAAGCCACTTGAGCGGACCCAAGTTAGAACTCATTAAGGTATTGAGCCGACTCTGCCTTCACTTAACCTTAAGTTATCGAGTTATCAGCTCACTAAGTGCTTGCCTCTCATACCTCAGCAATTATTTGAATTTGGATGCCTTCTGCTTTGGTAATACGCTCGTAGGTTTGAGTAGATAGACATTGCCCCACATCAAACGCATTCTTCCGACCACCAGTCTAGCGGGTCATAAGTGGATCGCATGTGAAACTCATCATATCCCGCGACCAAGATGCATCGAGCGAATTCCTGTCGCGGGACAAATCCTCAAGAGAGCTCCAGATCATTCCTGGTGAATTAACCTTTGAAACGTGAAGAGAGAACAAGAAGGGAGTGGCGTGTCATGATTGAGCTTCGAACTGTTGGGCATTCGTTTGCGTCAAGGTCACGGCGATTCACGGTCGTTGAAGGTCCAATGTGTTTCTCCACCGTCGAAAAATCTCCAGCGACGTTTACTCCCCTCTTGGCCTCATATTAGAAAGCCAACAAGAACTGAAAGTCCCACAAAGACAAACCCATTTGTCGTTATGTTTGTTCAGGGATATTTGAACGCCCACGTCGTCACTTTCCCATTTTAACGGACGAGGTGAAACCATTTGACCCCCACAAACATGCATCACGTGGAACCAACACCATCCGTCCAGCTCCCTTCCTCCCTCCCTTTCTCTCTCTCTCTCTTCCCCAGCACTACATGAAGACCGCTTCGTATCGTTTACTCTATAGTCCTAGACAGTAGCCCCGTCAATCTAGTCCGGCTCTTTTGAGTATTCTTTTACTAGGTTTACCCAAAACTTCTGGTCATTGTTTCAAGATCATGGCCTCAACAATCATGACGCACTCGATCCCTGCGGGTCTTAGGACCGTGATCCACAATATTAGTTCCAGGAAATCTGTCGTGAGAGGACTTTTCCCTGCCGACCACAGATGGCTAAGGTCAAGTAGCAGAATCCCTAGTCATCTTTTCTATTGCGCCGGCAATGCGATAACAGAAAGTTGGTTCAATTAACATTGGTGCGTGGTGAATATCGCAGGAAAGCAAGCATGGTATGAACTAGAGGCATTAAATGGGCGGGTCAGATCAGGTTTGGAATGGGCCGAATATGGTTCGATTAATATTGACCCGTCTAACCCGTTTTGACCCGTATTCAATGATTTATACCCGATCTGACCCACAGCTGACCCATACCCAACCTGATCTGTTGTGACTTATATTATCAAATCATACTTATATAGCCTATTTAACTTATTTCAAGTTCGTCACATGCATATTTTATCAGATAAAAACTTCACATTAGATTAAAAAATAAAAAAATAAAAAAATTAAATAAAATAAAATAAAAATAATATTACTGAAATACTTTCATGCAATAAAAAAAATAAGTGAAATCAATTTTTTTCCTTTTTTGAAAATTTCTATGACTTTTTTCGAAATTTTTTATTTTTTAAATATTTTTTAATCAAGTGAATTGGCAGCCATTTGCGGATGAACTGTCCAAAGGTCAGGATTTGTTGGCTCAGATCAGTGAAGGTGGCATCCCGTGGCTCATATGGACGAGCATTTCTGCTCTCGGTGGCATCTCTTGTTCCCCTTGTTTCAAGGAGTCACGGCCGAGCCGAAGTCAGACGGGGTGATGACTTCCGATGCCGAGTCGTGGAATGGAAGGTTGGCAATGTTGGGACTGGTTGCGCTGGCCTTCACGGAATATGTCATGGGAGGAACACCTTGTGTAGGGTCTGGGCGTTACGATACATCCATGGAAAAGTAGGTCGGAATCTAATCCTAGGAAGCCAATAAACTGACCATTGTCTTAAAACTAACATTATGCGCAACACCTCCTTGATTAGATTTCACATTATAGTTGTCATACTATAGATCATTCTCTCAATGGATATTGCAAAGTATTATTCATCATGGAGTATACTTTTAAGAAAACTGCTTCCGCAAGCAAAAAAAATCATCGATTCATACCAAAAAAATCCCGCTATCAAAATTTTCTTTTGATAAGTAAACGTCCCCGTCTGACTCGCTTTTAGATGTCCTTTTGATAAGTAAACGTTCTCGCGTACTTGCGTCTAGCTGAAGAACCTGAACTGCAAGTAAGATAGATGGAATGAGTAAACTATAGTCGAGTGAGTAGTACATATCTTCTAAGCAGATCGAATATTCATTATGCATATCTATAAACCGATAACATAAGTCATTAATCTCGAATTCACTAAACAATGTATGTAAAAAAAATGGATGACATGTTTCCTACCAAACTTTTGACGTATGAGATGAATTAACAATATTCACTCAACAACAACAAAACATCCACCAATGATCCATTATATTGATCAATCTCAATATAATCGAATGTCAATGGTTCATTCTACCGACTAATCTAATGTTCACTATGTAACTATAGTCTCACTTAAAAGCTTGTGACAAAGGTGACCAAATTTTCCTCTCCATCTATATTAGCCAGTGGTTCATCCCAGAAGAACATCTTGATAATAGTATGCATACTAACACTATTCTCCAATTACCCATAATCAAATCTAGATGCCACTTCAAAACTCGAGTTTGATAACCAAATCATTTCATTTTTGAGGATTCAATTCATCAAACATAGAATCTTTCATAGTTTATATTGAAAGTCAAAAACTTTCCTCATGATTATTTCATACATGCAATCAACTCAAACTGTGATAAAAAGATATCTTGCCATTTCAAATAGACAAAACGGTAATAAATGCTCGATCCAGTTTTATGCAAACAAGAATGTCATTTCTTAAGTCAAAATATAACAAATCCACATAGCTTTTAACATATGAGTTTATAAACTTGACGAAAAGATAGCGGACTCACTTGGGAAATCTGAAAATCAATCTATGAAGGTTATTCGAATCGAACTTGATTCCTATCAATTAATCAAAAAACCATATAAAAAATCCAAGTAATTCAATACTTTAACAACAGACTCGACTAAACTACTCTTATTCTTCGATCAATTGATTCCTACGTGCTAATGAAGAAACTCATTCATAGAGAATATTCATTTTTGTCCGTTAAGCGAATAGTTCATTACGTGTAACTCGCGCTCGAAACTTCACAAATTCGTTTTGATCGAACTTCACAAGTTAGCGAGCATGGATTAGCATTCAAGCGTTGAAAATTTTACCTTTTTGGGACAAAATTTCCACCAGCGCGCTTGATGAATTCCACCCCAAATCTACGCTTTTTGAAGCACAAATTACCAGAGATTGCTTCGGAAGCTCTATCACACGTAGCACCAGAGTTAGGTCTTTAAATAATGGAAAATCAAAGGACAATGCACCTGGAACCGAAGCTGGACAGCGCTGCAAATTGACTGGTCGGTGGTTGCAACTTGGACTGTAACGGCGAATGCACCTGGAGAACGCACCTGGTGAACTGTTCAAGTGACAAACAAGATCAATCGTGACTGGAAGGCAGCAAGAGAAACCCAGAATTGTGTGATACAATGGCTGATTTACGAGGAGCATCGGTTTGATCTTCGAAAAGCTTTGGCTGAGGAGATTGCGTCAAGAGATCCCTCCGTTCGGTTCTTGGAAGTGACGTCGATTTCCCGAGTGTGTGCTCCCCCGTTTTCTGAACATGAAAAAACCCTCGCATATATAGAGCTCGACGAGAAGAGTCCCAGTAAAAGTAGGAGTTATGCATAATAGTTGGATTCGCAATCCTAGTCGAAACGGGATCAAATATTCACCGTTAGATCAAATTCTCTGATTCTCGAAGAGTCTTGATCCGACAAAACTAAATAGGGATAGGGTTTAAGTTTCTTAAAACTCTTATCTCTAGTTAAGATAAGACCCTTTTAATAAATTAAAAATTTTGATCTTGAAAGAGTCTTAATCTAGCAAAATACCTAACAAATTCGGTCAAGGGAGGCCGTATCACTATGAGCTGGCCGAATTCTTCATCTCATAAGCCATTTCGCACTATTCCAGGCCTTAATTAATTAATGGCTTTAATAACCAAAAATGAGCTTGAATAAATTTGCCATAAAGTCAAAGCCACAATAAACCTTTGACAAGCTTCGACCGAAAATCATGATGCAGATTATGGGCTCGTATCCAATCTTTGGGTCTAATCAAATCCTCTTCAAATAGTGAACATTTAACTGTAAGTCTTAGTTACTAAAACAAGCCTGAATGAAAAGAATTGAACTCAAGAATAGCTCATTTTAAAAAATTTGGCACCCCTTACCATCATCAGGCGAATTGTCCAACTACCTGTCAAAGCTAACCTCAATTGGCTTACCTCTAAATGCAAGCGACATACATGGCTATTAGAAAATAAATATGCAATGCATGAACATTATTTTTTGCGAGAATTATGATTAACTCTCATTTTATGCTTAAATGAAATGAATTCCTAAAAGTCAAAATTTAGGTGTCAACAAATCCACAGCTTGACAACTCCTCAAATGCATCCAAAATTCACATAACTCATACCGTATGATCTAACTTAAAAAATTACTCCAATTATAGTGGGCTTGAATATTTATCGGGCATTGCGATTTGGAGTTGATTGAGCTTGTTAGTGTTAAGATATGAAATCTTTTCTTATTTTTTTATTTTCAGATTAGTTTACCAATGGTAGTGAGTTGGTATTCCTTGATTTTGGCATTCCTTGATTCTTACAATTATAGATGAGTTGCCATTGCCTTAATTTTTTGCTCTGCCAAAGATTGTATTTTCTCTTCTTTTTATAAACTTGTACAATCTGTAAATGAAAGTAATGAAAATCATTCATGTTTGAGCCTTCTTTTATATGATATCGGAGTAAGAGGTCTTGAGTTCAAATATTTACAGGTCTCTATTTGCCTCCCCAATAAATATATTCATGCTAAGTACTAGGCAAAAGACAGACTAAGCGTGAGGGGGAGCGTTGGAATATATAAATATTAAAATACGTCTTCTTCTAATAGTTTAAGTTTTTAAAACAATTGTCAGTGGTCCCATCAAATCTCACATGGTATCAGAGCATTCTGCTCCTAAGAGCTTTGTGATCCGGCCATTCTGAATTTTTTTGCAACCTTTTGCATCCTCTAGCCATGGCAACCATCCCAAATTCTGGTTCTAATTCCATCGAAACAGCCACACCTAGTGGCCTGATTTCAATCTCGGCAGCAATCCAGTTTCCATTCAAGCTCTCCGCCGGCAATTATCCCTCTTGGCATGCTCAATTTCAGGCGTTGCTCATTGGTTATGATTTAATGGGATTTGTTGATGGGGCCAAAGTTCGTCCGCCTCTCACCATTTCAGTTGAAAATCAAGCAGTGCTATATCCAGCTGCAACAACATAGATTCGCCAGGATCAGCTCTTGCTTCATGCAATTTTTGCATCCGTATCCGAAGCCGTGATGCCTCCCATTGCCTCTTTGCAATTCGTCATATGCTTCCTGGACAAAGCTCATGAATTTGTGTGCAGACAAATCCCGATCAAGAGTTATGCATCTCAAGGATCAGCTCTCTACCGCTCGTAGGAACTCACGTTCTGTTTTAGATTTTTTGCAGAAACTTGTAGTTGAATTAGCAATCATTGACACTCTTGTCTCCGATGATGACTTAGTCATTCATGCACTTCTTGGACTTGGAACTGAATACAAGGAAATCGCAGCAGCGATTAGAGCTCGTGGAAACACAAATAGCTTTGAAGAAATGCACGACAAGTTAGTGGCCTATGAAACTCAACTGAAACTAGAAGAAATCAGACTTGAAGCAGCACCAGTCACGGCTCACTACAGCAATAGAACCCATGGTGCAGAAAGCAACTCCCGCTGGTCCAACAATCGCAGCAACTGTCATCAAAATTATTCCCGATCTAACCAGCATTGTGGATCCCCTCACAAAAGGTATTCTGATCGGGACATCGGAGAGCCGCGTCCGACATGTCAGCTTCGCGACCGATATGGACACTCGGCCAAATCTTATTTTCGAATCCGAAACAATTTTCGTGAGCACACTGCTCATGTTGCAACAGCTTCACGCCAATAAAACAACCGGTTACTAGACTCGGGAGCATCACACTACATCACCACTGACCTCAACAATCTCACCACTCACTCAGGGTACAAAGGCCCTAACGAGATTGTCATCGGTGATGGCACAGGTCTGCATATAAGTCACGTTGGTTCTACTAGTCTATCCTACCCGAACCAAACTTTTAAATTGTCCAATGTTTTATATGGACCTCATAGCGCAAAAGACCTAATTTTCGTCTCATAATTTTGTCGCACTAACTACTCGTCTATCGAATTTTTTGCCAATTATTTTTTTTTATAAAGGATCTTCGTACAGGGGAGACACTACTTCGAGGAGGGCTTAGCGATGGTGTATATCGGATGCCTCTCACAAGTACACGTCCACAATTCACGGCTTTTGCTAGTGAGCAGACTAAACCAATGGTTTGGCATAATAGACTGGGTCACCCTTCATTTCGTATTCTAAGTCATGTTCTTCATAATTTTCCAACTCGTTCGTCGTCTAAGTCAATCATAGGTTCTAAGTTATCCTGTGATGCGTGCCAGTACAAGAGGAGCCACAAACTTCCGTTTGGAGTATCAAGTCTTGTGAGTCATTTTTCGCTTGATATTATTTATTCAGATGTTTGGAGTCCCGCGTCAACTGTTTCAATTGATAACTTTCGTTATTATGCTATATTTGTTGACCACTATACGAAATACACTTGGCTTTATCCTATAAGAAAAAAATCGGATGGAACCCCAATTTTTTAACAATTCAAAAGATGGGTTGAAAAACAATTTTCTTTCTTCATTCGAAACTCGAATTCTGATGGTGGTGGAGAATTTCAAAACTTGAAACAATTTCTTACAAAACACGGAATTTCCCATCTAACTACACCACCATACACACCAGAATACAATGGCACTGCAGAAAGAAAACACTGACACATAGTTGAAACCGGACTCACGCTATTACACAAAGCAAGCCTACCACCCTCTTTCTGGTCATATTCTTTTCAAACTGCTGCACACTTAATTAATCGTTTGCCAACACCCGTTTTAGACATGCACTCATTATTTCAAACACTCTTTCAAATTGCTCCCAATTATTAAAAAATAATCGTCTCTATATCTCGCATCATGTTGTGTTTGAAGAAAGCACATCCCCGTGCAAAGTACTTCTCAATTCTAAGAATGTAGTGTCATCCTCTCAAAATTCACCTCTTCTACCTACTATTTCTCTCCCAATCTTATTGCCAACCAGTGGATCACCTGCACAAGTGCCCCCTCAGAGCAGCATTCTAGCCCATGCTACATCCTCATCCACTACTCAAATCTCATATCAATCCCGACATATGCCATCTCTTGGAAGCCTACCACGAGCATCCGCATCTATTGCCCCCAAACTTTTCCTCCTTCCAAATCACTCGAAGCCCAACTTGGCACTATTAATGTCAACCAACCCTCAGAACCCGTAAATCCACTTAAAGAACTCACAGCATAACCCTAGATCCCAAAATAATATTTTCAAGCCCAAACAAATCAACAACATCACCACCAAACATCCACTTCCACTAACTATAGAACTAACGATAGTTTACACAAGCTATGTGCGATCCTCAATGACGTGAAACAATGTCGGCTGAGATCAATGCCCTCATTCGTAACGGGACTTGGAAACTAATACCTTTTTTATCCATCTTTGAATGTTGTAGGTTGCAAATGGGTTTATCGGATAAAAAGACATGTGGACGGCAATATTAAGAGGTATAAGGCATGTCTTGCGCCCAAAGATTTTCACCAACGACCGGGCCTTGATTACACCAATACATTCATCCTGATCGTCAAACCAAATACCATTTGGGTGCTCTTATCTTTGGCTCTAATACTCGGATGGACGTTGAGACAAATGGACGTCAACAATGTCTTCCTCTAAAGAACTATCCATGATCAAGTATATATGTTGCAACTGCCTGGTTTTAAAAATCTAGAGAAGCCAACACATATTTGCAAAATTCACAAAGCCATATATGGATTAAAGCAGGCTCGTAGGCTTGGTACAATGAGGTAAGTTCATTTCTTCTCGCAAAATTCATTTGTCAATTCAAAGAATGACAATTCACTGTTCATTTACTTTCGCGGTGGTATTCAAGCCTATTTTTTAGTATACATAGATGACCTCATTATCACGGGAAGTGACCATAATTTTGTTTCGGACTTCATCACTGCTCTCTCTAATCAGTTCTCAATAAAGGACTTGGGGCCACTGAATTTTTTTTTATAGGAATTGAGGTCATCTCTACAAAGACAAGCTTATTTCTTTCTCAACATGAATACATATGAGAGCTACTTGAACGCTTCAAGATGTGAGATGCAAAAGAGGTAGCGACACCATTAGCCACGAGTCAGTCATTTCCAGTCCATGATGAAGAGACACCAGCTAATGCTACATAATTTCAAAACCTTATTGGTGCACTTCAATACCTCAACATCACTAGCCCGGACCTCAGTTTTGTGGTACACAAGCTCTCTCAATTCATGCATAAGCCGACCACAACCCACTGGACAGCCGCAAAACGGCTCTTATGCTATCTTAAGGGAACTTTATTTCATGGGTTGCACTTGAGACGCAACACAAAGCCTATGCTTCATGCCTACATCATTGCAGATTGGGCAGGAAACATTGATGATCGTACCTCTACTTCGGTTTTGTAATTTATATTAGGGCTAATCCTATCTCCTGGAGTTCTCGAAAGCAAAGATCAGTTGCATGGTCATCTACTGAAGCATAACACCGAGCCATTGCCACAGACTCGGCGGAACTCGTTTGGATAGAATCTTTGCTTCAAGAACTTATCATTCATATGGACACGGCACCAAGCTTGTATTGCGACAACATAGGCGCCACTCATGTTTGTACAAATCATGCCTTTCGTTCCCGAGTGAAACGCATTGAGATAGATTACCATTTTGTTCGGGAACTTGTTAAAGTCGGCAAGATGTAAGTCTCCCATATATTCACCCATAATCAATTTGCCGACATTCTCACCAAACCATTAACAAGGCTACGAACAAGACAATTACGAGACAAGATGGGCATTTTCGATGGAAGGCCCATTTTACGAGGGCTTGTTAAGATATGAAATCTTTTCATATCTTTTTGATTTTCATATTAGCTTACCAACCGTAGATGAATTGGTATTCCTTGATTTTTGGCATTCCTTGATTCTTGCAATTATAGATGAGTTAGCATTGTCTTAATTTTTTGCTCGGCCAAAGATTGTATTTTCTTTTTTCTTTATAAACTTGTATAATCTGTAAATGAAAGTAATGAAAATCATTCACGTTTGAGACTTCTTTTATAGTTAGAACGTCCAAAACGGCTACGCAAGAAAGTTTATCTCTTTCTTCGTTTTCTTCTTTTGCTGTTCACTGGACAGCTCCCTCTGATTTGATTTTCCTTGTTTTGTTTGCTGGAGTGCTCTTGCACCGTCCGTTGAAGAAGAAAGGAAAATGGGTTGGGGGTGAAGACTTTAGCGGACATGAGCTGGGTTTATGGGCCCATCTATTGCATCATGCTGAGCTTCAAAGTCGTGACATGTTGTTTGCATCCAGGTCACGGCGATTCACGGTGAAGCTACAATATGTTTCTCCACCGTCGAAAACCTCCAACTACGTTGCTTCCCACTTGGCCTCCCGTTAGAAAGCCAACAAGAGCTGAAGTCCCACAAACCATTTTGTCCTTTGTCTGTTCAGGGATATTTGAAGGTCCACGTCGTCACTTTTACATTAGACGGACAAGGTGAAACCATTTAACCGCCACAAGCATGCATCACGTGGAACCAACACCATCCATCCACCACTCTCTCTCTCTCTCTCTCTTCCCCAGCACTATATAAATATCGCTTGGTATTGTTCATGATGGGAGTGCGCAGCAGAGTAGATCGCCAAGAGGTAGCTTATGTTTGAGACCATTAACATATCCAGTCAAATCCACTTTAATAATGAGTTATGGGCCAACTTGAATATATTAAGTGCTCAACACCACATTAATTCTTCAATGTGGGACTCTTCTAACACAACTCACACGTGCACATCCTCAATCTCCTCATCACGTGTGAGCTCCAGTGTTAGGTTTGTTCTCCCTTAATTCAGGTATTCTTTTGCATCGACTTATCTCAAGTTGAATAGCCCAACTTCATAATCAAGTCTACCTTTGGGCCCGCTCAACAACCGCATGAGGGACATCAACCATCGGCTCTGATACCAATTGTTGTAATACTAACACGGAAACTAACGAGGATCTTGCAAATACGTCAACGCTCTAGAGAAAATAATGAGGAACGGTAAAGGACACCAGATATAACGTGGTTCGGTCCGAAAGTGGGTACCTACATCCAGGGAGATAGCCGTACGAAAATAAAATAGCCGCAGCCGCACAGCTCGAAGGACGAACGACGAAGACCACAAAAGCTTTATCGGTGACGTTCTCGTCTGGTGTCGCACGAACATCTCGAACCAGTGATCGATTTGTGCTTCGTGAGTTTTTTAGCTTTATTATATCCAATTGGATTGTTTGATTTGTAAACAGCTAGGGATTTGGGTATAGGTGCGGGAAACACGAGCGTATTGAGCGATTGTAAATCCGATTTTCCGATTATAGTGTATTGTTTTTGCTGGCTCTCCCTATGAATGTAGGTTCCGACTTTCGGACCGAACCACATTATATTTGGTGTCCTTTACCGTTCCTCATTATTTTCTCTGAATTTTTACGTTGACATATTTGCAAGATACTCGTTAGTTTCTGCGTTAGTATTACAACAATTCCCTCTATAGTTCCCTCTATACTTCAATATAGTCAGATTCGATACCATTGCATACTTTGAGTATTGTTCTGCTAGGTTTCCCAAAGCTTCTGGTCATTGTTTGAACATCATGGCCTCAACAATCATGATGCACTCGATCCCTGCAAGTCCTAGGACTGTGATCGACATTAGTTCCAGGAAATCTGTCGTGAGAGGACTTTTCCCTGCGAACCATAGTCCTAGGTTGGCTGCCCGTGTTGGCTTGTGTGTGAAGTGTATGGTTAAGGTGAAGTAGCAGAATTTCGATTAACCTTGTCTATTCCGTAGGGAATGTGATGTTGTAAAGTTACTTGAATTAACATTGGTACGTGGTGAATATTGCAGGAGAGCAAGCAGGATCCTAACCGATCCTCGCAATCGAAACCCAAAGGTATATTTATGCTTGAGTCTCCTAGCACTTGAATACGAGTCTCCTAGTACTTGAATGAGTTTTGGGAAGCCCTTTCTTATGAACGCCGCTTTTTTCTATTTAAAGAGTTCAAACTTTAGGATTGAAGTTTCTCAATGATAAGTATTGTTAGAGAAATTGAACTGGCGATACTCTGCTAATCAATTCCGTATCAAGTAAGATAGACAGTCGTTCTAGTGACCTGATTACTTCGTTGACAAATTATAGGTCCTGTTGTAATAGTTTAGAACACCAAGACTTGACAAGTTAGCTGGATGTCAAGTGAGAAAAAGAATTGGCGTGTAAAGAACAGTGCATACACGATATGTACTAGCAATATGTCCTTTAACATTGACTAAAGATTGGTTTTTCTTTTTTTTTTTTTCGTTAAAAGATAGGTCAATTAATTTCACCAAAATTGTGTGATCATGTTGACAGGCGAGCACCAACTTCACAGATGTGTTCGCATTCAGTGGGCCGGCGCCAGAGAGGATCAATGGCAGACTCGCAATGATTGGCTTTGTGGCGGCCATTGCGGTCGAACTGTCCAAAGGCCAGGGCTTGCTTGCTCAGAACAGTGATGGTGGCATCCCATGGTTCATAGGGACGAGCATTCTTCTCTCGGTTGCATCTCTTGTTCCACTATTTCAAGGAGTTACGGCCGAGTCAGAGTCGGACGGGGTGATGACTTCTGATGCCGAGTTGCGGAATGGAAGGTTGGCGATGTTGGGACTGGTCGCCCTGGCCTTCACCGAATATGTTAAGGGAGGGACACTTGTGTAGGGGTTCTGTTGTCAAAGTAGATGAATATGTAATCTTCAGTAGCCAACAAAGTGAACCACTGTCTTAAATTGTGCACAATGCCTTCTTGGTCAGATATCAAATTACAGTAGTGGTAACACCATAGCTCATTATCCCAAAGGATGTGTTAATGTATCATTCAACGTGGAGTATACTTTCAAGAAAACTCCTTCCGTAGGAGGAAACATCGATGTGTATCAAGCGAAATCAAAGAAGCGTCCATTAATCTATAAGATGTTAATTGCATACCAATAAGCGATAGGCACCTCCGCCAAAGAGTTGACGATTTGACAAAAAGGTGAAACAAGGTCCCACTCAAAATCAGAAGGAAGTCAGGGTTTTCAGAAGTAAATCAACTCAAGCAACAGTAATTGTAATATTTTGCCAATTTGACCTTTTTTTAACTGGTCAAGAAGTCAAAAAGTTGAATAGTAAGGAAAAAAGAAGAAAAAGGTAACGAGGAAAAGAGAACAACGATGATGGAGAGATGCAAACTGAGAAGAAAGAAAAGAAAGAATGGGATAAGAAAAAGGGAGGGGGTAAGATCTTGCTAAAGCCGGATTAACTTCGTTTCACAACGTATAGTAAAAGCACTTTGTTCATCTAATCGAATTAATTTTCTAAGTAATGGCATAAATTAGAAGTTATGTGAAAATTTGAACTACGAGTCTGATTTTGGAGTTGCTAAGCCGTGGAATTATGTGTAAATGATCAAATTAGGGTGTTATGGAGCCGCGGAGTTTGAAGAAAATCGATTTGAGAAACAGTTTGGTCGGAGTGATATTCTAAAGCTTCGTGCTCAAGCTCCGCGTTGTGGACAACTTTAGATAATCGGTTTGGGCGAGCTTGTTGACGCTGCGATTTATTAATTCATTATACATGTGCATGTGCGGAGACACGTGTCTGGTAATAGGTTGTTGGTTGTGTCTGAAACCGCGTCTCGGGCTTGTTTAAGGCACTGAGTGCACATGCTCCGAATACTTGTTGCAAATTACAAATTCTCGAAGAGAACTCTAGATCCTTCCTAGAGAACGAGCCGTCTGGAACGCGAAGGGAGCCGAGAAAGGACTGGCGTAACCTTATCATAGTGGAGCTGCAGAGTCAGCACCATGTCGTTTTCATCAATTTCACGCCAAAACTAAGTTGCAGGTCCAATGTGGTTTCTCCCACTGTCGAGAAAACCTCGACCTACGTTGCTCCTCCCTTGGCCTCACGTCAGAAAGCCAACAAGAGCCGAGAGTCCCCACCAATCATCGTCCCTTTATTTTGTTCAGGGCCATTTGAAGGTCCACGTCGTCACTTTCACCTTGGACGGACAAGGTGAAAGACCATTTAACCTTCTCCAGAAATGGATCACGTGGAACCACCGCCATCCACCAGTGTCTCTCTTCTCTCTCTCTATCTCTCTCTCTCTCTTCCACGGCACTATATAAATGCAGCTCCATTCCGCTAACTCCATAGTCCGAACGCAGTAGCACTTCCATCTTAGCAGATTCGATTCATTTGCAACACTCTTTGGTCATTGCCCGAAGATCATGGCCTCAGCAAACCTGATTCGCTCGATCCCGGCGAGTCCTAGCACCGCGGTCGATTTTAGTTCCAGGAAATCTGTTGTGAGAGTGCTTTTCCCTGGCAACCATGTTACTAGGATGGCTCCCCGAGGTGGCTTGCGCGTGAAGTGTGTGTCTGAGGTAAAGAAGCACTATTTCGATTGATCTGCGTTGTTGCGTTGCTAATATGGTGTGGGAATCTCCGTCGTATAGACATTGATGCGTAGAGAATATTGCAGGAGACCAAGCCGGAAGATAGCACGGAAACGCCTGCACCGACCCCTTCTTCATCCCCTAGGCTGAACCCATCCCTGAAACCGAAAGCAAAGGTATATTTTTTCGCTTAAGAGTCCCTAGCAGCTTCAAGGCGGCATTACTCATGTAAACTAACGCTACCCAACCACATTGACAGGTGAGCACCAACTTCACAGATCTGTTCGCGTTCAGCGGGCCGGCACCGGAGAGGATCAATGGAAGACTCGCGATGATTGGCTTCGTGGCAGCCATTGCAGTCGAGCTATCCAAAGGCCAGGACTTGTTCGCTCAGATCAGCGATGGCGGCATCCCGTGGTTCATAGGGACAAGCATTCTGCTCTCGGTGGCATCTCTGGTACCGCTGTTTCAAGGAGTCACGGCCGAGTCCAAATCCAACGGGTTGATGACTTCCGATGCCGAGTTGTGGAACGGAAGGTTGGCGATGTTGGGACTAGTTGCGTTGGCCTTCACGGAATATGTTAAGGGAGGAACAATTGTGTAGGGCTATGGAATTAAGAGTTACATACTCAGTCAAAATAAACCAGAATGTACTCCTCAGGAGCGTAATATAAATTGAAGCATTCTCTTAATACAAGTATTACATCTCAAACCAGAGCTTGTCAAACTACAGATCATTCACTCAGAGGATATTTCCAACAGATTATTCAACAAGGAGAGCTCCTCCCGTGAAGGAAACATCGTAAAGGACATCGGCATACACGGCAATAATGAAGATGAAATGGGCGAGTTCGGATCATCCTTAAGACGATTACAACATCGGAGAAATTCTCAGAAGCAACATATTTTGCAAAGCAAAAACTAGATCGAACTTCAAAATAACCTAACGGTAGGGGTGTTCCCTCTCATGACAGTTCTGTTACACGTGCGAAGCCGCATCGCCTCCATTGTACGCCGGAGAGCTCCTACTGGTTCCAGGAATTCTCCTGACCCAACCTCTTAATTTGCGAGAGAATTGAATCAGAGCATACGGGGAGAGTGGGACGCAGACAACAGCTTATTGGCTTAGAAACAAAATTTTCGATTTCTTGGGCGATATATCGGCGGTCGATTTGCTTCCATGCTAATTCTCTATTGTCATGTGATAGGCTATGCATCCATGGTTCACTGGAGAGAACTTAGGGAAGAACGACATTTTATATCGGAAATTTGTTCACTTCATCAAGTAGTTGACAGATACAGGGTAACAATTTCGGGGCAAAATTTTAACCACATAATAGTAGTTTTAGTGTTACTATGCCATTAGTCGTCAATTTCGCACTAGTAGGATAGGTAGGTATGTCAAATCAGGCAGTTGTTGAGTGTCATAAACTCGTGATAATAGTTGATTTAAAGCTGATCAACGCACCATAGCCAATTCTGCTTTCATTTAGAACCTTGAGTGATCGAGTTATGGATTCATGAGCTGATAGACATTGCCCAATAGTAGTCGAATTCGACACATATTTCGATCACCGGTCTAGCGTGTCATAAGTGGATCGCGTGTTAACTTCATGGTAGCCAATGATCCCAGGTTGCTTCGAGTGCTCATCGACCGAATTCTGGTAGAAGCTCAATTTCTCAAGAGAGCTCTAGATCCTTCCATTGGGAATTCGCCTTTCAAACGTGAAGAGAGACTAGAAGAGAGCGGCAGGTCGTGCTTGAGCTGCAAAGTCGTGGCAAGTTGTCCTCATGAAGTTCACGGCAATGGACGGTGGTACTTGGAGAGTCCTTGTCTGGTCCAATTGGTTCTTTACCAAACTCGAAAACCTCCGAGGCTCCACCTGCGTTGCTCTCCTCTCTTCGCCTTGGCCTCACGTTCGAAAGCCAACATAAACTGAAGTCCCGATAAATCGTCGTTCCTTGTCTGTTCAGTGCTATCTGAAGGTCCGCGTCGTCGCTTTCCCATTAAATCAAAAAAGAATTAAAAAATAAATAAATTAGGTCTCGCTCGATCAATGGGGCGTTGGGATTAGAACCCCCAACCACCGACGCCACTTCACTCAAACAACAACCAACGAGGCAAACAATTCAATTGACCACATCATTTGCAGATTAATTAATTTATACACTCGTTACAAAACGTGATATTGTTTGGGCATAAAAAAACCGCCTAGACCCCTTTCCCACTACAAAATACATGATATAATGAGTTCGGCATGGAAAGATCGAAAGAAGAAAGAGTTAAATGACGGTTCATTCATGATCGAGACGTGGTATCGGAAGGAGAAAATGTAAAATTGACAAGGCGTGTTTTTTTTTTTTGGAAAAAGGCAGGCACACGGCCTACGGTGGTTGTGGGTTCCATTCCCAGCGTGTGTTATCTCTAATTTTTTTATTTATTTTTTATTTTTTCAAAAAATACGAAATAAAAAAACAAATGGCGGCCCAATTGCCAAGCGGCACCTAATTTGGTATTTATTTATTTATGTTTTTTTGGTAATTTATTTTTAAAAAAATTCTAATTTGGAAAATTGCCCCACTATAGCAATACCGCTTCGTATCATTAGATTTATAGTACAAGACAGTACCGCTCTAGAGTATTTATTGTTCTCTTAGTTATCCCCAAATTTTTTATCATTGTTCGAACATCATGGCCTTAACAATCCTGATGCACTCCATACCCCTCCTAGTCCTAGGACCGTGACTGACATCATTTCCAGGAAATCTGAGAGGAAATTTGCCTGCCGACCATAGTCCTAGGTCGGCTCCCCTCGAGGTGGCATACGTGTGAGGTGTATGACTGAGCTAAAGTAACACATTTTCGAATGATCTTGGCTATAACGTCGGCAATGTGATTGAATTAACGTTGGTACGGTGTTGAATGTTGCAGAAGGGCAAGCTGGGTCTGAACCATCCTCGCAATCGAAATCAAAGGTATATTTATGCTTGAGAGTCTCCTGGCTCATGAATACGGGTTTTGACAAGGCATTACTTAATACACGTAGCTTTTATCTACTTCAAGAGATTAGGATTGAACTATCCAAAGGCGAGGACTTGTTTGCGCAAGAGTCACGGCGGAATCTAAGTCCGAAAGGTTGAGGACTTCTGATGTCGAGTTGTGGAATGAAAGGTTGACGATGTTGGGACTGGTCGCGCCGGTTTTCACAGAATATGTGAAGGGAGGAGACACTTGTGCAGGGTCTCAGAATCACAGTATATACTAAGAAAAGTGGCTGAGAATGTAATCCTCAAAAGCCAATGAAGTGAACCATTGTCTTGATACAAAGACTGCCTTCTTGGTTAGATTTCACATTACAGTAGTTGTCATACTATATAGATCATTCTCTCAAAGGTCAGTTTTCAATGGTGTTATTCAAAGTGGGAGTGTACTTCTTGAAGAAAAGAAAAATCTCCTTTGTATTCAATAAATATATATATATATATATATATATATATATATATGACAACAGACAACCCTAATTAAGAGATATACAATAGGAACGATTCTATACTATGAAGAAATATATACAATAAAACTTTCTAATAAATAGGCTAAAATAACTCACGACCACACTTCTAAGAGAACTCCTTCCGAAAGAAGAATTGTTGATTCATTTGAAGCGGAAGCAAAGATTAGAGGTGACAAAATATGACAAGAACCCATCGTTGAACCCACATTTTTTCTTTTTTCTTTTTTATTATAAAATCTTCCGCCGCCCGGTTGCCGCCAACCCTCCCTCCTGGTTTTTGGAAGATTGATCAAAATCGGGGGAGAAGCCGAAGGAAAAGAGGGAAGAGGAGGATGGAAGCAGATGGACTTTGCTAGATGCACTAGAAATTTTAAAATCCGGTTTCGCCTTAGTTGGTCCTTCCTTTTTGCGTCAATCAATCCACGATTGCGAGACTTAAACTCGAATGTAGAAATGTGTACACGCTCCTCATACAGAGCTGATCTGAAAATTCTCATCTTTGGGCCTTTCACGAGCAACCGCTGTTTTGGAGCCACTTATTGTTACTAAAACGATGATTTTGTCATTGTCTTGCATCACATGAATGATTCAGAACTACTCGAGCAGTGTTCTGACTCTCTCTCTCTCTCTCTCTCTAGAAGTTGAAGTGGTCGATGACGCCATGACGGTGAGGCTTGGAGCTTGTGGGTGATTATGTTATTCGTGCTTTTAGCTTTCCGAAGATCATTATGTTTCATCTGTTTCTCGCATATTTGAACATCCATATGAATCGACACTGATGCAGTGTTAAGGTATGTGTCCTGAGATGGGGACTGCCAGCGGCGGGATGAAGGCGATGGGGTGGGCCGCCACGGGCGATGGGCAGCAGCGGCGAGGCGGTCACCGGTCGCCATATGCCGGTCGAAGTTTTAATATTAGAGTATTTTAGCAGTATGGATTGAGTATGAGTTGTGTTTGGATCGGATCGGGTATAGTATGTTAAATTTACACGGTATAAAAATGGGTCAAAACGGATTGAGCGAGTCAATATAGGTCGGATCATATTCAATCCGATCCAAAAAATCAAATCCGACCATCCATTTGACACATCTAAAGTCGATGTACAAAAATGGTGAAATTACATAATTATCTCAGGATTTTTCGGAAGTAAATCAACTAATTCAACAGTAATAATGACGGACAACCCCGAAGCATTTGAGTGCTCATGCTCTGAATTCTTGTAGCAGGTACAAATTCTCAAAGAGAGCTCTGGATCTCTCCAAGTGAACGAGCCCTTTGGACAGTGAAGAGATAGACAGGAAGGATCCAATGGTTTCTCCACCGTCGAAAACCAACAACTACGTCACACCCACCCCACGCCACCCCCCCCCCCCCCCCCCCCCCCCCCCCTCTTCAAAACCATTTGACCTTTACTTGAAGGTCAACGACGTCACTTTCACATTCCCTAGTAGTAGAAGCAACACCATCCACCACTCTCTCTCTTTCACGGCAAAATACACCGCCTTCTTCCACTTACTACTCCATAGCCCGAACACAACAACACTTCCATTTAGTCAGATTCGATTCAATTGCAGCAATTTCAAGTTTTGTTCTACCACCGTTCCTGGAGCTTCTGGTCGTTCTTTGAAGATCATGGCCTCGGCAAACCTGATTCGCTCGATCCCGTGAGTCCTAGGACCGCAATTGACATTAGCTCCAGGAAATCTGCTATGAGAGTGCTTTTCCCTGCCAACCATGTTCCTAGGACGGCTCCCCAAGGTGGCTTGCGCTTAAAGTGTATGACCGAGGTAAAGTCAGCACAATTTCGATTGGTCTGAGTTGTTGCGTTCAGTACTATGGTACTGGGATGTCAATTGAATAGACATCGGTGCGTGGTGAATATGCAGGAGGCCAAGCCGGAAGGTAGCACAGGAACGCCAGCTTCTGACATTCCTTCATCGCCTACACCGATCCCATCCCCAAAACCGAAATCCGAGGTATATTTTTGCTCAAGAGTCCATCACATGAATGCGAGCCTTGAAGAGGCATTACTTGTGCGCTGTGGCGTTATCTACTCAATGAGCTGAAACTATTGGATTGAAGTTTTCTAATGTTAGGTGAGAAGTTAAATTGGCGATACTATGCTGATTAAATTTAGTGCCGAGTGCAGTAGTCGCATATTCTGGTTTGCATGCTCACCAAAATGAATATTACTCCTTGCGTAGACTAACGTAACAGATTACATTAACAGGTGAGCACCAACTTCACATATGTGTTCGGGTTCGGCGGACCAGCGCCTGAGAGGATCAATGGCAGACTCACAATGATTGGCTTTGTGGCAGCCATTGCGGTCGAACTATCCAAAGGCCAGGACTTGTTCTCGCAGATCAGTGATGGTGGCATCTCGTGGTTCATAGGGACGAGAATTCTGCTCTCAGTGGCATCTCTGAATCCGCTGTTTCAAGGAGTCACGGCCGAATCAAAGTCTGAAGGGATTATGACTTCCGATACTGAGTTGTGGAACGGAAGGTTCGCAATGTTCGGGCTAGCTGCACTGGCCTTCACCGAATACGTTAAGGGAGGAACCCTCGTGTAGGGTTTTGGAATTAGAGTTATATACTCATGAAGGAGATCAGAATGTAACCCTCAGAAGCATATATAAAGTGAAGCATTCTCTAAAAACAAAAATGTGCTCAATCCCGTCTTGGTTAGATCTCACATTTAAGTTTGCATTACTATAGATCATTTTCTGAAAGAATATTTCAATGGTTTATTCAACATGGAGTACATTGAAGAAAACTCCCTTTGAGAAGAAACATCGATTTGTATGAAGTGGAAGTAAAGAAGCGTCAGTTTAATATATGAGATTGTAATTCCAGAGTAATAAGCCACAAGCACCTTTGCCAATAAGATCATGATGAGACTCAGATGACTGTGTGAACGAAGATAATACCTAAATCAGAAGGATCTCAGGCTTTCAGAAGGAAGTAAATTGAAGCAAACAATAATTAAGATGGAATTAGCCAATTCAGATCATCCTTAGATGAGGACGCCGATTTCTCAAAGCAACAGATTTTGCAAACAAAACTAAATCAAACTTCAGTTTGTACCCTTCCAAGTAAAATGGTGGAAATTCAACAACTCAGCAACTACATATATCTGGAGAATATTAAGTGCAATCACCCATTGATTGATTAATTAACTCACACCTTTCACTTTTTTGACTGTCCAGAGGGCGAAAGTATGATTTCATGGACCCATATTGCGAACTCTCTCCTCTTTATATCACTTCCATCAGATATGTAGCAATCGATTGACTAATTAACTCACAGAAAAATATATCTTCAACTAAACCACTCAATCATGATGGAACTATCACAAACCAGAGGATTCCTATCCAATAACACATTAGAAACTGTAGTGTCCGATGGAACAACATTGGAAAAGAAACTGACCTAAGCGGACCAGGTTTGCTTTTAAGAACTGCAATCTGGGGTAGGCAGATGGCTTATGACCAATGGCGGACGTACAGCTCGGTGGTTTGCCACCTTCTCTTTACGGGCTTTGAACATCTCTTCTGTTTCAACCACGACTAGCCTCTTTACCTAATCACGTAACAGATTCTCCAAGTAAGCAAATACTGTTTATAAACAAAACCAAAATGCAGTAATTGACTAATCATTACTTGTTGTAACATTCCCCTAACGGTAGGGGTGTTCCATCTCATAACAGTTCGGTTACACTTGCGAAGCCGCAGCGCCTCCAATGTACGCCGGTGAAGTCTTCTGGTTCCAGGAATGCCCCTAACCAGGGTTATGTACAAGTTGGGGCTCCATGCAATCGGCACGCAAGCCTTGTAAGCTTTGAAGGCATTCATGCTTTCCCCTTTCTCAGCAATACTGAAGGGGACAACAAAATTAGTTTTTTCCATGACAAACCCCAGACAACGATGAATGAACAACCAGAATGAACACACGCACACCTATGCATACAAAAACAAACAAAGAGGATGCCAAAGAAAAGCAAAATATTACTTGATTGGGTAAATAACGGATATGCCACCATTCACTATCTCCTTGATTTTTCACCGTGATGAATTATAGAACAGAGTTAATACACATGAAGAATTGAGAAACTAGCAAAGTTTCAGAAGGAACCAGTTAGATTCATTTGCAGGACACCACGAGAAGAACCACTGCAAAACATGGCTAAACTAACAATACATTACTAGGCAAGGTCGCATATAAGTTGAATTCTTCAATCTAGGGATTCAATCATTATAGAGCAACTTGAGATGCTGCTTGATTATTCAATATTTGATTCCAGGTTGGTAAAAATTAAAGCATTCATCATAGAGCAAGAAGCCTAAACACTTTCTGCGTCTCGTTGTATTTAAGATGTGGAATAGGACATAGTCTCAAACATTGTATTATATTTGATCATTTTCCTTTTCTTGAACCCATCTTTCCTCAAGCAATTAGCACGCATTTTGACACACAACAACTGGAGCTAGTAAAAGCTCAAGCTCCCATCTGAAAACCATTCCACTTTTTTGATGGCTAGAATCTTCACTTCAATGAAATTTGAGGGAAAATTTAAAAGGAAATAGAGAGGTTGATCAGAAACATGCAGCAAGAGTAGCAAGCTCACGGCACTGGCTCCGTTCATGGGAAAACTATGCAAAATTATCCTTGTTGTTTGAAACCAAAGATTCAAACCCATCGCCAACCTAAGAATCTGACGCTCCACAGCTCTTCTCTCTCTCCCGTCAAGCGGGCAAAAACATAACACCAAAGCTCTCATAGGAATATGGTCGAACACCCTGCGGGCATTGGGGCTCAACAAAAAACATCACCATCGATCCTCATGATCCCAATTAGAATCGCATAAGAACTACATCCTAAAGAATGAAACGGGGCCGGAAACGCATGCTAACATTAACCCAGGAACCCAAATCAAGGGACGGACTAGTGCTGAACGAGCATGGAGAAATTGGGAACAAAACCCTGTAAACTCTTGGCATTAACATGACCGGAGGAACAGGTATTCAAACCAAGTAACGGCGGAAAATCAAGAAGCACACTCATATGAAGACTCGAAACGAGCATCAGAAGCCACACATACCTCCACGGTCCCTACAAGGCGGTAGAGCTGCAACACTGGAGAGTTGGAACGTGGAAGGCGAAGGCGACGGAGGCACGCAGAGACTAGAATTTGGGAGGGGAAGTTTCTGCTTTCGTGGTTGGGCCTTGAGACACAATGGATCCCAATTATTAGAAGCCTCACTAAAAGTTGGGCCACGTACTAGGTAAAAAGAATATGTCGGCCCGTTAAAACATCGAAACCGGTTTGACCGAGTTGGTAAATCAATCGATGATCTCAGAAGGACAGTATTCCTTTCTCGCTTGACGTAGCTTTTTGGGGGTTAAGCAAGCAGGAAGAAATGTCGAACGACTACCCTGATCCGTGGCATGGACAGTATTCCTTTGATCGACCCCGACATGTTGACTTAATCTATTGTATCGAAACTGGCTCTGGATTGCGTTTAATGAAGCCAAAAGGAGAACAGTTATATAAGATTTCGAGCGAACCGGCGTAGTATGAACTTTCACAGCCCGAATATTGCCCGCAAGTAAATGTGATGACCGGTTAAATAAAATGCGCTAAAAGTGGGTTGAAAGAGAGAGAATCTTGAACTTGCCATTGGGTCAAGAACCGCAGCTTGATGAACCCGTAATCCAAATTGGGTTGATTTGCTCTGATCCTATAAAGTCCTATTTTGGCATGCAATTACCGAAGATTATGTCTCCAGTTTGAACCCATTAACAAAATCCGACCTGGATCGAAGCGTATGAGAACTTGAATAGACCAGAAGCGCTCAGAGCATTCAAGGTCTGACGAAAGTCCAACGTCTAAATACAGTGTTCAAAGTCTGACGAGCGGCCTCACCCAGGTAACGTAAGTCCATCGTCCAAATAAGCCGCAGCGGACATCCACATTCCAATGGGAGATTTCCCATTTCGTATGTTCGGAGTTTCTCCACGGTGGGCACCCGAATTAGGAAGAGAGTCTAACTCGGACTTCAGACATGGGATTTCTCACACGTACAGATTATTGCTTGCTGAGGACGTGCCGCAAACTCGCCTCCACAAGAATCTCGGGATGCCAACAAGCAACAACATCAGCATCTTTATCCCAAACTAATCGGGATGCCAACAAGCAAAGTGCATAAATTTTTAAGCTTGACTGGCCCGACAGAACAGATGATTTAAACTTGACAGTCCACGCATGCATGCACGCTTGCGGTTAACCATTTTGCCCTGTCTACTCACTTCCCGGCCTCATCATTGCTCAACCTTCAGTGGAAAACAAAATTCATACTTGGTTTACGCCCAGAAAGACGAAGATCATCGACGGCCAAATTGCCAACTAGCAGATCGTCCAAATAAGAGAGGGGGAGGGGAAGTCCTCAAACATAAGTGCACCACCAGTTTTATTTGTTTGTCTATCCACAATGACAAAGCAATGAAGCGGATACAGACCCGAAACCAAGTAATCATAAGCATAACAACTCTACGCTATATAAGCCAAGTCAAGTCCAAACTGATTATTCAAGCTGAGAAACCACATATTACCGGGATACTTCAGTGCTTATATCTTATGAAGCCCAACAGGGATAAAAACATTAAGCTGCGGCATCAACGGCATGATCACTGCGTTCCTTCTGCACAAAAGTTTGAAGGTACTCTTTCCTGCAAGGAAGAACTCTTCTCTGAGACTCGAGAGTAACATGTTGTCTGAGAAACAAAAGAGAAACTGGAGATGTAAGCGACTAAAAGGAAGGGATAGATCAATACCTCGCAGGTAAATGGTCGTGAGGACGATTGAACGGGGTCCAAACTGGATCACCAACAAACAGTCGCATAGCCTATAGAAAAGATCACTTAGCAGAGAGTAAACAAAAATTCTTTCTACTGATTTGAAGATTCATTCTTCCACTGATTATGAAACAGCTGCAATAACTTTAGAAGGCCCAAATCTAGTTCCCTCGCTCTCTTCATGTTTCCGCGGGTGTTTTTTGTGTCCTTCATGTGTGTTGGATCAAAGAAGTGAAGAGGGGTATGCATGTATTGTAAATACCTTAATGTAATTATCCGAATCGAGGGTAAAGCGATGGTACATTCCAGCCGGTAAAACAATCATTCCACCTTTCTTTACCCACACACGAATCCAAGCATCATTCCGGTCCCTAACATCAAAATAACCTGAAGGACAAGGTAAAAGTTGGAGAATTTAATCGAAACCAGAATATAGGAAGCTGAGAGAAGAAAATCAAGGACTAACCACTTCCAGCCACGCAGTAGCGAATCTCCTCATCAGTGTGGAGATGCTCCTCAAAGAAGTTCTTGATCTTCTCTTCATAATTTGGTAGCTTCTCAGGGCAAACTTCGCAGAAATCCTGGGCAAAAATAAAAGAAGTTTTGTGCAGTTAGACTTAGCAAACGAGCTTGACATTGGAAGTGTCCAGCAGATTAGGAGGGACAAAGGGTCCTAAGTGGGAGTATCACATTAGGCAGAAAATAGACATCAGTCTCTTTTAAAAATGTAAGCATTGTCACTTAACAATTACATTGTCCAATGAATTTTCAAGCTCCATCATTCGCCCAAGGATAAATTCAACAAGCATGGAATGCATGATCATAACCCAGATCTAGCGCCACAACATTAATTCTATCCTGAAGCAAATAAAAACTACCAAGGCCAGCCAAAATGCAGCATAATATTATGAATTGAATCAGATAAATCGCCACATACCATATAGGAGTATCCACGTTCCTCACGAATTTTCTTCAACTCCTCATCAGTTTCATAGTTGTCATCATCCAATCGCCAGCTGAGAACACCAAGTTCTGCAAAAACATGATAGCTCCTAATGAGTTGGAAAACAAAATTGTCCGATTGTATCTTACAGCCTTGCTTCCCCAAAATGCATACCATCAAGCTGCTTCAAGGAAACAAATTCCTTAGGTTCACGGTGATGTGGAAGTCTTTGGTCTTCATCGCTGTCATCCATATACCATGCTTGAATGACTTCCTCTCTAGGATCCTACCAGCATATAGTTTGAAAGCATTATCACAAATGCAGAGCAGGCATTGAAGGACCCACAGTACACCACAAGATTCACAACACAAATCTGACTACCTTCTTGCATCCTCAAGGAAGGACGGTCGAAAATGGTTCTCTCCCAAAATTGGTTTCCTACCTACAATATTTTGTAAGTTTCCTAGTTCTCATGCTTAGTTCGTGACCACCGTTACAGAATCCATTATCATAATCACCCTCAGCTATAAAATTAATTTATCAGGTACTCCAAATTAGCTGAAAGACAAGCTAATGAATACCATGTATAGCATATTGATCTTCATAATACGCATACCGGTGCAAGCTGTTAGGTGCAGAAGCATACAAGACACAGACATTCAACATGCTGTGAAAACCCAAGAATAAGTAGGAGAGAAGAAGTGAAACCGATACATCTTTGAAAATATTCAAGAGAAACAAGTACCCTATATTCTGCATAAGGACCAGAAACAGATACATCTTTATATATATTTAAGAGAAAAAAGTACCCTATAATCTGCATTGACTATAAGGACTTAAAAGTGGGCTGCAATATATTAATCCTCTCCTAGTACAATTATGCCTCTGTCCCACAGTTCAAGCTCTAAAATTGGCATCATGTAAAGAGGCAATGACATCCGCCAGAAAAGTAGCAATCAGCTCTTAAGTCAACCAGACCTCCACACCCTTCTCCCTACCATATTAATGGTTTCTTATTGACTTAGCTCACTTCATTATATAAGGTAATGGGCTGAACTTTTTCCAGTTGGTTATCAAGACTCAACCTTCATGTCCCTTAAAGAGGACTGCTTCTCGAGATCCTCAACACTAGTTTCAAAAGTTTTAAACTATCTGAACGTATCGATCCAAGCATTTCTTGTCCGTGGATCTCATACTCATCCAATATGCCATGGCCATAGGGTGGCGTGACCTACATGTGAATCCGAGAAGGAAGGACATCAGTCCAAACTAGTTCGACCAGGAGTAAGCCTCGAGATGGCCCCATCACGTAAATCACATATGAATTGGTATCCTTTGGAGACTTCTCTTCGGGATGCTTCTCAATTCTTCTTTAGCGCCGACCATAGAGATCATATATGTTCAAGGGTTCAGGTTTTCCGTCCCATGAATCCCAAAACTGCGGCAAACAAATCCTAACTCGGCTCCAAAAATGATGGGTTTCCCCCAAAACAACAGCTTTCTCAAGTGCCAAGAAGCCCAGAAACATCGACGAACTCAAAAAACAGAGTCAACTAGAAGATCCCAATAAAAGAAAACCGGGCGCACTAATTTCGCTCGACTTGAATTCTTATCTTCCTTCCTCTCTTGACCGATCAAGTCTAAAGAAAAAGCAATACACAAGACAACAACTCGGAAGTTGAAGCGCAATACCTTGTTGGAGGCGACCATTTTCGTCGATATCGCAGGTGGGCAATCGACAGCTTTTAAGCGACGCGATAAAGCGAGGAGCGGAGGAGCAAGCTGCCCATCTTATATGCGAGAACGAATTTTTAATACTCTAATTTCAGGAAAAATATTTAAAGGGTCAAATAATTGAGAGAAATCTGAATAAGGGATTTGTTTTTTTTTTTTTTTGGTAAAGAGAATAAGGGATTTGTTCGTATAGAAAAATCCAGAGAAAAACGCTTTGGTGTCCAGGTTCACTGATCCAGGACGAGCGATGGCGGGTCAGCTCACGGAATTCTATTCCGACACGGACAGGATGATAACGTGTTTTGGGTCTCTTTGAGTTTTTGTTTTGTTGAGATTTGGTTATGACTATGGCATATGAGGCGTTTAGAAAAATTCAGAATCATTATGATTGTTTATCAAATTTGACTTTAGTTACTACCATTTCTGACAATAAATAATATTTCAAAGGTTAAAATAGAAGTGAATACAGATCTTATCTGAAACTTTTGAAATATGTGTTCAGTTATCTGAATTTAATTTGAAATAAAATATTGTGAGGTGGGATTAAAATTTTTCGATTAGTAGAGAATCTCGTCATAAGTTTTGTGCCAATTTAGATAGAATTAAAATTCTTTCAAATAACCCGTTGTCTTCGGCTACTTCGGCCTCCATCCGCCACTTCCAATACTCCCCATATGCCATCCCATCCGTGGCCCTCTCTATCAACTTTCTCGTGCTTGCCATTGTCTATACTCTATGTAAACCTCGTGAGAGGATCGTGATCCCCTACCTCTACAACGGAGTGGTGGATATTAGAGGGGTCAATTTAAGTTGCATTTTGGTTGGAGACCTAGTCATCCACTTGAGTCGTCGCTCGATTACTCACTCAAGGACCGCAAAAAGAGCATATTTACTCACCCGATGTAGATCGACGCCAAAACAAGAGTGCCTAGAAAGAAATATGAAAAATAAGCAAAATTGTGATACTCTTTTGTTTGTGCAATCCAAATGCACAGATAATGTTGTTTTATATTCACAAACCCATCTCTATATTAGA
Source organism: Rhodomyrtus tomentosa (assembly GCA_028455895.1). Taxonomy (NCBI): domain Eukaryota; kingdom Viridiplantae; phylum Streptophyta; class Magnoliopsida; order Myrtales; family Myrtaceae; genus Rhodomyrtus; species Rhodomyrtus tomentosa. The sequence goes on along the minus strand of JAPCWY010000003.1, from coordinate 41,873,171 downwards.
AGCAAAATCACAAGAGAAACCGATTTTACGGGAAAATGACGGAGGAAACAATTTGAAGGTATCATGGAGAGAGTAAAGAGAGTGCTCAAACAACCTGTTAGGAATGATTCGACACAACTATAACGAGGTAAAGCATAAAAAACGAGAAAGAGAAAATGAAATATGAGATTTTATCTCAATTTGTCCTTAAACTAGGGTTACGTCCGGCAGATGATTTCACATAATTAGCATATCGTATCTCTCATTATATCAATCGATTACAAACGGGGAAAAAAAAAAAGAGAACACATAGCAGCAGCTATTCATGAGCTCAAGCCATACTACTAATGAAAAATTAAGGACTTAAAATGTAAAAGCTTGAAATTTTATATATAAGAAAAAAAAATAAGAACAAGATTCGGATTAGTATAAGTATGATTAATTATATATAAATTACTATACGTTCCTAAATATCCTTATTAAAACCATTATTCTTGAAATAGTAGGGTAGTACGGTTGATATAACTCTAAATGAAAATACGGATCACAAAGTAAAAAGAAAAAAAAAGAAAAGTATATGTTTGAGAGGAACTATTTTAACATTTATAAAGACCAAAAAATTTAAAAGGTAAAAATAAATAAAGCATTTTTATTTTTAGAAAATTGGATTGAAATTAAAGATAGTCTAAAATACGAGCAATGGAGTTATGTTGAAAATTTATTGATTATATCGAATGACTCATTTAAATTTGTTATTCAACGTTGAGAGAATGGATTGAATCAATTAAAATTTCATGGACTGCATTAAATATTTATGAATTGAACAAATTAAAAGTTTAAAAACGATATTATATACTAGGCTAAAATTTATAAATTACTAGTGTCAATTTCTCAATTAGATTGTTAAGCCCCTGCATGGTATTATTTTTGGTCAACTTCTTAAATTCTGACCAGAAATTGATTTATATTTTTACTTCAAATTGAATTATGATGAAAGAAATTTGTTTGGTAACGGTTGAAATATTTTATTTTTGAAACATTATTAACAAAATATTTGATGGCGATCACCGGGCAGCAGCCGATGGTGACGGTGGCCGGCCACGGGTGGCGACGATGGTTGGCTGAGACTCGTATGATCGAAGAATTGATTCTGCAACAGAGAATTAAAAAAATTTAACTTTTCGAAGTTGATCAAAAATCTAACTCGAAGTAAAAAATATTATCATAAGTTAATTTTTTTATTAAATGTATTTCTATTTCGATTTACCGAACGAAATTTACTGTCAGAAGTCAATCCGGAGAATTGAGAAATATGAGTGATTTCATATGGCGGCAATAAAGAAACGTTGTAAGTTCTGATTAGTCGATTTTGTTCCCGATTTTAGGATCACTGCCTTGCAAATCAGTCCACGTGGTTGGTTGTAAGTCTGCCAACTGTTTGGAGGTCCAATCACTTGATAATTATATACTCAAATCTTTATGGACGGTCAACGGTTCGTATTTCCAGAAAAAATATTTTCGTCTGTCATAACGGTTTTTTTTTTTTTTTTAAGGATCCACTTTATTAAAAAGCAGTTGCCTGTCCTAACCGTTGACTTTTTTTTATGTAAGACCTACCTTATGCTTCACTGAACAACTATTTTCGTTATCGCCCGAAAAAAAAATATTTTGGCTAGCTCGATCCAGGTAAACAGGATTGGCACGTGGCTTTGGGGTTAAAATTTCTATTCTTTACCCTCTTATTTTTTCCTTTTTATTTGGTTACTTGTGTCTTTTTTTTTTCTTGACTAAGAGATGCCCGATCAAAATTCTAGATCTAGTAACCGCCGTCGTGCCGTGGCGGCCTGGCCCATGGAAGCATCTCATCAAGTAAATATGATGAGTGGTTTGTGGATATGAGGCCACTCTTTTTTTTTTTCCTCCTTGGGATGATAGATGGCGCGGGTTAGGTCATATGAACATTGGCCTAATTCCCTATAAAAATCTCAATTTAAGATTCAATATTAATTTTGTCTCAAACTCTATTTTGTCTTTAAAAAAAAAAGGTCTACCCTGAACATTTTTTTGTCTAAAAAAAAACTCAAACTTTAAGCGCAATCTCAAATCTACTCTAAACTTTTTATTTTTGTCTAAAAGAAAAGTTATCGATTTTTACTCTAATCCCAAATCTGCTCTTATTATCTGCCTGTAAAAAAAATAGCCGTTATTTGTATTTAATTTTCATATTTTAGAATGGTTTCATTTTGCAGATAATTCACATTGTTGATGTGAATTTGTTATCAATGTCAAAAGGCAAAGTCAAAGTTCGGACCGAATGATTAGGGTATATTAAAAAATAGATTGAAAGTTGATATATTTTTTTTTTCTAGACAAAGCAAAATTCATGGTTAGATTTAGAATTGAACCTAACGTTTGAGATTTTTTTTTAGACAAAAATTCCAAGGCGGATGTTGAACATGACCTAAAGTTTATGATTTTTTATTTTCTGAGCCAAAAAGAGGTTTGGAACAAAATTCACAAAACATAAAATATTTTTTTAGGATTAGGCCTGAAAACCCACGTAGATCAGGTGCATCGCGCATCAAATGAATCTACAGCATCGCCCATAGATTGAGTTATTCTCATTGATATGCCTTTGACAAATCTACATCCTCACGAATTAGAAGTGTCGCTAGCAGTTGCTGACCGAATCAAAACATCAGTTTTCAATCCAGAAAGTACAGACAATGCATAGAGAGGCGACATCCGAACACGAAGCTTCTGCATTTCCAGCGTACATTCCGAAAGCATGTGACCGGCCATCCCTCGCAGCTCATGAGGAACTAATGAGCCGCGAGCGCGCCTCCCGCTTTCTCAGTCAAGCTCCTCGTGTACTGCTTCCTTGCCGGGTGGTCTTCCTGCGGCCGGTTAAAAGACGCCCACACCGGTTCGCCAATGAACAGCCTCATCAACTGCGCGTCAACGACATAAGACGGCAGTGAATCTTGCTGCGTTGTGTCAAACTCCAGATGGCCTCACTCACCCATAGAACGAATGCACTTAACAAGATCAAATCGCAAGCGGCGAGACAAAGATTCTAATACCTTGATGTAGTTACTGGTGTCGAGAGTGAACCGGTGGTAGATTCCAGCGGGGAGAACGATGAGGTCGCCGGGTTTTACCCACATCCTAATCCAACGGTCCTCCTTGTCTCGGATATCGAAGTATCCGCTCCCTTCTAAGAAGTAGCGTATCTCTTCATCCCCGTGTATGTGTTCCGTCCAGAAGTTCCTGAGCTTCTGCTCGTAGTCGTCCACTTTCTCCGGGCACAGATCAAGCAGATCCTGAGAACATTCCGACAGAAGGAAATAGGCCAAAGAGTCGGTCTCCGATCAGCATCCTAGGAAGTAAAAGGTAACACGGTAGCTTTCGGCGACCACAGGCTATGATTCCTCAATTGTCCTGATTCAGTCCTTAACTAAGTAAACCAATGTTCGAGATCAAGGTTATCGCCAGCACATTATTTGGTAGATTGTCTCAATCTACACTAAACTTAGTCTGCTCCTCGTCGCATCTGTACCTATCTAAGTCGTATCAGTGGCCTCCCTCAGTAAATCCGCCGGAGCATAATCTCTAGTCACACCTCGCAACCCTCCATAAACAGCTTTATACTCCATTCTAAGAACAAGTTTCAAGCTTATGGGCAGTCATCTAAAAGTCTTAAGCTTCACCAAATCCTCTATCATCTGGTTAAGCATCGCACTTTTTCGAGCGCCTAAAAACAGGTGCACTGGAAAATTGTAATGATCGAAGACCCTGCGACCGACACACCAAATAATTTCTCGAAGCAGGAAGGGTGTCTGCGCATCAGCTCACACCACGGCGCAGCAACAAGTATAGAAGCAAGCCAATCGCGACTGGGAATTTTCAAATGTCGAAACTGGAATGTAGATCGAGATCGACATTGCACGAATTTTGTAATTTGGCCCTGTCATGTTAAGGTGACTTAAGGAACTGATGCATCTACCGGTACTTTCGTGGATTGCGAACTACAGGGGCTTCCTCAGCTCCTCTAGAAACAGAAATCATCTCACAGACTTATCAAGTAAGGAAAGCTAAAACAGTTTTCAGCCTACAAAAAAAGGGCAAGATGAACAGTACTGAATTGAAAATTTAGTATGAGGATACCATGTAATTGTACCCTCTATCCTCTCTTATCTTGCGCAGTTCCTCGTCGTTCTCATAGTCGCTCGGATCCAACTTCCAGTACAGAACCCCCACATCTGCAGCCCCTCAAAGAAGCTCTTCCACTCAATCATCCCATCAACATCAAACGAATTCACGGAAACTGAATGCATCTTCAGAGAGAGAGAGAGAGAGAGAGAGAGAGAGAGAGAGAGAGCGAGAGAGAGAGAGAGAACCTGCCAAATGGTCCGAAGAGACAAACTCTGGGGGGCTGCGATGGTGGGGGAGCCTCTTGTCGCCATCGTTCTCGTCCATGAACCACGCCTGCTCAAAATTTGCACAACCCCCACGAAGATTTCAGTCCGAATCACATTCTCCTCCCAAATCCTCGCACCCTCAACTGAACACGAATTTGAGAAACCGAAGCTCACCTCAATCGCCATAGCTGAACTGGAAACGAAAGCTTCGGAGGACACTCGCTCCCGCGCTGAGCAGCAGAAACCCCGGGAGTGAGGACAGGAGCATGGACATGGCTTCATGGGAGGACTGAGGACGGACCTCGCCGTCGTGGGTCCCTCGCCTTATCCCGGAGTAAGATCAACCAATCCTCGCCTGCCACGTGTGTTCTTGAGCTTTTCAATTGGGCACGCATGCGCATGCACATGCAAAACATTTGATTGGAGTATGACGTGATATCTTATTATTTTCTTTTTTGATTTTTTTCCCCGGAACGTTGTAGTATTTCTAATTCGTCGGTATCTCCTTCTTTTTCTTTGTCAATATTTTACTTTACACGCTCCAATATTTAGCACAGATCATCTTGAATAGGCTAGTGTCAAGGGGAGTGCTCAGACGAGTCTCGTGCGGGAACAAGCTGTTCATGCCCTGAAGCAGAGATAACCCCAAAAAAGGAAAATAAATAAATAAATAAAGTGAAGTTTTTTTTATTTAATTTCTTATGTTATTTTTTTTTTGTAGTGAAGTGAAAACTATTTGGAGTTTATTATGAATTATATGAATATTTTTAATATTTATCGAGACATTGGTTTTTGGTCCGGACGGGTACATATTGGTTGGGAATGCAACGATTTCCTTTGACAACATTCCTTCTTTTCACTTGCATTGATTCCTGGGATCAATGATTTTTCTATTTTTCTTTTGTTATTTACTATCGGTTTTCTTGACTGGTATTAATGTCAGAAATTACGCAGGGATCTCGTGCTTCGTCACGTATTAAATCTACCATGAAAGTCTGGAGCTAGCGTGGTATTGGTGTGGATTTTCCATTTTTTTTTTTTATGGATTTATGTTGCGTCTCACTCATCGCCATTGAATTTGTAAATATATTTTTATTTAGTGTGAAAGTTATAGACAAGAATATGCAAACAAAAATTATATACTTATTGACACCCAAAACTATCTTACGAGTCACGTGAAGTGCACGAAAAAAAGGAAATAATCAGTTACGAAAAAATGTATGCAACATAAGTGGGGATCAGCTGCAGAGACGCCACGTAGGGGATGGTTTTGACGAAATTTGTCCCAAAGTGCTAAATAAAAAGGGCGCACAAAAAAAGACACAATCAGGGGCAGTCGAAAGATTTGGTGGCAACACTATCAAAAGCAACAAAAGAGGCGCGAAAACCGTTGAAAACTTCATCCGCAAGGATAATCGAAGTAAAACGTGCAGAAAATCTTGAAGTTGACAACAATTTAGCAGTTATCGAAGCAAACCTCATCCCCAAAAGGAGATGTACTTGTAGCACAAGTCAAAGATCCTTCGACGGTTACTAGGACACGCCTATAAATACCCAAGGGTATCTTACATCGAAAAGCCCCCAAACAAAATACAACATAACAAATCTTTATCTTTCAACCTAGCTTAATCTTAGTTGTAGCTTTCAGATTCCCGTCGTATTCAATTTCAACTGTTTCATATTCAAAGTTAGGTGTCGTAGATTAAATTCCGACTTTTACTCGCCTAGTCCAGTGCCATCGATTAAATTCTAATACTGTATTGGTTTATTTTCCACTCGTCTAGCACCGTTGGTTCAATTCAGGCACTGTGTCCTACATCTCCATCCATTCGATGTTGTTGATTAAATTTCGATATCGTGTCTTACAGTGCGGTCTAGCATCGTTAATTCAATTCCGATGTTGTGCCTCACTCCCATTTTCGTCGAAGCAATTAAACAAGGTTCATCAAGGTTTGTCTCCAGTAGGTTCGTCGAAATCTTGTACAAAGCTGTCGAAAGACACGCTCCTATTAATAAGATACATTGCATTTGACGCTCTCTATCTATAACTTGCTCGAAACCATTCTTTCTTAATGAACTGCTAACTTTGATAAAAGTAATTTTCCGCGATAGCAACTCTTTTGGACTCCGACCTCTTGGGCTGAATCCCAGAAGAATCGATTGAGCCTTACCGAGGGAGATTTTTCACGCAACAATATTGTATGTGTGTCTCATAATGAAAGCTATTACAAGTTCACTATCCGAGGAAAATTAGATATTAAAATATCATATGACAATTAATTATGATTAATCAAGGAAATGTAACTAAAGCAAATATGGAGAATCTCCTAGAGATATTTTTACAATTAAAAATATATACAAAGAATTTCAAAGATATCTACAACATTTATGATTGAATTTATGAATGGATCTATCCATCCCAATTTAATTATTTATCGCTAGTAATTGAGGATCAACATGCGGCGGTAACTATTTACCCGGGCTCTGTATATGCCGTATATAATTTGGGAGCCACTTGTAATCGGTGAGAACAAGATGATTGACATAAGACTGTGAGGAATAAACAACGGAAGATTAAGAAATTGATTAGTATTTATTGTTCATCTCCACGGTGGGTGATTTTGGCTCTGGTGAGAAACATTATTAATTTCCAAGTGCTAAAATCGATAGTTATATAAATATCTTTGTTCATATTTAAATGTTTCTTCCTACAAAAGTTACCAACGCCAAGCAACACTAGTTGTTCATCATGTGCATTCATACTCTTATTCTCTCAAGTTAATGAAAATATTGTGATTACCTAAGTACAAAAGATTGGACAGAACAAAAATTTCTTAGTCTGGCCGGAATGTCTTTTGATAAGTTTTTTGTTATATATAAGTGATGATTATATATATATATATATATGAAAAAAATGTTATGATGCAACCGGCACATGATTTTTCTTTTCATGTCATTATGTGTAATCTCTTGTTAGAAAAGTAATATGAAAGAAATCATTTTCTTGACATGAAGAAATTATTAAGAAACTCAATTGGATCTAATGTTGACATCTAAATTTTTTAGCCAAAGGTCAATTCCATATATTTTCTCAATTGGAACTGGCTTAGATTGTTTAGGCATTTAGAGTTTTCTAAAAATTGGGACTAAATTTCTTTATATTTAATTCCAAAAAAGCTGAAAATGCAACAAATATTTCATGCCCTTCAAGAGACTAAAAGATCATTTAAAAATATTTTTTTGGTCGAAAAAGCACTCAAATATTATTAACCACAGCCTTACCAAAAAAATAATATTATTAATGCCAAGGTTCGAGGCAAGACAAACCTAAAACAGAGGCATCACAACACATAAGATCCCATAAAGTTTGAGGGGATTAGTTAAACAAGAAACATGAAGAAAGTTCTGGCAAAGTGCCTTCACAATGCAATTGGCCGATCTTCCACAGTGGGCCACAGTCAGCTTGATGAGTATTGACGATGGGCTTGGGCTTCCAAAACTGACGCCTTCATATCCCATAGGATTATATCCCTTCCAAGTACATCATCTACCAGCATTTGACAATTAGACTCCAAGTACATGACTTCATCTTTTCTTAATCTAAACGACTCCAAGGCTTCTAACAGAGCCCTAGCTTCCGCTTGTTGTGGCGACAAAGCTTGGATTTTTTTGGCGAATCCATCGAGTATCACCTAAATCTATCTCAGAGGACACCTGTTATCGTCGCAACACCACTCTCTGCGTCAAAGGAGCCGTCTATATTTACCTTGAGAGCGCAATGCTTCGGCGGAGTCTAGGTTGGCTGCAGGGAAGGTGAATTCCTCATTCTGTTCTTGCCAACCTTATTCCATCTTCTATAATTGTTAATAAGGGTTTATGCTGTGCTAATTTCATATTTCGGATTGAGGGTTTTCCTTCTAAAGATACAATCATGGCGAGCTGCTCAGATTGACCAGATTACAGACGTTATTTCTTTGATGCGGGGGGAGGTTTTCGATTTTGCTCTGAAGCTCTTCAAGCCATCTATCAATTCTTGAAGTGTTTAAGGCTAAGATTTGAATATTGATTGTAGGGTGGCACCAGACTATTTCCGTCCAAGGATACTGAAGGAAGAGATGTTTTGCGATCTCTATCTGTTGTTCGCAGAAGGGGCAGAGGGCTTTAGCAATGATATTCCTTTTGAGTATATTTTCTCTACAAGGGATAGCATTTTGACATACCCTCCATAGAAAAATTTTGACTTTAGGGGGGGCTTGAAGGTGCCACAGTTTCGTGAAGGTTTGAAGGAGGTAGAGGGTTGGTATGGGTTCTGGCTGCTGTTGCTCTTCTTGCGGAGTGAGTTAAATGCACTTTTCATAAAAAAATCCCTAGATTTGGTGGCTGTCCAAATCATTTTGTCTTCTTTATAAAGAGAGTTTAGCGAAATTGCCAAGATCTTGTTGATTAGTTGGACATCAAAGAGTTCTTTAAGAGTTCTCTCGTCCTAGTGACGGGGACTCTATTTTATCAATTCAGCACCTTTGTGGGATCATTTCGGTTCGTTGGTCCACCTATGGTTCCTTGCCTTAACTATTTGTTTTCCCAGATGTTGATATCCTTGCCAGTACCAACCGACCATCTTACATCGTCACGTATAGTTTCTCTACCTGTTAGAATACTCTGCCAACCCCAAGAGGGGTAAAATCTCTTGTTAGCTTGCCAAAATTTCCTTATCGAAAAGTAAAGGCCTTTTAGTAGATATCCCCATAGAGAGTTCTGATATTTTGCTAAGCGCTATACTTGTTTATCTAGCATAGCTCTATTGAAATCTACTAGGTCTCTAAACCCCAAGCCGCCTTCATCCTTTCTCGATTTAAGAATATCCCATTTTTCCAATGGAGTCCTGCCTTTTCATCACAATTTTTCTACCAAAAAGATGCTATCCTTCTCTCAATAGCCTTGCAGATCGAAATAGGAATCTTAAAGATGGACATAGCATATTGAGGAATAGTTTAAACCACTGATTTTATCAAGATTCCTTTCCCCGCCTTCGAAATTAACTTTTCATTCCATCCCTCCAATTTCAAATTGACACTAACCAACAACCAAGCAAACATATCCTTCTTTGATCCCCCCAATCAGAAGGGATACCTAAATATTTTCCTACTTTGTCTGACATAGGCACCTGTAATTCTGCTGCCATGTTTCTTTTCAAAACTGGGGAAAATTTGCACCAAAATAAATTCCTGATTTGTTCAAGTTTATAGCTTGCCCAGTATTGATTTAGAGTACATTAGGTCCTGACATTCTATGATTTTCCCATCCAGGAAAAAAATTGAGTCATCCGCAAATAAAAGATGAGATAGAGTTGGGCAATACCTATTCAGTTTTATACCTTTCAAGGTTCCATCTTCGACCGCCTTTCTAGTTAACTTTGAAAGAGAGTTTGCCATGAGGATGAAGAGGTACGGGGAAATTGGATCCCCATGTCGAATCCTTCTTAATAGTTTAAAATAAGGTAGAGTGTCACCATTCAACTTAATGCTCAGCGAAGTCGATGTGACACAAGTCATTACTTTGTCCACCCACCAATTGCAGAAACCCATTTTTTGCATACAAACCTCCAATAAATCCCATTCCACTTCGTCATATGCTTTTTTCATGTCGAGCTTAAGAACTGCCAGAAATGTTTTCTTTCTTTTGCACACTCTCAACTGATGAAGCACTTCTTGAACAACCATAATGATCTCTTGAATCAGTCTGTTCTCTACAAAGGCACTCTGCGCCTCCTTTGTGATATCATTCAGCCACGGTTTAAGTCCATTCGCAAGAACTTTAGAGATTATTTTATAGGTAACATTGCAGAGGCTAATGAGTCAAAATTGATCTAGTTTTTATGGATTTTTAACCTTTGGGATAAGGGTTATATGAGTCCTGTTCATATCAGGATTTAGGTAGCTAGAAACCAAGAAACCCCGTACCTCCTCCAATATCTCCATCTTTAGCTCCTCCCAGTTTTATTGAAAGAAGAGGCCGTTTAAGCCATCTGGACTTGCAACTCGTAAGGACCCCACCTGAAAAACGGTAGTCTGGGCTTCCATCAGAGATATTTCAGCACATAGAGATTCATCATTTCATCTGTGACAAGAGTTGGACAGTATTGCAGGACTGGATCAATGTTTCAGGGGTTTACCGAACAATACAGATTTTTAAAGAAATTTGATACCAGTATCTTCGAATTCCTGGGTTCCTAAATCCATTTGTCATTGTTATCTTTCAGCATAAAGACCTTGTTCCTCTGTCTTCTTTATATTGTTGTGGCGTGAAAGAATTTTGTATTCTTATCCCCACATCTAAGCCACTTTATTCTTGACCTTAAGCACCAATACATCTCTTCCCTTCTCCACATACTCTCCACGTCTGCTATAATTTCCTACCATTTCCTCTTGTCTTGGATCAAATTCTCATCATTTGAAATCTATTGTAGCTAGTTTTGTAATAGATGAATTTGGTTTTGATTATTAGAGAAAGTCTTCGTACTCTATGATGTTAGAGAAGCAGTAATTGCTCCAATCCTCTGGACTAAATTTGCATCTTTCAGCTTAGGCGACTTCCAGATTTCCTTTATGACTCTTCCACATTCCTCATGTTCCTACCAAAACGCCTCAAATCTATTTTTTTTCCCTCTTTACTGGTTCTCTAGATAAGGACATAATGAGGGGGCAGTGGTCAGAACTAATGGCGGGAAGTGCAAACACTTCAGCTTCCAAGAACTCCACTATCTAGTTGATATAGTTTATAGCTCGATCTAGCCTCATCTTTACAAATTCCTCCCTTTCTAGGTTATTTGTCCACGTAAACACGCAACCCTTACTTTTAATATCCATTAATCTACAACTATTCAGAAAATCCTGAAAAACTTGCATACGGTATCGCTCTGAACCTCTCTTTCCAACCTTCTCCCAAAAGTATAGTGTCTCATTAAAATCTCCTATGCAGATCCATAGTAGATTGTTAAGGTCTTTTATCTACTATAGCTGCCCCCAAATTTCGAGTCTCCTCTAGAAAGTAGTTGGGGCATGAATGAAGGTGGCTCTAAACAGAGTCATGTGCTTGGTATCCTCATATTGGATATCAATAAAATCTTCATGGCGGAGAAGACTATCCTCGAGGCCTTCTCCCTCCACAGAAGAGAATCCACCCCCAATCCCTATCAGGTTAACAACAAATTGGTGTCGGAACTTCAATCTTTTACGGACACGCAAAACAAGTCTCTATTGATTCTTACTATCACTGAGAAAGACTAAGTTGGACTGATCTCGAGCCACTATGGCTTGTAAGGCTTGAACTGTCAAGAGTGTGCCCAACCCCTGATAGTTCCAACACAAAAGAGTTATTTGTAACACTGTGGCTTATTAGGGCTAGCCACCAAAGATCAGAGGGTTGTGTCACCTACTTCAAGAATTTGAGTCTCCAGCAACTTCGACTCATCCAAAATCCGTATACCATGTTCCTATTTTTTCATATGGACTGTATTTCCTTACTTTTTTCACTTCTCTGCCTTTGGTAGTGGTTTTGGTTTTTTGCAGGGATTCATTACCTTGCTGAAATCAAGGGAGCTCTAACAACAGGGGGGACCGATCCACCATCACCACTTCTTTATCCAAGTTAGATTTATGCACAGTCACAATCTCGCTATTAGACATTTTCCTCTTAGCCTTTTCTTCATGTGAGCTAATGGAAGCAATCTATAGTGTATTATTCTGTTCCAAAATCACTGGGGTTTCTGGGACACTCTCTTCATCTGACTGTTCCTGCTGGGGTAAAGGCCTTCCAAAAGGGGCTAGAAGTATTAAATTCAGTTTTTAGCCAAGAACAACATAGTAAATTGCCATCATTTGAGAAGAAATCCTCATCATAGGGTATATCAGTGCATTTTTGGGGCGTAGTGTCCTAACTTTCCACACGAATAGCACTAGACAGGAAGTCTTTTATAACGGAAGTCAAGCCAATGTTCCTTGCCTTTAAAGCTATATATTAAACCAGATTCTAAGGGGCAGGATAGATTTAGCATTATTTTAGCCTTTCCGACTGTTAGAGCTGAGAAACCTTTCGCTTCGAATTTCATTGCCAATACTTCCCCAACCATCTCTGTTATGCTTCTAATAACTTCCTCCTTTTTTTTCCTTCTACAAGGAGCCCATGAACGCACATCTAGAATGCACATGAGTTGAACTTAATACATTACGGAAGAATACCTGGTTCGCACGACTTTAAAACAAGCATATGGCGGGCGAAAGACCAAGGACTGGATTCCATAATTCGTAGTTTTTCTTCTACAGTTAGAAACACAAATTAGAATTGTCTAGGTTGCCAATGCATACATATCACATTATCACGTTTCCAGCCTTTCTTCATTGTGGTATGGAAAGCTTGGAAGTTCACCTCTAGATTCTCGTGTAATTTCCTGAAAGTAATTTTTTCACCTTCCCGAAGGCTTTCTTCTATAATAATGTCATCCACCATTGTTGTTTTCCTTGTAGGCCAAACATGCATTAACTTTCTACTAAGGGCAACCATGCGCATATCATGGTCGTTGTTTGTCTCTATAACTTAATAAAGCAAATACCAAGGAGGAGAAACTTACTTCACTTGCTTAGAAGAGGCATGATTTGTGGAAATGCAAAAATAGACCCAGAGGAAAAGCACAAAAGGTAACTGCATCTATCTGATCTTGGGTGTGGTTTAAGATTGCAGGGATTTGGGCGGGTCCAAAAGGGAGAGATACTGGTGTGAAAAAGGGTTTGAGGATGTCGTAGTTTGGGTGGATAGGATGAGGATGGAGATAGTACATGGGGTTCTGACAGGATTGGAATCAAAGGGCAAGAAGGGATAAGATTTAAAGAAATTTGGTAGTGATTTGGGGGTGAAGGAGCATTTCCATGGCACAAGCTAGATTTAGGGTTTAGAAGGTACAACTACCCATAAGGGTAGAGAGAGCTATGCAAAACGAGAGATTATGGAAAATTTTAAAATATTTTACAGTTAGACTTTTAGGTCATTTTAAGTTTTTAATTCGTGAAAGTAAGGTGGATTCCCGCGCCTTGCTTATTTCTAATTAGGCCTATAATAGGATAGTGGAGGCTTTCATCTCATTTAATCAATGATGAGAAGTAGTTGCACTCGAAAGAGTTTGAGAGAACCGGTGCGAAGTGTAAGCGTCAACTAGTGATCAGGTAGGTTGCTTGCGTAAGCTCACCTCAATTGCCATAACTTGGATTTTCACTAGTGTTTGTGGCAATGTGTATTATTTGGTTTACTAACAGAAAAATCCCAATTTCGTAAATAAGTAGGGTTAAGTATTCGGATCGGTTCAATTCAAAAATTGCTCCAGACTAATTCGTACTAAGTTTTTTAAGTCGTTGAGGAAAAAATTGATAAACCAACGTTAAGGGCGCGCATGGCAACACTTCTGCAAAAGGAATCATTTCTGAAGCTGAAGTTGATCTTTCAACTACTCAATTAGAAGTAGAAGTTGATTTTTGATCAAAAAAAGGTGTTTGTAAAAATTTCTACTTCTGAATTTTTAATTTTGAAACATTAGTAACAAAATCTCTAGCGGTGGTGGTTGGTGGAGGCTGGTGGCTGGCGACAGGCAACAGACGGGCCATTGGGCGGCCGGCCACCGGCGGGTGACTTGCGACGGATGTCACGCTCCGAACCTGGCAAGCACGCGAACATCCCACCTGGCCGTTGATCTTCAATAATCTCTTAGGATCCCTCGGCCAATTAAACACAGTTCAAAAATAATATCAGGTCACGGAAGCAATTACACTGCTCCGTACAAAATTATAATGAGATGACTAAGGATAAAAGGATATACACATCTCGTAAATAAAATTCTCTTCAGAATTAATACAGTCAAGTACCTAAAATTCAATTCCTAATTCCTCAAAATCAGATACAATCCCTATGGCCACAAAATACATAAAACCATTCATGGCATTTCTTCATCGAGAGCTCATCCTCATCTCGCCTGTATTTCCGTCTTTAAGGACCTGAAAAAGTTAAGCCACTACTGGGGTAAGATATAAATTTCAATAAGAGAAACCTAAACCTAGATCTGAACACCAGTCTCACCAAACCACACACATATGCCACTCAAATGCAAAACAACAAATAATGCAATGACACAAGGCATCACATACACTATAGCCACCAATTTTTCATCCACCCACGTATTCCTCTGGTACTCTTGCCACTTGATATCACCGAAGTCATCAGACCATACGATGTCTACGTACCACTAGGGTCATCAAATCAATCGGTACTCTCTAGGCTTACGGCCACTCCATGCCGCCGGGGTCATCAGACCAATTGGCATTCACATTCTCATTCAATTTCACTACCCTCCGATACCGCTGGGGTCATCAGACCAAATGATATCCTCAGCACGTTTCTCATTGAGATCGCAATGCCATCATAGCACGCATAATTCAATTCATAAAATTTATCAATCATTCAAATCATTCAATAACTCACCCAGTAGTACCCTAGCATACAACCATTTATCATCTTAGGGACTCACAACCAACGCGATCTCCGAGGCCATAGGCCAACGATCGCTGGGACAATATAGCCTATTCATATGTCATCGACACTATAGCCATTTACGTAGCAAATGCATTATAGCCATCTAACCCAATCTCTTAATAACCTTCCAATTAGCAACTCAAGATGCTTTATCGATCAATCGAACATATGACAATACTTCAACGAATCCTCGATTCATTCGGTTCATATAGTCACATGCAAGGCTGAATATAACTCGACGTTTTATGCACCAATTTAGCCCTTAAATCACTTCTAATTCCCAATCCACATCACCAACCCCACATTAACACTTCGCATTATGTATTATGGGGTCTTATGAGTCAATTTGAAGTCAAAATACTCCTTAATTAATCCCTAACAGAATCGGTCATGGCAGGGTACTCCCAAAACAGAACCGATTTTTGGTTCAATCCGCTTAATCAAGCCATATCTCAATCCCAAACCTCAATTCCTTACAAAATAAACTTGTCATAATCTTAATCTACATGTTAAGGGAACTCATCAAAGATTTAGGAGCAAAATAACACCTCGAAGACCTTTAAACAGCTCAATTCCTTCAATGTCCTCAAATGAGCAGAATTTACTCGGTAAAAATCTCCACAAATCAATCATGTATACCATCAAAATTCAACTAAAATTGCAACAAAGCTCTGCCAATTTAATTACTAGATGTTATGAAGACCTCACCAAAAAGTTGAGATCATTTGGAGTCCGGAAGCTCCAAAGAACATGGTCTCTCCGAAACCGGGTTAGAATCTAACCCTTATTCACTCAAAAAGACCTACGGGACAAACGACTGGGCCAAATTAAGCTTATAATTCCTACCTAAAACGGAAAGACGATAAGCTTTAAGATGACGATGGTTTTACCTTAATCAGAAGTCGGACGACGAAGGTATGACCGAAATAGTGAGCCCGTTTTTCTCTGTCAGCGGGTGAACTTCTCGGCCGAGAGAGAGGAAAATGCAATGGGAATGAAGGAAGAGCTATATATGGCTGAAGAGGTCCTCAAGTAATTGTCTCACACACATAATTGAGGTTAATTTGATTAGACAAGGTTTGGTGAGGGCAATTAATGCTTAATCACTCCATGGATGACAATTGGCAAGACTTCTAGAAGACTTTGTCCACCATTGACTTCCATTGACCTTGGCCCTCTCTTGATTTTTGATAGCCCTTTGGGGAATTAAATGACTATCATGCCCTTCACTAACTCTTAAGACAATGGCAAAGGTCGAGGGGCAAAATGATCATTTGGCACTTTTCATCGAAAAATCTCTGGATTTGGTGGCTGTCCAAATCATTATGTCTTCTTTATAAAGAGAGTTTAGCGAAATTGCCAAGATCTCATTGACTAGTTGGACATCAAAGAGTTCTTTAAGAGTTCTCTCGTCCTAGTGATGGGGACCCTGTTTTATCAATTCAGCACCTTTGTGAGATCATTTCGGTTCGTTGGTTCACCTATGGTTCCTTCCCTTAACCATTTGTTTTCCTAGATGTTGATATCCCTGCCAGTACCAACCGACTATCTTACATCGTCACGTATAGTTTCTCTACCTATTAGAATACTCTGCCAACCCTAAGAAGGGCGAAATCCCTTGTTAGCTTACCAAAATTTCCTTATCGGAAAGCAAAGGCCTTTTAGTAGACATCCCTATAGAGAGTTCTAATATTTTGCTAAGTGCTATACTTGTTTATCTAGCATAGCTCTATTGAAATCTACTAGGTCTCTAAACCCCAAGCCGCCTTCATCCTTTCTCGACTTAAGAATTTCCCATTTTTCCAGTGGAGTCCTGCCTTTTTATCACAATTTTTCTACCAAAAAGATGCTATCCTCCTCTCAATAGCTTTGCAGATCGAAATAGGAATCTTAAAGATGGACATAGCATATTGAGGAATAGTTTGAATCACTGATTTTATCAGGATTTCTTTCCCCGTCTTCGAAATTAATTTTTCCTTCCATCTCTCCAATTTCAAATTGACACTAATCAACAACCAAGCAAACAAATCCTTCTTTGATCCCCCAGTCAGGGATAACTAAATATTTTCCTACTTTGTCTGACATAAGCACCTGTAATTCTGCTGCCATGTTTCTTTTCAAAACTGGGGGAAAATTTACAAAAAAATAAATTTCAGATTTGTTCAAGTTTATAGCTTCCCCGGTACTGATTTAGAGCACATTAGGTTTTGACATTCCATGATCTTCCCGTCCAGGAAAAAAATTGAGTCATCTGCAAATAAAAGATAAGATAGAGTTGGGCAATACCTATTTAGCTTTATACCTTTCAAGGTTCCATCTTCAACCGCCTTTCTAGTTAACTCTGAAAGAGAGTTTGCCATGAGGATGAAGAGGTACGGGGAAATTGGATCCCCTTGTCAAATCCTTCTTGATGGTTTAAAATAAGGTAGAGTGTCACCATTTAACTTAATGTTCAGCGTAGCCGATGTGATACAAGTCATTACTTTGTCCACCCACCAATTGCAGAAACCCATTTTTTGCATACAAGCCTCCAAGAATTCCCATTCCACTCTGTCATATGCCTTTTTCATGTCGAGCTTAAGAACTGCCTAAAATGTTTTCTTTCTTTTGCACACTCTCAACTTATGAAGCACTTCTTGAACAACCATAATGTTCTCTTGAATCGGTCTGTTCCCTATAAAGACACTCTGCTCCTCCTTTATGATATCATTCAGCCACGGTTTAAGTCCATTCGCAAGAACTTTAGAGATTATTTTATAGGTAACATTGCAGAGGCTAATGGGTCGAAGTTAATCTAGTTTTTCTGGATTTTTAACCTTTGGGATAAGGGTTATATGATTCCTGTTCATCTCAAGATTTAGGTAGCTAGAAACCACCGTACCTCCTCCAATATCTCCATCTTTAGCTCCTCCCAGTTTTATTGAAAGAAGAGACCGTTTAAGCCATCTGGACCTGCAACTCGTAAGGACCCCACCTGAAAAACGGTAGTCTGGACTTCCATCAGAGATATTTCAGCACATAGAGATTCATCATTTCATCTGTGACAAGAATTGGACAATATTGCAGGACTGGATCAATGTTTCGGGGGTTTACCGAACAATACAGATTTTAAAAGAAATTTGATACTAGTATCTTTAGATTCCTAGGTTCTCGAATCTATTCGTCATTGTTATCTTTCAGCATAGAGACCCTGTTCCTCTGTCTTCTTTATATTTTTTGTGGCGTGAAAGAATTTCGTAATCTTATCCCCACATCTAAGCCAATTTATTCTTGACCTTAAACACCAATACATCTCTTCCCTTCTCCACATACTCTCCACGTCTTCTATAATTTCCTACCGTTTTCTCTTGTTTTGGATCAAATTCTCATCATTTGAAATCTGTTGTAGTTGGTTTTGTAATAGATGAATTTGGTTTTGATTATTAGAGAAAGTCTTCCTACTCTATGATGTCAGAGAAACAGAAATTGCTCCGATCATCTGGACTAAATTTGCATCTTTCAGCTTAGGTGACTTCCAAATTTCCTTTATGACTCTTCCACATTCCTCATGTTCCTGCCTCTAATTTTTTTTTTCCTCTTTACTGATTCTCTAGATAAAGACATCATGAGGGGGCAGTAGTCAGAACCAATGGCTGGAAGTGCAAACACTTCAGCTTACGGGAACTCCACTATCTAGTTGATACAGTTTATAGCTCGATTTAGCCTCATCTTTACAAATTCCTCCCCTTCTAGGTTATTTATCCACGTAGACGTGCAACCCTTGCTTTTAATATCCATTAATCCACAACTATTTAGAAAATCCTGAAAAGCTTGCATACGGTATTGCTCTGAACCTCTCTTTCCAACCTTCTCCTAGAAGTATAGTGTCTCATTAAAATCTCCAATGCAGATCCATAGTAGATTGTTAAGGTCTTTTATCTACTGTAGCTGCCCCCAAATTTCGAGTCTCCTCTGGAAAGTAGTTGGGGAATGAATAAAGGTGGCTCTAAATAGAGTCTTGTGCTTGGTATCCTCATATTGGATATCAATAAAATCTTCGTGGCAGAGAAGACTATCCCTGAGACTTTCTCCCTCCACAGAAGAGAATCCACCCCCAATCCCTATCAGGTTAACAACAAAATGGTGTCAGAACTTTAGTCTTTTACGGATACGCAAAACAAGTCTCTATTGATTCATACTCTCACTGAGAAAGACTAAGTTGGATTGATCTCGAGCCACTATGGCCCGTAAGGTTTGAACTGTCAAGGGTGTGCCTAACCCCTGACAGTTCCAACACAAAAGAGTCATTTGTGACACTGTGGCTTATTAGGGCTAGCCACCAAAGATCGGATGGTTGTGTCACCTACTTCAAGAATTTGAGTCTCCAGCAACTTTGACTTGTCCAAAATCCGTATACCATGTTCCTATTTTTCATATGGACTGTATTTTCTTACTTTTTTTCACTTCTCTGCCTTTGGTAGTGGTTTTGGTTTTATGCAGGGATTCATTACCTTGCTGAAATCAAGGGTGCTCTAACAACGGAGGGGATTGATCCACCATCACCACTTCTTTATCCAAGTTAGATTTATGCACAGTCACAATCTTACAATTAGACATTTTCCTCTTAGCCTTTTCTTCATGTGAGCTGATGGGAGTAATCTATAGTGTATTATTCTATTCCGAAATCACTGGGGTTTCTGGGACACTCTCTTCGTCTGACCACTCCTACTGGGGTAAAGGCCTTCCAAAAGGGATTATAAGTATTAAATTTAGTTTTTAGCCAAGAACCACACAGTAAATTCTCATCATTTAAGAAGAAATCCTCACCATAGGGTATATCAGTGTATTTTTGGGTGTAGCGTCCTAACTTTCCACACGAGTAGCACTAGACAATAAGTCTTTTATAACGGAAGTCAAGCCAATATTCCTTACCCTTAAAGCTATATATTAGACCAGATTCCAAGGGGCAGGATAGACTTAGCATTATTTTAGCCTTTCCGACTGTTAGAGCTAAGAAACCTTTCGCTTCGAATTTCATTGCCAATACTTCCCCAACCATCTCTATTATACTTCTAATAACTTTCTCCTTTTTTCCTTTTACAAGGAGCCCATGAATGCACATCCAGAATGCGCATGAGTTGAACTTAATACATTGCGGAATAATACCTGGTTCCAATGACTTTAAAACAAACATATGGAGGGCAAAAGACCAAGGACTGGATTCCATAATTCGTAGTTTTTCTTCTATTGTTGAAAACACAAATTGGAATAGTCTTGGTTGCAAATGCATACATATCACATTATCACGTTTCCAGCCTTTCTTCAATGTGGTATGAAAGCTTGGAAGTTCACCTCTAGATTCCCGTGTAATTTTATGAAAGCAATTTTTTCACCTTCCCGAAGGCTTTCTTCTATAATAATGTCATCTACCACTGTTGTTTTCCTTTTAGGCCAAACATGCCTTAAATTTCTACTAAGGGCAACCATACGCATATCATGGTCGTTGTTTGTCTCTATAACTTAATAAAGCAAATACTAAGGAGGAGAAACTTACTTCACTTGCCGATAAGAGGAATGATTTGCGGAAATGCAAAAATAGACCCAGAGACAAAGCATCAAAGGCAATTGCATCTATCTGATCTTGGGTGTGGTTTAAGGTAGCAGGGATTTGGACAAGTCCAAAAGAGAGAGATACTGGTGTGAAAGAGGGTTTAATGATGTCGTAGTTTGGGTGGATAGGATGAGGATGTAGATAGTACATAGGGTTATGACAGGATTGGAATCAAAAGGCAAGAAGGGATAGATTTAAAGGAATTTGGTAGTGATTTGGGGGTGAAGGAGCATTTCCATGGCACAAACTAGATTTAGGGTTTATAAGATACAACTACCCATAAGGGTAGAGAGAGCCTTGCAAAATGAGAGATTATGGAAAATTTTAAAATATATTACAGTAGACTTTCAGGTCATTTTTAGTTTTTAATTCGTGAAAGTAAGGTGGATTCCCGTGCCTTGTTTAGCTCTAATTGGCCCTATAATAAGATAGTGGAGGCTTTCATCTCATTTCATCAATGATGAGAAGTCGTTGCACTCGAAAGAGTTTGAGAGAATCGGTGCGAAGAGTAAGCGTCAACTAGTGATCAGGTAGGTTGCTAGCGTCAGCTCACCTCAATTGCCATAGCTTGAATTTTCACTAGTGTTTGTGGCAATGTGCATTATTTGGCCTAGTAACGGAAAAATACCAATTTTGTAAACAAGTAGGGTCGAGTATTCGGATCGGTTCAATTCAAAAATTGCTTCAGGCTAATTCGTACTAGGTTTTTTGAGTCGTTGAGGAAAAAATTCATAAACTGACGCTAAAGGCGCGCATGGCAACACTACTGCAAAAGAAATCATTTCAGAAGCTGAAGTTGATCTTTCGACTACTCAATTAGAAGCAGAAGTTGATTTTTCAATTTCTCCATCAAAAGTTGATTTTTGATCAAAGAAAGGTGCTTGTTAAAATTTCTACTTTTGAAATTTTTAATTTTTAAACGTTATTAACAAAATCTTCGGCGGTGGTGGTCGGTGGAGGCCGGTGGCTGGCGACAGGCGGCAGAAGGGCCATCGAGTGGCCGGCCACCGGCGGGCGACCGACGACTTGAAGCGGATGTCACGCCTCGAACCTGGTGAGCACGCGAACATCCCACCTGGCTGTTGATCTTCAATAATCTCCCATAATCCCTTGGCCAATTAAACATAGTTCCAAAATAATACCAGGTCACGGAAGCAATTAAACTGCTCCGTACAAAATTATAATGAGATGACTCAAGACAAAAGAGTATACACATCTCGTAAATAAAATTCTCTTTAGAATTAACGCAGTCAAGTACCTAAAATTCAATTCTTAATTCCTCAAAATCATATACAATCCATAAGGCCACGAAATACATAAAACCATTCATGGCATTTTTTCATCGAAAGCTCATCCTCATCTCGCCTGTATTTCTGTGTTCAAGGACCTGAAAAAGTTAAGCCCCTACTGGGGTGAGACATAAATTTCAATAAGAGAAACCTAAATCTAGACCTGAACACCAGTCCCACCAAACCACACACATATGCCACTCAAATGCAAAACAACAAATAATGCAATGACACAAGGCATCACATATATTACAACCACTAATTTCTCATCCACCCACGTATTTCTCTAGTACTCTTGCCACTTGATATCACCGAGGTCATCAAACCAAACGATGTCCACGTACTACTGGGATCATCAGACCAATCGGTACTTTCGAAGCTTACAACCACTCCATGCCGCAGGGGTCATCAGATCAATTGGCATTCATATCTCATTCAATTTCACTACCCTCCGATACCGCTGGGGTCATCAGACCAAATGGTATCCTCAACACCTTTCTCATTGAGATCGCAATGCCATCATAACACACACAATTCAATTCATAAAATTTATCAATAATTCAAATCATTCAATAACTCACCCAGCAGTGCCCTAGTATACAGCCATTTATCATCTTAGGGACTCACAGCCAACGCGATCTCCGGGGCCACAGGCCAATGATTGCTGGGACAATATAGCCCATTCATATGTCATCGATACTATAGCCATTTATGTAGCAAATGCATTATAGCCACCTAACCCAATCTCTTAATAACCTTTCAATTGGCAACTCAAGATGCCTTATCGATCAATCGAACATATGACAATACTTCAACGAACCCTCGATTCATTCGGTTCATGTAGTCACATGCAAGGTCGAATATAACTCGAAGTTTTATGCACCAATTTAGTCCTTAAATCACTTTTAATTCCCAATCCACTTCACTAACCCCCCATTAACACTTAACATTCTATCTTATGGGGTCTTATGAGTCAATTTGAAGTTGAAATACTCCTTAATTAATACCCAACAGAATAGTTCATGGCAGGGTACTCCCAAAACAGAACCGATTTTCGGTTCAATCCGCTTAATCAAGTCATTCCTCACAAAATAAAATTGCCATAAACTTAATCTACATGTTAAGGGAGCTCATCGAAGATTTGTGATCTAAATAACACCTAAAGACCTTTAAATAGCTCGATTCCTTCACGGTCCTCAAACGGGCAGAAATTGCTTGGTAAAAACCTCTACAAATCAATCAAGTGCACCATCAAAATTTAACTAAAATTACAACCAAAGCTCATAAATTGAAGTACTAGATGTAATGAAGACCTCACAAAAAATTTGAGGTCATTTGGAGTCCGGAAGCTCGCAAAAATGCAACCTCTCCGAAACTAGGTCAGAATCTAACCCTTGTCCTCTCAAACAGACCTACGAGACAAGCATCTAGGCCAAATTAAGCTTATAATTCATTTCTAGAACGGTGAGACGATAATCTTTAAGATGGCGGTGGTTTTACCTTAATCAAAAGTCGGACGATGAAGTTATGACCGAAATAGTGAACCCGTTTTTCTCTGTTCGCGGGTGAACTTCTCGATCGAGAGAGATGAAAATGCAATGGGAATGAAGGAGGAGCCATATACAACTGAAGAAGTCCTCAAGTAATTATCTCACACACATAATTTGGGTTAATTTGATTAGATAAGGTTTGGCGGGGATAATTAATGCTTAACCACTCCATGGATGATACTTGACAAGACTTCTAGAAGACTTTGTTCACCATTGACTTCTATTGACCTTGGCTCTCTCTTGATTTTCGATAGCCCTTTGGGGAATTAAATGACTATTATGCCCTTCACTAACTCTTAAGGCAATGGCAAATGTCGAGGGACAAAATGATCATTTGGCACTTTTCGTCCGAAATTCTATTTTTCTAGTATAAACTACCTTCGATGAGGCGACGTCCATCTCAATTCCAAGATTGGAATTTCTCAATGTCTAATACCCAAATCTCAAGGTCTAATTTCATGTCGAACTCTCGTCGACTGTAATTTCAGTTTATCTCATACTGACGAACGACTCTTGCAGGCGCTACGCGTATCGACCTTGAGATTTTCTCAAGTTGTGACGACTTTGATTGTCATGTAATTGCAAGGGTTTATCGGTCGTTCCTTCGATCATGATCATCAAAATTCGATTTAGTAAATTCTTGCAAATTACACATTGGTTAAGCGGAATCACCCGCGTCCCAACGTATAACGCTAGCAAGACATTCCATGATCGTCCTTAGATCGATCTCTGTCGGTTCAAGATATTTCCTCGACAATCCTTATTCAAATTTCCCAGGTTCATGTACCCGACTCCTCGTCAGTCTTTCCCTTTTGGTCAGTTAACTCGGGAGTGACCAACTCTGAGCGAGTTACAACTGAAATACACCGATCGATATCCTTCCATTCAATAGCCTCGAGAGGGTAGAAATTCGGAATGTCACAATTCTTCCCATCTTAAAGAAATTCTGTCCTCGAAATTTGCCACTTTCCAATTATACAATCTCACGGGGTATTAACGCCTCATCGTATCCTCATTTTCCAAAGTAGTCCCTTCCATTACTTAACATTCTCACTTGTCTTTTCTGACAAAAATAATCCTACTCCAGGACTTAGTTCCCTCATATCTTAACCTATACTTGCTTTTCTCTACTCTCTTTCGACACTTTTAATATTTGTTGATGATACACTTTCGAGCACTCGAATCTTCCGTTCAATTTGCCTATTATTCTGAGGATACTACGTGCACCACAATGCAACATTGCTTTTGAAATTCCTAGTCGGAAGGCTTTTTTCAAAACGCCACAGTAGATTCAAGATCGTTTTCCATCACGATCATTACCCAACCGTCATGAAATTGCACCCCTTGAGTGCCTCTATCAATTAGCGTAATCATCATTTTCAAACGTCATGTTGTACCGTCAGGGACGCACAAGTTCCACTAGCTTACCCTCGATTGCCCAAATCGAACCATAGCCTTCTCGACTTCTCTAGCAAACTCATGATTAAGTCCTTAATAGACTTTCCTCGATTATATTCGAGATTCTCAAATGACCAATTAATCCACCGGTTTGCAATGGTTATGTTTTCCCTTCAATCCCTCCGGGACAGTCAACATTCCCAACTCTCGCAGTTCACATAGGTACGAGGTTTTTCCTTACACTAGTAACGCTCCAATATCTGTAAGTAATTTTATACATCGGCATTACTTCTCATCAATTCCTCTTGGGAAACTACTACTCGATATCTTTTGGATTAGATATAAACTTGAAATCTTCTTCCATCCAAACAATGTTTCCCAACTTTGTCGCGAGGACATCTACAAACCAACTCCAATCATACTCTAAGCAGTCCAACTCATATAGCATTATCATTACGATGTATATGTAATGCCCCACTTTCGATTATCTTGTTATGTCTTAAATTTTCTTTTCATGTCACGCCATCGTAATTCTTGACATCCTTTATTTTCTAATGAAATCACCATCATCGGTGCGGTCGCCAACTAGACTTAAGTCCTTGTGACTCCTTTTTACATTCGTTCGTCTACTCATGGCACACCTCATCCTTAGTTCATTCCCTTAGTAGAACAGCCCCTCCAGGAAATCTTTCCACCGTTTGTCTACTGCAATTCATCAATATCAGGAAATTTCATCTTCCAGCAACTTACATCGACTCTATCGATTCATCACCTATTTCACTCTTCAAATGCTCCTCGGGGATTTCATATCTCAGAGATTTCATGACTGAGGAATCTTTCCACATTAGATCTATAGCCCGTGCTCTTCACATTCAGCATATAATGAGCATCTCTTTAGAGTCCATAGGACACTCTCAAAAGCTATTCATATTTTTCATGACTCCTTAAATGAGTCCAATCATCATCTCTCAAGACGGCAATAATCAACTCAATCATTCATTGGATGCTCGATCTGGTTATTATCAACTTCTTTTTACCAGGTGTCAAATTTTTTAAACTGTTCCTCATACTTTCATTTGAGAGCTCAGACCTTGGCCCTCTGCTCTCATGAGTCCTCACTTGGACTACACAACCTTTTGTTCATTTTTATCATTCTTTCCTAAGGAAGCACTCTTATCTTAACCGCTAGTTTCCATAACCAGTCAACGCGACTTTATCCCAATTCCGTCCATTCCACTGAACGTCGATATTATTTTGGAATTCAACGTTGTCTACAAGATAGTATCTCGAACTTAACTTTCCTTCCAAGACTCATTCAAGTTCTGCGTCGTCTTTCTCAGTTTAGAAGCTCCATCTTAATATCAAGACAGTTAAGATTTTCTCTTCCTTCCATACAAGGATCTTTTACCATGTGAAGGAAACTATACACTTCAGTGTCATTATCTTATTTTGAATTACCATGTCCTTCCTATTCCATAGGACATCAATCTTGGAATCTGCGTTAACTGTGGTGTTTTACTCCAGAACGTAGATGCTACCATACTCGACATTCTTCTTCCCATAATCCAGTCACCTCAAGTGACAATATCTATTCGTCCTTGATTTCTACCAATTCACGTCTCGAATACTCGATTAGACTACCTCAAGTCACTCTGTAATTACACTCTAAGCGTTCTTTTTGCTTACTTAACCATTCATTAGAATTACGAACAGCTAGAACTATCCAGTCCATTCACTTTCTCTTCCCTCAACGACTATCTCGTGGTCTAATTGTCCTTTACGAACAATGCTCTATTCTTTGGGGAAAAAAAACTCATGATTTCATTTCTCATGGTTCTAGTTCAATCAACCGATCCAGGAAAATAGTTTCCGTCATGCAATTCAACAGAGGTAGTCCAGGCAGATTTCATGCCTTTGAGGAAACCCTTCCTCTGGTAACCTTTCACTAATTATCAACAGTCTCTTAGGGCTAGTAACTGCCATGGTCACTTTCTTTCTTCAGTGTACCCAAAATATCCAAGGTTTCCTTATCAAGATCCCCAACCAAGAAGGAGACAATTTCTAATCTCATCCATATTTCAAACTTAGACAATCTCAATTTATACATAGCTTCATAAACTTTTTAAAACTCTCATGATTTTTCCTACACATTTACCTTTCTCGTGAATGAAATAACTCAGAGTCACATTTCTCGTGACTTCCATCATTTAATTCATCAGCATTAGCACCTACCACCACAGTGACTTAGGTAATCATGGCAACTCTCCACAAGCCTGGTTACCCAATAAATTTTCTCATTTCCATTTAAAGCTCTCACGACCCATTCAACTATTGGGTCTCACGTGATTAACAAAATCGAGCCATCTGCTCTGCTAGTACTCATATTCCAATCGCTCATCTTTATTCAATTCTCATGATCCATCTCAGTTCTTGGGTTTTCCCATATCTTACATGATCGAGCCTAATGCTCTTTTATGACCATACTGTAGTCGTTTAACGTCATTAGGTTCTCATATCACTTGAACCACTATGATTCCATCTAGGATTCAAAGACTTAAGTTATCTACTCAAGTTCGGCAGTCTCAGACTACTCATCTCATTATATTTCACCATCAACCATCAGTGGTTTCTAAACAATTCTCAACTGGTTACTCATTATACATGGATTCCATATTGTCCTTAAGCAGCAACCATTCATCAAGCCAGCCTCAATGAGGCAACTTCTCACTTAACAGCTAAATGCTAGGCAAGCCTCAACTAGGCTAAAACTCAACTAGGCTAACACTCAGCAAATACTCAAGGCATCAATTCTATATGTCAATCGCTCATACCATAAGTATAATGCATTTGCTACTCTGTCATAAACACGACATGCTATCTTATTCTCAACAGACATCAGTTCAATGAGTATAAACTCCACATATTGTCTAATCTCTCAATTATACCTTGGTCACAACATTCACATGATGCCAAACACAAAACACGGCTAACAGACCCCTCACAAACATCAATTTTCTGTTTCACACAGCATCCTCTTCCAAGCACGAAGTTTTTAACCATGTCACTTTCAAATATTCACTGGGGATCCATCTCGTGCCATACATGGCTTAGCCACAATTGGCCTCAACGTGATACGTATACTTTCCTTTTCAAATTATGGCTTGGGTCATTCCTGCCTCTTGCCATCTTAGAAGCTTGCTAAGAGTCGTTCCTTGTTCGGACCTCTCTATCCCGCCGATCACCCCTCGCCCTTATCAGATTATGGCTGTTGCATGTTGTCCCAAGTCATATATCTACGGAGAAAGCCCCGTTCCACATGTTCCATACCATGCTTCATTACAGTTTATCGGCATCCCATCCACTTGTCCCATAGCAAGTGACAGTTTATTAAGTCCAACCACGATAAAACCATGCATGCACCCTCATCAGCTTTCATTTCAAAGCCACAAACATATACACATCATGTTCGTTCTCACCACCAGTCATACCATAATCATTTTCACATCAAACCTTATCCATAGAAAATCTCTAGTTCTACAAAGACCATCGTCTCTCACAGATCAATCACCTATATTCAACTATATTCCTCAAGTCTAGTCGCTATTCAAGTCAAATCCACATGCATTTATTCACAACTGGCCTTTAAGCCAAATATTCCTTACCTACTTCTTTGTATACACCTCATCTCATATCATCGAAAACTGTCAATAGCAATCGATAACTAAATCATCAAGATATCACGCAATTCAAGCATGAATCCACTAATACCAGTCGTCTCTTTATAACTTATATTCCCCAAGTTTGGTCATCGACAAGCCACGATCATAATCATATACTCCAATTGACCATTCTTTCATAAGCTATTCTCTAAAAACCTCAAATCCAGGCTTATGACTCTTTAATTTCTTGCTTCCTTCCTTATGAACCTCAATCATAGTATCACTCAAGATCATCCATTAGAATCAACACTAAAACCATTAGTGTACCTTACAAGTTCAAGTCTATAGTCCCCAAGATTCAGCAATCCATGTTTAATCCTAAAGATCTCACTATCCAATTATCCCAAAGTCATCACTCCTTATCACTCCAAATTTCAAACACAATGGATTGAGCTGATCTTGCTCTGTTACCACTTAAATGGGGATGTCACGCCTTGAACCCGGCGACCACACGAACATCCTACCTGGCCGTTGATCTTTAATAATCTCCCAAGATCCCTCGGCCAATTAAACCTAGTTCCAAAATAATACCGTGTCACGAAAGCAATTAAATAGCTCCGTACAAAATCATAATGAGATGACTCAGGATAAAAAGGTATACACATCTCATAAATAAAATTCTCTTCAGAATTAACGTAGTAAACTACCCAAAATTCAATTCCTAATTCCTCAAAATTAGATACAATCCCTAGACCATAAAATACATAAAACCATCCATGACATTTCTTCATCGAGAGGTCATCCTCATCTCGCCTGTATTTCCGTGTTCAAGGACCTGAAAAAATTAAGCTCCATTGGGGTGAGATATAAATCTCAATACGAGAAACCTAAATCTAGACCTGAATACCAGTCCCACCATACCATACACATATGCTACTCAAATGCAAAACAATAAATAATGCAATGATTCAAAGCATCACATACACTACAGTCACCAATTTCTCCTCCGCCCACGTATTCCCTTGGAACTCCTGCCACTTGCCATCACCGGGGTCATCAGACCAAACAATGTCTAAGTACCACTGGGGTCATCAGACCAAACAATATCCAAGTACCACTGGGGTCATCAGACCAATCGATACTCTCCAGACTTACAGTCACTCCATGCTGTCGGGTTCATTAGACCAATTGGCATTCATATTCCCATTCAATTTCACTACCCTCTGATACCGCCGGGGTCATCAAACCAAATGGTATCCTCATTCTTTTTCAATTTCATTACCCTCCGATACCGCCGGGGTCATCAAACGAAATGGTATTCTCAACACCTTTCTCATTGAGATCACAATGCCATAATAATACGCACAATTCAATTCATAAAATTTACCAATCATTTAAATCATTCAATAACTCACCCAGTTTTGCCCTAGCATACAACCATTTATCATCTTAGGGACTCATAGCCAACGCGATCTTTGAGGCCATAGACCAATGATTATTGGGACAATATAGCCCATTCATATAGCATTAACACTATAGCCATTTATGTAGCAAAGGTAATATAGCCATCTCTATAGTATAAACAAACATATTGTCTTCAATGTGACAAATCATTTAATCATCGCTAGGGCCCATGACCGCGATATAATTTCATAGGGCTCCAAGCTAAATCATCGCCAAGGCCAATGGCCGCAATGTCATCACCAGGGCCCACGGCCAATTCACTACTAGGGCATCTCAGCCAATTCCTTAACAGTAACAAGACTCACAACCAATTATATAACAAGAACAAGGCTCATAGCTAATTTAATAACACACTATCAATTATCATGCTTTTATCGCACAATTACGCTACAAAAGACAACTATCCAGTAGCGCCCAGGGTTCAAGTAAGGGTTTAGGAACCACATACCTCGATCGATTAGAAAAATTTCACACCAAACGATCCTTTTCAATATCACTGGTATGCAATCAACCAAGGATCCCTCGTCAACCTAGAAACATTCATCAATTTCGAATCAAAAAGCCATCGCATTCAACTTCCTCTAACGCAATCTCTCAATAACCTTTCAATTGGCAACTCAAGATGCCTTATCGATCAATCGAACATATGAAAATACTTCAACAAACCCTCGATTCATTCGGTTCATGTAGTCACATGCAAGGCCGAATATAACTGGAAGTTTTATGTACCAATTTAGCCCTTAAATCACTTCTAATTCCCAATCCACTTCACCAACCTCCCATTAACACTTCACATAATGTTTTATGGGATCTTATGAGTCAATTTAAAGTCAAAATACTCCTTAATTAATCCCTAACAGAATCGGTCATGCAAGGTACTCCCAAAACAGAATCGATTTTCGGTTCAATCCGCTTAATCAAGCCATATCTCAATCCCAAACCTCAATTCCTCACAAAATAAACTTGCCATAATCTTAATCTACATGTTAAGAGAGCTCACCGAAGATTTAGGAGCAAAATAACACCTCAAAGATCATTGAATAGCTCGGCTCCTTCACGGTCCTCAAACGGGCAGAATTTGCTTAGTAAAAATCTTCACAATTCAACCATGTACACCCATCAAAATTCAATTAAAATTACAATCAAAGCTCAGCCAATTCAAGTAATAGATATTATGAAGACCTCACCAGATATTTGAGGTCATTTGAAGTCTGTAAGCTCCCAAAAACACAGCCTCTCCGAAACCGGGTCAGAATCTAACCCTTGTCCACTAAAATAGACCTACGGGATAAACGACTAGACCAAATTAAGCTCATAACATCTTCTTAGAATGGCAAGATGATAAGCTTTAAGATGGCAGTGGTTTACCTCAATCAGAAGTCAGACGACGAAGTTACGGCCGAAACAGTGAACTCGTTTTTCTCTGTCCGCGGGTAAGCTTCTCGACCGAGAGAGAGGAAAATGCAATGGGAATGGAGGAATTATACACGGTTGAAGAAGTCCTCACATAATTGTTTCACACACATAATTGAGGTTAATTTGATTAGAGAAGTTTTGGTGAGGGCAATTAATGCTTAACCACTTCATGGATGACACTTGGCAAGGCTTCTATAAGACTTTGTCCACCATTGACTTTCATTTACCTTGGCTCTCTCTTGATTTTTGGCATCCCTTTGGGGAATTAAATGACCATTATGCCCTTCACTAACTCTAAAGGTAATGGCAAAGGTCGAGGGGCAAAATGGTCATTTGGCACTTTTTGTCAAAAATTTCGTTTTTCCATTATAAACCACTCTCAATGAGGCGACGTTCATCTCAATTTCAAGTTGGAATTTCTCAATTTCTAATACCCAAATCTCGAGGTCCAATTTCATGTTGAACTCTCGTCGACTGTAATTCGAATTTATTTCAAACTGATGGGCGATTCTTGCAGGCGCTACACGTATCAACCTTGCGATTTTCTCAAGCTGTGACGACTTTGATTGTCATGTAATTGCAATAGTTTATCGTTCATTCCTTTGATCTTGATTATCGGAATCTGATTTAGGAAATTCTCACAAATTACACATTGGTTAAGCAGAATCACGTGCGTCCCAACGTATAACGCTAGCAAGACATTCCATGATCATCCTTATATCGATCTCTGTCAGTCCAAGATATTCTCTTGACAATCCTTATGATGGAAGTATCATTTCTTATTCAAATTTCCCAAGTCCACGTACTCGACTCCGCGTCAGTTTTTCTCTTTTGGTTAGTTAACTCAGGAGTGGCCAACTCTAAGCGAGTTACAACTGAAATATACCGATCGATATCCTTCCATTCAATAGCCTCGAGATGGTCGAAATTCGAAATGTCACAGCGGACAATGACCGATGGCGATCGGCATCGATTGGCAGCGGAATGTCCACCGGTAGCGTTTGGCCACTTGCGGCGGACGATGACCGATGGCGGTCGGCGGCGACCGGCAGAGGAATGGCCATCGGTGGCAACTGGCGGCGAGCGGGGAGCGGCCGACGGTGGCTAATGACCGACGGCGGGCTTGCACGGTGGCTACGGGGTGGGCGGCAATTGGCGACGGCGGTCCTCCTATCGCTGCCGGTCACCGGTCGCCTGCCCTGCAGCCGCCGCCGGCAGCCTGCCTCGCCGCCATCGGGCGACCGGCAGTGGCTGTCGCGGGGCGGGCTGTGGGTGGCGGCCGACGGTGAGTGGACGACCGGCGATTGGGAGGCCCCGGTAGGCGGGCGTCTGTCGGTGAAGACCGGTGTAGCTGATGAAATGATTTTTTTTAAAAAAAGTTACAATTTTTAGCTTCTCAATGTTGGCCAAAAATCCAACATGAAGTAGAAAATCACTTCCAGAAGTATTTCTGAAAGTGATTTCTCAATATTTTTACCAAATGACTTTTAGCTTCAGAAGCACTTCTGAAGCGTCTTTACCAAACAGATTTCAACTTCAGAAGTACTTCAGAAGCAGAAATGATACTTCTGAAGTGTTACCTTGCGCGCCCTAACCAACCCAAAAAATCAGCTTATTCAATTTCGAGTCAGTTCTTAAAGTAATTGATTCCATTTTTCATTCCAAGGGCCCGAAGTTGCGTGTTCTTAATCTGAAATCTACCCATATGAAACTAGAGGTGTCAATGTTAACCCACTTTTTTAACACATTTTTATTCGTTTGAGTTACATATGAGTTAAGTAGATTTAAAAAATAGGTCGAATATGGATTTAGGCTTATAATATCTATTTAAATATGGATTTTTACTTTGCTTACTTTTGACCCGTGGCCTATAACTTCTCAAGCATCACTTGTAAATGGGTCTCGATTATATTAATTTATATTAATTTATTTTTATAAATAAAACAAGAAAAATTTTCAAATAAGGGTCCCAACTATCTTGATTTTTTCAAATAAGGGTACGAAGTGAATATTATTTCAAATAATGGTCTAAAGTACCATTTTTATTTTCAAATAAGGGTTTGTAGTGATCATTGTTATTTCAAGTAAGGGCCTAACTTGGCTGGTCGGCCGGCTAAATATTCCGGTCGACCAAGGGTATTTTCATCAAAAGAGAATTTTAACATAATTTTTAGTTAAGTCAATTAAGAAATAAAAAAACTAAAAGTATTAAAAAAAACAATATAGGCAGGAGGACAACACCCGCCTATGGAAGCTGCCCCACCGTTGATGAGGCAATGTTGGTGGCCGTCGGGGGTCGCTAGCACCTTCACAGGACCCGGTGACCCCGCCCTGCCAGCTAGACATGGCCACGGTTCGAAAGCGGCCAGTTCTGGTTCATGAACCGGCGGTTCCGATTCATGGCCAGGGCTGAATCGAAACTGGCCTTATAAACAATGGTTTCAGTTTTGATTCGGAACGAGCGGTTCAAGGGCCGATTCAGTACACGGAACCATCAATTTTTTATTTAAGAAAAATTAAATAATGCATTATAAATTATAATCAAATTGTACGTTGTAATCAAGTTTGGGGAAAATAAGGAGAGGGAATGGGCTTGAATTTAATGAATTATCATTATGATAGAAGAATCAAAGCCCATGTAGTTCTTTTATTTTGATAACACCAACTTACTTTATTGTCATTCGTCGCTACCCGTTCTGGTATACGATCATCATTGAAGAATTTGGCTTCACTGTTTTGATCCAACTCTTGTTGTCGAAATTTAGCCTTCGTCCAATCATCGATACAAGTTTGAGCCTCCATAGAATCCGGATGTATTCTTGAACGATGGTTGTCCAAAATTAGTCCTCTAGCGCTAAATGCTTGTTCAACCGCAACTGTTGAACAATGGGTTGCTAAAATATGTTTTGCGATGAGAGCGAGAACTGAGAATTAGATTGAATGCTTTTTTCACCACTAAAAAATTTACAAATTTATGTCGTCTCCGGAATCATCAAACTCAAAAGCAATGGTTAAATAATTGTTTATTACACAAATATTACCAATTCCTCCATTTTTTTGCCTACTTTTCAATATCTTTAGCATTTGGTACCCTATACTAATTGTAATACTCTCATCGCCTTGCATCACTACGTTGGGAAGATACACCATCAACTAAATCATATTTACTACAAAATTCATGATGTAATTTTACTATAGTGTTTTAAACCATTTCTTGTATAGTTATAATATTTTTGGGACTCGCTCATTTGCAAACATAGATAATACATATTCAAATAATCACGTAAACCTTCTAATTTGGTACGTGGATCGAAAACAAAAGCAAAAAAAATTTCTCTATTCTTTCTTAAATTGGAGTTGACTCCATAAATATCGAATTTCTCTTTTTATTGGGGTGATAAAAGCTTTAAGAGCTCATAAATCATCTTGTATACATAAATTTAAAATATGACAAATACATCTACTGTGAAAAATTGTCCACGAAAAAAGGTTTACAACCTTTTTCTAATTCAGGAATAGAAGCGATATTTGCCGCGATATTATCAAAACCAACTGAAAAAATTTTGTTTATCAAATTATATTCTTTTAAAACTTGTCGAATTACTCTATAAATATAATAAGTCGATGCCTCTCATTAAACACTTGAAATGCAATAATTCTTTTTTGAATGTTCCAATCGTCATCTATTTAATGACATGTGATACCCATATAAGAATGAGTTTGCCAAGGATCACTCCAAATATCGTTACCTATATGCATACGTCCATTGAATTCCCTAAAAAAGTTTGTCAAAATATTTTTTCCTTTTTTATAAAGCCGAAAAAGTTCACGTTTAAGAGTATTTCTTGAAACATGTTTTGCTTGTGGAGTACATGCAGTGTTTATAAAAAAATTAACATAAAATCTTTCACAAATATTAAACGGTAAATGGTCAATGGCAGCATATTGGGCTAATATTTCTTTATAAACATGAGCATTATAACAAAATAAAGGAGAAATGTTGGGATTGGCGTACCTAAAAATTTGTTATTGCCTGGATGTTTATTTCTAGATGCCGAGCATATGTTCCATAGCCATCCCTAGTTGCAAAAGTGTATGTAGTCATGCAATATTTACATTTTACCTTAAACTTATCTCCGCCTAAATATTCCTTCTCAAAGTGTTGGCATATGTTGGATGTACCCTCCTATGCCATCTCATTTGCTGTCGACATCTCTTGGACACCGGTAGGAGGATGGCGACTTTTTTGCGTTGGGGCTTGCTATATGTTGGGAGTAGCATTGACATTATCGTCTTCATCTACCCAACATGTATACTCACGAGGATTGTATCCATGAGGTTACTCAGATTTCCCCATTGCCAACGGACTTTTTTCGGTATTTCTGCTTCTACTTGCTATTTTTGAGAGAATTGAGCGGAAAGTCGATTGAGAGAATTGAGAAAATTGATAAAATTGAGTAGGGATTGATACAATTGAATAGATTGAGAGAATTAAGACTTGAGAGAATAGGCGAGAATTTGCAAGAAAAAAACGAAAATGGAGGAGGAGTATTTATAGATGGGGGATTATAATGAGTTAAAAAAATGGGGTGGGTGGTGCCATCTTTTAACGGTATTCGGCCTGTGGGGGCCCGGGCCTTGGAGGAAAGAGCCCAACGGCTCTTCTCCCCTCCCTTTTTTTTTTTTTAAAGAAGTGTAATAACGGCTATTAGGCGGTTCGGAACTGGCCCGGAATCGTCGATTCTGGGTCGATTTCGAATGTTTATGGAACCGACAAGCTCGGTCAACGGGCTGGTTCCAGTTATTCCACGGGTTGGTTCTGGGCTCAAATCGGCCGATGGCCATGTCTACCGCCAGCGACCCGGCTGACTAGCAGCGAGGGCGAGCAGACCCTTGTTGGTGACGGGAGGGCTGGGACCCTTCCTAGATTTGGGTAAGGGCCGGCCCTTGCACTTGTCCGAGGGAGGGCTGCGGCCGTCAGCATGACCAAGCGAGGGTCGTTGCCATTGGTTGGGTCTGGTTGAGGGTGGCAACCATCGCCTGATCCCGCCGAGGGCCGCAGCCTTCTCTCGACTTCGACGAGGGCCACTGGTTGGCGGGTTCGTCAGCTCCTCGGCGGCCACCAACGTCGCACCACCGGCAGTGGGGTGGCTTCCACAGGCGAGAGGGCAACATCGCGTCAATTTTCTCTCCTTTTTCTAATTTCTTATTAATTTTTTTTAAAATAGAATAGGCAAGAAAACAAAGAAAATGAGAAAAATAATAAAAAAAGGTTAATGACAAAAATGCCCATAGATAATTAGTGAGAGGCCCTTTTTTGATATTGATATAATCACTTTAAACCCTTATTTGAAATAATATCCACTTTAGATCCTTATTCAAAACAATTAACGCACTTCAAGCTCTTATTTGAATAATGTCCAATATAATTCCTTATATGAGAAAATCATAGCATTTCATGCCCTTAATTGAAATTTTCCCATAAAACAATGAAAAATGTAAAATTTAAAAAACGTAAAAATTATTTTGGAATGTCGCCGCTGCCCACAATTGTACACCGCCATTGCCCACTTTCGCCAGCCTGAAAAATCGAGTGATATGTGGTCCGAATTCAGACAAGAGACCGATAAATTTCATGTCAAATCGAGAAAAAGAGGAGGCTTCCTTTCTCTTTCTCAGCCAGTCAACTGAAGATAGCGGGAGAGAGACTTTTGTTTCTTGAAGCGGCAAGTCTTTTCATGACGGGAAACAAGAAATAAAGAGGGATATTTTTTTTTGGACAAAAAATATAGAGGGACTTTGGGATGACACAATTTTTTCTGAAAAGCGATGGAGTACCCTTCCTTTCCCCACCTCTTTCGACGATGCAGATCTTTATTGTAATGCTGTTAAAAAGAAACAAAAGAATAGTGAATGGCTAAGTGATGTGCTTCCCACAAGCATCTGATAACCCAGAGTACTAAGTCGACAAGTCGGTTTTCAGATACTGTGTGAAGCACAAGTCAGTCTAACATGAGCCGAAACTCCGATACTTCACTTGATATATGGGACGCTACTACACGTTACTACCGGCAGTAGTCATTCGAAGATAACGTAGAGTCTACATTCTTTATCAGTATCCCGCTAAGTTCTCTCTAGCTATTTTTCTTCCAAGAGAGAGGGAATACAGAGAGAAGAGAGTCCCTCTACCATACCGGGTATCCCTTCTCCTATCTTCCCTTGAGCCTTTTAAGGGCCTGTTCAGGTCCAATCTTCACTTCAATGTTGTAAAAATGAAAAAAAATAGCCAAGTGTTAATGTAAGGCTTGGGTGGTGTATGGGGAAAATGTTTGATTTGTTTTGGCACAAGAGTTGAGCATGAAGTTCGATCTAATTTGAATCGAATTGAAGAATTTTGTCACTCCCCAATTCCTTGTAGAAAAAGGGGATGACACGGACATCCTTCCTTTCGAAGGATGCAGCCTCAACTACCCAAAATATGAACTCTCAAAAGGCCTCCATCAATAATGCTCTTGCTCTAACGACAACCTAAAAAGATTGGGAAAGAATGGGGTAAGCAAACACGGCTCAGTGAGTAATACATTTCTTCTAAGTGTATCGAACAATCATTATGCACATTTAATATCAAAATATAACTCATTTAAGTCAAACTCGGAACATAACGAATTTTTACAATCAAAACGAGTCATATAATACCTTAACATAATAGGTTCATAGTAAAAATATCTGTTTCAAACTACAAACTCAAAGCAAATAACAATAGTGTAACCCATTGATCAATTTCGTCAAAACACATGTCAATGGTCTATTTATTGACTAATCTCATCAAAAACACAAGCCAATGATCTATCTATTGATCAATCTCAAGCTCAAGATACTAACCATGATCACGTATAATGCCAGTGATAAAAGGTGACCAAGATTCCCTCATTGGCAAGGTCTCCACCTATAATGCCGGTTGCTTGGCCCACAAGAATATCCTAACTAGTTTGCGCATACCCACAAACCCCTTAACCGGGTTCACAACCATCTTGAGCACCACAAAATCCAACAACAACATCCTCATGAACTTCAAACCAGCAACACATAATGATCAGAAGCCATATTAAATAGACAAAATAACGGTAAACGTTCGATCATGATTTTATGCACAAAAATGCCATTTTCTCAAGTCATAACAACATATACTACTATCTCTTTTCAAATATGCATTTTGTAAATACAAAAAGGAAATAGTATCATTCACATGATATCGCCAAAAGCAAACTACAAAGTTTATTTGGATCAACACGTCCGAATTCCTATAAAAAAACATGAAAACGATATAAAAAACTGAGTAATAAGCTACTCTAGAACACGACTCAACTGAATAATACCTATTTGTCACTAAGACGATACCTACGCACCAATAAATACTCGCTCCTAGCAAAAACACATGTTGTCCGCTTTGCGCAACTTTAGCGATAAATTTAAACGAGCCATAACTCCCTCATCCGAGCTTTGATTTAAATGATCTTATAGTCTAAAGAAAGCTCTTTTAACATACAAGAAGAAACCCAACACGACTTGTCTAGAATCCATTTGAAAATTGGCAAAAATGGGCAAAATAGGTTTTGGTCGCGTACTGTTCATTCGCGCACTAAATTTCTCTCGGGCCATAACTTTCTATACAAAAGTTCATTTTAAGCGATCTTATAGACCACACGAAGCTCAATCAACATACTACAAATGTCTCACACGTCCAACCTCATTCGGTGAAAGAAAGTTAATGAAATTAGGCCTCAAAATGTACTGTTCGCTTTATACTGTGGCATTCCAGAATTGAAAATCTTATTTTGGGAAAATCGTAGCACCAAATTAAGATTCGTCGAATCCCATTTTATACCATCCTAGAGTTTCATTTCCAACCAAAAACGTAATTAAATGATCAAGAAATCTGACCCGACAATTCAGATTCCACCAAAATCCGAAATAGAGCCCCAACTCCGAAAATCAATTCGATTGGAGGAAAGGGAAGCGTGAATACTTACTGATCGCTGTTAATCGATGCCGAGAAAACTTGGCGAGGCAATGTGACGAACCCCCTCTCTTTCTTCCTCTCCTCCTCCTCCTCCTCCTCCTCCTCCTTCTTCGTTTTTCTGTTTTTGTGGTCGTAGGTCAGCTGAAGAAAGAGGAGAGAAAATGTTGGGTCTGGGCTGGACTTTTTGGGCCTGAATATTACAAGTTTGATTTTGTCTGCGCTTGGAGTTCTATCATGAACGACTACATAATTATCACTCGTGAGATGACATGGGAGATATTGAGACATATTGGCGGAAGGATGTGCTCCCGAACAAGTATGCACTCAGCCGCGGAGTGCGGCGATGGTGACGATCGGTGGTGCAAAGGTGGCGAGAGACTAGGGTGGAGGTGGCGACGGGTTAGTAATAAATTTTTTTATACAAATTTTAAAAAAATTATTTTTTAGAAAAATT
The DNA here is from genome assembly GCA_028455895.1 of Rhodomyrtus tomentosa. Classification (NCBI taxonomy): domain Eukaryota; kingdom Viridiplantae; phylum Streptophyta; class Magnoliopsida; order Myrtales; family Myrtaceae; genus Rhodomyrtus; species Rhodomyrtus tomentosa. The sequence goes on along the minus strand of JAPCWY010000003.1, from coordinate 41,833,359 downwards.
TTAAAAAAATTTCAATTGCATGAAAGTGTGTAAGCAATATTATTTTTCTTAATAAATTATAAAAAAATATTTAATGATTTGGTTAACTATAGAAATATTTAAATACTACAGGTCGGGTAGGCTATGTGTTGGATATTGGTCGAGATGCGTATGAGTCGTTAAACTTATATTGTATGAAAATTGATCAAGACGGGTTAAATAGGTCAATATGGATCGGATTATTCCTAATGAAAAGGGCATATCTAATATGAAAGAGAGAAATGGTACATGTATCAAATTTTATTAAGAAAATCTAATTAAATGATAGAACAAATGCACATCACTTTTCCCTATTCTCTGTTCTTCAAGTTTCGGCAACTATCAAGCAAATTTATTCTATTAGAAGTAGCGTAAAAGATGAATCAAAGAGGTGATTTGTAATATATCGATACATTTTATAGGCAAAAGTACAACATGAGTGTCAATATTTGTGTACGACGCTCACTTTAGTGCCAATATATTTTTTTGGATCACTTAAATGCCAAATTGAAAAAACAATGATTATTTAAGTACCAATTCCGACTAAAAATAATCACTTAAGTATCAATTCCATCGAAACAGTACACATGGAACTTTTTTTGAATTAATTTCTTAATGTTATGTGGATTTTATAAAAAAAGTCTGTCCCCATGGCGTCCTTGTTGCAATTTTTTTTTTTAAATTCAGTCCACGTTGACGCCATGTAGACTTTTAAACTAAAATTTAAATAATTATTTTAAATTAAAATTAAATAACAAAATAACTTGAAAGATAATTTAAAAAAAACAAACAAAACACAAACTTACAGTTTTAGAGGCGAATGCTGTGAGCCCTCATCGTTGCTGGCCACCATTGCCAGCTGTTAATGGGTGGGGAGTGCCCGGGTGGTCGTCAAGGCCCAGCAACCCCCTTCGAAGCCTCGCCATGGGGTTTGCGAAGTCTTAGCCAACCAAGTAGATTTCACGTCAGATTTCTTGCGAAACTCACCGGAGTTAGCATTGAAATAATTATTTAAAAAAAATTGACACTTAATTGATAAAAAAATATTGACTTTAAAATGCGTTGTACATAAATATTGACATTCCTCATGTATTTTTGTGCATTTTATATGCAACTAATAAAATTAGCTATTAATGTCCTAAACATTAAAACAAAAGACCTCGATAGTATCGACGGATCTCCGTTGAAATTCTTCCATGTCTTTACAATAACTGTCATCTTGAAAAGTCCGGACACTATTTTAAACTCAAGAAGGAATTAATTATTTCCTAAATTGGAGTAAAACGGAAAACATAGATGTAGCTATTTCCACCCCTTAAATGGCTGCGTATCCAATCTTCTAAAAAAATAAAAATATAAAATATAGAAAAAATGAAAAATAATTTACTCACACATATAACATAGTGACAGATGCATTGCAAGTTCTAAAACTTATCGTGAAAGTGTAATTAAGTCTTAAAACTTTCAAAAAATATTGTTAAGTCTTAAAACTTGTAAGAAAGTACGTTTGATTTTTAAAACTATCAAAGAGTACAGTCAAATCGTAAAACTTGTTAAATTGATGAAATCAAGTCCTTTTGTTAATTGCATTTTTTTGAAGTTTTAGGACTCGATTGCATTTCCAAGACAATCTCAGAACTTGATTGCACATTTTGAAAGTTTTAAAACTTGATTGCATTTTCATAATAAATTTTAGGACTTAATTGCATTTTCTGAAAACTTGGAGAGTAAATTGCACTTTTGCGATAAATTTTAGGGCTTTCAGTGTATAAACCTCTGGCGCCCTATAACATATGATCGTGATATCTTCTTCTTTCTTTGAGAAGTTTTGTGAATGAAAGTATGTCGATTCACGGACCGTCCTTTTTTTCATTGACTCAAAGGCTTGATCGATGATTATTTCACGCTGGCAACGGCCACCGTGGTGGCCCGGCCCGTGGACGCATCTCAGCAAGGACATATGATGTGTTGGCTCGTGGATGTGAGGCCACCCTTTTCCCCACATTGTTGGATCGCCTTAGTTAATGTTGTGTGCACACCCACGTAGATCAAGAGCTGGACAAATTTACATCCTCGTACATAAGGAGTGTCACCAGGAGGTGTTGACCGAAACAAGAGCTGGACCATGGAGAGATGATTGTATTACAGACATCCGTATTCAATCCGGAAAGTACAGAGTATTAAGTAGTGTGGCGCCATTCGAACACAAAGCTTGACCAGTCATTCCTCGAAACTCACGAGAACTAATGAGCCGCGACAGCGACGCCCACTTTCTCAGTCAAGCTCCTCGTGTATTGCTTCCTTGCCGGGTGATCTTCCTGCGGCCGATTAAATGCCGTCCACACAGGTTCACCAACAAACAGCCTCATCAACTGCAAGTGAACGACAGAAAGCAGCAATGAAATTTGGATGCATTGGTCTCACTCAACCAAAGAACCTGTGCATTTACAAAACCAAATCACCGCAGATTCCAATACCTTGATATAATTGCTGGTGTCGAGAGTGAACCGGTGGTAGATTCCAGCAGGCAAAACAATGAGGTCGCCGGGTTTTATCCATATCCTAATCCAACGGTCCTCTTTGTCTCGGACATCAAAGTATCCGCTCCCTTCTAAGCAGTAGCGTATCTCTTCGTCCCCGTGTATATGCTCCGTGTAGAAATTCTTGAGCTTCTGCTCGTAGTTGTCCACTTTCTCCGGGCACAAATCCAGCAGATCCTGAGAGCATTCCGACAAGAGGAAATAGGCCACAGAGTCGGTCTCTGATCAGCTTCTTAGGAAATAGAAGGTTACAAGAGAACATCCGGGTGTCTACGCTATCAGCCGATTAACTCCTCGTCTAAGAGAATTGATGTTCAAGTTCAAGGTTTATCCCAGCACAATATTCGGCGGATTTTCTCAATCTATACTAAACTTAGTCTGCTTCTCAATCTATACCCATCTAAATAGAATCTGTGGCCTCCCTCAGAAAATCCAGTGCAGCACAATCTCTTAGAACGCCTCGCAAATCGCCATAAACAGCTCTATACTTCATTTGTAAGCCCAAAGAGTCTAAGCTTCTAACTCATTCACCATGTACTCTCTCATCTGATAAAGCATCGCACATTCTCAGTTGTGGAAAACGGGTGCATCAGAAGTAAACATTGCGAATTAAGATCACGCAACCGACACACCAAATAATTTCTCCAAAGTGAGAAGGTAGATAATAGACATCTGTGCAGCAACTCACACGGTGTCGCAGTAGCAGGTGGAGAAGCAAGCCAATCGAAAACACCAAAAGACAGGCTGACATCGACATCAATCGAACAATGTAATTGGCTCTGTCATATTACGACCATTAAGGAACTGATGCATCATCGGATGTATTCATGGATTGCAACCTACAGGGGCTCCCTCAACTCTTTTAGGAAGAGATTCTCTCTCAGACTCGTCAAGTATAAGGGCTAAACAATCCTCATCCTACAATTGCAACCAAAAACGCAAAGATGGAACATCACTGAATTCAAAAAGCAGCATGAAGGTACCATATAATTGTATCCTCTGGCCTCTCGGATCTTGCGCAGTTCCCCGTCGTTCTCATAGTCACTGGGATTCAACTTCCAGTACAGAACCCCCACATCTGCAACGACTCAAAAAGCTCTTCGACTCAAATCATTCCATCAGCATCAATGAATTCGCAGAAATTGAATGCATCTTCAGAGAAAAAGAGAGACAGAGTTGACCTGCCAAATGGTCCAAAGAGACGAACTCTGGGGGGCTGCGATGGTGAGGGAGCCTCTGGTCGCCATCGCTCTCGTCCATGAACCACGCCTGCTCCAGATTTTCACAACCCCACGAAGATTCAATCCGAATCACATCCTCCCAAATCCTCGCACCCTCAACTGAACATGAATTGAGTAAACGAAGCTCACCTCAATCGCCATAGCTGAACTGGAAACCAACTTCGAAGGACTCGCTCCCGCAAAGAGCCGCGGGAGAAATGAGGAGCGACCCGGACAGGGATTTATAGGAGGACACCAAGGAAGGACCACGCCATCGTGTGGTCCTCGACTTTTCCCGGGCAATAAAATCAACCTTAAGTCCTCTCCTCGCCTGCCACGTGTGTGCCTGGATTTTCACTAGTGTTTGTGGTGGGCAATGTGCATCATTTGGCCTACCCACAAAATAATAATAATAATCTTAATTTCGTAGAAGAGCAAGATGAGTTATTGGATCCGTTCAATTCGAAAATCATCTCTCCGTACCTTGAGAGCTCCGGCGGCGTGGGCATTCGAGATTATTGGACCATTCACCCAGACTTTTTAAGAATACAAATGGACCGGCATTCGTCCTTACAAGACACAACCCCCTCTTGAGCTTTATGCTGTAAGTGTCGCGTGCTTGATCACGGGCATGACGCGCTAACTGCTAACGGCCTAAAGCGCTATTCTTACATGTTGCCTTCCGAACATGCGGGTTAGACCAGAAGGCTCAACCGAGAAAGAATTACCGGAGTTTCTACCTAGAAACATTCTCAGAAGGGACCCCTGCGTGGGCCCTTAGGTGTTGAATCGAAGGAGAGCAGCAGCTAATTAAATGGGTTCTGTCTGATTCATCTTCAACTGAAATTATATCACATCAATGAAGGAATGCGAGTGAAAGAAGAGGGGGGGCCGAGGAACCGACAGCACTTTTCATTTGTTTTGGGTATTACTAAACCTAAGGAGATGGTTCTCGGAAGTATAAAAAAAAGAAGCGACTGATCCATGACAGCAAGTAACTGCTAGAGCTCTCTATGCGAGGAAAAGGGTAAAAGTAGGCCGATTGACGCATATGAGCACACATGGAAAACTAACTACTTGGAATATGGATACTATGAGGGTTGGGCAAGAGAGTAGGTTCAGGAGGCTGAATCAATTATTTTTATCCTTTTCCTTCTGTGAGGACGGAATGCAAGAAAGGTAATGAAAGCCGTGATGGCTACTAAATAATCTCTTTTTACTTTTCACAATTAGAAAGCCCTTGACCCTTCTTTCTTCAAACTCATTGGAAATAAAGCGATTTTTGCCTTACATAACCTTAGATGGAAAAAGAAATGCTCAAAGAAAAGGGCGCTTTTGAAGTTGACGAGTCATTTTTGAGGCACCATCGAGCGAGATCGAGACCAACACCTTATATAGGTTGGGCTCCAAACCTGCCCTTCTTTTCTTCAAATATGCCAATAAAGAGGTAAAAGTGGAAGTTCCAGTGAAAATTACCACAAGAACAACAACCAAGCTAGTGATAAGCTCATATAGTTGTAAGCCTTCCACTCAATAGAACATGAGTTGCCTACCCAGAATTTGTATGCAGGATGAGCTTACACGAGTGCCAATCAACCGAGCCAACAGCTTGAGAATAAGGTTGGATACTTAGATCAATCTTATTCCATTGGTTTCTAGTAAGCGAGGTGAAGTTTTGTAAGCTCCTAAGTAAAAGATTGGGACGCCAACCCGGATCGACCTAAAAAATTGGCCAATTCGATTTGGGTCAGCTCCTAAGGGGATTAACTCGGTTTCCGATTCCAAAAACCCAAAGTCATAGGTTTGGCCTAAAACCTACCCAAACTAGATTTGATCATCCCTAATGGAAATGGCATATCTAGCATGAAAGAGGGAAAAGTTACGTGTACTCAGATTATATTGAGAAAGCCTTGCTAACAGACAGAACAAATGCACACGACTTTTCCCTAATCTTTGCTCTTCAACTGTCAGCAACTATCAAGCAAATTTACTCTATTATGAGTGAAAGATGGATTAAACATAAAGTAATTTGCAAGATATGAATACATATGCAATTAATAAAGATAGCTAATAATGTCCAAAACACTAAATCAAAAGACCTTGATTGCATCGATGGATCTCCGTTGAAATTCTTCCATGTCTTGACGATAATTGTCATCTTGAAAGTTCGGGCACTAATTAAAAGAAGTAATTATTTGCTAAAATTGGAGAAAAACGACAAAAAAAAAAAGCGGCAGAACTATTTTCAAACCCTTTTTAGCGGAAATTTCCACCCCTTAAATGGCTGCATATGAAACCTTTCAAATCAAAATATTGTATTTCATACGCACATGTACATATAGACATGCGTATTTATAACATAAGATTGAAGTAGGGAAAAATGTTCGACAAAAAAAAGTAGGGAAAAATGTAAAAAAAATCCTAAAACAAATTTCATTAGTACCAATTTAGTCCTAAAAACCTCTTAGACCCTGTTTGGTTAAGCTTTGGGCGAAAGGGGTTTTGGGGAAATGCAAATACCTTTGAGCTAAAAGGGTTTAGTGAAATGCAAATCCTGTTTGGTAAATTGTAATTGAAAAATGCATTGGGATGCAACTTTGGAGAAAACGTTGTTTGGTAAATTTTTAAATCTGGAAAGCCCTTTGGTGTCCCAACTTAATATTTTTTAACTTTAATTTTTTTAAAATTAGGAAAAAAGGTTGCAATTTTTATATTTTCTCATTGACAGTAACATAAAAGACACATTAACAAATTTATAAGTTAAAAAGTCAAAATATGTTGTGTGCAATCAAAAGATCGCTATAATAAATATGATTACATGAGATAGAAATAAGTTTTCCTCCAAAATTACAAACCTGTTTAATTATTAAATAAACCCATTGCTATTTCATCACGTAAATGTGCCATGTCAGAGGATGCATTAATAGTTGAAGCACTAGCCCCCTCATCTACAACATTGCATTCAACTGAATATCTATACTCGAGATCCAAATATGCATCTTCAAAATCCATATCCCTTACGGTATTTCTCCGTATATAATTGTGCAAAGTTATTGTCGGTATGACAATTTGCACTTGTTTTTCATACGGATAACTTGGCATTTTTTTTTTTAGAATATGCCACTTCATCTTCAATACGCCAAAGGCTCTCTCAATTTCTGACCGTAGCAATGAATAGGCACGATTGAGCATTTCTTGGTAACCTATAGGTGAAGGACCTTTTCGAAACTCTAACAAATGATATCTCACTTGTCTATATGACTCCAGATAACTCGTGGGATTTAGATATCCAGCATCCACTAAATAACATTTACCTACACAAATATAATGTAAATTTAATTAATATGTCACATAGATAATAAGTTGATGTTGCATGTAGTTGATAAACCATTGACTAATGAACCTGGCGGAGGATGGGGAAAGTATGCATCATGTCTTCCAACGCCTTCATGGAAAACACGGGTATCATGAGATTGTACTTCTCAACCGGCAAAAACATTCTATGTTAAAATTACATATGGCCAACATGTTTTGAGTTGTTTTTCCTTTTTGCCCAATAAAACGAATTTGATCGTACGTAGGTATTAGTGTCGGGTATGAGTACCAATGCATTCTTAGAACAAAGAACACATATATTACTTGATTTACATTAAGGTTTGATTTTTTTATCATAAAATATTAAATTACATCAAAATATGGAAAAATCACCGATCTTTTTTATCTTCTTTGGAACTTCTCGATATTGTCGATTGGTTGGCTGGATCAAATCTTCTGCCATATCACATACTTTATCTAAAACTAAGCTAAAGTGCCTACTAATGGTTTCTCCATAGCGTTGAAAGCTCTCTCGTTCTAACCTATTACTCGCACCGTGCCCCAATATATAAAGAAACATTCCAACCATTTCTGCAATGTCAGTATTCCTAGATCCTTTCAAGCCATAATGTGTCACTAAGTCATGCGTCAAATTGCTAAATACGACTCTATGCATTCGAAACATATTATAGCACCTAATTGGATTAGCATCTTCGGCCATCAATTATTTTAACCGTGCATAACCTATATATGATGAAGTCATGCAAGGTTGTTTGCAAAGGTACATCGCTTGACAAGCAATAGCAGCTTGAGTGACTACAAGAAGATCCAAGAAATCGTCTTCCTCCTCTATACGTTTTTTCCTTTCGGGAGAATCCATAACTGTTTAACATCGTAACAACATATTGGGCGAAATTAGACAAAATTTTTCAGTTCTCATAACAGATAGGGAAGGGACAAAGAAAAGATAAAGAAGAAAAATAGAAACTTTACACAAGCATGGGAAAAAGATAAGATGTACCCAAGAAACACTAAGATCTCCTTACGAATTGCCTGATTTTTTTTTCTCTAGTTTCAGCTAGAGCAAGAGAACAGAAAGCATAGGAGACATCAAGGAGACTTTGTTGTAAAAGTGAAAGTGGGGGAGGATGTTGTACCCCCAAACGGAGGAGGCAAAAATGGATGGTCTTATTATCATGGCCGAGAGTTGATAACTGTCAAACCTGGTATTTAAGACAACTTCAAATGCAGATGAGATCACATAGCCACAATTCTGCTTGTTATTTATTACTCTAGGAAATTAATGGATATCCGCTAATCAAACCAAGTATACACAGAAGTTGTACCAAGAGAAAAGATCTTCAGACAAACAAAAGATTTTGCATTCTTTCCAAAGAATAAAGGGGGCAAAAGAGGAAGCAACGCTATTTATTTGACATTCATTTATGACATCCTCAATTGCCTAGCTTCTTACGCATTTTTAATGCTCTTCTCTCATTTTTCTTGTTTCTTGTATACAACAACATTGCAGCACGAGCTCCTCTATCTGAAACCAAAAACAACAAAGATATTAGCTTTGTTGTGGAGAATGTGACAAAGATTCATCAGGAAAATTGATCAGGACAAAGAATGAGTTGATCAATAAATGAAAGTGAAAATAAGCTGCATTGAGATGTTTCCGGATAATGAATGAAGTAATATAGAGATGCTACAATAATTTGGTCTAAGAATGGACCATCAATGGAAAGAAGGAAAATACAGTTGACCCTACAGGTGGAAATTGTGTAACAATATACCCATTTTTCACAATGCAGCAACAGATATGTGAAAATAGAGTCATTGCAAAACAACATTAATGACAAATTGAACGAACAATTTCACCATCTTCAGAATCCAAAATATTATCAACAGATACATCAACATCAGCGATATTAGGTTGTGTGGCATCAACATCCTCTTCAATATGTAAACCTTGTCCAGGATTCCATGTGATTCCTCCGGTAGCAACTGTACTACTAAACATTCTAACTAACACCATATCAAGATCAGGATACATGCCTTTCGTCCTAAAAGGCTTAAAGCTATTATCAGCCTGTTATAATGATAAGAGTATTTCAAAAGTTGTGTCAATGACCTTCAATTTAGCAGAAAAATAAAAGAGGATGCGATACAAACCTTAATTTTGTCGTCTCACCATTTGTCAGTCGCAGCAATGGTTTTCTTCTTGTCGTCCCATCCTAGTCATGTTTTACTGTAAATCAATGTCCTCCATCTTTTCCATTCTTCCTTGAGATTATCTCACTTTCTCTTCATTTGAATTTTGTTATAATCTTTACCCGTTAATTCTTCGAACTTGTTAATTATGACTGTCCATCCATCTCCCTTGTTGGTTGCAGGACGGTTGCCTTTTTCAGTTTCCTTAATGCAGAACTTACAAAAAGTGTTCCTTACCAAAAAAAAAAATTACAAAAAGTGTTCATATCTTTGTCAGTCCAAATTGCTTTTTCGTTTGATGAACTCACCATCTTGTAATATTGTGAACATAAACACAATTGAGAGGCACAAAAGAAAGGACATGACACCAGCAAAAGAAATAACATAGAGCAACAAGATAGACCATCGATTACAGAAAAGAGAGGCTGCAATACAACGCATATTTAGTAAGTAAGCAACAACACGTATTACAGAACGGAGAGGTTCCAATACGAAGACTATCAAGGACATTATCATAGCTTGAACATATATTAACAGGGAGCAGAAAAACAAATTGCTTCGTAGAGCTATCCTAAAAGGAGAAATTGACAATTATTCAAGAAATATAAGTACCAAAGAGGGAAGCTGCTGGCCAATAATAAGCAAACTGCAAGGAGGTTATGCAGAAAATAATACCAAACGCACACCGAATTCCAATCGAGATGATATGTAGAACAAAGCATGTGAATCAGAACCAAAGAGTACCAATTTAGCTTATAAATAAGTCAGATCTACAATTACATACACAAATTTCTACTAACAATGTCGATGCTCAACATGAACGAAGACAGCTAATTTGGGAAAGAGGCGAGCTTTGGGCTTGAGGGAAAATAGGGCATAAGGAAAGAGATCCCAATGGCGGGCATGAGAGAAGAGATAGAGCAACTGCTGTAAGGGAAGAGATGCGTTGAGAGAGCGAACTGAGGGATGTCACAAGGGAACTCTCCTTCTGTCAAGAGCAAACTGAAAGCCTCTAGTCCTTTAGATAGACGAAGGCTAGGTTTTTCTTTATAAGGGGCAGAGAGGGAATTATTATTGGCGAATGTGGGTAAAAAGGGAATTTTTTATATTTTCATTTAACAGGGAAGTTGCATCCCGAGAATGCAAGTTTCCCAAAGTAGCTCTTGATGGACTTTGGCCAAAAGTCCCTTGAGAGTATATTTCAGATACTAGTGCATCTAGTCAAAGTGATCAAAAGATTGAATCAAACAATATTTGCATTTGGCCAAGGGGCTTTAGATCTCAAATGCTCATTTACAATGCTAAATCAAATAGAGCCTTAATGGTACCAATTCAGTCCTGAACCTTTTGACTTTGAGCAATTTAATCATTCTGGCTAATTTTGACTACATATTTCTGACATGGACGTTGGACGGCCTACGTGGCACGGTCTACGCTATGTGGATATTTTTAAATAATATTTTAATAAATTATATATATTTTTATATTTCTTTCTTTTTTTCCTAGATTTCTCCGGTGGCTGGAGAGAGTTGGCTTTATCAAAGCGGAGGGCCCTTACTGCCACAAGCTAGGGCTGGCGAGGACCACCCTTGCTTTAATAAGGCAAGCCAAAACAATCTGATGCCCCATAATGTCATGCGCTAAACATGCCATCTCTAATTATATCTTTTCTTAATTAATAGGCTATAGAAACATAATAAAATTATTCTTCACATCATCCCTGAAAAATATTCCGCAAATTAAATAATTACAAATGTATCTTTTTGATAGTACCACTAGTTTACCAAATCTATATAACATGATTTTTATATCACAAATATTAGTAGGCAAACATCATATAAAATATGAAAATAGAGAATAAATCCATCCTGGGAAAGGGTTGGGGTTATCTATCTCCACTAACTTCTAATAGTAGTGATCGATTCTCAGTCCGCTCTGGCTCCTCTAAAAAATCGAGAATAGGATCGGTGGTCCTGGTTCTCATTTTTCGGAAATGAGGACCGAACTGGCTATGAGAACCAGACCCAACCGTCGATCCGGTCCGATTTTCGATCGGTTTAAAGGAACCAATAACACGACAAATTTATGCATGTGCCTAGAAAAGAGAGCATCTTTTTCTTTTCAAGGATTCATCGGTTAATGTTTTCAAGAATCTCTAGCAAGATAAGAACATGCAATTACTTCATGACAATGGTGGACATCAAAGGACTAGGGGAGATTATGAAGGCCCACCCTACTAGTTCTAAAAGACAACGACCGTCTATTGTCCTGATAAGGCCTTCTCGAAAGACTATGGAAAGTCTTGACATCTTTAGCAATCACGAGCTAACACATTCATCCTCATCGAGAAGGCCTTGAAATAAATGGAGTGAAGAAAGTGTTAGTGGTCTGCCCTAAGAACCAATTATGATTCATACTCTAACATTAGTTGTGGATAAGGTTGTGTCGAAAAATCGACATTTACTATGCTTAGGTAGTCGTAATGTCTTGCTAGAGACCGCTTATGACTTGTAAGCCTAAAGAGTTTTGAGCATATTGCTAATGTCTAGTGAACCTACATGGTCGCACATAATAACGAATTGATTTAAAATTTTCTTCGCGCCTTAATCTACTTAAGAAGTAGATCTCAATTTATTATCCTATTATGAATATCTATATGATTGTGCGCGTACTGAGATAACGATCAAATGCACGGTCGAGTGGACAGTTTATAGAACGTTGTGGGCCTAGGCTATTAAGTCGTGGGGCCCAAATTGCTAAACGTGGGATATAAGAAATAACTCTAGAGACGCCTCAGATCGATAGAGAGAGAATATTAATCCCGAAGAGAAATATAGAGAATAGTTATCTATTCAGGCGATCGCGAGAGATACTCTAAGATATAAAAGTTCGCACTTGAATCGTCGGAGAACTCAGTTCGTGTGTGTGGATACCTATAGAGGCGCAACACTTGGGGTGCTAATCCATATACAACTGACAGTTAATTTGTCGCCGACCGGAAAAGGCACGTCTCGAACCTATTTTGATTTCGATATACACATGGATCTTGTTTAGGGTTTCGTTCCGCTGCGTTTTATAAATCTAGGAAACCCTATAGGGGTATCAAAGCCGCTTGTGTTATATTGAAATTGAATAGAAAACTCTAATTGTCGATGCATGTGATGTATGCCTAGAGTGATTCTTAATTATGGTTAGATGAATTGGGAGTACAAGTTGATATGATCAATTCAAAAACTTTCAATATTGAAACGAATTTGAATTCTTGCGACGATGTGGATTAATGTGATTGTTCTAGAGGCGTTTTGTTAGGAAAATAGAATTACGAATTCTATTTAGGGTTCTGAAAATGAAAAAAAAAAAAAAACATGAACGACCTTAAGAACGATTTAGTTGAAATTGTTCACCCTAGTAGGGTTGGTATAAGGGGACATATGGTTTCTTGGTAAAACAAAATTAAGATTTCTGTCTAGGTTTTGGTGGCACTGCCCCCGAGCCCCAACGAGACCACCACAAGGGGCTCTGCCCCTTCGAACCCTCGTTAAGGGGGCTGCGCCTCCTTGACCCATGCATGGATTATTCGTTCTCAGTATAATTGTTATACCTTTGTTGTGATAAATGATTATGTTCGTAACATGCATAAATTCATCACCGTATAAAAACATTGTGAAAATTCCTGATAAAATTAAGTAATAATACGATATTTTTCCAATCATACACCTATCCATGCTTGAATTGTCAAAAGATGGGTCTGCCAAAGCAGGATGTCTTTAACTATTTGAGTAAGGTAGGATGGATAATGGTTTTTCATATGTCAAGATTGGTTTACTTAACAAGGTTATCAAACGGTTTTGGGCCTTGAGGCATAGGGTTAAGGGATAAGACATGAAATGTCAACTCCAACAACTAAGAGTTGTATTCGATACAATTGACAAAGAGTTGTCTACCTAAATAACTGAGTCTTGAGCAGTAAGCCAAATTTTACTCGAGTCTTTGTGAAATATGGATTTTGGTCCACTATACTTATAAGGAAACATTTTATAAAAATATAGTGGGAGTTGATTATAAATTATATTAATGAACAATTCATTTTGCATATTTGTTGCAGATAATGTCAAAAACCTCTGCATCAAGTTTTTTTACTGCGATCTGTCCTTGAGAAGGACAAATTGAATGGTTCAAACTTTTTGGACTGGCATAGAAGCTTGATAATTGTTCTCAAGCAGGAGAAAAAGGATTATGTCCTGGAGAAATCAATCCCTCAGAAGGCACCTGCTTCCAATGCTCCCCATGCTGAAAGAAATACTTACTAGAATCATAACGATGATGCATTGGATGCATCTTGTCTAATGCTTGCTACCATGAACTTAGACCTTCAGAAACAGTTTGAGAACGTGGATGCTTATGATATGATCATGAACCTGAAAAATTTATTTCAGGAGCAGGCATACACTGAAAGGTACCAGACTGTAAAGGCCTTAATTGAGTGCAAGCTAGCAAGTTGGAGCTCAGTTCGCCCACATGTCATAAAGATGATATGTCATATTGAAAACCTGAAGCGATTGGGCTCTCCCATTAGTCAAGAGTTGGTTACTGATATTATTCTTTAGTCACTGTCTCATGATTGTGACACGTTTGTTATGAACTATAACATGCATAATATGAATAAGACTTTGACTGAATTGCATGGGATGCTCAAAAATGCTGAGTAGAATATCAAGAAGGACCCGGCCCCTAATGTTCTTATGGTTCAAAAGGGGAAAGGCTTTAAAAAGCTAGGCATGGTCAAGGGTAAGGGTAAGGGCACTAAGCCTAAACCCAAATCCAAGATCAAAATGGGTCCGACTGCTGATGTTGTCTGCCTCCATTATGGTAACAAGGAACATTGGAAGAGGAATTGTGAGAAATATTTGGAGGATCTAAAGAAGAAGGGAAGTGAGACTTCCACTTCAGGTATTTATGTTATAGAAGTAAATGTTACCACTAGTTCTACTTCATGAGTATTAGATATCGATTGTGGTACTCACATTTGCATGAATGTTCAGGGATTGAAATGAAGTAGAACACTAGCAAAAGGTGAAGTAGAACTACGCGTTGGAAATAGAGCAAGAGTTGTTGCATTAGCTGTAGTAACATATGATGTAACTTTACCTTCTAGCATAGTTTTAGAATTGAATAATTGCTACTACGTACCTGCTATACACAGGAATATTATTTTTGTTTCTTGTTTAGATAATGAAGGTTTCTATTTTGATATAAAGAACAATAATTGTTCATTTTATTTTAATGGATTGTTTTATGGTGGCACCCATATTGTGGATATGATATATGTTTTAAATTTGATGTGCCAATCTATAATATAAATATAAAAAGATTTAAATCTAATGATTTGAATCTGACCTACCTATGGCATTGTTGATTAGGCCACATAAACGAGAAAAGAAATCATAAGCTCCATAGCGATGGACTATTAAATTCATTTGATTTTGAATCATATGATACGTGTGAATCTTGTTTAGTTGGCAAAATGATAAAAGCTCTTTTTACTAATCAAAGTGAGAGGGCAAAAGAATTGTTGGCCATTATACATTCTATGTGTGTGGACCACTACGTTCTACAGTTAGAGGAGGTTATCAGTACTTCATTACATTTACTGATGATTTCAGTAGATATGGACATATTTATTTGATAAAACATAAATATGAGTCTTTTGAAAGTTCAAGGAATTTCAAAATGAAGTACAAAATCAACTTGGCAAGAATATCAAGGCTCTTCGATCTAAACTAGGAGGAGAATATCTACGCCAAGAGTTCATTGACCATCTTAAAAAGTGTGGAATTGTTTCACAGCCTACTCTCCCTGGAACACCACAGTGGAATGATGTCTTTAAGAGGAGAAATCGAACTCTGTTAGACATGGTTCGATTAATGATCAGTCATTCAGATCTTCCATTATCTTTTTGGGGTTATGCACTTGAGACGGCAGCGTTCACACTAAATAGGAGTCCATCAAAAACAGTAGAGAAGACGCCATATGAGATGTGGACAGGAAAAGTTCATAGTATGTCTTTTCTAAAAATTTGGGGCTGCAAAGCTTTTGTAAAACATTTACTTTCTGATAAGCTTGGGCCCAAATAAGATAAATGCTTCTTTGTGGGATATCCTAAGGAAACAGAAAGATATTATTTTACAATCGATCAGAGAACAAAGCGTTTGTTGCTAGAAATTGTGTCTTTTTAGATAAAGAGTTTCTTAATAAATGAACTAATGGAAATAAGGTAAATCTCAAAGAAGTTATTGTGCCATAAGAGAGTGTTCCAGTTCATGAGGAACCTCAATTAGATCTGCGAAAAGTCGTAGAGTCTACTCTAGTGGCACCTATATTTTGTAGGTCTGAAAGAACACATCATGAGTCTATGAGATATGGTTTTCATGTCACAGAACATCGTCATATATTATTAATAGAAAATGACGAACGTACGACCTATAGGAAAGCTATGATGGCCCCAGACTCCGATAAACGATTTTAGGCCATGAAATCTGAAATGAACTCAATGTATCAAAACAAAGTTTGGACTTTGATTGATCCACCCGAAAGTGTCAAACCCATAGGGAGCTAGTGGGTTGTCAAGAAGAAAATTGATATGAAAGGAAATGTTCACATCCATAAAACATGGTTGGTAGCTAAGGGTTTCAAATAAACTCATGGTATTAACTATAACGAGACCTTTTCTCCAATGGCTATGCTTAAGTCCATTCGGATTATCTTAGCGTTTGCCGCATATTATGACTATGAGATATGACAAATGGATGTAAAGACAGTTTTCCTTAATGGGAACCTAGATGAGGATGTGTATATGACACAACCTGAAGGCTTTACATCACCAGACAATGCTAGGAAGTAATGCAAGCTTTAACGTTCTATCTATGGATTGAAGCAGGCATCACGAAGCTGGAATATTTGTTTTGATGAAACTGTCAAAGAGTTTGACTTCATCAGAAACAAAGAAGAAGCTTGTGTATACAAGAAGTCTAGTGGGAGCGCAATTGCATTTCTAGTATTGTATGTAGATGACATACTACTCATTGGAAATGACATTCCTATGCTTTAGTCAGTTAAAACATGGCTAGAAAAATGTTTCTCCATGAAGGACATGGGAGAGGCAAACTATAGAGATAGATCAAAGAGACTTATTGGACCGAGTCAAAGTACATGCATTGACAAAGTCATCAATAGGTTTAATGTGAAATATTCCAAGAAAGGTTTTCTCCCAACGTCACACAGCATGAGTCTTTGCAAGACTTAGTGTCCTTCAACACAAGATGAGCGAGACCGCATGTGACATTCTGATTTCTAGTCGATTTCAGACTCATTAATGAGAAGTAAATCTGGAGGTGTATTTCAGTCGTATCTCGCTCGAATCTGATCAATTCGAGTAGGCTGACCAAAAAGGAAAGGCTAACGCGAGACAAGATACGTGGATCTAGGAAACTCGGATAAGAAATGAAGCTTTGACCATAAAGATTGTCGAGGGGATATTTAGAATTATAAAAAGGCCGATCTAAGAACGATTAAGGAATGCATTTTCTAGTGTTATACGATTGGAGCGCAGGTGATGCCGCTTAACCAATGTATAATTTGCAAGACTTTTCTAAATCGGATAGTGATGATCGAGATCATAGGAACTAGTGATGGACCCTCACAATTACATGACCACTAAAGTTGTCATGAATTGACGAGCTCTAAATGTGATATGAATCACAGGGTCGATATGCGTAACGTCTGCAAAAGCCGCCCGTCGGTTCGAGATAGGCTGGAACCACGTCTGATAGAGAAAATCATCAAAAACGAGTTATGAAAATTGAAAATGGAGAATCAAGAATTCCAACATTATATTCGGATTGACCGTCGCCCTATCGAAGATTATTGGAACGAGAAAAACGGCGTTCCGGATGTCGGGGGTGAAATTATCATTTTGCCCCTCAAGCTTTAGCCTTGCTTATGCAATAGAGAAAGGGCATTTTGATCTTTATACACCCCCAAGGCTACCAAAAACTTGGAGAAATTATGGCCATTAGATTGAGTTGATTGACACTTAGGACAAGTGTCACTAAATCAAGCATAGAGTGGTCATGTCCACTATACACCCCTACCATTCTTCCCTTTGACTTGTGGGTTGAATATAGTCTTTTTCACTCTCTCTCCTCACTCATTGACCGGCCATACACCTCACCACCATCGAAAATCTTCATCTCCTCCTTCCTTCTACTCTGTCACTTGACGACTAGCCCTGCCTGTACCGTTCGCTGCCACCGACGCCCTCCTTTGGCGATCACCAACCGGCGAACCAATCACACCCTCCTAACCCCACCTCTTTCCGACCTCCTCAAACTGGAAGCAAGCCATTTGGACCACCGAGGAGCTCCGGCCAAGCATTTCCCCGGAAGCCGACAAAAACTGATCCAATTTGAGGTAGGTGATGTTTCTGACCCCTTAGAAGGCCGAAATGTTGGAATTTTAAGGTAAAATTTTGTGGAGGTCTAGAAGACATGTATATCAATCTGTGGTAAAAATTTGGGAATGATTTGATGAAGTTTTGACCCCAAATGGGTCTTGTGAATATAGGAAAGAATCTGCCGGTTACTGACCTTGGAAGATCCGGCGACTTTTGATGGGATTTCAGCGACGACTCGACTTCAAACTCATGGTGAGACCCTTAAACCCTTAGATAGACATGTTAAGAGGTAGGATAGTGCTTAAATAATGGATTTGGTGGAGACTTAGGGCTAGATATACTCGGTTTACACAGAACCGAACATAGCCCGGTTCGATTATGTGCAAACCGAATTTGTGGGGGCTGATGATGGTTGGTTTTGAACCTCAAATTGGTGATTAGAGCATGCTAAGATGATGAGGATTATGTTATGGAGGTTTGTGGTTTATTGATTAAGAAATTGGACATGGAAATTGACGGATCAGTTGGATTTTATTAGGTTGTGCAGTGAGTTCAATCTTGGACCCTTGAAGCCGAAAATTGTGGGGGCTCAAGAGGAGAAATTTGTGATATCAAATTCAAGGTAAGGGAATCCTAAACCTAGGACAGGAAGATTGAACTCAATTGGGTGAGTCGGACGATAGTTTGATTGAATTGCGAGGGATTTCAAGGTGATTGATACTCACGTATGCTAGAAGAGTTTAGATGTTTTAATTGCTTAATTACGCTTGTGCCCTGAGTAAATTGCCACATTTGAATGTGCATTTAAATCGCCTTGCATGCCATGAATGCATTGTTAATGCATGATTTGCACTTGACCTTGTGTGCATGAGTTGTGATGGTGGCATGGTGGAGGCGAGGTGAGACCCCGGTATGTACGAGACGCTGGGTGATGTGATTGACACCCTGAGGCTCGGGGTAGAGGTTGTTTGGCTCCCTGATGCGATCTAATCACAGGGTTGAGATGGCAACGGTCCTGATGTTATCTAATAGCGGGACAGGGATATGAAGTGCCGATAATGGCTTGGAGAATCATTGAAACTTGATACGTTTACGCGGGTTGTCAATAAAGGTCTGATGCGTTTACGCGGACCAAGTCTGATGCGATCTAATCGCGGGCATGAGAATGATGTAGGCAGGAAGAGATGGTTGTGGTGAAGTGGCAGGACGAGGCGTGCATGATCATTTGAGTGTGATATGATGTCATAGCTGCATGCCTATCATCTGTGTGTCGTCCTCTGTATTTGTATATGCCTGTGTGATTATGAGTTTGAAATTTTGAGGTAGATGACTGCCTGAGTGGACGGTCGGCCTAACCTAGGGTTAGGACTCTTTTACTGAGATGTGTATCTCACCCCTTTGGGGACCCTTATTTTTATAGATCCTAAACCTTGACGATGTGACCTATTCGATTTGGAGATCCTAAGGAGATGACCACATATTTTGATGAGTTCCCTGACGATCAGGGGATCATTTACGTGAGGAAGTGTACAGTAATGTGGGTTGACGAGGGTAGTACGGATTGGAAGCCTCATAGGTATGAGGCTTGGTTTAGGAAAGTTGGGAACGTGTCGACTAGGCCACTGAAGCCCCATGAGGTGCCCCAAGGAGTGATCCTTGATTGGTGCCACCCCGGTAGGGACCAGGATCAGGCCGAGAAATCGGTAGTCGGTTCTAGGAACGGGCCGGAGAGGATCTCGACGCTGGAGTTTACTGAGGAGGATGAGATCATTGTCCTAGAGGCGACCGAGGAGGATCTCGCAAAGCCGTCGCATGAGGAGACCATGGAGGATACCATTGAGGTTCTCTCCGAGACGTTCTCAGAGTATGAGCCGACGGAGGATGTTGAGGACATCGACGACTCCAACAGCTTTTCCTAGTATATTCTAGTTGGTGGCTTGATCTTTTGTGGCAACCTCGACCATGGTTATCTTGGATTTTGTTGATGGTCCATTTTATATGCTCACCCCGTCACCCCCTTGCTTAGCAGATTCTAGTAGCTCTGTACTTGTATGAACAGTCGGTTATTATGTACGACAGTTTTTATGCTATTCAGGTCCCACTTAACTTATATTTTGTACGGAGGAGTTGATTATTTACCGCTTCCGCATGCTTGATATATTTGTTATATCTTTCGACATAGATTGTGGATCTTGGGACCGTGAGACATTATATGATTTGTTTGCAGGGAGTTGCGTGCTCATGCCCGGGGCGCGGGGCGTGACACCGCATGAGTAGGATTCCTTATGCATCGGTCATAGGATCCATCATGTATGCCATGTTGTGCACTTGTATGATGTTTCTTAGCATTGAGCATGGCAAGCAGATACCAGTCAGATCTAGGAGAAGCTCACTGGATAATTGTAAAAAATATCCTTAAGTACTTGAAAAGAACAAATGATTTATTCTTAGTCTATGGAGGTGAGGAACATATCACTGTAAGTGGTTACACTGATGCTAGTTTCCAAACCGACAAAGATGACCTTCGATCGCAGTTACGGTTTGTCTTTGCGAGAATGGTGGAGTGGTGTACTGGAAGAGTTCCAAGCAGGACACTATTGCAGATTCTACGACATAAGCTGAGTATATTGCTGCTTTAGAAGCATCAAAGGAAGCTGTATGGATTCGAAAATTCATAGAAGAATTGGGAATCGATCTTATTGGTTCGAATCCAGTGGACCTCTATTGTCACAACGATGGGGCCATAGCTTTGGCTAAAGAGCCTAGGACTCACTAGAAGACCAAATACACACTCAGGAAGTATCACCTCATTCGGGAATTCATTGAAAGAGGCGATGTCAAAATATGTAAAGTTGCAATAGAATTAAATGTAGTTGATCCGTTGACGAAGGCTCTTCCACGACCTAAGCATGAGCGTCATTGTAACGCTTTTGGCCTTAGACATATTACTGATTGGTCTTGATGTAAGTGAGAGTATATGTAATATACATTTTCATTGTTCATTAATAAAACATATGTTATATTTGATTTCGATTTAATTTGAGCATATGATTGAATACAAAATCTTTGTTCCCTGAATATTGAATGTCCTTAATAGAAAATCAAATAAATGATTTAATCTTGAAACTCTATTAATAGAATAGATAATAATATTCTAAATGTCCCTAGTCAATTATCATTGTGCATTGGGACGTCAATGGTGTTTGAGACTAGTATGTGAGTCAACCGATGATCAAATTTCACGGGTCATTAGTATAGAGATATAAAGTTGATTACATGAAATACATGTTGGATAACATTATATTGGATAGACCGCTATGAGAATGCTGTAGGATTGTTATATGATGTCATCAGTGTTTCTCATCACAACTATAGAGTATAGTCCTTTGACCTGAGTCTACCACGGTTTCCTAGATGTGGATTGGCATGCTTTGACATTATCAAACGTCAACCGTAACTAGTAATTATAAAGGTAATGGTTGGGCATGTCACGAATCGTGCTGAGGGATGTGAGTAGACAAGATGGCATTTGTCCCTCTCATATAACGAGAGTATGATATCATGGCCTTCCGTAGAGTTGAGACTGCGAAATGCATGGCCATGCTCAATTGAGTTAAAGAGTCAACTATTTGGTTTGACAGTCTAACTGCGGTATTGGGAAAATGAGTTTGAGCTATATAAGAATGACACTTGTTCTGCCTTATGCTTAACTCGGATATCAAGTGACAAAGGGATTTAGTTTGTATAATTGGTCCTAGTGCAAGTGGGAGATTGTTAGTGGTCTGCCCTAAGAACTAATTAAGGTTGATACTCTAACATTAGTTGTTGATAAAGCTGTGTCAGAAAACTGACCTTCACTATGCTTAGATAGTCGTAATGTCTTGCTAGAGACCGCTTGTGACTTGTGAGCCAAAAGAGTTTTAAGCATACTGCTAACGTCTAGTGAACTTACAGGGTTGTGCACAATAGCGAACTGATATAATATTTTCTTTGCGCCTTAATCTACTTAAGAAGTATATCTCAATTTATTCTCCTATTACGAATATCTATATGATTGTGCGCGTTATGAGATAACGATTAAATGCACGGTTGAGTGGACGGTTTATAGGACGTCGTGGGTCCAGGCTGTTAAGTCATGGGGCCCAAACCGCCAAACGTGGGATATAAGAAATAATCCTAAAGACGCCTCAGATCGATAGAGAGAGAATATTATTCTCGAAAAGAAAAATAGAGAATAGTTATTTGTTCAGGCGATCGCGAGAAATACTCCAAGATCTGAAAGCTAGCACTTGGATCGTGGGAGAACTCAATCCGTGTATGTGGATACTAGTAGAGGCGCAATACTTGGGGTGTTAATCCAGACACAACCGACAGTTAATTTGTCGCCGACCGCAAAAGGTACGTCTTGAACCTATTTTGATTTCAATATGCACATTGATCTTATTTAAGGATTCGTTTCGGTACGTTTTATGAATTCAGGAAACCCTACAGAAAGAATATGCTGAATAAAGTAAAGAAAGAGACAGAAGACATATCAAACCCTAAACAATAAACATTATGGTTTTTTTTTTAAATTCGAACGGTCCGGTTTGGTTCTATGTCCATGGAATCAGGGGACCGCCCGGCCACCGGTTCCAATATTAAGAACCGAGAACCAGACTTGACCCATATAGAATCATGAATTGGACCACTAGTCCGGATCGGTCCGAACGGTTTCCAGTTTGGGCGATCTGATTTTCTTACCCCCAACTTCTACATCCTAAAAACATGCATGTACAAACATCGGCTACCATCTAAGGATCGAGCATTATAACCATAGGCGAATCATCGTCGTCCTCTCCATCATCAGGGCCATGGAACCCTATCAATGGCCCAACCATCTCGCTATCCACATCCATATGCCAGGCGGTGAAGCAGTAGGGAAGAAGCACTGGTAACCCTACTTCCATTTAGACAGTGAAACTAAGATTAACATATAACAAATCATTCCATGGTACTAGTGCATCCTCATATACCCACCCTATATACAAAGGTACTCCACAGCATGGAACGTGAGGGTCCATTCTATAAATCTTAAAAATTATGGAGTGAGCCAAAGCCAAGTAAATGAAAGCCTCTAAGTCTGGTAAGTGCTCCTCTTACAACTCAACATGGTACACAAATAAGAAGTATTCAAAGCAATGCATAAATGCCTAAGCATACACATGTTCTTCTTTCATGACGGTAACCGTATTGCTTGATATTACTCATTCAAGGCATTCAGATGACATGTCATATCTTAATGCACCAGTATCACCTGGTGTTTTATCAACATGATTATATACATACACATGAACATACGTTATCATCTTTACTTCTCCTCCCGAACACGCCTAGGGCATCTGGACAGACGCGGCATCCAATATCACATAGTATGGGCATCTCAACTCTCGAGGCATCTCGTAACACTCAACGAGGCATCCCAGATCACATAGCAACAGCATCCTGAATCTCTTGGTACATCTCGTAACACTCCACAAGGCATCCTAGATCACACAACAGATACATCACAACTCCGCGGCATCGTCACCACCATTACGTAGATGGCAAAATATGTTTATAATCTTTTAGATAATCATCATGCAAAGATGGTGCCCATGAAAATGCTTAAAATCAGCATTATAACATCATCATATTTCTCAAACCGTCATCCAAGCATAAGCATTTTCATGCATCATTTCGGCAACTTAGGAAATGGACACACCAAACCTGTAGCCAACTCCGCGCAAATAGGCAACTTTTACTTCTGTTTTTTAATTATTATTATATTATCGAAAATAACCAGGACTCCAAGATCGGCACGACAATGTTGCAATCGGTGTACTCGGTCGACGCAGTTGACCATAGGTGACATTCAGAGAACCCTCCGTAGTTGTCGTTTTTTCATTATATACAATACCATTAATTTATTCATTATTATATTATAATCATTACTTCTATCCATAACCGTGTCGGACCCAGGGGGGAAAAAAAAAGGTAACAGTGTTACCGTTGGTGACTTCCGTTAGTTATATTATGTAACCCCTATATTACTCTTTACGCCCATTAACTTTCAATTCTCGTCAAATGACAATATAAAATCCCTTTTTCGAAAAAAAAAACCCAAATTGAAACACAGCAACTCCGTTTAAAGTTTCATTACCAAGCCTCAGACTTTTTTTTTTATTATTATATGTACTTATCGTCAATTCGAACTTGAACTAGCAGACAATAAGCAACCAAGTTAAGAGTACTATCATTCCAACTTAGAATTTTCACTTACCTCAAAAATATTAGCTAATGTAACACCTTCAAATAAATGAAATCGAGATTCAATATCATCATCAACAACACATTTATCCCAAACTAGTTGGGTCGGTAGTCGATGAACCCCTAGAGATACATAATCGAGGAAAAATAGATAAATATGTAAAAATAAAATAAATAATATATATAATTACTGAAAATGTCAGTCAAGAACATGAAAGTTCTGCCCCTCCACAATACTAATAGACTTCCTCCACTCCATCCTAAGACAAACCATACGTTAATCTATTTCTTACCCCATTAAATCTTGTTTTACTACTTTTCTCTAAGTAAGTCTCGGCCGACCTCTTCCTTTCTTTGTATTATACTTTCGATAACAAACTTCTGTTCTTACCGGAGCATCTAGGGATCTTCGCCCAAACTATCTCAATTAATGTTCTCTCATCTTTTCTGCCACCGATTTTGCTCTAACTTTTCGTTGAATATTTTCATTCATTATCTTATCTATCCTTGTATAACCATATAACTACATTGACATCCCCATTTTCGCTACTTTCATTTTATGCATATATTGTTTCTATGTTAGCCAACATTCAGTTCCGTATAGCATGGCATGTCTTACAATTGTTCTAAAAAAATTTTCTTTTAACCTAAGAGCAATTTTGCAATCACTCAAAAATCATGATGCACTACGCTATTTCATCCAACCTACTCTGATTCTATAACAAATGAAATCGAAGTTTGTTATGGGTGGAATTACTCGAACCTTATCCTAGCTGAAACCTTCCTCTCCCTCAACCATTTTAGGAAAAATAAGAAATGGATTTTTAGAGCCTCCAATGGACTCTTGTACTTGCGGTTCACATCCCATGCAAAACAATTTCATATCCGTATAGGTTTTACTAAGATTAGCTCTAATGCTCATCCTCTTAAAACTTTCATCAAAACCTATACACGCATTTATAAATTCAATTCAAAGAATGGAAGGAATTTCTTAGAGCCTTAAAGCTAGAACAAATCCGATGGCGGCTTAGATTACCAACTTTAGGCAAAGTCAGGCTCGCATGCAATGGCAAGTATCCAGTCCCCTTATTAGGGTTCACAGGCGCCACTATATATTATTCAAGGAGAGTCATACGGCAATATGGGGTATTGCAAGATGTTCCTTCATCGCCACAATCAGATGTCTACTCGTTTGACGTGCCGAAAGAGATCCTTACAAGAGAGAAAAAAAAACAATACAAAGCTAAGGCGGAGTCCATCATACGCGTTTTGAAGGACTCCCGAGCGAAAGACGTAGAATGGCCAAATGATATAACTCCCGAGATAGATACTCACAAAGCTTCTACCGAATATATCCAACGCTTTGAGGCGACCAGATGTAGTTTCATTGAGCCTTACCTATCCGAATACAATGTGCCATACGTGCCCGGAGTGGAGCCATATATACCTGAAGACATGGGATCATCGCCATATTCAAGAGACGAGGATTCCCAGAATGAGGGATTTGATCTTTACTAGGACGATAAGGGTGCCTTAGACCCTAAGCGCCCTAAACTTGGATAGACTATTTTGTCAAGTGTAAAACGTGTGAACATTATAATTTTTTCTTGACATTGGGATATTTATTTGTATTAAATATTACTTTTAACACATGTGTATGAGCATAAGCATATTTTATCGATGCATCAAAACTATCGCTAAAGATTGTGCTTCCTTTAATTTCATGAATTCTCTTGGCAAATGATTGAAATGACCGCTCATGTGAGACTAGAGCTTGCAAGGTAGTCATTTTTCTCATCCATTAATAGAAAACATGCAATTGAAGGAATTCTGTACTTTCCTTATTTGTTCTAAAGAGATGCTTACTTGTTACTTTCAAATAAATAAATATTCTCTAATCACGGAATTATCAAGACATCATTTTCGTACTCGACTTAAGACGAGGATGGAATAGCAAGAACTGACTACATGAGTGGGCGTGTTAGAAATCTAGATGGCTACCATGACTACCTTGATGGCTGAAATTAAGGCTATGTTGAAAGCTTCCCAAGTTAGACAAACGGTGATGCCTAACATGAACGACTCAGGTCAATCTTCAATACCTGATACAATTGATAAAGGGACTACTGAAAGCACCCAACATGTCGTAAAAGGTGTTCATGAGCCAAATGTCCCACTACAGCCGAAGATACCTCATATTGCCATCAATCTCGAGAAAGAGGAGAAAGAAAAGTAGGCTGGAAAAATTAAAATTGAGGCTAAGAGAATAGCCAAGATTGAAGAATGTTTGAACAGTCAGGGCTATGAGTTAGCTCGTTTCGACAAAATATCTACGTTCGCTAAAGTGGAGACTCCTCCGAATTACAAAGAGCCGGACTTTGTGAGAAAATACGATGGGACAAGTTGTCCACGTGCTCATCTCAAATACTACATGCGCAAGATGGCACACTATTCTAATTATATTCCATTTCTAATGAATACATTCCAAGAAAGTCTGGTTGGCGCTACTTTAGCTTAGTTTATTGAGTTAGACCTAGATCATTACGATGGATGGGAGGATCTTGTTGAAGATTTCCTCAAGCAATATAAGTTTAACAAGGCTACGGTCCCGACAAGGGAAGATCTGTTGCAGAGGGTGAAAGGGAGAAACGAAACAATCAGAACATGCGCCCAGAAATGGCGTACCTTGGCAACTCAAGTAAAACCTCCAATTTCAGAGGAGGATTTGATTGACCTGTTCCTAAAGGCACTTCCATATGAGTATTTTGATAGATTGAACATTTCAGGATGTCAAACCTTTACACACTTGATTAAGGTGGCTGAGAGATTGGAGTGAGCTTTGAGAGAAAGAAAGCCACATGGAACTTCAACAATAAAGCAACATCCCCTGAGGAAAGAAAGGGAGGCTAGAGTTGATATAGCCTTTGTGCCGAATTCCAATAAACCCAAGGCGTTCGCTAATTCCAATCAGGCAAGAGAGGGATCATCATGTTTAGTGTCTAAGGGACAAGAGCCTAGGAAGAGACAATTTCCGAAGCAATTCTCTCAACTTCTCAGGTCCTTATCTAAGTTGCTCTCGATGTTACTAGAGCAACACTTGGTGGCAAAGGAACCTCCTAGAACAAATCCGATGAAATATCATGGTTTTGATGAAAGCCAAAAACATGCACCTATCATATGGAGGAAAGAGGCCACAATGTAGATAATTGCTATATCCTTAAGCTGAAGGTTCATTGGCAATCAAATTCTAAAATTTGATGATGTAGCTCCAAATGTACAAGAGAATTTACTCTCTGATCACCAAGCAGTTGGTGCAATATTTGTTGACGAAGAAGAAAACCACCTTGAGCTAAAGATAAATGTGCCTAAGCCAACAAACATTCTGGCAATCGCCTCGTCATATCCA
Organism: Rhodomyrtus tomentosa; assembly: GCA_028455895.1. NCBI lineage: Eukaryota > Viridiplantae > Streptophyta > Magnoliopsida > Myrtales > Myrtaceae > Rhodomyrtus > Rhodomyrtus tomentosa. The sequence goes on along the minus strand of JAPCWY010000003.1, from coordinate 41,805,906 downwards.
AAAGAAGGGGAAGCATCAGCTGAAAGAAAGAAGCTATGCATTGCCAAGATGATGAGCCTAGGGATAATGTCAAGCATTGCTGATGTAGAATTTAAAGGAATTAGAGCCTCGGTGAACTTAGAATGGAACCAATTTGTGGTTGAAACCGAGCGAGGAAATATGTGGAATGTTCCACATGAAAGTTTGGTAGGTAATGTAGAGCTGATTACTAAACCAGAAAAAGAGCTTGACGAAGACGAACTACAAGCCGTTAAACGAAGCCAGGCTTATCGCAGATTTGCAGCTGAAGCACTAGAGAAAGACGAAGGTATAGACAATCTAAGTGAGGATTCTGGTGGATATAATTTCAAAGCGAAGTACTCTGCTCCTCCCAGCTTTTTTTAGAGAATGGAGGATATCATACCCGATGGATGGAGAGGTATGGATGATCTTGTTCAACTCGAAATTCAAGAGGCAATGATAGAGCTTTTAATAGAAAAACCTGAATCATCACTCAATCGGGTGATATCGGAACATCTCCAATGCATAGAAGAACAAGTGAATGATCTCTCAAGAGAGATGAAGGATGTGTCGTGTTAATTAATAACGTGCGGTCTCCCTCAGATGACAGATAACAAGCTTGACACGAAGCAATACGTTAGGATGGAGAAATTAATGGCCTATTGGCAAAGCTTGACTGAACTATTCAAGAGAATTAGAAGACACTTGAAGATTATAATATCAACTGAGTCAAGTGATACTGACAATTACCACCAGACGGGATACGAAGACTTCCCTAAGGACTGGAGCGATATAGTGGCAATGATTGAAATTGTTACGACAGTGGTGATTAAACTGAATGAGCTTGACAAGCTAAGCCAAGAAGATGATTGTTTGGTGAAACCAGTGGTAATTCACCTACCAAGAGATGAATCCGATAACGAATCCGAATTAGAGATATCCCACCTAATGACTGGAATCATATAAGTCCCGCCAGGTGAGATTTACGACTCTAAGGTAATTCATTAGGACTATGGAACAAGTGAAGTAGATGTCGTGATGAGATCCGAACCAGTTTACTCCCCAAGAGAAGGCGAATTAGAGAAGAAAGAGGTATCAAAAGAGGATGTAGAAAAACGCCTATCTATCGTCAAGACCAGCGAATTTGAGGTGATAGAGCAGTTAAGAAAAATGCCAGCCCAGATATCTCTGTTGGATTTGTTCATCAATTCAGAAAAACATAAAGATGCGCTGCTAAAGGTGCTAAATGAAGTGCATGTCCTCGAAACCATCAACAACGTACAATTGAGAGATTTTGTAGAGGCAATCCTTCTTAAGGATCAATTGAGCTTCTCAGACGAAGATTTCCTCATGGATGGAAAATGGCACAACAAGGCCTTATACATCACTGTCCACTATAATAGGAAGAGAGTGGCACACATGTTAATTGATGACGGATCAGCTTTTAACATCTTCCCATTGGCTACATTGAGGAATTTAGGCATTAAAGAAGAAATAATTCAAACTTCCAAGACAGCTGTTAGAGCCTTTGATGGGATGAAAAACACAGTGGTAGGCGGGATTGAGCTGGATGTGCTCATAGGCCCAACCAAATTCTTAATAAACTTCCAAGTGATAGATCTGCCGAGCGCATTTGGATTCATGCTAAGGAGACCCTGGATTCACATCGCTGGAACTGTACCTTCGAGTCTACATCAAAAAGTGTGATTCGTGATTGATGGGAAGGTGATTACGGTCCATGGGGAAGTTGACCTCGTTGCACATCAGAATAGCGCTATCCCCTACATTGAACTTGAAGTTAAGGAAGAAGCTAGCTATCATTCCTTGGAGCTGGCGACAGTAATCCACATTCCTATGGGGGCAAAACTGAAGGTTCCACTCGTCTTGAAGCTAAATCTTTTACCAGCTAAAATGTTACTAGCATATGGGTTCAACCGGGAAAAGGTCTTGGCAAGCATGGTCAATGAATTAACACTCATCTGCTGTTGAAATTCAATTAGCATAAGATAGGTTTGGAATATTATAACACTCATATTGGTGACTCCATCTCTAAGACAGTAGGTCGAGGCCTAGGTAAAAGCCGTGGATGCCATGGATGCCAACGAAATCAAAAGTATTCCTTCATTGGTTCTTCAACCTAGAAAGGAAAATATAAGACGTTCAACAACCCTTTGAACGAGTATTCTAGCAAAGACTCTAAATGGTTGTCAGATGAAGGGATGACTCCGTTAGCAGAACCAGATCTCACGAACCCTTTTCTAGTAGATGACTCTATGAATGTCATTATAGAGTGGCTTGATGAGGAAGCCGATACTTCTGAGTAAAGAAATATCTCCCTTATTTTTAATATTACATTTAAATTCTTGCATTTCTTCGCACTATTCATCTTTGTTGTTTGAAGTAAAGGCATGCAAACGCCTTTGAATCTCAGACCGTTGGTTCAAACAGCATGGCTTGTAATGCTGCCTATTTTTGCATCCAATAAAACACATGAGTTTTCTTAAGGACATATGAGACTACAAATCAGCCCAATGATAATACTAGCCTTCCATATGGGAAGTTTGAGGCCTGATTTGCCATATGATTCCTGATTTTCAAAAGATTTTTTAGGAGCAAAGATGTTCGAGGACATGCGGACTAGTTCTATTTATGCTTGTACTTACCTGAAATCTCTTTGGAAAAGATTTTTCACACTCATGCACCGCATTTCTGTATGAGGTAAAGACTAACAATTCTCATGACATCTCATACATACATGCAATGTTATTGTGCAAACCAGATCACCAAGATAATTACTCATGCGATATTGAGGAAGATGAGGATGAGAGTTGCGCAGCTATTCGTAGAGATTGAAGTGCCTTTGAAAATCCGACACCTCCCACTTCAGAAGAGCCAATAGTCATTAACTTAGGTGATACTGCAAATGTCAAAGAAGTCAAGATTGGTGGACATCTGTCCCGGGCTGAAAGGTTCAGATTCACTGAATTGCTTAAAGAATACCATGACATTTTTGCATGGCCATACGCTGATATGCCAGGTTTGGATATGAGAATTATGGAACATGCGTTATCCATGGATCCCATTGTCAAACCCGTGAAACAAGATAGCAGATGGATGAAGCTGAGTTAGAAGACTGAATTAAAGAAGAAGTGATGAAACTTCTTAGAGTATGCTTAATTGAAGTCGTCCCTTACTCAGATTGGATTGCAAATATAGTCTCCGTCATGAAAAAAGATGGCAAAGTCCGAATCTGTGTGGATTACCGGGACTTGAATAAAGCAAACCCAAAGGATGATTTTTCACTTCCTCACATTGATGTGTTGGTGGATAGCATGGCAGGATATGAATTGTTCTCATTTATGGACGAATTCTTTGGATATAACCAAATCCTCATGAAATAGAAGGACAAACCAAAAACTGCATTTACCACCCCTTAGGGGAATTTCTATTATAAAGTAATGCCCTTTGGACTAAAGAATGCTGGGGCAATTTATCAGAAGACAATGGTCACCTTATTCCATGACATGATCCATAAAGAGATCGAAGTATATATCGATGACATGATCTTCAAGTCCAAAAAAGGACAAGTTCACATTCAAGTGCTACGGAAACTATTTAAGCGACTCCGAAAATACAAGTTGAGGTTGAACCCTAACAAATGTGTGTTTGGGACGAAATCAGGAAAACTTCTCAGATTCATGGTCAGTAACAAGGGCATTGAAATTGACCCTTCTAAAATTCAAGATATTTATGACCTAGCAACTCCCTCGACAGTGAAAGAAGTAAGAAATCTTCTAGGGAGGTTGAACTACATTACCAAATTCATCAATCAGTTATCGAACGTGGCTAAACCAATCTTCAAATTGCTCAAGAAGGGCGAGAAAGTGACCTGGGATATAGAATGCAGTCAGGCATTTTAGAAGATCAAAGCTTATCTAGCCACTCCACCAGTACTTGTGCCACCAATCCCAAGTCACCCATTGACCTTATATTTGAATATACATCAAGAGTCTTTGGGAGCCTTACTTGCTCAAACAAGCTATGTGGATGATAAAGAAAGAGTTGTCTACTACTCGAGTAAGAAGTTTACTTCATCCGAAGCACATTATGTGCTTGTTGAGAGGGCTTGTGTGGCAACAGTTTGGGTACTTTGTAGATTGAGGCAGTATACTCTTCACCACCATATTCATCTGGTGACAGAAAATGACCCTATCAAATATCTCCTCGAGAAGCCTGTATTGATAGGGAAGTTAGCAAAATGGTAAGTAATGTTGTCTGAATTTGATATCAAAAGCTCTCCGTAGAAATCTGCGAAGGGAAGAGCCATAACTAATATGTTGGTAGAGAACGCCCAAAATCACCCATCTTCTGAACAATCAAAGATAGAAGATTAAGTTCTGAACCTGACAGAAGACAAATGGGTCATGTATTTCGATGGTGTCATTAATTTATGGAGAGCTGGCACGAGGGCAGTGCTGATATCCCCTTATGGTCAACATTATCCTGTTGCAGCAAAACTGACTTTCCCTCACACAACAATTTTTAAGAATACGAGGCGTGTATCCTAGGTCTACAGTTGGCCATCTCCATGGAGGTACCTAAATTATAGGTTTACGGAGATTCTATGCTCATTATTTTTCAAACACAAGGGGAGTAGAAGATGAAGGACACAAAACTCATCCCTTATCATGAGTAACTAGAAGAATTGGCACTTAAATTCGAAGAAGTGTCGTTTGAATACACGCCAAGAGCGTAGAACCAGTTCGCCGACACGTTGGCCACGCTCGCTTCCATGCTGCAAATAACTAATGGATTAAAAATAGAACCACTAAGAATTGGCATAGTCAGAAAATCAGCTTATTGTATGCTGGTCGAAGAAGAATTCGGCGGAAAGCCTTGGTACCACGATATCAAGAATTATCTCTTGAAGAAAGAATTCCCTAATCAATGTCAAGTAGGAGATCGAAGATATATAGCTAAGATGACTAATAAATTCTTTTTCAGTGGACAAACCTTGTATAAAAGGTCTCTCGATTCTACTCTGTTAAGGTGCGTAAATGTTAAAGAAGTAAACACTCTCATGAGAGAAGTTAAAGTATATGCGGGTCGCACATGAATGGCCATCTCCTCGCGAAGAAGATCATGAAGCTTGGTTATTATTGGATGACCATCGAATCAGATTGCAATCAACATGTCAGGTCATGCCACCAATGTCAAGCATATGGCGATAATATTAATGCGCCCCCAAACGAACTACATCAAATGTCTGGAGCTTGGCCTTTCTCTATGTGAGGAATAGATATGATAGGACCTATCAATCCAACAGCTTCAAATAGCCATCGCTTCATTCTAGTTGCAATTGATTACTTCACGAAGTGGATAGAGACTAGTTCTTACACAAATGTCACGGCGAGAAGTGTGGCAAGATTTATCAAGAGGGATATAATCTCTCGATGTGGTACCCCTCGAGCGATCATTACAGACAACGGGGTCCAACTTAAACAACAAGATTGTCGATGATCTACTGGATCACTTTGGCGTTCGACATCTTAATTCTTCCCCTTACCGCCCACAAATGAATGGAGCAGTGGAAGCAGCAAACAAGAACATCAAGAAGATCTTGGCTAAGATGGCTGAGAACTACAGGGATTGGCATGAGAGGTTACCCTTCACCTTAATGGGGTATCGAACTTCGATCAGGACCTCAACAGGGGCAACTTCTTATGCATTGGTATATGGGATAGAGGTTGTCCTGCCTATAGAGATTGAGGTTTCGTCTTTGAGAATATTATCAGAAGTTAAACTCTCTGAGGCAGAGTGGAACAAACATAGATATGAACAGCTAAATCTGATAGACGAGAAGCGTATTAGAGCGATTTGTCATGGCCAAAGCTACCAGAAGAGGGTGGCCAGGTCGTTTAACCAGAAGGTCAAACCTAGAAGTTTCAAGGAAGATGACCTGGTGATAAGGAAGACTTTGCCAAATGCTACTCATCCGAGATACAAGTTTATCTCAAATTATGAAGGCCCTTATGTTGTTAAAAAAGTCCTTGTGGAAGGGGTGTTAATTCTGATAAATTCTGAAGGAGAAGAATTGGGATACCCTGTAAACTCAGATGTTGTGAAAAAGTATTATCCTTAAAATGAAATCAGACGGTGGTCACTTGATTTTATTCGAAATGATTCGAGTCGCCTTAGCAGTCATTACATAGACACATCATGCATCCATGCATACATGGCATGTGTTATGTTTTGTAGGATTCCAAGATGTGGGCTCAAAATCAAGCTTGTTCAAGTGAGACAAAGACCAGAATAGCCTCCTAACGCATAGAACCAGGTGACATGTATCTGTTCCATCGAGTATTAAAATATCTTCCACTCATTAAAATTTCTTTTCTCTTCATGCAGGGATGTCCAATGAAGGCAAAAAGCAGCAATGGAGAAATACTGTAAAATTTCTCATTATTAAGCTTATTCGAGCGAGACCAAGAACAGAATAGCCTCCTGACGCATAGAACCAGGTGACATGTATCTGTTCCATCTAGCATTAAAACATCTTCCACTCTCTAGAATTTTTGTTCTCTTCATATAGGGATGTCCAATGAAGACAAAGAGCAGCAATGGACAAATACTATAAAATTTCTCACTTTCTGGTAAGAAAGAAAAAGCTGAAGATAAACATGAATGTGGTCCAACTTAGGAATAAACCATGCTTCCAAAGAAAAATTTCTAACACTTGTTGTACACGTGTTAGGGTAAGAGGTTATCCAAACGCGACTAAAGCACGCATGATGCATCATTAATTCTCTATGAGATGAAATGTTTGGAGAAAAACAGAATGATTTTTTCAAAACAAAGTTGTTTAAGCTATCTAACAGAAATGTTTCTTCAGATAAGTGGCAAGTCTAATCCAAACACGTCCTATGCACACCAGAGAGATCAAAGAAGTGTAAGGATAGAAAATCCTGAACCCGAGGATGTAAGAGCTATTCGCATCAATTACATGGATTGGGATGACAGAGGCATTTATTCTTCTCCATAAACACTACAAGTGATCATTGATAAACCCTTTGAGCGGTGGTTTTCATTTCTTAACCCTGTCAAGAGCCACCCCACATTAGGGTCGTATAGAAGCAGTTCAACAGCTTGGAAAAGTAAATGGTTAGAAATTTTTTTGCTCGAATTAACATCAATCTTCGTGTGTTGATATGCATTGATCTAGGCACCATAGGAAGACGAAAAGACGTTCATTTCTCTATCCTATACACTTATACCCTTTGTATAGCCAATTTAAGCCTACATATTCGTTTCATGTACCCTCATTAGTGATCATTGCATAGCGCGAAGACAAAGGTGACAAAGACACTCGTAGACAGAGAAGCTGAAGAAGTAAGAGCTACATGAAATTTTCAAAGCAAAATGTTCAGACAGGATGAGACTCAAGTTACATATCTTATAAGATCATAAAAATCCTAGTTCCTAGAAAAAGAAAAGGAAAAGATAGGATCAAAAAAGAGAAAAAGCCGAATCTCTATGCTTTAAAAATGAATAAAAAGTTCGACAAGAACAAGGTTGACGCTCATTGAAATGCTGAAAGTCGTAAGACTAATTTTGAGATACCAAGGGATTACTAGATGCTTTCACCCCCAGCAACTTCTAAAATAGAGAAGAATCCTCAGAAACTATGTAACAAAAGGCTACCCCTTGAATGAAATCATAGCCAACCGCTAAAAGATACAGAAAGTCTTTCAAAGATTAGACACGTTCTCAAGAAGACTAAAGATGTTCTTCAAAAAGTCATCGACCAGAGACAAAACAAAAGATTGATCAGCAATGATCACCAATGTTAAATCCTTCGCGATTCTGGACCAAAAACAAGCATTTTTTTGTCCCCAATCCTACCGACATTATAACCCTTCGCGGTCTTTTCTGACTAAGACGCCTAGGTCAATGCGTAACTTAGCTCGAAAAGGTACGAGCAAGATTATTTCTTTCTCATTTTGCAGGGCCCTAACTTGTAAACCTAGAGCAGATGAAGAAAGATTTCTTTCAAAAGGCCTGACTCGGAGAATGAGTCCCCCTTGGAAACTATGTCCAAGCCCAACGTTACGGTCCCATAAAGACCTTCCAACTGATCGGAGTGTATGCGTTGCGAATAGCCCCGAAAGCCCAGGTGTAGGTTATTAGGAAATTTGAGCGCTTTCTTCGTAAAAAGTCAAAGTCGAAGGATTAGAGAGAAACCCTCCTTGATGAAGAAATTGCAATAGAATGCTTAAGAGTGAGTTTTGTTGGAAATTTCAAAAAGTTTGATCCAGGATTTTCCTTATAGGGATTTCTAATCATTTTTGCATACTTCAAGATGTCTTGGATAACATCTAACATCATAAGTCATTTTGCATAATTGCATAGGTCAAAGTAAAGCTTTGCCTGCATTATAATCGTCATTGCCTCAAGATAATTGATTTCTTTTATGAGGAATGAATTCTCGGGTTTAAACTTCTATAAGACTCATGACAGCTCCGGGTCAAAGAAGAATACCTTGCTCAACAATGAAGAGCTTCAAAATCATTTTTCTGAAAGATTTCAAGTAATTCCTAAATCCTAGAGGAATCTTGTTAACAAAAGTTTTTGCAGGTTTAATCTCTCTGTAGGATACTTGGAGTTCACAAATCCCAGAATGGTGCATTGCACGTTGAGAAGACAATATTTAGAATCAGCTTTCTGTAAGGTTTTAGGTAACCCTTAAACCCCAGAATAGCTCCTTTGATAAAACATAAGAGTTAGGTATATCTTATGTGTATAGACCTTCGTTGATTCCTCAAGATGTAGGATCAGTCTAGTCTCCAACAAACCCTAAAAAACGGGTGCGTCACTTTTAGGTCCCTTGTGGATGGGAAGCCTAGTCTCCGATAAACCCTAAAGAACAGATGCGTCACTTTTAGGTTCCTGGTGGATGGGAAGCCTAGTGTCCAACAAATCCTAAAGAACGGATGCGTCACTTTTAGGTCCTTGGTGGATGGGAAACCTAGTCTTCGACAAACCCTAAAAAATGGGTGCATCACTTTTAGGTCCCTGGTCGATGGGAAGCCTAGCCTCTGACAAACCCTAAAGAACGAGTGCGTCACTTTTAGGTCCTCTGTGGATGGGACGCCTAACCTTTGACATTCCCTAAAGAACGGGTGCGTCACCTATAGGTTCTTGATAGAAAGGAGTCATATTCATGGTATGATCCGCCATACGGATCAAAACCTTCGACAATCCCTAAAGAATGGATGCGCCATACATAGGTTCCTAATAAAAAGGAATCATATTCATGGTCTAATCCACCATACTGATCAAAACCTTTGATAATCCCTAAAGAACAAGTGCATCACCTATAGGTTCCTGATAGAAAGGAGTTCTATTCATGGTCTGATCCACCATACGAATCAAAACCTTCGACAATCCCTAAAGAACGGGTGCGTCATCCATAGGTTCATGATAGAAAGGAATCATATGCATGGTCTGATCCACCATACGGATCAAAACCTTTGACAATCCCCAAAGAACGGCCTGTAGGTTCTTGATAGAAAGGAGTCTTATTCATGGTCTGATCTACCATACGGATCAAAACTTTCGACAATCCCTAAAGAACGGGTGCGTCATCCATGGATTTCTGATTGAAAGGAATTCTATTCATGGTCTAATCCACCATATGAATCAAACCATTTGACAATCCCTAAAGAATGGGTGTGTCACCTATAGGTTCCTAATAGAAAGGAGTCCTATTCATGGTCTGATCCACCATATGGATCAAAACCTCCGACAAACCCTAAAGAATGAGTGGTCATCCATAGGTTCCTGATAGAAAAAAGTCCTATTCATGGTCTGATTCACGATACGGATCAAAACCTTTGATAATCCTTAAAGAATGGGTGTGTCATCCATAGGTTCCTGTCAGCTAGGAATCTCATTCTGATTTGGCCTACCATACGGGCTAAAACTTAACTGCCCTAGGATACTCAAGAAACGAGTCCCTAAGTATCCACTTGAATCCGCCATACACCATGCATGGCACACGAACATCAGGCAGGTGAGTAATAGGTGAGTATTTCTACTTCTTTTCTTTCTTACATTAGCAAAAACAGAATGAGTAGAGCGTTCACCAGTAAGACAAGAAAGATTGAATCGAATCGATCAGCATAGGTGGTTTGGTCCAATTTAGCCATTTGAGCCCTCAATTGCACAATTTTCTAATTTGCAATTAAATAAAAATTTGAGGGTTTTGTAGAAATTGACATGAACTTTTAGGCAAAATCACATTTTTAGATAATACTCATATCCTAAATTCGATTATGAGATTTAATTGCAAAAATTCTTCAAGAATTAAGGTTAATTTTGGAAAATCAAGTCAGAACCGGTTCTGACCGGTCAAACTGGTCTGCTACAGTGCGTCTTTTTCCTACCATTCGCGCTATTTTTGCAGTTCGAAGGGACGAATTTTGATCAAAAAATTGGACGATCAATTGACTTCAATTCATGAAATTAATGGAGGCGTTTTGTTGGCCACAAAGTCTAACGTCGATTGAGACAAGTCCGACAACATGGGTTCATCGAAATCACTCCATCAAGGCTATGGCGTGTCACAGCAATCTTCACTCAAACGCTGGACCAAATTAAGATCAAATTCGCACGAAATTTGATCACCAAAGGCCCTAACTGAATTTTCCATCATGCTCTCGCCGATTGCCAGTCGTCAGTGACCTCGGTGACCATTTCGCACGTCATTGCACGTGCGAAGGTCACCGACTCACCCTCTCCCGAACGACCAAAATTTTCGAGAGGCAATATAAAAAGAAGAGACTCATTCTTGAAGAGGGGTGGTTGATTCTGTTAAGCAGGACGAACAGAACTGAGAGAGAGACAGAGAAAGCGAGAGAGGGCTCGTTCTCCAACCTCCATCGTCAAGAACTTGAGCTTAACCGTAAGGCACTGGTTAGGCCGTCCCCGACCAAAGAAGACCGCTGGAAGTTCGCCCGGAGTTCTAGGATTTGATCGCCGCCGGCTGTACCACCTGACACTACGAAGACAAGTGAGACGCAGCTTCAAGCTCCTCACTGTGCATCAATGGCGACTCACCTGTTTCATGTCTATTCTTGCATTTAGTATGGGCATTTTGTTCCTTAGACATCACTGACCATCATCGCATCTTTATTTTGCATCGATTTTGTCTTAACACATCGAATCGAGTCTTTAAACCTTCCACCATAGCCGAGCCCTGTTCACTTTTGCCTAACCAAATCTAGGTTGTACGAGCTCGATCGAAGCTCGAGGTAAGTGTTTTGAACTTCTGAGAATGCTACTCTGTGATTAAATTGCCTTGATTTGGTGTGAATCGTGCGACAGAACTTCCATGGTCATACTCAGCATTTTGTATGATGCTTGTGATTTAGTGGATGAGATACTCTGATTCTTAATTATGTTAAACTAGAGATTATTGCGAGTTGATTGACGTTGATTTTGTGCGATTTCATTAAGATTTCACCGTCGGATCGTCGCTGGAAATTCACAGTCATCCATTCAGTGGCAGCCGCAAGGTTGAAGATGAAGATGACGTGGCGGTCAAAGCAGTCAACTTGCTGACTTGGCACTGACATGGCAGCCACGTTAGCCATACCGTTAAAGTTTAATTTGAATCTATTAGGAGATCCAATGGCTTATGTTAGGCCACGTGTTGGCGCGGTAACCGTTCAATCGGTTCTGTCAATATGAATTGAATTTTCAAAATAAAAAATAAATTTATTGATCGGACGGTCAACGATTAGCCGAGTCGTTTGATCGTTTCTGTAGATCTAAGTAATCAGATTTGACGATTGAGAGTTAGTCGGCTTTTGATCTGAGCCGTAGGTTCTAGTAATCTGATCCTAAGGCTGTGGAATAGCACGTGGTTCAATAGGAGCCGTCAGATTAAATCTGATTAATAGAAAAATAAAAAAAAAATACAAGACAATGTCGTTTTGGTGTTTGGTGCGCGCGGGTCCGGGTTTGGGCCAGGTTTCAACCTGAGTGCGTCGGGTCGACCCTATCCAAATTATTTTTTGTTAATAAAAATTTAAAAATTATTTTAAAAAAATCAGAAAAATTCTAGAAAATTCTCAAAAATGGTAGAAAATCCTAAAAAAATCCCAAAAAAATATAGGAAAATTGCGAAAAATTCCTAGACATTCCAAAAATTTCTAAAAATTGAGGATTGACCATAGACAACTGGTCGATCCTATTTTTAGGATTTCTTATCTATTCATCCGAGAATTGATGATATTACCCTTTAGGGGTAAATCGCCTCTTCCTTGTAAGCGAAATAGGTCGATAATATCAAGATAAGAATTAGGGTCAATTGGATGATCAATTCTTATGCTTGGGTCTTCAAATCTCGTCCACTTTCTTGAAATGATGATTTTACTCTCAAAGGGTAAATCGTCTTTCTTATTCCGATTAGGCAGTGAAAATTGCTCAAAATTAGGATTTGGGTCTGAAGGTTGGCCAACCCTTCTGTTTGGAATTTTCAATTTTCATCACTTTCTGAAATGATTGTTTTACCCCTTAAAAGGTAAATCACTCCAAAAATTCCAGAAAAATTTTGAAAATTCTCGAAAAATAAGAAATGGATTGGTTTGCTGACCAATCTTATTTTCACCATCTTTTGACTTCATATTTCATCTGAAATGATAAATTTATCCTTCTTGGGCAAATTGTCCCAAAACTCTTCAAAATTACGATTCTGCCCCTCAAGAGTTAATCATGTCAAAAATACTCATGAGGCTTGATTGACATATCTCTAGGCTAATAGAGCCTTATTATGGATGTTACGTTGTTTTCATGTGATTTATCCACATGTTTTTGATCATTGATTTGTGCATTCATTTTATTGATTGTGAGTGTTAGGGTAGTCATTCTTATCTGCATGGACTCCTAACCTCACTCATCTGCATGAAATCCTAGGGTTAGATAAATCATTCAACTTAGGTGCCAACAGGGCGTCAACTTTGATAGTTGGCGTAACAAAGTCCCCGATATCGTTTCTCTGATTTTCGCAGAATTGAATAGAATGCTCCCGACTATTCGATAGGGTTTCCAATCGTACCCTTTACAGAATAATTGGTGGTGACTCCTTGGCATGTACAAGTATCACATGTCACCAGACCACACTGAAGGTCGACCGCGTATCTCGCCGTTACAACTTGGGTAACGAGTCTTGGGAGAGGCCCGGGTCCGACCAGACGTCAGACGGCCCATTAACCCGCTACGCACCCTCCAGAGAGGGTCGCAACAAGGCGGTCTGGCATTTACGTCAGCAATATCGAGCCAAAATTAGTCTAAATGATTGAATTAACTCTAGGTTAAAGGTTTATGATTAAATTGACACCATTAAATATTTAAGACTAAATTGACACCAATAAAACAGATTTAGGATTTGTCTGACACTTTTTCTTATTGAAGTATGTGTTAGGATGCATGTGTGAGTAAAATCTATTAAAGATTTAAGGAATTCCACATCGAAGAATCAAAGTGGTGTAGAGCAGTTAATATATCCACGTTGGCCTATAACTCATCAGCTTAAGCTTTTGAGTAAAGGTGAATTTAACTGGATATGTTAACGGGCTCGAATGTGGGCTCCCTCTTGGCGATCTCCCCAATTAAAGTATCAGACTTCTGCTGCGCACTCCATAAAAAACATGTGAAGCCAAAATATATCATTAAGATTTCTTTTTGTCCTTTTTTATTTCCTTTTCATCTAAGTTTAAAGATACACATTATATATTAGGGATATATAGATTGTAGCCATCTAAGAGAAAAAGAGCAGATAGAAAGCACAAAAGAAAAGAGCAGATAGAAAGCGAAAAGTAGCAAACAGAGAAAAAGAAAAAGAGAGACCGTGACGGCATTCTTGAGTGTTTTCGTTTTCTTTTTGCTTCTGTCTAGTGAAAAGATCGTCAATTATATTCCTACTTTTCTAAAAAAACTAGTGGATTCACAAAGTGCCTCTGCACGGAGACGTAGCCTAGGTTTGGGTGAATTTCGATAACAAATTTTCTGGTGTGCTTCTAATTCTGTTCTTTCATAGTTATATTTTGCTACTGCGTATTTTTTGCTTGGGTTATTTTTCTGGAATTAGGGCACGATTCGTATCAAACGGTATCAGAGCCAGGTTGGTTAATCGAGAACATCGAGGGTTTTTTTAGTGACGTTCGATTGAAAGCAAACGATATGGCATAAGATAAAATTAGAAATGATAAGTTTGATGGGCACGATTTCAGATAGTGGAAACTGCAAATAGATGACTATTTTATCAGAAAGATCTCTATGCACCACTTGAGAGTTGGAAACCTGAACTCGCGGAAGTAGATCCGACAGCAGAATCATGATGGAAAATTCTTAATCGAAAAGCGTTAGGTGCGATTCGTCTAGGTTTGACGAAAAAGATAGGATACCACATCGCGAAGGAAAAATTTGCAAAAGAAGCTATGGATATTTTAACAAATATCTATGAGAATCCATCCACATCGAATTAGATATTTTTGCTAAAGAAGTTGGCTAACATGAAATTATCTGACATAGATTCTATTACAGAGCATATTAACAGTTTTACGCAGATTACAGGCCAGTTAGAATCCGCAGACATAAATCTGGATATGAAATTATAAGCTTTATTATATCTTTGCTCTCTTCCAGAAAGCTACAACACTGCGGTGTAGGGAATTTCGAGCACCATGAAGGATGATTTGACTCTGGGTGATGATGTGAGCAGTATCACGGATGAAGAGATGTAAAGAAAAGTCTTAGGTGGAGATAAGTTTTCGGCATCTGCATCTTTAGCGGCACTAGTGGTGGAGAACCGTGGAATAAGTAAAAGCAGAGAAAAATTCAGCAAACGCGGTAGGTTACAATCCAAGGGGAAGAGAGAGGTTACAAAAGATGAGTGTTGGTTTTGTCACCAGACGAGACATTTTAGATTTCAGTGTGAAGCCTACAAAAAGATGTTACGAGATGAGAATCAAGGAGCTAATGTAATAAGTGATGAACCTTTGTTAGAGAACTTGTGTTTATCTGCAAGGTTTGACTTGGTAACATATAAGTGGTTTCTTGATTCTGATGCTTCTTTTCATTGTATTTCGCAAAGAAATATATTTGTTGATTATGTCAGCGGAGATTTTGGGCAAGTGATTGTGGGAGACAACCATATGTGTCCTATTGAAGGAAAAAAAACTGTAGTTTTGAACATCTTAAGTGGCGGACGACTAATTTTGCATGAAACCAGATATATTCCCGAGTTGAAGAAAAATCTGATTTCAACTAGCAAACATGACAAAGAAGGCATGGTACTTTTGGTGGCGGAGAATGGAAGATAACCTTAGAGGCGAGAGTAGTAGTAAAGAGAAAGCATACAGGTGCACTTTACCTTCTTCAGGGAGACAATATTAGTGACATGATTGTAAGTACAGTGGCTAAAAGTAATTTATCTACTCTTTGACATTATCGTTTGGGACATCTTAGTGAAAACGGTGTCAAGTAGTTACATTCAAGAAAGTTGCTTCCAAGTTTGCGGAAAGTTGAGTTAGATTTTTGTGAAAGTTGCATTTATGAAAAACAAAAGGCAATTACTTTTCAATTGAATGTATGGCAGAATAAAAAGCAAAGGTTAGAGTTGGTTCATACTGATATGTGGGAATTGGCTTAGGAGCTCTCTTATGGTGGTAAGAGATATTTTGTCACCTTCATTGATGATGCGACATGAAAGACTTGGATTTATGCTCTCAAAGAAAAATCAGAAGTATTCGCGGTTTTCAAAATATGGAAAACCATGGTAAAAAAGAAACAGGTTGTCAAATTAAAACTTAAAAATCTGATAATGATGGTGAATACACGAGCAATGAATTTGTAAAATATTGAGCGGAGAAGGCATACATGGATTAAAAATTGTTCCTAGAACTCCTCAAGAGAATGATGTGGCTGAGAGGATGAACAAGACCATTTTGAACCGTGCAAGATGCATGAGACTACATGCTGGTCTCCCACTATATTTATGAGCTGCTACAGTTGATGCAATTGTATATTTGATTAACAGGAGTCCATCTAGTGCGTTGGATGGAGGAGTACTACAAGAGTAATGGTCGGGTGAAAAGATTAATTATTCATATCTAAAAGTTTTTTGCTGTGTTGCATATGCTTTGATTGACAGAGAGGATAGGAAAAAGCTTGATGCTAAGTCCCAAAAGTGTGTCTTTATTAGATGACAGCAATGAATATGGATATAGGTTTTGGAATTATGAGAATAACAAAAGTTATTCGCAATCGGAATGTGGTGTTCCATGAAGAAAAGATATACAAAGATCGTCAGACGGAGCATGAAACAGTAGTAGAACCAGTATATGTTGAGCTAGACACAATTCTTGTGAAAATAATTCTAGCAGATCAAAGTGCACGGAAGATGAGGTTTAAGATGAACATATTACTAATAAGCAAGCAGTTCAAGAGGAATACGGTAATCTGAAACAGGCTAATAACCCTGAAGTATATGTTTTGAGAAGATCTACACGCGTGAGAAAGCCAAAGGTAATATTTGATCCTTCTGCTAATAATGTTATGAGCCATGTCTTATATATATATATATATATATATATATATATATATATATATATATATATATATATATATATATTCGGAAGAGCCGAAAACTTATGATGAGACAAAAAAAGACACATCTCACATGTAGTAGAAATGTGCTATGAAAGACGAGATGAACTCGTTAATTCGGAACAAAACTTGGGAGTTGACCAAGTTGCTCACAGATAAAAGAGCTTTCTTAAACAAGTTGGTGTACAAGATAAAAAATGAAGCTGATGGTAGTATCAGATATAAGGCGAGACTTGTACTAAAAGACTGTTCTAAAAAAGAAGGGATCGACTACTCTGAGATATTTTCACCGATAGTAAAGATGACATCAATCAGAGTGTTGCTGAGTATAGTTGCAGCGGAGGATCTTTTTCTCGAGCAATTAGATGTAAAAACGATTTTTTTACATGATGATCTAGATGATGAGTTATACATGGCACAACCCAGAGGTTTTGAGGTCAAAGGTAAAGAGCACATGGTATGTTGCTTGAAGAAATGTTTGTATGGCTTAAAGCAAGCTCCGCGACAATGGTATTTAAAATTTGATGATTTTATGGAATAAAAAGGATTTGCACACTGTGAGGCTAATCATTGTGTTTAGTTTCGAAAGTATAGCGATGGTGATATTGTGTATCTCTTTTTTTATATTGATGACATGCTAGTGGCTAGTTCTAATATTAAGAGAATCGTAGAAGTAAAGAAGATGTTAGCAGCGTAGTTTGATATGAAAGACTTGGGAGAGGCCAAGAAAATTTTAGGCATGAAAATCATCAGGGACAGGAAAAATAGAAAACTATGATTGTCGTAGGAAGACTATGTGAACAAGGTATTGAAAAGATTCAACATGGACGAGGCAAAACCGATTGCGACTCCTCTACGGATCGCTTCAAACTTTCTAAGGATATGTGTCCGAGTACTCAAGCTTTAAAAGATGAGACGGCAGCATTGTCATATGTGTTAACAGTTGCAAGTTTCATGTATGTTATGGCGAGCACGAGACCAGACATTGCACAGGCAATGAGAGTTGTGAGTCAATATTTGCAGAACCTAGGTAAAGAATATTAGAATGCAGCAAAATGGATATTGAGATACCTAGCAGGTACATTAAATTAATCTCTTTGTTATGGAGATACATCTCTAGAATTGCAGGTTATGTGGATGCAGATCACTCGGGTGATCGAGATAATGGTAAGAGTATCACTTAATATGTCTTTACAATTGCAGATACAACAATGGGTTGGGTATCTCAACTACAGAAAATAGTGACTCTATCCACGACAAAAGCAGAGTACGTGATGATAACAGAAGCCTCTAAGGAAATCGTATGGTTACAAGATTATCTAGAGGAGTTATATCGAAAGCAGCCAGTGAGCACACTATAGAGTGATAGTCAAAGTGCAGTGCACTTAGCAAAGAATGCAACTTATCACTCAAAGACTAGACATATCAAGAAACATTATCACTTCATCAGGTCAACATTGAAAGATAACGAGTTAATGCTACAGAAGATTGATGGCTCAAAGAATCCAACTAACATGTTTACCAAGGTAGTAGACAGAGAGAATCATACTTTCTGTATTACTACTATTGGTATTACTCCATGTCAATTGATGAGAAGTATTGCAGAGGCATAAGTTCTAGTTGCTAGTTTTTGAAGAAGATGGATGCAAAGTTGCTGGATGCATCAGATATATTTATCTTCAAGTAGGAGATCAAGATTTATTTTTATCTTTTATTTTTTTTCATTTTCTTCTAGGTTTAAAGATACACCTTATATATTAGGGATGTCTAAGAGAAAAAGAGTAGATAGAAAGCCTAAAAGAAAAGAACAACTAGAAAGAGAAAAAGTAGCGAATAGAGAAAGAAAGAAAAAGAGAGGCCTTGACAACATTCTTGAGTGTTCTCATTTTTTATTTTTATTTTTGCTTCGATCTTGTGAGAAGATCGTCACTTGTATTCCTACTTTTCTCGAAGACTAATGGATTCGCAAAGTGCCTCTGCGCGGAGACTTAGCCTAGGTTTGGGTGAATTTCGATAACAAATTATCTTATGTGCTTGTTCTAATTATGTTCTTTTATCATTATATTCTACTACCGCTTATTGTTTGCTTAGGTTATTTTTCTGGAATTGGAGCACGATTCGTATCAACTGACTATTTGATGAGAGTGCGCGGAAGCTTTTGAGTGAAGGTGGGTTTGACTAGATATATTAATGGGCTTGAATATTTGCTCCCTCTTGTTGATCTCCCCAGATTAAGGTATCGGACGTTTACTGCGCACTCCCATCAAAATTGTATCAAAGCATGTGGTTGATGTCTCATGAGGTTACGAAGCGGGCTCAAAGGTAGACTTCATGGTTATGAAGTTGGGCCATTCAACTTGAGATAAGGTGATGCAAAATGATACATGAATTAAGGGGGAGCGGACTAGAATTAATACTGAGCTCACATGTGAGGGAGAGATTGTTAGAATGCACGTGTGAGTAAGTTATGTTAAAGAGTTAAAGAAATATCACATCGGAGAATCGAAGTGGTGTAAAGCAGTTAATATATCCACGTTGGCTTATAACTCATCAAGTTAAGCTTTTGGGTAAAGTTAGATTTGGCTGGATGTGTTAGCGGGCTCGAATATGAGTTCCCCTTGGCAATCTCCCCAGGTTAAGGTATCAAATTTCTGTTGCGCACTCTCATCAGTATGCAACAATATCTTCTTCTTTCTTTGAGATTTTTTCTGAACATTTGAGCATGCGTGATTCATGGCTATATTGTTTTTTTTTTTTTTTAACTTTTCACTCTATAATGAAAAGGCCAAAACCAAATGGAAAAGAGTGTAATGCATAATTGAGGAAATATAAGATATTAACCTATTACTATAGAAGTCATTTTAAGAGCCTATAATTACCCCGTCTAAATCCTATATTCTAACAATTCATTGCGTTTTTTTTTTAATGGCAGACACTCCTCAGTTTTGATAGTCAAAACCAACGGGGTCGCTCGATTTCTTTGGTAAATTTTTCTTCTCGCATTTAATT
This sequence comes from Rhodomyrtus tomentosa, assembly GCA_028455895.1. NCBI lineage: Eukaryota > Viridiplantae > Streptophyta > Magnoliopsida > Myrtales > Myrtaceae > Rhodomyrtus > Rhodomyrtus tomentosa. The sequence goes on along the minus strand of JAPCWY010000003.1, from coordinate 41,786,226 downwards.
CGAATTGCAAGATTAATTTTTACATAATTTTAAATTAATTTATACTTTTTGTTAATTCCAACCACATAATAATAGCTCGCTCCGATACTAACACCATAATTTTTCAAAATAAATTATTATTGAATTTTATTTGTAAAACAAATAAAATTGCCCCATTTTCAATCCCATATAAGATAGAAAGAAGAGTGCAAATCATTTTATTAGTTTGAAGGTTACTTTAGCCTTTCAAAATGAAGAAAAGGAAAAGTGGGTTATGTGCCACTATACTCACGTGCAAATGCATGATTATTAGGTGTACTCTGCATGATAGTGTGGTCGCGGTTAATTTTTAGCACTAAACAATAATTATTTTAGTTTTTAGTTTTTATTTGTCAAAATTTTAATAAAAACAAATTGCAGAGTCCTAAGAAATAGTGCGACTATTCACATAGGAGTTTTAGTTATTTTTATTAAATTTATTTTCAAATTTTAATTAATCGATAATGTCCAATGGTTGCAACTTTTCAAAAATAATAGTTCTTTTGGGCAACGAAGAGATATGTTTGAAATAATTATTATGCAGACACGAAGAGATATGTACTCCTAAATTAACCGTTCTTCGGACATGAAGAGTTGTGTCCGTATTATAGTTTTTAAACATAAAAAGTTGTCTTCCTTTGACTATTATATATTGAGTGATTCTGTTTATTTTCAGAAATTTCATTTTCATTTTTTTCTCAAAAATAACTATCTTCCTCGATTGTTTCCTTTGAAAAATTTTAAGAAATATCAGAATTGCTATCGATTATTTTTTATTGAGATTTTTTATAACCTGTATAATATTTATCAAAAATCACCAATAATATTATAGGGCGAATAAATTTTTAAATACACCATCATCACGGGTCAAAATTTGATACCCTTATTTCAATCGATTAGTTTCCGGCAATCAACACCTGGGAAGAGACTTGATTAATGCAGTGGTAAAGCAAAGTGAGATTAAACTAGGATCCACCAATCATTCTAACACACACCTCCTGATCAATCACAGTCAATCAGATGTAGAAGTAGGGCCCACCTACCCTCCGCCTAGGCCAAATAATAAAACAAATCACATCTGTCTTTGACTTTGACTCCCCCACGCTCGCAATAAAAATAAATGAATAGATAAATAACAAAACCCTTCAATCATATCAACTGCAAATCGAACCAGTTTCTCTCTCTATCTCCCTCCCTCTCCCTTTCCCTCTCTCTCCGAGACGTGCATTCGATCTCCTCTCTTCCGTGAGAGTGAAGTTCAGGGAGACTTTTCAAAGCAACCCACAAAGCCTCGTCACCACTCTGCCTCGCTTGCTTCTTGGCATCGCGGTGATGGGCACGCCGAGCCGTAGCCTGGGCAGCCGGACGCCACGGCGGCGGCGGCCGACCGTCGCCGCCCTCGCGCTCCTCCTCTTCCTCCTCCTCCTCCTCCTCCTCACGTTGGCGTCGGCCAGGCCTCTAGCCCCAGAGAGCGTCTCGATAATGCCCGGGGGACTTTCCGGCGGTGGGAGAGCAAATGGGTCATCATCAGGGGCTGAGTTGGAGCGGGCTGCGGCACTGAGGCTGCTCGTGGGGCCGGGTTCGGCGCCGCCGTCGTGCAGATCCCGTTGCGGGAACTGCTTGCCGTGCAAGCCGGTTCATGTGCCGGTCCAGCCCGGTCTGAGTGCGCCGCTGGAGTATTACCCGGAGGCTTGGCGATGCAAGTGCGGGAACAAGCTGTTCTTGCCCTGAAACAGAGATGCCGCAAAAAAAAAAAATGTTTTGAATAAAATTGAAGCTTTTATTTATTTTATTTTAATTTTTTTTTGTGCAGTATAGTGTATTGTAAGTTTATAATCAAATATAATTTTGTAATATTCTGTGAGACATTGATATTTGGTCGGGACAGGGAACATATTGGGAATGCAAAGATTTCCATTGACGACACTAATTTAAGTGCTTTCTTTCGTTTCACTTGCATTGATTCCTTGGACTTTTCTATTTTTCTTGCATTAATGTCAGAAATTACACAAAGATAGCATGAGACAAATTGACTCTCACCTCGTGCTTCGTTGTGAATTAAATCCACCATGAAAGTCTGGAGCTGCATTCACAATAACAAGTGACTCAAAAATCTAATTGTGACATTAAAAAAAAAAGACATTAGTACGGAGCATTTTTTTATACACAGATTTATGTGTCGATTATGGCAATTTAATTCACGAATGTAGTTTTATTTAGTGTGAAATTTATAGATAATATGCCAACGAAAAATTGTATAGTTTCTGTGTTCTTACGAGTTTACTATCTAAGAAAATAAAATATCACGATTTTGATTGCAATCGATTATGATTAATCAAGGGAGATGTACAATTCATGAAGACAAATGTATAATTAAAGCATATATGGAGAATTTCCGGGAGACATATGCACAATTAAAAAAATGAAGAATTTCAAAGATATAATAGTCAGAATAAGATAATTGGCTTAGGTCGTGAGGAATAATAATGTACACGGAATATGATTTTTTCTACTTTTGCTTCTGAGAGAAGTATTTTTTTTTTATAACTTTTTCAAGTATCTCCAAAATTATTTCTGGAGAAGAAAAAATGCTCTAGAACTAGAAAAATGAAATTGAGTAACCAAACGCATTTTTGCTCTAGAAATTGCATTACTAAATGAAATTCTGCTCTAGAAGAACATCTGGAGTAGAAATTCTACTCCAGAAATATTGTCATGCATGCTATAAAGGACTTGATTAGTACTTATTATTTTTCTCCATCGTTGGTGATGGTGCTTTTGATGGCTATGCGGATATTCAAAATATGCCTTAATGTGTTTGGGAATCCGTCTGAAATAATTCCCAAGAACAAAAATCAATACTTACACAAATATCTTTGCTCATATTTAAATGTTTTTTCTTACAAAAGTTACCAACGCGAAACCACGCTAGTTGTTCATGATCATCATCATTAATATTTTTTTCGGTTAATTATCATCATTAATATTTTCATTCTCTCAAGTTAATGAAGACATTATGATTTCCTTATTACGAAGATTTTAAAAGAGAGTTGGCGACAAAATGTCAAATTGAAAGTGACCTGACTTTGGACCACAAACTGGATAAAAATTTCTTAGTCTGTTCGGGATCTCTTTCGATGAGCTTTTCATTATATGTAAGAATGTTCTGATATTATTGGGACCAAATGTTTCTTTTAGTGAACTATAAGTGTAATTTCTTGTAAAAACATAATATGAAAGAAATAAGTTTCTCAACATGAGGATATTATAAGAAATTTGATTGGACTAATGTTGACACCTACATTTTTTTGCCAAAGGTCATTTCTATATATTTCTTAGTTGGAACTGTTTTAGATTGTTTAGGTATTTAGAATTTCCTCAAATTGGGACTAGATTTCTCGATATTTATTCTCAAGCAAATGAAAAATAGAACAAATATTATCATGTTATCAAATAGACTTATAGGTCATTTTAAATTATTATGCAGTGAGAATTTTAGGCCATTTTAAATCTTTGGTTCGTGAAAATAGGGTGGATTAGTGCCTTACTTAGCTCTAATTGGCCCTCTAATAGTTTAGTGAGGGCTCTAATATCATTTCATTAATGAGGAGAAATCAAATTGCAGTCGAAAGAGTTTGAGAGAACCCATGCAAGCGTAAAAAATATCGACCCGGTTGGACAAGGGCAAGGAGTGGGCGCGGGGCTAGAAGGCCTAGATAAAGAGCTACTTCTAACAGATTCTAGGATAGCGAAGGGAGCATAAATGAATCGAATTGTGCACCATATAGGAATAGATAAATTATGAAATATATACAACACATACATAGCGCACACACATATATATGTATGATATATGCACCCTCTAACGTAATAACGATACTTTAAGCGTGGTCAGGTAAGAGCACTGTCAGGATAGATAACATATTAAAAAGTTGCTCACCTATACGCTAAAGGAAAAAATCATGCAACCCCGTGTGGAACGGGTCAAAGCGGGCATTATCCCAATGAGTTAACCCAAGATGTGGCGTAAGTGCTATTTAGTATTACGTCGATTTTTGTATCACCTCGATTTTTGTATCACCAGGCACGACAACCAAATAATGAAAAAAGAAAAAATAGCGCCCAAATTAATTCATCAATATCCTTATGCATAATTCATCGAGTCGCGTCGAAGGCCACATTCTCGTTATCTGCACATAACATATTCCCTTTCTCTTATCAAATTATCAATGAATTTCCTCTCCTCCTCACTCTCCCTCTCAACCTTAGAATATGAAGATAGAAGAGGTGTTGAAGTTAGTGAATACTTTGAAGACCCTTATTTCTCATATCGGATACGCTCACGTGAATTTAGGAAAACCAAAGTGTTATCCGAAAACATATGATTTTTGCGCGCGAAATGCGGAGATTTGGGACCGGCGCCCCCAACACGAGTGTCTCGCTGACCAGTCAGCGAGCGGGGCTTCCGCTGCCCGGTCAGTGGACAGTTGCCCCGCTCACCTGTGAGCGGACGGGGTTTTGAGGGCAGCACCTCTGAAACCTCAACGGGTTTGGGTTTTAGTTTAAGTCGGCTCGTTTATTATGAGATTAAAGAGTTTCAGATAGGTTTAGATTTTGGGCCCATTTGAGGCATATATATTTTATTTATTTTTGCTGATCATTGTAACTAGTTGAGTGGCTATATACCGACAATCATAGTGAAATTTCTTTACAGGACGTAGCTCTATTCTAGGGTGAACCTGGGTAATCTCACGCATCATTTAATTTTTCTTGATTCTCTGTATGACTATCTAATTCGGTTGCAATAAATCCCTTCAATTGGTATCAGAGCCTTGTATTCGAGGAATTATGGTTTATCTGAGATGTCAGGAGGGTCACAGATTTAGATCGAAAAATTCGATGGGACGCGGTTTGATCTGTGGAAGATGAAGATGGAGGATCTACTTTGTGATCAAGATCTTTGGTCGGCAATCGTAATAGAAAAGCCTGTTGTTGCGATGCCTGGTATCGTGATAAAGGAAGCGAGCAAGGAAGTGGGGAAGGATGATGATTCATCTTTCAAAAGGGCGGATCCAAAGAAGATTGAAGACTGAGATTGGATTGATCGAAAAGCAAAGGGTTTGATCCGGCTTTGTCTCGCAAACTCGATTTTGACGAACGTGATGAGCGAACCTATAGATAGGGATCTGTGGCGAAAATTGGAGTCGTTGTATCAAAGTAAGTCGTTGGTTAATAAGCTATTTTTGAGGAAAAAAACTGTATAATCTTTGAATGCATAAGGGTGACTTATTTTCTGCACATCTGTATAACTTTAACACATTGATTAGTCAACTCGTATCAATCAGTGTTAAGTTTCAGGATGATGATAAGGCAATAACACTACTTTGTTCACTACTGGATTCATGGGATAACCTGATTGTGGTAATTGGTGGTGGGGACAAGGAATTATCATATGAAAGTGTGTGTTCAGCCTTATTATCTGAAGAGACACGAAGAAAGGAATCAGAAAATTCTGGTAAAGAGACATTAGCTGCTAGGGGTATATTAGCAGAGAAGACTCTAAATCGGAGAGGGTCCAGATCCAAATCTCGTGGGAAATCGAAGAGTGGGGAAAGGAGGGTGCAGTGCTGGAGATGTGAAGAGTGGGGCCTTGTAAAGTGGGATTGTAAAAACAAACCAGTTTTTAAGAAAGAAGCTTAATTATCCTCGAGAAAGAAGGATGTCAATCCAAGAGATATGTATTTGGTTGCTGCATGTATGGCGTAATCAGACAATGATATTTGGTTGATCGACACCGATGCTTCATACCACATGATGCCTCATAGACACTGGTTTTGTGAATATGAGCAATATAATGATGGAGATGTCATGCTCGGAGATGATACTACAGTTCAGATTATTGGGCGTGGCAGGGTGAAGCTGAGGATGAGTAATGGCACGTTGAAAACTCTTCCAGACGTGATGCACATACCTTTGATGAGCACAAACCTGTTATCAGTCGGTATGATGGCTGATTTAGGGGTTACTTTCAACTATGATAAGAATTCGTGCAAGATGACTCGGGGTTCTGTTGTGATTGCACAAGGAGTTCGTTATGGGACATTATATAAGCTGCTCGGGGAAACAGTGACCGTTGGCAGTGGTTTCGTCTCTAAAAAGACCAAGGAAGATTGATATGATACGTCCATGTTGTGGCATCAGATGCTAAGGCATATCGGTGAAAAGGGGTTGTCTACCCTAGCTTCGAGTCAAATGGTAGAAGGAGTACTAGATTGCTCTATGGGCTTCGAGTTCTGTGAACATTGTCTCCATGGAAAACAAAATCGAGTTAGCTTCCAACACATTGGTACGAGAGCAACAGAGGTTTTTCAGTTGATTCACAGCGATGTTTTTGGGCTTACTCTGACTCCATCTATTGGAGGATCCAAGTACTATGTATCGTTCATAGATGATTTTTCGAGATATAGTTGGATTTATTTTATTACAAGTAAATCAGATATATTCGAAAAATTTTGAGAATTTAAGGTTTTGGTTGAAAACCAATTGGGCAAGAAAATCAAGGTACTTCAATATAGATAATGGAGTGAATTCTGTTCGGACAAGTTCAAGCACTTCTGTGTGAATAATGGTATTGCAAGGCAGAAGAGGACCCCATATACGCCTCAACAGAACGGTGTGGCTGAAAGATTAAATTGGTCACTTATAAAAAGGGCAAGATGCATGCTGAGTTGGGCAGGTTTAGGCAGAAGCTGTAGCCACGCCCTGTTATTTGAAGAACAGGTCACCGACCTCATTAGTGAAGGACTATACATCATATGAGGCAGCGTTTGGGAAGAAGCCCAATCTGTTACATGTTCGGGTGTTCGGATGTGACGCATATATTCATGTACCCAAGGAGAAACGAGGTAGGCTCGAAAATAAGTCTGAGAAGAACATATTTGTCGGATACAAAGAAAGGGTCGAGAACTATAAACTATGGAATCCAGAATCAAAGACCATTATACAACAGGGATGTTGTCTTTTGTGAATCACAATCCCAGGATGGCACATAGAAAGGTGATGAGCCCAAGAAAGTGGTAGTGCTTGAAGATAATCCTAAAGATGAAACTGTGGAGATGGTTCCACAAGGTACGCAAGTAGAGTATAATTCTGAATCGGAGCAAGGGGACTTGGTTAATAAAGTCAAGGATGTAGATTCGGATGAAGACTTAGATACATATAGCATGCCGGATCTTAGGAGATCGACGCGAGAAAGAAAGGTACCACTTCGATACTCACTTAGTGCATTGAGTATGTTTCATGCTTTGAGCATTACTGGAGATGATCCTAGTTCTGTAAAAGAGGCGAGATCCATGGATGATGTGAATCAGTGGGAGCTCGCAATTGAAGATGAGATGTAGTCGCTTGATCATAATGAGACATGAAGCTTGTGTAAGTTGCGTAAGGATAGAAAGACAATTGGGTGTAAATGAGTGTTTAAGCGAAAATTGAAACCGGATGGGACTATAGAGAAGTACAAGGCTAGGCTTGTAGCCAAGGGGTATTCTCATATCGAGGGAGTTCACTATGACGAGATCTTCTCTCCCATGGCGAAATTGACCTCGATATGATTTGTTCTGTCTGTAGCAACTGCATATGATCTTGAGATAGAACAGATAGATGTAAAGACGGCTTTCCTTCATGGGGACTTGGAGGAGGAGATATATATGAGGCAACCAAAAGGTTTTGAAATAAAAGGAATGAGAATTTGGTGTGCAAATTGAAAAAGTCATTATATGGGCTAAAGCAGTCACCGAGGATGTGGTACCAGAAGTTTGACACGTATATGCTCCAACTTGATTTTGTGCGTTCAAATTTTGACCATTGTGTTAATGTGAAGAGAACGGGCGATCAGTTTGTCATTCTCAAGCTATATGTGGATGATATGTTGTTGATCGGGAATATCGTGAAGATAGTGAAATCTGTAAAGAGTTTGTTGGCCAAGAAGTTCAAAATGAAAGACTTGGGGCCTGCAAATTTTATTTTGGGCATGCATATTAGGAAGGACCGTGAGAAACGGAAGCTGTGACTAGGACAAGAGAAATACATCAAAAAAATATTGAAGAAATTTAATATGATATATTGTAAGCCTGTTGGTACCCCTTTACCTTTAGGGACCAAGCTATCCGCGGAACAATGCCCTAAAAAGGATGAAGAATCTGAAGAGATGACCCGAATTTCATACGCAAGTGCAGTGGGTAGTTTGATGCATGTTATGGTGTGAACGTGTCTGGAGATGGCCCAAGCAGCGGGAGTTTTGAGACGATACATATCTAACCCAAGTAGATAACACTGGAATGCGATCAAAAGAGTTTTCAGGTATCTTCGTGGAACTTCGAATTTTTCTTTATGTTTTGAAGGTATAGAGAATGGAAACACGCTTGATATCGTAGGTCATGTAGATGCTGATTGGGGCGGAGATATTGATAGTAGACGGTACACTAGTGGGTATGTTTTCATATTATTTGGGACTACATTGAGTTGGATGAGTAGAAGGCAAAGCGTGGTAGCACTCTCTTCTATGGAGGCTGAGTACATGGCTCTTACTCATGCTAGAAAAAAGGCCGTATGGTTACGGCAGTTGTGCTTGGAGCTCGGTTTTGAGCAAGATGCCATAGAAGTGAGACGTGATAATTAAGGGGCTATTTATTTAGCTAAGAATCCAACGTTTCACTCGCGCACAAAGCACGTTGATATACAATATCATTTCATCCGAGAAAAAGTGGAGAAAGAAGAGGTTTGGCTTGTAAAGGTCGACACGGTGAAAAATAGTTTAGACTTCCTTACTAAAACCGTTACATGAGCGAAGTTTGAATGGTGCTCTACTGCGATTGAATTGAAGAAGAATGATATTGGAAAAGCTCTCATTTGTGCGAAATATTCACCAAGTGGGAGAATGTTGGTATAGGCGAATACTTCGGGGACTTTTGTTTCTCATATCGGTTACGCCAACGTGAGTTTAGGGAAACCAAAATATTATTTGACGACATGTGATCTATGGGCGCGGGATGCGGGGGTTCGGGGGCAGCGCCCCCGACACGGGTGTCCCGCTGTCCGATTAGCGGGCGGGGCTTCCGTTACTTGATTAACAGACGGTTGCCCCGCTTGCCGATGAGCGGGCGGGGGTTAGGGGGCAGCGCCCCCAAAACCCCCATGAGTTTGAGTTTTAGTTTAAATCGGCTCGTTTATTATGAGATTAAACAATTTTAGATAAGTTTAGGTTTTGAGTTCGTTTGTGGCATATATATTTTGCTCGTTTTTGCTGATTATTGTAACGAGATAAGTGGCAATCATAATGAAATCTTTTTGCAAGACGTATCTCTATTCTGGGGTGAACCTGCGTAATCTCGTGCGTCATTCAATTTTTTTAATTTTTTCGGTTGTGATAAATTATTTCAAGAGATACATGGTCGATAGCAACGAGGGAGGGGAATAGGATTTTGAGGGTTGTACATTTACACTGTAACAACGGAAGCAGAGCATGTGAACAAACATGTGGGGTTTCCATCTTTCCTATTCTCGTGTCTTGTGCTTGGGAGGAAGCCTCAAAAAGTAGCAAGAAACGACATTCACCTCTCTCTCTCTCTCTCACATCCTGATCAATCACCTGCGATTCTACTCTCTCTTCTGTAGTTTCTCGACAATAATATCCCGCGACTGTTGAAAGATACGACAGCATTCCTACGGTATTTGACTTTTTCTGTATCGCTGTGTCTGACCTGAGAGCGCTGGAGAGGGCGGTCTCCGCATATTTCATCATTTCCCTCGCTTGTGTAGGACAAACTTTTCTCCAGCAAATAATGATTTGTGCCCTAAAAAGGACGTTTTCTTTGCTGTGTCCCTTTGCAGTCGAATTATTTGCAGCAAGGAAAGGGAGTGGAAATTCATGGAATGTTACAGATGGTCTGAAAATCGACACAAAAATTTACGTATGATTTTTATTATGGTTTCCTAAGAAGTAAGATTTGAGTAATATTCTATATTTTGGCGGAAGACGAAAAGAAATTAATTTGTTGCTTTTAAGTTAATTTGAAATGGAAAAAAAAAAAAAGACGGGCATGGAGCCTCTAGTATGCGATCTGAATAATCCGATGGGATCATGACACCCTTTTCGCTGGAATGCGATAAGGTAATTTACCAATGTGATGATTCAACGTGTTTGTGAAAACATATGTATCGCCCATCGACAAACAAGTACATAAACAAATATTGTTCTTCGATTCCTCCACTGCCCATGAAGAGAGAGTACAGTAATGTTCGTCGTTCATTTTAACGTGTCCTTGATTAGAGGTAAGCAATTTCAAGATGGGCAAGTTCCTGACCTAAAATTTGAAATCTATCATATTATAATCAATTTCCAGTTTGTTGAACCTGAAACATATCATGTATAACCTTACCAAAAAAAAAAACATATCATGTATATCTTCGAACCGACTTTGTAACCGAGTTTGTCAATTAGATCAAGTTTAAGAGTTTATCCAGGAAACAGCCTTTTTTTTTTGTTTTTTTGGTTTCAGCACTCTTTAGAATATTTATCTACAAAGTTAAAAGCTGATGGCGACGGGTGGCCAAGATGATCTCAATGCTTCAATAGTATATTATTGTATATACTAACAGATAGGGGTGAGCGGTTCTCGATCTCATCCGGTTCCCTTTAAGAATCGGGAACCGAATCAATGATCCCGGTTCTCATTTTTCGGAACCGTGAACCGGACCGACCACCTCAAGAATCGGGAACCGAACCGGACCATTGGTCCGATCCGGTTTCGGTTCGATTCCAAGGAACCAAAAAAGCAATCAAATTTCATTTTAAGAATATGATGGAAATATCTTCCCGATATAACCAACGGTGAGAAAATAGTTAAGAATTTTTTTGAGAATATGACAGAAACATCTTCCGTTTACGATTTTTATTTTTTCTATCACCCACTGACTCTACTGCAGTTCTAGAAGGTAGTGCTTCATCTCATTTTGATGCAATCAAATATAGAACAAGTATGTGAAACAATAATGTTTGGTTAGACTCATTTGTCCATCTAATCTCTAATTACTTTTTTGAAATTTATACGGCGTCCACTTTGATAGATCTTGTTTATGCTTGAAAAATCGTCCGATCCGATCAAGTTCGATTTTATGACTCTAGAACAGGGAACCGGATCGCCCGATCACCGGTTTCAATTTTAGGAACAGGACCGGACACATCTAGAACCGGGAACCGGACCACCGGTCCAGTTCGGTCCAGTTTGGGCGGTCTGATTTGCTCACCCCTACTAAGAGATTAGAAAAATATGAGCCCTACCCGTCAACTTCATTTCTCGCACAAATAAACATCTTCTTGGCAAATCCTTCGATATTCAAGCAGTCGCGAAGTTCCCTAACTGGATGAATAAGCAACCAGTGGCGGCAACAAGATGCGAAGCATGAGTGAAAGGAGAGAATTATTGGTTATCTCGGTTTGGTTCAGCGATTCAGTCCAATTCTCCAGTTTGGTCCAGTTCCGCACTCTGACCGGGAACTAAACAGGCGGTGGTCGGTTCCAAAAATTTGAAATCGGGGATTGGACCAAAACAGGTCAGGCAAGGAAGGCTCCAAAGCCTACTGGGGACTTGTGCTCACCCCTAATCCTTGTCCAAATTTTCTCAATTGCACTATAGTGTTTAGTGTAATGACTCAATCCAATTCAATGGAACCAAGCCCCCACAAAAAGAGTACTCAGTGAGTGACCACGTAGGTTGGATCTTTACATGAGAAGGTCCCGAGCTCTTGCATTCCCAACAGTACTATGACTGCCACAATACATCTATTGAAGGAGATTCATCTCTAATACCATCCGTAACTACTGGCGACATGGCCACATAATATGTTTACCATTTGAGATCGGATCTTACCTATGATAACATTACGAGATCTTGCATGTCCGGCCATGTCGCTTTCCTAAAAGAACCTAAGCGTTAAGAAGTGAAGTCCCATCCACCTTACCTCTTGAGCAATGTCAATCCCTCCTTGCTGGTTCTGTACTTCCTTGGAACCTTGCTCCTCATAGTCCGGTCACGCTCCTTCGCGCCAGCCTCCAAAGTGATATGGAGGCAGCCCATGCCAAAATAATTGACACAGGAGAGGAAATGGCCTCCCTGCTTCACCAAATCGAGATCCAAACACGTACTCCTTTTAGATATAAATGAGCCCCTTGGAGATCCGTGACCGTTTTGCAGAATAAGGTCCATTTCTATTCTAATTTCTTCTTCTTCTTCTTCTCAAGACCCCACACACGCACCCCTTGGAAATTTGATAAGTTCATGAGAAATTCTCAAATTTTGAAGTCCCCACTATGCTGTCAATGTCCTTCAATGGGACCAAAGTGGCCCAACAGTAAATTTCCTTTTGTTTACTGTAGAAACCTAACATTGCATTTTTAATTTTTTTAATTCCCTCTTTTAGCTTTGGGAAAAGTGATTGGGCCAAAAATAATAATAATTGTGCATCGAACCAGAAAAAAGAAAAAAGAAAAAAAAAATGAGGAATTGGCCATTCCTTGGCAAAATGTTAAGAAGCTTATTGCATACAATATCCTACACTTACTCTCTTAGAGAAAAAGAAGATTAATGTGGGGACGAGGTTCATAATTCCTATTAACAAGAAAGTACCGAGGATCATTTTCCCCAGTGAGTTGGTGGGGTCGTAGGGCAACACCCTCGAGAAGTCAGGGATTTTTATAATTTGAGCTCATATTTTTTTTTCATGGGTAGTTTGGGGTAAGGCTTATGAGTAGTCATTGTTATGTGACATATCTTTTTCTTGTAATTGAGTTATGTACGAAAGGTGTGTAGTGCTAGTTATAATAAAATCTTCTATTAGATATAATTTTAGTTTAAGAGTGAATTATGATAAATATTGTCTCGATTTTTCTTTCTCATTTTACATTTCACTTCGTTGTAGTCGTGCATCGATTCCTAACACTAAACTCATACAAGCCTCTTTGCATCATATCTCTGCTCTTTGCTCGCTGTCTGGGTGTCACCCCTTTCAATTGACAACTCAACCCTTTCGTTCATTAATGTAATGTGATTCTATGCCTCTAATGATTCATATTTCGTATCCATTATTTTTTTCCTTGAGCGTTTTCGAAATTGTAACCATTTCATTGATCGACGTTTTAAACATTTTGATGCCATTTGTTTTCATTCCAAAAGTTTTCTAACACAATAAAAGGAATCACTCCATATCTTTTTCATAAACAATCACAAAAGTTATAAGGCCCATTTAAAGGTGTCAGAATGAATTACATAGGCCCGATTTTTACCTCACATTTTTAAGACGATATCATGTATGGATTATTTAACATTTCGATTTCGTTTGTCTTACAAATTTTTTATTTTTTTAAAAGATGATTGTTGGTATTGCTTGAAAATTAGTCAATGCAAAAAGTTTTTGTCATCAACAATAATTTATATTTAGATATTTTCACGGACGATAAAAGTAATTTCCATTTATTCATTTTTTAGGCAATACATCGTTCATTTTTAGATCTTTTTTACAGTATTAATTCTTCGCAAAACAAACCAATCAGTAAATCACCTGGCGAAAGGTGGTCCAAAGAAATTATAGATCAATGAGATTTGTTTTTTAATGGGTTTTGACAAGACCCAATATAGACCCACTTACGAGGAACCAAGTTAACAAAACACTGAAATGGTAAGGCCCAGCTCCAGCACGCTCGAAATGGAAGACGAAGGCGGGTCCATTTCCTTCCCTCCGTGAAGGTCCTGCCCGCGAGAGGCTTTCGCTTCGTCCACCACTGAGCCCGGACCGTTAACGGGCATCCCAGGTTCTTTCTTTTCATGCCTTCGCTAGTATCTTGTCTAGTCATAGGCTTTTGTTTACCAATGGCCCGGGTTTTATTTTGACTCTCTAGTCAACGGCTCGGTATTTGCATGTACTAGACGGATGATAATATATCCGTGCTTCTCTGGTCTTGTGTTTTTCTTGCGCCTGGTTAGCGTGATTCGATGTTTGTGACAGTGATCGAGGGCGATTTCCAGTTCTTCTTGGGCATGCATCGGCTATCTGGGCTTGCGCACCCACTGTTTGTTCTAATGTTTGATGGGGAGAGCGCTCCTGATGGGGTCTGTGTGAAGCTGTGAAGATGGTTAAGTTGTTGGAGAGATGTTAAAAAATCGTTCACCGAACTAGAGTCGTCCCTATAAAAGCCAGTTTGGCTTTCTTTATTTAATTTTATTGGAGTCCACTTTATGGATTGTTGAGTTCAGAATCCATTGCTCAATTGCACCGACAGACGTTCCCTGCACACCGCGGGCGGGAAATCCACACAAAGGACATGATCGGTGTAGAAAGACTAGAGAAATTCAAATAAAGCGTATAAAGACCTCATTAGCAATTGGGTGGAAATGGCCGGTTTGGATGACATCTTCGCTTTACCCAACCTGCTCAACTTTGGTTCAGGCCGAGCTCAATCCATTCGTTTCAAGTGTATCCTTCTAAGCGGAAATATTACCAAAAAATTTTCTAAACCTATTGCACTTTTGCCAATTCAGTCCTAAATCTTTTAATTTTGCCGATTCAGTCATAAACCTTTTGCATTTGTACCAATTCGGTCCTAAACCTATTTTTTGTGCCAATTCAATCCTAAACCTTTTGTTGTTTTACCGATTTAGTTAGTCCAGCAAGCTTCGCCCGGTCGGAGGTGACGTGGCACTACCGGAATAATTTTTATTAATATTTTAGTAAATTTTGTTTTTTTCCTCTTTCTTTCTTTTTTTGTTCTTTTCTGGGTACTGTTCTTCCTCTTCCAATAGGTTACTGGGCTTCGACCCAAAAAAAAAAAAAAACAGGTCACTTGGGTGGGCGCTGCTGGAGGAAATGGCCAGCGGGCCACTGGGGTTTGTGCCATGGAGCGAGACCGGCACCGGCGCCGCTAGGCGTGGCCCATAGCTGGGCGAGGCTCGATCTGGGGTGAGGGACGAAGAGTCTAGATTTGGCCATGGGTGTCAGCGAGCCACGGCAAGGGACAGCGATGCGAGGGACGGCGAGGCCAGATTTGGCCATGGGCGCCATTGGGTGCTGTTGTCGCTTGGCGAGGCTCGGCCTGGGGCGTGGCCAGATCTGGCCGGCCAAGCCACGCCCACCCATGCGTGGCTCGGTCGCCCCCAACGGCGCCGGCGCCCGCCTCCCCTAGCAGCTCCGGCCTCACCCCACGGAGTCGGCTTCAGTTACCGGCTAGCCTTCTCCTCAAGCGATCTGCTAGTTCCACAAAGGAAGAAGAGAACCAAAAAAAAAAAAAGAGAAAAGAGAAAAAAGTTAAAATATTACTAAAATATTAATAAAAATTGATCCGGCAGCGCCATGTCATCTCTGGCCCGCCAAAATTTGCCGGACAGACTAAATCGGCAAAATTACAAAAGGTTTAGGACTGAATTGACACGAAAAATAGATTTAGCATTGAATTAGCACAAATACAAAAGGTTTAGGACTGAATCGACAAAATTAAAGGGTTTAAGACTAAATTGACAAAAATACAATAGGTTTAAGACTTTTTTGGTAATTTTTCACCTTCTAATCTCTTCACAGGTTCGGGCAATACATTAAGCCTTGCCACCGGTTTGGCCTGGCTTGGTTCCGCCTCGAGCAGTTAAAAATAAGTTTTAAGCTACGAACAAGTCTGACCAATACATTAAACATGATTTGGAAGCTTCAAGGAAGGTCCATAAAATAGAATTAATTTTCCACAAAGCCGGTCTACTGTGCATCTGTGATGTGTTGACCCCTAAATTTTGATGTCCCGTTTAGAAATTTATTACGCAGAAAATTAGTGACCGACCCCTGTCCCTAAAAAATTAATAATTAATTTACATATAGCTTGTGGGAGCGTTCATTATAAATTTGTATTTTAATTAGGACCGACGGGGGATAGTTCTGAACATAAATAATTAATTGGACTAAGACTACAAGACAACAAAATTCGGCCAAGTCCATGTGGGGAATGTTGTGGCCAAAATTCATTATTGGGAGGGGACTTTGGGCCTTTTACTTTCTTTTGCTAACCCAAATATTACACTTACCCCTCAAATCTCAACTCTCTTTCGTTCTAACAATCCCGTCTCCTTTTTTTTTTTAGTTTTTTTTTCCTTTTAGGTTTTGATTTTGCTTTTGTTCTTTCATTAAACTTAAATTTGAAAAGATAACTGAAAATCTAGACGTAATTCGCATAGACAAGTACGATAGAGATTAATTCTCAGTAGATTATATATAAGTTGGTGATTTTTAACTCGTTTACTATTTCCGGAGTAAAATAAAGCGAGTTGCTTTGATGGATTAGTTGGTGTGCCTGAATTATAGATATTTAGGTCAAAGCAGGTTGTTTTTGTTTTCCTTATTGAACAAACAAATATTTGGGTTTATGGTATATTTACACGAACAAATATATGATTGTAGATGTTCAACAGAAATTAGGATGCCATGGGCATGAGTGTTTTGATGACTTGAAGACGTGGAACAAAAAATCTTGCTCTTCCCGAGTTTGTGGTTTATAAACAAAAACTACAAATGTCAACGAACAATCCTATAGGTTGACTCCACAAATTCCGTCCTCAAAAATCATATTTGGATCGGGCCTCAACTACATCAATTGCACTTTTTTTTTTTGGGTCGAACTATTAGATAACTATAGTCGATGATAACACCAAATGATCTCTAAACATTACGAGACAAGGACTTGTGGACGAAAAGTATTCCATTTTGATTCCTCTAACCACTGATTTGCATCCTCGAAAGGTCTTGGTCTGCCTTTAATGTTTTTTGGTAGGTGAAAGTCTTGGTCCTCCTGGACTTTTATGGTTTTCTCTCTCCATTAGCTCATTATCACTTTGCTTCGCCATTACCCTTGGTTGTTCTCCAGAGTGACTAATTCACACAAAGCCATTGAGTCTTCCCCCCCCCCCCCCCCCCCCCTTCTTATGCTAATTTGTCAATCTTAAGCAAGACATACAACGCCTGTAATATCTACAAGTAATGGAAAAAGAGGCATTCACGCAGGGATGGAAGAGGAGGGATGTGAAAAGTGAAGCAATGAAGCCAATTTGCGTCCTGGAAAGTCTTAGTCTTCCTGGAATTGTTTGAAGTTTCCATGCTAAAAAAAATAAAGTACACGATATGCAGTGAAGTCTTGGTCTTCATGATGAAAAGTACTTTGAGTATACACTGTCACGACAAGCAATTTGAGTTAGACCGAAGAGCCTATGTTTTGATGCACATTGGGTCCTTGAGATAGATAAATCAACTGTTCTCCTTTTTATCCGGATCAAGACTTTTGGCTGCGGTTTGAAAGATGGGACCTTATCCAAAACCCAGGATAAGAAGTGATATTTCTTCACATGACCAACTTAGAGGGCATGCATACCCTTGTAAAAAATTTGTAACTTACGAAGTGTTTGGTCGGCTTTTTGTTAGTTATAGGCTTTTACGTGGCAGTTATAGTGCCAAAACTTCACAAGAAGATACGCGGCAATGATCTGCTGAAGAGTGCTGAAGTAGTTGTTGATGATGATGAATCGTTTGAAAGGGCCCTCCTTTGAACAAAAAGAAGCAACTTGCTTGATGGATAGCTTGGTATGCCAAACTCATTTTCTGTTCTCTTTATCAAACAGGCAAGTTAGCTGTCTTTGATGACTTGTAGATGTATGACAGGAAGTAAGATGCCATTGTTGAGCGTATCCTCAGGGTCTCAAAACATTTATTTAAGTCGATGCAAGTTGCACAAAGATGCTTATTTAATAGTCCTATTAGCTGTGGTCTGCTCCATTCATCACTCAACAAGAAAAAAGGTTAGGCATGGCCAACTAACAACCTATAAGAGAACCCTTAGTCTAGGCATCACCCTTATGAACAGGAAAATCATGCAAAGGACCACGATTCTCCTATCAAGCAGTTCCCAATCATGGACTACTACCTCAACACCATTCAGCAGGTCATTACCGCCCTTCTTGCTGCGAATTTTCAGCACATAACTACCATGCAAATGCCTACATTGATTGCATATTCAGTTATTCACCAATTATGGATTAAGGTTACTGAGTCTGTACGGATGCAAAAGATGCTAACAAAACACTCATAAGTAATAAATTCTGAACGACAATCTGCGTTCACTCTTAAGTTGGTTATATGATGAAAAATCACCTTTTGACCTCTGTTTTAGATCAAGACTTTGGGCTTGTGTTTAAAACAGCGGACCTTTTCTTGTGGCCATCCAAACAGAGGATGAGAGGTGATCTTTATTTTTAATTTTTTTTCTTTTTATTTTGGTGATCTTTATTCATTGACCAATGTCGAGTTCACGCACATTTTCTCCATATATTGTCAGTAACCTCCTGATTTGCAATGTCTTTGTTTTGCGTGATCGTTGAATAATGTTCAATCTACACTTTCATGTGGCAGTTACAGTGCTAAAGGCTTTTTTTCTTTTGGTAAAGGTAATAGCGATATTAACTTCAACCGAGACGCGAATATACAAGAGAAGAGGGAGCCCGACACTACAAAAAACAAAAACAAAAACAAAAACAAAAGGCCGTGCACCGATGAATGTCATTACGAGTGCAAGAGTGTCGTGGATCCAAAAAAGGGTGGACTAGGGTCCTAGGGAAGATGGGCGAAAAAAGGCCAAAATAGCCTGGCTAAAGAGAAAGAAAATGAAAAATGTTACTGAGATGACCCCCTCACTAATAAAAAATTGTCGGATCTTTTAGAAAGTACAACCCAAAAGTTTAAGCTATTTGATGGAGAGAGATCACATGAATATAAAGAGCATACATTCCTTCTTGCGTGCAAAACGAATTACGAGCGGCACATGAAAATTGACTAATAAGAGGTGGGCCCACATACACAAAAATGAATAACACTAGCTCTAATAGTCCAACTCAAAAGTTTAAGCTATTAGGTGAAGAGAGAACACATGAATATAAAGAGCATACAAGATACATTCACAAATAATGTGGAACAAAAACGACGACTTCAACAGGATCAATCTCCCAGCTAACTTGCATTCTTCTATTGCGAGGGGTATCTTCAACATGCTTGAACATCAACGCCTTTTTTTTAACGATCTTCTCTAGGTGCATCTTGATGGCTAGTACAAGGAGGGTTTGGTTCTGAAACAAAATCTGGTTTCTCTCTCTAAATAATATGGTAAAAGGCACCAAAGGAGAAGCGGGCAATCTGCTGGTAGAAATTTTGGCTACTGATGTGCTGCATGGTCCAATGCAAGTAGTTATTCCAACATCTATTGGACCAAGAGAGATTACACTTGGCTGCCTAAAAAGACACAATGACACAGGGTAGCGATAAACAGGAAATCAATTTACCAGAATAAACTGTATTTAATTAATCAAAGTCTTCTGATTACAAAGAGTGAACGTCCTTTATATAGATAGAACTCTTAAATGAAATAGAATTGCTCAAAGATAACACAAAACAAATCTAATCTAATTTAATCAAACGAAATTAAAATCAAATATCGCGATTATCTATATCGCTAAAATTCTTAAAATAGAAAAATACCTAAAACTCTATCTAAAATTGTAATATTGCATTTTTCTCGAAAATTATATATCAGTTGTCCTGCATCATTCTCTTTCTCTTCAGAAAAACTCGTACTCGAGTTATAATGTGGTGTCTAGATCCGCTTCCTCCTATACTTCCAGTGCCTCCATCTGACTTCCTGAGTGGGTCGCTTGATAATGGGCTTCACATCAATAATTTTCTCGTCCTCCACATAAACATCAGCAACCTCTTGATGATGAGCGTCGACCACAGTCTCCCATTGATCAAAATCTTTGACTTGCTCGGTTTTCCCTTGGTGCTTCCTTTGAGATTCTCTTCACCTTTCTTTACTTCTTGGGCATCGTTCTCGTCTTGTTTGCCCGCTTTCTCAATGGAAGTTTCGGCTTCGAGAACGATCTCCGGGTCTTTCTGCTCTATCTCATTCGAAGTCTCGGTTCCTCCTCTAATTTCTCGAAAGGCTGGTCCTTGCATTTGACAAGAGTCGCTCCCTCGGGTTCCTTAATTTTGAGGGCTTTGAAGGCCATAGCAGGAAAATGGGGGAAAGAAGGGTATAAAAAATCTAGCGATTGGTTTGGATGTAACGAATCTTGTTCATAGTTAGGTGGAAGTAACTGAACCTTTAACATTTGTTTCATCCGTCTCTACGTTCGAATGGACGTTTTTCCTTGTCGGCGTCGGGATATTTGCGTATGCTCCCACCAGATTAAAGCGTCGTGCCTCAACTTTTTCGCCACGAGTTTTACTTGGTCTTCCTCATCCATCTCCATGGCTTCAAAGAACTCCTCAACTTTCCAGAGCCAATCTCGAAAGTCTTCGATATCCGAATTGCCATTGAAGTTAGAGAGATGAACATTCAATTGATATTGATTAGAATATCGTCGGTAACCTACATATCGTCGACGCCCATGAACATGCTCATCTTGGAATCCCCCATACCTGCGACCTCCATGAATAGGCACGTCTTGGAAATCTTGTTCTTCAAAATCATCGACATAGGCTTATCGCCTTTGTCGGTGATGTCGGTGATTTGCCCTATAATCCATAACTACTTCGGAATCACGAGCGACAGGAATTCGCTTTGCTAGAAGAGAGCCAAGTGTATGGCTTGGGTTTGCAGACAACCGTTGGGTAGCGGCAAGAAAGTTTTGCATCGTATGTTGGCGGTCTTGCAAAGCTCATCGAGTTTCCTTGGCAAACTGGTTAAACTCCTTCTGTGTAATAGGCTCACCAAGATGGCTCCCAGCTATGGAAGTATATTGATTCACGTTATGAAACATCGTCGCTAGGAAAAAGCTCACTCTGATACCAAATGACACAAGGTAGTGATAAATAGGAAATCAATTCCCCAGAATAAATTGTATTCAATTAATTAAAGTCTTCTGATTACAAAGAGCGGACGTCCTTTATATAGATATGACTCCTAAAGGAAATAAAATTGCTCAAAGATAACACAAAACAAATCTAATCTAATTTAATCAAACGGAATTAAAATCAAATATCGCGATTATCTATACCGCTAAAATTCTTAAAATAGAATAATACCTAAAACTCTATCTAAAATCGTAATATTGCGTTTTTTTCGAAAATTATATGTCAATTGTCCTGCATTACACCAGGACACCTGTGTGGCGGCAGTCAAAGTAAAGATGACCGGTAGTGTCTGGTCTGCAATGACAAAAAGCACATGCATCATATGAAATACGATTATAAGAAAGTGATAGAACTTGGGTGGGCAAACGATTTAGCGTGATCAGCCATAGGTAAAAAGAGTGCCTAGGAGCCAGAGAACTGTTCCAAATAAAAGAGTGCCACGACACAAATTGTCCCCTTGGCCGAATAGAACTCCAGGCAAAGGCTATAGAGAAATCACTAAAGGAATGGCCAACCCACACAAAGCGATCAAAACGTCGATGGTCTAGGGTTGGGAACTGGTTGGGCTAAGACCGAACGGTGAGAATTGCTTGCGATAGGTGGCCCGAGTAGGGGAAGAAATCTGCCACCGTAGCCTCCCGAGGAGTGCCCAACCTATAATGTCCGTGTTTAAGAATAATGTGTTCAAGGGCCCTCGAGGATGCTAGTAATCGAACCAAAAAGAAGCAATGCGACCTCTACCTAGCCGCCACGTAAAAAGATGTCGAAATTCCGAACGAAGGTCGAGAATCTTTTTCCAAGCTTACAAACAGAATCTTGGCCTTGTTGCAATCCAAAAGTACTCATTCTTCAAGAACGTCGAGTGAACCATTTGCACCATAGGGATTCCTTATCGGTAAAGAAGATTCATATGTGTTTCAGTATAGCCGCCCGGTTATAATCGATAGGCATGCGAATGCCAAGCTCAACTTCCTCCCTAGGTAGGCATATATCATTCCATGACACTTTTGCACCGCCTGCACCTAGCCCTGACCTTTTTCAAAGAAATGTCTGCTCAACGCGGGCTAACACCAACTTTGGGAGTGTGAAAACACTTGCCCAATAAACATGTGTAGTAAGAAGAATTGACCTGGTAAGCGTGGCCAACCAGCAAAGGAATTTGTTTAAGATTCACAAATGTTTGAGATAATAATTTGTTGAAACAATTTGTTTATATTATGGAAATATAGGAAGTTCGCTGATTCCTCCTTCAATGTGGACGAATAGACAAAATCAGATTTTTCGTTATTGAACAGAAAAAGTTATCTATGATTGTCGAGGTGTGCGCAACTTTATGATTATCGAGGTGCGTGCAAGCTGGCCTGGATATCTTGATTATAAAAAAAAAAAGTTATTAGTGACCTTTAGTTGTACAACGGGAAGTCTTGGTCTTCGTGGGTTTGTAGCTTATATGCATGAACAAATATAAAATGGTGGAAACTACAAATATCTGAGAGATAGAATAATCTCGAACCACTGAAGAGCATCCTCGAAAATCTTGGTTTGATCTTTTTGGCAGGTGGAAGTCTTGGTCTTCCTGGACTTTATAGTTTTCTCTCTTTCCATTAGCTCATCATCACTTGGCTTCACCATAACCCCATTCTCGTCCCCTTGCTCAACAGTGTCCTCCCCCTGCTCGTCGAAACTCAGCGCTCCTGCTTGCTGGATTGCTGCTGTTGATCGTCAACAGTGCTCCCATTCACCGGTCTGCTTCGGGGAGTATACTCAGAACTGGTAAGAGTCATCTATCTACTTGCTCAATTTTTCCGCGTCGAAAGTACACGCCCTCTGAAAGGTTCCGCTGATCGATCACATATTCCATATGCGATGAACGTAGGCTTTAAGTAGCAGTTACAGTGCTACAAATTTGCAGCAAGATGGGCAGCAATAATTTGCTGAAGGGTGCAGAGGTAGTTGATGATCGGCATTGTTTGATAGGATTTGTTTTTTCGTTCTCGATTTTCTTTTTCATTAGTATAGATTATATATCGTTAGTTGGTGATTTTGGGGGATTCACTATTTCCAGAGTCAGATAAAGCAACTTGCATCATGGATTGGCTGGTGTGCCCGACCCTTTTCTTGTTCAGCCAGAAGTAAAGTGCTTTGTTTTCCTTATTGAACGGACAAAGAGGTAAGATTTAAACGTTTTAAGGGTGGAGAGAACGTGCCTTCTGAACGATTACGAATCCCAAAATGCCTCGTAAAGAGAAGAGAAGACAGTCTTGGCCTTCCTGCACTTACGGTTTTCTCTTTCCGTTAGCTCACTTCGCTTTGCTTGGCCATGCCGCTTGTTGTTCTCTGCACTGACTGACCCATTTTCTCTCTCCATTAGCTCATTCTCACTTTGCTTCACCATAACCCTTGTTCTCTACAGTGACGTATCCACCATAGACATTGGGGAGATCGCTTTGGGTTCCTTCTTTCAGGTCCTGCTCGACAAGATGGTTTCTCTGGGAGTGGACTATGCGCAAAGGAAAGGAATCAGCACTGCGCTGCTCAATAAGTGGAAGAGGATGCTAGACACAATCAATGTGGTGTTGGATGATGCAGAGGACAAGCAACTGAGCGGTAACCGTCCAGTTAAGCTGTGGTTGGACGATGTTAGGGACTTGGCCTATGACATGGAAGACTTGCTCGATGAGTTTGCGATTGAAGCCGCTAAAGCCAGGTTGGAAGCAGAATCCAGCACAAGCAGAGGCCAGGTGAAAAGGAAGTTCTCTTTCTTTGGACTATATAAATCCCCTGTATCCAATCCAAACCCGCGCTCGCTCGTGTCTGCAAACGAGGTACACGAGATCAATGACAGGTTGGAAGAGATTGTCAGCAGGAAGACTTTTATAAGCTTGAGAGAGAATGTCGTGGACAGATCCGACTGCACCAACAAAAGGAGACCCAGCACTTCTTTGCCGGAGCCACGATTTTTCGGCAGGGAGAAGGAAGAAGCGGAAATACTTGAACTATTGACCGGTGAAGCCGAAAATGCTGATTCCACCTTGAGCATAGTCCCTATAGTTGGGATGGGCGGTATTGGAAAGACAGCTTTGGCTCAACAGTTGTATAATCATGCGAGGGTGAGTAGCTGTTTCAAGATAAGGGCATGGGTTTGTGTTTCAGATGTCTTTGATGTTCTCGACATAACAAAGACTATTTTGCGTTCAATCACCGGCTTGTCCACTGAGGGCGAAGATCTTAACAGGCTTCAGGTTAAGTTGAAGGACACCCTACTGGGGAAAAAGTTTTTCGTGGTTTTAGATGATGTCTGGAAAGAAAACTATGTTGAATGGACTTCTCTCTTAAAGCCATTTGAAGCGGGGACGCAGGGAAGCAAGATAATCATCACTACTCGCAACCATACAGTTGTTTCTACAACAGGAGCTTTGCCGTATCCTTTGGAGGAGTTGTCAATTGATAACTGCACAAGCCTATTAGCCTTTCATGCTCTTACAACAACAAATTTTGAGAGGCACCCGGATCTTGAAACAGTAGGCAAGAAAATAGCTGAAAAATGTAAAGGTTCACCTTTGGCAGCGAAGGTATTGAGCGGTCTCCTACGTGATAAAGGGAATCCCGAGCAATGGGAATCTATCTTAAATAACAAAATGTGGGATCTTCCAACGGGAGATACTGATGAGGTTCTTCGAGTTTTGAGACTAAGTTATATCTACCTTCCTTCTTATTTGAAGAGATGTTTTGCTTATTGTGCAGTATTTTCGAAAGTTTATGAAATTGAGAGGGATGAGCTGGTCCTCTTATGGATAGCGGAGGGCTTTTTAGGTGGACGAAGAGCAAATGAGAATATCTTGAAATTGGGACGGACTCACTTTGATGAGTTAGTATCCAAATCATTTATTCAACAATCAAGTATCAACACATCTAAGTTTTCTATGCATGATATTTTGAAAGATCTAGCAAAGTCAATTGCGAGTGAAACATGCTTTAGCTCTGGAGAGTTTCAACTAGTAGATAATGAAGATGAGGCATCCCTTGAGAAAGCTCGTTATGCATCATTCACCTCGTCGCAGTATGTTACATCAAAATGCATGAGAACATATCACCGAATGAAGGTACTATGAAGTTTATTGCTATTGCATGATAGATATAGTTGTAATGCCAACCTCCACATTCCCAACAAAGTGCTACATGACTTGCTAAGAAAATTGAAGTACTTGAGGGTGTTCTTGTTATGTCATTGTTCCATCATAGAGGTACCGAATTGTGTTGGTGATTTAAAACATCTTTGATATCTCAATTTCTCGTACACTAATATCGAAAGGCTACCTGAGTCAATTGGCGACCTGTGCAAATTAGAAGTTTTGATATTAAGAGGTTGTCAAAAGCTTTCAATGTTGCCTCAAGAAATCACAAAATTGGCCAGCTTACACTTTCTTGACATTAGAGATACAGGAAGTCTAAAAGAGATGCCATTGAACATCATTAATTTGGGGAATCTTATAATCTTGTCCAAGTTTGTGGTAGGACCAGATAAAGGGGCACATTTAAAGGAGCTAAAGAACTTGCCACATCTGCAAGGAGAATTGTTCATATCATAATTGCGAAAGGTGGAGGAAGTGAGAGATGCAATTGATGCTAATTTAATTGGAAAGCGAGACCTTAGCAACTTATTCTTGCACTGGAGTGAAAACGTTGGAAATTCTCGGAATGAAAAGCGCGAAGCAATGGTGCTCGACTCTTTGCAACCTCACACTCATATTGAAAGTCTCACTATATCGTATTATGGTGGTGCAATATTCCCGTCATGGTTAGATTGTCCACATTATTCTAAGATAGTGTCTTTATGCTTGCGAGGCTGCCCTAATGTTACATCACTGCCCTCACTTGGACAACTACCTTTGTTGAGAGAATTATCTCCTGAAGGTCTACATGCAATGAGAATGATAAGCTCTGAATTTTACAGAGCTAAAAAGCCTTTTTCATCATTAACAACTTTGAAGTTTGAAGATATGTTGGCATGGAAGGATTGGGCTCCTTATGTCGGGGGCCCAGAAGAAGAAGTCTCATTCTCCTGTATTCGACATCTTGTTGTCCGGAGCTATCCTTTGTTGGTGGGGACATTGCCTTGTCAACTTTCATAAAGTTGAAATTCATTCATGCCCGCATTTGGATAACTCGGCCAGTGTGGTTCGTCTTCCATCTCTCTACGAGTTATACCTTGAGGATTGTAGCAAGGAGATCTTAAAGAGCTTGGTCGAGTTAACTTCTTTGACCATTCTCAAAATTGAAAATATTGCCGAGCTTAGTTGTTTTGACTATGGGTTTGTTAGTTACTTGGTCAACCTAAAGGAGCTAAGTATAACAAGATGCGACAAGATAACATCCTTGTGGAAAAATGAAAATGGAATGCTAAATCTCACTTGCCTCTAGAAATTAGCCATCACAGTTTGTACTCGATTCACATCATTCGTGGCGGGAGAAGGAGAGATGGAGTTGCCAGCAACCTCGAAAGGATGGACCTGGGGGATTGCATGAATTTAGAAAAGCTTCCGAGTAATATGCACACCCTCGTGTATTTGAGCATTTGTGGACTGCTTCTTCTTCCTCATGTAAATGCTTCCAACTTCTTCCCTTCTTTCGCCACGATTCCTGCTTTGATCTACACTCAGTTTTCTAGGGTTGTGGTAAGTTTTTGTTCTTGGATGCATCCATTTCATTACTCTTCGTCAATTCCAAGTGTCGCATAGAATTTCCAGAAACCACGGACTGTGGGAGTGTGTTCTTGGTTGGGAGGGGGCCTCTCCCCCACAGTCGAAATATTTAGCAAATGCACTAAGAAGAATAGGGGATCCTCTTCCTAGACTGCACAGTTACCCAAATGAGCACAACCGTTTGCTTCTCGTGAGTACAGCTAAAATTCAGAGCTCAATTAGCTGCTTGAATCCCAGCGAGAGCTTCCTTTAGTCTCCAATTGCACTGCTTGCGAAAGCTTTGATGATATTCTTGTATGCCACTGCTGCATCCATCTCCACTACTGCTGCCTTGGGCCTGCTTTCTCCTTTATCCACTCCATTGCTCTTTCGAACCGCAAGTCATTGAAATTCACCCTCCTCTGCACCCAACCATCTCCCCTGTTTCATTTCTGGCCTCAAACCCAACAACAGCCAGTATCCGCCCAATCTTGACTTAGCTTCCATTTTTACCCACAACACACTCCAAAAGAGCTTTTCTAACCTGTACAACTGAAAGTTTTAGTACCTGTAGGTAATCATTAGAATTGTTCGACGAGAAAAAAATCTCATCGGAATGATTCTTGTCTTGTTTGTTCATTTTTTGTAGCTGTCAGGAGGTTATGCATGTAATTCTGGTTGTCTAATTACTCTTAATAGTTGTTCATTATGAATGTAAGATGATTATTAGTCTATTCTGATTGATTGTCCTGTTCCAGATTTCCAGATGAGAAATATGAAGAATGTTGAAGGATTATCATTGGCGACGGACGTGAGATGTGTAGAGTCTTCTGTTTCCTTCCTCCCTAACCACTCTTTATATGAGAAATAGAACGAGGAAAGAATATCAAGTTTTGTTTGCAGTCATCTCTCCTTTTTCGGGCAGCTATATGGTGTACATCAAGTTGAGGCATCTGCCTGCAGATGACTTCCCTTCGTCCCTCGAAGTATTTTACATTGTTCAATGTGAGATTCTGAAAGATCAATGCTAGAAACTCCTTGGCCACTATCGGCACCTCATCCAATATATCCCGCTCATCATAATGGATCGAGTTGAAATCCAATAAGAAGATTTCTCTCCGCCATCTAATTTTTCTTCTTCAGGTAATGAATTGGACTTTCTTTCTTCCACACTTGTCGTTTAGCTACTGCCGCTTCCATGTTTTCCCATGGACATGCGTCACAGAAATTTCCACAAACCAGCTACTGAAGGTCCAATATTAAAATTTCAGTTGCTCTGTTTTGGTTGACAAGGAAGTAAGCAATGGTTATAATGCCAATGGGGTGCAGCAAGACTATTCCCCAAAATAAATAAAACCTACATGGACTTGCTCGCAGAGCTGGAGTTGTAATGTGTGCATCATACGTGCCCCTTTATATTGATTATATATCTAGAACTTGAACAAAAATTGCTAAATCTTTGCACTTGGATGACGCACGACGAATTTGTAAATGGAAATGCACTATGCTTTGTGAGAGAATCATGAAGAATTGTTGCTCTTGATTTAATGTTGTTATCAAAATATAAAAAAATGATTAGTTTTGTGGACTCGGTGATATGATTGTAAAGAAAGAGGGATGCAGTTTTTTTTTTTTTTTGTTATGGTTTTCCTATTGGCCCCTCATCCAACACATCTGCGAGATCTACATCAAGGGCGTTTTGATCCACTGAATTGATTTGTGCATCAACACTAGAGTCAGTTTTCTAGGGTTCCGGGTATGTTTTTGGTCTTAGAATGCATCAATTTCGTTTCTCTTCTTCCATTCCATGCTTAATACTAATTTATTTATTTATTTCTTTTCCCCATGGAAAAGTGTCGTATATGTTCTACTCTGCTTCATGCCCAAACATATTGTGAATGAAAATGCACTATGCTTTGCATGAGAATCACCAAGAATCATTGCTTTCCGCAATCATTTTCCTCTGTATTTTGAGCGTTTGTTGTATGTTCTCTTCCCATCATCTTTTTCTTGTGCCTTTTAGCTCATTCACTGGGGTTGTTTTGCAGATACCATTTGTATTGGCAATAATCTCTTGGAAGGATCACTTGTGAATGCTGTGGAGGTAGGGCTAATTCTGTCACCATGTTATGTGGGGCGTTTGATCTTTATTTGGTGCACTGATATGTTCTACGTTTTCTTCTGTTGAAAACTAAAAGCATGACTAGTTATGTGGAAACCGCAGTTTGATTGCGAATAAAGGGGATGCATTTTTTTTTTCCTTTGGTTTTCATAAGAATCGAGAAGCTTCTTTTCGTTGATGATGATCCTTCATAGTATTAACCCGTTGATCTGGAATAAATCTCTGGGGCAGCTCATGGCTCCAAGCTTCCGATACAACTCTAATTCATGACAACATTGATATTCCATAAATCACCATACACTTGGGTCGTGATCTCTGGTGGGTTAGGAACTATTACTAACGGCTTGCCTGGAATTTTTAGCCTATATAGTTATGCTTCATGCACACATGTCCACCATTTGAGTCTCCGACAATTATTCCAAGGGTTGAGATTGTAATGATATGCTACCTGCCTCTCATGTTTGCGTTGTCAGCAGTGACCTCTGGGGCAAATCTATTCAGTTCTTTAAAGCGTGGGTTGTTTAAGTTTACTCTACAGTGGAATATTATCTGAAAATACCTTTTTGTGGCATTCTTCCTGCAGGAGTTCCTGAACAAAAGCTTCGAGCTCAGTTGGGTTCCCTTGGTTTAACTGGAAATCTTGCTCTTCAACAAATGTGTACCTTGTCTGTTACATCTCCTCCCTCTATGCTACCGTTGCATATGTAATTGTTGAAGCAATTTTCTTGTGACACTGTACTATTAGAGCTTGGTTAATTTGTAATTTGAATTTCGGTTCACTGTGTACTTTCTCTGAGGCTTTTTGGGTGTTATTGCACATATAACATGGTGCTTTGATTATATAAATAGGTGGTCAGAAAAACAGAGTTGCATTTGCCAAGATAACTTTCAAGAAACCTCACATAGTTTTCTTGATAAGCCATCCAATTATCTGGCAAGTTTACTCATTTTTCTCCACCTTATTACTTAGATTACTTTTCAGTTAGTCATTAATTGAACTTATTGGGCTTTGCACTAGTTGATATGCCATACTTTGCGAACCTGAAACGTAGTAGAACCAATCAGTGATCACGGCTACAGGGAGGAGAAAGATGACTGATGATTGGATGGCTTATCAAGCAAAGACCAGATTTCACACCAATCATCTGGTAAGTTCTTGCGCTAATTGAACTTATTGGAATCTGGTATTTGCATTGAAAATACAGTAGAACCAATCAGTGATCACAGCTGCAGGGAGCCTCTTGTCATCGTACATCTAACTTAATGGAACATAAACCAATCTAATTGTTCCG
This sequence comes from Rhodomyrtus tomentosa, assembly GCA_028455895.1. Classification (NCBI taxonomy): domain Eukaryota; kingdom Viridiplantae; phylum Streptophyta; class Magnoliopsida; order Myrtales; family Myrtaceae; genus Rhodomyrtus; species Rhodomyrtus tomentosa. The sequence continues at coordinate 41,756,134 of JAPCWY010000003.1, read as the reverse complement.
ACTTGAAAAATATTGGGAACAGTTATACTAGCCTGATCAGTGATTTTTTTTTTTTTTGGGTAAAGACCTGATCAGTGATTTTGTATTACAGTAATCTATAATACCCAGTAGTTCTGATGTCTGTGCCTATAGGCATTATACATAATTGTGGACTTTGAGTTCTGCTTCAATGAACAGTGACTACTAAAGTGGTAGCCTTGTGAATAGTTAGTTTCTTGTCTAAGGATAGATGAGTAAGATTTCTGCATGCTATCCCCAACTGTAGGATTTGGATGCAGTTGAGGCGCTCATTCAAGGTCTGGTCTTGTTCCAAGGAGGAATTCTGATGGTGAGATTGATTTTCTTGCTGAAACACTTCAATTTGACCATTGATGGATCGTCTTCACAGCTAAAAGCCGTCTTTTTCACCTCGATTTGCAGGTTAGTTTAGTCACGATGAGCTTCTAATATCCGGAAGTGTGGATGAGCTCTGGGCGGTCTCTCAACGTACGGTGGCACCTTTCCATGGGAATTTCAAGGATCATGAGAAGATACTATTTGAATTAATATCTCAAGTTCAAGCCTTATCATGGAATTTGATTTGCTTAAAATCTGGTAAGCCGCTATCCAAATCAAATTAGTTCCTTTTCTTGGGCGGGGGTTCTTCGTAATTATCCACGAGTACGTGACTCCAAGTTTTGATCTTGCAAAGTTTTGCACTACAAGACAAAGTGGTCACACATATGTTCATTTTTAGTGGTAAAAATGTCCAGACACCGTGGGTCTATCGGTGAGACCGCCAGATCGCGACTTGAACGATAAAAAGAGGCGCAAAGGAGTAGGACCTGCGTTTGAACAAGGTGATTTGTGCCGAGAGTTTTACTCCCAGTTGAGCTTCTTTCTTTATAAATACTTTGGGCTTGGGTGTAATTTAGGTGTGGAAAATACTTGAGCGTGTGAACGATTGTAACTATAATTCTCCAATTATAGTAGAGCTCATTCTCTCCGTGAATGTAGGTACCGACATTCGGACCGAACCACATAAATCTTTGATGTTCTTGTTAGTTCTCGTTTATTTCTCGAATAATTTTGCGTCGGCATATTTGCAAGTTTCGCTATGAAACATAAAATGAGGGTTAGCTACAAGGCTTAGCCACAGAGAGAATGCAAAAAAGGACGATGAGACAATTGTTGCCGAGATTCAGGCCGTACTTACGGTTATACTGTAAAATGATATAATCATTCCCGAAAGAACCTTTTTTTTTTTTTAAGTAACATTTTATTTCATTTAATTTCTTGGGGTACAAGCAAGAAATATCGCATTTCAATTGCAAATCAAAATACATTATAGACAATTTCAAAACAAAACAAGCTCTAGATAATTAGAGAAATCATTCGAATAAAGTTATGATTTATACGCTCAAAGGGCATTGGCGGTCCATCACTGAATCTGTCATCAGTGATAGTAATGAGCACACATCGAGAGATCTATTTGTTGTTACCGCTTTGCTTTTCGACGGTGCGTGCCTAGGTTTGATGTCCCCAATATCATCACCGAGCAAAGTAAAATGGTTAAACGGACATAGATTTGACATGAGTAAATCCTTCACGAAACTTCTCTCATCTTATTCGAAATTGGATATATTCATCAACGAAAACTTACTCATGGAAAACCCCAAATCTAAACTACATCGGGCTAGAAATCTCTGAAAAATAAGAGAGAAAAGCTTCCAGATTTAAGCTAAATCGAAAAAGACAAGCTCTTAAACGGGAGAAAAGAAAACACAAAAAAAAAAAAAAATTCAAAACGACCTAAGAAAATGGTGAGGGGGAGGGGGAGAGAGAGACCCTCTCCCTCCCTCGCGAAATGTTACTGGCACGGTACATTATTTTGAAAGACAATGAGCACAACTTGCACACGTCGTTTCATGCGAATGTCTAAATGCTTCTATGTTCCTGCGAAAAAGAGAGGAGATTTTATATTTCATATTGGCACGACGATTAGCTTCGAAGGCAATTATTTTTCGAGAAATTAGCTGTACGAAGATATTTTCCCCATTTTAGTTGTTGGGAACTGTTTAGGAGAATTAATTAAGGTAATATTTTCATGATCACAAAAATTAATTGTACTTGCAACTCTCTAGTACAGGTTTTAGTAACTATGTCGTAAGCCATAAAAAAAACAGTAATGAATATTCTCTATGTGAATTGGTTAGATAACATCCTTTTAACATATTCAGGTCAATATTCAAACTGATTGTGCAGTCAAATTAGAGGTGATGTTTCTTGTATTCAAATACCCACTCCATCCCTTGGTAACATTTTTAGCAATACTACATATTATTTATCCAGTGCAGCAAGGGAGGGAGGATCAATCGAGGTGGTTACTCTCTAGATGTTACCTTGAGGATTCTCCATTTGCTATCAATCATTCTCATTCCGAAATGTTATTGACTTAGCAATCACTTATGATCCTTCCTTTGGAGTAAGTATGCATTATGTCAATAAACATGCGGCCCTCCTGGTAAAAAAAATTGAGAACAAATATATTAACATTATAGGTGCAGAGTTCGACTCCCTTGTTCTGCAAATAAGCAGATCAAAGGTTAAACAAAGGATAGTTAGAGATAAAATAAGATAACTTTTGAGTGCCACAAACTGCTTTTTGTCGCTATTGCCACGAATAATTAGCCATGGAATCAATTTTGTTATCACCATGAAAGCAAATTTCATCCTTAATTATGGTACTAAGAAATTTCACCGAAAATTTGCCAATGGCATTATTTCGTGGTCATAAATGCTTCATCTTGACACGGAACTACTTTTCATGAAGAAAAATCATACCTTTCACAAAAAAAAAAATGTTTCATGACGCAAGATCTCACGTATCGCCACCGACACTGGGACACCATAAAAATTGTCATGCCAACAAAAAAAAAAAAACATTTGTGGCAATAGGCAATATTGTTAGGTGACACAAACTATTTTTGTGATTAATATATGACATATCGGGACGAAAATTTGGCCAAAGTTCCATCATTCCCCATGAAAATGTTATCTAATGCTAAAAGGAATCTATTTTACCTCAAAACATAAGACATATTGAATGATTTGTCATTGCGATTCATCATCCGATCATCTTTTGTTTTTGTTTTGGATGTTATCGCAACTTGTCTCTATTTTTTTTTTATGACCGAGGTATCCGGGCCAATTTGCACGCAACAACTTATCTCTATTTTCATGATAAAAGAAAATAAATAATATATTATGTGAAGAAATTTGGAAACTCCTTGTATGTACAATGTAATATCAGAACGTTGACATGGCCAAATTGAACCATGAGCCCAAAACCAGCCCGTTTACCCGGCCCACGATTCCATATTTTTCGATTCCGGACCAATTCTAAACTGTTAAAAAAAAGTGGGGCCCGTGGGCCGTGGAGGAAAGACCCCAACGACTCTTTCCCCATGTGACCCTTCGAGGCCCCTCCTCCTTCTGGCCGTTGCAGGAACCCTCCCTTTTTTATTTTACAAATTATACTCCCTCCCCTTCTATAAATATCCTTACTTCCCCTTTGATTTTTCTCACAATTGCTCTCATCGCAATTCTCTCAAATTCTCTCAATTCTCCCAAATTCGCTCAATTCTCTCAAACGAGGCAAACTCATCTCAATTCTCTGAATCGATTTTTCGATCAATTTTTTCAAAAAAATGGCAAGTGAAAGCATAAATACTTAAAAGAGTTCGATGAAAGAATCCAATTTTCATCATCCTCAATTTGATCCTTGTGAGTATGCTTGTTGGGTAGACGGCAATGATAAGGTCAACTATGTTCCCAATCACAACGTCGAACACGTCCCAACGCAAGAAAGTCTTTATTCTCCTTCTCGTGTCGAGGAAATGTCGACAACAAATGAGCTGGAACAGAAGGCTTGAAAGTGTATATCTGACTTATGGCAACACTTCAACAAGGTACGTGAAAGCGAATGTAAGCTTAAGATAAACTGTAAATATTATCCAAAATAATATAATTTTTCTAAAGGAGATGATTACGGAACATTCCGTCGGCATCTGACTAAAGGACATCCAATGCAAGCGAGGCTCGACACTAGCCAACAATAAATTTTCGGGTTCTCCAATCCTAAACCTCATCCTTTATTCCGTTACATCGATGCACTTTATAAACAAACATTAGCTGAATATACTGCCCTTGAATATGATCCATTTAGCACCAGTGAAAGTTTTAATTTGAAATTTTTGGTAAACACTGCATTGATTACGCAAGCACCATATGTTCCGAAAGCTATTTTTAGACGCGAACTTTTAAAGGCTTATAAAAAAATAAAAAATAAAATTGAATTTTTTTTTATTGATTTCAATAGATGTGTGTATATAGGTAGCGATATTTGGACTGATCCTTGGCTAATTCATTATTATATGGGTCTCACATATTATTGGATAGGTGATGATTGAACCATTCAAAAAATACTTCTTGCATTTCGAGTTTTTGATGAAAGGCATACGATCATTAATATTTATAAAATAATTAGGCAAGTTTTAGAATAATATAATTTGATTAATACATTTTTTTCAATTGATTTGATAATATCGCAGCAAATACCGCTTCCATTCCTGAATTAAAAAATATTTGTAAACTTACTTTTGGCGGATAATTCCTTCACATTAGATGTGCTTGTCATGTTTTAAATTTATGTGTATAAGATGGTTTACGAACTCTTGAGAATTCTCTCTCTCCAATAAAGAATGTAATTAAATTTTTATAGAGCCGTCCGTCCTCAATTTATGAAAGCATGGGCACATTTTGTAAAGAACATGGGAGAAGGGCAAAAGTATTTCCAAAAGATATTCTAATACGTTGTAATTTTACCTATGAGTTGCATCATCAATCTTTTGAGAACAAAGATTTATTATGTACGTTTATTTAGAATAATGTTCCAGATATTGCTTTACTCTCGTAACATTGAGATATTTGCCAAAAAAATTTAAATTTTTTGAAATTTTTTAATGATGCTACTGATACTTTATCTGGTATTTATGATCCTACTACGAATTTATTTTTAATAGAATGTATTAATATTGCTAGTGTTTTTAGTGATTATTAAAAAAAAATTGAATTAGCTCAGACTATTTTAATAATGTGAGAAAAATGGTTGTTTTATTATTTCAACATTTCTCTTGTTTATTTGGTTGGTATTGTTTTCGACTCACGTACTAAATTAGATGGTTTATTAGATTATCTGAATGATTATTATTATGCTTGTTTACATTTGGATGAAGCAATAGATATTTCAATTATACAAAGTGCCGTTAAACACGTTATAGTAACATTATATAATGAATTTTGTAGTATATATGGTTAAAGTGATACCCAACCTGCTACCTCACCAAGCGAAGTGAATGGTTCACTTGGTAGAGAATACAAAATGCTCATGCTCATGAATAAGAAAAAAAAAACAAAACAAAAGGAGACAACGTGTACTATTTCCGAATTAGAAAATCATTTAACAATTGCTTTTGAGTTTAGTGATTCCGAACAAAACACAAATTTCAAAATTCTAAAGTGGTGGAAGAAACACCATTCAATTCAATTCTCAGTTCTCGCTCTCATCGCAAGACATATATTAGTAACTCCTACTTCAACAGTTGCAGTTGAACAAGCATTTGACACTCGAGGATTAATTTTGGATGATCGTCGTTTAAGATTAAGTTTGGAATCTGTGGAGGCTCAAGCAAAGCTAGATTTCGACACCAAGAGCTGGATCGAGTACACGAATTCTTCAGTGAGGATTGTGGAGATACAATCGCCACGGGTACCACAACAAGTAGCGAGAATTGATGATGAGGTAACTTGAGGTTATCAAAGGTAAAATAATTATTGATCTTTGATTCTTCTATCCTAGAAAGATATGAAGGCGCTTAATGATAATTCATTAAGTTTAATCCAATTCCTCCTCTCTCTTTTTTCAAATTTTATTATAATGTACAATTTGATTATAATTTATAATTAATAAATTTTTTATTTTAAAAATTAAATTAAAAAGGAGAACGGAGTCCGGCTCGGAACCGTCAGGAACCGGCAGTTCCGAACAAGAACCGGAATCGGCCCCTTCAAGTGCCGATTCCGGTTCCACCTTTTTCAGGAATTGGAACCGGCCACGTCTAACCGAACGTGTTACTAAAACATTAATTCATGAGAACCCTAATTATTCTAATGTAGCAATTATCATAATGAAAAGCAAATCTAAGATACGAATTTAATATGCGAAAAGTGCAAAATTAGTGATATGCTTAAAGATGCAAGAGGGTGAAATTACCAAAAAGTCTTAAATATATTGCAATTGTGTCAATTCAACCCTAAATCTTTTTCTTTTGCCAAATATTTTATTTTTTATTCTTTTCTTTTTCTTTCATTTTTTCCCCTCTATTGTTATTCTTTCCCAGAGACCGTCCCGCTTCCTCATGATGAAGATGACGATGACGATGACCATGAAAGATCTCACATCTAGAGGCGATAGACCTTCGGCAAAGGTCGCCTCTGCGGCTGCTGGTGAGACTCGACATCACAGTTACCAGGTTGGCCTCGGTGAGGCACGAGGTTGAGCCTCGCCAGATCTAAGCTAGCGAGACACGACCTTGCGTAGCCACGGCAAGGATGTCGATACCAAATGCCCGAGGATGAAGGAGCCGCCGCGAGGGAAAGATGAGAGGACGACGACGACGAAGGTGAAGGAGAACAGGTGTGTCTCAGCCCGCCTCGCCCGACGACGGCGAGGTTGAGCCTCGACAGATCTAGGCTGACGAAGCTCGGCCTCGTACAGCCATGGCAAGGCAAGGCTCGAAACTTGTCCAATTTGTCAATACTAGATGCCTAATCATGAAGGAGCCAATGCGAGGGAGAGATGGGAGGACGATCCTCATCTTCATCTCTAGGAGCAAGAAGAATGGAAAAAAAGATAGAAAGAGAAAAGAAGGAAAAAATGAAAAAGAAAATATTCAAAAATATTATTAAAATATAACTTCACCGGGAGCTAGCGCTGAACGGCGTTTTTCCGGATGTATTGAATTGGCATAATTGCAAAAGTTAGAATTGAATTGCAAAAAAAAAAAAGATTTAAAACTGAATTGGTATAATTGTAATATATTTAGAACTTTTTTGGTAATTTTTTCGATGCAAGAGCACCATCAACACCATCGCATACTTCAGTTTGCAGATTAAGACTCAAGAAGAGAGCAGCGACTTCATTGACGAACGAGAAGAAACGAAGAAGGAGGAAAAAAGAGAAACAAAAGAACAAAGAAGACGTTATTTTGCTTACATGGCAAAAAAATAAAATGACGGGGAGGTTCATGTCATCAATTTAACCTATCATGTAAATCATCCCAAGAAAAAACCTAGTGACATAACATTCAATTTAGTGCAGGCAAAGCATTGACCGCAATTCAAAAAGTTGAGATCCTTGATTGAATAATAGAAAATACAAATATTTGATTGTTAAACCGACAAAAATTTTAGGTAATTTTGGTCAAATTATCTTTATATTTTGCGGGCTTCCCCAGCAGTGGTGCGTATGGTAACGCTTCAGGGAAATTGTTTCTGTTCCAAAAATGTTTCGAAAACAACTTTATGCCAGGGAACACTTTGAAGAAACAATAAAAAATTACTTTTGAATTTTGGAACATTTTTTTAGAACACTTTTGGAAACATTACCCACCGCCGCCGATGCGGCCACCACCTACCGGCCACAGTCCTCGCCGGTCTCCGGCCGCCGGTTGGTGACGAAGAAAATTATTTTTTTTTAACTTATCAAACGCATTTCTGTTCCAAAAAAAAGTAACCGGGAACAGAAACAAAAAAAATAATTTCTGTTCAAAAACATTACCTAAGAACAGAAACGTTCCCATACGCACCCTTTGTCACTATCAGAATAGTAGTGTACTGTAGACCATAAATTTTTGAATGAGTTGATCCCACAATAATTATTAAATAATTATTTTTTATTTATTTGTGTGACCCAAAATAGATCTTACGAGAAAATATTAGGTGTGTAAGATACTCCACGTTGATTAATGGAAAACTATCCAAAAATTGACACGTGGCTCGTCGAGGCCCACTTGCCAGATTTTTCAAAAGAGACGGAAGGGGATCTCCCTGTTATCTTTCCGTCCGATCTCTCCCTGTTATCTCTCCGTCCGTCATCTCTCTTGCCTCAAATTCACGACTCTCTCCCTCTCTCCAAGTTGGCTCCTTTAGCCAGATCTTCGCTCGACGACCATGCTCAATCCCTTGACCAAAACCACAAGCACTTCCTCCGCCGTCTCGTAGCTCCCCTCTGCCACCACCTCGTGTCTTTCCAAGCTCTATCTCCCTTCCTCGATTGTGCCGCGATTCCGAAGCAAAAGCTTCTCTTACGCTTTCGCCTCCCCTTAGGGTTTTTCCTCCTCTGCTTCGGAAGAGTTCAGTTTAGGGGAAGCCGCTACCTCGTGTTAGGTTTTTCGCCCTTTGGCCCGAGGACAATCAGGTTAGGGTTTTTTTCCCCTCTTTCACCGAGTTGAGATTGTTTGGAAAAAATTAGTCTTTTTTTTCCAATTTCTTTTCCTGTTTAAGTTTGGGATTCTGAATGTGTTCCTTAGTGATTGCTGTTTTTTTTTTTTTTTTGCAAGAGTTTCTTTGTGCCTTCCTCCGGACCCGATCATCTCTGTATTTTCTCTCATCATCTGTAACCTTCGGATGTTCTCGACCTCTGATTACTCTGTCATTGCTTTGTTTTCGATTATTTTCTGGACGGAATGTAGATAATCAATGAGTTAATGCACATTGTTTTCTCAATCTGCTCCAGTTTTTGGTTGTCATTATTTGCTCGAGTTTCGATTTCGTCTGTAATGTTGAATCGTTGATTGGTTTTTCTGTTTCTTTTTTTCACGCTAGGGGAAGCGCTGCATTTGGTCACCTATGCTGCTTTGGGTACTGCATATTTTCTTGAATGTTACGGATGATGAGAGAAAGTTGGTTTTTTGTTTATGTTATTTTGTTTAGGACGGGGAAAGCGCTACCTTTAGTTTTTTCCTCATTTGGCACGACTACCTTCGAGTTAGGTTCCCTCCCCCCCCCCCCCTCTTTCTTTCACTAAATTGAGATTGTTCAAAAAAAGTTTCATTGGGCGGCATTTAATCGACAAAATTCGTCTTATAGAGCTGTGTGCGTTTAATTGGCATATTTGCAACAACAAAAAATAGCACCAGGTTATGTATTACGGGATATAGATTATTGCTTGCTGGTGGTTTTTGTTTTTACTGCTGCATTTGGTCACTATATGTGTTTTTGATACCGTATATTTTCTTGAACATGTGACATACAAGTACGCTACGTCTAATTTCTCTTGCTGGAAAGCCAGTAGTGGTAGAACTTTTTTATTTTTTTGTACTTTTCATGCTACTTCTCATTTTTGGTGATTGTGTTATAAAAGTGTTTGTCTTTTATTTGATTAGGAAGGAACCATGAAGTTATCTTTTCCAAAGTCGTGCATCAATTAATTTGCATGTGTAAAGTTATTAGATGGCTGAATCGGAGGTAATTTTTCACTCATATTATGTGAAACATGATTTGCTTTCTTGGATAATGGATGGAATATTGTTTTTCTTGTAAAAACACTATGTTAATTACTTTGATCCATTTGGTTGCAGCATGGAAGTTCGCATCTGGCACATGTAATGCGTGATTTTGAAAAAGGTTTTGAGTTCGCACTAGGAATGATTTTTTCAAATGAACTTGACGCATATCATAAATATATGGCCTATGCAGTTGACAAAGGGTTTGGAGTGAGGAAGGGTAATACGGTTAAAAATAGAAAAGGAGAAATAACCCGACGGACTTTCATGTGTAATTGTGAAGGGCATTCTGTCAACTCATCCGATCAAGAAAAGAAGTATGAGAGGTGTGAAGTCAGATCTGGGTGTCTTGCTTATATCAAATTTAAGGTTGATAGTAGTGGTGTCTGTGAGGTGATAGAGTATGTTTCCGAACATAATCATGCATTTGTGCCGGAAGATCAGAAGCATTTAATTAGATGCGGAAGAATAATATCTGATCCTTGCGAGGGTGTGATAGTTGATATGATTAAAGCAGGCATTGGAGGAACTAAGACATAGAAGTACTTATCAAATAGCGCAGGAGGAAGCAAAAACTTGCACTTCATCCAACATGATTCTCAAAATTATGTGCAAAGAAATAAAGCCAATGATATAAGCGGGGGATATTGTCAAAGTCTTTTGAATCATTTTCATTGCATGCAAATGCAAAACCCAATGTTCTTCTATGTTGTACAAGTAGATCAAGAAGGTAGATTGGCAAACCTATTTTGGAGAGATAGCTTGTCCAAATTTGATTATGACTGTTTCGGTGATGTGTTGGTGTTTGATACTACATATTGTACCAACAAATATAACTTGATATGTGCACCGTTTGTTGGAATTAATCACCACTGGAAGAATACTCTGTTTGGCTGTGCTTTTTTGTTGGATGAGACTGCTGAATCATTTATTTGGTTATTTGAGATGTTTTTGAAGTCTAAGAAAAATAAGGCTCCAAAAATCATGTTTACAGATCAAGACCAAGCCATGGCAAAAGCCATTAGAACGGTGTTCCCAAATACACAACACCGTTTATGAACGGTGTTCTCATGAATGATAGTAAGATCTGACAAAATATTAAGTGTGCAAGATACTTCACGTGGATTAATGGAAAACCATCCAAAAATTGACACATGGCTCGTCAGGGCCCACTTGCCAGAATTTTCAAAAGAGACGGATGGGGATCTTCCCGTTAGCTTTTCGTACGATCTCTCCCTGTTATCTCTCCATTCGTCATCTCTCTTGCCCTAAATTCACGACTCTCTCCCTCTCTCTACAAGTTCAAGGCTCTCTCTCTCTCTCTCCAAGTTGGCTCCTTCGGCCAAATCTTCGCTCGATGACCACGCTCGATCCCTTGACCAAAACCATGTGCCATGTGCATAAACGGTGTAGTGTATTTGGAAACACCGTTCTAATAGCTTTTTCCATGGCTTGGTCTTGATTTGTAAACATGGTTTTTGGAGCCTTATTTTCCATAGACCTCAAAAACACCTTAAATAACCAAATAAATGATTCAGCAGTCTCCTCCAGACAAACAGAGTATTCTTTCAGTAGTGATTAATTCCAACAAACGGTGCACATATCAAGTTATATTTGTTGGTACGATATGTAGTATCAAACACCAACACATCACCGAAACAATCATAATCAAATTTGGACAAGCTATTTCTCCAAAATAGGTTTGTCAATCTACCTTCTTGATCTACTTGTACATTATAGAAGAACATTGGGTTTTGCATTTGCATGCAATGAAAATGATTCAAAAGACCTTGACAATCTCCCCCGCTTATATAATTGGCTTTATTTCTTTACACATTATTTTGAGAATCACGTAGGATGAAGCGCAAGTTTTTGCTTCCTCCTGTGCTATTTGATAAGTATTTATATATCTTAGTTCCTCTAATGCCTTCTTTAGTCATATCAACTATCACACCCTTGCAAGGATCAGATATTTCTTCCGCATCTAATTAAATGCTTCTGATCTTTCGGCACAAATGCATGATTATGTTCGGAAACATACTCTATCACCTCATAGACACCACTACAATCAACCTTAAATTTGATATGAGCAAGACACCCAGATTTGACTTCGCACCTCTCATACTTCTTTTCTTGATCGGATGAGTTGACAGAATGCCCCTCATAATTACACATGAAAGTCCATCGGGTTATTTCTCATTTTCTATTTTTAACCGTATTACCCTTCCTCACTCCAAACCCTTTATCAACTGCATATGCCACATATTTATGATATGTTTCAAGTTCATTTGAAAAAATCATTCCTAGTGCGAACTCAAAATCTTTTTCAAAATCACGCATTACATGTGTCAGATGCGAACTTTCAGGCTGCAACCAAATGGATAAAAGTAATTAACATAGTGGTTTTACAAGAAAAATAATATTCCATCCATTATCCAAGAAAGCAAATCATGTTTCACATAATATGAGTCCAATTCAGCCATCTAATAACTTTACAAGTGCAAATTAATTGATGCGCGACTTCGAAAGAGATAACTTCATGGTTCCTTCCTAATCAAATACAAGACAAACACTTTTATAACACATCACCAGGAATGAGAAGTAGCATGAAAAGGACAAAAAAACAAAAAAGTTCTACCACTACTGGCTTTCCAGCAAGAGAAATTAGATATAGCGTACTTGTATGTCACACGTTCAAGAAAATATACAATATCAAAAACACATATAACGACCAAATGCCGCAGTAAAAACAAAAACCACCAGCAAGCAATAATCTATATCCCGTAATACATAGCCAGGTGCTATTTTTTATTGTTGCAAATATGTCAATTAAACGCACACAGCTCTATAAGACGAATTTTGTTGACTAAATGCCGCCCAATGAAACTTCTTTTGAACAATCTAAATTCAGTGAAAGAGGGGGGAGGGGAACCTAACCCGAAGGTAGTCGTGCCAAAGGAGGAAAAAACTAAAGGCAGCGCTTCCCCCGTCCTAAACAAAATAACATAACAAAAAATCAACTTTCTCTCGTCATCCGTAACATTCAAGAAAATATGCAGTACCCAAAGCAGCATAGGTGACCAAATGCAATGCTTCCCCTAGCCTGAAAAAAAGAAATAGAAAAACCAATCAACGATTTAACATTACAGACGAAAATCGAAACTCGAGCAGAAAATGACAACCAAAAACTGGAGCAGATTGAGAAAACAATGTGCATTAACTCATGATACATTCCATCTATAAAATAATCGAAAACAAAGCAATAACAGAGTAATCAGAGGTCGAGAACATCCGAAGGTTACGGATGACGAGGGAAAATATAGAGATGATCGGGTTGTCCGGAGGAAGGCACAAAGAAACTCTCGCAAAAAAAAAAACGACAATCACCAAGGAACACATTCAGAATCCCAAGCTCAAACAGGAAAAGAAATTGAAAAAAAAAACTAACTTTTTCCAAACAATATCAACTCGGTGAAAGAGGGGAAAAAAAAAACCATAACCTGATTGTCCTCGGGCCAGAGGGCGAAAAACCTAACACGAAGCAGCGCCTTCCCCTAGCTTGAGCTCATCCGAAGTAGAGGAGAAAAAACCCTAACGGGAGGAGAAGGCGTAAGAGAAGCTTTCGATTCAAAATCGCGGCACAATCGAGGAAGAGAGGTAGAGCTTGGAAAGACACGAGGTGGTGGTAGAGGGGAGCTCCGGGACGGCAAAGGAAGTGCTCATGGTTTTGGTCAAGGGATCAAGCGTGGTCGTCGAGTGAAGATCTGGCCGAAGGAGCCAAGTTGGAGAGAGAGGGAGAGAGTCGTGAATTTGGGGCAAGAGAGATGATGGACGGAGATATAACGGGGAGAGATCGGATGGAAAGATAACGGGGAGATCACCTTCTGTCTCTTTTAAAAATTTTGGCAAGTGAGCCCCGACGAGTCAGGTGTCAATTTTTGGATGATTTTCCATTAATTCACGTGAAATATATTACACACCTAATATTTTTTCGTCATTCAAAGTTGATTACGTAATCGATTCTCTTTTTATTTTTATTTTTTGTGTGTTGCTTAAGACTACACCTGTGACCTTGGTGAGAGCGGATGGTGGGGTCTAGAAATTTCATCTGCACGTGCCTATCTTGTCGACAAGATCGATGCCGACCAAGGCCGTGAAGAGTAGGGGGAGTGAGGTTCATGATTTGCGAAGGGCAAGCGCGAAGGCATCTTTGCCTCCATGGCTGTGGCCGGCAAGGTCAAGTTTTGAAGGGTTCGACCAGACTTGGGGCGGGAGGACCGCGCGAGGCCTTGGGACAACCAGTTCGTGGTCGAAGTTGTGGTGTCATCTCATTGTTGTTGTCCCGTCCAGAACATATGTAAAGATGTTGAATATGAGAAACTAGTTTTGATGAGTCAAAATCCATTAGGTTTATTCGAAATACTATGCCTCCTCTGATGTCAATCACGATGAAATAGTATATGACGAATCTACGCGTGACAGTAACACATGATAAAACCGACCAATCAAAATTGCGATGCGTATGCACGCAACACCAATTACGATGAGATTTGTAGCAATAATTGTGATTCGTTGGGCAACTCATCACGTCGTTACTGCCATGTGACATATTCTTTGTGTAAATTATTTATGTCCTGATCAGACCCAAGTCATGTATATTTGGCAAATGAGTGAACTGCGTTAGGCATAAATTATATATACGAATGTGGATCAAATTAACCTGCCAACTCATATACGCTCATTTTTATTGAATACATAACATGCGTTGCAAACCCGACCCGACTTAAACGTAATCCAACTCTACCCACCCAAATTATCCGGGTGGCTCTATCCCTTCACTGCCGGTCTTTTTTCTAAAATAGAGTAACAAACAAATTACCGATTTTAGTGATTTTTAAAAAAATTTACATGTTTAGGACATGTGCGCCTGTTTTTTTTTAGCCGCACATTTTGTTTGTTTTTTTTTTAAATATTTACAATAACGTTTATTTATAAATATACAACTTTATAAATATAATATTTTTTCTTTTTAAACCTTCTTTTTATAGTGTAATTATTAATAATTAATTTAAAATTTATTAAGGCATATAATTAACAAATAATTTAATATTTATGTAATTAATTTGTTTAGTATGTGAATATTAACCCTTATGTCATCGTCGTGTCGAGTTGTCGTCCAAGTTGTCAAATGTCACAGCTGCCGTGAGTTGACGTCGTGTTGTCGTTGTTGTTGCCAAGTATAGTCGCCGCCGCATGTCGTCACCGCCACCGCTATCATCGCCAATATTCGTTAGTTTAAGGCAACTCGGGTTAATCTGGATATTAAATCTTTATGTATCTCACCAATTTATTTTATGCATTTTATTTTTTTGTTTTTAAATTTTTTTAGCAATTTTATCTATTATTTTTTTTATCTATATATATTAGTTATTCACATACTAAACAAATTAAACATAAATATTAAATTATTTATTAATTATATACCTTAATAAATTTTAAATTAATTATTAATACTTACATTATAAAAATAAGGTTTAAAAAGAAAAAAAGTTATATCTATAAAGTTGTATAAACATAAATGTGATAAATAAACGTTATTACAAATATGGCAAGAAAAAAGAAAAAAAAACATAAAATGTGCGGCTAAAAAAGAAAAGGAAAGTAAAAAATTAAAAAATAAAAAACAGGCGCACATGCCCTAAACATGTAATTTAAAAAAAAAAATCGGAATTTTGTTTTACCCTATTTTTTTTTTAAAAAAAGCTCTTCATTGCCACCACTTTGTTGTAGTGAAAATTTTAGAAAGCTTTAATAAATAGATTGGGATTACACTTGAAATTCAGTTTTCTTTTTTTAAGGAATTAGGCTTTCGTATCTGACCCAACTCGTACTTAATCGAAGCCAACCCACTCATATGCCTCATATCCTAGGGTGCATTAACCAAGTCGCCGCAACCCTTACGCCACTTCTATCGCTTGATATCAACTCTATGCCTTCACTATCGCCATTTGGGTGCCGTTAGAATTTTTTAAAAAAAACTTTAAAAAGTACATTTGAATATTTCGGCAGATTAATAAATTATATTGAAAATCCACATTAGTAAGTTACAATAAACCTATAAAATTAAATAAAGAACAAGAAGTTTATCAAGAAAAATAAAAAAAAAGTTAAGAAAATATTGATAAATTCAATTCATGACAACCCTCAAATGAGGGTTGAGATCACTTTTTTAATTGTTATTATTATTTTAATATTCAGGTCATAAATGAGCTGGCCAAGTATAAAAGGGTTAGAACAAACCCGTTCCAGGGCCATTTTACCCATCTAAAAACTAGCGTCCTCATCCTCTCCCTGCTCGACATACCACATGTATGAGATCGAGCTTTGCCAATGGCTGTCACAGCACTATTTGGCGAGTCATGTCGAAGATGATTGAAATTTCACGGGGCTGGTCTTTTCCCAGAAGAAATCCAATCCGGGTGAATGGATTTCGAAAGACAATTGATGGGTCGTTATGGATCTGAATAAGAAAATGATGGAACCTTGAAGAGCGAACGAGAGAATCGGATCTTCTTTTCTTTTTCCGGCTCCCCCAATCCCCCTGATCCAGCAAGGCTTCAGCCGGGAGAGGAGGAGGTTCATGATGGTGGTGGTGGCACCGTCAAAGGCACGGCGGCAAGAGATGAGGGTGGAAATTGTGAGACGAAGACAGAGGATGAGCATACGATGAGGATGTTGGTAATACCAAAGGATTCCACATTGGTTTCAATGTGTCGGCCTTGGGAGATTTATCAGGAATCCAACGAAGAATGAAAGAGGGGGGTGGGTGGGTCGGTTTTATGTGGGTTGCTTTTGGATTTATTCAATCATTTTCAAAAATAAATTTTTTGAACATCCAAGTGCTCTCCACAATCATCTTGTCAAAACTCCAATTGATCTATAAGTAGATAAGGGATTCATCTTTCCTCTTTTTTTTTTTTTTTTTCAAATATGCATTGATTTTTTAAAGGGTCTTTGCTACCATAACAATCTTTGGTCAAAATAACTAGGGAGTGTCAAAAAGGCCCGAGCCGAACCAGCTCTAAAATTCAATTAATTTTCGAGCCTTTTCGGGTCGGGCCTGCCTAGGCTTGGTACTCGGGCTGGGCTGACGCCAGGCTTTTTTAATACACATATTTTCCTTAAAATTTAATTTAATATATTTTTTTATATTCTTTCATTTGATAGGTTTATTAATTAATTTTGATTCAAAAAAGAATAAAATAAAATAAAAAATAATCCGGCTGACCCGGCCCAAACTCGATACTGCTTAGCCCGGCCGAGTCAAAAAATAAAATAAAAAATAATCCAGCCGACCCGGCCCTAACTCGGTACTGCTTAGGCCGGGCCGACCCGTTAACACCCTTAAGAATAACAATAAATTGTGAGCCACAAATTTTTAAAAGAGTTGAACCCCATAATATTTTGGGTTAATACCATTAAAAATCTCAAACTTGTATACCTGTGACATTTTTACCCCAAATTATTTTTTTGACCATGAAAAATCTCAAACTAGTACACCTATGATAAATTTATCCCAAACTAGTACAGTTGTGATAAATTTACTCTTCCTTATTTTTTCTTAAATTTTACTATCGAATTTTTCAATTGGATGACACGTGTCAATTGTTTGAGTGTACACGTTACCCTATATTTGCTACAGATGCGTCAATTTAAAATTTTCGTGGTATTAACTCAATTTAACGAAAACTAACAGAGGATAAAATTGCTATATGTGTAACAGTTTGGGATTTTTTAGCTTAAAAAAATTAATTTATGGTAAATTTGTCACAAGTGTACTAATTTAAGATTTTTGGTGGTCAAAAAAATAGTTTGAGATAAATTTACCACAAGTGTACTAGTTTGAGGTTTTTTATGGTAAAAAATATATTTTGAGGTAAATTTGTCATATGTATACATGTTTGGGGTTTTTCGCGATATTAACCCTAATATTTTTACTGAATAATTATTTACTTTTTTTGTGTTCCACAATAGACTGTTAGTCTAATAATTACACAAAAAATATGGCATAATCAATTCTCAGTTATAAGTTGACCAATATGTTTGGTAGAAAATTTTTCATTTCTAAAAAATATTTCTC
This sequence comes from Rhodomyrtus tomentosa, assembly GCA_028455895.1. Classification (NCBI taxonomy): domain Eukaryota; kingdom Viridiplantae; phylum Streptophyta; class Magnoliopsida; order Myrtales; family Myrtaceae; genus Rhodomyrtus; species Rhodomyrtus tomentosa. The sequence continues at coordinate 41,738,389 of JAPCWY010000003.1, read as the reverse complement.
AAGAAGAAATGTTCGGAATAATAATAATATTTTTTAGCATTTGGCCGAAATCTAAAAATGAGTTGTAAATAATCATCTATCATTTGTAAAGGAAAACCTGCTTTAACTTTCCTAAAGTGACATGTGCTATTTGGACGCTAGTGACAGACACGCAACTTGGGAGCCAAGCCAAGATCTACCAGAGCTAGGCTCGAGACCCCTTAATGGACTTGGGGCTGAGTATCAGGGATCTGACTCGATGCACCGGGCTCGAGCACTGGGGTCTCGAGCACGAGCACCGTGGTCCTGGCCTCCCTCGATTGACTCGTGCTCGTGCTCCAGGTGCCAGGGCCAGAGCCCGAGGCCTCAGAAAATAAAAAATAAGTACCGAGATCCCTAGCCTGACTTCTATGGACCTAGGCCTGGCCTCTATGACTTGGAGCTCGGGCATGAGGGAGCCGAGTCTCGGGCCTAGCCTAGGCCGACCCCATTTTCTGGTGCAACAATTTGAGAAGAAAAATTGATAAGCGAGGAACCACGACACTAATCTAGATTAATTTGGGTTGGACCTTTTTTTCATTTCATCTGACCTGAACCTGATCCACCAGTTTTGGCGGGCCTAATACGGAGAGAACCTATCTACATTGGATGGGATGACAAAGAAGGCAGTAGAGGTTCGAAAGTGTTCCAGTATTTCCTGGACTTTTGTCACATGCCGAAGTCAAATTCTTGTTGACTTTGTTTTGCACCTAGCTGACACATCTTCGCGCGCGTCTTGGATACAAGGATATACACTCTGTTACACAGACACGCTGGTGCAAATCTTTTGCCGTGTCGGACACAGACACACGTCCAACACAGATGCTTTTTTTTTTGCTTCGGACAATAAAAATAATAAAAAAACTTAATTTTTTTTTATCTAATTTATAACTTCTCCCCCTAGATACCTTTTTTTTTTTTCATTTTACTCAACTTTATAGATACTCGTTAGTAATAATTGAAGATTTATTGTTCTAAAATCATGTATATATAAAAATATATATATAATATATAACGTGTCCGAACGTGTCAAAATTTTTTATTTTTTAAAATGGACTTATCGACATATCGTGTCGTATCGTGTACTGTTGACTGTACGTGTAACATAGGCTCTCTCTACCTTCTTTTTTGCTTTTTGCGGGTTATGGCTTAGTTATGAATCTGGTCAAGAACTGCCACAAAGAAAGGCACCGTCCAGATTCACTCCAACGTAGCCACACCCGCTGATTTACTTTCCCAAAGAAGAAGGAAAAAATGAATAAGGGATTCTCCATTCCAAAAGAAGATGCACATCGTCCCCTGCTCCTGAATCCTGTCAAAGTCCCCCAACCTTCCGTGGATAACCACCATGGATGCGCAGAACCAAGAGCACAGGTGCTACTGGAGATGGAGCAAGCAAGACTTTTTCCCCGAGGAATCCTTCGCCAACTTCGCCTCCTACAGGAAAGCCCTCCGTCAGACCTGCCCTCGCCTCGGGGATCGCTTCCTCGACCGGTCCACTCAGTCCAAAGAGCTCGTCGAGCTCAAGAAGGAGAGCGAGAATGACATGAAACGCTGCCTCAACTGGTGGGACCTCATCTGGCTTTGCTTCGGCTCCGTCGTCGGGTCGGGCATCTTCGTCATCACCGGCCAGGAGGCCCACGACCACGCCGGCCCCGCCATCGTGCTCTCCTACGCCGTCTCGGGCCTCTCTGCATTGCTCTCCGCCTTCTGCTACACTGAGTTCGCCATAGAAATCCCAGTCGCAGGTGGGTCTTTCTCTTACTTGCGTATCGAACTGGGCGATTTCATCGCTTTCATTGCGGCCGGTAATATTCTTCTGGAGGCCATTGTGGGCGCGGCTGGCCTGGGTCGTTCTTGGACATCGTATTTCGGGAGCATGATCAAGAACGACCCTGATTTCTTTAGGTTCCATGTAAAGGGTTTGGCCGATGGGTTTAATCTTCTGGACCCGATGGCCGTTGGGGTGCTTGTTACGGCTAATAGCATTGCGATGGCCGGGACAAAGCAGGCCTCTTGCTTGACTTGGATCAGTTCAGTGATTAGTGCAGGGGTCATTGTGCTTATTCTAGCAATTGGGTTCTCTCATGGGCATGTGTCGAATTTAGTCCCCTTTTTCCCTCAAGGAGCAAGTGGGGTTTTCGCGGCCGCGGCCATCGTGTACTGGTCTTACACGGGGTTTGACATGATTGCAACCATGGCCGAAGAGACGAAGAAGCCGTCCAGGGACATCCCAATCGGTTTAGTCGGTTCGATGATGGTGATCACTGTGATTTACTGTCTGATGGCTCTGGCACTGACCAAGATGCAGAAGTACACCGAAATTGATCGCAATGCGGCTTACTCTGTCGCTTTCTCGAGGATCGGCATGAAGTGGGCTAAGTATCTGGTCAGCATTTGTGCCCTCAAGGGAATGACCACGAGTTTGCTGGTGGGGGCTCTTGGGCAAGCTCGGTATATGACTCAGATTGCCAGGGCTCATATGATCCCGCCCTGGTTCGCTCTTGTTCACCCGAAAACCGGCACTCCTATTAATGCCACTCTATCGATCACCATGCTTAGCGGTGTTGTGGCATTCTTCTCTAGCCTGGATGTCTTGTCTAGCGTGTTCTCCTTCAGTACGCTGTTAATTTTTATGCTCGTGGCTATTGCATTGCTGGTAAGACGGTATTATGTCCAGGAGGAGACACCAAAGAGCGACCTTTGCAAGTTTTTGGTTTTTCTGTTTGTTATAGTCGCTTCTTGCATTGGAGGGACGGCAGTTTGGGCCTCAAACACTGGAGGATGGATTGGTTACATGGTTGCTGTTATTTTTTGGTACTTGGGCACTTTAGGAATGCAGTTGCTGCCGCAGCAGCGTGCTCCACGGTTCTGGGGGGTTCCCCTGGTTCCATATTTGCCGTCGTTGTCAATTGGGATGAATATTTTTTTGATAGGTTCGCTGGGCTCTGAAGCTTTCTGGAGGTTCTTCATATGCACCGTGGTGATGATACTCTACTATCTGTTGGTTGGGCTTCACGCAACTTATGACTTGGCTCACCGTATAGAACAGGAATCAAAAGTCGAAGATGGAAAGGAGAATGTGGATCATGGTTTGTCATAGGGGATGATCTGGGATAGCTTAGGACACTGGACAGTACTATCCCCCTTCCAGTTTTGAAATTGCTGTTGGGTCGGATACTTTCGCAGGATCTGCAGATCGTGGCTTTGGTTGATTGTCAAATTTTCCTTTCGATTATCACAAACATCATTTGAAATAATCTTTTATCTTTAACCACAGCACATCGTCTTACTTTGCTATTGCTGGGTATATACATGCTGACTGCAGAATTTGTCCTTCACCGTTCTGTGAATTAGATTATATCTGCCTTTTCTTCTCTTGAGCATACTGTCATTTTAAGGATTATCCAGAAGAGGTCTGTCCGCCTTCATTGGTTACAGAGTTCCATCATTAGCTAGTGCCTTTTGTGTCTTTTGAAAACTATGGTAAGCTGGGTGCTCATTGCTGAGGATTTTTAAGACAAAAGTCGAATGATTTTGATTGAATGTGCTGTTCTTTTTGGTTTCAGAAGCTGGGGCTATACCATGAGAAACGCTGTGAGGACCTCCGTTAAGCCATGTTAAATAGAGGAATGCTATTGAAATGACAAACATGTCTTTGTGCCTTTTTCTGTCAATTATTTATTTTTGCTTCGGTAACATTTTGTTCGGTCCAGGTTCCAGTCTACACCTCTCTCACCGGTACTGTTGAGCCGCATGTACAGTGGTATCAATTTACATATGGCTTCTCTGATATCCAGCGAAGTTAACACAAGAAGTTACATATGGGCATGGGAGAGTCAGAACTCTATTATATGTACATGTTTTGCAGGCCTTTTCTTCTTTTCTAAATGTAGACTAGCCCCTGTTACAAGGGAATTGAAGCATGTGGAAACGTTGCTTACAACTACTGTCGAATGTTGAGTATGAGTTGGTCAAGCACCACACGGAGGAGGACCTCCAAGAATACCGGTCAAATCTGGAGGCAATTTCTGGAGTACCCTTTTGCTCTTTCAGATTCCATGGCACGCTAAAGGAGTCACCAACCCACTTGCTCTACTTTGTTAGTCCCAGTGAAGAGACAAAAGCAGCCGATGCGATGATCTGCCGTTGGACAAGTCTGAAAACGTGAAAACGAGAGGGGGTGGAATTTTGTATATTGATAATAATGGATTACACCAATATATATAGCTCTCACTAATAATAAAGAAGACTAAAATATCCTTACTAACAAATAAGCTTAATACTCAACGTTTCAACATTCCTTCTCAAGTTGGTGCAAAAACATCAAAGAGCCCTAATTTGTTACACAAAGTAATCACTCTACTACCCCGCAATGGCTTAGTGAAAATATCAGTAAGTTGATCATCAGTAAGTTGATCATCAGTCCGTGTGTATTGGAGTGTTATTTCATTGTTTTGAATCTTTTATCGCACAAAATGACAATCTACTTCAATATATTTTATGCGCTCATGAAAGATTGGATTTGAAGCAATATGCATAGCGGACTGATTATCACAACACAGAACTGAGGGAGCTAAGGATGGCATGCTGAGTTTAAATAACAACATTCTCAATCAAAGCAACTCGCTAGTCACATGAGCCATGGCCCAATATTCCGCCTCTGCACTCGATCGTGATACAACCTATTGCTTCTTACTTTTCCCACTTACAAGATTGCCTCCCAAGAACACACAATAACCAGAAGTTCTCCTATTTATAAGACAACCAGCCCAATCAGCATCAGAGTAGCCATTGATACTAAGATGTCTATGATTCTTAAATAGAAGCCCTTTACTGAGTGCTCCCTTTAAGTACTTAACAACACGTAGCACTGCTTCCTAATGTGTAGTGCGATGAGCACTCATAAATCGACTAACCACGCTAACAGCAAAGGAAATATCTGGTCGGGTGATAGGTAAATAGTTGAGTTTACCCACTATTCTTCGATATTTACTCGGATCATGAAGTAAGTCGCCATGTTCTACATCAAGTTTTACATTAGGATCCATTGGACTATCGACAGGCTTCGCTCCGAGAAATTTAACCTCACTCAGAATATCCAGAACATATTTTCGCTGTGATAATGAGATACAATCACATGAGTAGGCCACCTCAATGCCCAAGAAATATCGCAGAGAACTCATATGTTTTGTACTAAACTTTGTTTGTAAAAACTGTTTCAACTTTTGTATACCCACAAAATTACTACCAGTGATGATAATATCATTCACATAGACAACCAGGAGCACACACACCCTCGAAGAAGTGGAGCTAAACATAGAATAGTCCACAGTACAACGTCGCAAACCGAATCGAATAACTGCATCACTGAAACGGCCAAATCAGGCACGAGGAGACTGTTTCAAACCATATAACGCCTTGCGCAGGTGACAAACACTAGTAGGCTTTCCTTGAGCAACAAATCTTGGGGGTTGCTCCGTATATACCTCCTCTATCAAGACGCCGTGAAGAAATGCATTCTTGATATCAAGCTGATGGGGAGTCCAACCATATCGAACAACAAGAGAGATGAAAACACGAACAAAAGGTATTTTTGCGACAGGAGAGAATGTATCATCATAATCAACTCCATAGGTCTAGGTGTAACCTTTAGCAACTAAACGTGCCTTTAGACGTTCAAAAAACCCATCCGGTTGAAACTTCACAGTGAAAACCCAACGGCACCCCACAGACTGTTTGCCATCAGGTAGTGGTGTAAACTGCCATGTCTCATTATCTTGGAGCGCCTGCATTTTATACTCCATAGCCTGTCGCCAACCTTGATGGGTAAGAGCCTCTGCAATAGTATTTGGCACAGACACGATAGATAAAGAAGCAACAAACGAGGAATATGTGGGAGAAAGGCAATTGTATGACAAAAAACGAGAAAGAGGGTGACGAGTATGTGTACGATAAGACAAACCAGTGTAGGGAGCAAATCGGGAATTGGGTTGACCAACACAAGAATGCATACCTTTGCGCAATGCAATGGGAACATCGGTAGAATCAGGCTCGGAAGAAATTGGTGGATTAGAGACCGAGACAACGATTTTCGGAGAAGCACGCATGTCCAATGCAGGTTGCGACCGTACTACCTCATGTTGAATGGATCGGCGTCGTTGATAGGTCTGGTCGAAAAATCGAAAATCGAGCGACTGCTCGAGCACCCCCGTTAAGGGAATAGGCGGCAATGGAGCCGTAGCCAAGGACAAAGTATGTTCAGAGGGACTTACTGATTGGTTAGCAAATGAATAAAATGACTGATCCTAAAAAAAGGTCACATCTGCCGAGACATACAACCACCGACTAACCAGACTATAACAATTATACTCTTTATGAGTTCGAGAGTACCCAAGAAACGCGCACTTATCTGCCCGCGGATCGAGCTTATCATGACCAGAATTAAGACGATGCACAAAACAAACACACCCAAACACACGGAGTGGTAATGAAAAAAATGGACTCGTAGGATGGAGAGTAGAAAAAGGTATGCCCCCACGAAGTACAGAAGATGGAAGACGATTTATGAGATAGCATGCTGTAAGAATAGCATGCCCCCAAAACATTTTGAGGAGACTCATATGAAAAAGTAGATAACGAGCAACATCCAAAAGATGACGATTTTTTCGTTCTGCCACCCATTTTGTTAGGGGGTATAGAGACAAGATGTCTAATGCAAAATCCCATGAGAAGTAAGAAATGATTGAAAACTAGAGGAAATAGCCATATATTCTTTGGCATTATCAGAACGCAAACATTTAACAGAGATATGATATTGATTGAGAATCTCAAAGTAAACCATACGGAAATAGGAAAAAACTTCAGTTCGATCTTTTATTAAGTATAACCAAATTATGCGAGAATAGTCATCCACAAATGTAACAAAATACTTATAACCAGACATATCTTTGACACGACACGACCCCTAAATATCAGAATGGACAAATTCAAAAGGACTTGAGACACAACTCTGAACGCGAGAAGGAAAAGATACCCAATGATGTTTGCCAAATTGACAAGCATCACACTGGATAGGACTCATAGATGCTGAAACTGGAGAGAAATGATGAAGTACATTAGGTGGTGAATGACCCATATGACAATGCATCTGAAAGAAGTCTGAGGCGGTACTCTTTTGAGCAGCAGCAGCAATAAGATCTTTGTTCAAGGAATACAGCCCATTGGACTCATTGGACTCATGGCCCCCACCAATCATTCGTCCGGTCTTTAGATCCTGAAAGACACAACAAGTAGAGGTAAATGTCACAGAACAATTCAAATCTCTAGTAAGGGAACTAATAGAAAGTAGATTATATGAAAAAGCTGGTAGATAGTAAACAGATGAGAGAGACAGAGAGACTCAAGTTTACATCTCCTTAACCAGTGATATGAGACTGTGAACCGTCAGCAAGTGTAACAGAACTAGGAGACTGGGAAGTAAAACCAGATAATAAGTTAGAGTTACCAGTCATATGATTGGTGGCACCTGAGTCCACGACCTAAGAAGTGGGCATAGCCGAGAGTAAACAAGACAAACTATCTGAAGAAGTCTGTGCCAATGTAGCAGTAGGAGCATAGGAATCCACCACCTGGTTGGGATGCACTAAAGACTCATATTCGACACGAGACATCATAATGGTGTTAGGCAGCCCTCGTGACTGATCGAGAACCTTCTGCATTGGAGACTCAACAACATTGGCATAAGCAGTCGGTGGACGAATCTCAGGATGTAAGGTATAGCAAAAAGCCTCAGTATGGCCTACTCGCTGACAGTGGTGACAATAACGAGAATTTTCAGTACTCCTACCGCCATCACGTCCACGACCAGGAGAGATACCAAATCTTCCATGGCCACGAGGACCACGTCCCCGGCCTTTACGACTACCAGATGACTGAGAAACCATAACACTTGCTCCGGGTGCAGAAGTAACTGATGAATTAGGCATACACCGAAGGGCTCGATAAAAGACCTTGTCAACTGATGGAAGAGTACCCCGAGAAGTAATCTGCAGCCGAAGAGAAGAATGAGTAGGACCAAATCCTCGGAGAAATAACATAACTCTCATATCCTGTTGGCGCTTGGTCAACTCTCTAATATCATCAGTGGTAGGCAAATAAGTGTCCAATTTTTTGCAAAGAGTCGTGAACTTGGAATAGTAATCAGATATAGATATGTCTCCTGCACGTGATCAAATAGTTCCTCCCAAACATCACAAACACGAGTCATGTTATCCCGATCCGAAAACATAAGAGCACGTCCCAAATGGCCTTGGCTGATGTACACCGCATAAACTGAGGACTAATCTTGGAATCCATGGTATTTCATAGCAACGTCCGAATGGCAGCATCTCCAGAACGCCAATCACCCACCTTCGTTTTATCCGAAGGTGGAAGTGAAGTCAAATAACTCAATTGTTTGGTGGCCAAACGATATGTCTTGACCGCCATAGACCAAGAAGGATAATTGGTCCCATCTAGTTTGACAGAACTCAATTTCAAATTAGTAAGGCCGGTATCCGTGCTCAAATTTCTAGCCATAGCTCAATAATAGACAACGAACTGAACTGATATTAATAACCTTGCAATACCTTCAACCACCAACAAGTAAGTTCACCAGCATGAATATATGCACTTCTCATAATCACCGCATAATAATGAGTTTCGTCAAAAAAATCACTACATTAGATTAACTCCATCACTCTGAGTGCTCGACTTAGCCTACTCCGCAACATGTATCTGATCAGCCTCTTGTTTTTTTTTTTAATTACAATTCTCATAGTATAAAACCAAACTCAACACCAACACAGCAACAAAACCATTCACAATGCCCCTTGGTGAACAAAATTATGCTCCCTCCTCTAAATACTGTTCTGTCTCAACTTTAGTGGCATCTCTTTCTTCAAAAAACACCATTATGACAGACCACCGCACTATCAACAAAGAAAAGGCAGAGGCATTTACTAGTTGGCGCATGAGTGTAAAGTGTTCGATCGACCGGAACAAAAAAACAACCGTAACATGACCTTCGAATTCATCCGAGGGGAAATTCTCTCGATTTCATAAGCAAGAATGAAGCACAAGCCAAAGCAGAAACGAAGAACGACCGATCAATCGGCGATCTCGAGCGGTGTATTTCACAATGCAGAACAAGGCCAACAGAATCAATACCTTGCAAATAGAATCCCAGGGCATCAATGCAAAATCGAGATCATTGGAGGCCATTGATCAGATCCGAAGGACCATCGTGAAGGAGATTCATAGAGAAACTTCGAGGGGGCTGGATGACGTCGGTATTTTTTTTTTCGGCTCGCCGACCCAGATGTCGTTGGACGACGGGTCGCCCGTATGATTCGAGAATTCCGACGAAATTCGCAGTGGTCGACCGTCGGCGGTGTTGACTGCTATTTTAAGTTTAGGTTTTAACTAGGCTCTAATACCATGAAAATGAAAAAGTGAAAACGAAAGAGAGAAGAATTTTGTATATTGATAATAATGGATTACTCCAATATATATTGCTCTCACTAATAATAAAAAAGACTAAAATACCCTTACTAACAAATAAGTCCAATACTTAATGTTTCAACAAAGGCCAAGGCCAAGGCCAATCTATGAAGTTTACCCATTTGGTTGGGTGCTTAACCATATGATTTTTCTTTTCTCGTTTTTGGGGTGGGAAATCATGTTTTCCTCACCCTTTTGTTCACCAAAATCGGCTCTGATACCATTTGTTGAGATTGCATAGTAGTAGGAGCCCGATACCTTTACCCTAGGAGATCGCCAACAATTTAAGCTAATGAATTATAGGCTAACTAGGATATACTAACTGTTGTACACTACATTGATTCTCCGATATGAGATTTTTTTAATACAAATCACTCACTTATGCATCATAACACCATTCTTCCAAAGTTACACGAGCTATTTTGCCCAATTCTTTAGAAAGAGTTGTTTTATGCCCCCTCTTTCTCTCTCTCCCCCCCACTTATGTTGATCTTAACTCAAGGATGAAGTTTTTGCCAAAAGAATTAACAAAGAGAGCTGAACAACTCGTGAGGGTCAAGAGTCGCTGTCAGAGTGCCGTCTCTTAAGAGTTCAAACAGAGGACTATAGAAGCCATTCGCTGGCATCTTGAGGGTGAAGGCTCGGAACAAAGCCTCGTATTCATACACTAACAATGTCATCAATAAGCGTACGCATGAGTGATGCCCCCATTTTATGTGCCCCGACACCATATTGCTTCTGACTTATTTGATAATAGACCATGTATTTCTCGCTTTTGTTTTAAATTTGAAATGTTTAAATGTGTTCTCGTTTTGCCTTTTCATATTATATTTGTCCAATTTGGGCAAATTTGAGCCACTGTCATCTCAATACCAGTAGCCCGAGCCCATTGAAAATGAAATTTAGACTGAGGCGTGAAGACCAACCCCGACCTAATTCGGACCCAGAAATTCCCAGCGGGTCGGATTTGTTTGTTCCTTCGTTCGTTTAAATAACTTTTTGAGCCTTTTCCTGGCACCCCTCTGGTCTATGGTCGACTTTCTTGATCGAGAATTAATTATTATAATAATTTGAAATAGTTCACGTGTTACTCATTTGAACTTAAGCAACTCTATTACTGGACGACACTTTCAAGAACAGAACAGCTTTGTCTGAGCTTGCTCCGATTCGTACTTGGGCCTATGCAGGCTTCCCTCGCCATAGTGCCATGATGAGGCCATCGGTCCAAGTGATCAGCTTTAATATCTTACATGATTGAATAATTCGCGTAGATATTCATGATCAATCTAAATTTTCTAAAATAGTAATCCATACCAAATCACAAGCTATAAAAGCAATGAGATAGAATATGTCAAGATAATAATCGCGAAGATCTCCTCAAGAAATTCGTCACACGTAGAATGTGTTACGCTAATATTAAGCTTTCTTTTGCAGTAGATATCCATGTTGTAACTGGCTTATATTGATATCAACCTAACACAAGCTTCTTCTGATCCTTCCAAGCATATTAGCAATTATGGTTAAATCTCGTTGTCACCTATCCATAGTACCTCAAAGTTTTACCGAACTTCCCATTTTAGGATTTTTCACTTTCTACTTAAGTACCTCTAACTTGTAGATATTTGAAAGCCCAATGCCTTGTTTACCATTGGTAGAATAGTGTACTTCCCATCTTTAGATGATCCTGTTAGGACAACGCACGAGTATCCTTTGATTAATTTGTCATATTCAGAACATCATAAGAAATTTTCCTAACAGGTTTAAATCAAATTAATTACTCGAGTGATAAGCGTGTTCGTCTTCTCCGTTGAAAATTTGATTTCGAATCCTTGTACTTGAGCATTTTCCTGGAACCACCCCGAAGAGCACAAACCTATGTTTGAGGTAATTATTTGATGTGTGCAGAAGCAGTTAACTATGATTTTACAAAATTTCAAAGACAAAATCCTCGTACTCGCACTGTGACACAAAAATCAAAAGGCATCTCGGTCAACGTTGGTTTTGGGTCCTTAGAATATCGTTATACTTAGCAGAACCTATTTCGTGTACATATGTTATTGATTTTTTATGGATGCTATTAAAGAGTTTGTCATTGCGGCTTTGATAATTCTATCTATAACCTTAAGAATAGACCCTTGAATGCAAATTCGAACATGTAAACATATCCTCATGAGGATAGGCAAAAGTACGGTAGGAGCTTCGAAGTTTCTAAATAAATAAAAGAATGATCAGCAATTTTTCGGTAGCTCGACTCCATTCGTTGTCCAAATACCCGACTTTCAAGTGTCAATTGTCAAGATTCGGATAATTAATCTGAGTTAATTTTTCAAATCCAATTGATCTCTTCCCCAACTCAAGATGCAACAATGTTTTCCCACCTTGACTACCTTGTCTAAAGTTTTGCGTCTACCCGCGAAAAAGAAGCAAATCAAACGAGTCCAAGGCCCCTATGTCACGCCCCGACTCTCAGGCCCGCGACATCCCTTGCCCAATCTTCACGAGGTCATAGAGATAGCGTCCCAGGCACGCTATTGACCTAACCCTTATTTACGCATGCGGAAACGTGTCAACTCCCTGACAACAAAATAAATAGGAATAGCATAGTAAGAATCAAACACCACAAATAGATCTTAATCCTGTCGACCTTAATTTCGTACAAAAACAACCCCATACTTCAGGGTAACTAGACTAGACCTTTGCAGGTGTACCTAATCAGGTAATGCTAACTTCTCATCTTACTTCGGGTGACTAATCCAAAAGCCAACTCTTGGCATCCACAAGACTTCGTCACTTGGGACCTGAAATAATATCCCACGACGGGGTGAGAATAAATCTCAGTGAATCAAGCCTAAGCTCGGTTAGGAAACTGATTCACCCGGGCATCTTAACGGAAGTATCACCAAAGTAAATCACCGCAAATATATATAAAAACAATTCACATGCGTACTTGTCAACCTCAACCACACATAATGCAATGCTTGACTCGACTAACAACCAAACAGTCGATCACTCAACAAGCATTTCATCCGCAAGCACACACACTGGACATCACACAAGTCCATTTATTAACGATGATTGTGCCCACGGCACATGAGAGGATCTACGCGAAAGAAGGCGTGATTCGACTCCCACAAATAACGCGATCCAGCACCTCAGTGCAATCTAGCGTTCTACCGGCAGAACCGGGCTACGTTCCTTTTCTCTCGGCAACGGCTACTACAAGAGGTGTCTCCGGTGCGACTGGCACGGCACCAGCAAGTAGGCATCCCTAAACGGGGCGTCGGTCCATCACAAGCTGCGACCGGCATCCAACAATCCCTTAAAACCGTACGTACCATACGGGGCATGGACTATCGTGCTTCTGGCAAGCCGTGTGGTTCTATACAACTTGTATAGCACGAACTTGCCAGGAAAAGCATCATCGTTCCATCAAATGACCACACAGAACACATCCAGCAATCAACCCATTTCATTATCTTCGGTTAAAGCCGGATGCTCACTCACACGTGTAAAAGATCAGCCAAAGGCCATTTTCATGCCAAAACATGTCTTTTGATTTCTCACACGGCCATATGCATATGCAGTCTAACTTTAGACACTGCAACCATAAACGGGCTATCAAACCCTAAACAGACAGTCAATTGCCCAGAGGCAAAAAGGCAATCCAACCGGCAACTCAGCGAAGCGATCAAATCAACAAGGCCATCAAGCAATCACGAGTAGTAAAAAAAAACGATTAGGCCACAAAAAGCTCGATTCGTACAATAATACTTTATTAACCAAACTAATCGATTTAATGCGTCGATCGCTCGCTCGTCTCTAACCTGTCGCTCGCTCGCGAACAAACGCAATCAATCACTCAATCAATCAATTTCAACTAATCACAATTAACCACAGACAGTAAAATCAATCGACTAACCTAATCGATCGGCCATTTAACTTAATCACAATTTCTATCTAAACCGGCCTCAATCGCGTACCTAAATTCCTTAATTGACTAAACGACTAATCCTAGGCGCAATTAGCGCCCTAACCAAGGATTAGGGTCAACTCACAATTTAAGTCGACTCGGACGGTCCCAACGGCGACGGCGATGGCAACGAACGGCGTCGGCGGTCCGCGAACCAAAATCCTCGAAAAATGGCCCAAAATTCTTGGCCACGGCTCGAATTCTTCTCGGCCAAATGGCCCACGAGCCCGGCCACTGACCCGGCCACTGACTCGGCCCGGCCCAGGCCACAACGGGCCACTGCCCGCGCGGACCGGCCAGAACAGGGCAAGGGCGGCGCCGGGGGAAAAACGGCCGGAACGGCGATCGGTGGACGGCGGCCGGCTCGGAGGTGGACGATGGAGTGACCAGGGGGTCGGCGGGAGTCGATCGGGAGTGGTGGCCGCGGTGGAGGGCGGCCGAAGGCGGCGGATCGGCGGCCGGCAGAATCGGCCGAGAGGTGTATTTGGGCGCCAAGAAACAGGGCGCCGGTTCGAGGGGATTTTCGGCCGCCACGCGCGGCGGCCGGCGGCCAGGAGCTCGGGGATGATAGAGGAAGGTCTTGGGGGTCCGTTGGTGGTGGCGGTGTGAAGCGGCGTCGCCGGAAACGGCCGGATCGAAGAAAAATCCGACTGGTACCCAAAACAGGGCACCGGCGGTTTCGCGGTTGATCGCGGCGGTTTCGGCGGACAATCGGCGGCGGGGCTGGGTCGAGGACGTCGAGGGAAGGTAGGGGAACGTCGGAGGGGTGGTGGGTGGCGGCGGTGGCGGCCGAAAACGGCCGGAGGAGACAAAATGGGTCTCGGCGCGCAGGCGGCCGAAACAGGGGCTGGGAGTTCGCGGCGTTTTCGCGGCTTCCGACGGCTGTTGACGGCGGCGAAGGGGTCGGGGGTAACGGCGACGAAGAGCTGGGGGGTCGTGGCGGTCGGTGGCGGGTGGTGGCGGCGCAAATCGCCGGCGGGAGGAGAAAAAACGGAGGAGGGGTAGTTCGGTCGGGGGGGGGGGGGGTATCCGAGCGGGAGAGAGAGAGAGAGAGAGAGAGAGAGAGAGAGAGAGAGAGAGAGGGAGAGAGAGGGAGAGTGGGGTTTAAATTTTTTTTTTTTTTTTCAAGAGGGCTAATTCGGTAATTTCGCAAACGGGGGCTCGGTCGGGATTAGGCTCGAGCGCGAGGATTGAAACCCTAGTTTGCGACGACTAAGAATTTCGAAACCAAATCTAAACCGACTGAAACTCCAGAATTCGTCCAATTTCGTCTCTTCAGTCCTTGCGATACAAAATTTTCCATCGACTGGAATTTGATGTCTATTTCTTAAATTACTTTCGATTACCTTACCGGAGGTGAATTTTCAGGATGTCACACCCTATCTCTTCTAAAGTAAAGTCCATTTAGCAGATTCCGATGCAATTCACGACCGATCAACTTAAATTCAATTTGTGTGGGTATGTTAAAACCAAATGAAAAAGTTCCTAATGGCTACGGGGCAAACGTAATTTGTATTTAGGAGTCATGGTCGGTCCCTAATTTTCCTATGTGATCACTAATTAAATAAGATAGCCAAAATTTATGTATTAACACCTTGAGACTCATATTGGGAAGACTGCAGGAATCATCTTATTGGTAAACAAATCGAGTTTAGATTCCAAAAGAGCACTGACTAGGTTATTAGTGTAAGTAGAACATCATCTTGCATTCTACAAGGCTCCTAGCTGGCCCTCATAGGTTAGTTGGGACGCCCAAATAGGATAAAACTCCGTAGCTTAGAATGAATCGGATTTCCCAAGGTCGTGCTCAGTAAGGGTTTGGAAAAATCCGTATTTGTCGACACATAAATTTTGATTTTTTTTAAATTGTTAATTTTCCACAAAAATGAGAATTAACCTTGATTCTCACCAAAAAATTAGTCTTCATGCATAAAATATTTGATTTAAGCATGCATTGCATTTATATTATTTTGCACTAATGATAGGATTTGGGCCTGAATTGATAAGTGGAGGGCCGGAGCCCACATTGCATAACTCGGCCATCATAAATGAGCAAGTGTCGAAAACCACAAGGCTTTAGGGCCTAATTTGCTAGTTCATTAAATTTTAATTCCGGAAAAGGCTTTTTAATTGAAGTTTACTAATATAAATAAGGCCGAAGCTTAGGCCCGCATTATCAGGATTTGACCTATGTGTTCTCTATGTAAACACCTCTAGATCACATAACAAAGGGAGATCACTTTCATCGAATACACGGCAAGGAGGGCAGCCTTGCAGAAAGAGGGAGAGAGAGGGGATGGGAGACGAGCATGTAGAAGCACAAAAGAAGACAATCTGGAAAAGTCAACTTGCTCCATTATGATTTTTGGTGGTTATAATGGTTAAACAAGTACTGCGTCTCTTGGGTTTGACGCCTTGCTGGTCGTCTCGCCTCTGGACCCCCTACTCCTATCGCTGCTTCGAATCGATTCCTTGTGTCACTGGCGACACCTCTTGGTCCCAATCAAGCCCACGATCTTGCTGAGTTTGGGAGTCCAAGCTGTTTATGTTTCATTGTCACGTTCTTGTTTAAATTTCGAAGGAACCCGCATTAGGCATGAATTGAGGAATTCATCGACCTAAACGGAGTACTTTCTTCTCTAAACTTTCTTCATGATACATTGTCAAGTTTATTGGTCCTACTATTAGCTATAACCCTTCTGGATTAATAAAACCAAAAGTATAAGAAGAAGAAAAGAACACTGGTTAAAAGCTTGTGAATAAAACCCATTGAAGAAATAGGGACTGATCCTGATTTGCTCATGACATCTACCAACCTGCATTGAAGTTTGTTTTATTTTGTAGGTTTTTACGAACGATACCAATCTGAGGATCAATACGAGGAGCTAAACAGCTTATAACGTGCATTAAAACCAGTCACCAACCCTTTCGTTGGGTTTCGTGGATGTTGAAAAGTCCCTTCGTTGGATAGCATGGCGGTACTGTCCACAGTGATCGATCCAATTGTCAAAGAGACATGCGTGTGAACTATCTGAGTCAATCCTTGATTTGTGGTCTCATCCGAATTTGGCAATCAAACCCACCAAATTAGGTTTCATGAAGCCCTCTAATTGTCATGGGAAGGTCACTGGTAATCAGCTGTCCACAATAGTTTTACATTAACATGGGAAGGTCACTCATTTCTTAGACTTGGAATGGAAAAAATACCCAGGATGTCTTGTCCACTAATTGTTTTTTGTCATTGTCGGGTAAGTATGCGTGCAATTTGTTTGTCTGATCACTGCCGTAATTCGAGGCCTTGATTTTCTCATTCGAGATTATTTATTTGTCCCAATTTTCATCTGACACGTTAATATCAATCTTCAAGTTGAACTTGAAGACCCCGTTACAATGATTGTGATTCAAACGAAATTATTGTTTTGGAGATCTCAATTGGCAAAAGGCAAAAGGAAGTAAAGAAAAAGTGGGTGGCCTTACTACTATTATGTTCGAGTGGTGTAAGAGTGCTTTTTATTTTTGCTTTTCAAATTCTTTTACACCTTTTTACAAAACCAGCTACTTCAAGTATCCTATTGGTGTTACTTGTAGCAAGAATCTCTTGACTGAGGCTACATTTATTTCATGAAAAATTTGACTTTATTGGAAAATGACAATATTTTTCGATATTTGACTTAAATTTGAAAATAAATTGAAAGGTATTTTTCGTAGTTTGGAAAGGATAACTTGATTTTATTTTTCAAAATAGATATATTATGGCGCTAGTGCTTAGGTATGAGAAACTGGGAAACTAGGCATGGGCATTGAGGTCTCGAGTCTGACCTCTATAGACCTAGAATTGGGCTCAAGGACCTGACCAAGGGCCCAGGCATCGGTCTTGAGTCTACAGAAGCTATGATCGAGATCTTGATGCCCATGTCCGGCTCCTTGGCGCCGAGCCTAGGTTCAAGTCCATAGAGGAGCCGGGCCGAGAACTCGGTACCGTTACTCGACTCCTCGATGCCCATGCCTGAGCCCATAGAGGCCATGTTCGAAGCCCCAGTGTCCATGCCAGAATCTGCAGAGTCCTTGTTCCAAGCATTAATAATATCTAGTCATATTTTGGAAAGTAATCTTTGATTTTTCGAAGAAGAAATCATTTTCCTGAATTTAACCATAAAATTTTGAGGTGACTAAAAAATGATTTTTTCCCTTGACTTATTTCCTAGGTGGTCTAAACATTACAATATGAAGATCTAGTATTTGTAGAAACTATTCTCTTAGAAGTTATTTTCAGGAAAAATAATTGCATTTTCTGACATTTGGTTAAAACTTAAAAATGAACTGAAAGATATTTTGTCCTGTTTGGGTAGAAAACTAAAAATCTTTCCAGTTTTTTCCTTTCTTCTTCGCCGCACAACTGAAAAGCAACCCCATTCATTCACAACACCAATGGGGATATAATCTTTAAATATTAATTACTCTCTCATCTAATTAAATTGTGCTAATTCAATTATAAACTTTTTTGTTTTATCAACTCAGTCCTAACAAGTGAGGATGGTACTTGCTTATGGGTTGAATTATTCCATTAGACGGTAGTCATTTTATCATCGAGAGTCGAACATTGACAAACTCCACTTTAATAAACCTAGCATTTATTCTTTCTTCTTCTTCTTTTCTTTTTCAGTTTTTTGCTGTTTTTTCTGTTTCTTTTTTTTTTTTACTAGAATTAAATTTGTAACCACAAACGAAAGTCTAGAACAATTCTATGGACAAGTACAATAGAGATTAACGGATGAAAAACCTCAGTACGATTAAACATGAACAGAGTTGGAGGAAAATTTATTGTTAATTTTGCACGTATGGCATGGAAATTCAACTAGTAATGGAAAAGGAGACCGTCACGTAGGGATGGAAGAGGAGGGACATCATAAGTGAAGCGACAATGCCCAATTTGCATTTGCCTCCTAGTACTTTATCTTAAAGGAAGTGCTTCTCTTTTAGCTTCACATGTCACGCGTGGCGATTCTCCACTTTTGATTCATTTTCCAGACGTAAGAGCACATGATTCGAGTAAAGTCTCCGGGAAGATCCCCTAAATATTACGATACAAGCGCTTGTGGACAAGAAGTGTTCTAAATTGATTTCTCTAACTACTGATGTGCATCTTTCAAAGTCTTGGTCTTTGTTTAATGTTCTTGGTAGGTGAAACTGTTGGTCTTCCTGAACTCCTATAGTGTTCTCTCTCCATTAGCTCATTGTCACTTTTCTTCACCATAACCTATGTTGTTCTCTACGGTGGCTGATTCATCCATGGCCATTGGAGAGATCTTTTCCATTCCTTCTTGGCTTTCTTTTTTTGCTTGTTTTCTAGATTGTTAATGTTAAGCAAGACATATAACCCGTGGAAATTCTACAAGTAGTGGCAAAAGAGACATTCGCATAGGAATGGAAGAGGAAGGATATGATAAGTGAGGCAAAGATGACAATTTGCGTCCTCTAATGGCTTGGTCTTCCTGGATTTGATTAAAGGTTCCTCCCCATTAGCACTTCTTAAACTTTTGCTTCACTTTCAACATACAAGAAAAAGTTCGTAGTATACAGTGCACTCTTGGTAATCCTGATGAAAAGTGCTTTGGTCATAAGCCATCACCAACTATGTACGTAGTAACCGCACTGACAATGACATCGGCATGCGACATAATATATCGACATGCGATTTCTTGAAAAATAGAGAATTCCAGCACTTTAAAACATGTTGTATAAGATGTGTATTTTTATATATACATGATTAATTATCATTTTTATGATGATTAAATTCCATAATAAATAAATAATAACAATAAAAGAGGCTAAAATTCCAAATTCGTGCGAGAGAGAGAGAGAGAGAGCCAAGAGGAGGGGAGGACAAAATTAGGTTTTGGGCAAAGTGGCGATAACATGGAGATAATCGAGATTTCTCACGTCCAATGGACTAAATTCTCGGGACGGTGGGATACAAGGCCAATGCCACCAGATAAGCCCCCAAGACGCGGCTGATGAGAGTCGAACCTAGGAACTCATCAGTTTAACTGCTTGAGACCCAAGGATCGCTGCCACTCGGCTACCGCCTCATTGGCGGTTGAAGGTGGATATTCTTTTATTTAGAATAGTAGGTTTTAATAAATTTACATTTTTACTCCTAAAAATTGAAAATATTCAAAATTGACCCAATGTGTTCGAATCTCGTGTCAGAATCCGAACACCACTTTGGGTGACATCCTACACGTTGATCACATGTCGAAATTTCGACATTCGTTGACCGTGTGTCCGAGCATGTTGAACACATGTGGGACACCAGCACGTGATCGACATGAACACGAAGACTCCCGGAGAGTGTTAGCGCTACATGGATCACGACCAGTAATTTGAATTTGACCGAATTGTCTATGTTTTGATACACATTGTATCCTTGGTTTACATAAATCCACGAAAAATGTGGATTGACAGTCTTAAAACTTGTCATGAAAGTGCAATTGAGTTTTAAAACTTGTAAAAATGGCAATCAAGTCCAAAAATTCGTCAAATTAGTAAAATTTGGTTAACAAAAGATGCTAACATGGCTTTTCATTATTTTTTTCTTCCTACGTGGCAATGACGTAACTAGAACATAAAACATAAGCCTAAAATGACATCGTTTTTGACAAAATTTGAATTTTAACACAAATTTTAGTTAAATAATACTAAAGTTTTTAGAAAAATACAAAATAAATAGATGAAGAAGCATGCAGCTCTTGCCGTCACCGACCCACCATCATCAGGAAGAGCTGATGATGGTGGCCCGGCCACCCCCATTGATTGCAAGCAAGGAACTATAGGCCCTTACCCAGGTCTGGCAAGGGTTGTCAACCCCTGCTAGTGGCGGCCATTGCCTAAGGTTGGCAAGGGTCACTGGTCCCTAAACAACGCTGGCCATACCTGGCAATGGTGGAGCGACGACGATGATGATCTGCTCAAGAGTGCTAAAGTAGTTGTTGATGAACATGAACCTCTTGACAGGACCATCCTTTGAATAGAAAAATTTAGCCCAAAGCAACTTGATTATACGTTGGCTAGCGATTTGTGACTTGTTTACTATTTCCAGAGTAAAATTAAACAACTTGCTTGATGGATTAGTTGGTGTGCGCAGCTCTTTTTCTTATTTAGCTTAAAGCGTGTGTTTCTATTCTCTTCATCGAACAGTCAAAGTTAGCTATCTTTGATGACTTGTAGATGTATGATAGAAAGTAAGATATCATTGGTGGGTGTATCCTCAATATTTTAGGTGTCAACATTTATTTTAGTCCGTGCTGTTGTATCTAGCAATATCACCTAAAGGGGTGACTAGGTGTTTCTGATCAAAAGTGAAACTAAATGCAGAATTAAACAGTTTCTAGTCATAATCAGCACGAGAACAATGAAGCAATGTGTAAATTATCTAAACGTAATCGAACGAGTTTAGAGATGAGAAAATTGCACGATGCGTTTATAATGGTTCAACTTGTTAGGCCTACATCCACTCTCTCACGATGACAGCCGATTAGTTGGATTCCACTAGAATGAATCAATATGAGATTACAAGAGATGACACTCTCAATCGCTCTTGCAACATCTCACAAAGAATTTAAGATCTCTCTGAAGCAAGTATGTGAATCTAAACAACTCAGGCACTTTAAAATTTTATGTTCTCGACATCCTCTACGGTAACCATTGTTCTACGGTAACCATTGTTCTTCTTTAATAATTCTTTGCTTCCAAACTAACCGTTAGATAGATCTTCAAAGGATCGCTCTTCAATCTTTAATTGAATTTCATCAACTATGATTGAACGAGACTGTATTTGGAGAAGACATGATATCCGTTGGGCTAGAGTCTGAACTCTTTAGATTCAGTCGCCCTATAACTATATCTTCAGTTTTCAAAAGTAGAGTTAATTCAAATTAACCACAAATCTTATTTTTGGAAGGTAATATCCAATCGTAGATTTTTCCTTGATATGATTGAAGAAAAATCTTGTCAATCATATATCATAAACTTCCATAACTGAAAAAACCATAAACAGAAACCTGCTAAACTTGGGTCTTCATAATCTGTTTGGTACATATTGCAAAATCTGAATAGTATTCAAAAGAAGTCTTCAAAATTAGAGACCAACTGAATATGAACAGATTATCTGAACCGTGACACTAAGCTTTGATGAAGTACTTCTGACATGTCATATAAATCTTTAGATAAATAAGCCTTCAGAGGTAATGACATACTCCATCTGAACAAGATCCTTCTTGTAATCTTCTGTAACTTTGAGCGCATAATCCCGAAAGGCCTAGAGATGAGGGAAATCCTGAACAATCTTCTCATCACGAATCAAAGTTTATATCTGTAGACTTGCCATCTCAGAATAGAAAAGTCTGCTGTAAAGATCGAGCATTTTTTCAAACTTGTTCATCCTCTATTCGGTCAAACTTTCCAATGCATCCATTCTCGGAAGCACTTCCTTCTGTGGCTTCTCCATGTCGGTCTATGTCTTGGTTTCCAGAAGCTCAGTAACAAAAGGGGTTAAGTACACCTCAAGTGCCATAGTTGTGTACGACACTCACTTTAGTGCCAAAATTTTCAAATCGATCACTTTAGTGCTATGTTTTTATGACTTAGATCACTTCAGTGCCAAAAAACTTATGGCACTTGGAGTGTACTTAAGCCGTAATAAAAGTATTCGGAGTTTCTACTGGAGTCATCTTTCTGACTGGCGTTGTGCTTGTTCCCTTATCAACTGCAATTGCATTAACCTTGCCAGCGTAGTCCAGAACTTTGTAAAGTTTAGACTCCCCTTAAGTTTGAAGCTGGTTTTCTTCTGAAGTCCTTTGTTCAGATACACTAACATATGCATCTATCACGTTCATTGCATCTTCAGTAATGACAAGGGTTGCATCTATCTCATCCACATATTGCTCCCCCTTAGCAATGGCTTCACCTTCTTTTGATTCCACACTTACATCAGCAATTTGCTGATCCAGTGTAACAGATTCAGTTTGCTTCTAAATAGGCGTGGAGACTTTAGGTGTACCTTAAATCTGATCTGCTGAGTCGGGAACTCTGTTAGCACTTTCAACAGCAATAGTGAAAGTCACTTCGGGTATATCGACCTGCATGTCGTCCTCAGACAATCTAGGACTCGATAAAGGTTATCAGCAACTGTTGCAGATTCCAATTCATTTCTTTGAGCATCCCATAGCTCAACATGTTGTTCTTTATTATGCTCTACCTCCCTGTCTTCTTCAGATTTTGATTCCTCGTTCAAATTTTTCTCTTCCAAAGAAATCTGATGAAGGTCAATATCCTTCTGCTCAAACATTTTCTCAATAACCTCAGCTTCTTTTTTTCAGAAACAACAATATCTTCATTCCACTTTAGAATGTACTCCTTTTGAGCATGCTTACTCTCTCTTTCTGCTCTCTTAGCAGAAGTTTCTTCTTTTCCATCATCATCTCTTTGATCAAAAAACTTATGGAGATCCTCTTCTTTGTCTTCAAGCACCTCCTGCTCATGTTCATCTGCTTCTTTTCCAGCATCTTCTGTTTCTTCATTATCTACAGCTTCTTCATTATCTGTAGATGAGTTGGAAAGAGTAGCTTCTGATTTTGATTTCCCTGAATCTTCTTCTTCTACAAATTCCTCACCATCTGTAGACTCAACAACCCTTCATTTACTTGCCATAGTTTTTCTCCTTTTCGCCGATCTTTGCTCTATTGCCTCTTCAGACTCTACCAGAACAACTTCATCGTTCTTAAAATCCTTAAGCAATACATCATTATCATCATCTGGCCTTCCTCGAACATCACTTTCCCTATCTTTTCCAGATTTAATCACAATGCCCTTAGCAGGAGATTTCTTAGGCTTGGTGGCCACAACCTTCTCCTTTCCCTTTGAGATACTGTTTCTGGAATCTCTAAAACAATCGGAGTGACAGTACGCAAGGGCAACACAATGAATGCTAGAAAATCTTCCTCACTAGCAAAGTTATGAGCATTCAGCATTTGCCAGGTTATAAGGCATTAGGCTACTTCTTGCTTATGCTTGTTACAATGACTTTAAACTTTTTCAGATGGGCGTAAAAAGTGCATTTTTTAATGGATATATCAAACAAGAAGTTTATGTTGAACAACCTCCTGGCTTTTGAAGAACATGTTATTGGTTTTTCCATATCGCGTTCTATTTCCTTGATTCAGGTTACATTTCTTATGGGAGAGATAAACATAGGGCATCTTCTCCCCCTTTTGTCATCAGCAGGAAAGTAAACTACAAAACCTATGGAAAAACTATGACTACTTCGACATAAATACCTCGCTATAAACCACATATTATTAATTGTCATACTTTGATCACATATTATTTTATTAAAGTTTCTTTCCCCTAGGCTCTTTATCAACTTTGCTTCACTTTCACGACAAAAGAGTCCATGATATCTGGTAAAGTCTTGGTCTTCCTGAGTTTTTATGACATACTAATATGTACAAGAAATGATTGTGGAAACAACTAGCGTCCAGGATAATCTCTAAGTATTACAGACAAGCACTTATGGACAAAAATTCGCACCAAGATATGCGGCAATATCTACTTAAGGGTGATGAGTTAGTGGTTGATGATCGGGAATCGCTTGATGCGAGAATCGTAGTCCTTTGAACTCGTTTTTACAATTCATTGGTGTGATGGGTAGAGAATAATTTTTAGTAAGTCATGCATTATCAGTCGGTGATTTGCTGACTCGTTCAACATTAGGAGAGTAAAATAATGCAAGTTGTTTAATGGGTTAGCTGGTGGGAAAGCGATCCTCTGACTTTCCTAAGAAGTATATGTCCTGTCCTAGAAATTCGGGTTGTCCGTATTATGAATGGATGTCCGAATCATTACTAAAAACTAAAACAAAAAACTCAAAAAGTTGCCCTCCTAAAAAAGGAGATCTGGGCCGTCCGTCCAAAAACGGACAGCCCGAATCCCAAAGGCAAGCGCCTACCCTTCTGAGGAAAGGGCAGGCGATGCGGATCCTGTGCCTGACCCATTTTCTTGTTTAGCCCTAACCACGTGCTTTCATTCTCCTTAGTAGACAGACAAAATTAGCTGGAAATATGCTTATTTGCCAGTCCTAATAATTGTGGTCAGCTTCATCCATATGTAAACAAGGAGAAGGGATACGCACACCAACTATCCATTAAGCAGTCCGACCAACTAGCAATGTATAATCGATTGAAAATTACATTGTACGCACCACACTAATGAACTTCAAAATCGGGGTCAAAGGACCACGATTCTCCTCTCAAGGCGATTTCCAATAAAAAACAACTGCCTTAGCACCCTTCAGCAGATCATTCCGCCCATCTTGCTGCAAATTTTCAGCATTTGATCGCACATTCACCAATAAAGTAGAAAACAAAGACATTGCAATCATAAGGATATTGAGAATATGCGGATGCCAAAAAGGGCAACAAAAAAAAAAAAAAACTCCTGAGTGATAACTCTATTGACGAAAATATGCGTGCACTCTAAGACTGTTTTATTTTGAGGTCCGACAGCCAAAAGTCTTGATCCGAAGAATAAGGACAGCAATTGACGCCACAAGCACTTTGGACAAAAAGTACTTTATTTTGATTCCTCTAACCACTGATGAGCATCTTCGAAGGTCTTGGCCCTTTTTTTTTTTTTAATGTTTTTGGCAGATGAAAGTCTTGGTATTCCTGGACTTCTATAGTTTTCTCTCTCCATTAGCCCATCATCACTTGGCTTCACTTAAACCCGGGAGAAAGCATGCAAAAGTAGGAGGTAACACAAGTGAGGAACTAAGGGATAAAATATTCGCCAAGAGTAGAAAAGGATAGGATGCTCGCTACATGTAGGAATCCACCTAAGGGATAAGAGTAGAAACAAGAACTTATTCTTGTTAACAAGCCAAAGGCTCAAATCAATTTATCAATTAAACAAGTCTGCCAATCTCATTCATTGTAGCATCCTTTTATAGGCTAGTATGGAACAACCATATAAGTTTGAGTAAATCAGACTCTTTGATGAAATACAAAACTCTTAGGAAATGCAAAATACTCTTAGAAAATAGAGAAACATAATAAATTTCTAGAAACTAGACTTTGACTCTTAGGGAAGATGCAACACAATTAAGGACTCTGGAAATCTAAACGTCAACTGAACTACTCTTGAAAATATAAGAAATCATTAATGACCTTCGACATCTTCTAGGAATGCTTTAGCATCAGACGCTTCTGCTGCATGAAAATTCGTCTATGAGTTTCCATTGTCTTCTTCTTCATGAAAAGGAGAAAGATCGACAACATTGAATGTTTCAAAAATAGTATACTCACTAGGGAGTTCAATATTGTATGCGTTGTCACCGATCCTTTATAGCATTTTGAAAGGTCCATCAGCTCTAGGCTTTAATTTTCCATGACGATTTCGTGGAAGTCGTTCCTTTCGAAGATAAACCCAAACCAAATCTCCTTCTTTGAAAGCCGCAAACTGTCGGTTCTTGTTCGCTCTTTCTTGGTACTTAGCATTGTGCTTTACAATCCTGTCCCGAACCTGCTGATGGAGCCTTTTCAAAAAATTCACATGCTCCTCGGCATCCCCACTAAAATGATGAGTGATAGAAAGTGGAGCTAAATCCAACGGACTAGTAGGATTTTTCCCATACATAATTTCAAAAAGACTCTTTCTAGTTGTTTGGCTTGAAGAACGGCTGTAAGCAAATTCTGCTTAAGCCAAAGTGAGATCCCATTGCTGCAAATTACTTCCATTTAAGCTCCTGAAAAGATTTCACAAAACTTCGATTAACAACTTTAGTTTGCCCATCGGTTTGAGGATGATGAGAAGAATTAAATTGAAGAGTTGTGCCGAGCTTTTTCCAAAGTGTTCGCTAAAAATGACTCTTGAATTTGGAATCCCGATTGGAGGTCATCATCTTTGGAATACCATGTAGCTTCACAATCTCTTGGAAATAGAGATTCACCACAGGAGTCGCATCCAACGTCTTGTTACATGGCACAAAATGCACCATTTTGAAGAATCGATCAACGACCACCATAATTGAATCTTTACCTCTTTGTGTTCAAGGTAATCCAACCACAAAATTGAGACTCACATCTTCCCAAGGAGCAGTTGGTACCGATAATGGAGCATATAAACTAGTATTCTGAGCATGACTTTTGGCAATTTGACAAACTCGACAACGATCTATGTGCCGCATAACATCTTTCTCCATTCAAGGCCAACAGAACTTTTCCTTGACAAGAGAGTACGTCTTGTCTCTTTTGAAATGACCCGCTAGGCCTCCTACATGAGCTTCGTTGATAATGGCTTCCCTCAAAGAACCTCATGGAATGCATAGACAATTATTTTTGAAAAGAAATCCATTATTGCTGAATTGGACCTTTGGAATAATCTTTCCAAATCTTACCGAAATCCGGATCATCTTCATAAAGCTTTTTGATCATATCAAAGCCTATAACGTTCACTTACATAATATGAAGCAAGGAATGTCGATGGCTCAATGCATTCGCCATGCTGTTAAGAACTCCAGCTTTATGTTTGATGAGAAAAGTGAAAGCCTGAAGGAACTCAACCCACTTGGCATGTCGATTGTTGAGCTTATGTTGGGTATTCACATATTTCAAGGCTTCATAGTCCAAATAAAGAACAAACTCCTTGAACAACAAATAATGTTGCCAATGATCCAAAGCTCAAGCAATAGTATAGAATTTCTTATCGCAAGTAGAGTAATTTTTACGGGAATTATTCAGCTTTTCACTGAAAAATGAAATTGGTTTTCCTTCTTGGCTAAGAACCGTGCCAATTCCAACATTAGAAGCATCCCAATCAATTTCAAATATTTTATCAAAATCTGGAATTGCAAGAATTGCTTACCTTCCTTTTAAAGAGTTCGAAACTCTGTTGTGCCTCTTTGGTCTATTTGAAATTTCCTCGCTTCAAACATTCGGTGATAGGAGCAATGATGGTGCTGAAATGCTTGACGAATTGGTGATAAAACGAGGCCAAGCTATGGAAACTCCAAATATCATGTATCAATGTCGGCACCGGCCAACTTAAAATTGCCTCCACCTTGCTTGGATCCATCTTGATGCCTTCTTTAGAGACAACATAACCTAAGAAAATAAGGCTATCGATAAAGAAGTGGCACTTCTTTAGGTTGACATACAATTTTTACTCCCGCAGAACATTAAAAACTTGTCGAAGATACTCCAAGTGTTGCTGTTGTGTCGAACTATAAACAAAAATGTCATCGAAATAAATAACGACAAAACTGCCAATAAACTGTTTAAAAATATGATTCATGAAGCGCATAAATGTACTAGGAGGGTTAGAGAGGCCGAAAGGCATAACCATCCATTCATAGAGGCCATCTCGAGTTTTGAAAACAATTTTCCATTTGTTTCATGCTCTCATTCGGATTTGATAATACCTACTCCGAAGATCAATCTTGGGGAAAATAGTAGCGCCATGGAGTTGATTGAGAAGATCATCGAGCCAAGGAATAGGAAAGCGGTACTTGATAGTAATTTTGTTTACCGCTCTACTATCAATGCACATACGCCATGAACCATCCTTTTTTGGTACAAGAAGGGCAGGAACAACACATGGACCTATGTTTTTCCTCACCATACCTTTAGCCAAGAGCTCATCGACTTGTTGTTGCAGCTCTTCATGCTCTTTAGGACTTCTTCGATAAGCTGCTTTGTTACGAATAATAGCGCCCGAAACAAAATCAATGCAATGTTGGATATCTCTAATAGGTGGGATACCTGGAGGGTCCTAACCCTAGGTTAGGCTGGCCGTCCACTCAGACAATTACAATCGCAAACAATTCATACAAAATCACAAGAGCCATTCGAATATCACGAAATAACACACAGATGTCAAGCATGTAATCAAGGCATCATATTACTTCACTGAATTCCAGCACACATTATTAAGCCCGATTACACTTGCCACCCTTGCCTGCCTTCTCACTTTCATGCCCGCGTTTAGAACGCCTCAGGTTCGGTCCGCGTAAACACGTCAGACCGTCTCATTGACAAACCCGCGTAAACACATCAGGTTTTCAATCTCATCCAGGCCTGTGTCAACACATCTCAACTCCGTCCCGCGTTTCAACGCATCAGGACTATGGCCTTCTCAACTCCGCGTCTCGTACGCCTCAAGGTGCCATTCAATTCAAACCCTGCACCTCAGCGCCTCAGGGTATTCATCCCCACAACCCCGCATCTCATACGCCTCAGGGTGTCACAATTTCTCAGTCATGCCATAAGCTCATTTCATTTCACAGCACACATTCGAATACTACTCATGCGACGAACGACACATCCATGGCATGCGAGACAATTAAATTTGACATACAAATGCAACAACCAATTCATGACACAATCATTATCAATCAGTCAAGTCCTCAATAGCTTTCTAGGCCATACATTGGACAACCACATAATAACTTCCAAGAACCGATCAATTCGTACCCAAAAATCACCCAATCGAGTCCAATCTTCCTATCAAAGGTTTAGAATCCCCTTACCTCAAGCTTCACTCAACAAAATCCCTTCCCAAGCACCTCAAGAACTCGGTTCAATTGGCTCACGAACAACTCAGCCGCGCAACCTAAGGAAATTCATCCAATCATCAATTTTTCTTGCTCAATTTGTCAATTCACGGGACATAAACCTTATTGACATGTTCATCAACATCCTAACATGTCTCAATGATAAATTTGAGACTCAATTCCAACACCAATGGTCCCCAACAGAACCGGTATGCACAGAACCGAACTAGGCAATTTCGGTTCTGTGTATACCCCAACTAATCAGCCCTTAAACTACCTCAAATCCTCAATTTATTCACTAATCTACTTGCTAACATGTAGTTCTAAGGGTTGGGGAGCCTCATCGAAAATTTGGAGCCAAGGCGACGCCGAAAAGTCCTTGAACGGCGCCGGTCTTCTCAAGTCTTCAGCCGGTCAATTCTGGCCCCTCAAACACAAGACCCATTTGGGGTCAAAACTCCATCAAATTCACCCAAAATTTTTATGACAGCTCAATCTATGTGTCCCCTAGATGTCCACAAAATGTGGTTGAAAAATTCCAATATTTCGGGGTCCTAAGAGGCAAAAAATGTGGCTTACCTTTGGTTGCGACGATTTCCATCCACTTTCGGGATGGCCAAACGACTCGCTTCCACTTGGAGAACGTCTGCAAGAGGATGAGGAAGGAGTGGGTGGTTGGCTCGACTGCTGAAAGTTGCCGAAAGTGGCGGTTGGAGCGAATGAATGGGCGGCTTGCGGCTGGTGGGGCGGTAGGCTTCTCGGCAGCAAGGAAGAGGAAGAAGAAGAAATGGCAGAGGAGAAATGGGGGTTTCGGCCAAGTGAGTGAGAGAGAGAGAGAGAGGTTTATTCAATTTTTCAAGAGTCAACTTGAGTTGAATGGTAGGTTAAAAGTGAATATATCAACTCAAGGCTTAATCTTTTGACACTTGTCCATTGTATCAATCAAGGTGAATCCAATGGCTCTCAAATCCTTCAATTTTTGGCAGCTATGGGGGTGTGGTTAAAGATCAAAATGCCCTCATCCAATCATATAGGCAAGGTTAGGGCTTGAGGGGCAAAATGATAATTTTACCCCCAACGTTCGGAACGACGTTTTTCTAATTCCAATTTTCTTCGATAAGGCGACGGCCAATCCAATTATAATGTTGGAATTCTTGATTCTCCAATTTCAAATTTCAAGACTTGTTTCTGAATCATTTCTCTATCTAATGCGATTCCAGCCTATCCCGAACTGACGGACGGCTTTTGTAGACGTTACGCGTATCGACCCTGTAATTCAGATCACAATTAGGGCTCGTCAATTCATGGCGACTTTGGTTATCATGTAATTGTGAGGATCTATCACTAGTTTCGACGGTCTCGATCGTCACTGTTCGATTTAGGAAGATTTTGCAAATTATATATTGGTTAAGCGGCATCACCCACGCTCCAATCATATAACGCTAGCAATGCATCCCTTAATTGTTCTTAGATCGGCCTTTTATGGCTCTAAATGTTTCATCGACAATCCTTATGGCCAAAGCGCCATTTCCTATTCGAATTCTCTAGGTCCACGTACCTTATCTCGCGTTAGCCTTTCCATTTTGGCCAGTCATCTCGAGATTGAGCATATCCGAGCGAGATATGACTGAAATATATCGTTAGATACTTTATCATTAATGAGTCTTGAAATGACAGGAAAAATCAGGATGTCACAACTCTTCCCCCCTTACAAAAATTTCGTCCTCGAAATTTACAATAAACCCGTTGCTCAAACAAATGAGGGTATTGACATCTCGTCGTTTCCTCGCTTTCCCACGTAGGGCCTTCGGTTCCATGGTGCTCTCAAACAACTTTGACCAATGGAATCGTTTTATTCCTTTGAGTTTGTTCCTTTCGATCTTCGATCCTGACTGGCTTCTCCACGTAGGACACCCTGTCATCCACTTCTATAACTTCGTAGTCCAGCATATGCGTCGGGTTCGGTTCGTACTTCCGTAGCATGGACACATGGAAGACGTTGTGCACTTGGGATAGATTGGGCGGTAAGGTCAGTCTGTAGGCCAAGGTACCAATCCGCTCCAAAATTTCAAATGGACCCACGTACCTTAGGCTCAGTTTTCCTTTCTTTTCAAATCTGGATAATCCTCTTATCGGCGACACCTTTAGGAAAACATGATTGTCTACTTGAAACTCCAAAGGCTTACGCCGTTTATATGCATAACTCTTTTGACAACTCTGTTCCGTCTTCAGTCTATCCCGAATTATCTTCATCGCTTCCACCGATTGCTCTACTAACTCTGGGCCTGTAATACTTATTTCTCTAACTTCGTCCCAGCAAATCGGGGTTCTGTAAGCTCTTCCATAGAATGCCTCAAAAGGTGCCATCCGGATGCTCTGCTGATAGTTGTTATTATATGCAAATTCTACTAAATGTAGCTGATCCTCCCATCCACCTTTGAAGTCTATTACACATGCTCGCAACATGTCCTTGAGCGTCTGAATCGTCCTCTCCGATTGCCCGTCCATTTGTGGATGGTATGCCATGCTAAACTGTAATCGAGTTCCCATGGCATCTTGAAGACTTTTTCAGAAGTTCGACATGAACTTAGGATCTCTGTCCGATGTGATCGTCACGGGTACCCCATGTAGTCTCACTATCTGTCTCATATATAATTCGGCATATCTGTCCATTGCGAAATTCTTTCGTACGGGGATGAAGTGTGCAGACTTGGTCAACCTGTCCACGACCACCCAAATAGAATCGTGGCCCCTCTGGCTCCTTGGGAGTCTCATCACAAAATCCATCGTTACGTGTTCCCACTTCCATTCGGAAATTTCTAGTGGTTGTAGTAATCCACCAAGCTTACAGTGCTGGGCCTTCACCTGCTGGCATGTCAAGCACTTTGCCACATACTTCGTCACATCAACTTTCATCCCGTTCCATCAATAATGTTGACGCAAGTTCTAATACATCTTCGTGCTTCCGGAGTGGATACTATAGTTGCTTCTATGAGCCTTTGATAAGATCCTTTCTCTAAGCTCTTCGTCCCTTGGCACGCATAGACGCCCTCGAAACTTCAAGATTCTATCCTCTAACACTTGGAATTCCGGTTTTCTCTTTGTCACGTCCATTTTCAGGATTTTCTGAATTTTCAGGTCCGTAGACTGTAAGGCTTTTATCTTTTCTTGGACCTCAGGTTCTACTCTCAATGTGGCCATCAAACTGGACAGTTGACAGACTTCTAATCTGAACTCAGAATCTCTTAAATCCTCAATCATCGACCATCCTTTTACTAGCAGACAGGCGATGCTCGATTTTCGGCTGAGCGCATCCGCGACTCTGTTTGCCTTCCCAGGGTGATACAGTATGTCGCAATCATAATCCTTAAGCAGCTCCATCCATCGATGCTGCCTCATATTCAGTTCCTTCTGGGAAAACAGATACTTCAGGCTCTGGTGGTCAGTGTAAATCTGGAACTTTTCGCCACACAGATAATGTCTCCAGATCTTCAGAAAAAAGATGATCGCTACCAATTCCAAGTCATGAGTCGGGTAGTTCATCTCTTGCAATCTGAGCTGTCGGGACGCGTAGGCCACTACTCTTCTATGCTGCATTAGCACACAGCCTAATCTCTTTAGCGAAGCATCGCTATATATCTCATAACCTCCAAGTCCTGATGGAATCGTTAATACCGGTGCGATTGTCAACCGATGCTTGAGTTCTTGGAAACTCCTTTCACACTTATTCGTTCACTCAAACTTTGTTTCTTTCTTGGTCAATCTTGTCAATAGGATGGCTATGGATGGGAATTTCTCCAAAAAATATCTGTAATATCATGCTAATCCCAAGAAACTTCAAACTTCCGTGACCGTAGTAGGTCTAGGCCAGTTCATTACAGCTTCGATCTTCGCAGGATCCACCGCAATTCCTTCTCCGGACACAACATGGCCAAGAAATGCTACTTTATTTAGCCAAAACTCGCATTTGCTAAACTTAGGGTAAAGCGAGTGTTCCCTCAGAGTCTGTAAAACAATCCTCAGGTGATCTTCGTGTTCCTGGTTACTCTTTGAGTAAATCAAAATATCATCGATAAAAACTATGACAAATCTATCCAAAAATTCCTTGAACACCCTATGCATCAAAGTCCATAAATGCGGCTGAAGCATTGGTCAGTCCAAAAGGCATCACAGTGAATTCGTAATGACCATACCTTGTCCTAAAAGCAGTCTTAGGTACATCCTCCTTTTTAATCCTCAACTGGTGATACCCGGTCCTCAAGTCAATCTTAGAGAATACCACAACTCCTTGCAATTGATCAAATAAGTCATTAATCCTCGGCAGTGGGTATTTATTCTTCACCGTTACCTGGTTCAACCGTCTATAGTCGATGCATAGACGCAAGGACCCATCCTTTTCCCTTACGAACAACACCGGCGCTCCCCACGGTGAAGCACTTGGTCGAATGAATCCTTTATCTAGTAGTTCTTGCATCTACACCTTTAACTCCTTCAGCTCTGATAAGGACATCCTATAGGGTGCCTTCAAGATCGGCTCCGTCCCGAGAGCTAACTCAATCACAAATTCTATCTCTCGCTCTGGTGGCAACCCTGGTTATTCTTGAGAAAATACGTTAGGAAACTCACGTACTACCAAAATACTTTCTAGTTTAGGCTTCATGGTAGTCGTGTCTACAACAGCCACTAAGTACGCCTGATAGCCCTCCGTCATCAACTTCGTCAATTCAAGAGACGACACTAAAGGAATTGAGGTTCCTCATCGACTTCCCACAAATTCGAAACTAGGGCGGCCTTCTGGGTAGAAACAAATTATCTTACTGCCACAATCCACTACCGCCCCCTATATACCCAACCAGTCCATTCTTATAATCACATCGAAATCATACATGGGTAACATAGCTAGATCAATACTCTCCCTACTACCACCAATTACAATCCTACAGTTAGCACAACCCAATGACACCAGCACGTTATCCTTTAACGGGGTGGCAACATGCAGATTTGCACTCAGCCGTTTTAACTTCATACCAATCAAATCGGCAAACCGAGCAGATACAAACGAGTGCGTTGCGCCAGGATCAAACAAAGCATATGCAGTTTGGTCACACAAATAAACCGTACCTGTGACCACGCCTGGCGTTTTTTCTGCCTCTCTACGGGCTACTGCATAAACTTTCCCCTGAGTCGGGGGTCGATTCTAATCAACTTCGGGAGTGGCAACCGGCGGTCCAGCCTGTGGTCGTTGCCCTTGAGGTCGATTTGGTGGAGCTTGGTTCGGGCAAGTCCTCATCTGGTGGCCCATCTGACCACACTTGAAGCACGCTCCCGTTCTAGCCAGGCATGGCCCATTACCATGCCTTCTACCACAGAGGCGACAACTCTAGTTGATGGGTTCGGCGGCTTCACAATATTCTTCCTTACGGGAGGGACGAAGCGCCTATTGCCAGTCATTGGCCTCTTACCAATCTGGTGATTGTCCTTGAATGAATTAAACCGCGATCCAGATGCGGCATTTCTCTCCTTCAAATCCCTCTCAATCATTTGCCCTCGTTAATAGATTTCCTTGTAGGTCCTCAGATTCATGGCTATCATCTGGCTGCGAAGCTCAGGTCTCAGTCCGTCCCGAAATCTCCGTGCCTTCTCTAGGGGATCCTTTACTGATCGGGGTGCGTATCTTGACAGTTTGGAGAACTCACCCTCATACTGATCTACTGTCAGCTGATTCTAACGCAGCTACAGGAATTCTACCAGCTTCCTTTCCCTAGCTATGTCTCAAAAAATACTTGTCATTGAACGCCGTAGTGTAGTCATTCCAGGCCACAGCCGTTCCTTTCGGAAAGACTCCATTCTTGGTGGCAGCCCACCAGTCGTTCGTGGTACCTTCCAGTTGGTACACCGCCAGCAGCACCTTTTCCTCATCTGTGCACCTCAAAACTCCAAAGGCCTTCTCTAGTTTCTCGATCCATCTCGATGCTAGTTTGGGATCTCCAGTCCCATCGAATTGAGTTGGCTTTAGCTTGATAAATTTTTCAACTAGTTGGCTCATCTGTCTGGCCACAACGATTTCTTCCTAGGCATTCACTGCTTCATTGCCCTGGTCGTGGTCGCTATTGTTTCCATTGCCTCCATTGTTGCCGTTGTTGGCATTAACGGCAGCTATTGCGGCTCCTACCGCTTGTGCTATAGCAGCGTCCCTATCTTGGGTCTACCTATCAATGAGGTCGCCAATCCTCTCAAGCGCCCTCAATACTCCATCCATTCTCGGTTCTTCTGCCACAGGCGGCCTCGAGCTAGAGGCTCCGCCCCTAAGCCTTTCAAGTCTCCTAGATGGATTACTCATCCTTGTGTGCTTTTACTGAGCCTGGACCACCACAATTTCATCAAGGAGTTAATAACTCATTCATCCAACCAAGTTCGGAGTTACCAAACTATGCCTTACTAGAACAGTCATATCACAACGACCTTTCACACACAATTCCAGAGGTACTTCAATAAACAGTTCATGGCTATTTCTCAATTCCGTTCACTCCAACGGTTCACTAAAATTAGCCATGCTCATTCACATAACAAGTCGAAATCCGGAAATGACTCCCAAAGCTAAATATGGAACTTCGTCCTTATAAATCATCTCAATCCTACCAAGGCCAAATGCCAATCACATGTGCCAAGTCATATGCCATGCATCTCGTGCCTCACTCTAGTAAGTCTCCTAAGGTCTCGCTACCCGTCCTTGTCCCAACTTAATCCTTCTTATTACTCCAATCATCAATCAATGTTGGATCGAGCTGACCTTGCTCTGATACCAAGCAAACGTGGATGTCACGCTCCACGCCCCGTGGCACGAGCACGTGACTCTCTGCAAGCACAAATTCTCTCTCGAGGTCCTAGGATTCCCAAACAGGTCGAGAGATACATCATATGGAAAGCACGCGGAAGCGACAATATAAAAACTCCTCCGTACAAATAAAAAGTAGGACTTAGGTAATGAGAACATTAATAGAGGCATTAGTTCTCAAAAATTCATACAAGAGCATAGCGACGAGACTTGCTGGTCGGTAGGGGTGACGAGCTGGTACAAAAGACGATCATAACTGCTCTCAAAAAGGGACATGCATCTGAGTCACCATCAAAATGTCAAACCAAGAGAGCAGAAACTCCTAGGTCTAGCTACTGGAGTCGTCGATTTCCTCTTCAGCCTCCTCACTAAGCTCATACTCTAAGAAGGTCTCCGAGCAAACCTCCACGGTGTCCTCCATAGTCTCGTTATCAGATCGTCTTCGGTAGCCTCGATCACTATGACCTCATCGGTGTCCTCTAGGGTCGGAGTCCTCTCAGGACCAATCCTCGAGCCAGCGACCGATCTCTCGGCCTCCACTGATTCTCGAGCGGGATGGCACCAGCTAGGGATCGCTCCACGAGGTACCTCAGCGGGCTTCAGCGGCCCCGTAGAAACGTCTCCTACCTTCTTGAACCAGGCCTCATATCTATGAGGCTTCCAGCTACTACCACCCTTATCTACCCAACCAACTGTACATTTCCTAACATAAATGATACTCTGTCCGTCAAGGAACTCCTCAAAATAAACCGACAACTCTTTCGGGTCTCCAAACTTGACTGGCCACATCCTCAAGGCCTAGGATCTGAAAAGAAATGGGGTCCCACAATAGGATGAGACATACATCTCAGTAAGGTGGGTCCTAACCCTAGGTTAGGCTGACCATGCACTCAGGCAATTACAATCGTAAACAATTCATACAAAATCACAAGAGCCATTCGAATATCACGAAATAACACACAGATGTCAAGCATGTAATCAAGGCATCATATTACTTCACTGAATTCCAGCACACATTATCAAGCCCGATTACACCTTCCACCCTTTCCTGCCTCCTCCCTTTCATGCCCGCATTTAGAACACCTCAGGCTCGGTCCGCGTAAACGCATCAGACCGTCTCATTGACAAACCCGCGTAAACGCATCAGGTTTTCAATCTCATCCAGGCCTGTGTCGACACATCTCAACTCCGTCCAGCGTTTCAACGTATCGGGACTATGGCCTTCTCAACCCCGCGTCTCGTACGTCTCAGGGTGCCATTCAATTTAAACCCCGCGCATCAGCGCCTCAGGGCATTCATCCACACAACCCCGCATTTCATACGCCTCAGGGTGTCACAATTTCTCAGTCATGCCATAAACTCATTTCATTTCATAGCACACGTTCCAATGCAACTCATGCGACGAACGACACATCCATGGCATGCGAGACAATTAAATTTGACATACAAATGCAACAACCAATTCATGACACAAGCATTATCAATCAATCAAGTCCTCAATAGCTTTCTAGGACATACATTGGACAACCACATAATAACTTCCAAGAACCGATCAATTCGTACCCAAAAATCACCCAATCGAGTCCAATCTTCCTATCAAAGGTTTAGAATCCCCTTATGTCACGTCCCGACTCTCGAACTCGCGACATCCCTTGCCAAATCGTCACCAGGTCCTAGTAGATAGCGTCCCAGGCAACTGCTATCGACCTAAGATTATACTGCGCATGCGGAACGTATAATCTTCCATCCAATAAAACCATATGGGATAGATAGGAAGTAAAGCCAGATATCGCAACGCTGAAAGCTGAAGAGAATAGATGATCTATAACCTTACAGAGCCATCAACTGATAATTACAACCCCATGCTTCGGGGCGGCCCTCTAGGACTCACAAAAAGATACAAGAGTCAGGTAAGGTTAACTCTCATCTACCCCAAAATAGTACCCCTACAAAAACATCATCAGTCCTCTGACCCCAAAAGGAACCTAACCCTCTACTGGGTAAACTCGACATCCGGATTGTCACAACCAACCGGGTGAGCCGGGTCGTTCGGGTCATCACAGGAGCTTTGGCTAGAATGCACTGAGGGGGCTACTGATTGCTCAGGTTCGAGCTCGAGCTGCATCCCAGGCGTGGGGTCCACCACTTCCCCATCAGGTGTACCAATATCCATCGGGTCCCAAGCGGGGATATTAGGAACCCTCTGAAGAGGTGGCCCCTCAAATCCTCTAAGTGAACCAAAGAGATCCATCCCATCAAGAAGATACCAGGCCTTAAAGAGGTGTGCCACCAGATGTGGCATCCCTTCATCGACCCATATCGTCGTGATGTGACGTTCCCACATCTGGTTCGTACCTGGTACCGAATGGAGACTGATATCAAGTGATGAGTCGGTGGGGGTGCCGAACCGCACCGGTCTCTCCATTACTTCGGACCTGAAAAATTTATCCCACGACGGGGTGAGAAATGAATCTCAGTGAATCAAGTCTAATCTCGATTAGGACATTGATTCGCCCAGAACATCCTAAGCGCCACAAAAAGATCACAAGATTTCAACAGAGATATATATAAATATCAATCAAAATAAATCTGTCAAATCTACAACCAACAGAAGCACAACCACTCAGGCATACACAAGTCCATTATTAATCAATGACCCACGCGACTGGCGTGATAGATACATCAATAGTGCG
Source organism: Rhodomyrtus tomentosa (assembly GCA_028455895.1). NCBI lineage: Eukaryota > Viridiplantae > Streptophyta > Magnoliopsida > Myrtales > Myrtaceae > Rhodomyrtus > Rhodomyrtus tomentosa. The sequence continues at coordinate 41,699,726 of JAPCWY010000003.1, read as the reverse complement.
ATCCCGCACTCTTCTGGCAAAACCAGGCTACGTCCACTTCACTCTCTCAGCAACGGCTACTACAAGCGGTGTATCCAGTGCACCCGGCATGGCACTACAAGTAGGCATTCCTTAAAAAGGAGCTTCGGTCCATCACAAGCTGCGATCAGCATCCGATAATCCCTTAAAATCGTACTACTGGCACGGGGCATGGATTATCGTGCTTCTCACAAGTCGCGAATTCCCATACAATCTGTACGGCACAAGTACCCAAGGTACAATGCGAACTTGCCAGATAGCGTCATTGACCCTTTAAATGACCACACAAATTGCATTCGTCAATCAACTCATTGATTATCTTGGATTAATGCCAAAATCCACAAGAAATACAATCAACTCGGCCCCATGGCCCACAAGACTCCCAATTGAGCATTTCAGCCAGGCAAACAAACCAATCAAGCAATTCACTCACTCTCAAGTAATCAACTTAACCCGGCAATTTCAAGCTCAATTCATATTAAAAGAAAATCTTAATTCTCAGTCAAATTATAGCAATCAATCGTTCGCTCGTCTCTAACCTGTCACTCACTCGCGAACAACTCAATCAATCAATTAATTGATAAATTACCACAAATAGCCACGGATAAATAATCGATCGACCATATATCCTAACCATGGTTTCTATCTATACCGGTCCCGATAGAAATAATTTTTTTTTACAATAATAAATAAATAAATAAAACTAATCCTAAGTGCAATTAGCGCCTTAACCAAGGTTTAGAGTCAACTCACAATGTGAGTTAGCTCAACCGGCGGCGGCAGCGGCGGCGGCGATAAAACTAAGGTTTATCGCGCGGCGGATCGAGCTCAAACTTCGGCGACACCCCGTGGGAGTCTAGCGAGGTCGCCGGAACAGGTGGCCGGCGGTGGAGCACCGGCGAGCGGCGGCCAGCAGCCTGACACAGTGAATAACAGAATATTCAACCTGCAAACTCTACTGTTTTAGCCGTTTTCCGGCGACACGGGCCGGGACAAGGCCGGCCAAGGGTCGGGGGCTCACCTAGGGATCGGTAGGGGTCGGCCGGGACTGGTGGACGGCGGCGGAAGGCGGCCAGCGACGGCGGATAGCCACGATCAGTGGCTGTCCTGTTATGCACCGAAACAGGGGTTTCGATCGGCGGCCACGCGCGGCGACCGGCGGAGGCGAGATGGGTGGCGGTAGAGGGGACTCAGGGGAGTCGTCTGGCGGTGGCGGTGTGGCACGGCGGCGACTGTGGCGGCTGGATCGAAGACCGGAATGAACCGGGTTCAAAACAGAGCACCGGAACTTCAAGGCCTGATTCCGGCGATTCCGGCGGCTGACGGTCGGCGATGAGGGGTTGGATCGGTCGAGGGGAAGTCGGGGGTTAGCTGAGTGGTGGTGGCCGGCGTCGGTGGCGGCCGTGGCGGCCGGAGGAGGCTGCGGAGTCCTCGGGTCTTTTGACCCGAAAACAGGGCAGGCCCGGCCGTGGCTTTTTCCTCGGTGAAACGACGGGGCGGCGGCTCGGCCAGGGTCAAGGCGGCGATGGGGAGTAGCTGGGGATAGTGGCTGCCGGTGGTGGAGCGGTGGTCGCGAAAAATGGCGACGAACGGAGGAGGATCGATCGGTTCAAGGAAGAACGTTCGTCGGTCAAAGAAAATGAAGAAAAGAAGAGCAGAGAAGAAGAAGAAACGGAGAAGAAGAAGGGAACGGCAGAAGATGGTGACAGAGGAGGGGACGTGCGTTGGGCAGAGGGGAGGATGGCCCACCTTGACTTCAAGGGCAAAAATTAAATTTTTTTGTCCTATATGTATGAACAATTGAGGGAGGGTAAAATGTAATTTTGGCGCGCCGGGACTGAAACGAATTTTTTGGTGTACTGAACGAAGGGTAACTTCGATAATTTCACTGGCCAAGCTCGGTCAGGGTTAAGCTCGTTTGCGAAAATGGCAATTCAAAAATCGCCGCGGATTAATTTCGAAACTCAATTCGAAATAGACTAAAGTTCGGAATTCGTCCAAATTTTCGTCCCTTCAGTCCTTATAGTCCAAAAATAGGCGACGACTATGACTATACATTCATATCATTTAATCGACTTCCGGCGCTTACAAGGATTGAATTTCCAGGACGTCACACCTTACCTCAAGCTTCACTCAACAAAATCCCTCCCAAGCACCTCAAGAACTCGGTTCAATTGGCTCACGAACAACTCAGCCGCGTAACCTAAGGAAATTCATCCAATCATCAATTTTTCTTGCTCAATTCTCCAATCCATGGGACATAAACCTTATGGACATGTTTATCAACATCCTAGCATGTCTCAATGATGAATTTGAGACTCAATTCCAACACCAATGGTCCCCAACAGAACCGGTATGCACAGATTCGAACCGGGCATTTTCGGTTCTGTGTATACCCCAACTAATCAGCCCTTAAACTATCTCAAATCCTCAATTTATTCACTAATCTACTTGCTAACATGTAATTCTAAGGATTGGGGAGCCTCACCGAAAATTTGGAGCCAAGACGACGCTGGAAAGTCCTTGAACAGCGCCGGTCTTCTCAAGTCTTCAACCGGTCAGTTCTGGCCCTTCAAACACAAGACCCATTTGGGGTCAAAACTCCATCAAATTCACCCAAAATTTTTACCACAACTCATTCTATGTGTCTCCTAGATGTCCACAAAATTTGATTGAAAAACTCCAAGATTTCGAGGTTCTAAGAGGCCTAAAACGTGGCTTACCTCTGGTTACGACGATTTCCGTCAACTTTCGGGAGAATGGCCGGTCGAAGCTCCTCAGGTGGCCAAATGACTTGCTTCCCCTTGGAGAACGTTGGCAAGATGATGAGGAAGGAGTGGGTGGTCGACTCGGCGGCTGAAAGTCGCTGGAAGTGGCGGTCGGAGCGAACGAACGGGCGGCTTGCTGTTGGTCGGGCGGCAGGCTTTTCGGCAGCAAGGAAGAGGAAGAAGAAGACGAAATGGCAGTGGAGAAATGGGGGTTTCGGCCAAGTGAGTGAGAGAGAGAGAGAAAGAGGTTTATTCAATTTTTCAAGAGTTAATTTGAGTTGAATGGTAGGTTAAAAGTGAATATATCAACTCAAGGCTTAATCTCTTGACACTTGTCCATTGTGTCAATCAAGGTGAATCCAATGGCTCTCAAATCCTTCAATTTTCGGCAGCTATGGGGGTGTGGTTAAAGACCAAAATGCCCTCATCCAATCATATAGGCAAGGTTAGGGCTTGAGGGGCAAAATGATAATTTTACCCTCGACGTCCGGAACAACGTTTTTCTAATTCCAATTTTCTTCAATAAGGCGACGGCCAATCCAATTGTAATGTTGGAATTCTTGATTCTCCATTTTCAAATTTCAAGACTTGTTTCTAAATCATTTCTCTATCCAATGCGATTCCAACTTATCCCGAACTGACGGGCTGCTTTTGCAGACGTTACGCGCATCGACTCTCTGATTCATATCACAATTAGGGCTCGTCAATTCATGGCAACTTTGGTTGTTATGTAATTGTGAGGATCTATCACTAGTTCCGACGGTCTCGATCATCACTCTTCGATTTAGGAAGATTTTACAAATTATATATTGGTTAAACGGTATCACCCGCGCTCCAATCATATAACGCTAGCAATGCATCCCTTAATCGTTCTTAGATCGGCCTTTTATGGCTCTAAATATCCCCTCGACAATTCTTATGGTCAAAGCGCAATTTTCTATTCGAATTCCCTAGGTCCACGTACCTTGTCTCGCGTTAGCCTTTCCCTTTTGGTCAGTCGACTCGAGATTAATCAGATCCGAGCGAGATATGACTGAAATACATCGTTAGATACTTTCTCATTAATGAGTCTTGAAATGACAGGAAAAATCAAAATGTCACAATTCCATAATATGTATTACCATATGTGGAATTATCAGCATCGGATCTTCAAAGATTATGGCGGGTTAGTGTTAAATCCACGAGGCCTTAATCCTGATTATCCCTTTATCTGATTGCTTCAATGGTCTCCGGATTATGAGTTTCCTGAAGAACTCAAATGGTTTTTCTGGTTTCTGTTCAACCTCTATACAGTTGCCATTGAATTTCCCACAGACAAGATCATTAGGGTTCTCTCTAATACCTTAATGAGGAATTTCTCCGACCAGAATCCCCTTTCAGAAATGCTCACATTGTTTCAACCATTGCAAGCATGGCGTCAAATTTTCATCAAGCAAAAACGCATTGGTCGTCCTGAACCAGAGAGGCACACGGTTATCCTCTTCCACAAGCCACGGCACTATATAGGACCTACCGGAGAATGTCAAGCAGATGTTCTATCCTCAAGGATCACCATATTCAAACCAAATGTGCAGGCACATAAGGCTCATGTGTACAAAACTCTACCGAGATCCATGTTTCCTTTTGGATATGAGTTACGAGAGCTTCAAAGGTTTTTATTCCAAGAAAAAAAAAGTCATTCCTTAAGAGATTTGGCCATATTCATCCACTAATCTCTCATGTGATAGACCTAAGATTCATCCGTTAACACTTGAAGCACTTGAGGAATATAGAAGCAACCAACCAGATTCTTCTATGGACACTGAGGACCATTGGAGAGGACCTTTGTCCCAAGATCCATATGATTATGGGTTTCCACAGCCAGGTTTACCCCCAGAGGATATCCTGTCAAGTTCCAATAATCGTGGCATGGCTGAAGACCCAGATCGTGAGACAGATGCCATGATTGAAGCTTTTGAACAAGAAAGGCTTGAAAGATATTTTCAAGCTTATCAAAAGGAGAAAGATGGTGGCCTGACAGCTCCGACTCAAATGACGCGAATTATCATCCTGATCCTGACCGTCGTCGAGCATGATTGGCAAGTTGTCGGCCACATGGGTTCCAAAGACAACCACTTTACTTCTGTTAGTCAATGTTTGCTTTCAGTCACTTTTATCGATCACGCGCATGTCCTAAGCGTGCATGTTTGTAACAATAATTAGCCATAATACCCCAGTCGGGTTTGTTGCCTTGTGTCGATTTGTCACCTTATGGATCATAGAATCCAATGTAAACAGTGTCTGGTATTGGCCTAAAAAAGGCATATGAATGAATGGAAAGGGGCAGAACTCTTCTAGCCCTCAGTGTGCTTTTGTCATGAGTTTCTGTATTTTCTCTCTTCTCTCAAAGCATGCTCCCTCTGTTTAAATTCATCTTGTTAACACAATAGTGCGATGTGGTTCAGTATGCTCTTCACTCGCCACTTTGTGGATCTTGTGAATAAGAAATTTTGGGATCAATGAAGTTGAGCTTCAAGATTAAACATGGTGTGCTAAAAGCTAGTCCCTTTGAGGCATGGTTGCCATTGTGTGGGATAGCATACCTGCATACAGGTTTAAACTTGTCTCGCGCTTCATTATAGAAGTTCGTTTGACAGCAGTTAAAAATTTCTACTTCAAGAAATTATTATTTATTATTAAAAATAAAAAAATTATTTATATTTTATTCGGGCGGCGGCAACGGCGGAGGCCATGGTGGTGGGCGACGGTCGGTGGAGGGCAGTGGCGACTGGCGGAGATCGTCGATGTGTGACATCGGCGGTGGCCGACAGTGGCGGAGGGTGACGGAAGGCGACGGCGATGGCTATGGCCTGCAAAGGTCGCCGACAAGTGGCAACCGACGGAGGGCAACGACGGTGGTCGGGGGGTGGTGAGCGGCGGAGGTTGCTGGTAGGTGGCAGCCGGCAAATGGCGACGATGGCCAGCGATGGCAGCTAGCGACAGTGGCGACCGGCGGTGAGGTGAGGGGTGACGGTGGGCGGCGACGAGTGGTGGTCGGCGGCATTTGGTGCTTGAGAAAAAATTGGGGTTAGAAAATTTCTGTTTCTGTTTTTCGAGAAGTATAACATTTTTGTTTCTCATTTCTTCCTCAAATCTATTTTTGGAATAACTTTTTGTTTCATAAATAAAAAAATAGAATTACGTTACCGAACAAATTTCTGTTACAAACTTGTTCAAAAAATAGTTTGGAACAGAAATAGAGAAGTAGAATGGTTATTTTCGTGACCTCATGGTTGTGGAATATCGGCTTGTTACATTAGGCCTCAATCACTTGGGGTGATCAGCAGTCCCCCGTGGTTCTGCATTAGCAGAATCCTAAGGGCAATTCATGAAAAACAAAATCATCAAAACAATCACATAATTTAGATTTGGTCTGGGAAGTACAATGGCATGTCTTGTTGTTGATTTGTTGTTGCGGTCTGGTGAGTACGTGTACAATTTGTTTATCTGATTACTTTTGTGATTGTTTATTTCGCATGACAAAGTAATTTTTACCGTGGGCTACCTGATTTTCTCATCCCATTTTTTTTGTTCCCATTTTCATCTCACACGCCATGTATCAATCTTTTGGTTGAACTTGACGAATCTCATACAAATCGAAATAATTATGTTGACGATACTTTTCTATTTTCTCCATCTTTTGACTCAATTGAAATAATTAAGGCCTAACCAACTTTATGCGAAAATGCAAAAGACGATCCCGCCCTATGGCACGCTACGCTTTGAATGCAAGCAAGTGGAAGTTTCTATTAAATCAATATCGCTAGGAAGCTTAGTTCTTTTGGGATAAGGACTCTACATATGTCATAATTTTCCTACGATGCTCACTTGAATGCCATAATTTTTTTTTCTTTTTTCGATCAGTTGAGTGCCATAACTTATGTACGATACTTACTTGAGTGCCATAATTTTTTTTTTTCGATCACTCGAGTGTCACGTAACTTTTCAATCGATCACTTGAGTACCATAACTTTTTAAAAATGTTTACCATTAGTGCTATGGCAAGTTAGATTTTCGGCACTTGATGAACGTTTTAAAAATAAAAATAGCGCTTAAGTGATCGCTTGAAAATTATGGCACTCGAATGAACATTTTTGGAAGTTATGGTAGTTAACTGGCCGAGAAAAAACGTTATGATACTAAAAAAAGTATCGTATGAAAGTTATGGCACTTGTGATGTATTTATCCACAATCATTTTGCATTCCATCTACTATCCAAACTGCACATGCAATGTGACTTAGTGAAAAATTGACCTTAAAATTCTTTTATTATGTATTATTTGTATTGTTAATTAATGAAAATGATTATTGGTATAATTTGAAGAAAGTAGACGAAAATATGTGGAAAATAAAAAGTATTTCGAGATCTGGAATTTTCTTTTGGCAAGGTTATTACTAGATGGGATTGATTCGAATTGAAATGTATGAGAGACAAGTAAATTTATTAATTTGCAAATTCATCCATTGACAGAATATTTATAAAATAATTAATTGAGGAAATTTGGGGGGGGAGGGTGATATAAGTAAACTTTATGGTGATAACAATTATGTCTAAATTTAGAGTTTTAGTGGTTATATTTTTCCAAAACTTAACAGTTTACAGCTCTAAAAAATCCAGTCATAATTATTGCTACAATCTTTTCATTCTTCCATAAGTTTCTATGATGTCTCGGAGCCCCATTCCTTCATTAAATTTTTTTCCTTTTTCAGTTTTTTTTCTTTTTTGATTTGTGTTTTTGCTTTTTTTTTTCTTTTAGCTAAGTATAAATTAGATAAGATACATGAAAATCTATACATAATTCTAATTAACAAGCATAATAGAGATAAATGAATGATCAAACATGAAAACAATTTGAGGAAATTATTGTATTATTAATTTTAATCAAGAGAACAACAATTAATGTCAATTGTCAAAAAATATTTCATTCAAACTGCAAAAAAAAAAGGACAAACAGAAGCCATGTGAAAAGTGAAGTAATAAAGCCATTTTGTGTTGTGGGCGGCGGCGGACGATGGAGATCGGCGGCTGCTGATAAAGGTCGACGATGACGGGCGATGGGTGGTGGCAGCCAAAACAAATATATTTCATTCATACAGAAAAAAAAATCCGACCAAAAAAGAAAGAGAAAAGGACAAACGGAGCCCATGTGAAAAGTGAAGCAACAAAGCCAATTTCTAGTTCATTCATGTTAATGATCGGAAACCACTCGCTAGGAGAATCCGGATTTTTTTTTTAACACGATTTTCTAGTTCATTCATGTTATTTGTAAAGTATAATTTTCAATGGATCATATATTATTAGACGGTGATTTGTGACTAGTTTAGTATCACAGAAGTTGGCAGTGGGGAGTGATTGGAGGCGGGCGGTAAACGATGGGTGGCGATAGCAACGGGTGGTGGCCAACGACGGCTTGCAATGGCCGATCGAAGGCAGTGGTTAGCCATGACGAAGGTTGGCGGTGGATGGCGGTGGATAGCGGTGGGAAAGGTCGTGGGCGGGGGCAGACAATGGAGGTCGGCGGCGGATGATAGAGGTCGACGATGACAGGTGATGCGTAGTGGCGGCCAAAATAAAATAATATTTCATTCATACAGGAAAAAAAAAAAAGAATCCGACCAAAAAAGAATGAGAAAAAAAGGACAAACGGAGCCCATGTGAAAATTGAAGCAATAAAGCCAATTTCCAGAAATCCTTTAGAGTGACCGGTTTTTGTGTTTTGTCATCTTTTGGGAGATGAAAATGATGCGAAAGGAAGAGAGAGAATCTCTGAACAGAAAAGCATCCTCGAAGTCTTGGTCTTCCTGCACTTTCATCGTTTTTTCTCTCCTTTAGCTGATTTTCGCTTTGCTTCACCATAGCCCATTCTCGCCCCCTTCTCAACGGTGTTCTCCTCCTGCTCGTGCTTTGCTGGATTGCTGTCGTTGATCTCATCCCGTTCACCAGTCTGCTCGGAAAAGGTAAGTGACAACCACCTATTCTTTCTGAAATCTTTCTATGAATGGCAAAAGAATTGAAAGCCTTGGTCTTTTTTGAAATATTGTTGGTTGCTGAACGTCTTGGTCTTCCTGCACTACATTGTTTTCTCTCTCCATTAGCTCATTTTCACTTTGCTTCACCATAACGCCTTTGCTGTTCTCTGCAGTGACCGATTCACCCATGGCCATTGGAGAGATCGTTTTGGGTTCCGTCTTGGCTTCCTTCTTTCAGGTGCTGTTCGACAAGTTGACTTCTCTCGCATTGGGATATGCACAACGAGAAGGAGTCAGCACCACCCTGCTTGAGTGGAAGGAGATTCTGGTTACAATCAGTGCAGTGCTGGCTGATGCAGAGGACAGGCAACTCAGCGGTAACCCTCTAGTGAAACTGTGGCTAGACGATGTTAGGGACTTGGCCTATGACATGGAAGACTTGCTTGACGAGTTCGCGATCAACGCTGCTCGGATTGAGTCAGAGGCAGAATCCAGCACAAGCGGAGGTCAGAAGAAACGGAAGTTCTCTTTCTTTGGCCGAGATAAATCCTCCGAATCGATTCCAAACCTGTGCTCGCTCGTGTCTGAAACCAAGGTACAAGAGATCAATGGCAGGTTGAAAGCCATTGACACTAGGAAGGCTCGTCTAAGCTTGAGAGAGAATGTTGTGGACAGATCCAACTACACCAACAAAAGGGATCCCACCACTTCTTTGCCAGAGTCTCAGTTTTTTGGCAGGGAGAAGGAAGAAGCACAGATACTCGAACTATTAATCAATGAGGTCGAAAATTCCAATGCCATGTTGAGCATAGTCCCCATAGTTGGGATGGGCGGTGTTGGAAAAACGTCCTTGGCTCAGCGCCTGTATAATGATGCCAGAGTACATAGCTGTTTCGAGACAAGAGCGTGGGTTTGCGTGTCAGATGTTTTTGATGTTCTTGACATAACAAAGACTATTTTGCAGTCCATCACCGGGTCGTCCTGCGCCAGTGAAGATCTTAACAGCCTTCAAGTTAAGTTGAAGGACAATCTATCCGGAAAGAAGTTTCTTGTGGTTTTAGACGACATCTGGAATGAGAACTACGAGAAATGGACTGTCCTCTTAAAGCCATTTGAAGTCGGGGCTGGGGGAAGCAAGATTGTCATCACTACTCGCAGCCTTGCCATTGCTTCCCTAACAGGAGGATCGCCATATACTTTGAAGGAATTGTCCCTTGATGATTGTACAAGCTTATTAGCCTTTCATGCCCTTGGAGCAACAAATTTTGAAAGCCACCCGGATTTTGAAACAATAGGCAAGAAGATAGCTGAAAGATGTAAAGGTTTACCTTTGGCAGCGAAGATGTTGGGCGGCGTCCTACGTAATAAAAGGAATCCTGATGAATGGGAAGAAACCTTAAATGACAGAACATGGAATCTTCCGATGGCACAGAATGATGAGGTTCTCCCCATTTTGAAATTGAGCTATGTACATCTTCCTTCATATTTGAAGAGATGTTTTTCTTATTGTGCGGTATTTCCCAAGGATTACGAAATTGATAGGGATGAGTTAGTACTCTTATGGATGGCGGAGGGCTTTTTAGATGGAAGAAAAATAAAGGAGAATATCTTGAGATCAGGACGGAATTACTTCGATGAGTTATTATATAGATCCTTTTTTCAACAATCTAGCGTTGACACATCAAAGTTTTTGATGCACGATCTTTTGAATGACCTAGCAAGGTCAATTGCGGGTGGGACGTGCTTTACCTCCGGGGAGTCTCAGCTGGTGGGCGATGAAGATGATGCCTCTCTTGAAGAAAAAACTAGATATGCATCATTCGTGTCCCCATGGTTTGTTACATCACAATGCATGAGAGCATATCACCGAATGAAGGCGCTAAGAAGCTTAATTCTAGTAAGTGTTGGATCTAGAAGGGGCTTGAGCCAATTCCATATTTCCAGCAAGGTGCTACATGACTTGCTAAAAGAATTGAACTACTTGAGGGCACTCTCAGTATGTGATTGTGATATCGTTGAGGTACCGAACTGTGTTGGTGATTTAAAACATCTTAGATATATCAATTTCTCATACACTAATATCAAAACGCTACCCGAGTCAATTGGCGACTTGTGCAAATTACAAGCTTTGGTCTTAAGAGGTTGTGAAAATCTGTCTACGTTGCCTCAAGGAATCACAAAATTAGTCAGCTTACAATTTCTTGACATTAGAGACACATGGAATCTAAAAGAGCTGCCATTGGGCATCGGCAATTTAAAGAATCTTATTATCTTGTCCAAGTTTGTGGTAGGAACGGAGAAAGGGTCGCAGTTAAAGGAGTTGAAGCACTTGCCTCATCTTCAAGGAGAATTGATCATATCAGAATTGCAAAAGGTGGAAAAAGTTACAGATGCAGCGGATGCCGATTTGTTTGGAAAGGTAGGCCTTACCAACTTGTCCTTTCATTGGAAAGAACATTCGGGAAATCTCCAGAATCATGAGCGCGAAGTACAGGTGCTCAACTCTCTGCGACCTCACACTAATCTGGAAAATCTCACTATCTCGCACTATGGTGGTGCAGGATTCCCCTCATGGTTAGATGGTTCATCCTACTCTAAGTTAGTTTCTTTGCACTTGCGGGGCTGTCCTAATGTTGCATTGCTTCCTTGCCTTGGACAACTACCCTCACTTAAGGAATTATCTTTGGAAGGTCTACATGCAGTAAGGACGATAGGCTCAGAATTCTACGGAAGTAAAAGGCCTTTCTCATCCTTAACAACTTTGAAGTTTGAAGAGATGTTGGCATGGAAGGAATGGTCTCCTTATGCCGGGGGCCCAGAAGAAGAAGTCTCATTCTCCTGTCTTCAACATCTTGTTGTCCGGAGCTGTCCTTCGTTGGTCAGGGCATTGCCTTGTCAACTTGACCGTCTCATAAAGCTTGAAATTCATTCGTGCCCGCATTTGGATAACTCGGCCAGTTTGGTTCGTCTTCCATCGCTCAGCGAGTTATACCTTGAGGATTGTAGCGAGGAGATCTTAAAGAGTTTGGTCGACTTAACTTCTTTGACCATTCTCAAAATTGAAAATCTTGCCGAGCTTGTATGTTTTGACTATGGGTTTGTGAGTTGGTTGGTCAAGCTAAAGGAGCTAAGTATAACAAGATGCGACAAGCTAAAGTACTTGTGGCAGGATGGAAATGAAACGCGAAATCTCACTTGCCTTGAAAGAGTTATTATCAGAAGTTGTCCTCGGTTCACATCGTTTATGGCGAGAGAAGGAGAGATAGAGCTGCCGTGCAACCTTGAAAGTATGGAATTGATTGATTGTGCGAGTTTAGAAAAGCTTCCAAGTAATATGCACACCCTCGTGTATTTGGGCATTTGCAAGTGTCCGAAACTCATGGGATTAACCATGGCTCCACATGACCCCATCAGCAATAGCCCGATGCCTCGACTCGCTGCTCTGAAGACACTTGGTATTTCTCAGTGCAAGGAAGTGGAGTTGCTGGAAGAGGTCAACGTAGCAGAATCGCTGGAATTTTTTACTATTGAAGGGTGCGAGAATTTGAGAAGCCTACCTCAATGCCTTCCCACGCTCTCCCATCTCACTGATTTGGATATAGCAAACTGTCAAGCATTGGAGATAGAGGAAGACTTCCCTCCTCTTCCCATCACCCTCTCGAGTCTTTCTCTTTGTAGTTGTCCGAAGATAAAGTCTATTGCCAGCTGTAACATTGCCAGCTGTAAGAATCTCACTTCTCTGGAAATAAAGGGATGTCCAGCGTTGGAGATAGAGGAGGACTTCCCTCCCCTTCCCATCACCCTGTCGTATCTTTCAATTGGTGATTGTCCGAAGATAAAGTTTCTACCAAATCAGTGGCATCATCTTACCTCCCTCGATAGGCTATGCATTAGGAATTGCCCAAATATCGAATGCTTCCCCAAAGGAGGTTTCCCTCCCAATCTGCGGACCCTTGAAATTGGAGAGTGCGAGAATGTGAAGCAGGAAGTGAGAGAATGGGGATTACCCCTCCTCACCTCCCTCGTGGTACTGGTAATTTACTTTGGAAGGAGCATGGTTGGAGGGGAGAGAGACAAGGTTTGCTTTCCTTCTTCGGAGGCGGATGAGAATGCGTGGAGTCTTCTCTTCCCTTCCTCTCTAACCTCTCTTTACATCTCAAATATGAGGAAGGCGGAAAGACTATCAAACGGTCTTCCCAATCATCTCTCCTCTCTCACACATTTAATGATTCACGATTGCCCCAAATTGAGGTACTTGCCAGAGGATGGCCTCCCTCCCTCCCTCCAATCATTGTACATAATCGGATGCTCGGAGAATCTGAAAGAAGGATGCTCGAAACTCACTGGCCACTATTGGCCCCGCATCCAACACATCCCTTACATCTTGATTGATGGCGTTCGGATCCAGTGAATTGAAATCGATGAGGCCGGATCCTTACTCTCCGTGGACTGCCGTTTTCTTCCTCAGGTAAAAATGCTTCCAACTTCTTTCCTTCTTTCGCCTTTCATTCTTGGATAGATGCCTAATACGAATTCATTTTACCTTTTTCCCAGAAACCACCGACTGAAGGTCGGAGACTGACATTCAATTATTCATGCCCAAACACCTTGTGAACGCAAATGCACTATCACCAACAATCATATTCCTCCGCATTTTCACTTTCAGTGAATTGAAATCGATCACGTCCGGTGAATTGAAATCGATCACGCCCAATCCGTGGACTGCTTCTTCTTCCTCATGTAAATGCTTCCAACTTCTTCCCTTCTTTCGCCACGATACAGGAGGACTTTCCTCCCCTTCCCATCACCCTCTCATCTCGCATCTTAAATATGATGAAGGTGGAAAGTTTTTGGTCTGTGAACGCATCGATTTCCGTTCTGCTTCCGTAATTCCACGCGTAATACAAGCCGATTTCTGTCAATTTTTGAGATTTTTCACATCAATTTACTCTTGAAATATCGATGACAAATCTTCAACTCTGCTTGATGACCAAAATGTTTTGCTCGTCACGTTCCTCCGCATTTTCAGCCTTCGTTGTACGTTCTCCTCCTCCAAACATCTTTTTCTCATCCCTGCTGTGTTTGTTTTGCAGGTACCTTTTGCGATTCGATTCATTCTTAGGAAAATTCCTCGTGTTTCGCAAAATCTCTTGGAAGGATCATTACGAACCACAATTGATGCATCCAACACATCCCGAGCATCGAGATTGATCACGTTCCAATCCAATGAATTGAAATCGATCATGCCCGATCCTTATTCTCCGTGGACTGCTGTCTTCTTCCTCAAGTAAACCCAGTCCGTTTTCTAGGGTTGGGGCAAGATTTTCTTCTTCGATGCACTAATTTCGTTACTCTTCGTCAATTCGATGCTTCATACCAACTTATTTTCATTTCTTTTTCCCATTTGGACAAGTGTCATAGAATTTCTGGAACAGAAGCTTCTTTAGAGTATCAGCTTTTTGCATTTACTCTACCGTGGAATATGATTGCGTCATGCATTATTTCATTTACCTTACAACGTTCATATGTGGCGTTCTTCCTGCAGGAACTTCTGGAGCAAGAGCTTCGAGCTTACTTGAGTTCCTTTGGTGTGTAACTGGAAATCTTGCGATTCAACCAACGTGTGTTTTGTCTGATACATCTCACCCCTCTCTGCTACTGTTGGATATATAAACTTTTTGTTGAAGCAATTTTCGTATGACATCGTGAAGCTCTATTAGAGGTCAGTTAATTTGGAATCTGAACTATGGCTCACTCTGTAATTTCTCCGGAGCTTCTCGAATGTTTTTGCGCATATAACGTGGTGTTTTGAACATATAAACAGGTGGTCAGAAAAGCAATGTTGCTTTTGCCAAGTTAACTTTCAAGAAACCTCACATAGTTTTGCTTGATGAGCCGTTTAATCATCTGGTAAGTTTTACTCATTTGTCTCCACCTTATGACTTTGATTGCTTTTTCAATTAGCATTACTTTTTCAATTAGCTTGTCGTTGTTCTCTTACCAATTGAACTTATCGGAATCTGGTCTTTACAATGAAAATGTACTAAAACTAATCAGTGCTCAGAGCTGCAGGGAGCCTCTGTCATCATGCATCTAACTTATAATGAAACAGAACAAATCTAATTGTTCTAACTTGCAAAATATTGGGAATGGAACAGTTATATTATCTTGAAGAGTGTCTTTGTGTTACAGTCTATGACTTCAAGTATTTACAACATATGTGGCTGTATCAGGCATAATTAATGCGAAAATTTCTTTGTTTATAAATGTAGAATTTTAAGTTCTGCTTTAATGACCAGTGACTACTAAAGTGTTATCCTCGTTAATTGTGAGTTTCTTGTCTATGGATGGATAGAGTATGACTCTGCGCTTTCACTATCCCCAACTACAGGATTTGGATGCGGTTGAGGCGCTCATTCAAGGTCCGTTCTTGTTCCAAGGAGGAATTCTGATGGCGAGATTGATTTTTGTGCCAAATTACTTCAATTTGGCCAAGGATGGATCATTTTCACAGATGATAGCCTCTTTTCACCTTGATTTGCAGGTTAGTCATGCTAAGCTTCTAATATCTGGAAGCGTGGACAAGCTCTGAGTGGTTTCTTGAGGCAAGGTGGCACATTTTCCATGGGAATTTCCAAGATCATGAGAAAATACTTGAGTCCCAGTCGATTCAGGAAAGTTTAGTTCTTGTCATCAGCCAAGGGTAGTTCAACGAGGTCACATTACCCAACAAAACAGAAAATGGGGCTTCGCTACAGGGAGAAAGTGAAAGAGGATGAAGAGATGATGGCTGTTGATATACAGGACCAGACGTACTCACTGTTACATTGGTCCCCTCCTTTGTTGTTTAAACTGAATTTGGACTCGTGGAAGGATGAGTCTAAGTTTCTGACATTTGAGTATGCAGTATCATTTTGCCAATAGTTTCAGGGGCAACCAAGGGTTCCTTGTTTGGAGGGAGAAAGAGGTGTGCTTTCCTCCTTCGGATGGGTGGAGTCGCATCTTTCCTCTCTCTCTAACCTCTCTTTATATTCTGAATATGAGGAAGGTGGAAAGACTATCAGCGGTCTTCCCAATCATCTCTCCTCTCTCCAATTGTTAGGCATTTACAATTGCCCAGAGTTGAGGTACTTGCCAGACGATGGCTTCCCTCTCTCTCCCTCGAACGGATGTGGATAGAAGGATGCTCGAATAATCTGAAAGAAGGATGCTCAAAACTCACTGGCCATTATTGGCCCCTCATCCAACACATCCCTTACATCTGCATTGACTGGGTTCAGATCCAATGATTTGATTCTTCCATGTACAGTCAGTTTTCTAGGGTTCGGGTAAGTTTTTTTTTTCTTTTTTTCCAAGGCATCGATTTCCATTCTAATTTTCCTCATTAATTTCTCAATGGAGCGAAATCGATCCGCTTTCACTTTAACTAAGATTTTGCTATTCCTTCTTCCATCTACAGTCTGTTGTGTGGGGTTCGGGTAACTTTTTGGTTTTGAAGGCATCGATTTCCTCAAAATGCTTAACACGAACTGATTTTCCCCATGGACATTTTTTGCATAAGCTTCCTGAAAAAGCCAGCGGCTGAAGGTGAAAGGTTGACATCTACAGGACGGCATGCTCACGGTGCTGCCTCTTGCTATGTCGGTCACCTATCTTCAACTCTGCTCCATGCCCAAAAAGTTTGCTTGTTCTTGCAAATGAGTAACCCACCAAAATTAAGCAGTCGATCTAAGATAAATTCTGAGGGGCAGCTCATGGCTCCAAGCTTTCGGTACAACTCCAATTCATGACGGCATTGATATTCTATAAATCGCCTTCCATTTGGATGATGACCTCTGGTTGGTTATGACCGATTACTAACAGCATCCTAGAAATTTTTAGCCGATATGCTTGTGCTTGTTTGGTTAGGATTGTAATGATATGCTACCTGCCTCTGTGTTTGCATTTTCAACAGTGACCTCTGGGGTGAGTCTAGTCAGTTCTTCAAAGTATCAGTTGTTTGCTTTTACTCCACCACGGAGTGTGATTTCGTCATTCGTTATGCCTTTTACCTGAAAATACCTTCTCATGTGGCATTCTTCCTGCAGGGAGCTACGGAACAAAAGCTTCTATCTCATTCGAGTTCCTTTGGTGTAACTGGAAATTTTGCGCTTCATCCAAAGTATACATTATCTGATACATCTCCTCCCTCTCTGCTACTGTTGCTTATGTACATTTTTTGTTGAAGCAATCTTCGAGTGACATTGTGAAGCTCATTGTCAGAGGTTAGTTAAACTGTGATCTGAACTGTGGTTTGCCTTGTACTTTCCCCGAGGCTTTTTGGATGTCATTGCACATATAACATGGTGCTTTGGCCATTTAAATAGGTGGTCAGAAAAGCAGAATTGCATTTGCCAAGATAACTTTTAAGAAACCTCATATAGTTCTGCTTGACGAGTCATCAAATCATCTGGTAAGTATACTCATTTTTCTCCACCTTATGACTTACTTTTTCAGTTAGCTTTCTTATTGTCTTGCACTAATTGAACTTATTGGAAGCGGGTCTTTACATCGAAAATCCAGTAACATGATTTTGCGTTTTTAACTATCCCCAACTGTAGGATTTGGATGCGGTTGAGGTGTTCATGTAAGGTCTGGTCTTGTTCCAAGGAGGAGTTCGGATGGTGAGATTGCTTTTCTTGCCAAAACACTTCAATCTGACTATTGGTAGATTGTCTTCGCAGCTAATACCTGTCCTTTTCACCTTGATTTGCAGGTTAGTCACGATGAGCTTCTAATATCCGGGAGTGTGGATCAGCTCTGGGCGGTTTCTCAAGGCACGGTGGCGCCTTTCCATGGGAATTTTAAGGATCGTGAGAAGATATAGTTGAATTAGTGTCTCATCAGGGGTTCTGATCCGTTATAATATTTTGATTTGTTCGAAATCTGGTATGCCCCTGTCCAGATCAGATTAGTTTCTTTTCTTGGGTGGAGGTTCTTCGTAATTATCCACGAGTGCGTTGTTGCACATGTGACTCCAAGTTTTGATATTGGAAAGTTTGCACTACAAGACAAAATAAGGGGGTCACACGTATGTTCATTTTCAGGGCAACAAGGGCGAGAGTCCGTGGGGTGCATAGGTGAGGCCTCCAGACTGCGACTTGAAGGATGAAAAGAGACTAGTAGAGAAGTTATCTTTTGGACGCACGGACACATTTGGACGGGGTGATTTGTGCCCGGAGTTTTTAGTCGAGTTGCTTTATTAGTAAATATTTTGGGTTGGGGTGTAATATAGGTGTGGGAAACACTTGGGTGTATGAGCGGTTGTAATACTGGTTCTTCGATTATGATGGATCGTTTTTTGCTGGCTCTTCCCGTGGATGTAAGTACCGATATTCGGACCGAATCACGTAAACATCTGGTGTCCTTATTATTTTTTGTTTATTTCTCTAGTGATTTTGCATCAACTTAGTCACAAGATCCATCACAAAACACAAAACGTGGCTTAGCTAATTGCTGATTAGCTGTGTGAAAGATATTTTCCCCATTTCAGTTGTTTGGCAGTGTTTAGGAGGATTAATTAAGATAATATCTTCATGATCAACAAAAATTAATAGCATTTGCAACTCTAAGTAGAGAATTGCTTTCAGTAACTATGTTGTAGGCCATGATGCCATGCCCAAAAAAGAAAATACTGTAATGAATATTTTATATGTGAATTGGTTAGATGACACATCCTTTTAACATATTCATGTCAACATTCAGATTGATTGTGCAGTCAAAGCTAAACTTGATCTTTCTTCTATTCAAATCCATCCCGTGGCATTCTTAGCAGTCCCACGTACTAGTTTTCCTGTGCAGGAAGGGAGGGAGGATCGATCGTGGTGGCTCCTCTCCGGACGAAACTGAGAGAGCGGAAGGCCGTTGCATGCACGCTTTGAAGCTCTCGACTAGCCAGATTGATTCCATTTCTTAGCACTCGATAAGGATTGGCAGCCTTAATTCATCTAATTGAAGGAATTCTCTTGGTTGAGCTGCGAATCGAATTAGACTACATTTTAGGTTGTTGGGTTCATTCTAGGTTGTTAAATCGCGAAATCGCGTCGTAATGAAACTTCAGCAAATAGGATTGCCGAGACGAACCCATGCCAAACGTCCAGACGGTCGGGAGAGTGGGCGTCCAAGCCCACTTCAGTCTTTTTAGGCTTCCCCAGTCTAATAACAAGCAAAATTAATACAAAGCTTTATTGTGTTAGTTGTTACGCTCAGACTGGATCCCCTGAACTATCAATAGAAGAGCCGGGCAAGTTTTGTAAAATAGAACAATGCATAAAGGAAAATGAATATGCAAATTGGGCATGCTACGAGGAAGAGCGGAAATAATTATGTGACGGTTCTTAATTTACCGTGAGATTAACAACTTATTTTTTTTAAATAATAATTACTATGGGATCTAATCCTTCAAGAGTTTTCCTGTCTTTTTTTTTTTTTTTTAGTTTGGTTGTACCATATGCTATTTCACGAGAGAAGTGTCAAAAAAGTCATAAACTTATTATATTAATATCAATTCAGTCCTAAACCTTTTTTTGTGCCGTTTCAGTTCTAAACCTTTTGTATTTATGTTAATTAAGTCCTAAACATTTTATTGATGCCAATTCAGTTCTAAATATTTTACATTTATATTAATTGAGTTAATCTGGCTAATTGTTGACATAGACATTGATTGTCCTGCGTGGCACGGCTAGCGCTGACTTGGATTTTTTTATATTACTTTAATATTTATAATAAATTTTTAAGCATGTGTTTTTTTAAATAATTATTTTTAAAATTATTTCAAATATTAAAAAATATTGAAAAATATTCATGTCAATGCCAATTGTACCGCATAGGCAATTGACGTCCATGCCAGCGATTTTTTTTTGTTAAAATTGATCAAATTGACTCAATTTATATAAACACGATTTTAGACTAAACTGGCATAATGCAAAAGGTTTATAACTGAATTGGTATCAATAAAATGTTTAACACTGAATTAACACGAATACAAAAGATTGAGGATTGAATTGACACAAAAAGATTGAGGATTGAATTGGCACTAATACAACATGTTTAAGACTTTTTTTTTAATACTTTTCCCGCTATGTTACTATACAAGTCACACTATGTGAGCTATGTGCCGTGTGCACGTTGTGTAACCCATCTTCTTCCTCACGCATCCCACCCCACTCTCCCAAAGGTGGGGATTAGAACCCTAACCACTAAGGCAATCCCCCAGTGATCAATCCTTCAAGAGTTTATAACTCAAAACATGCTAATACTCTCACGTTCACCCAAGGACTGTTATATTAGCAGAGCCCATGAAAAAATGTACTAAATAAAACATTTTAAAATGTCGTGTAATACGAGGAGAATGAATCTATTTGTGTAATATGCACGCGAGAATATATTTTAATTTCCCTAAGTGCATTCCTTAAAAATCTATTTTTGTCATTTTAATGATAATGCAATCCAGAATTACCTGTATGCAAGATATGTTTTCTCGGATTGTCTTATCTCCATGTCATAAAAAAAAACGACATAAATAATAAATTATGTCCAAAATGATTGAAATTCGCTATATATGCAATGCAAGTATTTTAACTGCAAAACCATTAATTCGTGAGAATCCTATTTGTCCTAATGTAGCAATTATCATAACGCAAAAAGAGAAATATGAAATGCTGATTTCAATCTGCGAAATGTGCAAAATTATCCACATGCTTAAAAAAAATGCAATAGCACAATGAGACATGCAAATATCAAACTTTTGAAAGATGCAAATACTCAAGACGCGACATGCTAAGGTGGTGTGCAAGCCAGTGTCGGACACCAACACGCATGCAGTCAACGCGTTGGACACGCGTTTCAAGCATACTAATAAGACTTTCAACTCAAAAAAAAAAAAGTAACTGCACATCATTTTAGCCAGTAAGCCGAGAGAAGTAAACGTTTTCATCTCATCCTTATCATATTAAGTAGCCATCTAAGTTGTTATCCTTGCTAAGCAACTAATATGGGACTGCTTCTTTCGACTTGTAAGCCTCTAAAGCCTCATCTTTGGCTTCTTAAAATGACTTCCTTTTTTCCTCACCCTCACCATCAATGTGGGGCTCAATATAATGCTTCAGTCCTCTTCTTCCTTTTCCCGTCTTTATCGAACATGCAAAGTTAGCTGTCTTTGATGACATGCAGATGTATGACAGGAAGTAAGATGCCATTGTTGAGCGTATCCTCAAGGTTTCAAAACATTTATTTAAGTCGGTGCAAGTTGCGCAAAGATGCTTGTTTGACAATCCTATTAGTTGTGGCCTGATCCATTCATCACTCGACAAGAAAAAGGGTTAGGCATGGCCAACTAACAACCTATAAGAGAACCTATACTCCAGGCATCACCCTTATGAACAGGAAAATCGTGCAAAGGACCACGATTCTCCTATCAAGCGGTTCCCGATCATCGACTACTACCTCAACACCCTTCAACAAATCTTTACCACCCATCTTGCCGCGAAAACTTTCAGCACGTAACTGCCATGCAAATGCCTACATTGATTGCATATTCCATTATTCACTAATCATGGATTAAGGTTACTGAGTCTGTACGGATGCAAAAGATGCTAACAAAACACTCATAAGTAATAAATTCTGAACGATAATCTGCATTCACTCGTAAGTTGATTATACGATGAAAAATCACTTTTTGACCTCTGTTTTAGATCAAGACTTTTGGCTTTGTTAAAAACATAGGACCATTTCTTATGGCAATCCGAACAGAGAACAAGAGGTGATCTCTATTTTTCTTTTTTTTTTTCTTTTTTGGGTCGGAAGTTTATTCAATGATCAATTTCGAGTTCACGCATATTTTCTCCATAAATTGTCAGTATCCTCCTGATTTGCAATGTCTTTTTTTTTTGCGTTATCGCTGAATAATGTTCAATCTAGCTTTCACGTGGCCGTTACAGTGCTAAAGATTCGCAGATTTTTAAGATAGTAAATTGTTGAAACAATTTGTTTATATTATGAAAATATAGGAAGTTGCCCGATTCCTCCTCCGATGTGGACGAACAGACAAAACTAGATTTTCCCTTATTGGACAGACAAAGTTACTGACGACTTGTAGTTGACCAAGGAAAAGTCTTGGTCTTCCTGGGTTTGTGGCTTATATGCATGAACAAATATGTAATGGCGGAAACTACAAATATCTGGGAGATAATCTCTAACCACTGAAGAGCATCCTCGCTAGTCTGATCTTCCTGGACTTCGTAGTTCTCTCTCGCTCTCCATTAGCTCATTATCACTTACCTTCACCATAACTCATTCTCGTCCCTCTGTTGAACAGTGTTCTCCTCCTGCTCGTCCGCTCGTGCTTGCGGGATTGCTGTTGTTGATCTAATCCTGTTCACCAGTCTGCTCCGGGAAGTCTACTTGGAACTAGTAAGAGTTATCTATCTACTTGCTCTATTTTTCGGCGTGGAGAACACATGCCCTCTGAAAGATTCCGCTCATTGATCGCATATTTCGCATGCGATGAACGTAGGTTTTAAGTAGCGGTTACAGTGCTGCAAATTTGTGCCAAGACGGGCAGCAATAATTTGCTGAAGGGTGCGGAGGTAGTAGGTGATGATCGGGAATCCCTTGATAAGAGATCGCTTTTTTTTTTTTTTGGTTCTCGATTTTCCTTTTAATTAGTGTAAGGCGTAAAGTATAATTTTATTGTTAGTTGGTGATTTTGGCGGGTTCACTATTTCCAGAGGAAGATAAAGCAACTTGCATCATGGATTAGTTGGCGTGCCTGACCCTTTTCTTATTTAGCCAGAAGTTCTTTCTCGTTCCAATGGACCTCCCCCTCTGAGTCAAGTAAAAAATAATTGGGTTGCGTCCGCTCAAGGACAGGAAGAAACTGCCTAATGTTTCATCTCTAGATGCATGCCCTCCTCTACTCAAGGCCAGTCTTCGGGGGAGAGCACGTGTCTTAAGGGTGGAGAGCACGTGCTTTCGGAACGATTACGAATCCCAAAATGCTTTGTGAAGAGAAGAGAAGAACGTCCAAGTCTTGGTCTTCCGTCTCTTTGCTTCACCATACCCCTTGCTGTTCTCTGCACTGACTGATTCACCCATTTTCTCTCTCTATTAGCCGATTCTCACTTTGCTTCACCGTAACCCTTGTTCTCTGCAGTGACTTATTCACCCATGGACATTGGGGAGATCGTTTTGGGTTCCTTCTTTCAAGTCTTGCTCGACAAAATGTTTTCTCTGGGAGTGGACTATGCGCAAAGGAAAGGAATCAACACTGCCCTGCTCAGTAAGTGGAAGAGGATGCTTGACACAATCAATGCAGTGTTGGATGATGCAGAGGACAAGCAACTGGGCGGTAACCGTACAGTTAAGCTGTGGTTGGACGATGTTAGGGACTTGGCCTATGACATGGAGGACTTGCTCGATGAGTTTGCGATTGAAGCCGCTGAAGCCAGGTTGGAGGCAGAATCCAGCACAAGCAGTGGTCAGGTGAAAAGGAAGTTCTCTTTCTTTGGACTATATAAATCACCTGTATCCAATCCAAACCCGCGCTCGCTCGTGTCTGAAAACGAGGTACGGGAGATCAATGACAGGTTGGAAGAGATTGTCAGCAGGAAGACTTTTATAAGCTTGAGAGAGAATGTTGTGGACAGATCCGACTACACCAACAAAAGGAGACCCAGCAATTCCTTGTCGGAGCCTCGGTTTTTCGACAGGGAGAAGGAAGAAGCAGAAATACTTGAACTATTGACCGGTAAAGCCGAAAATGCCGATTCCACGTTGAGCATTGTCCCCATAGTTGGGATGGGCGGTATTGGAAAGACAGCTTTGGCTCAACGGTTGTATAATCACGGGAGGGTGAGTAGCTATTTCGAGAGGAGAGCATGGGTTTGTGTTTCTGATGTCTTTAATGTTCTCGACATAACAAAGACTATTTTGCGATCGATCACTGGGTTGTCCAATGAGGGCGAAGATGTTAATGGGCTTCAAGTTAAGTTGAAGGATAGTCTATCTGGGAAAAAGTTTCTTGTGGTTTTAGACGATGTCTGGAATGAAAACTACGGAGAATGGATTGCTCTCTTAAAGCCATTTGAATCGGGGACCAAGGGAAGCAAGATAATCATCACAACTCGCAACTGTACGGTTGTTTCTATAACAGGAGCTTCGCCGTATTCTTTGGAGGAGTTGTCCCTTGATAATTGTACAAGCTTATTAGCCTTTCATGCTTTTAGAGCAATAAATTTTGAGAGGCACCCGGATCTTGAAACAATAGGCAAGAAAATAGCTAAAAAATGTAAAGGTTCACCTTTGGCAGCGAAGGTATTGGGCGGTCTTCTACGTCATAAAGGAAATCCTGGGCAATGGGAAGTTATCTTAAATAACAAAATGTGGCATCTTCCAACAGGAGATAATGATGAGGTTCTTCGAGTTTTGAAATTGAGTTATGTCCACCTTCCTTCTTATTTGAAGAGATGTTTTGCTTATTGTGCAATCCTTCCCAAGGGTTATGAAATTGAGAGGGATGAGCTGGTCCTCCTATGGATAGCAGAGGGCTTTTTAGATGGGCAAAGAGCAAAGGAGAATATCTTGAAATTGGGACGGACTCACTTTGACGAGTTAGTATCCTGATCATTTCTTCAACAATCAAGTGTCAACACATCGAAGTTTTCAATGCATGATCTTTTGAATGATCTAGCAAAGTCAATTGCGGGTGGAACATGCTTTAGCTCTGGGGAGTTTCAGCTGGGAGAAAATGAAGATGATGCATCCCATGAGAAAGTTCGTTATGCATCATTGATTTCGTCGCAGTATGTTACATCAAAATGCATGAGAGCATATCACCGAATGAAAGTATTAAGAAGCTTACTGCTATTGCATGATAGGTCTAGTTGGGATGCCCATTTCCACATTTCCAACAAAGTTCTACATGAGTTGCTAAGAAAATTGAAGTACTTGAGAGTGTTCTCGTTGTGTCATTGTTCAATCTTATAGGTACCGAACTGTGTTGGTAATTTAAATCATCTTCGATATCTCAATTT
This sequence comes from Rhodomyrtus tomentosa, assembly GCA_028455895.1. Classification (NCBI taxonomy): domain Eukaryota; kingdom Viridiplantae; phylum Streptophyta; class Magnoliopsida; order Myrtales; family Myrtaceae; genus Rhodomyrtus; species Rhodomyrtus tomentosa. The sequence continues at coordinate 41,674,861 of JAPCWY010000003.1, read as the reverse complement.
CTCGTATACTGATATTGAAAAGCTACCTGAGTCAATCGGTAACTTACACAAATTACAAGCTTTGATCTTAAGAGGTTGTCAAAAGCTTTCTATGTTGCCTCAAGGAATCACAAAATTGGTCAACTTACAATTTCTTGACATTAGAGATACAGGAAGTCTAAAAGAAATGCCACTGAATATCAGTAATTTGATGAATCTTATAATCTTATCCAAGTTTGTGGTAGGACAAGATAAAAGGGCACAGTTAAAGGAGCTAAAGAACTTGCCACATTTGCAAGGAGAATTGTTCATATCAGAATTGCAAAAGGTGGAGGAAGTGAGAGATGCAATTGATGCTCATTTAATTGGAAGCGAGACCTTAGCAACTTATTCTTGCGTTGGAGTGAAAACTTTGGAAATTTCAGGAATGAAAAACACGAAGAATTGCTGCTCGAATTTTTGCGACCTCACACTGATATTGAGAATCTCACTATCTCATGTTATGGCGGTGGGGTATGCCCCTCATGGTTAAATGGTCTATATTCTAAGATAACGTCTTTGTGCTTGCAGGGCTGTTTTAATGTTACATCGCTGCCCTCACTTGGGCAACTACCTTCATTGAGAGAATTATCTCTAGAAGGTCTACACGCAGTAAAAATGATAGGATCTGAATTTTATGGAGGTAAAAGGCCTTTCTCATCCTTAACAACTTTGAAGTTCGAAAAGATGTTGGCATGGAAGGAATGGTCTCCTTATGCCGAGGGCCTAGAAGAAGAAGTCCCATTCTCCTGTCTTCAGCATCTTGTTGTCCGGAGCTGTCCCTCGGTGGTCGGGACATTTCCTTGTCAACTTGACCATCTCATAAAGCTTGAAGTTCATTCATGCCCACATTTGGATAACTCGACTAGTGTGGTTCGTCTTTCATCTCTCCGTGAGTTGTACCTTGATGATTGTAGCAAGGAGATCTTGAAGAGTTTTGTCAACCTAACTTCTTTGACCGTTCTCAAAATTGAGAATCTTGCGGAGCTTGTTTGCTTTGATCTTGGGTTTATGAGCTCCTTGGCCAAGCTAAAGGAGCTTCGCATAGGACAGTGTGACAAGCTATCATATTTGTGGCAAGATGGAAATGAAATACTAAACCTTACTTGCCTTGAGAGAGTAGCCATTAAAAGCTGTCATCAATTCACGTCTTTTGTGGCAGGAGATGATGAAATCGAGCTGCCGTGCATCCTTGAAAGCATGGAATTCAGGAATTGTACGAGCTTAGAAAAGTTTTCGAGCAAGATAGGCACCCTCAGAAGTTTGTCAATCCAGGGGTGTCCAAAACTCAAGGGAAAAACAATTCCTCTAGATGACCATAGCAGCAATAGCTTGATATCTCAGCTTGAATATCTTGACATTAGAAGATGTGATTCTCTGACGTCATTTTGTTTTGCCGAGGGTAAACTCGTTGCTTTGAAGATGCTCATAATTGAGGGGTGCAATGGGGTAGAGTCGCTGGAAGAGGTCACCGCGGCAGAATCGCTGGAATCTTTGGCTATTGGCAATTGCAAGAATCTGAGAAGCCTACCTCAGCGCATTCCCATGCTCTCCCATCTCACTCGTTTGGAAATATGTAAGTGTCAAGCATTGGAGATAGAGGGGGACTTCCCTCCCATTCCCATCACCCTCTCAAGTCTATGTCTTTTGAGTTGTCCGAAGGTGAAGTCTATTGCCAGCTGTAACATGGCCAATTGTAGGAATCTCACTCATTTAACTATAGCCCGGTGTCCAGCATTAGAGATAGAGGACTTCCCTCCCCTTCCCATCACCCTGTCGTATCTTTCATTTAGTGATTGTCCGAAGATAAAGTGTGTACCAAATCAGTGGCATCATCATATCTCCCTCCAGGAGCTTTGGATTATGAATTGCCCAAATATCAAATGCTTCCCCAAAGGAGGTTTCCCTCCCAATTTGCGGAAGCTTGTAGGGTGCGAGAATGTAAAGCGTCTAGTGAGAGAATGGGGCTTACCCCTCCTCACCTCCCTCTACTATCTGGCAGTTGATGGAAGCGGAGAGGAGGTGTGCTTTCCTCCTCCTTCCTCTTCGGACGATGAGGATGAGGATGCGTGGAGTCTTTTCTTCCCTTCCTCTCTAATCGATCTTCGCATTTACAATATGATGAAGGTGGAAAGACTATCAACCGGTCTTGCCAACCATCTCTCCTCTCTTAAACAGTTATGGATTTTCAATTGCCCCAAGTTGAGGTTCTTGCCAGAGGATGGCCTTCCTCCCTCCCTCCAAAGATTGTACATAAGAGGATGCTCAGAGAATCTGAAAGAAGGATGCTCAAAACTCACTGGCCACCGTTGGCCCCTCATCCAACACATCCCGATCATCCTCATTCACAACGTTCGGATCCAGTGAATTGAAACGATGACGCCCGATCCTTGTTCTCCGTGGACTTCTTTTTCTTCCTCAGGTAATGCTTCCAACTTCTTTCATTCCTTTCGCTTTCATCTGTTAACTGCCTGAGATCCTTATTTGATAACCCATTGGATCCGATGATATTGAAATCGTTCTCCGTGGACTGCTGTTTTCTTCCTCAGGTAAATATGCTTCCAACTTCTTTCCTTCCTTTTGCCTTTCATTTGTTAACTGCCTGCGATTCCTTCTTTGATGTACGGTCAGTTTTCTAGGGTTCTGGTACGTTTTTGTTCTTTGATGCATCAATTCCGTTACTCTTTGTCAATTCGATGCTTAATACCAACTTAATGTGAAGCAGGCAGTGAGAGAATGGGGCTTACCCCTCCTCACCTCCCTCGTGGAACTGATAATTGACTTTGGAAGGAGCTGCATGGGTGGAGGGGAGGGAGAGGAGGTCTGCTTTCCTCCTTCGGAGGAGGATGACGAAAGGAGGATGCAGTTTTTCCCCCCCTTTCTTTTTGCTGACGATGATCCTTCGCAGTATGAAGCAGTCGATCTGGGATAAAATTCTGGGACAGCTCATGGTCGCATTTTTATTCCATAAATCACCTTTGTTTGGGTCTTCATCTCTGGTGGGTTAGGAACCATAAATTCCAGCTTGCTAGAAATTTTTAGCCAACGTAATGTACCTATGCTTGTTTGGTTGAGATTGTAATTATATGCCGCCTGCCTCTGTTTCTGTATTGTTGAAAGTGACCTTTGGGGCAAATCTACTTACTTCTTTAAAGTACCGGTTGTTTGCGTTGACTGCACTGAAGAATACGATTCCATCATGCATTGTGTTGTTTTACCTGAAAATACCTTCATATGTGGCATTCTTCCTGCAGGGAATTCTGGAGCAAAAGCTTCAAGCTCACTTGGGTTCCTTTCGTGTGTAACTGGAAATCTTGTGCTTCAACCACTGTATATTTTGTTTGATGCATCTCCTTCCTCTCTGCTACTGCCGGATATGTAAGCTTTTTGTCGAAGCAATTTTAATATGACATCATGAAGCTCTATTATAAATCTGAACTATGGTTCATTGTGTAATTTCTCCGGAGCTTCTCAAATGTTGTTGCGCATTTAACATGGTGTTTTGGACATATAAATGGGTGGTCAGAAAAGCAGTGTTGCATTTGCCAAGATAACTTTCAAGAAACTTCACATAGTTTTGCTTGATGAGCCATTTAATCATCTTGTAAGCTTTACTCATTTGTCTCCACCTTATGACTTTGTTACTTTTTCAATTAGCTTGTCGTTGTTCTTGCACTAATTGAACTTATCGGAAACTGGTCTTTACTATGAAAATGTAGTAAAACTAATCAGTGATCAGAGCTGCAGGGAGACTCTGTCATCATGCATCTAACTTATAACGAAACAGAACAAATCTAATTGTTCTAACTTGCAAAATGTTGGGAATGGAACAGTTATATTAGCTTGAAGAGTGTCTTTGTATTACAGTCTATAACTTTTAAGTATTTACGACATAAGTGCGTATAGGCAGTATTGGGCTTTGCACATAATTAATGTGGACTTCAAATTCTGTTTTAATGACCAGAGACCTTGAGTATAGATGCGGTTGAGGCGCTCATTCAAGGTCCGTTCTTGTTCCAAGAAGAATTCTGATGGTGAGATTGATTTTTGTGCCCAATTACTTCAATTTGACCTAGGATGGATCATTTTCAATGATAGCCTCTTTTCACCTTGATTTGCAGGTTAGTCATGATAAGCTTCTAATATCTGGAAGTGTGGACAAGCTCTGAGTGGTTTCTAAAGGGAAGGTGGCACATTTTCCATGGGAATTTCCAGGATCATGAGAAGATACCTGAGTCCCCTGTTGATTCAGGAAAGTTTAGTTCTTGTCATCAGCCAAGGGTGGTTCAACGGGGTCACATTACCCAACAAAACAGAAAATGAGGCTTCGCTACAGAGAGAACGGGAAAGAGGATGAAGAGATGATGGCTGCTGATATACAGGACTGGACGTACTCACAGTTACATCGGTCCCCTCCTTTGTCGTTTAAACTTAATTTGGACTTGTGGAAGGATGAGTCTAAGTTTCTGACATTTGAGTATGCGGTTGGCCAATAGTTTCAGGGGCAGCTTAAGGGTTCCTTTTTTGGAGGGAGAAGAGGTGTGCTTCCCTCCTTCGGATGCGTGCAGTCTCGTCTTTCCTTCCTCTCTAACCTCTCTTTGTATTCTCAATATGAGGAAGGTGGAAAGACTATCAAGCGGTCTTCCCGATCATCTTTCCTCTCTCCAATTGTTGGGCATTTACGATTGCCCAGAGGTGTGAGGTACTTGCCAGAGGATGGTCTCCCACCCTCCCTCGAACAATTGTGGATAGAAGGATGCTCAAAACTCACTGGCCATTATTGGCCCCTCATCCAACATATCCTGATCATCCGCATTGACTGGGTTTGGATCCAATGAATTGATTCTTCCATGTACAGTCAGTTTTCTAGGGTTCGGGTAAGTTTTTTTGTTTTTCCAAGGCATCGATTTCCATTCTGATTTTCCTCATTAATTTCTCAAGCGAAATCGATCCGCTTTCACTTTCATTAGCTAAGATTTTGCTATTCCTTCTTCCATCTACAGTCTGTTGTGTAGGGTTCAGGTAACTTTTTGGTTTTGAAGGCATCGATTTCCTCAAAATGCTTGTCACGAACCGATTTTCCTCATGGACATTTTTCGCATAAGCTTCCCAAAAAAGCCAGCGGCTGAAGGTGAAATGTTGACATCTGTAGGACGACATGCTCACGGTGCTGCGTCTTGCTGTATCGGTCACCTATCTTCAACTCTGCTCCATGCCCAAAAAGTTTGCTTATTCTTTCAAATGAGTAACCCACCAAAATTAAGCAGTCGATCTAAGATAAATTCTGAGAGGCAGCTCATGGTTCCAAGCTTTCGATACCACTCCAATTCATGACGGCATTGATATTCTATAAATCACCTTCCGTTTGGGTGTTGACCTCTGGTGGGTTATGACTGATTACTAACACCATGCTAGAAATTTTTAGCCGATATGCTTGTGCTTGTTTGGTTGGGATTGTACCTCTGTGTTTGCATTTCAGCGTAACCTCTGAGGCAAGTCTATTTAGTTCTTCAAAGTATCAGTTGTTCGCTTTTGCTCTACCGCAGAGTACGATTTCATTATTCATTATGCTTTTTACCTGAAAATTCCTTCTCATGTGGCATTCTTCCTGCAGGGAGTTACTGAACAAAAGCTTCTACCTCATTCGAGTTCCTTCGGTGTAACTGGAAATTTTGCGCTTCAACCAAAGTATACGTTATCTGATGCATCTCCTCCCTCTCTGCTACTGTTGCTTATGTACATTTTTTGTTGAAGCAATCTTCGAGTGACATTGTGAAGCTTTTTGTCAGAGGTTAGTCAATCTGTGATCTGAATTGTGGTTTGCTTTGTACTTTCCCCGAGGCCTTTTTTGGATGTTATTGCACACATAACATGGCTTTGGCCATTTAAATAGGTGGCCAGAAAAGCAGAATTGCATTTGCCAAGATAACTTTCAAGAAATCTCACATAGTTTTGCTTGACGAGCCATCAAATCATCTGGTGAGTATACTCATTTTTCTCCACCTTATGACTGAGATTACTTTTCAGTCGGCTTTCTTATTGTCTTGCACTAATTGAACTAATTGAAATCTGGTGAAAATCCAGTAAAACCAATCAGTAACCACAGCTACATCATACAACTAACTTACATCAGAATAGAAATCAATATACTTGTTCCAATTTGAAAAGCATTGGGAATAAAATACTTCAGCTATCCCGATCCGTGTTCTCGTAGTACAGAAATTTATAATACCAAGTGGTCCCGATATCTGTTCCAATGGTCACGGGCTTTGCACATAATTAACGTGGGAATCTCTTTGTTTATAAATGAGGACTCATAAATGTGCTATAATTGACCAGTGACTACTAGAGTGTCATCTTTATAAATGGATAGTTTTTTTTTGGTCATATATATATATATATATATGGATAGTTTGTAAGGATAGATGTGTATGATTTTGCGTTTTTTTACAAAATGAGTGGTCGCACATATGTTCATTTTCAGGGGTAAGAAGGCCGAGATTCCGTGGGTGTATGGGTGAGGCCTCCAGACTGCGACTTGTAGGATAAAAAGAGACTAGTAGAGAAGTTCTCTTTTGGCCCGCACGGACACATTTGGACATGGTGATTTGTGCCGAGAGTTTTCTACGTCCGGTTGAGTTGCTTTATTAGTAAATATTGTGGGTTTGGATTTAATCAAGGCGTGGGAAACACTCGAGCGTGTGAGCAGTTGTAACACTGATTCTCCGATTATAGTGGATTGTTTTTTGCCGGCTCTCTCCGTGGATGTAGGTGCCTATATTCGGATCGAACCACGTAAATCTCTTGTGCCCTTATCATTTATTGTTTATTTCTCTGATGATTTTGCATCGAATTATTTGCAAGATTCGTCACAAAAACACAAGACGTGGCTTAGCCAATCTCTGATTACCTGTGCGAAGATATTCTCCACATTTTAGCTGTTTCGCACTGTTCAGAAGGATTAAGTCAGATAATATTTTTCGTGATCAACAAAAATTAATCGTATCTGCAATCTAAGTACAGAATTGCTTTTAGTAATTGTTGAAGTAAGTGTGCACCATCATTGTGTAATAGTTTGGGCTATAAAAGTGTCGAAACAAAGAAAACCGTAGGAAGAAAGGAAAAACGAGAGGACCGCCCGAAACGAGGAAGGCAAAGCTAGTCGGACTGAAAGTGAGAGAGAGTAAGGACCTTACATGCACACTTTCGAAAGTCTCGACAAGTCGGATTGATTCCTCGATCCCCAACCCACTCTCCCCAAAGGTGGGGATGTGAACCCCAGGCCACTAGGGCATTCCCCCAATGGTTAATCATCCAAGACTACGTTTGGCAGTCAGGATATAAATTAGGATATGATAAAATTTATAATATTTCGTGTTTTGTTTCTACTCAGGATATGACATAATTAGATAGAATGAGATATAGCATGGATATAATTATCCTAGGGGGAGGAATGATAAAGATGGATAGAATTTTTTTTGTTTATGGTATAAAAACTAATTTTCTGAATAATAAATTTTTTATATAATAAAATTAAAATAATAATTATTTTTAAATAAATTTGAATTCTAATGTTAGAAAAAAAAATAAAAAATAATTTTTATATTTATTTTTTTACAAATCATATTTATAATTTGATTTCTTTCTTCTTTATAATATATAGTTTGTCTATGTATATAAACACACACACACTTAGCATTTATATCATTAAATATTTTAAGTATAATAGTACAGTTTGTTATTTAATGAAAAATTTTATTAAGAAATGATGTAAGGGAGTCAAAATAATAATAATAATATATTTATAATTAAAAAAATAATAAAAATGAAGTAAAAGAAATTAGATTTTAAGTAAATATATTCAAATTTGAAAATGATTTTTCTAATTCTTGAAGAAAAGGAGTAATAAAATGATTTTTTTAATTCATGAAGAGAATGAGTAACGAAATTTCTAAAAAAACTAGCACCTCCATCTCCGTCTTCTCTATTTCTATTTCATGTGGAAGTTTCATGATTGTTTTGTAACTTTATAGTTTATTATAAAACTTCACAAAAATAGCGAGATAGTTGAAACTTACTCTACTTCTTAACTTTCTAGTTCACATAAAAAATCTAAGAAAAGTAGAAAGAGAATCAAATCTTCTTCTCCTTCATGACCTTGTGTTTCATATTGAGGTTTAACGAAGTCGCGAAAAATGCGAAAATTTTCATCAAAAGTTGAATGTTTATATTTTTTTTCTTTTACTAAATTCAGCAGTGAATTACAAGAGATTCTAATATTTTTCGTTTGTGCTTTTTCAAATTCATTTTACATTGATATATCATATATATCAAACAATGAATATAATATGATATGAATATATCCGACTCTATTACTACGATTTACCAAATACATTGTATGATATGGCAAAATCACTGGATTTCATATCCCATCATATCCAATCATATTCTGACTAAAAATCCGGGCGATCAAACGCAGTACAAGAGTTTATAGCTCACATTTACCCAAGAACTGTTATGCTAGCAAAACCCAAGAAAGAAATGTACTAAATAAAATAAGTTAAAATGTCGTGTAATACTTGTAGAATGAATCTATTTGTGTAAATATGCATGCGAGAATATATTTTAATTTACCTAAGTGCACCCTTAAGACTCTACTTTTGTCATTTTAATGAAAATGCAATCCAAAATTACTAGCATGCAAGATATGTTTTGTCGGATTGTCTTATCTCAGTGTCATAAAAAAAAAGACATAGATAATAAATTATGTCCATAATTATTGAAGTTCGTTATATATGCAATGTAAGTATTTTAACGTGCTGCAACACCATTAATTCGTGAGAATCCTATTTATCCTAATGTAGCAATTATCATGACGCAAAAAGAGAAATATGAAACGCTGATTTCAATATGCGAAATGTGCAAAATTATCCACGTGCTTTAAAAAATGCGATAGCACAATGAGACATGCAAATATCAAACTTTTGAAAGATGCAAATACGAAAGATGCAATGTCCTACATGGCAAGCGAAGACGCCCCGACACGCTAAGGTGGTGTGCAAGTCAGTGTCGGACACTGACACGCGTCGAACACGCGTTGGACATGCGTGTCGGGCATATTAAAAAGCCTTTCAAATTTTTTTAAAAAAGGTAGCCAGTAAGTCGAGGGAAGTAAACATTTTCATCTCATCCTTGTCATCTTAAAGAGCCATCTAAGTTGTTATCTTCGCTAAGCAAGTAATATGGGACTGCTTCCTTCCACTTGTAAGCCTCCAAAGCCTCATCTTTGGCTTCTTAAAAAGACTTCCTTTTTGTCTCTCTCCCTGGCCATCAACGTGTGGTTCGATATAATGCTTCAGTCCTCTTCTTCCTTTTCCGGTCTTTTGCTGCTGTTCTGTGCAGCTCAATAATTCTAAATAGAGCAACTCCATTTGATTAAGGATAACAATGGGGCACAATATTTTGATTCAACGAGACAAGAGGTATGTGCAATATCAGAGTAGAATTTGCAGAGCATTGACACTGGGGCAGCGTGACAAGCTAAACATTTTATTTTATTTTATTTTATTTTTTATGTCCTCTCTAACTCGAACTTGGACAATAAGGAAAACCAGTCTCCTTGATCCACTGAATTCCTCGAGGAAGACTCAACAGTGAACTCATTTGACACTGGCGAGCCGTTAATGGCCTTATGCGTTGTAACGAGGCCACATCACCCGGCTAGTCATGTTCAAGTCATTTTGCTCTTGTGTATCTCCCTCGCTACCAATGTGATGCCAATTCTAGGTTTCTTTTAATTATTTATTTGTTTGCAAATTTGCATCAAATTAATTTGATTAAATTTTTAAAAAAGTGATAATGTATCATATATATGTAACAATATAAATTTAGTATACAACGTGTTCCAGCGTGTCGAAATTTTCTATTTTGAAGAAATGACATTTCAACGTGTCATATCGTATCATGTCGCGTGTCCATATCGATGCTACTTAGATGGGCGAATCCCTAACTAATATAAACATGTTATCAACAAGATGACATAATCATCCTTTCGCTAATCAAGGACTCCAAAATGCACACTTCTCAAGGTAAATTTGCCGAACATATTATTGACGAGGAAGCGAAAGATGACCGACGAGAAATCCAAACGATCAGAGAATAGAGTTGTGATCGTCACGGTCGTCAAAAATTCGTGTTTTGACATGCCAATTCGAGCTTCACTTCTCTCCGAGTCACTGAATCTGATATTTGATACCCCCTCCTCTCAGATCCTCATATCCAGATCCCCTACCTTAATGATAGAGGTGCCATGATTGATTTGGGCCGTCCAACTCAAAATGGACGGTCCAGATCAATTCACAGTTTTTTCGTAAATTTAATGGCATCCCTACTATTAAGAAAAAAAAATGTGGACCGATCTGAGCCGTCCATTTTGAATTAGACGGACCAAATTTAATTACATCTATGCTAGGGGATCCACTTCCCAGATCCTCTGATTTCTCTTTTATTTTTCTATGTTCTTGTTTAAATCACCAAATCCTCCTCGCGCTCTCTCTCTTTCTCTCTCCTTTTTTTCTTCTTTCGCAGGCAAAACACTTCACTTCCACCAGCCTGTCTCTCCTCTGTTCATCCTTCTTTTTCTTTTTCTTTTTCGTTCAGCCCCTTCACCCATTTTTCTTCGTTTCATCCTCATCTTTCCCCCCTGATGTATCGCTGTCGACCTTAGTTACGTCGACATAGACACTCATGTGGAGAAGTATTATCCAGGTTCGCGAAAATTAATGATTGTGAGGCCCGTTGACCTCCACATCTCTCTGTCTCCAAGTAGAGAGCAGCGACTTTATTGAAGAAGGAGAAGAAAAAATTGAAACAAAAGACAAAAGAACAAAGGAAAGGTTATTATGCTTATATGGAAAAAAAAAACATAAAATGACGGGGACAACAAAAAAACCAAGTGGACACAACATTCAATTTAGTGGAGGCATAGCATTGACCACAATTCAAAAACGTTGAGGTACTAGATTGAATATTAAAAAAAAAAAAAGGTATATGATTGTAGAACAGACAAAAGTCTTAGGTACTTGTGGTCTATCTTTATATTCATTTTGACTTTGCCAGCACTATAATCTTTAGGCATCAGGGAGTATAACAGTTTATTGTAAATCACAAATTCATTAATGAGCGAGCCTACTATAATCTTTAATCAATAGTTTTTCGTTCTATGACTCAAAACAGACCGTTAATCTTACCACCATTCAGAGACTATTACATAATCAATTCAAAGAGTGTCTCCATGTCCAAATTACCAACCGACTCTCCAAAATCTCGACTATTCATTTTTGGGTCCAACAATTCATATTTCTCCAGAAATTATGCAGAAACAATATGATGCGACACAAAGTGTTGGTAGATTGTACGAATTTAAAACGACAAAACACATCAAGCCACAATCGTTCACCAGCAAAAGAATTTTCACAAGAGAAACTCAAGTGTGATCTCCCCGGGAGCAATGTCGGGCGTGTCCTTGAGAGCCATCAAGTCCTGATCGTAACCTTCCAAATATGCTCTCAAGAATGCGACGGCCATCCCTCCCACGAGCCTCTTCATCGGCTCTCTCGAGCTCCCGCTCTGGCACATGGACGTGGCCAAACCCTTCATCACATCATCCGACATGTCCCATGTGCCCATAATCCTTAGGACAATGTGACAAGCAGGTGGTCAGCACTCCTCGAAGAAGTCCACGTGGTTCAACCCCTTCGGTGCCCACGCCGGGAGCACGTTGTACTTATTGTCCTCGCCCAGGCCTTGGGACGGCCAGATCGTGGTAGCCGCTGCGGCGTTGATCTCCTTGGTGCTGTCGCATCAGAACAGGTGTAAAGCTGTTGAAAACTGGTCTTGATGGGTTAAAAACACATTAGATTAAGTTGAACGATCATGGGCCGTTGGACGTCTATCCAGACGAGAAGATATATTATGGAAAGAATATACCACATGATAAAAACACGCAATGCAATCAATCAAGTAAAATTCAGATATGTATATTGTATACACGTGACGCTAATTACAATGATATTCGTAGCAAATAAAGAATTCTGATTAATTGGGCAACACACTACATTATTGAATACTCTTTCCTGATTTATAGCTGGGTCATGTGTACTTGACAAATGAGTGAATTATTTCCGGCATAAGTTATACATGAACGTGAATCAAATTGAACCGTTAACTAATATGTTCTCTTTCGACCCCCGAAAAAAAACCTAATATATTCTCATTTTCATTGAATACATAAAATGCATTTCAAATCCAACCCAACTCAAACCTAATCGAAATCTACCCACTCAAATACTCCACTGTGGGTGGACTGCAACCATTACTCCACATCTATTGGTGTTAGCGACTCTGTGCCTTCACAGCCACCACTTCGGTGTCGTGAAAAATTTAGATTTTCTTTTTAATAATTAAGGTGTCCGAACCAACTTGCGTCCAAATTAATAAAGAAATATTTCAAAACTTTAGCAAATTAATAATTTAAATTTAAATTTATTTTTTATTGAAATAATTTAGAAAATTAAAATAACAACAAGAAGTTCATCAAGAAAAAGAAAAAACGACAAGAAAAAAAGCACATATGCTTAAAAATTCAAAGTGTTGTATGTATCGCATTTTGTCCCAAAATAACCCCTTGTACTTACATTTTGTGGTGGACCATTTTTTTCCTTTGTAGAATTTAAATATACCGGCCAAAAAATATACGTGCCTTTGTATTTATAAAATTTCGATGGTCATTTATAATTAAACATCAGTCCACGTGGTAATTTTTTTTTCAAATCTCAGTCCACTTGGAATTTTTCTAAAAATTTCATTCTCAAATTTAAAAATAAGCTCAAATTTTTATTTTTATTTTTATTTTATTATTTTAACTTATTTTTTTAAAAAATTAACTTTTTAATATTTATTGACTTTTAGCTTTTTTATTATTGATTAGGATTGTCCGGCGTGTCATGTAGGATTAGGTTATTAATAATAAAAAAAACTACCAGGTATGATTTTCGCTTAGGCTCATCAGAATTCACACTTAAATAATTATTTTTTAAAAAATTGACACTTAAGTGATCAAAAAATATCTTTGCACCAAAGTGAACTTCATAAATAAACTTTGATACTTCTGATGTCCTTCGACCTAAAATTTTCACTGGTTACTCATTTGAACTTGAGTGACTCTACTACATTGGACAAGACACTTAGGAAAAGTGTCAAAAAAGTTATAAACCTATTGCATTAGCGTCAATTCAGTTCTAAACATTTTATTGATGCTAATTTAATCCTAAATCTTTTACATTTGTGTCAACTGAGTCCTTACGGTCAATTTTAGGTTGAATTCGTTGAAGTGTATGCCGATCATCCCACATGTCATGATTGACGCTGACGTGGACATTTTAAAATATATCTTTAATATTTTTTTGAATTTTTTAATAGTCTTCATACCTTGTTTTTTTTTCTCTTTGTTTTTCTCCTTTTTTTCTTTTTTCTTTATTCATTTTTCTTATGCAACTTCGGCATTGTAGTCTTCTGCAACGGCCGAGCCGCAAGTCGTACGCTGGGAAGACTAGCCTTGTCAGGCTGAAGGTGAGCCTCGCCATGCCCAGGGAAGGCAATGCCCGATGAGTGTCGGCATCGATGAATCTAGCCTGGGCAAGCCTCACTCAAACCAAAATTATGATGCCCGGCGAGTGTCGACGTTGCCAGATTTGGCCTAAATGAGGCTCCTCTAGGCTAGATCTGGCGGCGCCGACCCATGTAACGTCCATTGCCGCCGTCGACATCAATCTATGTCCTTCGTGAATAGTGAAAGACATAAAGGGACGGCAACGACAACTCCAGTGGCGAGGGGCAGGTGTCTGACGAAGGCTGGAGACGCGATGGTGTGGTATCGTCGCGGCCTCGATCAGGCCAAATAGCCTCACTGGGCTTCGTCCTCAGCCAGGCGATGCCAGCCGAGGCCACCTTGTCTGGGCAAAGGTTGGCCATGGCATGGCTTGCCCTAGCCGATGTTCGCCCTCGGCCTGGCCAGGCCAGTTATACCGGCTTGCGGCCGAGCGGTTGCCAGCCGTTGCAGAAGCCTACAAGTCTGCAACGTAGAAGTAGCAGAAGAAGGGAGGAAACAAGAACGAAGAAGAAAGAAGAATAAAGAAAAAGAAAGAAAAAGAAAGAAAAAGAAAGAAAAAGAAAATCAAGTATAAAAATTATTTAAAAATCTAAACAAATAAAAACACATTTTAAAATATCCACATATGCGAATTTTGACTAAAATTGGCCGGAGTGACTCAATTGGCACAAATACAAAAGATTTATGACTATATTGGCACCAATAAAAGGTTTAAGACGGAATTTGTGACATTTTAATTTTCCTGTCATTTCGAGACTTATTAATGATAATGTATCTAATGATGTCTCTCAGTCGTATCTCGTTCGGATCTGATCAATTTCAAGTTAACTGACCAAAAGGGAAAGGCTAACACAAGAAAAGGTACGTGGACTTACGGAACTCAAATATGAAATGACACTTTGACCATAAGGATTGTTGAAGGGACATTTAGAGCCATGAAAGGCCGATCTAAGAACGATTAAGGAATGCATCGCTAGCGTTATACGATTGGAGCGCGGGTGATGCCGCTTAGCTAATGTATAATTTACAAAATTTTCCTAAATCGAACGATGACGATCGAGACCATCGAAACTAGCAATAGACCCTCGCAATTACATGACAACCAAAGTCGCCATGAATTGACGAGCTGTGATATGAATCACAGAGTCGATACGCGTAACGTTTGCAAAATCCACCCGTTAGTTCAGGATAGGCTGGAATCACATCTGACAGAGAAATGATTCAAAAACGAGTCTCGAAATTCAAAAATGGAGAATCAAGAATTTCAACATTGTAATTGGATTGGTCGTCGCCTTATCGAAGGTAAATGGAATTGAAAAAATGACGTTTCAGATGGCGAGAGCAAAATTACCATTTTACCCCTCAAGCCTTAACCTTGTCTTAATATTTGGATGAGGGAATTTTAGTCAATCACAATACCCCAAGGCTGCCGAAAATGAGAAAAAATAACAGCCATTGGATGAGCCTTAATTGACATATGGACAAGTGTCAAAGGATGAAGAGTTGGCATTTAATGAACAACTTTTAACCTACCATTCCATCTTGGTTGACTCTCCACTTGGTGTATACATATCTCTCTCTCGCCCCTCAGCTGAACACCATCTCCATTCTGCAATTCTTCATCTTCTTCTTCCTTCTTCATTTGGCCAAACCAGCTCCACGCCCGACCAGCTCTGCCCGCCGATTTCGCTCGTTCCGACCGCCACTTTCAGCAGCCACCTGAGCTCGAACCGACCACCAGCTCCTTCCTCATCCTCTTGCCGACAACCTTCAAGTGAAATCACGGCATTTGACCCACCGAGGAGTTTCGGCCGGCCATTCTCCCAAAAGTTGACGGAAACCGTCGCAGCTGGAGGTAAGCCATTGTCTAGACTCCGTAGGACCCCGAAACCTTTGAATCTTTCAGTCAAATTTTGTGGACATCTGGAGGACATGTAGACTGAGTTGTGGTAAAAATTTTGGATGAATTTGATGGATTTTTGACCCCAAATGGGTCTTGTGTTTGAAGGATAAAAACTGATCGGTTGAGGACTTGGAGGAACCGGCGCCGTTTGGGGACTTTTCGACATCGCCTAGAGCTAAAATTTTCGGTGAGACTTCCCAACTCCTAGAATACATGTTAGCAAGAGATTAGTGAATAAATTAAGGATTTAAGTTAGTTTAAGGGCTGATTAGTTGAGATATGCACAAAACCGAAAATGCCATGTTTCGGTTCTGTGCATACCGAATTTGTGGGTGGTTGTTGGTGATAGAATTGAGCTCCAAATTCATCGTTGAGACACTCTAGGATGTCGATGGATATGTTATTTAGGTTTATGCTTGGTGGATTGATAATTGGATGACGAAGAATTTACGAAATGGATGGAATTCCATTAGGTATACGACTGCTATGTTTTGGAACCCTTGGAGCCGAACCATTGAAGTGCTTGGAAGGAGATTTGTGTTGATTTTAGCACAAGGTAAGAAGTTCTAAACCTTGACTAGGAGGATTGGATTCAATTGGGTGAATTGAGTGTGAATTAGATTGGTTCTTGGGAGTTTATGGTGTGATTAGCCTTTGTGCGTCCTTGAGAGGTATAGATGGGTTGAATGCTTATTGAATGCTTGTGCCATAAATTGATTGCCTCTTGTGATTGATGAGATTGATTGCCTTGCATGCCGTAGATGCGTTGCTCGTTGCATGAGCTTGTATTCGATCATGAAGTTGAAAATGAAATAATGTTTGGCATGCTTGAAACCTGTGATACCTTGAGGCGTTGAGACGCGGGGCCATATGGATGGATATCTGAGGCGCAATGTTTGTGTTGAATGGTACCTTGAGGCGTATGAGATGCGGGGTTGAAATGGCCAATGTCCTAATGCGTTGAACCGCGGGATGAAATTTGAGATGCGTCGACACAGGCCTAGAATGAAATTGAAAACCTGATTACGTTTATGCGGGTTTGTCAATGTGATGATCTGAGGCGTATTTACGCGGACCGAGTATGAGGCGTTCTAAAAGCGGGAGTGAAAATAAGGAGGATTGAAAGGGTGAAAAGTGAGATCTGGCTTGGCAATATGTGTTTGATTCCAATGATGTAATATGGTGTCATGATTGCATGCTTGACACTTGTTTGTACCTATATGTTATTTAATGACTGTTGAATGCCTCATGTGATTGCATGTGCATTTTGTCCTTGATTGCATTCGCCTGAGTATAGGTCAGCCTAACCTAGGGTTAGGACCTGCCTTACTGAGATGTAAATCTCATCCCATTATGGGACCCTATTTTCAGATCCTAGGCCGTGAGAATGCTGCCAATCAGATTTGGTGATCCAAAAGAAATGTCCGCTTATTTTGAGGTGTTCCTGGATGTACAGGGAACCGCATACGTTAGGAAGTGTACTGTAGTCTGGGTCGATGAGAGTGGAAAGAGTTGGAAGCCTCATAGGTTCGAGGCTTGATTTTGGAGAGTAAAGGAAGTTACTACGGGACCACTGAAGCTTACCGAGGTACCCCATGGGGTAATCCCTAGTTAGTGTCATCCCGCTCAGGATTTGGTGTAGCCGGAGGGGTCAGTAGCCGGCTCAAGGAATATTCTCGAGAGGACCCCAACCGTGGAAGACACCGACGAGGTCATTGAGATCGAGGCTACCGAGGACGACCTAGTGGAGGCGTCAGCTGACGAGACGATGGAGGATACAATGGAGGTTTGCTCAGAGACTTTCTTGGAGTACGAGCCTATTGAAAATGGTGAGGAGACTGACGACTCCAGTAACTCGACTTAGGGGCTTTCGTTTTCTGGTCTGATATATTTTGATGATGGTCTCGATGCCCTGTTCTTTTTTGGAGATGTTGATGATCGTCTTTCGTACTGGTCTTGTCGCCTCTACCGACTAGCTGGTTTAGTCTATCAGTGCTTTTGTATGAATAAGTTGAGAGGTTATATTTATTTGTTGGTGTTCTCGTTACCCTGATCCCCTTTATTATTGTACGGGGGGTTTGTATATTGTCGTTTCCGCATGCTATTGATATTATGCATCTCTCGATATATGTGAATCCTAGGATGCTCGAGAGTTTACACTTGCAGGGGGTCGCGCGCTTGTGCCCGGGGTGCGGGGCGTGACAGAATTGGTATTAATGCAATAGATTTAGAACTTTTTTGACACTTTTCCCTTGGACACTTTCGAACAAGGAATAGCTTGTCCAAGCTTTACTCATTTTGTACTTGGACATGTGCAGGCATAACGGCCTAAATAACATGATGAGGCCATCGATGTGATCAACTTTAAACACAACTAGGAGTGATTGGTTCCCAAGTGGTCTAGTTCCCATCCCGAAATCGAAAACCAGTCTGGAGAGACCAGTTTTAAATTTCCATAATTGGAGATCGGACAAAAGTGTTTGGAACAAAACGGAGCACGTGAGACATGTCTGGTCATGTTCCTTGACGATCCAGTGAAACTAGTCGCATGTGCTTGAAAGAAATATTCAGACATGCTTCATATTCTACTACATTTAAAGTGGGCACCCGTTTTGCATCACAATAACATTCTCAATCAAAGCAAGGTTGGATACCACTTCTCCTTAGTTGCAAACATATCGGCAAAAGTACATTTTTAGTGCTAAAAAATATGTAAGGATATCACTTTAGAGCCAAAAGTTTCGGACAGATCAATTTTTTTTTCTTCAAACAGATTACTTTAGTGTCAACTGTTTTTAAAAACGATCACTTTGGTACCAAGTCCGATTTGCCTAACGATCCAACGGAATTAAAGTGATTCATTTGAAACTTTTGACACTAAAGTGATCTTCATACATAACTTTTAGCACTAAAAGTGTACTTTTGTCCAAAAATATCAAACTGCTTCAAAAGAGGCTTCCAAATTGTGTGAGCATGATCGCACTTACTTATTCAACTATCTTTGCATGGTTTTTTTTTTTTGTTTTCTTGATTGGAATCTTTGCACGATTCGGTCCAGGAGATTTGGGTGGGTAGCTCCACCCTTGAAACCAGGAAACGAATCGAAAATCACCAGCTCCATAATGAAATTGGAAACCGAACCAAACCGGTCATTTTCTTTTGCTCACCTCTAATAGCCACATATAGAGTTTTCTTTCTTTCTTTCTTTCTTTCTTTTTATCTTTTTGAAAGTAATGAGTATCAAATAGTTGTTAACCTTTTAATGATCGATTTATGATCATGCCTGAGAGTTGAGCACATAATATGTTATTTGTAGAAATTAATACAATCGTTATATTATGATTAATACAACCCTTACTCATGAATTTTATTTTATTTTTGTTGGTCGGATTACTCATGAAAATTTAATAGTTGACAACTTACCATTACGTTAGTTTTCAATAAATCATGCTGTATTTCCATAAATTGGCACATTACTTGGTATATCAATTTTGTAAACTGATTTTAATAAGTCTAGCATTTTCCTTATTTCCTTGGTATCCAACAATCTAACTATCAACGTACTTAGTTACAGATAATGAAACCTTATTCAGTTGGATGAACGAGGGAATGGATAGAATATGCTGCATGAGGACACAGATGTTGTTAAATACTATGTTGGTTGACGCAGCGAAAGTACAGGGCTTGTTTGATGACCACATCAGAAAATTACACACTCCTTGATAACTTGTAATTACACAAAATGTAATTAATTATGTTTTCTAAAAAAATCATTTAACGGTCCACCGAAGGAAGGATTTACTTAATTAGTTAAGTCGCAAACGTTCAAAGGGAAAATTACGCTGTAAAATCCTTTAATTTGAATGCTCACTATTACAAATTGGGAGAATCTACCTGAGGAGCGACCACAATAAAGCCATGAGAAGAAACATGTGGATGAGCTGCGAATAGAAGTGTTCATCATATAACCATGGAGGAGCACCATAACCGGGAAGTCTTCAGCAATTTCAGCCGGAGCTCCATTCAGAAGAGGCTTCAGAGGCGGATTAGCGAGATTAGAAGACGACGTGTCTACACTACTGTCATAAGCACAGTCTTGTACTTCCCACTCTGAAACACGTCGGTAGTCGTAGTTGAAGCCGCCATGGTAATCGAAATCTACAGTAATAGCTTCTGTAATTCCTCCGTGAATTTGTAGCAATAAGTTTGGCCTGAAGATGCATGCATTTATAAATACTCCCAATCTAAGGATAGACCCTAAAGGATTTTGTGGACATAAAATGGCCTCTTTTGATCCTGACTCGTCAAACCCCAAAAAAACAAACAAAACGAAAAACAAAACATGAATCGAACGAAACACGTGAGGCTTGAAGTGGAGACAACTTAGTATTATGGCTATGGGGACCATGCATCTACCAAACCGGCCACAAGAGATAACTTAGACAGATTCCAGTTTCAACTTTTCAAGTGCACATTTTGAAACCATACTTTATGATATTGATAAAAGGATAAAATGTTCAACTTATTTACGAGTTTGTCATCTTACTTTCTCAAAATGCCTTCTCCATTTTCTCACACGCCCACTCCCTCCAAACGCCTGATATCTTTGGTCTTCATCACTACAACCATCACAATATGAATAGACATACAAGGAATGGTATAAAAAAATACATACAATAAAAGGAAAACTTTAGTGATATGTACAATATATCACACACTCCCCCTAAAACTCAAGGTGAGACAATCAATGAGAGTCTAGAAAGAAGAGCAAAAAATCATTGTAATTTAAGAGATTTGGTGTAGAACTCAGTAAGCTGGGCTGCAGAAGCAACAAAAGAAAGATATATAATGCATCCCGAAGTTGATGACGCATGATGTGACAATCGATGTCTCTATGAATTGTACACTCATGAAAGATCAAGTTTGCAGCAATGTGAATAACACTATTGTTGTCACAATGAAGAGGAATGGAAGCAAAGGAGGCAACTTCGAGATCAGCAAGGAAACGACGAAGCCAAATAATCTAAGCTACAGTGCCTACCAAAGCTGGATACTCAAACTCACTAGAGGAGCGAGATACGGCAATATGAGCAGAGCCATCCCCAATAATAATCGTATCATGCCGAATAGTACATGCAACAGAAGAAGTTTGAGTGAACATAGTATAATCATTCTCACTTTGAACAAAATCAGCTGAACAAACAAACAACATCTGCATTAAGCTTGATGAGCCTATTTGAGACCATAAAGAGCCCAACGAAGACGAAAAACCTGACCAGGAGAATGGCAAGGCCAAGAGATGACTGCATATGGAGTTCCTGTTGAAGGTTCCCATGAAGAAAAGCATTCTTCATGGAACAAAAAAGGAAATAAATAATCAACTATGTGAAGAAATATGAAAATTCAATATATTTGCAATGTCAATATCCCAACGTGTTGCAAAAACATAATTTGTGAGAATCCTAATTTAGTCTCTTTTTGTTTAGCGAAAATTGAGTTGTCTCTAGAGAATATATTCTGGAAACTTGAAAATGACTATTTTTTGTGTGTTTGGTATGGAAAATTGAATTTAGTTTTCCTCTATTCACACTAGTCAATAATTTTGTTCTATTTGATTTATTTTTAAAAAATAAATTATTAAACTTATTATTATTATTTTTGTGCATTAGTGTTTTCTACTCGTCACTCGGCCAAGATGATTGTTGGCGATGGCTTGCCTAGCAATGACACTTGGTCGGGCCTCGCCAGTTTATGGCGAGGTTTGATCTATATTTAGGTCGGCGACGACTTGCTTGGCATCGCTCAAGGCTGGCTACACTTGGCTGGGCCTCGCATGAGGCCGGCAATGTTAGGCCTCATAAGTGGACATCAACTGACCGAAGGAGAAGAAGGGATAAGAAAAAAAAGGAATAAAAAATAAAGAAAGTGAAGAGAAAAAATTTCAGAAAATAATTAAAAAAATAAAATTTTTGAATTTTGAAAAATAAATAAAAAATGAAAAGAAAGTAACACAATAATTAAAAGGAAAGAAGATGTGAAAGAGAGGAGGAAAGAAGGAGAATCAAATTGTTTTACCCTTCTAAAAACGAGGAAAACATTTTCCATATTTTTGAAGGAGGTTTTTTTAGAAGGGGAAAATGTTTTTCGGCACTAGTTTATTTTTTCACTTTCAAACACTGGAAAATCCGAAAAAAAAAAACATCTTTCAATAAGTTCTTTTCCACTAAACAAACGGAACCTTCATATGCAAATATTCAAGATGCAGTGTTATCTATGGCGAATCCCTAACTAATACAAACATGTTATCAACAAGATGACATAGTCGGTAGTCCTCATCCTCTGGCTAAGCAAGGATTCCAAAATGTGTGCTCTTCGAGGTAAATTTGCGGAACAGATTATCGACCGAGAAGTGAAAGACAACTGATGAGAAATCGAAATGATCAGAGAATAGAGTTGTGATCGTCACGGCGGTGAAAATCCAAGTTTTGACATGCCGATTCGAGCTTCACTCCTCTCCGAATCACTGAATCTGATGTCCGATGAGTCTGGTGCTTTTTTCTCCCCCTCTTTTTACTTCCCTCAGATCCTCTGCTTCTTCTTTTTATTTTTCTCTGTTCTTGTTTGAATCACCAAATCCTATTCTCTCTCCCTCTCTCTTGCAGGCAAAACACACCACTTCCACCAGCCTCTGTCTCTCCTCTGTTCTTTCTGTCTGCTCTGTCTATTCTTTTTCTTTTTTCTTTTTTGGTTCAGCCCCTTCATCCTTTTTCCTTCGCTTCATCCTCATTTTTTCCCCCTCCCTGATGTGGCCCTGTCGACCTTAGTTATGTTGACATCGATACTTACGTGGAAAAGTATAGCCCAGGCTGGCGAAATTAATGATCGTGAGGCCCTTTGCCTTCCACATCGCTCTCTCCCCTCCTCGACAGCCATGGCTGCTCTTCAAGCGCCATCCACACCCTTGCAGACTTCATTTTGCAGATTAAGACCCGAGAAGAGAGCAGCGGCCTCAACGAAGAAGGAGAAGAAACGAAGAAAAGGAAGGAAAAAAGAAACAAAAGAAGAAAAAACAAAAAAATAAGATGACGTGGAGGTTCATAACCCAGCAAAAAAACCAAGTGACATGACATTCAATTTATTGGAAGCAAATCATTGACCACAATTCAAAATGTTGAGATATTTTATTGAATATAGAAAAAAAAATTAGGTATTTGACTCTAAAACACACAAAAGTTACATGTAGTTGTGGTCTAATTATCTTTATATTTTCTTGGACTTTGCTAGCACTATAGTTTTTTGAGTGATTGTGAATATAAGAGTATGTTGTAGATCACAAATTCATGAATGAGTGGACTTACGATATTCTTTAATTAATAATTATTTATTTTATGATCCACAATTGACTGTTAATATTACCATGATCCAAAGATTATTACATAATCAAATCTCTATTTATTATTATTGTTTTGTTGTCCGTAATGGTTGCTTTGCTCGAGACTGCACTTGGCTCACCGAAGAGTGACCCCACCTCGAAATTACCAACCAACTCTCCAAAATCTCAACTGTTAATTTTTGGATCGAACAATTCATATTTCTCCGCAAATTATGCAGAAACGATATGATGCCACACGAAGTGTTGGTAGATTGTACGAATTTAAAACGACAAAACACATGAAGCCACAATCATTCACCAGCAAAAGAATTTCACAAGCGAAACTCAAGTGTGATCTCCACGGGAGCAATGTCCGGCGTGTCCTTGAGAGCCATCAAGTCCTGATCCTCACCTTCCAAATAGGCCCTCAAGAACGCGACCGCCACCCCTCCCACAAGCCTCCTCATCGGCTCTCTCGAGCTCCCGCTCTGGCACATGGACGTGGCCAACCCCTTCGTCACATCATCGAGCATGTCCATGTGCCCGTAATCCTCAGCGACAATGTGACAAGCAGGTGGTCGGCACTCCTCGAAGAAGTCCACGTGGTTCAACCCCTTCGGCGCGCATGCCGGGAGCACGTTGTACTTCTTGTCCTCGCCCAGGCCCGACCCAATGACCATCACGGGCATTTTCAGGTCGAAGGACTGCGCGACGTAGGTGAGGACGGGTGGTTTAGTCTGGATGTTTCCGCAACACGTGCCCATGCCGTCGACAGGATCGATGCCGAGCAAGGCCGTGAAGGTCAGGGTCAGTGGGGTTGACGATTTGCCGAGGGCAAGCGCGAACGCGTCCTTGCCTCCGCGGCTGTGGCCAGCAAGGGCAAGCTTTGCAAGGTTCGAGCGGACTAGGGGAGGGAGGACCGCGGCGAGGCCTTGGGACAGCCAGTTCGTGGTTGCCGCTGCGGCGTTGATCTCCTTGGTGCTGTCGCACCCAGAACAGGTGTAAAGCTGTTGAAGAACAGAAACTTGCCTTGATGAGTCAAATACATCAGACTAAGTTGAAAGATCATGGGCCCTTTAATACACCATATGATGAAAACACGCGATGGGATCGATCAATTAAAATTCAGATGTGTATATACATGACGCCAATTACGATGACATTCGTAGCAAATAAAGAGTCCTAATAGATTTCATGAATACTCTTTCCTTATCTAGACCTGAGTCATATGTACGTGACAAATGAGTGATTGTGTCCGGCATAAGATACACATGAATGTGGATCAAACTGACCCGTTGACTAATATGTTCTCTTTTGACCGAAAAAAAATGATGAACCTGAGTTGTAATTTACAGCCACCACTTTGGTGTGGTGAAAAATTTAGAAAAACATTCATAAAGAAATATTCACAAATTTAGCAAATTAATAAATTAAATTTCAATTTATTTTTTTTATTGAAATAACCTAGAAAATTAAAATAACAGCAAGAAAGTTCATCAAGAAAAAGAAAAAAATAGATATGCTAAAAATTCTAAGTATTGTATGTATCACATTTTGTCCCAAATACCCTCTTGTGCTTGCCAAACTTGTACCAATGAACCCGAGTTGTAATTTAACATAAACCTAGTAAACAATCATGACTCATGGGTGATGCCTATTTCATGTGCCCTAACACACATAATATATATCAGCTCATTTGATATTTGATCATTTATTTCCTTTTTTATGGTCTTGGCTTTTTATATAATAACTTATTATTTTTTTATACTTGTAAACTTTTTATAAATGTGCTTTTTTCATATCTTTCATCTTAGGCTTAGTAGCACAGACCAACCAAAAATGAATTTTACAATCAAGCCGAAATCAACGCCGATCTAATTCGGACCCGGAAATATGGAGCCAATCTGGTTAGGGTATGTGAAGTTTCTGAGCTTTTCTTTGGCATACTTACTGAGTGGACTTTTTTCCCCCTCTATAGAATCTCAAATATTCGGCACAAGCACATCAGAATTGTCAAAGTGTGAATACGGCGCTCATTTTGATACCAAAAGTTTTGCCCGTTCACTTAAGTGCCAAGTCGGGAAAAAAAACCCCTTTAAGTACCAACAACAAGAGATTTCAGCCAAAAAATATATGTGCCGTTATAATTAAAATATTTCACTGATACGTCATTTATAACTATAAATAGTCCACATGGCAATTTGTTTTTTTAAATCTCAGTCCACATGAAATTCTTTTAAAGAAAATTCATTCTCGAACTTAAAAGTAAGCTAAAAAATAAATAAATTTTTATAAAAATAAAGAAAAGGGGTTGCAACGGCGAGGTGTTGCTGCCACCCTATTTTTTAACTTTTTATTTTTATTTTATTATTTTAGCTTATTTTCTAATTTTTTTAAAAAATCTTAATTTTTTTAGCTTTTTTATTATTGACTAGGATTTTCCGATGAGCACATAGGATTAGGTTATTAATAATAAAAATTGCTACGGAAGATTTTCACTAAGGCTCACCGGAATTGACACTCAAATAATTATTTTCAAAACTTAAGTGACTCAAAAAATATTTTTGCACCAAAGTGAGCATCATAAATAAAATTTTATATTTGTGGTGTCCTTCTACCAAAAATGTTCACCCAGTACTCATTTGAACTTGTCTAGGCTTTACTCATTTTGTACTGGGACCTATGCAGGCATGGCGAGCCTAACTGCCATGATGAGGCCATCAATCCATGTGATCAGCTTTAACCACGGCTAGGAGTGATCCGTTTTCGAGCAGTCCAGTTTTCACCTTGGAATTAGAAACCAATCTAGAGGGATTAGTTTTCAATTTCCAGAATCGGAGACGGGACTATGGTGCCCGAAACCGGATAACCAGGTAACACATATCCGATCATGTTGTGTAAATGTAACTCATTGTTCAAACAACTATTCATAGTTCCTACAGCTCCTCGTAAGGCTTGTTGGAATGCGGTTCAGTGGAACCAGTCATACGTGCTTAAAAAAATATTCACACTTTTTTCACATTCTACTACAGTTAAAGTGGGGGAAAATTATCAGAAATGTCCTAAACCTTTTAACAACTTGCTAATTCAGTGATGTCCCTTTCATTTGTGTCAATTTAATCCTAAATATTTTGATAATTTGTCAGTTCAGTTCCAAACCTTTCAATTGTTTCAATTTAGTCCTAAATCTTTTTAAATTATGCCAATGTAATCCTCATATTTTGAAGTTTTGTCATTTTAGTCCTAAATTTATTATTTGAGTAATTGGTCGAAAGGACTAAATTGACAATTCATTAAAAGGTTTAGGATAAGTTTAGCAAATTATTGAAAGACTTAGGATTGAACTGACATAATTTAAAAATTCAAGACTGAATTGGCAAGTTATTAAAATATTTAGGGCTGAATTGATACAATTAAAATATTTAAGACTAGATTGACACAACTACAATAAATTTAGGGTATTTTGGATATTTTCCCATTAAAGTAGGTACCCTTTGCATCGCAACAACATTGTCAATCAAGGCAAGGTTGAATGCCACTTCTCTTTATTTGCAAAAAATATCAAACTTCTTCAAAAGAGGCTTCCAAAATTGTGTGAGCATGACTGCGCTGACTTAGTCAACCATCTTTGCATGGTTTTATTTTTTTTTATTTGGAATCCTTGCATGGTTCGATCCGAGAGGTTCGGGTGGGCGGTTCAACTCTTAAAACTGGGTATGGAACCAAAAAATCACCGGCTCCGTAATGGAATGAAAAATCGGACCAAACCGACCGATCCTGTCATTTCCTTTTGCTCAACTCTAACAGCCACCTATAAAGTTTTCTTTCTCCTTTCTATCTTTTTGAAAGTATAGATTGCTTTTCATAAACATTGGTGTTATGAGTATCAAATAGTTGTTCACTTTTTAATGATCGATTTATGATTATGCTTGACAGTTGAGCGCATAATATAGTATTTGTAGAAACTAATGCAATCGTTATATTATGGTTAGTACAATCCTTAATCATGAAAGTTTAATGGTTGACAAGTACCATTAGGTTAGTTTTCAATAAATAACGATGTATTTCTCTAATTGGCACATTACTTTGTATGCCAAGTTTGTAAACTGATGTTAATAAGTCCTAGCATTTTCCTTCTTTGGTATCCAACATTCTAACCGTCAACGTATTTAGTTACAAATAATGAAAAACCTTATCCAGTTGGATGAACGGTGGAATGGACAGCACATACTGCATGAGGACACGGATACCGTCAGAGAAAGTACTTTCTCTGTACAACGTTTGTTTGATAACCACGACAGAAAACTTTCCTACTCTTTGATTGATAACTACTAGTTACATATAAATTGCGTTACGGAAAAAATCATTTAACGCACTACGTGAGGAAGGATCTACTTAATTAATTAAGTAAAAAAAAAAAAGGTTCACCGGGACAATTACACTGTAAAAACCTTTAATTTTAGAGCTCACTCTTACACATTGGGAGAGAGAGAATCTACCTGAGGAGCGACCACGATAAAGCCATGAGAAGAAATATGCTGGATGAGCTGTGAATAGAAGGAAGTCTCCATCACATAACCATGGAGGAGCACCATAACAGGGAATTCTTCAGCACCTTCAGCCGGAGCCCCAATCAAAAGAGGCTTCGGAGGCGGATTAGCGAGATCGGAAGGCGATGTGTCTACTGTTATGAGCACAGTCTTGTACTTCCCAGGCTGAAACACATCGGTAGTCGGAGTTGAAGCGGCCATACTCAGCGAAATCTACAGGAGTAGCTTCTATAATTTCTCTGTGAATTTGTAGTAGTAAGTTCGGCCCTATGATGCATGCATTTAAATAGAATATCAATCCCAAGGAAGGACCCTAAAGAAATTTGTGGACATAAAATGGCCTCGTTTAAATCTGATTATGACCATGGGACCATCCTCGCTCTGTCTCGGTCTCCACCTGACCCCACCATTCTTGGCCTCGACCCCACTTTCTCCTCCATGTTGCAAGTTGTGCAACCAAGGCAAGGTCGGCGACCGTAGAGAATGGTTGTCGGCAACGGCAGATCAGGGTCGCCACTTAGCAGCAACCTCGATTTGGGTTAGAACTGCCGGGGACTACTTTCGCTCAGAGATCATGCAGGCTTGAGTTACCTCCGACTTGGCCACTAGCGAGTGCTAATAGAACGACATCCAGTGCTTAAACAAGTCCTTAGTCTAATAGACCCCATTATCCATTTGTGAAAAAACTATTGGGGCTCATGCTAAGTCCCATTAAAAGAACATAAATTCTAATATATTTTTGTACCATTGTTGGCTCTGTCTATCAGGCGACTGAAGGAGAAATCTATCTGAGGAGCCGCTACGATCAAGCCACGAGAGGAAACATGTTGGATGTGCTGCGAGTAGGAGAAGGTGCGCATCGTATAACCATGGAGGAGCACCATGACAGGGAGTTCTCTGCCAACTGCAGCCGGACCTCTGATTAGAAGAGGCTTTGGAGGCGAATTTGCGACATTGGACGATGATGACGTGCCTACTATTGGAAGCACAGTTTTGTACTTCCCAGTCCCAAACGCATTAGTAGGGGTATTAGAAGAGGCCATGGTCAAAATCTTCATCAATAGCTTCCATAGACTCCTGTGTGATTTTGCAATAATAAGTTTTGTCAATGTTGAGGTATAGTTCATACTCTCCAGTCTCAAATACATATTGTAATTGAGTAATATAACGAGAGGTGCGATGTGCAGCTATTTACAATAGAATCTTCCAGTGTAACCTTAGTTAATAGGTAAATGGATAAAATCTTATGTCAATTTTTTCTTCTCATTTCATACTTTATTTTATTGTGATTGTGCATCGAATCCTAATAACCTTACGATACATGCATTTATGAATCCTAGCAGCCTTGTCATGCATGCATTCATGAACAATCTCAAAACCTAAGAAGGCCACAATGTTCAGTACTATGACAATGATACAACCACTCAACCGGCGTCATGATGAGGAAGAGAGAATATCTGGAGAGAGAGAGAGAATAAAATGATCCAGTTACTCCAAAAAAACTAACTTTTCCCCGTCTTTACCTCTACGATAAATACTTTCATGTTTCTTCATACGACACATCAGTACTTTCTAACTTTTCGGTTAAAAACTAAAGTTGAATAATTTATCTGCTGTTTAGATTTCGTTTATTTGATGAAAAATAATTTTTCGAAAAACATTTTTCGAATTTTTCGAAGTTTGGAGACAGAAAATAAGTTAGTACTGAAAAAATTTTTCCCATATAAAAAAAACTCCTTCAAAAGTGGAGAAAGTATCTTCTCCTTTTTTAGAAGAGGAAAATATTTTCCCCATCTTTCTTCTCTCGCTCCTTTTACGTTTTCTTTCTTTTTAGTTACTTTGTTATTTTCTTTTCATTTTCAAAAATGATATATTTTATTTTTTGAATAATTACTTTCTTTATTTTTTTTTCTCTTCCTTCTTCTTTAATTTGTACGTTAATCAGTCGCCGTCCATATGCAAGGCTTAGCCTCTCTGGCCCGAACAAAGCCTCAAGGTCGTTGGATCTAGCTCGGCCTCGAGCAATGGAAGCCTCAACGTTGTCAGCCTTGAGTGATGCCGAGCCTTGCTAGATCTGACCCAATACGGCTAGGCCTCGCTTGTAGCCAGTCATTGGCGATCGGCTGAGGAAGAAATTAAAGAAGAAAAGAAAAGGAAGAGAAAAAATTTTAAAGAAAGTAATTAAAAAATTTTATTTGAAAAATAAACTAAATTAAGAATTCTAATTATTTAATAACTTTTTCTAGGAAGATTAATTCCTTGCCAAACGACGGAAATTGTTTCCCAATTTATCTTTAAGCCTCAGCCAAACATTAAAAAATACGGTCATTTTTCTGAAAAATGACTTTTCAAAAATATTGTATTTTTCACCAAATAAACGGAGCCTTAATATTGGTCAAGATGCTCTATACAATAGAGATAGCGGGAATCCTTTTTACATACATATAGATTATATTCATTTTTCATTGTGAAGTTAATCTTAAGTTTTTTTCTCCAACACCACAAAGAGAAACTTGAATTGCCAAATTTTTATAGGTAATTTCGAAGAATCATAAGGTACGTATACATGTAGTTTACTAGTTTCACAAATAGTTGAGCAAAGGGCTATTTGCACCCGAACAATACGCAACTTGACAGCGTCCAGCCACCGCTTTGTCTTCTGTACGATTTATGAGGTTTCACTTAGTTGGGTAACCCTCAAGCTAAGGGTTCAGGTACAGGCCTTCTTGGTAAGGTCACAATCACTTTATGCCGGAAATCGCCGAGAATTTCGTTCTAGAATAGTCCAACAGTACTATAAATTATTTTTTAGTATAAGATCTCTCAATTAATAAGTGATTTATATAAAATATACAGTGATTAAGGGTTTACAACTAGACCGAGTTTACCCGAAACCCGGATCGGCCCACCTCAAAAATAGGGTTGGGATTTGGTTTCCACTCAAACCGGTCCGAACAACGGTTCCAATTTTTGGGAACCGGTTGAAACTGGTCTGGTTCCCAGTTCTAGGTGGAGACCCACCCAGACCGATTTTAAAACCGATTTCTAATTATTTTTAAAGTCCACTATTTATCTTTTAAGTTTTAATTAGTTTCATATAATCAGAGTTCATATTTAAACCGATTAGTATCATAATACCGATTTTAGATTGTTGCTTTTAAAATTCCATGTTTATATTTTGAATTGTTATTTTTGGTGGATTATAATTTTTATTGCTTATTTCATCGATACCCATATTATTTTGATAGAAAAAAAAAAGAAAAATAGATTTTCGAGTGAACCCTGGAAAGGGACTGAAAAACAAAGTCGGTTCCAAAATAGGTTCCTAGATAAACATGGTTGGTTATCGATTTCAAAAATAGAGAACCATTGTAACAGGGTTATGCTCATCCCTAACAGTGATGGTGCATGATTTTACTGTTGAGAGTATACAGTTTTTATTAGAACTATTAGGAAATCATTGTCGTTTCGCTTTGCATCACGCTAGGAGGGGGGCATCATCATCATCTTCCACAGAAAACGAGCCCACCAACATGTCCCATCAAAAATGTGGAACATGAGTTTTATTCGTCAGAGGAACGTGACGAAAACTCCAAAAGGAGCAAAAGTTAGACCCGGATCTTAGTCTCCAAGCCTTCAGTGCCACGTTCTCAGGCTACTATCGCAACATAAAAATTTAGAAAAATTTCTAACCTAATGAATTATTAAATTAATTAAATTAACTAATATATTTTAACTCTCCCAAGTCCATATCAAATCGTAATTTAAGGTTTGATTGATTAACATGCAATAATTTTAAAATGAAGTCACCATTAATTATTTTTAGTGGGTCGATTAGAAACCTAAGTAAAGTAATGGGAGAATTTGATTATGCTACATTACTCTTTAACGTATTTTCGATATCATTTTATTTCTGAGAAAATAACATTGATTGATTCTAACCTAGGTCACTAACAAAGGTTATCGTGTGAGTGCACAATCAATTAATGAACATCTAGAAATCAATATAAGCAAGGAAACATGCACCAAGGCAAATTGTTCTCACTTTTTAGATTTTCTCGTTTTAATGGGATAAAGATTGACCTATATGCAATGCATTTTAATCTAAGATGCAAATGAATTAAATTAAATGCAAGGAAATCCTACGTATGCATATGAAATTAATTAAATTAACTAAATTACTAATCTAGTTGACATGCAATTAAATTAAACTACAGTACAAGTTATGTTTCGGTTCAATTAACTCGACTGTATAACGTATGAATTAATTAAAACTCTAAACATTCAATTCTACATGCGATATTAAACTTAAATGCCATCTATATGACGTGACATGAATGACATGGCATGGATGACGTGGCAAGGATGACATGTCATAGATGACATAGGGAGGATGGATGATTTTTTAAATTTTCAAATAAATTTATTTCATAAAATAGAACTATGCCAAAATAACTTTTCTCTTGTATATTTTAGAGTTTAACTTGACATAAAAAACACAAATTATTTTCAACATGAGATTCTATTTAAACTTGCAATTTCTATCCTAAAATGCAATCTAACATAAATATTTTACAAAAAAAAAAATATTAGGTATGCACATCTACATGATGTTATTTTTTTAACGATACACAATTTTCAAATATGGAAGGTGAATGAATGCAATATTTTTTTAGAATTTTCGGGATTACATCATGCAATGAACATATTCTAAAAAATATGAAAATCAAACAATTAAAGTTGAATTGAAAAAGTGAATATGTCAATCAAGAAATTGGATGTATAAATCATTTTTTGAAATATTTCGTGAATATTTGAGTTAATCTTTAATTCGTAATCCTACGATTAATGATTGAAATCAAATCCTTGTCTAATCTAGACGTTCTTGATCGTATGGCAAGTTGCGGATTAGGAAATGAAATTTTCCTAATCAACCTGTATTTTGAAAAAATATTCACTTATGCAAATGCAAGATATGCAAATATGATATGCAAAACTATATGCAAATACGGGGAAAAAAATGGGCAAGGCAATATTTTTAAGAGATAAGGAAATATACCAAATCTTTCGAATTTGCCTTTCCAATTTGAATTTGTCCAAAAACTTACCAACCAAGCTAGCAACTTTCGGGCCGGCTTGCGATCTTGCGGACACAGCTCAACCGACGGTGAAGGGCCACGTTGGGTTTTGTTGACGCTTAAGAACCTGCAAAATCAAGAACGAATTCGGCGAGGACAAGTACAATAACCAGGATTGAAAGATTGAACTCCAAAACGCGAATCTCCTTTACTGAATATGCTTCCCGCTTCGAGTTTAAGTGCAGTCCACTTCTCTCCCATGTGTTGCTCCTTTTGGTTACAATTTCTCAAGAGGACTTCATGATTGTGGCCATGGATCAGAGGATTTCATCAATGGATTTTCTTTTCCTTTCTTCACATAAAGGGCTCGGGGGACACTAGTGGTGGAAAACGCGTAACGGATGGTCTCGGTACAGCAGCTTCGTTGGTAGCTTTACGGGAATTCCTTGATCACAATAATTCAAAAGTTTGGTAAGGTTCTGCAATTGGAGTTCACGAATAAACAGGAAAAAATATACAAAAATGACAATAAGAAGAAGAGACCGATGAAGGCGTCTTTTTCTAGCTTTGCTTTTGTCCTCTTGTCCTCTAATCTGCAGACCTGGAGACCTGCAAAAAGAAAAAGAAAGTTTTTGCTCTCTTTCTAGCCGACGCTCCTTTGGATGAAGCGAAGAAGACTCCTTTCTCCTCCTCCGAATTCTGATGAAGACCCTCAATGTATTCAATGAAACTCTCCGCCTCTCTCA
Source organism: Rhodomyrtus tomentosa (assembly GCA_028455895.1). NCBI lineage: Eukaryota > Viridiplantae > Streptophyta > Magnoliopsida > Myrtales > Myrtaceae > Rhodomyrtus > Rhodomyrtus tomentosa. The sequence continues at coordinate 41,641,525 of JAPCWY010000003.1, read as the reverse complement.
CGTTTCTTTTTTTTTTTTTTTTTTTGCTCTCGCAATTCTCACGTGTGTTCTAATTATGTGTGGCCTCACTTCGTTTGTGAAGCATAAGCATAATTACGTAAAGTTAGGGGTTCTCACTTATGACTCTTTATGAAATAGATCCCGAATCACAAGAACTTTTTAAATTAAGCCTCGGAGGACTTAATCACATTTAATTAAGTTCAAATCAGCCCATATTCCTTAAAAATTTCGGCAAAAGCTCAATTCAGATAATTCAATTAATTTTAAAACCTTGAATTAAGTCCATCCACCGCCAGTCCAATGAAAATTTGAATGCAATGTATGCTAAAATAAATATGAAAATTAAGTTTATTAATTGTTGTAGGAACTAAAATTTAATTCCTGATTTTTATGCAAAATAAACGATTAAAAGGTTAGTCAAAATTTAAGTGACAACAACTCCTCCACAAGAGAGGCTAAATGTGACATTCTGATTTCCGGTCAATTTTACGCTCATTAATGAGAAGTGTATATCTAGAGATGTATTTCAGTCATATTCCGCTCGAATCTGATCAATTTGAGTAGACTGACAAAAAGGGAAAGGCTAACGCGAGACGAGGTACGTGGATCTAGGGAATTCGGATATGAAACGACGCATTGGCCACAAGTATTGTCGAGGGAACTAGTGATAGACCCTCACAATTACATGACAACCAAAGCTGCCACGAATTGACGAGCCCTAAATGTGATGGGAATCACGGGGTCGATACGTATAATATCTGCAAAAGTCGCCCATCGGTTCAGGATAGGCTGGAACCACGTCTGATAGAGAAAACTATCAGAAACGAGTCCTGAAAAGTATGAAATGGAAAATCAAGAATTCCAACATTATTTGGATTGGTCGTCGCCCTATCGGAGATAATTGGATTGAGAAAAAACGACATTCCAGACGTCGGGGGTAAAATGACCGTTTTGCCCCTCAAACTTAGAACTTTGCCCTTGCAATTGAAGAAGGGCATAATGGACATTAAACCCCCAAGGTTGCCAAAAATACAAGGGGGAATGTGGACCATTGGATCTCCTTTGGAAAAGACAATGCCAAGTGTCACAATATGGACAATAGATGGTCATATCCAACTTTTTCCACCTGCCATTCAAGCCCCTTTGACCAAGCCTTGTATATAACATTTCTCTCTCTCCTCACCTCATTTTTGGCCGGCCATAGCACCCAAGACTCACGCCACTCTCTCTTCTTCTTCCTTCTTGATTTTGTCGTCGCCGACCAGTTCTGAGGGTTCTGTTCGCCCATTCCGGCGACCACTTTCGACCATCATTCGACCCCCGGCTGACCACACCAACCTAGATCTATGTCTTGCCTACGTCCTCGAAGTTGAAGCGAGGCATTTGAAGCATCGAGGAGCTCCGGCCAAGAGATTTCCCGAGAGTCGATAGAATCGGAGCAAACCTGAGGTAGGTTCAATTTTTGACTCTTTTGATGGCCGAACCTTGGAAGGCTGTTGGCATTGAATTGTGAGTCCTAAATTGATGTTTAAAACATGTTAAGATGTTGAGGATTGTGCTATGGAGGATTAAGATGCATGGAAGGTTGAATTGGACTTGAAAATTAACGGATTGGTTGAATATTCTAGGTTGCGCGGCAAATTGACCCTTGGATTTGGGTTGGCTGAAACTTTAGAGGCTCAAGAGGAGTAATTTGTGTAATCAAACCCAAGGTAAGGGGATTCCTAACCTTATGCTAGGAAGACTGGACTCAATTGGGTGAGTCGAGGTTTAATTGGATTGATTCATGTGGAAATTTCAATAGGGATAGCTTATATTATGTCCTAAAATGTTATAGGACGTATGTATGTGACATCGGCTATGGTTGAGTCGTTGGCCATGTTTGGGCATTATATGAATTGTTTTATATGCCATGAGTGCTTGAATCGTGCATGAGTTGCACTCGTTGTGTGCATGTGGATCGACTTGAGATGATATGGCATAAACATGGCATGGCGAGGCCTTGAGGCGTATGAGACGCGGGGCAGGAGTTGATACCCTGATCGACAAGATTGTGGGGTGAAGTTATGGTGGTGTGGTGCCTTGATGTGATGAGGTCGCGGGGTTCACATGGCTACAGTCCTTATGCGAATTATTCGCAGGACGAAGAGGCACTGAGGCGTATGAGACGCGGGGCAGGAAATGTAAACTCGGATACGACGAGATCGCGGGGTAGAGTTGATGATGTGTGGCGCCCTGATGCGACGAGATTGCGGGGTTGAGATAGCCACGGCGTTGATGCGAACTATTCGCGGGACGGAGTTATGAGATGAGCATATTGACCTGGAGGATTATCGGAACCTGATGCGTTTATGTGGGTTGCCGATGACGGTCTGATGCGTTTACGCGGTCCGATCCTGATGCGACGAGATAGCGGGCTAGAGATGAAGGCAGGCGGAGGTTGTGTAGCACCTCCTTCACTCTATTTCTCTGATCGATCGTTTCTTGAACAGCTTTCCCGCTACGCGATCTATCGTTGGTCGATTGAAGGTTCAGTTTAGCCACATTGATTCCCATCTTGAGAAATGAATCTTCATCCACCTCCATCTTTCCCCTTTCAGGGAATTTGAATCGGCCATGTTGTGAAGTGGCAGGACTGGTGCACATGATCATTGGAGTGTGACATGAAATCATCGTTGCACGTCTGTCATCTGCATGTCGATGTTTTATTGATTGGGCTTGATATACCTGTATGATTATGAGTTTGTAATATCGGGATGGATGACTGCCTGAGTGGACGGTCGGCCTAACCTAGGTTAGGACCCACCTTACTGAGATTTATATATCACCCCAGTGGGGGCTTACATTTTTCAAGTTCTAGGCGCAGGGAGCACCAGCTTGCCAAGGATCGACATTTGAAGAGATAGTTGGCCAATTGTGTTTAGAATGGATTTGCCTTTTGTGATATTAGGATTGTCCTTCTGATTGGTAGATTATTGAATTGAATCTTAGTGAATGAATTAATGAAATTTTGATGTATTTGACCCAAGTCATTGGGCGTTGGTTTATTGGTATGAATGGAGTTGGCATCGCTTCCGCATGCGTGTTCCTTTCAGTGCTTGGAACTTTGGCTATTGGATCGTGGAGTTTTCAGAAAAGTACGGCTTGATGAGATATTCGTGCGCTCACCGGGTTCGGGGCATGACACTAAATGTGGGCAAAAAGCAGAAAAAAGTTAGACAAAAAAAAGTGGTCAAGATAACTTATTGTGCATCTTCTGTACTACCAAATCATTGAAATTGGCGGACGCTTTTGTTTGAATTTGTTATGACAATTCGAAAATTTAAACAAAATTAAAACTTAGAAGAAAAAAGAACACCAAGATTTACGTGAAAACCTTGCAAGGAAAATAACCACGGGAAGAGGAGAAACAAAATCCACTATAGAATCAGGGATTACAAAAGGTGGCTCAACTATGCTTCAGTGTGTAATCCTTTGAGAAGAGCAATATTTATACTATTATCCCTCAAATCCTAACATTGACCCAAACCCATAATTAATTCAAGATATATTAACAAATCTCCACATTGTCTTGAATTCCTCAAGTAGACATAAGTAATAAACATTCTTCTCCTCCCACTAGCGTAAAACTCAGTTGCAGTGAACATTAACCAAATCCAAGCAATGCTTGAATTTAGCAATAGGCAAAGACTCCGTCAACATATTAGCTGGATTATTTTCTATGCCAATCTTCAAAACCTTAATGTACCCATCAACCATAATGTCTCGAATATAATGATAACGCACATCGATGTGCTTTGTCCTCTCATGATACATCTTATCTTTAGTAAGATGTATAGCATTCTAACTATCATAATGGACAATAGTCACATCATAATCTGCACTGAGCTCTCCAAATAAGCCTATCAACCATATAGCCTCTTTAATTGCCTCTATAATAGCCATATACTCTACCTCTGTAGTAGACAAATCAATTATATGCTGTAAAAAAGCTTTCCAACTAACTGCACAACCTCCAATAGTAAAGATATACCCAGTCAATGACCTCATTTTATCAAGATCACCAGCATAATCAGAATCAACATATCATGTAAGAGTATCAACAGTTTTCCCGAACTCTAAACCATAATCCAAAATATCCTTCAAATATCTCAAGATCCACTCACTACTTGCCAATGAATTTTACCTGGGCACGATAAATATCTACTTGCCATGCTAACAGCATGTGATATATCAAGTCAAATGCAAACTGTAGCATATATAATGCTACCAACTACACTAGGATATGGAATACGCGACATAAATTATTTTCTCATCTATATATGGAAATAAATTAGCTGAGAATCCATAGTGAGCAGCAAGAGGAGTACTTATTGGTTTGGCATCTTTCGTACGAAAACGATCTAACACCTTCTCAATGTAGCTTTTTTGGAAAAGACACAATTTTTCCCTTTTTTGATCTCATTGAATTTTCATGCCTAGGATTTTTTTTGTTGAACCTAAATCTTTCATACCAAATTTAGCGTTCAACTGTGCCTTCAAATTCTGTATATCATATTTATCTTTTGCTGCAATCAACATGTCATCAACGTATAACAATAAATAAATATAAGACCTGTTTGGAAGCTTGCACATATATACACAAATGTCATATTTGCTTCTAGAATAGCCAAGTTGCACCATAAACGATTCAAACTTTTTATACCACCGTCTAGGTGATTGCTTCAAGCCATATACAATTTTTTTCAATAAACAAACGTGATGTTCTTTATCTTTAAAATAAAAACTCTCCGGTTGACCCCTATAGATTTTCTCTTCAAGTTTACCATACAAGAAAGTTGTTTTCACATCGAGTTGTTCAAACTCTAAATCATGCATAGCAACTAATGAAAGAAAAACCCAAATAGGGCAGTGTTTAACGACGGGTGAAAGCATAACATTAAAATCAACTTCCTCAATCTGACTGTCGCCCTTAGCAACTAGACGTGCTTTAAATCTAATGTCTCAACTCTAGGAATACCTTCCTTTCTTCTGAAAGCCCACTTGTAATACACAATTTTCTTTTCTTGTAGTGGTTTGACAAGCTCCCAAATTTGATTCTTTTCAAGAGATTCCATCTCTTAATTCATACCAACTAACCACTTTGCTGAATCTTTTGAAGAAATAGCTTCCTTCAATATTTTAGGCTCACTATACTCTATCAAATCTGCAGCCGAAAAGCATAAGAAATAAAATCTGAGTACCAATATTTCTACGGAGGTTTCACTATTCTTCTGGCTCTATCTCCAGCTATAGAATGATTTTCTTCTTCAGTTTCTTTAATCTCAATATTATCAGTAGCTAACTAAACTAGTTGCGAAGAATTTACTTCAAACTCTACCTTTTTCGCTACACTTTTTAGATTTTCCCGGCAAGTAACAGAAGATTCATATGACATTCTGATTTCTAGTCAATTTCAGGCTCAGTAATGAGAAGCGAGTATCTAGAGATGGATTTCAGTCGTATCTCGCTCGAACCTGATCAATTCGAGTAGACTGACCAAAAGGAAAAGGCTAACATGAGACGAGGTACGTGGATCTAAGGAACTCAGATAGGAAACAATGCTTTGACCATAAGGATTGTCGAGGGAACTAGTAATAGACCCTCACAATTACATGACAACCAAAGCCGCAGTGAATTGACAAGCCCTAAACGTGATATGGATCACGAGGTCGATACGCGTAATGTCTGTAAAAGCCGCCCGTCTGTTTGGGATAGGCTAGAACCACGTCTGATAGAGAAAATTATCAGAAACGAGCCTTGAAAGATTGAAAATGAAAAATCAAGAATGTCAACATTATTCGGATTGGTCGTTGCCCTATCGAAGATTTTCGAAACAAGAAAAACGACGTTCTAAACGTCGGGGATAAAATGACCATTTTGCCCCTCAAGCTTATAACTCTACCTTTATAATTGAAGAAGGCTAAATTGGTCTTTTAAAGTTCCATGGCTGCCGAAAATCAAGAGAAATTATGGGTCATTATATCTTCCTTGGAAAAGCAATTGCCAAGTGTCAAGAGATCAATTGTTGTGGTCATGTCCAACCTTTTTCAAATCTACCATTCAACCATTTGACCAAGGCTTGTATATAAGCTTTTCTTCTCTCTCTCCTCACCATTTTGACTGGCCATTCCCTTCCCCATAAGCCACGACAGCCACTCCTTCTTCCTCTTCAAATTGAAGCTCGCCGACCAGCTTCTAGTCACCCGTTCGTCGGCCACCACGGCTACCTCCAGCAACTTTTTGACTTCCGGCTGGCTACATCAACAAAGATATATGTCTTGTCGACATTCTCCAATAAGAATCGGAACATTTGGAGTATCGAGGATATTGGAGCAAGTATTTTCCCGAGAGTCGACGGAAACTGCTCCAATCTGAGGTAGGTCTGGTTCTCAGTCACTTTGGTGGTCGAAATGTTGGAATCTTTGGCCCAAATTTTGTGGAGATCAAGCTGAGACGTGTAGAAATCTGTGGTAAAAATTTATACTTAATTTGATAAGTTTTTTTACCACGAACCGACCTGGTATATTTCGCCCAGAAACTGACTTGGAGGAACCGGCGACCAGTTCTAGAGCCTCTGTTCGGTGCCCACGAGGACCATTTTCGGCCACCATCTGTTGTTGGTCGACGACCACAACAAAACTCTACGTCTTGCCAAACTCCTCCAACAACAATTGCGGTGTTTGGAGCACTGAGGCTTTCTGGGCAGAAGTTTTCCCAAAAGTCAACGGAATCAGAACCCACCCGAGGTAGGTCCGGTTCTTACCCCTTTAACCAGTCGAAATCTTGGAGTTTTGAGCTCAAATTTTGTGGAGACTCAGTAGAGATGTAGATGAATCTGTGGTAACAAATTGAGGCTTGAATTGATAAAGTTTTGAGCTCGAACCGGTCTTGTGAAATTGGAGCAGAAAACTGCCGGTACTGACCAAGGAAGAATCCGGCGACTTCAAAGTGTTTCCGGCAATCAATCAAGCTCAAATCTTCGGTGAGCCTCTTCGACCCTTAGATAATCATGTTAAGAGGTGGTATAGCATTTAAATGATGGATTTAGAGTTGAATTGAGCCTGGTAGCTCACGGCATGCACAGAACAGTGAGGAACCGGTTTGGTTCTATGCATGGCCGAACCTTAGAGGGCTGTGATTGTTGAATTGAGCTCCAAATTGATGATTAAAGCATGTTATAATGATGAAGATAATGCTATGGAGGGTTAGGGTTCATGGATGGTTGAATTGGATTGGAAATTGATGTAATTGATTGTATTTGATTAGGTTGCACATTGAGTTCGGTCTTGGACCATTGGGTGCCGAAACTTTGAAGGCTCAAGTAAAGTAAATTGAGTTGCCAAATTCAAGGTAAGAAAATTCCTAACCTTAGGATAGGAAGATTGGACTTGATTGGGTAAGTCGAGGGTTGATCGGAGCAAATTTTGAGAAATTGCCAAATGACATAGTTGAGATATGTCATAAGGGGTTAGAGAACGATCGTGTGACATAGCCTGTGTTTGAGATGCTTGTCTTGTTTGTGAATCATTTGAATTGATTTGCATGCCATGGAATTTATGAAATACATTAGAATGCGCCTTGCCATTAATTGTGAAATTGATTTAAAAATCAAAGTATTAGATATGATGTGGCGTGAGCATGGCATGGCATGGCCCTGAGGCACGTGAGATGCGGGGCGAAAGGTTGAGACCCTGATGCGACGAGGTCGCGGGGTGAAGTATGATTAGATGGTGCCCTGATGCGACGAAGTCGTGGGGTTGTGATAGCTACAGTCTTGATTCGATCTAATCGCGGGACAGAGTATGAGCTCACAAACCTTGCCTGGAATTGAACCGAGACTTGATGCGTTTACGCAGGTCACTGATGACGATCTGATGTGTTTACACGGACCGAACCTGATGCAATCTAATCACGGGTTAGAGAATGAGGCAAGCAAGAGTTGATGGACGTAGCGAAAAGGCATGCCGAGTATACATTCGCACATGAGTGTGGCACGAGATCATAAATGCATGCCTGTCTTCTGTATGTTGTTGTGTGTTGAATTGCGATTGTTATGCCTGTGCGTGTTCATAAGTTGGATCTGAAGAGTGACGCGACTGCCTGAGTGAATGGTCGGCCTAACCTATAGTTAGGACCCACCTTACTGAGATTTATATCTCACCCCATTGGGGGCTTATATTTTATAGGTTCCAGGCGAAGGTGGCACAAGCTTGCCAAGGATTGGCGTTTGGAGAGATAGTTGATCAATTGCATTAGAATGGAATTGTCAATTGTGGATATTGAGGTTGTACTTCGGATATTGAATTGGGGAATGATCTTTTAGTGATTAGTTAAGGTGATTTTGATGTACCCTTGTGTCCTAAGTCATCGTATGTTGTTGTATTTATATAATTAAAGAAGGCATCACTTTTGCATGCATTCGATTAAAGGAGTTGTATGTTATTGGCCGTTGGATCTTGGAGCGTTAATGAAGAACGGCATGGACAGGAATGTTCGCGTGTTCTTCGAGGCGGGGCGTGACATCCCCGTTCAATTTGATATCAGAGCAAGGTCAGCTCGATCCAATGTGGTTGAGATCTGGAGTGATAAGGAGCGATAACTTGAGGATAGTTTGATATTGAGGTCTATAGGACTAGGCATGGATTGTTGAGTCTAGAGGATGGTAGGCTTGAACTTGTGTATACTTTAATGGTCTTAGAGTTGACTTGGATGGATGATCTTTAGTTAGATGGTGATTAAAGTCCAAGTGGAAGCAAGCTGTGATGAGAGAGTTACAAGCATGGATTTGAGGTAATAATTGTGCTTTAGGATAATAGGGAATTGCTTAATAATGAAGGGTCAATTGAGGTATATGGTTGCGATCTTGATTTGTCGATGACCCAACTGGAGGAGTACAAATTATAAGAGACGACTGATATTAATGGATTCAGGCTTGAATTGTATGACATTTTGATGGTTTAGCTATCGATTGCTATTGATAGCCTTGGATGATATGAGTTGAGAGGAATACGAGGAATACCTGAATCGAAAATCGGTTGTGATTGGATGCATGAGGAATTGATTTGAATGTTGACTGGACTTGAGATAGAAAATGGAATATAGGCAATTGATCTGCGAGATGTGATGGTCATTGGTGAAATTAGAACTCTTGAATGGATAGGAGTTGATCTGAAGGCGCTTTTGTTATGACAAGTGATGAGGATAGTCATGCTATGCTTGAGTTTGTGACTTTGAAATGAAGGTCGATGAGGGTGCATGCAATGACTTATCGCTGTTGTACTTGATAAACCGTTGCTTGGTATGGGACGAGTTGATGGAATACCTACAAACTATGATGAAACATGATATGGGACATGTGGAACTGGGTTTTCTCCGTAGATGTATGACTTGGGACAACCTGCATCAGCCAAGCCTGATGAGGGCGGGGAGTGATCGCCGGGACAGAGAGGTCCGGACAAGGAGCGGCTCATGGCAGGCTTTTAAAATGACAGAGGCAGGAATGACCCAAGTCATAACTTGAAAGGGGAAGCCTAAGTATCAGATTGAGTCCACTTGTGAATGAGGGATGTATGGCACGGGATTGATTCTCATCAAGGATGGTTGAAAGTGGCACGACCGGTATAATGGTGCATGTGAGTGGCATGTTTAAAAGCTTCATGATTGATAGTGGATGCCCTTGGAAAAAGAAAAGTGATGGTTGTGATGAGCCCATTAGGCATGTTTGACGATTAGCCTCATGTGTTTGGCTTGACCAAGATATAACTAAGAAGTTAGATGACGTATGGGTTTATACCCTTGGAACCGAGGCCTGTTGAGATGAGATAGCCTGTTGTAACTATGCTGGAGAGGCGGATGCCTTTAGGCCTAGAGTATGAGCTTTTGACTCAATGAGTTGCTGTCTTGAGTGCTTGATTGATAGTTGCCTAGTTGAGGCTGGCCTAGTAATGGCCGTTAGTTGAGAAGTTGCATCGTTAAGGCTGGCTGGAGGAAGGATTATATACCAAGGATGATTTGAGATCCTTGAATATTTGGCAATTAATTAGGAATTGCTTAAGAACCACTAGAGGGTTGGTTGATGGTGAAAGATATTGAGATGAACAGCTTGAGATTGATTTGCTTGAGTAGACGACTTGAGCCTTGGATTCTTGAAGGGAATCATAGTGGTTCAAAGGATATGAAAACCTGATGAGACTAGAGGACCAAGGTATGATCACTAGAGTAGCACTTGGTTTGCGTATGTGAGATACGAAAAGATCCAAGGACCAAGATAGATCATGAGAACGTAATGAGGTTGAACGACCAAGGTGTGGTCATATAAGAGCGTTAGGCTCGAGGATACGTGATATGGAAGATCTGAGAATTGATATGAGTCATGAGAATTGAGTGAATATGGGTGATCGGAACATAAGTACTAAAAGAGAAGATGGCTCGATCGGTTGATCGTACGAGACCCAAGAGCTGAATGGGTCTGAAAACTTTAAAGGGAAATGGAAAGTTGTTGATTAAGCAAGCTCGAAAAAGAGCTGCCATAATTCTCTAAGTCACTGTGGTGGTACATGCTTGTGCTGATGAGTTAAGTGTAGAAATCACGAGAAAGGTGACTCGGAATTATTTCATTCGCAAGAAAAGTAAATGTGTAGAAAGAACCATGAGAGTTATGAGGAACTTGGGAAGTTGTGAATAAGAATGAGAATGACTGAGTTGAGGAAAGAATGAGATTTGAGATTGTCTCCCTTTGGATTGGGGGCTTTTTGAGAAGACCACAGAGGTTTGGGTGCCCTAAAGAAAGAAGGTGACCTTAGCAGTACTAGCCCTAAAAGGCTATTGAGGTTTCATGAAAGGTCACTAGAGGAAGGATTTCCTCGGAGACATGAGATCTGCCGAGACTATCTTTGTTGAGTTGATCGATGGGAAGTATTATTCTGGGAATTGCTTGAGAGCAAGGATTATTTGGATCCTGATCTTGTTGCAAGGATCATAGGATGATTGACCAGTATGAGACAGAGTTCTCAAGGTCGCTTAAACATATGGTAAGGGTGGTCAATGACCCTTGAATAAGATGAGTAAGTTCCTGAGTGAATGGGAACTTGAGGACCTTATGACTGAATGTTGTTCTCGATTTCGAGGAATGGTAATGGGACTCAGCAAGAGAAGAGAATGATCAAAAGATTTATGAGTAAGAGAACCCATGCTCATGGATTACGAGCAAAGAGATATTCATTATGAATATAGAGCGTGCCTATGGGAAATGGTTGATTACCTGAGCGAAGACACATAGTTGAAATCGAGTATTAAGTCTTTTTTGTTGTGAATAAGGTCGAAGAAGAATCGGCATGCTAGATTGCCTAAAGTTAATGATTCCCTAGGATCAATTGATCGAAATGGAACCATGAGAGATGGAATCATGAGTTGTTGTTCCCTAAAGAATAGGGCATTGATCTTAAGGGTTGATTGAACGATGAATTGGTTACTGACGAAAAGGAAAGTGAACAGACTTGATGGTCCAGATTGAGTATGACTCCGGTGAAGGATTTAGTAAGCGAAAGGAATGCTTGAAGATCACTTACAAGTGATTTGAGTTCATCGAATTGACCATTTGACAAGTGAATTGGTGAAGACTCAAGGACGAACAGATATTGTCACTAGAGGTAACTGAGTTGTGGAAAAGAAAATGTGAAAGCATGGTGGCATTTGAATCCTGGAGTAAAGGTGTCGCTGTTGGCGCAGACTCCAAGATTGTCGTCCTATGGTATGGAAAGGACAAGGTGAATTGAAAGCAAGGAAATGCCATGGAGTTGTGTAGTTTCTTCCTTTGGGTAAGAGACCCTATTGTAGAAGGAAGAAAGTCTCTAAATTATCTTAGTATGATAATGGAGCGTCTATACCGGAAAAGAAGACGCAAAACTTGAATGACTCCTGGAAGTGAAATCTGAGAAGCTGTTTCAAAGACAATGTTGAATTCTAGGATGATGTCGACGTTCAGTGGAACAAACGAGATTGGATAAGGTTGCCTTAGCAAGTATGAAACTTAGAGGCTAACACCAATGCTTCTCGAGGAGAAGAGTGACAATGGTAGACGAAATGTCGTGCGGTCCTAGAGGAGACCTATGACGACAGAGAGACAAGGTCTGAGCTCTCAAGTGAAAGGTGCGAGGGATAGTTGGGAAGATTCGACACCTGGTGGAAAGAAATTGATAATAATTGAATTAAGTGCCCAATGAATGATTGAGTTGGTCGTTACCATCTCGAGAGACAATGGTTGAATGCATGTAAAGAGCCGTGAGAAACATGAACGGTTTTTGGAGAGTGTCATATGGACTCTAGGAAAATGTCTATTGCGTGATGAATGTGAAGGGCACAAGTTGTAGACAAGATGAAGTAAGGTTCACGCATCGGAATAAGTAATGAATCGACTATAGTCGATGTGAGTTGCGAGAAGTTGAGATTTACTAAGATTGGTGAATTGTTACAGATGGACCATTGGAAGATTCCCCACAAGAGCTGTTTCATTGATAAAATGGATTAATGGCGAGATGTAACGCAAGTAGACGAATGAACGTGAAGGGAGCTTTCAAGGACTTGAGTTGAGTTAATGACTGTGTTGTTTAGGGTGAGTCAAGTTGAAAATTGGAACGCATATGAGGGCTGCAATGACACGACGAGAATAAAACTTGAAGCATAACAAAGCAACTGGAAGTGAGCATTGTATATATACATCGTGATGATAGGATCGTAGGAGTTGGAATGCTTAGAGCATGATTGGAGTGGTCTACCAGTACCCTCGTGATAAAGTTGGGAGATGTTATTGAATGAAAGAACGTTGTAAGGCTACACCTACTGCGAGAGTATAAGGTAGCAGTTTTCCGAGGGGAATCGAATAAGAGGCAACGCTGACATATAGAAATTGCTTGTGAATATAGAGGCGTTGCTTGTGCAAGAAAGATCTTGAAGTTAGGTAAACTAAAGGAGATTGAGAGTATGGACTATATTAGGGAATTGAAGGCGGGCATGTGGAACGAAGAGAGCACCCAAGTATTGTTATAGCGATAGTTGCATCGCTAAGGAAGGGTGAACGGTTTAATGGATGCTTACAAGTGAGAGTTGAACATTGAGAAATGAGCATTGAGTAATTGGAAATGAGGGACAGGTCTTTCCTTCAGAAATAAGAGATTCAACGTCCATATTGGAAGTTCGTTAATGGACTAGCGTGACGGCCACTGGAAACACCTAGCCTGAAGGCCAAAAGAAAATTGAGGTGTGCATGGTTAAACACCGATGCTGGATATATTATAAGAATAGATGGAACCTTTGAGGCCTATGGACGGAAGTACGAGTCCAGTATTGAGGGGAACTTAGGGAGAGGACCTCATCGAGATTCAAAGGGAGAATAATGGAGCCCTTTGGGATGGCACAAAGGTGTGCCAGACTCGCATCAATGTTATCGATGAATGGACTAAAAGTGAGATTAGTTTAACACGAAGTTAAACATTAGGTATGCTGATAAGGAAAGGGGCATGATATTGAAAGTTGAGGTTTGTTCATCTTGCAGTCGAGCACTAGACGTGTCAACGGAAAGGAATGACATGGCGATGAAGGTTGAAAGACCACTTTGATCCAAGGAGATTTCGGCTGGAGTCGAGAATAGATTACTACGGAAGTAATCGCGTGAATGTTTAAGGAGTCGAAAGGACTACAACTCAATTTGATTAATGGAGGGCAAATTGATAAAGCCCTGAAATCTTTGTTGGCGTGAAAGGAAGTTCGAAAGGAGTGATACACCTAATGGTGTGGATAGAAAGAGTGCATACAAGTGAGGGCTTGGTAAGGATGGTTATGGACCAATGAAAGAGATAACGTGAACACTCAAGGAAGAGCTGCTGGCCAATGATGTTAATACCGAAAGAGAATAGAGGAAAACAAATCAGATTAAGGGCTAAAGGGGACAAGTCCTAAAAAATGATAGTTTTGAGTTGGAAAGTACGAGCAAGAATGTCAAGCTAGGGAAAGGATTATCCGGAAAAGTAAGGGCGTGACGAAACGCCTATACTCTCAAAGGAATCGGATGGATTGGAAGGTTGTAAATTTCGAGGATGAAATTTCTTTAAGGGGGAAGAGTTGTGACATTCTGATTTCTAGTCAATTTCAGGCTCAGTAATGAGAAGCGAGTATCTAGAGATGGATTTCAATCGTATCTCGTTCGAACCTGATCAATTCGAGTAGACTGACCAAAAGGGGAAGGCTAACGCGAGACGACGTACGTAGACTTGGGGAACTCGGATAGGAAAGGCACTTTGGCCATAAGGATTGTCGAGGGAAGTAGTAATAGACCCTCACAATTACACAACAACCAAAGCCGTCGTGAATTGACGAGCCCTAAACGTGATATGGATTACGGGGTCGATACGCGTAATGTCTACAAAAGGCGTCCGTCTGTTCAAGATAGGCTGGAACCACGTCTGATAGAGAAAACTATTAGAAACAAGCCTTGAAAGATTGAAAATAGAAAATCAATAATTCCAACATTATTCGGATTGGCCGTCGCCCTATCGAAGATTTCCGGAATGAGAAAAACGACTTTCTGAACGTCGGGGGTAAAATGACCATCTTGCCTCTCAAGCTTATAACTCTACCTTTATAATTGAATAAGGGCAAATTGGTCTTTTAAACTCCCATGGCTGCCGAAAATCAAGAGAAATTATGGGCCATTGGATCTTCATTGGAAAAGCAATTACCAAGTGTCAAGAGATCAAAGGTTGTGGTCATGTCCAACCTTTTTCAAACCTACTATTCAACCATTTGACCAAGACTTGTATATAAGGTTTTTTTCTCTCTCTCTTCACCATTTTGACTGGCCATTCCCTTCCCCATAACCCACGATAGCCACTCCTTCTTCCTCTTCAAACTGCAGCTCCCCGACCAGCTTCTGGTCTCCCGTTCGCCGGCCACCACGGCCATCTCTGGCCACTTTTTGACTTCCATCTGACCACACCAACAAAGATCTATGTCTTTCCGACATTCTCCAACAATAATCGGAGCATTTGGAGCACCGAGAAGACCGGAGCAAGGATTTTCCCGAGAGTCAACGGAAACTACTCCAATCTGAGGTAGGTCCTAATCTTAGTCCCTTTGATGGTCGAAATATTGGAATCTTTGATCCAAATTTTGTGGAGATCAAGCTAAGACATGTAGGAATATGTGGCAAAAAGTTGGGCTTAATTTGATAAGTTTTTGGCCACGAACCGACCTTGTACATTTTGCCCAGAAACTGACTTGGAGTAACCGGCGACCAGTTCTGGTGCCTCTGTTTGGTGCCCACGAGGACCACTTCCGGCCACCATTGCTGGTCGACCACCACAACAAAAATCTACGTCTTTCCAAACTATTCCAACAAGAATTGTGCAATTTGGAGCACCGCGGCATTCTGGACAGAAGTTTTCCCAAAAGCCGACGGAATCGGAACCCACCCGAGGTAGGTCCGATTCTTACCCCTTTAACCAGTCAAAATCTTAGAGTTTTGAGCTCAAATTTTGTGGAGACTCAGAAGAGATATAGATGAATCTGTGATAAAAATTGGGGCTTGAATTGATAAATTTTTTACCTCGAACAGATCTTGTGAAATTGGAGCAGAAAACTGTCGATACTGATCAAGGAAGAATCTGGTGACTTCAAAGGGTTTCCTGCGACCAATCAAGCTCAAATCTTCGATGAGCCTCTTGGACCCTTAGATAATCATGTTAAGAGGTCGTATAACATTTAAATGATGGATTTAGAGTTGAATTGGGCCTGGTAGCTCACAGCATGCACAGAATCATGAGGAACCGATTTGGTTCTGTGCATGGCCGAACCTCAGAGGGTTGTGATTGTTGAATTGAGCTCCAAATTGATGATTAAAGCATGTTATAATGATGAGGATAATGTTATGGAGGCTTGGGGTTCATAGATGGTTGAATTGGATTGGAAATTTATGTAATTGGTTGGATTTGATTAGGTTACACATTGAGTTCGGCCTTGGACCATTAGGTGCCGAAACTTTGGAGGCTCAAAAGGAGTAAATTGAGTTACCAAATTCAAGGTAAGGAAATTCCTAACCTTAGGATAAGAAGATTGAACTCGATTGGGCAAGTCGAGGGTCGATCGGAGCGAATTTTGAGAAATTGCCAAATGAAATAGTTGAGATATGTCATAAGACGTTAGAGAACGATTGTGTGACATAGCCTGTGTTTGAAATGCTTGTCTTGTTTGTGAATCATTTGAATTGATTTGCATGCCACAGAATTTATGAAATGCATTAGAATGTGCCTTATCATTAATTGTGAAATTGATTTGAAAATCAAAGTATTAGATATGATGAGGCGTGAGCATGACATGGCATGGCCCTGAGGCGTGTGAGACGCGGGGCGGAAGGTTGAGACCCTGATGCGATGAGGTCGCGGGGTGAAGTATGATTAAATGGCGCCTTGATGCGACGAAGTCGCGGGGTTGAGATAGCCACAGTCCTGATGTGATTTAATCGCGCGACAAAGTATGAGCTCATAAACCTTGCCTGGAATTGAACCGGGACCTGATGCATTTACGCGGGTCACCGATGACTGTCTAATGCATTTACGCAGGCCGAGCCTAATGCGTTCTAATCGCGGGTTAGAGAATGAGGCAGGCAAGAGTTGATGGATGTGGCGAAAAGGCAGGCCGAGTATACATTCGCACTTGAGTGTGGCACAAGATCATAAATGCATGCCTGTCTTCTATATGTTGTTGTGTATTGAATTGCGATTGTTATGTCTGCGCGTGTTCATAAGTTGGATCTGAAGAGTGATGCAACTGCCTGAGTGGATGGTCGGCCTAACCTATGGTTAGGACCCACCTTATTG
This sequence comes from Rhodomyrtus tomentosa, assembly GCA_028455895.1. NCBI lineage: Eukaryota > Viridiplantae > Streptophyta > Magnoliopsida > Myrtales > Myrtaceae > Rhodomyrtus > Rhodomyrtus tomentosa. The sequence continues at coordinate 41,624,615 of JAPCWY010000003.1, read as the reverse complement.
AGATTTATATCTCACCCCAGTGGGGGCTTGCATTTTACAAGTTCTAGGCGAAGGTGGCACAAGCTTGCCAAGGATTGGCGTATGAAGAGATAGTTGATCAATTGCATTAGCATGGAATTGTCAATTGTGGATATTGAGGTTGTACTTCAGATATTGAATTGGGGAATGATCTTTTAGTGACTAGTTAAGGTGATTTTGATGTACCCTTGTGTCCTAAGTCATCGTATGTTGTTGTATTTATATAATTGAAAAAGGCATCGCTTCTGCATGCATTCGATTAGATGAGTTGTATGTTATTGGCCGTTGGATCTTGGACGTTAATGAAGGAACGGCATGGACAGGGATGTTCGCGTGTCCTCCGAGTCGGGGCGTGACAATTCATTAATAGGATGAAGCATAGAAGATTCATCAAAAGTAACATCTCTGCTAATCATAATCTTAGATGAATCAGAACATCAAAGCCCATAACCTTTTACATCAAAAGCATAACCAAGGAAGATGCATTTTTTCACTCTAGACTCAAGTTTTCCTTTACTAACATGTGCATATGTTGGACATCCAAATACTCGAAGAGAAGAATAATCAACAGATTTACCAGACCATACATCCTCAAGTGTCTTGTACTCAATGAATGTGCAAGGAGAACGATTTATCAACCAACAACCTGTATTGACTACTTCAGCCCAAAATTCTTTGCCCAAACCGGCGCTAGACATCATGCACTAATAAAGTTCTGTTTATACGTTATGCAATACCATTTTGATGTGGTGTGTATTCACTATAGTATGGTGCCTCACAATTCCTTCATTCTTGTTGTTGACACCTGAGTTTCTATCAGTCTTTTTTTCCTTCATTTTTAGAAAATTCATAGAAAATCAATAAAAAGTCAAACAATTAAAAAAAAAAACTTTGATAGCCTTGGCCAAGCTCAAGGAACCATTTTTGAAAAAAAAAATCGTATTTTTCATATTTTTTAATATTTTCAAAAAAAATAGAAAATTATGAAAAATATGGAAAATAGAATTTGAGATCACAAAAATATATAAAAATAGTCTATATTTTTATTTTAATTCATCTTCCTTTTGACCTCATAAAAAGTCAAAATTCAAGTTCAATTGCATGTGTTCCTTCACAACGCATAGAGTTGAATTTGGCAAAAGAAAAAACTTCATTTGAGTCTTTTAATTTGTAATCTTTGCATTTTTCGGATCTTGACATTCAATTTGTTTGCCATACACGGCCAAAAGTCAAAATTCTTTTGAAGCTTGCCCATAAAATTGTGAGACCCCTACCCTATAGTTTTCGGCCTTTTAAATTCATTGGTAGGTCACATTTCTACAAATTCCTTCATTAAGGGCTTCAATTGGTTGAAATTGCATTTCGGATCCTATACAACATTTGGGGTTTTTGATCAATTCCAAAGCAATTGTTCATGAAAATTACATTTTCAAAGATAATTGGTTATGGGAAGTCCGATTTTGGAATCACTTTCAATTTTTTTTGGCATCTAGGCCTTTAATTTGGAGAAAAATGTTGAACCAGGTCTACTAGGTCGGGTTGACCAGACCCGACCAACCCGGTTAACTGAACCAACTAACAGAGCAGTGTGCTCTGCTCTTGCTCGCCTAAAGACAAAATGGGATGAGATGAGGTCGAGTCAAATCACGAGGGTGTCGACCATGGTAGGAGATCGTGAAGACGAGCTAGAGAGCATGTTTATCGTGGAGGTGGTGGCCGGAGGTTATAAAAATCGGCAATATGACTTATAAAAGGAGATTTCAGCAGGGGAAGAGAGGGAGCAGAACACAGAACGAGTTCAGAGTGAAATCCATGCAAAAGTGATCATCTCCAACCTTCTGGGCATCCCACTGATTATTATCGGAGCCGTCACCATCGTCAACAAGACAAAACCAAGTCAGTATAGTCCCTCGACTATCATTTCCCAGTCGTATTTTACCTGTTCGATAAAATGTCGGAATGAGCATATCAATTTTTGGCTCTTGGTCGTGCCTCTATCGACGTCTTTAGGTCGAGTCTTGTCTTTAAACTTCATTAGAGCAACCTCTAAGCTCCTTTTGGCCTTTGTTTTGCACTGAAATCAAACTTGGAATTTCGCCAAGCTCAATTAGAATCGAGAGCTCGCATAGAGGAGTGCGGTGGATGGCAAGCTCGCAACGAGCTCAAGTAAGTCTCTAAGATCTCTTGGATGTTGTATGAATGATAGAAATCGAGGTTTGTACATAATTTTTTTCCTGCAAATCCTGCGCCGGCATTGTGACTGTGGAGGTCCGTCCGGCCATTTTCAAGCTATCCTTTTGAGATAAAGCACATTTATGTTGATGTGGAATGTCTAAGGAGTCGAATGGTTCAAAAAATGGGCGAAAAATATGAAGATTTGGGCTCGATCGCGTTTTCTCGGCGAGAATTCCAGCGACCTCGCCGAAATAGTAACGGTTCTAGCAAGGCGTCGGTCGTCTTCTCCGGTAGACCTTCCCCGGTAGACCTTCCCCGGTCAACGAGTCAACGCTAACGTGGCATGCCACATAAACAGCCATGTCAGCAAGGTGGGCCCGACTAGTTTTAAAATAAAACGCCGGATCAAACGGTCATGGATGGGCCATGCGTCATGATCCGATATTTTTCAAAAATAAAAAATGTTTTTAATATTAAAAAATGTTTTTAATATTAAAAAATGATTTTCGAATATAGAAAAAATCAAAATGATCCGGCCGCCACAGAGACGCCACATGGCAAGCTGACGGACGTCGCATGGGGGTTTATTTTCATAAATTCTAAAAAATAATTAAAAATTAAAAAATCCCAAAAAAAGGAAATTGAAGAAAAATTCAAAAAAAGGGAAAAATTTCCGAAAATTCCTAAAAAATTCTGGAAACTCCCAAAGTTGAAAAATGGCTATAAACGATTGATTGTTGTCATTTTTGTGACTTTTCTCCCATATAATCCAAAATAACTATTTTACCTCTCAAATGATAAATCGTTTTCGATATTCCAATGATTTGTGGAAATTGCTTAGCATTTGAAGGTAGGCCAAATGGCTGGCCAAATCATATGTCTAAGATTTCTACGTTTCATTTCTTTTAAAAAAATGATGATTTTATCCCTTAAAGAGTTAATCACTTTCTAAAAATTTCGAAAATTGTCAAAAAATATGGGATGGGTCAATTGAGTGACCAAACCTATTTTTGACGCCTTTTTACTCCTGATTTATTCCGAAATGACGATTTTACCATTCTGCGGGTAAATCGTCCCACATCATCTCAAAATTACGACTTTGCCCCTGATGGACAAAATCATGTGTAAATTACTCTTGAGCTGTGATTGATACTTTTCTAGGCTAATAGAGCCTTAGTAGGAATGCCATACTGATTTAAAGTAATTTATTATCTGAATTCCTTGATTTAAGCACTTTATTACTGATTGTGATAGACCGTATCTCACTCATCTGCATGAAATCTCAGGTCAGATAACTCAGTCAACTTAAGTACCGAAAGGACGTCCACTCCGACAGTTGGCATAACTAAGTCCCCGAACCCATTTCTCTGGTTTTTGCAGAATTGAATAGAAACTCCCGACTATTTGATAGAGTGGTTCAATCATACACTCCAAAAAATGATTGACGATGACTCCATGGGATGCACACCTAGCACATGTCATTAGACCACACTGAAGGTCGACCACGTATACCTCCGTTACGATTTAGGTAACGGGTCTTGGGAGAGTCCCGCGTCCGACCAGACGGGACGACCTATTAACCCTCAAGAGCATTCATTCAACACAAACCTCTAGAGGTTCGCGACACTTGTAAAACTCATTAAACTCGCCTCCACAAAATTCTAACTCATTATCTGTTCTCTGCCGCTTGATTTTTCTTGCCAGTCTGCTTCTCAATTAATGCTTTACATTGCTTAAAAGTAACAAAAACATCACTTTTTTGCCTTAGAAAAAAATACCCAAACGTTTATTGAAAAATCATCAATAAAAGTGAGTATATACTTGGAACCAAGGCGTTTTGATGGAACTTTAATAGGCCCCAAAGATCAGAATGAATGTAATCCAGGGTACCCTTTGTCATGTGAATTCCTGTTGCGAAACTAACTCTTTTCTGTTTCCCAAAGACACAATGCTCACAAAAATCTAGTTTTTCAATTTTCTGACCACACAAAAAAAACCTCTTTTACTGAGCTCCTCCATCCCTCTGGTACTCATATGGCCTAATCTCATATGCCATAATTTAGTATTACCTGAATCTGTCATATCAGATGAGACCGCAGCTGAACCAGTAATGGTAGTGCCTTGCAGCTAATACAAAGTGTCAATTTTAAGCATTTTCATCAATAAAAGTGAACCTCTTATAATTTTCATTACTCCACCTTCAACAATAAATCTACAACCTTTAGCATCAAGTGACCCAAAGAGATTAGGTTATTCTTCAAATCAGGAACATATCTGACATTATCCAAGGTTCTGATTATGCCATAATGCATCTTAATATTAACAGTACCAATGAAAACTACTTTGCATTAGCATTATTGCCCATTAGAATAACTCCATCATTACATTCTTTGTACGTAGAGAATCAATGACGATTAGGACACATGTGATATGAACACCCTGAATCAAGAATCCAACTATCAAAGAATTTATCTTTATCATTTGCAACCAATAACCAATCTTCATCTTCTTCTTTAGCAACATCAGCTTGAGCAGAATTTTCGTTTCCCTGGTTATGTCTGTTCTGGTAATTGCGATTATTGTAACGATTGGCATTCCCTTGATTTTGTTGATTCAAATTATTTTCTCTTTGCTACTTTGTCTTTAATTTTAGACAATTTATCTTTATATGCCCTGGAGACTTACAATAGTTGCAAATCGTATCTCTGTGCTTGGATTTTGACTTGCTCCTACGACTATTACTCCTCTCAATATACCTTTCTCGAGCAACTAAACTAGCCCCATTATTATTACTCCCTTCAAAATTTAATTCTGTATCGAGCTTCTGCTTATTTAGGAGACTAGTATTGACTTCTTCAAAATCAGTAGCTTCTCTACTAACAATCAGGGTCTCTGTAAAATTTTTATAAGAGGAAAGTAGTAAAATTAACAATAAAAGAGCTTGATCCTCATCTTCAATCTTGACATCAATGCTCCTTAATTCAGCGATAAGAGCATTGAACTCAAAAATATGAGATTTAAGAGACGTACCTTTAGCCATGTGAAAATTGAAGAGTCGTTGCTTGAGCCCCAATCGATTAGTGAGAGATGTTGTCAAAAAAATACTCTCCAATTTCATCCATAAACCTGTAGCTATTTTTTTTTAATCCAGTACCTCCTGCAAAACTTCATTCTTGAGGCACAAGTAAATAGTGGACAAAGTTTTTCCATCCAATTCTTCCCACGTTTCATCCGACATGGTTTCCAGTTTCTTCCCTTTACTAAGCATAGTTTTCTTCAAACTCTGTTGCGTAAGAATGGTTAACATATGAACATGCCACAGGTTGAAACTATAGCTCCCATCAAACTTCTCAATATCATTTCCTTGTTGAACTTGAAGCCATAACCAGAAGATCGAAAACCCTAAGGTTTTGATACCATGTTGTTATGACAATGCAGAAACTAAAACGAAATTAAAACTGAGAAGAAGAAAAGAACATTAAGATTTACATGGAAATCCTTGCAGAAAAAAAAAATCACAAGAAGAGAAGAAGTGAAATCCACTATAGAATCAAGGATTACAAAAGGCGGCTCAAATATGCTTCAGTATCTAACAGTTTGAGAAGAGCAATATTTATACTATTACCTTTCAAACCCTAACGTTGGCTCAAGCCCATAATTAATGCAAGATATATTAACATAGTTTTTACAGCAATAGCTTTTGTTCTCCCTGAAGAAGTTTGATATTTTATTCATGAGAATAGCCTTAGCCTAACCTAAAAACCACAAATGAAATTATATATTGAGGTGGATCTAAAATAAAGGCACTTCTCTCGGCAATGTTATCTTTTTTGTCACTGCATCTAGTGCTCATCTCATGTCTTCATTCTGAAAAAACAAAAAAAAGCAATAGAAGCGTCGTAATTTTGGTACTGTACTCATTTTAGTGCCACAAATTTTCGACCACGTATACCTCCGTTACGATTTGGGTAACGGGTCTTAGGAGAGGCCTGCGTCCGACCAGACAGGATGACCCATTAACCCTCAAGAGCATTCATTCAGCACAAACCTCGAGAGGGTGGCGGCACTTGTAGAACTCATTAAACTCGTCTCCACAAAATTCTAACCCATTATCTGTTCTCAGCCAATTGATTTTCTTACCAGTCTACTTCTCAATAAATGCTTTCCATTGCTTAAAAGTAACAAAAACATCATTTTTTGCCTTAGAAAAAATACCCAAACTTTTCTTGAAAAATCATCGATAAAAGTGAGTATATACTTGGAACCAAGGCGTTTTGATGGAACTTTAGTAGACCCCCAAAGATCATAATGAATGTAATCTTGAGTGCCCTTTGTTGTGTGAATTCCTATTGTGAAACTGACTCTTTTTCGTTTCTCAAAGTCAATGCTCATAGAAATCCAATTTTTCAATTTTTTGACTACACAAAAGACCTCTTTTACTGAGCTCATCTATCCCTCTAGTACTCATATAGCTTAATCTCATATGCCATAATTTAGTATTATTTGAATCTTTCATATCAGATGAAACCGCAGCTGAACCAGTAACGGTAGTGCCTTGAAGCTGATGCAAAGTGACATTTTAAGTCCTTTCATCAACAAAAGTGAACCTCTTATAATTTTCATTACTCCACGTTTAGTAGTAAATCTATAACCTTTAGCATCAAGTGTACCCAAAGAGATTAGGTTCTTCTTCAAATCAGGAACATATCTGACATTATCCTAGGTTCTGATTATGCCATTATGCATCTTAATATTAACAGTACCAATGTAAACTACTTTGCATTTAGCATTATTGCCCATTAGAATAACTGCATCATTATATTCTTTGTACGTGGAGAATCACTCATGATTAGGACACATGTGATACAAACACCTTGAATCAAGAATCCAACTATCACAGAATTTATCTTTATCGTTTGCAACCAATAACCAATCTTCATCTTCTTCTTTAGCAACATTAGCTTGGGCATGATTTTTGTTTCCCCGATTCTGTCTGTTCTGGTAGTTGCGATTATTGTAACGATTGACATTCCCTTGATTTTGTTGATTCAAATTATTTTCTCTTTACTACTTTGCCTTCAATTTCAAACAATTTATCTTTATATGCCCCGGAGACTTACAATAGTTGCAAATCATATTTTTGTGCTTGGATTTTGACTTGCTCCTGCCACTATTGCTCCTTTCAATAGACCTTTCCCGAGCAATTAAACCAGCCCCATGATTATAACTGCCTTCAAAATTCAATTCTGTATTGAGTTTCTGCTTATTTAGGAGATTAGTATTAACATCTTCAAAATCAATAGTTTCTCTACTAACAATCATGGTCTCTCTAAAATTCTTATAAGAGGGAGGTAGTAAAATTAACAATAAAAGAGCTTGATCCTCATCTTCAATCTTAACATCAATGCTTCTTAATTCAGCAATAAGAGCAATGAACTCAAAATGTGAAAAATGAAGAGTCATTGCTTGAGCCCCAATCGATTAGTGAGAGACTTTGTCAAAAAAATACTCTCTAATTTCATCCATAAACTTGCAGCTATTTTTTGATCTAATACCTCCTGCAAAAATTCATTCGTGAGGCACAAGTGAATAGTGGACAAAGTTCTTTCATCCAATTCTTCTCACGTTTCATCCGACATGGTTTCCAGTTTCTTCCCTTTACTAAATAGAGTTTTCTTCAAATTCTGCTGCGTAAGAACAGCTAACATATGAACCTGCCACAGGTTGAAACTGCCGCTTCCATCAAACTTCTCAATATCATTTCCTTGTTGAACTTGAAGCCATAACCAGAAAAACCCTAAGGCTCTGATACCATATTGTTATGACAATGCGGAAACTAAAACGAAATTAAAACTGAGAAGAAGAAAAGAACGCTAAGATTTACATGGAAACCTTTGCGAAGAGCAGCATTTATACTATTACTCCTCAAACCCACTATAGAATCAAGGATTACAAAAGACGGCTCAAATATGCTTCAATATCTAACAGTTTGAGAAGAGCAATATTTATACTCTTACTCCTCAAACCCTAACGTTGGCCCAAGCCCATAATTAATGCAAGACATATTAACAGAGTTTTTACGGCAATAGCTTTTGTTCTCCTCGAAGAAGTTTGATATTTTATTCATGAGAATAGCCTTAGTCTAACTTAAAAACCCAAAATGAAATTATATATTGAGGTGGATCTAAAATAAAGACACTTCTCTCGGCGATGTTATTTTTTTTGTCACTGCATCTAGTGCTCATCGCATGTCTTCATTCTGGAGAAAAGCAATAGAAGTGTCGTAATTTTCGTACTATACTAATTTTGGTGCCACAAATTTTCAACGGATCTCGGCTGACGCTCGAATTACGCCTATAACATATGTTTTAAAAACAAAATTAGAAAAATAAATCAAAACTAAGACATGGAAAATTTAAGAAAATTCTCTTGAGGCCACGGCTACCACGATTGAAATTTTTTTTTATTCCTCTATGCCGAAAACAGATTTTCCCATGTCTCTTGAATTTTCATATAGGAATAACAAGAGGGACATTTCTGTCATTTTAAAGTAAGGCATTTTGGTCATTTTGTTAGGGAAACATAGAAAGAATGCGTCTAATTTCCGTCACCGATCGCAGCTCAGGCTTTCTCCCTCCAACTCCATTCCTATTGCCAGCCCTGCGAAGAAATCCGTCAACCAAGAGCCACACATTCCCGGTCGTTTCGTATTCAATAAAATTCCAAGTGTGACTTCGGTTCATTCTAGCCTTTCCATCTCATTTTTTTTTCCCTTCATCGCTGTCTTTGGCATCTTATCGCCGTTGGTTGCGCGCTGTGGAGGAGGAATCGAGTTTGTGCCGAAGTTGTTCGATGAAATGGCCAAGTTAGACTATGCTCAGCCCCGTTTCTGAACTAGCGAGCGTGAAGTACTCGAGCTAGTTCAAGACTTTCTCGCCGTCGCCAGTTGTCACTGATGATATGTTGAGGAATTTTCTCTCACAAGTTCCACAACCAGTCACAAGCACAATCGCATCTCACTCAGGTAGGAACTCATGCTTTGTTTTCGAATATATTTCGTACATGGCAGAGGCGAAGGAGCCTAGTTGAGGTTTGCGTGAAAATCGCCGCTTATTTGACTTCTATTGATGATCGGGAATAGTTTTGTAGCAACATAAGCAACATCTCAAGTATCAATATTTGTGTACGATACTCAATATTTCTTTTGGATAATTGAAGTGCCAATTTTTTTGCACTTCCATGACCTCTACCGTAGTTCGCAAAGAATCTCAATCTGCAATTAAAAAAAAGCTAAAAATTAATAACAAAAACTTCCACCTAATATTTAAAAAGCTAAAAAAATATAATAAAAAAAGTTTAAAAAATGGCTAAAAAAGCATAGGATTTCAGCATTTGTTTCTGCAAAACAATAACGAAATCTCCATCACTTTTATCTGCAAAACATAAAAATTTACTCACTTCTTTGTATTGAAAAAATAAAAAATAGAAATTAAGCTAAATAACTAATTAACAAAAAACAAGCAAAATAATGTTTAAAAAAGAAAAAGTTGATAGCAGCAAGGGCTTGCATAGCGGTCACCATTCCACGGTGGTCGGCAATGATTGGCAAGGATCACAAAGTGGCCAGGGCTCGCGCCGAACGCCTGCGAGGGCCAACAGGAGTGATCTCTCCCTTGATGGAGAGACATGATTTGACAAGATTGAAAAAGCAATTTTCGCCGGCCCCAAACTGAATCTTCTTCGGTTCAATTTCAGCTTCGCGCTTGACAGTGGAGTTTTCTCAATCCTCCTCACCACATCCGGATCTCTTCCGATGCCCGCTTGTTTCGGCTCCATGAACCTGGCCGCAACTACTCTCCTGCGGGGCTTTTTTTTTCCCATACCCCGTCTTGGCGTTCTTGAGGTGAATCACCTCGAGCCTCGACGACAAGCGCGAAATCTCCTTCTCTAACTCCTCAATCTCTGCATCGATTGTCCTCCCATCTTTGTCTTCTCGATCTATGGATTTGGTCGACATAGGCTCGAGGAGATCCTGCTTTGACTGAATCTTAGAAGGGATCTAGGATTTGATTGACATCTAAGAATTGGCAAACTTAGGACTATGGCTTTCTTTGCTAAAAACGTCCGACTCAAAGCGATTCGGAGAGCTTTACAAAGACGGGGTTGACGCAAGAACAGAAGGCGTTGGGGGCGAATGTGCCGGAATCTTGGGGTTCTGCATTGTCGAAGACGGCATTGTTCCATATTTGAAGCTCCAGAGCATCGAACACATCTGGATACTCAAGAACACTCTGATGAGGCCAGTATCACCTAGAGGGAGAACAGATGATTTCAATGAACTTTAAAAATTAATGCGAAATTTTAAAACAAATAAGCTTGGAGTGTAGTTCAGAATCTAAGTGAGAACAAGATCTGAGATGTCTAGGAGTTCGAGGGATAGAGAATTTGCACAAAGAGTTTATAGTGATTCAGTTTTATTTAAACCACGTCCATTTCTTTATGCTAACAGTCAATTAGCTAGATTTCACTAGTCAATAACTCAGAGATTATAAATCGGTGACGTTTCTAAAGTTAATAGACTTCTCGTCTATCACTCAACCAATTGAATGCAATCCTATAAGTATTACAATGTTTAGATCAAGAATATATGAAGGATGTGAAGTTCTCTCAAACTTTGAAATTTTAGATTCTGGACTCTCATACGTTGTTCAGACTTGAGTTCTCCTTTTAGACTCATTCACCTTCAAACTAGCCGTTACAAGGTCTTTAGAGGATTATTCTCCAAACTCCTTATTTGGACGAGATTGTGTACAAAGGATTTCGTAGTCATTGAGAATATCAAAAGAAATAATCCCTCTTTGATCGAATCATCCATACAGTCATGATCAAGGATTCCCAGATGGAGTTCTTCTTAAGATAAGCCATTCTCATGTTCTTTAATCCATGCCCTTGAATGAACCTCGTGATTGATGATCTTCAAGAACGAGTTCAGCTTGATTTGCTAGCCATTATGATAATATAATATCTCAAATATATCTCATGATAATTATTCAAGATATCACCGTCTATTTCTATATTATTCCTTAATTGCGACTCTTCGTATTATTGGTAGTTGTCAATAGGCGTTTCGGTTTCTTATGGAAGTCTATTCGACGAGCGTGTTAAGTGTCATTATCGTATTGCTCTTTTCAAGAGTCTTTTTGCATTCTCAATGTTGACTGTTCATATTTCTAGGAGTCTATTAATGAGTTCGAAAGGTCGCGTAGCTAAAGAGTCATATGAGATGTCTATATATAGACGAGCCCTGTAATTGTTTCAGTAAGGTGAATGTAAGGTGGATAAGGTGAATACAGCACATCATCCATCTCATCTCTTGAGATCTTCTCTTGTATGGGTGTTATTGAGTGACCCTTTCACCTTCGATAGTCATTGATCATCTTGTCGACCGAGACTGAATAGCGAAGCGCTACGCCTCTATTTCTCAACAATAATTTGATCATTGCATATGAAACACTCGCTTAGAGCTTGAGATTATCATCATTTCATGATAATTTGATCGTTGCATATAAAATAAGCCTCAAATGTTGTTTCATGTTTTATTCATGAGGCATCTTTTAAGAGTCAAATCTTATAGTAAACTGTCTTAGTTTGGTAACAAATGTTTGACCAAACCTAGCTCCTAATGCTGTTCACATGCCTTTGCATTGTCGAAATGCTTGAACTCTCGCTTTGTATCATTTTTCATGCTACTTAGCAACGTAATGCGAGCATTAGATTTTTTGTCTTCCAAGCAACAAATGCTTCTCTATCCCTTGCGTAGTGTTCCATCTTTAAGTTCTTCCATAAATAGATGAAGAGTTTTCAGTGTCTCTTGCTCTTCTTGCTCATATACGATATTCTTAGATGATTAAGCCATTGTATCTGAACAAAAGTTCTCCAGACTTGTTTGCACGAATTATTAATGCCTAATAGAAATGCATTAAATTTACACAAATTAATTACATTAATGAATAACTTCACATGAGATTTTGGATTCGAAAGTTCAGTATCTTCCCAATCATCATCTAAGAATCACAATTCAAAATTATCATGAATATAATCATTCATTTAAAATAAAGTCCTTTAAAGTTGCTAAAACTTTCTAGAACTCCACTTGTGCTATAACATGAATAAAGCAACATCAATTTAAAGTAAAGACATTGAATATTCATAACCCGTATCTCATAAACAATTCATAATTGTTACAAGAAAGAAAAATATCAAGACAACAATTTCTCAAGAAATAACGTTAATATTTCTTATTCGTTACAGGAAGGGGCTCATAAAATCCCTTAGGAAGTCTAACGGATGAATTTGGTAGCCAAGGGAAGACCATTGCAAATCACTTAGACTGCATTTGATGGTTAGGACAAAAAGTAAGATAAGATAAAAGTCATCATATCATGCATTTGACTACAGTCCAGAACTAGATAAAGTTGGATATAAAGGGATATAACTTGGAGAAAATTATCTCATGGGCGAGGTGGGATAAAGGTGAATAAGATTTCTTATGTTCTTAATATAAAACTTTTTTCTCAAATAACAAACTTCTTTAAAAATAAAATTTAAAATAATAATTAAATATGGTAAACCATGAATTTCATATCATATGCTATCAAATACTATCATAATTAGAAATCTTGACGACCAAATGTAGCCAATTGCACTAAGTCGAATTCATAAGGAAACCTTCCCAAATTAAATGTTGTATCATCTTGCTGACCTTGATAACATGTTCTAACATGTTAACATGATCTTTTCTTAAAGTCAAGAGGTTCAATTTTTATGCCTCCGTCCTTGGTATCTTGGGAGTGCGAAAAATTCCTACGGTTGATTTTGTAACAAATTACAGGAGATTACTCATAATAAGTGCAACAAATAAAATTGAAAATTTTCTAACATTGTTATTATTATAATTGGTACTGTTATTTCATCATCATCATCATCATCATTGAGTTTTGTACGTATTTCATAACTTTAAGATCATAGAAAGTGTAATATAACTATACCACTGTGTAGAGAATTTCAACACGAATACGATTACACCAAGCATGACGAAATTGCTATGCACCTGCATGCGTCACCAGAAGGCGTGGTACGTCGAGTTCATCCACGAGCGACCAACCGACTTATGTGCAGTTCACGCTCATGCAGACGTTGTCTCGGTGTTGCGGCCTCGCCTGATAGCATGTGACCCCTCAAAATGCTCGTATTGATGAGACAAGTTCGATGATATGATCAAAATCAATTTTCAATGGACAAAAATACGCGTACAGGAGACGAATCGCCGTGCCTTTAGACCGTCGTCGTCTTCCCGCCGCGCGAAAGCTCATTCAGCATCGCTGGAGGCAAACAACCACTCGAAATTCTTGTCTCGACGAGGCAAATCCGTCCATGTGGTTAACATTAATTTTTCATCGAACATAAAAACACATGTAAACACCAAGTAGCACGTTCCTCTCATCCTATAGTTGGGTCTTCCGCCCTCTGTTCTCTTACAAACAACCATAGGATTAGGAAACAGGTAGATATGCTCTGATATTAATGTAGCAAACGGATTCCAAATGCATTGCAGGAGAAACATTAAAAATACGCCCAGGTACTTTTTGAATCACTGATTGAAACGGATATGTCACGCTACGGAACATACTTTAATTTCCACATATTAAATACTTGGATGCAGTCTTGAAAGAGCGTTTCTCTACCGTTTTTGCGTTCTGGAGAGATGCATAAAAAATGTGACATTCTGATTTTTCCTATCATTTCAAGACTTATCAATACGAATTTATTTAACAATGTATTTTATTCTTATCCCGCTCGATCTAATCAATCTCAAGTTAACTGACTAAAAGGGACAGTCTAACGCGAGGCAAGGTACGTGAACCCAGGGAACTCAAATAGGAAATGACACTTTGACTATAAGGATTGCCGAGTGAGTATTTAGAGCCATTAAAGGCCGATTTAAGAATGATTAAGGAATGCATTGCTAGCGATATACGATTGGAGCACGGGTGCTGCCGCTTAACCAATATATAATTTGCAAAATTTTCCTAAACCAAACGATAACGATCGAGACCGTCGGAACTAGTAATCAACCCTCGCAATTACATAACAACCAAAGTCGCCATGAACTGACGAGTCCTAAGTGTGATGAGAATCACAGAGTTGATACGCGTAACGTTTGCAAAAGACACCTGTTAGTTTGGGACAGTCTGAAATTACATTTGGCAGAGAAATAGCCCAGAGACGAGTCTCGAAATTGAAAAATGGAAAATCAAGAATTTCAACATTATAATTGGATTGGACATCGTCTCATCGAAGGAAATTTGAATTAGAAAAAAATAGCGTTCCGGACGACGAAGGTGAAATTACCGTTTCACCCATCAAGTCTTGGTCTTGCCTTAATAAAGGGATTAGGGCATTTTGGTCATTGAACATACCCCCCTTGGCTGCCGAAAATTGAGAGAATTAGGGGCCATTGGATCATCAAATAATTACAACTTGGACAAATGTCAATGGATGGAGTAATGGCATTAATTGGTAACTTTTAACCTACCATTTTTTGGGGGTTTGACTCTCAAAATTAGTGTATACTCTCCTCTCTCCTTCCCTCAGTCGAAACTCCCTCAAGCTTCCATCTTCTTCTTCCTCTTCTTCCTCTTTTCTTCTCAGCCGAAGCCTCCCCTGCATGACCAGACTGGACCGCCTCTTTCCCTGCCGTCGAGCGCCACCCTCAGCGATCACCAGCCTTCGTCGTAGTAGGAGGTAAGTCTTCGTTTGGCCTCCATAGGACCTCGATTTGCTTCAAACTTCCGCCAAATTTTGTAGACATCTAGGGCACTTGTATACTGAGCTAAGGTAAAAATTTTGGGCAATTTTGATGGAGTTTTGATGCCGAAATGGTGTTGTGTTTGAAGGGCAGAATTGACCGACAGTAGGACCAAAGAGAACCAGGGTTGTTCGTGGAATTTCCGAAGTCCCCTCTCCACAAAATTTTCGGTGAGGCTCTATAACACCTAGGACTATATGTTACCAAGTGATTTGAGTGATAAATTAAGGCTTAAGAGTGAATTATTGACTAATTAACCGAGATTAGAATCCCCCGTTTCGACTTGTTGAACCCGAACTCTTAGGGGTTTTTTAAGGGTGTCGCCGAGCTCTAATTTCGTCATTGAGGCATACTAGAACATCAATTGATATGTTATTAAGGTTTAAGATTCGTGGTTTGAAGATTGGACGAGAGAAAATTGACGAATCGGTTGGATTTCCCTATGGTTATCCGGCTGTCCTGCTTTGGATTTCTTGGGCCGAACCTTTGAAGTGTTTGGGAGGAGATTTTTGTGAATTTGAGCCTAAGGTAAGGAGTCTCTAAGCCTTGGCTAAGGGGATAGGCCTCGACTGGGTGAATTGGTTGTGAATTGGATGAATTTTTCATGAGTGATTGTGCGAGTGTCCAATGTTCGTCATTGTGAGTTGATGAATGCTTGAATGCATGCTAAATGCATATGCCTTGTGTTAATTACCACATTTGAGTGATGAGTTTGATTGCCTCACATGCCGTAGATGGTTAGTTCAATGCATAGACTTGCACTCAATTATGCAGTCTAGAATTGAAATAAAATTTGGCATGTTGGGAACTTGTGGTATCCTGATGCTTTGAGACGCGAGGTTGTGATGGATAGTACCCTGATGCGTTGAGACGCGAGGTTGTGGTGGCGAATTTCCTGAGGCGTTGATACGCCGTACGAGATTGATTATGTGTCAACACAGGTATGGAATGGCATTGAAAATATGATGCTTTTACACGGGTTTGTAAATTTGATGGTTTGAGGCGTATTGACGAGGACCCAACCTGAGGCATTTTAACGCAGGCATGAATCGTGAGAAAATTCTGAATGGTGGAAAGTATGGCTTGATTTTTTGTTCCATGCCTGACTTGATTGAGGAGTTATGTTGAAATGACTGCTTGAACTCTTGATGTTATATGCATATTTATTATGTTCTCGTTACCCAAGTCCCTATTGGTTTATGTACGGAGGTATTTTCAATATTACATTTCCAAATGCTCGAATACATTATGCATCTCTCGATATTTAATTCCTGAGACCTGAGAGTACAGTAAAGGGAGTTGCGCGCTCGTGCTCAGAGTGCAAGCGTAACAAAAAACATCATCTTTTTTATTTTTACTGGTTTTTTCTTTTAGAATATATTATAAAATATATTTTTTATGGGATTTATTAATTGTTATTGTAAATTAATTGATCTAATAAAGAAATATATACTGTTTCCTAATTCTAGTCGGAAATGAGGCTAGATAATATAGACAGAGATAAACATAATCTTTAATGAGGGGATAGGTTTCATTCTCTATAAATATAGCTCAAGTCCCTCTTCTAAACCCTAATGTCCACATAACCTCACATATAGAATCGTTTGA
This sequence comes from Rhodomyrtus tomentosa, assembly GCA_028455895.1. NCBI lineage: Eukaryota > Viridiplantae > Streptophyta > Magnoliopsida > Myrtales > Myrtaceae > Rhodomyrtus > Rhodomyrtus tomentosa. Next base: position 41,607,946 of record JAPCWY010000003.1, on the reverse strand, counting down.
AACGATAGTACGGGGCCGTCTCATTCAAGCTAGTGATAAGGGGGTTCATAGAGGAAAAGCTCTTGAGCATCAGATTTTCGCAATTCCGCATCAAGAACGATGAATCCGAAATAAGGTGCATTAATTCTTTAACTCTATGGATACAGGGATTCGTGTATCTGTATGTGTGTATCTTATTGAAGGTTAGGGTTTGAGAGAGTAGAAAGGGTTTTGTCTATTTGAAGTATTACACCAAGAAACGTCAAGTTTGGAACGCTCAACAGTGTTATCTCTAGTGTATGAAACCCTAAAGTTATATGCAGGCTACTGGGCTCCGGCACATATAGACTCAAATAACCATGCTTCACCTATTGGACTTGTATGTGAACACATTATATAGATTATATTAACAATATATCCAACAATCTCCTCCTATGTTCACCATACAACACAATCTAATATGGTGGTCAATGTAATGTTCAAACAAATATGAATCATCCACATTCAGTTCAAAACAATCAACTCGGATCGATCAAAGAGTTTTAGCAGTAAAATATTAAACTCAATCATCATTTGTAATCCAAATAAATAAACCATCCTAATCAAGAATCTGTTCACAACCAACATATGCATAACAGTCAAGTATAAGTAGGCCGGTCAAAATAGTCCAAGGCCTTACAAATATAAGAAACAAGCATAATAATGTTCACAAAATAAAGATATCAAAATCTAAGTCTCAAGTAAATGAACTCCATCAAAATGGGCAATAGCAGGAAAACTGTCAAGGTCCCCCACGCACAAAATGATATATTCACCAATCAAGTAGGTCATCCTGATCAAGATACTGCTTATTAAGCTCTCCTCCATCTTTGTCATCCCCTATAAAATGTCAAATATGAATTTCATATTATCATGAATTCAATCATTTGAATAATCTACTAAAAGTGTTTAGTTCTACTAAAAAAAACACAGCAACATAACAGTAGGCAGAGAAGAACATATATTAATGTCATAAAGCATTATAATATCATGTTCATAAGCATCAAGCCAATTTCATAAATTATGAACATGGCCTAAATAGTTTGATTCCCAAAGAGCCATTTACTTAAGCTTATTTGTAAGAGAATGACCATTGTCTAACTTCAAATAACATGACCAATAGTCAAATCATTTACAATCACCTAGTCATGTAGTGTCAAGTTTCAATTAAGAACAAGACCAACAGGCTTCTAATGCAACCAACTATTTCTATGTTTCAATTTGAAAATTCACAATTACTAATTTCTTAAAGTCAAATAATCTCGCATCAAGTTTGGAATGGGGTCATTTAACCAAAAGAATAGTCCAACCTAGTTGGATTGTATCATCAAGTTTGGAATGACACAACCTTCCCAAATAGAGCCTTTGAATTAGGTTAAAGTTATCTTCATCAAGATTGGAATGAGACAACTCACCTTTTTCAAATTCAGTAGCAACCATGAACATCGATAAAACACATGAACTGTGCTTATCATTTTGGCCAACAAAAGAAGATTTGATAATTCAAACACACAGCAAGAAAGTAAGTAAATGGTAATTAAGACTTGTCTACACAGTCTTTAACCCCATTTTCCCTATTTATTTTGAATAATCGATCTTTAGGCAAGCCTTTTGTGAGAGCATCGGTCATGTTATCATTCGATCTCACATCGATCAAGGTGATAACTCCTTGTTCTCTCAGGTAATTCAACAACGCATGTCTCAGTCTAGCATGTCTCAGTCTAACATGTCTTCTCTTTGAATTAAAGAGAGCATTCTTTACGACCTGGACAACTGTTTGATTATCACAGAACATGCTTAAAGAATTAATCTTTAACCAAGTCAAAGGAATATCCATAATCAAATTCTTTATCCATTCTGCCTCTTCGTCAGCTGAGGTTAAAGCAAAAAGTTCTGACTCCATAGACGACAATGCAATACAAGTCTGTCTTTTAGATTTCGAAGTAATAACAACTCCACCTAAAGTGAATATGTATCCACTTGTAGACTTACTATTTCCAATCTCTGAGCACCATGATGCATCAGAATATCCATCCACAGTTGGAGGAAAACCAGAGTAACATAGAGCAAAATTTTTAGTACCTTTAAGGTATCTCATCAGCCTACTAAGGCCATCTCAATGCTCTTTACTAGAATTACTAGTGAAACAACTCAGCATGCCAACTGTAAAAGTTATGTCAGGTCTAGTGCAACTCATAGCATACATGAGACTACCAATCAGTTTCAAGTACTTTAACTGATCTACGTTGGTCCCTTCATTGGGACTCAGTCTTTTATTATAATCACATGGTGTCTCATTCGGTTTACACTCACTATATCCCCAAGTAAAAAGTAGCTGCTCAATATAATGAGTCTGGATAAGGGAGATGACTTGCCTTGCAAAGTTTACTTTCATACCATGAATGGTATTAACAATACCAAGATCTTTCATGTTAAATTTTTTAGCTAAAGTAACTTTCACGTCACTCACTACAGAATGATCGGAGCCAAGAATTAACATGTCATCAACATACAAGCAAATGATGATTATCTTATTTGACATAGAACGATGGTAAAGGCATTTATCTGAGTAACTAGACTGAAAGCCATAACTCTTTACCACATTGTCAAACTTAAGATGTCGCATCTTAGGTGTATGTTTAAGACCATATAAAGATTTGTTCAATTTACAAACTTTGTCCTCAATGCCTTTCATGACATATCATTCCGGTTGTTCCATGTGGATTTCCTCATTTAACTCTCCATTGAGGAAAACTGTCTTTACATCCATTTGATGCACTACAAAGTGTTCAATAGATGCTAAAGCAAGAAGAATTCTTATAGTTGATAGATGACACACAGACGAATAAATATCAAAATAGTATATTCCACTTTATTGTTTATAGCCTTTAGCTACTAAACGTGCTTTGTATCTGGCTATTGATCCATCACTATTCAGTTTCTTCTTCAATACCCACTTACAGCCTATAGTCTTTGTGACATTCTGACTTCCTAGTCATTTTCATACTCATTAAGGAGAAGTGTATCTAGCGATGTGTTTCAATCATATCTCACTCGAATCTGATCCATTTGAGTAGGCTGGCCAAACGCGAGACGCTAACGCGAGACAAGGTACGTGGACCTAGGGAACTCCAATAGGAAATGGCGCTTTGACCATAAGGATTGTCGAGGAGACATTTAGAACCACAAAAGACCGATCTAAGAACGACTAAGGAATGCATTGCTAGCATTGTACAAGTGGAGCACGGGTGATACCGCCTAACCAACATATAATTTGTAAAATTTTTCTAAATCGAACGATGATGATCGAGACCACAGGAACTAGTGATAGACCCTCACAATTACATGACAACCAAAGTCGCCATGAATTGACGAGCCCTAAATGTGATATGAATCACAAGGTCGATATGTGTAACGTCTGCAAAAGTCGTCTGTCGGTTCGGGATAGGCTGGAACCACGTCTGATAAAGAAAACGATCAAAAACGAGTCTTGAAAATTGAAAATGGAGAATCAAGAATTCCAACGTCATGATTGGATTGGCCATCGCCTTATCGAATAATATTGGAATGAGAGAAACAACGTTCCTGACGTCGGGGGTAAAATTACCATTTTGCCCCTCAAGCCCTAGCCTTACTTATATAATTGGACGAGGGCATTTTGCTCTTTAACATACCTCTATAGCCACCGAAAATGAGAGAGAATCTTGGCCTTTGGATTAGCTTGATTGACACATTAGACATGTGTCAATAGATTAGGCCATGAGTGGACATATCCACTTTTCCCAACTACCATTCAACTTGTTGACTTTTGAAGATTGAATATAGCCTTCTCTCTCTCTCTTGCCCAGTCAATCTCCCCCATTTTCACCGAGAGCCATCTTCTTCTTCTTCTTCTTCTTCCCTTTGCCAAACTGCTGCTCGCCCAACCAATTCTGTGCCGCCTGTTCGCTGCCACCGACGACCCTCTCTGGCTACTTCTAGCCGCCGAGCCAACCATCCACACCTTTTCGACCTCTTACCGACATCCTCAAAGTAAAGCAAGTCGTTTGACCCATCGAAGAGCTCCAGCCAGCCGATCTCCAGCAAGTCGACGGAAATCATCGTAACCAGAGGTAAGCTACATTTCTGGCATCTTAGGACCTCGAAACTTTGGAGTTTTTCAACTAAATTTTGTAGAGATCTAGGGGACTCATAGATGATCTGTGATAAAAATTTGGGGTCAATTTGATGGAGTTTTGACATAAAATGGGTCTTGTGTTTGAAGGGCCAGAACTGCCAGTTTGAGGACTAAGAGAAACCGGTGATATTCAAGGAGTTTCCGACGACGACTCGGCCTCAAATCTTCAGTGAGCTTCCCCAACCCTAAGATCTACATGTGAGTAAGTAGGTTAGTGAATAAATTAGAGATTTGAAGTAGCTTAAGGGCTGGATATTGGCGGTATACACAGAATCGAAAATAGCCCAGTTCGGTTCTGTGCATACCGATTTTGTGAGGGCTGTTGATGGTTGGATTTGAGTCTCAAATTCATCAATGAGATATGCTAGGATGTTGGAAGACATGTCATTAAGGTTTGTGGTCCATGGATCGGTGATTGGGCAAGAGAAATTGACGGTTGAATGAAATTTCAATAGGTTGCATGACTGAATTGTTCTTGGACTGCTTAGACCGAGTTCTTGAAGTGCTTGGGAGAAGGATTTTGTGACATTAAGCTTGAAGTAAGGAACCCGAAACCTATGATAGGAAGATTGGACTCAATTAGGCGAGTCTGGTGGATTTTTGGGTGATCCTTAAAGGGTTTTTAATGTGATTGTTCTTTGTGCGTCTTAGGACGGTATAGAGGATTTGAAAGTGTGTCAATGTTTTTGTTTTGAAATGACTACCATGTGTGAATGCCAACTGATCGTCTTACATGCCATAAGTGTGTGATTTATGCCTGAGTTGCACATTGCATTATGTGTGCGAATTGAATTGAAACTTTGGCATGGTTGAGACAAGGTAGTACCCTAAGGCGTATGAGACGCGGGGTGGTGTGAGGAATACCCTAAGGGGCTGAGGCGCGGGGTTGGAGTTGTATGGCACCCTGATGGGTATGAGACGCAGGGTTGAGAAGGTCATAGTCCCGATGCGTTGAAACGCCGGGCGAAGTTGTAATGTGTCGACACTGACCTGGAGTAACATTGAAACTTGATGCATTTACGCGGGTTGTTAATGACGGTCTGATGCGTTTACGCGGACCAAGCTTGAGGCGTTCTAAACGCGGGCATGAGAATGAGGTAGTCTAAAGGATGGAAGTGGTGATGTGGTGATGTGGCATGGCGATTTGTGCATGATCATCTGGATGTGTTATGATGCCATGATTGTATGCCTAACATCTGTGTGTTGTATCGATAATTGAATACCTCGCATGTTTATTGGTGTGAAATGCTAGTATTTATGACTGCCTAAGTGGACTGTCGGCCAAACCTAGGGTTAGGATCCACCTTACTGAGATGTAAATCTCACCCCGTTGTGGGACCTCCTTTTTACAGATCCTGAGTCTTAAGATGTGGCCTATCATATTTGGAGACCCCAAGGAGATGTCTATCTATTTTGATGAGCTCCCAACGGGCAGGGGACTATTTATGTTAGAAAATGTACAATAGTGTGGGTAGACGAGGGCAGTACTAGCTAGAAGCCTCATAGGTATGAGGCCTGGATCTAGAAGGTTGGAGATGTTTCTATAGGTCCGCTGAAGCCTACTGAGGTGCCCTAGGGAGTTATCCTTAGTTGGTGTCCTCCCACCCGAGATTTAGAGAAGGCTGAGGGGTCAGTTGCAGGTTCGAGAAATGAACCTGAGAAGACCCCAACCTTAGAGGATACTGAGGAGGTCATAGTAGTCAAGGCTACAGAGGATGACCTGGTGGAGTTGTTCGCTGACGAGACCATGGAGGACACCGTAAAGATTTGCTCGGAGACCTTCTTGGAGTACGTGCCCACGGAAGAGGCAGAGGAGACTGATGACTCCAGCAGTTCGTCTTAGGAGCTCCTGGTATTCTAGTCCAACTTTTGACGACGACCCTGATGCCTGTTTCCTTTGATGGGTGACAGACCTCTTTGTATTACCACGTCTCCTTAATGGATCTAGTTTCTATGATCTTGTATGAACTTTCAAATATTATGTATTATGATATTATCGCTATCCAGGTCTCTCTTTATAAATGTACGAAGGAGTTATTACATTGTCGCTTCCGCGTGTTTATATATAACACGTCTCTCAACTATGTGCGGATCTTGAGACATCGAGAGATATCTTGGTTTGCTTGCAGGGAGTCGTGTGCTCGAGCCTAGGACGCAGGGTGTGACATCCCCGTTTGCTTGGTATCAGAGCAAGGTCAGCTCGATCCAAAGTTGATTGAGCACTGGAGTAATAAGGAGGATTAAGTTGGGACAAAGACGGGTAGCGAGACCTTAGGAGACTGGTTAGGATAAGACATGGGATGCATAGAATGTAACTTGGCATTTATGGTTGGCATTTGGCCTTAGCAGGGTTGTGGAAATGCATAAGTTCCCTACTCAGTGTTGAAAGTCATTTCTGAATTTTGGCCTGTTAAGTGAATGAGTATGGCTTGTTGTAGTGAACCGTTAGAGTAAACGAAACTGAGGAATGGCCATGGGCTACTTATTGAAATGTTTCTGGAAATTGTTGTGTGGAAGACTGTTGTGTTATCATTGTTTCTGTTGAAGCATAGTTGGTAGCTTTGGACTCGGATAAATGAGTGACTACTAACTCCTTGATGAACTTGTGGAGGACCAGGCTCAGTAGAAGAATATATGGATGAGCAATCCATCTAAGAGATCTGGAAGACCTAGAGGCGGAGCCTCTAGCTCGAGGTCGCCTATAGTAGAAGACCCGAGGATGGATGGCGTACTAAGGGCGCTAGAGAGAATTGGTGATCTCATTGACAGGCAGACCCAGGATCGGGATATTGCCACAGCCCAGGCAATCGGAGCCGCCATAACTGCCGTCAACACCAACAACGACAACAACGGGGGCAATGGAAATCAAGGTGAACATGGCCAAAGTAATGCGGCAGTGAATGCCCAGGAAGAGATTGTCGTGGCCAGACAGATGGGTCAACTGGTGGAGCAATTCATTAAACTAAGCCGACCCAGTTCGACGGGACTGGAGACCTCGAGCTAGCACCCTGGTGGATTGAGAAGTTGAGAAAAGCCTTTGGAGTACTGAGGTGCACAAATGAAGAGAAAGTATTGTTGGCGGTGTACCAGCTAGAAGGGGACCGTGAACGATTGGTGGGTTGCCATCAAGAATGGAGTTTTCGCTGAAGGAACATCCGTGATCTGGGATGCCTTTAAGACGGCATTCAACGACAAATACTTTTCGGAGACGGCCAGGGAAAGGAAGCAAGTAGAATTTCTACAGCTATGTCAAAATTAGCTGTCGGTAGATCAGTATGAGGCCGAGTTCTCCATACTATCAAGGTACACACCTCGATCTGTAGAGAATCCCTAGGAGAAGGCATGGAGATTTCGGGATGGATTGAGGCCTGAACTCCGTAGTCAGGTGATAGCCCTAAACTTGAGGACCTATAAGGAAATTTATGAGCGGGCCCAGATGATCGAGAGGGATTTAAAGGAGAAGAATGCCGCATCTGGATCGCGATTTACTTCATTTCGAGACAACCGCCAGATGAGCAAGAAACCGATGGCGGGCAATAGGCATTTTATACCTCCAGTAAAGAAAAACATAGTGAAGCCACCGAACCATACGAACTAGAGCTGCCGTCTCTGTGGCAGGAGGCATGGAAATGGGCCATGCCCGGTAAGGACTGGAGCCTATTTTAAGTGTAGTCAGATGGGCCACCAGATGAGGACGTGCCCGAACCAAGCTCCGGCGAGTCGACCTCAAGGACAGAGACCGCAGGCTGGATCATCGGCTGCCACTCCTTAGATCGATCAGAATCGACCACCAGCTCAGGGTAGGGTATATGCAGTAACCCGCAGAGAGGCGGAGGAAGCGCCAAGCGTGGTCACAGGTACGGTTTACTTGTGTGACCAAGCTGCATATGTATTATTTGACCCTGGTGCCACGCATTCATTTGTGTCTGCTCAGTTTGCTGATTTGGTGGGTATGAAGTTAAGACTGTTAAGTATAATTTTGCATGCTGTCACTCTGTTAAAGGATAATATATTGGTTTCCTTAGGCTGTGCTAATTGTGAAATTATAATTGGAGGGAGTAAGGAGATTATTGATCTAGCTGTATTACCCATGTATGATTTTGATGTGATCATAGGGATGGACTGGTTGGGTAAACAAGGGGCAGTGGTAAATTGTGATAGTAGAATAATTCGTTTCTATCCGGAAGGTCGCCCTAGTTTTGAATTTGTGGGAAGTCGAGGAGGAATCTCAATTCCCTTAGTCTAATCTCTTGAAGTGACAAAGTTGATATCTGAAGGGTGTCAAGCGTACTTAGTTCCAGTGATGGACACGACTATCGAGAAATCGAAACTAGAGAGTATTCCGGTAGTGCGTGAGTTCCCTGACATTTTTTCCAAGAGTTGCCAGGATTTCCACCTGAGCGAGAGATAGAATTCGTGATCGAGTTAACTCTTGAAACGGAGCCGATCTCGAAAGCACCTTATAGGATGTCCCTGTCAGAATTGAAGGAGTTAAAGGTACAAATGCAAGAACTATTGAATAAATGATTTATCCGACCGAGTGCGTCATCGTGGGGAGCGCCGGTATTGTTTGTGAGAAAAAAGGATGGGTCCTTGCGTCTATGCATCGACTATAGGCAGTTAAACTAGGTAACAGTGAAAAATAAGTACCCACTGCCAAGAATCGTCGACCTGTTTGATCAGTTGCAAGGAGCGGCGGTATTATCAAAGATTGATCTGAGGATCGGATATCAACAGTTGAGGATTAAGAAGGAAGACATACCTAAGACTGCTTTTAGGACGAGATATGTTCATTATGAGTTCACCGTAATGCCTTTTGTATTGACCAATACTCCAGTCGCATTCATGGATTTGATGCATCGAGTGTTTAAAGAATTCCTGAATAGATTCGTCATAGTCTTTATTGACGATATCTTGATTTACTCGAGGAGTGATGCAGAACACGAGGAGCACCTGAGGATTGTCTTACAGACCTTGAGAGAACACTCGTTATACGCTAAGTTGAGCAAATGCGAGTTATGACTGAATAAGATAGCGTTTCTTGGTCATGTGGTGTCGAGAGAAGGAATTACAGTGGATCCTGCAAAGATCGAAGCTGTAAAAAATTGGCCTAGGCCTACTACGGTCACGGAAGTCAGAAGGTTCTTGGAATTGGCAGGGTATTACAGACGTTTTGTAGAGAAGTTTTCATCCACAGTCATCCCATTGACGAGGTTGACGAAGAAGGAAACAAGGTTTGAATGGACAGATAAGTACAAAAAGAGTTTCCAAGAACTCAAACATCGATTGACGACTACACCAATGTTGACGATTCCATCAGAACCAAAAGGCTATGAAATATACAGCGATGCCTCGCTGAAAGAACTAGGCTGTGTGTTAATACGGCATGGAAGAGTGGTGGCCTACGCGTCCCAACAACTGAGACCACATGAAATGAACTACCCAACTCACAATCTAGAGTTAGCAGCGATCATTTTTTCTCTAAAGATCTGGAGACATTATCTGTGTGGCGAGAAGTTTCAGATTTACATCGACCACCAGAGCTTGAAGTACCTGTTTTCCTAAAAGGAACTAAATATGAGGCAACGTCGATGGATGGAGCTGCTCAAGGATTATGATTGTGATATATTGTATCACCCTGGGTATTACAGACGTTTTGTGGAGAAGTTTTCATCCATAGTCATTCCATTGACAAGGTTGACAAAGAAGGAAACAAGGTTTGAATGGACAGATAAGTACGAAAAGAGTTTCCATCCACTGCGATTCCTTCTCTCGACACCACATGACCAAGAAACGTTATCTTATTCAGCCAGAACTCGCATTTGCTCAACTTAGCGTATAGCGAGTGCTCTCTCAAGGTCTGCAAGACAATCCTTAGATGCTCCTCGTGTTCTGCATCACTCCTCGAGTAAATCAAGGTGTCGTCAATAAAAACTATAACAAATTGGCCTAGGCCTACTACGGTCACGGAAGTCAGAAGTTTCTTGGAATTGGCAGGGTATTACAGACGTTTTGTGGAGAAGTTTTCATCCATAGCCATCCCATTGACGAGGTTGACAAAGAAGAAAACAAGGTTTAAATGGATAGATAAGTACGAAAAGAGTTTCCAAGAACTCAAACATCGATTGACGACTGCACCGGTGTTGACGATTCCATCAGGACCAAAAGGCTATGAAATATACAGCGATGCCTCACTAAAAGGACTGGGTTGTGTGTTAATACAGCATGGAAGAGTAGTGGCCTACGCGTCCCAACAACTGAGACCACATGAAATGAACTACCCAACTCACAATCTAGAGTTAGCAGCGATCATTTTTTCTCTGAAGATCTGGAGACATTATCTGTGTGGCGAGAAGTTCCAGATTTACATCGACCACCAGAGCTTGAAGTACCTATTTTCCTAGAAGGAACTAAATATGAGGCAACGTCGATGGATGGAGCTGTTTAAGGATTATGATTGTGATATATTGTATCACCCTGGGAAGGCAAACAGAGTCGCAGATGCACTGAGTCGGAAGTCGAGCATCGCGTGTCTGCTAATAAAAGGTTGGTCGATGATCGAGGATTTAAGAGATTCTGAGTTCAGATTGGAAGTCTGCCAGTCGTCCAGTTTGATGGCTACATTGAGGGTAGAACCTGAGGTCTAGAATGGACTAAAGACCTTACAATTTACGGATCCAGAAATTCAAAAAATTCTGCAGATGGACGTGACAAAGAGAAAACTAGAGTTCTAGGTGTCGGAGGACGGAATCTTAAGGTTTCAAGGACGTCTATGCGTGCCAAAGGATGAAGTACTCAGGGAAATGATTTTATCGAAGGCTCACAGGAGCAATTATAGCATCCACCCGGGAAGTACGAAGATGTATCAGAATCTGCGCCAGCACTACTAGTGGAACGGGATGAAGGTGGATATAGCGAAGTATGTGGCAAAGTGTTTGACATGCCAGCAAGTGAAAGCGTAGCACTATAAGCCTAGAGGATTATTACAGCCACTGGAAATATCGGAATGGAAATGAGAGCATATAATGATGGACTTTGTGATGGGACTCCCGAGGAGCCAGAGAGATCACGACTTTATATGGGTAGTCGTGGACAGATTGACTAAGTCCGCACACTTCATCTCGGTGCGAAAGTACTTCGCAATGGATAGATACGCCGAGTTGTACATGAGGCAGATAGTGAGGCTGCATGGAGTACCCGTGACAATTACCTCAGATAGAGACCCCAAGTTCACAGCGAACTTTTGAAAAAGCCTTCAAAAAGCAATGGGAACCCAACTGCAGTTTAGCACAGCGTACCATCCACAAACGGATGGATGGACGGAGATTCAGACGCTTGAGGATATGTTGTGAGCGTGTGTCATAAAATTTAAAGGTGGATGGAAAGATCAGCTGCATTTGGTGGAGTTTGCGTATAATGATAGCTACCAGCAGAGCATCCAAATGTCATCATTTGAAGCACTTTATAGAAGGGCTTGCAGAACCCTAATTTGCTGGGATGAGGTTGAAGAAAGAAATATCACAGGCCTAGAGTTGGTAGAGCAATCTGTGGAAGCGGTAAGGATAATTCGAGATATACTGAAGACGGCACAGAGTCGTCAGAAGAGTTATGCGGATAAGCAGCATAAGCCTTTGGAATTTCAAGCAAACAACCATGTTTTCCTCAAGGTGTCACCGATGAGAGGATTATCATGATTTGGAAAGAAGGGAAAACTAAGCCCAAGGTACGTAGGTCCATTTGAAATACTGGAGCGGATTAGGACCTTGACCTACAGGTTTGCCTTACCGCCTAATCTATCCTAAGTGCATAATGTCTTCCACGTGTCAATGCTGCGAAAATATGAACCAGACCCAACACATGTGCTAAACTACGAGATCACAGAAGTGGACGACTGGGTATCCTACATGGAGAAGCCGGTCAGGATCGAAAATCGGAAGGAGCAAATTCTTAGGAATAAGGCGATTCCATTGGTCAAGGTTGTGTGGGAGCACATGGAACCGAAGGCGCCACGTGGAAAAATGAAGAGAAGATGAGGCGACAACACCCCTATTTGTTTGAGTAATTAAGGTTGATGTAAATTTCGAGAACGAAATTTTTGTAAGGGGTGAAGAGTTTTGACATTCTAATTTCCCAGTAATTTTCAAACTCATCAATGAGAAGTGTATCCAGCGATGTGTTTCAGTCATATCTCACTCGAATCTGATCAATTTGAGTAGACTAACCAAAAGGGAAAGGCTAATGCGAGACGAGGTATGTGGACCTAGGGAACTCGAATGGAAAATGGTGCTTTGACCATAGGGATTGTCGAGGAGACATTTAGAACCACAAAAAGTCGATCTAAGAACGATTAAGGAATACATTGCTAGCGTTATACGATTGGAGCGCGGGTGATGTCTCCTAACCAACGTATAATTTGTAAAAATTTTCTAAATCGAACGGTGATGATCAAGATCAAAGGAACTAGTGATAGACCCTCACAATTACATAACAACCATAGTCGCCATGAATTGACGAGCCCAAAATGTGATATGAATCACAAGGTCGATACGCGTAACGTCTGCAAAAGCCGTCCGTCGGTTCAGGATAGGCTAGAACCACGTCTGATAGAGAAAACGATCAGAAACGAGTCTTAAAAATTAAAAATGGAGAATTAAGAATTCCAATATCATGATTGGATTGGCCATCGCCTTATCGAAGAATATTGTAATGAGAGAAACAACGTTCCGGACATCGGGGGTAAAATTACCATTTTGCCCCTCAAGCCCTAGCCTTACTTATATAATTGGACGAGGGCAGTTTGATCTTTAACATACCCCTATAGCCACCAAAAATGAGAGAGAATCTTGACCTTTGGATTAGCTTGATTGACACATTAGACATGTGTCAATAGATTAGGCCATGAGTGGACATATCCATTTTTCCCAACTACCATTCAATTTGTTGACTTTTAAAGATTGAATATAGCCTTCTATCTCTCTTGGCCAGTCATTCTCCCCCATTTTCACCGAGAGCCATCTTCTTCTTCTTCTTATTCCCTTTGCCGAACTACTGCTCGCCCGACCGATTTTGTGTAGCTAACGACCCTCTCCGGCGACTTCTTGCCACCGAGCCAACCATCCACACCTTGTTCAACCTCTTGCCGACATCCTCGAAGTGGAAGCAAGTCGTTTGACCCATCGAAGAGCTCCGGCCAGCCGATCTCCCACGAGTCAACGGAAATCGTCACAACCAGAGGTAAGCTACATTTCTGGCCTCTTAGGACCCCGAAACTTTGGAGTTCTTCAACCAAATTTTGTGGAGATCTAGGGACTCATAGAGTGATCTTGTGTTTGAAGGGCCAGAACTAACGGTTTGAGAACTAAGGGAAACCGGTGATATTTAAGGAGTTTCTGCCGACGACTCGGCCTTAAATCTTCGGTGAGCTTCCTAAACCCTTAGATATACATGTTAGCAAGTATATTAGTGAATAAATTGGAGATTTGAAGTAGCTTAAGAGCTGGATATTGGCGGTATACACAGAATCGAAAATAGCCCGGTTCGGTTATGTGCCTACCGATTTTGTGGGGGCTGTTGATGGTTGGATTTGAGTCTCAAATTCATCAATGAGACATGCTAAAATGTTGGGAGACATATCATTAAGGTTTGTGGTTCATGGATTGGTCATTGGGCAAGAGAAATTGACGATTGAATGAAATTTCAATAGGTTGCACGGCTGAATTGTTCTTGGGCTGCTTGGACCGAGTTCTTGAGGTGCTTGGGAGAAGGATTTTGTGACAATAAGCTTGAGGTAAGGGAACCCTAAACCTATGATAGGAAGATTGGACTCAATTGGGCGAGTCGGGTGAATTTTTGGGTGATCCTTGAAGGGTTTTTAATGTGATTGTTCTTTGTGCATCTTAGGACGGTATAGAGAATTTGAAGGCATGTCAATGTTTGTGTTTTGAAATGACTACCATGTGTGAATGTCAGTTGATTATCTTACATGCCATAAGTGTATGATTTGTGCCTGAGTTGCACATTGTATTATGTGTGAGAATTGAATTGAAACTTTGGCATGATTGAAACATTGAAGTACTTTGAGGCATATGAAACACAAGATGATGTGAGGAATACCCTGAGGCGTATGAGACGCAGGGTGGTGTGAGGAATACCCTGAGGCGCTGAGGCGCGGGATTGGAGTTGTATGGCACCCTGATGCGTAGAACGCGAGGTTGAGAAGGCCATAGTCCCGATGCGTTCAAACGCAGAACGGAGTTGTGATGTGTCGACACTGGCCTGGAGTAACATTGAAACCTGATGCGTTTACGCGGGTTCTTAATGACGGTCTGATACGTTTACGCGGACCGAGCCTGAGGCGTCCTAAACTCGGGCATGAGAATGAGGCAGTATGAAGGGTGGAAGTGGCGATGTGGCATGGCGATTTGTGCTTGATCATCTGGATGTGTTATGATGCCATGACTGCATGCCTGACATCAGCGTGTTGTATCGATAATTGAATACCTCGCATGTTTATTTGTGTTAAATGCTAGTATTTATGACTGCCTAAGTGGACTGTCGGCCTAACCTAGGGTTAGGATCCACCTTACTAAGATGTAAATCTCACCTCGTTGTGGGACCCACTTTTTATAAATCCTAGGTCCTGAAGATGCGGCCTATCAGATTTGGAGACCCCAAGGAGATGTCTGTCTATTTTGATGAGTTCCCTGACAGGCAGGGGACTATTTATGTTAGAAAATATACAGTAGTGTGGGTAGACGAGGGTAGTACTAGCTAGAAGCCCCATAGGTATGAGGCCTGGTTCCGGAATGTTGGGGGTGTTTTTACAGTGCCGCTGAAGCCCACTGAGGTGCCCTGGGGAGTTATGCCTAGTTGGTGTCATGCCACTCGGGATTTAGAGCAGGCTGAGGGGTCAGTTGTCGGTTCGAGGAACGGATCTGAGAGGACCCCGACTTGGAGGATACTAAGGAGGTCATAGTGGTCGAGACTATAGAGGATGACCTGGTGGAGCCGTCCGCTGACTAGACCATGGAGGACACAGTAGAGGTTTGCTCGGAGACCTTCTCAGAATACGTGCCCACGGAGGAGGCGGAGGAGACTGATGACTCCAGCAGTTCGTCTTAGGAGCTCCTGGTATTCTAGTCCGACTTTTGACGGTGACCCTGATGCCTGTTTCCTTTTATGGGTGATAGACCTTTTTGTATTACCCCGTCTCTCTAGTGGACCTAGTTGCTATGCTCTTGTATAAACTTTTGGATATTATGTATTATGGTATTTTCGCTATCCAGGTCTCACTTTATATTTGTACTAAGGAGTTATTACATTGTCGCTTCCGCGTGATTCTATATAACACGTCTCTCGACTATGTGCGGATCTTGGGACATCGAGAGATATCTTGGTTTGCTTGCAAGGAGTCGCGTGCTCGGTCCCGAGGCACGGGATGTGATAGTCTTAGCCCTTTATAATACGTCTCTCGACTATGTGCGGATCCTAGGACATCGAGAGATATCATGGTTTGCTTGTAGGGAGTCGCGTGCTCAGGCCCGGGGCGCGAGCCGTGACAATCTTAGCCCCTTTTGGTAAATTGAATAGCGGCCAAGTGTGATTCTGCAGCAAAGAACTCATTTCACCATTTATGGTTTCTGCCGACAGTAGAGATTCTCTAGATCTCATTGTTTCTTGATAGGAGAATGGATCATCCTCTACATGGTAAGTAACAAAGTTTTCACAATAACTTTTGGGAACTCTCTCTCTTGAAGATACTCTAATCGGAACTGATTCAATGGCTAGCTATGTGGAATTAGTGTCAGAAGGACCTACTTCAAATTTAACATGAGACTCTGAAATCATATACGTAGGTCCAGCAACATTCAAGCCATGATCTCTGAGAAACTTGTTTTCAAAGAATTCTTCATCTCTAAATTCTATCATTGTGTTAGTAGATAGATCCAAAAATCTATTTGCAACACTATCTTCTGCACTACATAGATATACACAAGTAATTATTCTAGGTCCCACCTTAGGGGCACTACAGCTCCTAGTCTTAAGAGTATCATATTTACAAGGATGCTTATGTCATATCCCATAAGGTATCATAGATAACTTAGAGTGCGGCAACCTGTTCAAGATATGATTAGCAATTAAAACTGCTTCTCCCCAGTAGAAGGAAGGTATTTCGGCTGTAAGGAACATGAAATTTAACATTTCAATTAGCGTTCTATTGTTACGTTCGGCAACACCATTTGAGTAGGGTGAGTAAGCAGCGGTGGTTTCAAGTATTATCCCCTCTGAAGCACAAAATTCTTTAAACCCTGTCATTGTATATTCACCTCCTCTATCACTCCTAAACCTCTTAATTTTCAAGTTGAGTTAATTTTATACTCTAGACTTGAAAATCTTAAACTTTTCAAAAGCCTCATCTTTCGATTTCAACAAATAGACATGACAATATCTAGAAAAATCGTCTATGAACGTTATTAAATACTTCCAGCCACCTCCAGTAATGTAATTTTTAAAGTCACAAAGGTCAGAATGTATTAGCTCAAAAAGTTGCGCGCTTTTAGAAACCAACTTAAAAGGTTTTCTAGTAATCTTAGTCTCTACGCACGCTTCACATTTGTCAAATCGAATAGAAGTATCCAATGAAATGTTGTGAGTTTTAGCAAGATGTTGCATTTTCCTGGAGTTCACATGTCCAAATCTATTGTGTAACAACTTTGGATCAATCAAAGTAGAGCTCACATGGTTTATGCTATCAATATCTAAACTCAACCTATACATACCATTAACCATAAATGCACAATCGAAATAACATGAGTTAACAGATAAAGTTACTCTACCATTCATAGTTGAAAAAGACATACCAACTTATCAAGTAAACTCATAGATATCAAATTCTTTTTAAGGAAATGTATTATTCTAACATGTTTCAGAGTTAGTAATTTACCTGAAGAAAGCACTAAATTTGCAGTTCCAGCATGAGTTACCTCTGTCTCACCATCATTACAATTTTTCACGGTGTCTTTCACTTCTATGACCTCAGTGAGTAAGTTCTTGTCATTTTGTAAAATGACAAGTAGCTTCACTATCCAACCACTACTCAAAAGAGACACTGACCTTTCCATTTTTCATCATTCTAATGAAGGTTTAAGGCTCATACTCATTAACTAGCATATTGGCTTCATTTTGTGGTGCGTCATTCTTTGGTTTCTTTGATAATTTATACTTTGCTGGCCAGTGACCCCACTTTCCACAGTTATGGCACTCGCCATTCTTCTTCCTTTTGGAGATAGTCTTTTTGGCCCCTAATTATAAAGAGGATTCACCTTTTGGTGACTTGGACTTTTTCTGAGGTTTATTGGAATGTGAAACAAAGTTAGCAAATGACTTTTATTGACCTACTTGTTCCAAACTCTTTCTAGTAATATTTTGATCCTCAATGTATATATATATCTCTTTAATTCATCCAGTCTCATCTATTCTTTCTGTCTGTGCATTTCAGTCTTAAAAGAACTCCATTCAGCAAGTAGCTTACTCAACACAGGACCAACAAAGAGATTGTCAGACATATCAAAGCCATCCTCTTTCAACTTATTTCTCGTGTTCTCAAGTTCAATTAACTGAGAATTGATACTCGAATTCATATTGAATTTAAAGTCAAAGAACTTCTCTGCTAGGAGAGTTTTAGAGAGCCCTTCTTGTTTGTGGAACTGAGCGTTCAAGTGATCACATCTCTTTCGCCATCTTATACTCACTATAAGTTATAGCTAGACAAGGATTTAGAGAGGTCAACAAGTAATCTCTACAGAAATCTTCGTCTTTGTTCCATTGATATTCATCCACATCTTCAGTGGTAGATGCAAAATTACTCAAAACAATGTAGAATATTTCACACTCTTTCATGCCAAATTGAACGTGTAACTTCTAACCATGAAATTCAATAACATCAAATGATTGCAGTTTTATAATATCATAGGAACTATGTTTTGCCATTTCAATCAGAGCAAAGAGTTAGAAAGAGTGCACCTTGGAGTCCTCGGAGTTCACAAAGTCGAATAACACCTCTAACATTGGTCAAACTACTCTGTAAAGATGGAATTTGTCAAAAATGGAATTTGTCAAAATATATCTCAAAAATGAGTCCAAAGCGCCCAAAAACCTTGAGATGGACTACCTTTGTTGCTGGAAATTTGCCAAAATACTCCGAAAATAGGCAAAAATATGCCGAAAATGCGCGATGTTACAGTACCCACGCACTATTATAGTAACATGTGCTACAGTAACAGTGAACTTCCGGCGGTCGTATCTTCTTCGTTTGATCTCCATTCGACACGAGTGACCACTCAAAACGTTCGTATCGACGAATAGAACGAAACTCAATTGGTCTCGACCTCTGAAATTGGCTATATTTTATGGGTTCTTGATTTAAAGATTTCGGCCACCCGAATTTCAAACTCAGATCCCGGACAAACCAACCGTCGAAATTGAAAGTAACTTGTACCCCTGAGTTCGTCTCGACGATATCTTTAAGTAGACACCTTGCTCGCTCAAATCCAACACACGAAGATAATACTTCAAGATTGTTGGAGTTTAGGGGTTGAGAGAGTAGAAAGGATTTTGTCTGCTTGAAGTATTACACCAAGAGACGTTAAGTTTGGAACGCTCAACAGTGTTACCTCCAGCATAGGAAACCCTAGAGTTATATGCAAACTACTGGGCTCCAGCCCATATGGACCCAAATAACCATGCTTTCACCTATTGAGCATGTATGTAAACAATTATATGGATTATATTAACAACATATTCAATATATCTTGGGTCACTACATTAATTGTTCACTGTTATATGGATGAAATATGCATCTTACATATGGTATCAGAGCCCGCGCATATTAGGTCGCGAATCGCGTTTTCCATAATTTTTGAAATTTTATTTTTCAAAAAAAAATTAAAATAAAATTATATATTTGACTTGCGTTCATTGGGATGAGATTGCACAACAAGGGTACCAAGATTTCTCCATACGCAATCCTCGGCTCTTGTTCACTCTGAGTTTGCGCTCTCCTTCTCTCTTCAAAACAAAGGAATAATGCCCCAAAATTAGCTAATGAAGTGTGCATCGGAGAACGCCATTTTTATTACTTTCGTGTGGATGGGGGGGTTTTGGTCTGATATGGTGTACATAACCAGATAATGAGATTTTCCATAAATAATAATAAAATAAATAAATAAAGAAGTTCAAAGAAAATTTTTTTCCCCTCCTTTCATCCTATGTATGTATGAAATAAGCATGTACAGCTCGATTTTGGACAAAAGTTAGATGTGGACGGTAAGTTTCAGAGAATGACAGTGCGGCCATGATGAAGTTCACGTGGAAGCCACACGCCAATTATCCCCACGCATGCTAAACATGGGCCTGCAGTGCTCGACACGTGCAGGCTGACGTCACTTGGCGTCACTCAAGCCTGGATAACTCGATCTGACTCAGTGACCCAATTCGATTTGTGAACCCAATCTGTCTAACCAATTGACCATTGACTCGAGCCATCCAGTCAAAATGGTCATTGACCGTTCTGGCCGGATCGCATAACCTAGTTCGCTGGTTGGCTAAAAAGGTAGCGGTTGGATCAGATAAACCAGTCGAACCGATTTTCAATATCAGCCGAGACCAAACACGTGTGATGCATGTGCCAACGCGTAGGGACTGGGCACAAAAAAAAAGGAAGGTGCATGTGAGATATTTCAAGTATTGGCGTGCTACTTGTACTCTACCAGGTATTTATATATGGTTTCTTGAAAGACAGGTACAAGCTTACATAAGGACCACATACGGATATGGGGAGCATGATTTATCAATTACATGTTTACGGTTTGACATGTATTATTGACTGTATTGATGAAAATTAGCGGTGTGTAATTTTGTGGATGATTATTGCTAATTTTAAAAATTACATGCATATGGTAAATGTGAAATATAAATTTATATCTTAATTTCAGATAAATTCAATTGGGTTGTGACCACCCAAGCGGCACACTTAGTTGAGTTTAAGAAAGAATAGTTTATAAAGTATTGGGATGTCTCATGTTTTAATGCGTAGTTATACTCCCAAAGGAAATAATTACATATTTTTATATGGGGGGTTACATGTACAGCATATGGCTGAGGATTGATTAGTCTAAGTGTTGTCACACACCCAAAGGTGGTGATTAACGAAGATTGAGATAAATTCTCATGGTCGTTGTAATGTAGGAAGTATACAACTGCATGTCATGTTTTCTACCTAAAGATGATTATATGATGATGTATGTATCTCTCAATGTGAAAATTTCACATTATGCTAATTAAAAACATTAATTGTTTTATGGTCACCATTTTGTGAATGGCAACTCTATGAAAACTAAAAATTGAAATTTATTTGGGTTCAAGTTTTGAGAACTCAATGAGGATTTTCTGTTTACACGTGACGGGCAAATATTTGTATGCTTTTGTAAAGAAAGACCTTGTAGTTCTCAATTTCATTACTGAGAAATTTGAAAAGCATTACATGTTTATTGGGTAAAGAGCGATTGGATTCGCTTATTTGATATAAAGCAATCTATTAAAGAACGCTTGAAAAATATATTTTGGCAGTTAACTGCACTATTAAATAAATAAAGAAAGCCTTGAGAGCTTGAAATTAAATCTCGTCTATTATTGAGAGTGATATACGTATGCAATGACTCATAACATCAGGTGTGATGGTTCTATTAAGATTACATGTTACAGTTGATACAAGGACTTGGTTATCAAAACATGAGCATAAAGTAATGATTCTTTGGTATTAGTTTGTGAATTTATTCTATCTAAAGTCTCATATGGTTTGTGATGGCTAGATAGCAATGTAACATTTTATGTTGCGTTAACCATATAGGAATTTATAAACTGAAAGATGCTAAATCAGGATGAATCAAGCTCACTATAGAAACAACTATAAAGTTGATGTTGAATTGATAGGAATATCATTCCGAATTCAGGTTTTAATGTGACATTAAGAAACATATTTTATGTATTTTCCTTAAAGAAAGAATTTATTTTCCGAATCAAGTTTGGACATGTGTTATGACTCTTTTAAAATTTCAATAAAATAAAATAAAATTACAATTATTATTTCTTCAAATAAAGTTGAGTACTACACTATGTCCAATGGATTGTACAAATTATGTTTATCTCTCACTGAATTGTACATCACTTATATAGCTGAAAAAGGTTGCTTAAAAAGGACCTTGCTTAAGGTACAGTCATACACATTGCGGAATAAGCTTCTTGATCACATCTCTAAAGAAAAAGTGGAAAGACTGATAAAGTCAAACGTTTTGCTCACCCAGAAAAGTGACCTAAACACATGCGTAAATCGTTGTCGAGATAAGATAACTAAGATAAATCATGATGTTGTAGTCGACAGTTTGTCAGTTTTGACTATGGCGATGAGTATTAGGATCGACATGGCAATGCTGGATAGCTTAAAAAATCATTACCAAATACTTAAAAGGATTCTGGATTTGTGGCTTTATGCCTGGTAGTCCTAAATATAAAGATGTGGCTGAAAGGCAAAATCACACTCTATGGATATGACGAAAAGTATGATTTGTAAAACCGACTTATATGATTTTATGTGGGGTGAAACTTTGAAAGTAGCTCTTATTATTGTGAATTGTGTTTCTACCAAAAAAAAACTATTTCATTGACTTTTTGAACTATGGGATGGACGTTAATCCAGTTTGAACCATATTAAGGTTTGAGGTGTTTACGCAGAAATAAAGTTATATAATCCAACATTACATAAGTTGGACTCCAGAACCACTTAGTTTTACTTCGTACCTTACACAGATCATTCAAGGGGTATTGATTTATAATCCCAAAAGAGGAATAAGAATTGTGGAATTACAGATAGCTAAATCGCTGGAGATTAACATAGCCGAATAAAGGTAGTTGCTTACAGACTATTAAAGGTAATGGTGTGGTAGGAATAGCTGTGTTGTTCTTCCTGCCTATATATATGGTCATGGAACATTCTAAATCATGATTTGATTCTGTTGGGATTCAGGTTCTTGTTATTAAGACAATTTCTGATGAAGTTTATCAGACCCCACAAGCACAGAATAAAAGTTAAAGTAGTTCCTCCTAATAGATCTATCAAGCAAAGATGATTAGTTGTATCATTACCCTAAATAGTCTATCCATAAGAGCATAACTGCAAAATTGACTATATAATTGATCTAGTAATTTATACAGTTGTTATTTCTAGATCAATTATATAGTCGATTTTGAAGGCCAACGCCGAACTCCAAACCATGATGTATGCTTGGCTATTCATTATTTCTAGAAATGATCAAACTTTATTCAATGGTCATGTGGAAATCATGAATAGCCAAGCATACGTCATGGTTTAGAGTTCGGCGTTGGCCTTCAATGCCGAACTTGACAAAGCCAATGGAAAGGTTGAGGAACGTTACTCTGACCTTTTTCCCTCCTGTCGAAATTTTCCCTTCTTTTCTTTTTCTCCCCACCTTAATGGTATTTCTCACGATCTCTTCTTTTTCTCTCTATATGGCCGTGTATTACAATTGTGAATGGCCTCCCTTTCTTGTCTGAGCTAAAGGCATTTATATGGTGAAAACCTAGATCAAACTCTGATAACGTGGGTTTAAACCTTGGCCTTATTTCGACTGATAAACTTTAATAAAAGAAATTTTCACTTAATTAAATATGAAAATAAATCCAAGCCCTCAACTCCCATGCCTTACCGAATTTCTCATGCTATATCGATTACTTGTCAAATTTTGGGTCTATTTCCATCGTCAATCCAATGTAAAATGTAATGCATGAATGCATAAAATAAACAATCCTATATGACAAATGATTTAGTTATTTTTTATAGGAACAAAAATTTAATTCCTGATTTTATATGCAAAAAAAAATATTTAAAAAAAAGTCAAAATTTAGGTGTCAACAGCTGCCCCTCTTTGAATGGAAGCTCGTAGAGGTTTTGCTCAAAGACCAGAAGTGAAACCTAAATTTTGCGAATGCAGGTGATGAATTATTATTTTTTTTGCGGGAGTTTTAATCCCGTTTTCTGATACAAGTGAAATGATGCATGAAATGAAGTGCTAACATGTGCCAAAAATTTCTCTTTTCACCGTATTAGAGAAATATGTACATGGATCGCATATGGAATACATGTTTTACCAAATATCTCAAAATGTAGATGATTTCCTCAATCTCCAGACTTCTTTGTGGATGCTAGGATTTCAAGGTACTGAGTCCATTTGTCGCCATAAATTTCTTTCTGACGCGAAACAACGCAAGATCTGTGTATAGTCTAAAAATGTACTCGAGTTATGGTTCGAGCTGGCCATTTATTTTTTTCGAAATCACAAGAGCGCATACATTGTGAATTGAGAAAACGAACCAAGATCACATGTAGATCTTAGGTTTTGGGGGCCTTATCCGTTATCAAAGGTTTCCCTTTGATGCGAGACAATGCAAGATCTGTGTAGGGTTGAAAATGTGCTCGAGTTATGGTTCGAGCTGGCCATTGATCTCTTGGGAACCTCCTCAACGGGTCACCATGAGTAGGTAAAATAATCTCTCGCGACCTTCTCAGGAAGGTCTCATCGTATTGAGACAAGATATGCCTCTTGGGACCTCCTCAACGGGTCACCATGAGGTGGTAGAATGTCTCTTGCGACGTTCTCAATGGGTCAACATAAGCCGATAAAGTGTCTCTTGCGATCTCCTCAACGGGTCAACATGAGTCGGTAAAGTAATCTCTCGCGACTATATCAAGCAAATCTCACCGTATCAAGACGAGAGTTGCCTCTTGGAACCTCCTTAACGGGTCACCATGAGGCGGTAAAAGGGATCTCTTGTTACCTTCTCAAGCAGGTCTCACCGTATCAACACAAGAGATGTCTCTTGGGACCTTCACAACGGGTCACCATAAGTCGGTAAAAAGGATCTCTTGCACCCTTCTCAAACAAGTCTCACCATATCAAGACAAGAATTATATATCATCTGAATTGAATCAATATGACTACAAAATATTGTGATGCCTGAAAAATTATCAGTGCGATCACAAGAGGGATTGCGACTGAGGTCGATTTAAAAAAGGGTTCAGAAAACTTACCTGGATTCCGAAGAAACGGTGGGGATAACGAGCTAAATCGCCTGCACCATACCTGTTCAGTCATGTGCTTATAAACAAAATCAATTGTTAATGCAACATGATATGTCCACAAATCTTTTGAAATGTTTGCTTTACTTCCCTTTTTGCTTCCATTACGGAGCTCCATTGGAGAATTTTGTCAATAAGAAAACCTATCTGACTCTTTTGACAATTCAGAGGATTTGAAAGACTACCTGGTCAGCACTTGTCAGTAAGGTTCATCGATTTAATGACCTTTGAATGGATTTCTAGATCTCGAGAGGTGACTCAAACATCGGGAATGTGCTACCTACAAGACAATGTTAGAGGTAGAAAGCATACATGCTGAAACATGTTTAATGATTTGATGCTAAACTATATTGTTGAGTTTGCAAATGAAATAATGACTCATAACATGGTTCATGCACTACCATTCTGCCAAGTCTGCATTACCAATTCTGTTTAGTAAAGTAATCATATCATGAATACAAAATGTAATCTAAATGGAGGACTTCATTCCGAAAGGGCTTTCTCTCACTCTCGAGAAAACTTGTTTATCCTGGCTGTAGGATTTAAGAGAAATCACTCAATCTTACCATCGTCGCATTAGTAATCTCGCAATTAGTACGATCGAGCCGATTCGGAGGTCTTGATTAGGACCGTAACGAGGGCTAGGTCAAAGGTTTTCGAATGTGACTCCAATCAAGTCAAGGATAGTGAAATGAAGTTCTTCGTCATCTGTTTTGGGTTTACAAGTCAAGAAACCTAAAAAAATGAGAGAGAAATAATCTTGCTCGAACTTTTTCGAGCGATGCTTAAAATCATTTCACCCTATGTTAACTCAAGTGCCCTAATCAGAAGAGATATTGAAGGGTTGTAACGTAGGTTAGGATAAGGGACTGAGGAACGAAAAGGCTCATTTTGGCTCAGCAAATATATGAGAAGGATTTGATGTTAACGTCATGGCAGATTTGTCACCAATCTTGGCCTTCTGAAACAATCTTCAAAGGATACCAAGAGATGGTACATACTCTCAATCCGTTAGGAAATTTATAAAGAAGAATGCAAATTCATTTCGATGATGTTTACAAGCCAATGTACACGGCGGTACATTCAAAGATATCATACAAATGAAAAGAGATTGATTAGGCATTGGCCTTGCGTTTGGTAGACACTTTGCTTTTTTCTTTTTTTCTCTTTTTTTTATGCTCGGGATTTTTGTGGGATCGGCCTTTTCTTTTCTTACTCCCAACTCTCATTTTCTCTTTTTCTGAGAGAGAAATTTTTTTTTAGAGAATGCTCTTTTTTCGAAGAGATTTTTTTAGGGCTTTTCGACATTTTTATTCTGTCTTTTTCTCTTTCTTTTTTTTTTTGGAGTGGGCCCTTTTTAGGTTGATTTTTTTTTAAATCCCATGATTTTTTTAACAAGGAATTACATCAAGGATATTGACAAACATGAATCTAGAATACAAGAAATGAGTCTATTTGTGACCCCTCTGTTGACCTGATTCCTTTTAGCTCTGCTCCTTGAGGGAAATGTCATATTCGCAATTGGAATGAGTAAATGATCACCAACATGGGTTTAAGAAAAGAATTTGCAGGCTCAAGTGGGCCATGCAAAGGATATAGTGTATAGGATAGAGAAATGAATGTTCTTCATCATCCTAAGGCACTTGAATTAATATTCGAGCATAAATACAAAGAAACACCCGAAGATTGATGTTAGTCCGAGCAAGAGAATTTCTAACCATTTACCTCATGTTGCTACTGAAATTGCTTCATTTTGCCTCAATGTGGGGTGGTTCTTGACGGATTGAGAAATGAAATCGTCATTCAAAAGGGTTTAATCAATGGTCACCTGTAATATTTGGGATGGAGAAATGAATGCCTCTGTCATTTCGGCAATCGTACATTTTGCGAGAAAGCCCTTCGCCTTGAAGAATGCGGAATAATGCCATTCAACTCACTAGAGGTTAAAATTTAGGACGTGTGTTGAAATGGCTTGCCTTTCATCATCCTATCATGCCTCATTCTGTACATTCGATACATCATACGTGGTTTATATGTTCCCTGTTCAAAGTTGATAAATTAAACATGAAGAACAGTCATGTATAAACCATGCAATGGGTGAGCATTTTTAGGCATGCAAAATTTTAGTCAACTTCTCATGCTTTATGAAAACAGATTTGCTTGAAATGTAGAATATGTAAGCATGAGAAAAATTCTCAAAAATGAGAGAATCTGAGTTGCCCCCGAACATGTTAGTGAATTAGACAAGTCAGAGAATCTACTCCTCGAGTTGAGAACTAGCATAGTCCAATCTTTGCCCGCATGTGTTTTGGTTGCCCCTGTTCAATAATCAACATCATGGACGATCACACGATCCTGCAAAAAGGAAGGTATTAGATGAGACAGAGAAAAATACTTCATTTGTCAAAGTTGGGGCCTGCCGTTCGTTTGCCCCATTTTTTATTGGAATAGGCCACATCAGATGATCACAACTTTGCTAAAATGTAGGATCGCCTCCAAACATGGCCAGTGTGGGGAACTTAGTTTTGAGCTTTGGCATATGACTCGTTTTCGTGCTTGATCCTGTACAGAGAAATGTGCATTAATAGGGTCATAAAAGATGAAATGAGCAAAAATTTAAAGAGCTTTTGATGGTCGATTTGCTGCTATAGTAGCCATCAAAAACATGTCGCCCGACATGATATCTGCAAGAAGGATAATAGAAAGTCATTTTCAATAATGATCAGGCAAGGCAAGAGATACTCCCTTTGAAACTGGGCAGCCTTGGTTTCGTCCCTTTTGACTGATATAATCAAAAGATCAATCAAGGGTGAAGTTGGATCGACCTCGACTGGCCGACAGACTAGCATATGAGTTGGTCGATGTATTTCATATTGTCGAACTTGCCCTGATTCTTTCATCAAACTGAATCACAACCAATGAGGACATTATTTTGTCAAGGCACTGACCATCAAAACCATAAATGCGCCTACTAGCGTTGGGTCGTGCCCTGGTCTTGCATCATCCAAGAAATTGAGATATCGTGATGATTTTCTACAAACCCAAGCCTTTCTCGAATGTGTCGGATCGGCTTGATCCTTCTGTTTGTCAATATGCAGTCGCTCCATTGATTGGCATGTGAGAATAATCAAAGGCGAAGCATGTATTTGCCTTGACTGGTCAATGAATTGGGATCGGCCATGGATTTTAGAACTCGATGGCGAGCTACAAGGCCATCCATGGATTGATCGAGTTGATACTTAGTCAGAATTAACAACATGCCCTCGTGCCTCTGAATTAATTTCCTTTGAGGATTCTCCAAAAATATAACGCTAATGGAAAGCATCTCCATCAATCTATCGTCATCTTAAGGTGACAACATTGGATTATTCAGATAATCTTGCTTCATCAGTGAAGCCGTGTGCAAGCCATCATGGACGTTAGCGAATGTGGAGCGCTTGACATAAACGTTGGAATGAATGACTAATTTGGACTAGATAAAAAAATGGGTGAATCTTGACGGTCCATAATCACCTACAAAGAAGCAGAAATGCAATGAGTACATGACTTCAAAAGTGATTGGTCCATGAGTGGCCTAATCGACTTTGTTTTTCTTTTTTCTTTTTTTTTTTTGAAAAAAAAATTGGACAAACTTTCCTTAGGAAGATATGGGTGAATTTTTTTGGATTTTTCTTTTATAAGAATGAATTTTCAATGTCAATTTTGTCAAGAAAATCTTTTTACTCATTGGAGTATTGTGGGAAGGTGTGACAAATCTTTACATTTGCAAAATTCCCAGAAGGGATTTTTTTCTTATATACTTTTTTGAAAATGATTGCCACTTTGATTCCTTTTTCTTAGTAAAATGACCTTGAAATTGAGTTCAAAATTTTGATTACATCTATCATGAACATACCAAAAAATGAAATTGATACAAGATGAAGTTAGATGACTTACTTTGTCACGAAAAACAAAAATGCCAATCATACAGACATGCGCATGAGATGTGAGGTTAACCTTATTCTAACTATCCTAGAGGCTGACAAATTGAAGTGAAAGACTTGCGACGAGGCGACAATCTTGCGCACATAATCAAGATTAATCGTAATCTTACGACGTAACTAGGATTAGTCGGGTCATTTCAACTTCAGCTTTTCGAATTAAAATTATAACCCCGCTTCGGTAATCTTACCAAGCACAAATTATAACTTTTGAAACTCATTTTTGAAAAGAGAGTCAGGATCAAATTTGGACTAACTTTCAAACGTGATCTCACGAAGAACGTTAGGATCCAATCTCAATACAATCCTAAAACTAGCGGCCCAGGTCCCGCCTCAGGTATGTGTGGTATAGTGGCAATGCAATTAATCATGCACAATAATTAATAAGCAATCACCGCTTCAAAATGTGCATAATTAAACAAGTAATTCTTAAACACCAAAACCTGCAAGATAAAGGGTTAGCCAAACACTCTACCCCTTATAACTCCCATCTGCAAAACCACTTAACACATGGTAAAGGACTTACCTGGAGTTCAAATGCTGCCAAACAAAAAATGTAATAATTTTTTTTCATGAAATATTTTAAGGCCTAAGTCCACGAGGTTCTTAAGTTTTCAAAAATTAAGAATAATTGTCCTCAGCTGAGTCGCCAAGCTGTCGCAACCTAAAAAAATAAATTTTTCTAGGCTAATAGATTATCAGATTAATTATTTAACTAACCTAACTCAAACTCTCCCAAGTCCATCCCAAATCGTAACTTAAGCTTCAATTGATTAACATGTAATGAATTTTGAATTTTGAGTCGCCACTAATCATTTACGGTAGGTTGATTAGAACCTAAATAAAATAGCGGGAGAACTATTTTATTTTTACGAACCAAAGATTAAGAGTCCGGGGACTTGATTATGCTAGATTACTCTAACGTACTTTCAATACCATTTTATTTTATGAAAAATCATTTGAAGAGGCAACACTGATTGATTTTAACATAAGTCACTAACAAATGTTATCATGCGGGTGCACAATCAATTAATGAAACATCCAGAAATTAATATAATCAAGGTAGCATGCGCCACACAAGTTAATTCTTTTAAAAAAAAATCGACTTTTATATGAATGCATGAAAGATTATACTATATGCAATGCATGAATTTATTCTAGGGTGCAATAACATGGATAAAATGCAAGACTAAGTTAGATGACATGCAAATTAAACGAATGCACAAATGAGATCCTAAATTAATTAAATTAACTACATGACACGTAAATTAATTAAAATCAAGACATGCAATTCTAATATGCAATTGAAGCTCAAATGCAATTTAACATGACATGGCAAAGATGAATGATATGGCATGGATGACGTGGCAAGGATGACATGGCATAGATGATGTGGCAAAAATGACATGACATAGATGACGTGGCATAGACGACATGGAAAAAATGATTTTTTTTAAATTTTCGGATGAATTTGTTTCCTAAAATAGAACTATGTCAAAACAATATTTATTTTGCATATTTTAGAGTTCAAATTGACCTAAACCCTAATATGTTAAAGATATATTGTTTTAAACATAAAATTCTATCTAAACATGCAATTTCTATCCTAAAACGCAAAGATATGCAATTTTCAAATATGGAAGATGAATGAATGCAATCTTTTTTTTAGAATTTTCGGGATTACATCATGCAACATATATATTCTAAAAAATACGTCAATTAAGCAAATCAAATCAAATGAGAAAATTGAATATGTCAATCAACGTCAATCAAGAAAGTGGATATATCAATCAAGTTTTGAAATATTTCGCGAATATTCGAGTCAATCTTTAATTTGTAATCTTACGATTAACGATTGGACCCAAATCATTGCCTAATCGAGTATTCCATCGATAATCTTAAAGATGTACTTTCTCGATCGTGTGTCAAGTTGCGAATTAGGAAAGAAAATTTTCCTAATCAACTTGTATTTTTTTTTAAATATCCACTTTACGCAATATGCATGATATGCTCGAATATGCAGACATAATATGCAAATTTGGCAAAATAAGCAAGTGTACATTCAATTTAGGATAGAAAATTTACCATCTCACAAGGTTGCCCCTTCCTAATTTGAATTAGACCGAAGTTGGCAATCCAAGCTTGCTCCTTGGACCGGTTCGATTATGAAGAAATTCCACAGATCGGTTTGAGGATGGCTCGGTGGTGTTCAAGTTTGCCTGAAGTCATGAACGAAAGACTTGATGATGAAGCTCGAGAACTCACAATGATGATGCAATCTTCGCTCAATGAAGCAATGATCAACTCATTGCCAATGAAGGATCATCACGTGGATGCCAAGCTTGTTGGACGTTGGTGATGATTAGGATGATCCCACAAAGGCTTCAACACAAGAGTGCATTGGGAATTGTATGGATGAGACCTTACAAGTCAACAGTAACCACGTTGATCGTTGGAGGTGGCCTTGGAGTAGACAATCGTCAATAGACAGGCGCCGATGTGGAGGAGCTTGGCCGTGTGGAAATCATGAGTAGCCAACCATACGTCATGGTTTGGAGTTCGGTGTTGGCCTTCAATGCCGAACTTGACGAAGCCAATGGAAAGGTTGAGGAACGTTACTCTGACTTTTTTCCCTCATGTCGAAATTTTCTCTTCTTTTCTTTTTCTCTCCACCTTAATAGTATTTCTCACGATCTCTTCTTTTTCTCTCTCAATATGGCCGTGTATTGCAATTGTGAATGGCCTCCCTTTCTTGTCTGAGCTAAAGGCATTTATATATAGTGAAAACCTAGGTCAAATTCTGATAACGTGGACTTAAACTTTGGCCTTAAGGCCTTTTCTCGGAATTAAAATTTAGTGGGCTGAATTAAATATGAAAATAAATCCAAGCCCACAACTCCCATGCCTTAGCCAAATTTCTCTTGTTATATCGATTACTTGTCAAATTTTGGGTATGCTTCCATCGTCAGTTCAATGCAAAATGTAATGCATGAATGCATAAAATAAACTATCCTATATGACAAATGATTTAGTTATTTTTTATAGGAACAACAATTTAATTCCTGATTTTATACGCAAAAAAAAAGATTAAAAGAAAAAGTCAAAATTTAGGTGCCAACAAACGAGAGTTCTTACCCAAAAAAAAAACAAACGAACGAGAGGTGTGAGATGCTGATATAGTTATCCTCTGCTAGACATAGACCTAATTTAAGGGTGAATCAAGATAAATCTCGTGTCTTGTTTTCTCTTTCTCTCATCTTTTACTTTGTTGCGATTGTACGCCGATCCTTACAAAAGATTTCTCTCCCGAATTTGGTGACCAACTTTGTATTTTGCCCACAACTTCCTCCTAGAAGAGTCCAAATTGCTTGAAACTTGATTCATTTGATATTTTACACGTGGGTCATTACAATCATGCACGGATCTCTCTTAATTATGTGATTCAAGTGCTCTCTAAAATCCCGCAATAAGCGTTGTTCTTAACCCTTCATGTATATATAGGAAATTGCATCATTTAATTTGAGCTAATCCGCGAGTTGTACCATGTAGGCCTTCTCAACCTCTCCGATATCTAAGCCCTCCCCCTCCCCCCCCCCTCTCCCAAAAAAAAAAAATCTTCGATAAAATTGGAACTATGGTTTATTTTTTCTTTCCTTGACATGGTTAATTGAAAAATGCATCTTGAGTCAAAAAAACTAACCAAATGCGGCCGATGACAGGTTAATAATCCTTCCTCAATATCCACGAAACAGAGACACCAGACCCTCATTTTGTCCTTTGCTACTTGAATTATTCAAATAACGGGCGTTAAATCTCAAGGAATATTTATAAATCACCTTGTTTGATGATTGAGTAGAGAGTGGGTTCCAAGTCAAGCCTTCCGTTCTTGCTTCCTTGTCCATAGGAGACGGGGGAATAGAGTCAGGGAGAGTTTCACCTGAACTTTGCAGACCTGCTGACCACTGGGGGATTATACTCCGAACAACAAGTATTTGGTGACAAAATAAATATATCAAACCAACATCAGCGAGGACTGTAAGAAAGGGAAAAATAATATCTGCTCAAATCGTCTAATCCATTTGGATTTTATGGTTAGTGAGAGATTGGGTAGCTCAACCATCCGTTCGTTTAGAGAAAAATAAATTTCAGAAAAATATTTTTCTCATTTTTTTGATATTTATTTCGCGAAAAATAAATGAATTAAGGAAATATTTTCCACCCCCTAATTTTGTCCTTATTTGCTACTTAAATTATTTGAAAAACGCAGCTGAATTTTCGAGGATTGTTTGGAGATCACCAATGATTGATGATTACGCAGAGAGTGGAGAAAGACGAGATCGAGTCCAAAGCCTTTGGTTCTTGCTTCCTTGTCCGAAGGAGGCGGGGAATAAAGTAAGTTGCACGTGAACTTTGCAGACCCTGCGATTGCCATAATCCCAAGATTTGGGGAGGGATTATACGCCAAACAATAAGTATTTGGTGACAAAACATCAAATCAACACAGCGAAGACTATAAGAAAGGGCGAAATAACCTCTGATCCAATCGTCTAATAACCCACTTTGGCTTTGGTTGTTAGCGATAAATTGGGTAGCTCAACGATTCGTTCGTTCAGAGAAAAATTAAGTTTCAGAAAAATATTCTTCTGATTTTTTGGTATTTTGGTTTGCGAAAAAAATGAATTAAAGAAGCATTTCCCTTCAACAAAAATTCATTCAAAAGTGAAAAATTCATTTTTTTCTCGTCTTTCCTTCCTTCACTTCTTCATCTTCATTTTATTTCTAAATATTTTTAAAAAAATTCCTAAAACTTTTTTATTTTTAATAATTTTTATTTTTCCTTTTCCTTTAATTTTTAATTTTTATTTCCTTTTTCCTCGCCCGATTTCAATGAGCTCAGGGTTGCTTGTGGCCACCGTCAGGCTGTGGCAACAAAGGTAGAAGGAAACAAAAAGGGAAAAATAGAGAACGAAAAATATTTAAAAATTAACTTTTTTATTGAAAAACTATCCATGTTAGCATCAGCCAACATCCATATTAATAATTTTCCACTAAAATTTAAAATATATTTTCCTTATCAAATGACAGACAATATTTTTGAGTTCATTTTTAGGTCATAGCCAAACACCAAAAGATATTACCATTTTCCTCGAAAATATCTTCCTAAAAAATATTTTTCAGAAAAATCACATTTTTCCTAAAACAAATGAAGCGTTATTTTAAGGGCACGCATGGTAACTCTTCTTTACCAAAAATAACTTCTAACCATAAGTTAATTTCTCTACTTCTTCTCAAAATCAGAAGTCGATTTTTCTACTTCTACTTCAGAAATTATTTTTTGTCATAGAAATTTATTTGATAACGATTGAAAATTTATATTTATAAAACATAATTAATAAAATTTTCGGCAGCAGTGGCCGATAGGCTGCTTTCGTCGGCGGTCAACGGGTGGGTGGTGGTGATTAGCAGCGATGGTTGGCGGTTAGCGGCGGCGGCGGCGGCGGCGGTTGTCAATCGACAAGAGGGGGCAGCAGTCAGGTGGTAGCAATCGCAGGGGGCGACAACAGCTACAACCGTGGTCGTCGATCAGCGAGCGGCAACGGCGATGGTCGACGGAGGCGGGTATAGTCCAAGAAGTGATTCTGAAGTCAAGAAGTGAAATTTTTTTTACTTCTCAAATTTGGCCAAATATAACTTCAGAAGTGATTTTTCACTTTAAAAGTTAAAAATTCTATCATAAGTAAAAAAAAAATTTACCACTACTTAAGAAGTTTGTTTACCAAATGGATTTATGCTCCATATTGACTTATGAAGCAAAAAGTAACTTCCGAAAGGGTTATCATGCATACCCTAAACCGTTTGTGTGAAATATGTTTATACCGGTTTCGTCACAAACGGAGAAGAGAAACTAAAATCCCGAAAATAATTTGACATGGGATTATGAAGAACAGCCAATTTAGTTGTGGAGCTTACTAACCAATTATGTGGACCCAATGGTAGATTTATAAATAACTGATCAATTTTTCAATGTCGAATTTCATAAACCCTATAAAAGTTTAGGGTAGTAAGTCAATACATCAACATCAACAACACATTTATCCCAAATTAGTTGGGGTCGGCGGTCGATGAACTCTAAAAATTATAAAAATAAAAGCAGAATCAAGGGAGGGAAAAAAGATAAATGTGTAAAATAAATAAGTAAATATATATATATATATATATATATCTATACACTATCCCTCCACAACCCTAATAGACTTACTCCACTCCGTCCTAAGACAAATCGTACACCAATCTATTTCATACTTCATTAAATCTTATTTTACTGCTTTCCCCCAAATAAGTTTCAGATGATCTCTTGTTTTTTTCGTATTATGCTTTCGATAGCAAACTTATGTTCGTACCGGTGCATTTAAGGGACTTCGGAGGATATGTTCAAACCATCTCAATGTATACTCTCTCATCTTTTCCGACACCGGTTCTACTCCAACTTTTCGTCGAATCCCTTCATTCTTTATCTTATCCATCCTTATATGACCACACATTCACCTTAACATCCTCATTTCCACTACTCTCATTTTACGCTCATGTTTTCTTTGTGCTGGCCAACATTCTACTTCGTATAACATAGCAAGTCTGACTGTTATTCTATAAAATTTTTCTTTTAACGTAAGTCAATACGTAATTGATAATTTGCAAAAGCCGAAGTGTGTAAATATATAACGGGAGTACGATGGGTGATGTAAAATGATTTGAAATCAGATTTGCGGGGTTGTGTTAGAAACTATCATCAAGAGAGAAAATAAATTTAGGCGCATATATATGCACGCACACACAGTTGGATCTAATTTCACTAGAATACTTTGGACCGCGACCCGTGAAATGGTTCTAAAAAAAATGGCTTATTTTTATCTCTAGATGCGTGCCCTCCTTCAGTCAGGGCCAAACTTCGATGGGGAGCACATGCGTTATGGGTGGAGAGCACGTGCGTACTGAATGATTATGAATCCCCAAGTGTTTGATGGCCAGTAGACTCACCAAAAATATGTAGATAAACGGATGAAAAGACTGGATGGAGAGCACATGATCTCTGAAAGATTCCGCTTATTGATGGTATATTTTGTATTCGATGAATGTAGGCTTTAAGTGGTACTTACGGTGCTGAAAATCCGCGGCAAGATAGGCAGCAATAAAATCTGCTGAAGGGATGGTGAGAACACAAGTTGGCATTTAATGTCACTCGAATACCTTAGATGACGACCTGTGAACCGACTAGCATATCCTAGCTGCTTGAAAAAACTTAGTTTGGCGATGGAGGGATGTCGTTCGACATCGATAATCATCGCTTGTGCACCTCGATAATCTCCGACTAATGTTTAAACCTCCTGTTTTAGGCCAAGTTCAGCTTCATCTAGGCAGTCATTTTTCACAACAATGTATCTCAATCTATATGCAATAGTTGCAATAGCCATTCATCACTGACTCAGAAGGGAAAATTAGCATCAATATCAATAACTTTATTACAAACTAATTGGGGTTGGCAATCAATGAACCCAAATAATCATAAAAATAAAATCTTTGATTTTATTTTTTAACAGTTTTGATGCAGTGAATAAGACAGGAAATTTCCTGATATTCTGCATAGGAAAAATTCATGTGGTGCTCCTCAACAGCAACGAGCAATATAAATGACCGTGAGAAAAAACACAAGGCCAAAATGATCATTGCACTCTCAATGTTGAGTTTCAACGTCTCGCCGCTACTCTCCCTCCCTCCCTCGCTGACCTCAATCATACTCGTCCTCTTCATCACCTTCCTCACCCTCAAATGCCTCCGCCTCCTCTTCTCATTCTCCTCCTCTGTCGCCACTAACATCCACCTCCCGCCGTCACCGCCAAAGCTCCCGATCATCGGGAACCTCCACCAGCTCGGCAATTATCCTCACCGCTCGCTCCAAGCCCTGTCGAGACGCTATGGCCCCTTGATGATGCTCCGCATTGGGGGCACACCCGTCCTCGTCGTGTCATCCGCCGATTGTGCTCGTGACATCATGAAGACCCACGATATCATTTTCTCCGACCGACCCAGGTATAGCCTAAGCCCGTCAAACTCATGCTCATGCATCCTAATTCTCCGTTGAGTTATATGTCCTAGCTGCTACGATTGGAGAGGGTACAGATATGGACAATATTCATTTGTACTAATTTTTCGACTTAGGTCAACCCTATCCGAGAGGCTTCTGTACCACCGCAAGGACGTGTCCCTGGAGCCCTACGGTGAGTACTGGAGGCAAATGAGGAGCATCAGCGTGCTCCAGTTGCTGAGCAACAAGAGGGTCCACTCGTTTCGGACGATCCGAGAAGAAGAGATCTCTCTGTTGATGGACAAGATCGAGCAGCACCCCTCGGTGGACCTCAGCGGCGAGCTCGCGTCGCTGACGAACCACGTAATATGCCGGGTGGCTCTGGGGAGGAAGTACAGCGAGGGCAACCATAGTGAGAAGTTCAATGGACTGTTGGCGGACATGGTGGGGTTGATAGGCATTTTCAACATTGGGGACTTCATTCCGAGCCTCGGGTGGATCAACAAGCTGACCGGTCTAGACGCGAAAGTGGAGCTGGTCGCGAGAGAGTTCGACCAGTTCCTCAATGAGGTGGTGGAGGAGCACCGGAGGAAGATGGAGGAGAAGAGCATCAGCGGCGGCAGAGGTGAAGATAGGAGAGACTTCGTGGACGTCTTGCTGGAGATTGAGAAGGATAAGACTGTCGGTTTTGCTCTTGGTGCTGATAGCATCAAAGCACTCATATTGGTAAGCTCTCTCATCTTGTTGTCTGCCCGTCCTTGTCCAATGAAATTTTCTCCAATCACTTGTTTATAGACGAATTACAAATCAAACATTACTCGCATCAAATTTAATAGATTTGCCTAAGGATTATGTTCATATTTGTTCTCGTGATGATTGATTATTCAAGTACTCTTGTGCTTCTGCAGGACATATTTGCAGCTGGAACCGATACAACGTACACAGTCCTGGAGTGGGTAATGACCGAGCTCTTGAGACACCCTCGTGCCATGAACATCCTCCAAACCGAGGTCCGCGAAATCGCCAATGGCAAGCCAAAGATAAATGATGAGGACTTGGAAAAATTGCATTACCTACGAGCAGTCATCAAAGAGACACTCCGCCTACATCCTCCGATCCCGCTTCTCATCCCGCGGCTGTCGACCCAGGATGTCAAAATCCGAGGCTATGACATCGCAGCAGGGACTACGGTGATCACGAACGCGTGGACCATCGGGAGGGACCCCAGCACGTGGGACGAGCCCTACGAGTTCAAGCCCGAGAGATTCTTGAACAGCTCGGTGGACTTCAAGGGACAGGATTTCGAGCTGATTCCTTTCGGTGCCGGGAGGAGGGGTTGCCCCGGGACAGCTTTCGCGATGGCGACGAACGAACTTGTCTTGGCAAATCTGGTGAACAAGTTCGATTGGGCATTGCCCGAGGGTATGAAAGCGGAGGATTTGGACATGACCGAGTGCACTGGTCTTACCATCCACAAGAAGGTTCATCTCCTTGCCGTTGCCACTCCATTCCATGGTTAAGACCCATTGTCATTACCTTATATGTGTTGTTGTAAAATTAAGGTGAATGCCATGGATCTTGTAATTAAATGATATCCTATATGTATGTAGTTCGATCCTAGTGCCGGTAATCATTTCATGGAAAGGCAGCAGAGAATAATCTACCATTAATCAGAGAATTACAAAGTTACAATTGTTCACACAAAGTGTTTCTCAACCCTCCTATACACCAAAACCAATAATGTTTAATCGACGAGAGTTATTGTTAATATTCGGCACACAATCAATTCGAAGTAAAACGTAAAGTGAGAAAGAGAAATCGAGACGTGAGATTTTGTCATGGTTCACTCTAAAACTGGGGTTACGTCCAATAATAATTAGCATCTCACACATCTGTTACATCACTCAATTACAAGAAAAAAAAAGTATATATAGTAATAGTTATTCATAAGCTCAAACCTAAATTACTTATGAAAAATTACGAGCTTAAATTATAAAAGATCTCTAGTTTCCAGAAGGCGCTGCCCACTTAAGACCCCTGCCTGGGAGGCTACCCCGAATCCCTGCTTGCTTAGCATTGAGCAAAATTCACGTGCTATCCTATCAGAGGGGATTATGAATTGCATCCTCACAATCATGACGTAGCTAATTGAATGATTCTCTGGTTGATTATCTCTCTCCGATCTATTGGGTGTATATGAAAGGTGAGCTATATAGAGACGAACAAAGTATGTGCTACGAATAAGGTTACGATTTACGAATGATGCGGATAAAATTGTAATTTACGTAATATTATATATGTAATACTACATGATATTGTATAATATTACGTAATCTTTATCTTTGGGTAATTTTATATTTAAATAGTATTTTCGTAATATTTCATTTTCTTTTATAATTAGGTTTGACATCATATAAAAAGATGTCTTAGGGTTTCTCGTGAGGAGATTATTCGGACTTTTACACATTATCAATATAAAATTTTCGAGATTTCTCTATTAAGCAAGGATTTGTTTGTTATCTTCGCTAAACGCTGCATCAGGTGGTATCAGAGCTATGGCGATTAATAGCGATCTTCATTACGATGCTCAGGAGACTGGAGCCCCAATCCTTGGGAACGGCGTGCTGCAACATTTGGAGCAGCGTTTAATGGAACACATAGATTGCATCGAAGCACGATTTGACGAATTGGCAAATCGATTCGACGTCTTGGTGTTGATGTGAACAGGAATCGGCGGAATAATAGAAGGCCAGGTGCATATGTTGCTCTTGGTGACCTTATCAATAGACCTATTCTCGTCCGCTGGCAAAATAATCCAATATTTTCATAGAGTTCGAAAGAAGAGGAAGACGAGTTTCTTGACGAAAAACGTGTTGATTATGGAGGCAGACAACATTATGGAGGATTTCAAAGGGAATATAATGGAAGAGATGGAAGACGATGTTATGACGATCGTGAAGATAACGACTTTAAATTAAAAGCCGATATCCCTTATTTTAGTGGAGGTCTGAAAATAGAAGAATTTCTGGATTGGATTGCTGATATAGACAAATTCTTCGATTATATGGAGAACTCTAATAAGAAAGGGGTGCGATTAGTAGCTTATAGATTAAAGGGAGGTGCGTCTACATGGTGGGAGAGATTGCAGTATATGAGGGAATGAGAAGCAAAAGAGAGAATTCAAACTTGACACAGAATAAAAAAACTGATGAAGCAAAAGTTCCTTCCACCTGGCTATGAGCAAATTGTATTCCAGCAAGAAGTGATGGGTTTAGGGCCAAATCGCGACATTTCCTGGCGTTCGCAAGATTTTCTAGTTGTTGAATTGAGACGCGTTAGTGAAACGAGAGAAAATGCTCAATTGCAACTCAAACCCCACATTATGTCATCTGTCTACGGATCTTGTCTGACGAACTTCGAGGACTCAATGGAGAATAGCGAGTTCCACCCTAAGAAATTAGGTGTATGAGATCTTTTGATGGGGGCATGCTACTATTTTTGAGAATAGCGAAGCAGCTGTAAATAGTCAGTTTTATTTGCTTGACAAAGATGGTCTTGTCACAAAAGCAAGAAAAAATCTTGATTTTGTTGCTGCACCATTTGCTAAAGACCTAGGAGAAATCAATGGTGTTGCAGAGGGAGCCAACCTACCTGAAGTGGTTTGGAAGTCAGGCCACATGTGCTCCTTGTTTTGTCTGGAATTGGTGGCACCTTCAATGTTTCTCTGCTCACTACTGAAGAGGGTATCTTCGAAGTGAAGGCCACAACTAGAGACAACTATCTTTGGGGCAAGGACTTTGATAACCGAATGATCAACCACTTCATGCAAGAGTTTAAGAGGAAGCATAAGGAGGACATCAGTAGGAATCAAGAGCCTGCTATTCCACTGCTCAGATCAAGGACTATGGTAAACAACTTAGCAAAGCAATTGGGACTGAATACAACTGTGTCTTATAAAGTCTTGTTCGAGCAAAGATAGGTTGCTAGGTTGTCGCTCTTGAGAAAGAATAGAGGCCAGAAGAGGAAGAAGAAGCGGAAGAGGAAGGGGCGCCGGAAATACAGGAAGAAATGGAAGTCAACGAAGATGAACCAAATTTAAGGACGAATCTTTTTACTAGTAGAAGAAAGTGATGCGGATAAGGTTGATCTACAAATGATGCAGACAAAGTTGCAATTTATGTAATATTACATGATATTGCGTAATCTTTATTTTTAAGTAATTTTATATTTAAATGGTATTTTAATAATATTTTGTTTCCTTGTATAATTAGGTTTGACATCATAAAAAAAGACGTCTTGGGGTTTCTCGTGAGGAGATTATTCAGACTTTTACACATTATGAATATAGATTTTTTTTAGATTTCTCTCTTAAGCAAGGATTTGCTTGTTGTCCTCGCAAAACGTTGCGTCAGTATGTGTTTGAGATTAGGAGCTGACATACTCAGAGGACAAACCAAGACCCCGCATGTTGGGAAGCACTGGTAGACATGAACTATCCCTTAAACAACAAAGCATCAAGCAAGGGATGGAAAGGATGTGAGCTTAAACAAATATTGATGTAGCTTGTATTCAAGATGAGTTCGCTCAAACGAGAAGATCAGCCGGTTTTCAAGATCAACAAGCTTCTCATCGATAAGTCCAAGAGTATCATCGAAAAACTTCGTCATAAAAAATTTGCCATCTCCCATTAGAAGCCTACAAGACACTTTGGAGCCGCAAGCATTGATGGCTCCTAATTTCTTAGTACCCCTAGTTTCGATGTGCTTTAATTATTTCCAGTTTCCATATTAGAATTTATTCTTTTGCTCTTCTTTTGTTTTGCTTTAAAAGGCCATAAAGTTTCTATAGAAAGGTAGACGAATTTGATTAATGAAACTTGCCCAGTGCAATTTTTTTGAACCCTGATGAGTTTATATCACTTGAAAATTTAAAAGAGTTTTCACTCCGTCCTAAAAGAGTCGGAGCTTTTCAAAGTTTGCATACTTGAAGAGTTGCAGTTATTAATCTAGAAGAATTGATGACATTTCAATTTCAACATCTTTGGAAGCTTGGAAAAGCAAAGATTGAAGTTCCTATTGATTTGAAAACGTTGGCATTGAAATGATCGAAATTACAAAAACTTAACCCTAAAGTGATCGATTTGAAAGTTTTGGCACTAAATTGAGCACCGTACGCAACTTATGGCATTTTTTAATTTCCTTTTTTATTTATCAATTTTTCAAATTAGAAAATCTGCCAAATCTTATATTATTTATTTATTCGCGTCCCCTACTCCGTGATTCTTCAGTTGAGTAGAACCTATCAAGGTAGGAGTATTATAATTTAGCACATGTTACTCTCGAACGACTAAATAACATCTTTTTAATTTTATTTATTAGAAAAATGCACTTGCATTGCATGCGTTTGAAAATTTTGATATTTGCCAGATTAGCAAAGACATTTTACTATAAAAATATGTGACATGATCTCTTGGTTTTCTCAGAGTGGTTTCGCTCTCTAACCATGTCCAGAGGATGGTCTCTTGTCAAGTCCTTTACAAGTACTGGAGCAGATGATGAACTAGATTTGTTAATAGAAGCTACATTACCAACCATTTTCAAAAGAGTTGTAAAGTTAATGGCCTTCGAATCATCCCAAATTAACAAAAGGAGAACGCAAAGGAAACGAAACAAACAGCACAGCTCGGAATGCAGTAACAGTATAAAAGATCTTTTAGACAAAAAGGAAGCCACAACGATAAGTGATTCCTCGGATTTGATCAAATTCATCAAACTCTTTTAACTTTCAAATTCTCCGAAAGAGACACTACTTGAGAAACCCAGACCGCGATTTCTCTGGGGAGCATCGGGAGATGATGAAAAGTTTAGGAATTTCAGATCCGAACGAAGCTCGTTACGATTTGAGGAAAAAAAAACAAGAATCTAATCGGTGACCTTACTCGACAGGACGGATGTCGAATCGACGACCGAAGTTGCAGAGGTACACGACCAAGGGCTCTGTTGGGAGACGGATCCATGATGAGGAGAGTCTGGTAGTGTACGATGTACGTCTTGTTAAATGTGAATATAAGGTTTAATGTTTTAAAAATTCAAAGGTAAATTTATCTGTTTCGGTTGATTCGAGTCATCTAATCAAAGCCACTATAATATCCGGTCTTGTAAACTTTCACCCGAACCACTAGGAGAATTTCCCTAGTGACCGGTCTTTATATTTGGAAAGAGGGAGACGGGAGATTCAAATCCCACTTTCGGGGGAAGTGGGTTGGGACACGTGAGGAGGGGGC
Organism: Rhodomyrtus tomentosa; assembly: GCA_028455895.1. NCBI lineage: Eukaryota > Viridiplantae > Streptophyta > Magnoliopsida > Myrtales > Myrtaceae > Rhodomyrtus > Rhodomyrtus tomentosa. Next base: position 41,565,199 of record JAPCWY010000003.1, on the reverse strand, counting down.
AAGGTTTCACAACTTGCACACAGCACATAATAGAGCAAAAAAAATAATAACTTTTACCCAATATACATGACACTCAGCGGCAACATATCCAAAAATTTGAATTCGATTTAGATCATTTCGGTTCGAGCTATTTGAACAATCCTACTGCAATCCCTAAACCGGTGCCATGATGAGGAAGAGAATATCCGGAGAAGAGGGGGGCTCTTTATGTCCCATGTTGTATCCCTAGAGAAATCCTAATTTCAAGTACACATTTCGAAACCAAACTTTATAATATCGATAAGAAGGAAAATACCATGGATTATTATAACGTCCACTACAATCAAGTCCGAATTTCACCCTCGGGGTAAAATAATTTTATAGAGCATTGACCAACACTAATATAGTGGATAAATGATTTCATATTTCTTTATATAAAGTTGAATACTTGTACCTTGTACCTTTTTTGCTAAAAATGAAAAAAAAAATGAATAAGATACAAATATTTAACTTCATATAAAGAAATATGAAATTATGCATATTAATATTGGTCAAAATGCTTTGTATAATTATATTAGTGTTTGAACATTTTTCTATAGGCAGTACGGCACTAGAAGTTCAAAAGTTTATGTACGGTATTCATTTTAGTGTTAGTTTTCACGGGTTACTTACGTGCCGAATAAAAAAAAATGATCACTTAACTGCATTCGGCAAAAAAATTCTAGCCAAAAAAATACGTGGCATTTGCAATTTAAATTTTTTAGTGACATGACATTTTAATTTCTCTTTCATTTTTTAAGTGACATGTTAGTAAAGCATTTTCCATTATCTTTTTCTTTTCTTTTTTCCTCTTACCTTCTTCTTCTTGCTACCAACAGCCTCATCCAGACCCTTGCCCGGCCAACCCTAGAAAGGCTAACCTCTCCATCCCTCCCTCTGGTCGATCGGTGGCCAAAGGAAGAAGGAAGAAAATAACATAAAATAAAAATAAAAAGTTGAGGAAGTGCATCAAATGACATCGTTTTATGTCTTAGATTCTCATTGGGCCTCCGACGAGCCACATCAACTTCATATAATAATAATAATAATAATAATAATAATAATAATAATAATAATAATAATAGGCCACACCAGATTTTAGACCAAGCATATCGGCATTTTTCAAAAAAATTAGTACTTAAGTAATTTAAAAGAAATTTTTGGCACTAAAGTGAGTGTTGTACAACTAAAGTGAGTGTTGTACATAATTTTTGACACTCCACGTGCTTTTCTGCCTTTTTTTAATATGCAGATAAAATTTCATTTTCCCACTATCAAGTAAATTTTACTCTTTTATCCATGACCATAAAAAGCTACTTGAATTGCCAACACTTTTTTCAATATATATATATATATATATATAGACACACACGGAGTTTAATATTAATTTGGCAAAGGGCAAAGAACTTCACCAGCTTTGCCGTCCATATTGTGACAACTTATATTGAATAAAAAATTGATAAACAGACTGAATGGAAAAAAGGGTAAAGAATGGAATAAAAGTGTCTTGTCAATCTTGTTATGATAAATTTGACCAAGAAAAAAAATGTCATATATAACCGTTTATCAAAATCTGATTTCTCAACAAATAGAGAAAAAAAAAAAACCTAAAACTACTCTAGCAAAAAAACCTTGAATTCTCAACAAATAGAGAAAATCCGACACATCGATTATGAAAAAATCCAAACGTTTTTAGAATCTATCTGCTTATTTCACTGAAAATGAATTATTCGGACAACATTTTTCTGAAGTGATCGCTCACATAGCTTGAAATAGTTTTGCAATGAAAACGTTGTCATTATTCATAATGAGTTATATTTAATTTGTGAGCTCATTAATCATTTTTGTAAGCAAGACGAGCGGTTATTTTCAAGCAAGTATTTTTCAGACCACTCATTTTCCACAAAACGAAAGAACCTATCGAAAAAGATTTTCCCTCAAATCATCTATTTCCCCGTCCTATATCGACCTCAACTCCGCAAACCAATAATTCTTTTTCACAAATTTTACATACAAACTTTGGGGTATAACAAAGTTTTCCCAGGACTATATGATGCACATTTACATCCAAATCAATAATCATCAAAACGCCAATTTATCTTCCCTAAAATATATTCAGAAGCTTTCACAGCAGAAACTCAACTTTCTGAAGCTCCACAGGAGCGACCTCATGCCCGTCCCTCAAGCCCATCAAGCCCACGTTATTGCCTTCCAGATAAGCCCTCAAGAACGCCACCACCACCCCGCCCACGAACCGCCTCATGGGCTCTCTGGCCCGCCCGTTCTTGCACAGGCAGTACGTGGCCTTCCCTCTCAGCCCCTCCGTCTCGTCGTCGAGCATGTCCAAGTGGCCGTACTTCTCAGCCACAAAATAACAAACGGGTGGTCGGCACTCTGCGAAGAAGTCCGCGTGGTTCACCCCCCTCGGCGCGCACGCCGGGAAGAGCGGGTTCTTCCTTAGCTCGCCCAGACCCGACCCGACGACCATCACGGGCATGTCGAGATCGAAGGAGCGAGGGGCGTAGGTGAGGACGGGAGGCGGGGTCTGCTTGCCCTTGTCCATGCCGTCGACCGGGTCGATGCCGAGCAAGGCCGAGAAGGGGAGAGCGAGCGGGGTCGGCGACTTGCCGAGGGCGAGCGCGAAGGCGGCTTTGCCCCCGCGGCTGTGGCCGGCGACGGCAAGCTTGGCGAGGTTCGGGCGGACTTGAGGCGGGAGGAGGATGGCGAGGCCTCGGGGCAGCCAGTTCGTGGTCGCTGCGGCGGAGTTGATCTCGTCGGTCGTGTCTGGCCCGGCCACGGTGTATAGCTGATGAAATAGCAAGGGAAAAGAAAATGGAGTCCAAGCCTCTCTTTATCAGATATTAATTAATTTTGCCCAATTTTTTCTATTTCATTCTATTATTTAGTTAAAATTCTGTAACACCCGAGCAAACATATATCGAGAAATTTAACATCCGGATGGGCAAATACTTCCCCTTTTTGCCTTTTCAAACAAGTTTTAGTAGTTGCGACTTCAAAGAACAAAAGTAGAGAGAGATTTATCTTTTTATCGATGTAATGAATGAGACGATCAAGTATTCACAAAATTAATCAAGTTAGGTCGAGATTCAAATCCTCGTAATGGAAAAATAAGTTTAATTGACATTGTTCATTGTCTAATCGAGAAACAAGCACTAAGTAGTTGAGCTAGAACATGCTTTATTAATTTAATTTAATTAAAATAGATGAATTATAGCTTAGTTAATAACCTAGACACCCCAGTCATAAGAAAAAAAAAATTTTACAGCTTAGTTAAAATTCCCTACACTAAACAGTTTGTATAGTTCAACTTGCTTTATTTATATTCTTAACATACTAATTATCATATATCAACTATTATTCTGATTTTGTTGATTAGCCAATCCCCTTGTTGGTCCATTAGATTCTGTCTCAAATGACATTTGACTTGCATGACCACGGGAGACAATCTGAGGTTGATGTGAACATGTAAAAGAGTTCACTCTCGACAAGGACAAAAGCAAAGAAAAAACACACTTCGCTCCCCTCCAAAAATGAGAATAGCCAGCAAAATGCCAATAGCCAAAAAAGAAAGAAAGAGATGGATGTTCTTGTTCCCAACATCTTATTATTCTTCTCCACCAAGTTATCTAATGAGTAGGAAGCCAACCCAACTGGCTTGCCTCATTTTGTGTGGTCACAGACTCGCAAGTTGTCTATTTTAGTCGTGCCCCGATCTGTCAAAATGGGCAAGAGCCCGACTATCCCGATCGTCATCGAACAGTTTATCATTAATGGGTTGCTCAAGTGGCAAGCGTATTCATCTTTCTTGCTCGAGGTACAAATTGGAACATCACATTTGCAAATTCTTTTGAGGCCATCTCTAAGAGCACAGACCTGTGTGTCTCCATTGATTACTCGATGTGTGTAAAACACGGGGATTTGGTGCTAAAAAATTCACAAACACCTCGTCGATATATAAAAAGAAAATTTAGCTTAAATTTTTAGAGCATGATGTTCGCCAAATTTTGAAGACAAAAACCTTGTACTCGCAGTACGACACAAAACAAGGGACACTTGAGTCGACATTGATTTTGGGTGCTTATATCATGTTATTATACTTAGCGGAATCGATTTATTATTGCTTTTTAATGGAGGCTGTCAAAGAGATTCTCATTGCCAAGTTAAATTTAAGGACCATGGATTTCTTTGACGAATTTAAGTATAATCTTATGACTGGACCCTTGAATGTAAATCTGAACATGTGAACATCTCATGCATTCAATTTCTATTGACGCATTGGCAAAACGATAGAATTTTCAAATTTCATATATTATGGTGTGGAATACATAAAAAGTGTCAAAAAAAATTAATAATTAACATATATACCATTTAAGCAAATTTAATTAATTTTCGTCAAAAATTACAGACGTGAATAATTTGTTAATATTATTACACATTATTAATCGTAATTTCCAAAAAAAAAAATGCTTAAAAATATTACTAAAAATATTAAAATAACTTTAAAAAAAAAATCGACAGCTTGACTCCACTCGCCTTCTAGACGTTTTCCCGAGTGTAAATTGCTATGATTATCTCGAGTCAATCCATGATATTCAATCGATCTCAACCCCAAACTCAAGATGCAATATTGTTTTTCCATCTCCGCTCCCTCGTCTAAAGCTCTGCGGTCCGCCCCGAAAAAGAGGTAAATCATATGGAAGACAAGACAGAGGGGGAGAGAGAGAGAGAGAGAGAGAGAGATTAATGGGGCCGACCTGAGGGGCGACGACGACGAACCCGTGAGACGAGACGTGCAGGATGAGCTGCGAGTAGAAGGAGTTGTAGAGGAGATAGCCGTGGAGGAACACCAGCACCGGGAATTCCCCGGCAGCTTCCGCCGGAAACGCGATCAGGAGAGGCTTCGGAGGCAGGTCCGCGGGAGCGCACGACGACGACGTCATCGCCGAGGCCTCGACTCTCCGGAGCGCCGCCTTGTACTTGCCCGTCTCAAACACGTCGCTAGTGGTGGGCGTAAAGGAAGAGGAAGGCATGATTTCGCTTAGAATGTCTTGTCCCTCTTCCTCCTCTCCTATGTACTGAGTCCTTACAGCGAGAGGTGGATAAGTTGCCCCCACTATGTGTTGCCTTTGCAGCCTCTCAGTCTCATCTTGTAAAAGGAGCCAATTGGGAGAAAAAGTGCTTAATTTTCGTATCAAAATTTAATTGGCCCTTGATATTTCTTCAAAAACTATTGATGGGCTAGATTGGACCGTGGGCTGTGTTAAGGTTTTAGCGCCGATTTTCAGTTTGTACGAAACACTACGAACTCCTCCGTCTATTTCAACTCCGCAAGAGGCTAGAGATGGACACCGTTTGCTATTTTCTTTTGCCGGTCGATGACACGTGTCAATGAGTCTTCGAATATTGAAATCGAGTCGGACAATTGTGGACCTTTTACAAATGTGACATAGTTTGAGACACGATAATCAGATAGAGATTAGGCGTTCACTAGTTGCAGCCCTTGATTTTTTTTTTTCATTTAGGTGGTACATTTAATCATTCGTCATGAGTTCATCCCACCTAATCAAATGCAAGAATTCTAGTGGGAAAACAGAGAGAAAAATTTTAAGAAAAAAATTTCTATTGGATCTCTTACAAAGAAGTACAAGAATTCTCGCAAAAGAAGTGTTTCGACGAGAAATTTGAGATTTTGCTTATGGGTTTCGCATGATTTTTATTTTGTACCTTCTCCTTTTTTTAAAAAAAATTGCGTTTCAAATGCCATTTATTTTTTGTGAAAATCAGAGCTCTTGCAAAGCATACAAATATTGAAATTAAAACATATGTTTGTGCTCTTAATGCTTTTTACCTTTAAAATTTCGTAAGAAAAGAGTGTTTTTCTTTGCTAAGTTGAGCCAAACGAGAGGTTCTACTTACTGTTTTGGGCCTCGTGACGACTCTCCAGTTCAATTGATGACGATACTTCTCTCGGGATGCTCTTTATGCATGGGGTGACAATGGGCCTTGAGGACCGGGCCACGTAACAATTTTCCAATATAAGTTAGAAAACCATGATGGTTGAAATGAACTTTAATTTAGACTCCATTGTATTCCGCAGAAAGTGAATAACTTGAAGGAACATTTTTCCGAAAAAGATCGTATTTGTCGCTTGAAATAATTAGTCAATGAAAATTATTTACATCACCGACAACAATGTGTATCCAAACGTTGCATCCTAAACTTTTGGGATTTTATTTAGATACCTTCCTTAAAACGTGGACTCGATTCTATAAAAGGGATTTCTCTCATGTCGAAATCAAAGCTTAATTAAGTTTAACTACTATATTTGGATAAAATCAAATTTATCTCGCAGTTGGGGGATGTAGTAGCTGGTCTACTCAAAGGATCGAGTTAGGAATGGCTTTCGGTGGGTGGATTGAGATATTCGTGCATACGAACAAATTTTTACGGATTGATATCAGTCACCACAGTATAGAGAGATTGAATGCAACATGAGATTTACTATAGAATCGACTTCAAAATTTCTTCCGTGAGATGTCCCAATTCGAAATTGCTGAAAGCTTTAGGGTTTTAATGCAAATCTCAATTTTACCTTTGGTACTAATTTGATAGTGACTAATGCAACAACATCTTAATCTACTTTATAAAGAATTAAAAAAAAATCTAGAGCTTTGCTTTATTGACACAATATTTGGGACACTTTTTTTAGGACTATAGAGAACTCGCACCATTTTCACTTAACGCTGAATTGCTGATTGCGGCTCTCGAGTCAGGATCCCCTGACATAAAGTTAGGGGATTATTATCCCCTTGGCCATTGGATCTTTCCCCCTTTAAGGGGGGAAGATCCAATGGCCCCCCTTACGATGACCCCCTGCCATTATGGCGAGAGATCCAAATCGGCGGCTCTCACTTAATTTTGTCCATGATTAATTATTAAAATTTATGGATCCGAGTAATTATCTGTAAAAGAAAATCAGCTAAAATCGTCCCTTCATTTTGCAACTTTATTTTATGAAATCTTTTTTACTTATGAGTTATGATAGAATTCTACTGCCCTTCTATTAAAAAAAAAAAAAACAGCAACCTCTCCTCGAATCTCCCACAAATCCTAAATCTAATCACCCGCCAATCCTAATCTCTCCACCACCCCGCCATCCACCACACTACCGGACGCCTCCACCGTCTTCGCATCCTCCGCCACCCCTAGGCTCGACAAACCTTAGATCGAGGCCGTCACTGAGGCAATCTCGACTTGGTCAGGAGTCACCACACAACTTCGAATTGGGCCCCTTGACTTCCACAACCTACACTGATGGTTGATAATTGCAGAGTGTGGTGGTTATAGCCTTCATTATCCATTCCTTCCCAAAAGGAGGGAATGAACATTAAATGATTTGTCAATAATGATTAAACTTGATACATTCATTACAAAAAACAATCTTTAAATCTCATATTCTCTAATCCTCCTCCGATTTTCCCTTTTCAATTATTTAATTACATACGTTCGAAATCGGAGCTACTTTATTCCCGATCTTTTACCAGTTCCAATCGTTGCCCTTTTATTTTGAAAGGTGGAAAAAGTGGAGGAGGTGATCGCAACAAAGAAAGAAAAGGTTGGTGAAGAATTCAGGGGCTGGAAAAACAATAAGGTTAAAATTGGGGGGGTGGGAGAGAAATCCCGGAGGCCCACCATTATCGTTCGCCCACCAAAATGAGGGGGCGAAGGTGAAGAATTGGTGCCCACAATTACGAAAATACCATCGTTATATTCCATAATCTTCGACTCTCTTTTTTTGTATCGTATTTACATTATTCTTAATCAAGGGCAAAAGTGTAATTTTGAATATAACTATCTTCTTTCCTCTCAGTTTCTTTCCCTTCACAAACAAATCATTTGGTAATTCTTCACCTTTTTATTTCACGTCCATTTCTTTCTCTTCCAATCAACTCCAAGGCACAATCATTTCCTCCATCAATTCTTTTGCTCAGCTCACGTATTAGAATATATAAACATTAAATCACGTCTTCTTCTAATAACGTAAACTTTTAGAGTGGTTGTCAAATAGCCTCATCAAATCTCACATGGTATCAGAGCAGAAGGTCCTGAGTTCAAATCTTTACAATGAATATGTTCATGTTTAATACTAGATACTAAGCGTGAGGGGGACTTCTTCTAATAATTCAAACTTTTAGAGCGAGTTTGCAAGTTGCGGTTAACTACTCAATTATCGATATCAGGAAACCTTGGTTAGTCCGCAAAGGGCGGACTCGGCGATGGTTCATCGCGGATCTTAGGCTTCGCCACTCAAAACCGATGGGGGCCATGGTGACAAACTCTTCTAATAAGTGGCTAGTGCGTTGTCGGTGTCTTATGCCGAACATATTTAGTTGCAACATGCATTGGATCAACTGACTCGACGTTGCCTTCATTACATAAGCGGAAAGCTTAACGCATCCCTAATTTGGCAATTAGAGAAAGATTAAAAAGAAAGACCCGGTATTTGTCGTTTCCCATGTAAACGCACAAAGCGCAGAAAAATATAATAAGATTTTAGAAGACCATTTGACAGAATCCAAGTGCCAAAACAAGACAAAAGAAGCACTGACAACGTCAAACATTCCCCTGAATGTTTCTTCGACTAAACCCTAAAACATTCGTGTCCGAAGTTCAAACTAACCATACTTTACACATTTTAAAAACACATGTGGTCACCACCAAGCACAATTAAAAAAAATTAGCATAATCCCATCGGCATCGTGCATGACAGATGAACGCAAAAGCCCACAAAGAATCCAAAAAAGCCATCTCTCTCTATATTGCTCCCTACAATATTCTTTCCTTAAATGAGACTCTTCCTCCACTTTTTTGACTGCCCTAGTCCAAGACCCTCCTCCTTTTTTTTATTTCCATTACGGCGAAAGATCAAGGACATACGATCACGTGGCCTCTCTCTCTCTCTCTCTCTCTCTCTCTCTCTCTGATTTCACAGACCACATATCTCACTTTTACTTTTCCAAATTTCTTCAGATTAGGACAGACAACATTAAAGAGAAGACAGAATTGTGGACTTTGCCTTAATCTTTGTCCGGACCACAAACAAACAAGAAGCCAAATCGCACAGCATCATTCTCCAATTCACATAGGCTTTTTCTTCATGGATTAAAGCACTTGACATTCTTGGGAAAATATTATATTAATGGAGGACAAACCCCCAAAAGAAAAGTCAGGAACTTAGGGAGACCCAGATGGAATTTTGCCATTAATTCCTCCTTTTCACAATAGGAAAAAACCAGAAAGAACAAGACCCCAACCCACATCGAGGAAGGCTCTTACATACTCCCCTTCCTGGGACCAAAAAACAAAAGACTCGACAGATTATAAAGATTCAATCCACCAATCGGCGCGAGCTTCAAATTCTAATGTCTAGAGCTTCGGTTGGAGGCAATGGATAGGAGCCTGGCCACGCCCTGAGTCCAGTTATCGTAGTCCCTCTGGCTCGAGCACTCGAACTCCACGACCCCCCTCATCATGGTCTTCAGCCCGAAGTATCTCCTGTTCTCGCCGCCCTCGAGCAAGTGGCGGCCTGGCCAGGCCGGCATGTCTGTGATCACTTCCAAAACCACATCTGCAGGGGAGAAAATTTTCAAACAGGTTCAGGATAAAAGATGAAAAGCAAAAGACGAATCCTTTTTTTTTTTTTTTTATCTTCCTCTCACTTTAGCGCAGAATTGGATTGAGCTTTCGCAAATCCCCAAATAGAAGAGACCCACATCCACTTTCAGTGTTTCACGCTATCATTAGAGAGAGACAAAAGCAATCAAGACTCACTCTTTTTCTTCTTTGTGATGGTCCCAGCAACATGCCTGCTCTTCATCTTCAACATCACCTGTGCAAAAGAGGAGGATTTTATAGAGACCAAAGGTGAAAAAGTGGTGCAAGTAGATCCATTTATTCCATCATCATCTTCAGATATTATCGCTTTTGGTCTTTGTCTTGCATCTTTTAGACCCTCTCTTCACACTTTCAAAAGCTACACAAGTCTAATCTATGCCCAATTATTGAGTCATCTCATTGAACACAGAGCCACAAAGCAGAAGCTTCCAAATATGCCAATTACCTGATTGAATCTGTTTATGTAAACAGAGACTATCTTCCAGTGAAGATCACCTGCATTCAACAGGGAAAATCACATCACCAAAGAGTCTGCAAAAGGGTGGTCAATCATCGATCCAATGCAGCTACTAACAAACGAAGAACACAGGTGTAAATGTGAATAATTCGCCCTCAAACACATTGCGTGATGACTCCGTTGGATAAAACTCGAACAACTCAACAATAACTCCTTCGATTGCAATGGCCTAAATGACTTAAGAGTACGCCACAATTCACATGTACCTTCGCCTTGAGATTCCTTGTGACCAAACTACTAATTTCAGTGATAAATAGAGGACCCAACAATCTACATAGATAATTTTATCAAGCAGATGCAAGCAAAAAATTCCGCTTGTATTGGACCCAAGAAGTTCGAGACAGCTTTTTCTTACCCTTGCGAGTGCGCTTAAGAAGCTCGCATCCTCTGGCTAGCAACTCCCTGCTGCAGATTCCTAGGAAATTCTCTTCTTGGACGAGTTCGCCGCTGTTGCTGCTGTTCGAACTACAATTGGTGAGACTAGCGCCGCCGCTGCCCCCACCTCCAATCCCCTTCTCCACCGGAATAACCGCTGCTATGTTCCACACCTCCTTCAATGTCCTTGCCTTCAATGTCGCAGCCCCACGTAGAGCTGGGGAACCAGGGCCAGATCCACCCAGGTCAATCGGAAACACAATTCAACAGAAATTTGTAACTCAATTCTTGACTCAAAAGATTGAATCCATAATGTTTTTATACCTGTAGCTGCGCCTGCGGTTAAGGTCATGATATCCCCGGCCGATCGGACATTGACAGCGGAGCTAACGACCGCGGCAAGGTGCTCCCTCTCAGCCCCCATCGCCTCAGCAGCCTCGACGCACTGCGCAGCCACCAGGGTCGCGGCCGAGGCGACCGCCAGGTCGGTCTTCGCCATCTGCTCATCCTTGCCCGACCCGGACGAGGAGGCCGTGGCCGCCGCAATGGCAGCAACCGCCGCGGCGACCCCAGCAACAGAGATGGCCGCATGGAGCTGGGCGTTCTGGGCCCGGGCCTCCTCTTTCTTCTTCTCCCTACGATCCTTCAACCACCTACCCACCGTCTTGCCACCGCCGCCAACCACAACGGCTCCACCGCCGCCTCCTCCTCCTCCACCCCCTGGCGTGGAGGAGGCCCTGAACTGGTGGACATTGAGGGGGTTGTTCGGCCTGCAAATCTGCATGGAACGATGATTGAGGGTCGCCCATTCCATGGAAATGTCACATTCGAGCCCTTCAACTATGACAAAGCCTCCTCCATTCTTCAACTATAACGAATTCTGTTCCTTTCTTGTTCAAATGGTTATAGCTCGTGCACGTGGACATTGCCATCATGGACATCGGCCATGGAACAACGATCAGTTTTTTGGCTATAATTAGCGACGGGCCAGCGAAGAAAAGTCGTGAAGCGGTACGCGGGGCTGTGAACGCACCGCCAGCCCCTCCATTTCAACATTCTATCTTTAATTGGGGGTGGGTCCATAAACAAGTCCATTAATGCGACCAAGTTTGAGAGATGACCATAATTGAGTAAAGAGCCTGATGAGTGGCTCTATGCACCCGTACATTAATGTTCCACCAAATGCTTGCTACAACACCTTACAAATCCTCCGTACTTCACAGTTCACAGAGAATGAAAAAATTTCAGATCTTGTCTTGCCTTCCCGACCAGTTCAGCCCATACCAGCGAGAGCGAGACACAAAGGGATTAAACTAATGAGTAATGATCCGACTAAACACTAAACACCCAGAATTCTGTGGCGAACCCAAGAGAAGACGAGACTTTTCTTTTCTAGAAAAAGGGCGGAAACCAACCCCCACCCCCAAAAAAAAAAAAAAATTTGAAAAGAGGAGCGAGATTTATTGCATTGAAGAAAGAGAAGCGTCACAGTTCCAGGTCTGCTCAATACGAGCGCAATTAAGTGGAGGGTGGCTTCGATTAAAGCAAAAGCCGGTCACTTGCTTCGCGCTGTGGTTCTTTGCTCTCCAGTCGAGTCAGTACAGCCACGGCCTTCGTGCTTCCCATCCCAAGCTTCACAACAAACGAAAAAGAAAAACGAAAACTAGGGTCGTGTCGAATTTCGATTCGTGCTCTATACTCCCTAACCACGCTAAAAATGGTGTCTTTTTAAGTTGGTGTTCGAGTTTGTCCACATCTTTTAACGTAGGGAGGATGAGATCGCGTCGGTTCGCGACTAAAGAAAAAAATTCAAAAGCGAAGCGAAGAACAGAGCCAGTGAGCATGGGAGGGGCTTTGTCAAATGGGTCAGAACCGAACATAACAGTGAAAGGAGGGTCAAGAAGAGAGCGAGCACAGCAAAAGGGCAAAAAGGGAAAAAAATAAAAATAAAAATAAAAACATTAACCTTGGCGTCGTCGACTTCTGAGGGAGATACAGGAGGGCTGTCGGTTAGGGAGCCGCAGCTCTGAGCCCCGTTGAGTGGTCCACTGCTGTGAGAGAGCCTCCCTGAAGTTCTTGGCGACACCTCTTGCTGGAAAAATCGCCAAGGCCGAAAAAAAATGTTAATCTTTGCTTTTGCGATTGTAGAGATGATCGAAATGATGAAAGAGATGAACCCGGACAAAAATGATCGCGTGCGTTTGATGAGAAAGTACCGGGAAAGTCGAGCTTAGGTGAAGGTTTGAGGGAATTACCAAAAATAGGAGTAGTTTCGGAAACTGGGTCTTACGGAGAAACGCACTAAACGATTGCGTGTGATGATCTTGAGGTAAAAGCCAAATAAGATGGAGATCGATTCATGATTTCACAGGGAGAATAGAGCAATTTTCTGCTACCAAAAGGAAAACAGAGCACTTTTCGGGCTAAATGAGACAAGCGGGAATAAGTTAAACCACAAGAAATGTTGCAATGCGAGTGACACTTCATAAGGAAAAAAAGAAAAAAGAAAAGCACGGAAACTCTCAAGCCATTTCTTAGGGGAGCACTCACCGACTGAGACATGATTCGCTCCATGACCATCTGGGACGTCTCGGAGGAAGCGAAGGAGAAGGGGTTGCCGGAGCAAGTGGCGCCCTCCTCGAGCTCGCCGGCTAGATCCTCCGGAATCGTCCCACCGCCGTTGACGCAGCCGCCGGGGGCCTTGGGGAGCGCCATTTGGGGCGGCGCGAGGGCCTTGGACACTTCCAGGGCGGAGACGCTCCAGGACCGGGAGAGGAACTCCATGGACTCGAGCGGCGTCTCCGGCGGACGGAAGAATATGGGGTCGAACCGCCACTGCTCCGCCACCGGCTTCTCCATGGAACGAGCTCGAGGTCGAGCTGTGATGGCGACTCCGCTAGTGCGTGTGTGTGTATGGTTTTTTGGGAACTTGGTGATCAGCGCCTCCGCGAGGTGTGCTCTGAAGAGAGAGAGAGAGAGACGCCGGAGTCGGTTGTGTCAGCTTGCGTTTATATAGCCTTTTAAGCATACGAAACGAAGGCATCTTTTTTTCTTTTTTCTTCTTTATTTTTCCGATTTTTGCTGCTCTTTTTTAAATTTTTTACTTTTTCATGTCCCCATTTGTTTCATGGGACTGTGTCGTGTCTTTTTCGATTTCCTTTTCCTTTTACGATTTCTTTTTCATCAACGACGAGCAATTCCAGGTAGTAAAAGTTGCCAACTTGGGAAATAATAATTTACTCATTAATAATCAGAAATTATTTCGGATAGTTTAAATCTGAAATTATTTGAGCTGGTAAATCAATGATTTTCCAATGACCCACTTTTTCAAAAAAAAAAAAAAGATTTTGGTTGTTTGATGGTTTAAATGGAATTTGGTTTGGGGCGTGCTTGACTACGGGGTTTGTTTGGCCCATAATTTGGCCAAGGAATTTTGAGCGAATCGTACATACTTTTGGGATAAAGTCATTTTTCAAATTGTAAGTAATGTTTGGCAAAGAATTTTTTAAAAATATATTTTAAAGTAATTTTGATGTAAATACCGTTTAGTAAAAAATATACTTTGTAAAGTATTTTTACTTTTTTTATATAAAAAAATAGCGGTGGTGGCATCCCGGCGACGTCTAGCGTCCGGCGGCGACGACCTGCGGCGGGTGGTAGCCGATTACAACGGCGACAACCGGCGGCGAGGGAATGCAACCGGCGGAGTGGGACGGCGACCGGCAGTAGGGCACGACGGCCTGCGGCAAGCGACGACCGACGGCAAGGGGCGACCGACGGCGGTGGCTACCGACCATTGACGGCAACGATGGCCATTTGCAGGTGAGAGGCAGCAACTGAATGTGATAAATTTTAAAAAAAATTAGTTGCATTTAAAATACAACTTCTCGAAATACCTCCAGAGGTACTTTGGCCTAAATGTCTTTGGAAAGCATTTGAGATACAATTGCATCTGCTCAAAGTGAGCAAAAAAATGAACCAAACAATATTTGTATTTGGTCAAGGTACTTTAGAACCCCAATAATCATCTCAAATGCTGAATCAAACAAGGCCTTAAAGTAAAAATTTATGTTCCGAAAGTGCTTTTGGAGCAAAAATCGATTTGGTTGGTTACACAATGTTATTATTTTTTTACTTCTTGAGAATTTTTTGTTCGAGAAGTAGTTTTAGTGCGGCTAAAGGAGTTAAAAAAAATAACTTCCCTTCAAAAGTAAAAAAAAAAAAATCAATTTCTAGTGAAAAATTGATTTTTAGAGCAGAAGGGAAATAAACTAAAATTCATATAGAAGTATTGTGCGCATCTAAAACCAGATAGTGAAACTCACGAGAACATTCTCCGAAAATGCTGCGTGTAAAATTAGGGTTTGATCGTTCCAATTTAAGGCAACCTTGTCACTTTACAAATTGTAAAAGGAAGACTATTCGTGGCTTCAAATAAATATGAATGTCAATATCCACTATAAAACAAAAATGAAGTTGGGAAAGGTAAGTGTAGATACATGGATACGAAATTGAAAGCTAAAGCCATTCCAATCATAAGGATGCTTTCATTCAGGTTAGATTTCGGGCGACAAAAAAGATTAAAGGTTGCATACCATCGCGTTTTGGTTATCATCAAGAATTTTACGATGAATAACGAAAGTGGAGAATATTAATTTATCAAAATAGCTTTTGTTTTTCTCTCTAAATAAGTGCATAGATAAAGCACAAATTCAAAACCCCACTTTTCACAGATAGGGTAAAATTACTGATAAATTATAGTATATTGATCTCATCATCTGATGCAATATGCACAATGTTCATTGAAAATTATTCTTGAAAATTTTGATTTTCAAATCATACTCAACGTCGGGCCTTTAACTCGTATTATATTTTATTTTGGAAAATATCTTAAATCTATTACAATTGTGTCAAGTCCCTCATAATTTTTTTCTTTGCCAATTGAGTCCTAAACCTTTTACATTTATATCAATTCAGTTCATTTGACCAATCAAAACTAACATGGATTATTTTTAACAATATTTAACTAAAACTTTATTTTTTTTTCTTTTTTTTTTCTTTCTTCCTACTGTAGCTAGTGAGGGCTCCGCGGTCCTTACCCAGCCTGAGCAAGGTTGGGCATGGGCCGTGAAGCTCTCGCCGACCACAGAAGTAAGAGCGAGAAAAACAAAAGAAAAAAATATTAGGACATTATTATTATTGTTAGCGCAGCGTGACAACATATCAGCGTCAGTCGACCAAATAGATTGAATTGACACAAATAAAAAAGATTTATGATTCGATTGGTTAAAAAAAATATTTTGAATTGAATTAGTACAATTACAATAGACTTATGATTTTATTTTTATAATTTTTTCTTTCATTTTGTGATCTTCGAAACTTGAGATTTTGGTGTATGCCATTTTTCGTGATTTTAGTCGTTGGTGTTTCCACGCGCGTACTATGAACTTAGTTATTATTTACAAATTACGAATGCTAGATATTTTCATAGCATCAAGGAAATGGAGAGACAATCCTTGCGAAGTCCAAATCAAAATACTGTGCAAGTGTGCATGTAATTCCATGGAATGAGAGTTCACTATTGGAAAATATATGAAGTTGCCCCGTCGCTTGCAACTTTGGGAATGTTGATGAGTTCTATTAAAGTCTAGATTGATGGAGAAAAATAACCGAAAAAATGTGGACTTTCTACGCTAGTTCAGGTAGGATCATGCAAATGAATCGCGATAGCAAAGAAATTTGTTTGAAGAATCAAAGAGAGGGATATAAAAGGTCACGATATGATATTGTATCACTATCTTCGAGTGAAGATATCGGGATGAAAAGTAAATAAAACATTCGTAAAGCGATCTCAGATCACGTATCTCTCTCGTGAAAGAGCTCCTTTTATGCCGTCTATGGAGGTAGCTTTTGTTTTAACGACCTTAAACCCTAATTCCCACCCTAAACCTAACCATCATTCCCCACTTATCTTCTTTCCTTTGATCTTCTTGTGTTTTGTTTCGTTCCCTTTGGTCCTTTGTTTCTTATATGCTTCTTTGAATTTATGTGGGTTAGGTATGGGTAACAAGTAGAGTAGTTTTGGACCTACTCAATCTTAAATGAGCGTTTCATTGACACGCCCCCATCATTTAATTTAGATTGGGCGAGACATGCTTGAATATATTTATAAGCGAAAAATTACCTAGTCAATCAAAACCTATCGCATGGATACTGATTTAGTCCTAAAGCTATTGCATGAATATCAATTCAGTTCTAAACATTTCAATTTTGCAAATTTAATCCAATTACTTTTACGCGAATTTCAAATCTAGTCTTTCTGATCAATTTTCACTCAAAATCGTTGATATGACGATTCAATCATCGTCATCCATCCTATGCGACACATCGATGTGTCGACAATTTTTGGCAAAAATTAATCAAGAGAATTGCATTGGAATTTCGCATAAAAGTTTAGGACGAAATTCGTAAAATTGAGGCGTTGAGGACTGAATTGACATTCATACAATAAGTTTAAAACCGATTTGAGAATTGTTCGGGATTCCAAGGTATATAACGCCAATAAAATAAGCCCGCAAACTACTCCACTTGATTCAGTCAAACCTAAAAATGGCTTGTGGCTATTTTTCACCAGGATAATAGACCCTCGCTCGAGTGAAGTAACATGCTGCTCGAATTAACATCGGACACACCCACCTTGATCCAAACTTTCATGGGCCATAACAAATCGTACTAGACAACATTTCTCCCCACACACGGTGGACTATTATCAAAGTGGACCATCGAAAATAACTACATAACTACCTATAATCAATTTGGAAATCCTCAAATGATGGGAACCTAGATAACAATCCTGTTCCCCTCACCGTCTATCCTTGCGAGAGGGGCTGGACGAAGGACGACGGTGACACGGACGCCAGCGATCAATCTCCATCTTCTTCCATTATTGGATTTGATCAGATCATGAGAAAAATCGAAATGAAAATAGGAATTTCTTTTTTCTTTTTGAGAAAAAAGAATGGAAAATCGATGGCAATTTTTTTTTTTGGGGGGGGACCCTAGTCGGACACAAAACCGAACCATCGAACTGGTATCCATCTGTAATATTAATTGAGCTGGGGCCAAATTGGAAGTGGGAGGTCGTGAAAGAACCTACGAAACCGGGAATGGACAGCCAACGCGTCGCGAGAATGGATTGATAGGAATTTAGCAATTATAGTGAAAATTTGTCCGATGCGTACGTTGAAAATCGAGTGAACAGTGGCATCAATAAATGCTCGAGCCGTAGGAGATCCGGTATGTCCGGTTAAAGGAATTAATCGCTTTTGCAGATAATTTTTCAGAACCAAGAAATTACATCTACTGTTTTTTTTTTAACATTTAATTAATATTAAAAATATGGGCATAGATCCCATTTATGAATATATAAGTTAGTTATGTCACATTTGATATTGTGTGATTAGACGCTTTGGTATTAGATTCGATTCTCCATATGAACACGTATGATTTAAGTGGAGGGCCATAGCCCGGACACCTTGATTATAAAAAAAATGGGCAGAGAAAATCTCAAACGTGAATCTAAAGTGCATTTATTTTGTTAAAGTCCTAATATAAAAAAAAACCTTCAATTTTAATATTTATGATAATTATATTTAATTTTTTATTTTATAAAAAATCTCAAATTTTTATTTTTGTCATGATTCTATCATAAATTTTTATTTTGTCATAATTTTATCGACGTAGTACAACAAAAATTTCTCAACTTTAGCATGTCTTAATTACATCCAAAACTTTGTTTGGTCTCGCAAAACATCTTTAATTAGTCTTTCGTCCATAATCACAATTAGTAAATCATACGTGACATTTTCACGTTGTTAATGAAATACACCTCAGCAAAGTTAACATTAAAATACTCCCGAACTTCTCTTTTATTGTTTGATTCCCCTAAATATTGTTTGGGAACATAGAGTTACTCAAGATGACACGTTTAGTATTCTCTTCAACACTGAATAGTTCAAGAAACAGCTAGACATGGGGATATTTGGACGAACGACATAAAATCCCATTGTTCTTGAAATTTACTATTTCTAAATTTCAAAGATTTATTGGTAAGTTCGGCGAGAAAACTCGAGCTATGTAGAATTAAGTAACAATGATTATGGATAAAATGTTAATAGTGGTAGAATTGGGGAAAAAAAGTAAAATTTGAGGATTTTTTATGAGACAAAAAATTTATGGATATAATTGGGACATATACTAAAGTTGAAGTTTTTTTTTAGGTATTAGATAGGTATAATTGGGATAAAAGTAAAATTTTAAGATTTTTTATGAGATAAAAAATTATATATAATTGTCACAAATGTTAAAATTTAAGATTTTTTTAAGATATTATGCATTTCTTAAATGAGGATCTAAAATGAATCTTTGACTTCTTTATTTTAAAAAAAGGCCTAACCAAGAGTATTTTAGTCATTTATATTTTACGAATAATTTTTCATGTTCCTTTCCTTCTTCTTTTTTCTAATTTTTAAAAATCCCTTCAAGGAAGGGAACGACCATTGGCGCGATGATTGAGTGGCCTCGCCGATCTAGCAAGGGCTGCCCTCGCAGGTCACAGGCAAGGCCACCTAACCCTCGCTTGTGGCTGGTCCCTTCCTCGAAGGAAAAAAAGGAAAAAAAAATTAGAATATAAATGATCAAAATATCCTTAATCATGCATTTCTTTGAAATAAAGTTGCACTTCAAATCCTTATTTCAAATAAAGTTCACTTAAAGCTTTTATTTGTGGAAATAATGACATTTTAGGTCCTTATTTAGAATTTTCCTAAATTCATATTAACTACTAATTGATAGTATTGATTTTATAGACATAGATTGTTTGGAGCTAGATACGGCCTTTATAATTTTATGATGTTACAGAAATTATGCCAATCGATTTGCAATCGGCATAGGTTTGATGAACAATTGGTTTGTCATGTGCCGGATCAACATTGGTCATTTGAAATGATGTCGACACAAAAAAGAGAAGTAGAAGCAGTTAGGCAACCTTGAAATCAAGGGATATGGGAATTTTAGACATGAGGTAAGGAGCTAGATAGGATGCACATGGAAGAAGTGATAGGTATGATGTTATTGGGGTTGTCACACATCGATTGTGAAAGGGGTTGATTGTTGATTGATAAGTGCGATGAAAAGTCTCATATTTTAAGCTAGCTGTTGAGATGAGAAAGGCCAATACCATCCAACATTAATATTGAAGCTCAGGTTACTAATAAGTTTGTATCTAATAGTCACACGAGAGAGTTGCCGGTTGTTGCGGCTCCGACTCGTAGTCTTATGTGTGAAGGGAAGATTATTGGAGGGGTCCCATATTGTTTGTAGAAGGGATTGATAGTTGGTTAATAAGTGTGAGGAAAAGTATTATCATTTGAATTAACTTTTGGAGTGAGAGAGGTCTAATCCGCTTAAAAGTCCGAGAAAATTATAAGAACGGTTGTTCTCTCGATTAAACATCATCCCTAATTTATAGGAACAGTGGTTTTCTCGATTAAACATCATCCAATAAATAGAGTGGTAGATAGCATGGAACGGTTACTTTCTCGATTAAACATCATCCCTTAAATAGAGTGGCAGACAGCGTGGGCGAACACAGGCATAAGCGGATAGGCATGCGTGGAGATGCGATTAGTTTGAATATCAAACATGTTGCTAGAAATCGATGTCGACCTGTGGGGGACACATCCAAAGCATTGGGTACACGTCTATAACGTGTGGCACAATTGGACAAGTATAAAAAGGACGTCTTAGGAGAAAGGGAGGACACACACAACTCAACCAAAATAGTACGACTTTAATTTTTTTTTATAATCAAAATGTTCGGGCCAGTTTGAGTGCACCTCGACTATTCATCGGGAGATACTAGCACAGCAACTCACTACCATGGTCCTCCACTTAAATCACAGGTGCTCATATGAGAAATCGAACTTGAGACCAATACACCTAACCACATGATCTCAAATACGTCATAACCAACTAAACTACCAATGAGTGAATCAATTATTTTGTTCGTGCTTTCATTCATTTTCTTTTTGTTTTTGTGCTAAGTTCTTGCTCTCGTGAGTTCCATTTGAGCTTGTGATGCCGATTTTTAGGTTTGAGTCGCTCGTAAGCTTAGTTCATGTTCTTTTCTAAGATATAAACCGTCGGATCAATAAATACAAGGATCAAGTATTTCTCACGCTTGTCGATTTTGAGCTTGGTCCTGGAGGGCCTTTGTTGGGGAGTTTTCCTGGGCTGACATCCATTTGGTGAATCTCAGGAGAAACAATCATTTTATTGTCGATAGATGATAAACTCAAAACAAAGTTGTAGAGATTACAGAGTAGAATGCCCACAATACATCAAAAAGAGGAGTCCAGCCTAGACTTGCCTTTTCTTCTGCGGGACTAGGCAGCCTCACTAGTGCATGACCTGGATTTCATCCTTGTCTAGAGGCATCTTTTCCTTTTTCCTTATAACGAATTGCTTAGCCAAACTACCCATTTTATAAAAAAGTGAAAATCATTTTTCCCGGAGGCTAATCTCTCTTTTCTCTCTATCTACATGCTTCAAATTCTTTATTAACTTTCATTTAATAATTTTTCATTTTTTTTATTCCTTTGTCAATATTTGGGCCTCGGCGACAGACAGCAGCCCAGCGATTGGACATAGAGCGGCCCGCTGAGCCTTGAGTTGGTCGATCCCAACTAACTCGAGCTCGCCTATGGCTGTCACCGGCCGATCACGGCGAAGGAAGGAGGAAAAAAGAAAAGGAAAGAAAAGAAATAAGAAAAGTAAGAAATAAAAAATAAGTAAGAATTTGATTAAGAAAAAAATTATTTTTAAAAAAATAAAAGCAAAATAATATAAAATAATTTTTAGAATTAATGGACGAAGGTAAAACTTCATACCAAATGACGGAAAAATTTTCAATTCATTTTCAAATTCAGCCAAATACCAAAAAAATATTGTCAGCTTTCCATATAATGACTTCCTTAAAAACATTTGCCAGAAACATCACATTTTGCATGAAATGAACGGAGCCTACGAATTGCCAACTCCTCTCGAAAAATATTGGCAATTTTCCTTGAAAATATTTTCCATGAGCATCACATTTTTCAGAATTGAGAGGGTTTTTTTTTTTTTTTTGCACTAGTGTTTCCGGTCAAGTAACTCCTCTCGGTTCCAGAGTTGTGGCTATGGACTTTTTTCCTGAGCCTTCCTATTAGATTTTTGCATATTGCAAAGTTCCGAACAATATTCAGTAGTTGTGGCCATGTCAAATTCAAAAAATATTCTTCTTGATGTGAAAAAGTTGCTAACATAAACATTTATACATGGACCGAATTCGTCACAGATTATGAATCGCTTATTTGTCACGTGGAGCGCCCCAGCCCTACCATGATCTGGATTACTGAATTTATTTTGGATAAAGAAGATCAAACTAGAAAATGATAGAAAAATTGATGTTGAGATAGCACAACGGAAGTCCGATATCTTCACATGAGGAAATCGCTAAGAGGAAAAGCCTAATCTTTTGAGTTAGCTTACTTTTCTTTAGCTGGTTGATTAGTGGCCCACTCTCAATCTATTCGGTGTTTGGTAAATATCTTGAGGAAGATATCTGATGACTAATACTGTTTTTGAGCAAGTGGGTGCGATATTGCCTCGAATTTCAAGTGAAGTCAAGGTATATCAAGATATTTCAAAAGATTCGAGCAATAATCACTAAAGAAGTATTAGTTAGTTTATTAAACTGATAAGATCTTTAGGGATACTAGTATGATGATCTTTTTCATTCAACATTGTACTTTGTACCTCTTTAAGCTCAAAAATAAGAAATCATCTCTCTCTCCCGTAGACACATGCGGATTTTCATCGAACCATGTAAATCTTGGTGTTCTTGATTATTCTTGTTTTCCTTCCTTTTCATCTCATCTAGTAAGAGAACTCTTCTGCACAATAGTTGGTATCAGAGCAATTTAGGTTCTTCGTTCCTGTATTGCGATCTTTTTTTTACTAGATGGCTGAAAAGGGTTCAACCGTTCGATTCGATATTAAAAGATTCACCGAGAAGAATAATTTTATACTATGACGGAAAAGGATGGAGGATATGTTGATTCAACAAGGTTTATCAAAGGTTCTTCTAGGAAGTTCGAACAAGTCGTTTACCATCACCAATGATGACTAGGCCGACATGGAGTAGATGGTGTACAAGGCGATCCGATTGAACCTGTCGGACCAGGCCCTTTAATACATGGCGAAAATCGATTTTGCTCTAGAGGTATGACTCAAACTCAAAAGTAATTGTATGACGAAATCTATTACGAATAAGTTGTTCTTGAAGAAGAGATTTTACAACAGAAACTAAGTATATAATAGCAACTGAGCCTGCAGAGGAGGGAATATGGCCGACCGATTTGGTCACGGATTTATGTTTAAAGTAGGAAAGTGCTACACTATATTGCGATAGCCAACCTGTAATATGTCTGGTGAAGAATCAAGTGTTTCATTCCATAACGAAACACATTGAAGTTTGGTATCACAAGATTCGAGAATTTGTGGAGAATGGTAGCATTGGTTTGGAGAAAATCCATACTAAATTCGGCGTATATGCTTACAAAGATGATTACTACGAAGAAGTTCAAGTACTGCAGGAACTTAATTTCTCTCACTCATCATTGAAGTTGATGGCAGCCGCACGGGTCTAGGTGCGGGCATACCTTTGCGAAGGTACGATGGAGATTGAGATATATTTGTTTACTTGGTTCGAGTGGAGGCTTGTGATTTATTCAAGCCAAAGGTGGAGATTTGTTACTATTGTCTTGAATTTCAAACGAAATCAAGGAAGCCTTGAAGATATGTCAAGATATTTCAAAAGATTCGGAGGATAATCACTAAAGATTTATTAGTTGGTTTATCAGACTCTGATAAGATCTTTAGGGATATCAATCTGATGATCTTTTCAATTCAGTATTGTACCGTGTATCTCTTTACGTTCATAAATAAGAAAACATCTTTCTATCTCGTGAACGTAGGCGGATTTTCGCAAAACCACATAACTTTCCATTTTTATTATTATTCTTGTTTTTCTTCCTTTTCATGTCATCTAATAAGAGAACTCTTCCACACAACATGTGGGTGGTGTGGTATAGCAATGCAAGCCCGATAGACGTTAACGGAGATTCAGTCAAGATATGTTTGTGCAAATGATACCTGAATTAACGGAAGCAAACCTAACATTGGAGCTCACACGTGAGAGGAAAATTGTTAGGATGAACGTATGAGTTGTGCTAGATAAATCTCACATCGAAAAATTGATGTGATGTCGAGCATGTCAATATATCAAGTTGAATTCAACTTCGCTAAAAAATTTAAGCTAATAAGTTATGGGTGGGTCCAACTAAATATTTTAATGGGCTCAAACTTGATCTCCCTTTTGGTGATTTCCCCTAGTGAAGTTATCAAACTTCTGTTTGAGCTCCCAATTAAGAGCTAGCTTTTGGGATAAAATGCCCAAAACTACTTAACACTAGTATCAGAGCTCAAGTTACCAACAAGTCTAGACTCAACAATCACACGTAATAGATATGGTTTGTTGTTGCCTCCAACCTAGCGCTTGATGTATGAAGGAGAGATTGTTGGGGTTATCTCACATTAGTAGTGGAATGGATCGGTAGAGAGGCAATAGTTGATTGGTTGCGCACTCTCAATTTGTTTGGTGTTTGACAAATATCTCGAGGAAGGAACGTGATAACTAACGCGATTTTTGGTAAGGTGGACATTTTAATATAGTAACGCGAACCGATGGGCGTTGATGAAGATTCAAGTTGAGAAATGCTGGCAGAAGGATACCTGAATTAAGAGAGATCAAACGTAACACTGGAACTCACAGGCAAATGAGAGATTGTTAGAATGCACATGTGAATTATGCTAGAGAAATCTCACATAAAAAAATTGATGCGATGTTGAATAGTTAATATATCATAATTGGCCCAAAGAGGTGGCAGGGATTCGACTTCCCCTAGGTGCATAAGACTACAAAAAGAAATCCAAAGGCTTAAACTTTTGAGTAAAGGTGGATTCAACTAAACATGTTGATGGGCTTGGACTTGGTCTCCCTCTTAGCGATCTCCTCTAACGAAGGTATCGGACTTTTGCTACACGCTCCCAACAAATGGCCTTAGAGTCGATGGTTGATTGAAGGCCCACTCCCACTATGTTTGATGTTTGGGGAATATCTCGAGGAAGGAGTCTGATGACCAATGCGATTTCTGGGCAAGTGGGCCTTGTAGTGTAGTAACGCGGGCCCAACGGGCATTGATAAAGATTCAAGTCAAAATATATTAGTACAAACGAATACTTAAATTAAAGGAGAGTAAACCTAATACTAGATCTCACACATGGGAGGAAATTATTTGGATGCACCTATGAGTTGTGTTAGAGAAGTCTCACATCAAAGAACTAATGTGGTGTTTAACAGTTAATATATCCTAGTTGGCGCATAACTTAGAAGCTTAAACTTTTGGATGAAGGTGGATCTAATTGGATATATTAACCGGCTCGGACTTGTGCTCCATATTAGTAATTTTCTAGAGTAAAGGATTAGACTTCTGCTTTGCGCTTCCAATGATTGTAATTTCGAAAACCCTAGGTGTGCCATGAGTGTGGAGCCACCCATTGTTCCCCTCCATAATGCCATATTTGAAAAGACTCAGTAATGTCCCTGGAACACTTTGGGAATAGAAACGCTTATGGTAAAAAAGTATTCTCAAAGTGTTCATGAACACTTTTGAGAAACAAAAATGCTTTTGAAGTAAAAACAAAAAGAAAAAAATGATTTTGTGTTCTTAGAACACTTTTTAGAAACACATTTGAAATATTTTTTATAAATAATTGTAAATTTTTTAATTTTGAACACACTGTCTTTTCTTTTGTTTATGATCGATGTTGACACATGATTTTTAATAATTTTATTTTATAAAATTAATTAAAAATATCAAAAAATTCATAAATTTACAAAATCAACCTCGAAAACTTTGGCTTAACATTAGGAATCAATTTTGAATAAAAAATATTTTTCATAATTTTTTATTTTCCAGATTTATTTTAATTATAAAAATAGTTCAAAATCGAAAAAATATTCATGGTCATAAAAATGCCAAAAATAGTCCATATTTTTTTATTTTAATTTCCTTTTCATTTTAACCTCTTAAATTTTTAAAAATTCAGTTTGGATCCACATGTCTCTTCATTAAACATAATCCTAAATTAACTAAAAATTTTCATTTTAAATCATTTTGGCCAATTTTTTTTACTTTTAGAGTCATTGCATGAAACTTTGATAACCCGCATCTCATTTAAGTCCTCATGTTTGAAAAAAAAAATTAACAATTGGACTAAAAGGATCTAAATACACAAATTGTAGTTGATCTCGTCTATATTATAATTTGATAAATTGTACATAAATTTATATATATATGTCTAATTTGATTTAGTAAATTGAACAAATGAGATTTAATTTAATTTAGTAAGTTAAAAATATAAAGACATCTTAACTTGATATATATAGTCCCCTTAATTAAATGAAAAAATTAGAAATAATTTTTTTGTAATTACCAAAAGCGTTTTTTTTGTTCCGAGAGCAAAAATTTCATGTAGTTACCAAATGCGTTTATGCTCTTTTTCCATTTTGGGAATAATTTTTTTTTGTAATTACCAAATGCGTTTATGTCCTCAAAAATCGTTATCATGAATAGAAATAGAAAAAAAATGTTTTCACTCTACGGCGAGAGTGAAATGTGAAAAATGGGTAATTAATAATTAGGATTTTTACTTTTGTAATAATAAAAATTGATACACGTATCGGTCCACCGTCCACGTGGTTCCAAATTTGAGGAATTGAGAATCCCCTAGAATCAATTGATTTGGTCCACTTGTTTTTCTCACCGCCAGTGCGTGCATAATTTTTCTTGGCAGTTTGACTTTGTGCCAGACAGTCCCCCATGTCTCCCTCTCTCTCTCCACACAGTGTCCACGTCAGATGGGTTCTGGTCAACTCTAGATTTTGACCGCCACGTAGGACAAGATTCTGCACTAGCAGTGGCAGAGCAATGGAGGACTAGGGGCACTAGCAAAGTGACCCGAGTGCTTACATATGCGTCTCTTCCTCCTAATCCAATCCAGAAGAAGCCCTTCTCTTCTCAAACGCTGAACTCTCTGCAACTTTGGCCATCTATGACGGAGACAGCGCAGTGATAGCCACTGACAATCTTAGAATTTCCCATATGTTTTTTTTTTGTGCAGAGAATCAGTCTGCTTTTATTTTATCTGTTATTATGTTTTTATTTTTCCGGGGCTCTGTTTTTTTTTTTTTTTGGGTTTCTTGTCGTGGCTATAATGAGCGTGGGAGGCGTGAACTGACTACGTCATCATCTCCCTCTTTTGATTTCATCTTATGTTCGTTTTACACTCTCTGAGCGAAACTTCACTTTGCTCGGCAGGCTTTTGCTTTTTCCCCTCCCCTCCTTCAATAATGCTCCTGCAAATTTTTTCCAGAATGGGGTCGGGAGCCCACCATAAAAGCCAATTCGCCGCTCCGCCAAAACAGAAGCAGATACATTTCGAATGTTCAAATCACAGCAAACTTAGCAAGTCAGTATAATGGGTCTACAGAATAAATGGGTTCTGTGAGCCCATTTACAACTTAGTTTAAATAATCCATTTAAGAGGCATCTACCATTTCACTATCAAGTAGGGTTAACCCATTTAAGAGATCCAACAATTCATGTTGAGAAGTATAGTTCAAGCTTCCATGTAAGCAATTCTCTAGCGTCACATAGACACATTGCTCATCAAAAACAAAGAGACTCGGTTGCGCTTTTGGAAAATAAGATTAGATCTGCTTGTATTAATTGACAAAGTTTTTGAGTCAATTATATTTCTGTGGCCCCAATTTTGTTTCTTCAAAGTTAAATGAATAGTAAGGCACACGATTAGTGAGGGACAAAAAGCTAGGGAAGTTTCACCAAATTTTTTTTTGGTCGAAAGCTAGATTAGTTTCACCAATTCAAAAGCTAAGATTTGGGGATGCATTCAATCTCTCTTTGCGGCTCTTTAAACTCTGTGTTACAACTTGGTCTGTCGTGTGGACAAAAACTGTCTGCGGGACGGATGTGAGGTCAATTATGTGGGGCTCCATTTTTGCAAGTACACTGTTTTTGCCACTGGAGAATGTCTGAACTTTACTCATCAAGATGCGTACATTTTGTAGGGAGCTAAACAGTTTCAATCCGACAAAGTAATATGTATTTTTTATTTGACCCGTGGATGTAAGTTTATTGGGGATAGTGTTGGAACCAAAGTCATCATGAGCACACCTACAGACAAAGACACAGCACAGGAATCCCTTGTTTCTATATTCAGTCTTGATGCGGGTTCTCTGACCTTTAATTATGGCAACTTCTGTTAA
Source organism: Rhodomyrtus tomentosa (assembly GCA_028455895.1). Lineage (NCBI taxonomy): Eukaryota > Viridiplantae > Streptophyta > Magnoliopsida > Myrtales > Myrtaceae > Rhodomyrtus > Rhodomyrtus tomentosa. The sequence continues at coordinate 41,537,084 of JAPCWY010000003.1, read as the reverse complement.
TGTTTTTGCACGGGTAACAAACTTTTGGGATGATTACATAAATAGATCATAATTTTTTTTTTGGTAAGGTATAGACCATAAACTTTCGTCATTCAATTCTTCGTTTATTCAAAATGGTCCATGAATTTTAATCCCTTTTGATTTGTTCAGTATGATCCTTGAACTTTTCGTAAATAACCAGTCTATTGCCTAAACAATAAAAATATCCAATGTTATCATTTCAATTGTTCAAGTTTAGAAACAACACTGTATATTTTCTATTGAGCAAATCATCCCTCTGAATATTTTGATTCTGATAAAACTATTCTTATTTAGAAAGAACTAATTTAATGCCTATGAATATTTTATTGCAAGGTGTACATGTGAATGAAAGCTAATATTGTTCCAAACCTAACGTCCAGACTCAAGTGGTAGTAATCATTTATTTGCTTCTGAAGTTATTTAGATGGAGGATGTTACTGCCTTTGAAGACTTGTCTATTATGAAGACTTATGTGACACGTCAGCAATGACTTTATTGGAACTTAGAGCTACTGTTCAAGTCAGTCTAGATTTAGAGAGTTGCTACTTTTGAAGACTGTTTCTGAATAATATTCAGATTATGCAATATCTTTCAGACAGGTTTTGAAGACTCACGTTTGGCAGGTTTTCGATATTGGCGATTTTATGGAAGCCTATAATTTTTTATTCCAATCAAATCATGAGAATGTCTGGATTAGATATTACCTTCCAAGAATAAATTTTGCTAAAATATTTGAATTAATTCTACTTTTGAAAACTGAAGATTTAGTTGTATAGGCGACTAAATGTAAATAATTCATACTCTACTCCAATAGCTACTATATATTCTCAGATATAGTCTCGTTCAATCACAATTTATGGCTTCCAATTAATGATTGAAGAGCGATCCTTTGAAGAAATGTCCAAAGGCTAGTTTAGAAGCAAAGGAGTATAAAAGAGAGATCCATGGTGTCCAACTAAGAAGAGATTAGAACATACAATTCCGAAGTACTTGAGTTATCCAAATTCACATATTCATTCTTGAGAGCTAAAAGTCTTTTCTTTGAGAGGTTCTGTAAGAGTGATTGAGAGTGATATCTCTTGTAACCTCCATTGATTCATTTAGTGGAATCTAGATGATCGGCAGTCATCGTAGGAGAGTGACCGTGGTCTTGTTATATCTCTTATAACGCAGTATGAGGTTATTGACATAAGTTTTCTCTATATCCTATGGACGCATTTAATTTTTCGAGATATCATAGACTTTGGATTCTTGACATATCTTTAAAAAAAGGAAGAGAAAAATTTGCAAAAAAGAAGAAGAAATATGTGTATATTACTTCTTCAGTACTACTGCTAATACGGATCTCTATATCCAACTTTCAACTTGGGTAATCTTTTTGGATACTCAATGGGTAAGAAATCGCATTATATAAGGAGGGACTCAAGGAGAAACTTCGCCGTAAAGCATGAAACGAGAAGCAATGGAAAATAAAGAAGTTGAAAAAAAAAAGGAGAAAAAGAGAAGGTGTTTTTTGGGTAAGTAAGAAAAGGAGAAGGCGTTGACTGTTGTTAAATCCAAAAAATCATTGAGCCATGAAATTAATATGTCTATAAGGTAAGTTGATCTTAAACATATCTTTGTCAAACCCTTAGCCAAGCCACATTAGAAGCTTATTAAGACCTATTGATTTTTTATTGAGTTTGTGGTCCACATTAGTGGAGAGAGGAATGAACGAGATTTTGTTTTGTGGATTTTGAGTTTAGGGATTTTCATATCAACAAGGATTTATCTATATGAGTTGAGAAGTTGAGGATGTCACACACACACACACACACAGATTTCATGTTTAGAGTTAGACTTAACTTTTGCGTTGATTCTAATTTTTTCTTTGAGAATTCGAGCAACTATGATAAATAAAGAAATTTATGTTTTTAGTTGTGGTTTTGCTCGAGAACTAGCATCATATTAATTTTGGGTATTTGATAATTCTATTTTATATAGAGTTTATTTATTATTTTAGATTTAATATTTGTTTAGTTTGAATTGAATTTGATTTCCATATTATTATTATTTTGTGGTTGAAGATTTCTATATTATTGATTTTAATTGATTTTGTAGGTAATGCGATCTTTAGCCATGCAAATTTAAAATCAAGGAGAATCAAACCTATCTTATAGAAAAATTCAAAATCCAAGCTAAATTAGGAGTTTCTTGTTGGGAGAAGTCTATCTTTAGGAAGAATCTTCGATTGCAATCGTATTCTGATGTGATTCAGATTTCTTTTTTTGAAATCAACAAGAGATTCATATGATGGCAAAAAAAGAAACATGATTTGGAAGAGAAGAGAGAAGAACTATACTTTTTAAGAAGACGTTTACGTTTGACAATCAGGATATAAGTCAAGATATGATAAAATTTATCATATCTTGTGTTTGGTTATTATTCATGATAGTATATAGTAGTATATATGAGGATATAGCATGAATATAATTATCTTAGGGGGAGGTGGAATAAAGGTGGATATGATTTCTTTTGTTTATGGTACAAAAATTATTTTTCTAAATAACAAAATTTTTATATAATAAAATTAAAATAGCATTTATTTTTAAATAAATTTGAATTCTAATGTTAGAAAGAAAAATCAAAATAAAAAAGTAATATTTTTTTTATAAATCATATTTATAATTTGATTTATTTTTTCTTTATAATATATAGTTTGTATATGTATACACACACACACACTTTGTATCTATGTCATTACATATTTTAAGTATAATAGTATAGTTTGTTATTTAATAAAAATTTTATTAAGAAATGATGGAAGGGAGTCAAAATAATGATAAAAAGAGGATTATAATTAAAAAATAAGTAAAAAATGAAGTAGAAGAAACTAGATTTTAAGTAAATATATTCAAACTTGAAAATGATTTTTCTAATTCTCCAAGAGAAGGAGTAATGAAATTTATAAAAAAACTAGGATCTCCATTTCCGCCTTCTCTATCTCTTGTTCACGTGAAAGTTTCATGATTACTTTGTAACTTTTTAGTTTATTATAAAACTTTACGATAATAGCGAGATAGCTGAAATTTACTCTCATTTTTAGCTTTCTGGTTCATATCAAAAGTTTAAGAAAAGCAGAAATAGAGTCAAACCTTCTTCTCTTCCATAACTTTGTGTTTCATGTTGAGATTTAACGAATGTCGCGAGAAAGTCAAAACTTTTCAACAAAAGTTGAATATTTATATTTCTTTTTTACAAGATTCAGCAGTGAATTAGAAGAAATTCTTGTATTTCTCGCTTGTGATTTTCAAATTCATTTTATATCAATATATCGTACACACCAAATAATGGATATGATATGATATGAATATATCCAACTCTATTATTGCAATTCATCAAACACATGATATGATATGGCAAAATGACTAGGTTTCATATCCCACCTAATCCTATCTAATCCTATCTAATCCTATCCAGACTAAAATTCCGAGCGACCAAATGCAAGATTTTGTTATTCTTCTTTTCAATGCCGAATGCCAAATGAAGAAAGAGAAGGCGAATTCAAAGTTAATGCTTAATTATTCTTGGTGAACTTGTTATAATTCTTCATCATGTTTAGTTTAGTCATTATTTTTAGTTTAATTTTCATTATGTTCCAGGCTACTTCTTGTTAGAGTTACGATTTAGCTTAGTTATGATCGACTAATTTTCCAGACTCGTTTATACTATTCTAGAATTCATATGTGTGAGTTATATATCATGTTTATAATGCTTTGAAGTGGTTTATCACCACTTAAATGATTTTTGTTGCATGTTTGAGATTGAAAGTAGATTCTGTGCAAGTGCTTTATGATATATAGCCATAAATTCAACATAGATAGAGATATATTGTGTTATTTGTGTGGTTTCGGTAGTAGGTAAATCGAGGGCGGTTTATTGAATCCAAGAATATTAATAGATCTTAATGCATTTAGATTTGCTTAAATTCATATATACCAAGTGTGGGTTGCTAAATCCAAGTAGGGTTGCTACACCAGATCAAGAATAGTGATTTAAATTAGGAAGCTCTACCATTACACTATGTATTCAATCTGATTGCATGACGAGAATGATTAATTAATCTTGACTGGTTAAGTGAAATCAGATGCTCCAACGTTTTTCATTCTTGATAGAAATTCGTTGTTCTTTACTTTTTTATATTCGAATTTCCGGGTTTAGTCTTTGAATTTCTATTTTTTGTGTTTGTTTGATCCCTTGGTTAATTTATTTTTCTTTAGAATCTCGATTGATTTATTGAATCTTTAATTGGCTAGATAAATTTGAGAACAATTCACTTTAGTAAGTAATTTGAAAGTAAATTGATTGATTTGTCTACAGTTTTTGTGGAAAAGATACTTTATTCATCACTTTATTACTTGTTCGATAAGTGCGCTTATGTTGCTAATAAAGAGAACGATAAGATAACCACCTTTGGCAGTTATCAATAATGGATAATGGGTTGGGTTAGCCCACAAGGGCAGTCCGTCCACCCATAAAATCCAACACGTATTTCAAACAGTTTTTTATATTTCTTTTTGATATAACCGAGATTAAAAATTCAATGTATATGGTTTATAGGCTCTTGATATATTTCTTATAAATGATAGCTCTGTTACTATAATATACTACAGAAGAAAAAAAAGGCTCGCACGTGAAAGTGTAGCTATTTTAGTTACAACTTCACACAAAAGTATTGTATATATTAATTGGATTTTTATTACATTGTTCTATCTAGTGACAAATCGAAAGAGTATTGTATTTACTTTTACTTCTTCCAATAGAATGAGATAAAACTTTATCTTCGGCTCACTTACACGATAATTGACATATTAATCAATAATTGACTGAGCAACAAAAAATGTAAAGCAAGTTAAAGATTAAAGTGTTCTACATGAGTATGATACGTGCTTTTTTCTAAGTGACTAATACATTTATAAAACTAGTTTTGATGTGGTACAATGGGTGGATGTACTCATCTTGAAAAGCTAGCAATCCAAGATAGGGAACCCAACCCATTATAAACCCCACAATATCTCCTTAATTGCCCGACATGGGACTTTACCCGCATCAAGTTCAAGGTTATGTTGATTTTTGTTTTCGCTTTACACTTTACTTCATTTGTGGTTTGTGCGCCAAATTATAACTGTTCATACTCTTTATCGACAAGAACGTACAAAGTCCCGCTCATTAGTGAATGGGCGAAAGAAAATAAAATATTTTTTCTCATTGAGTTTTGTAAGCGAGAGAATAAGGTATTTTTTTCGTTGTTGAAATTATTCATTTTCTATTCAACAAATGAAGTCTTAGTTTGCAAATGATCCTTCAAGAATGATGACCTATAACTAGACATTCATCATTTGATTTGAACGTTCAAATAGTGAATGCTTTTCGATCCTGATGTTCTTACAACAACTAAAAGGTAGTAATTACGCAATACAATATATATTTTTCCGAATTTGGGACAAGCAATGAAAATTTCTCTTTTAATCTGATCTAAATGGTAACAATTAAATAATAATCTCTCTCCCTGTGTCGCTCTCTCTCTAAATTCGCTACGTTGCCTTCATTTTAAAACACATGTTTGATTACATGAAAATCTGAAGCAAAAACTTCTTATATATGGTAAGGAAAATCCAAAAATTTCATTTGAATGGGAAACATTTCTATGAGCCCACTCGATTCATAGCCGTAGAAATGGGCACCACTGATTCTTAAGCTCTTAACATTGATTGTTTTCTCTACGGAGAGTTCGCTTCAGGACTCCATCTCCTCGTGAGCAGAATACCGTCCCCTAGTTTATTTTTTAGATTAAAAGAGTCCCTAGTTTCACATTTATCAAGAAGATGGACCCATCTAGGGAGGGAAGATTTATGGCCTATTTGACACCAATTTTGATTCTTTTATTCTGTTATCCATAACATAAAAATATGAGAAATTTCTTTGGCAATGTAAATAATTTTTATTCTCAAATTTTCTGATTTTGTTATCAGGAATAGATTTGGAGAATAAATAAGAATAAAAAAATCTGATTTTTTGTTCTAGAATCACTTTTGAGAACCAAGGGGCGAATTACCAAAAAAGTCATAAAATTTATTTTTTTGCTAGTTGAGTCCTAAACATTTTGCAATTGTTTCAATTCAATCCATTTGACCGACCAGTACTGACATGACAAATTTTTAATATTGTTTTGGTATTTTTTTTATTTTTAATTTTCATTAATAATTTTTTATTTTATCTTGTTTGGTTTGGGTTGTGTCGAATCATAAGAAAAAAAATATTTTAAATAGAAAAAATATTAAAATATTATTAAAATTTGCCACATCAGTGTGAGCCAGCCAAATGGACTATATTGACACAATTTCAATAGGTTTAAGATTTCAATTGGCATAAAAAATTTATGATTGAAATGACGCAATTACAATAGATTTACGATTTTTTTTGTAATTTTCCTGAGAAATAATACCAAAATTTAAATGCAAATGCCGATTGAACTCATGTTCTTTCTTAAATATCTTGCATGTATTTTCCTGCTCGACGAAATAAATAGTCGTGATATATATTCATTCTATTAGTTATGCTATATAGGTTGACATTATAGTGGCAAGACATAATTATTTGAGTTAAATGAAAAAAAAAATTGGAAAGAAAATTCATTCCCAAGAAAAGAATTATTTTGCAGTTATCAAACGTATTTATGGTCCATAAAAAAAATTGTGCAGTTACCAAATGTACTCTAACTTTCTAAAACTCATCCAAAGAACATAATCAGAAAAAATCAATTTTAAACAGAATTGATTTTTTTTATCAGAAATGTTGCCAAACGCACACCTTGACCTTCCGTTGGTTCTATTATATTGGTAAAAGGTTATAATTTTTCTACTCTTTATAAGGCCAAAGAGCACTAAAAGTCATCACAATTTCTTATCTTTGTAATTATTCCTACCTCGTTAGGTTATCGATAAATCCTTACTCGTCTAAATCACGTCAACTCTATCCCTAGACTCAGTTTGCTCCAAAAACTGTGATTTAATTGCCTTTTTCCCTCTTCAGCCTTGAATATTGGGAAAATTCTCAAAAAGGGCCTCAAGCATTATTCTTTTCTCAAATAATGACATATAATAGACTGAATCTCAAATAAAAGCCTAAAACGCTCATTTTATTTCAAAAAAGCCTGATCAGGGCACTTTCGTCTTTTTATATTTTATAATTTTCTTTTACTTTTTTTCCTTTTCTTTTCTTTCCATTTTCCTTTTTTCCGATTCCTCATCGTGGACCTCCCTGAGCCCCCACTACGGGTTTGGATCGTTTAAACTTTTTTCAGAAGTTTAGACATATAATCCTGCAATTCAAGCTGTCCATTTTTTGACAGACGGTCCAGATCTTCGATTTTTAGGGGTCAATCTTTTAAAGGGCGTCCAAAGCTTCTCCTCACCCCGAGAGATCTCGTAATCAGAGCTTCGAAATAGCGACTTGCGGTGGAAGAAATCGGAGAGGTCTGACCTGCAGCAGAAGGCCCGATGCTCATCGACGAAGATGGGGTTTTTCACGAGTAACGGAGCATAAGGGATTTAACAATGGTTGAAGATCGGGATCAAGATCGGAGCTTTCTTGAGGGCGGTTCTCGCGACCCGGATTTGCAGAGGTGGACCATGGCGTGGTCGGAGAGAGATGAGAAGGAGAGGAGCCTCTTCCGAGAGGTCGCAGCAGAAGGGCGGCAGCCGCTCGGGCGGAGAGACGGTGGAGTCTGGCTACGTTGGCCGGGGTTATGCAGATGATACGTCGGTCCACTTCAGTCATTGTCGGGTGATACTCGCTTTCCTTGTGGAGGTTTGGATGTAACTTTGGAGTGCGGTGGAGAAATCTTCAGAGTCCGGAAGGTGATAAAAAAAATCGGTGATGAAAATTGTTTTTTCAGAGAACTTCGTGCGTTCGTTTGAAGAACAAAAAGAAAAGAAGAAGAAGGGCACTTCACGTGAAACAGAATCCGCCTCTGCTTTCCTTGCGGCCCTGTCAGGAGGAGCTTCCATTGTCATGCATCCCAAGCTCCCCTCATTCCCACCAAAAATATATATATTTATATAGTTCCCCTCAGCACAACTAAGATCAATGAACGAGAGACGTGGAGTGACGGCTGCCCTCGCCGGCAGTCCCGAGGCCGACCCTTGCACGGGCAGAGCGAGGCAAGCCCTCGCGGCCGCAGGCTGGGACCGACCTCGCCTGATCTGGCGAGGGCCCCGCTCGCTGGCGGTCGCGATACCGCCTAGCGCACTGTCACAAGCCAGATGGAGGAGAAACATGGAAGAGAAAAAAAAAAAGAAGAAGAAGAAGAAAAAGTCAGAAAATATAAAAGACGAAAGCAACCTTAGTTCAGGTTTTTTTGAAATTAAAAAGTCATTTGAGACCTCCATTTAAAAAAAAAGGCATTTAAGGCTATTTTTTGAAATTTTTCCTCCAATATTTATGGCATTGCAATTAAGACTAAGTTTTAAGAATAACCTAAATTTATCTCTTAAAATAATACATTGAAAAAAAGGTTGGCATGCAGCCAAAGAGGTATTTTCGCTTGAAATGTGCATCTATTAAATTATTCTCCCTTCAAATATCCTTTGTTGGATAATAATAAACCAGATAATCTTCTTTCTTTAGTCACAAAATTGTAATTTGAGAATGAATATGAGGATATTTGCTCTCACAAATGGTGTTATAGGGATTTGGGAAATATTTGAAGCAATTTTTTTTTGGTCGGAAAGAGAACTGATTTTATTTACTAAAAAAGTATTTAAGCATAAGGGCCTGTGGAAGGCGCATCTAAACAAATAAAATTCCAAAGGTCATGAGGAGGATTGTCAATCCTATCCATGGAAAGAATATTTTATCTTTGAGCTTCAGCCACCCAATCTGCTGCTTGGTTGACATTTCTATCTGCATAGGCTAGAGTAGCCTTAGGAAGCCGACCGAATAAGTCACGGGCCTCCAAGGTAAGTGCGTTAACTTCCCATAAGATCTCGTATGAGTTGTTTATGGCATTGACCACTTACAAACTCTCTGACTCAAACTCAAGGGCTTCACTTCCTCTTCCTCGCACGTGCTTCAGTCCTTCAAGGAGAGCTAGGGCTTCTAACTGCATAATCGATGAAGCCGGTACAGTTCTTACAAATCCTCCACAAAGAACACCCAATTCGCCTCGGATAAGGCATGATGTGGCGCCCGTTGAAGACCCCCTCACATAAGCATTGTCGGTGTTTATCGTCAGAGCTCTTTACCTCAGTGGCATCCAGAGGAGTGGTAAATTTTGGTTAGTTGACATAAATTTCGTTTCTTTAGGGATCCACTTGCTGAAATTGTGGAGTATACTGAGGGCCGAATCAACTACAGCATCTAAATTCAGAGGTTGACGCTGAAAGATGAGGTTATTTCTAGCCTTCCATATGTACCAGAGAATTACTGCGACTGTATTCAGGGGAGGTAAATGATTTTGTCTTTCAAGGAAGTTTAGTATCCAAATCTCAATCCGTGAAATGCTTCGACTAGAGATCTGGACTTGGATTGCAGGATTCGTCCAGATCGGTCCAAAGCAAAAAGAGGTGCTCGACTGTCTCAGCTGTTTGGTTGCAAAAAGGATAGCCTGAGTCAAGTAGGATCCTTCGCCTGTAAAGATTATCTTTTGTGGGCAGTGCGTTTTGGAAGACGCTCCACAAAAAGATTCTCACTTTGGGGGTGTTTTCATTTCCCAAATTTGATGCCATAATTTGCGAGGTGGCTGGAATGACGATGATGCTTGTGGCGTGGGTTGATTTCCTCTTTGTACACGAATCTAGTTATAAGCACTCTTCATGTAAACTCGCCTGACTTAGTTACAGTCCATATAAGTTTGTCTTGTAGAGTTTGTCTTTAAAAGCACTGATAAGATATCATTTACAGTCTGCTCATCAAATAGTTTGTGAAGAATCTGTTCATCCCATCTATTTTCCTCATGTAGAATTAGAGCATCAACTTTAGTGGGTTCACTAAGATTGGCTGGTCCCCCTATAATCCCTCTCTTGAGCCATCTATCCTCTTGAATATTGATGATTTCTCCCGTTCCAACTGACCACTGAACAGAATTAGCTATTGTTTCTCTCCCCACCAATATACTTTGCCAATCCCATGGAGGTCGATACCTTATTTCAGCTTGTCAAAATGATCTCCTAGGAAAATGCAGTCCTTTAAATATTTGTGACCACAGCGAGATTGGGCTACGAGACAGCCTCCAAGCTTGTTTCCCAAGCATAGCTCGATTAAAGGAAATCAAATCCTTGAAACCCATTCTACCTTCATCTTTACGATTTTTTAAAACCTCCCAATTTCTCCAATGAAGTCCAGTGCCTGATCTGTTGTTCTTCCACCAAAAGTTTGCTACTTTCTTTTCAATTGCTTGACATATTGAAACCGAGATTTTGAAGATATACATAACATATTGGGGTATGGCCTGGACCATCGACTTGATTAAGACTTCTTTGCCATCTTTAGACAACATATTTTCCTTCCATCCCTCGAGCTTCATATTCACTTTTGCACTTACCTAGGCAAATATTTTTTTTTATTCCCCCCAATCCGAAGGGGTCCCCAAATACTTTCCTATTTTCTCGACTTCAGGAACTCTTAGCGTGCCATCCATATTGCATCTCAGCACCCCGTGCTAAAGTAAATTCTCGATTTGTTCAAATTGATTTCTTGCCTAGAAGCTAGACAATATTGTCCCAAAATAGAGGCAAAGTTCTCTCATTATGTCTCCCTTCCATCTAAGAAAAATATGGAATCATATGCAAATAGAAGGTGAGAGAGAGTGGGACAGTGTCGATTCAGTTTTATCCCCGTTAAGGTATTCTCACTTACTGCATTTTTCATTAGAACAGAAAAAGTGTTGGCCACTAAAAAACACATAGGGGGATATTGGGTCACCTTGTCTGATACCCCGTGATGGTTGGAAAAATGGTAGTGGCTCTCCATTGAATTTCACACTAAAAGAGACAGTTTTGACACATTTCATCACCCTATCCACCCATTTATCACAGAAACCCAATCTTCGCATGCATGCCTCCAGAAAATCCCATTCAATTCCGTCGTAGGCATTCTTTATATCTAATTTCAGCAACGCTTGAAATTTCCTCGTCCTTTTTCTCATCTGCAACTGATGTAGCACTTCTTGCACAATGAGAATGTTATCTTGGATTTGCCTTTCATCTACAAATGCAGTTTGGTCTACTTCTATAAGATCGGGAAACAAAGGTTTTAATCTATTTGCCAATACCTTTGAAATAATGTTGTATGTAAAGTTGCACACACTAATAGGGCGAAATTGGTCCAGACTTTTCGGGTTTTTGGATTTGGGAATCAGGGTAATAGAGGAATCAGCGAAAAAAATCTATAGTTTTCAACCATTTGTTTGCCCACCTTCTCCCAATGATATAGCACCTCATTAAAATCCTCTAAACACACCCAAGGGAGGTTACTTGACAAGCTCAAAAGTTGCAGTTGCTCCCATAAGGTAAGCCTCTCTTGGAAGATAGCTGGTGCATGGATAAAAGTCAGCCTAAAAAACTTTCTTGTCTCAGTGTCTTCCAAGTTTAAGTCTAGAAATTCCTTTGTGGCCATATTCACCGTTATCGAAACTGTATCTTTCCAGAATAAAGCAAATTCCCCACCAATCCCTACTGGATTCACTACAAAATCGTTTTGAAACTTCAGCCTTTTTTTCATCTGGTGAACAACACTTTCTTGATTTTTAGTTTCCATTAAAAAACACCACATTGGGCCTTTCTTGAGCCACAAGGGCTCTAAGGGCTTGAGCTGTCAAGGGTGTGCCCAACCCTTGACAGTTCCAACATATAATCTTCATTTAATGATCCTTAAGACCCAGTAAACTGCAGTAAGTAATTAATGAGCAACACTAAAGGGAAAAAACTTCACCTCTTTTCTTAACAAGCATTATGTCGAACATGTAGTGCTCACCAGGGAGAAAATTCCAACAAGCAATGGAGAGAGAACAACGACAAGGTAACAATCCCGATTCTGCTGCAGTGGAGGCGAAGCTTGAGGTTGTAGAGGCGACGACGATGGTAGAGGAAAGTTCATGTGCACTTGTTGAGCGAATGAGATACATCGGCATGAAGAGTTACAGCTCTGAATAAAGTGGAAACAGAGAGGCGAGGGGTGGTGGAAATGAGGGATGATAGTAGCATAAATGATAGGGTTGGACTCAAATTGAAAACCGAGAGAGGAAGCTCCCATGAAGGGAGATAGAAGCTCCCATGGAAGGGAGAGAGGTGATTCAATTGAAAAGTAAGTAGAAAACGTGGAGAGGGAGGGAGATGGAGAAAGAGAAGGGTTAAAAGCAAATTCAAAAAGTACTTTTTTTCTATAGAATTAAAAAGTAAAATAAAATTAAAAATTAAAGCTTGTGCTAAATTTGCTATTATCATCAAGGATTGATCCTACTCGACCAAGTAACTGGATCATGCGAAACCACCTTGAGCTCGCCTTATCATCCTCTTTCACTTGGTCTTGAAGCGGTCGTTGCCAACTTGCCAAAGACGTGGTCTGTCGTCATTTGAAGTAATGTCTAATGGTCGTAACCCGCAAACAAATAAAACCCGATTCAATAGCTAGCAACATTTTTTGTATGATTTTATACTAGGGGCGAGTATAGTTTCAAGACCAAATAACCCGAAAAATGATCAATGGCAATTTGATCCGATTCCAAGTTTTAAGGTATTCGTGGTAGGTTTCAAGTTTTAAGAATTAGTGAGCTTGTTCTGAAGGGTACGTTTCAGATTGTAGGTATGTGAAACCTGATCTGAAACTTGTAACAAGTTTTTGTGTTTTGCTTGGTAGTTTTTTGCGCAAAAATTCGATATTCTATGGCGTCTAATGATGAACTCTCGTTTTCGACGATATTTAAAACTGTGACTTTTACTTTTTAATGTTTCATATTTATTTATCTACTTAGATATGAATTGTGATCATTGAATTGTAGCAACAAATAATGATAATTAAAGATAATGATTCATTGTAATCTTTCAATTAAAACTATAGGTGGAACCTAAGTAAACTATGAAATGGCTCCCAAGTTGAAGGCGGAACTTATACGGAACCTAAAATCATTCCTCATTAGTTTATTTCATATCAACCAACTTTTCTTTGGAGCGACAATTTTAGAATTTCGACTTTTATTTTTCAATTTAGAAAGACTTACCTTGTCGTAATCTCGACGCTATTGTCTCGTTTTGCTAATGTCTTGTCTGATCAGTGCGATTCAGGTTTCATTTAGTCGGATGCCTGATGAGTTATTTAAATATTTCACCATCAATCTTCATATTACTCAATTAAGTTGCTGTACTAGAAAAGTTTGAACACCCCTAGGCTCTAGCTACCTGTATTTTATAGACAAAATAACCAAGTGATCAAGGATGGTGACAACTTTATACTTCTCCTCGACCCAAAGCTATATATACACATATGTGTCAATGCCCCTAAAAAAGATTGGCTCATCTAAGTGTGGGACCCTCTAAAGTCACTCTCACTGCTGAGCTTACGGCGTGTCTCTTCCTTATGCCATTACATCTTTAAAAGACGTTAAACATGATGGATCCTATGATTGGTGGTCATGCGTCCTAAAATCCAAAGCCCCACGTAGACATATTGCAATGGACAGTTCAAATCATAGAAGATTAAGAGATAAGAGAAGTGATTGGAGTGGTGGGACAGGAGGATCTCATTGTCATCATTAAAACTGGATGCTACGTGTCCCTTTGGACAACCCTACGAGCCCTATTCGTCTTCCACTGAGTGAACTAAAGACAACCCCACGTTCTAAGGTTGGTTTCAGACGTGGACCCCAACATTGACCCGGTTAGGGTTCATAAATCCTCGCTGGCCTTTATTCGAGGACTTGCACAAATGTGCTTCTCACAACGTTGGGGAGGATTCCATAAAATTTTGGGAGAAATGTGAAGATATATATAGTAAAGAATTTTAGTTTTAAGGTAAGTTTGTGATTCATCATTCAACGAAAATCAAACAAATTTTATTTTAAGAGAAAAATTACGAATTCAATATCGATAAAAGTATATTTTATCATTCAAATATCTTAAAACAAGTTTATATAGCGTGTTAACCGACACAAAAACTAGCAAAATTATAAAATTATCACTAAAAATAAAATAAAATTTGAAAAATACTAAAATAAGATGGCCGTTTTACTTCAACCGACTGAATCTGAACTCATTATGATATCGTTGACTTCTAATCTGAAAATTCTAAACGCATATTCTCGATTTCGTTGGGAATTCTGCCTATCCAATCGATCCAAAAACACATTGCTAATATGCTCCGCATCAGTTTCTTTAGCAAAACATTTATAATCCGAAGATGCTTTTCTCAGTTTTCGACATTTGGATCATTCAACAAAATGAATGGACAGAAAATCTTTTCAAAAAATTATCCAATAAACTTAATGAATTTTTTTTTTAAAGAAAGTTCATGTTCCATGGAACAATTGAATTAAGTTATAAGCGATTATCAATCTCTAACTTTTTGATACTCATACAATTTGATATTTATAGCTCTTTTTATACGTAAACTCTTGTAATTAAACCTTGAAAATAGTTACAAATAAATGCTTGAAATGTCATCGTTTTCTTAAATAAGAGTTTGAAAGAGACTTTGTTTCAAATAATAATATGAATTAAATACTTTAAAGAAAGGTTTGATCGAAGGACATTTTCGTTCTTTATTATATATTATTTTTGTCATTTCTTTTTTTTTCTTTTTTGTCTTTTGTTTTCTTTTTTCTTCCTTCCCCACCCTAGGCCATTGCCAGCCTCGGGCCGCCCTCGCCTAGGTGGCGTAGGGCTACTCTCGCCTACTCAGGCAAGGGATGCTCTCACCCGACGCTGGCTCGGGCGAGGTCGGCGATGACTTGGGGTGGAGAGGATAAGGGAGGAAAAAAAAAGGCCAAAAAAAGAGAGAAAAAGATTTCAAAAAGTAAAGGACAAAAAGGCTCATTGGCTATGCCCTTCTTTGAAATAATTTGAGCATTTTAAGCCTTTACTTGAAATAATTACACTTTAGGACTTTTTTGGAATTTTCCTTAAAACCTTTTCTGTTTTTTATTTTGTATTGGTGCTGAGTTGTTGGGCAATGACTCAACCCCCCTGGGAGTCCTCTCCGGACTTTCACAGTGGACCCTTAGATAACTGCAAGACCCAAAACGAACAAATCATATGAATTTCTTAACCAATATAGATTCTTATGATAACGCCCCAATTTACTGCGATCAATTGGTGGGCATCATCTCCTACGCATTCATTTAGAGATGGTAAAAAATGTACGTCTCCCTCGTCGAATCCTCTCGAACTCCTCCTCGAACCTTAAATTCCAAACCGATGTTAGGTGGAATCTTTGACTATAACCACCATCTCAACACCTACATTCTTTTAAGACATAATGATCTTATGAGGGCGGTTAACATGGCGTGCTTTGTTCTATCGTCCATGGCAGCTAGAGGCCCACCTTCAAACGACTTTTGATGAAAGCCCTTTTGTTCATATCGATTTAGGATTCGAGTCACTCACTCTTCTTATCTAATATCGAGTTCGAGCTCTTTCACAATGTCTCAACCGTTCAATTAATAAGCCGTCAAATTAGAGAGATGCTAACGCATTATTTCCCTTGGATTTGTTGTATGAGATCCACACGAAGCCATCACATTAGAGATCCACTAGTTCCTTAGGGACCAATGTCTATTGCCATGTCCGAATGCGATGATCTCGAAG
Source organism: Rhodomyrtus tomentosa (assembly GCA_028455895.1). Taxonomy (NCBI): domain Eukaryota; kingdom Viridiplantae; phylum Streptophyta; class Magnoliopsida; order Myrtales; family Myrtaceae; genus Rhodomyrtus; species Rhodomyrtus tomentosa. The sequence goes on along the minus strand of JAPCWY010000003.1, from coordinate 41,521,227 downwards.
TTTTTGTCACTCCCTTTCAGATATAGAATTCCGATCGTCCTATCCACATTGAAGATTTAATATCCCTAATGCGTGTAAGACTGGTTCCACAGTTCCGTTATTTATAAATGAGAAATTTGGCATATCTCGCATCAGCCGTTGGATTCAAACCTTTGAATACCAGCCATCGGATTGTGTCTGTGCTATTGATGTTAAAGTATGTCTCCACTTCGAATTTGTGAAAAAAATGTCGATCTGAATAGAAAGCTAAGTCCGAACAGAAAATGTAATTAGACGGCTGAACAAACGAGCAAAATTTTCATGCATAAGTCCAAGTGGATGTGGAATTTCCTATATGCAGAAAATTTCGGCGTGAGATCAGAGAGTTCATTTTTTAAATTACGAAAGTAAAAAAATAATAACTCAATTAAATCTTGTGATTTTTCATTTATTCTTTTTTAAGATTGAAAAATTAATTCGTGAGCAATTATAAAAGCTAAACATGTTACGAGTTCTTAGGTTAGGAAATGCCATGAATGGTTAAGTCATTGAAGTGTGATTGTAAATCTATGATTTGTTTAGTGGTAGAATCTTTTAGTGGTGGAATATTTGAGACTAGGTCATACGGACCGAACCACGTAAATTTTACGTCCGATTTATTTTCTTGAGATGGCTATTATCGTGATTGATTGCTTCTCTTTAGTCAAAAGTCAGCACTCGAACCAAATATTATCAGTTTCAACTGTTGAATTGTGCAGACACGTATGTTGTTATGCTAGAGCCTTACTGAAGCATAGCGCAATGGTGGATAGATCCATGTCATGAGCGAGAAAAATAAATTTCATGAACTAAACTAGAACCAACCACGCAAAGTGCCAGTCTATTCAAACACCAAATTACCCTTTTATCTAGCAATTTACATACCATCTAGAGTACACCACGAAAATATCGAATCCCATGGTACCAATGCTCAATGGTGCCTGGCGATATGGTGCTAGAGGCAGTGACCAATATTGGTTGCGACAATCAACGATTATGACGGTGATTGTCGCAATGGTTGATGGTCGTATTGATATATCGCGCTAGCGATTGATAATAGAAGCTATGACAAGCTGCGGTATTACTTGTGACCGGAACGAATAGAGAGAGCAGGGCATCGCGAACGATAGTAGGGTTGACAGGTAGGCAACGAAGGCGATGATTATCGAAGACGATGACAGGGAGAGTCGGTGGCGCCGGTGGTATATAGCTGATAGTTGAGGTGGTCTCTGCATCTCGACGTGAATTCTTCGCTTCTTTGCTTTGTTTTGCCGCGTGAATGTGTTGACGCTGTCGATTTCACTGGGTTGATATTAAAACTTTTTTTTCTCAATTGTAGATACTTATTTGAGTGATTGATTAAGTAGATCACCCAAGCTACTAGACTATGACAAGCGATAAATCACGTGGTTTCCCTTATTCAGTAAGCTTAACACGAAAAATTGCCTATATTTTTTCATCGAAAGTCACTGCAAATTCTTGCTCGATCCGCTCTTAAATGAGGGCACGATTCCGATCACCGTTCGCATCTCTTCATCAAATCAGACGCAGAGTAGGGCAAAAGTAGCTCCAAGTTCCGAGGACAACCTCTCAAATCTTACTTTTGCAGTCATTAATTTCGCATTTTACCCTGGCGATGATAGACACCCAAAGGAAGCTCTCTCCCTTCGGTCAAATTCAATATGGGCATTTCCGGTTACTTGACAAGTCGAAAAAAAAAAAAGTACAGCGGCAATCACGGGGAAGCGTTAACACGTGTAAATTGTGTTACATGACAAAGTGATACCAGTTGATACAATTTTGTTTTTTGGCAAGAAAAAAAGAAATTTTTTTTGGTAAGGCCAGTTGATACAAATTTAATGTGCGTAGAATTCCATAAAGATAATTATTGAAAATGGAGTTTATCAATCGCATAACTTAATACGATTAGAACATTCAATTATGACAAAGGAACACGAATTACCAATCAATGAAAGAGATAAAAGAGAGAGAGACCGATGATGTAAGGGAAAACCAATGGTAACTTGCCAAAAAGGGTTTAATTTTGAGAAATTTTCTTGATAAATATCTCGATATTTGTCAAGTAATTAACTAAACAAGAATAATAAATTTCAATAGATTGATAATTTTCATGATATGCATAGTTATTATTTTACAAATTAACTTTTTCTAATAAAAGATGCTTTACAAGTGAAATTCAATTTTTAAAATGTTAATACCATAAAAACCTCAAACTAGTACACTTGTGACAAATTTACCACACAGGGACACTTGTGGCAAATTTACCTAAAACTATTTTTTCACCATCAAAAACCTCAAATGGTATAAATGTGACAAATTCATCCAAAACAAAATTTTTCCCACAAAAATCTCAAATTGAGATATATATATATATATATATATATATATATATATAAAATTTACGCTGTGTTAATTTTCGTTTAATTGAGTCGGTATCACATAAATTTTAAATTGATACACATGTAGCAAATATAGGGTAACATATACGTCTGACAATTGCCACGTGTCATTCAACTCAACGATTCGACAGTAAAATTTAAAGAAAACTAACGTAGGGTAAATTTATATTAATTGTATCTATTTGAGGTAAATTTATCACAAGTATATCAATTTGGCGTTTTTTCATGTTCAAAAAAAAATTATGATAAATTTATCATAAATGTATCAATTTTGAAATTTTGATGGCATAAGTTCATTTTTTGAAACCAAAAATTGGTCTCAAAAGAACGTAAATTGTTTATGAAAAAAAAAACACGTGAAAATCCAAGAAATCTTGGGGGAGTCGAGACTTTCAAAAAGCAGGCTTTGTTTGTTTTTTTTGGTCGAACAGGCTTTGTTTGTTGACCGCCAATGGGTCACGAAATTCAAAAAGAGACGCAAGTGGGATCCAATCAAGCTCGCTCTAAAACTTTTTCGGCCCGTTTTTTATTTGGTAACATAAAGAGAATGTATAACGGACGGACGCAGTATTAAAGACCGACGTATAAAGAAGAGTCATCTTGCTCGGAAGGGATTTAATTTCAACACGTAGGTTTCGTTTTGCTTCGCATAAAATATATAATTTAAAAATTAATTTTGTAATTTATAACTTATATTACTTGGAAAATTTAATGAACAAATAAAAAGTTCATCATTTACCAAAGATTTAAGCACAAATCATTATAAAAAATATAACTATTTTTTATTTACTAATTATTTCAAACAATATAAGCAATCGTCTTTGATAGTTTATTTTTGGCGAAATAAACGGCATCTTATAGTGTCTTGAGTTTATATAGAACGATACAATAAGCCTTCATAGCAAGGAGGAACTGATCCTTTTTTATTAGCGTGTCTCCAAAAAGGTGCTCATCTTAATGCACCTTGCTCTTTATACTATAAGAAATCTCCTAATAATATTACGCGGACTCGAAATTCTTGTTGATTAGATAATTTTCAGAACTATCAAATGAACATAATGAGTTGAGGGCTTAGAAATGAATTTGATAATAAAATCGGGAAAGGCGGACAAAACATAACACGGGAGGTTTGTTTCAAACTCAATAGTATTTTCGATTTCTCACATTACTGCCTTTCAAAGCTATCGTCGAACTCTATGCCATTATCACATCTTCCCCGCCATGTCCCTATTTCATTTAAAGTTCTGCGTCATCCTTTGGTAATCTTTTTCAAAATTCTTTTACCAATCGATCCAAAAAATGTAACATTTGCATTTGGTTTAACACACACACAGATATAATGTCAAGTTTTATTTTATGTGGCAAAACAAATGAAAAAAATTATTTAGGAAATAAATTTAAATGATTTTCATAGGAGGGAGATTTAAATACAAATTTATTTGCATTTGCATTTGGTTTAACACACACATACATAGATATAATGCCAAGTTTTATTTTATGCGGCACAACAAATGAAAGAAATTAATTTAGGAAAGAAATTTAATAGGAGGGAGATTTAAATACAAAATTTTTTGGAGCAGTTAAACAATATTGTGATGGCTCCATTACTTTTTATATACTTATCTCATTTGGATAAGTTTGTAATTAAATACCTATGTAACGATATTATCGATTCGATTATAACATGTTACTGTTTAATATGATAACAACAAGCATGGGCTATTCATAAAATCGTTTTATGAAAGTTTTCGAGACTGAAATGGAACGGGCGAGTGGGTCGATTAAATTATTCATGTAATGACACTATATCATAATGTTTGGATGCATTACAGCAGTATATTTCATTTCAGTATGATAGCTATCATTTGGCCAGTACAGACAATAGCTGGCTGGTCTCTATGAAATGTCCTTTGACCAAAATAAGTACATAAAGCTATAATGACGACCGTGCGCCGCCGCTTGGGAGGCGCCGTAGAAGAGGAAGAGGAGGCCAATTGCTTGTGTTGGGACTTGAAGCGATCACGATAAAAGATGCTATCTTTTCCTCTCTTTATTATTGATTTTTAGTAGATGGGGACGGCCTCGTTTTGAAGAGGAGAATAGGCTAGCTAGGGGGGGAAAAAAACCCTTGACAAGCAGCAGTTCAGCTATGAAGTTTGGATCTTCGTACGCACCGAGCCACATGACCAGTGCAGATTTTTGTAGTCCCTGAGATTACGTAGTTAGGGTCATCAAGGGTTTGGTGATGCGGAAAGTTTGAGGAAAGTGATTACACGAATAACTTTCATTATCATCGGGTCTTGGTTACGACGTGTATGGTAAAGTTTTATTTTCGAGCATAAGGTTGTGTTTGGTAATTATATAAAATTTATATTTTCGAAATAGAGAAAGAACAGAAGTACGTTTGGTACGGTCCTAAAATTCCTATTCTCAATTTTTTTAATTAAATATAAAAATGCTAGTGAAGACGGCGGGGACCGGTGGTCGGCCGCGGTGGCGGTGGACTTGTGATTATAAAGATAAGCATTAAGTTACAGTATGCATGTTTTTCTAAAATGAGATTTTTTATGATTCTGTTCTCCGAAAAAAAGAAATTATTTTTTTAACTTCTATTTTTTTTTCCGTGAACAAAAAATCAATTTATATTTCCAAATAGGTTTTTGTTCTTTTTCTATTTCGAGAAATAAAAGAATAAAAAAAAAACAAGAGACGTTACCAAAGGTTGCCCTAAAGAGATTTCAGTCGCATGCATCAATTGATAGACTTCCGTGGCAAAGGAAACAAGTTTCGTGTTAGGCTCGGGCTGCCTTTGAATAGCGTCTCAACTCCAATTAAGCGGGTTTGGTGAAGGAGGGATCTGATTAGAAAATCTACCTGAATTTAGAAAAACTTGATTAGAGAGATTTAAAGTTTAGGAACCTGATTGAAAAAAACAAAATCGCACAAATTGAAGGACCAAAGCCGGATGTACGAGAATCAATCCATACTACAAGTGAAGAAGTTGTCTAACTGGGCCTCTTTAACATCATTGGTTGGCCCAAACAAATCCATCGGCTCTAAGGTCTCGGTCTCCATTCAATGTAGTTTCCGCCAAAATTATTAGTAAAAAGCACATGCCTAGATCGATTCCGCCACCTTAATGAAAGTATTATTCAGTAATTATGAATCTAATCAAAAGTATAATAGTGGATTGTTTGTATTTTGCATGCACGAAACATGCTAACCACATCGATCGACAATGGTTAGCACTGGAAGATTACTGTCAATCCGAAATTGTTGTTGGGATATACTTCTTGTTAACCTCGTACTCAAGGTGAATTGATCATCTATCTCTTCCATGAGCACAAACGAAGCACAAAAAACTTTTGTCAGTACTTGAAATACTTTTCGCTCGCTGCAGAGAGAGCAGGTTTTGCAATTCAGAGAAGCTTCAAAGCCCATTGAGTTGGGACTTGGCTTAAACCTTTTTACCGCTAGGTCCATGGAGTTGGACTTGGCTTAAATCTTTTAGAGGCCCATTGTTAGTATTTGACGCATAATCACAATGAAATAAAGTATAAAAAAACGAGAAAAAAAATTAGATACAAGATTTATCTTGCTTCACCCTAAAACTAGTGGTACATGTAGCAAATGAGCATAAAAGAGTACAAAGGAGTATGAATTATACCCCTGTCCTTTTCAGTCGATGGGGAGTATGAATCACACCCCAGCACCCTCGGTTTGTTCAAAGCAATATCATGCACAGATGAAATCCGATCCATTCCAATTGCACCTCCAAAAGGAATTTACCTAATTAAGCTCACCAACGGTGTCTGGATCCCCATTGTTTCCCCGACGACGTGGGGCGCCGGACTTACATTGTGTGTATCCTGGAAAAGCAGTGAGATTGAAGAGACTGTATCAGCCCTCGTTGCCTAGGCAACTGAACGGGAAATTTGGAGTCTTTTTACGGGAGCCACTTCCGCAATTAGCCTAATGACAGGTTAGAAATGGAGAAGGCAACCAAAATTTAGCTTAAACCCATCTACGACAAACCAGCAAAAAGCAACTTGTGACAACAGCGAGCAGATCAAAGGGAGAATAGTAGTTACTCTTCAAGAGTAATTCATTAGCGTGTCTTGTTTTCTCCTCAGCTGAAGGAGGGGGTTTCATGCAACAGATGATTAAGGGTGCCTGCAAAAAATGGGGAAGCAAGAAAAGAACTATTCGAACAGCAACCCAATGATATGAAGCTGATGAACAACAAAAAAAAAAAAAAAAAAAAACAGCTATAAGAATAAAATCTTTAAGTTTAATATTTTTTTTTGGGTAAAGACTTTAAGGTTAATATTAGATGTTTCTTTCTAGCACAATATGCATGTTGACACATGAAAGAAATTATTGCTTCAAGGCTAATAAATCCCAGTCAAACCAGTGTTCCAGTCGTAGATGACTAGATGATACTAGATAGGACATCTTGCCGTTTAAAACAACTGGACAAGTAGGAAAGTCATTTGATCTTGACACTACCTAATCTTTATGACATTGAATGGATTCTTCTCTCTCGTTTGGCTAACAGCTAGTATCAGCAACTCCGTTTCTAGGAAGATTAGTGCATGTTATAGTTGCTTATTTAACTTTCTAACTGTTAAAATATCCCACAACATTATCTATGACTTCTATATAGGCCGTATATTCGTGTAATAACATTTTATCAAATAGCTTAAGCTTCTCGGTTGGACTTTTTCATATGATATTAGAGCCAAGTTTCATCTTGAATTTACTTTGCGTGTCCCCACTCATCAATTGGATAATGGGCCTTATCTACCTAATTGCTAAGCTTTGGGTTTAATTCTCTCACACCAACGAGGTCAGACAAATTTTCAAAGTAACATGAAACAATAAACAAGATGAAAATTTGATTGATCTCCATTACCAACTCAAGCAAAATATTAATATGGAATTCGATTGCTATGACAGATCATCCTTTAATTAGTTTGTGGTTCTTTTCGCCCTCAAAGTATCAGAAACAATCAATGTAGGCCACCCTTCTTCAATCAAATCCACAGAGAATCCATTCCAGGAAAACCGACACAGACCAAGCAGAATGGAGCAATTCACACTATCTTATAGCTTAAATTAGTAACCAGTCTAAACTGTTGGTGTTCATAGAAGTATATTTGATCATGCCCTATCACCTGCTAAGATTTCCTTGTCTTTTATTCAGGAAATGCTGCATACTCATGGTTCTACATATGCTCCACCTTAACTCGTCTAGAAGGATGACTAACCGAGAATGTATTATCAATGGATGGATCAAAGAGGAGAAGGGTCAACTTAGCTTACAAAGTCTTAAGTTTTCCCTCAAAGCACATGTCGAAATCTTGTTTCTGTCTTCTTTTTTGACAAAAACTGGAGACATTCCTCCATGCATGGAATGAAACTAAGTCGGATGTATTTCGTGACAATCTACGCATTATGACAGAAGTTGACTATCCCCTATCAGTAATTTAGTAAAATCTATTTATGGAAATTTACCTCGTATCAATCATCCATTACAAGTACTCCAAGCCCAGGAATATAAAATCCGGTAATATCCAGAGAGAAGCAACCCAACATGAGGACATGGACTCTTCAAATCAGTGCACTTGTAGATTTTTTTTTTTTGGGTAAAGATTGTACTTGTAGATTTCATCTCAACATCCAACATTAATTCAGAATCGTCCTGCGGGAGGAACTTGAGACGTGTTAGGAAATCGAATCGTTAGAGAGAACAAACAAAGAAGAAGACACAACTGTTTTGCGTAAAAAACCCTTTTAGAAAAAAATTACGGCCTTGCACTATACAATCTTTGCACTATCAATGTTAGTATCAGCTTTACAAACTTGAGGGTTATAACTACGAAAGACATTGCCCCAATATACAATAACAGTCTAGGATATACGTAGTTACCATGAAAATTTCTTGTATGCCATTAACAACAATAAAAAGCCACTATTCTTCGCATCGCATATATATATATTCAACAAACCAATGAAGATGATGATGATGATCGGTCCTTGAAAGAGTCTGCTTCCATGCAGGTTCACTTTCACATTTAGACAAGAAAGTGCCCTTTCCACTAAGCTTGCTCATGTTGTATCTAGCAATATTACCTAAAGAGGATGAATATGTAATTTTAATCAAGTTTGATCGAAAATTGCGGAATTAAAAGAATCACGTCAAATATCACACATAATCATAATTTGAAGGTATTCAATTTATGAATTTGAGCACCATTATGTAAGATTCTATCAAATGTAATGAGTGGAGCTTAGGGATAGAGAATATTGCATACGAAGATTATAGTGGTTTGACTTAAATCAAGTCTACGTCCACTTCCTATGCTGACAGCCGATAAGCTGGATTTTACTAGATGAACAACGAGGGTTTACAACAAGTGATGATTACTCTATTTGATAGATCGCACTATCTTCTCTCAATCATTTTTACAAAGCTTATCAATTTTTATAGTGTAAAGCTCACGAAAATAAATATGTAGAATTTGAAGCTCTCTTCCATTTTGGAATTTATAATTTTGAACTCCCTCTCTCATAACAGGACTAAAGATCTCTTTTTATACTCCTCCGTCTCTAAACTAGCTATTGTACGGTCTCCAAAGATTTAGTAGTCGTTGAGTGATTGGATTCTCAACCCCTTTGATTCGATCGCCCATACAACTAAATTTTTAATTTCCATAAGTAGAGACCTTCATTTATGGAAGTCAACTTGTCTCTGAAGGTAATTTCCATCTTGATATGCTTTAATATCCGTTGTAAAGCCATCTTCCAAATCGAAGACTACAACTTCCTCAAAAATAATTTCTTAGCCATATATAGCATATGTCAAATGTGGGTCTTCATCATAGAACAATTTCTGAATATTTAATATATCGTTGTTTCTGAACAGTCTAAAAACACAGAATAAGTCTTTTGAATCTAAATAGCTATTTCTTGACAGTCATTAGAAATATAACTAGTCTTTTGAATCTGAATAGACAAAACAATGAGTTTGAAGCTAATAGAAAGCTTGTTGATGCTCCCATATAAGTTTTCATTCAAAGGTGTGGTTGAAGTTACATAAGTGACACTTCACTTAATCTGGATAATAAGATTCAACCCATCCAAAAATAGATACATGATACTCTTGTCTTGAGTCTGAACATTCAACTAAGGTCAATATGAACTTCTTTCCTCATGTGTATCACTTGATGTTCCATCTTTTGATCCCTCCAAGTTTATTGGCAATTACGACTCTACATTGCTGCTCACTTTTCCAAGATCTTTTCAAGTTTTACCGAATTTCTCGTTCTAGGCTTGTTCATCTTCTATTTAGGTACTTCCATCTTGAAGATATCTCTATGCCTAATACGTTATTCACCATTGATAGAGAACTCAAAACCTTAACACGTTCTGCTAATACATCATATGAATAAAGGCTTGTGTTTTTTGCACCCGATTCTACTCTATCAATTAAACTCATTAATAACCTTTTATTATTTGTCATCTTCAAAATATCATAAGGAATTTTCTTGTTAGCCCGTTCCTCTTCCACCTTTCACTTCATTGCACACAACACCTGCAACATCGAGGCGCCAAAAGAAACCAAATAACGAACCAATCCAACTATAGTGGAGAACACCCAGTTGGCCAAATGTCCTAAAAAGGACAACCCCAGATAAAAACAAAGTAAAATTCCTCGTTGAGATAGATTGTCTTGTCAAACAGTATAAGAACAATGATCGAATCAGATAACGACGCAACATTTGAAAGGAAGCGACAAGGACTGGCAAACAACGAAGGCAAAGGAAAGAAAGAAGATGTATTATTCTTTCATATCTGTTACATCTATACACTTGTGTTTATATACTATTGACAAGTTAGAAATAAAAGGAAAAACTATATATGAAATAAATTACTAATCAATCAGATGTAATCTCTGTCTCTGAATACATACTTCAATCAAGAAGGTCACAATATGATCTTTTTGCTAATATCGGGATCTCCAACACTCCCCCTCAAGCTGACTGCCTATATATGTCTAGGACGCCAACCTTGCTTAAGAGGTATGCATGCCGCCTTTAACACAATGGCTTGGTGAAAATATCTGCCGGTTGTTCTATAGTCCCAATCCCTCTAGTGACTAGAACTCCTTCTTGAATTTTATCTCGAGTAAAGTGACAATCAACCTCAATGTGCTTTGTTCTTTCATGAAAAACTGGGTTTGTTGCCAACTTGAGTGCTGCATCATTATCACAAAATAATTCAGTTGGTCCCTCCATATGTACCCCGAGATCAGAGAATAAACCTCATAACCATATTATCTCACAAACAGTTTTTGCCATGGTGTGATATTCCGCTTCTACAGATGACAAAGATACTGTTGTTTGCTTCTTGATTTTCCATGAAATCAAGTATTTTTCCAATTTTATGCAGAAACCAGTAATAGATCTTTTGGTCATTGGACAAGTCGCATAATCAGTGTCACAGAAAGCTGTTATTTTCATGTTGCAGTCATGAGACAAGAAAATTCCGAGTCCTGGGCACCCTTTTAGATACCTTACTACCTTTAATGCTGTATTCATATAAGATTGTTTTGGCTGATGCATGAATTGACTTAATATCTGAACTACATAACATATGTTAGGTCTTGTCATAGTAAGGTATAGCAACTTACCAACGAGTCTCTGATATCCTGATGGGTCTTCGAGCAGCGGATCTTCAACAGACGCGGAGGTCCCTAAATCATATTCATGAGTTTTCATCTTAACATTTTTCTCTATGGGAATGACAACAGGTTTGCATCCTGATAGGCCTACTTCAGACATAATTTCTAATGCAAACTTCCGTTGACTGAGGTTGATTCCTTTAATAGAATGTGCAACTTCAATATAATTTGGAACTACTAAGTCTTTGATATGAAATGTAGAGTGCAAATACCTCTTGAATTTCTCAATGTGTGACTCACTGTTTCCCATGATAAGTATGTCATCAACATAAATTGGCAAATAAATGGACGCAGTACCTGAAGTCCATGTGAAAAGGGCATAATCATGTTTTGAGTGATCAAAACCTGTTGCTGTCAGGGCATCTGTAAATTTGGCATACCATTGTCTAGAAGCCTGCTTGAGACCATACAGGGATTTGCAAAGATGACATGCATGTGACTCCCCCTGTCTGCATAATCTCTGTGGAAGATTCATGTAAATTTCTTTATCAAGATCTCCATGAAGAAAAACATTGTTGACATCCATCTGATGAAGAGACCAATTACGTGCAGTTGCAATTGCGAAGAAAGAGCGAACAACGATCTCTTTCGCAAGTGGTGAGAATGCTTCATGATAATCAAAACCCTCTCTCTAAGTGAAACCTTGTGCCACTAAGGGTACCTTTTAGCGTTTGACAGAACCATCAGCCTTGAATTTGATCTTGTAGACCCATTTGCATCTAATGGGCTTACGATGTTTTGGTAAAGGTATAATGTCCCACGTGCGATTTTTAAATAAGTGCATTCAGTTCAGCTTCCATCGCCTTTTGCCATCGTGGATCCTGTGCAGCTGTCTGAAATGAAGAGGGCTCATGTTCCTCGGAGATCTAGCTAATCCAATATGTATATGCAGGAGAAAGATGACTGAAAGAAACGTAAGATAATGCAAGATAGTGGCTACTTGAAGTTTTAGATGCATAACAAATATAATCTTTAATCCATATTGGTGGCTGAATAGTACGCCCAAAATGTCGTGGTTGCTCGACGGGAACCGGAGTCACTAAAGAAGGGTCCGGGGTGGACGCTGCTGGGGTTATTGAATGACAATAATAGGAGATACCGAGTTATTCGCAGGGGATAACTCTACTGATGTTGCTAATTCTGTTGATGGCGCCTCTTAACTTTCTATGGGAACTAATGCAACTGGTTCCAATGTAGCAATAAAATATGGAGAAGGAGTCAAAATATCTTCTTCTAGGAAATTCTGGTTATCTAGAGCTGTCGAGGATGAAGATATCTTATCTTGAAAAGGAAAAACATCTTCATGAAAAACAACATCCCTGCTAATAAAGAAATTCCTAGCAGATATCTCCATAACATGATAACCTTTTTGTATTGTAGGGTACCCCATGAAAACACATGGGATGGCATGAGGATCTATCTTAGCCCGAGGCCCAATAGTTGTTGCATAAATAGGCATCCAAATGCCCGCAGATGATCAATGGAAGGCAATTTTCCATATAGTAATTCATAAGGTGTAATACCACCAAGAACTCTACTTGGCATGCGGTTAATCAAATAAGTAGCATTGATCACACAATCACTCCAGAATTGTTCAGGAATAAAATTTTGGTATTTGAGAGCTCATGCAACCTCTAAGAGATGTCTATGTTTTCTTTTCACGATTCCATTTTGCTATGAAGTATAGGTGCAATAGGTCTTATGAAGAATGCCATTAGCAGTAAGGAGAAATTGACAAGCGTTGGAAAGAAATTCACGTCCATTATCTGTCCGAATTTTTTGGATAGATGTATTGAATTGAGTTTTGACCATAGATAAGAAACTTGATAATTTGGAAACTGTCTAACCTTTAGAAGGCATGAGAAATGTCTAAGTGGCACGTGAAAAATCATCAATGCTTGTGAGAGAAAAACGAGAACCATCACGATGAACCGTATGGTAGGGACCCCGGATATCAAGGTGTCAGTGAAAATGGACAAGTAGTGCAAGATGTACTTGATGAGAAATATTTATGGATTGTTTAGCTAGGGGACATATTGAACATTTCGGATAAGGAAATTTTGCACTATGACCCAAGCGTTGATGACAAAGGAGATTTTTATTAATGAAAGTAGCATTACAAGAAATGCGTTTATTTAAGGAATTTAAATCTCTAAAGGAATTGATCTAGAAAAACAAACCATATTCAACTCTACCCAAGCCCATCAATTAGCGAGTCATACGGTCCTGAAATAAGCAATTGTCGGATATGACATTGCAAGAATTTTCTTGACAAACTCGCGAGACAGAAATAAGATTGAATTCGAACTCGAGAAAGTACAGGACATTGCGAAGGACAAAATTTGGTCCATGCTGAACTGTGCCAGTTTTAGTGACAAGAGTAGTGTTTCCATTTGGAATTCATATGGACAATGGAAATTAAGGTCGTTCATCAATACAGGAAAATAAATCCTCGGTGCAAATTATATGATCACTGGCACCTGAATCGATTATCTAAGCATTTACCGAAATAGAGTTTTTGTGGGATAGAAGAGTACCTGAGAAACTTGCACTACCATCAGTAGTCTTTAACTGGCTCAACATTTTCATAATAGATTGATACTGCTCCTGAGTAATGGTGCCGTGGATCCCATCTCCTCTTTGCGCAAAAACTTGGCAGGCAATTTTTCTTTTCTTTCGCTATCATTTGGGTGCCCATGTAATTTCCAGCATGTTTCTACAGTATGATGTGGCCTTTTACAATAATCACAATATTTATTTTTGGACTTAAAAAAATTTCCATTTGCCTTTCCTGATGTCGTTGCACCATGATATCCATGTGATCCACGCGAAAGAGCGGTCGATTTGGTTGAACCAGGGGCGTTAGATCCGAATGACTTGTTGGAGAACCTGGAGCCGTCGGATCTAGCCTTGTAATCGTGGCCGTCCATTTCTAAAGGATTAGGGTTGCCTTTAGGGAAACGATGTGCAGCCACATAAGGATACCCATCCTTCTCCTTCTCGATTCTTCGTCCCTCGAGATCCCAAGAAGTTGTGACCATGGCGGAGATTCCCAAAAAATTGCCGCAGGGGGACGACGTGTCGTGAGGTAAGAAGGCCGAGAGGGTTACTCCCTCGTCGTGGCGCGTCGTTGTTGCCGTCGCCAATCGCTGGCTTTCCTCCTGGACATCGAGTTGAAAAATGCGATCGAGGTTTGGTGGTGGCTCCATCGCGAGAATCTGAGTTTGGAACGGTAAGTAATCTTCGTTTAGGACAAGCAAAAATCTCGTTGCTGTCTCTCAATCACGAATCGCTCGGTATTGTTGAAGGGTTTCCTCTGGTCCGAAAAGGGCTTCTTTTGTAGCTTCTATCTCGTTCCATAAGGATGATAGATGATTAAAACCGCTTGTTACGAATGGATTCCCTTGCTTGAGTTCCGATAGAGTCTGTGTAAGTGTGAATAATTTCGCTTGATCGAGCTTTCCGTACATCTCTTGTATATTTGCCTGCATGATTTTTGCATATTTCGTCGATGGTAGTCCGACTGCCACCTCGTCCGTAAGACAATTTCCAATCCATTGTCTTCCAAGCTGATTGCACCGTTGCCAGTGACGGTTTTGTTGCTCATCGGCCGGGATTGGAATTGTGCTGTCGAGGAACCCATCTTTGTCCTTTGTGACTAGGGCTCGTCGGAGATGCCTTGCCCAGGCCGAATAGCATTCAGGTCTATCCAATTGAAGACTGATAAGTCACAATTATGGTCTGTCAGCCGATAATGTATACAGTGGATCTCCAATTTCTGGCTAGTTGCCGCCGATCCCCATTAGGTAAGGGAATACGGCTTGGTAGCCGGACGGAGGAATTGGATATGTTGCCATTCCCGCTTCGGATACTTGACCAGCATAACTGAGATTAGTCCCAGGGATTGGATTTGCCCCAAATTCGGTTGGTAGGTCTCCCCCAGGCTGAGAAGGCGATAATGATGGCAAAACAGTGGGTTGAGCAGTCCCATAGTACCATGAAGCTGGCATATACGGCAACTGGATGGGGTGGCCTGGTATTGGCTGCCCTTGGTTGGTCTGAACCTGAGCCTGAGCCTGAGCCCGAATAGGATTGTTCTAAGGCAGAGAAATCTGAACCTCTGTGACTTGAGTACTAACAGAATCGTCAGAAGGATTTGAGGTTGGAGGTACTTCCTCCTCACCAGAATCGCTTTGGTTGACTTTGATAAGTTGTTCCTTGTTCTTCCTGATAAAAAAAAAAAAAACGATTCCTCCACAGGTTTGCTCTATTGCAGGGTAGGTGCAAAGAAAACAGCAAAAAAAAGGGAGGCAACCAAGAAAGGGAGCGGAAGCTATGCCGGAAAGAACGGCTTTGATATCATGAAAGGAAATGACAAGTACCGGAAAACAACGAAGGCAAAGGGAAGAAAGAAGATGTATAATTCTTTCATATCTGTTGCATCTATACACTTGTATTTATATAATATTGACAAGTTAGGAATAAAATGAAAAATTATATATGAAATCAATTACTAATCAATCAGATGCAATCTATGTCTCTGAATATATTCTTCAATCAAGAAGATCACAATTTGATATTTCTGCTAATATTGGGATCTCCAACAACATTGGAGCACTTTTCGGGGAAGGAATTACGCGAACCAGTGATGGGCGAAAGGGCAAGCAGGAATTATTTTTTTAATCTAAGTGGGCAACCAGCAACCTAAGTAGTTCAATTTGTGCACTAAAGTCGTTAACATCTATTAAAAATTGCAGCTGGATGTTAACTCTGTATTGCCATATATGAAGCTCTCGAGTGTCACATAGACACAATGCTCATCGGAAATGAGAAGCATCTGTTGCACTTTCGGAAAAAAAAAAAATAGATTTGTTGCATTAATTGAGAAGTTTTGGACTCGATTACTATCTCCGTGGCCCTTTTCTTTCTATTAATTAAATGAAGGCTAAGGTGCAAAATTATTGACTTGACGGACAAAAAGTGAGGAAAATCTCACGAACTTAAAAAGCCAGATTGGGAATACATTTAATCTCTCTGGGCGACTCTTTAAACTCAGGGCTACAACTTGTTCTGTCGCGTGGACAAAAATTGTCCGTAGAATGTACGTGAGGTCAATTATGTGGGCCTGCATGTTGCAAATACACTGTTTTTGCCATTGGAGGATGTCTGTACTTTATTCATCACGATCGTTACGTTTTGTTAGGTGCTGAATTATGTCAATCCGACAAAGTAATTCAAGTTTTGATCATTTGACTCGTGAATATATTATATGTTCACTGGGGATTGTGTCGGAACGGAAGTCGTCTTGAGCACACCTACAGATACATTCACTCCCTAGTAATCTGTTTTTTTTATATATATTCAGTCTTGATGCAGGTTCTGTCTTTTAATAGCGGTAACTTCTGGTTGTGTTTACTCTGCTTTTTTCAGTATGGAAATATTTTTTTTTTTTAAAATCCAGTTGTGCCTCTTTTTTCATCTAAATAGATGGTTGGCCACTTCGAACTTATAATGACATGAATGAGAATTATTCTCATGAGTTATTTTCATGGAAAAAGATTTTTCTCTTTCGATTCCCCAGATGAGTTTATGAGTAGATAAAATCATTTGATAATAAGACAAATTTTTTGTTTCGAAACAAAAATTTGTTCAAGAACAATATAAAATTTTCAATGATTGCCAGTTGTCAGGGCTCGGCTGGCATACACAAAAGAGAGATAGACAGCATGTGAGAGAGAGGGATTGAGCGATGAGAAGAATTCTTATTTCTGTTTATATTTCAGAAATAGAAAAATAGAAATTTTTTACTTCCCATTTTTGTTCCAAACTTATTTCTGGGCTAAAAATTTATCTTGAAAATAAAAAAACCAAATTGTTTTACTAAATTGATTTTTGTTCCAAACCTGTTCCTATGAACATAAAAATAAATAAACATATAAACATAATGGTTGTCATTCGCCCCCTAAATAGCCATTAGGTTTATTTTTATTTTCAAAATAGTCGTCATGGTTGGAATTGTTGACTTTGTAAGTTCTGAGTCTTATATGCTCTTTGTATATACTTGTGGTGGTATTATTTCACTTAATAACTTAAGTTTTTGGCTTGGACTTTATAACATAATATAAGAGCCAGTATAGTCCTTTTTGCGAATGTGCGTTTGCCTAAATTCCACATGCCGCCGCTCTTAATCCAACTTGTGTGTGAGATGGGGCGTTAACGTTGTAAGTCCCACATCGCTTAAGAATAAGTCATGTGTGCTCTTTATATATACTTGTGGTTTCCCTCCACCTAATAATAAGTTTTTGGGTTGAACTTTCTAATAAGAATCACTAAATTCTTGTTGAACACTAACTCACCATTACTAGCTAATGAATATTCCTTTTTTTTTTTTTGGATAAGTATGTGTTGCGCGGAACCAGATCGATCAATTAAATAAATAAAATGAGCAAAGTAAATCGAACACCAGATATACGTGGTTCGATTGTAAAGACTTACGTCCACGGGGAGAGCAACAATGAATTCCACTATAGAACAAGCGATATACGGAGATTACAGATCACTCGAGTTATACAAACACACTCTTAGTGTTTCTTTGCCCTAATTACATCCAAGAATGCACACAGTGTTTAATCCTCAATTACTAGCGAAATAATATCTCAATCTCGTAAATAAATTAAAATATAAATCTAACTCGAAGATTTAATCGGCTAAAACATTCAAGGATTCGATGTAATTCCACGAACGAAGAACCCGCAGATGACGCTTCGACGATTTGATCAGTCTTCCTCCAAGCACTTACGACGGCGCTTCAGGACTTGATTTTCTCTGAACATGGACCGTACGAAGACCTCTCTATGAAAGCCGTTCTTCGCTACTTTTCTTCATTGACTTATGCGTGCATATATAGCCGAAAGAAAATAAACTTGCAGACGTGGGCTCCAAGATGAAAAGTAGTCCATTCAAGATTTCAAGATCTTGGTCAATGGTCAACTTATCTTTTAGATAACCCTTGCAGACTTCATTCAAGATTGGTTTCTTGCTTTCGTATCCAGAATTCGTTCTTCTTGTCAAGGATCCAAAGTCCATATATTGAATTTCCTTTTTTATTTTTTATTTTTCTTCGCCAACTCTGACCGTCCATGTATTTGGTTTTTCTTCCTTTTTTTTTTCTTTTCGACTTTTATGTCGAAGTTCTACAAGTCCTTGTCACGCTAATCAAATAATTGCACATTCGACTTTGTTCGGTAGTCTCAAATTCGAGACATTATTTAACAGTATGTATATTCATATTTGCATATGCCGTAGATCCAATTAATGTAAGATTAGATTAGGCTCAATTCACCTCGCTCTGTCCAATGGTGCAGGATAGCCACTTAAGTTACTAAAACATGCTCGACCCAATTGTGGATGGCGGTGGTTTCCGAGGGCGGTTGGCTGTTGGCCGGAAACGGAAACCTCAACACTCCGCAGCTTGCGCAAAAATAAAATGAAAATTTTCTGAAGAAGTTGCTTGCCCCACAAGCAACTCCTAAGGGGTCTGACCGCTACTTGGAAGGGTTTATCTTTGCAATGTTTAGTGAAAATCAAAAACCTTCGGGCGTGGAGATGGGTCACCGGCTTCTTGAGAGACTTATGGATTGACAATAGGAATGTGTAAGGAGTAATGTTTGCATTCAAATAAGTATTCCCAGATCTATTTTAAAGTTGTTCCTGTTTATCTATTTAGATCTAGAGTTCCAAGTCAATGAATTGTTTGCACGAAATTTCATGTAACTGGAATCTCAAAAAAAAAAAAATCAATTTTAAGGATCATTATATTAGACGTTCTAAAATCCCCCGTTTGGATTGCAATTATGTTCTTAAGAATGCAACTGTTTCAATGAATAGTCTTAAATCTTCTTGGCCAAGTCCTTTAAGTGAACAGTGGGTAAAATTGCCTAAGTGGCACTAACAATTTTCTTGTGAGGAAGCCATAAATCGCACTTGACGATATAAATTTAAGTTCTTAAATGCATTTTGAAATGATTAGGACTTAATTGCATTATATTAAAGACCTAAAACTCGACCAATTCCTCGTCTTGCTTCTGCATCGTGGTCCTTGATTGTCGTCTCGGTTAACTGGCAATGGACGTTGGAACTTTTCGTTTGAGTCCATACAATGCACGGGAGCAATATCCGTGCCTCCAACAAATCTGCCTAACTTGTGTGCAAAATTACATGGCAAAAGATAGGTTGCCATGCCCGCACGCGTCGGGTCGATTCTTAGAATAGAAGTCCATACATTATCGTAATTATATTTTTTTCCCTTTTATTATTTAATACACGGGTAATATGGGAATAAATACGATTTCTTTCCTCTATCTTTGAGAGCGATAATGACAGAAGCTGAAAAGTTAGTGTAAGAGTAGTTTTGGCTTAATGTATTTGAGGTACCAAATAACAAGTGATTGGTAAATTTTCTACAAAGAGGATGTCCCTAAAGTGGGCTTAAGTATACCCCAAGTGTCATAAGTTGTGCATGGCGCGCGCACTTTAGTTCCAAAATTTTCAAATCGATCACTTTAGTGCTAAGTTTTTGTAACTTTGATAACTTAAGTGCCAATTTTTTTTTAAAATAATCACTTTAGTGCCAACATTCATGGCCAAAATTTTGTAGAATCCTTCATTGGTTTTCTTCAATTTTGTGTTGACAATACCAGTTGCAAATAAGTTTTTCTTTTTGATATGCTTGAGGTAATTTAGAAAATAGCCAACAGCTGAATTATCATTAACCAACTTAAAATTGGACTCATCCTTCATTTTAAAATTTTAAACACTTTTTTTTTACCGAATCAAGATTTTTTTTTTTGCTCTAGGGCTATGCTACCCTATACTGCTATACAAACCACATTGTGTGTACTATGTGCCATGTCCAGGTTGAGAGGTTGCGAAATCCTGCTCCTCTTTACACATCCCCACCTCACTCTCAGCCCCCATCTCTCACTTCTCAAATGGGAATTGTGGCTACCGAGACAAGCTCCCAGTGGTTGACAAAATCGAGATTAGGTGTATAATCTTTAGGTGTATAGGTTCTCTTGACATTTCTTGTAGGAGGGATTTCGGGAGCAAAATCATGAGCAAACCCACATAAAATTTCTCCCCAATAATTTTTATGGAAAGAGAAACATATTCCGTTTTGTGACATATTCAACCTTATGTCTACTAAAAAATATTTAATTATTAAATCATGCTTTCAGTCTAACAACTTACACTTTTACATTAATTGACTGTGATATTACAACATTTTACAATATCTATCTACAGAATTCATATAATTAGCAGGTTAGAGTTGTTTAAGTTCAATAATTACACTACGCGTATTGAGATTTAGCATGTACCATTGGATAATCCACGAGGTTATTTCAACCTTATCCATTTATTGTCGAACTATCCCATGTAAAACAATACAAGAAAGAAACACGAGAGCAAAATATATTGATACGGTGCGTCATTTATTATCTTTCCAATTGTCTTGTTATTATCCATTTTTGCAATTTCCATTGAGACACTCAAGGACCCAATGTAGAGATTGATAAACGTTGGGAGCCTAAAAAAGTAACTTTTTTTTTTTTAAATTTTTGCAGAAATTATAACCTTAAAATTTTCGACTCGTGTTTTTAGGATCAGATTATGTATGAAATTGTCTGAATATCGAACCCGTCTTCCTCTTCAGAAGAATAGGATGGTGATGGTGCGCCTCTTTTCTCTCCGGGTGCTGCTGCTGCTCGCGTCGCTTCGTCCTCCTCCGAGCTCGGGAGTGCTACAGGTGCGTCCTCGATTTTCGGGCTTTCCTTCTCGTCCTCGCTCGCATACCTCGTCACGTGCTTTCAACATTGAAAATTGTGCAGCAATGCCACACAATCGAAACGTCAGGTACGGTGAATGGGGAGCATCCTTTTACCATTTGATTCTCGTAGGAGCTCGCAACATACAGGAACATCTGTGTCGGAGCAGCATTCAATTGTTTGGACGTGTCCATGTCTAACTTCGTCCTTGTTTTCTTGCTTTTGCAATAGGTATCTCAAAAAGATGTCATCAAGTTTGACCATCCTCGTTCTATCAACAGTAGCATTCTACCATGTCGGAATTACAGAGGCGGACATCGGGGTGAACTGCGTCATGGAAGGAATCAATCTCCCATCTCCGGCCACGGTGGTCCAACCTCTCAAGAACAACAGCATCAGTAAAGTGCGACTTGTCCAGCCGGACTTGGACGTGCTCGATGCGCTCACGGGCAGGGGAATAGACGTCACCATAGGCATACAAAACCAAGACATAGAAACCATAGCATCGAGCTACGGGGGGCTATAAATTGGTTCAACACCTATGTGCTACCACACAGCAATGACATCAATTTTCAGTATATTACAGTAGGTCATGAAGTCGTTCCGGGAATGTTGGCTAAACATGTTTTACCGGCTATGCAAAATATACAAGCTATTAAAGAACTCTATCAATTTAATGGATTGAGGGTGACCACGGTAGTTGGGACCGGTAGCTTAGCGAGGTACGACCGACCCTCAAGCGGTGCATTCTCCAGCGAAGCTCGAACCCACATTGTTGGAATCCTAAAGTTCTTGGCAAACACTAGCTCGCCGTTACTAGTTAATGTTTATCCCTATTTTGTGTATGCCTCAGATCCAACAAAGGTTAGATTAGATTAAGCTCTAGGTACTGCGACCGTTCCATTGGTTCAAGATGGCAACTTGGGTTACTCGAGCATGCTAGATGCGATGGTGGATGCTTTCTATTGCGCGATGGAGAAGGAAGGCCTGAGCTCTGTGGACGCGGTGGTTTCAGAGAGCGGTTGGCCGTCGGGTGGGGGCGGACTCATCACCACTCCGCAGTTTGCACAAGCTTATAATCAACATTTTGTGAAGAAGTTTATGGCCATGCAATCAACACCTAAGAGGCCTGATCACTATTTGGAAGGATTCATCTTTGAAATGTTCAATGATGATCGGAAATCTCCAGGCTTAGATCAAAATTGGGGCTTATTCAAGCCGGACGGGACGCCGGTTTATCCTGTATTTACAGATGGTTGATTAAGGGAAATGTACTGAATCCTTTTCAAGGAAGTTTAGGCAAAGAGTAATGAAAAATGTTAGAATTTTACTGTTTTGTTTGATCACTCTTCCGATTCATCTAATAGGATCTAGAGTTTAAAGTCAATTATTTTTTTAGATGAAGTTTCATGCGACATGAATTTACTAATTTCAATTTCAAGATCCATGATTAGAGCTTCTAAATCTTATAGTCCAATTTAAGTCCCTTCTCCTAAACCTCTATGGCCTAGGGTTTCTCTTTGCAACCCGCCGCCCAAGCCTCCCTACTTTAACCAGATTTCTGAGGAAGAGATGAGGCTCTCCCTCTCTCTCCCTCCCTCCTGCCTTCGAGTTGCTTCCAGAGGTTCACTCGGGAAGACTTTTTCCAGGTCACGCTGGCCACCATCAACCCCGCGACGGCATGCTCCAGTTTTTGTCTACCGCTACTTCTCGTGCTCGTCGTTTTCCACCGGTGTTGCCTGCAACTAATTGGCTTGGTTTTGGTTTTTTTTCTTTGCTTTTGTTGCTTCGTTATATTTTGAATTTTCTTTCAATTTTGTGGACGGAATTTTCTGCCGATTTCGTGGACGGCTTATCTGATCTTGTGATCAACTGCCACTTAGTTTATAACTTTTTTCTCCTGATCTAGATATCGATCTAAATTTGAGTGCTTTTCTATCCCGTTCGAGAGATAACTTTGAGATTTTCAAGACAATCCATTGGTGAGATTGTGTACTCTATATGGTAAGGGTGCTGGGGACGCTGAACTTTGATGTGCACTATCTTTTGGCAAAACCGTTGTTATTGAAAATAAATTTCTCGGTGTGTGCTCATCATTGATGATGCGAGACTCGGTGATCGATTGCCGTACGAGCTTTAATGCCACAACAGATTTGTCTTCGACGAATGAGATAGTATTTACAATCATTAGCAAGTTGATTCATGTTTCAGATTTGTTTTATTTGCTTTGCAGTATTTGCATTTATCCTGAAATTATGTACTACTTTCTCTATATGAAATAAAGATGCTCGTTTCGTCCAAAAAAAAAAAATCTTATAGTCCAATTTCAATTTGGTTCTAAACTGACTCAGAGTGTATTATGATTTTTCTTACAAGGAGTGGATGTCCCTAAGATAGGATTCCTTAAGAAATTAGAATTACTCAAAGATAATATTAAACGAATCAAATCTAATCTAATCAAATGGAATATAAATCAAATATTGCAAATCAAATCTAAAGACATCTCAAACGAATATTGAAATCAAATTTAATCGTAATTTAGTAAATCGGAAGCTCAGTAAGTCGCCTACAACATGTCGAAAATCGCAATCGGTAAGTCGTCTGATATTCGGTAAGTGGGAGATTCAACAAGATAAAGTACTATTGGGGAACTTCCTAAGTGAACATCCCAATCAGTGAAATTCGCGATCAGTGAAATCATCTTGATTTCTGCCGATCTCGCTTTTCAAGATAATTATGCGTCAATTATTCTACATCATAAACTTTAGTCCTAAATTCAAATCTTATATGCGGATTAAAATTGAAAGTTCTACATTTAAATTTTCCGACTGACGGCCAAGCCCTCTCTAGAAACCCCCACATGCACATCGCCCATGCCATCAGATTGCATTGAACATGTTTGATTAAGTCAAATTGCCATCTTTAAGCGCCAGACAAGCCGCAATGAATTAAGCATAACCCGATCTCACATTAGTTGATTATGAGATAAACGCAAGTACGGATACACATAGTGGCAATGAGCTTGTGCTTGACTAGAAATTTACGATCCCACCCATGTCGGACTAAGCTTCATCCTAGGATGCACTGTTTAAGGTTCTAGCACGACTCCAAATCCGTACAAAGAAGAAGAGCCATTCGTTCGCTCAGAAGCCGTCTGATCGCAGGTAAGAACTTCTGAGGCTCCGGACGCGATTGTGACTGCAACTCTCGCTCCATCATATTTATAACTACTCAAATTGGTTGTAGATTTTGCGTTGTCGGTAATAAATGCCAATCTAATCTCCGGAGACTACTTCGTTACCTGCGAAATACACGGAAGACTGACCTTGCTCCTGTAGAGTTGCAAATCGGTGCCGAGCCATGTCTTGGACGCATCGGCACTCGATGCTTTGAAAGTCTTGGTGTACTATTCCAATCTTGTATTCTCGTAGAATTGGACGACCGTTGCCGGATTAGGGAGATTGTCCTTAAGCATTCTCTAGTTCACGTCGAAGTCGCCTTCGTAAATCCGATTTCACAGTGAAGCTGTTGGGTAAAACTGGCAGCACCTCGGCATAAACCAAGCCAATATAGGATCAAACACTACTCTGATTCAATCCATCATCAACCAACAAATATATCCAGAAAAAAATAACATCGCAATATGTAAATATGATAGTATAATGATAAAAAGACAGTACTACAAGATTTACGTGAAAAACCCGAAATGAGAAAAATCACGAACTACTCAAAAACCTCAACTAATCACCAAAAATAGTAGAATACACGAAACGTTTCTATCTAGTCTCACACTAGAGGCTCAACATCAATATTTCAATAGCGATCCCTTATCACAAATGTTGAATAATATAAAGAGGCAAGAAAACCCTAACCGCAATAGGAAACTTCAGAAACGAATCTTGACGAACGAAATAGATCAACTAGTAGATCTCGGTCTCACGAACAATACACTGAAATTTGAGCCAAATCCATCAGGATTTAGCCTTCGACGCGATGCCCTTTTTCTTCTGTTCTTCTTCTCACGATGGTTCCATCTTTTTCACCAAAGCAATTCTCTCTCTCCAAGTTTTTTTTTTCACTCTCGGTCTACAAGGCATCATGAAGACAACCACACTTCTTTTGTTTTTCTATTTTTCCCCTCTTTTTTTATTTTTCTTTAAAAAAATAGTTGGGCCTCACAAAGAGGCAAATCCAGCCAACAAATCTCCCGCTTCGCCTCATGTGGGGAGTTCCATCATGCCCACTTTGCTTCTATAAGAGTCAAGTTTTACCGTGGTCAAGGCTTTGGTTATCATGTTGGATTCGTTGTCGTCGGTACGGAACTTTTCAACAAGAAAAAATTTCTTTTCTAATTTTTCTCGTACCCAATAATACTTCACATCAATATGCTTCGATCTTGAATGCAATATTGAATTCTTGCTAAGATAGATAGCACTCATGCTATCACAATAAATAATAAAATTTTCTTGCTTCAAACCCAACTCTTGTAAGAATTTTTGCATCCACGAGAGTTCCTTGCTTCTTTCAGTGATTGTTATATATTCCGCTTCAGTCGTAGACAAAGCATTACATTTTTGTAATCTTGATTTCCACGAAACTGCTGCCCCTGCAAATGTTATCATATAACCTGTTGTAGACTTTCTGGAATCACTGTCACCGGTATAATCAGAATCTGAATAACCACTTAACTCAGGCTTTTCACTTCCATAATACAAGAAGAATCTGAAAGTGCCTATAAGATATCGAAAAATTCATTTCACAGCTCTCCAACGCTCTTTACCAGGATTTGAGAGAAATCTACTCACAACCCCAACGGCATGAGCAATATCCGGTCTCGTATAAACCATGACATACGTCAAACTACCTACAACGGATGTATATGGAACTTGCATCATCTCTTAATTCTCGTTCTCATTCGTAGGACGCTTGTTAATACTCAATTTGAAATGACCAGCAAGTAGAGTACTTACCGACTTACATGTGTTCATGTTGAATCTTTCTAGCACCTTTTCAATGCACGTCTCCCTAGATAGCCAAATTTTTCTATTTTTCCTATCACGAGTGAATCTCCTGCTAAGGATTTGCTTAGTCAGCCCTAGATCCTTCATCACAAAGGTTTACTCAACTTATTTTTTCAAGCTCTTGATTTTGTTAGCATCATACCTAATTATCAACATGTCATCCACATAGAGCAAAATGATAATAAAATCATAATTTGAGAATCTTTCCACAAGACACAAGAATCATAAGTGATCTTACCATATCCATGAGCTTTCATGAATGAATTAGACTTCAAGTACCACTGTCTTGGCGTTTGCTTGAAACTATATAGACTTTTTCGCAACCTACATACAAGATGCTCCTTGCCTTTAACTTTAAAACCTTCTGGTTGCTCAATGTATATTTCTTCTTTTAAGTCTCCATGAAGAAAAGCTGTCTTTACATCAAGCTGTTCAATTTCCAAATCCAAACTGACGGCCAACCCAAGAACAACTCTAATAGATGACATTTTCATAACCGGTGAAAAAAATCTCTTCAAAGTCGATTTCCTTCTTTCGACGAAAGCCCTTCACAACAAGCATGACCTTTTATCAAGGCTTCAAACTGTTTTCTTTGGTCTTTAACTTATACACCCACTTTTTCTTGCCCTTAGGCAACTTAACCAACTCACATGTGTGGTTCTCATGCAAATATTTGAGCTCATCCCACTTATTCTTTTGATCACATGACATAACTTCTTCATAAGTTTCAAGCTCTCATGCATCAGTAAACACACATAGTAATGCGGTTGATATCTTTATGAAGGTCTACGTTCTCTTTCCAACTTTTTAACTTCGTGTTGGACTGCTTGTTCTGGCTCAACTGGCTCAATTGGTTGCTCTTGCTCAACCGATTGTTTTGTCTCAACTTTTTCACCTGTCTCAGCTGAAGAATCAAAATTCGGTGATGATTCATATTCTTTGTAATTTCCATGCACTTCTCCGTGGTTATCACCCAATACGGTGGGAGAATTTGGGCTGAAATCTATAGTGTGTTGAATTGCATTCTTTGACTTCTCTGGCTTGTTTATATCTTCAATGGTTTGATACTCAAAGAATGCCACATCTCGGCATCTAATGACTTTCTTTGTAGCTGGATCCCATAACCAGTAGTCAAACTCTTTATGTCCATAACCTAAGAAGATATATTGTTTAGACCTATTATCAAGCGTGGACCTCTCATCTCTTGGAACATGTACAGATGCCCATCAACTAAACACCCTCAGATAACTGTAGGAGACATCTTTCCCACTCAAACTCTTTGAAGAACATCCCCTCTAAGAGGAATTGATGGAGAAAGATTTATCAAGTCAACTGCGGTTCTCATCGCTTCTCCCCAGTTTGACTTAGACAATTTCACATGAGATAGCATACACCGAATCCGATCATTAATCGATCGGTTCATTCTCTTTGCTACTCCATTCTACTGTGCTGTTTTCGTAACAGTCTTCTCAAGCTTGATACTGTTATAATATTAACGAGGAAAATAACTAGAATCTTACAAATAAGTCAATGCGAAAACCTAAAGAAATAACGAGGAATGATATAAGGACACCAGATATAAGCTGGTTCGGTCTGAATATCGGCACTTACATCCACAAGGAGAGCTATCAAGAACAATCCACTATAATTGGAGAATCGAAATTACAATTGCTCAATACGCTTGTGTTTCCTACACTTGGATTATATCAAAACCCAAAGTGTTTACAATAAACAACTCTTAATTGGATGTGATAAACTCACAAAGCACAAAATCAGTCGCGTTCAGGCTCATCCGCGGAATTAAGTAACGTTACCGTACGTTTACCTTTCTTTGTCTTCGTGCGGATCGTCCTTCTACGGAGTCTGTTACTTGCTGTTCTCTTTTCTTTAATTGAAGAAAATCTTTGGACACTTTCTTCCTTTTTTTTCAAGGACGCCTAACACAACAAAAAAGTAAGTGAAACTGTGACGTCCTGAACCCGTCAGGCACACAAAATCCCACCAAGGCCGTCTTGTCTTGGTGGTACCCAGGATCCGTCGGCCAACCATTTAAAAACTTCTAAATGATACAAGCATACAAAAGTGATAAAACTTCTCCATTCAGTTCAATCTTAAGATGACACAGGACATAGGGAATGTCTTCTTATAAACGCCGACTACAGGTTCAGAGGATACAACTCTAACTTCTAGGTAACATAAAATCCTTAAAGTCACAAAAGTGTAAATTCATTTCCTATAATTACTTCTTTAGATACCGATCATTAGCAAGTTTGGATTTCCATTGCCTAAGACCTGAAAAAGTTAAACCCACGATGGAGTGAGATATATATCTCAGTAAGGTGGGTCTTAACCCTATGTTAGGCTGACCGTCCACTCAGGCAATTACAATCACAAACAATTTGTACAAGTAATCACATGAGGCATTCAACTGTCAATAACCAACATGCGGATGTCAAGCATACAGTCATGACATCATTTCACATCATTAGGATCAAACACACGTTGCCATGTCAAATCACAACTTCCACCCTTCCAGTCTGCCTCACTTTCATGCCCGCGTTTAGAACGCCTTAGGCTCGGTCCGCATAAACGTATCAGACCGTCTCATTGACAAACTCGCGTAAACGCATCATATTTTCAATTTCACTCCAGGCCAGTGTCGACACACCTCAACTCCGTCCCGCATTTCAACTCATCAGGACATTAGCCATTTCAACCCCACGTCTCATACGCCTCAGGGTGCCATTCAATTCAAACCCTGCGCCTCAGCACCTCATGGCATTCATCCACACAACCCCGCATCTCATAGACCTCAGGGTGCCATTCAATTCAAACCTCGCGTCTCAGGTCGTTAGGGTATTCATCCACACAACCCCGTGTCTCATACGCCTTAGGGTGTCACAACCTCTTAAATAAGCCATAAGTTCATTTTAATGAATAACACATATAATTAAGTGCAACTCTTGCACGAACAACATACTTATGGCATGCGAGAACACTCAAAAGTGATAATCAACTCAAGGCACAAGCATGGCCAAGCATTCGAGTCATCTATATCTTTCTAGGACGTACAATGGACAAGCATTTGATAATCTTCCAAGAATCAATCAAACTCACACTCAATTCGTCCAATTGAGTCCAATCCTCCTATCAAAGGTTTAGAATCCCCTTACCTTATGCTATAGCTAACAAAATTTCCTTCCCAAACACTCCAATGGTTCGGCCTTAAGGGTCCAAGGATGATTCGACCGCGCAATCTAAGGAAATTTCATCCAATCGTTAATTTCCTTACTCAAATCATCACCCCATTAAACATACACTTCGTGGACCTATCAATTAACATCCTCACACTTCTCAATGATGAATTTGGAGCTCAACTTCAACTCCAACAGCCACCCACAGATCGGTATGCTCAGAACCGAAACAGGGCATACCAGGTTCTGTGCATACCCCAACTTAACGGCCCTTAATCTAACTTAAATCCTTAATTTATCCTCTAATCTACTTGCTAACATGTATTCTAAGGGTTGGAGAGCCTCACCAAAAATTTGGAGCCAAAGCGAAAGTCCTTGAATGGCGCCGATTTCTTCGGGTCCTCTAACAGTCAGTTTTTGCCTTTCAAACACAAGACTCATTTGGGGTCAAAACTCCATCAAATTTCTTTAAAATTTTTACCACAGCTCATCCAACTTTAATACTATAAGTGTAGAAGACCTCATCAAAGATTTGAAGCAATTTGAAGTCCGAAAGACCTCCGAACAGGTCTTTCCCGAAAACCGATCAGAATCTGACCTCGCCTGACCTTTGTCCACTCAAATCGAGCTACGGAAAGATTTACAAGGTCAAATTGAGCTTATAATATGTCTATGGAAAGATAAGATAATAATTTTTCATTTGGCAGTAGTTTTATCTCAATTTGATTTCGGACGAAGAAGATATGGCCGGAATAGTGGGACGGTCGGGACTGGTCGGCTGGGATCTCTCGGGTTCAAAACTGACCAGCCTGACCTTTGCTCCTTCAGACGGCTCTATGGGATAAACGGCTAGGTAGATTTAGACTCATAATACCTTGTTGGAATGGTAAGACGATAATCTTTCCAATGGTAGGTGGTACGCCTTAATCCAATGAAGGTCGAAGAAGTTATGACCAGAACAGTGAAGTAGTCGAGACAGGGTGATGGGCTGGTCGGCAAGAGGGAGAAGAGAAAGAAGAAGAAAATGGAGAAAGTAAAGAGAGAGAGAGGGATGGAAGGCCAAATGAGAAGGAGAGAGAGTCTTCTACCAATAATTCATGTGGTCAAAGTCTTGAATGGTAGGTTAAAAGTTGCTCACTTAATGCCAACTAATCACATAATACCACTTGTCTCCATCTCCATTATGCCACTTGTCTTCATCTAACAATGTCTTGACTCTCATTGGCTTCCATTGACCAAGACACCTTCTCATTTTCGGTAGCTCTAGGGGAATCAAATGACCAAATTGCCCTTCTTCATTTGCTAAGGCAAGGCCAATCCTTGAGGGGCAAAATGATAATTTTGCTTTCGTTGTCCGAAACGTCGTTCTTCCAATTCGAATTACTTTGATGAGGCAACGTCTAATTCGATTAGAATGTTGAAATCTTTATTTTTCATTTTTCAATTTTGAGATTTCATTTCATATCTCAAGCCTCGAGGAGGCGAAAAATTCGAAATGTCACAACTCTTCCCCCCTTAAAGAAATTTTGTCCTTGAATTTTACAACTTTCTAACCATCCAGTTCTTTGGGATATTGGCGTCTCATCGCATCCTCATTCTCCTGAATAATTCCTTTCATGACTTGACGATCTTACTTGTCCTTTCCGACTAAAGCCATCTTTCTTTAGGACTTGTCTCCTTTAGTCCTCAATCTATACTTGCTTCTCTCCATTCTCTTTCGATATTCATAACATCTGTCAGCAGTTCATCTTCGAGCATTCACATCATCTCTTCCATTTATCTATCACCATTATTACTAAACCCTCGCCAAAATGCACTCTTTAATGTCCATACCATTTGGCGTATCAATCCTTTCAAGGGCGTGTCTTTTTCTCATCGGCACGTTTAATACTCGACCTCATGTTCGACTAACCAAACTTTCGGTCCATTTCATCGATAATATCGATGCAAGTTTGACACACCTTTGTGTCATTCCAAGGGACACCATAATTCTCCCTTTGAATTTCTGATGAGGTTATTTCTTTAAGTTCCTTTTTAATATTGGACTCGTACTCTCGTCTATGGAACTTTAAGGTTTCTATCCTCAACTTTGAGGTTTTCTTTCCCAAGTACTTGAAAATCTGGATTTCCTCCCTGTTCTATCCATTTCTATAACCCCTTAAATGTCAGGGTCTGTTCATTGCAGCATCTCAATTCCTTTCTGACTTCAAGCTTGATGCTTCAAGTAGTTATCAAACTAGTCAATTGGCAACCTTCCAATTTAAGAGTTGAATCTTTTATTTCCTTGGCAAAGCCTATCCTTTATCCACCAAATACATGATGCTCAATTTTCACTTATATGCATCCGCTACTTAAATCACCCTTTTCTAGGCGATATTGGATATTTCATCCTTAGTCCTTAAGCAATCTCCTTTACACACGTTCCTCATTCAATTTTTCTAGGCAACTACATATTTCAAATTCTTATGGTTTGTGTAAATTTGAAACCTCTCAATGTGAGTCGTGTTTTCCAACTTCGTCGCAAGAACATTTGCAAGTCAACTCCAACCATGCATTGGATGGTCTAACTCATATAGCTTTACTATCACGATGTATTCACATAGCCCAATTCAATTTGCCTTACTACGCCTCAAATTTCCTTTCTGCGTTACGTCATTATGATTCACTCGACCCCTTTTTAATTCCAAATACGAACACTATTGTCGGCGTAGTCATCAACTTGACTTAATTCCTCGAAAACTCTTTTCGTATTCATTCATCCATGTAATTGCTTTTGTGGAAAATCTTCCCTCGATCCATCTATAACAATTCACCAATTCCAGGAAAATTTCAATTTTCGCAACTCACATCGATCTTAGTCCATTCATCACTTATTCCATTCCTCAAGGGCTCCACATGGATTTCATTTTCCAGAAATCTCACTATTGAGGAATCTTACATCATCGACCCGCAACTTGTGCTCTTCATAAAGTAGCACACAACGCGCATCTCCTTAGAGTCCGTAAGATATTCTTGAAAGTTATTCATGTTTCTCATGGCTCTTTAAATGAATCTATTCATCATCTCAAAAGACGATAACAATCAATCCCATTATTCCTTGGATACTCAGTCTGACTTTTATCCGTTTCTTTCTACCAGGTGTCGAATCTTCAAACTGTTATTCATCCTTTTCACTTGAGAGCTCAAACCTTGGCCCTCTACTCTCATGAGTCCCCGCTTGAACTACACAATATTCCGTTCATTTTTGTCACTTCTTTCTCAGGAAGCATTAGTGCCTTGACCTCTTGGTTTCACAACCAGCTAATGTGACCTTATGTCAATTTCGTCATTTTAACTCAACATCGACATCATCTTGGAATTCAACTTTGTTCACAGGATAGCTTCGCGGACTTGATTTTCAAAAAAAAAAAAAAAATCATTCAAGCTTGCGTCTTCCTTGTTAGTTCAGATGTTTCATTTAGCCACCAAGACAATTGACATTTTTTTTCTTCCTTCCACACTAGGATCTCTTACCCTATGAAGGAAACCATACATTTCAGTGGCATTCTTTTACTTTGAATCCACCTTGTCTTTCTTATCCTATAGTACATCCGTCTTGGAGTCTTGCCAACAGTAGTTCCTTTACTTCCGGATTCTAATGCCACCACACTT
The DNA here is from genome assembly GCA_028455895.1 of Rhodomyrtus tomentosa. Classification (NCBI taxonomy): domain Eukaryota; kingdom Viridiplantae; phylum Streptophyta; class Magnoliopsida; order Myrtales; family Myrtaceae; genus Rhodomyrtus; species Rhodomyrtus tomentosa. The sequence continues at coordinate 41,488,353 of JAPCWY010000003.1, read as the reverse complement.
TAACATTCTCCTTTCAATAGTTCAGCCACCTCAACTAACAAGTTTCATTCTTCCTTGGTCTCCACAAATTCATATTTTAGATATTCAATTCGACTTCCTCAAGTCACATTGCGATTACAATCTAAGCATCCTTTTTGCTTATTCACCCATTCATTAAAATCGCAAGTAACTAGGGCCATCAAGTCCATTCACTTTCTTTTCATCAATGATCATGTTATGATCCAATCATCCTTAAGGACAACACCCTATTCTCTAGGGGTGATAACTCGTAATGCCATTTTTAGTGGTTTCGATTCAACCTCAATCAATCTCATAAAATCCATAAGGTTTGACAGACTGACACATCAGTCTCCTTATTATTCCTCAAGACAATAAAAAGGTTAATCACCATAAGTTTTATGTCATAGTAACGACATTTCCTTACAGGCACATTCTATGTTCCATAAGTGAAGTTCTCTTTTCTCACAATCCATGAACATAAATTCTCTTTTTTATTCCTCTCCTGATCATCCATTTCTTTCCTTGATGTCCATTACGGTTCATCAGATTCAGGAATGGCAGTTAGCATAAGGCCTTCAAATCCCAATCCACTCAGAGACCTCACGTCTCATTTAAAGGGTCCTTCACCATTTAAAGGGTCATTGACCACCTTTACCATATGCTTAAACGACCTTGAGAACTCTGTCTCACACTAGTCGATTGTCCTTGGATCCTTTCAAGATTATTCAGATCCAAATAACCTTTGCTCTCGAGCAATCCCAAGAGGATATTTTTCATCGAACAACTCAACAGGGGTAGTCCAGGCAAATATCATGCCCTTGAGGAAACCCTTCTTCTGGTGACCTTTCACCAATTACTAACAGCCTCTTAAGGCTAAAATTGTCAAGGTCGCTTTCTTTCCTTAGTGTACCCAAACCTCTAAGGTTTTATTATCAAGATCCCAAATCCAGAGGGAGACAATTTCAAATCTTATCCCTCTACCTAACTCAGTCAATCTCAACCTTATACATAGTTTTACAAGCTTTTCCAAACTCTCGTGGTCCTTCCCACACATTCAATTAAGAAAAGATTAACTCAGAGTCACCTTTCTCGTGACTTTCATCACTTTAACTCATCAGTACTAGCATCTGTCACCACAGTGACTTAAACAATCACGGCTCCTCCTCCTCGAGTTTGCTTAACCAACAAATTTCCTCATTTCCATCTAAAGTTCCCACGACCCATTCAACTCTTAGGTCTTGTACGATTAATAGATTGAGCCATATTCTCTTTTGGTACTCATACTCCAATCGCCCATTTTTACTTAATTCTCATGATCCATATAAGTTCTCGGATCTTCCATACCATGTATACTCGAGCCCAATGCTCTTCTACGACCATACCTTGATCGTTCAACTTTATTAGGTTCTCGTGTCACTTGAACCACTATGATTCCCTCCAGGATTCAAAAGCTTAAGTCATCTGCTCAAATCTATCAGTTTCAAGCTGCTCATCTCATCATTCATCATTATCAACCTTAAGTGGTTCCCAAACAACTCTCAACTAGTTGTCCATTACCCAAAGATTTCAGATTTTCATCAGTCAATGACTATTCAACAGGCCAGCCTCAACAAGGCAACTTCTCAATCTTCGGCCAATTACTAGGCAAGCCTTAACTAGGCCAAAACTCAACTAGGTTAACACCGACCAAGTACTCAAGGCAGCAATTCAATGAGTCAATCTATCATGCTATAAGCCTAAGGCATCTACCACTCTGTCACAAACACGACATGCTTTCTCATTCTCAACAGGCGTTAGTTCAATGGGTATAAACCCCACATGTCGTCTACTCTCTCAATTGATGCCAAGTACAAAACATGCCCAACAAGTCAATCATAAACATCACTTTTCCTTTCAAACGGCATCCACCGCCAAGCACAAAGCTTTTAATTATGCCAATCACAGACATCATTTTACATGTCATGCCACTTTTGAACATCTTCTTCAAGGATCAATCTCGTGCCATACATCTCTTAACCACAATTGGACTCAATCTGATACCTAGACTTCCCCTTTCAAGTTATCACTTGAGTCATTCGTGCCTCTTGCCATCTTAGAAGCCTGCTAGGAGCTGCTCCTTGTCCGGATCTCTTTGTCCCGGCGATCACTCCCCGCCCTCATTAGACCTGGCCGTTGCAGGTTGTCCCAAGTCATACATTTACGGAGAAAGCCCCGTTCCACACGTCCCATATCATGCTTCATGACGGTTTATAGGTATCCCATCAATTTGTCCAATACTGAGCGATAATTTATTAAGTCCAATAATGATAAGCTCATATACACACCTTCCTCGACTTTCATTTTAATGCCACAAACACATGTGCATCCTGATTGTCCTCACCATTCATCATGCCATAATCATCTCCAGATCCATTCTTATCCATTGAAGATTTCTAATTCCATCAATGACCATCACATCTCATAGATTAATTGTCTATGTTCAACTATAAATCCCAAGTTTACTCGCTATTCAAGCCAAATCCATATGCATTCAATCACAATTGGCCTTTAATCTAATATTTTTTGTTTATACCTCACTTCATTTCATCCAAGGCTGACAATAGCAATTGATAGTTAAACCATCAAGATATCACGCAACTCAAGCCTGAATCCACTAACATTAGTCGCCTCTTTATAACTCGTACTCCTCAAGTTGGGTCATTGACAAATCAAGATCACAATCATACACTTCAATTGACCCTTCATTCATAATTTATTCTCTAGCAACCTCAAATCCAAGCTTATGACTCCTCAATTTCTATTCACTTTCTTGTGAGCCTTATTCATAAATTACTCAAGATCATCCCTTAAATCAGCACTAGGACCATTAGAATACTACACAAATTCAAATCTATAGTCCTTAAGATTCAGCAATCCATACTTATCCCTCAAGGTCTCGCTACCTAATTATCCTCAAGTCATCGCTCCTTATCACTCAAAGTCTCAATCACATTGGATCGAGCTGACCTTGCTCTGATACCAAGCAAATGGGGATGTTACGTCTCGAACCCGTTAGGCACGCAAAATCCCACTAGGTCCATCTTGTCTCGGTGGTACCCAGGATCCGTCGACCAACCATTTAAAATCTTCTAAATGATACAAACATATGGAAGTGATAAAACTTCTCCATTCAGTTCAATCTTAAGATGACTCAAGATATAGGGAATGTCTTCTTATAAACGTCAACTACAGGTTCGGAGGATACAACTCTAACTTCAAGGTAACATGAAATCTTTAAAGTCACAAAAGTGTAAATCCATTTTCTATAATTACTTCTTTAGATACCAATCATTGGCAAGCTTGGATTTTCATCGCCTGAGACCTGAAAAGGTTAATCCCATGACGGGGTGAAATATACATCTCAGTAAGGTGGGTCCTAACCCTAGGTTAGGCTGATCGTCCACTCATGCAATTACAATCACAAACAATTTGTACAATTAATCACATGAGGCATTTAACTGTCAATAAACAACATACGGATGTCAAGCATGCAGTCATGACATCATTTCACATCATTAGGATCAAACACACGTTGCCATGTCAAATCACAACTTTCACCTTTTCAGTCTGCCTCACTTTCATGCCCGCATTTAGAACGCCTCAGGCTCGATCCGCGTAAACGCATCAGACCGTCTTATTGACAAACCCGCGTAAACGTATCAGGTTTTCAATTTCACTCCAGGCCTGTGTCGACACACCTCAACTCCGTCCCTCGCTTCAACGCATTAGGACATTGTCCATTTCAACCCCGCGACTCATACGTCTCAGGGTGCCATTCAATTCAAACCCCGAGCCTCAGCACCTCAGGGCATTCATCTACACAATCCCGAGTTTCATACGCCTCAGGGTGCCATTCAATTCAAACCCCACGCCTTAGCTCCTCAAGGTATTGATCCACACAACCCTGCGTCTCGTACGCCTCAGGGTGTCACAACCTCTTAAATAAGCCATAAATTCATTTTAATGCATAACACATACAATCAAGTGCAACTCATGCACGAACAACACACTTATGGCATGCGAGGCAATCAAGTTTGATACTCAAATGTGATAATCAACTCAAGGCACAATGTGACATTCTAATTTTCAATCAACTTCAGACTCTGTAATGAGAAGTTTATTTGTATCAAGCGATGTATTTCAGTTGTATTCCACTCAAATCTGATCAATTTGAGCAGACTGACCAAAGGGGAAAGGCTAATGCAAGACGAGATACGTGGACCTAGGCGACTCGAATTGAAAATGGCGCTTTGACCATAAGGATTGTCGAGGGGATATTTAGGACCGCAAAAAGGCCGATCTAAGAATGATTAAGGATTACCATGCGAGCGTCGTGCGGTTGGAGCGCGGGTGACGCCCCTTAACCAACGTACGATTTGCAAAATTATCCTAAATCGGACTGTGACGATCGAGACCACAGGGACTAGCGATAAGCCCTCGCGATTACATGACAACCAAGGCCGCCATGAATTGACGAGCTCTAAACGTGATGAGAATCACGGGGTCGATACACGTATAGTCTACAGAAGCCGCCCGTCGGTTCGGAATAGGCTGGAATCACGTCTGGTAGAAGGAACGATCAGAATTGAGTCCTGAAAAGTTTGAAAAAGAAAAATCAAGAATTCCAACGTCAATTGGATTGGCCGTCGCCCTATCGAAGAAGTCAGAAACGAGAAAACGACGTTCCGAACATCGGAGGTAAAAAGACTAAAATGCCCCTCAAGCTTAAGACTTTGTCTTTATAATTGAAGGAAGGGCAAAATGGACATTTCTCCTCCCCCAAGCTGCTGCAAATTGAAGAGCAATTGATGGCCATTGGATGCCCTTGAGAAGAACAACGGACAAGTGTCAAGCATCCAAGGGTAGTAGATCATTTCACCAATTAATGCCCAGCTACCAATCACCTCAATTAATTTAAATTTTTTGGGATAATAAACAGCTCACTCTCTCTCCTCAAACCCCCCATTCGGCCATTTTTGTTCCCCCAAAGACCAGACCAAGCTTCTTCTTCTTCTTCTTCTTCTTCTTCTCCAGTTTCTGCTCCACTCGACCCCGCCGTACGCCGCCGTTCGGTCCGTACGACAGCCACCTCCGACCTTCCCCTGCTGCCGACCGACTACCCAGACGTATCCCCACATCTTGCCGACGTCCTCCAACTAGAATCAGGTCATTTGGAGCTCTGAGAAATTCGGGGCAAGCATTCTCCCACAGGTTGACGGAATTTGTTCCAGTTTGAGGTAGGTTCTGTTCTGAACCCTTTAGACAGCCGAAAACTTGAAATCTTTGGTTAAAATTTTGTAGAGATCAAGTAGACATATAGATGGTTCTGTGGTAAAAATTTGGGATTTATTTGATAAGTTTTTGACCATGAACAACCCTTGTACATTATGCCCAGAATCTGCCGGTATTCTGTGTTTGAGTGCTCCGGCGACTTCCGACGACTTTCCGGCAACCGCGCTACTTGAAACTCACGGTGAGACTTCCAAACTCTTAGGTAGACATTATAAGAGGTAGAATGGTGTATATTTGAGGGATTTGAGATAGATTAAGGCCGGTTGGACCCGGCATGAACAGAACCGAATGGAACCGGTTCAATGCTGGGCCAAACCAGTTCTGTGGAGGGCTGAATAGGCTGGAATTGTGTTGTAATTTGGTGTGTATGATGTGTTGTGATGATGAGGAGTATCTAATGGATGATTTGGATGGATGAATGGAGAGATTGAACTTGAAATTTGACAAAATCGATTGATTATCCTAGGTTGCGCGACGGATTGACCTTGGACTTGAGTTGGCCAAACCTTAGGAGGTGCAAGGAGGAGTAATTTGTGTTATTAAGCGAAGGTAAGGAATTTTCTAAACCGAGGCTAGGGAGATTGGACTCGATTGGGTAAGTCGAGGGCCGAACGGAACGATTTATGAGAAAATCCTCGCATGTAATAGCTTGATGCGCCCTTGGACATTATAGAATGATTGTTTGACCTAGCCTATGTGTGAATGGTCTGAGTGCCTGAGTACTATTTGAATTGAATTGCATGCCACGAAATTTATTAAACATATTATCATGCGCATTGGCCATTGGTTATGAAATTTGATTTTAAAAATCAAGTTAATTGATATGATGTGGCATGAGACATGATTGTTACATTGCATGACATGGCCCTGAGGCGTATGAGACGCGGGGCGAAGGTTGAGACCCTGATGGAACGAGGTCGCGGGGTGGATTATAAAAAGGTGGCGCCCTGATGCGACGGAGTCGCGGGGTTGAGATAGCCACAGTCCTGATGCGATATAATCGCGGGACAGAATATGAGCTCATAGACTCTGCCTGAAAATTGAACTGGGGCCTGATGAGTTTACGAGGGCGGAGCCTGATGCGATCTAATCGCGGGCTAGAGAATGAGGCAGACAGAGGTTGATTGGTGTGGTGAAGTGACAGGCCGAGCATATACGTGCAACTGTGTGTGACATGAGAATATAAATGCATGCCTGTCCTCTATGCATTATTGTTTATTGAATTATGACTGTCATGTCCGCGTGAGTTCATGAGTTGGATAGGTCGAGTGACTTGACTGCCCGAGTGGACGGTCAACCTGACCTAGGGTTAGGTTTTTCTTACTGAGATGTGTATCTCACCCCTTTTGGGGAAATTCTACTTTACAGATCCTAGGCAATAGCAATGTGGCCTATCAGATTCGGGGACCGCAGGAGATGACGGCGTATTACGATGAGTTCCCCGATAGGCAGGGTAATATATACATAAGGAAATGTACAGTAGTTTGGGTAGATGAGGGCGAACCTGACTGGAAGCCTCATCGGTTTGAGGCTTGGTTTAGACAGGACGGGGATAGGAAGGTCGGGCCGCTGAAGCCCCATGAGGTTCCAGAGGGTGTCATACCTCCTTGGTGTTAGACGATAGCAGACCAGGAGTTTCCCGAGGGCTTAGTGGTTGGTTCGAGGAACGGCCCAGAGCGGACGCCGACAGCTGAGTTTCCCGTGCCACCGCTAGAGGATGGGGTCATCGTGGTGGAGCCGTCCGAGAGAGATCCATCCGAGCTGGACCAGGAGGCGACTGTGGAGGGAGACCGGGCTGAGCAGTCGCAGGAAGCGACCATGGAAGATTCTGTGGAGGTTCCATCAGAGACTTTCTTCGAGTACGAGCCGTTAGAGGAGAGCGAGGACATCGGAGATTCCAGCAGTTCTTCCTAGGCGACTTCGGATGATGACCTGACTTTTTGACTGGCGACCTGATCCCCTTTCCCTCGTGGATTTTGTGGACATCTTTTGACATGTTTACCCGTCGCCTTGGTGTATAGCGGTCTGTAGTAGATGTGACTAGTTGATGTTGCTGTACGACCTTTTGATGCTATCCAGTCTTGCTTAGTCTTGGGATATATATATATTCATGTGGTACGGGGAGTTGTTGGGAAACACTTCCGTGTGCTTAATGTAAATTATTTCATCTCTTGATCTTCCTTTATATATAAGTGGATCTTTGGGACCGCCGAGAGATTATTGTGGTTTTGCTTGTAGGGATGATTGCGTGCTCGCGATGGGGCACGAGGCGTGACACACAAGCATGGCCAAGCATTCGAATCATCTATATCTTTCTAGGATGTACAATGGACAAGCATTTGATAATCTTTCAAGAATCAATCAAACCCATACTCAATTTGCCCAATTGAGTCCAATCATCCTATCAAAGGTTTAGAATCCCCTTACCTTGTGTTATAACCAACAAAATTTCCTTCCCAAGCACTCCAATGGTTCGGCCCTAAGGGTCCAAGGATGATTTGACCCCACAACCTAAGGAAATTTCATCTAATCGTTAATTTTCTTACTCAAATCATCACCCCATTAAACATACACTTCATGGACCTATCAATTAGCAACCTCACACTTCTCAATGAAGAATTTGGAGCTCAACTTCAACACCAACAACCACCCACAGAACGGGTATGCTCAGAACCGAAACATGGCATACCCGGTTCTGTGCATACCCCAACTTGATAGCCCTTAAACTAGCTTAAATCCTCAATTTATCTACTAATCTACTTGCTAACATGTAGTTATAAGGGTTGGGGTACCTCACCAAAAATTTGGAGCCAAGGCGACGACGGAAAGTCCTTGAATGACGTCGGTTCCTTCGGGTCCTCTAACGGTTAGTTTTTGCCCTTCAAACACAAGACCCATTTGGGGTCAAAACTCCATCAAATTCCTTCAAACGTTTTACCACAGCTCATCCAACTTTATTACTATAAGTGTAGAAGACCTCACCGAAGATTTGAAACAATTTGAAGTCCGGAAGACCTTAAAACAGGTCTTTCCCCAAAACCGGTCAGAATTTGATCTTGCTTGGCCTTTGTCCACTCAAATCGAGCTATGGAAAGATCTATAGGGTCAAATTGAGTCTATAATATGTCTATAGAAAGATAAGATAATAAGCTTTCTTTTGGAGGTGGCCTTACCTCGATCCAATATCGAAAAAAGAAGATATGGTTGAAATAGTGGGACGATCGGGATTGGTAGGCTGGGATCTCTCGGGTTCAAAACTGACCAGCCTGACCTTTGCTCCTTCAAACGGCTCTACGGGACCAACAGTTGGGTGGATTTGCACCCATAATACTTTGTTGGAACGGTAAGACGATAAGCTTTCCAATGGTAGGTGGTACACTTTAATTCGATGACGGACGTAGAAGTTATGGCCGGAACAATGAAGCAGTCGGGACAGGGTGACGGGCTGGTCAGCAAGAGGGAGAAGAGGAAGAAGAAGAAAATGGAGAAAGTGAAGAGAGAGAGGGATGGCCGGCCAAATGAGAAGGAAAGAGAGAGTATTCCACCAATAATTCAATTGATCAAAGGCTTGAATGGTAGGTTAAAAGTTGTTCACTTAATGCCAACCAATCACATAATACCACTTGTCTCCATTTCCATTGTGCCACTTGTCTTCATCTAACAATGTATTGACTTTCATTAACCAAAATACCTTCTCATTTTTTGCAGTCCTAGGAGAATCAAATGACCAAATCACCCTTCTTCATTTGCTAAGACAAGGCCAATCCTTGAGGGGCAAAATGGTAATTTTGCTTTCATTGTTCGAAACGTCGTTGTTCCAATTCGAATAATCTTTGATGAGGCGAAGTCTAATTTGATTAGAACGTTGGAATATTTATTTTTTATTTTTTAATTTTGAGATTTCATTTCATATCTCAAGCCTCGAGGATGCGAAAAATTCGGAATGTCACAGAAACCCTAGGTTTCAATTTTTCTTTGCTATAAGAAATTTTTACCCCCATAACAAATATTATAATAAAGGATACAAGGGCTCCCTTTTGTCCTGTAACGCCAAGCATTAATTCTGCAGAAGAAGTCAACTGACGTCATATAAACAAAACAAAATTTCTTTTAGTTAGTCCGCTCAAATTCGAGACATTATATAACAATTCTCCGCCTTGACTCGATATTTGAAGCCAACTCATAGTGCTTGTTAACCGTGATGCCTCCCATTGCCTCGAAAGGCGATCACTCTCCATAGACGCCAACAGTGCTAAAGCAAAGTTTGAGCCTTGCCAAGGAATGGTCTTATTCATAATGTTCGCTATGTTCTCTGCTGTCGTAATTTTTTTTTTTCACAACAAACTTACCATTCTCTAAGATACCTCGGATGAAGTGGTACCTGATATTGATATGCTTCATCCGTTTGTGATAAACCATATTATATGCCAGAAATATCACTCCTTGGTTATCACAATGCATATCAACACTTTTCTGATTTAACCCAAAGTCCAAAAGAAAACTCTGTAACCATATCGCCTCTTTCTCTATAAAGGTCAGTGCCATGTACTCCGCCTTAGTCAATGACAAGGCCACGTAGTCCTATAAAGATGCCTTCCAACTAACTGCACTACCTGCAAGCGTAAATACGTATCTTGCTAAAGATCAGCATTCATCCAAGTCACCTGTATGATCAAAATCCACAAAATCAGTGGTTTCAAATCCACTACTGTCCCTTCGGTAGACTATACCAACATCCATCGGAGGATATATTTCACAGCTTCCTAATGAGTTTTACCAGGACTTTTCATATAACGACTAACTACACTGACAGCTTGTGAAATATCAGGTATAATGCATACTATAGCATACAGAATACTACCCATGACACTAGAATAAGGAACACGGGACATATGCTTCATCTCCTCCTCAGTCTGTGGTGATAACTTTACTGAAAGTTTAATGTGTTTCGCTAATAGTGTACTCGCAGACTTTGTTGACTCTATATTAAAACACGCAAAAATCTTCTCAATATACTACAAATGTAATAATCCCGCGGTCCTGTCATGAAAAATTTCCATACCAATATTTTCTTTGTAGCACTAAATCCTTCATCTCAAATTCAGTATTCAACTGTCGCTTCAGCATATCAATATTAGACATATTCTTAACTGCTATCAACATATCATCCACATAGAATAGCAGATAAATCAAAGACTCATCATCCAATCTCCTAAAATAAACATAGCTATCCATTTGACTCTTTAAATAGTCCCAACTAGCTATGAAAGCATCAAAATGCTTATACCATTGCCTAAGAGACTGTTTCAGCCCATATAAAGATTTCTTTAACAAGCAAACATGGTCTTCCTTATCCGGAATAGCAAATCCCTCGGCTGCCTTATGTAAATCTACTCATCCAACTCACCGTGAAGAAATGCCTTTTTTTTTCCATCAAGCTGCTTCAACTCGAGATCCTATGCGGCAACCAAAGCAAGTAATATACGAAAAGTAGAGAACCCTTCCACAGGAGAGAACATCTTGTTGTAGTCAATGCCCTTCCTCTGTGTAAATCCCTTCGCCACTCTTACTTTATACCTCGTTGCCTCGACACTAGGAATGCGCTTTTTCCGTTTGTAAACCCATTTAGTTTCGATAATCTTCTGGCTCTTGGGTACTTTAACTAGCTCCCGTATCTGATTTCGATGGAGTGATTCTATCTCTTTACTCATAGCCCCTAGCCACTGCGATGACTCAAAAATTGCCATTGCCTCAAAGTAAGACGAAGGCTCATCTGTCTATACATCGTTATCTACAGTCAACGCATATGCAATATCTATATAACCATAATGTATCTGTGATTTAATTTTTCTTCGCTGTTTGCTCTCGGTTAGAATGTGCCGCAGCTGTACTTGTTGTTCATTAGCATCGACTTTAGAAATCGCAGCCTCATATGCAGTCTCAATATCCGTTACTTCTGAGGTCTTCGGAATCTCCACTTGAAGCTCCACCTCACTACTAACACCATGATGGGTCTGCTCTGTTGGTAGTTTCTTAGAACTCCTTTGCTGAAGCATTGCAGTCTCGTTGAAGTCACATCTCTGCTGATTAGAAAATCGGATGATCTTGGATCAGTGTACCACAGTCGGTAACCTTTCGTCCATATGCATAACCCAGAAATATGCACTTCTTCGACCTCGAGTCAAGCTTACCATCACAAGCATGAGTATATGCAGGACATTAGTCTAGAATAATCAACAGTTTTACCCGACCACATGAGTCTTCCACTGTATAGCAAATGATGGAAATTGATTAATCAGGTAACAGACCATGTTCACTACTTCGGCCCTAAAATTCTTTGCCTATTCTAGCATGCGATAGCATGCTCCGAGTCCGTTCAAGTAAAGTTCTATTCTTCCGTTCTGCCACGCCATTTTGCTGTGGTGTTCTAGGTATTGTGTGGTGTCTCACAATCCCATCTCTCTCGCAGAACTCGGTAAAATTTTTAACATAGAACTCCATGTTGTTATCGATTTTCAAGTACTTGATTTGTTTATCTGACTGCTTCTTAATCAATGCCTTAAATTTCTTGAACCGATCAAACACATCAGATTTGTGCTTCAGAAAGTATACCCATACCTTCTTGGAATAATCGTCGATAAAAGTCAGCATATAATGGGCGAAGACGAGCCCTAGTATGAATGAATATGCTCAACTGGTTGTTTAGTCGAATGAATACCAATAGCAAACTTAATTTTGCATTGCTTCCCAAGGATACCATGCTCACATAAGTCTAATTTAGTTGTCTTCTGACTCTAACAATTCTCTATCACTCAGCTTATCATATCTGTCTCACTTATGTGCCATAAACGAGTTAAATCAAAATCTGATTCACCTGATGAAACTACAGCTGCTCCTGTCATGGTCTCTCACGGTAGATGATAGAAAGAATTCAATTTCTTCCCTTTTATTACTGTCGTAGCACCTCGAGAGATCTTCAGCACTCTACCTTCAACGGTGTACTTATACCCGATATTATCGAGTGTCTCCAGAGAAATAAGGTTCTTCTTGAGCTTCGATACATGCTTCATGTCTGTCAATGTTCGAACTACACCATCATGCATCTGAATATGAACTATTCATATCCCTACAATCTTGCAAGTTGCATTATTTCCCAATAGAACTCTACCACCATCTGCGATTTGGTAAGTGGTAAACCAGTTCCTATGAAGCGTCATATAATAAGAACACCCCGAATCTAGTACCAATTCATCTCTTGACGTTTCTGTAGTCACACACAAAATAACCTTTGCATCACTAGTGCTCTCCTTAGTAATGTTCGCTTATCACCTATGTTTTTCAACTTAGGACAATCTCTCTTGATGTGCCCATCGTCGTGACATTCAACGCACTTCATGCGTCCCTTGGATTTTCTATGACATAATTTAGACCTGCTTTTACCTTTGCTGCTACTAGACCACTCTCTACCTCGAATCACTAGTCCATGTGCTACATTCTGCGCCAGACTGTCGTCTCGCAACTTTCTTTGCCACTTCTTAGAAAACAAGGCGAACTTTACCTCTTCTGAGGTAATGGTAGTATGCCTCTTCAATAGTGAATCAGTAAAGTGCTCTCATGACTATGGTAGAGAAGCCAACAACATCATGCCTTGTTCTTCATCTTCAAAAGTTTTACCGGCGTTCTTTAAATCCATCATGAGTTTATTAAATTCATCTAGGTGGGTCTGATAGACGTACCTTCAGTACATCTGAACTGGAACATCATTTTCAACATGTATAAGTGATTGTTCAAACCCTTCGTTATATAGAGCGAATGAAGTTTTGCCCATAAAGTTGCGGTATCGTTCTCTTCTTCTACCTCTATTAATAGTTCATCCGATAAATTCAACATGATTAGACTCTTAATTTTCCTCATTAACAATTCCTTATCTGCATCTTTTATCGTTTCGGGCAACTTAACCTTGTCTTCCAATGCTTTTGCCAAACCCTGAGTTGTCAATAACGTCTTCATCTTGAGAAACCATAATCCAAAGTTGTACCTTTAGTTAAATTTCTCAATTTTAGCTTTTATCCCAGTCACAATTGTTACTGATTTGCCCTTTGATACTCTAATATTAGTTGTGGATCAGGTTGTGTCGAAAAATCGACCTTCACTATACTTAGGTAGCTATAATGTTTTGCTAGAGACCGCTTATGACTTGTGGACCAAAAGAGTTTTAAGCACAATGCTAATATCTAGTGAACCTACAAGGTGCTCACAATAGCGATCTGATTTAATAGCTTATCTGCGCCTTGATCTACTTAAGAAATAGATCTTAATTTATTATCCTATTACGAATATCTACACGATTGTGCGCATCATGAGATAACGATTAAATACACGGTCGAGTGGATGGTTTAGAGGACGTCGTAGGCCCATGCCGTTAAGTCGTGGGGCCCAAACCACGAAACGTGAATTATGTGTAAAAACCTTAGAGACGCTTTAGACCTTGAAAGAGTATTATCTCGATTGCAAATGTGGCAGAGAACTATCCTCTGTTGATAGATCTTCAAGAGAGTCTCAAAGAGAAAAGGCAATCTGCAAGAGGAACTCCAAGATATGAAAACTAACACTTGGATCGTTGGAGATCTCAGTTCGTATGTGTAGATACCGGTAGAGGTGCAACACTTAGAGCGCTAATCCAGACACAACTGACGGTCTTTTTGTCGCCGATTGCAAAATATACGTCTTGAATCCTTTTTGATTTAAATATGCACATGGATCCTATTCTAGGATTTTCGTTGCTCTATATTTTAAGAATCTATGAGACCCAACCATAATTGCAGCAACAAAATTTTCAGATAATAATTAGACAAGCAAAAGCTCAAAATCTCAATCTAGATATTTAATCCCAAGCTCTGATACCAATTGTTGTAATACTAACATGGAAACTAACTAGAATCTTGCAAATAAGTCAATGCAAAAACCTAGAGAAATAACGAGGAATGATACAAGGACACCAGATATAACATGGTTCAGTTCGAATATCAGCACCTACATCCACGAGGAGCAGCAAGAACAATCGACTATAATTGGAGAGTTGGAATTACAATTGCTTAATACACTCGTATTTTCCGCTCCTAGATTATATCAAAACCCAAAGTTTTTACAATAAACGACTCTCAATTGGATATGATAAACTCATAAAGCACAAAATCAGCCGTGTTCAGGCTCATCCCCAGGATCAGGAATCGTCACCGTACGCTTACCTTTCTTTGTCTTTGCGCGGATCGTCTTTCTACAGAGTCTATTGCTCGTGGTTCTCTTTCCTTTGGTTGAAGAAAATCTTCTGTCACTTTTCTCTTTTTATTTCAAGGACGCTTGACATACCAAAAAAGTAACTGAAACCCTAGGTTTCACTTTTTTTTTCTTTTCCCTGCTAAAAGACATTTTTACACCCACAACAAATATTATAATAAAGGACATAAGGGCCCTTTTTGTCCTGTAACCCCAAGTATTAATTCTGCAGAAGAAGTTCACTGACGCCATATAAACAAAATAAAATATCTTTTAGTTAGTCGGCTCAAATTCGAGACATTATATAATAGATATCATAGTCCCTGCAGTAATGCTCAAACGGTCCTCTATATTCACCACCGTTGTTAGCTCGAACACATTTCAGCTTTTTCTTTGTTTCCATTTCAACACTGATATGAAATTGTTTGAAGGCCGCAAACACCTGGTCTTTAGATTTCAATGCAACCACCCACACTTTTTTAGAGCAATCATCAATAAATGTCACAAAGTACAATGCACCACCAAATATTCTAGCATCCATGCAATAAATATCAATGTAAACTAAATTAAAGACATTAGATTTTGTGTGTAGAGACGAACTATGAAATGAGAATCGATGTTACTTACTCGCGAGGCAATGAGTACACTCCGTCAGAGTTTTCTCCTTCAATGGTAGAAGATTCTTCCTAGTAAGAGTTTGAAGCCATTTATTACTAAGATGACCAAGCCTCATATGCCATAAGTCAACTAAGGAGTCCTCTAGTGCATTTACCTTTCCTCGCATCAAATTTGCTTACATGGTGTTGAGAGTGAATGTCTTCTTACCTTTTACCACCACCACAGAGCCTTTAGTCAATTTTCAATTGACATTGTAGAATAAATTACAATAAACATCATCATCTAAGGCACCGGTGGAGACCAAATGAAGTTAAACATCTGGAATATAACTCACATTTTTTAGAAGTAGAGTGCATCCCATATCGGTCTCCAAATAAACATCTCTAATGCCTATAACATTGGAGACACCGCTATTTTTCATTCTAAGACAACCGAAGTCACCGCTACGATAGGATGTAAAGAAGTCACGCTGTGAGGTTACATGAAATGAAGTTGCAGAATTAACAACCCAACTAGAATCTTGGCATGCGAGATTTACATAACCGTCGTCATAAATACCCACAATGTCGCCATCAAATGCAATTGCTGTTGTAATATGATTCTCTTCTTTCTTTCTATCTCCATTTCTATCATGAAATTTATCTCTTTGGTGGCCAATACTCTTTGGCATAATGTCCCATCTTACCACAATTGTAACACTTCACACTCCTCCTTGGCCTTGACTTCGACATTCCTCTTGACTTGACCCTATCATTACTTTAAAACTTTCTTGCTTGACTTCTCACTCTCTGTTCTACGACAAGTGCCTTCAATTTAGAAGCATATTTTAAGCATTTTCTCCTTATTTCTTCATTGAACAAGCTTTCTTTAACCAT
The DNA here is from genome assembly GCA_028455895.1 of Rhodomyrtus tomentosa. Classification (NCBI taxonomy): domain Eukaryota; kingdom Viridiplantae; phylum Streptophyta; class Magnoliopsida; order Myrtales; family Myrtaceae; genus Rhodomyrtus; species Rhodomyrtus tomentosa. The sequence continues at coordinate 41,472,253 of JAPCWY010000003.1, read as the reverse complement.
GTTCATGGAAAACATATCATAAGGAGCATAATTGTTTAACACCATAATCAAGGAGTCCCAACTATCGGGAAGAGTACCAAGCAACAAATATGATTGCAATTTATCACCAAGGTCAATTTCGAGATTTGTCAATTGATTTACAACATCGTGAAATTCACTCAAATGCTTCGTCATGCTACTCCCTTTCTTGTATCTCAAATTCACAAGTCTTTTCACTAAAAGAGCTTTATTTTGTGGAGTTATCCTCTCATAAAGATCTTATAATTTCTTCCACAAAGTATCCGCCTTCGTTTCTTGAGCAAAATGATGAAACACACTATCATCAATCCATTATCGAATAAACCAAATCGTTTTTCAATTCATTCGCTCCTGCTCTTTGCCTTCCTTATCGCCTTTAGCTTCAACGTCATCGATGAGATCATACAAATCTTTGCAATATAACACGTCTTCCATCCGAGGTTTCCATATGAAATAATTCGAGGCATTTAGCTAGAACATGGTGCAACTCGTATCTTCCATCTAATATTAAAATCTCAACTCTAACTCTGATACTGCTTTGTTGGGGAAAAAAAGGGCACTACCTCGGCATAATCAAGCCAATCCAGGATCAAACACTAGCTCCCGACATTACTCCGATTCAATCCATCATCAAGAAACAAATATATCCAGCAAAAATAACCTCACAATATGTAAATACAATAGTGGAATGATAAAAAAACAATACTCCAAGATTTATGTGGAAAATTCAAAACGAGAAAAATCACAGACAACCTAAAAACCTCTATTAATTACCAAGAATAGCATAATACACAATACTTTTCTCTCTAAACACACACTAAAGGCTCAACATTAAATATTCCAAGAGCATTCCCTCACCACAAAGGTGGGATAATGTAAAGGGAGCAAGAAAATCCTAACCGCAATAGGAGAATTCACAAACGAATCTCGACATATGAAACCAATCAACTTGTAGATCTGGGTCTCACAAACAATATACTGAAATTTGAGCTCAATTCGTCAACATTTGGCCTTTGAATCAGGATAGTAAAAGCGCGAGGCCATTTTTCTTTTGTTTTTCTTCTCACGCTTGGTTCCCTCTTATTCACTGAAGCAATTCTCTCTCTCTCCTATTTTGTTTTCACTCTCGACCTACAAGGCATCTCAAAGATAGCCACACTTATTTTGTTTTTTTATTTTTTTCTTTAAAAAAATAGCTGTGCCCTAAAAGAGGCAGACCCAGCCAACAAAAGCAACACTAAATTGATAGAATGAGCATCGTCAATGCCAAGGCCCCTTCTTAGAATATTTACTTGGGCCAATACCCCAAAAACCCCAAATCGGTACACTTGTGATAATTTTACTATAAATTAATTTTTTAACCATGAAAAACCTCAAATTGACATACCTATAATAAATTTATCCCAAACTGGTATTACTGTGATATATTTACCATTTGTTAGTTTCTTTAAATTTTACCGTCAAATTGCTGAATTATATGACACGTGAGACTTCCGACGACTTTCCGGCAACCGCGCGACTTGAAACTCACGGTGAGACTTCCAAACTCTTAAGTAGACATTATAAGAGGTAGAATGATGTATATTTGATGGATTTGAGATAGATTAAGGCCGGTTGGACCCGGCATGAACAGAATCGAATGGAACCGGTTCAATGCCGGGCCAAACCAGTTCTGTGGAGGGCTGAATAGGCTGGGATTGTGTTGTAATTTAGTGTGTATGATGTGTTGTGATGATGAGGAGTATCTAATGGATGATTTGGATAGATGAATGGAGGGATTGAACTTGAAATTTGACAAAATCGATTGATTATCCTAGGTTGCGCGACGGATTGACCTTGAACTTGAGTTGGCCGAACCTTAGGAGGTGCAAGGAGGAGTAATTTGTGTTATTAAGCGAAGGTAAGGAATTTCCTAAACCGAGGCTAGGGAGATTGGACTCGATTGGGTAAGTCGAGGGCCAAACGGAACGATTTATGAGAAAATCCTCGCATGTAATAGCTTGATGCGCCCTTGGACATTATAGAATGATTGTTTGACCTAGCCTATGTGTGAATGGTCTGAGTGCCTGAGTACTATTTGAATTGAATTGCATGCCAAGAAATTTATTAAACATATTATCATGCGCATTGGCCATTGGTTATAAAATTTGATTTTTAAAAAATCAAGTTAATTGAGATGATGTGGCATGAGACATGATTGTGACATTGCATGGCATGGCCCTGAGGCGTATGAGACGAGGGGCGAAGGTTGAGACCCTGATGCGACGAGGTCGCGGGGTGGATTATGAAAAGGTGGCCCACTGATGCGACGGAGTCGCGAGGTTGAGATAGCCACAGTCCTGATGCGATATAATCGCGGGACAGAATACGAGCTCATAGACTCTGCCTGAAAATTGAACCGGGGCCTGATGCGTTTACGCTGGCCGAGCCTGATGCGATCTAATCGCGGGCTAGAGAATGAGGCAGACAGAGGTTGATTGGTGTGGTGAAGTGACAGGCCGAGCATATACGTGCAACTGTGTGTGACATGAGAATATAAATGCATGCCTGTCCTCTGTGCATTATTATTTATTGAATTATGACTGTCATGTCTGCGTGAGTTCATGAGTTGGATAGTTTGAGTGACTTGACTGCCTAAGTGGACGGTCAACCTGACCTAGGGTTAGGTTTTTCTTACTGAGATGTGTATCTCACCCCTTTTAGGGAAATTCTACTTTACAGATCCTAAGCAATAGCAATGTGGCCTATCAGATTCGGGGACCCGCAGGAGATGACGGCGTATTACGATGAGTTCCCCGATAGGCAGGGTAATATATGCATAAGGAAATGTACCGTAGTTTGGGTAGATGAGGGCGAACCTGACTGGAAGCCTCATCGGTTTGAGGCTTGGTTTAGACAGGACGGGGATAGAAAGGTCGGGCCGCTGAAGGCCCATGAGGTTTCAGAGGGTGTCATACCTCCTTGGTGTCAGACGATAGCAGACCAGGAGTTTCTCGAGGGCTCAGTGGTTGGTTCGAGGAATGGCTCGGAGCGGACGCCGACAGCTGAGTTTCTTGTGCCACCGCCAGAGGATGAGGTCATCGTGGTGAGCCGTCCGAGAGAGATCCATCTGAGCTGGACCAGGAGGTGACCGTGGAGGGAGACCAGGCTGAGCAGTCGCAGGAAGCGACCATGGAAGACTCTGTGGAGGTTCCATCAGAGACTTTCTCCGAGTACGAGCCGTCAGAGGAGAGCGAGGACACCGGAGATTCCAACAGTTCTTCCTAGGCGACTTCAGATGATGACCCGACTTTTTGATTGGCGACCTGATGCCCTTTCCCTGGTGGATTTTGTGGACATCTTTTGACATGTTTACCCGTCGCCTTGGTGTATAGCGATTTGTAGTAGATGTGACCAGTTGATGTTGATGTACGACCTTTTGATGCTATCCATTCCTGCTTATTCTTGGGATATATATATATTCATGTGGTACGGGGAGTTGTTGGGAAACGCTTCCGTGTGCTTAATGTAAATTATTTCATCTCTCGATCTTCCTTTATATATAAGTGGATCCTTGGGACCGCCGAGAGATCGTTGTGGTTTTGCTTGAAGGGATGATTGCGTGCTCGCGATGGGGCGCGGGGCGTGGCATCCCCGCTTCTTTTGGTATCAGAGCAAGGTCAGCTCGATATGAAGTTGGTTAACGATTGGAGTAATAAGGGGGACTAGGTAGGACAAGGACGGATAGCTAGACCTTAGGAAACTGGTTAGGGTGAGGCAGGAGATGCCTAGTTGTGACTTGACACCTATGGAAGGTTTTTTTTTATCTTGGTAAGGTTTTGACAGGGCATAGAGGATTGAGTTCTCTGCTTAGGATTGAAGGTCGTTTCTGGACTTGATCGGCTTGATGCTTGAAAGTGGTTAGTTTTAGTGAATCACTAGAATGAATGGATTTGAGCAACGGCCATGAGCCATTGGTTGGGACATTCTGGAATTGATGTTGACGTGTGAAGTACTGTTGTTGTGTAATTGTTTTGTTAAGGAGTAGTTAGTAACCCTGGATTGGATGATTGAGTAAGTTGCTAACCTGTTACTGAACTTGTTATGGACCAGGTTCGTTAGTAAGTGACAGAGATGAGTAACCCATCCAGAAAACCTGGAGACCAAGAGGCGGAGCCTCTAGCTTGAGGCCGCTCGCAGCTGAAGATCCAAGGGTGGATGGTCTACTGAGGGCAATGGAAGGACTTAGGGACATCATAGAGAGGCAGGCCCAGGATCGGGACTCTGCCATAGCCCAGGCAGTGGGAGCTGCCCTAGCAGCTGCGAATACCAACACTGGCAACGCTGGTGGCAGTGGAAGTCAGGGCGAGCCGAACCAAAGCAACGAAACGGTAAACCCTCAAGAGGAAATCATAGTGGCCAGGCAGATGGGCCAACTGGTGGAACAATTTATGAAGTTGAAGCCGACGCAGTTTGACGGGATTGGAGATCCCAAGCTAGCACCTAGATGGATAGAGAAGCTGGAAAAGGTTTTTGGTGTACTAAGATGTCCTAATGAGGAGAAGGTGTTGCTAGCCGTATATCAGCTAGAGGGTACGACAAACGACTAGTGGGCTGCCACCAAGGATGGAGTCTTCCCTGAAGGTACGACCCTAAATTGGAATGCTTTTAAGAGGGCGTTCAACGACAAGTACTTTTCAGAAACGGCCAGGGAAAGGAAACAAATCGAGGTCCTACAGTTGCGACAGAACCAACTATCGATAGATCAGTATGAAGCGGAGTTCTCGAGGCTTTCGAGGTATGCGCCTCGATCAGTGGAGGATTCTTTGGAGAAGGCACGGAAATTCAGGGATGGGTTGAGGCCCGAACTCCATAGCCAAATGATAGCCTTGAATTTGAGGACCTACAGGGAGATATACGAGCGAGGTCAGATGATTGAGCGAGAGTTGAGGGAAAGAAACATCGCAACTGGATCGCGGTTCCTGTCATTCAGAGACCATTGTTAAATGGGCAAGAGACCGATGGCAGGTAACAGACGTTTCGTGCCGCCTGCAAGGAGGAATATCGTGAAACCGCCAAATCTGGCGAACTGGAGCTGCAGGTTATTTTGCAGAAGGCATGGGAATGGACCATGCCCTATGAGGACTGGAGCCTGTTTCAAGTGTGGTCAGTTGGGCCACCAAATGAGGACATGTCCAAACCAAGCACCGGTCAGTCGACCACAAGGACCGAGGCCGCAAGCAGGACCATCGACTGTAGCACCTTGGATAGAACCGAACAGACCACCAGCTCAGGGTAGAGTGTATGCTGTAGCGCGCAACGAGGCAGAAGATGCGCCTGGAGTGGTCACAGGTACGGTTTACTTGTGCAACCAGACCACTTATGCATTATTTGACCCGATGCCACGCATTCTTTTGTATCTGCACAGTTCGCTGAGTTAGTAGGCATGAGATTGGAACCATTAAGCATGGCATTGCATGTAGCCACCCCATTGAAGGATAATGTCTTGGTTTCACTAGGGTGTGCGGAACGTGAGATTATGGTTGGAGGAAGTAGGGAGAGTATCGACCTAGTTGTATTGCCAATGTTTGATTTTGACGTGATTATAGGAATGGATTGGCTGAGTAGGCAAGGAGCGGTAGTAGACTGTGGCAATAAAATGATTCGATTTTACCCGAAAGATCGCCCTGGTTATGAATTGGTAGGAAGCCGAGGAGGAGTCTCAATTCCCTTGGTTTCATCTTTGGAAGTAACTAAGTTGATATCTGAAGGATGTCGGGCATACTTAGTAGCCATGATGGATACGACTGTCGAGGAACCTAAGTTAGAAACCATTCCTGTGGTACGAGAGTTTCCGGATGTGTTTCCCCAAGAATTGCCGGGATTGCCACCGGAGCAGGAAATAGAGTTTGTGATTGAATTAGCTCCTGGAACGGAGCCAATTTCGAAAGCACCGTACAGAATGTCCCTGTCGGAATTAAAGGAGTTAAAGGTGCAAATGCAAGAGTTGCTGGACAAAGGATTCATCCGACCAAGTGCTTCGCCGTGGGGAGCACCGGTGCTGTTCGTAAAGAAGAAAGACGGATCCTTGCGACTATGCATTGATTACCGGCAACTGAATCAGGTGACAGTGAAGAACAAGTATCCGCTGCCAAGGATTGAAGATCTTTTTGATCAATTACAAGGAGCAGCAGTGTTCTCGAAGATTGACTTAAGGACGGGGTATCACTAGCTAAGGATCAAGAAGGAAGACATACCGAAGATTGCATTCAGGATGAGGTATGGACATTACGAGTTTACGGTAATGCCGTTCAGATTGACTAACGCCCCAGCCGCATTTATGGAGCTAATGCATCGAGTGTTCAAAGAGTTTCTGGACAGGTTCGTCATAGTTTTCATTGACGACATCTTAATCTACTCGAGGAGCGACGTAAAGCACGAAGAACATTTGAGAATCATATTGAGGACCCTGAGGGAACATTCGCTATATGCGAAGCTAAGTAAATGTGAATTTTGGCTAGAGGGTAGCATTTTTGGGTCATATTGTGTCTGGTGAAGGGATTGCAGTGGACCCTGCAAAGATAGAGGCTGTAACCAATTGGCCGAGGCCTACTACGGTCACGGAGGTCAGAAGCTTCTTGGGACTAGCAGGATATTATAGGTGATTCGTGAAAAAGTTCTCATCCATAGCCGTCCCACTAACGCGGTTAACGAAGAAGGAAACGAAGTTCGAATGGACTGAAAGGTGTGAACAGAGTTTCCAAGAGCTTAAACATAGATTGACGACCGCGCCAGTACTGACCATTCCGTCGGGACCGGGAGGATATGAGATCTACAACGATGCTTCACTGAAAGGATTGGGTTGTGTATTGATGCAACACGGCTGGGTAGTAGCTTATGCATCCAGGCAGTTGAGGCCGCACGAAATGAATTACCCGACCCACGACTTGGAGTTAGCGGCGATTGTGTTTGCCTTGAAGATTTGGAGGCATTACCTTTGTGGCGAGAAGTTTTAGATATATACAGACCACCAGAGTTTGAAGTATTTATTTTCCTAGAAAGAGTTGAACCTAAGGCAGTGCAGGTGGATGGAGCTATTGAAAGATTATGATTGTGAGATATTATATCATCTTGGGAAAGCAAACAGAGTGGCAGATGCATTAAGTCGAAAGTCGAGTATTGCATGCCTGCTGGTGAGAAGTTGGTCTACGATAGAGGATCTGAGAGATTCTGAATTTAGATTGGAGGTTAATCAGCTGTCCAGTTTGATAGTGACTTTGAGGGTGGAACTTGAGGTCCAAGAAGGGATTAAGGCATTACAGTCTACGGACCCAAAGATTCAGAAAGTTATCGAAATGGAAGCGACGAAGAGGAAGCCAGAGTTCCAGGTGTCTGAGGATGGACTTTTGAGATTTCGAGGGCGATTATGTGTACCAAAGAATGAAGGGCTCCGAGAAAGAATCTTGTCAGAGGCTCTTAGGAGCAATTACAGTGTCCACCCTGAAAGTACAAAGATGTACCAGAACTTAAGACAACATTATTGGTGGAACGGAATGAAGGCAGACGTGGCAAGATATGTGGCTAAGTGTTTGAATTGCCAGCAAGTGAAAGCGCAGCATTGTAAGCCTGGAGGATTGTTGCAGCCGCTGGAGATTCCGGAATGGAAGTGGGAACACATAACTATGGATTTTGTGATAGGGCTTCCGAGGAGCCAAAGAGGTCACGACTCAATCTGGGTAGTCGTGGATCGATTGACCAAGTCCGCCCATTTCATCCCTGTACGAAAGGACTTCGCCATGGATAAGTACGCAGAACTGTACATGAGGCACATAGTCAGATTACACGGAGTTCCAGTGACGATCACCTCAGATAGGGATCCGAAGTTCACGGCAAATTTTTGGAAGAGTTTGCAAGGAGCAATAGGGACGCAACTACAATTCAGTACGGCGTACCACCCACAGACTGATGGACAGTCGGAAAGGACCATCCGGACATTCAAGGACATGTTGAGAGCGTGTGTCATAGATTTCAAAGGCGGATGGGAAGAGCAGTTACACCTGGTAGAGTTTGCGTACAATAACAGCTACCAGTAGAGTATACAGATGGCACTGTTTGAGGCACTCTATGGCAGAGCAAGTAGGACACCAATATGTTGGGATGAAATAGGAGAAAGGAGTATCACAGGCCCCGAGTTAGTAGAGCAATCGGTGGAAGCAGTGAAAATCATTCGAGACAGGCTGAGGACGGCGCAGAGTTGCCAGAAGAGCTATGCAGACAAGCGGCGCAAGCCTTTGGAGTTTCAAGTGGGCGATCATGTCTTCCTCATGGTGTCACCAATGAGAGGACTCTCGCGATTCGGAAGGAAAGGGAAGCTGAGCCCAAGATACGTAGGCCTTTTCAAGATTTTGGAGAGAATTGGGACCTTGGCCTACCGGCTTGCGTTACCGCCAAGTCTATCCCAGGTACATAATGTATTCCATGTGTCGATGCTAAGAAAGTATGAGCCTGACCCGACACATGTGCTGGACTATGAAACCATAGAGGTGGACGATAGAGTATCCTATATAGAAAAGCCTATAAGGATCGAGGACCGGAAGGAGCAGATCCTCAGGAATAAGAAGATTCCGCTGGTCAAAGTAATATGGGAGCACCACGGAACGGAAGGAGCCACGTGGGAAATGAAGAGACGATGAGGCGACAGCACCCCCATTTATTTGAATAGTTGAGTGTAATGCAAATTTCGAGGACGAAATTTTTGTAAGGGGGGAAGAGTTGTGACATTCTGATTTTCAATCAACTTCAGACTCTGTAATGATAAGTTTATTTATATCAAGCGATGTATTTCAGTTGTATTCCACTCAAATCTGATCAATTTGAGCAGACTGGCCAAAGGGGAGAGGCTAACGCAAGACGAGATACGTGGACCTAGGCGACTCGAATAGGAAATGGCGCTTTGACCATAAGGATTGTCGAGGGGATATTTAGGACCGCAAAAAGGCCGATCTAAGAACGATTAAGGATTATCATGCGAGCGTCGTGCGGTTGGAGCGCGGGTGATACCGCTTAACCAACGTACGATTTGCAAAATTATCCTAAATCGGACTGTGACGATCGAGACCACAGGGACTAGCGATAAGCCCTCGCGATTACATGACAACCAAAGCCGCCATGAATTGACGAGCTCTAAACGTGATGAGAATCACGGGGTCGATATGCGTATAGTCTGCAGAAGCCGCCCGTCGGTTCGAAATAGGCTGGAATCACGTCTGGTAGAAGGAACGATCAGAATTGAGTCCTGAAAAGTTTGAAAAAGGAAAATCAAGAATTCCAACGTCAATTGGATTGGCCGTAGCCCTGTCGAAGAAGTCAGAAACGAGAAAAACGACGTTCCGAACATCGGAGGTAAAAAGACCAAAATGCCCCTCATGCTTAGGACTTTGTCTTTATAATTGAAGGAAGGGAAAAATGTACATTTCTTCTCCCCCAAACTGCTGCAAATGGAAGAGCAATTGATGGCCATTGGATGCCCTTGAGAAGAACAGTGGACAAGTGTCAAGCATCCAAGGGTAGTAGATCATTTCACCAATTAATGCCCACCTACCAATCACCTCAATTAATTTAAATTTTTTTGGGATACTAAACAGCTCTCTCTCTCTCCTCAAACCCCCCCATTTGGCCATTTTTGTTCCCCAAAGACCAGACCAAGCTTCTTCTTCTTCTTCTTCTTCTCCAGTTTCTGCTTCACCCGACCCCGCCGGACGCCGCCGTTCGGTCCGTACGACCACCACCTCCGACCGTCCCCTGCTGCCTGTCGACTACCCAGACGTAGCCCCACGTCTTGCCGACGTCCTCCAACTGGAATCAGGTCATTTGGAGCTCTGAGGAATTCGGGGCAAGCATTCTCCCACAGGTCGATGGAATCTGTTCCAGTTTGAGGTAGGTTCGGTTCTGAACCCTTTAGACAGCCGAAAACTTGGAATATTTGGATCAAATTTTGTGGAGATCAAGTAGACATATAGATGGTTCTGTGGTAAAAGTTTGGGATTTATTTGACAAGTTTTTGACCATGAACCACCCTTGTACATTATGCCCAGAATCTGCCGGTATTCTGTGTGTGAGTGCTCCGGCGACTTCCGATGACTTTTCGGCAACCGCGCGAGTTGAAACTCACGGTGAGACTTCCAAACTCTTAGGTAGACATTATAAGAGGTAGAATGGTATATATTTGATGGATTTGAGATAGATTAAGGCCGGTTGGACCCGGCATGAACAGAACCGAATGGAACAGGTTCAATGCTGGGCCAAACCAGTTCTGTGGAGGGCTGAATAGGCTGGGATTGTGTTGTAATTTGGTGTGTATGATGTGTTGTGATGATGAGGAGTATCTAATGGATGATTTGGATGGATGAATGGAGGGATTGAACTTGAAATTTGACAAAATCGATTGATTATCCTAGGTTGCGCGACGGATTGACCTTGAACTTGAGTTGGCCAAACCTTAGGAGGTGCAAGGAGGAGTAATTTGCGTTATTAAGTGAAGGTAAGGAATTTCCTAAATCGAGGCTAGGGGGATTGGACTCGATTGGCTAAGTCGAGGGCCGAACGGAACGATTTATGAGAAAATCCTCGCATGTAATAGCTTGATGCGCCCTTGGACATTATAGAATGATTGTTTGACCTAGCCTATGTGTGAATGGTCTGAGTGCCTGAGTACTATTTGAATTGAATTGCATGCCACGAAATTTATTAAACATATTATCATGCGCATTGACCATTGGTTATGAAATTTGATTTTTAAAAAATCAAGTTAATTGAGATGATGTGGCATGAGACATGATTGTGACATTGCATTGCATGGCCCTGAGGCGTATGAGACGCGGGGCGGAGGTTGAGACCCTGATGCGACGAGGTCGCGGGGTGGATTATGAAAGGTGGCGCCCTGATGCGACGGAATCGCGAGGTTGAGATAGCCACAGTCCTGATGCGATATAACCGCGGGACAGAATAAGAGCTCATAGACTCTGCCTGGAAATTGAACCGGGGCCTGATGCGTTTACGCAGGCCGAGCCTGATGCGATCTAATCACGGGCTAGAGAATGAGGTATACAGAGGTTGATTGGTGTGGTGAAGTGACAGGCCGAGCATATACGTGCAACTGTGTGTGACGTGAGAATATAAATGCATGTCTATCCTCTATGCATTATTGTTTATTGAATTATGACTGTCATGTCCGCGTGAGTTCATGAGTTGGATAGGTTGAGTGACTTGACTGCCTGAGTGGACGGTCAACTTGACCTAGGGTTAGGTTTTTCTTACTGAGATGTGTATCTCACCCCTTTTGTGGAAATTCTACTTTACAGATCCTAGGCAATAGCAATGTAGGCTATCAGATTCGGAGACCCACAGGAGATGACGGCGTATTACGATGAGTTCCCCGATAGGCAGGGTAATATATAAATAAGGAAATGTACAGTAGTTTGGGTAGATGAGGGCGAATCTGACTGGAAGCCTCATCGGTTTGAGGCTTGGTTTAGACAGGACGGGTATAGGAAGGTCGGGCCGCTGAAGCCCCATGAGGTTCCCGAGAGTGTCATACCTCTTTGGTGTCAGACGATAGTAGACCAGGAGTTTCCCGAGGGTTCAGTGATTGGTTCGAGGAACGGCCCGGAGCGGACGCCGACAGCTGAGTTTCCCGTGCCACCGCCAGAGGATGAGGTCATCGTGGTGGAGCCGTCCGAGAGAGATCCATTCGAGCTGGACTAGAAGGCGACCGTGGAGGGAGACCGGGCTGAGCAGTCGTAGGAAGCGACCATGGAAGACTCTGTGGACGTTCCATCAGAGACTTTCTCTGAGTAAGAGCCGTGAGAGGAGAGCGAGGACACCGGAGATTCCAGCAGTTCTTCCTAGGCGACTTCGGATGATGACCTGACTTTTTGACTAGCGACCTGATCCCCTTTCCCTAGTGGATTTTGTGGACATCTTTTGACATGTTTACTCGTCGCCTTGGTGTATAGCGATTTGTAGTAGATGTGACCAGTTGATGTTGATGTACGACCTTTTGATGCTATCCAGTCCTGCTTAGTCTTGGGATATATATATATATATATATTCATGTGGTACGGGGAGTTGTTGGGAAACGCTTCCGTGTGCTTAATGTAAATTATTTCATCTCTCGATCTTCCTTTATATATAAGTGGATCCTTGGGACCGCCGAGAGATCGTTGTGGTTTTGCTTGCAGGGATGATTGCGTGCTCCCGATAAGGCGCGGGGCGTGACAAGAAGAGTGAATATTGTTTGTCTGCAAGAGACTAAATGGAAAGGAGAAAAGTCTGAGGAAGTGAAATGTATTATATTTAAGCTATGGTACACAGGCACAAAAAAAGTACAAATGGAGTTGGAATTCTGATTGATAAAAATTTTAAGGATAGAGTTGTTGATGTTAAAAGAATAAGAGACGTGATTATTTTATTTAAGATAGTAGTGAGTGATTTGATTTTGAATATACTTAGTGTGTATGTCCTTCAAGTTGGACCGCAAGCAATCGATAAGCACAGATTTTGGGAAGATCTGAAAGATATTTTAAGGCAGATACCACACGAGGAGAATGTATTCATAGGAGAAGATCTAAATAGACATGTCGGTTAGAGTAATAGAGGTTTTGATAGAATTTATGGAAGTTTTGGATATGTGATTATAAATGAGGCTAGCGAAAACATCTTGAGTGTGACATTAGCTTATGATTTGATGTTGACAAATACCTTATTTAGGAAAAATGAGTCACATCTAATCACTTTTCATAGTAGTCAAAATTGTAGCCAGATTGATTTCTTCCTTACTAGAAGAGAGGATAGAGCGTCGTATGTAGATTGCAAAGTATATCCTGGTGAATGTGTAGTTATACAACATAAATTGATGATTTTAGATGTTTGGTATAACAAAGTACATAAAATGAAGAGAAGTGCCCAACATCCCAAAGTAAGATGGTGGAAGCCACACGAGGAGAAACAAATAGAATTCAAGGAAAGAATGTTACAGGAAGGACTGTGGTGGCTAAGGACGAAATAAATATGATGTGGAAGGAGATATCTAATTGCATTCATAAAGTGTAAAAAGGGATGTTAGGGGAAAGTAAATGGAATGTACATCAAACAAAGAAAACTTGGTGGTGGAATGAAGAGGTGCAGGAGGCAATTAAGCAGACGAAGGAGTTTTTCAAATGTCTATATAAATGTCATAATGAAGAGAATTTGCAAAAGTCCAAGAAAGCCGTGCGAGAGGTTAGAGGTAAGGTTTTTATCGATATGTACAAAAAAACTTGGAAGCAAAGAAGGAGAAAAATGTATCTATAGATTTGCAAAGTCATGAGATAAGAAAAGTAAAAACTTGACAAAGGTTAGATGTATCAATGATGAAAATCAAGCACTTTTGGTAAGAGACAAAGAAACTAAAGAAAGATGGACGAGCTATTTTAACAAACTTTTTAACGGGGATATCGATAGAAGTGAGGTGGATTTGAAAGATACTTTTGATGGTTTAAACATAATGTTTGTGCGTATAGTTAGAGCGCGGAAAATTATGAAAGCATTAAAAATGATGAAGACTAGTAAAGTTTTGGGATCCGATGGTGTTCTTATTGAAGTATGGAGATGCCTAGTGGTTGACTAGCTTTTTAAATAAGATCCTCTATACTAATAAGATGCTTAATGAATGGAGGAAGAGTATACTTGTACCTATCTACAAGAATAATGGGGTTATTTAGAATTGTTCCAACTATTAGAGGCATTAAGCTTATGAGCTATACAATGAAGTTGTGGGAGAGTTATTGAGCATCGTTTAAGAATATAGATCAAAATTTCTATCAATCAATTTGAATTGCCAAGAAGATTTACCATGGAGGCTATTTTCTTGATACAACAATTGATGGAGAGATATCGAGAAAGAAAAAATGATCTTCATATGGTGTTTATTGATCGCGAGAAGGCGTATGATAGGGTTCCAAGAAAGGTTCTGTGGTGGGTTTTTGAGAAGAAAAAAGTACCTTCAAAGTATATAGAGACAATCAAAGATATGTATGAATGTGTTACTACATGTGTGAAGGCTTGTAATGACACATCAAGTTATTTTTCAATCATAGCAGGCTTACAATAAGGTTCTACTTTGAGTCCTTATTTTTTTGCCCTGATTATGGATGAGCTAAAAAAAGATATTCAAAATGAGGTGCAGTGATGTATGTTATTTGCAAACGATATTGTACTTATTGATGAGACCAGGTTGAGGTTAACGCTAAATTAGAATTATGGAGAAGCACGATGGAGTCTAAATGATTCATATTAAGTCGAAGTAAGACGAAATACTTGAAGTGTGAGTTCGACACGACAGAAAAACGGCATCAAGAAGCTGTAAATATACTTGGACAAGATGTATCCAAGAAAGATATTTTTAGATATCTGATATCAATATTGCAAAACGAGGAAGATATTAATGAGGATGTAAGCCAATAATTAGAGCAGGTTCAATGAAATGATGCAGTGTATCATGATTTTTGTGTGATCGAAAAATTCATCTTAGGTTAAAAGGGAAATTTTATAGAATAATAGTAAGATATGCTATGCAATACGGAGCTTAATGTTAGTCAGCGTAGAGAAAACATGAGCATAAAATGTGAGTAGCAAAAATGAAAATGTTAAATTGAATGTATGGTTATACAAGGATGGATAAAATAAGGAATGAAAATATTCGATGAAAAGTTTGAGTAGAACCGGTGGCAGAAAAGATAAAAGAACATAGATTGAAATGGTTTGGACATATTCTCTGAAGGCCTCTAAAAGCTTCGATACCAACAGAAATTTGCTATCGAAAGCATAACACGAAAAAAGGAAGATGTCGACCGAAACTTACTTAGGGAAAAGTAATAAAACAAGATTTAATGGAGAGGAAATAGATCGGCGTACGGTTTGTCTTAGAACGGAGTGGAGGAAAGTTATTAGTGTTGTGGAAGGATAGAATATAGATATACACACACGTATTTATCTTTTTTCCCTCGATTAATTTTAATTTTAATTTTAAATTTTTGGGGTTTATCAACTGTCGACCCCAACTAGATTGAGATAAATGTGTTGTTGATGTTGATGATGTTATTCGTATTTTTTTTCGCTTTTTTAATTATTGATAGTTATTAAATTATTTTATTTATAATTATTTATCTTTTGAAGTTTATTTTTTTATAAGATTATCATCATTCATTAATTAAAAAATAATTTGTATTTATGTAGTTATTTTACCGCGGTGAAAGATTAAAAGACAGTAATAGATAAATAAAAAAACCATAGCAAAATAGCTAAAGATTGCATGGAAAGATAGAAAACCAGAACAAAAGAGTGAAGATGAGTAAAGAAAGAGGAAAACTTTGAAAGTACATATCTCATCGTTCGAGTGTCCGTTTGGAACGATTTTTTTTTTAAAAAGCGTAATTTTTTGAGACGAAAATTTTGAAATGCCATAGGTGGTTTGGACGGCCTTTGTCCCTCAAAAATGTCATTTTTCTTGTCAATTTTGCATTTTCTCCCTTCGATACTACATCTCGATCACAAATGAACCGTCATTTCTCTCTTTCTTCTTTCGATCTTTCCATGCCGGACTCATTAAATCATGTGTTTTGTAGTGAAAAAGAGGTCTAGGCTGTTTTTCATGCCCAAATCAACATCACA
Organism: Rhodomyrtus tomentosa; assembly: GCA_028455895.1. Lineage (NCBI taxonomy): Eukaryota > Viridiplantae > Streptophyta > Magnoliopsida > Myrtales > Myrtaceae > Rhodomyrtus > Rhodomyrtus tomentosa. The sequence continues at coordinate 41,456,548 of JAPCWY010000003.1, read as the reverse complement.
TCTTTTAATGAGTGTATAAATTAATTAATCTGCAAATGATGTTGTTAATTGAGCTGTTTGCCTTGTTGATTTAGTTTGGATGAAGTGCTTTGGTGGTCATGGGTTTCATTCTCAGCGTGTTCCATTTCTAATTTTTTTTCTTTCTTTTTTTATTTTTTCAAAAAAAAAACGAAATAAAAAAAATTAAATGGCGGCCCCCCTTGGCAAATGGGCCGCCGAGCGGAGTCCAATAGAGCAGTTTAGGTGCCGTTTGTGGCTCATTTGTCGAGCATCACCTAATTAGTATTTATTTTTTAATGCTTTTTTGGTAATTTGTTTTTACAAAATTTAATTTTAAAATTTCCCTCTTTAAGTTCAATGGATACATTTCGCAGGTACATTGGAGAATCCACGAGGGTATTTCATCCTTATCCATTTTCATTCGAACTATTCCATGTAAAAAAATACAAGAAAGAAACACGAGGGCAACGTATATGGATATGGCATCTCATTTATTATCTTTCCAAGTGTGTGATAACTATCCTTTTTTACAATTTTCTCAATATAGAAATTGATAAACGTTACGAGCCTCAAATTAACTCGATGGCTTTCTCATAAAAGCTTCATTGCATAAGGTAGCTGCCTCACATTTGCATGCTGACTTATATATGGCTAGGTAAGAAGATGATTTTGAAATCAATTACCACCATCAGCCACAATTTAACTGCACAAGCAGTCGAGAAATGTCCTTCTGATTCTCGAGGACCAGTTGTTAATATCCATCGATCGAGCTTACCTGTAAGTTTTTACGTGTTTTTTCTTACAATAAATCTTGCGGAAATTGAACTTCCCTTGCTTTTGTTTTGTCTTCGGTTTTTTCTCCTTGAAGTTCTATATGCCACGCCATTGTATGGTAAAGGGAGAGCACCCTTGCTCTCTTTCAGAATACCAACGAATAATGATAATTGTCACGTTTCTAGATAGGCAGTAAGAATCAAAGAGACGTCATCAGCTTGGATGGTGATGCATGAGGGAAAAAGAAGTCTTTTACATCCTTCTGGTCTCACTAGTAGTGTTCTTTTTCCAAGGTAATAGACTCACAGCTTCGGTTTGGACTAAAATTATGAGTTCTAATGCAAATGAAAGAAGACCGAGAATCAAGATTAAGCACAGATCAACTCGGGAAAAAAAAGAGGACGGAACATAATCGTTTTCTTGTCTTCATCCTTGGTGATGGAGATGGGTTGACGTGTCGAAAGGGGTCATAAACTTAAATTTTCTCCTACTCATGGGATTTTAGGAACATAATAAATGTGAAATTGTCTAAATATCGAGCCCGTCTTCCCCTCCAGAAGAAGAGGATGGTGTGCCTCTTTTCTCTCCGCGTGTGTGGTGGTGGTGCAGGTTCAAGGTGCTGCTCGCATCGCTTCATCCTCGATTTTCGGGCTTTTCTTATCCTTTTTAACGTTGAAAATTCTGCGGCGATACCACACGATCGAAACGTCAGGTACGATAAAGAGAGGGAAGCGTCCTTTTACCATCTGATTCTTATTTTATCTTTCCATGCTTTTGGAATAGGTATGTTCAAAAGATGTCATCAGGTTTGACTATCCTCCTATCAGCAGTAGCATTATTGCTACACTACCATGTTGGAATTACGGAGGCGGACATCGGCGTGAACTACGTGTCGGAAGGATTGAATCTCCCGCCTCAGGCCACGGTGGTCCAACTTTTGAAGAACAACGGCATTGGAAAAGTGCGACTTTTCGACCCGAACGAGGACATGCTCATTGCGCTTTCGGGCAGTGGAATAGACGTCACACTAGGTATACCAAACCAATACATATGGTCCATAGCATCGAGTTACAGGGAGGCTATGAAATGGTTCAACAACCATGTGCTAGCATACACCCATGACATCAATTTTCAATATATTACGGTCGGTAATATGGTCGTTCCGGGATATTTGGCTGAACATGTATTACCGGCTATGCAAAATATACAAGCTATTAAGGAACTCTATCAATTGAATGGATTGAGGGTGACTACAGTAGTTGGGGCCAATAGCTTGAGGAGTTTCGATCCACCCTCAAGCGGTGCGTTCTACGGCGAAGCTCGACCCCACATTGTTGGAATCCTTAAGTTCTTGTCGAACACTAGCTCGCCGTTACTAGCTAACGTGTACCCCTATTTTGTTTATGCCTCGGATCCAAATAAGGTGAGTCTAGAATATGCTCTGGGTACCGCGACCGTTCCATTGGCTAAAGATGGCAAGTTGGCTTACACGACCATGCTAGAGGCGATCGTGGATGCTTACTACTGGGCGATGGAGAAGGAAGGCGTGAGCTCCGTGGACGTGGTGGTTTCCGAGAGCGGTTGGCCATCAGGCGGAGGCGGACTCGTGACCACTCCGAAGTTTGCACAAGCTTATAATCAACACTTCGTGAGAAAGTTTATGGCCATGCAATCAACTCCTAAGAGGCCTGACCACTACTTGGAAGGATTCATCTTTGCAATGTTTAATGACGATCTGCAATCTCCAGGGGTGGATCAACATTGGGGCCTATTCAAGCAGGATGGGACGCCGGTTTATCCTGTATTTCCACAGGGTTGATTAAAGGACATGTACCGAATCCTTTTCAAGGAAGTCTAGGAAATGAGTAGAGAAAAATGTTTAGAATTTGAATCAATATTCACCGTTTTGTTTTAACACTCTTCCTATTCATCTTCTTGGATCCAGAGTTTACGGTCAACGAGTTGCTTAGATGAAGTTTCATGCGACAGGAATCTAATAATTTCAGTTTCAAGGAACCTTAGATTTGGAGAATGCTGAAGCATTTGGTTCAACATTCACAAAGATCTTTAAGCCCTCAAAGCCCATTAGGAGAATGCTGAAGCATTTGATTCAGCTTGAAGCCAGTATTTGAACAAATGCTGGTTTTGGAAAAGCTGAAAGCCCAATGCTGGTAGGGACCAACATTGGAATTTCAACATTTGACCAAATGCTAATATATTTTTTTATTTCCAAAACTAACTTCATCAATTCTATATATTTTCAATTTTGTCCCAATTTTTACTATTTATCTTCTTCTCCAGTCCGGCAAAAGATAAATTTTTAATTAAAAATTTAAAAATTAATATTCAAAGCTCCTTTGGAATGTTGTTTTTACTATACATCATTCAACCTAAAGACTATTTTCAAATGAGATTTTACCAAATGCAATTAGCATTTTTCTAAACTCTTTTAGGTTGAAAGCATTTGCATTTCCCCAAAATCCATTTCAAATGTTGAACCAAACCCACCCTAAGTCATATAATTAAATTTCAATTTTGTCCTAAACTTTTCAATTGCTTCACTCAATAGTCCTAAATCTAAATCTTAGGTGTGGATTAAAATTGAAAGTTCTAAATCTAAAGTTTTCGACTGACAGCCAAGCACTCTCTGGAAACCATCACATGCACATCGCCCATGCCTTGCTTCTCCATCGTCCGCTATAATGTGCATGATCCCATTGAGCATGTTCGTAGAACTCAACTTGCCATCTTGCAGCACCGGACAAGTCACAGTGAATTAAGCATAACCCAATCTCACATTAGTCGGATATGAGGTGCACCCAAGTAGGGATACACATTAATCAGTGGCAATCAGCTAGTGCTTGACTAGTAGTCTACGATCCCACCCCATATAGGGTAAGCTTCATCGGACGGTCCATTGCTTAAAGTTCTAGCAGCATGCCAGATGTGTCCGAAGAAGGAAAGCCATTCATTTGCTCAGAAGCCGTCTGATCGCGGGTAAGAACTTCTGAGGCGCCGGACGCGATTGTGACAACAATTCTGGCTCCATCAAATTTCTAACTAGTTAAATTGGTTGTAGATTTTGTGCTGCCGATAATACATGCTCCGGAGACTACTCTGTTACCGGCGGAAATACACGAAAGACCGACGTTGCTCATGTAGAGTTGCAAACTGGTCCTGAGCCTCGTCATGGACGCATCGGCACTCGGTGCTATGTTAAGGCTTCGTGTTTTAGGCGTTCTTCCAATCTTGTACATTCCTAGAATTGATGTCGCCTTCCTAAAGCCGATTTTATAATGAAGGGCATAAGTACGTCAGGAGGGCCATAACTTTTATATGACGTTCATTTAATTACCAATTTTTTTTTTTCCGATTACTTAAGTACTATATCAGAATAAAATCATTCACTTGAGTGCTATTATCATTTTGCGTAAGCTTTTTATTATTTTATTATTTATTTTTCAGTGACACATATTTTTTTCCTTTTTAAATATTTTGTTGATTTTTTAATTTAATCTGATGTTTTTGTTTTTACTTTTATTTTAATTATTTAATATTTTCAAAAAAAAATCCTTGGATTTCCTCCTTGATCGGCGGGTTCACCAACGATCCTCGCCAACCATAGCCTGCTTGCCTATGGACGAGGGTCGTGTTGCCCTCGGTTGCCGAGGCCTCGACAGCTTGGGTGAGGGCCCTCGAGGCCTTGCCAGGCACCAGCTAGGGCGAGCCACCATCGTGGCCTCTGCTAGGGTCAAGGGGGCTTCGTCCGAGGGCATGATGACCCTCGCTAAGTCTAAGTGATGGTCGCCTCGCCCATGGTCGGCGGGGTTGTCGCTTAGATCTGGCGAGGGCTTTTACAACCCCTTCAGTAGAGGACAAGGCGGCCCTTGCCCCTGGGCTTGCTGATAGTGGCTGACGAGGGCCCTCACGGTGGCCATCACTAGCCAAGAGGGGGAAAAATTTCAAAATTTTTTTAAAAATAAAATAAAAATCCACATGTACATTAAAAAATTTAAAAATTTTGCTTCGGAAACACCATGTCAGATTTTCCAGCATTCACATAAGGCTTTTGGAGAGGCAAATCGGCGATGACACTTAAGTGATCATTTTTTTTAGAACTTTAAAAAAATAATTTGATACTCATGTAAACGTTGTACACAAGTTGTGGCACTCCCGGTATACTTATTCTCATAGTGAAGCAACAATTGATTGACAGAACGAGTATCGTCAAAGCCAAGGCCATTCTCTTGTAATTTTTGCTTCCAATTTCAAAAACAATGAAAATTATCTTTCAATCCTGAAAGAGGTACTGAGAGAGAGAGAGAGACGTTGTTTGCAAAGAATGATGACCTGTAACCAGACAAGCATCCTTTGATGTGTGTTCAAATAGTAAAAGCTCTTCGATCTCAATGTTCTTACAAGAACTATACTATATATAAATCGTTCCAATGAAAATTTTTCTTTCAACCGCAACTAGATGGCAGCAATCAAATAATACTTCTTCCCCCCCCCCCCCCCCCCCACAAAATATAAATAAATATATATATATATATATACACACACACATCCGAGGCAAAAACTTCTTAAATGTTAAGGAATATCCAAAAACTTCATCTGACTTAGGAAATATTTCTAGGAAACCACCCGAGTCAAAACTGTAAAAATGGGTAGGGTTGATTTTTAGGCTCTTAACATTGATTGTCTTCTCTATCAAGTCCCCTAGTTTAACATTTATCAATGAGGTCTTCAACTCGTGCAGGGTATATAGTTTTAGTCTTCCATTGATTTTACTATAATGGTAAAGCCAGAGAGTTTATAATTCTGCTATTATTTGTAAGGCCAAAGAGCAATAAAATTCCTCACATTTTCTTGTCTTTTCAATTTTTTGTCCACCTTTTCAGGTTATCAACAAACTCTTATTTGGGGTGGGCTTCGATCTTGGTCCAACTTGTGAAGCGGACCGAATCAGCCAATCCTGGGTGGTTTGCGGAGGGACCAATCCAATTGCCGGAACAAAAATTTTGGAATGGGTAATAACCGGTCCCGTTCCTTGATTTCTTGAATTATTTATTTATTTATTCTGAAGAACCCTAGTTAGTACATTATTATTTTTTTGTTTTATGTTGGGAAACTCCCACTTCTAGGGAGAAAGAAAAAAAAAACACTGATTTTGGGACAGATTCCAACATCGGTCGGAATGATTCTCAATTCCACAAAATGTGAATCCATCATGCCTAATCCGGTTCTAGTTTCCAGGGTTGGAGCACATCCTCCCTGAAACAAATCACCCCCAATCCTCATAATCAAAATCACATTCAAATCTATCCTACGACTGGATTCCCTCCAAAAATTGTGATTTAATTGCCTTTCCCCCTCTTCACCCTTAAATATCTATAGCGTTGCAATTAAGACTAAGTTTTTTTTTGTAATAATATAATATATTTTCTGCCAAAAAATTAATAAATTAAAAAGCTGATATGCGGCCAAATAAATATTGTTCCTTGAATTATGCATCCGTCAAATAATTCCTTTGAATATCCTTTCTTTAATAATAAACCGGACAATCTTCTTGCTTTAGTGGCAAAATTGTAATCGGAGAAGGAATCCGAATGATATTTGCTTGCACAAATGGTGTTAAATGGACTGGATATGTTTGAAACACATTCAGTTTTTTTTTTTTTTTTTATGGTATCAAAAGGTAAAATAAAATTGAAAATGAAGCTTGTGCCGAATTTGCAATCGACATTCGGGATCGATGCTGCCTGCCTTCCTTCACTTGGTCTTGTCGCCGCCGTCGTCAACTTGCCAGAAACATTATCCGCCACCATTTGAAGCAAAATCTAAGGCCCTAACTCACAAACTGTTAAACTATGCCTCGAGTTTGATTCCATAATGAAAATATGAATTTTGAAAATAGGTCAAGTTTGAATATTTACGAACTTACGAAATCAAGAGAATCCGAACAAAACATAAAGGATATATATATATATGGATATTAGTTTCGTGAATATGTGTCAGTTTTCGTTGGCCGTATTGGAAAGTCTATGTGGGACGTTGAGTAAGAGTTGGACCGTTGGATAGTAATCCATGGTGGCCAGAAGATATCAACAAAGAAGAGAATATAAGAGAATATGTGCTTTCCTGTTTTTTTCTTCTGAAGTTACGTGCAAAAAAGAAAAAGGCCATGTTGGACTTTTTCGTGGGTTGACCTACTTACTTGGTTCCCTTCCCTGTAGAATTCGGCGTGATCATCCTTTAATGCAGTACATGTATATATATAATTGCTGGTCTTGGTAGTTGATCGATTTGCAGAGGGATCTTCGTGCCGTCCATGACTAGAGAAAAGGAGCGGGTGGTCATATATTGCGAAGAATTGAAGCGCCGTTTGTCACAACGAGTGCTTGGTATTGAGTCTTCGTTTGTTCGTCGAATTGAAGCGCCGTTTGTCACAACGAGTGCTTGGTATTGAGTCTTCGTTTGTTCGCCGAATTACAACAAGAATACAAGTGTCGAAAACGATTAAATCTTGAGGTTAGATTTGTGTTGTAATTCTTTTGCGAGATTGAGAGATTATTTCGCTAGGAATTGGGGGTTAAACACTGTGTGCGTTCTTGGATATAATTGAGGTTGAGAAACACCAAAAGTGTGTTTGTATAACTCGAGTGATCTATAATCTCCGTGTATCGCTTGATTTATAGTGGAATTCGTTGTTGCTCTTCCCGTTAACGTAGGTTTTTACAATCGAACCACGTACATCTGGTGTTAGATTTTCTTTTCTTGTTCTGTCTATTTTATTATTCAATCGCTTGCTCCGCGCAACAATTGGTATCAGAGCTAGGCTTGTCGAGTTGAAGCGAATCGATGGAGATAGAAGAAGCTAAAGGGAAAATCGACATATTTGAGGGGAAGGACTTTGGTTTCTAGAAAATGCAGATAGAAGATTATTTATATTAGATGAAGCTGCATGAGCTCCTGTTTGGGAATAAACTGGAAATGATGAAGCAAGCCGATTGGGAATTGCTGGTTAGATGAACAATGTGTGTTATTCGGCTGACGTTGGCTCGTAATGTCGCATTTAATATCGTCAAGGAGAAGACCACTACGGGTTTGATGAAAGCTTTGTTGAACATGTATGAGAAGCCCTCTGCGATCAACAAAGTCTATTTGATGCGACGTCTGTTGAACTTGAAGATGAGCGAAAGTACATCAGTTGCTAATCAGATCAATGAATTCAACGTGATCGTTAGTTAATTGAGTTCAGGTGACATTGATTTTGAAGATGATGTATGTGCTTTGATTCTATTATCCTCACTTGGAATACTACTGTTACTGCTGTTAGTAATTCCTCTAGGTCGACAAGTTTGATGTTTGATGAGATTTGTGATTTAATTATGAGTGATGATATCTGTAGAAGATAATCTGACCAAAATGTTTCTGTTGCTTCAGTAGATGAAAGGGGAAGAGCTAGTACTCGTGTTAGCAGAAATAATATGAACATGAATAAACGCAGTCAGTCTAGGACTGGCGGTGATGTTTGTTGGAACTGTGGTAAGAGGGTACATCTTAGAAGAAATTGTTTAAAACTGAAAAAATGAAACAGGTAAGGGAATTAAAGTTGAATCTGCAGATAACGTTGCAGCTATAGCTCAAAATTTTGATGGTGCCAATAGTGTCTTGTCTGTCACTAAGGATTCGTCGTTTGACGGATGAATTATGGATTATGATTGTTCTTTTCATGCTACACCAAACAAGAAATGGTTTACTTCTTGTCAATGCATGAATAGTAGTAAAATGCAGTTGGGAAATAACGCTGAATGCGATGTTATAAGTGTTTGTGATATTAAAATCAGAATGCATGATCGTATTGTGAGTATATTGACTGAGTACAGCATGTTCCAGAATTGAAAAAGAACTTAATTTCTCTAGGTTCTCTAGATTCAGCTGGATACAGGTATTCTTCACGATGTGGAGTTCTGAAGATTGTTCGAGATGCCCTAGTGATAATGAAAGGAATTAAGCATAACGGCCTGTATGAACTTCAAGGTGAGACAATGATAAGTTTCGCTCCTGAGACGTCGCATCTGTTCGAGGGTCTAATGGCTACTCGAAGAAGACCTGGTGTTTGTGCGGAAGCACAAGTTTGATGTTGTTGGCAGGAATATGCAGTTGAGAGCTTTGATCGGAACAAAGACTGGTAAGTTGATCAAGTATGTGTGAACTGACAGTAGCATGGAGTCTTGCTTGAAGCTGATAAATGAATTTTGCATGAAAAAGAGCACAGTGAAACACCGCACTAGTGCTATTAAACCACAACACCTTGAAGAATTGATGAACATGACATTACTAGAGACAGTCCGTAAAAAGATCTCTAGTGTTAATATGGCTAGGAGAATTCCAGCAGAAGCACTTAGTATGGCGAGCTACCTAGTGAATAGATCTCCATCGACTTCGATTGGATATCGGACTCCCGAAGAAGTGTAGCTAGGTAATGTTGCTAATGATTCTATTTTTAGAATGGTTAGTTGTTCGTGTTATTATCGAGTAAGTGATGGTAAGCTCGATGTGAGGGCAATGTGCATATATCATGATTTTGCACGAGGTAAGCGAGGCTATCGGTTGTAGTGCCAGAATATAAATTCATCTGTTTGCAGCAAAGAAGTTATCTTTGGCGAGTCTCCAGTGTTTTTGGTTAGGAGTGATTGTGGTATTGTTCATATGGATCTGGATGGTGTTCAACTTGAGGTAGAGTTGCAACCAGAAACTCTTGAGGTAGCAGGTATTAGCGAGGTAATCGACATAGATGATACTTGTAGCGAGATGGAGCCTATAGAGCCAACGGTTGTTGTAACTGCTGATATTGACAAGGTACGTTTTTGATTTCCTGACAGATATGGATACAACGATGGTTTTACTTTATCTGTTGTTAAGGAGCTTGTGTTAGATAATCCTTGTGGAGCAGTTAAAGATGCATGAGTAGTTGGTGTTCTAATGAGGTCCATGGTTATGGCGAAGTTCAAGCGCGACTTGGTCTTGAATGATGTCTGTGGCGGTTAAGTCCATGGGAGCTGTTGGGAGAGTAGCGGATGATGTTCAGATTATCAGCGAATTGATTGCGATTTGGCTCAAACATTGTGCCAAGGTGGAGATTGTTAAAATATGTCTCAAATTTGATTCCATAATGAAATATGAATTTTGGAACTAGATAAAGTTTGAATATTTGTGAATGTACGAAATCAAGAGAATCCGAACAAAACATAAAGGATATATATATATATATATATTAGTTTTGTGAATATGCGTCAGTTTTCATTGGCCGAACTGGAAAGTCTACGTGGGATGTTGAGTAAGAGTTGGACCGTTGGATATTAATCCATGGTGGCCAGAAGATACCAACAAAGAAGAGAATACAAGAGAATATGTGCTTTCCTGTTTTTTTCTTCTGTAGTTACGTGCAAAAAGAAAAAGTCAATGTTGGACCTTTTTCGTGTGTTGACCGACATACTTGGTTCCCTTCCCAGTAGAATTCGGTGTCATCATCCTTTGATGCAGTATCTATATAATTGCTGGTCTTGGTAGTTGATCGATTTGCAGAGGGATCTTCGTGCCGTCCACGCCTACAGAAAAGGAGGGGGTGGTTATATATTACGAAGTATTAAATCTCCGTTTGTTACAACGAGTGCCTGGCATTGGATCTTCGTTTGTTTTTCAAATTACATTAAGAATTCAAGTGTCGAAATCGATTAAATATTGAGGTTAGATTTGTGTTGTAATTTTTTTGGGAGATTGAGAGATTATTTCGCTAGAAATTTGAGGCTAAACACTGTGTGTACTCTTGGATGTAATTGGGGCTGGGAAACACCAATAGTGTTTGTGTAACTCGAGTGATCTATAATCTCCGTGTATCGCTTGATTTATAGTGGGAATTCGTTGCTGCTCTCCCCGTGTACGTAGCTCTTTACGACCGAACCACGTATATCTGGTGTTCGATTTATTTTTCTTGTTTTGTCTATTTTATTGTTTGATCGTTTGTTCCGCGCAACACAAACAAACAAATCCCGATCCAATGTCGACCAGCTTTTCATTTTTTTTTGGTTTATTTCTTTTCAGATTTCCTTTTAGGCTTCATTTGTTTTGCGAAGAATTCGATATTTTTGAAAAATATTTGCCGAAAAGTTATTTTTTCAGGAAAATAATGATATTTTTCGGTGTTTGAATAATATATGAAAAATACCTGGAAAATGTTTTCCATTGTTTAGTTTGAAAAATTAGATTTGATTTTTTCCATGGACTCAGTTTAATAAATTTTTTTCCTTTTCCTTTTTCTTTTTTAAAAAAGTATGAATTTTTTTAATTAGCTATATTTTCCTTTTTTCTCTTTTATTTTTGTGTCCTTCTGGTTTCGGCAAGTTCCGAGAACACAGCAGGCGACCGACCGCATGCTTGAAGCCGACTGCTTCTCTCCTCGTCCTCGGCATTGTCTTGCCCCTGAGATCACGAGCGAGAGGGAGTAGATGAAGTGCTTTCGCTTCACCAATGGGAAGAGACAACGAGACAAGGTGGATGGTATCGTCTCCAGGGCTTCCAAGGTGTCATGGGCCCGCTCCTTTAGTGTGGCCGCTAACACCGTCGACAACAGTCGGTCCGAGGTCGACTCCGATTCCTGGGACATCAGCGATTCTGTGGCCTTCTACGCATCTTCTCCTTCTCGGACCTCAAATCAGCCACTAGACGGCTCAGTAAAGCTCTCATGATTGGTGAGGGAGGGTTCGACCGCGTGTACAGAGGCGTCGTTGCGAAGTTCACCGACCTAGCGAGCTCGAGATCGCTAGGACTGACCGAGGCTTGAGCTCCCTAGCTCGTGTCATGTCTTATCGTCAAGCTGCCGGCCATCTTTGAGGTCCGCAGTCGACGGAGGAAGGAAGAAGCAGAAAAGAAAAAAAAGGAAAAAAAAATATGAAGATAAAAAATTAACAAAATAAAAAGAAAAAATATTTTCTCAATGGACTCAGAAACCACACGCTTCTCTTTATTGTCATAGCGTACTTCCATATATCCACTTAGAGGAAGATCATTTCATGATGGATGATCCTGAAGATGAAATTATTTTCCCTGCTTTTGAAAAGAATTTTTTTTTATGGGTGGAAAATATTTTTTCTAGCTAGCTTATTTTTCGTGAACTAAATACTGAAAAATTCGAAATATATTTGGCTAAAAGTTACTTTTTTTTTTGCGAAACAAAACCAGCTTTAATCTCTTTAATTTTTTTTTCTACAGTGGCTGATATAGCAACAATGTCAGCGCCTCTCTTTACAGAAAACAATAGAAAAAATGCCACGTCGTTATTTTTGTTACTTAAATTGGATGGATTTAACTTGATTGCATTTTGGCAACAAGTTTTAGACTTTGGTGCACTTTCCCTTTTAAAAACGTGACATGTAAAAATTTTCAGCAGGAAAAAAAATTGAAATTAAACACTTAATCTCACTATTTTAAGATTATTAGAATTAACATGTGCAATAACAAAGTCGAATACCAAAATGTACCCCGAATGACAATTTTAGAATCTCGACTGTTATTTTCTCATTTGAAAACACTTAGCCCATCATAATCTCGATAGTACTGTTTCTTTTTGGTAATGTCTAGTATAATAGATATGTTTTAAGTTTTATGTACTTGGATGAATGATGAGTTTCATCATAAATCTTCATATTACTCAATAAATTTCTATAATAGAAAAGTTTGAATAATCTAGCGAGCTGTATTTTATGGACAAAAGAACCATAGTAATCAAGATGATGGCAACTTTTGACTTTTCCTTGCCAAGGCAACTACATAAGATTGGATCATCTACGTGTAGGAACCCTCCAAATTCGCTGCTCACTACTGAGCTTATGGCTTTTCTCTTCCTTTGTCCATGACATCTTTTCATGACATTAAACATGATGAATCCTATGATTGATGCTCTTCAGCCCTAGAATATCAAGAGATGTGAAGCGATAAAAGTGGATGGAACAAGGGTTGGTCGGACCGGAGGATCTCATTGTCACCATTAAAACTAGGTTCTACTTGTCCCTTTGGACATCCTACGAGCCTCATTCATATTCCACTGAGTGATCTAAAGACAATACCTCGCGATCTAAGGTTAGTCTCAAAGAAGCCTAATCCCCTAGAAAATCCTCAACTTCATTTCAAACTTTTTTATTTTGGTCCAGTCCTCTGAATTTTTTTCCTTAAAAAAAATCTTATACTTTAGATCCAGTCCTAAATCTATCATGAACTTTTTTTTTCTCAGAAATAAACCCAAACTTTAAATATAGTCCCAAATCTGCCTTGTAAAATTTTCATAAATTTTAAATTTATTTTCAAATTTGCCCTGTGGCCCAGTCCCAACTTGACCTGAAATTTGCACGTTGATAAAAATCCACATCGACAAAGAAATGAAGCGATAGGTACAAACCAATGTGGCATTTTCATGTGAAAAAAAATACACCCAATAAAATTGTTGAAATTCTCCAAAATAAAACCATTTTGGATATGAAAATTAAGGAAAATTGCCACTATTTTTGCACAAAGGGCTAGTATGGATATATTTTGAATTTTTGGATAGAGGGCTAACAGGGATATATGTGAGATTGGAGTATACATTGATGGTTTTTCTGCTAGAAAAAAAAAGTTTGGGGTAGATTTGGGATCAAAAATAAAGTTTGATTTGTTTTTTAGACAATAAAAATATTCGGGGCATATTTAGGACTTGACCGGAGGTTGGGGTACCTTTTCAGAAAATCTTGGGGTAGATTTAGGACTGAACATAAAGTTGAGGATTTTTTTTATATAAAAAGAAGCTTGGGACAGATTTGGAACTGAACCTAAATTTGTGAATTTTTCGGGTAATTAGGCGGTCTCAAACATGGACCCCAACATTGACCCGGTTTTGTTCGACGGATCCCCACTGCCCTTATTTATTTGAGGACCCGCACATTTGTTTTTGTTTTTCGTCACACCGTGGGGAATGATGAAGCATTCCATGAATTGTGGGAGGAAATCGTGGGGATATCGTTTTGTACTTTCTGAGAAGTTAATTTTGTTAGGCTAACCTATTTCTGTGACAATATGTGTTGAACCTCTTATTCCGACGAAAAGAAAAAAAAAGGGAAAAATGATTTAGGATAATCTTTGTAATTTTCCCAAATTAATAACGCACAACCTTTGAATTTTTCGAGAAGTTCATTTTGTTAGGCTATCCTACTCTTGTGAAAATATATGTTGAACATGTTATTCCGACGAAATCTTTTGTGTTAATTGATCCTCCTAATCATCTCTACAATAATTTTTGCCTAGAAAATGTAATAAAAAAAGGACTTTTCTATTGTAATTTTGCCGAATTAATAGCACACAACCTTGGTACTTTCCGAGATGTTAATTTTGTTAGGCTAACCTATTCATGATCCAGGGAAGATTTAGTGCAATTGAACCCGAGATATCTCCCCGCATCTTTTTTTTTCCCCCCATTCTCACTGCTAGAAGAGAAATTCCCAAGGCCAATGCAAATGGAAGAGGAGAGATCAATTGTGATTTGCGAGCCTTATCTAAGAGAGGCAATGAGATTTCTTGCTCTTTTCCTTCTACTTCCATATCTAAATGGAATCTCGAGATCCATTTTGTTTATCTCGATGGTTATTGATCTTGACATATACATAATAAGGGAAGATTGAAGGGGCCAAATAAATAAATTGACATAATTACAATAGAGTTATATTTTTTTATAATTGTTTTCTTAAATTGGGTATTGGATTGTTTTATCTACCGCATTAGCTCACATGGTAATACAATTACACAAAGAAATAAGTCAATTTTAAATTAGAAGAAACTCTCAAATTTTGGCTATGATATTTCGGACACGTCACATCAATGGTCTACTCTTTTGCTTGAAAAAACTTTAATAACTCTTCTAATGGACCTCAAAGCCATTCGTGGCTTTCGGTACATGAGACGTGAAATGCTAAGTACGGATTTTGCTTCTTCTTGCTCGTCTGCGTACCACAGAGTCACTTAGCGTCTTTATACAATCTCCCTCTTTTGATTGCATTCCAAGTCGCACTGCTTACCTCCTTTTGGCTCGGATCCTTTGGGGGCATGTCGACCCTCGATGATTCAGCCAAAATCCGAGCCAACTCGGGTGCCTCAGGTATATTCTGTGACCCCTGGTCCCCTCTGATTCCCGACCCCAATTCGTCCATCGGCAGCTCAGCATTCACGAATTGGCCCGACACTGAGCCCCTCGAGTATCGAGTTCCATTGGCAGTGAGTCTCGAACGTATTGATCCACCTGGCGATTTGGCCACATTTTGCGAGTAGTGGTAATTACATTCATTTGAGCAAAACTCTGTTCATTGCATAGCATAAAGGAGCAGACTTTTGGAAAAGAAAAAGAAAAAGGAGCAGACTTCATCCTCATGAGGGGAGTCGGGACACGACGAAACATGAGAGAAAGATCTTCTTTTGCTGGAGCCGAGTCGTCATCGTCGAAAACAAGACAACAACAGGAAGAACCTAATCCTCCGCAACCTGTCGTGTTTGCATGGTTCCCCTCCCCTCTCTCTCTCTCTCTCTCTCTTCCCTTTATCTCTCTCAGTCACACCACCACCTCGCTGTTGGGAAATTATATTTAACTTTGAAGAAAACAAAACTTATATATTTTGTTGAAAAGAATTTAATTTATACTTTGAGGATTTATTATATATATATATCTCTACGCATTTTGTATATATTGTGCTTAACGCTTTTATTTTGATAGAAGCAGACAGATTTTGTGGCAGAGGCACACTGATTCGAGAATTATGGCGAGATATATTTAGATATTTGATTTATCCTCATTATTTAATCAATATTATTCTTGCATATATTCGCATATTAAATTTCCCCACTAACGGTCAATTATTTGATTAGGATTGCGTGTCTAAGTTAAATTGATTCACCATCAATCATAACTATATTCTCATTACTTTCCATATGAAGACTCTTGATTGATTGGCAATCATCCTTTAGATAATTTCTTTTATTAGAAGCTTGATTTATGGAGTTAAGGATTTGATTGTATGAGCGAAATCTCTTATTGCTCTTTTCCTCAGCGTCTCGTGATCTTTATTTGACAATCAACGAACAGCTAGTTTTGGAGATTGATCCTTGGGTGATTCTGTCCAGCAAGAAGCTCGAAAGAAGAGGAGTATATAAAGAGCACTAAGTTTGAAGAGAAGTAAGAGAAATCAAGAGATCGATACTCATATATCAAGATAGCTTCATCCGTTTCAACTATCTATTCGTGCTTAAAGTGAGATCTTGTGAAAGGTGTTGTACAGAGTCAAGTATGTAGAGTGGAAAGGCCTTGGTAGAGGCATAGCTCGCTTATGTTGGAAGTGCTTGTGTTCGAGCAATCACATCTTTCTACATTCTTTTACTTGATTACTTAGTGGAATCAGCCAGTATGCTATTAGTGTGGGAGAGTGGACGTGGACTTCCTAAAGCCGAACCACTATAATCTCTTGTGCATTGCTTTCTACTCTCTACTCATCTCTATTTACTGTTTGGTAGAAGCATTGTGTGACTCTGCTAATACTTATGCCTTTATCGAACTCGATATTTTCAATTCCGCATTATTTGTCGAAGTTTGATTTTCAAATACCTATTCACTCCCTCTAGGTGTTAGGTCCAGCCAGGAGCAACACCCGCCAACTCATTCCCTTCTCTAATCCCCAATCCCATCTTCACTCACCTCCCTCTCCGTCCCCACACCATTGCCTTTTCTAAACGCTTCGCTCAGGAGCAGAACCAAAATCAAACCTAGAAGCTCCATTCTTCTCAGCCCGACAAAAAACCGTTCACCAGCAGGAAGGACACGAATGCTGTGTCGAAGACCATTTTCCTCAGGGATCGTCTAAGCATTGCACAATTTTCATAAAAATTGAGGGAAATAACTCATCTGACTGGACATGCTATGTCGTGGCACTCTTTTGTTTGGAATCGTGCCCTAGCTCCTCAGCACTCCTTCAACCTTTGGTTGATCACGTTGAATCACCTTCCGACTCAGGTGCTTTTACTCAACTATAATCGTATTTCAGTTGTTGTATGTGCCTTCTGTCGATGTAGACCAGATAGTGTGGACCATCTTTATTTTGGCTGCCACCATACGGGTACTCTTGTTTCCTTTTGGGTAGCCAAGTGCAATATTGCTTGGTCTAATGGAAGTTGGCATGATAATCTGCATTGGGCCATGCAGCATTTCAGTGGCCATTCCTTCTATCAAGCCATAGCTTGCTTCTCATTTGGTGCTCTATGTCAAATTATATGGTGGGAGTGAAATCACATCATGTTTCGCGATCGGCCTGTTTTCATTCCAGCCATGAAGCTGCACCTACAGAAGATTGTTAAAGATAGAGTCTTGACATTCAAACATGTGGAAGACACCCTTGGTAACAGGAGAATGCAAGCTAGTTGGGGTATTATATGGAGAGAGTGAAATCACGTCATGTTTCGCAACCAGCCTCTTTTCATTCCAACCACGAAGCTACAACTACAGAAGATTGTTAAAGATAGAGCCTTGACATTCAAACATGTGGATGACACCCCTCGTAACAAGAGAATGCAAGCTAGCTGGAGTATGATTCGACTATTTTGGCTCTTGAGAGGGTTGTCCCGTTAGCTTCTTTCTTTTATTTCTCTTTTTCGAGGACCTTGGCTCCTGGTTTGAACCCACGACACTCTTGCATTTGTAATGACATCCTTTTGTGTCATCACAAGTGTAGGACATAATTTTTTTTTGTAGTGTCATGTTCCGTCTACTCTTGCATAGTTGCGCTTTGGTTAAAGTTAATATAAATCTCACCTTTACTAAAAAAAAAAAACCCTCATCTGACTAATTCGTATCTTTGAATTTTTTTTTCTAATATCACGGATATTTTGATTTTTGTCAACGCGGCAGTCTCTAGCTACACCTAAATTTTGATTTCAGAAAATCATGCATTTATTTCACAAAATGAGAGTTAGACATATTTATTACAAAAAAAAAATTCTCACGCATTGCATATTTATTTTCTGTTAGTTATATCATTTGCACTTAAAGTCAGAGGTGATTCAATTGAGCCTAATTTGACAGGCGGTCGAACCAAACTCAGTTCAGAATTTTTGCGTATGGCTAGAGGAAGTGCGTTGAATTTTAATGGGCTAATGAGATTCAATCTCCAGGCTTATCTTGGTCCATTTGAGTTTAAATATTTGATTTAAGGCTTTCAATTTAATATCCATCATTTTTATTGAGCCTTATTTAAGCCGCGATAATAGAAAATTCGGCGAAGCCCAAAGAATTATCATGATCGAAAATTTTATACCAAGTGAAAATTTGAATTATTAAAAGAAAATTTGGGGATAATTAAAGCGGATAAGCAAGAAACCTTAGCGGTTCCTTATAAATAGAGCCTCTAAATCTTCAAGGGATGAGACCAATTCATTGAACACACGGCAGAATTTTGAGAGCACAAAATAGAGAGAGATCGTGAGCTGCTTTTCTCTAGAGACGCCGCAAAGGATTCCTTCTCTGCATCTCTATCTTGGGAGGACACAACAATCTGATACACGGCCATGGTGAGCTCCTGACCTTTCTGGGAGAGGCAGCCGAAGTTGAAAAGAAAAGAAGAAGGAGGCCTCTCTCTTGCTTATGTGAACAATCAGCCAGACTTTTCAGGCAGGAGAAAAAGAAATACCAACGGAGAGAGAGAATGCACCTCGCATCTAAGTTCTCCGACTAGTGCTGTACGGCTGCCTTAACCTTGGAGTCCCAACGTTTCTATTGTCTTCTTGACAACGCCCGGGTCCTTGCTGATCCATATTTCCTTTTGTCGCCTTGCCAAGGAGACTCAAAGATCTCGCGCTGACTTTCACTAATTCACTCTGTCGTAGATCCTCATGTGCTTTGGGCTTCTTGAACAGATAGTAGAGGTGAAGCCTTGAAGAAATAAATCCAACATCCAAAGAGCAGCCCGTTTCTTCCTTCGTGTGTCCACGTTTCTAAGGTTTTGGTGCATTGGTTTCCATTGAAGAATCACTGACACAGGGCCATGTATTGCACAAGAGGGGTTCTTTTGCATATTATTTAGTATAAAAACTCAACATTAGCGATCTTGGCGTTCTCTCTTGATTAACGTTCTGCAGGATCCCAACGTGTCCATTTAGCTCGGTCATCCTCATCCATCGTCGAGTCATCACAGTTGGGGGTTCAATGAGTCCATCGAGCCTTTTTTGGTTATTACTGATCAAGAGTCCACCTTAGCAATCATCAAGAAGCCCGTAGAAAATTTCGTGATTAACAGGCAATCTGGAGTTCAAAATTTGGCAATTCGATTAGCCAAATCAGGCAACAAAATACTCATCCTCGACTATTTTACGTTTTGTTACCAGATTTGGTTGTTGTATGTCGTAATTGAATGTTCTACATATTTTTCGATATTGTGGATTGCTCTTGCTTAAACTGAAAATATCTTTTAATTTGGGGATTATCTGAAATATTTTTGAATATCCTAAAAGATAATTTTTCAATTTTATAAGATATGAGTCTTGATGAATAAGGTAAGATTATTTTACAATTTTCGACAGTCCTCTATCGTTTTCGAAATTGATATGCCTTGGTGGATGATTCTTTTTAGCATGTTTATTTTTGCATATTGCTTACCATTTATTCCATATTATCTTCAATACAAATTTTGAATGTTAGTAAATAATATTGCCCCTAACAAATGCTTCCTAATTGTGTCTTGTCTCTCAAAAAACGTACATTAAAGCCAATATATAGCTTTGATCTTGAAATACGATCGTGTCTGTACGTGTGAATTAGATATCAAATCCTCGATCTCGAGAAGTGGATTGGTAATTCCTAAATAAAATTTCAAGGTTTTCTATACGTAAATAGGGACGATGGTAATACATTCACTTGCTAACCCTAATCTCGGGGATGTTACGAATAAAAATCAAAATTTCGAATTTAAAGGTGTTTTATGGACAATATTATTTATTTTTGTTCAGTTTTCCATTATTTTCATGCTTAAATAAATCCCCCAAAAATGCCATACTTTTCTTAAGTTAGATCACATTTTCTTTAACTTTAGGATACCATTTTACTTCATTTTTCATAAATCTAAAAATAGAAAAAAATACCGAAAAAAATGTAAATTCATTTTGTATAGCATATAGTTTAGTTTGCATTTCCACATTTTCCATGTTATGCATTTTTAACATGTCATTATGCCATGTAATGCATTTTTGCCATGTCATTACTCATGTCATATAATTAGATTGCATTAGTATTGCATTTAATAAAAGAAAACAAAAAAAATAATGATTTAAGTCATCAAACTAAGGAGCTTTCATGAAAATTGACTACCGAAAGGACATTAATTTTTCTAAATTAGTGTAATCAAGTCCCGAGTTTGATTTCTCTGGTTCATATATATAAAATAGTTATCATGCTATTTCATATAGGTTTCTAATCAACCTATCGTAAATGATTAGTGACGGGTTCGATTGAATATTTTTTCACAAATAAAACTAAGTTACGATTTGGTAGTACTTGTGAGGGTCCGAGTTAGGCTAGTTAATTTAATTGACCTAATAATCCATTAACCTAATTTTAGGTCGAGACAACTATGTAGCATCGACACGTAGGTTATGTGACATTCTGAATTTCGTGCCATTTTGAGGTTATTGAATGAGAATATATCTATGTATTTCAGTTTTATCTCGCTCCAATCTGATCAATCTCGAGTTAACTGACCAAAAGGAAAATGTTAACGTATGGCAAGATACATGGACCTAGTAAACTCGAAAAGGGAAATGACGCTTTGACCATAAAGATTGTCGAGAAAATATTTAGAACTAATAAAGGCTGGTCAAATAACGATTAAAAAATCCATTGCTAGTGTTATAGGATTGGAGCATGGGTGATGCCGTTTAACCAATGTATAATGTGTAAATTTTCCTAAATCGAGCTATAACGATCGAGACTGTCGGAACTAGCGATGAACCCTCGCAATTACATGACAATCAAAGCTGTCGTAACTTGAGTCATCCTAAGTGTGATGAGAATCACATAGTCAATACGCGTAACATCTGCAAAAGCCGTCTGTTAGTTCGAGATAAACTGAAGATACGATCGACAGAAGATTGGTCACGAAATGAAAGCTCAAAATTGACAAATGGAAATAGAGAATTCCAATATTAGAAAAGAATTTGACGTCGTTTCGCCAATGGTAATTTAGAATTGGAAAAGTAAAGTTTCGAGCTGAAAGTGCAAAATTACCATTTTGCCCCTCTATCATTTGTCCTTATCTTGAGAAGAATAGATGACAAAATAGTTAATTAAATTCTCTAAGGTGGTTGCCGAAAATTGATGAGGAAGATTCAAAGGAAGTCAAAGCCAAAGATTGTATTATTGGAGCTTTATCAAGTGTCAACCATAGAAGGGCTCAAGCATTAAATGACTACAAAATCAATCTTCTCAAATTAAGCTCAATTATTTGTGTGAGAGACCCCATTATACTCCCTCATCAGCCGTGTGACCCCTCTCCCTCCCTTTCTTCTTCATTTTTTTCTTCTTTTTCCTCTCACGCAAAACTGGCCAGCTCGACCGGTTTTGCTCGCTCCATTCGCTGCTCACGACGGCCCTCTCTGGCGATCGTCTCTCCATGTGCAAAGCACTAGCAGCTAGCCCGACCTCTCCTCTACAAGTTTCAAGTGATAGTTCGTTGTTTCGTGAAATAGTTTTTCCCAACCAGCCCCAAGACCAAAACTGGACAGATTTTGGGCGAGCTGGTAAGGCTTTTGTTCACCCTCTTAGAGACTTCGTTTAACTCCAACCTTTTTGTGGGATCTCTATAATACTTAGTACTTGAGTTGGCTGAGTAGATATGGTCATTTTATTGAGGATTTAAGGTGTTTTCATGGCTGAAATGAAGTGACTTTTTGGGATAGATTCTGGACGTTTGCATGCCAAAAGGAAATAGGCCGATCAGAAGACCAAAAAGGGGTGTTCTTGCTCCAAAACTCTCGGTGAAACTCCTAGACACGTAGAATAAGGTTTTGGCAAATTAATTTCACGAGGAATTGAAACCTAAGATCGATTTACGGACTGACTTGTGCAGTTTAGGGCGGAACCAATTCTGCCCTATTAGGAGATTAAGTGAACCGAACATCTTGAGGGCTCAATAAAGTGTTGTCATGTTTTTAAATGGTTGTTAAGACATCGTAGGTTTTTATTTGGTTATTTATTAAGGTATTGGTATGGTGGAATTGAAGAATGAATGGGTTATGATATGCTTTTGATGGAATTTCTCAAGGACCATCATTTGGCCGTGAGTTTGTCGAGTTAGAAGAATCTTTTGATTGGGATTTTGCTAGCTTGATCGAAGTGTAAGTGTTCTTTAAACCTTTACTTGAACATTAGGGTACTATTGAATAAATTGATTGAATGAATTGATGGATTGGCGAAGTCAATAGCTTGAATTAATTGATGCGATCATATGATGACTATACTATGAATGATATCGATTGACGAGAGAGCCCCAGTGATATCGAATGGTTAGAAAGCCCTAATGATATTGAATGGCTACAAAGCCCCAATGATATCCAATGGCCAGAGTGCCTTAGAGAAGTACATCGCGGCCTAAGAGCCCAGACGATAAATTAATGAGATGTCATTTTAATGATCTTTTGGAGTTATATGTTTATTTATATATTAGTGTGTGAAGTTTGATCCATAAGGTTGAGTATGTTCGATTGCGACTCTTCTTTGTGCCTGATTTGTTAAGATACTTGGTTTATAAATGTCTTGTGCCATTGCATGGATGATTCTCTGTATCTGGTGTCGTTTTGTGGTCTGAGGGGAC
Organism: Rhodomyrtus tomentosa; assembly: GCA_028455895.1. Taxonomy (NCBI): domain Eukaryota; kingdom Viridiplantae; phylum Streptophyta; class Magnoliopsida; order Myrtales; family Myrtaceae; genus Rhodomyrtus; species Rhodomyrtus tomentosa. The sequence goes on along the minus strand of JAPCWY010000003.1, from coordinate 41,433,848 downwards.
TGGTGACCAGGTTTAGGATTAGGTTTCATTTGCTGAGATGTCAATCTCACCCTATAGTGGAACACATTTTCAGACTCCAAGTCGTAAGTATGCTGTCGATCCGATTACGCGATCCGAAAGAGATGACCACCTCTTTTGATGAGTTTTCTGGGAGAAAGGGGATCATATACGTTAGGAAGCGAATGACGGTCTAGGTGGACGAGGGAAAGATGGAGCTGCAACCTCACCATTTTAAATCATAGTTTCGTCGTTAGGGAGGTAGTAACCTGATGGATCCTCTGTTGCCTGAAGACGTTCCTATAGAGATAGTACCTAATTGGTGTCATCCGTCCAATCCAGAGATCGAGGTGGAGAATGCGGCGTCTATGGGAGGATCAATGAACATTCCCGATGAGTCAAAGTCTCCCCATATTGAAGAGTGCATGAACTACATCAAGATCTCCGCCGACGCGATAGAGGATATCGAAGAGTAAACAGGAGAGGACACCAAAGAGGTTTCGGAGGAGGTGCCTTCTGAAATATTTTCTGAATACAACCCGAGAGAGGATGAAGCCAAAGCAAGCGATGGGTCGAGTGCCTCCTCAGAGTTGTCTGGTGCAATGGTTTAATATTTTGGGAGTAGGAACAATTTTGGTGTTATGTTTTACCAAGATTATGGAGTAACCCTTTTGTCTTGGGCCTTAGTTCCTTATCCCATCCGAGTGTGCGGCTTTCTTTATGCCATTTTTTTCCTTCCGTCAAATGTAACTGAATTCTTATATATATATATATATATATATATATATATATGTGTGTGTGTGTGTGTGTGCGCGCGCGCGCGCTTTTATATCATTCCACATTTTCTTTTTGTTTCTTTTAACTGTTAATGTTATTGTCTTTCCTTCCACATGCGTGTCTCATTTTACTTTTAGGCCGTGTGTAGTTCATGGATAGTTATGAATATCATTGGCCTATGGCGGATGTAACTTGCTAAAGGAAATGGGGGCATTACATCGTCGTCGAAGTGGTATCAGAACAAGATCAGCTCGATTCCAATGGATTGAGAATTGGAGTAATAAGGAGTAAAGGAATTTGGATGATGGGGTAGTGATATCCTAGGGGGGTTCGTTAGAGTCAAGCACGAATGCATGACATATGATTGGCGCATGTGATTGGCATCCTGAATTGGCATTTTTGTAGTGAACCTATGGGAATCAAGCTTCACATTTAGCATATTGAATTGTTGTGGATGTTGGTTTGACGAGTGGGTTATTATCTCTGATTATACTAAGTTGCAGATGCGTCTGGACTTGAGGTATGGTTATGCATCCTTGATTGATGTGTTCATGAGAATGCCTGAGTGATTTATTGTTGTTTGGTGATTGCTGCCTTGTTGAGTAGCATAGAATCACTAGACTTGAGTAAATGACTTAGGTGGTGGAATTATAGTGACTCAGGTCGACTAAGTTTGAGCGAGAATGAGCAATAGATTCAGAAGGCCGAGAAGTAGAGCTTCTAGCTCGAGAGCACCGGCGGTCGAGGATTCAAGAGTAGATTGAGTCCTGAGGGCCTTGGAACAAATTGGAGAGCCAATGGGAAAAGAAGCTCAAGATAGAGCTGCTGCAGCCCTTCGACAAGTAGAAAATAGAGTTGAGATTATAGCTCAGGTTGCTGAAGCTGCAGTGACAGCTGTGAATATGGCGAAAGGAAACATTATTCAAGGCGCTAAAGCCAATAACGCTCAAGGTGATGCTAATGCCAATAGACAAATGGGTCAGTTGGTTGAACAGTTTAAAAAGCTGAAACCGACCTAATTCGATGGCACTGCAGATTGTGAGCCGGCACCGAGATGCATTGAGAAACTTAAAAAAGCCTTTGGAGTGCTGAGGTGCACCGATGAAGAGAAAGTATTGTTAGTTGTGTATCAACTAGAAGGAACTGCGAATGATGGTGGAGTGCCTCGAAGGAAAGAGTGTTTCCTGAAGGTACGACCTTGACTTAGGCTGCCTTCACTGTCGTTTTTAATGATAAGTACTTTTCGGAGACGGCATGTGAGAGGAAACAAGTGGAATTCCAGTAGCTGCGACAGAATCAACTAACGGTGGTTCAGTATGAGGCTGAGTTCGCAAGATTGTCGAGGTATGCACCGAGATCAGTTGAGGATCCGCTTGAGAAAGCGTAGAGATTTAGGGATGGTTTGAGAGCAGAGATTCGAAGCCAAATAATAACGGTAAACTCGAGAATGTATCGAGAGATTTATGAAAGGAGTCAGATGGTCGAGAGAGACATCAAAGAAGGAGCACTTCTGGATAGCGGTTTACTCTCTTGAGAGATAATCGACAGTTGGGAAAGAGGTCGATGGTGAACAACCGACTTGTTGTTCCTACGGTACAAAGAAAAATCGAAAAACCGTCGAATCAGTCGAACTGGTATTGTCATGTTTGTGGCAGAAGGCATGGAAGTGGTCCTTGCCCTGTTAGGACGGGTGCATGTTTTAGTGTGGTTAGGTAGGCCACCAGTTGAAGAATTGTCCGAACCAAGCTTCAGGGAACCAAGCTCAAGGACAAAGACCGCGGGCCGAATAGCTAACTGTAGTCCCACAGAACGAACAGAATCGACTACCAGCTCAAGGAAAAGTGTATGTTGTGGCACGTAGAGAGACAGAGGAAGCGTCTGGCATGGTCACAGGTACGATCTATTTATGTGACCAAGCTATTTATGCTTTATTTGATCCCGGGGCTTTGCATTCCTTTATATCTGCTTATTTTGCTGATCTAGTGCGTGTAGAGTTGAAACCGCTGAATGTATTGTTGCATGTTACTACACTATTAAAGGATAATGTGCTAGTCTCGCTAGGTTATGCAGATTGTAAGATAGTGATTGGTGGTGGCAAAGAAAGGATAGATTTGGCTATGCTGCCCATGTACGATTTTGGTGTGATTATTGGAATGGATTGGTTGGGGGAAACAAAGGGTTCTAGTTGATTATAGTAACAGGGTAATTCGTTTTTACCCAGATGGTCGCCCTAGTTTTGAATTTGTAGGAAGTCGGGGAGGAACCTTGATTCCTTTAATTTCGTCACTTGAGGTAACTAAACTATTGAATGAAGGGTGTTAAGCTTATCTAGCTACTACAGTTGACACAGCGGTTGAGGAACCAAAGTTGGAAAGTATAGCGGTGGTACGTGAGTTTTCTGATGTCTTTCCTAAAGAATTGTCAGGATTACTACCTGAAAGAGAAATTGAGTTTGTGATTGAGTTAGCTCTTGGAACGAAGCCAATTTTGAAGGCACCGTATAGAATGTCCTTGTCGGAATTGAAAGAACTAAAATTACAGATGCAGGAGTTACTTGATAAAGGGTTTACTAGACCGAACGCGTCGCCATGGGGTGTGTCGATGCTGTTTGTGAGGAAAAATGATATGTCTTTACGTTTATGTATAGATTACAGGCAGTTAAACCAAGTAACCATCAAGAACAAGTATCCGTTGTCGAGGATAGATGATTTGTTCGATCAGCTACAAGGAGCATCTCTGTTTTCAAAAATAGACTTGAAGACTAGTTATCACTAGCTGAGAATTAAGAAATAATACATACCAAAGACTGTCTTTAGAATGAGATATGAGCATTATGAGTTTACAGTTATGCCTTTTGGTTTGACTAATGCCCCTGCTGCATTAATGGACTTGATGCATCGAATATTTAAGGAGTACTTGGATCGATTCGTCATTATTTTTATAGATGACATTTTGATTTACTCGAGGAGTAATGAGGAACATAATAAACATTTGAGAGTGGTCCTGCCAACTTTGAGAGAGCATTTGCTTTATGCCGAGTTTAGTAAATGCGAATTTTGGCTGAGTAAAGTAGCATTTCTTGGTCATGTGATTTCTGGAAAAGGAATTTATGTGGATCTCTCATAGATTGAGGCAGTGATGAAATGGCCCAGACCCACGATTGTTACTAAGATTCGAAGTTTTCTGGAGTTGGCAGGCTACATAGTCGATTTGTGGAGAAGTTTTCATCTATAGCCACTCCGTTGACGGGGCTAACAAAGAAGGATATGAAAATTGAATGGACTGATAAGTGTGAAAGAAGTTTCCAAAACTTAAGCGCCGATTGAATACCGCACCAGTGTTAACTATTCCTTCTAGACTTGGAGATTATGAGATATTTAGCGATGCCTCGCTAAAGGGATTAGGGTGTGTGTTGATGCAACGTGGGAAAGTGGTCGCTTATGCCTTGCGACAATTGAGACCTCATGAGATTGACTATCCAACGTACGATTTGGAGTTAGCTGAAATTATCTTCGCCCTAAAGATTTGGAGACATTATCTGTGCGACGAAAGGTTTCAGGTTTATACAGATCATCAGAGTTTCGAAGTATGTGTTTCGCAGAAAGAATTGGATAGAAGATGGTGTCGATGGATGGAGTTACTTAAGGATTATGACTGCGATATTTTGTATCACCCTAGAAAGGCGAATAGAGTCGCGGATGCGTTTAGTCGAAAATCCAGCATTACGCTCTTGTTGGTTAAAGGTTGTTCTTTACTAGAGGAATTGAGAGACTCCAGTTTAAATTGGAGGTTTGCCAATTGTCTAGTTTAGTGGTAACTTTGAGGATTGAGCCTGAAATTCAAGAACAAGTAAATGCTTTACAGTCTACGAATCTTGAGATCGAGAAGATTCTCGAGATGGACGTGGCAAAAAGGAAACCTAAGTTTCAAGTGTAAGAAAATGAAATTTTGAAATTCTGTGAACGTTTATGTGTACCTAGTGATGAGGAACTTAAGAAAAAGATCTTGTCAGAAGCTCATAGGAGCAATTACAGTATCCACCCAGGCATTACAAAAATGTATTAGAATCTGCGTCAACACTACTGGTGGAATGGAATGAAAGTGGACGTAGCTAAGTTTGTGGCAAAGTGTTTGACCTGTCAGCAAGTAAAAGCTCAATATTGCAAACCTGAAGGATTGCTCAATCTTTAGAAATCCTTGAATGAAATGGGAGCATTTGACAATGGATTTTGTGATGGGATTGCCGCGGAGTTAGAGAGGTCATGACTCGATTTGGGTAGTCGTGGATAGACTGACCAAATCTGCACATTTCATACCCGTGCAAAAGGGTTTCGCGATGGATAAGTATGCATAGTTATATATGTGCTAAATTGTACAATTACATCGGACACAGATCCCAAATTTATAGCGAACTTCTGGAAGAGTCTTCAGGAGGCTTTAGGAACTAGATTACAATTTAGTACGGTATATCATCCACAGACTGATGGACAGTCAGAAAGGACGATTCAGATGCTAGAAGATATGTTACGAGTTTGCGTCATAGATTTTAAAGGTGGATGTGAGGACCAACTACATCTAGTGGAGTTTGCTTACAATAACAGCTATCAGCAAAGCATCCGAATGGCACCGTTTGAAGCGCTTTATGGTAGAGCTTGTAGAACTCATGTATGTAGGGATGAAGTTGGAGAAAGGAGCATAACAGGTCCCGAGTTAGTGGAACAATCAGTTGAGGCGGTAAATGTTATTAGAGAAAGGCTGAGAACGGCACAAAGTCGTCAAAAGATTTATGTCGATAAAAGACACAAGTCCTTGGAGTTTCAATTTATGGCCATGTTTTCTTGAAGGTATCACCAATGCGTAGATTATCTCGATTTGGGAAAAAGGGAAAACTAAGTCCGAGGTACGTAGGTCCTTTTGAAATTTTGGAACAAATTGGAACCTTGGTCTACCGACTCGCTCTGCCACCGAACTTGTCGCAAGTGCACAATGTGTTTCTTGTATCAATGCTAAGAAAGTATGAGCCATATCTGACTAACGTTTTAGATTTTGAGATCATTGAGATAGACGATAAGGTATCGTACGTTAAAAAGCCCATCAGAATCGAGGATCAAAAGGAGCAAGTGAATAAGACGATTTCGCTAGTCAAAGTGATCTGAGACCATCACGGAATTGAAGGCGCTACGTGGGAAAGCGAAGAGACTATGAGACGTCAAAACCCTCATTTGTTTGAATAGTTGGGTTTATTGTAAATTTCGAGGATGAAATTTCCGTAAGGGGAGAAGAGTTGCGACATTCTGAATTTTCAGCTATTTTGAGGCAATTGAATGAGAATATATCTATCGATATATTTCAGTTTTATCTCACTCGGATTTGATCAATCTCGAGTTAATTGACCAAAAGGGAAAGGCTAACACATGGCAAGATACGTGGACCTAGGAAACTCAAAAAATGAAATGACGCTTTGACCATAAGAATTGTTGAGGAAACATTTAGAGTCAATAAAGGCCAATCAATAATGACTAAGGAATCCATTGCTAGCGTTATATGATTAAAGAGTAGGTGATGTCGTTTAACCAATGTATAATTTGTAAATTTTCCTAAATCGAGCTACGATCGAGACCGTCGGAACTAGCGATAACCCCTCGCAATTACGTGACAATCAAAGTTGTCATAACTTGAGTCATCCTAATTGTGATGAGAATCACATAGTCGATACGAGTAACGTCTGCAAAAGCCGCCCGTTAGTTCGAGATAAACTGAAAATACAATAGACGGAAGATTGATCACGAAATGGAAGCTCAAAATTGAAAAATGAAAATAGAGAATTCCAATATTAGAAAAGGATTTGACGTCATTTCGCCAATGGTAATTTAGAATTGGAAAAGTGAAGTTTCGGACGGAAAGTACAAAATTATCATTTTGTCCCTCGACAATTTCCTCGTCTTGAGAAGAATAGAAGAACAAAATGGTCATTTAAATTCCCCAAGGTGGCTGCCGAAAATTGATGAGGAAGAGTCAAAGGGAGTGAAAACCAAAGATTATATTATTGGAGCTTTGCCAAGTGTCAACCATAGAAGGGCTCAAGCATTAAATGCCTACAAATTCAATCTTGTTAAATTAAGCTCAATTATTTATGTGAGAGACCCCATTATACTCTCTCATCGGTTGTGTGACCCCTCTCCCTCCCTTTCTTTTTCATTTTTTTCTTCTTTTTCCTCTCACCCGAAACTGCCCAGCCCGACCGGTTCTACCCGCTCCATTCATTGCTCACGACGGCCCTCTCCGGCGACTGTCTCGCCGTATGTCGACCACCACCAGTTAGCCCGACCTCTCATTTACAAGTTTCAAGTGGTAATTTGTTGTTTCATGAAACAGTTTTCTCGACCAGACCCAAGACCAAAACTGGATAGATTTTGAGTGAGCTGGGATAAGGCTTTCGTTCACCTTCTTAGAGACTTCGTTTATCTCCAAACTTTTTGTGTAATCTCTATAACACTAATTACTTGAGTTGGCTGAGTAGATATGGTGATTTTATTGAGGGTTTAAGGTGTTTTCATGGCCGAAATGAAGTGACTTTTATGGGACAGATTCTGACCGTTTGCACGTCGAAAGGAAACGAGCCGATCGGAAGACCAAAAAGGGGTGTTCTTGCTCTGAAACTCTCATTGAGGCTCCTAGGCATGTAGAATAAGGTTTTGACAAGTTAATTTCATGAGAAATTGGGACCTAAGGTCGATTTATGGACTGACTTGTGCGGTTTAGGGCGGAACCGATTCTGTCCTATTAGGAGTTAAGTGAACCGAATATTTTGAGGGTACAATAAAGTGTTGTCATGTCTTCAAATGATCGTTATGGCATCCTATGTTGTTATTTGGTTAGTTATGAGGTATTGGTGTGGTGGAATTGAAGAATGAATAGGTTATGACATATTTTTGATGGAATTTCTCTAGGGCCATCATTTGGCCGTGAGTTGGCCGAGTTAGAAGGATCATTTGATTGGGAATTTGTTAGCTTGATTGACGAGTAAGTGTTTCTTAAACCTTTACTTGAACATTATGATACTACTGGATAAATTGGTTGAATGAATTGATGGATTGGTGAAGTCTGTGGCTTAGATTAATTGATGCGATAATATTATGATTATACTGTGAATGATATCAATTATATCGATTGGCCAGAGAGCCCCAGTGATATCGAATAGCTAGAAAGCCCCGGTGATATCAAATGGGCCGAGTGCCCTAGAGAAGTACATCGTGGCTTGAGAGCCTAGACGATGAATTAATGAGACGTCATTTTAATGATCTTTCGGAGTTATATGTTTATTTATATGCTGGTGCGTGAGGTTTGATCCCATAAGATCGAGTATGTTCGATTGTGACTCTTGTTTATGCCTAATTTGTTGAGATACTTGGTTTAAAAATGTCTTGTGCCATTGCATGGATGATTCTCTGCATCTGGTGTCGTTTTGTGGTCTGGGGAGACTGGTGACCAGGTTTAGGATTAGGTTTCACTTGCTGAGATGTAGATCTCACCTCGTAGTAGGATACATTTTCAGACCCCAAGCTGTAAGCATGCTGCTGATCCGATTAGGCGATCCGAAAGAGATGACCGCCTCTTTTGATGAATTTCCTGCGAGGAAGGGGATTGTATATATTAGGAAGCAAACGACGACCTGGGTGGACGAGGGAAAGATGGAGCTGCAACCTCACTGTTTTGAATCATTGTTTCGTCGTCTGAGAGGGAGTAACCTGATGGGTACTCTGTTACCTAAAGACGTTCCTGTAGAGGTAGTACCTAGTTAGTGTCATCCGTCCCGTCCAGAGATTGAGGTGGAGAAAGCGGCGTCTATGGGAGGATCAGGGAACATTCCCGAGGAGTCAATGGCTTCCCTTTACTCAAGAGTACATAAATTATATCGAGATCTCCGCCGACGCGATAGAGGATACTGAAGAGGAAACAGAAGAGAACAATGAAAAGGTTTCGGAGGAGGTGCCTTTTGAAACATTTTCTAAATACAATTCGGAGGAGGATGAAGCTGAAGCAAGCGATGGGTTAGTGGCTCTTCAGAGTAGTCTGGTGCAGCGGTTTAGTATTTTGAGAGTAGGAACAATTTTGGTGTTAGGTTTTACTAAGGCTATGGAGTAACCCTTTTATCTTGGGCCTTAGTTCCTTATCCCATCCGGATGTGCGGCTTTCCTTTCGCCATTTTCCCATTTTGTCAAATGTAACTGAATGCTTATGATATGCTTATATATGTGTGTGTGCGCTTTAGTATCTTTCCAAATTTTCCTTTTGTTTATTTTATTTGTCAGAATTATTGTCTTTCCTTTTGCATGCGTGTCCCATTTCACTTTTGGGCCGTGTGTAGTTCTTGGGTAGTTATGAATATCATTAGCCTAGGGCGGATGGAACTCGCTAAAGGAAACGCATGCGTTACAGATTAAGCCCACGTGGTCGACGCGTGTCCGAATGACACTCGTATCGGGCCTAGAGCAACACTTGAAAGGGCCCAACTATAATTGTGGGCCTTTTTACTAAAAATTAAATTTTAACTATGTGTAAACTTAGCTCAAAAGCCAATAGAAATAAGCCTATATATCTATTTCTTGGCATTTTAAAAAGTCATCCCACTTATTATCCTCACTAGGCAATAAATGTGAGACTCTTTTCTTCATGAGGTAAGCCTCAAAGTATGTGTTTCATTTTTTAAAAAAGATTTCATGTTTGTCTCTCTCCCTCATTACCAATGTCGAATCAATTATAGGCTTAAAAAGATTTCATTTTCTAGTCATTTCTTGTTATCAAATTGTGAACATAAGTAAAACCTTGCCCTCAACTATTAGAATTAAAGCATATGACACATGTTTTTGTTTTATTTATTTTTTATATTTAAAAATATATATTTAATACAACGTGTCTCCGATGTGTTGAATTTTTCTATTTTAAAATATCGTGTCGACGTATCATATCGTGTTGTGTCATGTCCACGTATCGATATCAATATCGATGCTACTTAGATTGCTAGCCGAAGAAACAAGAGAGAGAGAGAGAGCGCAACAAACCAGCTAAGATCTTGAAAGGGACATCTACGGAAAAAGGACATCGATGATGTTGGAGTCATCGAGATTCTTCGTACTCCATTCTTCACTTTTAACATGTCAAGACGAGTTGGAACCCTCCTTCTTCTTTTTTTCCTGTCATCTTAATTTCTTAATTTTACAATCGATTCCAGGTATGTCTTTGTATTTCTTTTTTTTTGCTCTTTGAAATCGTTTAGATAGGTTTTTGAGCAATTTTTTGATTTTAGGCAATATTATGATATATCTAATTGTACTATCAAATTTAAATTTTATTTAAATTTAATTCTTATTATCTCGTTTTATGTTATCTAAAATTTCTTAACAATTCCTATTTACATGGCGTCCATAATTTTCACAATTCATTCTATTAAATTTCAGTTACTCTGCGTCACAACGACAGGAACCAAACCTCTGCGGCCTGTCGTGTCGTTTGCATGGCTCCCTCCTTTCTCTCTCTTCCCTTTATCTCTCTCAGTCACACTACCGTTTTGGCCAACCCATTCCCTTCTCTGATCCCCAAACGCACGTTCGCTCGCCTCCCTCTTCGTCCCCATACCGTTGCCTTCTCTTCTAAACCCTCCGCTCAGATCCAGAACCAAAACCTGACCCAGAAGCTCGATTCTTCTCGGCCCGACAAAAAATCGTTCGCCAGCAGGAAGGACGCGAATGCCGGGTCGGAGACCCGTTTCCTCAGAGACCGTCCGAGCGGAGCAAGCATCAATGGAGGAATGAGAGCATTCGCGTTGCGATCAGGGGCGAGATAGAGCCTGCCGTGATATGGGAGCAGAGGATTCAGGATGTGGAGGCAGAGCAGAAGAGGAGAGTGGTGACTAGTCCTGGGTTCAGGTTCTCGGCCGCCCGGCTCTTGTTCCCTTACCATCTTGGGGTCGCCCAATTCCTCATGGAGAAGGGATATATCAAGGTTAAACTTGTATTGAAAGTACTAAAATTTATCACCGAAATGTATTGCAGTCCTGCAATTTTAAAAAAATCCAATTAAATCTTAAAATTTATCCCGAAAGTGCATTTGAGTCCTAAAATTTTTAAAAAAATATCATCAAGTCCTAAAATTTGGCACATTAATTTGATGAAGTCATTTTATTAGTTGCACTTTTTGAAAATTTTAAGATTCGAATGATTTTTCGCGATGGAATTTTTAAAGATTTTAGGGCTCATTTGCACTTACATTGTAAGTTTTAGGACTTCTAGTGCACTTATCCCTATCTTTCCTAACGCTTGTTTACTTTGGTCCTCTTTTAGATTTTTCTTGACTGATTGGAGATAACAAACGATATTCAAAGTGTGCTCACTGGAAGTCTGAGTTAGGTTTCAAGTTTGTGGTGGCTTATGTCTTGGTTAGTGCGGCGCAATTGCACAAGATGACTGTCTTCATGGGTTTGGTGTGCCACCCTAACTAATCGTTACAATGAGGAGAGTATACTTGCTAATCGTTTGCAAGATGATCCTCTTAATGGGTTTGATGTGCCCGTAACTGATCAGGAGAATGAGGAGAACATACTTGGGATTGGTTCAATCTGTAGTCCTTTCGGTATTTTCAGCGAGCGTCTTCCTTTTATTTGACCTGATGTGGGCGTTACATTGCAAAACCATGTACCTTCAAGTCAAGGTATATAGCAGATACGTTTCTCCATTCCCATCTAGCCATTGAATTCAGTTCCTGGCCCAAATGCCATGAACCTGTGAAGCGAATCTATTATTTACTCCTACTAATATATCAAACTCGTGTGAATCTATCACTTCTACTTATTTCTGATATGTCACTCATCGAATCCTACAGTTTCTATCGGATGGTTTGTGTGTTGCAATGTAAGAGTTTCATAGTAAGTTAATAGCATATGCTTATTATTTATGGGGGTATACATGACAATTTCCACTTCACTAGAAACTACACTGATCAACAACCTTCTATTGCTGTTCAAGTCCGATTCTAGTTCTGTTTGAATTCCTGATCAACAGAAGTTCACGACATTATTCATTCATCATGGGCCGCCTAACTACTTAATGAAGCAAAAGGGCTTTGTTAATATTGTTTCATGGAAAAATGAGGTACTTTAGCAAATCTTTTCTCGTGGTTCATTTTAAAGCACCCTTTTTTAAAGTTTACTTTTTCTCTCGCTTTATTCCTGTATATTGTTTGTAACTAATAACTTCCCTGGGCATTGCATGGGTTTCCATATACTAACCTCTACTTAGTGACTTAGTCTTCAAATACGTTAAATATGTTCTGTTCCATCTTAGGAAACCACACCATTAGCTGGTTCATCAGCTGGCGCCATAACTTATGCAGTGATTGCTTCTGGAGCCAGCATTGAAGAGGCTTTCATGGCTACTAAGGTACTCGGTGATGATTGTCGGAGAAGAGGAACTGCTTTTCGGCTTGGGGTATGGACTCTACTTTTCACATGATGCTTCTTTTATTTTATTTATCTTCGCATCATTTTTCCCAAGAACTGTGAAAGGAGGAGTCAAAAAGTTTGTGCAGACTAGGAAATACTTTGTTCTTTGTCATCTGCTGTTTTTGCAGGTTTGTTGTCCAAGACATTAGCCCTGCTGAACATGGCATTGATTTTCATTGATATTGTCTAAAAAAGAAGAAAAGAGGAGAATGATATGAATTGTCTAACCCTATAGGTTAGCATGTTCTCATATTTATAATAATAAAGATGGTATATAGTAATACGGTGGGCATTCCTACAAATGATAATGAATAATAAAATAACTTATAACACTCTATCTCAAGCTGAGGCATAGATATCGACCATGCCCAGCTTGTTACATATAAAGCGAACCCGTTGCCCAGCTAAATGTTTAGTAAACACATCTGTTAGCTGATCTCCAGTCAGGATGTGTGAGAGAGTGAGACTACCACGTGTAAGCTCTTGTCGAACAAAATGACAATCAATCTCGATATGTTTTGTTTTCTCATGAAAGACGGGATTTGAAGCAATATGAATTGCTGAACTACTATCACACCATAACGATGTGGAACCACTCGATCCATATCCAATCTCATTCAGAAGATGTCTAGTCCACATAATCTCTGCAGTAACTGTAGCAATGGCTCGATACTCTGCTTTAGCACTACTCCTCGCCACAATATCCTGTTTCTTACTTTTTCAAGAAACTAAATTACCACCAACATACAAAGCATATCCAGAGGTAGACCGCCTATCAATAGGGCAATCAGCCCAATCAACATTAGTATAACACTCCATGCGAGCATGACCATGAGCCGCAAAAACAATTCCCTTACCAGGACTACCTCGAAGATATCTTAAAATCCTCAAAACAGTATCCCAATGTGGTTGTCTAGGTGCTGCCATAAGCTGACTAACCACACTAACTGAATATGCAAGATCAGGCCTAATCATCATAGTGAGATAGTTTAGTTTACCAACGACAGGCCGGTATCTTTCAGAATGTTCAAACAAGTTACCATAATTAGGAAGAAGCTTTAATCTTGGTTCCATAGAGGACTCTGCGGAGCGAGATTGCTTCGTGTTAAATTCAGTTAAGATATCCATAACATACTTACGCTGTGACAAAGAGATACTTTCTTTCTTTCGGGCCACCTCGATCCCAAGAAAGTATCTCAAATCACCGAGATCCTTCGTCTCAAAGTGAGTATACAAATATCTTTTCAGTTCAACAATACCATGCTCGTCATCCCCTGTCAAGACAATATCATCCACATATAAAACTAGAAAGATACATCCAATAGTAGCACGTCGATAGAATACTGCATGATCCTTTTGAGACTGAAGCAAACCAAAACTCCGAACAGCTAAGCTGAATTTATCAAACCATGCTCAAAGAGATTGCTTCAAACCATACAAAGAGCGACGAAACTCACAGATTTTCCCTCCCTGAGTAGCAAACCCTGCGGGCTGCTCCATGTAAACATCCTCGGCAAGATCATTATGAAGGAAAGCATTCTTGATATTCAACTGATGGAGAGACCAAGAATGCATAGTTGCAAGGGATAAGAAGAGGTGAATATAGGCCATTTTTGTAACCGGAGAAAATTTCTCAAAATAATCAAGACCATGAGTTTAAGTATAACCCTTAGCAGCCAACAGAGCTTTCAGACGAGCAACAATTCCATCAGGATTGATCTTCACGACAAACACCCAACGACAGCCAATAACCTAAGCACTAGAAGGAAGATTAACCAAGGACCAAGTCTGATTGCGTTGGAGGGCGCTCATTTCCTCCTCCATGGCTAAACGCCAACCGACATGCTGAAGAGCCTCGAAAATCGAAGCAAGTAGAGAAACATCATCGATATTGGCTACAAAAGCCGACAAACTTACTGATAAACCTTTGTATGAATGTGTATAAAGAGGGCGATTTCTGCAGGCACGGTAGTTCTTACGAAGAGCAATAGGTTGCTCAGTAGCATCAGTCTCAAGTAGGTTAGCAACACGAGAGACTATCTCAGCAAGAGGATCTTCCACGGGAGAGATTGGCACAGAAAGAGAATTGTCAATGGGGGTATTGTTTAGTGAAGATGTTGGAGAGATAACTGGATGAGAGACCGTTGGTGGAGAATAAACAAGGATGGGGTCAGAAGATGTGGATTCGGACAATTGCGGAATTGGATAAGATGAACTTAAGCCACATGCAGAAACGAAAGGTTGAGACTCTATAAAGGTAACATGACGAGAGGTGAGCATTCTTCCTAAGGTAGTAGAATAGCAACGATAACCCTTTGACACTCGTGAGTAACCAAGAAAAACACATTTCAGTGCACGAGGATCTAGTTTTGATACACTTTGACGATCATCGTGGACAAAACAAGTACACCCAAACGCTTTAGGAGAAAGAGGAAATAGACTGCGTTTAGGAAAGAGGAGCCCATGGGGCGCATTGCCTCCAAGAGAGAAAAGAGGCATGCGATTAATGAGATAGCATGCTGTAAGCACAGCATCCCCCAAAACTTCTGTGAAACATGCATATGTATAAGAAGAGCACAAGCAGTATCCATAAGATGACGATTCTTCCGCTCAGCAACACCATTCTGTTGAGGTGTGCGAGCACATGAAAAAACGAAGAAATTGATGGAGATGATCCGACATATATTCCCCTCCACGATCAGATTGTAAGACTTGGATATTATGATGGAATTGAGTGTAGACAGAAGAATAAAATTCACGAAATACATAAAATAACTCAGAACGTTCTTTTATTAAGTAAACAAATGACATTCTTGTGAAATCATCAACAAAGAGAACATAGTAACGATAACCAAAGGCTGAAACAATAGGACTAGGTCCCCACATATCAGAATGGACCAAGGCAAATGGAGCAGTTGCTCATTGAGATACACTTAGTGGTAAAGAAACACGACTATGTTTTGCAAGCTGACATGATTCACAATTTATTGGAGGCACCGAACGAAAACGAGGAAACAATGATTGCAACATAGACAAAGAGGGATATCCTAGACGATTATGAATGTCTAAAACATCAGTCTCTTTCGTTAATGCAGTTGGAATGGAAGTACCATTCAGCTGATAGATCCCACCATTGACGCTTCCCTTACTGATAGTCTTCCGCGTTAAGAGATCCTGCAAAACACAATAATCAGGATAGAAAGTAACAGAGCAATTCAAATCTCGTGTGATACGACCAACAGATAACAAATTAAATGGCATGCTAGGAGTATATAAAACAGAAGATAAGGACATCTCGTTGGAAGGTCGTGCAGCTCCGTGTCCCTGAACTGTCACGAATGACCCGTTCGCAATAGTAATCTGGCGTAACGGAGACGAGGACTTATATGCAGTAAGAATACCTCTATTACTCATCATGTGAGCACTTACACCAGAATCAATAATCCAATCAGCGAAAGGAAGAGCTGCACATGCTGAGGTAGAGAAATAATCGGATGACTGTTGTAGTTTCGCAACAAAGGCAGATGTAGTTCCACTCCTTGAGGTCTGAAACTCCAAGTATCGAGCATACTCCTCTGGACTCATTGTGATAAATTTTTGGTCCATAGCGCAATTTTAAATGCAACATGAGCAAGTGTGGTACGTGAATCAGAAGCTACCTGTACAGCTTGTAACTTTCAGCAATAGCTGCGAAGATGTCCAACAATACCACAGTAATTGCAAGTACAAGTCTCCCAATCACGACCAACAATGCTACCACGACCTCCTCCTCGGTCACGGTCTCTACTACCACGACCACCTCCTCTGTTCATATATAGAGCAGCAGCCTGTTCACCAACTTCTGAAGGAGCAGATCTAACTTCCTCATGACTTTCGGTACGAAGAACACGGCGATGAACTTCTCCAAGAGAAGGTACTCGAGCATTTGAAAGAATTTGTGATCGAGCAGTATCAAACTGAGCTCCCACTCCATTAAGATAGCAGGTGACCAAAAATTGATTTCGTTGTTCTTGAAAAGTAGCCCGATTAGATGTAAATGGGACTAACCGATCAAACTCATCAAGAAATGATTTAAATTCCTCATAATATCCATTCAAAGGCCGACCAGTAGGAGCTGGCTTCAATAACCCACAAACGACATCATAAAGTCGCGAAAAATCATTCAGATAGGAGTATAAATCTGCCAAAACATCCCATAACTCCTTAACAGTATCTGTATTACTAATAACGATCTGAACAGAAATATCCATAGCATTCAACAATTGATTATAAATACGACAATCAACAGTGTACCATTTATTATAAGTTGGGTCATCCTTGCTCGGAGGAAGCTGGGTAAGATGATGAGATAGCCGCTGTCCGTGTAAATTCTTAAAGACATTCTTCTTCCAAAGTGTGTACGTAGACTATCCCGTCAAAACACGTTCGACGAGATTAGATGAAGTAGATATAAAGGTCGAAGCTTGTGATCGCATCATATCAGATTCAGTCGTACCAGATCTATTTCTGGCTAATCCAATCTCACCGGATTTAGCAGTAGCTATTTTAGTGTCTGTATTACTCATGACGAATACTTAATCTAGATACTAGATTAATTAGAAAGTCACAAGCTCTATCATTTCATGGATCCGATTAGATCTAATCAGATCTCGAAATGTAAATCAAATCCAAACGGCATGTGACATGTCCGGCCAAGTTGGCGAGAGCCCTGGGTTGTGACCGGCCAAGATGGCCGAGAGCCTTGGGACGTGGCCGGCGTGGCCGGCCAATATGGCCAAAAAACTTGGGACGTGGCCGACCAATCTGGCCGAAATCTCACGGACGTGGCCGGCCAAGTTGGCCGAGATCCCTAGCCGAGAGCCTAGGACGTGGTCAACAAGCTGGTTGGGAGAGTAGATTAGAGAGATAAACAAGTGTTAGATGGTGGTTGCGCTGATAGTGGGTATTGAACATGGTTTAGGTTGGGGCGACTAGGGTTGGCTCTGATACCATATCTAAAGAAGAAGAAAAAAAGAGGAGAATGATATGAATTATCTAACCCTCTAGGTAACATGCTCTCATATTTATAATAATGAAGAGGGTACATAGTAATACGGTGGGCATTCCCACACATGATGATAAATAATAAAATAACTTAGAACAGATATGAAATTTAAGACTACTAATTCCATAAACTTAGCATTTCTTAAGTTCCTTGTGCATAGGCCGTTCTTCGTGATTTTCTTCATAGGTACCTTCCTGAAGATGCTCATACCAGTTCTAATGGAAGGGTCCGCGGTAAGTGGGAATTCCATCCTTTATCCTCTCTTCTTTCTCTTTGCCTTCTGTCCTGTATGCTCTATCTGGCATCGTATGCTCTATCTCGACCTTTTATGTTGTTGTGTAAATGACCATTGATTTTCTGATGATGGGATCTTGAGTTTGTGTAAACTTATCAAAGAATATTAGTGACTCACTCAACAGAGCAAAATATTAATGCTGGTGCCTGGTAGAGTGGTGGACAAAGAAATTAGGGTATTTTTTTTTTTGGATAACCCAATAAATTAGGGTATTAGTATCACTTTAAATGACAAATGATCCTGCAGGAGATATCCCAATACTTTCCAACTCTTAATGATCCTTAAAAGTCCAATTCCTAGTCTTGCTATGTATGTTTTCCTCTCAAATGCGTTCATTCCGCCAAACTGCTTGTGTCGTACAATTGCTGCTACGTAGATATATAGATAGAGATCTTGGAATTATGGAACTGTGGTGTTGATTGATATAGAAAATTTGAAGTTAGAAAGTTGCGGCCGCCTAGGACTTCAAAGAATTTGATGGGACTTCAAGCTGATTCGATTGTAGTAGATGGCGTTATGGGTCGTCCCCTGTCCTCTTTTCTGTTTTCAACCTTCTAAAAGCAGGAGGGTGCCATGTTTTTAAAATATTCTTTTCTCCCCTTGTTTTGTCCATCCCACTTCGGTTTGAGATTCGGTTCATCTCGTTAAAGAGGGGGCATTATAATTCTATTTGTCAGTGGCAATTCACTGGGGGAAAGTAGTTGTAGATTTTGCTTCTTCAGAGGAAAAGTCTAGAATTGAAGCTTACTGTGAAAAGCGAGTGAAGTGGTATCCGTGGGTCGAAGATGCGTTGGATGTTGCAGCAGTCCTGCCTTTATCTATCCGCTGAGACTGTACTATAGGTAGAAGTAAGTTTGTACTGGACTCTTAGGGGTTACAGGACTAGATAGAAGAGCCTCTCGCGAATTTTGAGTGGTCACTTCGTTATGCAATTAGAGAAACTTGACTAGGGGCCCATGTTGGCGATAGTTCATGAAAGTCATCACTGAAAATGAATTTCATATTGAGCTATTAATTTTTCCATATTTATTTTTCTTCAAGTATTATCTGCAGCATCTTCTTAAGATCTTGGTGTTGCAGTTGCTATTACCCAGATCCTTTGGGGGTCTAGCGGTTTGCTGGTGGATCAGTTTGACTCCAAAGAAGATCTTATCAATGCAGTATTAGCTTCTTCCTTCATCCCGGGGTGAATAGTTGCTATTTTTTTTTTCTTTGCAGCAAATTGACTTCCCCAATGCATCTCATAGAGAAATATAATCTGTTGCAGATATACCGCGCCACAACCAGCCACATTATTTCGTAATCAACTGTGCATTGATGGGGCTCTGACCATGTTCATGCCACCTACATCTGCTGCTCAAACCGTATGTGCTTGAGATATATTTCTTTAGCACGTTAAAGAGTGAGAGCTCATTTGTCTGGAAAAATCATGTAAACTTTTCCCTGTTTACCCCGCATCAAAAGAAACCGCATGTTTCTACATAATAGCATGTAAATACAAAACACGCTTAGGTGAAAGAGACCTAACCTATTGGGGAGAAGGTTGGACTAATTACTTGGAGAGAATCACTAATTTTATTCCAGTATCTCTCAATTGGAGTGAAGAAATTGTCATGATTAGTTTTGGCAACCGGAAACTTCGTGTTGGTGATTGCATTGAGTTTTTCCCTTAACCTCACCCCATGATGATCCACAGTTTTAGGCCGTTGAGATGTCTATCTCTGAGAGAAGAACAAATTTTCGGTGTTTGTTAGTACGAAAAAGAGAATTTAATAGCAGCAATACCTGGAAATTTATTTGCTTACTCTAGCTCTTCATCATGAAATTTATTGAATTGCTTCATCATTTCTTTAAATTTTCTCATTTTTTAATATTTTGAATAAACCCGTATTATATAGTATTCTACGTTTTGTTTGTTAGAATATATAAATATTAAACCACGCCTCCTTCTAACAGTTTAAGCTTTTAGAGTAGTCGTTTGTGGTCTCATCAAATCTTACATCAGAGCAGAAGGTCCTGAGTTTAAATATTTCCAACCTTTATTTGCCTTTACTAGGCAAAAAAGACCAGATTAAGCGTAAGGAGAAGGTAATCGTTGTAATAAATGAATATTAAATCACGATTTCTTCTAAGAGATTAAGCTTTTAAACCTTGTTCTATTTCACGAGTGGGTTGGCGACCGGTAAATACAGTTGACATGAACTCTCATGAATTCTATATGCCTTATCGGTAGATATATCTTGTTATTTTCTTGATCCGGGTGACCGGTAAAGTATTTTTAAGCCCGAATCATTGTGCTTCTGGCCATAGTTCTGGTATTGCAAATTGCATTTGCTAGTATTGGAAAGCGGCAAAGTAAAACATTCTTAGAATTCCTTTAGTACTTCAGGAGAGCGCACTTGCCCGTGTTTTGGATATGATGGTTGTTTCCGTTGGACGAGATGCTCTGTGATTATCCAAGCTAGACCATTCAAATTGGTATTGAAGCCACTCACGAGTGAGTCGTTCTCATCCCCTGTTTTTCCGCCTGACAGATCCGTGTGTGTGCCTTTCCGGCCACTGGACTCGGGCTGCAAGGGATTGGCATCAGCCCAGATTGCAATCTAGGAAATAGGGGGAGCACCATAGAGGTAATCTCACTTTCCTGCAGTAAGTTTTGATTATTCATGCCATGGCGAAGATAACTGACAATGGGATATTGTCAGGTTTTCAACTGGGCGTTCAAACCTGCGGAAGATGATATCCTTGACAGGCCGTTTGAGTTCGGGCACCTTGATGCTGCGGTCTGGGCTGAGGAGAATCCGGTTGCCGAAGTAGTTGAAGATGATTCTACGTAGCATGGCCGATTGGTAAGGTGCTTGGACTAAGATCAAGATCCTGACCATTAGGGACAAAGTAACATAGTACATAAGGTTGGCACAGGAGTGTGTTTATCAGGGGAGGCTTAATGTTTGGAGTAACAATTGAACCGACATCTGCTTTTTATTTTATGTTCCTTGCATCTTGCCTGGAATTGTTCCTAGTAATGGACTATGAGTTGTTTTCCCCACTTTGTTGACGTGGGATTTGCTGTCTTTATACGCTTCAGTGGCTTGTCAGCAGTTAAACAGAAGAAACATCGATAGCCGAATTAGATTATTACCACATGATTTTCGTGCAACTCCTATCCTATATATAGAGATGTTTTTATCACTCAAAATCTTTGTTCGAGCATTCGACTAGTTAATGAACAATATGACCCGGGATTGGTCCGAACGATGTTGTCTGTCTATCCCGGTCGACCGAATCATGCCACGCACTCATGTCTCGATCCAACACACTTGGCAAGCAAACCTTGACCGCTCCCCATTCAATCGGTCCGGACGACAAAATTAGATAAAGCGCACCGCCTTCCGGAGCTTCCTAGACGAGTACACCAACAGGACCGAGGTCCTCTCCTTCGTCTGGGCTAGGATCCCGATGGCAAAAAGATTTAAGTATGCTGGTTGACTGACGAAAGACGACTTGCTAGAGCGACATCGTTGCAGCTCATTCGTCTTCCTCTTCACGTTGGTCGCAGATCTAGCCGGGCGATGGCGCCGCAGCCTTGCTGGCCCTAATTGCAAGGAAAAATAAATAAATAAATAAATAATTAAAAAGGAATTAAAAAATTGTTAAGATATTATTTCAAAAATTTCATGTTAGCGTCACGCCATCCGTGCCACGTAGGCTGGCCGACATCAACGTCAACATCGATTTGTCAAAATTGGCAGGATAAACTAAATTGCCCAAAATACAAAAGGTTTATGAATTAATTGACAAAAAAATAAAAATAAAAGAAAAATTTAGCATTGAATTAGCACATGTGTAACTAGTTTAGGTTTTTTTTTTTGTTGGTAATTTTGCCCAATTAATAATGCACAAACTTTGTACTTTCGGAAACGCTAATATTGTTAGGCTAACCTATTCTTGTGAAAATATGTGTTGAACATGCTATTTGGACGTAATCTTTTGTGTTAATTGAAACCTCCAAATCATCCCTATAGTAATTTTCGCCGAAAAAAAGGAAAAAAAAAAGCAAAGAAGTTTCAGGACTTTCGTTTGTTAATTTTGCCGAATTAATCACGCACAACCTTTGTGCTTTCCAAGAGTTTACTTTGTTAGGCTAACCTATTCTTACATGTCATTCCGACGAAATCTTTTATGTTAATTAATCCTTATAATCATCTTTACGGTAGTTTTCGCCTCAAAAAAAGAAAAGAAGGTTCATGACTTTTTTTTCGGTAATTTTTCCGAATTAATAATGGACAACCTTTGCACTTTTCGAAAAGTTAATTTGTCAGGCTAACCTAATCTTGTGAAAAATACGTGTTGAACCTGTTATTCCAAGCAAATTTTTTGTGTTAATTAATCGTTCAAATCATCTCTACAGAAATTTTTGCCACGAAAAAAGAGAACAAAAGGAAAAAGCAAAGGAGGTTTAGGACTTTTCTTTGGTAATTTAGGCGAATTAATGACGGGCCATCTTTTTACTTTCCGAAAATTTAATTTTGTTAGAATAACCTATTCTTGTCACAATATGTGTTGAACGTGTTATTCTGACGAAATATTTTGTGTTAATTGATCCTCTTAATCATCTCTTTATTAATTTTCACCTAAAAAAATAAAAGAAAAAAGGAAAAAAGGTTTAGGACCTTTCTTTGCTAATTTTGTCGAATTAATGATGCAGTGTTAGCCTGGGGGTGAGCGGTTTCAGGTTTTGGGTAGGTTCCACCTGGAACCTAAAATTGACCCACTAGTACAAATTCCTCATTTTTTGAAAGCTAGAACCTACCCTACAAACCCTAAAACCTGGAACGCATCATGTCACATGTTCTAGGTCTGATTTTAGGGTACTCAGGAACTTGCCAATAACTCCCATTGCATTAAAATAGAAGACATTCATATAGATAATGTCACTGAGATAGAGATAGAGAGTGAAAGCACGAATCTAGGCGCAAACAAGCCTATGGATCAAAACAACCCACTAAGTTATATTGCAACCAGGTCCCAAACCAAGTCCCATTGATCGAAATATAACAATTTCAAGCACACAAATCAAACATAAAAAGGACAAGCTCAAAAGTAAAATCAGTAGTACCCCAGAACACGTATCTCTTCATAAACTCAGGACAAATCGCCTTCTCCTTCATCATCTCCATATCCCAGAAACCACCATTAGAGATGTTCCCTAAAGCGACTATGTAATAGTTACATAGGGATTTCAGTTGTACTTTCGATTTCTTATTTAATTAATGGCAAAGACGTACTTATTCATTTGTCCAATTACCTACTCATATGAATAAATTTCATAAGATTAGTTGTAACTAGATATATTCTTGAGACGTTGAGAATATCTATGACATGTTCACAATTAGACTAAATCTTTAAACTATTCCTGATCGATGGCTCATTGAATGGATATTAATAATCCTATTGAGATCAATGTGTTCTTAACTTCACAATTAAGTATATGATACTTAAGGAAACGATGAGTCACAAGTCATTGGGTATTGCGATGCCCGAGTGAGAAAATACAGGTGCTTGTATTAGACAAGTTCACTAAACGTGACATGCATTGAACAATTACCGATACGAAAGCTTTTAGCGTGGTCAATGTCAAATCGTTCATACTTTGGTCTTGTGTAAACAATCCTTAGACCTGAGGCACAATGTTGACTTGTGTGTTAAATGGCTATGGTTCACAAGGACGCATATTGGCAGTTTGTTGATCTGTATCTGTACTTGATGGGCATAGTTCATGCACATACGATGTCACACGGGTGCGCAAAATGGAATCTATCTCCTTTCCATATGATAGGTACGATATCCTATGCGATTTAATAATGACAATGCGTTGAAATCCTCGAATGGAATCATAGCTAATTGCCAAAAGATACAGAAAGTCTTTCAAAGATTAGACCTGTTCTTAAGAAGACTAAAGATGTTCTTCAGAGAGTCGATTAGAGACAAAATAGAAGATTGATCTGCAATGATCATTAATGTTAAACCCTTCACGATTCTAGATAAATAAGCCTTTTTTGGTCCCCAATCCTACCGACATTACAACCCTTTGCAGTCTTTTCTGACTAAGACACCTAGGTTAATGTGTACCTTAGCTCGAAAAGGTATGAGTAAGATTATTTCTTTCTCATTTTGCAGAGTTCTTGACTTATAAACTCGGAGCAGATGAAAAAAAATTTCATTCAAAAGGCCTGACTTAGAGAGTGAGTCCCCCATGAAAACCGTGTCCAAGCCCAACGTTATGGTCCGGTAAAGACCTCCCGATTGATCAGATTGTATACGCTGCGAATAGCCTGAAAACTCGGATGCAGGTTATTAGGAAATTCAAGTGCTTTCTTCGTAAGGGACCCAAATCGAAAAATTGGTGAGAAACCTCTTTGATAAAGACATTCCAATAGAATGCTTAAAAATGAGCTTTGTTGGAAATTTCAAATTGTTGGATCCAGGATTTTCCTTACAAGGATTTCCGATCACCTTTGCATGTTTTAAGATGTCTTGGATAACTTCCAACATCATAAGTCATCTTGCATAACTGCATAGGTCAAAGTAAAGTTTTGACGGCGTTATAACTGTCATTGCCTCAAGATAACTGATATCTTTGATGAGGAATTAACTCTCAAGTTGGAACTTCTATGAGACTCATGATTGCCTTGGGTCAAAGAAGAATACCTCGCTCAACAAGAAAGAGCATCAGAGTCGTCTTTTATGTAAGATTGTAGGTTTCAGCTTTTTGCAGAATATTTGGAGCTCCCAAATCTCATAATGTCACCTCCCATGTCAAAAGGATAAGTTTCAGATTCAGCTTATTGCGAGATTTCAAGTAACCCCTAAATCCCAGAACAATCCTGATAACAAAATTTTTTGCAGATTTGAGCTTTCTGTAGGATACTTAGAATCTCCAAATCTCATAATTGCACCTTGCGCATCGAGAAGACAATATTTAGAACCAGCTTTTTGTAAGGTTCTAAGTAACCCATAAACCCCAAAATAACCCCTTTGGGAAAACCTAAGAGTTAGGTATACTTCATTTGTATAGACCTCGTTGATTCCTCAAAATGTAGGGTCAACATAGTCTTTTACAAACCCTAAAAAACGGGTGCGTCACCTTTAGGTTCTAGTCTCTGACAAACCCTAAAGAATGGGTGCGTCACCTTTAAGTTCCTAGTGGATAGGAAGCCTAGTCTCTAACAAACCTTAAAAAACGGGTGCGTCATCTTTAGATTCCTGGTGGATAGGAAACCTAGTACCCGACAATCCTAAAGAACGGGTATGTCATCCATAGGTTCTTGATAGAAAGGAATCCTATTTATGGTTTGATCCACCATACGAATCAAAATCCTTGATAATCTCTAAAGAACAGGTGCGTCATCCATAGGTTCCTAATAGAAAGGAATCCTATTCAGGGTCTGATCCACCATATGGATCGAAACCTTTGACAATCCTTAAAGAACGGGTGCGTCATTCATGGGTTCCTGTCAGATAGGAGTCTCATTTTGGTTTGGCCTACTATACGGGCTAGAACTTAACTGCCCTAGTATACTCAAGAAACGAGTCCTTAGGTATCCACTTGAATTCGCCATACATCATGCATGCCACACGAGCATCAGGCAGGTGAGTAATAGGTGAATATCTCTACTCCATCTCTCTCTCTTACATCAGCAAAGACATAATGAGTAGAGCGTTCAACAGTAAGACAAGAAAGATTGAATGTCAAGATTCGTTTTTTTCCTCGTCAAGTCAGTCTGGACTCAGGTGTCACCTATCTTTGAGTAAAAGCTCTCACAAGATTTTTCTCAAAGAGAGACTGCTGTTGACACTTGATTCTCGATCAATCTTTTTCAGTTTATTTTTGAAAGTTTCATAAAAAATTCATAAAAAGTCAAAAAATTACAAAATCAACTTTGGTAACCTTGGTCAAGCCTAAGAAATCATTGTTGATCAAAAAATAATTTTTCATATTTTTCACATTTTTCAGTATTTTTAGAAAATAGGAAAATACTTGAAAATTCAAGAACAATAGCATTTGAGGTAAAAAAATATAAAAAATAGTCAATATTTTTCTTTTAATTTCCTTGTATTTTTTACCTCATAAAAATTCTAAATACAAGTTCAATTTTATGCGTTTCTTTGTTACACATATAATTGAATTTGGTAAAAAAATTATCAATTGAGTCTTTTAATTTGTAATTTCATCATTTTTAGGGTCTTCACATTAAATCTAATTGTCTTTCATTTCAATTTAGCCTAATTATTTGCACAAATTGCTCAATTTCATGAATTGGGCAAAATTGCATACTTTGTTGCAATTTAGTACTTGAACTTGAGCATAGTTGTAATTAATTTCAATTCAAAGGCTACCTTGACAAATTAAAGCCACTGCCCAATGTATTTCATCATTCTGAATCGATTGGCATAAGTGGTTTGGTCCAGTTTGATCATGTGAGGCTTCAATTTTATAAATTTTCGAATTAAAATTAAGGACAAATTTGGGGCTTTTATCGAAATTGACATATTTTTTTTGGAAAAATCATATTTTTAGATAATACTCATGTTCTAAGTTTGATTTTGAGGTTCAATTTGCAAAAATTACAGTAAATTAGGGATAATTTTGAAAAATCAAGTCAGAACCGATTTTTACCAGTCAGACCGGTTGAACCGATCTGCTATAGTGTTGTTTTCTTCCCCTGACTCTTACACAGATGAACAATGCAAGCCTGAATTTTAATGGCAAAATTGATCGATCAATCGACCACAATCGAAGACACATTGGTGGAGGTTTGATGCTTTAGACTATTCCTCGTTGATTGATACCGGATTCGTGACCAATGGCCGTCGAAATAGGGAGTAATTGACTGGTCAAGCTTTAGGATTGCAAAAAGTCAATAGAAGCAATACTCAGACCAAATTCGCACCAAATTGGACTTGCCGGAGCACCTAACGGAGATGAGATGATTTCCCAATCGATTCTGTCGCTGTCGGCGTGACATTTGGCACATGACGACACGTGAATCCAAGTTGGTAAACATTTGAGCGGGAAACCAAAAATCGATATATAACCTCTAAAGGCTTTCGAGAGCAAAGGGGATGAGTTCATTCTGTTTCTCGAAGAAAACAGAATAGAGAGAGAGAGAGAGAGAGAGAGAGAGAGAGAGAGAGAGAGAGAGAGGAAGAGAGCTCACCTTTCATTGCCATTGTCAAAGGTTTGAGCTCAAATTTACAGAGCATCGATTGGGCTCTTTTAAGCCTAACCAAAAATTCTAAAGGTCGTCGGGAGGTCGCTTGGATGGAGAGGAAGCAATCGCCATTGACCACGTAAGTTGAAACCATGAAAACAGGTAAGCTCAGTTTTCAAGCTTTCTAACTGTGCATCAATGGTGGATTAGGCATCCGGCCATCATTCTTCGATTTCATGTGGGCGTTTTACTCTCCAAACATTACTGACAACGATCGCATCCCATTTTTGTCTCAATTTTGCATAATAATCCCTGCCTGAGTCTCCAAACTTCCCGCCATAGATCGAGAACTGTTCATTCTTGCCTAGCCCAATCTAGGCCGAGCGAGCTCAATCGAAACTCGAGGTAAGTCTTTTGAACATCGAATGATGCTCCTGTGTGAATGAATTAGCATAAAATGACATGAATAGTATGATTAGAACGGTTATACATGTATTGGTTTGAACTTGATTGTGCTTGATCCAGTGTATGAAATTGTGTGATTCTATGATATGTTGCGTGCGACGATGAGATGAGTCGATTGGCGCCGGTCTCGAACTTTTTCGTCGAGGTTTCATCATTGGATCGTCATCGGAGATTTGTAGCCGTTTGTTTAGGTTACGCCGGGAGGTTGAAGACGAAGCTGATGTGGCTGGTCAGAGAGTCAAAAGCCTAAGTGTCTTCTTAGGATAGGTCCACGTGTTTGCCGAGTCAGCAAAGTTGTTGCAGTCGGAATTTAGTCTGTTAGTTGATCTAAAAGTCTAAGTAGGGCCACATGCTGGGTTGGCGACCGTTCAATTAGTTTTTATAAATTATGTTAATAAAAATCGAATTTTCAAAAATAAAAAATAATAGTTTGATCGAACGGTCGAGGATTAGCTGAGTCGTTTGATCTTAGCCGTAGATCCAAAGTAATTAGATTTGAAGGCTGATAGATAGTCGACCTTTGATCTGAACCGTAGTTTTCAGCCAGTTGATCCTAAGGTCGTGGAGTAGCCACGTTATTCAATAGGAACTGTCGGATTAAATCCGAATAAATTGAAAATTAAAAAGACTGAAACGGTGTCGTTTTGGAGTGTCGGTTTCGCGGGTTCGAGTCTAGGCCGGGTATCCGACCGGTCCGAATCATATTTTTTTCCTAAAAAATTTAGATTTTTTTAAAAATAATAAATAAATCGAAAAAAAATTAGAAAATTCTAAAAAAAGTTAAAAAATTCTAGAAAAAAAATGTAGAAAAATTATGAAAAATTCCTAAACATTTCAGAAATTCTCAAAATTTGAGGATTGACCACAGACAACTGATTAATCCTATTTTTGAAATTTCTTATCTATTCATATGAGAATTGACGATATTACCCTTTAGGGGTAAGTCGCCTCTGCCTTATAAGCGAGATAGGTCGATAATGCCAAGATAAGAAGTATGGTCGGTTGGTGATCAATTCTTATGCTTGGATTTTCGAATCTCAGTCTTCTTCTAGAAATGACGATTTTACCCTTCTAAGGGTAAATTATCTTTCTTATTCCGATTAAGTCTTGAAAATTGCTCAAAATTAGAATTTTGGTCTTGAGGTCGATCAATCTTTCTATTTGGGATTTTCATTTCTCATCACTTTATGAAAAGATGGTTTCACCCCTCAAAAGGTAAATCGCTAATAAAAAAATTAAAAAAATTTTGAAAATTCTCGAAAAATAGGAAATGAATTGATTTGGTGACCAATCGTATTTTCACCATCTTTTGACTCCATATTTCATCTGAAATGATAAATTTTCCTTTCTTGGGCAAATTGTCTAAAAACTTTTCAAAATTACGATTTTGCCACTCAAGGGCAAATCACGCCAAAAATATTCCTGAGCCTTGATTGACATTTCTCTAGGCTAATAGAGTCTGATTAGAGATATCACGTTGCTTTCATGTGATTTATCTGGATGTTTTGGATCATTAATTTACGCATTCATTTTATTGATTGTGAGTGCTAGGGTAGCCATTCCTATTTGCATGAACTCCTAGTGTTAGGGTTCGCACCTCATTCATCTGCATGAAATCTTAGGTTAGATAAATCATTCAACTTAGGTACCGAAAAGGCGCCAACTCTGACAGTTGGCGTAACAAAATCTCCGATATCATTTCTCTGATTTTCATGAAATTGAATAGATTGCTCTCAACTATTCGATAGGGTTTTCAATTGTACCCTCCACAGAACGATTGGTGGCGACTCTTTAACATGTACACGTATCAATGTCACCAGACCACACAGAAGGTCGACCACGTATACCGCCGTTGTGACTTGGGTAACGGGCCTTGGAAGAGGCCCACGTCCGAAAAGAGCAGACGTCCCATTAGCCCTTAAGATCGCGAGAGGGTCGCGACAATGATTATATTTAGACTATATAAACTTGTTGTTATTTGTAACTATTTTAAGTTCAGTTTATGAACATCGCATTTGTTTGATGGATTGATTTGTGTGTGTGTGTGTATATATATATATATATATATATATATATAATGTTTTATATGTTTAGCTGAGAGTGTTCATAAGTTTTACTAACTATATGATGAACACATATGGATGATTGTATTGATATAGGTTTTAGATTAGAATATCCAGATGTTGATGGGGAAGTTAGTGAACCGTTGATTTTGGAATCTTTTCTGAAATAATATATCAATATAATCAAAATGCATAAATAGAGTTGCATTTGTTGCATACAAACAGACTTAAAATCCGTACAAAATGTCTAATATTCAGATACTATGGCAACGGCTTCAAAAAACATTATTGCCGAACTCAACAATGGTGAGAAATTGAATGGAGAGAATTATGAAATCTGGAATATGAAAATCTAGTATGTGCTAGAGGAGCTTGAGGCACTGGAAGCTCTTAACCTGACCATGACTGAACTAGAGGATAGTAACATTGTACAACACAAAAGGACAAGGAAGCTTTTACTACCTGGAAGAAAAAGAACTCAAGTGCTCGCATTATGTTGTCGAGCAGCATAGATAATGATATTATGCGAGAGTTCAGGCAGCACGAGAATGTTAAAGACATGTGGGACACCTTGAAAGCTTGATTTGGATAGACTTCTGTCACTAAGCCGAGACAGCTTACTATCAGGTTCGATACATATAAGATGTCGCATGGGCAGAATATGAGACAACATCTGAAGAAGATGTCGAACATGATTAGCGAACTGAAGGATCCTAGTCACATATTGTCTGATGAACAACAAGTGCAGGCTGTAATCCACTCTTTGCCTAATAATTGGGAACACATGAAGGTTAACTTGACTCACAATGTAAATGTCACAACTTTTGAGGATGCTACGCGCCATTTGGAGCTAGAAGAGGATCGCCTTCTGGCGGCTAAAACACAAATTGATATGTATTTTGTTCGCTCTAGCTCGCATGGAGCTTTGAGTTCTAAGTACAAACACCATGCTAGTTTCAAGAAGTGGAAAGGTAAAGGAGTGAAACCATCAAGTAAGAAACTAAAGTTTGAGAAGCATGGAAAAGAGAAACGTCCTGTGAAGAAAAACATTTCAAGGATGAAATGTTACAACTATGGCAAGAAGGGTCACTTCGCTCGCGACTGTGTGAAAGATCTGAAATTTCAACTAACGAGTGAAAGGCGAGCCGAAAAAGGTAGAAACCCTGAACACACTTAAAAGTGTTAGTTTTGTATCAAGTTCTGTATTTTTGACTGAATCTCAGTTTTTGTGGACTGTAAACTCAGGTGCCACAGACCATGTAGCCAGAGATAGAAGTACGTTTGTGAAATTTTGACGAATTCCAAGTGGAGTGAGATAGATCTATGTAGGAAATAACTATAGAGTGGAAGTGAAAGAAATTGGCACCTGCCAACTGATCATGCGTGGTGAATGCACTTTATTCCTGCTCGATATTCTATATGCTCCGGAGATTCGTCAAAATCTAATCTATGTATTGGGTTTAGTCAAACTTGGTTTTAGTATGAATTTCCATAATAGTAGTGTGGATTCGTTTTTAGGTACAACTTACTATGGTTCTGGTTATTTCGTGGATGGTTTTATTGTATTAGATATTGAACATGCTAGTGTGAATGTATGTTATTCCCTATTTACATCTTCTCATTATAGTGAGAATGACGTGAATATTTGGCATGCTAGGCTTGGTCATATTGGCCAATAGAGAATGAACAGATTAGCTAAAGTATTAGGCAATATTGAAAAAGTTGAATTGCCTGTTTACGAACATTACCTAGCTAGGAAAAATACGCGAAAGCCATTTGGAAGAGACACTAGAGCTGAATTTCCTTTGTAACTAGTCTATACAGACGTCTGTGGTCCAATGAATGTGAAAACAACACATGATGCTGTTTATTTCATCACATTTATTGATGATTATACTCGATATGGATATGTCTATCCGATTTCTCATAAATCAGAAGTATTAAGTTGTTTCAAGAAATTTATGACCTTAGTGGAAAATCAGTTAGATAAGAAAATAAAAGTTTTGAGATCCAATTGAGGTAGGGAGTATTTATCTGATCACTTTAGATATTTATGTGATGATAAAGGAATAGATAGACAATTATCCATTCCATATTCTCCACAACAAAATGGAGTAGCTGAAAGAAGAAACAGAACCTTACTTGAAATGGTTAGGTCTATGATGGAGCAAGCTAATTTACCGATCGCCTTTTAGGGTGATGCTTTATTGACTGCTGCCTACATACTTAACCGAGCACCTTCCAAATCAATCTCTTCAACCCCATATGTGTTGTGGACAGGTCGAAAATCTAATTTAAGCTTTCTTAAACCTTGGCGTTATGCTGCCTATACTCATGAGTCATCTCATAAATATGAAAAATTGAGACCAAGAGGCAAAAAAGAATATCTTCATAAGATACTCAAAACACTCTAAAGGATATGTGTTCACAGGTGAGAAAGAAAGCGGAAGCGTGACTGAATTTGAATCAAAAGATGTCACATTCTTAGAGAATGATTTTTTAAGAAAGGGCGAAATAGGTGAAGACTATTCCCTATTTGAGACTTTAGGTCAGGATAATGGAACTGCTGGATATAATGATCCAAGTAGGAGCAATGTGAGAAGTGGGGAGTTGAGTGCGAACCAGTCTTAATTGCATCCACTTGATGATTCAATACCATTATCTTGTCCAAGTGGGGACATAATGGAAAACGAAGTACCTCTGATACAATCTTCTCCACGGCGAACAAATCGCAAAAGTATTCCTCGACGACGCTTTGATATTAAAGGGGAAGTTTTCATGATCGTTCCACTAGAAAAGAATGAGCCAAGAAATGTAAATAAGGCTCTATCATGCCCTGACAAGGAAAAATGAATGAAAGCAATGGAAGAAGAAATGGAGTTAATGAGATCAAATCATGTTTAGGAATTGGTTGATCTTCCAAAAGGAGACCTCTTTTGCGTTTTTGATTCAATCAACTCTTCTACTTTTCGCGAAAAAAGAAATAAAAAAATAAGAAGTAAAAAACAACGCAGAGCCATTGGGAACAAATGGGTTCTTAAAATAAAGCACAAGACCGATGGTTCAATTGAAAGGCATAAGGCTCGCCTTGTGGCGAAAGGGTATAACCAACATAAAGGAATTGACTATGAAGATACTTTTTCTTCTGTGATAAGATTTACCTCAATTCATCTTATTCTAGCAATAGTGGCTAGTTTGGATCTTGAGTTATATCAAATGGATGTTAAGACTGCTTTTCTCAATGGAGAATTAGATGAAGAGATCTATATGGAATAACCTGTAGGGTTTATTAAAAAAGGCCAAGAACAAAAGGTTTGTTGACTTCTAAGATCGATATACGACCTTAAATATACACTTTCATAATGCCATAGTGGCACATGATTTTGAGATGATCAATGAAGATAATTGCGTGTATATCAAAAGATCCAAAGGTTACTTTGTTATTTTGTCATTATATGTTGACGACATACTAATTGCTGGAAGCAATATGGAGTTTGTCAAGATAGTCAAAAGTTGGCTATCTTCTAATTTAGAAATGAAAGATATGGGTGAAGTTATATGCATTCTCGGAGTTAAGATTTCAAGAGATCATTTTAAAAAATTGTTGTTTCTTTCGCAAGAGATATATGTCAATAAAGTTCTTGAACGATTCCATATGCAAGATTGCAAACACATTGATACTCCTATTGCAAAAGGTGAAGGGCTAAGTCGAAGAATATGTCCTAAGGCTCCACAAGAACAAGAACGAATAAAAAACGTTCCATATACCAGTGCTATTAGAAGTCTCATGTATGCTATGATGTATACAAGGCCTGAAATTTGTTATGCGTTTGAACTGGTCAATAGATATCAATCCAATCAAGGTCAAGCACATTGGACTACCGTTAAGAGAATCTTGAGATATCTGAAAGCAACTGCCGATTACTCACTGACGTATCGAGGAAGTGGTCTGCATCTTGAGGGCTACACTGATGTTGACTAGGGAGGAGATTTGGATGAGAGGAAATTCACTTCTGGAAATGTATTCTTACTGAATAATGGCGCCATATCGTGGAGCAGTAAGAAACAACAGTGTATAGCCTTATCCATCATGGAAGCCAAGTTCATAGCATTACCAACGACTGCACAAGTAGGTGTTTGGTTTAAAAGATTTATGGATCCCTTGAATGTTACTAGAGATGCTACAAATCCTGTGAAAGTTTATTGTGATAGTCAGATAGCAATTGCTTACACCAAGGATCCTAAGTTCCATAGCAAGACCAAACACATAAACATTAAGTATAACTATGTCAAGGACATGGTAGCAAAAAGGAAGTAAATCTACAATATATATCTACGCATAGAATATTTGCAGCTCCCATGACAAAGCCAATCCCTATAGATATTTTCTTTGGTCATGTAAAGATTCTAGGACTACGTAGAGGTTGTTGTATTGAATATTTGTATTTTTCCCCAACATTTATAATTGATGATGTTGTTTGTCAATATGGAAGTCTATATGTCTATTTGATATTTGTTCATGTTAGTGCTTGGTGCATTATATTGATAATGTATGTTGGACAGATGAGAGATTAGCCCACTCACATGGGTAATCGTCTTTGTTTATTATGTAACGAATAGAGATGTGGCAATTTTAAGCTTATTATCTAGGTGATAATTGAGAGCTCAAGCTTAAAATCATAATGTCGCCTTAACAGAATGTCAAGATGACGACTTATTACTTATAATGTCTGGAAGCGAAATGACCCACAATTTCGCTTTATCTGCATAAATTGCCAGATGAGAGTTTTGATGAAAACTCTTGGCTAAAGTTGTTACACGAACTCAAGTTAGACACTGAGTGTGTCAAAATGATCATATGTGCGGTATTAAAATAAAAAGACATATGTTTAATGGGGAATGAGAAAATACCGTAATACGTATTTCATATTATATATACATAATCGACCAATGAGAGTTGTCAAAAGTTACGATTTCAATTTTCTTAAGCCGTGTAAGACTCTCGAGGAGAAAAGTTCTCAATTTTAGAACCCTCATGACTTTTCGTTTTTTCTCGAAATTTCTATTTAGTGTTTGCTATCTTAGAGTGTCGCCTATGGTCATGAAATTGATTCAATCTAAATGGACACTTCTAGAAAAGCGAGCTAAACTGAAATTGAGAGGTCTAATGAATAGGGAAGAATGATTTTGAGTTTTTCAGTCACATTATGGATTATATTCACAGACTGGTCAATTACAATTATTTAGTATGATCATGTCACGCCCCGCGCCCCATCGCGAGCACGCAATCATCCCTGCAAGCAAAACCACAACTATCTCTCGGCGGTCTCAATGATCCACTTATATATAAAGGAAGATCGAGAGATGAAATAATTTACATTAAGCACACGGAAGCGTTTCCCAACAACTTCCCGTACCACATGAATATATATATATATATCCCAAGACTAAGCAGGACTGGATAGCATCAAAAGGTCGTACATCAACATCAACTGGTCACATCTACTACAAACCGCTATACACTAAGGCGACGGGTAAACATGTCAAAAGATGTCCACAAAATCCACTAGGGAAAGGGGATCAGGTCGCTAGTCAAAAAGTCAGGTCATCATCCGAAGTCGCCTAGGAAGAACTGCTGGAATCTCCGGTGTCCTCGCTCTCCTCTAACGGCTCGTACTAGGAGAAAGTCTCTGATGGAACCTCTACGGTCGCTTCCTACGACTACTCAGCCCGGTCTCCGTCCACGGTCGCCTCCTGGTCCAGCTCGGATGGATCTCTCTCGGACGGCTCCGCCACGATGACCTCATCCTCTAGCGGTGGCACGGGAAACTCAGCTGTCGGCGTCCGCTCCGTGCCGTTCCTTGAACCAACCACTGAGCCCTCGGGAAACTCTTGGTCTGCTATCGTCTGACACCAAGGAGGTATGACACCCTCTGGAGCCTCATGGTGCTTCAGCAGCCCGACCTTCCTATCCCCGTCCTATCTAAACCAAGCCTCGAACCGATGAGGCTTACAGTCAGGTTCGCCCTCATCTACCCAAACTACTGTACATTTCCTTATGTATTTATTACCTTGCCTATCGGGAAACTCATCGTAATACGCCGTCATCTCCTGCGAGTCCCCGAATCTGATAGGCCACATTGCTATTGCCTAAGATCTGTAAAGTAGAATTTCCCCAAAAGGGGTGAGATACACATCTTAGTAAGAAAAACCTAACCCTAGGTCAGGTTGACCGTCCACTCGGGCAGTCAAGTCACTCAACCCATCCAACTCATGAACTCACGAGGACATGACAGTCATAATTCAATAAACAATAATGCATAGAGGACAGGCCAGCATTTATATTCTCATGTCACACACAGTTGTACGTATATGCTCAGCATGTCACTTCACCACACCAATCAACCTCTGTCTGCCTCATTCTCTAGCCCGCGATTAGATCGCATCAGGCTCGGCCCGCGTAAACGCATCAGACCCCGGTTCAATTTCCAGGCAGAGTCTATGAGCTCGTATTCTGTCCCGCGATTATATTACATCAAGACTGTGGCTATCTCAACCCCGCGACTCCGTCGCATCAGGGTGCCACCTTTTCATAATCCACCACGCGACCTCGTCGCATCAGGGTCTCAACCTCCGCCCCGAGTCTCATACGCCTCAGGGCCATGCCATGCAATGTTACAATCATGTCTCATGCCACATCATATCAATTAACTTGATTTTTAAAAATCAAATTTCATAACCAATGGCCAATGCGCATGATAATATGTTTAATAAATTTCATGGCATGCAATTCAATTCAAATAGTACTCAGGCACTCAGACCATTCACACATAGGCTAGGTCAAATAATCATTCTATAATGTCCAAGGGCGCATCAAGCTATTACATGCGAGGATTTTCTCATAAATCGTTCCGTTCGGCCCTCGACATACCCAATCGAGTCCAATCCCCCTAACCTCGATTTAAGAAATTCCTTACCTCCGCTTAATAACGCAAATTACTCCTCCTTGCACCTCCTAAGGTTCGGCCAACTCAAGTCCAAGGTTAATCCGTCGCGCAACCTAGGATAATCAATCGATTTTGTCAAATTTCAAGTTCAATCCCTCCATTCATCCATCCAAATCATCCATTAGATACTCCTCATCATCACAACACATCATACACACCAAATTACAACACAATCCCAGCCTATTCAGCCCTCCACAGAACTGGTTTGGCCCAGGATTGAACCGGTTCCATTCGGTTCTGTTCATGCCGGGTCCAACCGGCCTTAATCTATCTCAAATCCATCAAATATACACCATTCTACCTCTTATAATATATACCTAAGAGTTTTGAAGTCTCACCGTGAGTTTCAAGTCGCGCGGTTGCCGGAAAGTCGTTGGAAGTCGCCGGAGCACTCACACACAAAATACCGACAGATTCTGGGCATAATGTACAAGGGTTGTTCATGGTCAAAAAATTATCAAATAAATCCCAAATTTTTACCACAGAACCATCTATATGTCTACTTGATCTCCACAAAATTTGAGCCAAATATTCCAAGTTTTCGGCTGTCTAAAGGGTTCAGAACCGAACCTACCTCAAACTGGAATATATTCCGTTGACCTGTGGGAGAATGCTTGCCCCGAATTTCTCAGAGCTCCAAATGACCTGATTCCAGTTGG
Source organism: Rhodomyrtus tomentosa (assembly GCA_028455895.1). Lineage (NCBI taxonomy): Eukaryota > Viridiplantae > Streptophyta > Magnoliopsida > Myrtales > Myrtaceae > Rhodomyrtus > Rhodomyrtus tomentosa. The sequence continues at coordinate 41,396,829 of JAPCWY010000003.1, read as the reverse complement.
AGGACGTCGGAAAGACGTGGGGCTACGTCTGGCTACTGGGCCGGCAGCAGGGGACGGTCGGAGGTAGCGGTCGTACGGACCGAACGGCGGCGTCCGGCGGGGTCGGGTGGAGCAGAAACTGGAGAAGAAGAAGAAGAAGAAGCAGCTTGGTCTGCTCTTTGGGGGAACAAAAATGGCCGAATGGGGGGTTTGAGGAGAGAGAGAGAGCTGTTTATTATCCCAAAAAAATTTAAATTAATTGAGGTGATTGGTAGGTGGGCATTAATTGGTGAAATGATCTACTACCCTTGGATGCTTGACACTTGTCCATTGTTCTTCTCAAGGGCATCCAATAGCCATCAATTGCTCTTCAATTTGCAGCAGCTTGGGGGAGGAGAAATGTCCATTTTGCCCTTCCTTCAATTATAAAGACAAAGTCCTAAGCTTGAGGGGCATTTTGGTCTTTTTACCTCCGATGTTCGGAACGTCGTTTTTCTCGTTTCTGACTTCTTCGATAGGGCGACGGCCAATCCATTTGATGTTGAAATTCTTGATTTTCCTTTTTCAAACTTTTCAGGACTCAATTATGATCGTTCCTTCTACCAGACGTGATTCCAGCCCATTCCGAACCGACGGGCGGCTTCTGCAGACTATACGCGTATCGACCCCGTGATTCTCGTCACGTTTAGAGCTCGTCAATTCATGGCGGCCTTGGTTGTCATGTAATTGCGAGGGCTTATCGCTAGTCCCTGTGGTCTCGATCATCACAGTCCGATTTAGGATAATTTTGCAAATCGTACGTTGGTTAAGCGGCATCACCCACGGTCCAACCGCACGATGCTCGCATGGTAATCCTTAATCGTTCTTAGATCGGCCTTTTTGCGGTCCTAAATATCCCCTCGACAATCCTTATGGTCAAAGCGCCATTTCCTATTCGAGTCGCCTAGGTCCACGTATCTCGTCTTGCGTTAGCCTTTCCCCTTTGGTTAGTCTGCTCAAATTGATCAGATTTGAGTGGAATACAACTGAAATACATCGCTTGATATAAATAAACTTCTCATTACAGAGTCTGAAGTTGATTGAAAATCAGAATGTCACAAATCATAATTGTGAATATAACGTATTTAATTTTTAAATAAGATCCAGTGAGATATACAAAAGTGACTGATCGATCTAGGGTACACCATACTAAAATCTATCTTTGATTATGCCCATTTTAGGGCTGTCATATACTCTCAACGGATATATGACAACGAGCTCTTAATGTATGCTGGTTACACGAGTTATTTGCCAATATGAACTTTGCGAAGATATTAAGAGTTATGTTTGACCATATGTAGGCGAGTAGGAGTTTTTTGGCCCTCTGTAGGCGAGTGGGAGTTGTTTGCCCTGCATGGGCGAGTGGGAGTTATTGGATAATATTAAGTGGAGTCAACGGGGTTACGGTGTGCGCCCATGTGGGCAACTACACCCCCTTTAGTAGTTATATTCATTCAAACGTGAAAGATCACGTTGGTTGAATATATGTCAAATAACTGACGTCTTCTCCATTCTTTCAGTCAGTCGCTCCCAAGAACAGAAAAAAGAAAAACGCTCCTCCTGGACTACACTCCTCCCGACTCATCGTTGATTGACATTGACAACAGAGGAACTCCAAGATCGTAAAGGGCTCTTAACCGGTGAAAGTTAAGGTATGTTCTAATAATATATTATCCTCGATCGGTGATTCAAGTGATCCAATTGGGCATTTTTTCCGTAAATTAGATTTTGTTATGAATGGGTTTAGAACCCAACAATCCCGTTAGCACCGACAGAGTTCACGTCAATGCCAATTGGGTCCATGTCAATGCGACCGATCAAAATTGATTGGATAGACTGAACTGACACAAATGCAAAATTTTTAAAATTGAGTTGATACAAAATCAAAAGGTTTAAAACTGAATTGACAAAATTAAAGGTTTATGATTGAATTGAAAAAAGTGCAACAAGGATTTTTAATGAGAGAAATTCATATATTCATTTTTTTTTGCATGGGCTTGTTCTTAGTAGGGTATGCAACCGGACCGGCTAGAACCGAGTACCAGAGTGGATCACCCCAAAAATCGGTCAGGTACTTAGTTCCACATTTTTTGAACCAATTTATATAGGTACGGTTCCTAATTCTAGGTGAAGATCCACCCAGGAACCGAATCGATTTTGCAAGCAATTCTTAACCATAATAAAAACAACATAATATTTGTAAGTTTAGTCTAACTCTGACTTGCCTCATTTTTTTTTTCTCTATTCTTGTAGCCTCTTTCTCTTTTCTTTGGAACAGTGTTTTATGCATGAATGGAGAATGGAGTTTAAACATTTATTTTGATGAATGGGGAGCAAAGTTTTATAATTTGTGTTTTATGTTATGTGTTTGAACTTTTTATTATTGATAATTGTACGTGGGTACGTCTTTGGAATTTTGATCATTCATAGTTGTATTTGACCACGTGTTTGGCGTATCGGGATTTATGATGCTTATCTTTTACTTTGAGCCGTTATGTTGCTTATATTATTTTGCTGTAGAAAAAGAAATCAAATAAAAGTAAAGAACAGCTCTCAAATAAACCCTAAAATCGGACTGGAAAATAATATAGATTCTAGGCTCCTAAAATCGAGAATCAATTACAACATGATACGTTCTAGGTTTCAAGTCTGGAACCCACCCACCCTGAAATCGATCACCCTTAATTCTTAACAAGCTCTCCATCAATGGTTTCCACTTTGTTTACTGTTCAAGTTGTTATCTGAGCTTAGGTTTCATTGCTCTGGGAATGCTGTCTCATTTTTGATGGTGTGTTTCCTAAAACTCAATGTAGTGAAAAAGAAGGAAAAGGACATGGCGGTGAGGTTGCGGAAGGAGGAAGGAAAAGAAGGAGAGAAAGAGGAAGAAAATAAATAAGAATTAGGATGAAAATGCTTTTGACCATATTAAGATATTATTGGCAGATAAGATCGGGGCCTTATTCGAGATTAAGTTTGCCACTTTGGGCCCTTATCCGGGAATAAATTTGTCACTTGCCTTATTTGAGAAAACAAATCTTCTCTTTTGAGAAAATGGCTGAATGTAAATAAAATGGTAGTTCTTTACCGGACAAAAACAAACAAGCTTATGCACAACGTATGGACATTTATGCGCAATTTAAGGGAATACGAAGAACTATCCTTTTACATGGCGCTCAAAGTGGAATCCCTTTCTTACACAACGAATATTCTCGTGTTGAAACTCATGCATAATCAGAAAAGATGCAGAAAATCTCCATATTATCTCCAACACAATTAATGCTCCTTTCCCCAGTGGGATCCCATACCCATTCATAGACTGAGTACATTCTTGTTTAGGAAATTAATTGCCAATCTGTAAAAGACCTTCTGTTCTTAAGGACGAGGTGTTTTAGTTTCCATCAATCAGGCTCTCCGGTATGTTCTTACATGGTTCTTTCTATCATAGTATAGTCTGAGAAAAAAAAAATCTTTCTTCTACTTTTTTTTTGTCTGGGAAGTTCTATATGCCAAACCATTGAAATCCTTTTCAAATAGGTATCTCAAGATGGCATCAACTTTGATGATCCTCATTCTATCAGTCGGAGCATTGCTGCACCACCATATCGGCATCACAGAGGCACAGCTTGACATCGGTGTGAACTACGGAATGGTAGGAGACAATCTCCCCTCTCCGGCGACCGTTGTCCAACTCTACAAGAAGTGCAACATTGGAAAAATGCGACTTTTCGACCCGAACCCCGATGTGCTCAATGCGCTTCGGGGCAGTGGAATAGACATCACGCTAGGCATAAAGAACCAAGACTTACAAGCCATAGCATCGAGTGCAGATGCGGCTAAGACATGGTTCGACATCAACGTGCAACCGTACACGAACGACCTCACTTTTCAGTATATTGTGGCTGGTAATGAGGTCGTCCCTGGAGATTTGGCTCAATATGTATTACCGGCTATGCAAAATTTACAAACTGTTATAAGTAATTATAGATATACTGGAATGAGGGTGTCCACAGTAGTTGCGATGAGTACACTGGGGAGTTCATACCCTCCCTCGAGCGGTGCATTCGCCGACGAAGCTCGGACGGACATGGTTGGAATCATAAACTTCTTGTCGGGCACTAGCTCGCCATTACTGGTTAATGTCTATCCCTATTTCGTATATGCCTCAGATCCAACTCACGTGAGATTAGATTATGCTCAGTTCACTGCACCTGGTCCAGTGGTGCGGGATGGTGACTTGAGTTACTCAAACTTGCTCGATGCGATGGTTGATGCTTTCTACTGGGCCATGGAGAAGGAAGGCGTGAGCAGCGTGGATGTGGTGGTTTCCGAGAGCGGTTGGCCGTCGGCTGGTAACGGAGACTTCACCACTCCGGAGCTTGCACAAACTTATAATCAAAATTTTGCGAAGAAGTTTCTTGCCAGGCAAGCAACTCCTAAGAGGCCTGATCACTACTTGGAAGGATTCATCTTTGCAATGTTTAATGAGGATAAAAAACCCCCGGGCGTGGAGCAAAATTGGGGCTTATTCTATCCGGATGGCAAGCCGGTTTATCCTGTATTTTCATAGGGTTGATTAAGACTATATCAATAAGTATTTACGATCCTATTCATCTACTTGGATCTAGTTACAAGTCAATGAATTGTTTACATGAATCCTCATGCAACAGGAATCTAATAAAAATCTCAATTTCAAGTAACAGTAGATTGGAAGTTTTCAATCTTACGTACTGATTTCAATTTGCTTCTAAATTTTTGTAGTTCTAAGTCTTCTGATTTTAAGGGAAGGACAAACACTCTCTAAAGTAAGTTGCTAGCTAATGGTATGATAGTGTTATCACTTATTTCTGAACACACGATTTCCTAATGCAAAACGGTAATGATGTGTAATCTACAGTTGAGATTTTATGGTCCCTGACAATACTGTCAAGGAAGAATTTTCCCTCTATAAAAACCACCACATACAGGTCGCCCATGCCTTCCTTCTTCATCGTCCATTATAATGTGCATGATCACATTGAGCATGTTCCTCTCAAGTTGTCATCTTTAGGTAACTGGACAAGACTAAGTGAATTGAGCGTAAGCAAACCGCACATTGGTTGGGTACGGGAAGTACACCAACTACGGATACACATTAAGTAGCTAGTACTTGACAAGAAGCTTGTGATCCCACCCATGTCGGCCTAAGCTTCATCGGAGAATGCACCGTTTAACGTTCTAAAACCATGCCAAATGTGTCCGAAAAAAGAAGGGCCATTTGTTTGCCCGGAAGCTGTCCGACTGCAGCCAAGAACTCCTGAGATGCCAGAGCGATTGTCACAAAAACCCTCACTCCATCACATTTATAATTTGCTTAAATTGGTTGAAGATTTTACGTTGTCTGTAATACATATAGGGCTAAATTTCCGGAGATGACTTCGACGGAAATATACGGAAGACTGACGTTGCTCCTATGGAGTTACAGATTGGTGCCCAATCATGTGTTGGCTGCATCAGCGCTGGATTCTTGGTTTCTTATGCGGTACTTGCAATCTTGTACTTGTACAGTCGGACCCCCTCGGTCGGAGAAGGGAAATTGTCTCCAAGCATTTCCTGCTTCACGTCCATGTCAAGCGGCACCTTCATAAAATCGATCCGATAGTGAAACAATATTCAGGATCCAATAGAGACTGTGCGAAACCGGGGATATGCCGTCGATAATTCGGTTCTAGGCACTATGCAGGCCGACGACGTAGAAGCCGAAGCTCCGATAACTCACCTTGGGCACAGGAGACTACTATATCTGTCTACTCGATGGTAGCCAATCGAAGTTGACGTAGAGTCTACCTTCCCCATCGTCATGCCTCTAAATTGAGAGAAAATATTATTCTTCCCTTCATCCCAACCTCCCAGGAAATACCCTCGAATTTTTACGCCCTAGAGTTCAGACTGACTTTTGCTTTAATTACAATCTTGCACTTCTTGTAGAGTCGGACCACCGCGGTTGGAGAAGGGAGATTGTCCCCAAGCATTTCTTGCTTCACGTTCATGTCAAACGGCACCTTCCTAATATCGATCCGATAGTGAAGCAATACTAAGGTTCAATTTGTTTCGCAAAAAATAAATATTTTAGAAATTACTTTCCTACAAATGATTCCTTTTATCGCTTTACAACAATTAATGAACAAACAATATATTTGCTGTTTATAAAAATAATTAGACATATATCGTTATCTATAATGAAAATATTTTTCATTAACTAATTATTTCAAACAATAAAAGTGATCGTTTTTTGGAAAATAATTTTTTAAATATTTTATTTTTCCCGAAATAAATGAAGTTTAAATTGGATAAAATGAATATCCTCAAAGCCAAGGGCATCTCTTACATTTTCACTATCAATAATAAGAATAATGAAAATAATCTCACGACGATACGAAAATTAATTTCCAAATAATGATTCAAGAACGATGAACTGTAACTAGACATGCATCCTTTGACGTGGACATTTAAAGAGGGAATGCTCTTTTGATCCTAATTTATCAGAAGAACTAATTAGTAATGATTAACTAACACTACACACACACATAATGGGAAATAATGAAAATTTCTCTTCTGATTGAAATTAAATGGTCACCTTCCAATTATACTGTATATAAATATCTATTGTCTATGTTGCCTTTATTGAAAAATATAAGATATTTTGATGGGAGATTGAATGAGAAAGTGTTTCTCAAAGACCACTCTTGAGTTGGAAGTGGAAAGTACATTGTGAATGTTCTATATAGAGTTACACTTCTTTAGAATAATAACTTTCATAATACATGCGTTATGCCTCACGCATACGCGAAGGAGGGGTGCAAATCTCAGACCCTAACGAAGTCTCAATAAGTTGAAACTTGGGCACAAATGCAAGATCGAAAAGTGAGCCTCACTACAAGCCTAATTTTACCTTTTGTTTCAATTTTTCCAACTCAAGCCATTATAAATTTTATATAACAACTGTTGAGTTAATTAACGACATATTGATGAAATTAACTAAGTAACGGGGCTATTACGATTTTGTGGCTACAGAATTAAATGCATAATGACTTTGTTGCCATTACAAAGCATAATGGTTTAGTCGTTAGAAATTTTATATAACAGCTGTTGAGTTAATTAACAGCATGTTAATGAAATTAACTAAGTAACGGGGCTATTTCGATTTTGTGGTTACAGAATTAAATGCTAACGGCTCTGCTGCCATTACAAAGCATAATGGTTCTGTCGTTATGGCTCTATTGCCGTTACAAAAGCATAACGGCTCTGCTGTTATAGTTTTACCGTTATGGTTATGCTATTACATAATTAAAATCATAACGGTAGATTTATTCAATCGTTATTATTTATTTCCGAAATGCCCCCACTTACCTTGTAAATAGGCAACTTCACATTCTATTTCAAGAAGACAAAAGACAATACAACAAAAAAAAAATCTGTTTTCCTTCTCTTTCAAATCTCTACATTTGCATTATTTTCGAGAGTGTTCACGTTTTGTTCAAGTTCGCCGAAAACTTTGGAGTGTTGTTCTTGCATCTATCGCTGCTAACCGTTGTATCCTAGAAGACAAGCGTTCGCATAACCTCAAAGCACGTACGAGAGGGGACGAATCTATTTTAAGGAAACTACGTCGAACACAGGTCTCGGTATTTGTATCAATTCAATTTCTTTCAATACTGTTGTGGTTCTGTTCAACGATTTTGCTTCTGTCGATTCAGCGTTGTGCTTCTGCCAACTCAATGTTTGTGCTTTTGCCGACTTTGTGTTTGTGCTTCTGCCAAATTAAGTTTTGTGCCTCTTTATGGATTATCCTCTGCTTCTGCTGCGGTTTCTTTCCACCATGGTGAGAAACTTGAAAAGTTCAAGGGATCGAACTTTAAAAGGTGGCAGCAAAAGATGTTTTATTTAACAACTTTGAATCTTGCGAGATTCTTGACTGAGGAATCTCCTAAAGTATCCGATAGAGAAATGGATAAGCAAGCCTTCAATGCTGTTGAGATTTCGAAACATTTTGACTTCCTATGTAGGAACTATGTCGTGAATGGATTACATGACTCATTGTACAATGTCAATTGTGCAATAAAGACGGCAAAGGGGTTATGGTAATCCTTGGACCGAAAAAATAAAACAAAGGATGCCGGAGCAAAGAAATTTTCCATCGGTCGATTCCTTGATTATAAGATGGTGGATTCTAAGACTATGATCAGTCAAGTGCAAGAAATAGTGATCTTACATGAGATTCAGGTTGAAGGAATGAATTTAAGTGAAACCTTCAAAGTGGCTGCGATTATTGAGAAGCTGCCTCTTGGCTGGAAGGATTTCAAGAACTACTTCAAGACAGGCGAAGGGAAATGAACCTAAAGGAGCCGATTGTTAGACTTCGAATGAAAGAAGATATCAAAGGCTCTGAACACAAAGGATTTAATACTTCTACAGCTAAGGCAAAATTTGTGGAGCATAAGCATGGCCACAAGAATAAGAAGATTGTCAAGCCAAAGTTAGGACCAAAAGGAGGAGTTTCCAAGAACAACTTTCAAAGAAAATGCTTCAATTGTGGCAAGTTATGCCATAAATCTGTGGATTGCAGACTTCCAAAGAGGAACAAGTTTGAGACTAACATGGTGAATGACGTTACTAAAGAAGCATCAAACATAAACCTCTTTGCAATGATTTTTCAAGTGAACTTAGTTGGGTCCAATCCAAAGGAATGGTGGATTGATACTGGGGCAACTAGGCATGCATGCTCTAATAAGAACCTGTACACAACTTTCGAAGCAATAAATGGGGAGAAAGTTTTCATGGGAAACTCTGCTTCTTCTGCTGCTGAAGGTTAAGGGAAGGTACTGCTGAAGATGACTTATGGAAAAGAACTGACTCTGAACAATATTCTATATGTGCCAAAAATCTGAAAGAACCTGGTCTCCAGATCTCCGTTGAACGAGCGTGGATTTCGCATGGTGTTCATGTCAGATAAAGTTATTTTGTTTAAATCTGGAATGTATGTGGGGAAGAGATATGTATCTGATGGGCTTTTTAAGCTCAATGTCATGACAATTGCCAATAAAGTCTTCCTTTTATATTCTTGAGTCTTCAAATTTATGGCATGGTAGACTCGGACATGTTAATTATGATACATTGCGTAGATTAATTAACTTGGAACATATGCCATCATTCCAGATTGATTCAAAACACAAATGTGAAATTTGTGTTGAGACGAAATTAACGAAATCATCATTTCAATCGATTGACAAAAGTATCGTACTCCTTGAATTGATTCATAATGATGTTTGTGATTTGAAATTCATACAAACAAGAGGTGGTAATAAATATTTTATTACATTTGTCGATGATAGCACTAAATATTGCTATGTGTATTTGCTTAAAAGCGAAGATGAAGCCTTAGATAAATTTGTTCTCTATAAGAATGAAGTTGAAAATCAACTTGATAAGAAAATCAAAAGAATGAGAAGTGATAGAGGCGGTGAGTATGAAGTACCAATTGGTGAATTCTGTGCACAACACAAAATTATACATGAAGTAACTGCGTCCTACTTACCTTAATCCAATGGTGTTACTAAGTGTAAAAATCATAGATTGAAAGAAATGACGAACGCAATTTTGTTGAGTTCAAGTTTACCTCAAAATATGTGGGATGAAGCTATTTTGTCGAGCAATTACCTTTTAAATAAGGTGCCTCGAAAGAAAGATGATAAAACCTCTTATGAGCTATGGAAAGGTAGGAGATCATTCTACACATGCTTACGAGTGTGGGGGTGTCTTGCAAAAGTGATTGTTCCAACACCAAAGACAATAATCATAGGTCCTAAAATGGTGGAATGTATCTTTATAGGCTATGCACATAGCAATAATGCATATTTTTGACACCTAAATTTTGATTTTTAGGAAATTCATTCATTTATTCCACAAAATGAGAGTTCACTATAATTCTCGCAAGAATAATTCCTCATGCATTGCATATTTTCTGTCAATTGTGTCATTTGCATCTAGGATCAGAAGTGAGCCAATTAAGCTTAATTTGATAGGAAGTTGGACCAGACTCAGTTGGTGATTTTCAAGTAAGACCATGGGGAAGCGTCGAATTTCAATGAGCTAAATTGAATTTATTTCTTGAACTCTATTTTGTTCATCCAAGCATGTTTTGGTATTTAAGGTTTTAATTTGAAAACTCATTAATTCCAAAAAGCCTTTGTTTGAGCCCAAGGTTACTCAGAAGCCCGCATAATATAGAGAATTTAGCTGGTCCAATATGCATATGCTATAGCCAAAAAATTGAAGAGTTTTAAAAGACTTTAGTCTCTTGAAGATCAGATTTTTTTTAATCCTAAGGTTATTAAGGACTCCTATCTTGACTAGGATTAGGGAATTTTTAGTCTATAAATATGAGGCTATGCTTAGGGGTTGGAGGGAGGCCACAATATTGCAATATACGGTAGATTTTGGAGATGAATGGAGGCATTCATTCTAAGCATACGGCAGAGGAGATTTGAGAGAAAAGAAGATTTACGCCCACCATGAAGCCCCTCACTTTGCAAAAGACACCAGGAAGATCTCCATAATACGTAGAGATTAACGTGGAGTGCGAGGACAAATTCACTCCCTACTTAAAGCCCGACATTGCAAAATAGTTGTCGTTTCTTCCTTGTCGCATCTCGCTAATTCCACTTGCTTTTGGCTATGTCTTGTTAATTATTTTTGCAGGACAAATTGATGTTCTCCCACCAACAATCTTCAACTTTCGGAGGCCAATTCACACCAGAATTCATGCATACAATCTGAGGAGTTTTTCTTTTTTTCTTTCTTTTTTTTTTATGATTGCAGGGAAATCCACATCAGCCCACTGTCCTCATGTATTGTCAAGCGAGCTCATCGTAATCCACCGGTTCTCCTAATAACTTTGACTGGCGATGATTTAGTTGCTGCCCGGTTCTATTTAGTCACCAGACGGTCCAATTCCGAGGCCATTGAGACACTTTCGATCTGAGAGAAAAAGGAGGAGAGCAAGGAGTCCACTGAATTCTTGGGTCAACAATTTCGCTCTCTTGTCAATGTCGATCCGTATCGAGTTCCGTAGCCGACCAAAGCTGTGCCCGCTCATTCGGATAAAGTCCCGTGCGAGCGAAATTTGGGAAGTGCAATCTTGAGGTGCAATTAAAAGTGCCGGTCTTCAACTCAACATCAACGGAGACGGTCATCATGAACGCCTCAAAGATGTCCCCTCTTTATCATGGCCATTACTTTGCCGAGCGCCTGTCCGTGATCCACAAACCGATTCCATCTTAATTCAATTCTGGAAAGTAATTTTTGCGAGGTAAGGCAAATTTGTGAATTCGATATTTTCTCGCAAATTCCAAGCATATTTTACGTATCTCATGTATATTTGCACATCTTGAAATTTTTTTGAGTATTGCGATATGTAACTTGCCTAATTTGAAAATTTGCGAATTTAGTTGATTTGACCCATCGCCGCTTAGGTTCGATTCGCTATCTTTAGAAAATCGATCTCAAACCTGGATTCCGTAAATTTTCGAAAAAAATTGCAAAGGGATGACGGTCGTGATCTTGTCGATTACCTTCCTTATATTGGCATGAATATTTTGATGGATATTTTATCTTAATTTGCATTTATTATGAAAATTCCTGAAGATTTTAGTAAGATATGGTTTCCTAAAAATCCTATCTAATTGAATTTTTAGGAAGATAAGGTTTTCTAAAAAACCTTATCTCATTAAACCTTAAGCATTTACATCAAGATAATGAAATATTCAAAGATATCCTTATTTGGCCGAAAATTTTGAAAAAAAGTAAAGAGCCAAAAAAATCACATCCATGCATATCTTATCATTTTGTATATATTTAGGATAGAAATTGCATGCTTAAATAGAATTTTATGTCTAAAATAATCCATCTTAATATATTGGGATTTAGGCCAATTTAAATTATGAAATATGCAAGACAAACATTGTTTTGGCATAGTTCTATCTTAGGAAATAAATTCATCCGAAAATTTAAAAAAAAAATCAATTTTGTTATGTCATCTTTGTTACGTCAACCATGCCATGTCATTCAACTTTTGCCATGTCATGTTAGATTGCATTTTAGCTTAGACTTCATATAGAATTGCATATCTAGGTTTGAACGTCATGTGGCTAATTTAATTTGATCATGGTCTTACTCGTACATTCATTTAGTTTGATCTGCATGTCATTAAATCTGCATTTAATTCATGACATTGCATCATATAGTATGTCATTCATGCATTGCATATCAAAAGAGAAAATCCCAAATAATTCCCTCAGATGAGTTTTAAGTTAATTTAATCTGAGTCGTTAAGTTATGACATCTCATGGAATTAAGGTATCAAAAGAGCATTAGTTTTAATTAACTAGTATAATCAAGTCCCTGAATTCTCAATCTCTGGTTCGTAGAAGTAAAATTGTTATCCCGCTATTAGGAAATGATTTTCTAACTTACTTGTTAGAAAAAGTACCACTAAATTATACATAAGCTGTGAATTCTTCTGAGGGACTATTATGGAAGGAGGCAATAAAAAGTAAAGTTGATTCTATTTTGCAGAATCTTTCTTGGGAACTAGTAGATCTTCCTCTTGGTTGTAAACCTTTAGGGTCCAAATGGGTCTTTAAAAGGAAGATGAAAGTAGATGACTTCATTGATAAGTATAAAGCTAGACTTGTAATCAAATGATATAAACAACGAGAATGCTTAGATTACTATGATACTTATTCTCATGTGATAAGAATAAACTCTATTAGGATGATACTTGCAATTACATCATTGTGAAATTTAGAAGTACATCAGATGGATGTAGAAACATCTTTCCTAAATGGTGATTTGGATGAAGAAATCTATATGGAACGACCTGAAGGTTTTATAGTTCCAAGATAAGAAAGGAAAGTCTGTAAATTGCTAAAATCATTGTATGGTCTAAAACAAACGCCAAAACAGTGACATGAAAAGTTTGATAATGCAATGATTACCAATGGGTTTAAGATCAATGAATGTGATAAATGTGTCTGCATTAAAGAGATAGAAAATGGATATGTGATTCTGTGTCTGTACGTAGATGACATACTCATTGTTAGTAGTGATGATAAAATGATCAAGTATACCCAGAATATGTTGAATTCAAGATTTGACATAAAAGATATGGGACTTGCTGATGTGATTTTAGGAAGTAAAATCACAAGAACGACAAAAGGTCTTATTTTAAACCAGTCACACTATGTGGACAAGAATCTTAAAAACTTCAACATGAATGATTCTGGTATTGCTACAACACTATTAGATAATTGTCACGTCCCGCGCCCTGGGCACAGGCACGTGACTCCCTGCGAGCGTAAACTCTATCGGACGTCTCAAGATTCACATAAATTGAGAGATGTACCATATCGATAGCATGTAGAAATGATAATATACAAACTCCTCCGTACAATAATAAAAAGGGAACCTGGGTAACGAGAGTACCAATAAATACATAACCTCCTAACTGTTCATACAAAAGCACTAGAAAGCTAAACCTGTTAGTCGGTAGGGGTAACAGGACCAGTACAAAAGACGATCATCAACATCTCTAAAAGAAGTAGGGTCTCGAGGTCATAATCAAAATATCAGACCAAAAAATAGAAACTCATAAGTCGAGCTACTGGAGTCGTCATTCTCCTCAGCATCCTCAGTAGTCTTGTACTTTAAGGATGTCTTCGAGCAAACCTACACAGTATCCTCCATCGTCTCGTCAACTGACAGTTCCATCTGGTCGTCCTCGGTAGCCTCGATCTCGATGACCTTATCGATGTCTTTCAAGGTTGGGGTCCTCTCGGGAACATTCCTCGAGCCAGCTGCTGATCCCTCGGCCTCCACCGAATCTTGAGCGGGATGACACCAACTAGGGATTACCCCACAAAGTACTTCAGTGGGCTTCAATGGCCCGGTAGTAACTTTCGCTACTCTCCTAAACCAAGCCTTGAACAGGCTTCCAGCTCTTTCCACCCTCATCGACCTAAGCTACCATGCACTTCTTAACGTATACGGTTCCCTGTCCGTCCGGGAACTCCTCAAAATAAGCGGACATTTCCTTCGGGTCACCAAATCTAATTGGCCACATTTTCACGGCCTAGGATCTGAAAATGGGGTCACACAACGGGGTGAAATTTACATCTCAGTAAGACAGGTCCTAACCCTAGATTAGGTTGATCGTACACTCAGGCGAATGCAATCAAGGACAAAACGCACATGCAATCACATGAGGCATTCAACAGTCATTAAATAACATATGGGTTCAAACAAGTGTCAAGCATGCAATCATGGCACCTTATCACATCATTGGAATCAAACACATATTGCCAAGCCAGATCACACTTTCTACCCTTCCAGTCCTCCTTATTTTCACGCCCGCGTTTAGAGCGCCTTAAGCTCGGTCCGCATAAATACGCCTCAAACCATCACATTGACAAACCCGCGTAAACGCATCAGGTTTTCAATTTTATTCCAAGCCTGTGTCGACACATCTCAAATTCCGTCCCGCATTTCAAAGCATCAGGACATTGGCCATTTCAACCCAGCGTCTCGTACGTCTCAGGGTACCATTCAACTCAAACCCGCGCCTCAGCGCCTCAGGGTATCCATTCACACAACCCCGCGTCTCAACGCCTCAGGGCGTCACAAGTTTCTCAGACATGCCAAATGCTCATTTCAATTTAGAATTCATGATCAAGTGCAAACTCATGAAATGAGCAATACATCTATGGCATGCGAGACAATTAAATTCAACATTCAAATGTAACAATCAATTCATGACACAAGCATTGTCAAGCATTCAAGCCATTTATATCTCTCAAGGATGCACAATGGACAATTACACCATAAACTTCCATGAACCCATCTAATTCACACTCAATTCGCCCAATCGAGTCCAATCATCCTAGCCAAGGTTTAGAAACTTCTTACCTCAAGCTTAATTCAACCAAATTTTTCTTCCAAGCACCTCAATCACTCAGTTCTAATGGTCCACGAACAAGTCAGCCGTGCGACCTAAGAAAATTCATCCAATCGTTAATTTTTCTTGCTCAATTCACCAACTCAATAAACATACACCTCATTGACATATCGATTGACATCCTCATACATTTCAACGATGAATTTAAAACTCAATTCCATCACCAACAGCCCCCCATAGATTCGGTATGCACAGAACCGAAACAGGGCATTTTCGGTCCGTGCATATCTGAACCAATCGGCCCTTAAACTAACTTAAATCTTTAATTTATCCACTAATCTACTTGTTAACATGTAGCTCTAGGAGTTGGGAAGTCTCACCGAAAATTTGGAGTCAAGGCGACGCCGGAAAGTCCTCGAAAGGCGCCGGTTTCTCCAAGTCTTCAACCGGTCAATTTTTATCCTTCAAACACAAGACCCATTTGGGGTTAAAAATCCATCAAATTCATCCAAAATTTTACCACATCTCATTCTACATGTCCTCTAGATGTCCATAAAATTTGGCCAAAAAATTCAAAGGTTTCGGGGTACTACGAAGTCTACACAGTGACTTACCTCTAGCTATGACAGTTTTCGATGACTTCCGGGTAAAAAGTCGGCCGGAAATCCTCAGTGAGTCAAATGACTTGATTCCACTTGGAGGTTGTCGAAAAGAGGATGAAGAAGGTGCTAGTGGTCGGCTCGAGCCCAAGCGGTGGCCGGAGGTGGCGCTCGACGGTGGCGATTCGGCGGGCAGTGGCTGGTCGGGCAGGAGCTCTCTCTCAGCGTGAAGGAAAAGGAAGAAAAAGAAGAAGATCGACAGATGGTGGTGATACTCAGCTGAAGAGGGAGAGAGAGAGAGAGAGAGGTATATACACATATTCAAGAGTCAACAAGGTTGAATGATAGGTTAAAAGTGTCTCTATCAATATCAAAGACTAATCCTTTAACACTTGTCCATGTGTCAATCAATGTTTCATCCAATGGCTGTGGTTTCGCTCAATTTTCGGCAGCTATGTTGGGGTATCAATGACCAAAATGCCCTTGTTCAATTATAAATGCAAGGCTAAGGCTTGAGGGGCAAAATGGTAATTTTACCCTCGACGTCCGGAACGTCGTTTTTCTAATTCCAAATTTTTTCAATAAGGCGATGGCCAATCCAATTGTAATGTTGGAATTCTTGATTCTCCATTTTCTAATTTCGAGATTCGTTTCTGAATCCTTTCTTTATCAGATATGATTCCAGCCTATCTCGAACTGACGGACGGCTTTTGCAAACGTTACGCGTATCGACTCTGTGATTCATATCACACTTAGGGCTCGTCAATTTATGGCGGCCTTGGTTGTCATGTAATTGTGAGGGTCTATCATTAGTTCCAACGGTCTCAATCGTTACTGTTTGATTTACGAAAATTTTGCAAATTATACAATGGTTAAGCGGCATCACCCATGCTTCAATCGTATAATGCTAGCAATGCATTCCTTAATTGTTCTTAGATCGGCCTTTTATGGCTCTAAATGTCCTCTCGACAATCCTTATGGTCAAAGTGTTATTTCTTATTTGAGTTCGCTAGGTCCACGCACCTTGTCCCACGTTGGCCTTTCCCCTTTGGTCAGTCAACTTAAGATTGATCAGATCCGAGCTAGATATGACTGAAATACATGTTAGATACATTCTTATTAATAAGTCCTAAAATGGCAGAAAAAATCAGAATGTCACAACTCTTCCCCCCTTACAGAAAGTTCATCCCCGAAATTTACAATAAATCTAGTTACTCAAACAAATGGGGGTATAGATGTCTCATCATTTCCTCGCTTTCCCATGTAGCGCCTTCGATTCCATTGTGCTCCCAAACAACTTTTATCAATGGAATCGTCTTATTCCTTAGAATATGCTCATTCTGATCTTCGATCCTGATTGGCTTCTCTATGTAGGATACTCTATCATGCACTTTGATAATCTCGTAATTCAATACATGCGTCAGGTCCGGTTCGTACTTCCGTAGTATTGACACATGAAAGACGTCGTGCACTTGGGATAGTTTAGGCGGTAAGGCAAGCCTGTTGGCTAAGGTCTCAATCCGTTCTAGAATCTCAAATGGACCTACGTACCTTGGACTCGGTTTTCTTTTCTTTCTAAATCGAGACAATCCAATCATCGGCGACACCTTAAGGAAAACATGATCACCTACTTGAAACTCCAAAGGCTTACGTCGTTTGTCCGCGTAACTTTTCTGACTACTATGTGCCGTCTTCAATCTATCTCGAATTATCTTCACCGCCCCTACAGATTGCTCTACCAACTCTGGGCCTGTAATACTTCTTTTTCTAACTTCGTCCCAGCAAATCGGTGTCCTACAAGCTCTTCCGTAAAGCGCTTCAAATGGTGTCATTCGAATACTCTGCTAATAGCTATTATTATATACAAACTCCACCAAGTGCAGCTGATCCTCCTATCCACCTTTGAAGTCTATTACACACGCTCTCAACATGTACTCGAGCGTCTGAATTGTCCTCTCCAATTGCCTGTTCGTTTGTGTATGGTATGCTGTACTAAATTGTAGTCGAGTTTCCATTGCATCTTGAAGACTTTTTCAGAAGTTCGCTGTGAACTTGGGATTTCTGCCGCATGTACAGTTCGGCATATCTATCCATCGCGAAATCCTTTCACACAGGGATGAAGTGTGCAAACTTGGTCAACCTATCCACGACTATCCAAATAGAATCGTGGCCTCTCTAGCTCTTTGGAAGTCCCATCACAAAATCCATTGTTACGTGCTCTCATTTCCATTCGGGAATCTCTACTGGCTATAACAATCCACCAGGCTTACAGTGTTGTGCCTTCACCTGTTGGCATGTCAAGCACTTCGCCACATCCACTTTCATCCCGTTCCACCAATAGTGTTGATGCAAGTTCTGATACATCTTCGTGTTTGCTGGGTGGATACTATAATTGCTTCTATGAGCCTTCGACAAAATACTTTCTCTAAGTTCTTCGTCCTTTGGTACACATAGACGCTCTCGAAATTTCAAAATCCCATCCTCTAACACTTGGAATTCGAGTTTCCTTTTCGTTGCGTCCATCTCTAGGATTTTCTGAATTTCTGGACTCGTATGCTGCAAGGTTTTTATCCTTTCCTGGATATCAGGTTCTATTCTCAGTGTGGCCATCAAACTGGATAACTGACAAACTTCCAATCTGAATTCAGAATCCCTCAAATTTTCCAATAACGACCACCCTTTCAATAGTAGACAGACGATACTCGATTTCCGACTAAGCATATCCGCGACTCGATTCACTTTCCCAAGATGATACAGTATATAGCAATCATAATCCTTAAGCAGCTCCATCCATCGACGCTGCCTCATGTTCAGTTCCTTCTGGAAAAATAGATACTTCAAGCTTTGGTGATCAGTATAAATCTTAAATTTCTCGCCACACAAATAATGCCTCCAGATCTTCAGAGCAAAGATGGTCGCTGCTAATTCTAAATCATGAGTCGGGTAGTTCATCTCATGCGGTCTTAGTTGTCGGGACACGAAGGCAACCGCTCTTCCATGTTGCATTAGCACACAGACTAGTCCCTTTAGCGATGCATCGCTATATATTTCATTGCCCCTAGGCCCTGATGGAATCGCTAATACCGGTGCGGTCGTTAACCGATGCTTGAGCTCTTGGAAACTCCTTTCACACTTATCCGTCCATTCAAACCTTGTTTCCTTCTTGGTCAATCTCGTCAGTAGGATAGCTATAGATGAAAACTTCTGCACGAAACGTCTCTAATATCCCGCCAATCCTAGGAAACTTCAGACTTCCATGACAGTAGTAGGCCTAGGCCAGTTCATTACAGCTTCGATCTTCGCAGGATCCACCACAATTCCTTCTCCAAACACAACATGGCCAAGAAATGCCACTTTATTCAGCCAAAACTCGCATTTGCTAAACTTAGCATAGAGCGAGTGTTTCCTCAATGTCTGCAAAACAGTCCTCAGATGCTCTTCGTGTTCTTCGTTACTTCTTGAGTAAATCAGGATATCGTCGATAAAAACTATAACAAATCTATCTAAGAATTCCTTGAACACTCGATGCATCAAATCCATAAATGCGGCTGGAGCATTGGTCAGTCCAAAAGGCATCACAGTAAATTCGTAGTGACCGTACCTTGTCCTAAAAGCGGTTTTAGGTATGTCTTCTTTCTTGATTCTCAACTAGTGTTACCCAATCCTCAGGTCAATCTTAGAGAATACGAAGCTCCTTGTAACTGATCAAATAAGTCATCAATCATCGGCAGTGGGTACTTATTCTTCACAGTCACTTGATTCAACTATCCATAGTCGATGCATAGACGCAAGGACCCATCCTTTTTCCTCACAAACAATACCGGTGCTCCCCACGGTGAAGCACTCGGTTGGATAAACCCTTTGTCCAATAATTCCTGCATTTGCACCTTTAACTCCTTCAATTCTGATAAGGACATTCTATAGGGTGCCTTTGAGATCGGCTCCGTTCTGGGAGCTAACTCGATCACAAATTCAATTTCTTGCTTTGGTGGCAACCTTGGTAACTCTTGAGGAAAAATGTCAGGAAACTCAAGCACTACTGGGATGCTTTATAGTTTAGGTTCCTCAGCAGTCGTGTCCATAACTACGACTAAATACGCCTGACATCCTTCAGTCATCAACTTCGTCACTTCACGGGACGAAACTAAAGGAATCGAGGTTCCTCCTCGACTTCCCACAAATTCAAAACTAGAGCGACCTTCTAGATAGAAACGAATTATCCTACTACCACAATCCACTACTGCCCTCTGTTTACCTAACCAGCCCATTCCTATGATCACATCGAAGTCATACATGGGCAACACAGCTGAATCGATACTCTCTTTACTACCACCAATTACGATCCTACAGTCAGCACAACCCAATGAAACCAGCACGTTATCCTTCAATGGGGTAGCAACATGTAGAATCAAACTCAACAGTTTCAATTCCATATCAACCAAATCAGCAAACCGAGCAGACACAAAATAGTGTGATGCGCTAGGATCAAAAAAAGCATAAGCAGCTTGGTCACATAAATAAACCGTACCTGTGACCACGCCTGGCGCTTCTTCTGCTTCCCTACGGGCCACGACATAAACTCTCCCCTAAGTTGGGGGTTGAATCTGATCAATTTAGGAAGTGGCGGTCGACGGTCCAGCCTATTGTCGTTGCCCTTGAAGTCTATTCGCTGGAGCTTGGTTCGAGTAAGTCCTCATCTAGTGGCTCATTTGACCACACTTGAAGCATGTTCTAGTTCTTGCCGGGCATGGTCCATTACCATGCCTTCTGCCACAGAAGCGACAGCTCCAGTTCATGGGGTTCGGCGGTTTCACAATATTCTTTCTTATCGGAGGGACAAAGCTCCTACTGCTAGTCACTGGTTTTTTACCAATCTGGCGGTTGTCTCGGAACGAGTTAAACCGCTATCCAGATGCAGCATTCCTCTCCTTCAGATCCATCTCGGTCATCTATCCCCGTTCATAGATATCCTTGTAGGTTCTCAGGTTCATAGCTATCATCTGGCTACGAAGTTTAGGCCTCAGTCCATCTCGAAATCTCCGCGCATTCTCCAGGGGATACTCTAGCAATCGAGGTGCGTACCTTGACAATCTGGAGAATTCAGCTTCATATTGATCTATGGTCAGCTGATTTTGACGTAGTTGCAAGAACTCCACTTGCTTCCTTTCCCGAGCCGTCTCGGAGAAATACTTGTCATTGAACGCCGTAGTAAAGGCATTCCAGGTCAAGGCCGTTCCTTCTAGAAAGACTATTCTTGGTGGCAGTCCACCAATCATTTGCGGTCCCTTCCAATTGATACACTGCTAGCAATACCTTTCCTCATCTGTGCACCTCAGCACTCTAAAGGCCTTTTCCAGTTTCTCGATCCATCTCGATGCTAGTTTGGGGTCTCCAATCCCATCGAACTGGGTCGACTTCAGCTTGATAAATTGTTCGACCAGTTGGCCCATTTGCCTGGTCACAACAATTTCTTCATGGGCATTCACTAGCTCATTGCCCTAGTCGTGATCGCCATTGTTTCCATTGCCTCTATTATTGTCGTTGTTGGCATTGATGACAGCATCCCTGTCCTAGGTCTGCCTGTCGATGAGGTCACCAATTCGTTCTAGTGCTCTCAGCACTTCGTCCATTCTCAGGTCTTCCGTCACAGGTGGCCTTGAACTAAAGGCTCCGCTCCTAGGCCTTCCAAGTCTTCTGAGTGGGTTACTCAGAAGATTGGACCACCACAGTTTAACTAAGCCTGGACCACCACAGTTTCACCAAGGAGTTAGTAACTCATTCATCTAATCGAGTCTAGCGATACTAAAGTGGGTCTAAAAGGAGCAGTCATAACATAGCGGTCTCCCACACAACTATTTCCAAAGGCACTTCAATAAGCAGTTCATGGCCATTCCTCAATTCCATTCACTTCGACGGTCCACCAAAACTAGCCATGCTCATTCACTTAACAGGCCAAAATCCAGAAATGACTTCCAGCGCTAAACATGGAACTTAATCCTTATAAATCACCACAATCCTACCAAGACCAAATGCCAATCGCATGCGCCAAGTCACATGCCATGCATCTCGTGCCTCATTCTAACAAGTTTCCTAAGGTCTCGCTACTCGTCTTGTCCCAACTTAATTCTCCTTATCATTCCAAACCTCAATCAATTTGGATTGAGCCGACCTTGCTCTGATAACAAGCAAAGCGGGGATGTCATGCCCCGCGCCCCGGGCACAGGAACGCGACTCCCTACGAGCGTAAACTCTCTCGGACGTCCCAGGATTCACACAAATCGAGAGATGTACCACATCGATAGCATACGGAAGTGATAATTTACGAACCACTCTGTATAATAATAAACAGGGACCTGGGTAACGAGAGTATCAATAAATACATAACCTCCCAACTGTTCATACAAAAGCACTGGCAAGCTAAACTTGCTGGTCGGTAGGGGTGACAGGACCAATACAAAAGACGATCATCAACATCTCCAAAAGAAGCAGGGCCTCGAGGTCAAAATCAAAATATCAGACCAAAAAATAGAAACTCTTAAGTCGAGCTACTGGAGTCGTCAGTCTCCTCAGCATCCTCAGCAGGCTCGTACTCCGAGAAAATCACCGAGCAAACCTTCACAATATCCTCCATCATCTCGTCAATTGACGGCTCCACCTGGTCGTCCTCGGTAGCCTCGATCTCGATGACCTCGTCAGTGTCTTCCAAGGTTGGGGTCCTCTCGGGAACATTCCTCTAGCAAGCTGCTGATCTCTCGGCCTCCACCGAATTTCGAGCGGGATGACACCAACTAGGGATTACCCCACGGGGTACTTCAGTGGGCTTTAGTGGCCCCATAGTAACTTTCCCTACCCTCCTAAACCAAGCCTCGAACCTATGAGGCTTTCAGCTCTTTCCACCATCATCGACCTAGACTACCGTGCACTTCCTAACGTATACGGTCCCCTTTCTGTCCGAGAACTCCTCAAAATAAGCGGACATTTACTTCAGGTCACCAGATTTGATTGTCCACATTTTCACGGCCTAGGATTTGAAAATGGGATCCCACAACGGGGTGAGATTTACATCTCAGTAAGGCAGGTCCTAATCCAAGGTTAGGCTGACCGTACACTCAGGCGAATGCAATCAAGGATAAAACGCACATGCAATCACATAAGGCATTCAACAGTCATTAAATAACATACGGGTTCAAACAAATGTCAAGCATGCAACCATGACACCTTATCACATCATTGGAATCAAACACATATTGCCAAGCCAGATCACACTTTCCACCCTTCCAGTCCTCCTTATTTTCACTCCCGCCTTTAGAATGCCTGAGGCTCGGTCCACGTAAATACGTCTCAAATCATCACGTTGACAAACCCGCGTAAACGCATCAGGTTTTCAATTCATTCCCGGTTTGTGTCGACACATCTTAAATTTGGTCCCACGTTTCAACGCATCAGGACAATATTGGTCATTTCAACCCCACGTCTCGTACGCCTCAGGGTACCATTCAACTCAGACCTCGTGCCTCAGGGTATCCATTCACACAACCCCGCGTCTCAACGCCTCAAGGTGTCACAAGTTTCTCAGACATGCCAAATGCTCATTTCAATTTAGAATTCATGATCAAGTGCAAACTCATGCAACGAGCAATACATCTATGGCATGCGAGACAATTAAATTCAACATTCAAATGTGACAATCAATTCATGACACAAGCATTATCAAGCATTCAAGCCATTTATATCTCTCAAGGACACACAATGGATAATCACACCATAAACTTCCATGAACCAATCTAATTCACACTCAATTCGCCCAATCGAGTACATTCCTCCTAGCCAAGATTTAGAAACTTCTTACCTCAACCTTAATTCAACCAAATTCTTCTTCCAAGCACCTCAATCACTCGGTTCTAATGGTCTAAGAACAAGTCGGCCGTGCGAGCTAAGAAAATTCATCAAATCGTCAATTTTTCTTGCTCAATTCACCAACTCACTAAACATTCACCTCATTGACATATCGATTGACATCCTCATACTACTCAACGATGAATTTGAAACTCAATTTCATCACCAACAGCCCTCCACAGATTCGGTATGCACAGAACCGAAACAGGGCATTTTCGGTTCTGTATATATCTCAATCAATTAGCCCTTAAACTAACTTAAATACTCAATTTATCCACTAATCTACTTGCTAACATGTATTTCTAGGAGTTGGTAAGCCTCACCGAAAATTTGGAGTCAAGGCGACGCCGAAAAGTCCTTGAACAGTGCCGGTTCCTCTAAGTCTTCAACCGGCCAGTTTTTGTTCTTCAAACACAAGACCCATTTGGGGTCAAAACTCCATCAAATTCATCCAAAATTTTTACCATGGCTCAATCTACATTTCCTCTAGATGTCCACAAAATTTGGCCGAAAGATTCAAAGGTTTTGGGGTCCTACAAAGTCTAAACAGTGGCTTACCTTCAGCTGCGATGGTTTTCGTCGACTTTTGGAAGAATGGCCGGCCGAAACTCCTCAGTAGGTCAAATGACTTGATTCCACTTGGAGTTTGTCGGCAAGAGGATGAGGAATGTGCTGGTGGTCGGCTCGAGCCTAGGTGGTGGCCGGAGGTAGCGCCCGACGGCAGTGATCTAGCGTGTAGTGGCTGGTCGGGCAGGAGCTCTCTCTCGGCGTTAAAGAAAAGGAGGAAGAAGAAGAAGAAGATCGACAGATGGTGGTGATACTCGATTGAAGAGGGAGAGAGAGAGAGGTATATACACATATTCAAGAGTCAACAAGGTTGAATGGTAGGTTGAAAGTATCCCCATCAATATCAAAGCCTAATCCTTTGACACTTGTCCTTGTGTCAATCAATGTTTCATCAAATGGCTGTAGTTTCTCTCAATTTTGGGCAGCTATGGTGGGGTATCAATGAACAAAATGCCCTTGTTCAATTATAAATGCAAGGCTAAGGCTTGAGGGGCAAAATGATAATTTTACCCTCAATGTCCGGAACGTCGTTTTTTTTATTCTAAATTTCTTCGATAAGGCGATGGCCAATCTAATTGTAATTTTGGAATTCTTGATTCTTCATTTTCTAATTTCGAGACTCGTCTCTGAATTCTTTCTCTATCAGATGTGATTACATCCTATCTCGAACTAACGAGCGGCTTTTGCATACGTTACGCGTATCGACTCTATGATTCATATCACACTTAGGGCTCGTCAATTCATGGCGACTTTGGTTATCATGTAATTGTGATGGTCTATCTCTAGTTTCGATGGTCTCGATCGTCACTGTTCGATTTAGGAAAATTTTGCAAATTATACATTGGTTAAATGGCATCACCCGCGCTCCAATCATATAATGCTAGCAATGCATTCCTTAATTATTTTTAGATCGGTCTTTTTATGGCTCTAAATATTCCATCGACAATCCTTGTGGTCAAAGTGTCATTTCTTATTTGAGTTCGCTAGGTCCACGTACCTTGTCCCGTGTTAGCCTTTCCCCTTTGATCAGTCAACTCGAGATTGATCAAATCCGAGCGAGATACGACTGAAATACATCGTTAGATACATTCTCATTAATAAGTCCCGAAATGACAGAAAAAATCAAAATGTCACAATATTAATCTTCATTTATCCAAAAATAGAGAAGAGAGTATTTCTCAAGTAGAGTACTCTAGAATTATTAGAAGTATAATGTACTTAATGAGTTGTACTAGACCTAGCGAACTCAAATTTCATAGAAACTCAGTAGACATATAAAGGATTCTATGGTAAAAATTGAGAATTTATTTGATAAGTTTTTGACCACGAACCGACCTTGTATATTTTGGACAGAATCTGTCGGTATTCTGACCGTAGGTGATCCGGCGACTTCGGATGAATTTCCGACGAGCAACCGACTCAAAACTCACAGTGAGCCTTCCAAATCATTAAGTAGACATGTTAAAGAGTAGGATAGCATATAATTGATGG
This sequence comes from Rhodomyrtus tomentosa, assembly GCA_028455895.1. Classification (NCBI taxonomy): domain Eukaryota; kingdom Viridiplantae; phylum Streptophyta; class Magnoliopsida; order Myrtales; family Myrtaceae; genus Rhodomyrtus; species Rhodomyrtus tomentosa. The sequence continues at coordinate 41,371,272 of JAPCWY010000003.1, read as the reverse complement.
ATTTAGAGTAGATTAGGACCGGCTGGACCCGGCATGCTTAGAACCGAGTGGAACGGGTTCGGTGCTGGGCCCAAACCGAATCTGTAGAAAGCTTTGGATGATGGTTTTGAGCTGCAAATTGATGATTATAATGTGGTGAGGTGTTGAGAGTTGAGTTATGGATGATTTGGATTGATGAATTGAGGAATTGAACTTGGAAATTGACGGATCAATTGAATATTTGTGACATTCTGATTTCCAATCAACTTCAGACTCTGAAATGAGAAGTTCATGTATATCAAGCGATGCATTTCAGTCGTATTCTGCTCAAATCTGATCAATTTGAGTAGGCTGACCAAAGGTGAAAGGTTAAAGCGAAACGAGGTACGTGGACCTAGGCAACTCGGATAGGAAATGGTGCTTTGACCATAAGGATTATTGAGGGGATATTTAGAACCATCAAAAGGCCAATCTAAGAACGATCAAGGATTACCATGCGAGCATCGTACGATTGGAGCGCGGGTAATGCCGCTTAACCAACATATGATTTGCAAAATTAACCTAAATCAGACTATGACAATCGAGACCTTAGGGACTAGCGATAAACCCTCGCAATTACATGACAACCAAAGCCGCCATGAATTGAAGAGCCCTAAATGTGATGAGAATCATAGGGTCGATACGCGTATAGTCTGCAAAAGCCGCCCGTCAGTTCGGGATTGGCTGGAATCACGTCTGATAGAAGAAACAATCAGAAACGAGTCCTGAAAAGTTTGAAAAAGGAAATCAAGAATTTCAACGTCAATTGGATTGGCCGTCGCCCTATCGAAGAAGTCAGAAACAAGAAAAACGACGTTCCGAACGTCGGAGGTAAAATGACCATAATGCCCATCAAGCTTATAACTTTGTCTATATAATTGAAGGAAGGAAAAAATGAACATTCTCCCCGCAAGCTACCGAAAATGGAAGAGCAATTGATGGCCATTGGATGCCCTTGAGAAGAACAATGGACAAGTGTCAAGCATCCAAGGGTGGAAGATTAAGTTATCAATTAATGCCACCTACCAATCACTTCAATTAATCAAAATTTTTGGGGGGATAACTAACTCTCTCTCTCTCTCTCCCTCACACACTTCATTCGGCAGAAAATTTCCCAAGAAGAACCAAGAGCAGCCTTCTCTTCTTCTTCTCCAGTTTCTGTTCTCGCCGACCAGAACGGAGCTCGCCGTTCGGTCTGTACTACCGCTGTCTTCGGCCATCCCCTACTTTCGGCCAATCACTAAGACTTAGATCCACGTCTTTTCCACGTCCTCCAACTTGAATCAAGTCATTTGGAGCTCTGAGGAATTCGGGGCAAGCATTCTCCCACAGGTTGACGGATTCTGCTCCAATTTGAGGTAGGTTCGGTTCTAAACCCTTTTGATGGTTGAAAACTTGGAATATTTTGTTCAAATTTGGTGGAGATCAAGTAGACATATAGATGGTTCTGTGATAAAAATTGAGGATTTGTTTGATAAGTTTTTAACCATGAATCATCCTTGTACATTATTCCCAAAATCTGTCGGTATTCTGTGCTTGGACGTTCCAGCGACTTCGGACGACTTTCCGGCAACCAATCGACTCCAAACGATCGATGAGCTTTCCAAACCCTTAGGTAGACATGTTAAAAGGTATAATAAAGCTTGAATGAAGGAATTGAGGAGGATTGAGAGCTGGAAGCATTCGATTTGCATAAAATCGTAGTGAATCGATCCGGTTCTGTGCAAAACCGATTCTGTGGGTTGCAAGAACATAAGCTTATGGGACTTAAATTACTTTTATGATGTGTTAAGATGTTGGGGATTGAGTAATGGATGATTTGGATGGATGAATTGAGGAATTGAATTTGGAATTTGACAAAATCGATTGATTATCCTAGGTTGCGCGACGGATTAACCTTGGACTTGAGTTGGCCAAACCTTAGGAGGTGCAAGGAGGAGTCATTTGAGTTGTTAAGTGGAGGTAAGAAATTCCCTAAACCAAGGCTAGGGGGATTGGACTCGATTAGGTAAGTCGAGGATCGATCGGAGTGATTTATGAGAAAATTCTCCTTGGTAATAGCTTGATGTGTTCTTGAATGCTATTGAATGACTTCATGACATAGCCTATGCTTGAGTTGTTTGCGTGTTTAGGTGCCATTCGAATTGATTCGCAAGCCACATATTCATGAATCGTATTAGAATACGTATTAGCTATTGAAAAGTGAAATTTGAATTAAAGAATCAAGTTGTTTGTTATAACGTGGCATGAATTATGATTGTGGCATTTCATGGCATGGCCCTGAGGCGAGTGAGACGTGGGGCGGAAGATTGGGACCCTGAGGCGACGTGGTCATAGGGTGGATGATGATTAGGTGACGCCCTGATGCGACGAAATCGCGGAGTTGAGATAGCCACAGTCCTGATGCGATATAATCGCGGGACAGAATATGAGCTCATAGACTCTGCTTGAGAGTTAATCGAGACCTGATGTGTTTACGCGGGTTGTCGACCATGGTCTAATACGTTTACGCGGGCTGAGCTTGAGGCGACTAGTTCGCAGGCTAGAGAAAGAGGCAGGCAGAGGTTGATAGATGTGGCAAAGCGACAGGCCGAGCATACAAGTACATTCGTGTGTGATACAAAATAATAAATGCAGCTTGTCCTCTGTGTATTGTTGTTTATTGAATTATGAATGTTATACCTGCGTGTGACCAGGAGTTGGATAGGTTGAGTGGACGATCAACCTGACCTATGGTTAGGTTTTTCTTACTGAGATGTGTATCTCACCCCTTTTGGGGAAACCTTACTTTATAGATCCTAGGCAGTGGTGATGTGGCCTATCAGATTTGAGGACCCGAAGGAAATGACGACCTATTTTGATGAGTTCCCGGACAGACAGGGCAACGTCTATATTAGGAAGTGTACTGTCGTATGGGTTGACGAGGGTAAGCTTGAATGAAAGCCTCACAGGTTTAAGGCGTGGTTCAAGAGGGAAGGACACACACAGGCTGGGCTATTGAAGCCCAACGAGGTACCACCGGGCGTCATACCCTACTAGTGCCAGACCGTAGCGGAGTAGGAGCTGCCCGAGGGTTCGGTAGTAGGGTCTAGGAATGGACCGGAGCGGACACCGACCTTGGAGGATACCGAGGAGCAAGAGCAGGATGATGTTATAGTATTGGAGGCATCCGAGGGTGACTTCGCTGAGCCGTCGCAGGAGGCGACTATAGAGGATTCAGTTGAGGTCCCGTCGGAGACTTTCTCCGAGTACGAGCCGTCAGAAGAGAGCGAGGACACTGGAGATTCCAGCAGCTCTTCCTAGGTGACTTCGGATGTCGATTTGACTTTTGACTGGCGACCTAACCTCATCCCTGGTGGATTTTGTGGATAACTTTTTGGCATGCTTACCCGTTGCCCCTGATGTTTAGCGGATTTAGTAGTTATTGGTCTGTAGGTGATGATGTAAGGCTTTCTTGATGCTATCCATATCCTACTTAGTTTGTATATTCATATTGTACGGGGATTTATTGGGAACCGCTTCCGTATGCTTAATGTAAATTATTTTATCTCTCGACCTTTCTTTATATATAGGTGGATCCTTGAAACCGCCGAGAGATTATTCTTGCTTTACTTGCAGGGATGGTTACGTGCTCGCGATGAGGCATGAGGCGTGACAATATTCTAGGTTGCGCGACAAATTGACCCTTAGATTTGGTTTGGCCGAAACCTAGGTGATCCAAGAAGGAGGAATTTGTGTTGCCAAGCTAAGGTAAGGGATTTACTAAACCGAGGCTAAGGGGATTGAACTCGATTGGGTAAGTCGAGGGTCGATTGGAATGATTTATGAGAAATTGCCAAATGGGATAGTTTTCATATGTTCTAAGACGTTAAGGAATGATTGTGTGACATTGCCTACGCCCGAGTTGTTTGCTATGTTTGTGTACCATTTGAATTGATTTGCATGCCACGAAATTTATGAAATGCATTTGAATGCGCACTTGCCAGTGAGTGTGAAATTGAATTGAAAATCATGGCATAAGATATGATGTGGCATGAGCATGGCGTAGCGGGGTCCTGAGGCGTGTGAGACGCGGGGCGGGTGGTTGAGACCTTGATGCAACAAGATCACGAGGTGAAGTATGATTAGGTGGTGCCCTGATGCGACGAAGTCATGGGGTTGAGATAGCCACGATCCTAATGCGAATTATTCGCGGGACAGAGTATAAGTTAATGAGCTTTGCCTAGAGATTCATTGGGACCTGATGCGTTTATGCGGGTCACCGATGGCGGTCTGATACGTTTATAAGGACCAAGCCTGAGGCGACAAGTTTGCGGGCTAGAGAATGAGGTAGGTGGAGGTTCATAGAGGTGAGGGTGTGGCAGGCTGAGGGTACATGTGCATATGAGTGTGACACGAGATCATAAATGCATGTTTGTCTTCTGTATGTTGTTGTTTATTGAATTATGATTGTTATGCCTATGTGTTCATGAGTGTGGATCTGTTGAGGGATACGACTACATGAGTGGACTGTCAACTTGACCTAGGGTTAGGTTTTTCTTACTGAGATGTGTATCTCACCCCTTTTGGGGAACCTTTACTTTACAGATCCTAGGTCATAGCTATACGGCCAATACATTTTGGGGACCCAAAGTAGATGACGGCGTACTATGATGAGTTCCCGGATAGGCAAAGGAACGTATATGTAAGGAAATGTATTGTCGTATGGGTGGACGAAGGTAAGCCTGAGTGGAAGCCTCATAAATTCGAGGAGCGGTTCAAGAAGGAGGGGGATTTACAGATAGGGCCGCTGAAGCCCCACGAGGTACCACAGGGTGTCATACCCGATTGGTGCCAGACCGTAGCGGAGCAGGAGTTACCTAAGGGGTCAATGGTAGGGTCTAAGAACGGACCAGAGCGGACACCGACCTTGGAGTTCACCGAGAAGCAGTAGCAAGAAGAGGTCATAGTCTTGGAGGCGTCTGAAGGGGACCTTGCCGAGCCATCATAGGAGGTTACCATGGAGGATTCCGTCGAGGTACCATCTGAGACGTTTTTTGAGTACAAACCGATCGAGGGCGCAGAGGATACGGATGACTCCAGCAGCTCATCCTAGGATACTTCAGTTGGAGGATCGATCTTTGGCAGGCGACCTGACCCCGCTCCCGATGGATTTTGTGGATGTTTCCTTTTGATATGCTTACCTTGTCGCCTTTCGTTTAGCGAATCTTAGTAGTTGGTATTTGTACGAATAGTACGCTTTGATGTATGACATATGTGATGTTATCCTGGTCCCACTTAATATACATATTGTATGGGGATTTATTAGAGTATCGCTTCCGCATGGGTGAAGTATTTATAATATCTCTCGACTCCTATTGGCGGATCTTGGAACCGCCGAGAGATTATTGTTGGTTTGCTTGCAGATATGTTCGCGTGCTCGTGCCCGGGGCGCAGGGCGTGACAGCCGACGACCAGCGGAGGTGGCTGCTGTCTAGGTGTGGTTGTGACCGATGAGGTGCGACCGACGGGATTGGTCATCTACGGAGATTTCTACTTCTATTTCTCTTTCTAGGAGACGTAGTTTTTTTTTGTTTCTCATTTCTACTTTAAATCTATTTCTGTTTCTCAAAATTGTTCAAGAAATAGTTTCTTACAATTGCGTTACCAAACGAATTTCTGTTTTAAATATATTCCTGAAATAGAAATTTGTTCCAAAAACTGTTTCTGATTGATTTTCATGCACCCCTTAAAGAACAAATTTCTCCAAGGCTACATCTTTGTTTTAAAGCAAATACACAGGGCAGTATTTAGTGCTATCATCGATAAATGTAATAAGATATTTATTACCACCTCTTTTTTATATGAATTTCAAATCACAAACATCCCTATAAATCAATTCAAGGGTTACGCAAAAGATTAAGAAGTGATAGATGTAATGAGTATGAAGTACCAATTGGTGAACTCTGTGCAGAACACGAAATTTTACATGAAGTAACTGTGCCCTATTCACCTCAATCAAATGGTGTTGTCGAACGTAAATATCACACGTTGAAAGAAATGATGAACGCGATGTTACGAAGTTCGTTTACCTCAAAATATGTGGGGTGAAGCTATTTTGCCGAGCAATTACCTTTTAAATAAGGTACCTTGAAAGAAAGATGATAAAACTCCTTATGAGCCCTTGAAAGGTAGGAGATCATCCTACAATTACTTATGAGTGTGGAGTGCCTTGCAAAAGTGATTGTTGCAACACCAAAAAAAACTATGATAGGTCCTAAAACCGTAGGCAATAACATTATAGGCCATGCACATAACAGTGATGCATATTGATTTCTTGTGCATGAATTTAAAATTCTCGATCTACACAAGAATACGATCATAGAATCTAGGAATGCATCATTCTTCGAAGATGTATTTCCTTGCAAATCCAATCATGGATCAAGTTCGTCTAAACGAATGAAGGAAATTATGAATGACGAAAGCCATTATTCAAATCATGAACCGAGACATAGCAAAAAAGCAAGAGTGGAAAAATCATTTGGAAATGATTTCCTAACTTATTTGTTAGAAAAAAGAACCACTAGATTATACATAAGCTGTGAATTCATCTTAGGGACATATATGGAATGAGGTAATAAAAATGAAATTGATTCTATTTTGCAGAATCATACTTAGGAGCTAATGGATCTTTCTCCTGGTTGTAAACCTTTAAGATTTAAATGGATCTTTAAAAGGAAGATAAAAGCAGATAGCTCCATTGATAAGTATAAAGTCAAGCTTGTAATCAAAGGATACAGACAACGAAAAGGCTTAGATTACTTTATTACTTATTCTCCTTTGACGAGAATAAAATCCATTGGGATGATACTTGCAATTGCATCATTATGAAATCTAGAAGTACGTCAAATGGATGTAAAAATATCTTTCCTAAATGGTGATTTGGTTGAATAAATTTATAGGGAAGAACCTGAAGGTTTTATAGTTCTAAGACAAGAAAGGAAAGTCTGTAAATTGGTAAAATCATTGTATGGTCTAAAACAAAAGCCACAGCAGTTGCATGAAAAGTTTGATAATGCAATGGTTACTATTGGCTTTAAGAACAATGAATGTGATAAATGTATCTACATTAAAGAGACAGAAAATGGATATGTGATTTTGTGTCTGTACGTAGATGGCAAGGTAGTGATGATAAAATGCTTAAGTTTACCAAGAATATGTTGAATTCAAGATTTGACATGTAAAATATCGGACTTGCTAATGTGATTTTAGGAATTAAAATCACAAGAATGTCGCAATGTCTTACTTTAAAGCAGTCACCCTATGTGGACAAAATTCTTGAAAAATTATACATGAATGATTCTAGTATTGCTACAACACCATTAGATAATAGTCTTCATCTATCGAAGAATAGAAAAGAGAGTATTTCTCAAGTTGAGTACTCAAGAATTATTGAAAGTCTAATGTACTTAATGAGTTCTACTCGACCAGATATTGCCTATACGACTAGTAGATTGAGTAGATATATGAGCAATCTGAGTGCTGACCAATGGAAAGCAACAGTGAGGGTACTTAGATACCAACGGTATACTCTGAATCATGGCCTACACTATACCAGGTATCCATTTGTTTTAGAATGATATAGCGATGCAAACTAGATATCTGATATAAAAAACTCAAAATCTGCTGTGAATTTATATTCACACTGGTAGGTGCAGCTGTATCTTCGAAATCCTGTAAACAAACTATTATAGCTAGATCCACAATGGAATTTGAGTTTATTGCTTTGGATAAATGTGGTGAAGAGGCTGGATGGTTACGCCATTTTTTAGAGGATATTCCAAAATGGAAAAAATCAGTGCCGCCAACCTATATACATTATTATAGTTAATCATCGATTAGAAGAGCATAAAGTAACATGTATAATGGTTAGTCTAGACGTATACGTCGTAGACATAATACCATTAGAAAACTACTCTCATCTAGAATTATCTTCATTGACTTTATAAAGTCAAAGGATAATATTGTGGATCCGCTAACCAAAGAATTAAGCAGAGAGTTAGTTGAAATATTGACAATAAGAATGGGACTGAAGCCCACTACATGAAAGTTGATATAAAGGAAAACCCAGCCTAGCTGATTGGAGATCCTAATATCGAGATTCAAAAGGGAAACCTAATTATATGAACTTAGTGGTATCACTGTGGGGGGTTTTTTCCTCAAACAATTCCTATAAAGTACCAGTGATTTGATGTCCCCACTTAAATCAATTACTATGGGGGTTTATTAGAAAAAAGGATAGCAATTGTTACTTTAATGATACTTGGGTTGACTAAATCAATTACTCAAGATTAATAATTACCTATGTGAGAGGGAAGTGGAGCCGCTTCAAAGAATTATTATTGAGAGCTGAGTTCTTTATAAACTTTTGCTGAATCATGACGATATTCACGGCAAAAACGAACATACTCATGATAACTGAACAAACGTTTTGATGATTCATGTGTAAAGTGTATGGGTCACTTATTAAGAAAGCTGGACAATTCAAGGACATCATGTTTACTGGACAGCTGGTAAATTCATAAGGGAAGTTCAAAGGGTGACACCTACCTATCCTATGCAGGTTTTATTTGTTGAATATCACTGAGTCAAAATCAAAATAATTTTCATTCATGTGAGAGATTTTTGAAAAATATAAGATATTTTTATGAATGAGTAAATGAGAAAATATTTCTCAAAGGTCACCCTTGAGTTGGAAGTGGAAAGTGAAAGTATGCTAGTCTCATATAGGAAAGAAAGAAGGCTTGTGAGTGCTTTATATAGAGTTACACTCCAGTACATGCGCTATGCCTCGCGTGCACGTGCATGGGGTGCAAATCACAAACCCCTACGAAGGCTCAACAAGTTAAAACTTGGGCGCAAGCGCACGACCTGCGTACGTGAATGTAGGACCGAAAAGTGGGCCCCACGATAAGACTAATTTTGCCTTCTGTTTTAATTTTTTTCAACTCAAGCCGTTAGAAATTTTATGTGACAGTTGTTGAGTTAATTAACGGCATGTTAATGGCATTAAGTAACTGGGCTATTACGATTTTGTTTTTACATAATTAAATGCATAACGGCTCTGTTACCATTACAGAGTATAATAGTTTTGTCGTTATGACTCTGCTACCGTTATAGAAGCATAACGGCTCTACTGTTATGGTTCTACCGTTACATAATTAAAGTTATAATGGTAGATTTATTTAGCCGTTTATTCTTTATTTCCAAAATGTATAAGTAGGTGACTTCCCATTCTCTTTCAAGAAGACAGAAGACAATACAACAAAAAGAAAATCTTTTCTTCATCTCTTTCAATTATCTGCATTTACATTATTTTTTATAGTGTTCGCATTTTGTTCAAGTTCACTCAAAGCTTTAGAGCGCTGTGTTTGCCTCTATCACTACTAACCGTTATATCTTGGAAGACAGATGTCAGCGAAACCTCAAAGCACGTACGGAAGGGGACGAATTTTTTTAAGCAAACCGTGTCAAACATAGGCCTCGGTATTTGTATCAATTCCATTTCTTTCAATACTGTTGTGGTTCTATTCAATGTTTGCGCTTCTGTCGACTCTGTATTTTCGCTTCTGCCTACTTTGTATTGGCGCTTCTGGCGAATTAAGTTTTGTGCCTCTACCTGGATTATCCTTTGCTTCTGCTGCGGTTTCTTTCCAGCATGGTGAGAAACCCTAAAAAGTTCAATGGATCGAACTTTAAAAGCGGCAATGAAAGATCTTTTATTTAACAACTTTGAATCTTACGAGATTCTTAACTAATGAACTTTCTAAAGTATCTGATGGAGAAACGGATAAGCAAGCCTTCAATGTTGTTGAGGCTTGGAAACATTCTCACTTTCTATGTAGGAACTATATCATGAATGGATTACATGACTCGTTATACATTGTTTGTTGTGAAATAAAGATAGAAAAGGAGTTATGGGAATCCTTGGACCGAAAATATAAAACAGAGGATGTCGAAGCAAAGATATTTGTTGTCGGTCAATTCCTTGATTATAAGATGGTGGCTTCTAAGATTGTGGTCAATCAAGTGCAAGAAATTCAAGTGATTGCTAAAGGAATGAACTTGAGTGAAGCCTTCCAAGTGGCTGCGATTATGGAGAAGCTACCTCCTGGCTGGAGGATTCCAAGAATAACATCAAGTACAAGCAAAAGGAAATAAACCTAGAGGAGCTGATTGTTAGATTTCGAATCGAAAAAGACAACAGAGGCTCTCTACGCAAAGGGTTTAATCCTATTACACCTAAGGCAAATTTTGTGGAGCGTAAGCATGGCCACCAGAATAAGAAGATTGCCAAGCCAAAGTTGGGATCAAAAGGAAGAGTTTCCAAAAACAAGTTTCCAAGAACAAGTTTCAAGGAAATGTTTCAACTATGGCATGTTAATCCATAGATCTGTGGATTGCAAACTTCCAAAGAGAAAGAATTTTGAGACTAATATGGTGAATGGCATCACTAAAGAAGTATCAAACATAAGTCTCTCTGCAATGTTTTCTGAAGTGAACTCAGGGATCTCATGACAAAATTTCTGTTCCAAAAAGAATTTTTGGGACAGAAATAGTTTTTTCCATTTCTATTTTAAAATGATTTTCTGAGCAAAATAAATGAGTTTGATAATTGTAAATAATTACAATTTCTAGACTAGAAATTTTTTTGATAGGCAGAGGGGCGACGACAAACGGCGATCGACGAGCGCAGCTTCGGCAGCAACCGGCAAGCGGCGACAGGCGACCTACCGGAGGCGGCAACCGGCAACTGGCTGGATTAGGTGAGCGGCTGGCCACCAGCAAGGGGCAGTTGCGGCCGGCAATCAGCGATCGGCGGCCGACGACCAGTGGTGGCGGCTGCTGTCTAGGTGTGGCGGTGGCCGATGATGTGGGACCGGTGGGGTTGGTCGTCGACAGAGATTTCTACTTATATTTCTCTTTCTTGGAGAAGTAGCTTTTTTTTTTGTTTCTCATTTCTGCTACTAATCCATTTCTATTTCTCAAAATTGTTCTAGAAATAGTTTCTTACAATTGCGTTAAGAAATGAATTTCTATTTCAAATCTATTCTAGAAATAGAAATCTGTTTCAGAAACCGTTTCTGATTGATTTCCATGCACCCCTTAAAGAACAAATTTCTCTAAGGCTACATCTTTGTTTTAAAGCAAATATACAGAGCATTATTTAGTGCTATCATCGATAAATGTAATAAGATATTTATTACCACCTCTTTTTTGTATGAATTTCAAATCACAAACATCACTATGAATCAATTCAAGGGTTACACAAAAGATTAAGAAGTGATAGAGGCAATGAGTATGAAGTACCAATTGGTGAACTTGTGCACAACACGAAATTATACATGAAGTAACTGTGCCCTATTCACCTCAATCAAATGGTGTTGTCGAACGTAAATGTCATGCCTCGAACCCGGCGAGCGCGCGAGCATCCCACCAAGCTGTTCTTTTTCAAAAACTCCAGGATCCAACGGCCAATGTCCTATATGCTGAAAGAAACATGCATGCGGAAGCGATGCCAACTCCAATTTATAAATAAAGCAACATCCAATGACTTAGGACAGATACATCAAAATTTCATTAACCAATTCATATAGGTTCAATTCCTAATCCACCAATCGAAAGGACAATCCCTTATATCACAAAATGTAAATCCATATCTGGTAACTCTTCTAAATACGGTTGATCAATTATCCCTTCAAGTGCCAATCCTTGGCAAGTTCGCGCTTCCTTCGCTTGGAACCTGAAAAATTTAAGCCCCCACTAGGGTAAGATATAAATCTCAGTAAGGTGGGTCCTAACCCTAGGTTAGGCCGACCGTCCACTCAGGCAATCATCTATCTCGAAATTCCAAACTCATAACCATACAGGCACATACAAATAGAGATAGTGACACACAGAAGGTGGGCATGCAACTTTGACACCATGTCACACTCAGATGATTATGTACACCTCATCCTGCCACTACACCACAACCATCTTTTCCTGTCTGCTTCATTCTCCAGCCTGCGATTAGATCACATCAGGCTCTCCTTATGCCCGCTATTAGATCGCATCAGGCTCAGTCCGCGTAAACGCATCAGACAGTCATCGGCAACCCGCGTAAATGCATCAGGTTCTGATGAATCTCCAGGCCAATATCATCATCTCATACCTCTATCCCGCGAATAGTTCGCATCGAGCCATGGCCATCTCAAACCCGTGATTTCATCACATCAGGGCGCCACACAATATCAACTCACCCCACAATCTCGTCGCATCAGGGTATCCATCTCCCCCCCTGCATCTCATACGCCTCAGTGCCTCGCCATGTCATGCCCATGCTATGATTTTCCAATTCTTTTTCCATACATGACGACATGTGCAATTCAGGCACAATTCAAGACTCATGGCATGCAAGACAATCAAATGATACACACACATGTCAGCAAATAAACTCAAGCATTAGCACATATAAACCCCTATATGATTCTAGGACGTTCCAAGAACAATACTCTTGACAACTCTCACAAATCATTCCATTTGTTTCTCGACTCGCCCAATCGCGTTCAATCTTCCTAGCATAAGGTTAGTAATTCCCTTACCTTTAACTTGAAACACAAATTTCTCTTTGCAAGTGCCTCAAGGTCTCGGCCAAACCATCCCAAGGGTCAATTCATCGCGCAACCTAGAATATTCAACCAATTAGTCAATTTTTCATATCCAATTCCTCAATCCATGACCCATAATCCTCCATAGCATAATCCTCATCATCTTAACATGTCTTAATCACCAATTTGGGACTCAAAATCCAATGCCAATAGCCCTCTAAGGTTCGGCCATAGGCAGAACCAAACCGGTTCCTCTTGGTTCTATGCATGCCATGAGCTACCAGTCCCAATTCAACTCTAAATTCATATTTAATCCTTATCCTATCTCTTAACATGTCTATCTAAGGGTGCTTGAGTCTTATCATGAGTTTGAGGTCGATTGGTTGTTAGAAACTCGTTGAACGTCGCTGGATCTCCCTAGGTCAGTACCGGCAGTTTTCTGTTTCAAGTTCACAAGACCGATTAGAGGTCAAAACTTCATCAAATCAGGCCCAACTTTTTACCACTGATTCATATTTATGTCTGCTAGGTCTCCACAAAATTTGACCTCAAAAATCCATTATTTCAGGCTTCAAAAGGGTCAGAAACCGGACCTACCTCAGGTTGGAGCAGATTCTATGGGCTCTCGGAAAAATGCTTGGCCAGAGCTTCTCGGTGGTCCAATCGCTGTAATTCCACTTCAAGGAGGTCGGAAAGATGTAGGGCTACGTTGGTATGGCTGGTCAAAGTCCAGGTGGTGGCCGGAAGAGGTCGTCGACGGCAACGAACTGGAGGTCCAGAAGCTGTCTTCGGGTGAGCAGAAGAAGGAGGAAGAAGAAGAGGAAATGGCGTGAACTTGAGAGGTGTATGGCCGATCAAGAGTGAAGAGAGAAAGTGAAAAAGCTTATATTCAACTGTCATGGTCAATGGTTTGAATGGTAGGTGTATAAAGTTGGACATGACCCTTCCTTGCTTGATCTTGTGACACTTGTCCTAAGTGTCAATCAACTTGATCCAATGGCCACCATCTCTTCTAGTTTTCGGCAGCTTATGGGGTAGGGATAAAGACCAAAATTTCCTTCTTCGAATGCTTGGGCAAGGTTCTAAGCTTGAGGGGTAAAAAAGTAATTTTACCCCCGACGTTCAGAACGTCGTTTTTCTCGTCCCAATAACCTTCGATAGGGCGACAGCCAATCCAAATGTGATGTTAAAATTCCTAATTCCCCATTTTCAATTTCAAGACTCGTTTCAGATTAATGAGTCTGAAAATGACGGGAAATCAGAATGTCACAGTAAATATCGCACATTGAAAGAAATGATGAACGCGATGTTACTAAGTTCATTTACCTCAAAATATGTGGGGTGAAGCTATTTTGTCGAGCAATTACCTTTTAAATAAGGTACCTCGAAAGAAAGATGATAAAACTCCTTATGAGCTCTGGGAAAGTAGAAGATCGTCCTACAATTACTTATGAGTGTGGGGTGTCTTGCAAAAGCGATTGTTGCGACACCAAAAAAAACTATGATAGGTCCTAAAACAGTAGACTGTAACTTTATAGGCTATGCACATAACAGTAATGCATATCGATTTCTTGTGCATGAATTTAAAATTCCCAATGTACACTAGAATACGATCATAGAATCTAGGAATGCTTCATTCTTCGAAGATGTATTTCCTTGCAAATCCAATGATGGATCAAGTTCATCTATATGAAGGAAATTATGAATGATGAAAGTCATGATTCAAATCATGAACTGAGAGGTAGCAAAATAGCAAAAGTGGAAAAATCATTTGGAAATGATTTCCTAACTTATTTGTTAGAAAAAGAACACTAAATTATACATAAGTTGTGAATTCATCTTAGGGACATTTATGGAAGGAGGTAATAAAAATGAAATTGATTCTATTTTGCAGAATCATACTTAGGAGCTAATGGATCTTCCTCCTGGTTGTAAACCTTTAAGGTTCAAATGGATCTTTAAAAGGAAGATAAAAGCATATAGCTCCATTGATAAGTATAAAGTCAAACTTGTAATCAAAGGATACAAACAACAAAAAGGCTTAGATTACTTTATTACTTATTCTCCTTTGATGAGAATAAAATACATTGGGATGATACTTGCAATTGCAGCATTGCGAAATCTAGAAGCACATCAAATGGATGTAAAAACATCTTTCCTAGATGGTGATTCGGTTGAATAAATTTATAGGGAACAACCTGAAGGTTTTATAGTCCTAAGAAAAGAAAGGAAAGTCTGTAAATTGATAAATTCATTGTATGGTCTAAAACAAGCGCCATAGCAGTTGCATGAAAAGTTTGATAATGCAATGATTACCATTGGTGTTAAGAACAATGAATGTGATAAATGTATCTACATTAAAGAGATAGAAAATGGATATGTGATTTTGAATCTGTACGTAGATGGCAAGGTAGTGATGATAAAATGCTTAAGTTTACCAAGAATATGTTGAATTCAAGATTTGACATGTAAGATATTGGACTTGCTAATGTGATTTTAGGAATTAAAATCACAAGAATGTCGCAATGTCGTACTTTAAAGCAGTCACACTATGTGGACAAGATTCTTGAAAAATTATACATGAATGATTCTAGTATTGCTACAACACCATTAGATAATAGTCTTCATCTATCCAAGAATAGAGAAGAGAGTATTTCTCAAGTCGAGTACTTAAGAATTATTGAAAGTCTAATGTACTTAATAAGTTGTACTCGACCAGATATTGCCTATAGGACTAGTAGATTGGGTAGATACATGAGCAATATGAGTGTTGAACATTGGAAAGAAATAGTGAGAGTACTTAGATACCTACAGTATACTCAGAATCATGGCCTGCACTATACCAGGTATCCATTTGTTTTAGAATGATATAGCGATGCAAACTAGATATCTGATATAAAAGACTCAAAATCTGTTAGTGGATTTGTATTCACACGGGTAGGTGCAGCTATATCTTCGAAATCCTGTAAACAAACTATTATAGCTAAATCCACAATGGAATTTGAGTTTATTGCTTTGGATAAATGTGGTGAAGAGGCTGGATGGTTATGTCATTTCTTAGAGGATATTCCAAAATGGAAAAAATCAGTGCCACCAATCTGTATAATTATGATGGTTAATCATCGATTAGAAGAGCATAAAGTAACATGTATAATGGTTAGTCTAGACGTATACGTCGTAGACATAATACCATTAGAAAACTACTCTCATCTAGAATTATCTTCATTGACTACATAAAGTCAAAGGATAATATTGTGGATCCGCTAACCAAAGAATTAAGCAGAGAGTTAGTTGAAATATTGACAATAAGAATGGGACTGAAGCCCACTACATGAAAGTTGATATAAAGGAAAACCCAGCCTAGCTGATTGGAGATCCTAATATCGAGGTTCAAAAGGGAAACCTAATTATATGAACTTAGTGGTATCACTGTGGGGGGTTTTTTCCTCAAACAATTCCTATAAAGTACCAGTGATTTGATGTCCCCACTTAAATCAATTACTATGGGGGTTTATTAGAAAAAAGGATAGCAATTGTTACTTTAATGATACTTGGGTTGACTAAATCAATTACTCAAGATTAATAATTACCTATGTGAGAGGGAAGTGGAGCCGCTTCAAAGAAGAATTATTGAGAGCTGAATTCTTTAGAAACTCTCGCAGAATTAGGACGATATTCACAGCAAAAACGAACATACTCATGATAATTGAACAAATGTTTTGATGATTCATGTGTGAAGTATATGGGTCACTTATTAAGAAAGCAGGACAGTTCAAGGACATCATGTTTATTGGACAGCTGATAAATTCACAAGGGAAGTTCAAAGGGTGACACCTACCTATCCTATGCAGGTTTTATTTGTTGAATATCACAAAGTCAAAACCAAAATAATTTTCATTCATGTGAGGGATTTTTAGAAAATATAAGATATTTTTATGAATGAGTAAATAAGAAAATATTTCTCAAAAATCACCCTTAAGTTGGAAGTGGGAAGTGAAAGTATGCTAGTCCCATATAGGAAAGAGAGAAGGCTTGTGAGTGCTTTATATAGAGTTACACTCCAATACACGCGCTATGCCTCGCGTGCATGTGCATGGGGTGCAAATCACAAACCCCTACGAGGGCTCAACAAGTTAAAACTTGGGCGCGAGCGCACGACCTGCGTATGTGAATGTATGACCGAAAAATGGGCCCCACGATAAGCCTTATTTTGCCTTCTGTTTTAATTTTTTCCAACTCAACAAATTTTATGTAACAACTGTTAAGTTAATTAATGGCATGTTAATGTCATTAACTAAGTAACGGTTATTATGATTCTGTGGTTACAGAATTAATTGCATAATGGCTCCACTACCATTACAAAGCATAATTGGTTTGTCATTATAGCTCTGCTGCCGTTACAGAAGCATAATGGCTTTGTTGTTATAGTTCTACCGTTATGATTCTACTGTTACATAATTAAAGTTATAACGGCAGATTTATTCAGCTGTTATTCTTTTTTTTCGAAATGCCCTTACTTACCCTATAAATAGGTGACTTCCTATTCTGTTTCAAGAAGACAGAAGATTATACAACAAAAATAAAATCTCTTTTTCCTTTCTTTCAATTCTCCACATTTGCATTGTTATTGATAATGTTCACATTTTGTTCAAGCTCGTCGAAAGTTTTGGAGTGTTGTGCTTGCCTCTATCGCTGCTAACCCTTGTATCCTAAGAGAAGACATTCGCAAAAGCTCAAAGCACGTACGAGAAGTGACATATCTGTTTTAAGGAAATTGCGTCGAACACATGCCTCGGTATTTGTGTCAATTCCATTTCTTTCAATGCTGTTGTGGTTCTGTTCAACATTTATGCTTCTGCCGATTCAGTGTTGTGTTTCTGCCGACTTAGTATTTGTGATTTTGCCGACTATGTGTTTGTGCTTTTGCCGAACTAATTTCTATGCCTTTGCCAATTGAATATATTTTCAGATCCTATGTTTGAGACAGTTTGCCTACATTTACTATTCCATTCAATTTTTGATTATCCTCCAATATTATAAAACAAAGTTCTTATTTTTAACACTATTTTTCCAAGCAGCCTTCACTTCAAAAGTCCATGTTTAATGGCATGAAATTCTGTGGCAGGTGCCGTTTATAATGAACCTTTTATCAGAAAGCTATCATGGGCTTCTTAGAATGGTAAGGAACATAAAAATACTTCATTTGACTTTAGAATATTTCTAAGAACCAACTCGAGTCTCATTCGTGAAAAAATGGCTTTTTTATTTTTTGGAAAAATAGCGTTCGAAAGCTAAATTAGATTGGAAAAAAATGGTATTCATTCAAAACAAGCAACGACATAGGAGACTTGGGTTTCAAGTACTTGTTCACCTTCAAAAAGAGGATTGCAAAGTATCCACCAAAAATATGGAGCAAACCCTTAAAAGGAATTTACTTTTCTAACACTGACTTTTAGTTTGCGAGGAAAGGAACTAGATCATCCTAGAGTTGGTAGAATATAGGGGTGCCAAAGGTTCAGTTCAATTTGATTTTTCAAGAAAACTGAACCGAACCAAATTGAATCACTATGGTGTAAACTTGAACTGAACGGAATCTCGCCCTGAACTGAATATGAACCGAATTAAAAATTTAATTTGGTTTTCGATTTTTCTTTTTTTATTTTGATTTTGATTTTCGCTTTGATTTTTCCATTTTATTTTTTTTCTTTTTTGGTTTAAATCCAGCGGAGCTGCCAATCACTGGATAAGGGCCAGCAATCCCCACAGAGGGTTGACGGGGGCGAGAGCCACTACGCCCTCGCTAGCCGTATTGTGGGGCTGCGAACCCTCGCCCATGGTTGGTGGGTGTCGTCGGCCCTTAGCCAATGGCCGATGGCTTCGCTGGCCCCTTCTCTAAAAAAAAGAAATGAAACAAAAATTACAATTTTTAAAACGAATGGTTATTTCAAGATTTTTAGTGTGTTTTGGCTAATCGAATCAAACTAACCGAATTGAAAAAATTGGTTATCTTTCAATTACCTAAATCGAAAATCAAACCGAATCGATATATGTGAAATTTTCAATTCAGTTCGGTTCAGTTTTGACACCCTAGCAGAATCTAATCATACGCAGGAAGCCATCTCTAAGTTGCTTATGTGATCCGTTGGTAATGGAAAATTAATCAAAATCAGAGAAGACAAAGGCAACCTATTCAGAAGAAAGATCGCACCTGATCCAGTAATCCTCCTACCTAGAAATTCTTGAGCTCTTGTTCCTATCTATTCGTGGACTATAGAAGTATGGTTGGGCATGCGAATGCGAATCCAAATTTTGAGTCACGGACATAACCGAATTGAGCATCGACTATAGAACTATAAATGTAATAGTGCAAGCCATGAGTGGCCAAGCGTGGAGGGTTTTTTTCTTTTTTTCCAGACAACAAGTCCGGAGTATAGAATGTGTTTTTTTTTTTGGTAAATTATGTATGTATAGAACTTTTCAATGTGCCAAATACAAATGGGATGCCGAACACAAAAACCACGAACCCACTAGGACCGAAGTTCTTGTCCTAAGGGGTACAAAGGTGTGGCGGCATACAAGATAAAACAGAAGGAGCAAAAGCATCTAACCCCGGCCAAATAGCGACCAAAAGAAGCGACAACATAAAGGCCAAACAGCAGCCAGCATAAGGGAATATAATAGAAAAAGCAGAGCCAAATAGTGGTAAACGAGAAGAACTACAAACAGAAAAACTATGAAGCCTCGGGACCATCTTGAAAGATATCGGTGGAGAGTCCCTAGTTTCGTTGAGCCTATTGGTGTGATTGTCATCAATGTTGTGCAAGGTAAGTCCAAAATCTCTAACCACCTTGAGGAGGTGTTTGAGGAGAGCAGATGTCACGCCCCACGTTCCATACACGAGCACGCGAGCATCCTTGCAAGCAAATCAACACAAAAAATCTCTCGGCGGTCCCAAGAATCCACCAATAGGAGTTCGAGAGATATAACAATTACACTATGCATAAGGAAGCGGTTCCCAACAATCCCCGTACATTATATATATATATATATATATATATATAAAGACTAAGTAGGACCTGGATAGCATAAGAAACATCGTACATCATGACCTACTAGTCAACAACTACTACAATTCGCTAAATATCAAGGCAATGGGTAAGCATGTCAAAAGAGATATCCACAAAATTTGTCAGGAGTGGGGTCAGGTCGCCAGTCGAAAGATTGGGTCGCCATCTGGAGTCGTCTAGGAAAAACTGCTAGAATCTCTGGTGTCCCCAGTCTCCTCTATCGGCAAGTACTCGGAGAAAGTCTTTGACGGAACTTCGACAGAGTCCTCCACGGTTGCCTCCTGCGACGGCTCGGCCAGGTCTCCATCAGACAACTCCACCACTATGACCTCGTCCTCCGGCGGTGGCATAGAATACTCCGCTGTTGGTGTCCGTTTCGGGCCATTCCTAGACCCAACCACCAATCTCTCGGGAAACTCCTGGTCCGCTATAGTTTGGCACCAGTCGGGTATGACACCCTCCGGCACCTCCTGGGGCTTCAGTGGCCTGACCTGTCTATCCCCGTCCCTCATGAACCATGCCTCGAACCTGTGAGGCTTCTAGCCTGGCTTACCCTCATCGACCCACACCACTGTATATTTGCTTACATAAATGTTCCCCTGCCTATCAGGGAACTCATCATAAAAGGCCGTCATCTCCTTCGGATCACCAAATCGAATAGGCCACATTCCTAAGGCCTAGGATCTATTGAAAAAAGGGGTTCTCAAAAGGGGTGAGATACTCATCTCAGTAAGGAAAAATCTAACCCTAGGTCAGGTCAAAGGTCCACACTGGTAGCCGTACCCTTCAATATATTCGACTCAGAAAATAGATAGGCAAAGGAGATAAAAATCATTAGACAATAGCATACGGCAAACAGGCATGCAACTATGACGGCATCTCACACTCAAATGCACATGCACCTTCAGCCTGCCACTTTTCACATTCATCAATCCCCGCCTACCTCAGCCTCTAGCCCGCGAACAAGTTAATTCAGGCTCGGTCCGCGTAAACACATCAGACTGTCATCGGTGACCCGCGTAAACGCATCAGGTCCCGATGAATCTCCAGGCAAAGCTCGTACTAGGTCCCATGAATAAATCGCATCAAGACCGTGGCTATCTCAACCCCGCGACTTCGTCGCATCAGGGCGCCACCAACAATACTTCACCCCGTGACCTCGTCGCATCAAGGTCTCAACCTCCCACCCCGCGTCTCACACGCTTTAGGGCTCGTCTCATCTCAGCCATGCCTCCACCACAACTCAAGCCATGCTTTTCAAATCATTTGCATTCACGATATCAAGAGCAATTCACAAATCTCATGGCATACGAGGCAATCAAATGATGTCCAAACATGGCAAGCAATCAAACATAACCAATGTCACACATATATGTCCTATATCATTTTAGGACACAATACAAACTAGCTCTACTGAAATTCCCACACGAATCCATTCAATTAGGCCTTGACTCACCCAATCGAGTCCAATCCCCCTAGCTTAGGTTTAGGAAATCCCTTACCTTAGCTTCAATAACACCAAATTACTCTTCTTGAGTCTTCAGGGTTCGGCCCCTTGTAGTCCAAGGTCGAACACTTCACGCAACCTAGAAATTTCGTCGAATCCGTCAATTTTCCATATCCAAATCCTCAATCCATTAACCCCAATCATCCATTACTCAATCCTCAACATCTTAACACATCATAAAAATCAATTTAAGTCTTATAAGTTTCTGTTCTTATAACCGACAGCACCGGTTTTGCACAGAGCCGAACAGGTTCTCTTCGGTTCTATGCAAACCGAGGGCTTCTAGCTTTCGATCCTCCTCAATTTCTCAATTCAAACCTTATTCTACCTCTTAACATGTCTACCTAAGGGTTTAGGAGGCTCACTGATCGTTTGGAGTCGGTTGGTCACCGAAAAGTCGTCCGAAGTTGCCAGACGCCCAAGATCAGTCTATCGGGCAGATTCTGTCAAAAATATACAAGGGCGGTTCATCGTCAAAATTAATTAAATAAATCCCCAATTTTTACCACAGAATCCTACATGTCTCAGCTTGATCTCCACAAAATTTGAGCTTAAGATTCCATCATTTCGACCTTCAAATGGACTGAGAATCAGACCTACCTCAGGCTGGTTCCAATTCTGTCGGCCTGTGGGAGATTGTTTTCCCTGAACTCCACAGTGCTTTAAATGTCCTGATTCTTATTGGAAAATGTCGGCAAGACGTGGATCTACGTTTGGATGGTCGGTCGGCAGCAGATGGTGACCGAAGATGGCGATCATGGCCGGCGAACAGACGGCTCTGGGGTGGTCGGCGAGCGGCAGAAACTGAGGAGGAAGAAGAAGGTGGTTCTTGGTTCTTTGGGGGGAAATTTTGTCGAATGGTGATGAGGAGAGACAGAGAAGAGAGAGACTTCAATTATATCCAAGCTTGGTCAATGGTTTTGAATGTTAGGTGGGCAAATAGTTGACATGACCATGTCCCTTTGATCTTTGACACTTGGCATGTTGCTTTACCAATGAAGATCCAATAGCCATTTTTAATCCCCATTTTCGGCAGCCCAAGAGAGGGCAAATGCCCATTTTTCCCTTCTTCAATTATAAAAGCAAAGCTCTAAGCTTGAGGGGCAAAACGGTCATTTTACCCTCGACATTTTGAACGTCATTTTTCTCACTCCGGAATCCTTCAATAGGGCGACGGCCAATGCAAATGACGTTGGAATTTTTTATTTTCCATTTCAAACTTTTTAGGACTCGTTTCTGATAGTTTTCTCTATCAGACGTGATTGCAGTCTATCCCGAACTGACGGGCGACTTTTGCAGACATTACGCGTACCGACCCCGTGATTAATATCACATTTAGGGCTCATCAATTCGTGGCGATTTTGGTTGTCATGTAATTGTGAGGGTTTATCACTAGTCCCTATGGTCTCGATCGTCACAGTTCGATTCAGGATAATTTTGCAAATCATACGCTGGTTAAGCGGCATCACCCGCCCTCCAATTGTACGATGCTCACATAGTAATCCTTAATCGTTCTTGGATCGACCTTTTGGTGGTTCTATATATCCCCTCGACGATCCTTTTGGTCAAAGTGTCATTTCCTATCCAAGTCGCCTAGATCCACATACCTCGTCTCGCGTTAGCCTTTCCCCTTTGGCTAGTCTACTCAAATTGATCAAATTTGAGCGGAATACAACTGAAATACATCGCTTGATATACATAAACTTCTCATTACAGAGTCTGAAGTTGATTGGAAAATAGAATGTCACAACTCTTCCCCCCTTACAAAAATTTCGTCCTCGAAATTTATATTACACTTGACTACTCAAATAAATTGGGGCGTTGTCGCCTCATCGTCTCTTCGTTCTCCTACATGGCTCCTTCCGTTCCGTGGTGCTCCCATACTACTTTGACCAGCGGAATCTTCTTATTCCTGAGAATTTGCTCCTTCCGGTCCTCGATCCTTATTGGCTTCTCTACATAAGACACTCTATCGTCCACCTCTATGGCTTCGTAGTCCAGCACATGCGTCGAGTCAGGTTCATACTTTCTTAGCATTGACATATGGAATACATTATGTACTTGGGTTAGATTTGGCGGTAGCGCAAGCCGATAGGCCAAAGTTCCAATTCTCTCCAATATCTCAAAAGGGCCTACATATCTTGGGCTCAGCTTCCCTTTCCTTCTGAATCGCGAAAGTCCCCTAACTGGCGACACCTTGAGGAAGACATGATCGCCCACTTGAAACTCCAGAGGCTTGCGCCGCTTGTTTGCATAGCTCTTCTGGCGACTCTACACCGTCCTCAGTCAATCCCGGATTACTTTCACTGCTTCCACCGATTGTTCTACCAATTTCGAGCCTATCATACTTCTTTCTCTGACCTCATCCCAGCATATCGGTGTTCTGCAAGCTCTACCATAGAGTGCTTCAAACGGTGCCATCCGTATACACTACTGGTAGCTATTATTGTACGCAAACTCTACCAGGTGTAGCTATTCTTCTCATCTGCCTTTGAAATCTATGACGCACGCTCTCAACATGTCCTCAAGCTTCTGGATCGTCCTTTCTAACTGTCCATCTGTCTAGGGATGGTATGCCGTACTGAACTACAGTCGGGTCCCCATGGCTTCTTGTAGACTTTTCCAAAAGTTTGCAGTGAACTTCGGATCTCTATCCGAGGTGATTGTCACTGGCACCCCGTGTAACCTTGCTATCTGCCTCACGTACAGCTCTGCATACTTATCCATAGCGAAGTCATTTCGCACAGGAATGAAGTGGGCAGACTTGATCAATCTATCCACGACTACCCATATCGAGTCGTGACCTCTCTGACTTCTCGGAAGTCCCATTACGAAATCCATAGTTATGTGCTCCCACTTCCATTCCGGAATCTCCAGCGGCTGCAGCAATCCTCCGGGCTTACAGTGCTATGCCTTCACTTGCTGGCAAGTCAAACACTTAGCCATGTATCTTGCCACGTCTACCTTCATTCCGTTCCACCAATAAAGATGTCGCAAATTCTAGTACATCTTTGTACTTCTAGGGTGGACACTATAGTTGTTCCTATGAGCCTCTAACAAAATTCTTTCTCGGAGTCCTTCATCCTTTAGTATACACAGCCTTCCTCGGAACCTCAAAATTCCATCATCAAATACCTGGAATTCTGGTTTCCTCTTCGTTGCATCCATCTCAACAATTCTCTAGATCTCTGGGTCTATAGACTGCAATGCCTTAATCCCTTCTTGGACTTGAGGTTCCACCCTCAGAGTCGCTATCAAGCTGGATAACTGATCGACCTCAAATCTGAATTAAGAATCTCTCAAGTCCTCTATTGTCGACCAACTTCTCACTAGCAGGCATGCAATACTTGACTTTCGACTTAGTGCATCTGCTACTCTGTTTGCTTTCCCAAGATGATATAATATCTCACAATCATAATCTTTGAGCAGCTCCATACACCTACGCTGTCTCATGTTCAGCTCTTTCTGGGAAAATAAATATTTTAAACTCTGGTGATCTGTATATATCTGAAACTTCTCGCCACAAAGGTAGTGCCTCCAAATCATCAGGGCAAATACTATCGCCGCTAACTCCAGGTCATGAGTCGGGTTATTCATCTCGTGCGGCCTCAGTTGCCTGGATGCATAAGCTACTACCCTGCCGTGCTACATCAATACACAGTCCAATCCCTTCAGCGAAGCATCACTGTAAATCTCATATCCTCCTGGTCCCGACGGAATGGTCAGCACTAGTGTGGTCGTTAGTCTATGTTTAAGCTCTTGAAAACTTTGCTCACATTTGTCGGTCCATTCGAACTTCGTTTCCTTCTTTGTCAACCGCGTCAATGGGACGACTATGGATGAGAATTTTTCCACAAATCGCCTATAATATCCTATCAGTCCCAAGAAGTTTCTGACCTCCATGACTGTAGTAGGCATCGGCCAATTGGTTACAGCCTCTATCTTTGCAGGGTCCACTACAATCCCTTCACCAGACACAGTATGACCCAGAAATGCTACCTCATTCAACTAAAATTCACACTTGCTTAACTTGGCATATAATGAATGCTCCCTCAGGGTCCTCAATACAATTCTTAAATGTTCTTCATGTTCTGCATCGCTCCTCGAGTAAATCAAGATATCGTCAATGAAAACTATGACGAATCCGTCCAGAAACTCCTTAAATACTCGATGCATTAGGTCCATGAAAGCAGCTGAGGCATTAGTCAATCCAAACGGCATCACCGTAAACTCGTAATGACCATACCTCGTCCTGAATACAGTCTTTGGCATGTCTTCCTTTTTAATCCTTAGCTGGTGATACCCCGTCCTCAGGTCGATCTTTGAAAACACTACTACTCCTTGCAACTGATCAAAAAGATCATCAATCCTCGGCAGCGGGTATTTGTTCTTCACCGTCACCTGATTCAGCTGTCGGTAGTCAATGCATAGCCGTAAAGATCCATCTTTCTTCCTCACAAACAACACTGGTGCTCCCCACGGCGAAGCACTTGATCGAATGAACCCCTTATCTAGCAATTCTCATATCCGCACCTTTAACTCCTTTAATTCTGACAGGGACATCCTGTACGGTGCTTTCGATATGGGCTTTGTCCTAGGGGCTAATTCAATTACAAACTCTATTTCCTGTTCCGGTGGTAATCCTGGTAACTCCTGAGGAAACACATCCGGAAACTTACACACCACCGGGATATTCTCTAACTTTGGTTCCTCGGCAGTCGTATCCATTACTGCTACTAAGTATGTCTGACATTCTTCAGACATCAACTTAGTTACTTCCAAAGATGAGACTAAGGGAATCGAGATTCCTCCTTGACCTCTCACCAATTCAAAGTTAGAGCGGCCTCTCGGATAAAATCGAATTGTTCTGCTATCACAGTTTACTACGGCACCCTGCTTACCCAACCAATCCATTCCTATTATTACATCAAAGTCAAACATGGGCAGTACTGCTAGGTTAATACTTTTTTTATTTCCCCCAATCACTATCTCGCAACCAACACAGCCCAACGAAACTATTGTGTTATCCTTTAAGGGTGTGGTAACATGCAAGATCGTGTTCAACGGTTCCAATTTCATGCCTACTAATTCAGCAAACTTTGCAGAACCGAAAAAATGTGTGGCACCAGGGTCAAACAACGCATAACAATCTGGTTGCACAAGTAGATCGTACCTGTGACCACTCCCGGCGCATCTTTCGCCTCGTTGTGGGCTACAGCATATACCTTACCCTGTGCCAGTGGTCTGCTCTGTTCGAGCTGAAGTACAGCAGTCGGCGGTCCCGCTTGCGGCCTCTGTCCTTGCGGTCGACTTGTCGGCGCTTGGTTTGGACACATCCTCATCTGGTGGCCCAGTTGACCACACTTGAAACATGCTCTTGTCCTCACCGGGCATGGCCCATTTCCATGCCTTCCGCCACAAAATCTACAGTTCCAGTTGGCTGGATTTGGGGGCTTCGCGATGTTCTTTCGCACCGGAGGTACGAAGCGTCTATTGTTTGCCATCGGCCTCTTGCCCACCTGGCGATGGTCTCTGAAGAATGGGAACCGCGATCCAGTTACGGTATTTCTTTCCCTCAAATCTCGTTCAATCATCTGGCCTCGCTCGTATATCTCCTAGTAGGTCCTCAAGTTCAAAGCTATCATATGGCTGTGGAGTTCGGGTCTCAGGCCATCCCTGAATCTCCGTGCCTTCTTCTAAGGGTCCTCCACAAATCAAGGTGCATACCTCGAGAGACTCGCGAACTCAACCTCGTATTAGTCTATCGTTAGCTGGTTCTGACGCAGTTGCAGGAACTCAATCTATTTCTTTTCTCTGGCTGTTTCTAAAAAATATTTATCGTTAAATGCCCTCTTAAAAGTCTTCTAGTTAATGGCCACTCCTTCAGGAAAAACTCCATCCTTGGTGGCAGTCCACCAATCATTTGATGTACCATCCAGTTGGTACGCAGCCAGTAACACTTTCTCATCATCAGTACATCTTAGCACCCCAAAAGCCTTCTCCAGATTCTCTATCCACCTGGGCGCTAGCTCGGGATCTCCAATCCCGTCAAATTGTGCCGGCTTCAGGTTCATGAACTGTTCCACTAGTTGGCCCATCTGTCTGGCCACCACGATTTCCTCTTGAGGGTTTACCGTTTCGTTTCTCTAATTCGGTTCACCCTGACTTCCACTTCCACCAGCGTTGCCAGTATTAGTATTAACAGCTACTAGGGCGGCCTGTACTGCCTAGGCTATAGCAGTGTCCCGATCTTGAGCCTGCCTCTCTATGATGTCTCTGAGTCCTTCCATTGCCCTTAGTAGACTGTCCACTCTCAGATCTTCAGCTACGGCGGCATCGAGTTAGAGGTTCCGCCTCTCGATCTTCCAAGTCTTCTGGATAGGTTACTCATCCTTGCTTCTTTCTATTGAACCTGATCCACCACAAGTTCAATAATGAGTTAGTAACTTACTCATTCATCCAATCCAGAGTTACTAATTACCCCTTAACAGAAACAGTTTTACACAATAGTACTCCATACATCAATTTCAGAAATATTTCAACCAATGGCTCCTGGCCATTCCTCATTTCCATCCACTCCAATGATTTACTAAGACCAATCACTTTCATTCATCAGGCAAGTCAAGGTCCAGAAATGACCTTCAATCCTAAGCAGAGAACTGAATTCCTTATGCCTAGTCACAATCTTACCAAGGTCAAACACCATCCTCAGGTGTCAAGTTATATGTCAGGCATCCCCTGCCTTACCCTGGCTAATTTCCTATGGTCTTACTATCCGTCATTGTCCCAACTTAATCCTCCTTATTACTCCAATCCTTAATCCACTTTGTACCGAGCTGACCTGGCTCTGATACAAAAACAAGCAGAGATGTCACGCCCCGCGTTCCATACACGAGCACGCGAGCATCCCTACAAGCAAACCAACACAAAAAAATCTCTCGGCGGTCCCAAGAATCCACCAATAGGAGTTCGAGAGATATAATAATTACACTATGCATACGGAAGCGGTTCCTAACAATCCCCGTACATTATATATATATATATATATATATAAAGACTAAGCAGGACGTGGATAGCATAAGGAACATCATACATCACGACCTACTAGTCAACAACAACTACAATCCGCTAAACATCAGGGCAACGGGTAAGCATATCAAAAGAGATATCCACAAAATTCGTCAGGAGTGGGGTCAGGTCGCCCGTCAAAAGATCGGGTCGCCATCTAGAATCGCCTAGGAAGAACTGCTAGAATCTCCGGTGTCCCCAGTCTCCTATGTCGGCAAGTACACGAAGAAAGTCTCTGACGAAACTTCGACAGAGTCCTCCATGGTCGCCTCCTACGATGGCTCAGCCAGGTCTCCATCGGACAACTCCACCACAATGACCTCGTCCTCCGGCGGTGGCATAGAATACTCCACTATCGATGTCCGTTTCGGGCCATTCCTAAGCCCAACCACCGATCCCTTGGGAAACTCCTGGTCCGCTATCGTTTGGCACCAGTCGAGTATGACACCATCCGGCACCTCCTACGGCTTCAGTGGCCCGACCTGTCTATCCCCGTCCCTTCTGAACCATGCCTCGAACCTGTGAGGCTTCCAGTCCGACTTGCCCTCATCAACCCATGCAACTATACATTTTCTTACATAAATGTTCTCCTGCCTATCAGGGAACTCATCATAAAAGGCCGTCATCTCATTCGAATCGCCAAATCAAATAGGCCACATTCCTAAGGCCTAGGATCTGTAAAAAAAAACGGGTTCCCCAAAAAGAGTGA
Organism: Rhodomyrtus tomentosa; assembly: GCA_028455895.1. Taxonomy (NCBI): domain Eukaryota; kingdom Viridiplantae; phylum Streptophyta; class Magnoliopsida; order Myrtales; family Myrtaceae; genus Rhodomyrtus; species Rhodomyrtus tomentosa. The sequence continues at coordinate 41,342,274 of JAPCWY010000003.1, read as the reverse complement.
GATACTCATCTCAGTAAGGAAAAACCTAACCCTAGGTCAGGTCGAAGGTCCACTCAGGTAGCCGTACCCCTCAATATATTCGACTTAGAAAATAGATAGGCAAAGGAGATAAAAATCATTAGACAATAGCATACGGCAGACAGGCATGCAACTATGACGGCATCTCACACTCAAATGCACATGCACCTTCAGCCTGCCACTTTTCATATCCACCAATCCCCGTCTACCTCAGCCTCTAGCCCACGAACAAGTCGCCTCAAGCTCGGTCCGCATAAACACATCAAACCATCATCGATGACCCGCGCAAACGCATCAAGTTCCAATGAATCTCCAGGCAAAACTCATACTCTGTCCCGCGAATAAATCGCATCAGGACCTTGGCTATCTCAACTCCGCGACTTTATCGCATCAGGGCGCCACCAATCATATTTCACCACACGATCTCATCGCATCAGGGTCTCAACCTCCAACCCCGCGTCTCACATGCTTCACGGCTCATCTCATCTCAACCATGCCTCCACCACAGCTCATGTCATGCTTTTCAAATCGTTTGCATTCACGATATCAAGTGCAATTCACAAATCTCATGGCATACGAGGCAATCAAATGATGTCCAGACATGGCAAGCAATCTGTGACATTCTGATTTTCAATCAACTTTAGACACTGTAATGAGAAGTTTATTTATATCAAGCGATGTATTTCAGTTGTATTCCACTCAAATCTGATCAATTTGAGCAGACTGACCAAAGGGGAAAGGCTAACGCAAGACGAGATACGTGGACCTAGGCGACTCGAATAGGAAATGGCGCTTTGACCATAAGGATTGTCGAGGGGATATTTAGGACCGCAAAAAGGCCGATCTAAGAATGATTAAGGATTACCATGCGAGCGTCGTGCGGTTGGAGCGCGGGTGATGCCGCTTAACCAACGTACGATTTACAAAATTATCCTAAATTGGACTGCGACGATCGAGACCACAAGGACTAGCGATAAGCCCTCGCGATTACATGACAACCAAGGCCGCCATGAATTGACGAGCTCTAAACGTGACGAGAATCACGGGGTCGATATGCGTATAGTCTGCAGAAGCCGCCCGTCGGTTCGGAATAGGCTGGAATCACGTCTGGTAGAAGGAACGATCAGAATTGAGTCCTGAAAAGTTTGAAAAAGGAAAATCAAGAATTCCAACGTCAATTGGATTGGCTGTCACCCTATCGAAGAATTCAGAAACGAGAAAAACGACGTTCCGAACATCGGAGGTAAAAAGACCAAAATGCCCCTCAAGCTTAGGACTTTGTCTTTATAATTGAAGGAAGGGAAAAATGGACATTTCTCCTTCCCCAAGCTGCTGCAAATTGAAGAGCAATTGATGGCCATTGGGTGCACTTGAGAAGAACAATGGACAAGTGTCAAGCATCCAAGGGTAGCAGATCATTTCACCAATTAATGCCACCTACCAATCACCTCAATTAATTTAAATTTTTTTGGGATAATAAACAGCTCTCTATCTCTCCTCAAACCCCCCATTTGGCCATTTTTGTTTCCCCAAAGACCAGACCAAGCTTCTTCTTCTTCTTCTTCTTCTTCTCCAGTTTCTGCTCCACCCGACCCTGCCGGACGCCACCGTTCGGTCCATACGACCGCCACCTCCGACCGTTCCCTGCTGTCGGCTGACCACTCAGATGTAGCCCCACGTCTTGCCGACGTCCTCCAACTGGAATCAAGTCATTTGGAGCTCTGAGGAATTCGGAACAAGCATTCTCCCACAGGTCGACGGAATCTGTTTCAGTTTGAGGTAGGTTCGGTTCTGAACCCTTTAGACAGCCGAAAACTTGGAATCTTTGGCTAAAATTTTGTGGAGATCAATTAGACATATAGATGGTTCTGTGGTAAAAATTTGGGATTTATTTGATAAGTTTTTGACCATGAACAACCCTTGTACATTATGCCCAGAATCTGCCGATATTCTGTGTGTGAGTGCTCCGGCGACTTCCGACGACTTTCTGGCAACCGCGCGACTTGAAAATCATGGTGAGACTTCAAAACTCTTAGGTAGACATTATAAGAGGTATAATGGTGTATATTTGATGGATTTGAGATAGATTAAGGCCGGTTGGACCCGGCATGAACAGAACCGAATAGAACCGGTTCAATGCTGGGCCAAACCAATTCTGTGGAGGGCTGATCCCCTTTCCCTAGTGGATTTTGTGGACATCTTTTGACATGTTTACCCGTCGCCTTGGTGTATAGCGGTTTCTAATAGATGTGACCAGTTGATCTTGATGTACGACCTTTTGATGCTATCCAGTCCTGCTTAGTCTCGGGATATATATATATTCATGTGGTACGGGGAGTTGTTGGGAAACGCTTCCATGTGCTTAATGTAAATTATTTCATCTCTCGATCTTCCTTTATATATAAGTGGATCCTTGGGACCGTCGAGAGATTGTTGTAGTTTTGCTTGCAGGAACAATTGCGTGCTCGCGATGGGGCGCGGGGCGTGACATCCCCGCTTGTTTTGGTATCAGAGCAAGGTCAGCTCGATACGAAGTTGGTTAAGGATTGGAGTAATAAGGAGGACTAGGCAGGACAAGGACGGATAGCTAGACCTTAGGAAACTGGTCAGGGTGAGGCAGGAGATGCCTAGTTGTGACTTGACACCTATGGATGGTTTTTTTTTATCTTGGTAAGGTTTTGACAGGGCATAGAGGAGTGAGTTCTCTGCTTAGAATTGAAGGTCGTTTCTAGACCTTGACCGACTTGATGCTTGAAAGTGGTTAGTTTTAGTGAATCACTGGAATGAATGGATTTGAGCAACGGCCATGAGCCATTGGTTGGGACATTTCTGGAATTGATGTTGACGTGTGAAGTACTGTTGTTGTGTAATTGTTTTGTTAAGGAGTAGTTAGTAACCCTGGATTGGATGATTGAGTAAGTTGCTAACCTGTTACTGAACTTGTTATGGATCAGGTTCGTTAGTAAGTGACAGAGATGAGTAACTCATTCAGAAGACCTAGAAGACCAAGAGGCGGAGCCTCTAGCTCGAGGCCGCCCGCAGCTGAAGATCCAAGGGTGGATGGTCTACTGAGGGCAATGGAAGGACTTAGGGACATCATAGAGAGACAGGCCCAGGATCGGGACTCTGCCATAGCCCAGGCAGTGGGAGCTGCCCTAGCAGCTGCGAATACCAACACTGGCAACGCTGGTGGAAGTGGAAGTCAGGGCGAGCCGAACCAGAGCAATGAAACGATGAACCCTCAAGAGGAAATCATAGTGGCCAGGCAGATGGGCCAACTGGTGGAACAATTTATGAAGTTGAAACCGACGCAGTTTGACGGGATTGGAGATCCCGAGCTAGCACCTAGATGGATAGAGAAGCTGGAAAAGGTTTTCGGGGTACTAAGATGTACTGATGAGGAGAAGGTGTTGCTAGCCGTATATCAGCTAGAGGGTACGGCAAACGACTGGTGGGCTGCCACCAAGGATGGAGTCTTCCCTGAAGGTACGGCCCTAAATTGGAACACTTTTAAGAGGGCGTTCAACGACAAGTACTTTTTAGAAACGGCCAGGGAAAGGAAACAGATCGAGTTCCTACAGCTGCGACAGAACCAACTATCGATAGATCAGTATGAAGCTGAGTTCTCGAGGCTTTCGAGGTATGCGCCTCGATCAGTGGAGGATCCTTTAGAGAAGTCACGGAGATTCAGGGATGGGTTAAGGCCCGAACTCCGCAGCCAGATGATAGCCTTGAATTTGAGGACCTACGGGGAGATATACGAGCGAGGTCAGATGATTGAGCGAAACTTGAGGGAAAGAAACATCGCAACTGGATCGCAGTTCCTATCATTTAGAGACCATCGTCAAACGAGCAAGAGACCGATGGCAGGTAACAGACGTTTTGTGCCGCCTGCAAGGAGGAATATTGTGAAATCGCCAAACCCGGCAAACTGGAGCTGCAGGCTATGTGGCAGAAGGCATGGGAATGGACCATGCCCTATGAAGACTGGAGCCTGTTTCAAGTGTGGTCAACTGGGCCACCAAATGAGGACATGTCCAAACCAAGCACCGGTCAGTCGACCACAAGGACCGAGGCCGCAAACAGGACCGTCGACTGCAGCACCTCGTATAGAACCGAACAGACCACCAGCTCAGGGTAGAGTGTACGTTGTAGCGCGCAACGAGGCAGAAGATGCGCTTGGAGTGGTCATAGGTACTGTTTACTTGTGCAACCAGACCGCTTATGCATTATTTGACCTGGGTGCCACGCATTCTTTTGTATCTGCACAGTTCGCTGAGTTAGTAGGCATGAGATTGGAACCATTAAGCATGGCATTGCATATAGCCACCCCATTGAAGGATAATGTCTTGGTTTCACTAAGGTGTGCGGAATGCGAGATTATGGTTGGAGGAAGTAGGGAGAGTATCGACCTAGCTGTATTGCCTATGTTTGATTCTGACGTGATTATAGGAATGGATTGGCTGAGTAGGCAAGGAGCGGTAGTAGACTGTGGCAATAAAACGATTCGATTTTACCCGAAAGATCGCCCTAGTTATGAATTGGTAGGAAGCCGAAGAGGAGCCTCAATTCCCTTGGTTTCATCTTTGGAAGTAACTAAGTTGATATATGAAGGATGTCGGGCATACTTAGTGGCCGTGATGGATACGACTGTCGAGGAACCTAAGTTAGAAAACATTCCTGTGGTACGGGAGTTTCCGAATGTGTTTCCCCAGGAATTGTCGGGATTGCCACCGGAGCGGGAAATAGAGTTTGTGATTGAATTAGCTCCTGGAACGGAGCCAATTTCGAAAGTACCATACAGAATGTCCCTGTTGAAATTAAAGGAGTTAAAGGTGCAAATGCAAGAGTTGCTGTACAAAGGATTCATCCGACCAAGTGCTTCGCCGTGGGGAGCACCGGTGCTGTCCTTGCCACTATGCATTGATTACCGGCAACTGAATCAGGTGACAGTGAAGAACAAGTATCCGCTGCCAAGGATTGATAATCTTTTTGATCAATTACAAGGAACAGCAGTGTTCTCGAAGATTGACTTGAGGACGAGGTATCACCAGCTAAGGATCAAGAAGGAAGACATACCGAAGACTGCATTCAGGACGAGGTATTGACATTACGAGTTTACGGTAATGCCGTTCGAATTGACTAACGCCCCAGCCGCATTTATGGATCTAATGCATCGAGTGTTCAAAGAGTTTCTGGACAGGTTCGTCATAGTTTTCATTGACGACATCTTAATCTACTCGAGGAGCGACGTAAAGCATGAAGAACATTTGAGAATCGTATTGAGGACCCTAAGGGAACATTCGCTGTATGCGAAGCTAAGTAAATATGAATTTTGGCTAGACAGGGTAGCATTTCTGGGTCATATTGTGTCTGGTGAAGGGATTGCAGTGGACCCTGCAAAGATAGAGGCTGTAACCAATTGGCCGAGGCCTACTACGGTCACGGAGGTCAGAAGCTTCTTGGGACTAGCAGGATATTATAGGCGATTGGTGAAAAAGTTCTCATCCATAGCCGTCCCACTGACGCGGTTGACGAAGAAGGAAATGAAGTTTGAATGGACTGATAGGTGTGAACAGAGTTTCCAAGAGCTTAAACATAGATTGACGACCGCGCCAGTACTGACCATTCCGTCGGGACCGGGAGGATATGAGATCTACAGCAACGCTTCGCTGAAAGGATTGGGTTGTGTATTGATGCAACACGGCCGGGTAGTAGCTTACGCATCTAGGCAGTTGAGGCCGCACGAAATGAATTACCCGACCCACGACTTGGAGTTAGCGGCGATTGTGTTTGCCTTGAAGATTTGGAGGCATTACCTTTGTGGCGAGAAGTTTCAGATATATACAGACCACCAGAATTTGAAGTATTTATTTTCCCAGAAAGAGTTGAACCTAAGGCAGCGCAGGTGGATGGAGCTGTTGAAAGATTATGATTGTGAGATATTATATCATCCTGGGAAAGCAAATAGAGTGGCAGATGCATTAAGTCGAAAGTCGAGTATTGCATGCCTACTGGTGAGAAGTTGGTCGACGATTGAGGATCTGAGAGATTCTGAATTTAGATTGGAGGTTAATCAGTTATCCAGTTTGATAGCGACTTTGAGGGTGGAACCTGAGGTCCAAGAAGGGATTAAGGCATTACAGTCTACGGACCCATAGATTTAGAAAGTTATTGAAATGGAAGCGACGAAGAGGAAGCCAGAGTTCCAACTGTCTGAGGATGGACTTTTGAGATTTCGAGGGCGATTATGTATACCAAAGGATGAAGGGCTCCGAGAAAGAATCTTGTCAAAGGCTCATAGGAGCAATTACAGTGTCCACCTTGAAAGTACAAAGATGTACCAGAACTTAAGACAACATTATTGGTGGAACGGAATGAAGGTAGACGTGGCAAGATATGTGGCTAAGTGTTTAACTTGCCAGCAAGTGAAAGCGCAGCATTGTAAGCCTGGAGGATTGTTGCAGCCGCTGGAGATTCCGGAATGGAAGTGGGAACGCATAACTATGGATTTTGTGATGGGACTTCCGAGGAGCCAAAGAGGTCACGACTCAATCTAGGTAGTCGTGGATCGATTGACCAAGTCCGCCCATTTCATCCCTGTACGAAAGGACTTCTCCATGGATAAGTACGCAGAACTGTACATGAGGCTCATAGTCAGATTACACGGAGTGCCAGTGACGATCACCTCAGATAGGGATCCGAAGTTCATGGTAAATTTTTGGAAGAGTTTGCAAGGAGCAATGGGGACGCGACTACAATTCAGTACGGCGTACCACCCACAGACTGATGGACAGTCAGAAAGGACCATCCAGACGCTCGAGGACATGTTGAGAGCGTGTGTCATAGATTTCAAAGGCGGATGGGAAGAGCAGTTACACCTGGTAGAGTTTGCGTACAATAACAGCTACCAGTAGAGTATACAGATGGCACCGTTTGAGGCACTCTATGGCAGAGCATGTAGGACACCAATATGCTGGGATGAAATCGGTGGAAGCAGTGAAAATCATTCGGGACAGGCTGAAGACGGCGCAGAGTCGCCAGAAGAGCTATGTAGACAAGCGGCGCAAGCCTTTGGAGTTTCAAGTGGGAGATCATATCTTCCTCAAGGTGTCACCAATGAGAGGACTCTCACGATTCGGAAGGAAAGGGAAGCTGAGCCCAAGATACGTAGGCCCTTTCGAGATTTTGGAGAGAATTAGGACCCTGGCCTACCGGCTTGCGTTACCGCCAAGTCTATCCCAGGTACATAATGTATTCCATGTGTCGATGCTAAGAAAGTATGAGCCTAACCCGACACATGTGCTGGACTATGAAACTATAGAGGTGGACGACAGAGTATCCTATATAGAGAAGCCGATAAGGATCGAGGACCGGAAGGAGCAGATCCTCAGGAATAAGAAGATTCCACTGGTCAAAGTAATATGGGAGCACCACGGAACGGAAGGAGCCACGTGGGAGAATGAAGAGACGATGAGGTGACAGCACCCCCATTTATTTGAATAGTCGAGTGTAATGCAAATTTCGAGGACGAAATTTTTGTAAGGGGGAAGAGTTGTGACATTCTGATTTTCAATCAACTTCAGACTCTGTAATGAGAAGTTTATTTATATCAAGCGATGTATTTCAGTTGTATTCCACTCAAATCTGATCAATTTGAGCAGACTGACCAAAGGGGAAAGGCTAACGCAAGATGAGATACGTGGACCTAGGCGACTCGAATAGGAAATGGCGTTTTGACCATAAGGATTGTCGAGGGGATATTTAGGACCGCAAAAAGGCCGATCTAAGAATGATTAAGGATTACCATGCGAGCGTCATGCGGTTGGAGCGCGGGTGATGCCGCTTAACCAACGTACGATTTGCAAAATTATCCTAAATCGGACTGTGACGATCAAGACCACAGGGACTAGCGATAATCCCTCGCAATTACATGACAACCAAGGCCTCCATGAATTGACGAGCTCTAAACGTGATGAGAATCACGAGGTCGATACGCATATAGTCTGCAGAAACCGCCTGTCGGTTCGGAATAGGCTGGAATCACGTCTGGTAGAAGGAACGATCAGAATTGAGTCCTGAAAAGTTTGAAAAAGGAAAATCAAGAATTCCAACGTCAATTGGATTGGTCGTCGCCCTATCGAAGAAGTCAGAAACGAGAAAAACGACGTTCCGAACATCGGAGGTAAAAAGACCAAAATGCCCCTCAAGCTTAGGACTTTGTCTTTATAATTGAAGGAAGGGCAAAATGGACATTTCTCCTCCCCCAAGCTGCTGCAAATTGAAGAGCAATTGATGGCCATTGGATGCCCTTGAGAAGAACAATGGACAAGTGTCAAGCATCCAAGGGTAGTAGATCATTTCACCAATTAATGCCCACCTACCAATCACCTCAATTAATTTAAATTTTTTTGGGATAATAAACAGCTCTCTCTCTCTCCTCAAACCCCCCATTCGGCCATTTTTCCCCCAAAGACCAGACCAAGCTTCTTCTTCTTCTTCTTCTTCTTCTTCTTCTCCAGTTTCTGCTCCACCCGACCCCGCCGGACGCCGCCGTTCGGTCCGTACGACCACCCCCTCCGTCCGTCCCCTGCTGTCGACCGACTACTCAGATGTAGCCCCACGTCTTTCCGACGTCCTCCAACTGGAATCAGGTCATTTGGAGCTCTGAGGAATTCGGGGCAAGCATTCTCCCACAGGTCGACGGAATCTGTTTCAGTTTGAGGTAGGTTCGGTTCTGAACCCTTTAGACAGCCGAAAACTTGGAATATTTGGTTCAAATTTTGTGAAGATCAATTAAACATATATATGGTTATGTGGTAAAAATTTGGGATTTATTTGATAAGTTTTTTACCATGAACAACCCTTGCACATTATGCCCAGAATCTGCCGATATTCTGTGTGTGAGTGCTCCGGCGACTTCCGACGACTTTCCGGCAACCGCGCGACTTGAAACTCACAGTGAGACTTCCAAACTCTTAGGTAGACATTATAAGAGGTAGAATGGTGTATATTTGATGGATTTGAGATAGATTAAGGCCGGTTGGACCCGGCATGAACAGAACCGAATGGAACCAGTTCAATGCTGGGCCAAACCAATTCTGTGGAGGGCTGAATAGGCTGGGATTGTGTTGTAATTTGGTGTGTATTATGTGTTGTGATGATGAGGAGTATCTAATGGATGATTTGGATGGATGAATGGAGCGATTGAACTTGAAATTTGACAAAATCGATTGATTATCCTAGGTTGCGCGATGGATTGACCTTGGACTTGAGTTGGCCGAACCTTAGGAGGTGCAAGGAGGAGTAATTTTCGTTATTAAGCGAAGGTAAGAAATTTCCTAAATCGAGGCTAGGGGGATTGGACTCGATTGGGTAAGTCGAGGGCCGAACGGAACGATTTATGATAAAATCCTCGCACGTAATAGCTTGATGCACCCTTGGACATTATAGAATGATTGTTTGACCTAGCCTATGTGTGAATGGTCTGAGTGCCTGAGTACTATTTGAATTGAATTGCATGCCACGAAATTTATTAAACATATTATCATGCGCATTGGCCATTGGTTATGAAATTTGATTTTTAAAAATCAAGTTAATTGATATGATGTGGCATGAGACATGATTGTGACATTGCATGGCATGGCCCTGAGGCGTATGAGACGCGAGGCGGAGGTTGAGACCCTGAGGCGACGAGGTCGCGGGGTGGATTATGAAAAGGTGGCGCCCTGATGCGACGGAGTCGCGGGGTTAAGATAGCCACAGTCCTGATACGATATAATCACGGGACAAAATACGAGCTCATAGACTCTGCCTGGAAATTGAACCGGGGCCTGATGCGTTTACACGGGCCGAGCCTGATGCGGTCTAATCGCGGGCTAGAGAATGAGGCAGACAGAGGTTGATTGGTGTGGTGAAGTGACAGGCCGAGCATATACGTGCAACTGTGTGTGACATGGGAATATAAATGCATGCCTGTCCTCTATGCATTATTGTTTATTGAATTATGACTGTCATGTCCGCGTGAGTTCATGAGTTGGATAGGTCGAGTGACTTAACTGTCTGCGTGAACGATCAACCTGGCCTAGGGTTAGGTTTTTCTTACTGAGATGTGTATCTCTCCCCTTTTGGGGAAATTCTACTTTACAGATCCTAGGCAATAGCAATGTGGCCTATCAGATTCGGGGACCCACAGGAGATGACAGCGTATTACGATGAGTTCCCCGATAGGCAAGGTAATATATACATAAGGAAATGTACAGTTGTTTGGGTAGATGAGGGCGAACCTGACTGGAAGCCTCATCGGTTTGAGGCTTGGTTTAGACAGGACGGCGATAGGAAGGTCGGGCCGCTGAAGCCCCATGAGGTTCCAGAGGGTGTCATACCTCTTTGGTGTCAGACGATAGCAGACCAGGAGTTTCCCGAGGGCTCAGTGGTTGGTTCGAGGAGCGGCCCGGAGCGGACGCCGACAGCTGAGTTTCCCGTGCCACCGCCAGAGGATGAGGTCATCGTGGTAGAGCCGTCCGAGAGAGATCCATCCGAGCTAGACCAGGAGGTGACCGTGGAGGGAGACCGGGCTGAGCAGTCTCAGGAAGCGACCATGGAAGACTCTGTGGAGGTCCCATCAGAGACTTTCTCCGAGTACGAGCCGTCAGAGGAGAGCGAGGACACCGGAGATTCCAGCAGTTCTTCCTAGGCGACTTCAGATGATGACCTGACTTTTTGACTGGCGACCTGATCCTCTTTCCCTAGTGGATTTTGTGGACATCTTTTGACATGTTTACCCGTCGCCTTGGTGTATAGCGGTTTGTAGTAGATGTGACCAGTTGATGTTGATGTACGACCTTTTGATTCTATCCAGTCCTGCTTAGTCTTGGAATATATATATTCATGTGGTACGGAGAGTTGTTGGGAAACGCTTCCGTGTGCTTAATGTAAATTATTTCATCTCTCGATCTTCCTTTATATATAAGTAGATCCTTGGGACCGCCGAGAGATTGTTGTGGTTTTGCTTGCAGGGATGATTGCGTGCTCGCGATGGGGCGCGGGGCGTGACACAATCAAACATAACCAATGTCACACATATATGTCCTATATCATTTTAGGACACAATACAAACTAGCTCTACTGAAATTCCCACACGAATCCACTCAATTAGGCCTTGACTCACCCAATCGAGTCCAATCCCCCTAGCCTAGGTTTAGGAAATCCCTTACCTTAACTTCAATAACACCAAATTACTCTTCTTGAGTCCTCAGGGTTTGGCCCTTTGTAGTGCAAGGTCGAACACTTCACGCGACCTAGAAATTTCGTCGAATCCGTCAATTTTCCATATCCAAATCCTCAATCCATTAACCTCAATCATCCATTACTCAATTCTCAACATCTTAACACAACATTAACATCAATTTAAGTCCCATAAGCTTCTGTTCTTGTAACCCACAGCACCAGTTTTGCACAGAACCGAACCAGTTCTCTTCGGTTCTGTGCAAACCGAGGGCTTCCAGCTTTCAATCCTCCTCAATTTCTCAATTCAAATCTTATTCTACCTCTTAACATGTCTACCTAAGGGTTTGGGAGGCTCACCGGTCGTTTGGAGTTGGTTGGTCACCGGAAAGTCGTCCGAAGTCACCGGACGCCCAAGATCGGTCCACCAGGCAGATTCTATCAAAAATATACAAGGGCAGTTCGTAGTCAAAAATTAATCAAATAAATCCCCAATTTTTACCACAGAATCCTACATGTCTCAGCTTGATCTCCACAAAATTTGAGCCTAAGATTCCATCATTTCAATCTTCAAATGGACTGAGAATCAAACCTACCTCAGGTTGGTTCCAATTCTGTCGGCCAGTGGGACATTGTTTGTCCTGAACTCCAAAGTGCTCTAAATGGCCTGATTCTTGTTGTAGGACACCGGAAAGACATGGATCTACGTCTGGATGGTCGGCCGGTAGCAGATGGTGACCGGAGATGGCGATCGTGGCCGGTGAACAAATTGCTCCGGGGTGGTCGGCGAGCGGCAGAAACTGAGGAGGAAGAAGAAGGTGGTTCTCGATTCTTTGGGAGGAAATTCTGTCGAATGGTGATGAGAAGAGAGAGAGGAGAGAGAGACTTCAATTATATCCAAGCTTGGTCAATGGCTTTGAATGTTAGGTGGGCAAATAGTTGACATGGCAATGTCCCTTTGATCTTCGACACTTGGCATGTTGCTTTACCAATGAAGATCTAATGGCCATTTTTAATCCCCATTTTCGGCAGCCCAAGAGATGGCACAGTGCTCATTTTGCCCTTCTTCAATTATAAAAGCAAAGTCCTAAGCTTGAGGGGCAAAACGGTCATTTTACTCCTAACGTTCCGAACGTCGTTTTTCTCGCTCCAGAATCCTTCGATAGGGCGACGGCCAATCCAAATGACGTTGGAATTCTTGATTTTCCATTTCAAACTTTTCAGGACTCGTTTTTGATAATTTTCTCTATCAGACGTGATTCAAGCCTATCCCGAACTGACGGGCGGCTTTTGTAGACTTTACGCGTATCGACCCCGTGATTAATAACATATTTAGGGCTCGTCAATTCATGACAGCTTTGGTTGTCATGTAATTGTGAGGGTTTATCACTAGTCTCTATGGTCTCTATGGTCTCGATCGTCACAGTCCAATTTAGGATAATTTTGCAAATCATACGCTGGTTAAGCGGCATCACCCGTGCTCCAATCATACGACGCTCGCATGGTAATCCTTAATCGTTCTTAGATCGGCCTTTTGGTGGTTTTAAATATCCCCTCTACAATCCTTATGGTCAAAGCGTCATTTCCTATCCGAGTTGCCTAGGTCCACGTACCTCGTCTTGCGCTAGCCTTTCGCCTTTGGTCAGTCTACTCAAATTGATCAGATTTGAGTGAAATACAACTGAAATCCATCGCTTGTTATACATAAACTTCTCATTACAGAGTCTAAAGTTGATTAGAAATTAGAATGTCACAGCAGAAGTTTGTTCTGGAAGAGGATATTATTCCTCTCAATCCATATCATGTGGCAAAGTGCCCCAAATAAGAAACGAGCTAAACAATAGGGAAATGGTTGACCTTGAAAGCGCTTCATTGCCCAAACAATGGTGTCCTGCCAAGATGTGTTTCACCAAGCCACATTGCACTTTGTAACCCAAAAAAGAGCAAGCGAGCTCATGGAACGGCAGGCAAAAAAAAAAGATGGTTGATAGAGTCTGGTCTAGTACGACAAAAAGCACAAGAACTTTCAGAGATTCTTCGATAGTCCAAAAGCATAACCTGGTTGGGGAGCCTATTATGTGTGATGATCCTCAAAAGAAACCCATGTCTCAGAGCAAAGGTGTGATCCTAGACAAAGGAGTGCCATGGAACTGGCTAACCTATGGTTCTGAAGGACTCCCAAGGTGATGCAACCGAGAAAGTGCCCGAAGGATGCCCTTGCCAAATCAAACGGTCCTCCCTGCCTTCAACAATGGAATGTGCAACTCCTAACAAGGTTGTGAAAGAGGACAACATAGCCGAGGGATGCCACACCGAAGTGTCCCGTGGAATGCGGGAGTCGGATATGTCCCAATTGGAGAAGATCTTATAAAGTGGACCTCGAGGATGCCACGTATCAAACCAGAAAGAGATGGACCGACCATTGCCAATCCTCCAAACAAAGCTCAAGTATTAATCTAAACGGACATCTAGGATCTTTTTCCAAGTCCAGGAGCAAACTGTTGGCGTTGTGGCAACCCAAAAGTTCCAATGCTTGAGAAAAGTTGTGTGAATCCACTTGCACCATAACGACTCCTTATTAGTGAATAGAAGCCATATATGTTTGAGCATTGCCGCCCTATTACAATCAACAAGCTGGCGAATACCTAACCCACCTTCCTTTTTAGGAAGACAAACATCGACCTAAGGGACCTTAGCACCCCTACGTCCCAAATCGGGACCCTTCCAAAGGAATTGTCTTAAGACAAGCTCAATCCTAGCAAGCACCGACATGGGCAGAGTAAAGAAACCAGCCCAATAAACGTGTGTGGCATGTAAAACCGACTTTATGAGCTGCACCCTACCAGCAGATGAGAGGAAGCATTAGGACCAAGAGCGGGCTCTAGCCGTGATAGATATAACTAGGGCATTAAAATCCGCCTTACAAAGTCTAGATGTAATTATTGGAACACCGAGATAGCGAAAGGGGAGAGTATAGAATGGGTTTAATACCACAAAAAATCCAAATTAATGTACATGCGATAAATTTACCTCAAATTACATTTTTAACCACAAATTATTTTTTTGACCACATTAAATGTCAAACTGATTAGCATTTGATAAATTTACCCTGTCACGCCCCGCGCTCCGAACACGAGCACGCGACTCCCTGCAAGCACAAATTCTCTCTCGAGGTCTCAAGATTCACATAGTTCGAGAGACGTATCATCTAGATAGCACGCGAAAGCGATGATATAAAAACTCCTCCGTACAATTATAAAATGGGACCTGGGTAACGAGGGTTCCAATAATGCATAAACTTCCAAATATCCATACAAGGCACGACAAACTAAACAGGCTAGTCAGTAGAGTGTCAAGGCTAATACAAAGGACGGTCATCAGTCTCCCAAAAGAAATAGGTATCGAGAACACCATTAAAATATCATACTAGTAAAACTTAGACTCCTAAGTCGAGCTACTGTAGTCGTCAGTCTCCTCCGCCTCCTCAGTAGGCTCGTACTCCGAGAGAGTCTCAAAGCAGACCTCCACCGTGTCCTCGAGTGTCTCGTCCGCTGACGGCTCTACCTGGTCGTCCTCGGTAGCCTCGATCACTATAACCTCATCGGTGTCCTCCAGGGTCGGGGTCCTATCAAGACCATTCCTCGAGCCAGCGACTGACCCATCGACCTCCACTGAATCCCGAGCAGGATGGCAACAACTAGGGATCACCCCACGGGGTACCTCAATGGGCTTCAGTGGCCCCGTGGAAACATCCTCTATCTTCCTGAACCATGTCTCGTACCTATGAGGCTTCCAGCTACTACCCCTCATCTTCCCAGACGACTGTCCACCTCCTAACATAAACGGTCTCCTATCCGTCAGGGAACTCCTCAAAATATACTGACATCTCCATTGAGTCACCAAACCTGATTGGCCACATTCTCAAGGCCTAGGATCTGAAAAATTAGGGTCCCACAACGGGGTGAGATTTACATCTCAGTAAGGTAGGTCCTAACTCTAAGTTAGACTAACCGTACACTCAGGCAAATGCAATCACAAACAATTTCTACAAATAATCACATGAGGCACTCAATTGTCAATAAACAATATACGAATGTCAAGCATGCAGTCATGGCACCATTCCACATCATTAGAATTAAGTACACATTGCCATACCAAATTATACCTTCCACCCTTCTAGTCTGCCTCACTTTCATGCCCACATTTAGAACGCCTCAGGTTCGGTCCGTGTAAACGCATCAGACCGTCTCATTGACAAATCCACGTAAAGGCATCAAGTTTTCAATCTCATTCCAGGCCTGTGTCGACACATCTCAACTCCGTCTCGCGTTTCAATGCATTAGGACCATGGCATTGTCAACCCCGCGTCTCGTACGCCTCAGGGTGCCATTCAATTCAAACCCCGCGCCTCAGCGCCTCAGGGTATCCATTCACACAACCCCGCGTCTCAACGCATCAAGGTGTCACAACTTCTCAGACATGACACAAGTTCATTTCATTTCATAGCACACGTTCAAATGCAAACTCATGCGACGAACGACACATCCCTAACATGCGAGACAATTAATTTGACATACAAATGCGACAATCAATTCATGGCACAAGCATTGTCAAACAATCAAGTCCTCTATACCTTTCTAGGACGTACATTAAACAATCACATTATGAACCTCCAAGAATCGATCAATTCACACACAATTCACCCAATCGAGTCCAATCCTCCTATCAAAGGTTTAGAATCCCCTTACCTTGTGCTAAATCCAACAAAAATCTCTTCCCAAGCACTCCAAGGATTCGGTCCAAATAGGTCAAGCACAACTCAGCCGCGCAACCTAAGGAAATTCCTCCAATCGTCAATTTTCCTTGCTCAACTCATCAATCCATGAAGCATAAACCTCATGGACCTACCAATTAACATTCTAATACGTCTCAACAATGAATTTGGAACCCATTTCCTTCACCAATAGCCTCCCACAAATTCAGTATGCACAGAACCGAAATAGCGCATTTTCGGTTCTATGCATATCCCAACTAACCATCCCTTAAACTAACTTAAATCCTCAATTTATCCACTAATCTACTTGCTAACATGTATTTCTAAGGGTTGGGGAGCCTCACTGAAAATTTGGAGCCAGGGCGATGCCGAAAAGTCCTTGAACGGCGTCGGTTCCTCCGAGTCTTCAACAAGTCAATTTTTCCCCTTCAAACACAAGAGTCATTTGGGGTCAAAACTACATCAAATTCCTCCAAAATTTTTACCACAACTCAGCTTATGTGTCCTCTAGATTTTCACAAAATTTGGTCAGAAATTTCGAAGGATTCGAGGTTCTACGGGGTCTAAACAGCAGCTTACCTCCAGCTGCGACAGTTTTCGTCAGCTCCCGGGAGAATAGCTGGCCGAAGGTTCTCAGTGGGTTAAATGCCGTGATTCCATTAGGAGAACATTGGCAAGAGGATGAGGAAGGGGTTGGTGGTCGGCTCGGGTCCAGGTGGTGGCCGGAGGCGACGGTCAATGGCGGTGAACGGCAGCAACAGAACCTGGTTTGGCGGTGGAGCTTCTCAGTAGCAGGGGAAGAAAAAGAAGAAGATGATCGGCAATAGAGGGGGTGTTCGACCAAGTGAGAGAGAGGGAGTGAGGTATATACCAATTTCAAGAGTTACCTTAGTTGAATGGTAGGTTAAAAGGTGACTCCATCACATCATGGCTTAATCCTTTGGCACTTGTCCATGTGTCAATCAATTGTTCATGTAATGGCTCTCATTTTCTTCAATTTTTGGCAGCCTTGGAGTGTAGTTAATGACCAAAATGCCCTCATCCAATTATATAGGCAAGGTTAGGGCTTGAGGGGCAAAATGGTAATTTTACCCCCGACGTCCGGACATCATTTTTTCTAATTTCAATTTTCTTCGATAAGGCGAAGGCCAATCCAATTATAATGTTGAAATTCTTGATTCTCCATTTTCTCATTTCGAGACTCGTTTCTGGATCGTTTCTCTATCAGACGTGGTTCCAACCTATCTCGAACTGACGGGCGGCTTTTGCAGACGTTACGCGTAGCGACCTTGTGATTCATATCACAATTAGGGCTCATCAATTCATGGCCACTTTGGTTGTCATGTAATTGCGAGGGTCTATTACTAATTTCGACGGTCTCGATCGTCATCGCTCGATTTAGGAAAATTTTGCAAATTATACATTGGTTAGGCGGCATCACCCGCGCCCTAATTGTATAACGCTAGCAATGCATTCCTTAATCGTTCTTAGATCGGCCTTTTATGACTTTAAATGTTCGCTCGACAATCCTTATGGTCAAAGCGTCATTTCATATTCGAATTCCCTAGGTCTACGTACCTTGTCTCGCGTTGGCCTTTCCCTCTTGGTCAGTCAACTCGAGATTGATCAGATCCGAGCGAGATACGACTAAAATATATCGTTAGATACTTTCTCATTAATGAATCTTGAAATGACAGGAAAAATCAGAATGTCACAACTCTTCCCCCCTTACAAAAATTTCGTCCGCGAAATTTACATCAAACTTGATTACTCAAACAAATGGAGGTATTGATGCCTCATCATTTCCTCGCTTTCCCACGTAGTGCCTTCGGTTCCATGGCGCTCCCAAACAACTTTGACCAATGGAATCGTTTTATTCCTTAGAATTTGCTTATTCCGGTCTTCGATCCTAACTGGTTTCTCCACATAGGATACTCTGTCATCTACTTCTATGACCTCATGGTTCAACACATGCGTCGGGTCCGGTTCGTACTTCCGTAGCATTAACACGTGGAAGACGTTGTGCACTTGGGATAGATTAGGCGGTAAGGCCAGTCTGTAGGCTAAGGTCCCAATCCGCTCCAGAATTTCAAATGGACCTACGTACCTTTGGCTCAATTTTTCTTTCTTTCCAAACCGGGATAATCCCCTCATCAGTGACACCTTGAGGAAAACATGATCGCCTACTTGAAACTCCAAAGGCTTACGCCGTTTATCCGCATAACTCTTTTGACAACTCTGTGCTGCCTTCAGTTTTTCCGAATTATCTTTACCGCTTCTACTGATTGCTCTACTAACTCTAGGCCTGTGATACTTTTTTCGCCAACCTTATTCCAACAAATCAGGGTTCTGTAGGATCTTCCATAAAGCGCTTCAAACGGTGCCATTCGAATGCTCTGTTGATAACTGTTATTATATGCAAATTCTACCAAATGCAGCTAATCCTCCCATCCACCTTTGAAGTCTATCACGCAGGCTCACAATATGTCCTCGAGCATCTGAATTGTCCTCTCCGATTGTCCATCCGTTTAGGGATGGTATGCCGTACTAAATTGCAATCGAGTCCCCACGACATCTTGAATGTTCTTCCAGAAGTTCGTTGTGAACTTGGAATCTCTGTCCAATGCAATTGTCACGGATACTCCATGTAGTCTCAGTATCTGCCGCATATACAACTCAGCATATCTATCCATCGCTAAATCCTTTCGTATAGGGATAAAGTGTGCAGACTTGGTCAACTAGTCTACGACTACCTAAATAGAATCGTGGCCTCTCTGGCTCCTTGGGAGTCCCATCACGAAATCCATAATTACGTGCTCTCATTTCCATTCAGGAATTTCTAGCGGCTGTAATAATCCATCAGACTTACAGTGTTGTCCCTTCACCTGCTGGCATATCAAGCACCTCGCCATATACTTTGTCACGTCCACTTTCATCCCATTCCACCAATAATGTTGACGCAAGTTCTAATACATCTTTGTGCTTCCTGGGTGAATACTATAATTGCTCCTATGAGCCTCTAATAAAATCCTTTCTCTAAGCTCTTCATCCTTTGGCACGCATAGACATCCTCGAAATTTCAAAGTTCCATCCCCTGACACTTGGAACTCTAGTTTCCTTTTTGTTATATCCATCTCCAAGATTTTCTGAATTTCTGGATCCATAGACTGCAAGACTTTT
Source organism: Rhodomyrtus tomentosa (assembly GCA_028455895.1). NCBI lineage: Eukaryota > Viridiplantae > Streptophyta > Magnoliopsida > Myrtales > Myrtaceae > Rhodomyrtus > Rhodomyrtus tomentosa. Next base: position 41,323,076 of record JAPCWY010000003.1, on the reverse strand, counting down.
ATCATTTCCTGGACCTCAAGTTCTATTCTCAGCGTGGCCATCAAACTGGATAGTTGACAGATTTTCAATCTGAACTCAAAATCCCTCAAGTTCTCAAATAACGACCACCCTTTCACCAATAGACAAGCGATGCTCGATTTTCGGCTGAGCACATCCGCGACTCGATTCGCTTTCCCAGGGTGATACAGTATATCGCAATCATAATCCTTAAGCAGCTCCATCCATCGACGTTGCTTCATATTCAGTTCCTTCTGGGAAAATAGATGCTTCAAGCTCTGGTGGTCAGTGTAAATCTGGAACTTCTCGCCGCACAAATAATGCCTCCAAATCTTCAGGGCAAAGATGATCGATGCTAATTCCAAATCGTGAGTCGGATAGATCATCTCATGCGGTCTTAGTTGTCGGGACACGTAGAAAACTACTCTTCCATGCTATATTAGCATACAGCCTAGTCCCTTTAGCGAAGCATCACTATATATCTCATAGCCTCCAAGTCCTGATGGAATCGTCAACACCGGTGCGGTTATCAACCGATGTTTGAGCTCTTGGAAACTCCTTTTGCACTTATTCATCCATTCAAACCTCGTTTCTTTCTTTCTCAATCTCGTCAATGGAATGGCTATGGATGAAAACTTCCCCACAAAACGTCTATAATATCATGCCAATCCCAAGAAACTTCAAACTTTCGTGATCGGAGTAGGCTTAGGCCAATTCGTTACAGCTTCAATCTTTGCAGGATCTACTGCAATTCCTTCTCTAGATACTACATGGCCAAGAAATGCCACTTTGTCCAGCCAGAACTCGCATTTGCTAAACTTAGCGTAAAGCGAGTATTCCCTCAGGGTCTGCAAAACAATCCTCAGATACTCTTCATATTCTTCGTTGCTCCTTGAGTAAATCAGAATATTGTCGATGAAGACTATGACGAATCTATCCAAAAATTCCTTAAACACTCGATGCATCAAATCAATAAATGCAGCTGGAGCATTGGTCAATCCAAAAGGCATCACTATGAATTCTTAGTGACCATACCTTATCCTAAAAGTGGTCTTAGGTATGTCTTCCTTCTTAATTCTCAACTGATGATACCCGGTCCTCAAGTCAATCTTAGAGAATACCGCAGCTCCTTGTAATTGGTCAAATAAATCATCAATCCTCGGCAAAGGATACTTATTCTTCATTGTCACTTGGTTCAACAGTCTATAGTCGATGCATAGATGCAAGGACCCATCATTTTTCCTTACAAACAATATGGGCGCTCCCCACAGTGAAGCACTCGGTCGGATAAACCCCTTATCCAGTAACTCTTGCATATGCACCTTTAACTCCTTCAGTTCTAACAAGGACATTCTATAGGTTGCCTTCGAGATCGGCTCCGTTTCGGGAGCTAACTCAATCACAAACTCTATTTCTCGCTCTGGTGGCAACCTTGGTAACTCCTAAGGAAAAACGTCAGGAAACTCACGCACTACTTGAATATTTTCTAGTTTAGGCTCCTCGACAATCGTGTCCATAACTGCGACTAAGTACGCTTGACACCCTTCAGTCATCAACTTCGTCACTTCAAGAGATGAGACTAAAGGAATCGAGGTTCCTCCTCGATTTCCCGCAAATTCAAAGCTAGGGTGGCCTTCTGGGTAGAAACGAATTATCCTGCTACTACAATCCATTACTGCCCCTTGTTTAACCAACCAGTCCATTCCTATGATCACATTGAAGTCATACATGGGTAACACAGCTAAATCGATACTCTCCTTACTACCTCCAATTAAGATTTTACAATCAACACAGCCCAATGAAATCAGTATATTATCTTTCAGCGGGGTGGCAACATGCAGAATCACACTCAACGGTTTTAACTTCATAACAACCAAATCATCAAACCGACCAAACACAAATGAGTGTGTTGCGCCAGGATCAAACAAAGTATATGCAGCTTGGTCACACAAATAAATCGTACCTGCGACCATGCCTAGAGTTTCTTCTGCCTCCCTGCGGGCTACTGCATAAATTCTCCCTTGACCTGGAGGTCGATTCTGATCAACTTGGGGAGTGGCAGCCGATGGTCCAACCTGTGGTCGCTGCCCTTGAGGTTTATTTGCTGGGGCTTGGTTCGGGCAAGTCCTCATCTGATGCCCATCTGACCACACTTGAAGCACGCTCCAGTTCTTGCCGAGCATGGTCCATTACCATACCTTATGCCATAGAGGCGACAGTTTCAGTTCATAGGGTTCGGCGGCTTCACAATGTTCTTCCTTATCGGAGGAACAAAATGCCTATTGCCAGTCACTGGTCTCTTACCCATCTGGCGATTGTCTCTAAATGAATTAAACCGCGATCCAGATGCGGCATTTCTCTCTTTCAGATCCCTCTCAATCATTTGTCCCCTTTCATAGATATCCTTACAAGTTCTCAGATTCAAGGCTATCATCTGGCTGCGAAGTTCAGGTCTCAATCCATCTCGAAATCTCCGCGCATTCTCTAGGGGATCCTCTACTGATCGGGGTGCGTACCTCGATAATCTGGAGAACTCAGCTTTATACTGGTCCACTATCAGCTGGTTCTGACGCAGTTGTAAGAACTCCACTTGCTTCCTTTCCCGGGTAGTCTCCGAGAAATACTTGTCATTGAATGCCGTAGTAAAGGCATTCCAGGTCAAAGCCGTTCCTTCTGGAAAGACTCCATTCTTGGTGGCAGCCCACCAATCATTTGTGGTACCTTCCAGCTGGTATACCGCCAATAGTACTTTCTCTTCGTTCGTGCACCTTAAGACTCCAAAGGCCTTCTCCAATTTCTCAATCCATCTTGGTGCTAGTTTGGGGTCTCCACTTCCATCAACCTAGGTCGCCTTCAGCTTGATAAATTGTTCGACCAGCTGGCCCATCTGCCTGGCTGCGACAATTTCTTCCCGAGCATTCACTACCTCATTGCCCTAGTCGTGTTCACCATTGTTTCCATTGCCCCCGTTGTTGCCATTGTTAGCGTTGACGGTAGCTATTGCGGTTCCTACCGCTTGGGCTATGGCAACATCCCTATCTTGGGTCTGCCTGTCGATGAAGTCACCAATCCTTTCGAGCGCCCTCAGTACTCCATCCATTCTCAGGTCTTCTGCCACAGCCGGCCTCGAACTATAGGCTCCGCTCCTAGACCTTTCAAGTCTTCTAAACGGATTACTCATTCTTATACGCTTCTACTGAGTCTGGTCCACCACAATTTCATCAAGGAATTAGTAACCCATTCATTCAACCAAGTCCAGAGCTACCAAACTATGCCTTAATAGAAATAGTTACCATACAACAACCTTTCACACAACAAATTCCACAGACCATTCAATACGCAGTTCATGGTTATTCTTCAATTTTGTTCACTCAAACGGTTTACCAAAACAAGCCATGCTCATTCACTTAACAGGCCAAAATCCAGAAATGACTTTCAACGCTAAGCATGGAACTTAATCCCCATACATTACCACCACCCTGCCAAGGTCAAATGCCAATCACATGTGCCAAGTCATATGCCATGCAACCCGTGTCTTATCATAACCAGTTTCCTAAGGTCTCACTACCTGTCCTCGTCCCAACTTAATCCTCCTCATTACTCAAATCCTCAACCAATTTTGGATCAAGCTAACCTTACTCTGACACCAAGCAGATGGGGATGTCACGCCCCGCGCCCCGGGCACGAGCACGCGACTCCCTACAAGCACAAATTCTCTCTCGAGGTCCCAAGATTCACATAGTTCGAAAGATGTATCATCTAGATAGCACGCGGAAGCGATGATATAAAAACTCCTCCGTACTATTATAAAATGGGACTTGGGTAACGAGGGTTCCGATAATGCATAAACTTCTGAATATCCATACAAGGCACGATAAACTAAATAAGCTGGTCAGTAGAGTGGCAAGCTAATACAAAGGACAGTCATCAGTCTCCTAAAAGAAACAGGTATCAAAACACCATTAAAATACCATACTAGTAAAACTTAGACTCCTAAGTTGAGCTACTGTAGTCGTCAGTCTCCTTTGCCTCCTTAGTAGGCTCATACTCCGAGAGAGTCTCATAGCAGACCTCCACCGTGTCCTCGAGTGTCTCGTCCACTGACAGCTCTACCTGGTCGTCATCGGTGTCCTCAATTACTATAACCTCATTGGTGTCCTCCAAGGTCGAGGTCCTCTCAGGACCATTTCTCGAGCCAGCGACTGACCCCTCGACCTCCACTGAATCTAGAGCGAGATGGCACCAACTAGGAATCACCCCATGGGGTACCTCAGTGGGCTTCAGTGGCCCCGTGAAAACATCCTCTATCTTCCTGAACCAGGCCTCGTACCTGTGAGGCTTCCAGCTACTGCCACCCTCATCTACCCTGACGACCATGCACTTCCTAACATAAACAGTCCCCTGTCCGTCAGGTAACTCCTCAAAATATACTGACATCTCTTTTGTGTCATCAAACCTAATTTGCCACATTCTCAAGGCCTAGAATCTGAAAAATTAGGGTCCCACAACTGGGTGAGATTTACATCTCAGTAAGGTAGATCCTAGCCCCAAGTTAGACTGACCGTACACTCAAGCAAATGCAATCACAAATAATTTGTACAAATAAGCACATGAGACATTCAATTGTTAATAAACAACATACGAATGTCAAGCATGCAGTCATGGCATCATTCCACATCATTAGAATTAAGTACACATTGCCATGCCAAATTACACCTTTTACCCTTCCAGTCTGTCTCACTTTCATGCCCACGTTTAGAACGCCTCAGGCTCGATCCGCGTAAACGCATCAGACCTTCTCATTGACAAACCCGCGTAAACGCATCAGGTTTTTAATCTCATTCCAGGCCTATGTCGACACATCTCAACTCTGTCCCGCGTTTCAACGTATCAGGACCACGGCCTTCTCAACCCCGCGTCTCGTACGCCTCAGGGTGCCATTTAATTCAAACCCCGCGCCTCAGCGCCTCAGGGTATCCATTCACACAATCCCGCATCTCAACGCATCAAGGTGTCACAACTTCTCAGACATGTCACAAGTTCATTTCATTTCATAACATACGTTCAAATGCAAACTCATGTGACGAATGACACATCTATGGCATGCGAGACAATTAAATTTGACATACAAATGCAACAATCAATTTATGGCACAAGCATTGTCAAACAATCAAGTCCTCTATATCTTTCTAGGACGTACATTAGACAATCACATTATGAACTTTCAAGAATCGATCAATTCACCACAATTCACCCAATTGAGTCCAATCCTCTTATCAAAGGTTTAGAATCCCCTTACCTTGTGCTAAATCCAACAAAAATCTCTTCCCAAGCACTCCAAGGATTCGGTCCAAATAGTTCAAGAACAACTCCGCCGCGCAACCTAAGAAAATTCCTCTAATCATCAATTTTTCTTGCTCAATTCATCAATCCATGAAGCATGAACCTCATGGACCTTTCAATTAACATTCTAATACGTCTCAACAATAAATTTGGAGCCCATTTCCTTCACCAACAGCCTCCCACAAAACCGGTATGCACAGAACCGAAACAAAGCATTTTCAATTTTGTGCATATCTCAACTAATCATCCCTTAAACTAACTTAAATCCCCAATTTATCCACTAATCTACTTCCTAACATATATTTCTAAGGGTTGGGGAGCCTCACCAAAAATTTGGAGCCAAGACGACGCCGGAAAATCCTTGAACGGCGCCGGTTCCTCCGAGTCTTCAATCGGTCAGTTTTTTTCCTTCAAACACAAGACCCATTTGGGGTCAAAACTCCAGCAAGTTCCTCCAAAAATTTTACCACAGCTTAGTCTATGTGTCCTCTAGACGTCCACAAAATTTGATCAAAAAATTCAAAAAATTCGAGATCCTACGGGGTCTAAACAGTAACTTACCTCCAGCAGCAATGGTTTTCGTAGGCTCCCGGGAGAATGGCTAGCCGGAGGTCCTCAGTGGGTCAAACGTCATGATTTCACTTGGAGAACGTCGGCAAGAGGATGAGGAAGGGGCTGGTGGTTGGCTTGGGTCCAGATGGTTGCCGAAGGCGGCAGTTGATCACAGTGAACGGTAGCGGCAGAACCTGGTTGGGCGGTGGAGCTTCTCGGCAGCAGGGGAAGAAGAAGAAGATGATCGGTAATAGAGGGGGTGTTCGGCCAAGTGAGAGAGAGAGAGTGAGGTATATATCAATTTCAAGAGTCAACTGAGTTGAATGGTAGGTTAAAAGGTGACTCCATCACATCATGGCTTAATCTTTTGACACTTGTCCATGTGTCAATCAATTGTTCATCCAATGGCTCTCATTTTCTTCAATTTTCGGCAACCTTGGAGTGTGGTTAATGACTAAAATGCCATCATCCAATTATATAGGCAAGGTTAGGGCTTGAGGGGCAAAATGATAATTTTACCCCCGATGTCTGGAACGTCGTTTTTTCTAATTCCAATTTTCTTCGATAAGGCGACGGCCAATCCAATTATAATGTTGGAATTCTTAATTCTCCATTTTCTCATTTCAAGACTCGTTTCTGAATCGTTTCTCTATCAGACGTGGTTTCAACCTATCTCGAACTGACGAGCGGCTTTTACAAACGTTACGCGTATCGACCTTGTGATTCATATCACAATTAGGGCTCGTCAATTCATGGCGACTTTGGTTGTCATGTAATTGTGAGGGTCTATTACTAATTCCGACGGTCTCGATCGTCATCGCTCGATTTAGGAAAATTTTACAAATCATACATTGGTTAAGCGGCATCACCTGCGCTCCAATCGTATAACGCTAGCAATGCATTCCTTAATCGTTCTTAGATCGGCCTTTTATGGCTCTAAATGTCCCCTCGATAATCCTTATGGTCAAAGCGTCATTTCCTATTCGAATTCCCTAGGTCCACGTAACTTGTCTCGCGTTAGCCTTTCCCGCATGGCGAGATTGATCAGATTCGAGCGAGATATGACTGAAATACATCGTTAGATACTTTCTCATTAATGAGTCTTGAAATGACAGGAAAAATCAGAATGTCACGTACCCAAACTAATTTTTTAACCACAAAAAACTCAAACTGGTAACATTTGATATATTTAGCCCAAATTCAATTTTTTGACCACCAAAATCCCAAATAGGTGCGCATGTGATAAATTTACCATTTGTTAGTTTCCCTTAAATTGGGTTAATATTGCAAAAAAATCCTTAAACCGATACATTTGTGAGAAACAGGGGATAAAAATCCCAAACTGGTACACCCGTCGACTGTCGCATGTCAACAAACTCAACAAGTTGATGGTGAAATTTAATAAAAAAAACAAACGAATGATAAATTTATTTGTCACAGATATAACATTTTAGGGACTTTCGTGGTAAAAAAAAAATAGTTTGGGCCAAATTTATCACAAGTGTACCAGTTTGAATTTTTTCGTGGTATTAACCGTTTATAACGGTATTTTTATGGCAAATCTGGAAATCTTGGAACAACCACAACTTCAGAGGCACCAAACCAAGTCCGAGAAGTGTAATCGCAGAAGCTCTTGCAACGAGTAGCAATGTCCCTCACAGGAGCTCGAAAACACACAGGAAAATGGAAAGGAAAGGAGAGCTCACAGGGGATCTTGGACTACATCGTGATCGGTTACTCTGAAAATTAATGTCAGACGTCTCGTATCCGGAGGAAGAAGTTACAGGCACCATCTCTTGGATATGCCAAGACTCCTTCAAGAGCTTATAAAAAGGGACATCGGTTGCCCTCCATGTCGAAACCCTACCTCTACTTGAAGCGTTGAAATGGGTGAGTTAATGACCAGTTTTAAGCGTTGAGTTAAAGTCAATCAATTCACGTTTAGTCAGAATGCTTCAAGGCGCAGATCAAGTGTCTAGGGAAGCTCGTGCGATTATCTGAGAGTGTAGCCACTTGCTTCTGAAAGTAAAGTAAAGGGCCTTCGGTTGGCCCACTGTGCGTGATTTTAGAATAAGGTTGCGGATTTGATTGTAAAAGCTCATGCCCAATGCCCTTCCTCTTAGTTAGGTCCAATTTGGCTTAAGCCTTTTGGGATTTGTTATGCTGAGAAGCCCACTTGATGTATTTATCTAACTTTTTCAATACGAATGAAATGGCACTTCATGCCGACTGGAAAAAAAAATCAAAGGTATGCATTACCTATGGACATATATGTGCAATTTAAGGGGATATAAAGAGATATTCTTGTACTTAATGCTCAAAGTGGAATCCATTTCTTACAAAACAAATATTCTTGTCTTGGAAATCGTGCATAGCCAGGCTAGATATATGCCGGAGTGTGGTTCATATTCCCTTGTGACATGAAAGCACGTGGTCCCACTCCACGCTTAGCGAGCGTGGATCCAGGAGAACCGCCCCGGTGGGGGCCTTGACACCATAGGGTTTTATGATTTAAGCCCTTAAATTCTCCTTAGTAGTTTGGCAATGATTCATGAATAGCTACTGATATATATACACACACACTTTTGTTTGCTTGTAATTTAGTAATGCAACAAGAGGAGTGAGGCGCTCATGTAGTGGAAGTCTCTACTGGACGTAACTCTAGTTGAAGGGTGAACCATGATAAATCTTGTGTCTCGATTTCTCGTTCTCTTGTCTTTTACTTTGCTGCGATTGTGTACCGTTCTTTACAATACAGAACATCTCCATGGGATCAAACTGAAGGGGTCCATATCATGACGTGGTGCACGTCCTTCATTCTTACTTTATCTTTCACATTACTAGCTAATGAAATTATCATGCTCTTGAGATAGATATTCAAAGATGGCATCAACTTTCATGATCTTCATTCTATCAATCGTAGCATTGCTGCACGACCAAATCGAAATCAGAGAGGCACAGCTCGACATAGGTGTGAATTACGGAGTGCTTGGGGACATTCTCCCCTCTCCAGCCCCGGTGGTCCAACTCTACAAGAGGCACAACACAGGAAAAATGCGACTTTTCGACTCGAACCCTAATGTGCTCAATGCACTTAGGGTAGTTGAATAGACGTTACACTAGGCATGAAAAGCCAAGATTTACAGTCCATAGCATTGAGTGTTAATGCGGGCTAAGACATGGTTCAACACTAACATGCAACCCTACAAGAGCAGAGCGACATCACTCTTCAGTATATTTCGGTCGGTAACGAAGGTGTCCCTGGAGATTTGGCTCAATATGCGAAATTTGCATACTGTGATAAGTGGTTATGAATATACTGGAGTGAGGGTATCCACAGTAGTTAGGACCAGTACCCTGAAGAGTTCAAACCCACCATCGAGCGGTGCATTTTCTGACGAAGCTTGGGCCGAGATTGGAATCATAAACTTCTTGTCGAACACTAGCTAACCATTACTTTAATGCGTCTTCCTTTTGTGCAAATGCCGCAAATCCACTTAATGTGAGATTAGATTACCCTCAATTCGCTGCGCGCAATCCAGTGGTGCAAGAGGGTAACTCGAGTTACTTAAACATGCTCGACGCAATTGTGGATGCTTTCTACTTGGCCGTGGAGAAGGAAGGCGCAAGATACATAGATGTGGTGGTTTCCAAGAGCGGTTGGCCGTCGGCCAGAAACAGAGACTTCACCAATCTGCACCTTGCGCAAACTTATAATCAAAATATTTTTGAAGAAGTTTCTTGCCAAGCAAGCAACTCCTAAGCGGCCTGGCCACTATTTGGAAGGACTCATCTTTACAATGTTGAATGAGGAACAAAAGCCTCCGGGCGTGGAGCAGTATTTCGGCTTATTCAATCCGGGTTGGGCGCCGGCTTGTTGAGATACTTACGGACTGATGGCCGGGATGTCTAATGAATACTGTTTGCATTCAGTTACCATCGTGTTCGTTCTGCATCGCCGTCCTCGTTTGTCATCACCATAGACAGGCAGCGGAGGTTGGAAGTCTTGTCTTGAGTCTACGCAATGCCCGGCGGCCAACTCCGTGCCTCCAACAAATCGGCCATGGAGGAAGCTGTGTGCAAAATGATTTCTTGCGTACACACACATCGGTTCGGTTCTCAGATTCAAAGTCCATGTGCTATGCTAATCGTACTATTTTTTTTTCTTTTGTTAGAGAAGGATCTCGGTAACATGATAGTCTGACAGTAGTGTCAGTTATTTTTAACCACACGATGTCACAATCAATGAGTAATTTATGCAAAACACGCGGTGATAGTGTGTGGATTTATTGTTGAGATTGCACTTCTTTCAGAGTATTGTCAGGGAATCATGTCTCATTTAAGAATAAATACGATCTCTTTCCTTTATCATTGAGAGCAATATTGGATGATAATGAAAAGTTAGTCTAAGAGTAGTTTTGGCTTTTATATATGAGATGCCAAGTTGCCAACTACCAAGTGATTAGTAGATTTGTTATAAAAAGGAATCCCTGACACTTAGTTGTTTGAGTACAACATTCAAATCTTTCTTGGATTCTTAAATTTTGAGATGACAGTACCCATGGCAAATTGTTTTTTATATGCTTGAGATAATTTAGAAAATCGCCAATAGTTGAACAGTGATGTTATTAACTTAAAACTTGACTCATACTTCATTTAACAGCGTAAACTTTAAAATAATTGATTGTGATCTCACAAAAATTTGCGATATCTATTTACGTCGAGAAGGTTGGAATTCCTTTTATGTTCAATGATTACACTAGTCATATTTAGACTTCCAAATTTAGCAGGTACCACAGGAGAATCCATGAGCTTATTTCAACCTTATCCATTTTCATTTGAACAATTCTGTGCAAAATAATGCAAGACAAGGGCAAATTATATGGATGTGGTGTCTCATTTATTGTCTTCCCAAATATTCGATTATTATTCATTTTTACAACTTCCCTTGAGATACTCAAGAACCCAATATAGAAAATGGTCAATATTAAGAACTTAAAATCAACCTTTTTTATTTTATTTTCATCCCTTATATCCTTGAGATCTGTTCCTACCCCAAATGAAGCTTTTGGATATTCCTTACCATTATCTCTTTAACTAGCTAGATAACTTTCTCATAAAAGCTTCATTGCATAAGGTACCTACCTCAAATTTGCATGCAATCATAAGGGATGTTTGAAACGAAGGCAACATGGACTCATATATGGTCATGCAAGAAATCAAGATGCTATAACATATTTGCTCATAGAAAATCCATTCTTCCTTTGGAAATCAATTTGCCCACCGGCCACAATTTGACAATATAAATAGCCAAGAAAGATCCTTCTGATTCTCAAGGACAAGTTGTTATTATCCACCGCTATAGGCGGTTTGGCTGCCCTTTTTCCCAAAAAAAATGCATTTTTCCTTGTTAATTTTGCATTTTCTCCCTCCGATGCCACGTTTCAATCACGAATGAAATGTTATTTTCCTCTTTCTTCTTTCGATCTTTTCATGTCGGACTCATTATATCATGTCTTTTGTAATGGGAAAGGGGTCTAGGCAATTTTTCATGCCCAAATCAATATCACGTCTTTTAATAAGTGTATAAATTAATTAATCTATAAATGATGTTGTCAATTTTGTTGTTTGCCCCGTTGATTATCATTTGGGTGAAGTGCTTTGGTGGTTGTGGGTTCCATTACCAGCATGTTCATCTCTGAATTTTTATTTCTTTATTTTTTTTTATTTTTCCAAAAAAATACGATTTAAAAAAAATAAATGGCGGCCCCGCTCGGCAATTGAGACACAGATTGGGTGCCACTCGGTGGCCCACTGGCCGTGCGGTACTTAATTTGGTATTTATTTATTTATTTTAATGCTTTTTTGGTTATTTTCTTTTTAAAACTCTAATTTGGAAAATTGCCAGAATCCATGAGGTTATTATCTTTCCACTTATCATTATTATCCATTTTTACAATTTCCCCGGAGATACTCAAAGACCCAATATAGAAAATGATAAACGTTAAGAGCCTAAAATCAACTCTCTTTTTTTAAAAATTTTCATCCCTTGTCTTCTTTAGATCTTTTCCTACCCCAAATGAACCTTTTGGATATCCCTTACTATTATCTCTTTAACTAGCTCGATAACTTTCCCATAAAAGCTTCATTGCATAAGGTACCTACCTCAAATTTGCATGCAATCATAACGGATGTTTGAAATGAAGGCCACATGGACTTATATATGGTCATGCAAGAAATCAAGATACTATACCATATTTGCTCATAGAAAATCTATTCTTGCTTTGGAAATCATTTGCCCACCACCTACAATTTGACGATATAAATAACCAAGAAAGGTCCTTCTGATTCTCAAGGACAAGTTGTTAGTATCCATTGATCGAGCTCACCTGTGAGTTTTACCATGTCTCTTCTTATCATAATGTCTGAGGAAAATAAACATTCAGTTTTTTTAATTATTTATCCCGACCAAGTTCTATATGCCACGCCATTGCTTGATAATGGAAGAGTGTCCTTATTCTATTTTTTTTTAAGATTTCTAACTAATGAGGACGATTTTCACGTTTGTATACAGGTAGTAAGAATCTAAGAGATGGCATCAGCTTGGATAAATATTGTCATATCTGTAGGAGCATTGTTGCACTACCATATCGGAATCACAAAGGCGCAGCTCGACATCGGCGTGAACTTCGGAATGGTCGGAGACAATATTCCCTCTCCGGCCACTGTGGTCCAACTTTTCAAGAACTACAGCATTGGAAAAGTGCGACTTGCCGAGCCGAACTTGGACGTGCTCGATGCGCTTGCGGGCAGTGGAATAGACGTCACGCTTGGCATACAAAACCAAGACATAGAAACCATAGCATCGAGTTCCAAAGAGGCTGGGATATGGTTCAACACCCATGTGCTACCACACATCAATGACATCAATTTTCAGTATATTACGGTGGGTCATGAAGTCGTTCCGGGAAATTTAGCTAAGCATGTATTACCGGCTATGCAAAATATACAAACTATTAAAAATTCCTACGGGTTAACAGGAGTGAGGGTGTCCACGGTAGTTGCGACCGGTACCTTGGGGAGTTTAGACCCACCCTCAAGCGGTGCATTTGCCGACGAAGCTCGACATGACATGGTCGGAATCATAAACTTCTTGTCGAACACTAGCTCGTCGTTACTAGTTAATGTGTATCCCTACTTCGTATATGCCTCAGATCCAACAAATGTAAGGTTAGATTATGCTCTAGGTACCGCGACCGTTCCGTTGGTTCAAGATGGTAACTTGGGTTACAAGACCATGCTCGACTCGATCGTGGATGCTTTCTACTGGGCGATGGAGAAGGAAGGTGTGAACTACGTGGACGCGGTGGTTTCCGAGAGCGGTTGGCCGTCGGCCGGAAACGGACTCATCACCACTCCGCTGTTCGCACAAGCTTATAATCAACATTTTGTGAAGAAGTTTATTGCCATGCAATCAACTCCTAAGAGGCCGGACCACTATTTGGAAGGATTCATCTTTGAAATGTTTAATCAGGATAGAAAACCTCCAGGCGTGGAGCAACATTGGGGTTTATTCTATCCGGATGGGAGGCCGGTTTATGCTGCATTTTCATAGGGTTGATTTAGAGAAGTAGACTGAATCCTTGTCAAGGTAATCCAGGAAATAAATGATGGGTAATGTTTGAGTATGAATAAGTATTCACTGGTTTGTTGTAACATTGCTCCTATTCATCTTCTTGGATCTAGAGTTTAAAGTCAACGAGTTGTTTAGATGCAGCTTCATGGGATAGGTATCCAGTAATTTTAATTTCGAGGATCCATAGATTGGAAGTTCTAAACCTTATCAATCCGATTTCAGTTTGGTTTTTTAATTATTAATTGTACACTCAATAGTCTTATATTTAAATGTTAGGTGTGGATTAAAATCGAAAGTTTTAAATCTAAAGCTTTCGACTCACGGTCGAGCACTCTCTAGAAATCACCATGTGCACATCGCCTATGCCCTTAATACTGAAATTGAGTAAACACAAGATGCACGGCGACGATCTTCGTGCCTCCCACAAATCAGCCGCCGAGCAAGTCGTGTGTAGAATTACACTCTGAAGGACAGGCTCCCGTCCCCGCACGCGACGGGTCGATTCTTGTATTCAAAGTCCATGCGCCACGCTTAGGGTGCACATGACAACCATTCTTTTTCTTGGTTTTATTTCTGGTAAGAAATAGATTTTTTTATTTTTATTCCCTGGACGAGTTTATGAGTCAATAAATGTGTTTGATAACGACACAAAATTTCTGTTTTCGAAACAGAAATTTATTTGGTAACGGTATAAAATTTCTACTATTTTACTATTTAAAAATTAAAAAAATATATATTATTTAGATTTTACTTCGGTGGCAGCGGTGGCAACCGATGATGGCGGTCGATGGGAGCCGATAGTGGCGGCCATTGAGCAATGGTGGTAGAGGCGGCGGCTGGCAGTGGACGGAGGCAACAGCCACCAGTGGGCGACCGTCGAGCGTCGGAAGTCACTGGTGGTGGGCGCTAGGAATGGGTGGCCGTCAAGCGATGAAGGTCGCTGATAGGTGGAGGTGGTAGCCAACAGTGAGACGGTGGGTGGCGGAGGTCACCAGCAGGCAGGGGCAATGGGTGGCAGCAAATGGCCAGCCGTGGCAGTGGCGACCGGCAGTGGGAGGCAGGCGGTGAGGCGGGAGGCAACGGGCAATTGTCGGTCTAAACCCTAACAAGCGATGCGCTAATTTATTTCAATTTTATGTTTCATAAATAAAAAAGTAACTTTTTTCTACTTCTCATTTCTCTCCCAAATCTATTTCTGAGCAAAAAATCTAGCCCGGCAATAGAAAAATTAAATTGCATTATCAAATAAATTTTTATTCCAAACCTATTCTCCGGAACAAAAAAAAAATAGTGAAACATAAATGTTATTTTGCACGCCCTTACAATACTATTTTTTTTCCTTTTTATATCTAATGCATGGGTAATTTGAGGTTCAATACGACTTCTTTCCTTTATCGTTGAGACCGACATTGGAAGATCTTGAAAAGTTAGTGTAAGAGTAGTTTTGGGTTAATATATATGAGACACCAGACAACAAGTGATTGGGAAATTTGTTGTGAAAAAGATATCCCTATCGCTGCTCCATTTGTTTCACGGCAAACCACTTTTAGAAAAATATTTTTCGGACTCCAGCATTTGGTTTTCAAAAAATAAGCTCGTCTCTACGAAAACATTTTCCACTCATAAAAAAAGCTCCTGGAAAATGTTTCCCTCTTTTCGAGAAGAGAAAACATTTTCCGTCATCTTTACTCCCTTAATTCTGTTATATTCATTTTCCCTTATAACAATTTTTGTTTTTCTTTTCTTCTTTTAATTTTAATTTTCTTCGTTTTGTTCCTTTTTTTTCGTTTCGTCTTCTTTTATCCTTCCTTCACCCGTGCTAATTCTCCTTATTCCTCCGCCTACCACAGCTCTTGTCAATGACCAACAACCTAATAATTGGCCGTAATGCAGGCCGACCAGCCGAACGAGCTTGAGGCTTGGCCTGTCCCAGTGATCTCGAGCTCGCACTAGGCCGACAAACCCTGAGCCCCGCTTAGATCTAGTGAGCTCGAGGACCTTGAGTGAGCCTCGAGTTCATTTACGGTCAATCGCCGATCGTCGCCATGGCTGGCAATTGGCTGAAATGAGAAGGAAATGAAAAGAATACCAAAAAAAATGCAAACATAAATAATTGAAAATTTTAACTTTCTAAAAACTAAAAAATGAAAACAAAAAATAAAAAATTATTGAAAGGGGCGCATGGATGAAAATCAAATCCAATTTTCCATATCAAGCAACAGAAAATCTTTTACGAATCTTTTTTATTGTAACTGTCACGACCTAAAATTCGATTTGAATTCTGGGTTAATGGATTACCATATTTATTAAATAAATTAACTAACCTAGTCCGAACTCTCCCAAGTTATACCAATTCTCAACTTAAGTTTCAATCAAATGATTTTTATTTAGAAGCCGCCACTAATCTTTTTTTGGTAGGTAGATTAGATACCTAAATAAAGTACGGGAAAATACTTTATTTTCTGCTAACCATAGATTTTTTACTATGTTAATTTTTCAATTAACACCTTTTTGGTGTCATTCTTATGAAAAATTTTCTTGATTGGCAAATTTAATTGATTTCACTTGAAGACTAAGGTGAAATTTATTTTTTGGGATTTTCTTGATTAAATGAAAGCTATGCAAAATGCAACTATATGACAAGAAAAATAACCATGCATGATGACTTTAGTAAAATCAAATTTTAATACAAGCAAAAATGTGAATTCTAACCTAAATGACATGTAACATGAATTAATGAACCTAGATGACGTGGCATAATAATGCATGAATGACGGGTAATACGCATGAAATGCGAAAATTATGACTTCCCTAAATAACATGGAATAATGCACGAACGACCTGGAGAAATGCATGATATATTTTGAAAATTGAATTTTTTATGCACGAGAAATATGAATCCAATTCATATGTCATGCCAAAATAGATCAACTATGCTAATGACATAATAAAAATGCATGACAAATTAAACTATATGAAATGCAAGTGAGGTGTCATGACTTTCAATGAATTTTCGGTTTTCGATGAATTCTTTCGACAATTAACGCAAATTGATTAATCCAATTTATATTAAGAATCAACTTGAGATGTAATTTCTGACAATATTCATTTAGAGTCAAGACATGATGATTTTTATGATTTTCTTATGAAAAATTAATCAAATAAAGATATAAGAAACCTTGAGCATAATACACCTTATATTCCGAATTTTCCGATGAATTTGGGTCGGGTCAGGAGGTAATTTATTCGCGTCATACCCTGGGGGTAGGGTTAGATAGTAAATTATAAAATTTGTCGGTCCGTTCCCAATGTTATGGGATAGATTAGACAATTTCCTGTGCGGATGACGTCGTACTAGGGTGAAGTCAGATAGTGATGATATTGCATAAAACTTCGAGGGACAAGGCACATGGGAGCATGTATTATAATCAAGATAGATTATAAAAATATTTGAATTAAAATGAATTGTCGGCCAACTAGGGATAGGTGCCGAATTTTAAAGAGGATAAGTTCTTATCTGCAAAGGATTCACGTATCTTTTAAATTTGAAAAAATTGTCTCTAAGAATTTTCAGAATAATTAAGATAATTTTCCAGATTTAAAGTTATGCTTAATCGGCGTGAAGTCTTATCCATCATATATTCAGATTTTCGAAAATTTGCAGATTCAATGTTGAGATAACCAGAATATTTCGAACAATATGCACAACATCTCTCAAATATGCTTTGCATTCAAGCTTGGCAACAGTTAATGCAGAAAATTCTGAAGATTGGAATAATATTCGTGAAAATAGGCTCAGAATTCGGAAATATGTTCAATATCCTCATGATATGTTTCAAGATTTCAAATTGCTTGAAATTCGAATAACAAAATACATCCAATATTCAAAACGATTCCACCCAAGGCCGAGAATACTCGCATGACCACAAGATTAACTCCAAGATTCGAAAACTCAGATTAAATATCCTCTTATCTGTTTCGAAAATTTTAAGATGCTTGCTAATTGGATGCTATGCTTTGGTTTGCTTAGGCTCATCGTTATCCAATTAATTTTTAGATAGTGCAGACCAAAACACAACTTGACCGAGATGAACATCCATGATGACTAGAATCTCGAATCAAAAACAATATTCCAATCTTGCATATTCAGACTTTGAAAATTGCAACTACAGTGAATGGACGTCCAAAAATCCTCATGCAAGAATCGCAATCAGGGCCAT
The DNA here is from genome assembly GCA_028455895.1 of Rhodomyrtus tomentosa. Lineage (NCBI taxonomy): Eukaryota > Viridiplantae > Streptophyta > Magnoliopsida > Myrtales > Myrtaceae > Rhodomyrtus > Rhodomyrtus tomentosa. The sequence continues at coordinate 41,305,328 of JAPCWY010000003.1, read as the reverse complement.
TCAAATGTTTCGTTGTTTAGTGCAAAGACAAACGGTCCATGATTAACAATCATCCCATGATATATATCAAGTTATGTGGAAACGCTCAGCGAAGTATAAAAGTTGGTCAATTAGGTAAGTAAATGTTCAATGAACAGCTTACCTTGAACCAAAATCAGCTTCGCTAATCGAACTCGCGCGAAACTTGGATGTCAACCTCGAACCGTTGGAGTGATCGGCTACGAACACGTGATTATGCTTCACGGGCTGAATTGCTCTTGATCGAGACAACGGACGATCAATCTGTTCTAGCAGAGAAGATCTACAATCATGGGCACGAGTTGAGTAAAGAAATTGACCTGCTGCTTCCTCCCTTCATGCACATAGGTTGATGGAAATCCCACAAGATGACAAGAATCCTTTTAACTCCTCGTTTTGTTTTTTTTTTTTTTTTCTATGGACTATGAAAGGGAATTTCCGCCTGGGCGCCTTGCGCGCGCTTTCTCTCTCTCTCTCTCTCTCTCTCTGGCCGTGTATATCTTCTGAATGTAGAATTGCCGACCCCCTAACCCTAGAGCTAAGTTCATTATTTATAGACCATAGAGTTTTCTAATCTAAGACAACATAGGATTCATTCATGACCGTTAGATTTAGAAACTCTAACCGGATTAGATATCGTCCGTTGGATTGAAAATTCTTGACCTTGAGGAGTTCTAATGGACTATGACACCTCAAAATTTCCGGCCATGGAGAGGTGGAAGAGGGCCAGCAGCAAATCGCTTGCTTGTGGGATTAACCGCACGAATTCGGACTCAAATCGGGCTCTAATTAACTAATTAATTAATTAATTAAAATCCTTAAAAATTCAATTAGCGAAAATGGGCTGATTTGAAAAAGGTCCATAAATTTTATAAAATTTTGGCATATGACATTCAAATTGCCGCAAGTTTACTGTCCTAGTTGCTTGACAGAATCGAGCTCCAATACTTCGCCAGTAGTCCAAAGAAATGCATGATATAATGTATGATAAAAAATAAACACGGAAATGATTTAATTATTTTTAGAACTAAAAGATTAGCTCTGATTTTTTTATGAAAAATGATTGAAAAATATTAGTCAAAATTTAGGTGTCAATAGTAACCAAACATCGAAAAATATTATTTATTTTTATGAAAAATAACTTTCAGGAAACTATTTTTTTGAAAACGTAACATTTTTCGCGAAACAAACAAAGCGTACAACCATTCAAGGTCAATTGGTTTTCTTCAGTTTTGAGATGACGATACCAATAGCAAATATTTTCTTTTTATATGCTTGAGATAATTTAGAAAATCGTCAATAGTCGAACTATCATGTGACATTGTGATCAACTTAAAACTTGACTCACACCTCATTTTCACATCTTAAGCACTTCTTTCGTTTCGTTCTTCTTCTTTTTTCTTTTTTCTTTTTTTTCGTTTGACAGAATCGAGACTAGGTTTTAAGTGTGTAGGCTCTTTTGACATTTCTTGCGGGAGGGAGTATGGGAGCAAAACCATGAGCAAACCCACATAAACTTTCTCCCCCATTATTTTTACGCAAAAAGAAAACCATACCCACTTTGTTTTATAATATATTCAGTTACATATATATATATATATATATATATGAGAATATTTAAATATTGAATCACGCTTTTTTCTAATAGCTTAAATTTTTAAAATAAATGATTGTGATCTCCAAGAATGTCCCAATATCTATCATAAGAATTCATGTATAGAGAATGTTGGAGTTCTTTAAGTTCAATGGTTACACTAGTCCCATTGAGATTTCCGAATTTAGCAGGTACCATTGCAGAATCCATGAGACCTTACCAAAAAAAAAACTGGCAGAATCCATGAGGTTGTTATCTTTCTATTTGTCTGATTATTATCCGTTTTTACAATTCCCTTGGAGATACTCAAGGACCCAATATAGAAAATGATAAACGATAAGTGCCTAAAATAACCCTTCTAAAAAAAATCATGCCTTATCTTTTTAAGATCTTTTCCTACGCCAAATGAAGCTTTTGGATATTCCTTACCATCACCTCTGTAACTAGCTCGATAACTTTCTCATTAAAGCTTCATTGCATAAGGTACCTGCCTCACATTTACATGCAATCATAACGGATGTTTGAAATGAAGGCAACATGGACTTATATTTGGTCATGCAAGAAATCAAGATACTATACTATATTTGCTCATAGAAAATCCATTCTTACTTTGGAAATCAATTTGCCCATGAGCCACAATTTTACAATATAAATAACCAAGAAAGATCTTTCTGATTCTCAAGGACAAGTTGTCAGTATCCATTGATCGAGCTCACCTGTGAGCTTTTACATATCTCTTCTTATCATAATGTCTAAGGAAAATAAAGTTTCAGTTTTTTTTTTATCCGGTTGAAGTTCTATATGCCACGCCATTGCATGATAATGGAAGAGAGTCCTTAATATCTTTCTTTTTTCAGATTACTAACTCATAGTCATGATTTTCCTGTTTCTATACAGGTAGTGAGAATCAAAGAGATGGCATCAGCTTGGATAAATATTGTCATATCCATAGGAGCATTGCTGCGCTACAATATTGGAATAACAAACGCACATCTCGACATCGGTGTGAACTATGGAATGGTCGGAGACAATCTTCCCTCTCCGGCCACTGTGGTCCAACTTTTCAAGAAGTATAATATTGGAAAAATGCGGCTTTTCGACCCGAACCCCGACGTGCTCAATGCACTTCGGGGCAGTGGAATAGACGTCACGCTAGGCATAAAAAACCAAGACTTGCAATCCATAGCATCGAGCGTTGATGCGGCTAAGACATGGTTCGACACCAACGTGCAACCCTACATGAGCAACATCAACATTCGGTATATTTCGGCCGGTAACGAAGTCGTCCCCGGAGATTTGTCTCAATACGTATTGCTAGCTATGGAAAATTTACAATTTGTTATGAACAATTATAAATATACTGGAGTGAGGGTGTCCACAGTAGTCGCGATGGGTACATTGGGGAGTTCATACCCTCCCTCGAGCGGTGCATTCTCCAACGAAGCACGGGCTGACATGGTTGGAATCATAAAGTTCTTGTCTATCGCTAACTCGACATTACTGGTTAATACGTACCCCTACTTTGCATATGCCTCAGATCCAACTCATGTGCAATTAGATTACGCTCAATTTACCGCGACCGCTCCAGTGGTGCAGGATGGTAACTTGAGTTACAGAAACTTGCTCGACGCGATGGTGGATGCTTTCTACTCGGCCATGGAGAAGGAAGGCGTGAGCAGCGTGGATGTGGTGGTTTCCGAGACTGGTTGGCCATCGGCCGGAAACGGAGACTTCACCACCCCGCAGCTTGCACAAACTTACAATCAGAATTTTGTGAAGAAGCTTCTTGCCAAGCAAGGAACTCCTAAGAGGCCTGGCCACTCCTTGGAAGGATTCATCTTTGCAATGTTTAACGAGGATCAAAAGCCACCGGGCGTGGAGCGAAATTGGGGCTTATTCTATCCGGATGGAACGCCGGTTTATCAAGTATTTTCTTAGGGTTGATCATGAGAAGTAGACTATATGAAAAAGTATCCACAGATTTGTTTTAACGTCGTTTCTATTCATCTACGTGGATCTTGGTTCAGGTCAATGAGTTGTTTGGATGAAGCTTAATGCAACAGAAATCTAATAAATTTAAATTTCAAGGAACAATAGGTTGAAAGTTCTAAATATTTTGTATTGATTTCAATTAGCTTCTAGATTTTTCAATTGCTTCGCACAATAGTCCTAAATTTAAATCTTACGTGTGAATTAAAATTTAAAGTTCTTGGACTTGTTTTTTCAACGGATGGCCAAGCGCCCTCCAGAAATCACCACATCCAGGTCGCCCATGCCTTCCTTCTTCATCGCCCATTATAGCGTGCACAATCGCCGAGCATGTTATAACTAAAGTTGACGTCTTAAAGCACTCGACGAGGCGCAGTGAATTGAGCATTACTCACTCTCATATTAAAATCACGGACATGGGTGTCAAGATCAGATCGTAGCAGTCCGTTCAATCACGAACAGCCAGAATCTTTTAAAATTGCGATTGCACTGTTGACGTTTTTTTTTTTCTTTCTTTCTTTCTTTTCAACGTCAAATCATGGCCGTCCGTGATTGAACATACGACCACAATTGACCCAGGCACACCTTGACAGAGGCACATCTTGACGGGGGATCCGCGCGCCATATTAATTGGGTATGGGAAAAACTGTCCAAAATGTCCTAGACTTGCTGCACTTTTGCCAATTTATTTTAAGATTTTTAGTTTTGTTAATCAATCTCAAACGTTTTTACATTTTGTTAATTGAGTTCATTCAATTTTGGCTGAAAATTGTTGATATGAACGCTTGCCATCCTATATAGCACGGACGGCGTTGAAACAAATAATATTTTTTTAATAGTATTTTAATATTTTTTATTTTTTATTTTGTCTCTTTTCTTTTTCTTTTTTTTTACTTGGTTCTTCTATTCCCAGTGGCCAGCAAGGGTTTTTGACAAAGGTCGCCTGGCCCTCGCCGACTGCTAAACGAGGGCCGGGACGCATCACCAACCACTGAGAAAATTGATAGAATCTATGTCCTATTTTGAGGTTTGTCAAAGGGTTCGCTAGGTCTGTCTTTTGATCCCCTGGTTCGAGTCCAGCTCGTGACAAAGGCAGAAGTTCAAGTCTAAAACGATAGCCTAGCCCCGGAGCTAGGGATTAAGGTAGGTTTGGGTATTCGATTGAGTAGACTCATCAAAAGATTTATGATGGCACCCAATTTGCTCGAATCGGATGGCTGAACCTTAAGATACACATCTTTTGTTAATGATCAATCATGTTATATTTTGAGCTTATAATTTGGCCTGATCAATTCATTCCACATCAAAGTATCAATTCATAAGCTTTTCGATGCCAAAACCATCACTTTGACTCAATTCTCAGAAATTCGTGATCCCGACACTTTTTTGAGAAATGTATGACATTTTCTAGAGTTTCGAGTCATCAGTACTTTTCATGGACATATATGGTAATAGACCGTTGGACGAAAAAATTACCATCGGTTAAAGTATAGTCAAATTTTGGAAGAAAATATTTTCTTTTTTCAAAAAAGAAATTATGATGTCAGCCTGCCATCGACCAATAGAATGCGGGCTCGGCTATGAACCGACCTTGGCTGGCCAAGTCGTTCGCTGGGCCACGTGTAATAAAAAGTTCAAATAGATGAGGTTTTTTAGTGATCGGTCCATGAAATGCAATGCATTTTACGTATTCTTTGCTTACATAAATTTGATGATAATATTAACTTGTCTCCACACGTGTGTTTGGCAATTAGAGTTTAAGATGTTTATTGACACTATACTTCCTCTTAGCAAAGTTTCTCCTTCTTCTCCTCCTCAAATTTTCATTTCATGCGTAATTTTACGGAAATCTGCCAAACTTCACTAATCCATACATTTAATAACTATGACTTTACAAATACATCCCAAAATAAGAGAAAATTACCAAAAAAAATCCTAAATCTATTATAATCGTATCAATTTAGTCCTAGAATTTTTTTATCAATTCAATCTTAAACCTTTAATATTTATTCAATCTATTCGGCAAACTTGTTTTCCTTTTTTATTTGTCTTTCTTTCTTCTTCTTCTTTCTCCTTAACCCGGTTACAGGTCTCTTATTGCACTTTTATTAGTTTTTTCAACTCCATCATGAAAATAAGAAACTTTCTATACCCTGAACTTCAATATCACCTTGAATGGACGATGGTTCTTACCCCTCGATAGGCAATCAATCGATGTGATCATTTCACTAGGTGTTGATGTGACCGTTTGTAATTTGCCTACCGCAAGCACATGAAACAAATTTCCAAAAACAAAACAAAAAATGACAAAAAAATCAATATTGAATAAAAAAAAAATCTATTTTACCACCTTCAACGCTGCCTTTGATAATTTCACTCATAAGTAGCTAATTAGCGAGGAAAATTTTTCGATCAGTTATAAACCTATTATACAAATGGTAATTCAATATTAAACTTTTCAATTTTTTCAATTTAGTCATAAATATTTGGATGAAATTCTAATGTAGTCTTTTTGGTCAATCTACACCGAAAGCTGCTAACGTGATCGTATGTCACGTAAGACGGCCTCTGATGATTGGAACATTACATCAACAATTTTCAACAAAAGTGGATTGAAATGACTTCATTAGAATTTTGCTCAAAAGAATAGGACTGCATTGATAAAATTGAAGAGTTTAGAACTGAGTTAACATCCGTACTAGTGAGTTCTTTCGACCATCAAGTTTGACACAGGCTTTTCATAGAGATAGATTATGAAGCCACGAACATATAGACATCGATTAGTTTTATTATTAGAGACAAGAGAGGAACAATTTTGGAGATAAATCTATTTGTTTCGCGAAAAAATGAAAAATTCAAAAAATATTTTCCTAAAAACAATTGCTATATCACTTGAAACAATTAGTCAATAAGAAATATTTTCATTATCGACAATAATTTAAGTCTCGAAATTTTCGTGAACTATGAAAATGCTTTTGTTTTGTTCATTTTTGTTTTCGTTTAGAGTGATCATTTTTAGAAGAAAAAAAATTCAAATCATCCATTTTCTACAAAATAAATAGAGCCAAAGGATCTTGTGCTTCCGTACGATCATACCACATGTCATGATGACATTTAAGCAGCTAATATTTCGATTTTAGTCCTTGAGCTTATGTTAATTTTTCTATTAAACCCTTGAATTTTTAAATAGAATTTAAGAAGCTGACAGTGCAACAGTATAACGGTACAATCTCAGGCACAAGTGTTATGAATAGCAAAAAAATATATAAAAATCATGGTGAGATCCATCTCAAATCTTATGCCTAGCATTCCACAATTATATTATCATACTATCATATTGGCACGGCCATTTCTAAATTATTCAACCAAATCTTTGAATTTGCCTATCTTTTATGGATCTGTCCGGTTTCAAATCTGGTCCAAGTGAAATTGATGTGCTCAATAGAGTCATCAAGAGCCTAAAGTAGAAAGTTTGGAGGTAGTACTCATACAAAGAGATTTCATTATCAGCGCAGATTGAATGTGGTTCTTAAGTAAATTTTAGACCCATGCATTTACTAATAGTCCGTGGTGGCAAATAAAATTTCACATTAGACTCTAGCTGGCTTGAAGAATGGTCTTACAGCACCTTGGATCTTATTGGAAAGTTTATGCAAATTTAAAAGACCTGATTAGAGAGATTAAATGTTCAAGAACTTAACTGAAAAAAAAAATGCACAACTTGATGAGTTGGTTAGGGTCTTTTCTTTTCGGCAAAAGAACATCTGGAGTGTCAATATTTGTGTATGGCGCTCACTTTAGTGCCAGCTTTTTTCGCCGGCTCACTTAAGTGTCAATTTTTTGGAAAAACGGTTATTTGAATGGCAACTCCGGCGAACATATGTGGCGTCTACATGGCTAGCCGAAGCATCCCAATCAGCAAAATAAAAAAATTTAAAAAATCCAAATCATATTAAATTAAAAATAAGTTAAAAATTAAAGAAATTGAAAAGGTAGGGGAGGGCTATGCCAGTCCTCATCGTCGCCACCCCGCCACCGCCGCTGGCAATAGTTGGCAAGGGTGGAGATGGGCTAGCAAGGGTCGCCAAGCGCCGGCCAGTGATCGGTGACCCTCGCTAGTAGCTAGCGAGGGCTCGACCTCGCAGATCTAGGCGAGTTCGAGCCCCGTCGGGGCTAGGCAACACCGGCCGCGGGCGCGGCAAGGCTAGGGTAACCTTGGACATCGCTAGGAGAGGCCATCCAAAATGGGGTTGCTTAGCCCCGACGGGCCTCGACCTCTCCCAGATTTGCAAGATCGAGCCCTTGCTAGCTACCGGCGGGGGTCGCCAACCACTGGCTGAGATCACCAATGGTCGGCAATTCTCGCCGAGCCATACCCCCACTTCGCCATCCATTTCTGGCGGTGGTGGGCTGGCGCAACCCTCGCCACTCCATCTTTTGAAAAAAATTAGTTTATTTCTTACTTATTTAGATTTTAAAAAAACTCAATATCATGTGGAAATTATTTTAATTTTTGGCCTTTTCTTTTGCCACGTGTACTGTTCTTTTTTTTTAACAATTGCCATGTAATATTAAAAAATATAAAAACTGCCACATATACAATTTAGTCGAAATTGACACTTAAAAGATCAATTTTTGCTGGAATTGGCACTTAAGTGAGCCGGCTAAAAAAATTGGCACTAAAGTGAGCGTCGTACACAAATATTAACACTTCAGGTGTTATTCTACATTTTCTTTTCTTTTCTTTTCTTTTTTATGTAAATAATTAATTTTAGCTAATTCAAGAACATGAGGATTTAGGACCCCCAACATTGCAAGGTACTGTCAAGACAAGACCCAAGAAACTTGTGATTTGTAGGTGGCCATGCACGGTGTGCAACCTTTTTCTGGGTCGCTTTAAGATTCAGTTCGACGATCATTTTCTCCTAACATCGTTGCTCAGCCCAAACAAATCCATCAGCTCTAAGGTCGATCCACTCAACGTAGTTTCCCTCAACTTAATTAAGGAATAGCATATGCATAGATTCATTTCCACCACCTTTCATAATTTCGTGACAACCATTGAAATAAAAGAAAAATCAAGACATAGCCGAAGCAAACCCAACTCGACCCGAGTCACCCATTCAACACATCTACCATTGGCCCAATTGAATGATGAATCCGATCAAAAGTATAACTCTGGATCGTTTGCATTCTGCATGCACGAAGCATGCTAAGCAAATCTATCTTCAATGGTTAACAGTGAGAAAGGCGAAGGATGTTGTACGGAGTAAACGTAGGTCCTAAAGTGATCTAACATCTTTTTTGCCAATATACCATCACTATTTCAAAAGAAAGTAAAAATAGAAAATAAGACAGCCGAAGCAATGCGGATAGATACGAAGCAGGTAGGCGCCTTACATGTTATTCGACTTACCACACATATTTGGTCAAGAAAGTATGCACAACTGTAACATCCTAATCCCATGTCGGGGAAAGATAATTTGCCGCTTATGTGATAGATAAATAGAGATGAATTCTCAAAGCTCACCACTTGAATATTCTGTTTCGGCACATTGTTGCAGTAGAGCTTCTTGCAAAAGAAAACGGAGAAATACTCCTACATTCTTGTTATAAATTCTAAGAATAAGCGTAAAAAGAAAGAGCTCGTAAGCAAGACGATTCATGTGCTAGAACTTAAGGAAATAAAAGAACTAATACAAGCATGAGAGTAGGATAACCTACTAACATCTCACTCTCATGAAAACTTTTATTCACTCACATTCACTTGTCTGTTGGGTTCAGTCAACTAATCTGCACAACAGCTCTAAGAGTACAACAAATCAGCCATCAAATGGACCTCCGCATAAGGTTATTCATAAGAACATCATCCGCAATCTCCAATTCAAATGTGACAAACAAGAGATATCAGCTTTCTACTTTACCCTTTGCCCTATGGGCACTGAACAATGCCCAAAAAGAACAACATGGCAACTAACCAGTGGGAACTCCCTCGCCTAAGTGAGCCTGCTGCAGAAAGAAGAGAGACAATGAAGACATTGATTCAGCCTAAGAACAAAGTCTCTTGACTGATGTTATTTCTTTCTTTTCTTTTTTGGGCCAGCTCTTGACAGATTTAGTTCAGTAAACATAAACTGCAACATTCCCCTTGTCAATTTCTTCCACATCAAGACTGAACTTCTCCAAAGAAATTTTCTTTAGTTTTTCATGCCTGTGCTTGAACTCAAGTAAATTAATCATCTTTCTCTTTCATGAGCGCAAACGAAACACATAAACCTTTGTTAGTATATCTAGTACTTTTCACTAGCAGCAAAAGAGTAGTTATTGCATTCCAGAGAGCTCAAAAGCCAATTGAGTTTGGGACTTTCCTTAAACCTTACCTCTAGACCCATCACTATCTGCCAAAGTGGGTGCCGAAGCAGTATTATTTGAAGATGACATCCAAAGATTCGGGCAATCCATTCCAATTGCACCTTCAAAAGGAATTACCTTATTAGGCTCACCAACAATTGGCGCATTAGGAAAAATGGAAATGCTAATCTTAAAACCAAAAACAGAAAAAACTGCTTCTTTCCTGTTTAGAGAAAAAAAAAAACGAGGGCTTACATTGTTTGTAGCACGGGAAAGCAGTGAGATTGAAGAGATTGTAGTAGCCCTCATCGCATAGGCAACTGTACGAGATACTTGAAGTCTTGTTACAGGAGCCACCTCCGCAATCGACCCAGTGACAGGCTATAAATGGAGAAGGCAACCAACTTAGCATGAACTGATCTACGAACCAGCATAAAGCAACTTGAGACATCAAGCAGATCAAAGATAATTACATACGGTTCAAAATTGATTCGTTATCTTGCTTTGTTTTCTCCTCAACTGAAGCAGGGGATTTCATGCAAGAGTAATTGAGGGTGCCTGCCAAAAATGGGGAAGCAAGAAAAGAACGAGGATCAGAACAGCAACCTAATCATAAAGTTAATGAAAAAATAAACAACTATAAGAGTACAATCTTTAAGGCTAAATAAAGGATATTTCATTCTTGTACACAATGCATATTGGCACATGAAATAAATTCTTGCCTCAAGATCGAGTAGATCCAAGTCAACTGCAGTGTCAAATACGTATAAATGATGCTTAGTAGGACATCTTGCCCTTTAAAACAACTGGGCACGTAGAAAAGTTCTGTGATCTTGACACTACCTATCTTTATGATATTTGTGTAATCTTTATGACATTAAATGGACTCTTCTCACTCATTTGGCTAACAACTAGTGAAAGCAAGTCTGGTAGTAAAAGTTCTAGGGTGATCAGTATCAATCAAAATTTTTAGTTTTGCCAGTGCTCATCGATTTTTAGTGTTGGTTTCATTACAGACATGTAATCATAGAGAAGTTAAGCCTACGCTAAGTCTAGTTGTACAATCAGAGCTAGGGGGGCGAAAGACTGGATGAGAAAGTGGGATTTTTAGCGAAGGCTCAAGCCAACATGCATTAAGATAGCAGATTTTTAAGTCTTTCTTTTCAGCAATCACACAAGTCTATGTCTTTTAACCATTTCAGACAAGAAATCAATACCAGTATACAGAATATCCAAATTTGAGTCCTATTAGGTGGCGGAATGAGAATACACTCATCAACATCAGCTTAGGCATCGCGTCAACATCACATGTTACAGTTGCTTGTTTAACTTTCTGTTTAGTCGTTAAAGTATCCCACATCACTTGTCTACGGGGCCATAAAACCCTTATATTCACGTAGTCTCTGTTACCTAGTAGATTAATTTTTTCGGTTGGACTTTTCCACAAGATATCAAAGCTTATTTCGCCCTAGATTTATCTCAAGTGTGAGGCTCCCGAGTGATTAATTCAACGTGCCTTTTCATGTAGTCTCTCTCCAAGTAATAGCTTAAATTTTTTTTGTTGGACTTTTGTCGTACCAACAACATCAGACAAAATCTCAGAGTGACACGAAAGCATAGACAAGACGAGAATTTGATTGACCTCCATTACCAACTCAAGCTAAATAATAATTTAGAAATTGACAACTGACACATTCCTTCTTAATTATTTTGGTGTCCTTTTCACCTTCAAAGTGTCAGTAACAATCAATCTGGCACTCCCTTCAACTAAAACTCATAGGGAATGCACCCAGTAAGCAGATACAACCAGCAGAAAGGAGCAATTAACACCATACCATAGCTTAAGCAGACACCAGTTAAAATTATTGTATTCATAGACTCAAATTTGATCATGCCCTGCAACCTCACTAGATTTTCTTGTCTTTCATTTACGGAATGCAGCATACTGATGGTTCTACATATGGTCCACCCAAACTCGTTTGGAAGGATGACTAACTGAAAATAAATCATCAACAGGCGGATCAAACAGACAATCAACCCAGCTTATAAAGTCTCATTTCCATCTTCTTCGGCAAATATTGGAGACATTCTCCTATGCACAGTATGAAACTAAATCGGACGAACTTCGTGATGGTCTACGCAGTATGACAGAAATTGATCTATCCCCTATCAGTAATTTAGTAAAGTCTTTTTTTATGGAAACTTAGCTGGTATGAATCATCCATTACCAGATCTTAATTCGCCATACAAAACTACACACCATGTACTGTATAACCAGTAAATACAGAGAGCAACCCAACAGAAATCATGAAACGGGATCATTGCTTCCCATCAATGCACTTTTATCTCAACTTCAAATCCCCAATAGTAGCTGCATACAAACACAGAGAGAGAGAGAGAGAGAGAGAGAAAGAGATTACAGTTAGGAATTACACAAGGGAGGAACTTGAGATGATTATCAGTGCTTGAAGAAAGAGTCTGCTTCCATCCAGGTTCACATTCACATTCATGCAGGAAAGTGCTGTTCACACTGGGCTTGCACGTTCCTCTCCCACATTTCACTTCTTTGCACACCTCATCTGCAACATGGAGGCACCAAAAGAAACAAAATAAAGAACAAATCCAACTGCAGTCGAGAACACCCAGTTGGCCAAATATCCTAAAAAGGACAACCCCAGATGAAAACAAAGCGATTCCTTTTTGAGCCAAATCGTTGAACACTATAAGAACAGTAACCCGAATCAGAAAACGACGAAACAGAGGAGCATCTTTCAGGGAAGTAACGACGCGAACCAGCGATGGGAGAAAGAAGAGGGGACAAAACGTTGCCGTGAGCAAGCGTGGGCAGCAGGATGGAGATCATGGCGAGACAAGCAGCACCAACAACGACAGCTGAAGCCATGGCTGATCAAGAAGGCAAAGCTAAGCAAGTGCGTGGCAATCGGTAATCAATAATGAGATCAGCCGACCCGCTAACGTTCCTTTTTTTAACCTGTCCTCAAAAATTTCAAAAATATTCGGAAGAGCTTTTGGTTTACATCTGGTGGAAGTGGAAGTTTCTGCAATAGAAAAACAGATTACTTAGTCAAAAAAGAAGTCAATGTTGAGAGATTTTTTCTGGGTGAAAGAGGGATTATTTTGCTTACACGTGTTGAGCGGTTGGGGACTTCTGTATCTAAGGGAGAACTAATTCTGAAGACGTTGGTGCTTGCCTTGAGTCAAGTCAAACTTCCCCTGTTGATTCTAACTTTCCAAAATAAACATAGAAGTAGACGGCGAGATCTCCATCGTCGTCCATGGCAGCCGGGATCCCGTCCTCATAGTCGAGTCCTGTGGCCATGGAGAAGCCACGGCAACCATCTCTTGCGGCGTGGCCCTGAATCTGGAAGGCTCGGCGCCCTTCGCGTCCGTGGATGCCGAGCCTCCAAATTTTCTCGTGAGTCGGAGGTTGTGGACAACAGCGAGGGTGTGGGGAAAGAGGGTCAAAGTAGAGTCGATCATTCAACGGATCCCGCCAGGTCCGAAGTTCAAGCCCATAGTAATTTCCAAACCTACCCATAACATATACTTACGGCCTAAATCCCTTGAAAAAAAATAATTAATTTTAGATTCAATCTCAAATTTTATCTTGATTTTTTTTTGGGGTAAGGTTTTTACTTTTTTAATTTATCTTGAGTTTTTTTATATCAGAAAAAACCCAAAATTTTATTGACAATCTCAAATCTAATTTGAATTTTTTTTTTATAACCAAGGTGCCCGGGTCAGCTTGCGCGCACCTCGATTATTTTTCGGAAGAGATTAACACAGCAATCCACCGACATAACCCCCCACTTAAATTACAAATGTTCATCTGAAAAATCGAATCTGGGATCAGTGCGCCTAACCACACAATCTTAAGTGATTCCTAAACAACTGAGTTAACATCAATGCGTCCTAATCAACTGAGTTAACATGGGTGGGTTACTCTGAAATTTTTTTTGTCTCCAAAAAATCTTAAAATTTAGATGCGATCCCAAATCTATCTCGAGTTTTGTTTTGTCTAAAATCAAATCACAAATTTTCATTGTATTTTCAAAGCTACCTCATAGTCTAATTCCAACTTGACATGGTAATTCAGCATCAACAAGAAAAACTCACGTTAGCAAAATAATGAGGCGATAAATACAGATTTTACGTGGATATCAAATCCACCTCAACACATAAATTCTTCAAACGAAATTGTTATAGGATATACAAATTAGAGAAGACTAATGGCAATTTTTGGACAGAGGGTGATAAAATTATCAAAAAAAATCATAAACCTATTATAATTTCATCAATTTATTCTTAAATCTTTTTTTTACCGATTTAGTTCTAAACCTTTCACAATTATTCTAATTCAGTCCGGCAAATTTTGGCAATGTCGACTGGCTAGCAATCTAACATTTAATTATATTTTGATTTTTTTTCCTTTTTTTCCCTCCCTTCCCCTTCACTTCCAGATCTGCCGCAAGGGACTGGGTTTGATCGGAGCTCATCCATGGCAAAAAGCTGGTCTCAACTTTCAAGCTTCCACCATTCAGCTGAAGATTCACGGATTGAAAGAGCGAAGATTTATTTGTCACGAGATGCGACCAAAATAGAAAACGAATGATGTAGACGACGGCTCTTTCACGCACGACAAGGAAGGGGAGACGCAGAGGTCGGTGAACTTCCAGATCTGGAATCATCGTCGCTCACGGCCATCGGATCTGGAGTCCTGACCGCAAGCGACGATGGGACTGAGGAGCGGACGCGAAGGTCGGTGAACTTCCAGACCAGGAATCATCGTCCCTCACGGTCGTTGGATCTAGAGTCTTGGCCACGAGCAATGACAGGACGCTCGTGAACGACTGAGGGGCGGGCACGAAGGGTGCTCATATCCGTGGACGAGAAGCTATCTGTGGCTGACTACTGCTCTGCATCTCCAGATCTGTGACGACGTTTGCAGCCAATGCTCAGTCACCAGGACAATGAAGGGGGTGGACACAGAAGTTGGTCTGGACGAGATGATCAACCGTCTCTCGACAGCCAGGTATGTTTTGCCGCTCAACGGCTTTGGCGAGTTCGTCCATGGCTGCTGGCAACAAGCTCAACAGCTTTGCTGCTGACTGTGGTGGCCGTGGTGGCCGTGGTGGGACGGTGGCTCAAGGATGGTCGTAGGGGTAGGTTGGGCGGAGGAGAACTGGCAAGGAGAAGCGAAAGGGGAAGGAAAAAGAAAAAAGAAATAAAAAGAAAATTGAAAAATAAAAAAAAAATCAAAATATTAGGTCTCCGACGTTGCCAGCTAGTCAAAATTCATCAAATGTACCGAATTGACACAATTGTAAAAATTTTAGGACTAAATCAATACAAAAAAATTTAGACTAAATTGGCACAATTATAATAGATTTAAGATTTTTCTACTAAATTTTTCGATAAAAGGCTGACGGGGCAAATTTGAGAATATAATAAAAATTTTTGTGATTTTTCTTAGATAAAAAAAGTTAGAGATAGATTTGGAACTCAATATAAAGTTTAAGGTAATTTCTAATACAAAAAAAAATGGAGCAAATTTGATAGTGGACATAAATTTTAAGATTATTTCATAGATAAACAAAAAATTTCCTAATAGATTTGAGACTTGACATAAAGGCATGGACTTTTTAGGAAATGATGCATATACTTTACGTAAAAAAAATTGGGGCGAGCCGGACATTATCATGTAAGCTCATTGCCTAAGTCTGCCAAATTACCTTTTGTGGGTTGGGCAGGTCAACCGAGCCACTCGTAGTTGATCAACTCTAGTTCAAAGAGAGAAAGAGAAAACTGGGACGAGGGTTGAATTTGGAAATGGATCCCCTGTTTAGAAGGCAGGAGAGACCTTTCATCCTAGCCATCCTCAACTTTGTCCCCCTATAAAAAGGGGGAAAAAAGTTTGGAAAACGGCTAGGATCCGGATCCATTGAATTTAGGGTTTTGGTCCGATTGTGGTGAGTACAAAATGGAGCGGCCTCGCATTAGCATCTCGTGACGGGCGGATGTTATCCCCTTCTGGAAGGTTCCCTAGCATGAATTAATAAGTTCGTTATTTAAAATCTTAAGGAATCATGAATTAGGCACTTTCATAAGCTATTTTTTTAAAAAGAAATCGAGTTATAAGCTAATTGATGAAAGCGGCCAAGGTGGAAATAGTTACTTCCTAGAGAATTAGGGAGCCCACTTTGGTCCTCAAAAAGTTGGGAAGGGCTAGTGAAGTCCAAAATATGGAACCAAATTCAATTTTCTAAAGCTGGACTGGGTATGTCTGATTGTCAAAGCGCAGGATAGATCAAAATCAAGATTTAATCAAACAAGTTTCAATAATTTGAAGTTATTACCTGTTACAAATTGATAAAATAGGGAAATTACTTGTCGTCCATGAATTTTGTTCATGTTGACATTCACTTTCAACTAGTTAAAATATGGGAATTACTCGCGTGTTCAGCATCTCTGCTTACGACAAGCGCGAGTATGGGTGTTTTTGGGCCTCGATTACATCCTTGTTGTAGGGCCAGTAAAAGTTCCATTGTGTCGTAAGCCTTAATATTGACACTATTAGAAGACCATGTTCCCAAAAATAAAAATATTAACCATTTGTAGAAACAAGGTCTTTTAGGGTGTGTTTAGCTCAGCTTTTGAGAAAAAGCCTTTGAGAAAAGGCAAAGGGGCTTTGGCCTAAAAAGGTTTGCCGAAATGCAAATACCGTTTGATAAACTGCAATTGAAAGTTGCATTCGGAAGTAGCTTTTGGGAAAACGTTGTTTGGTGAACATATAGTGGAAAAGTAATCAATTTTAGCTTTTTAATTTTACTTGCTTAAAATTGAAATAAAAAACAATGATGGTAACTTTTATATTTTCATGTTGAGAGTAATGGAAAAGGCACATTAACAAATTATTTTTTATTTTTCTGGTTCAAACTATTAACAAATTAGATAGAATCTTTCAATTATTTTTAAAATGCCAAAGACTCATCAATTTATAAACGACACGAGGTATAGGCACGGTCGATTACTTCTCAATAACCTGTATGGAAACTTTAATTAAGTGATGGTACACTAGGCTCTTATAATAAATATATAATAACCGAAAGTTCGAGTAGAGTCGATCAGGACAAGCACGAATAAGATTGCACATGTAATTCTATCGAAAGCCTTGCAATAGTTTGCATAAAATGCTATTAAAACCAAAATACAAAAGAAATTGCTCATTCTTAAGGGTAAATTGTAAAACAGCATATCGTGAGAAAGTTCATAATAAGCAACCCACAACATATATATTAGATCAAAGCTTTTTATTAAGCTACAAGTTCAACCTAGCAAAAGGAAACGTAGAAGACAACAACTCACGAAATGTCATGCCTCTTCAGTGATCATTTCAACTTGAAAAGGTTATTACAACAACCTGAACACTCATCATTCATTGAACTCAAATCCCCTGTCTCTACATAAATCCAAAAACACAAGAATGTCTTGTTCCCATATAGAGCTTGTTCTCGAATGCATTTATTGCTGGCGGTTTTAATGGTGGGACTCGACGAAGGGTAAGTTGGGAATAATGATGACTTAACAAGGACGAGATGGGAAATTGGAAAATTTTATTAAACCCAAGCCTACCAGCATGTCGATAAAGCCAGAATGCCAAAGCTAGTGGGAGTCTGCCTTGGGCTAAAGGCCCTTGAGGATATGATTTATCAAGTCAGGCAAAGATATGTTCATAAGGAAGGTGAAAGTGATAATGTGGAGATAAGTATGGCACAAGTACCATAACTTTCATACAGTACTTATTTGAGTGCTATAACTTTTTTTTGCGATCACTTAAGTACCATAAGTTCTAAACGAACGTCCCCTTAGTGCTATAACTTTTAATCGATCATTTAAGTGTCAACTTATTTTTCAAAATGTTCACCCAAGTGATATAGGGCTATCAAAAAGGCCCGTCCCGGGCTGACCCTGCTTGGCCCGAAAATTTAGGACCACACTTTGGTACGGTTTCAATATAGGCTAGTATCATTAGACCCTAAGTCAAGCCTGAAATTTAAAAAGCCCCTCACAGCGTCCCCCTCACCTTCAAGCTTTCAACCACTAGAAAACCCAAAGTAGAGAGATGGCAACCCTTTCTCTCTTCTCTCTGAAAGCGAGCTCTCTCTCTCTCTCTCTCTCTCTCTCTCTCTCTCTCTCTCTTCCACCACATCAATAAGAAATCGCCACTTCTCTCTTCGAGACCTCCACTCGGCCTCATCGGGAACCACTCGTCGTTTCCCTTCCTGCACGAGCTCCTTCGCTTACAACCCTCTCGGGTGTTTCTCGTCCACAATTCATTGGTTCATGAAGGGATGTATCGAAAACCGATTCAGAACGAACACAAAAATAATAGAAGAAAAAATAAATGACACACAGTTTATTTAAGTTCACCCCAGAATAGGGCTACGTCCTATAACGAGATTTCATTATATTCTGGTTTACAGCTGCACAACTCATTACAGTTATCAACAAAAAAAAACGAGCATAATATATATGCACTAAATAGGCTTAAAACCTAAGCCTACCCGAAATTCCCTAATCACACAACAAATAGACCAATTTAAACAAAAATCCAAATCTATTGTTATTTCGGGAGGGCTACCCCCTAACCTTCCCCTGCTCACCGGCGAGTGGGACAACCGTTAGCTTACCGGTGAGTGGAAGCTCTGCCCGTTAACCTATCAGCAGGACCCCCGTATCAGAGGCGCTACTCCCGAACCCCCGCATTCCATGCGCAGGGGTCACACATCATTATATCATACTTTAATTTTCCTAAACTCACGTGAGCGTGCCCAATGTGAGAAACAAGGGGCTCCGAAGTATTCGTCAACTTCAATATTCTCTTACTTGGTGGATACTTTGCGCAAATGAAAGCCTTGCCAATATTATTCCTCCTCAATCCAATCGCAGCTGAACATCATTCAAACTTCGCATCCGTAACAGCTTTAGTGAGGAAGTCTGAACTATTTTCTACTGTGTACCTTTACAAGCCGAATCACTTTCTTCTCTATTTTCTCTCGGATAAAACGATATTGTATATCAATGTGCTTTATACGCGAGTGAAACCCTGCATTCTTAGCTAAATAAATAGCCCATTGGTTGTCACATCTCACCTCCATGGCACATTGCTCAAAATCAAGCTCCAAGAACAACCACCGTAACCATATGGCCACTTTTTCAGCATGAATAAGAGCCATGTAATCAGCCTCCGTAGAAGAGAGTGTTACCATGCTTTGCCTCATACTCATCCAACTCAACACAACCATAAATAATGTGAAAACATACATGCTAGTAGACCTTCTACAGTCAATATCTCTATTCCAATCTGCATCTACATGGCCTACGATATCAAAAATATTTCCATGCATGTACCTTTATAACATAAAGAAAAATTCGAAGTTCCAAGAAGATACCTGAAAACTCTTTTGATCGCATTCCTGTGTTCTCTACCTTGGTTAGACATATATTGGTTCAAAACTCTCACTGCTTGGGCTATATCCGTATGCGTGCATACTATAACATACATCAAGCTACTCACTACACTTGCATATGGAACTCGAGCCATCTCTTTAGCTTCCGCATCCATCTAAGGATATTGCTTTGCAGATAGTTTGGTCCATAAAGGTATAAGGGGTATCAACAGACTTGCAGTCCGTCATGTTGAACTTCTTCAAAAATTTTTTGATGTATTTCTCTTATCCTAGCCACAACTTTCGTTTGTCACTGTAATTGTAATCTGCATGTCCAAAATAAAATTTACAGGCCTTAAATCTTTCGTTTCGAACTTCTTAGCCAACAAATGTTTTACGGATTTCACCATCTTCACTCTATTCCCGATCAATAGCATATCATCTACGTATAGCGTGAGAATGACAAATCGATCGCTGGCCTTTTTTCACATAAACACAATGGTCAGCTTTGAACACATAAAATTAAGCTAGAGCATGTACGTGTCAAACTTCTTGTACCACATCCTCAATGACTGCTTCATCCCATATAAAGACTTTTTGAGTTTGCATACCAGATTCTCCTTTTCTTTTACTTCAAAGCCTTCTGATTACTTCTTATAAATTTCCTCATCCAAGTCCCCATGAACAAAAGCCATCTTTACATCCATCTATTTCACCTCAAGATCGTATACAGCTGTTACGGACAAAACAAACCATATCGAGGTCAATTTTATCATGGGAGAAAAAACTCTGGTCATAGTCAACTCCCTCGGTCTAAGAATGCCCCTTGGCTACGAGCTTAGCCTTGTACTTCTTTAAGGTCTCATTTAGTTTCAGCTTTCGCTTGAACACCCACTTGCACCTAATTTCCCTTCTATCCTCAGGCAATTTACACAAGCTCTATGTCTCATCATGATCAAGTGAATGCATCTCATCTATCATTATGAGCTCCTACTAATTCGCTTCATCCATGGATCTCGCCTTTTTTACAGAACTAGGATCATTTTCAATAATGTTCAAAGCATGAAACGTATTCAATGCACTAAGTGAGTATCGAAGGAATACTTGCATTTCCCATGTCAACCTCCTGAAAGCTGGCATGCTATATGTGTACGGGTCTTCGTCCAAATTTGCATCCCTGGCTTCATTAACCAAGCAACTTTGCTCCGGATCCGAATCAAACTTTACTGGCATACCTTATGGAATCATCTCCACAGTTTCTGCTTTGGAACGTTCTTCAAGCACTACCACTTTCTTGGGCTTATCACATTTTTGTATGCCAACCTGAGATTGTAATTCATGAAAGACAACATCCCTGATGCATAAAATAGTCTTTGATTCTGGATTCCACATCTTATAGCCCTTAACCCATTCCTCGTATCCAACGAATATGTTCTTCTCAGACTTGTTGTCAAGTTTATCATTTTTTTCCTCTTTGGGCACATGAACATACAAGTCACACTCGAACACTCAAACATGCGACAGATTTGGCTTTTTCTCAAACACTGTCTCATTTGGTGTATGGTCATTCATTAATGAGGTCGGTGACCGGTTCTTCAAATAACTGGCCGTAGCTACAGCTTTTGCCCAAAATTCAGGTCCCAAATCTGTCTAACTCAGCATGCATCTTGCCTTTTCTATAAGTGACCGATTTAATCTTTCGACCACTCCATTATGTTGAGGCGTGTATGGGGTCGTCTTCTGCCTTACAATACCATTATCCACTCAAAATTGCTTGAATTTTTCCGAACAGAATTCAACTCTGTTATCTATGCGAAGTATCTTGATTTTCCTGCCCATTTGGTTTTCAACCAAAATCTTAAGTTCTCAAAATTTTTCGAATATATTTGATTTACTTTTAATAAAATAAATCCAATTATATCTCGAAAAATCATCTATAAATGATACATAGTACCTAGATCCTCCAATAGATGGAGTTGGACCCGAAAACATCACTGTAAATCAGCTCGAGAACCTCTGTTGCTCTCGTACCGGTGTGTTGAAAGTTAACTATGTTCTGTTTTCTATGAAGATAGTATTCACAAAACTCGAAACTCATAATGTAATCTAGTGCGCCCTCCACTATTTGACTCAAAACTAAGGTAGACAGTCTTTTTTCACCAATATACTATAACCTCTAATGCCACAATATGGACATATCATTTCCATCTTCCTTGGTCAGAGACAAACCCGCCACCAACAGTCATCGTTTTCTTGAGCAACTTGTATGATGTCCTATGACGGACTCCTCATGTAATCACAATAGAACCTCGAGTCATCTTGCACAAATTCTTATCACAGCTGAAATTAACCCCTGAATCAGCCATCGTACCAACTGATGAGAGGTTTCTACTCATCGATGATATGTGCATCACGTCCGAAAAAGTCTTCATTGCGTCATTACTCATCATTAGCTTCACCCTGCCATGTCTGAGAATCTGAAATGCAGTATCATCTCCAAGCATGACATCACCATCATTACATTGCTCATATTCACAAAATCAGTGTCTGTGAGGTGTCTTGTGGTATGAAGCACTGGTGTTGACGAAGTAAATATCCTTATTTGACTACATCATATATGCTGCAGCTACACACATATCTCCTGTCTCGACATCATTATTTCCCGAGAATGATTCAACTTCTTTCTTAAAAATTGATTTATTTTTACAATCCCGCTTAACATGACCCCACTCTTCACATCTCCAACATTGTACCATTTTCTCCCTATTCTTTGGTCGCCCACGAGATTTAGATATGGACCATCTCTAATTTAGAGCCTTATTTGTTGGCCTTCCCCTAGCAATCAATGCTTCTTTACTGAAATTCCTTGACCCCTTTCTTCGTCTCTTCTTCGATAACAAGCCGAATACACTCTCATACGAAAATTCATTGTCCCCACTATCGATTACCACAATTAGGTTGTCCCATGAATTTGACAGTGAAAAGTGTTATCGCCTTATCATCATCTTGAAACTTAACACCGATTGATACAAGTTGACTTATCAATGTGTTAAAGTTATACAGATTTGCAGAAAATGAATTGCCCTCGTGTATCCGAAGGTTATATACTTTTTTCCTTAAGACAGCTTATTAACCAAGGACTTACTTTAATACAACAACTTCAATTTCTGTCATAAATCTTTGGCTGTAGGTTCGCCCATCACATTCGTCAAAATGGAGTCTGCGAGATAGAGCCAAATCAAAACCTTTGCTTTCCAATCGATCCGATCTCAAACTTCAATCTCCTTCAAATATGGCTGTTTGAAAGTTGAATTCCCACCCTTCCCTGCTTCCTTGCCCAAATTCTTCATCACGACACTAGGCATCGTAGCAAGGCCTTTTTATTACAATTGCTAACTAAAGATCTCGATCACAATGGAGATCCTCCATCTTTATTTTCCATAGATCGAATCACGTCCCATCGAATTTGTCTATTTCAATCCGTGATCCTCTTGACATCTCAGTTAAATCCTAATTTCTTGAACACGAGACTTTGATACCAATGTTGGGTGGCCTTGGGCTTCCTTCATCCCAAAAGTTAGCTAAAAAATTGAGGTTTTCCCTCACACTTATAAATCTACCATCAGCCCCTTCCACAACTAATGTTGAATAATCTCAACAATCTCCCTCTCACATATCGGGCCATGGGTCGGAGGGAGCGATAATTCATATCTCTCCCATGTAACTATTATGTTAGACTTATTGGTAACTTGGGTTCTGATACCAATTGAATAGATATATCGCAAAACGATTTAGAACGAACACACAGATAATAGAAAAAAAAAATAGATGATGCGCGGTTTACCCAATCTCACCCCAGAATAGGGTTACATCTTGCAAAAAAAATTCACTATATTCTGATTTACAGCCTCACAACTCATTACATTTATAAGTCAAAAACAAGCATAATATATGCACTAAATGGGCCCAAAATCTAAGCTTACTCGAAACCCTTTGATCCCACAATAAACAGATCTACTTAAACAAAAGTCCAAATCTGTTGTTGTTTCGAGAGAGCTGCCTTCGAACCCTCGCCCACTGATCGGTGAGCGAGGCAACCATCCGCTTACTGGTGATCGGGGGGAAGCCCCGCCGCCGATCGGTTAGCAGGACCTCCGTATCAGGGGCACTGCCCCAAACCCCCTCATTCCATGAGCAGAGGTCACATATCGTTGATCATACTTTAGTTTCCCTAAGCTTACGTGGGAGTTTTCGGTGTGAGAAACAAGGGCCTCTGAAGTATTTGCCAACTTCAACAGTCATAAGGTTAACTCTTCTATTAAACACACACACATACACACACATATGTTACTGGTCTTACATTGCAGGAGCTTTGAGGCACTACTACTGGCAAAGGCATAAGTGGCAACCAAGAAGGACAAGGTCTAAACTTGTTGCCTAGTTATACGTGATAATTCACGCCAACATGTGTTTAATAAGAATAAAGTAGCAAAATTTAGCTCACTAATCACTCTCACGTGTGTTATAAAATTGCAAAAGAAGCTGTAGATCGTGCATTATTAAATGAAAGAATAGTGACAGAAGTAACTGTTGTAACCAAGGAGAAAGCCCTTGATAAGCCCATACATGAGTCTGTTGTTGTTGTGATAAGCACCACTAAAGAAGAGAACAGTAAGGTTCCCACTAGAAGGGTACTCAAATAAAGGTCCTCTAAGAAGAGTCTCACTTTTATTCTCACGGCACGAAGCAAGGTAAAATTCGAAAACTCTCATCATACTATCATGTTGCCTCTTTATGCATGTTTTGCTATTGTTACTCTTTTGCTTATTATGCTTTCGATAAAGTAATTCTTGTTCACATTTAGGTTGCCAATGGGCTAGCTAATAAGCCTAAGAACTGTTTAGTGGACATTGATGAAGCTGATGCTAATGATGAGTTGGTCGTGGTCGAATACATCGATGATATCTACAAGTACTATAGACTCACAGAAGTAAATTTTTTAGCAGAACGTCAACTTCTCATATATGTGCACATTTATGTACTGCACATTTATGTACTTTCGTTGTTGCTCACTCATCCAGTTCTTCAATAGAATGATGGTCAAGTACGTGATTACATAGATAATCAATTGGAAATCAATGACAGAATGAGAATTTCCCTGGTGGACTAGCTAATAGAAGTTCATCACAAATTCGAACTCATGTATGAAACTTTGTATCTCACTATAAACATCATAGATCGGTCCCTTTTTAGGGAAATAGTTCTCAAGCGGAAGCTTCAGTTGGTCGCGAATAAGTACGATGCTTATAGTATCCAAGTATGAATAGATTCAGCCACTAGAGGTCCTTGTCATTTTCCCTAACTCATTCTAATATGCTTCGCTATAGAGTTTACTTTGAGAAAGTTCTTAATTTGAATTTCGATTTTCTTTCTGCAAGTTAGTGACTTGTTAATCATACCAAACAATGCATATGTAAGAGAACAAGTGCTGATCATAGAGAAATCAATATTGGAGAAACTAAAATGGTATCTGACAATTCCCAAGCCATATGTCTTTCTAATCAGATACATCAAAACCTCTATTCTATCTGACAATGAGGTAGAAAACCCTGTCCTAAATTAGTGTATTAATACTGTGTCTTTTTTTTTTATTGAAGTGACCATTGATTTTTTGCTAATGCAGATGGAGAACATGGTGTTCTACCTAGCTGAGTTGGGATTAATGTCCTGCTATTTCCCCTCTAATAACCATTAATTTTTCGCTAATGCATATGGAGACCATGATGTTTTACCCGGCTAAATTGGGTTCAATGTCTTATTCCACAATAATTCTCTATTCATCCTCTATGATCGCGCATCACAAGTTTATGTAGCCCAATGCATCCTTGGGAAAACCCATTTTGAATTGAAACCTTGAAGCACCATACAGGGTACTCTATATATCAGCTAGTGTGAGTTTATATCACAGTCACACTATGGTTAAATGTGTGTATTTATCATTGATGGTGAAGTGAAGTGCTTCATTTTTTTTTTTATAGAGAGTATGCAAAGTGTCTTTCTGGCCTTCACTCAAATGCTGCAGAATTTAAGCATAAAGATGCTTATAGGAAATTCTTGAGTACTGATCAATGTGGTGTGGCTCTTCTAGCTCCAGCCAAAATTTTATCGGCTGAAGGACTCTGAGACATTCACCGCTAGGGCCAAATTTCATTCTGTAGGACACCGGTTGAGGGCGTGTCCTGTGACAATTCGAATTCTGATCCTTTCAAAGTTATTGAATGGAAGGATATCGATCAGTGTATTCCAGTTATAACTCGCTCAGAGTTGGCCAATCTTGAGTTATCTGACCAAAAGGGAAAGACTAGCGCAAAGTTAGATACGTGGACTTGGAAAATTTGAATGAGAAATGACACTTTGACCATAAGGGTTATCGATGGAATATCTTGGGCCAGCAGAGATCAATCTAGAAACGATTATGGAATGTCTTGCTAGCGTTATACGTTGGAACGTGGGTGATTTCGCTTAACCAATATGTAATTTGCGAGGATCTCCTAAATCAATTTCTGATGATCAAGATCAAAGGAACGAACGATAAACCCTCGCAATTACATGACAACCAAAATCCCTACGACTTAATAAAAATCCCAAGGTCAATATGCATAGCGCCTGCAAGAGTCGCCTGTCAGTTTGAGATAAACTAGAATTACAGTCGACGAGAGTTCGACATGAGATTAAACCTCGAGATTTGGGTATTGGACATTGAGGAATTCAAACATTTGAATTGAATTGGACGTCACCTCATCGAGGATGCTTTATACTGAAAAAAATGGAATTTCAGATGAAAAATGCCAAATGACCATTTTGCCTCTCGACCTTTGGTCTTGCCTTAAGAAATTTAGAAGGTCATTTTGGTCATTTAACCCTCTATATGGCTATCAAAAATTGATAAAGATGAGGTCAAAGGAAGTCAAAGCCTTCTATAAGCCATACCATGTGTCACTCAATAGGAGCCTCTTGCATTAATTACCTACCAAATCAAGTCTTGTCAAATTCATCTTAATAATTTGTGTGAAAGACTCCATTCTTCATCCTCACCAGCCATGACTCTCTCTCTCTCTCTTCTCTCCCTCTTTATTTTTCTCTTCATTTTCTCCTTCCTCTCTCTCGGCCGAACGGATTTCTCGCGGACAGATAGAAATCGGTTCACTATTCCGGCCATACCTTTTTCATCTGACACCGGATTGAGGTAAAATCACCTCCATCTTAAAGTTTATTGTCTTTCCATTCTAAAAAGGTATTATGAGTTTAATTTAGCCAGTAGGTCTGTTTGAGTGGGCAAAGGTCAAAATCTGACCCGATTTTGGAGAGACTGGTTTTTTGGGGCTTTCAGACTCCAAATGACTCCAAATTTTCGGTGAGATCTTCGTAACATCTAGTACTTAAGTTGGCTGAGCTTGGGTTATAGTTTTAGTTGAGTTTTGATGGGTGTACATGGCTGATTTGTGGAGATTTTTACAGAGCATAATTTGCCCGTTTGAGGATCGTGGAGAAAACTGGTTTGTTCGAAGGCTTTATGTTATTGTTTCGCTTCAAAACTCTCAATGAGCTCCCTTAACATGTGGATTAAGGTTCTATTAAGTTTATTTTATGAAAAATTGAGGCTTAAGATTGAAATATGGCTTGATTATGTTAATTGAACCAAAACCGATTCTATTTGATGGTGTACCCTATTCTGGCCGAACTGATGGAGACAATTTAAGTGATAGTTTGGCTTCAAATTGACTCATAAGACTTCATAGGACGTTGTGGGAGGTGTTAATGGAAAGTATGTAAAGTGAATTTGAGAATTATAAGTGATTTAAGGGCTAATTGGTGCATGAAACTCCAAGTTATGTTTTGCCTTACATGTGGCTATATTAACCGAGTACTTTGAGGGCTTATGGGAGTATTGTCGAGTCCTTGATTGATCGATAAGGCACCTTAGGTTGTCACTTGGTTGGTTATTGAGAAATTGATTTAGTGGGAGTGGAATTTGATTGAGTTTTGATCTGGAATTGATAAAATTTCCTAGGACGGCATGTGATCCTTATTGGTCGTGGACTTGCTGAGTTGGGAAGAATCAGTTGGTTTGGATTTTTTGTTATTGACCAAAGGTAAGTGTTTCATAAACCCTTACTTGAACATTATGACACTATTGGATAGAGTGGTTGAAGGATTTGGTTGCTTGGTGAAGCCTATGGCTTGAATTGCTTGATTGAGTAGTGGATTCCACTACTTGAATGGCATAGCATGAAGATTGAACTGTGATATGCCTTGATAACATATTTGGCTATTCAGCCATTGATTGTTTAATTGGTTGTAACGCCTACGTGACTTATATGGCTATAGCGCCTGTGATATTGAAGTGGCTATGAAGCCCTGTTGTTGAATTAGCCATAGTGCCCATGTTATTGAGTTGATTATAGTGTTTATGCTACATAAATGGCTATAGTGCCGATGTTATATGAATAAGCTATATTGTCCCAGTGATCGTTGGCCTGTGGCTCCGGAGATCGCATTAGCTTGATGCCCCTGATGATATCGATTTGCCTGGGCCCCAATGATATCAATTGACTATGAGTTGTAGTGATCCCGATTGGCCTATGACCCTAGTGGTATCGAGTGGTTGTGTGCCCTTGAATGATAAATGGCTGTGAGCCTTTGAAGTACCGATTGGCCTGTGGCCTCAGTGGTATTAAATGGCTACAAGTCTCGAAAGTACCGATTGGCCTGTGGCCCCAATGATATCACTTAGCAAAAGTGCCAGAGAGATACATCGCGACTGAGAACATAGGCGATGAGTGGTTGTGAAAATTATAATGACTATGAGTATTGGCTTACGTGCTATGTGTTAGAAGCTTGAACCCATGAGGTTAAGTACGTATGACTGTGACCTGTGATTATGTCTATCTTGATAAGATAGTCTATTGGTGAATGCCTGCATCTGGTGTTAGTTCATGGTATGGGGGACTGGTGTTCAGGTCTAGGTTTAGGTTTCACTTATTGAGATTTATATCTCACCCCAATAGGGGTTTAACTTTTTCAGGTCCTTGAATACGGAAATACATGCGAGATGAGGATGAGCTCTCGATGAAGTAATGTCATGAATGGTTTTATGTATTTTGTGGCCTGAGGGATTATATCTGAATTTTGAGGATTTGGGAATTGAATTTTGGGTACTTGACTGCGATAACTTTTGAGGAGAATTTTATTTATAAGAAATGTATACCCTTTGTCCTAAGTCATCTCGTTGTAATTTGTATGAAGCAATTTTTATGGCTTCTGCGATCTTGTTTCTTTGTCAAGTTGTTATATGGTTGGCCGAGGGATCCTTGGAGATAATAGCAGATCAACGGCCTGGTGGGATGTACGTGGGTTCGATGGGTTCGGGGCGTGACATGTCCTTAGTTTTAGGTAGAGATCATGTGGCTTTTATGATCTTAGCATTCTTTGTGACTTGTTGATATTTCACTCATCTTATGGTCCATAAGCATTGTATTTTTCTCCTCTATTATCCTCAAAGATTGAACTTGGGGAAAATAGGAAAGTACATGAATATGAGGAACTATAGATTTGACGTATCAAATTTTAGAGGAAGTCTAGGAGTGAAGAACTATAGATTTGTCATATAAAATGTTAGACGAGCCATTTGTCTTCATTTCCAACACGAATTTGCAGTCTCATATGATGAGTTTTCGGGTATTTGAAATCAGGAATGAAAAAATGAACTCGAGAGAATTGGTCATCTAATTGAACGAGTTCCTCAGCCAAATCACCTGCAGATTTGACGATACTGACATATATTCCTCTAACGATTACTATTAATTACATCCTCCTCCTAATATATAATTTATGTACTAGATGGAGGAAAATGCTAGGAGCAGCAAAAGTAAATCACAGTCTTTCTCTCATTCAACCTCTCTCTTATCTCCATTGTAGCCATCATCTATCTTGACTTTTTAGCATCGCATGCCTGTTAGGCTTGCTTTGTATTTTTTCTGTAGCACCTATATCCGTCTCGAGCACCATTCTTAAGCTCTGACTTCCTTTCCAGAAACTCCTTATTCTTCTTCCACACATCTCCATTGTGGTATACTTTTTCTTCCAAAGGGAGACAAATGTGTTTATCTCGTCGATCATAAACTTATGAGTATCCAGCTCATTGTCACGACGAATCGATGATTCTACAATGAAGACACTCATTTCTCCAAACTCGACAGGATTGAGGCGATGGGTGACTATGATGGAAATGGGATTCCTAGATGATATAGATGATAGACTTGCATACTTGATGCACTATACTGCCATCAGCATGTATGCTTCGTACCGGAGCTTCAAAACTTTTTTGCCCTCAAATGTGTCTGGAGTTGTTCCGAAAAATGTCGCAGTACCAGCCTACGATGCATTGACATAATTAATATATTCGGCCATATCAAATGGGTTGTGTAGTTCCAAGATTTCAATAAGATCTCTAACCTCATCAAATGGTATTGAAATCTAACCTCGTCGGATTTCAATAAGTTCAAATGACTATTCTTCCTACCTCAATCTCGTGTCTAGAAATTCGTTTCTTTTTATATTATGATCAGAACATTTTCCTTACTTTTTGAAACATGGAAAGCTGAAACTTACCTTGCATACGTAGCGAAACTTGAAACCCACTTTGTTTCCACCAATCCAATTCTTGGATTTTAAGTTCTATCATGAAACCATGCTCGCCTCTAATTTATATAATGATATGTTGCTTCTAACTCACAAGAGGGTTTCATGCTTCTTGACGAGAATTCTCGAATTTGGTCTCTACACAAATGAGCCACTGATTGAATTTTGAAGCAATGGAAGAGGCACATTTCCCTGAAAGAGGGGAGGCAAAAGAAGATGCATTTTCAGGGTCTTTTTTTTTCCTCCCTTAAAATCCACTCCTTGACCATAACATGTACAACCACCTAAGTAGACTTTCGACTCAAAACGTCTGCGACTTTTGTCACGCCTTGCACCCCGTCGCGAGCACGCAATCATCCCTGCAAGTAAAACGACAACAATCTCTCGACGGTCCCAAGGATCCACCTCATATATAAAGAAAGGTCGAGAGATAAAATAATTTACATTAAGCACACGGAAGCGGTACCCAATGTCTACCGTACAATGTATATATACGCATATAGACTAAGTAGGGCATGGATAGCATCAAAAAAGCCGCATCATCATCTACAGACCAATAACTACTAAATCCACTAAACATCAGGGGCGACAGGTAAGCATGCCAAAAGGTATCCACAAAATCCACCAGGGAAGGGGTCAGGTCGCCAGTCAAAGTCAGGTCAACATCCGGAGTCGCCTAGGAAGAACTGCTGGAATCTCCGGTGTCCTCGCTCTCCTCTGACGGCTCGTGCTCGAAGAAAGTCTCCGACGGAACCTCAACTAAATCCTCCATAGTCGCCTCCTGCGACGGCTCAGCGAAGTCACCCTTGGACACCTCCAATACTATAACCTCCTCCTGCTCCTGCTCCTCGGTATCCTCCAAGGTCGGTGTCCGCTCCAGTCCATTTCCAGACCCTACTACTGAACCTTCGAGCAGCTCCTGCTTCGCTACGGTCTGGCACCAGTCGGGTATAACGCCCGGTGGTACCTCGTTGGGCTTCAACAGCCCGGTCTATGTGTCCTCTTCCCTCTTGAACCACGCCTCAAACCTGTGAGGCTTTCATTCTGGCTTACCCTCGTCGACCCATACGATGGTACACTTCCAAACATAGACATTCCCCTGTCTGTCCGGGAACTCATCAAAATAGGTCGTCATTTCCTTTGGGTCCCCAAATATGATAGGCCACATCGCTACTACCTAGGATCTGTAAAGTAAGGTTTCCCCAAAATGAGTGAGATACACATCTCAGTAAGAAAAACCTAACCCTAGGTCAGGTTGACCGTCCACGTAGGCAGTCAAGTCACTCAACCTATCCAACTCATGAACTCACACGGATATGACAGTCATAATTCAATAAACAATAATGCATAGAGGACAGACATGCATTTATATTCTCATGTCACACACAAATGCACGTATATGCTCGGCCTATCACTTCACCACATCAATCAACCTCTGCTTGCCTCATTCTCTGGCCCGCGATTAGATCGCATTAGGCTTGGCTCGCGTAAACGCATCAGACCCCGGTTCAATTTTCAGGCAGAGTCTATGAGCCCATATTCCGTCCCGGGATTTTATCGCATCAGAACCGTGGCTATCTCAACCGCGCGACTTCGTCGCATCAGGGCGCCACCTAATCATCATCCGCCCCGCTACCACGTCGCCTCAAGGTCCCAATCTTCCACCCCGCGTCACACACGCCTCAGGGCCTCGTCGCGTCATGCTACAATCAGGATTCATGCCATGATCTTCTAACATTTACACACTCAATGTCAATTACATTTCAAGTAGCATTCATAATCCCATGGCATGCAAAGCAATTCAATTATTATCCAAACATGACACGCGATTCCAATACAAGTCAAGGCACACATAAACTCTTTAATTAATCCTAAGACATACTAAAGCTCATTATTTTAGAAATATGCTCATTAATCGATCAATTTCCCCACTCGACTTACCCAATCGAGTTCAATCCCCCTAGCCTTGGTTTAGGAAATTCCTTACCTCCGCTTAACAACGCAAATTACTCCTTCTCGAGTCTCCTATGGTTCGGCCAATCCAAGTCCTAAATTCGACTTGTCGCGCAACCTAGGTTAACCAATTGATTTATCAAAATCCTAAGTCTAATTCCTCAATTCATCTATCCAACTCACCCATAACATACTCCTCATCATCTTAACACATCATACACACCAATTTACAACATAAATCCAGCCTAATCAGCCCTCCACAGAACCGGTTTGGCTCGGCATTGAACCGGTTCCATTCGATTCTATTCATGCAGGGTCCAACCGGCCTTAATCTATCTAAAATCCATCAAATATACACCATTCTACCTCTTATAATGTCTACCTAAGAGTTTGGAAGTCTCACCGTAAGTTTCAAGTCGCATGGTTGCCGGAAAGTCGTCGGAAGTCGCCGGATCACCCAAACACAGAATACCGGCAGATTCTAGGCATAATGTACAAGGGTGGTTCATAGTCAAAAACTTATCAAATAAATCCTCAATTTTTACCACAGAACCATCTATATGTCTACTTGATCTCCACAAAATTTGAGCCAAAGATTCCAAGTTTTTGGCTGTCAAAAGGGTTCAGAACGGAACCTACCTCAAACTGGAGCAGAATCCGTCGACCCGTGGGAGAATGCTTGCCCCGAATTCCTCAGAGCTCCAAATGACCTGATTCAAGTTGGAGGACGTTGGAAAGACGTGGCGCTCCGTTTGGGTGGTCAGACGGTAGCAGGGGACAGGCAGAGGCGGCGATCGTGCGGACCGAACGGCGAGCTCCGGTCTGGTCGGGTGAAGCAGAAACTGGAGAAGAAGAAGAAGAAAGGGAAATGGTGGTGCTCTGTGATTTTTGGCCGAATGGGGGGTGAGGAGAGAGAGAGAGAGAGAGAGCTGGTTATTATCCCAAAAATTTAATTAATTAAGGTGACTGGTAGGTGGGCATTAATTGGTGAAATGATTTACTACCCTTGGATGCTTGACACTTGTCCATTGTTCTTCTCAAGGGCATCCAATGGCCATCAATTGCCCTTCAATTTTCAGTAGCTTGGGGGGAGAAATGTCCATTTTTCCCTTCTTTCTATTATAATAACTAAGTTCTAAGCTTGAGGGGCATTATGGTCATTTTACCTTCGACGCTCGGAATGTCGTTTTTCTCGATTCTGACTTCTTCGATAGGGCGAAGGCCAATCCAATTGAGGCTGAAATTCTTGATTTTCCTTTTTTAAACTTTTCTGGACTCGTTTCTGATCATTTCTTCTATCAGACATGATTCCAGCCTATCCCGAACTGACGGGCGGCTTTTGCAGACTATACGCGTATCGACCCCGTGATTCTCATCACATTTAGGGCTCATCAATTCATGGCGGCTTTGGTTGTCATGTAATTGAGAGGGTTCATCGCTAGTCTCTAAGGTCTCGATCGTCACATTCCGATTTAGGATAATTTTGCAAATCGTACGTTGGTTAAACGACATCACCCGCGCTCCAATCGAACGACGCTCGCATGGTCATCATTAATCGTTCTTAGATCGATCTTTTGGTGGTTCTAAATATCCCCTCGATAATTTTTATGGTCAAAGCGTCATTTACTATCTGAGTCGCCTAGGTCCATGTATCTCGTCTAGCTTTAACCTTTCCCCTTTGGTCAGTCTACAAAAATTGATCAAATTTGAGCGGAATACAACTGAAATACATCGCTTGATATACATGAACTTCTCATTATAGAGTCTGAAGTTGATTGAAAATCAGAATGTCACAACTCTTCCCCTTTACAAAAATTTCATCCTCAAAATTTACATTACACTCAACTACTCAAATAAATGGGGGTGTTGTCGCCTCATCGTCTCTTCATTCTCCCACGTGGCTCCTTTCGTTCCGTGGTGCTCCCATATTACTTTGACCAGCGGAATCTTCTTATTCCTGAGGATCTGCTCCTTCCAGTCCTCGATCCTTATCGGCTTCTCTATATAGGACACTCTGTCGTCCACCTCTATGGCTTCGTAATCCAGTACATGTGCCGGATCAGGTTCGTACTTTCTTATCATCGACACATGGAATACGTTATGTACCTGGGATAGATTTGGCAGTAACGCAAGCCGGTAGGCCAAGGTTCCAATTCTCTTCAATATTTCAAAAGGGCCTACGTATCTTGGGCTCAGCTTCCCTTTCCTTCCGAATCGCGAAAGTCCCCTCATTGACGATACTTTGAGGAAGACATGATCGCCCACTTGAAACTCCAAAGGCTTGCGCCGCTTGTCTGCGTAACTCTTCTGGCGACTCTGCGCCGTCCTCAATCTATCCCGGATGATCTTTACTGCTTCCACCCATTGCTCTACCAATTCGAGGCCTGTGATACTCCTTTCTCCTACCTCGTCCCAGCATATCGGTGTTCTGCAGGCTCTGCCATAGAGTGCCTCAAACGGTGCCATCTGTATACTCTGCTGGTAACTATTGTTGTACGCGAATTCTACCAGGTGTAACTGTTCTTCCCATCCGCCTTTGAAATCTATAACGCACGCTCTCAACATATCCTCGAGCGTCCGTATGGCCCTTTCTGACTGTCCATCTGTCTGGGGATGATACGCCGTACTAAACTATAGTCAAGTCCCCACGACCTCTTGCAGGCTCTTCCAGAAATTTGCCGTGAACTTCGGATCCCTATCTGAGGTGATCGTCACTGGCACTCCGTATAGTCTTACTATCTGTCTCATGTACAGTTCTGGGTACTTATCCATGGCAAAGTCCTTTCGTACAGGAACGAAGTGAGCGGACTTGGTCAATCGGTCCACAACTACCCAAATCGAGTCGTGACCTCTTTGGTTCCTCGGAAGTCCCATTACAAAATTCATGGTTATGTGCTCCCACTTCCACTCCGAAATCTCCAGTGGCTGTAGCAATCCCCCAGGCTTACAGTGCTGCGCATTTACTTGCTGGCAAGTTAAACACTTAGCCACATATCTTACCACGTCTACCTTCATTCCTTCCACCAATAATGTTGTCTCAGGTTCTGGTACATCTTTGTACTTCCGGGGTGGACACTGTAATTGCTCCTATGAGCCTCTGATAGGATTTTTTCTCGGAGCCCTTCATGCTTGGGTACACATAATCGCCCTCGAAATCTCAAAAGTCCATCCTCAGACACCTGGAACTCTGGCTTCCTCTTCGTCGCATCCATTTCGATAACTTTCTGAACCTCTGGGTCCGTAAACTGTAATGCCTTAATCCCTTCTTGGACCTCAAGTTCTACCCTCAAAGTCACTATCAAACTGGATAGCTGATCAACCTCCAATCTGAATTCAGAATCTCTTAGATCCTTTATCGTCGACCAACTTCTTACCAGCAGGCATGCAATACTCGACTTTCGACTTAATGCATCTGCCACTCTGTTTGCTTTCCCAGGATGATATAATATCTCACAATCATAATCTTTCAACAGCTCCATCCACCTACGCTGCCTTAGGTTCAACTCTTTCTGGGAAAACAAATACTTTAAACTCGGGTGGTCTGTATATATCTGAAACTTCTCACCACAAAGGTAATGCCTCCAAATCTTCAAGGCAAACACAATCGCCGTTAACTCCAAGTCGTGGGTCAGGTAATTCATTTCGTGCGGCCTCAACTGCCTGGATGCATAAGCCACGACCCTGCCGTGTTGCATCAATACACAACCCGGTCCTTTCAGCGAAGTGTTGCTGTAAATCTCATAGCCTCCCGATCCCGACGGAATGGTCAGCACTGGTGCGGTCGTCAATCTATGTTTAAGCTCTTGGAAACTCTGTTCACACCTATCAGTCCATTCGAACTTCATTTCCTTCTTCGTCAACCGCGTCAGTGGGATGGCTATGGATGAGCGCTTTTCCACAAAGCGCCTATAATATCCTGCCAGTGCCAAGAAGCTTCTAACCTCCGTGACCGTAGTAGGCCTCGGCCAATTAGTTGCAGCCTCTATCTTTGCAGGGTCCACTGCAATCCCTTCACCAGACACCACATGACCCAGAAATGCTACCCTGCTCAGCCAAAATTCACATTTGCTTAATTTCACATACAGCGAATGTTCCCTCAGGGTCCTCAATACGGTTCTCAAATGTTCTTCGTGCTCTACATCGCTCCTCGAGTAGATTAAGATGTCGTTAAAGAAAACTATGACGAATCTGTCCAGAAATTCTCTAAATACTCGGTGCATCAAATCCATAAAAGCAGCTGGAGCATTCGTCAATCCAAACGGCATCACCGCAAACTCGTAATGTCCATACATCGTTCTGAAGGCAGTCTTGGATATGTCTTCCTTCTTGATCCTCAGCTGGTGATACCCCGTCCTCAGGTCAATCTTCAAGAACACTGCTGCTCCTTGCAGCTGATCAAAAAGATCGTCAATCCTCGGCAGCGGATACTTGTTCTTCATTGTTACCTGATTCAACTGCCGGTAGTCAATGCATAGTCGCAAGGATCCATCTTTCTTCTTTACGAACAGCACCGGTGCTCCCCATGGCGAAGCACTTGGTCGGATGAATCCTTTATCCAGCAACTCTTGCATTTGCACCTTTAACTCCTTCAATTCAGACAAGGACATCATGTATGGTGCTTTCGAAATCGGCTCCGTTCTAGGAGCTAATTTAATCACAAACTCTATTTCCCATTCCAGTGGTAATCCCTGAAGAAACACATCCGGAAACTCCCGCACCATAGGAATATTCTCTAACTTAGGCTCCTCGACCGTCATATCCATCACGGCTACTAAGTATGCCCAACATCGTTCAGATATCAATTGAGTTACTTCCAAAGATGGAACTAAGGGAATTGAGACTCCTCCTCGGCTACCAATTCATAACTAGGGTGATCTTTTGGATAAAATCGAATCGTCTTATTGCCACAGTCTACTACTGCTCCTTGTCTACTCAGCCAATCCATTCCTATAATCACGTCAAAATCAAACATAGGCAATACAACTAGGTCTATACTCTCCTTACTTCCTCCAACCACAATCTCACATCCAGCACACCCTAATGAAACCAAGACATTATCCTTCAATGAGGTGGCAACATGCAATACCATGCTCAATGGTTCCAATCTCATGCCAACTAACTCAGCAAACTGTGCAGATACAAAAGAATGCGTGGCACCCGGGTTGAACAATGCATAAGCAGTCTGATTGCACAAGTAGATCATACCTGTGACTACTCCGAGCGCCTCCTCCGCCTCGCTGCAAGCTACAGCGTACACTCTGCCCTGAGCTTGTGGTCTATTCTGTTCAATCCGAGGAGCGGCAGTTGATGGTTCTGCTTGCGGCCTCGGTCCTTGTGGTCGACTGGCTAGTGCTTGGTTTGGACATGTCCTCATCTGGTGGCCCAACTGACCACACTTGAAACAGGCTCCAGTCCTCATGGGGCATGGTCTATTCCTATGCCTTCTGCCACACGGTCTGCAACTCCAGTTCGCCGGGTTTGGTAGTTTTGCTATATTCTTCCTTACAAGCGGCACGAAACGTCTATTACCTGCCATCGGCCTCTTACCCATTTGGCAATGGTCTCTGAACGATGGGAACCGCGATCCAGTTGTGGTATTTCTTTCCCTCAAGTCTCGCTCAATCATTTGGCCTCGCTCGTATATCTCCCTGTAGGTCCTCAAATTCAAGGCTATCATCTAGCTGCGGAGTTCTGGCCTCATACCATCCCTGAATCTCCGTGCCTTCTCCAAAATATCCTCCACAGATCGAGGAGCGTACCCCGAGAGTCTCGAGAACTCAGCTTCATACTGATCTATTGTCAGTTGGTTCTGTTGCAGGAACTCA
The DNA here is from genome assembly GCA_028455895.1 of Rhodomyrtus tomentosa. Lineage (NCBI taxonomy): Eukaryota > Viridiplantae > Streptophyta > Magnoliopsida > Myrtales > Myrtaceae > Rhodomyrtus > Rhodomyrtus tomentosa. The sequence goes on along the minus strand of JAPCWY010000003.1, from coordinate 41,267,427 downwards.
ATCTGTTTTCTTCCCCTGGTTGTTTCTGAAAAATACTTATCGTTGAACGCCCTCTTAAAAGTGTTCCAGTTCATGGCCATACCTTCAGGGAAGATTCTGTCCTTGGTGGTAGCCCACCAGTCATTTGTCGTACCCTCCAGTTGATATACGGCTAGCAGCACCTTCTCCTCATCAGTGCATCTCAGTATCCCGAAAGCCTTTTCTAGCTTCTCTATCCATCTGGGTGCTAGCTCGGGATCTCCAATCCCGTCATACTACATCAGCTTCAATTTCATGAACTGTTCAACTAGCTGGCCCATCTGCCTGGCCACAATGATTTCCTCTTGAGGTTTTACCATTTCGTTACTCTGGTTCGGCTCGCCCTGACTTCCACTTCCACCAACAATGCCAATGTTGGTATTGACGGCAACTAGGGCAGCTCCTACTACCTGGGCTGTGGCAGAGTCCCGATCCTAGGCCTGCCTTTCTATAATGTCTCTGAGCCCCTCTATTGCCCTTAGCAGACCGTCCACTCTTGGATCTTCAGCTACGGGCGGCCTCGAGCTAGACGCTCCACCTCTTGGTCTTCCAGCCCTCCTAGGTGGGTTACTCATCCTTGTCTCTTTCTACTGAACCTGATCCACCACAAGTTCAGCAACAGGTTAGTAACTTACTCAACCATTCAATCCAGAGTCACTAACTACTCCTTAACAAAAATAATTACACAACCACAGTACTCCATACATCAACATTAATTCCAGAAATGCTTCAACCAATGGCTCATGGCCATTACTCAATTCCATTCGTTCCAGTGATTCATTAAAACCAATCACTTCCAAGCATCAAACAAGCCAAGGTCCAAAAATGACCTTCAATCCTAAGCAAGGGACTTAATTCCTTATACCTCACCATGATCTCATCAAGGTTAAACACCACCCATAGGTGTCAAGTCACAAGCTAGGCATCCCATGTCTTACCCTGACCAGTCTCCTAAGGTATAGCTATCCGTCCTTGTCCCACTTAGTCCTCCTTATTACTCCAATCTTTATCCAACTTCGTAACGAGCTGACCTTGCTCTAATACCAAAAAAAGTGAGGATTTCACGCCTCGTGCCCCGTCGCGAGCACGCAATCATCCTTGCAAGGAAAACGACAACAATCTCTTGGCGGTCCCAAGGATCCACCTCATATATAAAGAAAGGTCTAGAGATAAAATAATTTACATTAAGCACACGGAAGCGGTACATAATGTCTGTTGTACAATGTATATATACGCATACAGACTAAGTAGGGCATGGATAGCATCAAGTAAGCCATACATCATCACCTACAAACCAATAACTACTAAATCCGCTAAACATCAGGGGCGACGAGTAAGCATGCCAAAAGGTATCCACAAAATCCAGCAGGGAAGAGGTCAGGTCGCCAGTCAAAAGTCAGGTAATCATCCGGAGTCGCCTAGGAAGAACTGCTGGAATCTCTGGTGTCCTCGCTCTCCTCTGACGGCTCATACTCAGAGAAAGTCTCCGACGGAACCTCAACTGAATCCTCCATAGTCGCCTCCTGCGACGGCTCAGCGAAGTTACCCTCGGACGCCTCCAATACTATAACCTCCTCCTGCTCCTGCTCCTTGGTATCCTCCAAAGTCGGTGTCCGCTCCGGTCCACTCCTAGATCCTACTACCGAACCCTCGGGCAACTCCTTCTCCGCTACGGTCTAGCACCAGTCGGGTATGACGCCCGGTGGTACCTCGTTGGGCTTCAGCAGCCCGGTCTGTGTGTCCCCTTCCCTCTTGAATCACGCCTCAAACTTGTGAGCCTCCATTCTGGCTTACCCTCATCGACCCATACGACGGTACACTTCCTAACATAGACGTTCCTCTGTCTGTCCGGAAACTCATCAAAATAGGTCGTCATTTTCTTTGGGTCCCCAAATATGATAGGCCACATCGCTACTGCCTAGGATCTATAAAGTGAGGTTTCCCCAAAAGGGGTGAGATACACATCTCAGTAAGAAAAACCTAACCTTAGGTCAGGTTGACCGTCCACTCAGGCAGTCAAGTCACTCAACCTATCCAACTCATGAACTCACACGGATATGACAGTCATAATTCAATAAACAATAATGTATAGAGGACAAGCATGCATTTATATTCTCATGTCACATACAAATGCACGTATATGCTCGGTCTATTACTTCACCACATCAATCAACCTCTGTCTGCCTTATTCTCTGGCCCGCGATTAGATCGCATCAGGCTCGGCCCGCATAAACGCATCAAGCCCCCGTTCAATTTCCAGGCAAAGTCTATGAGCTCATATTCCGTCATGCGATTATATCGCATCAGGACTGTGGCCATCTCAACCCCGCGACTTCGTCGCATCAGGGCGCCACCTAATCATCATCCACCCCGTGACCACGTCGCCTTAGGGTCCCAATCTTCCGCCCCGCGTCTCACACGCCTTAGGGCCTCGTCGTGTCATGCTACAATCAAGATTCATGCCATGATCTTCTAATATTTACACACTCAATGTCAATTACATTTCAAGTTGCATTCATAATCCCATAGAATGCAAAGCAATTCAATTATTATCCAAACATGACGCGCGATTCCAATACAAGTCAAGGCACACATAAACTCTTTAATTAATCCTAAGACATACAGAAATATGCTCATTAATCGATCAATTTCCCCACTCGACTTACCCAATCGAGTTCAATCCCCCTAGCCTTGGTTTAGGAAATTCCTTACCTCCGCTTAACAACGCAAATTACTCCTCCTCGAGTCTCCTATGGTTCGGCCAATCCAAGTCCCAAAATCGACTTGTCGCGCAACCTAGGTTAACCAATTGATTTGTCAAAATCCCAAGTCTAATTTCTCAATTCATCCATCCATATCGGCCATAACATACTCCTCATCATTTTAACACATCAGACACACCAATTTACAGTATAAATCCAGCCTAATCAGCCCTCTACAGAACCAGTTTGGCCCGACATTGAATCGGTTCCATTCGGTTCTGTTCACGTCGGGTCCAACCGGCCTTAATCTATCTCAAATCCATCAAATATACACCATTCTACCTCTTATAATATCTACCTAAGAGTTTGGAAGTCTCACCGTGAGTTTCAAGTCGCGTGGTTGCCGGAAAGTCGTCAGAAGTCGCCGGATCACCCAAACACAGAATACCGGCAGATTCTGGGCATAATGTACAAGGGTGGTTCATGGTCAAAAACTTATCAAATAAATCCTCAATTTTTACCACAGAACCATATATATATATATATATAACTACTTGATCTCCACAAAATTTGAACCAAAGAGTCCAAGTTTTCGGCTGTCAAAAGGGTTTGAACCGAACCTACCTCAAACTGGAGCAGAATCCGTCGACCCGTGGGAGAATGCTTGCCCCGAATTCCTCAAAGCTCCAAATGACCTGATTCAAGTTGGAGATCGTCGGAAAGACGTGGCGCTACGTATGGGTGGTCGGCCTTGCATCAGGGGATGGGCGGAGGTGGCGGTCATACGGACCGAACGGCGAGCTCCGGTCTGGTCGAGTGAAGCAGAAACTGGAGAAGAAGAAGAAGAAAGGGAAATGGTGGTGCTCTGTGATTTTTGGCCGAATGGGGGGGTGAGGAGAGAGAGAGAGCTGGTTATTATCCCAAAAATTTAATTAATTGAGGTGATTGGTAGGTGGGCATTAATTGGTGAAATGATCTACTATCCTTGAATGCTTGACACTTGTCCATTGTTCTTCTCAAGGGCATCCAATGGCCATCAATTGCCCTTCAATTTTCGGCAGCTTGGGGGGAGAAATGTCCATTTTGCCCTTCTTTCTATTATAATAGCTAAGTTCTAAGCTTGAGGAGCATTATGGTCATTTTACCTCCGACGCTCGGAACGTCGTTTTTCTCGATTCCGACTTCTTCGATAGGGCGACGGCTAATCCAATTGACGCTGGAATTCTTGATTTTCCTTTTTCAAACTTTTCTGGACTCATTTCTGATCGTTTCTTCTATCAAACGTGATTCCAGCCTATCCCGAACTGACGGGCAGCTTTTGCAGACTATACGCATATTGACCCCGTGATTCTCATCACATTTAGGGCTCGTCAATTCATGGCGGCTTTGATTGTCATGTAATTACGAGGGTTCATTGCTAGTCCCTAAGGTCTCAATCGTCACAGTCCGATTTAGGATAATTTTGCAAATCGTACGTTGGTTAAGCGGCATCATCCGCGCTCCAATCGTACGACACTCGCATGATAATCCTTAATCGTTCTTAGATCGGCCTTTTGGTGGTTCTAAATATCCCCTCGACAATCCTTATGGTCAAAACGTCATTTCCTATCCGAGTCGCCTAGGTCCACGTACCTCGTCTCGCTTTAGCCTTTCCCGTTTGGTCAGTCTACTCAAATTGATCATATTTGAGCGGAATACAACTGAAATACATTGCTTGATATACATGAACTTCTCATTACAGAGTCTGAAGTTGATTGAAAATCAGAATGTCACAACTTTATTTGTATTTCATGGAAGATATAGAATCTCACAATCGCAGTCTTTTAATAATTCCATCCAACACCTCTGTCTCATATTAAATTCCTTCTGGGAGAACAAATACTTCAAACTCTTATGATCCGTATAAATTTCAAATTTCTCTATGTATAAATAATGCCTCCATATTTTTAATGCAAAAACAATTGCTGCGAGTTCTAGGTCATTGGTCGGGTAATCTAATTCATATGGCTTTAATTGTCTTAACGCATATGTAGCAACCCTTCTAAGTTGTATTAAGACGCAAGTCCCTTATGAGATGTGTCACTATAAATTACAAAACCTCTAAATCCTGAGGGTATTGTTAAAATTGGCGCCATAGTCAACCTTCTTTTTTTTCTTGGAAACTCCGCTGGCATTCATCTGTCCATTTAAACTTCACATATTTCCTTGTCAAGCGAGTCAATGGAACAACAAGGCTAGAAAATCCTTCTACAGATCTTCGATAATATCTGGCTAATCCCAAGAAACTTAGAACTTCAGTCACCGTCGTTGGCCTTGGCCAATTTCTGACATACTCAACCTTTCTAGGATCAATAGATATTCCTTCATCAGTCACCATGTGGCCTAAGAATACCATACGATCCAACCAGAACTTGCATTTGCTAAATTTAGCATACAATTTATGCTCTTGAAACGTTTGAAGCATGAGTCTTAGATGCTGCTCATTCTCATCCAAGCTCTTCGAATACACCAGAATATCATCAATAAACACTATCACAAATTGATCTAAAAATGTTTAAACACCCTATTTGTCAAATCCATAAAAGCGGCTGGGGCATTAGTCAAACCAAAAGTCATGACTAAGAACTCGTAGTGACCGTATCGAGTTTGAAAAGCCGTTTTAGGAGCAGCTTCCTTCTTAATCCTCAATTGATGATACCCCTACCTTAAATCAATCTTAGAGAATAACGATGCTCCATGGAGTTGATCAAACAAATCATCGATCCTAGACAATGGGTACTTGTTCTTGATCGTCACTTGCTTTAATTGCCTATAGTCAATACAAAGGCGTAACAATCCATCCTTCTTCTTAACAAATAACACAGGTGCATCCCAAGGTGACACACTTGGTTGGATAAAACTTTTATCAAGTAATTCTTGCAGTTGTACTTTTAACTTCTTTAACTCTGTTAATGCCATTCTATAAAGGGCTTTGAAAAGAGGTTTCGTTCCAAGAGCTAATTCAATTACGAATTCAATTTCACGCTTCGGTGGTAACCCTGGTAATTCCTCTAGAAAGACATAGGGGAAACTCTCGAACTACATGTATTTCTTCAAGCTTTGTTTCTTCCTTCGACTGGTCTACCACAATTGCTAGGTAATCTTGGCAACGATTTGCCTTGAGTGCAGAAATAAGTGACATCGAAGGGTCTAATCTATTTCGGAAGAATTTGAAACTAGGGTGATCAAGGGGATTAAACTGGATTATTTTTCGATAACAATCCACATTGGCTTGTTGTTTATGAAGCCTATCCATTCCTAGAATGATGTCAAAGTCGTACATATGCGTAACGAACAAATCTGTCATTTACACGTGTCACCCTATGGTGACTTTACAATCCATACATATGAGAGTGGACAAAATTGCATCCTTTAGTGATGTGGAAACAATAAGAGATATTTCAAGCAATTTATGCTCTATTTCAATCAGTCGTACGAATTACGCAGATATAAATGAGTGTGTCGTACCCATATCAAACAATGCATAAGCATTATTGTCGCAAACTAAATGATACTTGTTATGACCATCTTTGAAGCCTCAACTTCTTCCCGAGTGACAGCATAAACTCGACCTTAAGCAGGTGGCCTCTGGAATTTCCCTACTGTGGGGATCGATCCTGCTGTTGTTGTTGCATTTGTCCCATTTGCCGTCATTGCGCCATCATAGGACATTCTCTGATCATATGGCCTCACTGTCCATGTCCAAAGCAAGCTCTGGTCCCGGCTAAACATGGCACATTTTCATGTTGTTTTCCACAAATGCGACAAGCATTATTTTCATACCGCACTGTCCTCCCGATTGATTATTTCTTGTAAATTTGAATACTCCAACATTGCTTCTTTTATTTGGAACAAACACTCGCTTCCCTTTTTGCAGGGCCTTTTATCACTACGGAAGTTAGATGTCTTCGGGATTAGGCTTTGCTTGAAAAGTCATGGTCCCTTCTACTTCCGCCATATCTCTCTCCACAAGTTGAGCCCGCTCATACAACTCATTGTAATCCTTAAGGTTTAAATGCACCAATCTGCTTCTTATATCTGGCATTAAACTATCCCGAAATCTCTTAGCTTTGTCCTCCTTATCTTCCACCAACTTTGGGGCAAACCTTGACAACTCCGCAAACTTCGCTTGATATTGGTCCACCGTCAGATCATTTTGCTTTAACTGCATAAATTCCATCACTTTCTTGTCTCAAGCACAATTCGAGAAATACTTTCTCAAAAATGCTTTAACAAAATCAGCCCAAGTCCAAGTCACCTAACATCAACTAGGAACATTGTCCTTTTGGATGCCTTCTACCAGCGACTGGCGTTCCCTTGAAGTTGAAACTCGGAAAGAGCTGTCTAATTAATATCAGTGCATCCCAACAAAGCAAATATCTTCTCCATTCCATCAATCCAGGACTCCGCTTCTTCAGGATTCCTTACTCCAGCAAACCTTGATGGTTTCAGTTTTAGGAATTGCTCGATCAAACCTTGCAAATGGCGTTACCATTTTCTGAATTAAAGGCAGCTGTTGAAGTGCTTGCCTTTCCATCAAGGTTCCAACATTTGAAAGTGCAATGAGAATTCATTCCATCCGAGGATCCGATTCTACATTTCCACTTGAACTCATTTTCCATATAAAGACTACAATTATCACTTAACTTAGTATCTATCTAATAAGTAACAAATGTTACTTGCACCAGACAATTAAAACAAACACATGTGTTTAGTGTCTTCTACGCACGATCTATCTTATTACTTCAATTCCTAAGTGCACCTTATCACTCCATGGGTAAACCTGCTCTGATATCAAAATAGGTTGTGACGCCCCAGAATGTCACGTGCTACATGTACTATTTATGTTATATATTATTGTTCGCATACAGAAGCATAAATAAATTTTTCGCATTATCACTCCTGACACAAGATCACACGAGTTCACTAAATGCATAGCATCATTAGTTTATACCACTAGTTTACCAAATGCATATAACATGGTTCTGACATTTCAAACATGGGTAACCATACACTACACATATACATGGATATGGAAAAGGGTGGGATCACCTATCTCCTCTACTTCCTCCCTTCATCGACAAAAGTCCGCCTGTGAGGGCGGTGATCATCATCTATGGGTCGATTGCCCTTAGACATGCCATCATTGCCGAAACCTGAAGGACCATCAAAACCTCTAATTGGTCCTACTAAAACGCCCTCAATATTAAAGTACCAGGTGACGTAAAGATGAGGGATCCATTCCCCAAGTCAACGTCAATCCATACATAAGAGGTACACTTAGTAAACATCATAGCATCCTCAGGAACAAAAACATCTTCATATATGTACTCTACATGCATTGCGGCTCCAAACAATGGTGGCCGATGATCCATCCTACAAATCTAAAAATAATGGGGTGACCCGAAGCCCAGTAAATAAATCCTCTAAGTCTAAGGTAGGTGATACACTTACCGCTCAACTTGGAATTCACAATCACAAGCATTCAAAGTGAAATATATAAATGCATGAACATACATATGCATTTCTTCAATAATGACATATCATTACATCACACATACGATGCATGCCAATGTCATATTATCTCACAATGCACTAGTATCACCTAGTGCGTCATCATCATGCATCAATATATAAACATGAGCATACATAATCATCTTTTCTTTTCTTTCATCCCGACTCTTAGGGCATCCCTACTCTCTCATTGAGGCATCCCGACACACGAGACATCGCAACTTTGCGGCAACCCTATTCCGGGGCATCGTCGCCACCTCGAGTGGACGACGGAACATAATCTTTACATCATTATCGTGCAAACATGTACTCGTGTAATGCATCGATTTCATCGTGTTCCTCACATCATCATGCGTTAGCATGTTTATGCATCACTTTTCAAGCATATGCATTTTTATGCATTGCTTCGGCAATCCAAGAGACAAGTACGTTATAAGTACAACTTGATCCTTCATGAAATCGGTAATTTGAATTATTATTTTTTTAATAATATATTATTTTAATCGGGAACTTCGTTCGGTAATACCAAAGCACACGATCAGTAATATCCACAACGATTCCCAAGTGCGTGAAATCGGCAACTTGTACTGTATTTTATTTTATTACTTTATTACAGCAATCATACCCTTAGTCGGCCTTACTGACAATAACATCAGGGAGTGCTTCTTTTTATTCAGTAACTCTTTTCTTTTATTTTTCCTTTTTATTTGTATATATAATTAACCTCCCTTACTCGGTAAACTCACTTGACCAACGGGATTCTCTAGTCAGAGTTGCTAACGAGATTCGGTAACTCAAATCAGTCGGAATCTTGTATCACTATAACAATCTCACTCGGCAGCTTCTTGTTTGGTCAATAGCCGATTCTGTCATCCTACATATGTGGTAAGTCTACTTTTCGCTATCTACCCTTTGTACCATCGTCTTCAGTATTACAGCCTCGCAATCGATGACTTTTACAAGGACCATCAGTAACAAATGAATCGATAACTCATCTTCATTTTATCCAGATTCGGCAACTTCATGTTCAGTCAATAATGCCAACTCAGTTGTCCCATAAATTCGGTAATTATTACGTAGAAAACTCGGTAACTTCCCAAATTTCTCGGTAGCTTCCATGTCTTTTATAAGGTAATATATTATTATCTTTATTATTACCTTTTAATCATATTATCAATTCTCACGGAATAGTTATCGAACTTCTCATTTGCCGAAAGAAACACAACAACAATAAAATAATCTCAAAACGGAGAAAAAGACTTCACATGAAAATTTTTATCTCTTGTGCTCTTGTTATCAAACTCAACTAAATAAAAACAAACAATCAACCAAGTCAAGAGCACTAACTAGATCATTCAACGAGTGAAGAATGAGAAAGAGTCAAGAGAGTGAGTGAAATTAGTGGGACTTTATTGCCTTTTACAGTGAGAGCTTCTTGGCCATTTAACGAGTGAAGAATGAAGGTAACTCAACCTAATTAAAGGCCTTAATTGTCTTGAAGTTAAAGTAATGATTACGAGGGCATTTGGCCCAATAGAATTGATTCAAGTGGCCCTTAGGTTTATAGACAGGGCACATGGACTCATTTCATTTGCTACAAGGGGGAAATACCTCGAGGAAATGAAAGAAGGAATGGTTCTCCCTCAGCTAAGCTTTTGGAACAAGTCGTTAGGTGCATTTATGGACTAAAGCCAAATTTATTGACGTAATACATGACTTCATTTCTTCTGAACTTCATCGGCAAGCTAAGGGGTGAGGTACTTAACGATTAGCAGAAGAATAATAGGTACGTAAACAAGAAATTAGTGCCCCTTTCAAATATCGGCACATTTAAAAATATTTCAAGTTCATCAAAACATTTTGCAAAATTCACCGAACATAAATAGTCATATATTTTAGCAAATTTAAAATCTACTACTTGTTTATTAAGTATGCTCGGATTGATCTCCAATAACGATTAATCGCGAGGCTACGCGTTTCGTCACCATTTTATCAAAACGAATACGAATATCAAAACTTATTTTTCGAGAATTGTATATCTATATATATTTCATGTCTCTACTAAATTACCGAAGTCACTCAACTTAAACTCTCAAGCACAAGAAACAACGTCTACGAATGTCTTCATTATGTAATCCAAGTAGAAATTTTCAGGATGTCACATATAATCTGACAGCATTGTCAGTTATTTTTAATTGTAGATTTACACACCATCATCACATGTTTTGCATAAAGTACTCATTAATTAAAAAGTAGTGAGTTTAAAAATAATTATAGTATCGTCAGATTGGTAAGGTGGCAGCTCCTTTTTTAGTATTGGTGCTCCGTGAATAATGTATTCCCACATACCAAGCCGTATGTCGATGCTTAGAGAATTAAATTAAGTTATCTCTAATTTTGTTTTATCTCACCCATTTGCATTCCCTACTTCTAGAATTTGCACTTTGCACCTTGAGCTTTCGCAGAACCTATATATTACACCTTGAAGTTTAGGAAAATACAAGGATGTACGGAGGGTGCGAGCTATCTATTTCTAAACCTCGTGGGCTAAGTTGTAAGACTAGTGGAGTATAATCAATCGTGCTTTTATTTCGAATGGGCTTAAAAAGTTCAGTGGGCCTTTAATTTCGTTCGTGGGTCAAATTTGGTCGATTAAATTGAAAATATATAAAAGATTACACAAAAATCCAACTTTTGACAAGAGCGTACACAAATCAACTTTAATGAGAGCACTTGCTTGTCCCATACTTTTTCGCTTTCCACATTTTCAATTTGCAATTTTCGAGGTTTCACTACAAAATCCACACGCAAAATGCCACATCAAAATGGGACACAAAATATATTGAAATTCGATCTTCTAACCATGTTAATGATCTTTGATAAGACGTTTAAGAATTTTATCCCTACCTAATATATCTTGTTCCATCCATATTCTCTACCTTCTACTATTAGATTGAAAATGCTTTAGCATAACTTGTCCCATATATTTTATTTCCCAGTCAAGAGGAAAAAGATGATTATGTACTTAAGGGGCTAGACAAAGCACAAGTGACAAAATCTCAATAGGTGCGGTGTTCCCCTAAGCAAGACACCGAGTCGAAGGATCAAGAAATAAACACGCCACGTGATTGCCAGCTAATCCTTTCTTAAATTATAAAAAATCACTGTTGATGGTAAGGTGAGACTACTTAATTACTCCATTATTGATTGGTAGGACAAGGACAACACCAGTTTGAGGGTTCATTGCATTTAACACCATAGAGTGTCCTCAGATTACTTTATCGAGCTTTCGTACGAATTTATTGAACTGTGCGGCAATAAAAAGGACCAATCAATGGGAGAAACATGGTAAGCGATGTGTGGCGGAAGAGCTAAGTGCAATGATTCAACCATGTTGCCAAAAGTGCCATAAATGAAACAACTAATATATTTTTTACTGAATGATAAGCGAAATAAATTAGATTTCTGAACGATAAAATCGAGTCTATTTGAGCAGGATTAAGATCGACGATGAAGCCCTTGCATGGTGGACATGGACTGATTTGTCTCCCTTTGTGTTTTGTTGATCTTATGCCTTGATGGTCTCTACCGCTTTCTTTGCGCTTTCCTTCGGTTTGTCGTAGTAGCAACGACTTATCTTAAGACCGACATACAAAATCCGTGTGCTAATTGATGCGACAGATTGTGAGTGTGCAGAAGATAAGCAAGCCACTTTCGTCACCCAGTAACAATTTGTCGCACCGTTACGTATATCAACTTTGTAACCCAGAGTTACTAAACACGGTATTTCTCCGCTTAGAAATATGGGATAAGTGAACTACTTTGATATACTATTGTTTCCGCAAAAAAAAAATAAAAAAATGCAGGAATAATTAAGATGATTGATGTGGCCAAAAGAAGACTTTATATCAAAAGTTAGACTTCGAAGTGTAGAGAGCAAGAGGAAGCACTCGGATAAGGAAGGAACAATTGACCTTGTTAGCTGTTATGAAGCGATGTTGACTTCGCTGAATGTAGGTCTCACTCAATCCGCACATGAACAAGACATGATCCTCTTTTCCCGCTTTCTTCCCTTAGCTTAACAGGCTTCAAGAACCAGGTACGCTCTGCATTCACATCTGTGGATAGTGATCTGATGCTTACACATAAAGGACATTTGATAACTACAGAACTCCATTGAGCTAACCCCATTATTATTTATGTCCGAAGTGAAAGGAAGGGCCAACCATCAGATTGTATCCTGAAGGGGGGTCCCCGTTGGCTTCTACAAAGGCTGAAGACATGGAAGCTTGGAAGTCATTGATTTGGCTTGCCTCCCCACCAACTGTTCTCCCACGTCGTGTCTCCATCCCTTGGCAATGGTTCCCTGTACCAAAACGTATTATGCCTAATGGACCCGCTTCTGCACCCAGTGCTGAACAGTAAAACAGTTCCTAGTGACTTCTCATTAGTAAATGCCGAGTTGTTTGTGCGGCTCTTTTTCATTTTCTCGAGAGAGCGGCTGGCGATGAGCGGGAAGCAACGCCGGCGGGGGCGATGGTGTCGAGGACAACTGAGCTAGGGTTTGGACAGTGGATCTGAGAAAAGTTGGCCTGGGAATATGGAAGTGATATGGATCATCATAAAAGAAAGATATTACTTGGTAAATAGACTCGCATTTGTTCGTTTCGAAATACAATCTAGTGCCTCGCGGCAAAAGTGAGGGCGCAGAATCACAGCTTTGAATATGGAGGATGCAAAAGTGATATTGAGATTGAGGTGAAAAACACATTAGATTTTCTCAAAATTTTCCGCATATTATTGATTCAACTCTTCCAAGGTCGGATGCATGAACCAAATACGGTAGATCTCATGTCAAATCACATTGTCTCCTAATTTAAGTACTTTATGATGTCACGTCCGCCACCTGTGAGTGAACACTTAGCCGATGCACATAAATGTATCGGGTCATATGCACTCGCGAGGGTTAATTGAGTCCATTCAAGTTATCGTGTCCGTTAGTTCCTAACCAATTTGTTACTGTTTTTTAAGTCTGATTATATAGTTTTTATTAATCATTTGTATTGGATTATATTAAGTAGGGTCTACGGGATTACGGTGTGCGCCCATGCGGATAACCACACTCCCTAACCGTTATTTGTAGTAAGCTCAAAATCCAAATAGGGGCTCTTAAAAAAGCTAGTCCTTGTCCACTGATTTAGATCTAATTTCAACATGAGAAAATTCTAAGATACGGTGCCCGGTATTATTAAGTTGCCATACATGCCGTTGTATCAGGCATGTGAAGGAAGACACCGAGGAGCGATATGCTTGATCAAATGTACGATATATCTCGCTAGATGCTCAAGTCAATGGACGATAGTTAACGAACTTTCTCGACAGTTAACGACGTACCCACATGATGATCCCAACTCGTATCCCTATCTCAAGTCCTACAGGGTAATTGCCTTTCCCGACTGGGGACTACTCGCTTCTGCTCTTTAGGGAAAGGCGTGGACCGAAAGAGGAGACTAGGGGTGTGAGAGATGACTTGGTGGACGGTCATTGCATCTTGGTGACTTTAAGGTCTTAGAGACAACATGGAAGAAGCCCCTTCACCTCAAACTCAAAAACTTCCCTTCACTTCCCTTCACCAGGCGAAAGGACTCGTCTTCTTTCTTGAAAATTATCACATGCTCCGGACACACATGAGCCCAGTAAATGTCAACCGTCGGATAACGTACGCCTCGTGTGGAACCCGCTTCATCCAACGGCTGCGATTCCCCGGGCATGTCTGTGCATCCGGTTCAGGCGAGTTATGCTCCTCTCTCCTGCATTGCGCCAGTGTGCCCTTAGGAGATGAGCACGTGCTGGCCCGGTTGGCAAATCTCTCCAGACCAAGAGACTCTTGTCTTGCCCGCCTTACATGGGCCCCACTATCCCCACAACCCCAATGTCTCTCCAATTTCTTGTAACAATAAAAAAAAAATTATATATAAATTAAGGACAGAACTCTTGGTGCAATGACCCCATGATGGATCTCCAACTGGGACAAATGGACTATCTTCCCCGCCCAAATCTTTAAAATGAGTATTCTACAGGGATTCTCCATGTCCCGTTACCCATTTCCACATGGTCCCTCTGATCCCCCCACCACCCCCATGCCTCATTTTCACCGAATTCGCTTCGGGAAATTACCAAATCGGCCTCGACGGGACTTGCGAGGACGAGGGTTTAGGTAAGGTCGAGACGGGTACGTGAATAAGATTGGGTTGAATATTAAAATGTGAGAACCATAGTGAAAACAATTGGATACCTATATTTAATATGTTCCCAATGTGATTTTAACTTTTGAAAGAATGTCAATGCAAGGTAAGGCATCACAGCACAACTCATCAATTCAACCAGCTCCTAGGGATTGGCAGAGTGGCCTCTGCCATGTTGCTTCCTCTGTGCTTCTCTCACCCTCCCCTCCCCACCACCACGGGACAAAGCACTTCTCTCTCTAAGCTTGTATTGCCAAGAAAGACCCAAAATAATTCTCTGCGTACGGTGGTTGAGAGAGAGAGAGAGAGAGTAATGAGACAGTGAGATGAGGCTGTCAAGAACAGAAACAAGAAAAGAAAATCTTTGCAGCTGAGTTGTGCTTTGTAATAAGAAAGACTGCCGTAGTTGCGCTCATTGCCCAAAGCCACTGGTCAAGCATTGCCTTGGGATCATTTTCGTTTGCCTCCTCCTCCTCCATGTTCTTCTTGGCAACTTAGGAAGAATTGAAGAGAGGGAAAGGGGAAATGGGGAAGACAGGAAAGTGGCTCAGACACTTCTTGACGGGCAAGAAAGATAAGGATCGCAAAGAGAGGGATAAGAGCTCAACCAACCCCACCTGCAATCCCTCCTCGATCCCGACCGAGAACCCGACGACCCCGATCTCGTTCCTCCCCACAACTCCTAAGGAGAAGCGGCGGTGGAGCTTCCGGCGATCGTCAGCCTCACCGGCAACTCCTTCCAAGGACCTGAACTCCTCGGAACTTGTTGCCGCTACCACTGCAACACCAGCCCTGTTGGCCACAGACTCTGAGAATGAGCAGAAGAAGCATGCCATGGCTGTGGCGGCAGCTACTGCTGCAGCCGCCGACGCGGCAGTGGTGGCTGCACAGGCTGCGGCTGCCGTGATCCGGCTGACTGCAGTCGCCAATGGAAGAGGCAGCGCCATTGAGGAGGTCGCCGCAATCAAGATCCAATCAGTATTCAGATCTTACTTGGTAAAAAAATGCTAGCTCCTCCTGCTCCTAGAGATCACAGATTAAAGTAGATGTGGCATTCCTCGAGACACGGACGAGTAGCCCATTTCAACAAGAGCCAAGTCCTCAGGATTGGTGTGATCTGATCTGTTTTTTCTCGATTGTCTCTCAGGCTAGGAAAGCGCTTCGCGCGTTGAAAGGGCTTGTGAAGTTGCAGGCATTGGTGAGGGGTCACCTGGTGAGGAAACGGGCAACGGCGACTCTGCGGTGCATTCAGGCATTGGTGACAGTCCAGGCCAGGGCCCGAGCGAACAGGCTCCGTGGCGCGGAGGGTTCAAATCCCACCAACCCGAGACTCTCGACCCACCGGAAATCCTCTCAAGGGTATCGCAACATATACCACGTAAGATCCATTTTTTTTTTTTTTGGCCATATAAACTAGTTCCTGCATCACATAACCTGATAACCTGATGGAACTAATGGAACAGTGACATCTACCAAATGATATTAGTCCTATTAGGAAATAACTGAGTAAATTTCTGGTTTATGCATTTAGGAATCTGAGAAAGTGATGGAGGAGAATATAAAGATTGTAGAGATGGATTTAGGAGAGTCAAAAGCGAGCACAATGAGCCGGAGCAGCTACTCCACTCATCCGCAGCCCGAATGGATCGATCCTAAATTCCCGGTGCCGCCCCGGGCATACTCCAAGCCCGAGAACAACCAGGTTTCCCCGGTCCCGTCGGAGCTCAGCCCAAGAACCTGCAGTGGCCACTTCGAGGATTACTCCCTCGGGACGGCCCAGAGCAGCCCGCAGTTCTACTCGGCCGTGTCCAAGCCCGACCCCGCTCGGATACCCTTCTCCTTCCCGAGGCCTGACTACGCGGAATCCCTCTCCTACGAGTACCCACTGTACCCTAACTACATGGCCAACACCGAGTCCTCCCGGGCCAAGTCCAGATCCCAAAGCGCCCCGAAACAGAGACCGGACAATTACTACGAGAGGCAGCCGAGCCGGAGGAGGCCATCGATGGAGGGGAGGAACGTCCCGCGGGCGATGCGGATGCAGCGGTCGTCCTCTCACGTCGGGTCGGCGGTCCAAAACTACCAGTACCCCTGGTCGATCAAGCTGGATAAGTCTACGGTGTCGCTGAAGGAAAGCGAGTGCGGATCCACCAGCACGGTGCTCACAAACGCCAACTACTGCAGATCCCTTCTCTCATATGATGTGAGTAGCGCTAAATCCGAAAACGGAGAAGACCCATTGAAAGAAAAACTCGAATTCAGAAGAGTAATTCATCGTTTTCTGATTGATTGCAGGTTCATGGAAACAGGTACTGATTGCGTTTCTCATGAAGTCAACCACTAAGTTTTTCTGACAATTTCCCTGTTCCCTCCCTCTTTTCTTTTCATTTTTTTCAAAAAATAGGAAGCACCTACTTGATGCAACCTAAGTGTAGAATCTGTATTTCTCTCTTTGCCCATCTCTCTCTTTTGACTTTCTCAGTTTGAAGTTCTGTAGCTGACTGTGTCCCCTGAAGAAGGTTTGGTCCTCCCCTTTAACTTAAAGCAAACTCCAATGTATTTATCAGAGGGACAGTCATTTTGCTGTTTGCTTCATCTTGTCTATAAAAGTTGTTCGAGTTCAATGTTCATGCCCTGTGCGACGCTCGCAAGTCGCAACGCTTCGTTTGTATCCATCGGCGTTTTCTCTATCGAAGTCGAAAGGAATGGAGATGCATTCATGTTTATGTTCATAACTCTCAAGTGTTGCTACTGAAAATTGACAGAACAACCAAAAAAAAAAACCACAGACTTCATGCACAAGTTTTGATGACAGGAGAGGAAGTTGAGCAGAGAGGCTGATGGCTTCATTTAATGTCCCACATTCTCGAGTTCTTGAAGTTTAAAATGGACACAGGCAGTAAAGAAGTGGGACCATGGGCCTAAGCACATTCTGTGGGCTTTCATAGTGAGCGGGCTTTTTATGGGCTAATTATGAATGGGCCTATTTTTATTTATTTTTGGGATCAAAATCTTCGAAATATTCAAACACTAGAGTTCGAGTCCGATTCATCAATCCGTTCTATTGAATTGCGGAATTCTATGGTTCTTTTGACACCTCCGTCTTTTCTATTTAAGTTATTTCCAAATGGAAGAAAAAAAAAATCTGAAATTTTCCTAACATTTGTCATGGATTTGGCTCGTCAAATTCCATGGCTTACTCTTTCCTTCAAAATTGTTTATATTTAGCTATCTCTAAACTAGATAGGCCGAATTTGGAGTGGGCAACATCTTTTTCCCTCCGTTCATCATGGATGCATTAATTTTCACAGAAACAATGTTAGGAGCTGCACAATTTCTTCTCAGCAATTAAGTAATGTTCCGATCAGATTTCGCTCACCTTCACCTCTTTAGCGATCTAAGGAATGCGCTCCATATTTTATTCACAGCGTTTCAAGTAAAGTTTGAATCAGGAAGAGAGAAGCAATCTCTCTTATTATTTGAGCCAACACCTTTTCAATACAAATTGTTTCACCTCAAGTCGTCATGGTCTTCTTCTTTTTTCTAATTCACATGTTCCTTTGTGTGTTGACCCACACATGCTTCTCCTTCCATACAGTACACCTACACACAAGTAATGGTTTCATGCTATATCATTCGGAAATTCTTTATATCACGATAAATAAAAATTGCCTAATCACTAAACAAATTGAAAAAAATAAAATATTTTTCTATAAGATTTACCAACAGCTTGAAAAATATTTAAAATTTCACCCAAAAACTAATTGTCGACATTGGGCCTAATCGACAATTTCAACATGAAACTGCAAAAGAAGAAAAATCTTCTCACATGACCTCGTCCCATCTTGACGCTATTACCCTTCTGCTCCAGGTCCACGCAGAGGCGCAGGACGCGCACGCAGCGCATCTTTGCCCACCCCCATATAAAACGCCCGCGCAGGTGTTGAGCTAGTATTAGGGTTTTCACTTGCCAGTGCGTCGAAGGGGGTTTGCTCGTAGAGCCGTCACCAGCTCCTTCCCGCCGAGACAAACCCTAGTCTCCTTCCAACCATGGCCGTCGGGTAACTCCCCTCACCCCTCTGCTCTTCACCTTCATTTTGCTCGCCCGTCGCGTTCGTGGTTCGATTTCGCTGTTTGAATTGTCGTTGAATACTGATGATTGGTGGTTGATGCAGGAAGAACAAGAGGATTTCCAAGGGGAAGAAGGGAGGCAAGAAGAAGGCGTAAGTTTCGGTGTTCTGTTTTGGGCTGATTGGGGTGTTCACAGATCTGTTGAATTGATCTTCTGTCATAGCTGGACGAGGTCATTGTAGTTTGTTCTGACTTTGTCCCTTTTTTGTTTTTGTCGTTGTGGCATTTGTGTAGAGTCGACCCGTTTGCCAAGAAGGACTGGTATGATATCAAGGCCCCATCAGTGTTCTCCGTGAAGAATGTGGGCAAAACTCTTGTTACCCGTACTCAGGGTACCAAGGTATGTTCTGTATTGCTTTTGTTTGAATTGATCTAATTGGTTTAGTTGAAGATTGGGGAAGTCTTCAGTGTATATCTGTATGCTCGTTGTGAAAGTTCTTTGTTGTCTGGACTTTGGATTAAACTTCATTACTTGAATGGTGGTCTAGGTAGCACTTGAAGACATCGTTTTTAGTTTGCTCGTGGTATTCATCTTTGTAGTGGTTGCTGTGTAAAACAGCAAATCGTTTGCCAATAGAACGAATGATTTAGAAAATAAATTTTATAAAATGTTTGCTTTTATCGTTGCGATAAGAATTGGAGATATTGATATGCACAGTGCCGAACATGTCATTTGTCATTCTCTCTCTGGCGCTTATAGCTGGTTTCTTTGTGATAATTTGGCGCTGGTTTTGCCATGCTCTTTGCAAGGATCTTATGAGGGTAAAAGAATAAGGATAGTTTGAAGTCAATGCCTTGTGATGTCTTTTCGGATTCTCTTGTAGTAATGCCTTTGTTGGTGTTGTCTTTATCGGCAACCCACCTGTTCACACAGCTTTTAGATTTATGGAAGTTATTTATTGCTCATAGTGTCTTTTAACATGACATCAATTATGCACATTGGTAGATTGCTTCAGAAGGTCTCAAACATAGAGTGTTTGAGGTATCGTTGGCTGACCTTCAGGGTGATGAGGACCACGCCTACAGAAAGATTCGTTTGAGGAGTGAAGATGTTCAGGGAAAGAATGTCCTGACTAATTTCTGGGTACGATCTTTTATTTTATTTTTTTGGTTAGGTTTCTGTGTAAGGTTGAGTTAAGCGTGATCATTACACTTTTTGAGAATCAACTATTCCTTTTGAAATGAAATTGACCTATTTCCTTTGTATGTATAATTTCAGGGAATGGATTTCACTACCGATAAGTTGAGGTCATTGGTGAGAAAATGGCAGACATTGATTGAAGCCCATGTTGATGTGAAGACAACGGATAACTACACTTTGAGGATGTTCTGCATTGGCTTCACTAAGAGACGTCCGAATCAGGTTAAGAGGACCTGCTATGCACAATCGAGCCAGATCAGACAGGTGATTTATACGTTATGCAGAATACAGTTATTTCTGTGGTCTATGATAGAATTACATTCTCGTACTATATCTGTAGAAGCATTACTGTTAATCTGCATGGTACATCGATGAATGGGATGCTCGACATCATTAGTTTGCTTTCTTTTTAAATTTTTGTTCTGCTTCGCGCCTTATAATGTGTATGCTCTGATAATTTACATAGTGGCGGTGATTGGATGTGCCCAATATGTAGTTTTCCTTAGAGATTGGCTACGCGATTATGTGTTGCGATTTAAGTAGAAATGCTTTGGTTCCAGATTCGTAGGAAGATGAGGGAAATCATGGTAAACCAGGCTTCATCTTGCGACTTGAAGGAATTGGTCAGGAAGTTTATTCCTGAGATGATTGGAAAGGAAATAGAAAAAGCTACATCAAGCATATATCCTCTGCAGAATGTTTTCATCCGGAAGGTCAAGATTCTAAAAGCTCCTAAATTTGATCTCGGAAAATTGATGGAGGTATGTTTCTTTTTCCGTTGATTTTATTTTTGTAATTGTGTCTGAGATAGTGAAGGAAAATTTCTTAACCTAATTGCATGAAATTTCTTATCCTAATTTCAGGAACCGAAATATTTGCTCTAAAAATTCTTGATAGTTTTTCTGCCCGTTCCATTCTTGGTGGATGTTGACAAGTTTTGAGAGGCTACTAGTGAAGTATGTTTAGTGTGGTTTACTTAGTAAAATGGTTTGCATATAACCTTAGTTTTCATTTGTGCACAACTGGATAACAAGATTGAGTTTGCTTTATGGAGTCACTTAACATCAGCTACAGGGAGAGTTAATCAGATATTATTAAAGATGTCAGTAAATTCAGTGCTTCAAATAAAGTCAAAAGTGATTTTTTTATGGATACTGCTGTTCGTGATTGTTAAATCATTGTGAAATCTGTTAACCTAATTATTTATGTATCCTGTCGTGATAGGTCCATGGTGATTATTCAGAAGATGTTGGCGTGAAGTTGGATAGGCCTGCTGACGAACCAATGGCCGAGGCTGCCCCCACTGAAGTCATCGGAGCTTAAATCTAGGGTTTTGTTCTCATATTGAGTTTTGAAGTCCTTTTTACAGACCAGACGATGTTTTGCTTCAGCAAGAATTAATGGGTTTTGATAATTGAGCGATGTTGTTTTGTTCTTTAGCTGAGAGGATGGTTACGTAGCTTCTTCCATACTTATTAATGATGAGACGATAATTAGAATCTTATGCAGTATATCTGTATCGTTTCACGTGGTCTGGTATAAAGAGGTGTTTTAAGCTATGAACCCTTTGCTTGCTGTGCGGTATCATTGTTGGAGGTGATGCTTTTCTATAATACAAGCTACCAACTTAATCTGCAGTTAATATCCAGTTCAATTCAAGCCAGTGCCACAATCGATAGTTTCTTGTTCTAATTGCTATGATTCTGCAATATTGATGTTGCTACATGGATCCTTTGGACCCGTGACCCTGTTTCCTCCTTTCTTGACGATTTAGCCACATAACACGATAGGAGAGCTAACGAAAGGATTTGATTGTATTCAGTTGATTATTTTTTACGGTTCGATTGTATTTCTTCAAGTAGGATTTAATTGTATTTTTAAGATAAATTTTTAGGACCTTCAATGTATTTGATTTTTCTTTTAATTATTTACCCGACATTTGCTGTTTGTTTCTTGAGATTTTTGAATTCATGCTACGCACGCATTAATTTGCAGTAGGGAAATTACCACCAAAAGTCTGCATCGATATCCTTAAATATATTTATTCAGAAATATATCCTTCATCGCATTTTCGTCCTAGTCGCCCGTTAAAGTCCTACATGGCGTGGCTTTCGTGAACAACGTAGAAAATAGAGGTGACGTCCAACGTAGTTTTAATCAAGTCAACGACGTTCAGGGGGCAATGCCGCAATGGGACAAATCAAGTGCGATTAGGGTTTTCCCAAAAGATAAATATTGCGGGTTATAGACTCTTCATGGCAATAGCCGCGTAAACGAATTGAGCTTATGTGATGCGTCACACTGGAAGTGCAAGTCAACTCGATTTTGCTACCTTTTTCGACGTATACCGCCACTTGAAATTTTAATGGCCAACATGGGACAAAATTGCGACAGAGGGGTATATTTGTCACATTGATAAAATTTTGCGCATTAGGGTCATCATAAATCTTCTCTAAATTAATGTTATTATAGTAGTTAATATGTGCTACTCGAAAGTTGACTGTTAGATAATGATATGTCATATACAAGTAAAGAAATCTATTGATTCATGTTTAAAATTTGTAGAAACAAGTTAATGTTTTATTGCGCACATAAGATAATTCATTTGTTTCATCATATATTTGACATTTCTGAATTTTCGAAACCATCTTTAACAATGACATTTTCTTCTCTCATTTTGTGAATTCTACTCTTCAGGTGAGCTAATGCTTACTCTTATATTATGTTATATTTTTAAAGTTGATTTAAAAGTTTTACGAAATCAATCTCATATTGTATGTTTTTTCTTTCTTAAAAAAATTATTAAGTTATGTATTTTTCTGTTTCAAATTTCGAAGTACTTATATTTAAGTCGCCAACGAAAAATGGTTGGTTTATGCTATTTGGCACTTTGTGGAGGTTAACTAGTTTTTCAGAGGCTACTAGCGACACGCTATATATTTTCGTAAAATGGTTGTCATATGACCATAGTTTATAATTTGTTAATTCGATGTTAAACTTTGGAAATTAAATAAAAGAAATGAAGTGAAAATATAATATTATCCCCATTCTGCGGATAATTGTTTGTAATTATGGAGTCAAATTGTGGTCAAGCTACGTAGTTAAAAATATAATTAAAAAAAAAACTTCACTATAAAAGAAAATTCATCTGCAGCTCACAGCTTTAATATCTGAAGCTGAGAGCCTACTTTGCACTGCTTTTATATTTAAGGCTTTGATTCTTTGTTTTTTTCTCTATCTATCTAATCTGAGAGTCTTTCACGCCTTGTTTGGTGTCTTCTTTCTCTTGCTGTTGCTTGTCTTAGTTTGTCATGGTGAACAAATCTGCTTACTGTTGAAAAATTTGTGAGGATGTCATCTCCGATCCTGTCAGCAGAACGTTCTGGATGTGGCTTGATGACTACTTTCTCTGAGAATGTCATCGTCAGCTTGGGACCCTGATGCCCGAGCCCGGGACGCTGGGCCAGCATCTACCTAGGTCAGGTTCGGGACCTCGGTAGGGCCCCTGCTTGAGCCCACTGATGCCGGGGACTGAAGCCCAACCTCGATGAATCTAGGGGTAGGCACCGGGGCCCAAGATCGGAGTTCAACCTCGTTGGGCCATGGCGCCGGCGCCAAGGACTAGCATCTGGCGCTGGGGTCCATAGCCCGACTTCAATGGATCCAGGCATGACTGTCAAGCACCGAGTCCCCACCCTCGATGAACACAGGTGTGGACGCCAGGGTCTCGAGCCCGACCTTGATGGATCAAGGCATAGGTGCTGGGGATGAGGCCCAGCCTCTATGGACTTGGGCCCACACGCTGGTTCGGGGCCAAGCTTCAATTGACTTGAGGGCGAGCACTAAAACCGGACACTCCAGCCTAGCCTTGATTAACCTAGGCCTAGGCGCTAGGAGTTTGCGGCCTGGCATTGATGAACCTAGGTTCGGCCTTTGTAGAACCAGGCAAGGGCACCAGGGAGTGAGGCATGTGCATCGAGTTCGGCCTGGCATTATATTTATGGACCCAAGACTAGTGCTCGTGCTCTTGCCCGAGAGTCGGGATCTGGGCTTGAGAACCCGCCCGGTGCTCGGTGTCGGGTTGTTCGGTTTGGCTTACCCATGCACAAGTTACTAGAACCAAAATAGCGTATGTCTGTTTAGGAAAATCAATTCCTCGCCAAACAGGAAAATATTTTCTGTTCATTTTCAGGTCACTGCCAAACATTGAAAAATATTACATTTTTTTGGAAAATGACTTGCCCGAATATATCTTCAAGAAATGTCAAATTTTTCGCAAAATAAACGAAGTCTAAATAACTTACCAACGTAAATATGATTTTACTGCAATAATTTACCGAACAATTTGAGGAATGTCTATAGCATGTTTTCAATCGTTTAAGAGAAACTAGTCATTCAGAATCGGATCTGCCGAAGAGAAAAGGTTACCAGAAAATAGATAATTTTCTATACCATGGATGGGGTGGTAAGTTACTCATCTAGTAAGGAATTCACCAACTCTTTCGATAAATTCGCCTGCGACGAAATACCTTTCACAAAAAGTAATTTTTTTTTTGGTAAGGTACGTATAGACAAAAAGTAAAGTAATTTTTCGATCTTTTAAATATAGAAAAAGGATCTTATAGCGATTATGGACAGGAGTGATCCAAAAAATCAAGAAATCAACGGATGAATCTTTGACAAATTATACGAACGTAAACCGCACTAGAGTTTAACTCGACGGGAAGATTTAAAAGGTACAATTTTTACAAGCGAACCAACGTAATCGACAACAAAGTGTTCTTAGGATAAGAATGAATGCTGGAGTTTGACTCGATGACGAGAATTCAAAAGCTACAGTTATGGAAAATAAAGTGCGATACATGAAGTAAAGATACGAGATAAATTTATTTGGTTTTTTTTTTTTTTGGTTGAAATTGATTTGTTAGGGGGCTTTCTGGTGGATGCTCGGCAGTGTTTATAATGGTTGAATGATAACTGTCGTTTGACAGTTGCAACTTATAATCTTCAACATTTCCACATCCGCTATTATTCATGAACTGCTCGACCACGTTCGAACGATATTATATACGGCGATTAGCAGGTGAACATTCTCGAATAGATTGATAACGGTATGATATAGTACCTCAGTGCCGTGCGCATAACCTAATCTATGCTCCGGTATCTCGCCTTGACTGTCTCTCACATGCCTTAGGCACGTGTGCCTATGGACAAGCTATTTTTGGTGTCAACACCAACATACAATCCAATAGCTATTTACCAAAATTGGAAGTAAGATCTTGTTATTAAATTTAACAACGCTCTAATGGAATTAGCAACGTACCAAACAATGCTGGCCTTAAAGGGAATAAGGTTGCGTATGGAAACGCTTCAAAAAGAGAGTTTCCGATCCAAAAGTATTTCGAAAATACTTTTGAAATAGAAACACATATGATTTAAAAATATTCCAAAAGTGTCCCACATAATACTTTTGTGTCGGAAACACTTTTGAATAAATAAATAAAAAAATTGCTTCTAAGTTTTGGAACACTTTTGGAACCACCACCCACTGCCGCCGATGCGGTCACCACCCGCCGGCCATCGTCGCAGCCAGTCGCCGTCCAACGGTGACGGAAAAAAGTTTTTTCTTTTACTTACCAAAAGCGTTTCTATTTCCAAAAATCGTAACCGAAAACAAAAACACAATAAAAAATTGTGCCCAGGAACATAAATGTTTCCATACGCACCCTAATATACCGATAAAGTGAGTAATTTATCAACTCCTAGGAAGTTATCCACTTATTTAATTGTTTGCCACAGTAAACAAATCTTACCAATGAAATTAGCAACTTACTAGCATAGGCCAGCTCCGTAATAAGTTGCCGACAACGCAAGGAATTTTCCAAGGTTAAAGTAGTGAAGTATTTAATTTGAGGGTGGTCAAATCATCATTTGGTAAATTTCGAACATACATTTGAGGATGGTAAAATCATTATTTGGTTGACACGCTAATTAGGCTCTGTTTATTTAACGAAAAATAAATAATTTGAAAAATATTTTCCCAAAAAATAACTATTTAAATCACTTACAAAAAATGAATGGATGAATCTCACAGTACATAAAAATATTTATGCAAAAAATTATTGATGAAAACACAAACATCTTTTATTGTCAAATTATTTCAAGTGATCAATTTTAGGAAAATATATTTTAAATCATTCAGTTTTCGGGAAAAATTACCAAAAAAATCATAAACCTATTGTAATTGTGTCAATTCAAACCTATAGTTTTTTTTGCCAATTCAGTCCTAAATTTCTTCAATTGTGGCAATTCAGTCCATCAGGCGATTTTTGGTCAACCGACGTTGATGTGGAAACTGGCTGGCCGACAACCTGATATTTTAATTATTTTTTTTCTTTGCTTTTCCTTTTCTTATTTTATTTTTTTCTTCCCTCTTCCTTTCTGTTCTTTCGGCTTCAACTTCCCTGCTTCTGCTTCCCCTGCTTCTGCTTCCCCTGCTTCTGCTTCAACCCTTCAACTACATCAGTTCACAGAAGAAGAGAACCGAACTAGTCTCGGCCCCGCACCCCCCCCCCCCCCCCCCCCCCCCCCCCCCCCCCAAATGCACATCACGAATAAGAACAAGAATTCATGCATACTTGTACCATATTAATCATGTTTTCAAAACATAAATTGTAGGTGGCACATGGAGTCATGACGAGGCGTAAAATAACAATGAAGTGTTTTTGCTTGTTGACACCTACATTTTAACTTTAGAAATTCATCTATTTCATAAAATGAGAACTAGTCTTAGTTCTCACAAAAAATAAATTCACATACATTGCATATTTATTTTTTGTCATGCATCTGTATTCAGTCGAAGGTGGGTCAATCCTCATCGAAGCCGCCAGCACGGTCTGCGTGTTGAGGGCCGCCGCACCAATCGTGAATGCTTCTCACTAGACGTTGCCATGGCCGAGTGAGGCTTGCCCTCGCCCGCCCTGCCATGGCGAGGCTCAGCCTTGCTAGATTTGACTGGCAAGGTTAACCTTTGCCCGGCCATAGCGAGGTTTGGTCTCCCTTGACCCGACTTGGTGCGGCCGGTGAGAGCCCCGCCGATCGTCCTTGGGCTGGTCGCCAGCTTGGCGATCGGTTGGAGGTCGAATGGGGAAGGGAGAAGGGGAAGAAGGAGGTCGTACAGCGAGATTGAACGGGAAAGGAGAAGATTGTGGGGGGAGGGGGAGGAAAGAAAAAAAATAAAAAAATTAAAGAAATTCACAAAAACTAGTAAAATATTGGGTCACCGACCGGCCGACGTCCACGTTTGCCGGCCAAAAATCGCCGGATGAATTGAATTGGCACAATTGCAAAAGGTTTAGGACTGAATCGGCACAATTACAGTGGATTTATGACATTTTTGGTAATTTTTCTCTGTTTTTGCAAAATAAACGGAGCCTTAGTTACAAACTCATTCGTAAAACTTAAATTAACTGGTAATATTTTGACGGCGGTGAATTCATCTATCATTTGATATATTTACAGATAAATAAGCGAGAACACTTCTGAAATCCAACAGCTGTTTGTAATCACAAGGTACTTAAACATGGTAAATTCATTGTAGCGTTAGTTTGTTAGTGACAAATAAACCGGTGTACCAGTGAAATCCGAACTATTATCAGCAAACAATGACCCGCACAATGTAGGTAAAGCCCTCGAAACGAATCTCCCTTTTTTACCCAATGACCATTTACATGCCTCTCCTTTCACAACGATCTTTCCGAGTGCACAGAAACAAAACTCGAAAAACCAAATTGCCTCCTTACAAAAATCGTTTTAATATTTGTCTTTAGGGTTTGATTGATTGGGTTTGGAGTATTTTGAGAATTTAGAGTTTGGTGATTGTCATCCTTGGAAAGAAAATGACTTTTTTTGGTAAACTGGAACACAGAGATAATGGATATGAAGGTGCAAAGTACATCTCGAAAGGCAAAATCCAAGTATATATATATATATATATATATGGTATTTTCAAAAGTAGACGTAGGAATTATCAATAGTTAAAAGGAAAATGCTTCCTTGACATTATATTAGTGTCATTTATTTATTACCGTAGATCCACACACCATCACCGTGAGTTGTGCACTAAACACTCGTTCATTGAAAAATCGTGGAGTAAAAAATAATTACAGTACTGTCTCCCTAGTTAAAAATAATGAATGGGTTTCTTTTTTTCTATCATTCATAAAATACACTCTCGAGAAAATTTCTTGAGAAAATAAACGGAAGGCATGTTACTCGAAGGCTGAATTTGCTGTTCCAGTCGAGTCAGAGCTTTTAGGAACAGACTCAAACATATCAAGAACAGAGGCCTTCATAATTTCAAGCTTCATCTGATAATATCTCTTGCGTTGCCCCTCCAGATTGATACAAGTTTGGGAAAAAAAAATGGAATTCAAAGTACTGTTAAACAGTGAGCGCAGTCGAGAAAAGGCAAAAGGAACTGTGAAGCTGGATCAACTGAAAATTTGACTATTTTACAATATACACTGATTCATAAGAGCAGGTTACGACTTTTATTATACTGCATGTCCATCGGAAAGAAAAAGACACTTGGAAAAATTGCAAATGAGCGACAAGCCTCTCAACGAGGCGAAGTTCGAGGAAGTACCAAGACGATTCTCGAGGAGAAAACCACGGCACGGCTCCCCCCTAGTGTTGAGGAGTGAGAGAAGGAAAAGACGGGATAGATTGTAGAATCAACCTCCGGCCGCTCCTCAGGTTCGGGGAGGTCCCGAAGTCGCTGTGTGGAGGAGAGACCCTCTTGCTGTTGGGAGAGGCGCTCTTTACGCTGGCCATTGGCGTGCTGCTGCTGCTGCAGAGGATCTCGGGAATTTCGTCCTCCGGGATAGTTAGAGGAAGTTTCTCGAATTTCGGTGGTGGTGGTAGTAGAAGATCCGATTTTCCCATTTTCTGGCTGGAAGGCAATGCGTAAGAGGATCCAATGGTGACGAAAGATGAACGCGGCTGCTTGAGCTTCGACGGAAATGTCAACTGAACCAAAGGCCTGCAAAGTGCTCAGAGATAGAGTTACATGACCAGAAAATACGTTTGTTGTGAAGGAGCTAAAATGAGAGACTAAAAGATTGAAAGAACTTAAGTAAACCAAACCTGCGAAACCTGGATGGTGTGCTTGGAAGAGCAGGAGCTGAATTCAGCTCATCACCATTCTGATTTTCTGTTTTCCATGGAATGTTCTCCGCTTTGTTCTTTTCGCACTTCTCAGTCTCTTCTTCTTCTTCGCAATCTGGTCCTCTTAGAGCAGATCCTGAACTCCGCATTGAACAATTTCAATGTAGGAATTTCATTTAGTTTCGAGACAATAAATAGCGTAGACAAACGCATCAGAATAAAGTAGCAGAAGTATAGGAGGTTGGTGATGGTATCCAGTGAGCCACATGCTAAGGCAACGTGAGGACCACTTACCGTCTTTTGTACCGAATACATTTTTACACCCTTCGCACCGACAGTTGATGGAGCATCCAACACCACCCTTTTTGAAACAAAAACCACCATTAATAAAAATTATAGCCGAAGATCAAATTGGACAGCGTAATCTGAGAGGAAAAACCTGATAGCATTCGCAGTATTTCTTGAGGCAACTGGATTTCTTGCAATTGCATCCTCTCTTATGTCGTGCTGAAGCTGGCGTTTTGCTAGACTCATCCTGCACAGGAAAAACGGAAGAAGTGACATGTTAGGCAGTGTTTCATATTTTTATTTTTAATTTCCCTTTTGGCCAATGAGCAGGAAAATACTTGACAAATCATATTTCCTTACCCCAAATTCAGAAGGAGATTCAGAAGACCTAATAACTTTTGGAGCAAATGCAAGTGGATTACGTGACTCAATCTGTTTTCTAGTTGCAAGAACAGTGTCTTCGTGAATAGGCTTGTTGAAGCAACCTTGACATGCACATGGCTCGATGCAGTAGACACCAGCAGCAAAACATTCACAGTAACTGCATAGACAATTTCGACAGGTCAAATAGCATACTAATAGTCTCCGGACTTCCTGAAATTGTTCATCTAATTCAGTTTTGATTTGCCAAAAATGGCCTAAGGTGGACGATTTGTCTCCAAGATGAAAATAATTTTCGCTGGAATGACTCAGCAATCTTTAACATCCTGCTTTTCTGGGTTGTCTACAAAAACCATCTCTCAAGCATTTAATTTATCGGCATTACAATCCAGTTGTGACCAAATTTGATGACATCAAGGCCACTCCTTGGCCTCTATTAAATCTTCACTCGGAGGGAACTGTAGACTCAGTCTGCGCTGAGGATACAACGGCCCTGTGGAAAGTCTTTTAATAAAGGGTTGAAGTTCAGATTTAAACGATTACATACCTTATAATTATGATAAGATTGCTTCTCATAGTCGGCCCTTGCTGGGACAAGAACTTCGCTCAAACAACTTAAATAACATCGCAACCAGTTTTCTTTTTATGTAACATTTCAGCTCTTCTGCAAGCATTTTCTGCCACAAGACTCTTTTGTAGCGGATCAAGATCACTTATTTAGGCCCAAGAGAGGGAAAAAAAAGGGACCAATTACTTAGGTTTGGAATATACAGCATGAGAAATTATTGGTTTTTTACATCATAGAAGACTTTATGACTAAGTGCTTTCCACGACTTGTGGGCCAAAACTGGATGGCAAGAAAATTCATGAATACAGTGTTCCAGGGTTTAAAAAGCAAAATAATTAAGTCGACAAGTGAACTTACAGCTTCAAGCATTTTGATTTTTTGCAATTGCAGCGCTTGCATGTCTCACTTTCTCCACCATTTTCCATTCGTCTCCTGCAAATCATATAGGGCATATAAGGAAAAGGAAAGCATCAAAAGCGGTAACTGATAATATGGTCTTGAAGATCGAGTTATAAACAGATAATAAATGCCTTTTCTTTCGGGGACTAGTCTGGCCATGCTCTTCATAGTTCAGATCTGAAGGCGCCTGAGAAGCTTCTTCAGTAACCTGAAGCTCATTATCATCACAGTCCATGTCTTCAGCATTATTCGAAGTCAAAGACTTGTGAAGCAACTCCTGATTAGTCAATTGAGACTGCAACGAGGTTGTGGACATGTGCATGTTCAATGCTTGGACATCAGATAACAAGCTTTCACGTTTAACGATTCTGGAGTCCTTTGAAGTCAATGCATTCAAGTGCAAGCCGATTCCAGGTACAATGCACCGTGTAGAATCACCACCATTTTTTACAACGACCAGTTGCTTATTTTTTAGGATGTTATTCTCGTCAGATTTAAGTAGTGACGAAGAATTACCACCTGAATCACCGTCCAAGCTCTTCGGCTGAGTTCCCACCACCTCAAAATCAAGACAGCGCCTTCTCATACCACGAGGTAAATCAGAGATAGGCTACATATCAACAGGCAGAGTTACTTTAGTTTGTTATACCATCCAACGGAATTCTACGCGTTTCAGAAATTAACATAAACAAGAAATGTTTCTACAAATGGCTGGAAGACTAAGTAGTACTGCTAATGTGTCGGATTAAAACAAGAGCTAAATTATTAATAAACTAACAACAGAGATGAGATTTTTGCAAGAAATTTCTGATTGAAGATGCTTCTGAAGTTGCAAATACAATTTAAAGTCACTTTCAGCACCAGAACAGCATGTTACAGAAAAGCACATTACATGTGTTTCCAGCAAGAATGAGTTCACAGATGGATTAACAGTTGATATGATAAGCAATAAATTGAAAATATATCTATGGGGAACAGTATCATTAAGTTCTAATTGAATTACGGTAAGAATAAGAAGGAAGTATGAGATTTTGCATCAGGGAACTCTGTGCATCTGGTCAACTTCTTGAAGAGGCACATATCTATAGATTGTATACGCATCTACGAGCTGTGTCTTTTACCTTATTAGCAAATGGAATTAGCGCTCCCACCTCATTATCCATATTCACACTCGAATAAGTACCAGTGTGATCATCGACAGTGCTTATTGCGATACCATTCTGTAAAGAATTTGTGTCTTTCTGCTCGCTGGAATCTACAGTATGACAAGAAGGCTCCTCTGCTTCATGCTGTTCATCAAAAGTTAGTTGATACAATAACTGCTTTTTCAGCTCATCGTTAACCACGTTCTGAGGAAAATTTGACACCATAGAAGCAAAACATCCCACATCTACATCCGGTGATCTCTGGATCAGTCCCCTAAAAGCAGCAGCATCATTAGGGGAACTAAAGATAAAAAGATCGGTCGACTCTGAAGCCAAACTCTCCCATCCACATTCTGTGTCATTTTTCTGTTGAGAAATTTGCTCACGATGAGATTTACCGTCAGGTAAGTCTATTTGGAAATCCTTTGCAAAAAATGGAGCATCTGACTTGGACACAGTACACGCTGCAGCAGTGCCACATGGCGTTGGGTTGCAATTTGGACTGCCACAGTCGTACTTTAAGGATTGTGGCAGTTCAATCGCAAATTCTTGATGCCCGTTGAGCGGCTCCACAGAAGATTCCCCCATGGGAACCAAAATATCAAAGTTTTCCTGCACCTCACTTTCATTTTCAGCCACCGGAGCCACATCTGAAGCATCGCGTTCAGTTGTTGGGCTTTTGTTCTCATCTTTACACGATGCTCCGGTATTTGATGGATCTGAGTCCTGATGGCTGAAAAAAGAGATCTCTGTTAGCAGACACATACAAACATGGCCATCTGAGCCAACTGTGTGTGCAGGACTAAACAAGAAAGACAGACAATCACCTTCTCAGAAATCTCGATTCCTTGTGAAAAGAACTAACATGTGGAGAAGTGAAAATGGATGGAAGAGATGCAAAAGTAAGTGAGCTGAATGCCTGAGTGATTCGTATGGACTTCACTGGCTTTATGGGGGAGAGACTGTTGATGTAATTGAAAACTGGGGAGTCCTGCAATCATCATGAAACTATTATTCTCGAAAAATGCTATATATGCATCCTGTAAGATTTTGATAAGACCACAACCGACTGCTCTAAATGATTAAGTTGTTAGAAGAAGGCGTGGTTTAATATTTATATATTCCAACACTCCCCCTCACGCTTAGTTTGGTCTTTTTGCCCAGTACTAAGCGTGGACAAATTAATTGGGAAGACAAGACAAATAGGGGCCTGGAAAGATTTGAACTCAGGATCTCTTGCTCTGATACCATGTAAGATTTTGATAAGACCACAATCAACTGCTCTAAAAGCTTAAGCTAGCTGTTAGAAGAAGGCGTGGTTTATTATTTATATATTCCAACACATCCGAAGAAAGGAATGCATGGAAGCGATGTAAAGTAGAATTATACAAACAAAAAACAAGTGCAAAATGAAGACTCTTAACCAAAAAATACCAAATACAAGAAAAATGTTCAAGCAGCCGATTCTCAAATCAAGTTCTGCTTCTGATTATGCAAAATTTAAATCAAGCAAAACATCATTTCCTGCAAAACAGCGTACCTTATTTCCGTGTTAAATAAACCCAAGACTTATCGTAATCAAACGTGCCAACTGGAATAAAGGCCAGAATACAGAAGAGCTCACAACCGAGAGCTCTCAAATGCGAAACTATCTCGAGTATATGTTAAGTTCTCCATGCCAAAACTGTTTGTGGGCTTGTTAGACCAACAAAAAGTGGTCATTCAATAAGATCCACTCCTCAACCCAAGACGATAACAATTACATGTGCGGATTGAAAAGAAATTACATAAAAGAAGAAGCAGCATAACCACTTAAGACCTAGCTGAACCCTCAAACAACCTCAAGTGCATTAACCACAGGATCTGTAATTCACTCATAAGAGTGGTTGCTGGTAAACATCTCTAGGCATTTCCCCCGAACAACACCACTTTTGACTAATTAAAAACTTGGTCAGAAATTTCTGACTCCCCCCGCCAAAAAAAAAAAGGAGAATTGGACAGAAACTCCAGACAGTTGCTTCAAATTTCCAAAATCATGCCTCGAATTAGCTCAAAGTAAAATCAAGAGAAAGATTATCATTGAAAAGCAAGGCCCACTAGCATTGACTTGCCAGAGATCTAAATACAGAGATAATTAAAGCACCAAATGGAGATCTACTCGAATTGGCTGGAGTTCAGACCATACTTCCAAACAACCTCAAATAATTCGAAGCTTCTTCTTTCCCCCTTCAAAACCCCCCGAATTCTTCTCAAAAACTTCAAAGAAGCTGAGGACGCTACAATTACTCGAAGGAAAAGATTCCCCATTTCAACATTAAGGTCAACGACATGCAGATCAGGCAAGGATCCAGTAAACACACCACAATCAAGCTTCAAAAGATCCAGGAATTGCCAAAACCAACTCGACCCCGCACGAAAAAGGAAAAAAGAGAGGAAATTGACGACAAAACCGAAATGGGTGTTCAAGATCCTCAGAGGGGCGAGCGCAAATTACCTCGAATTTAGAGATGGGAGTGGCGATCTGGTTCCTCTCTGGAGTATCCATTTCCAGAGAAGAGTCACATTTCTCTCTCCAAAGCCCCCCTTATCTCTCTCACCTTCTCTAAAGCCTCTCTCTTTCTGGGGTTTCTCAGAGAGTGAGGGGAGGGGGTGCGGGAGCGAGAGAGAGAGTAAGAAAAAGTGGAGGAGAATGTAGAAGAGAAGATGAGATTCAAGGAGGAGCGGGAAGGCGGGAGAGAGAGAGATTTTCTCGTGCCGATAAACTTTAGTGAGTTGGGCCCCACCTCGCAACTCCACAGCTGCCCGTTATTTTTTTTCATGTGGTTCCTCGTTACGTTATGATGTAAATGTTATGCGAAGATGTTGTTGGGTTTGATGTTGCCATAATTAAAAATAAATTATAAATGTTGGCTTTTGGGACAATATCATAGAAAATGTTGTTGGGTTTGGTGTTGCCATAAATGAAAAAACAAATTATAAATGTTTGTTTTTGAGAAAATGTCGTAATTATTTTTCCTTTTTTAAAAAATGTTTGGCATCGGAGGAATATATGAAGTAGTATTTGCTTTTTGAATAGGCAAGTGTTGTTATGTTCTCTCGTCTACAGACTTCCCAAAATCTAATTAGTGACCAAATAATACGAATTCTTATTATCATCAGTGTAGATTTGTAACTGGCGAAATTAGCCTTTTCTGACCCGAAAAGTACTTGGAGTGTTGATTACCGCTAAATTCAACTTCATTAAATGTGGCATCTGATAGCAAATCTATAAAATCATCTCCTGAATATATATGCACTTTTTTTATGCATCCGATTATGTATGGCGAAAATAATTCACTTTTTTGTCTTTATTTAAAAGGGAAATGAAGAGCTTTTTTTTTAATTAGAAAAAATCATCACACAATTATGACGTGAAAGAATGGATTGGAAACTTGGTTGTCGATAAATATTACATGTCATGAATAATAACTTAATTGGCCCAATTAAATGTGCAAAATTTCGTACTTTATAATTTAATCACCACTTTGAGGAGATCTCTCTCTCTCAATTGAATTCTCAATCCCCATTTATTACAATTAATTTTCAGGTATTGTAAATGTGTTTATTCAGCATTTACTATATTAATTTCAAAGCTCATGATTTAAAAAGTAAATGCACAAAAGCGTGTAGGAGTAAACAAAATCCTATCGCCATTAATTGGAAATAAAAAAATACTTTTTAATATTAAGAAGGACATAAATCATATTAATCAAATCATATCTTGTTTCGACCAAAAAACAAAAATCATATCTTGTTTTTTGCCACACTTTAAATTATATTTACTATCGTGCTTTTCTGTTACAAGCACACTGCACTAAAGTAATTATTCTTTGGCTACCTTGGATGGGGAAAATTTGTCAAGTTTGGATTTTGACCATGGGCGAAATTAATGTCATTCCGGACTCTAACTTAACTAACCAATGAAGCCTAATATAAACTGACGTATGTACTTTTAGGTATCTATACCAGATGAATTCGAAAGAGGAAAATTTTTCTGAGTAAATTATATTCTCAAAATGTGTGCAATGTGTTGAATAATGTGAAAAGTCCATTTAATATATACTAGATTAACACGGATTATAAAAGGCGATCAATTTCAAAACTGATGTAGAAATAATTTTAGTAATCTATGCGTGTTCTTTTTCTAACAAAACAGAAGTTTAATTTCTTATATAAAAAATTACAATAGGACTTTCTATTATATTAGTGAATATGTAAATGGACATAATAAAAATTATTTATTTTGGTTAAAATTTCCTACGGAAACATTCTGTGCCAACTAGCAGTGAAGTTTTGACCCCAAAAAAATAATAATAACAGTGAAGTAGAAAAGAAAATAACAGTGAAGCCTAAATACGACTATAAAATGCGTACTTCCATTATATTAGTCTTCCCAATACTCTTAATTAATCAGGAGAATGGGCCTTTGCTGACACTAATTCTCGCATTAATCATAAACATAACCATATATTTTCTTGAAATTTAGGAAGGCTGACGCTGTTGTCGATAAGCTATGGCAAAGAGAATTGCAAATTACTTTCTGGCATCATGAAATTACAGAAAACATGACTTTCCCTGAATTTTTTATGAAGAGGAATGAAGCTATCATCTTACAATATTTATCGTTGCTTGCCCAATTCATGGGCTCAAAATTTGAGACACCCACGGTGTAAAATAATTTATCCACGAGCAGGATAGAAATATTAATTTCATTATAAATAAAAAAAATTCATCTTTAGAAGAATAATTGTCATTCATTTTTCTTTGGTGTGTGCTTAGTAAGAAGAATAATGCTAGAGATAAAAAAAAATGGATCTATGAAATTAATCAAAGAAGTGACGTGACGAGTTCTTATAAAATGGATCTATTTATTATTTACACTTTACCAAAACTTTGTGAGCCATTTTTGCAAATAGATATTTATGCCTCAGAATTACTCTTCGATAAAATTTAAAATATCAATTGTTTATTTTTTTATTTATATTTCTCCAACTGCTTTTTACTTTGTATTTTTTTTTCCCTTCCCTCTCCCTTCTCTCTATTGTATCTTTTACTTTCTCGTAGTGGGCTCGCACGATGAAAAACATTTACTTTTCATTCACACTTTTTGTTAAACTATTTATGAAACACGTCCTGAAACCCTAATTCGCTTCTAGCAGTCACATGCATTATTGGTCCCCTCTCTCGTGCTCGAAGGAAAAACAAAATAGTGCAGAATTCATTCTAGTGATGTGTTCTTGGCTTCATTGCCCCACCAATTGGTTGCATATGATAATAAAATGAAGTGACACTTCAAAAATTATTTATTATGTAATAGAACTTAGAAGGGGGAATCAACAAATATGAGAGGGTTAATCACTTTTAGGAGCATATAATATAAAATGACTACTTGGGCTTTTTAGGGTTTAGCAATCCAATTGATTTTTTCTTTCCTTTTGTAAAAGAGAATCTAAAGCATGAGTCTTTACGTGTTATACTTGCCTTGTGATTGAAGTTTAATGTTGTGAGATCAACACTAGGAAAAAAAAAGGTATTTTAAATGGCAAAATATGAATGGTCGGAATTAATTTTTTTTTTCCTGAATGTAAAGGAAAGGCAAAGGAGATAAGTGATATCTCGTATTGCATACATTGGTTTGACCTAAGAAGTATGAGCTTAGGAGGCCATTGAGGAGGCATAAAAAATTTTAGTTACTTACTTTAAGCAATATACATATTTCAAATCAAGTAATACTATCCTCTTGGTCCGCAATGCGCGTATGTCGACGTTTATCCACGAGATTAATTTCTTCTAGGTTTACGTCAAATGATGTTCATTCAATTTTGTTTTCTTAAACGGTCATATTATAAAACCTACAATAAGTTCATTTACTCTTAGTGTAAATATACACAAATATATAAAAATCACGAATTTCTCTCTTTTGCCTATTTGTTACCCGATATAAATATCTTGATAAAAGAAAAATCACATTCTACATAATTTCTGCCAATTATAATTATTATCGTTTTTCTATTAAAGGGTGTTATTCGGTTGGAAGCTTCGTGACTGTAAAAGCTTACACCCTCCGGATCTACCCTCACCTGCCCGACATGCTCTCTCACTTACGTTTGTCACGTGCCGTCGTACGGTCGGGGAGAAGACACTTTGGCGCGCAAATGTTTTGAAAGGCGGAGTTATCCGGTAGGCCTCAGGTCCACGCTACTACTCATGGATCCGCAATATGATGGGTTATCAACCGTTGAAAAGCAGCAACTGGCGCATGATGGATGATGGGCGGCACATGATTAGGCGGTGGACCTCGGGCCTGCGGAATAATCTTAACTGCTCCTTTTGACCGCTTCCTAGGATTTTGATTTGATTATTGTTGTTGTCGTCCCCTAAGAATAGGGGGGCCAAAAAATTTGCCCACCCAACACAAGACGACGCGATAAGGTTCGTTGGCCGTTCACATCGGAGTCTTATTAGTATTATTTTTTAAAACAGTATAGTTCTTTGGAACCGGACTTATCTTTGCTTATTGATGAATATTGCGACACGTGTCATGTCTGGCCATTGCCGTCCATATGCAAGGACCAACGATTCTCGCCGGCCAACAGTAAAGAAAAAAAAACGAGGAAAAGAAAATAAAAAAAAGAAAAGAAATTAAAAATTTTGTCTATTTTGGCACTACTATGCCACATAAGACAACCACCATTCATATTAGCGATTTTTCATCAAATTTGATTGGATAGATTGAATTGATGTTGATGACTAAATTGATATAATTAAAAAGTTTAGAACCGAATTGATATTAATGCGACATGTTTAGGTATTTTTTGATACTTTTCCCCTTGTTAAACACCTAAATAAAGAAACAATTTTTTTTCAATGTGCAGTTTATCATCTATTACGTATAGTCAATGCGTTGAGAATGACAATCTTTGCTTGTTAACTATGTTTAAAAAATGCTCTCAAAACACTAATTAACAAAATCCGGACATTTATGTCAATGAGTTGCGATGTCTATGTTGGCATCAAACAAAAGATTATGTCTTTCAAACACAATGATATCCACGAGCTCCTATTGTGACTAGTTTTAATTTCAAACATAAAGGGTATTGAGATTCCTACTCATCAAACCAATCACTAAATAATAAATGTGCTGATATATTATCTTCGAAGAGAATAATGAAATTTGTGTTTTTTCATTGCTTTGTGATTGATTGACAGAATAGTTCGCTTATCAATTTAAGCAAATATGAAAATCTCTCTTTCAGACAAAAAAGATTATTGATCCGAGAAAAGTTGTTAGAGTGTATTTCAACATAGCGTTTGGCATGTCTTTTCGTCATTGAAACTCCTTTGTTTTAGCACATGACCTTACCAAGTGTTTAGGCAAGGATAGGCAGCTGGTGCATTTTCTAACTCTATTATATTCTAAATTTGCCAATGTGATCAAATTTCTCTGCATCGTCAATTTGACGGTGTTAGAGATGGCAGGTATTGAATGATTTTATTGTACAAATTAATAAGGCTAAGAGACTACGTTGCTTAAAAAGGCAAGAGAACTAAATTGCATAAAACAACAATACTAGAAGAACGAAAACTTTTTTGCTAAACCCATTTTGTTGGCACCCATATGCATGTAATTACATCGATAAATATCTTCCCCCCATCATATTCAAATTTCTAGGGGTAAGCATGATTTTAGGATAAAATTTAAAACCTAAAACCTGGAACTGAATCGGTGAGGAACTTGCACGGTTTTAGGTTCCAAGATATATAGGTAGGTTATATGTTCCAAAAATTGGGGTACCTTTTCTTTCTAGTAAATTCTAGATTTTAGGTAGGTAGAATTTGGAACCTGTAACAAGTTTTTGTGTTTTTCTTGGTAATATGTCTTGTGATTATATGGTACTTTATAGTGTCCAATGATGAGTGTATAATTTGGAACCACTAGTATAAGCTTCCATTGTCAGTTATATTTATAACTAAGACTTTTATTTTGTCAATATTTAATATTTGTTCGTGTATCTAAATATGAAATGTGGTCAGATGATTATAGCCACAAGTGATGGCATTAAAGGTAATAATTTATTGCAATCGTTCAACTGCTAATATAGGTGTAATCTGGGTGGACACTGAAAACTATTACATTGTAGGTTTTTGCAGGTTCTATGGTATACATGGTAGGTTCTAAATTCTAAAATTTGATGAACCTATTCCAAATGGTAGGTTCCAAGTTCCATGTAGAACTTGGAACCGCTTACCCTTACACATTTCGACGTTAAAAGTAAACAAACCATTCCTTCCAAGAAAATGCAACAAACTATGGCCGACTCACAAGGAAGATTATGATGAGGAAATCGACCGAATAAAGAAGGGGTTGTTTCCTTTACAACTACATACATACAGAATATATCAGCTAGATTAGCATACAGAATCCTTAGGCGAATGCTATTGGTGAATTGCTTTAGCTACAAGGCTTAATGCTGAAGCCAAGGCTTCAATTTAACATTCCTTAACGTAGTGCGAAGTATACCGAAGAACTAGATCATCCAGGATAATTAATTGAAAAGCTAAAAAGTTTTTTTTTGAGTTTAGTTCAAGCATAATTAGGTAAAGAAGAGAAAGGCTTAAATTCCGTCTCAATGGATAGAGTTAAGAGGAAGTAACCTGGCATGCTATTTAAAGTAAGCAAAAGACAAGTACATATAGCATGTGTTAGAAGAGCACAGTAGAAGCCTGATAACTTTCGCCTGGGGAGATTTCCAAGAGGAAGCCGAAGAGTAAGTTTGTTAACATATTCAGTTGGACTCCCCTCTACTCAAAAGCTTAAGTTAATGAATTATGGGTCAACTGAGATATATTAAATGCTTTACACTACATCAATCCTTCGATATGAGATTTTTTTTTAAAAAACAAACTCATACATGATTTTTAGTCACCACCATTTCCTCTCGTCAATAACTAAAACTACTCCCATGATGGTAATTATAGTCATAGTAAGGCTTCATCTAATGAATCGAATCTAATTGGAGACATGGCATCTTGTCCCATGAGCTAATTAAGCATATGCTATTCACTCATCTCCAACGACACAAATAAACCAAGAGTTTCCAGTGCTAATATGCGTTAATATAAGAAAAAAAATGACAATTTTCATCAAATTGACAAGTGCGGTGATGCTAGAAACAAGTACAAAAATTTGAGCAAGATTAGAGTGTGCAAGAATTAATTCGAGATTAGATTGTCATCTTGACATGATAAAGTCCCATCATTTCCTGAGTTAGATATGAATTGGCTTCTAAAGATCAAGAAAATAGTATCCATGAACTTGGTGTGTGATCCGATCTATAGCTTCTCCACATTTTCCAGTTCCGATGAATCCCATGAACATTCTTGCACACATAAATGAGCAGATGACACCCCACTCATGTCACGTGACTTTCCACACCCTCATTTATATCCCCCACCAAATCAAGACCTCCATTTCAATGTCAACCCAAAACAGAAAAAAATAAAAAGAAGAAGAAGAAGAAATGAGCCATGACAGCATTGCACTCACATCGTCTGCAAGAGAGAGAGAGTGAAGTTCATGCGACATCATGGTGTCCATCCCACGCGTGCTTTTAACACGTGCCACTTTTCTCTCTCTCTACTCTCTCTCTCCGACTAAATGACAAATCGGATCCAAACAACGAGAAGCTGAGTTCTTGGTAAACGCAGTATGATGAAAGTTAAAAGTTGAAGTTTATAGCTTTGGTCAGGTATGGGGGTCCTTTGTATTTAGGGTCTTGTTTTCGATGATACTCTTAAGTCAGAATTTTTCCAGTGAAAGAAACGTGGAATGAAGACTAAAGAGCCCGAAAGTAGTCTTGACATTATGCGACTGTCAGATTTCAGTCAACTAAATATATAGTATGGTTCAGTTGACCCAATATTTTTGACTTTTTGCTCCTAATATTTTCTGAATAATCTATTCGCTCTTGCTGAATTTAAAAAAAAAAAACAAAAAACTGTAGAATGGTTGGGAGGGGAGCTTGGGAAAAGTCCAAATGCAACTAAGGTTAATTCTGGCCTGTTACAGCGTGCCACATACTTTGTTTATCTAATTTATATGCTCTTTATGTACATGTGATCTTTCTTTATTTTTTCGTTTATGCTTTTAAATTTAACTTTAATATGATATAAGAGCAAATTCTACTAATCTATTTTCAACTTGCACAAGAGAGAGTGTCAAAGTATTACAAGAGAGTTTCGAAAAATCTCATATCATCTCTCTCCACCTACTAGCTCAATATTTGGATTAGACTTTTTAAGATCAACAAAAACAATGCAATCAAATAAAGTTAAATCAACATTGGATTTTTATTTTTTGTCATAAGAATACTGTAAAGTCCAGACTTGGATTTTTTGATTCATTATAGTTGGTGATTTTCTCACCTTTTTAAAATTATTTATAGGAGGGTTGTTATTTGTTTTGCATGGTGGTGTATTATTGGGTAGAAGCACGGACACTCTTTGGACACCTCGGTGTCGTGTCCGACACTCTTTTGACAAGCGATCCACATATGGTTTTGTACTTTAGACACGCGAATCTAGTATCCCGACATACCACTTCGACAAACACAAGGTCAATTTTTAAGCATTTTCTATAATAAATTGACAAAATCTAGATTTTAAAAAGAAGAAGATATACTTAAGTCGTTTATCTAGTTACCCCAAACTTAACATATCCAGTCATCCAAAAAAAAAAAATCATGAATCTCTAACAGCGAAATAAAGAAAAAAAAAAACTCACCGATATACTTATAAAATAAAGCATACATAAAAAATACATTTAATATACAACGTATCCCAAGGTATTGGAATTCTCTATTTTTTGATAAATGACGTATCGGCGCGCCGTGACGTGTGGTGTCATGCCGGTCACGTGCCACGTGTCGGTATCGGTACTATTTAGGTTATTGGATGACTTTTGTTTCACAATGAATCCCTTCACAAAAGTACCAAGGATCGAGTTGTCTTTTTAAGGTTTCCGCCGATGCTGATTCTTTGGGTCGACTCACAGTATAATTCCAATTAAATTGTTGTTGTTAGGTGAGGAACCTTTCCTCAGAAGTTTAGGCATCTAACTTTGCAATCCGGGTCTTCTATTTTTTGACGGACCGCCCAAATCTTCAGTTTTTATGGGGTAATTTTTTAATTTTTTTTTATATTTTTGTTAGTTATAATCTGGGACATACATTCATAACACGGACGATCCGGATTGCAAGGTTAGGGCCTAACCTTCTAAGGAAAGATTATACGATCTCTTTCCATATTATTACGCTAAGTTTAGGAAAGAGAAGAAGGCAGGAGAGGGAATTAGAAAGATTACAAGCCTGTCATTAACTAAATCTAAAGAGAGGCATCGTAGTCAAATGATTGT
This sequence comes from Rhodomyrtus tomentosa, assembly GCA_028455895.1. Lineage (NCBI taxonomy): Eukaryota > Viridiplantae > Streptophyta > Magnoliopsida > Myrtales > Myrtaceae > Rhodomyrtus > Rhodomyrtus tomentosa. The sequence goes on along the minus strand of JAPCWY010000003.1, from coordinate 41,224,236 downwards.
TCTCCATATTTGATTTTGTGTTTTCGCACCTAGTTCGGGCCTAAGTTTTCAGCTCACCCGAAAATTATCCACATTGATATCAAGCTTGTTATCTCTCATATTATTATTATTATTTTACTCCAGACGAAACCGGATATGTCGAATAGCCTGCGTTGAATTTGAATCCGAAACGTTCTCGTTCATATGAGTAAGCTCGAGAGCGAAAAAAGAATTGCCCGGGGAGCTCGGCTCGGCCTAGCCCAAATAGAAGGGAAAACAATTGTGCGAGCTTGGAGCCATGACTCTTCTCTTAGAGCTTGAAGCTACCAAGGTTTGCTCGGCGTGGTTTAAATGTTTGGCGAATGCACGGTCTGAATGAGTCTGAGCAAGCAACTTCATTCTCGGGCTCGGGCTCGGGTTCGGGTTCGGGCTCACCCCGATGCTGTTATTTACACGAAGAAAGTATAATAGTTTCCAAAATCATAGTCCAGGCTGGGTAAGAATTTTAATGGTCGATATCCGACTTTGTCCGTCCATTCTTGCTACCTGTAGAATGACTAGTGTTGTTCCAGCCAAACGACCTTCTTTGAACTTATTACTCGAACGGTATGTAAAGTCCAAGTGCAGTCCGATCCGTTTTGGGATTAAGGCTGGGGCTATCCACCTTTTGACGCGTGGTGTTAGGGCTTCGTAGTATTGCAATTGTCAAAATCGGTGGAATCCGCATGCAACTTATATGTCACAAGAGCACCCCAAACATTTTGAATTGCATAAAAATCAACTTGTAAATTCAATTTATAAGATCTTCCTATTCTTTTGAAGTTTAAATTTTTGTTTCATTTTCAAAATTTGAAGAGGATAATGCATTTATGATGCTCATAATGTGGTCGTCGTAACTAATTATAAACTCTTTTCCTATTTCTTTCAATATTAAATTCGAATAAACCTATTGCAAATGTGTCAATCTAGTCATAATTTTTTTTGGCCAATTTAATCCTAAACCTTTTGAATTTTTTGTTAGTTCAGTCATTTCGATTACTTTTGATTGGAAATCACCGACGTGATATTGCCGGCATTGAGATGGTAATTTTTAATGAAATTTTAATATTTTTAAATTTATTTATTATTTATGTTTTCTTTTGTTTTCCTTTTCTTTCTCTTTTTTCCTCCTCTCTTCTCTTTTTCCTCAGCCTGTCGTCAATGGGCAACTGGCCAGAGGTGTCAGCCGATGAGGTCGGCATCGCGAGGGGCTGTGATGTGTGGCCTCACTAACGCTGGGCGAGGCTTGCCCTTGCATAATCTGGCGATACTATATCATGGAGTTCATAAAGAAAAAAAGAAACAATATTATATCATAAATAATGAAAGTTCACTTGTCATTTTTGACATTTGCAAATTTTGATGTTTGGCACAAGCTGTTGTTTAGACTAGGGGAGATTTCACAAGAGTTATTTTCCGCAGATATGTACAAGTTTCTTCTCCTTTTGACCATAGCAAAATGTATCATTGACTTAGAGTGTGCTTATTTTATTTTTATCTCATCTATAGATCAACATATCACATAGCGTGGTTGAGAAAATAGCTTGATCTAAATCATTAGCGAGAGATATTTAGGTATCATTGAAGCATTCATTGTTAACTTAATAATTGCATGCAAAGTAATGATATATTTTGTCAACAAAAGAGAAGATTCACAACACTTTAAATGAAGGCAACTAAGTTGAGGTTTTTTTTTTGGTCAGATAACTAAGTTGAGTTGACTAAATGAAGATAGGTGCTTTGTAAAAATCTAAATTTCATAGAAATTGTTGAGAGAGATTGCATATAGATAAATAAGTAAAAAAAGATAAACAAAGAATAACCTTTTTTTTTGTTCCTGTCTTTTGCCAATGGCCGTCGTCAATATAATAATTTTTCAATCAAGATCAGATAAAATTAACATTTACAAGAGTAATCAGACAAATGCATTACGTACATACTCACCCCAATGACACAAAAAGGACAAAAAAATCAACAAGGAACTCTAGGGTACTTGCCCTAACCACAATTGAAGAAACTAGAGATAATTCGAAAAAAGTTCTCTATGAATGAAACCTCCTCGGTCTCGCGAACAACATATCAGAATTTGAGCCAATTCCGACAACCTTTGCCCTCAAATCAATACCACAAAGCCATGCCCCTTTTTCTTCTTCTCCTTTGTTTCCTCTATTGGCCGAGAACTCCCTCTCTCTCCTCTTGGGCACGCACGAACAAGCAGCAATCTTCTTTCTTTTGTTTGGCAATACACGGCACATGACACCGAGACGGAATTAACCCTACCCCCACTGCATTCGTAACTGATCCTTCCAAGAGATTTTGCCAATACAGCGTCGGAAATGGTACCCTGCGAAACAAACACAGCACGGATGAGCTAAGGGCACAAGAAAAAGTTGTCGGGAGGAGAAGATACGACAAACGCTGAAAATGCAGAGGAATATGATTTTGGAACGCTATGAAAATTTCCCATCAATATAGCAAGAGGGAAACCGATGTGAAAAATCTCAATTGAGGAAAATCAGTTTGTATTAAGCATCGAATTGGGGAAGGAGAACTGAAATCGATGCGTTGACAGACCAAAAACATACCCGAACCCTAGATAACTGTCTGTCCATGGAAGAAACAATTCATTGGATCTGAACCCAATCAATGAGGATGTAACGGATGTGTTGGATGAGGGGCAGTAGTGGCCAGTGAGTTTCGAGAATCCATCTTTGAGATTCGAGCATCCACTTATGTACAGTTCTTGGAGGGAGGCCATCGTCTAGCAAGTACCTCAACTTGCCACAACTGAAAATGAATAAATGCGCGAGAGAGGGAGATGGTTGCGAAATCGATGCATCCAAGAAAAGAAACTTACCCCAACCCTAGAATGAGAGACGAAAGGAAGGAAAGAAGTTGGAAGCATTTTTACCTGAGGAAGAAAGCGGCAGTCCACGGAGAGTAAGGATCCGTCGTCATCGATTTCAATTCACTGGATCCAATCGCCATCAATGTAGATGAGAGGGATGTGTTGGATGACGGGCCAATAGTGGCCAGTGAGTTTTGAGCATCCTTCTTTCAGATTCTCCGAGCATCCTTCTATCCGCAATCGTTCGAGGGAGGGAGGGAGGCCATCCTCTGGCAAGTACCTCAATTTGGGGAAATTTAGAATATACAGATGTTCGAGAGAAGAGAGATGGTTGTGAAGACCGGTTGATAGTTTTTCCACCTTCCTCATATTTGAGATGCGAAGAAAAGTTAGAGAGGAAGGGAAAAAGAAGACTCCACGCATCCTCATCCGCCTCCGAAGAAGGAAAGCATGCCTTGTCTCCCTCCCCTCCACCCATGCTCCTTCCATCAATTATCAGTTCCACGAGGGAGGTGAGGAGGGGTAAGCCCCATTCTCTCACTGCCTGCTTCACATTCTCGCACCCTCCAATTACAAACTTCCGCAGATTGGGAGGGAAACCTCCTTTGGGGAAGCATTCAATATTCTGGCATTTCATAATATAGAGCGTCTCGAGGGAGGTAAGATGATGCCACTGATTTGGTAGACACTTCATCTTCGGACAATTAAAAAGACGAAAAGTTGAGAGGGTGATGGGAAGGGGAGGGAAGTCGTCCTCTATCTCCAACGCTGGACACCCCCATATTTCCAGAGAAGTGAGATTCTTACAGCTGGCAATGTTACAGCTGGCAATAGACTTTATCTTCGGACAATCCCGAAGATAAAGACTCGAGAGGGTGATGGGAAGAGGAGGGAAGTCTTCCTCTATCTCCAATGCTTGACAGTTTGTTATTTTCAAATGAGTGAGATGGGAGAGCGTGGGAAGGCATTGAGGTAGGCTTCTCAGATTCTCGCACCTGTCAATAGTCAAAGATTCCAGCGATTTTCCCGCGGTGACCTCTTCCAGCGACTCCACCCCCTTGCACCACTCAATTGTGACCGTCTTCAAAGCAGCGAGTCTACCCTCGGCAAGGCAAAACGATATCAGAGAATCACATCCACGTATCTCGAGAGATTCAAGCTGAGGCATCGGGTTATTGCTATTGTGGCCATCCGGAGGAATCGTTAGTCCAATTATTTTTGGACATTTCTCAATGCACAAATCTCTAACTGCGTGCATCTTGCTTGGAAGCTTTTCTAAACTCGCACAATCCCTCAATTCCATTCTTTCAAGGTTGCACGGCAGCTCTATCTCTCCTTCTCTCGCCAGGAATGATGTGAACTGAGGACACCTTTCGATGATAACTCTTTTAAGGCAAGTGAGATTTCGCATTTCATTTCCATCCCGCCACAAGTAGTTTAGCTTGTCACACCCTCTTATATGAAGCTCCTTTAGCTTGACCAAGCGGCTCACAAACCCATGATCAAAGCAAACAAGCTCGGCAAGATTTTCAATTCCGAGAATGGTCAAAGAAGTTAGGTTGACCAAGCTCTTTAAGATCTCCTCGCTACAATCCTCAAGGTACAACTCGCGGAGCGATGGAAGACGAACCACACTGGCCGAGTTATCCAAATGCGGGCATGAATGAATTTCAAGCTTTATGAGATGGTCAAGCTGACAAGGTAATGACCCCACCAACGAAGGACACCTCCGGACAACAAGATGCTGAAGACAAGAGAATGAGACTTCTTCTTCTGGGCCCCCGGCATAATGATACCAATTCTTCCATGCTAGCATCTCTTCAAACTTCAAAGTAGTTAAGGATGAGAAAGGCCTTTTACTTCCGTAGAATTCTGAGCCTATTATCCTTACTGCATGTAGACCTTCGAGAGATAATTCCTTTAGTGAACCTAGTTGTCCAATGCAGGGCAGTGATGTAACATTATGACAACCCCTCAAACACAAAGACACTACCTTAGAATAGGATGAACCGTCTAACCAAGAGGGGAATCTTGCACCACCATAGTGCGAGATGGTGAGATTTTCCAGATTAGTGTGAGGTTGCAGAGAGTTGAGCACCCGTGCTTCGCTCTCATGATTTTGGAGATTTCCCAAATTTTCTTCCCAATGCAAGGACAAGTTGGTAAGTCCTACCTTTCCAAACAAATTAGCATCCGCTGCATCTGTTACTTTTTCCATTTTTTGCAATTCTGATATGATCAATTCTCCTTGAAGATGGGGCAAGTGCTTCAACTCCTTTAACTGCGACCCTTTCTCCGTTCCTACCACAAACTTGGACAAGATAATAAGATTCTTTAAATTGCCGATGCCCAATGGCAGCTCTTTTAGATTCCCTGTATCTCTAATGTCGAGAAACTGTAATCTGACCAACTTTGTGATACCTTGAGGCAACTTAGAAAGGTTTCGACAACTTCTTAAGATCAAAGCTTGTAATTTGCACAACTCGACAATTGACTCGGGTAGCCTTTTGATATTAGTGTACGAGAAATTGATATATCTAAGATGTTTTAAATCACCAACACAGTTCGGTACCTCTACGATGTCACAATCACATACGGAGAGTGCCCTCAAGTACTTCAATTCTTTTAGCAAGTCATGTAGCACCTTGCTGGAAATATGGAATTGGCTCAAGTCCCTGCTAGATCCAACACGTAGTAGAATTAAACTTCTTAGCGCCTTCATTCGGTGATATGGTCTCATGCATTGTGATGTAACATACCACGGCGAGATGAATGATGCATATCTAGTTTTTTCTTCAAGAGAGGCATCATCTTCATCGCCCACCAGCTGAGACTCCCCGGAGGTAAAGCACGTCCCACCCGCAATTGACTTTGCTAGGTCATTCAAAAGATCGTGCATCAAAAACTTTGATGTGTCAACGCTAGATTGTTGAAAAAAGGATCTAGATAATAACTCATCGAAGTAATTCCGTCCTGATCTCAAGATATTCTCCTTTATTTTTCTTCCATCTAAAAAGCCCTCCGCCATCCATAAGAGTACTAACTCATCCCTATCAATTTCATAATCCTTGGGAAATACCGCACAATAAGAAAAACATCTCTTCAAATAGGAAGGAAGATGGACATAGCTCAATTTCAAAATGGGGAGAACCTCATCATTCTCTGCCATCGGAAGATTCCATATTCCGTCATTTAAGGTATCTTCCCATTCATCGGGATTCCTTTTATTACGTAGGACGCCGCCCAACATCTTCGCTGCCAAAGGTAAACCTTTACATCTTTCAGCTATCTTCTTACCTATTGTTTCAAAATCCGGGTGGCTTGCAAAATTAGTTGCTCCAAGAGCATGAAAGGCTAATAGGCTTGTACAATCTTCAAGGGACAATTCCTTCAAAGTATATGGCGATGCTCCAGTTACGGAAGCAACGGCAAGGTTACGTGTGGTGACGACGATCTTGCTTCCCATGGCCCCGACTTCAAATGGCTTTAAGAGGGAAGTCCATTTTTCGTACTTCTCATTCCAGATATCGTCTAAAACCACAAGAAACTTCTTTCCGGATAGACTGGACTTCAAATTAACTTGAAGCCCATTAAGATCTTCACCTTCACAGGACAACCTTGAGATTGACCGCCAAATAGTCTTTGTTATGTCAAAAACATCAAAAACATCTGACACACAAACCCAGGCTCTAATCTCAAAACAACTAGATACTTTGGCATTGTTATACAGCCGCTGAGCCAAGGCAGTCTTTCCAACACCGCCCATCCCAACTATAGGGACTATGCTCAACGTGGCATTGGAATTTTTGACCTCACTGATTAGTAGTTTGAGTATCTGTGCTTCTTCCTTCTCCCTGCCGAAAAACTGAGGCTCTGGCAAAGAAGTGGTGGGATCCCTTTTGTTGTTGTTGGATCTGTGCTCGACATTCTCTCTCAAGCTTAGATAAGCCTTCCTGGTGACAATCGCTTTCAACCTGCCATTGATCTCTTGTACCTTGGTTTCAGACAAGAGCGAGCGCAGGTTTGGATTCGATCTGGAGGATATATCTCGGCCAAAGCAAGAGAACTTCCATTTCTTCCGACCTCTGCTTGTGCTGGATTCTGCCTCCGACTCAACCTGAGTTGCTATGATAGCTAACTCATCAAGCAAGTCTTCCATGTCATAGGCCAAGTCCCTAACATCGTCTAGCCACAGTTTCACTAGAGGGTTACCGCTGAGTTGCCTGTCCTCTGCATCAGCCAGCACTGCATTGATTGTGACTAGCATCTCCTTCCACTCCTCAAGTAGGGTGGTGTTGATTCCTTCTCGTTGTGCATATCCCAATGCGAGAGAAGTCAACTTGTCGAACAGCACCTGAAAGAAGGAAGACAAGAAGGAACCCAAAACGATCCCTCCAACGGCCATGGCTGAATCGGCCACTGCAGAGAACAGCAAAGGTGTTATGGTGAAGCAAAGTGAAAACGAGCTAATGGAGAGAGAAAAACAATGTAATCCAGGAAGACCAGGACGTTCAGCAACCGACAATTTTTCAAAAAGACCGAGGCTTTCAATGGAAGCGAGGCAAAGGTTAAACAAATCAAAATAACATATACTGAGCAGAAATCAATGGAGTGATATGCTCTTGCCTTCACAGCAGCACCAACTGAAGTAACAATTTTTTGAACTTGAAGTAACAAAATTTTTTGTTATTATATTTGGTATTACACTTGACAGCAAGTATTTGACAACAAGGCATGAAATCGGTTTAAGAACCAAAATACGTTGCTGCTGCTGCCCCTTCTTTTGCCATTCATAGAAAGATTTCAGAAAGAATAGGTGGTTGTCTCTTACCTTTTCCGATCAGACTTTCTGGAGAAGACTGGTGAACGGGATGAGATCAACGACAGCAATCCAGCAAGCACGAGCGCTAGGTTCGCGCGAGTAGGAGAAGAACACCGTTGAGCAGGGGACGAGAAGAACGAGCTTATGGTGAATCAAAGCGAAAATGAGCTGAAGGGGAGAGAAGACTATCAAGTCCAGGAAGACCAAGACATTTCACTTTCCAGGGAGAGGGAAACGAAGACCAAGACTTCCCAGGATGCTTTCTGTCCACAAGTGCTTCTTTCGTACTATTTAGAGATTATCTCAGACATTTGTAATTTCAATTTTGTCATGTCCCGACTCTCGAACCCGCGACATCCCTTGCCAAATCGCCACCAGGTCATAAAAGATAGCGTCCTAGGCAATTGCTATCGACCTAAGCTTATATTGCGCAAGCGAAATGTACCATCTTCCATTCAATAAAATCGTATGGGATAGATAGAAAGTAAAGCCAGATTGCAAAATACGAACGGCTGATGGGAATAGATGATTCATAACCTTACAGAGCCATCAACTAATAAATACAACCCCATGCTTCGGGGTGGCCCTCTAGGACTCACAAAAAGATACAGGAGTCAAGTAAGGTTAACTCTCATCTATGCCAAAACAGTATTTCCCCACAAAAACAACCACAGTTCCCTGACTACAAAAAGGCCCTAACCCACTACTGGGAAGACTCGACATCCGTGTCGTAATAATCAACCGGGGGAGCCGGGTCATTTGGGTCATCACAAGAACTCTGGCTAGAACGCACAGAGGGGGCTACCGATTGCTCAGGCTCGAGATCGAGCTCCATATCAGGCGCGGGGTCCATCACTTCCCCATCAGGTGTATCAATATCCATCGGGTCCCAAGCGGGGATATTAGGGACCCCCTGTAGAGGTGGCCCCTCAAATCCTCGAAGCGGACCGAAGAGATCCATCCCATCACGAAGATACCAGGCTTTAAAGAGATGTGCCACCAGATGTGGCATCCCTTCATCAACCCATATCGTCGTGATGTGACGCTCCCACATCTGGTCCGTACCTGGTACCGGATGGAGACTGATATCAAGTGATGAGTCAGTGGGGGTGCCGAACCGCACCGGTCTTTCCATTACTTCGGACCTGAAAAATTTGTCCCGCGACGGGGTGAGAAATGAATCTCAGTGAATCAAGCCTAATCTCGGTTAGGACAATGATTCGCCCAGAACATCCTAAGTGCCACAAAAAGATCACAAGATAACAACAGATATATATATATATATATATATATATATATATAAATATATCAATCATAACAAGTCTGACAAATCTACCACCAACAGAAGTACAACCACTCAGGCATACACAAGTTCATTATTACTCAATGACCCACGCGACTGGCATGATAAATACATCAATAGTGCGATCCTGCACTCTTCTGGCAAAATCAGGTTACGTCCACTTTACCCTCTTAGCGACGGCTACTACAAGCAGTGTATCCAGTGCACCCGGCACGGCACTGCGAGTAGGCATTCCTTAAAAAGGAGCTTCGGTCCTTCACAAGCTGCGACCGGCATCCGATAATCCCTTAAAATCGTACGACTGGCACGGGGCATGGATTATCGTGCTTCTGACAAGTCGCAAATTTCCATACAATCAGTACGGTACAAGTACCCACGGTACAAAGCGAACTTGCCAGGTAGCGTCATTGACCCTTTAATTGACCACACAAATTGCACTCGGCAATCAATTCATTGATTATCTTGGATTAACGCCAAATTTCACAGGAAATACAATCAACTCGGCCCCAAGGCCCACAAGATTCCCAATTGAACTTTTCAGCCAGGCAAACAAACCAATCAAGCAATCTACTCACTCTCGAGTAATCCACTTAACCCGGCAATTTCAAGCTCAATTCATATTAGAAATCTTAATTCTTAGTCAAATTATAGCAATCAATCGTTCGCTCGTCTCTAACCTGTCACTCACTTGCGAGTAACTCAATCAAACAATTAATTGCTAAATTACCACAAATAGCTACAGACAAATAATCGATCGACCATGTATCCTAACCATGGTTTCTATCTAAACCGGTCCCGATCGAAATATTTTTTTTTTAATAATTAAATAAATAAATAAATACATAAATAAATAAATAATTAAAACAAACTAATCCTAAGCGCAATTAGCGCCCTAACCAAGGTTTAGAGTCAACTCACAATTTGAGTTAGCTCGATCGGCGACAACGGCGGCGGCGGCGGCGGCGGCGGCGACGACGATAAAACTAAGGTTTATCGCGCGGCGAATCGAGCTCAAACTTCGGTGACACCCCGTGGGAGTCCGGCGAGGTCGCCGGAACAGGTGGCCGGCGGCGGAGCTCCGGCGAGCGGCGGCCGGCGGCCTACAACAGTAAACAACTCAGAATATTCAATCGGCAACCTCACTGTTTTGGCCGTTTTCCGGCGACACGGGCCGGGACAAGGCCGGCCAAGGGTCGGGGGCTCACCTAGGGGTCGGTGGGAGTCGGCCGGGACAGGTGGACGGCGACGGAAGGCGGCCGGCGACGGCGGACAGCCGCGATCAGTGGCTGTCCTGTTTTTGCGTCGAAACAGGGCTCTCGGTCGGCGGCGGTTTCCGGCGGCCACGCGCGGCGACCGGCGGAGCTGAGCTGGGTGGCGGTAGAGGAGACTCAGGGGAGTCGTCTGGCGGTGGCGGTGTGGTACGGCGGCGATGGTGGCGGCCGAAACGAAGACCGGAACAACCCGGGTTCAAAAACAGAGCACCGAGACTTTCGGGCCGGATTCCGGCGGTTCCGGCGGCTGACGGTCGGCGACGAGGGGTCGGATCGGTCGAGGGGAGGTCGGGGGTTAGCTGGGTGGTGGTGGTCGGCGTCGGTGGCGGCCGTGGCGGCCGGAGGAGGCCGCGGAGTTCTCGGGTTCTCTGACCCGAAAACAGGGCAGGCCTGGCCGCGAGTTTCCTTCGGCGAAACGGCGGCGGCGGCGGCTCGGCCGGGGTCCAGGCGACGGCGGTGAGTGGCTGGGGACGGTGGCTGCCGGTGGGGGTGTGGTGGTCGCGAAAAACAACGGCGGACGGGGATGAATCGATCGGCAAGGAGGGGCTCTCGGCAAGAAGAAATAAAAGAAAGAAGAAGAAGAGAAGAAGAAGCAGCAGGAAGAAGAAGAAGGAAGCGGCAGAGAGAGGCAACGTTGGGCAGAGGGCAGGTGGGGCCCACCTTGACTTTGGGGCCAAAAATTTAATTTTTTTGTCTCATGTGAGTGAATTATTGGGAGGGGCAAAATGGTAATTTTGGCGCGCCGGGACTGAAACGAAATTTTTGGTGTACTGATCAAAGGGTAATTTCGGCAATTTCACTGGGCAAGTTCGATCAGGGTTAAGCTCGTTTGCAAAAACGGCAATTTAAAAATCGCCGCAGATAAATTTCAAAACTCAATCCGAAATAATCTAAAGTTCGGAATTCGTCCAAATTTTCGTCTTTTCAGTCCTTATAGTCCAAAATGGGCGTCGATTATGACTATACATTCATATCATTTAATCGACTCCCGGTACTTACAAGGGTTGAATTTCCAGGACGTCACAACTCTCCCCCACCTCTCTCCGTGCTTAATCGCACTGTGATTTTCCATTCTGTAACATCTCTTGTAAGTTATGTCTACATTTTCATGTATCTTTTCTATAAAATAAAAAGAAGCAAGGAAATAAATAGATAGAAAAAACAGCAAGAACTCAAAGAAGGGGGAAAAAAAGAAGCAAGAATAGGGGCAGGAGAGAGCACCACCGTCCCACGGCCACTGCCACGCCGTTGCCATCACCACCGCTGTTTATAGTCACCTTCACCGACAATATTTGAACTTTTTTCTTTTTCTTTTTTTCAATCAAGAACCACAATTTTTCAAAATTTGGCTCACTTGAAGCATGGGTTAAATAACTTGCCATGCTATGTGATTTTTACTGACGTGACTCACTTACTCATCAAAAGTAAAAAAATATGATTAATATTATGAAAAACATCAAATTTGTACATTTGTGATAAATTTACCCCAAATCATTTTTTTATCCTGAAAAATCTCAAACTCATATACCTATAATAAATTTACAAAAAACTATTTTTGACCATAAAAAGCACCAAACTAATATAACTGTAATAAATTTACCCTTCGTTAGATTGAGTTAATACTGAAAAAATCCAAATTAGTACACATGTCATAAACAGAAGGTAAAAATCCCAAAATGGTATACCCGTCAACTGTCATATATCATCCAACTCATCAATTTGACATTGAGATTTAATAAAAATTAAAGGAGGATAAATTTATCATAAGTGTACCAATTTAGGATAAAATTATTGTAAGTGTATCGGTTTGAATTTTTTTTATAAAAAAATAGTGTAGGGTATATTTATTGTAGATATATTGGTTTGAAGTTTTTTCATGATATTAGTACTTAAAAATAATTGTTGTTGTGGCTCCTTAGTGTACATATTGATTGATGAGGAGAGAAAAAAGTGTGTTGACTTGGACGACCTTAACGTTGAATATATCTCGGCTTACGTGGTAGCATCTCAAGATATCGTATTTGATGCCAATATGGACAATTGACTATTTAACAGCGTTAGTGTCGTATCAACAATTTTCAAATCTGCAGTTTTAATGGAAGCCTTGCCTACATTCGAAAAGTTGAGGTAATTGAATGAGCCCAAAAATAAAAACTAAAAAATTGCAGATACTTGATTACAAGAATGGTAATAATTCGGACACTTGAGCCGTTTTCCAAGAATTTGTCATACAATGATTGGTATAAATTCAAAATCTCAAACGTAATTTTGATAATGCGAAATTAATCCATTCAATCATCGTCTCGTTTCCTTGGTTGATCTCACTTTACTCATTTCATTTTAAAACTTTTTCATTCTTTCGTGCGAAAAATAATATTAAACAGTTTTTGTTAGTTTCAAACCATTACGAAAAGATTTCAGTGGCTATATGTGTAGCACATTCGGAAACTTTAATGTTCTCAATGTAGATTTCCTTTAGATATTCTGGAACTATTCGCTCGTAAAGTATTGCTCTTGCCCCTCTTTCTTGGGCCAATTCCATTTGCTTTACCTTTGATCTCCTCAACCAAAACTTAAAAAGGTATGTGAAGGCGGTTTGACCAAAATCAGATCAAACCAGTTTGATCACCGGCTCACTGGCTAAACCAGTGAAACAGACCGTCTTTCAAAATTGGATCCACCCAGTTTTAGAGTCTCACGACCACAGAATTGGGCTTTTGGCTGCAGTTGCACACAATACTTTTACCATGACAGCAAATTATTATGCCTGATAGAGGTTCTGGTATTATAGAATTACTGTCGTGGATGCTCCTCTCTCTTCTTGAGCATATGAGATGCGGGAAAACCTTCGTAATGCTCCAAATGAGGTTGATGCTCAACCTCTATGTCCACGGTACATTGCTACAGGTCATTAGAGACGGCTAACTCTATCTGTTCAACAAGAAAAACAAAAGCACACACTTCTGAGCCAAAAAAAAAAAAAGGGTTAGACACATCGGTCAATCCGTCAAACAAGTTACTTTGTTTTGCTCTGACAATTGTAAACAAGCCACTAAATCACTATCTAACCATAGATGATTTGCTGAAAATCATACTCTACGCCTGACACTAATGAACAGGAAAATCGTGTCAATATAGATCAGGATTCTCCTATCAAGCGGTCCCGATCGTTAACTACTACCTCAGCAACTTTCAACAGATCATTGAAACCCAACTTGCTGCGAAATTTTAGCACTTTAATTGCCACGTATACCATTAACTCAGGAAGACCAAGACTTCACTGGACATCATGTATTCTTTTATTTTATTTTATTTTATTTTGGGTAAAGGCAGTGAGGCGACAGTGAAAAGGAGATGATGCGAAAGAAACTATACAAAAATTTAGGAAGACCAAGACTTTCCAACACGCGTATCATGGATAATGAAATTTGACTCGTCAATTTTTACATTTGCATAATTCTGGAACGACAAATCAGGAAGTCCCCCCTATAAAAATTAATTTGCTATGTGAAACCAACAATTACAAGAGTAACCGTACAAACAAATCATATAAATACTTACCCCAATGCAACCAAAGACCAACCAGAACTATTGGGTACTTCCCATTCCAAATCTGAAAAATGCGTTCCTTTTGATGATTTTGTTTTTTCAGAATGGTCATTGTGATTGCGTTAGTAGATAACTATGCGGAATCACTGGCCTATAGTACAAGCTGATATTCCACATGCGCGAGGTCATGAGGATGATCCACTTATTATGGTTGTTGAAAATAAATCTTGAATTTGAGCTCGAAGTGAAATTATGAATATTTCGAATAGAATATTTGCGGACGTTCATCGTAGAAATCATATTTCCTTTTCGTATTGCCCAGCCTAGATCAAGAACGGAAGATATTCTGTATGGAAGCCTGATGCGATATTCACCCGGTGGGGTCCAAAGGTTTGTTGGACTTTGACCGTGAAAGAAACGAGAAGAGGAAAGTCTGTTGAAGAGAGAAATCTTTTTAATTGTTATTCTTGTAGGGTTGTCTTATTGGGAAACATATATACGAAACTTGTCAGAGTCGTTTTTTGGGCTTCTTCATCAGAGTGCATGTATATGGTTATATACATGAGTCGCGAGCGAGCCGTCGTCATCCAGCCGTGCCGATCTGCCAAAGTCGTGCCTCGCAAGCTCGAGCCCAGCTCGAGACTCACGCATCCATAGCCTCCATCGAGCTCGCCACCGCCCAACGCCTCTCACTCGACAGTTGATTCCACCTCAAGCCACCAGATCTGCAAGCCCGGAGCCTCCCGATGCTGGACCCGAGTTAGTCGCAGCCCTCAAATGAGCTTCCAGCTCAGCCGCCCCATCGTCCTTAGCCAAAAGGCACTGGCTCGGCCCGGCCCGGCCCAAAGAGTTGACGCACAGGTAATTTGGGCTCGAGCCGGGACATTCTAGGTATTGTTCATTTTGGACCATCTCGGGCTAGACTAGGCCCATTGACACCCCTAATCCTAGGTGTACCAATATGGACTGTTGACTATTTAACATCGTTAGTGTCATATCAACATTTTTCAAATCCGCAATTTTAATGGAAGCCTTGATCTACATTTGAAAAGTTGATATAATTGACTGAACGAAAAAAAAAAATGCACATGCTTGATTACAAAAAGGGTAATAATTCGGACACTTGAGCCGTTTTCCAAGAATTTGTCATACAATGATTGATCTAGATTCAAATCTCAAATGTACTTTTGCCGACGCGATAGTAATCCACTAACTCATCCTCTCGTTTTCTCGCTTGATCTCATTTTACTAATTTCACGTATAAAAAATTTCATTCTTTGGTGCCAAAGAGAATACTAAATAGTTTTGTTAGTTTCGAGCCGCTGCAAAAAGATTTCAGTGGCCAAATTTCAACACATTTGGAGATCTTTAAGTTCTCAATGTAGATTTTCTTTCGATTTTCTAGAATCATTGGATCATAAAAGTACAAGCCGATATTCCACAAGTGCGACGGTGGTGCCTGTAGGTTGTATCTTGCCTTGCTCGTGACAGGAGCTTAGGTAGCTTGGTGGGGTTTATTGTGACGAGAATTGTCTTTCGAGATAACTGTATTGCGGGTCATCTAGCTTGGTGGGGTTATTGTGACAAGAATTGTCTCCTGAGACAACTATGTTGCGGTTTGTATCGGGTCGCAATTGTAGTTCAAAATAGTTCACGGCAGACGAGACGCTTTTAAGATTAATCAAAGAAGCAACAAAGCATATTCTCCCTGATTGCTCCCACAAAATGTTCTACGACATGGTGTGGGTATTTAATTAGAAGAAAGGTGAACAATCAACTTTACCAATTCATGGGTAGCTCAGTTGGTTATGGCGCACTTGAAATTGTGTGGTTAGGCTCACTGGTCCCAGATTCGATTCTCCAGGTGATCACCCTCGGGTTATTTAAGTGGAGGGTCATGGCGGTGGGTTGCTTTGCTAATTTCTCTCGAGGAATAATTGAGGTGCGCACGAGCTGATCCGGACACCTTGATTATAAAAAAAAAAAACGATGAACTTTCACAAGATAGTCAGATTTGAACATATCATAATCTACAGGGTTCACTGAAATTTGGGTGCCCTATTTGCCAACTCGAAAACCCTTATCATAAATCCTATTTTTCATCTTTTAATTAGCTGTTATTCGAATTAAGAAAGCTTCTTAACTTGACTTAGAATATAGACCCTGATAAACGACATAATGATGCAGATAAATCTTTACTTAGAGCATGTCACAAAACGAAAAAAAGAAAAAGAAAAAAAAGACGAATTTCAGAGCATATCACTGCACCTACCAAAATTAATAGCTTGTGGTTTTTCTTTCGTCAAGTTGCAAATGATGAGTTGCCTACCTCGGCAGTGCTTGCATTTGGTCCTCAGCATGTTAATGTCATTAATTTCGGCAGTTACAGAATTAAATACTGTAACAAAGAAAACCATTATTACTATAATGGGCAAAGTCATAATTACTGAAACGGCAGAGCCATCATTACTGTAACTGATAAAGATATTATTACTGTAACGACAGAGCAGCGTTATTTTGCTGTTACGAGATTAACGCTATAACGGCATATTTAATTAGTCATTACTACTGTAACGAAATATCCGCTGTTATTTTGAAGTTACTCTACATTTGTTGTTAGAAACTACCGAAATTCACTTGTTTCAAAACTTTACACCTTCCCTCCTGCGAGCTGCCAAGTTGGATCCAAGTTATAGAACCATTCCGCCTATTTTGCAAGATAATAAAACGACATTATTATTTTTAATTTTGAAGCTACATTTAATGTTTAGAATAATATTAATGTCATTAACTAAATCTAAAGAGAGGCATCGGAGTCAAATAATTGTTCTCCATATTTGATTTTGTGTTTTCCCACCTAGTTAGGTCCTAAGTTTCCAGCTCACGCGAAAAGTAACCACATTGATATCAAGCTTGTTATATCTCATATTATTATTATTTTTTTCCTCCGGACGAAACCGGATATGCCGAATAGCCTGCGTTGAATTTGAATCCGAAACGTACTCGTTCATATGAGTAAGCTCGAGAGCGAAAAAAGAATTGCCCGGGGAGCTCGGCTCGGCCTAGCCCAAATAGAAGGGAAAACAATTGTGCGAGCTTGGAGCCATGACTCTTCTCTTAGAGCTTGAAGCTACCAAGGTTTGCTCGGCGTGGTTTAAATGTTTGGCGAATGCACGGTCTGAATGAGTCTGAGCAAGCAACTTCATTCTCGGGCTCGGGCTCGGGTTCGGGTTCGGGCTCACCCCGATGCTGTTATTTACACGAAGAAAGTATAATAGTTTCCAAAATCATAGTCCAGGCTGGGTAAGAATTTTAATGGTCGATATCCGACTTGGTCCGTCCATTCTTGCTACCTGTAGAATGACTAGTGTTGTTCCAGCCAAACGACCTTCTTTGAACTTATTACTCGAACTGTATGTCAAGTCCAAGTGCAGCCCCATCCATTTTGGGATTAAGGCTGGGGCTATCCACCTTTTGACGCGTGGTGTTTGGGCTTCGTAGTATTGCAATTGTCAAAATCGGTGGAATCCGCATGTAAATTATATTTCACAAGAGCACCCCAAACATTTTGAATTGCATAAAAATCAACTTGTAAATTCAATTTATAAGATCTTCCTAATCTTTTGAAGCTTAAATTTTTGTTTCATTTTCAAAATTTGAAGAGGATAATGCATTTATGATGCTCATAATGTGGTCGTTGGAACTAATTATAAACTCTTTTTCGTATTTCTTTTAATATTAAATCCGAATAAACTTATTGCAAATGTGCCAATCTAGTTATAAATTTTTTTTGGCCAATTTAGTCTTAAACCTTTTAATTTTTTTGTTAGTTCAGTCATTTCGACTAATTTTGATTGGAAATCACTGACGTAACACTGCCGGCATTGAGATGGTAATTTTTAATGAAATTTTAATATTTTTAAATTTATTTATTATTTATTATTTATTTTGTTTTCCTTTTCTTTCTCTTTTTTCCTCCTCTCTTCTCTTCTTCCTCAGCCTGTCGTCAATAGGCAACTGGCCAGAGGTGTCGGCCCATGAGATCGGCATCGTGAGGGGCCGTGATATATGGCCTCACTATCCCATGGGTGAGGCTTGCCCTTGCATAATCTGGCGATACTATATCATGGAGTTCATAAAGAAAAAAAAAAGAAACAATATTATATCATAAATAATGAAAGTTCACTTGTCACTTTTGACATTTGCAAATTTTGATGTTTCGCACAAGCTGTTGTTTAGACTAGGGGAGATTTCACAAGAGTTATTTTTCCGCAAATAGGTGCGGGTTCTTTCTCCTTTTGACCATAGCAAAATGTATCACCGACTTAGAATATGCTTATTTTATTTATATCTCATCTATAGATGAACATATCACGTAGCGTAGTTGAGAAAATCGCTTCATCTAAATCATTAGCGAGAGATATTTAGGTATCATTGGAGCATTCATTGTTAACTTAATAATCGCATGCAAAGTAATGATGTATTTTGTCAACAAAAGAGAAGATTCACAACACTTTAAATGAAGGCAACTAAGTTGAGTTGACTAGATGAAGACACGTGATTTGTCGTAAAAATCTAAATTTCGTAAAAATTGTTGAGAAAGATTGCATATAGATAAATAAGTAAAAAAAAAAAAAAAAGCAAAACCAAGAATAACCTTTTCTTTTTTTGTTCCTGTCTTTTGCCAATGGCCATCGTCAATATAATAATTTCGTTTCAATCAAGGTCAGAAAAAATTAACATTTACAAGAGTAATCAGACAAATACATTACGTACATACTCAGACCAATGATACAAAAAGGAAAAAAAAAAAAAATCAACAAGGAACTCTAGGGTACTTGCCCTAACCACAATTGAAGAAACTAGAGATAATTCGAAAAAAGTTCTCTATGAATGAAATCGATCAACTTGCGGCCCTCGGTGCCGCGAATAACATATCGGAATTCGAGCCAATCCCGACAACCTTTGCCCTCAAATCGATACCGCAAAGCCATCCCCCTTCTCATCTTCTCCATCGTTTTCTCTGTTGGTCGAGATCTCCCTCTTCTCTTGGGCACACACGAACAAGAAGCAATCTTTTTTTTTTTTTGCCTTTTTTTTTCCCCTTCAATGTGACCCAGCTGACTTACTGGAGGACGACCTTCTCGGGCAGAAGGGAGACTTTTAGGATTACTCAAGAGAGTAACGAAGCATAGTCTCCCGGATTGCTCTTCTCCGCCTTCCCTTTACAACAACGAAAAAAGAAAATGTTCTTTGAGATGACGTGGGAATTCAAATAGAAGAAAGATGAACCGTGAACTTTTTTCACAAGAAAGTCAGATTTAAATAAAGTATAATCTGCAGGGTTCATTGAAATTTAGTTATCATATTTGCCAACTTGAAAAAACCCCATTTTAAAACCTAACTTTGTATCTTTAAATTAGCTGTTGTTCGAAGTAAGAAAGCATCTTAACTGAGAATATAGACCCTGATGAACGACATCATGATACAGATTAATCTTTACGAAGAGCATGTCACGAAAGGTCACAGCACTTGCTAAAATTAATGGCTTTTGGTTTTTCTTTTGTCAAGTTGCAAAAGATGAACGTAAGTACAGCAGTTCTTACCCAAAAAAAAAAAAACGTGAGTACAGCAGTTGCCTCCCTCAGCAGTGTTTGCATTTGATCATCCCGAGAGATTTTGCCAAATACAGATGACAGTGGGATACTCTGCAAAACAAGCACAGTTGAGAGAATTCATGTCAATGAGCCAGGGCATAAGAAACAGATATTTGGAAGAGAAAACACGGCAAAAGGCTTAAATTGAAGAACAATATTAATTCCAGAGCAACCATACTTTCATGATTCTCACGCAAAGCATAGTGATTTACATTTACAATTTCTTTGGTGTGTCATCATCCAAGTGCAAAGATAAGCAATATACCGGCCCATTTGACGCATCTTAATTCCAGCAATGTAAGCAACTCCATGAAAGTATTATTTGTTTTGAGGGATAGTCACTTGTATGAAACAAGGTTGACTTGCTGTGCCCCGTTAGCATTACAACCTTTTCATTGTTTACTTCCCTGTCAAACAAAACAGAGTAACCGAGATATCAACCTTGGACGTTCAGTAGCTGGTTTTGTTGAAATTTGTGTGACGCATGTCCATGAAAAAACATGGACCTTTTAGCAGCGACTTGAGGAAGAGGAATGGAAATGCATCCAGGAGCAGCAGCAGTGGTTGAAGGACAAGTGTGGAAGAACAAAAGAAGTCTGAATCATTACCTGACGAACGAAAATTAAGACAGTGGAGAGAAATCTTCTTATTGGAACCGAACTTGATCCATTACGTTGAGTGGGATTTATTGGATAAGGTGCCAATAGTCGCTATGGAATTTCGACCACTGATCTGTCAGAATCTCACATTGAATGATGGGGGAATACTAGGAGAGAGGGAGGAAGTCATCCTCCGGCAAGTACGTCAGCTTCTGAAAGGGGAGATGGCTGTGAAGACCACTTAATAATCTTTCCCCGTTCCTCATATTTCTCATCCAAAGAGAGGACACGGAGGAAGGAAACTCAAGCCTCTACACATCTCATGTCCGCCACCATTGATAGTCCTTCCACATTCTTCATATATATCAAATCCAAAAATCTGGAACAGGACAATCAATTAGTACTGACTAATAATTGTCTTACATCCATGATGAACTATGAGAGTGATTAGACAACCAGAATTATATGCATAACCACCTGACAGCTACAAAAAATAACAAGACAAGAACCATTCCGAAGAATTTTTTTTTTTTTCCGCCGAACAATTCTACTGATTGCCCACACCTGTTGGTATATCTGGAAAGCTGGAAATGCAGTAACTTTACCCATAAATCACCAGATACTAAAAACGCAAGTTAAGTCAAGACTGGGTGGATGCTGGCTGTTGTTGGGATTGAGGCCAGAAATGAAACAGCAGAGATGGTTGGGTGCAGAGGAGGGTGAGTTTCAATCACTTGCTCTTCGAAAGAGCATTGGAGTGGATAAAGAAAAAAGCAGGCTCAAGGCAGTAGTGGAGATGGATGCAGCAGTGGCATACAAGAATATAATCGACTTTCGCAAGCAGTGCGATTGGACGCTAAAGGAACCTCTCCGTGGGATTCAAGCAGGGGAGATGGTTTCTGGAAATTCTGTGCAACAATTGAATTCGTATTAAGCATCGAATGGAAGGAGAGAAATGAAAGTAACCTTGGAAAACTGACTGTACATCAAAGAAGGAATCGCTGCAGCTGACAAATGAAAGGCCAAAGAAGGAAAGTTGGAAGCATTTTTACCTGAGGAAGAAGAAGCAGTCCACGGAGACTAATCTTTTATCATGGATCGGGCGTGATCAATTTCAATTCATTAGATCCGAACCAGATCTAGGATGTGTTGGATGAGGGGCCAATAGTGGCCAGTGAGTTTTGAGCATCCATCTTTTAGACTCTCGCATCCCAATATGTCCAGATATTGGAGGGAAGGAGGGAGGGAGGGAGGGAGGGAGGGAGGGAGGCCATCCTCTGGCGAGTACCTCAACTTGGGGCAATCACTAATCCATAACTCTCTTGGAGGGAGGAGAGATGGTTGCGAAGACCACTTGATAGTCTTTCCGCCTTCCTCATATTTGTTATCTCAAGAGAGGTTAGAGAGGAAGGAAAGACGACTCCACGCATCCTCCTCCGAAGAGGGAAAGCACACCTCCTCTCCCTCCCCTCCCATGTTCCTTCCGAAGTCAATTGTCAAATTACCGGAGGGATGTGAGGAGGGGTAAGCCCCATTCTCTCACTGGCTGCTTCACATTCTCGCACTCCCTAATCTAAGTGTCTTCAAAGCTGCAAGTTGAGGCATCGGGTTGTTGCTGGTGGGGTCATGTGGAGGAATGGTTAATCCCATGAGTTTGGGAAACTTCTCAATCAGCAAATCTCTAAGGGTGCGCATCTTGCTTGGAAGCTTTTCTAAACTTGTGCAATCCTTCAATTCAATTCAAGTTTGCAGGGCAGCTCTATTTCTCCTTCTCGTGCCATGAAAGATGTGCGGTGATGGCTAATTCCTGGAGGCAAATTCGATTTAGCATCTCATTTCCATGTCACAAGTATGTTAGCTTGTCACACCCAACTATACAAAGCTTCTTTAGCTTGATCAAGCAGCTCGTATGCCCATGATCAAAGCAAACAAGCTCGGGCAAGATTTTCAATTTTGAAAATGGTCAAAGAAGTTGGGTACACCAAGCTCTTTAAGATATCCTCAAGGTATAACTCACGGAGAGATAGAAGACTAACCACAGAAGTTGAGTTATTAAGACGCAGGCATGAATGAATTTCCAGCTTTGTGAGGCGATTGAGTTGACAAGGCAATGTCCCGACGAACGAAGGACAGCTCCGGACAACAAGGCGCTGAAGACAGGGCAATTGTTCTTCTTCTGGCCTCCCGGCATAACGAGACCAATCCTTCCATGCCCACATCTCTTCAAATCTAATCAGATCTGATTCTACAAGGACTGGAGTATCTTCTTATAAATCCTCGAAACCCCCACGGAAAAGGCGCTACCTTGCCTTGAGGAACCACCCAAAGCTCGTCCCCGTATAGAGATACTAGATGCTCATCATGACTGACTTGCGAATCAAGATAAAAAGAGGGCTATTAGCTGAGAAGATGACCTATCGTTGGCTAAATTGAAGTATTTTGGCAAGAAATTAAATCTTGCCAATAGAATTCCTCCTTCGAACAAGACCAGACCCCGAATGAGCGCCTCAAGTGCATCCAAATCCTGTAGTTGGGGATAGTGAAAGCGCAGAGTCATACTTTATCCATCCATAGACAAGAAACTCACAATTAACGAGGATAACACTTCAGTAGTCACTGGCCATTAAAGCAGAGCTTAAAATTCCACATTTATAAACAAAGAAATTTTCGCATTAATTATGTGATATAGCCACAGATATCTGAGCTACTTGGTATTAGAGATTGATGAGGCTAGCATAAATATTTCTATTCCCAATATTTTGCTAGTGGGAACAATTAGATTAGTTTTTGTTCCATTATAAGCTAGATATAAGATGGCAGAAGCTCCCCGTAGCTGATTTGTTATACAGTATTTTCAATGTAAAGATCAGATTCCTATAAGTCCAATTAGTGCAAGAACAATAACAATCTAACTGAAAAAGTTGTCAAAGTCATGAAATGGAGAAAAATGAGTAATACTCACCAGAGGATTGGATGGATCATCAAGCAAAACTATGCAAGGCTTCTTCAAATGCAACTCTGTTTTCTGACCACCTATTTATACGGTCAAAGCACCACATTATATGTGCAATTGCATCCCCTTCCGTCACAATCACATCACAGCATCCACAATACTGATCACTCTTTTTTTTTTTGGAAGTGATTATTATTTAGATCATATGCAGTGCACCGAATCAAACCAAAGGCTTCTTTCTTCTTCCTTTTGTTTGGCAATACACGGCACATGACACCGAGACGGAATCAACCCTACCCCCACTGCATTCGTAACTGATCCTTCCAAGAGATTTTGCCAATACAGCGTCGCAAATGGTACCCTGCGAAACAAACACAGCACGGATGAGCTAAGGGCACAAGAAAAAGTCGTTGGGAGGAGAAGATACAACAAACGCTGAAAATGCAGAGGAATGTGATTTTGGAACGCTATGAAAATTTCCCATCAATATAGCAAGAGGGAAACCGATCTGAAAAATCTCAATTGAGGAAAATCAGTTTGTGTTAAGCATCCAATTGGGGAAGGAGAACTGAAATCGATGCGTTCACAGACCAAAAACTTTCCACCTTCATCATATTTGAGATGCGAAGATGAGAGGGTGATGGGAAGGGGAGGAAAGTCCTCCTGTATCGTGGCGAAAGAAGGGAAGAAGTCGGAAGCATTTACATGAGGAAGAAGAAGCAGTCCACGGATTGGGCGTGATCGATTTCAATTCACCGGATGTGATCGATTTCAATTCACTGAAAGTGAAAATGCGGAGGAATATGATTGTTGGTGATAGTGCATTTGCGTTCACAAGGTGTTTGGGCATGAATAATTGAATGTCAGTCTCCGACCTTCAGTCGGTGGTTTCCGGGAAAAAGGTAAAATGAATTCGTATTAGGCATCCATCCAAGTGAAGACGAGAAACGAAATTGATGCATCCAAGAATGAAAGGCGAAAGAAGGAAAGAAGTTGGAAGCATTTTTACCTGAGGAAGAAAACGGCAGTCCACGGAGAGTAAGGATCCGGCCTCATCGATTTCAATTCACTGGATCCGAACGTGATCAATCTCGATGAAAGGGATGTGTTGGATGCGGGGCCAATAGTGGCCAGTGAGTTTCAAGCATCCTTCTTTCAGATTCTCCGAGCATCTATTTATGTACAATTGTTGGAGGGAGAGAGGGAGGCCATCCTCTGGCAAGTACCTCAATTTGGGGCAATCGCAAATCAATAAATGTGTGAGAGAGGAGAGATGGTTGGGAAGACCGTTTGATAGTCTTTCCACCTTCCTCATATTTGAGATGCAAAGAAAAGTTAGAGAGGAAGGGAAAAGAAGACTCCACGCATCCTCATCCGCCTCCGAAGAAGGAAAGCAAGCCTTGTCTCCCTCCCCTCCACCCATGCTGCTTCCATCAATTATCAGTTCCACGAGGGAGGTGAGGAGGGGTAAGCCCCATTCTCTCACTGCCTGCTTCACATTCCCACACCCTCCAATTACAAACTTCCGCAGATTGGGAGGGAAACCTCCTTTGGGGAAGCATTCGATATTTGGGCTATCCACAATATATAGCGTCTCGAGGGAGGTAAGATGATGCCACTGATTTGGTAGACACTTTATCTTCGGACAATTAAAAAGACGAAAAGTTGAGAGGGTGATGGGAAGGGGAGGGAAGTCCTCCTCTATCTCCAACGCTGGACACCCGTATATAATCAACTCAATGAGATTCTTACAGCTGGCAATGTTACAGCTGGCAAT
Source organism: Rhodomyrtus tomentosa (assembly GCA_028455895.1). Classification (NCBI taxonomy): domain Eukaryota; kingdom Viridiplantae; phylum Streptophyta; class Magnoliopsida; order Myrtales; family Myrtaceae; genus Rhodomyrtus; species Rhodomyrtus tomentosa. Next base: position 41,199,439 of record JAPCWY010000003.1, on the reverse strand, counting down.
GCTGGCAATAGACTTTATCTTCGGACAATTATAAAGAGCAAGACTCGAGAGGGTGATGGGAAGAGGAGGGAAGTCTTCCTCTATCTCCAATGCTTGACAATGTCGAATTCTCAGTTCAGTGAGATGGGAGAGCATGGGAAGGCATTGAGGTAGGCTTCTCAGATTCTCGCAGGAGCCAATATACAAATGCTCCAGCGATTCTGCTACGTTGACCTCTTCCAGCGACTCCACTCCCACGCACTCCTGGATCATAAGTGTCTTCAGAGCATTAGGTCGAGGCATCGGGCTATTGCTGGTGGGGTCATGTGGAGCCATGGTTAATCCCATGAGTTTCGGACACTCAGTAATGCTCAAATACACGAGGGTGTGCATATTACTTGGAAGCTTTTCTAAACTCATGCAATTCCTCAATTCCATCCTTTCGAGGTTGCAGGGCAGCTCCATCTCCCCTTCTCCCGCCACAAATGATGTGAATCGAGGACAATCTTCGATGACTAATTTCTGGAGGCAAGTGAGATTTAGCATTCCATTTTCATCTTTCCACAAGGATGTTAGCTTGTCGCATCTTGTCATACTTAGCTCCTTTAGCTTGACCAACCAACTCACAAACCCATAGTCAAAACATACAAGCTCAGCAAGATTTTTAATTTTGAGAATGGTCAAAGAAGTTAAGTCGACCAAACTCTTTAAGATCTCCTTACTACAATCCTCAAGGTATAACTCGCTGAGCGATGGAAGATGAACCACACTGGCCGAGTCATCCAAATGCGGGCATGAATGAATTTCAAGCTTTATGAGACGGTTAAGTTGACAAGGCAATGTCCCGACCAACGAAGGACAGCTCCGGACAACAAGATGTTGAAGATAGGAGAATGAGACTTCTTCTTCTAGGCTCCCGGCATAAGGAGACCATTCCTTCCATGCCAACATCTCTTCAAACTTCAAAGTTGTTAAGGATGAGAAAGGTCTTTTACTTCTGCAAAATTCTGAGCCTATCGTCCTTACTGCATGTAGACCTTCCAAAGATAATTCCTTAAGTGAGGGTAGTTGTCCAAGGCAAGGAAGCAATGCAACATTAGGACAGCCCCGCAAGTGCAAAGAAACTAACTTAGAGTAGGATGAACCATCTAACCATGAGGGGAATCCTGCACCACCATAGTGCGAGATAGTGAGATTTTCCAGATTAGTGTGAGGTCGTAGAGAGTTGAGCACCTGTGCTTCACGCTTATGATTATGGAGATTTCCCAAATGTTCTTCCCAATGAAAGGACAAGTTGGTAAGGCCTACCTTTCCAAACAAATCAGCATCCGCTGCATGTGTAACTTTTTCCACCTTTTGCAATTCTGATATGAATAACTCTCCTTGAAGATGAGGCAAGTGCTTCAACTCCTTTAACTGCGACCCTTTCTCCGTTCCTACCACAAACTTGGACAAGATAATAAGATTCTTTAAATTGCCAATGCCTAATGGCAGCTCTTTTAGATTTCCTGTGCCTCTAATGTCAAGAAACTGTAAGCTGACCAATTTTGTGATTCCTTGAGGCAACGTAGAAAGATTTTCACAACCTCTTAAGACCAAAGCTTGTAATTTACACAAGTCGCCAATTGACTCGGGTAGCGTTTTGATATTAGTGTACGAGAAATTGATATTTCTAAGATGTTTTAAATCACCAACACAGTTCGGTACCTCTACGATGTCACAATGACATACCGAGAGTGCCCTCAAGTACTTCAATTCTTGTAGCAAGTCATGTAGCACCTTGCTGGAAATATGGAATTGGCTCAAGCCCCTTCTAGATCCAACATGTAGTAGAATTAAACTTCTTAGCGCCTTCATTCGGTGATATGCTCTCATGCATTGTGATGTAACATACCGCGGCGAGATGAATGATGCATATCTAGTTTTTTCTTCAAGAGAAGCATCATCTTCATTGCCCACCAGTTGAGACTCCCCGGAGGTAAAGCACGTCCCTCCCTCGATTGACTTTGCTAGGTCATTCAAAAGATCGTGCATCAAAAACTTCGATGTGTCAACGCTAGATTGTTGAAAAAAGGATCTAGATAATAACTCATTGAAGTAATTCCGTCCTGATCTCAAGATATTCTCTTTTATTTTTCTTCCATCTAAAAAGCCCCCTGCCATCCATAAGAGTACTAACTCATCCCTATCAATTTCATAATCCTTGGGAAATACCGCACAATAAGAAAAACATCTCTTCAAATATGAAGGAAGATGGACATAGCTCAATTTCAAAATGGGGAGAACCTCATCATTCTCTGCCATCGGAAGATTCCATGTTATGTCATTTAAGGTATCTTCCCATTCATTGGGATTCCTTTTATTACGTAGGACGCCGCCCAACATCTTCGCTGCCAAAGGTAAACCTTTACATCTTTCAGCTATCTTCTTGCCTATTGTTTCAAAATCCGGGTGGCTTTCAAAATTTGTTGCTCCAAGGGCATGAAAGGCTAATAAGCTTGTACAATCATCAAGGGACAATTCCTTCAAAGTATATGGCGATCCTCCTGTTAGGGAAGCAATGGCAAGGCTGCGAGTGGTGATGACGATCTTGCTTCCCCTAGCCCCGACTTCAAATGGCTTTAAGAGGACAGTCCATTTCTCATAGTTCTCATTCCAGATATCGTCAAAAACCACAAGAAACTTCTTTCCGGATAGATTGTCCTTCAACTTAACTTGAAGGCTGTTAAAATCTACACCGGCGTAGGACGACCCGGTGATGGACTGCAAAATAGTCTTTGTTATGTCAAGAACATCAAAAACATCTGACACGCAAACCCACGCTCTTGTCTCGAAACAGCTATGTACTCTGGCATCATTATACAGTCGCTGAGCCAGTGACGTTTTTCCAACACCGCCCATCCCAACTATGGGGACTATGCTCAACATGGCATTGGAATTTTCGACCTCCTTGATTAATAGTTCGAGTATATGTGCTTCTTCCTTCTCCCTGCCAAAAAACTGAGACTCTGGCAAAGAAGTGGTGGGATCCCTTTTGTTGGTGTAGTTGGATCTGTCCCCAACATTCTCTCTCAAGCTTAGACGAGCCTTCCTAGTGTCAATGGCTTTCAACCTGCCATTGATCTCTTGTACCTTGGTTTCAGACACGAGCGAGCACAGGTTTGGAGTCGATTTGGAGGATTTATCTCGGCCAAAGCAAGAGAACTTCCGTTTCTTCTGACCTCCGCTTGTGCTGGATTCTGCCTCTGACTCAATCCGAGCAGCGTTGAACTCGAACTCATCAAGCAAGTCTTCCATGTCATAGGCCAAGTCCCTAACATCGTCTAGCCACAGCTTCACTAGAGGGTTACCGCTGAGTTGCCTGTCCTCTGCATCAGCCAGCACTGCACTGATTGTAACCAGAATCTCCTTCCACTCAAGCAGGGTGGTGCTGACTCCTTCTCGTTGTGCATATCCCAATGCGAGAGAAGTCAACTTGTCGAACAGCACCTGAAAGAAGGAAGCCAAGACGGAACCCAAAACGATCTCTCCAATGGCCATGGGTGAATCGGTCACTGCAGAGAACAGCAAAGGCGTTATGGTGAAGCAAAGTGAAAATGAGCTAATGGAGGGAGAAAACAATGTAGTGCAGGAAGACCAAGACGTTCAGCAACCAACAATTTTTCAAAAAAGACCAAGGCTTTCAATTCTTTTGCCATTCATAGAAAGATTTCAGAAAGAATAGGTGGTTGTCTCTTACCTTTTCCGAGCAGACTGGTGAACGGGATGAGATCAACGACAGCAATCCAGCAAGCACGAGCAGGAGGAGAACACCGTTGAGAAGGGGGCGAGAATGGGCTATGGTGAAGCAAAGCGAAAATCAGCTAAAGGAGAGAAAAACGATGAAAGTGCAGGAAGACCAAGGCTTCGAGGATGCTTTTCTGTTCACAAGCGCTTCTTTCGTACTATTTAGAGATTATCTCAGATATCAGTTAGTCTTTTCTGCTTTTTTCTCTCTCTTCCTTTCGCATCATTTTCATTAACTACTATCTTAGCACCCTTCAGCGGATCATTGCCGCCCATCTTGCGAGGAATTGTTAGCACTGTAATTGCCACATAACTCAGGAAGACAAAGACTTTATTGGATGTCATGGACTTTTTTTTTTTTGTAAAGAAATTGAAGCCAATGTGAAAAGAAGAGGGCCTGCATGATATCACTTCTACTTCTCAATTAATTTGACAGAGAAATCCATTTGGTAAAAACACTTCCGAAGTAAAAATTTATTTGGTAAAAAAAAAATTGACTTCTCGGCTTCAGAACCACTTATGGCAGGATTTTTAACTTTTTGGTAGGGTTTTTGGCCAAGTTTTAAAAGTAAAAATTTTTAATTTCTCATTTCCAGAATCACTTCTTAAACCACACCCGACGACCGCTACCGCCGAAGATTTTGTTAATAATATTTCAAAAGTAGAAATTTTCAACCGTTACCAAACTAATTTCTCTGATCAGAAGTCAATCTGGAGCAGAAGTAGAAAAATTAACTTCTGCATTTGAGAAGAAGTAGAGAAATCAACTTCTGATCAGAATTTAATTTATGAAATAGAAGTATTGCCATGCGCGCCCTAAAGTTCAGGAATACCAAGACTTTTCCGGACACAAATTGGCTTTATTACTTCACTTTTCACATGGCTTCTGTTTGTCCTTTTTTTTTCTTCAGTTTGAATGAAATATTTTTTGACAACTAACATTAATTGTTGTTCTCTTGCTTCAAATTAATAATACAATAAATTTCCTCAAACTGTTTTCATGTTTAATCATTCATTTATCTCTATTATGCTTGTTAATTAGAATTATGTCTAGATTTTCATGTATCTTATCTAATTTATACTTAGCTAAAAGAAAAAAGAGAGAGCAAAAACACAAATCAAAAAAGAAAAAAAAAACTGAAAAAGAAAAAAAAAATGAGGGAATGGGGCTAGAGAGCGCCGAGACATTATAGAAACTTATGGAAGAATGAAAAGATTGTAGCAATAATTATGACTGGATTTTTTAGAGCTGTACACTGTTAAGTTTTGGAAAAATATAACCACTAAAACTCTAAATTTAGACATAATTGTTATCACCATAAAGTTTACTTATATCCCCCCCCCCCCCCCCCCCCCCCCCCAAATTTCCTTAATTAATTATTTTATAAATATTCTGTCAATGGATGAATTTGCAAATTAATAAATTTACTTGTCTCTCATACATTTCAATTCGAATCTATCCTATCTAGTAATAACCTTGCCAAAAGAAAATTCCAGATCTCGAAATATTTTTTATTTTCCACATATTTTTGAATAATTTCTTCAAATTATACCAATAATCATTTTCATTAATTAACAATACAAATAATACATAATAAAATAATTTTTCCAAAAAAAATTTAAGGTCAATTTTTTACTAAGTCACATTGCATGTGCAGTTTGGCTAGTAGATGGAATGCAAAAGGATTGTGGATAAATACATCACAAGCGTCATAACTTTCATATGATACTTTTTTTAGTATCATAACTTTTTTTCTCGGCCAGTTAACTACCATAACTTCCAAAAATGTTCATTCGAGTGCCATAATTTTCAAGCGATCACTTAAGTGCTAGTTTTATTTTTAAAACTTCATCAAGTGCTAAAAATCTAACGTGCCATAGCACTAATGGTAAACGTTGTTAAAAAGTTATGGCACTCAAGTGATCGATTGAAAAGTTACGTGACACTCGAGTGATCGGAAAAAAAAATTATGACACTCAAGTAAGTATCATACATAAGTTATGGCACTCAACGGATCGAAAAAAGAAAAAATTTATGGCATTCAAGTGAGAGTCGTACGAAAGTTATGACATAGGCAGAGTCCTTATCCCGAAAGAACTAACCTTCTTAGCGATATTGATTTAATAGAAACTTCCACTTGCTTGCATTCAAAGCGTACCGTGCCACAGGGCGGGATCGTCTTTTGCATTTTTCGCATAAAGTTGGTCAGACCTTAATTATTTCAATTGAATCAAAAGATGGAGAAAATAGAAAAGTATCGTGAACATAATTATTTCGATTTGTATCAGATTCTTCAAGTTCAACCAAAAGATTGATACATGGCGTGTGAGATGAAAATGGGAACAAAAAAAATGGGATGAGAAAATCAGGTAGCCCACAGTAAAAATTACTTTGCCATGCGAAATAAACAATCACAAGAGTAATCAGATAAACAAATTGTACACGTTCTCACCAGACCGCAACAACAAATCAACAACAAGACATGCCATTGTACTTCCCAGACCAAATCTAAATTATGTGATTGTTTTGAGGATTGTGTTTTTCATGAATTGCCCTTACGATTCTGCTAATGCAGAACTATGGGGGACTGCTGATCACCACAAGTGATTGAGGCCTAATGTGACAAGCCGATATTCCACAACCACGAGGTCACGAAAAAAACCATTCTACTTCTCTATTTCTGTTCCAAACTATTTTTTGAACAAGTTTGTAATAGAAATTTGTTCGGTAACGTAGTTCTATTTTTCTATTTATGAAACAAAAAGTTATTCCAAAAATAGATTTGAGGAATAAATGAGAAACAAAAATGTTATACTTCTTGAAAAACAGAAACGAAAATTTTCTAACCCCAATTTTTTCTCAAGCACCTACTGTCGTCGACCACCACTCGTCGCCGCTCGCCGTCGCCCCTCGCCTCATCGCCGGTCGCCACTGTCGCTTGCTGCCACCGTTGCCCACCGTCGCCATTTACCGGCTGCCACCTATCAGCGACCTCCGCTGCCCGCCACCCCCCCGACCACCGTCGTTGCCCTCCGTCGGCCGCCACTTGTCGGCGACCTTTGCGGGCCATAGCTATCGCCGTCGCCTTCCGCCGCCCTCCGCCGCTGTCGGCCACCGCCGATCTCACACATCGGCGATCTCTGCCAGTTGCCACCCCCCTCCACTGACCGTCGCCCACCACCATGGCCTTCGTCGTCGCCGCCGCCCGAATAAAATATAAATAATAATTTTTTATTTTTAATAATAAATAATAATTTCTTGAAGTAGAAATTTTTAACTACTGTCAAACGAACTTCTATAATGAAGTGCGAGACAAGTTTAAACCTGTATCCAGGTATGCTATCCCACACAATGGCAACCATGCCTCAAAGTGACTGCCTTTTAGCACACCAGGTTTAATCTTGAAGCTCAACTTTATTGATCCCAAAATTTCTAATTCACAAGATCCACCAAGTGGCGAGTGAACAGCATACTGAACCACATCGCACTTTTGTGTTAACAAGATGAATTTAAACAGAGGGAGCATGCTTTGAGAGAAGAGAGAAAATACAGAAACTCATGACAAAAGCACACTGAGGACTAGAAGAGTTTTGCCCATTTCCATTCATTCATATGCCTTTTATAGGCAAATACCAGACACTATTTACATTGGATTCTATGATCCATAAGGCGACAAACTGACACAAGGCGACAAACCCTATTGGGGTATTGTGTCTAATTATTGTTACAAACATGCACGCTTAGGACATGCGCGTGATCGATAAAAGTGACTGAAAGCAAACATTGACTAACAGAAGTAAAGTGGCTGTCTTTGGAACCCATGTGGCCGACAACTTGCCAATCATGCTCGAAGATGGTCAGGATCAGGATGATAATTCGCATCATCTGAGTCGGAGCTGTCAGGGCCACCATCTTTCTCCTTTTGATAAGCTCGAAAATATCTTTCAAGCCTTTCTTGTTCAAAAGCTTCAATCATGGCATCTGTCTCACGATCTGGGTCTTTAGCCATGCCACGATTATTGGAACTTGACGGGATATCCTCTGGGGGTAAACTTGGCTGTGGAAATCCATAATCATATGGATCTTGGGACAAAGGTCCTCTCCAAGGGTCTTCAGTGTCCATTGAAGAATCTGGTTAGTTGCTTCTATATTCTTCAAGTGCTTCAAGTGTTAACGGATGAATCTTGAGTCTATCCCATGAGAGATTAGTGGATGAATATGGCCAAATCTCTGAAGGAATGACTTTTTTTTCTTGGAATAAAAACCTCTGAAGCTCTCGTAACTCATATCCAAAAGGAAACATGGATCTCGGTGGAGTTTTGTACACATGAGCCTTATGTGCCTGCACATTTGGTTTGGATGTGGTTATCCTTGAGGATAGAACATCTGCTTGACGTTTAGGTCTTGTATAGTGCCGTGGCCTGTGGAAGAGGATAACTGTGTGCCTCTCTAGTTCAGGACGACCAATGCGCCTTTGCTTGATGAAAATTTGACGCCATGCTTGCAATGGTTGAAACCATGTGAGCATTTCTGTAAGGGGCTTCTGGTCGAAGAAATTTATCATTAAGGTATTAGAGAGAACCTTAATAATCTTGTCTGTAGAAATTCAATGGCAACAGTATAGAGGTTGAACAGAAACCAGAAAAACCATTTGAGTTCTTCAGGAAATTCATAATCAGGAGACCACTGAAGCAATCGGATAAAGGGATGATCAGGATCAAGGCCTCGTGGATTTAACATTAACCCACCATAATCTTTGAAGATCTGATGCTTATAATTCCACATATGGTAATATATTTTATGGAATAAAGTATTCTGCTCAATCTATTGAGGTACTTCTGGGGGATATGTGTGAGAATTCCATTAGTTTTCTCACGTATTCTGAGTTCGAAAAGTACCAGGGTGCAAGGGGTTCTTGCAAATGTACATGTTGATGGACGCAACAGGTTCTTTGGGTCTAGAGAGAAAGTTAGCAAAAATATTTTTCTTTCCAGGAATGTATTTGGTATCAAAAGAGTATTTTGAAAACAATTCTGCCCATCGCAGAAGCTGAGAATGAGGAATTTGTTTCTATTTAAATTTGAACATTTAGGGAAACGATGATATGTCCATTTCAATAACGAAATGATGGCCAATGAGGTGAAACTCAAATTTTTTGATACAATTTTTTATAGCAATAATTTCTTTGAAAGTGGAATGATAATGCATTTCTGCCTATGAAAACCGTCCATTTTTGTAAGCACAGATTTGACGCTTACCATCAATTTCTTCAAGAAGAACAGCAACCCAATATTTGTCATTGGCATCAGTCTGCAAAATTCATTTTCCTGTGGATGGAATTTGCATGGGTGGAAGATGCTGCAGAATTTCCTTAAGATAAGCAACTGCCTAGGTTTGCTTAGGACCCCATGGTGGAGCATTCTTCTTAAGCATCTTCTGAAGAGGGTGAAGAGCCTGTGATATCTTGGGGACAAATTCCCGTAGATAATTTACCACATCCAAGAAAGATTGAACCTCTTTAACTGTAAGGTTCTCATCAAGATACTTTTGAAGCTCTTCAGCAAGATGAGGTCCAGGGCAGTATGATCCTTCCTTGAGATGCATACCAAGGCATTCAATTTCCTTTTGAGCAATGACCATTTTCTTCTGAGAAAGCATAAGTTCATGCTGTTGAACGATCTCAGCAAACTGTCGGAGCAGTTGACAGTGGGAATCTTCATCAGGACTGTATAGAAGGATATCATCAATGTAGATCTGCGCGTTGGCCAAAAGTGGTTGAAATATTCTACACATTGCCTTTTGGAAAAGGGAAGGTGCAGTTTTCAGGCCAAATGGCATGATAGTCCACTGAAAGTGTTGGTTAGGAATGCAAAATCCCGTTTTTGGACGATCCTCGGGATGAATTCCTTATTGCCAAAAACATGCTTTCAAATCGAACTTTTAATAGATTATTGCTTGAGCAAGGCTAGAGAAGAGGGAGTTTTTGTGAGGGAGAGGAAATTTGTCATCTTGAAGAAACTTGTTCATAGGCTGATAATTGATGACAAGTCGGAGTTTTCCTCGATTTTGTTCAACTCTCTTATTGACATGGAAAGCTTCCCAAGCCCATTGAGAACTTGATGGTTTAATGAGTCCTTGGGCGAGAAGTTTCTCGCACTCTTTCTAGGCAAGAGCAAGATGCTCTAGATTCATACCAAAATGACTAGCCTTAGTAGGATTAACATCTTCATTCTTTTTTAAGGGCAAACGAACATAAAAAGTGAAGTTTTTCCATAGAGGATGGGAACAAATCTGGAAAAACTGGGAATGAGAGTCTGCACAACAAGATGACAATGACTGGTGATAGGGTCAAGAAGTTTTGGTTGTATGATAAAAAGCCACTGAATGTCTACAAATTCTTTGAATTGATCTTCAAACTTCAAGCCATTAGGGACAATCTTAAGTTGGGGTAACTGAGAAAGTATATCCCAACCAATGATGATGTCTTTATCATGGGAATGACAAACAAGAATTTTTGTGGTTATCGAACAATGTGGGAAAATTTGGAGGGTGGCTGGCTTACTGCGAATTTTGGTGGCAAAAGTATCTCCAGAAGCAGAAGTGAAATATCTAGTATATGGTGTCCAAAATTCTTCTGGGAGAATTTTTGCGTCTAAAAGAGATGCAGCAGCACCTGTATCAACAAGGGCGATGACCTGGATAGATCCGAAGGTCTTGGAGATGGATATATCAATAGGGATGTATAGGGAATGGAGGACAGGAGATTTAAGATGAAGTAAATATGAGATTTCGGTTGGGCAAAAGGTAAAAATATCACCTGGAGATTCATCAGAATCGAATGAGTATGCTTGGATAGCACACAGAGTATCAGGTGATAGTTCATCTTCTACTGAGAAGACAGACTCAATATCTTCATCACCGAGGGAAATTCTAGTGCTCTGGGAAATCTTCTGTATCATGTAATTTCCTTGACACTTCGCCTGGGGACACTTTTTTGCAAAATGCCCTTTCTTGTTACAGATGTAACACCAGTCAGACTTCTTTTTGCCGGACTTGGAGTGATGTTTCTCTTTTTTCAAGAACTTCCATTTACCTTTACGGTGCTTATAGTTTCCAAAAGAAAGTTTCTTGAAATGGCATTTTTTCTTATGACCCGAGTAGGATGAATTATTGCAATATCTTGAGCACTTAATCTTGAGATCTGGACGATAACAAGCCTTATATAGATGATGATTCTGTTTCAAGTAGGATTGAAACAGTTCGTGCTTTCGACACATATCTTCGACGGCCACATGGACTGCTTGTTGGATTTTTTCGAATGTGGCTGATTGTAAAGTTCGGTTGTTGGAGTGTAAAATCTTTTCAACTGCATCACCGATCTCTTTGGGAATAGAAGCCAAGACAGGCTTCAAATTGATATCATTACCGAGATGATAAAATAATTTAATCATCTCTTTGAAATGGTAATCAAGATCTCCGCGAAGAGTAGAACAACATTTTCTTTCAAAGAACTCCTTTCTATTGAGCTCTTTCTCATTGTTAGGTTGACCAATGAAGTAAATATGGATGATCTAGATTGCTTGGTCAAGTGACATAGTCAAGAACGAAAGCTGATCTTGGGATGATGCTGCTTTCCACCAATCCTTTAAGGAGCCTGTGAGTTTTGCAGTAAACTCGAGCAATACTTCATAAGTGTTATGTTCAGTCAGATTCCTTGCTAGCATCCAAGCATGAAATTCTTGGAGCTGATGTGGCCATTTGCGGTATGGAATATCATCAGAGGTGAAAAATGACCGAGGAGCTGAGGCTGAACTTGAACCTGAGCCAGATTCTGGTAGGAAGGTAACTTCTGGTTCAGCCATATGTTCTTCCGGGACAGGATCTGCCATTATGTTTTTTGACACGAGAGCATAAAAGGAATCCTGTGAAGACTCTGAAGGACAAGTCTCAATAGAATCTGTATCTAAAGTGAGTGGGGTGGCTTCAGATGGCTTTATAGTAGAAATGGATGGAACTTGGTGTCTAAGGAAGTTTTCACTTGGATTTGACACCATGAGTGATGGAGTAGGATGAGTAGGAGAACTAGGTGGAGTTTGTTGTGGTTTTGGCTTAGGAGGGGCCAGAGGAACCGAAGTGGATGAAGATGCCTTTCTTTTTCCTTAAGACTTTTGTCTCTCAAGATCCTGCAACTGAGCACGGAGGACTAAAACATTAGTAGTCTGTGGGGGTGGTGCTATGCTGAGAAGTTCAGCAAAAGAGGAGGATGATCCTACATATGAGACTGAGAGTTTTGGTGCATGAGAGAACAAACGATCTGTGGAAAAAGTGACTTGGGTTTTTGAGATTGATAGAGCTGTGCCTCTAAGATTTGGATTTGTTGCTTCAACTTCTCAATTTTAGGAGTTTGATCTTCCATAAAATGGCTACGGGGAACTTGTTGAGTTTCGAATAGATATAGCCTTTTTTGGAAATCTTCAAGCATCTTTTTAATCAAGGTGGTATCTTCAACTACTCGCCTAATAGCTTGATTCTGAGCAAGTGCATTTTCTGTTTGCCAATTCAAAACAGTGTCAGAAGCAAACGGAAGCTTTCTCCTTCCATGCATATCAAGCTCATTTGGAGTAGGAACTTTTAGAGTATGAAAGAATTTCTTTTGGAGATTAGAAAAACTTTCAACATGAGGGAAATTACATTTGTAGAACTGGTTTGTCTGGAATCAAATGATGATGATGGAGGAAAGTCTTCAGGCTGAAACATGCAAATACTTGGAAGGGCTGGAGGTGGTTTTGGTTTAGTGGTGCATGCACAAGGTAGGTAACTGGATCGAGTAAGAAGGATTTTTCTTTACCCATTTCTAGATTGGCTTATAAAAGGGTGAAGGAACTTCCTTTGTGGGAGGTTTAGGAGATGGCGATAGAGAAGGAAATGTTTCTATGTGGCATGAGGTTGGAATTGGTTGTACAGGAGGTGATCTGTATTGGAACAAATATTGCCAACACCCACCATCTTCTCCAAGCGGGCCAACCGTAGGGTCTCCTTCGAGAAATCTTTGATACAAAGGATTCTTCTTCTTCTTCTTCTTTACAGAAGGCCTGTCATCTTCGTCATCATCAGCTCTCATGCATGAAGAACAAGAACAATCTGCATCCCAAAAGCAATGTCCTGAGTGGTCTTTAAAATAATGGACCGGCTGTCCATCTGCCTTAAAAGACTGGACAAATTACTTTGGATCAAGATCCTTTATACTGTCGCGACCCTCTCATGCGCTTTCGGAGGGTTAATGGGCCGTCCGCTCTGATCGGACGCAGGTCTCTCCTAAGGCCCGTTACCCAAGTCGCAACGACAGTATACGTGGTCGACCTTCTGTGTGGTCTGGTAACATGTGATACGTGTACATGCCAAGAAGTCGCTACCAATCATTTCGTGGAGGGTACGATTGGAAATCCTATCGAATAGCTGGGAGCAATCTATTCAATTCTGCGAAAACCATAGAAATGAGATCGGAGACTTTGTTACGCCAATTATCAGAGTTGACGCCCTTTCGGCACCTAAGTTGAATGATTTATCTAACCTAAGATTTCATGCACATAAGTGAGGTGCGAACCCTAACACTAGGAATTCATGCAGGTAGGAGTGATTATCATAACACTTATAGTCAATAGAATGAATGCGCAAATCAAGGATTCAAAATATGCAGATAATTACATGAAAGCAACGTAGCATCCCCAATAAGGCTTTATTAGCCTAGAGAAATGTCAGTCAAGGCTCAGGAATATTTTTGACGTGATTTTCCCTTAAGGGGCAAAATCGTAATTTTGAAGAGTTTTGGGACATTTGCCAAGAAAAGGAAAATTTAACATTTCAGATGAAATATGGAGTCAAAAGATGATGAAAATATGATTAGTCGCCAAACCGATCCGTTTCTTATTTTTCGAGAATTTTCAGAATTTTTTTTGGAATTTTTGGAGCGATTTACCCTTTGAAGGATAAAACCATTATTTCAAAAAGTGATGAGAAGAGAAAATCCCAAACAAAAGGATTTGCCAACCTCCAGACCCAAATCCTAATTTTGAGCAATTTTCACTGCTCGATCGGAATAAGAAAGACGATTTACCTTTTGAGGGGTAAAATCGTCATTTCAGGAAAAGGGATGAGATTCGAAGACCCAAGCACAAAAATTGATCACTTGACTGACCCTAATTCTTACATTGACATTCTTGACCTACTTCATATACAAGGTAGAGGCAACTTACCCCTAAAGGGTAATATCGTCAATTCTCAGATGAACAGATAAGAAATCTCAAAAATAGGATTGACCAGTTGTCTGTGGTCAATTCTCAATTTTTGGAAATTTCTGAAATGTCTAGGAATTTTCCATAATTTTCCCACAATTTTTTGGAATTTTCTAGGATTTTTTTATTTTTTTATTTTTAAAAAAATCATTTTTCTGAATTTTTATTTAAAAAAATGATTCGGACCAGGTCGACCTGACCCATTCGGGTCGGATACCTGGCCCAAACTCGGACCCACGGGGCCTATACACCTAAACGACGACGTTTCCCTTTTTTTGATTTTCTGTTTATTCGGATTTAATCCGACGGTTCCTATTGAACCATATGGCTGTTCCTCGGCCTTAGGATCGGTTGACTAAAACCTACGGCTCAGATCAGAAGCCAACTACTCCTCACCCGTCAGATCTGATTACTTAAACCTACGGTCACGATTAAAACCCAAGACTTGATCTGGTCCGTTCATCCTCACTAACCTAAACGACGTCACTTAACCACTAACCTAAACGACACCGTTTCGGTTCATTTTAATTTTCTGATTATAAAATATTTTCTGATATTCCTAATTTCTAATTGGACGGCCACTAAAAATAAAACTCGATTAATCTAAGCTGTTCGATCAAAACTGACTCAGCCTAACAAACTAACGGTCGAGCTGACTTGACATCCGCATAGACCAATCACACGTTGCCACCTAAACCTTTGACTCTCTGACCAGCCACGTAGACTTCATCTTCAACATCTTAGCCTAGCCTAAACGAACGGCTATGAATCTCCGGCGACGATCCAACAGTAAAACCTCAACGAAATCATTCGAGACCGGCGCCAATCAACTCGTCTCATCGTCGCATGCAACATATTGTAGAATCACACAATTTCATACACTGTTTCAAGCACAATCAAGTTAGAACCAGTACATGTATAATCATTCTAATCATACGATTCATGGCATTTTAAGCTAATTCATCCTCACAGGAGCATCATTCGATGTTCAGAAGGCTTACCTCAAGCTCCGATTGAGCTCGCTTGACCTAAATTGGGCTAGGCAAGAATGAACGGTTCTCGGTTTATGGCGAAAAGTTTAGAGACTCAGATAGGGATTATTATGCAAAATCGAGATAAAAATGGGATGCGATCGTGGTCAGTAATGTTTGGGGAGTAAAACGCCCACATGAAATCAAAGAATTATGGCCGGATGCCTAATCCTCTATTGATGCACAGTAAGAAAGTTTGAAGACTGAGCTCACCTGTTTTTGTGGTTTCAGCTTGCGCGGTCGACAGCGATTGCTTCCTCTCAGTCCAAGCGACCTCCCAACGACCTTTAGAAGCTTTGGTTAGGCTTGAAAGAGCCCAACCGATGCTCTATAAATTTGAGTTCAAACCTTTGACAATGACGATGGAAGGTGAGCTCTCTTCCTCTCTCTCCTCTCTCTCTATTCTGTTTTCTTTGGAAAACAGAATGAACCAACCTCCCCTTCCCCTCAAGCCTGTTCAAGCTATATACCATCTTCGGAATTTGGCGCTGAACGAGGAGGTGTATACCGGTTTAAATCGCACGTGAGGCCACGTGCCTTTAGGTCCAAACGGCGTCGGGGACGATGGGCATTCCGTCTAGATCCGTTTAGTTCTTCGACTGGTCCTATTTAGTGCGAATTTGACACGAATTTGCTAAGTTTAAGAAATGTTGACTCTTGCAGATTTGCAGGTTTGACTAACCTTACCAGAGCTCATCCGGCGACCATTTGTCTTGAGGCTAGTCTTATTCGAAAGGTCTTGAGGTGAGGAACAAAACGCCCACCTAATCTCCTCCGATTATGGCCGATTGTCTAGTCGATTGCTCGATCAAAATTCATCTGTGAACTGTTCATTCGCGCGGGAGTCCTGAGGAAGACGATGACACTGTAGCGGACCGGTTCGACCGGTCTGAATCGGTTTCGACTTGAAATTTTCAAAATTAGCCTAAATTGGTGGGGAATTTTTGCAATTAAACACCATAATCAAACTTAGGACATGAATATTGTCTAAAAAAGGGATTTTGCCCAAAAGTTCACATCAATTTCTATAAAAGCCCCAAATTTTTACTTAATTGCAAGTCAAAAAATTGCTCGATTGAGGGCTCAAACGGTGAAATTGGACCAAACCACCTATGCCAATCGACTTAGAATGATGAAATACATTGGACAGTGGCTTCAATTGGCAAAGGTAGCTCTTGAATTGAAAGTAATTTCAATTATGCCCAAATTCAAGGACTAAATTGCAATAAAGTATTCACAATGAAAATGAGAATTATAGTATCTATTGAAATATTGAAGGGTATAACAATTCTACGGTAATTTCTCACTTGACTCAAAATTTTCTAATTCTGCTAAGTCCTCCTCGATTGAAACTGAAATTGGTGCGGATCGTAACCAATCTTAAGTACATACAAGAGCCTCCACCATGCTTGGGGTCAAGGAGATACGAAACACGTCAAGTACACAACCTCCTGTGCTGAATGCAGACTCTGATGCTACAGCTAAGGTGAGCACGGCCAAAATATCTCGAGTAACGGAAGAGAGGATAGGATATATCAAAGAATTGACTTTTCCCTAAGTCAAGATATCAAAGTCAGGACTACAACGTTCATGGTATTCTTCCAAATAATTATCTAATTCAGATTTTTCTTCGAAATATTGTTGTCCTGTTTCGCCAAAATACTCTTTAGTCAAAATATCCGCACCAACTACTGGAGACTTTGCCACACTCGTCATTTTTGTACCCTTCAACCTGGGGGCATGCACTGGTGCGATATTGCTCAAACAAGAACTTTACAGATGTTACTCTATCTCTTAAAGTTTCTGCTTGTTTACTTTCATAAAAAATATTAATCAATCATTTCACACTCCCACTTATGTCGAGGGTCAAGTATGCAAGCAATGAACAAAGATAGATTGATGTTGTTCGCATTGCCAAAATACTTATTGAATTTGATCTTCATTTTCTTGGCCATTTCCCGCAAATTCTTGTCCTCCTTTTCATTCTCACAATATCTATTAATCATCATAAGACTCCCATAAACATCTTCCACCAAACAATTACTATGGATATAATAAGTACCTGGTGCTTATAAAGTCATGTCATAGAACAGCTTCAAGAAAGCAAGAACTCCACGGGCATGTTCCCGGTCGGCAGTTGTAGGCAATCTGGTCCCTCCTCTCACCTTGGAAAGCTCTTCAATAAATTTGAGATCCTCAATCTCTAATTAGATAAAAGCCTTTTCAAATTTTAAAGCCGCTTCCAACGTCAAGTATGTTGAGTTCCAACGAGTCTCCACATCTAAATATACAAGACTCTTAGACTCGATATTTTCTAACTCAATGCACTTCTTAAACCGTTGCAATCTCGATGGAGAGTACCTCACATAACGTACAACTAAGCGTATTCTAATAATTGAATCATCCATTTCTTTCCACCCCTCTCTCACAATCAAGCTCAATATATGTGCACAGCATCTCATGTGGAATAACTCACCATTCAATAGTAAAGAGTTCCAATGGATGAGTCTCTTATTCAAGTATTGAACTTCCAAGTCATTAGAGCTTGCATTATCCACAATGATAGAAAACACATTTTTAATCCCCAACCAATTAAATATTTCTCGACCGCTTTTCCTATAATCTCACCCGAATGTCCTGAAATTTGACAAAAATTCAAAATCCTTTTTTGCAACTTCCATTCAGTGTCTACAAAATGTGCGGTGAGACACATATAACTCAAGTTTTGACATGAGGTCCATATATTAGTTGTAAGACATTCTTGGAGATGTATCAGAAAAATATGTTTTTAATTTGTTTCTTTCCTCAAAGAATAAGTCATAACAAGCTTGCCTCAAGGTGTTTCTTGAGGGGATTAAAAAGTTCGGTTGGATTCCCCTCAAGAATTTCGAAATGCCTCATTTTCTGCAAACTTGAGAGGCAATTCAGCAATAATGAACATGGCGGCTAGATCTTTTCGAGTTACAACTTGATCGAATTTCCATGGACCAGATGAACTGCCTAATCCAACAAGTTGACCCAATGCATCTTTTCTTCTTTTCTCCACGTTGCCATAAGGATATTGCTTACATTTGCTTAAATGAGTATGCATTGCAGTTGCCCTATGTTTAAAACCAATAAGAGTCTCACAATATAAACATTCTGCTTTACCTTAGCTATGGTCTATCTCTTTAAAATGATCCCACACATTGGATCTCGTTGATCTCCTTTTATCCGTGCCATCATTTTGACTCATTGAATCCATCTATCAATAAAACAAGTAAAAAGTCACATGAAAATATTGTTAGCTTATTCACGTAAGATGAAACTACAAAAGAATAAAATACTAAACATACTTGCAAAATTTTCCACACGCAATAAGAAAATTGAATAGCTTGCATCGGTAATAAAACGCATATTTACTCCTGCATTCAGGTCAGCAGCAAGACTGGATAGCCAGAAAATGCTTTATTTGAATTTCCTGCACAATCTAGATGTTAGAAATGCAAAAATTAATATCACAGAACTTCCGTTAAACTGTTTTCATGTTTAATCTTTTGTTGACATCTAAATTTTGGTAATCTAGTAATTTATTATTACATAAAATTAGGGATCAACTTTGGTTCCTAGCAAAAACATTTAATTTAAGAAAGACTTAAATGAGTGGTTTTATCTGCAAAATTTGGTCAAGCCCACTCAAATATTACATGGCTGAAGTTCATAAGAATGGGGGAACAAGTCTGGACATTGGATTAAATTAGAGAAGCGATTTTCATGCTATGGCAAGCAATCGGCATATTCCCAGTGATATTGTACGAGATCAACTTGTTTGAGAGAACAAACACGGGGAGAAGCAAAACCCGATTCGGTGATTCAGGGCATCAGCAAGGAAAAAGGAAACATAAAGAAAGGAGAAAAGCAAGCAGAATGGAATGATTGTTGATTATTCTCTATGTACATCCCACTTTGGCATTCAAAGGAAATAGGATTAAGTGCACTATAAGCGTCAAAATTTGAGTAGCGCTTACTTTAATGTCAAAACTTTTAAAATGATCACTTAAGTATCAATTTTTTTTTAAATAATCACTTGAGTGTCAATTTTTTTTTTTAAATATTCATTTCAGTGTCAATTCCTGCAAGCTACGTCAACTCAAATATCAATAAAAAAATAGGATAGGTTGGACTTTCGACAATCACGTCAGCTCAAATCGGAGTTGGCACTGAAATGATCGTTTTTAAAATAATTTAGTACTTAAGTGATCGTTTTTTTTTAAAGTTGGTACTTAATTAATCGTTTTGAAAATTTTGGCCCTATAATGAGCGTCGACATAAGTTTTGATAGTTGTAGCGTACTTTAGCCAAAGAGAATATATATAAGAAACTATTCAGCAGAAGAGGAGGGAATCACTCAATGGAGGAAGAAAATAAACGGAGTCCCGAAAATCAAGATATAATTTCTTTCACTTTGGGCATTGTTTTTCAAGAAAAGGAAAGACTAAAATACACGCGCACACAGTGGAATGAATCTGATCATAGAAAGGAGGGAGATATTCATGAAGACCTATAAAAAAGGAATCCTTCTGGCACTGATTCTCAGCCAATTCTCGATGGCCATCTAGAACCAAATTTCAGACTCCACGGGAGGCTGAGAATTATGGAGAATATTTGAGAGAAGACACGAGTGTATATATATAGAAATTCTCTCTCAGCCGTGTCCTTCGTTGTTGCCGCTTGCGCCGACCAGGCAGCCGTGCTGACGTTGTTTCCTCACTGGTAAGAGTCGTCTGCAATATCCTCTTTGTCGCGAATAGTCGCAGGATCTTGATCACAAATCAATCCGGAAGAGGCCCTCGCTGCAATCCTTACTGTCCTGACGTGCGGCGTTCCTCGCTGTTGCCTCAATGAACCAGCCGTTGCACGTTCACCATCCAGCTCCAACTAGAACGCTTGTAGGAGACATTTACTATTAAGCGTTTTTTCAAAAAGCATGGAGGTCCACCCCAAGCTTTATAAATTAAAAAAAAAAAATCACTGCCAAACCTTTGGTAGCAATTTCTGTGCAGTAAATCCGGTCCAACTAACCCAACGGAGAAACCCAGCAAGACTATGACACAAGCGGCTAGACATTTGAACCAGCCTTGCCCGAGCCATCCTGTGCGCCGAAAGTTGTCATTCCTCTGGGGGCTGCGGTGCTCGTTGATCCCAAGTCCACTGTAGTGCGCCTCGTTCCGGTCTCAATTCGCGACCCATCTCAATCTATTGAAGTTTCTACAGGAATAATGACAAAAATGATTCTAGAATTTTGACTCAATGTGGAATGTAGTCATTGAATTTTTGACAAAAATGGTTCCCAAACTTTAACACAATGTGTAATGTGGTCCCTGAACTTTTAATTAGATTAATATGGTCTCTGAATTTTTGAAACATGTTTAACTTAGTCCATGAATTATAAGAAAATGTTTAGTGTAGTCCTTCCATTGATTCAAATCTAGGGACTAAGTTGAACATATTCAAAAAGTTCAAGGATGACATTAGTTAAATTAAAAATTCAGGGATCATATTACATATTGGATTGAACTTCAGGGATCATATTGCACATTTGGTTAAAATTCAGAGACAATATTGATCAGATTACATTGTACATTGCGTCAAAGTTTAGGGATCATTTGTGTGTTATTGTGCCTACTTCAGTTCAGGTAAAAACTTGTTCGCTTGATTTTGTTTTATAATTGATAGGGATTTTGCATGAAAGTTAACTCCAAATCTTTTAAAATAATCTTTAACCGATTCATGTCAAATCCCCGGCAACTTTTAATTCCGAAAATCCATTAAAAATCCAAAAATATCTCATTCATATAGGTTGCATATAAATTAAAACGTTCTATTCATTTACGTAGGTGGAGCATTTTATTTTATATGTACGTCATATAGTTTAGTTGCATAACTGTAATGCCATTCCCATACCTCATCAATTAGTCATGTCATATAGCTTTGCCATATCGTATAACTTTGCTACGCCATTTGTTTCTATGCTATCTTGTCATATCATTTATCATGTCATTATTTTTGACACGTCATTGATGCTATGTCGCATTTGTACGTCATTTAGTATAATATCAAGGTTGTTCATTTTAGACTAATAGACTTCGTACAACCTAAACTCATATAACATGCAGATAGGAATTCATGTTAATTTCCATATTATTAGGATTCGGAAAATTTTTAAAAAAATTGTCATACATTCACGCCATATAAGTTAGTTGTCACTTATCATGTCATTAGAGTAATTGTTTTCTTAGAATACAATTACATTCATGCATTACATTTACTATAAAAAAAAACACATTTGGAACTCTAAATCAGAATCCTAAAAGTTGCTAACTCCGACAATTTTCATGAAATTGGTACCCAAAGGGCATTAATAAAAATATTAGTGTAATCAAGTCTTCGAATTTAAAATCTCTGGTTTGCTAAAAAATGATTAGTGGCGGCTTCAAAATTGAAAATCATTTGTACATTATGCTTGATCTAAAGTTACGATTTGGTAGAGCTTGAGAGAGTTCGAATTAGGATAGTCAATTCAATTAACCTGATAATTCATTAACCTGAAATTTCTAATTTTGAGACATGACAATCATTTTATTATAAATCATTCATTTATCTTTTTTGTGCTTGTCAATTAGAATTATGTTTAGATTTTCATGTATCTTATCTAATTTATGCTTAACTAAAAGGACAAAAAAAGCAAAAACACAACTAAAAAAAACTGAAAAAGAAAAAAAAATAAGGAAGGGGGCTAGAGAGCGCCGAGACATCACAGAAACGGATGGAAGAATGAATAGATTGTAGCAATGTCTAATGCATTGTCTCATAAAATATTTATGGCTGGATTTTAAAGAGCTGTAAACTGTTAATTGTTCAAAAATTATAACCACTAAAACTCTAAGGTTTGGTCATCGAGACAATTTTTGCTAGATAGGAAAATGTTGGATAGGATAAGGATATGATTGGATTTTATATATCCTATCCAATGTTTGTTATCGTGACGATATAACATGGATTTAAATAAATATTATCCAGATGTATGTTTGATTTGTTGGATTGAAATTAAATGGTACAAATTATTCAAGGTTCAACGCCCAAGCCTACTGCCACCAGCTTGGACAAGGGGCACGAGCAGCGCCGCACTGGTCGATGAATCGGAGAACGCTGATGACCATACCATTCCACTGCCGGCTTAACTGTCCTTTAGCGAGGTCATGAGGCTGGGCTCATCGAATTGGCGCTCGAGGTCCAGCCGCGGCATGATCTAGGACGGCATAGATGGCGAGCGCAGGTCAGGACCGCGTTTATAAGGCGAGTGCAAGATCCAAGATAGATGCGATAGAGAGCAAGATTGTCTATGTATGCAATCAAAACCTGTACTTGTGGCCAGAATCCAGAAACTGCGTTGACCTTACTTGGCCTTAGACTGTAATCAATATAGCAATGCTGTCCTTTGTCTTCATCTTATTCGTTTTCAATCTGTATAGGTCCTCTTTCATCACCGTGTGAAAATCAAGTGCATATTTTCTAGGAGACCATCCATGACAATTCTAGCAAAAGTACATAAAACAAAGGGCTTTCAGCTTGAAGCAGAGAAAGAGCATAGCTGAAACATTACACCTGCTCTGTTAACGCAGGGCATTGTTGTCCTGATACGACACTGCCCATTACACGTAATCTGTATGCTGAATTTCTAGCACCAAAGACACCAACCTGCATTAAGTCATAATCGGGAAGCAATCAACAAAAACAATGGAATTAGAACTTCCATTTCGTTGATCCCTGAAGCAGTCGAATCTCACTTTCCGATTATCGATCAGAGTCAAGCAGAGTGGATTTCAG
The DNA here is from genome assembly GCA_028455895.1 of Rhodomyrtus tomentosa. Classification (NCBI taxonomy): domain Eukaryota; kingdom Viridiplantae; phylum Streptophyta; class Magnoliopsida; order Myrtales; family Myrtaceae; genus Rhodomyrtus; species Rhodomyrtus tomentosa. The sequence continues at coordinate 41,176,484 of JAPCWY010000003.1, read as the reverse complement.
AGAACCAATTTTCTTGTCTTCGCTTGGGTTTCGACGATTATGGGTGAGTCGTGAATGTGAACAAAGCAGAAGCACAGGTTGAAGAAGAAGAGGGAGAGATGATGGGAAGACAGGCCAAAGATTGAGGGAGAGCAGAGGTCAGGGAGAGAAGACTGTAGAATTTGTTCCCAAAATTGTGAAATTTATTTTTTTGTTTTTGTTTTTTAAAATTTTACATATTCTATTCGGGCCTATCTCACTATCTAGATGAGATTTTTTTTTATGCGGATTATATCCTGGCTATATTTGGTCATATCCGAATTTCTTGTTGCTCCAAACATTTGATAGGATAAAATTCTATCTAGAATTTTATCCGGTCCATCAAATGTACCTTAGGTTTAGACATAGTTGTTATCACCATAAAGGTTATATATACTCTTCTTGCACCCCCCCCCCCCAAAAAAAAAAATCGTCAATTAATTATTTTATAAATATTCTGTCAATGGACGAATCTGCAAATTAATAAGTTTATTTGCCTCTCACACATTTAAACTTTGGAATTTGAATCTATCCTATCTTGTAATGACCTTGCCAAAAGAAAATTCCAAATCTTGAAATACTTTTTATTTTCCGCCATATTTTCGTATGATTTTTTCATATTATACCAATAATAATTTTTGTTAATTAATAACACAAATAATTCATAGTAAAAAGATTTTTCCAAAATTTTTTGAAGGTCAATTTCTCACTTAGTCGCAATGCAGTTTGGGTAGCAGACGGAATGCAAAAGAATTGGGGATAAGTACAACATAAGTGCCATAACTTTCGTACATCATTTACATGAGTGCAATAACTTTTTTTTCGATCATTTAACTATATCATAACTTCCAATTTATTTAAGTGCCACGACTTTCAACCGATCACTTAAGTGTCAATTTTGTTTTTAAAATGTTCACCCAAATGCCGAAAATTCTACGTGGTATAACACTTGTGGTGAATGTTTTTAAAAAGTTATGGTATTTAAGTGATCGATTGAAAAGTTATGTGGCACTCAATTGATCAGAAAAAAAATTATATCACTTATGTAAGCGCCATACATAAGTTATGACATTCAATTGATCGAAAAAAAAAATTATGGGTTTCAAATGAGTGCCGTAATAAATTTATGACATTTATGGTATCTTGTCTCAAAAGAACTGACCTTCTTTGCGATATTGGTCTAATAAAAACTTCCACTTGCTTGAGTTGAAAGCGCGCGACGGGACGGTCTTTTGTAGTTTTCGCATAAAGTTGGTCGTACCATAATTATTTCAAGTAAATCAAAAGATAGAGAAAATGGAAAAGTACAGGCACTATCAATCGCTATCGTCAAAATAATTATTTCGATTGAATAACAGCAACTGTATCAGATTCTTCAAATTCAACCAAAAGAATTGATATATGGCGTGCGAGATGAAAATGGAAACAAAAATAAAAATAAAAATGGGATGAGAAAATCCGGTAGCCCACAGTAAAAATTATTTTGTCATGCGAAATGAACAATCACAAGAGTAATCAGATAAACAAATTATACACAAACTCACCAGACCTCAACAACAAATCAACAACAAGACATGCCATTGATGCCATGGTACTTCCCAGACCAAATCTAACAAATGTGATTGTTTTGATGATTTTGTTTTTCCTGAATGACCCTTACGATTCTGCTAATGCAGAACTATGGGGGACTGCTGATCACCACCAGTGATTGTGGCCTAATGTTACAAGCCGATATTCCACAACCGCGACGTCATGAGGATAACTCCCTAGTGAACATAGTGCCTGTATCTCGTCCTGTCCGTGACGGGGTTCCAGCAGCTTGGCGGGGTTATAGCGACAGACTTGCCTACCCTCGGTAAATGGTTGCGAGTGGTAGATGATGACGGCCTTCTCGCAATCTTTGAATCAAAATATATTGTCGCGGTCGTCAGGGCTTTCATGAAGACTTAACAGAGCGACAGAGCATTGTCTCCCCGATTGCTCCTCTCCGCCTTTCCTTGACAGCAAAGGAAAAGAAAAAGTGCTCTCAGATGGTATGGGAATTTGAATAGAAGAAAGATGAACTGTGGAATTTGATAAGGAAGTCAGATTTAAATGGATTATAATCTGCAGGGGTTCATTCAAATTTGGTGGTCATATTCGCCAACGCGAAAACACCCGTTTCGAATCCTAGTTTTTTCATCTTTACAGTAGCTGCGGCTGTTGGAAGTAAGAAAACTTCTTCGTTTGGCTTTGAATACAGACCTCGATAATTGACATCATGATACAGATTAATCTTTTAGAGCATGTCACCCAGAAAACAAAAGCTTAAAGCATATCAGTACGCACCTACCAAAATAAACAGCCTTGGCATATGATCCTCAACAGCGTTGGCATATGATGATCCTCCTGAGAGATTTTGCCAAATAAAGATAATAGTGGGATATTCTGCAAAACAAGCACAGTTAAGATAATTCAGGTCACTGAGCTAGGGCATAAGAAACAGATATTTGGACGGGAAAACATAACATCCGCCGAAGTGGTGGAAAAAAAAACAATACAAGAGCTACTATTCCTCATAATTTCCATAAGTGGAAAAATAAGCAATTTTCGGGCATCAAAGCTCAAGATGTATCATCAATGATCAATGTAGACAGGCACATCCACGCATTCCAGCACTGTGAGCAAGTCCCATGTAGGTATTATTTGTTCTGAGGTATAGTCACCTGTGTGAAACAATGGTTGACTTGGCGTACCACGTCAGCATTTTAAACATTTCATTGCGTACTTCCTTGTCAAGCAAAACAGAGCAACCCAAATGTCAACCTTGGACCTTCAGTAGCTGGTATATGGAAATTCATGTGCAGCTTGCCCGTGGAAATACATAAACTTTCTAGCATCGAGTTGAGGATTCGGAATAGAAATGGATCCTGGAGCAGCAGCAGTAGCTAAACGGCAAGTGTGCGAGGGAGAAATAAGTCCAAATCATTACCTGAAAATGAGAGGGCTTTCTTGTACGAGATTGACCTCAGTGGGTGGTTTTGGGAAATTCATTGTGAATATCTGCATGAGAAAATATCAACTTGTTTTACGCATCGAATTGAGGCAGCAGAATCGACATCGATGCCTTGAAAACCAGAAACTTGCCTCAACCATAGAAAACTGACTGTACATGGAAGAATCAACTCATTGGATCCGAACCCAATCCATCTCGATAAGAGGGATTTCTTGAATGAGGGGCCAATAGTCACCAGTGAGTTTTGAGCATCGATCTTTCAGAATCTCACACTTATCTATGAACAGTTCTTGGAGGGAGTCAGGGAGTCCATCCTCTGGCAAGTACCTCAGCTTCGGGCAACAGTCAATCCATAAATGTTTGAGAGAGTAGAGACGGTTGCGAAGACCGCTCGATAGTCTTTCCACATTCCACATGTTGCAAACGCGAAGATGGGTCAGAGAGGAAGGGAAGAGAAGACTCCATGAATCAGGAAACCACACCTTCTCTCCCTCCCCTCCCATGCAAAAGTCAATATAGAGAGCCTTTAGCGACGCCAGCATATGTAAGCCCCATTCCCTCATGGGCTGCTTCAGATTCTCGCACCCTCTTATTAAAAAGCGCCTCAAATTGGGAGGCAGACCTCCTTTGGGAAAGCGTCTGATATTTTGGCATTCCGAAATCCATAACTCCTCGAGGGATGTAAGATGATGCCACTGATTTGGTAGAGACTTCATCTTCGGACAATTACTAATTATAAGACACGACAGGCTGATGGAAAGGGGCGGGAAGTCCTCCACCTCCAATGCTGGACAGTTACTTATTTCCAAACGAGTGAGATGCGAGAGCGTGTGAAGGCACTGTGGTAGGCTTCCCAGATTCTGACAACTATCGATTGTCATGTCTTCGAGTGATTCTACGGTGACTTCTTTCACCGACTCCACTCCTTCGCACTCACAAATACAAAGTGTCTTCAAAGCATCAAGTCTACCCGTGGCAAGTGGAAAGGATGTCAGAGAATCACAATTGATAATCCGAAGATATTCAAGTTGAGATATTGGGTTATTGCTGTTGGGATCATCTAGAGGAATGGTCAGTCCCATGATTTTTGGACACTTCCTAATGATCAAACGTTTAAATGTGGGCATCTTGCTTGGAAGCTTTTTTAAACTCGCACAATTACACAATTCCATTCTTTCAAAGTTGCACGGCAGCTCTATTTCCCCATCTCCTGCCACGAAAGAAGTGAATTGTGGACAGCTTTCGATGGCTAATTCTTGGAGGCAAGCAAGGTTCAGTATTTCGTTTCCATCTTGCCATAAGTATGTTAGCTTGTCACACCGTCCTATATGAAGCTCCTTCAATTTGACCAAGCATATCATAAACCCGTGATCAAAGCAATCAAGCTCGGCAAGATTTTCAATTCTGAGAATGGTCAAAGAAGTCAGGTTGACCAAGCTCTTTAAGATCTTCTTGTTACAATCCTCAAGGTATAACTCACGAAGAGAAGGAAGACAAACCTCACTGGTTGAGACATTCAGATGCTGGCATGAATGGATTTCAAGTTTAATGAGACGATCAAGTTGACAAGGCAATGTCCCGATCAACGAAGGACAACTTCGGATAACGAGATGTTGAAGACAGGAGAATGAGACTTCTTCTTTTGGACCCTCGACATAAGGAATCCAATTCTTCCATGCCAACAGCTCTTTCAACTTCAAAGTTCTCAAGGATGAGAAAGGCTTTTTATGTCCGTAAAATTCAGAGCCTATCATTCTTACTGCATGTAGACCTTCAAGAGATAATTCCTCAAGCGAAGGTAGTTGTCCAAGTGGGGGTAGCAATATAGCATTAGGACAGCCCCGCAAGCACAAAGACACTATTTTAGAATAGCATGGACCACCTAACCATGATGGGAATATTGCACCACCATAATTTGAAATATTGAGATTTTCAAGATTAATGTGAGGTTGCAGAGAGTCAAGCACTTGTGCTTGTAGCTCATGATTTTCGAGATTTCCCAAATGTTCATCCCAATGCAAGGATAAGTTGGTAAGGCCTTGCTTTTGAAGCAAATTAGCATCAACTACATCTCTAACTTCTTCCACTTTTTGCAATTCTGATATGAACAATTCTCCTTGAAGATGTGGCAAGTTCTTTAGCTCCTCTAAACGTAACCCTTTCTGTGGTCCTACCACAAATTTGGACAAGATAATAAGGTTATTTAAATTACCGATACCCAACGGCATCTCTTTGAGATTTTTTGTATCTCTAATATCAAGAAACTCTAAGCCGACCAACTTTGTGATACCTTGAGGCAACTTAGAAAGGTTTTGACAACCTCTCAAGATCAAAGCTTGTAATTTGCACAAGCCGACTATTGACTCCGGTAGCATTTTGATATGAGTGTCCGAGAAATTGAGATATCTAAGATGTTTTAAATCACCAACACAATTCGGTACCTCTATAATGTCACAATGACATATTGAGAGCACTTTCAAGTACTTCAATTCTTTTAGCAGGTCATGTAGCACCTTGATGGAAATAGAGAAGGAGTCCCCTCTAGATCCAATGTGCAGCAGAATTAAACTTCTTAGTACCTTCGTTCGGTGATATGCTCTTAAGCATTTTGACGTAACAAACTGCGATGAGATGAATGATGCATAACGAGCTTTCTCAAGAGACACGTCATCTTCATTAACCTCCAAGTGAGACTCCCCAGAGCTAAAGCATGCCCCACCCGCAATTGACTTTGCTAGATCGTTCAAAAGATCATGCATTGTAAACTTAGATGAGTCGGCACTTGACTGTTGAAAAAATGATCTGGATACCAACTCATCGAAGTAGTTCCGTCCTAATCTCAAGTTATTCCCCTTTGCTTTTTGTCCATCTAAAAAGCCCTCCGCTATCCATAAGAGTACCAGCTCATCTCTCGCAATTTCATAATCCTTCGGAAATATTGCACAATAAGAATAACATCTCTTCAAATGGGAAGGAAGATGGACATAGCTCAATTTCAAAACAGGGAGAACCTCATCATTCTCTGCCATCGGAAGATCCCATATTCTGTTATTTAAGATATCTTCCCATTCACTCGGACTCCTTTTGTTACGTAGGGCACCGCCCAACATCTTCGCTGCCAAAGGTAAACCTTTACATCTTTCAGCTATTTTCTTGCCTATTATTTCAAAATCCCGGTGGCTCTCGAAATTTGTTGTTCCAAGAGCATGGAAGGCTAATAAACTGGTACAATTATCAAGTGGCAATTCCTTCAAAGGATACGGCGATGCTCTTGTTAGGGAAGCAACAATAAGGTTTCGTGTTGTGATGATGATCTTGCTTCCCTTAGCCCCTGCTTCAAATGGCTTCAGGAGGGCAGTCCATTTTTCGTACTTCTCATTCCAAATATCATCTAAAACCACAAGAAATTTTTTCCTAGATAGATTTCCCTTCAACTTAACTTGAAGTCCATTAAGATCTTCACCCTCGCAGGACAACCCAGTGATTGATCGCAAAATAGTCTTCGTTATGTCACGAACATCGAAAACATCTGACACGCAAACCCACGCTCTCTTCTCAAAAGAGCTACATACTCTGGCATCATTATACAGCCGCTGAGCCAAGGCCGTCTTTCCAACACCGCCCATCCCAACTATGGGGACTATGTTGAGCGTGGCATCCGAATTTTTGACCTCATTGATCAATAATTCGAGTATCTCTGCTTCTTCCTTCTCCCTACCGAAAAACTGTGGCTCCGGCAATGAAGTTGTAGGATCCCTTTTGTTGGTGTAGTTGGATCTATCCACAACATTCTCTCTCAAGCTTAGACGAGCCTTCCTAGTGACAATCGCTTTCAATCTGTCATTGATTTCTTGTACCTTGGTTACAGACACGGGCGAGTGCATGTTTGAATTCGATCCGGAGGATTTATCTCCGCCAAAGAAAGAGAACATACATTTCTTCAGACCTTTGCTTGTGCTGGATCCTGCCTCCGACTCAACTTGAGTGGATTTTATCGCGAACTCATCAAGCAAGTCTTCCATGTCATAGGCCAAGTCCCTAACGTCATCCAGCCACAGCTTCACCGGAGGGTAGCCGCTAAGTTGCCTGTCCTCTGCATCAGCCAGCACTGCATTGATTGTCACCAGAAACCCCTTCCACTCCTCGAGCAGGGCGGTGCTGATTCCTGCTCGTTGTGCATAGCCCAATGCCAGAGAAGTCAACTTCTCGAACAGTACCTGCAAGAAGGATGCCAAGAAGGCACCCAAAAGGATATCTCCGGTGGCCATGGGTGAATCGGTCACTGTAGAGAAAAACATCGGTGTTATGGTGAAGTAAATTAAAAATGAGCTAATAGAGAGAAAAAAAACTATGAAGTCCAGGAAGACCAAGACGTTCACTCGCCACAAACATTAAAAAAAAAAAAAAAGGGAAAGACGAAGAAGAAAACAAAAATGACCCAAACCTTTCAAGGGATCCTTGGTCTTGTTTCGATTCCGTGGGAAGATGAGAGACTTTGCAGCACTCAATTCACTCCGGAAGATGTCAAGGGCAACAACCCAGCAAGCGCGGGCGGTGGGTGACGGTGAGGCCAAGTGATGATGAGATGATGGAGATACAACACTATGAAGTCCGCCTACGGATCCCCTGCTTGTAGGGCAGGGGATCCGGGTTCATAAAGTCCGGGACCACCAAGACTTCTACCTACCATGAAGTTTGAACGAAGACCGAGTCTTTCAAGGATGCTTTCTGTCCACAAGCGCTCTGTTCTTATAAATGCACCATAAACTCAGGAAGACCAAAACTTTAATGGACTATCATGTAATTTTTTGGGGATAAGTGTGCTCTATGACCCAAAACTTATCACGAAATTGCGATTAAGTCGTAAAATTTTCAAAAAATGTGATCAGCGGAATGAGTTAATTTGACCAACTTTACAAGTTTCATGACTTGATTATACATTTTAAAAATTTTATGATTTGATTGCAATTTCTAACAATCGTTATGCAAGCTAATTTTGGCAGCTTATCTCTATTTTTTTTTTTTTTGGGGGGGGGGGGGGGGGGGGGGGGGGGTTGTTGGTGGGTTGTGGTGTTTCCAGAAAGTGGGGCAGAAGTGAAAGAGGGCAAGCGAAGAAGACAGTGACTCTGCAGGACGCTAATAACTGTCACTGTCGCTTATCTGTTCACATTACGCCTCTTCAACCTTTATGTGAATGCCTTTTTCTCATCTGTGGTAAAATTTCCACGTGTTACATGACATACTTGAAATTAACCAGTACTATAATTTTCATACGATTGTTTTCATATTTAATCATATAATGGTTTTCCATTCAGTACTCTCTCTTGGACTTTTCTACTAGAATTATAACTAGGATTTCACGTGTCTTTTGCAATTTAAGCTCAATAAATGGAAAAAACAAGCAAAGAAAAAAATAAAAGGAAAAAAAAAACTTAAAGAGTGATTTTAAAAAAGAAAAAGAAAAAATGGGGCAAGAGAGAGCACCACCATCCCATGGCCACCGGCCCACCGCCATGCTCTTGCCATTAGCACCGCTGCTTGTAATTAGCTTCATAGACAACTTAGCCGCCCGGGGTCTCAACATCTCACTCTTAATCTCAGCCTCTCAATTTTTCCGCATGTGGATTGTGGGAGTTGATTTGAATGCTTTACGAGGGCAAATCATATGCGTAGATAATATCGCTCTTTAAAATTACAGCTTTGCCTTCCAATATGAGAATTCTTGAAATGAGATTTTAGGCAAAGAAAGGGATTTGCATAGAAACAAATGTAACCAATGAGCCCAATACAGTTCTTTTCCTTTTATTTTCATTTTACCGGTTTCATTGGACTGCTCGGAAACCGGACCAACCCGAAACATGCTTACCCCTACCCGGTAGCTCATTGAGCATCAAGGGACCAAAATCGCATCAAAGGATCGCTGCTCCGTCGATGCTTTTGAAACCTAAAGCATCTTATTTTCTGTCATACATCAACAAGCTATCAAATACGACTAAGTTGCCTGTGCTTTGGCCAAAAGAAAAGGTCCTCTGTTTCAAACGACACCCAAAAGTCTTGATCTCATGAAAAAGGAGAGCAATCTCACTCGAGGACATAATGTGCATTAAAACATGCGCTCCTCTCAAACGAAATTGACAATAAGAAAAAGATGCCCCTTACGATTATTTCAATGCAAAATTATACCAAATGTTAGGATTAAGCATACATGTGCAACGAAATTGACAATAAAAAAAAGAGAAAAATAAATTGGGACACAAGATTTATTCTGACTCATCCTTAAATAAGAGTTACATCCACTAGAGGATTTCATTATAATTAGTACATTCCACCTTTCTGTTACAATTCTTAATTACAAGAAAAATATATTATATATCTACAGCACAAGAAAACCCTAGGGCTTAGAAAGCCTCAAGCCACTTAGTAGTTATAAATGGTACAAACCAACCCTATGCCAGATGGGGGTGCTTTACCGCCCCCTAGACGCTCGCTCAATCAACAGATAGAAGAAATCATTTTTCTTCTTATCGAAAAAGAAGAGTATGAACCACACCAATATTTACAGCTGGTCTAATGTTGCAAGCTGATATTCCATAAACGCGAGGTCAGGAGGATGAGCCACTGGCGATGGGAGTGCCTGCATCTGATGTTGCTCATGACGAGAGGTCTGACAGCTTGGTGGGCTAATCGTGACGTAAGTTGTGTAGCCAAGACTGGGCTGCAATTATTATTTGATGACGACCTTCTCAAAACCTGAGTTCAAAATACTTCACGTTAGACGTGAGACTTTTAGGATTACTCAAAAGAGCGGCAAAGAAGTCTCCCTGATTGCTCCTCTCCGCCTTTCCTTTACAACAAAGAAAAATAAAATGTTCTATGAGAAGGTGTGGGAATTCTAAATAGAAGAAAGATGAACTGCGAACTTCCACAAGCAAGTCAGATTCAAATAGAGTATAATCTGCAGGAGTTCATTGAAATTTAATTGTCATATTTGCCAACTCGAAAAATCCCTATTTTAAAACCCATTTTTGCATCTTTAGGATCGACATCGTGATACAGATTGATCTTATTTAGAGCATGTCACAAAAGAGAAACAAGAACAAGTTTAGAGCATATCAGCGCACCTACCAAAATTAATAGCTTGGGCTTTTTCTTTTGTCAAGTTTCAAATGATGACCAGAAGTGCGTCAGCTGCCTACCTCAGCAGCGTTGGCATATGATCCTCCCGAGGGATTTTGCCAAATACAAATTATAGCGGGATATTCTGCGAAAGAAGCACGGTTGAGAGAATTCAGGTCAATGAGCTAGGGCATAAGAAACAGATATTTGGAAGAGAAAATACAGCAAATGCTTAAATTGCGGAACGATATCAATATAAGAGCAGCAATTCTTCATGATTCTCCCGTACAGCATGGTGCGTCTCTAGAAGTGGAAAGATGAGCAAATTTTGGGCGACAAACAAGTTTCAAGAGACATCTTCAATACAGACAGGCACATCCGTGCATCATAATTCCAGCACTTTGAGCAAATCCATGTAAGTATCATTTGCTCTAAGGAATAGTCACCTGTATGAAACAATGGTTGACTTGCTGTCCCACGTCAGCATTATAACCATTTCATTGCGTATTTCCCTGTCCAGCAAAACAGAGCAACCCCGAACGTCAACGTTGGAGCATCAGTAGCTGGTATGTGGAAATTCATATGAAGCTTTTCCGTGGAAATACATGAACTTTCTAGCATCCGAGATGAGGATTCAGAATAGAAATGGATCCTGGAGCAGCAGCATTAGCTATCGACAAGTGTGGAAGAAAGAAAGAGATCCGAATCATTATTGACACATAAATTTTGATCTTTTAGAAAATTCATTTATTTTATAAAATAAGAGTTAATCATAGTTCTCGCAAAAAGAAATTCTCATGTATTACATATTTTATTTGGCATCGGCAGTCAATCGAAGACGAATCAATTGAGCTTGATTTTAACGGGCGGCGGAACTGAAATCAATTTGGGAATTTTTTTATCATGAAATGGGGAATTGTCAAAAATTATAAGACTAGCTCAATTTAAATTCATTTTAGTCCATTTTAATTTTTTTAAGAGCAAGTCTTTTAATTAATTATCCATTTGATTAATTAAAGCCCGGTTAAGCCCTAAATTTGCACGAATAAACCCACTTTATAAGAGAATTTTCGGCCAGAAGCCTTATTCCCCCATGGTAGCCGAATTTTTAATATCCTGGCCCGAAAGGATTACTCAAAAATCAGAAATTACGATCCTACAGTTGATATCTTGTCAGAAATATTAACGGCTAGGATTAAATCTCAAGGCATTACCCTAATATTCACTATATATACTTTGTTATGGTTTAGGATAAAGGGGGTGGACAAAATTTTCTAACAAGATATACAGATTCTCTCTCTCTCTCTCTCGCATCTCCCTCTCTCTCTGCCTCTCGCGATCTCTCCCTCTCTCCTTCACCGCCGCGGACCTCCATCGACGTCGCCACCCCTGAAGTCCGCTGTTGACTGCTCGGAGACGCCACTCGAGCCCTTCGTCGAACTTGCATTGCCGTCGACCGCTCGGAGATGCCGCTCGAGCCTTTCGTCGAACCTGCATTGCCGCCGTTCGAAATGCTCATTTGAGGCCCTTTTTTACAGGGGTTCGGTTCCTCTTCCGGGCTCGGTTATGGACGCGAGGCTAGGTCCTTTTTGACTATGTTTTCGGGTTTGAAAGACCTTTCCCGAATGTTGAAAATGATTCAACTGAAGCTCCTAATTCTAGCCCAAGAACCGCTTCCCGCTCGATGACGCCATCGCTGCTGTCCCTGCTGCTCCTTCGTCGTTGCTGCTATTGCCTCCACGAAGTTCTCGCACCAATTCGGCCCCGGTTCTCGCCTTCTTGGATTAAGGTAAGATGTCGACATCGTATGGAATAATCCGAGTATGTCCGTGAAAGTAATTGGCTGTTGTTTTGTCCGCTGCCCTAGCATGATTTGCACATTGTTTATATCGAAGATGCCACTTTTATGCTTGCCTTAAGAATCGTTGAGTGTTCTAGCATTGTTTTGCATGATGCCGACATTAAACGAAGGGCGAAAACTTTATGGAAATTCAAGATAATGGCTTTTCGATCCAAACCATCAGAACATAAATTTTTGCAAAGAAAATCTCAAATTTAGTCAACCTGACCTATCACCGTTTAGGTCTGATTTGCTATCTTTGAAAAGCCATTTTTTTTTTTAAAAAATCGGATATAGGAAATTTTTTAGAAAAATTCGAAAAGATGATGGTTGGGATGTTGGCGGTCGTGATTTTGTTTGAATATTGGTTGACAGATTGCTATTTTGATTAATTGATTGACTTTTGCCATATACAGAAGATTTCTAAAAAAATTAGTAAGATATGGTTTCCTATAAATCATGTCTGATTGATTTTTTTTAGGGAGATAAGGTTTCCTAAAAACCTTATCTCATCAATTAAGCAAATAAAGTCAAGACAATAAAAATCATAATAAGAATACACCATGGCCGAATTTTTTTAAAAGGGAAAGGGCAAGGATTACATTCATGCATATTTCATACATATCTTTAGCATATTTCATATTTCATGCATATCTTTAATATATTACAGGCTTATCTCTAGTATATTCCATGCATATCGTATCATGTTTGCACATCAGTTTTTTTTTTAAATCCGAAAATGCATAAAAAAAACCAAGAAATATACCATTAGCACTATTTATTACATAATTGCACGTCATTTTCTATATCATCTTGCTATGTCATTATGTCATATCATGCATCAATACCATGTTATATCATTTCACATGTCATATAGTTAGGTTGCATTAGCATTTCATTTAATAAAAGAAAAAACCAAAAAATAAAAATTTCAAGTCACGTAGACCAATCAAAAGATGTTTTTCATGAAATTGGTACCGAAAGGGCATTAATTTTTTAATTAAGGTAACCAAGTCCCCGAACTCATTATCTCTGGTTCGTAGAAGTAAAATGATTCTCCCGCTATTTTACTTAGGTCTCTAATCAACCTACCAAAAAGTATTGGTGGCGACTCCAAATTCTAAATTATTCTTGATTAATCTAAGTTGCGATTTGGTAGGGCTTGGGAGAGTCCGTATTAGATTAGTTAATTTAATTGACTTAATAATCCATATGTTAATTTTTTAGGTCGCGACAGCTTGACGACTCCACTGGGGAAATTAAACTTTTAATTTGTTCGAAAATTGTAATGGGTGAATAGATTTTTCTAGTCAATTTTTGGAAATCAAGCTCAAATTTCGAAATTCCTTAATTCACCTCTAATTTTCGAAAAAATTAAAAAAAATTGTGGACTTAGGCCATGGATTTCACGTTATATGTCTTGGTTGATGACTTGAGTTTGTTTCGGACTATTAGATCGAATTTTATGGGTCGAAAAGCTTTGTTTCAATTATGCAGAATTTGCCGGAAAACTGGCAAATGTTCTCAAAATGGGCCCAAATCTGGTGGGCCAAAGGAAAACAGCCTTCTGATCAATTTTCGCCACCTTTGGTCGAGACGCGCGATTGATTTTCGCGATTCGGGGTCATCTTGATGGGTTTTGAGGCTGTTTTTGAATTTTCGAAGAATTTTTTTCTTAGTTTGCGGGTGTTTATGTGCTTGCTTTAAAGTTCTTTGATTGATTGAATCTCATCATTAAGGTGTTAAATGTTCTTGCAGACTTGGAGTGATAAGGGTTAGAGTGTTTGTTAACTTTTTCTTGCATGTTGGAGTAGGAATATATGTTTTGAGGGATTATATTGAAGCGCTGTTTTGATATAAACTATTGTACTTGTCTCTACTACCTTTACATCCACACTTAACACACACAACCCACCATTGGACCTGAATGGCTAGGCTTAGGATGGTATTGATTATGGACACTCTGGCCATCACCGTTTAGCCTGAGTCTCCCTCTTCAAGTCCCATACTCTTTCAAATTGGTGCCATGATTGATCACCCCTATCGTTCGCCATGTGATAAGGGTCGATACTTGGCTGAGCCGGATGTCTACGAGGGATCCTAATGCAATCACAAACCAGGGTGGCTCAATTTAGGTATCCTTAGGGCTCCACCTTTGCTAAACCTTAATAGATATAAATCGAACCTCACGTCGCATTTCATTTGCATGTCTATGTGTTTGTTCATTTCACCTGTTTAAAGGTGATATTCTCTTCAGCTCTGCACTCATGCTTTCTTGTTTACTTATATTTTCTGGTCGGTTCATGGCAATTTTTAGGTGAGTCATAGTCTCGAGTTGTAGATTATGGGGATGATTCGAGTCATAACTCCAGCAAAAGATCAACTGAAGCAATGGTGGAGCGATTTGAATGAAGATGGCCGAGAGATAGTCAGATTCCTTATTGGCTGGATGTTGCCCTTGATTCATATCCGTATGCGGTTTGGTTTCATTCACGCATTGGTGCAGTTCTAGAGTCCACATGCTACTACCTTCATATTTGGTAAGCACGAGTTAACCCAACTCTAGAAGAGTATAGTGTTCTCGTTGGAAAGTCACTGGACTCGGGTTTAGTCACTCTGCCAATTGGCGAAGATCTTGTCCTTGTTGTGTCTGAATACTTGAACGTCAATCGAGATGAAGTGGCAAAAGACTTAAAAGGGAGCCGTGGGAGTTGTCCCCTCTCATTCCTAGAAACATGTTTTGGGAAAGCCCCATGTGCATATGATAAGGCCAAGATTTTTATCCTGTTATTCTTTGGCTCAATCATTTTTCCACATAAAGAGAATTCTATAGATCCCATGATAGCATATTTTGCAAGACCGGTTAATAATGGAAAGAATTTTGTTAATGCTATCCTGGCTGAAACCTTCATCTCGCTTACCAAGTTTAAAACCAATTAAGATAAAACACTTAGAGTTTCATCGGAAATTCTCCAAGTTTGGTTTCTTTCTCATTTTTGTGAATTTGGAAAATACTTGGAAATACCAAAAATTTCAGAACTTGAACATCCTCTCTTAAAGTTTAAGAATGAACAAGACCGTGTTCCTGAGTATTATTATTCCCGACTGCTAGTCTTGTTAGCAAACCTAAGTCCCGTGACTTTACTATGGCATGCTCTTTGGTTCAAAGTGGAAGAAGCTAGAATCATGGGACGAGATGAGGCACTTGTCCATCTTCTGGGAATCTCTGGCATCACAGAGTACTATCCTGTCAAAGTTGCTTAGCAATATGGCATGATACAGTCAATCCCTCCAAAGTCGATGGGAGTAGAGATTCGCATACACTTCGACTTGAAGGACCAGAAATTCGAGGAACACGCCGCCCTTGCTTATGCCATGTGGAAGTGTTGCCGGCCAACCAAGCTAATGTTTCCCAAGGGGATCCTCTCAGGGAATGTCAAGACATACCATGCCACAATCAGTTATATTGAGGGGCATGTCATCCCGAAAGAATGGCTCCTAGTGATACCTTAAGTGGTTGTTCAAGATACCAAACGTTTCGAGATTAATCGCCTCAAGCAAAAGCTCGCCAAAACTGTCACGCCCTACGTCTCGGGCACGAGTGCGCGACACCCTGCGAACACAAACTTTCTCAAACGTCCCAAGATTCACATATATCGAGAGATGCATTATATCAATAGCATGCGAAAGCGATAATATACAAACTCCTCAGTACGATAATAAAGGGGACTAGGGTAACAAGAACACCAATAATAAACATAACCTCCCATCTTGTTCATACAAAAAAAAACACTAGCAGGCTAAACCAGCTGGTCGGTAGGGGCGACAGGGTCAGTACAAAAGAGGGTCATCATCATCTCCAAAAGAAACGGGGCATCGAGACCATAATCAAAATACATCATCCCGGAAAATGGAAATCCCTAAATCGAGCTGCTAGAGTCGTCAGTCTCCTCAGTGTCCTCGGTAGGCTCGTACTCCGAGAAGGTCTCCGAGCATACCTTTGCTATGTCCTCCATCGTCGTGTCTGCTGACTGCTCCACCAGGTCGTCCTCGGAGGCTTTGACCTCTATAACTTCGTCGGTGTCCTCTAGGATCGGGTCCTCTCAGGGATATTTCTCGAATCGGCTGCTGACCCCTCAACCTCCACAAAATCCCGAGCGGGATAACACCAGCTAGGGATCACCCCACGGGGTACCTCAGTGAGCTTCAGTGGTCCCATAGTCACTTCCCCTACTTTCTTAAACCAAGTCTCGAACCTATGAGGCTTCTAGCTCTTTGCACTCTCGTCAACTCAGACCACAGTACACTTCCTAACGTATACGGTTCCCTGTCCGTCCTGAAACTCCTCAAAATATGCCGACATTTCTTTCAAGTCACCAAATCTGATGGGCAACATGAGCACGGCCTAGGATCTGAAAATATGATCCCGCGACGGGATAAGATTTACATCTCAGTAAGACAGGTCCTAACCCTAGGTTAGACTGACCGTACACTCAGGTGAGTACAATCACAAACCACAATGCACAAGCAATCACATGAGGCATTTCACAGTTATTAAATAACATACGGATACAAACGAGTGTCAAGTATGCAATCATGGCATCGTGTCACATCAGTGGAATCAAGCACATATTATCAAGCTAGATTACACCTTCCACCCTTCCATTCCTCCATTTAATTCACGCCCCCGTTTAGAATGCCTTAGGCTCTGTTCGCGTAAATACGCCTCAGACCATCACATCAACAAACCCGCGTAAACGCATCAGGTTTTCAATTTCATTCCAGGCCTGTGTCGACACATCTCAACTTCCGTCCCGCGTCTCAACGCATCAGGACATTGGCCATTTCAACCCTGCGTCTCGTACGCCTTAAGGTACCATTCAACACAAACCCCGCACCTCAGCGCCTTAGGATATCCATCCACTCAACCCTCGTCACAACGCCTCAGGGTGTGACAAGTTCCTCAGACATGCCAAATGCTCGTTTCAATTCAGAACTCATAATCAAATGCAAACTCATGCGACGAGCAGCACATCTATGGCATGCAAGACAATTAAATTCAACACTCAAATGCGATAATCAATTCATGGCACAAACATTGTCAAGCATTCAAGCCATCTATATTTCTCAAGGGCACACAATGGACAATCACACTTTAAACTTCCAAGAACCAATCTAATTCCACACTTAATTCACCCAATCGAGTCCAATTCTCCTAGTCAAGGCTTAGAAACTTCTTACCTTGTGCTAAAATCAACACAAATCTCCTTCCAAGCACTTCGAGGGTTCAGCTCCAAGGGTTCCAAAACAGGGTAGCCGTATACCTAATGGAATTTCATCCATTTTGTCAATTCTTCGTCGTCCAATTATCAATCCACCAAGCATAAACTTAAATAACATACCCATCGACATCCTAGTATGTCTCAAAGATGAATTTGAAGCTCAATTCAACTCCCAATAGCCCCCACAGATTCGGTATGCATAGAACCAAAACAGGGCATTTTCGATTCTGTGCATATCTCAACTAACCAGCCCTTAAACTAACTTAAATCCTCAATTTATTCTCTAATCCACTTGCTAACATGTAGTCCTAGGAGTTGGAAAGCCTCACCGAAAATTTGAAGTCAAGGGGACGCCGGAAAGTCCTTGAATGGTGCCGGTTCCTCTAAGTCCTCAACCGGTTTGTTTTTGTCCTTCAAACACAAGACCCATTTGAGGTCAAAACTCCATCAAATTCCTCCAAAATTTTTGTCACAGCTCATTCGACAAGTCCTCTATATGGCCACAAAATTTGGCTAAAAGATTCAAAGGATTCGGGGTCCTACGGAGTCTAAACAACGGCTTACCTCTAACTGCGACGGTTTCCGTCGACTTCCGGGAGAATGGCTGGCCGGAGCTCCTCGGCGGGTCAAATGACTTGATTCCACTTGGAGGTTGTCGACAAGAGGATGACAAAGGAGCTGGTGGTCGGCTCGACGACTAGAAGTCACCGGGAGTGGCTGTCGATGGTGGCAAAATCGGCGGGCAGTGCTGGTCGGCGGTGCAGCTTCTCGGTGAAGAAGAAGAAGAAGATAGGCAGATGATGGTGATACTCGACTGAAGAGGGAGAGAGAAAGTGGTATATACACATATTCAAGGGTCAACAAGGTTGAATGGTAGGTTAAAAGTGTTCCCATCAATATCAATGCCTAATCCTTTAACACTTGTCCATGTGTCAATCAATGTTTCATCCAATGGCTGCCAATTTCTCCAATTTTCGGTAGCTATAGTGGGGTATCAATGATCAAAATGCCCTTGTTCAATTATAAATGCAAGACTAAGGCTTGAGGAGCAAAATGGTAATTTTACCCTCGACGTCCGGAACGTCGTTTTTATGATTCCAAATTTCTTCGATAAGACGACGACCAATCCAATTGTAATGTTGGAATTCTTGATTCTCCATTTTCTAATTTCGAGACTCGTTTCTGAATCATTTCTCTATCCAATGTGATTCCAGCCTATCCCGAACTGACGGGCGGCTTTTGCAGACGTTACGCGTATCGACTCTGTGATTTATATCACACTTAGGGCTCGTCAATTCATGGCGACTTTGGTTGTCATGTAATTGTAAGGGTCTATCACTAGTTACGACAGTTTCGATCGTCACTGTTCGATTTACGAAAATTTTACAAATTACACATTGGTTAAGCGACATCACCCGCGCTTCAATCGTATAATGCTAGCAATGCATTCCTTAATCGTTCTTAGATCGGCCTTTCATGGCTCTAAATGTCCCCTCGACAATCCTTACGGTCAAAGTGTCATTTCCTATTTGAGTTCCCTAGGTTCACGTACCTTGTCTCGCGTTAGCCTTTCCCTTTTGGTCAATTAACTCGAGATTGATCAGATCTGAGCGAGATATGACTAAAACATATCGTTAGATACATTCTCATTAATAAGTCTCGAAATGACAAGAAAATCAAAATGTCACAAAAGCTAAGGAAGAAGCCTAGAAGAATGAGGATAAGTACAAAAAGCTCAAGGCTCAAGTTGTCCCTTAAAAGTCTATAGCTCGAGATAGCTAGTGTGACGTCCTGGAAATTCAATCCTTGTAAGTGCCGAAACTCGATTAAATGATATGAATGTATAGTCATAGTCGACACCCATTTTAGACTATAAGGACTGAAAAGATGAAAATTTGGACGAATTTCGAACTTTAGAATATTTCGAATTAAGTTTCGAAATTAATCCGCGGCGATTTTTGAATTGCCGTTTGCGCAAACGAGCTTAATCCTGACCGAGCTTGGCCAGTGAAATTGCCGAAATTACCCTTCAATCAGTACACCAAAAATTTCGTTTCAGTCCCGGCGCGCCAAAATTGCCGTTCTACCCCTGCGATATTTAACCATAAAAGACAAAAAAATTAAATGCTTACCTTCAAAGTCTTGGCCATGGATCCCACCATCCTCTTTCCCCATGCACGCACGTCCCCTCCTTCTGCCATCTCTGCCGCTTTCTTCTTCTTCTTTTCCGTTTCTTCTTCTTCTATTCTTCTTCTCTTCTTCATTTTCTTTGACCGGCTCCTCCTCCTCTTGCCAATCGAATCCTCCCCGTTTGTCGCCATTTTTCGCGACCACAACACCAGCACCGGCAGCCACTGTCTCCAGCTACTCCCCGCCGTCGCCTGGACCCCGACCGAGCCGCCGTCTCCGCCGTTTCGCCGAAGAAAAGTCACGGCCGGGCGTGCCCTATTTTCGGGTCAAAAGACCCGAGGACTCCTCGGCCTCCTCCGGCCGTCACGGCCGCCACCGACGCCGACCACCACCACCAAGCTAACCCCCGACTTCCCCTCGACCGATCCGACCCCTCGTCGCCGATCGTCAGCTGTCGGAATTGCCGGAATCAGGCCTGGAAGTTCCGATGCTCTATTTTGAACCCGGTTCGTTCTGGTCTTCGATCCGGCCACCACAGTCGCCGCCGTGCCGCACCGCCACCGCCAGACGACTCCCCTGAGTCCCCTCTACCACCACCCAGCTCGGCTCCACCGGTCGCCGCGCGTGGCCCCCGGAAACGGCCGCCGATCGAAGCCCCTATTTCGGTGCAAAAACAGGACAGCCACTGATCGTGGCTGTCCGCCTTCGTCGGCCGTCTTCCGCCGCCGTCCACCTGTCCCGGCCGACCCCCACCGATCCCTGGGTGAGCCCCCGACCCTTGGCCGGTCTTGTCCCGGCCCGTGTCGCCGGAAAAATGGCCAAAATAGTGAAGTCGCCGATTGAATATACTGATTTTTCACTGTTGCAGGCTGTCGGCCGCCGCTCGCCGGAGCTCCGCCACCGGCGACCTATTTCGACGACCTCACCGGACTCCCACGGGGTGTCGCCAAAGTTTGAGCTCGATCCGCCGCGCGATAAACCTTAGTTTTATCGCCGTCGCCGCCGCCGCCGCCGCCGCCGCCGATCGAGCTAACTCACATTGTGAATTGACTCTAAACCTTGGTTAGGGCGCTAATTGCGCTTAGGATTAGTCTTATTTATTTATTTATTTAATTATTTATTTCTAAAAAAAAAATTATATTCGATCGGGACCGATATAGATAGAAACCATGCTTAGGATACATGGTCGATCGATTATTTATCTGTGGCTATTTGTGGTAATTTAGTAATTAATTGATTGATTGAGTTGCTCGCGAGTGAGTGACAGGTTAGAGACGAGCGAACGATTAATTGCTATAATTTGACTAGAATTATGATTTCTAATAGGAATTGAGCTTGAAATTGCCGGGTTAAGTTGATTACTCGAGAGTGAGTGAATTGCTTGATTGGTTTGTTTGCCTGGCTGAAATGCTTAATTGGGAGTCTTGTGAGCCTTGAGGCCGAGTTGATTGTATTTCTTGTGGATTTTGGCGTTAATCCAAGATAATCAATGAGTTGATTGCCGAATGCAATTTGTGTGGTCATTTAAAGGGTCAATGACGCTACCTGGCAAGTTCGCATTGTACCGTGGGTACTTGTGCCGTACAGATTGTATGAAAATTCGCGACTTGTCAGAAGCACGATAATCCATGCCCCGTGCCAGTCGTACGGTTTTAAGGGATTATCGGATGCCGGTCGCAGCTTGTGATGGATCGAAGCTCCTTTTTAAGGAATGCCTAGTTGCAGTGCCGTGCCGGGTGCACAGGATACACTGCTTGTAGTAGCCGTCGCTGAGAGGGTAAAGTGGACGTAGCCTGGTTTTGTCAGAAGAGTGAGGGACCGCACTATTGATGTGTCTATCACGCCAGTCGCGTGAGTCATTGATTAATAACGGACTTGTGTATGCCTGAGTGGTTGTGCTTCTGTTTGTTGTAGATTTGACAGATTTATTTTGATTGATATTTATATATATCTCTGTTGAAATTTTGTGATCTTTTGTGGCGCTTAGGATGTTCTGGGCGAATCAATGTCCTAACCGAGATTAGGCTTGATTCACTGAGATTCATTTCTCACCCCGTCGTGGGACAAATTTTTCAGGTCCGAAGTAATGGAGAGACCGGTGCGGTTCGGCACCCCCCCGACTCATTACCTGATATCAGTCTCCATCCGGTACCAGGTACGGACCAGATGTGGGAACGTCGCATCACGACGATATGGGTCGATGAAGGGATGCCATATCTAGTGGCACACCTCCTTAAGACCTGGTATCTTCGTGATGGGATGGATCTCTTTGGTCCGCTTCGAGGATTTGAGGGACCACCTCTTCAGGGGGTCCCTTATATCCCCGCTTGGGACCTGATGGATATTGATACACCCGATGGGAAAGTGGTAGACCCCGCGCCTGGTATGGAGCTCGAGCTCGAGCCTGAGCAATCAGTAGCCCCCTCTGTGCATTCTAGCTAGAGTTCTTGTGATGACCCGAACGACCCGGCTCCCCCGGTTGGTTATAAAGACCCGGATGTCGAGTTTTCCCAGTAGAAGGTTAGGTTCCTTTTGTGGTCAGGGAAATGATGATGTTTTTGTGGGGGATACTATTTTGGGATAGATGAGAGTTAACCTTACCTGACTCCTGTATCTTTTTGTGAGTCTTAGAGGGCCGCCCCGAAGCATGGGGTTGTAATTATCAGTTGATGGCTCTGTAAGGTTATAAATCATCTATTCTCTTCAGCTTTCAGTGTTGCGATTTCTGGCTTTACTTCTATCTATCCCATATGATTTTATTGTATGGAAGATTGCACGTTCCGCACGCGTAGTATTATCTTAGGTCAATAGCAGTTGCCTAAAACGCTGTCTATTATGACCTGGTGGCGTTTTGGCAAGGGATGTCGCGGGCTCGAGAGTCGGGACGTGACATCCCCGCCCAAGGTGATATCAGAGCAAGGTCAGCCTGATCCATCTGGTCATTGGCATGGAGTGATAAGGAGCGATGAGAAATGGGATAGTTAGTAAGATTCTTGGTTATTATGCCTGTGATTGCTAATTATGTGGTAGAATTTAAGGGTTTCTTTCTGACCACGTTTTGCTATGGGGTAAGCAGGACTTCACCTTTTACTGCAAAATGAGCGGACGTGGTAGAAGAGCACCCCGAGCACCTCGAAGGAGGCCTTTAAGGCCAGTGGAAGAATTGGTTGATGTTGAAAGAGTACCGCCTGCGGTGTCCCCTATTGCACCCCCTACTGCAGCCTCTACTACGGAACCTACAGGACCTACTGGAAGGGAACTGACCATGGCTGAAGTCATGCAAGCCTTAGGTGCTATTGGAGATTTGATGGGGCAGCAAGTAAGGAATCAAGCCGCAGCTACTGTCGCTGCTGCTGGGACTTCATCTGCGATTCCGTTTACAGTTCCGTCGGCGAGTCCCCTACCTATACATGACAGTGAGGAGCGTAGGGCTCAAAAGCTGGTGGAACAGTTTCTCAAATTGAAGCCACCTCTATTCACTGGAAGTGGAGACCCTGAAGCTGCTACTCGATGGGTCGAAGGGATGGAGAAAACATTCGATTTGCTGAGATGCTCAGATAGGGATAAAGTTACTTTGGCAGTTCATCAACTTGAAGGGAATGCTAGTACGTGGTGGAGAGCTGTCAAGGGTAGAACTTTTTCGGAAGGTACCATTCCAGTATGGAATACTTTCGTGGAAGTTTTTAATAATAAATACTTTTCGAGGACAGCTAGGGAACAAAAGATGGCTGAGTTTTTCCGCCTCCGTCAAAATCAGATGACTATTGACCAGTACGAGGCAAAGTTTTTTGAACTGTCCAAGTATGCTCCGAGAATGATTAAGGATCCGGAGGATAGAGCTAGGAGGTTCAAGGACGGATTGAAGCCCGAGATTAAGAGTGCCTTGGCACCGCTCGACCTCCAAGACTATGATGATATCTACGCGAGGGCGCTGATAGTGGAGCGGGACTTGTCTGAAAGGGCTACTGCAGCTGGATCATGATTTACTTCCCCAAACAGATTCGATAGGAGACAAGGGAAGAAACCCATGTTTAACAACCGGAGTCACATTCCACCAAATCGCCGAGGGGCGATTAGTAAGCCGACATTTCATCAGAATGAGGTGTGCAGCTTGTGTCGACAGAGGCATGGGCCTGGTTTGTGCCCGTATCGAGGTGGTGCCTGTTTTGGTTGTGGCCAGCTGGGCCATCAGGTGAGGGACTGCCCGCAGAGGCAAGGTGGACTGGCACAACCCCAGCAGGGAGGGCAGCCTAGAGGAACCGTGCCGTCAAACTTCCAGAATCGTCCGCCGGCACAAGGAAGGGTATTTGCAGTCACTCGAGAAGCGGCAAAGGATTCGCCGATTGTTACGGGTACGGTCCTCTTGCATGACCAAGTAGCATACGCCTTATTTGATCCGGGCGCCATCCATTCTTTTGTTGCGGATCAGTTCGTTAAATTATCTGAATTGAACTTGGTACCTTTAGAAATTGTGCTTAATGTATCTACGCCATTGAAAGATAAAGTAGTGGCTACAGTGAGCTGTCCTGATTGCAGACTTGTGGTGGATGGCCATGAGAGTAAGATAGATTTGATTGTGCTAGAAATGTACGATTTTGACTTGATTGTGGGAATGGATTGGTTGGTAAAGCAAAGAGCCACGATGGACTACTTTAATAAGGTAATACGGTTTAATCCGATGGATGGTTGTAGCTATGAATTTTTGGGTAATCGAGGAGGAACCTCGACTGTGATGATATCGTCGTTAGAGGCGACTCGATTGTTGGAAAATGGGTGCCAAGGTTATTTGGCTTCTGTGGTAGATACATCTGCTAAAGAACTGAAATTGGAGGATATTGCGATTGTATGTGAGTTTCCAGATGTTTTCCCCCAAGAATTACCTGGTTTACCACCAGAAAGAGAAATTGAATTTGTGACAGAATTAGCTCCGGGGACGGAGCCGATTTCTAAGGCGCCATATAGAATGACGTTATCAGAATTGAAGGAACTCAAGGTTCAAATGCATGAGTTGTTAGACAAGGGGTTCATACGCCCTAGTGCATCGCCATGGGGAGCACCTGTCTTGTTCGTTAAGAAAAAGGTTGGGTCTTTGAGATTGTGTATTGACTATAGGCAGTTGAATCAGGTGACGATCAAGAATAAGTACCCACTGCCAAGAATTGATGACTTGTTCGATCAGCTGCAGGGAGCATCTATATTTTCAAAAATTGATCTACGGACGGGATACCATCAGTTGAG
Source organism: Rhodomyrtus tomentosa (assembly GCA_028455895.1). Taxonomy (NCBI): domain Eukaryota; kingdom Viridiplantae; phylum Streptophyta; class Magnoliopsida; order Myrtales; family Myrtaceae; genus Rhodomyrtus; species Rhodomyrtus tomentosa. Next base: position 41,151,865 of record JAPCWY010000003.1, on the reverse strand, counting down.
AATCAGAAAAGAGGATATACCGAAATCAGCATTTAGAACACGTTATAGTCATTACGAGTTCACAGTGATGCCGTTTGGTTTGACGAATGCTCCTGCTGCTTTTATGGATCTGATGAATAGAGTGTTCAAGGAGTTTCTGGATCGCTTTGTGATTGTTTTTATAGATGATATCCTTGTGTACTCGAAGAGTTTTGAAGATCATGAGCAACACCTGAGAATAGTTCTGGAAACTCTGAGAACGCATCAATTATATGCTAAGTTCAGTAAGTGTGAGTTTTGGTTAGCTAGCGTGGCGTTCTTAGGCCACGTAGTTTCGGGTGAAGGTATTGCTGTGGATCCAGTTAAAATTGAGGCAATTATTAATTGGTCAAGACCGACAACTGCTACAGAAATTAGAAGTTTCTTGGGTTTGGCAGGTTATTACAGACGATTTGTGGAAGGATTCTCAGCTATAGCCTCGCCTTTAACTAAGTTGCTGAAGAAAGATACGAAGTTTCAATGGACGGACAAGTGCGAGCGTAGTTTCCAAGAGCTTAAGCATAGGCTAACTACGACTCCTGTTCTGACAATTCCGTCTGGTCCTGGTGGTTATGAAATTTATAGCGATGCTTCGCTTAGGGGGCTGGGCTGTGTTTTGATGCAGCATGGCAGAGTGGTAGCGTATGCGTCCCGTCAGTTGAGACCACACGAGTTGAATTATCCCACACACGACTTGGAGTTGGCTGCGGTCGTGTTTGCCTTGAAGATCTGGAGACACTATTTGATTGGGGAAAGTTTTCAGGTATACACTGATCATCAGAGTCTGAAATACCTGTTCTCTCAAAGGGAGCTGAACATGAGACAGCGCCGATGGATGGAATTATTAAAAGATTATGACTGTGAGATCCTGTATCATCCTGGTAAGGCGAATAGGGTTGCTGATGCTCTGAGTAGAAAATCAGTGATTGCTCAACTACAGGTGCAGGAGTGGCGTTTACTTGAGCAATTAAGAGACTCAGACTTTAAACTGGAGATAAGCCAGCTGTCGAGTCTCGTGGCTACCTTGAGAATCGAGCCAGAAGTGCAAGTTAAAATTAAGGCTTTGCAGTCCACAGACCCTTTTATTCGGAAGATCCTGCAAGGAGATCCGACCAAACGAAGGGTCGATTTTCAAATAGCGGAGGATGGGATACTTAAGTTTAGAGGACGGTTGGTTGTGCTGGAGGATGAAAATTTAAAGGAGGAGATTTTATCAGAAGCACCTCGTAGTAGTTATAGTATTCATCCTGGGAGTACAAAGATGTATCAGAATTTGAAACAACATTACTGGTGGAATGGTATGAAAACCGATATAGCCAAACATGTGGCTAAGTGTTTGGCCTGCCAGTAGGTCAAGACGCAGCATTGCAAACGTGGAGGACTACTACAGCCTTTAGAAATTTCAAAGTGGAAGTGGGAGCATATCACGATGGATTTCGTGATGGGTTTGCCAAGGAGTCAGCGAAGGCATGATTCAATTTGGGTCGTGGTGGATAGACTAACAAAGTCAACGCACTTTATTCCAGTAAGAAAGGACTTCGCTTTAGATAGATACGCAGAGTTGTATGTGAGGCATATTGTAAGGTTGCATGGTGTGCCAATGACGATCACTTCTGATCGAGATCCCAAATTCACCGCTATATTTTGGAAGAGTCTACAAACTGCTTTAGGAATGAAGCTGCAATTTAGTACAGCTTATCACCCGCAGACAGATGGCCAGTCCGAAAGAACGATTCAGACCTTGGAGGACATGTTGAGAGCATGTGTTATGGATTTCAGAGGTAACTGGGAGGAACATTTGCATTTGGTTGAATTTGCCTATAATAACAGCTACCAACAGAGTATTAAGATGGCACCTTTTGAGGCCTTGTATGGCAGGGCTTGCAGGACGCCAGTCTGTTGGGATGAGGTTGGAGAAAGGAAGATAACTGGCCCTGAGTTAGTAGAACAGTCGATGGAAGCAATTAAAGTGATTAGAGATAGATTAAAGACAGCTCAGAGTCGCCAGAAAAGTTATGCTGATAAAAGGCGCAGACCTTTGGAATTTCAAGTAGGTGACCATGTCTTTTTGAAAGTGTAACCTATGAGAGGAACATCTCGTTTTGGCAGGAAAGGAAAGCTGAGCCCGAGGTATGTTGGACCATTTGAAATCCTAGAACGAATTGGAATTTTGGCTTATCGACTCGCATTACCGCCTAGACTTGCTCAAGTGCATAATGTTTTCCACGTATCGATGTTGAGGAAGTATGAGCCAGACCCTGCTCATGTACTGAGTTACGAGGAAATTGATTTGGATGAACGGGCATCATATGTGGAGCGACCAGTCAGGATCGTAGACAGGAAAGATCAGGTACTACGATCTAAGACAATTCCATTAGTCAAGGTGGTTTGGCAACACCATGGTACAGAAGGAGCTACGTGGGAGAACGAAGAAGTTATGAAGCTTAGTTATTCTTCTCTTTTTGAGTAATTAGAACTGTGCTGTAATTTCGAGGACGAAATTTCCTAAGTGGGGGAGAGTTGTGACGTCCTGAAAATTCAATCCTTGTAAGCGCCGGAAGTCGATGAAATGATATGAATGTATAGTCATAGTCGACACCCATTTTGGACTATAAGGACTGAAAAGACGAAAATTTGGACGAATTCTGAACTTTAGATTATTTCGAATTGAGTTTCGAAATTAATCCGCGGCGATTTTTGAATTGTCGTTTTCGCAAACGAGCTTAATCCTGACCGAGCTTGGCCAATGAAATTGCTGAAATTACCCTTCGATCAGTACACCAAAAATTTCGTTTCAGTCCCGGCGCGCCAAAATTACCGTTCTACCCCTGTGATATTTAACCATAAAAGACAAAAAAATTAAATGCTTACCTTGAAAGTCTTGGCCATGGATCCCACCATCCTCTTTCCCCATGCACGCACGTCCCCTCCTTCTGCCATCTCTGCCGCTTTCTTCTTCTTCTTTTCCGTTTCTTCTTCTTCTGTTCTTCTTCTCTTCTTCATTTTCTTTGACCGACTCCTCCTCCTCTTGCCGATCGAATCCTCCCCGTTTGTCGCCAATTTTCGCTACCACCGCACCACCACCGGTAGCCACTGTCTCCAGCTACTCCCCGCCGTCGCCTGGACCCCGGCCGAGCCGCCGTCGCCGCCATTTCGCCGAAGAAAAGTCATGGCCGGGCGTGCCCTGTTTTCGGGTAAAAAGACCCGAGGACTCCGCGGCCTCCTCCGGCCGCCACGGCCGCCATCGACGCCGACCACCACTACCCAGCTAACCCCCGACTTCCCCTCAACCGATCCGACCCCTCGTTGCCGATCGTCTGCCGCCGGAATCGCCGGAATCAGGCCTGGAAGTTCCGGTGCTCTGTTTTGAACCCGGTTCGTTCCGGTCTTCGATCCGGCCGCCATAGTCGCCGCCATGCCGTACCGCCACCGCCAGACGACTCCCCTGAGTCCCCTCTACCGCCACCCAGCTCGGCTCCGCCGGTCGCGACCAAAACCCTTGTTTCGGTGCAAAAACAGGACAGCCACTGATCGTGGCAGTCCGCCGTCGCCGACCGTCTTCCGTCGCCGTCCACCTATCCCGGCCGACCCCCACCGATCCCTAGGTGAGCCCCCGACCCTTGGCCGGCCTTGTCCTGGCTCGTGTCACCGGAAAAACGGCCAAAACAGTGAAATCTCCGATTGAATATACTGATTTTTCACTGTTGCAGGCTGCCGGCCGCCTCTCGCCAGAGCTTCGCCGCCGGCCACCTATTCCGGCGATCTCGCCGGACTCCCACGGGGTGTCGCCAAAGTTTGAGCTCGATCCGCCGCGCGATAAACCTTTGTTTTATCGCCGCTGCCGCCGATCGGGCTAACTCACATCGTGAGTTGACTCTAAACCTTGGTTAGGGCGCTAATTGCGCTTAGGATTAGTCTTATTTATTTATTTATGTATTTATTTAATTATTTATTTCTAAAAAAAATTATATTCGATCGGGACCGGTATAGATAGAAACCATGGTTAGGATACATGGTCGATCGATTATTTATTTGTGGCTATTTATGGAAATTTAGCAATTAATTGATTGATTGAGTTGCTCGCGAGTGAGTGACAGGTTAGAGACGAGCGAACGATTGATTGCTATAATTTGACAGAAAATTATGATTTCTAATAGGAATTGAGCTTGAAATTGCCGGGTTAAGTTGATTACTCGAGAGTGAGTGAATTGCTTGATTGGTTTGTTTGCCTGGATGAAATGCTCAATTGGGAGTCTTGTGGGCCTTGGGGCCGAGTTGATTGTATTTCTTGTGGATTTTGGCGTTAATCCAAGATAATCAATGAGTTGATTGCCGAATGCAATTTGTGTGGTCATTTAAAGGGTCAATGACGCTACTTGGCAAGTTCGCATTGTACCGTGGGTACTTGTGCCGTACAGATTGTATGGAAATTCGCGACTTGTCAGAAGCACGATAATACATGCCCCGTGCCAGTCGTACGATTTTAAGGGATTATTGGATGCCGGTCGCAGCTTGTGATGGATCGAAGCTCCTTTTTAAGGAATGCCTACTTCCAGTGCCGTGCCGGGTGAACAAGATACACTGCTTGTAGTAGCCGTCGCTGAGAGGGTAAAGTGGACGTAGCCTGGTTTTGCTAGAAGAGTGCGGGATCGCACTATTGATGTGTCTATCACGCCAGTCGCGTGAGTCATTGATTAATAACGGACTTGTGTATGCCTGAGTGGTTGTGCTTCTGTTTGTTGTAGATTTGACAGATTTATTTTAATTGATATTTATATATATCTCTGTTGAAATCTTGTGATCTTTTGTGGCGCTTAGGATGTTCTGGGCGAATCAATGTCCTAACCGAGATTAGGCTTGATTCACTGATATTCATTTCTCACCCCATCGTGGAACAAATTTTTCAGGTCCGAAGTAATGGAGAGACCGGTACGGTTCGGCACCCCCACCGACTCTTCACTTAATATCAGTCTCCATCCGATACCAGGTACGGACCAGATGTGGGAACGTCACATCACGACGATATGGGTCGATGAAGGGATGCCACATCTGGTGGCACACCTCTTTAAGGCCTGGTATCTTCATGATAGGATGGATCTCTTTGGTCCGCTTCGAGGATTTGAGGGGCCACCTCTTCAGGGGGTCCCTAATATCTCCGCTTAGGACCCGATGGATATTGATACACCTGATGGGGAAGTGGTGGACCCCGCGCCTGGTATGGAGCTCGAGCTCGAGCCTGAGCAATCAGTAGCCCCCTCTGTGCATTCTAGCCAGAGTTCTTGTGATGACCCGAACAACCCAGCTCCCTCGGTTGGTTATAACGACCCGGATGTCGAGTTTTCCCAGTAGAGGGTTAGGTTCCTTTTGTGGTAAGGGAAATGATGATGTTTTTGTGGGGGATACTATTTTGGGATAGATGAGAGTTAACCTTACCTGACTCCTGTATCTTTTTGTGAGTCCTAGAAGGCTGCCCCGAAGCATGGGGTTGTAATTATCAGTCGATAGCTCTGTAAGGTTATAAATCATCTATTCTCTTCAGCTTTCAGTGTTGCGATTTCTGGCTTTACTTCTATCTATCCCATATGGTTTTATTGTATGGAAGATTGCACGTTCCGCGCGCGCAGTATTATCTTAGGTCGATAGCGGTTGCCTGGGATGCTGTCTATTATGACCTGGTGGCGTTTTGGCAAGGGATGTCGCGGGCTCGAGAGTCGGGACGTGACAGCTAGAGTCTTTATTTGCTAGTTTTGTTCATTGTTTCATTTGAATATTGTTCTGATTGTTATTGTTTCTAGGCTGATACTCCGCATGATTTGATTTTTTAGGGTTTTATCTAGTCATATTTGAATTTTGGTGTCTAAATGGAAAATATTCAGAACATCTGGGGCTATCATATGTAAAATTTAGAGAATAATTCGTGGTGTTTTCCATTTATTCGACGAATTTTTATCAAGGACAATGTAGGTGGGAATTTCGGCAGTTTACTCACACTTGCATTGTTTTGTAGATTACCATTTCTAAATGATCTCCTTTGTTGGTCCACACAAAATGAAAGTTGTAGATTGATATCTAGACTAGTAATCTGAAAAATTCTAGACCTTAATTCACAATTTAAGGGGGCCCTTCGTTCATTTAACAAAAACCGAATAGAATAGTTTTCTAGGCACAGTTTTTCTGAAAGAAATATTAAACTGTACTGATTGGTCCACTTTTAGTCTTAAGTCTAAAATCAAAGTTGTTTCTCGTTAAATCTTGCATCAGCCCGTAAAATTTGGGAATTTTTCGATCAACATGCGAATTATGAAGAATTTTATCGCAATGGCCGACGGAACCAAAAAACTGCCTAATTCAGGTTTTTGCTTTGTTTGTTGATTATAGAAAGTTTGCCATGGATCTACTCATTAGTCTCTCTCATTTTACTGATCTTCGCGTAGTATTTCTTTGAAGGTTATTTATCACGAGTCATCCACTCATCACCAGGTCAGTCGCAAAGAAAATGGCTAACAAAACTGAAATGAACGCTGCGATCCAAGAGGCCCTCAAAGAGCATATAGATGCCATGAACAACAGAATGGACAACATGGTCTTTCAAATGGCAGACAAGGTGTTGGCAAGTCTCATGACTAAGATGCAGTTGCCTAGCCAGACATCTCAAACTCTGACGCCTCCTTCACCTCTCGCAGCTGATGGTCCAAGCAAGAACCAAGGGCAGTTTTGTCACTCGAGGACATGTTCATCCTAAGCTCTAGTATGAATGCTCCGCCAGCGGCTCTAGTTCACCGAGCCAGTCCTGTGGCTCCAGAGCAGACTTACGATGCAGCAAAGCTGATGGTTCAAATGGAACAACAGATGGAGCAAAGGATAGAGTTAAAGATGGAGCAGAATATGGAAGAAAGACTCCAGAAGATTCATGGGACGTACAGTATCCCTCATGTCAACTTTTATGCCTTCACAAAAGTTGATATGCCAGAGAAGTTTAAAGTGCCTAATTTTAAGAAATACGACGACACGTCCAACCCTGTGCAACATATTCTGATGTACCATATGAGAATGAGCAAATATGCTGACAATGGCCCTTTACTGGTTCAGACTTTTCAGGCCAGTCTAATGGATGCAGCCATGCGATGATATACTGACTATGAGGTATATAGCATGGGAAATTGGAAACAAGCGGCACCTGCTTTTATCAAGCACTTTAGTTTCAACATAAACGTCCCCGTCTGAAGAGAAGACCTGAAACAAGCCGAAATGAGGAAGGATGAGATGGTCAAGCAGTACGTTACTAGGTGGACGAACACTGCGTCCCAACTCAAGCTCGTTCCCCCTGAGAGGGAACTCATGAAGCTGTTTGTATCTACTCTTCCACAGACTATGCGAACACGAGTTCTTGGCACCTCTGCAATATCATTTACTCACCTCATAGCAATGGCTGAGGAAGTGGAAGGTGGCATGAAGAAGGGCTGGTACGGAGATGCTAGCACGCCCGCAAGACGATTCGGAATAAAGAAGGACAAGGAAGTTGCTCCTCAAATCAACATGGCAAGTTCCGCACCGACTGTATAAGTTCCCGTCAAGCAGCAGGGAAATTTTGGAGAACAGAAGCAGAGGAGAAATCCACGCCCACCCCAACAATATACACCTTTGCCGGGAATACTTTCTCAAGTCCTAGATGTCCTCCACAAGAAGGACATGCTGTCAACTGAACCTCTGAAGCTAAATTACACGTCATATGCTGGTTATGACCCATCCAAGAAGTGTGATTACCATCACGGTGAGGTTGGCCACGACACAGACAATTGCTTTGTGCTTAAAAATCGCATGCAGGACTTGCTCGATTCAAAGGCATTTTCGTTCTAGGGCAGTGCCCAGCCAAATGTCTAGAATAATCCCTTGCCCGACCATTCTGGCAAAGTTAACGCTGTGTTTGATTATAACACCCAACCGGCAGGAGGGTTTAAAGTCCGGTTAGCAGATGTTCTTGATGCTTTGGTTAGAGCAGAATATTACCGGACTGGAGAGCTACTATCGCTGTATGAGTTAAAGAAGTCAATTTTGACCCATATGAAGAATGGGTTGATAGTTAAAGCCAATCATGCGAAAAAAATTGCCACTATATCTCAGATCATCATTGATTGGGACCAGGAGTTCGCCGCTCTGACCATGACTTAGTCGAAGCATTTTCCATAGAAAGAAGTAGCGGAAGCTGCTGTAGCGAGTCTGGTCGATCTGGATTTGGTTGACATGCCCCCTAGAAGATGCATGGGATGGTGAATTAGGAATTGTTATACTGAAAGCCCTGGTGATAACTACACCTCAGCCGTTCCCTTACAAGGATGATAAGGCCGTTCCTTGGTCTTATGATCTAGCCCTGGTAATGAGGTCTGAACGCGCTTATAATGAAGAGGAACCGACCAAGACAGTTACGGAGAAAGACGCGAAGGAGTTCTTTGCCGTGATCAAAACAAGCGAGTATAGTATCGTCAACCAACTGCGGAAGTTGTTCGCTTAGGTTTCTTTGCTTGAACTTTTATAGTCATCCGAAAAATATCGAAATTCTTTGATGAAGGTGTTAGGACAGGTGCACGTCCTGGAACATATCGACCAAGATAAGCTAGAGAATTTTGTAGGGACCATCCTTCTGAAAGATCAGGTGGCATTCGCTGATGATGAAATTCCTGCTGAGGGACATGGTCACAACAAAGCCCTACACATAAAAGTGAAGCACAAGCAAACTCTAGTGGCGTGGGTGCTCGTTGACAATGGCTCGGCACTGACATCTGCCCTTTAGCCACTCTGAATTGGCTAGGGGTAGTTTGGCCAGAATGCAGGCGGCCAAGACTTCAGTCAGAGCTTTTGATGTTGTGAAGAAAGATGTCATGGGACAGATCAATCTAGACATCCTGATTGGGCCTTCCGTGTTCGATGTTTTGTTCCAGGTGTTGGATATTCCATCGGCTTTCAACCTCCTACTAGGTCATCCGTGGATTCACAATGCGGGAGCTGTGCCATCAAGTTTTCGTCAGAAGATCAAGTTCGTCGTTGAGGGAAAACTAGTGATCGTTCATGGCAAGGAAGATCATAGGATCTTCAATGAAATAACTATTCCTTACATTGAGCCAGAGAAGACTCGTATCATGCTTTTGAGTTGGTGCAGACTGTTCATGCATTACTAAAAAGTCCTCTAGCCATTCCCAAGATATCTGATGCTTCTATCATGGTGGCCAAAGTAATGATTGGCAATGGTTTCGAACTTGGCACAGGTCTGGGCCGACATGGTCAGGGGATCTATACCCCAATTAAGCTTAATGGACAATCCCATACAGTTGGGACACTGAGGATGTGGCCAGTCTAGACATAGTGGACAGTACGGAAGGAGCCGTGGAAGATCCGAAACTAGTCCTTTACCGCCCCTACTCTACACTACTTTCCGATCAGCTGATGTGGTCGGTGGATACGATGAGCTGACCCAATTCGAAGATAACCTAGAGATTATATTCCCAGATTCTCCACATAGCCAAGATGTTTTGGCTGAGCCGATGACGCTAGATGAAGATGCATCTGATGATGGACTCCTTGATCTCACTGGTTGGTCCGATGATCTAATTATTGGAGCCATATATGAGGATCTTGTACAAGTTGCTAAAGTGCCAGAGGAGGACACTTGCAAGGCGTCTGGATCCCTAAGTTTTTCAGTTGATGCGATGGTCGAAGATCCAATGGAGGGTTCAGAGTAAAATTTTTTGAGGTTTTGCAATCCCTTGCGTGGGATCTTTCCATTTTTTTAAAAAATTTTCCATACTGCATTAGAATTTTGAATTCATGTTGCATGTTAGGATTTCATTTCAATTTATTTCAATTTAATAAGATGTAATATGTTGATTTTCTATCAATAAATTATGGATTTTTTTAATTAAATTTTAGAATCTTGATGAGGCATCCCAAACTAACCTGATGACGATAGCCAACGAGCGAATAATCTGTCATCCATGGTAATCACTGAGGGTTGGGCTTCCTCAAGAGTTTCTCGTCCCACGGTCTTAAAAAAAAAATCGAAAAAACACACTAGTCGTGGAGGGAAATTGCGATGCATGCATGATTAAACCCTGTTTGTTTCTCTGACTTCGCCATTTTATGTTTCAGGAGCAAATATGAGGAGGGTGATCCATTAGATTCCAGAGTGTATGACTTAGACGAATTCACTCCTGATTATGAGGAAATACGTCAAAAATTTGAATAGCATGAGATGATTAAGCCTCTGACCGGCGACGATACTATATCAATCAACTTGGGCGATGAAGAAAATCTAAGAGAGGTGAAAATCGGGGCAACTTGTCCACTGAAATGGTTGAACATCTCACCAAGCTCCTGAGGGATTATCAGGATATCTTCGCCTGTTCCTATGCAGATATGCCCGGTCTTGATTAATCAATTGTTGAGCATTGCTTACCGACCGATCCCTCGTTTAAGCTAGTAGTACAGGGATCACAAAAGGCCAGGCCAGATCTAGCAAAGAAAATTAAGGAAGAGGTTATGAAGCTCCTTTATGTGGGATTTATGGAGGCTACCCAATACTCTGACTAGGTCGCTGATATTATCCCAGTGCTGAAGAAAGACGGTCGAGTTCGAATCTGTGTCGACTACCGTGATCTAAATAAAGCTAGTCCTAAGGATGATTTCCCACTCCTGCACATTGATGTGCTTGTAGACAGCACAGCAGGATTCGAAATGTTTTCGTTCATGGACGGTTTCTCAGGCTATAATCAAATCCTGATGAACGTATATGATAAACTGAAGACTACATTCACCACTCCGTGGGGGATGTTTCATTATAGTGTGATGCCTTTCGATCTTAGGAACGCTGATGCAACTTATCAATGGGCCATGGTTACTTTCTTCCATGACATAATGCACAATGAGATTGAAGTCTATGTCGATGACATGATTGCAAAAACAAGACGTGGAGAAGATCATATTGAAACCCTGACAAAGCTGTTCGACAGACTCCTGAAGTTTAAGTTACGATTCAATCCAGTCAAATGTGTTTTCGGCGCCAACTCGGGCAAATTGCTCAGTTCATTGTCAGCAATAAGGGTATTGAGATAAACTCGTCCAAGGTGAAGGCCATATGTGAGCTCAAGTGACCAACGACGGTCAAAGAAGTTCGAAGCCTCATGGGCAGGTTGAATTATATTGCCCGATTCATTTCTCAGCTATCTGAAACTGCTAGCCTTTCTTCAAGTTGTTAAAAAAGAATGCGCTGGTCGAATGGGATGATAATTTTGAAGAAGCCTTTGAGAAAATAAAACAACACCTCGTGAATCCGCCAACGCTTATTCTGCTAGTGCCGGGGCAACCTTTGATCCTTTATCTCACAATCCACAATGAGTCCTTGGGAGCTATGTTAGCACAAATAAGACAAGACGATGGGAAGGAACGTGCCATTTATTATTTGAGCAAGAAGTTCATGGCCTCCGAGACGAATTACTCTGAAGCCGAGAAGACATGTGGGGCTCTAGTTTGGGTACTGCATAGATTGTGATAATACACTTTGCATTACCGAATTCTCTTGGTGACAGAATGTGATCCCATCAAATACTTGCTTAATCAACCTGCCTTGATTGGCAGGCTTGCTAAATGGCAAATCTTCATTTTCGAGTTCGGTGTGCAGTATTTGTCTCAAAAGTTGGTGAAGGGACGAGCCATAGCTGATGTCCTGGTCGAAAATCTGGGGTAAAATGAAGATCCATATCAACCCGAAGATAGAGTCATGGCAGTGGAAGATTATTTCTAGATCATGTATTTTGATGGAGCTGTGAATTTATCCGAGTCAGGTACAAGAGGAGTCTTAATATCTACAGGCGGTCAGCATTATCCTGTGGCAGCAAAGTTAATATTTCCTTGCACTAACAATATTGCAGAATATGAAGCGTGCATTCTGGGCCTACAGGCCGCAATTGAAATGGGTGTAACCCGGCTTAAAGTATTTGGAGACTCAACCTTAATCATCCTCCAGACGGTTGGAAAGTGAAAAACAAGAGACACTAAGTTGATACCTTACCATGAGTACCTGGATGAATTGGTAGAAGAATTTGATGATATTTCGTTCAAGTATTTATCCAGAACTCACAATCAATTCGCTGATGCACTCTGTCTTTAATGTTGCAAGTCACCAACGGGCTTGAGGTTGAGCCATTGCAGATTGAGGTACTGAGAAAGCCAGCCTATTGTGTGACCGTAACCAATGAACCTAATGGCGAGCCTTGGTACCTTGATATCAAGACTTATATTCAGAAGCAAAAATTTCTTGAAAAGAGTGCAGTGTCTGATCAAATATATATAAGGAAGATGGCCTCAAAGTTTTTCCTGAGCGGAGAGAGTCTTTATAAAAAATCCTTTGATTCAGTTCTTCTGAGATGCATTGACTCTACTGAAGCGGTTTGCCTGATGATAGAAGTACATGAAGGAATCTGCGATCCACATATGAATGGCCACATGCTCGCCAAGAAGATTATGAGGTTAGGTTATTACTGACTCACTCTGGAAAGTGATTGCATCCAACGCGTTTGTAGCTGTCACAAATGCCAAATTCATGGTGACAAGATCAGCATTCCTCCAAACAAACTACATCAGTTATCTGAGCCATGGCCTTTCTCTATGTGGGAGATTGATGTGATCGGTCCAATCAACCCCAAGGCATCTAATGGACATCATTTCATTTTAGTCGCCATTGACTATTTTGCCAAGTGGATTGAAGCAGCGTCGTATCTAGCCGTCACGGCACGAAATGTGGTGAAATTCATTAGCCGAGACATCATCGCTCGATATGGTTCACCTGAAGTAATAATCACTGATAATGGCTCAAATTTGAACCAAGCTAGTGGATGATTTGTTCGCAAAATTCAAGATCAAGCATTTGAACTATTCCCCATACCATCCTTAGATGAATGGTGCAGTGGAGGCGGCCAACAAGAATATCAAGAAGATCTTGGTCAAGACTGCTGAGAATTATTGTGATTGGCACGAGAGTCTACCTTTTGCACTCATGGTTTATCGGACTTCGATCCAGACTTCTACCAGGGCAACCCCGTGTTCCCTTGTATACGGAATGGAAGCAGTGTTACATGTTGAGGTAGAAGTCCCTTCGTTACGTATATTATCTCAGGTCAAGTTGACTGAAGCCAATTGGATCCAGCAGAGGATGGACCAATTGAACCTGATCGATGAAAAGCGGCTTAAAGCTTTATGCCACAGCCAGTGCTATCAACAGAGGGTTGCCAAATCTTTAACAAGAAAGTTAGGCCTCAGCATTTTCAGGTGGGAGACATTGTTCTGCGAAAATTATTGCCTATTGTCCAGCTTCCAGAGGGGAAATTTGCTCCGAACTACGGCGGTCCATATGTCGTGAATAAGGTACTCCCAAGAGGTGCTTTAATTCTTGCAGAGATGGATGGCCGCGTTTTCACCAGCCCTATTAACTCTAATGTTGTAAAGAAGTATTATACTTGAATTGCCTTGACATCTTTTGATCAAGTTATAATATTCATATGATGCTCATTTCATCTCATTATGTTGTTTTGTTTGCATTATTAATTTCCACTGTAAGATAATTTCAATCAGGAAATCTCTCTGATCCAATTGAATTGACCATTTTGAATGAGGAACATCAGGACGACGAAAGGCAAGTCATTTCCATACACGTCCTCTATCACAATCTCCAGTGAGCAATATGAGAATTTCCATGCTTACAAGGTAAAGGGTTATCTTGCGAAAAGTATGACGGTCAAAATGATGTAAGGCATTTATTTTATCTATCTCAAACAATACAGGTTGCCCATTGCTAAACCCTTTTGAACGGTGGTTTCATTTCATAACCCTATCAGGAACAACCCACATTGGGGCAAATTTCAGAAATTCAAAGAATGAGTAGGTTTTTCTTGCTTTAACTTGCATAAGCATGTTTGTTGCATGCGAATCTCGTGTTAGCTCAAGTACTTTGGACATGACGAAGAGCATTTCATTTCTACACCCATATACACTAATCCATTGTTAAGCCAAATTAGAGCGACAGATTCACTTCTCCAAACTCAATTGGTGATCATCTTGAGAAGGAAATCATTTTCAAACCATGAGCAAAGTGCACTGGGGCAAGTTGGAACTTGAAAATTTGCCAGCACAATATGCAGACAATTCAGATAGGACTCTCTCTTCCTTTTTCAAAAGAGCTCGCGGTGCAAAAAGGAAAAAAGGAAAAAGTGAAGCTTGCCTTGCAAAAAAAAAATGGTGAAGCTTGTTGTAGGGGCAAAAACGCCCACTTTAAAAAAAAGAGAAAAAAAGGAAGAAGAACAAGAAGGAAAATAGCTATTTCAATGAAACTTCGGAAGGAAGTGAGGTCTCATCTGAATTCATTCAAAAGACGTCCTCCCAAAGAAAGATCATTACTAAAGGGGGAAATGACAGAGGCATATGATCACCAATTTACTCATCATACGACCTTTGTTGAAAATAGGCCTCTCATTTCCAAGCCTATCCTGAGCCTACATTACAACCCTTACCAAAAGTCTCTTCAGATTAAGGCACTTGGTTTAACATAGGATTTCAAATGCTTATAAATGTCGCTCGAAGAAGTGCGACCAAGATCATTTTATCTCATTTCGCAGGGTTCCTGACTTGTAAGCCCAATGCAGCTGATGAAGATTTCATTTCATGACTTAAATGATTCGCATGAGTCCCCCCCTTTGAATAGCCTTTGACTAAGCCTGAATTACAGTCCCTATAAAAGACCTCATGCATTGATATGGTCATACTAATTGCGAGAATACCTAGACCCTTATCAGAGTTGATGATGACAGCTCTGACCGTTTTTCTTACCCGCATTAATGGTCGAGTCTTAAAAGCCTTTTTCGTGAGAAAGAGTGAAAAGTCATTTCTAATTGAAATTCCTCTTTCAATTTGATTAATTTTGTTAGAAAGATCAGATAGACTTTCTCATTGACAAATTCCCCAGTGGAGCATTATAATGTAAGCAAAAGCTCATGAACTTTTTCTAGCATATGACGTCGCATTTACATTGAGCTTATGCATGTCATCATTTTTTGAGAGATTGGACAGGTATGATGCAATCAGTCTACCCATCATTCATTTGTCACTCAGAAAATTCAAATAAATTTTCTGAACCCTTTTAAAGTCGACTTTAGTCGTACCCCCTTTGTGGTCGCGCTGACATTTGTTTGGGCATCACACCATTTTGTATTCATAATGATCCAATTCAGATAATACATTATCTCTTGTCTTGATACGGTGAGACCTGCTTGAAAAGGTCGCGAGAGATTATTTTACCAACTCATGCTGACCCGTTGAGGAGGTCGCAAGAGACATTTTACAGACTCATGGTGACCCGTTGAGGAGGTCCCAAGAGACAACTCTCGTCTTAATACGGTGAGACGTGCTTGAGAAGGTCACAAGAGGTTATTTTAACAATTCATGCTGACCCGTTGAGAAGGTCGCAAGAGACACCTTGCCGACTCATGGTGACCCGTTGAGGAGGTCGCAAGAGACATTTTACCGACTCATGGTGACCCGTTGAGGAGGTCTCAAGAGACAACTGTCGTCTAATACGGTGAGACGTGCTTGAGAAGGTCGTGAGAGGTTATTTTACCGACTCATGATGACCCGTTGAGGAGGTCCCAAGAGACAACTCTCGTCTTGATACGGTGAGACCTGCTTGAGAAGGTCGTGAGAGATTATTTTACTGACTCATGCTAACCCGTTGAGGAAGTCGCAAGAGACACCTTACCGACTCATGCTGACCCGTTGAGGAGGTTGCAAGAGACATTTTACATGTGACCCGTTGAGAAGGTCCCAAGAGGCATCGCTTGTCTTGATACGATGAGACCTTTGTAAGAAGGTCGCGAGAGATTATCCTTACCGACTCATGGTGACCTGTTGAGGTGGTCCCCAAGAGACAAATGGCTAGCTCGAACCATAACTTGAGCACATTTTCAAACCCTACAGAGATCTTGTGTCGTTTCGCGTCAGAAAGAAACTTCTGACAACATATGGGTTAGTACCTTAGCGTCCTGGCATCTACTGGAAGTCTGGAGGTTACCATAGCGTCCTGGCATCCATTGGAAGTCTGGAGGTTAAGGGAATAATTAGTTTATGAGGTATTTGGTAAAACATGTATTTTCATAGGCGATCCATGTTCAGATTTCTTTAATGTGGGAATAAAAGAAATTTTTAGTACATGTTATTTATAGTCTTGTACTTCATGCATCATTTCACTCACATCAGAAAATGAGATTTAAAACTCCCGTAAAAAATTCCATCATCATTTGCATTTGTAAAATTTAGGTTTCAATTTTAGTCTCTAAGCGAAAGCTCTGCGAGCTTTCCCTCACAAAGGGGCAGCTGTTGACACCTAAATTTTGATCTTTTAAAAAATTTATTTATTTCATGAGAGCTAATCATAGTTCTTGCAAAAAGAAATTCTTATGCATTACATATTTTATTTGGCATCGGCAGTCAGTCAAAGGTGAATCAATTGAGCTTGATTTTAACGGGTGGCGGAACCAAAATCAATTTGGGAATTTTTTTTATCATGAAATGGGGAATTGTCAAAAATTATAAGACGAGCTCGATTTAAATCATTTTAGTCTATTTTAATTTTTTTAAGAGAAAGTCTTTTAATTAATTACTCGTTTGATTAATTAAAGCTCGGTTAAGCCCTAAAATTTGCGCAAATAAGCCCACTTTATAAGAGGATTTTCGGCCAGAAGACTTATTCCCCCATGGTAGCCGAATTTTTAATATCCTGGCCCGATAGGATTAATCAAAAATCAAAAATTACGATCCTACGATTGATATCTTGTCAGAAATCTCAATGGCTAGGATTAAATCTCAAGGCATTAGCCTAATATTCACTATATATACTTTGTTATGGCTTAGGATAAAGCGGGTAGACAGAATTTTCTGACAAGATATACAGATTCTCTCTCTCTCTCTCTCTCTCTCTCTCTCTCTCTCTCTCGTATCTCCCTCTCTCTGCCTCTCGCGATCTCTTCCTCTCTCCTTCATCGCCGCGGACCTCCATCGACGTCGTCACCCCCGAAGTACGTCGTCGACCAGTCGGAGACGCTGCTCGAGCTCTTCGTCAAACCTGCATCGCCGCCGTTCGTTTCCAGCCCGAGAACCGCTTCCCACTCAACGACGCCATCGCTGCTGTCCCTGCTACTCCATCGCCGTTGCTTCTATTGCCGCCACGAAGTTCTCGCAACAATTTGGCCCCGGTTCTCACCTTCTCGGATTAAGGTAAGATGTTGACATCGTTTGGAATAATCCGAGTGTGTCCGTGAAAGTGATTGACTGTTGTTTTGTTCACTGCCCTAGCATGATTTGCATGTTGTTTCCATCGAAGATGCCACGTTTATGCTTGCCTTAAGAATCGTTGAGTGTTCTAGCATTGTTCTGCATGATGCCGACATTAAGCGAAGCGCGAATCCTTTATGTAAATTCAAGATAATGGCTTTTCGATCCAAACCGTCAAAACATAAATTTTTGCAAAGAAAATCTCGGATTTAATCTATCACCGTTTTGGTCTAATTTGCTATCTTTGAAAAGTCATTTTTTTATAAAAAAAATCGGATATAAGAATTTTTTTAAGAAAAATTCGAAAAGATGATGGTTGGGATGTTGGTGGTCGCGATTTTGTTTGAATATTGGTTGGCAGATTGCTATTTTGATTGATTGATTGACTTTTGCCATATCTAGAAGATTTCTAAAAAAATTAGTAAGATATAGTTTCCTATAAATCATGTCTGATTGATTTTTTTTAGGAAGATAAGGTTTCCTAGAAACCTTATCTCATCAATTAAACAAATAAAGTCAAGACAATAAAAATCATAAAAAGAATCCACCATGGCCGAATTTTTTTAAAAGGGAAAGGGCAAGGATTACATTCATGCATATTTCATACATATTTTTAGCATATTTCTTATTTCATGCATATCTTTAATATATTATAGGCATATCTCTAGTATATTCCATGCATATCCTATCATGTTTGCACATCATGTTAAATAGGATAGATTTTTTTTTAAATTCGAAAATGCATAAAAAAATACCAAGAAATATACCATTAGCACTGTATATTACATAATTGCACGTCATTTTGCCACGTCATTTTTTTTCACGTCATTTTTTATATCATCTTGCTATGTCATTATGATGTATCATGCATCTATGCCATGTTGTATCATTTCACATGTCATATAGTTAGGTTGCATTAGCATTTCATTTAATAAAAGAAAAAGCTAAAAAAGTAAAAATTTCAAGTCACATAGACCAATCAAAAGATATTTTTCATGAAATTGGTATCGAAAGGGCATTAATTTTTTAATTAATGTAACCAAGTCCCCGAACTCATTATCTCTGGTTCGTAGAAGTAAAATGGTTTTTCCGCTATTTTACTTAGATTTCTAATCAACCTACCAAAAAATATTAGTGGCAACTCCAAATTCTAAATCATTCCTGATTAATCTAAGTTGCGATTTGGTAGGGCTTGGGAGAGTCCATATTAGGTTAGTTAATTTAATTGACCTAATAATTCGTATGCTAATTTTTTAGGTCGCGACAATCCTTACCTGAAGAACAAAATTTAGACATTGGAGAGAATTCTTCTTATTAAATCCGAACTCGATCAATAAAGATGAGTGGACTTTCTTGGATGAGGTTGACCTCAGTGGGTGGTTTTCAGAAATTCATTGGAAATATCTGCATGGGAAAATATCAATTTGGATTACATATCGAATTGAGGAAGTAGAATTGCCATCAATGATCTGAAAACCAAAAAACTTACCCTTAATCATAAAAACAATCAATTTAGTGACAACTCCGACTTAAGCTGACGTGGCTTCTCGAGAATCTGACACATGTATATTATTATTATTATTATTATTATTATTTGAGCTGACGTTTCTCATTGGACTTAGCATTGAAGTCATCTTTTATAAAAGAAGTTGGCACTTAACTGATTGAAGTTATAAAAACTCAGTACTAAAGTGATCGATTTGAAAGTTTTGGCGCTAAAATGAGCGTTATACACAACTTATGACACTTGAGATGTACTTAACCCAATGATAATGAGCTAATGGTGAGAGAGCACTATAGAGTCCCGGACGACCAAGACTTCTACCTACCAAAAAGGTTTAAACGAAGACCAAGACTTTCAAGGATGGTTTCTGTCCACAAGTGCTCTGTTCTTTTAAATGCACCATAAAATCAAGAAGATCAAGACTTTAATGGACTGTCGTGAAATTTTTTGGGATAAGTGTGTTGAATGACTTAAAATTTATCACGAAATTACAATCGAGTTTTAAAATTTTTAAAAAGTGCAATTAATGGAGTGACTTAATCGCATCAACTTGACAAATTTCAGAACTTTATTACACTTTTTAAAAATTTTAGGACTTGATTTTATTTTTTTAAAAGTTTTATGCACAGTTACACTTTTTGTAAGTTTTAACATTCAATTGCATTTTCTTAACAAGTTTTGGGATTTCGGATGACTTATCTCTATTTTTTTTTTTTTGGTCTAGAAAGGGAAGCAGAAGTGGAAGAGAGCAAATGAAGAAGGCAAGAGACTATGTGAATGCCTTTTTCTCATCAGCAGTAAAATTTCCTCGCGTTACATGACATGCTTAAAATTAACCGTTACTATGATTTCATCCAACTGTTTCATGTTTAATCATGTGGTTTTCCATTCAATAATCTCTCTTGTACTTGTCTACTGGAATTATAACTGATTTTTCACCTATCTTTTGCAATTTAAGTTCAATAAAAGTAAAAAAAGAAACGAAAAAAAATATTTTTTTTTGTCAAAGAAAGATTTTATTTCATAAGCTAACTCGGAAAGGGTAGCCCAGCGAAAGGAGCGTCCATACATAGAAGATCCCAAAGTGATTGGGGGAGGTAAACAAGCCAATTGTGGGGAAGTTCATTGGCTTTTGCGATCCAATCTGCAGCTGCATTTGAAACTCTAGGACAATGGGCCACGTGGATTTTTGGTTTGGCCGACATGATCTTCAAACAATCATGTAGAAGCGGCTTTCTTCCCATGTGAAGTGATCTGCTCTCCCACTTATCAAAGACTTTGCCACTTATCAAAGACTACACAAGATCAAGTCGATCAGACTTGATCGTGAATGTTTGGAACTGAAGAGGGAAGCTCGACACAAAGAGAAGGGCTTCGTACATGGCTAGAGTTTCCACCTTAGCTGGAGAAGAAGCCTTCACAGACTTCGCGAAACCGGCAACGAGCATCCCCTGATGATCTCTGCAAAGTCCAGCGACGGCGCCATCTATAGAGCCCTCTATTATAGAGCCATCCATGTGCAACTTGAGTTCGCCTTCAGCCGGAGGAGACCAGATCTGAGACCTAGTAAGTGGGGGCTCAATGTTTTCTTTCGACATGGGGTTATTGCACTTTCTAAAAGAACCAAGTGGCAAAATTGCAGAGTCAATCGATGCAGACAGCCTCTAAACACCAAGTTGTTTCGGGACTTCCATGTGCTCCAAGAAACACCTTGATGATTCACCGGAATGTTCAAATTAGGATTCGACCAAACACCTTGAGTCCATGAAAAGAGTAACAAGATGTGCTCTACCGATTCCACTTCATAGCGACAGATAGGGCACATTGGGTCAAGTACTATCTTCTTTTTCCATAAAATTTCCTTCGAACGAATTGCATTTTAGCAGAGAGACCAAGTAAAAAACTTGATTTTTGAACTATTTTGCATATTCCAAATAGCCCTCCATAGTGATGTGGGTATTTGATAAGATGAGGATGCATTTCAGGAACTTTATTTACAGTCAGATGAACTTCTGAGTACGTTGTAGCCGTTTTTAACTGTATAGTTCCCCGATTTAGTACCAATCTAGTAAAGTTTATCTAGTGTACTCTTTGGTCTGATTTGGATTACGACAATCTCCTGTATGGTCTGATCATCGAAAATTTCTTCTAGTTTTTGTAAGTCCCACTTTTCCTCTTCAAACTTGATCAGTTTAGAAACCATAATAGGATCATTTCTATTCTTTAGTCCACCAATCAGGCCTCTTTTCAACCAAATATCATTTCTGATATTTACTTTTTCACCGGTCCCAGTAGACCATCTAACAGATTGGGATATAGACTCCCTACCTATTAACAGACTCTGCCAACCCCACGAGGGTCTTGAACCTTTTTCAACTCTCCAAAAATCTTGTCGAGGGAAATAAATCCCTTTTAACAGTTTGCTCCAAAGGGAGTCAAGACTTTGAGACAGCCTCCATGCTAGCTTGCCAAGCATGGCTTTATTGACAGAGATCATGTCACAAAAACCCAAACCACCCTTGTCCTTCCTCATTTTCAGAACTTCCCACCTTTTCCAATGAAGGCCAGCTTTGGATTCACTATTCTTCCACCATAAATTGGCAATTTTTTTCTCAATAGCTTTACAAATAGAAACTGGTATCTTGAAAATGGACATGGTATATTATGGAAGAGCTTGAACAACTGTTTTAAGTTGAATATCCTTCCCTACTTTTGAGATCAACTGCTCTTTCCATCCTTCAAGCTTCATGTAAACTCTGCCCAAAATCCATCCAAACATGTTTTTCTTTGAAACTCCCCAATCCGAAGGAATACCTAAGTATTTGGCTGTATGGCTAATTTTAATTACCCTTAATTCTCTTGCCATATTATCCCTTAACGTTTGAGGACAACCTTTGCTAAAAAAATATGCCAGACTTGTTTAGATTTATAGCCTGACCAGAAGCATAACAGTATTGATTCAGAATGGTTGAGAGATTCTCACATTCCAAAACTGTCCCACTCAAGAAAAAAAATGGCATCATCCGCGAACAGTAAATGGGACAAAGTAAAAAATAACTTAAAGAGTGATTATTATTTTTTTAAAAAAAAGAAGAAGTAAAAATGGGGCAAGATAGAGCACCACCTTCCCGCTGCCACCGGCCCACCGCCATGCAATTGCCATCGGCACTGATGCTTATAGTCAGCTTAATAGACAACTTAGCCGCTTGGGGCCTCACCATCTCGCTCTTAATCACGGTCTCTCAATTTTCAGAAGTGGATTGTGGGAGCCAATTTGAGTGCTTTATGGGGGCAATTGGTATGCGTAGATAGATATCGCTCTTCATAACTTCAGTTCTGCCTTCCAAACTGGGTATTGTTGTAATGAGACTCTAGGCAAAGAAAGAGACTTGCACAGAAACAAATGTCATTCCCTCGCTCGCACGGGGGTTGTCCATCTCATAGAGAAATGTAATCAATAAGCCAAATGCAGTTCTTTAACTTTTATTTTCATTTTACCAGTTTTATTGTACCGTCCGAGAATCGGACCAACCCAGACTATGCTTTACCCATAACTAGCAGCTCCGTGAGCATCGGGGGACCAAAATCACATCAAAGGATCACTACTATGTCAATATTCTTGAAACCTAAGTTACCAAGAACAAAACAAACAATGGCATCTTATTTTCTGTTATACATCAACAAGCTATTAAATACGGCTAAGTTGTCTGTGCTTTGGCCAAAAGAAAAGGTCCTCTGTTTCAAGTGACGTCTGGAATTCCAGATGTCAAGAGAAAGGAGAACAGTCTAACTCGAGGACATAACGTGCATCAAAACATACGCTCCTCTCCAATTCCTACGGCATCTAGGAAGATCAAGATTTACTGGAACTCAATCAACTTTTTTGTGTAGAAAGCGAAGCAAAACGGAAAAAGTGATAATGGGAACTATACTTTAATTAAGTCCGGGAAGACTAAAAGTTTCACCAACCAAAAACATAAAACAGAGACCAATACTTTCAAAATAAATAAGCTTTCGTCCATAAGTTCTTGTCTCGTAATGTTAGAGATCATTCCCTGATATTTGTAGCATCCATATATATATATATATATATATATATATATATATATATATATATATATATATATATTGGTGTGTATATATAAATCATAAAATCAGGAAGGCCAAGACTTGCTGTTAATTTTGTCAGTTTAATAAGGAAAACAAAAGCACGTTCTTTGCGTTAAATAAGAATAAGGGTCAGGAACACCAGCCAATCCAGTAGCAAGTTGCTTTGTTTTACTCCGGCAATAATAAACGAGTCACAGATCACCATCTAACAAATGTATGATTTACTGAAGATTATGCTCTACGCATAACACTAATGAAACAAGAAAATCGGGTTCAAAAGGACCAAGATTCTCCTATCAAGCGGTTGCCAATCATTAATTACTACCTCAACACCCTTCATGAGATCAAGGCTTTTACTGCACATCGTGTGTTTTCCCTTGAAGAAAGCGAAGCAAAAGTTAAAAAGAGATGATGCCAAAGAAACTTCAATAAAGATTCAGGAAGACCGAGAATTTCCCAGGCGCAAACTGGCTTTGTTACCTCACTTTTCACATGGGTTCTATTTCCTTTTTTCCATTTGAAGTATTATTGTTTGACAATTAGGATTAATTATTGTTCTCTTGCTTAAAATTACAATACAATATCTTCATGGAACTTATTATTATTATTATTATTATTATCATATTTTGATTATTCATTCACTTATCTCTATTGCACTTGTCTGTTAAAATTATGTCTAGATTTTCATGTATCTAATCATATTTAAGCTTGATAAAAGAAAAATAAAAGAAAAAAAGAAAAAAGTAATAAGTAAAAAAATTGAAAAAGAAATAAAAAAAAAAAAGAATGAAGGAATGGGGCGAGAGAGAAATTTGTTGTTCCTATGGCTAGCGCCATGCCGTTGCTGTCTGCATAGGGCAACTCATACCAATGCGCTGCCATCGCCGAGCCAGAGAAACTAGTCCGACCAACCATCACATGCAATTATCTTCAATTACCTAATGACCAACCTAACTTGATCTAGAGGGGAATTCACAACACAAGAATGAATTCTAGGATTCACCATGGGTTCCATGTGAAGTCAACCTCTTCCCACAATGTATAAGCCGGGCTCACATGCGCGGGGTTCATGTAGTATCTTTCCCTCATATATTGTCTAAGACTATCTGTTGCTGCCACGACCCTATCGTAACCTCCATCGTCGTCTCCAGCATGGTCACCACCGACCTCCGTTCTTGAGTATCACCGGCACCAGCGGTGTCACTCATCTCTCCTTGACCCTAGAGGTGACCAAAAAAATCATGATCCAACTAAACTAGATCGGACTGCACCCAACCAGCTAATTTTGGATCGTAACTGGCATGTACGGTTCGGTTCCTGATTCCAATTTTTCAGAACCGGCGGCTACTAGATCGGTTTCTGATTTCACGTGATAACCATCCAACCGGCCCAAGCAAACCGGCCCTTTATATAGTTTACTGCATTTATGATTTGCTAGATGTCAAATACTACCTTTTTAACTTGACTGTTCTATGAATTTATCTCTTATCTCTTTCTCTTAGTTTACTTCATTGATGAGGATAATACAAGTTCACTCTAATGGTTCTCAACTCAAGGGCGTAATTCATTTGCATTGTCGTGACCATATTTCCTCCCTAGTATGAACAAGCTACCAAATAACATGACAACTACGCTAAACTTCCTTTTGCTTTGTGGGGGGAGATATTTCAACAAAAAAAAAAGAACTTGATAAAATGATTGGACATCATTAAAATTACCGCGTTCATACTATATAAATGTCAAGGTACATAGTGAAAATTTAAAGGCAAGTACCACTGCTCACTGTAATTTTGACTTCAAAACCCTATGAAAAAATTGAAAATATTCACAATAATTTTTTTTTTTGGTGAAATATTTGCAAGAAAAGTTATGACCTCCAAACTCCAAAGAATGATCATAGTATTAAGAAAGGCTTATGACAAATCAAGGTAAAACATAAATTCTTTATAGAAAATTTGGTAGACAACCGTAACTAGGATCCAATCGGGATTTGGTTTAGGTCGGTGGTTCGGTTTTCAGATAGATTCATTGAACGAGCGGGTGGCTCACGGTTCGCATTTTGCGGGACCCATTCGTAATGGTTGGTTCTCGGTTCTAGGGTAAAACCACCCATATTGTGAACCGCACCCCTCTTTAACCCTATTTCTAGGTTCTCTACTAGGGCCAAGCACGTGGGCTGGCACGGGCTTCTCTTGCCCCATGTCATGCTGTGGGTCCATAAAAGTTTCGGGCCTTTATGGGCCGTGCGTGGACTAGCCGAGGCTGGGCACATAGCCATTATGACACTTCTTAAACAAGAAAAGTATTTTTCGACCCAAAAAAAAAAAACAAGAAAACTATTTTTTTTTTTACCTTTTTGGGTGGACAATTAATTGGATTATACCAGACATGCTATTATTCATGTGAAAGAAAGTATAATATTTTCCAAGAAGATCATACTCCAGCGTGGTAGGAATTTTAATGCTCGACATCTCTTTGGTCCGTCCAGGAATAGTTCTATAAATAACTGAAGTGTAGTCCCATCCAAATGACTTTCTGGTATTGAACTTATTTAATAAGAGCGCTTAAAACATTTCCAGTTACATTCAACTTGTAAATTCAAGTATTAAATCTTCCTAATCTTTTCAAAAACGTCAGTTTTTTTTTAATTTTTTTTTTCAATATTTGAAGAAGGTCATGCTTTTAGGGTGCTCTTAATGTGGTCGATTGAGGCAAATGTACAAGCCCCGAGGTATCAATACCGCTTACCATGCGAGACGTCGCTATTGCCGATTATTTGTGTAATTATTTCCTTCACCAATTTATTTGCCCCATACCTTCGGAAAAACAAATATCAAATATTTGGAGCTTATTTCAAATATTACCATTAGTCATCTACAATGGGTCGCTTGAATATTATATCATGGGTTTCGCAAAATAGTGAACACTGTTATATCGTGGATAATGAAAGTTGACTTCATTTTTTTTTTCCTTGTTGACAAGGGGGAGTTTCTCAAAAGTTGTTTTTGCTCACTTATGTGTGAGTTTTTTTTACCCCCTCTTTTTGACCCTAAGCAAAATGCATCACTGACTTTGAATCGGTAAATTAAATTTATTTCTCATCTGTAGATCAGCATATCACGCAGTGCTGTTGGAAAAATCAACAAATCTAAATCATTAGGGAGAAATATTTAGGTATATTCGAGAAACATTTATTGTTTAAGTCAATCATTGCATGTAAAGTAATAATATACGTGGTAAAACAAAAAAGCATATTCATAACACTTTTATATGAAGGCAACTAACTTGGGTTGACTAGCGGAAGAAATCGCCAAAAGGATTCCATGCTAATCGAATGAGAGATATAGTAAAACATAAAGCAAAAGAATAACGTTTTCTTTGCGTTAATCAGATTCCATCTCACTAAGGCCCTAGACATTTTGATTAACTTCCTGTCTTTTGCCAATCGCTATCGCCGATATGATAATCTCATTTGAATCACAATCTTTGCGTTGGACTCTTCGAGTTCAACCCAAAGAAATGAAAATGGAAAACAGATAACAAATCTGTAATGACAAAATCTGGTAGCTCTCCGTAAAAATTATTTTGCCATGCAAAATAAACAATTACAAGGTAAACAGATAAACAAAGTATACACACACTCGCCCAATGCAACCAAAAACCAACAAGCTACTCTAGGCCCTGGGGTACTTCCCATTTCAAATCTGAAGAATGCGTGACCCTTTTGATGATTTTCTCTTTCCAAAATGGCCCTTATTATGTTAATGCATAATTATATAGATGTTTGGATTAAGTGCACAAGCAGAAAGAAATAGAGAATAATGATGAGAAAGAGAAATCGTGACACAATATTTATCCTAATTTACCCTTAAACTAGGGAGATTCCACTATAATTAACACTTCTCATACCCTCTATTACAACCCTCAATTATAAAAGAAATGAATTATATATATGGAAGACACTAGAAAATCCTTGGGGCAAGAAAGGCCTAGGCAGCCGGGGAGGTGCTACCTCATGTGACCACCGCTGGGGTTGGCCAAGGAGCCCTTTCCAACTCAATGGAAGCCCGTTTCTCTTGCCTTCTTATCAATGGAGAGTATGAGCCATATCCTATTGGACCGCTAGCCTAATTATACAAGCTAATATTCCACAAACACTAGGTCATAAGGATAATCCGTTGGCAATGGGAGTGCCTGTATCTTCCCTTGCTCATGACGGGAGGCCTAGCAGGTTGGTGGGGTTATCGTGACGAGACTTGTCTATCCAACCTAACTAGGTTGCAAGTGGTATTGGATGATGTTCTCCTTGAAATTTTAGATCAAAATGCTTTGCGGTAGACGTGAGATTTTTTTAGGATTCCTCAAAAGAGTAACGACGCATAGTCTAAGCTGACAATACTTGACGAAGAAAACAATTCGAAGCACCCGAGCTTCCTCTCTGTTTCAGCCATGGAGAACGACTGAGCGACTCCCGCTCGGTCCAGGTCGGTTTCTGGCCACCTCTGGCAGCCATTCCAGCTAAAACTCGGGATCGAAGGTCGCTTCAACCCCTCCCATAATCCTTCTGAAGGATTCTCCTTGGTGTTCACGATCACGGAAGGAAACTTAGATCTGAGCCGCTCGGTATTGGGCCTGTTTGCAAGGAGACCAACGGCGGTTTTCGGCCATTCTGATCGGCACCGATGGTCGTTTCTTTTGCATATATGCTCGCAAGACTTCCTTCTACCATCCCTTTGAAGGAATTTACTTGGCGTTGGAGCTGCAAAGAGAAATCGAGAATTTGGGAATTGCTCATTCGCACTAACCATTCTTGCTCGACCTAGGGTCCACGGCGGTTTCCAGTCAAATTAGCCGGCACTGTGGGCTCAATCTCACCCCTGGAGTTCGTCTAGCTCTCCTTCATTCTCCCTTTGGACGATTTCCCCTGCTGTTGGAATTGGATTTGGGTGAACAGCTTCATTCTTTGTCAAGCGAAACGGGAGGAGCGTCTACTCTGCTCCAACTTGCTCTATCCTATTTGTTGAGCTCAATTTTGACCTGGAGATTGTCACTACCATGCTTGTTAGTAACTTCCTCTTTCTTACGAGGCTTTAATTACTTGCTCTGGTTCTTGACTATGGGGTGGACGACAAATCTATGGCTTGACTGGTTGGTGACATTATACGGATGGCTGGTGGTGCTACTTGTCTTGGTGGTAGTATGTGATTGGTGGTATACTCTATGGACTGGTAGCTCTGTCGAATGTGCTGTGTTAAACAATGAGTACTCCAACCTTTGATGGAGCTATGTTTGAGGGAGATCCCTCGACTCCACAACTTGAACTCACCAATTTGTATGGAATCCATTGAGGAGATTGTCCCCTCCTCTTTCTCTGATTCTAATGTTCAACCAGAAATTGTTGAGACTGTTGCACCACTTAGGCTTGTGAACGAGTCGGTTGATGGATTACTTACTGGTCGAAACACCCCAGTGATAGGGGAAAATCTGTTGATATTAGACAAGAGAATGAAGAAGTTAGACTAGTTGGTGATCCTATGTTTAAGGTTGGTAGCCACAATGTCTTGTTAAACAAGACCAATTTTGCCTATCCTGCTGCTGGTGGTGACTCTGTCCTTGGGCTTAGGCCAAATGATATTAGCACTGCTGCTGGTTTGTTGATTCTTGAGGGTCATAGGCACCTAGCCGTAATCATAGACGAAGCAAGAGGAGGGGTCGTTCCAGTCAAAGAAGACCGAGGCCTTCCTAAGCACAAAAAGGCTCTTCTCAACCTAACTTTGCTGCTGGCCTCTCTCAGCTGGCGGCTGAGGCTAGCAAGGAAAGGAATAGAAGCCTGAGTAGACTTAAGGCCCCTCAAGGTCAGAAAAACACCACAAACTTGGGCTAGTGTTGCAAGGGTGGTGGCTAAAGGATATGATCTAAATTATGTAGCTCCTTATATGGTGAATGGCGAGTCCTTTGCAGATATCACTCCCGAAGTGGTGGTAGATGAAAGTCCGTTGCTAAAAGAATGTATTGTCGGTTACTTCTTGGGGAGAAGAATTATTTCAAGATAACTGAAGAAGCAATCAAAAAGACCTGGAGACCACATGTTGTTGACATCCGAATTCATAAGGAAGGATTTTACTTTATTCGTATCCCGAATGAATCCTTTTGGCGGAAGGTTCTTGAAATGGGACCCATTTCCATCAATAATAGCACTATGGTACTACAAGCATGGCACCCAAAGTTGAAACTTAAATTGGGTGTTAATGATACACTCCCGGTGTGGATCCGATTAAAAGATGTATCACTCTCACTATGGTCTTCTTCCGTCCTTAGTCGTATAGCAATCTTAATCGGTAAACCACTCTTTGTAGATGCTCACACGGACCAAATAGAAGGTTATCTTTCGCTCGAGTTTGTGTGGAAATTAAGGCCTCTTCTCCTCGCCCTGAATTGGTCAAAATTCAATGGGATGGTGAATTTATGCCGGTTGTGGTTGAGCATGAATGGAGGCCAATGACGTGTGATAGATATGGAGTTTTGGTCACAGGGATGGTGATGTTGGACACCCATGCTATGTGCCTAACAAGACTAAGCCACCTTTGGATCCCTCCTCATGTTGGGCCCCTAACAAGGAACCTCAACTTGTGGAAGCAAATTGGCAACAAGTTAAAGGTAGGAAGGATCGCAACAAGATAGTAACAATTCAACCTGGAAATCCTTTGCCGGCTATGGAGAACTCTCGGCCTCATCCAGCCCTCACGGAATCTTGGCCCCTTGCTCAGTCTGTAAACTTGCCACTCATCCCAGAAGTGCAAAATGATGCTGTCAACTCCCAGCCCTCTTTAGACCTCATGGAGTCTCGGCATCCAGCATAGGGTGAGACCTGGCAACCCCTCCTGAAGTGAGAACTACTATTGATAACTCTCGTCTTGCACCTCCTATTATCCAGGTCATCACTGCAGCTTTGCCTTCCTCTCCTCACAAGGAATATGAGCTTATAATGGCACCAAATGCTACTCTCCTGAAAGCCTCTGTCACTGAGAACTTCAAACCTATAGTCAATTAGTAATCCCCTCCCATGGCTATCTCACTTCCCCCAAAAGTGAGAACTGGTGCTTTTAAGCCTTGGCCAACACCCATGTTGCATACATCAATCCTAGCCTCTATTTTAGACCTGGGAGCTGTTGCTGACCAGATTTTAAGATCTGACACTGCTCCAGCTTAGACCACCTCTTGGCCACCAGTTGGAAAACCTCCACACATATCTCCTTGCATGGATACTGGACTTCTAGAGACCACTTCTAGTGCAACCTGTAGGGGAAGTCAGCAGAAAAGAACCAGACCATCCACTAAACTGAACAGGTTCTGTCCCATGTCTGGTGAAGCCCATACCTACTGCCTAGAACTCCACTTTGGCCTTTAATATAGCATTGAAAGCTGCTGATGTTCGTAACATAACTCGACCACAACCTGATCCAGCCCTGGTCAACTCTCGACCACCCTTGCAATAAACCCCAAGTTGCGCTGCCATTACTCCACTTGCAGCCGCTGAAAATCCCGATGATCCAGAGGACCACCAATCTCTTCTCTCATACCATACTCTACAAGTAGACTCTATCCATTCCTCAAGATCAAAAAATGAAGAAGATACGGTCAGAAATATTAGCAATGCAGACGAGGATGAAATCTCATCCCCTTCCCCACCTTTTACTAGATCGCGTGCAATGGTCTTTGCACTCATGGATGATTCAAACCTCACTTGGGCTCAGCCCATAGATCTACCTGGAGATCCTTCTTTTAAGACTAGCCAACCTAAGTCAAAGAAGAAGAAGCCTAAAAGGAGGTACCGATAACCTCCCCATCACGTCTTGTACATATGTATTTTGGAATATGGAATATTAGGTGTCTTGTTGGCCCCTTCGACAAGCTGAAATTCGATCCTTTATCCGAAGCAACCGTCTTTCTTGCGTTGGTATATTGAAGACTAAGGTTAAATAGTCTCTCTTTGGAAGTATTTCTGATGGTCTAATACCCGGTTGGGTTGGCCAACTATGAATACTCTCATCGGGGTAGGATATGGATTGGTTGGGATCCTCAGACGATTGACCTTCAAGTTCTCTCAACATCAACCCAGATGATTCATGCTATAGTGAGATTGATTCCCATGAATAATTCTTGCCTTATATCAATTGTTTATGGTGATCACACTTTCATTACTCGGAGGCCTCTATGGGCCAAATTGGTCAGGCTTAGTGTTTGTGATGAGCCTTGGAAGGTGGCTAGTGACTTCAATGCTATTCAAGACCAAACGGACAGAACGGGTAGTTCGAATACTTGGTTCCTGCTTTTGATGAATTTGGAGATTGTTTAGCTCAAGCTGGCCTCGATGATCTCAAATATGTTGGAAATAGATTTACTTGGGCCATGTCTTCTGGATTATCTCGGAAACAACGCAAAATTCATCGTGTCCTTATTAATGAAGAATGGAGCCACTCTTTCTCCTTCTTTGAGGCTACCTTTCTACCTCCTGGGATTTCTAATCATATTCCCGTGGTAGTTAGAATAGCGACACCTCCTATTTTCAGGAAATCGTTCAAGTTTTTTCACTATTGGACTATTCATCCTTCATACAAGGAGATTGTGGCGCAGGTTTGGGATTATACTTTGGATGGTAACCCTATTTTTATACTATGTTGTAGACTCAAGTTACGTAAATGCTATCTCAAGGCTCTTAATAGAAGCAGTTTCTCTGATATTTCAAACCAAACTGAGCAAGCTAGATTAGCCCTCAACTCGGCCAAGATGCCTTAGAACTTGATCATACAAGCTAGACTTTGGTGGATTCTGAGTTGGAACACTTCCAGACATTCTCGGTACTTCGACTCCAAGAAGAATCTTTTTATAGGAAGAAGTCCATAATAAGATGGCTCAAAGAAGGTGATTTTAATACTGGGTTGTTTCACCACTTTGTTAACAAGCGAAGACTTCAGAATCGTATTCTTTCGGTCTTGGATTCGACTAGGACAACTTTGACTGAACCAAATCAGATCCAAGACCACATTGTCGATCATTTTGAGACCCTTCTCAATGCTCGCCCGACCATTTCTAGGCCAAACATTTTCGAGGTTCGTGGGCTCCTAGCACGTACCCTAAATGAGGATCAAACACATTCCTTATCTCAAATGGTCACTGAAGACGAAATCCGAACTACCTTTTTTTTACTTGCCAAAGGTAAAGCTCCTGGACCCGATGGCTTTAGTGTTAAATTCTTTACAACTTCATGGGACATAGTTGGACCATCTGTTATTCTTGCTATCAAAGAGTTATACAGAACGGGTTGCTTGCTTGAGGAGACAAACACAACCATACTTTCTCTTGTGCCGAAGACTCCAAATGCTATGGCTATGCAAGAGTTCCGACCTATTGCTTGTTGTAATACGATTTACAAATGCATAACGAAGATACTTGCCAACCGGGTAGCATCTGTTTTGCCTTACATCATCCCCCCTTCTCTGATTGCATTTGTTAAAAGAAGGAGGATTAGTGATAACATAATGCTTGCCCAATAGCTTTTTGCAGATTTTCATCATGAGCCATATCTTCCCAAATGTGCCATTAAGGTTGACTTTCGCGAGGCATATGACACGGTGGACTGGGATTTCCTTGAATTGGTTTTGAGGGCCTTTTAGTTTCCAGACTGTACCTTTAAACTGATCATCAAATGTGTTCTACTCCTAAGTTTTCGATGTCCATTAATGGAGAGCTACATGGTTTCTTCAAGAGTACTAGGGGAATTTGCCAGGATGACCCTCTATCCCCTTACCTATTCACTATGGTATTCACTATGGCTATGGAAGTCTTCTCTCGTATCATACAATGCAAGACTAGTCTACCGGGTTTAAAATTCTTCTGGAGGTGCAAACAGAGCCGGGTGTCCCATTTATTCTTTGGTGATGATGTGCTTCTGTTTGCTGAAGGAAACCTACACACCATTCAACTACTAAAAGATGGTTTAGATCTTTTCTCCACCTGGTCCAGATTTTGGCCGAACACTAACAAAAGCGAAGTCTACTTTTCAGGTGGCACGACTAATTTGAAGGGAGAAATTCGGCATTGCCTAGACTTCCAAGAAGGTACCCTTCCTTTTTAATACCTTGGAGTACCCGTCATTTCTTCTAGAATCTCCAAGTCTAATTGTGATGCATTGGTTAATGCTATTATTGCTAAAGCCCGTTCTTGGTATCAGAGATTCTTATCCTACGCTAGACGGTTGCAACTCATAAAATCTATTCTACATTCTATACATGTCTATTGGGCTTCCGTGTTCACCTTGCCAAAGTTTTTTATGAATAGAATTGAGCAAATTCTTAGACAGTTTCTTTGGAAGGGCCCTGACCTAGGCATTGGAGGCGCTAAGGTTTCCTGGACAAATATATGCTTACCTAAAGAGGAAGGTAGCCTAGGGATCCGAAGGCTTGGAAATTTCAACAAAGCCTTCAACCTGAAGCATATCTGTATTCTTTTTACTGATAAAGAATCATTGTGGTATAAGTGGATCCACTCGACTTTCCTGAAAAATAAAAACTTTTGGGTAGTCACCAAGCCAACTATATGCTCTTGGGCTTGGAAAAAGATCTTAGATCTCCGTCATGAGTTCTTCCATCAGTTTAGATGGACATTTGGTAACAGACACTTGACTTTGTTTTAGTTTGATTGTTGGCACGAAGAAGGTCCCTTATACAAACTTTTCACGCCTGGAGATATCTACTGGTCTAGGATTCCACGAGAGGTCACGGTTCGGGATTTCTTTTGTTCGAATCGGCCAACATCTCCTTTGTTAGCTACTATCTTGACATGGATGGACCCGGGAAATAGGGAAGATAAATTTGGTGGATTGAGGAAACCTTGGGGGACTTCACAATTACATCGGCCTGGGACTTTATCAGACCCATGGAACGACATGTTCATTGGCATTTATTGACATCTAAATTTTATTTTTAAAAATTATGTATTTTATTTCATAAAATGAGATTAATCATAATTCTCACAAATATAATTTCTCATACATCGCGTATTTATTTTTCGTCATTTGCATTTAGGTGAGTCAATTGAGATTTATCTGACAGACGATTAAACCAAACTCAGATTGAGATTTTGCTTAAGCCTAAAGAGTGTCGAATGTTATTGGGCTAATTGGACCTAGTTTCATGCTAATTCTGATCAATTTGAGCTTGATTAAGGCTTTTAAAATTTAACATCTATTATTTGGAGTAAACCTTAACAAAGCCCCCAAATTGACTTTAAAATTATGGCCCATAGAATGAAAACTTCGGCCAGCTCATGATACCATATCCCTTGGCCGAAAATTCATAGGTGTTCTGCTAGGTTAGGATTATTTAAAGATTAAAATTTTTAAAGAGAATCTTATCTTGAATGGCAATAAAGCTTTAGTTTATGGAGATTAGAGTTCCAGGAAACTAAAACTCTATCTTTATTTAACTAAAATAACCAAGTATTTTGTTAGATTGGTACTCCTTGAGATTCAAAGAATTTGATCTAACGGTGAACATTCGACCCCGCTTCAACTAGGATTTCGAATCCGACGGTCATCCACAACTCCTACTCATTCTAGGACTCAACTCGTCAAGCTTTATATTATAGAAGGCTTTGTTCACGTTGGAGGTCGGCCATTATTGATTTACGGCGGAAAGTTCAGAGGAAGCTTGTGGATTGCCGAAGATGTCAAAATCGAGAGGTTCCTCCTTTTATGTCGCCGATTGCCATTCTCTTCCGGCACACACCTTCACCGGCTCTTGACACGACCTCCTTCGAAAACAACTTGGTCTTCGATCCTGATCGCCGTCGCCAGATCGACATAGCTGCCCACTGATCCATCCTGTCGTTGGTGCACCCGAACCATCAAAGTTGCCGAGTTGGAGCTGTTGTCCAGCCGTTGTTTTGCTCTTGCTCCACCCGATTTGAGGTCAATCGAACGCCTTTTTCTCACTTTGTGGATCTAACCTTATAGCCATTTGTGCTAGATCATTCAGGACTAGCCTTGAGCAAATCGGGCTAGAAAATCTTCGGTTTTGGACGAGAAACCCAGGCTGCCGATTCGCGAGATTTCGGCGTTAAAAAGGTAACAAATTCTTGTTTTGATCGTAAAATTCATGTCTCTTGCTTTGAAGACTTGCATGTTTTTTATGATATCTTGAGGAATTTGTTTCCTTTGCAATTAAAGGGTGGGTGTCACGTTCCGCGTCTCATCGCGAGCACGCAATAACATCAACTGGTCACACCTACTACAGACCGCTATACAGCAAGGCGACGGGTAAACATGTCAAAAAATCTACCAGGGAAGGGGTCAAGTCGCCAGTCCAAAAGTCAGGTCGACATCCGGAGTCGCCTAGGAAGAACTGCTAGAATCTCTGGTGTCCTCGCTCTCCTTGGATAGCTCGTACTCGGAGAAAGCCTTCGACGGAACCTCCACAGAGTCCTCCATGGTCGCTTCCTACGACTGCTCAGCTTGGTCTCCCTCCATGGTCGCCTCCTGATCCTGCTCGGATGGATCTCTCTCGGACGACTCTACCACGATGACCTCATTCTCTGGCTCGCGATTAAATCTCATCAAGCTCGGCCCGAGTAAACGCATCAGGCCCCGGTTCAATTTCCAGGCAGGGTTTATGAGCTCATACTTTGTCCTGCGATTATATCGCATCAGGACTGTGGCCATTTCAACCTCGTGACTTCGTCGCATCAGGGCGCCACCTAATCACAATTCACCACGCGACCACGTCGCCTCAGGGTCCCAATCTCCCGCCCGCATCTCACACGTCTCAGGGCCATGCCATGTCATGCTACAATCAGGATTCATGCCATGATTTTCTAACATTCACACACTCAATGCCAATTACATTTCAAGTAGCATTCATAATCTCATGGCATGCAAAGCAATTCAATTAGTATCCAAGCATGACACGCGATTCCAATACAAGTCAAGACACACATAAATTCTTTAATTAATCCTAAAACATACTAAGTCTCATTACTTTAGAATATGCTCATTAATCGATCAATTTCCCCAGTCAACTTACCCAATCGAGTCCAATCCCCCTAGCCTTGGTTTAGGAAATTTCTTACCTCCGCTTAACAACGCAAATTTCCCCTCCTCGAGTCTCCTATGGTTCGGCCAATCCAAGTCCCAAAGCCGACTTGTCACATAACCTAGTTTAACCAATCGATTTGTCAAAATCCCAAGTCTAATTCCTCAATTCGTCCATCCAAATTACTCATAACATACTCCTCATCATCTTAACACATCATACACACCAAATTACTACATAATCCCAGCCTAATTAGCCCTCCACAGAATCGGTTTGGCCCGGCATTGAACCGGTTCCATTCGATTCTGTTCATGCCCCGTCCAATCGGCCTTAATCTATCTCAAATCCATCAAATATACACCATTCTACCTCTTATAATGTATACCTAAGAGTTTGGAAGTCTCACCGTGAGTTTCAAGTCGCGTGGTTGCCGGAAAGTCGTCGGAAGTCGCCGGATCACTCAAACACAGAATACCGGCAGATTCTAGACATAATGTACAAGGGTGGTTCATGGTCAAAAACTTATCAAATAAATCCCCAATTTTTACCACAAAACCATATATATGTCTACTTGATCTCCACAAAATTTGAGCTAAAGATTCCAAGTTTTCGACTGTCTAAAGGGTTTAGAACCGAACCTACCTCAAACTAGAACAAAATCCGTCGACCTGTAGGAGAATGCTTGCCTCGAATTCCTCAGAGCTCCAAATGACCTGATTCAAGTTGGAGGACGTCGGAAAGACGTGGGGCTATGTCTGGGTGGTCGACTGGAAGCAGGGGACAGCCGCAGGCGGTAGTTGTACGGACCGAAAGGCGGCGTCCGATTGGGTCGGGTGAAGCAGAAACTGAAGAAGAAGAAAGGGAAATGGTGGTGCTCTGTAATTTTTTTGGCCAAATGGAGGGTTTTAA
The DNA here is from genome assembly GCA_028455895.1 of Rhodomyrtus tomentosa. Taxonomy (NCBI): domain Eukaryota; kingdom Viridiplantae; phylum Streptophyta; class Magnoliopsida; order Myrtales; family Myrtaceae; genus Rhodomyrtus; species Rhodomyrtus tomentosa. The sequence continues at coordinate 41,114,872 of JAPCWY010000003.1, read as the reverse complement.
GGAGAGAGAGATAGCTGGTTATTACCCCAAAATTTTAATTAATTGAAGTGATTGGTAGGTGGGCATTAAATGAAGAGTTGATCTTCCACCCTTGGATTTGTGACACTTGGCAATTGTTCTTCTCAATGGCATCCAATGGCCATCAATTGCTCTTCAATTTTCAGCAGCTTAGGGAAGAGAAATGTCCATTTTGCCCTTCCTTCAATTATAAAGGTAAAGTCCTAAGCTTGAGAGGCATTATGGTCATTTTACCCCCGACGTTCGGAACTTCGTTTTTCTCGTTTCTGACTTCTTCGATAGGGCGACAGCCAATCCAATTGACGTTGAAATTCTTGATTTTCCTTTTTCAAACTTTTCAGGACTCAATTCTGATCGTTCTTTCTTCCAGACGTGATTCCAACCTATTCCGAACCGACGGGCGGCTTTTGCAGACTATACGCGTATCGACCCCGTGATTCTCATCACGTTTAGAGCTCGTCAATTCATGGCGGCTTTGGTTGTCATGTAATTGCGAGGGTTTATCGCTAGTCCCTAAGGTCTCGATCGTCACAGTCCGATTTAGGATAATTTTGCAAATCATACGTTGGTTAAGCGGCATCACCCGCGCTCCAATCGTACGAAGCTCGCATGGTAATTCTTGATTGTTGTTAGATCGGCCTTTTGATGGTTCTAAATATCCCCTCGACAATCGTTATGGTCAAAGCGTCGTTTCCTATCTGAGTAGCCTAGGTCCACGTACCTCGTTTCGCTTTAACCTTTCCCCTTTAGTCAATCTACTCAAATTGATCAGATATGAGCAGAATACAATTGAAATACATCGCTTGATATATATATAAACTTCCCATTACAAAGTTTGAAGTTGATTGGGAAATCAGACTGTCGCAGTGGGAGTCTCTGCTTTTTTCAGAATCGGAATTTGAACAGTGTCGGTTAAATAATCTGATTTTGATCAAGCTCAATTTGGTCGTAGAGTTATTTGGAACACTTTGATGGTTGAACGACTTTAACTGGAATTTTCTTTAGAAATTCTTCAACATCTGTTGCGATCTAAATCAGATTGGAAAGGACTAAATATTTTTTCTTTTCAACTAAAATATTTTGCAGCACGAAAGCACCATCTTTGCCGAAGCCTGCATGTTTTGTTTCAATCCTCTAGTTGGATCTTATCATGCTGTTGTGTGATATTTCTCATGTAGAACAAATCTGATTCTTGGCATGCGTACCCTATCAGGGCCAAATTGTCGTACACATGTTATGGAAGAATGTCTCATACTTTGGATAAAGTTTGTTATGCTACTTTGGTCCCAATGTTTATCTTTAACGCGTGATTGCAATGCATATCCACATTGGTTCATTGAGCTTTCCCGTGATTTTCCGATAATATTTTATCGTTGGAGACGAAGTTCGATTCGATCGGATAAAGTCAGAGTTTTCGAGAATTATCTGAATTAACCGTTTTCTCGACTCTTAAAGATAACTTCTCAAATTCAAATTGTATAAGATTTTTTTTTAAAATAGGAAATATGGACCCCAATCTCATCATTTTCGCCATCCCTCTAAACATTCGAAAATTCAAGTCAATTGACTCCTTTTATTTTTTGTCGAGCTTGGTTGTTTTTTTATTGTTTATAAAATTTGCATATTAACAAACAATCTCGCTCATGACACATGCTCTCAATTGTGCCTTGCTCCTTCGAAAAATGTACATTAAAGTCAACATATGACTTCGATCTCGAAGTACAATCGTGCCCGTACGTGCGAATTAGATATCAAATCCTCAATCTTAAGGAGCGGATTATTAATTCTTGAATAGAATTTCAAGGTTCGCCCTATATATATAGGGACAATGGTTATTCTATAAAATATTCATGTTGTGAATAAAATTAGATTTTCGAATTCAAAGGTGTTTTATGGGCAATATTGTTTATTTTTATTCAAATTTTTATTGTTTTCATGTTTGAATAAATTCCTAAAAAATCCCAGAAAAAATCCCATGTTTTTCTTAAGTTAGATTACGTTTCTTTTGACTTTATGATAGCTTTTTCACTCCATTTTTGCATAAATCCGAAAATAAACAAAAAATACACAAAATGTCATTTGCATTGCATATCATATAATTTTGTTTACATTGTCATATTTTTCATGTCATGCATTTTTGCAACGTCATTAAACCATGTCATACATACTCGCCACGTCATTATGCCACGTCATACATCTTTGCAATATCATTTTATATGCCATATAATTAGATGGCATTCGCATTGCATTTAATAAAGGAAAACCCCAAAAAAATTAAAATCATCAAACTAAGGATTTTTCATGAAAATTAGACACCGAGAGGGCATTAATTGAAAAGTTAATGTAACCAAATCCCCGAACTCATTTTCTCTGGTTCGTAGAGATAAAATAGTTCTCTCGCTATTTTATATAGGTTTCTAATCAACCTACTGTAAATGATTAGTTGCAGCTCTAATTGAATATTTTTTTCATAAATAAACTGAACTTACGATTTGGTAAGATTTGAGAGAATTTGAGTTAGGTTAGTTAATTTAATTGACATAATAATCCATTAGCCTAATTTTTTAGGTCACGATAGCATTCATTTATAAGGGATAAGGTTTTTGCTCCGTAAGATGCCTTCTTCATGTGGTTGACCTCTCACAACCAACTACCCACTTAGGTATTACTACTTCAATACCGAAGAATAGAGGATGGTTCTTGTGCATTCTGTCGCCTAAGGCCAGATTCCATTAATCACCTATTCTTTGCTTGTTCGATTGCTAGTGGTCTTGATGCTACTTAAGCATCCAACTGTAATCTATCATGGCAAAACCATCCTTGGGATGACTTTATCAGGTGGGTCAAACAGCATATAGGAGGCCAGTCATTTGCACATCGGATTGCCAGATTTTCTCTCGGTGCTCTTTGCCACATTATCTAGACTGAGAAGAATAACATCCTATTTAGAGGCAAGATATTGTTTATACCATCTATTATCTTGTGCCTAACAAAGAGGGTCAAGGACAAAGCCATTTCCTATGGAGTCATCCAAGACCACCCCCACAATAGACGCCTCCAAAGGAATTGGGGCCTCTCGGCCTCTATCTTTCAGGATCGGCATATTATGTAGCTATTGGGCTGCTGTTGATTGGTTGTTGGTTTACATTATATATATTTGCTTATGGTTGTTCTTTACTTGCTTACTAGGCTGTGTACATGGACATGCTCCAGGGTGTTTGCTTATCATGCCGCCCCAGGATGACGCGGATTCAAATATTCCAGTGTAGTTGCCTAGACGTGCTTTCTTTCTATTCGGCTTGTCACAGGATACTACTTGAGGTTTTGCTACGCTGGTGTTCGGAGATGCTCCTGCTTTCTTATTCAGTTCACATCAGACTGTAGCGGAATTAGTAGCCTCTGTGCTGTCACTCTGATCTACTGCTACGTCCCTGATCCATCCATTCTAAAGCGACTGATTTGGCTTTACTCTCAACTGACTCCTACACCTGTTTTAGTTGTTCGGTTGCTTAGCCGACTGCTGCTTTTGGTTTTGTAGTATATCTGTTTTTTAAGACTTGTCTTAATTTTATTTTGTCCCATTTTGTACTCTTATTCAGGTCTCTCCTTTGGCTACCATTTGGCCTTGGGTTGTGCAATTTTTTCATGTTTTTTGGGGTCGACTGTTTGGCCATCTCTGCTGTTCTGCTGTTCCCTTTTGCTGCTCAGAATGGTTGCTGTCCAGACTAGCTGCCCTCCAGACCTGCAACACCCCTACTTGGTCCTTAGGCTGTTGTTCCGGTTGCTTTGTTGGTCGGCTGCTTAGTTCATTAAGTGTATATGCTGTCCTATTTTTCTGGCCGCTCGTTTGGCCCTTCTTACTGCTGGTTTGGCTGTATGTTGGCCAACTACTTCCGCTTACACTGCACAGGTCTCCCCTGACATCGCTGGGCCTATTACCACTTCCTTCTGCATAGCTCTTGGCAATTTGGTTGATCGCCCCGCTCCTAACCCAAATGCTGTTCGTCACCTATTTTTATTTGGCTTTTGGCCACTTGTTTTGGCCTTGTTTTTTTATTGCTCATCTTGATGTATATGCCGGCTATTTAGTCGTTGGTTCACTCTTGTACTGGCCGACCCTAGGCCGCTAGGTTAGATGCGCCTTGTCGCGTTAGTGTATTTTGCAGCTGGTTCACCGTTGAACCTATTGTGGCACATTTAGTGTCATTATTTGTTCATGATTTTTGTGACCGGCTATATCTTTGTACCTAGTTTTTGAAAAGTTTATACACACGTACCTTACACACACAAAAAAAAAAAAAAAGAAGACTAAGCATGGTCTCCTGATTGTTCCTTTCCCCCTTCCCTTTACAACAATGAAAAAGAATATGTTCTCCGAGATGGCGTGGGAATTCAAATAGAAGAAAGATGAACTGTGACCTTTCACAAGAAAGATTTAAATAAAGTATAATCTGCAGGGTTCATTGAAATTTAGTTGTCATAGTTGCCAACTCGAAAACCCCCATTTTAAAACCTAACTTTGTATCTTTAAATTAGCTGCTGTTCGAAGTAAGAAAGCATCTTAAACTTAGAAAATAGACGCCGATGAACGACATCATGATACAGATTAATCTTTTACTTAGAGCATGTCACGAAAGATCAGTGCACCTACCAAAATTAATAGCTTGTGGTTTTTCTTTTGTCAAGTTGCAAAAAGATGAACGTAAGTACAGCAATTGCCTACCTCGGCACTGTTTGCATTTGATCCTCCCGATAGATTTTGCCAAATACAGATGACAGTGGAATATTCTGCAAAACAAGCACAATTGAGAGAATCCAGGTCAATGAGCTAGGGCATAAGAAACAGATATTTGGTAAGAGAAAATACCGCAGACGCTTAAATTGCGGAACAATATTAATTCAAGAGCAACAATACTTCATGATTCTCACGCAAAGCATTGTGCAATTCCATTTACTATTTCTTCGATTTAGACCGGCACATTTGACGCATCTTAATTCCAGCAATGTAAGCAACTCCATGGAAGTATTATTTGTATTGAGGGGCAGTAACGAGGATGAAACAAGGTTGACTTGCTGTACCCCGTTAGCATTATAACCCGTTTATTGTTTCCTTCCTTGTCAAACAAAACGGAGCAATTGAGACATCAACCTTGGATCTTCGGTAGCTGGTTTGTGGAAATTTATGTGACACATGTCCATGGAAAAACATGGACTTTTTAGCATCGACTTGACCAAGCAGAAAGGAAATGCATCCCCGAGAAGCACAGTAGCTAAACGACAAGCGTGGAAGAAACAAAGAAGTCTGAATCATTAACTGACGAACGAAAATTAAAACAGTGGAAAGAAATCTTCTTATTGGAACCTAACTTTATCCATTACGACGAGTGAGATTTATTGTATGAGGTGCCAATAGTCGCCATGGAATTTCGAGCACCGATCTTTCAGAATCTCACATTGAATGTGGGGGAATAATTGGGAGAGAGGGGGGGTGGGGGAAGTCATTCTCCAGCAGGTTCGTCAGCTTCTGAAAGAGGGGAGATGGCTGTGAAGACCACTTAATAGAGTTTCCCCGTTCCTCATATTTCTCATCCAAAGAAAGGACACGGAGGAAGGAAACACAAGCCTCTACACATCTCAAGTCTGCCACCATTGATAGTCCTTCCACATTCTTCATATATTTCTCGTCCAAAAATCTGGAACAGGACAATCAATTAGTACTGAATAATAATTGTCTTACATGCATGATGAACTATGAGAGTGATTAGACAACCAGAATTATATGCATAACCACCTGACAGCTACAAAAAATAACAAGACAAGAACCATTTCGATGAGATTTTTTTTTTTTTTCCGCCGAACAATTCTAATGATTGCCCACACCTGTCGGTACATCTGGAAAGCTGGAAATGCAATAACTTTACCCATAAATCACAAGATACTGAAAATGTAGATCAAGTCAAGATTGGGCGGATGCTGGCTGTTGTTGGGATTGAGGCCAGCAATGAAACAGCGGAGATGGTTGGGTGCAGAGGAGGGGGAATTTCAATCACTTGCTGTTTGAAAGAGCATTGGAGTGGATAAAGAAAAAAGCAGGCCCAAGGCAATAGTGGAGATGGATGCAGCAGTGGCATAAAAGAATATGATCAACTTTCGCAAGCACTGCAATTGGACACTAAAGGAAGCTTTCCCTGGGATTCAAGCGGGGTAGATGGTTTCTGGAAATTCTATGCGACAATTGTCCATGGAAAATAAATAAATGAATTCGTATTGAGCATTGAATGGAAGAAGAGAAACGAAATTAACACTAGAAAACTGACCGCTCGTCAAAGAAGGAATCGTGGCAGTTAACAAATGAAAGGCGAAAGAAGGAAAGAAGTTGGAAGCATTTTTACCCGGGGAGGAAGAAGCAGTCCACAGAGACTAATATTTTATCATGGATCGGGCGTGAATGATTTCAATTCATTGGGTCCGAACCAGATCTATCTTGATGATCCGGATGTGTTGGATGAGGGGCCAATCGTGGCCGGTGAGTTTTGAGCATCCATCTTTCAGACTCACGCATCCCAATATGTCCAGATATGAGGGAGGGAGGGAGGCCATCCTCTGGCAAGTACCTCAACTTGGGGCAATCACTAATCCATAACTCTTGGAGGGAGAAGAGATGGTTGCAAAGACGGATTGATAGTCTTTCCAACTTTCTCATATTTGTTATCTCGAGAGAGGTTAGAGAGGAAGGAAAGACAAGACTCCACGCATCCTCCTCCAAAGAAGGAAAGCACACCTCCTCTCCCTCACCTCCCATGCTCCTTCCAAAGTCAATTGCCAAATACTGGAGGGATGTGAGGAGGTAAGCACCATTCTCTCACTGGCCGCTTCACATTCTCGCACTCCCTAATCCTAAGTGTCTTCAAAGCTGCAAGTTGAGGCGTCGGATTGTTGCTGGTAGGGTCATGTGGAGCAATGGTTAATCCCATGAGTTTTGGAAACTTCTCAATCGACAAATTTCTAAGGGTGTGCATCTTGCTTGGAAGCTTTTCTAAACTTGTGCAATCCCATCCTTTCAAATTTGCAGGGCAGCACTGTTTCTCCTTCTCCTGCCATGAAAGATGTGAATCGCGGACGTCTTTCATGGCTAATTCCTGGAGGCAAGTAAGATTTAGCATCTCATTTCCATCTTGCCACATGTATGTTAGCTTGTCACACCCAACCATACGAAGCTCCTTTAGCTTGATCAAGCAGCTCATATGCCCATGATCAAAGCAAACAAGCTCGGGCAAGATTTTCAATTTTGAGAATGGTCAAAGAAGTTAGGTTCACCAATCTCTTTAAGTGGTCCTTGTTACAATCCTCAAGGTACAGCTCACGGAGAGATAGAAGACTAACCACACTAGTTGAGTTATTCAGCTGCGGGCATGCATGAATTTCCAGCTTTGTGAGGTGATCGAGTTGACAAGGCAATGTCCCGATCAACGAAGGACAGCTCTGGACAACAAGGTGCTGAAGACAGGATAATTGGAATTCTTCTTCTGGCCTCCCGGCATAACGAGACCGATCCTTCCATGTCAACATCTCTTCAAAGCTAATCTGATCTGATTCTACAAGGACCGGAGTATCTTCTTATAAATCCTCGAAACCCCCACAGAAAAGACGCCACCTTGCCTTGAGGAACCACCCAAAGCTTGTCCCCGCTTAGAGATATTAGATGCTCATCGTGACTGACTTGCAAATCAAGGTAAACGAGGGCTATCAGCTGAGAAGACGACCCATCATTGGTTAAATTCAAGTATTTTGGCAAGAAATTCCATATCACCATTAGAATTCCTCCTTGGAACAAGACCAGACCATGAATGAACGCCTCAACCGCATCCAAATCCTGTAGTTGGGAATAGTGAAAGTGCAGAGTCATACTCTGTCCATCCATAGACAAGAAACCAACAATTTATGAGGATAACACTTTAGTAGTCACTGGTCATTAAAGCAGAACTTAAAAGTCCACATTTATAAACAAAGAAATTTTCGCACCAAAGGAACCAAAGTGAACTGGAAGCTTTTGCTCCAGAAGTCCCTGCAGGAAGAATGCCGCGTATGAAGGTATTTTCAGGTAAAATGACATAATGCATGACGGAATCATATTCCACGATGGAGTATAAAGCAAACAGCTGATACTTTAAAGAACTGAATAAATTTGCCCCAGAGTTCACTGCAGACAATGCAAACACAGAGGCAGGCAGCATATAGTGACAATCTCAACCAAACAAGCTGGAAGTAACAATTCATAAAACCCCGGAGATCAAGACGCAAACGGAAGCTGATTTACGGAATATTAATACGGTCGTGAATTGGAGGTGTATTGAAAGCTTGGAGCCATGAACTGTTCCAGAATTTTATCGCAAGATGGACTGCTTCATACTGTGAAGGATCAACATCACCAAAAAGAAGGATCTCGACTCTTAAGAAAACCAAATAATAATTATAAAAAAAAAAAAAAATCTGCATCCCTCTCTCTTCACAATCATAGCACAGATTCCACATAACTAATAATGTCTTTAGATTTTGAAAAGATTATTCTTAGACGTATCCCTGCAAGAGATATCGCCATTGCAGAGATGATAATGGTATGTGCAAAAGAAAAAAGAAGTTGGGAAGAGAAGATACGTCCAACGCTGAAAATGCAGAGGAATATGATTCTGGGTGATAGTGCATTTTCGCTCACAATATCTTTGGGCATCGAAGTGAAGAAGAGAAACGAACTTGATCCATCCAAGAAGAAAAACTTACCCCAACCCTAGAAAACCGGCTATACATCGAAGAATGAAAGGCGAAAGAAAGAAAGAAGTTGGAAGCATTTTTACCTGAGGAAGAAAAAAGCAGGTCCACGGAGAATAAGGATCGGGCGTCATCGATTTCAATTCACTTGATCCGAACGTGATCAATCTCGATGAAAGGGATGTCTTGGATGAGGGGCCAATAGTGGCCAGTGAGTTTTGAGCATCCTTCTTTCAGAATCGAGCATCTATTTATGCGCAATGATCGAAGGGAGGGAGGGAGGCCATCCTCTGGCAAGTACCTCAACTTTGGGCAATTGTAAATATCTAAAAATTGGAGAGAGGAGAGATGGTTACGAAGACCGCTTGACAGTCTTTCCACCTTCCTCATATTACTTAACCAAATAGAAGTTAGAAAGGAAGGAAAGAGAAGACTCCACACATCCTCCTCGTCATCCTCCTCCGAAAGAGGAAACCACACCTCGTCTCCCTCCCCTCCGCCCATGCTCCTTCCGTCAATCCACAGCTGCTTCAGGGATGTAAGGAAGGGTAAGCCCCATTCTCTCAGTGGCTGCTTCACATTCTCGCACCCTCCAATTTCAAGGGTCCGCAAATTGGGAGGGAAACCTCCTTTGGGCAAGCATTTGATATTTGGGCAATCCACAATCCGTAGCTCCTGGAGGGAGGTAAGATGATGCCACTGATTTGGTAGACACTTTATCTTGGGACAATTATAAAGACAGAAAGATGAGAGGGTGATGGGAAGGGGGGGGAACTCCTCCTCCATCTCCAATGCTGGACAGCCCGATATATAGAGATTCTTACAGCTAGCAATGTTACAGCTGGCAATGGACTTTATCTTCGGACACTTATCAAAAGTGAGAGTCGAGAGGGTGAGGGGAAGGGAAGGGAAGTCCTCCTCTATCTCCAATGCTGGACACTCCCTTATCCTCAACACAGTGAGATGGGAGAGAGTGTAGAGGCGCTGTGGTATGCTTCTCAGATTCTTGCAGCTACCAATAGTCAATGATTCCAGCGATTCTCCTGCTACGGTGACCTCTTCCAGCGACTCCACTCCCCCGCACCCCAAAATTGTAAGTTCCTTCAGGGCAGCAAGTTGAGGCATCGGGCTACTGCAACTTGGGTCAGCTCGAGAAATGTTTAGTCCGATGATGTTTGGACAATTCTGAATCCGTAAATCTCTGACTGCGTGCATATTGCTTGGAAGTTTTTCTAAACTCATGCAATCCCTCAATTCCATCCTTTCAAGTTTGCACAGAAGCTCTATTTCTCCTCCTCCTGCCACGAAATACGTGAATAGAGGACACCTCTCGATGGCTAATTCCCGGAGGCAAGTGAGATTTCGCGTTTCATTTCCATCTTGCCATAAGTACCTTAGCTTGACACATCCACCTATGTGAAGCTCCTTTAGCTTGCTCAAGCAGCTCACAAACCCATGATCAAAGCAAACAAGCTCGGCGAGTTCTTCAATTTTGAGAATGGTCAAAGACGTCAGGTTGATCAAGCTCTTTAAGATTTCCTTGCTACAACTCTCAAGGGATAACTCTCGGAGAGATGGCAGACGAACCACACAGGCCGAGTTATCCAAATGCAGGCATGAATGAATTTCAAGCTTTACGAGACGATCAAGTTGACCAGGCAATATCCCAACCAGCGAAGGACAGCTCCGGAGAACAAGATGTTGAAGAAAGGAGAATGGGACATCTTCTTGGCTCCCGACATAACGAGACCAATCCTTCCATGCCAACATCTCTTCGAACTTCAAGGTGGTTAAGGATGGGAAAGGCCTGTTACTTCCATAGAATTCAGCTCCTATCATCCTTAGTGCATGTAGACCTTCGAGAGATAATTCCTTAAGTGAAGCTAGTTGTGCAAGACAGGGCAGTGATGTAACATTAGGACAGCCCCTCAAGCACAAAGACACTAACTTAGAATAGGATGAACCATCTAACCATGAGGGTATTCTTGCACCACCATAGTGCGAGATAGTGAGATTTTCCAGATTAGTGTGAGGTCGCAGAGAGTCAAGCACATGTGCTTCATGCTCATGATTCTGGCGATTTCCCAAATGTTCTTCCCACTGCAAGGACAAGTTGGTAAGACTTGGCTTTCCAAACAAATTGGCATCAACTGCATCTCTAACTTTTTCCACCATTTGCAATTCTGATATGATCAATTCTCCCTGAAGATGGGACAAGTTCTTTAACTCCTTTAACTGCGACCCTTTCTCTGTTCCTACCATAAATTTGGATAAGATAGTAAGATTCTTCAAATTACTCATGCCCCGTGGCATCTCTTTTAGACTCCATGTATCTCTAATATCAAGAAACTGTAAGCCGACCAACTTTGTGATACCTTGAGGCAACTTTGCAAGGTTTCGACAACTTCTCAAGATCAAAGCTTGTAACTTGCACAAGTCGACAATTGACTCGGGCAGCGTTTCGATGTTAGTGTATGAAAAATTGAGATATCGAAGATGTTTTAAATCACCAACACAGTTCGGTACCTCTACGATGTCACAGTGACATACTGAGAGTGCCCTCAAGTACTTCAATTCTTTTAGCAAGGCATGTAGCACATTATTGGAAATACAAAATTGCATCAAGCCCCCTCCACATCTACCGGGCATTAGAATTAAACTTCTTAGTACCTTCATTCGGTGATATGCTCTCATACATTGTGGTGTAACATACCACGGCGAGATGAATGATGCATATCGAGTTTTTTCTTCAAGAGAGGTGTCATCTTCATCACCCACGAGCGGAGAGTCCCCAGAGGTAAAGCACGTCCCACTCGCAACTGAATTTGCTAGGTCATTCAAAAGATCGTGCATCAAAAACTTTGATGTGTTGACACTAGATTGTTGGAAAAAAGATCTAGATACTAACTCATCGAAGTAATGCCGTCCTAATCTCAAAATATTCTCTTTTATTTTTCTTCCATCTAAAAAGCCCTCTGCTGTCCATAAGAGTACTAACTCATCCCTCTCAATTTTGTAGTCCTTGGGGAATATTGCGCAATAAGCAAAACATCTCTTCAAATACGAAGGAAGATGGACATAGCTCAATTTCAAAACAGGGAGAACCTCATCATTCTCTGCTTTCGAAAGATCCCATATTCTGTTATTTAAGGTATCTTCCCATTCATCGGGATTCCTTTTATTACGTAGGATACTGCCCAACATCTTTGCTGCCAAAGGTAAACCTTTACATCTTTCAGCTATCTTCTTGCCTACGGTTTCAAAATCCGGGTAGCTCTCAAAATTTTTTGCTCCAAGAGCATGAAAGGCTAACAAGCTTGTACAATTATCAAGGGACAATTCCTTCAAAGGATACGGCGATGCTCCTGTTAGGGAAACAACGGCAAGGTTGCGAGTGGTGATGACGATCTTGCTTCCCTTGGCCCCGACTACAAATGGTTTTAAGAGGGAAGTCCATTTTTCGTACTTCTCATTCCAGATATCATCTAAAACCACGAGATACTTCTTCCCAGATAGACTAGCCCTCAACTTAACTTGAAGCCCGTTAAGATCTTCACCCTCGCAGGACAACCTGGTGATGGACAGAAAAATAGTCTTTGTTATGTCAAGAACATCAAAAACATCTGACACACAAACCCACGCTCTCATCTCGAAATAGTCATATACTCTGGCATCATTATACAGGCGCTGAGCCAAGGCCGTCTTTCCAACACCGCCCATCCCAACTATGGGGACTATGCTCAACGTGGCATTGGAATTTTCGACCTCACTGATTAGTAGCTCGAGTATCTGTGCTTCTTCCTTCTCCCTGCCGAAAAACTGAGGCTCTGGCAAAGAAGTGGAGGGATCCCTTTTGTTGGTGTTGTTGGATCTGTCCACGACATTCTCTCTCAAGCTTAGACAAGTCTTCCTGGTGACAATCACTTTCAACCTGCCACTGATCTCTTGTACCTTGGTTTCAGACACGAGCGAGCACAGGTTTTTATCTCGGCCAAAGCAAGGGAACTTCCATTTCTTCCGACCTCTGCTTGTGCTGGATTCTACCTCCGACCCAATCTGAGCAGCGTTGATCACAAACTCATCAAGCAAGTCTTCCATGTCATAGGCCAAGTCCTTAACATCATCTAGCCACAGTTTCACTGGAGGGTTACCGCTGAGTTGCCTGTCCTCTGCATCAGCCAGCACTGCACTGATTGCGACCAGCATCTCCTTCCACTCCTCAAGTGGGGTGGCGCTTACTCCTCGTTGTGCATATCCCAATGCGAGAGAAGCCAACTTGTCGAACAGGACTTGAAAGAAGGAAGCCAAGAAGGAACCCAAAACGATCCCTCCAATGGCCATGGGTGAATCGGTCACTGCAGAGAACAGCAAGGGTGTTATGGCGAAGCAAAGTGAAAATGAGCTAACGGAGAGAGAAAACAATTTTTAAAAATAGACCAACGCTTTCAAGGGATGCGAGGGAAAAGTTAAACAAACCAAAATAAAATATACAGAGCAGAAATCAACGGAGTGATATGATCTTGGCTTCATAGCAGCACCAATTGAAGTAACAATTTTTTAAACTTGAAGTAACAAATTTTTTTGTTATTATACTTGTTATTAAACTTGACGGCAACTATTGGACATCAAGGCATCAAATCGGTTTAAGAACCAAAATATGTTGCTGCTGCTGCCCCTTCCTTTGTTCAAAATATTGCTTTTGCCTCCATTCATAGAAAGATTTCAGAAAGAATATGTGGTTGTCGCTTACCCTTTCCGAGCAGACTTCCTGGAGCAGACCGGTGAAGGGGATGAGATCAACGACCGCAATCCAGCAAGCACGAGCGCTGGGTTCGCACGAGTAGGAGAGGAACACTGTTGAGCATTGGGACGAGAAGAATGGGCTATGGTGAAGCAAAGCGAAAATGAGCTGAAGGGGAGAGAAAACGACGAAAGTGCAGGAAGACCAAAGGCTTTTCACCGACCAAGGAGAGAAGAAACGAAGACCCCAAGAACGCTTTCTGTCCACCCACAAGTGCTTCTCTCGTACTATTTAGAGATATTTGTAGTTTCACTTTCGTCCACCTCTTTTCCGTGCTTAATTGTACCGTGATTTTTCATTCGGTAATCCTTCTTGTAAGTTATGTCTAGATTTTCATGCTTTTAGGCCCATGTCTGTTTAATGCTCGTGTGTCCTCGTCGACACGCAAGTCGGCCAAGGGCGACACTTGAAAGGGCCCAACTATAATGACGTGCTTTTTCAGTAAAAATTTAATTTTAACTACATATCAACTTAGCCAAAAAATCAAGAGAAATAAGTCTCCATGTCCATTTAAAAAGCTAACTCACTTATTATTCTCATTAGTCAATCAATGTGGGACCGTTTTCTTCAAGAGATAAGTCTCAAAGTGTCATCATTAGCTTTTCAAAAAAATTTCATGTTTGTCTCTCTCCCTCATTATCAATGTGGGATCAATTATAGACTTATGATTTAAAGTGTAAATGATGACAAAGTTAATAAATTATTGATTTCTTCGATTTTCAGTATATGACACTTGTTTTGGCTTTATTTATTTTTTTACATTTAAAAATATATATTTAATACAACGTGTCCCTAACGTGTTGAATTTGTCTATTTTTGAAAAATAGCGTGTCGGCTTATCATGTCGTGTCGTATCGTGTTCGTATGTCGGTATCAGTGTTCACGTGTCGGTGCTACGGAGATTACTGCAAGTCATTAAATACGGCTAACTTTTGTCTATTCAATAAGGAAAACAAAAGCACACGCTTTGACCTAAACAGGAAAAAAGAGGCACACCAACCAAGCCATTCAGCAAGTTGCTTTGTCTTACTCTGACAGTAGTAAAGAATGCACCGGTCTCTATCTAACGATACATAAGTTACGGGAAATCACACTCAATGCCTAACACTAATCAATTGGAAAACCATGTTAAAAATGGCCAGGATTCTCCTATCAAGCAGTTCACGATCGTTAACTACCACCTCAACACCCTTAAGCAGATCATCGAAACCCATCTTGCTGCAAATTTTTAGCACTGTAATTGCCACAGATACAATGGACTCAAAGAAAGTGAACCACGGTGAAAAGGAGATTATGCGAAAGAAACTATACTGAAATTTAGGAAGACCAAGACTCTTCAAGAGCATATCAAGGATAATGAAAGTTGACTGATCATTTTTGACATTTGCATCATTTGAAGATTTGCTAAGAAAATTAAAAAAAATCTTTTGACAAGAGGGATTTTCTCAAGAGTTATCTTTGCTCACATACGTGTGTTGACACCTAAATTTTGACCAATATTTTTCAGTCATGAAAAATTAAAGCTAATCTTTTGTTTCTAAACAAAAATAATTTAATCATTTTTCATGTTTATTTTTTATCGTGCCCCATATCATGCATTTGTTAGGATATCGGCAAGGGATTTGAGCTCAATTTTGTCAAGCGACTTGGATGTTAAATTTGTGCCAATTTGAAGGTCACGTACCGAAATTTTATATAGTATGGACCTATTGATCCAATTTTGCTCGTTAGGATTTTAAGGATTTTAATTAATTATCTATTAATTAATTAGAGACTGATTTGAGTCCGAATTTGTGCACTTAAGCCCACAAGCAAGCGATTTGCGGCTAGGCCCTCTTGTACCTCTCCATGGCCGAAAAGTTTGAGTAGTCCATTAGGACTCCTCAAGGTCTGAATTTTCAATCCAACGGATAATATCTAATCCGGTTAGAATTTCTAAATCTAATGGTCAATAATAAACCCTACGCTACGCTTTCTCTTGTTCTATATATACAACAGTACGTTTAGGGTCGTAGGGGGGAAATAGAATTTCTAATTCATGGCCAGAGAAAGGAGGTCGGCAAAAAAAAAAAATTCTTCGGCTCACGTAAAGAGAGAGGGAGTTTAGCCGAGGTCTCTCACCGCCTGTTGAAGCCTCTCCTTCCGCCGAGGCTGTCCTCTTTCATCGACTGATGCTGCCTGGTCGACCCACGCTGAGTTGATCCCGCGTCGACGAAGCAGCCCTGACGAGAGCACTGACCTTCCACGACGACGAAGCCTCCATTCCAGCAGCTTGCGCCTATTCCACCGCTACTTTCCAAGACCGGTTTATGCTGCTGTTCAAGGCCTCCGTCGCTACTGGATTTGCACGGATTCCCTTGCTGTTTGGGGGACGTGTTCCGGCGAGGTTTGGACCAAAAGGCGGCTGTTCTAGGCGAGCTTCATAAAATATTCAAATGCGGGATTTTTCTGTTCGGAAAAGATTAAAGGCAAAACAGAGGCCTGCAAAAGGGTTCTTGTCATCTTGTGCAATCTCCATCCATGTCCGTGCACAAAGGGACAGCAAAACAAGTTAATTTCTCACTCAACTCGTCGCCGTTTTGGTGAATTTTCTCTGCTAAAGCAGATTGATCATCCGTTATCTCGATCAAGAGCAAAACGGCCCGCAAGTATCATCACAATCCGTGTGTATCGAAGTCGATTGGTCCATTCCAGAACTTGGTGCGCAAGCTTTCAAGAGAAGTTCGAATTAGGTAACTACCGATCATAACTCGTTATGTTGCTGATACTCGTAACCAATTTGCTAATATTGAATGATTTTCCTCATGCTTAAAAAGAAACCTTTTTTGGCTAAATTCGATCTATGTTTGATTATGAGAAACCAATTGAATTAGACAAAGATGTTTGAGATGTTCCTTCGTGATTCTTACAATTGTCAAAAATTGAGTATGTGCTGTTCTTTTGCCTTGTCTTGAAGCTTCTGATCCCATTTAACTCATGAATTGGTCTTCATGTTCCTGAAGTCGATTGAATGATTGTAGACTTAAGCAAAAAATAATATTGATGAGGGTGCATGTCCTTGAAATTTTGATAAAAGGATAACTGGTTCGACCTTCAAATTTGAGACAAATCTTTTGCGAATATTGTGCGCATTTTCTGATTAGGTTTAGTTGCCAAATCTAAATTGCTGAAAATTGGAACAAATCATGCATATCTAAAGAATATTTGGCATATTCAAACTTGAGAATATTATTATATCTTGCGGATTGATTTACAAGAAAGGTTGGATTCAAATCATATCCTAAATTGCGAAGCATTTGAGCTTATTTTTGGCATATTTGATATATTCTGATTGACTTGATCTTGGCTTAAAGATGTAGTGCACATTATTTGGAATATCCATGGTTATCTGGCGATCAGATTTTAAATGCATCGGAAAATTCTGAGCATATCATGTAAGATCTTATCTCAATTAATATATCTTTAGAATCATGAAAAATCATTTGAAAATTCTTTTCAAATCTCAAAGAGATAATTTTCCTAATTTAAAAGATATGATACTTTGCGAATAGGAATTTATTCCCTTTAAAATTTTCGGCACCTTTCCCTAGTTTGGCCGAATATCATTTTTTAATTTTAAATTTAATTCAAATAATTTTATAATCTACCTTTAGTATAATGCATGCTCCCTTGTGCCTTGTCCCTTGAAAATTATGCATTGTGAAGACTATCTAACTTCACTCCCGGGGTACGACGTCATCTGCACATCAATTTGTCACAAATTTCAAAATTCAATATCTAACCCGTCCCCCAAGGTACGACATGAATAAATTATCTTCTGACCCGACCCCCAGGGTACAAAGCGAATTCATCGAAAAATTAGAAATTTAAGGTGTATTATGTTCAAGATCTATTATACTTTTATTTGATTCATTTCTTAAAAAAAAACACAAAATCATAAAAATCACAAAAACATAAAAATCATCATGCTTATGGTATTAAATGAATTTTTTCGGAATTCACATTTAAAAGTCTCTTAATATAAATTGGATTTTAATTAATCAATTTGTGTTAACCGTCGAACCAATTCATTGAAAAATCGAAAATTCATTAAATGTTAGATGTCTCGTTTGCATTTCATATAGTATCCACATCATTGCCATTCATTCATATTTTTTATGTCACCTTGCAAGTCATCTAGGCTAGGTTCATATTTTCGCACACTTAGAGTAGATCACATTATTGCCTGTCGCATATAATATCTATGTCCCAAAATTCCATGTCATGTCATTTAAAATAGAAATCGTGTTCATTCGCATTAAATTTAATGTTTTCTCTAAAATCGTTCATCCTTACAACGAATCACCTTGCATATCATTTAGATTTTTTCGCATTTCATGCATTATTATGTTATGTCATCGAGGTTCATTAATTCATGTGTGACATTCTGATTTTTCCTGTCATTTCAAGAATCATTAATGAGAAAGTATCTAACGATGTATTTCAGTCCTATCTCGCTCGGATCTGATCAATTTCGAGTCAACTGGCCAAAATTGAAAGGCTAACGCGAGATAAGGTACGTGGACTTAGGGAATTCGAATAGTAAATGACGCTTTAATCATAAGGATTAATCATAAGGATTGTTGATGAGACATTTAAAGCCATAAAAGGCTGATATAAGAACGATTAAGGAATACATTACTAGCATTATATGATTGGAGCGCGGGTGATGCCGCTTAAACAAATATATAATAAAATTTTCCTAAATCGAACAGTGACGATCGAGACCATCGAAACTAGTGATAAATCTTCACAATTACATTACAACCAAAGTCACCATAAATAGACGAGCCCTAATTATGATATAAATCACAGGGTCGTTACGCATAACGTCTGCAAAAGCCGCCCGTCAGTTCGAGATAGGCTGGAATCGCATTGAATAGAGAAATGATTTAGAAACAAGTCTTGAAATTCGAAAATGGAGAATAAAGAATTTCAACATTACAATTGGATTGGCCGTCGTCTTATCGAAGAAATTTGAAATTAGAAAAAAGATGTTTCGGACGTCGAGAGTAAAATTACAATTTTGCCCCTCAAACCTTAGCTTTGCTTTAATAATTGGACAAAGATATTTTGGTCATTGAAAACCCTCAATAACTGTCAAAAATTGAAGAATTTGAGAGCTATTGGATGAGTTTTGATGGACATATTGGACAAGCGTCATGAGATTAAGCCTTGAGTTGATGTTTTCACTTTTAAACTACCATTCAACTCAAGTTGACTCTTGAAATTGGTATAAACCCTCATTCTCTCACTCACATGGCCGAACACCCTCATTTCTCTCTACCATTTTCTTCTTCTTTTTTCACGCCTGGAATTGCTCCACACCCGACCGGTTCTGTCTGCCGATTTTGCTACCGCCGACCGCCACTTTCGTCGACTTCTAGCTGCCGACCCAACCACCTGCTCCTTCCTCATCTCTTGCCGACGTTCTCCAAGTGAAAGCAAGTCGTTTGGCGACCTGAGGAGCTCCGGCCGGCCAATCTTCCGAAAGTCGACAGAAATCGTCGCAACCGGCCAATCTTCCGAAAGTCGACGGAAATCGTCGCAACCAGAGGTAGGCCACGTTTTAGGCCTCTTAGTACCCTGAAATCTTGGATTTTTTCAACTAAATTTGGTGGACATCTAGGAAGCTGTGGTAAAAAGTTTGGATGAATTTGTTGGAGTTTTGATCCCAAATGGGTCTTGTGTTTGAAGGGCCAGAATTGACCGATTGAAGACTCGGGAAGACCGGCGCCGTTCAAGGATTGCTCGAGAGCGGAGGTTGTTTGAATCCAAATAATATTGAAAGGATCCAAGGACGATCGACCAGTGTGAGACAGAGTTCTCAAGGTCGTTTAAGCATATAGTAAAGGTGTTCAAGGACCCTTGAATAAGATAAGTAAATCTCTGAGTGGATTGAATTTTGAAAACCTTATGACTAGTTGTTCTTCCTGATTTTGAGGAATGGTAATGGGACTCAGTAAAAGAAGAGAACTCTTGCTCATGGATTATGAGTAAAGAGATGTTCATTTTGGAACATAGAACGTACTTGCGAGAGATGGTTGTTACCTCGTCGCCAGTCTCATAATGAAAGACCGACACGTCATTCCTTCCGTCGTTGGAAAACTTGAGGAAAAAAATCTGTCAGTTGTCTAACATTGGTGATTTTATGAGATTGATTAAGCATAAATTTAGACCACTAGAAGTGGTATTGTGTGTTATCGCCCCTAAAGGGTAGGGCGTCGCTCTTAAATGACGATTGGACCATGAGATGGTCGTTGATGAAAAGAAAAGTGAATGGACTGGATAGTCCTAGCTATTCATAATTCTAGTGAATGATTGAAGAAGCGAAAAGTGCGCTTAGAGAGCAATTACAGAGTAAATTGAGGTAATCTAATCGAGTATTCGATACGTGAATTGGTGGAAATCAAGGATGAACAGAGATTGTCACTTGAGGTGACTGAATTATGGAAAGAAGAATGTCGAGTATGGTGGCATCTACGTTCTGGAGTGAAACACCGCCGTTGGCGCAGACTCCAAAATCGACATCCTATGGAATAGGAAGGACATGGTGGGTTTGAAATAAGAGAATGTCACTGAAGTGTATAGCTTTCTTAACATGGTAAGAGACCCTAGTGTGGAAGAAAGAAAAAATCCTAACTGTCTTGATATTAAGATGGAGCGTCTTAGACTGAGAAAGACGACACAGAACGTGAATAATTGATGTAAGGGAAGTTAAGTTCGAGAGACTGTCTTGTAGACGATGTTGAATTCCAGGATGATGTCGATGTTGAGTTGAATGGACAAAATTGAGATAAGATCGCATTAGCTGGTTGTAAAATCAAGAGGTCAAGGCACTAATGTTCCTGAGAAAAGAGTGACAAAAATGAACATAATGTTGTGTAGTTCAAACAGGGACTCATGAGAGTAGAAGGCCAAGGTTTGAGCTCTCAAGTGAAAAGTATGAAGAACAGTTTGAAGATTTGACACTTGGTAGAAAGAAACGGATAAAAGTCAAACTAAGTGTCCAAGGAATAATGAGATTGATTGTTACCATCTTTAGAGACGATGAATAGACTCATTTAAGGAGCCATGAGGAACATGAATAACTTTCAAGAGTATACTACAGACTCTAAGGAGATGCTCGTTATGTGCTACTAGCCGTGAAGAACACGAGTTGCGGGTCTGATGATGTAAGATTCCTCATTAGTGAGATTTCTGGGAAATGAAACCCCTGTGGAGCCCTTGAGAAAAGGAATAAGTGATGAATCGACTAAGATCGATGTGAGTTGCGAAAATTAAAAGTTTCCTGAAATTGGTGAATTGTTATGGATGGATCGGGGGAAGATTTTCCCACAAAAGCAATTCCATGGATAAATGAATACGAAAAGGGTTTTTGAAAACTTAAGTCAAGTTGATGACTACGCCGACAATAGTGTTCCTATTTGGAATTAAAAAGGGGTTGAGTGAATCATAATGACGTGACGCAGAAAGGAAATTTGAGGAGTAGCAAGGAAAACTGAAGTGGGCTATGCGATACATCGTGATAGTAAAGCCATATGAGTTGGAACGTCTAATGCATGGTTGAAGTTGGCTTGCAAATGTTCTTGCGGTGAAGTTGGAAAATACGATTCGCATGGAGAGATTTCAAGTGTACACGGACCATAAGAATTTGAGGTATGTGGTTGCCTAGAAAAATTGAATGAGGAACAACGTGTGTGAAGGAGATTGCTTAAGGACTAAGGATGAAATATCATATATCGCCTAGGAAATGGTGATTTAAGAAGCAGATGCATATAAGTGAAAATTGAGCATCGTGCATTTGGCAGATAAAGGATAGGCTTTGCTCAAGGAAATAAGAAATCCAACTCCTAAATTGAAAGATTGTCAATTGACTAGTTTGATAACTACCTAAAGCATCAAGCTTGAAATAAAAAAGGAATTGAGATGTAGCAATGAACAGACTCTGATATTTAAGGGGGTTATGGAAATGGATAGAACAGGGAGGAAATCCATATTTTCGGATACGTAGGAAAGAAACCTCAAAGTTGAGAGTAGAAACCTTAAAGTCCCATGGACGAGAGTACGAGTCCAATATTGAAAAGGAACTTAAAGAAATGACCTTATCAGAAATTCAAAGAGATGATTATGATGTCCCTTTGGAATGACATAAAGGTGTGCCAGACTTACGTCGGTATTATCGATGGAATAGATTGAAAGTTTGGTTAGTCGAACATAAGGTCAATTATTAAAAGTGCCGATAAGAAA
The DNA here is from genome assembly GCA_028455895.1 of Rhodomyrtus tomentosa. Taxonomy (NCBI): domain Eukaryota; kingdom Viridiplantae; phylum Streptophyta; class Magnoliopsida; order Myrtales; family Myrtaceae; genus Rhodomyrtus; species Rhodomyrtus tomentosa. Next base: position 41,092,998 of record JAPCWY010000003.1, on the reverse strand, counting down.
AAGGCATGCCCTTGAAAGGATTGATACGCTGAATAGTATAGGCATTAAAGAGTGCATTCTGGCGAGGGTTTAGTAATAATGGTGATGGACAAATGGAAGAGATGAGGTGAACGCTCGAGGATGAACTGCTGACAGATATTATGAATATCGAAAGAGAATGGAGAGAAGCAAATTAGATTGAGGACTGAAGAAAACAAGTCCTAGAGAAAGATGGCTTTGGTCGGGAAGTACAAGTAGGATCGTCAAGTCATGAAAGGAATTATCCAGAAGAATAAGGATGCGATGAGACGCCGATATCCCAAATGACTAGATGGTTAGAAGGTTGTAAATTTCGAGGAAGAAATTTCTTTAAAGGGGGAAAAGTTGTGACATTCTGAATTTCTGCCCCCCTCAAGGATTGAGATATGAAATGAAATCTCAAAATTGGAAAATGAAAAATAAAGATTCCAACATTACAATTTGATTGGTCATCGCTTTATCGAAAAAAATTGGAATCAGAAAAACAACGTTCTAGACGTCGAGGGTAAAATTACCATTTTGTCCATCAAACCTTGGTCTTGCATTTATAATTGGATAAAGGCATTTTGGTCAATCACAATACCCTATAGGCTGCTGAAAATCAAGAAAAATGAGGGACATTGGATGAACCTTGATTGATATGAGGACAAGTGTCAAAGGATTAAGCTATGAGTTGATGTAAACACTTTTAACCCAACATTCAACTCAAGTTGACCAAGCCTATTGAAGTATAAACCTCTCTCTCTCTCTTCTTTGCCGAACACCCCTCCATTGCCGGTTTTCTTCTTCTTCCTCTTCTCTCTCTTTCCGACGAGCCCATCACTCTGTCCCGACTGCTTCACTATTCCGGCCATAACTTTTTCGTCTTTCATCGTATTAAGGCGTACCACCTACTATTAGAAAGTTTATCGTCTTGTCGTTCTAACAAGGTATTATGGGTCCAAATCCACCCATTTGTTTGTCCTATAGAGCCGTGTGAAGGAGCAAAGGTCAGGCTGGTCAGCTTTGAATCCGAGAGCTCCCAACCGACCAGTCCCAACCGTCCTACTATTCCGGTCATATCTTCTTCATCCGATATTGGATCGAGGTACCGCCAAATGCAATCTTATTGTCTTATATTTCCATATACATATTATAAGCTCAATTTTACTCGGTAGATCTTCCCGTAGCTCGATTTGAGTGGAAAAACGTCAGGTGAGGTCAGATTCTGACCGGTTTTGGGGAAAGACCTGTTTCGGGGTCTTCCGGACTTCAAATGGCTTCAAATTTTTGGTGAGGTATTCTATACTTATAGCATTAAAATTGGATGAGCTGTGGTAAAAGGTTTGGAGAAATTTGATGGAGTTTTGACCCCAAATGGGTCTTATGTTTGAAGGGCAAAAACTGACCATTGGAGGACCCGAAGGAACCGGCGCCATTCAGGGACTTTCCGGCGTCGCCTTGGCTCCAAATTTTCAGTGAGGCTCCCCAACCCTTAGAACTACATTTTATCAAGTAGATTAGTGGATAAATTGAGGATTTAAGCTAGTTTAAAGGCTATTAAGTTGAGATATGCACAGAACCGAGTATGCCCTATTTCTGTTCTGAGCATACCGGTTCTGTGGGTGGTTGTTGATTTTGAAGTTGAGCTTCAAATTTATCGTTGAGAAGTGTGATGATGTTAATTGATAGGCCCATGAGGTGTATGTTTAATGGGGTGATGATTTGAGCAAGGAAATTAACGATTGGATGAAATTTCCATAGGTTGCGCGGTTGAATCATCATTGGACACTTAGGGCCGAACCATTGGAGTGCTTGGGAAGAAATTTTGTTGGCTATAGTATAAGGTAAGGGGATTCTAAACCTTTGATAGGAGGATTGGACTCGATTGGGTGGTATAAGTATGAATTTGATCGGTTCTTGGGAGATTATACCGAGATTGTCCAATGTACGTCCTAGAAAGACATAGATGACTTGAATGTATGACAATGCTCGTGCCTTGATTGATTGTCATATTTGAATGCCGAATTTAATTGTCTCGCATGTCATTAATGTGTTGCTCGTTGCTTGAGTTTGCAATTGATTGTGTGCTATGAACTAAAATGAGCATTTGGCATGTCTGAGAAGTTGTGATACCCTAAGGTGCTGAGGCGCGGGGTTTGAATTGAATGGCACCTTGAGACGTATGAAACGCGGGGTTGTGTGGATGAACGCCTTGAGGCGCGAGGTTTGAATTGAATGGCATCCTAAGGCGTATGAGACGCGGGGTTGAAATGGCCAATGTCCTGATGCGTTGAAACGCGGGACAGAGTTGAGATGTGTTGACACAGGCCTGGAGTAAAATTAAAAACCTGATGCGTTTAAGCGGGTTTGTCACTGAGACGGTCTGATGCATTTACGAGGACCGAACCTGAAACGTTCTAAATGCGGGCATGAAAGGGAGGCAAACTAGAAGGGTGGAAGTTGTGATTTGACATGGCAATGTGTGTTTGATCCTCATGATGTGAAATGATGCCATGACTACATGCTTGACATTCGTATGTTGTTTATTGACAGGTGAATGCCTCATGTGATTACTTGTACAAATTGTTTGTGATTGCATTTGCCTGAGTAGACGGTCAGCCTAACCTAGGGTTAGGACCTACCTTACTAAGATTTATATATCACCCCGTCGTGAGATTAACTTTTTTAGGTCTCAAGCAATGGAAATCCGAGCTTGCCAATGATCGGTATTTAAAGAAGTACTTATAGGAAATGGATTTACACTTTTGTGACTTTAAGGATTTCATGTTACCTTGAAGTTAGAGTTGTATCTTCTGAACCTGTAGTCGGCGTTTATAAGAAGATATTCCCTATGTCCTGAGTCATCTTAAGATTGAACTGAATGGAGAAATTTTATCGCTTCCGTATGTTTGTATCATTTAGAAGTTTTTAAATGGTTGGTCGACGTATCCTCGGTACCACCAAGACAAGACGGCCCTGGTAGGATTTTGCATGCCTGACGGGTTCAGGACGTGACAGTTTAGGTTACGCCACGTGTTGACTTGGTGATTGTTTGATCAATTTTATAAATTATGTTAATAAAAATCGAGTTTTTGAAAATAAAGAAAATAAAGAGTTTGATCAAACAGTTGAGGATTAACCGAGTTGTTTGATCGTGACCGTAGATTTAAGTAATAAAATCTGACGGCTGAAAGGTAGTCGGCTTTTGATATGAGCTGTGGGTTCCAGTAAGCCGATCCTGAGGCCATAAAATAGCCATGTGGTTCAATAGGAGTCGTCGGATTAAATCTAAATAAATAAAAAATAACAAAAAAAAAAAACGGAACGGCGTCGTTTCGGTGCGAGGTTGCGCAGGTCTGGGACTGGGCCGGGTATCCGACCCGGTCCAAATTATTTGTTTAATAAAAAAAATTAAAATGATTTTAAATAATAAAAAAACAGAAAAAAAATCTAGAAAATTATTAAAAAAAATTAGAAAATCTTAGAAAATCCCAAAAAATGTAGGAAAATTGTGAAAAATTTTCAGGCATTCTAGAAATTCCCAAAAATTAAGGATTGACCACAGACAACTGGTCAGTCCTATTTTCGGGATATCTTATCTGTTCATTTGAAAAGTGACGATATTACCCTTTAGGGGTAAATCGTCTCTACTTGGTATATGAGATAGGTCAAGAATGCCAAGGTAAGAATTAGGGTCGGTTAGACGATCAATTCTTATGCTTGGATTCTCGTATCTCGTCTCTTTTCTAGAAATGACGATTTTACCCTTCTAGGGTTAAATAGTTTTTCGTATTCCTATCAAGCCGTGAAAATTGCTCAAAATTAGAATTTGGGTCTGGTGGTTGACCAATACTTCTGTTTGGGATTTTCACTTCTCATCACCTTCTGAAATGACAATTTCACCCATTCAAAGGGTAAATCGCCTCCAAAATTTCAGAAAAATTTCAAAAATTCTCGAAAAATATGAAATTGATTGGCTTGATGATCAATTCTATTTTCACCATCTTTTGACTCCATATCTCATCAGAGATGACAAATTGGCCCTTTTAGGGTAAATGTCTCAAAACTCTTCAAAATTGCGATTTTGCCTCTCAAAGGCAAATCATGTCAAAAACACTCCTGAGCTTTGATTGACCTTTCTCTAGGCTAATAGGGCCTTACTAGGGATGCCACGTTACTTTCATATGATTTATCCACATGTTTTGGATACTTGATTTACGCATTTATTTTATCGATTGTGAGTGCTAGGGTAGTCATTCCTATTTGCATGAACTCCTAGTCTTTGGGTTCGCACGTCACTCATCTGCATGAAATCTTAGATTAGACAAATCATTCAATTTATGTGCCGAAAGGCCGTCAACTCTAATAGTTGGCTTAACAAAGTCTCCGATCTCATTTCTCTAGTTTTCGTAGAATTGAATAGAATGCTCCCAACTATTCGATAGGATTTCTAATCGTAACCTCTGCAAAACGATTGGTGGCGACTCTTTGGCATGTACACGCATCACATGTCACCAGATCACACCGAAGGTCGACCACGTATACCGCCGTTACGACTTGAGTAATGGGCCTTGGGAGAGTCTCATGTCCAACCAGACGAGACTACCCATTAACCCGATTGAGAAAGGCCATATCTCTCTCTCGAGGGTCGCGACAGTGACCTCCTTGATATCTCTCGCCAACTTGAGCTCAAGTTTTCTTCTACAAAGTCTGTTCCATCCAGCCTCAAATTGTTGCAATCCGAACCTCTCAAGCGTGAACAAATTCTCAGTTAATTGGCCCACGATTTGTTTGGTGTTCAAGTTTGGTTCAAGATCATATTAGGTAACTTTTCGAATCCACTGATATTCTGAAAATTACTTCCTTGTTTTGAATATTTGGCGGATAGAGTAATTTTCAAATATATGGTTTGATGGATTCTGAATGTGGAGCATATCACATGATTTTCGGAATTACATGTATCTTAAGGATGTTATCTTGAATTGGCAGTATATTTTTGGATATTAAATCGATTTTGAATTTAAGATAATCTGAAGTCTAATCATATCTCAATGATATTGCGCGCATCTTTTGGAACATTCAAGATTATCTTGTGCTTAAATTAGAATCCTTTAAAATTCTTATCGTAATCTTTCAAGTTTTGCTAATTATCTAAAATTCTTTGAAAATTTCAAGAGATAATCCTTCCTAATTTAAAAGATGTGAATCCTTTACAGATAGGGGCTTATCCCCTTTAAAATTCGGCACCTATCCCTAGTTTGGCCAAAGATTTTTTAAATTTTAATTCAAATAATTTTATAATCTATTTTGAGTATAATACATGCTCCATTGTGCCTTGACCCTCAGAATATGTGCATTGTGATGACAATCTGACTTCACCCCCGAGGTACGACGTCATCTGCATGTCAATTTGTCTAACCTACCCCATAACTTTAGGGCCGGACCGACCAATTTTAAAATTCAATATCTGACCCGACCCCCAGGGTACGACGTGAATAAATTACCTTTTGACCCGACCCCTAGGGTACGAAGTAAATTCATCGAAAATTTCGAAATTTAAGATGTATTATACTCAATGTCTATTACACTTTTATTTTATTCATTCAAAAAATAAAAAAAAATCATGAAAACACAAAAAAAAAAATCATCATGTCATGACTTAGAATGAATTTTTTCAGAAATCACATCCCAAACGAGCTCTTAATATAAATTGAATTTTAACTAATCGATTTGTGTTAATAGTTGAGCCAATTCGTCATAAAAACCGAAAATTCACTAAAAGTAACGGCACCTCATTTTGCTTACTATATAGTTTAATTGGCATTGCTTATTTTCGCACACCTAGGGTAGATCACATTATTGCCTGTCATTCATGCATATAATATCTATTCCGCAAATTCCATGTCATGTCATTTAGAATAGAAATCATGTTCATTTGCATTAAATTTAAATTTTTCTTTAAAATCATTCATGCCATACTTTTAATGAATCATCTTGCACATCACTTAGGGTAGTCATAATTTTTGCATTTCATGCATATTACCCCTCATTCATGCATTATTATGCCATGTTATTTAAGCTCATTCATAATTCATGTCACACGTCATTTAGCTTTGAATTCACATTTTTCTTGGATTAAAATTTGATTTTTCTAAAGTTATCATGCATGTTTATTTTTCTCGTCATATAATTTCATGTCATCACCACTCATGTCATATAGTTGCATTTGCATGACATTCATTTAATCAAGAAAATTTAAAAAAAAAAAAGAATTACACCTTAATCTTTAATTGAGATCAATTGAATTGACCAATCAACAAAATTTTTCACAAGAATGGTACCGAAAGTGTGTTAATTGAAAATTTAACATAATCAAGTCCCCGAACCTAAATCTCTGGTTAGCAGAAAATAAAGTATTCTCCCATACTTTATTTAGGTATCTAATCTACCTACCAAAAAAGATTAGTGGTGGCTCCTAAATTAAAAATCTTTGAATAAAACCTGAGTTGCGAATTGGTAGGGCTTGGGAAAGTCCGTATTAGGTTAGTTAATTCATCTAACTAACCTAATAATCCATTAATCCAAATTAAAATTCGAATTTTAGGTTGTGATAATGATCAGTTGTACCACCACACTAAATAGTCTATCCATAATATCATGACTGTAAAATCGACTATGTAATTGACCTAGTAATTTATACAGTTGTTATTTCTTGTTCATAATTAGAACTATGACTGAGTGCATAATAGATGAGATACAGACTATGAAACATACCGTGTTTGAAAGTTTATTAGTATGCCTCAAGGTCACAAGTCAATCTGCTGCAATTGGGTGTACAAAACTTAAAAGGACTCCAAATAAAAATTTTTAAGTTATTATATCTGATTAATTTTTAATCAGTGCTTTATTTAAAAAGTTTAAAGATAGACTGGTAGCCAAATCTTTCACTTTAAAGAATGAGTAAAGTTAAAATAATTTTTATTCAGTCTCTCATAAAGATTTTCAGAGTGATTAAGGTATTAATAGCTCATTATAATAAGGAGCTTTACCATACATATATTGAAACTTCTTTTTGATTGGAGATCTTAATATGAAAGTATTTTTTATGTAACCCGAAGGTTTTGCAGCATATGATTCGGATAAACTTGTGCGTAAAGAAAGAGGAATCCCATATAATATTATGGAATAAAGTTTAAACATATTCATGTGTATTCTAGACTGAAAAGTTTGTTTTAGGGGTTTAAGTGAGCTTTTCGACAATTGTTGCTTGAAGTTTCATGGTATTGTTGTTATATTCTATTCTGTCAAGAACAAAGTAAATTAGCATATACTACAAGATCAGTGGGAAGAATTTATTTTCCTTGTGTCTTATATAGACGATATCATGCTTGAAAGTGATTTTCTTGAATTACTGCATAATGTGAAGCAGATATTGTCAAAACATTTTGACATGATTGATCTTAATAAGGAGTATTTTGTCCTAGGCATTGATATCTGTATGGATCGTTCTCGCCACATATTGGGTTAATTCTAGAGGACATATATTGATTGTATTCAGTATAAAGCGTTGCGAGTAAGGAATTACTCCTGTCAGTAAGAGTAGTAGACTGAATTTGTCACAGTGTCTTCATAAAGTTATGAAGAAAACCTAAATAAAAAAAGTACCATATCATGGTGCACTTAAAATCATCAATTTCAAAGTACTTAAAGAGTACAAAAGACTACATGCTAATTTACAAACATATTCAAGATCTGCAACTAGTAAGGCATTCAAATCAAAGCTTTGTTAGCTATCATGATGATGTGAAGTTGACAATTTCAGACATTTAAATGTCTAAAGAGAAGTGCGGTGCTATATAAAAGCATAGGATGGACTACCTAACCATGACGAGAATATTGCACCACCATAATTTGAAATATTGAGATTTTCAATATTAATGTGAGGTTGCAGAAAGTCGAGCACTTGTGCTTCTAGCTCATGATTTTGGAGATTTTCCAAATGTTCATCCCAATGCAAGGATAAGTTGGTAAGGCCTTGCTTTTGAAGCAAATTAGCATCAACTACATCTCTAACTTCTTCCACTTTTTTCAATTCTGATATGAACAATTCTCGTTGAAGATGTGGCAAGTTCTTTAGCTCCTCTAACCGTGACCCTTTCTCTGATCCTACCACAAACTTGGACAAGATAATGAGATTCTTTAAATTACCGATACCCAACGGCATCTCTTTGAGACTTCCTGTATCTCTAATATCAAGAAACTCTAAGCTGACCAACTTTGTGATACCTTGAGGCAACTTAGAAAGGTTTTGACAACCTCTTAAGATCAAAGCTTGCAATTTGCACAAGCCGACAATTGACTCAGGTAGCCTTTTGATACGAGTGTACGAGAAATTGAGATATCTAAGATGTTTTAAATCGCCAATACAATTCGGTATCTCTATAATGTCACAATGACATATTGAGAGCACTTTCAAGTACTTCAATTCTTTTAGCAAGTCATATAGCACCTTGATAGAAATAGAAAAGGAGTCCCCTGTAGATCCAATGTGCAACAGCATTAAACTTCTCGAACAGTACCTGCAAGAAGGATGCCAAGAAGGCACCCAAAACGATATCTCCGGCGGCCATGGGTGAATCGGTCACTGTAGAGAAAAACATTGGTGTTATGGTGAAGGAAATTAAAAATGAGCTAATGGAGAGAAAAAAAACTATGTAGTCCAGGAAGACCAAGACGTTCACTTGCCAAAAACATTAAAAAAAAAAAAGAAAAAAGAAAGACGAAGAAGAAAAAAAATTGACCCAAACCTTTCAAGGGATCCTTGGTCTTGTTTCGATTCCGTGGGAAGATGATACACTTTGCAGCACTCAATTCCCTCAGGAAGATGTCAAGGACGACAACAACCCAGCAAGCGCTTTGCGGTGGGTTACGGTGAGGCCAAGTGATGATGAGCTGATGGAGAGAGAGAACACTATAAAGTCCGCCTACGGATCCCCTGATTGTAGGGCAGGGAATCCGGGTTCATAAAGTCCGGGACCACCAGGACTTCCACCAACCATGAAGTTTGAACGAAGACCGAGTCTTTCAAGGATGCTTTCTGTCCACAAGCGCTCTGTTCTTGTAAATGCTCAGGAAGACCAAAGCTTTAATGGACCATCATGTAATTTTTTTGGGGATAAGTGTGCGGCATGTCCCAGAAATCATCACGAAATTGCGATCGAGTCATAAAATTTTCAAAAAATACGATCAGCGAAATGAGTTAATTTGACAAACTTGACAAGTTTCAGGACTTGATTGTACATTTTAAAAATTTATGACTTGATTGCACTTTCTGACAAGTTTTATGCGCAGTTACACTTTTGAAATTTTTAACATTCAATCACGATTTCGAAACAATTTTTAGGATTTGATAACTTATCTCTAAAATTTTTTTTATTTTTATTTTTTCGGGAGGAGGTGGGGGAGGTTGGGGTTGTTGGTGGGATGTGGTGTTTCTAGAAAGTGAAACAGAAGTGAAAGAGGGCAAACGAAGAAGACAGCGACTTTGCAGAACGCTAATAACTGGCACTGTTGCTTGTCTGTTCACATTACTCCTCTTCAATCGTTATGTGAATGCCTTTTTCTCATCTTTAGTAAAATTTCCACGCGTTACATTTACATGACATGCTTGAAATTAACTAGTACTATAATTTTCATCCGACTGTTTTCATATTTAATCATATAGTGGTTTTCCATTCAGTAATCTCTCTTGGACTTGTCTACTATAATTATAACTAGGATTTCACGTACCTTTTACAATTTAAGCTCAATAAATGGGAAAAAAAAAAGCAAAGGAAAAAATAAAAGGAAAAAAAACCTTAAAGAGTGATTTAAAAAAAAAAAAAAGCAAAAATGAGGCAAGAGAGAACACCACCGTCCCACGGCCACCGGCCCACCGCCATGCTCTTGGCATCAGCACTGCTGCGTGTAATTAGCTTCATAGACAACTTAGCCGCCTGGGGTCTCAACATCTCACTCTTAATCTCAGCCTCTCAATTTTTCAGCATATGGATTGTGGGAGTCAATTTGAATGCTTTACGGGGGCAAATGATATGCCCCGATAAATATCGCTCTTTAAAATTACAGCTTTGCCTTCCAATCTGGGAATTCTTGAAATGAGATTCTAAGGAAAGAAAGGGATTTGCACATAAACAAATGTAACCAGTGAACCAAATACAGTTCTTTTCCTTTTATTTGCATTTTACCGGTTTCAATGGACCGCCCGGAAACCGGACCAATCCGAAACATACTTACCCCTACCCGGTAGCTCCTTGAGCATCAAGGGACCAAAATCGCATCAAAGGATTGCTGCTACGTCAATGCTTTTGAAACCTAAAGCATCTTATTTTCTGTCATACATCAACAAGCCATCAAATAAGACTAAGTTGCCTGTGCTTTGGCCAAAAGAAAAGGTCCTCTGTTTCAAACGACACCCAAAATTCTTGATCTCATGAAAAAGGAGAGCAATCTCACTCGAGGACATAATGTGCATTAAAACATGCGCCCCTCTCAAACTCCATGGGTATTACTAGGAAGACCAAGACTTTATAGGAACTCATCAACTTTTTTGTTTTTGCAAAATGGCCCTTACGATTATGTTAATGCAAAATTATGCCAAACGTTAGGATAAAGCATACATACGCAACAAAATTGAGAATTAAAAAAAAAAAGAGAAAGACAAATTGGGACACAAGATTTATCCTGGTTCACCCTTAATCAAGGGCTACATCAAGCAGAGGATTCCATTATAATTAGCACATTTCATTTCTCTGTTACAACTCTTAATTACAAGAAAAATATATTATATATCAATAGCGCAAAGAAAACCCAAGGGACTAGAAAGCCTCAAGCCACTCAGTAGTTATATATGGGTACAAACCAACCCTCTGCCAGTCGAGGGTGCTATCCCTTGTGACCCCACTAGGGCCGCCCCCTAGACCCCTGCTCGATCAACAGATAGAAGAACCCATTTGTATTCTTATCGATGAAGAGTATGAACCACACCAATATTTACAGCTGGCCTAATGGTACAAGCTGATATTCCATAAACGCGAGGTCATGAGGATGATCCACTGGCGATGGGAGTGCTTGTGTCTCGTGTTGCTCACGACGAGAGGTCTGACGGCTTGGTGGGCTTATCGTGACGTAAATTGTCTAGCCAAGCTAACTAGGCTGCAATTGTTATTTGATGACGACCTTTTCAAAACCTTGAGTTCAAAATACTTCGCGACGTGAGACCTTTTAGGATTACTCAAAAGTGCAGCAAAGAAGTCCCCCTGATTGCTCCTCTCCGCCTTTCCTTTACAACAAAGAAATAGAAAATGTTCTATGAGAAAGTGTGGGAATTCTAAATAGAAGAAAGACGAACTGCGAACTTCGACAAGCAAGTCAGATTCAAATAGAGTAGAATTTGCAAGATTTCATTGAAATTTAATTGTCATAGTTGCCAACTTGAAAAATCCCTATTTTAAAACCCATTTTTGCATCTTTAGGATTGACATTGTGATACAGATTAATCTTATTTAGAGCATGTCACAAAAGAGAAACAAGAAGAAGTTTAGAGCATATCAGCGCACCTACCAAAATTGATAGCTTGGGCTTTTTCTTTTGTACAGTTTCAAATGATGAACAGAAGTGCATCAGCTGCCTACCTCAGCAGTGTTCGCACATGATCCTCCCGAGGGATTTTGCCAAATACAGATGATAGCGGGATATTCTGCAAAAGAAGCACGGTTGAGAGAATTCAGGTCAATGAGCTAGGGCATAAGAAACAGATATTTGGAAGAGAAAATACAGCAAATGCTTAAATTGCGGAACGATATCAATATAAGAGCAGCAATTCTTCATGATTCTCACGTAAAGCATAGCGCGTTTCCAGACGTGGAAAGACCAGCAAATTTTGGGCAACAAACAAGTTTCAAGACACATTATCAAAACAGACAGGCACATCCATGCATCATAATTCCAGCACTTTGAACAAACCCATACAAGTATCATTTGTCCTGGGGAATAGTCACCTGTATGAAACAATGGCTGACTTGCGGTCCCACGTCAGCATTATAACCATTTCATTGCGTACTTCCCTGTCAAGCAAAACAGAGCAACCCGAATGTCAACGTTGGACCATCATTAGCTGGTATGTGGAAATTCCTGTGAAGCTTGTCCGTGGAAATACATGAACTTTCTGTCATCCGAGTAGAGGGCTCGGAATAGAAATGGATCCTGGAACAGCAGCATTAGCTATAGACAAGTGTCACGGGCCGACAGATTCCTTGGCCGCGGAATAGTCCACGGGGTGGGGCGCCCAGCTTGCCATGCAAGGCCAGGCCAGCCGCGGCCGAGGAATCTGTCGGCCCGTGACACAAGCATGGTAGGAAGAAAGAAGTCCGAATCATTACCTGAAGAACAAAATTAGACATTGGAGAGAAATCTTATTATTGAATCCGAACTCGATCAATAAAGATGAGTGGGCTTTCTCGGATGAGGTTGACCTCAGTGGGCGGTTTTCGGAAATTCATTGGAAATATCTGCATGGGAAAATATCAATTTGGATTACTTATCGAATTGAGGGAGCAGAATCGCCATCGATGCCTTGAAAACCAAAAAACTTACCCTTAACCATAGAAAACTGATTGTACATGGAAGAATCAATTCATTGGATCCGAACCCAATCTATCTCGATGTGAGGGATTTCTTGGATGAGGGGCCAATAGTCGCCGGTGAGTTTTGAGCATCGATCTTTCAGAATCTCGCACTTATCTATGAACAGTTCATGGAGGGATGGAGGGAGGCCATCCTCTGGCAAGCACCTCAGCTTCGGGCAACAGTCGATCCATAAACGTTTGAGAGAGGAGAGACGGCTGTGAAGCCCGCTCGATAGCCTTTCCACTTTCCACATGTTGCAAATGCGAAGATGAGTTAGAGATGAAGGGAAGAGGAGACTCCACGAATCAGGAAACCACGCCTTCTCTCCTTCCCCTCCCATGCAAAAGTCAATGTAGAGAGCCTTTAGCGACATGAGCATATGTAAGCCCCATTCTCTCACTGGCTGCTTCAGATTCTCGCACCCTGAAATTCGAAGGAGCCGCAAATTGGGAGGGAAACCTCCTTTGGGGAAGCATTTGATATTTCGGCAATCCTTGATGAGTAGCATGTGGAGGGATGTAAGATGATGCCACTGATTTGGTAGAGACTTCATCTTCGGACAATTATCAAGTTCAAGAGTCGAGAGGGTGATGGGAAGGGGAGGGAAGTCCTCTATCTCCAATGCTGGACAGTTGCTTATTTCTAAACGAGTTAGATAAGAGAGCATGTGAAGGCACTGTGGTAGGCTTCTCAGATTCATACAGCTATCAATTGTCATTTCTTCGAGCAATTCTGTGGTGATCTCTTTCACCGACTCTACTCCCTCACACTCGTCAATACAAAGTGTCTTCAAAGTATCAAGTCTACACTCGGCAAGCGGAAAGGATGTCAGAGAATTGCAATTGATAATCTGAAGATATTCAAGTTGAGATATCGAGTTAGTGCTATTGGGATCATCTAGAGGAGTGGTCAGTCCCATTATCTTTGGACACTGCCTAATGATCAAATGTTTAAATGTGTGCATCTTTCTCGGAAGCTTTTCTAAACTCATGCAGTTACTCAATTCCATCCTTTCAAAGCTGCACGGCAGCTCTATTTCTCCTCCTCCTGCCACAAAAGATGTGAATCGAGGACAGCTTTCGATGGCTAATTTCTGGAGGCAAATAAGATTTAGTATTTCATTTCCATCTTGCCACAAATATAATAGTTTGTCACACCGTCCTATATGAAGCTCCTTCAATTTGACAAAGCACGTCATAAACCCGTGATCAAAGCAAACAAGCTCAGCAAGGTTTTCAATCCTGAGAATGGTCAAAGAAGTCAGGTTGACCAAGCTCTTTAATACCCCCTTGTTACAATCCTCAAGGTATAACTCACGGAGAGAAGGAAGACAAACCTCACTGGTTGAGTTATTCAAATGTTGGCACGAATAGATTTCAAGTTTTATGAGACAATCAAGTTGACAAGGCAATGTCCCGGTCAATGAAGGACAACTTCGGATAGCAAGATGTTGAAGATAGGAGAATGGGACTTCTTCTTTTGGACCTTCAACATAAGGAAACCAATTTTTCCATGCCAACAGCTCTTCCAACTTCAAAGTTCTCAAGGATGAGAAAGGCTTTTTATCTCCGTAAAATTCAGAGCCTATCATTCTTATTGCATGTAGACCTTCAAGAGACAACTCCTCAAGCGAAGGTAGTTGTCCAAGTGGGGGCAGCAATATAGCATTAGGACAACCCCGCAAGCACAAAGACACTATTTTAGAATAGGATGGACTACCTAACCATGACGAGAATATTGCACCACCATAATTTGAAATATTGAGATTTTCAATATTAATGTGAGGTTGCAGAAAGTCGAGCACTTGTGCTTCTAGCTCATGATTTTGGAGATTTTCCAAATGTTCATCCCAATGCAAGGATAAGTTGGTAAGGCCTTGCTTTTGAAGCAAATTAGCATCAACTACATCTCTAACTTCTTCCACTTTTTGCAATTCTGATATGAACAATTCTCCTTGAAGATGTGGCAAGTTCTTTAGCTCCTCTAACCGTGACCCTTTCTCTGATCCTACCACAAACTTGGACAAGATAATGAGATTCTTCAAATTACCGATACCCAACGGCATCTCTTTGAGACTTCCTGTATCTCTAATATCAAGAAACTCTAAGCTGACCAACTTTGTGATACCTTGAGGCAACTTAGAAAGGTTTTGACAACCTCTTAAGATCAAAGCTTGTAATTTGCACAAGCCGACAATTGACTCAGGTAGCATTTTGATACGAGTGTACGAGAAATTGAGATATCTAAGATGTTTTAAATCCCCAATACATTTCGGTATCTCTATAATGTCACAATGACATATTGAGAGCACTTTCAAGTACTTCAATTCTTTTAGCAAGTCATGTAGCACCTTGATAGAAATAGAGAAGGAGTCCCCTGTAGATCCAATGTGCAACAGCATTAAACTTCTTAATACCTTCATTCGGTGATATGCTCTTAAGCATTTTGACGTAACAAACTGCGATGAGATGAATGATGCATAACGAGTTTTCTCAAGAGACACATCATCTTCATTAACTTCCAAGTGAGGCTCCCTAGGGCTAAAGCATGCCCCACTCGCAATTGACTTTGCTAGATCGTTCAAAAGATCATGCATTGTAAACTTAGATGTGTCGACACTCGATTGTTGAAAAAATGATCTGGATACCAACTCATCGAAGTAACTCCGTCCTAATCTTAAGTTATTCCCATTTGCTTTTTGTCCATCTAAAAAGCCCTCTGCTATCCATAAGAGTACCAGCTCATCTCTCTCAATTTCGTAATCCTTGGGGAATATTGCATAATTAGCATAACATCTCTTCAGATGGGAAGGAAGATGGACATAGCTCAATTTCAAAACAGGGAGAACCTCATCATTCTCTGCCATCGGAAGATCCCATATTCTGTTATTTAAGATATCTTCCCATTCACTCAGACTCCTTTTGTTACGTAGGGCACCGCCCAACATCTTCGCTGCCAAAGGTAAACCTTTACATCTTTCAGCTATTTTCTTGCCTATTATTTCAAAATCCCGGTGGCTCTCGAAATTTGTTGTTCCAAGAGCATGGAAGGCTAATAAACTGGTACAATTATCAAGTGGCAATTCCTTCAAAGGATACGGCGATGCTCTTGTTAGGGAAGCAACAGCAAGGTTTCGTGTCGTGACGATGATCTTGCTTCCCTTAGCCCCTGCTTCAAATGGCTTCAGGAGGGCAGTCCATTTTTCGTACTTCTCATTCCAAATATCATCTAAAACCACAAGAAATTTTTTCCCAGATAGATTTCCCTTCAACTTAACTTGAAGTCCATTAAGATCTTCACCCTCGCAGGACAACCCAGTGATTGATCGCAAAATAGTCTTCGTTATGTCACGAACATCGAAAACATCTGACACGCAAACCCACGCTCTCTTCTCAAAAGAGCTACATACTCTGGCATCATTATACAGCCGCTGAGCCAAGGCCGTCTTTCCAACACCGCCCATCCCAACTATGGGGACTATGTTGAGCGTGGCATCCGAATTTTTGACCTCATTGATCAACAATTCGAGTATCTCTGCTTCTTCCTTCTCCCTACCGAAAAACTGTGGCTCCGGCAATGAAGTTGTAGGATCCCTTTTGTTGGTGTAGTTGGATCTATCCACAACATTCTCTCTCAAGCTTAGACGAGCCTTCCTAGTGACAATCGCTTTCAATCTGTCATTGATTTCTTGTACCTTGGTTACAGACACGAGCGAGTGCATGTTTGAATTCGATCCGGAGGATTTATCTCCGCCAAAGAAAGAGAACATGCCTTTCTTCAGACCTTTGCTTGTGCTGGATCCTGCCTCCGACTCAACTTGAGTGGCTTTGATCGCGAACTCATCAAGCAAGTCTTCCATGTCATAGGCCAAGTCCCTAACGTCATCCAGCCACAGCTTCACCGGAGGGTTGCCGCTAAGTTGCCTGTCCTCTGCATCAGCCAGCACTGCATTGATTGTCACCAGAAACCCCTTCCACTCCTCGAGCAGGGCGGTGCTGATTCCTGCTCGTTGTGCATAGCCCAATGCCAGAGAAGTCAACTTCTCGAACAGTACCTGCAAGAAGGATGCCAAGAAGGCATCCAAAACGATATCTCCGGCGGCCATGGGTGAATCGGTCACTGTAGAGAAAAACAGTGGTGTTATGGTGAAGGAAATTAAAAATGAGCTAATGGAGAGAAAAAAAACTATGTAGTCCAGGAAGACCAAGACGTTCACTTGCCAAAAACATTTAAAAAAAAAAGAAAAAAGAAAGACGAAGAAGAAAAAAAATTGACCCAAACCTTTCAAGGGACCCTTGGTCTTGTTTCGATTCCGTGGGAAGATGATACACTTTGCAGCACTCAATTCACTCCGGAAGATGTCAAGGACGACAACAACCCAGCAAGCGCTTTGCGGTGGGTTACGGCGAGGCCAAGTGATGATGAGCTGATGGAGAGAGAGAACACTCTAAAGTCCGCCTACGGATCCCCTGATTGTAGGGCAGGGAATCCGGGTTCATAAAGTCCGGGACCACCAAGACTTCCACCTACCATGAAGTTTGAACGAAGACCGAGTCTCTCAAGGATGCTTTCTGTCCACAAGTGCTCTGTTCTTATAAATGCACCATAAACTCAGGAAGACCAAAACTTTAATGGACTATCATGTAATTTTTTGGGGATAAGTGTGCTGCATGTCCCAAAAAATATCACGAAATTGCGATTGATTCATAAAATTTTTAAAAAATGAGATCAGCGAAATGAGTTAATTTGACAAACTTGACAAGTTTCAGGACTTGATCGTACTTTTTAAAAATTTTATGACTTGATTGTAATTTCTGACAAGTTTTATTCACGGTTACACTTTTGAAAGTTTTAACATCCAATCACAATTTCGTAACAATTTTTAGGATTTAACAACTTATCTCTAAATATTTTTTATTTTTATTTTTTTGGGGGAAGGTGGGGGAGGTTGGGGTTGTTGGTGGGTTGTGGTGTTTCTAGAAAGTGAAGCAGAAGTGAAAGAGGGCAAACGAAGAAGACAGCGACTTTGCAGGACGCTAATAACTGGCACTGTTGCTTGTCTGTTCACATTACTCCTCTTCAATCCTTATGTGAATGCCTTTTTCTCATCTGTAGTAAAATTTCCACGTGTTACATGACATGCTTGAAATTAACCAGTACTATAATTTTCATCCGACTGCTTTCATATTTAATCATATAGTGGTTTTCCATTCAGTAATCTCACTTGGACTTGTCTACTAGAATTATAACTAGGATTTCACGTACCTTTTGCAATTTAAGCTCAATAAATGGGAAAAAAAAAAGCAAAGAAAAAAATAAAAGGAAAAAAAACTTAAAGAATGATTTAAAAAAAAAAGCAAAAATGAGGCAAGAGAGAACACCACCGTCCCACGGCCACCGGCCCACCGCCATGCTCTTGCCATCAGCATTGCTGCGTGTAATTAGCTTCAAAGACAACTTAGCCGCCCGGGGTCTCAACATCTCACTCTTAACCTCAGCCTCTCAATTTTTCAGCATATGGATTGTGGGAGTCAATTTGAATGCTTTACGGGGTCAAATGATATACCTCGATAAATTTCGCTCTTTAAAATTACAGCTTTGCCTTCCAATCTGGAAATTCTTGAAATGAGATTCTAGGGAAAGAAATGGATTTGCACATAAACAAATGTAACCAGTGAACCAAATACAGTTCTTTTCCTTCTATTTTCATTTTACCGGTTTCATTGGACCGCCCGAAAACCGGACCAACCTGAAACATGCTCACCCCTACCCGGCAGCTCCTTGAGCATCAAGTGACCAAAATCGCATCAAAGGATCGCTGCTACGTCAATGCTTTTGAAACCTAAAGCATCTTATTTTCTGTCATACATCAACAAGCCATCCAATACGACTAAGTTGCCTGTGCTTTGGCCAAAAGAAAAGGTACTCTGTTTCAAACGACACCCAAAAGTCTTGATCTCATGAAAAAGGAGAGCAATCTCACTCGAGGACATAATGTGCATTAAAACATGCGCTCCTCTCATACTCCATGGGTATTACTAGGAAGACCAAGACTTTATAGGAACTCGTCAACTTTTTTGTTTTTGCAAAATGGCCCTGACGATTATGTTAATGCAAAATTATGCCAAACGTTAGGATAAAGCATACATACGCAACAAAATTGAGAATAAAAAAAAAAGAGAAAGACAAATTGGGACACAAGATTTATCCTGGTTCATCCTTAATCAAGGGCTACATCAAGTAGAGGATTCCATTATAATTAGCACATTTCATTTCTCTGTTACAACTCTTAATTACAAGAAAAATATATTATATATCAATAGCGCAAAGAAAACCCAAGGGACTAGAAAGCCTCAAGCCACTCGGTAGTGATATATGGGTACAAACCAACTCTCTGCCAGTCGGGGGTGCTATCCCTTATGACCCCACTAAGGCCGCCCCCTAGACCACTGCTCGATCAATAGATAAAAGAATCCATTTGTCTTCTTATCGATGAAGAGTATGAACCATACTAATATTTACAGTTGGTCTAATGGTACAACCTGATATTCCATAAACGCGAGGTCATGAGGATGATCCACTGGCGATGGGATTGCTTATGTCTTGTGTTGCTCATGACGAGAGGTCTGACAGCTTGGTGGGCTTATCGTGACATAAATTGTCTAGCCAAGCTAACTAGGCTGCAATTGTTATTTGATGACGACCTTTTCAAAACCTTGAGTTCAAAATACTTCGCGGTACGTGAGACCTTTTAGGTTTACTCAAAGTGCAGCAAAGAAGTCCCCCTGATTGCTCCTCTCCGCCTTTCCTTTACAACAAAGAAATAGAAAATGTTCTATGAGAAAGTGTGGGAATTCTAAATAGAAGAAAGACGAACTGCGAACTTCGACAAGCAAGTCAGATTCAAATAGAGTAGCATTTGTAGGATTTCATTGAAGTTTAATTGTCACAGTTGCCAACTTGAAAAATCCCTATTTTAAAACCCATTTTTGCATCTTTAGGATTGACATCGTGAAACAGATTGATCTTATTTAGAGCATGTCACAAAAGAGAAACAAGAAGAAGTTTAGAGCATATCAGCGCACCTACCAAAATTGATAGCTTGGGCTTTTTCTTTTGTCCAGTTTCAAATGATGAACAGAAGTGCATCAGCTGCCTACCTCAGCAGTGTTCGCGCATGATCCTCCCGTGGGATTTTGTCAAATACAGATGATAGCGGGATATTCTGCAAAAGAAGCACGGTTGAGAGAATTCAGGTCAATGAGCTAGGGCATAAGAAACAGATATTTGGAAGAGAAAATACAGCAAATGCTTAAATTGCGGAACGATATCAATATAAGAGCAGCAATTCTTCATGATTCTCACGTAAAGCATAGCGCGTTTCCAGACGTGGAAAGACGAGCAAATTTTGGGCGACAAACAAGTTTCAAGACACATTATCAATACAGACAGGCACATCCATGCAACATAATTCCAGCACTTTGAGCAAACCCATACAAGTATCATTTGTCCTGAGGAATAGTCACCTGTATGAAACAATGGCTGACTTGCGGTCCCACGTCAGCATTATAACCATTTCATTGCGTACTTCCCTGTCAAGCAAAACAGAGCAACCCGAGTGTCAACGTTGGACCATCAGTAGCTGGTAATGTGAAGTGTTAATATGCCTAAGTTAAGGCCCTCATGTCAATATTAGGGTTTGAGGGGTAATACTATAAATATTGCTCTTTTCTCAAACTGTCTGATTAAGAAATTTATGTGTGCCTCTTTTTGTAATCCCTACTTCTCATAAAGGATTTTGACTCTCCTCTCTCCCGTAGTTTTTCCCGCAAGGGTTTCCACGTAAATCTTGGTGTTCCGTTCTTCTTCCCTGTGTCAATTTCCTTTCAGTTTCAGCATTGTCGTAACAAACTGGTATCAGAGCCTAAAGTTCATCTGACGACGAAAGAGAGACGAGAGAGAAAGTAGCAATTGACTACTCAAAGGGATTTCGCTGGTTCCGTGTTATCTGTGTGAGGATCGATTATTATTTTTTTTGGTTTGCTGTGAAGACTTTGCTTTTGATTACCAAGGAAATCGTTGAGTTTTCGTTTAATTTTGGACGATTCTCTACGTGGCCACCGAGAAAAAAAAAATCAACTTTCTGCAAGTCTTCATCAACTTTCACGTTTTGAAGTTTCTTGGTTCAAGAAGATTCCACGAGCATAACTAAAGGGAGGAAATATTCAATTCCCTGTTTTGAAGTTTCTTGGTTTTCGGTGCAAGAGATTCCACGTGCAGAACAAAAGGGAAAGGAAATCTTGAGTGCACCGGTTTTCTTCATCAACTTTCTGCGCAAGTCTTCATCAATTTTCATGTGCAGCACTATTTCCTCATCAAGCCGACAACTCAAGCTTCAATTTGCTCGACTGAACAAATAGCGACGCCCTTCTTTTTGCAACCGCTTTGTGCCAATCCAGGATTGATTAAAACACATGCCGGTGATTTTGGTTTGTTCACTTTTATTGTTCGTGTCCGAGACCATTTAACTGTGGTCTTTTGGCGCAAACTCAGTGTTGTCCGAGGAGTTCGTGCTCGCTTCTTCGACTTGGAATAAGTTATGGCTTCGAGTTCAGCAATAAAATTCAATATCGAAAAGTTTGATAGGAGCGGCAGTTTCAACCTATGGCAGGTTCGTATGTTAGCCGTTCTTACGCAGCAGGGTTTGAAGAAACTTTGTTTACTAAAGGGAAGAAACCGGACACATCAGATGAAGCATGGGAAGAATTGGATGAGAAAGCTTTGTCCACTATTCAGTTGTGCCTCACGAACGAAGTTTTGCAGGAGGTACTAGATGAAAAAACAACCGCAAGTTTATAGACAAAGTTGGAGAGTATTTTTCTGACAAAGTCTCTCACCAATTGATTAAGACTCAAGCAACGACTCTTCACTTTTCGTATGGCTCAAGGTACTTCTCTCAAATCCCATATTTCTGAGTTCAATGCTCTTATCGTTGAATTAAGAAGCATTGATGTTAAGATTGACGATGAGGATCAAGCTCTTTTATTGCTAGTTTCACTACCTCCCTCTTATAAGAATTTTAGAGAGACCATGATTGTTAGTAGAGAAACTATTGATTTTGAAGATGTCAAGACTAGTCTGCTAAATAAGCAGAAACTCGATACAGAATTGACTTCTGATGGTAGTAATAAACATGGGGCTGGTTTAGTCGCTCGAGGAAGATCCATTGAGAGAAGAAATAATGGTAGGAGCAGGCCAAAATCTAAGCGTAGAGATATGATTTGCAACTATTGTAAGTCTCCAGGGCATATAAAGATAAATTGTCTAAAACTGAAGGCAAAGGAGCAAAGAGAAAATAATTCGAATCAACCAAATCATGGGAATGTCAATCGTCATAACAATTGCAACTATCATAATAGACAGAATAGGAGAAACGAAAATCCTACTCAAGCTGATGTTGCTAAAGAAGAAGACGAAAATTGGTTATTGATTGCAGATAATAAAGATAAATTCTGTGATAGTTGGATTCTTGATTCAGGCTGCTCATATCATATGTGTCCTCATCGAGATTGATTCTCTACGTATAAAGAATATGATTGTGGAGTTATTCTCATGGGCAATAATGCTAGATGCAAAGCTATTGAAATTTGCACTGTTAATATTAAGATGCACGATGGCATGATCAGAACTTTAGATATTGTCAGACATGTGCCTAATTTGAGGAAAAATCTAATCTCTTTGGGTACATTTGACGACAATGGTTGTAGATTTACTGTTGAGAGTGAAGTTCTGAAAATTATGAGAGGCTCACTTTTGTTGATGAAAGGGCACAAAATTAGTACTTTGTATCAGCTACAAGCCTCTACTGTTACTAGTTCAACTGCGGTCTCTTCTGATATGACAGATTCAGATAATACACAATTATGGCATATGAGACTAGGCCATATGAGTATTAGAGGGATGGAGGAGCTAAGTAAAAGAGGTCTCTTGTAAGGTCAGAAAATTGGAAAACTGGATTTCTGTGAACATTGTGTCTTTGGGAACCAGAAAAGAGTCAGTTTCAAAATAGAAATTCACAACACAAAGGGTACCCTGGATTACATTCATTCTAATCTCTAGGGGCTCTAGGGGCCTGCTAGAGTCCCATCGAAAGGCCTTGGTTCCAGGTATGTACTCACTTTTATTGATGATTTTTCAAGAAAAGTTTGGGTATATTTTCTCAAGGAAAAATGTAATGTTTTCCTTACATTCAAGCAATGGAAAACATTAATTGAGAAACAGACTGATAAGAAAATCAAACGGCTGAGAATAGATAATGAGCTAGAATTTTGTGGAGGCGAATTTAATGAATTTTTGCAAGAACGAAGGAATCGTGAGGCATCCTTTACCAAAAAAAAAAAAAAGGAATTGTGAGGCATCATACTACAGTGTATACACCGCAGCAGAATGGTATTACAGAACGTATGAACAGAACCCTATTAGAAAGAACAAGGTGCATGTTGTCTAATGCTGGTTTAGGCAAGGAATTATGGGCTAAAGCAGACAATATTGCTTGTTGGTTAATAAATCGTTCTCCTTGCATACCAATTGAGAACAAGACACCTGAGGAGGTATGGTCAGGCAAACCTGTTGATTATTCTTCTTTTCGAGTTTTTGGATGTCCATCATATGCACATGTTAGTGAAGGAAAATTAGAGCCTAGAGCGAAAAAATGTACTTTTCTTGGTTATGCTTCTGGTGTAAAATATTATAGGCTTTCGTGTTCTGATTCATCTAAGATTATAATTAGCAGAGATGTTACTTTTGATGAGTCTGCTATGCTTCATCCTATCAAGAAATCATTAGATACTTGCCAAGAAAATCCGAAAAGTGCACCAAAGAAGATGGAGTTTGAAGTATCTTCTTCACAACCAGTTCAGTCAATGACTAATGATATTGAGATTGAAGAATCTGAAGAAGAGAATTATTCCATAGCCAGAGATAGACCGAGAAGAATAGTGAAACCTCCACAGCTATAGGGATACTCAGATTTTGTTGCTTATGCTCTTTCAGCTGCAGAGTCGATAGAATATGTTGAGCTTAAAACGTACAAGGAAGATATTTCCTCAAAAGATTCAGCAAAGTGATTAGTTGCTATGAATGAAGAGATGGATTTTCTTGAAAAGAATCAAACTTGGGAGCTTGTCAAACCACCAAAAGAAAAGAAGATTGTGAATTGCAAATGGGTTTTCAAAAGAAAGAAAGGTATTCCTGGAATTGAAGACATTAGATTTCAAGCACGTCTAGTCACTAAGGGCTATAGTCAAATTGAGGGAGTTGATTTTAATGATGTGTTTTTACCCGTCGTTAAACACAGTTCTATTCAGGTCTTTCTTGCGTTAGTTGTTATGCGTGATTTAGAGTTGAAACAACTCGATATGAAAACAATTTTCTTGCATGGTGAACTTGAAGAGAAAATCTATATGGGTCAACCTGAGGGTTTTCAGTTTGAAGGTAAGAAAGATCATGTATATTTATTGAAAAGATCTATTTATGGCTTAAAGCAATCACCTAGACAGTGATATAAAAGATTTGATTCCTTTATGGGGGCAACTTGACTATTGTAGAAGCAAATATGATAGTTGTGTATATCTGTGCAAACTTCCAAATGGATCTTATATTTATCTGTTGTTATACGTTGATGACATGTTGATTGTAGCAAAAGATAAATTTGATATACATAATTTGAAGGCACAGTTGAGCGCTGAATTTGATATGAAGTATTTAGGTTCTGCGAAAAAAATTCTTGGCATGGAAATTCAGCGAGATCGAAAAAAAGGAAAATTATATCTTTCCCAGAAAAGCTACAGTGAGAAGGTGTTAGATCGTTTTGGCATGAGAGATGCCAAACCAGTGAGTACTCCTCTTGCTACTCACTTTCGATTATCAACTGATTTATGTCTACATACAGATGATGAAATAAAATATATGTCATATATTTCATATTCTAGTGCCATTGGTAGCATTATGTATGCTATGGTTTACACTCGACCTAACATATCACATGTTGTTAGCGTGGTAATTAGATATTTATCATGCTCAGGTAAAATTCATTGGCAAGCAATGAAGTGGATTTTGAGATATTTGAATGGTACTTCAGATTATGGTTTAGAGTTTGGGAAAACTTGTGAAACGCTTACTAGATATGTTGACTCTGATTATGCCGGTGGCCTTGATAAAAGAAGGTCTTTGACAGGGTACATCTTTACTGTTGAGGGTTGTGCAGTCAGCTGAAAAGCTTCTTTGCAGCATACAATTACTTTGTCTACTACAGAGGCAGAATATATGGCTATTACAGAGGCAATCAAAGAAACTATATGATTAAGAGGCTTATTTAGAGAGCTCAATGTGGATGATGATGTGACTGTTGTGCATTGCGATTGTCAGAGTGCTATATATCTTACTAAAGATCAGATGTATTATGAGATAACAAAGCACATTGATGTGCAGTATCATTATATTCGAGACATTCTTGCTGATGGCTATATTAAGGTCTTGAAAATTGGTACATAAAACAATCTAGCTAATATATTGACAAAGTCATTGCCCTTTACTAAATTCAAGCACTGCTTGGATTTGGTTAATGTTTGTAGCAACTGAGTTTTATGCTGGTGAGAAGAGAAGATTGACTTAATACTTATGTCTACTTGGGAATTCAAGTCAAGGTGGAGATTTGTTAATATTCCTTGAATAGTTAAGGGCCTTGGGCCAATATTAGGGTTTGAGGGGTCATATTATAAATATTGCTCTTTTCTCAAACTGTCTGATTGAGAAATTTATATGTGCCTCTTTTTGTAATCCCTGATTCTCATAGTGGATTTTGCTTCTCCTCCCTCCCGTGGTTTTTCCCGCAAGGGTTTCCACGTAGATCTTGGTGTTCCATTCTTCTCTGTCTCAATTTACTTTTAATTTCCGCATTGTCGTAAAATGAAGTTTGTCCATGGAAATACATGAACTTTCTGTCATCTGGGTTGAGGGCTCGGAATAGAAATGGATCATGCAGCAGCGGCATTAGCTATGGACAAGTGTGGAAGAAAGAAAGAAGTCTGAATCATTACTTGAAGAACAAAAATTTGACATTGGAGAGAATTATTCTTATTAAGTCCGAATTCGATCAATAAAGATGAGTAGGCTTTCTTGATGTTGAAGTTGTTTGTTGTCCCACATCGCTTAAGAATGTATTTTATATGCTCTTTATATTCATGTGGTCTCCCTCCACATAATAGTTTAATCTTTTAGGTTGTACTTTTTAACATAGTATCAGAGCAATCTTTTTCAATCTCTCTCTCTCTCTTCTATTGTTATTCGCGATTGTGCGTCCATCCCCTATTACTCAAATTCCACGTGCCCTATTTGTAATCTGGCTTGCACGTGAGAGAAAATGTTGAAGTTGTTTGTTGTCTCACATCGCTTAAGAATGTATTCTATATGCTCTTTATATTTATATGGTCTCCCTCCACCTAATAGTTTAAACTTTTAGGTTGTACTTTTTAACACTTGGATAAGGTCGACCTCAGTGGGTGGTTTTCGAAAATTCATTGGAAATATATGCATGGGAAAATACTATTTTGTACCATGCATCGAATTGAGAAAGCAGTATCCACATCGATGCCTTGAAAATAAAAAAATAAAAACTTACCCTTAACCATAGAAAATTGACTGTACATGGAAGAATCAATTCATTGGATCCGAACCCAATCCATCTCGATAAGAGGGATTTCTTGGATGAGGGGCCAATAGTTGCCAGTGAGTTTTGAGCATCGATCTTTCATAATCTCACACTTATCTATGAACAGTTCTTGGAGGGAGTCAGGGAGGCCATCCTCTGGCAAGTACCTCAGCTTCGAGCAACAGTCAATCCATAAACGTTTGAGAGAGTAGAGACGGTTGCGAAGACCGCTCGATAGTATTTCTACATTCCACATGTTGCAAACGCGAAGATGGGTCAGAGAGGAAGGGAAGAGAAGACTCCATGAATCAGGAAACCACACCTTCTCTCCCTCCCCTCCCATGCAAAAGTCAATATAGAGAGCCTTTAGCGACGCCAGCATATGGAAGCCCCATTCCCTCATGGGCTGCTTCAGATTCTCGCACCCTCTTATTAAAAAGCGCCTCAAATTGGGAGGCAGACCTCCTTTGGGAAAGCGTCCGATATTTTGGCATTCCGAAATCCATAACTTCTGGAGGGATGTAAGATGATGCCACTGATTTGGTAGAGACTTCATCTTCGGACAATTACTAATTATAAGACACGACAAGCTGATGGAAAGGGAAGGGAAGTCCTCCACCTCCAATGCTGGACAGTTACTTATTTCCAAACGAGTGAGATGCGAGAGCGTGTGAAGGCACTGTGGTAGGCTTCCCAGATTCTGACAACTATCGATTGACATGTCTTTGAGTGATTCTACGGTGACTTCTTTCACCGACTCCACTCCTTCGCACTCACAAATACAAAGTGTATTCAAAGCATCAAGTCTACCCTTGGCAAGTGGAAAGGATGTCAGAGAATCACAATTGATAATCCGAAGATATTCAAGTTGAGATATTGGGTTATTGCTGTTGGGATCATCTAGAGGAATGGTCAGTCCCATGATTTTTGGACACTTCCTAATGATCATACGTTTAAATGTGTGCATCTTGCTTGGAAGCTTTTTTAAACTCACACAATTATACAATTCCATCCTTTCAAAGTTGCACAGCGGCTCTATTTCCCCATCTCCTGCCACAAAAGATGTGAATTGAGGACAGCTTTTGAAGGCTAATTCTTGGAGGCAAGTATGGTTCAGTATTTCATTTCCATCTTGCCATAAGTATGTTAGCTTGTCACACCATCCTATATGAAGCTCCTTCAATTTGACCAAACATATCATAAACCCGTGATCAAAGCAATCAAGCTCCGCAAGATTTTCAATTCTGAGAATGGTCAAAGAAGTCAGATTGAACAAGCTCTTTAAGACCTCCTTGTTACAATCTTCAAGGTATAACTCACGAAGAGAAGGAAGACAAACCTCACTGGTTGAGACATTCACATGCTGGCATGAACGTATTTCAAGTTTTATGAGACGATCAAGTTGACAAGGCAATGTCCCGATCAACGAAGGACAACTTCGGACAACGAGATGTTGAAGACAGGAGAATGGGACGTCTTCTTTTGGACCCTCGACATAAGGAATCCAATTCTTTCATGCCAACAGCTCTTCCAACTTCAAAGTTCTCAAGAATGAGAAAGGCTTTTTATGTCCGTAAAATTCAGAGCCTATCATTCTTACTACGTGTAGACCTTCAAGAGAAAATTCCTCAAGCGAAGATAGTTGTCCAAGTGGGGTTAGCAATATAGCATTAGGACAGCCCTGCAAGCACAAAGACACTATTTTAGAATAGCATGGACCACCTAACCTTGACGAGAATATTGCACCACCATAATTTGAAATATTGAGATTTTCAAGATTAATGTGAGGTCGCAGAGAGTCAAGCACTTGTGCTTCTAGCTCATGATTTTCGAGATTTCCCAAATGTTCATCCCAATTGAAGGATAAGTTGGTAAGGCCTTGCTTTTGAAGCAAACTAGCATCAACTACATCTCTAACTTACTTCCATTTTTTGCAATTTTGATATGAACAATTCTCCTTGAAGATGTGGCAAGTTCTTTAGCTCCTCTGACCATAACCCTTTTTGTGGTCCTACCACAAATTTGGACAAGATAATAAGATTCTTTAAATTACCGATACCCAACGGCATCTCTTTGAGATTTTTTTTTTTTTTGTATCTCTAATATCAAGAAACTCTAAGTCGACCAACTTTGTGATACCTTGAGGCAACTTAGAAAGGTTTTGACAACCTCTCAAGATCAAAGCTTGTAATTTGCACAAGCCGACTATTGACTCGGGTAGCATTTTGATGAGTGTTCGAGAAATGGAGATATCTAAGATGTTTTAAATCACCAACACACTTCGGTATCTCTATAATGTCACAATGACATATTGGGAGTACTTTCAAGTACTTCAATTCTTTTAGCAAGTCATGTAGCACCTTGATAGAAATAGAGAAGAAGTCCCCTGTAGATCCAATGTGCAATAGCATTAAACTTCTTAATACCTTCATTCAATGATATGCTCTTAAGCATTTTGACGTAACAAACTGCGATGAGATGAATGATGCATAACGAGTTTTCTCAAGAGACGCATCATCTTCATTAACTTCCAAGTGAGGCTCCCCAGGGCTAAAGCATACCCTACTTGCAATTGACTTTGCTAGATCGTTCAAAAGATCATGCATTGTAAACTTAGATGTGTCGACACTTGATTGTTGAAAAAATGATTTGGATACCAACTCATCGAAGTAATTCCGCCCTAATGTTAAGTTATTCCCCTTTGCTTTTTGTCCATCTAAAAAGCCCTCTGCTATCCATAAGAGTACCAGCTCATCTCTCTCAATTTCGTAATCCTTGGAGAATACTGCATAATAAGCATAACATCTCTTCAGATGGGAAGGAAGATGGACATAGCTCAATTTCAAAACAGAGAGAACCTCATCATTCTCTGCCATCAGAAGATCCCATATTATGTTATTTAAGATATCTTCCCATTCACTCGGACTTCTTTTGTTACGTAGGGTACCGCCGAACATCTTCGCTGCCAAAGGTAAACCTTTACATCTTTCAGCTATTTTCTTGCCTATTATTTCAAAATCCCGGTGGCTCTCGAAATGTGATGTTCCAAGAGCGTGGAAGGCTAATAAACTGATACAATTATCAAGGGGCAATTCCTTCAACGGATACGATGATGCTCTTGTTAGGGAAGCAACAACAAGGTTTCGTGTCGTGACGATGATCTTGCTTCCCTTAGCCCCTGCTTCAAATGGCTTTAGGAGG
This sequence comes from Rhodomyrtus tomentosa, assembly GCA_028455895.1. Lineage (NCBI taxonomy): Eukaryota > Viridiplantae > Streptophyta > Magnoliopsida > Myrtales > Myrtaceae > Rhodomyrtus > Rhodomyrtus tomentosa. Next base: position 41,063,405 of record JAPCWY010000003.1, on the reverse strand, counting down.
GCAGTCCATTTTTCGTTCTTCTCATTCCAGACATATCTAAAACCACAAGAAATTTTTTCCCAGATAGATTTCCCTTCAACTTAACTTGAAGTCCATTAAGATCTTCACCCTCGCAAGACAACCCAGTGATTGATCGCAAAATAGTCTTCGTCATGTCACGAACATCGAAAACATCTAACACGCAAACCCACGCTCTCTTCTCAAAAGAGCTATATACTCTGGCATCATTATAGAGCCATTGAGCCAAGGCCGTCTTTCCAACACCGCCCATCCCAACTATGGGGACTATGTTGAGCGTGGCATCCGAATTTTTGACCTCATTGATCAATAATTCGAGCATCTCTGCTTCTTCCTTCTCCCTGCCGAAAAACTGTGGCTCCGGCAATGAAGTTGTAGGATCCCTTTTGTTGGTGTAGTTGGATCTGTCCACAAAATTTTCTCTCAAGCTTAAACGAGCCTTCCCGGTGACAATCGCTTTCAACGTGCCATTGATCTCTTGTACCTTGGTTTCAGACACGAGTGAGTGCATGTCTGAATTCGATCCGGAGGATTTATCTCCACCAAAGAGAGAGAACTTCCATTTCTGCAGAGCTCTGCTTTTGCTGGATTCTGCGTCCGATTCAACTTGAGCGGCTTTGATCTCAAGCTCATCAAGCAAGTCTTAAATGTCATAGGCCAAGTCCCTAACGTCATCCAGCCACAGCTTCACCGGAGGGTTGCCGCTAAGTTGCCTGTCCTCTGCATCAGCCAGCACTGCGTTGATTGTCACCAGAAACCCCTTCCACTCCTCGAGCAGGGCGGTGCTGATTCCTGCTCGTTGTGCATAGCCCAATGCCAGAGAAGTCAACTTCTCGAACAGTACCTGTAGAGGAAAACATTGGCCAAGAAGGCACCAACAACGATATCTCCAGTGGCCATGGGTGAATCGGTCACTGTAGAGAAAAACATTGGTGTTATGGTGAAGCAAATTAAAAATGAGCTAATGGAGAGAGAAAGCTACGAAGTCCAAGAATACCAAGACGTTCCACTTACCAAAAAGATTAAAAAGAGGCCAGGACTTTCAAGGGATGCTCACCAACCGTTCACGAGTGCTAGTTTCCCCCGCTTGTTTCGCCAATTGTTCTCCTTTTTCTTCAGATCTGAACTTTTCTTGTAGGCATCCAAAAAAGAGGTAAAAGGTGATTTTCCTACATATGGCCTACTTAGAGCGCACACATATTTTGTTGGCTTTTCACGGGCTCAAAATTAAAATGAAAAATTAAAAAAAAAAAATAGGGCAGAAATCAATTGATTGGTGCGATCTCGGCTTCAGACCCGCAGCAATTGAAGTAACAATTTTTCAAACTGGAAGTAACAATTTTCGTTATCAAATGTGTTATTAGGCTTGAAATCAATGCAACAAGAACGAGCGCAAGTGGATAGATGTCTCTTACATGAGCCGAGTAGAATTACTGAAGCAGACCGGTGAACAAGATTAGCGTCAACGACAGTAATCCAGCAAGCACGAGCGCCAGATTCGGACGAGCAGAGGAGAGTTTACGGTGAAGCCAAGTGATAATGAGCTAAGGGAGAAAGAAAACTGTCAAGTCCTGGAAGACCGAGACGTCCACCTACCCAAGAGAAGAAACGAAAGCCAAAACTTTCGTGGATGATTTCTGTCCGGAAGTTCTCTTTTCATGTGAATGAACCATAAACTCAGGAAGACCAATACTTTCCTGGTCTAGGAGACTTTGCAAGGACGCAGATTGGCATTGTCATCCCTGTGTGAACGCCTTTGTTTTTTCCATTGCTAGTAGAATTCCCCCACGCGTTACAAGCCATGCTTAAAATGGACTTGTTCCTGTCATTTTCGTCCACCTCTTTCCATGCTTAATCGTACCGTGATTTTTCAGTCAGTAATCTCTCTCGTCTCTTAGAATTGTGTCTAGATTTTCTTGTCTCTTTTCAGTTATTTTTATTTTCTAATTTTCATATTTTTTTATTATTTTTCTTTTCCTTTTTCCTATGAAATTCTGCAAGGGTCGCGGTGATCGGCTGGTGACCATGGCCGGACGCAGAAGAAAATAAAAGAAACAAGTAAATTTTGTCAAAAAAAAAATTCTAAACCTATTGCACTTTTGCTAATTCAGCCTTAAACCTTTTAATTTTGTCAATTCAGTCCTAAACCTTTTGCATTTGTGTCAATTCAATCCATCCGCTCAACTTTGACCTATTATTGCTGAAGTGGACGCTGGCCAACTTTAGCGTGGCAATATTTAATAATATTTTAATATTTTTTGAATTTTTGATATATATTTTTTTTTCATCTTCTTCCTCCAGCCTGCGAGCAACCGCTAGGCAAGCTCGGCCTCACCTAACGACAGGGATGCCATAGCCAAGCAAGGCCAAGCTCGCCCAAACATTACGCGCCCGCCGCCAGATTTGGGCACACCATTGTTGAGCGAGCTCGGCCTCACCTATCCATTGCCGTTGCCATCGCTCGGCGAGGCCGAGCTCGCCTAGCGGCGGTGACTCCAATGGCCGGTGACATCGAGCCCGCCCAACAACGGCAACTCCAATGACCGATGAGGTCAACCCTCGCTGATAGCCAGTTGTCGCGAGTGATCAGCTGGAAGAAGAAGAAGAACCGAAAAAAAAATTGAGAAAATATTAAAATGCTATTAAATACTGCCCCATCGACATTAGTCGGCATTCACGTCAGCGTCAATCAGTCAAAGTTGTCCGAATGTATTGAATTGGCACACATGCAAAAGATTAAAAATGGAATCGGCATAAAAAAAAAAAAAAGGTTGACAACTGGATAGGCACAAGTGTAAAATATTTAGAACTGAATTAACAAAAATACAATAGGTTTATAACTTTTTTGATAATTTTTCCAAAGGAACAAATAAAAATAAAAAAATATTAAAAAGCCATATTTTTTCTTCAAAAAAAGTGTTTTAGTGAGATATATATATATATATATATATATATATATATCAAATCTGTTCCTATCTAACATAAGGCTTTTATTGGATCAAATGACAAAGATATTATTCATAAAAAGATGGTTTTTCCAGGATGAAATGAAAATCGGATTCATGTAACAGCAGAAAGGTTTCCTATTACTTAGCTGTAAAAATATGTGATCATGAAATAGGGATTAAGTGGAATAGAATTGACTGAGTGGTAGAGTCGTGAAAACATCTCTTTTTTCTTTATTGTGAACCTTAGCTCCACAAAACAATGCTACTGTTGAAACAATAAAGAATTGAAATCTCATATCAAAATACTATTTATGGATGGTATGAACTACCCGGTCTGTCATCTAAATATAGAAGATTTTACCTCGTCGTATATTCATTCAAGTATCTGGAGCACGAAATAGGTTACAAAATATTAACTACGATTCATACTTAATATTTAGATACCGTGACTGGACTCCAAAAATTTTCAATATATCTATTAAAAATTATAGGGAATAAGTTTTTCTAAGCTGGATTTAATATTGAAGTTTTTTTTTTCTGATGATATGAGTCGAGTCAAATATATGTCGCTAGATTTGTATTGCACGAAAATTAATCAAAACGGATTAAATGGATCTATATAGATGGAATCCAAACTCGACCTGCACCCCATTTGACGGCACTATAGGTTCCCTCACTAAACTAGCGAAAAACAGACCGTTTTTCAAAATTGAATCCACCCAGTTTTAGAGTCTCATGGTTATAGAACTGAGCTTTTTTGGCTGCCATTGCGCACAATAATTTTACCACGAAAGGGAAGATGATAGCAAGATATTATACCTGAAAGAGGTTCAGCTATTATAGAATTACTGCCGTGTATGCTCCTCTCTCTCCTTGAGCATATGAGACACGGAAAAACCTTCGTAATGCTCCAAATGAGGTTGATGCTCGACCACCATGCCCATGGTATATTACTCCTGTCCTTGCTCTAGTTGGAGCTATAACTGATGCTTGACCATGGTACATTACTACGAGTCACTAGACATGGCTAACTTTGCATGTTCAATTAAGGGTGAGCAAATTGGATCGTTTGGATCGGAACCTGCCCGGACTGGTGATCCGGTTCCTAGTTCCAAAGGGCGACGGTCTGTTCCCGGTTTTAGGGGTATAGAATCGGACCAAACCAGCTGATTTTAATTTTTTATATCTTTTAAACATTTCCCTAAATAGGCTGAATCTTCTTTCCCATTGGCCTCCCCTCTTTCGAGATTCACAGCTTTGTCCGACTAGTTGATCATCGTCAGCTTCACCCAATAAGCCAAAAAACAAGCTTCGAGCAAATTGAGCTTCTTCGAAAGAGAGAATCGAGTGGAATACTAATCTTGTAAGTCCCAAATCGAGTTCTGTGGAGCAATCATGAGAGAGGAAAACGACGTTGCTTGTATAGACAAATGGAGCTTCAGATAGAACCCCCTCGAGCATGGAGCAATAAAGCTTTGAACACGGACCAAGTGAGAGAGAGAACATGGAGCTTCGGCAGAGAGCAGTCGAGCACGGAGAGCTTCGAACAAAGCAAGGGGGAAATACAGACAGAGCCCTAAGGACACCATTCTCTAATATTTCAGCCACGTCAAATAAAAAACAATACTGTCATTTTCCTTCACTTAATCCACGCTAAATAAAAAAAAAATTATCGTTTTCCTTCACTTAATCCACGTTGGCATCCACGTCAACAACGTTTGACGTTGGTTGTTGACAACATAGGACTTTTAACGATGATTTATGACGGAGGGTAAATGTGTCAAGTAGTAGTCTAGGAATTTTGATGTCACAAAAAAAAAAAAGTTCGGATTGAATGTGTCATTACAGGCTCAGTTTGGGATATTTCATATCACAAAAAAATTTGTTCAAGATAAATATATTACGGTTTACTTAATTTAAAATTTTTGATGGTATTAATCCTTAAAGTAATCCGTGGATATACAGTATCCAGCTATTGTCATTAACCTAATCACTAACGTTTGGTAGATGGAATCATAAGCAATATTCTGGCACTTCCATCGATATGCACTACCAAACATAACTGAGTTATTGAATTATTTTGGGATAGGCCCGCAAAAATTTAACTGTTATCCAGAGACCAGCTTGAGGCTTTCCAACCTCTGACAAAGCTCGCCCTTGGAGGCCACTAGCGAGGTGCAAGGTGCGACCTCATCGTCGCTGAGCGAGGTTGACCTCACACAAGACATGGGAAGGCTCAATCTTGCTCTCGCTGGTGGCTGACCTGACGACCGACTAGAGAAAAAAGAAAAGGAAAAAAAATTAAAATTTAAAAATCGAGCGAATACAAAAATATTATCATGAATTGTACGAGTTAGCGTTAGCAGCACCACGGCAGCAATTTTCGATCAAAATTAACCGAATGAACTGAATTGCCATAAATGCAAAATGTTTAGAACTCAATTGACAAAGAAAAAGGGTTTATAACTGAATTAGCATAATTATAGTAGGTTTAGAACTTTTTTAATAATTATCCTGAATTTCTAACGCTGAAGGAATAATCTCAAATTGAGGCTGTAGCATTGATATTTGTAGTTTTCTTTGCGGACGTAATTTTCATATGATATGTATTTATGTAAGTTTGAATCTTATATGTTTGCATCTTGACCAGCTTAATTGGTGTAATTTGATTTTATGATGAGATGTAATTGTCTAAGTCTGAATCTTATCTATTGTGTTTTGGATTAATGTTCTTTTTGCAATTATCCCTTCTTCGGAGTTCGGACTCTCTATATAAAAAAATAAAAATAAAAACATGAAATAGGAATGATTTTCACTTTTCAGATTCATTAATTACTCTTCGACCAAAAAAAAAAGATTCATTAATTACTCGTTTTTTTTGTTAATTCTAAAAATATATTTAAAAAAATTAAAAGCCGTACGCGAGCATAACGCACTGGGCCTAGCACGTGGGCTGAAACGGGCGTTCTTGGACCCCTGCCGTGCGATGTGCCTATAAAAGTGTCCGGCCTCTATGGGCCGTGCAATGCCAAGGAAAATTAGCTAAAATATTAATACCGGAAAAAAATGTCAATAAAAATATAATTTTTAATAAAGATTATTGGAATCGGTGGCAACGTTTTTTTTTTTTTAACAATCACAATTTAGTTAAAAGTAAAAATGCCAAAACAACAAGAAGGTCAAATAACGAAAATTGTATACTCATTGTGTATTTTTAAATTGTTCATCAATGCATACCAAAACTTCAAATTGATACATATGTGATAATTTTAACTCAAATTATTTTTTTTTACAATCGAAAACCACAAACTGATATACGTGTGATAAATTTACCCTCTAATAGTTTTCGTTAAACTTTACCATCAAATGTTTGAGTTTGATGACATGTCGTCGTTGACGAGCGAACCAGTTTTGGATTTTTACCCTCCGTTTATCATAAATATATTAATTTGAGATTTTTCATGATATTAATCCATTTTATTGAAAATGAACAGAGGATAAATTCATCGCAGTTGTCCCGGTTTAGAGTTTTTTACGATAAAAAAATTAGTTCGAAAAAAATTTATCACAGTTATACATGTTTAGTGTCACGCCCCGCGCCTTCGAGCACAAGCGCTACTCCCTTTCTATAAACTCTCAAGGCTCGGGTCTTCTTTTTTTTTAGAGATGCATGTGATGTAAATAAGCATACGGAAATGAAAATGAACAACACCTCTGTACATAAGTCGATGGGAACCTGGATAGCGATAACATAAATATATACATCAGCATGAGTTTATACAAAAGTGCATATAAGTGACGGATCGAGGTGATTGAGACCCAACCAAAAGGCAAAAAAGCTCTATCGTATAACGCTAGCAATGCATTCCTCAATCGTTCTTAGATCGGCCTTTAATGGTTCTAAATACTCCCTCAACAATCTTTATGATCAAAGTGTTATTTTCTATTTGATTTCCCTAGGTCCATATACCTTGTCTAGCGTTAGCCTTTCCCTTTTGGTTAGTTAACTCGAGATTGATCAGATCTGAGCGAGATAAGACTGAAATACATCGTTAGATACATTCTCATCGATAAGTCTCGAAATGACAGAAAAATCAGAATGTCACAGTTGGATTTTCAGCAGTCAAAAATTAGTTCTAGATAAATTAATCACGGGAGTATCAGTTTAGGGATTTTTCCTTCTTCTTTTTTTATAACCAAGGTGTCCGGACCAGCTTGCGCATCTCGACTATTCCTCAGGGGAGACTAGCACAGCAACCCACCGCCATGGCTCCCCACTTAAACCACATGTGCTCATCTAGGGAATCGAACCTGGAACCAGTGCGCCTTACCACATAATTCCAACTGCATCCTAACCAATTGAGCTACCCATGGGTAAGTGAATTTTTTGCGGTGTTAATCCTTACGAAAAGAGATATTAATATAAATGATCCCTGAACCTTGGTCACATATGCAGTACAGTCCCTAAACTTTAAATTTGTTCAATATGGTCCTTAAGTTTTAGCATAATGTCCAATATGGTCCATGAACTTTTAGTTTGTTAAATATGGTATTTAGACTTTTGCTATATGTTTAATATAGTCCCCGCACAATCTGAAAATGTTCAATATAGTATTTTCATTAAAAGCGTTGAGGGGATATTTTTATGGACTTTCAATTTGTTCAATATGGTGCCTAGATTTTAGTCAAATATGCAATGTGATTCTGAACTTTTTAATTTGTTCAACATAATACCTCGATAATTGTTCAATGTAGTCCCTAAATTACATAAACATGTTCAATACTGTCTTTCCATTAATGCAAGATAAAAGACAATATTGAACATTTTTCATATGTTTCGGGGCTAAATTAAATATGCAGCAAAACTTTAGCTAGGGATCATACTGAACAAATTAAAAGTTAAGGAATCACATTGCATATTGAATTAGCGTTCAAAGACCACATTGAACAAATTGAAAGTTTTAGGGACCACATTGCATATTAAGTTAAAAGTTTAGGAATTATTTATGTCATTTTACTTTAATAATAAAAAGTGAGGGAGGCTATGAAAGAGTGCATTTATAAAAACTAAAGTGAGCATTTAGAATGCATTTTGACTCGGGGTCTGCCCAAGACCATTGCATTAAAATCCTCCCTGCCACGGCTCGCACTCTTCATTTTTTATTAAATTATTTGCTTTGATATGATATTGATGTTTACTGATTATTTGTGTTTACATTTATTGTTTGCACCCTTGCCATGATCGCATGTTAGTGGCTTAATATAATAACTTTGATGAAGATCGCATGCAATTGTTTTCATTAAAAAGAATGCACCGAAAGAACATTAGATGTCTAGTATAACCAAGTCCCCAGACGTCACAGGAGGAAGTTGGACTCTAGCATCTTATTCAGGCTCCTACATCACAGGCCAATGGAACGGGTTGGACCAGGTCTGAGCCCGGATCGAGATGGCCCGAAAATGAACAGTACCAGCCGAATTATTCTTTTTTGTTCTTTTCTTTTTTCTTTTTAAATCAAAATCAATTAACAAACCCATCAAATGAAAGAATATAAAAATATATTAAATTGAAATTAAAAAAAACGGACGTTAAAGAAAGTCCGATGGTGGGCCGCCCCGGCCCTAAAAGGCCCAAAAATTCAAGCAAATTTTCGAGCCAGCCCGCCTGGCCAGAGTATTTATGGCACCCCTAAATGACGACTCCTAAAACGAAAATGATTGGAAGGGCTTGCGAGAGCCATCGAGAAGGTTGCGACAATAATCCTTGATTAAGACTCCCCAGAAAACAAAACCATGAAGCATGAAAAATATTTTACTATTGAGATTTTCGTCACTTAAATTGCATTAATAAACTAAATGCACTTTTTAATTAATTGACAAATTCTCTTAAAAGGATTAAAAACCCAGTCTGTGCTCTGGTCTGGCACGTGGGCCGGCATGGCCCGTCATCGTCACGGGCAGTGTCGGCCCGGGCACGGGAATCCATTTGCCTTGCTACGGCCCCATAAAAGTGTCAGGCCTTGCTGCAAGGCCATTAGTAATTTTGACACTTCTTAAGCAAGACATATTCCGACTGATAAAAACAAGCCAAGACATATCTTTTAAGGAAAAAACTACCAAAAAACTTTAAACTATGCACATTATGACACATTTACTTCAATTTTTCCCAAGCTTGAACTCACGCGACAAATTCAGCCCGAACCATTTCTTGCGACACAAAAAATCCTAAAATTGTATACGTGTGACACATTTATCCAAAAAAAAAATTTATATACTAAAAATCTTAAACTTGTAGGTATGTGACACATATACACCGAATTTTAAGGTAAATGTATCGCATGTATATAAGTTTATGATTTTTTGTATCAAAAGAAAAAGTTTGAGGTAAATATGTCACATTGGCATAAACCCGTGGCTCTTTGCCTCGTAAGAAAAAAAAGTTTATGATAAATGTATCACGGTTGTCATAATTTAGAGTATTTGGTGGTTTTTTTTTCTCCCTTTTTTTTATTTCCGGTGGGTGGAAAAATAAGTGGACCCCTTTAATTGGATTCGACCAAACACGCCTTTTAAGGATGCTGAGATCCTGCATGTCTTCAACTTGTGAAGGTCGGTTCATTGGAAGGGAAGATTCAAGGTATAGATTACACGTTTGATTGGATGGGCAGATGCGTAGAATTCGTGGCATTGTCGTTCTTTTTTTCAACCGCAAACGACAACGGTGCCACCGTGTGGAATTCTCATTTAACAAAAGAAGTAATAAAAGAATGAAAAAAAAAAAAAAAAACATCGTATCTAGTCGCATTATGAACTGGCTTCACAAGGACCACAAAGAGACATTTCTTTTTTATTTTCTTTTTCTTTTTCATTACTCAATCTGTTAAATAAAAAGAAAAGAATCTTCTTTCAACGGAACTACTTTTATTTCCCGTACAAAAATGTTTGTTTCTCCAAAATTTTGCTTCGTTTAATCTAGATTTCTGTTAATCGTTTTCTTTTTATGAGTCGCAGACATTATTTCCTCGTATAACTCTTTATGGATATTTTCGCGTTAATTGGTATTTTCACATAACTAAGCACTTCGATGCTAAACCAATTATTGTCATTTAACCTTCTTGTTATCGAGTTGTTTTTTTCCTTTTCATTTTTGTGATTTTTCAATATCATTTTTTTATGGGAATCTCTCTTGTACCCTTGATTTTTTACGCAAGAAATGAAAAGTGTACGGAACACCGGAGAAAATCTAATTAACTCAAATATATCTATTAGAAAAGAGTATAAAAATAATACTTAATTATTAATAGGTGAAAACATCAATAGAACTAATCAAATATTTTAAGAAAAATAACTACGATTTAACGTGAAAAATAACTACGATATTGCTTTTAATATGCTTTTTTTTTTCCCAACGTGACAATACCAATGCAATGACATCAACTAAGATACAAACATTAAACACACAAACTTTCTTGACGGCAAACAAACAGCTATGCGGAGGAATGACGGATGACGAACTCGAACCCCGAATGATGTCAATGTCATTCCACATAATTAGTTTTAATATAAAATTAGAATGAGCCATCAAATTAATTCGATCCACAAGAATTGTATCGCTTTTTATATGTGTTTTTTTTCGGCATGCAATAATACTAGTGCAACAAAACAAAACCAATTCCAATGGAATCTTTACTCTTGATAGAGTTCTCCTTCAGGCTCAATTGAAAATAAAATAGACTGCGATGATTCCAAATTATATGTATTCCGGAATCTCTTCATATGTTTTTTTTTTCTAAAATGGAAATCACGGCACTATTATATATGCATTGTTTTTTTTGGGAAAAATAATAAATGTCGGACGATGGTTAAATATAGAAAAGAAGGTCGAATTGTTGCCAGCAATGGTGAGTCAGAGAGTGAGCCAGCCGCTGATGGGCTGCAAAAGGCAGGTAATTCCATTGGAAAATTGCTTATCGGTTAATCATTTCCTTTGATGAGTTGAGGTTCTCATGTTCTTTTTTAACTCTTATATATATATATATATATATTGCCAATCAATTTTTGTTACATTAGCTAAGTCTTTTTAATATGCACGATGACTAATCAAATTGTATGGTTTTACCTTTTAGTTAATTTTTTCTTAAAATATGTCTTTAATTTCATTATTATGGCCATGATCAAAATTTATTTCATATGATTATTAATATATATTTTTTTGTCAAATTAGCATTAGTTGGTTTGTTTTCCCCTATTTTGTCTATTTTCCATATATTGCATTATCGGTGAGACAGAGATTTCCTTCCAAACATCAGATGAGAAATATCCTGTACACCTTACCAGTCATGTGCATTGACTTTGTGTAGGTTCTCCTTAAAAAAACATAGCTAAACCTGGATGGAATTAGTGTTACATTGCATTCTCGCCCTTCTAGTAGGTACATTCTACAAAAACATCAGGCTCTATCCCATAATAATAATAATAATAATAATATTTGGCCGAAATCCCATAAAAATGCTTTTTTTTAGGGGGTCCAATCATAAAAATGTTCAACCAGTACAATTTGACATTGTGGCTCCTATAATAGACAGACACATAAGGAGTCGATAGACATTGTCCAGCTATTGTCATCGAACTAAGCAATAAAGTCTGCCAGATGGAATGACAAGTAACATACTTGCACGGCCATCGATATGCACTAAAGACACATTAGGCTCTACCAAAATGTTTATTAAATAAAAGAACATTAAACCTCATCTTGATCTAGGGGGCATGATTAGGTACATGTACGTATGATACGTATATTTCTAGGTATAGCAGGGAATCGATAAACACTATCAAGCAACTTATGCCCTGTTCATATTGGAGGTTGATGGATGATTCCAAAGGATCCAAGGAGTGGCCAGAGAATGTGTTGGAGCTCTTTTGGCTTTTGGATTTTACACGTAAGCATGCCACCGAATGGGACAAGTATGAATATTGCTACAGACAGAATTTCCATGTCCCTAAGTCTTTCTCTCTCTAAAAGTGACAGAAGAGCACAAGGGGTGATGCACCTTCCCTTTGTCCAACTGAAACCCACTAATCCATGAGTGACCGCCATAATTGATGAAAGCCCCATTATCAAATGTGATTTTGCATTACTTATTTATATATGAAACTAGAAATAGCCATTAAATTAATTCCATCCACAATAATTGTATTGCTTTCAGTATGTGTGACAATGCCGATGCAATGAAATCAACTGTAGATGCAAACGTTGACCCTGCAAAACTTTCTTGAGGCGCAATAATTAGGAACTCGAGCCCAGATGATGGCAGTGTGATTTCACATTATTGATTTAATATATAAAATTAGAACGAGCCATCAAATTAGTTCAATCCACAAAAACTCTATCGCCTTTCTTCATGTTTTTTTTTTGACATGCGACCTTATTATTGCAACAAAATCAGTTCAAATGTATCATTTACTCTAGATGGAGTGCTCTTTCGAACTCAATTGAAAATACAACAAATTCATATGACTAGAAATTCTACCTACGTCGAAATGTCTTATCGTGTTTCTCTAAAATGGAAATCCCAACTCCTCATTCTTAGTTCGCTTTTTGGGATGAATAATAGGTGTCGGTTGATGGTTAAAAATAGAAAAGAAGGTCGAATTATTGCCAGCAATGTTAGAGTTAGGGAGCGAGCCAGCGGTTGATGGGCTGCAAAGGGCAGGTAATTTCGTTAGAAAGAGGCTGGACAGGCGGAGCAAACTTTGCTTCTGGCCTCCCCAACATTCTCTCCATCTTTTTCCTTTCTTGGATTCCTTTTCACGATCATTTTATTCCCCGAAAAACCAATAAATTAATAAATAAATAAACTAAAAACACCTTGTCCTAGGACGACAATCACTGTCTCTGTATGTCTGTTTCTCACTGTGTCTTTTCCGTTCTCCTCTTTCGTCCATCTGTTTAAATTTGGCTAGCGTTCGTCCCCAAATTTCTCTCCCTCTCTCACACATCTGCCTTCAAATTTTCCTTACGTTTTGGCCTCCATTTGTTCAGTCTTCCTTATCGTTCTGGTTTTCCATCTGGGTCTGGGGCTGGTACCAGAGCTGATGAGGAAATGAGGTCATGACGTGAATGGATCTGCTCCTTCGTCGTGGCTTCTGACTCTCGAAAGCTTCTTTTGACGCCAGCCGCCGGCTCGTTCGCCTTTTCCGATTCCTCTTCCGCAGATAGGTTCAAAGTCAACTTTTCCGTCTCTCCCTCTCTCTCTGTCTCTCTTTCTGGATAGTTGATTTCGGGTCGTGCTTGTCATGGGTCGCGCATGCGTGACTGTTCAGGCTTCGATCTCAGTGGCCTTTGGGCGCGTTTAAAGGTTGAATTTTTATTTGTTTTTATCGTCTGCGGGAATAATTCTGGTTCTTTGGTCTCAATCGCGTGCGGGCTGGATCAGGTGTCGCTTTCGACGTGTTTACTTTTACTTACTGTTGTTCTCTTTGAAGATTGCTATTCAAATTCGACCAAATTCTAATCGGTGAAAACTAGTGACGATCAGTGGCTCGAAGCTGCGAAAAGTCAATTATATTCGTTTTTTGGGTCCTGCAGGGGGAATTCCGAAGAATGTTATTTTGGATCATCGCGAAGTCAATTTGGAGGGAGTTAATTAAAATGTAGGAATCAGAATCAGAATAGCATATGAATAGGAACATAATTAGGACCTACGTTTTGTGCTATAAGTTGCCGTCCCGTTTCTTCCCAGTTCTTTGTTCTTTTTTAATTCAAATAATTTTATCTCAAATTCAGCTGGTGTTTGATTTGGGCAATTCTCTTTTGAAGGAGATCTTCCAAAGGGCAAATCTGCTGAAACAGAAGATCTTGGTTTCAAAATTCAATCTTCATCAAAGAGTTTCAACTGTTTTCTGTTGAAATTCGTTTCTGGGTAAGAGCTTTTGAGTATCAAGTTTCATTTTCGCTGGGTCGGTCAGCGATGGATTCGGCGAAAACAGCTGATTCTGGTGAAGCGAGAACACCGGAGATAGTGGTTTCAAAGATTAAGGGCTCGGGGAATTTGAGCAGCAAGGACATGTTTTTGAGGGCTGACAAGTTTGATCTGAGGAGTCTGGACATTCAATTGGAGAAGCATCTTAGCAGGGTCTGGTCAAGAAGCGTCATGGAGAACCAGAGGCCTCGAGAAGAGTGGGAGATCGATTTGGCCAAATTGAACATCAGATATGTTGTGGCTCAAGGGACTTATGGCACTGTGTACAGGGGCACTTATGATGATCAAGATGTTGCAGGTACATCAGCATCATAATCAGTTCATCATCAGTCTATAACATTCTTTCACTCATTAATCATTGTTTTGATGCACCTATTTCATGGCACTAGATTTTCCTGCTATTTAGGATGTGAGATCGAATTGTCAACTTTGCTGCTGTTTGTTTGTGTTGAATCTTGTCTCGGCATGGGGGTTGCATGATTTACAAGTTGCGGATGACATGAATAGTGCGTAATTTGTTATTTGCATTGTCTGTCATCTATTATGATTGGTGACATTGAACAGTTTATTGCATTTGGTTTTATGTAACTGTTCTTCCACATGCCATCTTGATATGGTATCATCATGTTATTAATGATCTTGTTCTGGTCTATGTTAAAAGATTGACGAGACAATAAAACTTGATCGATAAGTACTATATCAGCAACACAAGTGTTTATAATGATTAAAAAACAGACCTTCCTATGTTTGAGCTGCTTCCTATACTTTGATGCCTCGTGCGCTGTGCTGGAGTTGTTACATTTTGAGTTATGCTGCTTGGTTATAATATTTTGTGATTATGAGAATCCGATATTCGAAGGGAATTATAGTTATGTGAGTCCTTTACTGGAGGAATTTCTTTGTGGATTGTAATATAATTTGACTATTGTTTCCCTTACCACCATGTCGTTTTGGCTGTCGTAGTGAAGTTGTTGGACTGGGGCGAGGATGGTCTTAACACAGCAGCTGAAACTGCTGCCTTGCGGGCATCGTTTCAGCAAGAGGTTGCCGTTTGGCACAAGCTTGACCATCCTAATGTCACAAAAGTACATAACTCTTAGCCTTTTACTTTGTATCTTTCATTTTACAAAGTAATTCTAATGACATCAGACTGAATGAAGAGATGATGTTGCAAAAGCCTGTGTTTTACAGACCTGTTTACCATGATACATTTGAAAATATAGTCAGTGCACAGAAGAATCTGTTGCTTTAGATGATTGTAATAATTACTATTTTGGATTCAGTTTGTTGGAGCTTCAATGGGAACCTCAAATCTTAAAATCCCCGCAAAGGCCGCTTCTGGTGAGCCTTCTGAATCTCATCCAACTAGAGCATGTTGTGTTGTTGTGGAGTATCTACAAGGAGGGACTCTAAAACAATACCTGATACGGAATAGCCGCAAGAAACTTGCCTTCAAGGTTGTCATCCAGCTGGCTTTAGATCTCTCAAGAGGGTGAGTGTTGGCATTCTTTTCATCCTTCATGATTCAAAAAATATTGCAATAGAGATCTCTCCAGGGGCAACTATTAACATTCTTTCCCTTGAAACCTTGCTTAGACTATCTTTAAAGAAGAATATTGAGAAACAAGTGTACAAATATGTTGGTCTTGCAGTTTGAGCTATCTTCATTCAAAGAAGATCGTGCATCGAGATGTCAAGACAGAAAACATGTTGCTAGATACAAGCAGGAGTCTAAAAATCGCTGATTTTGGAGTAGCACGTGTCGAAGCTCAAAATCCAAGAGATATGACCGGTGAAACTGGAACCCTTGGTTATATGGCTCCGGAGGTATTTACTTCATCAATTTTTGTTGAAAGTTTATGAGATAACCAACGTAGCACTTGGCATTGCCTATTGAAATTTATTGATGAAAGAGATACCATACCTGATGTAGGTTCTCGATGGCAAGCCTTACAATCGAAGTTGCGATGTCTACAGCTTCGGCATATGTTTATGGGAAATTTATTGTTGTGATATGCCATACCCGAATCTAAGTTTTGCCGATGTCTCATCCGCAGTAGTATTGCAGGTTGGTTCTTCAGAATTTCAGCGTTTTCACTCTTTCTATGGCGAATTCAATAAAAAGAAAAATTGGCCAGTGAAATCCTTTGGATAAGCTGCTATGCTGTCATTTTATTTCGCTGTACGAACCCAGCAGTGGAGATAAACTGGCGACATTTTTAGCTCAATCCACAACATATAACCAAAATTTGCCTTTTGCTATTGTGCTTAACAGAACTTGCGGCCGGACATTCCTCGATGTTGCCCTAGTGGTCTGGCAAACATCATGCGCAGATGTTGGGATGCAAACCCAGACAAACGCCCGGAAATGGATGAGGTGGTTCGTTTGTTGGAAGCGATCAACACCAGCAAAGGCGGAGGGATGATTCCCGATGACCAGGTTCGCGGTGGCTGCTTCTGTTTCCGTCCAGTTCGTGGTCCTTGATGTTTTCCCTTCGATTTCAGAGAATCGAAGACGGCGGAATTGTAAAGATCCATTCTCTTCCTTGGGTTAACTTAGGTTTTTACTACTTAACCATTTGTAGTTCGGTTGAATTAGGTGGAAAGGGGCTTTGATTAGTAGTTTGTGATTTTTGGGAGAGCTAAAACCTGTGCAAGTTTTTTTTTTTTTTAATCTTTCCTATTTAGGTTAATATCAATCGAGTGTATCATTCTTATCACAATTTTCTCCTTCGCGGTTTTCTTCTTGCGTATATTCTAAGTTAAACAACAAAGCTATCTTTTGCCGGAACGACACCAAAGCAAGCATAGCACCTTACGACATCCGGCGGCAAGACTGGAACGACTCGGACCCGACGCCGGTTTGGGAGGATCTCTGATATATATATACACATAGACACACGCTCCGTAATCGAATCCCCTGGCTCAGGACATCTGACAGGAAGCTAAAATGGCTTAACTGCTAGTGCAGATTTGAATCTCTTTGAAATCAAATCGGGCAGCTTATACTGTTTGGAGAAATTCTGAAGGTTCTGCCTCATGAATTTCCACAGTTTGCAAACAAGCAAGGGAAGTGCAGGCTACTACGTTTGAATGATTTATAAAATATTTTTTTGGAAATAATCAATTATATTGTTTATAAAAATGAATAAACAAAAATTTATTTTTATTATTTACGGATTTATTTAACATAAAATATTTTTTATGAACTAATTATTTAAAACTATACAAGCGGTTATTTTTTTTTAAAAAAATACTTTATAAATTATTTATTTTTCATGAAACAAACGCACTCTAAATTAAGGGTTGGCCGAAGCAAAGGACCTGTGCCTATTGCCTAGGACGAGCATCGTACGAAGCTGAGTGGGCGTTTGGATCCCTCGTTTATAACGATACATCTCAACCATTCGAATATACTTAATCAATAATTCTTTGTATATTATGTCAGTAGAAGAACTCTTAAACTTATAATTTCATTCTAACTCTCGAAAATTTACAAATTTGGAACTGTTTTTACTTTCCATATATATATATTTATATAATTTATTCGTATTGTGTACTTTATCAATTTATTTATATATTCGTATATTTATAACAAAATGATTTTATTTAATCGGCTAAATGTAAAATTCTCACATGCATCACGCATGCAACGCGTGCATGCTACTGATAGAAATTGAAACATAATTAATGTCAAATGGGTGAAGTGGAAACAAAAAGAAAAATCTTTCTTGAGGTTGGTGTTCTCACCGGACCGGCCAGTCCCAGTCCAATTCATATATAATGTCTAACAATTTTTTCAGATAACGGGCTTAGGCAAAGATAATAAGAAATATTACCAGACTTGCCTGTCGGGGTCTACACATCGATAAAGGCCGGTAAAGATGCATGAATTTTTTGGTAGAGAAAATCATTCAAAAAAAATTCTAAATCTATTATATGACAATCAATTCAATTCCAAGTCTTTCAATTGTGTCAATTAGACTTAATTTTTTTTTTGACAATTTGTCAATTTACTATGAAAAATTTTGACGATATGTCGATATAGTCATTTCGGCCAAATGTCCAAATAATAGGTTGAGAACTAAATTGGAAAAATTTAAAATGTTTAAGACTAAATCGACCTATTTGTCAATGTAGTCACTTTGGCCAATTTTTCAAATAATAGGGAGGTTAATGATTAAATTGGCAAAACTTCAAAAGGTTTAGGACTAAACTGACACAATTAAAAGATCTTATAACTAAATTGGCAAATCGTCAAAGAGGTGTAAAATCAAATTAATTGATCACCATACAATAAGTTTATGATAATTAATTTTTAGCCACAAGTTCCTAGAGGTTCCTTAGATCCTGCAATTGGACTGATTGCAACCGCACATACCTTGGAACATGTAGGAATCGAATTGGACCGGTTCGGTTGCAACCGGTCAATTTACCCTACATATCTTGGAACATACAACCAGACTGGTTCCTATAGATTTCGATTTCAAGTTTTCGATTTTATCCCGAAACCATACTCATTATAGCTGTCAAATAAGCCCACGCTAGACGAGCCAAGCCGAGCTGGCTCGAAATTTTTTTACATTTTCGGGTCGAGTCTAACTTGGCCCGGTGCCTAACTTTTTTAAATACCCATTTTTTATTTTAAATTTAAGTTATTTTTATAATTTCTTTTTTATATTTTTTCATTTAATGGTTTGTTAATTGATTTTGATTCAAAAAAATTTAAAAAAAGAAAGAAAGAAAAAGCAATTCTACCCAAATTCGGCTTGGCCCGGTTCAGGCTGGCCTGAGTATGATATTGCTCAGATCAGGCCGGGTCGGGCCGGGTCTCGGCTCGACCCGCATTGACACCCCTAATACTCACCTCTAGGTTTTAGCACTTTTTGTTTCATCCTATTTTGGTAAATAAAAATCAAATGTTCAGTCAAAATAAAAAGAGAAAATTTCAATTAAATATCTCAAGTGTCCTAATTTTTTCAAATAAGGGAATCAAGACAATTTTGTTTCATACAGGGATCCCAAATGTTTTATTTGTTTCAAAGGAGGGTCTGGTTTTTGTCTTCTTCTCTTTTTTCAAATTTGTCTTTGTTTTTACTCTTTCTTTTACTTTTTTCCTTTTTCTTTTCCCCTCCCCTCCCCTTCCCCAGCAACTGTCCACCACCGCGTTCATGTTTGCACCGAGGTACTATCGACGGTCAACCTCTACACCGGCGTCACCTACGACCGCGCCAGCATCCAGCGCTGGCTCGACGGCGGCAACAACACGTGCCCTGCCAAGGTGCAGGTCCTCCGCTCCCGCGACCTCGTCTGCAACCTCGCCCTCCAGTGCCTCATCCACATCTGGTCCGACTCCGCCGACCAACTGCTGCCCCTCCCCTCCGGAGTCCCCTCCCTACTGCGACCGCACCCTCGCGACGGCTAGGAGAGCCGCGGCGGCGCCGCCGAAGGAGAGTGCGTGAGCTCACTGTTGCCGAGGATCCTGCGGTTCGCAAGCGAGTCAGAAGAGTACCGCGGTTTCCTCACGAGGATCGAGGGTTTCCCGAGCGTGCTGTTGAGGTTGCCCGACTTCGACGGCAACGAGCCGAAAAGGACAGTGAGGTCACTCGAGCTCATGGAATGGTGTGGAGCAGGCTCGAAAACTGCGAGGGTTTGGCGAGCGTAATCGCTCCTTGGATTCGATTCTAATGGTGATTGAACGGGGGAAATTGGAGTCCAAGGTCGCAGCGATCAGAATCCTTGAATTGGGCGCCGTTGACGCGAGAACGAAGCTCGCGGTGGCGGAGCGCGAGCATCTCCTCCTCTGACTACTAAACCTGGTCTCTCCGGAGACTGATCATGGTTTGCTCGAAGAGAAGCGGAGACATCAACGGTGGACAGTGGCTGTGCAGGGAAGGGGAGGGGAAAAAGAGAGAGAGAGAGAAAAAAGGAAGTAAAAATGAAAAAGAAAAGAAAAAAGAAAAGAAAAGAAAGACAATTTTTTTTAAAAAAAGAAAAAGACGAAAATTGACTTGGCCCTTTATTTGAGAAAGTCAAGGCACCTTGATTGAAATTTTCCCAAATAAAAATGCAGGAAAAAGTTGTGTGTAATGTAATGGTTGAAAATTGAGCTGCGTATAAATTCACGACGATTCTAATCGTTTTCCTCGTAAAACAAAGTTTTCAGACTACTCATCGTCCTCGCCAGCCGCGACCTGGCAAACGTCACTGGGACTCGCCTCTCAGCTTGCTCGTTCGAATCGCATCGAAGAAGATAAAGGTCGAATCGAGAGAGAGGGAGAGAGTCGCGGCGGGCGAAAGCACAGAACCGACCCCGCAATTTCTAGCTACGGCTCCATGACCTTCAAGTTCGTGTTTTAAGAGAGTTGTTAGCCGCTTATATCAGTCGGTCATGGCGCTCTCAAGTCTCGCCGCTCTCTGTTCATCTCCTCCTGTCTCGGCGATCCAGGACTCGCCAACCATCTCTAACCTCAATGGGCTCTCACCCACCACGGACGACGCAGCTGCCCCGAACGCCTTCCTCATGAGCTGCACGAACCTGAATGGGATCAAGCAATTACACTGTCGCGTCGCCAAGAAAGGCCCCACCCACAATAATGAGCTCATCGCTAAGTGCGCCGAAGTGGGCACGCCCGAGAGCTTAGACTACGCGCTCAAAGTGTTCGAAGGGTGGAACGAGGACGAATGCGTCGCCGGGTCTTTGTTCGTGTGCAATTCTTTGATTAGAGCTTGCTCTTCCGCTGGGCTCGGTGATAGAGCTATCTTGGTGTTTGTTCGGATGTTGGAGATGGGCGTGATGCCGGACAAGTATACGTTCCCGTTCCTGTTGAGCGCTTGCACGAGGGTTTCATGGTTTGGCGAAGGGGTTCAAGTTCACGGGGCCATAGTAAAGAGAGGATTTGCGGAGGATATTTTTGTGGCGAACACTTTGATTCATTTTCACTTTGAATGTGGGGATGTCGTGGATGGCCGGAGGGTGTTTGATAAAATGCCTGAGAGGAATGTCGTTTCCTGGACCAGTTTGATTTGCGGTTACTCCCGGAGGGATTGTCCGAAGGAGGCGGTTTCCTTGTTCTTTGATATGGTGGAGGCCGGTGTGGAGCCCAACTCGGTTACGATGGTGTGCGCTATTTCTGCATGTGCTAAGTTGCAGGATCTTAAATTGGCAGAACGAGTCCATTCTTATATTGGCGATATAGATGTTGAGCCTAATGGTCATATGGTGAGTGCTCTTGTTGACATGTACATGAAATGTGGAGCTTTTGTTACTGCAAAGCAGATTTTTGACAATTGTATCGAGAGGAATTTGGTCTTGTATAACACAATCATGTCGCACTATGTCAAAAGAGGGATGGCAAGAGAAGCATTAGCTGTCTTGGGTGAAATGCTGGAACGGGGTCCACAACCAGATAGGGTAACTATGTTGTCCTCAATCTCAGCAAGTGCCACTTTAAATGAACTCTTATTTGGGAAGTCCTGTCATGGTTACATTTTGAGAAATGGATTACAAGAACAAGACGATAACATTAACAACGCAATGATCGACATGTACATGAAGTGTGGCAAATCAGGACTAGCGTGCACGATTTTCAATTCTATGTCAAATAAAACTGTTGTGTCATGGAATTCACTACTTGCGGGTTATGTTAGAAACGGCGATGCGAGATCAGTTAGGGAGATCTTTGATGAGATGCCTGAAAGAGATCTGGTGTCTTGGAATATTATGATTGGTGCTCTAGTTCAGGAGAGTTTATTTGAGGAAGCAATTAAGTTTTTCCGGATGATGCAGAGGGAGGGAATAAAAGCAGATAGAGTGACAATGGCCAGTGTTGCATCTGCTTGTGGAAATTTAGGTTCGGTAGGTCTTGCAAAGTGGATTTATCATTACATAGAAGAAAATGCTATTGAACGTGATATGCTCCTTGACACAGCCTTGGTAGACATGTTTGGACGGTGCGGTGATCCAAGGATTGCAATGCAAATATTTGAGAATATGGAGAAAAGGGACGTCTCATCTTGGACGGCAATAATCTGTGCGATGGCCATGGAAGGAAATGGCAAACAAGCCCTAGAGCTGTTCAAGGAGATGCTTTGTCAAGGAGTTGAACCCGATGATGTGACATTTGTCGGACTCCTTACAGCATGCAGCCACAGCGGATTAGTTAAACAAGGCCACCAACTTTTCCAGTCCATGGAGGAGATATATGGGATTTCACCTCAGGTGGTTCATTATGGATGCATGGTTGATTTGCTTGGCCGAGCTGGACTGTTGGAGGAAGCATTAGATTTCATAAAGAGAATGCCAATTGAACCGAATGATATCATCTGGGGTTCACTTCTATCGTCATGCCGGACCCACAAGAATGTGGAGATGGCGGCTTATGCTGCCAACAGAATTCCTGAATTAACATCAGATAGGGCTGGGATCCCTGTAATTTTGTCAAATGTATATGCGTCCGAGGGAAAATGGTTAGAAGTAGCGAAAGTGAGGCTAAAAATGAAAGAGAGAGGGATGCACAAGATTCCAGGGTCGAGCTCAACGGAAGTAAATGGAACTGTTCATGAATTCTCCTCAGGAGATGAATCTCACCTGGAAATGAGCCGCATCACCCAGATGCTGGATGAAATTAATTGCAAGTTACGGGATGCAGGCCATGTTCCCGATCTGAGAAATGTTCTGCTTAATGTGGATGAGCACGAGAAGAAGTTTTTGCTGAGTCGGCACAGCGAGAAACTGGCCATAGCTTACTCACTTATTAGCACAGGTCAGGAGATACCTGTCCGGGTTGTGAAGAATCTGAGGACATGCTCTGATTGCCACACATTTGCCAAACTAGTGTCAAAAGTATATGATCGGGAAATCACCATAAGAGATAATAACCGGTTTCACTTTTTCAAAGGAGGGGTTTGTTCATGCGGTGATTTTTGGTAGGCCGAGAATGAAAGGTACAATTTTTCAATCAGCAAGGCAATCTTAGAGAATTTGGTCCTGGATAATCGAGTCAGCAAGAATCCTCCAAATGAATTAGCACAGGACGGGTAACGGATTGCACTCTCCATGATGAGGAGTACATGGTTTTCGGAAAATTAAAGGAAGACATGGAGCACTGTGCGAATTCCAGCTTTGATTTGAGATGAGTTGTGTCCTGCTGGACTACCCTAGTAAGTCTATGAAGGGCTACAATTTTGTGAAGATTTATTATAATGGTAAGGGGGTTTGCTCCCTCAACGCCCTTTTCTACAGCTTGTTAAACTTAATGTGACATAAAGAAGGCAGCTTTTAGTTGCGACGATATAAAGGAAGCGTGCATAGCCATTGCCAAAATTTCGCATCACTAATTGGCATTTTCTGTAATTTATTGGCCAGAGGCCAGATATGTGAAGAGTCACGGAATTGATAACAAGAACCACACTTGTGCCATGCTGTTGTAGTCCGTGGGTAGATTTTCTCTTTACTGATGTTGCGTCCCTTAATCTCAACCTTTTGATGGTTGTGCAGACCAATACGCAGATTGAGGGCTAGTTCAGTTAACATCAGTGCTTATCGTGAGTTCGTTAACATTCTGCTTTCTTTGATGCTTTCCGTTCTTCTTCCTATGACTCCTGCGCTGGTGTCTGTAACCCATTGCTTGTATTCGTGTATTTGTTGCCTTTTATCGGACCAATTCTGATGTTAAGCATGGATTAGGGGTGTCAACGGGCCAGGCCTCGAGCCAGCCCGAAGCTGAACAGTACCGAGTTCGGGCCAGCTCGGCTTGGGCCGGATTTTCATTTTTATTTTTTAATCAAATTCATTTAATAAACCTATTAAATGAAAGAATATAAAAAGAAAAAAAAATTTAATTTAATTAAAATTTAAGAAAAATATAGGTGTTAAAAAAAGCCAGGCGTCGGATTGGCCTGACCCAGAAAGTCTCGAAAATTAACTGAATTTTCAGGTCGGATTGAGTTGGGTCGGGCTGGGCCACGCCGGCCCGTTTGGTCTGGGCCAATTTGACACCCCTGATGGAGATATATTCACACTTATCATACTTTACTTCGATGCATCTCTTTGTACACACCAAAACAAGAAAATACAGCCTCAAATGATGCATCTCTTTATGCGCGCCAAAACAAGAAAATACAGCCTCAAAACTCATTTTAATGACAACATAATAGTTGAAAAAACTGGGATTAATACGACATAAAACTCTAAACTAATACACGTGTGATAAATTTACCTCAAATTATTTTTTGAACAACAAAAAATACTAGCAAATTGATACATCTGTGATAAATTCACTCTCATTTAGTTTTCGTTAAATCTAATTATTAAAGTTCTAAGTTATATGACACTTGGCAATTGACGGGTATATCAGTTTGAGATTTTCACTCTCTAATTGTCACATGTGTATTAGCTTGAAATTTTTGGTGTTATTAACCGAATTTAATGGAGAGTAAATTTGTTATAGGTATACAAGTTTGAAATTTTTCTTAGTCAAAGAAATTAATTTAGGGTAAATCTACTACAAATATGCCAGTTTAAAATTTTCGGTGACCCTCAAAATAGTTTGGATAAATTTATCATAATTGTGACAATTTGGGATTTTTTGTGATCAAAATAATAATTTGAAATAAATTTATTATAAATATATTATTTTAAGATTTTTCACAGTATTAACCCAAAAAACTAATTATCTTCCTATCCGTACGGGTTGCGTGCCTCCATCGACAAAAGGGTCGTCACTTCGGTCTCATGAGGGTAGTCATTCTGACTACAATGCAACAGCTATTTTGTTGGTCCTACCAAGAATTTTCTTAAGACCGATCATTCACGCGCATGTGAGTACCGACAAGTCACCACGCTCGCCTTACACCAATCTTGACACGGTCGTCGGTCGCCTGAGATGCCCCTGTGCAGACAATGCACAGGCACACAGATGGAGTTCTGCGCATGCATAGAATTCAAGGACGTTTATCTCACGAGGAATATCGTTGTTATTTTATAAAAACCATTATAAGCAGTAGTGTACAATGTAACTCAAACTTACAGTTGAGGAATGGCATGCATTGGATTGCAGAGTCTGCCATGGAAACATTCACAGAAACAAATTGTTGGTCTGTATGTTATGTTGAGTGTACAGTGTAAAATTTGATTGCAATGTGGTCCTAACCTAATCCGTGGGGGTCAGCGATTTCCATGGTTTATTCCATTTAATTTGGTCCTTGGCAGGTTTGCTTGGTGAAACTCCACCAGGCTGGTGGGATGGGATACAGGCGTCTGATGGGGCAAGCCGATCTTTTCCTATGCCACCATTCATCAGGTGTCTATGCCCAAAGGCCGGAGCGAAGTGTGGCAATCCAATATAAAATATTTCTGTCTTACTAAAGTATAGATCTAGAGCTCTTGTGCAACGGCAACTTCTTTCCCCTCGGCATCTGCAAGCCATATCTCTCCAGGAACTCCTCGATCAACCTACAATTTGGAGGGGCAACAATGATAAACAAAGTCAAGCCAAAGCCGAAGCCAAAACCATAAGCCACTTGAAGCCCAGGTCTACTTACTGGCCACAGATAGCCTTCTGGGAAGCTGCCACCTCAGAGTCAGGGAATGAATCCTCCATTCGAAAACTCAACCAGACATACAGCTCCAGAACCTATAATTTGTTCGTTTCCAAGAAGGAAGATGAAAAGTTTTAGCTAAAAATAGATAGGTTCTACGCAGTGTCTGTAGCTTCGAATATCATTGTTCTTCACATAGTTCAATTATGCCCGCCTTCTTTTGTTTGGTGCTTCCACATAAGCAGTGGCAGGAGTGAAACGTAAATAGCCCACCTAAAAGCAAATATCCTTGGTTCCATCTTAGATAAATTAGAGATCCTCAATTAATTTGTCTTATTTTCAGCTTGGCTCATTTTATCCAAACATCACAGCAACATCATCTTGTCCTTTCTTAGCATCTATCCTCAAAATTCATCTACGACCCCCTTTTGTTATCTGATCAGCAAGCCTCTGAAATTGCGTAAGCACAAGCACTAAGCAGCCGCTAACTATCAACAGCTTATCCCTACAGGCACAAAATCCTAGAAGAGAATATTTTTTTACACTAGTTCCAAATTTTTTATTAAAATTGATAATTTGGCCACCTAGACCTCCTTTTGGAGTGCCTTGAGCCTCTATATTCACTCAACTCTGTCGCTCAAGCCTATAAGTGGGTCTTACTACATTCTAGGATTTATTCCTAATTTATTACCTGTGAAAAAATTAAAAAAGTCAAAAATTAAATTGGTAACCACACATTGACAGTCTCAAATAGATGTAGTTGCAAGTTCACACTAACAGAATATTCCTATGATGCTCTATTCTTATTTCAAACCCTACAAAAATTATTTATCCTAGCAAGTTAGAATAGGCCCGTTTAATTCAATCTAAAAAAGGTGAAATGTCTTAACCAGCAGAACCTCACGTTGTATAACATTCAGATGAGTGAGTGAATATTCTAACCTTGTGAATTGATTCAAGTTCCTTCATTGCTGTATGTGTTTTTGGCACCCGAAGCGTCCCTGGAGTAAATATTTCTCGAAGATGAACAATGCCTCTCTTCGAATAGTTCTGTGCAAACTGGTTTACCAAAAAAGTTTGATCATCTTAATTAGCTGATTTGGAATAGCCATAAATCTTCCCCTAAGATCGCCAGGATTTTAACCGTTCATCTTACCTGTACAAGACCTTGGGTTGAGATGTCATCATTCACGTCAACTGGACTGCAAAATACAGTTGTTCTCATGAATTAGCAACATTGAATTACCACAATCCAATTCACATGCTAATTGCCAATATATCATCAAACCAGTTTTTACTGGGGGGTAAATGCAATTTTGCTGGAGTAGGTCTTCACTTTTAATCGTGTGCAATTGTGTGCTTGCATACATGCATTGGCAAAAAGGGTGAGGAAGCATCTCATTATAGCTAACTTCATTCAAAGCATGACTAAAAGCAACTCTACTGATGAAAAGTATTACCTGAGACAGAAAAGGTACTTGTCGTGCAAAGCAAGGGGCAATTCATCGACGATAGCGGCTACTTTCTGATTTGTATTGAAACAAGTTCTAATTAATTATGACGGCACTCGACTGGCTAAAAGAACAAATCTATCGTGCCACACCACCTACTTTCTTATAGATGAAGGAACAAGAATAACGTACCAACATATCTTCACAGTTAGCAATGAAGTAGTTTTCAGATAGCTTGGCATTCTCTAGAAAATGCTCCTGTTGAGGATGTTTGAAGGAAAAATTAAAAGTTGAAAAGGAACAGAAAAGAAAGCAAATGAAAAAGATGCACACACCATGGATTGCCATGTTAAAGACAAAACGGAAATGTCACAGGTTGCTGACAGATCGTCTAATGATTGACTGTCTACCTTTTTTCTTTTCGATAAGATTGACTAGATCATCATAGCATAAACTGTTCCTAGCCCTGCACGACAGAGTACTCATGTCTGGCCAGTATTTCACCACATCTAAGTTAATTTGATGGAAGCTACAATTTGTACCTACCCACTACACAACCGACATAATGAAGGGGTAAAGTAACCTGTTACTTGAGTAATATTTGCCATGATGCTCATTGGTACCACTCATCTTTTCCTCAGCTCTCTTGATACATTCATGTCATGCAGTCAAGAGCATAATAGCGGATTTATTTCAACTTGTGAGCTTAATCATTTTCTCTTCAATTGAGGAAAAACTCAGGCAAATTTTTTTTTTTAACAATGTATAGGCGGTCCCTGAAGCATTCTATCCTTTCAACTAGTAATGATTTCATATTCCTAGTGTGCGTACCAGAACAATCATAAGTATCATTATCCATCAACTATCAATGATTTCATTTTATCGGGAAAGGACATCATGTATGTAGCTATAGATTAGGATAGCCCCATTAAAATCACCCGATTCTCTTGCCCTTAAAAATGGACATGGGAGACCAAAAAAAACGGATGAAGGGCTCTCAAGTACCCAGGTAGCCTTAAATTAGCTACGACTAGACAGGAGTAGGTTATTCATTGTTTTGCCTTGCCTTTAACTATCCCAGGAGCCAGAAACATGAGTACAAAAGATTAAGACGAGAAACTTGACATCAGAACCAAAAGAAGGCAATAAAGGGATTAAATTAACTAGCTCTTACCCAAAAAAAAAAAAACTAGAAGGCAGAACATCTAGAATCGAATCTAGCGAAAAATCAACATACCAATATCTGCCGAAAACCATATTGTGGGTATAAATGTGAGTACATCAGTAAAAGATCGAAGGTCGGGAATAATCCTGCACACTGCAAAATAGAACATGCGGGACACTGTTATGAATATCCGTGAATTTTGGTTTGGACTGTAATTGGCCTTAGAAACCACATGAAGCACACAGACACATAGGTGTTGTCTTATGATCTCTTCAAGTATGAAAAGGTCACCTCTAGAGTAGGAGATGGGGAATTCAGAGCAGCGTGAAGCAAAGGCAAATCCTCTTCGTCTACACAAGTCACTTCTCCAACAGGATATTTTGATCCATACCTTCCGGCCCTTCCTACGTTAAAGCCAATTTACAGATGGTTTAATATGGAGCATCACTCCCAAAATGTTTCATGCAATTAGTAATCCACAACACGAATTCACATTAGAGTTTGCACACTGAGGTACATACATGACATGCGAAGCATGCATTTGACAAACAGCTGTCGCTAGGAGAATATACTACAGTTTGATAGCTTTTACAGTGTTTAAAGCACACACTCTTCGCAACCAATTTCACAAGTAAACCACATGTAGCGACCTTTAAACAAGAACTGGAGTGAAGGGTATAAGATGGCTTTTGGCTCACTGCCCATAAGGCCAAAAATTTCCAATGAACTATTTCCGAAGCCAATTTTCCATGATGGACGATAATATGGCTAAAAAGAAGCAGAACAAGCAACCTTTTAAACGAACAAAGTTTGTGACAATATTAGGCTAATCTGGATGTGGTGAGCCTCGGGTTCTAAACTGATCAACCCAAAAACTCCCACTTTCTCATTATAAACTATATAGTGCATAACCCACCCATGGGTAGCTCAATTAGTTAGGGCGCACTTGGGATTGTGTGGTTAGGTGCACTGGTCCTAAGTTCGATTCCCCAAATGAGCACCTGTGATTTAAGTGGGGGGAGCGGGGGCATGGCGGTGGACTTTTGTGCTAGTCTCTCCCGAGAAATAGTCAAGGTGCGTGCAAGCTGATCCGGACACCTTGGTTATCAAAAAAAAAAAAAAAAACACTATAGTGCATATAGCTCGTCCACGACATGACTTCGTATCATAAATCCAATAACATGTTTCTAACTAAGCCATTGAAGCATCAAAATACCAATAGAACCAACATGTTTATCTTTTGGTACTTTTAATGACAGATTTGAAAAAACCCTCTCATGCAAATAATGTTATGTTGATGGGTACTGGCAGCTTTGTGCTCCGTTGATGAACTTTTTCCTTATTTGTTATGTTGGAATATATAAATATTAAACCACACATTCTTCTAATACCTTAAGCTTTTAGAGCAGATGGCAAGCGGTCCCACAAAATCTTTCATGGTATCAAAGCAGGAGGTCCAGAGTTCAAATCTTTCCAGGCCCCTATTTGCCTCCCCAATGAATTTGTCCACACTTAGTACTAGGCAAAAAAATCAGACTAAGCGTAAGGGAGAGTGTTGGAATATATAAATATTAAACCATGCATTATTCTAACAGCTTACGCTTTTAGAGCAGATAGCAAGTGGTCCCACAAAATCTTTCAGGTTAAAATGAAAACATTCGCATGGCACAAGCTTTTTTAGTGAACTTATGAAAAATCTGGGTGTGGCTTGGGGGTTGGGGCTTATTTTCTCGGTGAAAATAACGTTCAACCGTCACAACCCATTCAAATAGCAACATATCAAGACCTGATCATTGAAAATCGTGTCATGGA
The DNA here is from genome assembly GCA_028455895.1 of Rhodomyrtus tomentosa. Classification (NCBI taxonomy): domain Eukaryota; kingdom Viridiplantae; phylum Streptophyta; class Magnoliopsida; order Myrtales; family Myrtaceae; genus Rhodomyrtus; species Rhodomyrtus tomentosa. Next base: position 41,033,488 of record JAPCWY010000003.1, on the reverse strand, counting down.
CTTCAGACATGGAAAAAAAGTAGAAACAAAATCAAGCAAGCAGAATTTTGGCTCAAAATTAAATATTACACATATATGGACGCTCAAGTAGATGCAAAGCATACAAGACGAACATATGATGTCTTTATTGTGCCGACATGAAAAACATATGTACCTGCAATTTGCTTGATCTCTGGTACAGTTAGCTCACGAAACTCGATACCATCGAATTTTGTCATTGATGAAAATATGAGCCTGGAAATTTGCAGATTGAGACCCATTCCAATGGCATCACTAGCAACAAGAACATCAAATTCGCTATTCGCATCGTTGAACATGGTTGCCTGCAGTCCTAAAGAACATGCATCAGAGCATCTTTATTATTCGATGCTTTCAAAACACACGAATATGCGTTCTCTACAAGACAGAGGGGAACAGAAATCAAAATTTTAAAGCCACAAAGTACGACTATCATCCAGGAGGAGATATAGAATCTACAATGCATGGAGGTCTCATTTAGAGCTTTGGCAAAACAAAAAGAAAAGAGAAAATACTTTAATGGAGAGTGTTGAAATTGTTGTTGTCCCATATCGCTTGTTAATCAGTGTTGTATGCTCTTTATAGTCATATGGTCTCCCTCCACCTAATAGCTTAAGCTTTTGGGTTCGAATTTCTAACATGGTATTAGAGCTCAGATTACCGACAAGTCTAGACCCAACAGTCACTCGATAGAGATACGAGTAGTCGTTCTCTCCGACCCATGGCCCGATGTGTGAGGGGGAGATTGTTGGGGTTGTCCCACATCTGTTGTGGAAGGGGCTGGTGGTCGATTTATAAGTGTGAGGAAAAGCCTCAATCTTTGAGCTAGCTTTTGGGTTGAGAGAAGCCCAAGACCACCCAACACTGGTATCAAAGCCAGTGTTATTCTTTTACACGTATGTGGGCCCACCTCCATTAGTTAATTTCCACGTGCAGATTGCTTGCACGTGAGAGGGGGTATTGAAATTGTTGTTGTTGTCCCATATCGCTTATGAATCAGTGTTGTATGCTTTTTATATTTATGTGGTCTCCCTCCACCTAATACCTTAAGCTTTTGGGTTGCACTTTCTGACAGAGAGAATAGACTAGGAACATGTTATACGCAAATACAAAAAGATGTCTTACATAATCTGGACTTTCTGACAGAGAGAATAGACTAGGAACATGTTATACGAAATACAAAAAGATGTCTTGCATAATCATTAGTATGCAGGTTCTATATCTCTAAAAAAACATTAGTTACATTTACTGGCAAAAAAATTTCAGGAACAGTCAGGGAATATTAATACAAGGCCTCATTATAGCCATTTCTGACAGCACTGCATCAACTGCCACATGGTGCATTTATTTCATCATCTTCTTGTTTGTGGCTTTTGGAATGACATGCTCCTGAACCTCGATATCTGAACCTCTAAGGGAGCTTGAACCTTAAATTAAACCCCCAAGAGTTCCACTAGCATCATCAACATCAACACCTTTATCCCAAACTAGCATCATCCCCCAAGAGTTCCACCAGCAAAAAGAGCTAATTGATATATTAATTAGACTGATCATGCCATTTGAGGAGAGATTTTGTGGTGAGGAAAACTTCAAAAAGATTTTGTGGCGAGGAAAACTTCAGATTCATGTTAGTTACTCTATATCAATAGGAAAATGTTAAGAGTGCCTCTAGGGCACTCGTGAAGAGTCACTAGTTGTGCTTTCAAAACAAAAATATTTCTGTTTGAAGTAGATGATTGCTCAGTTGCCAAAGTTTGGTGCATGTGTTATTACCGTTTTAGTGGTGGTCTTAACTAGTACCCTCGGAGCACTCGTTAACAAGACCCTATCTATAAATATATAGGTATTAGAAAAGGCAAAATTGGCAGTTGCCTAGTTTGGCCTCTTCAAAGCAGACAAAAGTTCTCAGGCGTGAAATAATACCTGTCTTGTTCGAGTCTGAGGTGGCAATGAACCATAAACAACAGCACAACGATGTTCTCCCACTCTTTCAATCTGCTTCTACATTTTTAAAGTTGGGTTACAAGAATGTGATATTTCATCGTAATAAAAATTATAGCCTGATGAACAGGAGCTGAAAACATAAAAAGGAAGGAGATTCAAAACCTTTAGTCGGTAAATTCCAGGACGGGAAAAGGTGACCATGCAATCGCCTTTTTGTATTTCAGAAAAAGATCTCAGAGGGACTTTCAGTGGGACCAGAGGTGAAAGTCTCTCATAATAGTGAATCTAACAACCAGCAGAAAGCAGAAAAAGTAATTAAGCAATACGCTCAAGGCAGGCCAAAGCAAGAACACGTCAATATATTGGTAGGTACCATATTGTAACAAAGGGATATTTAAGTTTACCAGGAGACTAATTTGCATAAGAAAATATTTGAAAGCAAAAGTCATTGAGACGTCCAATTTTTTTCTAGATTCTATAGCAAGTACCAGCTACATGGAGTGGCCAAGGCATCATTTCCTGAGCATCCAAGGTAATGTGTTTCTCGAGATCACACGGTATTACATCTCTCACAGAAGGATGAAATTCCAAGAGATGTTATGCATAAAATATCATTAAATAGTATGTCTAGTGTACATGGCATATGTTAGTAAGGAGTTGAGAGTACAGCAAAAGACAAGTCGGCTTTCCTTCAAGCCATTGACACTGAAAATCAGATGTTACAAAGTCTTCCATTCTTCATACTGACTAGAAATTTTGTGTCACTAATACGAAATATCTTTCTTGAGTTGCCAATAAAAGCTATGGCAGAAAAAAATCCAATTCAAATATGAAAGAAAAGACGTCAGTACCTCAAGATCATCGCCTGTCACTTTCACTATATCTTCAACAAGAGCAACTGCTGCTGCATCTCCGCAAAGATGGAGCTCATCAGCAGCAAGTCCCAGTAGCGCTCGTGTAAACGAATATCCCCTCGTCTTACATCCCACCATCTGAAAATGAATCCCTAAAGTTAGAATCCTAAACAAAAGCCCTAATATCTGTGGATTTGGTATGACTTTATACCAAGGAAAAATGTGAAAAGCTCAATAGATGTTTGGCTACCACAAATTGCATGTTATTGATAGCCACAGGTATGAGATATTCAATTAATTTCATATACTATCCACTAAATCAACATTCCATCATGTGCATGATCTATTACACTTTTAATGAATCTACTTCAGGAGTTATGTGTTTTATGGCAAAATTGTCTCATGAACCAGTCACCAACATGCCTGGATTTCATCGATAATGGCACAATGATAATCTGACGTAACATCAGCCATCTCAACCGTTGTAGACTTGTGCTTTGCACCTTCAACTTCCTCCCTCTCTTGTCCCGTAATCAAATCACAAGGAACTTTTTTTTTATTCATTCTTGTAGCCACTTCCCAGGCCAATAACCTCAAGGGACCACAGTATACACCTGAAGTTTGTAAAGTTAATTCAGAAAAACAATAAATCTGGGGCAAATTTGCAAGTAATGCATACATATTAACCATGTGAATCCACAAATTCCCTTCCTGCAGAAAGGGCTATAAACACATTGCCCATGTAAATCTAAGAATATTAATTGAAAAGCCTCCCTCAACTCCTTGCGTGCAAGTCAACTATCACATTTTCAATTCCGACAAAACAAAGTTTCACATGCTTTAGACATGTACAGATTATCCCCATGTGTGCTTGCAGCAAATGGCTTTTGCATGAGAACCACATGATAACCCCTGTTAAAATTGGCTGAAAGAGTGAAACTTCTTACTACATATAAGTTATGCCAGATTTATTTAACATTCTGAAAATCAGGCAGGTACATTGAATATCTACCTTTCTATACAAGGGTGGGCGATTCCACAAATCAAAGTACTCCGAAACATAAAGAAAAGCTTGCCTGACAAACTCAGCTCCAGTTGCTTCAGTGCAGAATGCGTTTTGCCACTGTTAGTAGGACCTACATGGAGAATGACCTTGCGCCTTTTCTTCCGTGCCATGGGGTACCATGTATGAGGACGACTGGAAAATTGCACTTTCTTCATAATGATGGCAATTAAAAGATTGCAGATGCATGTTGAGGGTATGAGTTGAATAACATAGTTGAAGAGATCAACTTTTCAGGCAACGTTGCTTGACATACCATATGCATATAAATGGACCAAATACTAGATACATGGGTAGACATAATTTTTCGTAGCCCCAAAAAGACATCTATCAAAAAATAAGTTATCCCACTACAAAAGTAGCTTCATCACATACAAAAATATATTCTACAACAATATGAAGACAGTGATGTATGGCACTGACAAAAAGAAAGGCACACAAAACAAAGCACTTTAAACTGATAAAGAAAACGAACACGTGGTTGATGAACGAAGGACATGATATCGTACGTTAGGTCTGTGAGATCCAACTTGCTGGAAATGCTGCAACTTCCATCTTTCAGGTCTGTGAATTCAAACTTTCTGGTGCCGCTGCAGCTTCCATAGTGCCTTGTTGTCTTCAATACCGCCGTCTTCCATATGCCCTTTAATTCCAGCCACAGCCAAGACGACTCCACATTATCTATCAATAGCAACGCCATACCAAAATGTGCAAGGGTACAATCAAATCAAAAAGCCTCCATAAAGTTTGATGCAAGAACAATGTTTTTTTCCCCCTCTAGAAATGAACACACAGAACAAAATCTATAACATATGCATGGCGACAATGATAGCATATGGTCTCCTGTTGTACAGTGCTCATAGGACCTCATTTAGTAGGAAGTTGCACTAGAATAGTGACACCCTGTGATTCTTGCGTTTCCATCATATTATCTCAATACAGAGGTTATTCTCAACCGTCAACAAATAATATTGTCAACACAAATTGTTATCTAAGATCATATTGATCCGCAAATATCTACTTGTGAGTGTGACAATCAGCAATATACTTTGGACGCCAGAAACAAGTACCGCTAGACTTAGTTATATTGAATGACAAAAGTTTCTGTCAACGGAGTTATGGAAAGAACAAAGAAAGGCCGATACCAGCAAATTAAAACAGTGAAACAGGATATCAGCAATGTCAAGACACTGACCAAAGTGCCAGACTTGGATGACCGGTCTACCCGATTATAAGAATCACATATATTTTGGTGGACATCCAGATGCATTTGAAATTGGTCACCTCCCCAGTCCCAAGACAAAAAAACAAAATGTACTTCTGGTAGACAAGATCCTAATTCTCAAAATTCACCTCAAGTTACAGGAGCTAGAAATCCAGCTTCCAGCATAGAATCAATTCATTAGCCAATATATATATATATATAGTCCCCCGGTTGAAGTCTCCTACCTCAACAAATGTATTCTCAGACCAGCTAACCCAAACCAGAAAATCCAAACAAAGATAAAAACAAAAAAGAGCAAAAAACATTTTAAGCTGAGCTAAAACCCATTAATCAATGACGCAGCAAGGAAAATCCATAGAACAATAAAGAATCGGGTAGAACGCGAGTTCAAGGTCAGACCTTTGAGAATGGAAGAGACACCCAATGCCGAGACTCGCCGCCGGAGTAACAGAGCAGCCATTAACGGTCGCGGAATCGCTGTTGGTGGCGATATAATTCGTGTGCTTGCGAGTTTAGTTTATGTCACAGACGAGACATCACGGGAGCGAAACGCGTGTTGCCGATTCTTTGAATTATGACCGTAATTTCAGAGCTAAGAAGCGGAGGAAGACGACGACGTGCGCTTTACGCTCCCCAAACTCAGCGCCTACCCAAGCATGTAGGAGTTCGCCGGACGATCCGCCGATTTGGCGTAAATAGTGAAGCCATAGAAAATGTCCCAACTTTTTTTATTTATAAAACGGAAAATTTCAAAAGAGGCCGAAGCGCCCCCTTTTTTTTTAGAAGATTAATATCACCAAAGTTCTTAAATCAGTATGTTTATGGTAGATTGGTTCCAAACTATTTTTATGATCATTAAAAATCTCAAATTAGCATACTTATGAAAAATTTATCCTAAAACGGTGTACTTGTGACAAATTTACTATATGTTAATTTTTTTAAAATTTAACTTCAAATTGCTCAATAAGATGACACGTGATAATTCACGAATGTACTACTTTAGGATTTTTACCCTCTTTTTATTACATTTGTAGTAATTTAAAATTTTTCGTGATATTAACTTAATTTAACTTAGGGTTTTTTTTCAATCAAAAAATTAGTTTACGGTAAATTTATCATGGTATACAAGTTTAGTATTTTTTATGGTAAAAAAATAATTTTAGGTAAATTTGTCATAAATATACTAATTTGAAATTTTTCATGGTAAAAAAATAATTTTGGATAAATTTTTTACATGTATACCAATTTATGATTTTTCGTGGTATTGACATTTTTATAAATTAGGCCTTGAAATAAACCTAATTTCAAAAAATGCACTCGTTATTTCAAAGAAAAATATGAAAAGAAATATTTTTGTCATTTCTCGTTATCTAAATTTTTTTCTTTTTACTTTTACTGTTTCTTTTTGTTTTTGGGCCTCGCCTTTGGCGGGTGAGGGTCGTCCCACTCAGGCAAGGTCGCCCATGGACATCATAAGCCTCACCCGACGATGTGAGCTCTCGCCGGGTACAAGTGAGATCCGCCCTTCCCAGATCTGGGGCGAGTTCGCCGGCTCTCACCCAAATGATCAAGTAAATATTGTGGTTGTTAAGAGGTCATTAAATACAGCATTAGCACCACGTGAAGCTTACGTTTAAAGAATTCGATTTTTATTCGCTAAAAGAGCAAAGTTAATTTCTGCAAACAAATTGGGAAAAACAAATTCAAAATTCGTCATTCCGGCCTTTGGATGAGCATAGGCCCCGCCACAAAGAAGCCGAGGCGAGCGTTCGATGGCGAGCTACCACAAGGGTCAATTCTCAATGGAGAAAAGAAAACAACACATTAGGGCAATGTGACCTTCGAAGCGCTGCAAAAAAAAAAAAATATATCTGTAATCCGACCTAACCAATTGTTCTACTTCTGAATTTTTGTGGTATGAAAGTATGGTTATTGTGTATAGTAACGTTTCTGTTCTCGAAATAATTTTTGGAATAGAAACACTTTTTTCTATTTCTATTCTCAACTACGATTTTTGGGAACAGAAACACGTTCGGTAACTGCAAAAAAATTATGTTCCCGAAACGAAAAATAAACATGAATGCGTTACGTTGGGATTGAGAGAGGGATTGAGGGGATGGTGCAAGCCCAACTCATGTCATCGCTAGCCGTGTTCTAAAATCTTTTCCAAAAATTGTTCCGGGAAAACAGAAACAAGTATTTTTTTTTTTGTTTTTCATTTATGCTCCAAAAATGTTATTTTTTCTAAAATGTGTTCCTAGAACATTTTGGAAATATTTTTTTGCAATACGCATTTCTGTTCCCAAAGCGTTGCAGAAACACTTTGGGAACAGAAATACTTTTTTATGGAGCGTTACCATACGCATCTAAATATCCGAGATGAACAAATAAAATACTTCTAAAAAAAAATTAGGATTAATTCCTCTATGTATTTGCCCCATTGTTGTTGCCATCCAATGTAACCGTGCTGGTCCCTAGATCATATACATGTCTGGATAGGTCTAATAGTTTTGTCCATAACATAGGCCTTTCTTCAACGAGCACAGATGGGCATAGTCGATGTTAGCACAGACAGAGCAGTAGAAACATGTGCTAGGATGATGTCAATAGCATAACACCTTGAATAGCAAGAACAGAAACACAACATTGTACAGCAGCTCTGTGGGCCTGTCTTCCCCATCTGATGTCTGGTCGCTTGGGTACCTGAATGCATCCAATTTCTCGGCACCGTTTCGATCCGCAGTCGAATTTTGGCGTACACCGAAGTTTGCGGAGTTGGCTCCTCCTAAAGCAGCAGATAGTTCGGTGTCATCTGGTGTGACCGGTGGAAACACTACCGGCGGAGCGCGATCTGTGATTGCTAGGAAAAAGGAAGATGAACTTTCATAGCCTTAGTAAAAAGGAAAAAAAAAAATTAGACATACGAAACCGGTAACGACACCCCCCTCCCCCCCCAAAAACAAGAAAAAAAAAAGAAAAGAAAAAAGAAGAAACCAAGAGAAATAAGCGCTTGAATAGGCTTAGTGTGCGAAAGTTTACCTCGACAAAGGGCCAGAGGAGGTATCGACACATAGCAGTTCGACGATAGCAACGAGAATCCATTCCCGAGGAGCGGTTCGGAAGACGTGAACAGTGAGCAGAAGCAGTCGAATCCCTGTCTAATCACCGCATTGACGGCGATGCAGCATGCTTCTATAGACCCCTTGTCTTGTTTTGAGCACTGGCCTATTTCCTCCACAAGACAGCCCTGATACGTGGCTCCCGCTATACATCGCGTCGAATACAACGTAAGAGCTAGACAAAGAGACAATGTGAAGAAACTTAGGCGGCTGGAGACCATGATGTTCATCTTTCTCTTCAATTCAAGCTGCTGTAAAGAATTCATTACCTTCACAAGTTTATGAACAAATGCAATGCAAGTCCTCTGACCAGAAGGGACGATTCTCATGCTCGGGCAGGCGTCATTACCAGAATGCCCCAAGTCATAGTCACAATGGCATGATCGTAACTTCTTAGGTGATAATCATCGAATACATCTTGAAGGGCGGGGCGGGAAAACCAGCATTTACCGCGATGATCTCACAGTAGTCAGAGCATGAAATTGTGAAGGCATGATCAACTTTCTCCCCCCAACTGCTAGGGAGGTTGAGTTTTGTGATAGGAGCATGTTGCTTTTGTGAAAGTGTGAATCTCACATGGCTGAAAAGCTCTCAGCAAGTTTCGCGCTTAGAGATCTCATCCTTCCAACTGAAAACAGGTCTAGACCGCATAGCGGACTCGTTTTTCCTGTGAGTGATAACATGCATTCTCAAGACATCTGTGCAAGTTCGGAATGAATTCGTCAATGTACTCTTCGTGCAAAACCGTTTGTAATTTCCAGCAATCAGATTCAGGACATTGCTTTTTGATTAGGATCAGCATTGGCTTTGCTTCTGTGATTAATATCCTCTAGCTCAAGCCCGAGTTCTTCAAACAGTATAAAAGAAAGCATATTTTTATTCCCACTCTCAACACTCCATTATGAAACAAATATAATCTTATTGTACAAAACAAATAACCAAATGACTCTCTCGCCCGCTATCCTGAAAAGCCCTACTACAATAGCCACACCCCCAAAAGAATCACCACAGATAATATTGAAAGAAGAAAAATTAATACAAAATCAAGCAACAATTCCATGATAGATCAGTAGTACTTCAAGAGAGTGGATGCCAATGCGACTAGCAGCAGCACCGGTGAGCAAACATTGGAGGGCCCAGCAGCCGACGGGTTTACATTAGAGCGGCTCCCAGTGGTTTGCGTTGGATTCGCCGAAGTGACTGTTGGAGATGGCGGAGTCGAGAGCGAAGGCGTGTCGGATTCTGGGGACAGAGCTGGCGGGTCGGGTTGAGAATCTGTGGACCCTGCTGCACAAAACCAAGAAAACTGAAACATGCACCTGATAAAGCTTACAATATTTAGTAGCATTTGTTCATTGTTTTGCAGAAACGTGTGTCTCGTGTGGATATCAGTTACCTGTCGGACTGCTTGCAGGAGAGGATGAGGGAGAGAGATTCGGTCCGAGAGTGGCAGGACCTGAAAATCGATGAGGAGAGTTAAATCAGTCGATGATTCAATTGATTGAGTTTGCAAATTCTCCTCTTGCGATGGTTGAATTCAAATTCTTGAGAGGGTTTATCTTTAGCTTCCTTAAATTCGATCTACTATCCCACGTTGCTTACACAGGATTTATATACTCTTTATGTACACGTAGTCTTCTCCACCTAACGGCTTAAAATTTCTGTCAGACATTCTAACATGTATTAGCAAATATCTCACGGTAACATCCTTGAGAAACGGTTTCTACGGTAGATGAGATGGGGCAGCAATTCATCGTCCAAAAGAAACGGCGAAATTCATATCAAGTTCGTGCTTTATGCTTAGCGATTCAATCTACTAACAACTATAATAACTGCAGGAGCAACAAAGCATGACGATTCAAGGCGAAAGGGTGGTACCTGGAGCAGGAAGAGGCGCGCCCGTAGCTGCAAGTTACAACGAAATGGAGAAAATTAGATGGAGTCTAGGACAGCACTCAGGAAGATACAATCATATGAGTAGAGATTAAGTGTGAGCGACACCAAAATTAGTAGGACTAGCATACATTTGCACTGGAGGGGAACACCAGGCATGTTGCAGGCGCGAGGCAGCGAGATGGCAAGGGTCCGGTTGACGGGCATCTGGAACGGAACCCCACCGGCCACGATGAGGCACAGGCAGCTCATCCCGCTGTTGGTGAGCGACTTGAGGGAGTCACAACACTGCGAGGTCGGCGTCGTGCCGTTGAGGCTGCTGTTGGTGACGAAGTTCATGCACGGCGTGAAGCTCGAGATCATGGAGGGGGTGCATGGCGTGGTGATCTGGCCACGCACCGGAATAGTGGTGATCGAGAGTGCGATGGCCACGGTGAGGAGTGGGAGAGAGAGTGAGAGGGGCCTGAAATGCTTCATTTTTGACCAGGGATTGTAGGGGAAAGCTCTGCTTGTTTGGAGAAGACTGGGAAAGCTTTTCAGGATTGGAGTATGGGAGTGTTGCTTGGTGACGAGGAAGGGGAAAGACGGTGATGGAATTTATAGGTATTGAGAAGTGGAGGGAAGTATGACAGGAGTTCAAAATTTTTCATTTTTTCATTTTTTTGGCTGAATTTGTTGGGAAAATGAAGTTGGTGCTGGAGTTAAGCTACCTTTAACAAACCTGTAGCTTTCAAAGAACAGGTGTCGAGGACTTGTGACAAGATTGGTGGATCGGCATGTATGCTTGTGGACCCCGTTTTGACCTACTTTTTGATTGTACGAGGGGCTCCTGCTTGCGTGTCACTTGCTTATTGGCCGCCTTCCAAGGATTAGAAGGTTGTAGTTGCGCTAACAAGGTACCATGGCAGGGTATTGAGTCTTTTGACCTAGTGTTTCCGTCCTTAGCGAACTGGGCTTTAGAAAAAACAGGAGAGAATTTCGGGGATTGAAGTTTTGAATAATCAAGAGCAAATTGAGGGTTTTGTGCATGATGCTCTTCAAGGTTGGATGATCCTGAACTCAACTCTGGCTAACCAATCAAACCCATTTTTTCTAATTCTTAGTAATTTTAAAGGAAAGAAAGATAAAAGAAATGTCCCTTGATTGTAAGAAAAAAAATGCCATTTGCATTGATGATTATTGTATGAGCAGGACTCATGTGAGCCCAATATGTTGCGGTCCTTAAGGCTAATCTGATCCAATAGTTCTGAGGTCTAAATATGTGGCTCTATCCGCAAAATCGGGAATCCCAAAAACTTCTGTTACGGTCATAGAGCACGATGAACATTTATTCATTCCCATCCAATCAAAAAGGTCTTTTTTTTTTTTTGTTGAATGCCTTAATTCCTCCATTTTGAGAAATTTTAAGATAAAAAACACTTTTTTGATCCATTTTATTAATTATTTTATCAATTATTTAATCATTATTAACCCCAACTAGTATATTGAAATTATAATAAAATAATATTTTTTAATATAAAAAAATCAATTTCCATTTTGAATATTCAAAAAATATTCGAATTTTTAATCCGAAGAAATAAAAAAAACTTGATGAATTAATTTCAAGATACAAGGCTTTCCGAGTCCGAGTGGCGGCATGGCATCTTCTAAAACAAATAGAATATGTCCTCTAATAAATTCAATTCCTAATTTCAATTCCGTAGAATTGGTTTGCCCCACTCTTTTATTTTAATTAAATTAAAACAATTTTATGATATTTTCCACTTTAGAACATATATTAAGTCATATATCCTTTTCAATCGTTTCAATTGTAATTATAATTTTTTTTATAAACTTATCAGTCGATGAAATCGGGGCTTTTTCAGCTGGATCGGAATCGATTCTATGATTGAATAGCAGAAGTGCTACTTAGCAGTATAAACTTAGAGAGACAGACAGAGAGGGGACTCTATCATACCTGCTCACTCCTAGGATGAGAAGTATTTCCCTTGCTTTTGGCAGGAAAAGTTCCAACCTTTGTTGCATCTCGATAGAGTGAGTCTACTTAGCGAACTGGCAAGATGCGGAGATCGATTGATCAATATGAATCTCAAGAATTGATGGCCAATCGCCACCGCCTTGTCCTGGAAGGTCCGGGACGAGGCGGTACTTGTGATATTTTCCCCCGGGACGCATGTTTGGCAATTTTTTGGATGGTAAATACCATTGGGTGGGTTACTTTTTGTTGGCATTGGAAACACATCACATTATGGCAGGATAACGTTTCACAATTTAATGAATCTTCCACTTATAATTTCGCACGATGATTCATTAGGATTGGATTACATGGTTTTTCAAGAATTTTTGCCAAAAGATCGTACTAGACACTGCTATGGAGGCTCTCGTCGATTATCTAGGGTGGCAAGTCAAATGAAGGGGCTCGTGCAAGTACCATTAGATGCTTCGATTTCTGTGGTGACTAGACTGAATCATAAGGATTGTGGCAACAGGCGTGCCCTGATCATGGTTGAAGCACACATGTTAGGACGGTTTAAGCAAGCAGTTCTTCTCTTCTTGAGGCCGGCATCCATCCGAGCAGGATCCTTTTTAGCAGGAAATATAATATCTTTAGCATGGGATTTTTAGGGCGAGGATTTTTAAGCTTGATACCCAATCAACTCGACCGGTTCAGAGTCGCGAGAGAAGCAAGCAAAGTAGAATAGACTTTTCAAGAAACAAGACGAGGAAGCGGAGCTGTCTACGCACTGATCAAACCTAACGAGTGACCGGCACTGTGACGGGGACTTATAATTTCCAAGGGTACATGTAATGGCATTCTGTTAAACAACCTTCAACAGTTGACCACACAACTCCAGCTCATCATGCTTATGACTTCTTGACGCAAGTTTCCTCAGTTTGGAACTCATTAATTTTTTTTTAATTATAAATAAAACATGTACCAATCAGTTGTAACCAATAGTTAGTAGTTGGCCACCTGAAGAACCAAACAGACTTAATTCACAACAAGAACCAAACACATAAACATGGTCCTGTCCCTAACATCTATGTCAATATGTCCAGAATCGTGACATCAAACGAAATTTCTGATATGCCAGAAAAGATCCTATGAGGAAGTGGTAGGAGAAGTTTGGTGACCCAAAATCAACAATTCCTGAAACTGTTCCCCCTCTCTCTATAAACCCAAACCAGTTGCCCTCTTTATCTTCACCCCACCGAGCTGAACTCATAATCCAGGACTTGCAAGTTCATCCTTTTGGCATCAGCCCGAAATTGGAAACAGGAAAGATCATCCAATGGCACAGACTAGGATGAGAATTGTGGCTCTGGTCTTGGCCATGGTGGCTGCTGGAGCTTCGGCTCAGTCGTCGAGCTGCACGAACGCGCTGATCAGCATGTCCCCCTGCCTCAACTACATCACGGGCAACTCCTCGTCCCCATCCTCGAGCTGCTGCTCGCAGCTCGCCAACGTGGTCCGCTCGGAGCCGCAGTGCCTGTGCCAGGCCCTCAACGGGGGTGGCTCCTCCCTCGGTATCAGCATCAATCAGACCCGGGCCCTGGCCGTGCCCAGCGCTTGCAACATCCAGACTCAACCGATCAGCCGTTGCGAAGGTGAGTGTGTGCGCACACGAGAACATTGAAACTGACATCTTTCATTTCCGATTCCAAACCATTTGTATCTGCATCTTACTTTTTTGTACTGATTGGATGTATCAGCGGCTGCTTCGCCCTCCGCATCGCCTACCGGAGCTCCTGATACCCCCAATGCAGTTCCTTCAGGTACACTCTCCATACTCTATCGTCATAGAAAATCTATCGGTTCGATCGTTTCGGTAAGCAGTACAAAGGCAACAACGAAACATTATCTCAATTGCTAATCACCCTGGCCGTCATGATTTTCCTTTTTATGTCCATTTCGGTTACAATTTGGCTGTGAATATTCATCTTGTTGATCGGAGACATCCCCATTTATTGTCGCAGATTCCGGAACGAAAGACACACCGTCGACCAAACAAGAAGACTCGTCAGCACGAAGCATCGCCGAGTTGTCGATTCCGCTTCTCTTCGCCCTCCTCTTCGCAGCGTCATATGCCTAAGCAAATACCTAATGCCTTAGCTTCAGACCCATTCATTGACCAGCCACCACCACCGTTTCCACATTTCTTGTATCATCAGAATGCATTCGTTCATCATTGTTTTTTTACCTTTAGCTCGAGTGGCGCATGTATTGCATAATTCTTTATGGTATTATAAGTATATAATTCGTATCTATGGGGCAGATTTTTCATTTAATAACGGGAGCCCTTTAAGATTGCAAATGGGGTGGTTGGCATGATTTTCAGTTTCAAATGACGTACTTACATTAAGGACAAAAAAAGAGATTAGTCTTGGCATGACGCAACTATAGAAGAGCAAGCGAACAAATTTAAGAACAATTACATTAAGGAAGATATATGAGCCTATTGGCCCAACACAATGCTCATTGCCACATAATCTTAACGGCAGAAATACACCAAAAGTACCAAAATTTATGTACGGTGCTCACTTTAACGCCGAAAATTTTCGCCCGACTCACTTATGCCAAATCAGAGGAAAAAATAATCAACAAAGTGACAACAGCGAGAAATTTGGCCAAAAAACACATGGCATTTGTAATTAATTTTTTTAAGTGACATGTCATTTTAATTTCTTTTTTTCAGTGACATGTCAGTTTTTTTTTTTCCTATTTTCGTCCTACCTTCTTTCTGGTCAGTTGCCAAACTGCGAATGGGCCAGAGGGAGAAGGGAGGAAAAAGAAGAAGGAAAAATGTGTTAAACAACGTCGTTTTATGCCTTAGATGTTGAATTGACTCCAATTGGACTACGTTGGCTTTAGATGTTAATAAAAAAAAATAGTCATGTCACATTTCCGACCAAGCATGTTGGAGTTGGCACTTGATTGATAATTTTTCATAAAATTTAGTAAGTAAGGACGCGGATGATAACCGTTATGTTTATCTTTTTTTTTTTAATTTTTTTTTTCTGGAAACAGGTTTGGAAAAAAAATCTGTTTGGTAAAATTATTTTATTGTATTATCTTTGGGATAAATTTTAGCCTAGAAATAAATTTATATTAAATAAAACATTAAAAAAAACTTACTGATTGGAGCATTGAGTTTTAGTTCTGAATTTTTAATTTGCATTGGCATTTAATTGAGTTTGGCCAAAAAAAAACATCGAGCGGAATATGTCCACGAGGCTTTACCCCTTGACGCAAAAGCGCTTAGCACAACTCAGGTGGATCAGTGCCGTAAACCCGACATTTTTTAGTTCAAATTGGAACTCCTAATTCTCGAAGACATTGAAAACAAACTTAAGCAACTTAGGCATCAGCGCCAACGACATTATCAACGGGTGCATTAATCAGGGCACATCGACTGAATCGACATTTGAACGAGACGTAAAACCAACTTAGGGGTAGTTGCGCCCTAATGGGTGTACCCGAAATGGGTTTCCAATATCAGAAAGTATATGATATAGCTACTCGATCTCTCTCGATCAAATGATTTCGGATCTCCCTCTACATCTTGAGTATCGGTGATGGGACATAGAACTCAACATCGATCCATATTAAACTTGAAGGCGGCGCTCCCTAGCTTCAACTGACGGACTCTGGATCGTCTTCCATACTTTTTGTATGGCAGACGGATACCCACCGCCCAAAAACATTTCCCCCCATAAAAAGGGGAAGGGGCGGTGGGGATGTTCATGCTCCTCTGCCCGGATCCTGACTGACGTTGCTTCTGGACAACATTGGTTATGGATCGGATTCGGACCCATCATCTTAAGGGCCATACAAGGCCGAAGATGAATGTTTTTGGGCCCAAGGATCAGTTAGTTTGATTTTGTTTGGGCCCGTTGACTCTAAACACAAGTAGCTAGAACAACTCATAGGTGTTCGTCGGTGGTTGGGTGGCCGGGCCATGAGGGATTTGAGAAAAGTCAAGTCTTTGTAGCTGTTAAATTTGCTGCCGAAGCTCGTGATAATCCATGTTAATAGTCAAATTATCGTTAAATGATTTAATTTTTTAACTAGAAACGAAATGAAATAGCTCATGAGAGAATGAACGAAATCCTTATAAAGATTAGGGTGAAGGTAACTGATCTATATCATGGCAGGTGCAATCTGTGCCCTTGACGATGGAAGGACGACGAAGTTAATGACTGGAGGGTGATTGTCACTGCGCCTTGTTACTCGATGGCAACCATCACATGTGACTTTTGTTTCGAGTTGCCGACACTATCGTTCCTATCACTACCAAATCATCAGGGGCGATCATAGTCGATGTAAGCTAGAGTCATAGACATCATTACATCATAGGCCCAATCCAAAAAAAAACCTCAAACTTTTGACTTTTTCCTAAAAATATCCACAACTTTTTTTTATCTCCTATAAACCCTCCAACTTTGTCCTTTATCCCAAAAATATCCACAACTTTTTTTGACTCCTAAAAAACCTTCAACTTTTGAATTTGTCTCAAACTACCAATCCAATCACAAAAAAAAACCCCTTAAAACCTATCTCGTAGAATTCTCGACAACCTCGACATCGGCCGTTTAGCTTCTGTCGAAACTCCAAGTGATTCTCAACCATTGCCCGACGATGTGGCCTTATTCTAAGACAATAGCAACCCTCATCATTGGCTCCTTATCCGTTGATAGTTCTCGATGCCAATCGAGCCTCCCATCGAGGAATATCGTGCCGACCCTACATCTGTGACAACAAGTTACTGCCAACCATGCCTATGTGATAACAAGCTGCTGCCGATTCTACTTCTGTGACGATAAGCTGCTGCCCCCAACGCTTTATTGTGATCATCATTTCAGTAAAGGTTTAAAGTATAAGAAGAAGACTCGTTAATATATTATTCCCACTGAAATTTGTATGTGAATATTGAGTAACTCAATTATGTCTCGAAATGAATGAATGAGACTGTAATGTGTCAAATATTCTCCTTTGAAACAATTGCAAGTACATTTTGATCTTTGTCGAACAATCATGAGTTTTGTTCAACTTAGCACAAAACACTCATTTTTTTAATAATTGTGGTAAATTTGGGACAAAATCAAAACTTGCAGGTTTTTTAGGAGACAAAAAAAGTTATGGATATTTTTTGGACAAAGACCAAAGTTTGAGGTTTTTTTTTTGGGATAAAATCAAAAATTGAAGGTTTTTTAGGAGACAAAAAAAAGTAATGAATTTTTTTGGGACAACCGTTAAAATTTGAGGTTTTTTTTTTTTTGAAATTAGGCCTTAGATCATATTAGTCTCATGTGGGACAATAGTTATGTGTGAGTCTGAAACGGTGGGGAATAGGGTGATTGTCACAAACCATCTTATTAAAGCTTCAAGCTCAAGTCAAATTATGTATGGTTTTTTTTTTTTCCCTTTGCTAATAATCTATTGAAAGAACTCACTTAGCCTAGATAAACCCTCTCAGGATTAGCGGTTAACCAATTGAGACATGTTTAGGTCAAAAACAAAAGGTCATCCATTCTAATCCTATCAATTGCATGCAAGCTGCTCCGAGTCAGTATCACTTACACAAGCCATATAGCTATTGTCCTAAGAGGGTTTACAAGATATCTCATGGACATCCAAGTAGCCGGATCTCCACGTCCATATCCCATAGTTGAGAGAGAGAGAGAGGGGAAAAAAAACGAGTCACCATAGAGTAAAACTCGAACTCGAATGATTCTGAGTGAACGAACGATTCGTGTTCTTACCAAGAATGATTCGTGTTCTTCAAGAGCTAATCTTTTTTACCCATATTGGAAGACCATAAAATCCATCCTTGCCTCCACCAATCTCTCACTTTTTGCCCTAGATTGCACCCCCACCATCTTTTGTTCCCCAATAAATAAAACCATCCTAACTCCATTTCCACCCGCATTACGTCGGTATAAGACAGGATGACCTTTAGATTCGCCAACTTCTGTGTCCCTTTCAAGTTTCTTATCATGAAAGGAACGCACTCGTGTTTTATTTTGTTCCCCCCCATCGAGATCCCGATTCACTCCTCTCCCACTATCTTTATGACAAATTCTGGCATCGTCGCCACGAAACCCCACCCCCCCCCCCCCCCCCCTTAGCGACGTTCAAAAAGCGCAATAAGGGCAGGCTTTGAAATTCCTTTTCCAAAGCGTGTCTATCCTACAAGACATTTTTATGACGTGTGTCGTGGCACAGCAACATCCACTGCGAGCTGAAAAGGCATTATCAGAAGGTTTTCCCGTCAATTTTCTTAACCATCCGTCTTGTTCCGAGCTCGATGCCTTTTTTTTTTTTTTTTTGGCAATTCATTGGACAATGTTCGGGAGGGCACTTGAAAAAGAACACGACATGTTAATTAGTGCTAACTTTGAATGCGACTCTTCAAATGTTACCAAATGAAAAATTAAGGACCGTAAGATAAGGATGGCAATACTGATAAAGAAGCTGCTACGAAATGTTTCATTTGGACCAAACCGACTTTGAATATTGGTAAGGAAGCTGCTAGATTGAAAGCATGACAATACTGTCAGTTATTTCTGATCGCACGATCTCCCAATTACTGAGTATTTTATGCAAAACACGAAATAATAGTGTGTGGGTCTACGGTTGAGATTATACAATCATAGACAATACTACTAGGGAACCATTTTCATGTTCATACAATGTGGTGAATAATTGAGGGCTGGTCTACTTAGGCTTGACACCACAAGTCCTCGACCGTCTGATGCGGGACTCAAGACGCTGCGAACCCTCCTTGCTTTGTCGGTGTCGGTCGTATCGCACTATGATCCCTGTACATGTTGAGCGGCCAATCTATTCTTACCTCTCTCCGCCATCCTAAAAGCCTATGAGGAGCAGCATCTGGTCTAGGGTCTCTTGCGGCGATGGCTCTCTTCAATTGTCAGATCGGGCGTGGACTCGGTAAGTTCCATAAACCACACATCTACTGAAGCAGGTCTTATGATGATACATTATGGACAACCCGACTTCTTTCCTGTGGGTCAAGCTCCCAAAAAAGTTGCTTGGAGAAAGATTAAAAATAAAATTAGAAAGAATTGCGTTAACTTTGAGTCGAAATGACGGGTCGGAGCCCCTATCTATAGCCAAATTTGTGCATCAAAGGGGGATGTTCGAAAGCATATTCCTTAGGATATAAAGCAAAGGAAAATGATGGAAATGATGAGACTAATGATGGAAATTAAAAGTAAAATGTCGGGAAATCGCAATATGGGCCTATAACTGCATGAACCAGCGATGTGCTTAGCCCGTGTTGCGTAGGCCTACGTTGGCCAGGGCGGCCCAATGTCTGTGGCTTGATCACGCGATGGGCACGTGCAGCCCAGCCAACGGCCATGCCTTGGTTGGGGCAGGCGTTGCGACTGCCATGTGCGCTCTGCCACCATCGATGGTCTGTATTTTACTTTTGAAAAATATAAAAATCTTACATGATTTTTATATTCTGAGGCCCAAATCTCTTGTACTGCTCGGCCCTTTATTACATAAAGTGTGATTCTGTTTTGACCAAATAAAAAAAAAATTTTGTTTGTTTGAGTTCTATTTGACCCCATTTTTTCATTCCTGAAAACCTCGTGGCTTGAAATTTGTGAAAACAAAGTCCAAGCTTTGAGAAAAAAATATCGAGACTCTGAATTTTCAAGAATCGGGCAAAATGGATGGTCGCCATAACACCGTGCTTAATTATGAAAATTCAATTAATCATATTTATGAGGCGCTAATATTATGCTCTAATCATTAGACTTGTATGACTTTTAGTAATAAAAAAGTATGTATATCATATCTATTATTACATCGAACATATGCATTATTTCTCAACCATTTACATAATTCTAATATTTTATTTGTTAAACACGCAATAATTAGATTTGGGTATCAGGATATAACTCATGCAGTCCACATAGATTTTAAATTGTGTTCAACGTAAAATACATTGGTAAAGTAAGTGGGAGGAAACAAACAAGAGACTTATAAGTTTATTGTAGCAGGAATTACGAATCAAATATTAAAACATATCGTGAGTCTGTGGTAACCTTGAAATACAATAATCATTACTATAACCCTAGGTAAGGGGAGAATTATTTCCTCGAGCTTACATGATTAACCAATAGGACCATAGGAGTCCTCAAATCTTTTGCAGAGGGGTAAAAAGCCGATCCTTCTATGGAGTCTCATCAAACCTTTTTTTTTTTTCTATCCACCACCAAGCCATCCTCAACAGAGATGACGTGGACACAAGGAAATTGCCAAGTCAATGTGCGGGCCCCACAGCTTTAAATGATTAGGGTGCCGCGGGATCATTCGTTCGTTCACTGGGTGTGTGGGTCTCGATTCGCCACCGCACGATCTATTGGTACCCTAATTAAAATGAGAAAATACTCCCCGAAGCAGAGATGATGACGTGGACACAAGCAAGTGCCAAGTCAATGTGGGCCCCAAGATTCATCGGGCGGATGCTCCGTCTATGCCTCCATCATCCATGTTTTTTCATGTCCTTGTAAGAGAGAGGTCCTCGAAGACGAGCTAAGCTCACACGATCAAGACATTAATAATGAGCCAAAACAACATTATCAGATCATTAATGAAGTGCCCAAACATGGAGACCCCACCGCCCATGAGCAAAAAAGTGACAAAAAAATCGGGGTCGTTTTGTCAATTTCTTAGTATGTTTGCCCCTAAACATGAGTTAATAGGGTCGACACAGGGCTGTCTTTGTCCTAATAATGTGCGCTCACGTCAAGACAAAACCCTAAGCTGGAGATAACATCCTATTCTAGGTTTAGAAATTCATCGTAATTAATTATATTCCGATGAATGGCTCACAAAAATTGCGACATGATCCACGACTTACCATCGGAGTTGAATAATTTCAAGTAAAAAGTGAAGATATAATTGAGTGGTGCGAGGTTGACGTTAAATGATACTCGGATCAAGTGAGAAAAAATAAAAATTTCATCGACGCATCGGCTTGTAGAATGCGGAGAAATTGATTGAATTGATAGCGCAATCGAAATTGCTGACGGTAATCAAAGTCATTTTACATATAAAGAACCAAGTGGATGATCGGGAATGGCTTTCCTAGGCCATAGAGATCAGATGACAAAAACTTCATAAAACAACGACAAATTCATTGTCGTAAGGCATTGTTTTAAGACACGCCTCGTCAGTCATCGGCCTCCCTTTTAGCCAGAGTCCACTAATAATGCATGGTTAACCCCAAGATTGATTGCACTTAATTGTGGCGTTGGACATTTTCAGTTCGGGAATCAAAGGTTCCATGTCAAATCCAACTTATCGCATACAAATTGCTTCGAGTCATGGCCACCTGCAAAAGATAAAGGCCTGAACTTAGCCGATTTATGGAGCTTATAGGATGTTTCACGGGCATTCGGGTAATTATATACCGTATCGTTGATTATAAAGGGCAAAAAAAAAAAAAATTACTGAGGCAGGAATTTCCAGACATTTTCATTAGGAGTTAGCCTTCTCCTAACCTTAAAACCCATCTTGTCCCGAAAGCCACGGATCTTTATATTGCATCACTTCCGAGTGAGTCAAAAAGGCTAATATGGACAATCACTTCAATTATCATAGGTGCTTTCATCTAGCTACTTTTCAGGAAAAAAGAAATCGCTAAAGGATTTTTTAGCATAATAATTTTTTTTTGTGTGGTTGTGAAAATAATAGCACGTCATGAACCACAAATTTTAAAGGAAAGAACTCCATAATAATTTTCAATTATTTGTTATCTATTTTTTTAACGCACGATATGCTCAATCTCATAGCAGAAAAAAAAAAGTGTCATGTATGGTAGAGCATGAAGAATGTCATACATAAGAACCACTCTATGTTACAGATATCTCATATATGTTTCTTTTTAACTTTTTTTTATAAATAGAATTATTGTTAGACGTTGTGATGAATTAATATCCTCGCTGTCTAATTATGTGTCATAAGACATCGTTAATCGTTTTTTTAATTGATTGTATCTTTGAGAAAAAAGGGTTTGTCTAACATGGTATCGGCGCACATGTCAAGAGTTCAGATCGTGGCAATCTCTCTCGTTAGGGATGTAGTTGAGTCTAGTCGATCGCACCGACACAATATCAAAATCGAGCTGGGTTTGATTCGTAAAATTGAAGCTCAACTTGATCGAGTACTATTTTGAGGCTCAATTCTATAGGAATATAAGAAATCTCAATTCAAGTTTCTTTAGATTATGTCCATAATCGATATCAAGCAAGGCAGCCTTACCCAGTTGCCAGCAAGATCCGAAAGACCCTCGCCTACCTCATTAAAGGAAAAAGGAAAAAAAATTCAAAAAAAAAACTACAATATTATTAAGAGTTATCCACGTTAGCGCCAGCGAAAGGCGGATCTCTACGTCGGCGATTGTTGGCAACAATTAGCTGGATGAATTCAATTGGAAAAATGTGAAAATGTGTATGACTAAATTAGCAAAATTAAAAGGTTTACGATTGAATTGACAAAAGTGCAATAAGTTTATAATTTTTTGGGCAATTTTCTCTCCAGTCATGTGACAGCGGATCGAAGTTCCAGTAAGAATTTAGCCGGAGGAGGCAGCTCTATGGGTACATCAAAACAGATTTCAAAATATCAGGATGGATATAGCAAAAACTGAAATATTGGTGGGCTAATCGCACAACCCCAAAAAACAAGGCAGCGTGATGTAATTATCTCCTACTTATGTACCAACGGGATTTATGTTTGAGCTAACTGGACTCAAACTCAAAACTTAGTAAGCTACTATGACGTCGCAAAATGGTCAAATTTTCCCTTGTTCCTGAGGCCAACAACAATTGAAGAGAAGAGTCAAATTTTCCCTCACTCCTACTTATGTATCAACAGGATTTATGTTTGAGAATTATTAGACAAATGGATCGATGTTCTACGTCGCAAAAGATTAACCGATTGAATCAAAGGAAATGTAATGAGCAACATCTTGTTCAGAAAAAAAGGTGAATATTTGGCATGCATGACCCAAGGCTTATTGTACACATCCCCAATGTACCGGGAATTGAGAACCAAGAGTTTAAATTAAGCATATGAGAACACATGATGGAACCTTGATCTTCCTAATGAGAGGCTTCCAAGATTAATTTGTCCATGAAATCTTCCATGCTCATTCCATCATCATAAGCGTCCTCCTGCAGGTCTTCTTTCCACAGCCACCATGTGGGGTCGAAATCTCCAACTTGGCTCCTCAGGTGCATTGACTTGTTTGCCTTCATCAAGGCCGCGCCAAACCGTGGTACGTCTTCGACCCCCCGGTCCCACTGCAAGGGTTAATATCGTCAAAACACAAAGATGAAGAGTGTCTAAGTCAAATGGGGCGTCGAAAAAGCGCGGCCCCAAAAAATATAAGTTAGGAAATGGATAATAAAGACAAACTTAGATACAGAGAATCGGGCAATTCATCAGTAAAGCAAAACGTAGTTTTGAACTCTCCCCACTAAAATCTAAAATATTATTCAGGCTTTTCAAGAAAAATATAACAACAGTATTCATATGTACGTGTCGACATTCGAATATTGTCAAGATTTTAGGGATTTTGGATTCGCAAGAGTTGATGTGCACGAGTAGCAGGTAAGAAGCAAGACGACAGTAACAAGAAATGTGCTCTCCCCACGCTCCATGAAAACGACATAAACGATAGTAAATCCAATGGAGCAACCTGTTAGAATATATTATAAAATATATTGATTGTGGGCTTTATTAATTGTTATTATAAATTCATTAGTCTAATAAAGAAAGATATATATACAGTTTCCTAATTCTAATCAGATGAGCTAGATAGTGTGGGCCGAGATAAACCTAATCTTTAATGAGGGGATATGTTTCATTCTCTATAAATAGAGTTCAAGTCCCTCATATAAATCGAAATGTCCGGATAACCCCACACAAAGAGTCGTCAAAACGATACATGAGGGGCGGTCTCATTGAAACCAGCAATGAAGCCAGCGATAAAGAGGGTTCATACAGGAGAAGATCTTGAGCATTAGATCGTCGCAAGTTTCGCATCAAGAACGATGTATCCGAAATCAGGTGCGTCAATTCTTCTAATTTATGAATATGTGATTCGTATTTCTATACGTGAGATATTGGGTCGCTGCATACGGATTATAATCGCAGCTTACACGTGGTATCAGAGCCTATACGTTTTAGATATTGAATCATGTTTTTGCTATTTTTCGAAATTTTTATTTGCGAATATTTATGATTCAAGAAAGCTTTCAACTTTTTACTCTACGGCGATTTTTTCTTCTATTTCGTGCGGCTGGACTTATTCGAAACGAGTATTGTGCTTGTCATAAAGAAAAGTAAAAATGGAATCTTGATTTAGGTTTTCACCCATCTGTATGGCGTTGGGCCAATCAGTGTTCTAGAGAGTTCTCTTGTTTTTTTTTTTTTGCACAAAATTCTTGTCTCGCGGTGGGACTTGTAAAAAAAAACTGCAGGAATAGAACAAGTCATACGAATACATGGAACTCTATCTTGAACAAGTCGTATGCTCATGCTGTACAAGGTAATATATTTATTTTACATGTTTGATACTTTTATGGATGGAAAATACTTATGAAATTTCAAATACGTGTATATTTTGAGATATTTTTACATATTTCTAGGTATTTCTCGAAGGTTTTATGAAATACAGGTGCTAGCTCACATGTAAGTACCACATACAGATATGTGAAGCATGATCTGTCAATACATGTATATGGCTTGTCATGTATTGTTGAGTGTATCAATGTAAATTAGCGGCGTGTAATTTTGCGGATGATTGCCCATAATTTCTGAAATTATATGCATACGGTAAATGTGAAATATAAAATTTATATCCCAAATTCAGATAAATTCAATTGGGTTGTCACCGCCAAAGTGATACACTTCATTGAGTTTAATATAAAATATTTTATAAAGTATTGGGATGTCTCTTGTTTTAATGCGTAGTTATACTCCCAAAGGAGGCAATTACGTATTCTTGCATGGAGAGTTATATGTACAGCATATGGTTGATGATTGATTAGTCTAAGTGCTGTCATACACTCAAAGGTAGTGATTAACGAAGATTGAAATAAATTCTCATGACTACTATAATGTAGGGAGTATACAATTGCATATCGTGTTTTCTGCCCAAATTTGATTATATAATGATATATGTATCTCTCAAGGTGAAATTTCATATTTTGCTAATTGAAAACATTGATTATTTTTTCAGTCACCATTTTTTGTGAACGGCAACTTTGTTAACATTGAGAATTAAGATTCACACGAGTTCAATTTTTGAGAATTGAATGGGGATTTTTTGTTTACAAAGAATTAACAAATATTTGTATTACTCTTGTCAAGAAAGACCTCGTGGTTCTCAGTTTTATTAGTGAGAACTTTCAAAAGCATTATGTGCTTATTGGGTAAAGAGCGATTGGATTCGCTTGTTTGATATAAAGGGGTATTTTAAAGAACACTTAAAAAGTATTTTGCTAGTTAACTGCATTGTTAAATAAATAAAGGAAGCTTTGGAGGCTTTGAAATTATATCTCATATATTACTAAGAGTGATATATATCAGTAATGACTCCTCAACATTAGGTGTGATGGTTCTATTAAGATTAAAGATTACGTCTTAAAGTTGGTGGAATTGCATATTAAACGGTTTGAAATCATATTCATAAAGAAATACATAAACCATCGGTCATACTGACTATTTAGGTCCATTGAAAACATTCTTTGAGAATGATAGTAATCGCTACTTCTTTTATAAGAAGAACGATTACATAAATAAAAAAAAAAGACTATTGTTGATACAAAAACTTGGTTATCAAAATATGAGCATAAAGCAATGACTCTTTGGTGTTGGTTTGTAAATTTATTTTATCTAAAGTCTCATCTAGTTTATGATAGCTAGATAGCGGTGCAATATATTATGTTGCGTTTACCATATAGAAATTCATAAATTGAAAGATACCAAATCAGGATGAATTAAGCTCACTATAAAAATAACTATAAAGCTGATGTTGAATTGATGAGAATGTCATTTCGGATTTTGTTTTTAATGTAACATTAAAAAACACGTTTTATGTACTCTATTTTTCGTATCAAGTTTGGACATGTGTAGTTACTCTTTTGAGATTTCAAATAAAATAATTACTATTTTTTTTAATTAAAATAAACTTGGGTATTACTTTATGTCCAATGAATTGCAAAGATTATGTTTATCTCCCAATGAATTATACGTCGCTTATACAGCTGAAATGTTGTTGATAAAAGATCTCTGCCTAAAGGACAATCATGCGTATTATGTAATAAATTTCTTGGTCACATCAGTAAATAATGAGTGGAAAGACTGATAAAAGCAAGCATTCTATTTACTCTTAAAAGTGACCTAGACACATGCGTAAATTGAAGCAGAGGTAAGATAACTAAGATAAACGATAAAACTATAGTCGATAGTTATGACCCATTGAAGGTCATTTATACTGGTATAAGTGGATCATATATGACAATATTATGTAGAGTTTTTTTTATCACATTTAAATGATGAATTTTTTCTATATGTGTTTGTACTTGATTAAAGAAATGTTTAATTTTCGTGACAAGTTCAACTTTTTTCTGACTAGAGTCAATAAACTTATATATATCAGATTTGATAAAGGTGATGAGTATCATTGTTGACATGCCCATGCTGGATAGCTCAAAGAGTCATTTTACCAAATACTTAAAAAGATACCGGGATAATGACTTAGTTTGCTATTTTTGATGTTTTGGAATAGAAAGGCATGGCCGAAAGGCAAATCACAACATATGAATATGATGAAGAGTATGATCTGTAAAACCAATTTATATGACTTTTATGGGGTAAAACTTTGAAAATAACCCCTTATGTTTCTACCAAAACCATTTCATTGCTTTCTTTTGAGACATAGATTGGACTTTAATCTAGTTTGAACCATATTAAGGTTTGAGGTGTTCATTCAGAAATAAAGTTACATTATCCAGCATTGAATAAGTTGGATTCCAAAACCACTCAAGTTTATTTCGTACCTTACCCGGTTCATTTAAAGAGGTATTGATTTATCATCCCAAAAGAGGAACAATAATTGTGGAATTACAGCTAGCTAAATTGTCGGAGTTTAATATAGCCGAATAAGGATAGTTGCTCACAGACTATTAAAGGTACTGGTGTGGTAGGGACCATTGTGTCGTTTTTTCTGTCCAGATAAATGATCATGCAGCATTCTAAGTTATGGTTTGATTCTGTTGAAATTCAGGCTCTTGTTATTAAAACAATTCCTGATGAAATATATCAGATCCCACAAGAGCAGAATAAAGGTTAAAGTAGCTTCCCCTAATAGATCTATTGGGCAAAGATGATCAGTTGTACCATCACACAAAATAGTCTATCCATAAGGGCATGACTGCAAAATCGACTATGTTATTGATCTAGTAATTTATACAGTTGCTATTTCTTGTTCATAATTAGAACTATGGTTGGGTGCATAGTAGATGAGATACAGACTATGAAACATACGGTATTTGAAAGCTTATTAGCATGCCTTAAGGTCACAAGTCCATCTGCTGCAATTGGGTGTACAAAACTTAAAAGGATTCCAAATAAAAGTTCTAAATTATTATATCTGATTACTTTTTAATCAGTGCTTTATTTAAGAAGTTTATAGACAGATTGATAGCCAAATTTTTCACTCGTAAAGAATGAGTAAAATTAAAATAATTTTTATTTAGTCTTTCATAAAGATTTTTAGAGTGATTAAGGCATTAATAGCTCATAATAATATTGAGCTTTACCATACAGATATTAAAACTTCCTTTTGATTGGAGATCTTAATTTGAAAGTCTTTTTTTATGTAATCTGAAGGTTTTACAGCAAATGATTCAAATAAACTTGTGCGTAAAGAAAGAGGAATCCCATATAATACCATGGAACAAAGTTTGAATATATTCATGGGTATTATAGACTAAAAAGTTTGTTTTATGGGTTTAAGTGAATTTTTAGACAATTGTTACTTGAAGTTTCATAGTGTTATTGTTATATATTGTTCTGTCAAGAGCAAAGTAAATTAGTATATACTACAAGATCAGTGGGAGGAATTTATTTTCCTCGTGTCTTATATAGATGATATCTTGCTTAAAAGAGGTTTTCTTGAATTACTGCATAAGGTGAAGCAAATATTGTCGAAGCATTTTGAAATGATTGATATTAATAAGGAGTATTTTGTCCTAGGCATTGAGATTTATATGGATCGTTCTCGCCACATACTGGGTTAATTCTAGATGACATACATTGATTGTATTTAGTATAAAGTATTACAAGTCAAGAATTACTCTTGTCATTAAGAGCAACAGACTGAATTTGTTATAGTGTCTTCATAAAGTTATGAAGAAAACCCAAATAAAGAATGTATCATATCATGATGCATTTGAAAGCATCAGTTTCGAGGTACTTAAAGAGGACAATAGACTATATGCTAATTTACAAACATATTCAAGATCTGTAGCTAGTAAGGCATTCAAATTCAGGCTTTGTTGACTGTCAAGATGATGTGAAGTTGACAATTTTAGACATTTAAATGTCTAAAGAGAAGTGCAATGCTATAGAAAAGCGTAAATAGAAATCTATGTAATTCTCGATCAAGAAAGTGGAGTTTGTAGTATGCTTTTTAGCTGCTGCTCAGGTTATTTGGCTCCGAAATCTCATTAAAGAGTTGACCGTATTTTATTTTATGGATAGATCCACATAGTTGTATTGTGACTATAACTCTGTAGTATTATTTATTAACAATAGTAAAAGTCTCAGGGGTCTAAACATCTGTCGATCTAGTTTTTGATCATGAATGTAACATATGTAAGGGTGACACTACAGTAGCTTGTTACATAGATGATAAGGGTACAGACTCACTAACTAAAGATCTTTGCCCATACACATTTAGATGGCATGTTGTAAATATAAAATCATCGTGGGATGCTAATATAACATGTTAATTGATGGGCTGAGTAAGCATCATGAGATGTTGTTCAATCGGAGCTGTTTTCGGCATTTGCTATAATAAAGTTTACATCTCTATTTGTTACATTTTGTAACATTTAGGTATGTATCAACTCTTTTGCATGCAATAAAGCATTTATGATAACAATAATGTTGAATACATATATCAGGTGAAAATCTCAAGGAATCGTTTGAACCTTGAGTGATGGCCGTGGCATTTATTTTTAGCCAAAAGCATATGTCTTGTTACACGTAAAGTATAGTTAACTATAAAGGTAAGACATATGTTGATTCGTTGGAATCGTAAAAATGTTATCTCGTGACACATCCGGTTTTGTGACACATAAAGTAAGAGAATGATGACTAACAAGGAGGATAACATATAAAGTGTCTATATTATTTGAGATGTTATCCAATTGACATACTACCATATCAAATCCATATCAGTAAAGTTAAGAGTATTCGTGATCATAGATGGCTCTGTGTCTTTTGATGCAGTTACTAGCATGGTTCGGTGCTTAAGACTTTATAAGATCGGATTAACTGTTATGAATTATCTTTAGACCAATATAAATATGTGCATATACAATACAATTTCAATTAATATAGCCCAAGTGGGAGAATGTTAGAATATATTATAAAATATATTGGTAGTGGGCTTTATTAATTGTTATTATAAATTAATTGGTCTAATAAAAAAAGATATATACAGTTTCCTAATTTTAGTCAGATATGAGACTGGATAGTGTGGGCCGAGATAAACCTAATCGTTAATGAGGATATAGGTTTCATTCTCTATAAATAGAGCTCAAGCCACTCCTCTAAACCGAAATGTCTGCATAACCCCACACAAGGAGTCGTCAAAACGATACGTGAGAGGCCGTCTCATTGAAGCTAGCGATAAAGAGGGTTTATAGAGGAGAAGATCTTGAGCATTAGATCGTCGCAAGTTCCGCATCAAAAACGATGTATCCGAAATCAGATGTGTCAATTCTTCTAATTTATGAATATGTTATTCGTATTTTTATACCTGAGATCTTGAGTCGCTGCATGCAGATTATAATCGCTGCTTACACACCCAGCCATCTGAGGTAACTACTCCAGAAAGTTCGAAAACTGCTGGAAGACGACACTGCATTTAAGGGCACAGTTGCGCACATTAAGCTAAGTATCTGCTCGTTCTACTATTAGGATCACTTGCACAGGTCAATGATTTGGACTTAACCCATTCATAAGATTAACAGCGAATTTTCACGGACCTTCTAGTGACTAGATTTTCACGCTCGTATTCTTAGATTATAATATAAAGGAGCGTTTCGTTCTGCTTTTCTAAGAGACTTTGGAGGGGACCCAAAGCTCTGAGGCAAATGTAAATAGATTTTGGCAAATATTTTGGAGAATTCGGGAGAAATGCAACTATCCAATGTATTTTCGGAGGTATTTTGGAATGCTAAGTTTTCGAGATGTGATTGCAATCACGTGCATGCCAGATTTGGTTGCCAGCCTGCCATGTTTCGCCTACCTCAGGAGGCATCGCCAAGTTCGCGAGAACCAAGGCAAAACCACTCAATGTCGATAGGTGGCAGTTGAGTGCGTCTTGTAAATAGCTTGAGAGTTTTTTCATAATCAAAACAAAATTGAAAAAATCCTTTACAAAGTACAGCTTTTACCAAACAACATTTAAATGAAAGATGTTTTCTAATGTATTTTTTAAATGCACTTTACCAAACAATACTTGTATTTCACAAAATCCCTTTTTTGTATTTTATAAAACCCCTTTAACCCAAAATTCTTTGCATTTTTTTTCCGAAAACATTACCTATATCAAATAGAAAATTGCCGTACGATAGTAAAGCTCACAATCAAGTGCAAATTTTTTTTTTAAAAAAAAATTCTAAGTGGACGATGATTTGGTTTCTTCAAGAGCTAATCTTTGCCCATACTCGAAGACCATAAAAATCCATCTTTGCATCCACCACAATCTCTCACCTTTTGCCCTAGATTGCACACCCCCCCTATCGTTTGTAGATCCAATTAGAAACCCTCTTAATTCTATTTTCCAACCCCCAACACAAGGAGCCTTTAGATTCGGCCACCTGGAGTCCCTATCAAGTTATTATCATGAGACGAACGTACCCATGTTTTGCCATCGGGATCTTGATTCACTCCTCCACTATCTTTTCGACAAATTCTAGCATCTTCACCACAATATATATATATATATATATTGTGAAGAAAGAAAATTGTACTATTTCCTACTTTTCCTCCATAGCGACATTCAAAAAGCACAATAAAGAACGGCTTGAAATTCTTCCCAAGCGTGTCTAATCCTGTAACGCCTTTTATAACTCGTGTCATGGAATAGCAAACTCCACTAACGAGCTGCAGGGATGATCAAAAGGGTTCTCCCGCCAATTTTCTCAGCCATCATCAGTTTTGTTCCAAGTGCGATGTTTGCAGTTCATTGGAGAATAGTTGGGGAGTATGCACGAGAAAGCTAAATTTGAATGGACTCTTCAATGTCAGGGAAATGAACAAAATTAAGGAGCCTTAGGATCCTGTTCGGTTCAACTGGGACAGGCCGACTTTGAATGCCAATATAAGATGGCAAACAATTGAGGGTGGATCTTACTTCAGTACAACATCACAAGTCCTCCTTGAGATGCTGCAAAATCTCTTACATAAAATCAATAACGTCTTTGCTAGTATTGGCCGACGGCGGTACTGCTCAGGGATACTCTCCATAATCGATGTCTGGTCCGAGATTTTTTCTTCACCCATTACCATCCTAAAAACCCTAAGGAGCTACATCTTGTCTAACCTTTCCTGTTTTGATGATCACTCTCCTCCTTCGTCAGATTAGGCATGGACCCAGTAGGTCCACAAACCACACCAACTAGTGGAGGGGTCTTGGTCAATACATTATGAACAATTCGACCCATTTTACATGAGTCAAGCCCCGAAAAGGAGGGATCCGAAAAAGACTATAAATGAAATGGTAATTGTTGGCATGAGCTGTAATTTTTCCTCTCTTTTTTTTTGTAAGAAATTTGATTTTTACTCTTGATTTGTAGAGATTTTTTTTTCCTATTTTGTAGAGACTTGACTTATAAAAAAAGTCCGTCTAATTGTATATTTATGAGTCTGTACATATTTGATGTGACAACGAAGAAGAAAAAGATGAAGAAGAGAAGGCGAGCTGTTTGATCGAGGACGTAAGCACATTGCCTAACCTTGTAAATTCGTGTGTTATTCTATATTTTTTCTTTTCTTTTCAAACAATAATTACTTATGTTAGGTCAAAATGAGGTTTTAGAGCCCCCGTCTATAGCCAAATTTGTGTATCAAAGGGGACTGCTGGAAAGCACATCCCCAGTGATGTAAAGCAAATGAAAAATGATGAAATGACGAGAAAGTTACAGAAATTGAAAATAAAACACCGGGAATCGCCATATGAGCCTAGAACTGCATGAACCAGTCATGCTTGGCTTGATCATGCAATTGGCACGTGCAGCCCAACCCCCAGGCCACGCCTCATCGGGTGGGCGTCGTGACTGCCATGCTCTGATGCACGGACACGCACTCCCTTAATTTTTTTTGCGTGTCGGACACGTGTCTGACTTACTCGCGTGTTCATTTTTTTTATGGCGAGCCTTTCCAAAAGCAAAAATAATAAAAAAAAACCCCTAACTTTTTTTGCCTGATTTCCAAAACCCCCCGACCTGCTTCTCCCTCTCCCTCTCCCTCTCGTGACTCGCGACTTGCACTCACCATTGAGATGAGTTATTGGAGTCACAAAAATAATAATATACATAAAATATGCATATAAAAATCATAAAACTAATAATTTATCATGAATATATTAAAAAATATCCATAAAATATACAATGTGTCCCAGCGTGTCCGAATTTTCTATTTTTTTAGAATTCATGTGTTGATGTGTCATGTTGTGTCGTGTCCTGTGTCCGTGTAACATAGCTGTCATGTGGTAGTCGCCTGTTAGATGGCGCTGCCACTGTCGATGGTCAAGAATTTACTTTTGAAAAATATAAAATCTCATATAATTTTGACACCAACTTTGATTTGTCATAACCTCTTTGTTTGACTTCTGATTGAACCCATTTTTTGCGTCCACAGAAAGCTCGGGGGACTCAACATTGTGAAAATGAAGTTCGTTCCATGAAAAATTATTGAGATAGCAAATTTCCTGGACTCGGGCCAAAATGATTGCTGTGATAATGCCGTGCTTAATTATGGAATTCCGATTATCATACCTGTAAGGCACTATTGTTATGCTAATCATTATACTTTGAATGATTTTTAAAGGATAAACAATTATGTAAAGCACATTTGTTATCATATCAAACAATATGTATTATCGCATCAATCATTTACATAAACTTAATGTTTTATTTGTTAAACACGTAATAAATGGTTATGTCAAAATAACTATAATTGGGGTATGATAATATAATTTTTTAAGTAAATTAATCTGCAATTTATATGAATTTGAAACGTATTAAGTGTGATGCAATATGGGTACAGTGAGGGGAGGAATGAGACGGGAGACTTGCAGGATCATTACTACAGTTAGACTGTAATGAGGATTACGCAGTAAATTACTGCAAGTAAACATTAGAACATACAGTCAATTTGCAATTGACCTGAAATACAAGAATCATTATTCTAATGATAGGAGAGGGAAGGATTATTTACTCGAACTTAGATGAATAACCAATAGGAGTCCCTAAATCGTTTGTGAAGGGCTAAAAAATCAAGAATCCGAATCCTCCACCATAAAGGTAGAGTGACATTGATGGATCCGGACCGTCTAAGTCAAAATGTACAGTCTGAATTAATCATATCATTTTTTTTAGAGGAGGAGTAATTTTTGACTAAAAATATTAATTTTTTTAAAAATGATATAAATTAATTTGGATTATTTATTTTTAATTTAGGTGGCCCGAATGAATCCTGTTACAAGTCTCATCAAACCACTCTTTCCCATGGGCTCCAAATTTGTCAAACGTCCCCCATCACCAAGCTATCTTCAACAGAGGTGACGTGGACACGAGCGTTTGCCAAGTCAATGTGGGCCCCCACGGACTTGAATGATAGGGGTGCCATGGCCCATGGGATCATGATTCGTCCATTGGGTTGCGGGTCTTGATGTACCACCACCATAATCTGCTATAACCCCATATGTTACTCCACGGAGATGACGTGGACACAAGCAGGTGCCAAGTCAATGTGGGTCCCCAACTGCGGGCCCCACGGTATTGAATGATTAAACACGCCATTGGGTCATTTCCCTTGGGTGGCATCTCGATTCCCCACCATTCTCCAGCTCTTCCATGTATCAAACCATCCATGTTTTCTCAGGTCCTTGCGTGAGGACACCTAAGACAAGCTAAGCTCGCACGATGAAGACATTAATAATGATCCAAAACAACATTATCAGATCATTAATGAAGTGCCCAAACATGGAGACCCCACCACCTATGAGCAAAAACGAAAAAAATCGGGGTTGTTTTGCCAATTTCTTAGTAGGTTTGCCCTAAACATAAGTTAATAGGGTCTACACTAGGCTGTCTTTGTCCTAATAATGTGCTCTCACGTCAAGACAAGACCCTAAGTTGGAGATCACATCCTATTCTAGATTACGATTGAGGCGCAAATTGCACCCATTTGTCCCGTGCTTTCCATATCTCGGATAATGGATTTCATTCAGCACACAGATTCCTTCTTCTACAAATAAAAATCAAGTAAATACATTTTGAATACAATTATGGATTGGTTATTGAATGGGACGCCGCTTTTAAAATATCAAACAAGCCACGCAAGCTCCACGGGTTTCGAGTAATCGATACTAAGATTACACCGAGTCTATAGTGAAATCGTTACGTCTTTCATGCGGGTCCTATTCTTTAGGAATCCCAAATAAGAAAACCCTAAGAGAGCCGCCGGCTCTAACGAAATTAAAAAAAGTTAGAGTGTAGAATACACTCAGAGGTCGATTGACTCATTAATAGCGGAAATGAGTGTTTTCGTCATTTTGGCTTTGCTGTAAGTCACATCACTTCATCTACATTTCAATGTTAACGGCTTACAGAAGTTAGGATTTGATTGATGATGTACTGTTGAGTTGAAGAGTTTCAACTAAAAAATCAAGCTATAGTTGAGCAGTGCGCGGCCGAAGTATTATGATATACGGACCCTGGACAAAAAGTTGACGACGCATCGGCTCGTGGGATGGGAAGAAATTGATCAAATGGATAGTGCAATCAAAGATCGGTGACTATAGTGGCAGTAAATTACATGCAATAATGAAGAACCGAGGGGATGACACTGCCAATCGCTTTCCTAGGCTATAGAGATCAACTGATAGGAACTTCATTTAAAATTGAGATTAGGTAAATTTATGGAAACTTGTTTCATTGTTATGTAAGGAATAGTTTTAAGACTTACGTCATCTACCAATGACATGGCAGGTAACCCCAAGGTTGGCATCGTTCATTGTCGCGTTGGAAATTTGGGAAACGCAAGGTTTCATGTCAGATCCAACCAACTACGTGCAAATTGCTCTATGTAGTGTGTAGTGTATGGCCACCTACAAGAGAGAAAGCGCTAGACTTAAGCAATTAATGGGACTCAGGGGGTATATTACATAGGCTTTCAAGTGGCCGGGTCTCTCCGATCGTGGCTTTGGATTGTGAAGGGAAAAACATCAATACAGCAGCAATTTCTGTACTTTTTCCACAGGAGTTAGGCTTCTCCTAACCTTAAAACCCGCCTTGTCCTAGAAGGGACGGATCTTTATGTTGCATTATCATCGAGTGAGTCAAAAAAAAAAAAAAAACCTCATTAGGATTATCGCTTGAATTATTACAGGAGCCTTCGTTTATTAGAACTATTTTTTCGGATGAATCATACTTTCTGCAAATTATAGAGCGTGAGAAAAGTTATACATGAAAACTCCTCTACTTTTATTATAATTAGTACTGTTGTTTTATTTTGTAATGAAATTAACGTCCTCACGGTTTGATAATATGCCATGTAGACATTGCTGATCATTTCTTTAATAGCTTCAATCTTCGAGAAAATGGGCTTGTCTAACATGGCAATCCCTCTCGCAAGAGATGCGATCGAGTCGAGTCAAATCGAGATGGTGTCAGGCTCGAGCTCGACTTGACTCGTAAACCTGAAGCTTGAAATTGTTTGAGCATTCTTTTCCAGCTCAAACTTGACTAGATACAAACGCCCTACAGGCTCGAACTCATTTCGATCTCAAGTCATTAAAACTCAAAGTTTTCTGTTCTTTTCTTGCACAATTAAACTCTTGACTCTATTCGAAATACTCACACTCGCCCTTTGTTTTTGTGTTTAAAAGGAAATTGAAGTATGAAGTGTAATCACATAGTAAAAGGTAATATCACAAGTGGATTTTACATTATAGGCCTATTTGGTTCAGCATTTGGCAAATGAACTTTGAGAAAATACAAATATCTTTGGGTTAAAGGCCTTTTTCAAAATGCAAGTGTTATTTGGTAATTTGCATTTTTAAAAACATATTGGAAAGTAACTTTGACGTAAATGTTGTTCGGTGAAAAATATACTTTTTAAAGTATTTTTACTTTTGAAAAAAAAATGTTGGTCAATGGACAACGACGGCGAGCAGTGACGGTCGGCGGCGGGTGGTAGTGGCAGTCGGCGGCGAGTGATGGTGGTGGTCGGTGGTCTACGAGCAACGACGGCGGCGGTAGCAATGGCGATTGATGGGCGGTAGCGGCTACAGTAGTTGTCGGGTGCGGTGGCGGTGGCACAGGCGACGGCGACGACAACTGGCGATGGCGATGGTAATGGTCCATGAAAGGTCTGCGGCAGCAACAGGCAATGTCAGCTGGTGTGGTGGTAGTCGGTGGGTGGCAGCGAACGACAACAACCATGGGTGTTAGCAGATGGAGGTGACAAAGTTACAAAAAAATAGTTACATTTCGAAAAATACAACTTTCCAAAGTACCTTCAGAGTTGGGCTAAAAGCACTTGTCGCGTTTGAAAATACAATTGCATTTTCTCAAAGTTGAGCAAAAAATGAACCAAATATTATTTGTATTTGGCAAGAGACTTTAGAGCCCCAAAATACTTTGC
The DNA here is from genome assembly GCA_028455895.1 of Rhodomyrtus tomentosa. Taxonomy (NCBI): domain Eukaryota; kingdom Viridiplantae; phylum Streptophyta; class Magnoliopsida; order Myrtales; family Myrtaceae; genus Rhodomyrtus; species Rhodomyrtus tomentosa. The sequence goes on along the minus strand of JAPCWY010000003.1, from coordinate 40,996,155 downwards.
AAATGCTAAACCAAACGGGAAATTGAATAATGAAGTGTATTCACATAGTAAAAGGTAATATCACAAGTAGATTTTACATTATGTCGTACAAATATTAGCTCGCTCCCTAGATGCCTAACATTTACATCCAAGGTTACATTTGCTAATCGACTTAAACATGCTGAAATTAGTGGAAAGCACAGCATTTAGGTCAATGGGACGATATAAGTTGATATATATATATATATATAAAAGATGAATTTTATGTCATCTAGCTCCTACCAAGCTCCTTGATCCACCATTTCTCGAGACCAAGGCATTAGTAATGAGCAATTTTACTAGTGTCTAATCTCATGAGGTTAGGTGTAATGAGAATTGAACGTGATAGAGGTTAGGTGCAATAAGAATCGAACGTGATATGAGAGAAAACTTAGCTACATCATTGATTCAAAGTATACATATCATTCATCTATAAATGATTGGTAGAAGGATACTAAAAATGCCAAAATTTGCTAACAGAAAACTTAGCTACATCATTGATTCGAAGTTTACCTGTCATCCATCTATAAATGATTGGTAGAACGATATCAAAAATGTCAAAGTTTGTCGAGAGAAAACTTAGCCACATTGGTGATTCAAAGTTTACACGTCATTCGTCTATAAATGCTCGACAGAAGGACGCTAGGGATGCCAAAGTTTTTTGTGTGTACAATATTCACTTTGGTTTCAATTTTTTAGATAACTTAAGTGCTATTTTTTTTTTAAAAAAAATGATAATTTAAGTGTCAACTTCAATCATCTTTGCTGAAAATCTTACGTGACCTCCACATGACTATATGGAGGATCACAATCAGCAATGGCCAGCGATGAGTGGGGGCTGATGCATTCCTATAGACGCTGGCAAGGATAGGGACGAACCAAAGGATGATCGTGTTGGCGATGGAGGCAAGAAGAGGCGTCATGGCTGTGCTCCACCATCACTACACCGGCGGAGAGATGGTCATCCTAGAGGACGCGCCGCCTTGATAGTCAAAACTCCTATGAGCTCTTGATTTGGAAGTTTAATTCCGGAGAGGAGAGAGAAGGCAGGTGCCGTCGACAATGGTGATGTTGGATTTGAGCTGGAACACGCGATTCTTAGCAGATATCGGATATAGAGATGAGGGAGGAGATTAGTGGCATGTGATTCTCACCAGCCATTGTCGGTGATGGTGTCGTTGCAAGCCAAACTTGCTTTATATATATGTGTGTGTGTTTAATTTTGATTTTTTAAAAAATAGATTATGTTTTAGTTTAAGAGTCTATGTGGATTATTTTTTTAAAAAAATCCATGTGGATTATTTTTCTAATTATAAATGAGATGGCACTAAAATATTTTAATTATACATGTCACCTATACTTTTTTTTATTGAAATCTCTTGTCGTTGGCACTTAAGTAATCATCTTTCTTCCATTTGACACTTAAATGAGCCATTAGAAAAATTTTGACACCAAAAGTGATTGCCATTAAGGGTGAGCAAAAAAATATAATCCACCCAAACCGGACCCGATCGTATTTGGATGGTAATTACGAGTACGGTCCGATTCCTAGTTTCAATACCGATGGGTATCGATTTGGCTTTCGGTTTCGAGTGAGAACCAACCAACCGATTCTACCAAACCGGTCCTTTTATAAAATACAAACATATACTCTCTTGAAATAACTTTTGTAATACTTGTTATCTTACATATTGAAATTTTTTTGTGGGACAATGATACTAAATCGTTTTCCCCATTGTTATCTTACATCGTTGAAATTTTTCCTCTTAGGAATTGGTTCCATTTTCTTCTTTTAATTGATATTGGTGTTCGATAGGACCGTAACCGGAATCCAACAGAGAATCGGACTAGACTGGTAGTTCGATTTTCGAATGGATCCAAGAAATAAGCGGATGGTTCACGATTCACATTTTGCGGAACCAGATCCTAGCGGTCGGTTCTCAGTTCTAGGATGAGAACCATCCATCCTGAAATCGATCACCCCTAACTGTCGTATACAAATTTTGGTACTTGAGATGTCCTTTACCATAAATGGTCATTTAAGTTTTGTTTCATATACCACAAAAATTTGATAATAATGGAAAACGTCTTTTAAAGATTAATCTTCATTTGGTTCCAATGATAAGAAATCTTCGGATAAATTTTCATTCCTACTATGAAACGCCATTCCCTTTCAATTGTTTGGATTGGGAAAAAAAAATCGGTCTTCAAAGGGAAACTACCAGTCACCGGTGACAACAACCGTCTACTGATGAAAAAGTTACGGCGTCTAGCGAACAATGACTGAGTTCAGCGGCCGGGGACCGGTGGCTGTGAAGACTGGCAACTGACGGTGGCAGTGATAATTTGATGGCGAAATTGGGAAATGATTTAGTGATATAAATGTAGAGGTGACATTAAATATGGGCCGTCCGATTCAAAATGGACAGTCCAGATCAATCAATAGTTTTTTTAGTGAGAAATGATGTAAATTGATTTGGACCGTTCATTTGAAATGGACGGCCCAGATTGACCATGGTAGGAAATGGTAAAAAAATTTCAATGATAAGAAATCCAGATCCGGCGAAATTGAGCTCTTGAAAGTCAAGTGGTGCAGAACGGGCTCCCGATCCTAACATAGTCGGCTATCAGAGTCTCGATATGTTGCGGAATTTCACTCCATGCGGAATCTAAAATCTGTATTTGGATTCTTCTCCGAACATATTTAAGAAGAAACTTAGACTTCGCGTACGCTTAAAAAGCCATAATCTTTGCTTCTAAGAATTTCAATCGGTCCAATAAGTCAGTCCCTAAGTGGGGAACATGATCCACGACTTATGGTATCAATTACAATGATCGTTTCTTTGAATCTCCACGAAGCCAAAATCAATTTCGCTTTCGATCTTCGGCAAATCGAGCCAAATCAACAGAGAAGCAAAAGAACAACTTCTGTAAAATCAAAACTTCAAAAAAAAAAAAAAATCCCCCTTGGCCTGTATATGGAAAAAAAAAAATGAAAATTCGAACATGAAGTCAATGCAACTTCTCCCACTTGTCCAAAGCAAGTGAAAATTATTGGTCGTGTAAGTTTTTCCGGAAGCTAATTCTATTACAAGACGATGGCTCTGACTTTATGTCTTGACTCTAGAGGCTAGCAATTATTAAAAGCATCGAGATTTATAAAAAGATTGGAAGCTACTTCTATTAATAATAATTCGACGCCCCCATTGGACTTGACTTTCACTTATTACTTTTTGTTTAATTTAAATTTGGTGGCGTACCCACTTTTTTTTTTTTTTTACCTTTTTTAAAATCCAAAAAACTAGAAAATTTCACTAAAATATCGTAATTTTTTTAATTTACTTTTTTTTTTTTAGATTTTCAAATGCAAACGCCTTACAAACCTTAGGAAGTCTTGTAATCGCAGAAGAAATATTTAATGCGCAGTAACACTTAGAAAAGAAGAAAAGGAAAATTTTTGGTGGCCGCCTCTGGGGAGGACGACCGCCACCGGTTGTCTCTATTTCTCTCTGCTCTCCTCGACCCACGGTACGGTAGGGATGTTGGCTGGAGGGGCAGCAATGTTGGCTAAGGGAGTGACGCCCTGCGACGAGGCAGTGTCGGCGAGTCAACTCTGGTGCAAAATATGCAAAATTCGATGCGTCTTCAACTTCTTTATTGTTTTCAAAGCAATTTCAAGAAAGTATATACTTCCTTTCGAATAAAAAACGAGAATTGAGACTGGACTGAACTAAACTGTTTCATTTGATTCGAGTCGATTGGTCAAATGATTATCATCACACTCTAAATAGGTAAGGCCAATTTGAGTTTTGTCAAACTCCTTGTCATTTTTGGATATAAACACAGCGTTATTAGAGACATTTATGTCGGTCCGAAAACATAATTGCACAAAGAGGCTTTCCAAAAAGAGAGTCATTGCGCTGCGGGAGATTATAGAGCAAGAAAGAATTTGTACCAAGTTTTCAGTTATTGCCATGTATTGTTAAATCATCAAATCGAACCCAAGTCACGGAATCAACAAATGGAATCATTTTGACTCGAGAATTATACTAAAGCAATATGGTAATTAATTGGTCATATCATGTCAACCGTATGACCGATACATAAAATATGTTAGAGTTATAAAAAAATCATAAATTCATTATAATTGTCCCAATTTAGTCAATTTTTTTTGCCACTTCGATCTTAAACATTTTGTATTTAGAGCAATTCAATTCATTTGGGCAGTCAACGATGATGTGGAATTTGGTAATAATATTTTAATAACTATTTGAATTGTTTTATGATCTTCTTTAGTTATTATTATTATTTTTTACCGTATAACCGAATCGGATTGTTTTTTCTTCCGAGTTTCGTATCCTACTTTTCTTGGACAACCCCTCACAGTAGACATGTCCCATCGAAACTTACATAGGATTACTTCTTAATCACCATATTAATCTTTGACCCAAAAAAAAAAAATACCAGATTAATCAGCATGCTTCTCATTAACACATCGCATCGCACCGTCATTTTTCCCGATATTTTAATTTTTATTTTTTTTGTGGGGTCACGTAGCACACGAGGACAAAAAAGTTGGCCTCCATCAATCGGTCAGGCCATTTTTTTTTTTTTTAATTTTACCAGGCCCTTTTTAACTCTTTGGATCCCGAGACTATGATCATCCTCACTCATCATGGCCCCTCACTTTATTATTTTACTAACTCCGCCTGGGGCCCACCGAATCTCTCCGGGTACCGATCATGCCCCTCTCCCTCGACCGATGATTCCGCTAGCCGTACAAGGGCATTTTGGTAAATTTAGCGGATTCCCTTTCGTGCACTTCAATTTCCGGCAATAATTCAAGGGGCAAAAAAAAGAAAAAAAGGAGAGGACTTGTGGGGGCGAGCGTGAGATAACGACGCGACACAGTTAAGGTGATAGATGAGTGGGCCCCGCAAGAACTTTAGGTAGACTAGTGTGGGGCCCATGTTCAGACAAAAGATTAAGAGAAAAAAAAGAAGAAGAAGAAGAAGAGACGTTTGCTTTCGTTTTCGTAGGTTCGAGCGTGGAAATAGTTTCTCGAAGTGGCAGTCAAATAATAAGTTAGCTCCGGTCCTGAAAAAAATCTAGACCGAGGATGATTTTAGCGTAATATTATTAGGTTTTCTCTTTACTTTTCTTGTGAGTTGATCTTATTTAATGACATGAATTAAAATACTTTTATATATTTCATTATTAAAAAATGAATTTAGTTTTATGATCGTACATAAAAAAAACGTAGGTATACATTTTAAATTGAGGTTGATACTTTTTTGTTTGTTTATTTGTCTTATTTCTACTTTTGCTTGTACAATAGATATGAGTTATAACTTTTTTTATCTCAAAAATTAGTTCAATTTTTTTTATATTTATAAATCAATCACTATTTACTTAATTAATATGAGATAATCCTAACAATCCTTTTCGATCGATGTAATTTTGAGGGTAGTGATGATGCGCGAAAGAGTGAGTGGCAGTCTTGGAAGAGCAGCAGGATGGTCTGTCCGTGAACCTCCTCACTCCGCCCCGCTTCACGATTTTAAGCAGTGGGCCCCATCCCACCACCACCCACAGCTTCAATCATACCTCTCCTTCTCCTTTCCCTTCTCGTGGACCATCGGCTACCCGATCGCTGCCCTCTAGCTGGGCCGAGCCAAGGTAGAGCAGGTAGCTTTAGGCGCTAGCGGCTAGGCTTGAACTCGGGAGGGAGAGCTCGAGCTAAGCTCCCCTCAGCTCAAGGGCTCAGAAGCCTTAGCCAGTCGAGCTCTGTGGACTGTGGCAATCAGTGCACAGTTTGTACGGGACGGTGGCCAGTCTTGTCAAAGAGGAGAGAGGCCTGTGGATTTTATTATTATTATTATTATTATTATTATTATTATGCATTTTTTTCAATTAAATCCCCCCCCCCCCCCCAAAAAAAAAAAAGAGAGAAGAAATCTCCATCTTTCAATATCCTTTCACACAAACACTCAACTCGTATCCAATGTCGCTCTATCAAGTGGATTTACCTTTGATTCAAGTTATATCTCATGTGGAGTTAACTTTTTTCGACTCCTAGAACGCCGATGGAACTTCGACGATCGGGTTATATACTCGCGATTGGATTAAAATAGTCGACACCCAAAATTGAACCCCGACTGTAACAACTAAATGTGTAATTTTTGCTTGTTATCTCTCTTCTCGGTATTTTTCCCGAAGAAATCGATTATGATTTGATACGCCCATTTACACATGGTTGTGTTTTTCACTGCCCTTACCCAAGTTGGAGGAAACTTTATCTTTCCCGTCTTTCTTATCGTTGGATACTTTTCTTTTTAATCGATGAAGGCATAATTTTTTTTAAATTGATGCAGTCCAATTATATTCTTCTTAATGTAATCGATTGTATACTTCGTTAAACAACACATCCTGTTTTTTTTAATACTTACAATAAGGAACATAAGGAAGGCATTCTTACTATATCTTTTGCTTCCTCAAATCTCAATCGTTTAGTTAAAAGTATTGCGCAAAAATAGAGAATTTGTGATTTTTTTTTTTGTAAATTTCAATATGTCGTAATGAAGATTGCATCAACCCGTTTATAACTTTATGAGATCACTGTAGAAAATAATATGGATCAATCAAAGGGAGATAGGCGCGTAATCTCGAGGAAAAAATAGAATTAATAGAATTATCAAATATCTTACACGTATAAAAATTATTCTAAATAAATTATAATTATTTATAATTAGCTAACTCGGACTTGATTTTCTGTTTAAGGATATGAGAGTACATGAAGGGCAGATGATAAATTTTGGAGAGTCGGTTCGGCTTCATTCATGTATTGTAAATTTGATGAGAAAGGACTATTGTCAAACTCGTAATTTACAAGCTTTGAAGCAAGAAAATATCATTCCAGTCACGAAGATGCGTTTACTCGCGAAACATAAATAATTTAAAATTTTTCTTAAAAATAATTACTTATACAACTTAACAAAATAAATAAACGAAAATATTTCCAATTGGCAAGAATGTTGAGGTATACATTGCTATCTATAATTGACATATTTTTAAATAATTAAATATTTTAAGCAAATTTTTTTATAAAAAATATTTATTTTTTGTAAAATAAATTAAACCACGAAGGAAATTTATAATAATAATAATAATAATAATAATAATAAAGTACACGATATTTGTCTGCATGGCCATCCGTCTATCGGCCAGGTCCCACAGAAGCTCACGTTTACCTTTTTTTTTTTTTTTAGTTTTGGTAAAGACAACGACGTAAATGGAACTGCCATTTTTAGAGGACCACAAGAAGGTCTATCCTAGAGAGAGAGGGAGAGGGAAGCGAGAGAGAGGGAGAGTGGTTTCAATCAGATGCCCACTGATTCCCATGCACGCGCAGTATTTATAACATCCATCCACGAGCCACTCTCCATCTTCTCTCCACCTCGCTTTCTCTGCATCAAATTCCTCCCTGGAGATTTTCTGGGGAAAAACTCCAGTCCTGGCCTTGGCTTCCGAGATGAAATAGAAACAGACACCGCCCACTAGAGAGAGAGAGAGAGAGAGAGAGCGCGAGAGAGAGGGTCTTCTGCAACTGCAAATATCCCGCTAAGTTAAAAAAGGGATAAAGAAAGAAGAAGATTCTCTGTGAGTACATGAGGGAGAGAGAGAGAGAGAGCGCACCTGGTTCATTAGCGATTTTAGTCTGCATTAACTCTTGATTGGAGAGTGCTTTGTCTGCAGCTTAGGCTGCGAAAATTTTTGATGATGGGAACCATTTCTCTTGTTTGTATTTTGGGGGAGTGAGGGACCGAATTAGAAATATTTTTCCCAGAGAGAGAGAGAGAGAGAGGGAGGGAGGAAAACGACGAAACACATAAAAGAGGGGAAACAGAGAAAGGCTGAACCCAAGGAGGGGGCTAAAATACAAAACTTTCTTTGGTTCTGCTGTCTGATAATTGATGATGACTCCTGCGAGTCTCTCTCTGCCTGTCCGTTCTGGGAGCAGTTGGATTCTTCTTCTTTCATGAGAAGTCCGAGCTAGAAACACTTTGGGGGAAGAAATAGAGCGAGAAAAACGGGGAAAAAGTTAAGAGCCTTTGAGCCATCTTGAGCTTCCATTTTCTCTTGGGTTTGCTCTGTTTCTGGAGATGGAGGTTGGAGAAATCTAGCAGAGAGAGAGAGAGAGAGGAACTTCACTTCATGGGCTCTTTCTTGCGTGATTTTCTTGATTCTCTGGTGCTAAAAAAATGGCCTCTTTGACTGTACTATTGTTATTCCCTCTCGTCCTTCATTCTCTGACACGACTTCAAAAAGAAAAAACCCACAAACTTCTGCAATTTGGTGGAACATAAAGGCGATCCTGCTTGTGCCCGTTTGAATTCACGGCTGTTCTTGCCTGAGAACTAAAAATCTTTTCAGGTCTCTTTCTCGCTCTCCGGCTATCAATTTTCAATTCCTTCTTCTATTTATAATTGTGTGAGGGTCTTTGTTTCTTGGTGTTTCTTCTTTGCAGATTGAGCTGTTGTTGGGGCCGTACAGATAGATAGAGAGAACAGTTTTTTTCCCTCAGAAAGAAGCTTTTTAATGGCAGAACTTGGTTCTTTCTCTTTATCTTCTCCCAAAAATAATTACAAGAAAGTCATCGGATCATCGCTTTTCAGCTTGCCAAGACTGTTCACTAGCTTCACTGTGAAGGCGTTCTCGGAAACCGACTCTGTGATTAGTCCCACTTCAATTCTTGACACCAAATCATTCTCGTTCTCGACCATCAGAAACTCCTTCTGGTCTGATAACACCAGCAGTTCGTCTTCTTCACCCAGAAACACAGGCACAGAGCACAAGCGCTCTCACTGGGAAAGGAAGAAGATAGAGTCAGTAGGAATTGGCCTAGGCATTGTTGATGCTCTGAAAGACGAGAGCTTTGACACGAAGCAACCCAAACCCGAGACCCGTCCTATGGTCGTCTTCGGATCGAAGATCAAGATTCAAGTGCCTGCCCTGCCATTCTCTGTACCTCCCAACCCCGAGTCGGCGAGCCCCAGGTCTCCACCCAATTTCGGGATCAAATCCAGGAATTCCCATCTGGGTTTCGCATCACCTCGCCTTTCGCGGTCCCCGGACACGACGTCCCGTTCCGGGTCTTCGTCCAATTCGCGCAGCCTCGGAGTGCCGGGCTCTCCCCGGGTTTTCAGTGCCATTGAGATGGAGCTCTCGGAGGACTACACTTGTGTGATCTCCCACGGCCCGAACCCGAAGACAACGCATATATTTGACGATTGCATTGTTGAGAGTTGCTGTAGTGATTTTGCGTTTGCCTCTGATTTGAAGGAGAATGGGTTTTTGAGTGATGAACAGAGTAGTGGTTCTTTGTCACAGAGTTTCCTTAGCTTCTGCTGCACCTGCAAGAAGAATCTTGGACAGGGAAGTGACATTTACATGTACAGGTTAGTTCCAACTTTTCAAGTTCTGCAATTTTGTTGGGGGCATGATTCTGAGTGATCTTTGCGTGTTATCTATTGAAATTTGAGCACTTTTTGGACACTTTTGTGGGCCGAATGTGGCAAGAGAGCATATGGAGCTGTGAACCCCTTTCCAAGTATGGTCACCAAGTTTACTTCGGAAAATATTGTGATTCTGAAACCTTTTTAGGAAGAAAATAAAGTTTCCTGCCGCATGACTTTGAATCTACCTAGTCGTGTCTCGTACAAGAAGAAACTGAGACTTTCGACCGCAAGTTTAGTACAGTCATCACCGCAGTTCTATTAGATTCACCTATGGTAGGAAGATGGACCAATTGATGCAAGTTCATGTTGTGATTTTAGCTCTCTTTTATTGTATTTATTTTTAAATATAAGATGGTTTATTCAATACCAAGGATTTCATTTCACTTGTTCTGGTACACCATTCTGGTCTCATTTACCTGTGTAGAGTGATTCGATAAACCATAAAAAAAGGAACTTCAATTTGTTTGCACCATTTATCTCTGAATCTTTTAGCTTTGGATCATACAAAGTTGCATTTTCACCATTTTCAGGGGAGAGAAAGCTTTCTGCAGTGGCGAGTGTCGGTATCAGGGGATTCTCTTGGAAGAGGGAACGGGAAAATCAGAACAAGATGAATATGGCTTTTCTTGATAACTAATTCTCATCACTTTGCTTCAAAATCGTCTTGAAGGAAACCAGCTTCACGAGGATATATTCATCATTTAACATAAATCTTTAGAGGCGGAGATAGAGCTGAACTTTCTATTGTACAAAATGGGTTGAAGTTGGGGTTTCTTGGTGCTGCTTCTGCTTCTGCTTGCTGCTTCCCTCAACAATCTTCTTTGTTTTCATTTTCCTATTTTCTCTCATAATTTTTCTTGTACAATGAAGTGGTAATTTAGGAGATTTGCTAATCTGGTGCTTTGGTCCAAAAAGGTTTTCTTGTTTGCAAAGTGGCGCTCATAATGATGCCAAGATGACTGAAATAATACCCATTATCTTCCCCCAAATTAATATATTGCTGCACATCATCCTGGCCAGATAAGGACAGATTACATCATTTGATGCAGATTCCTGCAATTTCTTTTTCCTTGCCTGTGAGCCTGTGTTCCTCTTGATCATGCCCCGCTTTGACAAGTTTTTGTCCCCTTCCATCAATCTAGTATTAGTCTAATGCAAGTTGTAGGATCTTCATGATTGCTTATTGATGCAGGAATGATTGTTTATTGTATAATTGATATTATTATGTGGTTGGTATATTGAGGGGCTATTTCTTTTTTATTTCCTCAGGTACTCTTGTATTGAAATCCCCACCATTTAGTAAAATATGTTTCACTCATGCACCAGATTGTGATGCTGTACATTCTTCGAATTATTCATATTCTGCAACAAAATATTATTCAATTTCAAATTATTTCTTAAATATGACCCGGTTGATTGTCACAGTAGAAACGCCCTACAATCTGGGTGATTTATTTGAAGATGGGGAAGATAATGATTGAGTTCTCGTTTCTATGCTTTCATAGAGGTGTCAAATTAGTGGGTCGAATATGGTTCTACCCATATTGATCTATTTAACCCGCTTTAATTCATTTTCATATAGTACAATTCTAACGATCCGTATTCGACTCGACCAATATTACTTAAACACATTTGCATGTAGCCAAAGCATGCAATATTTATTTCTTATAATTTGCTAAGAAAAACGATATTCCTCGAACACTTTCGTGTAACACAAATCTAGTGAATTATTTTCAGTTTTTTTATTTGTATTAAAAATTAATTTATATCTTTTGATTTTTTTAATTTTTCAATTTATTTTTATTTTTTCAGCTGTCAGGGGCCGGCGAGGGGGTTTTAGTGGAGGGGAGTAGCTACGACAACGGCTTGAACAAATCTTTTCATTTTTCCATTTTTTATAAAAAAATTAGCTTTTTTCATTTTTTTTTATTTTTCTGGCTGCGACTTGAACATTTTTTGCATTTTTCTAATTTTATTTTTCTTTCTTTCTTTCTTTTACTTAAAAAATAAAAAAATAAAGAATATAAACTGATCTATTTGATGCACATTAACCCAAGGCTTCCCAACCCAAATAAAAAATTCAAAATGCCAAACAAAAATATAAACTATTATAATTGATGCCTATTTAAAAGTGATGTGCCGCGGGCCGAAAATGGATTCAATTGTGTAACCTATTTTTGCTCATTTGATCCAGCTTTTTAACTTTTTGTATCCATTTTCAATTGGACCTTTAAAAACTTAGGGCCTATATATATGAGTCTAAAAAAAGGTCATGGACCCATATTGACACCTCTAGGTTTAGACAATGTGAAAAGAAAAGTATATTCTTTTACTAAATTTGGTGATTATCATTTTAGGAAAACAATGGGGATTAAGGTATACATTGATTATACAATTAGGCAAATTTAGATAATTACATTCCTACTTTTTTTCGATGGTCCAGGACACAAGTAAAAACCAAATGCCTTGATACCCATTGAACATCTTGTAAGCCCCATAAACCGGATAAAATACGTACCTTTGACCCAAGCAAGTGACCCTTATCTAGAGTAGATAGAAGGTAGTTGATTAGATTCGAATGAATGATGCCTAATTCTTGATTTTGGAAATCTCTCAACTCTCCAATAAATTATACCAATCATATATAGATCCTATATCCCCTAATGTGGAATCCTCTTTAGAGACTCAAAATATCAACTCTAAATTGATAGAATCTCTATAGTTTATAATTACACGCAATAGGTGAGGCACGCGTATGAAGCGAGATTGTTATGTTCTAAAAAATATATTGGAAGTACTAAAGAAAGTGGATAAAGGGGTGCATTAGGAATATACGCTCTAGTCCTCCGAATGACTTACTACCTTCTTATTAGGTGATCTAGTTGGTATTTCAGTACATTGAAGATTAGTTGGTGCATTCTGGGCTTGCCCAGTTTTACCTACACAAAAATAATTGAAAATATTATTTTGCTATCTAATTGTTTCACGGAAGTATGAGAAATGAAAACGCTTTGTTCAGCTCTAATTCTACCGTTCTTTTGATTTAAAAATCGTGTCATACGACATTCTAAACTATAAAGATTCTATCCCAAAGGATCTCAGACAGATTGATGCATTTTGTGAAATATTACTGTGCGATGACATAAAAATTAACTTTCGTGCATAACAAACAACTGTAAGAGTGATCAGACAAACAAAATTATGTACAGAGCCGACAGAAGTTTTTCCACCGTAATATTCGGTGGTAGAGATTTTTTGTCAAGCAAGAAAAATTTAACCTGTAATTCGCCTAGACAGTGCCAAACAAGGAACCCTTATTTGCCCCTGAAGCTATTGGCAAATGATACTGCACACTCAATGTCAACAATTTAGACTCATCCTTCCACGAACCTGAATTCAGTTTAAATGACAAAGGAGGGCCGTTGTAACCGTGAGTATGTCCCGTCCTGTATATCAGCATCCATCCTCTCTTTGTCCTCTTTCCCCTTCTCTCTGTAGCCAAGCCTCATTTTCCGTTTTGTTAGGTAATGTGACCCCGTTGAACCACCCTTGGCCGATCACATGAACTAAACTTGCCTGATTCGATGAGGACAGAAGTATCTTCTCATGATCCTCGAAATTCCCATGCAAATGTGCCACCTTGCCTTGAGAAACCACTCAGAGCTTGTCCGTGCTTCCGCATATTAGAAGCTTATCATGACTAACCTGCAATCAAGGTGAAAAGAGGCTATCAGCATCAGAACTCCTCTTTGGAACAAGACGGGGCCTTGAATCAGTGTCTCAACCGCATCCATACTCAAGGTCTCTGGTGATTAAAGCAAAATCACACTAATTTATTTTTAGATAAGCAACTAACATTTTGACAATAACAATGTGGTCGTCTCTGGTCATTTAAGCAAATCTTGAAGTTCAAAATCAATTATGTGCAAAGCCCAATACTGCCTATACGCACTTATGTCTTAAATACTTAAAATTATAGGCACTGTAATACGAAAATACTGTTCAAGCTAACATAACTGTTCCATTCCCAATATTTTGCAAGTTAGAACAATTAGATTTGTTTCTGTTTCATTCTAAGTTAGATGCATGACGAAAAAGGCTCCCTGCAACTCTCTGATCACTGATTATTTTGCCACATTTTCATTGTAAAGACCAGATTCCGATAATTTCAATTAGTACAAGACAATGACAAGCTAATTGAAAAAATAATCAAAGTCACAAGGTGGAGACAAATGAGTAAAACTTACGCAGATGGTTAAATGGCTCAACAAGCAAAACTATGGGAGGTTTCTCGAATGTTTTTTTGGTAAAGGCAGCACTGCTTTTCTGACCACCTATTAATATGTTCAAAACACCATGTTATATGCGCAATAACATTCGAGAAGCTCCAGAGAAATTAGCTAGTGAACCATAGTTCAGATTCCAAATTAACTGACCTCCAATAGAGCTTCACGATGTCATATGAAAATTGCTTCAACAAAAAGTTTACATATCCGACAGTAGCAGAGAGGGGTCATATGTATCAGACAAAACACACTTTGGTTGAAGCGCAAGATTTCCCAGTTACACCAACGGAACTCAAGTGAGCTCGAAGCTTTTGTTCCAGTAAGTCCCTGCAGGAAGAACGCCACATATGAAGGCATTGTAAGGAAAAATGACATGCTGCATGACGCAATCATATCCCACGGCAGAGTAAATGCAAAAAGCTGATACTTCAAAGAACTAAATAGATTTTCCCCAGAGATCACTGCCGACAATGCAGACACAGGCGCAGGCGGCATATAGTCATAATCTCAACCAAAACAAGCATAGGTACATTAGCCAAAAATTTACAGCAAACTGGAAGTAATAGCTGCTAACCCACCAGAAAGCAAGACCCGAACAGAAGGTGATTTATGAAATGAAAATGGGGGCATTAGATTTTTTTCAGGATTTATTCGCAAGAGTGACTGCTTCATATTGGGAAGGATAATCATCAGCAAAAACAAGGTTCTCCATTCTTAAGAAAACCTTAACAAAAAAACAGCATCCCCCGTTTCTTCACAATCATATCACAGATTCCACATGACTAAAAAAAAAAAAATTATTCTTATCTAGATCATGTTCACTAGAAGAAAAAGTTGAGAACATACCAGCGAACCAAATAAAATTAGACGTCGCCAATACAGATGACAATGGGTATCTGCAAAACAACCAGAGCGAATGAGGCAGGGCACAAGAAAAAGAAGTCGCGAAGAGAAGATACAACAAACGCTGAAGATGCAGATGAAAATGACCGTGGAACACTATGATGTTGCGAAGAGAAGATACAACAAACGCTGAAGATGCAGATGAAAATGATCGTGGAACGCTATGATTCTTGGTGATCCTCATGCAAAGCAAAGTGCGTTTTGGTTCATAATATGTTTGGGCAACAAGCAGAGTTGAAGTAATGTCATCAATATAACAAGAGGCAGCACTGTGAGATTAAACTGTACAACGAGAAACAGAGCAGATCCAACCCAAACGAGAACACACACCCAAATTCTACGCAACCTTCAGCCGGTGGTTTCCGGAAATTCTATGCGACACTTGGAATTGACGAAGAGTAATGAAATGGATGCATCCAAGAACAGAAACTTACCACAACCCTAGAAAACTGAGTGTAGATCAAAGCAGGAATCGTGGCGAAAGAAGGGAAGAAGTTGGAAGCATTTACATGAGGAAGAAGAAGCAGTCCACGGATTGGGCGTGATCGATTTCAATTCACTGAAAGTGAAAATGCGGAGGAATATGATTGTTGGTGATAGTGCATTTGCGTTCACAAGGTGTTTGGGCATGAATAATTGAATGTCAGTCTCCGACCTTCAGTCGGTGGTTTCTGGGAAAAAGGTAAAATGAATTCGTATTAGGCATCCATCCAAGTGAAGACGAGAAACGAAATTGATGCATCCAAGAATGAAAGGCGAAAGAAGGAAAGAAGTTGGAACCATTTTTACCTGAGGAAGAAAACGGCAGTCCACGGAGAGTAAGGATCCGGCCTCATCGATTTCAATTCACTGGATCCGAACGTGATCAATCTCGATGAAAGGGATGTGTTGGATGCGGGGCCAATAGTAGCCAGTGAGTTTCGAGCATCCTTCTTTCAGATTCTCCGAGCATCCGCTTATCCTCAAATCATGGAGGGAGGGAGGGAGGCCATCCTCTGGCAAGTACCTCAATTTGGGGCAATCTTCAATCCATAAATGTGCGAGAGAGGAGAGATGGTTGGGAAGACCGGTTGATAGTCTTTCCACCTTCCTCATATTTGAGATGCGAAGAAAAGTTAGAGAGGAAGGGAAAAGAAGACTCCACGCATCCTCATCCGCCTCCGAAGAAGGAAAGCAAGCCTTGTCTCCCTCCCCTCCACCCATGCTGCTTCCATCAATCACCAGTTCCATGAGGGAGGTGAGGAGGGGTAAGCCCCATTCTCTCACTGCCTGCTTCAAGTTCTTGCACTTTCCAATTACAAACTTCCGCAGATTGGGAGGGAAACCTCCTTTGGGGAAGCATTCGATATTCTGACAATTCACAATCTTTAGAGTTTCGAGGGAGGTAAGATGATGCCACTGATTTGGTAGACACTTTATCTTCGGACAATTAAAAAGACGAAAAGTTGAGAGGGTGATGGGCAGGGGAGGGAAGTCCTCCTCTATCTCTAACGCTGAACACCCGTATATAATCAACTCAGAGAGATTCTTACAGCTGGCAATGTTACAGTTGGCAATGGACTTTATCTTCGGACAATACAAAAGAGTAAGACTCGAGAGGGTGATGGGAAGAGGAGGGAAGTCTTCCTCTATCTTCAATGCTTGACAATGCCGAATTCTCAGTCCAGTGAGATGGGAGAGCGCGGGAAGGCATTGAGGTAGGCTTCTCAGATTCTCACAATAGCTAATATGCAAAGATTCCAGCGATTTTCCCGCGGTGACCTCTTCCAGCGACTGCACCCCCTTGCACGACTCAATTATAACAGTCTTCAAAGCAGCGAGTCTACCCTCGGCAAAGCAAAACGATGTCAGAGAATCACATCCACGTATCTTGAGAGATTCAAGCTGAGGCATCGGGTTATTGCTATTGTGGCCATCCGGAGGAATCGTTAGTCCAACTATTTTTGGACATTTCTCAATGCACAAATCTCTAACTGCATGCATCTTGCTTGGAAGCTTTTCTAAACTCGCACAATCCCTCAATTCCATTCTTTCAAGGTTGCACGGCAGCTCTATCTCTCCTTCTCTCGCCAGAAATGATGTGAACTGAGGACACCTTTCGATGATAACTCTTTTAAGGCAAGTGAGATTTCGCGTTTCATTTCCATCCCGCCACAAGCAGTTTAGCTTGTCACATCCTCTTATATAAAGCTCCTTTAGGTTGACCAAGCGGCTCACAAACACATGATCAAAGCAAACAAGCTCGGCAAGATTTTCAATTCTGAGAATGGTCAAAGAAGTTAGGTTGACCAAGCTCTTTAAGATCTTCTCGCTACAATCCTTAAGGTACAACTCGCGGAGCGATGGAAGACGAACCACACTGGCCGAGTTATCCAAATGCGGGCATGAATGAATTTCAAGCTTTATGAGATGGTCAAGCTGACGAGGCAATGACCCCACCAACGAAGGACACCTCCGGACAACAAGATGCTGAAGACAAGAGAATAAGACTTCTTCTTCTGGGTCCCCGGCATAATGATACCAATTCTTCCATGCTAGCATCTCTTCAAACTTCAAAGTAGTTAAGGATGAGAAACGTCGTTTACTTCCGTAGAATTCTGAGCCTATCGTCCTTACTGCATGTAGACCTTTGAGAGATAATTCCTTAAGTGAGGGTAGTTGTCCAAGACAAGGAAGCAATGCAACATTAGGACAGCGCCGCAAGCGCAAAGAAACTAACTTAGAGTAGGATGAACCATCTAACCATGAGGGGAATCCTGCACCACCATAGTGCGAGATAGTGAGATTTTCTAGATTAGTGTGAGGTTGCAGAGAGTTGAGCACCCGTGCTTCGCACTTATGATTCTGGAGATTTCTCGAATGTTCTTCCCAATGAAAGGACAAGTTGGTAAGGCCTACCTTTCGAAACAAATTAGCATCCGTTGCATCTGTAACTTTTTCCACCTTATGCAATTCTGATATGAATAATTCTCCTTGAAGATGAGGCAAATTCTTTAACTCCTTTAACTGCAACCCTTTCTTAGTTCCTACCACAAACTTGGACAAGATAGTAAGATTCTGCAAATTACTAATACCCATTGGCATCTCTTTTAGACTTCCTGTGTCTCTAATGTCAAGAAACTGTAAGCTGACTAATTTTGTGATTCCTTGAGGCAACGTGGAAAGCTTTTCACAACCTCTTAAGACCAAAGCTTGTAATTTGCACAAGTCGCCAATTGACTCAGGTAGCATTACAGTGTACGTGTATGAGAAATTGAGATAGCGAAGGTGTTTTAAATTACCAATACAGTTCGGTACCTCCACTATGTCACAGTGACATAATGAGAGCACCCTCAAGTACTTTAATTTCGTTAGCAAATCATGCAGCACCTTATTGGAGATAGAGGTTTTTCTGCGAGGTCCAACTTTCAATAGAATTAAACTTCTCAGTACCTTCATTTCGTGATATGCTCTCATGGATTTTGATGTGACATACCCTGACGAAATGAATGATGCATAACGGGCTTTCACAAGAGATGCATCATCTTCACTACTTGCCACCTGAGATGCCCCTGAGCTAAAGCATGTCCCACCCGCAATTGAATTTGCTAGATCATTCAAAAGATCATGCATTGAAAACTTAGATGCATCGATCTTTGATTGTTCAAGAAATGATCTCGATACTAACTCATTGAAATAATTCCGCCCTAATCTAAAGTCATTCTCCTTTGCTTTTTGTCCATCTAAAAAGCCCTCTGCCATCCATAATAGTACCAGCTCATCTCTCTCAATCTCATAATCCTTGGGAAACACTGCACAATAAACAAAACATCTCTTCAAATAAGAAGGAAGATGAACATAGCTCATTTTCAAAACTGGGAGAACCTCATCATTTTTTCCTGTCGGAAGATCCAACATTCTATTATTTAAGATAGCTTCCCATTCATCCGGATTTCCTTTATTACGTAGGAGACCGCCTAACACCTTCGCTGCCAAAGGTGAACCTTTACATTTTTCAGCTATCTTCTTACCTATTGTCTCAAAATTTGGGTGCCTCTCGAAATTTGTTTCTCCAAGAGCATGAAAGGCTAATAAGCTTGTACAATTATCAATAGACAACTTCTCCAAGCGATATGGCGAAACTCCTGTTAAGGAAACAACCGAATGGTTGCGAGTTGTGATGATGATCTTGCTTCCTTTGGCACCTGATTCAAATGGCTTTAAGAGGGCAATCCATTCTCCATACTTTTCATTCCAGACATCATCTAACACCACAAGAAACTTCTTCCCCGACAGACTATCCTTCAACTTAACTTGAAGCCAGTTAAGATCTTTGCCCTCGCAAGACGACTCGGTGATCGATTGCAAAATAGTCTTTGTTATGTCAAGAACATCAAAAACATCTGAAACACAAACCCATGCTCTCCTTTCGAAGTAGCTGCTCACATTGGAGTTATTATACAGCCGTTGAGCCAATGCCGTCTTTCCAACGCCACCCATCCCAACGATGGGGACGATGCTTACCGTGGCATCAGAACTTTTGGCTTCACCAATCAACAGTTTGAGTATCTCAGCTTCTTCCTTTTCCCTACCGAAAAATTGAGTCTCTAGCAGACAAGTGCTATGGGGCCTTCTATTGATGTTGTCAGTTCTGCCCACGGCATTCTCCGTCAAGCTTAGATAAGCCTTCCTAGCAACAAGATCCTCCAATCTGTCATTGATCTTCTGTACCTCGGTTTCAGACACGAGCGAGCGCCGTCTTGGATTCGATCTGGAGGATTTATCTCGGCCAAAGCAAGAGAACTTCCAATTCACCCACCCTCTGCTTGTGCTGCATTTTGCCGCCGACTTATCCTCAGCGGCTTGGATCGCGAACTCATCTAGCAAGTCTTCCATGTCATATGCTAAGTCCCTAATCTCGTCCAGCCATAGCTCCACTGGACGTCTACCACTCAGTTGCTTGTCCTCTGCATCATCCAGCACTGCATCGATTGTGACCAGCATCTTCTTCCACTTATTTAGCAACTCGGTACTGATTCCAGAGAAGGGTGGCGTTGCTTTCCTTTGCACATATTCCGATCCCAGAGAAGCCAATTTTTCGAACAGGACCTGCAAGACGGAACCCAAGATGGAACCCACAATGGTCTCTACAATGGCCATGGGTGAATCGGTCGCTGTAGAGAACAACAAGTGTCAGAATGAAGCAAACTGATAATGAGCTAATGGAGAGAGAAAACTATGAAGTCCTAGATGACCAAGAGTTTCAAGCATGCACATCAGCGGTATTGTCTGGAAAGTGAAGCAACAGTGAAGAATTGTTAGTGGGAAAGAAGCTTTAATAGATTCCAGGAAGACAAAAGTCTTTGCAGGACGCAAATTGGCTTTGTTGCTGCACGTTTCACATCGCTACTTTTCGTTCACCGATTACTGTGATTCCAGGAAGACAAAAGTCTTTGCAGGACGCAAGTAGTAGTGTGCGAATGAGATATTATTTGACAATTGAACACCGATTACTGTGATTTTTCGTTCATTTATCTTTTCAAATCCAAGTCGAATAAATAAAAAAAGACCAAAAAGAAAAACTGAAAGAATACTGATAAAGGAAAAAAATGAAAAAAATGGGCAATAATACTCTTCGTGACTTGCTGAGAGTTGCACTTTATATTTATTTTTTATAATGAAGATACAATCTAAATTAATATCGTGCAAGCTGTGGTTTTCGTGGATTTTATTATTATTATTTATGGAATGTGATTTAGGAAAGGAGACGTTCAGATATGACAATTAATACTAATGCATTCCAAATGGCCTAGATGTGCATGAAAACGCTTGTTCATGAAAAGTATAATTTTTCTAGTGTAATTGTCCTGGGGAGATCATGAGTATCAAAAGTTTTCTTCGGATCACTTAAGTGCCAAAATTTTCAGAAAACAATTACTTAAGTGTGGACAACAATATGTTTGGCTGGAAATCTGTCGTGACATTTTTTTTTTGGGTTAATATTTGAAGCTGACGTGGCTCAACGAAAATCCCACTTAGCAATAAAAAAAAGACAAAATATGAAAAAAAAAACATAACAAAAATTAAAAAATACAAGCTTAAGTAGAATAAAAAAGGGGTAATACTGCGAAAAACCTCAAATTAGTACACCTGTGACAAATCTACCCCAAATTATTTTTTTGACCATAAAAAATCATAAACTGGTACACTTGTGATGAATTTACTCCAAATTGGTACATTTATGATAAATTTACCCTCCATTAGTTTTCGTTAAATTTAACTATCAAATTGCTGAGTTAGATGGCACGTAGCAGTTCATAAGTGTACTAATTTAGGATTTTTACCCTATGCTTGTCAAAGGCGTATCAATTTGAAATTTCTCGTGGTATTAATTGAATTTAACGAATGGTAAATTTGTCACCGATGTGATGCTCTGAAAATTCGACTCTTGTCAAGTCCCTGAATTCAATAAAAAGGAATTAAATTGAATTTCAGTCTGAGTACGAATATTTGGACCGTAAGAATTTAAGGGACGATAATCGAATGATTTCTGAAACACCAGCCGGTTTAGATTAGGTTTCGAGATTTTTAATCGCCGCGAATTAGAATTTTCAATCATCGCGCCCAATCCGAATCCTAACCAAGCCTAACCTGTGAAAAATACCCTCCGTCAGTATACCAAAATTCATTTTCAGTCTGGAATTATCAATTAACCTAAACGCCCCCCCAATAATGCACTAAAATAAAAAATATTCAAATGTGATTTGATTGGTGGGGCCCACTAGTCATTCCCCCACCAACCAATCACATCTCTTAACTCTCTTTTTTCTCTCCTCGCTCCCTCATGTTACTCTCTATCTCCCTCACGTTTGTTCTCTCCCTCTTCTCACTGTGCACATGTGGAACTCCCCCCTCCACGACCGACCTCCATCTCCTCCTCCTCCTAGGGTTGTTTTGGCTGGCCACCACTCCGCCGCTGACCACCACGACCTCCAGCAACTCATCGCCATCACCACTGACCTCGCAAGAGCCGTTGTCGACCCCCGGGAGCTGTGGAAACCCGCAGCTAAGCCCTTGCCCTGTTCTGTTCTCACTGACCTGAGAGCTTCTCTCTCTTCCTTTGGCCGTTTGCAGCGCCGTCGCCACTAGCCACCACTTCGACGACGTCCCCTAGCCACCTCACCACTGTCCCGACCGAGCCTCACCATCGGTTGACCACTGGAGCCGCCGCGAGCAACCCCAAGAGCCACAGTGCTCTGTTTTGGAATCGGCACCGATTTGCTTCTGTTTTGGCAGTTTTCACTGCCTTCTGCCGTTCACCACCCCCTCCGACGGCCACCTCAGACCCCCTTCTCTTTCCCCTGAGCTCATGGAGGATTGTCGCCACCCATAGAGCCTCGAACAGACTCGGTTTCCACCTCCCCTATTTTGGGACCGGTTCTGTTCGGTTCTGTACAACCTCTATTCGGCTGCCTCCGGCCACCGTTCGCCGCCCTTAGCCTGTCCTGACGGTCGTCCTCGACCCCTCGGTGAGTTCTCGAGCCTTGGCAGACTTTGTCTCGGCCCGTGAGGCCGGGAATAGCTTCAAAATAGACCGGTTACTCTGTTTATGCCATTGATCTGATTCTGTTTTAGGCCGCCGCCGCTCACCGAAACTCTGCTGTCGCCGCCGCCACCTCGTCGGACCTCTGCCACATGTCCCAGCGGGTGTTGGGCCTAGTCGCCACTTGTTTAGCCGAGGAATTGAGGTTCCGATAGGAAATTGAGAACCTGTCCTCGTCGTTCGTTGTCGTCGCATCGGGTTGTTGTTTTCGGGTCGGCCTGAGCTTTTTTAGATTGTGAGTTGACCCTAATTCTTGGTTAGAGCGCTAATTACGCCTAGGATTAGTCGTTTAGTCGAGTATGGTAATTAAGTAGAGTGATCGTGGTCATTTTAGATAGAAATCGGATTTAGGGTGAATGACCACGATCGATTAAATTAGTCGGGTTAGCCTAGGTCGTCTGTGGCTAATTGATTGATAGATTAAATTGATTGATTGTGGAATGTGGTTCGATCGCGAGCGAGCGATAAGTTAGAGACGAGCGATTGATCGGCGTTTATAAAGCAAATCGGCTAATAAATGATTTTTGTATGAACCGACCGTTATATTGCTTAACTGAATTGATGACCTAATTGGATTGATCGCCTCGTTGATAGGTTTGATTGGATGCCTGAAATGTTCGTTGAGTGAATTGACCTTCGTTTGGGAGTTAATTACCTCGTGTGAGATTGCCACGTCTAATTAATAGTCTGCATATACATATGATCGTGTGCAAAATCAAAGAATCCTTTTAGCGCGAAAATGGTAATGGGCCGAGTCTTTGAGCACGTTGTGTGAGCATCCAGCCTAAATCAAAGTGAATTAAATTGATTGACGTGTTGGGAGTGCTGTGTGGTCATATGATGGATAAGTGCCTAGCAAGTCCGTACCGCACTAATTGTATGGGACCACACAACTTGCTAGTAGTACGACAATTCATGTCCCATGCCAAGAAATACGGTTTTAAGAGATTGTCAGATACCGGTCGCAGCTTGTGATAGACCGACGCCCTGTACAGGAATGCCTATTTGTTGGTGCCATGTTCGGTGCATTGGAGACACCTTTCATAGTAGCCGTTGCCGAAGGGACAAGGAAAGTAACCCGGTCATGCCGGAAGAGTGTGGGATCGCATTAATTGTGAGAGTCGATCGCGTCAATTGCGTGGATCCTCTACACTATCCTTGAGTTGATCGCGCCAAAGCGCGGATCCTCATTAATAAATGGACTTGTGTGGTGTCTTGTGCATACTTGTGGATGTGATGCTTGTTTAAGTGTTTGACTGACATGATTGCTGAATCGAGTCGAGTCAAGCATTGCACTGTATGTGGCTGAAGTCTGGTAAGTATGCATGTGGATGTTTATTATATCGTAGCTGTACTTGAGTGCTATGTGGTCTCGTGAGCCTCTATTAGGATGCCCCGGACGAATCAATTTTCTAACAGAGCTTAGGTTCGATTCATTGAGATTTATTTCTCACTCCGTCGTGGGATAATATTTTCAGGTCTCATGCGACGGAGCCTTGCAGGTGCTAAAGTGTGACAGAGGAAGTAGGCTTTTGAAGTAGATGTTGAGTTAACTCTATCTCGACCCTTTATCTTTTTGAGGTCTTAGAGAGCTGCCCTAAAGAATGGAGTTGTATGTTGTTAGCTCTATATGGTTTATTAACATCTGCTTTTGGTTAATATAATGAATTGTCTTTTGCTGAATTGACTGTATTGATTTCCTGCTTCTCTATTCCATGCTGATCTTGCTGTTAGAAGTTACACGTTCCGCATGCGCAATATAAAGTGATAGGTCGATAGTATGCTTGAGACGCTGTCTTCATGACCTAGTGGCGATTTGGCAAGAGATGCAGCGGGCTCGAGAGTCGGCGCGTGACAATCGATGTACAAGTTTGGAGTTTTTCGTGGTCAAAAAAATTAATTTAGGGTAAATTTGTCACAAATATACCGGTTTATGATTTTTGATGGTTAAAAAATAGTTTGAAGTAAATTTGTTATAAATGTACAAGTTTGGTGTTTTTAAGGTCAAAAAAATAATCTGGGATAAATTTTTCATAGATGTACCAGTTTAGGGTTTTTCTTGTTATTAACCCAATTGAAAAATAAAAAAGCTAAAAATTACCAATTTTTTTAATAATTTTTTTTAAAAAAATAAAATTAGAATTAGAATTTTCCAAAAGCTAATTTTTTAAAATAAAAAATTTTTTAAATTAAATTTAAAAATAAACATGCAAATTTAGAATAAAAAAGCTAAAATAATTTCAAAAAAGCAGGGGAACCAGGCGGCTAGATACTTTTTTTTTTCTAAAGTTTTCATCTTTTTTAATTTTTTCTAATATGTTTTTAATTTTTTAAATATTTTTAAATTTTTTTTTTAAAATTCAATATTTTTTTACTTTATTTTCCCCTTTTTTATTTTCTTTTAATTTTTATTAAAAATTTATTCTTTTGAATTTTTTTGAAAAAATTAAATTTCCTTAAAAAAAATTAACTTTTTTGGTTGAATTTTAAAGTTAACTTGTAAATCTAAATTTAAAAATTGTATTAAAAAATTAGTTTTTCGCAAAAATTTATATCTAATTTTAATTTGTTTTAATTTTTTAAGGTTGAGAAGTGCACGTGGACTTAATTATTTTAAAATAGTGTCGCTTTATATTAAAAATTTACTTATAAATGCCGCGTATCAAATTCGGCCTGAATTTCTCTCCAGAGGCACTTAAATGATTATTTTTTCTTTACTTTGGCACTTACGTAATCGAGCAGATACTTTTGGCACTAAAATGAACGCCGTACACAATTTTTGACACTCATGGTATTCTTCTCCCAATTGTCCCGCCACGAATAAAAATGAAATTCCATCCTAATGTAATGAAAAATACTAAAAGTGCGCAAATGTGCAAATATAAACACACTTAAAATTGTGAATATGACTTTCCCTAAATGTTCAATATGCAGTTTCCCAACCGTAGAACACGTAATTAATCTACATGTGATTTTATAAATCATGCCCCCTAATAAACAAATCTAGAACGGAAGGCGTGTCTATAACATGCCATGGGTGACTTTTAGGAAATGTGCTACTTGTGAACTATGTGCAGCGTAAACTGACGTGATCGAGAGTGACCTTGCCATACGCAATTTCGTGATCACCAACGGCAAAAATATTCAACAAGTTGCCACGAATTATGCAATCATGCTGCAACTTGAATCTGGACAGCTAGTGTATGACATCAACTTCCCCAAATTTTGTTACAAAACTTGCGATCTGGACTGTAGATAGGCACGAAATCGGGTTAAGAACCTAAATTTTGTTGCCCCTTCTTTTGCTCACAGATTGCTTTTGCCTCCATTAATCGAAAGATTTCAGAAAGAATAGGTGGTTGCTCTCAGGTAATAAAAGCCTACTAGAAGCTTTAGTTAGCGAAGTTCTGGCTATATCAGTTTGAGGGAAAAAGAGAGCAAACAGATGTTTTTTTTACCTATTTCGAGTGGACTTTCTGGGGCTGACCGGACGAGCACGATTAGACCAACAACAGCAATCCAGCAAGCACGAGCGCCAAGTTCGGACTAGCAGCAGAACACTGCTGAGCAAGGGGGCGAGCATGGGTTATGGTGAAGCAAAGAGAGGAGAGACAGAACTATAAAGTCCAGGAAGACCAAGACTTGTTATTAAACTTGTTATTGAACTCGACATCAAGTTCTAGACATCAACTTTAATCGGGATTATGATAGGCATGAAATCGGTTTAAGAACCAAAATGTTATTGCTGCTACTGTCTCTTCTTTTGCTCAAATATTGCTTTTGCCTCCATTAATAGAAAGATTTGAGAAAAAAATAGGTGGCTGCATCAGTTCGAGGGCAAATCAGAGTAAGTAGATAGATGTCTCTTACCTGTTCTGGAGTAGACTTTCTGGAGCTGATCGAGCGAGTAGGATCAGATCAACAACAGCAGTCCAGCAAGCACGAGAGCTAGGTTCGGACGAGAAGGAGGAGAACACCGTTGAACAGAGGGGACAAGCACCAGGTCCGGCGGTTTGCGGTGTTTGCGCGTGTACTCGGCTACAGCAATGCGTGGCTACTGCTGGCAACTGCGCGCAGTCAAGGTCAATGGAGCCACAATGTGTTTGTAAGAAGCGAACGAATAACAGTGGTTGAAGAAGTGAGGCGGTGAGGCTTTGAGGAAAGTGCAGAGGAAACTGATTGGTTCTCAGAGGTATATATAACCTTAATTCTTTTTCCCCTTTGCTTCCCTCCACCCACAAGTAATGCACGAGAATCCTACGTTGTTGAGCTAAAGAATATTGCATACCAGCCGGAGATCTCACGAACTTCTTTTGAAGTAACCTAATCCTATTTGTCGGAATTCTGCTCTATGCTTACGAATTGCTTAAATCGCAATCAATTCCATTTCTTTTTGCCTTTTTGGAGGAAAGCAGATTCCAAAATTTTCAAAGTAACATGAAAGCTAAAGAATATTGCATACCAACCGCTTGCTTATTGCCCTTGTTTCGTCTCTCTAAATGTAGGGATCGAGGTCGCGGTTGTGCAGGTCCGGACACGGCCGTACTTTCCGTTACGTTCCTCTTTCGGATCGAAACGAGCCAATTCCTACTGTTCTTCTCCATCAAAGTAGTTTGAATATTGAAGTTTTTAAGTTCATGCATTTTGCACGATAAAGAGTGGAAACCCTCGCGCTGTGCATGACTCTAGCTTACCCAAGGACGTAAATGCTCAAACCATTATTGGATTTTGCTTTCTTAAAGCAAAGTTTGATTCTCTGCTTTGAGTGGTAATGTCTTGGACGACCTTGCTTTCCTAAAGCAAAGTTCAATTCTCTTGCACGATCTAGCTTCCTTTAAGCAATATTTGATTCTCGATTACGAGTTGGAAGATGAACTTGACATGGAGAATTTTCCGCGTGACTCCTGAGGATCGAATATGAAATTTGAATTTTAAGAACGATTAAAAAATATATTTTGAGTGAGCACCCGATTCATGTGGAACCCGTTGAAATAGGGTTATGCCTCAGTAATATGAAGCGTGTGTCTGCTAATTATGATTATTCAGGAGAGTTCGCAGTCATGCGCTATCAGGAGCATTTAGACAAATAATTCGCCACTTGAATTTAAATTGTATAATGAATTTGAACCTGGACATCTATATATTGAAGGCTTGAAATCGTGTCAAAATCCGTCATTACATGGGATTCGTCGCAGAGGAATTCTGCAGGTGGGGATCTTGGGCCAACATGATAATGAAACAGATTCAGTTGATTTCATAAGATATTGAATTTTTATGGCCTTTGTAATATTTTGGTAAAATATAAATGTCAATGGTAAGTGTGCATTTGGCTGGGGTAAGTGCACCGCAAGTGCATGACTTTTGTTCGACGCTCACTTGAGTGCCATACTTTTTTATTTTTCGATCACTTGAGTATCATAACTTTCAAAAATGAATCACTTAAGTGCCATAATTTTTGTTTTCGCGATCTCCTAGTTCCATTGTGGACGGCTTGCTCGGGAGAGGAACAACTTAAAAACCGTCTCGCCTTCTTTTTTCTTTAAGGGAACGTGCGGGAGAACCAAGGGATGGATTCTGGCGCGCGTGCTTGGTTCTCAGAGGTTCCCTTATTCCTTTTCCCTCTCTACCACTCTTTCTTTTTCTCCTTTGCTTCCCTCCACCCACAAGCAACGCACGAGAACCCTACTTTACAGAGTTAAAGAAGATCGCACACCAGCCGGAGATCTCACGAACTTCGATTTTTAGCTCGCGTTTGTGGCAACCTAATCCTATTTGTCAGGATTCTGCTATATGCTTATGAATTGCCTAAATTGCAGTCAGTTATATTTCTCTTAAATTGCAATTATATTTCGATTCCAATTTTTCAAAAGCATATGAAACCAACCCTTTGGGCAAAATTTAGGTACCAAGGAGCCTTATCTCTACAATGGTTATTTTTGAGCTAATTATACTTACTTTGGTAACATGAGATTCCTTAATTTTAGGGTCTGTCAGACCGTTACACCATCCTTCGTAGACGTGGTTGTCACCGCTTGCTTATCACCCCCCCCCCTCAATTTCGCCTCTGTGTGTGTGGAGGAATGGAGGATGTGGCGGTGTAGGTCCATATTGGGTTGTCTTACATTAGTTGTGGAAGAGGCTAGTGATCGGTTTATAAGTGCGAGGGACAACCTCAACCTTTAGGCTAGATTTTTGGGTTGAGAGAGATCCATGGCCCTAAAGGAGAGATTGTTGGGGTTGTCCCACATTGGTTATGGAAGGGGCTGGTGATTGGTTTATACAGGTTGTCGCTCTCTCCGACCCATGGCCCGATGTGTGACGGGGAGATTGTTGGGGTTGTCCCCTATCGATAAGTGTGAGGGAAAGTCTCAACCTTTGGAATTATCTGAACTGCAAAGCCCAATAATGCCTAAAGGCACAGCTATCTGAACTGCATGGTATTATAGATTATTGTAATACAAAAACACCGATTACAGGTTGAGACTTTCCCTCACACTTATAAACAATTGGATTGGTTTCTGTTCCATTATAGGCTAGATGAAAGATAGCAGAGGCTCCCTGTAGTTGTGATCATTGATTGGTTCTACTGTATTTTCAATGTAAAGATAGATTCTAATAAGTTCAATTACAACAAGAACAATGACAAGCTAATTGAAAGAGTAATCAAAGTCAAAAGGTGGAGACAAATGAGTAAAAAACTTACCAGATGATCAGACGGTACATCAAGCAAAACTATGTGAGGATTCTTGAAGGTTATCTTGGCAAACACAACCCTGCTTTTCTGATCGCCTATTAATATGTTCAAATCATCATGTTATACAAATTAACTGACCTTTAATAGAGCTTCACCATGTCACATGAAAATTGCTTCAACAAAAAATTTACATATCTGACAGTAGCAGAGAGAGAGATGCATTAGACAAAATATACATGGTTGAAGCGTAAGATTTCCAGTTACACACCAAAGGAACCCAAGTGAGCTCGAAGCTTTTGCCCTAGAATTCCTGCAGGAAGAATGCAACATACGAAGGTTTTTTCAGGTAAAACAGACACAATGCATGACTTAATCATATTTCCCGGTGAAGTCAATGCAAACAGCCGATATTTTAAAGAACTGTATAGATTTGACCCAGAGATCACTGCCGGCATTACAAACACAGAGGCAGGCGACATTTAGTCACAATCTCAACCAAACAAGCATAGGTACATTATGTTGGCTAAAATTTTCTAGCGAGCTGGAATTTGCAGTTCTTGACCCGCCAGGATCAAGAGCCGAACAATGGTGATTTATGGAATAAAAATCCGGCCAGGAGCTGCTCCAGAATTTTATACCAGATCGACTGCCTCATACGGGTAAGGATCATCATCAGCAAAAAGAAGGTTCTTGATTCTTAAGAAAACCATAACCAACAACATCAACATCAACATCAACAACACCTTTATCCCAAATTAGTTGGGGTCGACGGTCGATAAACCCCAAAGAATCATAAAAATAAAAACAAAATCAATGAAGGGAAAAGAGATAAATGTGTAAAAATAAATAAGTAAATATATCTATCTATCTATTTATACACTATCCGTCCACAACACTAATAGCCTTCCTCCACTCCGTCCTAAGATAAACCGTACGCCAATATATTTCTCACCCTATTAAATCTTGTTTTACTGCTTTCCTCCAAATAAGTTTCAGCTGATCTCTTGCTTTTTTCGTGTTATGCTTTCGATAACAAACTTCTGTTCATACCGGTGCATCTAAGGGCCTTCGGAATATATGCCCAAACCATCTCAATCTATGCTCTCTCATCTTTTCTGCCATTGGTTCTACTCTAACTTTTCGTCGAATCTCTTCATTTCTTATCTTATCTATCCTTGTATAACCACACATTCACTTTAACATCATCATTTCCGCTACT
The DNA here is from genome assembly GCA_028455895.1 of Rhodomyrtus tomentosa. NCBI lineage: Eukaryota > Viridiplantae > Streptophyta > Magnoliopsida > Myrtales > Myrtaceae > Rhodomyrtus > Rhodomyrtus tomentosa. The sequence continues at coordinate 40,965,935 of JAPCWY010000003.1, read as the reverse complement.
CCCATTTTATGTTTATGTTTTCTTTGTGCTGGCCAACATTCAGCTTTGTATAACATGGCAGGTCTGACTATTGTTTTATAAAATTTTTCTTTTAACCTAAGAGGAATTTTGCGATCACACAAAAATCCCGATGCACTGCACCATTTCATCTAACCTGTTCTGATTTTATGGCTTACATCCTCATCAATCTCTCCCTCCTTTTGCAATATTGATCACAGATATCAAATGTATCTTTTTTGGGTATCTTCTGTCTGAGCATATTTACAGTTTCTTGATCCTCTCTTCCTGCCGTGTCAAACTCACACTTCAAGTATTCCGTCTTACTTCGACTTACTGTAAATTCTTTAGACTCTAATGTGCTTCTCCATACTTCTAACTTAGTATTAACCCCAGCCCTAGTCTCATCAATAAGCACAATATCGTCTGCAAATAGCATACACCACGGCATCTCATCTTGAATATCTTTAGTTAGCTCATCAATAACCAGGGCAAAAAGGTAAGGGCTCAAAGCAGAACCTTGGTGTAAGACTACTGCGATTGAAAAATAATTTGATGTGCCATTACAAGCTTTCACGCCTGTAGTAGCACTGTCAGACATGTCTTTGATTGCATCGACATACTTTGAAGGTACTTCTTCTTTTCAAGAATCCACTACAAAACCTTTCTTGGAACCCTATCATACGCCTTCTCGAGATCAATAAACACCATATGAAGGTTATTCTTTATTTCTTGATTTCTCTCCATCAATTGTCGTATTAAGAAAATAGCCTCCATGGTAGATCGTCCTAGCATAAATCCAAATTGATTGACAGAAACTTTGGTTTCTATTCTCAAACGATGCTCAATAACTCTCTCTCACAACTTCATTGTATGGCTCATAAGCTTGATACCTCTATAGTTAGAACAATTCTGGATATCCTTCTTGTTCTTATATATAGGCACAAGTGTACTCTTCCTCCATTCATCAGGCATCTTATTAGTATGGAGGATTTTGTTAAAAAGACTAGTCAAGTAACTTATTGCTACATCTCCTAAGCATCTCCACACTTCAATAGGAATACCATCGGGTCTCAAGACTTTACTAGTCTTCATCTTTTTTAATGCATCCCTAACTTCCCATGCTTTAACTCTACGCACAAACCTTTTATTTGAATCATCAGAAGCATCTTCCATGTCCACCTCACTTCTATCGCTCCCCCCATTAAAAAGTTTGTTAAAATAACTCATCCACCCGCCCTTGACGTCTTCATCTCTTATCAAGAGTGCTTGATTTTCATCCTTGATACATCTAACCTGTATCAAGTCTTTACTTTTCTTGTCCCTTGACTTTGCAAGTCTATAGATGCTTTTTTTTCCTTCTTTACTCCCAAGTTTGTTGTACATATCGGTGAAAACCTTGTCTCTGGCCTTTCGTACAGCTTTCTTGGCACTTTTTCTCGCCAATCTAAACTTTTGCAAATTCTCTTCATTAGAACAGTTATATAGGCATTTGAAACACTATTTCTTCTGCTTAATTACCTCCTACACCTCTTCGTTCCACCGCCAGGTTTTCTTTGTTTGAACCTCAAGTCACCAAAGTAAGTACAAATAGCTCATAAATAACAATTTGATAGATAAAACTTGTTGATATATGGAATCAGTTTTCCTCAACAACAAAAAAAGTTCATTACTATTAAAGCATTTTTGTATGCATATACCAGGATTTCTACAAGTACAATTAGGTCCCTTAAAAAATTACCAAATAAAAAAAAAGAATAAAAGAAAAGAAAGTGAAAGGGAACATGGGAACCTCTAAGAAAAAAACATACCCGGCAGAATTCATGTTGGCTCCCCTGCTTGTTTTCCTTTAAAGCCACACAGCCTCGCTCTTTCTTCAACCACAGTCAGCATCGAACTCGCCCATAGACTACACTTCCATTCGATTCCCTTCTTGATTGCATGTTGATGGTCGCCAATCAACACCATATTTGATCTGCCCAACCCCCTACAAACCTGCTCTAGTTGTAGCTCCTCGTGCTAGTTGGATTGCTATCATTAATCTAAACCCGTCGGCCGATCTGCTCCGGGAAGTCTACTTGGAAAAGGTAAGAGACATCCATCTACTTGCTCTCTTTTTCCGTCAAGCTGATGTAGATAGAATTTCGCTACCTAATGCATATGGTGGGCATTTATCAATTATAGCTTCCCGATATCTCATTCTCGTTCCCCTGCTCAACATTGTTCTCTTTCTGCTGATCCAAACATACGCTCTTGCTTGCTAGATTGTTGTTGTTGATCTAATCCCGTTCACCAGTTCGCTCCAAGAAGTCCACTCGGAAAAGGAAAGAGACATCTATCTTCTTGCTCTCTTTTTCCCTCAAGCTAATGCGGCCAGAACTTCGCTACGTAAAGAATATGGTTAGCATTTATCACTTATAGCTTCACCATAACTCATTCTCGTTCCCTTACCCAACAGTGTTCTCTTCCTGCTGGTTCGAACATAGCGCTTATGTTTGCTAGATTGCTATCATTGATCTAATCCCGTTCACCGGTCTGCTTCAGGAAGTCTATTCGAAATAGGTAAGAGACATTTATCTGCTTGCTCTCTTTTCCCTCAAACTGATGTAGCAAGCTTAATAACAAAAAATTTGGAGAAGTGGATGTCAAGAACTTGCTGTCCAGATTAAAGTTGTGGCTTGGTTGCATAATTCATGGTGATTAATATCCTAATTTGGCCTAGTTGTACTAATTCTATGAGCCAAAGTAAGCGCCTTACATAAATATTGTCACCTAAGGTCGTTTTGCCCTAATTTGGCCTAGTTGTTTTAACAAAGTGATACATTTGTACGCATACTTGTTTTAACTTGAACCTCTATTTTATGATTTTTCATTACATATTAGGATAGAGTTGCATTTATATTGGTAGAAGGACAACTACATTAGAAAATTTGTAGTTTTCCTGGATAAGCATCGTCATGCACATCTAGGCCATTTGGAGTACAGTATTATTAATTGGCATGTTTGAAAGTTTCCTCTCATATCTAGGAAAATCATATCTTGAATGTTGACAATTTTAGATTGCATATTCATTTGGAAAAACAAAAAAGAACAAACAAAAAAGTGAAGTGGAACTCTCCGCAAGTCACGAAGAGTATTATCGCCCCATTATTGCATCTTTTTTTCTTTATCAGTTTTATACTGTTTTTCATTATTTTATTTATTTATTCAGTTTTCTCCTTTTGCGTTTGTTGAACTTAAATTTGAAAATTAGACCAAAAAAGACTTAAATTTGAAAAGACAAAAGTCTTTTGTCGTTGCAAGCAGTGGCCACCCATTGCCGGAGCTGAATTCGCATGCATACACTGTGAACCACCAAACCCGGTGCTTGTCCCCTACTGAACAGTGTTCGCCTCCTGCTTGTCTGAACCTCGTGCTTGCCAAACTGCTGTTGTTGATCTGATCCCGTTCGCCTGATCAGCTCTAAGTAGTCTACTCGAAATAGGTAAAAGACATATATCAACTTGCTCTCTTTTTCCCTCAAACTAATGCAGCAGGTCTAATAACAAAATTGGGGGAAGTTGATGTCAAATACTTGGTGTCCAGATTAAAGTTGCGTGGCTTGATTGCCTAATTTGTGGCGATTTGTTGAATATTTTCGCATGAAATTGCATATACCCAAGGCCACTCTCCATCACGTCTTCACATTTAATTTCGTGTTTACATTGCACATAGTTTAAGAGTAGCACAGTTCCTAGAAGTCATCCATGGCATGTTATAGACACGCTTTACATTCTATATTTGTTTATTCGGGGGCATGTTTAATAAAATCACATATAGTTTAATTAGGTGTTCTACATTTAGGAAATTGCATATTAAACATTTACGGCAAGTCATATTCACAAATTTAAGTGTGTTCATATTTGCATATTTGGGCATTTTAGGATTTTTCAGTACATTAGGATGGAAGGTCAAATCTATAACATGCCCAGTGAAGCAATGGCTGGATGATGTTAGGGACTTGGCCTATGACACGGAAGACTTGCTCGATGAGATGGCAATCCAAGCTGCTGAGGTTAAGTCGGTGGCAAAATCGAGCAACAGCAGAGGGTGGGTGAATTGGAAGTTCTCTTGCTTTGGCCGAAATAAATCCTCCGGATCGAATCTGAACCCACGCTCGCTCGTGTCAAAAACCAAGGTCCAAGAGATCAATGGCAGGTTGGAAGAGATCGTCACCAGGAAGGCTCAGCTAAACTTGATAGAGAATGCTGTGAACAGACCTAACAACATCGAAAAAAGGCTCCCTAGCACTTCTCTGCCGGAGACTCAATTTTTTGGCAGGGAGACGAAAGAAGCGGAGATAGTAGAATTATTGACTGGTGAATTCGAAAATGGCAATACCACGTTGTGCATAATCCCCATAGTTGGGATGGGCGGTGTTGGAAAGACCGCCTTGGCTCAGCAGTTGTATTTATGGCTATTTCGAGATGAGATCGTGGGTTTGTGTGTTAGATGTTTTCGATGTTCTTGACATAACAAAGACTATTTTACGGTCAATCACCGGGTTGACCTACGAGGGTGAAGATCTTAATGGACTTCAAATTAAATTGAAGGATAGTCTATGTGGGAAGAAATTTCTAGTGGTTTTAGATGATATCTGAAATGAGAAATATGATAAATGGACTTCCCTTATGAGACAATTTGAAGCGGGGGCTAAGCGAAGCAAGATCATCATCACGACTTGCAACTTTGCTATTGCTTCCATAACAAGAGCCTCACCATATCAGTTGAAGGAATTGTCCATTGATAATTGTACAAGCTTATTAGCCTTCCATGCTCTTCAAGCAGCAAATTTTGAGAGGCACCAAGATCTTGAAATAATAGGCAAGAAAATAGCTGAAAAATGTAAAGGCTTACCTTTGGCAGCAAAGATGTTGGGTGGTGTCCTATGTAATGAAAGGAATCCGGATAAATGGGAAGCTATATTAAATAATAGAACATGGGAGATGGAAAAAACTGAGGAGATTTTCCCAGTTTTGAAATTGAGTTGTGTCCATCATCCTTCTTATTTGAAGAGATGTTTTGCTTATTGTGCAGTACATCCCTAGGATTACGAAATTGAGAGGGATGAGCTGGTACTTTTATGGATAGCAGAGGGCTTTTTAGATGGACAAGAAGCAGAGGATATCTTGAGACTAGGGCGAGATCACTTCGATGAGTTAGTATCCAGATCATGTCTTCAACAATTAAGAGTCGAGGCATCTAAGTTTTCAATGCATGATCTTTTGAATGATCTAGAAAATTCAATTGCGGGTGGGACATGTTCTAGCTCAGGGGAGTCTCAGGTGGTATGTAATGAAAATGATGCATCTCTTGAGAAAGCTCGTTATGCATCATTCATCTCGGCAGAGTATGTCACATCAAAATTTATGAGAGCATATCATAGAATGAAGGTATTGAGAAGTTTAATGCTATTGACTGTTGGACCTTATAAAACAATTTCTATCTCTAACAAGGTCTTGCACGACTTGCTAATGAAATTGGAGTACTTGAGGGTGTTTTCATTATGTTATTGTGATATTGTAGAGGTACCAAATTGTGTTGGTGAATTGAAACATCTTCGATATCTCAATTTTTCATACACTTGTATCAAAAATCTACCTGAGTCAATTGGCGGCTTGTGCAAATTACAAGCTTTGATCTTAAGAGGTTGTAAAGAGCTTTCTGCGTTGCCTCCAGGCATCACAAAATTGGTCAGCTTATAATTTCTCGATATTCGAGATACACCGAGTCTAAGAGAGATGCCATTGTGTATGAGTAATTTGAAGAATCTTACTATATTGACCAAGTTTGTGGTAGGGCCAGACAAAGGGTCACAGCTAAGGGAGTTATAGAATTTGCCACATCTTCAAGGAGAATTATATATATCAGACTTGCAGAAGGTGCAAGAAGTCAGAGGCGCAGTTGATGCTAATTTGTTTGGAAAGCAGGGTCTTAGCAACTTATTCTTGCGTTGGGGTGAAGATTTTGGAAATCTCTAGAATGAGAACCGTGAATCACAGATTCTTCTCCACTATCTACGACCTCACACTAATCTCAAAAGTCTCACTATTTCGCACTATAGTGGTGCAATAATCCCATCATGGTTAGATGGGTCATCCTGCTTGAAGTTAGTTTCTTTGCACTTGCAAGGCTGTCCAAATGTTACATCGTTGCCTTCCCTTGGACAACTACCTTCACTTAGAGAATTATCTTTCGAAGGTCTACATGCAATAAGGATGATAGACTCTGAAGTTTATGGAAGTAAAAGCCCTTTTACATCCTCAATAACTTTGAAGTTCGAAGAGATGTTGGCATGGAAGGATTGGTCTTGTTATGCCAAGTCTCACGCCCTGACTCTCGAGCCCGCGACATCCCTTGTCAAATCGTCACGAGATCATAGAGATAGCGTCCCAAGCACACTATCAACCTACCACTTACTTATGAATGCGGAAACGTATTTACACTCCACGATATCAAAACAACACATGGAATAGGATAGCAGCAATCAAACACCACAATGTTTACCAAAAGATAATAATAAACAAATATACAAAATAGTAGTTAGGACATAACCCTACTAAGCTACTAATGTATAAGCTCAAGCCCATGCTTCGGGGTGACTAGACAAAGTCTCAAAGGTAAACTCATTCAGGTAAAACTAATTTCTCTTCTTACTTCAGATGACTAATCCAAAAGCTAATCATTGGTGTCTACAAGGCTTCATCACTTGGGACCTGAAAATGTTATCGCACGACGAGGTGAGAATAAATCTCAGTGAATCAAGCCTAAGCTCGGTTAGGAAACTGATTCGCCCGGGCATCCTAGCAATAATCTCACAAGATGACATCACCCCATAAAGCATACAAGTACAGTCATGATATAATAACCATCCACATGCATACTTGCCAGTTTTCAGCCACACACAATGCAATGCTTGACTCGACTCACAGCCAATCAGTTAATCATCCAAACAAGCATTTCATCCACAAGTGCGCACAGGACATCACACAAATCCATTTATTAACGATGATCGTGCCAACGGCACATGAGATGATCTACGCGAAATAGGGCGTGATTCGACTCTCACAAATAACGCGATCCAGCACCTTAGTACAATCGAGCATTCTACCAGCAGGACCGGGCTACGTCCCTTTTCTCTCGGCAACGGCTACTACAAGAGGTGTATCCAGTGCGCCTGGCACGGCGCCAGCAAGTAGGCATCCCTAAATGGGGCGTCGGTCCATCACAAGCTACGACCGGCATCCGACCAATCCCGCATCCGTGCTAGTTAGCACCGGACCAGAATTGACGTGCTTCTGGCAAGTCGTATGGTTCTATACAATTGGTACAATACAAACTTGCCAGAAAAAGCATCATCGTTCCCTCATATGACCATACATAACACATCTAGCAATCAACCCATTTCATTATCTTCGGTTAAAGCCGGATGCTCACTCACGCATGTAAAAGTCTCGGCCAAGGTCATTTTTATGCTAAAATATGTCTTTTGACTTCGCACTTGGTCATATGCATATGCAGTCTACCTAATAGTCACCACAATTACACATAGAGCGACTAACCTACAATTATCAATCAAACAGCCAACAGTCGTTCCAGTCAATCAATCAACCAATCCTACGAGGCAATCAAACCAACAATGGTCATCAAATCAATTACGAGCATTTAATTTCGATTAAATCATCTAAGGCTCAATTCGTATAGTAATTCTTTATTAACCAAACCAATCGATTTAAGACATCGATCGCTCGCTCGTCTCTAGCCTATCACTATCTCGCGATCAATCAATCAATTCCAACTAATCATAATTAGCCACAGATAATATAATCAATCCAACTAACCTAATCGATCGTGGCCATTTAACTTAATCTAAATTTCTATTGAAATTGGTTCCGATCGTGTACTTAAATTTTCCTAATCGACTAAACGATTAATCCTAGGCACAATTAGCGCCCTAACCAAGGATTAAGGTCAACTCACCCAATCAATTAGCTCAGCCAGTCTCTATAGCGGTGGCACGGGCGACAACGACACTAATGGCGACGACGACGGACACTGCTCGGCTCGACTGACCACGGCCTAAAATTCTCGTATAACTTGGACCACGGACTCGGCACAATGGCCCAACGACTAGGCCCAATCCCTTGACCACTCAGCCCAGGCCAAAACGGGCCACAAACCCTGCAATCCCAGCCCCAATAGGGCACTCGGCCAAAATAGGGCAAGGGCGACGTCGGGGCTGAGGCGGCCGAATCGACGGCCAACGGACGACTACCGGCTGGATGGTCATTGGTGGAGGGTTAAGGAGACGTCGAGGATGCTGTGGGAAGCGACAGCGGCAGCGAAAGGCGGCCGGAAGCAACTGAACCATGGTCGAACAGTATTGGCGCGAACAGGGGGGCTCGGTGACAAAAAACAGGGCAATGGTCCAGGCCGATTTTTGGCTACTACGCACAACGGCTGACATCAACGAGCTCAGGAGTGAGAGACCGAAACATGGCAACTTTCGGTTTTGTCCTAATCCCCTCTAATCAACCCTTAATTCAACTTTAAATCTTAATTCATCACATAATTCACTTGCCAACGTGTAGTCCTATGTGTACAAGAGCCTCACCAAAAGTTTTAGGGCGAGTCGACGTCCGGAAGTCCAAGAACACCCCCGGTTCCATCGAGTCCTTCCGCCGGTCAGAATCTGCTCATAGAACTAACGCCATTTCAACATCAAAACTTTGTCGAACTTAACCAAACTTGTTACCTCAGCTCAGCATACAAGTGTACATTAAGTCTACAAAGTATTGCCTAAAATTTGAAGCAAAATGAAGTGCCAAGGAGGCCGAACGAAGACTTTCTCCCTGCTGTGTCTGATTTTGTCCACTTTTGGAAAAGGGGCTGGTCGAGACTCCTCCCGCGTCCAACGGTCCAGCCACCACCTGGAGGTTGTCGGGAAGAGGTTGGGGCTTCGGTTGGTGGCCAGCGCGAGACTGGACGGTCATCGGAGGCGGCGGTCGTGCGGTGCGATAGGGGCGGTAGGGGCTGGTCGGGCGGGCTCTCGTTGAAGAAGAAAACGAAGAAGAAGAAGTGAAGAAGAAGAAGAAGAAGAAAAATGGCAGAGGGTGTTCGGCTATGGCAAGGGAAGAGGAGGCTTTCCACAAAAAATAATTTGGTCAAACCCCAAGAATGGTAGGTTAAAAGGTTTGCATTAAATGCCAAGAGCCCTCATGAAGACACTTGTCTTCTTATCAATGATTATTGATCATCCAATGGCCACCATACACTTTCATTTTTGACAGCTTTAAGGAATGGACAATGACCAAAATGTACTACTTCAATTATTAGGACAAAGTCAAACCTTGAGGGGTAAAATGGTAATTTTGCTCTCGTTGTCCGAAACGTTGTTTTTCCAATTCGAATTCCCTTCAATGAGGCGACACCCAATTCAATTAGAATGTTGAAATTCTTCATTTTCCATATTTCAATTTCGAGACTCGTCCTTGGGTCATTTCTCTGTTAGATGTAATTTTCGGACTATCCCGAACTAGCGGATGGCTTTTACAGACGTTACGCGTATCGACTCTATACCTCTCACCACACTTAGGGTTTGTCAATTCATGGCGACTTTGATTGTCATGTAATTGTGAAGGTCTATTACTAGCTCCGATGGTCACCATCGTCATCGTTCGATTTGGAAAAATTATGCAAATTATACATTAGTTAAGCGACATCACCCGCGCTCCAATCGTATAACACTAGCAATGAGTTCCTTAATCATTCTTAGATCGATTTTTAATGATTCTAAATACTCCCTCGGCAATCCTTATGGTCAAAGTGTCATTTCCTGTTTGAATTCCCTAGGTCTATGTACCTTGTCTCGCGTTAGCCATTCCCTTTTGATCTGTTAAGTCAAAATTGATCAGATCCGAGCGAGATAAGATTGAAATACATTGATAAATGCAACTTCATTGATAGGTCTTGAAATGATAGGAAAACCAGAATGTCACAACTCTTTCTCCTTACAAAAATTTCATCCTTGAAATTTACAACAAACCCAACTATCCAAACAAATGGGGGTATTGACGCCTCATCGTTTCTTCAATCTCCCACGTAGCGCCTTCGGTCACATGGTCTCCCAAATTACCTTGACCAGTGGAATCGTCTTATTCCTTAGAACTTGTTCCTTTCGACCTTCAATTATGATTGGCTTTTCCACGTATGACACCCTGTTGTCTACTTTTATAGTCTCATAATCCAGCACATGTGTCGGGTCTGGCTCGTATTTCCTTAGCATTGACACATGGAAGATGTTATGTACTTGAGACAAATTAGGTGGTAAGGCAAGTCGGTAGGCCAAAGTTCCAATCCGTTCCAAACTGAGATAGTCCTCGCATCGGTGAAACTTTAAGGAAAACATGATCACCAACTTGAAATTCCAAGGATTACGTCGTTTATCAGCATAACCTTTCTGACGACTCTATGCCGTCTTCAACTTGTCTTGTATTATCTTCACAACCTCCGCCGATTGCTCTACTAACTCTGGGCCTGCAATACTTCTCTATCTCACTTCATCCCAGCAAATTGAGGTTATGTAGGCTTTTCCATACATCGCTTCAAAAGGTGCCATTTGGATACTTTGCTGATAACTGTTATTATACGCAAATTCTACCAAGTGCAGCTGGTCCTCCCATCCACCTTTGAAATCTATAACGCACGCTCGTAGCATATCTTCAAGCGTCTGAATCGTTCTCTCCGATTGTCCATCCGTTTGTGGATGATATGCTGTACTGAACTGTAGTCGGGTTTTGATGGCGCTTGAAAGCTCTTCCAGAAGTTCGCCGTGAACTTAGGATCTCTGTCTGACGTAATCGTTACTGGTACCCCATGCAGTCGTACTATATGATGCATATATAGTTCAGCATACTTGTCCATTGAGAAGCCTTTTTGCACTAGGATGAAATGCGCAGACTTGGTTAGTCTGTCCACGACTACCCAAATTGAATCGTTACGTCTTTGGCTTCTCGGCAGTCCCATCACAAAATCCATAGTCACGTGTTCTCACTTCCATTCGGGAATCTCCAAGGGTTGTTGCAATTCCCCGGGTTTCCAATGTTGTGCTTTTACCTGCTGACACGTCAGGCACTTTGCCACATATTTAGCCACATCCGCTTTCATCCCATTCCACTAGTAATGTTAACGTAGGTTCTGGTATATTTTCGTGCTACCTGGATGGATACTATAATTGTTTTTGTGAGCCTCAGATAGGACCTTTTCCCTAAGCTCTTCATCTTTGGGCACGCATAGACGCCCTTGAAATTTCAATACTTCGTCTTCTCACACTTGGAACTCTGATTTCCTTTTTGTTGCGTCCATTTCGAGGATCTTCTGAATTTCTGGGTCCGTAGGCTGCATAATCTTTATCCTTTATTGGATTTCAAGCTCTATTCTCAAAGTCGCTACCAAACTGGACAGTTGACAAACTTCCAACTTGAATTTAGAATCCCTTAACTCTTCGAGTAACGACCATCCTTTGGCCAATAGACAAGCAATGCTTGATTTCTGACTGAGTGCATTCACGACTCTATTCGCTTTCCCAAGATGATACAGAATGTCGCAGTCATAATTTTTAAGTAGTTCCATCCATCGACGTTGCCTCATATTTAATTCCTTTTGGGAAAAGAGGTACTTCAGGCTCTGGTGATCTGTATAAATCTGAAACTTTTCGCCACACAAGTAATGCCTCCAAATCTTCAAGGCGAAGATAATTACGACCAATTCCAAGTTATGAGTTGGATAATTCATCTTGTGCAGTCTCAGTTGTCGTGAAGCGTAGGCGACCACTCTTCCATGTTGCATTAGCACATAGCCTAATCTCTTTAGCGAAGCGTCACTATATATCTCGTAGCTTTCGAGTCCTGATGGGATCGTCAATACTAGTGCGGTCGTCAACCAATGCTTAAGCTCTTGGAAGCTTCTCTCACACTTATCCGTCCACTCAAACTTTGTTTCCTTCTTAGTCAAACTCGTCAATGGAATAGCTATGGATGAAAACTTTTCCACAAATAACCAGCCAGTCCTAGGAAACTCCGGACTTCCGTAATTGTAGTAGGTTTAGGCCAATTCATAACGGCTTCAATTTTTGCAGGGTCTACAACAATTCCCTCTTCAGACACCACATGGCCAAAAAATGCTTCTTTATTCAGCCAGAACTCACATTTGCTAAACTTAGCGTAAAACGAGTGCTCTCTCAAAGTTTGTAAAACAATCCCCGGATGCCTTCCATGCTTTTCGTTACTCTTTAAATAAATCAAAAACCATCAATAAAGATTATAACAAATCTACCCAAGAATTCTTTGAACATTCGATGCATTAAATCCATAAATGCAGCTGGAGCATTGGTCAATCCAAAATGCATAACGGTGAACTCGTAGTAACCATATCTTGGTCTAAAAGCCGTCTTCGGTATGTCCTCTTTCTTAATTCTCAACTAATGATAATCGGTCCTCAGGTCAATTTTAGAGAACACAGAAGCTCATTGCAGTTGATCGAACAAATCATCAATTCTTGGTAGAGGATATTTATTCTTTATAGTTACTTGATTCAACTTCCTATAATCAATACATAAACGCAAGGATCCATCCTTTTTTGTCAAAACAACACCGGCGCTCCCCACGGTGAAGCGCTCAATTGAATAACCCTTTATCTAACAATTCTTGCATTTGTACTTTCAATTCTTTCAATTCCAATAAGGACATCCTATAGGGTGCCTTCGAGATCGGCTCCGTTCTTGGGGCTTACTCGGTCACAAATTCAATTTCTCTTTCTAGTGGCAATCCTGTCAATTTTTGGGGAAAGACATCAGGAAATTTACATACCACTGGAATATTTTCTATTTTAGGTTCCACGACAGTAGTATCCATAACTACGACTAAGTAAGCTAGACATCCTTCGATCATCAACTTTGTTGCTTCAAGCGATGAGACTAGTGGGATCGTGGTTCCTCCTCGACTTCCTATAAATTCAAAACTAGGGCGGCCATCTGGATAAAAAACGGATTACCTTGCTACCACAGTCAACTACTGCCCTTTGTTTACTCAGCCAATCCATTCCAATAATCACATCAAAGTCATACATGGGCAATACAACCAAATCTATCCTCTTTTCACTACCACGAATGACTATCTTACAGTCCGTAAAGCCTAATGAAACCAACACATTATCCTTTAATGGGGTGGCAACATGCAGTATCACATTTAATGGTTTCAACTTCATATCGATCAAATTGACAAATTGACCAGACACGAAAGAATGTGAAATGCCAGGATCAAATAAGGCATAAGCAACTTGGTCACATAAGTAAATCGTATATGTGACCACGCTAGGCGTTTCTTCCGCTTCCCTGCGTGCCACATCATAAACCCTTCCTTGAGCTGGGGTGCTCTGATCGTTCGGGGGAACTGCAGTTGATGATTCTACTTGTGGTCGTTACCCTTGAGGTCTAGTCACTAGAGCTTGATTGGGGCAACTCCTCATTTGATGGCCCATCTAACCATACTTGAAACATGCTCCGGTCCTAGCCGGGCAAGGTCCGTTACCTTGCCTCCTACCATAGAAGCGGCAGTTCCAGTTTGCTTGATGCGGCGATTTCCCAATATTCTTCCTCACTAGAGGGATGAAGCATCTATTGCTAGTCATCGGTGTTTTGCTGATTTGGCGATCATCTCGGAATGAGCTAAACCGCGATCTAGATGTAGTCGCCCTCTCCTTCATGTCCCTTTCTATTATTTGTCCCCACTCATAAATTTCTTTATAAGTTCTTAAGTTCAGGGTCACCATTTGACTACGAAGTTCAGGCCTCAGTCCATCTCGAAACCTCCGCGCCTTTTCCAGCGAGTCCTCAATTGACCTCGGTGCATACTTCTATATTCTAGCGAGTTCAGCTTCATATTGGTCCACTGTCAGATGATTCTGGCATAGCTATAGAAATTTCACTTGCTTCCTCTCGCGCGTCGTCTGGAAAAAATACTTGTCGTTAAATGCGGTAGTAAATGCATTCCACATTAAGGCAGTTCCTTCTAGAGAAACTCCATTCTTGGTGGCACTCCACTAATCATTAGCGGTACCTTCCAGTTGGTACATTGCCAGTAATACCTTCTCTTCGTCAGTGCATCTTAGAACCCCAAAAGCTTTCTCATGCTTCTCTATCTACCTTGGTGCTAGTTTAGGGTCGCCAGTTCTGTCGAACTGGGTTGCCTTCAACTTAATAAACTATTCGACCAATTGGCCCATTTGTCAAACCGCAACACCATCTTCCTGGGCATTGCCTACTTCATTGCCTTGCTCATTATCGCCATTGTTTCTGTTACCTCCGTTGTTGCCATTATTTACGTTAACAACAGCTATAGCAGCTCCTCCAGCTTGAGCAATAGCAGCATCCCTCTCTTGGGCTTGCCTGTCTATGAGATTGCCAATCATTTCTAGTGCTCTCAACACTCCATCCATTCTTGGGTCTTCCGCCACGGGTGGTCTTGAAATAGAAGCTCCACTCCTAGGTCTTATAGGCCTCCTACGCGGGTCGCCAATCTTGTCCACACTAACTACACCTGGACCACTATAATTCCACCACAGAATTAGAGACTTAATAATCTAGTCAAGTCTAGGGATACTAAATTATACCTTAAAAGCAACAGTCACTACAAGACAACCATCCACATAGTCCTTTCCGAGTATACATCAATCAGAGAGCCACAACTACAATTCAATTCCTTTCACTTCAGTGGTTCATCATAACCAGCGATAATCATTCACTCAACAAACCCAAATCCAGGAATGACTCCCAAGGCTAAGCACGGAGCTTAATATTCATAAACCACCACAATCATACCAATATCACATGTCAACCACAAGGGCCAATTCATATGTCATGCATTTCGCACCTAACTCTAGCGAGTCTTCTAAGGTATCGCTACCCAGTCAGTCCCAACTCATTCCTTCTTATTACTCCAATCCTCAATCGACTTGGATCGAGCTAATCTTGCTCTGATACTAAACAAGCAGGTATGTCATGCCCCTCGTCCTTTAATGCGAGTGTGCAACTCCCGTTCTTGGTACTCGTGTCCCAGGATACGATTCAAGCGATGCATGAGACGTAACATAAGACGCGGAAAACGAAATGAACATACAACCCCGTGCAATTCCAAATGAGAGACTGGGATAGCGAAACATATAAACATAAACATAATGTAATCAAGAGTTTTTACAAAAGATGCAGATAAGCTACTCCCGCAGATGGGTCGGGGTGATTGGGACTCAACCAAAAGACAACAAATTTTAAGTCCCCAAAAGCTTTAAAGCCAACGAGGGTCACCACCAAAAGACTACCAAGTAAGGTCAGGAAACCCCTAAGTCGAACCACTAGCTCCGTCTGTCTCGTCCTCATCTTCGTCTGGATCATAATCCGAGAAAGTCTCAGATCGCACGTCCATCGAATCGTCCGCCATGACATCCTCCAGCTCATCCTCATAAGCAGAGATCTCCATTACCTCATTAATGTTCTCCAGGGTAGGGGTCTTCTCCGACACATTCCTTGATCCTATTACAGAAGTCTCCACCTCTACCTCATCTCGGATAGGATGACACAAGCTAAGTATGACTCCTTGAGGCACCTCCGTGGATTTCAACGGACCTGTCGTGACCTCATCGACTTAAGGAACCAGGCCTCGAACTTATGTGGTTTTCAATCCTAACCACCTTCGTCGACCTAAACAACAGTACATTTCCTAACATTAATGGTACCCCGATCGTTAGGAAACTCATCAAAATAGGCAGTCATCTCTTTAGGATCGCCTAAATGGGTCGGAATCATACTTCAAGGCTTGGGGTCTGAAAAAGCAAGGTCTCATGATGAGGTGAGATTTACATCTCAGTAAGCTAAGTCCTAACTCTAGGTTAGGCTGACAGTACACCCAGACAAACATACAATTAAAGAGTAAAGACACGCTAAATAATATAAGGCAGATGAAAATCAAAATGATATGCGACAAACGATCATCATAATGAACACAAAACTAAGTTATACATTCCATCATCATGATTCATCTCATTATCGACGCCCGCGTCATAACGCCTCAGGCTTGGTCCGCGTCAATATGCCTTAGACCATTATAAACATAAACCCGCGTTAAACGTCTCAGGTTCTCAATTTCCACTCAAGGCTTGTGTCGACACATACATTTTCTTATCCCGCGTCTCTACGCATTAGGATATTAACCAATTCAACCCCGCGTCTCAACGCATCAGGGTGCCAAGAGTTCCCAAGCATGCCAGATCCCCTTCTATATCAAGACTTCATGATCGAGTACAAGTTTATTTATCGAGCTAAGAATCTATAGCATGTGGTTCAATAAGATCCATCACCCACAAGATAACATCGAATACAAAGCATATGCATTAAGTAAGCATGCACATCTTACACCAAACCACAATGATCGACATTGATCGATTACACAGTAATCTCATTAGAATTCATCCAATTCGAACCCAATTCATCCAGTAGAGGCCTATCCTTCTAACCAAGGTTTAGAGACTCCTTACCTTAAGTTTTAATCAGCAATTTTCCTTCAAAAGCTCCTCTAAGTAGTCGGTTTATCTCAGTCCAAACAAGGTAGCCACGCACCTAGAGCAATTCATCCAATTCTTCAATTTTCTCGTCCAATTCATCAAACCACGAAGCATACGCCTCAACAACATCTCCATTAACATCCTAACAAGTCTTAAAGAAAACATTTAGGCAAGGCAACACCTCAATTTGCCCTTAAGAACTCGGTTTAGACCAATCGAAATATGGAAACGTTCTGTTCTGTCCTAATCCCCTCTAATAAGCCCTTAATTAAACTTTAATCCTTAATTCATCACATAATTCACTTGCCAACCTATAGTCCTATGTGTAAAAGAGCCTCACAGAAATTTTTAGGGCGAATCGACGTCCAGAAGTCCAAGAACACCCCCAATTCCTTCGAGTCCTTCCGCCGGTTAGAATCTGCTCACGGAACGAATGCCATTTCAACATCAAAACTCCGTTAAACTTAGCTAAACTTGTTACCTCAGCTTAGCATACAAGTGTACATTAAGTCTACAAAGTCTCGCCAAAAATTTGAAGTAAAATGAAGTCCTAAGGAGGTCAAACGAAGACTTACTCCCAGTTTTGTCCAATTATGTCCACTATTGAAAAATGGGCTGGTTAGGACTCCTCCGACGTCCAACGGCCGAGCTACTGCCTAGAGGTTGTCGGGAAGAGGTTGGGACTTCGATTGGTGGCCAGAGCGAGGCTGGACGGTCGTCAAAGGCGGCGATCGTGCGGTGCGAAATGGGTGGCAGCGGCTGGTCGGGCGGGCTCTCTGTGAAGAAGAAAACGAGGAAGAAGAAGAGAAGAAGAAGAAGAAGAAGAAAAATGGCAGAGGGTGTTCGGCTATGGCAAGGGAAGATGAGGCTTTCCACCAAAAATAATTTGGTCAAACCCCAAGAATGGTAGGTTAAAAGGTTTGCATTAAATGTCAAGAGCCCTCATGAAGACACTTGTCTTCTTATCAATGATTTTTGATCATCCAGTGGCCACCATACACCCTCATTTTCGGCAGCCTTAAGGAATGGACAATGATCAATATGTCCCAATTCAATTATTAGGACAAAGCAAAACCTTGAGGGGCAAAATGATAATTTTGCCTTCGTCATCCGGAACGTCTTTCCAATACAAATTCCTTTCGATGAGGAGACGTCTAATTTGATTAGAATGTTGAAATTCTTTATTTTTCATTTTCCAATTTCGAGACTTGTCCTTAGGTCATTTCTCTATTAGATATAATTTTTAGAATATCTCGATCTAACGAGCGGCTTTTGCAGACGTTACGCTTATCGACTCTGTGCCTCCCACCACACTTAGGGTTCGTCAGTTCATGGCGACTTTGATTGTCATGTAATTGTAAGGGTCTATTACTAGCTTCGATGATCACGATCGTCATCGTTCGATTTGGAAAAATTTTGCAAATTATACATTGGTTGTGCGACATCACCCGCGCTCCAATCGTATAACACTAGCAATTAATTCCTTAATTGTTCTTAGATCGACCTTTAATAGTTCTAAATACCCTCTCGACAATCTTTATGGTCAAAGTATTATTTCCTATTTGAATTCCTCAGGTCCACGTACCTTGTCTCGTGTGAGCCTTTCCCTTTTAGTCAGTTAACTCAAGATTGATCAGATTCGAGTGAGATAAGACTGAAGTACATTGATAAATACAACTTCATTGATATTGAAATGACAGGAAAACCAGAATGTCACGGCCTCTGTCCATTGTTGTCGACCGTTCGAAGATCATAGCTCGTCGCCGCTCTTCTCCGCTGCCCGAGTCCGCTCATTCTTGTGATTGCTCTTGTCCAAGTGAAATTCTCGCGGCAAATCAATCCTTCTAAGCTCTATGGTTTTAGGTAACATTCTTACCCTTGGAGGACTAATTCAAGCATGTTTTTGAATGATTTCATTGTTGTCTTGCTGCTATTTGCTTGTTGTCTTTGTCCAAAAACATCTCGTTTTGCATGTTTTATATCATTAACTCTTGCAGAAAATTTGAGGGCTTAAAAAGGTGAATCTTTGAGTGTTCTAGCCGTTGTTTTACGTAAGTTGGTACCGTAATTGGAGTAAGAATTGAACTTTTTTGGAAATTGAAAGATCACTTTTTTTGTCTAAGTCATCAAACCTTAACTATTCGTCACAAATTGTGGGGTTAGTCGATCCGACCTATCGCCATTTAGCTCTGATTTTCTATCGTCAAAAAGTCGAATTTCGAATGTGGAATGTGGAAATTTTCCAAAAAAAACAAAATGGAAGAAGGAGACATTGGTTGTGATTTCACCGATTTTCTTTCCTTATCTTGTCGAGAGTATTCTGAAGGGTATATTATCTTGATTTGGTTGTTATATTTTGAGAATTCCTAAAGATTTAGCAATATATGGTTTCCTAGAAGTCCCATCTAATCGAATTTTAGGGAGATAAGGTTTCTCATAAAACTTTAAGCAAATAAAATCAACGTAATGAAATCTTCAAGATATCCCTCATTTGGTCGAAATTTTAAAAAAGGAAAGGAGCAAGGATTTTATCCACGCATATCCTATCATGTTTGCATATCATGTTAATTGGGATAACTTTGCTTTTTTACTTCAATTTTTTTTTAGAATTCCGAGAATTCATTGAAAATACCAAAAAAATATCATTCGCATTCCATATCATGTAATTCTATGTCATACACTTTGCCATGTCATCATCCACATCATCCATGCATAGTTGCCAGGTCATCCTTTTATGTCATTGCATGTCACATGTCATATAATTAGGTTGCATTAGTATTACATTTAATAAAGAGAAAATCCAACAAAAAATTCAAGTCACATATACCAATCAAAAGACCTTTGCATGAAATTGGTACCGAAATGGCATTAGTTTAAATCAAACTAGTGTAATCAAATCTCCGAATCCATAATCTCTGGTTTGTAGAAGTAAAATGATCATCCCGCTGTTTTACTTATAATTCTAATCAACCTACCAAAATAATGAGTAGTGGCGAGTCTTAAATTTAAAAAAATCATTTCAGTGAACCTAAATTGCAAATTGATGGGGCTTGGGAGCGTCTGTATTAGGCTAGTTAATTCATATAATTAATCTAATAATCCATTGACCTAAATTAGGTCGCGACATAGCTGCGGTTTTCAGTCCCTGTCGCTGTGGTTTCTAGGCTGTTGCTGCGATTCCAGTGTCTATCGTTGTGGTTTTGGTATCTATTGCTGCGGTTTTGAGCCCTGTTGCCATGGTCTTGAAGTTATGTTGCTGCGGAGCTATCTTGCTGCTTTTCACACCAAAAGACAACATTGTTTGGAGGGGCGATAGCCTTATTATTCGATGCAAAGTACTCGGTGTTTCGGGACTGATTAGACGCAAGTTCCACTGTTGTCCAAGGGCTTTTTTTTTTTTTTATCGATGTTCAAAGCTCGTAACAGCTCTGTTTGACGTGTTCCATTGGTTGCAAAAGTGCGGTTGGCAAAACTCACATTTGGTTCTAGATTTTTCTGGGCAATTCAAGCAGAGTTTCCACCTCAAATTGGCTTGAGTTTCACCCAACGAATCACGGTAAGTCTCATAAATTTGTTAGGGTTGATTTAAGGTTGATTTGTGATGATTTGCATGCTGCTTTGATGTGTTTTTACTATTGTTTTTACGCTGTAAACATGCTATTTGGTCCAAAAATAAGGTGTTGTTTGCACGTTTTTGATTACTAACCATGCAAATTTTTGTGGGGGTTTAATGGCAAGTTTCTAGAATATTTTCGATTTTGATTCTCATGAATTACATGCTGGTTGCTTGCTGGTTTCTGGGCATGAGTTACTAAAATTTTTGGAAAAATTCAAGGAGCAAGTTTTGCATATCAAAACCCTAATTTTTATCACAAGTTTCAAACATTGGATTTTAATTGGATTCATTAGACACGCTTTCGAAAATTTAAAATATTTTCTAAATCTAAATTAGGAAATTTCATTTCCTAAAAGGCAACATATGTTAATTTGGACAAACTTGTCCATTGCCGATCGGATACATCCTCTAACTTAGTAGAGATGAGAATATAATATCTATTGCCTTTTAGATCCGATTCGCTATCTTCAAGAAGCATGATTTTAGATTTAGAAAAATCTTTCTTTTCGAAAATTGCAAGAAGATGTGATTTGATTTGATTTTCCAGATTGATATCTTGGATTACCTGATTATGCTTGATTGATATCTTTTTTATTTACATTTCTTGATAGACTTTAAAAAATTCCTAAAAAATTAGTGAAATCATGTCTCTTAAATCTTTAGGGAGATAAAGTTTATCTCATTAAGTTTATCTTGAAAATTTAGGTCAAGAGAATCAAATCAGAATATTCTTGATTTAGCCGAAAACTCAAACAAAAAGGAATAGAAATCAACTCATTGTCGTCTTGTGTAATTTCATGCATATCTTTAATATCTCACATCATCTTCATGCATATTTTCACATCTTATGTCTACATATCTTGCATATTCGCTTCATATTTTCGAGTATCATATATTGCATTCCATATTTTCAATGTATCACTTGCATATTTTTAGGTGTTTGTTTTGTTTCATGCATCTTATATTGTTGAAAAATAAAAAATCTACTTGCTTGAGATCTTGCTCTATTTTTTGCTCGCATCATATTTTTTTCGTGTGTCATTTAGCCCTTCATCCATATTTACGAAAGTTAGCTTATATCATCCATGCACTCATATTTTCATATACCTCATCGGTTGTCTTTCACGTTTTAAAAATAACATTTTGCATATCTACATATCATATAATTTCGCATATCATGTCGTGCATGTTCAGATCATTATTTTTATATATTATATTTGTCATGTCATTCGCTTGTCATGTAATATCATGTTTATGACCATGCATTTAGGGCTAGTTAAATATTAACTCACATGCTTAAATCATTTAACCTAAAGTTGCATGTCACTTAGGCTAAATATAATTTTCGTATCCAATGTAGTCGACATAGTAGGATAGCTAGTTACATGATTTTTTGACGTCATTAGGATTGATTGTCTTACTCATTTTGCATGCATTAATTAGTTAATTAAATTTTGCATATCATTGTTAGTCTCAAATTTTTCCATGAGCATATCATCTTGTCATTTGGGTAAAATTCATTGTCATTGTAAGCATACATTCATGGCATCCATCTAAATAAGTGAAAACACAAAAAAAATCCCTTCATCATTCTGAATTCAAATCAAATTCAATCAAATTTGAGTCGTCGATTTAGGACATCTCATGGAATTAAGGTACCAAAAGTGCGTTAGTTTTATTAGTTAATGTAACTAAATCCCTGAATCCTTAAACTTTGGCTCGTAGGGATAAGAATAGCACTCTCGCTATTTTTATTTAGATTTCTAACCAACCTACCATAAGTGGTTAGTGGAGATTCCGAATTCTGAATCATTTTGATTAACTAAAGTGCAATTTGGCAGGGCATGAGAATCCGTATTAGGTTAGTCATTACAATTAACTTGATAAATCCATTAACCTAGAATTGAGAATTTTAGGTCGCAACGGATGTCTTAACATAAAAATATTGGAGTGTGGTTCATACTCCCCATCAACGGAAAAGCATGCAGGCGTGGTTTCGAGGGAGCCGCCTTGGCGAGGGTCTTAAGGAAGCAACGCTCTTTGCATACTATAAGACCGGCTTGGACTCATGAATAACTATATATATATATATATATTGTGTGTGTGTGTGTGTATAATTGAGGAGTCTTACGAGAGGTATGAGGTGTTTGTTGTAGTGAAATCCTCTGCTAGACATAATTCTAGTTTAAAGGTAAGTTAGATAAAATCTCGTGTCTCTATTTCTCTTTCTCGCTATTATACGCTTTACTTTGTTGTGATTGTGCACTGAATCTTAACATTTGGTATCAGAATAAGGTTTTATGGTTAGGGTTTCTTGGTAAAGAGGGATACGGAAAATTGAATCTTGGGAAGATTTCGGCTGGTAAATCACAGATTTAAGTAAAGATGTTCAGAAGAAAGGGTTTCAAGATATGAAAGTTCAAGATTGAAGCTTTGTTCATGGATAAATGTCTACGGCACGTGATTGAAGAAGATATACCCGAGGTGAATACTAAAGAGAAGACGAAGGAGGGAAATTGCATTTGCATCCAATCAATTGAAGGTACAGATCAGTAGCATTTGTAAGGCGCAAAACCTTATCTGGCCATGTCTTCCTAATAACGTCCTAGTGAATGTCGCCTCTGATAAGATGGCAAAGGATCTCTAGACAAAGTTGGGAAGCCTTTGTCAAAGCAAGTCGGTCATGGATAGGTTGGTTCTGTAGAAGCGACTGTACAACCATCAGATGAGTGGAGGTGATTACTTTTGCACACTTAAACGAGTTTAATACTATCCGTGGACAAATTGTATCTATTAACGTTAATCTGGTTAAGGAAGATAAAATACATACGTTGTTATGTTCTCTGCTGAATTCACGGGAACATATTATTGTTCCGTTCGATATTGATGTTAGTGTGTTGTCATTTGAGAAGGCTCTATCTGCTTTATTTTTTGAGGAGATGAGGTGAGAGGTTCTAATTATGCAATAGATGAGGCTCTTTTCATAAGAGGAAGGAACAATGAACGATCCAAATTCAAAATTGGTAGCAAGAATCAGTCTAAAGTAAGATCTAAAACCCGAGATTGATATGAAATAAAGTGTTGATGCGGAAAAGCTAGACACTTAAAGTATGATTGCAGAGACAAAAGTGGGGGTTTAGAGAAGCGAGATAAGCACCATCATCTAGCGTAAAGAAGGATGATGATAGTAGCGAGGGAGATATGTATCTAGTTTGCAACTCATTTCAGGTTGAATGTAGTGCATGGATAATTGATACTAGAGTTTCTTTCCACATGACGCCTCATAGAGATTGGTTCTGCTGTTATGAACCACATAAGGGAGATACATCTCGGATGGGAGATGATACGATGCTTGACATAATTGGTCACGGAAATGTGAAACTAAAAATGGAAGATGGGATAATCAAGAATCTTCCGGATGTGATGCATATTCCTAGTCTTGTCAGGAATCTTATTTCTATGAGAACAATAGTAGATGCTGGCACTTCTTTTACTGGCGACAGGTATTCATGCAACTTAACTTGTGGATCTATGGGGATAACCAGAGGTGAAAGGGATAAAACGATGTGGAAGTTATTGGGTAGCACAATGATCATTGGTGGGAGTTACATCTCAGTGCATGTGGAAGAAGATCTTGTGATGCTATGATATCAAAGATTGGGCCATATTGATGAGAAATGGCTGATGACTCTTACGTCAAGGAAGATGATGGATGTAATCCCAAATTGCTCTATGAATTTCGAATTTTGTGAATGTTGTCTACATCGAAAACAAAATATGGTGTCTTTTGAATATGTAGGATGGAGAGTGAAAGGAATTTCTAATCTAATCTGCAATGATTTCTTTGGTCATACACCTGTAGTATCGTTTGAAAAATTAATGTATTATGTTTCTTTTACTGATGATTATTTGAGATATGTGTGGAAATAATTTCACGAGTTCAAAACTTTGGTGGAAAAATCAGTTTAAGAGAAAGATTAAAGTTTTGTGAACCAAAAATGAAGGAGATTTTCTTTAGAAAAATTTGTTAAATTCCGTGCGACCAGTGGTATTACAAGGCAGAAAACAACGCCCTATTCAACTCAATAGAATAAGGTGGTAGAGAGGTTTAATTGGTCTCTCATGAAGAAGGTAATGAGTATGTCCAGTGGTGTAGGCTTAGCATCTGAATTTTGGGCAGAATCAATGGCTACTGCAAGTTATCAGAAGAACATGTATCTCACATTAGCTTTGAAGGATTAGACATCGTTTGAGGCATTATACGGGAGGAAGCCAGACATATCCACGTTAGAGTGTTTGGTTACTAAGCATATGTGCATATACCAAAACAAAAGAGAAAAAAGCTTGAGAGCAAGTTAGAGAAGTGCATCTTCATTGGGTACAAGGATGGTATTAAAGGGTATAAGCTGTAGAACTTTGATATTGAATGTATTATCTATAATAGGAATGTGGTGTTCAGAGAATCTAGTCTAACTCAAATTGTTCCACTAGGTCTCGAATTATAAACGGTATAAGGCCGTAGAGCTCTTGGAGGGATTCAAGAGATCGAGAACCCTAAAGGAGCTTATGCCTCCTATCGTGGGTACAAGGGTCGGGTCGAGGACGACACAGCTAATTTGGTATCAGAACGGGGTTTATAATACCTGGAGTGATAAGGCGCGATGAGGAAATTGGTTTGATGAATATGAAAGATATCATTATATGCATGGGGTTGATGATTGTGTTCTTTGAGTCGATTTGTTAGTATTTCTGTTGCTTTGGATGATATTGATAGTGAATTCATAGATTGTATATTAATTACAGTAGAACAATATGAATAGTCATCTAAGATCGACTCAGAACACCCAACTGAATAGGATTCTGTAAGCTTTAGTAACAATAGGTGATTTGATGCATCGGCAAGCCCATCAGCAACCTGCTAATGTCTTAGAAAATGTTTCGACATCCGAAAATGGAATAGGAAATGGATGATGTCTTATACAAGATCTGATAGAAAAGTTCTTAAAGTTAAAGCCTCCCAACTTGCTGGTATAGAAAACAAGAAAGGAAGCTCAACTATGGATAGATGAGCCTGAAATAATATTCATAGTCTTAGAATGATCAGAGCTTGATCGTGTAGCCTTAGCTGAATATCAGTTACAAGGTAACGCCAATTGTTGGTGGAAGGCTACAAAAAGAATAGTGTTCCCTTGGATGCTGAAGTAATATGGGATGCCTTGTTAAGGCCTTTTTATGAGAAGTATTTCTCTGAAAGTATACAAGATTGAAAGATAATGGATTTTATATAGTTACAACTGAGTAATATGACAATAGATCAATATGAAGCAAAATTTGTTGAGTTGTCTCGGTACGCGCCCAAGTTGGTAGATGAACCAATAGTAAAGACTAAATGGTTCCTAGAAGGGTTGCGACTTGGTATTCGAGACCAAGTAGTACCGTTGAATATTTGAGATTATAATGGGCTATATAAAAAAGGCTCAGATGATAGAACAATATGCCATGGAGCATTCATCGTCAAAGTCGATTCGTGAATATACTCCTCCCCGGACGATGAATCGCCATAAAAGGTTCAAAGGGAAAAAGGCCATTTGCCCAAATAAGAAGAGAAGAGTGCTGGGGGTTACTCAAATCGAAGCATGTCAACATTACGGGAGATGACATGGAAGTGTCTCTTGTCGAATGTTGAGTGAAGCGTGCTACTGATGTGGATAACAAGGCCATTGGATGAGAGATTGTCCACAACATCAACCCCAGCTACAAAATAAGAAACCACCTCAATAGGTGAGACAACGAGGAAACAAGCAGTGACCGCGAGTACAAGGATGAATCTACGCGGTAAGACAAGAGGAGACAGAAAATTCTATGACCGTCATTATAGATACGGTTCTTGTTAATGGTTGCCTAGCATATGTATTATGTGATAGTGAAGTTACGCATTCTTTTATAGCTAGGCGTCTTGGGAATTAATTTGGAATAGAACCTAAACCGCTAAAGGTGACTTGAGTTTATCCACATCTCTTAAAAAGGAAAGGATTGCCTCGTTGTCATGAGAGGTATGTAGAATTGATGAATGAGCATATGAATGAAGAATAAATTTAGTGGTCCTGGATATGAATGACTTTGATGTCATAATAGAAAGGGATTGGCTTCGCCAACAACGAGCCAATATGAATTGTTATCAATGGACAATTTCTCTTAGACCATTGAAATCATCCGAAAATAAGTTTGTGGGAAATAGAGGAATATGTTCGAACCTGGTGATTTTGGCGATAGAAGTAGCCGAACTACGTAGTGAGGGGTGTCAAGGATATTTGGCAATTATAAAGGATGAGTCACAAAAGGAGTCTAAGTTGGAAGAGATCCTCGTGGTTAAGGATTTCCTTGATGTTCCAAAGGATTTACCAGGATTACATCCGGAGAGGGGAATCAAATTTACAATTGAGTTAGTTCTAGGTGCGGAACCTATTACTAAAGTTCCCTATTGGATGGCTCAATCGGAACTAAAGAAGTTAAAGGTGCAGTTACAAGAACTGCTTGTCAAGGTGTTTATCCGACTAAGTACCTCGCCTTGACCACATGTCTTGCTCGCAAAGAAAAATGATGGATCTTTACGACTATGTATAGATTATCGGCAATTGAATCATGTAACTGTTAAGAATAAGTATCCATTACCGAGGATCGACGATTTGTTCAATCAATTTCAAGGAGCATTTGTGTTCTTTAATGCCATTTGGATTGACAAACACACCTGCAACATTTATGGACTTGCTGGATTTCAGTTCGTCATCATTTTCTTGGTAAACACAAAAGTATACTTGAAGAGTAAAAAGAACACGTGCAACATTTAAGAAGGACGTTGCAAACTCTTCGAGAAAATAAGCTATTTGTCAAATTCAGCACGTGTGAATTTTGGCTAGACCAATTAATATTCTTGAGTCATATAGTATCGGGTGAAGGTATTACATTGGACCCAACCAAAATAGAAGTGGTAGTTAATTTGATCGAGGTCTACAACGGTTACGAAGATTCGTAGTTTTCTTGGCCTAGCAGGATATTATAGGAGGTTTGTTGAAAAGCTTTCCAGTATCGCCGCTCCTTTGACAAGACTCACAGGGAAGAACGTTAAGTTGGAATTGATGGAAAAAATGTGAGCGAAGCTTTCAAGAGCTTAAACGAAAGTTGATAATTGCTCCTGTTCTAACAATACCTTCGGGATCGGGCGGATTTGTTGTTTATAGTGACGCATCTCGTAAGGGACTGGGCTGTGTCCTAATGCTACCTGAAAAAGTAATAGCTTATGCGTCCAAACAACTTAAACCTTAGGAACTTAACTATTCTGTCCATGATGTGGAACTTGCAACAATTATATTTGCATTGAAAATGGACACATTATCTATATGGAGAAAGGTTCGAAAGTTAAACGGGCCATCAGAGTCTCAAATACATATTAAAAGCAATTGAATATGCGGCAATAAAGGTGGATGGAATGGCTCAAGTACTGCGACTGCAACGTTATTTATCGTCAGGAAAGGCGAACAAAGTCGCTGATGTTTTAAGTCGTAAGTCCGCTATTGCCGCATTGATGATTAAAGAATGGGGTATAGTGGCTGAAGCTAGAGACTTTGAATTTATGTTTAAAGTAGGAGAGTTATGTGGACTATTCGTTACTTTGTGAATCGAATCGGAGATACAACAAAGAATCCAAGAATTGCAAAAGACGGATGCAGAGTTACTGAAAACTCGAAGTAAGGTTGAGGAAGGAAAGGAACCTGACTTCCAAATAACTGGCGATAGTACGTTAAGGTTTTGAGGTAGGATATGTGTTCCTAACGATGAGAAACTCAAAAAGGAAATTTTGTCCGAAGCTCATCGTGGTCATTATAGTAGCCATGTCAAAAGTATGAAAAAGTGGCAGAACCTCCATAAGTAACACTGATGGAGTGATATGAAAACTGATATAGCAAAGAACATGGCTAAATGCTTGACTTGCCAACAAGTGAAGGCTCAGCATTGCAAGCTTGGAGGTTTGTTTGTTAAATCCACTGGAAATGCTAGAGTGGAAAAGTTGGCCAATCTTTACGTCAAGTAGATTGCTCGTCTACGTGGAGTATCCGATCTCCCAGATTTGCCGCTAAATTTTGGCAGAGTCTTCAAATAGTTTTGGGAGCTAAACTCCAATTTAGCACAGCTTACCATCTTTAAAACGACGGTCAAATAGAAATATTTATACAAACGTTAAAGGATATTTTACGAGCTTGTACTATTGACTTCAAAGGGAGTTGGGATGAGCATCTGCATCTAGTAGAATTTTCTTATAGTAATAGTTACCTGCAAAGTATTAGGATGGCTCCATTTGAGACATTATAAGATAAAGCATGCAGAACTCCAGTTTGTTGGATGAAATACGAAAAAGAAAGCTCACATGTCCAGAAACAGTACATATGACTTACAGACCATAAGAAATCATCTATGTATAGTACAGAGTATACAGAAAAGTTATGCCAATAGACAAAGGAAACCGTTAAGAGTTTCAAATTGGCAATTAGGTGATTTTAAAAGTATCGTCTATGAGAGGCGTATCCCGTTTGGAAAGAAAGGAAAACTAAGCCCAAGGTACATCATACCTTTTTAGATCCTAAAAAGGATCGAGGAATTAACATACAGGTTGGCTTTGCAGCCACAACTTGCTAACATCCATGACGTGTTTTATGTCTCAATGTTGAGAAAATATGAACCAGATCCGTCACATGTTCTCGATTACGAGACAATAGAGATTGATGACATAATAGTATATGTTGAAAAGCTTGTGCGGATCTCAGACAAAAAAGAACAAGTCCGAGGAAACAAGAGAAGTTCCCCTTGTTACGGTCCTATAACAGTACCATGGGATGGAAGAGATAATATGAAAAAGTGAAGAACTAATTAGAAGTCACTACCCTCACTTATTCCAATCACTAGGTATGTCTTCAAATCCCGAGGATTAGATTCCAAATTTCGGAGATGAAATTTTATAAGGGGGGAAGAGTTGGGACAACCCAAAATTTAGGGCTAGGTTAAGCTTAGGATTCAGACTAATTACAGACAAAGGCCATATGGTCAAGAGGAGCTACTAGAGAAGAAAGATCACCTTTGGTAAGAATCACGACTTAGTATATAAATTAGTTATGCTTCCGATTGAGGATCGATTGAGTGGCGACCTTAAACAAGCATGAATTGATTATAATTGACCTCGTCTCGCTGCAGAACGACCACATGATCACCCTGAAGTCGACCAGGGATTGAACCATGGAACGATTTGCAAATGGACAAAGATCGACAGTTGAACTAGCCGTGAATTCTATGAAGGTCGATTAGAACCCTGTGCCAGTCATGCTTTAGTCAAGGATTGATCACCTGAGACTATATGACGTGCTACTGGAATATTGCGTATCGAGATGAACCAATCCTGCATTAATTTGAATTGGTCATGAGAGGTGAACTCGATAGCGTTCGTTATGCCTCGGTTTATGAACGGGTGATTCCAACCCTAAACTGAGATGAAAGAAGTAGCTCTTGACTCAATTGGCAACGAGACATGATCTTGAGGGCGCCAAATATGGCTACGCCTCTTGATGTGCTCGGCTATAGGCCAAATTAATTCGGCAAGAGGAAGATGGTCCGATACTTAGTTTGATTAAGTACCAAGAATAGAGGAAATATTTAGATGTTTCAAAAGCTTGATAGACAATATTTTTTAAAGTCTTAAAACAAGGAATAAGAGGTCGATCGCTAGACGACCTTACCATGTAAACAGAATGCCAAAATTGTCATTAGCGCTACTCATGATTGGCATCTATAGAATAGAATACCCCATGAATAGGTGACACTAAGACCACATCAATTTATATGCTAATATATTTCCTTC
This sequence comes from Rhodomyrtus tomentosa, assembly GCA_028455895.1. NCBI lineage: Eukaryota > Viridiplantae > Streptophyta > Magnoliopsida > Myrtales > Myrtaceae > Rhodomyrtus > Rhodomyrtus tomentosa. Next base: position 40,935,768 of record JAPCWY010000003.1, on the reverse strand, counting down.
TTAAAATACATGATATCAAGGATTTTCTATACTTTTAGAAAAAGACAAAATTGATTGCATCACCGTTGCATCATCTTTGACCAAGTCTAAGTCAGCCTTTGACCATGGCCCAAGTCAAAGTCAACATTTTGACCATTGACCGATTCAACCTTTAACCATTGATCGAGTCAACCTTTGACCAACTCAAAGCTTTGAAAAGTCAATGCACAAATCCCTAGATGATAAGAACTATCACGTATATCTAGAAAAGAGTGTATTGAATATTCTCTATTATTAAATTTAAAAGATTTGCTTGAAAAATAAGTTGGCACATAAGCACAAAATATGATTAGAAAAATGATTGGCTTGGAAAGTAAGCTAGCATATAAAGACGAAATTGACTTAAGGAACAAGTTGGGATAGGAAAGCGGCACATGGAAAGAACAAAAGATAAAATCGACTTGAGGAACAAGTCAAGAATAAAATAAGAAATGAAATTAATTTTTGGCTTGGGGAACAAGCCAAGCACATTAAGACAAAACAATATTAGAAAAAGGTAACCTAAAGTATTAGAATATTCTAGATTTGCCATGTGACCAAATGCAATAGTATGTCTAGAGTATTCTATGTAATAATTTATTTAGAAAAGAAAAAAAGGAATTTATATTACAATAATTAATAAACTTAAATAAGGAGAGTAAAATAAAATCCCTATAGTAGGCATGAACTAGAAGGAGTTTCTAGAGTTTAGATAGTCTTAAGTGGCATAAAGAAAAGATGACACATGGTAAAACTTGGAGAGCAAGTCAAAGTTTAGAAGCATGTGATGAATTACCAAAACTTGGGAAATAAGTAGCAAGAAAATAAAATAAAAATGTCTTGGAGAATAAGTCAAGGAAAGGTTCCAATGAGGTGATGCCATGTGAAAAGTATGTGAGGACAAATCTGACTTGCGGAGCAAGTCAAGAAAGGCTATAAATAGAATGAACGCCCTTAGCATTTTTGGCGACCATTCCCTCTCTTCCTCTCAATTTCGCCCCTCTCTCTCTCTCTCGTCCTCTCCCTCTCACTTTATTCGGCCACTAAGTACCCAAGAGCCGCCGCCATCGAACCTCCATAGAGAACGACATGCATTCGTATAAGGCAATCGACTAGCTTTTATCTTACGTTCGTCAACAAGAGGTAAGTGATATCTAACCCTTATCTAGGGCGTAAAGATTCGACTACTCTAATGCTTACTCGAAAAGTATATGATATGTTGGTCAAGGACTAAGTGCCACACGACGACGCGAGTCTCGTGGGGACCACCTCTAGAACCTTGAATCGTTATGATGCATACTCTTCTTGGTCTTGCTATCTTTGGTGGTGAGATTATATGATACGACATGATATGTTATATGCTCATTCACAAGAATGAGAGGGCCTCGCACAAATATGAAAAGGGTGGATCCACAAAAGATGATATGAAATGATGTGTACATGCCTCATCCGCAAGGGTGAGATGGCCTTAAATGTGTGTGATATGATAAGAAATGTGGATAGGTATGCTCACATGAAAAGGAAGTGGAAACGATTCGTATATGATATGGTTGTTGCGTTATGGCTTGTACCTTTAGCTTGCTTCTTATGTTTGGTTTAGATATACGCTTATTGAGATAGTTGTATCTCACCCCTTAACTTTCCAGACTTGTAGGCAATGGCAAGTATGCCATCTTCTTGTTTGGTATAGTCATGTCCATAGAAATTGCCTGTGTTGATATCGTGGAGGAGGATACTTTTGATAAGAAAGTAATAGCATGAAGAGGGATTGTGCACAAACCCTAGGTGACTGAATGGTCTGGAAGAATTCCTGGAAGCCCAAGTACTATTTTTTAGGGCAGCTCAAGTACTGAAGTAGTCTCCCAAGCCAATGAAGTATACGAGATAGAGAGGCTTCTAAGCTCTATGTAAATATTATGCAAGGAAATGAAATACAATATGATGTTGAAATGTCTTCCCTGGTTTCCTCGCTTAACGAATAGTTTAAAGAATTAATCGCTTCCGCGTGCGATTGTTAACAAGCATATAAAGGAAAAGGGATAGAAAAAGATTAAGGTCGCTTACGAGGACGGTGCGCTTGGGACACCATACGTCCTCCCCCACAACGTCGCGACTTTGTGATCCTCATAAGGTCTCGAATTATAAGCGGTGTAAGGCCTTAGAGCTCTTGGACGGATTCAAGAGATCGAGAACCCTAAAGGAACTTATGCCTCTTATCGTCGGTACGAGGGTCGGGTCGGGGACGTCACATTGCAAGTGGGTATTTAAGAAGAAGATGTTTGTAGAAAGAGATATAGAACGATACAAAGCTTGTTTGGTTACGAAGTGATATTTGCAGATAGAGGAAGTTGATTGTCTTGTCTGTAATAGCTGCATACAATTTGGAGGTAGAGCAGCTCGATATAAAAACAACATTTCTGCATGGTGACTTGGAAAATGATATTTACATGATGCAACTAGATGGATTTGCGGTTAGAAGAAAAGAAGATTTTATTTTCAATTTGAACATGTCTATTTATGGCTTGAAACAATCTTCAAGAATGTGCTACCAGAAGTTCGACTCTTATGCTTTGAAGCTTGATTTTTTTCCATTTGATGTTAATCATTGTGTCTATATAAAGAGGTTAGATGATGATTTTGTTATCTTAACATTATATGTTGATAATATGCTCTAGTTGAAAATATTATGAGAATGATTAGCTCTGTGAAAGGGCTGTTGTCAAAACAGTTTGAGATGAAAGATCTATGCCTAGCAAACTTCATCTTGAGCATGCAGATAAAAAAGGAAGGTGAGAATGGGAAGTTGTGGCTAAATAAGAAGAAATACGTTGAAAGCGTATTGAAAGTTCAACATAATAGATTGTAAACCAGTGAAGACCCATGTCCTAAAATTCCAATTAAGCTATTAATGCTTAGTGTCTCAATTCTGAGAGAAAGCTGAAGGGATAACAATAGTTCCATATGCAAGTGCAATAGGGAGCTTGACGTATGTCATGGCATGTACTCGTCTAGATATTGCTCGAGCAATTAGAGTACTGAGCATATATATGTCCAATCCGAGGAAAGGGCATTGGATTGTAGCAAAGTGCGTGCTTCGTTTTCTTTGCGGTACATCTGACTTTGAGATATGTTATGAAGTTATGAAAAGCTCAAAGGGAGAGCAACATTCGCACTGTAGTGTTTTGTTGGTGCTAATTCGAGAGGTGACATTGATAGAGGAGGTAGACCAATGGATATGTTATTTCCTTATTTGGCACAGTTGTGAGTTGAATGTGCAAGAGACAGAGCATGGCTTCTTTATCTAGTACTAAGGCAGAGTACATGGCTCTTACTTATGTTGCTAAGGAATTGATTTGGATGTGCAGATTATGTAAAGTGCTTGGTTTTGCACAAAGTGGAATGAAGATTGGGTGTGCTAGACAAAGTATAATATTCTTGGCTAAAAATTCTAGATTTCATACAGGAACAAATCAAATTGACATATGATATCACTTCATCCAAGAAAAAGTAGAAGACAAAATTGTAATGCTAGAAAAAGTAGACACACAAGTGAATAGTAAGATTTTTTTCCAAGGCAGTGAGTGCAGAAAATCATGAATAGTGCATAATTGATTTGGATCTAAAGAAGTATGTGAAGTATTCACGAAGTGAAAATAAGTGAGGGGTGTGGTTCATGCTCCCCATCGACAAGAATGCACATAAATCTTGCTTATGAAAAATTACGGTTATATATACTCTTCTACTCTTGTAATTGAGAGATGTTACAAAAAATGCGATATGTTAATTATAATGCAATCATCTATTGGACGTAACCCTAATTTAAGGATGAATCAGGATAAAATCTCGTGTCTAGATTTCTCTTTCTCGTTTTTTTACGCTTTCCTTTGCAATGATTGTGCACCGAATCCTAACAAAAATTGGATTCTCTTTTGTGAGTGGGAAAGCAAACCAATTTCATATGGAAAATTGAACAATTGAACCTACTTATTTTGAGTGAGCGTAAGAATTAGTATTATGCATTTCCTCTATTATTACTTGAAGTGAATTAGTATAATGAATTGTTAACATGCAAAGTGTATATGCTAATTATAGTGATTCCGCACATTTCAGAAACATGCACTATCAGAAGCTCGTATACAATTAATTCCAGACTTGAATTTAGTCCAAATAATGAATTTGAAGCTGGACGTGTATATCCGAAGGCTCGAAATTATATCAAAACTCCATCGTGACATGGCACATGTTGTCGAGGATTGAACACCTAGCCATCTCGTGCCAACATATGCGTCCCCGGCAGCTCCTCGAGCATCAAGGGGCCAATATCGCATCAAGGGATCACCGCTATGCCGTTGTTTTTTAAACCCAAGTTATCGGCGATGCAGCCAACGATGGCATGTTATTTTCTGTTATACCTCTGCAAGTCATTCAAGAAGGCTAAGTTTGTCTATTTTGATAAGGAAAAACAAAATTACGTGGCCAAAAGCGAAGGTCCTCTGTAGATGTGGAGTCCATTAGTAGTGCATTTTTGGATCAATTGTACCTGCAGAAATCCAATCGGAATTTGAAGTGATGATGCGCCTAAAATCGATGAACCGGATCTACGACATCGGAACGGGCTAAAATTTGGCCGGTTGAGGCAAAATGGCGTACTAATCAATACTCATTGCCGTCTCGGTGATGAACTGCGTTGGATTTCAGCGATCCGGGATCGTTTAGATGGATTTTTCAACTTTTTATTATTTTTTGGATTAAATTTTATTATTAGTGGCAATTTCGTAATTTTGAGTTTTGTATCCGCAATCTTAATATGGTTAGGTCTAACACCTCATATAAAAAATATTTTATGATATTTGAGCATACATAATAAATTCTAAATAAGGATTTGCTAGTTTTTTTTGCTGAACGTTGCGTCATCTGTTCCAGACGACATCCAGAAGTCTTGATCCGAAAAGAAAGGAGAACGATCAAACTCGAGGACATAACGTGCATCAAAACAATAAGCTTTTCTGTTTAACTCAAACTCCTTGGCGTTTTGAGTTTTGTATTCGCAATCCTAATATGATTAGGTCTAACGCCTCATATAAAAGATGTTTTATGATATTTGAGCATACATAATACATCATTTGATATTAAAAATTTCGAGATATCTCTCTCTAAATAAAGATTTGCTAGTTTTTTTCGCTGAACGTTGCGTCATCTGTTCCAGACGACATCCAGAAGTCTTGATCCGAAGAGAAAGGAGAACGATCAAACTCGAGGACATAACAGTGCATCAAAACAATAAACTTTTCTGTTTAACTCAAACTCCTTGGCGTTTTAGGAAAGACCAAGACTTCACTGGAGCTCATCAACTTTTTTTTGTTTTTTTTCCAATCGACATTATTGCGTAGAAGGTGAAGCAAAACGGGAAAAAGTGATAATGGAGCTCAAATTGGCTTCTTGAGTTTTCACATCCCCTCAATGTGGATGTCCCTTTTCCCATTAAAGTTAACAATACTAGAGAACAAGAAAACTATAAAGTCCAGGAAGATCAAGACTTTCCTAGGTGCACATCAGTGATTGGAAAAATAAATACTAACATACTTTGACCATTTAGAGAATATCTCCATAGACTTGACGGGATATCATGTGGGTTTTTGTCCGGAAATTGAAGGAAAGGTAGAGAATTTCCACGCGTGAAGCAAAAGTGAAACAAATAGTTTAATATAGTCCACGAAGACGAAGACTTTGCCAAAAATGTGATAATGGAGAGACGGTTTAATCAATGCCGAGATAAGTACAGTATCGGCGCTATAATTTTCGTACGGCGTTCACTTGAGTGTCATTATTTTCAAAACTTTCTCTTTAGTGTCATAACTTTCAAAAATCGTTCACTTAAGTTCCATCGTTGATGTGGCTGCCGGAAAAGATGTCGTGGAAGCCGGAAAAGTTAATCTAATGCTCAAGTGATCGATTTTTGAAATTTATGTCACTTAAGTGAATGTTTTGAAAGTTATGTCACTCAAATGAATATCGTACACAAGTTATGACATTCACGGTGGACTTATCCCGTTAATGCCAGAAAGTCCAAGACTTCACAGTAAAAAGGACAAAAAAGAAAAAAAGGAGAAAAGAAAGAAAGTAGACTACGACTTTACAGGACGCAAATTCTCTTTTATTGGATCTTCATCTGCATCTTCCACCAGTAGAAAATTAAAAACATTTTTTTGCTTGAGAATAGCGCGTCTGCATCAAACGTCAACTTAGGCGAAATCATTATTTTCCGAGCCTGCCTCGTTCGTTCATGGCATCTCCCGATTTCAAGAGATGTTCTTGGACAAGTTTGAAAAGGCGCGTGCTTCGGCTCTTTCGAAAGGACACATTCACGAGCAAGAAGACACACTTGATTTCAAGCACAGTCAAGCACACGTCGAAAGTTCAAAGGTGTTGGAAATTACCAGAGCTTTTAAATGGGCACACGTCGAAATTCTTATTAACTGAGGCGTTTCTCATATGTGAATATCAATGTTGTACGTGAATATTGAATTTACAAATGTACGCTGGAGACATAAAAGAGGAGGAGCTTTTGTACTTGAAATTTTCATAAACTTAGCTTGCTAGCTCGCTCCTTCACCTGCACAAAAGCCAAAGAGTATTTCTCCATTAAGCTGCACTAAATAGACTACGCTGGTTAGCAAGAGAAGTCTAAGAATGATTTTACCAAATGGGTGTAAAGTAGCATCCCTTTCCTTTCCTTTCCTTTTTTCAACCATCAATCCACGTCACAAGGTCTTTCTTTTAAGTACCAGAAGTCACAAAAAGAAATAACTTAAAAAAGGAGGGGCCAAAATAGTAAAACAAAAGAAGCTCGACAACAAAGGAACCCACCCAACTTCGCCCACCTCCTCCTCCTTGAGAACAGAGCCAAAGCATCTTCGCGTTGACAATATGAGGCCCCCCCTCTCTCTCTCTTAAGCGGAATATAATAGCTTCTGTCGCTTCCTTCACGTTCAATCAAACAGCCGGGGGGGACCAAGAAGTCGCGGGTGGACCCGTTGCACCGAAGGAGGGCTGGGAAGATTCGAGGACCAACGGCGCCTTCACGTCGACGGCGGACTGGACGTGGTTGTGCTCGCCTTCGTAGGTCACGATGAGCATGCCCGGGTCGTCCAGGGCTCGCTCCACGTGCTTCCTCGCCGGGCATCCTCTCACGCTGCGGTACTCTAAGTGCTGCGCAATCTCTTGCACAGCACTGTTACTGTTTTAAATTTTGTAATTTTTTTAATGTTTTTCAATTATTTTATATTATAAAATTGCACGTCTAATACAAGAAATTAAAGCAAATATAAAATAATTTTTTTATAATTTTTTTGGGCCCCTCATTGGTCCCTTTTTTTTAATAAAAAATTTCGTACGGCGAAAGTGAAGTTTCATGAATTAAAATGAATAATTCGTGACTCCAAAGTTTTGAATGAATAATTTGTGATGAATTAATCATCCGGTATGGACGATTACTAAAAAAATGTTAAGTCATATGTCTAATCATTGGATAATTAGCATTCCGTGCATATGAGAAATAAAAACTAGAGACCTACTTTGATCACGCAATATGTTCTAAACTTAGTTTTTCCTTTAGAATACTCCACCTGTTTATCCTTAATTAATTCGAGTTGTCCATACTCAATGAAGGGTGTTGTTCATGAATTTCGAAAAGGGTTGGCCATTGAAAAAGTGAATCGTCCATACCGGATGATTGATTCATCACAACATTTGTCGTTGGTCGTTCAAACTTTGGAGTCATGTTCGACTCTCGACTTTTACTATAATGTTTCATCACGCCGTCGACTTATTGGTTGTGGCTCGCGGCATGGACTACGCATCCCCATGGGCTATCCGCATAAATCATTCATTTTAATTCAAGAAGCTTCACTTTCGTCATACGATTTTTTTTTTAAAAGGGGGACCAACGAGAGGCCCAAAAAATATATAAAATAATTATTTTACATTTGCTTTGATTTCTCTTATTAAACATGTAATTTTATAAATATAAAACAATTGAAAAACATAAAAAAATACGAAATTAAAAGAAAAAGGATGTCATATCGGGAGTGGCATAATAAGCACTTGCGCAGCAATGTAACCGCCGTGCGAGACCCAAATCGGTAACTTTTTTTTTTGTTGACCTAATTTGGTAAATATTTTATTTTTTTTTTGAATTAATTTGGAAAAAAAAAACCCTGCATAATCTCTCCCTTAAAATAAATAGAGGTAAACTATAAATATAATTGTCAATGGAGATGACGACCCAAAAATAATTGCCGTGACCATATGAAGGTGTCATTTTGTGTACTTTGTTCTGATCTAAATTCATCATTCATGTGATAGACATATCGTATGGTACAATATCCTAATATAGAAAGACACTATTTCCAAAGGATTTTGGGCAAATTGATGCATGTTGTGAAAGTTTACAGTGCGACGACACAAAATAAACGTCAAGGAGCAAATCAAGTGAAGAGATTATTTTTTAAAGGGCAATCTTTATCTCTTCCTTTTGTCTTAGCTTTTCATATCATACAGGACGTGAGAATTTCTTGCTTCAGGTAATAACCAACTCCAAAATGATTGGGTCACAAAAATAAAAATTATGCATTGAAAAACAAAGTAAAAGACCTTGAATTTCTCTTTAATTTCCTAGCTTTCGCTAATCCCCGTAATCATTCATCATTTAATTATTAACCATGCTCTATTTCGATGAGAGAATCTTCAACCTGAATGAGAAGAAAATAAGAAAAAAAAAAGATCTGGAATGGGACGATTAATTAGCCCTGAGTGAAAACTATCTTTCATGCATGCAGCAACAAAAAATGAACAAACAAGACAAGACAAGGCAAGCCAAGAAAAGAACCCGGATACTTCACGTTTCTACCCTCAGAAAAAAGTGTGACCAATTTTTTACGTTGTATACCTCTTATAATTATGTTAATTCACAGGCATGGGAGACCCTTTATCCTTCGAAGTCCCTTAGACGCACCGGTACGAACAGAAATTTACTATCGATAGCATAACACGAAGAAAGTAAGAAGTCGGCTGAAACTTACTTGGGGGAAAGCAGTAAAACAAGATTTAATGGAGTTAGAAATAGATAGGCGTACGGTTTGTCTTAGGACAGAGTGGAGGAAGGTTATTAGTGTTGTAGAGGGGTAGTGTATAGATAGGTAGATAGATAGATAAATATATATACTTATTTATTTTTACACATTTATCTCTTTTCCTTCCCTTGATTCTGATTTTATTTTTATGATTCTTTGGGGTTCATCAACCGCCGACCCAATTAGTTTGGGATAAATGTATTGTTGATGTTGATGTTGATGTTGATGTTGTATACCTCTTATAATTATGTTAATTCACAGGCATGGGAGTTCCTTTATCCCCGTTGATTTGTGACTTATTGGTCCGGGCTGATATTCTATAAAGGTGAGGTCACGAGATCAAAACCATTTGAAATAAAGTGTGTCTCGTCGCGTGTGATTGGTCAAGAGCTTTTTGGCACTTTGATGGAGCTAACAGTGACGGGGCTCGCCCACTTTCAAAGAAGGGGTCACGCGTGTTGCGGAGAGACGAGCTCTTTGGAATTAAAGTGTCTCACAGCAAACGCAGAATCCTGAAAATAGCTACGACTATTAATCATTCCTCCCTCTCCCCTCCTGCACACAAAAAATAATATGGAGAATCGCTTCAAATGTTATCAAGAGATGGAATGGGTAATTTGAAACAAATAGATTGGTTTTAGTTCAATTATAAGCTAGATGAAAGATGGCAGAGGCTCCAGATAGTCGTGATCATTGATTGGTTCTACTGTATTTTCAATGTAAAAATCAGATTCCGATAAGTTCAATTAGTGCAACAACAATAATAAACTAACTCAAAAAGTAATCAAAGTCACAAAATGGAGAAAAATGAGCAAAACTTACCAGATAATTGGATGTCTAGTTATCATGGCAAATGCAACTATGCTTTTCTTGGTGAAAGCACAATCTTATATGTGCAATAACATCCAAGGAGCCTCGGAGAAAGTACATAGTGAGCCACAATTCAGACTACTATTAACTAACCTCTAATAGAGCTTCACAATGTCATAACGAACTTGCTTCACTAAATTTTTACATATGCAACAATAGCAGAGAGGGAGGAGATGTACCAGACAAGATACACATGGTCGAATCGCAAGATTTTCAGTTACAAAATAACATCATGTGTGACAAAATAATATTTCGCGGTGGAGTAAACAAAAACAACTGATACTTTAAAGAACTGAATAGATTTAACTCGGAGATCACTGCTAACAATGCAAACGCTGAGGCAGGCAGCATATTGTTACGAATTACAATCTCAACCTACCAGAGATCAAGACCCAAACGACAGGTGATTTGTGGAATATCAAGGCTGTCGTGAATTGGAGTTGTATTGAAACCTCCTTTGGGGAAGCATTTGATATTTTGGCAGTCCCAAATGTGTGGCGTCTGGAGGCATGTAAGATGATGCCACTGATTTGGTAGAGACTCGCATCTTCAGACAATTCATGAGTGCTAGTTCGTCTTCGTCACCCCGAAACACAGACACAGAGCACAAGCGTTCTCTGTCGCACGGAACAAGTGATCGATCAAATAAATAAACAGAACGAACAAAGTAAATCGGATACCAGATGTAAGTGATTCGGTCGTAAAGACCTACGTCCACGGGAAGAATAAATTTACCCTGAATTAATTAAAGAATAAAGATATTTTATTTTTACTAATTGGAAAAAAATTGGACATTAATTAACTATTTTTATTTTTATGTTTTATTTATATTAATCAATGTCAATTTCAAATAAGTATGTCGGCAAGTCTTCATAACTTCTCAACATCATAATGATGTTGGTTGTCCCTTTTTGTTTTAATTATAATATTTTATATCTGGTTAGTTTAACACTTTTTTCCTTTTTTTTTTTTTTTGGGGGGGGGGGGGGGAGGGCTGGTGGTTAAAGCACACCGTGAATTAGCCTCAAGTGTACAAAACATGCGTTAATAGTAACCAATGGCTTCTGCTCATCCGAATTGATGATCTAAGAGATGCGATTTTCCTCCATTTAATTCAAATTTCCCTATTTTATTCTTTCTTGAGCATAATTTGAAATGAGCTTTCTTTAAAGATAGCAAAACCAAAACCCGTATGGGTATTCAAAGCACTGCCTACAATTGAAAGTTAGACGATGTGAATATACTAAAAAAATATTTGTCATCCAATCATTTTGCATATAATGTAGACGATTACTTTTAGGAAAATATTTGTCAAATCACTCATTTTTTTCGAAATAAATAGAGCCTAAGCAAAGTGTCAATTATTTCAATTTAGTATTAAGCAATGTTTGTGTTAAAGCGGTTGTGAAGGTTCAATTTTTAATGTAGACCCAAAACAACTCCCTCCCAAAAAGTTTGCTATATTCCCCCTTCTTGTAAGACATCTATTGCAAGCCACTCGACATGGACAAGCACACATTTTCGCCATACATTAGTTGGCCCATGACAATCCATAGACACACATTTATATACAACTAATTATCTTTTTTTTTTCTGGTAGAAGAAATCATATAATGATAATTATTATTTTCTAATTATGAGAGAGAAAGAAAAGAGAGGGGCAATTGACCTAGACATTGCCGGTTGGATGGTACTGCCGGTTCCGATTTAGGAATCGGTGGTTCCGGTTCCATGAAAAGGCGAAACCGACGGTTCTGCCGATCCAGTTTAAAAAAAAAGTAAATGAGTGGACGTCACCTGAGGCTCTTTGGCTCTTTCCCCAGGCAACATTGAGAAGAGACAACCTTGAGCCCCTGACAAGGGGAAGAGCCTTTTGGCTCTTCCTCTCTCACTCGGGCCGCTCCTTCACTTGAGTCCTGTTAATGGGTCGGTTTCGGATTCACGGTTCCAAATGGCCATGTCTAAATTGGCTTCCACAAGTCCACACCGACACTAATTAACATAATTGTTAATGTTTTTTTTTTTCGCTTCAGACATTAATTACCATTCATTAATGAGGCGCTACACTTCGAGAAGAGGGAGACATGGCATCGCATCGCATAATCACGGTTTGAAGGCTTCCTAATCTTTGTAGCTTGCTCGAATGAGTAGGCGATATCGATCAGCTTCGGCTCAGTACCCTTCAACCCTCCCAAGCAAATTCCAAACGGTACCCCCCTGTCGTCGTAACCGGCGGGGACGCTAATTCCCGGGAAGCCGCCGATGGCAAGAACCGGAGCAACATGGGACCCGGGAGCGACGATCGCATCTAGATTGTACTGCATCATCCGCTTCTCGAATCCGTTTCTTGATAGGGATGCCAAGTTCGACAAAGCCGCCTTCTCTGTGTCGCCGATTCCGTTCGTGGCTTCGGATGCCAGAAAGATGTTCTGGCCGATCTGATCAGTTAGTTCCTGCGACACCATTGAGGCACATACGTGTCATCCCCCAACGTTATCGGGTTAAGGATGTTTTATCAAACTAGAGCATTAGGTTGTCGCTCGGGCAGTATCTTCCCTGGTGTTTCTTCATTTTTAGGTTTTGTCGCACAATCCAGAAAAGCCAGTTCAGTCGAAAAACCATTTTCCGAATCGACAGCAGCAGTTATACATTCAGAAACTAAACTTTCGAAGTATGAAATGCGCTTTATGCAGAGGCAATGGAACTGGCTTACCAGTTTAGAGGTTTTCCTGGTTGAAAGCTATGATATCTGCTAAGGATCGCACCGGAGACACCACCAGATCCTTCAAGTAAGCATTCAAATTTATCTTGAACTCTCCTAGTATGGCTACTGCTTCGCCGCTCGCAGTGGCGTTCAATATGATATCGAAGCTTAAGATCCAAGTCCCTCCCCTGCCATTCTCTGTCCCTCCCAACCACGAGTCGGCAAGCCCGAGGCCTCCATCCAATTTCAAGATCAAATCGAGGAATTCCCAACTGGGTTTCGCATCACCTCGACTTTCGCGGTCCCCGAATACGACATCCCGTTCCGGGTCGTCCTCCAATTCACGTGGCCTCGGAGTACCAGGTTCGCCCCGGGTTTTGAGTGCCAGCGACATGGAGCTCTCGGAGCACTACATTTGTGTGATCTCATACGGCCCGAACCCGAGGACAACGCATACATTTGACGATTGCATTGTTGAGGGTTGCTGCGGTGATTCCGGGTTTGCCTCTGATTTGAAGGAGAATGGTTTTGAGTGATGAACAGAGTGGTGGTTTTTTGTTACAGAGTTTTCTTAGCTTCTGCTGCACCTGCAAGAAGAATCTTGGGCAGGGAAGTGACATTTACATGTACAGGTTAGTTCAAACTTTTCAAGTTCTGCAATTTTGTTGGGGCATGATTCTGAGTGATTCTGCAATTTTGTTGGGGCATGATTCTGAGTGATCTTTGAGGGTGATCTATTGAAATTTGAGCACTTTTTGGACACTTTTGTGGGCTGAATGTGGCGAGAGAGCATGTGGAACTGAGAATCCCTTTCCAAGTATGGTCACCAAGTTTACTTCATGTAGTTCATATAATTGGAAAATCTTGTGATTCTGAAACCTTTTTAGGAAGAAAATATAGTTTCCTGCCGCATGAATTTGAATCTACCTAGTCGTGTCTCATACAAGAAGAAACTGAGACTTTCAACTGCAAGTTTAGTACAGTGATCACTGCAGTTCTATTAGATTCATCTCCGGTAGGAATATGGACCGGTGCAAGTTCATGTTGTGATTTTAGCTCTCTTTTATTGTATTTATTTTTAAATCATAAGATGGTTCACTCAATACCAAGGGTTTCATTCCACTTGCTCTGGTACACATTCTGGTCTCATTTACCTGTATAGAGTGATTCAATAAAACACACAAAAAAGGAACGTCTACTTGTTTGCACCATTTATCTCTGAATTTTTTAGCTTTGGATCATACAAAGTTTCATTTTCACCATTTTCAGGGGAGGGAAAGCTTTCTGCAGTGGAGAGTGCCGGTACCAGGAGATTTTCTTGAAAGAGGGAAAGGGAAGATCAGAACAAGATGAATATGGCTTTTCTTGATAACTAATTCTCATCACTTTGCTTAAAAATCGTCTTGAAGGAAACCAGGTTCACAAGGATATATTCATCATTCTTAACATAAATCTTTAGAGGAAGAGATAGAGCTGAACTTTCTATTGTACAAAATGGGTTGAAGTTGGGGTTTCTTGGTGCTGCTTCTGCTTCTGCTTGCTGTTCCCTCAGCAATCTTCTTTGTTTTCATTTTCCTATTTTCTCTCTAATTTTTCTTGTACAATGAAGTGGTAATTTAGGAGATTTGCTAATCTGGTGATTTGGTCCAAAAAGTTGTTGGCAAAGTGGTTTTCATAATGATGAAAGGATGATTGAACTTATGCCCATTATCTTCCCCAAATTAATATGTTGCTGGACACAGATTACATCATTTGATGCAGATTCTTGCAATTTCTTTTTCCTTGCCTGTGAGCCTGTGTTCCTTCTGATCATACCCCACTTTGACAAGTTTTTGTCCCCTTCCATCAATTTACTCTCAGTCTAATGCAAGTTGCGTGATCTTCATGATAGCTCGTTGATGCAGGAATGATTGTTTATTGTATAATTGATATTATTATGTGGTTGGTATATTGAGGGGCTATTTCTTTTTTATTTCCTCGGGTACTCCCGTATTGAAATCCCCACCATTTAGTAAAATATGTTTCACTCCTGCACCAGATTGTGATGCTGTACATTCTTCAAATTATTCATATTTTGCAACAAAATATTATTCAATTTCAAATTATTTCTTGAATATGACCCGGTTGATTGTCACAGTAGAAACGCCGCCTACAAGCTCGATGATATGTTTGAAGATGGGGAAGATAATGATTGAGTTCTCATTTCTATGTTTTCATAGAGGTGTCAAATTAGTGGATCGAATATGGTTCTACCCATATTGGTCTATTTAACCCGCTTTTATTCATTTTCATGTAGTACAATTCTAACGATCCGTATTCGACTCGACCAATATTACTTAAACACATTTGCATGTAGCCAAAGCATGCAATATTTATTTCTTATAATTTTTTAAGAAAAACGATATTCCTCGAACAATTTCGTGCAACACAAATCTAGTGATTTATTTTTCAGTTTTTTTATTTGTATTAAAAATTAATTTATATCTTTTGATTTTTTTAATTTTTCAATTTTTTATTTTATTTTTTCAGCTGTCAGGGGCTGGCGAGGGGATGTCAGTGGAGGGGAGTAGCTACGACAACGGCTTGAACAGTTTTTTTTATTTTTTCATTTTTTTTAAAAATTAGCTATTTTCATTTTTTTTTATTTTTCTGACCACAACTTGAACATTTTTTGCATTTTTCCAATTTTATTTTTCTTTCTTTCTTTTACTTAAAAAATAAAAAAATAAAGAATATAAACTGATCTTTTTGAGGCCCATTAATCCCAGGCTACCCAACCCAAATAAAAAATTCAAAAAGCCAAACAAAAATATAAACTATTATAATTGATGCCTATTTAAAAGTGATGTGCCACGGCCGAATCCACTTGTCTTTTCTGTTTTATAGGACGTTAGTCTTGGAATCTCGCCAACAACTGTTTCTTTACTCCGAAATTCTAGTGCCATCATACTTGGCATTCATCTTTTAATTACTTAGTCACCTCAAGTGACAAGATTTTAAGGAATCGAGGTTCTTCCTCAGTTCTCCGCACATTCACAACTTGGACATCTCAATTGGTTAAATCAAATCTCCTTGCAGTTACAATCCAAGCACACTTTCCATTTACTCATCCATTCAATTGTGTAACCTATTTTTGCCCATTTGATCCAGCTTTTTAACTTTTTGTATCCATTTTCACTTGTACATATATATGAGTCTAAAAAAAGGCCATGGACCCATATTGACACCTCTAGGTTTAGACAAGGTGAAAAGAAAAGTATATTCTTTTACTAAATTTGGTGATTATCATTTTAGAAAAACAATGGGGATTAAGGTATACATTGATTGTACAATTAGGCAAATTTAGATAATTACATTCCTACTTTTTTTCGATGGTCCAGGACACAAGTAAAAACCAAATGCCTTGAGACCCATTGAACATCTTGTAAGCCCCATAAACCAGACAAAATACGTACCTTTGACCCAAGCAAGTGACTCTTATCTAGAGTAGATAGAAGGTAGTTGATTAGATTCAAATGAATGACGTCTAATTCTTGATTTTGGAAATCTCTCAACTCTCCAATAAATTATACCAATCATATATAGATCCTATATCCCCTAATGTGGAATCCTCTTTAGAGACTCAAAATATCAACTCTAAATTGATAGAATCTCTATAGCTAATAATTACACGCAATAGGTGAGGCACGCGTATGAAGCGAGATTGTTATGTTCTAAAAAATATATTGGAAGTACTAAAGAAAGTGGATAAAGGGGTGCATTAGGAATATACGCTCTAGTCCTCCGAATGACTTACTACCTTCTTATTAGGTGATCTAGTTGGTATTTCAGTACATTGAAAATTAGTTGGTGCATTCTGGGCTTGCCCAGTTTTGCCTACACAAAAATAATTGAAAATATTATTTTGCTATCTAATTGTTTCACGGAAGTATGAGAAATGAAAACGCTTTGTTCAGCTCTAATTCTACCGTTCTTTTGATTTAAAAATCGTATCATACGACATTCTAAACTATAAAGATTCTATCCCAAAGGATCTCAGACAGATTGATGCATTTTGTGAAATATTACTGCGCGATGACATAAAAATTAACTTCCGTGCATAACAAACACCTGTAAGAGTGATCAAACAAACAAAATTATGTACAGAGCCGACAGCAGTTTTTCCACCGTAATATTCGGTGGTAGAGATTTTTTGTCAAGCAAGAAAAATTTAACCTGTAATTCGCCTAGACAGTGCCAAACAAGGAACCCTTATTTGCCCCTGAAGCTATTGGCAAATGACACTGCATACTCAATGTCAAAAATTTAGACTCATCCTCCCACGAACCTGAATTCAGTTTAAATGACAAAGGAGGGCCGTTGTAACCGTGAGTATGTCCCGTCCTGTATATCAGCATCCATCCTCTCTTTGTCCTCTTTCCCCTTCTCTCTGTAGCCAAGCCTCATTTTCCGTTTTGTTAGGTAATGTGACCCCGTTGAACAACCCTTGGCCGATCACTTGAACTAAACTTGCCTGATTCGATGAGGACAGAAGTATCTTCTCATGATCCTCGAAATTCCCATGCAAATGTGCCACCTTGCCTTGAGAAACCACTCAGAGCTTGTCCGTGCTTCCACATATTAGAAGCTTATCATGACTAACCTGCAATCAAGGTGCAAAGAGGCTATCAGCATCAGAACTCCTCCTTGGAACAAGACGGGACCTTGAATCAGTGTCTCAACCACGTCCATACTCAAGGTCTCTGGTGATTAAAGCAAAATCACACTAATTTATTTTTAGATAAGAAACTAACATTTTGACAATAACAATGTGGTCGTCTCTGGTCATTTAAGCAAATCTTGAAGTCCAAAATCAATTATGTGCAAAGCCCAATACTACCTATACGCACTTATGTCGTAAATACTTAAAATTATAGGCACTGTAATACGAAAATACTGTTCAAGCTAACATAACTGTTCCATTCCCAATATTTTGCAAGTTAGAACAATTAGATTTGTTTCTGTTTCATTCTAAGTTAGATGCATGACGACAAAGGCTCCCTGCAACTCTCTGATCACTGATTAGTTTTGCCCCATTTTCATTGTAAAGACCAGATTCCGATAAGTTCAATTAGTACAAGACAATGACAAGCTAATTGAAAAAATAATCAAAGTCATAAGGTGGAGACAAATGAGTAAAACTTACGCAGATGGTTAAATGGCTCAACAAGCAAAACTATGGGAGGTTTCTCGAATGTTATTTTGGTAAAGGCAGCACTGCTTTTCTGACCACCTATTAATATGTTCAAAACACCATGTTATATGCGCAATAACATTCGAGAAGCTCCAGAGAAATTAGCCAGTGAACCATAGTTCAGATTCCAAATTAACTGACCTCTAATAGAGCTTCACGATGTCATATGAAAATTGCTTCAACAAAAAGTTTACATATCCGACAGTAGCAGAGAGGGGTCATATGTATCAGACAAAACACACTTTGGTTGAAGCGCAAGATTTCCCAGTTACACCAAAGGAACTCAAGTGAGCTCGAAGCTTTTGTTCCAGTAAGTCCCAACAGGAAGAATGCCACATATGAAGGCATTGTAAGGTAAAATGACATGCTGCATGACACAACCATATCCCACGGCAGAGTAAATGCAAAAAGCTGATACTTCAAAGAACTAAATAGATTTTCCCCAGAGATCACTGCCGACAATGCAGACACAGGCGCAGGCGGCATATAGTCATAATCTCAACCAAAACAAGCATAGGTACATAAGCCAAAAATTTATAGCAAACTGGAAGTAATAGCTGCTAACCCACCAGAAAGCAAGACCCGAACAGAAGGTGATTTATGAAATGAAAATGGGGGCATTAGATTTTTTCCAGGATTTATTCGCAAGATTGACTGCTTCATATTGGGAAGGATAATCATCAGCAAAAACAAGGTTCTCCATTCTTAAGATAACCACAACAAAAAAACAGCATCCCCCGTTTCTTCACAATCATATCACAGATTCCACATGACTAAAAAAAAAAAATTATTCTTATCTAGTTCATGTTCACTAGAAGAAAAAGTTGAGAACATACCAGCGAACCAAATAAAATTAGACGTCGCCAATACAGATGACAATGGGTATCTGCAAAACAACCAGAGCGAATGAGGCACAGCACAAGAAAAAGAAGTCGCGAAGAGAAGATACAACAAACGCTGAAGATGCAGATGAAAATGACCGTGGAACACTATGATGTTGCGAAGAGAAGATACAACAAACGCTGAAGATGCAGATGAAAATGATCGTGGAACGCTATGATTCTTGGTGATCCTCATGCAAAGCAAAGTGCGTTTTCGTTCATAATATGTTTGGGCAACAAGCAGAGTTGAAGTAATGTCATCAATATAACAAGAGGCAGCACTGTGAGATTAAACTGTACAACGAGAAGCAGAGCAGATCCAACCCAAACGAGAACACGCACCCAAATTCTATGCAACCTTCAGCCGGTGGTTTCCGGAAATTCTATGCGACACTTGGAATTGACGAAGAGTAATGAAATGGATGCATCCAAGAACAGAAACTTACCACAACCCTAGAAAACTGAGTGTAGATCAAAGCAGGAATCGTGGCGAAAGAAGGGAAGAAGTTGGAAGCATTTACATGAGGAAGAAGAAGCAGTCCACGGATTGGGCGTGATCGATTTCAATTCACCGGATGTGATCGATTTCAATTCACTGAAAGTGAAAATGCGGAGGAATATGATTGTTGGTGATAGTGCATTTGCGTTCACAAGGTGTTTGGGCATGAATAATTGAATGTCAGTCTCCGACCTTCAGTCGGTGGTTTCTGGGAAAAAGGTAAAATGAATTCGTATTAGGCATCCATCCAAGCGAAGACGAGAAACGAAATTGATGCATCCAAGAATGAAAGGCGAAAGAAGGAAAGAAGTTGGAAGCATTTTTACCTGAGGAAGAAAACGGCAGTCCACGGAGAGTAAGGATCCGGCCTCATCGATTTCAATTCACTGGATCCGAACGCCATCAATGTGGATGCGAGGGATGTGTTGGATGCGGGGCCAATAGTGGCCAGTGAGTTTCGAGCATCCTTCTTTCAGATTCTCCGAGCATCCGCTTATCAACAAATCTTGGAGGGAGGGAGGGAGGCCATCCTCTGGCAAGTCCCTCAATTTGGGGCAATCTTCAATCCATAAATGTGCGAGAGAGGAGAGATGGTTGTGAAGACCGGTTGATAGTCTTTCCACCTTCCTCATATTTGAGATGCCAAGAAAAGTTAGAGAGGAAGGGAAAAGAAGACTCCACGCATCCTCATCCGCCTCCGAAGAAGGAAAGCAAGCCTTGTCTCCCTCCCCTCCACCCATGCTGCTTCCATCAATCACCAGTTCCATGAGGGAGGTGAGGAGGGGTAAGCCCCATTCTCTCACTGCCTGCTTCACGTTCTTGCACTTTCCAATTACAAACTTCCGCAGATTGGGAGGGAAACCTCCTTTGGGGAAGCATTCGATATTCTGACAATTCACAATCTTTAGAGTTTCGAGGGAGGTAAGATGATGCCACTGATTTGGTAGACACTTTATCTTCGGACAATTAAAAAGACGAAAAGTTGAGAGGGTGATGGGAAGGGGAGGGAAGTCCTCCTCTATCTCCAATGCTGGACACCCCCATATTTCCAAAGAAGTGAGATTCTTACAGCTGGCAATGTTACAGCTGGCAATAGACTTTATCTTCGGACAATCCCTAAGAGTAAGACTCGAGAGGGTGATGGGAAGAGGAGGGAAGTCTTCCTCTATCTCCAATGCTTGACAGTTTGCTATATTCAAATAAGTGAGATGGGAGAGCGTGGGAAGGCATTGAGGTAGGCTTCTCAGATTCTCGCACCCGTTAATAAACAAAGATTCCAGCGATTCTGCTACGTTGACCTCTTCCAACGACTCCACTCCCACGCACTCCCGGATCACAAGTGTCTTCAGAGCATCAAGTCGAGGCATCGGGCTATTGCTGGTGGGGTCATGTGGAGCCATGGTTAATCCCATGAGTTTCGGACACTTCCGAATGTCCAAATACACGAGGGTGTGCATATTACTTGGAAGCTTTTCTAAACTCACACAATCACTCAATGTCATAATTTTAAGGTTGCACGGCAGCTCTATCTCTCCTTCTCTCGCCATAAATGATGTGAACCGAGGACAACTTTTGATGATAAATCTTTCAAGGCAAGTGAGATTTCGCGTTTCATTTCCATCCTGCCACAAGTACTTTAGCTTGTCGCATCTTGTTATACTTAGATCCCTTAGCTTGACCAACCAACTCACAAACCCATAGTCAAAACATACAAGCTCGGCAAGATTTTCAATTTCGAGAATGGTCAAAGAAGTTAAGTCGACCAAGCTCTTTAATATCTCCTCGCTACAATCCTCAAGGTACAACTCGCGGAGCGATGGAAGACGAACCACACTGGCTGAGTTATCCAAATGCGGGCAAGAGTGAATTTCAAGCTTTATGAGATGGTCAAGTTGACAAGGCAATGTCCCCACCAATGAAGGACAGCTCCGGACAACAAGATGTTGAAGACAAGAGAATGTGACTTCTTCTTCTGGGCCCCCGACATAAGGAGACCAATCCTTCCATGCCAACATCTCTTTGAACTTCAAAGTGGTTAAGGATAAGAAAGGCCTTTTACTTCCGTAGAATTCTAAGCCTATCGCCCTTACTGCATGTAAACCATCGAGAGATAATTCCTTAAGTGAGGGTAGTTGTCCAAGGCAAGGAAGCAACACAACATTAGGACAGCCCCGCAAGTGCAAAGAAACTAACTTAGAGTAGGATGAACCATCTAACCATGAGGGGAATCCTGCACCACCATAGTGCGAGATAGTGAGATTTTCCAAATTAGTGTGAGGTCGCAGAGAGTTGACCACCCGTGCTTCGCGCTCATGATTATGGAGATTTCCCAAATTTTCTTCCCAATGAAAGGACAAGTTGGTAAGGCCTACCTTTCCAAACAAATTAGCATCCGCTGCATCTGTAACTTTTTCCACCTTATGCAATTCTGATATGAATAATTCTCCTTGAAGATGGGGCAAATTCTTTAACTCCTTTAACTGCGATCCTCTCTCCATTCCTACCACAAACTTGGACAAGATAATAAGATTCTTTAAATTGCTTATGCCCATTGGCATCTCTTTTAGACTTCTTGTGTCTCTAATGTCAAGAAACTGTAAGCTGACTAATTTTGTGATTCCTTGAGGCAACGTAGAAAGCTGTCCACAACCTTTTAAGACCAAAGCTTGTAATTTGCACAAGTCGCCAATCGACTCAGGTAGCATCACGATGTATGTGTACGAGAAATTGAGATAGCGAAGGTGTTCTAAATCACCAATACATCTCGGTACCTCCACTATGTCACAGCGACATAATGAGA
Organism: Rhodomyrtus tomentosa; assembly: GCA_028455895.1. Classification (NCBI taxonomy): domain Eukaryota; kingdom Viridiplantae; phylum Streptophyta; class Magnoliopsida; order Myrtales; family Myrtaceae; genus Rhodomyrtus; species Rhodomyrtus tomentosa. Next base: position 40,913,632 of record JAPCWY010000003.1, on the reverse strand, counting down.
GCACCCTCAAGTACTTTAATTTCGTTAGCAAATCATGCAGCACCTCGTTGGAGATAGAGGTACATTTAGAAGGTCCAACTTGCAATAGAATTAAACTTCTCAGTACCTTCATTTCGTGATATGCACTCAAGGATTTTGATGTGACGTACCATGACGAAATGAATGATGCATAACGAACTTTCTCAAGAGATGCATCATCTTCACTACTTGCCACCTGAGACTCCTCTGAGCTAAAGCATGTCCCACCCGCAATTGAATTTGCTAGATCATTCAAAAGATCATGCATTGAAAACTTAGATGCATCGATCTTTGATTGTTCAAGAAATGATCTCGATACTAACTCATTGAAATAATTCCGCCCTAATCTAAAGTCATTCTCCTTTGCTTTTTGTCCATCTAAAAAGCCCTCTGCCATCCACAATAGTACCAGCTCATCCCTCTCAATCTCATAATCCTTGGGAAACACCGAACAATAAGCAAAACATCTCTTCAAATAAGAAGGAAGATGAACATAGCTCATTTTCAAAACTGAGAGAACCTCATCATTTTTTCCCGTCGGAAGATCCAACATTCTATTATTTAAGATAGCTTCCCATTCATCCGGATTCCCTTTATTACGTAGGAGACCGCCTAACACCTTCGCTGCCAAAGGTGAACCTTTACATTTTTCAGCTATCTTTTTACCTATTGTCTCAAAATTTGGGTGCCTCTCGAAATTTGTTTCTCCAAGAGCATGAAAGGCTAATAAGCTTGTACAATTATCAATAGACAACTTCTCTAGGCGATATGGTGAAGCTCCTGTTAAGGAAACAACCGAATGGTTGCGAGTTGTGATGATGATCTTGCTTCCTTTGGCACCCGATTCAAATGGCTTTAAGAGGGCAATCCATTCTCCATACTTTTCATTCCAAACATCATCTAACACCACAAGAAACTTCTTCCCCAACAGATTATCCTTCAACTTAACTTGAAGCCAGTTAAGATCTTTTCCCTCGCAAGACGACTCGGTGATCGATTGCAAAATAGTCTTTGTTATGTCAAGAACATCAAAAACATCTGAAACACAAACCCATGCTCTCCTTTTGAAGTAGTTGCTCACATTGGAGTTATTATATAGCCGTTGAGCCAACGCCGTCTTTCCAACGCCGCCCATCCCAACGATGGGGACGATGCTTACCGTGGCATCAGAACTATTGGCTTCACCAATCAACAGTTTGAGTATCTCAGCTTCTTCCTTTTCCCTACCGAAAAATTGAGTCTCTGGCAGACAAGTGCTATGGGGCCTTCTATTGATGTCGTCAGTTCTGCCCACGGCATTCTCCGTCAAGCTTAGATAAGCCTTCCTAGCAACAAGATCCTCCAATCTGTCATTGATCTTCTGTACCTCGGTTTCAGACACGAGCGAGCGCCGTCTTGGATTCGATCTGGAGACCCGCCCTCTGCTTGTGCTGGATTTTGCCGCCGACTTATCCTCAGCGGCTTGGATTGCGAACTCATCTAGCAAGTCTTCCATGTCATATGCTAAGTCCCTAACCTCGTCCAGCCATAGCTCCACTGGACGTCTACCACTCAGTTGCTTGTCCTCTGCATCATCCAGCACTGCATCGATTGTGACCAGCATCTTCTTCCACTTATTTAACAACTCGGTACTGATTCCAGAGAAGGGTGGCGTTGCTTTCCTTTGCACATATTCCGATCCCAGAGAAGCCAATTTTTCGAACAGGACCTGCAAGACGGAACCCAAGATGGAACCCACAATGGTCTCTACAATGGCCATGGGTGAATCGGTCGCTGTAGAAAACAACAAGTGTCAGAATGAAGCAAACTGATAATGAGCTAATGGAGAGAGAAAACTATGAAGTCCTAGATAACCAAGAGTTTCAAACATGCACATCAGCGGTATTGTCCGGAAAGTGAAGCAAAAGTGAAGAATTGCTAGTGGGAAAGAAGCTTTAATAGATTCCAGGAAGACAAAAGTCTTTGCAGGACGCAAATTGGCTTTGTTGCCTCACGTTTCACATCGCTACTTTTCCAAAAGATAAAAAGAATTCTAATGAAGATGCAATCTAAAATTGCTAACCCGCAAGATTTGATTTTCCCAGATTTTCCAATCTAAAATTACTAACGCCCTCCAAATGTTTGTCCATAGAAAGTCTAATTTTTCTAATATAATTGTCATGCTACTAATAAAAATGACATTCCATCGTAATGTACTGAAAAATCCTACAATGCTCAGATATGCAAACATGAACACACTTAAATTTGTGAATAAGACTTCCCCTGACTGTTTAATATGCAATTTCCTAAATGTAGAACACCTAATTAATCTATATGCGATTTTATTAAACATACCTGCAAAAAAACAAATCTAAAATGTAAAGCATGTCTATAACATGCCATGGATGACTTTTAGTGAATGTGCTATTTGTAAACGATGTGCAATGTAAACATGAAATTAAATGCGAAGACGTGATAGAGAGCAGAGGTGTCAAATGGGTAGGTCGGGTCGGGTGTGGGTCGGGTCGAATATAATCCCACCCATATTGACTCGTCTAACCCATTTAGACCCATATTTACTGACATATACCCGACCCGAGCTGACCTGTAACTAACTCATACCCGACCCGACTCATTTTGACGAATATTATGAAATCACAATAATATTCTAAAAATAATAATATCATTAAAATACTTCCATACAATAAAAAATCTAGTAAAATTTTTCTTATTTTTTAATTTTTTTTAGATTTTCTGATTTTTTATATATTTTTTTAATTTTTTTAAATATTAACTATTCAAAAATACTTTATTATTAAGAAATCAAAAATATTTTATTGTTAAAAAATATTTTAAAAAGTATTTTTTATTTTTATTTTTCTTCGGTGGGTCAAATATAAGTTTATGATCTATATTGACAACTCTAATGAAGAGTGACCTTGTGATATGCAATTTCATGAACACAAATGGCAAAAATATTAAACAAATGGCCAAGAATTATGCAATGAAGCCATGCAACTTTAATCGGGATAGAAGTACTCGACATCAACTTCCCCCGATCTTGTTGTTAGACCTGTCGCGTTAGTTCGAGGGAAAAAGAGAGCAAGCAGGTAGACGTCTTTTACCTATTTCAAGGAGCCTTTCCGGAGTTGACAGGGTGAACGGGATCTGATCAACAACAGCAGTCTAGCAGCACAGGTGCAAGGTTCGGACAAGCAGGAGGAGAACACTATTCAGCAGGGGGACAAGCGCCGGGGACGGCAGTTCACAGTGTACGGGTGCAAGTTCAGCTCCGGCAATGGGTGGCCACCACTTGCAACAACAAAAGACTTCATCTTTTCAAATTTAAGTTTAATAAACATAAAAAGAGTAAAAAAAAAGAAAGAAAAACAGTATAAAACTGATAAAGAAAAAAAGACGCATTAATGGGGCGATAATAGTCTTCGTGACTTGCGGAGAATTGTACTTCACATTCTTGTTTTGCTTTTTTTTTTCCTCAAACGACTATGCAATCTAAAATTATTAACATTCAATAAATAATTTTCCTAGATTTTCCAATTTATAACATGATTTATGGGAGGAAACATGCAAATATGAAAATTAATAATACTGTACTCCAAATGGATCAGATGTGCATGACAATGCTTATCCAAGAAGACTCCAAATTTTCTAATGTAATTGTCCTGATACGAATATAAATGCAATTCTATCCTAATATGTAATGAAAAATCATAAAAAAGACGTTCAACTTTTGATTCTAACAAGTATGCATACATATGTATCACCTCCTTAAAATAATTAGGCCAAATTAGGATAGAAGTACACTTTAAATGATGATATTTATATACGACGCTCACTTTGATGCCAAATTTTTTTTTTCGAATCACTCAAATATCATATTTTTTTTAAATGGTCATTTCAGGGCCAACTCTGGTGAGCTTGGCCAGAAATCATAGTTGGTAATTTTTTAGTAATTACCTAATCCTACGTGGCTCGCCAGATATCCTAGCCAGCTTCCAAAGCAAAAACTTTAGTCAATTTAAGAGTGACCTTCAATGCTATAAGTTGTAAATTATGATCATTTGAGTGTCAAATCTTATTAGGAAGTGATCACTTAAGTGCCATAAGTTGTAAAATATGATCACTCAAGTGCAAGTTTAAGACATCCAAACCATGCCGACTGAGTGCTGTAGTTCTCTTTACACACGTAGATTTATTTAGAAAAGCCATGTCATAAATAATTTGAATTAAAAATGTCATGTCACCAAATTAATTTAAATAAAAGTAACACGTATTTATTTTGGCCGGAATCTCTCATTTGGCAGTTAAGTGATTAATCCGGCCAACAAAAACTTTTTACACCAAAGTGTGCACCGTGCACAAATATTACCGCTTGATGTCTTTCTACCCTAAATGAGGACCAAGAAATCACCATGAATTATGCAACCAAGCCCTAACTTTAATCTGGACAACAAGTTTTTGAGATCCACTCCTCCAAAAATTTTGTTATTAAACTTGCAGCATCAATTTGACGGAAAAAAGAGACCAATTAGATAGATATCTCTTGCTAGCAAGTAAGAGGGCTGTGTTCGGACGAGCAGGAAGAGATCACTGTGCGCAGGGGAACGAGAATGAGTCATGGTGAGCTATGAGTGATAAATGACCACCATATGCTTTAGGTAGTGCAGTTCTAGCTGTATCAGCTTGAGGGAAAAAGAGAACAACTAGATATATGTCTCTTACCTTTTCCAAGTAAAACTTCCTGAAGCGAACCGGTGAACGGGATTAGATCAACGATGACAATCTAACAAGCACGAGCGCTATGTTCGGACGAGCAGGAAGAGAACACTGTTGAGCAGAGGAACGAGAATGAATTATGGTGAAGCCATAAGTGACAAATGCCCACCATATGCTTTAGGTAGCGAAGTTCTGACTGCATTAGCTTGAAGGAAAAAGAGAGCAAACAGATAGATCTCTCTTACCTTTTTCGAGTAGGCTTTCTGGAGCAGATCGGTGAAGGGGATTAGATCAACGATAGCAAATCCAGCAAGCACGAGGGTTAGGGAAGACCAAGACTGCACCGGAGCTCATCAGCTTTACACAACCATAGAGAATATCCCCGGATATCTTGTGCTTTTTTGTCCGGAAAGTGAAGGAAAGGTAGGGAATTTTCCACGCGTTACATACGAAGCAACAAGTGGGACAAACTTTAATAGCAGTAGCGTCCAGGAAGACCAAGACTTCGCAGCAAAAAGACAAAAAAAGAAAGAAAGTAATAATGGGAGAGAGGCTTTATTTCAAGAAGACCAAGGCTTTGCAGGATGCAAATTGGCTCGCTGGTCCATTCCCTATGTGAATGTCTCTTTTCCCTTTGCCAGTAGAATTTTCAGGCATTGCATGTAAAATTAGCATAACTATAATTTTTGTCCAACTCTTTTCGCGTTTAATCGTATTGGGGTTTTTCAATCCTTAAGTAGAGAAAAATATCAAAATAATCAAAAATCTTTTTATTTTATTAATTGAGTCCATTGGATCAATTTGAGGCAAAAATCATTAAGGTAGATGCTAGGTAGTGCCATATAGAACGGCTAACGCTGGTAGAGACAATTTTAGATACTAATCATCTTTGATCTTGTCATTATATTATTGAAACAAATTGTGAATAAATAAACACAGAACACAAGGATTTATGTGGTTCGATCAAGGTGATCTACGTTCACGGGAGATGCAAAACAAGATTTCACTATAATCAAATAGAGTACTGATTACAGAAGTCGATTTTCGCGACTTAATAATAGCACACGGCTCACAAAACTCTCGAAAATACTCCGTACAACAAAATAAACCCTAACCGCAATATAGAATAGGGCCCAAAAATTTTTCTCGGAGCCGTTGCCCCCGAACCCCATAGAGATCTGCTCGCACCCCTATATTGATTTGTTCGCTTGCTCCGAGTTGGACTGAATTTTTTCTCCACTTTTGGGCCGCACAAAAAATATGTCGGGTCGGGTGATGAACCAAACAGGGTGCATAAAATTCAAAGCATATTTAACATATATTATTTACTAAATTTGGATAAATGTGCTCCGCTCTGAGCATTCATCACAATTGCTCATACCATAAAAAAAAGAATAAAGAAAAGTACGAAAAAAATATACAAATAAAATTTTGATGGTTATAAACTGAAAGTCTTTACATTAAAAATTTGATGGGTATAAATTAAAAGCCCCGGCTAGGTGAGGGCTCCGGGCCCTCATCGTGACCATTGAAGACCATGAGCCCTCACCCATATTTGCCCAGGTAAGGGCGTCGCGGCCCTCGCCCAAATCTAGCCGGGCGAGGGCATCGTGACCCTAGCTGGGGTTGGGTAAGGGTGGCAATGCCCTTGCCTGTCGCCTACCATGAATAAAAAGATGTGTATAGAAATGAAAAAAAAATAAAAAAATACAAAAAATCATTAAAAATATTACAGTATAAAAAAAATCCATGTCAAGTCACGTAGGACAACCGTCATTGACATCAGCAGTTTCTGGCCAAAATTAGCTGGATGTACTCAATTGGCACAAATGCCAAAGGTTTAGAATTGAATTGGTACAAATGCAATATATTTAGTACTTTATGACACTTTTCCAGCAATATTTCGGGTCATTGGCTACAGCTATATTTTCTATTTTGAAATTTTAAATTAACCCAAAGATTAATTAAGAAATATTAATGAAAAATTCTCATCCAATTAGACACGAAGTAAATACAAGTACATCTTCAAATTTGAAAAGCGAAAAAAAGAGCGTGTACAAAGTGTCCTAATAAGGATTAAAAATAATCCACGTTGGCGTCACCAACTCTTCGAATGGAATCAGAGTAGATCATTGTCAAGTACGTTTCGACCTTATTGATATTGACGATGAGGAGTTAGCAGAAGTTAGTGAGGTGTTTGTTCACTAATTCAACACACATCGGGTATAGAAAGAGAAGGCACGGTTGCTTATAAGATAATTTGCTGGATGACAAAACACCCATTGTATCGTTGAAAACCTGCTGTCGACATAGCTGGCGCTAGACATGCATCCCACGAAAAGTCATGGATGGAATTGGTCGATAATGTTACAAATGGACCCGTGACGAAAGATAGAGATATTGGATTCTCATTTGCTCCTCTGTATGTGTTTGAGAAGAAATACATTGCTCATAAGTCATGCTATCGTTCTTGTGACAGACATATCGTACCATACAACATTCTAAATCTAGAAAGACACTATTTCCAAAGGATTTTGGGCAAATTGATGCATATTGTGAAAGTTTATAGTGCAATGACCACCACAAAAAAAAAAAAATTCGAGGAACAAATCAATTAAAGAGACTGATATTTAAAGGACAATCTATATTTCTTTCTCCCGTCCTTATTTTCCAGATAAGCTGAGAAAGTTGGTATTATTATTATTTTTTTCCATGTGGGTGCCAGCTGAGAATTTCTTGCTTCAAATAATAACCAACACCAAAATAATTTGGTCAAAAAAAATATGTATTGAAAAACAAAATAAAATCTCCAGAATTTCTCTTTCTTGGTTTCGCCAATCACCATAACCATAATCAGTAATCAACAAAGTTTTAACGATGCTGTATTTCAATTGGAGACTCTTCAACCTGAAGAATTAGCTTATGTATGACTAGAAAATAACACAGGGTTACTATTACGAAAAACCTCAAATTAGTACATTTGTGATAAATTTAACATAATCTAAATTTTTAACCACAAAAAAACTCCAAATTGATATACATATGATAAATTTACTGTAAATTAAATTTTTGACCATAAAAAAATTCAAACTGGTACACGTGTGATAAATTTTTCTCAAATTTCAACATTCGTCGGAGAAGATGAATTAAGCCTTGTCGCTGGGAAATGAGCTAATTGAAGAATCGCCAACTAAGTTACTAGTATCTTTTCTATTTAAAAATAAAATTAAATGTGGGGTAAATTTATCACAGATGTACCAGTTTATAGATTTTTGTAGCCAAAAAATTAATTTGAATATATTTATCACAAGTGTATCACTTTGAGGGGTTTTTTTATGGTAAAAAATTAATTTGGGATAAATTTCATATAGCTGTATTAATTTGAGATTTTTCGTAGTATTAATCCCAATGAGAAAATTAAAAGATGTGGAATGGAACGATAAATTAGTCCTGAATAAAAACTATCTTTCATGCATAATAAGCAACTAAAAGAGCGGTGAGACAAACAAAATTATATGGAACGATAAATTAGTCCTGAATAAAAACTATCTTATGGTTATGTTGATCTACAAGCATGGGTATTCTATAAAAGTGAGGTCACGAGATCGAAACCACTTGTAATAAAGTGTGTGTCTCGTCATGTGTGATTGGTTTTGGACTTTTGGCACTTTGATGGGGGTTAATAGCGACATGCCTTGGCTCGCCAACTTCCAATGAATGGGTCATGTTTGTTGCGGAGCGATGATCTCCTCAGAATTGAAGTATCTCACAGCAAAAGGAGAATCCTGAAAATAACATCCGATACGATGATTAATCCTTCCTCCCCCTCCCCTCCTGCACACGAAAAGCAAAATGTAGAATCGCTCCAAATGTTATCAAGACATGGAGTGGGTGTTTGAATAGAATAAAGATGAACTAGGCGATAGTTCGTGCGTGGGTTTCGATGTGCAGGGTTCGTTTCAGAACTTAGCTGTTATATTCCCGTATTCAAAACCTCTGTTTTCAATCCGTTCTTCCATCTGTACAGTGGTTGTTATTGGAAGAAAGAAGGCTTCATATTCAGGCATTGATGCAGAATGTTGTACTTAAGAGTTGAAAGTGCAAACTTTTTCGAAAGTGCCAAACGACCAAATGGGGAAAATGTTTCTGTATAGTTGACGTCTCGTAAAATAGACCCTTAGTTGCCTCTGAAGCTATTGGCAAATGATACTGCACAATCCATGTAGACAACGTAAGACTCATCCTTCCCACGAGCCCTAATCAAGTTCAAACGATAAGCGAGGGCCGATGCAAATGTCCGTACCTTCTTTATATCAGCAGCCATCCTCTCTTTGTCCTTTTTCGCTTTCTCTCTGTAGCTAAGACTTGATTTCTGTTTTCTAAGGTAATGTGACCCCAGTGAACCACCCTTTGCAGTTGACAGGAGCTAAACTATTCAGATTCTACGAGCACCGAAGTATCTTCTTAAACATCCTGGACATCCCCATGGAAAGGCGCCACCTTGCCTTGAGGAACCACCTTGGAGCTCGTCCCCACTTACAGATATTAGGTGCTCATCATGACTGACCTGCAAATCAAGGTGAAAAGAGGGTTATTAGCTGTGAATACCATCCATATCTGGTCAAATTGAAGTATTTTGGCAAGAAAATCGATCTCACCATCAGAATTCCTCCTTGGAACAAGACCAAACGTTGAATGAGCGCCTCAACCGCATCCAAATCCTACAGTTGGCTATATTAACAAACGTAGAGTCATACTCTTAACTATCTTTAGACAAGAGACTAACAATTTACAAAGATAACACTTTAGGAGTCATTGGTCGTTAAAGCAGAACTTAAAGTCCACTTTTATAAGCAAAGAAATTCCCACATTAAGTTATGTGCAAAGCCCAATACTGCCTAAAGGAACAGATATCTGAACTGCTTGGTAATATAGATTACTGCGATTTCTACTCCTAATATTTTGGTAGTTGAAACAATTAGATTGGTTTCTGTTCCATTATAAGCCAGAAGAAAGATGGCAAAGGTTCCCTGTAGATGTGATCGCCGATTGGTTCTACTGTATTTTCAATGTAAAGACTAGATTCCAATAAGTTCAACTAGCGCGAGAACAATAACAAGCTAACCAAAAAAGTAATCAAAGTCACAAAATGGAGAAAAATGAGCAAAAATTACCAGATAATTGGACGGCTCGTTTCTAGAAAGTTATCTTGGCAAATGCAACTATGCTTTTCCGGCCACCTCTTTATTATGGTGAAAGCACCATGTTTATGTGCAATAACATCCAAAAAGCCTCGGAGAAAGTACAGAGTGAACCATAATTCAGACTACTGATTAAGTAACCTCTAATACAGCTTCACAATGTCATACGGAAATTGCTTCGCAAAATTTTACATATGCAACAGTAGAAGAGAGGGAGGAGATGCACCAGACAAGATACACATTGGTCGAAGCGCAAGATTTCCACTTACACCAAAGGAACCCAAGTGAGCTCAAAGCTTTTGCTCCGAAACTCCCTGCGGGAAGAATGCCACATAAGAAGGTATTTCCAGATAAAATGACAGAGGACGACAAAATAATAATCTGCGGTGGAGTAGACGCAAACAACTGATACTTTAAAGAACTGAATAGATTTGACTCAGACATCACTGCTGACAATGCAAACGCAGAGGCGCAGAGGCAGGCAGCATATTGTTACAAATTACACTCTCAACCAAACAAGCGAAAATTATATTAGCAAAAAGTTTTTAGCACGCTGGAAGTTACAGTTCCTAACCCACCAGAGATCAAGACCCAAACGGAAGGAGATTTGTGAAGTATCATTGCTGCTATGAATTGGAGTTGCATTGAAAGCTTGGAGCCATGAGCTACCCCTGGGTTGACTGGTTAATACTACTAAGGATCATCATCAACAAAAAGAAGGTTCTCAGTTCTAAAGAAAACCACAAAAAAGAACTGCATCCCCCTTCTTCAAAATCATATCACAGCTCCCACGTAACTAATCATGCTTTTAGTTTTAGACAGAATAAAAAACAGAACATATGAGTGCGCCAAATAAAACATGCTTCTGGTTTCTCTCTCTCCCTCTCTCTCTCTCTCTCTCTCTCTCTCTCTCTCTCTCTCTCTATATATATATATATATATATATATATATGACAAAACATTGATAAACTTAGCCCTATATCCACAGTATTAGCAAATGATCCTTCCAAGAGATTTTGCCGATACAAATCACAATGGTGTCCGCAAAACAACCAGAGTGAATGAGGTAGGGCACGAGAAAAAGATGTTGGGAAGAGAACATACAACAAACTCTGAAAAAGCAGAGGAATATGATTGTGGAACCCTATGATTATTCGTGATTCTCATGCAAAGCATAGTGCATTTTCATTCAATATCTGTTTGGTGGGTCACGCAAGTGAAAAAGTAAGCAAACTTTTTGGGCATCAAGCAGAGTTGAAGACATGTAATCAATATAGCAAGAGGCAGCATTGTGAACATTTCGTTCTGCAGATGTCAATGTGTCACCTTCCGCCACTGGTTTCCGGAAATTTATGTGAACAATCTCAATGAGGAAAATCAGTTTGTATTAAGCATCGAATCGAGGAAGGAGAATTGCAACTGATGCCTTCAAAACCAAAAACTTACCGTATGTGGAAGAATCAATTCATTGGATCCGAATGTCCTCAATGTAGATGCTCGGGATCTCTTGGATGAGGGGCCAGTAGTGGCCAGTGAGTTTTGAGCATCCATCTTTCAGAATCTCGCATCCCAATATCTCCAGATATTGGAGGGAGGGAGGGAGGCCATCCTCTGGCAAGTACCTCAACTTCGGGCAACCGTAAATCCCTAACTGTTTAAGGGAGGAGAGATGGTTGGGAAGACCGCTTGATAGTCTTTCCACGTTCCTCAGATTGTAAATGTCAAGAGAGGTTAGAGAGGAAGGAAAGAGAAGACTCCACGCATCCTCCTCCTCCGAAGGAAACCACTCCTTCTCTCCCTCCCCGCCCATGCTCCTCCCATCAATTGTCAGAGACTCGAGAGATGTGAGATTGGGTAAGCCCCAATCTGTCATTGGCTGCTTCAGATTCTCGCACCCAACAATTGAAAGGATCTGCAAATTGGGAGGCAAACCTCCTTTGGGGAAGCATTTGATATTTTGGCAGTCCCAAATGTGTAGCCTTTGGAGGGATGTAAGATGATGCCACTGATCTGGTAGAGACTTTATCTTCGGACAATTATCGAGATAGAAATATGAGAGGGTGATGGGAAGGGCAGGGAAGTCCTCTATCTCCAATGCTACACATTCCTCGATATATAATTCAGTGAGATGGAAGAGCGAATGAAGGCACTGTGATAGGCTTCCCAGATTCCTACATCCGTAAACACTCAAAGATTCCAGCGACTCTACGCTGATCTCTTCCAGCGACACCACTTCCTCGCAGTCCCTAATTTCAACCTCCTTTAGAGCAGCAAATTGAGTGGTTAGTCCCGTTATTTTCGGACAATATTCAATCCTCAAATGTCTCAGTGTGTACATCTTGCTTGGAAGCTTTTCTAAACTTGTGCAATTCCTCAATTCCATCCTTTCAAGGTTGCAAGGTAGCTCTATTTCTCCTTCTCCTGCCACAAAAGAAGTGAAACGAGGGCATCTATCGATGGCTACTTCCTGGAGGCTAGCAAGATTTAGCATCTCATTTCCATCTTGCCACAAGTATGTTAGCTTGTCAAACCTTCCTATATGAAGCTCCTTTAGCTTGACCAAGCAGCTCATATACCCATGATCAAAGCAAACAAGCTCAGCAATATTTTCAATTCTGAGAATGGTCAAAGAAGTTAGGTTGACCAAGATCTTTAGGATCTCCTTGTTACAATCCTCAAGGTATAACTCGCGAAGGGATGGAAGACAAATCTCATTGGTAGAGCTATTCAAATGCGGGCAAGAATGGATTTCAAGCCTTACAAGACAATCAAGTTGAGAAGGCAATGTCCCGACAAACGAAGGACAGCTCTGGACAACAAGATGCTGGAGACAAGAGAATGGGACTTCTTCTGGCCCTTCGGCATAAGGAGACCAATCCTTCCATGCCAACATATCTTTGAACTTCAAAGTGGTTAAGGATGAAAAAGGCCTTCTATTTCCATAAACTTCAGAGCCTATCATCCTTACTGCATGTAGACCTTCGAGAGATAATTCTCTAAGTGCGGGTAGTTGTCCAAGAGAAGGCAGCAATGTGACATTACGACAACCCCGCAAGCACAAAGACACTATCTTAGAATAGAATGGACCATCTAACCATAATGGGAATATTGCACCAAGATAATATGAGATAGTGAGATTTTCAAGATTAGTGTGAGGTTGCAGATAGTCAAGCACTTGCGATTCGCGCTTATCATTCCAAAGAACTCCAGAATCTTCATCCCAATGCAACAACAAGTTGCTAAGGCCTCGTTTTCCAGACAAATTAGCATCAAGTGCTTCTCTAACTTCTGCCACCTTTTGCAATCCTGATATAGATAATTCTCCTTGAAGATGCGGCAAGTTTTTTAACTCCCTTAACAACGATCCTTTCTCTTGTCCAACCAAAAACTTGGACAAGATAGTAAGATTCTTCAAATTACTAATGCCCAATGGCATCTCTTTTAGACTTCTTGTATCTCGAATGTCAAGAAACTGTAAGTTGACCATTTTTGTGATACATGGAGGCAACATAGAAAGCTTTTGACAACCTCTTAAGATCAAAGCTTGTAATTTGCACAATGCAACAATTGACTCGGGTAGCGTTACAATATCTGTGTATGAGAAATTGAGATATCGAAGATGTTTCAAATCACTAATACAGCCCGGTACCTCTATGATGGAGCAATGAGATACTGAGAGCACCTTCAAGTACTTCAATTCTTTTAGCAAGTCAAGTAGCACCTTGTTGGAAATACAGAATTTGCTCGAGTTCCCTTCAGATCCAAAACTCCCTAGAATTAAACTTCTTAGTACCTTCATTCGGTGATATGCTCTCAAGCATTGTGATGTAACATAACATGGTGAGATGAATGATGCATAACGAGTTTTTTCAAGAGATGAGGCATCATGTTCGCTAACTGCCAGATGAGACTTTCCTGAGCTAAAACAAGTCCTGCCCGCAATTGATTTTGCTAGATCATTCAAAAGATCATGCATTGAAAACTTAGATGCGTTGACATTTGCTTGTTGAAGAAATGATCTGGATACTAATTCATCGAAGTAACTCTGTGCTAATCTCAAGTTATTCTCCTTTGCTGTTTGTCCATCTAAAAAGCCCTCCGCTATCCATAAGAGTACCAGCTCATCCCTCTCAATTTCGTAATCTTTGGGAAACACCGCACAATAAGCAAAACATCTCTTCAAATAAGAAGGAAGATGGGCATAGCTCAATTTCAAACCTGGGAGAACATCATTTTTTTCCGTCGGAAGATCCCACATTCTATTATTTAAGATAGCTTCCCATTCATCAGTATTCCCTTTATTACGCAGGAGACCACCCAATACCTTTACTACCAAAGGTGAACCTTTACATTTTTTAGCTATTTTCTTGCCTGTTGTTTCAAGATCTGGGTGCCCCTCGAAATTTGTTGCTCCAAGAGCATGAAAGGCTAATAAGCTTGTACAATTATCGATGGACAACTCCTCCAAAGGATACGGCGAAGCTCCCGTTAAGGAAACAACTGAACAATTGCGAGTTGTAACGATAATCTTGCTTCCCTTAGCGCCCGCTTCAAATGGCTTTAACAGGGCAGTCCATTCTCTGTAGTTCTCATTCCAGACATCATCTAAAACCACAAGAAACTTCTTCCCCGATAGACTGTCCTTCAACTTAAATTGAAGCGAGTTAAGATCTTTGTCCTCGCAAGACAACTCGGCAATCGACTGCAATATAGTCTTTGTTATGTTGAGAACATCAAAAACATCCGAAACACAAACCCATGCTGTCCTCTCGAAATAGCTTCTTACATTGGCATCATTATATAGCCTCTGAGCCAAGGCAGTCTTGCCAACACCGCCCATCCCAACTATGGGGATTATGCTCAGTGTGGCATCAGAATCTTTGGCTTCACCAATCAACAGTTTGAGTATCTCCGCTTCTTCTTTCTCCCTGCCAAAAAACTGAGTCTCCATCAGACAAGTGCTCTGGGGCCTACTGTTGGTGTAGTCAGTTTTGCCCTCAACATTCTCTATCAAGCTTAGGTAAGCCTTCCTGGAGACAATATCCACCAACCTTCCATCGATCTTCTGTACCTCAGTTTCAGACACGAGCGAGCACGGTTTCGGATTTGATCTGGAAGGCTTATGTTGGCTAAAAAAATAGAACTTCACCTGACCTCTGCTTGTGCTGGATTCTGCTTCTGACTCAGCCTGAGCGTCTTCACTCAAAAACTCATCGAGCAAGTCTTCCATGTCATAGGCCAAGTCCCTAATATCGTCCAGCCATAACTTCACTGGACCTTGACCGCTTAGTTGCTTGTCCTCTGCATCATCCAGCACTGCATTGATTATTTCCAGCATCTTCTTCCAGTTATTGAGCAGGTCAATGCTGATTCCAGAGAAGGGCAGTGCTCCTTCCCTTTGCGCATAGTCCAATAACAGAGAAGCCAACTTCTCGAACAGGACCTGAAGGAAGGTACTCAAAAGGATCTCCCCAATGGCCATGGGTGTATCCATCAACTGTAGAGAACAAGACGGGTTATGGTGAAGCAAAGTGATAGTGAACGAGACTTTCGCCTACCAAAAAACATTAAACAAAGACCAAGACATCCAAGAATGCACATCAGTGGCTGGAGTAACCAAAATAAAATAATTTTCCACGAGTGCTTGTGTTGTGATGTTTAGAGATTATCCCTTCATAATTGTAGCTTCAAGAATCATATATTTGTTCATGTATATAAACCATAAACTCAAGAAATCCAGGACTTTTTGTTATACATCTACAAGTCATTAAAGATGGCTAATTTGTCTGTTCAATAAGGCAAACAAAAGCACACGCATTGGGCTAAACAAAAGAAAAAGGGTTAGGCAAACTAGGCAATCCATGAAGCAAGTTTCTTTGTTAAACTCTAACAAGAGTATACGAGTCACAAATCACCATCTAACAATATACGATCTACTGGAAATTATACTCTATGGATAACACTAATGAACGGGAAAATCGTGTTCAAAAGGATTGGGATTCTCCTATCAAGTGATTCCCGATCATTATACATTTTTTATTTTGGAATCGTCCAGAAACCATGTGTTCTCCACCCAGAAAGCATGTTCTCTCCATCCAGCCTTTTCTTTTGTTATATTGTATCTTTATGTGCAGCAGGAAGGCATTCTCTCTAGAATCATTCATCTGACATTTTGTATTCAGAATCATTCGGAAAGATGTGCACTTCACCCAGAAATCACGTGCTCTCCATCTAAAACACGTACTCAATTGATTACACCGGCACTCATTAGAAGAATACCTCTCAAACACCTTATTAATTGATTGTAAATCCACTATTTCTGTATAATAAGGACTCTCAAATATAAGAGTGAATACGTAAAAAGACGCAACAGAAGTTATTTGTTTGTTTGGCAGGCAACACGAAATTATGACAAAAGTGACTTTCCCGTGAATCTTTGCTGAAGAAGTGCTGAAGAGGAATGAATCTATCTTCTTACGACATATATTGCTGCTCACCCAGTTTCATGGACTAAAATTTCAATATATTAACAGCGCAAAATAATTACTATGGGAGCAGGATAAAAATACCGATTCAATTATAAGTATTTACCTTGATCTCAAGACTGCTAATCATGACATTTCACGTCAGTGTGAATTTAGGCAAAAAAAAAAATGATAGAGAGATTAAAAATTAGCCTTAATGTGCTACTATTACTATCTAACAAAAATTTAAAAAATATGTATTCTTGTTACTGAACTTGACCAGTATTTGACATCAACTTGAATCGGGATTATAGATAGGCATGAAATCAGTTTACGAACCAAAATATTGTCACTGTTGCATCAGTTTGAGGGAAAAAGAGAGAAAGTAGATAGATGTCTCTTACCTATTTCAAGTAGAATCCCTAGAGCAGACCGGTGAACAGGATTAGATCAACGACAGCAATCCAGCAAGCACGAGCAGGAGGAGAGCACTGCTAAGCAGGGGAATGAGCATGGGTTATGGTGAAGCCAAGTGATGACAAGCTAATGGAGAGAGAAAACTATAAGGTCCATGGAGACCAAGACTTGCATGGATGCGCTTCACAGGTCATAGAAATAAAAATAAAATACCTCCTGTCCGCTAGTGCTTATCTCGTAATGTTCAGAGATTATCCCGTGATATATTATGTGAAGACCAAGACTTTTTGTTATAAATCTATTTACAAGTCATGAAATATACACAAGTTAGCAATAGATTTTTTGAGAAAATATACATGCACTCTCAGTTGGTCATATGAAAAACAATCCGTATTATTCTTTGTTTTAGATGGCCACAAGAAAAGGTCCTCTGTTCATACACAAGCCAAAAGTCTTGATTCTAAAACAGAGGACAAAAGGTGTTTTTTCTTCATATGACCAAATTACAGTGCAAGCAGATTAAGTTAGGAATTTATTACTTACGAGTTCATTTTTCTTTTTTTTGCACCCGTACATTCTAGAATAACCTTATGTTTCAATATCTTCATTTTATGCATTACTGGCAAATATGCAAATCAATGTAGGCTTTTACATGGCAGTTACATGCTGAAAATTTGCAGCAAGATGCGTAGCAGTGATCTGATGAAGGGTGCTGTGGTGGTAGTTGATGATTAGGAACCACATGATAGGAGAATCGTGGTCCTTTGCACGATTTTTCTGTTCATAAGTGTGATGTGTAGAATATATTTTCTATTAGATTATATATTGTTAGTTAAAGATGCCTGATCCTTTTTCTTGTTTAGTGATGAATGAAGCAGACCACAATTAATAGGACCAACAAATAAGCATCTTTGTGCAACCGGCACTGACTACAATAAGTGCATTTGTGCAACTTGCGCAGACTAAAATCAATGTTTTTGAAACATGTCATCAATGGCATCTTACTCTCTGTTATAAATCTACAAGTCATCGAAGATAGCTAACTTTGTCTATTCAATAAGAAGAACAAAAACACATGCTTTGGGCTACACAAGAAAAAGGGTCAAGTACACCAGCTAATCCATTAAGTGAGTTGCTCTATTTTACTCTGGAAATAGTGAATGAGGGTCGGCCAACACTCACCGACCACAGGAGAGGGCCGAAAATAGTGAATGAGGGTCGGCCGACCCTCGCCAACCACAGGCAAGGGCCACAAAGTCCTCACCGATCGTGGGTGAGGGTCCCGGAAGAAAAAAGAAGAAAATATTATAATTTTTTTAAAAGAATCATAAAAATTGTCCATGTCAGCGCCTACTGTGCCTCCACATTAGCAATTTTCAGCTAAAATTGGCCAGATTGACTCAATTGGCAAAATATGAAAATATTTAAGATTCAATTGGCAAAATTGAAAAAATTTATGACTAAATTGGCAAAAGTGCAATGGTTTTTAAGATTTTTTGGACAATCTCGTTGTTGATATTGTAAGATTTGATAAGACTACAACCGACTGCTCTAAAAGCCTAAACTGTTACAAGAAGGTGTGATTTAATATTTATATATTCTAACACTCCCCCTCACGCTTAGTCTGGTCTTTTCCCTAGTACTAAGCATGGACAAATTCATTGGGAAGGCAAATAGGGGCTTGGAAAGATTTGAACTCAGGACCTCCTGCTCTGATACCATGTAAGATTTGATAAGACCACAACCGACTGCTCTAAAAGCTTAAGCTGTTAGAATAAGGCATGATTTAATATTTATATATTTCAACATGTATCATGAACTTTTTTGTCGTGAAAGTGAAGCAAAATTGATAAAGAGATGATGGGAAAGAGACTTTGATAAAATCCAAGATGATCGAGACTTATAGAGATTCAAACTAGATTTGTTGCTTCACTTTTCACATCCCTCCTCTTCCATCCCCATGTGAATGTCCCTTTTTTTTTCATTACTAGAAGAATTTCCACACGTTACATCCAATTTTGTTTCCTGTGTGAAGGAGATATTATTGACTGTTGAAGTAGTTGTTGTTGTTGTCCCACATCACTTGTGAATGAGTATTGTATGCTTTTTATATTCATGTGGTCTCCCTCCACCTATGAACTTAAGCTTTTGGGTTGGACTTTCCAACATTGACAATTAGCATTGATTATTTTTTTTTATTTTGGGTAAGAGCACTAATTATTGTTCTCTTGCTCTAAATTAACAGATCTATAATCTTCGTCCAACTTTTGTCAATTTTAATCATATTGTGATTTTTCACTAATTAATCTATATTGTACTTGTCTACTGGAATTATATCTAGATTTTTATTTATCTTTTCAAGTTTAATATAATAAATGAAAAAAGAGCGAAAAGAAAAGGTAAAAAAGAAAAAAAAATGCAGGATGGGGCTATAATGCTCTTCGTGACTTGCGGAGAGTTCCACTTTACATTTTTAATCTAAAATCACTAATATGCAAGGTATGATTTTCTTAGATTTTCCAATCTATAAAATGTGATTTATAAAAGAAAACATGCGAATATGACAGTTAATAATAATGCACTCCAGATGGCCTAGATGTCCATGATAATGCTTATCCATGAAAATTCTACTTTTTCTAATATAATTATCCTGACAAGACCTAAATCTACATGTGGTTTTATTAACCATGCCCCCTAATATACAAGTCTAGAATGCAATGAATGCGTGGATGACTTTTACGAAACCTGACTAATGTAAACATGAAATTATGCTTGAAGACATGATCGAGAGTGACCTAGCGATATGCAATTTCCAACTTCATGAACATCGACAGCAAAAGTATTCGATAAGTCGCCATGAATTTTGCAATCAAGCTGTGCAACTTTAATCTGGACAGCAAGTATTTGACATCAACTTCGCCCAAGATTTTGTTATTAAACGTGCAATCTGGATTATAGATAGACATGAAATCGGTTTAAAAACCAAAATATTGCTACCGCCACCTCTTCTTTTGCTCAAAATATTGCTTTTGGCTACATCAACAGCAAGATCTCAGAAAGAATAGGTGGCACTAGATGCTTGAGGTAGCAAACTTCTGGCTACATCAATTACGAGGGAAAAAGAGAGCAAGTATATAGATGCCTCTTACCTATTCTGACTAGACTTCCTGGAACTGACCGGCGAATGGGATCAGATCAAGAACAGCAATCCAACAAGCAGGAGCGCCAGGTTGGGACGAGCAGGAAGAAAACGCTGATGAGCAGGGGGAAGAGCGCTAGTTTCAGAGGTTCACGGTGTAGGCATGTGAACTCAGCTCCAGCAATGGGTGGCCACCGCTTGCAACGACAAATGACTATATCGATGGAGCTACGACCAGAATAGGTTTATACTTTGAAGAGGATTGGGGGGTTGCTGTTGAATAATCAGCATCCTACCATTGGCGGTCAAGAAGAAAAATCAAAGTTGCCAACAAATCTTAGTCAACTTATTTTAATTAAAGAAAGAAGAAAAACTGGCTGCGAATCATAAGTTGAGGCACGAAGGTGTCACTTTTAGAAAACAAGTTGGCCCTACTTTTTCCGACTCTGAGCATCCAAATCATGTAAAAGCCAAAACTTTCCTCCATGATTACTCGAAGTAAACTACGTGTACATGCTAATTATTATTATTCAGGAAGAAATCACAATTGTGCGCTATCTGGAGCATGTACCCAAATGATCCTCGACTTGAATTTAAACTGTATAATGAATTTTGAAGCAGGAAATATATATCCGAAGGCTCGAAATTATGTAGAAATTCATCGTTAGATGGTAATCGTGACAACGTTATCCCTGACAGGTCCTTGAGCATCGAGAGCCAAATTGTGGCTAAGTGGATGACTAGAGCAACAGGCACGACCATGAAGATCAAAGTTGCAGAGAGAAGCGGAAGAGCCAGAGAAGACGAAGTGGTTCCCAGAGGGTAGAACAATCCAACCGGCTCAAGTGATTTCAACACAACACTGAGACAGATTCAATCGATTTTTATAAGGCGATGTGGAACTTTTATTGCGTTCGTGGTAAAATATAAAAGTCGATAGTAAGGGCAAAGGTAGTCGGAGGCTGTTGCGACCCTCTGCCTAATAGATTAAAAAAAAAACAATATCGTGTGAAAATATGTTAATTTTCCTTCAGAAAAGACAATTTGGAAAGAACTATTTCACAACCGTGTCTCAATGACATTTCATCGAACAGGTTACGTGCATTGACAGAGGCGACGTCAACAATCGTATGCGGTTAGTTGAGCGAAAAAGATAGAGAAAGAGTCCAAACAGTTGCAGACTTCGTCCTTCGCGTGATCTCAACCATGCCCGATTCCTCAGTCGCTCCTTCTCTGGGCCGTGCATCTATCTGCTTAACATGTAAGTCAGGCGCCAGCCAGTCGCTTTTAGTTGAATGACACAGCAGCTCAGTACGAGCCCGAGCGAATGACATTCAACTTCACACGTGGATTGCAGTTAGCGTCGCTGGTTCTCTGTACTTGTCTCATTGACAAGTGAATTTTTCCCCGACAACACAAGCATTACATTTTCGTAAATACATAAATAACAGTAAAAAGAAAATTAAAAAAGGTTGATAAACAAAATAACAAATAACAAATAACAAAAGAAGAATAAGGAGAGAATGGAATAATAAAGACTTGGCCCTGGTATTCAGTCTAGCACAAAGCCCATTTAAGTCATTTTTATTTTGGATTTAGCTTATCAGTCCATCCGATTAATTTTGAGCATTGATGATTGACTCTATAAAGTCACAAAAAGATGAATGTTTTATCGAAAAAATAACACAAAAATGTTCAAACCAGATATATTTGACTTTTGTTCATTAAAAAGACTTGATCATATTTGAAAAGAGAAGAGACTCAACGATTTGTTTGCGTTTATCTGAACTGTTTAGGACTTGATTACATGTCGTGCATAAGGAGTTAAAAATGCTTTTAAATGCACTATTCTTCTTTGAAAATCTATAGCAAAAAGCCAAATTTCATGATGCTCGCGTTGACTAAAACAAGGAAAAATTTTAGGTGGGGCGAGTGCAATGCACCCCACCCAATCTGGAGGGAACAATGTCCCCTCTTGAGTGACATGTGAGAGAGAGGAGAAAGGAGAGAGAGACTAAGAAGAGACTAAGGGGACATATGTCCCCTCTTGATTGGGGCGGGTGTAATATAGTGACATGTGTGAGAGAGAGAGAGAGAGAGAGAGGGGAGAGAGGAGAGAGAGAGAGAGAGGGGAGAGAGGAGAGAGAGACGAGACACGTGTCCCCTCTTGATTGAGTGGGGTGCATTGCAATCGCTTCACCCAATAATTCCCCTTAAAACAATACAAACACATGATCACAAAAAGGGTGCCTCTAATGGATCCCCAATGGCAGTCGAGTCCATAAAAAAAGTCAAATCTATCTCGTTGATGGCAAACTCTATATTTTCACGTGGATCGACGTTTTGCATAGAAATTATGATAATGCATAAAGAGTTGCGGCAGGATTTTCTTTAAAGGACTTTTTTTTTTTCCTTTAAAGGACTTTTTTTCTCTTTAAAGGACTTTTTTGTTTTGGTTGAAGATTCTTTAAAGGACTTGAGTTGGCAATTTTCCTATATATATAAAAGAGAGGACACATCTTCATTTTGCCTCACCGCCGTTCGTTTCTCTTCAGAAATGAAGAGAGACCTTGTGTGGGCCAAGGGAGAGTTGTTTCCTTCTAATTAAGTTCCTCTCCTTTCTCATTAAACCACCAAACGTCAAATTAACTCTTTTAGCTTTTACTTTCTTCCCATCTCGCCATGTTAGAAAAAATTTACCAAAAAAATGTTAAATATACTGTAATTATGCTAATTTAATTCTAGACCTTTTTCTTACTAATTCAACCCATTTAGTTGGCTGACAATGACGTGGTGGATCAATGGAGCACTAGCAGGACAAGCATACACTCGTTCTACAAGAATGGATCTATCGTAAAATAATTGATGGTTGACCACTGTAACTTGTATCTTCGTCAGTATTGAGCACATACTAAAATTGCCTCTCTAATAACTACGATGCTAGCAGTGCACTGCTAGGTACGACTTCCTTTACACCATCGTTGTATGGAGACAACCAAATAGGTTGAACAAATACATATCTAATATTTGGAAGAACAAATCTTTATAGTTTAGCGAGACGCAAGAGGTACAGTAATTGTGACGCCCCGAACATTCACCTCTTATAAAGTGCCTGAATTCAATAAAAGGGAATTAAATTGAATTTGAGTTTGTATAAAATATTTTAGATTGTAGGGACTAAAGAGACGATAATTGGACAATTTCTTGAAACGTCAGTCGGCTTAGATTAGGTTTCGAATTCTCAGTTGCTGCGTATTAGGACCGAAATTCTCGCACCCGAGCCTGATCTTGACCGAGCATAGCCTGTGAAAATATCAAAATTTTCCTCTGTCCAGTGTACCAAATTTCATTTTAGTCTTGAAATACCAAATGACCAAATTGCCCTCAATAATTCATGCACTACAAGACAAAAAAAATTCAAACACCAAGGTGGGCCCCACTCATCAACTCCCCGCCAACCCATCACCTCCATGTCATTTCCCACCCATCACTCTCTCTCTCTCTCTCTCTTCTCTCTCCCTCTCATCTCTCTCTCGTCAATCTCTCTACTCCCTCTCTTTCTCATTTTCGTGGATAGCTCCCCCAAGCTGACGCTCCTCATTGCTCCTCCGTTGTTGTTGATGCGTCGCCGGCCACCATCACTACCTCATCGCTCCTCCACCACTCCGTTGCCACCGTCCCGATAGTCGCAATCCGTTGAACCGTCGTCAAACCAGCCTTGCGACGCCTTGCCCTGTTTCAGGTTCGGTGGGCTATTCGCGCGACTTCGCCGCTCACAGCCACTTCCGACCACCTGCCACCACCACACCATCTTCCTTCGTTAGCCCCGACCCCATCTCGCGCGTTCGATAGCCTTGAAATAGCCGCGAACTCAAACTTTGACGCCTTCGCCTTGTTCCAGACCCGGTTTGCTTCGCCTCTATTCAGCCCTTCCGCTGTTCGCTGAACACCCCATTGGCCACCCCCAACTTCCACGTCGTCCCTCGAAACCAGTGGAAGTCAATCGTTGTCGGTAGGAGCTGCGAAGAGCCCCCAACCAGCCTCCCTTGTTTTCGCCGAGGCTGCCCTATTTTGGGCCAAACTTCCGTCCATCGCTGCTCCGCCGCCTCCGATCGCCTAGCACTGTCCTTCGCTAGTCCCGACCACCTGGTGAGCCCCCAACCTTTCTCGGCCTTGTCTCATCCTTTAAGATCTAGATCCCTCACAAAACAGTCCGATTTCCCCTATTTTTTCCTCTAACCGGCTTTGTTTCAACTACCGGTCGACACTCGTCGGAGCTCCAGTCGCCGACCACCAGTCTCGGCGACCTTGTCAAACCTTCCCGTGGTGTCCCAGCTGTATCGGGTGATGTCGCCGGGCGTTGAACCGAGGATACCCGCGAGTTCGTGGATAACTGTCGTCGCCGCCCTTGCCGTCGTCTTTGAGACCGCCCGAGCTAGCTAGATAGTGAGTTAACTCTAATACTTGGTTAGGGCGCTAATTGCACCTATGATTAGTCGATTTATCAAATAGGGCGTTTAAGTACGCGATTGTGGTCGGTTTAGATAAAAATCGATTAAGTTAATCGGATTAGTTTAGGTCATCTATGGTTAATTGATATTAGACTGAATTGACTGATCATTTTATTAAATGTATGTTGTGAGTTGATCGCAAGCGAGCGATAGGTTAGAGATGAGCGAGAACAATTTTAAATCAAATTGACTAATAAAGGACTATTGCGCAAATTCGAGCCTCTATGTGGCCTAATCGGATTAGATTATTCGTGTTTGAATTGATGGCCTTTATTGGATTGATCGCCTCGTTGCATGGCTTTATTGGATGTTTTAAATGTCCGTTGGTGTTTGATCGCCATTTGAGGGTTAATTTCCCTAGTTGTGATTGCAGTATCTAGTGGGTAGGCTGCATATGCATATGATCGAGTACGAAATCAAAGAAGCATGTTTTAGCATGAAAATGACCTTGGGCCGAGTTTTTAAACATGTTGTGTGAGCACCCGATCTAAATCAAAGAGAATAAAATTGATTGATGTGTCGGGTGTACTGCATTGTCATATGAAGGAAACGATGATGGGTTTTTTCATAATAAGTTCGTATTGTACTAATCGTACACACCGTACCGTTTATATGAAACTACATGACTTGCCAGAAGTACGATATTTAATGTCTCGTATGGAACGTACGGTTCGAAAGGATTATCAGATGCCGATTGCAGCTTATAATGGACCGATGTCCCAATAGGAATGCCTACTTGCCGTGCTGTGCATGGTGCATTAGATACGCCGCTTGTAGTAGCCGTTGCCATGAGGAAAAATGAACGTAGCCTGGTACTACTAGAGGAGTGCGGGATCGCATTAATTGTGAGAGTCGATCATGCTAGATTCTCATCACTATTTGTGCCAATGTGTGGTTCATCGTTAATAAATGGACTCGTGTCGTGTCCCTATGCATACTTGTGGATGCAATGCTTGTTTGAATGATTACTAATATGACTGCTGGGTTAAGTCGAGAATTGTATTATGTGTGGCTGAAAGCTGGTAAGTGTGCATGTAGATGATTATTATATCGTGGCTGTACTTGGATGTTACATGTGGATATACGACGTCGTGATCCTTGTGATTAGGATGTTCTATGCGAATCAGTGCCCTAACCGAGCTTGGGCATGATTCACTAAGATTTATTCTCACCCCGTCATGAGATAACATTTTTAGGTCTCAAGTGATGAAGCCTCATTGATGCCAAGGCTGGGTTGTTGGAGTAGTCTTTTGAAGTAGATGAGAAATTAACATTACTCGATCGAGTAACCTTTTGAGGTCTTAGTGAGCCGCCCTGAAGTATAGGGTTGTGTACGTATGTTAGTAGCTCAGTAGGGTTAAGACTCATATGATGTTATGTATATATGATATGATTATCTTTTGATGAATTGCTTTGGTGATTAGCTCGTACTATTCTATTCATGTTTATTTATATGTTGTCTTGGAGTAAGCCGTTTCCGCATGCGTATTCAGTTAATACGTCGATAACGCACTTGAGGCGTTATCCTTCATGATCTCGTGGCGTTTTGGTAGGGATGTTGCGGGCTTGAAAGTCGAGGCGTGACAATAATTGCCATTGAAGTTGGAGGTAGAAGATCTGTGCATGATAGAAAAAATGGATACAAATCTCCAAAAGCGTATTTGTTAAACTCCCTGATCTAGATCGAGAGATTAGATACTCTTAGATCTAGATTAGGCCAAGAGAAGAGAGCTGATATAAACCGGGAGAGAAGAATAGACAAATCAATAAAACACAAGCAGCAGCAATAGTAGCAACAACAAAAAAGAGGGAGGGGAGGGTGAGAATAGCTCAGACCCTTCCCCCAAGACTATCCAAAGTGATGATTATTGAAAAAGGGAAAACCACGCTAGAAATCCTAATAGTTTCCCTCAAAATGCGATCAAAGTCCTACATGTTTGAAAAAGTGAATCAAGTTTTAAACGTTTTTGGATCTGATGCGATCCAATCTTTTCGGTGACCAATCTACCAATTTCGCTGACTTAGCATTTTGGAAATTTGACGTGTCATTTTCAATCATATTACTCACGTGGCTTCACGCGAAAGAATAGATTAACTCTTCGATAATCAAGTATCTTACTCTAGACCCCTCCAAACTTTTGCTCGTATAATAGACGGTCTGCTCTCCTGATTTTAGACTAACAAAGCAGAGACGCTGCCAAATATAGTTGAAGAGGCCAGGCCGTATCAGGTTGAGCAGCACATTTAAACATTATGGAGAAAGGTAGAGATCAATTCACAGTTCGTGGAGCTGCCATATCTGGAATCACCAGCACCTTTTCAGTGTTGGCATCTAACCCTTCACTGGGCAACCATTAAGCCCAAGAATTTTTCGGACAAGATTCCAAAGACACATTCTGATGGATATAGATTCATGTCATGCTGCCTTAGTAAATTGAAGGTCTACCCTTTGCCTATTAGATGGCTTTCCATAAAGGAGACTTAACCACGTATACATCCAGATTTTTCCAACCTTTCCTTCAAACATCTTGCTCATAGGTGCTGATAACTGAAGCCGACAGTCTTTATTCTGAAAATCATCACTCCTGCAAAAGAATAGCCCTTGATCTTTAACAACGGATGTCCTTTCTTCGTCAGCAAGATGCATCAGGATTTGGTTATATCTAGCATAAGGGAAAGCTGACCTTTGTGCACGCTATGTTAAAATTGGTGAAGTCTATGCCCATACACCACTTTCCATTTGATTTCTTAACCAATGCTACATTCGCCAGCCGTTCCAGATAAATTACTTTGCAAAACAAAGCCCGCTTGCAATAATTTTTTTTAGTTCCTTCCTTGATAGCTCACTGACTCTTTTGCCTGAACAAGAACTTCTTTTGATTGACAGGCTTATTGTCCTTTGAAACATCGAAGTTATGGGACATTGCTGCCGAGTTGAATGCCTGACATGGCTGATGGATCCTCGCAAAAGTACACTTTTAGTGCCAAAAGTTGTGTACGGAGATCATTTTAGTGCCAAAAGTTTTAAATAGATCACTTTGGTGCCAAATCAGAGAGAAAATGATCATTTTTGGTGCCTCCGACGAGATTTTCCAGCCAAAAAAATACGTGACTTTTTAAATTAAAATAGTTTGCTGACCTGTCAAATATTGGAGATGGCCAATCCACGTGGACATCAAGAAATAATGCCGTTTCATCTCACGTGACAAGAAAATTGAAACAACGTCGTTTCTTGCAAGGAATCAAAAAAAAAAAAAAAAGAACTTACATGAAATGTCGTTGCTTCTATTCCCCTTCTTCTCCATTGCGAACAATGTAAATTCAATTCACAATGGACTCACACCTCACTGAAGAGAAATTCGTGGTTCTCCTTTGACAGATCCATCGGCGATGCTCGCTTCATTGGCCATCGGTCGGCATCTCTTGGCGTTGTTCGCCATGTCAATCTGTCGCACTCCATCGCCGGTATGTGGCTTCCCTCATTGCTCATTAATTCCATTGAACTGAAAAATGAGGGCTTTAGGAAGTAGAGCAAAATTAGGGCTCCGTAGGGCTTTGGGTATAATAGCAGGGGTCGGTGGCACCTCGATGTGAAAAAAAGGGCTCGGTTGTACCCCCAAGGTGTTGCACAGAGAAGATGGGTGTCGGTGGGGACCTCGACATAATTTTTGTGGCATCTGTGACAAATTATTGTCAATGTGCTACCTGGTAAAGACCTCCAGATGAAAAAGATTTGTCATGTTTTGCGTTTGGTCTTTATTTTTGAAAGAGAAAAAAAAAGGTTAAGTGGAACACTTATTGCGCAGACAAGATAGAGTCTGTATTTGCTTGGTGGGGACCTCAATATTATAATATGTAGTATGTGTTTAGTTGGTGGGGACCTCCAATTTGAAATTTAATTTCAGAAGTTGCTTGGTGAGGACCTATATGTTCTAATATGTTCTATTTTCTCTGTTATATAAACCTATTGCTCAGAAAAATTAAGTTGCGGTCCCAACACGCAACAACTTTTTTCTTTTGTTCCTTGGTTGAAGTGTTGGCATGGGGGACATGTAGAATCTTGTGGCCATCATTGTACGGTATGGTGGGGAATTTGTTGCTAGCACCGGTGAGTTGGAATATGAAGATGGGCTTGAAGAGACTATCTTTGTTGATGTAAGCAAGGCATCCTATATTCAATTCATTAGGGACATAGTGTTGGCGTGAAGCCAAAATATATCAAAAGATATCATTTAGATTTCCTTTTTGTCTTTTGTTTTTTCTTTTTCTTCTAGATTAAAAGATACACCTTATATATTAAGGATATATATGTTGTAGCCGTCAGAAGAAGAGAGAAGATAGAAGAACAGATAAAAAGTGCAAGAGCAGATAGAATACACAAAGTAGCGAATAGAGAGAAAAAGAAAAAGAGAGAGGCCATGATGGCATATTTTAGAGTTCTTGTTTTCTTTTTCCTTGGATCTTGTAAGAAGATCGTCAGTTGTATTCCTACTTTTCTCGAAAACTGGTGGATTCGCAGATGCCTCTACGCGAAGACGTAACTCAAGGTTGGGTGAACTTCGATAACAAATTCTCTGGTGTGTTCTTCTAATTATGTTCTTTTATCGTTATATTCTGCTAGTGCGAATTATTTGCTTGGATTATATTTCTGGAATTGGAGCACGATTCCTGTCAACTGGTATCAGAGCCTAGGTTGGCTAATCGAAAACATTAAAATTTTTCGGTGATGTTCGATTGAAAGCAAACGGTATGGAAGAAGATAAAATTAGAATCGATAAGTTTGATGGGCAGGATTTCGGATGGTGGAAACTCCAAATAGAGGACTATCTTTATCAGAAAGATCTCTATGCACCATTTGAGGGTTGGAAATCTAAAATCGCGGAAGTAGATCCGACAGCAGAATTATGATGAAAAATTCTTGATCGAAAGGAATTAGGTGCGATCCGTCTAGGCTTGACGAAAAAGACAAGATACCACATTGCGAAAGCAAAGACTGCAAAAGAAGCCATGGATATTCTAACGAATATTTATGAGAAGCCATCCACATCGAATCAGATATTTTTGCTAAAGAAGTTAGTTAATATGAAATTATCTGACAGATGTTCTGTTGCAGAGCATATAATAGTTTCACGCAGGTTACATGTCAGTTAGAATCCACCGGCATAAATTTGGATATGAAGTTACAAGCTCTGTTATTTCAATGTTCCATTTTGGAAAGCTACAACACCGCAGTGCAAGGAATTTCGAGCACCATGAAGGATGATTTGACTCTAGATGATACTGTGAGCAAGATCATCGATGAAGAGATGCGACGAAAAGTCTCAGGTGGAGATAAATTTTCGGCATCTGCATCTTCAACGGCACTAGCGGTGGAGAACCATGGAAGAAGTAAAAGCAGAAGAAAATTCAGCAGGCGTGGTAGGTCACAATCCAAGGGGAAGAGAGAGGTTACAAAAGATGAGTGTTGATTTTGTCACTAGATGGAATATCGTAAATTTCAATGTGAAGCCTACAAAAAGAAGCTGCGAGATGAGAATCAAGGAGCTAATGTGGAAGGCGATGAACCTTTGTTAGAGAACTTGTGTTTATTTGCAAGGCTTGACTTGACCACAGATAAGTGGTTTCTTGACTCTAGTCCTTCTTTTCATTGTACCTTGCAAAGAAATATATTTATTGATTATGCCAGTGGAGATTTTGGGCAAGTGGTTATGGAAAATGGTCACATGTGTCCGATTGTTGAAAAAGGAACTGTAATTTTGAACATCTCAGGTGGCGGACGTCTAATTTTGCGTGAAACCAGACATATTCCCGAGTTGAAGAAAAATTTAATTTCAACTAGTAAAATTGACCAAGAAGGCATGGTGACAATTTTTGGAGGCGGAGTGTCACGCTCCGAACCCGTAGGCATGCAAACATCCCTCCACGGCTGCTTGTTTCGATGATACCCAAGATTCATCAGCCAACAACTCAAAACCTTTAAGGGATACAAGTATACGGAAGCGATAAAACATATCCATACATAAGAACACAAGATGACTCAGGACAAAGGGTATGTCTTCTCATAAACACTAGTTACAGGTTCAAAGGTTAGAGTTCTAACTTCAAGACAATATGAAATTCATAAGATCACAAAAGGGTAAATCCATTTCCTACAATTACTTGCTCGGATACTCATCCTCGTCAAGCTCGGGTGTCCATCATTTGAGACCTGAAAAAATTGTTAATTCTACGACAGAGTGAGAAGTAAATCTCAACAAGTTTACCCTAAACCTAAATTAGGCCTTTAGTACCTCCAGCCATCATTTAAAAAGAGCATGTAATAGCTCATTAAGGAAATTAACACAATGCATCATAATTGGCATAAAATAAACACAATTCAAGGACTTCCATAAAATCAAGACCAAGCTTCTCGTACCAGCATCATAACAAGCTCATATGCAAGGTTTTATTCACAATTTCATCACAACTTCCCACTTCAATAGCTAGACCTGCGTCAAAACGCCCCAGGCTCTCCACGATTTCAATTTTCATGGCTATGCCCGTGTCAACACGCATCAGGCTCACCATGATTCCAATTCAAATGGCCAAGCCCGCGTCAATACGCATCAGGCTAAATCAAGATTTCGATTGGCAATCCGTGTTTCGACGCATCAGATTCCAAATGCCATTTCAATACTCGTGTCAACACGTATTAGGGCTAACCCGCGTTCTTACGCATCAGGATACCAATCGATCTCGCGTTCTGACGCATCAAGGTTCGATTTGCCATTATAAGCCAGGTTCCTCAATTAGCCGTGTCTTTCAATTCAATCGGTTAAGACTTGCTTTCACAAGACATGCTTCTCATCAAACAAGGGCTCATAAGCCAATCAAGCAACTATATTTCTTTAATATGAGAAGCAACCATAACCTAATCACATAATGCTTGGCATAATTCACACACCAAGGCACACATACAAAAGTCATTCTCTTGGCACTTCAAGCCTAATTTCACACAATTGCCCCTCAAGGTCAAATGCCACATGACCATGCGACGACTCATATCAATCAAATATCCACATATCCATTTCAGCCATGGATATCACAAGTTCATCTCAGAGCAAGCAATGTATCACTCGGCTCATACAATCATAATTGGCTTTACTCAATTCAAACATATCTCATCAATTGAGTCTCAAACTTGTCCATTAGTACCCTAGCGTTCTAATAAAGGGTTAGAGGTCACTTACCATACCAATCAAGCTAGCAAAATCCTTCAATTGGTCGTACGAAGCCTTTGAATTAAACGGGTCAAAACAGGGCAATGTGCGGCCTTAAGGAATTTCAACAATTCAACCATTTAAACTCCTTCAAACTCAATTCTATTGCACAACCACTTTGCCAACACATCATACTACATTATCGGATGCTTTACCAAGAGTTTTGAGGTAAGGTGTCACCTTGTCAAGCCTTCAAGTGGCTCGGTCCAATTCTGTCTGGTAAGGGCAGAACCGGGTCCTAAAATGAAACACATGAAACCGACCATTAAAACCCATTTAAACTCTACTCCAACTCACATATCCCTTGCTAACACTTACTACTATGTCTTAAGGTGGCTTACCAACGATTTCCACACCAAGTGATGCCTCAAAGAGCTCCAAAGTGCCGCGGTTCCAAACTTGACTGACGATGGATAGATTATGTCCTCTTGAAAGTCTATGCAAGAATCAATCGCCAAACTTTATCACAATCACTCCTAACCTCAACAAATAGCTCATTAACATGCCAAGCTAAGATTTAGAGACACTCACCACCTTAATCAAGAAAGAACAACCCCCAAAATGACTCTGCAACTTGCGGTTGGCCTAGGGAAACAACAACCTGATCGGTCCAAGAGGAAACGCCACAAACATCCATTTAATCCCATCAAATTCTCACTAATATTCAACCATCCACCTCTTAAAATGTTAAACTAAGTTGAGAGTCAACTTACCACTTGTTCTAAGCAAGATGAATCCTTGATTTACTCCCCAAGCTCACGGTTTTTGCGAAACAGAGCTGATCGGTCTTGGTCGGTCAAGAACATCAAGATATCAGCTTTTAATACCCAATATAATCCATCCTCAAACCTTCAAACATAATCATATATGTCTTAACAAGGCTTGAGAGGTGGTCTTACCAAGAATCAAGCCATAACAAGCTTGAAAATCCAATTTGAAGATCGCGGGTTCAAGTCTGACCAGTCTAACCTTTGCTCCTTCAAACGGTTCTACGGGACAAACGGTTAGGCCAAATTGGGCTCACGATGTCGTTAGAACGGCAAGAGAATAAGCTTTCTAATGGTGGGTGACTCATCCCATCCGATAACGAACGAAGAAGTTATGGCCAAAATAACGGACGATTTTGGGTCTGGGCAGTGTTTTGCGCGGAGGGAAAAAAACGAGAAAGGAAGAAGAAAGAGAGAGAGAGAGAGGGTTTGCTTGGCCAATATGAAGAGAGAGGAGCGAGAGAGAGGTCTTCCACCAATTCACTTGGTCAAATGGATTGAATGGTAGATAAAAAGTGTTCCAATTAATGCCAATTAATCCCATCTTAACACTTGTCCTCATATACATAATATCTTTCTATCCATTGACTACTTTACCCTTGCATTTTTGGTAGCCATAAGGGACCTTCAATTGACTAAAATGCCCTTCTTCAATTATTAAGGCAAGGCCAAAACTCGAGGGGCAAAATGATCATTTCGCATTTTCCGTCCAAAACTTCACTTTTTCAATTTAAATTACCCTCGATGAGACGACGTCCAATTAATTTCAAATGTTGGAAGTCCTCATCGTCCAATACCCAATCTCGAGGTCCAATCTCATGTCGAGCTCTCGTTGACTGTTCTTGCAGGCGCTACGCGTATTGACCTTAGAGTTTCTCAAACCGTGGCTACTTTGATTGTCATGTAATTGTGAGGGTTTATCGCTCATTCCTGCGATATTGATCATCGGAATCCGATTTAGGAAATTCTCGCAAATTACACATTGGTTAGGCGGAATCACCCGCGTCCCAATGTATAATACTAGCAAGGCATTTCATGGTCGTTCCTATATCGATCTCTGCTGGCGCAAAATTTTCCTTCGACAATCCTTATGATCAAAGTGTCATTTCTTATTCAAACTTCCCAGGTCCATATACCCGATTCTGCGTTAATCTTTCCCTTTTGGTTAGTTAACTCGAGAGTGGCCAACTCTGAGCAAGTTACAACTGAAATACACCGATCGAAGCCTTTCCATTCCATAGCCTCGAGAGGGGTTGAAATTCGAGATGTCACAACTCTTCCCCTTAAAGAAATTCCGTCTTCGAAATTTGCAACCTTCTCATCACCTAATCTCTTGGGGTACTGCGCCTTATCGCCGCCTCACTTTCTAAAGTAGCTCTGTTTGTTACTCAACATTCCTACAACGTCCTTACAAGTGACATTTCTTATTCTTCAGAAATCGTTTCTTTTGTTCTCAATCTCTATTCAACTTTCTCTATTCTCTTTCATATTCATAATATATGCTGCTAGTATATCCTTGTGTATTCAAATAACCTTTTCAATTGTCCATTGGTCTGTGGACAGTATACAAGTCACACTCCATCCAGCTTTTCAAATTCTTGACTGAAAGCCTTCCCAAAACATCGCGAAAATGCACTCTTCGATACTCATACTATTTGGCGTATCACTCCTTTCAAACGTCCTTTTTGCACCATCATGGATTCATGGGCTCTACAACTTGCCCTCTATTATCCAAATTAAGTCATAGCCTTCTCGACTCTTTAGGCAAGTTCATGATTACTTCTATAATAAATCGCTCTTGATTCGATTCGGAAATCTTCACCGATCATAGTAACCCTTCAACTTACAAGACCATGCCTCTTTCTTGTTTGCACGTCTAAAACTTGACCTCATGTTTGACTAGCCAAATTTTTAATCCACTCCATCGATAGTATTATGACAAGTCTTGGCACGCTTTTGTGCCATCCCAGAGGTCACCATAGTTTCCCCTTCATCACCAACAACACAATGCTCAATTTTCAATTATAAACTTCCGCTAATTAATTTCACCCTTCCTTAGCGATATAGGTATCGCAATCATAATCTTTGGGTAATATCTTCATTCCACGTGACTTTCCTTTAATTCCCTTTTTGGCAATCAATTCTCTCAACCTCTTATAGTTCACACAACATCGAGGGCTTTCTTTATACAAGCAACGCGCCTCTACCCATAAGCAATTTCATCCATCGGTGTTGCCTCTCATTCAATTCCTTTTGGGAAACTACTGCTTTATATTCTTGTGGTAGATATAAACTTGAAATCTTCTTCCATCTAAATAATGTTTCTCAAACTTTGTCACGAGAACATTCGCAAGTCAATTCCAATCATGCACTAGGCGTTCCAACTCATATGGACTTATTGTCACGGCACATTCGCATAGCCCACTTTAGTTTGCCTTGCTACACCTCAAATTTCCTTCTTGCGTCATGTCATTATGAGTCTCTCGACCCTTTTTGATTCCAAACAGGATCGCCATTGTCGGCGTAATCATCAACTTGACTTAAGTCTTCGAAAACTCTTTTCATATACATTCATCCATGGAATGACTCTTGTGGAAAATCTTCCCACGATGTCTACAGCAATCCATCAATCTTAGGAAAATTCAAGTTTCAGCAACTCATATCTACCCTAGTCGATTCATCATTTATTCCCAATCCTCGTGGGCTTCACAGGGATTTTATTTCCTAGAAACTTCACGATTAAGGAATTTTACCTTATCAAGGCCACAAATGCTCTTCGCATTTAGAATATAACGTGCGTTTCTTTAGAGTCCATAGGATACTCTCAAAGCTATTCATGTTTTTCATGACTGTTTAAGTGAGTCCAATCATCATCTTTTAAGACGGTAACAATTACTCCACTTATTCATTGGATACTCAATCCGACTATTATCAGCTTCTTGCTACCAGGTGTCAAATCGTTCAAATCCTTAGTGCCATCCACTTGAGTGCTCATACCTTAGCTTCTTGCTCTCAGAGGGTGCCACTTCGATCATATATCATTTTGTTCATTTTTGTCACTCTTTCTTTAAGAAGCATTAGTGCCTTGACCTCTTGGTTTCATAACCAGCTAATGTGACCTTATTTCAATTTCATCCATTCAACTAAACACTGACATTATCCTGGAATTCAACGTTGTCTACAGGACAGTTTCCGGACTTAACTTTCAGAAATCATCCAAACTTTGCGTCTTCCTTGTTAGTCCAGACGTTCAGTTTTAACACCAAGACAATCAGAAGTTCCTCTTCCTTACTCGCTAGGGTCTCTTACCCTACGAAGGAAGCAATACACTAGTGGCATTCTCTCACTTTGAACCGACCTTGTCCTTTCTGTTCCTTAGGATGTCAGTCTTCGAGTCTGTGCCAACAAGGATGCTTTTACTCTAGGATTTAGATACCACCATACTTGGCATTCTTCTTCCAATGACTTAGTCACCTCAAGTAACAAGGTTCCAAGGGATCGAGGTTCCTCCTTAATCTCTTCACATCCACGCCTTGAATATTTGAATCGATTATATCAACTCACCTTGCGATCACAATTTAAGCATCCTTTTTGCTTACTCATCCATTTATTAAAATCACGAGTAGCTAGGACTATCAAGTCCATTCACTTTCATTTCCATCAACGACCATCTCATGGTCCAATCATCCTCAATAACAACGCCATATCCTTTAGAGGACAATAACTCGCGATGCCACTCCTAGTGGTTCCGATTCGATCTCAATCAATCTCATAGAATTAACAGGCTTCGACAGACTGACACGTCGGTCTCCTTTATATTCCTCGTAACAGCAAGAAGTTAATAACCATAAGCCCTATGCCAAGGTAACGACCATTCCTTACATGCGGATTCTATGTTCCAAAAGTGGAAGTCTCTATACTCATCATCCATGAACGGAAATTCTCTTGCTTATTCCTCTTCTGACCATCCACTTCCTTTCTTAGGATTCATCACAGTTCCTCAAAATCAAGAATAGTAACTAACCACAAGGCTTTTAAATTCCAATCCACTCAGGGCTTCACGTCTCATTCAAAGGGTCTTTGACCACCCTTAGTACACTTTAGGCGACCTTGAGAACTCTGTCTCATATTAGTTGACCTTTGATAACCTTTGCTCTCAAGCAGCTTTAGAAAGGTACCCCTCGTCAATTAACTCGACAAGGCAATCCAATTAGGTACTATGCCCTCAAGAAAATTCTTTCTTTGCTGACTTTTCACCCATCTTCTATAGCTTCTTAAGGCTAGTAACTGTCAAGGTTACTTCTTTTCTTCCGTGCACTCAAAACCTCTAAGGTTTCCTTACCAAGATCTCCAATCCAAAGGAAAGCAATTTCAAATTCATTCTTTCCATATAATTCAACCAATCTCAACCTTATTCATAGCTCCACATGCTTTCCATTAAACGATTCTTATTTCCATTCTTTATCGTATTTCACATGATTTCTATCATTTACTTCATTAGCAACACGATCAATAGTAGCAGCCTTAGCTACTAGGGCAACAATGGCAGCTTCTTCTCGAGCATGTCTACCCATCAATTTTTCTCATATCTAGCATACTCGAGCCAAATGCTCTTCTAACGGCCACACTCTGGTCGTTCAACTTTATTAGGTTCTCATGGTACTTGAACCATCACAATTCCCTTTAGGAATTAAATATTTAAGCTATCAATTTGAGTATAGCAGTCTCAGACTGCTCATCTTATCATCTATTACCAGTAGACAACCATCCGGTGGTTCTTAAGTAACTCTCAACTAATTGCCAATTATCCAAGGATTCCAAATCATTCTTAAGCATGAATTGCTTATCAAGCTAGCCTCAACTAGGTAATTTCTCAATTAACAGACATCTATCAAGCAAGCCTTAGCTTAGCAATTATCAAACATATATTCAAGGCATCAATTCAGTGAGTCAATCACTCATACCTTAAATTTAGAGGCTTCTGCCACTCTAGTATAAGCACAACAAGCAATTTCGCATTCAAAAGACATCAGCTCAACGACACTCATTGCCAAAACTCGCCAGACAAGTCAAATATGCGCGTCAATAGTTTATCTTTTCAAACAACACCCACTGCCAAACACGAAGTTCAAAACCATGCCAATCACAAGAACCCTTACCAATGTCATGTCACTTTCGAAAATTCATTTTAAGGATCAATTCAGCGCAATACACCTCTTAACCAAATTCAGACTCAATCTGATACATAGACTTCCCCTTTCAATTTATGGTTTGGATCATTCCTGCCTCATTGCTATCTTAGAAGCTTGTCATGATCCACTCTTTGTCCGAACCTTTTTGTCCCGGCAATCACTCCCCGCTCTCGTCAGACCTGGTTGTTGCAGGTTGTCCCATACCATACATCTTCGAAGAGAGTCCCATTTCACACGTCCCGTAACACGCTTCATTACGGTTTATAGGTATCCCATCAACTTGTCCCATACCAAGCGATAGTTTATTAAGTCAAATAGGGATAAGCTCATGTATACACCTTCCTCGACTTCCATTTTAATGCCACAAACCTATGCACGGTATGACTATCCTTACTACTTGTCATATCACATTCGTTTCTACCTCAAGCATTATTAATAGAAGACTTCTAATCCTCCAAATGCCCATAACATCTCATTAATCAATTGCCTATGCTCAACCATTTATCTCAAGTTGGGTCATTGACAAGCCACAATTACAATCATCTAATCCAACTGACCCTCTGTTCATAAGCAATTCTCTGCTAACATCAAGCTCACTTACAATCTCAAAATCCATACTTATGACTCCTTAATTTCTGCTTGCTTTCTTGTGAACCATAATAATATCACCGCCCAAGATTAACATCGATACTAGGACCATTGAAATACAACATAAATTCAAACCTATACTTCTCAAGATTCAGAAATCAATACCAAATCTTAAGGGTCTCAATATCTAGTTGCCTCAAGTCATCACTTCTTATCACTCCAAGTCTCAATCACATTGGATCGAGTTGACTTTGCTCTAATACCAAATAAACGAGGATGTCACGCCCCGAACCCGTGGGCATGCGAACATCCCTCTACGGCCGTTTCATTTCAATGATACCCAGGATTCATCGGCCAACAACTTAAAACCTCTAAGGGATACAAGTATACGAAAGCGATAAAACATATCCATATATAAGAACACAAGATGACTCAGGACAAAGGGTACGTCTTCTGATAAACACCAATTATAGGTTCAAAGATTATAGTTCTAACTTCAAGACAATATAAAATCCCTAAGATCGCAAAAGGGTAAATCTATTTCCTACAATTACTTCCTCGAATGCTCATCCTCGTCAAGCTCGGGTTTTCATCAATTGAGACCTGAAAATGCTAATCCCATGATAGGGTGAAATATAAATCTCAGCAAGCTCACCCTAAATCTAAATTAGGCCATTAGTACCTCTAGCCATCATTTAAAAAGAGCATGTAATAGCTCATTAAGGAAATTAACACAATGCATCATAATTGGCATAAAATAAATACAATTCAAGGACTTCCATAAAATCAAGACCAAGCTTCTCGTACCAGCACCATAACAAGTTCATATGCAAGGTTTATTCATAATTTCATCACAACTTTCCACTTCAATGGCTTGGCCCATGTCAAAACGCCTCAAGCTCACCACGATTTCACTTTTCATTGCTATTCCTGCGTCAACACGTATTAGGCTAATCATCATTCCAATTCCAATAGCTAAGCCTGCGTCAACACATATCAGGCTAAATCAAGATTTCGATTGGCAACCCGCATTCTAACGCATCATGTTCCAAATGCCATTTCAATACACATGTAAACACGTATCAAGGCTATCCCGCGTTCTGACGCATCATGATACCAATTGACCTCGCGTTTTGACGCATCAATCTTTGATTTTCCATTATAAGCCATGTTTCTCAATTAGCCATGCCTTTCAATTAAATCAGTTAAGACTCATTTTCACAAGACATGCTTCTCATCAAACAAGTGCTCACAAGCCAATCAAGCAACTAGCTTTCTTTAACATGAGAATCAACCATAGCCTAATCACATAATGCTTGGGATAATTCACACGCAAAGACACACATACACACAAGTCATTCTCTTGCCTCTTCAAGCCTAATTTCACACAATTGCCCCTCAAGGCCAA
This sequence comes from Rhodomyrtus tomentosa, assembly GCA_028455895.1. NCBI lineage: Eukaryota > Viridiplantae > Streptophyta > Magnoliopsida > Myrtales > Myrtaceae > Rhodomyrtus > Rhodomyrtus tomentosa. The sequence goes on along the minus strand of JAPCWY010000003.1, from coordinate 40,873,952 downwards.
ATGCCACACGGCCATGCGACGACTCATATCAATCAAATATCCACTTATCCATTTCAGCCATGGATATCACAAGTTCATCTCAAAGCAAGCAATGTATCGCTCGGCCCATACGATCACAATTGGCTTCACTCAATTCAAACATATCTCATCAATTGAGTCTCAAACTCATCCATTAGTATCCTAACGTCCTAATAAAGGGTTAGAGGTCTCTTACCACACCAATCAAGCCAGCAAAATCCAGCAATTGGTCGCACGAAGCCTTCGAATTAAACGGGTCAAAATAGGGCAATGTGCGGCCCTAAGGAATTTCAACAATTCAATCATTTAAACTCCTTCAAACTCAATTCTATCGCACAACCACTTTGCCAACACATCATACTACATTATAGGATGCATTACCAAGAGTTTTGAAGCAAGGCGTCACCTTGCCAAGCCCTCAAGTGGCTCGTTCAATTTTGTCCAGGTAGGGCAGAATCGGGTCCTAAAATGATACACATGAAACCGACCATTAAGCCCCATTTAAACTCTATTCCAACTCACATATCCCTCGCTAACACTTACTGCTATGTCTTAAGGTGGCTTACCGATGATTTTCATGCCAAGTGACGCCTCAAAGAGCTCCAAAGTGTCGCGGCTCCAAACTTGACCGGCGGTGGATAAATTTTGTACTCTTGAAAGTCTACGCAAAAATCAATCGCCAAACTTTATCACAATCACTCCCAACCTCAATCAATAGCTCATTAACATGCCAAGCTAAGATTTAGAGACACTCACCACCTTAATCAAGTGAGAACAGCCCCCAAAATGGCTCTGCAACTTGCGGTTGGCCCAAGGAAACAACAACCTGATCGGTCCAAGAGGAAACGCCACAAACAGCCATTTAATCCCATCAAATTCTCACTAATATTCAACCATCCACCTCTTAACATGTTAAACTAAGGTTGAGAGTCAACTTACCACTTGTTCTAAGCAAGATACGTCCTTGATTTACTCTCCAAGCTTATGGTCTTTACGAAATAGAGTTGATCGATCTTGGTCGGTCAAGAACAGCAAGATATCAGCCCTTAATACCCAATATAATCCATCCTCAAACCCTAAAAAATAATCCTTTGTATCTTAACAAGGCTTGAGAGGTGGTCTTACCAAGAATCAAGTCATAACAAGAGCAAAAATCCAATTTGAAACTCACGGGTTCAAGTCTGACCAGTCTAACCTTTGCTCCTTCAAACAGTTCTACGGGACAAACGGCTGGGGCAAATTAGGCTCATGATATGTCGTTAGAATGGCAAGAGAATAAGCTTTCTAATGGTGGGTGACTCATTCCCATCCGATAATGGACGAAGAAGTTATGACCAAAACCACAGACGGTTTTGGGTCTAGACAGTGTTTTGCGCGACGGCAAAAAAACGAGAAAGGAAGAAAAGAGAGAGGGAGAGGGTTTGCTCGGCCGAAATGAAGAGAGAGGAGGGAGAGAGAGGTCTTTCACCAATTCACTTGGTTAAATGGATTGAATGTTAGGTAAAAAGTGTTCCAATTAATGCCAATTAATCTCATCTTGACACTTGTCCTCATATGCATAATATCTTGCTATCCATTGATTACTTTGCCCTTACCTTTTCGGTAGCCATAAGGGACCTCCAATTGACTAAAACGTCATTCTCCAATTATTAAGACAAGGCCAAACATCGAGTGGAAAAATGGTCATTTCGCATTTTCGTCCAAAACTTCTCTTTTCCAATTTAAATTACCCTCGATGAGGTGACGTCCAATTAATTTCAAATGTTGGAATTCCTTATCGTCCAATACCCAATCTCAAGGTCCAATCTCATGTCGATCTTTCGTCGACTGTAATTTCAGTTTATCTCAAACAGACGAGCGACTCTTGCAGGCACTACGCGTATCGACCTTAGGGTTTCTCATGCCGTGGTGATTTTGGTTGTCATGTAATTGTGAGAGTTTATTGCTCTTTCCTGCGGTCCTATTATCGAAATCCGATTTAGGAAATTCTCGCAAATTACAGATTAGTTGGGTGAAATTACCTGGGTCCCAACATATAACACTAGTAAGGCATTCTATGGTCGCTCCTATATCGATCTTTGCTTGTCCAAAATATTCTATCGACAATCTTTATGGTCAAAGCGTCATTTCTTATTCAAACTTCTTTGGTCCATGTACCCGACTCTGCGTTAATCTTTCCCTTTTGGTTAGTTAACTCGAGAGTGGCCAATTTCGAGTGAGTTACAACTAAAATACACCAATCGATACCTTTCTATTCCATAGCCTCGAGAGGGGTCAGAATTCGAAATGTCACACGGAGAGTGGAAGACAACCTCAGGGGCAAGAGTAGTAGCAAAGGAAAAACGTACAAGTATACTTTACCTTCTCCAAGAAGACAATATCAGTGATATGGTTGCAACTACAGTGGCTACAGGTAATATATCTACTCCTTGGCATTATCGTTTGGGACATCTTGGTGAAAATGGTGTCAAGCAGTTACATTCAAGAAGTTGTAGAAAGTTGAGTTAGATTTATGTGAAAGTTGCATTTATGGAAAACAAAAGGCCGTTAGTTTTTAATTAAATGTGCGACAGAATAAAAAGCAAAAGTTAGAGTTGGTTCATACTTATGTGTGGGGACTGGCTCAAGAGCTCTCTTATGGTGGTAAGAGATATTTTGTCACTCTCATTGATGATGTAACAAGAAAGACTTGGGCGTATGCTCTTAGAGAAAAATTTAAAGTATACGGTGTTTTCAAAATATGAAAAATCATGGTAGAAAAAGAAACAAGTTATCATATTAAAGCTTTAAAATATGATAATGGTGATGAATATACGAGCAATGAATTTGTAGAATATTTGAGCCAATAAGGCATGCATGAGTTGAAGACTGTTGCTAGAGCTCCTCAGGAGAATAGTGTGACTGAGAGGATGAATATGACTATTTTGGAGTGTGTAAGATGCATGAGACTACATGCGGGTCTCCTGTTATACTTATGGACTGTTACAGTTGATGCAATTATATATTTGATTAACAAGAGTCCGTCTAGTGCGTTGGATGGAGGAGTACCGCAAGAGCAGTGATCAGGTAAAAATGTCAATTATTCATATTTAAAAGTTTTTGGCTGTATTGCATATGCTTTGATTGACAGAGAAAACAGGAAAAAGCTTGATACTATGTCCCAAAAGTGCGTCTTTATTGTATATGATGGCGATGAATATGGATATAGGCTTTGGGATTATGAGAATAACAAAGTCATCCGCAGTCGAAATATGGTGTTCCATGAAGAAAAGATGTACAAAGATCGTCAAACAAAGCATGAAACGACAATAGAACCAGAATATGTTGAGTTGGACATAATTCCTATGAAAATAATTCCAGCAGATCAAAGTGCACTTGAATAGGAGGTTCAAGGTGAACATATTACTAATGAGCAAGCAGTTCAAGAGGAATGTGGTGATCTGGAACGAGCTAGTAACCCTGAATTATCTATTTTGAGGAGAACTACATGTAAGCCAAAGGTAATTTTTTATCCTTCAGCAATATTGTTTTGAGCTATGTCTTATATACAGATTTGGGAGAGCCGGAGACTTATGATGAGGCAAAGAAAGACACATCTCATATGCAATAGGAGCGTGCTATGAAAGACGAGATGTGCTCATTAATTCAGAACAAAACTTGGGAGTTGACCAAGTTGCCCACAGGTAAAAAGGCTTTGTTAAACAAGTGGGTGTACAATACAAAAAATAAAGCTGATGGTAGTATCAGATACAAGGCAAGACTTGTAGTGAAGGGCTTTTCTCAAAAAGAAGGGATCGACTACTCCAAGATGTTTTCACCTGTAGTGAAGATGATGTTAGTCAGAGTTTTGCTGAGTATAGTTGCAATGGAGGATCTTCATTTGAAGCAGTTAGATGTAAAATGACTTTTTTGCATGGTGATCTAGATTAAGAATTATACATGGCGCAACTTAGAGGTTTTGAAGTCAAAGGTAAAAACACATGGTACGCCGCTTGAAGAAAAACTTGTATGGCTTGAAGCAAGCTCTGCGACAATGGTATTTAAAATTTGATGGTTTTATGGAAGAAAAATGATTTACGCACTATGAGACTGATCGTTGTGTTTATTTTCGAAAGCATAGCGATGGTGATATTGTATATCTTACTTTATATGTTGATGACATGCTAGTGGTTAACTCTAATATGAAGATAATCACAGAAGTAAAGAAGATATTAGCAATGCAGTTTGCTATGAAAGACTTCAGAGAGGCCAAGAAAATTTTAGGCATGAAAATAATTAGGGACTGGAAAAATAAGAAATTATGGTTGTCGCAAGAAGACTATGTGAACAAAGTATTGAAAAGATTTAACATGGACAAGGAAAAACTGGTTGGGACTCCTCTAACGGGTCACTTCAAACTTTCTAAGGATATTTGTCCAAGTACTCGAGCTTTGAAGGATGAGATGGCAGCAGTGCCGTATACGTAAGTAGTTGGAAGTTTGATGTGTGCTATGAAAAACACGAGAGCAGACATTGTACAGGCAGTGAGACTTATGAGTCGATATTTGTAGAACCCAGGTAATGAGCATTGGAATGCAGTAAAATGGATATTGAGATATCTAGCAGATACATCAAATTACTCTCTTTGTTATGGAGGTACATCTCTAGAATTACAGAGTTATGCGGATGCAGATCACTTGGGTGATTGAGATAGTGGTAAGAGTACCACTGGATATGTCTTTACAGTTGCAGGTACAACAGTGAGTTGGGTATCTCAACTATAGAAAATAGTAGCCATATCGATGACAGTAGCAGAGTACATGGCGATCACGGAAGCCTCTAGGGAAATCATATGGTTACAAGATTATTTGGAGGAACTACATTGAAAACAGCCAGTGAGCACACTATGAAGTGATAGTCAAAGTGCAGTGCAATTAGCAAAGAATGCAGCTTATCACTCAAGAACTAGACATATCAAGAAACGTTATCACTCCATCAGATCAACATTGAAAGATAACGAGTTAAAGTTACAAAAAATTGATGGCTCAAAGAATCTAGCTGACATGTTTATCAAGATAATAGACAGAGAGAAGGATACTTTCTGTACTACTACTATTGGTATTACTCCATATTAATTGATGAGGAGTATCGCAGAGGCACAAGTTCTAACTACTAGTTTTTGAAGAGAATGGATGCAAAGTTGCTTGATGCGTCAGATATATTTGTCTTCAAGTGGGAGATTGTTGGCGTGAAGCCAAAATAGATCAAAAGATATCATTGAGATATCTTTTTTGTCTTTTATTTTTTCTTTTTCTTCTTGGTTAAAAGATGCACCTTATTTATTAGGGATATATAGGTTGTAGCCGTCAAAAAAGAGAGAAGATAGAAGAGCAGATAGAAAGCGCAATAACAGATAGAATACGCAAAGTAGCGAATAGAGAGAAAAAAAGAGTGGCCGCGACGACATTCTTAAGAGTTCTCGTTTTCTTTTTCCTTCGATCTTGTGGAAGATCGTGAGTTGTATTCCCATTTTTCTTGAAAACTAGTGGATTCGCAGAGTGCCTCTCCGCGGAGACGTAGCCCAAGTTTATGTGAATTTTGATAACAAATTGTCTAGTGTGTTCTTCTAATTCTATTCTTTTATCGTTATATTCTACTGGTGTGGATTGTCTACTTGGATTATATTTATGGAATTGGGGCACAATACCTATACATAGTATATTATTTTAGAGGCAAAGTAGAAAAGTTGCATTATTGTGTTCCTAGGAAGGCCTTACTTGAGGGGTTGCGGTTCTTAGAGGATGATAATGGTCTGAAGGATGTTATTTATCATTATCTACATGGTGAGGAAGCGACGGTGTATGTTGGGCAAGTCGATAGTGATGAAGATAAAGATGAAGATGATGATGAGGGCACGCAAACAACAGAAGGAGGAGGATAATCTATTTTAGAGCAAGGATAATTTGAGAGCAAGAGCAAGCAGCAAGTAATGCTGGAGAAGTTCAGCAAAAGGGCAGAGGTCTAGAAATATCTTGTGAAGACATAGATGATGAAGGATTCACTAGGTTAGGCTGAGAATTTGCAGAAGGTGGCCAATTAGAAGATGATGAAGCTTTGGCAGTTGTTGATGGTGCTAGTGATGATGATGATGAAGAGATTGCACGTTCAAGGCGAAAATAAAGAGATTTTGTCAGAAACAAAGTTGCAGCATTTATTGAGTCGCATGAGCCTCAAGTTATAGATGCAAGAGGTGCAGCTGCTGGTAACGAAACTGAATATGATGAAAGTGGCGATGAGGAAAATAGTGTTAACTTTGGGAGTGAACTTGAAGGTCATGAAGTAAACTTGGTTAGAAGACGTAAAAGGAAGTATCATCACTATGATCCTATTGTTACAGCTCCAGTTTTGTCCGTAGGAATGGGGTTTGATAATGCGAAGCAGTCGAAAGAAGGTGTTGTGAATAGCTCAATTTTTGAACAAAGGTGTGTGCAATTTTATAGACAAACTAAGAAGTTTCTCAGAGTCAAGTGTCCACAGGTAAATTGTCCTTGAAAAATATATGGCGCGCCAAATAAGAGGGCTGGATTATTCCAGATTAGGTCATTACAGGAAGAGCACACTTGTCCCATCATATTTGACAACGAAAGGGTAACAAATTTAAGTTGTTGAAGCATTTTTTTTTATATATTATTAAGGTGATGCCTGAGATAAAGAGTCCTCAGTTGAAGTTGTTAGTGAAGGAGCAGCTAGGGGTTAATGTGTCGAGGAATTAATGCAAAAGAGCGAAGCAGAAAGTGATGAAGTCATTGATGGGTCGGTACAAGGAAGAGTATGCCCAGGTTTGGAATTATGCTTATGAGTGTAGGCTTCAAAACCCACCCAGTAAAATTTATGTAAAGGTTGTTGAGGGGCCACTGCCTGACTCTGGAACCAAGTTTGATAGATTTTATGTTTATTTTGATGCATGCAAACGAGGATTTTTTGGCTGGCTGTAGAAGAATTATTAGATTGGATGGATGTTTTTTTGAAGGGTTATGCAAGATTGGCTGCTATTGAAAGAGATGCCAATAACCAAATGTATCCCATAGCTTGGGCTGTTGTCAAGGTAGAGAACAAGGACAATTGGTATTGGTTCTTAAAGAATTTGATCGCTGATCTTGACATAACTCATGGGGGAAGTTGGGCATTCATGAGCGACCAACAAAAGGTAAAACCTACATGTTTTTTTTACCTGTTTTGTTATTACATTCTTGCAAGTAAGACATTGATGAGGGAGGCTGCTACAGCTTCTGCAGCAAAAGATGCTAATGAAGTAGCAATGCTTGCTACAGTAGATGTATTTTCAGTTGTGTTTGTTGCTGTCGTTGTTGCTGATAAATTTTATGGATTTTTTAAAATTATTGCAGGGACTTATTCCGGCAATCGTTGAGTTAATGCTATATGCTGAACATAGGATGTGTGCAAGGCAGATTTATGCTAATTAGGTGAAGATCTATAAAGAAGACAAGTTACAAAGACAATTTTGGCAAATCGTAAAGAGCCTGAACATGGATGAATTTAGAATGGCCAAGAAGGGACTGTTGGAGCTAACAAAGGAGGGGTTTGAGGTTTTATTTTGAACTGACCCTAAGCATTAGTGCAGGGTATTCTTCAGCGAAGAATTCAAGTGCGATATTGTGGATAACAGCCTCAGCGAAGCCTTTAATGACAGAATACTTGAAGCTAGGTATAAACCGATCATCAACATGCTTGAAGACATACGAAACATGGTTATGAGAAGATTGCAAACACAAAGAGATAGGGGCGCAAAGTGGACAAGGCAGTATGGTCTTAGGATTGCTAAAAAATTGGATGACAACCTAGATGCTACTAGATTCTGTCATGTAGATTGGAATGGAAATGGTGGTTTTGAGATTGTGAACAATGGCGATACATATGTCATCCACTTAGAGAGGGGCAAATATCCATGCCGAACTTGAGAATTAATTGGAATTTCATGTGCACATGTCATTCGTGCAATCCAGTCGAAGCAACAGAATCCAGAAGAATACCTACATGAGTATTACAAGAAAAACAAATATTTGGACTCTTACAAATTCATGTTGCAGTCTCTTAGATTGAGAAAATTTTGGGAGACGACATATCGTGAAGCTCCTTTGCCTTTTCCACTAAAGAAGCTAATGGGAAGGCCAAAGCGAAAACGAAGAATAAATGCATGAGAGGTTTCAAGTAAGAAGATGAGTAGAACGGGTGCAAAGATGAAGTACTCCTGCTACCATGTCGAATGGCATAATAAGAAAGGTTGTCAATTGAAGAAGCAACATCAACAATAGCCTAGTGGTGGAGCAAGTGTAGGGGTAGCTATAGCTGAACGGCCTAGTGATGGACCAGCAATAGGGTCAACATTTGGGCCTGATGAGGGATCCACATTTAGGCCACTTGCGCTTGATGAGGAGCCCGCAGTTGAGCCAACACTTGGGCATAATGAGAGATCCATGTGTCCAGCCATTGAGTCAACAATTGAACAGACGGGACAGAAAAAATACCTAGTAAGTTATGCAATTGTTTATGTTAGTTTTTTCTGCACTTCACGTGACTTTGTTACTTGTTACGAATCTTTCTCAGGTGAGAAGAAGACAAACTAATCAGGTTTCTGAAAGTGAAAGACTACAACAGACAAGAGGGGCTCTTGGAAAAGGGATCAAGCAATGCGGTTATGGCATCTATACAGAAGAACGTACTAGAATGACTATATTAAATGTAAGTTTTGTAGAACTCGCGGGTTACAATTATTGTCAATTGTATTTCATATCATTAACCGTGTCATTATTGTTGTAGCCCGGGCTAAGTATTGAGGTTCTTATCTCTCAATGCGGCCCACCACAAGAGCCCAGTGCTGTGCAAAGGAAGAGTCCTCCAAAGAAGAAAAAAGCTACTGCGACTCCAAAATAGCCACCAACTACTAGAGCTCGTGCGAAGAAGTTGCATGGAACAATAACAGAAGTTGAAGTGCCTACTCCACTTGAAGAACCTGCATGTCAAGAAGACGAACCACCTATAAGCCGAAGTGAAGAACCTCGACAATAGGTTAGAAAAAGTTCTAGGGTCACGAATCAAATCAAAAATTCATCGAAAGGGAGAAAATCTGAGCTGCTGGTGGATGTTGACTAAGTTTGATGTTGTTATGTCTTTTTTTGTTGGTCGTTGATATGTTTGCTGGAAGATTGAACAACGAACGATGGTTAGGAGGACGTGGATGACCGATGGGAAGGTTTTTTTTTTTTTGTGGATATGGGGCTGATGGAGGTTTCTATTTTGTAATTATCAGTTTAATGATGGAAATGATATTTCGTGATGTTCTGAGATGATGTAAAGCAGTTTGTAGCAGCTGCAATTTTGTGAAAATGATATTTTGTTAGTATTTTGTAGTAGCTGTATTTTATTTTCATGTTGCTGCTGATGGTACTAAAATGGTTATAATCTAACCACTACGGTCACTAAAATGTCTATTTTTGCTTAAACTTAGAACTAAAGTGATCATTTTAACAAAAACTTGGCACTTAAGTTATCTCTTGAGAAAATAATTGACACTAAAGTATAAATTTGTTAAACTCGACTAGCATTGAAGTGATAACAACAAACCATATGATTCTTTCTATTCTCCGCCATTGCAAAAATAAATTGCAGCAAACTCAATAATCAATGACTTCATTTCATTCACAAACAAGGAAGTTGACAATGTACAAACTACATCAGTTCCTACAGATTACACAATATTCATGATAAATTGAGAAGCGTTTTCGTATCAATCCCACATTTGCCCATGAAATAGGCTAAACAACAAAACAGTAGCACAATCAATGCTCGAAAATGAATTCTTTCAATTTTCATGCTTGAAATTTCTTTTTTTAAATGATTGACTAAAGATGCTAAAGCGTTATTTTCAGCTTGCATTGACTGAACATCAATATCCTCCGATTCGTCCACTGATGTCGGTAAAGGTTGACGCCGTCCTTCAAGAAGCTCCAGTAACACCTCAGTCGCTTGACCCAAGAATTTCACATCGATCCATTTGAAATATTTATACTTCATGCCTTCTTTATACCCGGCGCATCCATTGAATCGTCTCTCCGGATTCAACCGAGTCTGAGATGCTCTTACTAGACTCGATAACCCACAATAACAGTAACGCTCATCTTTTTTGCTTTGGGAAGAACTGGGTTTATGGAAAGAGGCACTGCTAAAATGGTTGTTGCTGCTCGTCTTCTCTAATTTTAACCCGCTGGTGAAGCCAACCTTTGAAATTGGGGATTTTCTTGAATTGACTGATTTAGGGTTTGTGCCGCTACTAAAGCCGCTCGTCAAGCCATCCATTTCTAGGTATAAATGTGTGATTTCTTCTGTGAAACTGAAATTGAGGCTGTCGTTCGAAATTGGGGGCTAGGGTTCAAGGGGACTTGTTCATCGAAGCTTCAGGGAAGCAAATAAATCACCTCGTTTCGATGTCGTTTTGTTGTAGCTGCTGATTCAATTCATAACGACGTCGTTCTGTTAATAGGATGTTGATTAGACTCTCTGGCGTACCACATGGACATCTTTTATTCATAAAATGTGGACACATCAGCTTTCCGGCGATTGAAATCGGAGTTAACACCAAACTAATCGTTTTTCAAAAAAACTTGGCATCAAAGTGATCCGTTTGAAACTTTTAGCACCAAAATGATCTCTGTACATAACTTTTGGCACTAAAAGTGTACTTTTGCCGATGGATCCCCATGCCAACAGTCTTATAGGCCTTCCATCTACATATTGGTCTGCACACTCATAGCTTTTCGCTAGGGGATAAGACACCTCTTTGTTTGTTTTACAAACAACCTTTCAACACATTCTAATCACAATTATTCATATAGAGTGTTTGAACGAACCATAAATGGCACATCGATTTTTTTGTGTTGAATCGTTATTATTGGACTTATTTGTTATTAAGGGTATTTTAGTCTCTTTCATTATGAGTGAGATATACATATTGATGTAATCCATCGTTATCTCAATATACAACTTTTTTATCTTTTCATTAACATGGTATCAGAGTCATCTTCTTCGACACCTGAACCCTAGATAACCGACCACCCACCGTTGACATCTCGCTATCGCCGTCGATGACTCCCGTCTATCTCCAGCCACCGTAGAAGTAAACGAATCTCGTAAGGAGGCATTGCTTGGGCCCGGCGAGCCAGATTAGGCATGGCCCCGGCCACACAATCTAGATCCAGTGCTATCGCATTACTGGTTCTGCTCGCGTTTCCCCTCTTGTCTCGGGTCGTCAAACATCGGAGCTTGAGATTTGAGCCTCTGTCCGATTCAAGGTCTTTTCTCGAAAGTTTTTCGAGTCGAGGGTGAAGAAAGATGATGAGAACAAAAGCTACTGCACTGACCACCCAAAGGCCTGAGGAGTTTGTGAAGATTCTCTGGGTATGTAACTTTTCATTCATTGCCTTGCCGAGTTTGGTTTGCATCCTCGCATTCGTAGACATGGTCATTTGGTATGTTTTTTTTTAGCTGTGTTAGGCTATTGAATTACTGAGATTAAGTTCATTGTTTGTTATTGAGTTATGGCTGCGGCTAGTGAAGCTAGTGTTAGCATGGATACTAGAAGTTCTCGTTATTGCCACCATTGTCAATGAATTGTCAAAGATATATTTGATTTTAAATACTTTGTTACATTTGCGGATGATTATTCTCGCATAACTTGGTTATATCTAATAAAAGATCGAACTGAAGTATTTTCCTGTTTCCGTATGTTCTACTCTGAGATTCTTAATCAATATCATATTTTTGTTAAATGTTTGTGTTCTGATAATGCCAAAGAATACATTTTCAACAGTTTTCAATCATTTCTTACATCTCATGGGATTTTGCATCAGACATCTTGTTCTTATACTTCCCAGCAGAATGGAGTGGCGGAACGAAAAAATCACCATCTCTTAGATGTTGCTTGCTGTCTACTTTTCATATGAACATCCCCAAAATGTTTTGGGAGCAAACTATTCTTACAACATGCTATCTTATTAACCGTCTTCCATCTTCTATGCTTCATGGGGCATACCTTTTTCTACTCTTTATCCTATTAGTCCACTTTTTCCTTTACCACTTTGTGCATTTGGATGCGTTTGTTTTGTGCAACGTTTGAGTTCTAGTCATGATAAACTTGATCTGTGGACTGAAAAGTGTGTTTTTTGGGCACTCTAGAACTCATAAAGGATACAAGTGTTATAGTCCAAACAGTCGATAATTTTTTTGGCTCAGCAGATGTTACCTTTTTTGAAGACCGGCCATATTACTCCTCTGTTGACCAACCGATGACTTAATCTGAAGATATTTTGTCATCAGACATGGCTCTACTGCCACCTATCCCCTTGGTTGGAGTACCTAGGCCATCGCCTGATTTTTAGTTTTTCGACCAGACCTATCAACGTCGTCGTTCTGTTCAAAATGAGATAGTACAACCGTCGTCTACATTGGATATGCATGCTTCTCCACCAATTCATGTCCCGGCCTATGATCTACCGATTTCTTCTAAGCCTGATTCTACTACTGATATTCCCATTGCATTGAGCAAAGGTACGTGCTCTTGTGTTGGTCAATCCAATTCCCGATATGCTCTATATATGGTTTTGTCTTATCGTACACATACTCGCCATCCTATTTCTCAATTTTTATCCTACGATTGTCTTTCTCCTACATATTTCTCGTTTATTACTTCTTTATCTGCTGTGTCCGTGCCAAGTCCTGTTGTAGAGGCTCTTGCCCATCCAGGTTGTCGGCGGGCTATGAAGGATAAAATGCAAGCGCTACAGAATAATGAGACATGACAGGTTACATAATTACCTGATGGCAAACAGGTTGTGGGGTGTCGTTGGGTTTTCACAGTGAAGTTCCAACTAGACAAGTCTGTTGAGCGTTTAAAGGCACATCTAATTGCCAAATGTTACACCTAGATATATGGAGTTGATTATGATGATACATTCTCTCCTATTGCAAAGATACATTCTATTCGTGTTTTTATCTCTCTCGATTCCGATATGGTTGGACTCTACACCATCGTGATGTTAAAAATGCATTACTTCACGGCGACTTGACAGAAGAGATATATATGGAGCAACCCCCAGGATTTGTTGCTCAGGGGGAATCTACTGGTGTTTGTCGCCTACGAAAGGCATTATATGTCTTGAAATAGTCTCCTCGTGTCTGGTTTAGCTGTTTTAGTGATGCAGTTATTCGGTTCGGTTTGTGACGTTGTACCGTGAACCATTCTGTGTTTAGCTCTACTTCTCCTAGGGGGTGTGTGCTCTTGGTTGTATATGTCGATGATATCATCATCATTAGTAGTGATTCTGTGGGTATATAGAGGCTGAAAGAGTTTTTACAGACAGAGTTCAACATAAAAGATATGGGTACTCTGTGGTATTTCTTAGGCATTAAGGTAGCCTACTCACGTGATGGTATCTCATTATCACAACGGAAATATGTTCTGGATACTCCAATTGATCTTAATGTGAAGTTTGATGCAGAACATGAAGACTTACTTCATGATCCAAGCAAGTACAGAAGACTAGTGGGTAAGCTCAACTATTTAACTATCACCCAACCTGATATTTCTTTTGCTTTTAGTGTGGTTAGTCAGTTTATGAGTGCTCTTCGCACTACACATTAGGAGGCAGTTTTACGCATCGTTAATTACTTGAAGGGAGCAACTGGCAAAAGACTTTTGTTCAAGAATAATGGACATCTTAGTGTCATTGGCTACTCTGATGCTGATTAGGCCGGGTGTCCTGTCAATAGGAGGTCAACCTCTGGCTATTGTGTATTCATGGGAGGCAATTTTTTTTTTTTTTTGTAAGGTACGTAACATGGGAGGCAATCTTGTGAGTTGGAAAAGTAAGAAACAATATGGTGTGTCTCGATCTAGTGCAGAGGCGGAATATCAAGTTATGGCTCACGTGACTAGCGAGTTACTTTGGTTGAGGATTTTGTTATCTGAACTCGGCATGCCATCCTCATCTCCCTCAATTCTATGTTGCGATAACTAGTCTGCTATACATATTGCCTCAAATTCAGTCTTTCATGAGCTCACGAAGCATATTGAAGTAGATTGTCATTTTGTCCGAGAAAATATTCAGAGTAAGGAAATGATACTTCAATACACACGGACCGAGGATCAACTTGCTAATATTTTCACCAAGTTATTGAGGGGTAGTGGAGTGATTATTTTGTATAACAAGTTGGAGCTCTTTGATATTTATGCACTAACTTGAGGGGGAGTGTTGAAATGTTATTATTGGGCTTATTTGTTATTAAGGGCATTTTAGTTTTTTCATTATAAGTGAGGTATACATATTGATGTAATCCATCGTTATCTCAATATACAACTTTTTTCTCCTTTCATTAACAGTTTGCACCTTTTATCTCTGAATTTTTTTAGCTTTGAATCACACAAAGTTGTATTTCACCATCTTCGGGGAAGAGAAAGCTTTCTGCAGTGGAGAGTACCTGGTACCAGGAGATTCTCTTGGGAGAGGGAATGGAAAGGTCAGAACCAGATGAATATCTCTTTTCTTGGTAATTATCATCATTTTACTTCAAAAGAAAGTCTTGAAGAAACCGGCTTCACAGGGATATATTCATCATTCTTAACGTAAATCTTTAGAAGCAGAGATAGTTACTGGACTTTCTGTTGTATAAAATGGGTTGAAGTTGTGGTTTCTTGATATCTTAGGCTGCTTGCTTTTGCCGCTGCTGCTTCTCCTCTCTGCAATCCTTTTTGTTTTCATTTTCCTTTTTTTTTCTCTCTCATAACATTTCTTGTAGAGTTGATTTCAATGAAGTGATAATTTAGGAGATTGCCAATCTGGTGCTTTGGTCCAGAAAGGTTTTATTGTTTGCCGAGTGTTGCTCATAATGATGACAGGATGACTGAACTTCTGCCCATTATCTTCCGCAAATTAATATATTGCTACACATCATCCAGGGCAGATAAGGATAGATTACATCATTAGATGCAGATTCTTGCAGTTTCTTTTCCTTTGCCTGTGAGGTTGTGTTCCTCCTCATCATACTCCAGTTTTATAAGTTATTGTCCCCTTTCGACGATTATGTATCAGTCTAATGCAAGTTGCATGATCTTGATGATAGCTCACTGATGCAACAACGATTGTTTATTGTATAATTGAATAATATTATGTGGGGTTGGTATCTTGAGGGGCTATTCTTTTTTATTTCCTTAGGTACTCTTTTGTTGAAAACCCCACCATTTGGTAAAATATTATTCAGTCCCACATCAGATTGTGATGCCCTACATTCTTCGAATTATTCATTTCCTGCAACAAAATATTATTCAATTTGAAAGTACAGCTTGAATTTGACCTAGTTGATTGTTGTGACGCCTTGAAAATTCGACTCCTGTAAGTGCCTGAATTCAATAAAAAGAAAATTAAATAGAATTGAATTTCCATATAAATAAGAATTTGGATCGTAAGGACTTAAGGGACGAAATTTGGATGAATTCTAAAGCTTTGATCGGATTATGTTAGATTTCGAAACTCTTAGTGGTTGCGAATTAGGATTTTAATCTCCGCGCCCGAGCCTAATCTTGACCTAGCCTAGCTTGTGAAATTACCAAAATTGCACTTCGTCCAGTGTATCAAATTTCATTTCAATCCTAATCTACCAAAAGACCGAATTGCCCTTCAATTATTCACTACAGTACAAAAAATTTGAATTTGACTTGACTTGGCACTTTTACTTGTCAAATCTGACCATCCCCATCACATCTGACCTACCATTCTTCTTCTTCTTCTTCTTCTTCTTCTTCTTCTTCTCTCTCTCTCTCTCTCTCTCTCTCTCTCTCTCTCTCTCTCTCTCTCCCCCCTTTCTCTCTTCTCTCTCGTCTGCTGCACACTTCTCCTTCTTTTTTTTTCCACAACTGAGGCCTTCCTCTTCTCCATTCCTTCCTCCTCCGTCGGGTTTGCTCGAGCAACCACCACGTTCAGCTACCTCCTGCCATCACCCCCACCTCACCAGCGCCGCTGGGAAGAACTCATTCCTAATCCGGCCGTTTTCGCCGCCACCAGCACCAACCACCACTACATCGTTGTCCATCACTTCTCCATCAACCATCCCGATGCCACCTCACCTGCCGTTGGCCATCGGAACTACCGCGAGCAGCCCCAAGAGCCATGGTGCTCTGTTTTGGAGCCGGCGTCAGTTTGCTTCTGTTCCGAACGCTCCCGTCGCCTTCCGCCATTTGCTGCCATTGCCGACGGCCACCTCAGACCCCTCTCTCTTTCCCCTAAGCTCATGGTGGGTGGTCGTTACCCGTAGAGTTCGAGAACAGCTCGGTTTCTCCTCCCATGTTTTCGTCGAGCTGCCCTATTTTGGGCCGAACCTCTGCCTGTCGTTGTTCGGTCACCTCCGGCCATTCTTCGTCACCTTCAGCCAGTCCTGACGACCCCTCTCGACCCCTAGGTGAGCTCCTGAGCCTTGACAGGCCTTGACTCGGCCCTTGAGGCCGAGAACCGCCCAAAATAGCCTCGATTTTACCCTGTTATGTTCTGATCGTTACTGTTTAGGCCTCTGCCACCCTCACAGGAGCTCCTCCATCGTCCAACGACCCTTGTCGGACCTCTCCGACGTGTCCTAACGGCTGTAGAGTGGTGTTGTCACTTGTTGAACCGAATAACCCAAGGGTTCTTTAGGAAATCAAGAGTTGCCGCCGCTGTCGCCACGACCCGCCGTCGTTGTTTTCGAGACTGCCCGAGCTAGCTTGATAGTGAGTTGACCCTAATTCGTGGTTAGAGCGCTAATTGCGCCTAGGATTAGCCGACTAGTCGATTATGGTATTTAAGTAGCGCGACCGTGGTCGGTTTAGATAGAAATCAGGTTAGGGTAAATGGCCATGATCAATTAAATTAGTCGGATTAGCCTAGGTCATATATGGCTAATTGATTAATAGATTGAATTGATTGATTGTGGACTGTGGTTCGATTGCGAGCGAGCGATAGGTTAGAGACGAGCGATCGATCAACGTTTAAAAAGCAAATCGACTAATAAATGATCATTGTACGAATTGGCCGTTATATTGCTTAACTGAATTGATGGCCTGAGTAGATTGATCGCCTCGTTGATATGTTTGATTGGAAGCCTGAAATGTTCATTGAGTGAATTGACATTCGTTTGGGGGTTAATTGTCCCGTGTGAGATTGTCGCGTCTAATTAATAATCTGCATATACATATGATCGTGTGTGAAATCAAAGAATCTTTTTTAGCATGAAAATGGCCGTGAGCCGAGTCTTTGAGCACATTGTGTGAGCATCCGGCCCAAATCAAAGTGAATTAAATTGATTGATGTGTCGGGTGTGCTATGTGATCATATGATGGACAAGGGCCTAGCAAGTCTGTATTATACCAATTGTACATACCGTACTAATTGTATGAGACCACACGACTTGCCAGTAGCACGACAATTCATGCACCGTGCCAAGAAGCACGATTTTAAGGGATTGTCGAATATCGGTCGCAGCTTGTGATGGATTGACGCTCCGTACATGGATACCTACTTGCTGGTGTTGTGCTAGGTACACTAGAGACACTTCTCGTAGTAGCCATTGCCGAAGGGAAAAGGAACGTAGCCTGGTCATGCCAGAAAAGTGTGGGATGACACTAATCGTGAGAGTCGATCGCACCAATTGTATGAATCTTCTGCACTATCTTTGAGTTGATCGCGCCAACGCGCGGATCCTCGTTAATAAATAGACTTGTGTGGTGTCCTGTGCATACTTGTGGATATAATGCTTGTTTGAGTGATTGACTGATATGACTGTCGAGTCGAGTCGAGCCAAGCATTGCATTGTATGCGGCTGAAGGCTGGTAAGTATGCATGTGGATGTTTATTATATCGTAGCTGTACTTGAGTGCTATATGTGGTCTTGTGAGCCTTTGTTAGGATGCCCTGGGCGAATCAGTTTCCTAACTAAGCTTAGACTTGATTTACTGAGATTTATTTCTCACCCCGTCGTGAAATAATATCTTCGGGTCCCAAGTGACGGAGCCTTGCAGGTGCTAAAGTGTGACTGAGGAAGTAGTCTTTTGAAGTAGATGTGGAGTTAATCCTACCTCGACCCTTTATCTTTTTGAGGTTTTAGAGAGCCGCCCCAAAGAATGGGGTTGTATGTTATTAGCTCTATAGGGTTAATTAACATATGATTTTGATAATGTAATGAATTGTCTTTTGCTGTATTGACCGTATGGATTTCTTGCTTCTCTATTCTATGTTGATCTTGTTGTTGGAAATTATACACATTCGGCATGTGTAATATAAGTGATAGGTCGATAGTATGCCTGTGACGCTATCTTCATGACCTAGTGGTGGTGATTTGGCAAGGAATGCCACGGGCTAGAGAGTCGGGGCGTGACAATTGTCATAGTAGAGCTACCCTACAAGCTTGATGATTTGTTTGAAGCTAGGGAAGATAATGATTGAGTTCTCTTTTACATGTTTTTAACGATGAAAAGAAAAGTATATTCGTTCACAAGATTATCAACTTTGATTATTTATGTTGTTATTTGGAGCATGTTCTATATTGAAACTTGTCGCAACCTAAAAATTAAGTTAATGGATTATTAGGTTAATTAAATTAACTAACCTAACTCAGACCTTCCTAAGTCTTACAAAATTGCAACTTCGGTTTATTTATGAAAAAATATTCAATTGGAGCCGCTACTAACCATTTACGGTAGATCGATTAGAAGCTTATATAAAATAGCGGGAGAACTATTTTATCTCTACAAACCAGATAAAATGAGTTCGGGCATTAACTTTTCAATTAATGCCCTTTCGGTATCAAATTTCATAAAAAAACCTTAATTTGATGATTTGAATTTAAATGCAATGCTAATGCAATCTATCTATATGACATGTGAAATGACAAGGCAAAGATGTATGATATGGCATAATGAAGTGGCAAGTATACATGACGTAGTATAATGAAGTGGCAAAAATGCATGATATGACATAATGACATGGCAAATATGCATGACATGGAATACATGATAATGCAAGCTAAATTATATGATATGCAATGCAAATGACATTTTTTTTGTTTATTTCCGGATTTATGGAGAAATGAAATGAAAAAGCTATCCTAAGTTTAAAAGAAACATAATCTAACTTTAAAAAACATGGGATTTTTTGGGATTTTTTAGGAATTTATTCAAGTACGAAAACAATGAAAATTTGAACAAAAATAAGCCCATAAAATACCTTTAAATCCGAAAATTCGATTTTATTTACAATATTCCCTGAGATTAGGGTTAACAAGTGAATATTTTATAGAATAACCGTTGTCTCTATATACATATGAAAACCTTGAAATTCTATTTAGGAATTAGCAATCCGCTCCTTGAGTTCGAGGATTTGACATCTAATTCACACGTACAAACACGATCGTACTTTGAGATTGAAGTCATATATTACCTGTATGTTTTTCGAAAGGGCAAGGCACAATTAGGGAGCGTGTGTTATGGGCAAGATTATTTATTTAAGTGCAAATTATATCATAATAAAAAAAATAAGCAATCAGGATAAGGATATGATATGATGCAATTCAAATAAGATAACTACAGATAATATGCCAAATTTAACAATAGACAATATTGTGTTATCTCTAACTCAGTATTACTCTATCAATTAGGATTTGCACCCTTTCCAAATTAGGCAATAACATCTGCAAGACAATTATGTTAGATATGCAATCATAACAAATAATTCAAAATAGGCAACATATATTAAGAATGTTCTCAGATAAAGATTGTTACCTAAAATTCAAAATAACCTTTCCGAATTTGAGCCGGTTTCGGATTTGACTCGGGAAATTGGATGGTGAAATCGTCAATGTAGTTTGATGGATTAATGGCAGTGGGAAGCAATAGTTAAACACGATGTGGTACTCCCATGAAAAAAAAAAAATTCAGACAAGCAAGAGTTTTTTTTTCAAATTGACAAAAGGTACTTTTGGTTCTGCAAAAAAAGAAGTTGGATGGATTTTCATATATCACTGAATGGAATCAAAATCTTTTGAGGACCTCCCAAATCTAGTTGTCGTGACCTCCCAAAGAACAATCCAGTGAAGTCATCTCGACGGGCGTTTGGCTTTGTGCGGTCAACATTTGTATGGAGGCCACGAGCACAGGAGACTCGACGTCAAAGCCGATATTTCAACGAGAATGGAGTGGCTATCGAGGTGTTATTGGAAAACGCCCATGGAGAGCTCGTTGACGTGGTTTGGTCAGCTTCGGGAACGGTTGGACTCATGATGGACTCATGTCGAATGCTCAGTTTTGGTCAACGGCCAAGCTCAATGGTGATGACTGATGGAGAACCAGTGATGGCTCGGTTCAGATGACCCGATCTCGGCCAAAATTCGTATTGAAATTAGCACTCCGCGGAGATAGTCTTAACGTGATAACCAGCCAAGCTTTTAACGATGAAATCTCCAAGTCAACTCGATGAAGGACTGGGAGCCCATGGAGGAAAGTCTGTGTCTATCTCCGGTTGATTTGCAGCTTTTCCTTGTCCTACTTGTGCCAATCTTCAGAACACTTGAATTTGCTAGACGTCGGTGGGGACCAAGAATCCATAAAGACTTCAGCCTAGAAACCCCACTGGGAATTCGTCGAGGTAGTTTGATTTGCCAGGAACAACCACACGGTATGGACAGGACATATGCAGGTCACCAGATGAGAAGCTACAATTGCAACGTTGACGACGGACATGGCTTTGGCGTGGACGATCTTCGAAGGAAAAGCGCTAGAGTGGAGCACTTGGCCACTTAGAGGTCACCGTCTACTCCATCTCTCTCTGTGTATTATGGCCGTATATTCAACGTGTGTGTGGCCACCCTAAAATCTGTCGTGCCTTGAATGAATGTGGCCTTTTCTTTAACCCTAAAGATAAGAGTTGTATATATAGGCAATGAACCACCCTACACCTTGATGAGGTAGGATTCGTTATTGACCGTCCGATTTGAAAATCCTAATCTTAAAGTTTTCAAATCCATTAAAATTCCTCATAAATTTTAGCCATAAGAGGTATTATCACAGGTCATTCGAATTTCTTACTCTAGCGGGCTTAATTTCGCAATCTCATTGGACTTTAATTAAAATAACTAATTAAAAGCCTTTAATATTTAAATGAACAAAATGGGCTGAATTGAATTGACAATTAAGTTCAAACCCACGTGGAATTTGGCACCCTCTTGGACCTCGATCGAAATTCCCAGACTGAGTTGTTGACACCTAAATTTTAATGTTTTAGAAATTTATTTATTTAAACATAAAATGAGAGTTAATCATAATTCTCGCAAAAATAAATTCACGTATATTGCATATTTATTTTCTATCATGCATGTGATTTGCATCCATGGTTGGAAGATAGTCATTTGAGCTTAATTTGACAGACGATTTGGGCCGAGCATAATTCAAAAATTTCGAGGAGTGTGCTGAAAATATTCATGTGGGAATCGGACCTATTTTTAATTTTAAATCAGCCCATTTTAATTTTATGAGGCTTTTAATCAATTGATCATTTAATTAAAGACTTATTTGAGCCTGGAATCGTGCAAGGTGGCCCATGGCCGAAATTTTCATGAAAATTAAGGGATAAGTCCCTTGACCTGTAAATTTAATCCTACGGCTATTTTCTTGTCTGAAACTTTTTAATTCAACGGCCGGGATTAAATCTTATAGCATTACCCTAATATTCTCTAGAGTAAGGGAGAGGCCACTTCAATTGAAAAATACGGCAGATTGATAATAGTGAGAATGGAGAGATTCACTTTCTGGAGCTATCCCCTCATCTCCCATGAAGCCAAAAGCCAACAAAGGGAGAGGCACGGAGAGAAGTAGTTGGCGTCTTTTGGACATCGCGTTTCGAGATCTCAGAATTCAATACCTCCTCTCAAAGGGTCTGCTTCTTGTTAGCCATGGCGAATTCCAAGGGAACAACAAACATCAGAAAATTCATATATGGCCACCATTGAGAGAAAACAAAATCCTGTTCACGAGAGAGAGAAAGGGCAGAGACGCTTCTTCTTCTGAATCCATGCATCGCCGATTGGAAGGGACATAGAGACATACATGGAGATTTGCACAGGAAAGTTCTTCATAAAACTGTTCTCTATCTCCCATTAATATATTATCTCTCTCTTAATGCTTCATGATCAAAGGTAATCTCGTGTATTCTCTCGACATGCGTCAATGCCATCAATCCTTCCATTTTTTCAAACTAAAAGACACAGAGGCCAGCGATATTCACGACTTGTGAATCCATATTTAATGTGACGCATCAAGTTGCCTCTGTAGTTGTTCTTTTTTTTTTTTTTTTGTGCAGGACTATCGATCTCGTTACTCATAGCCGAGTACCGCCACTGTCCAGCTGTTGATGTGTCGTCGTCGTCGTTGCTAGTCCGTGGTTGCCCATCATGAACACTCCAAGTTCCGGCGAGCTTCAACAACCATGCGACTAGCTGCCATCTAGCCCGAGGAGTAGTACCGACGGTCTCTATTCAACTGCCCTTGCCAGGCTTGCTATTGCGCCAAAGCGAAACTTCCCACCATTGAACAAGCTATCTCGTCGCAAGACAAATCCTGTCCACAAGCTTGATTTCATAGAGCAGAATGAGCTTTGACAGGAAGACAAATCCACCTTGCTTGAGCCTCCTCGTAAAGCGGGCAACAAATCTTTAGTGCTCCAGCTTCAACTTATTACTTCTATTAATTTTCTCCTTTGACAATTTGTCACTTGCCAAAATAACTCTTTCTTCAAGCGGTGGTTTTGTCTTTTGTATGTTGTTTTTGCAGGAACCAAGTGGGAAGCAAAAAGTGATAAAAGGACGATTCTCAACTATGAATTCAAGATACAGACGGCTGAGAGGAAAGTAAAAACGAAGGAGGAAAGAGAGCCTGGCTTTGTTTTTCCCAGAGAATCCATGCTCGCATCAGCTCGATTTCTAATAAGAAGCCGTATTTGGGTCACGACAGCTAGTCCAAGGAGGGTTGCTCCGAGCGGTTTTCATTTGCTAATTCGGCCATATTGGGTGCTCGAAGACAAGAAAAAGCTTCATCCAGAGGATACGAGAAAGATCAAGGCTGTAGCGTAGATCTTTGGCATTCTAGCAACAACCCAGTTAACCTTCTAGCGAAGCGGCTTCAGCTTTGCATCCAGCGAGTCCTACACCCAAGCTAATCCGTGGAGTTCCAAGCTGTTTGATTCGAGAATCGCAACATTGGAGTGCGAGTTTCCGCGCAAATTCAAACAAGGAAAAGAAATTTTGCAATAAAGGCATTTTCCTAATTTAAGACTCGATATATTTGATTGCATAATTTGATTGATTAAAATTGCATATTCTGAAAATTGTCCTGGGAGATTAGAATGTTCACTTGCCATTGCACGTCAAGAATTAAATATTGGATTTAGTCAATCTGACCTATCGCTACCTAGGTCCGATTTGTTATCTTCAAAATGCCAATTTTCTAATTTGGAATATGGAAATTTTCAGAAAAAATTAAAAATGGGATGATGATCGTCATCCTTTTCCTTATATTGTTGAGAATATTGGTGATGGATTGCTATATTGATTTGGTCTGCTATATCCTAAAAATTTCTAAAGATTTTATTAAATTTTAAGCTTGCAAATCGAGATAATAAACACTTCGGAATATCCTTATTGGCTGAAAATTTAAAAGAAAAGAAAAATCATATTCCATACATATATTGTCATCTTGCATGTCTCATATAGATTAGTATAGAATATTTTTTTCTGCTCATTTTCACATAATAATTTTCGAAATTTATGTGGTCATGCATCATTCATTTTTTCGAAAACTGCATGCATTGCATTATCACATTCGCATGTTTCATTCACATCAACATGCTTCATTCACATCCACATGTCACATAATATGCATCTCTACATCGCATTTTATTTTGCATGTTTTTTAGCGCCATGATTAGGATATCCTTGCTAGGTTATTGTGATTGCATGATTAAATTACTAGGATTAAGACTCGCATGTTATCTAGGTTAACTAGAATTTTTGCATGTTGTATATTTTGCATGTTTGTTTCTATAGCTTGCATATTAAATTGATTGTTAGCATTTGCCTAGTTTTGTTGTCCCGCACATGAGATTTAGTCTACATATTTTGCATTTTCTCTTGCATATTTCATGTCATTGCATCCACGTCATTCGTGTATGATATATAAAAAGCGAAAACCCTCAAAAAGAGAAACACTTCATTTGAGTTTCAAATTGATTCAATTCGAGTCGTCAATTTAGGACATCTCATATGGAATTAAGGTACCAAAAGGGCATTAGTTTTAATTAACTAGTGTAATCAAGTCCCCGAATCCACCATCTCCGGTTCGTAGAAGTAAAATGGTTCTCCCGCTGTTTTACTTAGGTTTCTAATCAACCTACAAAAATGATTAGTGGCAACTCTAAATTTTAAATCACTCTAATTAATTTAAGTTGCGATTTGGTGGGGCTTGGGAGAGTCCATATTAGGTTAGTTATTAAAATTAGCCTGATAATCCATTAGCCTAAGAGCCTGATTTAATTTTAGGTCACGACATGAGTTCGGTCCAGCCACCTATCAAATTAAGCTCCAGTTCCTCTGTCGTCGGCCTGAATACAAATGCATGACTAACATAAAATAAATATGCAATGCGTGATGATTTATTTTTTGCGAGAATTATTAATATCTCTCATTTTATAAAATAAATGAATGAATTTCTTAAAAGTCAAAATTTAGATGTCAACAAAACTATAGTAGTCCGGATTGCGATGTTTTACTTTGTTTTTTTGCGGGTATGAATGAAATATTACTTCGACAAACAAGAAAGTATACTAATGACATTCCTAATTATTTTTTAGTGGTCCGGGACACAGGCGAAATCCATCTACGTCGAAGCCCCTGGAACATCTTTTAAGCCCCATAAATTGGTTAAAATTCAAACCTTTGACCGAAGCGTACTTAGAACACAGTTAATCAGATTAAAATGAATAACCTCAAATTCTTGATTTGAATATCCCTCAACACTCCAATATACGATACCAACCAGACATAGATCCTTACATTCACTGAGGTTTAGGTACATTACAAGTGTCAAAACTTGTTTATGATGTTTAGTGCCAAAACTTTCAAAATGACCACTTAAATGTCAATTTTTTTTTAAAAAAAATGATTGTTTGAGTGCCAAAACTTTCAAAACAATCACTTAAATGCCAAGTTTTTGAAAAACGTTCACTTCTGTGCCAACTCCGGTGAATCACGTCAACTCAAATATTAATTAAAAAAACAGGTCACATCAAATTTCTGGCGAGCCACGTCAGCTAAAATTGGAGTTGGCGTTGAAGTAAGCATTTTTCTAAATAATATGCACTTAAGTGATCGTTTTGAAAATTTCGGCATTAAAGTGAGTGTTGTACATAAATTTTGGTACTTGTAGTGTATTTTAGCCCATTCACTGATGATGTCGAATGCTCTTTAGAGGTGCAAAATATCAACTCTAAATTAGTAGAATCCTAATAGCTCATAATTACATGTAATAGACAAGGCACGCGCTATGCGCGTGACTGAAACGAGATTGTTATGTTTTAAAAAAGTACTGGTGGCATTAAAGAAAGTGTATGAAGGGGTGCGTAGTGCAAAAGAATATATGCTCTAGTCCTTCGAATGACTTGCTACCTTCTTATTAGGTAACCTAGTTGGCATTTCAATACCTTGAAGATTAGTTGTGCACTTTGGGCGGCTTTTGCCCAGTTTTACTTGCCCAAAAATAATTGAGAAAGTTACTTTAGTGCCCAATTGTTTCAAGGAAGTATAAGAAGTGAAAACACTTTGTTCAGATCTAATTGTATCATTCTGCTTGTGATTCTAATATCGTGTCATACAGCATATTAAGCTTATAAAAACTCGATCCCAAAGGATTTCGGGCAAATTGCTGCATACCCTGAAATTTTGCAGTGTGATGAGATAAAATAAATTTTGGTGAGCAAATCAATTAAAATTAGGGGCTATCTATTTTGGTTTCCCTTTGTCTTTATTTTCAGATAAGGTTTTCATACAAAGACTTCCGCATCTCTTGATGGAGTCACACGAAGTGGGCTTTCAAGTTATTCGAAAGAGATCGATGCTTTAGGGAGTACTTTGAAAGAGATGAGATGTGAAGGTAAGGGCGACAAATTTCACGTGCTTGCTACACAAGATCTAACTACAACTGTGAGTTTCAATGGCTAAAAGAAGGTTAGATGTATGCGCCAATGCTGTTGTATAAGAAGCTATTAGCAAACTCCGGCGGGGTTAATTTTTTATGTGAATTGTAGCATGTCGTTTAGATGAAGTATGCACTGGCAATCGTGATTGCTGTGAGCAATAGTGGATATCCATTCCAACATTTTTCTCGGCTCCTGTTACCCAGTTTCAGTGTGTCATTTTTTGACCTGTTATGTTGTTACTTCTTCAGTGCTTTCCTTTTTTTTAGCTTCGTAATGATATGCTTTCGTGGAACCACAGGGGTAATCTAGTACATTAAGCCCCTGTATTTTAGTAATTGTCCCAAGAATTACAGATCTGGAGAGTAATGTGTCCATCTAATTGAAGGATCAGACTGGCTCCGGACGTTTACGGTTTACCAACATTGGGTGTTTCTTTCAAAAACCCGAAAAGAAAAAAGAAAAAGAAAATGAAGAAGAATTAAGGTAGCAATTATATGTCGTATGCCCGTGAAAATAGGAGCTGGTAGAGTAGGTGAGTTTTGCATGAGAGTTTAGATTTTGATTTAGAAAAAGTTCTCAGCCTTGTTAGAGCATAGTTTTACAGTTTTAGAGGATTTTGCACTTGTAAAATATCACGAGGTAGCTGTTGTATGTGTACATAGAAAGCTACTTGTCGAGATATTTTGAGATTGAAGGGTTTGAACGTACCAATTCATTTGTTTTGCAGTTACCTAGGAGATCTGTTGATATTTTCCATGAAGCAAATGATATCGCGTACTTGATGTCAAAAACTTAGACTCATCCTACCAGAGAGTCCAAATTAAGTTTAAACGGCAAAAGAGGGCCGTTGTAACCGTGAGTACGTCCGGTCCTGTATAAATTGCTTCAGCAAAAAAGAATGCACATGTCGGACAGCAGCAGAGAGGGAGAAGATGTATCAGACAAAATATACAGTGGTTGAAAGCGCAAGATTTCCAGGGCACCAAATAAAATTAGAGGTATCCTTGCAAGAAAGATTTCGCCAATGCAGGTGACAAAGGTAACAGCAAAACAACCAGAGTGAATGAGATGGGGCACAAGAAAAAGATGTTGGGAAGAGAAGACACGAGAAACACTGGCAATGCGGATCAATTCATTGGATCTGAACGGGATCAATGTGGATGCCAGGGATGTGTTTGGATGAGGCCCAGAAATGAAACAGGGGAGGCTGAGTTAGGTGCTGTTCGAAAGAGAATTGCAGTGGCTAAAGGAAAAAGCTGGCCCAAGGCAGCAGAAGTGGAGATAGATAGATGCAGCAGCGGCATACAAGAATATCATCAACTTTCAGAAGCTCTTGCGGGGTAACTTAATTCAAGAGAAGCAAATGCTCGTGTCCATTGGGTAACTTTGCATAGTAGGAAGAGGATCCCCCATTCTTCTTTACTGCACTTGCTCAATGCTTCGACAGTGGGTGATAGGCCCCCTCCCAACCGAGAACGAACACACTCCCACGGTCGGTGGTTTCTGGAAATTCTATGCGACAATTGTACATGGAAATATAAATAAATGAATTCGTAGTAAGCATCCAAATGAAGAAGAGAAGCGAAATTAACCCTAGAAAACAGACTGCGCGGGCAGTTGACAAATGAGAGGCGAAAGAAGGAAAGAAGTTGGAAGCATTTTTACCTGAAGAAGAAGAAGAAGAAGAAGCAGTCCACGGAGTCAAAATCTGTTATCAAGGATTGGGTGTCATGGATTTCATTCATCGGATCCGAACGCCATCAATCTTTTTGAGAGGGATGTCTTGGATGAGGGACCAATAGTGGCCAGGGAGTTTTGAGCATCCTTCCTTCAGATTCTCACAGCCTACTATGTATAGATATTGGAGGGAGGGAGGGAGGCCATCCTCTGGCAAGCACCTCAGCTTTGGGCAATATATAATCCCTAACGCTTCGAGAGAGAAGAGACGGTTGGGAAGGCCGTTTGATAGTCTTTCCACCTTCCTCATGTCACTTAAGTGAAGATGGGTTAGAGAGAAAGGGAAGACAAGGCTCCACGCATTCTCCTCCTCCTCCGATGAAGGAAACCACGCCTTGTCTCCCTCCCCTCCCATGCTCCCTCCGTCGATTGTCAAACCCTGGAGGGATGTGAGGAGGGCTAAGCCCCATCCTCTCATTGGCTGCTTCACATTCTCGCACCTCAAAATTGCAATGAGCCGCAGATTGGGAGGGAAACCTACTTTGGGGAAGCATTTGATATCTGGGCAATAAAAAATAAATAGACGCTGAAGGGAGGTAAGACGATGCTACTGATTTGGTAGACACTTTATCTTCGGACAACCCCAAAGTCCAAGGATTGAGAGGGTGATGGGAAGGGGAGGGAACTCCTCTTCTATCTCCAATGCTGGACAGTTGGATATATGCAAAGTGGTCAGATTGTTACGGCTGGTAATGTTACAGCTGACTATAGACTTTATCGTCGGACAATTATCAAGTCCAAGATGCGACAGGGTGAGTGGAAGGGGAGGGAAGTCCTCTATCTTCGGTGCTGGACAACGAGTTATTTTCAAATGAGTGAGATGGGAGAGCGCATGAAGGCATCGTGGTAGGCTTCCTAGTCTGTTGCACTGCCCAATTGTGAGTGTTTTCAGGGCAGCGAGTCTACCCTTGGTGACCCAAATGGATGTCAGAGAATCACATCTTCTAATGTGAAGATGTTCTAACTGATATATCGAGCTATTGCTGCTAGGATCATCTGGAGGAATTGTTTGTCTCATGAGTTTTGGACACCCCTCGGTTAACAAATTTCTGAGAGTATATATCTTGCTCGGAAGCTTTTCTAAACTCGTACAATCCCTCAATTCCATCTTTTCAAGGTTGCATGGTAGCTCGATTTCTCCTTCTATTGCCACAAAACATGTGAATCGAGGACAGCTTCCAAGGCCCAATTCCTGGAAGCAAGTGAGACTTCGCATTTCATTTCCATCTTGCCACAAGTACGTTAGTTTCTCACATCCTCCTATATGAAGCTCCTTTAGCTTGACCAAGCATCTCATAAACCCAAGATAAAAGCAATCAAGCTTGATAAGATTTTTAGTCTCCGACCTTCGGTCGGTGGTTTCTGGAGATTCTATGTGACATTGTCCATGGGGAAAAAAATAAATCTTATTAGACATCGAATTGAAGAAGAGAAATGAAGTTGATACATCCAAGAACAAAAATTACCCGAACCCTCGAAAAACAGACCGTACATATCAGAATGAATCGCTGTAGTTAACAGAGGAAAGCGAAAGGAATGAAAGAAGTTGGAAGCATTACCTGAGGAAGAAAAAGAAGTCCACGGAGAACAAGGATCGGGCGTCATCGATTTCAATTCACTGGATCCGAACGTCGTCAATGAGGATGATCGGGATGTGTTGGATGAGGGGCCAAGAGTGGCCAGTGAGTTTCGAGCATCCTTCTTTCAGATTCGAGCATCTTCTTATGTACAGATGTTGGAGGGAGGGGGATAGGCCATCCTCTGGCAAGTACCTCAACTTTGGGCAATATGTAATCCATAAGTCTAGGAGGGAGGAGAGATGGTTGAGAAGACCGCTTGATAGTCTTTCCACCTTCCACATGCTACTTAAGTGAAGATACTTTAGAGAGGAAGGGAAGAGAAGACTCCACGCATCCTCCTCAGGAGAAGGAAAGCACACCTTGTCTCCCTCCCCTCCACCCATGCTCCGTCCGTCAATTGTCAGAGACTGGAGGGAGGTGAGGAGGGGTAAGTCCCATTCTCTCACTGCCTGCTTCACATTCACGCACCTCATAATTGTAAGGGTCCGCAAATTGGGAGGGAAACCTCCTTTGGGGAAGCATTCGATATTCGGGCAATCATGAATATATAGATGACGGAGGGAGGTAATATGATGCCACTGATTTGGTAGACACTTTATCTTCGGACACTTATCGAGATAGAAAGATGAGAGGGTGAGTGGAAGGGGAGGGAATTCCTCTATCTCCAATGCTGGACACTCTATTAAAGTCAAACTAGTGAGATGGGAGAGCCTGTGAAGGCGCCGAGGAATGCTTCCCGAATTCTCACACCTGGCAATATCTATAGGATTCAACGATTCTGCGGTTATATCTTCCAGCGACTCCAGTCCCTCGCAATTCCTAATCGTAAGTGTCTTCAAAGCAGCAAGTTGAGGAGTCGGGTTGCTGCTGGTGGGGTCGTGTGGAGCCATAGTTAATCCCATGAGTTTTGGACACTCCTCGATTGACAAATTTGTGAGGGTGTGCATCTTTTTTGGAAGCTTCTCTAAACTCACGCAATCCTTCAATTCCATCTTTACAAGGTTGCAGGGCAGCTCTATTTCTCCTTCCCCGGCGACAAAAGATGAGAATTGAGGACATCTTTTGATGGCTAATTCCTGGAGGCAAGTAAGATTTAGCATTTCGTTTCCATCTTGCCACAAGTATGTTAGCTTCTCACACCCAACTATACGAAGCTCCTTTAGCTTGACCAAGCAGCTCATAAACCCATGATCAAAGCAAACAAGATCGGCAACATCTTCAATTTCGAGCGTGGTTAAAGAAGTCAGGTCAACCAAGCTTTTTAAGACATCCTTTTTACAATCTTTAATATGTAATTCACGGAGAGATGAAAGACGAACCTCACCGATTGAGTCATTTAAATGTGGGCATGACTGAATTTCAAGCTTTGTGAGACAATCAAGTTGATGAGGCAATCTTCCGACCAATGAAGGACAACTCCGGACAACAAGATGCTGAAGACAGGAAAATGGGACTTCCTCTTCTGAGCCTCCGGCGACATAAGGAGACCATTCCTTCCATACCAACATCTCTTCGAACTTCAAAGTTGTTAAGGATGAGAAAGGCCTTTTACCTCCGTAAAATTCATAGCTTATCATTCTTACTGCATGTAGACCTTCGAGAAATAATTCCTTAAGTGAGGGTAGTTGTCCAATGGAGGGAAGTGAGGTAAGATTAGGACAGCCTCGCAAGCACAAAGACACTATCTTTGAATAGGATGTACCATCTAACCACGATGGGAATATTGCACCACCATAGTTCCAAATAGTGAGATTCTCAAGATTAGTGTGAGGCCGCAGATAGTCAAGCAACTGTGAATCGCACTTGTCATTTCGGAGATTTCCAAAATGTTCATCCCAACGCAAGAATAAGTTGCTAAGTCCTTGCTTTCCAAACAAATTTGCATCAATAGCATCTCTTGCTTTTTCCACCTTCTGCAAGTCTGATATGAGTAATTCTCCTTGAAGATATGGCAAGTTCTTTAATTCCTTCAGCTGTAACCCTTTCTCTGTTCCTACCACAAACTTGGACAAGATAATAAGATTCTTCAAATTTCGCATACCCAATGGCATCTCTTTTAGACTCGTTGTACCTCGAATATCGAGAAACTGTAAACTGACCAATTTTGTGATACCTGGCGGCAGTGTAGAAAGCTTTTCACATCCTCTTAGGATCAAAGCTTGTAATTTGCACAAGCCACCAATTGACTCAGGTAGACGTTCGATGTGAGTGTACGAGAAATTTAGGTATCGAAGATGCTTTAATTCACCAACACAATTCGGTACCTCTACAATATTACAATGACATAATGAAAACACCCTCAAGTATTTCAATTTCATTAGCAAGTCATGCAACATGTTGTTTGAAATATAGACATAGCTCTTGCTAGATCCAACACGCAACATGATTAAACTTCTTAGTACTTTCATTCCATGATATGCTCTCAAGCATTGTGAGGTAACATACCCCGACGAGATAAATGATGCATGACGGGCTTTCTCGAGAGATGCGTTGTCTTCATTACTTGCTAGCCGAGACTCCCCTGACCTAAAGCAGTTTTCACCCGCAATTGACTTTGCTAGATCATTCAGAAGGTCATGCATTAAAAACTTAGATGCGTTGACACTTGACTGTTGAAGAAATGATCTGGATACTAACTCATCAAAGTGATCAAGTCCCAGACCCAAGATATCCTCCTTTGCTTTTTGTTCATCTAAAAAGCCTTCCGCTATCCATAAGAGCACTAGCTCATCCCTCTCAATTTCGTAATCCTTGGGAAATACCGCACAATAAGCAAAACATCTTTTCAAATAAGAAGGAAGATGGACATAGCTCAATTTCAAAACTGGGAGAACCTCATCTTTTTTTCCCTTCGGAAGGTCCCATACTCTGTTATTTAAGATAGCTTTCCATTTACGCGGAGTCCTTTCATTACATAAGGCACCGCCCAACAGCTTCGCTGCCAAAGGTAACCCTTTACATTTTTCTGCTAGCTTCTTGCCTATTGTTTCAAGATCTGGCTGGCTCTCAAAATTTGTTGCTCCAATAGCATGAAAGGCTAGTAAGCTTGTACAATTATCAAGGGACAACACCTCCAAAGGATATGGCGAAACTCCTCTTATGGAAACAACTGAAAGATTGCGAGTCGTGATGAGGATCCTGCTTCCCTTGGCCCCCACTTCAAATGGCTTTAAGAGGTCAGTCCATCTTCCATAGTCCTCATTCCAGACATCATCTAAAACCACAAGAAACTTCTTTCCCGAGAGCTTATCCTTTAGCTCAACTTGAAACTCGTTAAGATCTTCACCCTGGCAGGGAAACCTGGTGATCGACCGCAAAATAGTCTTTGTTATGTCAAGAACATCAAAAACATCCGAAACACAAACCCATGCTCTCCTCTCAAAGCAGCTGCTTACATTGACATCATTATAGAGCCGCTGAGCTAAGGCTGTCTTTCCAACACTGCCCATCCCAACTATTGGGACTATGCTCAGCGTGGCATCAGAATCTTTGGTTTCACCAGTTAATAGTTCCAGTATTTCTGCTTCTTCCTTCTCCCTGCCGAAAAACGAAGGCTCCGGCAGAGAACTGCTTGGGAGCCTTTTGTCGGTGTTGTCAAATTTGTTCACAGCATTCTCTATCAAGCTTAGCTGAGCCTTCCTAGTGACAACCTCTTCCAGTCTATCATTAATCTTTTGTACCACAGTTTCAGAAACAAGCGAGCGTGGGTTTTGATTCGATATGGAGGATTTAGGTTGGCTAACGAAAGGGAAATTCCATTTCACCAATCCTCTGCTTGTGCTGGATTCTGCCTCTGACTTGGCTTTGGTGGCTTCAATCTCGAACTCATCAAGCAAATCTTCCATGTCGTAGGCCAAGTCCCTTACGTCGTCCAGCCATAGCTTCACTGGACCTTTGCTGCTCAGTTGCTGGTCTTCTGCATCATCCAGCACTGCGTTGATTGTAACCAGCATCCTCTTCCACTTATTGAGCAGATCGATGCTGATTCCAGAGAAGGAGTGTGCTCCTTCCCTTTGCGCATAGCTCAATCCCAGAGAAGCCAACTTCTGGAACGGGACCTGAAGGAAGGCACTCCAAAGAATCTCCCCAATGGCCGTGGGTGAATCCGTAAACTGTAGAGAACAACACGGGTTATGGAGAAGCAAAGTGAGAATGAGCTAATGGAGAGAGAAAATGGGTGATTCAGTCAGTGCAGAGGACAACGAGGGGTATGGCGAAGCAAAGTGACAATAAGCTTATGGGGAAGAAAAAAACTGTAAGTGCCGTGAGACCAAGACTTTCCTGGATGCACATCAGTGGCCAGAGAAAGCAAAATAAAAAATCCTGCCCACGAGATGATCTGGCAGCTAGCTACGGTGCACAAAGTCATTTGACAGCTCGTTGTAGATTACCTTGGCGAGAGTCGTTTTACGATCATGAATTCCATCTAAGTACTTAGTATCATCGGGCTGAAAATCGTCTCGCAACTTGCTCAGAACAGTTTTGGTAACTTCTTTCACTAATTCTCCTTCGTGCCTGTCAACCAACAGACTTCATGAAAACATTGTGGTTATACTTAATCTCATCAAAAGACACCCACAAGTATGTGAAGGATGGCTGGAGCTTATTAACATGGCGGATGTTTTGGTTTTCGAATAAGAGCGGAGGATAAAGGTGTATCATTCATTTATATTTTTCCCCTTCCTTTTCTTTCAGCAGATAGATCTTTGCTAAAATAAAATAACGCGGTCCACCTAGCTCATTAAGAGTTTTTATAATGTCTGTTATAGTTTCAACGTTGCTGTTAGTCGATTCTTTGGGTTTATCGACCGTCGACCTCAATTGGATTGGGATAAAGGATTTGTTGATGTTGATGTTGTATTTTCTCTATACTAAAGACAATCGTAAAATTCTTGGGCACTAAGGGATCAATTGGTTTCAGTAGTTGTTGGTTTAGTTATTTTAGGGGAAACCTTGTGCGGTACTAGTGTTTGTTGTCTTTGGAGCATTTTGGATGTTCATCAGGAAATTTCCGGGATGTTTTGCGTGATCGTAGGGAAGGTAGTGCATCCACATTTGATCGGTTTTGCATGAACAAGAATACTTATCAAAAAGAAAAAGTTCAAGTGGAAATGAAGTACCCGTCAGCAATTTTCTCGGATTCCCATCCTTGTAAGTAACTCACTTCTCTAAGCGCTCGTTGCCCTTCCTGGATATCCTTCTCATCAAGATGCTTCTTACCCGATTGGAAGGCATTCCCGAAATTTCCTTTCAGATGCCGCACATCCGATGGGACCACTCTGTAAAAAATGGGCAACACTGTGTGCGACGACCTCTCCTTGCGGTGCATCATGTGAATGAGCTCGCGGAGGCACCATTTGCTCGAAGCATAATTCTCGGAGATGATGGGAATCGAAATATTAGACCGTGTGATGGCATCGAGAATATAGGAACCGAAATCCTCGCCAATTGGGATGCTGTTCTCGTCCCTGAACACGTAAATTGGTACAGTCCCTGCATCGAGCAAACTGTGGTAGAGGTGATCGGTGAATCCCTTGCGGGTATCTGACCCTCTAAAGCTCAAGAATATGTGAAATTGATCGCTATCTGTGGGCCTCGGACAGATGGACGATGAAGGGGATGCTCCCTTGGCGTTCTCTTTCTCCGCCTTCTTTCTCCTTTGGTGACTCTGCTCTTTGTCCATGGCAATCTGAGAGGGAAGGCTGAAAGGAACACTTTCAAGGCTTCTTTGGATCCTTGGTGTTGGTAAAGATGCTTATCTGCTGCTTAAAAGTATTGATGAATAACGAAAGATGCTGTTCTGCAGATGCTCTAGTCCCTGTCTAGTCAAGTCAAACTGGATGGCTTGTTCAACTCACGAATCTGTGTAAAGCATATTTGTTATTCATTCATAAATATAAGCAAAGGTTCGGTTATTATTTGGTTATTGGAACTCGGAATTTGATAAAAATCTAAAAGTTCATAACTCAGTTGGAAACGGAATTAGAAAATGTGAGGACGACAGAAGAAAGGACCTAGCGCAGTGATTAAAGATCAAGACAAACAAATGAAGAGAGGATGCCTTCCTGCTGCACAAAAAGATCAAGACAAACAAATGTAAAGGGACGGGGAGCGATGAAGGTAGAGAGCTCCGACTTGGCCTGTGAAGAATAGCCTATCTGCATTCTCAAAACATGCCCCCAGTCGTCAAGAAATTATGCAGCAAGTAGCACAATTGCCGAAACAATTCCCTCAACGGATGCAAAGTAAGGAGGAAGGCCAAAAGTCGGGTATCATCTTTCTCGCAGTTGTATTCAAGTATTTAATGAACTTCCCCTGATTTTGTTATTAAACTTGCTGCATCAGACCGAGGGAAAAAAAAGAGAGTAAGTAAATAGATGTCTCTTAACTGTTCTGAGTAGAACTCTTGGAGCAGACAGGTGAACGGGATTAGATCTAGCACGCATGAGCGCTATATTCGGACGAGCAAGAAGAGAACGATGTTGAGCAGGGGAACGAGATTGGGTTATGATGAAGCTATAAGTGATAAATGCACCATATGTTTTAGGCAGCGAAACTCTGGCTGAATCCCTTTGAAGGAAAAAGAGAGAGTAAATAGATGTCTCTTACCTATTCCGAGTAGACTTCTCGGAGCTGACTGGTGAATCGGGATTAGATCAACGACCCCAATCCAGCAAGCACCAGTGCTAGGTTGGGACGAGCAGGAAGAGAAGTGAATTGAATGGAAGTGTAGTCTGTGGGCTTGAGTTTAATGCTGGTGATGACAGTGGTAGTTGAAGAAAGAGGGAAGCCGTGTGGCTTTATAGCAAACGAGCAGGAGAACCAAGTTGGATTCCGCCTGGCGTGTTTTTTCCTAAGAGGTTCCCATTTTTATTTTTATTTTTCCTTTGGGGAATAAGTTCGAAGCAACCAAACTTTATTTGTCAAAATACTGGTATATGCTCATAGAATTCCTTAATTGCAATAAAAAAACTTCGGAGGTTTCAAATCTTTCACGACAACCCCCGCTAACCACGAAACCCTTGTCCGGGGGCGACGGCCGCCTCTCCCTCGGCCCACGGGGCTGCTGTGGTCCTAGGCTCTCGCCGCGGTTGGCAGGGCCGCGAAGCCTTCGACCACGGACAAGGCTACGACAACCCTTGCCCAGGGCGGTTGCTGCCCTGCAGCAGCTGGCTAGGGTTTCATGGAGAGCACATGGTTTCTGAACCATTCTCTAATACAAAATGTCTTATGAACAAGTTCTCCTAGGCAGATGTCTATTGATTTATCCAATGTAAAATACGACTTTGGAGCAGCGCAATGCATTTCTTCTCATTTCAATGGACCTCCCCCTCTAGTCAAAGCCAATATCATGGGTTGCGTCTCCGGGACAGGAAGAAAATAGCTAATCTTTCATCTCTGGATGCGTGCCCCCCTCTACTCAAGGCCAATGCTCCGTGGAGAGCACATGCGTTAAGGGTGGAGATCACGTGCTTTCTGAACCATTACGAATCGCGAAATGCTTGAGGAAGAGAAGGTGCAACAAAAAAGATTCAAGATAAACAGATGCAACGGCCGGATGGGGAGCACATGAAAAATTCCGCTTATTGATCGCATTCTTCGTATTCGATCAATTCAAGTTGCTACGACAGTGCTGAAAATTCGCAGCAAGATGGGCAGCAATAATCTGCTGAAGGGTGATGAGGTTATAGTAAATGATCGGGATCCGCTTGCTAGGAGAATCGTGGTCCTTTTGAGCGTCGCTTTCACGTTCATTGATGTGATGCACAAAGTATAATTTTCAGTAGATTATGAATTAGTCGGTTATGCGTGACCTTTTTTCTTGTTTGGTCCAAAGCACATGCTTCCGTTCCCTTATCAAACACCTCTTAGAAAGCACAGTTTCTTCAAAAAAAAATTATTTTAGAAGGTGCAAAATGCACAAAGATGCTTATTTGTCGGTCCTACTAATCGTGGTATGCTTCATTCATCGCTAAACAAGAAAAACGGTCGGGCACGCCAACAAATCTATTAAGTTGCTTTATTTTACTCTGGAGAAGGTAAACGAGTCAAAAATCATCAGCTGACAATGTATAATCTACTTCAAATTGTGCTCTATGCATCACACTAAAGAACAAGAAAATCGTGTTCAAAGGACCATCATGCTCCCTATCAAGCGATTCCCTGTCATCAATTTCTACCTCTGCACCCTTCTGTAGGTCAAATGCCGCCCATCTCTCTCCGTGCATATTTTAAGTACTGTAGCCGTCGTGTAAAAGCCTACACCTACCTCGTATTCACCATCAAAGCATAAGACAGACATCGAAATCATAAGAATACTGAGAACACACGGATGCTAAAAAAGCGAACAAAACCCTTGCGAGTGAAACATTTTTGACGAAAACATGCATGCGTTCTAAGTTGTGTTGACATGTGAAGCCAAAATATATCATTAAGGGCTTTTTTTGTCTTTTATCCTTTCTTTTGCTTATAGGTTAAAACCTATATTTCTTATAAAATATATGCAAAGGTAGTAGCTGTCAAAGGAGGGCAGATAAAAACGTAAAGTAGCTAATAGAGAGAAAAAGAAAAAGAAAGGTCATAACGGCGTTTTTGAGTATTCTCAATGAAGAACATCAGTTGTATTCATACTTCCCTCGAAAACTAGTGAATTCGCAGAATGCCCCTACGCGGATATGTAGTCCAGATTTGGGTGAACTTCGATAACAAATTTTCTTTTGTGTTCTTCCGATTCTATTATTTTATTATTATATTCTGCTAATTCGTATTATTTGCTTGAGTTATTTTTTCTAGAATCGGGGCACGATTCCTATCAACTGGTATTAGTGCCTAGGTTGGCTAATCGAAAACATCGAGGGTTTTTCGGTGATGTTCGATGAAAGCAAACGGTATGGCAGAAGATAAAATCGGAATCAATAAGTTCGATACTATCTTTATCAGAAATATCTTCATGCACCACTTGGGGATTGGAAACCCGAACTCGCGGAAGTGGATACCACAGTGGAATTCGAATTGAAAATTTTTAATCGGAAGGTGTAAAGGTGCGATTCGTCAAGGATTGACAAACAAGATAGAATACCACATCGCAAAAGCAAAGACTGCAAAAGAAGTCATGTATATTCTAATGAATATTTATGAGAAGTCGTCCATATCGAATTAGATATTTTTGCTAAAGAAGTTGGTTAATATAAAATTATCTGACAAAGCTTCTGTTGCAGAGCATATTAACAGTTTCACGCAGGTTAGAGTTAGAATATGCACGCAAAAATTTGGATATAAAGCTACAAGCTTTATTGTTGTTGCGACCTAAAATTTAGAGACGTTCGGGTTAACGTATAATTACGTTAATTAGTTTAGCTAACCTAATCAGACTTTCCTAAGTCCTACTGAATCGCAACTTATGTTCAATTACATCCAAAGATTTATTAATTTGAAGCTGCCAATAATCATTTACGGTAGATTGATTAGAAATCTAAATAAAATAGCGGGAGAACTATTTATTCCTACGAATCAAAGATTATGAACTTTGGGGACTTTATTATATTAATGTTTCATTTAATGCCCTTTTGGTACCAATTTTGATGAAAAATTCTTGATTTGATGATTTGACTTGATTTTTTTAGGGTTTTCTCTTATTAAATGCAATGCTAATGCACCTTAAAAAAAATAATGCTAATGCAAATTAACTAAATGACATGTGAAATGCAATGATGTGCAAATAATGATATGCAATATGATGACGGGCATATGCATGACATGATAACATAATATGAAGTATGCATGGATGACATCACAAGATGACATGGCAAAATGCATGCCATGACATAATGACATGGCGAATGGGAAATATAACATACAACTATATAATATGCAATGTGAATGAAATTTTTTGGTATTTTTATGCATTTTCGAATTTATAAAAAATTAAGGTAAAATGCTACACTAAAGTGAAATAACATCCAATTTAATTCAAGAAATTGATTTATCAGAAACTCAATTTTATTATATGTTATTTTCATGCAAAAGAGTGAAGGGATATGTGATTTAACTTAAGAAAATGTGACATCTATTTTGGATTTTTTAAGGAATTTATCTAACTATGAAAATAGTGAAAATTTGGACAAAAATAAACAATATTGCCCATAAAACACCTTTAAATATGAAATTTCGATTTTTATTCAGGACATCCCAAGATTAGGGTTAGCAAGTGAATATATTATAAAATTACCGTCGTCCCTATATACATAGGGCAAACCTTAAAATTATATTTAGGAGTTAGCAATCCGTTCCTTAAGATCGATAATTTGATATCTAATTCATACATATGGACATAATCGTACTTCGAGATTGAAGTTATATGTTGCCCTTAATGTACGTTTTCTGATGGGACAAGGCATAATAGGGAGCATGTCTTAGAGCTGGCAATATGGGTCACAAACCCGTATTTGAACCATATTTGTATAAAATGGGTCAAATATGGGTCATTAATTTTTAAAGAGTTTACTAAAAATGAGTCAATAATGGATCACACTTAAACCCATTTTCCATCCATATTGGATTCATTTTCGACTAAGTAGTCCCGAGATCGGGGCCGGGATTGGCGATCGAGACTGGGATCGGGACCGAGGCCCGGGCTTGATGCGGGTGACCGGGGCCGAGGACGAGACTGGTGCTGGGGTCGGGGCCCGGGCAGGGTCCAGGGACGGGGGTCGAGAATCAACTACTGTGGTCGGGATCTGTGCCGAGGGCCGGGGATCGGCGACCGAAGTCAGGAATGAGGCCGGGTTCATGGGTTGGAGCCGAGGCAGGGACCGGGGTAGGGGGCAGAAAATGGCTTATGATTGTATGAGATTAGAATGGGTTGCCCTATCACTTACTTATAGAGTTTTTGGTGGGCCCTCTTATCACGGGCAGGGCTGAATTCGGCCCACACTAGCCAGTCTCATATTAGGCCCATTAAGAATCCTTATATCCAACATTAATTAGACCAAGTCATTAATTACAACCCAATTAATATAAGCCCACATTAGGATAACTCTTGCGTATTAAAGTGCGTCTATGCAACGATTATTTCTTGAGTCTCAACTGTGGATACCGCCTGGGAAAAGCTTGTTTCCATAGTGCTTTTACAAAATTCCATTAGAAAATCTTCGCTTTTAACTAAATT
Source organism: Rhodomyrtus tomentosa (assembly GCA_028455895.1). Lineage (NCBI taxonomy): Eukaryota > Viridiplantae > Streptophyta > Magnoliopsida > Myrtales > Myrtaceae > Rhodomyrtus > Rhodomyrtus tomentosa. The sequence continues at coordinate 40,833,138 of JAPCWY010000003.1, read as the reverse complement.
TTAAGAGATTGTTATTTTTCAAAGCGAAGGATGAAAAAGCAAATAGACCCGACAGTGGAAAAATTATCAAAAAGATTCTAATCATATTGCAAATGTATAAATTCAATCATAAATATTTTTACTTTGCTAATTGAGTCATAAACATTTTATATTTGTGCCAATTTAGTTCGTCCAGCCAATTTTGGTTGGCCGACGCTCATGTGAGCACAATGGTACTAAAGTGGACAGTTTTTGATAATATTTTTATACTTTTGAAATTATATATTTATTTATTTCTTTTTTATTTTTTTCCTCCTTTTTTGGCAATCAACTGGAGCAAGAAGATGAAGGAAAAAAATAAAAATAAAGAAAAAAGAAAAGAAAAAATAAGTAAATAAATTTGAAAAACATTTTAAAATGTTATCAAAATTGCCACTCCATGCTAGCAGAGTCATGTTAGTGTCGTCCGGCCAAAGTGGACCGGATAGCACATATGCAAAAAGTTTCGGACTCAATTGGCAAATAAAAGAAGGTTTATGGCTGTATTAACACAATTGCAATATGTTTAAGATTTATTTGATAATTTCCCCTGCTCTCATTAAAGTTCCATTCCCGCTAGAGCTTATTTGACAATACAATAACTACAGCTTATTTCGCAGGAGGCAAATTTAAATATAGTTGGAGTAGTGCCACAGTTAATACAAGCCGGGGAAACTGAATTTAAGGGCCCCAAGTCCTCTTAATTTCTTAAATAAGGGTACCAAGTGAACCTTGTTTCAAACAAAGGCATGAAGTGCCTTCATTTTCTTTTTCAAACAAGGGTATGAAGTAAACATTGTTTAAAATAAGGACTTGAAGTGCCATGAAATTTCAAAAAAGGGCCCGAATTTAAGGGCACTTCGATCTTTTTCTATATTTATTTTTTTATTAAATTTTGTTTTTTCTATTTCTTTAAAATATAACGAAAAAATAAAAAATATATATATACAGAGGCAGGATGCTATCCCTATTGCCGCTGCCCTATTGTCGGGCTGGTCAACCCTCTCCAAAATAGGGAGAGGCTTGAGCCCTCTCTTAAATTTGGGCGGCGTGGGCCAAGGCCGGCGAGGTCGCGGGCCCTTGCATAGGCGCTAATGACCCTACCGATCTTCGTCGCCCTCGCCAACTCCCCACTAGCGGTGGGCTGGCTGCCATAAGCGAGCAGGGCAGCCCTCTCACCGATGTGGCTGTTTTTTTAATTTTTAATTTTTTTATTTTTAAAAAACAAAAATAGAGAAAAACTAGAAAAAAAATTAAATAAATAATCAAAATCCAAAATATCAAAAATGCCCTTTAATCATGCCCTTTTTTGAAACTCTATGACCACTTTAGACTCTTATTTGAAACAATGTTCACTTTAAGAAAATGAATGGATCGCCTAACATTTACTTCGAAGATTAGGCCTACCATTCAAATCCAGATTGTCCGTGTTATGAATGAATGACCCAAATTATTGCTAACAAAAAATATATATAAACAATTCAAAAAATTGCCCCTTAAAAAAGGAGATATATGATGTCCGTGTTACGAAGTATGGTCCGGATCCCAATGGTAGGTGCCTAACTTTCTGATGAAAGATTAGAACATACTCACTTGAGGCCTTTATTTAAAAAAATGAGATGAATTCGGGCCCTTTTTTAGAATTTCCCATATAAGCCAGATCAAAGCCACATATGGAAAAAGGATTTCCTGAGATCAGAAAACAACCAGAGGATTCGCACTTAGTAGCCTAGTTTGCTTTAAAGCCACGTACGACTAACCTAGTTTGCTTTTTACTGGAATTGAAGAATTGCAAATCCGGATTGTTGTGTTCGGATTTGGGGTCTCGGAACAATAAAATCAAATTAATCCACAGATGCTGCATTCAGAGATTCTGCTCACTCAACCAATTTCTACTGCATTTTGGGACGTTTGTCCTCCACTGTTACCGTAGATAATGAACAGAATAGTCCCAGAGAAACCTTCAGGACATCCAAACTCTTACAATCCTGGAAATTCCCCATGGAAATGTTAGGAATCACCCAAAAATTCCAAAAATAATAATAATAATAATAATAACCCAAGTAAACAATCCATATTGACAGAATATAAAAACAAAAGAACAAAATCGGAAGAACACACAAGAGGATTTGTTATCGAAGTTCACCCAAACTAGGGCTACGTCTCCGCGCAGAATCAATCTACGAATCCACTAGACTTTGAAGAAAGTAGGAATACAATGATCACCTTCCCAGTTCTCTCAAGATCAAGATACAGAGTGAATGAGAAAACTCATAATTTTTCTTCTCTTTTTCTATTGTCTATTTTCTTCTCGGCTATTGACGGCTATAACTTCTAAATTGGGTATAGCTTTTAACCTAAAAGCCAAAAGAGAGAGAGAGAGAGAGGGAGGGAGAAAAGCCTTTAATATAAAATTTGGCTTTAGCCGCCAACTGGAAAACCGCCACCTTGCCTTGAGAAACCAGCTTCCAGATATTAGATGGCTAACCTGCAGTGGCGAAAAGACGGCTATCAGCGGCGACTGAACGCCTCAACCGCATCCAAATCCTACAATTGGAGAAAGGGGGAAAGGGAGAATCATGTCTATCCTTAGACAAGAAACTGACGATTTATAAACATCACTTTAGTAGTCACTGTTCATTGAAGCAAAGCTTAAACATTTATAAGCAAGAAAAGGTCCACATTAATTGATAAAAGCGAACCGAATGAAAGAAGTTGAAAGCAGTTACCTGAGGAAGAAAAAGCAGTCCATGGAGACTAATCTTTTATCACGCCGGTTTCACTTCATCGTATCCGAATGTCATCAATACAGATGAGAGGGATGTCTAGGATGAGGGGCCAATAGTGGCCAGTGAGTTTCAGATTCTCGCATACATCTATCCACAATGATTGAGGGAGGGAGGCCATCCTCTGGCGAGTAGCTCACCTTCGGCCAATTGTAAATCGATGACCATTTGAGGAAGGAGAGATGGTTGCGAAGACCGCTGGATAGTCTTTCCCCCTTCCTCATATTTCTCAAGTGAAGATCGGTTAGAGAGGAAGGAAAGAGAAGACTCCACACGCATCCTCGTTGTCCTCAGGAAACTACAGCTTCTCTCCCTCCCTTCCCACTCCAAAGTCGATTCTCATAACCTGAAGGGATGTGAGGAGAGGTAAGGCCCATTCTCTCATTGGCAAACATTTGATGTTCTGGCAATTCTAAGCGTATTGTGAATGAAAATCAAAATCATACTCATTTATCTTTTAGATAAGAAACTAATGTTTTGACAACAACCGTTTAGTAGGCTCTGGTCATTAAAGCAGAACTTGAAGTCCACATAGAAAAAAAAGGTCCACATTAATCATGTCATGTGCAAAGCCCAATACTACCTATTCACATTGATATCCTAAATACTCAATATTACAGACACTACAGCACAAAAACACTGATCAGGCTAGCATAACTGTTCCATTCCCAATATTTTGCAAGTTAGAACAATTAGATTTTTTTTCTGTTGTGTTATAATTTAGATGTATAATGGCAGAGGCTCCCTGCAGCTGTGATCACTGATTAATTCTACTATATTTTCAATGTAAAGACCAGATTCCGATAAGTTCAATTAGGACAACAACAATGATAAGCTAATTGAAAAAGGAATCAAAGTCATAAGGTAGACACCAATGACTAAAACTTAGCAGATGATTAAATGGTACATCAAGCAAAATTATGTGACGTTTCTCGAAAGTTATCTTGGCAAACGCAACTCTGCTTTTCTGACCACCTATTTATATCTTCGAAACACCATGTTATTATGCGTAATAGCATTCAAAACGCCCCAAAGAAATTACACAGTAAACTATAGTTCAGATTACAAATTAACTGACCTCTGACTAAAACTTACCAGATGGAGTAAAGACAAACAGCTGACACTTTAAAGAAGTAAATAGATTTACCCCAGAGTTCACTGCCGGCAATACAAACACAGGGGCAGGCAGCATATAGTGACAATCTCACCCAAACAAGCATAGGTAAGTTGGCTAAAAATTTCTACCAAACTGGAAGGTACACTTCCTAACCCGCCACAGATCACGACCCAAACGGAAGGTGATTTATGGAATATCAATGTGGCCATGAGCTGTTCCAGAATTTTATGACAAGATCGACGGCTTCATATCTCAGATTCCACATAACTAATCATGTTTTTTTTTTTTTGGATTTTGAAGAGATTAGTCTTATCTAGATCATATTCACTAGAAGAAAAAGATTAGAACATACCAGCGCACCAAATAAAATAAGATGTATGCTTGCAAGAGAGATTGCGCCAATGCAGATGACGAAGGTATCTGCAAAACAACCAGAGTGAATGAGGTAGGGCACAAGAAAGAAGATGTTGGAAGAGAAGATAGGACAAACGCTGAAAATGAAAATCCGGAGGAATATGATTGCTCGTGATAGTGCATTTTCGTTCAGAATATGTTTGGGCATGAAGCAGAGTCAATGATAAGCTAATTGAAAAAGGAATCAAAGTCATAAGGTAGACACCAATGACTAAAACTTAGCAGATGATTAAGTGGTACATCAAGCAAAATTATGTGAGGTTTCTTGAAAGTTATCTTGGCAAAAGCAACTCTGCTTTTCTGACCACCTATTTATATCTTCGAAACACCATGTTATTATGCGTAATAGCATTCAAAACGCCCCAAAGAAATTACACAGTAAACTATAGTTCAGATTACAAATTAACTGACCTCTGACTAAAACTTACCAGATGGAGTAAAGACAAACAGCTGACACTTTAAAGAAGTAAATAGATTTGCCCCAGAGTTCACTGCCGGCAATACAAACACAGGGGCAGGCAGCATATAGTGACGATCTCACCCAAACAAGCATAGGTAAGTTGGCTAAAAATTTCTAGCAAACTGGAAGGTACACTTCCTAACCCGCCTCAGATCACGACCCAAACGGAAGGTGATTTATGGAATATCAATGTGGCTATGAGCTGTTCCAGAATTTTATGACAAGATCGACGGCTTCATATCTCAGATTCCACATAACTAATCATGTTTTTTTTTGGATTTTGAAGAGATTAGTCTTATCTAGATCATATTCACTAGAAGAAAAAGATTAGAACATACCAGCGCACCAAATAAAATAAGACGTATGCTTGCAAGAGAGATTGCGCCAATGCAGATGACGAAGGTATCTGCAAAACAACCAGAGTGAATGAGGTAGGGCACAAGAAAGAAGATGTTGGAAGAGAAGATAGGACAAACGCTGAAAATGAAAATGCGGAGGAATATGATTGCTCATGATAGTGCATTTTCGTTAAGAATATGCTTGGGCATGAAGCAGAGTCGAAGATATGGGATGAATAATTGACTGTCAGTCTCCGACCTTCAATCAGTGGTTTCTGGGAATTCTACGTCACACTTGTCCGTGGGAAAAAAAAGAACATCCAAGAAGAAAGACTTACCCCAACCCCCTAGAAAACCGACTGTCCATGGAAGAATGAAAGGCGAAAGTAAGGAAAGAAGTTGGAAGCATTTTTACCTGAGGAAGAAAACAGCAGTCCACGGAGAATAAGGATCGGGCGTGATCGATTCGAGCATCCTTGGGCGTGATTTCTATTCACTGGATCTGAACGCCATCAATCTCGATGCTCGGGATGCATTGGATGAGGGGCCAGTAGTGGCCAGTGAGTTTTGAGCATCCTTCTTTCAGATTCTTCGAGCATTTGAAGATCCACAGAAATTGGAGGGAGGGAGGGAGGCCATCCTCCGGCAAGCACCTCAACTTGGGGCAATTGAAAATCCATAACAGTTGGAGAGAGGAGAGATGGTTGTGAAGGCCGCTTGATAGTCTTTCCACCTTCCTCGCATCGTAAATGCCAAGAGAGATTAGAGACGAAGGAAAGAGAAGACTCCACGCATCCTCCGAGGAAGAAGGAAAGCACACCTCCTCTCCTTCCCCTCCACCCATGCAGCTCCTTCCGAAGTCAATTGTCAGAGACCGGAGGGAGGTGAGGAGGGGTAAGCCCCATTCTCTCACTGGCTGCTTCACATTCTCGCACCCTCCAATTTCAAGGCTCCGCAAATTGGGAGGGAAACCTCCTTTGGGAAAGCATTTGATATTTGGGCATTTGTCAATTACTAAATGCTGGAGGGAGGTAAGAAGATGCCACTGATTTGGTAGAGACTTTATCTTCGGACAATTACTAATTACAAGATACGACAGGGTGATGGGAAGGGGAGGGAAGTCATCCTCTATCTCCAATGCCGGACACCCCCTTATATGCAACTCGGTGAGATTCTTACAGTTGGCAACGTTACAACTGGCAATAGACTTTATCTTCGAACAATTAACAAGTGAAAGAACCGAGAGGGTGAACGGAAGTGGAGGGAAATCCTCATCTATCTCTAGTGCTGGACAATTCCAAAATTTCAGTTCAGTGAGATGGGAGAGCGTGGAAAGGCACCATGGTGGGAGGCTTCTCAGATTATCACACCCGGCAATATCCAAACATTCCAGTGCTTCTGCTACCAGGGTGACCTCTTCCAACGACTCCACTCCCTTGCACTGAGAAATACTAAGTGTCTTCAGAGCAGCAAGTCTACCCTCGGCAAAGCAAAATGATGTCAGAGAATCACATCCACGTATCTCGAGAGATTCAAGCTGAGGCATCGGGTTATTGCTATTGTGGCCATCCGGAGGAATCATTAGTCCAACTATTTTTGGACATTTCTCAATGCACAAATCTCTAACTGCGCGCATCTTGCTTGGAAGCTTTTCTAAACTCGCACAATCCCTCAATTCCATTCTTTCAAGGTTGCATGGCAGGTTTATCTCTCCTTCTCCCGCCACAAATGATGTGAACTGAGGACACCTTTCGATGATAACTCTTTCAAGGTAAGTGAGATTTCGCGTGTCATTTCCATCCTGCCACAAGTAATTTAGCTTGTCACACCCTCCTATGTAAAGCTCCTTTAGCTTGACCAAGCGGCTCACAAACCCATGAACAAAGCAAACAAGCTCGGCAAGATATTCAAGTCTGAGAATGGTCAAAGAAGTTAGGTTGACCAAGCTCTTTAAGATTTCTTTGCTACAATCCTCAAGGTATAACTCGCGGAGTGATGGAAGACGAACCAAACTGGTCGAGTTATCCAAATGTGGGCATGAATGAATTTCAAGCTTTATGAGACGGTCAAGTTGACAAGGCAATGTCCCAACCAACGAAGGACAGTTTTGGACAACAAGATGTTGAAGACAAGAGAATGGGATTTCTTCTTTTGAGTCCTTGGCATAAAGAGACCAATCTTTCCACGCCAACATCCCTTCGAATGTCAAAGTTATTAAAGATGGGAAAGGCCTTTTACCTCCGTAAAATTCAGAGCCTATCTTCCTTATTGCATGTAGACCTTCGAGAGATAATTCCTTAAGTGAGGGCATTTGTCCAAGGGAGGGCAGCGATGTAACATTAGGACAGCCCCGCAAGCGCAAAGAAATTAACCTAGAGTAGGATGACCCATCTAACCATGATGGGATTATTGCACCATCATAGTTCGAAATAGTGAGACTTTTGAGATTAATGTGAGGTCGTAGATAGTGAAGAACTTGTGATTCGTGCTTGTCATTCCAGAGATTTCCAAAATCTTCATCCCAACGCAAGAATAAGTTGCTAAGGCCTTGCTTTCCAAACAAATCAGCATCAGCAGCATCTCTGACTTCTTCCACCTTCTGCAAGTTTGATATGAATAATTCTCCTTGAAGATGTGGCAAGTTCTGTAACTCCCTCAGCTGTGACCCTTTCTCTTGCCCTACCACAAACTTGGATAAGATAATGAGATTCTTCAAATTACACATACCCAATGGCATCTCTTTTAGACTCGTTGTATCTCGAATATCAAGAAACTGTAAACTGACCAATTTTGTGATGCCTGGAGGTAATTTGGAAAGTTGTTCACAACCTCTTAAGATCAAAGATTGTAATTTGCACAAGTCTCCAATTGACTTAGGTAGACTTTGGATACTACTGTACGAGAAATTTAGGTATCGTAGATGCTTTAAATCACCAACACAATTCGGTACCTCTACGATGGAACAATGACACAATGAGAACACCCTCAAGTACTTCAATTTCGTTAGCAAGTCATGCAGCACCTTGCTGGATATAGTAATTATTCGGTTAGGTTCAATAGTCAGTAGCATTAAACTTCTTAGTACCTTCATTTGGTGATGTGCTCTCATGAACTTTGCTGTAACATACCCCGACGAGATGAATGATGCATAACGAGCTTTCTCAATAGATGCATCATCTTCATTACCTGCCACCCGAGACTCCCCTGAGCTAAAGCATGTCCCATCCGCAATTGAATTTGCTAGATCGTTCAAAAGATCATGCATTGAAAACTTATATGCGTTGATCCTTGATTGTTGAAGAAATGACCTCGATACTAACTCGTTGAAGTGATCCCGTCCCAGTCTCAAGATATCCTCCTTTGCTTTTTGCCCATCTAAAAAGCCCTCTGCTATCCATAAAAGTACCAGTTCATCCCTCTCAATTTCGTAATCCTTGGGATATATTGCGCAATAAGCAAAACATCTCTTCAAACAAGAAGGAAGATGGACATAGCTCAATTTCAAAACTGGGAGAACCTCGTCATTTTTTCCCGTCTCCCATATTTTGTTATTTAATATAGCTTCCCATTTATCCGGATTCCTTTCATTACATAGGGCACCACCTAACATTTTTGCTGCCAATGGTAGGCCTTTACATTTTTCAGCTATTTTCTTGCCTATCGTTTCAAGATCTGGGTGCACCTCAAAATTTGCTACACCAAGAGCATGAAAGGCTAATAAGCTTGTACAATTATCAAGGGACAATTCCTTCAATTGGTACGGCGGACCTCTTGTTATGGAAACAACAGCAAGGTTGCGAGTCGTGATCATGATCTTACTTCCCTTAACCCCCGCTTCAAATGGTTTTAAGAGGGAAGTCCATTTTTCGTATTTCTCATTCCAGACATCGTCTAAAACCACAAGAAACTTCTTCCCGGATAGACTGTCCTTCAGCTTAATTTGAAGTCCATTGAGATCTTCACCCTTGTAAGACAACCCAGTGATTGATCGTAAAATGGTTTTTGTTATGTCAAGAACATCGAAAACATCTGACACACAAACCCACACTCTGATCTGGAAATAGCCACATACTCTGGCATCATTGTACAACCGTTGAGCCAAGGCCGTCTTTCCAACACCGCCCATCCCAACTATGGGGACTATGCGCAACGTGGTATTGCCATTTTCGGATTCACCAGTCAATAGTTCTACCGTCTCCGCTTCTTCCATCTCCCTGCCAAAAAACTGACTCTCCGGCAGAGAAGTGCTAGGGAGCCTTTTTTCAGTGTTGTTAGATCTGTTCACAGCATTCTCTGTCAAGTTTAGCTGCGCCTTCCTGGTAACGATCTCTTCCAACCTGTCATTGATCTCTTGGACCCTGGTTTCAGGCATGAGCGAGCATGGATTTGGATTCCACCTGGAGGATTTATCTAGGCCAAAGCAAGAGAACTTCCAATTCACCCGCCCTCTGCTTGTGTGGGATTTTGCTGCCGACTTAACCTCAGCGGCTTGGATTTCGAACTCATCGAGCAAGTCTTCCATGTCATAGGCCAAGTACCTAATATCATCCAGCCATAGCTTCATTGGACCTTTACCGCTCAGTTGCTTGTCCTCTGCATCATCCAGCACCGCATAGATTGCGACCAGCATCTTCTCCCACTTATTGAGTATCCCGGTGCTGATTACAGAGGGCGGTGCTATTTTCCTTTGTGCATAGTCCAATCCCAGAGAAGCCAGTTTTTGGCACAGGACCTGCAAGACGGAACCCAAGACAGAACCCACGATGGTCTCTACAATGGCCATGGGTGAAGCAGTCGCTGTAGAGAACCACAAGGGTTAGAATGAAGCGAACTGCCAATGAGCTATTCGATAGAGAAAACTGTGAAGTGCTAGATGACCAAGACTATTAAGAGCAAGACTTTCAAGCGTTCACATCAGCGGTTTTGTCCAACTTTTGTCACTTTTCATTTATCTTTTCAAATTTGAAGTCTTATAAATATCCAATATATATATATATATATATATATATATATATATATATATATATATATATATATATATATAAAAGAGCAGAAAGAAAAACTGAAAAAGAAAAACAGCAAAAAACTGATAAAGAAAAATATGCAGGTGAGGCACAAATTATCTTCGTGACTTGCGAGGATTTCCAAAAGATAAAAAGAATTTTAAGGAAGATGAAATCTAAAATTACTAACCTGCAAGATTTGATTTTTCCCAGATTTTCCAATTTATGTTATTTGTGAAAGGAAACGTGCAAAAATAACAATTAATACTAATGCCCTCCAAATGTTTGTCCATAAAAAGTCTAATTTTTCTAATATAATTGTCATGCTACGAATAAAAATGACATTCCATCGTAATGTACTGAAAAATCCTAAAATACCCAAATATGCAAATATGGACACACTTAAATTTGTGAATATGACTTCCCCTAATTGTTTAATATGCAATTTCCTAAATGTAGACCACCTAATTAATCTATATGTGATTTATTAAACATGCCCGCCTATAAACAAATCTAGAATGTAAAGCGTGGCCATAACATGCCATGGATAACTTTTAGTAAATGTGCGACTTGTAAACTATGTGCAATGTAAACATGAAATTAAATGCGAAGACGTGATGGAGAGTGACCTTGCGATATGCAATTTCATGAACACTGACAGCAAAAATATTCAACAAATCGCCACGAATTATGCAATCAAGCCATGCGACTTTAATATGGATGAAAGTACTTGACATCAACTTCCCCCAATTTTGTTATTAGACCTGTTGCATTAGTTTGGAGGAAAAAGAGAGCAAGCAGATAGATGTATTTTACCTATTTCGAGGTGCCTTCTTGGACCTGCTCGGGCGAAGGGGATCTGATCAATGACAGTAGTCTAGCAAGAACAGGCACTAGGCTCCGACAAGCAGGAGGAGAACACTGTTGAGCAGGGGGATGAGAGCCGAAGATGGCGGTTTATTGTGTATGGGTGCAAGTTTAGCTCCGGCAATGGGTGGCCACTGCTTGCAACAACAAAAGAGTTTGGCTTTTCAAATTTAAGTTTAATAAACATAAAAAGAGATAATAAATAAATAAAGTAAAATAATGAAAAACAGTATAAAACTGATGAAGAAAAAAAGAAGCATTAATGGGGCGATAATACTCTTCGTGACTTGCGGAGAGTTCCACTACATATTTTTGTTTTTTTGTTTTTCCTCAAATGAATATGCAATCACATTCAAGATATGATTTTCCTAGATATGAGAGAATCAATAACACTGCACACCATATGTGCATGACTGTAAAGCTCCAAATTTTCTAATGTAACTGTCCTGATACGAATATAAATGCAATTCTATCCTAATATGTAATCAGAAATCATAAAATAGAGGTTCAAGTTTTGATCAACGACAATAGTCTAGCAACTAGGTTCGGACAAGCAGGAGGAGAACACTGTTGAGCAGGGGGACGAGCGCCGAAGATGGCTTATTGAGAATGGGTGCAAGTTTAGCTCCGGCAAGGGTGGCCACCGCTTGCAAAAATGAAAAAAGACTTTATCTTTTCAAATTTAAGTTTAATAAACGTAAAAAGAAATAAAAATAAAAATAAAAATAAAAATAAAATAACGAAAAAAGTATAAAACTGATAAAGAAAAAAAGAACCATTAATGGGCGATAATACTCTTCGTGATTTGCGGAGAGTTCCACTACATATTTTTGTTTTTTCCTCAAATGAATATGCAATATAAAATTATTAACATTCAAGATGTGATTTTCCTAGATATGAGAGCATCAATAGCTAGGAGTGTCATTGTGTTCGGGTAACTGTATGCAATTCTTGTGCGGGTCTCATTGTGTTCGGGTAACAATAAAATTGATCGGGCATTGTTATGAAGTCAAAATGTGCATCCAGGAAAAGCTTAGGGATGGGGAAACTTGTTGGCTATGTAACCTAGGAACTAGACGGAGAGCCAATACTTTTTACTGCCCCTTTCATGTTTTGCTTTTTTAATTGATATTTGGTTCTCTGTTGCCATATGATTTTACGTTGGACTTCGATTGAATAATGATTTGGGATATGTTATAATAGCAATTGTCCCCAGCACCTAATGATGATAGAAAGAGAAATGACAAGTGGTTTGGACTTCGAAAAATCTACTTGCAAAATGATATATTGACATAATGTACTTGCTTTTGGTACTTGTCCGATCCAGCGTACAGTGTAATATTGCGTTTTAAATATCAAACCATTAGGACCTCAGGTTTTTTCCCCCCTAAAACCCGAAACCCGACCAAAAAAAACCCGACCTGACCGACCCAATTTTTCGGTTCATGTTCCTTCTCATCTTGTTTCGGGTCGGGTCAATCAGGCATGCAAATTGTTTCTAGTCGGATATCATGAAGACCCGACCCGGCCCGGCCCGACCCGACCCATTGACACCCCTATCAATAGCTCTGCACTCCATATGTGCATGACAGTTCTTATCCAGGAAAACTCCAAATTTTCTAATGTAACTCTCCTGATACTAATATAAATGCAATTCTATCCTTATATGCAATGAGAAATTCATAAAATGATGTTCAAGTTCTTTCTCAAACAAGTATGCATATGTATGTATCGCCTCGTTAAAACAACTAGGCCAAATTAGGACAGAACACGCCTCAAGACAATATTTATGTCCAGTCCTTACTTTAGCTCAAACAATTAGAACAACTAGGCCAAATTAGGATCAACAAATCACCATGAATTATGCAACCAAGCCGCAACTTTAATGTGGGCAGCAAGTCTTTTAATCCACTTCTCCAAAAATTTTGTTATTAAGCTTGCCGCATCAGTTTGAGGGAAAAGAGAGAGGAAGTAGATAGATATCTCTTGCCTATTTCAAGTAGACTTCCTCGAGCAGACCAAGCAAACGGAGTTAGATCAACAACAGCAATCTGGCAAGCACGAGTGCTAGGTTCGAACAAGCAGGAAGAGAACACTGTTGAGCTGGGGAAGAACAGCGGGTTTGGCAGTTCACAGTGCATGCGGATGAGCAGGAGAATACCGTTGAGCAGGGGAACGATGGTGAAGTCAAGTAATAAGGAGCTAGTGGAGAGAAAGAAAACTATAAAAGTCAAGGAAGACGAGACTTTCACCTACCAAAAACATCAAACAAATACGAAGACTTTGAAGGATGCACATCAGTGGTTAGAGTAATCAAAATAAAATAAATTTCGTCCACAGGTGCCTGTGTCATAAGCCATAATGCCTAGAGATTATCTCAAAATATCTTATGCAAGGACCACGACTTTTTGTTATACATCTACATCTCGTGAAAGACAGCCAATGATGTCTGTTCGATAAGGAAAACAGAAGCACATGCTTCGGGCTAAACAGATACAAGTCAAGCACACCAACCAATCTCTTAAGCAGCTTGGTTTACTTAACTCGGGGAACAGTACACGAGTTAAAATTTTGCCAACGAAAAATAACTCTCCACGCATCGGACTAATGAACAGGAAAATCGTGTTCAATCCCTTGTGGGAATGAAACATTAACGAAATCCAGGAAGACCAAGACTTTGCAGGATGCAAATCGGGAGTTGTTGCTTTAGCTTTTCTCATCCCTCCACGTACATCCCACATGTGAATGTCATTTGTACCATTACCAGTAGAATTTCCAATCGTTACATAGGTCTATTTTTATTTTATTTTTTTGGATGAAATGTTATTTGACAATTAGTATTGATCGTTGTTCTCTTGCTAAAAATTAACCGTGCTCTAATTTCGTCAAACTTTTTTCATATTTAGTCATACTGTGGTTCTTCATTCCTTAGTCTCTATTGTATTTTTCTACTATACTTACGTCTAGATTTTCATTTATCTTTTCACACTTTAATTTTAATAAAAAGAAAAAACATGAAAAAGAGAGAGAAAAAAAATAATTTGCAAGATCGGGGAGAGAGATAGCGCCAGCAATCCCATCGCCATTGCCAAGTTTGCCACGCTGTTGCGGTAGCACCAACGCCTGGGCCAGTCAATCCAATGCCCCCACCGCCGCCTCCTAGCTGGCGTTACTAAGCGGACCAGCTATCGCAGCCGATTACCTAATGGCTAACCAAAATTGATCTAGAAGGGATTTCACAATGGGAAGAATTAATTCTAGAATTCACAATTTTCTTACTTGTATCATGAAAAGATGGGTTCCACGTGGAGCCCACGTCATTTCACGGTGAAGTAAATTAGGCTCACATACTCCATATTAACTTTTTCTTATATATCTACAAGTCATCAAGGGCAGCCACTTTGTTCGTTCTATAAGGAAAAGCTAACTTCGTCTGTTCGTACCTATATTTAAGTATATTATATTCTCAAATATATGCGGAGTCTTAGCACGGTACGCGTCACGCAAAAGTCTACATTGATCGCATATTCACCAATAAAGCAAAAAACACAGACATTGAATCACAATGATCCTTTGAATATATATATATATTTTGGTAAGGATGATCCTTTGAATATATGGATGCTAAAAGATCCAACAAAACACTAGCAAGCAATAGACTTTTCGAGAAAATATATATGCACTCTAAGTTGATCATATGAAAAACAATCACCTCTCGTTCTTTGTTTTGGATTGCCACAAGCAAAGGTCCCCCGTTTCAAACACATGCCAATAGTCTTGATTTAAAATAGAGGACAAATTATCCTTAAAAATTTTTACTTATGAGTGTTTTTTTTTTTGTCAGAACTTATGAGTGTTTAAAGGTTTTTTTTTTCTTTTTGGAATCTGTACATTCTCAGTAACCTTAAGTTTCCAATGTCTTTGTTTTTGCATTATTGGTGAATATGCGACAAATGTAGGTTTTTACGTGGCAGTTACGCGCAGAAAATTTGCAACAGATCATTGCTAAAGGGTGCTGAAGTAGTAGTTGATGATAGGGAACCACTTCATAGGAGTTGTGGTCCTTTGCATGATCATCTTGTTCGTATGTGTGTTGCGTAGATCATAATTTCTAGTAGATTATACATTGTTAGATAGCGATGCGTAACCCTTTTCTTGTTTAGCAACGAGTGAAGCATACCATAATTAAGGATCGTCAGATAAGCATTTTTGTGCAACTTGCATCAACCAAAATAAGCATCTTTGTGCAACTTGCAGAGGCTAAAATAAATGATTTTGATACATAAAATGTTAAGGATCCACGCAAAAATAGCATCTTAATCTTATGCTATATTTCTACAAGTCATCGAAGACAGCTAACTTTATCGACTCTGTTCGGTAAGGAGAAAATGTCTCTTTCCTTTGTTCTGATGACTACAAAACAGAAACACATGCTTTGGGATAAACAAGAAAAAGCGTTTTGTACACCAAGTAATCCATCAAGCAAGTTGCTTTATTTTACTCTGGAAATAGTGAACGAGTCACAAATTCCCTTATAATCCATTAAGCAAGTTGCTGTGGGCTAACTTTGGCTGTTAAAAGGACCACATTTCTCCAAACAAGCAATTCACGATCATCAACTACTCCAGCACCTTTCATTAGATCATTGCCGCCCCTCTCGCTGCCAATTCTTAGCACTATAAGCTGCCACTTACAAGCCATAACTGAAAAAAAGAGGGGCAAAAGCCAACTGAACACTTGTAAGTTTTCAACCAAAAACAAAAACACACACACACACACACACACACACTAAGTTTTCACGAAGATGTGCGTGCACCGTACGCCCTAAGTTGGTCATACAAAGAAAAATCTCCTTTTATCCTTTGTTTTGAATTCCACAAGAAAAGGTCTTCTCTTACAAACAACCAAAAGTCTTGATCTGGAGGGAAAAAACTAGGAAGACCAAGACTTTACTAGGTACCATGTACCTTTCTGTCTATAAAGTGAAGCAAAAGTCAAATGTGTCGACGGGAAACCAACTTTAATCAATTCCAAGAAGACCAAGACTTTGCAAGGCGCAAAGTGGCAATGTTCCTTCTCTTTTCACACCCCTCCTCTTCCATCCCTATGCGAGTGTCTCTTTTTTCCAGTACAAGTAGAATTTCCACGTATGATATGTCTTTGCTCAAAGTTAACAATTCATTTCCGGGAAGACCAAGACCTTGCAGGACTTAAATACGCTTTGTTGCTTCACTATTCACATCCGTGTTACATCCCGATGTGAATGTCTCTCTTTTCAGCGGTAGTAGAATTTTCACGCGTTAGATGTAAAATTAATAACAATACTATAATTTTCGTCCAACTCATTTCATGTTTAATCGTATTGGGGCTTTTCATTCAGTAATATCTACTGTACGTGTAGGTTTTTTATTTAGGCAAAAGAACATTGGAAGTGCCAATATTTGTGTACGGCACTCACTTTAGTGTCAATATTTTTTTGGATCACTTAAGTGCCAATTTTTAAAAATAAAAATGATTATTTCAGTGCCAATAGTACATGTGTCATGATTTTCGATAAGCCACGTCAAATCACATAATGACATGTATCATGATTTTCGGCAAGCCACGTCGGATTTGGCACTGAAATGATCATTTTTGACAAAAATTGGCACTGAAGTGATAAAAAAAAATATTGATACTAAAGTAAGCGTCGTACACAAATATTGACAATTCTACTATCCTTCTGCCTTCTGCCTTTTTATTTATGTTTACAAGGTTAACTTTAATTATGTCTAGGTTTTCATTTGTGACAGTGTGCTAATGTTGGCACCTAAATTTTGACTTTTTCTTTTAATCATTTTGCGTAAAAAAATTAGGAATAAATTTTAGTTCCGACCAAAAATAATTAACTTAGTTTACACATTTATTTTAGCATACATTACATTCACATTTTTATCGAACTGACAGTGGATGGACTGAATTCAAGATTTCAAACTTGATTGAATTATCTGAATTGAGCTTGGGCCGAAATTTTATGGAATATGACTTAATTAAGTGTGATTAAGTCCTTCGGGGCTTAACTTAAAAAGGTTCTGTGATTCGGGGTCTATTTCATAAAGAGTTATAAATTAAAGCCCCTAACTTTGACCTAATTTTCCCTATATAAGCATGTTTATGCTTCACAAACGGGGGGCCACTTCATTGAATACACGGCCATATTGCAGAGAGTAATCCATGTGAGCGGGAGAGCCGCTCCTTGCAAGATCGGAGGCCATTTAGAGAAAACACACGGCCGTGCCTAGAATTCTTCTGAAGTTGACCAGGAAAAAGACATCTTTCCGGGGGAAGTGGAGCACAAGAGGACAAGACCATGGTATTCTTGAAATCTAAATCTGCACGCCTGTCGCGAACTAAAAAAATAGATATTTCATTTTAATGGATTATCAAGTTAATTATTTAACTAACTTAACTGGAACTCACCCAAGTACATACCAAAACGCAGGTTCAATTGATTAACATGCAATGTATTTTGAATTTGGAGTTACCACTAATCATTTATTGTAGGTTGATTAGAAACCTAAATAAAATAGCGAGAGAACTATTTTATTTCTACAAACCAGAGATTAAGAATACTTAATTACGCTAGATTACTCTAATGCTCTTTCGGTACCATTTTGTTTCACGAAAAATCAGTTGAGAAGGCAACATTAATTGATTTTAACCTAAGTCACTGACAAATGTTATCATGCAGGTGCGCAATCAATTAATTGAACATCCATAAATCAATATAATCAAGGGAGTATGCACCACACAAAACAGTTCTTTTTTAAATTTTTCGATTTTTATATGAATGCATGAAAGACTACACTATATGCGATACATGAATTAAATGCAAGACTAAACTAGATGACATGCGATTTAAACGAATGCACAAGTGAGACCATGATATAATTAAATTAACTACATGACAGTCAAACCCAAATATGCTATGCTATATGAAGTCTAAGCTAAAATGCAATCGAATATGACGTGGCAAAGATGAATGACATAGCATGTACGACATGGTAAAGATGCATGACGTGGCAAAGATGACGTGCCAAGGATGACATGGCATAGATGACATGGTAAAAATGACATAACAATGGTGAATCATTTATTTATTTATTTATTTTGGGATGAATTTATTTCCTAAAATAGAAGTATGTCAAAACACAATTTATCTTGTATATTTTAGAGTCTAAATTGACCTAAACCCTAATATATTAAAGACGAATTATATTAGACGTGAAATTCTATTTAAATATGCAATTTCTATCCTAAAATGCAATCTAATCTAAATATTTTATAAGAATGATTGGACATGCAATTATCTACGTGATGCTATTTTTAAAAGATATGTAATTTTCAAATATGGAAATGAATGAATGCAATTTTTTTTTTCAGAATTTTCAGGACTACATCATGCGACATATATATTCTTAAAAATACGACAATCAAGCAAATCAAATCAATTGAGAAAAGCAAATATGCCAATCAATGTCAATCAATAAAGTGACATATCAATCAAGTTTTGAAATATTTCGCGAATATTTGAGTCATTCTTTAATTCGTAATCTTACGATTAACGATTCGTAATCTTAAGATTAACGATTGAATCCAAAACCTTGCCTAATCGAGTATTTTGTCGATAATATTAAAGACATTCCGATCGTATGGCAAGTTACAAATTAGGAAAGTAAATTTTTCTAAACAACCTGTAAGATATCTACTTTAATGCAATACATGCAAAGATATGCGAATATTTTCAAATAGTCAAGTGAATATATCAAATTTCAAGATAGGAAATTTGCCTTGTTCTTGCAAGATTCGCTTTTCTAACTTGAATTTGACCAGGGATTGCACTCCAAGCTGGACCGACAATGGCTTCAATGGTTGTAGCTGTGAATTCCCAAAGCTTTGGACAGCTTTAGTGATGTCAGCGTTAGCAACTTTGAACAGCCGCGTGCAACGAAGAAATTGAGGCCGAACAATAGAAGGACTGGACACGGGACAACTTGCACTTGTTATGACACCAAAGACACAAAGAGGACCAAAACTTTCAAGCTTGAACGGCACAGTAGAGATTGTTGAGCAATATGGGACTTTTGAATCACCGAAACGGCAGAGGACAAAAGAAAGCAAATTTGCTTCCTGTCCTTTTCGGTACAAGGGCTACAAGAAAGATGAGAAATAGAACAGGAGAATCCGTGGAGCAGGAGCAGAAACAAAATAGCCAAGCGAGGGGCTTCGAGCAGATATGAACATCGCCTATGGGCGTCCTTGGTTGAGCCAAGAGAACGAGACTCTCTTTATTTTCTTTCACTTTGCTCACGTGTATCCCTCAATTTTCCGAAAAAAAATTTAGTGCCCTTTGCCGACCTCTCCATCATCTAGGTTTAGGGTTCTATTTATGAAGAACTTTAAGTGTTCTAGACCTAGTGGTGAAAGTATTGAATCATGCCAATTAGATTAGAAATCCTAGTTAGACTAGGATTGAATTTTAGCCATTGGATTAAAAAAAAAAAATCTGCACTTAGAGGAGTCTCGCATTCCTTTAAATTTTCGGCCATTAGGGGTAAATTAAGGACTGCCGAAAATTTTTATGATAAGGGCTCAATGGATGGATTAATAACTAGTCCATGCTTTTTCCAATCTAAACATGAGTGGGTTGAAATTTAAGCCCAAGGACATCTCCCATCATCTAATTAATTTTCGCACACCTTTCATGTGGATTGAACTGGCCGAACACTGCATCTAACCAAGGACTCATCCTTTTATGTGCTTAAACTAGGCTTTATGCAAATAATTGACATTTTAATTAAATCCTTTTTCTAAATTATAAGCTCCAAATTTTTGCATATATGTCCTTGAATTGCCTGTTAAAATTCTGTCTCGATTTTGAGCCGAAGTAAAAAAATTGACTTTCGTCGACCGAATGGCATGGTCAAATTTTACATACGCTGGCAACAAGCTGAATTTTGTCAAGAAAAGGAAATGAAATAATAAGAAAAGGAATCTTGTCCTCTGCACTTTCTTTGACCGAACTCTGTGAATTATTGGACGTGAAGATTGGGTCCAAGAAAGGTAACAGTATATACATGTGATCCCCATCAATTCAGACGAAAAAGAAAATATAGGCTTGTGGTCTTCGGGTGAGAAGTGTGGACTTGGTCAAAGGTGCGGTTTCCTTTCTTTTTCTGGTTTCACGAGGAGTTGACAAGTATTGAAATCGATTAAATCTTGATATTAGATTTGTATTTAATACCTTTGCGAGATTAAAAGATTATTTTGCTAGCAATTAGAGGCTAAATACTATGTGCGTTTTTAGATGTAATTGGGGCTGAGAAGCATCAAGAGTGTGCTTATGTAACTCGAGTGATCCGTAATCTCCGTATATCGCTTGATCTATAGTGGAATTCATTATTGCTCTCCCCGTGGACGTAGTTCTTTATGATCAAATCACGTATATCTAACGTCCGATTTACTTTACTCGTTATGTCTGTTTTATCGATCCATCGCTTGTTCCGCACAATATTGGCAACAAGTTTATTGTCAATTTGAGTCCAAACAACCTAACAAATTAAGCTCAATCTTGCACCGCTAATCCAAATAAATGCTAATGCAATACACACACGAATAAAATATACATGAAAATTATTTTTGGCGAGAACTAAAGAAAATTCTTATTTTTATGAAAAATGCATGATTAATAGAATTCAAAATTTAGGTGTCAATAACAGGTTGCAATCATTCAACTTTCTGCATTGCACCACCTCATGCTCCATCCTCCATAACAAAGCCGCTATTCGGACGCACCACGAGCTCGATTTTCATTGTTAAGTTCCGGCAAATAGTTAGCGTTTGGTTTATATTGTTGTATGTTAAGTCAGTTCGTTTTTTTTTTTTCGCTACGTTTGCTAATTTTTGCAGGTTATACTGGTGCTTTCCCCAACTCGACAATTCCAGCAAAGAAAATCAGTATTTATCTGTGTCCTAGACGTGCTCAGTATTGTCGCGACAATCTCGCCACGGAGACAGTCTGTGAACCTTGTCCATAAGCCAAGGCCAAGACCCTTTGATGCTTTCGATGTAGTACGCTGAGTTCCTATCCACGCGCTCATTAAGTCCTTGCGACGCCAACTTGGCTCTGGACGTTTACAAGTCGTCCACTCGAGGGGCATCAACTGCAGTGGCCATGATCCTTGTTGACTAACGCAGCCGCATGTAGACCTTTCCTCTTGCAGCCTAGCTCCATCAGAGTTGATGGAGGTGATAACCGTAAGTTCTCTAAGGCGGAATAAACCATGAATCATCAAGCAACTTCATTGTGGGTTCTTCCCACCACTGATCATCACCGTCGCTAGCCGCACGAGTTTGCCGGTCTCGAGCCATCTCATCCGTTGAGTCGAAATCGCGAATCAATATCCGTGATCTTTCAATTTAGGTAAGTTACATTGACTAAATTTGATTTTGTTGGTATTGTTCCAATTTTGAATCAATGATACCTCTTGCATATATTTTCTGGACAAAAAACCTAAACCTAAATCTAAATTAGTAAAATTATTTTTCATAATAGGCAATGTTTACTTTAAGCCAGTCATATCCTACCCGTCTGCTATTTGGGTGTGATCCTCTGGGTTAGTAAAAACGGGAAGTTAGCTAATTCGATTTATTGCCATTCAAATCCGATTTATTATCTTTATAAGCCAATTTTAAATTCTGGTATTTTAATCTTTTTTCGAAAAAAAAATTCAAAAAGTGGGTATTCATGATGATTTGCCATTTTATGTCGCGTTATTTGGAATTTCGGTTATCTTTTGATGAAATTGATTTTAATTATATTATCTAAGAGTCATAAAAGATTTAGTAAGATAAGGTTTCCTAAAAACCTTATCTAATTAAAGCTTTAGGTAGATTTGGTTTCTTAGAAACCTTATCTTACTGGATAATGTAGAATAAAATTGGGATAATCCAATCATTCATGTTTTTTATTTTTATTTTCGAGAATTCACATAAAAAAATATACTAAAATTTGCGCAATCATATCTTGTATATCTCACACATATCTTTGCATATCTCATATATGCATATCACATGTTATCTTGCATGACATATTTTGCATATCATACCTTAGAGTATCATCATGTTATTGCATACCATATTTTTTTAAAAAAATTCACGAATGCATCTCATTATATTTTCAGGTGTCATATTTTTTGGTGTTCGCATATTTGCATATCTCGTGTTTGCATCTCACACTTGCATATCTAATGTATGCATATCTCGTGCTCGCATCTTATTTTTGCACGTTATGTCATTCATATGTTATAAATATATCATATTGTGTCATGTCGCATGTTTGTATCGTATATATGACGTTACATGATATCATATTTGCTCTGTCATTATGTCATTTGCATGTCAATATAGAGAACATGTCATTCATCTTAGGCTAGTTAATTTAATGTTTGGGTTGTCAAATTGAAGTCACATGTGCCTTTAATTAAACATGAATTTTCGTATGGCTATTGCATGTTTCATCTAGATTTGATTGACACTCATATCATGTCGTTGTGACTTGCCTTGCATTTCATATCATGATTTGGGTTTATGCTATGCCATCTCGCATGTGTAAATTGGTTAGTTAATTTCACATACTGGGAAAACATAACTTTAACTTTGTGTGTCTAGTACTGCATTCCTGTCATTCAGGCTACTCTCATGTCATTACATCCATGTTTTTCATTAATGCATTCATCATCATCATTCATGCATATGCATTTAAAAAAGTGACAACATAAAAAAAAAACCTTTAATGAATTTAAGGTGAATTCAATCAAGCTTGAGTTGCCAATCTAGTATATCTCATGGAATTAAGGTATTGAAAGGGTATTAGCTTTAATTAGTTAAGAATCCTTAAATTCTGGTTCCTAGGAATAAAATAGTACTCCCGTTATTTTTATTTAGGTTTCTAATCAACCGACCATTAATGATTAGTGGCGACTCCAAATTATATATCATTCTAATTAACCAAAGTTGCGATTTGATAGGGCTTGAAAGGTTCCGTGTTAGGTTAGTCATTAAAATTAAATTGATAATCCCTTATGCTAAAAAATTTGAATTTTAGGTAGAGAGAGAGAATTTCTGTTGGAGCTTTCCAAAACATCTTAATGCGTTGGATTAACGTCATTGTGAAGCGCTCGATAAGAACTTAAAAACTTAATTTATCTAATCGAAGAAAGTCACTACAAAAAAACACAGTTTAGTAGCGAAATTCGCGACGAAAATACTTCCGTCGCAAATTCGCGACGAAAGTTTTCGTCGCAAATCATCGACTAACTTTGAAACAAGTTCGAGTCGTGGCAAATTAGCAACGATCATACGATCTCGTCGCTAATTTAGTGATGAATTTCATGATGAAATCGTAGTCGTAGGGAATTAGCGACGAAAACTTCATAGACGAGCTTTGCGATGGAATGTTCCGTGGTAAATTAGTGACGAAAACTTCGTCGTAGCTAATTAGTGACGACACGCTTTTTCGTCACAAATTGGCTATGAATGTTGCGACAAAATTGATTTGTCGTCACCAATCCATTGTCGCAAAATGTAGCGACGAAGATGAGCCGTCGTCGCTAATTTACGGCGGATTTTGCGACGAACAACTTTCGTCGCTAATTTGCAACAAAAAGCTAGTCCCGTTTCGTCGCTGATGCCACCAGGCATTCGCACATTTGGCGACGAAAAATTCAATTTGCCACGAAATCCACGACAGATTCTGTTTGTCGCGGATTTACGACATAGCCTACGGATTTTTATTTTTTCTTTAGCATCGAATTTGCCGACGAAATTTTATTAAATTTTTATTCTTCTCTACGGTTGAGTTTTGCAACGACTGGGCACGAGACGTTTTTAAAATTTGTGATAATGACCAACGATAAACTAATTTCTTTTATTAAATGTAAAATTAATTTACAGAATTTATAGTATAACAGTACTATAAATACATTACAGTTACCCACCAATCCCTATGTGATCTTATGCCTACTTGACCGCCCCCAAAGGTTATCCGACAAAATTGTCTCCATTTCTTTCGTCCAAAGTTTACACCAAATTGGATCCACTCCAGCAACTGCAACAGGCAAAGACGCCCCAGACGTGACCATCTCCAAGGACCAACAATCAATTATACACTGACAAAAGCAACAAAAAAAGTTAAACATAAACATTAGATGCAAACAAAAGAATAGTCAAGGCACAACTTAACATGAATAAAGCCATCACCTATTAAAACTAACGGAATGACTTATCTCTGATGGTCCACTATACCACATGCAAGAAGCACCTGCAACATAATAAGATCTAATGCAATAAATCTTACCCTTTCAAACACAAGTGGTCCTTTAATTAAAGCAATCTTGGTTGAGAGCGGGCTTTTATCATATAGGACAACCTGTGGCAGTCATAGGGCAATGTCATGATAGAAAAGAGAGAATTAATGGAATTTAAAGAGCATGAACTAAAGTAAACAGATAAATAATGATTTGAATAGCCGAAGCATCTAAAATTGCAATTCAAGATTGCGACTAAGGTAATCTAGACAAAACTCATATATGGCAATCATCTATGAAGATTCACAATGTCGATGAAATTCGATCAACTACTGAAAATGCATTAAAATTTTGGATTCTTAGCCATCCCCTATAGTGGAAAATCGACATGATTGGCCTTTTGAATGAAGTAAAATATGTCTGCTCAAAAGGATATTGTGCTATATTTCTTGGAAATGAATGAATGAATGGAGAATGAATCAGACCATTAACTATTACATAATAAGCAACTCCCATGTTGATTTCTGTATATTGACCGTTGAAGCCGATAAACTAGAAAGAATTGTAGAGGAGCCATCACTTATAACAGCAATAGAACACCTTAAAGAAGGAAGAGAAAAGGGAAATGAGGCAATACTTGTGGTGGGAAATGGCACATCATAACCTTGACACCATAATCCATTGTTTTTTCATATGTTACCCGAAACCCACGTCCAAGATAGACCGAGAGTATATTAGCAACCTAATCAATACAATAAGTGAGATCAAGAAGGATATATATGAGCTAAATTGGCTTTTGGATTCTCAGCCCTACTATGGTGTAGGAAATGGACATTATTGTCCTTCAGAATGAAGAGGTTATACTTTGGTACTCAAAAGGATATTGTCTTGTGTTTCCTTAAAGGTAAAGGCATGGAGAATGAATTATATCATAACTAGCTGATAAACTAGAAAGTATGGTAGATGCTCTGTACAGCCTCTACCTTAGAGAAAGGGAAAGGAAGGCAATACTTGATCTGAGAGATCACCATTGCCACCATATTTCTTTAATTCTTCAGATATTACATGAATATCAGCTCTGGAATGGACCTCAAGCTTATTAACAACCTAATAAAAAACAGAAGTCAGATCCATTAGGATATATGTTGAGTCCAATTAAACGAGATGCAGAAGGATATAGCAAAGACAGACTAATGCAGATAGAAAATTGGTCTAAACCAAACACCACATAACTAGAAACATATTGCAGAAAAACATGACCGGTCATAAAGGATGCCGGTTTGGATCGACCTTTAGAAACCACCCGCAGATTGACATAAAATCAAATTGATTGTATTAAACGATACTGATCAAAAGAGCATTTAATATGACGGCGAAGATAACATTTGCAGTCAAATAGAAACCCAAAGTTTCACGAATTCTTCTGAAACATAAAACACGATACACAAACCAAACAAAACCCTCAATCCATCAATTTTCAATTACCATGAATAGAAAAACAACACCTGTGGTAGCACGTAAGTGAATACCTCTACTCCTTCTCCACAGAGTTCCTACAATAGAGCCATATAGCTATTCCAAATATAATAAGACCTAAATATTATAATAATATGAAAAAGACGATCTAAATATTATAATAATATGACTACGAAATACAATATGCAACTGGTGATGTGAATGCGAAATCCAACTTCCCTGGCATCCAAAAAATCACTCATGATTGAAGAAAAATGATGAAGTTCCTCAGGACGAGATTATAATAAAAATTTGGGACGAAATTGACATAGAACAAATGCCAGCCAAACTTCCCAATTATACATAGCTCTTTTAGCAGTGACATCTTCCTTACAAGCTCGCTTGACTAACTTATTTCCAATCATACATTGAGAAGCGTTCAACATATAGAGAACATCAATAAATAACTGAATATTCCAGCATTTGCGGAGCACTGTTTCATCCAAAAGAAACTAGACATGGCTCTACTGATCTTACCCTGCATTCAAGATTCTCTTAGGCACACTTTCTTTCCTGTCTGTCGGCTGCCTATAGTATGGAGTATGCTCGAACCACCTCAATGATTGGAGCTCTACAGAGACGGCACTTCCCTCCACCACGAAATAATTCATCTGCATATTTCAAACAAGTGCACATGTGCCAAGATCTGCAAAAGTTAATGAAAGTAAGCAAGCAACAGATGTGATCTCTCCCCAAAGGAACCTTCGGCATGCAGTTAGCAAGTAAAAGCACGACCTTCGGAAAAGAAAGGGCAAAGCCATCATACCTATACAAGAAGGAATCAATATGGCTGTCACAACAAACACAACAAGCTGTCTATACGTGCTGTTTATGGAGCTAAATCACGAAAAACATCCTCATCATCTACATGGTCGTCATTGCGGCGCTTATCATTAGCCGGAGGTATTGGAGGAACCTGAGTTGGATTTATGTTAAGGGTTTACAAGACCATTGCCATTTGAGCCTGCAAAGATTGTTATTGTATTTCCTTTAGTGTTATTCGTTCGTCTTGCCGTCTCATTTGTTCGTTTTGCTGTTCAATTTTGTCATCTATCGTTTTATTTGTTAATCCTTCTCCGCAAACACAAGCGTCAATCAGCTCACTTGTTGGGTCCTCGTCAATTCGTCTCCTCCTTGAAGTACCCGCATTGGAGGATGAACTTCCACCCTTTGCGACAAATTCCCACGACAAGTTCCCCCACCCATATAATTTTCCTCGCTTCCCCACCCAACGCCTCCAGCCACATTTCCGTATTGTCGGCTGCTGGCTCAGACGCAGCCCCACCATCACCAGCACCAGCCGCACTCATTAAAAGCTCATCATATTTTTCCAACATCAAGAAAATAGATACGCAAACAAAATACCTTCATATACGTAACCGCCATAAATACTAATTAATTAATAGTTTTCGTTCTAGTCTCCATTAAGGCAAAAGTATAACCTTACATACCTTAACAGATCTCGTCGGTCGCCAACCCACGTCATATTTTCTTATGAAAAACGCGTTGGAACGTAGCTACAAACATCGCTTCGGTCCCCAACTCATTCGCCTACGAAACATAAATGAGTAATTGAATTAAATAAATTAACTTACAACATGTTTAACGAACTTACCAATCTTTTTCTATGCTCCCCTATGTTGATAGAACCCCCAACATATGTTGCAGACGGAGAAGACCCTTCACTCGAACTGGAAGCTCGATTATTCGCATTTTATTCACTCCCCCGCTTCATTTTTTCACTTTCCCAAACCCTCTTCATCTCAGTCCAATCTTCAGCGGTAATATAATGTGGGTTCACATCTTTTGTTTTTGCTTTATTCACGACATTACGCATGTGATCACCAACTTTTCTCTTAAATATTCTTCTAGTTTCATTGTCTTGCCATTCATCCCATGTGAATTTTTGCTGTAATCAATAGACAAACAACTGGCTTAATTTACGCCGAACTTAGTTAGCCAAGTTAATTGAAACACAAAAATTACCTTGAACTCGTTGCACCACAACTCTCTCACTTCTTCTGGCACGCTACCGTAAGGAATCCACTGGCCCCTCCAATAATTATTCACTATCCTATTTAGTTCCTGCACGATGTCCGTGGCATTTTCAAATCTGCAAACAAGGACAATTCAGTTCACATCCAGATTTACCACTCAAACGATACCCTAAATATTACATTTACTTAAAAAAAATTGAAGTACTTACGAGTCCCCTTGTAGGTGTATCGCACGTCGGCTATCTTCTGAAGCTAAGGTCTCCTGATCACTCAATTGTTGTACTGGAGAAGGTGAAACTGAGGCAGATGAAGGGCTAGCAGATGAAGGGCGTGATGAAAGGGAACCGGAAGATTGTTGGGTTGGGGCCGAGGACGAGGAAGGGGAAGGCGAAGAGGAAGGGGAAGGGGTTGCTCGTCTTCCTTGTGAAAATACACCATGCATTTGACCTCCGTCTCTACGATATTGACAAATCGGAATGTTAGACAAATATCAAAAAACATATATACATATATTAGGGACACATAATGACGTACATCACGAAGCTTATCATTTTGGTTCATAGAGCACATGATA
The DNA here is from genome assembly GCA_028455895.1 of Rhodomyrtus tomentosa. Taxonomy (NCBI): domain Eukaryota; kingdom Viridiplantae; phylum Streptophyta; class Magnoliopsida; order Myrtales; family Myrtaceae; genus Rhodomyrtus; species Rhodomyrtus tomentosa. Next base: position 40,804,703 of record JAPCWY010000003.1, on the reverse strand, counting down.
AACTTGAGAAATCGAAAGAATCAATGATTGCCTCTGATAAAGAAATGATATTGTCAGTTCGTAAGATGTATTGAACAGAGTAAGACTTCATTTCTTTTGACTAAAGTCAATATCGATATGGTGAGAAGTATGATTATCTACTCTGATAAATTGCCATGCATCTTCCCAAAGAAAGCCACAATTTCAGTATAATGCACAAACTAACTAATACCAGAAAGCTTGAATAGCTGAAAAGCAAAAGAAAAAATTCCAAAAGAACAAAAACGAGGATGCATCGCGAGGAACTGACCTGCTTAGGTGGTCGGAGGTGGCTGGGTAAGAGGTTTGCCCTCCTCAAATGCACTAGGTCTCGGGCATGCCCTCCTCAAATCTATGGGTCTCGGGCTGGTCGGGGTTGCGGCTCGAGCAAGGCCGGCTGGCGGTGAGGCATGGCCGGAGAAGGGACTGGACGGCGGGTGATGGTAGAAGTTGTAGTGAACGGCAGGTGTGGTTCGCTTGGTGAGTAAAAAGAGAAAAGGAGGGAGAAACAGAGGCGGAAGGCCGGCTAACAGTAAGGCGTGGCCTGAGAAGGGACTGGACGGCAGGGTGATAGTGGCGGAGTCTGTAGTGGACGGCGGGTGTGGGTCGCTCAGCGAGTCAAAGGAGGAAAGGAAGGAGAAGCAGAGGCAGAAGGCCGGCAGGTGGTGAGGCGTGGCCAGAGAAGGGACTAGATGGCGAGTGGTGGTGGAAGCTGTAGTGGAAGGCGGGTGTGGGTCGCTTAGCGAGTCAGAGGAAAGGAAGGAGAAGCGAAGGAGGAAATGAAGATGTCGTAAGGGGTGTTGGGAGATTTTAGGGCATTTTAGCGACGAAAGAAACAGTTCGTCGCTAAAATGCAACTCAGCATTTGCGACAAAAGTGCATTTTCCTCGGTAAATTGCGGCAACAAAATTTGGTTTGTGTCGCTAATGTTGCACGAACTCCTTTTTTTTCGTCTCTATTTTTGCTAATATTTTTTTAAAATTTTTCGACACATAGCTATTGTCTTCAACATCATAATTAGTTAAAAGTGTCAAAAATCCTAATATTCGTCTTCGCCTTCGTCTTCATCTTCATGAGCATCATCCTCATCCTCTGTCGCGAAATCAGAATCTTCATCACCATCTATATTTGATTCGCGAATTTCAGTTATATCCACATCTGTTACTTCTCCATATGGATCTCGTAAAGTCGGAATGCTATATTCCTCAACTTCAACCGTGTTACAAACTTCCTCTTGTTGATAGCTGTATCCTTCCAATATCCCTCGATTTTTCTTCGTGCTTTGGTTTTGCATACAGCCCACCAATCCGCTTTGTAGCGTTTCAAATTAGGATACGATGCATAATATACTTGAATTGGTTGTTGTGTCAAGACAAATGGTTCATATTTCATATACCTTTTCTTATGATTTACTTCAACCAAATTAAACTTCGTATATACCTTCATTCCTTTGACAGGGTCAAACCCCGTGCACTTAAATAACACAACTCGCATTAATAGTCCAGGGTACTCTACCTCTATGATTTCATTCAACAAGCCATAAAAATCATCTTTCGCACTACCACCATTGGATGACCGAATACACGCACCGCTATTCATTGTGGCTTTTTCCATTCCGTACTCTCGAGTGTGAAAATTATAGTCGTTTATGAAATATGCTGGCCAAGTTCATACCCTTTTTATCGAAACCCATGACAAATGATATAGCAATCATTGCTCTTCGACTTGATCACGATTGCTGTGAACCTGAAGTCACACATGCAAAGTCAATAATATTTTTGTAATTACTGATTTATAAAACATTAATAACTTGCTTTTCAAACATAGGAAACTTACATATGTTTTGAACCATGTTGCAAATTGTTCATCGTACAAACAGTCAACCTCATCTGGCGGTAGTCCATGCATTAAAGTTAGAAAAATCCTATTAACAAATACTATTTATACATTGACAAACATTTGACACACGATAAATATATCTGCAAAAGTACACTTACTCGAAGTATGGCCCCACTTCTGAACAGTTCAGCATAATATATGTATGGGCTACCCGTCATTTCTCATATGTTAAGTAACGAAACTTACATGCGCCGTTTGATCGACCAAGATAATTGAAAATAGACAACAATTTGCAGTTGGGATCAATGGGCCCCTCATCATTTCTTCATGATCTCCACCTTTCGCACTGTACGTGCAACTCAAAATAGTATGATGCAAATGTTGTCACTTCTTCCATAATATATACATTACAAATTGAAGCTTCAACACATGCCTTGTTCTTCACTTTTCTCTTCAAATGATAGAAGAACCTAATTGCAATAGGAAAAAGTTCATCATAACATAATAAGTAATAAAGTAATTTCAAATTTATTAAAAAAATATTTTACCTCTCAAATGGATACATCCAACGAAATTGGACGGAACCTGAAACTTTGGCCTCGTAAGGCAAGTGAACTAAGAGATGCTCCATTGAATCAAAGAACGACGAAGGGAATATCCTTTTTAAGTTGCAAAAAATGATTAGAATATCTCCCTCCAGCTTCTCCATGTGCGATACTTTTAACACCGTTGAGCAGATATCAAGAAGAAAATTACTTAACTCTGTGATGACGCCCCATACAAAGTTCAATAGAAGTTCCTTGAAAGCTATTGGAATTAATCTTCAATGAATATGTGGCAATCATGACTCTTCAGACTTGTCAACTTGCATTCATTTAAATCAACACATCTCCCAAGATTTGAAGCGTATCCATTAGGAAATCGCACAGATTTCAACCATTGACAAACAACCCGTCTCTACTCCTTGTCCAATGTGTAAACTGCTTTTGGTTTGGTCCCCTGCTGTTGGCATCCACATCTAATGCCAGCCAATCACAAATAACTCTCATATCTTTTCTCGCATTCAAGTTGTCTTTCAATTTTCCAGTGGCATCCATCACAGTGTTGATGACATTATCGAAAATATTCTTTTCTATACGCATGATGTCAAGATTATGCTGAATAAGATGGGTATTCCAATATGGTAGATCCCAAAATACACTACGCTTAGTCTATTTATGTGCGCTTCCGTACGCAATAGTCATGCCATGGGGGTTTTCAACAACAGTCGAAAAGTCACTCACTCGCTCCCAAATTTGATCACCAGTCAACCTCAATGGTAGGGGTGTTCTTTCAATCCTATTCTTGATGAACTTTTTTTTATTCCTTCGAAATGTATGATTTATCAGTAAAAATTATCTATGACAATCAAAATAGCTGGGCTTCTTATCGTGTTTTAATCTGAATGACTTTGATCTATATATACATATCGAAAATCCTAAGATCCTAGGTGTACTCCATCCATATAACATCCCATAAGCTAGAAAGTCATTTATCATCCAAAGAAGTGCAGCCTTCATTACAAATATTTGATCAGTAAAAACATCATATGTAGGAACACCTTGATCCCATAGTTGTCGTAACTCCGCAATCAATGATTGCATATAAACATCTATCAATTTTTTTCGATTTTGTGGGCCAGGCACGATCAATGTCAAAAACATATAAGGTGTCTTCATGCACATACCAGTTGGCATATTGTACGTAGTTAAAATAACTGGCCAACATGAATAACTTTTTCCTGATTTTCCAAATGGGGCAAATCCATCGGCACAGTGGCTTGAGACGCATAAAGCCTTTACAATATGGGGATTAAGGGTAGATAAAACAATTGCTTGTATGGTCTACACTTCTGATCACGACCTTGCCTCCTGCTAATCTTGTACCTCGATTGGCCACAAAATTTGCAAGATTCAGCATTTTCATCATCCCCCAATATAACATACAACCTCCACCACATACATCGATCCTTATAATTGTAAGGTATCCATTAGCTTCTTCATGTCGTAAAAATTATCTTGCATGATATTATCACAAGGCATTGCTTCCCGCATTACGTCAACGAAAGAGTTGAAGCAATTCTCGGACACATTATGCTCTGCATTGATGTTTAACAGTCTCGCAGTCATTGATGACTTAGCGTGGTTGTCACAACCTACCCATAAAGGTTCATCTGCTGCTTCAACACTTTCCTAAACTGAGTAAATATAAAAGTTTCATTGTGCACATTTTCATCAAAAGTTGTTATTCCTGCATCTTCAAATTGTGATGCATAGCTAGTGCCCACTTATTCAATTGTAGGAGCAAGAGTAGGAGCAAAACTAATACTCGCATAATTCGATTCTGAAACATAGTTCTGACCAACTGCATTGATCACCATCCTCTGGTATGGGTTCAATTGGTTATAGTAGTTACATTCTTCCCCAACTAAAAATTGATCACTTCTTCGATATTCTTCATTAAATATAAATTGTTCACCATGGCAAGTCCAATTATAATAGTTCAGAGTGAACCCAAATCTACAAAGATGTTCTTTGACTTGGTCACACTCATGAAATATATTATTTTTGCACCTTTTTACACTGACACCTTAACTTATTTCCATCCATCAATTCAAATTTACTATTAGCAAAGTCCAAAAACCGTTCCAACCCAATACGAAATTCGTCGGTCAATCCTCGTCATCCAGGTAAGTTCTTATTATACATCCAAGCCCTCTCCCTTTCCATTATGTCTATACAAATATTAAAAATCTCATAAAAATACCATATCCACTATTTATTTTTCTTAATTAAAACCATAAAATCATAACAATTAAAATTCCTTCTGTGACGAAACAATTACTTTGAAATAGAAAAAAAAAACAATGTCAAGAAGACTTACCAAAGTATTTGGCTGAAATCTTTGTAGTTGAAAGCGGTCAATTTGAAGAGAATTGCAAGGTTCACTGGGTTTGCGAGGCTTTTGATAAAAAAGAAAAGAAAAAATTACTTAAGATTCATGAAGCTTATGGCAATTGATAGAAGAAAATGGTGAAATAAATAACAATTTATTCTAATCTTGTGAGGATATGCCATAATTCCATGTGAGAAAAGGTCAAATGCACCGCTCATCTTCTTGAACAAATATAATTACTATTATCAAACAAATATGACAGTGAGCATATTCATTCAAACCTTTGCAAAAATAATGCTGAGGATATGCGAGTTTTAATTCCATGTGAGAAAAGGTCAAATGCATATGGATCAAATTTCAGAAGACAAGTCAACTAAAACTACTCGAGTAATGCAAGGAACCACAAAAATATGAAAAATTTGTGAAGATATAAATATAGTCTCAATTTCCAGTGTACATATGTCTCATTCATACCACAATAGGAAGAGTATGTGCACTTTCCAATAAAGTGCTTAATGCGATAGCTGAGTTCACGTTCCACATGGACTTATTTAACTGTTGAACTTGCTTACTTGATCTGCAAATCAATGGTGATATAAATGTGAGACACAAAATGTAATATTTGTATCAACGGTATCAAATAGTAAACGTGCGTGGCATATTAACAAAACTATTAAGTTTCAATAATGCCCGATAGGCAGAATGCCGCATATGCATAATAGCATATAAACTATATGACCTGACTTCACAAACTCCGAGTTAAAAGTCAACTATAAAAGCTTTTATGTTCCTGACAAACGTACGCACTGCTCATCCTTTTGAACAAATATAACTACTATTATCATTATCTCATCTTGTTCACCATGGTTGTTACTGAAGAACAAACAAGGGATATAGCTCTGGCACATTTATACAAGAACAGACTATTAGTGATGAAAAATCAATTTTAGTCTCTAGCTAGGGACGAAATGTCCAAAATTTCATCGCTAACTAGCGACGAAAGTGAAACACTTCGTCGCTAAGTAGATGACGAAACTTGCAGAGAAACACCGCGTCGAAAGCGCAAAAATGTCACAAATATTATCCCTAATTTTGCATAACTACATTTTTTACGGACATACCTTAACTTATTTCAATCTATGAGTTCAACTTTACTTTGAAATAAAAAAAAGCTACAATGTCAACAAGACTTACCGAAGTATCCGATTGAATTTTTTTGTAAGAGAATAAGGTCAATGATGAAAATTGCAAGGTTCACTTGGATTGCGAGACCTTTGAATGGATACGTGCCTAAAAAAAATTTACTTAGGATTCATGAAACCTTAAGGCAATCGATAGAAAAAATGGTAAAATAAAAAACAATTTATTCTATCATTACCATACGAAACAAATAAGAATAGAGAAGACAGAAGGCAAAAAAGAAGAGAGAAAGAGAGGACGAAAGACAAGAGTGAAGAGAGTGAGAAGGTAAAGGGGCTTTAAAGTGTGAGAAACACCGTGTACGAAATAATGAATTAGCGACGCAAAGAAAATTTCGTCGCTAAAAGCCGAGAAATGAATTAGCGATGAAATAATGTGATCGTCGCTAATTCGCGACGAAAATGGGAATTTGTTGCTAATTAGCAATGCATAATTTTTTCTTCGCTAACTGTGTACTCGGTTTTCAATCTTCTTGAATTGTCATGTCATTGAGCAAAAGAAGCGATTGTAAGTGCAAATGACTGTACGACAATGTGATTGAAGGACTGCAGTGGGTGAGGATTTGCCTGCCATTTCATGATTCATTTGCGGAAAGGTTCAGAAGTCTTTCAACAATTCAGTTTTTGGAAACGTGATTAGCGACGTACAAAGGCTTTCGTCGCTAACAGTTAGCGAAGAAAAAACGATTTTGTCGCTAAAGGCCGTGACTAAGTAGCAACGAAATAAGATGGTTGTCGCTAATCCATGACAAAAAGAATAATTTGTCTCTAATTAACGACGAAATTAACTTTTCATCGCTAACTGCTCGAACTGTCATCTTAGTAGCCAAAAGCAGCAATTGTATGTGTACAAACGGTGATTAGTGATGAAATGGACTTTTCGTCGCTAACTGTTAGCGATGAAAAAAGGATTTCGTCACTATGTAGCGACGCAACTACAACTTTCGTCGCTAAAAGCAGAGAAGCGAATTAGCGGCACATAATTTTTTCGCCGCTAATTGTGCACTCGATTTTCAATCTTCTTGAACTGTCATGTCACGGAGCAAAAGAAGTGATTGTAAGTGCAAATGACTGTACGACGAAGTGATTGAAGGACTGCAGTGGGTGAGGATTTGCCTGCCATTTAATGATTCATTTTCGGAAAGGTTCAGAAGTCTTTCCACAATTAAGTTTTCAGAAACGTGATTAGCGACGAACAAAGGCTTTCGTCGCTAACAGTTAGTGGCGAAAAAAGGATTTCGTCGCTATGTAGCGACGCAACTACAACTTTCATCGCTAAAAGATGAGAAGCGAATTAGCGACAAAATTATTTGGTCGCCAATCTGTGATGAAAATAAGAATTCGTCGCTTAGTAGCGACGCAAATTTTTTTTCCATCGCTAACAGTGTACTCAACTTTCAATCTACTTGAACTGTCATGTCACTTAGCAAAAAAAGCTACTGTAAGTGCAAATGACTGTACGACGAAGTGATTGAAGGGTGGATGAGGATTTGCCTGCCATTTAATGATTCTTTTGCGGAAAGGTTCAGAAGTCTTTCCACGGTTCAGGTCACGAAAATGGTGATTAGCGACGAAATTCACTTTTTATCGCTAACGTTTGTTGACGAATAAAGGATTTTGTCGCTACAGATCGATGAAAGTATATGCCATCGCTAAAAGCCGAGAAGCGAATTAGCAACGAAATAAGTGGTCGTCGCTAATCCATGACGAAGTGAATAATTTGCCTCCAATTAGCGACAAAATTAACATCCCGTCGCTAACTGCTCGAATTTTCATGTCAATAGCCAAAAGAAGCGCTTGAATGTGCAAAAACAGTGATTAGCAACAAAATGGTCTTTTGGTCGGTAACCTTTAGAGACGAACTAAGAATTTCGTCGATATGTAGCGATGCAGCTATACTTTCGTCACTAAAAGATGAGAAATGAATTAGCGACGAAATATGTTAGTTGTCGCTAATCCGCGACAAAACTTTTTTCGTCTCTAAGTGGTTGCTATTTGGCTACGAAAATACTATTTCGTGGCTAGAACCAAGAACAAAAGTAGTGACGAAATCATTTGTTCATCACTAATTTTGCACTATGTTTTCAATTTGCTTTTATTTTTTTATGGAATGTGCTTTTAACAGTCGTGTGAGCGGCCATTTAGTGTAACATTCCGAATTTTTCATCCCCTCGAAGCTTGAGATATGAAACGAAATCTCAAAATTGAAAAATGAAAAATAAAGATTCCAACGTTCTAATTGAATTAGACATCGCCTTATCAAAGGTAATTCGAATCAGAAAAACGGCGTTCCGGACGTTAAGGGTAAAATTACCATTTTGCCCCTCAAGCCTTGGTCTTGTATTTATAATTGGATAAAGGCATTTTGATCAATCACAATACCCTATAGGCTGCCGAAAATCAAGAAAAATGAGGGCCATTGGATGAGCCTTGATTAACATGAGGACAAGTGTCAAATGATTATGCATTAACATTGATTGAATCACCTTTTAACCTACCATTCAAGCTTGTTGACCAAGAGAGAATAAAGACTAAACTCTCTCTCTCTTCCTCTCATTTTGGTCAGCACTTTCTCTCTCTTTCCTCTCTTCCTTTTCATTTTTCTTCATCATGGCCGAGAAGACCCGTCGCCAGCTCGCCGCCCTGTCCTGACTGCTTCACTATTTCGGCCATATCTTTGTCGTCTGACATCGTATTAAGGTAAAACTACTTCCATATGAAATCTTATTGTCTTGTGGTTCTAAGGACATATTATAAGCTCCATTTGGCCAAGCCGTTTGTCCCATAGAACTGCTTGAGTAGGCAAAGGTCAGGTGAAGTTAAATTCTGACCGGTTTTGGGGAAAGACCTATTCTAGGGTCTTTCGGATTTCAAATAGCTTCAAATCTTCAATGAGGTCTTCCACACTTATAGAATTAAAGTTGGATGAGCTGTGGTTGCAATTTTAGTTGAGTTAAGATGGGTTTTCATGGCTGATTTGAGGCGGTTTTTCTCGGGCAGAATCTGACCGCATGTACATTGAGTGGAAGCGGGCTGATCGGAAGTCCTTGAGGTGTCATTTTATTTCCAAATCTTCGGTGAGGCTTCCTAACTCTTAGAACAACATGTTAGCAAGTTGATTATATGGTAAATCAAGGTTTAGAGTTGAATTATGAATTGATTAAAGAGGTAGAGGGCAGAATCGAATTCTGCCCCGTTTTGGTTTGGATGAACCAAGCCCTTTGAGGGCTGTGGGAGGTGTAGCCATGCTTTAAATTCGTCGTTAAGACATACAAGAATGTTAATTGAGATGTTAATAAGGTGTATGCTCCATGAATTGGTGATTGGACTAGAAAAATTGATCGTTTGACAAACTTTGGACTAGGTTGCACGGCTGCCTTGTTTTGGGATCAAGGGAACTGAATCTTTGGAGGAGTCTTGGAGGGAATTTTACAGATTAAATTGAAAATTAAGTGACTCTTAAACCTTTGTTAGAAAGTTAGGACACTACTGGATGGGTTTGGATGATATATTGATGAATTTGGGAGTCTATTGCATTGATTGTTCATGATCGACTGAGATAATGGAGGTGTGAGTTGTGTGTAGTCCAGATAATGAGAAATTATAACTCTCATGGCTAAATTGTTGTTATGTGCATTCGACTGACATGGATGCTGGTATGGCTATGTGATATTTGGCCTTGAATGGCGACTGTTTGAGAAATATGAATGAGTTGGTAAGAGAATTGAAAACCTGATGCGTTTAACGCGGGTTTTTCAATTTGATGGTCTGAGGCGTAATGACGCGGACCGAGCCTAAGGCGTATTGGCACGGGCATAGCTATTGAAAAGAGAATTAAAAACCTGGTGCGTTTAACACGAGTTTATCAATTTGATGGTCTGAGGCATAATGACGTGGACCGAGCCTAAGGCATATTGACATGGGCATAGCTATCAAAAAGAGTATTGATAGCCTAATGCGTATTGATGCGGTCTTGACCATTAAGATTAAATTTGTGATTAGCCTGATGCGTATTGATGCGGGCTTAGCCATTGAGATTAAATTTGTAATTAGCCTGATGTGTATTGACGCGGGCTTAGCCATTGAGATTAAATTTGTAATTAGCCTGATGCGTATTGACGCGGGCTTAACTATTGAGATTAAAGTTGTGATTAGCCTGATGCGTATTAACGCGGGCTTGGCCATGAAAATTGAAAGTTGTGATGAAATTGAGGATACACCTTTACTTATGAATTTAATGTTGTGCTAGTATGAAACTTGGTTGTGATGGTATGATTGTCCTCGAATTGTGATTGCGTTATGCCAAACGTTTCAAGGTGCCTTGATGTTTTATTGCCGTGTGTTGTTTTATTGCATAATCTGGGAGGACTTATGGCCTGGTCTAGGTTTAGGGTGAACTTACTGAGATTTATATCTCACCCCATCGTGGGATTAACTTTTTCATGTCCCAAGCAATGGAAATCTGAGCTTGCCAATGATCGATGTTTGAAGAAGTAATTATATAAAATGGATTTATACTTTGGTAACTTTAGAGATTTCATGTTACCTTGAAGTTAGAGTTGTATCCTCTGAACCTGTAGTCGGCGTTTATAAAAAGACGTACCTTATGTCCTGAGTCATCTTAAGGTTGAATTGAATGGAGAAGTTTCATCGCTTCCGCATGTTTGTATCATTTAGAAGTTATTAATTGTTGGCCGACGGATCCTGGGTACCACCGAAAGACAAGACGGCCCTGGTGGGATTTTGCGTGCCTGACAAATGCGGGGCGTGACATCCCCGTTTGTTTGGTATTAAAGCAATGTCAGCTCAATCCAATGTAATTGAAACTTGGAGCGATAAGGGGCGATAACTTGAGGACAATTAGGTAGTGAGATCTTGAGGGATAAGCATGGATTGCTGAATCTTGAGGACTATATGCTTGAACTTGTGTAGTATTCTAAAAGTCCTAGTGCCGACTTAAGGGATGATCTTGAGTGATATTATCAATAAGGCTCACAAGGAAGTGAATAGAAATTGAGGAGTTATAAGCTTGGATTTGAGGTTGCTAGAGAATAACTTATGAATGAAAGGTCGCTTGGGTTATATGATTGTGATTGTGGTTTATCAATAACCCAACTTGGGGAGTATGAGTTATAAAGAGACAGGTAGTATTGGTGGATTCAGGCTTGAATTGCGTGATATCTTGATGGTTTAGCTATTATTTGCTATTGTCAACCTTAGTTGAAATGAGGTGAGGTGTATACAAGGTATATTGGATTAAAGGTCAGTTGTGATCGAATACTTATGGATTTGATTTAGTTAGCGACTCCACTTGAGGTATATAGTTGAATATAGGCAATTAATCGGTGGAATTAGAACTCTTTAATGGATAGGAATTGATTTGAAGTCGATTTTGATATGACAAGTGGTGAGGACAGTCATGTTGTGCATGTGTTTGTGGCTTTGAAACGAAAGTTGATGAGGGTGCATGCATGAACTTATCGTTGTTGGACTTAATAAACTATCACTTGGTATGGGACAAGTTGATGGAATACCTATAAACTGTAATAAAATATGGTATGAGACATATGGAATAGGGCTTTCTCTGTAGATGTATGACTTGGAACAACCTACAACGGCCAAGTTTGATGAGGGCGGGGAGTGATCGTCGGGACAAAGAGGTTCGAACAAGGAGCAGCTCCTAACAGGCTTCTAAGATGCAAGAGGCAGGAATGACCCAAGTCACAACTTGAAAGGGGAAGTCTAGGTATCAGGTTGAGTCCAATTATGGTTAAAGATGTATGACACGAGATTGATCCTCGAAGAAGATGTTCAAAAATGGCATGACATGTGAAATGATGCCTGTGATTGGCATAATTAAAAACTTTATGCTTGGCGGTGGATGCCGTTTGAAAGGAAAAAAATTGATGTTTATTATTGGCCTATTGGGCATGTTTTGTAATTGGCATCATGTGATTGGCTTAGCCAAGGTCTAATTGAGAGAGTAAACGATCTGTGGGGTTTATACCCATTGAACTGATGTCTATTGAAAATGAGATAGCCTGTCGCATATATGACAGAGTGGCAAATGCCTTATGCTAATGGTATGAGATATTGACTTATAGAAATGATGCCTTGAGTATTTGCTGGGTGTTGACCTAATTGAGTTTTAGCCTAGTTGAGGCTGGCTTGATGAATGGTTGCTGCCTAAGGACGATTTGAAATCCTTGTATAAAGAGCAACTAGTTGAGAATTGTTGAAAACCACTGATAGTTGATGATGAAAGATAATGAGATGAGCAGTCCGAGACTGTCGGACTTGAGTATATGACTTAAGTATTTGATTTTTAGAGGGAATTGTAGTGTTTCGAGTGCCATAAGAACCTAATGGGGTTGAACGACAAGAGAATCGTCACTAGAGGAGCATTGGCTTGAATATGCAAGATATGAGATGACTCTAGAACTGAAGGAAGTTGTTAGAATTAAGCAAAGATGAGTAACCAAAATATGAGTGCTAGAAAAGCGTTTAGCTCGAGCTTGTGGACTGTACAAGACCTAAGAGTTGAAAGGGTCATGAAAACTTTGAATGGAAATGAGAAAGTAAATGGGTAGGTAGACTCGAGAAGGGACTGTCATTGTTATCCCAGTCACTGAGACTACAGTTGCTTTTGCTAGCAAAGTGAATGGTAGAGATCATAGGAAAGGCGATAGAAAATGAAAATCGCTCGATGGAAAGCTTGTGGAACGATGTATAAGGCTGAGATTGACTAAGGTTCGATGGAAAAAATGATGCCTAAACTGTCTTTCTCTAGATTGAGAATTTAGACAAGAATCTTAGAAGTATTGAATTCATTAAGGTAGGGAAGCGACTCTGATAGCTATTAGCCTGAAGAGGCTATCGGCGATTAATGAAAGGCCACCAAAGAAAGAATTTTCCTTGAAGGCATGATATTTGCCTAGATTGTCTTCGTTGAATTGTTTCATGGAAAGTACCTTTTTGAGGTTACTCGAGAGTAAGGATTGCCTGAACTTTAATAGCTATGAAAGGACCTGAGGAAGGTTGATCATTATGAGACAGGTTCTCAAGGTCGTCTAAGCATATTAAGGGTGGTCAATGACCCTTTTAATGAGACGTGAAGTCTCTGAGTGGATTGAAATTTAAAAACTTTATGGTCAATTACTATTCCTGAATCTGATGAACCGTAATGGACATCAAGGAAAGAAGTGGATGATCGAAAGAGGAATAAGTAAGAGAATTTATGTTCATGGATTGTGAGAAAAGAGAACTTCACTTATGGAATATAGAATGTGCCTATAAGGAAAGGTCGTTACTTTGACATAAGGCTTATGGTGATTAACCTTTTGTTATCCTAAGGAATAACAAGAGACTGATGTGTCAGTCTGTCAGACCTTGTGGATTTTATGAGATTGATTGAGGTTAAATCGAAACCCACTAAAAGTGACACTGCGAGTTATCACCCCTAAAGAATAGGGCATACGATTGGATCATGACATGATCATTGACGGAAAGGAAGGTGCATGTACTTGATGGTCCAGTTACTTGCGATTTTAATGAATTGATGAATAAGCAAAAAGGGTGATTAGATTGTAATCGCAAGGCAACTTGAGGAAGACGAATTGAATATCTAAAATATGAATTTGTGGAGATCAAGGAAGAATGAAACTTGTCACTTGAGGTGGTTGAACTATTAGAAGGAGAATGTTAAAGTGTGGTGGCATTAGAATCCGGAAGTAAGGGAATTGCTGCTAACAAGACTCCAAGACGGATGTCCTATAGGATAAGAAAGACAAGGTGGATTCAAAGTAAAAGAATGCCACTAAAGTGTATGATTTCCTTCATAGGATAAGAGATCCAAGTGGGGAAGGAAAATATATATATATATATATATATATAAATACCAATTGTCTTGGTGCTAAAAAGAAACGTTTGGACTAACGAGGAGGACGCAAGCTTGAATGATTTCTGAAAGCCAAGTCCAAGAAGCTATCTTGTGAACAACGTTGAATTCCAAGATGATGTCGAGGTTCAGTTGATTGGACGAAATTGAGATAAGGTCGCATTAACTGGTTGTGAAATCAAGAAGTCAAGACACTAATGTTTCCTGAGAAAAGAGTGACAAAAATGAGCAAAATATTATGTAGTTCAAGTGGGGATTCATGAGAGCAGAGGGCCAAGGTTTGAGCTCTCAAGTGAAAAGCATGAAGAATAGTTTAAAGATTCGACACCTGGTAGAAAGAAACTGATAAAAGTTAGATGGAGTATCCGAGGAATAATTGGATTGATTGTTACCATCATTGGAGACGATGAATAGACTCATTTAAGGAGTCATGAAAAATATGAATAACTTTCAGGAGTATCCTACGGACTCTAAGGAGATGCTCGTTGTGTGTTGCTACTTGTGAAAAGCACGAGTTGTGGGCCTGATGAGGTAAGATTCCTCAGTAGTGAAATTTCTGAGAAATGAAATCCTTATGGAGCCCTTGAGGAATAGAATAAATGATGAATCGACTAAGATTGATGTGAGTTGCGGAAATTGAAAGTTTCCTGGAATTGGTGAATTGTTATGGATGGATCAGGGAAGATTTTCCACAAAAGCAATTCCATGGATGAATGAATACAAAAAGAGTTTTCGAGAACTTACGTCTAGTTGATGACTACGCCGACAATAGTGTTCATATTTGAAATTAAAAAAGGGGTCGAGTGAATCATAATGACGTGACGTAGAAAGGAAATTTGAGGCATAGTAATGAAAACTGAAGTGGGATATGTGAATGCATCGTGATAGTAAAGCTATATGAGTTGAAACGTCTAATGCATGGTTGGAGTTGGCTTGCAAATGTTCTTGCGATGAAGTTGGAAAACACGACTCGCATGGAGAGGTTTCAAGTTTACACGAATCATAAGAATTTGAGGTATGTGGTTGCCTAAAAAAATTGAATGAGAAACAACGTGTGTGAACGAGATTGCTTAAGGACTAAGGATGAAATATTCTATATCGCCTAGAAAAGGATGATTTAAGTAGCGGATGCATGTAAGTGAAAATTGAGTTCGTGCATTTAGCGAATAAAGGATAGGCTTTGCCCAAGAAAATAAAAGATTCAACTCCTAAATTGGAAGGTTGTCAATTGACTAGTTTGATAACACCTGAAGCATCAAGCTTGAAGTCAGAAAGGAATTGAGATGTTGCAATGAACAGACCCTAACATTTAAGGGATTATGGAAATGGATAGAATAGGAAGGAAATCCAGATTTTCAGATACCTAGGAAAGAAACCTCAAAGTTGAGGGTAGAAACCTTAAAGTCCCATGGACGAGAGTACGAGTCCAATATTGAAAAAAAAACTTAAAAAATTGACCTCATCAGAAATTCAAAGAGAGGATTATGGTGTCCCTTAGGATGACATAAAGGTGTGCCAGACTTGCATCGGTATTATCGATGGAATGGACTGAAAGTTTGGTTAGTCGAACATGGGGTCAAGTATTAAACGTGCCGACAAGAAAAAGGCATGCCCTGAAAGGATTGATACGCCGAATGGTATGGGCATTAAAGAGTACATTCTGGCGAAGGTTTAGTAATAATGGTGATGGACAAATGGAAGAAAATGAGGTGAATGCTCGAGGATGAACTGCTGACAGATGTTATGAATATCGAAAGAGAATTGAGAGAAGCAAATCAGATTGAGGACTGAAGGAGACAAGTCCTAAGGAAAGGAATTATCCAGAAGAATGAGGATGCAATGAGACATCGATACCCCAAAGGACTGAATTGCATCCGATCCCTCGAGGCTTGAGATATGAAACGAAATCTCAAAATTGGAAAATGGAAATAAAGATTCCAACGTTCTAATCAAATTAGACGTCGCCTCATCAAAGGTAATTCGAATTAGAAAAACGACATTCCGGACGTCGAGAGTAAAATTATCATTTTACCCCTCAAGCCTTGGCCTTGCATTTATAATTGGATAAGGGCATTTTGGTCAATCACAATATCCTATAGGCTGCCGAAAATCAAGACAAATGAGGGCCATTGGATGAGCCTTGATTGACATAAGGACAAGTGTCAAAGGATTAGGCATTGATATTGATTGAATCACATTTTAACTTACCATTCAAGCTTGTTGACCAAGAGGAAATAAAGACTAAACTCTCTCTCTCTCTCTCTCTCTTCCTCTCATTTTGTTCGGCACTTTCTCTCTCTTTCCTCTATTCCTTTTCGTTGTTCTTCATCATGGCCGAGAAGACCCGTCGCCAGCTCGCTATCCTATCCTGACTGCTTCACTGTTCTGGCTATATCTTCATCGTCTGATATTAGATTAAGGTAAAAACTACTTTCATATGAAAACTTATTATATTGTGGTTCTATGAACATATTATAAGCTCCATTTGGCTAAGCCGTTTGTCTCGTAGGTCCATTTGAGTAGGTAAAGGTTAGGCAATGTTAGATTCTGACCGGTTTTGGGGAAAGACCTGTTCCTAGGTCTTCCGGACTTCAAATGGCTTCAAATATTCTGTGAGGTCTTCTACACTTATAGTATTAAAGTTATATGAGCTTTGATTGCAATTTTAGTTGAGTTAAGATGGGTTTTCATGGCTGATTTTAGGCGATTTTTCTAGGGCAGAATCTGACCGCCTGTACACCGAGTGAAACCTGGCTGATCGAAAGTCTTTGAGGTGTTATTTTACTTCCAAATCTTCGATGAGGCTTCTTAATCCTAGAACAATATGTTAGCAAAGTTGATTTTATGGTAAATCAAGGTTTAGAGTTGAATTATGGACTGATTAAGGAGGTAGAGGGAAGAACCGAATTCTGCCTTGTTTCCGTTTGAATGAACCAAGTCCTTTGAGGGCAGTGAGAGGTATAGCCATGCTTTAAATTCGTCGTTAAGATATACAAGAATGTTAATTGAGATGTTAATGAGGTGTATGCTCCGTGAATTGATGATTGGACTAGAAAAATTGATCATTTGATGAACTTTGGACTAGGTCGCACGGCTGTCCTATTTTGGGATCAAGGAAATCGAATCCTTGGAGGAGTCTTGGAGTGAATTTTACATATTAAATTGAAAAGTAAGTGACTCCTAAACCTTTTCTAGGAAGTTAGGACACTATTGGATGCGTTTGGATGATATATTGATGAATTTGGGAGTCTATTGCATTGATTGTTCATGATCGACTGAGATAATGAAGGTGTGAGTCGTGTGTACTCCTGATGATGAGAAATTATAACTCTCATGGCTAAATTGTTGTTGTGTACATTCGATGCTGGTTTGGCTATGTGATATTTGACCTTGAATGGCAACTATTTGAGAAGTATGAATGAGTTGGCAAGAGAATTGAAAACCTGATGCGTTTAACGCAGGTTTGCCAATTTGATGGTCTGAGGCGTAATGACGCGGACCGAACCTGAGGCGTATTGACGCGGGCATAGCTATTGAAAAGAGAATTGAAAACCTGATGCATTTAATGCAGGTTTGTCAATTTGATGGTCTGAGGCGTAATGACGCAAACCGAGTCTAAGGTGTATTGACGCGGGCATAGCTATTGAAAAGAGAATTGAAAACCTGATACGTTTAATGCGGGTTTGTCAATTTGATGGTCTGAGGCGTAATGACGCAGACAAAGCCTGAGGTGTATTGATGCGGGTATAATTATTGAAAAGAGAATTGATAGCCTGATACGTATTGACGCGGGCTTGGCCATTGAGATTAAATTTGTGATTAGCTTGATGTGTATTGACGCAGGCTTGGCCATTGAGGTTAAATTTGTGATTAGCCTGATGCGTATTGACACGGGCTTGACCATTGAGATTAAAGTTGTGATTAGCCTGATTCATATTGACGCGAGCTTGGCCATGAAAATTGAAAGTTGTGATGAAATTGAGAACACACATTTGCCTATGAATTTAATGTTGTGCTAGTATGAAGCTTGGTTATGATGGTATGATTGTCCTCGAATCGTGATTGCTTTATGCCAGACATGTTAAGGTGCCTTGATGTTTCATTGTCATGTGTTGTTTTATTACACAATCTAGGAGAACTAATAGCCTGGTCTAGGTTTAAGGTGAACTTGCTGAGATTTATATCTCACCCCGTCGTGGGATTAACTTTTTCAGGTCTTAG
This sequence comes from Rhodomyrtus tomentosa, assembly GCA_028455895.1. Classification (NCBI taxonomy): domain Eukaryota; kingdom Viridiplantae; phylum Streptophyta; class Magnoliopsida; order Myrtales; family Myrtaceae; genus Rhodomyrtus; species Rhodomyrtus tomentosa. The sequence continues at coordinate 40,786,595 of JAPCWY010000003.1, read as the reverse complement.
GCGATAGAAATCTGAGCTTGCCAATTATCGGTGTTTGAAGAAGTAATTATATGAAATGGATTTATATGTTGGTGACTTTAGAGATTCCATGTTACCTTGAAGTTAGAGTTGCATTCTCTGAACCTATAGTCGGCATTTATAAGAAGACGTACCCTATGTCCTGAGTCATCTTAAGATTGAATTGAATGGAGAAGTTTCATCGCTTCCGCATGTTTTTATCATTTAGAAGTTATTAATTGTTGGCCAACCGAAAGACAAGACGACCCTGGTGGGATTTTGCGTGCCTGACAAGTTCGAGGCGTGACATGCATGCTAACCATTCTAATTTTCTGATTCTCATCCCAGAATAGTAAAAAATAAGAATGTCGTTTGATAATATAAATAATTTTGATTCTGATTCTGTTCTCATAATCAATTTTAGAGAATCAGAATCATTTTTAGAGAAAAATCTAGAAGAAAAAAAATAGGTTTTGGAAAAAGAAACACTTTTGAAAACAACAAAATATGATGAATATCGTATCTCTCACTTTTCCCTTTTAGTTTTCTTGTCACTTTTCACTCTACTTAATAAAAATAAAATGAAATGAAATAAAAATAGAAATTCTTAAAAAATTAAAAAAATAAATAAATAATCTCGAAATATAAAAAAGGTTAGATTATGCTAGTTTGACCTTATTTTTATAAATTTGGATCTAAATTTCATATATTTCACTGACCTACAACAAATATTATAGAAGATGAAGGCATCCAACATCTTTCTATGTATTTAGATAACACGACATTTAAAAAAAATAAGTCCTTAATATGGGAACATGTCCATGCTTCATAAAACTTCAAACATCATATATTTAATTTTATGTTTCATTCATGACATGTTATAAAATAATGTATTTTAATTATTTTATGTGCATTGAAATTTAGTCTTCAATTTATGATGAAATTTTACAAATGAACTACATAGTTATTTGACTTAAATGAAAAAAATAGGAAAAGAAACAGTTTTTTGAAATATAAATTTTGTGCAGTTATCAAACAGGTTATGATTCCCTAAAACTCATTCAGAAACAGAATTAAAAAAAGTTATTTTAACCATAATCAGTTTTGAGGACCAAAATCAGAATGACAGAATGAGAATGATTACCATGCAAGCCCTTAGTGATTGTGCAAAGCAAATGGGACTCCACGAGGAAGTGATTCATGGACTTCGTCACAAATCAGCGACGAGATTTTTTTCGCCGCAAATGTTTTGTAACTCAAATAGTGTTTTTTTTGTAGTGAGTTTTCTTAGATAAGGCGTTGTTTCAATTCAGTTTGGGTTCTAGGTCGCTGGATTGATTCTAGAGGTGGTTGAACTATGTAATCAATGTTGCAATGAAACTAGTCTGTTGTGGAACCGTGGGATTTTATGGAAGTAAATTTGGGGTTACGATTTTGCCGAGGTGAACTTTTGAAGTTTATTGTGCATTGTTGGAAACACATTTGCACTACCATGTTTGGCACCAGTTTTCGCCCATTTCTTGGCCTCCTTTTAAGCGTGTCAGTTTAGTTTTCCAATGACTCGGGACTCGCTTGAAACGGCAGCCTGTAGAGTTCGTTTTTGAAATTTTGCATGTGAGTTGCCGCAGCACAACAGGCATCGATAGTAGTTCTGCTTCGGGCGAGCTTTTGTTAGCACACTGGAGTTGTTTTGTATAGGCTTTGTTTAGTCGGCTCTTAGTTAAGACAGTTATTACTTGATTTCGATATCCATTTCTTACTTATTCTTCTTTTTTGGGTCGAATATCCATTTCTTACTTGATTGATTGGATTTCGAGTTTTTCTGTTTATGGTAGTTTTGATTGTTTGGTTTCGCATTTTCAGTTTGTTATTGGTAAAAAGAGTAATTGATTTATTTCAAAGGTCAGATAGAGTACTCACAGGCTTAGGGTTAAGCCTAGATAATTACACATATACCCTTAACTTGTTAATACTCTAAAGTAATAAACCCAACACTCCCTCTCAAGTTGGAGCGTACATATCAAAATGTCCTAACTTATTACAAATATATGAAACTCGTCCACGCCGAAGAGGCTTTGTGAAAATGTCTACTAGTTGCTCTTCAGAATGTGTGTGCACCAACTGTATGTCTCCAAAATTCACCTTTTCCCGAACAAAATGATAATCCACCTCTGTATGCTTCGGTCATTTGTGAAACACTGAATTACTAGCAATATGAATAGCAGATTGATTATCACTACAAAGAGTAGATGATCTAGTTATAGGCATTCCAATCTCAGTTAACGACATGCGAACCCATTGAAGTTCACCTGTAACATTAGCCATAGCACGATACTTGGCCTCTGCACTAGATCGAGAAATCACGGACTGTTTCTTACTTTTTCACGACACAAGATTACCACCAAGGAAGACACAGTATCCCGAAGTATATCAACAATCCATAGTACAACCAGCCCAATCTACATTAGAATATCATTTCACCTCCAAAGACTCAGGAGTAGAATAAATGGCTATACGAAGATGACCTTGATTATGGAACACAAGTCCTTAACCTGAAGCACCCTTCAAATAACGAACAATTTGTAGAGCGGCTTGCCAATGAGTAGTACAAGGAGAGCTCATAAATTAACTCACCACACTAACGGCAAATGAAATATCCGGACGAGTAATAGTAATATAATTCAACTTGCCTACTAACCGATGATATTTCTCTGAGTCATGAAGAAGTTCTCCATATTTTTTTATCAAGTTTCACTCCAGGATTCATAGGCGTGTCACTAGGCTTAGCATCATGCAAGTCAACCTCCTTAAGTATGTCGAGAGTATATTTTCGCTGGGAAAAAGCAATACTACAATTAGTATACGCAACTTTGATGCCAAGAAAATATTGAAGGTGGCCTAAGTCTTTAGTGTTAAATTCCGTCTGTAGAAACTATTTGAGTTGTTGTATACCTTCAACATCACTTTCTGTGACAATAATATCATCGACGTAGACAATAAGATAATTATTGAGAATTCCTTTTTTAAAATATTATTGCCAATTCAGGCTCTTATTTGAAACATACTATGTCATTTCTGATCTCATTTAAAACAAAGTTTACTTGGGAATGCAGCTTTTCGAGGCCATCAGAAATGACATCAGTGTTGACCCTAAATTACATTTGACGATGACCCTTTTTTAAAATATAATGGCCAATTCATGCTCTTATTTGAAACATACTATGCCATTTCTGATCCTCATTTAAAACAAAGTTCACTTGGGATCTTTATTTAAAAAAATGAGAGGACTTTGAGCCCTTATTTAGAATTTTCCTAGAAATAATTTTCAACTCATTTTTAAGTTTTCAACCAAATGTCAAATAATACCATCATTTACTTAAAATAAATTCTAAAAAACTATTTTCTAAAAACACTAAATATTCAGTGAAACGATCACAACCTAGTTAGTGAAGAGTTTTTTTTTTCTTCAAGTGGTATTAATATTACACGTGTTACTAACTCTAAGGCCCTATCTGTTTCGTGAAAAATATGACATTTTTGGAAAATATTTTTCAAAAAGTCGTTTTTCAGGAAAATAAATGACATTTTCTAATGTTTGACTGAAAACGAATTGGAAAATATCTTCCGTCGTTTGATATGAAAAATCATTTTCCTCACTTTTGAAAGGACTTTTCTAATTGGTCAAAAATGTTTTCCTAAACTAATTTATTTTTAACGAATCAAATGCCAGAAAATTCAAAAAACATTTTTTTGGAAGTTGTTTTCTGCAAAACAAAGAGAGCCTAAGAAGTGGGTCTTTCTCATAAAGAGTACTCGATTGGAGCTCTCGGGCTTGATAATGAATTGTGTGGTGTGTTTGTGAATTATATTATGAAGAAATTACAAGTGCTTTGAAGCCAATATATTTTGTATTGAGATTATTAATTCTACTGCGTGGTTTAGAGATTATTTCGTGAGGTATTGTGAGGGATAAACATTGTGAGAGGTATTACAGGTTGGGAAATAATGAAAGAATTTGAGTAACTTGGCTCCATTTGTTTCACAGAAAATGAACGATATGGAAAATATTTTTCGAAAAGTAATCACTTATATCGTTTAGAAAAATTAATCAACGAAAAATATTTTCATCATCGATAATAATCTATGCCTAATTATTTTCATAGGCGATGAGAAAAAATTCATTTATTCATTTTTTAAGAGATATAAACGATTATTTTTTGAAAAATATTTTCCAAATCACTCATCTTTTGTGAAACAAAGGAAGCCAGTGTGAGCATAATTTCCATCATATGCCTTGTTCTATAATTGAATCCTTTGTTGCTCTTCCTCTCGAGTTGGTCTTACAAATAAAAGCATGCATTTTACTTATTTAATTGTTCAATTTCTTGCTTTCACAATAATTATTATCACAGCTTGATTTAGCTAAGGTGAAGCAAAATTGATGATAAAAGAAGAATGAAAAATGAAGATCGATACATTTGATGGGAAAGATATTAGTTAGTAATAGTGTTAATACCACAAAAAATCTCAAACTGACACACATGTGATAAATTTACTTTAAATTATTTTTTGAACCACAAAAAATCATAAATTGGTACACTTGTGATAATTTTATCCCAAATTGGTACATTTGTGATAATTTAACTCTTTATTAGTTTTCCTTAAATATAACCGTTGAAGTGCTAAGTTTATGACACGTGACAATTGACGGACATACCGCTTTAAGATTTTTATCCTCTGTTTGTCACATATGTACTAATTTAAAATTTTTCGCGATATTAACTCAATTTAATGGAGGGTAAATTTGTCGCAAATATACCAGTTTAGAGTTTTTCGTGGTCAAAAAAATAATTTAGGGTAAATCTATCACTGATTTATCACTTTAGGGTTTTTAGTGGTCAAAAAAAAGTTGAAGGTAAATTTGTCACAATTGTACCAGTTTAGGGTTTTTCATGGTCAAAAAAAAATTTAGATAAATTTGTCAAGGGTGTATTAGTTTGGAGTTTTTCATGGTATTAACCCTTAATAATATATATATTAACAATCAGATATACTAGAAGAGTCTGCACTTATTCTATCTAGGAAGTGTTGACACGTGATTTTTTATCATGTATTTTTCTTTTATTTATGAAAATTCATAAAAAAAATTCATAAAAATTTGAAAAATTACAAAATCATATTTGGTGGCCTTGGCCAAGCCTAGCGAACCATTTTTGACTAAAAACTAATTTTTCATATTTGTCACATTTTTGGTATTTTTTGGAAAATAGGAAAATGCATGAAAAATCAGGAAAAATAGTATTTGAGGTCACAAAAATATAAAAAAAATAGTCAATATTTTTATTTTAATTCCCTTGTCATTTTGACCTCATCAAAAGTCAAAATTCGAGTTTAATCTTGTGTGTTTCTTTATAAGGCATGGGGTTGAATTTGTCAAAAAAAATGTGTTTCGAGTCTTTTTATTTGTAATTTTGGCATTTTCGGAGTCTTGAAATTCAATTTGATTTCCCTGCATTGTAATTTAGTCCAATTGCTCATCAAAATTGCACAATTGCACATATTTGCCAAATTTGCGTATTTTTATTGCGATTTAGTCCCTGGATTTGAAAAAAAATGAAATTAATTTTAATCTAGAGGCTATCATGCATGAATGAACATTGACCCATAGGTTTTTAACCTCTCTGAATCCATTGGTGGGGTTAATTGGACTCAATTTGGTCATTTAGGGCATTAATTGAGTATATTTCATATTTGGATTAAACTTGTGATTTGGGGGTTTTGCATTAATTTGAATAAATTCTTCACAAAAATCACATTCCTAAATGAATTCCATGCCATATAATATGATTTTAAAGTCAATTGCATGATCTTTGGACATTTGGACGCCCAATTTGAAGAAATTTACTTAACCAGGTAAATTGGGACGGGTTAACCCGACCCAGTCAACCTGTTGACCAAAATTGGTCATGAGCAAAAATGCTCTTTGCTTGTTCTCCTTTTTCTTGGTACGTAGGTGATAAACAGAGAAAGCGAGGTCAAATGGAACCTAAAACCGACATGCCCAATGGACAATCCTTGGCCGGTGGACTTCACATCTCTGTCGGGTGTCATCCAACGGTTGCGAGCAGTTGGCGCGCGAAGGTAGACGAATTGAAGGTAGACGAATTGGAAGTCTGGTAACAGACTAAAAGAAATCTGTTAGAGGTGGGAATCAAGGGGAAAAAAGGGGGAACTCATTCTCAATTTTGTAGAGGGTAGAGGAAGGTAACAGACAGGGAGAGAAGAGCGAAGAGAGAGAGAGAGAGAGAGAGAGAGAGAGAGAGGGAGAGGGTCGGACGAGTCCCTTCACAGCCATAGCCGCAAGCCTTCATCATCAGGTCCAGAGCAAAACAAGGCCGACGAACCATCCTCCAAGTTTCATGACACCCCAAGGAACCTCCAAAACCAAGCGGCATTTCATTTTATCGCAAATCAGGTCCGGACCTCTTGCGATCTCTATCTCGGCCTCCAATGGCATCTTGATATTCCGTGGATCATTTTACGCGATATCAGTTCCGATCTGTTCCTCATGCTTTACTGATTATGTACATAAATTTTTTGTGCATTTTCATCGAGTATCCTCTCCGGTTGACCTCCAAAACTCTTCGATCAGTCACGAGCTCCATGGCTTGTTTTGGACCAAACTGAAGCCCATTGACGGCCAGGTAAGTATTCTCAACCTTCTATGATGCTTTCTGATCGATTTACTTAGCGAAGTAATGTTAGAAATGGCTAGAGCGAGTAGTCGCCGAAACTTAGCTTCGGTTGGAGATAGTAGGCGTGTGAGACGTGGTTCTGCTGCCGTGAGGTCGATATATGTTGCAAAGGAGGTGACGATGAGTCAAACACCGTTGGTTTCGCGTCAATCGGATGTCGAACGGCCGAGATGTGGCCTTTCGACGAGGCGTTGGCGAGTCAATGCCAGCGCCGATCATCTTCTTCGGTGAGGGTGTGATCGATCAACGCCCGTTGACCTGGGTCAACGCCCATGTGGCGATGACGTGGCACCTATGTGGCTGCCATGTCATTCATTCTGTTATAACCGAATAAAAACAAACTTGATCCGATGGTGGAGCATTAGCCATGTGTCGAGATCTCGCTTTTTTGGAAATAAAAATAATTTTCTAATGAGAAATAAAAATTAATCGGACGACTGTAATTCAATCGGACATTTCAATCTTGGTCGTCAGCTTCTAGTGTTAGATTAGGTCGTTCATAAGCTGACACGTGGCGCAATCAAGGCCTTAGGTTTGAGTTTGGGCGGGAATGAAATTTGAGCGAGAGAGGATTGATACGGTGTCGTTTTGGTGCGGACTCGGATTCGTATAAACCGGGTCGACTGCCCGTGGACTGTGGGTTGGGTCACCCAAACCGGTCAGAATAAAATCTTTTTTAAAATAAAAAATTCAAAAAATGATTTTAAAAATCTAAAAAAACGGAAAAAATTCTAGAAAATTCCTAGACACTACAAAAATTCTCCAAAATTGAGGAATGACCACAGACAACTGGTCAATCATATTTTTGAGATTTCTCCTTCGGTCTTCCTGAAATTGACAATTTCATCCTTTAAAAGTAAATCGACTCCGTTTGGTATATGAGATATGTTGAAAATGCCTATATTGGGATTAGGGTCAGTTAGTCAGCTAATCCTTCTACTTGGGTTTTCGAATCTCTTCTTTTTCAAAGTGACGATTTTACTCCTCAAAGGGTAAATCGTCTTTCCTATTCCAATGAATTATAAAAATTACTCAAGATTAAGATTTGGGGTCTGATGGTTGACTAATCCTTCTGTTTTAGATTTTCACTTCTCGAAATCTTCTGAAATGACAATTTTCACTTCTCGACATCTTCTGAAATGACGATTTTACCCCTTAAAGGGTAAATCATTTCTAAAAAATTTAAAAAATTCTGAAAATTATCGAAAAATAGGAAATGGTTTGATTTGATGATCAATCATATTTCTAACCCCTTTTGACTCCAAATTTATTCTGAAATGATAATTTTGTCCTTTTGGTAAATCGTTCCAAATTGCTTTAAAATTACAATTTTGCCCTTCATGGGCAGATCTTGTCTAAAACATTCTTGAGCCTTGATTGACAGTTCTATAAGCCAATAAGGCCTTAATAGGGATTACATGTTGTATTCATGTGATTTATCCGCATGGCTTGGATCCTTGATTTGCGCACCTTCTTTTACTGACTGTGAGTGCTAGGGTAGCCACTCCTATTTGCATGAACTCCTACATTTAGGATTGGCACCCCACTCATCTGCATGAAATCATAGGGTTAGATAATTCAGTCAACCTAGGTACCAAAAAGGCGTCAACTCTAATAGTTGGTGTAACTAAGTCCACGATCCCATTTATCTGGTTCTCGCAAAATCGAATAAAAGCTCATAACTATTCGATAGGGTTTCCAATCGTGCCCTCCACAAAAGATTGGTGGCTACTCCTTGGCATGTACACACATCAAATGTCACCAGACTGCATTGAAGGTCGATCATGTATATCTCCGTTGCGACTTGGGTAACGAACCTTGGGAGAAGCCCGCGTCTAACTAGATGGGGCGACCCATTAACCCTCGACACTAAGATTTTCGAGGGTCGCGACATGAAGAAGTTAAGCTAGTGAAACAACTTAATTGTCCGACCAAAAAAAAAATGATTGGGAATTGCTAAATATACATGTGTTGAGTGTCACATGGTTGATGTTGTCTCGTAATATCATGTTTAATATCGTGAAATTAAGGTCCATCTTAGGACTAATGAATGCTCTGTCAAACTTGTACGAGAAGCTATCTAAGATCAATAATATCTACTTGATGCGACGTTCGTTTCACTTGAAGATGGGCGAAGGTGCATGTATTGCTGAGCATGTCAATTAATTTAATATGGTAGTTAGTCAATCAAATTTAGTTAAGATTAGCTTTAATGGTCAGGTATGTGCTTTAATTCTATTAATTGTTACATAACCTGATAATTAGAACACTATTGTTATTATTGCTAGTAATTCCTCTGGATCTAAATGTTTGATGTATGATGATGTCCGTGAGTTGAATCCGATGACATCCATTATTGAGAATTTGCTGAGCACATGACTGTTGTCTTAGTAAGTAAAGGTAAAGAAATAAATTGTACTCATGCGCAACCAAAGTAATGTGAACTGAATAGACGAAATCAGCCTAAGTTGGTGGTGTTGTGTGTTGGAGTTTTGGCAAAATGAGACATCCTAGATGGAATTGCCTTAAGTTAAGGAACAAGAAAGGGAAAGAAATCATACTTTACATATGATATTATGGCAATAGTTTACAATAATTTGGATAGTATGTTCTATATGTAACTAAAGATTTGTCATTTGACGGATTATGTTTGATCGTTTCACGGTTCATCGAATACGAATTGGTTTATTACTTATTAGCGCACGCATAATGGTAAAGTACACTTAGGGAATAAAATCGAGTGCCATGTTATGGATGTTATGATGTCAAAATCAAAATGCATGATGGTATTGTAATAACATATATTGAGATATGTTCCAGAATCGAACATAATTTTTTTTTTGTGCACGTGGGCAAATTCACCTCTAACCCCACCAAAAAGTCAAATTAACTAAAATATGTTGGTTGATTGACGAAGGCAGCCGAGTCTTAATTAGCCTCACAGCCACAGTTCGATCCGTGAACAAATGTCACTGGACGAGGACAATTCAGTCATTCCGACCATCCAAAACCCCACAAAACTGGGAGGGGAGTCGAGGAACAATCGATAAACAATAGCCATCTGAATTTCCAGGAAATTAAAGTCGAACTCTTTTTTTCTATTTTAATGGCAATCCTGTCCCTAACTACCCTCTCCTTCTCCGAACTGCCCTCCCCAAAGTTTCCACCTTTGTCACCCATCTTCCACTGCCGTGCTCTTCTCATCTCGTCGCACATCCGCAGGAAGTCGTGGAACCTCGTCGCTCGGTCCCGGAGAACAGCTCGCCGGAAAAATCCGCCGGAGCCGCCGGGTGACGACATGTCTACCGCCGTCCAGATGCCGGCGGCTCCTCGCCGGTGGGACGAGGATCAAGACCGGTTGCTGAATTCTATGGGTAAATTTTATTGCGTCAATTTTTTCTTCTCCGATGAGTATTTTCACCGTTTATCGCAAACATTGGCGTGTTTGTTTCCTCTTTGGGGAATTTATGGTGTTCGATTGAGCGTAGGTCGAGGATGATACTTTAATTTAGTATGTTTGTTTTGTAGCCAATTATGGGTTGCTTATTCGTTTTTGTGTTGCTCAGGAAGACTTGTGAGTCTGCTTGACTTGACAGTGGCAATGTAGTTGTTGTGAGTTAACTGGTTAAGTGGCCATGGTTATGGTTCAATTTATCCTGCGGTAGATTGGTGCTCTTGGCTGATCATCTTTGCTCATGCTCATCTCTGATTTAAGTTAAGCTGATCTGTCCCAAGTCTAATCTAGTTGAAGTTGCGTATGTAGAGATGAGAGTGTTCTTCGAGCAATGTAAAATACTGCTCGAGCGTAGTAAAACCTGCTGAAATATCAACTTTATGGCCAAATATGTGCTGCTTCTTGGTTGTGTGGAATAAACTCAATTTCTATATAGGGGCATCATCTGAAATGCTCAATCTTTTCAAACATGAAAAAAGTATCGACGTGTAAAGTGTTGCAGCTTCATAACTTATGTTGAAACTGGACTCTTCTGTGAAGGGTCACTGACCTGAAGTGGCTTTTCCTATTTCGTTCCTTTTGCCAGCTGACGGATTCTACTCAGTAACATGATTTAGCTTGTTGCAATCTTTCTCGAACATTTATCCTCAAACTTTATGCGGCTTCCGTAATGACACTACTGCTCTGACGCCATTCTTTTCCTTATCTGTTCCCGTTATTAATCCAGGGGCAGGAAATGGGGATACGTTGACAGCAAACAATGACGAAGAAACAAGCACTTCCAGTAAAAATGCTCTTCGCAAGAAAAAAAGCCATGCAAATTCAATAAAGTTATTTGGGGTTGACTTGTCCCCAGACAATATTGCAGTTGCAATGGTTTATTTTGTTCAAGGTGTCTTGGGCCTTTCAAGACTCGCTGTCAGTTTTTATTTGAAAGATGATTTGCATCTAGATCCTGCAGAGGTATGTGATTGTTTCCTAAGGATTTCTTAACGAAAAATTAGGTCTCTTTTGAGATCATTCAATTCATATGTTCCAGCAAGTATGAAGAGAAACTCGTGAGCTTCTTCTGTTATTGCTTACCTCTGAACTTTCCTTAAGAAGATTTTCCTGTCGGTTATGGCCTTGGTTAGTCTGGACTCAGCCAATTCATTAGCAAATCTATAAGTCTGGTTTATGCCGCTTAATAGCGAGGAATGTATTTTTAAGCAGCTGATCCAGCTTCCCTTTGCTCTGATACTTATGAGCACTAACATTGTTTGTGGTTGACTAGACAGCTGTGGTATCTGGTTTTTCTGCATTACCATGGCTCATAAAACCTCTATATGGGTTTATCAGGTGCATTTTCCATTTCAATCTCATTTTAATAGACCACGTTTGTTTTAAATATGAATTGCATCTATTTTTATTTCTAGGGAAATTATTCACAAACTAGATTGTTGTTGCAGTGATTCCGTCCCACTTTTTGGTTACCGAAGAAGATCATACTTGGTTTTATCGGGGCTTCTGGGAGCACTTTCATGGAGTTTAATGGCCACCTTTGTTGATAGCAAATACGGTGCAGCATTCTGCATACTGCTTGGATCTCTCTCTGTTGCCTTCTCTGATGTTGTATGTATCCACCCTTAATCCCATACTTTCCAAAATGTTGCTTTAACTTGCCGTATGGATGCCTATGATTTTCTATGGCAGCTGAAAATTACAAATTAGCAAATGGAATGATTTAATGCCAGTGAAGTGTAGGGCTCTCTGGAAACTGGGTACCTCTGGAAATAGGTGATTGAAATGCGCATGATTTTATGAGAATCTAGTGATTGGTTGCAGGTTGTCTTCATGTACTTTCCTTTTGTTAGAGCATGAAAGGGTGACACAACTTATTCAAGATTTTCTTTTCTTAGCTATTTGCACTAAGGGAATTACACCACGTTGAAATTGGATAACCACATGGCCAGCATGTGCTTAACTAACTCTTTTGCATGCAAAACTATAGTGGGGTTAATTTGTAATGGAAATGAGCAACTGTACCGGGCTTGCATTGAACCTGCTTGTTCCTAAAAAAGGTGATACCTCGACCAGCTTTCTCATAGCCTAACCTTCAGAGTTTCTTCCAATTTTTTTTGTCAATCTTAATATATGAGATCGTTTATAGATATAATTAGCTATAAGTTGGATATTTGCCAGTGTTGTTTTCTCTGGATACATACAAATCATGCCAAATATTGAAGTATGCTGTAGGTTGTGGATTCCATGGTTGTGGAGAGGGCCCGTGGTGAATCCCAAAGCATGTCTGGATCCCTTCAGTCCTTATGCTGGGGATCCTCAGCTTTTGGTGGAATTGTTAGCTCTTACTTTAGTGGATCCCTTGTGGACGCATATGGAGTAAGGTGCTTTTGGTGAATCTGTTCATTTGTTGGCAAACTAGTGTTGAATCTTTGTTCTGGTTGCCCTTTAAGTAACCTTTTCGACATCTCAAAAACTGAATTTTCCCATGTCAATCTTGTTTGTCAGGTTTGTATTTGGTCTTACAGCCATGCTACCTCTGATAACATCTGCGGTAGCTGTTCTTGTTAAGGAGCAGCCAGTTGTTGGTTCAGTAAGAGGACTGAATCAGAATTTTCCTCTTGCCAATGCTGGCTTTCTGGAAAAGTCAAAAGAGGATATTATAAAGCTCTGGGTTGCAGTGAAGCAACCCAATGTACTTCTCCCCACATTATTCATCTTTCTTTGGCAGGCTACACCACAATCAGATTCTGCTATGTTTTACTTCACGTAAGTTCAGACTTGATTGGCCTTTTTAATTGTGACAATTTTTTTTCTAGACGATGGGGTATTCTCATCTCCTTACATGATAGCAATGTTGATGACATTTTTGGAAATTCAGCACGAACAAACTTGGTTTCACTCCAGAGTTTCTTGGACGAGTGAAACTTGTTACTTCCGTTGCGTCACTTCTAGGTGTCGGGCTCTATAATGGGTTTCTGAAAAATGTCCCTCTACGGAAGATCTTTGTTGCAACGACATTAACCGGATCGGTGCTGGGGATGACACAGGCAAGTGTCATACTTGTATTTGGTTAAGATTAAGCTGCCTTTATTCCTAGGCTTGTTGCATCACATGGTTTTTTTCTTTGTTAGGTTTTTCTTGTGACAGGCTTAAACCGTCAATTCGGTATAAGCGATGAATGGTTTGCAATTGGAGACTCCTTAATTTTGACTGTCCTGGGCCAGGTAATTAGTTTCTAATGCATTGAATTATGCTGGTCTATCTTGACTATGAACCATCCCGCACAACCTGGTGCGCCTAACACATAAGTACTTGCGAGCTATGTCAGTAAGACAAAAAATACAGGTGCCAACCACGTATGTTGTCCTTGGTGCTAGTCTATTGCTCTAAAATGGGAACTATGACATAGGCTAATTAGTATAGTATTTTATATGAAGGTACTTGGGCATGAACGTTAAGAAACTATCACGATGTTGGTAGGAGAATCTGCAGTTCTTGGATATTGTCTTCTTAGTGAAACAGAGAATTCATTAATTACTTTTCAAACTTTTATTCTAAAAGTTGTTGAGTTATAGGACCAAATAGTTTCTTGATATATCTGAGGCCAATATGTAGCATCCTGTGTGCACGAATCTCCCAAATCCGTGTTATGTCATGTCAACATTGGAAGTGCCTCCAATAGAAGATCTGGGTCGTAACATCACTTATTTGTACACATATGTGCAGGGTAACCAGATTTTTTAATATGTAGCACAAATAGTGTTGCCACTTGTATCTTGTGCTGCTTCTAAGATTTGTTTATTATGTTAGTCATTGTATAACCTCCTAACATGAATCTGCCAATGCGAGACTTCCATGTGATAGCATCAGCTATGCTACAACAGAAAGGACATGTGTTAATTTTATTGCTTTCGCACCAGTGCATTATCCTCATTCTCTGGTGCTGCCTGCTCACTTAACGAACTATTGATTTATCCTACTGAGTTACTAGAACAGGAGAAGGAACTACTATTAGGCGGAAGTGAGGGAGAAATGACAAGAGTATTAGTAGATAAAATGATTTCTTTCATTAACTTTTCTAAAAGGGTATTGCTAAGTGAATAGATGTATCTAGGGAAAATTTGGCGATCCTTTTGCCAAAGGATGCTCCCATTACACTTGTAGTCTCTGTGAATTGTGATAGCAGTGAGGGAATATGTTTTGTTTGGTTACTTAAAAGAATAAATTGTTGTAGGATAAGGAAGATTACTTAAATATAGAATCTGTATAAAAGAAATGTCTCAAACAACATGATAAATGTTCACATTTTAAATTACTATATTTTCCATTGTTTAGTTATACGAATCATTGTTGGTTTCCTTATAATGTATGGGTATATTGTGGAATTTTTAGGTTGAAGGTTCCTTTCGAGGTTTGCTTTATTATATAGATATTGGAGAGATTATTTAACCCCTCATTTTTACGTTGTAGGCTTCTTTCATGCCTGTCCTTGTCCTGGCTGCAAGACTCTGTCCAGAGGGAATGGAAGCTACACTTTTTGCTACTCTCATGTCCATATCAAATGGGGGGAGCGTGGTAGGTGGGCTTATTGGTGCTGGACTGACACAGCTCTTTGGTATCACCAAGGACAGGTTTGACAATTTGGCCTTTCTGATAGTGCTGTGCAATCTCAGCTCATTGTTGCCCTTGCCTCTCCTTGGCCTTCTTCCACAAAATGATTCTGACACCACCTTGAAGGATGAGGAAGATATTGAGATGAAGTCCAACTGAGTGGCTTGTGCCTCCTAAGTTTTCCAAGTTTGGGCACACCCACTTAAGGCTCGTTCACCTTACTGTAGAATGTGCAGAGAGAGAGAGTGAGAGAGTCACAGAGATCCATGGTCAAGGGCAAGTTTGCCGGAAGTACAGGTTCCGCTCATTCCAAACTGTAGTAGTGAAGCCACTCTTCCACAGAATGCAACGATTTTTTGAAATCCGAGTCTAACTGTAGTTGGTGGATTGGAAGGTTCTATTAGGCCCAAACTCTCATGGATTCAACTTCTCAGCAGGTGCTTGTAGTAAAATACTCGGTGAGTTCACCTTATACAACAAGAACTATGACTCTTCCCCTGCAGATTTATGTATGCCACATTGATGCAGCTTTGAGATTTTCAACTCGCAAATTACGCTGGTCGCAGTGCATATTATTATACAGTAGCTAATTTGCAGATTTTGGAACAATTCAGTCTGCAATGAATTTGTCACAATGTAGTATGATATTGTCTCAATTTATATGCTTTTAATGCTGACTGCTCAAATGTATGCTTAACAGATAGAAGAGGTGATATATCATTGTCGTGGAAACTATTTGTATCTCTGGAAAAAGTTGACACAGAAGGTTTCAGCTCCTGGAAAATCATGGTTTAGACTTCAAACACAGTCGAACTCCTCTTTTGAGCCGATGTCCTCGAACGTATTGAGCAGTCGGAGAGTGGTTAAAATCTCTTTGATTCCAATCATCCATATCACATTAGATTCAAGGCCTGAGTCAATTTCAATATAAAATGAGGCGTCAGTTCATCCTGTTCGTTTCAAATTCTCCTAATAACCCTTGTCATTTGTCATTACCCACCATTGATTCACTAAGAATGTAGAGAAACACAAATGTATTTCTCGGACATACTGAGAAAATCTGGGATGTACCGCAAGCTTATTGCTTGAGCTTAAAATGCTGTGAACAAATAGAAAGGGATCTACTCAATTTGAATGTCTTTTACCTTCAAAGAGCAGCGAAATGATAGTAATGGATAGCTTAGCAGGAGAACTTTCTACTGTAGAATCTGTGTAGACAAGGGCCAAATCATCGAGAACATTTTCAGTTGAAACACGGACACTTGAAGCTATCTACCTGCAAGCTCGCCATGAATTCCGTAAATTCGCTATCAAGCACGCGATGGTGATTTTACGGCGTTCCCTCGGGACGGGCAATAGGAAGAACACCAGTCTCTCCTCCGCGTCTATCGAATGAAGTTGGCAGACACGACAAACAACCTCATGCCAAAGTCGAGCCTGTTGAGTATGCGATCCAGGTGCGGTGCGTATTCATCATCTACTCAACTTCAACCTTAGAAACATACGAAGTATGATGTTGTGGTCTCACGATCCCAAGGAGAACCTGATGTCAAATAAAGAAGTAGGTTGACATGTTCCCTGCTGGAGTCTAATGTCTCCCTTAATCGCACAACCAATGTCTTTTACAGAGCATGTAAATACCGCCAGTCGTTATGAAAAGTGGGGAAGAAAATGGGAAGAATTTAACGTAAATTAAGCCCCACAAATACTTGCAATTGATCATTGAGAGGAATAACCGGAGATGGAGGAGAGAACATGGAAAACTCCTTTAAAAGCTGATGTGGGCATCTTATAATATTTGGAGAGAATCTCATTTTCATTAGTTTCAGTTGAAGTTTTTATCGATATAAATATTGAGGAAAACGTAACTATAGACAGATTCATGGTCTAAAGCTTTAAAAAAATCAAGTGATTTGACTGAGTCAATTTAAGTTTTTCATAGCTCCCGTTTTTGTAATTAATGATTTGGAAATCATTTTCCTAAAAATGAATTTCTGTATAGCTTGAAATAATTAGTCAATAAAAATAATTTTCTTTATACACAACAATTTATATCTAAATATTTTTCGTGGACGATGAAAATATTTTTTTAGTAGTTTATTTTTTTAAAATAATATAAACGATCATTTTAAGAATATGTTTTCCAATTTTTTTTTCCCGTGAGGCTAATAGAACCTTAAGTAATGTTTGTAAATCGTAAAAAGTAAAGGCCCATTTCTGCAACATATTTGGGCCTTCATTTCGTTTTTCTTCTGTCTTTTTTTTTCTTTATAATTTAAGGACGTGAGCACTAGACCTCGAACAAGTGAGCCCGAGCCCAATAACCCACCCTAAAAATAGTGCATGCTTTTCTTCCTGGGCTTATGTCATAAAAAACAGCACCAACTTTAGGCTCAATGATAATTTTGACCCGAACTTTTTTTGTCTCACAAAAAAACAACTTTAGGTCCAATGACGATTCTGGCTCAAACTTTTTTTCATTCCATGAAAAAGCACAAATTTTAACTCTAGTCTCAAATTCAACCCCTTAACTTGGAACCATTAGTTGTCCAACATGAAAATTTCACATTATCAGTACATCCACGTGACTTATTAACATGGATTTAAAATACTATTCATCTTCTTATTTGCACGGAATGTGAAGTTGTTTATCCTTTTCGGAGAAAGGGTAGGGTTGAGCTTGTTAAAAAGAAAGCTTTAGTTGTGAGCCTGGTGGATCTCGTTCATAGCGTCTCTCCATGGGTGGTTAAACACAACTTCGGATTCTAGTTAAACAGCTAATACATGCGGCAAAGTGAAGGATACGATAAATAAGTTAACCATCGTCCTTCAAGTTGTGCCAGATGTGAAACAAATGAACAACTTCAAATTCTATGCTAAGAAGATGATACCTTAAATTCACAACAGCAAGCCACATGGATTTCTTGATGACATAAAATTATCATGTTACACAACTAATAGTCCCAAATTAAGGGGGGCCGAAATTGGGACTCAAGTTAAAATTTATATTTTTTCATGGAATGGAAAAAAATTTGGGCTAGAACCGTCATTGAACCTAAAATTGGCGTTTTTTGGTGGGACAAAAAAAAATTGGATCATAATCTTCATTAGTGCTAAAATTGGTGTTTTTTTCAAGGAATTAGCCCTTTTCTTCATCCCTTGTTAAAGCCGGACTTAACAGTATTTGAAATTGATTTGTAGTCCACAAGCTCCATCTCTTGTCAGGTTATACTTTCAAAAAGGATAAATGGAAAGTACCTTAAATTTATTTGTAAGTGATATAGTTTATTAAACTCAAGCGAATCTATCTAACTAAGAATGAAAGGAAGGATATGATTCATCTAATTTAGCAAAACTTATCAACAAAGAATAATTGTATGTTATTTCTAGATAATATAATATCGAATGATTATGCTTAATAATATGTGGTGATAAAAACCAAAGTAGTCTCGATGTCGGGAATATGATTCGGTTGCTTTGGTAAATTTGAGAGGAAATTAGTTAGCGATGCTCCGAAAAAGACACAGCAAATTAAATTGAGACACAAATTGGTTAGATTGCAAATTGGAAAAATAAATGGGCATCTACAAGAAGTTCTCTTTCTATTTTTGTTGATGAACAACAAAATTAAATCAGATATCCAAAGAGCAATCCACATTTTGCCCATTCAGCAAGTCCATAGATGAGCAAAGCCTCCTCCTGGTGCTCAGAAACTCACAAGTCCTTCTCAATAGCTGAATTTTTCAGGACACCAAACTCATGTGGATGATTCGATGGACAATCCCACATGGGGGGTACTCCAACCATTGTCTTGTCCATTGTCTCCAGTACCAACTTCTTCTCTGCCTACCAAATTTGAATTTTGAAGGGACTGAATTGAACATAACTTAAAAATTAAAAATAAATAAATAAATAAATAAAACACACACACACGATCCACTAGGGCCTCACCAAAGGCCAAACTTCCTAGAATGGCATGTTCAAGCTTCCTTACATGAGATCATGTACCAATGTGTTTTTTAGGTTCCTGGTCAGGCTCATAGGTTCGTGCTTTGGTTGTGTGTCCTATCTGTCTTCAATTTTCCTTTTCTTGTTTTGTTTGTGGAAGACCTGCTCATGTAAATGTTGGGTAACTATAAAACCTGTCGGACAATCAGTTGTTAGGTGGTTTCAACTCACGCTCCCTCATCCTCTATCTAGCTGATTACCAAGTATCAACTTTTGAGAATTAAGTTATGTTCTTTCAGGACAAAAAGAAACTTTGATTGAGTTTGACATCTAGTTTAATTGTTCTAGAAAAATGATAGTGAGACTAAAGTTTCGTCTATTTCGCAAAAAATAAATAATTTGGATAATACTTTCTTAAAAATGATCGCTTGTAATCCTTACAAAAATAAATGAACGAATGGTATTTTCATCGATCATTAAAATGTTTAGACATAAATTGCTCTCACCAATGAGAACGTTTTGTTGATTCATTTTTGTGGATGATAGAAATATTATTTGTTCCTTCATTTTTGTAGAATGGTTATTTTTAGAAAAATATTGTTGAAATTATTAATATTTCGCGAAATAAACGGAGAGGGATTTATAATTATTGGGGAATGATGTCCATTCTAAGTCTAACCCGTCAAACAGAGAAGATATATATATATATATATATATATGCATGGCAAGATTCTATGTCCAAGCGGCCAATTTTCCCGAATGTTGCCGTAATCACGGCCAGCTTTTTGTAATTTCCAATACAACGTGTCATAAAGTCCAATTTCCAATTTTTTTAAATGACTATATCTTGTTATCTAATAAGTGATCAGCCTTCCAAAACCAGCTCCTCGAGGGCTTCTAAACGCGCCCCTAATTTCATCAGGTACAATATATTGTATGCAGGATTTAAAATGTAGTTGAGCCTAATTAACATATGATTAACACTAGAGATACTGAGATTGGTATACTAATTGGGTTGGCTAAGTGGTGATCGGACAAACTGTAAAATGGTTATTTAAACTAGCGCGCCCATTTATGCATCTAAATATTACTTGCCACATCATTTAGTAAATCCCATTTTAATTTGCGTGTCGATATCTCCGGCATTGTTCTTAGTATTTGAAAAAAAAATCAATGGCGCCAAAGACATGCACTCGTACATACACAAAATAGGAAAGTATGGTTTGGTTTTGCATGGAGAAGATCACAGAGATACTGACCATAGCAGAAATTTTTCTATAGTTTTCCACATTTAGATCAGACCTATGTTTCCACGAATTCTCCAAATATTTTTTCGATGTATTTCTTGTAATATTTGTTAGAGCTATCTCATAAGATTTCACGAACGTAAAATCCTCCAAATTAATGGGATTTCTCAAATTTTTTTCATAACCATATTATTAATGCACACTTCTCTCGTCTTTTGGTATGTCAGATTCTCTTTTCTGTCTTTTCTCCTTTTTATTTTTCATTTTTGCAGTACATTCAACCCTAGTCACCAAAGGCCATTTAAAAGTCTCGGAAGGATGATCCAAAGTAACTCCATATTCAGTCATAATATATACCCAAATGTGTATGTCACAAATTATTTCACATCTATAAAAGAATTCCTAAAACTATTGCAATTGTACCAATTTAGTCTTAAACTTATTGCAATTGTACTAATTCAGCCCTAAACTTATTGCAATTGTATCAATTCAGTCATAAACATTTTAATTATGTCGATTGAGTCCATGTAAATTTTGATACGAAAAAGCTAACGTGACGGTCCAACCAGCATTGGCCAGCCTATGTGGCATGTCGAAGCTGAAGTGGATTACTTTATAATTTTTTTTTCTGAATTTTTAATTTTTTACGAATTTTTTTCTTTTTTTATTTTCTTTTTTCCTTTCCTTTTTGCTGATGGCTGGCCTCCGCTGATTGCCTGAGAGGGCTGAACTAGGGTCGCCTTCATTGGGAGGAAAAAAAAAGAAAAGCAAAAAAAAAATATCAAAATTTTTTAGAAAAATATATAGTAAAATAATATTAAACAATATATAAGTCAGCGTCGTTTATATCATGTAAGACGGGTTGGCATTCACTTCAGTAATTTTTAATCAAAATCAAGTGCATAGACTTAATTGGCAAAATATGAAAATGGTTAGGACTCAATTAATACAATTATTAGATTCATGATTGAGTTAACATAAATAAAATAAGTTTAAGATTATTTTTTTTAAGGCGGACATATCGCCCTTCCAAAAGGGTTTTAATACGGTGGGAGTTGGAAGTTGAAATGGCTGGTTGAGTTTCAAATGATTGGGCCTATTTTAATAACATATCAAGCCTAATCGAATTTAATAACTTCTATACCGGTCCACAGAATCACGAAAGTGGAATACATAAACCGCTGTCCCACCGGGGGTTTGGGAAGTAGGTTTGTCCAAGAACACGAATAAGAAATTGGTGGATGGCCAATTCGAAAAGGAGACGTAGCGTTCTATGAGATTAGGTTTAGACTAGCATGATAGCACATGGGTCGGAATTAAGGTTCAAGCAAAAAGTAATCAAATCTAGAGTAGATGGGTGATGATTCTTCGACTTGGAAATAGAAGTTTCTAATCAATACTTGTTTAACCTCCTTCTAAAACAAAATATATTGGGACAACATGTTATAGTGATCAGATTTTTCCAAGGTAATCGAATTCTGACTGTGGGTTTACGGGTGTTGATTTTGCTTTATAGCCGTAACGGAGTGGTGATATCTGTACTTTGGAGTTTGGATAACAAGGTTCTTATCTGACTCGGTTTGTACTTTTTAGATCTTTGCGCATTTGTTGTGAGTAAATCATGATTTTAAGGCGAGGTTTAATTGATATGGTTAAAGGGACGGGATTTGATTTCAATTGAGGCATCACTTTACGCTCGAGTCATCCATTCTACCTAAAGTAGGATTTCTGCTCATTCTAATGATTTCTCAGGCTAAGGACAACATGGTAGCGACACATTAACACTGGTCTTCCTCTTCTTCTATAAGCCAATACCCATATTAATGTACCCCTATATCCACTTTCATTTATCATTTTTTTTCCTCTTGTGGACGATGTTCTTGTCCTATGGGAGCAACAGTGGACATAGCCAATTGTTGACGGCGAGCTTTCATTTTTTTTTTCCTTCCTAATATAGGATTTCCAAACCCTTCGACTCGACTAATCTCTACAGATGCATACCTCCGCTCATGTGCATCGCATAAGACTTCACACATAGACCGTGTGAACACAATCTTGTCGAATCCTTCTAAAACGTCTAATCACTAAACCAATCCTTGGATGGTTAGGGTGAACCTCCCATGTTTCAATGCGTTGCGGCTGTAAATATCTAGAGCGTTGCTCATTCCCATGAACACAAAACACTTTTAATCACACAAAATGCCAAGTGATTGATTGCAAGCCAGATAAGATGGAGTAGGGGAAGAAGTGGTTAGATGAGTACAGAAGAAGGTCCTTAAATGAGAATCGAGTTCAAGAGGGTGCATGTGGAAATCCATGTGAGGGCTATAAATTATCATGACACCTCCAAATTTGTCCTCCTTTTTTTTTTTTTTTGGGGGGGGGGGTTGTTTTCGTGCCCAATTCATTTAATAATAATTTTATGTTCTTGAATTATTATTGCAGGGTATCTCTCATTTTTATGTCATTACATCCATTCATATGATGACGGGAGAAACAGACAAGGCCCCATGTGGGAAATCATTGACCCTGTGCACAATCAGGCCATGGAGCCAATCCTATTGAGGATATGATATCATAGATGCAGAAAAAAAGTATAATATGTGGTCAATTTGTATGGATACACTAGGATTTTATGTGCTTATATACGTGCGGCTGACCAAACTCATCTAAGAAAATTATAGAGATACATGTGGATTATGTGTAATAAATTATTTGATCCACATGGCTTGGCTGATGCTCAGCCAAGCGCCCTTGTGGCTAGAAGCCATTTATCCAATCGTATCATTCTATTTTTGACCCCTAAATTTGCGCGCTTTTTTGGTCAAGCCAATAAGCTTTTAACTTATCGAATCAAGTCCTTGAACTTGCATAATTTTCCTGCTGAAGTCCTTAAGATACCAATTCGTTCAATCGGGCGCTAATGTGTCAATTGGAGGTGGCAAGAGTGATGGGAAAGTGCGTGTGCAATATTCATGTTGAGAGATGTCTTTGCTCAAGGTCTAACCTAGGTCTTTGTCTTCCAAGTTTTTAGTTCGGCATGTCAGTTTATAGTTTATGTTAGTAAATGTTTCTTTCATGCTAGACTTTTAGTGGCTCTAATAACATTTCAACTTCAATTAACTGGATTCAAAGTCGGAGAGGCATGATTGTAGAAGTTACATAAATATAGAGACTCGATTAGATAAACTGAAAACTCGAGGAATTGATCGGTAAAATGCATAAATTCAGGGATTGAAAGTAAAAGTTAAAATTGAGAAAGATTGGCTAATGTCTGATTTTTTTTTCTGAACGCGCTTTTATGTTAGACAAAAACTGAGCCAATACTATCGACCTATATGACGTTAACTGCGTCTATACATTTGTGGAGTAAACAGTCATGTCCTAATTATTAACCCAAGACAAGACTTTGCTCTGTTTCAAGAAAAAAATATATATATTCGGTGGAGAAGATCTAAATCCAAATTGATGAAGCAGCATCGGCTCTTGTGGGAGCTTGGGCCTAGAGGGGGCAGGGTTTGCAGTTGATGACCATGAAGAAAGGGACATGAAATGCTCCTGTGGCCACTGGAAATGCGGGAGATCTACCGGACAAGCACTCACATGTAGGGCAAATTGCCTTTTTGATGATGACAATTACTCTTTTGTAGGAAAACATGGTGTGTGTTTTTGTGGGGTTTCTTCAAGTTGAACATTCAAAAGAACCCACTTGCTAGGGCACGGGCACTTCTTAGTTTTTGTGGACCCCTTTTGATGGCCAATCAATTCTTGGAGAGAAGATTTGGTAGCTGCTTGTTTGGCTTGGATAAATATGGGCGGGATATAAAAAGTGTGGCAAAAGAAAAAGTTGAAAGATTTTTCATGTTAATTTGAAAGAGAGGGAAAGAAAATCCAATCAACTTCTATATCATAGTGCATTTGGATCGTCTAACATTTGTTCAGAAAATTAGGCACTTAACTTTACAATCCGGACAGTCCATTTTTGGACGGACGGCCCAGATCTCCGATTTTTAGAGGGTAATTTTTAAAAAAATTTATATATTTTTTTGTTAGTTATAATTTGGGTCATCCATTCATAACACGAGCGGTCCGGATTGTATTATTAGGGCCTAACCTTCTAAGAAAAAGTTAGACGATTTCTTTTCCATTTGGAGGTGCTTGTAATTTGAAAGCCAAAACAGGTTATAAAAAGAAAAAATTGTCAGGAAGACAATTTTGAAAAGGAAAAAAAAATAAGGGCAATGTTATTTCCATCCTCATTTTGGTTAAGCCACTCCTTTCTCAATCAAGAGACCGAAGAATGTTGGGAATAAACGTAAAGTATAAATGTGGAATATTGTTTGGAAAACAAACGCATGTAAATGTATTATTATTATTATTATACAACAAATAGTGTCACGTGTTTTTCCAACACGTTTACATGCGTTTGTATTCCAAACAATATTGCACGATTATACATTACGTTTATTCCCAACATTCTTCTCTTTTTTCAATTTATTATTTTTTTTTATCAAACTAACCAACATAACTTCTTTTATTTTCATCTTCTCTCTTAAGTTATCAATCATGTTATCACTTTGCCTAGAGAGTCGCTGTTTTTAATTTGTGGTCTCATTTTTTATTTACAAAATTTATACAAAAGGTAAGGAATTTTTAGCACAATTAACTACCTATTTTTCATGAAATAGTTCGAGGGAAAATTTATTTCAAAGTTAAATATTAAAATTTAATCTTTTCTAGGAGATTTTGACCTTGTGGTTGATTTTTCAAAATAAATTTGTAAGTTGCTAAAGTTAAGCATCGATAATTTGTGTTTTCTTTTTAACTTTTCATATTTTAATATGAATTGCAAGATGAGGTAGAAAATACACATTTTGCACTTTCAAACTCATGTTAGATATTTTTTCAGAGGAAAGTTCTAAGCATATTTTAATTGTTTGATCCACTTCCTATGAGATTAAATTAACAATCCCAATTAATTAGTAATTAATACATTTAACATTTGATCATGATATTAACAAATTACCTTTTTCCATATTTTGATCATTTTTTCTTTTAGACTTTGAAATATAGTTTCATTTACACTATACGAAAAAAGTCAATTAATTGTGTGTTCATATATTATTATAAAAAGAAATTTTTTGTGAATGAAAATATGAGAGCATAAATTAAAATTGACCACATTCATTAGGAAAAATGATAATAAGATATGGTAGACTGATATATGAATGGGTGTAATGAAGCATTTATATTGTGAAATTAATGTGAGAGATGACAGAAGTAAAGCCAATTTCGTGGATTAGCTTAATAAAAAAAAACAGTAAATTGAAGAGAGAGGGAGAGAGGAGGTTATTTAATAAGTTAACAATAAAAATGAGTGTATTAGCTAAAATAAGAGTGAAAATAGCGCCGTCCAAAAATAAAGAGAGATAATTTTGTGTTCCATCACGAGGTATTGTCTAATTTCATCCATATGCCTCGCGATTTTCTCCTTGAAAAGGGGGAAAAAAAAACGGTGAGCCCCACAAGCCATAGCCATCGATGATTCTCAATTGACGTGGCATTTGACTATCTTAAGTATTTTTTTTATTGCAATTAAGTCTTCTGGTTTACTCGTAGATTTTGTTACTTTGGCTATCGACTTTTGACAACTACGATCAATTTTTAATTTTAAAAAATTGTAAAAAAAAAAAAATGTTCATTCAGTGTGGATGTGGCATGTGGCTTCAACCATGAAATATATAATTAAATAGTCTTAGTCCCACGTGAAATCAATACAATTTAATAGGAAAAATTACACTTTTAGTACCAAAAGTTGTGTATGGAGATCATTTTAGTGTCAAAAGTTTCAATCGGATTACTTTAGTGTCAAGTTTTTTGAAAGACGATCACTTCAGTGCCAATTCCGATTTGTCCCGCCGAAATTTTGACGTGGCACTTTTTTATTAATATTTTGGCCGACGTGGCACACCGACGGTACATCGTGGCATTATTTTTAAAATTTGAATTTTTATTTAACATAATTTGATAAATAAGCTGATTTTTTTTAAAAGGGCTAAAAATTCAAAAAGAAAAAAATGCAAGCGGCAGCTTGCCTTCTTTTTTAGTTTTTTTTTCTTATTTTTCAACTTATTTTAGTTTATTTTTAAAAAAATTATTTTAAAAATTTTCTATTAGTTTTTCTTTTTATTTCTTTTATTTTATTTATTTTATGAATTTTGAAGCACGTGGAACCAACGTGGACTTCAATTTTTTTTAATGCCAATTAAAATTAAAATATTAATTAAAATGTGACGTGGCAATTTTGCTGAAATTTTTGGTCGGATGTACCAAAATGATTTTTTTTTCTTCGACTTGGTACTAAATTGATTCGATTGATACTTTTGGAGCCAAATTGATTTTCGTACATAATTTTTAACACTAAAATCGTGTTTTTGCCCAAATTAATAATTGAGATGCAGTGAACTCATACTCATCTGTACCGGCTGCATGTAGAAACTTCTTGCCGTGGAGGGGCTCCTTCTCCTTCTCTCTCCGGCATTAGCAGCGCCTCGAAAGCAAATTACTGAAGTCATCATGGCAAGTCACAAAAAGATTCGATTGCGTAAACTAAAGAGTCTCGAGACCTGCCCGATAGCACGTAGAAGGTTCAGAGGATCAAGTTGCCCAGATAATAACTTTAGATTTCAAGCATTGAAACCGTACTTGATTAACCTTTTCTTTTCAAACGAAGCGCTAGCCCTAAAAAGGGAGAAAATCCCAGATAATCTTGCATCAAACAAGAGGTAGTGAACTTTTTTTTTTTTTTTTTTATCTTCTTTTGCTTATTGATTAAAGTCTTATCTGTCGGGAGAATAGTGTTGACGTTATGTCTAATCAATCTAAATCGCTCAAGTTACGCTGTATTCGCTAGCAAACACGAGGTAGAAAGTTGAAACAGGATTTTAGATCCTCGCGCTATTCTTACCCGA
This sequence comes from Rhodomyrtus tomentosa, assembly GCA_028455895.1. Lineage (NCBI taxonomy): Eukaryota > Viridiplantae > Streptophyta > Magnoliopsida > Myrtales > Myrtaceae > Rhodomyrtus > Rhodomyrtus tomentosa. The sequence continues at coordinate 40,759,609 of JAPCWY010000003.1, read as the reverse complement.
AAACCCTAGAACCTAATATCATGTAAATTTCAGGTGCTGTGACCCGAATCGGATGATCTATTTATGAGATCATACAGCACGACAAGGCCTAGGATTCGTAGGCCTCCCACCTACTTGAATTGAAGCCCCCTCATCAAAGAGAATTGACCAGGAAGATGTAAATTTTTATTGAGTTGCATTAAAGTAGAGGAAATAACAGTCTGAGGGCATATGGAGACAAGGTCAAGTTTAGAAAAAGCAAAAATAGAGCAGGCCAGGAAAAAAGTGGGGCTCTCTAGAAGGGACACGCCATGATCCGCTTCTATGTTTTTAGTACTTATTTGTTGAGACAAAAGTCACAAAGAAGTAACAGTATGAGGGCTCATAGAGACTAGGTCAAATTCAAGTGCGCCCAAGTGTTCCTTGAATGCAATGGGTAAGGATGAAATTGGAGGGATAAATGATTGGTTCTAATCGGTAAATGCAACTTGTAAACTCCAAGTGCTGAACCAAATCATATGCACATTGCCTGCACATCAATAGTAAGACGGGACCATCCTTAGATATGATAGTGTCAGCATTATCAATTTGAATGGTTGATTCCATGAAAACCTACCTAATACCTGTAGACTCTTTTCTTGGATATCATTGACAAAAAAGAGTATTTATCACTGAGAAAAAGTTCCCCATGGATGGTGTATTTTTCATTGGAATTGTCTGCATTCCCTTGTTCAAGGGACAAAAAAAATAGTAATAATTTTTCTTTCTTTTTTTTTCTTTTTTCCTGCACATGTGGTTGTTCTCTTGCTAATCGATACAAATACAATTTTCCGACCAAAGTAAAAATAAAAATATACTTTTGAGATATTTATTGGAATGTTCTTCATTGCTTGACTCAGTTATTTCAAGACATATTCAATCCTTCTCCTTAACCTCCATCATCTGGGTCTCTTGGATAAGGTTGAGGTAAAGCAAGAGTAAGGTCAAGAGCAAAATAATTTCTCTTTGTTTGTTCTCCTTTTTTTTTTTCTAAAAGTGCAAGACGATGCATGGCCCTCATAATTCCTCATGACTGCGCCTGATCATAGATGAGTCTTTTTCCAATTGTTGCTTACGTTGAAATCAATCTTGATTAGATTGTGGTGAGATCATGCGTGGTCGTGACATTTATGGAATGATTGCGATCCATGTATTGGGGTTCCCATCAATGTTGACCATATCCTATATCTCTTGAGCGTGGTTCTCTTCTGATAAATACTAGGGTTAATAGGCAAGCAAAAGGCCGCAGCCATACACGTAATACAAATTTTGCCCGTCATGGGTCCTTTATCACCTTGTATCATCAACTAAAATCTCTATAACCCAGTTTACAAAAAAGAACAAAAGATCAAAATAAATCTAGACGAAAGGGATACAAGAAAGAACAAAGTGAGTCCATGTTATACCAACATTGAGTCTATTATTATTATTATTATTCAATTTTTGTACGTCATGGGTCCTTTATCACCTTGTATCATCAACTAAAATCTCTATAAACCAGTTTACAAAAAAGAACAAAAGATCAAAATAAATCTAGACAAAAGGGGTACAAAAAAGAACAAAGTGAGTCCATGTTATATCAACATTGAGTCTATTATACCCACTCATGGGTAACTCAGTTGGTTAGGGCGCACTAAAAATTATGTGGTTAGGCGCACTAGTCCCAAGTTTGATTCTCCAGGTGAGCATCCGTGATTTAAGTGTGGGGTTATGGCGGTGGGTTGTTGTGCTAGTCTTCTTTAAGAAATAGTCGAGGTGAGGCCAAATTGGCCCGGATACTTTGGTTAAAAAAAAAACATTGAGTCTATTACTATTGTTGTTGTTGATGATGGTGGTGGTGGTGTTGTTGTTGTTGTTATATTATTATTATTATTATTATTATTATTATTATTATTATTATTATTATTATTATTATTATGGAATGCTTGTTACAACCTATATACGTAATTATGTATATTTAGTGTCATTTGTGAATTAAGGATAATGTAATTCCAACGGCCAATAAAGAAGCATACCTTAACAAAATTCATTGGCAATAGAAGAACTCAGCTGGAAAAAAAAAATTAATATTGTAACCGAGAAATTTACCAAAGTAATCCTAAACATATTGCAAGTGTGCCAATTAAGTCCTAAACATTTTGCATTTGTACCAACTCAATCCATTTTATCGGTTAGCTCTAATGTGGCTATGCCAGTGCAGACATTTTTTTTTCTTTTGTTTTTTTTTCCCTTCCTACCTTCCTTTCTATTTGTGGCCGACAAGCTTGCTAGAGAGGGTCACCGGAGCTCGTTGGCAACTGGGTGAGGGGCGCGAGGCCGCAAGCGAGGGCTTTGCGACCCTTGCCTAGTAGCTAGCAAACTCTAGCGACTCTCATTAGTCACAAACAGAAAGGAAAGTAGGAGGAAAAAAAAGAAAAATACAAATACAAATTTAATTAATAATAATAAATTCCAAATTACTAAATTTATTAAAGCATCATTAAATTTTTGTGACGTCAACACAAGCCAGTTAAATGGATTGAATTGGCACAAATGTAAAAATTTAGGATTAAATTGACTAAAAAAAATGTATGACTGAATTGAGACAATTATGATAAGTCTTGTATTGGCAATTTTCCCTATGACAACTTGTATGTAAACTCACATGAGGTCTATTGACGGTGCTAAAGCGATTAAAATCTCCATACACGTAATACAAATTTTGTCCGTCATTGGTCCGTTATTTCCTTGTATCGTCAACTAAAATCTCTATAAACCAGTTTACAAAAAAGAACAAAAGATCAAAATAAATCTAGACGAAAGGGGTACAAAAAAGAACAAAGTGAGTCCATGTTATACCAACATTGAGTCTATTATTATTATTATTCAAATTTTGTCCGTCATGGGTCCTTTATCACCTTGTATCATCAACTAAAATCTCTATAAACCAGTTTACAAAAAAGAACAAAAGATCAAAATAAATCCAGACGAAAGGGGTACAAAAAGAACAAAGTGAGTCCATGTTATACCAACATTGAGTCTATTATATCCATCCATTGGTAGCTCAGTTGGTTAGGGCATACTTAAGATTGTGTAGTTAGGCGCATTGGCCCCAAGTTTGATTCCCCAGATGGGCACCCGTGATTTAAGTGTGAGGCCATAGCGGCGGGTTGCTGTGCTAGTCTCCTCTAAGGAATAGTCGAGATGCGTCCAAACTGGTCCGGACACCTTAGTTAAAAAAAAAACATCGAGCCTATTATTATTATTGTTATTGTTGTTGTTGTTGTTGTTGCTGCTGCTGCTGCTACTGTTGTTGTTGTTGGTGGTGGTGGTGGTGGTGGTGGTGTTGTTGTTGTTGTTATATTATTATTATTATTATTATTATTATGGAATGCCTGTTACAACCTATATACGTAAGTATGTATATTTAGTGTCATTTGTGAATTAAGGATAATGTAATTCCAACGGCCAATAAGGAAGCATACCTTAACAAAATTCATTGGCAATAGAAGAACTCAGCTGGAAAAAAAATTAATATTGTAACCGAGAAATTTACCAAAGTAATCCTAAACATATTGCAAGTGTGCCAATTTAGTCCTAAAACTTTTTGTTTGCAAATTAAGTCCTAAACATTTTGCATTTGTACCAACTCAATCCATTTTATCGGTTAGCTCTAATGTGGCTATGCCAGTGTAGACATTTTTTTTTCTTTTGTTTTTTTTTCCTTCCTACCTATTTGTGGCCGACAAGCTTGCTAGAGAGGGTCACCGGAGCTCGTAGGCAACTGGGTGAGGGGCGCGAGGCCGCGGGCGAGGGCTTTGCGACCTTGCCTAGTAGCTAGCAAACTCCAGCGACTCTCATTAGTCACAAACAGAAAGGAAAGTAGGAGGAAAAAAAGGAAAATACAAATATAAAATTTAATTAATAATAATAAATTCCAAATTACTAACTTTATTAAAGCATCATTAAGTTTTTGTAACGTCAACACAAGCCAGTTAAATGGATTGAATTGACACAAATACAAAAATTTAGGATTAAATTGACTAAAAAAATGTATGACTGAATTGAGACAATTATAATAAGTCATGTTTTGGCAATTTTTCCTATTACAACTTGTATGTAAACTCACATGAGGTCTATTGATGGTGCAAAAGCAATTAATAGAGGCACTGTTAAAATGTCTCGCATAATTTATTTATGGGATTTGTCTAGACTATATAAGCATGTGATATGCTTTAACTTAAATAATTATATATGGTATCAGAGTCAAATTTCATTTCTTTGCATGCTATTCAGTTAACAGTTGATTTCAAATGTGAATTCTGATTTGCATTATTCTCAATTGTCAATACCATAGACTTTAGTACCAAACGGGCTTACCAATATGAAGGGAAATTTTTCAAAAAAGTCCTGGACCTTTTGCACTTTTACCAATTTAGTCCTAAACATTTTAAATTTATCGATTTAGTTTTAAACCATTTCATATTTTGCCAATATAGCCCTATTAGTAGGAAATTGCTGATGTGGATACTGGTTATCCTAAGTGGCACCGTCGATGCTGACGTGAATAATTTTTAATAACATTTTATTTTATTGCATACTTTAATTTTTATTTTTTATGCATTTTATTTTTTTTTTCATTTTCCTGTTTTTTTTCTTTCCTTTCTTTTTTCCCTCCTGTTGCGAGAACAGCCGGTGGTGGTGCCAATGATTGGCGTTTACGTCAACGATTTCCAATCAATATAACTGAATTGGCAAAATGTGAAATAAAAATTAGGACTGAATTGACAAATTTGAAATATTTTAAGATGGAATTAGCATAAGTGTAAAAATTTTGGGACTTTTTGACAATTTTGTCCTCATATTGCATGGCAATAGTTATTGGTCAAATTGGACGAGTATGGAACCCTAAGCGAACGTCGGATTACAAATTTGGGCAGACGAAACTCACCAATGATGAAGAGCCACATTCCAAGTTCAAGAACACCCTTTTTGACAAAATTTTCAAGCAAAAGATGACTCAAGCGAAGGACAAAGCAACGCCAAGTTGCATGTGGGATGAGTAGGCTCAAACCGTACTCGTAAAGCGACTCAACATGGGGTGGCAATGCATTATCTAGTTTGAACAACCAATCCATTTCCATTTCAAGTGGTGATTCCAAAAAAGGGAAGCATCCTGTCCACAAGAAAGTGATGCAAGATGGTCCAACATGCCCAAACACATGAATTTTCAATTTAGCATAAGATGAGGCTTTGAAAAAGGAAGAAGGTTTTTACATGTACAAGTCAATGAAGAGGATAAGAGAAAATGGTAGGGAATTGGGCATAAAATGCCAATTGCAAATGTATCAAGCCTTAAATCTATTGTAATTATATCAATTCAGTCCTAAATCTTTTGCATTTGTAATAATTTAGTCATTATGGCCAACTTTGGCCAATTAGCACTGACGTGAAAACTATTAATAATATTTTATAATTTTTTGAATTTTTTGTTTTTTATCCTCCATCTTCCTAAGAAAAATAAAGGAAAAAGAAAGAAAAATAAAAAATAAAATTTTAATAACATTAAAGTATTATTAAAAGTTGCCACATCATCATTGGCAGCGCAAATTAGCATCGGCCAGCAAAAATTGACTAAAAAGACTAAATTAGCACATGAAAAAGATTTAGGACTAAATTGACAAAAAAAGATTTATGACTTAATTGACACATTTATAATAGGTTTGGGACTTCACTTTATTAGCAAAAGTGGATAAAACAATTCTAACTACACATCGAAGTCACATGAAATAAGGAAGAAGTGTAAAAAATTATCCTAAACCTATTATATTGGTGTCAAATAAGTACTAAACTTTTTTTTTGTGTCAATTCATTATTAAAACTTTTGTTTTGATGCCATTTAAGTCCTAAGTCTTTTATTGTGTGACATTCTGATTTTTCCTGTCATTTCGAAACTTATTAATGAGAATAAATCTAACGATCCCTTTCAATCATATCTCGCTCGAATCTGATCAATCTCGAGTTAACTGACCAAGAGGGAGAATGCGAGACAAGGTACGTGGACCTAGGGAACTCAAATAGGAAATGACACTTTGACCATAAGGATTGTCGATGGGATATTTAGAGCCATAAGATGCCGATCTAAGAACGATTAAAGAATGCATTGCTAGCGTTGTACGATTAGAGCGCAGGTGATGCCGCTTAACCAATGTATAATTTGTAAAAAAATTTCTAAATCGAACGATGACAATTGAGACCGTTGGAGCTAGTAATAGACCATCGCAATTACATGATAACCAAAGTCGCCATGAACTGACGAGTTCTAAGTGTGATATGAATCACAGAATCGATATGCGTAACGTCTGCAAGAGCCGCCCGTCAGTTTTGAATAGACTGAAATCACATCTGATAGAGAAAATGATTCAGAGACGAGTCTCGAAATTAGAAAAAGGAGAATCAAGAATTCCAACATTATAATTGGATTGGACGTCGCCTCATCAAAGGAAATTTGAATTAGAAAAATGACTTTCCGGACGTTGAGGGTAAAATTACCATTTTGCCCCTCAAGCCTTAACCTTGCATTAATAAATGGAATGAGGGCATTTTGGTCATTGACCAAACCCTCTAGGCTGTTGAAAATTAGAGAAAATGAGTGCCATTGGATGAGCCATTGATTGACATATGGACAAGTGTCAATAGATGAAGAGTTGGCATTAAATGTCCAATTTTTAACTTACCATTCTTCATGATTGACTCTCAAATTGGTGTATACACACCATCTTCTCCCTCATTCTGCCGAAGACCTCAACCTCCTTAGCCATCTTCTTCCTTTTCCTCTTCTCTTCTTCAGCCATGAACTGCTCTCGCCAGACCAACCACTGCCGCCAGCTTTGCCGCTTCTGATTGCCCCTTCCGGTCGCCACCTGAGCTTGAGCCGACCACCAGCACCTTCTTCTTCCTCTTGCCAACCACTTCTAAGTTGAATCACGGCATTTGACCCACTGAGAGTTCCGGCTAGCCGTTCTCCCGAGAGTCGACGGAAACCGTCGCAGCTGAAGGTAAACTGCTGTTTGAACTATGTAGGACCTCTAATCGTTTGAATCTTTCGGTGAAATTTTGTGGACATCAAGGGCACATGTATACTAAGTTGTGGAAAAAATTTGGGCTGAATTTGATGGAGATTTAATGATGAAATGGTGTCGCCTTTGATGGACAGAATCTGACCGGCGGTAGGCTTGGAGGAATCAACCCCGTTCGTAGACCATTTGATATCGCCTTGACCTTAAATTTTTGGTGAGGCTTTCCAACTTGTAGAACTACATGTTAGCAAGTAGATTAGTGGATAAATTAGAGATTTAGAATAGTTTAAGGGCTGATCAAGGGAGATATGCATAAAATCGAAAATATCCTGTTTCGATTTTCTGCAAACCGAATTGTTGGGAGTTGATAAGAGTTGAAATTGAGCTCAAATTTCATCGTTGAGACATATTAGGATGTCGATGAATATATCGTTGAGGTTTATGCTTCATGGATTGGTGAATTGAGCAAGAAAAATTGATGAATTGGATTGATTTCCAATAGGTACGAGGATACCTTGTTTCGAGATTGTTGGACCGAGTGATTGAAGCACTTGAAAGAAGATTTTTGTTGAATTTAGCACAAGGTAAGGGGTTTTTAAACCTTGGCTAGGATGATTAGACTCGATTGGGTGAATTGGGTGTAAATTAGATTGATTCTCGTGAACTATGGTGTGATTGTCCAATGTGCGTGCTCGTTAGATGTCGATGGTTTGAACGCTTGTTGAATGCTTGTGTCATGAATTGATTGCCTCTTGTGAGTGATGAGATTAATTGCCTTGCATGCCATAGATATCTAGCTCGATGCATGAGTTTGTACTCGATCATGAAGTTTAAATTGAAATAATGTCTGGCGTGTTTGAAACCTATGATACCATGAGGCGTTGAGACGCGGGTCGTATGGATTGATACCCTGAGGCGTTGAGACGCAGGGTTGTGTTGAATTGTATCCTGATGCGTTGAGACACGGGGTTGAAATGACCAATGTCCTGATACGTTGAGACGCAAGACGTAATTTGAAATGTGTCGACACAGGCTTGGAATGAAATTGAAAACCCGATGCGTTTTCGCAAGTTTGTCAATGGGATGGTCTGAGGCGCAATTACGCGGACCGAACCTGAGGCGTTCTAAACCGGGCGTGAATCAATGGAGGCCTGGAAAGGTGGAAGGTGTGACCTGACTTGGTAATGCGTGCTTGATTTGAACGATGAGATATGATGCCATGATTGCATGCTTGACACTAGTTTGTATCTATACGTTATTTAATGACTGTTGAGTGCTTCATGTGGTTGCTTGTGCATTTTGTTCATGTTGCATTCACCTGAGTGTACGGTTAGCCTAACCTATGGTTAGGACTTGTCTTACTGAGATGTGAATCTCACCTCGTTGAGGGACCACATTTTCAAATCCTAGACCGTGATAATGTTGCCGACCAGACTAGGTACCCGAAAGAGATGATCGCGTATTTTGAGAAGTTTCCGGACGGACAGGGAATTGTGTATGTTAGGAAGTGTACGGTAGTCTGGGTCGATGAGGGTGAAAAGGACTGGAAGCCTCATAGGTTCGAGGTTTGATTTCGGAGGGTAAGCGAGGTTACTACAGGACCACTAAAGTCCACTAAGGTACCCTGTAGGGTTATTCCTAGTTAGTGTCATCCCATTCGGGATTCTGTGGAGGTCGAGGTATTAGTAGCTGGTTCGAAGAACATTTTTGAGAGGACCCCAACCCTAGAAGACACCGACGAGGTCATTGAGATCGAAGCCTCCGAGGATGACCTGGTGGAGCAGTCAGCAGACGAGACGATGGATGACAATGTAGAGGTACACTCGGAGACTTTCTCGTAGTACGAGCCTACCGAGGATGCCGAGGAGATTGACGACTCCAGCAGCTCGACCTAGGGGTTTCTGTTTTTTTTTTTGGACTGTTATTTTGCTGATGACCTCGATGCTCCGTTTTCTTTTGGAGATGTTAATGATTGTCTTTTGAGCTGGTCCTATTACCCCTATCGACTAGCAAAATTAGTCTACCAGCGCTTTTGTAAGAACTCGTGGAAGGTTATGTATAAATGCAATTATGGTGTTCTTGCTATCCAAGTTCCCGCTAATGTTTGTACGGAGGAATTTATGTTATCGCTTTCGCATGTGAATAATTTTTTTATGCATCTCTCGAAATATGACTCTTGGGACACGAGAGAGTTCACTCGCAGGGAATCGCGTGCCTGTGCCCGAGGCGCCGGGCGTGACATCCCGCCTTGCTTAGTATCAGAGCAAGGTCAGCTCGATCCAAGTTAATTGAGGATTGGAGTGATAAGGAGGATTAAGTTAGGACAGGATGAGTAGCGAGACCTTAGGAAACTTGTTAGAATAAGACACGAGATGCATCTCATATAACTTGGCACATGTGATTGGCATTTGGTCGTGACACGATTATGGCAGCTTTTGAGGATTAAGTTTCATGTTTAGCGTTGAAAGTCATTTTTGGGTTTTGGTCTGTTGAGTAAATGAGCATGGCTAGTTTAGGTAAACCGTTGAAGTGGACGGAATAGGGTAATGGCCATAGACTGTTTAGTGAAGTGCCTCTGGAATTAGTGGTGTGGAAGGTCGCTATGTTATGACTGTTTCCATTAAGGCATAGTTTGGTAGTTCTGGACTTGGTTGGATGAATGAGTTACTAACTCCTTGGTGGAATTGTGGTGGTCCAGGCTTAGTGAAAGCATAAAAGAATGAGTAATCTGCCTAGAAGACCTGGAAGACCCAAGAGCGGAGCCTCTAGTTCAAGGCCACATGTGGCGAAAGACCCGAGGATGGATGGAGTGCTGAGAGCACTAGAAAGGATTGGCGACCTCATCGACAGGCAGACTCATGATAGGGATGCTGCCATAGCTCAAGTAGTGGGAGACGCAATAGCCGCCGTCAAAGCCAATAATGGCAATAATTGAGGCAATAGAAACAACAATGATCATGACCAGGACAATGAGGTAAGGAATGCCCAGGAGGAAGTTGTTGTGGTCAGACAGATAGGCCAACTGGTGGAACAATTTATCAAGCTGAAGCCAACCAGTTCGATGGGACTGAAGACCCCGAGTTGGCGCCAATGTGATTGAGAAACTTGAGAAGGTCTTTGGAGTCTTTAGATGCACGGATGAAGAAAAAGTATTATTGGCGGTGTATCAGCTAGAAGGTACCGCAAATGACTGGTGGGCTACAACCAAGAATGGAGTCTTTCCGGAAGGGACAGCCTTGACCTGGAATGCCTTTACCACGGCATTCAATGACAAGTACTTCTTCGAGATAACTCGAAAAAGGAAGCAAGTAGAGTTCTTACAACAGCAGCAGAATCACTTGACAGTGGACCAGTATGAAGCTGAGTTCTCTATGCATAGAACCGAAACAGGGCATTTTCGGTTCTATGCATATCTCCCTTGATCAGCCCTTAAACTATCTTAAATCTTCAATTTATCCACTAATCTACTTGTTAATATGTAGTTCTAGGAGTTAGGAAGCCTCAGCGAAAATTTGAGTTCAAGACGACGCCCGGAAGTGCTCGAACAACGCCGGTTTTCACACGCCTACCGCCGGTCAGTTTCTGTCCATCAAACACAATACTCATTCGAGGTCAAAAATCCATCAAATTCATCCAAAATTTTTACCACAACTCATTATACATGTCCCCTTGATGTCCACAAAATTTGGCAAAAAGATTCAAACGATTAGAGGTCCTACGGAGTCTAAACAGCAGCTCACCTTTAGCTGCGACGGTTTCCGTCGACTCTTGGGAGAATGGCTGGCCGGAACTCCTCGGTGGGTCAAATGCCGTGATTCAAGTTGAAGGTTGTCGGCAAAAGGATGAGGAAGGTGCTAGTGGTCGGCTCGAGTTCAGTGGCGGCCGAAAGGGGCGGTCAGAAGTGGCGATGGTGGCGATCCGGTCTGGTCGGGCGTGGAACAGCTCTCGGCTGGAGGAAGAAGAAGAAAAAGATGAAGAAGATGATAGCTGTGGAGTTTTCGGCTGATGGGGAGAGAGAGAGAGAGGGATGTATACACAAAATTGAGAGTCAACAATTAAGAATAGTAGGTTAAAAGTGATTAAATAAAGACCAATGCCTAATCCTTTGACACTTGTCTTCATGTCAATCAATGGCTCATCCAAGGGCTGTGATTTTTCTTGATTTTCGACAGCTTATAGGGTGTGGTCATGACCAAAATGCCCTCATCCATTTATTAAAGCAAGGCCAAGACTTGAGGAACAAAATGATAATTTTACCCTCGACGTCCGGAACGTCATTTTTCTAATTCCAATTTTCTTCAATGAGGCGACGACCAATCCAATTATGATGTTGGAAATCTTGATTATCCATTTTCTAATTTTGAGATTCGTCTCTAAATCATTTCTCTGTCATATGTGATTTCAGTCTATCCCGAACTGACGGGCAACTTTTGCAAATGTTACGCATATCAACTCTATGATTCATATCATACTTAGGGCTCGTCAATTCATGGCGACTTTGGTTGTCATGTATTGCGAGCGTCTATTGCTAGTTTCGACGGTTTCGATCGTCATAGTTCGATTTAGGAAAATTTTGCAAATTATACATTGGTTAAGCGGCATCACCCACGTTCCAATCGTATAATGCTAGCAGTGAATTCCTTAATCGTTCTTAGATCGACCTCTTATGGCTCTAAATGTCCCCTCGACAATCCTTATGGTCAAAGTGCCATTTCCTATTTGAGTTCCCTAGGTCAACGTACCTTGTCTCGCGTTAGCCTTTCCCTTTTGGTCAGTTAACTCGAGATTGATCAGATTCGAGCGAGATACGACTGAAAGACATCGTTAGATATGTTCTCATTAATAAGTCCCAAAATGACAGGAAAAATCAGAATGTCACAATCCTTCCCCCCTTACAAAAATTTCGTCCTCGAAATTTACAATAAACCCAGCTACTCAAACAAATTGGGGTATTGACACATCATCGTTTCCTCGCTTTTCCACGTAGCGTCTTCGGTTCCATGGTGCTCCCAAACGATTTTGACCAATGGAATCGTCTTATTCCTTATAATATGCTCCTTTCGATCTTCGATCATGACTGGCTTTTCTACGTAAGATACTCTGTCATCCACTTTGATGGTTTCATAATCCAATACATGCGTCAGGTCCGGCTCGTACTTCCGTACCATTGACACATGGAAGATGTTGTGTACTTGGGACAAGTTAGGCGGCAAGGCGAGCCTGTAGGCTAAGGTCTCAATCCATTCCGAAATTTCAAATGGACCTACGTATCTTTGGCCCAGTTTCCTTTTCTTTTCAAATCGAGATAATCCTCTCACTGGCGATACCTTAAGGAAAACGTAATCGCCTACTCGAAACTCCAAAGGCTTACATCGTTTATCCGCATAACTCTCATGACGATTCTGTGCTGTTTTTAGTCTATCCCGGATTATTTTTATCGCTTCCACCGATTGCTCTACCAACTCTGGGCCTATAATACTTCTTTCTCCAATCTCGTCCCAGCAAATCAGGGTCCTACAAGTTCTTTCGTAAAGCGCTTCAAAAGGTGTCATTCGAATACTCTGCTGATAACTGTTATTATATGCGAACTCTACCAATTGCACCTGATCCTCCCATCTACCTTTGAAGTCTATAATACACGCTCGTAACATATCCTCGAACGTCTGAATCGTCCTTTCTGATTGTTCGTCCGTCTGTGGATGGTATGCCATACTAAATTATAGTCGAGTTCCAATAGCGTCTTGAAGTCTCTTCCAAAAATTCAATGTGAACTTGGGATCTCTGTCCGATATAATCGTCACGGATACTCCATGTAGTCTCACTATCTGCCGCATATACAATTCGGCATATCTATCCATCGCGAAATCCTTTCGCACAGGAATGAAGTGTGCAGACTTGGTCAACCTGTCCACGACTACCCAAATAGAATCGTGGCCTCTCTGGCTCCTTGGTAGTCTCATTACAAAATCCAAAGTCACGTGCTCTCATTTCCATTCAGGAATCTCCAACGGCTGTAGTAATCCACTGGACTAATAGTGTTGTGCCTTTACCTACTAGCACGTCAAGCACTTTGCTACATATTTAGCTACATCCACCTTCATCACTTTCCACCAGTAGTGCTGACGTAAGTTCTGATACATTTTCGTGCTACCTGGGTGGATATTGTAATTGCTTCTATGAGCCTCTGATAAAATCATTTCTCTAAGCTCTTCGTCCTTTGGTATGCATAGACGCCCTCGAAATTTCAAAATTCCATCCTCTAACACTTGGAACTCTGGTTTCCTTTTTGTCACATCCATTTCGAGGATCTTCTGAATTTTTGGATGTTGCAAGGCTTTTATCCTTTCTTGGATCTCAGGTTTTATTCTCAATGTGGCTACCAAACTGGACAATTGATAGACTTCCAATCTGAAGTCAGAATCCCTCAAATTTTCAATTAACGCCCACCCTTACCAGTAAACAGGCGATACTTAATTTCTAATTGAGCGCATCCGCGACTCGATTCGCTTTCCTAGGATGATATAATATGTCGCAATCGTAATCCTTAAGCAGCTCCATCCATCGACGTTGCCTCATGTTCAGTTCTTTCTGAGAAAATAGATACTTCAGGCTCTGGTGGTCCGTATAAATTTGAAATTTCTTGCCACACAAATAATGCCTCCAGATCTTCAAAGCAAAGATGATCGCTACCAATTCCAAATCATGAGTCGGGTAGTTCATCTCGTGCGGTCTTAGTTGTCAGGAAGCGTAGGCAACCACTCTTCTTTGTTGCATTAGCACACAGCCTAGTCCTTTTAGCGAAGCATCGCTATATATTTCGTAGCCTTCAGGTCCTGATGGAATCGTCAATACCGGTATGGTCGTTAACCAATGCTTGAGCTCTTGGAAACTCCTTTCACACTTATCCATCCATTCGAACTCCGTTTCTTTCTTAGTCAATCTCGTCAGTGGAATAGCTATAGATGAAAACTTTTCCACAAAATGACTATAATATCTTGCCAATCCTAAGAAACTTCGGACTTTCGTGACCGTAGCAGGTTTAGGCCAGTTCATTACAGCTTCGATCTTTGCAGGATCCACCGCAATTCCTTCTCCAGAAACAACATGGCCAAGAAATGCCACTTTATTCAGCCAAAACTCGCATTTGCTAAACTTAGCATAAAGCGAGTGCTTTTTCAGGGTCTGCAAGACAATTCTCATATGCTCTTTGTGTTCTTCATTACTCTTTGAGTAAATCAGGATATCATCAATAAAGACTATAACAAATCTATCCAAGAATTCCTTGAACACCCGATGCATCAAGTCCATAAATGCGGCTGGAGCATTAGTTAGTCCAAAAGGCATCACAGTGAATTCGTAGTGACCATACCTTGTCATAAAAGCGATCTTAGGTATGTCTTCTTTCTTAATTCTCAACTGATGATACCCGGTCCTTAGGTCAATTTTAGAGAATACCGCAGCTCTTTGTAACTGATCAAATAAGTCATCTATTCTCGGCAATGGGTACTTATTCTTTATAGTCACTTGATTCAACTGTCTGTAGTCGATGCATAAACGTAAGGACCCATCCTTTTTCCTCACAAACAACACCGGTGCTCCCCACGGTGAAGCACTCAGTCGAATAAATCCTTTATCTAGTAATTCTTGCATTTGCACCTTTAACTCTTTTAGTTCTGATAAGGACATTCTATAGGGTGCCTTCGAGATCGGCTCTGTTCTAGGAGCTAACTCGATCACAAATTCAATTTCTCGCTATGATGACAACCTTAGTAACTCTTGAGGAACAATATTGGGAAACTCACACACTACCGAAATACTTTCTAGTTTAGGCTCCTCGGTAGTCGCGTTCATAATCGCGACTAAGTACACCTGACATCCTTCAACTATCAGCTTTGTCACTTCAAGTGATGAGACTAAAGGAATCGAGATTCCTCCTCGACTTTCCACAAATTCAAAACTAGGGCGACCTTCCGGATAGAAACTGATTATCCTACTACCACAATCAACTACTGCCTTCTGTTTACCCAATCAGTCCATTTCTATGATCACATCAAAGTCATACATGAGCAACACGGCCAAGTCTTACTCTCTTTACTACTGCCAATTACGAATTTACAGTCAGCACAGCCCAACGAAACCAGCACATTATCTTTCAACGAGGTGGTGACATGTAGGATCACACTCAATGGTTTCAACTCTATATCAACCAAATCAGCAAAGCGAGCAGACACGAACGAGTGTGATGCGCCAGGATCAAACAAAGCATAGGCAGCTTGGTCACACAAATAAATAATACATGTGACCACGCCAGGCGCTTCTTTCGCTTTCCTGTGTGCCATTGCATAGACCCTTCCCTAAGCTGAGGGTCGGTTCTGGTCAATCTGGGGGGTGGTAGTTGACGGTCCTGCCTGTGGTCGTTGCCCTTGAGGTCTACTCGCTGAGACTTGGTTCAGGCAAGTCCTCATCTGATGACCCATCTAACCATACTTGAAGTACGCCTCAGTCCTTGTCGGACTAGGTCCGTTACCATGCCTTCTGCCACAGAGGCAGCAACTCCAGTTCATTGAGTTCGGCGGCTTCACTATGTTCTTTCTTATTGGAGGGACGAAGCATCTATTGCCAGCCATAGGTCTTTTGCCGGCCTAGCGGTTATCTCTGAATGAACTGAACCGTGATCCAGATGCGGCATTTCTCTCATTCAAGTCTCTCTCGATCATCTGTCCCCGCTCATAAATATCCTTATAAGTCCTCAGATTCAGAGCTATCATCTGGCTGCGAAACTCAAGCCTCAGTCCATCCCAAAATCTCTACGCCTTCCCTAGGGGATCCTCTACCGATCGGGGTGCATACCTTGACAATCTGGAGAACTCGTCTTCATACTAGCCCACTGTTAGGTGATTCTGACGTAGCTGTAAGAACTCCACTTGCTTACTTTCTCAAGCTATCTCCAAGAAGTACTTGTCATTGAATGTCGTGGTAAAGGCATTCCAAGTCAAGGTCGTTCCTTCTATAAAGACTCCATTCTTGGTGATAGCCCACCGGTCATTTGCGGTACCTTCCAGCTGATATACTGCCAGTAGTACCTTTTCTTCGTTCGTGCATCTCAAGACTCCAAAGGCCTTCTCAAGTTTCTCAATCCACCTTGGCGCCAACTCGAGGTCTCCAATCCCACCGAACTGGGTTGGCTTCAATTTGATAAATTGCTGAACCAGTTGGCCCATCTACCTAGCCACAATAACTTCCCCCTGGGCATTTCCTACCTCATGACCCTGGTCATGATCGTTGTTGTTTCCATTGCCTCTATTATTGTCGTTATTGGTGTTGACGGCAGCTATCGCGGCTCCCACCACTTGAGCTATGGCAACATCCCTATCTTGGGTCTGCCTGTCAATGAGGTCAACGATCCTTTCTAGTGCTCTCAGCACCCCGTCCATCTTCGGGTCTTCCGCCATAGGTGGTCTCGAACTAGAGGCTTCACTCTTGGGTCTTCCAGGTCTTATAGGAGGATTACTCATTCTTGTATACTTTCACTAAGCCTGGACCACCACAATTTTATCAAGGAGTTAGTAACTCATTCATCCAACTAGGTCTAGAGCTACCAAACTATGCCTTAACGAAAAAAATCATAACATAACGACCTTCCACACAACTAATTCCAGAGGCACTTTACTAAACAGTTCATGGCTATTACCCCATTCCGTCCACTTCAACGGTTCATCAAAATTAGCCATGCTCATCTTCTCAACAGACCAAAATTCAAAATGACTCTCAGCACTAAACATGGAACTTAATCCTCAAAAGCCACCATAATCGTGTCACGACCAAATGTCAATCACATGCACCAAGTCCTATGCCATGCATCTCGTGCCTCATTCCAACAAGTTTCCTAAGGTCTCGCTACCCGTCCCGTCCCAACTTAATCCTCCTTATCACTTCAATCCTCAATCAACTTAGATCGAGCTGACCTTGCTTTGATACCAAGCAAGAAGGGATGTCACGCCCTGCGCACCGGGCACGAGAGCGCGACCCCTTGCAAGCGTAAACTTTCTTGCGTCCCAGGATTCAGTAGATCGAGAGATGTGAATGATCGAAAGCGTGCGGAAGCGATGACATACAAACTCCTCCGTACAATAACAAGGAAACCTGGGTAACGAGAACATCAATATACATCATTGTGAGTTTATACAAAAGAGCAGGTAAGCTAACTCTGCTAACAGGTCGGGACAATCGGGACTCCACCAAAAGACAACAAAGATTTAAGATCCCTAGAAGATTACGGACCAACGAGGGTCATCATCAAAAGACTACTAAATAAAGCTAGGAAACCCCTAGGTCGAACTGTTAGATCCGTCAGTCTCGTCCGCATCCTCGTCTGGCTCATAGTTTGAAAAGGTCTCAGAGCGCACATCTGCTGTGTCATCTATCGTGGTATCCTCCAACTCATCCTCAAAAGCGTCGATCTCTATCACCTCATCAACGTCCTCCAAGGTTGGGGTCTTCTCAGGTATATTCTTTGAATCAGCTTCGGACACCTCTACCTCCACGGAATCTCGAATGGGATGACACCAGCTAGGGATGACTCCTCGAGACACCTCCGAGGACTTCAACGGACCGGTAGTGACCTCATCTATCCTACAGAACCAGGCCTTGAACCTATGCGGTTTCCAGTCCTTACCTCCCTCATCAACCCAGACAACTGTACACCACCTCACGTAAACGGTACCCTGACTATCCGGAAACTCGTCAAAATATATCGTCATCTCCTTTGGGTCGCCTAGTCTGGTTGGCAACATCCTCACTCTCTAATCTAAAAATGGAGCCCATAACGGGGTGATATTCACATCTCAGTAAGACAAGTCCTAACTCTAGGTTAGGCTGACTATACGCTCAGGCAAATGCAATCATGAACAAAATGCACAAGCAACCACATGAAGCATTCAGCAGTCATGGAATAACATATAGATACAAATTAGCGACAAGCACGCATTCATG
The DNA here is from genome assembly GCA_028455895.1 of Rhodomyrtus tomentosa. Taxonomy (NCBI): domain Eukaryota; kingdom Viridiplantae; phylum Streptophyta; class Magnoliopsida; order Myrtales; family Myrtaceae; genus Rhodomyrtus; species Rhodomyrtus tomentosa. The sequence goes on along the minus strand of JAPCWY010000003.1, from coordinate 40,741,541 downwards.
ACATCAGTTCTCATAGTTCAGATTAAGAATGCATTACCAAGTCAGGTCACACCTTCCACCCTTCCATTGATTCACGCCCGCGTTTAGAACACCTTAGGCTCGGTCCGCGTAATTACGCTTCAGACCATCTTATTGACAAACCCGTGTAAACATATCAGGTTTTCAATTTCATTCCAGGCCTGTGTCGGCACATATCAAATTTCGTCCCGCGTCTCAACGCATCAAGACATTGGCCGTTTCAACCCCGCGTCTCAAAGCATCAGGGTACAATTCAACACAATCCCACGTCTTAACGCCTCAGGGTATCAATCCATACCACCTCGCGTCTCAACGCCTCAGGGTATCATAGATTTCAAACATGCCAGACATTATTTCAATTTAAACTTCATGATCAAGTACAAGCTCATGCAACGAGCAACGTATCTATGGCATGCAAGGCAATCAATCTTATCAGTCACAAGAGGCAATCAATTCATGGCACAAGCATTCAACAAGTGTTCAAGCCATTGACATTTCACGAGGACGCACATTGGACAATCATACCATAATTCACGAGAATCAACCCAATTCACACCCAATTCACCCAATCGAATCCAATCTTCCTAGCCAAGATTTAGAAACCCCTTACCTCAAGCTTAATTCAGCAAAAATCTCCTTCCAAGTACATCAATGGTTCGGTTATAATAGTCCAAGAACAAGTCAGCCGCGCAACCTAAGGAAATTCATCTAATTCGTCAATTTTCTCGTCCAATTCATTAATTCACTAAACATACACCTCATTGACATATCGATTGACATCCTCATATTTCTCAACAATGAAATTCGAGCTCAATTTCAACTCCCAACAGCCCCCAACAATCCAGTTTGCACAGAACAGAAACAGGGCATTTTCGGTTCTGAGCATACCTCCCTTGATCAGCCCTTAAAATATCTTAAATCCTTAACTTATCCACTAATCTACTTGCTAACATGTAGTTCTAGGAGTTAGGAAGCCTCACCGAAAAGTTGAGTTCAAGGCGACGCCCGGAAGTGCTCGAACAACGTCGGTTCTCACACGACTACTGCCGGCCAGTTTCTATCTATCAAACACAACACCTATTCGGGGTCAAAACCCCATCAAATTCATCCAAATTTTTTACCACAACCCAGTCTACATATCCCCTTGATATCCACAAAATTTAACCGAAGGATTCGAACGATGAGAGGTACTACGGATTATAAACAGTAGCTTACCTCTAGCTGCGACGATTTCCATCGACTCTTGGGAGAATGGCTGGCCGAAGCTCCTCAGTGGGTCTAATGTCGTGATTTAAGTTGGAGGTTGTCGGCAAGAGGATGAGGAAGCTGCTGGTGGTCGGCTCGAGGTCAGGTAGTGGCCGGAAGGGGCGGTCGGAAGTAGCGATGGTGGCGGTCCGGTCTAGTCGGGCGTGGAACAGCTCTCGGCTGGAAGAAGAAGAAGAAAAAGATGAAGAAGATGATGGCTGTGGAGTTTTCGGCTGATGGGGAGAGAGAGAGGGATGTATACACAAAATTGAGAGTCAACCATTAAGAATGGTAGGTTAAAAGTGATTCAATAAATAGCAATGCCTAATCCTTTGACACTTGTCTTCATGTCCATCAACGGCTCATTCAAGGACTGTGATTTTTCTTAATTTTCGATAGCCTATAGGGTGTGCTTATGACCAAAATGCCCTCATCTATTTATTAAAGCAAGGCCAAGACTTGAGGGACAAAATGGTAATTTTACCCTCGACGTCCGGGACGTCATTTTTCTAATTTCAATTTTCTTCGATGAGGCGACGACCAATCCAATTATGATATTGAAAATCTTGATTCTCCATTTTCTAATTTCGAGACTAGTCTCTAAATCATTTCTCTGTCAAATGTGATTTCAGCCTATCTCGAACTGACGGGCGGCTTTTGCAAATGTTACGCGTATCGACTATGTGATTCATATCACACTTAGGGCTCGTCAATTCATGGCGACTTTGATTGTCATGTAATTGCAATGGTCTATTGCTAGTTTCGACGGTCTCGGTCGTCATAGTTCGATTTAGGAAAATTTTGCAAATTATACATTGATTAAGCGGCATCACCCGCGCTCCAATCGTATAACGCTAGCAATGCATTCCTTAATCGTTCTTAGATCGGCCTCTTATGGCTCTAAATGTCCCCTCGACAATTCTTATGGTCAAAGTGTCATTTCCTATTTTAGTTCTCTAGGTTCACGTACCTTGTCTCGTTCTAGCCTTTCCTTTTTGGTCAATTAACTCAAGATTAATCAGATCCGAGCGAGATACGACTGAAAGATATCGTTAGATATGTTCTTATTAATAAGTCCCGAAATGATAAGAAAAATCAGAATGTCACAGATAGTGAGGCTACATGGAGTACCCGTGACGATCACATCGGACAGAGATGCCAAGGTCACAACGAACTTCTAGAAAAGTCTTCAAAATGCCATGGGAACTCGACTACAATTTAGTACAGCATACCATCCATAGACGGACGGACAATCGGAAAGGACAATTTAGACGCTCGAGGATATGTTACGAGCGTGTGTTATAGACTTCAAAGGTGGATGGGAAGATCAGCTGCATTTGGTGGAGTTCGCATATAATAACAGTTATCAGTAGAGTATTCAAATAGAACCTTTTGAAACGCTTTACGGAAGAGCTTGCAGGATCCCGATTTGCTGGAACGAGGCTAGAGAAAGAAGTATTACAGGCCTAAAGTTGGTAGAGCAATCGGTGGAAGCGGTAAAGATAATCCGAGATAGACTAAAAATAGCACAAGGTTGTTAGAAAAGTTATGCGGATAAACGGCGTAAGCCTTTGGAGTTTCAAGTAGGCGATCATGTTTTCCTTAAGGTGTCACCAATGAGGGGATTATCTCGATTTGGAAAGAAAAGGAAGCTAAGTCCATAATACGTAGGACCTTTTGAGATTTTAGAACGGATTGGGACCTTAGCCTACAGGCTTGCCTTACTGCCTAACTTGTCCTAAGTACACAACGTCTTTCATGTGTCAATGCTACGGAAGTACGAACCAGACCCGACGCATGTATTGGATTACGAAACCATCGAGGTGGATGACTGGGTATTCTACGTAGAAAAGCCAGTCAGGATCGAATATCGAAAGGAGCAGATTCTAAAGAATAAGATGATTCCATTGGTCAAAGTTGTTTGAGAGCACCATGGAACCGAAGGCGCAACGTGGGAAAGCGAGGAAACGATGAGGCATCAATAACCCCATTTGTTTGAGTAACTGGTTTATTGTAAATTTCGAGGACGAAATTTTTGTAAGGGGAAATAGTTGTGATATTTTGATTTTTCCTGTCATTTCGAGACTTATTAATGAGAATAAATCTAACGATGTCTTTTAGTCGTATCTCGCTCGGATCTGGTCAATCTCGAATTAACTAACCAAAAGGGAGAGGCTAACACGAGACAAGGTACGTGGACCTAAGGAACTCAAATAGAAAATGACACTTTGACCATAAGGATTGTCGAGGGGACATTTAGAGCCATAAGAGGCCGATCTAAGAATGATTAAAGAAAGCATTCCTAGCGTTATACAATTCGAGCGCGGGTGATGTCGCTTAACTAATGTATAATTTGCAAAAATTTTCCTAAATTGAACGATGACAATCGAGCCCGTTAGAACTAGTAATAGACCCTCGTAATTACATGACAACCAAAGTCGCTATGAACTGACGAGCCTTAAGTGTGTATGAATCACAAAGTCGATACGCGTAACATCTGCAAGAACCGTCCGTCAGTTCGGGATAAACTGAAATCACATCTGACAGAGAAATGATTTAGAGAAGAATCTCGAAATTAGAAAATGGAGAATCAAGGATTCCAACATCATAATTGGATTGGACGTCGCCTCATCGAAGGAAATTTGAATTAGAAAAACGACGTTCCGGACATCGAGGGTAAAATTATCATTTTGCCCCTCAAGCCTTAACCTTGCCTTAATAAATGGAATGAGGGCATTTTGATCATTGACCACACCCTCTGGGCTGTCTAAAATTAGAGAAAATGAGGGCCATTGGATGAGCTATTAATTGACATATGGACAAGTGTCAATGGATGAAGAGTTGGCATTAAATGTCCAACTTTTAACCTACCATTCTTCATGGTTGACTCTCAAATTGATGTATACACACCCTCTTCTCCCTCATTTTGCCGAAGACCTCAACCTCCATAGTCATCTTCTTACTTTTCTTCTTCTCTTCTTCAGCCGTGAATTGCTCTCGCCAGACCAGCCACTGCCGCTGGCTTCGCCACTTCCGACTGCCCCTTCCGGTTGCCACTTAAGCTCAAGCCGACCAACCGCACCTTCTTTGTCCTCTTGCCGACCACCTCCAAGTTGAATTATGGCATTTAACCCACTGAGGAGCTCCGGCCAGCCGTTCTCCCAAGATTTGACGAAAACCATCGCAGTTGGAGGTAAGCTATTATTTGAACTCTGTAGGACCTCTATTCGTTTGAATCTTTAGGCCAAATTTTGTGAAAATCAAAGGCACATGTATACTAAGTTGTGGTAAAAATTTGGGCTGAATTTGATGGAGATTTGATGATGAAATGGTGTCGCCTTTGATGGACAGAATCTAACCGGCAGTAGGCTTGGAGGAATCGGCGCCGTTCGTTGACCATTTGACGTCGTCTTGACCTCAAATTTTCGATGACAGAATCTGACAGGCGATAGGCTTGGAGGAATCGGCGCCGTTCGTTGACCATTTGACGTCGTCTTGACCTCAAATTTTCGATGAGACTTTCCAACTTGTAGAACTACATGTTAGCAAGTAGATTAGTGGATAAATTGGGGATTTAAAATAGTTTAAGGGCTGATCAAGAGAGGTATGCACAGAACCGAAAATGACCTGTTTTGGTTATGTGCAAACCGAATTGTTGGGAGCTAATAGGAGTTGAAATTGAGTTCAAATTTCATCGTTGAGACATATTAGGTTGTCGGTGAATATGTCATTGAGGTTTATGCTTCATGGATTTGTGAATTGAGCAAGAAAAATTGATGAATTGGATTGATTTCCAATAGGTGCGAGGCTGCCCTGTTTTGGGATTGTTGGACCTAGTGATTGAAGTACTTGGAAGAAGATTTTTGTTGAATTTAGCACAAAGTAAGGGGTTTCTAAACCTTGGCTAGGAGGATTGGACTCGATTGGGTGAATTGGGTGTGAATTAGGTTGATTCTCGTGAACTATGGTGTGATTGTCCAATGTGCATCCTCGTGAGATGTCGATGGCTTGAACGCTTGTTGAATGCTTGTGCCATGAATTGATTGCCTCTTGTGAGTGATGAGATTGATTGCCTTGCATGCCATAGATATCTAGCTCGATGCATGAGCTTGTACTCGATCATGAAGTTTAAATTGAAATAATGTCTGGAATGTTTGAAACCTATGATACCCTGAGGCGTTGAGACGCGGGGTCGTATTGATTGATACCTTGAGGCGTTAAGACGCGGGGTTGTGTTGAATTGTATTCTGATGCGTTGAGACGTTGGGTTGAAATGACCAATATCCTGATGCGTTGGGATGCGTGACGAAATTTGATATGTGTCGACACAGGCTTAGAATGAAATTGAAAACCTAATGCGTTTACGCGGGTTTATCAATGGGATGGTCTGAGGCGTAATTACACGAATCGAGCCTGAGGCGTTCTAAACGCAGGCATGAATCAATGGAGGCCTGAAAAGGTGGAAGGTGTGACCTGACTTGGTGATGCGTGCTTGATTTGAACGATGAGATATGATGTCATGATTGTGTGCTTGACGCTAGTCTATATCTATACGTTATTTAATGACTGCTGAGTGCTTCATGTGATTGTTTGTGCATTTTGTTCATGATTGTATTCACCTGAGTGTACGGTCAGCCTAACTTAGGGTTAGGACCTGTCTTACTGAAATGTGAATCTTACCCCGTTACGAGACCACATTTTCAAATCCTAGACCGTGAGGATGTTGTCAATCAGACTAGGTGACCCGAAGGAGATGACCGCGTATTTTGAGGAGATCCCGGACGGACAGGGAATTGTGTACGTTAGGAAGTGTACGGTAGTCTGAGCCGATGAGGGTGAAAAAAACTGGAAGTCTCATAGGTTCGAGGCCCGGTTTCGGAGGGTAGACGAGGTTACTATGGGACCACTGAAGTCTATTGAGGTACCCCATAGGATTATTCCTAGTTGGTGTCATTCCACTCGGGATTCTGTGGAGGTTGAGGGATCAGTATCTAGTTCAAAGAACATTCCCGAGAGGACCCCAACCCTGGAAGACATGGACGAGGTCATTAAGATCGAAGTCTTCGAAGACGACCTAATGGAGTAGTCAGCAAACGAGACGATGGAAGATACCATAGAGGTACGTTCGAAGACTTTCTCGAAGTATGAGCCTACCGAGGATGCTGAGGAGACTGACGACTCCAGCAGCTCGATCTAGGGATTTTCGTTTTTTTTTTTTTACTGTTATTTTGCTGATGACCTCGATGATCCGTTTTCTTTTGGAGATGTTAATGGTTGTCTTTTGAGTTGGTCCTGTTACCCCTACCGACTAGCAAGATTAGTTTACTAGCGCTTTTGTAAGAACTCGTGGGAGGTTATGTATAAATGCAATTATGGTATCCTTGCTATCCAAGTCCCCGCTAATGTTTGTACGGAGGAATTTATGTTATTGCTTCCACATGCGAACGATTTTTTTATGCATCTCTCGAAATATGACTCTTGGGACACGAGAGAGTTCGCTCGCAGGGAGTCGCGTGCCTGTGCCCGGGGCACGGGACGTGACATATTGACGCTAATTCAGTAATAAACCTTTTGCATTAATGCCAATTCAGTCTTAAATATTTTGTATTTATGCCAATTGACTTAATCTGGCCAAATTTGGGCAAAAATCGTTAACTTGAATGTCAGGTATCCTATGTGGCATGGCTGGCGCTAACTTGGATTTTTTTTCATATTATTCTAATATTTTAAATAAATTTGTAAGCCTTTTTTATTTTTTTAAATATTCTTAAAAATTATTTAAAATATCAAAAAATTATTAAAAAATATCCACGTTAGCGCACCAGCCATACCACGTATGATAACTAACGTCCATGCTAGCAATTTTCGATCAAAGTTGGCTGAACTGATTCAATTGGCATAAATACAAAATATTTAGGACTAAATTGACTTTAATGCAAAAGGTTTAGAATCGAATTGGTATCAAGATTTCAAAGATTTAGAACTGAATTGGAATCAATATAAAATGTATAGGACTTAATTGGCATCAAAAAAAGATTTATGACTGAATTGGCACTAATGTAATAAATTTAAGGCTTTTTTATGATTTTCCCCATGAAACAATATATACCCTATATATTGAAATACAATCATTAGGCCAATACAAGACAAAAACAGGTGAAGAAGAGGATCATCAATCATTGACGAGTCGATTCCCATTTCTAGAATTACGGTCAACTGTCTCAAGTGAACAGTCAACTCGTTGCTCCTTTTTTCCCACCTTGAGTAATCACAATCTGTATATAAATCACAACACGTACTTATTCGACAAATCGATGGCAAGAACTTATTAACAACTAGCTGTTTCTTCATTTAGTTCACGTTTCTTGAATTAGTTAATCCCTTTGCAAAGAACCAGGATCATTGGCGGTGGCAGCTAGCGTGTTAACCCGTATTTGGCACTTCTATGTATAAAATCTTTTGTCTTTGGCGCTTCTATCACCATGTGGCAAGACTTTTCCCCATCCTCAAGTCCATTTAGGAACCGATCATAGTCCAGAAGAAATGTGGAATTTCAAGCTCGGAGAAAGTTATTGACCGAGGCAGGCATTCTCATCTTTTTACTCAAGAAGAAAGAAAAACATCACCTATGAATCGATCTTGTCCTCACATAATGCGTTCTTTGGAAAATCTCGAGGTACGGTAACGGGCAGTTAGGTGTCGGCCGAAAAGTAGGAATAGTTATCCAATGAAATATCTGGTTAGGTCCGTCAACACCCATAGTTTTCGGGGAAAATTGTTAGATAATTACTAAATTTATTGTATTAATATCAATTTAGCCCTAAATCATTTTTTAGCGCCAAATCAGTCTCAAAACTTTTGCATTTGTATCAATTCAGTCCTAAATCTTTTAGTGGTGCCAATTTAATTCTAAACCTTTTGCATTAGTGTCGATTCAGTCCTAAATCTTTTGCATTTACGTCAATTAAGTTAATTCAATCAATTTTGGTCAGAAATTACTGGCATGGATGTCAATTGTTTTACGTGGCACAACTGACGCTAACGAGAAATTTTTTAATATTTTTTAATATTTTAAATTATTTTAAAAAAATATTTGTAAACAAAAAAATGCTTACAATTTTATTTAAAAATATATAAGTTAGTGCCAGCTGTGCCACATAGAATAATTGACATCCACGTTAGCAATTTCGGACTAAAATTGATCGGATTAATTCAATTGGCATAAATACAAAAAAAATTAGGACTGAATTGGCAAAAATGCAAAAGATTTAGGACCGAATTGATATTTTATAAAAAATTTAAGACTTAATTGGAAACAATGCAAAAAGTTTAGGGCTGAATTGGCATAAAAAAAAGTTTTAGGAATATATTGGTATTAATCTAATAAGTTTGGGACTTTGTTTACACTTTTCTTAGTTTTCGTGCGAAGAATTTTCTTGACGATGTAATTTGCGCATTATAAGCAACTTATTACGTGGATGGGGGACCAAACAGACATTGAGTTCATCAAACCCCAAGAAAGAACAAGAAAAGAGAAACAACATGTCGGAGCCAGAAGCTGGAGCCAGGCTTGGCGGAGGGAAGAAGCCAAGACAAAAACCCAATCAACGACCGGTTCAACTGAAGGTAACCGTCAAAGAGGGGCAAAAAGAAAAGGTGAGGATAGAATGACCATGGAGTTTCCAACTACCAATGCATTTGCAAAATGACAAAAGAAAGGTGGAGAAGGACATTTAATGTTAACCTAATCGATTTTATTGTGTAAATGAATCCTGTCCCTCTATGGAATGCTTGAAAAGGCCGTTCATGAAGCCCCCCTGACCACCTTTTGTCGCTTTTTCCACTGCCCATGTCCCTGAGAACATGGAGTAAATTATGGCTGCTTTCCCCCACTACACTGTCAATCTCTCTCTCTCTCTCTCTCTCTCTCTCTCAATTATTGTCTAATGGGTTGCAGGCAACACATAAAAATCTCTCCCCATGGAATAAAATGTTTGTGCCAAATGTTTTGAGATTTCGAGTAGTTTCTTGGTAAAGTGTGGTAAACTCCATCGACAATAAAGCACGAGAGTCTCACTTCGTGAATAAGGGGATAGTGCCTCCAAACAGCCAGAAGGCTTTTATATTTTGAGTGAATATCTTATTAATAGTTTGGGTTATGGACCATGAATAATTACTGTTATATTTGCTTTTTTCGTCAATAATTGAGTGATGTAATAAAGAAGTGCAAGTTGCTAATTATAATAGAATAGTCTACTGAATACAATCCTAGTTTAAGGATGAACTAGAATAAATCTTATGTGTCGAATTCTTTTTCTCACTTTTTACTCGTTAATTCATTGGGGTTTGTGCCATGAATCCTAACATTGAAAAGATAAATGAATACTAAAGCATCTTACTCCATATAATGTGTACATAATGCCTTGTTAATGGTAAAGGATGGACTGAAGAGGTAGTTAAACGGCGCAAAGCATCTCATGCAATTTTAAAAGTTAGGGAATCATAATTTTCTTTTCTCTCTACAATAAGGAATATCTTAAGTTGCTGGGGATAAGTGTTAAAAAAGTATTAAACCTATTGTATTAGTGCTAATTCATTCATAAACCTTTTTTTCATGTCAATCCAGTCCTAAAATTTTTGTGTTTATGCCAATTTAGTAACAAACTTTTTATTGGTGTCAATTCAATCCTAAATTTTTTGCATTAGTGCCAATTTAGTCTTAAATATTTTGCATTTGTACCAATTTAGTTAATTCGGTTAATTTTGGATAAAAATAATTGACACAAACATCAATTGTCCTATGTGGCATTGTTTGCACTAATGTGAATTTTTTAATATTATTATATTTTAAATAATTAAAAAAACAAAAAAATGTTTAAAAATTATTTAAAATTTATAGAATAATATTAAAAAATATCCAAGTCAGTGTTTGTTGTGCCACTTACGATAATCGATGTCCATGTTAGCCAATTCAATCAAAATTGGTTGGATTAACTCAATTAGCATAAATGTAAAAGATTTAAAATTGAATTAGCACAAATGCAAAAGGTTTAAGTAGCACCAATAAAAAATTTAGGATTTAATTGGCACCAATGCCAAAGGTTTGGGATTGAATTGACACCAAAAAAAAGTTTAAGACTAAATTGGCACTAGTGCAATAGGTTTAGGACTTTTTTTACATTTCTCCCTAACTTGCTGTGTTCAAGATTAAAAGAGAATGCATGGTTCGGATATATGTGCCAAGAGATTGAAAATCAACGGTCGTTTATATAAGGTGATGGAATGAAGGAAACTTGAGAAGAACTGCAAAATCACCACAGCTTTGTTACTACAAAATGGTTAGATGTTCGTCCTCAGAGGAAGTCGATGACTGATTTTTCTAATATGAACTTAACCACGTTAAATTTGCAGAGATGGATTCTCTCTCTCTAAAATAGTTGCCGACACTGGGGTGGCCACCGCCGTGAGGCTCGCTAGGCATGGCCATGGGCCGGAACCAGTCGGTTTCGGTTCATGAACTAGCGGTTCCGATTCGTGGTCATGGAGGAACCAGAACTAGAACCTTAAGGGGTGGTTCCAAGCTGATTTGGCGATCGGTTTCGGTTCAAAATCGAAAATGGAACCGCTGGTTTCGGTTCCGTACGATTTTTTGAATTTAATTTTTAAATAATGAATTATGAAATAAAATAATAATAAATAATGAAATAATGAAATAATAAATTATCAAATATAAATTGTAATCAAATTTAGGGGGAAAAGGGAGGAGAAATGGCTTTAACCTAATGAATTATCATTAATCGTCTACATATCATCTTGGGGATAGAAAAAAATTAAAGTCCATATAATTCTTTTACCTTTAATAACCTCATTCTTACCTTATCTTCAACCGTCATTACTTGTTTCAGTACCGGTATCCATGGCGGTGGTATCTCCATTATCGAAGAATTCGACTTCATGGTTGCAATCTATCTCTTATTGTTGATATTGAACCTTTATCCAATTATCGACACAAGCTTGAGTCTCCACCGAATTCGGAGCTAATATTGGGTGTCGTTCGTCCAAAATATTGCCTCCAGCATTAAATGCTTGTTCAACCACAACTGTCGAACAAGGGATTACTAAAACTTGTTTTGCAATGAGAGCGATAATTAGGAATTTGGTTGAATACCTCTTCTACCAATCTAGAATTGTGAAATCTGTGCTGCATTCGGATTCAGCAAACTAAAAAAATACGGTTAGATAACTATCTATTTTAGAAATATTTTCTATTACTCCATTTTGCTTTTTTTGCTTATTCAACAGAAGTTTATACCCTCTACTAATTTAACCTAGGCCTCTGCTTTGTATGTCATTAGGTTGAGAAGATCTACTATCACCTAGATTATATTTACTACAAAATTTATTATATAATTCTATTATTGTGTTTTTAACCACTATTTGTGTAGCGCTAACATTTATTGTTTCAACTAAATGTAAACATTCATAATGAAATAATTACCTAAACCGTCTAATTTTATACGTTGATAAAAAACACAAGCAACCAAATAGATCATAGAAATTTCGCTATAATAATGTAGTCATTTTGTTGGCATTTCTATAATAGTGTCACGTAATTTATCATCATTTTCATTTTCTTCGAAAACTCAAACAAAATTAATACACTCTATTAAAAATAAATTCGTAGTAAAATAATAAATATCGAATAAAGTATAAGTTGCATCATTAAATTTTTTAAAAATATCTAAAAAAAATTGAAAATATCCCGCTCTTATGATTATAAATTAATTTGAGTAATATTATTTATAACGACTGCACATAATAAATCTTTTTATGCAAAAGATTCATTGAGCAACTCGTAACCAACGATTTGGAACATCTCTTGAAAAACTTTTTGTTATTTTTCTATTTGCTTTACAAAATCTGCCTCATTCTTTTATAATTTGGGGGTGTTTCCATAAAAATTGAATTGCTATTTTTATTGAGTTGAGAAAAAAAATGAAGAGCTTCTAAACAATCTTATACTCATAAATTTAAAACATGACAAGCATATCTAACATGAAAAAATTATCCACCAAAAGCAGGTTTACAAATCTTTTCTAAATCGACAATTGAAGCAATATCTGCTATAGCATTATCAAAACTAACTGAAAAAAAAATTATTAAGCAAATAATATTCTTCTAAAATTTGTCTAGTTATTCTATAAATTTTTTTCTGTATGCTTACCATAAAAAATTCTAAATGCAATAAATCTTTTTTGATTATTCCAATCATCATATATCCAATGACATGTTATACCCATATAAGAATGAGATCGCCAAGAATCACTCCAAATATCACTACCTATATGCACACATCCATTAAAATGTTTTGTAATTTTTTTTTCCATTTTATAAAGATAAAACACTACGCGTTTAAGTATATTTTTCGAAACGCATTGTGCTTGTGGAGTACATGCAATTTGTATAAATTTATTAAAATCAACTTTTTCACCAAAATTAAATGATAAATATTCAATGGAAATGCATTTAGCTAATTCTTTTTTATAGTTTTATCATTACAACAAACTAAAGGAGGAGGGTTAGAATTGATGTATCCGCAAATTTGTTGTTACCTAGTGTCGATTCCCGCTTGGGTTGGATGTTTCTCCCTGAGATGCTGTTTGAATGTTCCATAGCCAGCTCCACCTGTGTATTTGTATATTACCCCATAATGTTTATAAGTTACCTCATACATTTTTGCGCCTAAATCAAATCTTTCCTTCTTCGTGCAGTGGTCCCATATGTCAAATGTAATTTCTTGTTCTAGCTTATTTGTTGTTGACATTTCTTCCATACCGGTAGGAGGATGAAGACTTTCTTGCGTTTGGACGTGCTTCACACTGAGAATAATGTTGATACCATTAACACTTAATTCCCAATTTGCATAATCACGAGAATCAAAAGGGTAATCGGATTCCCCTATTGGGTTCTTGCCTATATCACTACTTCTGCTTCCACTTGCCATTTTTTGAGAGAATTGAACAGAAAGCGAATTGAGAGAATTGAGCATATTGGGAGAATTTACATAATTGAGAGGATTGAAAGAATTTGAGAGATTTGAGAGAAATTGTGAGAAAAAATGAGAGATGAAAGGGGTATTTATAATGATTATGATAGAATTTTAAAATTAATAAAGAAATAAAAAAGGGAGGGGGAGAGTAACTGTTGCAAGGCAACGGTCACATGGAAAAAGAACCGTTATTTTATTTTATTTTTTTATTCATACTGACTAGTTTGCCGATTTGGAACCAATCGAAACTATCGATTTTGGGCCGGTTCCACTAAACAAGGATCCGTAATCGGTCCCTATGGCATGAGCCAGCTTCGATTTGGAACAAATCGAATCGGTTACAAGTTTGACTCGAGCCGATTCCAGACTCAAATCGGCCCATGGTCATGTCTAGGCTCGCACCCCTCTAGAGTTAGCTATCGCCACCACCTCGCGGTGGTGCTGGCCTCTACGGTCATTGATATGACCCCTCTTTCTTTTAATTAATGGTGACTTTTCATAGTGGTGATATGGTGCTTACTTGGCATCCCGTGACTTCAACGTGACACGTGCATTAGAATTCTTGTAAGTCAGGAGTCCATTGATGAGAAGGGTGACGTTCTAACTTAACCTTCACGCCAACCAAATTCAAAAATTATATGAATGTGAATTTTTATTCAACAGTAGATAGACCATTTTAAAGTAAAGACAGAAGGGCAACTTTAAATTTCGAGTATAGAAACTATTAGCCACACCATCTCTATTTTACATTATTGAATTGCTATTATATGTACATGGACTCAATTTTTCCATTCTAGCTACACTACCCTAGGGCAACCTCAATTTACTTGCGCATATATGCCATAAATATAAAAAGAGTGTTTTCGTAACAGTATTCGAAAAAAAAAATATAATCTTAATTGTAGATTCACACGTCATATTGACGTATTTTGCATGAAATAATAAATAATTAAAAGATCGCATAGTTATTAACAATTTACAACACTGTCAAATTGCCAATTTAGCATAAATTTTGACGAGATAGCGTCAGGACAGCAAAGACAATCGCATGTGTTGAGGCACCAACTCAAAAGGAAACTATAAAGAAAGGATTTGTTTCTCTCTCTTGCATAAGTCGAGCCCAACTATAAAAGGGCATCCTCAATTTACGGCAGAGACTCCCAAATTGATCACTTTTCAGCTCCTGAAAGTCTTCAGAGGCTCTTTGGGGGAAAGAAGTTCTCAGCCCTCCCAAACACAAACCCTCCAGAAAAAGAAGACCCAAAAGGTGAAAAAGAAGAGAGACAGAGAGAAGAACAAGAACAGAGCATGGAGATCGAGATGGTGAAGTGCGAGTGTTGTGGGCTGAAGGAAGAATGCACCCAAGACTACATATCCCAAGTGAAGTCCAAGTTCGAAGGCAAATGGCTCTGCGGGTTGTGCTCGGAGGCCGTGACGGACGAAGTGAACAGAGCCAACAGCAGCAACAAGAAGCCATGCGGGGTTGACGAAGCCGTGAGGGCTCACATGTCCTTCTGCAGAAAGTACAAGTCGAGCCCCGCGTTCAGGGTCGCCGATGGGATGAGGCAGATGCTGAGGAGGAGGTCCGGCGATCTGTCGTCTTCCTCATCTTCTTCGTCATCATCATCTTCCTCTTCTTCTTCATCTTCTAAGAAGTATTCAAGATCAACCAGCACTTCACAAGTTGGTGATGAATCGCCGTACTCACTGTACTGATCGGGGAAACGGAGAAAGCAGAGGAGCAGTCTAGCTCTAGCTCTATTCCTCATCTTTGGTTTGGCTTTCTTGAAAATCCAACCAAAAAGGGACCTAAAAATGTTTTCATCTTTTGTCTTGTACAGGGGATGTTAAATTCAGTGGAGGCTTCTTCCGAGCCCTGGGAATTTTGGCTACTTCTATACCCAAGTGTTCATGGGATGTGATTTTTTTTTTTCTATTTTTATCTCTTCTTTTCTTTTCTATTTTCCTAAATAATTTCCAACAACCCTTTTTTTCTTTTTCTTTTTCCAAATTTTCTAGGTCAATATTTTCTTCAGATTTTCCATTGACTTTTAGCCTGCATCATACAATTAGTCTTGCTAGAGAGGAAAAAAAAGAAGTTGCAAACATTGGCACTCATGATGCATAATGGAATTGGTAAACCAGGAAATCATTCTATTTTCCCTCTTTTTTTGACAATTATTTTTCTTTACATAATACAGATGACTTGGTAAGAATGTAGGAAGGTATATATTTTTATTGGGTCTATTATATATATATATATATATATATTGTGTGTTTCTTTTTTTTTTTGGTCGAATTTTTTGTGTGTGTTAAGTATTTCATTTTTTAAAGATTTGGTAAAGCAGGAAATCATTCCATTTCCCCTCATTTTCTTGAGAATTGTTTGTTCTTTACATAATTCCTATGACTTGGTAAGAAATATAGGAACTAAATGTATATTCGCTATTTTCAATTTTTTTAATATCAAGAAAATCTTGGGTCTTGGATCTCACAACATCATAAGTCTATGCCTAGGTTATCATGTCGTGCGTCGCAATTATTCGTGTTGTCTTTTCCACGACTTAGCACGAGTTTTAACCATTGGGGGTCCGGGCTTCAATCATGGGTTCTCACCTATTGATTTAGACCACCACCGTATGCTCCCACATGCTAAATCCATTATTGGAAGACAAAAACTCAATAATTTGGCCCGGAAAATGATAATTAATTCAACCAAAGTCAAAGAATGTGAAATATAACATTGAGCCAATTACAATTAACATGCATGCGACCTCAATTGTAAATGGATTGAGAGTAAGGACGTTAGTATCATAAGTGAGGGATTCGACTTCAGTACTTCGCAAAGAGATAGAGTAAAAAGTCGGAGTGAGATGAGAGTTAGAGATAGGATAGACCGTGAGATGAGAGTTAGAGATAGGACAGACCAAAAAAAATTATAATTTAGTCATGGTGCAACGGCTCTCCCAAGAAAAATCTAAAAAAAAATCAAAAAAAATCTATAAAAAAAAATCACTATACCCCGAGAGTGTGGAACCCAATAAATAACAATATTATTTTATTGAAAAATAATATCATTTTATTAAACCGATTTGAGATGATAAGTTCTTATTTCTCGCCATGACAAACGGACCCATGAAGATTATGTAGAACATGGTATCTTGTTTTAGTTGGAATCCATGTATAAAAAATGATGTGATGAAGTTAGTCTATATATTCACAATTGAATTGTGAAAGAGCAATTAATCTATTAGGTTTTGGGGTATATGATGATTGCTGTGTTCACGTGCTAACACAACGGTATTATACTAATAGGATAATGATTTTACTAGCATAACAATCTTTAAGTAACTGTGACAATAAGAATATATTGCGATTTATGAGTTATTAAAAGAATAGACCACATAATAAATTTTAATTATTTATTATTTATTTATCATCGCTCAAAATAGATGTATTAGTTTTACAATCACTCAAAAATTGCAGAATCAATTCCTTAGGAATTATAGGCTATTGTTAAAGTCCGAACGATAAATTACATGTCAATTTCGACCTTTTTCATTTGTTCCATTCTAGCCTCCATGTAAATGCGATTATATAATCATGATAGTTTTACCCCTTCAAGGTAAACTACCGTGCATGCATGGAACAAGATACGAACGTAAAGCTTTAATGCACTCTAGCCAATACAAACTCAAATCCTTAGAAGTTCAGCCCCGATTTGTCGATAAATCAACCGTAACGTCACCTTCAATCATCTTTAGATCTGTCTGCGAACATCGCACCGGCTCACCAAACCCTTCGGGGCGGTCAAACTCGAAAGAAAATCAAGGGGCGGCGAGTTGTGATTTTCAGTTGTTCAAATTTAATACAATGGATTTCTCACTATTTATGTACAGAGACGTCAGGAGGCAAAATGACAGGGATGTGGGTTCCCCACGCGATATAGTTTTGAGATCTTCTCGTTCACGAGGGGTCAATTCAGACAAGGCAGGGCAGTGACACAGCAACGTTTTCTTGTGCAGGACATCGTTTCAACTGCATGCCATTGGCCACCGCTGTGCCCGGGCTTTGCACCGCTCAATTAGAGCCGCGGCATCTCGAATCGGATTCCGATTTCGACTTTAAGACTGAAATGCAACTGCCGCAGCGAAGTTGATTTCGGGGGATACATGTCTCTCCGAGTCTTTATTTATTTATTTATTTTTTCTGGTCTCCCAGTGGCCATGGGGGCGGACGAGGGCCGGGCGACCAACTGATCGCGACGATCCTTTGGAACTGGGGTGGACGAGGGCCGGGCAACCAACCAATCGCGGCGATCCTTTGGATATGTGACCATAGAAGCTTTTCCGTGTCACGAAATTCAAGTAGTGATGAGAGTCTTGAACAGCTTGGTCCGTCCTTCTTTAACAGTCGGGCCATTCCGTCTGTATACATCGTTTTGGTTGAATTGGTGAAGAAGAAGAAGGGCGTGAAACACTCTAAGTTATGAAACCGAAGTTCCCCAAATATTACAAGAAACATTTTGCTTGTTGTTTCTACTAATCTTACTACAGAGATTAAATTATAGGGGCCCGAAACTCCCATTGTTCCATATTGCGAAAAAAATCGGCACTAGGTTAGGAGGTCCGAATGGAGGAGATATTGGTGACGATGAAGAATTACCTCCGGAATACCTACAATGCATCCTCCGGTCGATTCGACGCGGATGAATTGCGCCCTTATGGACAAAGACGGCAATGTCGTTGAATAGTGCCTCAATAAATTTATGGTCTCCGGCTGGTAAGAAGAAGAATACTCGACAACCTTTCGCTGGCTCATCGTTTTCCTCTACCAACTCGTTGGAGACATAATCAGCAACGAACGACCTTAAGTAGATTAAAAGAGCCGGCGAACACGACATCGACATTCTGAAATAGCGGAATAGGAGAGCTGACCAGTTTTCCGATGCTTTCCGCCATGATTCGTGACAGGTGACCCCCATCGGCATCTACGCCACCATCGATCGAAGTCCACATTCGATACTAGACATCCATATTCAATACTAGACATACTCTTAGGTATAATTTGACTAGAGATGAACATGTTCAACGTAAACAAAGAGGACAATGACTATTGTATCATCCAAATCATGGTGACGGACACGGAACTCAACATAATTTCTCTCTATTAGACATTCTCTTAGGTGTAATTTGTGAGTAACCGTTATTAAGGGGCATCTGTCCGTGTACTTATTTTCTTCAATATAATTGAAAATCTACTCGTACTTCATTCATTTTTTTAGTTGGATGAGTATCTTTGTATTAAATCCCTCAATTAAATTTTGTATTATTGTAATATCAGGAAAATTAGTTTATTTTTTTTTCTTTGTAATTTTTTAAATTAAAAATAACGTGATGTAATTTTTTTTTTAGTTTTACACTATATGTCCTCCATATATGCTACAAATATCATGTTTTCATTTTTCATTGCTCAAGTAGGTCGATACTCACTAAAAAAAAACATCAAATATATTAATTTATTGAATTATAGGATTATTCATTTTTGTAATCCGTGCCATATATTGCTTTAAACTTTTTCGTTTTTTTGAGTTGGGAATTATTTATTAAAAAAAGGATTTTAAACAGAGTTCTTGAACCAAATTTCTAAGGTGGAACTCGGGTCAGTCCGGTATTTTCCCTGGACCCGACCCGCACGGACTCATCCAGTCCGCCCGTTATTGCCGTTCAGTAGCGTAGGGTTTGCTCACAGATGACCGTTAGAATTCAAATTTCAAAACCCTTGGAAGATCTCAAACCCCCGAAACACTCATAACACACCCAGAGAGAGATGGACAGAGAGAATCAGAAAGAGACAGCCAGAGAGAATCAAAAGCATTGATCCAACGCAGCCATGAAAGCGCTTCTCTCCGATTCATCATCCTCCTCTTCCTCCTCGTCCGTCACGGCAAAATCACTGACCACTACAACCACCATGTCCACCACTCCAATCCGGAACGACCGAGCCGAGTCCAGAGACAGCTGCTACTTCCCCGGATGCCGGAAGGACGCCAACTGCGACTGCCAGATCTGCTTGGCCAGCATCAGCGCGACCCTCGACCTCATGCCTGGCAGCATCCAGAAAAGCTCCTTCACTAAGCTCTCCCCTTCATCACAGCCGACAGGGCCACGTCGTGCCCCATTGTCCTTCGACCCATCTGTTCTGTCTACCCCTGGGTCGAGTGTCTCGAAGACAGTGGACGGTCCGCGAAGCTTGAAATCGGCTGCATTGCATGAGGGGAAGGTAATGGGGAAGAAGAAGACGAGGTTGGGTTGGAGGGGGCGGCAATTGAGGAAGTTTCTGTGGTGGACTGTGTGTTTCATGCTGATAGTCATGGCGGATTTGGAGCTTCGGTGGTTGGTTTCAGCAGCCGTAAGGCCTGAGCTATCAATTGATGCGGTGAGGCAGATTGGCGAGGAATCTGGGAGAGTAAGTGAATTGATTTGTAAGATCAGGTTTTTGCAGAGAGAGATACGGGATCTTGTTGAAGGGGGGGTTTCAAATTGCAGTGACCAGAATTCCGAGTGGAAGATCAGTCAGGTTTGAACAAAGTTTGATTTTTTTCTCTTTTACAATTCAAATTTATTTGCTATTGAATTTTTCAAGTGATGCCAATGAGGTTCTTGTTGAAAAGCAAATAAAGAACATAAAAGAACACACGATTTAACGAGGTTCGGCAATGTACCCTCGATCAAACACATCACCCTCTCTTTTTTATTTTCTTCTTTGTTATTTCATCAAGTATATACCGACCCATAGATATACAATCAGACGGACTTCTTCTACAAGTTTAAGTAAAAAATAATCCTCTATAAATCAGGAGAAAAAATAAAATTACAGCTCACGTCAACAGTTTTCTCATCTTTTAGGATGGTCAGCTGTTGAATTCTAGGTGTACACTGTACAAATCCATGACAGAAGAGGTTAGCATATGGGGATGGCCTTTGCAGACCGCAGGGCTTCTCAAAACCGGCTCTTCTTCGAGATCGTTCACCATCATCGCAGGGAGAGTCACAGAGGTAAATTTCAGCACCGGTTTCTTTTTGTCCATCGACATATAAAATAGCAATCGATGACAATCTGAAATGGCAATAGTTGCAACCAAATCCGTTGAGAGATTGTTGTTCTGTTACCACAATAAAGTTGCATCTTTCAAGTTTACCCAGTAAAAAGTTTTTGCCTTGTGTAACTAATTGGGATCTAAATCGCTGTGACCTTCCATGTAATTGCTAGAAGCATTTGCGCTTTAATTTTCATATAGATGTAGCAACTATCTGATGTGCAAACTTTCAAAGGATTGATGAGCCGAAAACTTGGGAAAGATTTCGAATTTCGGCTTCATTTTCCATTTTGCCTGTGTCGTACCATCTGCTCATGGTTATATTTTTTTTATCTTCTGTTCAATAGTGGAGCAACGGAAACCTGGGCTATATTATCCGAAAAGTGACTGGTTCTTGGGTGCACGGAAAATGGAGTTCATCTGTTGTGCAGCTTGATCCTGAAACTTTGATTCTGGAGTACAAAAGGAGCTCGATATTGGATGACTCGGGATTTCTTATGAAAGCAATGGAGTTCTTGAAGTACCAGGTGACGATGGTAATCGGACAAATGAATCGACAGTTTTGGTATTTCCCTGCTTTCGAGGACCATTCTGGGCAGATCAGAGCAAAATATGTCAGCAAAGTCCCAACTTGAGGAGCTTGTGTGCTGCAGAATGATTCTGTTCTTGATTCTCATCCCTTATGAGAAACCTTTTTTGGTTTTTCTGCGCAGCAATCGCATGGTGAAATTAATAGCTCCTGATTTTGACTATTCTTTTGTCTTCTCGGCCATAATTTGAACAGCATAATTCTGAACAAGTTTTAGATGACAACCGTAATTATTCGACGCGGTAGCGGCAAAATTTTATTAGCTTTGTAGAGGAAGGTTCTGACTGCCATGTTACCAGAGAGAATTATAGCTGATGTAGTCGGCTGTAAGTTTCAGAAATGTCCAAGATGCACAACTTCTACATTAATAAGCATCCACAAAAATCAAAGTTCGCTGAACATGCAATTGCCAGTAGGTAGTCCAGTAGGTGGTCAAGCTCAAGTGGAACTCCTGCCAAAGATGAAGTATGAAACAGAAGCCTAGTGCAGGGACAAGGCATATGCAAACTTTTTTTGCACCTCAGGGTCTTGGAATTACAGAATAAGCATTCTACATGAATGTTTTTCTTTCTTTACAGATAACAACAACTACAGTGGAATTTACAGTTTCGATCAATATTGGAAGGAGAAGGTAGCAAAGTACAATCACCAATAGTCTCTACAAGAGCAAATGCCATCTTTGCAATGGTGAAACCTAGTCCTATCTCTGACAATGATTTCTCTTCTGTATTCCTTTGAGATAAGCTTCATGAAAGTATGACAGTCCTCGCATATCCTGAGGTTCTTTACAATGCGGATGCACGTTCCTGTTCTTTGGGTCAACAAGCCGTAGCAAACTGCCAACTTCTCACTATGCCAAAGTACCACTTCTCTCTTATCTTCATCCTCTATATCAACCAAAACACAATGGGCACTAGGAGCATAGCCGACCAGCTTCAACTCTCTAACCACCTCTTCTAATTTCAAATAGATTTGGTCTGCTCGATTGTGATCTCGGTCAGCCATAGCAAATTGGTGTACCTCGTTGTTTAATTCAATCCGACTCCATCCCCTCTCCTTGAATACGCCCCTCTGTCTCATTAATTGCCTCAACTCACCGACATTGTGCCATCTTCTATGTTTTGCGTAGATATTTGACAAGACCACGTGAGCTCCATCATGATCTGGCTCCAGCTTGAGGAGCTGCTTGGCAGCAAATTCTCCTAGTTCATCGTCACCATGAACCCGACAAGCGGCCATCAATGAACCCCATATGATAAAATTAGGAGCCAGAGGCATCGTCTCTATAACCTCCAGAGCTTCTCTCAATAGACCAGCACGCCCAAAGAGGTCTACCATACAACCATAGTGCTCATATTTTGGTTTGAGATTGTGTTCATTAACCATGGATGAGAAGATTTCCTGGCCCTTCTCGACCAACCCAGCGTGGCTGCAAGCATAAAGAACACCAATAAATGTTATCTCATTAGGCTCGACATTTTCTTCTTTCATTTGATAAAAGAACCTTAGTGCATTGTTGGCATCCCCATGCATGGCAAAAGAATTGATAATAGTGGTCCAAGAGATCACGTTTTTGCTCAAAATTTTCTCAAAAACTTTCCACGCTCTCTCCAAGCTACCACATTTGGCATACATATCAATAAGGGCGTTGTTGATAGGCAGAGCTTCTCCAAAACCATTCTCATCGACATACTTATGCATCCATCTGGCTTGATCTAAAGCACCAAGATGAGCACATGCAGACACAACACTCAGAATGGTGATCTGATCAGGTTTTAATCCCCATGATTGAATCTCCTTAAACAAAGTGAGAGCTTCCTGAGGTTGATCACTCTCAGCATAGCCAGAGATCATTGCACTCCAACAGACCAAGTCTTTTTCATCCAGCTGGTCAAAAATTAGGCGTGCATTCTCAATTTGTCCAACTTTGGAATACCACGATATCATGGCAGTTGAAACAACTAAATTTTTAGGAGACATCTTGTCGAAAAATTCTTGAGACAAATCCATGCAACCAGAACTTGCATACATGCTGATGAGGGCACTCTGTATATGGGGATCCAGTATGATATTATTCGCAGTGATGTAATCATGGATCTTCTTTCCACAGGTTAAGTTACTCGCCCGAGCACAAGCTGAAAGTATGCTAGAAAGAATCATCTTGTCCGGTTCCACATTAGACCTCCGCATTTCTTCAAAGAGAGACATAGCTTCATCAAAGAGGCCATTCTGACAGAATCTGCCATGTGAAAACATAATTCGCATGAATAAGATGACAGGGAAAGTGCAATCTATAGCATTATACATTTACGACACTACTGCACTTTGGCTTCTCAACTGTTAAAGACAAGCGTTGTAAAAAGTTTCCACTATCCGCAACAATCACCTACAACTAGTACAGGCTATAAACTCAAAAAGACACAGCATCAGGTATTTCTGTACGTGAAACAGCAAAGAAACCACCATACCCATCAATCATAATGCTCCAAGAAACCACGTCTCGCTGCGACATTTTATCGAACAACGAGTGCGCATCCATAATCCGCCCACCCGAAGCATACGTACGGACCAAAGCAGTCTGCACAAAAGGATCACCACCGTACCCCAACTTGACAACCAACCCATGAATCTCTGATCCTTCAACTAACCCCACCACTTTCGAGCCAGCCTTGAGCAGGGGAGGAAAGCTGAACCTATCCAAAACAACACCCTCCCTCCACATTTCATCAAACACAATGAGGGCATCCCTGGGACGGTCGCCGCGGGACAGCTCCCGTAGGAACTTGTTAAGGACTCTGGTTTTCGAGGAGTCGGGGACGTGGCGGAAGACGGAGAGGGCGTAACGGAGGCTCGGGGAGGAAAGGAGGAGGTGGACGAGGAGGCGCACGGCGGAGGGGTGGTTGAGGTTCGTGCGGCGAAGGATTTGGGCATGGACTTGTCTGAGATGGGTCGGGGTGGTGGCAGTGGTTAGGGCGGTGTGGAGTGTGGTAGTTGTGGCGGCTCCCGCGGCGGCGGAGGAGGAGGGAGGAGGGAAGGATGTGGCGGGATGGAGCAGCGTTTGCATGGTGTGCAAACTGGCGTGTGGCATGCCGGTGCAAACGGGGCCCGGAACTTACGCTAAATCAAAACTAGACGCCAGACGGTCGAATACGTTGGAGTTTGTGATCTCCATTGTTTTTGTTAACGTTAATATAATTTCAAACTTGATACGTTACGATAAACTTGTTTCAAATTATATTTTTAACTACGAAAAGGTCAAACCGGTACGCCTAAAAATTTTATCACAAATTACTTTTTTTTTACCATAAAAAAATCATAAATTGGTATGCATGTGAAAAATTTACCCTAAATTATTTATTTTAATCACGAAAAAATTTAAATTTGCACATTGTAATAAATTTATCATCCCTTAAATTAGGTTAATACCATACAATACCCTAAATTGATACACCCGATGACAAATATAGGTTAAAAACCCCAAACTAGACTAGTTTTGCCAATGTCAAGTTTCTCCTATTGAAATTTTTTTTGACCTTCGGAAGAAATTCTTTCATACTCCAAAAGTCCTCACACCAAATGAACTTAACATGCATGGAAGGAGAAAACTTCCTCCTTTCGATACTATTCTAAATTGGCAGATAGAAAATGCCCTCGCCCAAAACCAAGTCATTAGACGAGTGGTTGAAGACACTACTTTGATAAAAAAATATGCTTGAAGACTTCTAGAAACAACTATATCCGTTTGAGACTCAGAAGATCCCACAAAGCCATTTTATGGAAGATCAAACCCCTGAAATTGAGAAGCTAGTGTGCATGGCAATACTTTTGCTTCGGAAATACAACCAAAAGTAGAATTTGTTTTTTCAACTTTTTCATCAAAATTTAATTTCCGATCAAAGAAAGGTATTTGATAAAATTTCTACTTCTGAAATTTCTGTTTTTGAAACATTATTAACAAAATCTCCGGCGGTGGTAGTTGGTAGAGATCGGCGTCAGCGATACCGATAAACAACAACCGGAAGCCGATGATCTGCGATTTGCTGCAATGGCCAGCAACCGACGATCGGCGAAGGCCAATGACCAGTCACTGGAGGCCGGTGATTGGCGACAGCCGGTGATTGGTGGCTGCAGCCGGCGACCGATGGCGATGGCGGTAGCAACGGCCCGTGACCAGCTGCGGCTGGGGTGCGCCGGCAAGTGGGCGTTGGTCGACGAAGACCGGTGAGTTGAAGAAGTGATTTTTGAAGCTGAGAAGTTACAATTTTTAACTTCTCAAAGTTGGCCAAAAATCAAACCAGAAGTAGAAATTTATTCCAAAAATGGAAAGTCTCAATATTTTTACCAAACGGATTTTAGTTTTAGAAGCACTTCTTAAGTGTCTTTACCAAAAAGATTTCAACTTCGAAAAACACTTCCGAAGCAAAACTTTTGCTTCTAATGTGTTATCATGCGCGCCCTAAAGCAACAGATCCAAATTCTAGAAAGACGGTTTCATCAATCTCAAAATCCCAAACCACTTTTCTCTATATACCCCTTGATTTCACCCGCACCTAGATCTTTAATTCCATCTGCGGGATAATAAATGTCACATGTCATCCAACTTAACAATTTGATGGTTAGTTTAACAAAAACTAACGCATTATAAATTTGTCATAAATGTACCAGTTTAAGGTAAATTTACCACGACTGCACCAGTTTACGATTTTTGTGATAAAAAAATAAAATTGGATAAATTTGTCACAGGTATACCAGTTTGTAGTTTTTTGTGATATTAACTTTTTGGTTAGATGAAGTTAATTATCTAATGGGAAAATAAAATTAGAATCATGTAACGGTTTCTCTTCATTACTGCTTAAATTAGTTGATGATTCTTCGACCCAAAAAAAAAATTAAGTTGATGACTCAACAACCACGTCATCGCTCCACTACCATTTGAGCAAGAAAATGAAGAAAATTGATGTGGGCACGAGTACGATGTTGGTTATTTCCGTTTCTAATTTCCGCGGATGTGAAATAAATCAAAGCTGCACCAGCTCTCGAGCATAATCCTTTGCGGTGACGCCATTGAACGGGAATGCTTTTTCAATCATGAATATAATAGCGTCATTAAATTTGGGCCGTCCAATTCAAAATGGACGGCCCAAATCAATTCACAAATTTTTAGTGGGAAATGATATGGATTAATCTAAATCGTTCATTTTGAATTGGACGGTTCAGATCGATTATAACACACCTTCCATCATGGTTGAACAATCTCCATTTGGAAAACCTAATCATTTCATTAGTTGTAATCGATTTAGAAAACACATTTAGGAAGCAGGAGTGCAAAGTCAATTACTTACTTTGCTCTTAAGATCCACCAAAGTGATCCTGGACTTACAAAATTCTGATCGTACCGCCACGTTTTCGAACGTGGAGAACTGAACTTACCGAACTAAGACGCTAGAGACTCGAATAATCAATAAATAATATGATGTTAAGAGTTCGATCCGACAGCTCGAAACGTAGAAAAACTCAATTAACTAAGGATTAAAATGTTGAGAATTAAATAGATTCTGCACTAACCCATGTCCTCCGATTATCTTAAGTGTATGTAACTTCATGTCACCATGAACGACAATACTTCTTAGGGGTGAGCATGGTTCCCGATTCTACTCGGGAACCGGAGAACCGAACCGCGGGCTCCGGTTCGGTTCTCGATTCTGATGTGTCTGGATTCGGTTCTCGATTCCTCAAAATGAGAAACCGGTGGTTCCGGTGCCGGTTCCCCTATAGAACCGAAACCGGAACCGTATATGTTATAAAACAAAAATCCTAATTTTCTATATTAATGTTTGAACTTTCCTCAATTGTGCATTATTAATAGTTAATTATCTAATTCTATTTCCTATAGTTGTTTCCCTTATGATTCATTGAAATGACTAATGATCAGATTTTGGTTTATATAAACCACTAGATTGCAATAACATACAAGAAAAAGAATTCTATGTAGGAAACAATCTTAGTGGGGCTTTTTCAAGTCCATAGGATGTGAGCAACACTGATAGATGAAGACGACAGATAATAAAGGGTGTTATAGTATAAAAAGTTATTACTTCACATTTGAGCTTGCATATTTATATTTTAAAAAAACCTTTTCTCGCGGCTCGGCAGGTTCTAGGATACCTTGGAACCGGATCCAGGACTTGTGGTAGAGTAGGTTCCAAGTTCCAGGGAACACAAGGTAGGTTCCAGGTTCTAGGGAACACATGGTAGGTTCCAAGTTTCGAAAAATGAGGAACCTGTACCCAAGAATAGATTCCAGGTTCTAGGTTGAACCTACTCGAAACTTGAAACCGCTCACCACTAATACTTCTGTTACATCACAAAGTTATCGACAAATCACAATTTGAAATGTGATATGGAAATCGACAAAGAATTGCGAAAGGTGCTTTGTTGATTCTTGAGCACGGATGTGAATTATTGAAGATTATATCATACATAATCGAAAAGTGGAGGCAATTGCATCCAATCATGTAAAATAAAAGAGAGAATTATCCAATTTTTTTTAAAATTTATCGTACTTTTGAGGATTATGTCATACATAATCGAACCGTATATGTTATAAAACAAAAATTCTAATTTTCTATACCAATGTTTGAACTTTCCTCAATTGTGCATTGTTAATAGTTGATTATCTATTTCTATTTTCTATAGTTGTTTCCCTTGCGATTCATTGAAATGACTAATGATCAGATTTTAATTTATGTAAACCACTAGATTGCAATAACATGCAAGAAAAGGAATTCTCTGTGGGAAACAATCTTAGTGGGGTTTTTTCAAGTCCGTAGGATGCGAGCAACATCGACAGATGAAGACGACATATAATAAAGGGTGTTATAGTATAAAAAGTTATTACTTCACATTTGAGCTTGCATATTCATATTAAAAAAAAAATCTTTTCTTGCGGCTTGACAGGTTCTAGGGTACCCTGGAACCAAATCTGAAACCTGTAATAGGATAGGTTTCAGGTTCTAGGGAACACATGATAGGTTTCAGGTTTCAAAAAATGAGGAACCTGTACTCGAGAGTAAGTTCCAGGTTCTAGGTGGAACCTACCTAGTTAGAACCTGGAATCGTTCACCCCTAATACTTCTGTTTGATCACAAAGTTACTGACAAAGCACAATTTGAAATGTGATATGGAAATCGACAAAGAATTGCGAAAGGTGCTTTGTTGATTCTTGAGCACAAATGTGAATTATTGAGCATTATATCATACATAATCGAAAAGTGGAGGCAATTGCAGCCAACCATGTAAAATAGAGAAAATTATCCAATTTTTTTTAAAATTTATCATACTTTTGCCAATTTAGCTTTAGGCCTTTTAATTGTGCAAGTTAAGTTATAAACATTTTCACATTTTTTCAATTAGTCCATCCGGCAAATTTTAACTAGAAATCATTGATCTGGAAAATGGTTGTCTTATATGGTTCGACCAACGCTGACATGGATAATTTTTTTTTAGTAATTTTCTATATTTTTTTATTAATTTTGTACTTTGCAAGAGTCTCTAGGCCGCCTTGCTCAAATTTAGGTGAGGATGACCTTGCCCACAGCTAGCGAGGGCTCGCCAAGTCTTGTCGGCCACAATAAAGGGCAAAAAAGAGAGAAAAAAGATAATAAAAATATATCATTTGTAAAAATATTTTAAATTTTTTTTTTAAAAAATATTAATGTCAATACTGGTCATGTCACGTAGAATAGCCGATGTACACATTAGCGATTTTCAGCCAAAATTGATCGGATTAACTCAATTGGGACTTTTTGGATAATTTTCATGACTGAATTTGTAAAAAAATGCAATAGATTTATGAATTTTTGGATAATTTTTTATAAAAAAAAAACTACTGGAATGTAGAGATACCAAGAAGAGTAAAATTGAACAATTGGTGTTCACTCATCGATTGACGATCCTTTACTCGGAACGACAATCTTGATATTTATAGGTACTAGTGAGAGGGTTAGCAACAGTCACAGAGAAAGCAAATAACAATCTACGTTGCCCTTAAAATTCAGCAATGTGTATTTACCAAAGGACTTTGCAGATTTTACCTTCATCGTGTCTTGCTCAGTCTTCTCCGGTGCGAGTCGACGGTCCAAGCACTCGGACAATTTTTATTTTTTGGCCAAAAAAATTTCCAAATTGACGAAGGAAACAAATGTCTATACAGTACAGAGTCTTCCTCCAGAAAGTACAATTTTTTTTTTCGGTTCACTGGATTTTTTTTAAAGAAAGTTGCTATGATAGTTTCACAATCCTGTCAGTTATTTCTAACCACATAATTTTTAAATTAATGAATATTTTATGCAATATACATAATAACAATATATGAATATACGATTGAGAGTATACTTTGAAGCAATTTCTTTTTCTAGTATTGGCCGATTGATTGATTCGACTAGACGTGTCCACGGGTCAGGAACCGCCTGTTCCAAGTCAGAAACCAGCGGTTCCGGTTCCTGAAAAGGGTGGAACCGGAATAGGCCCTTGAAGGGGCTGGTTTCAGTTCTTGGCAGCTTCACGCCGGTTCCGATTTCGAGTCTGATCCGGTTCTTTTTTTAATTTAATTTTTAAAATAATAAATAATGAAATAAAAATAATAATAAATGATCAATTATAAATTATAATAAAATTATACATTGTAATAAAATTTGAGGGAAAAGAGGAAGAATGGACTTGAACTTAATGAATTATCATTAAACGACTACATATCTTCTTTGGGATAGAATAATCAAAGCTCATGTAGTTTTTTTTACCTTTGATAATCCCAATTAACCTCGTCGTCAATCGTTGCTACCCGTTATGGTACCCGTGACGGTGGTATCTCCACAGTCCTCACTGAAGAATTCGTGTTTTCAATCCAGTTTTTGGTGTCAAAATTTAGCTTTTATCCAATTATCGACACAAGCTTGAGTCTCAACAGCTTCCGGACTTAATATTGTACAACAGTTGTCCAAAATTAATCCTCCAGTACTTATTCAACTGCAACTATTGAAGAAAGGATTGTTAATATCTGTCTTGTGATGAAGGCGAGAACTGAGAATTAAGTTGAATGGTTCTTTTACCATTTTAGAATTTTGAAATCTTTATTGTGTTCGGAATCACTAAACTCAAAAGTAATGTTTAAATAGTTTTTTAATTCAAAAATAGTACCTGTTGTCCCCTTTTATTTTATTTTTTTCCTATTTATGAGCATTTTGTACTCTCTACTAATTGAACCACCCGCATCACTTTGTGAGGTACTATGTTGGGAAGATCCACTATCACTTAAATTATATCTAATACAAAATTCATTATATAATGCTATTAAAGAGTCTTTAACATCTCCTTGTACATTTGAGATATTTATTGCTTCGTCCAAATGTAAACAAGCATAATAATAATCATTCATATAATTTAATAAAAAATCTAATTTAGTACATGGATAAAAAACAATACCAACTGTTGATACCTAAATTTTAATTTTTAGGAAATTCATTCATCTATCTCATAAAATGAGAGTTAATTATAATTCTCGCAAAAATAAATTATCATACATTGCATATTTATTTTTTCTCTCATGCATTGACATTCAGGTGAAGGTGAGTTGAACGAGTTTAATTTAATAGGCGACGAGACCAAGATCAATTTGGGAACTTTTGATTATCGGAGGGGATGGTCGAATTTCATTAGGCTTAATTCGAGTTCAATTCAGTCCATTTTAATTTTTTTAAAAGCAAGGATTTTAATTAATTATCTGTTTAATTAATTAAAGCCCATTTAGGCCCTAAATTCGCGCGGACAAGCCCATTTGTAGATGAAATTTTTGACCAAGCCCATTCCCCTCATGGTGGCCGAAAATTGGAGATGTCTTAGACCAAGTAGGATTTCTAAAAGTCAAATATTACGATCCTACCGTCATTATCTCATCTGAAATCTTAACAGTCAAGATTGAGTCTTGTAATATTACCCTAATCTTTTCTATATATACATCACATATACTCAGGGTTAAAGGGGGACGACAAAAAATTTCTGCATGCTGATACCATCATTCACGTCTCTCTCTCTCTCTCTCTCTCTCTCTCTCGCCGCCGCGCCTCGGCCTCCTCTTGTTGTCTCACCATTGCTCTTGCTTGAAGACCGACACCATTCCCCTCGCTCAGCTGCTCCTCCGATTTTATTCGGCAGCCGCTGCTCCGCCTTCAAGTCTTGCTCGTCGACCGCCCGAAGACCGACTCCCACCGCTGCTGCTCGTTTTCATCCTCGCCTTTGTTTCCTAGCCGCTATCCTGTCCCCGCCGACGCAGTTGCTATTCGGTGAAATTCCCGCGCGTAACAACCCCGCCTAAGCCCTGCGGATCAAGGTAACGTCCAGCATTCTTGTGAGCCGTCTCATGCATGTTTTTCGAGATGATTTTGCTGTTGCTCTACCACTATTTGCTCGCTGTTTTGATATTGTTAACATGCTTTTTTTCTCGCAGTAAAGTTGTTTGTTTTTGCATGTATCGCCATCATCGAAGCAAAGATCGAGTTTTTTCGGAAATTCAAGAACACCCTTTTGAGTTAAACGCCAAAACCTTAATTTTTTACATAAATTACGGATTTAGTCAATCCGACCTATCACTATGTCTGATTCGTTATCTTCGGAAACCAATCTTGAAATCTGGAATGCTAAATTTTTTAAAGAAAAAAAATCAAATAAGGGGGATAACGGTCTGATATTGTTGATTTCTTTCCTTATTTGGCGGTGAATATTATGATGGATATGTTATCTTATTTGGATTTTCTATATTCTGAAAATTCCTGAAGATTTTAGGAAAATAGGATTTCTTAGGAATCTTATCTCATTAATCTTTAAGCGAATAAAGTCAAAATAACAAAAATCTTCAAAAAATTTCCATCATGGCCGAGAATTTTGAAAGGGAAAGAGCAAAGAGCATATTCAATGATATTTCATGCATATCTTCGACATATCTACGCATATAACATATTTTGTGCATATCCATAACACATATTTTCGAGTATATCTATTGCACTCCATTTTTTCAAAAAATCCATGCATATCTTTACAGTATATCATGTACATTTCAATTGCGGAAAATTTGATAAAAAAGAAGACAAAGAATCTGGTCATTCATTCTTTTTTGAAGGTACATGCTCATGCCATTAAAATTCGAAAATATCAACAACAAAAAATCATTCGCATATCATATAATTCCATAATATGTAATTCTATGTCATGCATTTTTCCGTGTCATTTTGCCATGTCATCTGGCCATGTCATCCATGCATAGTTGTCATGTCATCCTTTATGTCATTGCATGTCACATGTCATATAATTAGGTTGCATTAGCATTGCATTCAATAAAGAGAAAATAAAAATAAATTCAAGTCACATAAACCAATCAAAATACCTTTGCATGAAATTGATACCAAAAGGGCATTAGTTAAATCAAACTAGTGTAATCAAATTCCCAAATCCATAATCCCTTATTTGTAGAAGTAAAATGGTCATCCCGTTGTTTTACTTAGATTTCTAATCAACCTTTCAAAAATAATTAGTGGCGGCTCCTAAATTAAAAAAAAAATAGTTTCAATGAACCTTAGTTGTGAATTGGTAGGGCTTGGGAGAGTGTGTATTAGATTAGTTAATTTATGTAAATAACCTAATAATCCATTAACATAATTTTAGGTCGTGACATCTTCGCGACTCCGTTAGGAACTATATTTTTTAATTTTTTCAAAAATTGTAATGGGTGGAAAGAATTTTCTAGTCAATTTTTGGAAATCAAGTTCAATTTTCGAAATTCCTTAATTCACGTTTGATTTTTGGGAAAAAATTTAAAAATTATGGACTTAGGATATGGATTTCATGTCATACGTCTTGATTAGTGGTTTGTAACTGTTTCCGGCCATAAGATTGACTTTTTTGGGCCAAAAAGCCTCTCGTTCTATTATGCGGAATTCGCCGGACAGATGGTACATGTGCTCAGAATGGGCCCAAACTTGGTGGGCCAAAGGAAAATGGCCTTCTGGTCAATTTCCATGACTTTTATCCGTGACGCGCGATGGATTTTCGCAATCCGGGGTTATCTTGATGGGTTTTTAGGCCTTTTTTTGTATTTCCAATGGATTTTTTCTTGGTTTTCAGCTTTTTATTTGCTTGCTTTATAGTTCTATGATTGATTGAATCTCACCATTGAGGTGTTAAATGTTCCTGCAGACTCAGAGTGTTAAGGGGAAAAGTATTTGCTAACCCTTTCTTGCAGATGAGAGTAGGAATGTATGTTTTGGAGGTTATATTGGAGCGTTATTTTGATATAAACTCTTGTACATACATCTACTACTTTTGCATTTACACATGACATAGACAACCCGCCATTGGACCTAAAAGGCTAGGCTTATGATGGTATTTGATTAATGATACTCTAGTCATCGCCATTTAGCCCGAGTCTCCCACTTTAAGTCCCGAACTCTTCTGCATTGATGCCATGATTCATCGCCCCTATCATTCGCCGTGTGATACGAGTCAATATTTAGCTGAGTCAGATATCTATGGGGGATCCTGATCCAATTGCAATCCAAGGTGATTCAATCTGGGTATTTTTGGGGCTCCACCTTTGTCAAGCCTTATTAGATATAAATCGAACCTCGCGTCTGATTCCATGCGCATGTCTATGTAATTATTTATTTCATATGTCTAAAGACGGTATTCTCTTCAACCCTTTTTCTCATGTTTACTCATATTTTCGGGTCGGTTCATGATAATTTTTAGGTGAGTGGTAGTCTCGAACTGTAAATTATGGGGGAGATTCGAGTCATATCTTCGGTGAAGGATCAAATGAAGCAGTGGTGGAATGAGTTGCATGATGATGATAGTCGAGAGATAGTCAGATTTCGAGTTGGTAGAAAGCTTCCGTTGATTTACATCCGAACATGATTTGGTCTCATTCATGTATTGACGCAGTTCTGGAGCCCGTAGGCTACTACATTCATATTCGATAAGCACGAGCTAACTCCAACTCTAGAAAAGTATAGCGTTCTTGTTGGAAAGTCACTAGACTCAGATTTAGTTACTCTGCCAATTGGCAAAGATCCAGTCTTGATTTTTTTTTTTGAATAACTGAATGTCAAGCAAGATGAAGTGGCCAAAGTTTTAAAAGGAAACCGAGGAAGTTGATCCATATCGTTCCTAGAAACATGTTTTGCAAAAGCTCCCTTCGCATACGATAAGGCCAAGATTTTTATCCTGTTATTCTTTGGCTCGGTCACTTTCCCATATGAATAATACTCTATCGACCCCATGATAGCATATTTTTCAGGACAAGTAAACAATGGAAAGAACTTTGTTAATGCCATCTTGGTAGAAACCTTCATCTCCTTACCAAGTTCAAGACGAGCTTCCCCTGAAATCCGTCAAGTTTGGTTCCTTTCTCACTTTTCTGAATTTGGAAAATCCCTTCAAATACAAAAAATCTCAAAACTCAAGCATCCTCTCTTAAAGTTTAAAAATGAACAAAACGGTATTCCTAAATATTACTATTCCCGATTGCTAGTCTTGTTAGCAAACCCGAGTCCCGTGACTTTCCTA
Organism: Rhodomyrtus tomentosa; assembly: GCA_028455895.1. NCBI lineage: Eukaryota > Viridiplantae > Streptophyta > Magnoliopsida > Myrtales > Myrtaceae > Rhodomyrtus > Rhodomyrtus tomentosa. The sequence continues at coordinate 40,706,930 of JAPCWY010000003.1, read as the reverse complement.
TGGCATGCTCTTTAGTTCAAAGTAGAGGAAGCTAGAATCATAAGGCGAGACGAGGCACCTGTCTCTCTTTTGGGGAATTCCAACATCACAGAGGACTATCCGATCAGAGCTGTTTGGCAATACGGCGTGATACAATTGATTCCTTCGAAGCCGAAGAGTGTGGAGATGCGCATACACTTTGATTTGAAGGACCAGAGATTTTAAGAGCACGCTGCCCTTGCCCATGCCATGTGGGAGCGATGTCGACCGACCAAGCTAACATTTCCCAAGGAGATTCTCTCAGGGAATGTCAAGGCATATCATGCCACAATCAGCTACATCGAAGGGCGTGTTATCCCAAAAGAATGGCTTCCAGTGACACCTCGAGTGGCCGTTCAAGATACCAAGCGTTTCGAGATCAATCGCCTCAAGCGGAAGCTTGCCAAAGCCAAAGAAGAAGCCCAGAAGAACAAGGAGAAGTACAAGAAGCTCAAGACTCGTGTTGTCCCCCAGAAGCCTATGCCTCCAGAAAGCTAGATTATTTATTTGTAAGTTTTATTCATTGTTCCATTAGGATGATGCTCTGGTTGTTACTTTTTTTGGGCATACAATTGGCGTGGTTTGAGTTTTTTAGGATCCCTTCTAGTCATTTTTTTTTAATTCTAGTATCTAAATAGAAAATGTTCACAACATCTTGGGCTATCATCTGTAAAATTTTGAGAATGATCCATAGTGTTTTCCATTTAACGATGAATTTTCATTTAGAATAATGTAAGTTGAAATTTCGACAGTTTCCTAACACTCATTTTGTCTTGCAGTTTACCACTCTTAAATGACCTCCTTTCCAAACCTTGAAAAATTAAATTTGTAGGTCAATTTTTCAACTAGTAACCGACAAAATTTTAGACCTTAATTCACACTAGGAGGTCCTTCGTTCATTTAACAAAGACCGATCGAAGCAGTTTCCTGGATAAAAATTCCCTAAAAATGCAATAAACTGTATTAATTGGTCCATTTTCGACCTTAAGTCCAAACATGAAAGTTATTTATCATTGTGTTCCATATCAGCTCGTAAAATATGGGAATTATTTGATCAATTGTGAATTATGACGAATTTTATGGTAAAGGTCGACGAAACTCAAAAATCGCCTTATTCAGTTATCTGTTTATACTTGTTTTGTTCGTCAAGTCTAGAGGGTTGTCATGGACTGGCTCACTATCGTTGCTCATTATTCTGATCTTCGTGCGATCTTTCTTTCAAGGTAATCTATCATGGGTCATCCACACATTACCAAGTCAGTCACGAAGAAAATGACGGACAAAGTAGAAATGAATGCTGCCACCCAAGAGGCCTTCTAGGAGCATATGGACGCCATCAATAACAGAATAGATAACATGGTCTCCTAAATGGCAAAAAAGGTGTTGGCAAGTCTCATGGCTAAGATGTCATTGCCTAGCCAGACTCCTTAATCAATGGCACCTCCTCTTCCTCTTGCGGCTAACGATCCAAGCAACAACCAAGAGCAGTTTCTTTCACTGGAGGACATGTTCGTCTTAGGCACTAGTTCGAATATTCCGTCAATGGCACCAGCCAGTCCTGTGGCACCAGAGTAGAATAACAATGCAACCAAGATGTTAGCTCAAATGAAGCAGAAGATGGAGCGAAAGATGGAGAAAAGACTTCGAGAGATTCAGGGAACACATAGTATCCCTCATATTGACTTTTCTACTTTCATGAAAGTCAATGTGCATGAAAAGTTCAAAATGCCTGATTTTGAGAAATATGACGGCACGTCCAATCTTGTGCAACACATTCGGACGTATAAGGCCAGAATGAGCAAATATCCAAACAATGGCCCTTTGTTGAGTCAGACTTTCTAGGCCAGTCTGAAAGATGCAATGATGAGATGGTACACTGATTACGAGATATATAACATGGGAGATTAGAAAAAAGCAGCAAATGCTTTTATGAAGCATTTTAGTTTTAACATAAACGTTCTCGTCTCCAAAGAAGATCTGGAACAAGCTGAGATGAAGAAGGGCAAAACCGTTAAGTAGTACGCCACCAGATAGAGGAATATTGCATCTCAACTTAAGCTAGTCCCTCCTGAGAGAGAACTCATGAAACTGTTTGTCTCCACCTTACCGCAGATAATGCGGACAAGAGTCCTCGGTACTTCTGCGATATCGTTAGGTCACCTCGTAGTAATTGCCGAAGAAGTATAGGAAGGTATGAAAAAAGGCTGTTATGGGGATGCTGGAGTACCTGCCAAATGGTTCGCGGAAAAGAAAGACAAAGAGCTTTCTTCTCAGGTTAACATGACAGCCTAGGCACCTATTGTGTAAGTCCCCAATGAGCAACAAACTAAACCCCGTTCACAAGGGCAAAGAGAAAATTAGCGTAACCGATAATATGCTCCTCTATCGGGCACCTTGTCGCAAGATTTAGCAGTATTACTATGACATTCTGATTTCCAGTCGATTTTAGGCTCATTGGTGAGAAGTGTGTATCTGGAGATGTATTTTAGTCGTATTCCACTCGAACTTGATCAATTCGAGTAGACTGAACAAAAGGGAAAGGCTAACGCCAGACGAGGTACGTAGACCTAAGGAACTCGGATAGGAAATGACGCTTTGGCCATAAGGATTGTCGAGGGAACTAGCGATAGACCCTCACAATTACATGACAACTAAAGTCGCCACAAACTAACGAGCCCTAAACGTGATATGAATCACGGGGTCGATACGAGTAACGTCTGCAAAAGCCGTCCGTCGGTTCGGAATAGGCTGGAACTACGTCTGATAGAAAAAACTATCAGAAAAGAGACTTGAAAGTTTGAAAATGGAAAATCAAGAATTCCAACGTTATTCGGATTGGTCGTCGTCCTATTGAAGATTTCCGGAACGAGAAAAACGACGTTCTAAACTTCGGGGTAAAATGACCGTTTTACCCCTTGAACTTAGAACTTTGCCCAGGCAAATGAAGAAGGGCAAAATGGACAATAAACCCTCCCAAGGGCTGCCGAAAATGAGAAGGAATGAGGGTCATTGGATCAAGTTTGATTGACAATAGGACAAGTGTCACAAGATCAACCATGGAGGAGTCATATCACCTTTTACCCAACTATCATTCTTCCTCTTTGACCAAGATTTGGATGAAGCTCTCTATCTCTCTCCCTTTGCATTTTTTTTGCCACCACCAAAGAGAGAACACCTAAACACCTCTTCTTCTTCTGTCTTCATCTTGCTCACCGGCGATAATTTCTGGGGGTTCTGTTCAGTCACCACGATGGTCACCTTCGGCTATTTTTTGACTTCCAGCTAGCTACATCAACAAAGCTCTATGTCTTGCCGACTTTCTCGAAGTGGAATCAGGTCATTTGGAGCACCGAGGAGTCCGGAACAAGGATTCTTCGAGAGTCGACGGAAATTGACTTAATCTGAGATAGGTCCGATTTCTAACCTGTTTGATGGCCGAAATGTTGGAGTTTCGAGCTCAAATTTTGTGGAGACTTAGTAGACATGTAGATAGTTCTGTGGTAAAAAATTGAGGCTTGATTTGATTAAGTTTTAACCACGAACCGGCCTTGTGAATGTTGCCCAGAAATTGCCGGATTCTGACTCGGGAAGAACCGGTAACGTTCGTTGAGTTTCCGGTGACCAATCGACTTCAAATCTTCGGTGAGACCTCTAACCCTAAGATAGACATGTTAAGAGGTAGTATAGCATTTAAATGATGGATTTGGAGTTGATATATGGCTAGATCTATTCGGTTCACATAGAACCGAACATAGCTCGATTCGGTTCTGTGCAAACCGAATCTGTGGGGCTGTTGATGGTTGGATTGGGAGTCCCAAATTGATGATAAAGGCATGTTAAGAGGATGAGGATTATGCTATGGAAGATTAGGATTTATAAATGGTTGAATTGGACTTGAGAATTAATGAATTGGTTGAATTCTATTAGGTTGTGCGATGTATTGGCCTTGGAGTGACTTGGCCGAGACCTTGAGGGTCCAAGAGGAGTAATTTGTGTTGCCAAATCAAAGGTAAGGGGATTTCTAACCCTATGTTAAGACGATTGGACTCGATTGGGTGAGTCGAGGGACCAAACGAATGAATTGTGAGAGATGTCAAGAAGACAGTGTTTGGAGTGCCCTAAAATCATATGGGGGTTTATTTGTGTCGTTGCTTATGCTTGAATTATCTACCATATTTGAGAATTATTTGGTTATTTGGTATGCCACAAAGTTTCAAATTGTGCATGAGATGCACTGGTTATTTATCTGAGAAATGGATTGAAAATCATAGCATGATTATATTATGACAAGGCCTTAAGGCGTATGAGACGCTGGGCAAAAAAATGAATACCCTGATGTGATGAGATGGCGGGGTGGAATTGGTAATGAGTGGCGCCCTGATGCGATGAAATCGCGGGGTTGAGATAGCCACGGTCCTGATGCGAACTATTCATGAAACGAAGTTATGAGAATACTCTGATGCGACAAGATCGCGAGGTGGAATTGATATTATGTGGCGCCCTGATGCGATAAAATCGTGGGGTTGAGATAGCAACGGTCCTGATGCGAATTATTCGTGAGACAGAGAGGCCCTGAGGCGTATGGACGCGGGGCAGGAGATGTATACCATGATTCGACGAGATCGCGAGGTGAAGTTGAAATTGAGTGGAGCCCTGGTGCGACAAGATCGCGGAGTTGTGATGGCCACGGTCCTGATGCGAGCAATTCGCGTGACGGATGTGTGAGAATACCCTAATGTGACAAGATCGCGGGGTTAAAATGGCCATGGTCCTAATGCGACTTGTTCACGGATGAAGTGTGAGATCTTGATATTGGCCTGGAGATTTGTCGAAACCTGATGCGTTTACATGGGTTACCGACGACAGTCAAAGGCGTCTACGTTGACCGAGCCTAAGGCGATATGATTACGGGCTGAAAATTGAATTGAGAAATGAGAAAGGATGGAAATGATGGTCGTGGTAAGGTGGCAGAGTGAGTCGTGTGTGAATTTTTGAGTGTTTTTATGAGACTATGATAGCTTGACTGTCACCTGTGTTTGATTATCTAAGTTTGAATTGATTGATTTTTCTTGAGTTGATTTAATGGAGATATGACTGCCTGAGAGTACGGTCGGCCTAACCTAGGATTAGGACCCACCTTACTGAAATTTATATCTCACCCCAGTGGGGGCTTCATTTTTCAGGTTCCAAGCGAAAGAAGCGCGAGCTTGTCAAGGAGTGACCTTTGAAGAGTTAGCTGGCCATTTATTTTTAGAGTGGATTTGCCCCTTTTGATATTGGGGCTTGTATTTCTGACGTGTGAATTAGGATTTGATCTTTTGATAATTGATTAAAGAAATTTGATATATTTGTCCTAAGTCATCGAGTACAGTTGTATTCATATAATAGAAGAAGGCATCGCTTCCGCATGCGTGTTTCTATATGATATTGGTCGATGGATCCTAGAGTAAAATGTCAAAGGTACGGCACGGAGGGATGTTCGCGGGCTTGCCGGGTTCAGGGCGTGACATCCCCGTTCGATTTGGTATCAAAGCAATGTCAGCTCGATCTAATGTGATTAAGACTTGGAGTGATAAGGAGCGATGACTTGAGGACAGTTAGATATTGAGGTCTATAGGACTAGACTTGGATTGTTGAGTCTCGAGGACAGTAGGCTTGAACTTGTATACACTTGAATGGTCCTAGAGTTGACCTTCATGACTGATCTTGAGTTTTGTGGTGATTGAAGTTTAAGTGGAAGCAAGTTGGGATTGGAGAGTCATGAGCATGGACCTTCAAGTAGTAACGACGCTTGAGGATAATAGGGAATTGCTTATGAATGAAGGGTCGACTGAGGTGTATGATTGTGATCTTGATTTGTCGATGACCCAACTTGAGGAGTACGAATTATAAAGAGACGACTGATATTAGTGGATTCAGGCTTGAATTGCATGAGATTTTGATGGTTTTAGTTATCGATTGTTATTGGCAACGTTGGATGATATGAGTTGAGATGGATACGAAGAGTACCTGAATCGAAGATCAGTTGTGATCGGATGCATGAGGAGTTGATTTGAATGTTGACTGGACTTGAAGCTTGTAATGGAATATGGGCAATTGATTCGTGAGTATGACGATCATGTTGTGCTTATGTTTATGGCTTTGAAACGAAAGTCGATGAGGGTGCATGCAATGATTTGTCGCTGTTGGACTTAACAAACCGTCGCTTGGTGTGGGACAAGTTGATGGAATACCTATAAACTGTAATGAAACATGGTATGCGACATGTGGAACGGGGCTTTATCCGTAGATGTATGGCTTAGGACAACCTGCAACGGCCAAGTCTGATGAAGGCGATGAGTGATTGCAGAGATAGAGAGGTCCGGACAAAGAGCGGCTCCTGGGCAGTCTTCTAAGATGGCAAAAGGCTAGAATGACCCAAGTCATAACTTGAAAGGGGAAGCTTACGTATCAGGTTGAGTACAATTGTGGATAAGAGATGTATGGCACGAGATCGATTCTCATCGAGAATGATTGAAATTGGCATGACCTGTGTAATGGTGCCTATAAGTGGCATGGATAAAAGCTTTGTGCTTGGCGATGGATGCTGTTTGAAAAAGAAAAGTGATGGTCGTGATGGGCCTATTAGGCAAGGTTGATGATTAGCCTCATGTGATTGGCTTGGCCAAGGTATGATTGGGAGGTTAGACGACGTGAGAGGTTTATGCCCGTTGAATTGAGGCAAGTAGAGAATGAAATAGTCTATTGTGACTACGCTAGAGTGGCGAGTGCTTTTAGGCCTAGAGTACGAGTTTTTGACCCAGTGAATCACTGCCTTAAGTGCTTGATTGAGAAGTTGACTCGTTGAGGCTGACTTGAGTAACGATTACCGATTAGGGATGATCTGAGATCCTTGAATATTTGGCAATTAGTGGAGAATTCCCTATGTGTCATCAGAGAGTTATTTTAGAACCACTGATGGTTGATAGTGATGAATAATGACATGAGCAGCTTGAGGCTGCCGGATTGAGTAAATGACTTAAGTCTTGAATTCCTAAGGGGAAATCATAGTGGTTCAAGTGACATGAGAATCTGATAAGATTGAAGAACCATGGTATGGTCGCTAGAGTAGCACTTGGCTTGCGTATGTGAGATATGAAAAGATCCAAGGACTAAGATGGATCATGAGAACTTAATGAGGTTGAACAACCAAGGTGTAGTCGTAGAAGAGCGTTGGGCTCGAGGATACGTGGTATGGAAGATCCAAGAATTGATACGAGTCATGAGAATTAAGTAAATATGGGCGATTTGAGTACGAGTACTAAAAGAGAATATGGCTCAATCGGTTGATCGTACGAGACCCAAGAGTTGAATGGATCGTGAGGACTTTCAATGGAAATGAGAAAATTGTGGATTAAACAAGCTCGAAGATGAGCTGCCATGATTTTCTAAATCACTGCGGTGGTGAATGCTTGTGCTAAGGAGTTAAGTGATGGAAGTCACGAGAAAAGGACTTTGAGTAAGTCTTTTCGAGATTGAATATGTGGGTAGGATTACGAGAGCTTGGAAAAGCCTGTAAGATTACGTATAAGGCTGAAATTGATTGAGCCAGGCCGAGGGGTGAGGTTTGAAATTGTCTCCCTCTAGATTGAGGATTTTGTGAGAAAACCTCAGAGGTTTGGATGCCCTAAAGAAGGAAAGTGACCCTAGTAGTATTAGCCCTAGTAGGCTATTGAGGATTGGTGAAAGATCACTAGAGGAAGGATTTCCTTGGAGGCATGAGATCTGCCTAGACAACTTTTGTTGAGTTGATTGATGGAAAGTACCATCCCAGGATTACTTGAGAGCACGGATTATTTGGATCCTAATACTTTTGCAAGGATCATGAGATTGTCGACCGGTATGAGACAGAGTTCTCAAGGTCGCCTAGACATATGGCAAGGGAGGTCAAGGACCCCTGAATAAGACAAATTAGATCCCTGAATGGATTGGAATGTGAAAGCCTTGTAACTGGAGGTTATTCCTGACTCCGAGGAATGCTAATGAGATCCAGTAAGAGAAGTGAATGATCGGAAGGCATGTGAGTAGTAAGTCTATTCTATTGTGAATAAGGTCAAAGAAGAATCAGCATGCTAGATTGTTTGAAGTTGACGATTTCCTAGAATCGGTTGATTGGATTGAAACCATGAGAAATGAAATCATGAGTTGCTATTCCCTAAGGAATAGGGCATTGTTCTTAAAGGGCAATTGGACCATAAATTGGTCATTGACGAAAGGAAAAGTGAACGAACTTGATAGTCTTGATTGGGTTTGATTCCAGTGAAGGATTTAGTAAGCGAAAGGAATGCTTGAAGATCACTTGCAAAGTGATTTGAGTTAATCGAATAGATCATTTGACAAGTGAACGGGTGAAGACCCAAGGACGAACAGGTATTGTCACTAGAGGTGACTGAGTTATGGGAAAGAGAATGTGAAGGCATGGTGGCACTTGAGCTCTGCAGTAAAAGTATCGCCGTTGGCACAGACTCTAAGACTGTCGTCCTATGGAACGAGAAGGACAAGGTGAATTGAAAGCGAGGAAATGCCAAAGAGTTGTGTAGTTTCTTCCTTAGGGTAAGAAACCCTGTTGTAAATGGGAGAAAAACTTTAAATTGTCTAAGTATGATGAATGAGCGTCTATACCAAGGAAGAGGATGCAGAACTTGAATGACTACTGGAAGTGACGTTAGAGAGACAATCTTATGGACAACGTTGAATTCCAAGATGATGTTGACGTTCAGTGGAACGAACGGAATTGGGATAAGGTTGCCTTAGTGAGTATAGAACTCAGAGGCTGAAGCACTAATGCTTCTCGCGAGAAAAGTGACAAGAGTAAACAAAATATCGTGCGGTCCTAAAAGAGACCCATGACGACAGAGAGCCAAAGTCTGAGCTCTCAAGTGAAAAGTGTGAGAAATAGTAGAAAGAAGTTATATCAATTGAATTGAGTGTCCAAGGAATGATTGGGTGGATTGTTACCGTCTTGAGCAACGATGATTGGACTCATTTAAGGAGTCATGAGAAATATGAATGACCTTCGAAAGTATCCTAAGGAATTTAAGGAGATGCTTGATATACGACGAATGTGAAGGACGCAAGTTGTAGACCTGATGAAGTAAAATTCACACATCGAAATAAAGGATAAATCCTTTGAGGATAGGAATGGGTGACGAATCGACTATAGTCAAAGTGAGTTGCGGAAAAGTGCAAGCTGCTTAGGATTGATGAATTGCAATAGACAAACCGTTGAAAGATCCCCTGCAAGAGCTATTCCATTGGTGAAATAGATTAAGGACGAGTCGTAACCCGAATGAGTGAACAAACGTGAAAAGAGTTTTCGAGGACTGGAGTCGAACGGATGCCTACTGTGGTAGTGGCATTCCTGTCCGGATTCGGAAGGGTTGATAGAGTCTTAATGATGTGATGTGGAAAGGAAATTTGAGGAGTAACAAGACGATTTGAAGTGGGTATTACATGTACGTCATGATAGTAAGACCACGCGAGTTGAAATGCTTAGAGCTCGTGATAAAGTTTGAGAGACTTTATTTGAGTGGAAAGAGGTTTGAGTTGATATCTACCTCAAGAAATTAACGTAGTAGTGCCCTGGGAGGAATTGAATGAGAGGCAACGCCGAAGGATGAAATTGCTTGGGGATATAGGAGTGTTGCTTGTGCAAAGAGGGATCTTGAAGTTATAGGAACTATAAGAGGTTGAGCGTTGAGAAATGGACAATGGAGGGACAGACCTTCCCTCAAGAAATAAGAGATTCGACTTCTGAGTTGGAAGTTCATTAATGGACTAGTGTGATGGTTACTGGGAACACCTGGCCTGAAGGCCAGAAGAAAATTGAGGTGTTACCACAATTGAGCATCGATACTGGATGGATTATAGGAATGGATGGAACTCTTGAGGCCTATGGACGGAAGCACGATTCAAAGAAGGAATTATAGTAACCTTGGGGTGGCACAAAGATGTGCCAAGATGCGCGCACACACACACACACACACACACACACACACACACACATATATTGATGATAAGGTTGAAAGTTGAAGTTTGTCTATCTTGCAGTCGAGCACTACACGTGTCGATGAGATTTGAAGGATCACTTTGATCCAAGGAGATTTTGGATGGAGTCAAGAATGGATTGTTATGGAAGCAACCATGTAAATGTTTAAGGAGTCGAGAGGACCATAACTCGATTTAATTGATAGAGGGCAAATTGATAAAGCCCTGGAATCTCTGTTGGCGTGAAAGGAAGCTCGAGAGGAGTAATATGCCGAAGGGTATGAACCCTAAGAGTGCATTCTGGCAGGTGCTTGGTAACAATGGTTATGAACAAATGAAAGAGATAAGGTGAACGCTCGAGGAAGAGCTGCTGGCCAATGATATGAATACCAAAAGAGAATGAAGAAAAGCAAATCAAATTGAGGACTAAAGGAGACACGCCCTAGAGGATGATAGTTTGAGATGAAAAAGACGAGCAAGACTGTCAAGCCATAGAAAGGATTATCCAGAAAAGTGAGGGTACGACGAGGCGCCAACACCACAAAGGATTGGACGAGTGGAAGGTTGCGAATTTCGAGGGCAAAATTTCTTTAAGGGGGAAAGAGTTGTGACATTCTGATTTCCAGTCGATTTCAGGCTCATTGATGAGAAATGTGTATCTGGAGATGTATTTCAGTCGTATTCCTCTCGAACCTGATCAATTCGAGTATACTGACCAAAAGGGAAAGGCTAACGCCAGACGAGGTACGTAGACCTAAGGAACTCGAATAGGAAATAGCGCTTTGGCCATAAGGATTGTCGAGGAAACTAGCGATAGACCCTCACAATTACATAACAACCAAAGCCGCCACGAATTGATGAGCCCTAAACTTGATATGAATCACGGGGTCGATACGCGTAATGTCTGCAAAAGCCGTCCGTCGATTCGGGATAGACTGGAACCACGTCTGATAGAGAAAACTATTAGAAAAGAGCCTTGAAAGTTTGAAAATGGAAAATCAAGAATTCCAACGTTATTCGGATTGGTCATCGCCCTATCGAAGATTTTCGGAACGAGAAAAATGACGTTCTGAACGTCGGGGGTAAAATGACCGTTTTGCCCCTCAAGCTTAGAACTTTGCCCAGGCAAAGGAAGAAGGGAAAAATGGACAATAAACCCTCCCAAGGGTTGCCGAAAATGAGAAGGAATAAGGGCCATTGGATCAAGTTTGATTGATACTAGGACAAGTGTCACAAGATCAACCATGGAGGAGTCATATCACCTTTTACCCAACTATCATTCTTCCTCTTGGACCAAGATTTGGATGAAGCTCTCTCTGTCTCTCCCTCTGTATTATTTTGGCCACCACCAAAGAGAAAACACCAGAACACCTCTTCTTCTTCTATCTTCATCCTGCTCACCGGCGACAGTTTCTAGGGGTTCTGTTCGGTCACCACAACGGCCACCTCCGGCCACTTTTTGACTGCCAGTTGGCCACATCAACAAAGCTCTATGTCTTGCCGACTTCCTCGAAGTGGAATCAGTTATTTGGAGCATCAAGGAGTCCGGAGCAAGGATTCTCCCGAGAGTCGACGGAAATTGACACAATCTGATGTAGGTCCGGTTTCTGACCTGTTTGATGGTCAAAATGTTGGATTTTCGAGCTTTAATTTTGTGGAGACTTAGTAGACATGTAGATGGTTCTATGGTAAAAATTGGGGCTTGATTTGATTAAGTTTTGACCACGAACCGACCTTGTGAATGTTGCCTAGAAATTGCCGGATTCTGACTCAAGAAGAACCGGCGACATTCGTTTAGTTTCTGGCGACCAATTAACTTCAAATCTTTGGTGAGACCTCTAAACCCTAGGATAGACATGTTAAGAGTTAGTATAGCATTTAAATGGTAGATTTGAAGTTGATATATGGCTGGATCTATTCAATTCACACAGAACCGAACATAGCCCGGTTCGGTTCTGTGCAAACCGAATCTGTGAGGCTGTTGATGGTTGGATTGTGAGTCCAAAATTGATGATTAAGGCATGTTAAAAGGATGAGGATTATGCTATGGAAGATTAGGATTTATAAATGGTTGAATTGGACTTGAGAATTGATGAATTGGTTGAATTCTATTAGGTTGCGCGATGTATTGGCCTTGGAGTGACTTGGATGAGAACCTGAGGGTCCAAGAGGAGTAATTTGTGTTGTCAAATCAAAGGTAAGGGGATTCCTAACCCTATGTTAAGATGATTGGACTCGATTAGGTGAGTCGAGGGACCAAACGAATGAATTGTGAGAGATGTCAAGAAGACTGTGTTTGGAGTGCCCTAAAATCGTATGGGGGTTCATTTGTGCTGGTTCTTATGCTTGAATTATCTTCCATGTTTGAGAATTATTTGATTATCTGGTATGCCACGAAGTTTCAAATTGTGCATGAGAAGCACTGGTCATTTATCTGAGAAATGTATTGAAAATCATAACATGATTATATTATGGCAAGGCCTTGAGGCGTATGAGACGCGGGGTGGAAAAATAAATACCCTGATGTGATGAGATCGCTGGGTGGAATTGATAATGAGTGGCGCCCTGATGCGATGAAATTGCGGGGTTGAGATAGCCACGGTCCTGACGTGAACTATTCACGGGACGAAGGTATGAGAATACCCTGATGCAACAAGATCGCGGGGTAAAATTGATATTATGTGACGCCCTGATGCGATGAAATTGTGGGGTTGAGATAGCCACTGTCCTGATGCGAATTATTCGCGGGATAGAGAGGCCCTGAGGCGTATGAGACGCGAGGCGGGAGATGTATACCCTGATGTGACAAGTTCGTGAGGTTGTGATGGCCACGGTCCAGATGCGAGCTATTCGCAGGACGGATGTGTGAGAATACCTTGATGTGACAGTATTGTGGGGTTGAGATTACCATGATCCTGATGTGACTTATTCGTGGGACTAAGTATGAGATCTTAATATTGGCCTAGAGATTTGTCGGAACATAATGCGTTTAAGCGGGTTACCGACGACAGTCAGAGGCGTCTACGCGGATCGAGCCTGAGGTGATATGGCATCGCTTCTGCATGCGTGTTTCTATGTGATATGGGCTGATGGATCCCGGAGTAAAATGTTAAAGGTACGGCACGGAGGGATGTTCGCGGGCTCGTCGGGTTCGGGGCGTGATAATTACGTAAGAAGGAGCCCTTAACTTCAGAACCCTTGTGACCTGGTAAGACCAGCTCGCCTGGTTATGATCCATCCAAGAAATGTGATTACCACTGAGGTGAAGCTAGCCACGACACTAATAATTGCTTAGTGCTCAAGAATCGTTTTTAGGACCTGCTCGATTCTAAGGCGTTCTCGTTCCATGACAGTAATCAGCCAAATGTCCAGAATAATCCCCTGCCCGACCATTCTGGTAAAGTTAATGATGTATTTGATTGCAATACCCAATCAACAGGTGTGTTCAAAATCCATGTAGCATACGCTCTTGATGCTCTGGTTAGAGCAAATTATTACCAAGCTGGAGAGCTTGTATCACTAAATCAACTAAGGAGGACAATTTCGACCCTCACAGAGAATGGATTAATAGTCAAGGTCAATCAAGCAGAAACAGTCACCATTATCTCCCAGATTGTCATCGATTGGGACCAAGAGTTTGTTACCTTGACCATGACTCAGTCTAAGCATTTTTCAGAAGTTGAAGTAGCAAAAGCCGATGTAGCAAGTCCGATCAAAGCTGATTTGGATTTGGCTGACATGCCTCCCCTCGAGGATGCATTTGATGAGGACTTGGGAATTGTATTCCTTAATTCCCCAAAAGACCGAAGTATTGTGTCACGCCCCGAACCCGGCTATCACGCGAACATCCCACTAGGCCGTTCATCATAAGTAGTCTTCTAGGATCCCTCAATGAATTAATCACAACTAAGAAATAGTAAAAAGTCACTAAAGCAATTAAACTGCTCCATACAAACCCACAATAAGATGACTCAGGACAACAGGGTATACATATCGCATAAATAATAAGGTCAGTTACAAATCTAACTCCAACGACTTCTTCAAATTCCATCCCATGACAAGTCCGGGTTTCCTTCGTTGAGACCTGAAAAAGATAAGCCCCACTAGGATGAGATATAAATCTCAATAAGTGAAACATAATCCTAGACCTGAACACTAGTCCCCTTAGACCACACACCAATGCTATCAGACGCAAGCATTCTGCAATTCAGATTCACAAGTCATCAAACCATCTAACATATCAACAAGCCAGGCATGCATAAAAATCATAGCCACCAATATCCAACCTCAAGGGTTCAAGCTCACTGCACATGCAACACGTAATTCGATACATAATTGTCATCACTTTCTTGTTACCCCACATACTCTTTTGGCACTCCTGCCATCTGACATCACCAGGATCATCAGACCAATCAATACTCTCCAAACTTACAGCAACTTAACGCCACTAGGGTCATCAGACTATTCGACATTCGCATTCTCATTCTCATTCAATTTCACCACCTTTCAATACCACTAGGGTCATCAGACCAATCGGTATTATCATTAATTCCCAGGGCTCACAGCCATTGCGATCTCCGGGGTCACAGGCAACCGATCACTAGGGCACTACAGCCCATTCATAAAGCATCGACACTATAGCCGTTATATAACATAGCCACAAATCACTAACAGGGCTTCATAGTCAATTCATATAAATCCAGGGCTAAATAGCCGAAGCATATTACCAAGCTCAATAGCCAATAAAATCACACAATCGCCACTCATACTGACATACCACAAGGCCATGCAAACATCCGTGTCAATCCAGTACACAAGCCATCAATTATAGCATGAAAAATCACAATTTCACCCCAGGCAAACATGTGTGGTTCAGTCCACTCGCATTCCATGTGACCATTAACAATTCCAATACCTTAGGTGCACAATTTCATCAATTCGCCATCTAACCTCATCCAGTAATGTCCTAGCATTCAGACAAAGGTTTAGAAAATACTTACCTAGATCAATTAGCTAAATCTCATACCAAGCGACTCTCTTCAATGCCATAAGTATATAACCCCAATAATTCCTCATTCACCTAGAAAAGTTCACCAATCTTGAATCAAAAGTCATTGAATTCTCACTTTCTTTAACATAATTTCTCATTAGCCATACCATAGGCAATTTAAGACACTTTATTGATTAATTGAACACATATCAATACTCCCACGAACCCTCATTGTGTTCGGTTCATATGAGCACATGCAAGGTGGAATATAACTTGGAGTTTTATGCTCTAATTAGCCCTTAGATCACTTCTAATTCTCAATCCACTTCACATGCTTCCCATTAACACCTCACATATCCTATAAAGTCTTATGAGTCATTTTGAAGTCAAAATACCACTTAAATAGTCATCACTAGGTTCTGTCAAAATAGATACTCTCCCAAAACATAACTGGTTTTGGTTCAATTAGCACAATCAATCCATAAATCAATTTCTAAGTTCAATCCATCACAAAACCAACTCGCCATAACTTTTCTATAAGTTAAGGGGCTCACCAAAGATTTGGAAGCAAAATAACCCCTCAAAATCCTTTGAACAGCCTAGTGCCTTCACGGTCCTCAAACGGGTAGAAATTGCTCGGTAAAAACCTCCACAAATCATCAATGCAAACCCATCAAAATTCAACTAAAATTGTAACCAAAACTCATTCAATTTCAATAGTAGATGTTATGAAGGTCTTAACAAAATTTTGAGGTCATTTGGAGTCCGGAAGCTCCAAAAAACGCAGCCTCTCCAAAATCGGGTCAGATTTTGACCTTTACCCACTCAAATAGACTTATGGGACAAACGACTAGGCTAAATTAAGGTCATAATACATTAATAGAACGGAAAGACGATAAGCTTTAAGATGACGGTGGTTTTACCTCAATCCGAAGTCGGACGACGAAGTTATGACCAAAACAGTGAGCCGGTTTTTCCCTTTCCGCGAGAAACCCATTCGGCCAAGAGGAAAAAATGAAGGATAGGAAGATGGTGGGAGATGGTGGCAGGCCAAATGAAGAGAGAGAGAGAGAGAGAGAGAGAGAGAGAGAGAAAGTTCATTACACACCAATAATTCATTTTTAGTCAATTGGACAAGATGAGTAATTAATGGTCATTTAATGCTTGGCCTCTCCTTTAATTGACACTTAGCAACCTCCCATAGGTTGCTTCATTGACTTTGACTTCCTTTGACCATATCCATTCGCCATTTTCGGCAACCTACAGGGGTGTAGATTGATCAAAATAATCTTCTAAACTTCTTAAGGAAAGGCCCAAGGTTGAGGGGCAAAATGATCATGTGGCACTTTTCGTCTGAAATTTTATTTTTTCAATACAAACCACCCTCGATGAGGCGACGTCCATTTCAATTCAAACATTGGAATTCCTCAATGTCCAATACCCAAATCTCAAGATCTAATTTCATGTCGAACTCTCGTCGACTATAATTCCAGTTTATCTCAAACTGACGAGCGACTCTTGCTGGCGCTACGCGTATCGACCTTGGGATTTTTCTCAAGCCATGATGACTTTGATTGTCATGTAATTGCGAGGGTTTATCGTTCATTCTTTCGATCCTGATCATCGAAATTCGATTTAGGAAATTTTCGTAAATTGCACATTGGTTAAGCGGAATCACTCGCGTCCCAATATATAAAGCTAGTAATATATTCCATAATCGTTCTTAGATCGATCTCTGTCGGCCCAAGACATTCTCTCGACAATCCTTATGGTCAAAATGTCATTTCTTATTAAAATTCCCCAGGTCCACGTATCTGACTCCACGTCAGTCTTTTCCTTTTAGTCAAATAACTCAAGAGTGTCGAACTCCGAGCAAGTTATAACTAGAATACATCGATCGATATCCTTCCATTCAATAGCCTCGAGAGGGTCGAAACTCGAAATGTCACAATTATTCCCCCTTTAAAGAAATTTTTTCCTCGAAATTTACAATCTTTTCAATTATCCGATCTTGCAGGGTACTGACGCCTCATCGCATCCACATTCTCCAAAGTAAATCCTCCCATTACTTGACGTTCCTACTTGTTTTTTCTGACAAAGTCATATTCCTCCAGGACTTATTTCCCTCGATCCTTAACCTATACTTGCTTTTCTTTATTCTCTTTCAACATTCATAATATCTGTCGGTGATACACCTTCGAGCATTTGGACCTTTTTTTCAATTCATCCGATGGTCCGGGAATAATACGTACGTCATAATGTAATCCCGCTTTTCAAATTCCTTGTCGGAAGGCTTTTTCCAAAACGCCGCAGTAGATTCAAGATCGTTTTCTATCACGATCATTACCCAACCGTCATGAAATCGTACTCCTTGAGTGCCTCTATCAATTGGCATAATCATCCAATTCAATCGTCATGTTGCACCGTTGGGAATGCACAAGTTCTATTAACTTACCCTCAATTGTCCAAATCGAACCATAACCTTCTCAACTTCTCGGGCAAACTCATGATTGAGTCCTTAATAAATCGATCTCGGCATATCCTTTTGCTATCCCCATGAACACTATGGTTCATCCTATGAATCTTCAGTATGGTCCTTCCTTTAAGTTATTCTTCATTATGGGACACATGGACTCGTCTGTGAAGTCTCAAGATTTCTATCTTCAACTTCACGATTCCCTTTTTAGGTACTCGGAAGTATGGATTTTCCCCCTGATGTATTTATTTCTAAAATCCTTTGGACATCAGGGTCCATCCATTGCAACGTTTTAATCACTCCCTGACCTTCAAGCTCAACACTTAAGGCATTCGCTCAACTAGCCCTTCGGCAACTTCCAATTTCGAGATTAAATCTCTTATTTCTTGAGAGAAGATCTGTCCATCCATCACCAATTAAACAATGCTCTATTCTCAATTATAAACATCCGCCAACTTTTCCATCCTTTCTTAGCGATATGGTTATCGTTATAGCAACATTTGAGTGACATCTTCGTTCCACGTGCCTTTCCACCAATTTCCTTTAGGCCGTCCATGCTCTTAACTTCTTTTAGCTCACATAACTTCAAGGTCTTTCTTTATACAAGCAATGCTCTCATATCCACAAGCAATTTCACGCATCAGCGTTGCCTCTTGTTCAATTTCTCTCGGGAATCTGCAACATTATACTTTTTGTGGTAGATATAGCATTGAAACATTCTTTCATCCAAACAATATTTCTCAATTTTGTTGAGAGGACACTTGCAGATTCATCACTTATTCCAATTGTCAAAGCCTCCATAGGAATTTTATTTCTCAGAAATTTCACTGTTGAGGAATCTTACCTAATCAGGTTCGCAACTCGTGTGCTTTACATTTTCATAAGATACTCTCTAAGGTTATTCATGTTTCTCATAACTCCTTAAACGAGTCCAATCACCGTCTCTCAAGACGATAACCATCAACTCAATCATTCATTGGACACTCAATTCGACTATTATCAATCTCTTTCTACCAAGTGTCGAACCTTCCAAACTATTCCTTATACTTCTCACTTGAGAGCTCAGACCTTGGCTTTCTGTTGCCACGACTCTCCATTATGACCACGCGACATTTTATTTATTTTTGTCACTCTTTCCTCAAGGAGCATTAGTGTCTTAACCTCTTAGTTCCACAATCAGCTAATGCGACCACATCCCGATTTCATCCATTCAACTGAATATCAACATGTCCTGGCATTCGACGTTATCTAAAAGACAATTTCTCGGACTTAACTTCCAGAAATCATTCAAACTTTACGTCTTCCTCGTTAGTCCAGATGCTCAATTTTAATACCAAGACAATTGGAATTTTCTCTTTCTTCCACACCAGGGTCTCTTACCCTGTGAAGGAAAACTATATCCTTCAGTGGCATTCTCTCACTTTTAATCTACCTTGTCCTTCCCATTTCATAAGACGTTAACCTTGGAGTCTGCGCCAACGGCGGTGTTTTACTCCAGAACGCAGATGCCACCATTCTCGGCATTCTTCTTCCCATAATTCAGTCACCTCAAGTGACAATATTCGTTCGTCCCTAGTTTTCACTAATTCACGTATCGAATACTCAATTTGACTACTTCAAACCACTCTGTAATTACACTCCAAACGCTCATTTCACTTACTCAACCATTCACTATAATTACGAACAACCAGGACTATCAACTCCATTCACTTTTCTTTTCATCAACAACCATTTCATGGTCTAATCGTCCTTTAAGAATGGCACCCTACTCTTTAGGGGTGATGGTTCATAACGCCACTTCTAGTGGTTCCGTTTCAATCTCAATCATTCTCATATAATCATCAATGTCAGACAACTCACATAACTCTTTCCTTAACTTTTCCCCATGACGGAAGAAATGAAACATCAATCTCTCACTACGAGACTTGCGCCAAGATAACAACCATCACTTACAGGCGCATTTTGTGAAAATCTCTATATTCATAATCCGTGAACGGAAATCCTCTTTCGATTATCCACTTCCTTCCTTCGAATCCACTATAGTTCCTTCGAATCAAGAATATCAACTAGCCATAAGGCTCTCAAGTTTCAATCCACTCAAGGATTTACTCATCTTATTCAAGGGTCTTTGATCACATTTACCATATGCTTAAACGACCTTGAGAACTCTGTCTCACACTGGTCGATCATCCTCTGATCCTTGCAAAATTATCAAGATCCAAACAACCTTTTCTCTCAAGCAATCCCAGGAGGATACTTTCCATCAAACAACTCAACAGAGATAGTTCAGAAAGATATCATGCCTTCGAGGAAACTCTTCCTCTGAGGACCTTTCACCAACTATCAACAGCCTCTTAAGGCTAAAACTGCCAAGATCACTTTCTTTTCTCAATGTATCCCACAATCTCTGAGGTTTCCTTACCAAGATCCCCAATCTAGAGGAATACAATTTCAAATCTCATCCCTCCATCAAACTCAATCAATCTCAATCTTATTCATAGCTTTACAAGCTTCTCAAAACTCTCGTGGTTCTTCACACGTATTCACATTTCTCGTGAATGAAATAATTCAGATTCACATTTCTCATGACTTCTATCACTTTAACTCATCAGTACTAGCATCTGTCACTATAGTGACTTAGACAATCATGGCAGCTCCTCCTCGAGCTTGCTTTACCCAACAAATTTTCTCCTCTTTATTTAAAGCTCTCACGACCCATTCAGCTCTTGGGTCTCGTACGATTAACAAATCGAGTCATATTCTCTTTTGGTACTCATACTCCAATCGCTCATCTTTACTCAATTCTCATGATTCTTCTCAGTTCTAGGATCTTCCATGCCATGTATACTCGAGCCCAATGCTCTTCCGCGACCATACCTAGGTTGTTCAACGTCATTAGGTTCTCATGTCACTTGAATCACTATGATTCTCTCTAAGAATCAAATACTTAAATTAGCTAAGTCTAGCAGTCTCAAATTGTTCATCTCAATATCTTTCACCATCAACCATCAGTGGTTCCCAAACAACTCTCAACTAGTTGTCCATTACCAAAGGATTCCAGATCCTTATCAATCAATGACTATTCAACAAGCCAGCCTCAACAAGGCGATCTCTCAATTAATAGCCATTACTAAGTAAGCCTCAATTAGGCTAAAACTCAACTAGGTCAACATCAAGCAAGTACTCAAGACAACACTTCATTGAGTCAATAGCTCATACTTTAGGCCTTGAGGCATCTGCCACTCTGTCACAAACACAACAGGCTATTTCATTCTCAATAGGTATCAATTCAACGGGTATAAACCCTATATGCCATCTAATCTCTCAGTTAGACATTGGCCAAGCCAATCACATGATGCCAATCATAAAAGACGCATAATAGGCCAATCACAACATCGCTTTTCTTTTTCAAATGGCATCCACTATTAAACACAAAGCTTTTAACCATGCCACTCATAGGCGTCATTTCACATGCCATGCCACTTTTGAACATCTACTTCAAGAATTAATCTTGTGCCACACATCTCTTAACCACAATTTAACTCAACGTGATACCTAAACTTTCCCTTTCAAGTTATGACTTGGGTCATTCCTATCTCTTGCCATTTCATAAGCCTGCCAGGAGCCGCTCCGGACCTCTCTGTCCTGGCGATCACTCTCCGCCCTCACCAGACCATGGCTGTTGCAGGTTGTCACAAGTAATACATTTATGGAGAAAGCCCCATTCCACACATCCCATACCATGCTTCATTACAGTTTATAGGTATCCATCCACTTGTCTCATACCAAGCGACAGTTTATTAAATCCAACAGCGATAAGTTCATGCATGCACCCTTATCAGCTTTCATTTCATAACCACAAATACATGCACAACTTGTTCGTTCTCACCACTTGTCATGCCACAATCGTTTCCACATCAAGCCTCAATTATAGAAAACCTCTAGTTCCACCAATGATCGTCGTATTTCACAAATCAATTGCCTATATTCAACTATATACCTCAAGTTTAGTCGCTATTCAAGTCAAATCCACAAGCAATCAATCACAACTGGCCTTTAAGCCAAATATTCCATGTTCGCTTCCCTATATACACCTCATCTCATATCACCCATATCACCCAAGACTCTCAATAGCAATCAATAACTACACCATCAAGATACAATGCAATTCAAGCCTGAATTTGCTAATGCCAGTTGTCTCTTTATAACTCCTACTCCTCAAGTTGGGTCATTGGCAAACCATCATCACAATCGTATACTCCAATTGACCCTTCATTTATAAGCTATTTACTAGCAACCTCAAATCCAAGCTTATCACTCTTCAATCTCTACTCACTTCTTTGTGAATCTTAATTATAAAATCACTCATGATCATCAATCAAAATCAACACTAAAACCATTAGTGTACAGCACAAGTTCAAGCCTATAGTCCCCAAGATTCAACAATCCATGCTTAACCCTAAAGGTCTCACTACCTAATTGTCCCCAAATCATCATTCCTTATCACTCCAAACATCAATCACAATGGATCGAGCTAACCTTGCTCTGATACCACCCAAATACGATGTCACGCCCCGAATCCGGCGAGCACGCGAATATCCCACTAGGCTGTTCATCATAAGTAGTCTTCTAGGATCCCTCGATGAATTAATCACAACTAAGTAATAATACAAGGTCACGAAAGCAATTAAACAACTCCATACAAACCCACAATAAGATGACTCAGAACAACAAGATATACATATCGCATAAATAATAAGGTCAATTACAAATCTAACTCCAATGACTTCTTCAAATGCCATCCCATGGCAAGTTTGAGTTTCCTTCGCCTGAGACTTGAAAAAGATAAGCTCCCAATAGGGTTAAATATAAATCTCAATAAGTGAAACCTAATCCTAGACCTGAACACCAATCCCCTAAAACCACACACCAATGCTATCAAACGCAAGCATTCTGCAATTCAATATCACAAGGCATCAAACCGTCTAACATATCAACAAGCCAGGCATACATAAAAATCACAACCACCAATATTCAATCTTAAGGGTTCAAGCTCACTGCACATGCAACACGTAATTCGATACATAATTATCATCACTTTGTCATTACCCCACATACTCCTCTAGCACTCCTGACATCTGACATAACTGGGGTCATCAGACCAAATGATGTCCACGTACCACTAGGGTCATCAGACCAATCGGTATTCTCCAAGCTTACAGTCACTTAATGCCACGAAGGTCATCAGACCAATCGGCATTCTCATTCAATTTCACCACCCTCCGATACCACTGGGGTCATCAAACCAATCGGTATCATCATTAATTCCCAAGGCTCATTGCCATTACAATCTCTAGGGCCACAGGCCAACGATCGATGGGGCTTTACAACCCATTCATAAAGCATCGACACTATAGCCGTTACATAACATAGGCATTATAGCCAAATCACTAGCAGGGCTTCATAGCCAAATTCATATAAATCCAGGGCTTAATGGTCGAAGTATATTACCAAGCTCAATAGCCAAAAAAATCACATAATCGCCACTCAAATTGACATACCACACGGCCATGAAAACATCCGTGTCATTTTAATACACAAGCCATCAATTATAGCATGAAAAATCACAATTTCACCCCAAGCAAGCATGTGTGGTTCGATCCACTCGCATTCCATGCGACCATTAACAACTCAAGCACCTTATGTGCACAATTTCATCAATTCACCACCCAACCTCATCTAGAAGTGTCCTAGCATTCAGACAAAGATTTAGGAATAACTTATCTAGATCAATTAGCTAAATCTCACACCAAGCGACACTCTTCAATGCCAAAAGTATATAACCCTCAAGAATTCCTCGTCCACCTAGAAAAGTTCACCAATCTTGAATCAAAATTCATTGAATTCTCACTTTCTTTAACCCAATTTCTCATTAACCATACCATAGGCAATTCAAGACACTTTATTAATCAATTGAACACATATCAACACTCCCATGAACCCTCAATGTGCTCGGTTCATATGAGCACATGCAAGGTGGAATATAACTTGGGGTTTTATGCTCCAATTAGCCCTTAAATCACTTCTAATTCTCAATCCAATTCACATACTTCCCATTACCATCTCACACAACATCCTATGAAGTCTTATGAGGTATTTTGAAGTCAAAATACCACTTAAATGGCCATCACCAGATTCGGCCAGAACAGATACTCCCCAAAAACAGAACCTATTTTAGTTCAATTAGCACAATCAATCCATAAATCAATTTCAAACTTCAATCCATCACTAAACCAACTCACCATAACCTTAATCTACATGTTAAGGGGGTCATCGAAGATTTGGAAGTAAATTAACCCCTCAAAGTCCTTTGAACAGCCCGGTTCCTTCACGGTCCTCGAACAGGCAGAATTTACTCGGTAAAAATCTCTACAAATTAACAATGTACACCCATCAAAATACAACTAAAATTACAATCAAAGCTCATCCAATTCTATTACTAGATGTTATGAAGGCCTAACCGAAAATTTAAGGTCATTTGAAGTCCGAAAGCTCCAAAAAACGCAATCTCTCCAAAACCGAATCAGATTTTGACATTTGCCCACCCAAACAGACCTATGGAACAAACAACTAGGCCAAATTAAGGTCATAATACCTTCCTAGAATGGCAAGATGATAAGCTTTAAGATAGCGATATTTTTACCTCAATCCGAAGTCGGACGACGAAGTTATGGCCAAAAAAGTGAGCCGAATTTTTCTTATTTGCAAGAAACCCATTCGACCGGGAGGAAAAAATGAAGGAGGGGAAGATGGTGGAAGATGGTGGCTGCTTAGCTTTCAATTCGCCTCTGACCATCAAATGAAATGTGAATAACCCGTCCTCCTCTCTTTGAAACAAGGGGTCTTCTGGTTTTGTCGGTGCTTGAAGCAATTTTGTCTTCTCCATATTACTATATCTCCAGAGTCAATAATTTTATATGAGGAACTACTGAACTCAATCACTTGCTACCGTTACTCTTCAATTTTCTGTTGGAATTTGTAACTTGCTATCCTCTTGCCTAGCAGGCAAAGATTTACCTCCGCGGAAAGGATGATTCATTCGTATCAACAAGAGAATCCAACTCATTGCTAGAATCCATATTGTATATTTATATTTGAAAGAAAGAGGTTCATCTCATCCCCAATCCTAAACCGAAATAAAATTCCCATTTGCCAAAAATTTTTGGAATTCATTTATTTCTTTCAGGGGTGGCTTGCTTTGGGTTTGGTGCATTTCATGTAACAGGATTGTATGGTCCTGGAATATAGGTGTCCGATCCTTATGGACTAACTGGAAAAGTACAACCTGTAAATCCGGCGTGGGGTGTAGAAGGTTTTGATCCTTTTGTCCCGGGAGGAGCCGGCCAAATGAAGAGAGAGAGAGTCCATTACATACCAATAATACATTTTTAGTCAGTTAGACAATATGGGTAATTAATGGTCATTTAACGATTGGTCTCTCCTTTGTTTGACACTTGACAACCTCCCATTGGTTGCTTCATTGACTTTGACTTCCTTTGACCATATCCATTCACCATTTTCGGCAGCATATAGGGGTTTAGATTGACCAAAATAACCTTCTAAATTTCTTAAGGCAATGCCAAAGGTTGAGGGGCAAAATGGTCATTTGGCACTTTTCGTCTGAAATTCCATTTTTTCAGTATAAACCACCCTCAATGAGACGACGTCCATTTCAATTCAAATATTAAAATTCTTCAATGTCCAATACCCAAATCTCGAGGTCCAATTTCATGTCGAACTCTCGTCGACTGTAATTTCAGTTTATCTCAAACTGATGGGCGACTCTTACAAGCGCTACGCATATCGAACATGAGATTTTTCTCAAGCCGTGGTGACTTTGATTGTCATGTAATTACGAGGGTTTATCATTCGTTCCTTTAATCCTGATCATTGAAATCCGATTTAGGAAATTTTCGCAAATTACACATTGATTAAGAGAAATCACCCGCGTCCCAACGTATAATGCTAACAAGACATTCCAAGATCGCCCTTAAATCGATCTCGACCAGCCCAAGACATTCCCTCGACAATCCTTATGGTCAAAATGACATTTCTTATTCAAATTTCCCAAGTCCACGTATCTAACTCCGTGTTAGTCTTTCCCTTTTGGTTAGATAACTCAAGAGTGGTCAATTCCGAGCAACTTATAACTGGAATACACTGATCGATATCTTTCCATTCAATAGCTTCTAGAGGGTCGAAATTTGGAATGGCACATATTGTGACTGAGCCAATGGCATTGAACGAAGATGAAGTTGATGATGGATTCCTGGATCTCGCTAGTCGGTTTGATGATCTTGTTATTACAGCAATATCTGAAGAACCGTGTTGGATGATGAAATACTAGAGAAGGAGCCTTGCATGGCGTCTGATTCCCCAAACCCGTCTGTCAAAGCCAAGGTTGATGATCCATTGGAGGGTTCGGAGTAACATTTTTGAGTTTTTACAATCTCCTGTGTGGGATCTTTCAAACTTTCTTTAGTTTTTCTAGACCGCATTAGGATTTTAAATACATGTGGCATGTTAGGATTTCATTTCAATTCAATGGTGCATTTCCATTCAATAAGATGTAATTCGTTGATTTTCATATCAATAAAATTGCAGATGTTTTTCATTAAATTTTGGGATCTTGATGAGGTATCCCAAACCGACCCGATGACAATAACCAACGATCGCACAAATTTGTCATCCATGGTAATAAACTGAGGGTTGGGCTTCTCAAGAATTCTCGTCCCGCGGTCTTAAAAAAAATCGAGATTTTCAAAAATGACACATCATATTTCAAAAATTGCGAGGCATGTATGGTTAAAATCTGTTTGTTTCTCTAACTCTGCCACTTTATATTTCAGGGACAACCAGAGCATTGAAGATTCATTCATGCATGTTTTCTTGATCTGGGGCGAATATATGAAGGAGCCGATTTTCAACCCAAGGACTAGACTTCCTAACTTGGTTGACTTACTCACATATACTGGGGCAATCCACGGTTTTCGCATTTCTTGAGATTTCTTTCACATCTCAGTATACTTGTATGGTTTATGCATGTCTATACTTGATATGTACTCACTTCTTTTTATATTATAGATGATCAAGTCAAATTGAACTTCATGAATTTTATCTCATCATACTTTTATTTGCATCATCAATTTCCACTGTGAGATAATTTCAATCAGGAAGTCTCTATGATACAATTGAATTGACCATTTTGAATTAGGAACGTCAGGACAATGAAAGCCAAGTCATTTTCATACACGTCCTATATCACAATCCCCAGTGAGTAATGTGGGAATTTCCATGCTTACAAGATAAAAGGGTTATCTCGCGAAAAGTATGAAGACCAAAATGATGTGAGGCGTTCATTTCCTCTATCAAAACACTACAAGTTGCCCTTTGCTAAACCCCTTTGAATGGTGGTTTCATTTCATAACCCTATTAGGAACAACCCCACATTGGGGCAATCTCTGAAATTCAAAGAATGAGTGGGATTTTCTTGCTTTCACTTGCATCAGTCTTTGAGTGAGTTTGTTGCATGCGAATTCTATGTTAGTTCAAGTGCCTTAAATATGACGAAGAGCATTTCATTTCTATACCACATATTTGTTTATCCCTTTGCTTAACCCAATTTGAGATGTAGATTCATTTCTCTAAACTTAACGGGTGATCATCCTGAAAAGAGATTGTTTCGAATTATCCAACAGATGAGAAAAGTACCTTGGGGCAAACTGAAATGTAGAAATTTGTCGAATGTGGCTCTTCCTTCCTTTTCAAAAGAGCAACTCTCGCCATGCAAAAAAAGAAAAGGGGGCGAAAATGCCCACTTCCATCAAAAGAAGAAAAAAGAAGGAAAAAGAGCTCTCTCAAAAAATCACTAAAAAGAAGGGAAGTATTACCTGAATTGATCCAAAAAATGCTCCCCAAAGAAAGATCATTTCTAAAGTGCTGAGTGACAGAGGTGGATGATCACCAATTTCCTCATCATACAACCCCTTGTTGAAAATAGGTCTTTCATTTTCAAGCCTACCCTGAACTTACATTACAACCCTTACCAAAAGTCTCTTTAGATTATGGCACTTGGATTAATGTAGGGTTTCAAATGCTTATGAATTTGCTCGAAGAAGTGTGAGCAAGATCATCTTTATCTCATTTCGTAGAATTCCTGACTTGTAAACCCAGTATGGCGAATGAAGATTTCATTTCATGGCCTATTGACTCACATGAGTCCCCTTTGTATAGCCTTCGGCCGAGCCTGAATTATAGTTCTTATAAAAGACCTCGTGGATTGGTCTGGTCATACTAATTGTGGGAATACTCGAATCCTTGTCAGGCATGATGATGACAGCTCTGAGCAATTCTCTTACCCGCATCAATGGTCCGGTCTCAAGCCTTTTTCATTAGAATGAGTGAGAAATCCTTTCTGACTAAAGTGCCTCATTCGATTTGATCAAATTTGTCAGAAGGGTCAGATAGATTTTCTTATTGACAAAATTCCTCAATGGAGTTTTATAATGCAAGCAAGAGCTCGCAAAATTTTCTAGCTCGTGATGTTGCATTTACATTGGTTTCATGCGTATTATTTTTAAGAGAATGAATAAGTATCATGCAGTCAGTCAGCCATCACTCGTTCATCGATCAAAGACCCAGGTAAGTTTTATGGACCCTTATATGTTCGACATCTTCAAGATTTAAATTGTCATTTCAGACCTCTTGTGTTTGTAATGATTTCAGTCCAGGCAACACACCTTTCATATTTATCGATTCAGTTCGATAATTCATCTTTCATATGCTATTTATCATTGATGGTATCGAATCATGATGTATGCGCTCTCATAATCTTTACTTTTACCAGATCACAGTGTGTGCACTCTTGTAATCCTGGTTCCTCTACTTGATCATAACGATATGCTCTTATGGTTGTGGTACCTTTATCAGATTGCAATGTATGCGCTCTTGCAATTATGATCCTTTGCCAATCCGTGACGTATGCACTCTCACATTTTTGGTCTTCCGCCTAATCATAATGTATGCGTTCTTATGATTATGGTGTTATCATATCAAAGTTTGTGATGTATGCGCTCTCATGACTTTGATCTTTTTACCAATTCCACAATGTATATGCTTTTGTCGTCTTGGCCCTTTTTACCAGATTGTGATGTATGCGCTCTCACAATTTGGTCTTTTGTCAAAATCGCAATGTATGCGCTCTTGCGATCTTGATCTCCTTTTTTCGATTCACATTTTATGCGCTCTTGTGTTTTTTAAAAAAAAATGGTCAATTCAAACCATAACTCGAGCACATTTTCAAACTCTACACAGATTTTGCACCGTTTCGCGTCAGAAGGAAACCTCTGGCAATAGATGGACTAGTATTTTAGCATCCTGGCATCCACTAAAAATCTGGAGGTTAAGGGAATCATTAGTTTATGAGGTATTTGGTAAAATAGATATTTTCAGATATGATCCATGTGTGAATTTCTTTGATGTGAGATAAGAGAAGTTTTAGCACATGTTATTTATAGCATTGCATTTCATTCGTTATTTCCTTCTGCATCAGAAAATGGGATTTAAACTCCCGCAAAAAATTTCATCATCATTTGCATTTGTAAAATTTAGATTTCAATTTCAGTTTTTGAGCAAAACCTCTACGAGCTTCCACTCAAAGAAAGGTAACTGTTGACACATAAATTTTGATTTTTAGGAAATTCATTCATCTATTTCATAAAATAAGAGTTAATTATAATTCTCATAAAAATAAATTCACATACATTGCATATTTATTTTTTCTCTCATGCATTGACATTCAGGGGAAGGCAAATCGAACGAGCTTAATTTTATAGGCAACGGGACCAAGATCAATTTGAAAATTTTCGATTATCGGAGGGAATGGTCGAATTTCATTGAGCTCAATTCGAGTTCAATTCAGTCCATTTTAATTTTCTTAAGAGCAAGGCTTTTAATTAATTACCTGTTTGATTAATTAAAACCCAATTATGCCCTAAATCCGCGCAGGCAAACCCATTTATAGACGAAATTTTCGGCCAAGCGCATTCCCCTCATGGCGGCTGAAAATTGGAGATGTCCTAGCCCAAGTAGGATTTCTAAAAGTAAAAAATTATGATTATACGGTCATTTTCTCATCTGAAATCTTAACGATCAAGATTGAGCCTTGTAATATTACCCTAATCTTTTCTATATATACATATCATGTACACAAGGTTAAGGGGGACAATAAAAATTTTCTGCACGCTGATAACATCATTCACGTCTCTCTCTCTCTCTCTCTCTCTCTCTCTCTCTCCCTCTCTCTCCCTCCCGCCATACTCTCTTTCTCTCTCTTGCCGTCGCGCCTCAGCCTCCTCTTGTTATTTCGCCACCGCTCTAGTTTGAAGACTGATGCCACTCCCCCTGGTCAGCCGCTCCTCCAATTCTGTTCGGCCGTCGCTGCTCCACCTTCAAGTCCTGCTCGTCGACAAGACGCGAAGACTGGCTTGCACCGCTGCTGCTCGCTGCCGTCCCTGCTTTTGTTTCCATGCCGCTGCTCTGTCCCCACGGAAGCCGTTGCTGTTCGGTGAAATTCCCACACGAAACAGTCTCGCCTAAGCCCTGCGGATCAAGGAAACGTCGAGCATTCTTGTGAGCCGTCGCATGCATGTTTTCGGGGTGATTTTGTTGTTGCTCTACCACTATTTGCTCGCTGTGTTGATATTTTTAACATGTTGTTTTGCTCGTAGTAATGTTGTTTGTTTTTGCATGTATTCAGCGCCATCATCGAAGTACAGATCGAGTTTTTTCGGAAATTCAAGAACACCCTTTTGATTTAAATGCCAAAACCTTAATTTTTGTCATAAATTACGGATTTAGTCAATCCGACCTATCGCCGTTTAGGTCTGATTCGCTTTCTTCAGAAAACCAATCTCGAAATCTGGAATGCTAAATTTTCGAAAAAAAAAATCAGAAAAGGGGATGACGGTCCGATCTTGTTGGTTTCTTTCCTTATTTCGCCGTGAATATTCTGATGGATATGTTATCTTGTTTGGATTTTCTATATTATGAAACTTCTTGAAGATTTTAGTAAGATAGGGTTTATTAGAATCCCTAACTCATTATACTTTGAGCAAATAAAGTCAAGATAACAAAAATCTTCAAACAAGTAGCCAGAAAATTAAAATTGAAATTAGCGCAATTCGCAGAATTAGAAGCCTTTGCACAATTCGCTTCTGATCTGGATAAAGCTACCCAGAATCAATTGGCAAGAGGCCAACGATTACGTGAATTGCTTAAAAGCCCCTCTCACGGTGGAAGAACAAATAATGACTATTTATATGAGAACGAACGGTTATCTTGATTCATTAGAAATTGGACAGGTAAGGAAATTTCTCGTTGAGTTACGCACTTACGTAAAAACGAAGGAAGCAGAAGCCCTTTTGAAAGAAGCTATCTAGGAACATAAAGAACGCTTTCTACTTCAGGAACAAGGATAGTAGAAATAAATAAATTGATCACTCTTCATTTTTGCTTGGCCAAAAATTTTGAAAGGGGAAGAGAGCAAAGAGCATTTTCATGGATATTTCATGCATATATTTAGTATATCTTTAGCACATCATACGCATATAGCATATCTTGTGCATATTCATGACACATATTTTCGAGTATCATCTATCGCACTCTCTACTTTCAAAATATCCATGCATATCTTTAAAGTATATCATGCACATTTCAATTGCCGAAAATTTAATAAAAAAAGAAGACAAAGAATATGCTCATTCATTCCTTTTTGAAATTGCATGCTCATGCCGCTAAAATATGAAAATATAAAAAAAAATTCGCATATCATATAATTCCAGTAATTCCATGTCATGCATTTTTTCATGTAATTTTGTCACGTCATCTTGCCAAGTCATCCATGCATAGTTGCCATGTCATCCTTTTATGTCATTGCATGTCACATGTTATATAATTAGGTTGCATTAGCATTGCATTCAATAAAGAGAAAAAAAATCAAGTCACATAAACCAATCAAAAGGCCTTTGCACGAAATTGGTACCGAAGGGCATTAGTTTAAATCAAACTAGTGTAATCAAGTCTCCAAATCCGTAATCCCTTATTTGTAGAAGTAAAATGGTCTTCCAGTTGTTTTAATTAGGTTTATAATCAACTTACCAAAAATGATTAGTGGCGGCTTCTAAATTTAAAAAAAATCATTTCAATGAACCTAAGTTGTGAATTGATAGGGTTTGGAAAAATCCATATTAGGTTAGTTAATTCATGTAATTAACCTAATTTTAGGTCACAACACCAACCAAATAAACAAGAGCAATATTGAAATAATAATGCAACCATTTTCTCGCATTAAAAAAATATTCGAAGCTAATTAAGCATCTTTTTCATAATCACTAAAAACACTAGCAATATTAACACACTCTTTAAAAATAAATACCTAGTAGGATAATAAACATCAGATAAAGTATTAGTAGCATCGTTAAAAACTTTAAAAAAATCTTTAAAAAAAATTGCAAGCGGCCCAATGTTGCTGGAGTAAAGTAATATTGGGAACATTATTCGAAATAAACATACACAATAAATATTTGTACTCAAAAAATTGACGAAACAACTCGTAGGTAAAATTCCAACGAGTTGAAATATCTTTTGAAAATCTTTTTGATGTTCTTCCATTTTCTTTACAAAATTTGCCCCATGCTTTCATAAAGTGGACACGGCTCCAAAAAATATTAATTATTTTCTTTATTGGGGCAAGAGAATTCTCAAGAGTTCGTAAATCATATTGTACGCATAAATTTAAAACATGGCAAACACATCTACTATGAAAAAATTATCCATCAAAAGTGAGTTTACAAATATTTTCTAATTCAGGAATGGAAGCGGTATTTGTCATAGCATTATCAAAATCAATTGAGAAAATTTTATTAATTAAATTATATTCTTCTAAAACTTGATTAATTATTTTATAAATACTAATGGATGTATGACTTTCATCAAAAACTTGAAATGCAAAAAGTCTTTTTTAAACGGTTCAATCATCAACTATCCAATGACATGTGATACCTATAAAAGAATGAATTTACAAGGATCATTTTAAATATCACTACCTATATGCACACGCTCATTGAAATCTGTAAAAAAATTTGTCAAACTTTTTTTAAATTTTTTATAAACCTTCAAAAGTTTGCGTTTAAGAGTAATTTTCGAAATAGATGGTGCTTGCAGAACCAATGCAATGTTTACAAAAATTTCAAATTAAAACTTTCACTAATAATAAACGAAGCATGTTCAAGGGCAACATATTCCGCTAATGTTTATTTATAAAGTGTAACAGTGTAATGGAATAAATGATGAGTGTTAGGATTTGTGTATCCGAAAATTTGTTATTGACTAGTATCGATCCCTGCTTTCGTTGCGGAATGTTCCGTAGCCGTCACTTTTAGAAAAATTGTATAATTTTAGATAATATTTACAGTTTACCTTAAACTTACCTTCGCTTTCACGTAGCTTATCAAAGTGTTGCCATAAGTCGGATGTATCATCTCGGCCCTTCCGTTCTAGCTCATTTGTCGTCGACATTTCTTCAACACGAGAAGGAGGATAAAAACTTTCTTGCGTTGGTACGTGCTTGACGTTGGGATTGGGAATAAAGTTGATGTTATCGTCGTCGTCTACCCAACATGTATAGTCACAAGAATCATATTCAAAATGAGGAAAATTGAATTCTCTTATCGGGCACTTTTTAGTATTTTTGCTTCCACTTGTCATTTTTTGAGAGGATTGATCGAAAAACCAATTCAGAACATTGAGGGGTATGATATTATCATCAACATCTATAACACTTTTATCCCAAATTAATTGGAGTCGACAAGAAGGAGTATGATATAATATGTATAAAAAAAAAATTGGATAGGAGGGGGTGCCGTTGCATTGCAACGTCCCGAAGGGCCCAACGGGGAAAGAGCTCAATTACTCTTTCTCCTATATATATATATATATATATGGTTTGGAACCGTGGGCTCGACGAACGGACGATTTCGGGATTACGGTTCCAAATGTTCACTTCTAGATTCGACTGAGTATGAACCAAAATGCCAAAAAGATGACGATGAGTCTTGAGGTACCGCCTCTCTAGTACTCATACAAAAAGTGCCATCAAACGCGTGTGCCCTTCCCTCCCCCGCCACACCAGCCACCGCTCCGCCGCGTGTCCCGGCGTCCAATCGCATTGACTAACTTCTTCCCCAAATCCCGACCCGAAGATTCGCCACGTGTCCCACGGACCGCCATGTCAAACCCTCCGCCGTACTTATATGATTATATCTATTATCCACGACAGCCGGCATCACTTGGGCCCTACTCTGAAAGCGAGAGAGAAGTTATTCTGACTCCAACCAAATATTATTGCTACTTCCATTGAAGATGAGCCAAGAACAGCCAAGGAGGCCACAAGAGGAGGAACGGCGGCGGCGGCAACCTGGGGTCGAGCCGATCAAGTACGGCGATGTCTTCTTTGTCTCCGGCGACCTTGCCTCGAAGCCCATTGCGCCCCAGGACGCTGCGACGATGCACACTGTCGAGGCTGCAGTGCTCGGGCAGCCGCCGATGGGTGGCCCTGCGGATGCCATGTGGGCCGCCGCGGCATGGAATGAGAGGACTGGGCTTGTTGGCCGCGAGGATCGCACGGACGTTGTCGCAGAAGAAGGGGTCACGGTCACCGAGGCTGAAGTCCCTGGCGGGCGTATCATCACTGAAAAAATGGCTGGACAGGTTCATTTTTTTTTTCCCCGCTTAAGTAAAAAAAAAACACATATATATTCCTGGTCATCACCTGTTCGGATCTTATCAACAACGTCTGCGTTCGAAATTCATTAGGTTGTCGGCCAGTACGTCGAGGGTGCTCCAGCCGCAGATGCGCAGGTGCAGGCGGTCCAACAGAGTGCGATAACCATAGGCGAAGCGCTGGAAGCGGCCGGCCAATCGGCCGGGGACAAACCCATGGACCGAGGCGATGCGGCCGCCATTTTCGCGGCTGAGCAATGTGTGACGGGGAGTGCCGTGGTCATCCCCGGAGGGCTGGCGGCTTCTGCTCAGACGGCCGCGGCTTACAACGAGGAAACGCTCAGGGACGATGCCAAGATCAGGCTCTCCGACGTCCTCACGGTAGTTCTTTGAAGATAAGATGACGTATATAGCCTTTTTTTTTTTTTTGTTGACCACCAGAAGGTTCTGATTAACTTGAATATGATAAAACCATGCTAGGTGTTCTACGACTGGTCTATAATGTATAAGTGGTATTAATTACTCTCTATGGTGGTCAAGGCCGACAGGGGTTGAGCTTAAAACAACAGAGTTTTTGTTGACGGGGCCAAATTGCAACTTGTAAGACATGGGACTTGGCGTTGGTCTTTCGCAGGGTGCCGCCGTGAAGCTGCCCGCGGACAGAGCCGCGAACCGGGGGGACGCAGAGAGCGTGGTGAACGCGGAGCTGAGGAAGGGGGGCAGGACAGTGGTCCACCCGGGCGGGGTGGCGGCGTCGGTGGCCGCGGCCGTGAGACTCAACGAGAGCGTCACAAATCCGTGAAGAATGTTAGTAAAAAACCCTTTTCCTCCTCTGGTAGTGCCTCTAGAGCAAAGAGGTTTAACTAACGTGGGTTTTTTTTTTGTCGTTGCTGTTCCTCCTGGGGGTGAAAGAGGTTTGCTTGTGTAATGGACCCGTGTGTACTATGTAGTGAGTGCCAGCTTTTTCTCTTCCGTCGATGAACAAATGGAGAGATCGTGTTTTGGGCAAATATTGGCATTTATCCACGAGAATTCTATTAAAGCCATTCAATATTTATTGGAATAATAGCAAAAGTCCCAGATGAGGCGAGAAATAGAAATTAATTTCTGGCTAGAAATAATTTTTTTTATTTCTATTTCTAAATGAATTTTTTAGCAAAAAAATTACGTTTAATAACGACATAAATTTTTTATCCTAAAATAACCGTCGCCAACCAGTCACGGCGGCGGCAATCATCGGCGAAGAAGATTTTCTATTTCTATTTTTATTTCTCAGAGAAGTAATTTTTTTTTATTTCTCAGCTTCAAATCTATTTATGAAATAATTTTTTGTTTCAAAAATTAAAAAAAAATAGATTTGTGTTATCAAACGAGTTTCTGTTCCTGAAACTATTTTTGAAACAGAAATTGAGAAATTAAAATACGAATTAAATTGTAAGTGGTGCTCCATTTTCGAATTCTCATGCAAAATATTAAAAAGTAAATATTAAGTTCGTTTTCCTTTTTTTTATCGACTAGATTCGAACATTTAATTTATTATTGCAATCCGCTTAGATATAGTTTGCCAAAAAAAAAGTGAGCTCTAATTGGTCTCTAATGTTATGCATGCGCAAATCGACTCAGTTACTCCGACTTCAACTGATAAAGTTAGGTATTACATCCCATTGCAAATCGGGAGAGCATTTGTAGTGACTCCATTATTTAATCATTCTTCCTATGGCTAGATTCAATTTTCTGGTCCTTGGGAGAGGGGGAAAAAAATGGAAGAGAGCTATTGGTCGGCTCCTCCATTATCCCAGAATAAAAAAGGGCGATTTTGTAGTTTTTTATCTGTGAAGATAGTAATTAGATGCTCCATTTTATTTTTTCGTTGAGGTACAACCTAAATCTGTGCTGGAGAGATAATTGTCCATAGAATTGTATGAATTTTCGGGAAAAGAGGGGCCATGGGGGTTTCTTGAGACCGCCCAGATATCACGAGTGAATAGAAAATTGAACATATATTAGATTTTTCTTGAATTGCCCTATCTATCCTCCTGAAGAGAGGTTTGGTTTCAAATCCCGCTTCAAACTAATCAAAATAGATTGTCTATTTCGCCCTCAAAATTTTTATTAAGAATTTGATTTATCTTTTTTGAAAAGTAAAACCTTAGATCAACACATTGTGTTCACCTCTTCTTCGTACGCCCCCTGCCCTCACAAATCTGGGCCGTCGATCTCTCCTCCCGGGAAAGATTTGGAGCAGACGATTCACGTCCCTCTTGAAAGGCTGCTCCTGCTCTGCACACTTTGGCTGCATTTGGTAACGTTTCTATTTCTGAGAACATATTTGGAATAGAAACATTTTTTGTGTTTTTTGTTCTCGATAATAAATTTTGGAAACAGAAACGCATTTGGTAAGTTAAAAAAAAAACTTTTCTCACTAAAAGAAAGGATCGACAGCGGCGGGCGACCGGTGGCGGCATGCGACCGGGGCAGGCGGTAGGGGAACGGCGACGGCCGGCGACCAGCAACGGCCGACAACAGGCCCCAGCGACAGTCGCCGGCCGCTGCCGCCGGGTGGTGACCATGGTGGCGGAAATGGCTTGCACGAAATTGTTTCAAAACTTAAAATCAAGTTTTTTTTGTTTCTTTTTTTTTTTTTGTCAAAAGTGTTTCTTTTTTTCGAAAGTGTTTTCCGGAACACTTTTATAATATTTTTTTACCATACGCGTTTCTGTTCCAAAAATATTCTGGGGGCACTTTTGAAACAGAAATACTTTTCGTGGAGTGTTACCAAACGCAGCCTTCGCCTCCACCTCTTCTTTGCTCCTCGCTCGACTTTGCGCTTCGTTCGCTCCACTCTCCCTCTTCAATTTCTTTTTCAGTTTGAAAAAGCTCAAATTAAAACAAGCACCGTTGGTATACAAATGCGTATAAAAAAAAAAAAAAAAAGCCAGACGGACGAAAAAAATTGATCGACCGTGGTCGCTTGCAACATTTCGTTCCAATCGCTAAGGTATTTTCCGTTGTAGCTCCAAAAACGACGTTTCTTCGAAAAGGAAGTGAAGTACGCACAAATAATTAAGGTTGCGCGTTTGTCTAGGGAGATATTTTATGATAAATATAGAAATTATTTTCAAATGAAATAATTAGTGTTTACTTATCGGGAGATTTAACGGGAAGTGATTTTCTTTTTTACCAGAAGTGTGCTGTTGTTTCACGAAATTAAGGGCGATTTTATGTCATTAAAAGAAAATATTTTTTTCATGAGAATTATTTCAATACGGTTATAGTTCATTTCTATTTATTTTCTAGTTTTGGAGAAGCGATTCCCATCTTGCCAAAAAAATTTCTCCCAATCTAAATTTCTTGTTTTCGGTCTCAGGAAAAGGTTTTACACACATCGAATATTTTTCCGTCACTCACGGAAACGTCGAAAAATAATTTCCTGAAAACTGTTCTTTTCCAAACAAATGGATGTCAAGAATTTATCCTTGTGATAAAAAAACGAATCTGGGGTTCAAATTTTGTGTGAGAATGGTCTTTTGTAAGCGCTTTAGCAATTTTGTTCTCTTTTTCCATGTAGAGTTCTTTCGATCTATTCAATCTTCACGAACAACATTAGCAAAAGGAAAATGTCAAAAAGTTTCCGTAAGACACTTAATCGAGATTCCTAATCATTCTTTCCAAAATTTCAATATTTCTATTTGAAAGAATTCTAGTTTTAAAAATATATTATTATTCAATTCGTGTTGATATTATTTTCGAGAAAATTACCAAAACAGTCATAGACTTTTTTTTTTACCAATTTAATTTTAAATTTTTTTAATAAATTCTTATTCAGTTCATATTGCTAGCCAACACTAACGTGGCAAATATTTAATAATATTTTAATATATTATGAATTCTTTACTAATTATTTTCTATCTTTTTTTGGGGGGTTTGGGGGAGGGGGTGTTAGGGCCTGGGTGAGGACAGTAAACCCTTGCCAGACCTAACAAAAATAAAGATTAAAAAGGAACATAGAAAAATTAATAAGTATTACTAAAAATTTATCAAAAAAGCGACAGTCAATAAAATGGACTGCATTGGCACAGTTGCAAAAATTTTAGGATTAAATTGAAAAAAAAAATAGGAGTGAATTGGCACAATTACGATAGATTTAAGACTTTTTTCTAGTAATATTTTTATTATTTTCATTAAGGTTAATATCCAAAAAATCCCATTGACGGGTACATTCATGCCATTTTTCTGACAAAAAATATCAAATAGGTACATCCATTCCTCCTTTACCTAAATCGTGAAAAAGAAAATC
The DNA here is from genome assembly GCA_028455895.1 of Rhodomyrtus tomentosa. NCBI lineage: Eukaryota > Viridiplantae > Streptophyta > Magnoliopsida > Myrtales > Myrtaceae > Rhodomyrtus > Rhodomyrtus tomentosa. The sequence goes on along the minus strand of JAPCWY010000003.1, from coordinate 40,668,284 downwards.
TCTAAGTAGATGTGGCATGAACGTATGTGATGCGTATATTCTTTATAACAAGATAATTAGGTTGGGGTAAATGTGTACGGGTGTTCCAGTAGTTAATTTGAGATAAATATGACTAATGGGGTACACCATTCATGTTTCAGAGTCTGGTTTTTTATTTTGCTTCCATTTCTTGCTATCAATGTCTTCGATTTAAAGTTCCGTTTGTTTTGCGAAAAATAAGCGGTTTGAAAAATATTTTTTAAAGTTTGCGCTAACTCTGTCGCCATTTGTGCGTGCTGGCTTCTCTCTTGTGCCCGGATCCTCTCTCGACCCTTCCCATTTCTCATTTCTTGGTTTAGCGTCTGTATGCATCATCGATTAGCTTTTCTACTTGAAAAGCGATTGTTTTGCGATTGGGGTTGAGGGAACGATGGTTTATTATCAATGCTCCTAGAGTGTTTGATGAAATTTATGTGCTAGCTTTCGTGGCATATTCCTGCCTTCTTGGACGCGCCATGGCACTTGAACGAAGTTTTAGGTTTTTTCTTAGAAGATTAGGGTGGCGAGTATTGCAATTATATCAATTCAGTTCTAAACTTTTTTTGTGTCAATTCAGTCCTAAACCTTTTGCATTTATGTTAATTCAGTCCATTTGATCGGTCATTGCTGGTGTGGACTTTTTTAAATAATATCCCACTTATCGTTTGAATTTTGAATTTTCTTTTCATTCTTTTTAAATTTTTTTCCCAAAATCCGTAAGGACAGCCCTCGCCAGCCCTGGGCGACGATCTTGCTCGCCCACATCGGGCAAGGGCATCACAACCCTCCCCTAGCTAGATCTGGCGAGAGCCGCATCGCCCTTGCTTAGCCAGATCTAATGAGGGCTCGCGTGCCCCTGTCCAAGTCGGTAAGGGCATTTCGAATCAAATATAAAGAAAAGGAAAAAAAAGAATATGATTAAATTGACATAAATGTAAAAGATTTACGACTAATTGACACAATTGCAATAAGTTTATGATTTTTTTGGTAACTTTCCCTGCACTTTCTCTTCACCTCTTTCTACCCTCTAAGTAGATCTGTCATAATGAGTCGTGGAGCCATTTATTATCCCATATATGATAGGTTGAGTGTTGAGACATTATATGAATCAATTATATTTAATAAATTGATCATAAAATGAGTTTAAACATAATATAAATGTTAAATGGATTGCAAATAGGTTTTATAGATACTCGCGTTATTTATTCTATCTTGTCCTTACTTGATTTTGAATTCAATGTGCACTCTCCCCTCAGTTAGGATATGAATTTTTCAATTCTCTCGTCATTACTTGATTTTTGAAGTTCACTTTGAATTCTCATCTGAGTTAGAATATGTGTTTTTCAAAATTGAATAAAAAATAAACGTGATTTAAGAATAAGAATTGAGTCGGGTGTGGTCATTAAATATGCATTGCCATAAATTGGTCAGAAACTGAGTTAAACTAAATCAAATTTGATAGACCCGATCCATCGGCTTGTCGGACACCACTATAAGAGTCGTCAGCACAGACATGGCGAGTCCACCTTAAAATTCAAGCAAGCTGCTTGTCGCGATAGTATTTTCCGCGCTCACGCTTTCAATATGGTTTTCCGCCACGTGTGCCAGCTTCGATCGCTTTGACAGCAGAGCCCCGCCACGTGTGCTGTCGCGCCGCCACGTCACACCCTCACTCGATGTCGGAGCCGAAACCGCCTCTTGAGCTCGATTCTGAAAGCAAAGGGCGGAGAAATTTATTCCAATCCAACCCACAACAGAACGATATCACTACCTTCACCGAAGATGAACCAAGAACAGCCATGGAGGCCAGGAGATGAGCACCGGCGGGAGCTGCAACCAGGGGTCGAGCCGATCAAGTACGGCGACGTCTTCCCCGTCTCCGGCGACCTCGCCTCGAAGCCCATCGCGCCGCAGGATGCGGCGATGATGCAGTCTGCCCAGGCCGCGGTGCTCGGGGAGCAGCAGAGGGGTGGCCCTGCGGGGGCCATGCGGGCCGCTGCGGAGTGGAACGAGGGGGCCGGGCTTGTCCGCCGCGAGGACGTAACGGGCATCGTTGCGAAAGAGGGGGTCACGGTCGGCCGTATCGTCACTGAAAGAGTAGCTGGACAGGTTCACCGTTTCCCCCCCCTCCCTCTTTCAAGGAAAGAAAAATAAATCAATAAAACCCGGGTCATCATCTGCTCGTATTTTGCTGAATAATTATTCGTTCAAACTCATTAGGTTGTTGACGAGTCGCTCGAGGGCGCGAAAGCGGCGGTACCGGGGACCCAGCAGAGTGCAATAACCATCGGCGAAGCGCTGGAAGCGGCCGCTCAAGTGGCCGGGGACAAGCCTGTGGACCGGAGCGATGCGGCCGCCATTCTCATGGCTGAGCTGCGCGCAACGGGGACAACCATGGCCAACCCGGGAAGGTTGGCGACTTCTGCAGAGACCGCGGCGGCTTACAACGAGGGAACGCGCAGGGACGATTCCAATATCAAGATCTCCGAAGTTCTCACGGTAAATTCTTACGATATAAAGATGGACGCAAAACCTTAATAAATGACAATTCCTCGAGCTCAACCTAAGCGGACATCACTTAAAAGTGCACTAGATGAGACCGGCGTCGTTTTGCCGCAGGGTGCCACGTTGAAACTGCCGGCAGACAAGGTGGCGAGCAGGGAGGACGCGGAGCAGGTCGTGAACGCGGAGCTGGGGATGGGTGACAAGGCTACCGCCCACCCGGGCGTCGGTGGCGGCGTCGGTGGCGTCGACCGTGAGGCTCAACGAGAGTATCACCAATCCGTAAAAGAATGAAGTGAAAGCTCTTTTTCTTAAGAGCAAAGAAGTTTTCTGAGTGTGTTTAAAAGACGTTTGTCTTTTTGTGTTTTGGCCTTTTGGCAGCGAAGGGGGGTTTGCTTGTATTTTGCAATGTTATGACAGACTGACAGTATGAGCATGTACGTAACGTAGTGCAGCGTTTTCTCTTCCGGTCGATGTACCAAAGAGCCGTTTGAATGTGACAAATAAGAACAGAACTCCATCTCAAGGTCCTCATGTTAATTTTTTTTTAAATCAATAATTAACATTAAATTTATGTACTTTCTTTTACGAATATTTATTTAAATGCTTGTACAAAATTATTTTGAAATGCTGACCGTCCCGGCAATTTTCTTTCGAATATTCATCTATGTTTTTTTTAGCTCTTTAGATATGACAAAAGTTTGAGCTGGTCCTAATCGAATTGCCCAATTTGATTAATAGAATTAAAAATCCACGCGTAATGTTCAGTCGGGTCGTTACAATTTTGCTAATTGAAATTGTAACTCGTCCCATTCTTAGATTTGGCGCGGATGATCGAAATACTACTTTGGCATTACTTTCATGGTTCTAATGGGTTCAAAAAAAAAATTTGAGGTGAAAATACATAAAGTAATTTTTGAAAATTAAACGTATGATTGAGAAAAGAATTGTATTTCATTGTGGTCAGAATTTCTTGTGTGTGGCAATGGTGCTTTTAAGAGCTTTTTTTTTTTTTTTTTACTTTTTTCAGACAAAATGCTCTCGTTCTATCCGATCTTAGGATTAGCTAAACGAAAATGTTATAATGTGTCCACAGAGGACTTTGAGGGCCCTTAGCGAAGGTAATTAATCGCTTTTTAGGGTTCCTTTTGTTTAAAAAAAATGACATAATCCGAAAAGTATTTTTCATAAATAATTCTTTAAATCGCTCGAAATCAATAATTTCTGTAAATGATGAAAATTTTATTTTGTTAAATCATTTTTTGGGAAAATTTCAATAAAGGGCCCAAACTCCATTCATTTTTTTTAAAAAAAAGGCCTATGCTAGACATCGATTCAAAGAATAGCCTCAAGTGACCAACTTTGTTTCAACGAAGGACCTCAGGTCGGCAACCAGGAAGCATGTTACTGTTTCCGGCGACTGAGCAAGGGCAATGCTGTCCAAAAAAAAATTGAATTGAAGGAAGACCCAAAAACTGAAACTAAAACCAATACCCCACGTTTTTTTATTTGCTTCTGCAAGCTACGTTCATCAAGAACAAGGAGTGGCCGTGAGCGACGGAGCGACAACGTCCGATTGAGTGATGGTGGTGACGACGCTGAGGGCGTGCGACCAAGCTACGGCTGCGGCTGCGGCTGCGGCTGCGGCTGCGTCGGCGACCTTCAAAGGTGAGAGATTCTGAAAGAATTATCAGATTCCTCATTCTTAGGGTTCACGGGAAGCATTCGTCTCCAATTCAAGAATTGTTTCGATTGTGTCTTCGCTATTGACTCCGTGATTCGGTCGAGGTCTTGTGGCACTGGCAACGTGCAACCAAACAACGGCTCCTCAAACTGGGAAGAAAGCTCTGTCCCTCGACCCAATCGTGGCCGAAATTTACTAACCGGCTGAAATTTTGAGAGTTATGGAGCATCTACGCATTTTGACAGCACCATGACAGATGTTCTTGGATGAATAGCAGAAAATCTGGAAAGGTAGATCCCTGGGCCTAAGTATCAATCCTCTTGCCGAGACCAGCCTTAATTTTTGTAGCAATGCTGGGTGTAATTATTCTTAAGATTCCAGATTTTTTGAGATTAACAACGATAGAACCATGTGTCAACCTATGCTTCATAAATTTAGGTAGTATTTTTATATAGTCTAGATGTGGCAGCCGTCAAAGATTGCATATGGATTCTTGAACTGCAATTTGTGAAATATCTCGTAAGATATTCATTTAACTATAGTAGCAAGATTTTGCGATACACTTCGCTAAAAGGATGAAATCAATAGGGGGCATGATGAGTGTTTTTGGTGAACAGGCGCTAGAACATGATGATGTAATGTAGCAGTTCTTGTACAGCAAGCTCTTTTGTATGATAGTATGGAGAAGTATAGACTTGGTGCAGAAGAACTGAGGACGGTGCTGCAGATCGGTCCTGGTAACAGAGTTGCTCGAAGCACTACTTATTGCTTGAACAAAATGGCAGATTGAGCAACCATCTGGAACTTATTCAAAAACAAAATCTCCTCACACATCGAGCCATATTTTACTTAGAAAATCTAGATGCAGTAATCATTTTAAGAGAGTATGTAGATGTCCATCTGTGCTTACCTTTGTCATAAAATTTTCTTACTTGTACTTTATCTTGTTTTGACTAATGATTTATTTTGTGGTTCAACCACAGGTAAAGAGGAGGATGTAAGGATCTCAACATGAAAATGGTTGAAGATGAGCAACTTTTTTGAGACACTCAAAGGGCAAAAAGACCATCAACACAAGCTGTTTTTTTTTATTGTTAGTTGATATAGATGGTCTGTTTCAGAAGCATCTTAACGTTGAAGTATAGTCAAGACCATCAACCCAAGAGAACTTCTAGGTCTTCTAATGTGTTAAGAAGTTCTCTTGTTGGATGTTTTCCTTTTCCATCACACAATGTGGATCATTTCAAACATATCTAATGCTATTTAGTTTGTCAAGAATGCTCTCTCAGAAGAACGCTCTACATTGCAAAATGCTCGCTAGTTCGCAATAGATCCGCTGCCACCATCATCAAGCTTAGCATAATAAGCATCATCAAGCAACCATCATCAATGATCATCGACAACTCATCTTTATACAATTGGATTTATTGAATTTTAATATTTGCATTACAAAAAGAGACAGCACCGTATAAGTTTCACAGCTTCAATATGTGTGTACTGCACAACACAGCCTATTCTAATACAACCATTCTAAAGCTCCAAAAGACACCTACGAAGAACAACTAATCACAACCCTCCACCATCTTTATAAAGGTAGAAAAACATCCAAATGCATAATAAAATCGTCTTTTTTTGCTGCAGCCGTCAAGGTATGTGCATGTGCAATGCACAAACACGTCCTGGCATTCTCACGATGGACTTCACCACACCTGTTTGAGCCATTTTTCTGAATATAACCGCTGGACGAGTTGAGATGCGCTATGATCCCGATCAGCTGCTCGCTTCATCCAGATTCTAGCTTGTCTCCGATTTGGGCATAACTCTCCCCAAACGAGCAGCAAACTGCAAAGTTGTACATAGCATGCCCATAGCCACCATCAGCAGTTTTCAAATACCATCTAGCTGCAGACTGCAACGTTGTACATAAAAAAAATAATATATATATATATATATATATATATATATATATATATATTAAAAACAAAGGGAATCATAGTTTAAAGCGACAAAAGGAAGTAGGCAGATCATTAGCAGAGTGACCTTAGAAGGAAATAAAAAACAGATCATGTGCAGAATGTACGAAGCTAGAGGTGGTTCTTCTTCAGAGATCCTCGATAACTAACCGAACAAGGACACGTATATATAGCAATTCCTCCCCACCAATAAGTGTAATGCCCAAAAAAATGAACATCCGAAGCTGTCGATCCGCAGCTCCGTCGCGTAAGAGCCGTGGAGGTACGCCATTGACGCTTCGCGTCTGCACATAGCTTTTTGCTTCTTGAATTCGCTACACTTCATTGCTTTTTGCATGGCTCCGACTGGGTTTGTCCCCATTTGCTCGTGCTGCTTCCTCTGTTGTTCTTTCATTGATTTGGGTTCTTGGTTTAGCGTCTGTACGCATTATTGGTTAGTCTTTTTGGCTCGAAATGCGGTTCCTTCGTGATCGGGGTCGGGCGGACGATGGTTGATGAGGATGCTTTGTTTTGATCCTCGATGCTCTTGAAGTGTTTGATCAAATTCCCGTGCCAGCTTTCGTCCCATATTTCTGCTTCTAGGCGGGAAATGAGAAGGGAGGAGTATAGAGCTTGCAAGTCTCAAATGGTACGTGGTAATTGAACGAAGCTTGAGCATACAACAGTAAGAGGCAGAGAAGAGTAGGGTGGTGGGTGTTGCTAGATTTTCCTCGTCGACTTGTTTCTACCCTCTTAGGGGTCTTTGGCTCGAAGATACTAGTGCATGGAAATTTCTAATGAGCTGGTTCACAGGGGAACTTAATCTGTGTCCTACAAATATAGCACGATTTTTACTCTTGATGATATGTATCAAACTATGCTAGCAAATCGCTCAAGGAGAAAAAGGATGCACTTTATTAAGGTTCCTGCTCTGATTAAATGCTATATTGCAATCCCTGTTTTATGATGTTAGATGTTTCTAGCCAGCATAGAGTTAATATGAGAATAATAAAGTTTAATGAAGCATTAATACAGTTTGGCTGTTTTAGTTTAGGCTATGACATTTGGCATTGCATATTAAACTAAACCTCTTGTGAAGGAAAGTGGTCGGCTTTGTCGTTTTCTCGACTCGAGGGAAGCAAGGGATGAAGGGAGGGGGAGAGAGAGAGAGAGAGATCTTCTTCGGTACCGTTCTCTTTTCCCATTTGTCGGGTGGGCACGAACCTTTTTACCGTGCATTTGCATCTTGAAGATGACCTGATAGTTATGATGGTTGTTTATAATGGACGGTGTCTTTTTCCCATTACCAGTTTCGGCATTGAAGCAGTGGATAATACCACATCAAGATGGCTGCTGTTGCTGTAGGCGCAAACATGTGCCTTTCTGTTTCTTCCAAAGCCACAAAAACCGGCCAAATGGCCATTTCTACTTCTTTGCCATTACCCTATGCATCAACTCTTCTGGTAAGAGCAAAATTGCCATCCAACTGTGCTTTGACTGATTCCAGACCATCAATAGGTAGTGAAGGCTCTCTACTTTGTGGCAATACTCATAAGCAATCCCACATTGTTAGGGTCGTAGAAGAGAGCCAGGAAAGTGTTAGATTTGATAAGACCACAACCGATTGCTCTAAAAGCTTAAGCTGTTAGAAGAATGCGTGATTTAATATTTATATATTCCAACACTCCCTCTCACGCTTAGTCTGGTCGTTTGCCTAGTACTAAGCGTGGACATATTAATTGGGGAGGTAAATAGGGGCCTGGAAAAATTTGAATTCAGGATCTTCTACTCTGATACTATGTTAGATTTGATAAAATCGCAACTGACTGTTCTAAAATCTTAAGATTTTAGAAGAATACGTGGTTTAATATTTATATATTCCAACAGAAATCACTTAGTCGAATGTTCAAAACAGTGACAATTTCAAAAAGGCTGAATCGACTGACCAACAACCAGGCAAGTTGACTGCTGAGTTGACCAAGCTGGGGGCTGAGATAAAGAAAACATTGGAGCAGAGGAAGGAAAAAGCAGACGACAATTTGTTGAGTGGCGTGGCGGAGGAGATTGGGGAGATTGAGTGGCCCCGCATTTGGCAAGGTGTTGGGAATAACTGGTGTTGTCTTGGGGGTAATTGCTGGATCAAGTGTCGCCCTGCTCACCGTGAATGCCGTTTTGGCAGAGCTGTTGGACAAAGTCTTCGCGGGTAAGGGAATCCAGGATTTCTTTGGTTAGAAGTGGGAAAAAGGTACGGATCGTGCAAGGGCTTGTGAGGCTGAGGAACCTTCCTGATGGGACAAGCTAAGGTGTTCTGTTCGCCCCTTCGAGAATTGAGATAATTAGTATGTTTGTTGGGTGAGGCTTTCGTGTTCCACAGCACAGTGCACTAATCTCGTACTTCACAAAGTCAAACGCATCTATCTGTGGCCAGCAAGCAGTTTTGTAACTATCCAAAGTCGTAGAAGTAATGATAACGCTGCTGAATGTAGATCAAACTCTATGTTCTTATTCCATTGTAGATGAAGGACCATGGCAAGATTGAATCAAGAGAAGACTGTTATTTCATTGTCGTTCTTTCTCCACATATTTTTAGCTAGACAGCCGAGTTTAACAGAACGACGCACGAATTGTTGTGGCGTATATCTTTTCAATTGTAGAATGAAAAGAGAGGTAAAATGCTGCGATAATTCAGAGGGAATTAATCTTCCAACAAAAGGAAAACACAAAGGATGCTGAACTTGAATGACCTACATCGGTTTCAACCATGCAGAGCCCTAGGATTCCTTATTTACGTGGTTCCCGTTTCGAAGTTTCGTGTTTTGAATTTTGAACTAGCCCGCTTTTGTTTAACCCCTTTGGACTCTCTGCATCATTTCGATTGTTCAGAAGCTGATAACCTTGTACTGATGAGCAAATAACAGATGGAGGGAAAATGAACAGCTTAGCCTGAAAGATGAGTATGCTCAATTACTATTTTCCAGGGGAGGATCCGCCATATTAACCATATCATAATATCAAGTCTCTTCTGAGAGATTTGGCGAAAAAAACTGCAACTGAATGACGTTAAAGCCCTCAAAATCAAGCGAACGGCAAAGATAATCCCAATTTCCAATTAGTATGGCAAAATTTAATGGGTGTAGCGACTTCATGCCGTGAAATTGTTAGTTGGGATGTCTGTCATTCTCTCATTCCATAAATCGAACAAATCGGTAGGTACATTTTGCAGCAAACTAGAAGATCATATTACGATTTCTAATAGAATTGCTGGAATTTTTTTTTCCTTTGCATAGTAAACGGAATATTTCGGGAAGTCCACCTATATAAACATAAGAGTAGTGCTCATATGCCACGCCATCATTTATCATCATCGCAGCCGAGAACACGATCAGCTGGCTACCAAAATGCTATCGAGATTAGCGGCCATAGCCGGAAGCTCTTACAGTAGGTCGTGCTCGATAGTGAAGCCGCCGCATGTCGAATCCTAATAGGGATTGAACTTACTGTGGCTTTAGGGTTGCGGGATGGGATTTGGGACGAGTTTGGAATTTGTCTTGCAAGTTGCAAGTGATCCAAACCCGAACCGGGCAGCCATTTTACTAGAATAATTCATGCTCTTCTAAAGGAAATAATGTAGTGCAAATCTATATACCTAGGAATCGAAGTTTCCGATATCTTTATTTTCCTACAACATCCTTAATTTCTTTCCCAATCGCCGTCGGTTCCCTGTGTCTCGTCTTCATCGAATTAGACTTGTTGCGGGAGCAGGGTTGGCTCGAATACGTTGTTGTCACGGTACTCACCGGACGAGGTCGCGTTCAATTGCACCATAAAAGTCTCAATCGTTGGTCTGTTTGGCTTACTTTTCCAAGTCTTCATTGAAATTGATGTTGTCGACCACATTTGTTGAAAATGGTGATCCTGACCGCGGGTCGTTAGATGTCTCAATCGTCCGTGGCAATTTTCCATTTCAAGATATTATTTCGTGGAGATCTACCAAATCTTAATTTCGCATAATTTTTCCATTGTGAATGCCGGCGAAATTGTTCTTTGACTTGCGTATGGTAAAGATTCGAGTGATTGGTATGTGAAGATTGCTTGGATCTCTTTTTGCAGAGTAACTTTTGCGCTTCCCTACCTTAGTGTGAAAACAAAGCAGCAACAAGAATATAAGAAGGTTACTTCGTGGGAACCTAGGCCTCCTCCAATAAAGAGAAAATTGTCAAAAAAAAAATCATAAACCTTCACACTTTTGCCGATTCGATCATAAACCTTTTAAATTTGTCAATTTAGTCCTAAACCTTTTCACTTTGTGCCGATTTAGTCCTATTTGCCGAAAATTACTGACATAGATGCCGGGCATCCTTTGTGGCATCACCGGCGACAATATTTAATAATTTTTTGAAAGCTTTATTTAAAAAAATAAATTAAATTATTTTTATTTTATTTGCTGGCCTTAAGGCCGGCGACCATCACCGGATTAGGATCGGCAAGGGTAGCTGGTCCTTGAGCAAGGAGCAGCGGGGGTCGCCGGCCCCCACCGGATCTCGACCCTTGCTGATCCTAATCCGGTGAGGGTCGCCGGCCTTAAGGCCAGCAAATAAAATAAAATAAAATAATTTAATTTTTTAGATAAAACTTTCAAAAAATTATTAAATATTGTTGCCGGCAATGCCACAAAGGACGCCCGACATCTATGTCATCGATTTCCGGCAAATAGGACTGAATCGGCACAAAGTGAAAAAGTCTAGAACGAAATCGGCAAACTTAAAAGATTTATGACTGAATCGGTAAAAATGTGAAAGGTGTAGGACTTTTGGACAATTTTCCCCTAGAACAAGAGTTTAGTGAACAGCTCAAAGTTCTGTTTATAAGTTATTTAGGCCGATTCACGATTTCTCTTATCTTACAATTAGCCTGTAGATTGTCGATAGGAACCAAGTATATTAATCTTAAGGATGTTACTTTGGGCCTTAACAAAGAGTGGGGCAAAGGACCGTGGATGGAACAGAAATTGACCCCGCTGAAATTTGGTTACCCGTTCACCTACAATTTCTTAGGTGCGGTGTTGTATCCGACCTCGTCGTTGAAAACTGAGTTGCGACAAATAGAGATTAAAACCCTTAACCTGCATCTCAAATTATAAACAAAAGGAGGTCATGAATACCAAAAACCAGTTCGATATAACATTCCATGTGGTCTAAAACTCTTAATTTCAGAGGGCTTCCCAAACAATTCCCCAGCTCCCCAACACGAGTGCGTGCAGTCAACATTGCAATCGAGAGAAAATAGGAGTTTTTTTCTTGACTTCTTTCAAGATATCATCACGCTCATTCATGATCATCCAATCAAATCGTGATCGTTTAACCTATGAAGCGATTGGTTTTGCTCACTGTCTAGACTTGAGATCCAAAGGTATGATAATCTTCACTCTTTTGAAATATGTCTATTTGATTTCGTGACTGTTTATCTATTTGAAATAGAACTGTTCAAATTAGCGACTCTTCGTTCTTAAACCTGGCTCTTCGTATCACTGCATATAAGTAATAGCATTGACCATCGCATTAGAAACGAGTATCAGACACAAGTATTAGATATAATTGTTATATTCGACATTCATTCATCATCGTCATTATTTTATGCGATTATTCCGCGAAGTTGTGTTCAAAGGTTTCCCCTGAAACAAGTGCCGGTTTCGAGGAAAGACCATCCGTTCTATCTTGGAAGTCAATTGTCCAAGAACCTTTGGTACCGGTTGAGGGGACAAATTTATCTTAAGGACACAACATGAATTCATTGGATTCGGAGAATTCATCCACATTCAGATTACTTATTCTTGATTGGATATTGGCTTGTATTCCTTGGATTTACTCGGACAAACGTAGTCTTAGGACATGCAAGTTCCATCCCAACCAGAATAAACAAAGGAAGAAAGATTAAAAAAAAGCGACATTGCCGTGTGATCCGCTTCTTAAGAAAAGAGAAATTTCCCCCATTACTATATATTATCCCTCCGCCGTTGCCGTTGCCGTTGCCGTCGCGATCAAATTGGATTTAAATAAGAAAATAAAACGATTTACTCATATTCAAATCCACACATTATTGATTGGATCACAGCTTTGCATATTTGTTATTTTTCTTAATTTAGGAAGACAGTTCCATTTCTTAGTGGGACTGATTAGATTGATCAGCGGAGAAAATCTCTCCATCAATTAGGAGATCAATTAGGAGAAAATCTCTCAATCTCTTGTGTGTGTGTGTGTATATATACACACTCATTCTGTGTTTCAATAATATTCATATGATGACACTCGTTCACACATATTGCTGGTACTATTATCTCTCACAGCAACGGAAAGCACAGGTTCTTTACATCTCCTATCAAAGAAGGCAAGAGATGTTGATCCAGTGCATTTTGCAAATTCACTTCCTGACAAAAAGATGGAGGAAGTATCCCCATAATTTTTTCTAGTGCCACCACTCCAAACTATAAACATGGCACTATTCATGTAGGTTCATAGAGAAGCTACCTCTGCATCAAAATCATAAATCACATGGTTAGAATTGGTGAGAAGTTAGATACATTCAAACGGCAATCATTATCATAATTGAAAACCAAACACATTAACACATGAAAACTTAAAATCTTACCGTCTCCTGAAATGCTCTGCAATTTTTTACGTTAAGATCGCGAAGTTGCTCTAAGCTGACCGTAGAGAGTTGCATATCCAGGGGTACTTGAATGTGAAGCTCACGCGAGACTCGTCCCATGGTGGGTCGAAGCCTCGGATCCGCTTGCAAGCACTCAAATGCTAGTTTGGCGATCAAGACCATGTCCTGCGCATCTTGAAGGCCAAGACTAGAAAGCGTGAGACGTTGATCCAGCACATCCTTCAACATCATCGACTCGGTTTGGGCGGACGATGAGCATTCCCCAGAGACATGATCTCTTGGATGCTTTCCCATGATTGTCTCTAATGCAACAACTCCAAAGCTATATACGTCGCACTTCTCGGTAGGAAACGAAGAATAAGCCAGCTCTGCAAGTGGAGAATTCACTATTTTTTTAATCTCAATCATAAGTTGCATTTCACGTTGACAACGTTACTTCCCATGAAGTGACGCGTGGCGATTACAAGCATAGATTTCTTCTTAATCTACATATGAGAGTTTATGCTTTTGCCAAGTTAAAAATTGTTCGACGCTTAAAATACGAGCATCTTCTAGGTAACACGAACTTAATATCCTCAAAATCGATTGATTATGATGTTTTCCTCATTTGTCGACTTTTACTTACGAGGAAAATCGAAAAGATGTTCATCAATACTGAACTTGAACGCTCTAAATGAGTATAAAGATTTTCCATAAGATGATTAAATAGCTAATGAACGGCACTAAACAAGTAAAAGTTCAATCATAGAAGCGACACGGAATGCCATTTAAATTGAAAAATCGAGAAGTACCTGGAGCAATATACCCGATGGTACCGGCAATAGCCGTCCAGTTTGATGAATCTGGCCTCAACAACCTTGCAGTGCCAAAGTCGGAAACATGAGCCTCATAATGACGATCCAATAGAATGTTGCTACTGGTCAAGTCCCGATGAATCAACGGAGGAGAACATTCGTGATGCATATAGGACAATGCATCCGCAACTCCTCGGACCACATTTATCCTCTTGTTCCATCCAAATTCTATTGCTATTTGATCATCGCTCAAAATTGTTCTCAAGCTTCCTCTTTCCATGTATTCATACACCAAAAAACAACGTTGGGCATGAGAGCAGAAGCCATAAAATTTCACGATGTTGCGATGGCGTATATTTGTCAAGGCTTGAATTTCCCTTTCAAATTTTACCAAATCATTGATCTCAGGATCTTGCTGGGATGACAAGGTTTGCTTGATGGCAAACGTTTGACCTTCTGACATCTTGGCTTTATAAACAATTCCATATGCCCCTTCACCCACATAGTACTTGAAGTCAAATCCTTCTGTGGCCTCAATGATTCGATCATAGAAAACTTTTCCATCATAACTCAAAATACTCAAGAAATCCAAATCATTTCCCCCTTCATTGTCTTCTCTCTTGATAATCCTTCTGCGACGGTTTTTTACGATTACTAGAACGACCAAGGTGCCAGAGAGAAGGAGAAACCCTAAGAATGAGAGAATGAGGATAAGGATGATTTTAGCTCGAACGTGCCGATTGGGCTTCTTGACCCCGATGGAATTGCATTTCGGTAAACCAACAATGTTCCCACAGAGCCCTTTGTTATGCTGAATTGCCTCAAATGGAGCCTCATCGAAAGCCTTGACATCAGGGAGAGGACCTTGCAGGTCATTGTAGGATACATCAACAGAAGTTAAGGCCAACATATCACCAAAAGACTGGGGGATGGAACCAGACAGACTATTGTGGGAGATATTGAGAACTTGTAGCATTCTCAACTTTCCAATCTCTCCTGTTATGTTTCCAGTCAACAAATTGTGACTCAGGTCAAGAACCTCAAGGAATTGTATGTTGCTTATCCCAAGAGAAATGCTTCCCCGAAATTTGTTTCTGCTCAAGTTCAAGCTCAACAAGCTTTTGCATGAGCCTAGCTGCACCGGTATGGATCCGCTCAAATTGTTTGATGCCAAGTTCAAATGTTCTAGATGGGATAAAAGTCCAATCTCAATCGGCACATTTCCCATGATCAAATTGTTGCTTAAATCAAGCTCTAACAACATCGATAAGTTTCCCAACTCCCTTGGAATCTCTCCGCTTAAATTATTTGAAGAAAGGTTCAGTAGATGTAACCGAGCTATCCTTCCTAATATTGCGGGTATCTCACCAGAAATGTTGTTGTTTGATATCTTGAAGCTCGTCAAATTATGATTATGCTCCCATTTCCACGAAAGTTCACCATTCAAATGATTGTGGCTCAAGTCAATTAAATAAAGATGAGGATATATTCCGAAAGCATCTTGTACGTTTCCAGTAAGTTGGTTTCCATCTAACCTCAATCTGAATAATGTGCTACATTTCTCTAAGCTTTTTGGGATGGGTCCCGTGAACTGATTATTGCTGATGGAGAGAGATTGCAATGATCTCCCCAGACAGACATCTTCTGGCAGTTCCCCCTCTAGGTCATTGTCATATAACAACAAATAAGTCAACCGTGTTAACTTATTGAATTCAGAAGGCAAGGAACCGAAGAATACATTGTCGGCAAGGCTCATTTGAGTTAGATTGGCCAGATTCCCAATTTCGGAAGGTATGGGTCCCGAAAGTCCATTTTGAGTGAGGGCAAAAAGAGATAAACTTGTCAAGTTTCCGATGGAACGAGGAATTGAGCCAGTAATATTGTTGAATGATAGGTCAAGTTCGAAAAGAGAATTGAGCCTCCCGATTTCTGAAGGTATGGATCCCGAAAGTCTATTTTTCCATAGGTAAAGAAATTTCAAATTCCTCAAGTTGCCAATCTCTCTTGGAATGGGACCGGACAAGTTGTTGCGTGAAAGGCCTAATACGGTTAAATTGCCTAATTTTCCAAGAGCGGGAGGAATGGGCCCAGAAAGCTGATTTGCACATAGGTTCAAAGAGTGAAGACTCTCCAGCGTGCCTATACTTGCAGGAATGTACCCGGACAGTTCATTTGGACAAAGATCAAGATAGTTGAGTTTGGAAAGGTTACCGATATTCGAGGGAATGGAACCATAGATCGAGTTGTTGGAAAGGTCAAAGCTGACCACACTGGTTAAGCGTGAGAAGTCGAGGCCATCTAGAGTTCCCCCCAAACCGAGGTCGGAAAGATTTAGATGGGTGAGGGCTCCGTAGCGGTCGCAAGCGACACCGGTAAAGTGGCAAGGGTTGTTACCGTGCCATGAAGAGAGGAGAGACTGGCTATGCTTGTCAAGAGTAGATTTCCAATTCAGGAGAGCCTCTGCTTCATCCTTATTCTCAGTCATGTTGATAGAGAAAAGAGAAGAGGAGGAAGCAGAAACGTCTCCACCATGAAATGAAGCGGTGCCAACCAAGAAGAGCGCAAAGAGGATGACGGCTAAAGCAGACTTGGTGGACAGCAGAAAGGAGGAAGCCATTCTTTTTTTTCTACTGGTTGGGTTCAGGTCTACAAAATGGATGACTATACTTATTTATAGCGGGAGATCACTCCCGAAGCCTCCTCTATTTAGACAATCCTTATTATAAACATCAAGTGCTTTTCCGTTTTCAATCATTTTAGCGGGCGACGTACGGGGTAACGAAAAAAGTCTTCATTGACAATGACATGTCGACTTTATTTGTGTGGACGGAGTGGTTGGGACGTAGATGATTAAATAAAGAATTGGCATGACGAAAAATTTTAAATTAATATATTTGTGATAAATTTATCGAAAATTATTTTTTGATCATAAAAAATATAAATTGATATATTTATGATAAATTTACCTTAAACTGATATACATGTGATAAATTTATCCTCGTTAATTTTAGTTAAATCTAATCGTCTAATTAGTGAGTTGGATGACACGTGATAGTTAATGGATACAACAGCTTATTATTTGTGCCCGCTGTTTGTTACATGTATATCAATTTGGGATTTTTCGTTGTATTAACACAATTTTACGGAGGGTAAATTTTTCATAAGCATACCGGTTGAGATTTTTCATGGTAAAAAAAATTTTAATTTATAGTTTAGGGTTTTTGATGATTAAAGAAACTATAAGTACCAGTTTGTAGTTTTTCGTGGTTAAAAAAATAGTTAGGGGCAAATTTTATACAGGTGTCCCAATTTGGGATTTTTCATGGCATGAAATCTCAAGTAAATTGCTGTCTTTGATATGAATCACATATCTGAAAATAAGGTGATCAACACATACTACTGTAGATCACGGATCATCAATAAAATTATCCGATGTAATGCTTATTTTTTCCAAGTCATCATTGTGGAAGATGGTGCTCCTGACCGCGGGTAGTTGTATGGCTCAAAATCTCATCAGAGATCAGACAGAAAGATTTGTGTTTTTTTTTTTTTAAGACGAGTGAGGCGTTGAAAGTGGGATATCCAGCATGTGGGATCAAGACCTCTATATTTTCTCAGAGGTGGTGGCAATTTTCTTATTCAACATAACATTTCGTACAAATCGACCTTATGTGTAGGGAAAAAAAAACAAAAGGTTGAAAAAAAAGGCCTTATTTTTACTTAGAGTGTCGTTAAGGAAAATGAAGGAAAAAACGAAAAAAATCGAAAAAGATTTGTAATATTGACGCCTGATAAATCAGAATGTAGTGGAGTATTCATTCCACTAAGAGGACATAGATGACGAGAGGATCCCTCTGATTTAATTGGCTCCATTCCTTGCGAGACGATCACTTGAACTGTTGAATCAAGAATTAGGGGAAAGATTGATTCACTTTGGTAGATAGTGAAAGGCTATGTTGAAAATCAAAACCTAGCATCGGTTGTAGACAATTTCCAATGACCCGACCATGCTTCGACTGTTTCGTCTTCTCCAAAAATTGCTGTCAGGCCGATGACTTGGATGGCGACTAGTGTGGAGCTTCAGCTGGGGCCTCTCGCCGCGGCAAATAGCTTCCATAAGTGCTTCCCATGGCGGAGGCTGTGGTATATTGCTGCGACAAAATTTGGAACATCGATAGCGATTTGTTTCGGATCTATGAAGAAACATATCGTTTGATTTTTCACTTGTTTTTTGGGCCTTTACATGATGTAGGCCCAACCCAAGTTCATCTTTCTCCCTTGGGCCCAGGCGGCAAGCCCTTTTTCCCCTTTTATTTTTTTGCCCCAGCACACACATGCCCATTTGGCCCAATTTTTCTGGTTTGGATCCCCCGACATAAAAGTAGGGGATCATAACACTCCTAGCCGCCCAAAAATCCCGATCTCTTCACATAAATTTTTTGGGTTAAATACACCTGAAGTACCATAAGTTATGTACGGCGATCGGTTTAGTGCTAAAACTTTCAAATCAATCAGTTTAGTACTAAGTTTAGTAAATTCGATCACTTCGGTGCCAATATCGAATAAAATCGTGTACTTCAGTGCCATTCAAGCAAAAATCTCACCATAAGTCCGACGAAATGAATTACATCAATTTTATAATCGATTTTTATTATTTTACTTGGCGAATCTTTAGAAGAGGCTTGCCACGATGGAATCTGACGTGACTTAAACAAAGGGTGGAAGAGTAAAACGACGGAGTTTATGTATTGTCGAAGCATCTCCCTATTCTTCGACAATGTTCGACACAACCGTCGAAGTCCTTCAACAAGCGCCGGAGGCCGAAGAGAACGAGGCGATAGAGGGGGCTCCAATGTCGAGGAGCCCGATTTGACCCTCCCCCAAATCTAGGAAGAGATCTATGCATTCCTCAGAGTAACTCCGGCTCGCTGGCCCGCGGCGGTGGGGAATCAAATTCGTATTTGGATCCGGTTGCGATCCTGAGAGAGGGCAGGTTCAAGTTCGGCCACAACCCGGAGGAGGAGCGAATTTGTTGATGTTGCACCCACGAAGCCTGGGACAAGATATCTGATTTACGCAACGCCAAGCCGACCTTCCGCTTAAAGACTGATTCCCATCTTAATCAAGAAAAAACCTTTTTCGTTTTTCGAAAACGGAAGCCTTTCGATTCACTCCCCACCGCCGCACAAAGAAAATATTTTGTTGCGGATGAGCAGCGTGTCTACCGATTTCACCATAGCGGCATACTCGAAATAATAATCTTTCTAGCTACGTGATAAGATGGATAGCAAGACTATTATATGCGTCATCTCGTGCCTCGGTAATCCTTTAGACTAGATTGAACACGGTAAGATGGCTCACTTGGTTCACTACGCACCTTTTTCAGATCACTTCCTGATGTCGAATTCCAAAAACCAGCGAGAGGTTCCAAGCGAGCTTTTTACCCTCAAATTCAAAGAATTCAAGTCGAAGAATAAAGCATAGGCAATTCCGCGCTTCTTCGGCTCAGTTGGCCAGCTCTCGAAGCTTGCGGACAAGATTGGCGATTTAAAGCCGACCGTTGAAAATTCGAATGTACCGTGTTCTTCTTCTTTGAACAGAAGCATCTCCTTGCTGCAACGGGCGATGTCATTTTTGGAAGGGGAGTTTCGTGCCATCCTTGACAAGGACTCCAAGATTGGAAGAGATAATTTGGATCCGAAATCTGCCAAGACGAAGCACTCGTCGTCGTTCAATAATTGATGCAGTCACGAATCGAGACAATGTAACCTCCCGAGCCCGAGCCCCCAGACACGGAGGAGTTCACGCAATTTATGCCCGAAACAGTCTCTGTCCAGAGCATGATTGCAGACGTGATGATCTCCACAGCCCACGAGACTGAGTGATGCGTGCCGTGGATGAGCGGGGTTCAATTTGGGATTCAATTTGAGAGTTGGGGTTTATGTTGGGGTTCAATTTGGGGGTCGTCTTCCTATTTACAATGTTGAGTCGGACTCCGACAAGCCATGTTGGTCTCGATTTTTATGTAAACAGTCCACTTAGGCGCCACGTACATTTTCCAACGGCCACGTATGGACTTAGCACAGAATTGATCGAAGTTACAAAAATTAAGTACTAAACTAATCGATTTGAAAATTTTAGCTCTAAATTAATCGTCATACATAATTTATAGCAATCCAAGTGTACTTAATCCTAAATTTTTCCCTTTGTTTTCTTGCACCCACATCACTCACCGTCGTTCACTTTCTCTCGCATCACGTCACTCTCTCTCTCTCTTTCAAGTCAACCACGCGCTTCGGACTTGGATCGTCTGCCATAGCCCCTTATCAGCCCATGTCCTCACCAAATGTGGTCCCCTCTTGTCCACAAAAACAAACTTGGGGCAGGAGGCAACAGAGAGCATAAAAGGAGGAGGGATGGGCAGGATGTTGTTTCGGTCAAAAGAAGAGAAAAGAGGAAAGAGCCTAAAGCAAAGACAAGTAGCTCTCTGGGAAAGGTAGTGGTGATCCGAACGAGCGCAGGGGAAGGTTTCACGCCGCCCACCCGCCGTTGCGCCTTTCTTTCGTTGTTGCTCCAGCTCAGGAATAGGTCAATACTCCCTCGGCCCTCTAGTGCTCAGTTTCGTGTCTGCAAACTCGCAGGGTCGGAATTATTAGTTTGTCCGATCCCCGTGCTGCTTGTCTTAGTCACTCCTTTGTTTGGGGTTCGCTGAAACCACTAGTTAAAGTCGACGTTTCCATACGAGGTTTTGTGAGGCTTTTTTCCAAATCAAGGTAAAAAATTTATCAAATCATGTGTGAAAAAAAATTATTTACCATTTCAGGTGTTGTTCGGCAGTCAAAATGCCAAGCCGAGCGAGTGCTCAAGCACTTTCTATTTATTTTTTTTAAACAAAATTATTATTTTTTAATCATTTTTATTATTTAATTTGTTTGCGTTTGTTCGCTCGTTGCTCGGATGACACGCCTCGACTTCGAATTCGGATATTTCACTTATTCCTCGCCCCATTGATTTGTGGAAAAGGTCGAGTTCCTTTTTGTTGAAACTGTCATCATAACTCAAAGTGCACTTGAAATGCAAGTCACTTGCGCGTTCGCTGTTATTTCGATAATCCTTCTTCGATGATTATTGATGATTACTACAATGATCAATGTGCAAGAGAGAAGGAGGAACCCCAAGAACGAGAGAATGAGGATAACTGTTGCACTAGCTCCAACTTGTCAGCAGCGGCAGGGGGAGGACGGCCACTCGCCCGGGTGGGGTGGCGGAGTCAGTGGCGGCGGCCGTGAGACTTAACGAGAGCATCATCAATCCGTGAGGAATGTAGTTGAAGCTTCGTCCTCTGGCAGAGTTTAGAGCAAGAGGTTTCTTCCGCCAAGGGTGTTAAAAGGAGGTTTTTCTTCCCGTAGTTGCTTTCCTCTTGGTGGGTGAAGAAGAGGCCTGAGTAATGGACAACGGCCTTCAGTTTTTTTGCGCGTGTTTTCGGGTTTTCGCTTTTCCTCTAATTTCGTTAATGCACTCCTTCAGTTTGGAATCTTTAATGTACCGATCTCCTTGGAAAGAATTTTTAAAGTTTGCTCTTATCGTAAGATCTGTGTTCGCGCAATCTTGTGAGTGGATGGTGTTGGTGTTGGAGACTTCGAATTTAGGCGCGCTTCAATCGTAAAAATAGATGGAGATGTGTGACCCTTATTTGGTGATTCATTCTTGACGTCGTATGTGATTGGTTTGCAGTTGTACCGCGGAAATAAATGAGATGTTTTCGAAAAAAATGTTCTACAAGAATTAGTAAATAAGATATAAATAGCAAGAGTCCAAGATGAGATGGGAAGAGATCCGACACAATTGAAAGTGGTGCTCGCCATGTCGACTTCCCTTGTAGAATAAGAATTAAAAGTAAATATTGAGTTCTTTTTCCTTCTTTTTTTTTTTTTTGGGGGGGGGGGGGGGGGTGTAAAGTTGAGTTCTTTTCCCTTTGTTTTATGAATATTTATAAATGAGATACAAATGGTTCAAGTATTTAATTCATTTTGTGAACCACTTTATTACAAATCTTAAGTTTAATTCTCTACTAATTTGTGATTGAAAAATGATTTCCTGACAATAGCGTAGTATAATCTCAATCATAAATCTATATAAGCACCACCTTGTGTTTTGCATAAAGCATATGGTTGAAAATTATGTGATCAGAAATAACGTACAGTACTGTCGACAGACTCTTAGATTATCAACTTTCTTTGTGATTATTTTATTTTGTCCATTTTTTCTGACAAATCAAGTGAAACTGTGAAAACGTTTGACATATTTGGATATGCTCGTATTACTTTGAGCTTTTTCCAAATTGAAGAAGAAAAACTGACTACATGATAGGTTTAAAGTTGGAAAATACTTCACTAATAGTACTGTCAAAGACTCTATAATCTCAATTGTACATTAACATATTATCACAATGCGTCTTGCATAAAATCCTCATTGATTGAAAGTTCGTATGGTCAGAAATAACTGATGGTATTGTCAAACTATTATGTTAGCAGCTTTCTTCAAAATTTCATGATACAGTGAGGTGAAGTACACAAAATTAAGAGTTTATATGTACATGATGAAAAAGAAATTTGTTTTTCCGAGGCGTCAAATGTCTCGTGTAAGAATGATGGCATTTCTAAGGCGCTTTCGATGTTTTCGTCCTTTTGCACAAGCAACACTAGCCTCGAAAGGAAAATGTCAAAAAGTGTCCATAGGTTTGAAGATTATTAAATCTTGTTTTGAAAACATGAATATTTCTATTTGAACGCATGGCAGCTTTTTGAAATATGTCATTTCTAAATTGAACGTGTGACGATATTCATTTTTGTTATGATTGACACTAAAAAAAAAAAATCTCAAACAAGTAAACTAAAAGATGATTTATTACTGAATTGACATAATTGTAATAGATTTAGAATTTATTTATTTTTTTGCTGATTTTTCCTTTTTTGAACAGTTACAACTTTCCTTTGAAAGGTTGCACATTAATCATATCCCGTTGCAAACGACAAATTGTAAATTCGTATAGAAAAAAAAAACAATTATTTTCATATTTCGATTTTTGTAACTTGTGTACAATATTGATATGTGTCAATTACGATCGTCGATACCAAATGTTAAGTGCGCCAAATTCACGCGCCACACGAGTACTGGGGGGTCTACGCCACGTGGCCCATGGTCTTTAGTTGTGAGGTTAGCATCCTTCCCCTAGCGTATTAACCCACATATTTATTTTTTTCTACGTGAGGCAAGACACTTTTTTCTTAGAATAGTAGGGTGGTGGGTCTTGCTAAATTTTGCAGGAAAATTATTCAAAAATTCCAAACCTATTATAATTGTATCAATTAGTTCTAAATATTTTTATGCCAATTCAATCCTAAATCTTTTTTATTTGTACTAATTCAGTTCATTTAGTTGGCCATTGCTGACATGGTTTTTTTAAATAATATTTTTATAATCTTTTGAATTTTTTGATTTTTTTTCATTTTCTTTTCTTTTCTTTAATTTTTCCCAAAACCCTTGAGGATAGCCATTGACAGCCCTGGGTGACGGTCGCAACGACCTTGCTCGCCCAAATTGAGCAAGGGCATCCTGGCCCTTGCCTGGCTAGATCTAGCGAGGGCCGCATTGCCCTCGCCTAGCCAGATCAAGCGAGGGACCGTGTGCACTCGTCCAGTCCAACAAGGGCGTTCCAACTCAAATGAAAAAAGAAAAGAAAAGAAAAAGAGTAGGACTGAATTGACATGAATGTAAAAAATTTAGGATTGAATTAATACAAGTGCAAGAGGTTTATGACTTTTTTGATGATTTTCTCTACATTTTGCTCTTCACCTCTTTCTACCCTCTAAGTAGACTTGTTATAATGAGTCGAGAAGCTATTTGTTATCCAAAGCTGTTTTTTATCCCATATATGATAGGTTGAGGCATTATATGAATCATTTATATTTAATAAATTAATCATAAAATTGATTTAAATATAAGTATTAAATAGATCGTAAACGGGTTTTATAACTTAGATGCTACCCAATGACTCTATTTTTATTTTCTCTCGTCCTTACTTAATTTTGACATTCAACCAGAACTCTCACCCCAGTTAGGGTATGAATTTTTTCAATTCTCTCGTCCTTACTTGATTTTGATATTCATTTTGAACTCTCGCCTTAGTTAAAATATGTGTTTTTTAAAATTGAATTAAATAAAAAAGTGATTTAAGAATATGAATTGAGTTGGGTGTGGTCACTAAATAAATATGCATTACAATAAATAGTTAAGAAACTGAGTTAACAGAATCAAATTTGATAGGTCCGATCCATCGGTTTGTCGGATATCACTAAGAGTCGTCAGCACATATATCCCTGGTCCGCCGAAAAATTCCAAGCAAGTTGCTTGTCGCGGTAGTATTTCCCGCGCACACACCCTCTATATGGTTTTTTAGTCCCAGCGTTGACCAACAGAGCCCGCCACGTGTGTTGTCGCGCCGCCACGTCACACCCTCTGTCGTACTGATATCTATCGGAGTCGAAACCGCTTCTTGGGGTCTCGATTCTGAAAGCAAGCGAGGAGAAATTTATTCCAACCCACAGCCGAGCGATGTCACTTCTTGTACTGAAGATAAGCCAAGAACACCAAAGGACACCAGGAGATGAGCACTGCCGGGAGCAGCAACCCGGGGTCGAGCTGATCAAGTACGGCGACGTCTTCCCCTTATCCGGCGACCTCGCCTCAAAGCCCATCGCGCCGCAGGATGCGGCGATGATGCAGTCTGCCGAGGCCGCGGTGCTCGGGGAGCCGCAGTGGGGCGGCCCTGAGGACGCCATGCGGGCTGCTACAGAGTGGAACGAGACGGCCGGGCTTGTCGGCTGCGAGGACGTAACGGGACGTCGCGGCAAAAGAGGGGGTGACGATCGGCCGTATCGTCACTGAAAGGGTAGCTAGGCAGGTTCACCTCTTTTTTTCCTCCTCTTCCAAGGAAAGACAAATAAATCAACGAAACCCCGGTCATCATCTTTTCGTATTTTGCTGAATAATTATTCGTTCAAACTCATTAGGTTGCTGGCGAGTCGGTCGAGGGCACGAAAGCGGTGGCAGTGGCACCGGGGACCCAGCGGAGTGCGATAACCATCGGCAAGGCGCTGGAAGCGGCCGCTCAATCAGCCGGGGACAAGCCTGTGGACCGAGGAGATGCGGCCGCCATTCTCATGGCTGAGCTGCTCGCGACGAGGACAACCATGGCCAACCCGGGAGGGCTGGCGACTTCTGCAGAGACCGTGGCGACTTATAACGAGGGAACGTGCAGGGACGATACCAAGATCAAGATCTCCAACGTTCTCACGGTAAATTCTTCGGATTATAAAGATCGACGCAAGACCTTAAATTGACAATTCCTCGAGCTCAATCTGAGCGGACATAACTTAATAGTGCACTAGACGAGACCGGTGTCGATTTGCAGCTGAGTGCCACATTGAAGCTGCCGGCGGACAAGGTGGCGAGTCGGGAAGATGCGGAGCAGGTGGTGAACGTGGAGCTGGGGACGGGTGGCAAGGCGGCCGCCCACCCGGGCTGGGTGGCGACTTCGGTGGCGGCGGCCGTGTCGCTCAACGAGAGTATCACCAATCCGTGACAAGGATGTTGTGAAAGCTCTTTTTCCCCTCCTTCGGCAGTGTTTCTTAAATATGGACAAATGGAACTGCGGATCCGAAACCGGCTCAAAACCGGCTTGTTGACCGAACCGCCGCTCCGAACCGCCATATCATATATATTTTTTTAAAGGTCGTGGACCTCGCCCCTGGCTCTTCTTCCTAAGGGGTAGGGCTCTTCTCCTGCTAGGTGAGGCCCTTCTGGCAGGAGAAGTGCCAGAAGAAGAGCCATTGGCCCTTGGACTTCAGGCCGTTGCAATTTGCAACGGCTCGAAATCCCGTTGGAAATCTGTTGCAATTTCTTTTTTTTAAAAAATAGAAATAAAAAAAATTCTATAAAAATTTATCAATCTCTCTTTTTTTTTTCCTCATAATTTCTCTCAATTATCTCTAATACTCTCAAGTTTTAATATCTCAAATTCTCTCAATCCGCTAATCTCTCTCAATTCCATATTAATTATTTGAATCCAATTTCCGATCAATTCTCTCAAATAATGACAAGTAAAAGCATAACTACCGGAAAGGTAAAAGAGCCCGATGAGAGAATTCGTTTATCATGTTCGTGAATATGATCATCGTAAATATGCATGTTGGGAAGACGGCGATTTTTCCAATCCCAACGCCGAGTACGTCCCAAAACAAGAAGTCATCATCCTCCTACTGGTGTTAAAGAAACGTCGATAACAAAGAAAGCGGGACGGAAGAGCCAAGATGGTACATCCGACTTATGGCTACACTTCAACAAAGTGTGGAATGAAAACGAAGGCAAGTTTGATACAAGTTGTAAATATTGTCCACAAACATACAAACTTGACAAAGGAGATGGCTACGGAACATTTTTTCGGAATCTAACAAAAAAACATTCAATGCAAGCGGTGATCGACACTAGCCAATAACAAATTTTCGGGTTCATCAATCTTAATGCTCATCTTTTATTCCATTTCACTAATGCACTTTATAAACAAACATTAGCTGAATATGTTACTCTTGAGCATGTTCAATTTAATAA
Source organism: Rhodomyrtus tomentosa (assembly GCA_028455895.1). Classification (NCBI taxonomy): domain Eukaryota; kingdom Viridiplantae; phylum Streptophyta; class Magnoliopsida; order Myrtales; family Myrtaceae; genus Rhodomyrtus; species Rhodomyrtus tomentosa. The sequence goes on along the minus strand of JAPCWY010000003.1, from coordinate 40,641,999 downwards.
TGGTGAAAATTTTAATTTAAATATTTGGTAAACACTGTGATGGCTTCGCATGCACTATATGTTTCGAAAACTACTCTTAGACGCGAACTTAAACAAGTTTATATAAAACGAAAAAAAGGATTTGATAATTTTTTTTTTGGAGAATTCAATGGGCGTGTACATATATGTAGTGATATTTGGAGTGATTCTTAAAATATTAATTCTTATATTGGTGCCACATGCTATTAGATAGGTGATGATTGGGTAATTCAATTTTTTTTTTTTTTTGCATTTCGAGTATTTCCTGAAAGGCATACGGCCCATAATATTTATTGACTAATTAAGCAAATTTTAGAAGAATATGATTTGATTAATAAATTTTTTTCAATTGATTTTCATAATACCGTCGCAAATATTGTTTTCATTCCCGAGTTAGAAAAAATTTGTAAACCCTCTTTTGGCGGGCAATTTTTTCACATTAAATGTGTTTGTCATGTTTTGAATTTATGTGTACTATATGATTTACGAGTTCCGGTGATTTCTCTCAACCCAATAAATAGTATAATTAGATTTTTATGGAGCCGCCCTCATCTTATGAAAGCGTGGGAAAAATTTGTGAACAAAATAGGAGAAAGACAAAAACGTTTTCAAAAGATATTCCGACTCGTTTGAATTCTGTTTACGAGATAATTTTACAAATCTTTGATTACAAAGATTTATTATGTTTCTTTGTTTCGAATACTCTTCCTGATATTGCTTTACTCCCGCAAATGTTTGCAAAAAAAAAGATTTTTTGAAAGTTTTTAATGATGCTATTAATACTTTATCTGGTATTTATTATCATACTACGCATTTAGTTTTAATAGAGTGTGTTAACATTGCTAGTGTTTTTAATAAATATTAAAATGATATTGAATTAGCTTTGAGTATTTAGTAATGCGAGAAAAATGGTTGCATTATTATTTGAACATTCATATTGTCTATTTAGTTAGTATTATTTTCAATCCACGTACTGAATTAGATGGTTTATTAGATTATCTGAATGCTTATTATTATTATTATTTACATAGCGAAGGGGGTTTCTTGTAATATTATGACTATATGGGCATGTACGTAGCGAAGCCTTTTCTCTTCGGTTGATGTACTACTAAGCCGTTTGAATGTGACAAATAAGAATAGAGCTCCATCTCAAACTAGGGGTGTCAACGGGTCGGGTCGGGCTAGATCTCGGCTCTGCTCGGGTTGGGTCGGATCTCGACCCTACCTGAGCCGGTCCAAAATTAAGCAGTACCAAGCTTAGGCTAGCTCGACTTGGACTTTGGTTGGGCCGGGCCAGGCCAGTCCGGCTCGAATTCGTGCCCGATTCTTTATTATTATTATTTTTTCTTTTTTTTTGAATCAAAATTAATTAACAAATCTATCTAAAAATAAAAATAAATTAAATTAAAAAGAAAATATGTATGTTAAAAAAAGTCAGGCGACGAGCTCAGCCCGAGTGCCAAATTCAACTCAAAAACGCTCAAAAATTAAGTAAATTTTTTAGTCAGGTCGGTCCGCCCAGCACGGGGGTCAGGTCATCATGTTAAAAAAAGTATTTAAAAAATTCAATAATTAACATTAGATTTATGTACTTTCTTTTACGATTATTTATTTAAATGCTTGTATAGATTATTTTGAATATGCTGACTCGACATGGGGATGGTCAAATTTAAGCGACAAAACTTGTTCTTGTTTTGCATTTGTGGTTTAGAGTCAACCGTTCAAGCTCTTTTTCTTTCGAATATTCAACAATTTTTTCGAGCTCTTTAGGTATGACAAAGTTTGAGCTGGTGCTAATCGAATTGCCCAATTTGATTAATAAAATAACGTGTAGATTGCACCCCCATTAAAAATCCACGCGTCAAATTGTAACTCGCCCCGCGGGATGATCGAAATTAGTCTTTCTTTGGACAAAATGCTCTCGTTCTATTCGATCTTAGGATTAGCTAAACGAGAATGGTATAATGCGTCCTGAGGACAATCAGGGCCCTTAACGAAGGTAATTAATCGTTCTTTGGGGTTCCTTTTGTTTTTTAAAAAATAAAATAATTTGAAAAGCATCTTTCTAAAATAATTTTTTTTTTGGGGTAAGGTAAGTATATTGAACTTTTCAAAAACAAGGTATAAGAGCTAAACCGGACACAAATTCATTAACCTAATATGGCATCTTGGTACCATAGAGAGTTCAATGGTGAACCGATTGCAAGATACATCAACGCGACACAACACACACAACCTAGAGTCTAAGAAGACCAAAAGAAACAAAAAGCTAATGGCCAAACAGACGGCCAAGGACCGGAGCTAATCGACCAGCATCCTTGCGTCAAAAATAGAAGCAGGAAAGCTAAGCAAACGGCCTAACCAGTGGCCAAGAACTAATGAAAGATGGCCAAATGGAGGCCGAAAAAGCAGTAAGATAAAGGGCTAAGTGGCGTAGGGACGATTTTCAAAGATGTCGGATGAGAGAACCCATCTACTTTTCAATTTCCTATTGTTCGGATTGTCCTCTATGTGATCAAAGGAGAGGGCCTTGTCCTTCACACGCTTGACAAGATGATTGATGATCCTTGGCATAAATATGGGCTCGTTTGGAAGATAGAGTTATTCCGCTCAATCCAGACTATATAGCAAAGGGCTTCTAGAGAGAATCCAACAATGCGATGCAAAAAGGAGTTGCCTCATATGCGTTTCTTGGCCCACCGAAGATGGTCATCCCATGGACGGTTGCGCCAAGAAAGATTACAGTTTCCTGCTCAAGTTAAGGCAAGCCTACCAGTGATTGAACAAGCAAAAAATAGATGGTTGACAGAATCCGGTCTACACCGGCAAAAGGTACACACACCATCAGATATTCTATGATATTTTGAGTAGCAAAACCTGGGTAGGTAAATGACTAAGAGAAGCAAACTACATAAGGAAGGCATGACGTGAAGCAATGGCACTATCCCATATCAGCGAGTGCCAATGTACATGTGACTTCTTTAGCCTAATGAGGTCCCAACCTGAAGCAACCGAGAAGTCACTAGAGGGTGCCCTTGCCAAGAGAATCTATCTTCTCTAGAGTCTATGAAAATAGGAGCTGGCTCCGACCAAGATGTAATAACATGTGATGCATCCGATGGCATCCAGACAGAATCAAAGAAATCCCGAAAAATAATGTCATGAGCAATTCCAGAAAGATAGATAGCCGTCGGAGTGAATAGCTTATGGAGGGGTCCTTTATCGTGCTAATGATCATACAAGAATAAAGTAGTGCGACCATTACCAATCCTCCATTTGAATTGAAGCATAAAATCCATACAGAGGTAAAGGATTTTCTTCCATGCCTAAGAATAAATAGTTGGTGTCATGGCAATCCAGAAGTTAGTGTTTTTATAATGTCGAGTGTATCCACTTACACCAAAGAGATTCTTTTTTTTTTGTGGGGGGGGGGGGTAAGGTAAAAAAGAGAGAGATTCTTTAGCAATGTATAAAATTGAGATATGTTTGAGGGTCATCACCTTGTTACTATCCTCCAATCTGCGAATCCCCAAACCACCCTCATTTCTGGGAATATAAATATCAGGCCAGAAGACTTTTGCACCTTTAACTCCTAGATTCGGGCCTTTTCAAAGAAACTGTCAAGGATAAGTTTAATCCTTGTCAGAACCCGTTTTGGGAGATTGAACATACTAGCCCAATAAACATAAATGGAATATAAGACAGATTTATGAGCTAGAGACGTCCAGCATAGGATAAAAATAGAGCAAATACTAGCAATGACATCATTCACCAAACCATCACAATCTGTCTTGCCTAATTTAGATGCAATGACTGGAACATCAAGGTAACAGAAAGGAAGAGTACCTCGCCGAAATCTGTAACCATGGAGAATCTGGTCCTTGAGAGTATCCGATCCATCAGAAATGAATACATAACTTTTGTCGGAATTCGGTCTCAAACCAGACCAACCGGAGAAGAGATCAAGCCCATCCTTTATCAATGTGATGGAAGCCAAGTTTGCTTCAGCAAATAAAAGGAAATCATTGGTGACAAAAATAAATTTTTTTACTAAAATAAATTTTTTTTATATAGCTCGAAATCAATAATTTCTGTAAGCGGTTAAATTTTATTTCGTTAAACCATTTTTTATGCGATGCAAGCGATTACTTTCGCATCTGAAGAATATTAGTAAAAATCATGCTGTTTTTTTTTTGGATTATTTTCAAAATGCGTCGGTTTTCTCTTTTTAATATATATAATTGCGTTAATTACTAGTGCCCTAGGCGGGCGTACTGATCCGTTCGTGAAAAGGTGAAACCCAGGCCCAGGAGCAAGCAGAGACAGAGGCCCAGGCCCAGGCTGAACTCTATCGCCAGAAATCTTCCCCTTCCCTCGCTCGTCTCTCTCTCTCTCTCTTCCAAGTTCCCAATTTCCGGTGGCGCAGCTCCGTCGCGTACGAGCAGTGGAGGTACGCTGTTCACGCTTCGCGTCTGCACATAGCTTTTTGCTTCTTGAATTCGCTACAGTTCATTGCTTTTTGCAACCAATGGCTCCGACTGGGCTTGTCCCCATTTGCTCGTGCTGGTTCCTCTGTTGTTCTTTCATTGATTTGGGTTCTTGGTTTAGCGTCTGTACGCATTATTGGTTAGTCTTTTGTGGCTCGAAATGTGGTTCCTTTGTGATTGGGGTCGGGCGGACGATGGTTGATAAGGATGCTTTGTTTTGTTCCTCGATGCCCTTGAAGTGTTTGATCAAATTCCCGTGCCAGCTTTCGTACCATATTTCTGCTTCTAGGCCGGAAATGAGAAGGGAGGAGTATAGAGTTTGTAAGTCTCAAATGAGACATGGTAATTGAACGAAGCTTCAGCATACAACGGTAAGAGGCAGAGTAGAGTACGGTGGTGGGTGTTGCTAGATTTTCCTCGTCGACTTGTTTCTACCCTCTTAGGGGTCTTTGACTCGAAGATACTAGTGCATGGAAATTTCTAGTGAGCTGGTTCACAGGGGAAGTTAATCTGTGTCCAACAAATATAGCACGATTTTTACTCTTGATGATATGTATCCAACTATGCTAGCAAATTGCTCAAGGAGAAAAAGGATGCACTTTATTTAAGGTTCCTGCTCTGATTAAATGCTATATTGCTATCCCTATATTATGATGTTAGATGTTTCTAGCCAGCATGGAGTTAATATGAGAATACTAAAGTTTACTGAAGCATTAATACAGTTTGGCTGTTTTAGTTTAGGCTATGACATTTGGCATTGCATATTAAACTAAACCTCTTGTGAAGGGAAGTGGTGGGCTTTGTCATTTTCTCAACTTGAGGGGAGCAAGGGAGGGAGGGAGAGGGAGGGATGGAGAGAGAGAGAGAGAGAGAGAGATCTTCTTCAGTACTGTTCTCTTTTCCCATTTGTCAGCATGACGGCAACATGCATGTGCACCCACACCTGTGCATGCGTGCGGGCATGCGTAAGAGAGAGAGAGAGAGAGAGAGAGATCTTCTTCGGTACCGTTCTCTTTTCCCATTTGTCGGGTGGGCACGAACCTTTTTACCGTGCATTTGCATATTGAAGATGATCTGATAGTTATGATGGTTGTTTATAATGGACAGTGTCTTTTTCCCATTACCAGTTTTGGCATTGTAGCAGTGGATAATACCACATCAAGATGGCTGCTGTTGCTGTAGGTGCAAACATGTGCCTTTCTGTTTCTTCCAAAGCCACAAAAACCAGCCAAATGGCCATTTCTACATTACCCCTTGCATCAACTCTTCGTGTAAGAGCAAAATTGCCATCGACCTGTGCTTTGGCTGATTCCAGACCATCAATAGGTAGTGAAGGCTCTCTACTTTGTGGCAATACTCATAAGCAATCCCACATTGTTAGGGCCGTAGAAGAGAGCCAGGAAAGAACTGAATTGGATGTTCAAAACAGTGACAATTTCAAAGAGGCTGAATCGACTGACCAACAACCAAGCAAGTCGACTGCTGAGTTGACCGAGCTGGGGGCTGAGATAAAGAAAGCATTGGAGCAGAGGAAGGAGAAAGCAGATGACGGTTTGTTGAGTGGTGTGGCAGAAGAGATTGGGGAGATCGAGTGGCCCGCATTTGGCAAGGTGTTGGGAATAACTGGTGTTGTCTTGGGGGTAATTGCTGGATCAAGCGTCGCCCTGCTCACTGTGAATGCCGTTTTGGCAGAGCTGTCAGACAAAGTTTTCGCTGGCAAGGGAATCCAGGATTTCTTTGGTTAGAAGTGGGAAAAGGTACGGATCATGCAAGGGTTTGTGAGGCTGAGGAACCTTCCTGATGGGACAAGCTAAGGTGTTCTGTTCACCCCCACGAGAATTGAGATTAAGTTGTGTGTTTGTTGGGTGAGGGTTTCGTGTTCCGCAGCAGTGTACTAATCTCGTATTTCACAAAGTCAAACGCATCTATCCGTGGCTGGCAAGCAGTTTTGTATCTATCCAAAGTCGTAGAAGTAGTGATAAAGCTGCTGAATGTAGATCAAACTCTATGTTCTTATTCCATTGTAGATGAAGGACTATGGCAAAGTTGAATCAAGAGAAGACTGTTATTACACTGTCGTTCTTTCAATTGTAGAATGAAAAGAGAAGTAAAATGTGGCGATAATGCAGAGGGAATTAATCATCCGACGAAAGGAAAACGAAAAAGATGCTGAACGTGAATGACCTCTATCGTTGGTTTCAACCATGCAGAGCCCTAGTATTCCATAATTACGTGGTTCCCGTTTTGAAGTTTCATTTTTTGAACTTTGAACTAACCCGCTTTTGTTTAACCCCTTTGTGCATCATTTCGATTGTTCAGAAGCTGATAACCCTGTACTGATGAGGAAACGACAGATGGAAGAAAAATGAACACCTTAACCTGAAACATTAGTATGCTCAATTACTATTTTCCAGGGGAGGATCCACCATATTTTACCGCATCATCTTATCAACCCTCTTCCGCGAGATTTGATGAAAAAACTGTTAACTGAATGAGGTCAAAGCCCTCAAAATCAAGCAACGGCAAAGAAATTTTCAATTAGGATCCGTTTGTTTTGCGGAAAATGCAATGTTAATTGGGATGTCTGTCACTCTCATTGCACAAATCGAAAAATCGGTAGGTTCATTTTGCAGCAAACTAGAAGATCAAATTACAATTTCTAATAGAATTGCTGAAATTTTCTTCTTCTTTTTTTTAACGTAGTAAACGGAATATTTTGGAAATTCCACCTATATAAACATAAAGAGAGTAGTGCCCGCTTCGACATTAGGGATGGCAGTAGTTCGCGCTCGATAGTGAACCTACCGCATGCCGAATCCTAACAGGGATCGAACGTACTGTGGTTTAGGGCCGCGGGATGGGATTTGTGATGAGTTTGGAATTGGTCTCGCGAGTACCCCAAACCTGAACTCGGCAGCCATTTTACTAGAATAATTCATGCCTCTTCTAAAAGGAAATAATGTTACTCGTACAAATCTATATAACTAAGAATAGAAATTACCGACATCTTTATTTTCCCACGACATCCTTAATAATTCGTGAATTTTACACAAGAAATTTGTTATTGAGTGGTTGTTAGAGCTGGTGTCTCCCCAAGTGACTCCTTCCGCTTGCCGATTTGCCTTTTAATTCACCGCAGCATGTTTGTGCAAATGGCCTTCTTGATCCAGAATGTCCTCCAGGCTCCGAACGTTCTTCTCCACGAAAACCGGCGATGCAGCTGCTTAAGGGTATTTCTTCGAGGTGTCGTGCACCAGGTTTCGATGTTCGTCCCCACGGTTCCTCCCAATCGTCGGCTCTCTGTGCCCCGTCGTCATCGGAATTAGACTTGTTGCCGGAGCAAAGTTGGCTTGTTCATGTTGTTGTCATGGTACTCACTAAACGAGACGCGTTCAATTGAGGAATGATGAAAAATGTGAAAATGTGAGGATCAATTCATAGAGGTCCAAAAAAATCCTTTTCTTTTTTTGTTTTTTATTTTTGCTTTTTGCTCCCAACGGTCTTGATCAAGCGATCTCTCTGATCATGTAGTCATCATAGTGATTGGATCCATATAGATGACTTTATTAAATTGAATTGTCGGGCCTTGGTTAATCGAGGCCCAACATTATATTGGAGCAGGCATGACTCGTCACCCCACATAACATCGTTTGAAACGGACTTGTGCTATGCCTCAACCGGCACATCCCGGTGGCCGAGCCTACTTGTAATCCGAAATTTACTCAATCAAGCCCCTAATTGGTACGTATGGATCTTATTTTTTCTATACCTTGTCACAACATTCGCAATGTGATTTCTTACATGCATTTTAGAAAAGGGACCTTAGCCTTCCAAGAAAAGATAGCCCAAAAAAAAAAAAAAAACCAGACGCACGCACACAGAAATGCCATTTTTTTGCCTTTCCGTTCTTCGGCATCCGACAGAAAACGCCTTATCTCCCCAAAGCGAAGCGACCTCATTTTTTTCACAGAACCAGCAACACCACAGCGACCACATTTTTCACGGAGCCTTTGTCGCGCTTCCTTTGCGAGCTTCTGGGTAATGCTCTCATCAAAAGAACGATTAAGGTTCGAGTTCCAATTTCTTTTCGGCATCTTATTTATCGATTTTGTATGATCAGCGCCTGTTTAGTAACTTCGTAGAGTTGCTTGTTCGTTTCCCTTTATGCTAACACTGATGCCGTGTTGCAACTTGAATCAAGAACCAGATAGGTGAAAAAGAACATGCGTACGGATTAAAAGGGTGTCTCAAGATAGGCTCTTGCTATAAGTTCAGTGCATTGTTGATTAGCATGGTGTGGTTAACAGATTTGGCGTGTGAAGGCTAGGTTTTGATTGGGGTTTTCTCAAGAATTTCGTCACTCGACTGTGAATGTTATCTGGGCATTTTTAAATCCTTCAGGATGTGAATTCAGTTTGCACAAGTTATTGATCCAATTGTGCTTCAACCCATTTTTTGTTCCCTATCCTATGATTTTGGAGGAGGTGAGTTTTGAAGAATTGCAATTTCTTTTGATGTATTTTGGGAAAGGTGGTCCGCTATGCTGATATGGCCACATTGATTCAATTCGGGTTAGGCATATTGGAGTTTGATCGGGTGGATACCATTTTGTTTCCCCCATCTCTTGCAGATTTGAATGTTGGCTATTAACTTCACGTTGAGGATGGCTATTGTCACTGCTGCTGCAAAGTTTTGTCCCGCGATGGTCGCCGGAGCCCCGGAGAAAATCTCAAACTTTGGGCATGAATGTGAGTGGGAAGTTTCCAAAGTTTTTTATACTAATTTTTATGCAAGTTCTTATTGCAGCCGCATCGCTGATTTACTGTTCGTTATAATGTCATTGCTGATGATAAAGGTATTCTTGATGTTGATGTTGATGATATAATGTCATTGCTGTATGTCCAATATTTTCTTTATCTTTTGAACCAGTACTGCACCTTTCAATAGGAAGGCAGCAGAATTATACTAATGATTCTCTAACAGGATGATTGATTTACTTGAACTCAGATTTGTTTTGTCTTCCTGCTTTGACCAAATTAAGAATTCTTTATCCCAGCGAATTTTAGTTAAGATTGCACGCACATTTTCATGACTGTATTTCATAACAGACAAACTACAATCTAGGTATCAAGTTGTCCTGCCACTTGAGGGACCAACATTCAGTCGTCGAAATGCCATTATTTGCATCGGTTCTTCGCTGGCTTCTCTTGTTCCTGTTAGCCATGTTGTTGCCCCATTACCAGTGCTAGCTGAGGAGAAGTCGGCTTCAGGGGAAGATGAAGACGGAGGAGTCATTGGGGCAATCCAATCTCTTTTCGATCCAGATGAGAAGACAAAATCAGGCAAAGTATTGCCGAAGGCGTACTTGAAATCAGCGAGGGAGGTCGTGAAGACCCTGCGTCAATCATTGAAGGAAGACCCTAAGGATATTCCGAAGTTCAGAAGGACGGCGGATTCAGCAAAGGAGTCGATTCGAGAATATCTGAGCAGCTGGAGAGGACAGTCAAAAGTTGCAAATGAGGTGCACATTCTTCATGTTCTTGGTTTGAAGCTTTTAAGTCACGTATCTGTGAATTTCTGTGAATTTCTCCTCTAACTTTGTTTTTCATGGCTTCCTGCAGGAATCGTATGGAATGCTCGAGAAGGCAATTCGGTCTTTGGCAAGTTTCTATTCGAAGGCAGGCCCATCTGCCCCGCTTCCAGAAGAGATTAAGTCTGAAATTTTGGCCGATCTGAGTAAAGCTGATGAATTCTTGTGAAGAACATTAGTCCTTGCACCTTCAGAACCATCATTGTTATTAGCATTGACACATATAGCTCTAAAGTGCAGGCCTTCAAACTAGTATTTTTTTTGTTTTGGTATTTAGATAGCCGATGGCAATATTGATAAGAGCACAGCAATCTGGAAAGCCTTGAGTACTATTTTTTGCTGTCACGTGTGTTAAGCCTTCCCTTGATTGAGAGTGGTTTCAGATTGACAAAGCCAAAACAATTCAATTGGATCTTTATGGAATTTTTGCAAGTGAAAGCGGGCGAAGTTGAGACCAGTGATTAGTGATTACATCAAAGCTCTAGTCTGTTATTGGTGATGCTGTGTGTGCTACTCTTTTAATAATTTCTATGTAACCGGGATTTATCGTGACGACTGGGAAGAGAGCACTGTTTCCTCTGACGAACATGTAGCGTGATTCCCCTACTATATGTTGCTACCTTCACTTCTTTTCAAGGCATGAATTCGGGTCGAAGGGACTGAACGGCGAAGCCAAGGGTATGATTTTGAGATGGTAAGTCGTTTGAACTGAAATCTCTTTGTTTTTGTGGTTCTCTTTTCTGCTATGTGCATTTGCTTCTCCTTCATTGTGATATACGTAGATCTTGAACTGAATAACTGCTTCAAAGATTGACATGAGACTGGAGGCTTTATGCCCGACCAGATTTATTTCGTCGATCCATGTAGCGACTCTTCCGGTATAAATCCGGGTCGGTTATTGTTTTGCCTATGATTGAAAAATAAAAAGTAAGATTGTTGTATCACTGCATTAGCCTAGATTCTGAGAGTTTGGCATGTCATTGTAGTAAATCCCCAGAGAAGATTTGCAATTTGCAACCAAAGAACCAAACGATGATGTTTGTGAGAGAGCACGAAAAAATAGAGGAGCGCGAAAAAACAATTCACAGCCAAGAAAATTCGAAATTACGCACATCAGTCTAATTTGAATTGACACCAGGCTGACGACGTCTGCCGGGATTCCCCCACTTGTTGAGCATGGTGACCGCAATGCCTATGACTTTGAACCTCCTCTGATCGACAGGAGCGGTCATCGTGGCTTCTTCATCAACACGGAGCCTCCGAAACCCCCATCTTCGCTTGACGCGACAGACCGCGCGACAGAGGAGAGGGAAAAGGCCTGAGTACGTCTCCAGTGCCTCGTTCTGCATCGCAGAGATGAGCTATTTATGAATGAATAGCCGTTCTCGTGCGCGAGCCGACTGATGAATTGGAACTCCTTGAGGGTACAAATAGTTAAACACAGAGAGGACGACATGGCTGCACGTAAAAGGAGAGTGGCCTACCTCGATGGACAATGACGTGAGATTGGAAATGGCGATTGAAGCACCGTGATGGTGGATAGCCCAACTAGTTTGTAATTGGACATCGTTTCTATTGACCACAGTAAAATTAAGTAGACATGCTTTGTGATTGAAGTGAAGTTTTCTGAGAAGAGATTTCGATTTCGCCACTCTCGGTCTAGCTAGCAAACTTGTACAGAAGTTTTAATTTCGCCACCCTTGCTCCATATGCGTGTGACTATCCTCCCTATATACTAATTTGTGATTTCAATAAAACTTATTACGACCTACCAAACTTGTAGGTCAGTAACCTGAGGGATTTGGATTTCCTAACAATGTTAAGATGCCATTATCAAATCCGAGCAATCCAAATCAAGATGGATGGCTCGGATTTAATACACATCACCCATCGAAAGGAAAGTTTTAGACATGAAAATTCAAATTTTTTATGAGGTAATGTGTATCAAATCCGAGCCATCCATCTTGATTTGAACGGATCGGATTTGACGGTATTTTCCTAATATTATTTTGAGCAATGTTAGTAAATCCCAATCCAACCCTGAAGGATTTCTATAGGAACGGTCAAATGTCTTCGTGCACCTCTTGAGAGTCGGCACTACCATCGATGAACAAATAGGTAAACGAGGCTGTTACACGGATGTCATTACACTACTCGCAATCTCCAAACTATCCTAAACTGCACACAAGGTCAAAACCAAGAGGCAACATAGGCAATTCGCATTGAGAACATTCAAGCAACCTTATTACTCAGAAACACATATGGCGAGATTTCAAGACCATCAATTGTTGCCTACAAAGGAGACTGGCAACTACAATCAAGGAAGTATTTCAAGGAGTGCACTCCAATCAGAATCAAAACCAGCCACCGAAAATTGTGCGTGGCAGACAAACCTAACAGACGTGACAAGTAAAAATGAACTGTTTTACAGTCTACACAAATGAGCCACCAAAAATTCAATCAAGCAACCACACAGTTAGATTCCTGCGCTATCGCGTAGTCTGAATCCTGATTGTAGAGTCAAAACTGTAAGGACTAAAAACTGAAAAGAGAAACTTGACCTTCGCTGTGGGAGTCATCACTCTAATCCAATGTAGTTACACTCCACAGAACAGATGAATACCATAAACTTGTCTTTCTTGCCGAATCAGGCATAATGATTACGCTAGACTGAGATAAACCCATGGCACCAAATGGAAGGCAACTGGAGCAGTTCTGATTGCAAATATCATGTAGGAAATGCTGAGCAACGAGTTGTATTGAATCATCACTAGCAAGACACAATAATACAGGAAAAAAGCAGCTAAAAGATTAGGATATATACACAATGAGGAAGCAAGACCACATATCCAATATATCTACTGAAAGCACTGTGCCTTTCCAATCCCAGTCCATCAATACTTTCATTTTACTGCTAGGGCTAATTCCCATTTGGCAGAGATGATTCTGCTTTAACAGTCACTAGCATGAACAGTAGAATGGCGGCAGTGACCAGGCAAACTGAATCTTTAAAACTACATTGTCAGATTATCATCCCAGCCAAAATTGTCTTCATTAATGGAACTTCCAGAACCAGTGACAGATGCATACCGAGAGAATAGCAAGAATTTGGAATGGTGCAGTATGGTCCCATGTTGTAAGCACCATGAATCTCACCAAAGCCGTGATGCTATTTCCTATTTGCACATACACCATAGGCCAGTTAGACTGTCAACAACTTCCCGTATCAGAAGAAAATAATGATTGGCTCCGACTAGCCCGTCTAGTCAATGGAACTTGACTTAAACAGATTAACTTAAATTGTGTGCAGCCTCCTCCTTGGCATCTCCGTGGATAATCAACTAAAGAAGCAAATCCAGCATGTAGTGTTGTGATCAACCCTCCAATATCTCAAGGATAGCAGCCTCTGAATCAGATTTGAAATTAAATCAAAGAGGATCCAGTTCCCAACTGCAGAACATTGACGCTTCGATCACACGGAAAAATAACTTGTACTAGGCTGGGTCTGGTGCTAAATGGTTTCAACTGATTTGTTCTCGTCTCCCACTGTAGTTGGACAATTTGGTTCAAAGTTGAACTGCACTGCATTCACATTAGATACAGAAGCATCTCGACAATTCTCCTCCATGGTTAGATCTTTCCTTAAGTCCTCTCCTTCCTCTGATGCTTGAATTGAAACCACAGTAGAGACAGAAGCATCTTCTGCATTCTCCTCCTTCCAGACGCCAATAGTCTCCTGCTTTTCCTCTGAAGTTGCAATAGGCTCAACTAGAGCAACCTTGACATCCGCATCAGCAATGTCATACCGACTGCTCCCTCTGCAAGAATCCCAGTTAGTCTCATTCAAAGACTCAACTTTAGATGGAAAACTCAACAATGACGTATTTTCTACTTCCACATCCACGTGAGAAAGTACCTCCTCATGATTATTTAACTCAATCACATTTTCCTTTCCACAACTGAATTGGTCATCCGCATTTGAATTTGCCGATATCAGATTTTCTTCGGACTGATGAATACTAGGAGCGTCTCTTGATTTGCCATCTGCACCCTCAGTTGCATTCTCTGCTGAAATATCCCTTTTTTCCTCATTGGCGTTGGTTAGACAACCTGAATTATGAAAATCACCTGCAACACAGGAATCCGACAATGACTTGTCATCCATCCCAGATTTGTTATGGCTGACATCAGAAAGCAGGGGACACATCTGACTTCCATTTAGGGCAAACGAATCACAAATAGAAGCAGCATCTGGAGTTCCATTGATCCCCTCAAGAATCTTGACAGGTTTTACTTCTGAATTACTAGCATAATTCTTACATGCAACACCAGCTTCATCTTCTGGGGAATCATCTGCATAACCATCTTTGGTAGTGGATAGAACACCAACTTGAAATGGCAAAGCTGGCATTGATTTGTCTTCCACCTTAAAAGCTTCTTCCTCAGCATTACGTGGAGCAGAAAATATATGATCTACATCAGATTCAGCAGACTTGTCAGCCATATCAGGGTCAGAATCTTTAAGCCTTTCACTGGAATCTTGGAGTTCGATATCATCTGAAGCGGCATGAGATGAACCATTCCCTGTTGAAGCATCACCCAGGGAAACATTCTCTGACTTTGGATCGCAGTCCATCATATCATTACCCTCCTTACCAGAATGCTCGCCAGGATCGTCACGCTGACAAATATCGTCAGGTTCAGGGGTAGTAACTTGCCTCTCCGTTTCCAGTTCCATGGGTTTGGCATCTGTAAGAAACCATATACAGTAAGATGCAGATACTGAGAATAACAGAAGATGAAACAAATTTTTCAAACTTGAAACAGAGCCTGAACCTCTTGAGCCCGCAGCAGTATCTTGTCCAAGAAGCAGCTTCTGCAACATGTCTAAACCAGGGAATACTAACATATTCAAGGACCTCATGTACTGCTTCAATGACTCCTTAAGAGGAGAGAAACCAAAGGTAACAGTCCACGTGTGCATGAGTTCAGATATAGCAGGGATAATCAGCATCTCAACTTTGAGCGAATGCAGAGCCTGAAGTGGAACAAATAACTATTGAATAATTGAAATATTCAAGTTGGTCCAACAAATGCATGTGGATAATCTAATCTACACAATACTTGAGGTCACCGTCACAACTATCGTTGCTTACCGACTCAATGGCAGAAAATAGTCTACGGCACATCCCCTGACGCCTATAAATATGCCGTGTCCCAATGAAAGGCATCTCTGCTAGCTGGGTCCCATGAAACCTATCCAGGCAAGAAAGAGAGGTTGAACTACAAATATGACCTGCCATGTCCCTACCAAGCTGGAAGAAAAAGACAGATATCTTGCTTTCATTCACATGCAAGCAAATGCATCTAAGGCATTTACGTAGAACATGTAATTTCCAATAACTAGGGGATAGAGAAATAGATAAGAAAAATGAACACAGTAAGTCATTCCAGTTCTAGTAACACGGTGACAGAAGAGGATGGACGTTAGCTTGTCAACAGACATAAAGAAAATCATTAAAAGCATATGATAGGAAGTTTATCAGAAGTTACATCAAAGAAGCTGAAGATAATGCTTTTATAAAGGTTGAAGCATGTCTAACATAATTTCTCATGCCAAATCCATTTTTGGGCTCCCACACAGTGTCTTCCTCACTCTCCGTAATTAGAAGCTGATAGGAAGTTTATCAGAAGTAACATCAAAGAAGCTGAAGATAATGCTTTTATAAAGGTTGAAGCATGTCTAACATAATTTCTCATGCCACATCCATTTTTGGGCTCCTACACAGTGTCTTCCTCACTCCTCTGTAATTAAGTTCTTGAAAGGCACAGGAACCATGTCGATCTCTATAGAACATAACAAACAACCCCAAAAATTCAACCAGGTAAACAGATTTCGTTTCTCAAGCCTCTCCTCACTCCTCTAGTCCTCCTCCTCTCCGTGTTTTTCTTTTTTTCTTTTACTCTCTCTAAGATAGACGAACTACAATTATAATAACACATAGCTGACCAGAAACAAAGAGAAAACACACCTCAAGGATGCTGCGGAGATAATTTCGTCACCCCTCTCCAATATAGCAGTGTAGAATCCACTATAATTAATCCTGTTGAAGTTTGATCTGTGCAAAGGAGTAAAAAGAATTTTATCTGTCAGAGAAATGAGGAATCAGACTTCAAGTACCTCAGATTGGTTGTAGAGCAAAACATAGCCTCAACTATCACAACCAGACAACATTACCAGTTGACAGCTAAGAAATACGCTTAATTGCAAAAGAATGCAACTAAGCATATTTTGACAGCTAAATAATATTATGTCGAGCATCTTCAACTATCAAAGATAGATGCTGGACCAACTAGAAGACCGTCACATTCATCTCTCTCCCACTGATTGCACAAGTTCTGTGAAGTAAACCCATGCGAGGCAGGTATCTTAAAGAGATACTATAATAGACCATGCAAACACAAACTGGCATTGCAGTAAATTTGAGCTTGAACTCTTGAGAGCTTTATGATCAAATATTGATCATGTTTACTAATAATTGTATGAGACAATCACTCCTCATTCTCACTTCGTTCCAGATCACTCAAATACTTGGAAAAGAGAATAAAGCAGTCGTAAAATTAACAAAGAAGTGACAAAAGATGTTTTGCTTGTAATCATGTGGCAATAAATTACCAGATAAGTTCATAAAAATGCTCTCGCTATCTTAATCCCCATGGCAATGGAATCCCAAGGTAAATTTTAGCATTAGCCATCACGTACCTGCAATTCTTTTGGCTTAATAAATCAAGGCCATTTTCAAAATAATCATTTCTTCATGAAATAGGTGCATCCACATTCCAAAATTTTCTTCCAATGAATCAGCGCAACAGATCAAAAAGCTTTCCAAACTATATTTTCTTCACCAATTACCTATTGATAGGTAAAGGATCAAAAGTAGAGCTTACCCACAGCTATAGAGAACATTGTGGATCATATTTATCCCACTTCTCCTGTCGACAATAGGCAAAAAGCATTCATCCATTATTGTAAGCGCCACAGCTAGCTTGGAGTTGCATTCCACCCTCTGAGGAAGACCTCGAAGAGACATATCTGACTCTGCATCTGTCCTGCGAACGAGAGACCATGAAAATCCACCTTCTAGTTCCTGTTTGACCCCAAGATACTTCTGAAGATGTTCGAAGAGCTGCAAAATTAACAAAAACTTGAGTCACCAATACAAACTCTGCACAGATAATGTAAATCTACCTGCAAAGGAGGAACTATAGGACTAACTAAACACAATATAAGCAAGGCAACTAATAAAGGAAAAGTCATTATTTTTTAACCTTTGAACAGAATCTTCTAACTTCAGATTTGCTAAAGTAAACATAAAAAGAAAGAAAGTTGAATTAGCAAGACTGGTAAATCAGTGAATCATCATTACTTTGCTGACATATGAGATCATAATTTTCCTGGAAAAAATTCACTTATCTATTCACTATCTCTATTTCATTAACCAGTTGCCTAAACCAAATCCCATGCTCGACACAACATATCGCAAATAAATATCATTATCAGCCTGACAGAACATGCAGTCCAAGCTTGGGTGTTGCATGTCCAATTTAAGATACTCAATGCCAATTAGAAAGCATGGAATTAAATGCTATCTGGTCATAATTGCTAAACACATGATAGATGCTCCTCAAGGCAATGACTTGGTTTGATAAACATCAGCAACTGCTCGACTTGACTATAACGGTGATTTTACTTCGCCCAACTAGAATAGGCACTACAAGTAGGTCTCCATATGATGCATTGCTAAGCCAATTCAAAGCACAATTTGGAACTTAAATTGCATCCAGATCTAGGTATCAGATATAAATGCCACACATTTAGATTGGCAAATCAAATGCTAAAAGGATGGTAACTCGACACCACCGAAAGGGAAAATTATTAAACTTAAATCCTCAAGGGTTAAAACCCCATGACGAAATAATGAAACAGACACCTAGATGAGGCAAAAAATCATATTCAGATTCTTAGATGCCATGCAGTGGATCAGTATTCAGAACAACCTTGTCTGAGCTGTTTTGGTTGCAAAGAGAGAACCCAAAAAGAAGATTACCTCTCCACATTTCGGACTGCAAAAAGAATGTTCTGTGCTATCGGAATCCAAAGGAAAAGCATCTGTTTCCTCAAGACATGATTTGTGATCTGCAATGACAAAATCAAAAAGCTGAGTGAATGAAGAGAACACGTGTTTACCATGTCACATCAAGTTCTACCAGAGATGAGACTTACATTTTTTCTCACACAGGTTGCACGCAAAGATTTCACTGACAGTTGTATTATCTACATGCGAAGTACTTTCACTCGCTACTCCACAATATTTGCATGTGCAGTTAGGACAATGCCAGTCCCCAGGAGGAAGCTTCTGCAGTCGAGCAATATTACATTAAAACTCAAATCAGACAAAAGGCAAATAAATGGGGACGAATTGAATGAACACGCACAGATGTACAAATCCACCAATCTAGACGAATAACATACATACACATACACATTTATCTCTCATACTATCTGATCAGTAACGGTAATATGACAAAGAATTGTATATGAGAAAGGTTATCAACAATTAAAATTTCTTTGCCCCTAAAACAGCAGATGAAAACCATGCCCCTGTAATTGACAGATACAACCATGCTCCACTGGGACGATGCAGCTCAGCCAGTTGAACAAAAATAACAAAAATCTAGAAATTCATTTGAGTATTGAAAGTTTCTCCACAAAACTAATCAGACGTCCGTAATTTCGTAAAGTCAATTCAAATTACCATTGGAAATGCAAACTACAGTTTGATTAATCCTACAAGCTTTTGTGCAGTTGGTTCAATTTCATTGCACAGCAGTCACATATTCAGAGGACCCCAAAAATTATCGGGGAACAAGAGAGCAATGACTGTTATGAATTCTTTCATTAGACTACCCCCAAGTTCCAGTACATCAAAATCTATCTAATAGCCATAATCTCTCGCTGAAAATCACTTGAAGGAACAATATATTCTAACTAGGGAAAGGACTAAATTGCCAGCGGAAAGCTCCAAGGATGAATCCGAATTTCGCTAAGGCAGTTGAAATAAAGATAAGCTATTGAAATAGCAAAAAGGACCACAAGCCATGAGTCATGCATGTGAAGACGACCTGTATGTTTAAGCAGCTTTGATGGAAGGTCGATGGACAACCATCACAACATATCAAATCTCCACCATCTCCACAAAGGCCACACGTATCGTCATTTGGATCATCACCATCAGTGTCCACAGAATGGAATCCCCCACGCACAGACTCCTCTTGTCTATTCCATGCATCAGTCTGGCATTGCAAAAGGGAGACACCAGAATCCAGATGTATGTTCTGAAATGGCTGGCGGAGTTTGCTGCCTGCATGGATCTCAAACTTTGACAAAGTGAGGATCTTGCTACAGCAACCACAATGGATGCCATCTCTTGTAATCCATCCCTCCAATAGCACCCGTGTTTTTCGACGGTTCATATACTGCACTTTCTGGCTCAGCTCCACAACCCCAGAATCAATCAGCCATGAAAGCAGAGTTCTTTTACCAGTATAAGGAACGAAACCATCACTGTCTGAGTTCAGCCCCTTGTCAGAACTGCGGACCAGCAAAGTACATCTGCCTAGTTTTCTGCCTTTTCTTCCGTGTACTTGGTGAAAATTGGAGTCAGAGGTACCTTTCTCAATACTGCTGCGCATATGAAGAACGGCACCTTTCTTTGATGACTTACCCCCCTGCTTTATGAAGGAGCTTAACTTTTCTTCCTCGCTACCGCTGTCCATGCTCTCTTCTTCATGCTTTGGCTTTGAGTTTCTCTTAATAGCAGCTTGTCTTGCATTGGCACTTCCAGCGCCTTCTCTTTCTTTCATCTTCATTTCTTTCTCCATCTTCTTCTGGGTTTTCCTTGTTAGTTGGCCAAGAGTCTCATCTGATATAAGAAAAGCAGACTGCTCCCCACTTGCTTTTCCCTCATCATTGTCATCCTTGAGTTGCTTTTGAAGTGCATCATATGCTTTAATAATAGACCAGTATGCTGTCCCTGTGGGGTTAATATAGACAGCATCTAGATAGTCTCTATTCCTTCTAGGTCTATAATCAATTGTCCACCCTGCATTCAGTAGCATCTCTCTTATACGTTCTCTGAGTTTTTGTTTCTCCGTGCCACTGCCACGCTTCACTTTTCCTTCTTTGTGGCCATTCGGAATAGGTGTTTCAGGTGACTTGGCCCGTGCAACAATTTTAGACTGGGGGGATTTTTCTTTTTCACAGATCATTTTGACTTGTCGAGCTTTTCCCTTTCTGCGGCCAATTTTCAAATGTGGGGATTTCTCTCTGTCATGGCCTATTTTAGATTGTGGGGATTCTCGTTTTTCACGGACTCTTGTAACTGATCCTCGTATATCTGCATCCCTCCGTGACAGTGTTGGAGATATATCACTGTCCCCCGATTCCCAGTCATCAGGCTTATTGATCTTAGCAGACACAGGTTTCTGCACATTCAGCTTATTTTTCTCTATCTTCATCGCTGGACTCCGCATCTCATTCCTTCTAATCTCAGCAAATGCTGTAGGACGGGATATGACATTTTGAGTAGTATCTTCAGAGATACCTTTCCTACCTTCCCCCACAGAAGCTTTCCGACGTTCATCCCACCGATCAAGATTTCTCACAGGCCCACCTACTTTTTTCTTCGGGTTAACCAGCACCTTCAAAACTCCATTTTTACCCTGAACCCTTATGGCCTCATCTGGACGACCGCCATATTTTTCTCTCAACATTTGTATAGGAATTCGACCACCTTCCCGCTTGACCTGAAACCTATTTTTACCTCCACCATCTTCCCTACTGAAACTACTTGTCTCATCCATATACACATTCTTTCTCCTCTCAACAACAGTCTGCCTGCTCAAACTACTGGCAAAGTCCCTATTACCACCACTTCGAGACACGGGAGGTGAGCCCAGGAACCTTCTCCCCGAGGACTCGAAACCACCATCATCAAACCGTCTGCCCCCCATCCCCTCCCCATCAATCCCATCATATTCATCGAACTCAAACACATCTAACCTACTTCTCATCCTATTTTCCTCCCCATTTCGACCAACCCCACTGCTCACCTCAGAAACGCCCATCCTGGGACCAGACAAGCCGTTGCACACTCGAATCGTCTCAGCACCTACCGGCAGCCCGCGAGGCCGCGACAAGGAGAGCTCGTCGCTCGACCCCGAATCGCTCATGACCAATCTAGGCCTCTTCCTCCGCGAGGAACCAACCCCGCCAACCCCATCCCCCCCTTTTTTCCTCACGATCAAGCAGCCCGAAGAGCTCCTCTTCTTCAACACTATCCCTGACCGCTCCGCAGATCTTCTACTACTCTCCTCCATGAGGTCCAGCCACACACCCAAACCAAGCCCTAAACTTCGAATTCCGTCACCATCCCAAAATTTCAAGAAAAAGAAGAAGAAGAAACCTCGATTCTCTCTCCCAAACACGAAAGTAAAGAATCGAGCATCAACAGATCTGAAGCCGAACCACCACAAAAGCTCCGAAACCTCGAGGACAACCAAGAACAGATTACTTCAGGCCAACGTTACCTCGCCGCATGTACGCCGGATTCGCCCGCTGGGGATCAGTAATAAATAGCTCCGCCGAGCCGACGAAAGCAATTCGCGAATTGGAGAGAGAGAGAGAATGTGATTTTCCTCTAAATGCAACGACTTGTCGCGCTCGTATGAAATTCTGAATCGGCCGATTACTATTTTATTTTTCATTGCTCGTTTTTGTGTGTGTGGGTGTGTTTTTTTTTTTTTTCTTTGGGCTCCTTTTCTCACCTCTTCGTATGTTCCCCTGTGGGCACGTGCACCGACTCCCCCCGAACTTAGACCCTCCGGCGGATGATCGGAGCCTTTAGGATCCTGCCACGTGTCCATGCGTCCACGTGTCGAGGAGTCATTGTCCGAAAATTCGAGCGCACCCGTGAGATGCCATTCTCTCTCGTGGCTGCTAACTAACGGAGCGTGGATGAGAACCGCTGAGTGAGCGCGTGGGGAGGACAACTGGGCTTCTCTTGTCCCCTACGATGCTATCATGCTTAGGTTTTGGGGATTTTTACTGATGTGGTAAGAACTAAGTTAGTAAAGTTGCGCATTTACTTTTTCCCAACGAGCAACCGTATCTTTGACTGTAGGGAGAGGTGGCTGTGGATTTCTTTTTGGAGGGAAAAAAAAAATTGAGATAGCGGTTTTGATTTGTGATAAAATCTTTTTAACCGAGAATAAAGCGTTCTTTTCGCTTTGAGGGTAACTAGGAATGACTCATAAAGGCAGGATGCTTTCAGCTGGACAGTCTACTCGAGTCCATGGATTCGGAAACTGCCGGTCGTCGACTTGTCAGCAAAGCATTGCCGGTCTCTAAAACTAGTTGCCTCGAGGCTTGGTTTCTTAAGCCGATTGCAAAAACTTAAAATAAAATGGATGTAGTGTGTGAATTCGGATTTTTTTTAATGAGAAATTTAACTCTGTTTGGAAGTAATTCTACAGGTATGGTCCGGCCCTGCAAGATACATACAAGAATGCAATGCAATTTTAATTCATTCAATCGTGTGGAATTGGTTCAATTTTTATTTTTATTTTTGAAACTATAGAGAAACAGATTTTGAAATTACAAAAAATGAATGATTTAGAAAAAAAAAACCATTCTTAAAAACGATCGCTCATGTCCCTTGAATGATAAATCGACGAAAAATATTTTCATTGTCAAGAAAATTATTTAGATAAAATGGTTTTCAATAATAAAATACTTTTCATTGTCTATTATTTCAAGCTATATAAGCGATCAATTCTCAATCTAAATCTTATTACTCGGCACATTGACTTTTTTTTTTATCTCGATCCCTTGGAACATTCATAATATACTCAATTTTGACACATAGATTCACGTACAATTCTTTCATAATTTTTCCAAAATGTTAACATTATTTAAAATTTCAGTTCTTTTTTTTAACTTTTGTTTAAGCATAATAAACAAGCACTATATTGCGAGGATGGAAATTGAATAATCGTCAAAAAATTGATCGAGGTTTCACTATTCACTTTTATTTATGTAAAAATTAAATTTCCTATATTACCTAATGTTATCAGTCAATTCAAAAATACATATATATTAAATATTTAGTAATTCAGCTAATAAACAACATATGTTTTAGTTGCTATTTTTTTATTTAGTGAAATAAGCTATCTTAATATAGTACTCTAATTATATTGATTTAATTAACTAAATGTCGGGTTAATATAGAGGGAAGGGGATACCATAAATCAACTTTGTTACAAGCTATTCAGCTAATCTTTTCTAATTAGAAAAATGTCTTAAATAAGAGAAGCAAGCCTCAGAATGTATAAAGATAGAGCAATTCTTGTGTAAGATATATGGATTGATTATCCCATTTCTAGTGGGGACCACTCTTTTTTTTCTAAATCGAATCAATAGCCTTGTTTTTTTTTTTTTTGGGTCGAAAATCAATAGCCTTGTTCACTATAAGGAGTGTGAGCACAAAATATTTCGGAGATACCAATAGGGTGATTTACCTCTTATTCAACCAATAAAAATGGGTGCTTCGACTTCCAAACTTTAGGATTAATATCACAAAAAAAAATCCTTAATAAAGGCTACGCTTACCCAAATCTAATTTTTGTGCTACAAAAAATCAAAATTGGTGTAGCAGAACCATATCTACCTCAAACTAATTTTGTGTCGCAAAAATCACACACTAATTTGAGATAAATATGGCATCGACAAATCATTTTTGAAATTTTTGTGATATGAAAATAATTTGGAATAAATGTGGCATGGTTGTACCAATTTGTTTTTTTGTTGTTAGCCCTTAAAATTTGTTATTACTTATTAGGCTATTTTTATGAGTTAAAAGGCGGGGAGAGGCGATCAGTACTAATGACCTCGTTGGTTATTGTAAGATTAAGCTATTAGGAAAATACGTGATTTAATATTTATTATATTTCAATATTTTTCCTCACCTTTAGTCAGGTCTTTTGTTTAGCACTAAACGTGGATATATTTATTGAGGAGGCAAATAAAGTCTAGAAAGATTTGAATTCAGGACCTTCTACTCTGATATCATGTAAGATTTTATGGGACCACAGCCTCCGATAGTTATTACCATGAGGAATCCCTACTCGTCATAGAATATTGAGTTAGATTTGCTAGTAGGTTAAATTTAAGATAATATATGTCCTTTCCACCTTTTTTTAAAAAAATTAATTGCCTAATTTTCAAATGGAATGGATTTCCTTGCTAAATATATATGTTTCATACGAATATAAGTTAAACCAAAGAACTATACTTATTTGTATATATGTGTGTGTCTACTTATTTATCCAATAATGGGTTATTAAATTCTGGATTAGGTAATCCGTCCTGAAAGGCTCGTTCTATCACCACTCCTAATTCTTCAAATTATTATGGAGATCCCGTAATACCAAATTATAACCATTTATTTGAAAAATCGACTTAAAGGTTTATAAAAGTACGGCTTCACAGACTTCGGCTCTCATCTTCCGACAAGCAGTTAGGTGTACCGAGCTTTTGCCACGTAGGACGTGACAAGTTTCAAGATACAAGTTATTCGATTGTCCCTTGTTCTAGCGTTTCTACGGTTTTTAGGAAATTATCTTAGAGATTAGAACAATATTACCTCTTTTATGTTTGAGATTTAATGAGGATACTACGGACATTGTCTAGTTTGATTTAGAAGCTAGTATTATATTAGGTTATCTGATATCTAGAACGATTTCTTGGTTATTCCTTTCTTATTTTGAATTATTTTTATCGCTGGATTATTCTGGCGAATATTGCTTAACTTTTCGCGCAAAGATTGCTTAACTCTTTCGATGAATTAATTAGTAGGAAGAAATATATCTTCTTAAATTTGCTTCACAAATTTGCATGTTTGCGAGTCCAACTTGTTCTTGCGAATTAAGCGTTATTCAGGATTGGCCTTATCGCTTGTTTCTGTTGCGTAAGTTGTTATCGGTCAAATAGAGTCGGGAGAGTAGAGCAAACCAAATAAAAAGGCCAAACTGCTATAATATAAGATATTACAATATATCTTGTCAACAAACACAACTTTATCCTTTTGCACGTTGTTTTTTTTGCCTGCCATCGCCGAGGCCTCGTGCGAATCTTGCTGGCCACAATGGCAAAAAAAAAATTCAAAACAATATATAATTCCAACAAAATTGAAAAAAATTTCGTATAAGCGTCAACTGTTCCACGTAAGACGAATAGTATCCAAGCGATTGCTGGCCCAAGTTGACCAAAAAGATTATATCGGCAAATTGTCAAAAGAGATAGGGCTAATTTAGCCAAATTGAAAGATACATGACTGAATTGATATCCATACAATACAATAAGTTTATGATTTTTTGTTTTTTGTTGATTCCCTTAATTTGCTTATATTCTCCGATCCTTCTTTCTGAAGTTCTTGAGTTTACTAATCTTCCAAATGCAATCTCTTTCACAATTGACTTTGTTTATTTAGGTCATTTTAGTCCAATTTTATAATTTTTCCAAACGTGAGGACTGAAATGAGATGCAGGGAATCAAAATCTCATGTCATGAATTTAAAAAGTAATTTGTTTTGGCTAAAATGATTTAAAATGAAAATTTTTAGTCAATTTAGGTTTGAGTTCAATGAAGAGGCATGTGGTCCTAGACAGAATTTTTAAACCTTTAAGAGGTGAATTTTTTTTTTAAAAAATACATATATGGACTATTTTTTATAATTTTTCTGACTACGAATAATATTTTTTTCTGATTTTTAATTATTTTTATAATTAAGATAAATTCAAAAATTCAAAAATTTGGGAAAACATTTTTTTTTGGTTCAAAATTAGTTCCTAAGACTAGGCCAAAACTTCCAAGGTTGATTTTTTAATTTTATGAATTATTTTTATATTTTTAATTAATTTTTAAAAATAAACAATAAAAAATCAGGTGTCATGGTTATTATAAATATATATAATGATAAAAAAAATCAGGTCGATTTAAGTTACTAAATCAAATTAAATCTTATTTATTCAATTTACAAAATTAAATTAGATCAATACATATATATATATAAGTAATTTATGCTCAATTTATCAAATTACAATATAGATGAGATCAATTATAAAAAAAAAACTGAAAGAGAAGAAATTGGATAACAAAAATGTCAAAAAAAATTTCTATAGATAAGAAAAATTACAGTTATAAATCACACGTAAATGTTTCCAAGTAGTTAAAAATATAATTACCTTTAAACGGGGATACTAAAAAAATATTAATTGCACTTTGAGTGAAACCGAAGACTAAAATGAAAAATATTTATGCATTTAGGTCCTTTTAGTCCAATTGTTCAATTTTTCCAAACATGAAGACTGAAATGAGATGTAGGCATCAAAGTCTCATGTCATGACTCTAAAAGTAAAATTTTTTTGACTAAAATAATTTAAAATGAATTTTTTTTGTTAATTTAGGATTATGTTCAATGAAGAGACATGTGATCCCAAAATGAATTTTTAAAACTTTAAGAGACAAAAATTAAAAGGAAATAAAAAAATATGGATTATTTTTGCACATTTTTCTGACCATGAATACTATTTTTCTTGATTTTGACTATTTTCATAATTAAAATAAATCAGAAAAAGTAAAAAAAAATTATGAAAAAAATATTTTTTGTTCAAAAATTGGCTCCTAAGACTAAGTAAAAACTTCCAAGGTTGATTTTGTAATTTTATGAATTATTTTGATATTTTTAATTAATCTTTTTAGAATAAAATGATTAAAAATCAAGTATTAACATCGTGCAGAAACAAAAGAGAAGTGAGTGTGTTCAAAAATAAAAAAATTTCCTACTTTTTTCTAAAAAAAATGCTCCAAATGTGTTTCTAAAAATTATTCTAGAAACACAAAAGCAAGTTTTTTTGTTCTCGTTTCTACTCTAAAAATGTTTTTGTTTCTCAAAAGTGTTCATGGAATACTTTGGAAACATTTTTTCACCATACGCATTTCTGTACCTAAAGTATTCTTGAAATACTTTTTTTTTTGTTCTCGTTTCTACTCTAAAAGTGTTTCTGTTTCTCAAAAATGTTTATGGAACACTTTGGGAACATTTTTTCATCATACAAATTTTTATTCCCAAAGTGTTCCAAGAATACTTTAGGGACAGAAATACTTTTTTCGGAGCATTATCATACATAGTCTAATAGGTTTTGAAATTTCAAATTCCTTGGCAGATTGCGATTTTTTGAGTCTAGAGGATCTCCGGTGTTGTCCTAACATTAGGGCTATTCTTCCTCCCCCTCGTTAGACATTGTTAGATGCTCTAATAGGTTCTCCCATAGTCCAAACTCATTCGCCATGTTAACTTTAAGGGTTAACTTCTTGCCTATGAATTGTTTACAATGAGGGAGAATTACCAAAATCTTTATAAATCTATTGCATTTATGTTAATTCAGTTTTTAAGCTTTTCAACTGTATCAGTTGAGTCCTAAACGTTTTTCACATTTTGTCAATTGAGTCAATTTGAATAATTTTGGTCGAAAATAGCTAACATGGACCATGGCTATCTTACGTGACACGATTGGCACCAACATAGACATCATTAAATAACACTTTTAAAAATTTTGTATTTTTATGATTTTCTTCTTCTTTTTCCCGTGGATATTGGGCTGGTGAGGGCTTGCGCCCCTTTCCTCGATTTGGTGAGTCCGTGATATCCTCACCAAATCTAGCCAGG
Source organism: Rhodomyrtus tomentosa (assembly GCA_028455895.1). NCBI lineage: Eukaryota > Viridiplantae > Streptophyta > Magnoliopsida > Myrtales > Myrtaceae > Rhodomyrtus > Rhodomyrtus tomentosa. The sequence goes on along the minus strand of JAPCWY010000003.1, from coordinate 40,614,058 downwards.
CAAGGGCCACGATGCCCTATTCTAGTGCCGACAAGGGTCAACAATCCTCGTTGGCCTTAAGTCCAAGGAAAAAAAATAAAGAATCATGAAATTAATAAAAAAATTTATTACATTATTATTGAAAAATCCATGCCAGTGCCATGCCACAAGCAAGTGTCCACATCAGTATTTTGCAGTCAAAATTAACTGGATGGACTCTAACGGAAAAATATAAAAAAAAAATTAGTACTCAATTGAAACAATGAAAAGATTTAAGACTGGATTAATACAAATATAATATGATTACAATTTTTTGGATAATTGCCCTTTTAAATGTGTGAAACTTATACGAATGACTTCGTGACTATGGAATGGATCAATTTGTAAATTATCCTACTGTATTACACCCAGTATTGGCCCGGGGGTTCATTAGGGCAGTCAATTGGGCCCGCGCCGACCCAGCTCAGCCTAAAAAATTAGAAAATTTTTGGCCGGTACTAGTATTGTTTCAATGATGGGTTGGTACTATTTCGCGACAAGACACATGTACTCTAACAACCTATGAATCATGCATTGAGACGGTGAGTGAAACCCTTCCTTTTTTTTTCTTTTTTTATTTGTTATAGTTGAATAAAAAAATCTCAAAAAAGCATGAACCAACAATCACAGAGGAGGTGACTTGACCTAAGCCCCAATAACTTCACTTGGCGACAAGACGCCTACAACTTACAACTTTAAATTTTTTGTCTCGCCTTCTTCTTCGTCGTCGTCATCGAATCAGGGCCTCTGTTTGAGCTGTCGAGGGCCCTAAGGAACCTCGACGAGGATCGAAATCGCCAAGAAGGGTCTTTGGAGGGAGGCGAGGGGAATGGCGGAGAAGCAAGAGCGACAGTAGGAGGAGGCGGAGGTGGAGGACCGGAGCTACAAGAGCAGCGATGACTACTACACCTTGGAGGACGAAGAGACAGAGAACTACAGAGGCGTGGGTTACCATGCGGTGCTCATCAGAGACGCCTTCAAAGGTGATCGATACGTCATTCAGAGCAAGCTCGGGTGGGGCCATTTCTTCATTGTGTGACTTGTTTGGGACACGTGGAGGACGAGACGAAGAAGAAGAAGAAGAAGTCGGTCTTTTTTATATATATGAGGGTGAAACAAGTCGACAAAGTCACTTTTTTTGGACCTCGATTCAAGGGGAAAAAAAAGAGGCATTGACCCGACCCTGCCTGACCTAAAGAGTTAGGGCATATGTATTTCGGGCTCGGGCCGTGCCAAATTAGGTATTGTTTCATTTCAGGCCTGCTAGGGCCAGGCCGAGACTCAGCCCATTGACACCCTTAGGGTTCATTCTATGCATGTCTAACAATTCTAAGGGTTTTAGGATCCCCAAACAACCATCCCTTAAGACCATCAATTCGGATGGGGCTTGGCACCAGACTAGTCCACGTTGTTGTTCTGGCAAGACTTAACACCTAGAGGGGTGAAAAGGTGTATATAATCGAACTTCGATAAATAATGCGTAATTGTTATAATTAAGTTCGATATAGGCACAAGTATTTTGCAAAATCATGCAGTGCATTTACCATACAATAAATAGATGCAAGTAGAGTATATAAAGTAATGCACAAGATATTACAGTGGTTTGACTTTTAGTACAGTTACGTTCACTCTCTCACATTAACATTATACCGGTTGGATTCCACTAAGTAGTCAAATGAGAGATTACAGAAAGATATGATTGCTTGAACATAATCACTTCCAACAAAAGCGAGCTCTGCCTTTACTAGGGCTATCCCACTCGACACACTTAACTATGTTTAACACCTCTCACAAGATCCCACTTTAAGCACGAGTAGATAATTGAAATAAATGAAGCCTTCCTTGAGATATGAGTATTCATCTCTTGATCTCTCTTACTGCTCTTCGAACCTGGTGCTCTCTATATACTTCTCATCTTCTAAGTTTCTCGCTGGACAGAATCACCTGAGGATCAATCTCTAAAACTAGCCATTGGTTGCTTGTTGAATAAAGATCACAAGCCGTTGAGGTAAGAGAAATCACAGATTTGAGAGGATTTGCTCGCCTATTATAACATCCTGAAATTTGGACTTTCGCAAAGAAAATATAAATGCCAGCATGAAAAGTGAAGTTTGGCTTTGAAAGACTTAAACATCGACGCTATTCTGCAATGTATGTTAGAAAAAGTCGAGTTTGAATTGTCGAACTTTGACTCATGGAATTGAGACTCGTCATGCGAAAATTTAACTTTAAGCGAACCCTAAATGCGGAATTCCAATCTTGTCCTTAGTCGATCGAGCCAAATGACCATCCGATGTCCATTTGAGAAATTGCCCTTTTGACCTTTTATTTATTTACTTGAGACAAATTTATTAATTAGGGTAGATTTTATTTCGTTCATGGGCCCTACCTGGGTGTACTTCAGCTAAAATGCCCCTCTCTCTCTTTCTCTCTCCATCTTGCGACAAGTGATAATTATTTAGGAGGAGAGGTAATTATTGTGGGCTCCACCTCAAGTCCCAACCTTCTACTGCCCATGTTTCCTCATTAGTGTCTCGAGTGGCTTTTCTTTTCCATTCCCTTTTGTTTCCCCCTATTTAGCAGGGAACCGAACGAGACCCTTTTTCCCAAAAGTTTTGATCTTTTCTTTCTCTGTCCCATCCATGGCTCCTGTAGATTGATGGAATATCCTCTCCCCGACATATTCCTCTTCATCACTCTCCTCTGCCCTTCTTTTGTTTACCTCTGTGGATCATACTTTCAGTTGCCAGCTCAACCTCGATCACCACATCGCTACCTCATATCGTCGCCTTTTGCGGCCGCTCCGTCGCCTTGAAGCCGATCATCGTCTCCCGTCAGTTGTGGGTGTTGGCCCTCCAAGCGGCCGTCCGTCGTCGCAAACGACACCTAGGATCGCCATAGTCGAAAACAAGAACTCAACAATACACGAAAAGGGTTGGCGTACTTGATTTCGAATCCATGACACTTCCGTTGCGCGTTCTGACGATCTCAGGTTGTCCAGCTCGAGCTCTTCCCCTCTATGGCCCTCGAAATACCTAGTGTCGGTAAGGTAGCACTTCTGTATGGCGTATGAAGTTATGAGGGTTAGAGGGGGCGCTCTAGTCCTATATATAGAGTTTCTTATTATGCCCTCTTACCACCGGCCGGGCCGAACTCTGGCCCACACTAGCTAGGCCTATATTGGGCCCATTAAAAATCTTTATATCCCATCTTTATTAGATCAATCCGTAAATGGTTAATTAATCCCATAATACGGTAGTTACAATCTCAATTAATGTATTTCATATTATGAAAATTGTTATATTCTCCCACTTGGGCTATATTAATTGAAAGTGTACTATAGTGCACATATTTATGTTGGTCTAGGAATTACTTTTAATGACCAATCCGATCCCATAAAGTCCCAAACACCAAATCATGGCATTAGCTACAAAATGACTGCTATACAGGGTCATTCATGGTCACGAGTGTTCTTAACTCTACTAATATGGATTCAATATGATAGGGTGACAAATGATGACATCTCATAAAAGAGTTACTTTATGTGTCATCTTTTTGTCAGGCATCATTTTCTCTTCTTATGTGCAACGAAACCTTATGTGCACTAGAGAATACATTTTATGGTTTCAACGAACCTCGATATGTCTCATTTTATGGTTAACGTTACTTGATGTATAACAAGACATCATTTAGGCTAGTAACTGAATGCCCACAACCTTTACTCAAGGTTTACACTTACCTTGAGATTTTCAATTGATCAACTCAAATACCTTATTGCATGCAATAGAGTTGATACATATCAAGATGTTATAAAATGTAACAATCACAGATGTGAACTTTATTAGAGCAAAACTGAAAACAGCTCCCACTGAACAAGCGCATCCAATGATGATGCCTAAGCCCATCTTAATGATTTCTTTTCAAATACATATGGGCAAAGATCTTTTCTCAGTGGAACAACCATATCATCTATGAAATAATGCTCTACCTTAATGTCAACATTCTCATCTGGTTCCTTTATGGTCAAACACTTGACCGCCAGATGTTTAGATCACTTAACATCTTTGCTGTTGCTAAACAAACAACATCGCAAAGTCGTCATCATCATGACTATATGGATCTATTCATGTAATTAAATACGGTCAACTCCCTAATGAGGTTCTGGAGCAAAGAACTTGAACTTGAGCAGCAGCCCAAAAGCATACTATAAACTCCGCTTGAATAGTAGATGATAACACATATATGTGTTTTTATTTTCATTATACTATACTGCTCGTGTCGTCAACTTCTCGTCATTCAAATGACTTGTAAGGCTAAATCTGAATGTCCTACGAACCGCAAGTCCTTAACTTGCTTGCAAATCAATATGTAGTCTTTTGTCCTATTTAAGTACTTTATACCTTTTGGTAGCAATCCAGTGATCGTTTCCTGGATTTGACAGATATCTACCTCAAGTTGTCTCTTAACATATGTATGAGGACGCATCAATAGATTTAGTTTATCACTCTTAATGACAGGACATGTTCCTGACTTATAGTGAAGTATACTGAATCTTTCCACAATATGACAACATGTGTCCTCCGAGATAAATACAATATCTGCTAGAACGATCCTAGTGGATCTCAATGCTAAGGACAAAAGACAATTTACCAAGGTTGTTCATGATAATATTCGCTTTAGCCCATGCAGTAAACCAATATTACTGCTTGCATCATATTGACTATAGGAAGATGAAATTCCTCCCACTGATCTTGTAGTACATACACTGATTCACTCGACATCATTAAATGAAATGACAACACTATGAAACTTCGGATATCATCGTCTGGGAGTTTTGCTTGAGGCCTTAAATAGACTATTTTAGTCTAACTATAAGCTTACTTGAATCATCAGCTACAAAGCCTTCGAGTCTTACCATATATACTTCCTTATCAATGTCTCTATTCAAGAAGATAGTTTCAATATCTATCTGGTGCAACTCCAAAATAAATGAGTTACAAATGCCATGATCACTCTGAAAGAATCCTTATGAGAGACTAAAGAAAAACTTTACTTTACAGTCTATATCTTTTCTTAGAGTGAAATCTTGGCTACCAATTTGACTCTAAACTTCCTAATCTTTCCTTTTGGAGGCCTTTTTGGTATCATACACCCATTTGCAGCCGATGAGCTTATAATTCTTAGAATTTTTAACAGTCTCCCAAACACCATCATGTTTCATAAATTGTGTCTCGTCTTGTATCACATCCGACCACAAATATAAATGAGGACAAGAAACAGCATTTGCATGTGTCTCTAGACAATCCATATAGCCGACAACATAATCATACTCTACTATATAGACTATATAGCGTGACAGTATAACTAGTCGCCTCTGTCTGATAGATCTTTCAAAGGGAGCTTCTTAACCTCACTATGCATCTGTGAGGTTTGAAAAACTTTATCAGGATCTTATTCAAATAACATAATCCTGAACCTCAATAGGCTCAACCTATGATGTGGTAGGCTCCATGATCGTCTGTATAGGCAAAGAAACATGACATGGTATTTGTACAGTACCTTTTGCTCAATAATCTATGAGCATAAATCAAATTCTAGAAACTTCGATGTCGTGATTCCACAATTCTTGTACCTCTATTAGGATCAATAACCTAATATCCCTTCAAATGATCTAGACTTAACTAATGTTGGATAGTAAAACTTCACCTCTGCAGGACAACCACAAATCTTGAGATGGTTCGCCTAGATTCACATCCGGTCCATAACTCAAAAAGAGTAAATATAATAATTTTGGTGGAAACACCAATTAAAATGTAAAAGGAAGCTCACAAAACCACACCCCACAGAGAACCATATAGGTTCATTTTACTAATCATACTCCTCATTACATACTTGAGAGTGTAATTACACTTTTCAGCTGCATCATTTTGTTCAAGACTTTCAGGCATAATAAACTTAACTATTATCCCAAAATCCTTTTAAGTATATGGCAAATGGCCATTTAAGCTGTCCATCATTGCTATGTATGCCATAATACTCACCACTTGGTCTAATTCGACAACCTTTATGACTTTTCCCAATTGTTCTCTGACTTCAACCTGAAGACCTTAAACTTGTCAGGAGACTCAGACTTTTCTTTAATCAAGTACATATAACCGTATACGAAGGCCGTCAATAAATATGCTGAAACAAAATTTTCAACACAATATTGTCGTATGGGCCCATTGACGCAAGATTGAATGACCTCCAATAGCTCAGAATTACAGATTGCAATTTTCTCCTTCATCTTGATCACCTTACCTCCACAATAGTCTATGTAAGTCTTTAGGTCGCATTTAAGAGCAAATAGGATGTTAGGCTTTATCAGTCTCCCACTCTTTCTCTAGATAAATGGCCAAGTTCTTTATGCCATAATGCGTAAGACTGCTCTTTAGGTAAAGATATCTTAAAAATAACCTTTCAATTGTATAAGCGATGTAAGTATCATGGGGAGTTAAGCACAATCTGTACAATCCATTGGACATATTACAGAACATATCTTTATTTGACTTAAAAACACATAAATTTCGTGGTTCTTTTAGTTCAAAATAGGAACTGTACATATCTAAGGAAAAACAATAAATGCATTCCTTATTGTCAAGTCAAAACCAGAAACCGAGATTAAAATGACATCTCCCATGAACTTGACGTCAACTTTATTGTTGTTCCCTACAATGAGCAATGATTTATCTTTATTTGGCCTTTTACAATTCATGAATCCCCATACGGAGAATGCAATATAATTGGTTACACCTTTATCTAGCCCTCACAAACCTGATGAAGCTTTTGATAGATTGGATTCACAAACCAAAGCCAATGAATGATTTCATATATGCTCACACTTAGACGACCAAGCTTCGTCTTTACTGCAGTCCTTCTTTATATGATCTTTCTTCTCAAAAATGAAGTTATGGTCACTATCTGTCTATGGACCCAAACTATCTGAATGACCCGTGGTTTCATGAGTTCCTTTATGATTATGTTTTCAAATTTCTTGCTCAAGATGTCCACAATCCTTATGACATAATCTCTAGTCCCACAAGAACAATATTAACCATATATTGAGGAGTCATTGCAGATGTATCACAATATATGCAGTAGATAAGGCACATACCCAAGCTTCCAAGGCTGCATCATCTATATAGCAGTGCAGTTGACTGGCAATCCACTTCTCAAAGTGATACTGAATGGATCACTTTCAAAAATACCAAGCAAATTCGATTGCTCTTAACCTAGGCTACAAAATGTGCCTTCTCAGGTTCCATATTGTCGGCAACAAGAGCTGCCGGCCATCTTCATTAAGAGCAATATAAACTTCAGCCAGCCATATGCCAACATAAAATCCTCTACCTACTTCACAAAATCTGAACCAATATGAGTCTCAATCTTAATGGAGTTACTGTTTATAGACAATGTAATAATTTTATCAAGCAATGTATATTAGTGGCATCATGTGAGTACTGTGTAACTTGAATCTTATAAGTACGCATATTGAGGGTTATGCATGTAAACACCTTTACACAGAATACATAATGTATACTTTATACATGGTAGCCCACAATGAGAGCATATTTCAACCTTTGTGAATCATCACCTTTGGGCAGATGAACCACTAGGATTAGACATTTAACCTCATGCTGCACATGTAACCCTTTGTAAACAAATATTGTGTAACTCAAAACTGTATAAGTACACATCTTGAGAGTCACATACATAATCACATAATCACCTTTGGGCATAATATATGACATACAGTTGCAAACTCGCCACATTACAACGGTCATGAGAATATATTCCAATCTGCGTTAATTACCACCTTTGGGTGTATGAATCACTTAGAATCGGTCAATTCTCAATCATATGCTGTACATGTATCCTTCCATGAACTAATACACAATCACCTTCTTTGGGAATATAACTATGCATTAGAACAGGAAATATCCCATCATAATATGAGATTGATATTTTACAAAACCAATCAGGTGTGCCACTTTGGCGGTCACTGCCCGATTAAATCTGTGAAACTCTCTCATACCAGGGATTTGAACTTTATGTCTCACATATACCATATTCAATTGATTTTAGACTACATTATGGGGGTACTTTATTCCAAAATCACAAGGAATGCCGTAAACATTGCTCTTGCCATAATGCATATATTCTAGTGAGCTAGCCTTAGTATTTCTGAAACCATATGAAAATACATGAAAAATACCAAAAATACCCCTAAAAGAACACACTATGTGGGGTTTTTTTATCCATTTTCATTTATTTAAAAGCTCCAAAAATTAATAATAAATATACCACAATGTAGAGAATTTCAATACGAGCACGTCGGGATAAAAAACCCCCTAATTGAATGTCGGACGTGCCCGCACGCGCCTATACAAGCTTCGGCCCGTGCAGGCCATTCGCCGCACATGCAACTGGTGCCGGTCCGGTTCAACAACAGATTCGATCGCCGGCCCGACCAAACTGGTTTGACCGGGTTCAGTACAGTCGTTGATCGGTCAATGGTCAACATGGTCGGGTCAAACCCGCTTTGGGTTGACTCGATTAACGGTTTGGGTCGGGTTAAGTATCGGGTTGGATTGACCTGGTTAACAGTCAATGGATCGATTCCAGGTCGGGTTGACCCGATCCAAGACAATGGCGGTGGAGGATTACGTCATCCCTGACGTCACCTCACCACGTGTTGCATCCACAGAAGGCGACGACTGCATGCTGACGTCATTAATGACGTCAGTGAGGTCTGGAAGCTTTGAGCGCGTGTCCCGACGTGCCGCCGCACCCACGGGTTCCATCGACACATGGGGGCGCGTTGGGCCTTCCCTAGTGGCCGCTGACCACTCGTCGAAATCGTCTTGATGAGTACATTCTAAATATATCGTCAATTTCAAGTTTCACTAGACGGATTTTTCAAAATCAAGCATAACCGTACGGTGTCGGTCCGAACTCTAGCGACTCAAATGGCCTCCGATGGCCTCGCGCCACCCACCAAAACGCTTGCCTCGATGCAAGGATTCCGAATATATAATCAAAACTAACTTTCATCAGACAAAATTTCAGAAAACAGGCACAAATGTACAGTTTGAGTTTCGAACTACGGCGGATCTGACACTAGCTGTTGGCCCTCCAAGCGGCTGTCCGTTATCGCAAATGACACCCTAGTATCTCCATAGTCGAAAACAAGAACTCAACAATACACGTAAAGGTTGGCTTACTTGATTTCGGATCCATGACGCTTTCGCTGCGCGTTTTGACATTCTCGGGTTGTCAAGCTCAAGCTCTTCCCCTCTATGACCCTCGAAATGCCTAGCGTCGGTGAAGCAGTACTTCCGTATGGTGTATGAAGTTATGAAGGTTAGAGGGGGCACCCTAGCCCTATATATAGAGTTTCTTAGCGGGCCCTCTCACACAGGTTGGGCCGAACTCTGGCCCACACGAGCCAGGCCCATATTAGGCCCATTAAGAATCTTCATATCTCGCCTTTGTTAGATCAACTCGTAAACGGTAAATAAATTCCGCAACACGGTAATTACCATTTCAATTAAGTAGTCCATATCAGGAAAACTCTTACAGTGGGTCTTCACTCGAGTTGTCTCGAGATCGGTTGTCTCGGATAGCTCCTATGTCAATGGAGCCGAAGGCCAGCGTAGCTCGTGCCTTCGTGCCCGGCCCCAGCGACGTCCTCAGCCACCACCCGATGCCCTACCGTTCTGCTCAGCTCCTGTTTCGAGTTTTGGGATATCGTCGACGCCTCTCAGCTCCTGCTCGTGCAGACAACCAGGCCATGAGACCACCCAACACCCCCATCCGACGTGCTTTATAGCCGCTCAACCCTTTTTGTCGTTCTTGGCTTCTACTTCGGTATTGGGTCGCCACTATTTAGTCGCTCGGAGCCGCTGTCCAGTCCTTTCTAACTAAACTCGACGTCGCCCAAGCCTCCTTATGATCGAAACCAAATATCACAGACACCATCACCCCTAAATTAGCTTCCTCAGCATCACAAGCAGCTTCTGAAGTCGACCCCGGCTACTGTTCAGCCGTGAAACAACCACCCGGCGTCCGTTCGACCACACTCAGTTGTGGCGCCACTATTCTGGGGCCTTGGCGACGTGCTCCGGACCACCCTAGCCACTGGTCGGCTGTTGAACAACCCATTTGACGACCTCTCTTGCTAAGGTAGAGACCCGAAGCAACTATAGCCTTGTAAACCCCCAAAATCGAGCTATTACCTATGTTTACTGTTGGACAAAACCCTCAAATTTTGAGCTGCTGTTCAGCGTAATTTTATGTTGATAACAGGAGCTCGAGAAACCCAAAAGTTGAGCCTTCAACTCTGTCCATCCACGTTTTGGTTAGAAGGTAGCCGAGACGACGCCAAGCTCGATACGTACTCGACGTTAGTAGTCCGAAGCCATCGTTTATTACCGCAGCTTCGAGAATTGGAGTTCGCGATTCGGATTTAGATCTGTCGCCGTTATCCTAACCAACGCCGATCGCAAGGAGTAGTGAGTTTAACCTCTAAACTTTGACTAGGATTTTAACTACGTTCGAGGATTAGAATAATTGAATTTATCACGATTAAAAACTAATTAATTGGTGTCAGGTATAATTATTTTTATTTATAATCAAATCATCTATCGAAAATTGAAATTTACTAAGTATTTCAACAAATTAATTTAAAACAATATTAATTAGTTGGGTTGGACCGAACAAATATTGCCTGAATAAATAGTTTAATTTCTAATTATTTGTCACCTGATTCTTATTGCATAATTAACGAATTATCCTTAAGTAACTAGTATAGAGTGATTATTATGATTTTCTGGTGCTTGTGACCATGCATGAATTGTGTGAAATTGAGGCGTTCCTATTATGAATGGAAAATTTGATAAATGATACTCTATTTATGTGATGGCATGTAAAATCAATTTTTGAGCATGAAATGGCCTTGAGCATATATTTTGAGCATGATTGCTTGTGGTTGCATTGGATTAATTAAAAAGGAGATAATTTGGTTGCTTGACTGTCGTGCTTATGTGATCACATAATGGTTACCGTTTTCTCGAGTACGCGAAGACGAAGCCGATCACCGAGTACGAGCATCGAGCCTGGTAAGCTCATGCCGAGGATACTTGGAATCACATGACTTACTGGATGCCGGTCATGGCAAGCTATGGGCCAACACTCCTTACAGGAATGCCCGACCGTTAGTCCATGCCGAGGATACTTGGAACCACATGGCTTGTCAATCGCCGTCGCCAAAGGAAAGGGACGAAGTCCAATTCTGCTAGAAAAGCATGATCTTGTTAGATCGGGAACGGTCGTTAAAAAACTGAAATATGTGTGGTGCATTACGTGTGCAGTCTGTGATTAATGTTCTAGTTATATGTCTTGGCTGTGAGCGTGATTGCATTTGTTTGAATAATCTGTTTACGTGTGACCAAGGCAGGGTAAGTATGCATGTGGTTGTAATTCATAACAGTATTACGTCTGCTCTTATGATAATTTTTATGGTAAGAATTGCACATTGTTGTCTTGCATGTTTAGGATGCCTTGGGTAAGTTATTATCCAACTTGGACTTAGGTGTTGACTCACAGAGATTTTAGATATCACCCGTGGTTGTTAAAAAAAAAAATCAGGTCCATAATGTTGTGTTATTATCCAATGAGATTCGAGGTCCCGGTAGAGTATTTCTAAGATATTTCTTACGTTCCTATTCTTGGATTTGATCATGTCACGACGCTTTGGGTTCAGAAAGTACGAGGCTTCCTAGTACTCCATGTTTATCGAGCCTGGTTCTTCCGTGAGGGAGATAATTTATATGGGTCGATCCAGGGTTGTGACGGGCCACCCCCTGTGGCCCCGACCCAGACCTTCGATGCCATGGACCTGGATACTCCTTACGGAGAGGTGATAGATCTAAGGTGTGCTATGGATACGAGAGACTAACCTTGGACCTCGCTGGCTTTTCTCTGTGAGTTGGGACTTTAGTAATCTTTTGATAGTGACTATAGCTACATGGCGATGTCGGCCCCACTAGTTGATAATATGAGTTAACCCTAGTGACCCACTATCTTTTTTATGATCCTGTGGAGTGGCCCCAGAGATTGGGCATGTTGATGTTACTAGAACTCCGGTCGGTTAAGAAGTATATATGATTATATATATTTATGATGTTACTAATGGTTATTGCACACGGCTCCCTACTTTAATATTCCCGTTAATTGGTATATCTGAATGGAGTAAAACATTCCGCCTGCGCTAATAAGAATAATAATAAATAAATAAATAAAATGATGGATTGATGAGGTGCCTGGGATGTCGTCCTATTTATGACCTGAGGCGGTTTGGTAGGGTTATTGCGGGCCTGAGATTCGGGACATGACACCCATACAATCAAATCCTTAACTCCATAAATCAAGCTTATGATAAAAGAAATTATCTAAGAGTGATTGTCAATCAATCAAGATTCCTCACATGGAAATTAATGAGAATATCTTTCAATCAATTTAACTTAGAAACAAAATCCTAACTAGATAATTGATCGTTTGTGAGGGAAATTGAATCTACTAAAATAAGCAAGAATAATATTGATTAAACAATAAGGATAAATTAAAAATCAAAATATATTTGGTTATGATTATCGTATCAATCTGTCTCTACCATGAATCATGTTTGTTTCTATCAAAATAAAAGCGTTGAGCATATTAAGTACAAAAGACATAAAGATATATTTGTCATAAATCCTCAAAGTATAAATCAAAATATTTTCAATAAAATATGTGAATTTCGTTTTCTTCGAAATCAAATATAATTTCCTAACACGTGCGATATCTAGTACATTTGGAATCGCAAGGACTACTCCAGGGTGAGTTAATGTTGATGTCTTCGGTCGTCTGGGGACCCCTTAGGACGCGTCATTCTCCTACGGATCACTCTATATGTTTCGGAACCAAAAGGGTTAAAGGAACTTTTGATAACTTTGGAATTAGAACACGCAAACATAAAACTAAGGAAGAATAGATTCAAGATGCCCTTTGCATAATCTTTACATGGAAAACACACATCTCTTACAAGCTTAAACAATACTTATGAGAGCTCAACGATTTTGTTGACTTTTTGTTCTACTGGCTTAGCCAGTGATACCTTTAACTTAAGCATTGTTTTACTTATTATTCAACTCGGGCACTACTTGTCTTCAATCCAAGCTGGACTTACTTTTTAGTGTTAGAGTCGGTTACGAAAGTGGAAAGCTCCAAACCACTGCCCAATGTGCCAAGGAGGAATACAAGTTCAAGTAGAACTTTTCTACCTTGTGCAATAGTGAAGGGAGGGAATCTGAATCCATGCATTATATCCTCTCTCTTTTTTTCAAAATGAGCAACTTTATTCCATGTGGAGAAAGTAGTAAATAACTTTAAGATACAAACCCTACAAAGCAAGAAAAATAAATCTAAAAAGTGAATCAGTTTGCTACTACTTGCAAAAACTGGCTTTTCCTTCATAGACGGATATGTTGTATCATCAGTACTCGTACGGCGGCCGATCACCAAATCTTGCGTCGATAGGCACACACCGGGAAATTTCTCTCCTGTAAGAACGGATTTGCCAAAAGGCAGTGCACGCCTAAGTTCAGCGTCCTAAGCACCGTCACCTTGTAAAGAAGGTAACAACCCCAACAGGTTGAAGGAACACAGAAAACGTCTTGAAAATCCCATAACTACCTTTAGATTGGAATAGAAGAGCGCCCAAATCTAAGTCTAACTCTATATCGGAGATAGAAAAACTACAAAATGTAGAGCAGTTGATAGCAAAATCACTATCAGAATTTTGTCGAAGAACAAAGTAGAAAAGGATCTACCCTTTTGCTAAAGAAGGAAGCTGCCGAATCAGCCCTTGTCAAACACCCACCGGAAAACCGCCAACCACCGCTCTACGTTTTTTCCCTGTCAGGCACAGAAGTGCTAGGGCTAGATCTTAAGATGTTTGCACGATTTCAAGAGGGGCTTGGCAGAGAAAGGGATCGCAGCAGATGAGGGATGAGGGGATGGTGAGAAGGGGGAACAAACCAAGACAGAAAAGGACGGGGAAGGAAGCCTCCCTCAGGACGCCTGATACAGTAGGGGGCCGCGGCACCGATGGTAGAGAAATCCTAAGGGGGAGAGAGCGGTATCGGGAGGACGCATTATCGCTTTAAGAAGCACTAATCGAAGTATAGAGAATACACGGGAGCCCCTCTGCAGAATAAGTCATGGACATATTATATCGATACCAATTTAATCCCTTTAATTGGACTAATTTAATCTTAATTTTTTTGTATTTATGCTAATTTAGTCGGAAATTGCTAATGTGGACCGGATCATCCTATGTGGCATGGCCGACGCTGACGTGGGCTACTTTTTAATTTTTTTTTTCTAGTTATTGCTCTTAAATTTTCATTTTTTTTATCTTGGCAACTCACAACCCTTGCCGGTCTTGCCACGTAGGGTAGTCTGATATCTATACCAGCGATTTATGGATAAAATTGATCAAATGACTTGAATTGACCCAAATGCCCTTGTATTCACAGTCGATGAGTATCGTCGGTGACCAACGCATGACACAATGAAAAAAAAAGACAAAAAATAAAAGTTTATATTTTTTTTAAAAAAAATTAAAAATAATCCACATTAGCACTAGTCATGTCACGTTGGATGATCAACGTCCATATCAACAATTTACAAACAATATGAATAAATTGAAAAATTATCAAAACATTTAAGACTCAGTTGACAAAATTAAAAAGTTTAGACGGAATTAGCAAACATGCAATGAGTTAAAATTTAACTAACCTTACATGAATGATACGTAGCGTTTGAACTATATCCTCACGTTTTTGGTGCCATACGACTTAATGTAGCCAATTCAGTTATCCTTTTCAATCACATGTTTCTCATAATCAAGATTGACAAAAGGAAATTTTCCTAATCAATCAGTGAGAAACTTATTGTATGGATGTCATTTCAGTCTTAAACCTTTCAACTTTGTCAATTTAATACTAAACCATTTTAACCCTTTGTGTGATATTTCAATGTAGTCATCCCAATCAATTTTTCATGAAGGTCGAGGTTGTGGCGGTCTGGTTATTGCCGGCCGTCCTACGTGGCACATCGCTACATTAGTGGCTTCGACGAAAATTGGTCAGGAGGACTGCATGAGAATCTTGTGAAAAGGTTAATGACTAAATTGAAAAAAAAAATTAACAAGTTTAAAAATGAATTGACATCCGTATAACAGGTCTACGGATTATCAAGTAATTTCCCGGCTTAAGAAATGCATCAAAATTAATTGCGGGCCTTAATAGATTATCCTCCGGAACGAATTCCGGTTTGGCTCCTTGTGGATGATCCGGCTTGTTTAAAAGCCTTTTTCCGCTTTTCGCCATTGAAAGTTCATTAAATTGTTCTACCCTCAATATGTACCGAACCTTTTTCAGCCAAACCCTAGAGATTGCCTAAGATCCTGGGCAAACTTACTGGTCCAACAATGACTAGCTTCTTGCCTGAATGGTTTTTCGAACTTGAGAGACTTGAATTGAAGCTTGTCCCTCAAGGCTTCTTTACATTCTTTTTCTCCTCCTCCTTTTCAATAAACATCAAGCCTTTTTCATCGACCAATTAGGCCCTCTCTCTTGCAAGAGCATCCATACTTTCTTTTTATACTCACAGAAAAGAATATTTTGAGGAAGTCATTTTTTTGGGAAAATCACAATATTTTTCGGTGTTCGGCTGAAACCTGAAATTAACAAGAGAATATGTTTAGCCTTTTGGTATGGGTAATTAGATTTGATTTACCTCCGTCCACTTCTTTTTAATTATCTTTGTCTTTATTTTTATTATTTTATTTAATTTATTTCAAAAAATTCTAAATTTTAATTTTTTTAAAAAAATTTACCTTTCTATTTCTTTTTTTTCCCCTTCCCTTTTCTCATTCTTCTTCGGCCTGGCGATCGGCGCAGGTGAGGCTTGAGCTTGCCGATCTCACTCGCTTGCGTCAAGGCCTCACCATAGGCCGACAAGGTTTGAATAAGGGAAAAAAAGATAAAGAAAAGAGAAAATATAAAAAAAATAATTAAAAAAGAAATGTGAAGAAATCGAGGAAAGAAAGATGAAGGAAAATCTTTTTCCCTTATCAAAAGAGTAAATCATTTTCCTTACTTTTCAAGATACTTTTTCATGAGAGGAAAATGTTTTTCATGACTCATTTATTTTTTGTGAAACAAATATCAGAAAATACGGGAAAATATTTTTTCGCAAAATGAACGAAGCCAGTCCCGACCTCGATCCCGGTCCCGATCTAGATCTCCGGCCCCGACACCGACCCCGATCCTGATTGCCGGCCCCGCCCCGATTCCAGTCCCAATCCTGGTCGCCGGCCCTAGCCCCGGTCACCAATTGCCGGTCATCGTTCCTGGCCCCGGTCTAGGTCCCGGCCTTGGTAGTTGATCCCGGCCTCGGCCTTAGTCTCAGCCTGGCCCCAGCCTCGGCTCGATCTCGGTCCTAGTCTTGTTCCCCATTCCGATCCTCGGCCCCAACCCCGACACCGGACCCGGTCCCGCTCCCGATCTCCTGTCCCTGTTGTTGATCCCCGGCCCCAGTCTCAGTCCCGGTCCTAATCCCGATCCCCGGCCCCAAAACCGGCCCCGTCTTGGTCCCGATCCCGATCCCATGTCCCCCTCATTGGTTCCCAGCTCCAATCCCAGTCCCAGTCCCGGCCTTGGTCCCGATCATGATTCTGATCCCGGCCCGAACACCAATCCCCGCCCTCAATCTCTATCCTAGTCCCGATCGCCAGCCTATGTCGCCGGCACCGGCGTCGGCCCTAGTCGTCAGCCCTTGCCTCGGTCGCCGGTCCTGATCCCAGCCTTGGTCCCTGTCTTAACCCTAATCCTCGGTCCTCGTCCTTGGCTCCAGTTCCGATCCCCTACCCTTGGCCCCGGCCTTGAATCCCTATCCCCGGCCCCACTCTCGGTCCTTGGGATCGGTCTCCGGGATCAGCCCCAGCCCCGTTTAAAAAAAAAATGAGAGACTCAAATTTGAAAAAATGTTTTCACCTTTTTATTTTGGAGAATTCAATTTACTATTTCAATGAATAAAATCCTTGTTGACTAGAAAGTAATTTCCATTGACCAAATCATTTTTCGTGAGCCAAAATGGATGAAAGTACATAAAATACTTTCATTGAAAATACTTTTCCCAAAATAAATACACCCTTAATATCATTAGAAAATCTAAATCGGTATCCATAACGTATTCATCACCAAACAAGTTTTCACCTCACAAAAAATCTCAAATCGGTGTCTTGGACCAAAATCTTTCCTCCATTTACATGCATAAATGTCAAAACACTACGATTTAGATTTTCTACGTCTTCGACAAATAAAAAAAAAGGATTTTCTACTTCATATTTGTCGTTATTCACATTAAATCCGTCTTACATTTCTCTATTAATTGTGTTATAATGGACGGCATTCTAAAGAGAGATCTTAGATAAAATGCCAACGGATATTAGATTTGGTTTGGTATCGGTTTTTGGCTTTTCGCCGCACGAAAATTAGTTCGGGAAAAATGTGTCATGAAATATCGGTCTAGAAATTTATTTATTTATTTATTTTTTGCGAGGTGAAATTAATTTGTATAAATGTACTGATCGGATATTTTGAACCGGAGCAAACAGGGAGCCATATTCATTCCAACGACTCGAATCTGATGCAAGTTCAAGTTGGGCTATAATTGTTCAGAGGCATATAGTTGCCGCCCGCTAAGAATTTGTGCTGTCTGCGAGAATCTTTGAATCGCCCAGTTGATCAACCCCTCCGAATCGCATCATCAACACTGCCTCGAAGCTCCATCGCGCTTCGCTCTGAACTCGTCCACCGATAAGCTCGTCGGACTCCATTTTTCTCTCTCTGTGTGTAATGGACGGCGTTATTGACCGGAGCTCCGATCAGCGACCGACGGTCTTGGTCACCAACGACGACGGCATCGACGCTCCTGGCTTGCGCGCTCTGGTTGGCGCCCTTGTCTCCGCCGACAGATTCCACGTCCGAGTCTGCGCTCCCGATTCGTAAGTTTCAGTAATCGCGCCGGCTTTGACTTTTTGCACTCGCTAATGCCGTATGTGGTGCATGAAGGTCCTCCTATTCAATTTTTTAGCTGTGAGTTTTGCGATACGAGGCTCTGATTCTCTGGATTATTAGACCGTAGGAACTTGATGCGGGCTTTACGTTTGAATTTTGGGTGTTAGTGTGATGTCACTCTCTTTCGGTCTTCTTCGAGTTCAATAGTATATTCAGCTTGTGATTTTCAAGCTGTTTTTGGTTGATCTTTTGGATATCTCTGTATAGAATGTTAGTGTGCTTCAGCTGAATACGTAATTTACGAGTAAACGAGGACAAACTATGTAAGTACTTCAAGAAATGAAGTAAACGTAATTGTTAGGAGGATCTGAAACACTTATCAGTGAGGATATATATGAGCTGCTGGTTTTATTTCTTCTGACACAGTTTTGGTTGTCCGTACTCCATGGAGCTTTACTCTTGTTTTCCATCTTTTTTCTCAGTAGACACAAAAAAGAAAAACTCTTCGGTCGATGGAAATTCGCGCTGGACGTTTTGTGGGTTTCACTCTTGATATTGAAAGAGGTAGTAGTTTAGGAGGTTAGATAGTGATGAGTCTTCCTCTATTCCTAGCATGGCCAAGTCTGCTATACCAAGCCACTCACATATCAAGAATCTGTGGGATCCACACTAGGTACCTCTAAAAAGCACAAGTTAGCTTGTAATTTTTGCTCTGTGATTGGCTTTGTTCTCCACATCACTTATAAACTAAAGTTTATGCGACATATTCTCCCCGAGCACACTGGTTCATATTCTTTGGTGTTTTAAGACCGGTCTGTAGTCACATTGAAGTTCAAGTGAGCATATCATATGTCTTCCAACCTTTGATCACCTTGTCTGGCTTAAGAGTAAGAAGGTGCTTTCTCATGGTCGCAGGCTAAGAAACCACACAAATATGGATAACTTTCTATGCTTTAGACACAGAGTATTGGCAATGCAGCCCATCTTCTTTGGGTTTGCACCAAAGCAGGGCTTAATCAAGTTCCTGAGGCATGCAGAGAGCTGTTTGCCGTCCCATGCCCGCTTCAAATTTGGTAGTATTCCTCTCGAGCGAGATATCTCCTCTCTTAGAGTATCCTCACATTTAGAAAGACTCAGAAAAAAAAATCCCTTGATGGATAGGTAGGTCTTTATTGTTAGAAAGTCAAACCCGAACACTTGAACTATTAAATTGAAGGAGACTTTATGTGCACAAGGCCCATTGCAATTCTCTAAGAAAGCGACGTTGGATTTAATTTAATATTCCCTTCACTGTTAGGTGAAGAGATATTAAAAGTGTATAAGTACATTGTAATCCCGCTTTAGACCAGTGTGAGCTGGTTTGGTTATAATTCTTTCTCCTTGTTAAGAACTAGTTTGGGCTCTGACATGAATATTCGATCATTAATTAATGGGAGATAGATACTATAGTGCCTTGCATATACATGGAGAGGAGAAGAGAAGGGAGAGTTCCTGAATGTTAAGGTGTCAAGGTGGTCAAAAAAGGCCATGTTTTTTATTCCATTTGAGCAGCATGGATTTTTCTACCATCAAATTTGTGCGTATGCGTGTGAAGGTTAGAACCGACCTACTCTCAGTATTGGTGAGGACCTAAGGTACTCTACAAAGGGTCAAAGTTAGTTTTATGAAGTTTTGATTTTGAAACTTTGGTAGTTGTTTGTTTCTGATGAAAATATTCTCTCGCTTTGTCAATGTATGAATTGGATCCTAGTTGAAATACTGGTACAAATTTAGAGCAGCCCACTTTTCATTCATTGGATGGTAAAGGAGTGTTGGGGCTGCGGGATGGTGTTGTTAATTTTTCGAAATATGCATTCCTTTGATTTTTCTGATAGATAGATAGATAGATAGATATTTGTTTATTTATTTTTACACATTTATCTCTTTTTCCTCGCATGATTCTGCTTTTATTTTTCTGATTCTTTGGGGTTCATCGACCGCCCACTCCAACTAGTTTGGGATAAAAGTGTTGTTGATGTTGATATTGATGTTGATGTTGATGCTGATTTCTATTTCCTATTTGTAGTCCCTTTAAAATTTCAAATGATTCATGGATTTAATGAAATGAAATGCTTGTCTCATCCTGAGTTGCACTGTTGGCAGGGAAAAGTCTGCCGTCAGTCATAGCATCACATGGCGTCATCCTATAGCTGTCAAGCGAGTAGATATCGATGGAGCAGAAGCCTTTGCTGTCTCTGGTTTGAATCATCACCATTCATTGGATATTCAAATTTGAAAATTTCCTGTTGTCTAGTTCAATCTACTATCTCTTTGCCTTTGTTGTTGGACGGACTAGCATTTCCACTTTTGGTGATTCTCTAATATTCTTAAGAGGCTTGAGGAACTTACAGAAATAGACGAAAAGAAAATAAAACATCACTTGTGAACTAGACGTCATACGGTCATATGTAAGTCAACACCTGACTATTTTTTCTCGCAAAAGATTAGTCTGTATTTGGCAGATGATCCACTCATGAATCCTCTTCGTGAGTTCTTCCCCAACCCCCCCCCCCCCCCAAAAAAAAAAAAAAAAAAAAAAAAACACCATGATTGAACTCCCTAAAGCCAAGCCAAGATAGTTTTGTATAAAGCTCTTGACATTATTTGCCATTTTAAAGGTGGCTCTTGAAAATGGCAATGGAAGAGATATGGTGTGATCTGACCACTGCTCATAGATATATAGTATCTTGTAGTCCATTTGGACCATTCTTCTAGCTGAATGTGCTAATAATAGAAGCTTTTTCTATCTTTCTTCGGGAGCGACCTACCATATTTTCATCATTATTTTCCTCAAAAGTCGTGTCTAAATTTTTTTGTCTAAAATTTTGGGCTGATTTGCGCTGCAGAAGGAAGGAATATAGATGAGACTAGAAGATCTTTACCTTTATGTCAGGACAGTATTTAAACTTTCTAAAATGTGTTCTCATAGTTAAAATCCCCCATTGAACTATTTGTTTTTCTTCCGTTACTTTTATGAGTTGCTACCCGTAACTTCTTTTTCTAGTTAATTTTTTGGGCTTATCATGGACCGACTAATTTTTCTCCACAAGCTAAATCACATGAGTTGGGGTATACCGCGATTGTAAGGCAAGAGATTAGTTTTTTATGACAGTGTAAAGAGGTGCTGTGCTTTATTAACTTAGCCGATTCACATCTCTTATGTACTTTGCAGGAACTCCAGCAGATTGTACTTCTTTGGGAATCTCTAATGCAATCTTTTCTTCGATTCCTGACCTGGTACATCTGGCTTTTTTGCACAAACTGTTTGCTCTCCATTACCCCGTTCATTTTCAAGTGTCAAACTCAAACTCTTCTATACTAGGACAATGCACTAGCTTTCTATGAGCCTGCTACGGGACTTTGTCTATGTTAGTCTGTCAGAACATTATGCTCGTCTTAATTCGAAGTTTGCATAGCCCTTCTTTCCAACTTTGCTGGGCAGTATTATTCCATACACTGGTAGAATTTTTGCTTTCTGATTTCTTAATCAGTTCTTACATGCACACAGGTACTCAGTGGTATTAACAAGGGCAGCAACTGCGGTTATCACACGTCAGTAACGCATTCTTTTGGTCTATTCATGGAGTTCGCTTTCCATAGTTTTTGGTATCTCAATTGCGTAGTAGAGCCTCAAAATCCACTCAATCAGCCACCATTAATTGAAGTTATTTTATTTCCATAGTATAGTACTCCCACATCCCTTGTTTTGGCAAATTTGTGTGACACTCTTCATATTTTAAACACTGTAGGAACACTCCTTGTTAAGATCTGTTGGATCCACCAAATAAACACCATATGCTAGATAACTTTAATGTGCATGTTTTGTACAAGTAGACTGAAAAGATGATTTCCAAGGCATTTATTTACCTGTAATGATAAAAATGCTCATGAAGTGAAGGGCACGTTGTTTATGGATTTGGTGGATGTCACAGATTTTACCAGGTGCGTCTTTGAAATTGTTTTGCAAAAGGACGGTGGGTGCTCCCTCAAGTTGGTTAAATGGAGGAATTTATTACTCTCTGCAATATGGAGGAACTTAAATTTAGACTATAGTATCTCTACTTTCTCATAAGAAGAAAATTCATCTGCTTGACATGTCTGTTGAATATGGTTATTACAATAAATAGCAGAAAGTTTGGGTGAGCATATTTAGATTTTTGGTCACAGTAGATTACGGTTCTTGACTATAGAGGGTACAGTTTTGTTGTACCTTGTCTTGGGAGGGAGTCGGGAGAAAAGACTCCTTTCGACATGGACCTAAGAAGTTTAAGTCGGACATTGTCTGTATCTTTTTTTGTTTCCTCATACTAAGTCTGGCATTTTATCATAAATTGTGACCGGTTCAGTTGTACATTAAAACTTGCAATTTTCCATTCTTAAAGTACAGGAAGGATTTTGACCCAAAAAAAAAAAATATTTAAAGTACAGGAAGGATATAAGAGGTTTGACTTGAGTTTCAAAATAGATGTAAGCATAGTGTTAAATCCACTTACTGTGACTTCGGTGATTTAGTAGCTAGTGCCTTTGTATTCACAATGTAATATTGTGTGCTATTCTATTTCCTGCTGACATAAATGTATGCCTACGTGTTACATTACAGAGTTTACTCTGGGACTGTAGCTGGTGCTCGTGAGGCCTTCTTTAATGGTGTTCCTGCTGTCTCAATGTCATATGACTGGTATTGGCCACTAACCATTCTCCGCATGCTATGTTACTCAATTGACAGCTTGGTTCATAGAGAAAACCCAATACTTTGTTATAATCCATACTCGAGGCAGTCTCAAGTTCTTAATTTTGACTGGCTTATGATTTATGTTTTTCAATAATCTCTTCTTGGCCAATGAGAGACTAATCTTGTATATAATACAATGAAAATAGTTCTTCCTGCAGATTGACTTTTAATCTTTTGCACATCTACTGCTAACTATATTATTCTCTTCACACATGAGCTGCATTAAGGTGAAATGTTTTGCAAGTATAAACAGGAATTAAAATCTTTAAATTTTAACTAAAAGAGCTGTCAAGCTGCATGATATTGGAAATTTACCTCATCTTTACTGCGCGGCAATCATGGGCTTAGTTTCAAAATTTGTTCTGCTTGTATGTCCTCTCTAACATGTAGTTAGCAACCTTCATCTCCCATTGTAATGTCCATTAGCATGACCAGCGAGCATGCTTCCATCCTCCTTCTGACTCCCCTGCGTCCTTGCATGTGAAAGCTCATGCAACAATGTGTTCAAGAGATTATGAGAGGCCGCTTAATTCGATTTGTAAAACTGGGCACAAGCTATTCCAAGCCCGTTCAACCCTTAAGAGGAGGCATGGTTAGAATACAGTTGACTTAGCTGAATCACGTTATCTAGAAATGACTATATGAGAAAGAAATAACACTCATAAACAAAACTGAAAGAGGAATCGTATATAAAGGTAAAATCTACACTTGCGAATTGAGAAAGTGACATCCTATTAGTTCATTATAATCTTATGTGAAAATTCAGTCAAATTTATACTAGTTTCTAGTTGTTCATGTCAGACAATGATCAAATTGGAGAAATAGTTACTTCTGATTTATTTCCTTGTTTTTTCACCCTCTGTGTCTAGTTACATTTGATTTGTAAAGCAGGAATATGTGGCCAACGTCTGTAGGGTGGACTGTGTGTCCAACTTATAACCTTGACCTGTCTATTTCTTGGTTTCTACCCGAGCCAAATTTTAAGCTCATAATATGAATGAATGCATATACACCAATCTGCCATATAAGTATGGTCTCTAGCAATTCTACTATAACTGAACTTGTTGAACAAATTTAAATTGCCAAGATGGTTTTCTATGCACACTTTGGAAATGTCTCCAGTTCACTTGAATATATCATGTTACCAGCATGAGGTTCTCATGGTTCTAATTTGATATGTCGGGTAAAAAATATCAAATTAGAAAAATAGGATGCAGTGCAAATTTTTAAAGGATTGTACCAAATACATTGCAGGAAACATATCGCTAAGATTTTGACCGAGGGTACTGTTGGAATACTCTAATATTCACTTACAGATGCCATCAAATTGGCTTATATTACTGATCTCTAATGGCTCAGTGGAAAGTACACATTTGCACAGAATAGGAAAACCTTGCATATAACCACCGCAAAGTTGGTATCTCTAAAGCTTACCCTTGTTGCTTACTCCTGATTTCAGTATTGGCTTTCAGGGTTGGAGGTAAAAGCAAGGTTGATGACTATACTCTTGCTGCTGAGGCTTGTCTACCTATAATAGGTGCAATACTCGATAGGATCAGAGACCACAGTTATCCAAATGGTTGTTTCTTGAATGTAGATCTACCAACAGATGTTGCAAACCACAAGGTAAATTTCACAAATTGCTCTTTGATAGCAGGCATGCCATAATTGGGATGATTAATCTATACAATCGCTATCACTATTTCACATATCTATATATTTCACATAGGTGTCTCCTCCAGGCATACTTTCAACATCTCCTATTTGCCATGTGCAATGTAACTTTCAAACGGTGAAGTGTTTGTCAGTCCCTGAAAAAGAGAAAGCTTTATTTGGTCCATTTTGTTTTTTTCCACACAAGCTCATGATTCCAGGAACATGCATTCGAATCTCTTCCCTGTCATACTGTTTGTACTTTCAACTTGTCAGACGCCCTTGTCCTTGCGAATTTTCTTATTTGTAACAATAGCTCCTGGCTTTTTTCAAAGAAGACACCTCATCTCTTGGGGAGATCTGGTCTAGACTCAATTCCAGTCTTTTGTGTGCAGTAGACCCCACACTTGTCTTTGTTTGGTATATCCTGTTTTTAGTTATTTGGGGGAATCATAGAACGTAAGCATGGGGGAACTGGTCTCAGTTTAGATAAAGATGCTATTGCGCCTTTATATCTTGAAATTGAAGAATCAGACTGCAAAGTAAGTGATTCTAACTTTTGGATAATTTGATAACCAGAGATTATTAAAAGGGACCCAGACAGGTCAAGCTGTCTTATGACACGTGCTTTACTGGAATCAGAGTCTTCACGAGCCAACTTTTACCTGTTCTCCTTTATGGTATTACTATTACTACTGATTATGGGATGATTCCTGCCTTGAGTCGAATGGTCATGTGCTGTTATCCTTCACCACTTTCTTTAGGCTGTGACCAGATTGAATTGCTATAGACTTACAAGTGGGAAGGATTGTGAAATAGTTGCTCCAAAAGTTCCTCCAAGTGCCCTCGCCTTTTCATATTTTTGCTTTTCTTCTGACCAGCTGTTAGAGCCTCATGCCAGCACTTGTTAGGGAGAGCACGGATAATTGATTAGCTTAAAAAAGTTTAAAGATCAACCTGTTGAACCCCAACCTCCTTTGATTGACATCGGATGTAGTCTTCTTCATTTCATGAGATTTCAGATGAATGACCTTTTAAATGCTCAATGAGCTCTAACGCTTGCCACTTCTTGTCATCCATGAATACTGAATAGAGAATGCTTGCAACTTTATATTTATTGTAGTCTGGAACTTTTTCTTTGCAACTTTATATTGGAATTTGGAACTTTGATGTTAGGGTCCTAATTATCTATAGTGCGACTTCTCTGGAATATTTGGCCAGAGTTTTGTTGCTTTGAGGAGGATGTAATGACATTTCACCAGTTCTTTATTTCCTTGAAAGGGATATAAGCTGACTGACCAGGGTAGAAGCTTTTTCGTGATGGGATGGAGACTGGTGTCCTCAGAAACGCAAGGTGGACAAATGTTGTCAACAATGACTATGGATAAAGATGTAGCAGATTTGCCTGATATGGATGTATCAACAATCTCAGCAGAACATCGTCTGTTCAAGAGAGAAGTGGGTCTTCATCAATCTTTCCTTTTGTTGTCAAGAAGCTGTTCTTGCACATGTCATTTTGATCTTTGACTTGGTGGTTGCTAGTGCCTGTACATTGCAAAGTTAAATGCATTCTGATTGAATTAAGTTTTCATCAGTCTCCAAAAGGTTATGGTCTTTTCATGGATCGAATTTATCATGCAAAGCGTCTCATGCACAGAATATAGGGGCTCTTCTAATTAGCTGCATATATTCTATCAGCAAGAAAACTTGGGGACAGAAGGATAGAATTTAGGGGATCACATTATCAAGATGTCTGAAGCTTTTTCCTTTAAATATGCCATCAAAGTTCATGTTAATGTTTCTCGAAACAATATTGGTGTTTTATTTTTTTACGTTTTATTTTATTATTATTTATTTTATTATTATTATTTTTTTTTTTTGGGGGGGGGGGGGGGGGGGGGGGGGGTTGGGGTGGTGGAGGGGAGGAGGAGTAGGGAGGAATTATGGGGTTTTATGTGATTGAGCGCGATTGTAGATTGTTTGTCTCTTCTAACACTAATTTGAACATTGTCAGGTAAGGAAATCTCAAGTTGATGACAGCGATATGGACCACCAATCTCTTCAAGAAGGATATGTACGTTTTTCTGCTACCTAGTTGCATAATTTGTATGAGTTGATGCCAAAGGTGTAACTTACTTGACATTATCATTTTTCAGATTACCGTCACCCCTCTGGGTGGCCTTTCTCCTGCTGAGAAAGAATTTCAGGCCTTCTTTAAAAATTGGCTGCCAAGTTTATCTGAACGCCTCTGTTCATCAGCCTTGTAGTTCTCCAATTTCCATGTGAGTTGCTACATTACTAAATATTGAAGAGTTGTAAGCATCAGCTTTCGGATAGGGGCACAAAACTTTATCTTAACTGGTTGAGTTCTCATTCAACTGAAAGTTCTTTTGGAATTTATGTCATACAATGTTCTATCGATTGTCATCGGTAGTTAATTATCAGTACAAATACTTTAGCTGCAATGGCAGCCCTATAGGTCCACAAAATTCTTTTGGAAAAAATTTCCTTTTATGGTATTTTAACTAGCAAGTTTTTCTTGGCCTCTCCACCCTCAAATTCCATGTCTGCCATTTTGTAGCTGTGTAATGAGAAGCAATATAACGGAAGGTACTCTATTTTCTGATGCTCTCTTTTTCGTTTTGGCAGATGTTGCTGATTTTCTCCTAGAAGCAGATTATATTCCTAAAAATGCATCTTGGCCGATAGGTTCAGTGGTTCCATTCAAAGCACCGTGAAGCTCTATAATCAGCTTATTCTGCTTTGTCTTGTTATTATCCCTTGCATATTGTGGGATTCTGAGGGTGCAATTAGTTTCTGCGAGAACAGTAGTCAAGAACGTCTGCGTAAATTGTTATTTAAGAACACTTATCATCGTGCAAGGACACCATCTTCAGTTTCATAAGATGAGTGTGGATGATGCTCATCAGTTTAATAGCTACCTTTCTATTTGGAATAATGTAATAGCCACTATACCTCAAGATTTCATCCTATGTGGTTGCTTCTCCTCCTTTTAAATCCTCAGTAATCACCTCGAATCTCGGGACTAATTTTGCTACTCTCCATGATTGGCCCCGGCTTCATCACATGCACAGCAATTGCTTCTTGTTCGAGATCTTGTTCCACTTGAAACTGCATGCTCTTGCGTACGATCGATTGTTAGTGCGACAGGTTAGTGAGGGGAGAACATCTCTTCCATCTTTGTTCCCGTGTTGTTTATGGTAACAGTCCTTTCTTGCATCGTGATCCAACTTTCCTAGCCGGGCAAGTTCAGATTGAGAAGCTTCATTCTCTAACTAAGAGAAAAGGACCCGTCCCGATCGATTATCTAGTGCAAGAAGGGCTCCAAGGCAATTTAGTCGATGGGCAGGACTCGAAGGCTTAATTTTGACAGAGTCAAGACGATAATAATCTTTAATTGACGGGCAGGACCTGAATGGGCTCATCCCGAACAAAAATATTATGTGATTAGTAGTGATGGGCTGGCTTGGAATAGTGAGATCGAGATTTAACTAGCCTCGACGTGCCCAGTGATAATCAATGCTTGTGCAAAGTAATTCCATCCGTAATTTAAAAAAAAAAAAAATCTCGGACTCTTTCGCACTAGAGATAGATGCTACAATTCCATAAGACAATCGATGAGCCAAAAATGATGAGATACAATTTAAATTGAACATCAAGCTGGACTTTTCATCACAGTCCGATTTACTTTAAAACAACAACGAACCCACGCTCTTGAGACTCGAGAGTCGGACAACAGTAACTACCAAGTTCTTGATTAGCATTGGTTGTGATGTACTCTCCAATTCATGTTCGGAGCTTTCAACCAATTTAGTTGAGCTTTTATACAGACTAATTTGCAGAGAACGTGACATAAAAAGTAAATATTTACTCCAAACACAATCATGATGAGCTTCCATTATAAATGTTCAGATTTATCATTCATCTACCTGGAGCCACTCTCAAGCCGCTCATTAATTCATCACTAATGCAACACCAAAAATAATAATTTACTCTAACTACAATTATATCACTTTCCGTGAGGGCAAACTCGATCCATTTGTCAAAGTGCTGAAAATCTTGCCGCCGCCGCCACCAAACTTGCTGCAAAACTCATTTTTTTCTCGATTGGTTGGTTACCTCAATCATTTCACAAGTCTTCTTGCTGCTCCATTGAAGATCATAAGTCTCTCTTGTAGACTCATTTTCTTCGATCAGTCATCGATGCCAATTTGGATCCGCCACGACGGTAACTAATTCAAACGAAACTCGCTCCGTCCTGCACCGCACCTTCTCAATATACCTTGTCATGCTTCAACTACGTGAATTCAAACAACATATCAAATTTGTTCAAAACCTTATGCGAAGAGCATATCTGCAAGAAGATTATCAGCGCGATGATCCCCTCTTATCGCCGATTCCTGGTTATTCGATCTTAATCGACTCCTCGTGTTGCTTCAGACTGTCCCTGCCCTCCTTCAACTTGGACAATGTATCTGAGGAAACAATGAGAATCATGGTTCATTATGTGTGACAATTAGATATTCAGTTTCTACAACCAAATAACCTCGCCATTCACAGCCTTTTGCAGTTCAGAATTTCTTCAAACAGCCCTAAGTATTTCGCATGACTCCGCACCTAAAATTTCACGCTTAATTTCTAAGAAATAACTCAAACATTTTGCTCAAAACGGAGAATACACAATCAGAACTTTTGAATGACAGAGTCGAATCCCATTCGCTCCTTCTTCACCCTCACCGCAACCCCAACTGCCGGACAGAACCAAGAATAAAATGCAAGAAAGCGTTGCGATTAAGTACTCTCTGGAGAAAAAAATGGTAAGTAATTGCATTAAAGCGAAATCCTTAAACATGTCAAATTAAAAAAAAAAAAATTCATTGAAACTCATGCTCGGTGTCAAGTTGAAGTTGAGTGTCCTTGAGCTGAATACGCAGTTTACGGATTGAGACGAGGACAAACTACGTGAGTAGTTCAAGAAATGAGGGGAAAATAAATTGATCATCCCTCTTTAAAATAAATGAAAGTGAGGACTTAAGACTAAGAAGATACTTTCTCATGGTCACAGGCTAAACAACCACACAATATGCATTTCTATCGATGCTTTACTCGCAAGGCAGCCCATCTATTTTGGGTTTGCACCAGAGCAGGGCTTTAATCAACTTCCTGAGGCATGCAGAGAGCGGTTTGTCGTCCCATGCCCACTTCAAATTTGCTAGTATGCCTCTCTCTAGCGAGATATCTCCTCTCTTAGAGCATCCTCACATTTAGAAAGACTCCGAAAAAATCCGACGATGAATAGGTAGGTCTTTATTGTTAAAAAAGTTGAACCCGAAAACTTCGACTATTAAATTGAAGGAGACTTTATGTACATAAGGCCCATTGCAATTTTTGTAATAAGGGGATGATGGATGTACTTTTAAGATTCCCTCCATGTGCAATTCCCAATGAAAGATGACTGGGTAATTATCTCGCACATAAAGTGCAAAGGCAAAAGATGCAGAAGGACAGGATGTTTTGCATATGGAATGGAAGAATAGGCAGGGCATATGAAGATTTACTTACAAATAACTATAGAGAATCTAAAAGTTTGAGGTACTTGCGATCCCGTTTTAGACCCATGTGAGCTGGTTTGGTTATAGTTCTTTCTCTTTGTTAAGAACTAGTTTGGGCTATGACCTGCATATTTGATCATTAATTACGGGGAGATAGATATGATAGCGCCTTGTATATACATGGAAAGAAGAAGAGGGGGGGAGCTCTTGAACGCTAAGGTGTCAAGTTTTCAGTGAACGAGAGAACGAGAGAGCGAGAGAGCCAACCTACTCTCAGTATTTCATGAGGGCCCAAGGCACTCGACAAAGGGTCACAGTTAGTTCTCCAAAGTTATGATTTCGAAACTTCGATAGTTGTTTTTCTCTAGTTTGAATCGTCGCTATTCACTGAATATTTAAATTTGAAATTTTACTATTGTCTAGTTCAAGCTACTATCCCTTTATCTGTGTTGTTGGATAGACTGGCATTTTCACTCTTGGTGATTCTCTAATATTCTTCATATGCTTTGAGTAATTACAGAAAGAGACTAAAAGAAAAGAAACATCACTTGTGAACTAGATGTCCATACAGTCATATATAAGTCAACGCCTATCTTTTATCGCAAAAGATTGGTCTGAATCTGACAGATAATCCGCTCATGAATCCTCTTGTGTAATTGTTTTCCACCAATGATTAACTCTCTAAAGCCAAGATAGCTATGTATAAAACTTTTAACATTATTTGCCATTTTAAAGGTGGCTCTTGAAAATGGTAATGGAAGATGTATGGCGTGAACTGAACACTTGAGAGTGTGTGTGTGTGTGTATATGTAGATCTTGTAGTCCATATGGAGTATTCCATCTGGATAGTATCTCATGGGTGACATACACTTAATCTAACCGTTGATTCGCATCCGACGGTCCAGATGGAGGCCACATCATCTGAAGAGGAGGCGAAAAATTCGGCGGCAAGCTCACCACTCATTGAGTGACACTTGGCTCTTGGGCCCCACTTGCCAAATTTTTTTGAAACGCGCGGGCTAGTTTCTCTGTCTCTCCTATCTCACGAGAGAAAAGGCCTTTGACCCTCTCTCCCCTCTCACTTTATCTCCCAAATCGACGACGCCCGACGACCGCCTTCTCCGCCGTCGCCTCATCCCTCCTACGTCGCCTGCAAGTCTCTCCGACGCCCTAGCAAAGAGGTCCAACGAGCACCTCCGCCGTCGGCACGTCCCTTCTCTGCAGTTCTCTCCTTCCCAAATTGATGACGCCCTAGCAGAGAGCTTTCGTCCCCCTCCCTCTCGTCCTTTGCCTCCGCCCCCGCCTCCCCCCCATCCCTCCTTCTCTCTCTCTCTCTCTCTCTCTGAAAACTTCTTGGAGTTCCTGTTGCCCAACTCAGGATTTTCTTTTCTTTGCTAGAAGATAGCTCGAAAGGTAATTGTCTTCAATTTACTCCAAAATGTGTGTAGTTTTTGTAGAATTGGTCCGTTGACAAATTTGGAGATATATTTTGTAGGGTATTTTATGTTTCTTTACCGTGAGGATGAGTGTTCTTTGTCTCCTTTTCTTGTATATCTCAAATGTGGTTCTGCAGATCACCCTGTTCTTTGGTGTAGTCTGGGGTTCTGTCTTGAAAGAGGTTGAATTTATGATTGTTAGAGGTGGGATAAAAGCATAATGGAATTTTCTGGCGCAAGGAAGGTTGCGTTGGATCGAAAGTTAATCTTGCTAATTGTTAGGGGTACTTGTGTGTGGGTTTCTGTCTCAAAATAGATATAAAACTGCCTTCTCCTTTTCTTGATTTTTGTTTGTCCGACTGAGTTATGCTACTTAGTTTGCTTCAAAAGATATCTTTTTCTCAGTATAATGGCTGTGCTTTGCACCTAGAGGACTTGCTTAAATCTGAATAAATTTTCTTTTATTGTAGGGGTTTAATCAGAACGTATTGCAAAGCGAATTTTGTCGAGATTATTATTTCTCTGCTCTAAAGACATTGGATGGCTGAATTAGAGGTCATCCCTCACACGCACTATGTGAAATAGTACATCTCTACTTCGTAAGGCAGTTAGGGAGGGATCAGCTACTGTGCCAACTGGATTGATTTTTCACTGTAAATCTTGCTTAAGCTGGAAAAACATATAGATTACGGTTTCTCATTGACATTTCTTACAGCGATTAATTAATTAAAGGATCTCTGATTTTAATTCGTCTTCTCATTTATGCTCTGGATTCCTCATCTCTTTCGGACAGAGATAGACTGAGATTGTGGTCTAGTGGAAATTTTGCAGCATAGTTATTTATGTTCAGCGCACAAGTGAATCTTCAAAATTTCACCTAATGCCACACTGGGGGTTATCAATAGCACAAGCTTGCAAATAAAAAGCAAGCTGCAAAAAGATTGTTTGAAATTCATATCTACTGTGGAATACAAATTTCAAAATTCACAACCTCAAACTCTGAATTGCATTTATCCATCACAAAATAATAAAGGGCTCGTCGCAGGATGTGGAAAGCAAAAACGGAGGAACCAAGTTCAGTAGCTCCCCCCAACAAGATGATCAAGTTAGACAAACGAAAGGCACACATAAAGACCGATCAAATAACAAGAAACATCATAATAAAAGTCATCTTAATCTTCTGGAATTGACGATGCAGTCCATTTCATTGATACATGATTTGTGATAGGTCTGGCTCTCCACAGTTACCTACAATTTAGTGTTCATAAACACAGAGTTAGCCACGCCATTTCTTTAGGGCATATAAGTCAAGCCATCAAGGAAAAAAAATGTATTGAAGCAGAGGAATAAAGAAATCATCTAGAAGGCTGTTATAGGCAGCTTCAAAGCTCCTTGTAATCTTTTCTACAAGAAGCAATAACACACTTATCTGAAATCGATTGCAAGAAAGCACATGCTAAGCAAAATTTTGACATTTGTTAATGAGCAGTTTCCGCTTTGGCTGCCCGACAACAATGCATACAATTGTCAACAATGCATATTTACCTTGTGTAAAATGCACATAATTATCAACAATGCGAAAACTCGGATTCTGTGTGAAATTACTCTTTGAGACAAGCAAAATGTACCTTCTCAAGTGGATAGGCGTTTTGCCACAACTAGCACATTTACCTTGTGTGCCAAAAATTATTACAGCACCTCGATAGAGCATGCGCCGACAACAGGCTCGTGATCGGTGTTTCCATATTGCACAGCCAACTTGGCCTACAACTGTGAACAAGGCTCCAAAAGAACCAGACTCCCACTTTCTTCACGGTACTCTATCTCTCTTCTCCATGAATCACAGAGTCAATGCTCTCAAGCAAAGAAAAAGCTCCGCAGGAAAAGGAGAAACTTAGTAGTTTTATACCTATTTGAAGACAGACACTACAGAATACTACAACATACCGTAACTCCAACAACTACACAACAAAATATATCCTCAAATTTGAGACGTACAAGAAACAAAAGCGGACAATAACACCTCCTACGAAACGAAAAATAACAAACGCAATATATCCCCAAAGTTATAAACGAACCAATTTCCGCAAATACTGCAAACATTTTGCAGTAAATTGGAGAAACTTACCTTTCGATCTCTCTTCTAGCAAATAAACGAAGACCCTGCTTTGGGCAACGGAAAATTGGAGAGAAGGTTCCAGAGAGAGAGGGAGACGAAGGGATGAGGTGACCGCGGAGGCCAAAGCAGAGGCGGATGAGAGCTCTTTGTTATGAACGTCGTCGATTTGGGAAGGAGACACCTACAGCGTCGTCTGAGGGATGAGGCGACCGCGGAGGCAGAGGCGTTCGTTGGAGAAGTTCCCCACACCTCGACGCTAGGGCGTCGGAGAGACCAGCGTGTCGTAGGAGGTATGAGGAGACAGCGGAGACGGAGGCGAAGGAGTTCGTCGGACCCGCTAACGCGTCGTCGATTTGGGAGGGAGAGCCGAAGGCGTCGTGCAGAAATCTGGGGAGATAGGAGAGAGGGTCGAAATAGGAGAGAGAGAGAGGGGACGTTCCTCTTGTCTTTCCTGGAAGACAGGGGCTCGCCCGCGCGTTTCAAAAAATTTTGGCAAGTGGGGCCCAAGGACACGTGTCACGAATGAGTGGTGAACTGGCCGCCCAATTTTTGGCCTCCTCTTCAGATAACGTGGCCTCCATCTGACCGTAGGATGTGAATCAACGGTTGGATTTAAGTGCATGTCACCCATGACATACTACCACAGTATGTCATGGGATCCGGATCCATTCCATCTACCTGAATGCCCTAATGATAGAAGCTTTTTGTAACCTACAATATTTTCATCATTGTTTTCCTCCTCAAAAGTTGTGTCTAAAATTTCGGGCTGAGTTGTGCTGCAGAACGAAGGAACATAGATGAGACCAGAAGATCTTCAATTTATATGTCAGGATATAAATTGAACTTTCCAGGATTTGTTCTCATAGTTAAAATTGACTTTTGCGTTGAAACGTTCCGATGGTTCTTCTAAAGGCAGGTGACCTGAGGGAACTTGGCTCTACATTCCTCCTTTTTAGAGGGGGAAATGTTTAAAAGTGAGAATGAATGGTCAAGATCCCTCATGTCACCTGCTTTTATGGCAGGTGATCCACAAGGTCTTCAATGACCATTGAACTATTTGTTTTTATTCCTTTTCTTTTATGAGTTGCTGCCCTGTGACTTCTTTTTTTCAGTTAATTTTTTGGGCTTATCATGGGCCGACCAATTTTTTTCTCCACATGCTAAAGCACATGAGTTGAGATATACCGCGATTGTCAAGCAGGAGATTAGTTATTTACGACAATGTCAAGAAGTCCTGTGAATTGTTGTCGTAGCCAATTCACATC
The DNA here is from genome assembly GCA_028455895.1 of Rhodomyrtus tomentosa. Classification (NCBI taxonomy): domain Eukaryota; kingdom Viridiplantae; phylum Streptophyta; class Magnoliopsida; order Myrtales; family Myrtaceae; genus Rhodomyrtus; species Rhodomyrtus tomentosa. Next base: position 40,579,056 of record JAPCWY010000003.1, on the reverse strand, counting down.
TCTTATGTACCTTGCAGGAACTCCAGCGGATTGTACTTCTTTGGGATCTCTAATGCAACCTTTTCTTCGATTCCTGACCTGGTATATCTGTGGCTTTTGGCGCAAACTGTTTGCTCTCCGTCACCCCATTCTTTTCAAACTGTCAAAGTCAGACTCTTCTACGCTAGGACAATGCAGTAGTTAGCTTAGCTACGAGCCCTCTGTGGGACTTCATCTATGTTTGTCTGTCAGGACATTATACTCGTGTTAATTCAAAGTGTGCGCAGCCCCTCTTTCCAACTTTTCTGGGCAGTATTATTCCTATACACTGGTAGAATTTTTGCTTACATGCACACAGGTACTCAGTGGCATTAACGAGGACAGCAGCTGTGGTTATCGCACCTCAGTAAAGCATTCTTCTGGTCTATTCATGGAGTTCGCTTTCCTTATTTTTTGGTATCTCGATTGTGTGTCGCTCTTCATATTTTAAGGACTGTAGGAACGCTCCTTGTTGAGATCTGTTGGATCCACCAAATGAACACCATTTGCTTAGATAACTTTAATGTGCATGTTTAGCACAAGTAGACTGAAAAGATTATTTCCAAGGCATCTATTTGCCTGTGATGATAGAAATGCTCATGAAGAGTGAAGTCCACTTTGTTTACGGATTTGGTGGATGTAACAGATTGTGCCAGGTGCATCTTTGAAATGGTTTTGCAAATTAAGCACGGGTCTTGCTCCCTCAAGTTGGTCAAAATAGGGGCGGTGGAGGAATTTATTACTCTCTGTAATATCGGGAAGCTCAAATTTACACTTACGTATCTTTACTTTCCCATAAGAAGAAAATTCATCTGCTTGACATGTCGGTTGAATATGGTTATTACAATAAATAGCAGAAAGTTCGAGTGAGCATATTTAGATCTTTTGTCACGGGAGATTAAAGATGGATCTTGACTTTAGCGGTTATAGTTTCGTTGTACTTTGTCTTGGGAGGGAGAGTAGGGAAAAAGTGACTCTTTTCAACGTGGACTTGTAGATAATTCTGCTTGACTGTGACTTCCATCCTTTGTAATCAGTAGATAATTCTGTGTTATATTCTATTGACTGCTGGCATGAATGTATACCTACTTGTTACATTACGGAGTTTTACTCTGGAACTGTAGCCGGCGCTCGTGATGCCTTCTTTAATGGTCTTCCTGCCGTCTCAATGACATATTGACTGGTATGGGCCACTAACCATTCTCCACATGCTATGTTGCTCAATTGACAACTTGGTTCACAGAGAAAACCCAAGACTTTGGTGTAGTCCATGCTCAAAGCAGTCTCAAGGTCTTACTTATGACTTATGACTGGCTTAGCAATTTTATGTTTTTCAATAATCTCTTTTTTGGGCCAATGAGAGATTAATCTCGTATATGATACAACCTGAACCTGCCACCTCGTTGGGAAAAGTGAAAGGAAATAACGCCAATAGTCAACTTCACTTTCCTCCGCTCGCCTGAATTAGTCAAGGGGCCTCTTCTTGCTCGTTAGAGCTAATGAAAGCAATTCTTCCCGCATGACCTGCATTAAGGTGAAATGTTTTGCATGTATAACAGGTGTTAAAATCTTAACTTTTAACTATAAAGAGCTGTCAAGTACAGCTGCATTATATTGGAAATTTACCTCATCTTTGCTGGGCGTCGATCATGGGCTTAGTTTCAAAATTTTGTTCCACTACTATTTCTTCTCTAGCATGAAGTTAGCAACCTCCACCCCCAATCGTAAATATCACATAGCCCACGTATTGTATATAAGGTCGATTGTAATGATGTACAAATTCATACTGAATACAGAGGAAATATATTTTTTCATGGTATTAGAATCTAAGGTTTGCTCCTTGTGATTACTGTACGTTATTTCCCGATTACAGCGGATTGTTTCTATCTTCCAACACTAATTTGAACATTGTCACATAAGGAAATCTCAAGGTGATGCAAGCGACATGGACCACCGGTCTCTTCATGAAGGAAAAGTACGTGTTTCTGCTGCCTATTTGCATAATTTGTATGAGTTGACACCAAAGGTGTAACTTACTTGATTATCATTTTTCAGATTACAGTCACTCCTCTGGGGGCCTTTCTCTCCTGCCGAGAAAGAATTTCAGTCCTTTAAAGATTGGCTGCCAAGTTTATGTGAACGCCGCTGTTCATCAGCATTATAGTTCTCCATTTTCCATGTGAGTTGCTATATTAGTACGAGTTTTAACCATGGGCTTTCTGACGGGTTTTTTTTTTTCCAATTTAATAATTTAAAAAAATATATACAAAATTAGATACTATTTAAAAATATTTATAACCTTAGGTCTCGCACGTTGGGGAGACCAGCGCACGAGTCCCCCCGCTGGTTGGTAGAGCGCGCGGCCAGTTGCGTGCCGACGGTGACAGCGTTGGCGTCACGCGACTGCGCAAAGAGCCTTTTCAGGTTCTTGCGCCCGTGCAGATAGCCTTTTCGGGCTCACGGGAGCAAATTGCGCTCGACAGAGCCTGAAAAGGCTTTGTTGTGCATATAGGGAGCATTTTGCTCCATGCTCCCTCATTCATTTTCCCCCTTCTTCTCTTCTATTCTCGCTCTTGTTCGCCTCCTCTTCTGTTCTCGCTTTCGTTCGTCTCCTCTTCTGTTGTCACGAGAGAATTCATTTTTCCTCGCCCTTGTTCTCTCTCCAGGTATTATTTAGACGCTCGTGTTTTATGTTTTGTCCGTTCGTTAATATTTTTATAATGTTTAAATTAATTTATGAATTTTGGACTTTGCATTTCCTGATGATGTTACTTAAAGTTTCATATGTTACTTTGCATTTCCTATTGCTGCTACTTAAATTTTGATACGTGTTGTATGGTTTGTCCATTCGTTGTTCTCGTTAGCATGTTTTTTTTTGTTATTATTTTTTATAATGTTTCAAATAATTTGTGAATTTTTTACTTTGTAGAATTTGAGATAAAAGAAAAAACCAATCGGTGTCTTCAGTCAGTGCGTGCGTTCCGTTGGCAGTTTGAGGTAAATTTCTCTGTAGTACTTTTTTTTTCAATTTGTTAGGTATATATATTATTTATTATTTATTATTTATAGATGAATAATTTATTTACATTTTTGATTATTTTATTGTTATTATTATTTACAAATTTATAAAATTATTTAAATAATGTAAGAATTTAGGAACGAGTAAGGACTGTTTAAATCCTAAAAAATGTCCTCTATTCCATTTGTTATATGAAAATATCATTATGAGATTTAAAAGACAATACCTATGCTACTGAAGATGCGTCAAAAGCATTAATTATTTCGTTGCTCTCGTTAGTATGTTTTATTTTAAATATTTTTGGTAATGTTTCAAATAATTTATGATTTTTTTACTTTGTAGAATTTGAGATAAAAGAAAAAATCAATCCAGTCAGCGCATGCGCTCCATCGGCAGTTTGAGGTAAATTCCTATGTAGTACTTTTTTTTTTTAAATTTGTTAGGTATATATATTATTTATTATTTATAGATGAATAATTTATTTACATTTCTGATAGTGTTATTGTTATTATTATTTACGAATTTATAAAATTATTTAAATAATGTAAGATTAGGAAGGACTATTTAAATCTTAAAAAATGTCCTTTATTCCATTTGTTATACGAAAACATCAATCTGAGATTTAAAGTACAATACCTATGCTACTGAAGATGCGTCAAACGCATTAATTATTTCGTTGCTCTCGTTAATATGTTTTTTTTAAATATTTTTGGTAATGTTTCAAATAATTTGTGAATTTTTCACTTTGTAGAATTTGAGATAAAATAAAAAATCAATCCAGTCAGCGCGTGCGCTCCGTCGGCAGTTTGAGGTAAATTCCTATGTAGTACTTTTTTTTTCAATTTGTTAGGTATATATATTATTTATTATTTATAGATGAATAATTTATTTACATTTCTGGTTGTGTTATTGTTATTATTATTTACGAATTTATAAAGCTATTTAAATAATGTAAGAATTTAAGAACGAGTAAGGACTATTTAAATCCTAAAAAATGTCATTTATTCCATTTGTTATATGAAAATATCATTAATTATTTCATTTCTCTCATCACTCAGTGCGTGATCCACATAATTCTATATGCGAAATAATTTATAATTTATTTATTTAGCAGAATGTATTCTACATCTTTTTCGATTATGCGTTGGGGAGGTACAATAGTATGAAATCAATATGGAGTTGATTACGATGGCAGACAATATGCTATATTCAAGTTTGAAAATATATCCTCATTTGATGAGTTACGTGCTACGATTGGGCGCACGTTGAATATAACAACAAATCAGTGCATTCTAAGCATGATGTATAGATACCCCGAGTGCAATGAATTTGCATTATGTTGTGTATGATATTATGAAGGTGCATAATGATGATGCAGTTATGATGATCCGCTAGTTTGCACTTTCGGGTGGTTTGACGAGTTTTTTTACAGTTCTATATAACCGTAGGTGAACACCAGCATATTCATGAAGATGACGTTGGGTAAGGTACAAATTTTGTTGGGGAAGGCTTAAGTGTTAGTGAAGATGATAATGATGATAATGATGGAGAAGATTCCATTGAAGAAGATGAGTATTGGATGGACACTGATGACAGCGATGAAGAAGATGTCGAAGGTGACAATATGAATATTTAATACAACGCTCGTTGCAGCAATCCCATTATGCCGTTGGTAGATCCACCGCCATATTCCGAAATTGACTTTGATATAATGTAAGTCGATACAAGAGCCAAGCCAGACCGTTCATTATTTGATCCATCAAATGAATTTAATATTGGCATGGTATTTCCATCCCGAGACGCGCTGCAATTAGCTGTGAAAGAGTACTATATGAGAAGAAATCATCATTTTCGCAGTCATGTAACGAATGTTTCCCAAAAATGTGATAAAGTGTGGTAATCGAGATAATCCGTGTGGTTGGAGGCTTCGCACGACTATGAAAACGAGTGCACTACTATGAAAAATAACTAAGTACAATGGGCCACACATATGCAGGAGGATGACGTCATCACGTGATCATCGACAACTTGACTAGAAGTACTTGTGTAACCAGTTCAAAGCAATTATCACTACCCAACCAGATATCCAAATCGCCACACTAATGGCGGAGATTAAAGATAAGGTGGAGTTCGAATCTAACTACCGTAAAATTTGGGTAGCTAAACAAATGGCAATTGTTGAAACTTTTGGAAGATGGGATGAGTAGTACGGTAGGTTGAGAACACTTATGAACGAATTGGTGGTAAAGAATCTAGGTTTTTATTTTGTGATCGAAGACAGCATGAGCATGGATCAGAGCAGCACGATTTTCGATCGGATGTTTTGGATTTTTACACAAACGATTCATGGTTTCTCAAGTTTTCGGCCTGTAATTTTTGTTGATGGTACTTTTATGTATAGAAAATATCGAGGAGCGCTCCTTGTTGCATCCTCACTTGATGGGAACAATCATGTAGCGCCCCGCGTCCCCTTGGAGTTCATTACATCCACCTTAGGCCAATCATATATCCATGAACCTCACACAGCCTAGGATGATATGAAATGCACAAACAAAAACGAGCATCTCCGTACAAAGAAAATAAAAGAAAAGGAAAGTTTTGGAAAAATTCAAAAGCACACCATTTATACATAACAGAAACATTCATTCCAAACATCAGAAGGGAAAAAAAAACAAAAATTATAAAGCCGCATACCTTGGGTAGAAAATGAACTAAGGCTTAAGGTTTAAAGGCTGCTACTAAACCTTTCCTAAAGCCTAATACTAAAATTGTTCCTTCTTAATCACCGAACCCCTTCATTCAGACATCTCATCAGAACAACTTGAATCATCTCTTCCATCGTCCCCCTCAGTATCTGGATCGATATCCGAAAAAGTCTCGGATGAAACATCCTCTGAAGGCTCTTCAGTGTCTTTGTTGGCTTCTTCTTCTTCTTCTTCTTCTTCTTCTTCTTCGTCAGTGGCCTCAATAGCATCAGCAGAAATCTTTACATAGTTCATGTATTCAGCAGAGGACAAAGGAGACTTCGGCACATCAGGTATATTTCTAGAACCTTCCACAGATGCTGGGTTGTCCACTTCTATGTGAGGCCGGGACGGATGGCATCATATAGGAATCACCTCCCACGGAACATCCTCTGGTAGCAGGGAACCCATCAAGCTGCTATCTCCCACCTGACGAAACCAAGCTTCAAAGCGATGGGGTTGCAGTTCCGGCTTCCCTTTATCTACCTAGACTGTCGTGCGCTTCCTAATATACATAATACCATTTCGGTACGGAAACTCATCAAAATCGACGATCATCTCCTTCGGATCGCCAAGATGAATTGGCAGCCTGACTAAGGTTTTGGGTCTGAAAAGTTTGTCCCACTAAGGGGTGAAATCGACATATCAGAAAGTGAAACCTAGCCCTAAACCCAATGCCAGTCCTACTAGATCACACACAAATGTCACCCAAAATACAGACAAAAAGCAATGCAATGGCAAAAAGGCAACACATGGCAACAAAATCCTTAACTAGACATGGTTAATAAATACACAAACATATACACCACATTCACCATAATCACCGCTATCTCAATCACCCACATACTCCATTGGCAACTCCTACCACCTGACATCAGACTAAATGATCTCCACATACACAGGAGTCATCAGACCAAACGTACACTCCAGACTTACAGCCACTCCATGCCGCCGGAGTTATCAGACCAAATGGCATTCATATTTTCATTCTTTTTTACCACCCTCCGATACCACCGGGGTCATCAAACCAAATGGTATCCTCATCACCTTTCTCAATATCACCATGCCATCAAGACACACATACAATTCATTTCATAGAAATTCATCAGTCAATCACATCATTAATTACTTATCTAGTGTGTCCAGGCATTTAGAGAAAGTATTAGGTAACACTTACCTAATTAAAATCACAATACAACACCAAGCAATTTTCCACAAAGTCACAAGTACAGAATTCCCACGAATGCGTCGTCCACCTAACAAGATTAACCAATCTTGAGTCATAAACCATGGAATATTCACTTCTATTAACGCAATCTTTCCATAGCCACACCATTGACAATTCAATATACCTTTTTATAACAATTGGACATATGGAAACGCTCACTCCGAACCCTTAATATGTTCGGTTTACTCAGCCATATACATGACAATACACGATTTAGCGTTTCATGCACCAAACTTGCCATAAATCACCTTTAAACTTCAATCCACTTCTCACACTTTCCATTGACACTTCCCAACATATCAAATAGGGTATTATTAGTCCATTTGAAGTTCAAATACCCCTCATTTAGTCCACAAACAGAACAGACCAGCATTACTATATCCTCCAAACAGAACCGATTTTGGGTTCTAACCGCTCAATCGAGCCATAATTCAATTCCAAGCTTAACTCTTTCCACAAAAAACATTCCAAGACCTTCATTTACATGTTTAAGAGGCCCACTAAGAGATTTGGAGTCGGTTGACACCCCAAAGACGTCAAAATAGCCCATTCTCCACGAGGTCAGAATCTGTTTAGATTTTGCCGTTAATATTCAGCCATAAAAACCAAAGTTAACACCATCTATTTGCACCCATAATCCATATGAACATAATAATAAATGTTATGAAGCTCTCCTAAAAAAAATGAGATCATTTGGAATTTCTAATAGGATATACGATGACCTTCTCCCAACTCGCACAGATTTCGTCCAATTTCAGTCTCGAACTCATAACTATAAAACTACTTATCCAAATGAAAAAATTTCAATTGGAACTTGTCAAAGACACATAGATCTTACCTCTGAAAGTCGAAACACCTCAATTGGACACCAGAAAGGGCCGCTCGACAGACCGAACATAATCTATTTTTCCAGGCAGTTTTGGGTTGAGGCTAAATGAAGAGGAAATTGAAGTGAACATGTGGGAAGGGTATACATAGCAGATGAGGGCTTCAATATCCTTGTCTCACACATATAATTGGGCTAAATTGGATTAGACTTGGTTAGGTGGGCATTTAATGCTTGAGGGTCTCCTTGCTTAACATGTGACAAGCTCCAATAGTGTATCTTAAAGCCTTGACTCATTTTTTACCCTTGTTTTACATGCATTTTCGGCAGCCATAGATGGGAAGATGAATTGACCATTTTGTCCTTCATAATTTCTTAAGGCAAGGGTAAATGGTTAAGGGGCAAAATGGTAATTTTGCAATTTCTGTCCAAACTTCACTTTTCCAATTCAAAATTACCATTTGGCGAGACATTGTCAAATTCTTATCCAGAATTGGAATTCTCTATTTCCAATTGTCCATTTTGAGCTTCCATTTCATGATCATTCGTACGTCGATCGTAATTCCAGTTTGTTTCCAACTAACGGACGGCTTTTGCAAATGTTTTGCATATCGATTCTATGATTTCCATCACACTGAGGATCACTCAAGTTATGACAGTTTTGGTTGTCATGTAATTGCGAGGGTTCATCGCTAGTTCCGACGACTTCGATTGTCATAGTTCGATTTAGGAAAATTTGCAAATTATACATTGGTTAAGAGGCTTTACCCGCGATCCAATCGTATAACGCTAGCATTGTATTCCTTAATTATTATCTAATAGGCCTTATTGGCTTTAAATGTTCTCTCGACAATCCTTATTGTCAAAGCGTCATTTCCTTTTTTGAGTTTCCTAGATCCACGTACCTCATTATGCGTTAGCCTTTCCCTTTTGGTCAGTTTACTCAAGATTGATCAAATCTTAGAGAGACAAAATTGAAATACATTGAAAGATACATTCACATTTAACAGCCTCAAAATGGTAGGAAATTTAGAATGTCACAATTTTTCTTCCTTATAGAAATTTCGTTCTCGAAATTTACAATAAACCCAACTTAAGTAAACAAATAGGGGTATTGACGTCTCGTAGCTTCTTCACTTTCCCACGTTGCTCCTTCGGTCCCGTGATGCTCCCAAATCACCTTGATTAATGGAATCGTCTTATTTCTCAAGACTTGCTCCTTTCGATCCTCGATTCTAATAGGCTTTTTCATATATGACACCTCGTCATCATCCTCAATGGTTTCAAAATCCAAAACATGATTCGAGTCTGGCTCATACTTCCTCAACATTGACACATGAAATACATTGTGTACTTGCGATAAATTTGGTGGCAAAGCGAGTATGTAGGCCAAAGTTCCAATTCGCTCAAATATTTCAAAAGGACATACGTAGCTCGGACTTAGTTTCCCCTTTTTTCCAAATCAAGATAAGCCACGCATCGGTGATACCTTCAGGAAAACATGGTCACTAACTTGAAATTCCAATGGTTTGCGTCTTTTATTAGCATAACTCTTCCGTCGACTTTGTGTCGTTCTCAATCTTTCTCTAATGACTTTAATTGCCTCATTAGACTGTTCCACTAATTCCGAGCATGTGATACTCCTTTCTCCAACTTTATCCCAGCATACATGCGTTCTGCAAACTCGACCATAAAGTGCTTCGAACGGTGCCATACCAATACTTTGCTGGTAACTGTTATTATACACAAACCCCACCAAATGTAGTTGGTTCTCACATCCACCTTTGAAATCTATCACGCAGGCTCGCAACATGTTCTCGAGCGTTTGAATTGTTCTCTCTAACTGTCCATCGGTCTGTGGATGATATGCCGTACTGAATTGCAATCTCGTTCCCAAAGCCTCCTGAAAACTCTTCCAAAAGTTTATTGTAAACTTAGGATCTCAATCTGACGTGATCGTAACTGGACTCCATGTAATCGCACAATCTGACGCATGTGTAACTCTACGTACTTATTCATTGCAAAATCCTTTCGCACAAGTATAAAATGTGCCGACTTTGTCAATCTATCCATGATTACCCATATTAAGTCATGGCCTTTCTGACTCTTCGGTAACCCCATCACAAAATCCATCATCACATGTTCCCATTTCTATTCAGGAATTTCTAGAGGTTGCAGCAATCCTCTAGGCTTGCAATGCTGAGCTTTTACCTGCTGACAGATTAAACACTTCGCTACATGCTTAGCTACATCCACCTTCTTTTCGTTCGACTAATAGTGTTGCCGCAAGTTCTGATACATTTTAATGCTACCTGGGTGAATACTGTAATTGCTCCTATGAGCTTCCGACAAAATCTTTTCTTTGAGTTCCTCATCACCATATACACATGGACGTCCTTGAAACTTTAGAATTTTATCTTTTGACACTTGAAACTCGGGTTTCCTTTTTGTTACATCCGTTTCAAGAATCTTTTGAATCTCTAGATCTGTAGACTGTAAAGCCTTTACTCTTCCCTGAATCTCAAGTTCAATCCTCAAGGTTGCCATTAAACTTGTCAGTTGACAAACTTCAAATTTAAACTCAGAATCTCTCAATTCCTCTAACAAAGACCATCCTTTAACGAATAAGAATGCAATGCTTGACTTCTGACTAAGTGCATCCGCGACTCTATTCGCCTTTCTAGGATGATACAGAATCTCGCAATCATAGCCCTTGAGTAATTCCATCCATCGACGCTGTCTCATATTCAATTCTTTTTTAGAGAACATACACTTCAAGCTTTGATGATCTGTATAAATCTGAAACCTTTCACCACATAAGTAGTGTCTTCAAATCTTTAAAGCGAAGATAATGACAGTTAGCTCTAAATCATGCGTCGGATAATTCATCTCATGATGTCTCAGTTGTCGTGAGGCATAAGCAACCACTATTCCATGTTGCATCAACATACACCCTAATCCTTTTAGCGAAGTATCGCTAGAAATCTCATAACCTCTAGCTCCAAAATGAATGGTTAATACTGGTGCGATTGTTGCTTAAGTTCTTGGAAACTACTTTCACACTTATCAGTCCACTCGAACTTCACGTCCTTCTTCGTTAGCCTCGTCAACGGAGTAGCTATAGACGAAAACTTCTCCACAAATCGTCTATAATAACCTGCTAATCCTAGAAAACTTCTAATCTCGATAACTGTCATAGGTCTTGGTCATTTCATCACTGCCTCAATCTTTGAAGGATCTATTGAAATTTCTTCTCCAGAAATCACATGATCAAGGAAAGCTATTTTACTCAATCAAAATTCGCATTTACTAAACTTGACATAAAGCGAATGCTCCTTTAGGGTCTGTAGAACTACCCTCAGATGTTCCTCATTACTCTTTGAGTAAATCAAGATGTCGTCTATAAAAACAATAACGAATTGATCCAAGTACTCCTTAAACACTCGATGCATCAAATCCATGAATGCAGCAGGGGTATTGGTCAAATCGAAAGGCATAATCGTAAACTCATAATGCCCATATCTCGTTTTGAAGGCAGTCTTTGGTATATTCTCCTTCTTAATCCTCAATTGGTGATAATCAGTCCTCAAGTCTATTTTAGAAAACACAGCCACTTCTTGCAACTGATCAAACAAATCATCTATCATCGGCAAAGGATACTTGTTCTTGATAGTCACTTGATTCAACTGTCTGTAATCTATACACAAACGCAAGTATCCATCTTTCTTTCTCACAAATAACACCGACGCTCTCCATGGCGATGTGCTTGGTCTAATGAATCTCTTATCTAGTAATTCCTACATTTGTATTTTTAATTCTTTCAGCTCAAATAAGGACATCCTATACGGTGCCTTTGAGATCGACTCCATTTCAGGTGCCAACTCAATCACAAACTCAATTTATCTCTCAAGTGGTAATTTCATCAATTCCTTAGGAAAGACATTAGGAAACTCACGTATCACGGTTATACTGTCCAGCTTCGGCTCCTCCACCGTTGTTTCTACCACCACAGCCAAATAGGCTTGACACCCTTCATTTAACAACTTGGTCGCCTCAAGCGACGAAACCAAAGAAATCGAGATTCCTCCCCGACTTCCTACAAACTCAAAGCTAGGGCGACCTTCCGGGTAAAATCGAACTACCCTATTACCACTATCCACTACAGCTCTTTGCTTTATCAACCAATTCATGCCGATAATTATATCAAAATCATACATAGGCAACACAGCCAAATCAATCATTTCTTCACTACCGCCAATCATTATTTTACAATCTACACAGCCTAGCAAAACTAGCACACTGTCTTTTAATGGTGTAGCAACATGCAGTATCACATTTAATGGTTTCAACTCTACTCTCACTAGATCAGCAAACTGAGCAGATATAAAGGAATGTGAAGCACCAGGATCAAACAAGGCATAGGCAACTTGGCCACATAAATAAATCGTATTTGTGACCACGCCAGACGCTTCCTCCGCCTCTCTACGTCCCACAACGTACACTCTCCCTTAGGCTGGTGGTCGATTCTGCCAATTCTGTGGAATCACAGCCGGTGGTCCTAACTATAGTCGTTGTCCTTATCTTTGGGTCCCAGGGCTTGATTAGGATAATTTTTCATCTGGTGGCCCATCTGACCACACTTAAAATATGCCCTCATTCTAGTAGGACAAGGACGATTTTCATATCTCCTCCCACAAATACGACAATACCAGTTCGTCGACTTTCCGACATTTCTGCGAATCGGAGAAACAAATCGTCGATTGTTCACCATCGGCCTTTTTCCCAAATGCTGATTATCTCTCTGAAGAGTAAATCGTGATCCAGAGGCAACGCCTCTTTCCCTGATATATCCCTTTCAATCATTTGGCTCCTCTCATAAATCTCTCGATACGTTCTCAAGTTCACAGTTATAATTCTACTGCGGATTTCTGGTCTCAAACCATCTCGAAATCTTTGCACTTTCTCAAGTGGATCCTCCACTGACCTTAGTGCATACCTCGACAATCTTGCAAACTCTGCTTCATACTGATCCATAGTCAGTTGATTTGTCACAACTGCTGAAATTCCAATCGCTTCCTTTCATGTGCCGTCTCAGAAAAATATTTGTCATTAAAAGCGACAGTGAAGGCAGCCCAAGTCAAAGTTGTCCCTTCAGGAAATACTTCTCCATTCGAGGCACTCCACCAATCATGCACAGTTCTCTCTAGCTGATACACAGCTAGCAACACCTTCTCTTCATCTGTACATCTCAACACTTCGAAAGCCTTTTCGAGCTTCTCAATCCACCTTGGAGCCAACTCAGGATCTTTAGCACCATCAAACTGGGTCGGTTTCAGTTTAATAAACTGCTCGACCAACTGACTCATTGGTCTATTAGCATTAACATTCCCTTGAGCATTCCCAGCTTCAGCACCATGGGCATTATTTCCATTTGCCATATTCACAGCTGCCACTGCAACTTCAGCAGCTTTAGCTATGATCTCAGTTCTATCTTCTACTTGCCTAAGAGCAGCAACAGCTTTATCCTGAGCTTCTTTTCCCATAAGCTCGTCAATCTATTCCAAGGCCCTCAAGGCTCCTTCCATTCTTGAATCCTCAGCCACTGGAGCTCTAGAACTCGAAGCTCCACTTCTCGGCCTTCCAGGTCGATTACTCATAGTTGCTTAACTTGACTCACTTGAGTCACCATAATTCCACTATGAAATTAGAGATCTAATTCACTTACTCATATCTCATTACTTCTACGCTACTCAACAAGTAGCAATCATATAATAACAGCCAATCACTCAGGCTTTCTTACAAGCACATCAACCATACCTCAAGTCCAAACTCATCGGCAACTTAGCACAATCAGAGGTATAACTCACTCAGTCAATCGACAATCACAACAACATACTCAGTGCAGAGCTTGACCCCTCAAAGGTCCACAACAACCATGCCATGTCAAGATGTCAATCACACGACAACAACCATGCCATATCATGACGCCAATTACATACGCCAATCATATGCCATGCATTCATACTTGACTCTCTAACGACTCCCCCTAGAGTCTCACTACCCCAATCATCCCAGTTCTTTTACGCCTTATTACTCCAATCCTCAATCGATTGTACTCTTGGTAACTTGATCTTAACCTGCTTTGATACCACTCAAACGGGGATGTAATGCCCCGCGTCCCCTTGGAGTCCATTACATCTACCTCAGGCCAATCATATACCTAGAAACCTCACACGACCTAGTATGATATGAAATGCACAAACGAAAGCGAGCATCTCTGTACAAAGAAAATAAAAAGAAAAGGGGAGTTTTGGAAAAATTCAATAGCAGAAACATTCATTCCAAATATCGGAAGAAAAAAAAATAAAAATTATAAAGCGGCACATCCTCGATAGAAAAGGAACTAAGACTTAGGGTTCAAAGGCTACTACTAAACGTTCCCTAAAGCCTAACACCAAAATTGTTCCTTCTTAATCACCGAACCCCTTCATTCAGACTTCTCATTAGAACAACTTGAATCATCTTTTCCATTGTCCCCCTCAGCATCTGAATCGAAATTCGAAAAAGTCTCAGATGGAACATCCTCTGAAGGCTTTTCGGTATCTTTCTTGGCTTCTTCTTCTTCTTCTTCTTCTTCTTCTTCTTCGTCTGCATCATCTTCTTCGTCAGTGGCCTCGATAGCATCAGCAGAAATCTCTACATAGTTCATGTACTCAGCAGATGACAAAGGAGACTTTGACACATCATGTATATTTCTAGAACCTCCCACAGATGCTGGGTTGTCCACTTCTATGTCAGGTCGGGACAGATGGCATTAGGTAGGAATCACCTCCCATGGAACATCCTCTGGTAGCAGGGGTGACATCAAGTTGCTGTCTCCCAACTGACAAAATCAGGCTTCAAAGCGACGGGGTTGTAGTTTCAGCTTCCCTTCATCTACCCAGACTGTCGTGCGCTTCCTAATATACGTAATACCATTCCGGTATGAAAACTCATCAAAATCGGCGATCATCTCCTTCGGATCGCCAAGATGAATTGGTAGCATGACTAAGGTTTTGGGTCTGAAAAGTTTGTCCCACTAAGGGGTGACATCAACATCTCGGAAAGTGAAACTTAACCCTATACCTCAATGCTAGTCCTACCAGATCACACACAAATGCCACCCAAAATACAGACAAAAAGCAATGCAATGGCAAAAAGGCAACACATGGCAACAAAATCCTTAACCAGACATGGATAATAAATACACAAACATATACACCACATTCACCATAGTCACCACTATCTCAACCACCCAAATACTTCATTGGCAACTCCTGCCACCTGACATCGCCGGGATCATCAGACCAAATGATCTCCATATACACAGGGGTCATTAGACCAAACGTACACTCCAGACTTGCAGCCACTCCATGCCGCCGGGATCATCAAATCAAATGGCATTCACATTTTCATTCTTTTTTGCCACTCTCCGATTCTGCCGTGGTCATTAGACCAAATGGTGTCCTCATTACCTTTCTCAATATCACCATGCCATTAGGACATTCATACAATTCATTTCATAGAAATTCATCAATCAATCACATCATTCAATTACTCATCCAGTGTGTCCAGGCATTCAGAGAAAGGATTAGGTAACACTTACCTGATTAAAATCACAATACAACACCAAGTAATTCTCCTCAAAGTCACAAGTACAGAATTCCAATGAATACATCGTCAACCTAACAAGATTAACCAATCTTGAATCATAAAACATGGAATATTCACTTCTATTAACGCAATCTTTCCCTAGCCACACCATTGACAATTCAAGACACCTTTTTATAACAATTGGACATATGGCAACGCTCACTTCAACCCTTAATATGTTCAGTTTACTCAATCAAATACATGACAATACACAATTTAGCGTTTCGTGCACCAAACTTGCCATAAATCACCTTTAAACTTCAATCCACTTCTCACACTTTCCATTGACACTTCCCAAAAAATCAAATATGGTATTATTAGTCCATTTTAAGTTCAAATACCCCTCAGTTAGTCCCCGAACAGAACCTGCCAGCATTACTATATCCTCAAAACAGAACCGATTTTGGGTTCTAACTGCTTAATCGAGCCATAATTCAATTCTAAGCCTAACTCTTTGCACAAACAACATTCCAAGACCTTCATTTACATTTTTAGGAGGCCCACTAAGAGATTTGGAGTCGGTTGACACCCCAAAGACGTCAAAACAGCCCATTCTCCATGAGGTCAGAATCTGTCCAGATTTTACCATTAATGTTCAGCCATGAAAATCGAAGTTAATGCCATCTATTTACAGCCATAATCCATATGAACATAATAATAGGTGTTATGAAGTTTTCTTAAAAAAATTGAGGTCATTTGAAATTTCTAAGAGGATATACAGCGACCTTCTCCCAGCTCGCGTAGATTTCGTCCAATTTCAGTCTCGGACCCATAAGTATAAAACTACTTTTCCAAATGAAGGAATTCCAATTGGAGTTTGTCAAGGACACATAGATCTTACCTCTGGAAGTCAAAGCACCTCAATTGGATACCAAGAAGGGCCGCTCGACCTGACCGAACAGAGTAGACAAGATCTATTTTTTTGGGCAGTTTTGGGTTGAGGCTAAATGAAGAGGAAATTGAAGTGAACGTGTGAGAAGGGTATACACAGAAGATGAGGGCTTCAATATCCTTGTCTCACACATATAATTGAGCTAAATTGGAATAGACTTGGTTAGGTGGGCATTTAATGGTTGAGGGTCTCCTTGCTTGAGCTCCAATAATGCATCTTAAAGCCTTGACTCATCTTTGACCCTCCTTGTACATGCATTTTCGGCAACCATAGATGGGAAGAGAAATTGATCATTTTGTCCTTCATAATTTCTTAAGGCAAGGGTAAATAGTGAAGGGCAAAATGATAATTTTGCACTCTCAGTCCAAACTTCACTTTGCCAATTCGAAATTATCATTTGGCGAGACATTGTCAAATTCTTATCCGGATTTGAAATTCGGTATTTCCAATTGTCAATTTTGAGCTTTCATTTCATATCATTCGCTCGTCGATCGTAATTCCAATTTGTTTTGAACTAACAGACAGCTTTTACAAACGTTACGCGTATCGACTCTGTGATTCTCATCATACTGAGGATAACTCAAGTTATGATAGCTTTAGTTGTCATGTAATTGCGAAGGTTCATCGCTAGTTCCGACGGCTTCGATTGTCATAGTTCGATTTAGGAAAATTTACAAATTATACATTGGTTAAGCTGCTTCACCCGTGATCCAATCGTATAACGCTAGCATTGTATTCCTTAATCATTATCTGATCGGCCTTATTGGCTCTAAATGTTCCATCAACAATCCTTATGGTCAAAGCGTCATTTCCTTTTTCGAGTTTCCTAGGTTCACGTACCTCGTTATGCGTTAGCCTTTTCCTTTTGGTCAGTTTACTCAAGATTAATCAGATCTGAGCGAGACAAAACTAAAATACATCGAAAGTTACATTCACATTCTACAGCCTCAAAATGGCAGGAAATTCAGAATGTCACAAATCATATATATCCGTTGACATTTGCTGTGGTCGATCGAGAATATGTAAAGGATTGGACTTGGTTTATGACTATGTTGCGGACATATGTCAATAGAATGAAGAATATTTGTGTAATATTAGACAGGCATCCTGGGATTATAAGTGCAATGAAGATAGCGTGGTGGCGTCCTCCATATGGCCATCATAGGCTTTGCATTCGGCATCTTGTCAGCAATTATAATAAAAAATTCAAAAACAAAAACGGCAAAAGACTTGTTGAGACGGTAGGTAAATTTTAAAATTTTTACATTTGAGGAAAGTACATGTTCATAAATTTGAATGTAATAGTACTAATTATTATTATAATATACAGCTTACGCTAATCAACGGTGGAAGTTCGATCGCATCATGAGCGAAATTAGAGATATGGATGCACGCACAGCTACATGGTGTGACCAGATTCCAAGAGAACAATGGACGAAAGCTTATGATGGAGGGAGGAGATATGGAGCGATGACAACAAATTTAGTTGAATTTGTCAACGGATGCTGAAGGGTTATCGTGGTCTGCCAATAACAGCTATGGTCGATAAGATATTTTCATAATTGTGCAAGTATTTCGACGCGAGAAGAATGACGTAGAGGATATAGGTTGCACAAGGATGTATACAAATGCAATTTACGAACGTGACGCTCGATGAAAATAATGTCAAAGCAAATAGGCATGAAGTGACATGCTTCGACTCCGACTTAGGACTTTTTGAAATTAAAACTGGACGCGATAGAAACAAAGTATCAGGGGGTCAGAAATAAATAGTGTGCCTAACCGAGTGAAGCTGTACATGTGAAAAATTTGAAGAGATTAAAATCCAATGTTCCCACGTAATTGCAGCATGCCAAGCACATGGAGTTGATTAACACGATTAAGTTTCAAGATGCGTTTTTTTAACTTCCATAGCTAGATGCATATTTTTATTTAATAATTTGCATAGTTCAAATTAATTAAATAAATTAATGGGGTTGGCTGGCGGCGCACGACGGCCTAGCGCTGCCAACGAACGAGGCAGGGTGCGACTTCTGTGCGTTGGGCTAGGCAGCGCGCGTCCGTCGCGCGCTGCCTGGCCAGCGCACAGATGCTGCTCGCTGCTCTACACAACACGCGGATCTCACGCGCTGTCCTACTCAGCACGCGAGACCCAAAATTGTAAATATTTTCAAATAGTATCTAATTTTGTAAATATGTTTTTTTAATTATTAAATTAGAAAAAAAAAAACCCTTTCTGACAGGGTTATCTTAACTGGTAAAGTTTTTATTTAACTGAAAGTTCTTTTGAATTTTTCTATGCTGAGAAACTGAATAGAGTGGCTCTACCGGATCCAGCTTGCCCCACCGCTATTTGGAATTTGTGTCATGCAATGATCTATCAGTTGCTATCGGTAGTTGATTATCAGTACAAGTATTCTAGCCGCAATGGCGGCCATAGTGGTCCGAAAAATTCTCATATTTCACGGTTAAAATACTTTTGGAAACTATTTAACTTGATGGTATTTAACTAGCAATTTTTGTCTTGTCCCCTCACCCTCAAATTCCATGTCTGCCATTTTGTAGCTGTGTAATGAGAAGGAATATAACAGAAGGCACTCTATTTTCAGAGTTGGATGATGCTCATCAGTGTAACAGCAACCTCTCTATTTGCAAGAACCTAACATCTACTGCACCACAAAACGGACTCGTCTAATGTGGTTGCTTATCCGAGTTTTGCCTGTGACATTGGATTAGGCCGCTTTAACTCCTCAGTTATCATCTCAAATCACGACACTAATTCTGCTATTCTCCATGGTTGGCCCCGGCTACATCACATGCACAGCATCGCTTCTTGTTCGAGATCTTGTTCCACTTAAACAGCATGCTCTTGTGCATGATCGATGGATTGTGGCACGTATTAGTGTGGGGGAGAACACCTCTTTCTATCTTTTTTTTCCCGTAATGTTTATGGTAACAGACCTTTCTTGCATTGTGATCTAACTTTCCTGACCAAGCAAGCTCAGATTGAGAAGCTTCGCTCTCTAACTAAGGGAAAATGACCCGTCCCGATCCATCTAGTGCAAGAAGGGCTCCGGGGCAAATTTTGACGAGTCGAGGCGATACTGATCTTTAGTTGATGTGCAGGACCTGATTGAGCTCATGCCAACAAAAATCTAGTTGGGAATGATAGGTTGGCTTGCATAATGAGTGTGAATCGAGGTTTAACTAACCTCGGCTTGCCCAGTGATCATCTTTCGTGCCGATCCATCCAGTGCAAGAAGGGCTCGTAGGCAAATTTTGATGAGTCGAGACCATAATGATCTGTAATTGGCGGGAAGGGCCAGATTAGGCTCATCCCGAACAAAATCTCGCATTGGTTCAGAAATTCGACTTCCCATAGAGCAAGAAACAAGATTATTTAGCAATGGCCTGAGATCTGTCCATACAATGGAAAACCACCAGGTCTGACCGAGTTCATTCCCCAGCCGAAACGACGTCTGACTCCAACTCTGGCCCAAAGTGCTTCATCCTAAAATCAACGCTTGCACGTGGTAAAAAATTCGAACTAAAATCTCAGTTACAAGCAATTTCATCTCCAGTAAACCTGATATCATCTCATATACAACTTGGCATCGACCTGTCAAGACTTTACTATATTGTATGAGATAATTTGAATATTTAAATTTTTTATTTAAAATAAGGTTCACTTCATGTATTTATTTAGAATTTCTTTGAAAATTGTAATTTCAAGATTTGATTTTTAAATAATAATATAAAAATAAAAATAAAAATAAATGAAAAAAAGGGCTAATTTCAAGATATCACTCTAATTGAAGAGGGGCAATTTCAAGATTACACGAGGAAGACTAATAGGGCCAGGCCAGGGGTAATTTTACGATTTGATTTTGACCAGATAATGTAAAAAAGGAAAAAAGAAAAGAGAGGGCTAATTTCAAGATATGATTTTTATCGTGCTTGGACGCAAGGAAGACGAGAAGAGGAACGCACGCTTTTCTCGATCGAGCGAGAGAAAGGAGGGGGAAGCACCCACTCACTCAGCCTCGTCTTCATCTCCTTCGGCCTGTCCCTCCAGCCCCTTCACTTCTGTCACGTCCTTCTCCCTGCGTCTCCAGTTTGGTGTTGGGTACCTCCAGCTTGTTGCTCTCGCTCTCTGGGTGTTGACTTGATTCAAGATCTTGTGTTTTTTTATCATCTTTCAGCGTCATTACGGACCACCTGTGCCATTTTCTCCCCCATCTTGGATCCGCATCTTCCCTCCCCTGTTCATTTCTGCTTTAGGCCGGGGAGACTCCCTAGTGTTCTGTTCTCGCTAAGACTTCCATTACCGTGGCTCATTTTCTCCGGTGAAACTCGCCTAAACTTCCTCGTGCAATTTTGACTTGTAATGGTGGTCAGAATTTCTCGCCGGCGAGGTAAGATCCCAATCCTTTGTCTCGGTCACTTTGTGAGCGAAAATAGAGTTTTGAGGTTGGCGTTCTTGTTCACGAAGAAACTTGACTTTGATTTTAAACAGAAATTTTGTTAACGAGAGATAAAAGTGAGATCTTGATCTTGGACAGGAAATATGGCTTTGAGTTTGCATCTAACAGCATGAAATCCTTAGACCCACGTGACAGAAACCTTGTCTTGATTGTTTCTGCTTTATGTTTTGCATATGTTCGTGTGGCATCTTTGTTTTATCATGATCCGCGTCTACGACCGGAGTATCAATGTCATGAGATATGCATGCCGTTTTTTTTTTAGTCCAATTTGTAGCTCTCGGATCTCTACGTTGCCAGGAGGCAACAACAGTACATCATAGCTGAACTTTCTAAAGAAACGCTTATTTGACATATTCTGGAGTGGAAATGTCGCTCTCTTCTTCTCATTCCACTTTTCACTTCCGAGAAAGTTAGTGTTTGGCTTCACTTTTCTATTATTATCTTTGGCCGGGATGCAGGTGGAGTATGGCTTTTCTGTTATGCTTGTCCTGAGCAAAAGATTCGAGTGGACTGAAATGCCAGTTATTTTGATGCATGTATTCTTTACTCCACAAAAAACCAAGCTAGGTATTCCCAACTAAAGACGGTGAAACCACCGATCGAGCTAAATACATAACTGATTCTCTTCGCAGCTTTTGAACTTCAAATGGTACCTGCTTCCTTTCCAAACTTTGTGGATCGAGGCATTTGGAGCCAGTTTCATCTCCTTCCCTTCGTCTATTGAATAGCCACGTGACATCCATTTTTCCGAGCGCCAGCCAGAACAGGAGAATTCAAGATGTCCTTAATCCAATAATTGCATAAATCATGGAGTGAACTTGTGTTGTTCTTTCTTGAGATTGGGAAACCGTATTGTCCATTACGGAAGAGTCTTCCGTTCTCCATGCTTTCTGCAATTGTTGGATTGAGGACATCTTGCATTGTCCTGCTTTGGCTGGTGCTTGGGAATATGAATTTCACATTGCTATTGGGTAGACGAAGGGAAGGAGATGAAACTGGTTCTGAGCAGCTCGATCCATAAAGTTTGCAGAGGGAGCCATTACCATTTGAAGTACAAAAACTGTATAGAGAAGCAAAGATGTATTTAGCTTGATTCTCGGTGGTTTCGTCATTTTCTTTTGTTGGGAATACTTAGCATTGTGCAATTGTTGGATTAAGGACATCTTGCATTGTCCTGCTTTGGCTGGTGCTTGGGAATATGAATTTCACATTGCTATTGGCTAGACGAAGAGAAGGAGATGAAACTGGCTCCGAGCGCCTCGATCCACAAAATTTGGAGAGGGAGCAGTTACCATTTGAAGTACAAAAGCTGTGTAGAGAATCAAAGATGTATTTAACTTGATTCTCGGTGGTTTCGTCATTTTCTTTTGTTGGGAATACTTAGCTTGAGCTTTTTAATAAACTTTGTGTTCTTCTTTCTTGAGATTGTGGATTATCATGTGGACTCTTCTGGGCTTGTAAGGCATTAGTCCTGATTTGAAGTACAAAAGCTATGCAAGGCTTGATTCTTGGTGGTTCTATCAGTTTCTATTGTTGGGACTACTTAGCTTGTTTTTGTGGAGTAAACTTGTTCTTTCTCGAGATTGTGGAATATTACGTGGACTCTGGGCTTGTAAGGCATTAGTCTCAGATTTGAAGTAAAAAAGCTTTGTAGAGAATCAAAGATATATTTAGTTTGATTCTCGGTGGTTTCAACATTTTCGTTTGTTTAGAATACTTAGCTTGGTTTTTTGTGGAGTAAATTTGTGTTGTTTTTTCTCGAGATTGTGGACTATTATGTGGATTTTAGGTTTGGAAGGCATCACTCCTGATTTAGACATGATATGCATTCGAATTGATGGACACGAACAAAGCCTTGTGAGAATTGCAGTCTGCCACGGTCTTCTTCTCCTTCTCCACTGTCAGATGGCTTACAATAAATGTTTTAGATTGAGGAGTGGATGTCATTGACCTTCCAGTACCACAGAACGCGCTTGAATTGGACAAACAAGGTGTATCTATTGATAAGTTGAGTCATACATGCTCCCAAATCGCATGTATTTGCATTTGTCCTTATAAGCGGCAGCACAACCTGAAGGTCAAGATACCAAACACTCTGTTTCAAACCTTTTTTGGAGCACGCTTCAAGGGTGTATTCAAACGAACGAGCAAGAGCATCTTCATGTTGCTGATGAACTCTTACGATGTGTCTGAGATTTGGCTTCGTCAAATCATATGCATGACATAAATATGCCTGCAGTGGCACTATATGTGGGTGACAATTCGTCTCATGATGCTTGGCATGCGTGTTCAATGTCAGGGACTTGGCTCTCTCCCTTGCTCGTGATGAAGGCCTTTCTAACGACTTTGATTCCATGGAAATTGTCAATTTGCTTGACAAAAATTCTCAAGTCTCTCTTTTTCACTCCACATCTGCCGTTTTCACCAATTCTTTTCATCGGATTTGTTCTCTTATGCTGATTTTTCTCTCATGTATTTACTGCTTCTTTTCACTTATATATTTTTTTAAACCGACTCTGCTATTTGGTTTGGGAACACCAAGTTTTAGGGAGATCACTCAATATTAAGTTCTAACTAAGTACTTAGGTCAGAGTTCACGGTGAATGTGAAGGAAACAAAAAAACGTGGCAATTGGAACGGATCAACGCAAAATAGCGTTGTTATTGCACTGACAGCAGGTTAATATGTTCCTAGAAGCAAGAAACAGAGGTTTGCAGGTTGATGTAGCTCGGTTTTGTAGAGCTTAAGTTGAGGTTTGTACTTAGGGATTTGATTTCGTTGAGCGATTAGGTCATGATTCTTGGATCGATTTGAAGAAGTGCATAATATCTTTAATGATGAATGAGCACTACAAACCGAAAACTTGGTGAGTTCCTCATAAATGTTGAGGTTAAAATGGAATATAAGGCAAATGAAATGTAAAGCTCGGTTCTTTTTTCCAAGAAGAAATGGGCCTTTTATGTTGGAGCCACGCAGCTTTAGGCTTGTTAAAATTAGTCTTTGGTCCTGTTCATCTGTTTTTTTTGGGCACTCCCAATCCTAGTCATGGTTCCTTTTTTTTTTTTTTTTTATAACCAAGTTGTTCAGGCCAGCTTGCGGGCATCTCAAGTCATTGTTCCTTTTCAGTTCCCTTGCGACAAAGAATTAGGAAAAGTCGAGAAAAGAATGAATCTCCTTTACCGGATTGCTACTTCAAAATGGTGACTTTTGGTTAGGACATTAAGGTTTGTGAAAGTGACGTGGCACCAATACTTCAAGATTGTTCAATTAATTAGTCGGTGATGAATTTAAATATGGATCTGGTTTGTTCTTCAGTGGTTACTTGGGAAGTGAGGAGCAATACCCCGTTACACACTTTCAAGACATGCGCAAACAACAAAAGGAGACAGCATTATCGTACAGATACTTGCAAAATATTTCATTCTTTTCAATTGCTTAAGTATTGCTGAATTTGTTTATCCGGTTTTTTAGAATCTGTGGAATTATGTTGCAGTTTGAGCTTGCTGCACCTCTTCATGACGCAGGTCAGCACTCTCTTACTTGAAGAGTGCATCTTTACACAATCATGAGTATGATAACTGGGCTGACTTAGACATTCATGCCTGTTTGTTTCCTGGAGGAGTTAAGGCGTAGCCCTTCAAGTGCTGAGGATATATTTTTGAAAAAAAAAAATATGTTACATGCAGTCTGCAAATGACTTGAAACTCTTCCCCTTTCCTTGATGAAATAAACTTACATGTCTGTTGATCGTCTAAACTTACGACTGGAAGCGCTTTTTCATGGAGGTCCTCTGGGCTAACTCCTGTGCATGCACATAATCAACCGCAATCTTGCCTTTGTGTGCTTAACCATCACTTTTAGGACATTCCGCACGCTGATGTTGAGGAAAGACTTAATTCTTGAAATTAATTTCCCATTGCAGGTGACAAGAAGTAGTTGAGGTTTGGATTTAATTCTTGATCAGCATACGAATAAGATTGCGCAGTATCGTTTTAATGGTAATTTGTTTGCTGAGAACCCCTGCCATTGTATCATATGGATACAAAGTGTGTTTGCTTATGGGGTTGCAATTCATCCTTGAATCTTGTGTTAGAGCTTTGTCATATATGCAACTAAAGAAGGACGGGTATGGGCATGTCGCAGTGCTCTTTGTTTGCCATGCTGATAATTAGTCATTTGCTTTCTCTAATTCATTTTTTCCGTGTCGCCACCTGTGTTTCTGTTTTTCCTTTGCAGACTTCCACGAGGAAAAGATTGTTCAGAATTTCCTTGAGGTACAGAGAGTGGAGGAAAATATGAAGACCAAGATCTTTATGATAATAAGTGTAATGGTTAAGTGTTTTTTGTCCCCCTCCCGAGAGCTAAATAAGATGGGGAATGGGTGATTTTTCTGGAGCCTTTTGCTTAGGATCTTCCTTTAGTCGATTGTGTGATTGCCAGTTCAATTCAATTCAAATACGTGGATGATGCTTTAGTACGTAAG
This sequence comes from Rhodomyrtus tomentosa, assembly GCA_028455895.1. Classification (NCBI taxonomy): domain Eukaryota; kingdom Viridiplantae; phylum Streptophyta; class Magnoliopsida; order Myrtales; family Myrtaceae; genus Rhodomyrtus; species Rhodomyrtus tomentosa. Next base: position 40,553,670 of record JAPCWY010000003.1, on the reverse strand, counting down.
TTTTGGGAGCGTGATGTTTTGTGTTGTGTGCTATGCTCGCAGCGTGAGGCATAGATGCTATAACATATTGAGCTTGGTTTGTGGAACACCTTCACTTTTGCTGGAAATGTCATCATGAAGATGTGATAAGGTTTGTTGTGACGCACTATCAAATATTTAAATTTACAGAGAAAAAAAAAACATTTATTCCTCTGGAGGAGGTTTCATGGATAATCACATCTTGCAGGAAGAGACTGGAATTACTGCAGTTCCTGGATTAATAGGCCTGGTCGTCCGAGATCCGTAGTTGCTACTGTGGGTCGGTTGTCCTTATCATACATACATCTTCTTTGTGACTCATGCAAGTGTAGGAGTTGCTGGGATATGGTTTTTGAGTCGAATTTACTCTGTTCCAAGAGAGAAGAAAAGCAATATCTATGGCTCATCAGATTGCTAGCATGGTTTAACAGCAACTTAGCAGGCTAGTCACGCTTAGATTATTTTGAAAGAAGCTCTTTGATGGTGGCATCACTCTATCAATGATTTCCTATACAAGCATCACTTTGTCAAGACTATACTCTTTGGTGAACTTCCACTAGGGAAGCCCACTTCTCATTTGCCAGGCTATCTAGCATATTGATCATGGAAAGGCTTCTATCTGTGTCTTTTTGTTTGCACTTCTCGTGAGTGATGACTAGAATGTTATGATTGGTTGTGCCAAAAACTTCGGAAGGGTCTAAGAATCCAACAAGTCACTTTGCTGCAGGTTGTTCGCTTCTGCAAGCTGGTACTTGCGGTTCTTTTGGGATTGGGAAGTCCACCAGAAGCTACGCATCAGTTATGTTGGTGTAAAAGTCATATGATAGATTCTGCATGATCAGGCTTCAAGAATGAGATTGACGGGTTTGCAAAAATGGGAAGTGTTTCCAGAATTCAAGGTTGTGCAGGATGCTGATCGTCTTGATGGCGTCAGTGCCATAGGTAAATAAGGTGATCTCGAGTAGTAATTTCTATATCTTACCAGTGTGGAATCCTTTGCCCAATCGAATTTTAGTCAGAAGTTGAGAGATACCTAAAGTTGGATGCTGTGTCGTGCTGTTTGCCTCTGTAAGCTTGCTGTTCCACCTTCCCCGACCAGTTTTGTGGGCCGTTCTCTTTGCTCCACTCAGCTCTGTGTTTTAAGGTAATGGCTGAAATAACACACACCTTGTCATGCAAATTAGATATTGTCATGAAGATTAACACAAGTCTCTTTGTTATTGAGTGCTAAGGGTACAAAAGTACAAATTCTTATCGCGACTTTTTTTTTATCTGGCTAGGGTATTCTGACCTCGTAATATATGGAGGTTTCACCGAGTATATAATAAAGGAGAGCGAGTGGTGATGCAGAGTCAGAAACTTTGCATCAGGAAGAGAACTATGAGCACTCGAGAGATGTTATGGATGTAATTTGAGCAACAACTCAAGCCATCTGCTGTTGCCGAGAGAGTCAGATTGGATTTGCCTATGCATGGGGTATTATGTAGACGATTTTCTCGGAGGAAAGCACTGATTTCTCGGACCAGACCATCCGAAGCCCCGGAGTTCGATTCACTCTCTATTCCACTGTCCAAAAGAATACTTGGACGGAATGCTTCCCGCCGTTACTAGATCTCTAATGCTTGAAGAGGTACTGGCATGCTGCGACAATTGGTTGATGACATTTTTTCTGTTTTCTTATCAATGAATAGATCTCTTTAAATGTATAAGTTAGATGTCCCGTCTTTTTTTCTTTTTTACTTTGTTTTTTGAAGGTGATTCGATGGATGGAACTTGGTATGATACTTATGAGATCGATAAAATTGATTTTCAAATATTCCTTCTTAGAAATATTTGATTTGGTCCGTAAGCGGGACCATCACCCCCCATACCATGTAGCCAAATTCAAAACTCTATATTTCTTCTAGAGAATCCTAAAGAGATTTTTTAACCATAAAGAATCTCTTAATTTTTTTCAGAGCAACTAGAAAGAGATCCTTTAACTAGAAAGAACTCGGTACAAATGTAGGGTACTTTTCTAGAAATTTTCGCAACTCCATCAATAACTAGCTACAGGCTCGGGAAATAAGGAATGGTCTCAAACGATATATGTAGCAACAAGAAGAAGAAAATGGATTTTTAAAGCTGACAAGGTGCATTTAATCGATCAAAACATCCTTGGAAATCATTGATTTATGATTGTGGACCTAGAATCATTCTAGTTATGGGTTTGCCTGAATAGGAATATCGATTCTTTCTCCAAATCCTCGACATCATGCGGTGAAAATTTAATCGACAAAGACCGGTAGGTTCACCACATCTTTTGCTCCTTTTTTTTTATTATTTTTTAATTGTTGAGCATGGAAAAACTCGTGATTAATTGAGAGCTTATGGCAAAGATGAATTTTCCAATTTAATTGGCGCTCAATGCTTATTTTCCAAGTTGTGTATCATCTCTTGCGCAGAGTGTTATGTTCGAAGATGAATCGTGGAGGTTTCCTGATTGTCATTTTGTGGGCTAGGCTTACGTAGAGATTATGGGACGACCAATTGAAAACTGGATGAGGACGGCCTATCAGTGGCCAAACCGGCCAATGCACCTTAGATAGAAGCTTCAGAAGCAGATTCATTGCTTCCACTTTAGAATTGGCAAAGCGTCATACTTAGCATAGAAGCCATAGAAGCATTTAGCTCGGCAGAAAGAAAATGCTTACTCCAAAAAAACCAAAGAAGAATAAGCGAAAGGATCATGAATCGAGTTATATGTATCTTCGATTCTCTCTACGCAGCTTGAACAAGGTTCCTCGCGCTCCAAACATCGTGGATGGATTTAAATTTTTGAACCGGTATGGATTTGCATAAAGTCGACTAGCTGGAGAAATTGCTGAAGTTACCCAGCCATGAAATCAAATTACTAAATCTTTCATAGAATAAACTGACGAGAGAAATTGTTAAATACCAACTTTTCGGCATGACTCAGGAATAGTCTCGGACGTCCAGATCACCAAGGTTTCCTGATCAACTAGCTAGGATCTTATCATGGCATCAAGAGACAAATTTCACTACCCTCAAACACAGTCGTCTGCGCTCACATTGAAGACTGCGACTTGGCTAAAGAATTTGACATCCCGGACTTGAGATTATCCAGGCACAAGATGTCCATACGCTTCCTGTGCCTCTCCGCGTGAAGAACCTTCTCGTCAATTGAGGTTCTTATTCCTGCAGTGGAATTGCGCAAGCTACGCTGTGCTCATGACTGTCGGAGTAAGTATCCTCCTCTGTCCAAAGGCAGTGTCATAGATGGCTGCTTTTCAGTCACATGTGACCAAATCTCATTAACTGTGCTAGCAGCTATCGCGCTTGAATCATTAGCAGCTTCTGAATCCTTGTATTCCCTGGGGGTCGTCGACCGTAAGAGATAGAATTGCATGAGAAGGAAAACCCTCCTCATTCTGAAGCGAGCCACATTCCATCTTCTTTTCGCCTTTACTATTCTCGACAGAAGAATGCTTCTTCAATTGAAAAGATGTTACAAATACGATGCACAATCAGTCAGGAGAAAGGCTGCAGAACTAGGAAAAGTTGAAATTATCATGGTTTCTCATGACTCATTGCTTTATCGGATGCAAAATCTTCTAAAGAAGCTTAGAAGAATGAGCAAGACGTCTAGACAAGTGAATAAAGCAGTTAGCGCTTTACACTCCAAATTAAATACGTAGACGTTGCAATTTTCTTAGCTTACTCATTTTCCTTCTGTAGAAAGGAGGGAAGGGATTTCAGTTGTCCCACGCGATAGTTGGGCATAGAGAATCTTCTATGACCTGTAAGCTTGATTTTGACCCTTGGTAAAGTGGATACACAAATTCTGCTACCACTAATGTCATGTACATAGAAATAGTGAGTGAAAGAACTATGAGAGTGATGATATCTCCTTTTGACACGCACACTTTAGAGCATCATCTCCTCCAGTAGAGGCTGATGCATGTATCCAGAACCGTGTCAAACGAAATGGAACAGAGCCATCAATATTCTCAGGTACATCTTCCTTGTTTAAAGCGCAGTCCTGCTGAACTTCGCCGGTGTTATGCTGATCCGAATATCTCTGCATATAAATAACTGGAGCAATTGGCTTGGAAAGAGCGTTCGGACATGATGAAGCTGCAAGACATGAGTTAAGAAGTTATGAGTGTTGAATCAAAATTCATCATTCTTTAACCTTGAATTCATTGAATTCGTTTACCATGGCCCTTCCATATGTAACTCCAGAAAGAAACTGAAAGAGATATATTCAATGGATGAGCCACAGGAGATTTGGAAATGGTACTCTACCTAACACCGAAATCCGTGAACCCTGCAACCATAGAAAGAAGTTAAGAGTTTCTTTATAATATTACTGAGCCAAAGAGGAGACTGTCCATTTATAAGCCTAAGAAGGTACACTGTTTGCTTAAGCAGCTAACAATGCACAAAGTTTTTTACCCCCATATGGAATCTATAAATCAGTTAATAAAAGCAGCAATATAAACAAGAAATGTGTTTGCATACACATGATGAGAAAAAGTCGTGCAAGTTCAGAGAAATAAGATGCCACCTCTGGACCCCCTCCAACTGGACAGCAAAATGGTAACTAGCCTCGTGGATGAGTACTCCTTGCTTTTACCACTTTAACAGAGCTCTTGAATTCCTCCCTCTACATCACATTAAAATAAAAATTAGTAAGCTGAGAAGCCTAGATGCATATGCCTTTCCATGGATTCAAATTCCAGTCACATCCAAAAGACTAAACCACATTAAGAAAGGGGGGAAAACGAGTTTCCGTAGACAGAAGCCCTCTGGGGAAGGAAAAACACCATACTTACACATACCCTGTTAATTGTTCTAATCTGTTAAAGAAAGTTTATCAAATCATGAAAACAGAAATAGAAAGAAACAACTTAATTACCTGCCCTGCAAACCAACCGGAAGGTCAAATACCCATAACATGGTCATACTTAGCTGCTTCGCATGCCAAATATCAGTTAGTCCTGTTTGCACCGTGACATCCATTGAGATGCTTAATCTTGATCAGCTGAGCCTATAGAAATTTACAGGCTCCATTTCAGAAACTTGCGTGCCCAGATGAGAAGCAAGTTCTTGGAGAAAAACATTCCAATCCGGATTTCGAGGGACATAGCAGCAGCAGATTACAAATGGCAATATTTTGCTGCCTTATTTAACACCACGTTGGGGTGGCAACAATCTACCACAAATCTAGGCAAAAAAACATGATAATATCAATTAGCTCAAGATAATATCAGTCTGAATAGCAGAAGAAAAGGCAAAAAATAAATTTGCCCATTTAATTGGTTAACCAAAAGTAAGATGCGGTAGTAATAACAAGAAGTATGTTCGAATCCTTCCAAACCATTTATCAACCCACCTATGACCCAATTGCCAGATAACAGTCAGGCATGCTCCACGGATAGGATGATGAGAAAGCGGTGGCTCATCAAATGTGGCTGGAACTGCACCCGGGCCCAGCTGATTTGGAGCAACATCTGCCTGCCTGGCACTGGGAGAGCTGTTTACTTAATTGAATGGCTCGGACAAGCGTGAACTTCTAGGGGGATGACAAGAAGTTATTAAGGGGACACAGCCAGGCGGATGATCTGGCGACAACATGACTACCTAGTGCAGCCTGGCGAGAGATGTGCTCAACATGGCACTAGGAGTTTTTGGTGGTGCTTGTGAATGAATAGGTTTGTAGTTTAAACCGGCATGTATGACGAGATAACATCACATGGGATGATGAACAGTTTCATCAACAACCATTGGAAATCAATCTATCATCCTGCTATATTTAGATCCAGGAAATGTTTAATTCGACAAAACTCACAATAATAATCATGGTTATAAGAAGTGGCACATCATCATATGATTATGTTGGGTCTTTTCCTTTTCTGGGGAAAACGATAAAAGACAACCTAACCGTAGCAAGAGTCAAATTCTAACTAACAACTTGTCTCTGACTCTATCAGTTAATGAAGGTGTCAACTAAAATTCAATTCAGGACCTTGACAGTCAACCAGACCAGTGAGCTCAGCGTTCAACCACATTGTCTGCTAAACATAGTCAGTGGAGTACTCTAATAAAACCTGTCTTCAATCTAAGAATGGTGGCCATCAGACTTGGCTAGTCATACTAGAGATAACAAAGCATGTTATGGTGGTATCTAGATTTGCGATCCAAGAGCACAACCTTATCAACTAATGATTGAGCCAATAATTGAGAGCTCAAAATGAGGTTTTACAATCCTCTGGACTCCAGGCTCTTCCAAGTTTATAACAATATATGCTAATTCATGAGAGGAGTGTCAAAGAAAATTAATGATTCTAGCTAGGCACTCCTGAATAAGAACTCAAATTATTTACATTTCTTTGCCTCTTCGCACAATCAAAAATCAATTAATTTTACAAGAAAGAGTGAGAGACGCTTTAACAAAACTGTTGCTGCTTTCTCGACACCTCTGAAATTGTCCTTTAGCTTCGGTCTCTTTGAAATTTTGTGACAACCACTGGAGAAGCGGGTGTCTAAGGAAACTCAAAGAACCAGGCTTTCTTATCTATCACCAGCTCCTTGTCCTCGAAACAAATAGAGTCTCGGGGCTCACACCAATGCTGCGTAAAATACTGAACGCAAACTCTAATTATCCTACACTTACCAGTTCATCCAGTGTCATCAGGTAAACGAGGTCACATACACAATTGCTCCTTCTTCAAAGGAATAATCCTTTAAAGCACACAGTATAACCCTTGAACATAACTTGTGATAAGCCATGATTCTAGAGATCCCACTCGCCAACCTGGCGACGTTATTCTTGTCCTTCAAAGCCTTCAGAAAACTCTTATTGCTGACCACTATGGAAAACCACCATAGTTACCTTCAAGGAAGTAGGTCAGTTCCTTGTTTGTCCTGGCTACAGACCCCTAAAACTACATACATGATCTTGGAGTTTGGTTGTGGTCTTGGAGTTTGGATGATGTCGCATCAGAGTTGCCATTTATCAAGATTGATGGAGAACTGCTTTGCCTGTGATTCTTCCACTGGAGATCAGAGGATCTACCCCAGTAGTACATGACTTGTCAAAAGGGCAAGTAGTACTCCATGGTGGTGGAATGGGAATTTCTAGAGCTCTGACTCCAGAGGGACAGGGATCTTCTCTTGAATGAGAAGAAGCAGCTTCAGTTGCCATGAGGGATGCATACGCATTGCAATCAAGATATCACATGGAAAGTAGGGCAAGATAGCCTGCAAATGAGAATTATATGCTACTTTAACCACCGACCGGATCACATATTTCATGCTTCCAAAGCTTATTTGCAGTCCAGCGCTTCTCCCTCAAACCTATTGCATGAGCCCCTTGAATATAAGAGGAATTCAGAAGCCTCCACCCAACTCAAGGGTAGGACGATTGACCATCTAAAAGAACAAGACAATTATGAATTTATCCGTAGAGTATTCTAAGATGGGGTCGGGGGAAAAAATGGAAGTGGCAACTAATCATGAGGCGCGCGCGTACACAGAGCCCATTGCGACATCCTAAGGAGGTCCTTGAACTCAAATATTCAGATCAGAGGCTTGTCTCATCACTGCCTTTTGTTTTTACATAGAGCAAATGCAAATAATCATGAAATTACTTGACATTCAAAGCCATAATTAGCAGTGAATGCAAATAATCATTGCTGCAAGGATACAACAAAAGGGAACAGAACACTAGTATTTGCAAATGACAAAGTGCTACAGAACAGTTGCAACACCTAATATCCATAATGCTCGGATACAGAATAATATACCTTGCTTCCACAAAAAGGAGCAAAAGAAGCAAAACTCAGAGGCCAAATATATTCTGTGAAATTAGGCAGGAAATGAACTGGCATGCCTCAACAAAATATTGAATTGTTGTCTCATGATACAAAATCTATCTATGGTTCATATTACACTTCAAGAAGTCTTAAAACATGACTAAAAACATAACAAGCTTTCCAATAAAAGTAGAGATCAATTCCAAATGTTCAGCGGACATTTGAGCCGAGGCCGATAAGAGTATATTATCATTTCAATGTATTAGCGAACCATGAACAATAAGACGATGGATAGAGGCACCAAAATAATTGGAGATGTAAGGATTGCCCAAGACTTGAGCTATGGCAGAGCTGAATCCCACCAATGTAGAGATCATAGAAAGCAATAGAAAACTGAAGCCGAATATCATTTGTCTTGGCAATGACTTGAGGAAGTCCTCTGCAGGATGGCGTGACCTTGATATAGACCATAGCATCATACAATGCGGAGAGAGGAGATCAAAGCTGCAGTGACTATCTCGAATGTAGTCTTCTTCATAGGATTGATATACTGATGTTGTTGCTGCCTCTAGGTATAGTAAATGCCGCAGCAAAAACTATAGTTATGATGAGTCGCCACGGTACAACATTATACTGATGTGGTGCCCACCCATTTTCGAACCTCTTTAACCATATCTTCGCGTTTTTCCATAAAATATTTCTAGTATGTTTGTCTACTTGGCAAAGGAGATAAGATACCTCTCACTACCTTCATAAAAATAATAAAGAGACCTATAAGTATAAATGTAAACAAAGCTCTAGCCACTGCGTTTCCTCTGCAATAGTAAAGCCCCTCTAGGAACATCTGACCATAGACTTTCTTGCAAAAACTCTACTACTGATCCCATCAGGTTCTGCCGCTGGTCATACAAATGTCAAATTACCTTGGATGTGTTGAGTTGTTTGAAGAATCAACATCCTTGCTTTCACAATTATTTTTACTAGTTACTTCATAAAATCTACTTCCCACAGCAACTTTGGATAGCGACCTTGATATAGACCAGAATATCATACAATGCGAAGAGAGGCAATCAAAGCTGCAACAACAATCTCAAATGTGGAATTTTTCATAGCTGCCCGAGTCGATATGCTGATGCTGTTGCTACCTCCAGGTATAATAAATGCCGCAGCGCTAACCATACATACGATGAGAGTCGCCATGATACAATATAATACTGATATGGTGCCCACCCATTTTCGTGCATCTTTAACTATATCTTCGCGTTTTTCCACAAAATCTTTTCGATATGTTTGTCTACTTAGCAAAAAAGATACAATACCCTTTCAATACCTTCAAAAAAACAATAAGGAGCCTTATCAGTATAAATGTGAACAGAACTCAAGCGACTACAGCTCCCTCTGCAATAGGACCCCTCAGGAACATCTGCCTATAGACTTTCTTACAAAAATTCTATTACTGATCTCATCAGGTTCTACTGCTGGTCACGCAAATGTCGAATTTCCCTGAGTGCTGAGTTATTTGAAAGAATCAACATCCCTTGCTTTCACAACTGTTTCTATTAGTTCCTTCGCAAAACCTACTTCTCACAGCAACTATTAGCAACTCCGAATAGTGTTTAAAACATGTCTTCACAAGTTTAAAGATTCTGAACTCTACAGCGGTTAGAATAGTCCGATTCTAAACTCTACAGCGGTTAGAATAGTCCGTGAAGTCAAGATAAACTCAAGTATTTGGCAAGTTGTCATCTTTATCTGCATATTGGCAATAGCGAAATTCGCCAACTCAAACGAATTATTATGCATCAACTTCGATTCACCAATCTTTTTTATGCCATATCTTGAACAGCTTAAATGCTACGAAAAGGAGAGGTAGAATCATGTCGGCAACTAAAAAATGATGACAAAAAAAAAAAAGATGCATGTTTAAATCTAGTTCAGAATATGTTAAAGAATAACTTGGACCAATCAATCTCCATGACCTAAAATCCAGATATACAATATATTTCTATTTGACATTTCTCGACTAAGTTTTGTCAATAAGATGAATTCACCACATACATCATGGTTTAGAGATGTGGTCTTTGCCCCTAAAATTTTTAGTCAATAAGATTCGATATGCTTTATGTCATATTAGTCCGTACATTAAACGGATTAACAGAATTACCTCATAAGTTATCTTCGTGTGTCCAGACTTGTCAAATGTTTTTCGACCAAGCAGAGATGGCGACAACACTGCAAGACAAAGATGCGTATTTCAGAGAATATCTTGACGTCATACTTGGCCGACAATCTTCAGAGAAATTATAAACGTATATAAGCAAACTCAAAGCCAAATGAAAAGTCACGGAAATCTCGCACATGACTAACTTGCAACTCCGTTTGTCGATTAACCCACCTATCAATGCCCAGATATAATTATAACTCAATGTGTAGCAAACATACAAATCCCAATTTTGTGTAAAAAAAAACTCCCGAATCTCCAGTGCAGCGTGTTGACTTAATCTTTCTGCAGCTTGCTTAGCTAATACTCCTTGCAAACTTCTTCATTTGCTGGATTTTGAGCTAAAGTCGGTCTCGCTTTCTGTCGCAGATTTTTTGCGGAAATTATGAATTCATATGGAGAAAAAAAAATAGCTGCTTGGACTTTACCTTTTGCTCAAAACGGAGAACCCAGATCGGACCTTTTGGATTTATAGACAAGCGAATCCCATTCGCCCCTTCCTCACCCCCCACCGTAACCCCAAACGTGGGACATAACCAAGAGTCGAGAGCAATAGCTGAACCGCAATAATCCTGAAGCGGCACAAAGCATCGTCGGGTTCCGCCGACGTCGTTCATCGGAACAGTTGGGATCGCTCACTCTGACGGGTCGGACCGACCTCGCGACGAAGAAAACGACCCCAGGCGGAGAAAAGAGGCAGAGTGAGACCGAGAGGTTTAGAGAGGCTTGCCAGACCCTTTGTAAAGTAGATGGAAAACGAGAGCAAAATTCAGATTTCATCAGCTTCTCGCCACTTTCTCAGCTGCCTCACCAGAAACCCTAGGCGTGAAAATGTGTCGCAATTAAGTACTTTCTGAAGGGTAAAATGGCAAGCAATTGCATTAAAGCGAAATCCCTGGAGAAAATTCCAACTTCTTTAAAAAATAATAATAAAAAAAATTCAGTCGAACTCTATGCTCGGTGTTAAGGTCACTCTGAACGATATGCCATTGCAAAATGGACGTAACTGGCAGTTAGGCATGTTATAGGCAAACATAATTTTGTAAATCTCTTGAATTTAAGTTTAGTCGTTGAATAGATCATTGAAAAATGATTCGCAATCGCTGTGTATTTTCTCTTATCTTCTAGTTTTAGCAAAAAAATATTTTTAATATGTGTATCGCAATATTTGAAAGTCAGCTCACCGTCGTTCTAATTCTTTAAGGTTGGCGTGCTCTTAAATTTGTAGTTGTACTGTTGATACCTAACTTTTGATTCATAAAATCATGCATTTTATTTTACAAAACGAGAGTTAATTATAATTCTCGCAAAAAAAAAAATTAGCGATCATATCATTTGCATTTAGAGTGAAAGTTGAGTCGATTGAGCTTAATTTGATGGACAACTGGACGAGACTCGGTATGAAAATTTCTATCAAGGCTGAATGGGTTTGCCGAATTTCTGCAAGCTGCTTAGGCCTATCTTCGAGCTTATTTTGGTCCATTGAGCTTAAATTTAAAAAAGCTTTAATTTGAGCTTGACAATTTAACATAAGTCTATGATTCAATTTAGAAATTCGGTCAACCCGTTGACATTGCATCGATCCGACGTCAGGAGCTTCCCGTCCAAGCCTGCAAATTCGTCACTAAATTTGTCGCTCTCTTCTACCAACCAGTCACTGCATCTCCTACTGATTAGCCTCTATGCCTGGTCGAATAATCACTGTTTTATCATTATTTAAGGCACTAACCATCCTACTATGTGTGTTAGTTCATGCGGAGTAAGTTCGGTGATAAAACAAGCTCGAAAGGGTGCGTTCTTGGGCTAGTTCTCCAGACTCTGTGCTTCTGAAATTTGCTTGAAAAAAGGTACGAATTTCTCATGTTTATGATTGCAATTCATGCTTGTTTACTTGGAAACATGCATATGTGTTTTAACACTTTGACGAACAGTTAAACATGAGAAAATTTAACCCTTTTTCATCCACTTTTTTTGCAAGAATCGAAAACTTGGATTTTATGAAGCAAAATTTTGATTTGATTTAATTTGACCAAGCTTAACTCACTCATTAAATTGGCTGGATTCACATAACTCAAATTGTAACATGTATTTTCTCAAGTAAAACTATTCACCAATTTTATTTGAGTTGAGTTGAATTAGGTAAAAACCAGAATTTTAGCAAAAGCATGGAATTTTCAGTTCCTCTGTGCTCTCTTGGCCGAATTGCTTGATGGCGGATATCATTGCCTTGAATTTTGTCCTGGAATTGTTGAACGAGCATTATCCCTGATTAATTGATTGACTTTTTCATGTTATAGATAATGATTGTGCCGAATTAGACTTTATTTCATTAACAGAATTGCATAATTTGTCACTCATTGATAACCCTTTTGATCTCATTGGTTATCTTTAGCATGTGGCTTGGTGAGGATGTTTATCAACCCAATGATGGACCTACCTTGCGATTTTTCTAATAATTCTTGAGTATTAGAGATTGTGCTGGCTCGAATTGGATAACGTAGGACTTGTTGTGAGTAACCTTTTGCTTTGAATCTTTATCTCTGACATGCAAGTTTGCTTGGATCTTTATCTGACATATGTCTTATCTTATTTCTTGTGATTTTCCTGAACATGTTCGATTAGAGATAAGGTTATATATGGATCTAATATTTATCCAATTTTTTTTAGAATTATCTGAAACTAAATTTTCGAACCTTAAAGATAATTTCTCAAATTTAAATTGGATTGAATTTTCAGATTAGAAAAGGTGGATCCCAATCTTGCATTTTCACCACCCCTCTTGCATTTTCGAAATTTCAGAGTTTAATTGATTAATTTGATTTTGTTGTTTTTATTTTGTTTGTTTATAATAAAATTTGCATATTTTTTAAACAAATATGCCCATAACATATGCTCCCCTTGTGCTTAGGCCTTTGAAAATTTAAATTGCATGCCTTCACCATGATCTCATGGAATGGGATGGCAATTTAGTATAAAGCTTTGTGCTCTTTCCCTTTAACAAAAGGACGTTGTCGTCTTATATCACTATCCGCATGGCTCAAATCCTCGAGGATATAGCGGATGTAGTGCGACATTCCGAATTTCGACCCTCTTCGAGGCTATTAACACGAAATGGGGCCTCGAAATCGGACTTAAGGCAATGAAGAATTTCAACATTGAAAGTTCGTCTCATTGAAGGTAATTGATATTGGAAAAGTGAAATTTTGGACGGTAAGTATGAAATTACCATTTTGCCCTTGAAAGGATACTCTTGCCTTAATAATTGAAGAATGGCATTTTAGTCACTTGATAATTCCCTTGGTGGCCGAAAATTAAGAGGGCATAAGTGTCAATTGGCTCAAGATATTATGAAGTCATTGCCAAGTGTTATTACTAGAGGCAATCCATCCACTTAGTATTAATTAAACCCTATTCCCATTACCATTCAACAAGTTTTGACCAAAGGAAGCTTGTGGGAGACTATCTCTTCTTCTTCTTCTTCATTTTGGCCGGTCACCCCCTGTCTCTTGCCATTTTCTCTCAAAAACTCTTTCTCTCGGATTTCTCTCGCTGCCCTGCCCCGACGCCTTCACTCTTCCGGCCATAACTTCTTCTTCCGATATCAGATTGAGGCAAGCAACCCACCATTAGAAATATATTTCTCTTTACATTCCAACAAAGTATTATGAGCCCAAATCCACTCATCCGTTTGTCCCGTAGAGCCGTCTGAGTGAGCAAAAGTCACTATCCAACCTTGTTCCTACCCGATGAGTTCTATGTTGAAATTCTAAGCTCATTTTGCCCCAATAATTAATAAGACCATATCTCAAGCCTAGTTAAGACATATATCTTTGTGTTCATGGAGTTTGGTTGGATTTTGATGAGTTTTGATTGTTGAATCATCATGAATTCCGAGGCGCAAATATGGTCGCCGCTGGACAGTGTTGAACCAAGACAATTTGTGGACCGTCGAGGCTTCGATTGGTTTGGAAATCTTCGGTGATCACCTTAGGACATAGTATTATGTATTAACAAGATGAATGTCGACTAGATTGGAGTTTAGAAGGACTTTTAATGGCCGATTGCTTGTGAAATCTTCAAAGACAAATTCTGCCCTTTTGTAGTCCTTGGCTGAACCGTGAATTTAGGAGGCTATTCAAGGACTGATTTCACTTAATTCAAGTGGTGAGTTGATCCTTAAACTTATTTTAACATGTTAAGGGAACATTGGTTGAAGTTTGATGAAGATTTGAAGGAGTTTAATAGTCGGTTTTACTTGATCTTCTTGAACCGAACAAAATGGCATACCCTAGCCAAACTGTGAGCTTTAAGAGTAATTTAAGGACTGATTTTGCTTGGAACAAGAGGTGGGATGTCTCTAAATCCTAGCTTGAGGTGTCAATGAGTTATTGGTTGAGGTTTGAAGTGAATTTGATGGGATTTGGTGCTTGATTATTGCATACACATACGAGAGGTCAAATCTTCCATTTTGGGACAGCAGAGTACTGCGGCGTTGCGTTGCACGTTTTGTGGAATTTGCTTGTCCTAGGCTCAAGGTAAGTTATTCCTAAACCTTTATTGGGATGTTAGGTTACTAAGGGACAAGTTTGAGGCTTGAATGATGATTTTTACGTGTCCAATGTGCTTGAACTGTTAGTGCCGATTGAGATTGTGTTAACCGAACCTTGTTTGCTTGCCTTGGGACAACATTGTGATATTTATAGTTGAGATTGCTATGAGGATATTCGATTGACATGTGCTCTTGAATGGCCGTGTGGCATTTGGTCCTTTGAGCGTCAAATGTGCGAAGTTTAAGCTTGACTCGGCAATGATGGAGTTCAATTTTAAGGAAGTGATGGATTGAGGCCACGGAAGGACTTATTTGATTGATTGCCCTTGTTGTGCAAATTGTGCCATGCATTATGTGGATTCGGCCATGATTGATTTGCATGGTAAAAGACTAGTTGCTTACTCAATCGAGTTATACTCGAATATGAAGTTATTCACAGATGAGATATGGCTTGAGAGCCCTTGATTGACGAGAAGCATGGTTATGATAACTAATCTTAATCGACTGAAATGATGAGAAATGGCTGAGTTATAATATGTGCTATTTATTTTATTTGGTCAATGATTGATTGATTCATGAGTGCATATTCATGTTATGCCTTGATGCGTTAAACGCGGGGCTTAAGTAAATCCTAAGGCGTTATTAAGCGGGATTCGACCTGAAGCGTGTTGATGCGGGTCTATGAAATGTAATTGTACCATGATGCGTTATAACCCGGGGTTTGGATTATCCTGAAGTACTAGTACGCGAGATATTGCATTTGGGCAAGTAAGGATGACTAACCTGAAGCGTTATTACGCGGGTAGTATCCTAACCTGATGCATTATTACGCGAGCGATTGAGGAACACGACCTGAGGTATTATTACACGGGTCCTGGTAATATATATATATATATTGACCTGACGCGTTATGACGCAGGTCATGCCCAACATGTTATAGTAGCCTGATGCGTGTTACGCGAGCGATAGAGAAGCACGACCTGAAGCGTTGTGATGCGGGTCCTGCTTAGTACTTTATGATAGTCTGATGCGTTATAACGCAGGCTTGGATGTCAATATATTGGATGAAAATACCTCATAAGAGCAAATGATGAGTTGAGTGGCATGAAGCGTTATTGCACGGGCTTTGCCATTGGAAATGAAGATATATGACGAGAAATTCCTCATGAATTGAACAGGGCCTCGAAAGTGTTTGTTTTGATTAAAAACCCTGCCAAAGTATGAAGCTCAGCCTTACTGGTGAACTTTATGATTGAATTGAGTTAGTTTCGAATAATTGAGATACCATGAATTGATGGAATTATGTTTTATTCATGTATAAGCCTTTGTTTCTGAAATACCTGATTTCAATGATGTCTGGTGGTATTGATAGCCTAGTTTAGGGTTAGGTTTAATTTACCGAGACTTATATCTCACCTCGTCGTCGGACTAACATTTTTCAGGTCCCTGGTAATGGAATTCTCGAGATTATCTTGAACTGGCAGTTAAAGATGGCCCATTGAAGAAGTAGCGTTAAACCTAACCTAGTGTTATTTTTTTTTTTTTATAAACCATATCCTTGTATAACATCTTGATTAAATGTTTTCATGGTGTAACCCTCAAGTCGTCTTTTGGTGTTAATGAGAGGGAGTTGTTTTCTCGCTTCTGTTTGCTCATATCATTGTATGGATGTGTAAGTTGTGGGCCGATGAATCCTAAGAGATTAGAAAGTAAGATAAACGGTCTGATGGGATGATCGCGTGCCCGTTGGGTTCGGAAAATCAATAAGGCCATTATCTACATGATTTGGTCGATGAGATTTCAATATGAAATGGTGTTACAATCAATTACTTCTAAAACAAATCAGAAATCAAATTATCTACATGATTTGGTTGATGAGATTTCAGTGAAAATAAGTTGAGAAAATATACCACTCATATTCTTTGCGCATTAAAGCAAAACGTACTTGGCAAAATTTAATTTCATACTTCAAAAAAGAAAAAAAGTCATTTAAACTTGCGCTCGATGTTAAGGCGAATCTTAGTGATGTATCATTGCAAAATAGACAAAATCACAAGATAAATGTATGCTGAAGATAATAGTGAGCGTAATTTTATGAATCTCTTGAGTTTAGATTTTGATAATTTAATTCATCTACTAAAACGACTTATATACTATAATTTTTTCTTCTATCTGTTACACAGTAATATTTGTTTTGATCGATGCATCACAAATTTGAAAGTGAGGGCGTATCTATTGGGTGGTGTTGGGCCTATCTTAACCCAAAAGTTAGCTCAAAAGTTGAGACTTTCCCTCGCACTTATAAACCAACTACCAGCCCCTTCCACAACCGATGTGAGACAATCCCAATAATCTCCTCCTCACACATTAGGCCATGGGTTAGAGGCGGCGACAACCTGTATTTATGCCGCGTGACTGTTGAGTCCATACTTATTGGTAATATGGGCTTTGATACCAGTGTTGGGTGGTCTTGGGTCTATCTCAATCTAAAAGCTAGTTCAAAGATTGAAGCTTTTCCTCACACTTATAAACTAACCACCGGTCCCTTCCACAATCGATGTGAGACAACCCCAATAATCTTCCTCTCACATATCTGGCCATGGGTCGGAGGCAGCGACAAGCCGCATCTCTCCCTTGTGATTGTTGGGTCTAAACTTGTTGGTAACTTGGACTTTGATACCAGTTAATGAGATTTATCGTAATCGAATCAGATGATCACATAAAGAATCAAGAAAAATTGAATAACGCGTGAGATTACCTAAGTTCACTCCAAAATAAGGTTACATCCTGCAAATAGATTTTATTATGATTGTCGATTTACAGCCACTCAATTGGTTACAATGATCAGCAAAAAATGAGCAAAATATATATGCTATAAACCCAAAACTTAAACATGTCTGAAATTCTTTAATCCTACAACAAACGGGCCAATTTAAACTAAAGTTCAAACCTGTTGAGGTTTCGAGGGTGCTGCCCTCGAACCCCTCCTCTCCCCCTCCCCGCTCACCGGCGAATGGGGTAGCCGTCCACTGATTGGGCAGCGAAAGCCTCACCCGCTGATCGGGTAGCAGGACACCCGTGTCGGGGATGCTGCTCTCGAAGCCCCGCATCCCGCTCGCATAGGTCACATATCGTCGGATGTAACACTTTAGTTTCTCTAAGCTCAAGTGGGCGTACTCGGTGTGGGAAATAATGATCCCTGAAGTATTCGCCAACTTCAATAGTATCATCATTTTAATTAGTGCTAAAAAGAAAAGCGGGCTCTTAACTCACCGACAGGACACTGTCGGATGTTCCGTGTCATACGAGACTGGCACCATTAGATGCGCATGCGCTATGCAAAAGAGACCTCTAGTAAAGAGGATCGGGATGCCCCCTAGAATTCGAGAAAAAATGCATATTTAAATCTCCTCAGGAAATGCTTTAGATAAATTTAAATTTCCTGGGTAAGCTCTGTAAGAATATGAACTCCATTCCATCGGTTATAGCTCGGAACCAGAGAAGTCCTGAGAACTATCATAAGTATCTTGAGATAAAACTGTCGATCTCGCTTTCGTTATGCATTGCATCTTATCCATCGATATACGGTATACCTGTAAACACAGATTCAACTTTTGATACGTCTATGTACCATAGCCAACATAATTAAGTACTCTACTTACCACCGATCTAGTCATAAAGAGTGATTGACTGGTGGAACAACATGAATACTAGGGGAAATTACCATAATGGGAGCATGACACCATCATATTATGTCACCTGGCGGGGGTGAATATGTGATTTTAATTGAATCTGATTGGAGATTGCCGAAATAGATATATTCGAGTCAAATAACACATAAATCAGAATTTGAAAATATGTAGTTTATGATTCTAAATACCAATATGCGATATTCTGTCGGAAAAGAAGAGTCTAAGGGTAAAGAGAATTACATATGATAATTATAGTGGTTTATCTTAAATTAAGTCTACGTCTACTCTCTCACGTTAAAAGCCGATGGGCTTGATTTCACTAGATGCGTAAATGACGATTTACAACAAGTGATGATGCAATCTTTGATAGGTGACACTGCCTTCTCTCAATTACTCTCGCAAAGCCTCTGAAGACAAGTGTGTATAATCTAAAGTTATCTTGCACTTTAGAATTTTTTATATTGATGACTTGCACATGCAACATCTTTAATGATCTTCTTTTATACTCCTTCACCTCCAAATTAGCCGTTGGATAGGTTTCTGAATGATCGCCATTTAATCTTTGATTGGATGTCATCAATTTTAATTGATGAGAATGTATCTAGATAGTGGCCGTTGAGCGATGAGAATCTAAAACCTTCGAACTTGATCGCTCATACAATCAAATCTTTAGTTTCCATAAATGAATATCTTCATTTATGGAAGTTTTATTGTCTGTATTTCCAACATGAGATATTTTCTCAACGCGTATATTGCAATCTCCAATTAAGAGGAGCATTTGGAAATGCAGTTAGTAAGTGGAAATTAAGATAGTTTTAGAAATTTCTTTAGCCATAGATAGTTTCGAAATTCAGTCAATCCTGCCATCCAACAGATGTGAAAGACCACTTTGCAATATAAACAACGATTGGCTGCTTGCATAGTTTTGAGATTACCTGTAATGTTTACGTGACTGGAACTGGTCAACAGCCCAAGCAAGAAAAAAAAAGGAGTTATAGCAGCAAATGAAACCGTCAAAATGTAGAGAATAAGAAGATAGACACCAGCTGCAAATAGTGTTGGAAAAAACCTAGACGAATTTACAGAAACCAACCTCTATTATTACGGTCTTTACCAAAACGCTTAGGGCGCGCATGAAAACAATTCTGTTTTAGAAATCAAGTTCTAGCCAGAAATAGTTTTTTCTATTTTTATTTCAGAATAAGTTTATGAACTGAAAAATGCGTTTGATAACGACATAAAATTTCTATTTCTGGAATATAAATTTGTTTGATAACAATATGAAATTTATGTTTCTGGAACATAAATCTGTTTGATAACAACATAAATTTCTACTTCTGGAATAAAACTTTTGTTCGAAAACAACACAATTTTTATTTCTAAAATTTTACTTCCAAATCCCTTTATTTGAAAAATTCACAATCTCCCAATTTGTATAAATAGGGTAGCATAGAATCAAGGTCCCAATTTGCATCAACATGAGATTCTTTTCGAGCATTGCATTCTTCACATAAGTTTATAACATTTCAGCCAATGACAATGACAAACCGTGCGCGCCCTTAAAGAACTTCTTGCACTCGAGGTGCGACGAGGTTGATGGGAGCTCATTGATAGCTGAAACGAAGATGCAAAGGGCAAAAACTAAATATTTAAACGAGGAGCTTGCACGAGTGAAGGAAGACAAGATGCTCTATAAATTGGCATTTGTTCTATGCATATATTGTATCATTATTTTAGCTGAACATAACGTCAAAGTTAGTGGAAAGTTTCTCTCTCCACGGTATCATGTTTTTAAGTTTGTGAGACCGATTGTGGGTGATTGAGATTGTCAAATCGTACCTTCCATCTTGTAGACCAAAACTATCTCATTTCAATAGAATTTGAATGCTTTGCTTCATTCCATCTGTAAGTAGGAGATTGTAAGAGTTTTTATCTAAAATATCTTCCTTTTTTTTTGTTTTTCTAATTTTCGTATTTTCATATGATATCATTTTTTTTTATCAATGCACTTAACTTGTGTCAGGTCCTTCGTTGCTCTTGTACTGATTTTGATTTTGCTGTTTTAGTGCTATAATACCTCGATAGCATTTTCTTGCCTTTTGCAAATAATTGCATCAGGCACTTGATAATGACGTGGGAATCGACTTATCTAACTTGGGAATTGTCAATACAATGTTTGCATCATTATTCTGCCAAAGTTTCACTCGAATAGCAAATACATAAAACCAACTCATAATTTACATAAAAACATCCATATGCAACAAACATCAATCCAAGTCTATGATCTCTTGTGGTCTTGCAGATTCAGCGTTCACTTCATCCATAAGTATTGAGCTATTCTTGAATATGGTTTGCAATTGTGCGATGGGAAAAAGAGAGCATTTCAACCAATAACAAACCGTCTCATGTGCAAGAAGTTCCTGGGCAAAATTTATAACATCCAAATTAATAAAACTCAACCATCCCATGTGACAAGAACTCGGGCTTTGTCTCTGCAAAGAAAAAAGATGAGAACATCCTGTACATGTTAAATGAACGGGCCAATCTCCAAACCAAGCATAAACTGTTAAACACGTTTATCTTAGTTATTAGCAAGAAAAATTTCGTCTCAGTTGATGTATGGTCTTCCCACAACGACATTACTAACAAAGAAGTTACATCGAGGAGAATGACATGTGCTCAAAGCAAGGTCTAGAAAATGAAGCTCTAGGGTAAAGATGATTGGATAGCATCTCAATAAAGGAAATGACATTAGCTGTATAATGTGGTTGTTCAACCAAGCATGGCGACCTCACAAGTGTCTTGCTAGAGTCAAATAGAGTCATGAATTCCTTCTTGATTACATAACCTATCAATCACTCCAAACTAGCCAGTCACACTAAGGCAAGACCACAATAAAAAAAGAAACACCCCGCTAAGCACAAGATAATAGTCTCCTAAAAATTCTACATACTTAAAGTTTCTTTAGAACTAAAACCAGCTATTTCTAGCCTGCATCATGGCCTTTCATGAATCATTCCAACACTTCAAGAGTTCTCATTGCTAACAAATATGAATATGACCCCGGGTTTAGAGGTTCGAAAAAGAAGGAATGCAAGCATCAAAACCCACACCGACCAACACATAAAGGAGTATTGCAGGTAAGAGCAGATGTACCTAAAAACTGCTTCACATCATCAAAGGATAAAGTTTTTTCATCTTGGAGGTAGTAATAAGTAAACGAATTTTAGTAAAGATTTTGACAAGCAGGAACAATCTGCACAAAATAGCGAATAAAAACTTCAGACTTCAACCCAGTATATAGAATTGGTCATAAACAACCAGTCAAGAGGATAGATAAACACAATATAGTAGCCTCAGCTTAGAAAAATTTGCCAAAGAAATAATCAGAAGTCATTCCCCTGACGAGAAAAATCAGCTCCAGCAGCTATAGCAGCATCACTTTCTCTTACGACTGCTCTCCACTCGCCAACCCTGCGTGCATCAGCACATCTACTGAGGTGCTTTCCTACAGCCTATAACTTATCTTCACTTGCCAATCAAAAATGAAGCTGCACAATTCTGGTACCGCTAGTTAGATATACCTGGGCATGAAACCGTGCAATACAAAATGAATTCGCTTGATACTTTACTCAATCAGGTCACTTTATACTCCTGCATATTAGATTGTATTGAACTAAATAAAGGCTGATCCCAATACATCACTAGATCATAAGTGTCATCACATGCCCCGGGTCTGCTCATCTAAGCTCCTCCAAAATACAAAAAATCTTAAAAAACAACATGACATTACAAGAGCTAAGATAGGAAATTCTCAAAAATGAAAATGTGTTACAAAAGTTAAAAATACACTTTCAAGAAATCTCTGCCATATTATGATCCCTTGTCATTTGATTGGCAATACATATCTTAAGCATGTTCATCTTGGTGTCCTCCACAGTCGATGTATCCAATGCAACATCATCTTGTGTAGGTCCAAACAAGTATTCCGGATTTCCATATAATGAAAAGTTCTTATCCCTCTTGTCTTGATCACTGATGTAATTGTGGATAGCATAACATGCAATTACAATACATGCTTGCTTTCAAATTGCAAATGAAGGCATGTGTCTCAAAACGGAGAAGCGGTTCTTTAATGCAGCAAACGATCTTACAATGACATTCCGTAGTGAAGAATGCTTATAGTTAAGCAATTCCCTCACTGTTCTCAGTCGTCTCGATGTACCCCTGTAATCATTTAGATGATAACGTTCACCTTTAAAATGAGTTAAAAATCCTGGAGCTGTTGCATAATCGGAATCTAGCACGTAGTACTTGCTTATAACAAAAAAAAATCATAAATTGGCCATGATATGCAACCGGAATACGATCATAAATGAAATTACTCCTTATAGAACAAGCAAATACCTAGTGGTGATCGAGGAAATTCCAAGCAAGGATTCGCGAGTGCTGTTGAGAGCACCTGATAATCGTTGGCAGATCCTTCCCAACCAGCATATACAAAAGTAAATTTCATATCAAATGAACAAACACACAGTACATTCTGAGTGGTAATTTCTTTCCTCCCTTTAAATGGGATATGCTTAGCCACAGGTACAGAAGCATGCACATGGGTGCCACCCATAACGCCTATGCAACCCTATCATTGTATCAAAAACTAGCATTAGGCAAGATTATATATAAATTAAAAATGATGGTGTAAAGTAATGTATGAAAATCATACCTTGAAGTAAGGCTCGTGTTGAGGATTCATAAGAATCTCCTTTAGGACGACATTGAAGGAAGGTGGTACGATAATCTCCTTTGCTAGTTGGACGACTGCATTTAACACTTCAGTGAAGTACTTGCTGACAGTTTGTCCCGAGCATTGGAATCTCTCAAATAAATCTCTATTGGACCTCTTGTGACAAATCAAAGATAAAAAGGTCGCAACTTGTTCATCTACCTTAATATATCGACTATGTTTCAACCAACCTCTTTCTATCATCAAATCGCAAAGGTTGAGAAATACATGTCTCTCCAATCGAAAAGCTTCATATGCTCTGTCATAATGTTCACAAAGAATCTCCCTTACCCATTAGGGCCTGACAACACGCTGTCCCTAATTGGTTATTTTGTGTGCATGGACATATCCACCACAACAATGAACAACCATCCCATCATTATATCTAGCCCGTCATGCCTGAATCTAGCCCACTCTTTATTTTCCTAAAATTATCACAATAATGACATACGTCAACGACATAATCAAAGCTTGCATCCATAATAAGAATAAAACGACCCAAGTAAAGAGATACCTTGATGTCAAACTCCCATATAGTTGGATCGTGCACAACGACAATTTTGTTTACATTGTCCGATCCAAATCCAGTATGTGAGAGAAGCTTCTTGACGCTAATATATTGTGTCCTCAGTATGTGAGAAAATTTAGATCTGTCGGAGAGACGCGAATAAGAGAGAAGAAACTTCGGGAGCGGCGAGGAGGGAAAAAAGACGCAAAGAAGATAGGGTTTTGTTTCGTTTTCTATTTCTATTTCTACCAGAAGCTATAATTTTCTACTTCTCATTTTCGGTCCAAAACAATTTCTATTTCAGATTTTTGTTTTAGAAATAGAAAAACAGATTTTTGTTATCGAACAAGTTTTCTGGAACAGAAACAGAGAAACTGAATTGTTTTCATGCGCGCCCTTAGTTTATCAATGTCGTATACAATCAACAGAAAATGGATACATATATGAGCTACATAGAGGAGGAATTGCCACCAATGCTTCTTCGTGTTGACGGCATTCTTCACTGGAGTCGCATATGATTTCTTCCGCAGCCATCAGCAATCATCTGGCATCTGATGTGCATTTTTTTTTTTTTGGTCGAAACGAGCAACTTCATTTCATAGGAAAAAAGTGATACATAGCTTCAGATACATGAAAATCTTATGAAATAAGTAAATTAAATATGAAATGTGAATCAACTTGCTACAATTTATAGATACTGGCTTCTTCCTCGAAGACGGATCTGTTGCGGTATCAAAGCTCGTACGGCGGCTGATCAACAAATCTCGCATCTTCAATAATGAGCACACACCGAGAAATTCCTCTTCAGTAACAACGATTTTGCCAAAAGGCAGTGTGCGCCTAAGTTCGACGTCTCCAGCACCATCACTGTGTATAAAACATAACAACCTCAATAGGTCAAATGAATATAGAAAACGTCTTGAAAATCCCCTATCTCTAGATCGGGATAGAGAATCATCCAAATCTAGATCTAACTCTAAGATCGGGAGAGAAAAGCTATAAAAACATATAGCAGTTGATGATAAAATCACTATCAGATTTGCCGAAGATTAAAGGTGAAAAAAGAAACTACCTTTTTTCGAAGAGGAAGGCCGTCGAATTAGCCCTCACGCCGTCAAATGCCCATTGAAAAATCTCTCGTCGCCGCTCTACAAAAACTCAGCAACCACCATGGGTTGGATTCTTCGTTGTTTGGCTTTTTGTAGCACTAGATTTCGGGCAAGGGCTTGGCAGAGAGAGGGAACGTAGCAAATGAGGCGAGAAGGGTAAGAACAAACCAAAAACGGAAGTAGAAAGAGGGGCTGAGAAGGAACCTAGGGGCAGGGGGTGGAGGGAAGGAGGGAGAGAGACTCTCTCTCCCTCCCTCAGGGAGATCTAGTGTGCAGCAGCTTGAAGAAAGGGGAAGCCCTAAAAGAGTGATCATAGAACTGAAACGTGAATTCGATATGCATTATCCACAATGACAACTTGGCAAAATGGAAAAAAGAAAATCGAATAGTGCTATTTGTTGAAGTTTGTCAAACACCTTAAGTTTCAACCGCCAAGTGAGCATACAACTTATCGTCTTCGTTGGACATCATCTGGAATTCGTGCGAGTTCCGTAGATATCCAATGACTGCAATTGCATTTGATCTATGTGTTAGGATGCACGTGTAAGTGAGTTGTGTTAAAGAGTTAAAAAGAAATCCCACATCGGAGAATCGAAGTAGTGTATAGCAATTAATATACATGTTGTGGCGATTAATATATACATATTGACCTATAACTCATTAGCTTAAGCTTTTGAGTGAATGTGAATTTGACTGGATATGTTAACAGGCTCGAACATGGGCTCCCTCTTGGCGATCTCCCTATTTTAAGGTATTGAACTTCTGCTCCTATCAAATAGTATAAGAGCTAGCTGATTTCGAGGGGCATCATTGTAATTTCCGGAACATCTTTCACCGCAAGTGGCTTTACCCTTGGAAAAAGAAAAGTGAAGGTGAGGGGTTTTGGCTCCCCCACCAAGCAAATGTCCTGAGAAGGCACCGATGGTTGATATCACTACTTCATAGGTATGAAGTTAGGCTATTAAGAGGGAGTGGATCGGACCTAATACTGAGCTCACACGTAAGAGGGAAATTGTTAGGATGTAGATGTAGGTGTGAGTGAGTTGTGTTAAGGATTTAAAAGTAAATCCCATATCAGAAAATTGAAGTGGTGTAAAGCAGTTAATATATACATGTTGGCTCATAACTCAATAGCTCAAGCTTTTGTGTGAAGTTGAATTTGACTAGATATGTTAACGGGCTCGAACATGGACTCCCACTTGGCGATCTCTCCAGGTTAAAGTATTGGATTTATGCTGGGCAATTCCATCACTATGAATAGTAGGCCAAAAACATCCTCCAAACTAGTCAGCAACTTTTGAAGAATTTTCACCTTCTTTGATCGCACCAGCTATCACAAAGGCTAGTATGCTGCGGGATTAGTTACGACACCGACAGGATTTCTTGAGAATGCCCAGTTGACCCTTATGATGTTTGCGGTGATGCAAGATGGCGACGCTACTCGGGAGACAACGAGGTAGAAAGATGAGCGTTATCAAATGAGTGTTGCTCGCGGGGCACTGCATCGCTCGTCATACTATCATAGTTTTTGAACACCGTAGAAAGCGCAATTTTCGCGATTTTGTCTTAGATCGTGCAACTAATTTACAATCTATCATGCCAATTATTTACTTTATTTGTTTTATCTCGTGGTCCTTGTCTGTGTCGATCTTACTTTAGAGTTCTTAAGTTGCTTTCTGGAGCCAAAGTCAAAAGTGAAATCACTGCTGAGATTTATGAATGATTGTGTGGAAAAAGCATGGAAACCGCGTCTTGATGTCCCGTACATTAATATATATATATATATGAGAGAGAGAGTCCGATATGAAACTTGTAATTGGTAGTAAAACACCGATTTTCTTATTGAGACTTTGTTCAATCTTCATAGATTTATCTGGCTATATTCTTACGAAGTTCTGTTTATAACATCTATAACTGTCTCTAGTTTAGGGGGACAGTCTGGCGAATAGACATATACAGGAGGAATAAGCTTATTGGCTCTCTGAATAGCACAATACGGGATCCATGAAATCATTTCATTTCTCAATTTCTGTTTAAAAAATAATTTCTGAGACATAAATTCGTTTGGTAACGCAATTCTATTTTTCTATTTCTATTTCTCGAAGAAGTAATTTTATTTTATTTCTCATTTCTACTTCAAATTCTCATAAAAGTAATTTTTCTATTTCAGAAATAGAAATAGAAATCTTCATCGCCGATGGTTGTCACTGCCCGCTCGCCCGCCCGCCGCTGCCATAGCTAGTTGTCAGTCACCGCCGCTTGCCGCCGCCGACGGTCGTCGTCCACTACAGCATCCGGTCGCCGGACACCACCAACCGTCGCTCGCCGACCATTGCAACCGCCGATCTACGGTCGTTGCCACCGCTATTGATCGCCGGCCACCGCTATTGATCGCCGGCCACCGACGCCGGTCACCAGCCGCAGCAGCCACCGCCACCACCGCCAGTCGTTGATGGTTATTTTAGAATAAAAAATTTTATGTTATTATCAAGCGTATTTTTTTTTTTTTGCTAAAAAACTCATCCAGAAATAAAAATTAAAAAAAAATTATTTCTACCCAAAAATCAATTTCTGAAACTGATTGTTTGTCATGCGCGCCCTAAGAACTGGCACTGAACATCCCCTGTAATTGTACATGGTCCAATAGCAACAACATATTTTGGTTCAATCATTTATTCATATAATCTCACTAAAGAAGGGATCATTTTCACTGTTACCGTGCCAGATGTTAAAACGAGGTCTGCCTGTGTAGGACTCGATCTTGGTACCAGTCCATAACGATCAAAGTCAGTATCGGGAACCTATTAACGAAGCAAATTCAACGAAGCACTAACTCGTACCAGCCATAAACCAGCGAGCTTTGACCAATTTGAAAGGCCATTTGACGTAAGTTGAAAACTGGAGTTTGGGTCGAGAGAGATAGAGAAACTGCCACCTTCAAGCGGCTGGTGCAGACAAAACAGCAAATTCCACCGTCTCTTAATTAGTTTTAAGTGCTGCTTCAGGTTGGTTGCATAACTTGAAGCTCAAGCGAAAAGGGAAGGGAAAGTAGCAGAGAACCTGAAGATTAAAGGGGCGGGAAAGAAAGGGAAAGAGAAGAAGAAAACAAATGTGTAAATGCTTCAAACAAGTATAAGACATGACAAATATTGTTTATGCATGTTGTAATTAATCTCTTGAGTAAACTCCCAGAGCCGTTCGCCTTCTTCTGTGTTCTGATGGCAGAGTGGAATGTGATTCCTCCACAAGGATGGACCATAGGACGTGAACATCCTCGCACGGGCACGATTTAACGTCGTCGTACAGAATGTATATCCCTCTTCTTCCTGGGAAGTATAAGATTGAAACAAGTTCTTGGAATCAGTCACCATCTGTTTTTCGCTTATGCGGAAAATGTTCAAATTTCAGCGATAAAATGGTTTATACTAGCAAGCAATCGCTCTGAACTTCGCGCAGTTTCCTGATAGATTTTCCGGGTGCAACCAGGAATTGGAAGAATGAGCATGACATGCAGATGCAAAAACAAAGTGCTGAATCTTGGTTTCAAACAAACGAAAAAAAAAAAAAACTGCAGTTGCAAAGATAGGCTATATAAATGAGAGGAATGAACAGAAAACTGCATATGAAGTGCAGATAAGCTTCATCAAAAAATTGCAGGACGTACTCTTCTTCGTGGCTGAATGCAGACGCGACCATAGCTTCTTCAACGGGGCGCGGAGGGACCGATACCACCTCATGTGGAGCAGCGTCCACTGCCGCTTATGTAACCGAGGCAGCAACGGATGAGCGAAGGCAAAGGGTGCTGAGAGCCAGGTTTGCTCTCCGGCAATCTTAAAACATTCCATTGCAGGGCAGGGGCCAAGTTTATGCACACCAGATTTGATCTTTTGGTGAGATGTCACTGTCAGACAAAAAAGAAGAAGAAGCCACCCCATTTAAAACTTATTTCCCGCATTCAATGCGATTCACAAACATGGCTTGTGCTTCAAGCCTCGGTGTGAGTTCTGTGTTTTCTCCTGGTTAGTTCTGCTCTTGGCAACACGAGATCTACTCATTCTCTTACCAGTTCTGGGTCACCCGCTTGTCTTCGAAGAGAGTACCAAGTTTCACTCCAACACAAAGGAGGAGGAGTCTTGTACAAGACTCTGCCTCCCATACGTCCATTTGTCCCTTGTAGTGCCTTTAAAGTGTGTCACCCTTATTCTATGCAGATATGGTATTATGAAAGTGTGCTTTTTGGCAAAATGGCGTCTTTTCCCTTGCCGTGGCGTTTCTGTGATGAGCCTTCGTGTGATTTAGGAAGTTGTAGTCGTGCATCTTGGTCGTTCGGCACGATTCGCTGCCTTATATACTCATGGCGTGATCTCGATACCTAGGATCACACGGCACATATGATAGCACATAGGGTCCATTTCGGTGCCAATTCTAGCGCTTTGAACTGAGTTTTCCAAATCGTTTCGAGAGAACCGCCTCTCCGACTAATATGAGAGAGCTGCTGAATTTTGAGTCTCCCTTTTGCTAAGCATGTGCTGTTTTTTTTTATCTTTCAACCTTGAGAAAGTGTAATTAATAACTGAGAACAAACATTTCATACAGTGCTCACATTAATGACAGATAAACACATCGAGAAGAGAAGCTAAGTACTCCGAACCCAAGTGAGCTATTTCTTCGCCTCACAAATCATACGTTTGCTTCCCGGTGAACTTGACCTCGATGGGGCTGACGTTCTTCCCGATCGACCTGAAGTTCAGGCCGACCCCTTGACGGCCCGGGTTCACCTTCTCCGGGTAGACGCCGTCCTTTGGGTGCAAGTACTGGACCTCGCCATTGGGGAAGACCCGGTAGAATTGGTACTTGATCTTGTACTTGGACCTCAGTCGGGTTCCGAGCGCCAAGCACTGCTCTTTCCTAGCTAGCTTGAGCAGGTTCGGGCCTTCTCTCATGATGGCCGCCCCTCCGGTCGGCATCTCGAAGATCTGCTCCTTCGGCGACTCCCAGGTGATCACGTAGAACTCTTCGACCTGACATACCACCGCACAACAGACTCAATCGATCAACTAATTCAAAAAAAATTGTACATAATCCTCGGTCGGTCCAAGTCTACTATACATGATGCCCTAAGGAGACAGTACCTGATGGGTATGTAAATAGTACTTGGTATATAGTTGAAACATGATCATTCATGTCGTACTGTCAGCATCATGATTAATAAAATGGAATTTTACCATAAATTTAATTGGTTCTCGTCTAGAATCAAGTTGTGCCATTATGTCAGTGTCCGCAAAAATCTGGTGGCTACTATTGTTACCTGAGCCTTCCGCAAGAGCCCGCCGGTGCTGCCGCCGAAGATGGGGGACGGGGTGTTGGGGTCCAACTCGGGCGGCGTGAACCCGACAGGTGCCTCGGTTTTGCCCTCCGCGGCGGTTGCCCTGATGGTGGTCCTCGGCGAGGGCTTGGCAGCCTTCGGAGTGGCGGCGAAGGCCAAGGAGGACGCCAATTGCTTCCACGGGGCGATCACGCGGTTGACGCCAGACTTCGGGGCGGCAAGGGTTGGGGCGAATAGAGAAGCTTGAGTTGCCATGGCCATGGAAGACTAAACAAGAAATGGCAAGGCCTCGAAGTTTTGGAGAGGAAGGGAAGCAGAGAAAGAGTTTATGTGATTTTATGGAATTGGTGGAGATAGAAAATGAGATAAAGGCCTGGGGATTATGTGGAAGGATGGATGGTGTGTGGAATTGGATGTGGATAAGGTGGGATATGCGCTGGGCCAATGAGGAGGGATGATTTTGATACGTTCCTCCGGGTCCCACAACACCTGACAAAACATTTCTTTTTTTTTTCTTTTAAAACTTTTTTCCATCTCAAGAAAGATTTTTATATTTATTTTGTTTTAGGTTTTCAAACTTTTGTTTTCATTTGCTGAATGGTTCTAATTACACTATTCTGACGAATAATTTAATTCCTTCAGCGAATTTTGATCTATCTTGACCCATAAACACGATGAATTTCACACGAATCTCATCGAATTTTATGATAACGGTATATCTGAATAGTTTCTCCGATGAAATGCCGTTCATTCGCGATCTTTCTCTATGGCCATGAATTTTCGACCGAGCAAAATACAATTCAAAGTCCTCGATTATCTAATCGTCAAAACTTTAACTCCCGTTTCTCTAATTGTCCCAATCAAATTGAGTGTATTCTAGTCAATGGTTAAATAAATCTAAGATGTATCTTCTAATTACGGCGAGCTTAGCTTACTTGTCATCAAGATTGGGGATCTATATGCTAATTAGAGTCTCACAGTGTTCAACTTCATGTAATTGTTCAAGGCATCGTGATCTTTATGGCCAACAATAAGTTATAAACGGGGTTGATAACTGGTCAAGATTATTGCTGATATTATGAATCGGAAACGTCGCGTAAAGACTAGCATTCACATTATTAGGCAAACGGTTATCAAGAGACGGACTAACAATGTACACATAACATAAATTATTCATGTACCGATTGAAAACGAAATCCAAGCCTTATACAATGATGACTAGACGTGGCTGGTTCCGGTTCAGGGCCTGTTCCCGATTTCGGTTTCGGTTCCAAACTTTTAATTTTATTTTTAAAACAATAAAATAAATAAATTATAAATTATAAATTATAACCACTAATCAAATTATACATTGTAATAAAATTTAAAAAAAATATTATTTTTTGTGTAATAAAAATATTATAAATTATAAATATATTATTATTATTATTATTATTATTATTATTATTATTATTATTATTATTATGGGGCGGTTCGGAACCGGAACCGACCCGTGAAGGCCGGTTCCGGTTTGGAATAGCAGGCCAAGTCAACGGGCTCACGATTTCAAATGGCCAAGTCTAGATGTGACCACCTCAGTCACTACATCATCGGACACGGGAAACAAGCGGAACATAGAATATCTCAAAATACGTGCTCTAATATGATGTTTGACAAAAAAATAAAAATTCTTAAAACATGAAGAAACGAGCCAAAAAAGTACGCATAATACAGGTTTTAAGAAACGTGAAGGTAAATTAAATGAGTTAAACAGATTACTTTCTCATCCGAAACATAAGATTCTCTCATTCACTGCATTTTTCTCCATGTTTTCTTTCCCGTAGATCCACCTAATTACGTAGCCAACGTGAGAGTCCAGATTAGAGGAAAACAAGCACTTCTTTTGGGCCATTGAAGCCCACACGCAATTGAATCTCTTGAGATCTAACCAACCGGAAAATAGTAAAAAAGTCCATAAACTTTTTACAATTTCATCAATTCAGTAATAAACCTTTTAAATTTACCGATTCAGTCATAAATTTTTTCACTTTTTGCCGATTTAGTTTTATTTTATGAAAATCGCTGATGTGGACCTCATCCTTCCTACGTGGTACTACTGGCGATGATGGGACAAATTTTATTGTTTATAAATATTTTTATTTAAAATATTAATTTTTTTCCATTTTTGGCTTCAAGGCCAGCTGTTCATCGGATTAGGGCGGTCGGGGGTTGTCGGCCACTAGGCGAGAGCTATCGGGGGCCAATGATCCCCGTCGGACCCAGAGCGAAGGCCGCATCTCGCGGCCACCGGCAAGAAGTGGCTAGATTTGGCCATGGCGAGGGCCGCAACCCAGCGTTTGCGGCCACAAGGGCTTTGCGACCCTTGCCTAGGGTCTAGACGGGGGTCGTCGGTCTAGCTCAGGGGTTGATCACCTCCTCTTGACCTTAATTTGACAAGGCCACGGCCTCTTGTTCAGAGAAAATGAAACAAAGGAAAAGGAAAAAAAAATAAAAAAATATTATTAAAAATTATTAAATATTGTGCATGACAGCGTTGATAGTTCCATGGCAGGGATTGCTGGCAAATAGTGCGAAATCGGTACAAGATTAAAAAATTTAGGACCGAATAAGCAAACTTTCAAAGTTTAGGACTGAATTAACAAAAAGTGTGCAAGAATTAGGACTTTTTTCACAATTTTTCCTCTAACAAACTAATACGTTCTCAATGAAAATTAAGGAAATTAATTATAAAATTTTATAGTTGTCGGAAGAATTTATTGAGTCGCGAGTGTATTTTGAGTCTCTAATAATTTCGCAAAATAAACCATTGTAAAACTCTCACTCACTTGTCAGCATTTGGATCACTCAGCGAAACAAATCAACGGAAAATCTTTTTATAGTCGATGGGAATCTAAATTTGAAATTTTCGAGAATGACGTACTCTTTTAAAGTTCAGAAATTCATTTCAAGAGTACGACTTGGCCTTTGCCACTCCAATACCATCTTGGACAGTCGGCAAGTGCGCAGCAAACGGTGCAAGATCCGGTCTCGGCTGCCCTCACCGGAGGACCCCAAGGCTTGCCAAGGAACACTAGCGACCGCCGCCGGGCGGCCAAGAAAGAGGGACGAGCCTAACAAGGGCAGGTGAAGGTGGAAGAGTCCATGGGCTGATTCAGGCCCATAACCGCAAGGCTCGTCATTGGACCCATCAATCGGCCTGTTGAGGATTAATAAATAGCTCGGGAGCATGCACTTTCAACATGTAATTAGACCAGAGTCAAGAAGTGGAAGAGTCCATGGGCTGATCATTAGTGAGTCGACTCGCTAATGATCACTGACTTGACAGTTACACGCGAGCACTTTTTTTGGAGACTTAGTTAGCCTACTTGATTTGAACCAGACCGTTACATATAAACCGAGTCGGGCCGTTGCGCAGAGGCTAATTTGGATTTAATGTTAAGCATTGTCAAATCAATAAGGGCTGAGGTTGTTCGGATGAAATTCACAAACGGTGAGGAATGAGTTTCTTCGCCAACTTAGGTGCAAGGTTCGGTCTTCAATTTTCTTGCTTGTTCACTGGGCCTACACACTACTGAACTCGATAGGCGCGGAACTTTAAAGGAATCACCTATTGTATGTGAAGGCTTTCTTGAAGAAGATGGAGACATGACCATCAATAACATCAATGCTATTCTATTAGATAATCACATGACATTTGGAAGTATTCAAATAAATGTTTGAAATATCCTCATTTCCTCAAATAATTTCCTGAATTAGATCTTGTTTCAGATAAGTACTTGAAGTGATCATGTGTATTTCAAATAAGGGTTTGACCTCGCCGGCCGGCAAAATATTCCGGCCAATCAAGGACATTTTCGTCCAAAGACATTTTTAACCTAAGTTATAGTTAAATTAGATTAAAAATTAAAAAAAGCTATAAGTTTCTTAAAAAAAGGACAAAAAAATAAATAAAAAATACTGGGGCCCTCTCACTTGTGGTCGCCACCCCATCGCCCTCGCCGGCCATTACCGACGTCCCACTGACGATGGGGCAGCGGCCTCAGATAGAGGGCTTGTGCTTTTACTTTTTTTGTGCTTTCATTTAAGCTTAAACATTTTTTTCTTTTTAATTTTTTTATGAAAATACTTATTAGATTTTTAACTAGGTGTGGCCAGCCCTCGCTTGTGACTTCAAGGATGGCCTCACTAGGTTCTCGCGGGGCATCATCGGTGGTTAGCCATCACCTGAGAGCGTCCAATTCGAAAAGGAAATAATAAAATCAGAAACAAGAAAAATAAAAAAAATAAAAAAATAAAGGATGAAAATGTCATTGACCAATTAGCTTGAGATAAACAAAGCTCTTACCTTACCCAAAAAAAAATGTCATTGACCAATCGGTGAGGTTAAGCCCGTTTTTGAGATTGACATAGCCACTTCAAACTCTTATTTGAAATAAGGTTTACTTTAGGTACTAATTTAAAATAAAGTTCACTTCATGCTTTTATTTAATAAGATGAGGACACTTTAGGCTTTTATTTTGAATTTCCATTTGACATTTTACAGCTTGCTTTACATGGTCAATCTTAGAGCAATCGTTGCCTTCAATGCAAGTGGCAAAAGAACTAATGACTTAAAAGGGAAGTTGACGTCAATGATTATGCATTGACTATCTAGTTAAGGTCTGTTAGGGAGAGTCAACATCAAAAGAAAGAACGAAAACTAAAATTCTCGAACCATCATAAAATATTGGAGTTTAAGGTCCGTTAGAGAGTGTCGATATCAAAAGAATGAAAGAACGAAGTTGGTGCCAATGATTATGCATTGACTATCTAGTTAAGGTCTGCTAGAGAGTGTCAATATCAAAAGAATGAAAGAAAACTTAAATTCGAGCCATCATTAGAAAAATATTCGAGTTTAAGGGGAAAAAAAAAAAAATTAAAGGTCGCGCTTAAAATAATTGACTATACTATTGAACGTCAGGCATGACAGAAGAGCCAAAAAGGAAAGAGAGAACAAAACAAGGACTAGAACATGCTGTTCGTAAGGAGTGGGGATCGATTCGCGTCTATTTTGAAAGATAATAATTAGGAGGAGTAAATTAGGTAAGAATAATTATTGCTATCAGCACAACATGCTTAAAGACAATCAACTCAGTAATCGGCCCGAACTCGGGGTTAGGTTCATGATTCAACCTTTTTTTTTTTTTTTTTTTTTGGTGAATCCCAAAAAATAATACCAAGCCGAAAGGACCTCAAAAAAAAAAAAAATGAAAAGAAGAAGAAGAAATAATACAGGAAAACACAACACAAGTGTGAAGTGCATGGCGATTCCTCTTGTTGTCTTTTGGCTTTCAAATTCGTTGGACGAGTCAGAAATTGTGATGGAAAGAAGCAAGAGGCAATGTCTTTTCAAAGAGAGTGAAGGACATATTAAAAAAAAAAATTGGGCAAGAATGTATAACCTTAGCTTTCAACGATGAAGACATGAGAGCGGGCTTCCTCAGACGGCACTCCACCTTCTTTGTCCTATAGCCACTTCAAATCACATACAGTCTTCCACCATTTTTGGCTTTTTCTTTGCTTTAATCTTGTTTTTCGCGGTATTGATGCCTAACTCAAGATTAGAGCTCTTAATCGACATGGCCCGTTTCTCAGCCGAAAAAGAGTTATGTCAAAAAATTTTCAATTTTCCTTTTAGTTTCATTACATGCTATCTCAACTTAGGAGTCATTTTTTTTTCCCAATAATCAAAATTTGACTTTTTGGTCAACCACTAAAGTCCACTCTCTATTGACATTTTTTTTTTAAAAACCCAAAAAATCATTAATTCTATCTTTTGCAAGCTTGATTGAACTTACAATTTAAAATAAACGAGAGTTGACTTTTCAATCAAATCATGAATTTTTGTTTACCTTTGATCAACAAATATCAAAATTCATAGATTTCCAGTCAATTTTTTTTTTTTGTCAATGGAGAGTATAAATCACATCCAAATAGTGTCTTTCGATCTCCCTAGTCGGGGATCAACGTACAGTCCCAGGGATCAAACCCTAGGTTCTGATACCATGAAAAAATACACGTGAATGTATGGAGAATTTCTTCATTAACCTTTCAATTTATAAAGTTTTGTACATATAAATAAGAAAAAATCTAAACCCTAAGACTCTTTCTTATCATGAGATAAAATAAATATGGGACAAAATAGGAAGTAAATATTATAAATTCCTAAAAGTGCTCTAATTTACGGCTCATGTTAACAAATATGAAATAGGAGAAAATGGCACCCGTGGAGAATTACTTCAATATATATATGTATTATATATATATATATATATATATATATAAAAGAAAGGTTGTAATATGACATCTCATATTGGTTAATTTGGAAATAATATTAAGCATTGTCAAATCAATTGAGGCTGAGCTTGTTCAGATGGAGCTCACAAAAATGTGAAGAATGACTTCCCTCGCCAACTTAGCTGCAAGGCTCGGACTTTAATTTTCTTGCTCAGACTTTCTATTTAAGAGCCTTAATCTACAACCTGCATTTGATTGTCGGATGTCCAAAAATGATAGAATTAGATAGTATAAGATACAAAATCGAAATTTTTTTGCTATATCTTATCCATTCTTTGGTGACTTGCAATAAAAAAGACAGGTATTTTCACATCTTATTTTGTCTATTGTTTGATATTAATGATCTAAAAGTGTA
Source organism: Rhodomyrtus tomentosa (assembly GCA_028455895.1). NCBI lineage: Eukaryota > Viridiplantae > Streptophyta > Magnoliopsida > Myrtales > Myrtaceae > Rhodomyrtus > Rhodomyrtus tomentosa. The sequence goes on along the minus strand of JAPCWY010000003.1, from coordinate 40,516,953 downwards.
AATGAGACTAAAAATTGTCCAAAACAAAAATGGAAGGAATCTCTCGTGACGTTATTGGCTATGTCATTTTTAGTTGCTTATTTCTTATTACTTTTCCTTTTCCTTTTCTAATCTGTTTTTTTTTTCCTCCTCTTCATCATTCTCTAATAATATTTTACTAAATAGAAAACTATAACAATATTTCTAAATTACTAAAATACCTAGGATATATAATAAATAGAAATAATTCATATTCAATTTATATAGAAAGAAAAGCGAATACATAAATAAAAATTGGGATAAATAATAATGAAATTATTTTTAATTTCTGTTATTTTGAATTTTTTGTATTAGAAGTCCAATATCATTTATATTCTTAGACTAATTTAATTTTATTAATTTAAGAAAAGTTTTATTCAAATAAAATAACTTATGCATTAGGGTTATTAGAAATCATATCCACCTTTATCCATCTCTCCCATGAGACAATTTTATTCGGGCTATATTTCTCTTATATCCCACTTTATATTGTCATGGGCAGACACCAAACAGAGGGTGATTTTATCCTTTCCTCAATTTTATTCCAACTATCAAACATGGACTTTCTGTTTGTAGGATATGAAATTTTGAAGAAAATCAGCTACTGTGCGTGAAGGTTCTCTTGAAAAAGAAGATAGATGATCATCAACGAGTAACATCCAGTAAAAATAATGAATCACATACACTGACATTTGACAGCTTGCTTCACACGGTCAATCCCAAAGTTGAACCATAAACAATCGCCATCTCCGATGGAACTACCAAAGGACTAACGTCTTAAAGAGAAGTGATGCCATTGACTATGTATTGACTATCTAGTAAAGGTTGGCTACATTGTTTCAATATCAAAAGAATGTAGGAAAAGTCAAATTCGAACATTATTTCGAAAAACAATCGAGTTAAGAAAACAGAGGACCGAGTAAGGATGAGAACAAGTGGTTTATGAGGAGTCGAGGTCGATGAGCAATGACCTCAAAAGATCGACCGTAACGAAAGAATACCAAGTTCTACATCCGAAAAATAAATTCGATGTTAAAATAATTACATAATAAATCACGCATTTATCTAATAGCTTAAAACTTTCAGAATCAATAGTAGTGGACTCATCATATTTTGATATGGCATTAGGGCAATTATCACAATCAGAACAAGATGCTTAATACGCCGACTCCATAACTCAAGGTGAAGTTCACGATTGGACCATCTGAGTCAAAGTTGATGGGATTGTGGACCCGAAAAATAATACCTAACCTAATATGAAGTGCGTGGTGATCCCTCCTTATCTTTTTGGCTTTTAATCCGTTAGACAAGTTTCAATTTGTGATAAGAAAGGTGCAAAAAGGCGAAGGACATGTGCAAATTGGAACAGAACGTGCAGCCTCAGCTTTCAACGATGAAGACATGGGAGTGGGCTTCCTAAGATTGCACCCCCCGCCTTCCTTGTCCTAAGACACTTAAATCACGGCGTTCCACCACTTTTGCCTTTTTCTCTGATTCCAATTTTTCTTTTTTCGCAGCAATTCTGTTTGGACTTTTCCCATAATTCAAAACTTCCAGATTTACTTTTGTTAAATGATTTGAGAGCATTGAATTTGTCGATTAAGGATGTGTAAAATGTTGATGTGTGACCCTTAAATTAACGCGAACTCGAATTTCTGATAAATTAATGATTTGAAAAATATATATATTTTTAAAAAGTGATCCCATGAACATGCTTTTGTTATTGCGAATAATTTACGCCCAAACATTTTCGTAAACAATGAAAATATTTTTCATTGATTCATTTTTGCAATAGATATAATCGACCATTTTAAAGAAAATATTTTTGAATAATTTATTTTTTGCGAAATAAACGCACACTTAGTCTCACTACCATTAAATATTACTCCGCACATGGTCTGATTGATTCAAAACTAATTATAACATAAACCATCAAAGTAATTCGATAACATTTGAGACTCAAATCAATTATGAACAAGGTCGTTTGTCTAACTTTTATTTACATTGACGGTGCATATTTTATTTTTCTTTCATATATGGCTGTTTCGAAGCATATGGATGTGTTTTTCTGTTTAAGAACATTTTCAAATCAAAACCCGAAATGCCTTTATTTCCTTAAAGAAGGGCTTGAAGTGAAATTTATTTCAAATAAGAACCCGAAGTGCTCAAATTATCTTAAAGAAGGACCTAGTCGAAGGTTATTTTTGTCCATTGCTTTTTTTTTAATGATTTCCCTTTTTTTTCTTTTTTTCTTTTTTTATCTCTCCTCCCTTGGCCATTCCTGGGGTAGGCGCCGAGCAACCCTCACCCTCGCTTGCCCAAGTGAGGTTGACCCTTGCCTAACGCCAACAAGAGTCACCCTCACCAAATCGAGTGGGAAGAAGGAAAAAATAAAACAAAAAGGGAATTTTTTTTAAAAAAAGTAAACGACGAGAATGTTCTTGGTCAAGCCCTTCTTTGAAATAATGAGAGCATTTCAAGTCTTTATTGAAACAAAGTTCATTTTATGTCATTATTTGAAAAAATGAGAGATCTTCATAACTTTATTTTAAAATTTTCACTTTGTTTACGATGAGAGTGTCATTATCACGCATGGAGAATAATATTTTGGATTATTTCTTTTTCATAGTTGATGACATAAGAAATTATTGGAAATTCGACTTGATTAAATCCGAAGGGAAAAGAAAAAGTTGTGGACCCAATAAACTTTGAGAATGGATATTCCTTGTCCTTAAGAATTAAACCCTCCCCGTTATTCTCTAAGAATTGTCTTATGCCACTTTGGGATTTATGGCAGGCCTTCGTAACTTTAGCATGCAAGATTCTCCACTATGACTGACGCTAACCTATCATAAACATCTTCTCATCTTATCCTCCATGCTTCCAACTTGTGGGATTCATACTAACCCTATTTTCCGGCAATCTGACAATGCCCTCAAATTGATTGACCTGCTGAAACACTGCTTCGATTCCAATCAAACTATCTATTGCTCCGGCCGAATAGTTTTGACAATTTTTCAATCGAGCTAGCTAGGAAAATTGTTAGGAAAGTATGTCGAAATCGGTATATGATTCGAACAAAATTTCTAAATGTGAAATTTCAGTATTAAGAGAGCGGTCGATTTTGGAGGGACTTTCCAAATTGGCCACTGGTGGGGCGACAACTACCCTAACCATTGATTCGAACACTGAATTGTGTCATGCGCAGTGTCATCATCGTCGTCGATGTTAGTATAAGGATTTAGATACTTCTTTCTCTTGATGAGAGATTGGGGAGTTTGAAGATGATTGCGTCACCCGGATTATGGTCCTTAATGGCCCTCGACTATCATAGACTTGTCGAGGGCCACAAGCTAGACCTTTTCAGTTCGAGAATTTGAAACCTACTGAAGAGGAAGAGTTTGATCGGAATGACTATTTTGTTGCTTTCTGATATTTGCTTTATAGCATTTGATGTTTGACTTTTTCTTTAACGAGGAAAGTCCCAATGTTTAAAAAATGTAGTCATTTTTTTTTGTCGAAAATATAATCAATTAAGTCCTCGATTTCGTTAACTTTCTCTAATCACGTGGTTGAGGGTTGCATAACTTTTCTAATCAAACCCATATTTGTTCCAATTATGGGCCAAAGAGCCCTGCCAACCTCATTTTTAAGTGTTCTCTAATATCGTTTCTAGTCATTGCGAGAATACACAAGACTTTAAATGGAGGAACGTCAACCCGATACAACTCAAAATGAGCTTACGCTTTTACTGTTGTAGAAATAATAATCCATTGTGAGTAGCACCAAAGGATCAATTTGATTTTATTATGAAAAGTTGATGGGCCATATTTAACAAAATTGAAAGTTTAGATGCTAGAATATTAGTTTGCCACCTCTAGATAGAGCTATTAAGAAAACACCAAATAACTCCTTTGTGCAATTCATCGCCCCCAAAAATTGTCCCGCAATCCTCAACCTTTGTTGTCCAATCGCCATTTCTCCTCCACCGCACGACGCCTTCGGCCTGGCTGTGACCCCGCCCCCATCGCCACGGCGGTCGACCCCCTCTTTGTTGTAGCCACGACTCTCCCCTTGTTGCTCAATCTAGATTTGGCTGCCTTGGCATGGCCGCAAGCTCAACTCGAGTGACAATCCTGACCATTTACTAACCTAATTTCAATTTTTACTGCGCAAGTAAAAGTTTTGCTTCCGAAAAATTTCTAATGCTTTTTCACTCTACAAATTAATTAAAGTGAAGGCACAATAGATATTTCTTAAGATATTCCACAAGGAATTTGTGTTCAGGCAAATTGTGATGCCCTCCATTTGATAATTTTTCTGAAATTTTTCTGAAACTTCAAAATGCATAAACCTAGCGTAGCGCGATGGAAGTCAGCCAAATTTGAGATAGCATAGCAACCGTGTACGCCAATAGAAATTAGGGTCGATACTCGATACCTTAAGAAATTTCAAAATGATACATTTGTGATAAATTTATAACAAATTATTTTTTTGATTACCAAATATTCCGAACTAGCACACATATGACAAAGTTACCATCAAATTGGATTAACTCTACGAAAAATTCTAAACTGGTAAACATATGGAAAACGGAGAGTAAAAATCCTAAGCTGATACACCCGTTAACAGTTATGTGTCGTCCAACTCAGTAACTTGACGGCAAAATGTTAAATCTATCGCAATTGTATCAATTTGAGGGATATTTATCATAATTTTATAAGCTTGTGGATTTTGGCCATATTCATCCTAGAAATTGCAAACTATATTTGACTAAAAACAACATGGAAATATATCGGAAAACATTTACAAAAATCAAAAGCAGTATTTTAAATGGGAACGAATTTCGAGACCTCGACGACGAAAATTCGGGGCGTTCCTGTGAACAACCGAAAACGGAACGACATCGAAAGTCCCAAAAAAAAAAAAAAAGCAACAACATCAACAGGGAAAGCTAAGCAGAAACTACAAAAGCAAATACAAGAAATCTGAAATTGAGATTCTTCACGCCCATAGAGAGAGAGAGAGAGAGAGAGAGAGTCCATTAGCAGCAGATCTTCACTAGCTCCTCTCCAACGCCTTCGCTTCCTTGAGATCCACGACGCCTCGCGGGATCCTTTCGAAGACCCCAATTCGCTTCGTTCTCAGGCTCCTCCCCCCCCGCGCGTCTATTGCCGATTTCGCGGCGGCGCCATTTGATGAGTTCGTGAGAGCGAGGTTCTGATCGCGGCGGGTGCGATGGGGGGCAGAATGGGGTCCGGCATAGGGGGCGCTTCGTCTCAGCCCATGGATTTGTCTATTGAGGGCAAGAGTTATCTTTTTTCCGCAATGTTGTTCGTTTTTGCGGCGTGCTTCTTCGCTTTCTGATTCACGTTTTCTTGTTTCCTTTGCTGAATCGTCGGGTGGAATATATATATATATATATATTTTAATGCGCGAAAGCTCTGAAGTGAGTCCTTGAGCTCGGAATGAAAGTTAGCGATCGAGAATTTCTGGATCTCCCGTAGAGATTGTGTATGAATCGGACATATGAATTTTATTGAATAAGCGTTGCTTTTTATGGAATGTTAAAGTGGGTTTGATGTTAATCAAGCTGTTACGATCGATCCTTCTCGATTTGGATACACAGAACATGTTTTCCTAAGATGAACGGAGTCTGATTGCATCTTGCTTCCTCCGGGTTGTACAGATGACTTAGCTTTTGGGCAGTGTGTATAATTGAATATTTTGAATGTTGAGTATAGCTATCAGCTATGCACTTGTTATTAACCTTCTTGCTTTTGTCTTATGATTTGTGAGTGGAGTCTTGTGAAATCTTAGATCAGGTGCTCATCACGACCTCTCTTTTTGTACCTCTAGGGATGCTTAATGCCACTTCGCAACTGGCATTACCTGTGCTTTCGTGTCTCTCAGTGTGGGCAGGGTGTTTCTGAGCAGTGAGGCTTACACCCATTCGCATTAGTTCTTCCAAATTTCCGTAGCCTTATGCATGAATTTTTTAATAAGCCATATTCCGATCAAGGTTATGGAGTCAACCGAGCATCTCAGCAGCGGAATGGGTATCATTGACTTTGCAGTGTTGTTCTCACTTTGGAAGTTTTCTTGCATATGGTAGTATTTGTATGGTCTTTATGGAGCTGCTTCAGTGAACAACAAAGATTTGAGAATAAAAGCTAATGTTGCTCCAGTTGCAGCTAAACCAAGAGCAGAACATGAAGGTGGTGTATAAAAGTAATGTGCTAATCACAAGATGGTCTGGTGGGAAATGTGACTTTGTGATAAAGAGCCCATGGAGGGCTAAGAAGACACGTGAAAGGTTATTGTAGATCTAGAAGGGAGAAGATAAGCGAAGGAACTTGTTGAACCTGTCGTCACTGTCAAATGATTGACTGTAACAATAAACTAGATGGTGGACGATCTAATACGAATCCTTTGAGCTGGTAGTTCTTTTAGGAATGGTCTGTGATGACGAAACTTTGTAAGAAATTGATATCGTTGTGGGGGAATTTTTGTGTTTCCTGAAGTACATAGTGTCTTTACTTCATAGACTAGTGGTTGTTTGGAAAGAATTGATGATGCATTATTCAGTGCTTCTATTTCTCGTGCTTCCAAAGCTAATAAGGTGTTTTGAGAAGATTATAAATGGGGAAACAAAATGAAAAGGGCATTTTATAAGTAAATGTTTGATAGTAGAAATTAAAGCAGTTAAATGGCAAAAAAGTCTGGCAGTTCTCTTTTTTTCTTCGACTAGATTTTCGGTTGGAAGTACTAGAAAATATTAGCTTATGTTGGTGAAAATTGTCTTTGCAGTTGACTAGGATGTTTGTAGAAATTTTTTGCCCTCAAAATTCTCTTACCGGTATCTTTTGAGGCTCCTATAGTCTAACAGGTTAAACTGTGATGCCTCCAAATTAAAATAAGAATGGTACTTTTTTCAGGATTCCAACAGAAGCAACAGCATGATCTGGAGAACTTGACACTAACAGCACAGCCCTTCAAAACATTGAAGTTCTTTACTTTGGCTGTAATCCAATATGTTCAAAGATCAATGTTTTATCTTCTCAGAAGAGGTGGTTGGCTTATGCTTTTAAGTACTGTGGCGGTGGCTCTTGGAGTTCTGCTTGTGACTTTTGATGGCCCCCATGACAAGGTAACTACTTGTAGTTAGTTCCTCTGTGGTGTCATGTCCGTGTTCGTTGTGTATATATTTGTCTGCTTACGTTTGATAAAGTGGCAGTTGGCTCCAACATATGACCGCTTTGACGTGTCTCTCTTTTGGTCTGCCACAAAAATCCTGCTATATCAGCTTTATTCGCTCGCCACTCCTGTTTTTTTTTTTTGTCCTCTTTTTACGTTATGTAGCAGGAACTCTCCATGGCTACTATCGATTCTAAGTATTTTGGTTGTACCTTTGTTCTGAATTTTTCTTCTTTGTGTATGCAGCATGTCGAGGAGCTCTCTGAATATATTCGGTTTGGCTTATGGTGGATAGCACTTGGTGTAGCATCTTCAATTGGTTTGGGTAAGGAAAGTTTACTTAGAGAAAATGTGTTCCATTGGGTTCCCCTTAAACACCCCGAAAGAACGCATATCTGACACCAAAACACTGTCGCTAAGAGTCCCTGGTAACGGAAAAGGAAACATTTGGGAAGAACAGTTTTAGATGTTTAATTTCCTTGCAGGATATTGCATGAGAGGGCGTTTGCACTTCGTCGAAGATTTGATATCAATGTCTTCTTATAGTTTAGGAATTATTTACATATTTGAGATGTGTGAGTTTCCTGCATCTGTTTTCTCCCTCTCCTTTTCATTTTTCTTTTGTTCTTCTATTGAGTGGCTTATGGTGTTTTATATATTTTTGTCATTGGTGGTGTTGGCAGGGCTGGGAGAAGGGTTTTTTTTTTTTGTTGGGGGGGGGGGGGGGGGGGGGTGGTTGGTGCGGTGTGGTGGGGTGGGGTAGTTCTGATGGGAGAATTTTTGGGTTCTAAATCAAAGCTTATTGTTGTGGTGGTTGTTCCAGAAATGATGCTAGGCTTTCTTTTCTTCGTTGTTTTTTTTTTTTTTTTTCCAAACAAGCATTTCATTTTTGGCACCTGGAGAGTCATACACGCATCAGATGTGATCTGATATGAGTGGTGAAGTCTCATAAGAGCTGATCCTGCTGGGGCATGTTTATCATGACATATTATCAGTGGTCCTTGAGCATTCCTTGTAATCATCATTATAGCTGTGGCTTATGTTAAAGAACTCCATTGTAGTGTTATATCTTGGAACTTAATGTATGAGAGGATGCCTTCACGAGAAGCCTAAGTTGGATATGGTAAAGAGTTGGATATATAAAGTTCCAGCTGTATGCTTACAGAATGTTCCGAGTCATCCTCTGCATAGATTGATTTAGAGAAGTTTCTTATGGGTTTGTGACTGGTTTTCACCCTTTCCACAACCTGTATCAGGATGACATTGAGTAGATAATGGTGAGACCCATAAGAAAAGGAACAGTAGCCATAGGGCACAAGTATGCCGAGATGCCAATGTCACCTAATTAAGATCGTCAGTTTCGGTTGGTTTTCTATTGGTCAATGGTTATACATCTACACAAGGGCTGTACACCATACCTACGTCTTAGAGTGCAGGTGCAGGTGGGTTGTTTTGCTGTTGAAGGTCACACTTGGGAAGTGATTAAGCATTTGTTGATGAGTTATCATGCCTTTACCTTTTCGTTTGAGACATCTTAAAATCAAAACATGTGGTTGTTTGGGAACTTATTTTGTAGTTAAAATCACCTCTTGCTACTTGGACACTATTTGGGCATTGCAGTCTCATTTTATTTGATTAGCTTTTTGACCATTTCTACTTTGTGCCTGCTCTATTTATATAAGACATAATTGACTGGGTTGTACCTCTTCCTATGGCTCAATAACTCTCATTACGATAACCGTTTAATATGTCAGAAAAAGATGACTGGTGCATTTTGCCTGCTTTTCTCTGATACCTGCTTTTTTTCTTTTTCCTTTCAGGATCTGGTTTGCACACTTTTGTCCTATATCTTGGTCCTCATATTGCTCTGTTCACCATTAAAGCAATGCAATGTGGGAGAGTTGATCTGAAAATTGCTCCTTATGATACGATACAACTGAAAAGGGCTCCTTCTTGGCTTGACAAGGATTGCTCTGAATTTGGACCTGCTATGTTTACGTCTGCTCATGGTTTGAGGGTCCCCCTCAGCAGCATTTTACCCCAGGTCCAGGTAGAGGCTGTCTTGTGGGGAATTGGTACTGCACTTGGAGAGCTTCCTCCATATTTTATATCAAGGGCAGGTGTGTGGACTCATTAATGTTGTAGCCTTTTAACACTATTTTACCCTACAAAGTTTAGTTTAGCTATTTACTTAACCAGAAGCTTGTCATTTCATGCCCTCAAGTACTTGGTGGTTACTGTTGAGGAAGTAAAACCAATCTAATAAATTGTTTATTGTGCATGCAACAGGGAACCATTCCATCTTATCTGCTTTTTTTCAGTACTGATTGAAAGAGCTGAAACCCTCGAGTTATGTAGAGTTACTATTTTGTTTTTTAACTACTGAGTACTGTAAAAAGTCGTTCTCAGTTTGAATGAACTTTGTTTGATGAAATTTCCATTAAGGTGATGATAACATGCATTTTGTGTCACTTGCCATTAGTTTTGTTAGGAAAACTTGATGATCACATAGCGTTGATCCTTTGTTAGGTTGGCCAAATGGTAGCAGTTCTTGTGGTTAAAGTATTATTCCATAGTATACGAGTTCAAACAAATTTTGAAAATGTTTGCAGCACAGCTGTCAGGAAGTAGAATAGCTGCCATGGAAGAATTGGGTGTTTCCACCAGTGAAGATAGCGGATTTATAGCCCGTTACCTTGGACGAATCAAACGATGGCTCCTCTCACACTCTCAACACTTGAATTTCCTCACAATTTTAGTGCTTGCTTCGGTTAGTTCCGTTCCACTCCTTGTGATTTCACTTTTCAAAGTCAATTTCTTCTATTTGGGTACAATCTTATCATGGAATCTGAATTTTACGTATCTCATTGAATTTGACAGATCTGTATTCTGTTCTAGTGGTGTTACTAGTTGTTGCAATGGGACCTCATTTTGTATGCATTTCATGCGAGTAAGGATTCTTGCATCTTGATAATCTAGAGGGAGGGGGCATCATTTTTCTAATGCGAAAAAATGACTGACATTAACAGGTAAAGTGCGGTGTCGCATGATTCACTAACTAGTTTAGTAATTGCATGGTCTTTTAGAAAACAGTGGAGAATGGTCGGCGTGATGTAAGATTACCCGGTGTTGACGATAAAAGAGCAAAATTGTTTTATTTCAAAGATAACAAAGAATACTTATAGGCTTAGGATTAAGCCTAATACATTTACACAAATACCCCCAACTTGCTAATATTCTAAAGTAATAAATCTAACACTCCCCCTCAAGTTGGAGTGTACATATCAGAAAGTCCTAACTTATGACAAATATATGAAATTCGTCCACGTCGAAGAGTCTTTGTGAAAATGTCTGCTAGTTGATCTTCAGAACGTGTGTGTACTAATCGTATGCCTTCACAGTTCACCTTTTCTCGAACAAAATGACAATACACCTCTATATGCTTCGTTCGCTTATGAAACGCTGGATTGTTAGCAATATGAATAGCAGATTGATTATCACAGCACAGAATAGACGATCCGGTCATAGGTAGCCCAATCTCTGCTAACAACATACAAACCCATTGAAGTTCACCTGTAACATTAGCCATAGCACGATACTCGGCCTCTGCACTAGATCGGGAAATAACAGACTGTTTCTTACTTTTCCACGATACAAGATTACCACCAAGAAATACACAGTATCCCGAAGTAGATCGACGATCCATAGGGCAGCCAGCCCAATCTGCATCAGAATATCCTGTCATCTTCAAAGATTCAGGATTGGAATAACCAGCTATACGAAGATGACCTTGATTACAGAACACAAGTCCTTGACCTGGAGCTCCCTTCAAATACCGAACAATTTGTAGAGCAGCTTGCCAATGAGTAGTACGAGGAGAGCTCATAAATTGACTCACCACACTGACAGCAAATGAAATATCAGGACAGGTAATGGTCAGATAATTTAATTTGCGTACTAACTGGCAATACTTCTCTGGATCATGAAGAAGTTCTCCCTGTTCATTGTCAAGCCTCACTCCAGGATCCATAGGAGTGTCACCAGGTTTAGAATCATGTAAGCCAACCTCCTTAAGAATGTCAAGAGTATACTTTCGCTGGGAGAGAGCAATGCTGCCATTAGCATAAGCCACTTCGATGCCAAGAAATATCGAAGACGACCTAAGTCTTTAGTGTTAAACACCTTTTGAAGAAACAGCTTGAGTCTTTGTATGCCTTCAACATCGCTTCCTGTAACAATGATATCATCAATATAAACGACAATAATAACACATCCTTTGAAAATTGACATACTAAATACTGAGTGGTCCACACTACACCGATGCATGCCAAAAGTGATAACTGCATCATTAAATCGGCCAAACCAAGCACGAGGAGATTTTTTAAGTTCATAAAGAGCTGTTCGCAATCGGCACACCTTCTCCCCCTGAGCAACGAACCCAGGTGGTTGCTCTATATATACTTTCTCATGAAGATCACCACGAAGGAAATCATTTTTAACATCAAGCCGATGAAGAGTCCACTGAGACCGAGCAACCAAAGAAATAACAATACGAATAGAAGGAATTTTGGCTACTGGAGAAAAAGTTTCATCGTAGTCAACACCATAAGTTTGTGTATAGCCCTTCGCCACAAGACGCGCCTTTAAGCGCTCAACAGAACCATCTAGATGGTGTTTGACAACAAAGACCCAGCGACAACCTACCAATTGTTTATTCGCCGGTAATGAAATGAGCTCCCAAGTCTTATTATGATGTAGTGCAGCCATCTCCTCCTCCATAGCGTGAGCCCAACCTGGATGGGCCAATGCCTCCTGGACACTACTAGGCACAGACACAGAAGCAAGAGATGACACAAAAATAGACATCTGAGGGTTTAAGCTATGAGAAGACACAAAATTAGAAAGAGGATGCCGAGATCGAGTACGGTGGGCAATAGGAGAACTGTCAGAAGACGGTGGAAGAGGATCGGAAGCCTGGACCAGAGATGGTGGTGGAATGCTCGCTGATGAAGATGTATGACCCCAAATAGAACGAGGGCCACGTGTATAAACCTGAAGAGGAGTTGATGCTAGTGAGCCTGTATACGGTGGAGCTACATCAAAAGTAACAGACGGTGGCTCCGGCTGAGATGTAGGTGCGGAGGGTGGCAAAAGATCCATGGTTAATGGTGCCTGAGGAGAAGCATCGCCAAATAATGCTTGATCCTCAAAGAAAGTCACATCAGCAGAAACATACTCCCGACGACGAGTAGGATTATAACAGACATATCCCTTTTGAGCGCGGGAGTAACCCACAAATATATATTTTTCAGCACGAGGTGATAACTTGTTTAATCCAGGAGACAAATAATGAACAAAACAGACACATCAAAAATAAGAGGGCGAACAGACCATAAAGGACGATCAGGATGAAGAAGAGCGTAAGGAATAGCTCCTTACAACACGGAGGACAGAAGACGATTAATAAGATGACGTGCTGTAAGTAGAGCATAGCTCCAGAAGGATTTCGGCATATGATTGTGAAGAAGTAGGCAACGAGCAACATCCAACAAATGACGGTTTTTACGTTCAGCAACTTCATTTTGTTGCGGAGTGTGAGTGCAAGAACTCTGATGTAAAATACCATGAGATTTGAGAAATGGAATAAAGGTAGATGAAGAGAAGTATTCACGAGCATTGTCACTACGCAAACACTTAATAGAACAATCATATTGAGTACGCACTTCATGATAAAACTGGCAGAAAGAATGAAAAACTTCAGTACGATCTTTTATTAAATATAATCAAGTTGTACGAGTACAATTATCATAAAAGTGACAAAATAGCGAAAACCAAGAGAAGACTCTCGACTAGGACCCCACACATCGGAGTGAATTAACTCGAATGGATGTGACGCACGACTCGAAACACGAGGAGAGAGACTCCCGATGGTGTTTGCCTAACTGACACGTTTCACAGTTAAACTGAAGACCTGAACTAGACACAAAAGGAAACTGTCGGAGTACGTCTGTTGATGAATGACCAAGACGGCAATGTAATTGATAAGGATCATCCACAGCTTTATTCTGAACTGTTGTAACAGCAGCAATAATCTCAGGGTCCAGAATGTTCAATCCACCAGTTTCACGTCCACCACCTATTCGGCGTTCAGTCTTCCGATCCCGAAGAACACACGAAGACGAAGAAAAGATAATATCGCCATCAAGGTCACGAGTAATAGAGCTGACTGATAATAGATTGTAAGAAAAGTGTGGGATATGATAAACAAAAGGTAAGGAGACAGAGGAACTCAATAATACACAACCTGTGTCAGTTACTTTGGATTGAGAACCATCTGCTAAGGTGACCGACATAGAAAAGACGAGAATCACCAATCATGTGATGAGTGACACCCGAATCAATAACCCAAGAACGAGGAGGACCTGTAATGGACAATAGACATGTAGTGTCATCACGCTGTGCTAAAGTAGCGATAGGACCAGAGACACCACCACTCTCACTCTGTTGTGCTTTGACTAGCTCATCATATTCTGCACGAGACAACTGTACTCTACCCTGTCCAGAAAAGGATCCGGTAGAAGGAGCCCACGGCTCAGTATCAATAGAAGCGTGTAGACCTCGCAGCTCGGGATGGAGGTCATAACAATAATCAACAGTATGCCCAGAAAGCTGGCAATGAGTACAAAATCGGTTCACTCGACCACCACACCGTCCTCCTCTAGAAGTATCTCTACCACCACCACGTACAACACTTTGGCCTTGAAAACCACGACCACGACCACGGTAAGAACCTTCTGAATTCCATTGTCCACAACCGCTAATACGACCATGAGTCCCTTGACCTCCACTAACCACCATAGCACTATTATATGAAATGACTAAAGTCTTGGAACTAGAAGTGTAACGAGCAGCTCGAGAATATACTTCTTCAATAGAAGGAAGAGTGCTCTGAGAGGCAATCTGTTGACGAAGAGCACTATGATCTGGACCAAGGCTACGGAGAAAAAGCACAGTTATCATATCTGCTTCTCGTTGCTGCATCTGAGTGACTGTGGTAGCAGGTGGAAAATAAGACTTGAGGCGCTGATACAAAGATGCAAAGCGAGCATAATGTTCTGCCAAACTAGCATCACTAATTTTGGCTTCAAATAAAGCCTCCCACATATCACAAACTTGACTCATGTTATTCTGTCCATAATACAATAAAGCACATTTTGTCCTTACCGCACGGGCTGTAGTGCAATTCATGAAAAGATGACGAACAGATTCAGCCATACTTCCCCATAAAATGTATGTAAAGTTGCATCTACATACCTTCATTCTTCTAGACTAGCTGAATCTGCAGGTGGTTCTTCTTTAAGCCATCTAGATTGACGATTAGAATAAATACAAGTTGAAAGGGCCATTGACCAAGAAGGGTAATTGGTACCGTCCAACTTGACCAAGGTATTGTGTAAATTTGTCATATTATAATATGGACCAAAAGATCCAGAACTCGAAGAAATTCTAGCAGGAACTAATCCCAGAACAATAGATGGAGAATTTGATGAATCAGTATACATCTCCACAGACCTTTAATCACTAATCACCAGGAACTTGACTTGTATGCAATCAAGTAAAACACACCACTTACTATATCACTTCTTCGAGTATCCACAAATATCACTTCAAATGCAGACACAACATTCACACTTCTGACACCACATAACTCCAAATGCAGCCAAGTCCAGTACCATATTCAACAATCCCAGCGGCCACACCAACTTCAACCAACTTCAATTCACTGCCCACTAAAAAATTCACTTCCAAATATCACTAAATTCAACCAACTTAGCAAATTCATTCAATCTACGTAACAATATGCCTAAAAAAACTCTCTTGAAGTACAACCATTCCCAAGGAATCAACATATTGAGACACCACCTGAAAGACTGCGACCCAAACTAAGATTTCCTGACTTGGGTGATGCTGGGAAGAGTCGTTGGGACGTCAACGGGAGCTGGCTGGCACTAGGCGAGGTCGCCAAGACCTAAGGACCTCACGATGAGGTCGCCGGAAGGTTGCCGAGGGCTAATCGGCATTGGACGACGTCGCCGAGACCTGGGCGACTCTGGACGAGGTCGCCTGGAGGTCGCCGGGACCTGGTCGACGTCGGATCTGGCCGTTGGAAGGTAGGCGAGGACTAATCGGCAGTGGGCGAGGTCGCCGAGACCTGAGGACCTCACCACGAGGTCGTCGGAAGGTTGCCGAGGGCTAATCGGCGCTTGATGAGGTCGCCGAGACCTGGGCGACTCTAGACGAGGCCGCTTGGAGGTCGCCGGGACCTGGTCAACATCGGATCTAGAGTTTTCAGCCCTCAGCGACGCTGGATTGAGGTCGTCGGGTTCAGGGCACACTGGATTTGGGGTCGTCGGCCTTGGGTTGACGCCGGAGTGAGGTCGCCTGGCCTGGCCGGTGAGATCTACGGTGGCTGGCGGCTGGGTTTGTTGAAGGATATGTTGATTTTATGGTTTAGGTATTAATTGAGGCTCTGACACCATGTTAACGATAAAAGAGCAAAATTGTTTTATTTCAAAGATAACAAAGAACTTATAGGCTTAGGATTAAGCCTAATACATTTACACAAATACCTCTAACTTGCTAATATTCTAAAGTAATAAATTTAACACCCGGCTGAGAAGATCTGTCAATGTTTTATAGCCTATCATTTTTTGATTGTTGTTATTATTATTTTTTTTGGGTAAGAATTTTTTTATTTTATTTTTATGATCTCTACTTCCGTGGGAATTTTTACAAGATCATCAAATTTATCAGTCTATCTACTTGTGCTATTACTACTATGTGCCTTGATGTAGTGACATGAGTCTCTTATGTAACAGCTGCCTAAATATTGCTTGTCTGGTTATTTGTTTAGGTACCAAATCCTCTCTTTGACCTTGCTGGCATCATGTGCGGACAGTTTGGGATTCCATTTTGGGAGTTTTTTCTTGCTACATTGATTGGAAAGGCTGTTATCAAAACTCACATTCAGGTGTGTGGAATCTTTTTAACTGTGCTCTTTCAGGCTGTTTATCCATTCAATGTTTGCTTTTTTTAAGAACAGAGCTTCCTCATTTCCTGTCTGGGATTTCTCTAGTTTTAAGCATGGTTTGCATTTTTTATTGTGTCTATTTGTCTTTGCAACAATCAACTTATTAATCAGATGTAAAACAATATTCACAATGTTTCCAGATGTCATCAATGTCTTTATGAGTTGATACTAGACGGGATTCTATCTTTGATCCTTTATCTTCTGCAGACGGTTTTCATCATATCAGTTTGCAACAATCAACTTCTTAATTGGATTGAGAATGAGTTGATTTGGGCCCTTAGCTATATCCCTGGTCTTACTTCTGTCCTTCCTATCCTCATGCCCAAACTCAATGCTGTCAGAGATAAGTATCTCATAGCACCTCCCCCTGTGCCTTCACATGTGAAGGTATGGCCTCTTTTTATGAATAAGTATTCAATTCTGTAAACTCTCTCTCTCTCTCTCTCTGCATCTTGTTGCAATTCACAGAGTCGTAAGCTTTGCAGGTGAAGAAATGGGATTTGTCATTTGCTTCGATATGGAACAGCATCGTATGGCTTATGCTCCTGAACTTCTTCATCAAGATAGTAACTTCGACCGCTCAAGGTTATCTTAAGAAACAGCAAGAAAAGGAGCTTGATGACTTGAAAAACAGGTTATCCTCGGCAACGAACTCAAAATGATACGTCCGATGAAGTGGTTCGATAAAGTACCACCTTTATAATCCCCCTTCTCCTTTTCTCCCTTTCTTTCCCTTACGGAACTAGAGTTATTGATTTATAGTGACAGCTCTTCATAGGTCGCTATTTAGGTTCCCCCGAAGATCTCTGGGAATTAGAAGTCCTTTTACAAAGCTTGTATGGGTCTAGGAACGGGACAACCATGGGAATCCGAGGGCTTTGCAATCTCCATTATATGTGGGGCAAGCATTGTTTTGGGCGATTTTTGCCCCCGTCTCAACTGTTAACATTCGGATGATGAAAGGTTATTATTCTTTCGGATGTAAGAACCGATCATCTTTCTCTTGCATATTTGTGTTCTCCGGTTGGTGTGGTGGCAACCCCTTGCTTGTATGCGGATGTTTCTTCGAATCATCTTCTCAAAGTATGTCCGATGTTACATGCCCTGCTTTAGCGGAACACGTCCGGAGAAGATTTCCACGTCAAATGTGAAATCATTCGTGTTCATAATGATGTTTTCCATGATGTTTTTGGCCCCTTACAGGAAAGAAGAGGTTCTGGGTTCCACCGGCTTCATGCTTTTGAGGGAAGAGATTGCAATGTACCATCTCTTTATGCTAAGTGAGTGGAAACTGACTAAAGGTAGATTTGACTTGTCTCTAGAAGGTGAGATCTTTCTTAGAAAGAAAGACACTTTGTATTGATATTTAACTAAGGTAGTACGACCGTTGGTAAATGTTGGGCCCTCAAACAAAAGTTTCCAAGCATCCTAAATTTGAAGGCGATTGCACTAGTCGTCCACTAGTGATTAGTTCTTTTATTATTATTATTTTTTTAAGTTTAGGCTCTCTCTTTTTTTCTTGCAAAAAAAAAAAAAAAAACAAAATGATTCGAATTTTTTTTTTTCAGTCGCTCGAAATAATTGTTCAATGATTTTCTTTTCATTATCGACAATAGTTTATGTCTAATTTTTTTTTTGTGAACGATAAAAGTAATTGTTGTTCATTAATTTTTGTATGAAGAATGAGCGATCCTATTAAAAAAGCATTTTTTTAATAATTTATATTTCGCAAAATAATTACACCCTTAATTTCAGATAAATTGATTGATCCATATCTTCCTAAACTTGGCTTTCAAGTGCTGGGTTGCTCTCAGTGAAATGATTTATTTATTTTCCCACGAAATGCACGAGATAAAATTATGGAATTGCTGATTCATCTCTTTGGCGTTTCACGCTTAATAAGATGAGACATTAATTAGGGGTAACATTCTTTTCCGAAGCTCAGAATTGAATCGAAACGTTTGAACCGTGAGAATACATATCGACCAATGCTCGTTATGCCACCGCTCATCCCACCAATGCCCGTTGTCATGGCCCCATGCCATCACCCTCCATGCTTGTCTCTTGCCCTCACGTCTATGTCTGATAACAACTGTCAAATGGAAAGTTCGACTTGAGTTTGGATCGAATCGAAAATTGTCCAATCCAAATTGGCCAATTTAATCCGTTACGATTCATTTACATGTAATGTACATTTAGCGATTCAAATCCGAATAGATCTGCACCCTATCTATTCCCGATCTGACCCCTTCCTTAAACTACTTTTATATTTAATCCAACCTTCCATATCCACCTAATTAACTCACTTGACGTTCTTCATTAAATGATATGTAAAATATTGAAAATGATGATTTATTCTGACCATGGATTGCAATGACAAGAGCTAAGATTCGATTTTTACAAAAAAAAAAATAATGCGAAATGCAATTAAGGAAAGATATACTTGAATAACCGATAGACAAAACTTACGAGATTAATTCAACTTAAAAAAATGTGGATAAAAAAGAAGCAGTTTTGAAATTTTTATTAAGGATGAAGTCGGACCCATCTTGTGGGCTCAAAAAAACTTCTCTAAACTTGGAACAGTCCGAAGAGTTGATTATTTACTCACAGAAGGTGAAAAATGAGTTATAAATATGCTTAGGGTTTTGGGTTTGGGTAAATTGTGAACCATTTAACACACATATCTTTTTTGTTTTGTCATTCTAAACTCATCTAAACGTAGCTAACCCATGTAATAACTCAAGCCATCAAATATGGGTTAAGAAATAAGTCAATGACCAATTTTGACATGTCTATCTCCCTACTCTCACTACACTGCGTGCCCCATCCTTCCCTTATGGCTATAGCTGAGTTACAGGGTCGCCCAAGACATCGAGGCCGAGCAACTATAATGGCGGTGCCGGGTCTTGGGCAGGGCTGAGCATAGGACTATGTAGTCGCTCATTGAACTTTCGATTATGACTTACAGAAGGTCTTGTTTTCCACAATGCCTATGACTAATTGTTGGGTAAGGAGTAGCGACATCATTCACATGCAAACTTAACTAAAACTAATTAAAAGTTAAATGTTGGGGATGTCCCAATTTATAATCCACCGACGAGCAACAAAGTTGGAGCGAGGAACAAGATATGGAGGAATATATAATGAATTAGAAATTCACACGTTTGTATTGAGATATAGCAGTATTCCCTGTCAGAATCCTATTCCCTATCTTTCTCATGTGTTTCTTGTTATCGCCGAACTCGAAACGTGAGGTTGTCAACTATTTCCGGTGGAAATTCCTTTTTCCTATCCGTCAATTTCTTCTCTCTCATTTTTTTTTTTCTGAAAAAAGAAAAGAATTTCTAAATGATTTCTCGTTTGCTTTTTGGGTGGAACAATCAGTTTGTCAATTTTTTTTTTTTTTACCTTTTACTGGTTATAATGATAACGAATATCAGAATTTTAGGATCAGCATGATGACAATTCTTCTTTAGAAATTAATATATGAAGAGAATTAATTTTCTTTTTTTCTTTTTACTTCTTCAAGTGGCTCCAAAACTATTTCTGCAGCAAAAAAAATGCTCCAGAAATAGAAAAAAAATGAAGTTGCATAATTAAACTGATTTTTACTTTAGAAGTTGCGTTACTAAATTGATTTATGCTCCATAAACACTTTGGAGCAGAAATTCTACTCGAAAAGTATTGCCATGCGCGCCCTAAACTCCAAAGCCGCCATGATGTGATGCCGCTTCACACCTCTCATCGTCAACCTTGTCGAAATTTGTCCTGATATGCTTTTTCTTTTTCGAATTGAAACTTTTTTTTTAAAATAATCTTGAATTACAATCATGCAAGGTATGGAGTTGGCATATGGTTCTCAACTGTAACCGGTCCTTTATTCATGGCATTTTCTAATTTAGCAATGGAAACAAAAAGAGAAAAAAAACATAAATAAAAAAGGAGGTTAGGTAGATACTCCCTCCGCAAAAATATAGATATAAGTCCATAATTATGTGACCCTAAGCTATCTCTAATTGAAGTATTTTAAAAAAAAAAGGAAAAAGAAAATTTTAACAGAAATTTGTAAAAATGTATATTACTAGTTAAACTTATGACCAGCTCGGAATTTAGGGTTTGACGGTATTGTACGTCTCATAATGACTGAAAGTTACATGGAGGTGCCACTTTTGCCATATGAGGTGTACATCGACTCCGGTTTAAAAGAAAGGTACAGCGGCCCATTGTCATAGTAGGACATTTCATGAGTTTGAGATCGGTTTTTCTCTCATAGATAAAAAAGCAGTGCCGTTGCTACTACGTCAGCTAAAGGTAAGAGATTCCAGGTTCCTTATTTGTTCATCCTGAAACATGAAAATTATCCATCGAAACATATTCTTTTTTTTTTAACTTGAAATCTACCACTTATATCCTGAAATTCGAAACCTGACAAAGGTTCTAGGGTCGGCTCCAAGTTATTTGAGAACTTGTTAATTTCTTTTCTTTCTTTCTTTCTTTCTTTCTTTTTTTCATTTTTAGTTACGCAAAATAAGAGAGAATGCTACAACCGCTAAGGGAAGATAAAGGTTAGCCGTTTCAAGTTACGTATAACTTACATTTAGAATTTAAAACCAACCCTTTGGAACATGTTCATCATTTTTTGGAACCTGAAAACTAAAAATTTGTTTGGCTCCAAATTATACACTAATCATGGGATGCCATAGAACATTGTAAGATCATACGAAGAAATATACTAAGAAAAATACAAAAAATTATTTCAGGATCCAAGGTCCAGGTTTCAAGTTTTAGGTTCTAGGTAGTGAAACCTAGAACTTATCCATTGGAACAGTTTCGTCAATTTTTGGAATCTGAAACCTACCATACATATACCTTGGAAGTTGGAACTAGACCGATTCCCACAGGTTCTGGCTCTCGGTTCCCGATTCTATCCCGTAACCATACTCATCCCTAACGTCAGCGACATCTAAAATTGGTACAAATGCAAAGAATGTGAGGCTAAATTGACAAAATAACAATAATTAAGGATTGAATTGATATAATTGCAACACGTTTAATACATATTTGATGGTTTCCCATAGAAAATTAAAAGGAGAGCCCAGTCGTAGAATTAACCTATTACCTATTTTCCGAGTTTTGTTTTTTGTTGCTTAGGCTTAATTACAGGTTGCCTAGAGTATTTATTTGTTCATTTTGGGAGAAACCTTTCGTCGCATTATTTCAAGAACCAATGCTTTCGGAAGGGAATTTCTCCCAAATCTCGACTTTAGGAAAATTCCGCGCACATTTGCGGATTGGATTGCTCGCGTTTTCGTCGTTCCTGCCGCTTCGAAACGTACCCAATAATCTTTTATGATCGATAACATGCCCCATACTCTTTGGAAATCAATCATGCTATATAGGTTGTAGCTAGGTCAAAATAATCTAATGTGGTACCCCCAAAATCACAGGCGTGCTACAACTTTCAACATTCACCCCCATCACGAATACTCTACCAAATCCGAAGACCCACCTCGCACGTTCTCCCTCAACCCCACTTTTTTTATTTTTATTTTTATTTTTAATTTAGATAATCTTCACTTCCCACCCAAATTGACCTTAATTCTAACTCCTTAACGAAATTTCGTGTGCAACATTGCAACGTGGCACCTCTCATGTCTCGTAGCTGACGCGCACACATTTATCTCGTTCTTCGTCAAAATTCAAAATCGCATGAAGTTCCCATTCCCAAAGTAAAAATAGACCCAGGTGAAAAAAAGAAAAGAAAAAGTTCCCACGAGACCATTTTGCTTGATTGAAACGACATCCCACACGTGTCGCTTTGAATCTGTGCGGTCGAATGTTCAAAATTTTTTTTTTTTTAAAAAGGAGAAAGAGAGACCCAAATGATGAGCCTAGGGTTTTACTTGACTTTACAGTGGAGATAAGCCACGGGAATCTTTCTTCTGTTCAGATATCAAAAGATAATCTGATGACGGTGTTTGCTAATCTGGGATTGCAACCGCAAAAGCCTAACTATTTGTGGGCTTACGAGTGTCCTGTGAGTCTTATAAACCGGCAGTCAGGACTGATTCGGAGCATTTCAAAGAGACTTTCCGATGTATCCCCACGTCGAAATGAGTTTGGACCGTCCGATCTTGTGCATCTCACGTGAGTCGAAAAATCATAATCCAGAAGCGTTTATGGCCGGTAATTAGACAAAGAACCTGCAACAAAATGTCCGAGAGGGAGCTATTCCAGTTCCGATCGAGATTGAGGAATCAGATAACTTGTCTTGCGGATTAAGACAACTCTCAGAGGTTTTGACTGAATTACGGTCGTAAGAGGGTAAGACGGGACATTTATTTTAGTTCCACGTTTTTTTTTTCGGACTTGAAATCACGTTACATGTACGAGACGGGTGTCAAGAATTGATAGGACCAACCAATAAATTGCATGTACTTAAAGTCGGACGATACCCTCCGAAATCTGAGAATCAGATTTTTTGTATCGCGTGTTCCTGAAAATGAACTCCATTTAATAATATACTTAAAGTCTCGAGAGCCGCATATATAATATCTCTCTCCCTCCATTAACGAGGTGTAATGACCATAAAAGCTCTCAACCTCCTCCCCCTCCTCCTCATCTTCTTCTTCGAGGTAGAAGAGAGCACTGAGTTCGATCATCGCTTGCTTCTCACGTACGAATCAGCTCTGTGACGGCCGGAGTACAAGATGGCCGGGGGAGGCTTGGCGGTGGCGGCGCCGGGGGCGAGCCAGTTCGAGGCGAAGATAACGCCGATCGTCATCATCTCCTGCATAATGGCCGCGACGGGCGGCCTCATGTTCGGCTACGACGTCGGGGTTTCGGGTAACATCCCATCCTTTGCATCATAGCATGGCCAAAACGACAACCTCCGGGCATGTAAAGAAAGTTCACGTTCGGGCTCGCTGCGATTGTTACCTTTCTCCGCTTTGCTAATGAAACTACTTGTCTTACTTCTTTTTACACAGGAGGAGTCACGCAGATGCCGGCTTTCCTGAAGAAGTTCTTCCCGGTGGTGTACCGGAAAACCCAACAACCGGGGCTCGACAGCAACTACTGCAAGTATGACAACCAGGGCCTCCAGCTGTTCACCTCGTCGCTGTACCTCGCCGGGCTGACGGCCACCTTCTTCGCGTCCTACACGACGAGGCGGCTCGGGAGGCGGCTCACCATGCTCATCGCGGGGATCTTCTTCATCCTCGGGGTCCTGTTGAACACCGCCGCCCAGGACCTGGCCATGCTCATCGTCGGACGGATCTTGCTCGGTTGCGGCGTCGGCTTCGCCAACCAGGTAAATTCCGTCCAACCCATAGACATGCTCGCCCATCGGAAAATCGCTAAAGCCCTTTGAATTGTTTTTGAAAATGTGGTCCTCAAAAGGGTGTCGCTACGTGATGCTTTTAATTGTTGCGATTGAATTCTAGTCGAGCAAATGGACGATTCAGTTCATTAGGACAAGCTGTCCATTCTAACTAAGAAGAACATAAGGTGGGTGACATTTGACCGTCAGGTAAGAAAAGGGGGGGTTTTTTTTCTTCTTCTTATTTTAGGAGTTCCTATTACAAAAAAATAAAATGAAAGACAAAAAAGAAGGGAAAAACATGCTCTAGCACATTAAATCATGTAAAAAATGACTTTCCTTTAGATAAGCCTAACTTAAACACCATACATGAATTATTCCATTTCTTTTCTTAATTTCATTTGGAAATAAAGTCGTTAGCTCGTACTATTATATAAATAATTTTGTTGATCGTGTCTGTCCGTCTATCAAATTACTCATTTTACAATTAGGCATTCACCTTTGATCATTTTCTTTTATAAAAAAAATTAGGAGTTCAAAAAGACTCGAATTTGGGGAGCGTGATTTAATATTTAAATATTATATCGGATATGTTAATCTCCGATCACCAGTTGTTTAACCTTAACCCGCCAATAATTTCATGAAGGATGGAGAAATGTTCTGTTACTTGGCAGTTTGTCCCATGTGATTGCGACATTTCGTTTTCTGGTCTTGATGGTCCAAAGAGAACATCATAATCGACATCGCTTGTTCTTGGAGTCATACAGATAATGCCGACAACGTCCCAACGCATCATATAGCCTTTTGACAAGTTCTTTGGCCTTTTCGAGTCCAATCCGATGTTCCATACTCCCTTTTTTTACAATTTTTTTTTTTATCTTATCATCTTTTCACTTGACTTAATATTCAAAATTCAGTGCAACCACCTACGAAGTTTCTCCTACTTGTAAGAACTGATAGTTTAACGTAGCACGCCATGCGAGTCGACACACACATATTATTTTTTAAATCTAGACAAGCAAATATTATTGTTTAACGTGGCGATTTCTAATTGGACCACGTAATACGGTTCCCGTGATTTTGGGGTTGAGCATAAACATCAAAGACCATACTTAGGATAGCTACTATTTTTAAAAAAAAAATACGAAAAATGGGTTAAAACCGAAACGCAAAAATTATCTTTCGACAATTTATTATCCCTATTTTATTACTTAATAAATCGTGAAATAACTCTCCGGGAGGTAGTGAAGAGAATCTAATTTCAAAGCACCGATCCATGCCATACTTCCTTGGAAAAGTGATTTTTCTCTATTTTTTGGATCTATTGATCGCTATCATATAGATAATATTTGTTTTATTCTCGATTTTTTTTTTCGATTATTTCGAGCAAAATTTTCTATTTATTTTTGTTTGGATTTATTGTATTTACCAAAACATGTGCAATGCAATAAATTTTTTTTTTTGTAGGCGGTGCCGCTGTTTCTATCGGAGATCGCGCCGACGAGGATCCGAGGAGGGCTCAACATACTGTTCCAGCTCAACGTCACCATCGGCATCCTCTTCGCAAATCTCGTCAACTACGGCACTGCTAAGTAAGTCAATATTCCTTATAATCGCAAATTAAATATTCTCCTCCGTTTTTTTATTATTATTATTTTTATATATTTTCTAGATCTTCCGTGTTACACCTGTTTGATTCCGTGAAATACATCGATTTCTTTAATCCCCCCCTTTTTTTAAGTGCTAATAAATCGGAACCGTACACGTCATTCGTGTTTTGCTAAGATGCTGAAATTGATTGAAGTCTCCGGATAGTGAAATCGGAATGTCGAGTGATACGGGAACGGTAGAGAGAAGGTTAGGACCGAATAGACTCGTTTTCCACGGAGGTTGTGTGGACAAATTGCCCCGATAGTGAGAAGAGCTTTGTGAGGGCACGCGTACGTGTTTCGATGAGATTTGGTCTGGACCACGGGAAAGCTCGGTTTATTGGAACGTGCCTAGGTAAAATGCCCTCGTGCGTCTCGGCCGGGACAGAAGAGTCGGAAGTTCCTTCCGACGAGCCTAGTGATTGGTGAGTTACAGTCATGGACATCGGGTACTTCGGACCGACCCGATTAGGAACCAAGGTTGGAGGATCCCTCCCACCAAAGGACAGACTCCCCCGATATAGGGATGATTAATGGGACAGCAGAGCTGGCCCCGCAAATTAGCCGGCCATGCCTCGGGCTGGCAAGGCCCGGACCTCCTACAGTAAATGGGTTGTGCCGTACGTGTCCAGGCCGACCCGACCCGTTTTGCCACCTTCACACTAATCAGGAATAAAGGAAAATACAGCTTTAGTTGATTGGATTCTTCTTATAGGGTGAGTTTGAACCAAATGAAAGGTTTTGTCGTGCGTACCTCTATTTTTGCTGATGATATTATTGAACCAATTCGATTCGATTTGGATTGATTGTCCTAACATGACGGCGAAAACTTGTGATAGGATCAAAGGGGGATGGGGTTGGAGGCTGTCCCTGGGGCTAGCCGGCATCCCTGCCGGTCTTCTAACGCTAGGGGCTCTCATGGTGGTCGACACGCCCAACAGTCTCATTGAGCGCGGCCGCCATGAGGAAGGCAAGGCAGTCCTCCGGAAGATACGAGGGATCGACAACGTTGAGCCCGAGTACTTGGAGCTCGTCGAGGCGAGCCGTGTCGCCAAAGAAGTGAAGAACCCGTTCCGGAACCTCCTCGAGAGGAGGAACAGGCCTCAGCTAGTCATCGCCATGTCCTTGCAGGTACTTAGTCGTGTATAAAAGTACGGACATAATGTAATTTTCCAAATTGTTATTTCCATTTCATCCCTAGATCATAAATTATAGATAGGGCAATCATCTAGTGTTGATACATGTTTTCAATTTCTTACGAGCACATATTTCTTGTTATTGCAACAGCTTTTCCAACAATGCACCGGCATCAACGCCATCATGTTCTACGCGCCGGTCCTCTTCGACACGGTGGGATTTGGGGGCGACGCCTCGCTCTACTCGGCCGTCATAATCGGGGCTGTCAACGTCCTATCCACTTGCGTGTCCATTTACTCGGTCGACAAGGTCGGTCGTCGGATGCTCTTGCTAGAGGCCGGCGTGCAAATGTTCTTGTCCCAGACCGCGATTGCCATCATCCTCGGCATCAAAGTCAAGGATCACTCGGAAAATCTCAGTCACGGCTTCGCCATCTTTGTGGTCATCCTGGTCTGCACGTTCATCTCGGCCTTCGCGTGGTCTTGGGGCCCCCTCGGGTGGCTGATCCCAAGCGAGACCTTCCCCCTGGAGACGCGCTCGGCGGGGCAGAGCGTGACGGTCTGCGTCAACCTGCTCTTCACCTTTGTGATCGCGCAGGCCTTCCTCTCGATGCTGTGCCACTTCAAGTTCGGCATCTTCCTCTTCTTCTCTGGGTGGGTCCTGGTCATGTCGCTGTTCGTCCTGCTTCTGCTCCCGGAGACGAAGAACGTACCCATCGAGGAGATGACTGAGAAAGTATGGATGCAGCATTGGCTCTGGAAACGGTTCATGGAGGACGGAATTCCAGTAGCGAACGGTAACGGCGACACCAAGAATGGATACAATAACGGAATCTAGATTGGATTCTCAGTTGTAGATTTTTAGTATTCATCGAGATATACTGATGATACATATGCTATTATGAAGATTTTCAAGGTGGCTTATCTGTACTGTATTGGTGTGCGGAGTTTGCTTTCACTTATACACGTCCTTGTTGTCGAGTGACATTAGAAAGATTCAATCTTTCATAAATCTTTCAACCCATGATTTGTCTTCCGATCTGGTTCTGCTTACAAACCTCGTCGACCGTCGCGTCAATCGGCATGTTTTTGGGTCTCGGGCAACGAGAACAGCACAAATAGGCGCAATCAGGAAGATCCAGCGCGCGAAGAAGAAGAAGAAAATGTAGGCGCGCATGTGGCACGTCACCAAGAGGAAGATCCTGTCTTAATAGAACCGGGCCTTGAAAGAGAGATGACCGTTAACGTCGAAAGGAAAAAAACAGAGAGCTGTGGAAAAAACAAGTGGACAGGACTCGTCCAGCCACCGGGCCGGGAAATCCTGGACGGCGTAGCGCCGTGCCATCTTCAACGCAGTCCCACTCGGACACTGACGCCGACAAGTGGGCCCCCCTCCCCCTCACGGACTTGACAAGCCAATGGGCGGCTCCCACGTGGAGGCGTGTCTACTTGCCCTGAGGTAATAAATACCCACTCGCATGAACAATGGAAATCGACGTCGTTTTGTCATTCGAATAATTGGTGAAGGCCTCATGGATTTGTGGACGGGAAGCAAACCGATCCAGAATTGGGAAAAAAACAGTTCCCAAAATTCCACTTTACCCTCGTCTCCATCATTGATTTGATTTTCGGATTCCTTTTTTCTTTTTATTTTTTTTACAAATTTTCGGTGCTTTGCATTGTGAAATAAGTATGAATTATTTTGCTGTAAATTAAATATTAATTGCCCCCCTATAATATGCCAATAAAGACTGGTATTTTTTTTCAATAAAAATTCCATTTATTGGCGGATAGCCGAAATTCATCATATCGTCTTGAATGTAAAAATTACGACGCAGTCATATAATTTTACCTGCATTACTAGTTATCTAGAAAAAAATTCAAAATTTTTTACGTAAAAAAAAAATAAAAAAGAGTTACATTGTGGCTTCCAAGTGGGCTAATGGAATTGCTCCAATAGCAGCCTAAAAATCACACGAACTTGCTCATCATGAAATCCAGGTATAGCAATACGAAACCTGAATGATGAACATTTGGATGCAGCATTGGAGGAGCAGCTTTTTCTCCTTCTGACTCTATCAACAGTGTAGTTCGAAACCAACGTGCAATGAGTTACATTCGACATTCGTTATTCTTGAACCCGACTGTCTGGAAGAGGACTAGAGTGTAAAACATCGAGGCGTCGATCCCCGTGAAATGCTGAGAACACTTGCAATGAGATCCCCATTATCGGAGGAGGCAAGCTCAGCCTCATCAGGAGCTTCCTAAACGGGTTCTTGACTTGCTGGGCCACTCCACAGGTCGCCGTGATCTGCTTGAATTCAGCTTCAACTCTTTTCACACCCCTCATCTATCTTCTTGAGAGATTCTTCCGCACTCTTTTCCTTCCCACGCCCGACTAGCCTAGTTGGTGTCTCAGTGATGACTATCTATCCCATGAGCAGAAACATCACAGGGATGCTGGTGAGTCCTGGGGACACCCAGCTATCGGTGCGGATGCATCTTTGAAGTACTGTGGTCTACTAAATTCGTGACCGGAATGCCAATAGTGACAGACTTGAATAGAATGTTCACAGCTCCTCTTTGTGACCGGCATGCCAATAGTGACAGACTTGAATAGAATTTTCACAGCTCCTCTTTGTTGAACAGGAGCAATCTCTGACAAGAACAAAGGCACAGCCTGCATGATTTATTACCAATGAGATTAGAAAGTGCAACACATCTCGTGAAGTCCCATGATTTTTGTAAGCTGGCCTAGTAACATGGATCTTTCCTCTGTTCCAAAAGAAACCTCCATCTTTTGTGTTATGCACCGATCCTCGAGCACGCGACATTTCTACCTTGACACCCTTAGGTCACGAAGGATAGCGTCACAGGTTCACTATCGACCTATAATCGAAATGCGCATGCGTAACGTGCCAAACTCTCAAACGACAAGTTCAGCATGGGATAAATTAGATGGAACATCATTCAATCAATTCAACAAAAGATAACTTTAATCCTCATGCAAAACAAATACTAATTAACCCGATAGAGCTAACAACATACAACCCCATTCTTCGGGATGACTCTCTAGGACTTTAAAAGAGACAATGGTCAGTAGGGTTAACTCCATATCTACTCCAAAAGGTCACTCCAAAAAGTCACGCCTCAGTGTTCACGAGATTTCGTCACTTGTGACTTGAAAATTTTATTTCACGACGGGGTGAGAAATAAATCTCAGTGAAATCAACGCCTAAACTCGGCTAGGACGTTGATTCGCCCAAGATATCCTTACAAACAAACATGGCATGTCAACCAATACAAATATCCAACTATATGCAACTTACTCTTTAAGAAGCTACATATAATGTGATGCAGACACAACATGACAGTCGAATAATCCAACTAAGGCAAGCATCATATCAAATAACAGACATGACGTCACACGTGGTCCTTTTTATTATGAGAGATAGGGCATGTCAGACCAAGGCATGTCAGCCTGAGAATAGGGCATGTCAGCCTGGCACATTGATCAGTTGATGCCTAGTTTATTGGTCAGTTGGTATTCTTCTGCCAAGCATCGTCCTTTACTTCCGATGACTGCATTCAATAGTCTGTGTGACTCCGATTGTCATGGCACAGAGCTACTAGGAATTCTTTTCAGGGCTTCGGTTCGTCACAAGCTGCGAATAGCATCCGTCAAACTGACATCATAGAATGACGTGCTTCCGACAAGTCATATTTTTCCAATCGTCACAGTATAATCTTGTTAGGATTCTCATCGTCCCATCATATGACCACACATGACATCCAACAATTAATCAATTTTGTCATTTTTGATTTAGGCCGGATGGTCATACAAACGTGCTCAAAGACCCGGCCTAGGCCTGTTTTCATGCTAAATCATGCAATTTGAGTTCACACAGGTCATATGAATGCACAACCTCACCACTAGGCTTCCGCTCGACACGGATGATGAAATACTTAGAAATTCAATCATGTCACATCATAATAAATTAAATGCAGTTAGTCAAGCAATCAAAACACAATCGATTAACCAATTCAATTAATCAAACAACATTGATTAATCCCAATTTCATTAAATTATCGATCGATCGCTCGGTTCCGAACTAATGCTCGCTCGCGATCAAACAACGACAATCAATGCCCAATCAATCAATCAATCGATTCTAACAACTAACTAGTCACAGACGACCTAACTAAATCAATTAACTTAATTAATCATGATAATTTACCCTCAACCCGATTTATATCTAAACCGACCACGATTATTCTAACTAAATACCATAATCAACTAATTAACTAATATTATACGCAATTAGCGCCCTAACCAAGGACTAGGGGTTAACTCACCCCTAAATCGAGCTCGGGCAGTCACAACGACACGCGGCGGCAATGAAACAACGGCGACGATACCCGACGACGACGATTCTCGATTTTTCTTGCGAACTCTCGGGTTTCTCGGCTATTTAACCGGCGACAACACCCCATAGCAACTAGGACATGTCGTGGAGGTCCGGCAAGAGGTCAACAGTGGCGGCGGAGCTCCGGCGACTGGCGGTTCGGCCAAAACAGAACCGACCAGGAGCTGCAATAGGGAAAAATGAACTGTTTTGGTGAGGAATCTCGGCTTCAATGACTGAGACAAGGTCGGCGAGGGCTACTAGACTCACCAGCAGGTTGAGGACGACCTTCGGGACCGGAGAAGGGCGGCGGATGACGGCCGGAGGCGTCGAAATGGCTGCTAGATAGAACCGGGTGGACTTTAGGTGGAAAATAGGGGATGAAGACCTGAGGCTATTGTTGGGCACTACCGGCGGCGACAGCTCCCTCAAGCCTCAGAGGACGTCGAAGGGGTCAAAGAGGGTCGGTCGGGGTAGATGGTGAGCGGCGGTGTCGCGGTGGAGGTGGCTGAACAGGAGCTCGGCACAAAACAGGGTCTTCGGTCTAAAATAGGGTACTGCGGCTGCTCGACGGTTGTGCAGTGGCTATCGACGTTTGCGTGGTGGCCTGGGGGTCGGAGGGAAGTCGGAGTGGTGGCTGATGCTGATCAGAGGCATAGTGAGAGCCGTTGAAGCTTGGACAGCCCACCGAACTCGAAAACAGGGCAGAGGGCGACGACTGTCCTTTAGGCCTTCCAGTGGCGCGTGGCTGGTTGAAGCGGTGTCGGCGCGGCTGCTGAGTGACGGAGGAATGCCAGGGCGGTGGTCGGAGGGGATGGTGGTCGAGCAACACAAGGCAAGAGGAGAAGAGGTCTCGGTGGGGGAAAAGGGGAGTTCCACGGCAACAATGAGAGAGAGCAGAGAGAGAGAGATACGTAAAGAGAGAAGAGAGAATGAAGAGAACGGTATGTGTTGAATGGTAGTTGGGGGATTTGACCAAGGTGGGATTGATTTGAATTTTCTTGTCATGTTGTTGATAATATCTAAGGGTAAAATGGTAAATCAATAATGCAGGACTGAACAAAATTTTGGCTCGATTGAACGAAGGGCAAATTTGGTAATTTCACAGGCTAGGCGGCACAAGGATTTCAATCCTAATTCGCGACGACTAAGAATTGCGAAGCCTAATCTAAACCGACTGATATTTCGGGATCGTCCAAAATTCGTCTCTTAATTCCTTACGGTCCAAAATTTCTTGTCGACTGAAATTCAATTTAATTTCTTTTATCGAATTTAGTCGATTTACAGAAGGTGAATTTTTAGGGCGTCACATTTTGTAATCCATGTTTTTCAAAATCAAATTAAGGCAACCCTAACAAAGAAAGGGTTGTTGGATTCGCTTTGCCTTTAAGGATGCTACATTTGTCTGGATTGAAGCAGAAAATAAATCAGATTAACCCTTCACAAAGTGAAGGTCTGAATTTGCAATATTTTGAATGCATAATTTGTTCGAAACAGTAATTATAACTCCCATGTGCTCATCGGTGGAGCAGGATTCACATCACCATACCTCGTTGCCAAAAACCGACTCCGACGCGTCTAGGAATGTGCGAGACAATCCACAACCAAATCCGTTGAGTGTCGGGTACTTAAGCTATAGATTCACACAGGACGAATGAGAATGGTGGGCTTCCGTTCCCGTTTAGGACAGACCTTGGACGCAAGAAAACTCGGAACCGACAGCCTCAAGGTATAAGGAGGATGTGAAAAGCTGTAGCGACTGATCATTGTACTTGAAGTAATTGTTTTTAGGCGTGACCGGTTCAAAAACCGCTTGCTAGGGACCGGTTCTGCAAAATGGAAACCGTGAATCACCCACTTGTTCTATAGACCCACTTGAAAACAGAATTACCGATCCGGTTCAGTTCTCGGATGGGTCCATGAAATTGGTCCTACAGATAATGGACATCAATCAATTAAAAGAGATGTGTACGAGAGTGAATCAATGAAGCTGTTTCCATGTGATAAAGAGACGGCCGGCTTTGGATCATTACAACACAGTTTTCTCAAAAAGATAATGAACTGAAGTCCGCAATGCTAAGCACCAAAAGACCGAGCCAGAGCTTTGTGTGGCCAGTGACTCGGTTAAAAAATTAACATCATCAAACTAGGTCAAGAAAACAATGCACTCAAATCTTTCACCCTTCCTTGGCGTGGAGCTTGCTCTATGAACGACGGAGAAGAACTCGATCAGGAAATCGTCCATTGATGTAACTCCACCTTTTGTGAATCATCTGCCTGATTATGCAGATGCAAACTGAAATTTTACTTAGCAATATGTCTAAGGGAGGAAATGGTGCGTTTGTTTGGGAAAAATTTCATGAAAAATAAAAATGATTTCCTGGGAAGTCATTTTTTAGGATTGTTTGGTGATATGAAGTTTGGATCCGATGGAATATAAGTATTACGGTGTGCGCCCACGTGGGCAATCACACTGGCCCCACAGACAACTGTAACAACGGTTATCTCCAGTTTTTGAATGACGTGAAAAGTCACATCATTTTGAGATATTAAAAACTCTCTCTCTCTCCTCCTCTTCATTCAAGAGAAAAACGGACGGCACTTTCCTCCTTCACATCCGTTGAATTGCATTACAAATGAAGGTATTCTCGAGACGGCGAAGGCGACACTTAATTTGTGGATAGCGGGTACGTTCCCTGTGATCGTAATCCGATTGGTGATACAAGTAATTGATAGATTGGGTATGTTATAATACAGTAGTTTTCCGCACTTGTTTCAAATACATGCGGGAATCTATTTCTTTCATTGGTATCAGACCTGGTCATTTTTATTTTCTTGATCGTAGTACACAGTATGAATCGAATTTTCTATGTTCGTTGTTGGTGTTTCAAGCGAGGCTCGTCATTATGTTTCAAGGCCTTTTTTTGAAAATTTTTGTTAAGTAAAAGTGAAATTTGATTGCATCGTTGGAATGTACTCGTCGATACAAGTCTGAGGGGTGGTCGCCTGTCACTGGAGGAAGTCGAAAGATGCTAGATGCGCCACACACGCTGCGATGGGGTGAGATCCCCTTGGCAACCGATGCGATAAATCCCCGTTTCATAAACATTGACTCAATAAAAATGAGATTTGATCATATAATTAGGACGGATGTGACAATATGAGCATTTTGAGAGGCGGAACGCCGCCAAAAGAGGAAGGACGACAGAGCATGCGCCGCTGGAGCGCTCTGTGCATGGGCCTCACGCGCTTACGGGCGTCGCGTGTGCCTGGATGAGTTGGAAATCGTCGCTGACGTGGCACGTGCGTGGTCGCCTACGTGGCTCAACACGTGTGATGATGTGGCATTACGACCCAACTCGAAATTCAACTTAATTTGACCCAAGATGTCACGCCCCGCGCCCCATCGCGAGCACGCAATCATCCCTGCAAGTAAAACAACAACAATCTCTCGGCGGTCCCAAGGATCCACCTCATATAAAAAGAAAGGTCAAGAGATAAAATAACTTACATTAAACACACGAAAGCGGTTCCCAATGTCTCCCGTACAATATGTATATATACATACAGACTAAGTAGGACATGGATAGCATCAAGAAAGCTGTACATTATCACCTACAGAACGATAGTTACTAAATCCGCTAAACATCAGTGGCGACAGGTAAGCATGCCAAAAAGGTATCCACAAAATCCATCAGGGAAGGGGGGGTCAGGACGCCAGTCAAAAAGTCAGGTCATCATCCGGAGTCGCCTAGGAAGAACAACTGGAATCTTCGGTGTCCTCGCTCTCCTCTGACAGCTCGTACTCGGAGAAAGACAGAGTCCTCCATGGTCGCTTCCTGCGACTGCTCAGCCTGGTCTCCCTCCACGGTCGCCTCCTCGTCCGACTTGGATGGATCTCTTTTAGATGGCTTCACCACGATGACCTCATCTTCTGGCGATGGTACAGAAAACTTAGCTGTCGGCGTCCGCTTCGGGCCAGTCCTTGACCCAACCACTGAACCCTCCGGAAACTCCTGATCCGAAGTCGTCTGAGACCATGGAGGTATAACACCCTCCAGAACCTCGGAGGCTTCAACGGTCCGACCTTTCTATCCCCGTCCTGTCTAAACCAAGCCTCAAACCGATGAGGCTTGCAATCTGGTTTGCTCTCATCTACCTAAACTACTATACATTTCCTTAAGTATATATTTCCTTGCCTATCGGGGAACTCATCGTAATACGCCGTCATCTCCTGCGGACCCCCGAACCTGATAGGCCACATAGCTAATGTCTAGGATCTGTAAAGTAAAATTTTTCCAAAAAGGGTGAGATACACATCTCAGTAAGAAAAACCTAACCCTAAGTTAGGTTGACCGTCTACTTAGGCAGTCAAGTCATTCAACCTATCCAACTCATGTTCTCATGCAGGAATGACATTCATAATTCAATAAACAATAATGCGTAGAGGACAGACATGCATTTATATTCTCATGTCACACACAGTTGCACGTATATGCTCGGCTTGTTACTTCACCACATCAATCAACCTTTGTTTGCCTTCATTCTCTGGCCCGCAATTAGATCGCATCAGGCTCGGCCCCCGTAAACGCATCAGACCCCGGTTCAATTTTCAGGCAGGGTCTATGAGCTCGTATTCTGTCCCGCGATTATATCGAATCAGGATTGTGGCTATCTCATCCCGCAACTTCGTCGCATTAGGGCATCACCTAATCATCATCCACCCTGCGACCTCGTCACCTCAGGGTCTCAATCTCCCGCCCCGCGTCTCACACGCCTCAGGGCCATGCCATGTCATGCTACAATCAGGATTCATGCCATGATCTTTTAACATTCACACACTCAATGCCAATTACATTTCATAATCCCATGACATGCAAAGCAATTCAATTATTATCCAAACATGACACGCGATTCCAATACAAGTCAAGGCACACATAAACTCTTTAATTAATCCTAAAACACACTAAGGCTCATTACTTTAGAATATGCCCATTAATCGATCAATTTCCCCACTCGACTTACCCAATCGAGTCCAATCCCCCTACCCTTGGTTTAGGAAATTCCTTACCTCCGCTTAACAACGCAATTTTCCCCTCCTCGAGTCTCCTATGGTTCGGCCAATCCAAGTCCCAAAGCCGACTTGTCGCGCAACCTAGTTTAACCATTCGATTTGTCAAAATCCCAAGTCTAATTCCTCAATTCATCCATCCAAATCACTCATAATATACTCCTCATCATCTTAACACATCATACACACCAAATTACAACATAATCCCAGCCTAATTAGCCCTCCACAGAACCGGTTTGGCCCGGCATTGAACCTGTTCCATTCGGTTCTGTTCATGCCGGGTCCAACCGGCCTTAATCTATTTCAAATCCATCAAATATACACCATTATACCTCATATAATATCTACCTAAGAATTTGGAAGTCTCACCGTGAGTTTCAAGTCGCGTGGTTGCCGGAAAGTCGTCGGAAGTTGCTGGATCACTCAAGCACAGAATACCGGCAGATTTTGGGCATAATGTACAAGGGTGGTTCATGGTCAAAATCTTATCAAATGAATCCTAAATTTTTACCACAGAACAATATATATGTCTACTTGATCTCCACAAAATTTGAGCCAAATATTCCAAGTTTTCGGCTGTCTAAAGAGTTCAGAACAGAACCTACCTCAAACTGGAGCAGAATCCGTCGACCTGTGGGAGAATGCTTGCCTCGAATTCCTCAGAGCTCCAAATGACCTGATTCAAGTTGAAAGATGTCGATAAGACATGGAGCTACACCTGGGTGGTTGGCCGGAAGCAAGAGACGGCCAGAGACGGCAGTCGTATGGACCGAATGGTGGCGTCCGGCGGGGTCGAGTGAAGCAGCAACTGGAGAAGAAGAGGAAGAAGCTTGGTCTGTTCTTTGGGGGAGCAAAAATGGCCGAATGAAGAGTGAGAGGGAGCAGAAAGAGAACTGGTTTAACCCAAAAAATTTTAATTAATTTAAGTGATTGGTAAGTGGGCATTAAATGAAGAGTTGATCTTCCACCATTGGATTTGTGACACTTGGCAATTGTTCTTCTCAAGGGCATCCAATGGCCATCAATTGCTCTT
Organism: Rhodomyrtus tomentosa; assembly: GCA_028455895.1. Lineage (NCBI taxonomy): Eukaryota > Viridiplantae > Streptophyta > Magnoliopsida > Myrtales > Myrtaceae > Rhodomyrtus > Rhodomyrtus tomentosa. The sequence goes on along the minus strand of JAPCWY010000003.1, from coordinate 40,480,028 downwards.
CAATTTTCAGCAGCTTGAGGGGGAAAGAAATGTCTATTTTTCCATTCCTTCAATTATAAAGATAAAGTCCTAAGCTTGTGGGGTATTATGGTCTTTTTACCTCTGACGTTCGAAACGTCGTTTTTCTCGATTCTGACTTCTTCGATAGGACGACGGCCAATCCTATGGACGTTGAAATTCTTGATTTCCCTTTTTCAAACTTTTCAAGACTCGTTTCTGATCGTTTCTTCTATCAGACGTGATTCCAGCCTATCCCGAACTGACGGACGACTTTTGCGGACTATACGCGTATCGACCTTGTGATCCTTATCACATTTAGGGCTCGTCAATTCATGGCGGCTTTGGTTGTCATGTAATTGCGAGGGTTTACCAGTAGTCCTTAAGGTCTCGATCGTTACAGTCTGATTTAGGATAATTTTGCAAATCGTACGTTGGTTAAGCGGCATCACCCGCGCTCCATTCATACGACGCTCGCATGGTAATCCTTGATTTTTCTTAGATCGGCCTTTTGGTGGTTCTAAATATCCCCTCGACAATCCTTATGGTCAAAGTGCCTTTCCTATCTGAGTCGCCTAGGTCCACGTATCTCATCTCGCTTTAGCCTTTCCCCTTTGGTCAGTCTACTCAAATTGATCATATTTGAGCGGAATATAACTGAAATACATCGCTTAATATATATAAACTTCTCATTACAGAGTTTGAAGTTGATTGGGAAATCAGAATGTCACAACTCTTCCCCCCTTACAAAAATTTCGTCCTCAAAATTTACATTGCACTCGACTACTCAAATAAATGGGTGTGCTGTCGCCTCATCGTCTCTTCATTCTTCCACGTGGCTTCTTCCGTTCCGTGGTGCTCTCATATTACTTTGACCAGCGGGTTTTTCTTATTCCTGAGGATCTGCTCCTTCCGGTCCTCGATCCTTATCGGTTTCTCTATATAGGATACTCTGTCGTCCACCTCTATGACTTCATAGTCCAACACATGTGTCGGGTCAGGCTCATACTTTCTTAGCATTGATACATGGAATACATTATGTACCTGGGATAGACTTGGCGGTAACGCAAGTCGGTAGGCCAGGGTTCTAATTCTCTCTAATATCTCGAAAGGGCTTACGTATCTTGGGCTCAGCTTCCCTTTTCTTCCGAATCGCGAGAGTCTTCTCATTGGCGACACCTTGAGGAAGACATGATCGCCCACTTGAAATTTCAAAGGCTTGCGCCTCTTGTCTGCATAGCTCTTCTGGTGACTCTGCGCCTTCCTCAGCCTGTCCCGGATGATTTTTACTGCTTCCACCGATTGCTCTACTAACTCGGGGCCTGTGATACTCCTTTCTCCTACTTCATCCCAACATATTGGTGTCCTGTATGCTCTGCCATATAATGCCTCAAACGGTGTCATTTGTATACTCTGCTGGTAGCTATTGTTGTACGCAAACTCTACCAGGTGTAACTACTATTCCCATCCCCCTTTGAAATTTATGACACACGCTCTCAACATGTCCTCGAGCATCTGGATGGTCCTTTCTGACTATCCTTCAGTCTGTGGGTAGTATGCCGTACTGAATTGTAGTCGCGTCCTCATTACTCCTTGCAAACTCTTCCAAAAATTTACCGTGAACTTTGGATCCCTATCTGAAGTGATCGTCATTGGCACTCCGTGTAATTTGACTATGTGTCTCATGTATAGTTCTGCGTACTTATCCATAGCGAAGTCCTTTCGTACAGGAATGAAGTGGGCGGACTTGGTCAATAGATCCATGACTACCCAGATTGAGTCGTGACCTCTTTGGCTCCTCGGAAGTTCCATCACAAAATACATAGTTATGTGTTCCCACTTCCATTCCGAAATCTCCAGCGGCTGCAGCAATCCTCCAAGCTTACAATGCTGCGCTTTCACTTGCTGGCAAGTCAAACATTTAGCAACATGCCTAGTCACGTCTACCTTCATCCCGTTCCACCAATAATGTTGTCTCAAGTTTTGGTACATCTTCGTACTTCTAGGGTGGACACTGTAATTGCTCCTATGGGCTTCCGATAAAATTCTTTCTCGGAGCCCTTCATTCTTTGGTACAAATAATCGCCCTCGAAATCTCAAAAGTCCATCCTCAGACACCTGGAACTCTGGCTTCCTCTTCGTCGCATCCATTTCGATAACTTTCTGAATCTCTGGGTCCGTAGACTGTAATGCCTTAATCCCTTCTTGGAACTCAAGTTCCACCCTCAAAGTCACTATCAAACTGGATAGCTGATCAACCACCAATATGAATTCAGAATCTCTCAAATTCTCTATCGTCGACCAACTTCTCACCAGCAGGCATGCAATACTCGACTTTTGACTTAATGCATTTGCCACTCTGTTTGCTTTCCCAGGATGATATAATATCTCACAATCATAATATTTCAACAGTTCCATCCACCTGCGCTGCCTTAGGTTCAACTCTTTCTGGGAAAATAAATACTTCAAACTCTGGTGGTCTGTATATATCTGAAACTTCTCGCCACAAAAGTAATGCCTCCAAATCTTTAAGGCAAACACAATCGCCGCTAACTCCAAGTCGTGGGTCGGGTAATTCATTTCATGTGGCCTCAACTGCCTAGATGCATAAGCTACTACCCGGCCGTGTTATATCAATACACAACCCAATCCTTTCAGCGAAGCGTCGCTGTAGATTTCATATCCTCCTGGTCCCGACGGAATGTCAGTACTGGCGCGGTCGTCAACCTATGCTTAAGTTCTTGGAAACTTTGCTCACATCTATCGGTCCATTCAAATTTCGTTTCCTTCTTTGTCAACCGCGTCAGTGGGACGACTATGGATGAGAACTTTTCCACGAATCGCCTATAATATCCTGCTAGTCCCAAGAAGCTTCTGACTTCTGTGACCGTAGTAGGCCTCAGCCAATTGATTACAGCCTCTATCTTTGCAGGGTCCGCTGCAATCCCTTCACCAGACACAATATAACCCAGAAATGCTACCCTGTCCAGCCAAAATTCACATTTACTTAGCTTCGTATACAGCGAATGTTCCCCAGGGTCCTCAATACGATTCTCAAATGTTCTTCGTGCTCTACGTCGCTCCTAGAGTAGATTAAGATGTCGTCAATGAAAACTATGACGAACCTGTCCAGAAACTCTTTGAATACTCGATGCATTAGATCCATAAATGCAGCTGAGGCGTTAGTCAATCCGAACGGCATTACCGTAAACTCGTAATATCCATACCTCGTCCTGAATGCAGTCTTTGGTATGTCTTCCTTCTTGATCCTCAGCTGGTGATACCCTGTCCTCAAGCCAATCTTCGAGAACACTGCTGCTCCTTGTAATTGATCAAAAAGATCGTCAATCCTCAGCAGCGGATACTTGTTCTTCACCGTCACCTGATTCAGTTGCCGGTAATCAATGCATAGTCGCAAGGATCCGTCTTTCTTCTTTACGAACAACACTGGTGCTCCCTACGGGGAAGCACTTGATCGGATGAATCCTTTGTCCAGCAACTCTTGCATTTGCACCTTTAACTCATTTAATTCTGATAGGGACATCCAGTACGGTGCTTTAGAAATCGGCTCCGTTTCAAGAGTTAATTCAATCACAAACTCTATTTCCCGCTCCGGTGGTAATCCCGGCAATTCTTGGGGAAACACATTCGGAAACTCCCGTACCACAGAAATGTTCTCTAACTTAGGTTCCTCGACAGTCGTATCCGTCACGGCTACTAAGTATGCCTGACATCATTCAAATATCAACTTAGTTACTTCCAAAGATGAAACCAAGGAAATTGAGACTCCTCCTCGGCTTCCTACCAATTCATAACTAGGGCGATCTTTCGGGTAAAATCGAATCGTTTTATTGCCACAATCTACTACCGCTCCTTGCCTACTCAACCAATCCATTCCTATAATCAAGTCAAAATCAAACATAGGCAATACAGCTAGGTCGATACTCTCCTTACTTCCTCAAACCATAATCTCACATCCCGCACATCCTAATGAAATCAAGACATTATCCTTCAATGAGGTGGCTACATGCAATGCCATACTTAATGGTTCCAATCTCATGCTTACTAACTCAGCAAACTGTTTATGTACAAAATAATGCGTGGCACCCAGGTCAAATAATGCATAAGCGGTCTGGTTGCACAAGTAAACCGTACCTATGACTACTTCGGGCGCATCTTTTGCCTCGTTGCGCGCTACAGTGTACACTCTGCCCTGAGCTGGTGGTCTGTTCGGTTTTGTCTGGGGTACTGCAGTCGACGGTCCTGCTTGTGGCCTTGGCCCTTGTGGTTGACTGGTCGATGCTTGATTTGGACATGTCCTTATTTGGTGGCCCAGTTGACCACACTTGAAATAGGCTCCAGTCCTCATAGGGCATGGTCCATTCCCATGCCTTCTGCCACATAGCCTGTAGCTCCAGTTTGCCGGGTTTAGTAGTTTCACGATATTCCTCTTTGCAGGCGGCACGAAACGTTTGTTACCTGCCATCAGTCTCTTGCCCATTTGACGATGGTCACTAAATGACGGGAACCGCGATCCAGTTGCGATGTTTCTTTCCCTTAAGTCTCGCTCAATCATCTGACCTCGCTTGTATATCTCCCTATAAGTCCTCAAATTCAAGGCTATCATCTGGCTACGGAGTTCGGGCCTCAAACCATCCCTGAATCTCCGTGCCTTCTCTAAAGGATCCTCCACCGATCGAGGCGCATACCTCGAAAGCCTCGAGAACTCAGCTTCATACTGATCTATCGATAGCTGGTTCTGTCGCAGCTGCAAGAACTCGATCTGTTTCCTTTCCCTGGCCGTTTCCGAAAAGTACCTGTCGTTCAACGCCCTCTTAAAAGTGTTCCAGTTTAGGGCCGTACCTTCAGGGAATACTCCATCCTTGGTAGCAGCCCACCAGTCGTTTACCGTACCCTCTAGCTAATATACAACTAGCAATACCTTCTCATCATCAGTGCATCTTAGTACCCCGAAAGCCTTTTCCAGCTTCTCTATCCATCTGGGTGCTAGCTCGGGATCTCCAATCCCGTCAAATTGCGTCGGCTTCAACTTCATAAATTGTTCCACCAGTTGGCCCATCTGCTTGGCTACTATGATTTCCTCTTGAGGGTTCACCGTTTCATTGCTCTGGTTTGGCTCGCCCTGACTTCTACTTCCACCCGCGTTGCTAGTGTTGGTATTCGCGGCTGCTAGGGCAGCTTCCACTGCTTGGGCTATGGCAAAGTTTCGATCCTGGGTCTACCTCTCTATGATGTCCCTGAGTCCCTCCATTGCCCTCAATAGACTGTCCACTCTTGGGTCTTCAGCTGCGGGCGGCCTCGAGCTAGAGGCTCCTCCTCTTGGTCTTCCAGATCTTCTGGATGGGTTACTCATCTCTGTCACTTACTAACGAGCCTGGTCCATCACAAGTTTAGTAACAGGTTAGCAACTTACTCAATCATCCAATCCAGGGTTACTAATTACTCCTTAACAAAATAATTACACAACTACAATACTTCATACGTCAACATCAATTCTAGAAATGTCCCAACCAATGGCTCATGGCCATTACTCAATTCCATTCGTTCCAGTGATTCACTAAAACTGATCACTTTCAAGCATCAAGTCGGTCAAGGTCCAGAAACGACCTTCAATCCTAAGTAGAGAACTCAATCCTCTATGCCCTGTCACAACCTTACCAAGATCAAACACCATCCATAGGTGTCAAGTCACGATTAGGCATCCCCTGCTTTACCCTGAAGTTTCCTAAGATCTAGTTATCCGTCCTTGTCCTACCTAGTCCTCCTTATTACTCCAATTCTTAACCAACTTCGTATCGAGCTGACCTTGCTCTGATACCAAAACAAGCGGAGATGTCACGCCTCGTGCCCCATCGCGAGCACGCAATCATCCCTACAAGTAAAACAACAACAATCTCTCGGCGGTTCCAAGGATCCACCTCATATAAAAAGAAAAGTCGAGAGATAAAATCACTTACATTAAGCACATGGAAGCGGTTCTCAATGTCTCCTGTATAATATGTATATACACATATAGACAAAGTAGGACATGGATAGCATCAAGAAAGCCGTACATCATCACCTACAGAATGATAATTACTAAATCCGCTAAACATTAGGGGCGACGGGTAAGCATACCAAAAATGTATCCACAAAATCCACCAAGGAAGGGGGGTCAGGTCGCCAGTCAAAAAGTCAGGTCATCATCCGGAGTCGCCTAGGAAGAATTACTAGAATCTCCGATGTCCTCGCTCTCCTCTGACGGCTCGTACTCGGAGAAAGTCTTTGACGGAACCTCCACAGAGTCCTTCATGGTCACTTCCTGCGACTGCTCAGCCTGGTCTCCCTCCACGGTCATCTCTTGATCCGGCTCGGATGTATCTCTCTCGGACGGCTCCACCACGATGACCTCATCCTCTAGTGGTGGTACGAAAAACTCAGCTGTCGGCGTCCGCTCCGGACCGTTCCTCGACCCAACCAATGAATCCTCCGGAAACTCCTAATCCGAAGTTGTTTGACACCATGGAGGCATAACACCCTCTGGAACCTCGTGAGACTTCCACGACCCAACCTTCCTTTCCCCGTCATGTCTAAACCAGCCTCAAATCGATGAGGTTTCCAGTCTGGCTTGCTCTCATCTGCCCAAACTACTGTACATTTCCTTAAGTATATATTTCCCTGCCTATCGAGGAACTCATTGTAATACGCCGTCATCTCCTACGGGTCCCCGAACCTGATAGGCCATACAGCTACTGCCTGGGATCTATAAAGTAAAATTTTCCCAAAAGGGGTGAAATACACATCTCAGTAAAAAAAACATAACCCTAAATCAGGTTGACCGTCCACTCAGGCAGTCAAGTCACTCAATCTATCCAACTCATGTACTCAAGTAGGTATGACATTCATAATTCAATAAACAATAATGCATAGAGGACAAGCATGCATTTATATTCTCATGTCACACACAATTGCATGTATATGCTCAGCCTGTCACTTCACCACATCAATCAACCTCTGTCTGCCCTCATTCTCTGGCTCGCGATTAGTTCACATCAGGCACGGCCCGCGTAAACGCATCAAGCCCTGGTTCAATTTTCAGGCAGGGCCCATGAGCTCGTATTCTGTCCCGCGATTATATCGAATCGGGATTGTGGCTATCTCACCCCGCAACTTCATCGCATTAGGGCGCCACCTAATCATCATCTACCCCGCTACCTTGTCGCCTCAGGGTCTCAATCTCCCGCCCCGCGTCTCACACGCCTTAGGGCCATGCCATGTCATGCCACAATCAGGATTCATGCCATGATCTTCTAACATTCACACACTCAATGTCAATTACATTTCATAATCCCATGGCATGCAAAGCAATTCAATTATTATCCAAACATGACACGCGATTCCAATACAAGTCAAGACACACATAAACTCTTTAATTAATCCTAAAACATACTAAGGCTCATTACTTTAGAATATGCCCATTAATCGATCAATTTCCCCACTCGACTTACCCAATCGAGTCCAATCCCCCTACTATTGGTTTAGCAAAATTCCTTACCTCCGCTTAACAACGCAATTTTCCCCTCCTCGAGTCTCCTATGGTTCGGCCAATCCAAGTCTCAAAGCCGACTGGTCGCGCAACCTAGTTTAACCAATCGATTTGTCAAAATCCTAAGTCTAATTCCTCAATTCATCCATCCAAATCACTCATAATATACTCCTCATCATCTTAACACATCATACACACCAAATTACAACATAAGCCCAGCCTAATCAGCCCTCCATAGAATAGGTTTGGCCCGGCATGGAACCGGTTCCGTTCGGTTCTGTTTATGCCGGGTCCAACCGGCCTTAATCTATCTCAAATCCATCAAATATACACCATTATACCTCATATAATGTCTACCTAAGATTTTGAATGTCTCACCATGCATTTCAAGTCGTGTGGTTGCCGGAAAGTCGTCGGGAGTCGCCGGATCACTCTAGCACAGAATATCGGCAGATTCTAGGCATAATGTACAAGGGTGGTTCATGGTCAAAAACTTATCAAATAAATCTCAATTTTTACCACATAATAATCTATATGTCTACTTGATCTCCACAAAATTTGACCCAAATATTCCAAGTTTTCGGTTGTCTAAAGGGTTCAAAACCGAACCTACCTCAAACTGGAGCAGAATCCGTCGACCTGTGGAAGAATGCTTGCCCCGAATTCCTCAGAGCTCCAAATGACCTGATTCAAGTTGAAAGATGTCGGCAAGACATGGGGCTACGCCTGGGTGGTCTTCCAAAAGCAGGGGAAGGCCGGAGGCGGCGGTCGTACGGACCGAACGGTAGCGTCCAGCTGGGTTGGGCGAAGCAGAAACTGGAGAAGAATAGGAAGAAGCTTGGTCTGTTCTTTGTGGGACCAAAAATTGCCAAATGAAGAGTGAGAGGTAGCAGAAAGAGAGCTGGTTTATCCCCAAAAATTTTAATTAATTGAAGTGATTGGTAGGTGGGCATTAAATGAAGAGTTGATCTTCCACCCTTGGATTTGTGACACTTGGCAATTATTCTTCTCAAGGGCATCCAATGGCCATCAATTGCTCTTCAATTTTCAGCAGCTTGGGGGGAAAGAAATTCCATTTTTCCCTTCCTTTAATTATAAAGGCAAAGTCATAAGTTTGAGGGGCATTATGGTCTTTTTACCTCTAACGTTTGGAACGTCATTTTTCTCGATTTTGACTTCTTCGATAGGGCGACGGCCAATTCTTTTGACGTTGAAATTCTTGATTTTCTTTTTTCAAACTTTTCAAGACTCGTTTTTGATCGTTTCTTCTATCGGACGTGATTCCAACTTATCCCGAACTGACGGACGACTTTTGTAGACTATACGCGTATCGACCTTGTGATCCTCATCACATTTAGGGCACGTCAATTCATGACGGCTTTGGTTGTCATGTAATTGTGAGGGTTTATTACTAGTCCTTAAGTTCTCGTTCGTCACAGTCCTATTTAGGATAATTTTGCAAATCGTACGTTGGTTAAGCGGCATTACCCGCGCTCCAATCGTACGACGCTCGCATGGTAATCCTTGATCGTTCTTAGATCGGCCTTTTGGTGATTCTAAATATCCACTCGACAATCCTTATGGTCAAAGCGTCGTTTCCTATCTAAGTCGCCTAGGTCCACGTACCTCATCTCGCTTTAGCCTTTCTCCTTTGGTCAGTCTACTCAAATTGATCAGATTTTAGCGGAATACAATTGAAATACATCGCTTGATATATATAAACTTCTCATTACAGAGTCTGAAGTTGATTGAAAAATCAGAATGTCACACATGACCCGACCCGATTATTGGTCAACCGTTGACCATTGGCCAGTTGTCGCGACCTAAAATTAAATTTTTAGGCTAATGGATTATCAAGTTAATTTGACGACTAACCTAATGCGGACTCTTCCAAGCCCTGCCAAATCGCAACTTTGATTAATTGAAAATGATTTAGATTTAGAGTTGCCACTAATCATTTTGATAGGTTGATTAGAAACGTAAGTAAAACAGTGGGAGAACCATTTTACTTTTACGAATTAGAGATTGTGGATTTGGGGACTTGATTACACTAGTTAATTAGAACTAATGCCCTTTCGTTACCGTTACCTTAATTCCATGTGATGTCCTAAATCGACGACTCAGATTGAATCAATTTTAAAGCTCAGGTGAGGTGTTTCTTGTTTTGAGATTTTTACTTTTTAAATGGAATGCATGAATGATACCATACGACTCAAATTGAATCAATTTTAAAGCTCAGGTGTTTCTTGTTTTGAGATTTTTACTTTTTAAATGGAATGCATGAATGATACCATACGACTCATATTGAATCAATTTTAAAGCTCAGGTGTTTCTTGTTTTGAGATTTTTACTTTTTAAATGGAATACATGAATGATACCATGACATGAACATGCGACATAGTGAAATATGATATGTAATGCATGATTTTTGAAAATAATGAGTGATGATGTACGATATTTTCGAAAATGTGATGTGATAATGAGCAGATTTTTTATCTTTTTTTTTTTAAATTTTCGACAATGTGATATGTATGAAATAATTTAAAGACGTGCAAAGATATTTTGAAAATATGGAATGCAATAGATAATACTCGAAAATATGATATGGATATGCACTAAAACACGAGATATGCATAAGATATGTTAAATATATGCTAAAAATATGCATGAAATATTCTGATTTTGCTCTTTCCCTTTTTTAATTTTCGGTCACACAGAAGATTTTGTTATCTTGACTTTAAAAGCCTAAAGTTTTATAAAATAAGGTTTTTATCTTCCTAAAAATTTTAATTAGATAGGATTTCTAAGAAATCATATCTTACTAAAGTTTTATAGGAATATTCAGGATATAGTAATATAAGTCAAGAAACATATCCAGGAACAAAGATAAGGAAAAACACAATCGAGACCATATCACTTCTTTCATTTTCAAAAAATTCAACGTTTCCTATTTGAGATCGACTTGTCAGATTTATTAAATTCATGATTTGTGACAAAAATTTCACAAAAATTAGGTTTTGAAGTTTTATATCACAAAAGTCGTTATTTAAATCTAAAAAAAAGTTCAATCTTCACTTCAATTGTAGCATAAAAAATATGCAAAAACGGCAACATAAAATTCAAGGATTCACATGTTAAGCACTGACAGAATTTGGCATGCGATAGTGATATGAAATTCGCAAAGAACAAGATGTTTTCGGACAAAACAACATGCAAACGGCAGCGAATCATTAGGAACGTCACCCAACAAACATCATAAGATTTATCCTCAAAGGGTGAGAATATTACCTTAAAACGCCGGGCGAAATTGGGACTGGATTTGCGAACAGGATCAGTGAGCGAAAATTCTGTCAAAAGTTTCACGATAGGCACCAACATGGACGTAGCGTTTCTGATCTCCTTCGCCTCGCTGCGACGTAACGATAGGTTCTTGGACGTGAACAGCTTGGACCAGGCTTGGTATGAATCGCCTTATGATTTTGCAACACCTGGACAAAATCAAAGAAAAAGAAATTTACGCATCATGCTGGAGTTTAACACGTGATACTCTGACCATGGACTCTTTTCCACTTTGTATTCTGTTCTTTTCCATTCTTTTGTTTAAACAGAACAGATGATCTACTTCACGTCGTGCCGCAACAGCTCATGATGATTTTTCGAGTTGCTCAGCGATTTCGCGAGCTCGTTGTGGCAGTGGCGACATGTGAAGACCCGATCGCAGCACGGAGCTCGAATATTGCAACGTCTCCGACAATGCTTGCACACATGTTCGAATCTGGCGAAGTCTCGATATTTCATCTCATTACGTGCGCTACTTCCCCCATGGATGCGTTCGTGCGAGTTGTCCTCTTTCTAGGGCATAAGTAGCTATAGGAAATCGACGCCGGAGATGGATCTCAGACAAAAGTCAGGCTTTTGCTTCCTTCCGCGTCCCTTGCCGCCGAGCATCTCTTCTTGTGGATTTTTTTTTTTTAATCGAGAAGAAAAAAAGAGAGATGCACTCTGCAGCTGTCTTTTTGTGGCCGAATATTCTGATCAATCCTCTCTGTGTACCGTATCTTTCAATGTTCGGCCCTAGAAATCTGCTGTATATTCCATGAAGTGGCCTCCCCTCGAAGTGAAATCTAAAGCATTTATTTATAATATTGATCCAGAGTTCGATGTTATTTTCATTATTTGCAAAATTGTCCTTCGATTTTGGATAATTGCAAATTGATCCGGAGAGAAAATATTGTGTCTATAAAGCCTTTTTTTCTTAATTAATGGGCATTTTTTAATTAAAAGGATTTTTTCCAAATTGAACATTAAATAGACCTTGATGAATTTTTTGGAATTGCCCCCGTAGCTAGCTGAATTATACTTTTTGAGCTTTGGTTCATCACTAGTCGATTTCAATTTATTTTCCACCACCAATTCAATTAAATGTAAATGCAATGCAATTGATGCTAAAAATAAATATGAAAAATGATATGATTATTTTTTGTAGGAATATAATTAATTCCTAATTTTTTTGTGCAAAATAAATGATAAACAAATCAAAATTTAAATATCAACACCGGTCAACGCTGACCGTTGGCTTCGTTGACTGTCGCGTGCCTTGAAAGTGAGGCGCATGAAGCCTAAGCGCAAAGGATTCTGGGGGTGCGTGAGGGTTCATGGTGTCTTCGATTGAGATGATTTTGGTACCGATGTGTTCGTATTGAAATTTCCTACAATTTGGTATATTTGTTTTACTAATTTATGCATCATGGATTATGTGCAATCCATTTTCTTATTGTTTTGCATTTGTCCCAGGAGCTATGGAAAATCATACGGTTTGAATCCCAGTGCTCCTAAGAAATGAAGAGGAAAAATTGACACTTGCAAGGCTTATTGGTAAATTGGAGGTTTACCAATGGGATGGTGGTGTCGACATGATGACACATATCATGAGGGTCAATGAACGATACAAGAACTCAATTGGAGGGGTCATGTCATGCTAGACTTTGAGAAAATCAAAGTCTTGATAAGTACTTTTACTGAGGAATGGCTATTAGTGGTCCGCCCTAAGAACCAATTAAGGTTGATACTCTAATATTAGTTGTGGTTAATATTGTGTCGGAAAACCGACCTTCACTATGCTTAGGTAGTTGTAATGTTTTATTAGAAACCGCTTATGACTTGTTGGTCAAAAGAGTTTTGAGTACACTGCTAATGTCTAGTGACCCTACATGGTCGCACACAATAGCAAACTGATTTAATATTTTCTCTACGCCTTAATCTACTTAAGAAGTAGATCTTAATTTATTCTCCTATTACGAATATCTATACGATTGTGCACGTTATGAGATAACGATTAAATGCACGGTCGAATGGATGGTTTAGAGGACGTTGTAGGCCTAGGCTGTTAAGTCGTGGGGCCCAAACCGCAAAAACGTGGGTTATTAGAAAAAAACCTTAGAGATGCCTCAGATTGTGTGAGAATATATTTCCGAAAGAAAAAAAATAGAGAACAGATCTTTGTTTAGGCGATTGCGAGAGATACTCAAAGATTTGAAAGCTAACACTTGGATCATCGGAGAACTCAGTTTGTGTGTATGGATACTAGTAGAGGCGCAACACTTGGGTGCTAATCGAGACACAATTGACCGCTAATTTGTCGCCAACCGCAAAAGGTACGTTTGAACCTATTTTATTTACGATATACACATGGATCTTGTTTAGGGTTTCGTTCTGCTGCGCTTTATGAATCTAGGAAACCCTTCAGTGGTATCAGAGCCGCTTGTGTTATATCGAAATTGAATAAAAAAAATCCTAATTATCGATGCATGTGATGTATGCCTATAGTGATTCTTAATTAGAGTTAGATGAATTGGGAGTAAGAGTTGATATGATCAATTCGAAAAAAAAATTTCACATTGAAATGAACTTGAATTCTTGCGATGATGAGGATTAATGCAATTGATCCAGAGACGTTCTTTTCGAAAAATAGAATTACGAATTATGTTTAGGGTTCTGAAAAAGAAAAAAAAAACATGAACGACCTTAAGAACAATTTAGTCGAAATCGTTCGCCCTAGCAGGGTTGGTATAAGGGGATGGATAGATTCTTGGTAAAACAGAATTAAGAATTCTATTTAAGGAGACCACCGCAAGGGGCTTTGCCCCTTGACCTCTCGAGGGGCGCTGCCCCTTCGAATACCGCAAGATGGTGCAGCCTCCTTGACCCTTTCATGGATTGTTCGTTCCCAGTATAATTATTATACCTTTAATGTGATAAATGATTATGTTCATAACATACATACATTCATCACTGTATAAAAACACTATGAAAGTCCCTAATAAAATTAAGTAATAAAATGATGTCTTTCCAATCATACATTTATCAATACTTGAATCGTCAAAAAATGGATCTGCCAAAGCAGGGTGTCTTTAACTATTTGAGTAAAGTAGGATGTATAATGGTTATCCACATGTCACGATTGGTTTACTCAACAAGGCTATTAAAACAATTTTGGGCCTTGAGACATAGGGTTAGGGTATAAGACATGAGATGTCAACCCCAATAACTAAGAGTTGTATTCAATACAATTGACAATGAGTTGTCTACCCAAATAACTGAGTCTTGAGCGGTAAGCCAAAGTTTACTCGAGTCTTGGTGAAATATGGATCATGTCCACTATACTTATAGGGAAACATTTTATAAAAATATAGTAGGAGTTGATTATAAATTATATTAATGAACAATTCACTTTGCATATTTGTTGTAGATAAAGTCAAATACCTATGCATCAAGCTTTTCACTACGATCTGTCCTCAAGAAGGACAAATTGAATTGTTCAAATTTTTTGGACTGGTATAGAAACTTGAAAATTATTCTCAAGCAGGAGAAAATGTATAATGTCTTGGAGAAACCACTCCATCAGAAGGCACCTGCTTCCAATGCTCCACACGCTAAAAGAAATGCTTACCAGAAGCATAAAGATGATGCATTCGATGCATCTTGTCTAATGCTAGCTACCATGAACTCAGACCTTCAGAAATAGTTTGAGAACATGGATGCTTATGATATGATCATGAACCTGAAAACTTTGTTTCTGGAGCAGGCATGTACTGAAAGGTACCAGACGGTAAAGGCACTAGACAGTAAAGGCCTTAATTGAGTGCAAGCTAGCGAGTAGGAGCTCAGCTAGCCTACATGTCATAAAGATGATAGGTCATAATGAAAACCTGGAGCGACTGGGCTCTCCCATTAGTCAAGAGTTGGCTATTGACATTATTCTTCAGTCACTGCCTTATGATTATGGCACGTTTGTTATGAACCATAACATGCATAATCTGAATAAGATTTTGACTGAATTGCATGGGATGCTCAAAACTGCTGAGCAAAATATCAAGAAGGACCTTACCCCTAATGTTCTTGTGGTTTAAAAGGGGAAAGAATTTAAGAAGTCAGGCATGGTCAAGGGTATAGGCAAGGGCACTAAGCGTAAACCCAAATCCAAGAACAAGACGGGTTTGACTGCTAATGTTATCTGCTTCCATTGTGGTAATAAGGGACATTGGAAGAGGAATTGCAAGAAATATTTGGAGGATCTGAAGAAGAAGGAAAATGAGACTTCCACTTCAGGTATTTATGTTATTAGAAGTAAATGTTATTATTAGTTCTACTTCATGGGTATTAGATACCGATTGTGGTACTCACATTTGTATGAATGTGCATGGACTGAAAAGAAGTAGAACAATAGCAAAATGTGAAGTGGAACTAGGCGTTGGAAATGGAGCAAGAGTTGCTGCATTAGCTGTAGAAATATATGATGTAGCTTTACCTTCTGGCATGATTTTAGAGTTGAACAATTGATACTATGTACATGCTATACGCAGGAATATTATTTCTGTTTCTTGTTTGAACAAATAAGTTTTTTTGTTTTGATATAAAGAACAACAGTTGTTCATTTTATCCTTACCCAAAAAAAAAACAGTTGTTCATTTTATCTTAATGGATTATTTTATTATGGCGCCCATATTGTGGATGAGATATATATTCTAAATTTTGATGTGTCAATCTATAATATAAATACAAAAAAGGTTTAAATCTAATGATTTGAATCCGACCTACCTATGGCATTGTCAATTATGCCACATAAACGAGAAAAGAATTCACAAGCTCTATAGCGATGAACTATTAAATTCATTTGATTTTGAATCATATAATACGTGTGAATCTTGTTTAGTTGGCAAAATGACAAAAACTCCTTTTACTAATCAAAGTGAGAGGGCAAAAGAATTGTTGGCCATTATACATACTAATGTGTGTGGACCACTAAGTTCTACAACTAGAGGAAGTTATTAGTACTTCATTACATTTACTAATGATTTTAGTAGATGTGGATATATTTATTTGATGAAACATAAATCTGAGTCCTTTGAAAATTTCAAGGAATTACTAAATGAAGTACAAAATCAACTTGGCAAGAATATCAAGGCTCTTTGATCTGATCGGGGAGAAGAATATATGAGCCAAGAGTTCAATGACCATCTTAAGGAGTGTGGAATTGTTTCACAGCTCACTCCTTCTGGAACACCACAGTGGAATGGTGTCTTTGAGAGGAGAAATCAAACTCTGTTAGACATGGATCCATCAATGATGAGTCATTTAGATCTTCCTTTATCTTTTTAGGGTTATGCACTTGAGACGGCAACGTTCACACTAAATAGAAGTCCATCAAAAGCTGTAGAAAAGACACCATATGAAATGTGGACCAGAAAAGTTCCTAGTATGTCTTTTCTAAAAATTTGGGGTTGCGAAGCTTATTTAAAACGTTTACTTTCTGATAAGCTTGGGCTCAATTATAATAAATACTTCTTTGGGGGATATCCTAAGGCAACGAAAGTATATTATTTTTACAACCGAATAAAGAATAAAGTGTTTGTTGCTCGAAATGGTGTCTTTTTAGAGAAAGAGTTTCTTAATAAAGGAATCAATGGAAGTAAGGTAAACCTCGAAGAAGTTATTCTGTCACAAGAGAGTGTTCCAGTTCATGAGGAGCCTCAATTAGATCTACAAAAAGTCGTAGAGTCTACTCTAGTCGCACCTATAGTTCGTAGGTTTGAAAGAACACATCATGAGCCTATGAGATATGACTTTCATGTCACAGAATATCGTCACCTATTATTAATAAAAAATGACGAACCTACAACCTATACGGAAGCTATGATGTGCCCAAACTTCAGTAAATGGCTTAGGCCACGAAATCCGAAATGAACTCAATGTATCAAAATAAAGTTTGGATTTTGATTGATCCACCCGAAGGTGTCAAATCTATAGGGTGCAAGTGAGTTTTCAAGAAGAAAGCTGATATGGATGAAATGTTCACATCTATAAAGCACGGCTGATAGCTAAAGGTTTCAAACAAACTCATGGTATTAAATATGATGAGACCTTTTCACTAGTGGCCATGCTCAAGTACATTCGGATTATCCTAGCGTTTATCGCATATTATGACTATGAGATATAACAAATTGATGTAAAGACAGCTTTCCTTAATGGAACCTAGAAGAGGATGTGTATATGACACAACTAGAAGGCTTTACATCACCGGACAATGCTGGGAAGATATGCAAGCTTCGATGTTCTATCTATGGATTGAAGCAGGCATCACGGAGCTGGAATATTCATTTCGATGAAATGGTCAAAGAGTTTGGCTTTATCAGAACCAAAGAAGAAGCTTGTGTATACATGAAGTCTAGTGGGGACGCAATAGTGCTTCTAGTGTTGTATGTGGATGACATACTACTCATTGGAAACAACATTCATATGCTTCAGTCAGTTAAGACATGGTCAGGAAAATGTTTCGCCATGAATGACATGTGAGAGGCAAAATATATCATGAGGATTAGGATCCATTGAGATAGATCAAAGAGACTTATTGGACTGAGTCAGAGTGCATACATTGACAAAGTCATCAATAGGTTTAATATGCAAGATTCCAAAAAAGGTTTTCTCCCAATGTTACATGGCATAAGTCTTAACAAGTCTCACTGTCCTTCAACACAAGATGAGCAAGACTGCATGAGTAGGATTCCTTATGCATCAGCCATAGGATCCATCATGTATGCCATGTTGTGCACTCGTCCTGATGTTTCTTATGCATTGAGCATGACAAGCAGATACCAATCATATCTAGGAGAAGCTCACTTATAACTGTAAAAAATATCCTTAAGTACTTGAGAAGAACTAAGGATTTATTCTTAGTTTATGAAGGTGAGGAACAGATCACTGTAAGTGGTTACACTGATACTAGTTTCCAAATCAACAAATACGACCTTCGATCGTAGCCAGGGTTTGTCTTTTACGTGAATGGTGGAGCGATGTACTGGAAGAGTTCTAAGTAGGACACTATTGCAGACTCTACGATAGAAGTTGAGTATATTGCTGCTTCAGAAGCATCAAAAGAAGCTGTATGGATTCAAAAGTTCATAGCAGAACTGGAAATCAATCCTATTGGTTTAGATCCAGTGGACCTCAATTGTGACAACAATGGGCCATAGCTTTGGCTAAAGAGCCTAGGTCTCACTAGAAGACCAAACACATACTCAAGAAGTATCACCTCATTCGAGAATTCATTGAAAGATATGTCAAAATGTATAAAGTTGCTATAAAGTTAAATGTAGCTGATCCGTTGATGAAGGCTCTTCCACGACCTAAACATAAGCGTCATTGTAACGCTTTAGGCCTTAGACACATTAGTGATTGGTCTTGATGTGAGTGGGAGTATATGTAATATATATTTTCATTATTCATTAATAAAACATATGTTATATTTGATTTCGATTTAATTTGAGTATATTATTGAATGCGAAATCTTTATCCCTTGAATATTGAATGTCCTTAATAGAAGGTCAAATACGTGATTTGATCGTGAAACTCAATTAATAGAATGTATATTAATATTCTAAATGTCCCCGGTCAATTATCATTGTGCATTGGGACACTAATGGTGCTTGAGACTAGTTGTGAGTCAACCGATGACCAAGTTTCACTGGTCATAAATATAGAGATATAAAGTTGATCACATGAAATACATGTTGGAGAACATTTTATTAGACAGACCCATTATGAGAATACTGTAGGATTGTTATATGATGTCATCAGTGTTTCTCATCACAACTATAGAGTATAGTCCTTTGACCTGAGTCTATCACGGTTTCCTAGACATGGATTGTCATGCTTTAACAGTATCAAACGTCAATCGTAACTAGTGATTATAAAGGTAAAGTCTGGGCATGTCATGAATTGTGCTGAGGGATGTGAGTAGATAAGATGGGATTTGTTCCTCTCATATAACGAGAGTATGATATGATGGTCTCCCGTAGAGTTGAGACTGTGAAATGCATGGCCATGCTCAAGTGAGTTGAAGAGTCAACTACTTGGTTTGACAATCTAACTGCGGTATCGAGAAAATGAGTTTGAGCTATATAAGGATGATACTTATTCTGCCTTATGCTGAAATCGGATATCAAGTGACAAAGGGATTTAGTTTGTATAATTGGTCCTGGTGCAAGTGGGAGATTGTTAGTGGTCTACCCTAAAAATCAATTAAGGTTGATACTCTAACATTAGTTGTGGATAAGATTGTGTCGAAAAACTGATTTTCACTATGCTTAGGTAATCATAATGTCATGCTAGAAATCGCTTATGACTTGTGTGCCAAAATAGTTTTGAGCACACTGTTAATGTGTAGTGAACCTACAGGGTCACACACAATATCTAACTGATTTAATATTTTCTTTGCGCCTTAATCTACTTAAAAAGTAGATCTTAATTTATTATCCTATTACAAATATCTATACGAATGTGCGCGTTATGAGATAACGATTAAATGCACGATCGAGTGGATGGTTTAGAGTACGTCGTGGGCCCAATCTGTTAAATCGTGGGGCCCAAACCATAAAAACGTGGGTATAAGAAATAACCATAGAGACGCCTCAGATTATGTGAGAATATATTCCCAAAAGAAAAAAACAGATAACGATTTTTTGTTCAGACGATTGCGAGAGGCACTCCAAGATCTGAAAGCTAACACTTGGGTCGTTGGAGAACTCAATTCGTATGTGTGGATACCGGTAGAGGCGCAACACTTGGGGCGCTAATCCAGACACAACTGACTGTCAATTTGTCGCCGACTGCAAAAGGTACGTTTTGAACCTATTTTGTTTTTGATACACACATGGATCTTGTTTAAAGTTTCGTTCCACTACGCTTTATGAATCCAGAAAACCCTTCAATGGCATGAGGTCTATGATCACTTATGGAAGAATGACCCATATTCGTATAAGGAACTTGGAATTAATTTTCTAAAAGAGTTCATCAGGGTCGGAGTAAGGAAAACATAGGCCCTTGCCATGAATGGGTCCTGACATAGATAAAATGCACCCCGACGGAAACATAATTTTTCCTAGCATAAACCTGATTGCAAGAGCCACTATAGGATACCTTCTCGGGTTAAGAAGTTTCCTGAGCAGTTTCTCAAGTCATTTCCTATTTATGAAGCATTATTGGATTTGATGTTGTTGTCATTCACGTTATATGTACCTATTTTATGAAATATTTAGTTGTGAACGGAATGAGGGTCTTTGTTATGTAATGCCTTGGTGGGGTTATGTGGATAAGTGGAAAGTTCTATAAAGTTTTAGTGACTTTAATGAACTCCATTTTACCTAAATAATTTTGTTAATGATAATTTCAAATGAGGATTTTAGACGATGATTGAGACCATAGTGAACTTTCAAATCTGAGACTTTATGTGAAACTATTCATTAATATAATTATTAGTGTAAAATAGATGCATAAATGTTAGGCATCAATAATTTGTGAATACATGTCTATAGAACTTTGTGTTTAGATGCAATGGCTTTAACTTTTTAGAGCGTCGTAGCTAAGCTTGACAAAGAAAAAGAATTGGATGGCGAAAATTGTGAAAACTGAAATGTGAGAGTCCAGTATGTGTTACAATATAAAAGAGATAAAAATGCATTTTCTATATAGAATAAGATGAACTCTATTGCTCACATTATGTTGTTGAAGCATGAAAAATAATTTTAGACGTGAGTTCAAGCATTTATGAAAATGCGAAATTCAAATGGAAGGCATTAACAAATTAAGTTTGGTTAGATATTGATCACCAATTTGAGACTTATCACTATAAAGTTTGATACTTATATGATGCATTATGTGCATAATATTAAATGACCTTTGTGGCATGTGTTAAATAAATAAGTGAGTTGTAAGATGCTAGTCACATTTTGACTGATGCATAGCAAATGCAATCAGTAATTTGTTCTTTATTTCATAACTATGTGCATAAGAAAATCCACTAGATCTATATTTTAAGAAAAATATATCTTTTTTAGAATGCCATGTATCACCTTGAGCTAAAGGTGAATCGCTTTCTGGCGACTAAACCAGAAATTGATATTTGTTATATTGGTACTAGTCCAAATGAGCTTCATACTCCAAGCATAAGCATCAAAGTGGTTTCATTTTGCAGATTGTTGAGTATAATTATGTGAATTCTAACTATTCCCTATTTTCATCTTTGTGATGACAAGAACATGTGACGTGCTAAGCTGGGTCATATGAACTAATGACAAATATTTATATAAGCCAAATGGGGCAGTATTGAAAATGTCAATTTGCCTATTTGTAAACATTGCTTGATGGGAAGAATCACGAGGAAACCATTTGAAAAATGAGCAAGAGTTGAGTTTCATTGTATTTAATCCATTAAGACATGTGATTCAATGAAAGTCAGAGAAAAGTATGGACTGTTTATTTCATCACATTTATAGATGGTTATGCTCAATTCGGATATGTTGTTTTATGCTTTCTCATAAGTCTGAAGCATAAGTTGTTTCGAGAAATTTTATTTTGAGCTTTTAGAAATTTTTTTAATAAAAAAAATATCCGATGGAGGTTGAGAAAATCTACCTGAACAGTTCGGATGTTTATGCGATGAAAAAAATAGAAAAATAGTTGATTATTCCAACAATTCCTCCCCTGAATGGAGTGAGAATGCCAATAAAAAATGGTTAAGTCTTTGATGGCACATGCTATTGTGCATATCAATTTTTGAGGTGATTGTTTGTTGATAGCCATCTAGATACATAACTATGTGCCTTATAAATCAGTTACTTCTACTCCATATTAGTAGTGGACATGTCAAAATGAGATTTAAGTTTATTCTCATACCTTAATGTGCTTCTTATAGTTCTCCCATATGTATGAGGAATAGGACTCTAGAGGCAAAAAGAGCATCTTCGTCAAATATTGAAAGCACTCGAAAGGGAAAGTGTTTATAGGAGGGCAAGTAAATGTGAAGTGTAACTAATTTGAATCATGAAATGTCAGATTCTTAGTGAATGTATTTTTGAAAAAGGACAAGATAGGTGCAAATTATTCTCTGTTTAAATCTTGGATAGTAATAATGTTTTTACTAAGGCATCTCATCTAAGTGGGAGCAATGTGAAAAGTGGGGAATTTATTTCGAATTGGTCTCAATTGCAATCACTTGATGTGAGGATGATGTCGTCGTTTTCTGGTTCGAGTGAGAGTGTAATGGAAAATGATATACTAAATGTACGATCTCCAATTTCGTGAAAAAGTCGCAGAAAGCTTTCTTCTTCAAATTGTTGACGTTTAGATATTAAAGATAAAGCTTTCATGGCCACTCCACAATAAGAGACTAGGCCAAAGAATGTAAAATGATGCTTCTATTTGTCTTGATAAGGAAAAATGAATACAAGCAATGGAAAAAGAGATAGAGTCAGTGAGATCAAATGAAGTTTGAGAACTGATTAATTTCTCGAATGGATACTAAGCCATTAAGAGTAAGTGTGTTCTCGAAAGAAAGCATAAAGCTGATGGCTTGTTTGAGAAATGTTAGTCTCCTTATGGTAAAATGTAATAATCAATTCGCCTTATTTTGGTAATAGTGATTAGTATGGATCTTGAATTACATCAAGGATGTTAAGACTGCGATTCTCAATAGAGAATTAATAGAAGAAACCTATGTGGAACAACCTGTAGGATTTGTGAAAGAAGGCCAAGAATAAAAAGTATCTCCACTTTTGAGGTCAATACATGGCCTTGAGTAGTCTTTGAGACATTGATGTATACATTTTTTCATGATATCTTAGTGACATATGATTTTGTAACAATTTATAAAGGCCATTGTGAATATATGAAAAGATTCTAAGATCAATTTGTGATCTTATCATTTGTTGCAAGTGGTAAAGGTTTTAACCGTGATATGTGTCCTGAAACTCCATAAGCAGATAAAGAAAAAGAAATTGATCCATATGCTAGTGCTATTGGGAGCTCGATGTACGTTGTGCTATGTATAAACCCGTTATTTGCTATTTGGTTGGAAGGGTAACTAAGTACCAATCCAATAGAGGTCAAGCGTATTGAATTGCCATCAAAAGAATTTTGAGATATGTGAAAGTACTGATGATCAATTCATTGAATAATCAAGGTAGAGATCTGCACCTTGAAGGTATACTGATAGTGATTGAGGCGGAGATTTAGACGAGAGTATTTCTATCTTTGAATTTGTGTTCTTACTTAGTAATGGCGTCATATTATGGATAAGTAAAAGGTAAAGGTGTATGGCCTTATCCACGATGGAAGATGTTCTCGTGGTGTTATTAGCGGTAGTATAAAAGGATCTTTGACTTAAGAGACATTTGGATCAATGAGGTGTTGCGAAGAATGTTACAGGTCAAATTATTAGTTAATTGTGATAATGAAGTGGCAATAGCTTACACTAAAGATCTACCACAAGGCCGAACGTATCGACTCGAAATATGATGTTGTGAAAGACATTTTTGAAAGAAAAGATGTGAACATACAGTGCATATCTACGGATAGAATGAAAGCGGATTCTATGATAAAATGAATTACTAGAGATATTTTAACTTGGTCATTTGTTGACAGAAGTATTAATCTCTGCATTAGAATCTCTAGAAGAGCATAAATATTAGAGCATTGAATGTTTATATTCCCTGAAGGTCACAGTCAATGGTATTTGTTATCATTATTGATGCCTATGAGTTTTGTGTAACATTTATGCATATTAATATTTAGTGCATTATGTTGAAAAGATATGTCGGACAGATGAGAGATTAACCCACTTACACAGATAATTGCTTCTATTTACCGTGTGATGAATAGAGATAAGACAATTTTAAGCTTATTGTCTAGGTGATAATAGAGAGTTGAAGCTTAAAATACTTATGCCACCTTAACAGAACGTTAAGATGAGGACTTAAAATATATAAAGTCCGAAAGTAAAATAGCCCACATATTTCACTTTATCTGTCTTTTATTACAAAATGAGAGTTCTGATGGAAACTCTTGGCTGGAGTTGTTACGTAAACTTTAGTTAGACATTGAGAGTGTCTAAGTGATCATTTATACGATATTAACATTGAAAGACATATGCTCTATGGGGAAGGAGAAAATACCGTAACACGTACTTCATATTGCATATGCATTATCGACTAATAAGAGTAGGCAAAAGTTCATATCTCGATTTTTTTAAGCTGTTTGAGACTCTCGATGATAAAAATTCCTCATTCTTACTACCTTCATGACTCTTTATTATTCTCAAGATTTCTATTTAATGTTCACTCTCTTAGGATGTTGCCTGTGGTCATAAAATTGATTTGATCTAAATGGACACTTCTAAAAAAGCAAGCTGAACTAAGATTGAGAGATCTAATAAAAGAGGAAGATCAATTTAGATTTTTACGTCACATCGTGGATTATATTTGCAAAACGACCAGTTATAATTATTTAATGTAATCATAACTGTGAATATAATATATCATACTTAAATGAGATCCAGAAAGAGATATGTACGTACTTGATCGATTTAGGGTACAACCAACAGATATGTGACAACAAATAATTATTTAGTATGATCATAATGGAAATATACTTATGATTTTGTCCATTTTGAGGTGTTATATACTCCCAACAGATATGTGACAACGAGCTCTCAGTGTATGCTGGTCGCATGTGTTATTTGTCAATATGAACTTTGCAGATATAAAGAGAGTTATACTTGGTCTTCTGTGGACTAATGGGAGTTGTTGGTTCTCCGTCGACATGTGGGAGATGTTTGTCCTACATGAGCGAGTGGGAGATGATATAATATAGGTCTTATGGTGTGTGCCTATGCGAGCAATCACACCCACCCCACATATAACTGTAATAACAGTTATCTGTAGTTTTTGAACGATGTGAAAAGTCACATCCTTTTGAGATATTACATATTCTCTCTCTTCGCCTCTCTGATATTCATTCTATCGTTCAAGAGAAAAACAGACGACACTTCCCCCCTCACATCCGTTGAATTGCATTACAAACGAAGGTACTCTCGAGACTGCGAATGCGGTACTTAATCTGTGGATAGCGGGTACGTTTCCTTGTGTGATCGTATTTCGATCGGCGATACAAGTAAATGCTAAATTGTGCATGTTATAATACAGTAGTTTTCCGCACGTACTACGTATACATACGGGAATCTATTTCCTTCAGGATCTTATTTGGAAAATAACTTCAACCTCATGACTTTATGCGAGAAAAAAATTTGACATGTATTTTTTTTTATGTATTTGTACTTAGTTTAAATTTTTTTTATTTTCTTCTTCCTCACTGGTCGTCTAGCCACATGAATCGAGCCCCGATAGATCCCCGCGAGACTAGACCTCCTCATGTGGTCAGTCGCCAACCGTTGCCAAGGCAGAAGGGAAGAAGAAAAAAAGAAATGAAAAGAATGAAATATTAAAAAATTCGAGATCTTTAACTCTCATCTTTCTTATTTTTGCCATGCCTCTTTACAGAGCTCAAGATTTCTGATACTAGTGTTCCCACGCTCAATCCCTTTATCAGTAGGGCCGCATGTCTATTGATAGATTTAGGATTTTATTTTTCTTGGAACAGATTTAGGAATTCACTTTTCTAAGTTTATGCATGAAATTCTCGGAAGTGATTTCCGTTGACTAATTTATTTTTTGGTGATCTAAATGGGTGAAAGTATGAAATCCCAATATTGGGAAAACACTTGCGCTCAAATAAATGCACCCAAAGTCGTTATCTTTTTTCACGGCCTATCATGTTCTTTGCTGGTCCATATAATATGAACCAGAATGCTTCATAACCGGGCGTCCATGTCGTGCAATGATAAGGGTACATTTTTCGTTCACGAGTGTATGAAAAGCAAAGGAGATTTGAACCGACTGTACTCAACCTACAGTTTAAAGAGTTCTGATTCTATTGAAGAGTATGCTTTTGTTTGATGATACCCACTTCAGCTGATTTACCTAAATACATAATAGCTCATAAAAATTTCTCCGAGTCGGTCAAGTTTGACGGCATATTTGAGTGATTTGGATTGGTGTACATGAGATTCCAATGTCATGACCATACATGAGACCACCAAAAGTAGCCAAGAACCCAACAGACAACAACATAGACTTAGGTTCCGTTTATTTTGCGAAAAATAAATTATTTCAAAAATATTTTTCAAAAAATAATCGCTTGTACCGCTTGAACTAATTAGTTAATAGAAAATATTCTCATCATTGACAATAATTTATATCTAATTTTTTCGTGGACAAAAGGATTCACTCAATGATTTAAGGATTGACTTGGGACAAAGGGAGCACGAAGTGGGATAACTTGCAACATTTGCTCATATGAGATTTGTCTCTATTTCAGGCTTTATATCCTAGAAAATTCTAATTTTAGGCCAAGGAATTTTTTTTGTCCCATGAGAAAATCTTCAATTTTAGGTCTAGTCCCAACACTCCCCTAATCTTCAATTTTAGGTCTAGTCCCAACACTCCCCTAACCTATTATTTTTCTCATAATAAATCACTAACAGAGTCCCAAATTTGCTCTAGTTAACCCTCCTCCGAAATTTCTCTTAACAATTGAGAGATTAAAAAATCCCAGGCCCAAGCTGTTCCAGCATGATCTCTCCAACCGCAAGAGATGGAAGGCTCCCGAACTCGAGAGATTGAAGACTGAGCATAAAATTGAAGATCCTTGAGCAAGATGGAAGACTCTCTTAAGACGAAGACTAATTGAAGAAACCCAATCTTAATTACTCTAGTTTTTACCCAAATTTCAAATTCAATTGGTTTGGGCTTACATGGAAATTCATCTCCAAGAACGTCTTCTTGGAGATGAATCATTGATTGGACACTGTCAATCGTGATTGAATAAGACTATATATGGGAAGATATAATAGCCGTTGAAGTTGCGTATGAACTCTTCAGATTCAATCCCTCGTACAACTAAATCATCGGCAAAACTTATTCTTGAAATGTAATATCCAATCGATGATATTTTCCTGATCTGATTGGAAAATATTTCAATTAAACAAACTTCCATAAATAAAGCAGTCAAACCAAAAACTGTCAAACGTGTGTCTTTAAAATCTGTTCAAAAGATATTGCATAATCTGACCATAATTCAGAAGTAGTCTTTAGAAAAAGAAACTCTCTGAATCTAAACAGACTAGAATATTGACTCTGAGCTTTAGTAAATTCCTTGCTAATGTATCACATAGATCTTTTAAAGATTAAGTCTTCAGAGATAAAAGACTGAATAAAAGATTTTGAATATCTTAGAAGCAAATACATAACAACTACGCCTTGAATCTAAACGCTAGGTTTAGAAAAATATGAACTTTATTTACGTATTCACCCTACAATAAAATATTCATTGGCATTAATCAGATTCTTATAAGGAGGGATAATTTTGTCAAAATCGGAAGAAAGTTTTCCTAATACTTTTTCCTTTTTCAATTTTTTATTTCCTTTTCAATTTTTTTATACTTCCTTTTTGTCCTTTTTTTAATGTGCAAGTTTCTTTCTTCCTAGCTTGACATTTGTTCAGTCCGCCAACATTCAGATGTCTAAACCTCATATCCCATAGCCATGAAGAATTCGACACATGTCTTCAAGTATCGAACCATCTCATTTTTAATATTGACAATAAACATATCTTCTTTGACATCTTCACGGTTGCAATCAGTTTATTATTCTGATCTCTTAGTACTAGGCTGAGATCTATAATGTGGATAGTGTGTATCATTTCTCCAGAAGCCGTTCCTAACTCAAAATGTTGGGTAAAAATACAGCAAAAGTGCCAATTTTTGTGAAAAAGGAATCAATTAAGTGATAAAAAAAATATTTGCACCAAAATGATCTCCATACATAAATATTATCACTTCTGCCGTGCTTGTGCCCAAAATGATGCTTGACTTTTTTTTGAACATAGTACAAATTGGTAATAAACTGACGTATACCATGTTTAAACGAATCAAAATTTTACCTTTGCCTTCGATAATGTTTTGGGAATTATCTCTCAACGAGACTTTTTTTTTAGCTGTCCTATCCAAAATTCGAAAAACAATTCTTTTCTCCCGCACATGTTGGTTTCTTACACCGGTGTCCAAGTACTACATGTCACTTTGTCTACATTCTTCCTTTTTGAAAGCCAACATAAGAACTTGGTCGGCGTCATTCACCGAGTTGTCTATTCGTTGGCTTTGCTACTTCTTTGCTCTAACATTCAGAAGCATAATGACCAAGTTTAAGACAATGATAATATCAAACTTTAGATTTATCATACCAATTGGCTGCTCGAGTTCTTTCTTCTTTCTCAAGCAATTTCTTGGTTCTGATTTCTGTTGCTGTTCCCAACAGTATCTACTCTACTTTGTCCATGACTTCTAGCTTGAAATTACATCGGACTCGATCTCGACCTTGATTCGCTCCTCGAACTTGCGTAGGGACTCCAAGTGTTTCTTCATGGGCTTGCAATGAACCTAGAAGTTCATCAATCATCATGGCATCGAGATCTCTAGATTCCTCAATTGCAAGAACGATGTGCTCATACTTCTTGTCTAAGGATCGAAGTATTTTCTCAACAACTTGAACATATGGAACATCTTCACCGTTCCTTTTCATCTAGTTGATAATTACTAAAATTCTTGTGAAATAATCAACAATCAACTCAGATTATTTTGAATTCGCCTCTTAGAGTTTGAAGACAAATCTTCTTCACTTTTTCAACACCTTGGTGCGTGTTGTGAAGGATCTCCCATGCCTCTGTAGATGTCGGGGCGTTCGATGCCTTCCTGAGTATGGAATCATCTAAGGCTTGATAGATGATCGACAAGGCAAGTTGATCTTTTGTTTGAACTTCTCCGAGGCATTCCTCTAATTTTGGTTCAACGTGGCTTTGTCCTTTGGCTCATCTTATCCAGTGTTGACCATTTCCCATAGACCATGGGTGCCAAGCAAGGCTCTCATTCTAGAATCACAATTACCAAAATTTTCTTTGGTAAGACGACTGTCTTGAGGAGAAAGTTGAGTATTTGTTGAAACCATGATCACAAACTGTAAGCTTGTATGAAAATCGAAAGCTTTGATACCAATTTGATGTGATAAATTGAAGGTGTGGCTCACACAAACACTTAGAAAATAACTCACGAACGAGGAGGAGGCTAAAGATATCTATCCTATATTTCTGTATCTGCAATCGATTCACCCATATTAAAATGGTCACAAGACATGCCTATTTATAGGCTCGATACACGACTCTTACTCTATCTCTAGATACATGAACAAACACACGTATACATTGCAATAACTACACATTGAAGTACGAACATACTCTTGAAAGACTCAACAAATAATGTCTCTTGAAAACTGCATAATAATAAATATTGCGCGGAATAAGCAATCGATCGATAAAATAGACAGCACAAGTAAATTAGATCGAACACTAGATATACGTGGTTTAGTTATAAAAACCTACGTTCACGGGGATAGCAACAACGAATTTCAATATAGAATGAGCGATACACGGAGATTACATATCACACTCTAGTTTCTCAAACACTCTCAGTGTTTCTCAAAGCCCAATTACATTCAAGAACGCATATAGTATTTAGCCCTCAATTTCTAGCGAAATAATCTTTTAATCTCGCAAAGAAATTAAAATACAAATATAACATCAAGATTTAATCTGTTTTGACACTTGAATTCTTGATGTAATTTCGCAAACAAAATCCACCGAGAAAAGCCATTTGCCAAGCACTCGCAAAAGACGGCGATTCCCTGAATCGTGTCAACGACGACGCTCCCTCAAGCACTCACGCAAAGTGGTGCTTCAATAACTTGTGAGCTTAATTCCCTCTGTCTCTTGCACGTTGCACATATATTGTTAGATTCCTTGGACGGCACGGCATAGAAAGTGGGCAACTCCATCCAACGAATCCAACTCGGATTCGGCCAACTGTGATCTTACCTTTGACTTACATCCTCTTTTTATGCAAAGATATGTACAGTCCCAAGTTCTTGCACTTTACTGTTTCATGGGCAAATAAGCCGTAATAGGATATCAGATTTCCGTAATATTCAAAAAAACAAATCAAGAGAACTTCATCTCTTATCCAACACCAGACAAGAAATTCAATATTTCCACCGGCGTTTCATATACATCCAATTTTAGATTTTCGTTTCGGACTTAAACTTGAGATATATTCTCGAGATATATTATGACAATAAATACAAATCTTGGTTCGTGCTCTGGTTTGTGTATTCGTCCTAGGAGCCGAACGGACCTCCACAATCTGATTGACACTATCCATCAATCTAGACAATATTCATAAATTTGTTTTAATTTCTAACAACTTTGACCTTCCACAACCTCATAGTTGGGGGTCATGATCTTAGATTTAGAGATTGGGACGCTGTTTGAGAGAGAGACTTTGAGGGTGGCGAGTCGAGCATAGTGATGATTGACGTCGATGCAGGTGGCAGTAAGTTGAGCTTGGTTTGGTGGTGGTGAACCGCCCGTGGCGGTTGTTATTGGCGAGGCAAAGCAGTCGTCAGTGGCGGTGGTGACGCCATTGTGATTGGTGCGAGTTGGATCTAGGGCAGAAATGCCGATGGCCAAGTGGCTGAGCCTCTTAGTGGCGGTTTAGATTTTTAGCTTAATTTCTTTAATTCTTATCCTTTTTTCATGTGTCCTCTTTCTTTTTCTTTTTCCTCTTTTTTTAATTTTTTTAATATATCTTTTTTGTCCTTTTTAAATGTTCAAGTTTCTTTCTTGCTAATGTGACATTTGGTGGGTGTTAAAACTCAGGAAAAATACCAAAAAATAACTGCCCTTGCTTTCTCAATTAATGGTCCAAATTAAAATTTGTGCCAAATAAGACCCCAACTTCATTTTTTGTGTCAAAAAAGGACCCCAACTTATTTTAATTTCATTTTCATTTTCATTTTCTTTTTCTATTTGCATTTTCTTTTCTTTTTTCCATCCCCTTTCCATTTTTCTTTCCCTGGTGATTCTCGGCCATCTTCAACATCCTCTCTCAAAACTGCCCTATCCGCCGCACCTCCGCCCTGACCATCCGACCTGTGACCTTCTTCATCCGGCCTCCGTTTATAAAATTACGCCGTCGCTCCCGGAGCTAGAGTTGCGATTCATGACCCCCGTCGGCATTCTTCCAGGCCTGAAACCTCCCTCCCGTCTTGAAATTGAGCGTGTTGAAGATTATGTTGATCGCCCTCGTGGCGTCGTTGTTCGCCAGGTGCAGGGCTCTGATTATGTCCATGTCCAAAAAATCCGCGCCAACGACGGACCGGACGGTCGACAGCAGCTCGTCCGTCAACTTGCTCCCCATCCAGAAGGCGAGCGCGAGCCCAAGGACCAAACCCCTTAGCCCTAATCCTAATCTCGGGCGAATCGAAGCCGCCGATTGAGGGACGAAGCGAGTATCTTCGGATCAAACGAAGACTTCGCAGGTCCAGTAATCTGAGAAGTTAGCGAGGATTTTCGAAGGATGGCGTTTAAATTGGTCGGGAGGGAGGCGGCGACGTCGCCATGGAAGTTTTTCTCTCTTGACTTCTTTCTCTCGCCTCCAACCAACTCACCTTCGTCTGAGAACGCGTGAAGGAAACGGCCATATGGCAACGGGAATCTCTATCTCTCTCTCTCTCTCTCTCTCTCTCTCTCTCTCTCTCTCTAACCGCTTCTTTCTCAATCCTCTAACGAACTGCTGGTCGGCTATACATTCCTCCGGCGAAGATGAGGGGAGGATCAATTTTTTCACGACACCGCCGGGAGAGAGAGAGAGAGAGAGAGAGCAGACAGAAATACGCTCCTAGAGGTGATTCGCCTCTGTTTTCCGGCCAGAGACTTCGAAGCGTCTCAGTCTCGAGTCTTCAAGCCCCGCCGAGAATCATCCGGGAAAGAAAAAAAGGAAAGGGGATGGGAAAAAGAAAAGAAAATGCAAACAGAAAATGAAAAAAAAAAAAGGAAAATGAAATTAAAATAAGTTGGGGCCCTTTTTTAACACAAAAAATTAAGTTGGGGGTCCTTCTTTGCACAAATTTCAGTTTAGGCCCTTAATTGACAAAGTAATGGCAGTTAAGGCCCTTTTTTGGCATTTCCCCTAAAATTAACGCTGCCGCACATCTTGCAAAGGGAAACAAAAAATCACGTTACCATTTTTCATTAACCAACTCAAACATAATTAATGGATGAACTTCATTATGTAAATTTGACAAATTACATTATTTAAAAGTTTTAAAATTTGATTGCATTTTCATAATTATATTTAGTACTTTTGGTGGTGGCCCTTTGTAATATAATCTCGCGTTTCATGAGTATACTGTGGACATAATTTACAATTATAACTTACGTCATCTTACATAAAAGAAATAAATTTCTGTCATTTAAATGTATCACGTTAGGACGTCAAATCTAGAATATTTCTTTTTTGTCTATCTGAATTAATAACAAATTCGTTAAAATTTGTAAATTGTTTGCGATTTTTTGTATAGATAATTTCATCGCATGAATAACTTTCACTTGATTTTATATCTAATAATCAAATTAGTAACAGACAAAGTCAACGTAGAAAAAAGGACATTCGAATCCCCCATAAATATACCTGTTATTAATATATATATATATATATATATCGTAATTAATGCATATATAATTTTATCTAATTAGTTTGATGGGTTAGCACTACCAGAAAATATATTATCTTCTTTTTAGCAGACTAGCAGTCCTTTGTCCACATAGCCCAGGACGGCTTAATACTAATGTTCTGACATGCGCATGAAAAAAAAGAAAGAAAAAAGAAGCTAGTAAAATCACCTTGTCGGAGCGGTTGTTCAATCATTTCTAACGTTTGTAAAATTTCGAAATGTGCCAAAATTGAGAAAAACCTCACTGTCGTATTGCTACATGGATCTTTTCATCTGAAAGAAACGAACGAAACAGGCCAAAAAAATATGTACGTTTAGTTTTTTACATTTGTTCCAGTGTCTATAACTTCCCCTCTCGCCTCGTCCCACCCTCACGTGAAATCCTACTTCACTTTCGGATGCACTTTTTCCAAGATTACTTCCTCATCTTCAACGTGGACCATGTACCGCTTCCAGAACCAGTGTTCCTTCCACACCTTCTCGACCATCTCGTCGAGGGGGACGCCCATTGTTTCCGGCATGAAGAATAGCGTGAACAGCCCCATGACCAAGATCCACGCCGCGAAGAAGAAGAAGATCCCGGCCCTCATGTGGCACAGCATCGACAGGAAGGCTTGCGCGATGATGAAGGTGAAGAGCATGTTGGAGCTGATGGCGAAGGCCAAGCCGGTGGTCCGGATCTCAAGGGGGAATGTCTCGCTCGGGATGAGCCACGCGAGCGGGCCCCACGACCACGCAAATCCCATCACGAATACGCACACCAGGATGACCACGACTAGGGCTTCCTCGCGGTGCAATGAGCCTGTGGGCTTCAGATCTATCAGAAGGATAAAGCCGATCACAATCTGCAGCATCACAGCAGCCAATGTCAATTGCGATTTCATGGGAAGATTCAAATGAACAAAGGACTAGAAAAAATGTCCTGTAGATTTTTTCTTCACCTGAGTGAGGAACATTTGAACACAAGCTTGGAGGAGCAAGATCCTCCTTCCCGCCCGGTCGACCGCGTAGATCGAGACCAAGGTGCTGAACACGTTGACTAGACCTGTGACGACGGTCGTGAGCAGCGATGCCCTGCTGCCGAACCCGACCGCCTGGAAGACAACGGGCGCGTAGAACATGATGGCGTTGATCCCTGTGAACTGCTGGAACAGCTGGAGCAGTATAGCTATGATGAGCGGGGGGTGGCTCGAGGGCTTCAGCAGCATGCTGAAGGGGTCCTTGACCTGGCGGGCCATCTCGCTCGCGGCCACGATGGACTCGAACTCGGCCATGACGTTGTCCATGCCCCGGATCTTCTTGAGTGTGGCCATGCCCTCCTCGTAATTCTTGCGCTCGATGAGGCTTGTTGGGGTCTCGCAGATGGCCAGGGACCCACAGAGGAGGACAATGGCCGGGACTATGGCAAGGCCGAGGGAGATGCGCCACCCATGAGGGTGGATGTCCGAGGTGAAGTAGTTGATGATGCCCGCGATTAAGATCCCGATGGTGATGAAGAGCTGGAAGCATATGCTGAGCGCTCCTCTCATCTTGGCCGGTGCTATTTCTGATAGAAATAGAGGCACTGCCTGAAAAGAATTGGAAAGATAGACAGTTAGACAAAATAAATCACAGAAACTACATGTCAAGGCTAACAAGAGCGCTAATATTGCTTGATACAAATCAGCATGTGTCACCATTAAATGGTTTGTAACTTCCTACACAAAACACACCTGATTGGAAAAACCGACGCCGATGCCCAGCATGAGCCTTCCGCAAAGAACCATCTCGATGCTGGTGCCGCCGGCCTGAAGCCCTATCCCAATGATGAAGAAGAGTGACGAGATCTGCACGGTCGGCCTTCGGCCCATCTCCGTGCACACCCTCGATGCAACGAAGCTGGCCAAGAGGGCAGCGATGTAGAGCGACGAGGTAAAGAGCTGCAGAAGGTGGTTGTCATATTTGCAGTAGTTGCTCTCGCGCACATGCTGCTTCTTCTCGTGCACTTCCTTGAAGAACTCCTTGAGGAAGTCATCCATGGCCATCACACCTCCTGCGTTTGATTAAAATCACACAAAAGAGGTCAAACGAAAGATTTTGTTTAAGTATATTACCATCTATTATATTTTAATCTTCGCCTTTTTTTTTTTTGTAACAACAGCATTTCTCATAAGATTCTAGCAAAAAATGCACACTCCTGTGTCCTCAAAATTCAGCAAAAACAATCAGTAAAGAAATACGAATGCGGTTCGTTATATAGTCACAGATAGTTCTAAGTTTTAATGAAATTCTAACTTATCAGAATTTATGTTCCTAAAATCAATTTTTCACGAAAAGATTTACAGTTATGTGGTTATTTCTTCGTTAGGCAACGAAAGACTAGTTTACCAGGTGCACCAGATTGACCGGTTTTGGCACCAGGTACACCTTGATCAAATCCTCGTTAACAATTTTTCAGACGCCAATTTTCAAATCTTTTTCTAGAGGAGGGCAAAAAGCTCAAGCGAAAATAAGAAAGGTAGTAAGTTGTACCCGAAATTCCGAGGTCGTAACCGAAGATAAGCCCTCCAAAGGCGGTGATGAACACGGAGACGATCACATAGAACGTGATCTTGCCCTCAAATTCCGGGGCATCCCCGTTATGCATCGCGAACACTACCATTTCGACCTCTCCTCGAAAACGGATCTCCTCAAAAATCAATGGATGGAAGGGTGCGAGACAAATTGGCCTAAATGGAGGAGAGGCAGAATTGCACGAAGATGAAAAGAGAAGAAAATGGAGTTTCCGAAGAGCAAAACGGCTTGCACGTCCATTTTGAGATGCTAGGGGTCTTGATTGCTCGTCTCTTCATAAAGGGGGGAAGAAGCCACTCTAGAAAGCTGTACTTAACTAAATATAGAAGCAGCAGCAAGAAATTCATATTGATGTATTTGTGGATATTATTTTAAGGTTGTCCTTTAGGAATAGGAATGTCTATACATTTTTGTCGCCAGCTGTTTTTTTTTCTTCTTCTTCTTTAAACCTAGTTTGATTTTCTTTTCCTTTTTTTTTGGATAAATGAAGAAAAATTAGTGTCATTAATGGACAATGCGAAAAGTTTTCCCTGTCCAAAGCGGCTGGCATGAATGACCAAGTTAAGATTACGTTCGACTCTTTGTCCCGATCTCTCTTAACAACTAACAAAGACCAGCAAAACATGGTAAGTCCTCCGGCTTTTTTGCCAAAATAAGATAAAAAATAAAAAAAAAATTACCAAATCAGGTGTTAAAAAAAAAAATATTTTCCTTTTTAGATGCCGCTCGACACTTGCTTGGCACACATAGTGTTAGGGGTGAGCAAAAAATCCATGATCCAACCAAACCAAACCAAACCGTATCCAACCAGCTAATTTTGGATGATAACCAGTGGGTATGGTTTGGTTCTCGGTTCCAAATTTCTAGAACCGGTGTGTATCAGTTCGGTTTACGATTTCGGGTGCGAACTATCCAACTGACCAAACGAACCGGTTGCTTTAAGCAAATTGTATTTGTGTTTAGTGCAAGAAATGGGATCATAATGTCATCTTTATATTTACACCTCATGGATGATGTTTTATATTTGAACAAAGGAGATTAAATACTTGTGGCTTGCATTTCAACCATTTTTGTCTTCTTGTGGTTATAAGCAAATTGTATTTGTGTTTGGTGCAAGAAATTGCATCCCAATATTGTGTTTCTCTTGATGCTCTCCCCCGTGAACAATGTAACCTAGATCCAACCAGGAATCGGACGGGACCGATGGTTTGGTTTTCGGTTGGATTTATGAAACGAATGGGTAGTTGATGGTTCGCATTTTGCGGAGCCGGTTCTTAGCGGTCGGTTATCGGTTCTGGAGTAGGAACCACCTATCTTGGAACCGATCACCTCTACACAGTGCCGAGCAATATTCATACAATTTTTTTAATTTTTAAATTATTTTTTATTTTCTTTTCTTGTTGATCACATTAGTTTTGTCGCATACGACGAAATTTTGCTAAACAAATTAGTTTTTTTTACAAATACATGTAAGTCTTTCCATAAGACATAGTTTTTTTAAATTTCTTTTTTTAATTTCTCTTTTTTTTTTGTTGAAGACATTAGTTTAATTTTAATAATTTTTTAATCAGTACATCGGCTTCACCTTGCACCTTTAGCCAACGTTTGACGTCACCTTGTCGCTCCGCGGCTCCATAGCCTCGATAGTTCATTTGCTCGCTCGTGCACCGCTATGATGCGCCTCAACTCCACGGCTTTGTCGCCTCGCTCACTCGTGCGCTACGATGATGCGTCTCGACTCCGCAACCTATTGCCTTGCTCATTCATCCACTCGCTCGTGCACCATAATGACGCACGTTGACTCTGATTTAGTATTAAAAGAAAACAATGAAAAAAGAAAAAGAATGCATTGAACACATTAAAAATTTAATAGAATGAGTTGAACACAATATAAAAAATATAGTTTTTTTATTTTTTTAAAAAAATTTCTTTCTCCTTTTTAGTATTAAAAGAAAAAAATTACTAAATTGGAAAAAGAAAAAGAAAAAGAATGCGTTGCTTGATAAATTTCTTCAGTTTCCCAAATTTCACTCTTTCATTTGTGGAATTGGATTGAAAGAAAATAAATAAATAAAAATAGTATGCATGTTGCCCAACACTGTGAATGCCGAGCAACATCAAGGTCGGCACTCAAAGTGCCGAACGGGCCTTAACGGGACTTGCTCCGCATTTTGAATGCTGAGCGGGTTGCGCACCTAAAACGGCAATTTTTTTTACACCTAATTTGGTAATTTTTTTGTTTTTTTTTAATCTTATTTTGGAAAAACAAACCCTAGTGTGTAAATATATGGTTAAGATTGTACTATTCCTGACATTATTATTGATAAATCATTTCTCTTTTTTCTAAACCTTTGAACATGATTATTTTAATTATAGCTTTGATTATTGCACACTAAAAAATCATTTTTGCTGGTATTTTATAGAAAACTTGACATAATAGAATCAACGCGATTTTCTTCCACAGTATTATAAAATTTTCTCATTATGAAAATGTAATATTTTTCTCTCACAACACACCTTATAGTAATGGATTACCAAGTTCAAAAATATGCATATTAGCATACATACATGTGGCGCGGGTTAAGTAACTAGTTTAGCGACGTCTTATCGGTGTTTTGACATTATAAGCACCACACGTTTATACGTGAATTTGAAATGATGGGAATATCCATTGAGCTTGAATAAATTGATATTTTGACAGGCGCGTTGAAAGAAGAAAAAAAATCTAGACATCAATGAATTATAAATCCAATATTACTTCAAAGCAATACCAATGAAACTAGGAAAATGACATAAGTATAACATTTGGATAATTTCCAAATGTGTAAAAATTGAGAGAAATCTCACTTTTGTGTAGCTATGTGGACCTATTTTCTACCGATACATTTCCCCTCACGTCTAGACTGGTCTTTAACCTAATAGTAATGCGTGAAAATATGTGATTGGGGAGGCGGATAGAACCCTGGATCGGGTCCAAAAAAGTTTAACCTTGGTTTAGATCCCAGCAAGCTTTAGGCCAACAACTATGTACGTTTAGTTTTTACATACGGTCGAACGTGTATTACTTCGCCTCTCGTCCCGTTCCACCCTCGTGAGAATCCTCGCTGTGCAGCTCACTTGACATGCGGATGCACTTGCTCCATCATCACTTCGTGGTCCACATGGACCATGTACCGCTTCCAAAACCAGTGTTGCTTCCACACTTTCTCGGCCATCGCGTCGATGGGGACGCCCTTGGTTTCCGGCAGGAAGAAGAGTGTGAACAGCCCCATGATCAAGATCCATCCCGCGAAGAAGAAAAATATCCCGGCCTTCATGGTGCACAGCATTGACAGGAAGGCTTGAGCGATGATGAAGGTGAATAGCATATTGGAGCTGACGGCGAACGCGAACCCGGCGGTCCTGGTTTCGAGGGGGAATGTCTCGCTCGGGATGAGCCACCCCAGCGGTCCCCAGGACCACGCGAATCCACCGACGAATATGCACACCAGGGAGACCACAATTAGGGCTTCCGTGTGGTTCAATGAGCCTGTGGTCTCCAGGTCTATCAGAAGGATCAAGCCGATCACAACCTGCAGCATCACATCACAAATTTCACCGTCAGTTGTGAGATAATAAAAAATAAACTAGTATTGGAAACTTTTTCTTTACCTGAGTGAGGAACATCTGAACGCAAGCTTCTAGGAGCAAGATCCTCCTTCCTGCCCAGTCGACCGTGTAGATCGAGACCAACGTGCTGAACACGTTGACAAGACCGGTAATGACTGTTGAGAGCAGCGACGCGTTGCTGCCAAACCCGACCGTCTGGAACAGGACAGGCGCATAGAACATGATGGCATTGATCCCGGTGAACTGCTGAAACACCTGGAGTAGGATCGCGATAATGAGCGGGGGGCGGCTCGAGGGTTTCATGAGCTTGCTGAAGGGGTTCTTGACCTGGCGGGCCATCTCGCTCGCGGCCACAATGGACTCAAACTCAGGGATGACTTCGTCGGTGCCCCGAATCTTCTTGAGGGTGGACTTGCCCTCGTCAAGATTCTTGCGCTCGATGAGGCTCGTCGGGGTCTCGCAGATGGCGAAGGACCCGACGAGGAGGATGCAGGCTGGGATAATGGCAAGGCCGAGAGAGATGCGCCACCCATGGGGGTGGATGTCGGAGGTGAAGTAGTTGATGATGCCAGCGATCAAGATCCCCATCGTGATGAAGAGCTGGAAGCATATGTTGAGCGCTCCTCTCATCTTGGCCGGTGCTAGCTCTGACAGAAACAGAGGCACCGCCTGATTGGCAAAACCGACGCCGATGCCAAGAATGAGCCGCCCGCACACAATCATCTCGATGTTGACACCGCCGGCCTGGAGACAGACCCCGATAATGAACATAACCGACGCAATCTGCATCGTCGGCTTCCGGCCCATCTTCGTGCACACCCTCGAGGCCACGAAGCTGGCCAAGAGAGCGGCGATGTAGAGCGATGACGTGAAGAGCTGCAGAAGCCCATCGTTGTATTTGCAGTAGTTGTTCTCGTGGGCATGCTGCTTCTTCTCGTATACATGCATGAAGAACTTCTCCAGGAAGTCGTCCATGGATGTCACACCTCCTGTTTGTGTAAAATTGACTAAAAGAGGTTAAATTAAACATTTTTGTTTAACTATATTACCATCTATGACGTTCCAATCTTCGCCCTTTTTATATAATTATGTCATAAAAGCATTTCTTATAAGATACTAGCAAAAAAATAAAAATAAAAATGCACACTCCCGTTTGTCCACAAGAACAGCAGAAAGAATCAGTGAAGAAAGTCGAATGTCATTTATCATTTTCTAAAGATAATTTTAAGATATGCTAAAAATATTTAATTATTACTAGAAGTGATATTCCGGAAATCACCCATTAAACTTTTCAACAGTTTCACGGTCACGTGCCCCATGCTACTCGGGTCAGAAAAGAAGTAAGTCGTAGGAAAAAGACGTAGTATTAGTGTCATTTGTCCTATATGTGCAAATAAAAATCGGGCAGACTTTTTTACTCGGCAACATACGTCTAGTTTACCAACTAAAAGAGACATTTATAGTACTTCTGAACAATTATTCTTAGAAAAACCAAATTAAATCTTTCACTAGATAACGAACAAAAATTTTGAATAAAGTGACCCGAAAAAAAAAAAAGGTAGTTAAACCTGAAATTCCGATGTCATAACCGAACATGAGCCCTCCGAAGGCAGCAATGAACACACAGATGATCACGTAGATCGTGACCTTGCCTTCAAATTCCGGGGCATCACCATGATTTACTACAACAGCCGGCATTTTGACCTCTCCTTGAACAGGAGCTCCTCAAAAATCAATGGATGGGAGGGTGCGAGATAACTTGGCATAAATGGAGGACGAAGAAAATTACAAGAGCTGAAGTTTTTTTTTTAAAAAAAAATGGGAGTTAGCAAGAGGGCGCGAGGGGGAGGGCGAGGGGGCGAGAGAGCGCAAGAGAGAGCTTCACGTCGTTTGAGATGATAGGGTTTTGGTTGATCGTAATGTTTTATAAGGAAGAAAACATTCAAGAAAACTGTATTTAACTAAATACGGCAGCAGCAAGAAATTCCTATTGGTATGATTTGTGGATATTATTTGAGCAAGAAATTGTTATTGATAGATTTGTGGATGTTATTTTAAGGTTGCCCCTAAGGAATAGGTCTATGCGTTTGTATCTCCAGATGTTTTTTCAGGTGATCTAGTTTTCCTTCCCCCTTTTTTTTTTGTGGATAGATGGAGAAAATTAGTGCCACTAATGAATAATGCGAAAGTTTCTTTTTTCCGTCCAAAGAGGTTGGGATGGATGGCTAAGTTCAGATTACGTTTGACTCTTGTCCCATTAAAGTCTTGCAACTGAGAACTGACAAAGACCAGCAAAAATCACGGTACTACCGTACTAGTCCTTTGTTTTTGTTTTTGTTTTTGTTTTTGTGTTTTTTTTTTTTTTCAGTTCTTGTCCTCATAAATACTTTTTTATATGGCTCGTATTTCTTTATATCTCTGCCCATCTAAGAATTACTTTTCAGATTCAAAATACATTAAAATAAATAGTTAATATCACGAAAAATTTTAAATTAATACATATATGATAAATTTAATCTAAATTATTTTTTTCTCATCAAAAACCATAAACTATTACACTAGTAATAAATTTACACTAAATTAATTTTTTGACCATAAAAAAATCTCAAGTTGATACACCTGCGATAAATTTACCCTTTCTTAAATTAGATTAATATCACAAAAAATTTTAAATTGATACACATATGACAAATAGAAGGTAAAAATCCTAAACTGATACACCCATGAAGAGTCAGGTGACATTTAACTTAGTAATTTCATGGTTAAATTTAACGAAAACTGACGGAGGATAAATTTGTCACACTTGTACTAGTTTGGGAAAAATTTGTTATAAATATACTAGCTTGGGGTCTCGATGTAGGACAACTAGGGTGTAGATAAACGTGATTGAGTCGTTTAGATATCTTTTCGAATAGTTTTTTTATTTTAGAAAATTTAGAATTATATTTCGACACAATATTTTATTTGAATATTACTTGATTTCTTTTAGGATAGATTAGATATGATTTTGATAATATTTTCTTTAGCAATTCTATTTCATCATATCATTCCATCAATTCAGTTGTATTTTGAAATTATTTTCCAAGTTATTGCTTCTCTGCGTCATTTGGTATCAGAGCAGGATTCTCCTGTAACGATGTTGAATAACGTGAATGTTAATCTCCCCGAAGCTGAAGGCTGCGAAAACGAGCCTATTACACGGATGAAGTTCAATCAATTCGTGGATCAAACCGATTGAAGGTTTCAAGAGATCCTTAAAGCCATCCCGTGTTTGTCCACGAACCAAGCCCCCATTGTTCTTCCAACCGAGCGAATTCACGTCGCTCGTGATCCCGAAGTTGACATGGAGCGTGGAGGCAATCCCCGACATAGACATCAAAACTATGTCGAGGATACTGAAGACGAAGAGGATTTCCAGGATATGCTTATTTGTTGGGGTCGCCGATATAGAGGATTCCAAGATGGGCATATTCGTGGGGGTCATCGACATGGAGGCTATCAACGTGATCCTGAGCAATATCAATTGAAGGTAGATCTCCCAAATTTAAATGGCAATTTGGATATCAAAGACTCTCTAGATTGGCTCTGGAAAATTGAGGAGTTCTTTGATGACATGTGATCCATGAGGATCACCAAGTAAAACTCGTGGCGATTAAGTTGAGGTGTGGCGCTTTAGCCTGGTGGGAGCAGATACAAATATCCCGATGCCGACAAGAGAAAGTGTCCATCCGAACGTGGAGACGGATAAAACGAATGTTAAATGTCTGATTCATTCTACCTGACTATGAACAAGACTTCTTAAATTCAAAACACTCTAGATTTTTTGTGCTCTTCTTTTCCTCAATTTCCCGCCATGGCCTTCGAACCTCCCGTCAATGGCAAAAACCAGCTTTTTGAGAAATTAGAGGAGGAACCGAGGATAGAAGAAGAGAATGAAGCAGGAATGTATGAAGGTAATCCTTCAGAAATCACCACTAGGGATGAGGCTGAGAACCAAGAGCAGATCCTCGAGGAAGCCTTACGATGAGTCCAGGTTCAAAAGAAAAGCTCCCAGGTACATCTACATTTAGTAGTTGGTGTGGAAGATGGTTTTGTCGCAAGAAATTCAATCATGTTAGATTTGCTTACACAAGAAGACCCTCAGTTGCAAATCTTGGATGCCTTGGACTCAAATGTTCTACTTCCCTCAAGAGATCAATGGACGACAGGACTAGGAGTGTTGCCACTGGTTTCAGCACTACATCAGCAAATTGGAGACATGAGCCCCACAATTGCCATAGAGGATCTCAGCGGCACTGATCATGCTGAGTTCGGACAGGTTGTTGATGAGGCTTTCTCTTCCTGGACTGATGGATTCTATGCAACAAAAAAACTCACCATCCAGGAGCACATTGGAAGAGCTAAGACTTCTGCAAAACAATCCAACATAGAAGACTTAAGAGGCAGAACTGAGATGGTTAATGCCCATCTTCCGAAGCCATCAAGTCATCTCAGACACATGGTCAGCAAAGGTGTGTTCGTCCAGAGCTTGAGCTTTTCATGTGAAGACGCGTTGTATATTGCCACTAATCACAGATATCTCTATCCTTCCAAATTGTGCAATGATGGTGATCTAAGGTGGACTGAACTTGTTCGAGTAAGTAATGATGTGACAATTATTTGTATGGAGCCCTCAAATCCGTCCCATCCTTGGAATGATGCTGATGTTATAGATAATAACTTTGGCATGGTTGTGACCATACTAGGAAGATTGTCCTTGCCTTAGCATTAATGATAATTACATGGGGGTTGATATGTGGATTATGAAAGATTATGGATTGATAGAATCATTGGCTAAGTTGTTCTTGATCCCTCAATCTAAAGTTGCGAGGCATGGGAATCATG
The DNA here is from genome assembly GCA_028455895.1 of Rhodomyrtus tomentosa. NCBI lineage: Eukaryota > Viridiplantae > Streptophyta > Magnoliopsida > Myrtales > Myrtaceae > Rhodomyrtus > Rhodomyrtus tomentosa. The sequence continues at coordinate 40,436,372 of JAPCWY010000003.1, read as the reverse complement.
TCTTTTGCACAAAAGGATGTGATATAGAGTTGTGGTCCGAATTCCAGAAAAGAGGTCAGAAAAGGAAGTGGAAGATGAAGAGGCATTGGAAGTACAAGAGGAAGCGGACCTAGACACGACGAACTCGAGACTAATTCTCCTGAAGAATAGGAGAAATGATATAGTACAACTAGCGTGTAGATAAACGTGATCGAGTCGTTTAGATATCTTTTCGGATAGTTTTTCTATTTTATGAAATTTAGAATTATCTTTCAACACAATATTTTATTTGAATATTGTTTGATTTATTTTAGGATAGATTAGATATGATTTTGATAATATTATCTTTAGCAATTCTATTTCCTAAAGAAATCCTATCTCTATATGTAGGACGTCCGTCTTTGTAATATTCATCCTATCATTCTATCAATTCAGTTGTCTTTTGGAATTATTTTTCAAGTTATTGCTTCTCTGCGGTCAAAAAAGTAATTTAAAGTAAATTTGTCACAAGTGTACTAATTTGAATTTTTTTCGTTTTTATTAACCCAAAAAGAAAAGGTTGTTGATCGTAAGTTCCTTTGAGTATTTTATATTCTAATTTAGGGAAGTAAAGGTGTCTATTGTGACTTCTTAACGTATCCAACGCGACGTAAGTTCTTAACATATCGAACACGACGTAAGTTCCTTTGAGTATTTTATATCCTTAGTTAAGGGAGTAAGGGTTTCTATCATGACTTCTTGACATATCCAACACGACACGCGTGAGTCTGGATTTCATACGATGTGATCATGCAAGTGTCAAAATCGAGATGCTGACGATGTGATTTCAGTCAATTTTCTTTCATGTTTGTTATGACTGGTTAGATTTATAGTCGAATGTTCTCTGGGTGTTGCACAGTTTTGTGCAAGCTGCTTGTTGACATGTAAATCCTCCAAAGTCACCTTCGTAGTTAATGAAATTCAGGGATCTAATCCACCGACGATGACTGATTTTGACCCCTCAACAGAAATACTGATGGTGAATGGTCTTGCATTCTCGTATGCTACCGCATTCCTCTCCATTTATAGAGTAGAGACATCTTTTTGGTAAAAGAAATGGCGCGCCGCATCGACCATCAACTTAGGCAAGCTGACGAATTTGAATAGACTCGGCCTAACCCAAGTTCAGCCCGAGGCCTTCCTGTAAAACTCGCCCATCTTTCCCCCTCTCTCCCACGGCTGTCTCTAACATATATTTTAGAAGGGAAAATGACATAATAATCTTTAAACTTTAGCCCGATGTGCAATGGCGTTCTTAAATTTTTAATTTGTTCAATATAACCCTTAAATTTTAACCCAATATGTAATGTCATATATAAAATTTTGATTTCAATTTAATGTATGTGCTATATGAAGCTGTTCAAAATTATCTTTATATTTATTCAACTTAACGAAATTTGTTGATTTAGCTTCCAATCCACCAAGTTTGGACTATGGATAAGAAAAAAATAACAATATATGTGGATTATTCAGCTAAGAAATTCAACTCAAATTAGACTATATATTTTTTTTTAAAATTGTTCAATTTAGACAAATAATTGTCCACGCTATTTGATGACGTGGATTATTATATCTTGATTTGAGCTGAATGTGTTACATGGATAATTCACGTTCAACGTTATTTTTTTATGCACCATTCAAACTTATCATATTGGAAGCTAAATCAGCAAATTACGTCGACTTAAATTAATGGAAGACTAACATTAAATATTTTCACATAGTCTAAGATCTAAATTGAGCATTTACCAAAAGCTTAGGGATCATTTTAAACAAATGAAAAGTTTAGGGATGAAATTACGCATTATGTCAAAATTTATGGATCACATTGCACGTTGGGTCAAAATTAATGGACTATTTGTATATTTATCCAATTTGAGAATGGCATGTTACGATCCTATCTTTGGTTTGGTACTCTTTCCAATCGAATGATGCCTCGGTATGGGAAAGATCCGAAAGATAACCATGCTGAGGAAAGTGAAGGAAGTATTGGAGAGCTCAATCTCCGCCGACACAGAAATGGAAGGAAGATTGGCCGTCGGAAGAGAGACAGATTGAATGGGTGCTTTAGATTCTTGAGGGATATTTCTTAAAAATAGGAAAGTTCTTCTCCACCGCTGACAACGATGGGACGACACAGAATCTGGCTAGAAGATACTGAGAAGGTCATTAGTTGGCCTCACTCGTAGCTTTATCTTAGGTAGAAGGATATTGAGTGTTAAAAGTTTATGTACAGCGCTAAAATTAATCATTTAAGTGTTATTTTTTTAAAAAAAATGATTATTTGAATGTTAATTTGGGTGAGCTTTCTCGAAAATCTTATGCGACACTTCTTTATTAGTAACTTAATCTCACGTGAATCGCCAGAAGATCTTAGTCAGCAATAAAAAAAAACTAAAAATTTAAAAAATTAACAAATTCGAAAAATAAATAAATAATTTGAACAACTCAAAAAAAAAAGTTCGCAAAAAAGAAGAAGAAAGAAACTGCAAGGGAAACAGTGGCAAGGGCGGGGAATGATCGTTGACGCCTGTTGACCGCAGGCCAGGGTGACGTCACCCTCCCCCAGCCACGATGAGGCTCGACCTCGTAGTTTTGGGCGTGGTCAAGCTTCGATCAAGCCTTGTCGTGTTTGGGCAAGGTCATACTCCCCCAGCGACAGCTAGGCCCCACTGACCCGGGTGCTAGGACTTGGCGATCTCCCCCCGGCGATGGTCAAGTGGCAATGGCAAGCCGTCGCCGCTGCAAGCACAAATCCTTTTATTTTTTAGCTTTTTTTTAGTTTAATTTGAATCGTTTAAAAATTAGTTTGTTTTTAAATTTAAAAATCCACGTGGACTGAATTTTTTTCAAAAAAATTGCTACATAATACTAAAAAATTAATCATAAATATCATGTATCAATTTGGTTGTAATCTCTCACCATTGGTACTTAGGTGATTATTTATTATCTGATTTGGCACTTATGTAAATCGATAAAAACTTTTGGCACCAAAATTAGCGTCATGCAAAAATCAATATGGAAACTTAATTGGCACAAATGCAATAGGTTTAGGACTTTTTTTTTTACACTTCTCCCAATATTTGTGAGTTCATCTGTATTGCCAAGATGATATGCTTGATGTCATTGCGGCTATATATCTCTAGTATAAACTAGAGGTTGATTCGCGGTCTGATTGCTTGGAATGCATTGTTTTCAAATCTGGTCGGTTTGATTTTCTTCTAGATCTTCTTTCATTAGGTTTTTCGTGTGTAGAACTAAACTTGTATCCATGATCTCTTATGAATTCAAGCGTATTGCCAAGATTGTGTTCTTGATGGCATTGCTGCTATATACCGTTAGTATTAACTAGAAAAGAACTTTGTTCACCCTGTTTGTTGATGGTGAAGATTTTGGGTGGACTCGGGTCTCGTGATTTTCATCTCTTTACATTTGAAAAATTTTCCACATAAAAAAAGTCTCATGTTCATGGGTGTTTGGTGTTTATATATTTTGGCATATATATTTTTCTATTATGTCATTTCCTATCAAGTTTGCATAATATGGGAGATTGCTTTGTTCTACTGTGCTAATTTGACATTGATCGAATCTTCGCTAATCTCCTAATTTAGTGGTACCAGAGCCTAGGTTATTATGAAGTCTAGACCTAACAATCATAGGGGGGATTGCTTTGTTCTACTGTGCTAATTCGACATTGTTCAAATCGTCTCTGATCTCCTATTATAGTGGTATCAAAGTCCAGGTTACTAAGAAGTATAGACCTAACAATCTTATGAGAGAGATACGGATTGTTGCAGCTCCGATCCAAAACCTGATGTGTGAGTGAGAGATTGTTGTGGTAATCCTACATCGATTGTGGAAGGGACATGGTCGGCTTATAAGTGTGAGTAAAATGTCTCATTCTTTGAGTTAGCTTTACCCAATACTTAATGCCACACTTGATCCATATTTTAATAATTCATTACCCCATTGATTGGTGGTCTCCCATGTTAGATATCACAGCGAGGAGAATTATTCAGTAGGAAAAAAAAAATCATCAAAAGGGTAACTAATATTTATAAATAGGAAAGTAAGGCATTGTTTTTTGTCTTGTTTGTTCGTCTTTATTTGTTGTCTTTAAAAATTTTATTTATATGTGTTAGAATATATATTGAGTTTCAGCCTGAAGCGAAAATCTAAATTTTGAAAATAAATATATCTTGCTCGTGAAATTAAAGAAAATAGAAAGGAGCACGCAATCTTCTTTTGGCTTTTGGAGTTGATCAAGAAAATCTAACATGGAAGTAGGTTGATCGAATTTGAACTGTACATTGGATAGTTTTTATTTGAATATCGTGGAAATCTACCCTTGGTGAAATCGGTGTGATATTTTCCTATTCCTAGGTGGAGAATGTTTTCTATTTTGGATCCAACCCTTGCCTATATAAGTTAGAAGTGGATCCTCATTGTAAAGAATATCATAGAGGAGCTTCTACGCTTCTACTAGTGAAATTACATCAAGTATTCAAGTGTCAAAATTGATTAAATCTTGTGGTAAAATTTACATTAACTCTTTCGTGAGATTGAGAGATTATTTCGTGAGGAATTATGGAGCTAAACACTCGTGAATTATTGGATGTAATTTGAGGTTGGAAAACACTAAGATTGTTTGAGTAATTTGAGCATGATTTGTAATCTCCATTGGATTGCTTGTTTTTTTTAGTGAAATTCGTTGATACTTTTCCCGTTGACATAGATCTCTACTATAGAACCATGTAATTTGCTGTCCGATTTATTCTCTTGTTCTGTACACTTTATTGTTCAATCGCTTGTTCCGTGTAATAGCCGGTTTACTCGTACGCAAGATGATTATTGGTCTAACACTAATTGATGGTCACTTCCAGATTTCTTAATTTTCTTCATGCCATATGTTAATCGTCAGGTTGAAGAGTCTCCAATAAATGACAGCATGATTCGAATTTGTTTGACGAATGATGATGGCGATTTGGGGAAGCCAAGGAATTGAAGAAAAATACCGCGGCTTTTGCATTTTTTTATTTTATTATGAATTTGTTTCTCTTACTGAATCATTTTGGAGTAGGCAATACTCCAAACTATACTGTGGCTATTAATTGAAGTAAGAAATTCTCAAATAGAACCCGGACGAAACAAATGCAACTTTATCACGTGCTGTATAATATGCACAGCTTATCCGGAAATAAGGTACACCAAAGAGAACCTACGTATTGCTCATTACAAATTAAGCTCTTAAATCAATATGCTATTCAAAGTTTGTTTTGGGTCATTGTGCCGTAAACCTTCAAAACATGCATCAAGTTGCCCGAAATCCTTTGAGATAGTGCCTCTATAGATTAGACAATTATATAGTACAATATTCGATCACAACGACGAGAGTGCTAGATGCGAAGAAAGACTTTTGTATCAAACACATCAAAGTAGTAGCACAAAAATAATGTGGAGTCAATCAAACTGTGACCTAGTTACTCATGCCCGTTCCAACAAATGATACTTTCTTCTGGTCACGACAATTCTTATTCGATCATGATCTCCATCGATAATTACATTTTCATATTACCTGACTTATTTTAAAGGAGAAATTGCGCATCCTGTCAAAAGACTCACTTTCCCGCCCCACCAAATTGGAAGACTTTCAGCACCCCTCCATCAAATTTATGACCGGATCAAGCTACCGTACTTCGTCTTCGTTACATTAATCATCCAACTCCAAGCATTATAATATACCTTGTCCCCTTCAATGATGGAGCAATGGAGGCCCACAAATAACCGGAGACAGAACAGGAACTAAATATATTTACGGTAGCATGCTAGATTACTGATCTTATAGAATCAAATCACGGTCCCAGACAGAATTTTATAAAATATTCAAGCATTGCCCTGTGTAATTCAGCTGTCTGGATCAATTTTAGAGCTGCCCCAAATCTTTATGCTGGCTTTAGCTTCCCAAGAAGCTGCACAATAATTACCACTGTCCATTTGGGTCCCCAGACTGCCCCTACCCAGAAGGGCAAAATCACAAATTATGTGAGAACGTAACCCCAATGTTGCATGGGGCAAATGGGTCATTAAGGGGGGGTCTAATGGTTGTCATTGGTCTCAGGTTTGCACTGGCTCTCACATGGCAGGAAAAAAAAATTAGTTCTCATCTGAGCACATGGTTAGGGCTCCTACGATATAATCCATGCGAGCCCCTAGTCAAAGCAATTAAAAAAAAATCAAAGTAGGATTCATCTTTGACTGATCCTGGTTTTAATTATGATTCCCAATTGCCCACTAGCACGTAACAGAGATAAACCCTAGCTAGGCTTCCTCACCCTATATCATAATTTGTTCTCTTCTTTCCAGACGCTGAAATCCCGCGGTGCAATGATTCAGACTGAAAAAAAACCAAAATTCTGGTTTCAGTTTTCTTTTTAGATTTTTGCGCTGCTTTTTGCTTCAATAGAATGTCCATTTTACCGTCCGAGAAGGCGAGAACATGTGTGGTGTTCTTTTTTCTACAGTAGCACATTAATTGGCAATGGCATGTAAAAAAAAATTGTAAATCATTAGATACACAAGTTTATGTACAAAATTCTAGTTACTCGTATCTACAAATTACGGGTCGTTGCAAGTGACTAATCATTTTTTTCTCATTTAAATGTGTGCAACAACAAAAAAAAAACGTGAAATCTGTGAAACCGGCATGACGGATAGTTATTAAAATTCGCGAGGAGATTTCAAGTTCCAAAAATTTGACATGTATAAGATAGATTTCGGATTTCGGGTCATTTCCAACGAAGACAAATACACGTGAGGAAGGAAGCTACATGCTATCCTTCCTGGGTGTTTTGTTTTAAGTGCAAAATCAAGGGAACACCTTCCTAGCAATAAACATTTCCCGGCAACCCTTGGCTTTTTTCGATGAGAACAAAATAATTATTATATGTCTAGTTAAACTAGTCAACCATTCCGACCAAAAAAAAAAAAAACTAGTCACACATTCAAATCTAAGCATGTAATGTCATGATAGTTACCAATGACAAATTAAGTAGGCTGGCGGTATTTTCACTCTTTTATTGGCTTATGACCCTCTCTTTTACATTTAATTAACTACATTACTCTAATGGATCTCATTCTTGATTTAAGTTTTTTTTCTCTTTTTTCTTCCTTTTTTTTTCAATTTTGCTAGAGATGAAACTATAATACTCCTCTCAAACAACATTTATTGAGGTTAAATTTGAGATTCACTTTTGATTTAAGACCAATGCTTTCCTTCTTCTTCTTTTTGCGCTTATTTCTCCGTTTGGAACTTATTATTGTGTTTCTAACAAAATATAATTATTTTCTTAATGGATTGTTTTTTTTTAACTAGGAAACTATTATTCAAAAAATGACTTAAGGACAACTAAGAAGATAATCTTTGAGTAAATTGTGTACAATGTATATATAAACCAAAATATTCAATATTTTACTAAATTTTCATAAAATTTGTACAAAATCTTAACTCAAAACATTCACAATCATGAGGATAATTTAGCGGAAATAAGTAAACAATTTGTAGATAAAATTGAATTTTCTCTCTTATGATATAGGATTAGTGATTGCTTAGATTAAAATAATGAAGAATAAGTTAAAAACAAAGATAAACAAGAAATAAACATTGAAATGTATTGGGTGTGGAAGAATCAGCAGATAAAAGATGTTTGGAAGGGATGTGGGTAAATTTTTCTTTTAGTAAAATTGAGAAAAAAAAAAGGTAATTAAGAAATTTTTATGGCTGACGTGAAAATCATAATGAAATTAAAACTGAGGAGATAAATGAGATATGGTAAATTGGTATGTTGAACTGTAATGGAATATTTGTATTGCGAAATTAATGAGAGAGATGACAGAAATAAAAGCAATTTTATGGATTAACCAGTTAAAAGAAGAAACAAAAAATTGAAGAAAGAGAGAGGAGGGTATTTGGGTGATTTAACAAGAAAAAATGAGTATATTAGCTAAAACGGGAAACTATATCTTCTGAGAATCTCTATTTTGACTAAAATACTATTGTTGGATTGAATTCTAACGAATACTTTGTGAATTTTTAAGAAAATCTTTATTTATTAAATGAATTCGTGACAAATGTAAGTTTTTTCTGTCAATATAGCTTTTTTCGAAATATTTATATCGCCTTTTTTATATAATCCTTTTTATTCATCTTTACAAAATTTTAACTTACTAAATTCGTTTTCCAAAATAGCTCCCAGTACATCTCATAAAATTATTACATGCCGGTGTCTCCTAAAATGTTAAAGTTCATACATCACCAATACAGAGTAATATTATCACAAACAAACAAAAAAACTCTTGGTTCATTCTTTTTTGAACTTTTCCACTAGTTAAAACAATCGAATCCGATCCAAATTTTGTAAGGAGTGGCATACATTGGACCGGAATTGACAGAAACAATAAGGACAAAAAAAAAATTGATATGTTTCTGGTTTATTTTTTGCATGCAGTAGAAGATAGACAGGCCAAGCCATTTGTCATGTATGCGCCCAAGGAGGTCCATGTGCTGTTCCCATATTCTAACACACCACCATCTCAACCTCTCATGTCTGGGCATCTCCAGACCAGCTGCACTTCTCCATTCAAACGTCCAAAAAAAAAAAAACACACACAACACTGAGACTCACAATCATGACAAAATTCAGGCCTGAAATAAATAAATAATGCAATTTTTTTACTATGAAATTAACAATATATTTCAAACCATGAAAGATGAATAACAAATAATTAAAAATTATTGCGATATCCAATCTTTTAAGAATTTTATTTTATTTATCGGACAATCTTTAAAAAATTTATGATTCATAACATGATGTTATACAAAAAAAAAAAACCTATTATGCTAGCAAATTTCTATATAAATATTTATTAAAAATGCAAAAACAAATTTCATCAAAATAAATAAATAAACACAATCCTTTATGATCTCCTTCCCTTTATAAGATCCCATCTCGCCAGCCCTCCCTCTTGTTCCAATCTCTCTCTCTCTCTTCCCAAAACAGAGAAAAGGAAAGGAAAAATCATGGTTTCCCAAGAGAGCATTGACCCACCTCCCTCAGCCCCCAGGATCTCCTTCTCTGCAGATTTCCTTGACGAGAGCGACTTCATCTCCATCAACCCAGATGGCCATTTCCACGACCAAGGAGCCAAAGCCGAAGGAATCCCACCACTGGACCTCGAGAATAAGCCGAGGAGCGGCGAGTTCGAGTTCTTGGCCGCCAACATGAGCCCCCACAAGATGATGACCGCGGACGAGCTCTTCTTCGAGGGAAAGCTGCTTCCTTTCTGGCAAATGCAGCAATCCGAGAGGCTCAAGAGGATCACCCTCAAGCCGAAACCCGGAGACAGTGAAGAAGCCAGAGATGGAGGCCGAGATCGGGAACCAGATCGAGGAGCGGAAGATGTGAGGAACAAGAAGAACTGCCATGGTAGTCATAGCAGAGACCAAGATCAGGAGCAGAACAGGGCAAGTTGGTTTCTCGACGACGATCCATCGCCGAGGCCGCCCAAGTGCACCGTCTTGTGGAAGGAGCTCCTGAGGCTGAAGGCCAAGCAGAGGGCTTCGTCCTCCCTCTCGCCGTCGTCCTCTTCCTCGTCCACTTCGTCTTCCTCGAGCTCGCTCGGCGACGCGGCCTCCGTGGACGAGAGGAAGGAGGCCAGAGACAGAGACAGGGACAGAGACAGGGAGGGCAATAGTAACTATCTCCAGAGGATAAGGAGAGGGATGGAGAGGACTAGGTCGAACAGCATTAGGATCAGGCCCATGGTGAACGTGCCCATCTGCAAACACGTCAAGAGCGGCGGCGGCGGCGGCGGAGGGTCGTTGCCTCCTCTGTTTCCGCTCAAGAAAGGAAGAGTCTTAGAGGCAGAGAGATCTGGAAGGTGAAGGCGGAGATGAAGGGGTTCGGATCAGGGAGAGAGACGTGAAGATTTTGGTGTTCATGTTTTCCATTTTTTCTGTTCTTTTTTTTTTTTTCTCGTTCTTATTTTCGGGTCGACTAATTTCGTTGTTACGGCGGATCTGCCGATTTAGGTTGTGCATAAAGCTGACTTGTAATTTGTTTCGTGGAATTAACGATGATTCATTACATCTTCGCTTCTTCGCAGTCTCGTGAAAAAGTCAGGAATCTGCATTACTGTTGATATTGAACCGTGGCGTGCTCACAAACCGTTCTGAATCGGACCGCTCGGTTCAATTCTAAAAGTAAATCGGATCGAATCGATGATTATTATTATTATTATTATTATTATTATTATTATTATTATTTAGATGTAAATGTAAAAACCCATTGCTTAGTTTTTTAAATATAAAATGAATTTTAATTAGTATACTTAAATTAAAGTTCGCATTGCTCACCTTTATTAATAATCTATCGATTTTTGGTTCTTAAATTTGGGAATTGATTTTTTTTTTAAATTTCTGAACAGTATCGAAAACCGATCACTCCCGGAACAACCCATTAGACACGGTCAGTAATGCACACGATGAACCACGAAAAAATGAGACTGGAAATTAGTTTCTGGTTTCAAAGAAGGAAGGAATCAAGAGGAATATAATGAAACGTATATGGAAATATGTAATGGTAGCTGGGCCTCCTCATTTTTTTCGGCCGGAAACATTCCCTTTTGGTTAGATTGCGGCGTGTCTGAATTTTTTTTTTTTCCTTTAAACCATGTTGGTTCTCATCCAATCATTATTAATATGGAAATAAGTTTGTTGATCTTTCTAATCTTTTCCGGCACTATAAAAAGAAGATATTAATGAACTTCTATGACATAAGATCCATATGTATAGATGTCATTATTTACATCTAGAAAACCATATGCTTTGGAAGAAGCTTAGGAGGCGATTAGGGCGAGAAAACCTAGTAGCACCAAGGTCTTGAAGAGCCTTGACATCACTCATCGAAACGAGATCGCATTGTTGGGAAAGGGGAATGGAGGAATATCAAGGACAAAGCCGACTCACCCCAGAATTAGTGACGCTTTACGGTGCTTTTTCATCAGTTAGATCATTTATCCATAAAATAAAGTGTCACATCTCAGGTAACGTATATTATAGTCTCTTCTAAGAAAATATATATCTCCCCGCATTATTTATATTCAATGTCCATTCAAAGAAGTGATGGAAGATGTGCCTTCATGTCTTGGTTTCGTTAGAAGCTATGGTCATTCCTTACAACTTTTTTTTTTTAACCATGTTCGGATCTTAATTAGGTCGACTCTTCTATATGCGAAACAGTAACATTTCATTTGCAGATTGACTCGTTCAGCCAGGTTATGAAATATTTAGACATGATCAATACATAGGTAAACATAATAAACACATCATAATATGGGTTTAAGGGCAAATGTTTTGCAAAAAGGGGGAAAAAAAACTTTCAACAATTTTATTCATAGCAGAGGTTTTTTTTTTTTTTTTTTTGGTCTTGAAGGTGTTAAATAACAATTCTGGCACAGGTCTCCGACGACTTTCAAATTGCTTTGCTAGATCTCTTTGAAGGTCTCCAACGGTTGGAGAGAAGACTTGCATAACTAGGGACCGGCGGAGCCTAGAAGAGGCTGAACTCGAGAATTGCTGTAATTGCGCTTTAGGCTAGAAATCATCCCTGTTGATATCTCTCCGTAAAGGTTCAGCTTTGTAATAGCATTTATTCAAGTGTATAAATGTAAGTGCAGTGGTTGTGTCGTGATAGCATTTATTCAAGGTTAACCTAGAATGGCTAATTTTACGGGAGCCAGATGGCTTGCCTCTTTTATCGATGATTGTACTCGTACTACATGGCTATATCTCACGAAAGACAAATTTAATGTTCAATCTATATTTTCAAAACTTTCATAAAATGATAGTCAATTAATTTGGGATTCAATCAGGAGACTTATGTATGACAATGAGAATGAATATTTCAATTAATATCTTGAACAATTTTTTCCAAACTCGGGGCATTATTCACAAGTTTTGCTATGTTGATACCCCTCAACAAAATAGAGTAGCCGAAAGGAAAAATAGGCACCTCTTAAATGTTACTCGAGCTCTCCTCTTTTCGATGTATGTTCCAAAGAATTTTTTGAGGGAAGCTGTTTTAACTTCAACATATATATCTTATTAATCAGATTCCTTCAAAAACCTTAGTAAATAAAAGTCCCTTACAACTCATGTCTATCTTTTATCCTGATGTTTCCTATAGATATCACCTTTCCCCTGGATCTTTGGCTGTGTTGTATTTGTGCATGTTCATAAAGACAACCGAAACAAACTCGACCACCGTGATCTAAAGTGGGTCTTTATCGGGTACTCTAATAGTCAAAAAGGTTATAAATGCCATGACCCTTTAACATGTCGAGTTTTTATCTCTATGGATGTCATTTTTAATGAAAACCAGTCATTTTTCCCACCACTATCATTAGGGGGCGACACCTAATGAAGATAGTGGGTTTGAACCACTGGCTCCACTACCTAGTGCGTCGCTTAATCCTACTTCGTCAAATCCAACTTTGTCTCCTTCCCCATCTTTGCCAGTCCCAGCCCTCTTAATCCACCTAGTCTTTCATCGAGTCCATCGAGTCCTCTGTCCAGTGCTAGTGCTCCTTCAAGTTCTCTGCCTAGTTCATCATCATCATCTAGTCCTACTAAAAATGAACCAAATAAATTGCAAGTTTACTCAAGAAGGATGAAGCTCAATCCGGAATTGTATCAAGTCTCGTTATCCAAACCATTATCAAGTAATGAAATCATTCACTCTTCTTCTATGAATCTGAGTAAAGTGATTTGGATTTATTTATTGCATTGAGAAAAGCGACCAGAAAACATACTCAACACCTTATCTCTCAATTTGTGTCATACCATAGACTATCTACTCAACACAAAGCGATTATTACTGCTCTTGATTCAAGTACTGTTCCTAAATTGGTACATGAAGATTTTGAGGATAGGAATTGGATACATGCTATGATGGAGGAAATGAATGCATTGAAGAAAAATGATACATGAGAAGTTGTGACTTTACCAAAGTCAAGTAACTACGGGGATGTAAATAGGTTCATACCCTTAAGTACGAAACTGATAGGACCTTGGAGAGGTATAAAACAAGGCTGGTCACAAGGGGTGCACCCAAACATATGGGGTGGATTATCAAGAGACCTTCACAACAATAGCAAATATGAACATAGTACGAGTGCGGCTTAAGTACACCCCAAGTGCCATAAGTTATGTACGACGCTCACGTTAATGTCAAATCTTTCAAATCATTCATTTTAGTACTAAGTTTTTGTAACTCCGATCACTTAAGTGCCAACTTCTTTTAAAAATGATCATTTTAGCGCCAACTTCGATTTAAGTTCACGTGACTCGCCTAAAATCTAACACGTGTATTATTATTATTATTATTATTATTATTATTATTATTATTATTATTATTATTATTATTATTTGAGCTGATGTGGCTCATCGGACTTGGCGTTGAAGGGATCATTTTTAAAAGAAATTGGCACTTAAGTAATCGAAGTTACAAAAATTTAGTACTAAAATGATCGATTTGAAAGTTTTGGCACTGAAATGACCAACATACACAACTTATGGCACTTGAGGTATACTTAACCCATACAGGTGCTTATTTCTCTTGCAACTAATTTTGGTTTGTCTTTGGAGCAATTTGATGTGAAGAACGCGTTTTTACATGGATATTTGGGAGATGAAGTCTTTATAGAGCCTCCACGAGGTTTTAACAAGAACTTTGGAAACAATCAAGTGTGTCGGCTTAAAAGGCTTTATATGATTGATCTCAAACAATCCCTAAGAGCTTAGTTTGGAAGGTTCACGAAGAAAATGTTTGAGATGGATTACAAGCAAAGTAGAGGGGATCACACTCCGATCATCAAACATTCAAATGAACGTATGGTCATAGTTCTACTTGTGTATGTAGATGACATAGTTGTGATCAATAATAATGAAGCTGAAAAAGGGTCTCTTAAGAGCAATCTTGCTCAACAATTAGATATCAAAGACCTTGGAAAATTGAGATACTTCCTTGGTATAAAGGTGGCCTAATCTAAGAAAGGTATTTTTGTATCTCAAAGAAAGTATGTACTTGATCTTATTAAGGAAATAGGATGTCTCAATAGCAAGGCAGTGAGCACTCCTATTGATGCACACCATAAAATGGATGGACAAGGAGAGAGTGGCGTTGATAAAGGGAGATATCAAATGTTAGTAAGAAGGGTTATTTATCTATCTCATGTTTGACCAGAGATGTTGCGGGAATTGTAAGTCACTTTATGCATGATCCTAAATAAGAACATATGCGAGCTGTCGGCATGATTCTTCACTACCACAAAACTACTCCTAGAAAGATATTTTGTATAAAAAGTGTTGCAAGCTGAATCTTGAAGCCTATACTGATGCAGATTATGCTGGGTCACCAACATATAGAAGCTTTACATCTAGTTATTACACTTTTCTAGGGGAAAATCTTATCACTTGGAGGAGTACAAAACAAAATATGGTTGCTAACTCTAGTGCTAAAGCTAAATTCAGGGCAATGACGAATGAGATATCTAAACTATTGTGGCTTAGGATTGTCATTGAAGACCTCAAAGTGGAACACGAAGGAACTATAGGACTCTATTATGATAATAAATCAACAATCAACACTGCTCACAATCCGGTTCAACATGATCGAATTAAGTATATTAAGATAGACAGATATTTTATAAATGAGAAGCTTGAATCTAGTTTGATCAGTACTCCCTACACTCCTAGCAAAGATCAGCTAGTAGATTACTCACCAGAGGCCTACCAATGTTGAGATTTCAGGAGATTATCAGCAAGTTAGCCGTGGAAAATATTCACTCTCCAACTTGAGAGAGAGTGTTGGAAAATCTCCTATAATCTTTCTCTAATTATTTGGAATATTATGTGATTTGATTTTGTTAGCTGTGATTAGCTAATGACAGAGATTAGGGGCTAATTAGAATCTATACCTAAAATAGGTTTCTTACCTAAGTTAGGTCTTCAATTGTTGTAAATATTGTAATTACTCAATCATAATAAGAAAATACAGGTTCTTTTCTTCAAAACCAAATTACTTTTAATGAGATCCCATCTTAAATAAATAGTGCTGAGTGTCTCGCTCACATGAATTTGAACCAACAAAAGTCTAATCTGTCATCAAATCAAAAAGCTCATAAGCAAGAAGCTACTTTCCTAATTTAAATTACATTATGATGCGAATATTGCAGGTATTTAGGCATCTCTTATTTTTAGGTAATTTTATATTTTTATGATATTTTTGTAATATTGAATTTTTATTGTAATTAGGGTTAACACCCTATATAAGCTTGTTTCGAGGGTTTTTTGAGCAGTTTTTTTGAATATTTGAAGAATATACGATTTGATATCATTTCTGAGAGAACAATGGTTATTCCTCATTTTATTGATTTTGTTCTTCATCGCCTTCTTTCTATCGTATTTCGGCATCATTTGGTATTAGAGCATGGGTTGCTTCGAACCGATGGTTGAACAAAATCGTGGTGGTTGAAGGCAGCGTGGTCATGGAGGCTAGGGACGTAGAGTTGTTCCTGATGCAGATGAACAACCGTGTATGCAAGACTTGTGAGACTCGCGAGACATAGAAAACGAAGAGCTGAGGAGACAAATTCAAGATATGCAGCGACGTCTTACGGAGGTAGGGCTTAAGGCGCAACCCGAAGAAGGAGCAGAATTTGCTGACTCAACCGAGGTTGAAGAGGAGGAAGATAAACCGGTATGGTTTTGAACCAGGGGTGGAATCAAGGAGTACGACCTGGAAATCAGATTTCTTCTCAAAATTTCAGGATGAAGATCAAGATTCCTGAGTTTCATGGTAAGGTTCATCCTGATGAGTTTATCAATTAGTTACATACGGTAGAGCGGATCTTTGATCTCAAAGATCTGACTAAGAGTCAAAATGTGAAATCAGTGGCTATTAGGCTACGAAAACATGCTTCGATTTGGTGGGAACACGTGAAAAAGCAACGTGCTAGAGAAGGAAAGCAGAAGGTGGATCGTTGGAAGAAGATGAAAAGGCTGTTACAAATTTTTTTTTTTCCTACCCATTATAGGCAAGAGGCATATATCAAGTATCATAATGTCAAGCAAGGTGATCGATCGGTTGAGGAGTTTACGAAAGAATTCGATCGTTTGCAGATGCGTTGTGATGTACCTGAGGATGATGAGCAGATAATTGTTCGATACCTCGCAGGGTTGTGTTATGAGATTTCTGATGTTGTCCAGTTATAGCAGTATTGGATATATGAGGATGTGTGCAGACTAGCCCTAAAGGTGGAGGGACGGTGTAAAAGAAAGAGTTGTGGTTCCAAGTGGTCGGGAAGCAGTTCTAAGTGATCAAGTAAAGAATCCCAAGGGAGAGCGAGGAGTTCTTCAGCCCCGGCAGCAATTAAGGGCGCGAGTTCAAATTCTGCAATAAAAGGAGAACATGGCAGTATTGGTTCTAGTAGAGAAGGAGCTGCAGCTAAGCGATGCTTTAAGTGTCAGGGATTGGGATATTTCACGGCTGATTTCTTGAACCGACAGATTGTGACCTTTGTCGATAACTCATGACTCTTTGAAGATCCAGATAATGACGAATCTGAAGAAGAAAGAGAGAATGCGGACCCAGATTAAGATGACATTCTCTATGCCGATTTTGATGAGTTTTTAGTTGTGCGCATGGTTTTAAATATTGCTAAGGTAGACGATGAATCATGGCTTAGGCATAATATCTTTCATACGAAGTGCACTAGTGGAGAAAAGGTGTGTGGTATGATAATTGATGGAGGGAGTTGCGAAAACGTGATTTCTACTACTATGGTCAAAAAATTGGGGTTGAAAACTGTCGAACATTCTCAACACTATAAGCTGTCATGGTTAAAGAAGGGGAACAAGGTTAAAGTGAGCAAGAGGTGTCTAGTGCAGTTCTCGATCGGGAAGAAATATACTAATGAAGTGTGGGTTAACGTAGTTTCAATAGACGCTTGTCATATACTCTTGGGAAGACCTTGGCAGTTTGATCGAAAAACACAACGTGATGGATTCAAAAATATGTACACCTTCAAGAAGGATAGATGGACCATTACTTTGGGTCCTTCAGATTTGAGAAGAGAAGTAAAAAATAATATGCTTTCCAAATCAGAATTTCAGGAAAAGACGGAGAATGCGCCAGAGCGTTTCAATGTTGTAGTGATGGAACAAAATCTTAATAGTCCAGAAATTTCAACTAAAGTTCTGCCTATAATTGAAGAGTTTGCTAATATCGTACCGGAGGAATTACCACCTGGATTACCACCCATGAGGGACATTCAGCATTATGTAGATCTCATTCCTAGAGATGTTATTCCTAATAAGACAGCTTATAGGATGAATCCCAAAGAGCATGAGGAGATGCAGAGGCAAGTGCAAGAATTATCAGAAAATGGTGCAATCCGAAAGAGCATGACCCCTATGCAGCGCCAGCTTTGTTGGTTCCAAAGAAAGACAGGTCATGGAGGATGCGCGTGGATAGTAGAGCCGTCAATAAGATCACGATAAGATATCGCTTTCCTATTCCAAGATTTGATGATTTAATTGATAAGTTATATGGGGCAACTATTTTCTCAAAGATAGACTTAAGAAACGGATATCATCAGATTAGAGTGCGATCTGGAGATAAGTGGAAGACGGCCTTTAAAACTAGAGATGGTCTGTATGAGTGGATGGTGATGCCTTTCAGGTTGTCTAATGCGCCGAGCACCTTTATGAGGCTGATGAATCAAGTATTTCGACCTTTTATTGGTCAATTTTTTGTCGTTTATTTCAATGATATTTTGGTTTATATTGTATCAACTAAACAACACTTGCAGCATTTGAAAAGGGTATTTGAAGCATTGAGGGAGCATAAATTATATGCTAACACCAAGAAGTGTCACTTCATGACTGATCATGTGACCTTTTTGGGGTATATCGTATCCAAGGATGACATTCAGATGGATCCAGCTAAAATTGAGGCTATTACAAACTGGGAGATTCCAAAAAAAAAAATTCATGAGGTACGTAGCTTTCATGGGCTTGCGTCTTTTTACCGGAGATTTGTTCGGGATTTCAATACTATTATTGCAGCTCTGACGGATTGTCTGAAAGAAGGTAAATTTGTGTGGACTAAGTAGGTAGAAGTTGCCTTTCAATTATTGAAAAAGAAGGTGACTGAGGCACCTGTTCTATTGCTTCCTGACTTTAATGAGGTTTTTGAAGTGCATTGCGATGCTTCAGGCGTTGCTGTTGGGGGTGTCCTGAGCCAAATAAGTAAACCTGTAGCATTCGTCAGTAAGAAGTTGACTGAAACAAAAAAGAAGTATTCAACTTATGATAAAGAATTTTATGCTATTGTGAGGAGCTTGGAGCATTAGAGACACTACCTGATTTCGAATGAGTTCCTCTTGTATTCTAATCATGAAGCCTTGAAATATATCAACGGACAACACAAACTGAACGCAAGGCATGCAAAGTGGGTAGAGTTTCTTCAGGTTTTCAGTTTTTCCATCAAGCATAAGATGAGTGTGCTAAATAGTGTGGTTGATGCATTAAGCAGAAAACACTCATTGCTGTCTATAATGCAAGTCAAAGTTCTAGGCTTTGAAACTTTTAAGAATTTATATGTTGATGATCCTTATTTTGGAGATGTCTGGAGGAAGAGTCAAGCGAAGACTTTTCAGCAATTTTAGATTGTGGATGATTATCTCTTTAAAGGTAATAGACTCTGCATTCCTCAATGTTCTTTGAGAGAATCTATTATTATTATTGAGGGTCACGGAGGAGGTCTAGCCTGGCACTTTGGCGTGGATAAGACGACGACCTTGTTGTACGAACATTTTTATTGGCCACGAATGGAGCGAAACGTGAAGCATTTTATAGAGAGGTGATCGGTATGTCATGTAGCAAAAATCAAAAGTACTACTGCTTGCCTATATATGCCTCTATCTATTTCAATTGCACCATGGGAGGATGTCAGCCTTGACTTTTGTCGAGAACGCAGCGAAATAAGGATTCCATCATGGTGGTCGTTGACAAGTTTTCGAAAATGGAGTGCTTTATTCTATGTAACAAGACCTTTGATGCTTCGCAGGTCGGTCGATTGTTCCTGTATGAAATTTTTTAACTGCATGGAATTCCTAAGTCCATAACCTCATATCGTGATGTGAAGTTTATAAGTCAATTCTGGCGCACTCTTTGGAGGCACATGGGCACGAATCTAAAGTTTAGCTTTTCTCATCATCCTTAGACTGATTGTCAGACATAAGTTGTCAATAGAAGTTTAGGAAATTTGCTGCGGAGTTTGATTGGAGATAATCCACGACAATGGGATTTGGTGTTACCTCAAGAAGAATTTGCGTATACAGATCTGAGAATCTAACTACAGGCAAGACCCCTTTTGTGGTGGTTTATGGGCGTAATCCAATTACTCTCTTAGATCTCACTCTGCTACCAGTTCACAAGCAGTTTAAGTCAGACGCTGAAGAACACGTAGAACAGATCAAAGAGCTGCATTCCCAAGTCTATAGTCGGATCAACAAACAGAACATGAAGCATAAACAACATGTTAATAGGCGCAGGAAAAGAGTTGTCATCAAAGAGGGTGATCTAGTTTGGATTCACCTCCGTAAAGAACATTTTTCGGCAGGCAAGTTTGGCAAGTTACAACCTAGAGCTGACGGACCCTTTAGAGTCTTGGAGCGAATTAGTGACAATGCTTACAAGATTGATCTGCCGGGTAAGTATAATGTAGCCATAACTTTTAATGTAGCAGATTTATCACCTTATCACACTGATGAGGAAGGAGACCCTGAAGAGATTAACGACAATAAAGACAGAGCAGATTCGAGGGTGAATCTCTCTTTAGCAAGGGAGAATGATGCGAATATTGCGGATATTTAGGCATATTTTATTTTTACGTAATTTTATATTTTTAGGATATTTTCGATTGCGTTTTTATTATAATTAGGGTTAACAACTTATATAAGCTTGTTTCGAGGGTTTTGAGAGCAATTTTTGCATATTTGAAGAATATACGATTTGATATTATTTCTGAGCGAACAACGATTGTTCGTCATTTTATTGATTTTGTTCTTCACCGCCTTCTTTCTATTGTATTTCGGCATCACATTAACTTTTAAACTGATTGTCATCCTTGAGTAACTTGACGCAGCAAAAGAATTTACAACGATGCTTACAGTTCGAGAGAGGATTGGAGATTGAATTAGAAAACCATCCATATAGAAGGTTCATGCTAATAGAAAGTGAAAAAAAAAACTGAGAGTTCTATTCGATTTTCTTCATAATTGATTCTTCATCTGACAATAGTTCTTCCAGTTTTGGAATATCGTCCTCGAGTTATGGAATTGTTTTTGTCTCATCTACAAGGCATGACACGACCGTCCTTTCTCAGAAGAACGCAACCTTCACAAAATCAAACTCAGCCTGCTAACAAATTTGTACATCCATATATATAATAAAAAGATCTCTTGGTACACTATCAGAACTTTCTATAACAGCAAAAAGATTCAAAAACTTAACTAATAAAAGAGCGATATGAAAAGCTCAACACAACTCTTTCTATTTAATAACAAATATCTCCTACCCAAAAATCCTTTAGCTATCACTATGCTCAGGTCGTACCGGCGCCTCGTTGAACTTGAAAGATAAGGGAAATAGAAGGGATGAGCTAACACGACTCAGTGAGTAATACATTTCTTTTAAGCGGATCGAACAATTACTATGCACATTCAATATCAAAATATAAATCATTTAAGTCAAACTCAAAATATAACAGATCTTTATAGCCAAAACGAGTTATATAAAACCTTAGCATCTAGCAAAAACACTTGTTTCAAATCACGAACTCAAGTAAAAATATCAATGGTCCAATCCATTTATCAATCTCGTCAAAACACAAGCCAATGGTCTATCCATTAACTAATCTCATCAAAACACATGTTGGTGGTCTATCTACTAACCAATCTCATGCTTAAGATCCTAACCATGGTCACGTATAATGCCCGTGACAAAAGACGACCGTGATTCCCCCTTGAAATAATCTCCACCTACAATACCGATGGCTCGACCTATAAGGATATCCTAACTAGTATGCACATACCCACAAATCCCTCAACCGAGTTCACAATTATCTTGAGCATCACAAAATCCAACAACAATATACTCCTCATAACCAAATATATATCACAGTCAACCCGAAACCAGCAACTTAAATCATATCAAATAGACAAAAACAATAGTAAATGTTCGATCTTGTTTTATGTAATAAATATGCTATTTTCGTCAATTCATAACACATATGGTATATCTCTTTTAAAATATGCACTTTTTCAACACAAAGAAGAAATGTTATCACTCACCCGATAACGACAAAAGCGAACTAGAAAAGTTACTCAGATCGACATGTCCAAACCCTTGTCAAAAGTATGAAAACAGTATCAAAAACTAAGTAATAAGTTACCCTAGAACACAACTCAACTGAATAAGGCCTATTTGTCACTAAGACGACACCTACACACTAATAAAACACTCGTTCATAGCCAAAACACAAGTTTTTCGCTATGTGTAACTAGCGCGATTAACTTCAACGGGCCATAACTTCCTCATCCGAGCTTCGATTTAAACGATCTTGTAGTACATAGAAAGCTATTTTAACGTACAATAAAAACTTCAACACGACTTGTCCAAAATCCATTCAAAAATTGGCAAAAATGGGCGAAAAGAGTTCTGGTCACATACTGTTCACTACGCGCACCATATTTGAAAATCTTATTCCGAGCAAACCGTAACTTTAAATCAAGACCGTTGAATCCTACGGCTTTATAATACCCTAAAGTTTCATTTCCATGCAAAGATCAGGGTAAACGATCAAGAAATCAAATCCAACAACTCATATTCCACCAAATTCCGAAATTCAGCCCTAACTCCGAAAATCACTTCAATCAGAGAGAAAAAGAAGCGCGAATACTTACTGGCCGTTGTTAATCGATGCCGAGAAAGCTTGGTGAGACAACGTGACAAAACCGCTCTCTTTTCTTCTTTACCTCTCTCTTCCTTCATCTTCTTTCTTTTTTTTTCTTCTTCTTCTTGTTTGTTTTTTTTTTCTTGTTTTTGTGTGGTCATGGGAGCTGAAGAAAGAGAAGGAAAAATATTGGGACCGGGCTAGGGTTAATGAAACTCTGGGCTTCTTTTTTAATTTTTTTAAGGCCAACTATTACGGTATTTGCTGAAACCCTCACACTCCTTTGTCAAATCTTCAATTTGCAACGCATTCTAGAGGAAGGAACGGGTGAAATGCAAATCCAGGTTTAGTGTATGTAAACTATCTGTTCCCTGCCTTTTCAAGTTTCTCCTCAACTTTCTTGATCTTTTGCTTCCTTCAAATCTTCCTGATATTCGTGATCTTGCCTTTCGAAGTCCGCCAACTCATCTTTACAGGCTTGTAAATTATTCAATAGTAATCATCACATTGGAAAGAGTATGCACACATCCTTCCTCATATAGAGGGATAAAACGGCTAGCATACCTCTTATCTGTTCAGATACATTTGGTGTGCCGCCTACCAAGCGTGGAAAGGCAAATAGAGGTATAAAAAAATTTGAACTCAGGACCTCCTGCCTTTATACCATGAAAGATGTGGTGGGACCACTTGCCAACTGCTTTAAAAGTTTAAGCCGTTAGAAGAACGAATGCGTGGTTTGATATTTATATATTTCAATACATACAGTTATACCTTTGTGTATTCAAATTTTCTTCTAGCCTGGATAGGTTCGCTTGCATTTCGATCATTTGGGTGTTGCTATCTTCATATGCCAATCGTGCGGCTTTCTCTTGCCATTTCATCAGAGAACTACTCCCACAGCATGTAAGATTCTGCTTCGTTCTTCAAGTCCTATTGCGAAGACAATAACATAATCCAGCGCCATCTTACGACTACAAAACTTACGATTTGGACATCCAAGACATATTGTAATACCTTCAGGCTATCTGTTTCTTTCTCAGGCAGCTTCACTATTTGCTCTACCCCAGGTCTCTTCTCATTGAGCAACTCCAGCCTGCAATGTTGATCAATGCAGGTGCCATGGTCAGTCTGAACGTTAGTCATTGTGCGGTCTAGATGCGACAGGAAACAGATGAGTGACCGATATATCCATCAAATAAAGGATAGAGGCATAATTCAGGTAATGGTGGCACATCCAATATATTCCACTGCATACAAATGGAACCTTGCACCATCTTGAATGTGCAACTTCGAATGTTAAAGGCACTGGCTCTCGCTATTCCTCTGCACAAAGCCACAAATTATAACCCACATCCTATCATTGAAAAATATTACCTTCCCATTAAACATTAGGCAAGCACATTTGCCCCTACGAACAAAAGCGCATCTGGAAAAACACACTATGGAAAACCGTAATGTGTAAGATCATGATAGTGCTCCTATCTCATGTTGTCATTCAAGTGCAGAGACGAAGTACTCATTCTTTGAACGATCATATCCATTCGGAACCGGATCTGCTGCCTTAGTTTTTCGATTCTGCTCAAGTCTTCTTTTCTCCCTCTTGGTTTCGACAGCCAGTGCATCGGCAACTCATAGTTGAAAGTGGTGCCCTATTCCATCTACTTAATCTGTTGAAGCGGCACAAAGCAGGCTCTAGTTCACAGTCTCTGAATGGTCTTCTTCTAAGAGCAACCAGGGCTATTTCAGAGCTTGTTCGAGGTAATAGCAGCGCCGGCATCCTTGTAAGGTAGTTTGGCTTTTACAATTGTGTGCTTAATTGTCACTCTGTGATACCACATCTATCCTTGATTATGCGGTGGATTTGTTGGATGGGAGGTGGTATTCTAATACTAGTTGAGTTGCTAGATGCTGATGACAAATGTGTGCGAGGAGCAGCCGCAGCGGTGTTGCGATTGCTGGCTTGGGAAAATAAAGAGACTGGGAATTAGGTGGTCGCATTTTGGGAAATTGAACTTCCATTTTGCCTTTCTGCAGCGATATTCGCCAAAAAAATCTAGTGTGTATGGAGTGACTTCTATATTTGTCTTTTTCTTTTTTCAAATCCAGCACAAGCATCATGGTTTTTTTTTTTTTTAAGCAGGCTAAACTTTCTTAATAACAAATTATTGACATAGAAGTTTTGAAAATTGGAAGAATAACCCTAGAAGTGCCAATATTTGTGTACGACGCTCACTTTAATGTCAATATTTTTTTTGGATCACTTCAGTGTCAATTTTTATCAAAAACGATCATTTTAGTGCCAACAGTACACGTGTCATGATTTTCGATAAGTCACGTCGGATCACATTGGGGCAAGTGTCATGATTTCCGGCAAGCCACGCCGGATTAGGCACAGTACACCTGTCATGATTTTCGACTAGTCATGTCAAATCACATTGGGACACGTGTCATGATTTCCGGTAAGCCACGTCGGATTTGGCATTGAAATGATCGTTTTTGACAAAAATTGGTACTGAAGTAATCCAAAAAAAAAAATATTGCCATTAAAATGAGCGCCGTACACAAATATTATCACTCTTGTTATCTTCTGCCTTTGAAAATCTATTTATTATTTTTTTATGAAGGATAATATTCTAGACTTTAGCGGAAAAGATAAATGGTGCTTTTTATTTGCCCAAACGAATGGACTATTGGTAACTTGCCACTTCAGGTCGTGGATTGTGGTGCTCTTCAAAGCATCGTGCCGATACTCAAACCTGACAATGCTGACATACAGTCTAAGGCGGCAATATATCTAGAAAACCATTGTGCTTCCTCGATCTATTCATATCCAAATTATCTATTCTTAACTCGTTGATTGCTCCATTACGACTCACAATTTGCGGTAATCACTGGTTTTGCAGGTTGTATTTACTATAGCCCATCATAATTATGCTCCATAAGAAACTTGATTTTCGAATTTATAATACGTATACTAATTGTGTGGTTTTACTCGTGTTTCCTGACGCTCCTCATTGGAGGAAGTTTGGTATTCTAGAGAAGCTTGTAATTTAGGGCTTTTGAAGCAACTTCTTCTGTTGGCTACTCAAGATGGTGAATTTCTAATTGATGAACAATGCCATCTGATGGCGATGGTGATCTTTACCTTTGAGAGACTTGAAAAGCCCATTTGCCTTGAAGGTTACGTTATCGGAGAAACGACATTCCGTGAGAAACACCATGCAGTTTGGTATGTCATATTCAGGGTAGGAGATGCATTTAATCATCGCTAAAGAATAGTTACGTTTATCGAGATAGACTTGTAAGTAGTAGCACCGATACTCCAAGGAGGTGGAGTCGGATACGTATCGGATACGGATACGCTTCCGATACCTGTCCGACACGCGGTTAACGGCAGCGACACGCTGCGGGCACGCGAATCAGGCGAGGAAAGCGCAGATCTAGAACAAGATCAGGGGGAGAGGGAGAGTAAGCGGGAGAAGGGAGAGGGTGAGCTTGATAGTGCACTCCACGGACGCAGCAGTGCGCCTCTCGCACGGCGTCGGAGACTCGGAGATGGTGGGGCCGTCGGCTATCCTCTCCACCTCTTCGGCTTCGATCGCGTCCAGGGTCTTCTCAGAGAGGGAGGCGGCGACGCGACGTCCATCTTGGACTAATGAAGTGGAGGAGAAATCGCGTCCATCTCGGACTGATGAAGCGGAGGAGTAGGTTGCGGGGCGAACAACGGGGATAAAAGGGGCTCAGGCTTCGTGAAGCTGAACGTCAGGCTAGTGGTGCGGCAGCGGATGGAACGAGGCCCGAAATGTCCGACCAAGACCAGCAGAAGAAGAAGAATTCTTTTTTTTGCAGACATACCTGCAGATATCTATATTGCATACTTATCATTGTATGAGGGGGCGCACAGTAAAATTGAACTGAACCATTTAATTACTACACATTTGGTTCGTTGATCTTTTTCTTGTTGAATTAGAAAACATATCTCTCAACTTCTACAAATGCTTGAAGAGGGACATGCACATTCTTAGTGCTGACTTTAGATTTGGGGATTCCTAAAGATCCTACATAGGTTTTGATTCATCATAAGGCGGTGCATTCAGGATTAAAATAATTAGGTTCGGCAACGTACAGACTTGTTTCTCTGAGATATGGAAGTACGGTGCCAAATCATACCTCCTAATTTTTAGTCCATGGTGAAAGGTGAATCCGGTTTGAACACGGAATTAATTTGGCTTCTGTTCACCCCATTCTTTTTGTCCTTTCGAATGGAGAATTTGTTGTAAGAACCATCTTTTACTTGTGTTCAAAACATGGGCTGTAAATTATACGAGTTTATAAGATGATTTTTTTTATTTTTTTTGCTGTTTCAGAGATATATACACAGATACTCTCATGAACCTTCAACTAAAGAAATTTTGTGATAAATGATTAAGTCGAGGATAATAGAGGATTCTAAAATAAGTGAATATTTCCTCGGTAGTCAGCTGCGACTTCATTAGTTGTATTTATAATGAAACTTCACCTTGCTGATACTTTTCCTAAGTCCTACCTAGTGTCACTAGTTCTACTTAGTTTACTAGACATTCTTCATCTCAGCTTCATCTAATCTTAAAGGAGTGTAAACATCACAAAGCACGAAGTAATTACGAAATTTCCACTAATGAAGTCGCATTTGAAATGACATCATGCGTGGATTGCCCTCGATTTCGGGCTGCATTTGGCTGAAAGGACTATTGAAATTTTGCTAAAATATTTAGGACTGGAATTTTAAAATTGAAAAAATTGATATTAAATTAACATCCACACGATAGATTTAGTATTGAATTGGTAATTTTTCCGTTTATTCAACAATCAGAAGAAAAATTCAGGAACCTATGGACGACGCACCCGTTCTTTAGGGATTGTCGATGGTTTTGATCCATACGATGGATCAAACACTTTATAGGACTCCTTTCTATCAGGAACCTATGGATGACGCACCCGTTCTTTAAAGATTGTCAAAGGTTTTGATCCGTATGATGGATCGGACCCTTCATAAGACTCCTTTCTATCAGGAACTTATAGATGGCGCACCCGTTCTTTAGGGATTGTCGAAGGTTTACCTTTCATAATGCTTACCTGGAAAAATGGTTCGGCTTACCTTTGAAGACTCGCCATGAAAGAAAGACTTACCTAAGATAATAGTTCGTTTTGCCTGATGAAGACTTGCCATGAATTTCTAGGAAAGGTATACCTAATTCTCAGATTACCCAAGAAACTATTCTGTGGTTTAGGGGTTTCCTAGAGCCTTACAGAAAACTTGTACACTACCCTTCCATAATACTAATAGCCTTTCTTCTATTTTTCATTTCATTAAATCTTGCTTTACTGATTTACCCTAAGTAAGTTTCGGACGACCTCTTACTTTCTTCGTGCTATGCTCTCGATAACAAATCTCTGTTCGTACCGGTGCATTTAAGGGCTTTCGAAGAATATGCCAAAATCATCTCAATCTATGCTCTCTCATCTTTTCCACCACCGGTTCTACTTTAACTTTTCGTCGAATATCTTCATTCGTTATCTTATCCATCTTTGTATAACCACACATCCACCTTAACATCCTCATTTTCGCTACTCTCATTTTATACTCATGTTTCCTTTATACTGACCAACATTCAGCTCCGTATAACATGGCAGGTCTAACTGCTGTTCTACAAATTTTTCCTTTTAACCTAAGAGAATTTTGCGATCACAAAAAATCCCGATACACTGCGTCATTTCATCTAATCTGTTCTGATTCTATGGCTTACATCCTCATCAATCTCTCCCTCCTTTTGCAATATTGATCTCATATATCTAAATGTGTCTTCCTTGAGTACCTCATGTCGAAGCATATTTACGACTTATTGATCCCCTCTTCCTAGCGTGTCAAACTCACACTTCAAATATTTCGTCTTACTTCAACTTAGCGTAAATTTTTTAGAGTCTAACGTGCTTCTCCATATTTCTAATTTAGCGTTAAACCCAATCCTGGTCTCATCAATAAGCACAATATCGTCTGTAAATAACATATACCATGGCATCTCATCTTGAATATCTTTTGTTAACTCATCCATAGTTAGGGCAAAAAGGTAAGCATTCAAAGCAGAATTTGGTGTAAGCCTACTGTGATTGAAAAATAACTTGATATGCCATTACAAACCTTCACATATGTAGTAGCACCATCATACATGTCCTTGATTGCCTCTACATATTTTGAAGGTACTTTTTTCTTCTCAAGAATCCACCACAAGACCTTTCTTAGAATCCTATCAGACGCCTTCTCGAGATCAATAAACACCATATGGAGGTCCTTCCTTCTTTCTCTATATCTCTTCATCAATTGTCGTATCAAGAAAATAGCCTCCATGGTGGATTTTCCTAGTAGAAATCTTGACAGAAACCTTGGTCTCTATTTTCAAATGATGCTCAATGATTCTCTCCTACAACTTTATTGTATGGCTCATAAACTTGATGCCTCTATAATTAGAACAATTCTAGATATCCTCCTTGTTCTTGTATATGACACAAATATACTATTCATTCATTCATCATGCATCTTATTAGTATGGAGAATCTTGTTAAAAAGACTAGTCAATCAACTTATAGCTACATCCCCTAAGTATCTCCACACTTCAATAGCAATATCATCAGGTCCTAAGACTTTACTAGTCTTCATCTTTTTTAATGCCTCCCTAACTTCCCGTGCTTTGACTCTACGTACAAAATTTCTATTTGAATCATTAAAAGCATCTTCCAAATTCACCTCACTGCTATCGCTCTCCACATTAAAAAAATTATTAAAATAACTCATTCACATGTCCTTAACGTCTTCATCTTTTATCAAGAGTGTTTGATTTTCATCCTTGATACCTCTGATCTATGTCAAGTCTTTACTTTTCTTGTCTTTTGACTTTGCAAGTCTATAGATGCATTTTTCTCCTTCTTTGCTCTCAAGTTTGTTGTACATATCGGTAGAAACCTTGCCTCTAACCTTTCACACAACTTTCTTGGCACATTTTCTCCTTTTTTACTAGTCTTCATCTGATCTATGTCATCCTATGTTTCGTGCACTGGCTGGTATGGGCGTATCCCGAATACAAGGTTTGGTATGGGACGAATTGAGTAGGAAGACGGATGCTCATACTCGCTTATGTTCGAATTATTGTTACATTGGGTATAGTGTTGTCTTGAATATGTTTAGTAATTCTGCACAGTACATTGATGCTTTATAATTGATTGGGTGACTTAATGGTAGACTTTGCGTCATGTTCATTATATGATTGATGCACAGTTACACTATGACTGTTTAAGTAACTTGATAGATGAGTCGAGTTGATATGATTGATATGCATAAGATTGACATGCTATATTCTTGTCATATTCATGATACACTACGCATGGCATCCTGGCAGGTAAGTTGCTTGTGATTGAAACATATATATTGTGTGGCATGTAGTTGCTTGATCTGGATGAATCAACGACCTAGCCAAGGCTTAGGTGTTGACTCACTGAGATTCATATCTCACCCATTCGTGAGAACATTTTTTCAAGTTCAGAGCTTGTGATTTCCTAAGAGTTGAAGTAGAGAACGTTTGGAATAGATATGATGAAAACCATACCCCGCCTCAAAGTATGAGGCTGAATAGTGTAATACCTATAAAGAAATGAGACATGACTGTAAATGAAATGATGTTCTTGAATTTAATATGTTTCCTACTTTTCTATCTTTGTGTTATTTTATTGTTTGGGAGTGTACATTTCTGCTTGCATATTAAAGTAAAATATCGTGGGTCGATAGCAGACCTTGCATGCTATCTTTTATGACCCGAAGGACGATTTGACTCGGATGCCGCGTACCATAGGGTTTAGGGCATGACAAGTAGGCTATCAAGGAAATTGAAGATAGAATTAGAGCATTCAATGCTCAAGAACAAGAACAAGCTCGAGCTGAAGCAGAAGCAAAGACTCTATTAGAAGCTAAAGAACATGCTAGAACACTCGAAGAAGCAAGACCTAAAGCAGAAGCTGTTGCGAAGGAGAAAACAAAAGCTGAAGCTTTGACTAAGAAAGAATTAAACAAGCACAAAGAGAAGCAACCGAAGCTATTCAAAAGGTATCGAAGAAGAGAACTAGAGAAAAACTGCCGAGTTGGCAGCAGCAGAGGAACAGAGAAGAAAGACAGAGGAGGAAAAGAGAAAACTTCGAGAGGGGTATTTTGCTGTCACAAGAAAGTGACGGAGTTAGAATGTCTAGAGAGAATATTGTTCAGATAGAAGAAGTTAACCTTGTAGGACTCGTCGAAGGAGCAGATGCTCAGGGAGAGAAACTGATCAAAGTCCAGGAGAATTTTATGAAGATTATGACAAAACGTCAACAGGGACAAGAAAAGGTACAGAAGCAGGTTAATATTCTCAGAGAAGAACTCTTCGAGCAGATTGAAATACTTCAAGGAAGGATGAAAAACCTAGAAGATTTTCTCCAAGAAGAGGTCAAGAAAGCACAAGAACAAGTATCGGGAGATTTGGTCCGGTTTGGGCGAAATCAGGTGTTGATGGCAAGAGAACTAAAGAATCTGACATAAGTGTTTGACATGAGACTGAGTGACTTGTCCACCTTCCACCTTGCTCATGCACCCTTCAACATAGACACTTCCAGACCCTCATCTTCTGCGCAACCCCCAAAATGAAATTTTTCAAACTATTATTTGTTGCATCCTAAGTTGTTCTGGTTATGGTTTTACTTGCTCGGATTGCTCATAAATGCAGTGTACTATCGTACTATAAACTGCATGCTTAAATAAATTGATGTTTGTCGTGCATTATACTTGTGTTTTACATTTTGATGCTACAAAAAGGGGGAGAAAGCAAGCACGCCAGAGTTTAACGTAGTAAGTTCATCTTACAAAATTCTTTTCAAACACTCTAGTAAGGTTTTGTCTCCATCAAAATAGGGGGAGATTGTTAGGAATATTATATTTGATTTTGAAGGAGACAAAACTATCATGCTTTGATGAGAGCACTTTTGTTTGAAATCAGAGGATTCATATCTCCATTGCCTTTAGTTTCTAACGTGTCTATCTTGGCAGAAGGAAGCAAGTCTTGTGAAGAAAGCAGATTCAACTCTAGAGACAAATTGAGATGTATTTTGTAATTTATCCTCCGTATCAAATCAAACTTAATCTTTCTTATTTTTTGACAGACTAAATTTCCCCACTAACGATCAATAATCTAGACAGGGTTTCGTGTCTAAGTCATATTGTTTTATTTTCAATCAAAAAGATATTCTAAAAAGGGTTTCCTTAATAAGAGATCTTGATTGATTTTCAAAACCTTCAGACATCCACCTTATTTAGATTCTTTATAAAAAGGTTTTAAGGTTTGTTTATATGGGCGACTAAATCTTTCCAAATTTCTAGTGTATCTCACCATAAACGACTAGTGATCTTTTATCAATCAACAAACGGCTAGTATTGGTGATTGATCCTCGGAGTGGATCTGTCCAGCGAGAAGCTTAGAGGATAAGGACTATAAAGAGCACGAAGTTCAAAGAACGAGGAACTACTAAGAAATCATCAACCTTATTCAATGAGAGTTTCATTGTTGTCTATGAGCGCATTATCCTAAGATCTTGTGAGAGGTGTTGTCACGCCCCGCGCCTCATCGCGAGCACGCAATCATCCCTGCAAGCAAAACAATAATAATCTTTCGACGGTCCCAAGGATCTACTTATATGTAAAGGAAGATCGAGAGATGAAATAATTTACATTAAGCACACGGAAGCGTTTTCCAAAAACTCCCCGGACAATATATATATATATATATATATATATATATCCCAAGACTAAGCAAGACTGGATAGCATCATAAAGTCGTACATCAACATCAACTGGTCACATCTACTACAGATCGCTATACAGCAAGGCGATAAGTAAACATATCAAAAGGTGTCCACAAAATCCACTAGGGAATGGGGGGTCAGATCGCCAGTCAAAAGTTAGGTCACCATCCGGAGTCGTCTAGGAAGAACTGCTGGAATTCCCCGGTGTCCTCAGTCTCCTCCGACGGTTCATACTCAGAGAAAGTCTCCGACGGAATCTCCACAAAGTCCTCCATAGTTGCCTCCTGCGACGGCTCAGCTGGGTCTCCATCCATGGTCGCCTCCTGGTCCGCTATCGTCTGACACCACGGAGGTATGACACCTTCCGAAACCTCATGGGACTTCCGCGGCCCGACTTTCCTATCTCCGTCCCGTCTAGACTATGCCTCGAACCGATGAGGCTTCCAGTTCGGCTTCCCCTCGTCTACCCATACTACTGTACATTTCCTTACGTATATATTTCCCTGCCTATCGAGGAACTTATCGTAATACGCCGTCATCTCTTGCGGATCCCCGAATATAATAGGCCACATTGTTAATGCCTAGGATCTGTAGGTAAGGTTTCCCCAAAAGGGGTGAGATACACATCTCAGTAAGAAAAACCTAACCCTATGTCAGGTTAAACGTCCACTCAGGCAGTCAAGTCACTCAACCTATCCAACTCATGAACTCACGCGGACATGACAGTCATAATTCAATAAACAATAATGCATAGAGTACAGGCATACATTTATATTCTCATGTCACACACAAATGCACATATATGCTCGGCCTGTCAGTTCACCACATCAATCAACCTCTGTCTGCCTCATTCTCTGGCCCGCGATTAGATCTAATCAGGCTCGGCCCGCGTAAACGCATCAAGCCCCTGTTCAATTTTCAAGCAGAGTCTATGAGCTCGCATTCTGTCCCGCGATTATATCGCATCAGGACTGTGGCTATCTCAACCCCGCGACTCCGTCACATCAGGGCGTCACCTTTTCATAATCTACCCCGCGACCTCGTCGCATCAGGGTCTCAACCTCCGCCTCGCGTCTCATACGCCTCAGGGCCATGCCATGCAATGCCACAATCATGTCTCATGCCACATCATATCAATTAACTTGATTTTTTTAAAAAAAATCAAATTTCATAACCAATGGCCAATGCGCATGATAATATGTTTAATAAATTTCGTGGCAAGCAATTCAATTCAAATGGTACTCAGGCACTCAGACAATTCACACATAGGCTAGGTCAAATAATCATTCTATAACGTCCAAGGGCGCATCAAGCTATTACATGCGAGAGTTTTCTCATAAATTGTTCCGTTCGGCCCTCGACTTACCCAATTGAGTCCAATCCCCCTATCCTCGGTTTAGGAAATTCTTTACCTCCGCTTAACAACGCAAATTTCCCCTCCTTGAGTCTCCTATGGTTCGGCCAATCCAAGTCTCAAAGCCGACTTGTCGCGCAACCTAGTTTAACCAATCGATTTGTCAAAATTCCAAGTCTAATTCCTCAATTCATCCATCCAAATCACTCATAACATACTCCTCATCATCTTAATACATCATACACACCAAATTACAACATAATCCCAGCCTATTCAGCCCTTCACAGAACCGGTTTGGCCCGGCATTGAACCGGTTCCATTCGGTTCTGTTCATGCCGGGTCCAACCGGCCTTAATCTATCTCAAATCCATCAAATATACACCATTCCACCTCTTATAATGTCTACCTAAGAGTTTGGAAGTCTCACCGTGAGTTTCAAGTCGCGTGGTTGTCGGAAAGTCGTCGGAAGTCGCCGGAGCACTCACACACAGAATACCAGCAGATTCTGGGCATAATGTACAAGGGTGGTTCATGGTCAAAAACTTATCAAATATATCCAAAAATTTTACCACAGAACCATCCATATGTCTACTTGATCTTCACAAAATTCAAACCAAATATTCCAAGTTTTCGACTGTCTAAAGGGTTCAGAACCGAACCTACCTCAAATTGGAACAGATTCCGTCGACCTGTGGGAGAATGCTTGCCACGAATTTCAAAGAGCTCCAAATGACCTGATTCAAGTTGGAGGACGTCGACAAGACGTGAGGCTACGTCTGGGTATTCGGCCGGCAGCAGGGGATCGACGGAGGCAGCGTTCGTGCGGACCGAACGGCGGCGTCCGGCGGGGTCGAGTGAAGTAGAAACTGGAGAAGAAGAAAAAGAAGCTTGGTCTGGTCTTTGGGGGAGCAAAAATGGCCGAATGGGGGGTTTGAGGAGAGAAAGAGAGAGAGAGCTGATTATTATCCCAAAAATTTAAATTAATTGAGGTGATTGGTAGGTGGGCATTAATTGGTGAAATGATCTACTACCCTTGGATGCTTAATACTTGTCCATTGTTCTTCTCAAGGGCATCCAATAGCCATCAATTGCTCTTCAATTTTCAGCAGCTTGGGGGAGGAGAAATGTCTATTTTTCCCTTCCTTCAATTATAAAGGCAAAGTCCTAAGCTTGAGGGGCATTATGGTCTTTTTACCTCCGACGTTCAGAACGTCGTTTTTCTCATTTCTGACTTCTTCGATAGGGCGACGGCCAATCTAATTGACGTTGGAATTCTTGATTTTCCTTTTTCAAACTTTTCAGGACTCAATTCTGATCGTTCTTTCTACCAGACGTGATTCCAGCCTATTCCGAACCAACGGGCGGCTTCTGCAGACTATACGCGTATCGACCCCGTGATTCTCATCATGTTTAGAGCTCGTCAATTCATGGCAGCCTTGGTTGTCATGTAATTGCGAGGGCTTATCGCTAGTCCCTGTGGTCTCGATCGTTATAGTCCGATTTAGGATAATTTTGCAAATCGTACGTTGGTTAAGCGGCATCACCCGCGCTCCAATCGTACGACTCTCGCTTGGTAATCCTTAATCGTTCTTAGATCGGCCTTTTTGCGATCCTAAATATCCCATCGATAATCCTTATGGTCAAAGCGCCCTTTCCTATTCGAGTCGCCTAGGTCCACGTATCTCGTCTTGCGTTAACCTTTCCCTTTTAGTCAGTCTACTCACATTGATCAGATTTGAGCGGAATACAGCTGAAATACATCGCTTGATATAATTAAACTTCTCATTGCGGAGTCTGAAGTTGATTGAAAATCAGAATGTCACAACTCTTCCCCCCTTACAAAAATTTTGTCCTCGAAATTTGCATTACACTCGACTACTCAAATAAATGGGGGTGTTGTCGCCTCATCGTCTCTTTATTCTCCCACATGGCTCCTTCCGTTCCGTGGCGCTCCCATATTACTTTGACCAGCGGGTTTTCTTATTCCTGAGGATCTTCTCCTTCCGGCCTCGATCCTTATCGGCTTCTTTATATAGGATACTCTATCGTCCACCTCTATGGTTTCATAGTCCAGCACATGTGTCGGGTCAGGCTCATACTTTCTTAGCATCGACACATGGAATACATTATATACCTAGGATAGACTTGGTGGTAACGCAAGCCGGTAGGCCAGGGTTCCAATTCTCTTCAATATCTCGAAAGGGCCTACGTATCTTGGGCTCAACTTCCCTTTCCTTCCGAATCGCGAGAGTCCTCTCATTAGCGACACCTTGAGGAAGACATGATCTCCCACTTGAAACTCCAAAGGCTTGCGCCGCTTGTCTGCATAGCTCTTCTGGCGACTCTACGCCGTCCTCAGCCTGTCCCGAATGATTTTCGCTGCTTTCACCGATTGCTCTACTAACTCGGGGCCTGTGATACTCCTTTCTCCTACTTCATCCTAGCATATTGGTGTCCTGCATGCTCTGCCATAGAGTGCCTCAAACGGTGCCATCTGTATACTCTGTTGGTAGCTATTGCTGTACGCAAACTCTACCAGGTGTAACTGCTCTTCCCATCCGCCTTTGAAATCTATGACACACACTCTCAACATGTCCTCGAGCGTCTGGATGGTCCTTTCTGACTGTCCATCAGTCTGTGGGTGGTACGTCGTACTGAATTGTAGTCGCATCCCCATTGCTCCTTGCAAACTCTTCCAAAAATTTGCCGTGAACTTCGGATCCCTATCTGAGGTGATCATCACTAGCACTCCCTGTAATCTGACTATGTGCCTCATGTACAGTTCTGCGTACTTATCCATGGCGAAGTCCTTTCGTACAGGAATGAAATGGCGGACTTGGTCAATCGATTCACGACTACCCAGATTGAGTCGTGACCTCTTTGGCTCCTCGGAAGTCCTATCACAAAATCCATAGTTATGTGTTCCCACTACCATTCCGGAATCTCCAGCGGCTGCAACAATCCTCCAAGCTTACAATGCTGCGATTTCACTTGCTGGCAAGTCAAACCCTTAGCCACATATCTTGCCACGTCTACCTTCATTCCGTTCCACCAATAATGTTGTCTTAAGTTCTGGTACATCTTTTTACTTCTAGGGTGGACACTGTAATTACTCCTATGAGCCTCTGACAAGATTCTTTCTCGGAGCCTTTCATCCTTCGATACACATAATCGCCCTCGAAATCTCAAAAGTCCATCCTCAGACACCTGGAACTCTAGCTTCCTCTTCGTCGCTTCCATTTCGATAACTTTCTGAATCTTTGGATCCGTAGACTGTAATGCCTTAATCCCTTCTTGGACCTC
This sequence comes from Rhodomyrtus tomentosa, assembly GCA_028455895.1. Lineage (NCBI taxonomy): Eukaryota > Viridiplantae > Streptophyta > Magnoliopsida > Myrtales > Myrtaceae > Rhodomyrtus > Rhodomyrtus tomentosa. Next base: position 40,399,769 of record JAPCWY010000003.1, on the reverse strand, counting down.
AGGTTCCACCACTCAAAGTCTCTATCAAACTGGATAGCTGATTAACCTCCAATCTAAATTCAGAATCTCTCAAATCCTCTATCGCCGACCAACTTCTCACCAACAGGCATGCAATACTCGACTTTCGACTTAATGCATCTGCTACTCTGTTTTCTTTCCCAGGATGATATAATATCTCGCAATCATAATCTTTCAACAGCTCCATCCACCTGCGCTGCCTTAGGTTCAACTCTTTCTGGGAAAATAAATACTTCAAACTCTGGTGGTCTATATATATCTAAAACTTCTCACCACAAAGGTAATGCCTCCAAATCTTCAAGGCAAACACAATCGCCGCTAACTCCAAGTCGTGGGTCAGGTAATTCATTTCGTGCAACCTCAACTGCCTGGATGCATAAGCTACTACCCGACCGTGCTGCATCAATACACAACCCAATCCTTTCAGCGAAGCATCGCTGTAGATCTCATATCCTCCCGGTCCCGACGGAATGGTCAGTACCGGCGCAGTCGTCAATCTATGTTTAAGCTCTTCGAAACTCTATTTACGCCTATCAGTCCATTCGAACTTCGTTTCCTTCTTCGTCAACCGCGTCAGTGGGACAACTATGGATGAGAACTTTTCCACGAATCGCCTATAATATCCTGCTAGTCCCAAGAAGCTTCTGACCTCCGTGACCGTAGTAGGCCTCGGCCAATTGGTTACAGCCTTTATCTTTGCAGGGTCCACTGCAATCCCTTCACTAGACACAATATGACCCAAAAATGCTACCCTGTCTAGCCAAAATTCACATTTACTTAGCTTCGCATACAGCAAATGTTCCCTCAGGGTCCTCAATACGATTCTCAGATGTTCTTCGTGCTCTACGTCGCTCCTCAAGTAGATTAAGATGTCGTCAATGAAAACTATGACGAACCTGTCCAGAAACTCTTTGAATACTCGATGCATTAGATCCATAAATGCGGCTGAAGCGTTAGTCAATCCGAACGGCATTACCGTAAACTCGTAATGTCCATACCTCGTCCTGAATGCAGTCTTCGGTATGTCTTCCTTCTTGATCCTCAGCTGGTGATACCCCGTCCTCAAGTCAATCTTCGAGAACACTGCTGCTCCTTGTAATTGATAAAAAAGATCGTCAATCCTCGGCAGCGGATACTTGTTCTTCACCATCACCTGATTCAGCTGCCGTTAATCAATGCATAGTCGCAAGGATCCATATTTCTTCTTTACGAACAGCACCGGTGCTCCCCACAGCGAAGCACTTGGTCGAATGAATCCTTTGTCCAGCAACTCTTGCATTTGCACCTTTAACTCCTTTAATTCTGACAAGGACATTCTGTACGGTGCTTTCGAAATCGGCTCCATTCCAGGAGCTAATTCAATCACAAACTCTATTTCCCGCTCCGGTGGCAATCCCGGCAATTCCTGGAGAAACACATCCGGAAACTCCCGTACCACAGGAATGTTCTCTAACTTAGGTTCCTCGACAGTCGTATCCATCACGACTACTAAGTATGTCCGACATCCTTCAGATATCAACTTAGTTACTTCCAAAGATGAAACCAAAGGAATTGAGACTCCTCCTACCAATTCATAACTAGGACGATCTTTCGGGTAAAATCGAATCGTTTTATTGCCACAGTCTACTACCGCTCATTGCCTACTCAGCCAATCCATTCCTATAATCACATCAAAATCAAACATAGGCAATACAGCTAGGTCGATACTCTCCTTACTTCCTCCAACCATAGTCTCACATTCCGCACACCCTAATGAAACCAAGACATTATCCTTCAATGGGGTGGCTACATGCAATGCCATGCTTAATGGTTCCAATCTCATGCCTACTAACTCAACAAACTGCGCAGATACAAAAGAATGCGTGGCACCCGGGTCAAATAATGTATAAGCGGTCTGGTTGCACAAGTAAACCGTACTTGTGACCACTCCAGGCGCATCTTCTGCCTCGTTGCGTGCTACAGTGTACACTCTACCTTGAGCTGGTGCTCTGTTTAGTTCTATCTGGGGTGCTGCAATCGACGGTCCTGCTTGCGGCCTCGGTCCTTGTAGTCGACTGGTCGATGCTTGGTTTGGACATGTCCTCATTTGTTGGCCTAGCTAACCACACTTGAAACAGACTCCAGTCCTCATAGGGCATGGTCCATTCCCATGCCTTTTGCCACATAGCCTGTAGCTCAAGTTCGTCGGGTTTGGCGGTTTCACAATATTCCTCCTTGCAGGCGGCACGAAACGTCTGTTACCTGCCATCGGTCTCTTGCTCGTTTGACGATGGTCTCTAAATGACAGGAACCGCGATCCAGTTGCGATGTTTCTTTCTCTCAGGTCTCGCTCAATCATCTGACCTCGCTCGTATATCTCCCTATAGGTCTTCAAATTCAAGGCCATCATCTGGCTGCGGAGTTCAGACCTCAAGCCATCCTTGAATCTCCGTGCCTTCTCCAAAGGATCCTCCACCGATCGAGGCGCATATCTCGAAAGCCTCGAGAACTCAGCTTCATATTGATCTATCGATAGCTGGTTCTGTCGCAGCTGCAGGGACTCAATTTGTTTCCTTTCCCTGGCCGTTTCTAAAAAGTACTTGTCATTGAACGCCCTCTTAAAAGTATTCCAGTTTAGGGCCGTACCTTCAGGGAAGACTCCATCCTTGGTGGCAGCCCACCAGTCGTTTGCCGTACCCTCTAGCTGATATACGGCTAGCAACACCTTCTCCTCATCAGTACATCTTAGTACCTCGAAAGCCTTTTCCAACTTCTCTATCCATCTGGGTGATAGCTCGGGACCTCCAATCCCGTCAAACTGCGTCGGCTTCAACTTCATAAATTGTTCCACCAGTTGGCCCATCTGCTTGGCCACTATGATTTCCTCTTGAGAGTTCACCGTTTCATTGCTCTGGTTTGACTCGCCCTGACTTCCACTTCCACCAGCATTGCCAGTGTTGGTATTCGCAGCTGCTAGGGCAGCTCCCATTGCCTGGGCTATGGCAGAATCCCGATCCTGGGCCTGCCTCTCTATGATGTCCCTAAGTCCTTCCATTGCCCTGAGTAAACTGTCCACTCTTGGATCTTCAGCTGCGAGCGGCCTCGAGCTAGGGGCTCTGCCTCTTGGTCTTCCAATTCTTCTGGATGGGTTACTCATCTCTGTCACTTACTAACGAACCTGGTCCATAACAAGTTCAGTAACAGGTTAGCAACTTACTCAATCATCCAATCTAGGGTTACTAACTACTCCTTAACAAAACAATTACACAATAACAGTACTTCATACGCCAACATCAATTCCAGAAATGTCCCAACCAATGGCTCATGGCCGTTACTCAAATCCATTCATTCCAGTGATTCACTAAAACTAACCACTTTCAAGCATCAAGCCGGTCAAGGTCTAGAAACGACCTTCAATCCTAAGCAGAGAACTCAATCCTCTATGCCCTGTCAAAACCTTACCAAGATCAAACACCATCCATAGGTGTTAAGTCACAACTAGGCATCCCCTGCCTTACCCTGACTAGTTTCCTAAGGTCTAGCTATCCGTCCTTGTCCTACCTAGTCCTCCTTATTACTCCAATCCTTAACTAACTTCGTATCGAGCTGACCTTACTCTGATACCAAAACAAGCGGGGATGTCACGCCCCGCGCCTCATCGCAAGTATGCAATCATCCCTGCAAGCAAAACAACAATAATCTCTCGGCGGTCCCAAAGATCCACTTATATGTAAAGGAAGATCGAGAAATGAAATAATTTACATTAAGCACACGGAAGCATTTCCCAAAAACTCTCCGGACAATATATATATATATATATATATATATATATATATATATATATATCCCAAGACTAAGCAGGACTAGAGAGCATCATAAAGTCATACATCAACATCAACTGGTCACATCTACTACAAACCACTATACAGCAAGGCGACGGGTAAACATGTCAAAAGGTGTCCACAAAATCCACTAGGGAAGGGGGGGTCAGATCGGCAGTCAAAAGTCAGGTCACCATCCGGAGTCGTCTAGGAAGAACTGCTGGAATTCCCCGGTGTCCTCAGTCTCCTCCGACGGTTCATACTCAGAGAAAGTCTCCGACGGAATCTCCACAAAGTCCTCCATAGTTGCCTCCTGCGCGGCTCATCTGGGTCTCCATCCATGGTCGCCTCCTGGTCCGCTATCGTCTGACACCAGGGAGGTATGACACCTTCCAAAATCTCATGGGGCTTCGGCGGCCCGACTTTCCTATCCCCGTCCCGTCTAGTTCTCTGGGTAGTTGGTCGGCTGCAGGGGACCGCCGGAGGCGGCGTTCGTACGGACCAAACGGCGGCGTCCGACGGGGTCTGGTGAAGCAGAAACTGGAGAAGAAGAAGAAGAAGCTTGGTCTGGTCTTTGGGAGAGCAAAAATGGCCGAATGGGGGGTTTGAGTAGAGAGAGAGAGAGCTGGTTATTATCTCAAAAATTTAAATTAATTGAGGTGATTGGTAGGTGGGCATTAATTGGTGAAATGATCTACTACCCTTGGATGCTTGACACTTGTCCATTGTTCTTCTTAAGGGCATCCAATGGCCATCAATTACTCTTCAATTTTCAGCAGCTTGGGGGAGGAGAAATGTCCATTTTACCCTTCCTTCAATTATAAAGACAAAGTCCTAAGCTTAAGGGGCATTATGGTCTTTTTACCTCCGACGTTCGAAACGTCGTTTTTCTCGTTTCTGACTTCTTCGATAGGGCGACGACCAATCCAATTGACATTGGAATTCTTGATTTTCCTTTTTCAAACTTTTCAGGACTCAATTATGATCGTTCCTTCTACCAGACGTGATTCCAGCCTATTCCAAACCAACGGGCGGCTTCTGCAGACTATACGCGTATCAACCCCGTGATTCTCATCACGTTTAGAGCTCGTCAATTCATGGCGGCCTTGGTTGTCATGTAATTGCGAGGGCTTATCGCTAGTCCCTGTGGTCTCGATCGTTACAGTTCAATTTAGGATAATTTTGCAAATCGTGCGTTGGTTAAGCGGCATCACCCGCGCTCCAATCGTACGACTCTCGCATGATAATCCTTAATTGTTCTTAGATCAGCCTTTTTGCAGTCCTAAATATCCCCTCGACAATCCTTATGGTCAAAGCGCCGTTTCCTATTCGAGTCGCCTAGGTCCACGTATCTCGTCTTGCGTTAACCTTTCCCCTTTGGTCAGTCTTCTCATATTGATCAGATTTGAGCGAAATACAACTGAAATACATCGCTTGATATAAATAAACTTCTCATTATAGAGTCTGAAGTTGATTGAAAATTAGAATATCACAGGTGTTGTACAGAGTCAAGTGTATAGAGTGATATAGCCCTGGTAGAGGCAGAGCACGCTTTTGTTGGAAGTGCTTGTGTTCAAGCAATCACATTTTTCTGTTATCTTTTACTTGATTATTTGGTGGAATCCAACCAGTAGGCTATTAGTGTAGGACAGTGAACGTAGGCTTCATAAAGCCGAACCACTGTAATCTTGTGTGCATTGCCGTCTTTTATAAACTCATATCTGTTTACTTTCCAGTAAAAGCAATGCGTGACTCTGCTAATACATGTGCATCTATCAAACTCGAGATTTTTCAATTCCGCATTATTTTTAGAAGTTTGATTATAAACACTTATTCACCCCCTCTAGGTGTATAGCCTAGCCTGAACAATATCGAGAACTACTCAAGTTCTTGAAATCGACATGTTACGTGTCTTGGGCATTGTGATTGCCAAGAAGCACTAGCCATTGCAAATAATGAAAATCGAGATGATTAAAAGAGACACGTCCAATTATCAAAAAAAAAAAAACAACAACAACAACAAAGAGACACGTCCAGTTAAGGCCTGATGCGGTAAGCAATTGCTTAAAAATAAAATTATGTTCATTGACTGCATGAAGTCAAAAGTGGTTTTGGCCAATCTTCTAATTATGCATCAAGGGGCATGACACAAGGCAATTGAAGAAAATCAACGGTAATGGTAACCCAACCTATATAATTGGAGATCTCATAAAGTAGGTTCATATTGATAATAACAAGTCGATTGTTGATCTAGTTACGCACTATTAAGATTTATATCCCTCCTAAGGTGAGAATAGTGCAAGCCTACAAGGAAACCAAGGTTGAGCTAAGCTCTTAATGAATTCCATAGCCATTACTGGTGCTGTATTAAGCTGCAAAATACACTTGATGGAATCACCTGTATAAGTGTGGATTGACGCCGCTCCTATGAGAATTTTTGTCAAAAATTTCTAGAGCACTTATGAACAAACCAAGTAAGCGCATGGCCTATTAGCGTAAAACCGCTTTGAACAACAAACTTCGTGGGAGTATAATGTGATTGGTGAAAATCATGATTCACAAAAAGAATTGTTAGTTCATAGAAATTTTTTACTTCACCAATGATTTCTTGAATTATATTTCATTCTCTCTAAGGCTGGTTCATATCCTAATCAACACCAGTTCCAATGCATTGTGCTCCAATAACCCAGCATTATTTTATTTTTTATTTTTCAAAAAAAAATTGAAATACGTAGGGGATTATTGGATATTTTAATAGTTTTGAAATATTATTTTGTAATTATTTTGATAAAATTATGATAACAATGATTAGCCATCAATTCGATTTTCTAATGGTCGTATAACGGCTTTACAACGGTCATATAATAACTTTATAACGTGTGATTTATATCATCATAAATTATTCATTATTCTACAACAGTTTTATAACGGCCTCTCAGCGGCTTTATTTTAGTTGAATATATATTGATTCTCAATAAACGATCTTCTGTGAACTTTAGTATTTCTACTAGAGAGTTTTTCTCTTCCTTCATCTTCTTCGCTGAGTTATAAAAATAACGTTGTTCATATTCCTTCTAACACTTAGTGTGAAGTATAGAAGAATGTCTATCGTATCTTGGGAAGATAGCCACTACAAGCCTTATGCATCGAGTTCCGCACTCCGAGGAGCGGAATTATCCTCAAGGACAGTGCTTGCACTCCTCAAACATTTATTCTTATTTTTCTCGTCTTTTCCAATATATTTACTAACATTGTTATTTTTGTATGTTATCTAACATTATTTCCAACAGAATGTGAGTTGGGTTTCACATAGACGTTTATGGAATTTACATGCATCTTGCAGTTAACATCGATAATAATGAGTAGCGGCTGGCAAGTGACATCGCTGGATTTTTTTTCACTCTCACATACGAGGGTTACTAATCGAAATGGCAATTTCCGTTTCCATTTATCGCACAAGTGGTATGGCTTTCGCAATTCGCCGTCGTCATCTTATTATATATCAACGGATCTGGATGAATTAATGAATTAGTCCTGATATGCTTAACATACAATGATTACAAGTATATTAAATAAAAACATAGATTCATGTTGGTACAAATCTGACTTTTGAGAGAAAGCTTGCCTCTCCTAGCTATGGTTACGTTTTTGAATTTCATACATTGGTTCTCCAAAAGAGTCCAAAAAAGAAACTATAGGAAATGGCGTTAGCGGGATATTTATTACCCATCTCTCTCTCTCTCTCTCTCCATGCAAGAATCTGCTTCATTTTGTTTGATTTAATGATAAGTAGAAGCTCATTAAATTCTCATTCTTCTATGTTATATGAACTAACATGAAAGCAAGGAGGTTAGTAGGAAAGCGCCTTAAACTATCGATGCTGTAAGCTTCCCTGCCCGACAGCATGGAGTAATGTTAGAATTCTAGCTTGTCGTCCAATTTTTTGTTGTGTATACAGGCTGTTGTTCAAAGGGTTGCAGTTCGTTCTCTATACTGCAGCACTAAACGATCCATAGATTTTTTTAGGTTCATTGTCATGTGAGTACATGGAAGATGCCATTTTGATTCTCGTGTTTAATAGCTGTGATTTCAGTCCACCTTTTTCAGCATCTGAATATGAATTCAATGTCTTTAGCTTGTTACTCCTATAATTTTTTCGCCGTGACTTCTCGGCAAATCTAGTTGTTCGACTTATTCTTCCTCAAAATTGCACGATATTAGCCTGCGAGGTATTCTTTGTTATTGCTCCAGTTGTGAGATGCACTGATTTCACTGTAGTAAATATGTTCTCAATTTCAGGTCAAACACAATCAATCTGATATTGCTCATGAAGGTGGCTAACTGGCATTCCTGCTGCTTCTAGATTCGGAAAGCGGACCATTCTAGGCTGCCGCTTCCACTAGGCTTGATTGTCTACCCAGTAACGAGGTATGAAATATATCTAGGAATTTCGTAGACCAAGAGTGAAGAGCCCACTTTGAAGATGATGCCCTCCTTAGTTTCCTTCATTTTTGTCACAGGACAATCTGTCGGAATTCATTACCATGGATGGAGTTCGGATGCTGCAACATGTGAGATTCACTTGCCTAGTATGTCCGATCATATTCTGCTTTGACTATGCAAGTGGAAGATGAAATTTTCATCTTGCTACTGCCAGGGTCGCTGTACATTGTTTATGGCTACTGGTCTCAATTGCTAATTTTGTCGTGGTGTCATCTTTTGTAATAACGTTAGCCACTGTGAGAACCCCATCTCAATTTGAGCTCGTCAACAAGGAATTCTACTCAACTTTCCAAAAATTTGTGCTTTCATGTTCGAGTTGGATTAGAGTTGTGCGATCTAGTTATGTATGAGATCGTTTAATAGCCTCAGATCCATATTTTGAAATTTGAGACACGACACCTCCTAGAGCCAACCCTGAAGAGTGAACAACCTAGATCATTGGATTATCCGATGATATATAGGGGACAGATCTCCGCCAACTCCTCAAGGATAGAAAAATAAAGGAATAAGTTTTTAAAACTTGTCAAGAAAATGTAATTGAGTTTTAAAATTTTAAAAAAGTGCAATTAGTCCTAAAACTTGTGAGAAAATACAATCATGCTCTAAAGCTTGTCAAATGGGTGAAATCTAATTATTTCGTTGATTGCACTTTTTAAAAGTTTTTAGGACTCGATTGCACTTTCTAAAAATTGACTCAATTGCAATTTCATGATAAATGTTATCTTTCATAGCACCTATTCTAAAAAATAAAATAAAAAAATAAGGGGGGCAAGTACCGCCGATTGATCGACAAAGCCCTTAAGTTTGTGTGTTACAACATTCCATAGCCGAGTTATGGGAACATGGAAAGAGTCAAGATCCGCTAAGATCTGAGAATCCGAATCACTACCCTTACTAATAAAAGCAATTACTCCATGCTGATACCGAACCTTGACACGATTAGCTTCTCTCCAAGTATTTGATTCAATTTTGTGACTCCATTTCCGCTCGTCAATCAATCCAAAGCACTTGCACTACGTCAAAAAAGGACAGAAGATGGAATGAAAGGGCACATCTCTATACAATAGGTAATTTGAATTGCTATTGGTACAATACAGCCTTCATCCACTAAAATGAATAGAAGCTGAGTGGAGAACAAGCCAAAGCTACAGGTGTTGTCACCGTTTGCTGCCCCTAAAAATACACTTCTGCCAGAATTCCCAGTTTGCAGCACAACCCCATGAATGAAGAAGGGAGGAGGGGGAGAGGGTGGGGAGAGGACCATAAAAAGAGGATGGAGCATGAACTTAAAAGAGGAAGAAAATTATTGACTAACTCCATCCATTCCCTCTCCCGTTGAAGTTTGGTCCCCTCGAGTCTGATGAAGAGCTCGGAATATAGCTGGATCTCTTCTTCTTATGGGTATTCCATGTTAATATATGCCCGTTCCACCCAACCCTCTTAGCACCCTGATACTCAGGTTTTTCAATGCTGTCAGTCTTCAATCTCTTCGGCACAGAACCGTAAGTATCTTCACTGTTATCCTCACTTGCCACAGGCATATTTTCATCATCCAAGTCAACTGCACTGTCATGAAGTAACTCAGTCGACTCGGAAGGAAGTTGATCCGTTTTCTTCTCCTTAAATGAGAACTTGGAAATATCTTCTCTGCTTTCACTTTCCAATTCCGACACGGCATCATTGCTAGCTGAATCATTGGCACTTGAGAGGATATCATCTCTCCTCTTTCCTTTTACTGGGAACTTTGATGACCCTTCTCCATCTTCATTCCCCGGTTCTGATCCTGTACCGATTAACCCATTGCTCTCAGAAAGAGGGTAATTCTTTCTCTTCCCTCTGCCAGAACGTTTAGATATTTCTTCACCATTTTCTACTGCCTTCAACCACTGCAAATCACTCAGAGTATCTGCATAAAGAACCTCCTTTCTTCGTCGTTTTCCAGTGATGTTGCTGACGTCATGATCAAAACCCTTGGACTTGCCTGCCTTCACATCAGGTGTAGAATAGGCCCACTCTGGCACTTCATGTTCTTCCATGAGACGGGACCTGTAATTTTCCCTTTGCCTTCTCTCCTCGTCCATCTTCTCAAAGAGCCAGAACTCTTCATCTGATCGTGCGGCGAGGCGGTTGATCTCTCTCTCGCTTGGCACATCTGTGCCCAATGATCTGCTACCTTTACGCATTATCTCTTCTAACATCTCCTTTCGGTCCCGAGCTGTGACATTAAATTTAAACAAATTTCATGCTTGAAATTAAGAGAAAATATACTGAAGGAACTATTTCACATGTATTGTTTCATCTATGACCCAAATAAAAGGACTATTTAGAAACTAGACAGGTTCTGCAGTACACAGCATTCTCGATGAGTCCAAGACTGCAGTATGGTCAACAATCATGAACAAAATATGCAGTTTCTATGACTTAATTTCTTCCTGCGTCCAAATGGCCTTGCCACAATTTGGTCTCGATGAGTCCAAGACTGCAGTATGTTAAACAATCATGAATAAAATATGCAGTTTCTCCTCCAGTACCTTGCTTTCTAACTTTTTCTAAACTGTAAGCAAGGCACAACAAACACACTTGTGTAACTGTAACCGTGTATGCTGAGTGCGCATATAGACCTAAAGCAAGAAACACAGCTCAATCATCAATTAACACAAGTTACTATCCAGTCGCTGATAAGGTTACAGGTAACTCATTTATAATAAATCTTTTAATAAAGACATCTCGTATAGCCTTTACGAGCACAGTTCAATCTCTCTATCTCTTCTTTTTCTTTTGCACTTCAGATCAGTCAATTGCACGAACTTCTATGTATTACCATAACAGGTGATTGAGCAAAAATTAGTGGATGATAAGCACTAAAATATAAGCACAACTCACCCGTGGAAGTCGTATTAAAAAGACCAGCCTGGATAACCTTAGCATCAATACCCATCTTTTGTTTTGCACGCTCCAGAATTACCTCCTCAATTGATCCAACACTAACCAATACAAAAACTCTGACCTCTTTCTTCTGTCCTATTCGATGAGCCCGATCCTCTGCCTGCTGATCCATTTGGGGGTTCCAATCACTGTCAAATATTATTACTGTATCTGCTGTTTGCAAATTCAAACCAAGGCCTCCAGCTCGAGTGCTCAAAAGGAACATAAAGTACGGGGAATCGGGAGCATTAAATTGCTTGAGCAAAAGCCCCCTTTCTTCAGTTTTCGTTGAACCATCCAGCCTAAGATATTTGAAATCATGAAGTTGTAAATAGATTTCAAGAATGTCCATAAGACGAGTCATTTGTGAGAAAAGTAGGACCCTATGCCCGGATCTATGGAGTTTCGGAAGCAAGCGGTCAAGTAGCTCAAACTTCCCTGATGCTCTGATGATCTCATCCTTACGCCACATGTTGTATTCTCCAACAAAAAGGTAAGGATGGTTACAACATTTGCGAAGCTGCATTGAGAGGTTCTGCAGAGACTTTGATTTTCCAGATCCTGAAATGGGTTAGATAAGTAAGCAGGCTATTGACTGAACTCGAAACCAAAAAAGCCCCTATAGTTACTTCCCATTACTCAAGCCCATTAGAGTAACTTTCATAATTAAAGATAACATTGTGAAAGGTTATTTATGAACAGATTATACAATTAATACACTTCCCAATATGTGCTGAAATATGTTTTGAGTGATGTCATGGGACAACATACAGAAATGGTCAAGGAGCATAAGCTACAAACCAGTATCTAGTCCAACTCTGCCAACATCCGTCACTTGTTGATAATATACTTTCTGCCAAGCTGACATATCACATTTCAATATAACCTGGGACTTCCCTGGAAGGAACTTCTCCACTTCATCTTTCTTTCTTCTCAATATGAACGGTCTTATAACCTTGAGAGTGAAACACAATTAATTAAAAAGAAGAAAATGGTTGAAAGTGGGACCAGATAATTTGACAACCAAATGTTTATACATACTTGATGCAAACGATTAATAATTAATAACTCTTCTTCATCCGTGAGGGATAAATCACCACGGTCCGCAAAGGGTGCATTAAACCATTCCTCAAAATTCCGAACTGAATTGAAAATACTTGGAAGAAGAAAATTAAGCAGCGCCCATAGTTCCTGCAAACTATTCTGAATTGGCGTGCCCGTTAAAAGAAGCCTCCGTTGAGTCTGATAGCTGCATAAGAGAACTTCCACTAATTAGACTACTCCCAAAACAATTAACTAAATCAGTCAGCTGAACCAACATATATAACAACATAAGTGGATAATGGTCAAGGGCCGCATTCAAACAGAAATAGATTCCAAAAGTCCGCCTTTTACATATATGCTTTACTTTGTGAGCAGGCATTTCTGATGGTATAAAATAATCAATGTAAAGCAGTTTGACGTGGATTAACTTGGTGCACCAAAATACATTTAACAATTTTTTTCTCATCAAATCACTAAGATACACCTCGAAAACGCTCACATATTAGATTTGTATGAAAAACCATAATCTAAAAAATAAAGGTGTTGAACCATCTCCTGCTCATTGAAGACCTACACATATAGGGAACTGTATCTGAACACACAACTCATGTTAGAGCGAAGACTCTATGACTCAATATAAGACAATTTGATCGCTGCAATATGATATCACCAGCTTTGGATTTTTAAGTCAACTTATCGCAGCCAAATGGACTTGCCTTTTCTTCTAAACGCGGTTTTGACATAAATACTGGAAAAACATTCTGCAATGAAAGCACTGAGATTTCCCTAAGATAATCAAGGGAAGCAGAAGAAAATCACTGTCCTTGCACTCCTGTAAAGTTAATATACTCCTTCAATGCATATCTAGGTAAAGAGTATTATTCATCTACACCAAATCATGATATTGTTAAACACTATCCTTGTTGTTTAACAAAATATAGTAGGGCAAAAACTTGGAAAGTTCTTCGATGGAAAACATGAGAGACAATTTTGCAGCATCGCCGATGCAGTGAGTAAGGATAAGAAGGCATAATTTTCAGCAGTTGAAGATGTCAGTATTGATGGTAATAGTCAGTTGGAGCAGAATGCACCAATGGCGGATTAATCAAGCAAATAAAAACTTCAGTAGCATCATACCCAGATACAAGAGTCCTTGTAAGGGAACATTCGTGATTCTTTAATCGATGTCCTTCATCTATAATCAAATAGTGCCACTGAATTTTCTTCAGGAATGCTTTATCTCTCATGATGAGGCCGTAATGAGTAATTAAGACATTAAATTTCCCCTCTCCAGATAACTCTTCTCTCATCACCTTTCTCTCATCCAGACGTCCATCATAAAGCACAGCTGCAATACTGGACATGAAGAAAATAATAAGCATCTGAAAGATAAGTGAGGCATGCAAGCAACTGCAAGCCCATCACATATGAGAGAGAGGGAGGAAGGGAGGGAGGGAAACCTTGGAGCCCAAGTTGAAAACTCAGTAATCCAGTTTGGCAGCACAGCCTTTGGAGCCACTATCAAATGAGGGCCTCCAACACCCTTGTTTTCCATGAGATAGGCAATCAATGAGATGGTCTGTATTGTTTTCCCTAACCCCATCTCATCAGCTAGAATACCATTTAGGTTGTTATTAAATAATGAAACCATCCACTGAAGTCCCTCCAATTGGTAGGGCCTCAATTCTCCACCTTGAAGCATGGATGGCTGCTCGGTTACCTGTAGAATCCGCAATTGATTTAGAATATAGTACAGACAGGCAAAATGATGTGATGAAAAACATAATGGAATTATTTCAGTGGAAAAAAGCGTAATGGGCCATTCACATAAGAGCACCTACTTAGCAATCTAAAGGTCTTATGCTGGCAAAGATTGAACATCCAAGTGATATCTTAAATTCATTGGAGACATGAAATGCTGAAGCCAGTAATTCTTCTCCACTGATCACGTTATAGCTCATAAGGTAGTAAGAGAATATACTAGAGAGGCATTCTATACAAAAAGAAAAGAAAAGATACAGATAATAATGGTTTTACCTTTTCCTGAATGGAATGGATAGCGGAGTTATATTGCCGCTGACCCTCAAGTAAGTCACTGGAGTCATCATTGCGATCTGATTCAGAGACATCAACCTCTTCCTCCGGAAGTACATCTGCAGGAGTTCCACTGCTTGAAGCATCCAACTCAGCCAAATCAGCTTCAGAATCTTTAAGATCATCAATTTCATCAGCATGTCCAGCATCTTTTTGACGCTGGACAGCAGCTCCCAAATTGTGAAGCAGCTGGTTCGTCTCTTGAAGAAACGTATTCAATCGCAAATTTTTACTTTTCTTTACCATTCTCATATATTCTTCCTGATCATCAGCCTTCAAAGCTTGGATTCTCAATTTTTCAGCACGTGTAGCACGCTGTCTTTGCCTTGCATGCCAGGCCTGCATCAAATAATTATTGATCAAACTAACGAACATTTAGAAGAGAAGTTAATGTATTCTTAACTCCTCATAGATACTATGCAACAGATAATATATATGGACAACTCCTATCACATCACCGTAAATTTATTTCCTTCCAAGTTCCAACATTAGCCAAATATCCCGGTGAACAGCACCCCCAAAAGAGAACTGGAAATACTATTAAAAAAATCGAAAGCCCATACAAAAGAGGAAGAAAATAATGATGATCCTCATTGGACTTCATAACTGATTTGGGCCATGATTCCTAATTGGTCAAAAATAAAAGTACCATCCTAAATGTGAATGAAGAACAAAACTATCTCAAGCCCACTTCTAAGTTGGAGTAGTTTCATCATCTTATTTCACACTCAAAAAACCAAACCTTCTTTGTTTCAAGTGCCTGAAGGTTGCTTTCCAGGTAAGGAAAAGTCTATGAAGCCATTTGACCAAGGTTATCACATCCTCTTTAACTGTATGAGAAGTTTCATATGCCAGATAATTAATGAGGCTGAATATATCCAATCCAGCATCAGACCTTCGACTCAAGATGGCTGTACTTTGAAAATAAATATGAGATCGGCCTGCAGTGCCAAACGATCACAGGAACTACATTCTAATGTTGACTACCCATTTTGTGAGATATAAATACCAAAAAAAAAAAAAGGACAGGAGAGAAGGATGCCTACCTGGATCCCATCATTCCTCTGCTTTCTTTGCTTTAGAGAAGCCTGATTTTGTAAATGGAATTCTCGTACTGCATTGAGAATTTCTGCAAAAAATTTCCTTTTTTTGGTCTCTACAAGATTCTTTTCTTCTTCTTCCAATCTCGAGAGCCTCTGCAAGTCAAAATTGAGGTACCGGCATGATATAAAAGCTTTTCCCCGACATTCTAATTCATGTCTATAACCAAATGAAATCTAAATGTAACTAAAGGGTGCTGCAATTCAAAGTTAATTATGAACTTAGTTATTGCCATATAGAATAGGAACAGATAGCAAATATCTATTTCATACCATTGAATTCGTAACCAGATATTATCTCATGTTATCTCATGCAAGTCACTTCACAAACTATTCCAGTATTTCCCCTCCTAATAGCACCTAAAAGAAATGTTGACAAGTGCTTCATCACCAATCAAATTACCTCTGCATCCCGTTTCTTTCTGAAATGATCATCAGCTTCCACGGCAAAAGCATCCCCAACACCATATTGAGTGCGGCGCAATCGCATCATACCCCAGTCAAACAATTGCTTGTCAGGGTATGCACAGTTCAATCGAAGCCAGTACTCTGAACTTACTTGGGAACGAACCTTACTTTGCAAATCTGCTAGCTGCCAGCCAAAAAGTGTGCCCAGAAAGTCAGAACTCCAATCATCCATCAATATCCAAATGCTAAATGAAACAGAAATGTGGATATTTATGATGAAAGATAAATTACGTCCTGCGACAATTGAAGTTATATAGCTGACTGCAAACCCAATAAACAAAATGAAGGTTGCACATGAATCACTAGCTTAATCATGAAGTTCTACTTCATTTAATGCACAAGACATTTCAAACAGTTAAACAGTTTTTCAGCCATTCATCACACAAACACAGTCAAAATTCTCCTACAATAAAGGTTCAACATCTGACAGCAACCTTTTCTATTACTTCAGTCTAGAGTCTAGATAAGGAAGAGCTATGGACCTTGCGACACAAAACCTTCAAATGCTACAATCACATTAAAATCTCAAGATCAAGATCCAATCAACAGTCTGTTGTAAAAGCATTATCAACATCAACAACACCTTTATGGCTTTATCCCAAACTTGTAAAAGCATTATATAAGGAACAAATTAATAAGCAAAACAATCCGAAGAACATTAAGCAAGCATTTACCTTCAGTCCATAAAGTTCAAGTAGGCACTTCGTCTGTAGATCCTCCCCTCTAGTTGACGGCAATTCTAAACCAAGATTCAAAGTATCAGTTAGCGAAACAGAATAGTGTGACATATGGCTTTAAGCCCTAAAAGGATGTGTACTGAACATGAAGCAGTGTGGATGCCTTAGATAAACAACCTACTAAAAAATGCTTTTTCCCAAGATAAGAGAACTCATGCCACAACATGCCATGGTATAAAGTGAATCATGTGAGGATGCATGACAAAGTCGAGACCATAGTAACCTTCTAGTTCGCTTATGCGATGCTGGACTTGGCTTTGAAGACGCTTATCCTTTGATTCTGCCAATTTAGAACCTGACATGCAATTTATCCGCTGTCTCAAGAGTGCATCCTCAAATTCTGCAAGTAAGTCTCGTCTACTAGAGTTAACATAGTCAACCTGCATTAAAGGTATTACAAAACATGAATTTTGAAAGAAAATAAAAGAAAATTCAATCAAACAAACCAGCAATGAAGGAGCAACTAGTGTTTCTTGTTATTTAGCATGGTCAATAATATTTAAGATGATCCAGAGTACCTAATTCACAAGCACAACCATTATAAGGTTCAATCAACAAGAATAACCAAACACCAAAGTGAAAATGACAATCCGAGGGACATATTATATTGCAGAATATTGCCCAAACCAAATTACGGCAATGCAAGGAAGAAACCAAATCTACAGAACTCTTCACCATGATTGATTCCATGATGAAAAAAAATGCGGTATAGCAAAGTTCCAATATAATTTTTTCCCAAAAAAACCCACACCACTTCCGAAAGTTGCTGTATTCTAACCAATGCAGGCATCAGAAAGAGCTACTCAACTCAATTCATCACATATTAAACTCAAAATGTCAAAAAGCGCATGTAAGAGCAAAAAGCTTAAACCACGACTTTACTTGAGCAAGATCCGTTCTATAGGAGACTCATACCCCAGTGCTTGACTTCAAAGTGAAGCTCCAACCTTTGTACTATAAGAATATTAAGGAAAACCACTGTGGCGATACTGGCTAATTAACTAGAAAGGCCATAAGACAGATTGGAACTCACTTGCAGCACTCCCAGAAAGAAGGGGCAGCAATTAGAAATCAATGTTGAGATTTTGTGCCTATGAACCAGGTAGTCAGAACACGAGAAGGAAAGGAGTGAATTTCCATCAAACTTGGTACCCAGTATATCGGGTTTGTTCCATAGAATAGGCAACCCAAGAAAGTCCACAAAACTACTCACATAACATATGCTCGCAAAACTGCCGAATCCAAGACCCTTACATAGCCCCAGAGGGCATCTGAAAATTATAAAAAGACGACAACTTGCAGGCAATCATCAAATCTTATGCCGCAGCAACACCGCATACTAAGAGGAGCGTCGCCAAAACCCTAAATTCACAAAATTGTCCAGCCCAGTTGCCAAAATTCAAAACAGGGCATTCCGCAATTTCTTTCAAAATCCCAATTGAAAGCAAACACCGCAGAATCCCATCGCAGACTACTTCGGATCAAGAACGACACGCATCGGAAACCAAATAAAACCCCAAAACCAACAAACGGAAACCCTCACCGAACCCTTCTCGACCGCCGGGACCTCCTCGGATCCGCCGCCCGCGCCACCGTCTCCCTCGCCGACCCCGCCGCCCTCCCCATCCCCGCCACCCGCGTCGTCGCAGATGGAGGAGACGGCATTCAGCAGGTCGGGGGGTAAGGGGAGGTTGCGGGAGATGAGACCGAGGGCGCACATCAGCGACTTCGTCTTCTCCACGCCATCGAGCGACGAATCATCACGCTCCCGCACCTGCTCACGCCGCTGCTGGGGCTGGGGCTGGGGGCTCTCGAGCTGAGCCACCATGAGAGGCGCGAAATCGATTCAACGGCTCGTTTCCTTCGCGTGCTCTCCTTTTTTTAACGGTTATTTAAAAGGGGGGAAATCTGAAGGCAAAGAGAGGGAAAGGCAAATATAAAGGTCGGATTTTTACGTGGGTCTTCTTGTTGTTGCTCTGCTGCTTTGAGTTCGATCAGGGGGTCTCTCTCTGTCTCTCTCTCTCTTTGCCTTGTGAGTTTTGTCCGAGGGGAAGAGGGGAGTGCTTGAGGGGGTGAAGTTACTGAAATGGGCATGGGTATCTCTTCTTATTACCGAACCGACCACCAGGGTCAACCTCGAGAGTTCCAAAAGGAGGTACCCCAACATCTAATTTCTTCCCTTTTTTGATATTTTTGTGGCCTTCAATTCCAGATCCTGTCCATCCGGAATTTCTTTTCACGACATGAATTCTCAATTTTTCAATGTTGGTCCGTATGGGGAAGAGTCATAGCAAGAGAAGGGAGGGATTTCAAAAATCTACCAATGTAATTTTTATTTGTATAAATTAATGTTTCTTAATCATTTCAAATCCATCGTTTACATTCTCACACAGATTACTGAAATTAAAAAGATAATATTATTCCCAACAAAACTCCAACTCAACCCCTTCTTTCTCTCTCCACCTTCTTATTTGTGGTGTCTCGATTCTGCATTACTATCGAGCTTGACATTGTAGTGAAGTTTGAGACCTCAAGATCTAGAGCTCTAGCTTGACGCCATCGTCGGAGCTCAAGGCCTCTTAATCTAGAGCTCAAGCTCGATAGGCACCAAAAATATAGATCTCTAGATATAGGAAATGCTTAGTGCTCAAGGCTACCAAATTTGGAGCTCGAGCTCGAGACACGGGTGAAGCTTAAGGCCCTAAAGTTGGCCAAGATCTCGACAGCCATCCACCAAGATCAACTACCACATGGGTGGGGAAGACGGATGGGGAGAGAGAGATGGAAAATACATAACAGGAGGGGAGAGAGAGACAAGTTTTGCTAGGGAGAATGTCGTAGTCGACGATGTGGTGGCTCACCTTGGCGCAACAACGCGGTGGTGGAGTGGCAAGGCGAGGCGACAAGAAAGGTGGCTAAGTTGTGGTTCGGTTTAGTTTCGATGGGGTCTCCAAGGAGGGTAAATTTGGAAAAGTCGGAGTGCAAATCTGAAAGGAAAACAACAATCTCATAGAGAGGATCATGACTATAACGAATAACAGATGCAATTTGAAGTGAAATCGCGAAGACCGAGCATACAAATCATAGAAAATTGACGTGGGAACAAAAATCGAGACTGTTTCTTAGATTTTCTTGGAAAAATAATCTAACTTGTATCATGTAATTGGGTGCCTTGCCGCGTAAGGGGGGACTTTCTAGGACAAACTTGTATGATTGGAGAAGGAAAAAGGGTACATCTAACTGTTCCTAGAGAGTACATCGAAATAAAGCGTAATTTGATCGACATGCTTTAGAAATACACTTAAGTCAATAACCAACCCACAAATAATACACTTAACTTAATAGCCAACCGTTAGTCATAACCAGACTTAAATATATATGCCGTGACCCTATCAAAGCTCTCATCCGAGGAGCGGGTTTAGAGGTGATGTCGAAAATGGACCATTGGTTCTCAATCAGCGCGAGTTCTCCAAACCCTTACCTCGCACGGTGTTGAGAGGTTCATCTAGTTTAATTCCCCTAAGAATGCTCAATCCTATGAGAAAGTTGCCACCAACCTGATAAGATCGACTAGAAGTCAAGTAAGATATCAAATGGGCCTCACTTCTTATTCAATCAAATATGCAAGTAACGGAATTTGATATATAATTTATATAACCAGTTATATAAATACAATCTTTTACTCAATTATGAGTCCTCGAGGTCTTGTCCCTAAGGGTCCATGGCGATGTTTTTTGTGTTTATTATAGTCCTAATATGTGGTCTAACCATCCAACAAAACACCAGTAAAACACGAGTAACCGGATTCATACCTTAGCTTCTAGCATCAAAGGGATGATCCGAAGGACATGAACTTGGAGCTTCTTTGGTGATTATCTCTTTTATTTGAAGTTATCCCTTCTATTTGAAGTTATCCCTTCACAATCTTCCATCAGGTGATATGCTTCAATTGCTTCACTTGCAGGATGATCTGGGCATAACACATACACTGCATTTTCAAGTTAGTACAATGTGTTAATCAAGGAAGTCTTCAAAACTTATTGTACTTGAAATCCATCTCAAGCGGTCAGCTTGAATCTTTTATTTAGATTAGATAATGTTTTTAACTCTTGTACTTAACATTTATTGTATACTTTGGATTAGTTAGGTCCACTGTCAATGCAACATTATATTTTTAATTTTGCTATAGATTTAGGTCATTTGACTTTTATTAGATACAATTCTTTCAATTCATCTATACATATTGAGGTTTTCTAGAATCTTTTCTATAGTTAATCTAACGACTAAAGCTATGTATCTCTTTGAAAGACAACATCAAAGCACGTTCTAGATGTGGTATATCTTATACTAGTTCATTGTACTTTTCCCTCTACCGAGTATGCTCGGTCGTTGACATAATAAGACCATGGACATTGAGTACACTTAAGTTTTTACCCAAGGCACTATAACCTTGTTCTAGGAAGGGAGGAAAAAAGCAATATAAGTATGTGTTTATTTCGCAGAAAATGATTGATTTTGAAAATATTTTCCCAAAAACAATGACTTATATCACCTGCAAAATTAAAAGAATGAAAAAAACTTCATCATCTTCGAAAGTGTTTAGACATAAATTGTTGTGGGAAAAGTACTAAAAAAACCTCAACCTATTACATTGGTACAAGTTCAGTCATGAACTTTCAAATTGAAACCTTTTTGTATGAGAGCCATCCAATCAATTTAGGTAGAAAATCGATGAGTGGACTCCAACCGTCCTATGTAGCATAATTGGCATTGACGTGGACTTTTTTTTTGTAATTACTTAGTAAACTTTTTGAGTTTTTTCTCCTTTTTTCCTTTCCTTTTTCTTTTTGTCGGTGGCCGATTGTCAGCCATAGATGAGGATTGGCCTTGTCGAGCCGTGCCTGGGCGTAAGCGAGCCCTCCTCACCAGATCTGGAGATGTTGAACCTCGCCTAGGCTAGGACGGCCTGGTCAAGCCTTGCCCCAAAGAGGCTTGCTAGGCCAACTCTTACCCAGGCAAGGCCTCCCTAGCCGGGGCCGGGGCGAGGAGTTGCCTCACCAGATCTAGCAAGGAGGACTCAATGGCACTTGTCCTCACCGGCCATGGGCCTATGGCCAACGGCTGACGATCGAGAAAAAGGAAAAGGGTAAGAAAAAAAGGAAAAAAATTATTTAAAATATATATAAATACATCAACGCCGAGCGTGTGCCACGTAGGAGGGTCAACATCAGCTATTTTCGACCTAAATCGATCATATAGACTAAATTGATATTAATACAAAAAAGTTTAAGACTAAATCAGTTCAAGACTAAATCAGTTCAATTGGAAGTTTTAGTACTAAATAGAAACCAACGTAATAAGTTTATGACTTTTTTGATACTTTTCCTAATTATTGTCAATAATGAAAACATATTTCATTGAATAATCATTGCAAGCTAGACAAGCCATTTTTTGAAAAATATTTTCGAATTATTTGTTTTTTGGGAAACACAAAAAGCTTAAAAGTTCGATCAAGAACTAACGGAAATTCCAACCTGCTTGGCATGGCAATCTTGCAGACCTTGAGTTCTTATTTGACCATTCCCGCTCCTCTCGAAGATAATCCACAATGAACTCGAGCATCATTCCTCTCGTGTAAATGAGCCAGCGAGCATTTGCTCGACCAGGTTGATCCACTCCTTCAAGTCCTCCAGCCCATCCTTCGATTCTCGTCGAATGAGGACGTGATATCCCTCAATCGATTTCTCTTGGCACGGCACGACTCCTCTTGACCCTTGTCTCCGACAACAGCCATAGCAATAACATCCGATTCCGACATCATCTCGACCACTTGATATGCACCTCCAAGTCTCTCAAGTGTGTTCCGTACAACTTACTCTAATATCACCTATCACGGGTCGACCCTTGAAAGTTGAAATAACGATGGTGTGGCACTTAGGGTTTCTTTGACTCGTTCACTCCTAACAAGGGTCACCTGAGTTCAGCTATCACGCCCCGCGTTCTAAGGCGAGCACGCCACTCCACCAATACCATTCTTAAACCCATGATAGGTAACCACGAAATTAGATGAAATGAAATACGCATGCGGAAAGAAAATAAACAAATGCCTCCGTACCAACTAGACTAAAGAATGTCTTGGGATAACAATATGCATATACCTAACATAAAATAAGGGTTCACCTACAAATGGTCAAGGTAAAGTGATAAGGCAGCTTATACATAAAATATCGAAAGAAGACTGAGGGCCAAAAACTCAAAAGACAACCCATGGTCCTCAAGCAAAATCTCACATCTACTGAAAACACCTCAAAAGAAAACCCACGATGTCTAAGGCTACTAGATGGAGCTACTAGTCTCATCTTCGTCTTTATCTTTGTCTTCTTCGGATCGCCTAGGCAAATCAGCAACATTCTTCAGGACTTGGGGTTTGAAAAACAAGTCTCATAACGGGGTGAGATTTACATATTAACAAGGTATCCCTAAACCTAGGCAAGACCGTTAGTACTCCTAGACACAATTCTAAACCATAAGCAGAGATACAGCAAGAAAGGCACATGGTAATCAATCATCAAAGCACATCATCAAATTGGCATATAAACCACAACCCAAGGCATGTATGAAAATATGAGACCAAACTTAACGTACTAACATTAAAGTTCATTTCATCGCCTCTGCCCGCGTCAATTCGCCTCAGGCTCGACTCTCGTCAATACGCCTCAAGCTCAACAATTTATAAACCCGCGTTAATACGCCTCAAGTTTTAAATGTCATAATAAGGCTAATGTAATCACGCACTAAACTTATCCCGCGTTCTGACGCATCGGCTATAATCTGACCCCGCGTTCTGACGCGTCAGGGTATAATTCTTCTTACGACCCCGTGTACTGATGCATCAGGGTGTCATAGGCCCTTAGGCTCAAAAATCAAACTCCCATCTTAAGGTACTTCATAATCGAGTACAATTTTATCAAACAAGTAATAAATCTTTATCATGTGAGTCATCAAGGCCAATCACCCACAAGGTGATAGTGATATCAAATACACAGTAAGACAGTCAATCTAACGATTTGTTCTCTTACCAACTCGTTCATATCTTTCAAACAGTCGTCATTCAAGGCCAAATATCGCATAATCATACCCGCATCCACGTCAATCGAATGCACGCAATAATAATTTAGCCATAAGAGTTATAATTTCTCATTATAAAGAGTACACACGACTCACACCTTCGTTATCTCCGTCGATCATGGACAATCAATGTAATAGACTCCCAAATTCATCAATATATCATCTAAACCCATCCAGTAGTGTCCTAGTGTGGTGAACCGTCAGAGCTCATGGCGACCCAAGCTCGCCTTTGTAACTGTCGGCTATTTTAAATAATAATTAAAAACATACGTAAACACAATAATATTAAAAGACAACGCTTATTTATTAAAACTGAAATCATCAGATTTGCTTTACATACAATTTCGGGGAGACTCCATAGGGTGGCAATGAAAAAGAAACCTCGTGCCCACTAGTCCAAAAAGTGACTAGAGACAACTACTCCCTTCAAAAGCTTCCATATACAACCTGATCACATCGAGACATCACCATATTACCAGTTTACGTCGTACAACTAACTCTACTCTACTTCGGAAGCTCTAGCCTAAGGTACCACCAGGTGAAAGGTAGCGGTCCCATCAGACGATGCCCTACGAGGGCATAGATCGCCACCATACGATGTAAAACCTCTCCTACATCCAGTCCTCCATCAATCCACATCCAGACCATAACACGAACGAAACTACATTCCGACATGTCGTAAATGTCAAAAGGAGACACCGACGGTACACCATAGGACAGAGTTGGAAGGCTAGCCATGATTGTCACCTGAAAAATGTCAACGATAAAGGAGTGAGCCTCTAACAAGTAAAGCCTTCTAAGCTATCCGCTAAACTAACCAATAAACGAGACAAGAACGAACACATGAGGGATAATTACTCTCGACGCTACAGGAACATTTCAATCAACTGAGGAACATTCGTCATCACATTCTATCGAACCATGCAATGCACGTGGTATAGATGACACTCATGAACAAGAAATCTAGATATGCGACTCAATTCATTTGCCTCTTCCGCAGTTTATAACTTTTAAGTGTATCCCCTCATTCCGCCTCCGAGACCGGCCCAAAACACACAGCAAGGCTATCCAGAACACACAATATGGTCTTCCCATACACACCAGTCTCCATGGGGTAAATTAAGGAGCATCAAGCTCAACACCAGAAACCACGCTGAGTCCTTTTTCATTTCATGAATGACAATCCCCTCTCTTTTTTTCATTTCGTGTCACGCCAATGCATGCATGCTCATTATCGATGCTATACCCAAACAGATGCATATGCTCATACCTGGAAACAAGATCGCGTTTCCATTACACATCAAAGTTATCTAATTATTCGCCCCAATTTACTTCGAACTCAAGTCTTTGCTATCAACTAAAGACCCTTGACGATACTCGGAACCCATCCTAAGGTGCCCAGTTATTATACTGACCTCCCCCTAGTTGGTTCCCTTTTTTACGACAGCTTGACCAGAAATCCTCCTCACTTGGTAAGCATTCTACCCTCAAAGCTGCAGTTCGTGTACGGAAAGCTTATCCGACACAATTAGAAAACTACTGAAGTTTATTTCCCAAGTTCTTACTCACTGCCCATTAAAATAACAAATGGGTGACAATATTCAAATCTAATATAAGCCTTCCCAGACACCACCAATTTCATTCCGTTGTAGCCCCTTCTTTTCTTCTTATTTTCTTCCTTTTTTTTCTTCTTTTAAAGCACGTGGACGGAACGTTCCTTAACAAATGAGCCCCGACAAGACCCAAATATGTTCTCTCGACTAAAACCGCACGAGGCTATTCTAGACAATACTGCATCCTATTTCGCGCGTCTCAACTCTCGCACCTCAAGTACCTGAACCTCGATAACCCCTAGTTTCAACATACGCACGACAACTCAACCCCAACTTATGATCGAAGGATAAGCCACGCTCCAGCAGCTGTCCTTCACTAATCCGCACTGAAGCGAAGCTCATCTGATAAGTCCTTCACGGCCGCGACCCATTCCCGGACCCATCCTGCACCATCGGACCATCTCCTTGCCGAAAATCAACAAATCCCCAGCACATTCAGCCATCGTACACTTCGTAAGACCCTCTTCAGTCAAATTCCGCGACATGCAACCATACACTTGGTCCCCGTCCGAACCTCCACCCTACGGTCGCCTTCCCGCTCATCCTCGTTTCGCATCGCTTAGGCTAGAGGATAGATTAGAAGAGTTACTTGTCTGGCTTTTGGTCGTCGGCTGGTTCGCGATCGTCGGACGAAGAATTGCCGGACGTGCGAGGGTCGGAGGAACTGGAGGCGAATGCGAAGCGTCGCTGTCCGTGGAAACTAAGAGCGTCGTCGAGCTGGAGAAGGCTGGAGAAGGCACGAAAATGGGTCAGCTTCCTCTTTGGTTTGTTTAATTTCTTTGCTACAAATTTTTGGGCCCAATTATTCTCATTCCATGGCCCAGCGAGAAAGAGCTTTATAGGTGGCGAGAATGGGCTAAAGGTCTTAATTTCTGTTGTCCCCAACTCCAAACACTAACTTTTTTTTTTTTTTTTTGTCTTGAGTCCATGCCGAAAATTAAAAGAGTTGGGTGAAGATGGGCGGCGGCTGCTATTTAGAGATCTCTCATGGCCAACAATAATAAAACCCGAATGTTCCCCGGCTTTGAAAATTCACTCGCCATATTATTTTTTCTTTTTTGTGCCCGCTTATAGTCCAATTATTTCAAATCGAAATCTTTGCTATCTCCTTTGGCATAAATCAGCTTTAAAACACATTTCGTCTACTCTTTATTTATTTGAAACTATGAACATGGGGTGTCACACCTAGCTTCCTAGCAAAGGTTTAAAAGTCACTTATTCTTCAATTTAATTAGAAAAAATTCCTCCAAAAGTTCCTCTCAATGTTCGGTTCTTTTTTGTCCGAAACAGGGCAACAACGTACACCTAGGAAAATCCATCAATTGTTCAATTCATCTCTTCTAATCTCAACTCCATCAAGCGCACACTTCATTACACATCAATTAACAATCCAAGACACCTTACCAATAATTTTAAGGCACAACAACACTTCCACGAACTCCCAAAGTGTTCGGTTCACTCGGCCTAGAGCAAGGGTAGGTTCGGTCCTAATCCTAGTACAATAATCAGCCTTTAAATCATCTCTAAGCTTCAATTAATTACAAAACCAACTTGTCAATACTTCCATCTACATGTCTAGAGGCCTTACTGAGAATTTCGAAGCAAGAACTCCCTCCTAAGTCTTCCAATCGGCCCAATTTCCTTCGATCTACCGGCGGTCAAAATTTATCTCGAAAAAATCCTCTCAAATCAGCCATAAAAACCCTTCTAAACTCAATCAAACTTGCAATCCTAACTCAGCCAACTTAAGTACAACAAGTTTAGGAGACCTCACCAGAAGTTTGAAGCCAATCGAAGCCTCGAAGTGGCTGAACGAAGGACCTCTCTCCAAATGGGTCAGATTTTGTCCGGTTTTGTGTTTGGGGTTGGTCGAGTAAAATGGGACCACCAATTGACAATCAACCACCGAGGATATGTAGAGGAGAGGTTGAGGGTGGTGATGGTGGTCGACGTGAGGCGAGACAGCTGTTGGAAGGGGCAATCAAACCGGGCGAAGCGGAGATGGCAGTCTGGTCGGGTGGAGCAGTCTTTGACCAAGAGAGAAAATGCAAATGGAGGAGAGAGGAGAGGATGCTGCCAAGAGAAAATGAGAGGAGAGAGAGAAAGAGGTTAGGCTTTCTCCTACACTTGGTCAACTAGTTGAATATTAAGTTAAAAGTTGACAATTAATGTTAATCACCCAAAACATGACACTTGTCTTCACCCTCATAAAACTTGGCATCCAATGACCCATTTGCCCTTGTATTTTCGGCAACCTAGATGATTTGAGATTGACTAAAATTCCCTTCTTCAATTTATTAAGACAAGGCCAATTCTCGAGGGGCAAAATGGTAATTTTGCACTTTCCATCCAAAACTTCACTTTTTCAATTTAAATTACCTTCGATGAAGCGACGTCTAATTCATTTCAAATGTTGGAATTTTTCCTTGTCGTTTTTCAATTTTGAGATCACATCTCTTGGTCAATTCTCTGCCAATTACAAATTTTAGTTTATCTCAAACTAACGGACGGCTCTTGCAGACATTACGCGTATCGACTCTGTAATACTCATCACACTTAGGACTCGTCAATTCATGGCGACTTTGGTTGTTATATAATTGCGATGGTCTATTATTAGATACGACGGTCTCGATCATCGTAGTTCGATTTGAAAATTTTTTACAAATTATACATTGGTTAAACGGTATCACCCGCACTCCAATCGTATAACGCTAGCAATAAATTCCTTAATCGTTCTTAGATCGGCTTTTAATTGTTCTAAACATTCCCTCGGCAATCCTTATGGTCAAAGTGTCATTTCCTATTATAGTTCCCTAGGTCCACGAACCTTGTCTTGCATTAGTCTTTCTCTTTTGGTTATTTAACTCGAGATTGATCTAATCCGAGCAAGATAAGACTGAAATATATCGATAGATACATTTTCATTAATAAGTTTCGAAATGATAGGAAAACCATAATGTCACATCAGCCTTCCTTGAACTATTACTCGCTCATTTGGCACATGTCCTAGCGAGAAAAATGTTTGGGGGATTGCTCTTATTGTATCGAAATTGTGGATTGATACAATGAGGGAGAAGGGACTCTTATTTGTACATGAGCCCAATTAATTACAATCGTAGATCTTCCCTTAATTTAATGGTAGAGATACAATCTCTATATCTACCAACTGTTCTGTAGTACAAGTATACGATATTTAGTGTACCTTCGAGAATGTTCGAGAATATTCATGAAACCCCAAAGGCATGCTCCCTTCACCTCGGACCACATCCTCAACCTATTACGTCCTTGAAATCCTTTGTTCCTTGACGGGATGCCATAGGCGACTAGGTGGTGGCTCGGCCTGGAGCAATGACACGGAGGTGGAATGACGACGGCGAGGTGACCATCATAAGTGATGGAGACCCCGAAGGAAAGGCGGCTGAGTTGTGGTTAGGTTTGGTTTTGACATGATTTCCAAGGTGGGAAGATATTTGGAACCATGGGAGAAAAATTTGAAAGAATAAGAGTTAATATCATGAAAAATCTCAAACTGGTACATTTGTGATAAATTTATCCCAAATTATTTTTTTATCACGAAAAATCTCGAACTAGTACACTTGTGATAAAATCACCCTAAACTATTTTTTTGCCATCAAAAATCCGAAACTGGTACACATGTGATAAGTTTACTTTAAATTAATTTTTTTTTGCCATGAAAAACTCTAAACTTGTACACCTGTGATAAATTTACCCTTTATTAAATTCAGTTAATACCACGAAAAATTTCAAATTGATACATATGTGACAAACATATGGTAAAAATCTTAAACTAGTACACTCATGAATTGCTACGTGCCATCTAACTCAGTAATTTAACGATTAAATTTAACGAAAATTAACGAGTGGTAAATTTATCATAGATGTACCAGTTTGGGGTAAATTTATCACAAGTATACCAGTTTGAGATTTTTATGGTAAAAAAAATAATTTGAGGTAAATTTATCACAGGTATAGCAGTTTAGGATTTTTCGTGTTATGAACCCAAACAAAAACCGCAATGTCATAAATACGACCATTCCAATGATTGATGCAATTTTAAGTGGAATCGTAAAACTGAGGATGCAGATTAGAGAAAATTGACCCTCCCTTTTTAGATTCTCTTGAAATTGGGTACTAGTACAAACATCCAACATGTACAATTGGAGAAGGAGAAAAAGTACGTCCAACTATACCATTATCTACACAGTGCATCGAAATGAAGCTGGATTTGATAGACATTGTTTCTCTAATTAGCTTAACTTAATGACAAACAGTCAAAATCACACTTAAATGTACAATAGTCAAACCAGTCTTCATTTCATTGTACTTGACCTCCATCTCAAGCTGCCATCTTGCAACTTATTTTTACATCAAATATAGTGTTTTAACTTTTATTTTGAACTTTTAATTTGTGCTTTGGCTAATCATTAGGTCCATTATCAATGTAATCGATATTTTGTACTTGTGCTATATATTTAGGACACTCGACTCTTATTATATGCAACAATTTGAAACCTTGTATACAGATTGATGCTGGAAAAATTACCAAAAAAATTCTAAATATATTGCAAGTCAATTCAGTCCTAATTTTTTTTTCAAATTCAGTCATAAGCCTTTTACTTTAAATAGTATTTCAATAATCTTTTGAATTTTTATATTGGGAAAACACCACCAAAACCCTAAACTATGTCCATTATGGCACATTTACTCTAAACTTTTTCTTGTGATACCAAAAATCCCTAACTTATACCCATTTTTGTAATATAAAAAAAAACCCCAAACTTGTAGGCATGTGACATATTTATCTTAAATTTTGGGTAAATGTGTCACGCTGGATACAATTTTAGAATTTTTAGCGACACAAAAAAATTTGAGGTAAATGTGTCACACTAATACAAGTTCAGGGTAAATGTGTCACATGAATAAAAGTAGGGGATTTTTTGTGTCACAGAAAAAATTTAAGGTAAATGTGTTATACTAGGTATATTTTAAAGCAAAGCTATCTTTTTTCTTTTCTTTTCTTTAATTTTCTTTTTTCCGGCTACCCTCAGGGTTTGGGGAAAAAATTCAAGAAAAGAAAAGAAAAATCATAAAAATTTATCGAAATATTGTTTAAAAAATTAACAGTTCAATATCAGAACTGACTGGTCAAATGGACTGAATTGGCACAAATGCAAAAGGTTTAAGTCTAAATCTACAAAAATTTAGGACTGAATTGCCATAATTACAAAAAAAAATTATCATAATTTTAATAAATTTATGATTTTTTTTATGGTTCTCAAGATTGACACTTAAGCTCATTTGAAATCATCAAGACTTTTTCCTCTAATTTTCTAACAATTAAAAAAAATCGCTTTGAAAGAAAACATCAAAGCACATTCTAGATGTGGTATCAGGTATGTCTCACGTACTCATTCATTACGGTTTTCTTCCACCAAGTTCACCTGGCCATTGACATAATAAGACCATGGGTATTGACAACAACTGTGTTCTGACGCAAGGCACTATAATCTTAAAACGTTGACTGAAGTTTGACCAAGAAAAACTGACATAAAATTCAATCGATAATCAGATTATCAAGGGCCTAATTCCCAGACGGAAAAAAAAATCAATTTTTAGTCAAGTATCAACTCTACCTCAAGTTTTTTATACCAAAAATCCTAATTTTATCTCTTGTCCGAAATTTGCCTCAAACATTTTTTTGTCTAAAAAAATTTACAAACTGTAATTCTAATTCCAAATTTGCCTCCATTAGCCCACCATCGAGAAATTCACGTTAGTCATCCTTAGTTTGCTTAGTTTTCATATCAAAAAATGATTTGTTTTTTGGAGGAAATTTTCACGTTACCTTACTGAAATAGATTTGTTACCGATGCAAAAATACCACGTCAAACAACTAATGGTGAGTGTTAGACGGATGATTAACAGCCAATCCGACGACTTGCTGGAGAAAGAAAGAGAATAAAAGAAAAATAAAAATAAACAAATTATTGAAAAAAATTAAAATATTATTAAAAATTACCGTGTCAACATCGGCCGGTCAAAGTTGGCCGAATGGAGTGAATTAAAAAAATACAATTGTAATAAATTTAAGACTGTTTTTGGTAATTTTTTTCCCTCACTATATTTTTCCCTTTCTTCTCCTATCTAGTCCACCCAAAGAAGTGAAGTAGTTATTGTTAAAATTGGGAAAAGGACACTAGAAGTGTCAATTATAGAGCTTCACATGGATCATGAGATCTATTCTCTTCCTCCTCATCTTCTTTATATTCTTCTTCTTGAAATACATGGATTATTTTTTCTGTTAGAATTCAGCACACAATCAAATCGAAAGTAAAATGTAGCGAGAAAAGAAATCGAGACACAAGGTTTTTATCCTAGTTCACCCGTAAACTAGGGTTACGTCTAGTATAGGATTCTACTATAGTTAGTATCTCGCACATCTGATTGCATCACTCAATTACAAATAAAAAAGATTATATAAAAGTAGTTATTCATAAATCCAAACCCAAATTACTGGCCAACAAATTATGAAAGGGACCCATGTGCTTTCTTATGGTTATGGAGTATGAACCACACCCCAATAGTTCCAACCTTGAAACCACCAAATCAAATGAATCCTAAATTGGAAATTCTGAATAGAAACTCAATAATCCAAACTTAGATTTCCATAATCAATTTCTTTTTGGCCTTCTTCTTCTTTTTACTCATCAAGATATGGATCTTCTGCTTTATCCTATTATGTGGAGCAGATCCAATCTTTAGAGTCGCGATGTACTTGAAATTGATGGCAAGGTGGGAGCAGAGACCAGACCTTTGCGAGGAGTCGAAGACAAAGGACGAGTTGTGTATGAGAACTTACAGAGGTCTCGCAACATCACTGGCTTTAGATACTCCACCACCTTGTAGGCATTTAATAGGAGCGTCCATAACAACACTTCTACTTTAGAAATCAAAACTTATACTATAGAGCACTTGAAACCCTTAATTGAAATTTTTCCTTATATCATTAAATGATTTTTATATGGGTTTAAATGTTAAAGCGCAAAATAATATGGGTATTAAATGAGTTCATAACTTATTTAGACCCAAGATGCCTATATGACATCACTTGATCCCGCGCTTGTTTACTTCGGTCTGTCACCTAAGATTAGGTGTGGGGTTTCCTAGATTGAGTTTTTTGTTTTTTGTCAAACTAGATTGAGTTTAATATGTAATTATTTCAGTAATATACATCGGGTTAGGTCGGATATAGGTCACTAGATTTTAATCGATGAAAATGAGTCAAAACATGTTAAATAGACTAATTAGGGTCGTACATTTTTTATCCGAATCACTCGTTTGATGAATCTGGCTAAATCTACGGTGGCATTGTCAAGTAAAATTCATATGATAATTTGGTGACTCGAGTCGGGTTACGTGAGTGGACGGACATAGGCTTGCATTGGGCTTAAACAATTGGGGAATCTATGAGCAGCCAATCCGACTGCCACCGGTGTATTTGAGCAAAGCCGTGTGAGAAACTTAGGTTCGTAGGGGCTCTGAGTTTAAATAGCCCACATTCCAGTTGGGACTCTCCTTTGAAGACTCGGGTCAAACCGGTATGGTCGACCTGATTGGACGAAGACAGAAAATAGATGGCTAGTTGCCCAGTTTTTTTTTTGGTCTAAAAGTTGCCTGTTCAAACCTTTTGTTTTGAGGATATTTGGTAAAACCGGAATAATATGAACTTTAAGCATTTCCAACTTTAAATGTTTAAAATGAAGAATAAAAATTTATTTCCGTAAGGGTTAATACCAAGAAAAATCTCAAATTAGTACACCGGTGTAAATTTACCTCAAATTATTTTTTTTTCCACCAAAAAATTCAATTTGGTGCACATGTGAAAAAATTTTCATAAATTATTTTTTCACTATCAAAAATCTCAAACTGATACATATATGACAAATTTATCCCAGACAAATTATTTTAACCACCAAAAACCTCAACTGGTGTACATGTGACAAATTTACCTTTCGTTAGTTTTCGTTAAATCAGAGTAATACTATAAAAATCCTCAAATTGTTATACTTGTGACAAATGGATAGTAAAAACCCTAAACATGTATATCCAGCAACTACCACGTGTCATTTAAATTAGCAACTTGACGATAAAATCTAACGAAAATTAACATAAGATAAATTTGTCATATATATACCAGTTTGGAGTAAATTTGTTAAAAATGTACAAGTTTAGGAGTTTTGGTATTTAAAAAAATAGTTTTGAGTAAATTTATCATAGATGTACCGGTTTAGAATTTTTCATAATATTAATCATTTCTATAAATATCATTGATTTTTTATTAAATATGAAGTATGTTACCCGTAGGTTGTAATAGAAAAATTGGTAATGCTCTAATTTGCATCGAGCGAGCATGTTTTCGTTCGATAAATGTGACTATTTTCTTTTTTATTAGATAATTTGAATTGAGTGGTTTTTGACTCAAGTCAATCAACTAACTTATGTGTAGTTAGAGCCCTGGAGATCATCAAATTCGAAAGGTTGTGTTGATTGAGAAGTTCGCCGTTAGTTTTGTAAGTTTACTGTTCAATTACTGATCTAAACGTCTAAGATTTATTGTACATGGACGCTAGAGTACATTTGTATCTTATGACTTAGATAGTCCGTTATAAGGCGACTAGCGGCATGATGAAATGAAATACTCTGCAGCCCCAATACGTGCAGTTCCAAAGGATTTATAAAAAATGAGTTAATATTATGAAAAATCTCGATATACATGTGACAGATTTATCTCAAATTATTTTTTTACCACGAAAAACCCCAAAATGGTACGGTTGTGACAAATTTACCCATAACTATTTGTTTTAACCACCAAAAATCCTAAACCAGTACACATGTGATAAATTTACCCAAAAGTAATTTTTTTTACCACGAAAAATTCCCAAACTGGCATATTTTGTGACAAATTTACCCTCCATTAAATTGTGTTAATACTGCGAAAAATTTCAAATTGATACGAATATGACAAACAGAAAATAAAAATCTCAAGCTGGTACACCTGTCTATTGCCACGTGTCATAAACTTAGCACTTTAATGGTTAGATTTAACAAAAACTAACGGAGGTTAAATTTATCACAAATGTACCCGTTTGGAATAAAATTATCACAAGTGTACCAGTTTGGTATTTTTTATGGTTAAAATATAATTTATAGTGAATTTGTCACATAATTACCAGTTTAAGGTTTTCTGTAACATCAACCCTTATAAAAAAAAAAAGACTCTTGACCATTAAATTCACGAAGCTATTGAGAAATTAAAATATAAATAATCTAAAGATCTGTACTCGAATTATGTATTACTTCATGGTCCATCCAAATTTCTAAATTCAGATCCTTCCCTTCGTGTCAGCGACGTTTAACAAATTAAGGCTCAAGAATGATATATTCCAAGACCTTACTCATGTGACACAAATTGAAGCACGCTTAAAGATAGAGAAACCCACAATTGCCCGTGTCGACGGCTTGTGATCCACCATTCGATTTAAAACCGTTGTTGCATCGAAACATATACTACTAAACATATAAATCAAAAAAATTGCCCAAGAAGGAAAGGCACACAAGGTATTTGAGAGGGTCCAGCCTTCGCCTGGACACAGCCCTATCCATATGTGCCAGGACAGCCCCGGCCACGATGAGGGTCCAGCCTTTGCCAGGCCGCTCCGCGTTGAGACTCGAAGACCGGTCAAAGCATTTTTACCTCGGTCGGTGGGGGATCGGTTGGCGATTGTTCTAAAGCCCAAACAATGCAGAGCTTTTTGGGTTTGACCACAAGCAAAATGAGTAACATAAGCCTAAATACGGTGGCTTCTGTCCGTGAGGAAACATCCTCATAGTCATAGACGATGTGAAGTTGGACTGCCCCGTGAAAAAATGATAACTTTAAGCGATTTTCGGAGCGGCTAACCGTGCGCTGTCGACGGGGTTGGACCGAGTTTCGCCGGGTCGATCACAGATGGATATTGCACTGAGAAGCTCTAGTCCAGGCCAGCCTCTGGTAAAAAAAAAAAAAACCCAAAAAACAAGCATATTCAGATTCAACGAAGGAAGGGAACCTTTGTGTCTGTTTGCGATGAAGGGCCTAACTTTTTATTATATTATTGCCTTGTCCTTTTGTGTTGTGTGGCCGATCAAGAGTTATATATTTTCAAGTGGTGTGAGGAGCTCCTCTCCCTCAAGCCTCTCCTCTCAGTCTCCACGCTCCCCACTTCCTGACACACTACAAATTCACGCCCTCCCTCCCTCCTCCTCCTCTCATCTCTCCCATGCCCAACCTCACCTGCCTCATCTTCTTCCCTCTCCCATAGTCTTTGATCCTCAAGATCCAACCCTCAAACTTCAGCTATCTCCACTGAAACTTTCAAATTTTGGCCCCTTCTTCCTCTTGGTTCCTCCTCCTGTCATGTCAACCATTGTGTACCAAGGTTTGCAGTCATGTCTGGAGTCCCAAGTCATGGAGCCGATGTCTATAAGGCTCAAATTGACTTCACCAAGTCCTCCTCACTTCTCTCAGTTCTTGGATGTGCCCTCAAAGAGTAGCCTTTTGGGTCAATCCAACAAGGGGTCTGAAGTGCAAAATGAAACCCCCAGGATGGCCAGCAACTCTCTTGCCAACCCCATCTCACCAGTGAACAAGCAAGACTTTGCCTATGTCCCTCCAATGACAAAGAGTCCTTCAATATCACTCCTCCAGAAAAGCCTGGAGATGTGCACTGAGGATCTGGGGAATGAGACTGGTATTGTTGACCATGTCAGCGAAAACATGGTTTCACCATGTGTTCCAACGGACAGATCGAGGTCCCATCGGAATCCACGTAAACCCCGTGAGCACGTCGGGGCTAAGGAACGGACGCGTCGCAGCTTCCCACCTCCGCTGACTACTATCAGCGGGGCCAAGTCCCTCCAAGTCAGGCCTCACAGGGAAGACGGAAGGTTGGTTATCGAAGCCGTCAAGACCCCGTCGAGTTACCCTCATTTTCAAGCCGAGAGGCGCGACGGCCGGCTTCGGCTGTGTTTCCTGAGGGAACCCACTTCATCATGCGTTGATTCTATAGATGATGAGGGGAGAATGTTCGATGACAGCGGGATGGAAGATGACGAAAAAGATTGGGAAGAAAACGGCGTCTTCGAGGAAGAGGAAGTTGATGGTAATGATATGAGAGATGATGCCTGTGGTGATGTCAACGGAATCCTTCAGAGAACTGGAAGATGCAAGGAAAGAGAGCCTGAAAATAGAAGGTTGTTAACTTGGGAGCCATCCTGGGTGGCCACATCCTGAAGCTTTTTTTTTTTTTTTTCAATCATCATTCAATTTTGAAGTGTTGTCCTTTTTCAATTTCTTAGCCTTTCCTTCACTGCAACTGGTTTTCATTTTCAACTTAATTAAAACAAGAAAAAATCAGGGAAACAAAAGCACATGTTTTAATCGTGGGCTTGCTGCCAAAAAAAAAATCGAGTTTGTTATTATTTGTGAAAGATAATGACACAAATGGTCCATGAATTTTGTCTCGATATGTAACATAGTCTATGAATTTCAAATTTATTCGATGTGGTCCCTAAACTTTAGTTAAATATGCAATATTGTTCTCGAACTTTAGATTTGTTCACGTAACCCCTAAACTTTTGGTGCATTTTTAACTTAGTCTTTGGACAATATGAGAATATTCAATCTTGTTTTTCGATCAATTCAAGTTCAGGGACAACATAGAGCATTTATATACGGTCCATGGACTAAATTCAACATGTAACCTCAAAGTATTCCCAGTGGAAAAATAGAAATGTCTCATATGTCACCTGTATTATTCATATTATGGATAGGGTTCATCTTTATAAAATTCATGGACCATATTAAACATATTAAAAATTCAAGAATGACATTGTATATTGAGTAAAAATTCAAAAATTACATTGAACAAATTTAAAGTTCATGATTCAAATTGTATATTGAGTCAAAGTTTAGAGGACATTTGCGTCATTTACCCTATTTGTTACTATATCATGTCCCTAGTTTACACAAGGGTAGATGTCTGCCGTTTGTCCATGGAAACTCTACAGGAATTGCCAAACTAAACATCTGCTTTTCTCACTGAACCCCAACTCTCTCCCCTTAAGACCGTCGCTCATCGTACCGTCGCAGCCGTCCTCGCCAACCCCCCGGCCGGGGTCTTCACCCCCCCCCCCCCCCCCCCCCGCCACCGTGTGTGTGTGTGTGTTTGTTTGCGTATGCTTGTGTATGCGCGCTCCTCTCTCGTGCTTATCTACCCCTCCCTGATCTCTCTCTCTCTCTCTCTCTCTCTCCCTCCTCTTTACTCGATCCCATCTTCATGGTTGCCGTTGGCAAGGGCTTCTACGACAATTCGTAGGATATCTACGGCGGTGAGTGAACGTAGACCACCTATTCAACAAGCGATAATGCAGCATCTTCTCTAACTGTAGGTGTTCATGTCCATATTCAGAGAAACCTAATTCTAGAATTGAAGGGCATGGAACAGTTGCTTTTGTATTCACAAAGAGACTGTACGTGGGCGTGGAAAGTTAAAACCGCATCTTGTCTCGCATCCACCCAACATAAATTAGAAGGATGTCCGGAAAACCCCCCCTCGGAACGGTCAAATATCCCTCAATTTTTCTGCTTCGGTTGATTTCCTGCTTATTCCACGTGGCTGATGCAACTCCAACCTTCCAAGATTTGGATTAGGCTGTCGAAAACTACGAAACAAATCCAGTCTGTGCACCACCCACATATGAAGCGCGTGTGTTGAAAATGAAAACATGGTGGCACCATCATGAAAAAGAACGATCCTTTGTCCTCGTGAAATTATAAGATTCTTTCTCTGATCCGCAATTAGGGTGATTTATTTTAGGACGTTCCAACTCAAGAATCTGGAATATACTCTATGATTTGGTTCTCTTAAGAACCGGCTTGGAATCGAATCGGTTGGTTCCAAAGCCATTTGAGAACTGGATCAAACTTTTTTTCCTTCAAATTTTGAACACTCTTTAAGTAATATAACCACTAATTTAGGAATAGCATACCATGTGAACAGTGGTATAGTGGTTAGGGTACCGATGGTTCACAAAAATAAAATTGGAAATCATATCGTTCAAGACAAGTTTGATTCGGTTCCCGGGTTAAACCGGAGTGGTTGCCCTATGAACAACCGGATTAACATGTCTGTAATCCAAATGTGATTATGTTTATTGTGACAATTTGCATGAGCGTTGCTAGATTTAATTTCGGTTCACATAATCTGATAATAATAGTCATAAAAAAAAATACTTCTGTTAGCTAGAAAGGAATACGTTATTTTCTAGTTTTCTCTTGATCATTTGTTGCGAGCATATGGAATCTGCAGAGAAAGTATCCCTATGGAATCAGCAGAAGATGTGATTCATGTTGCCATCACCTTGCTGTCCCGGTGGTCCTGATACCATAAATTAACAATTTTTTCTAAAAAAATGTAATTGCTACAAGGACACGGAATTCCAATTCTTAACACGATCCATTTGCGCGACACACAATTGAGTAGATTTGAATTTGACATAAACGAGAGTGGCCGATTCATGACACGACACGACACAAGAATCGTGATCGTACTTTACACAGATTTAGTCGCTTAACCCATTTGGATATGAATGGACACTTTTAGGCCAGCATATTAACGTGTTCTTCTAATTAGACATATTTTGATACGTTTGATACTCGTATATATTTAAAGACTTTCATATCCTTAAAAAATTTATAAAAGAACTCTAATGTCTAAAGAGAATAAATGATAAAAAAAAAAACATATATCAGGTTGTAAAATTCATTAAACAAAAAATAACTAGCTCAATAATACATTTTCAATGAAGCGTGAAGCGAAATTTCTAGTATAGTTGTTTGTCTAGAAAAGTGTTAAATGTGTTAACAAAAATTATAATATATATGTGTGTTTTACATATTTATTGTGCATATGGGTTCATGTGCAGCGTAGTGTCAGTATCCGACACGAAGGTATGCTTGATAATCATGTTAGTCATATCCTGTAATCCATTTCATTAGGCGTTCCATGCTCGTGTTGACTCTCTGCCGCATTAGGATTAGTCACATTTGTGGTATAGCCCGTTTCAACACGACACGACGCCATGAAAATGATACAACACTAATTGACATATCAATATAGGAATATTTTTTGAATTTTGTAAGAACTAAAAGAAAAACCATGCCTTTACCAAAAAAAAAAAAAAACATGTAAAATTTTACCTGCGGTAACTATGGATTCGATGACTTTTTTTAAAAAAATTATTTCACGTAGACTAACCTTCAATTTCTTTAAAATTTGTGCACTTTGATTGTGATTTGTAATTTGTCATACAACCATGATGTCAGCAAAAGATGGAACACGGCGGAATAGCTCTAAAACAAAAGTTCATGGAGATATTAGGAACAAAAAGAAATCAGACAGAGGGGGAAGAGAAGCAACCCGCCACCTTTTTTTTTTCCCTTACATTCTATTTTGTTGTATTACCCTTTATAAGGATCCTGTAGTTCGTCATATTTGTGACGTCCTGGAAATTCAACCCTTGTAAGTGCCGGGAGTCGATTAAATGATATGAATGTATAGTCATAATCGACGCCCATTTTGGACTATAAGGACTGAAAAGACGAAAATTTGGACGAATTCCGGACTTTAGATTATTTCGAATTGAGTTCGAAATTAATCCGCGGCGATTTTTAAATTGCCGTTTTTGCAAACGAGCTTAACCCTGATCGAGCTTGACCAGTGAAATTGCCGAAATTACCCTTCGATCAGTACACCAAAAATTTCGTTTCAGTCCCGGTGCGCCAAAATTACCATTTTGCCCCTCCCAATAATTCACTCATATGAGACAAAAAAATTAAATTTTGGTCTTCAAAGTCAAGGTGGGCCCTCCATTGTTCTGCCCAACGTGTGCGCCTCTGCTGCTTCCTTCTTCTTCTTCTGCTTCTCTTCTTCTGTTCTTCCTCTTCTCTTTTTTTTTTGTTGACCGACGACCCCCCCTTGGCCGATCGATTCCTCCTCCGTTCGTGGCCATTTTTTGCGACCACCACACCCCCACCGGCAGCCACCGTCCCCAGCCACTCGCCGCCGTCGCCTGGACCCCGGCCGAGCCGCCGCCGCCGCCGTTTCGCCGAAGTAAACCACCCGGTCGAGCGTCCCCTGTTTCGGGTCAGGGGAACCGAGGGCTCCGCGGCCTCCTCCGGCCGCCACGGCCGCCACCGACGCCGACCACCACCACCCAGCTAACCCCCGACTCCCCCTCGACCGATCCCACCCCTCGTCACCGACCGTCCACCGCCGGAGTCGCCGGAATCCGGCACGAAAGCCCCGGTGCTCTGTTTTGGACCCGATATGCTCCGGTCTTCGATCCGGCCGCCACCGTCGCCGCCGTACCACACCGCCACCACCGGACGACTCCCCTGAGCTCCCTCCACAGCCACCCAGCTTGCCTCCGCCGGTCGCCGCGCGTGGCCGCCGGAAATCGTCGCCGACCGAGAGCCCTGTTTCGGGCGACAGCAGGACAGCCACTGATCGCGGCTGTCCGCCGTCGCCGGCCGCCTTCCGCCGCCGCCCACCTGTCCCGGCCGACCCCCACTGACCCCTAGGTGAGCCCCCGACCCCTGGCCGGCCTTGTCCCGGCCCGTGTCGCCGGAAAACGGCCAAAAACCGTGAATTGCCGGTTGAATACTCTGGTTTCTCACTGTTGCAGGCTGCCGGCCGCCGCTCGCCGGAGCTCCGCCGCCGGCCACCTGTTCCGGCGACCTCGCCGGACTCCCACGGGGTGTCACCGAAGTTTGAGCTCGATTCGCCGCGCGATAAACCTTAGTTTTATCGTCGCCGCCGCCGCCGCCGCCGTCGTCGCCGATCGAGCTAACTCAAATAGTGAGTTGACTCTAAACCTTAGTTAGGGCGCTAATTGCGCTTAGGATTAGTCTGTTTTAATTAATTATTTATTTATGTATTTATTTATTTATTTAATTATATATATATATATATAAAATATTTCGATCGGGACCGGTTTAGATAGAAATCATGGTTAGGATACATGGTCGATCGATTATTTGTCTGTGGCTATTTGTGGTAATTTAGCAATTAATTGTTTAATTGAGTTACTCGCGAGTGAGTGACAGGTTAGAGACGAGCGAACGATTGATTGCTATAATTTGACTAAGAATTAAGATTTCTAATATGAATTGAGCTTGAAATTGCCGGGTTAAGTGGGTTACTCGAGAGTGAGTGGATTGCTTGATTGGTTTGTTTGCCTGGCTGAAAAGTTCAATTGGGAATCTTGTGGGCCTTGGGGCCGAGTTGATTGTATTTCCTGTGGATTTTGGCGTTAATCCAAGATAATCAATGAATGGATTGCCGAGTGCAATTTGTATGGTCATTTAAAGGGTCAATGACGCTACCTGGCAAGTTCGCTTTGTACCGTGGGTACTTGTACCGTACTGATTGTATGGAAATTTGCGACTTATCAGAAGCACGATAATCCATGCCCCGTGCCAGTCGTACGGTTTTAAGGGATTATCGGATGCCGGTCGCAGCTTGTGAAGGACCGAAGCTCCTTTTTAAGGAATGCCTACTCGCAGTGCCGTGCTGGGTGCACTGGATACACTGCTTGTAGTAGCCGTCGCTGAGAGGGTAAAGTGGACGTAGCCTGATTTTGCCAGAAGAGTGCGGGATCGCACTATTGATGTATTTATCACGCCAGTCGCGTGGGTCATTGATTAATAATGAACTTGTGTATGCCTGAGTGGTTGTATTTCTGTTGGTGGTAGATTTGTCAGACTTGTTATGATTGATATATTTATATATTTATATATCCGTTGTTATCTTGTGATCTTTTTGTGGTACTTTGGACGTTCTGGGCGAATCATTGTCCTAACCGAGATTAGGCTTGATTCACTGAGATTCATTTCTCACCCCGTCGCGGGACAAATTTTTCAGGTCCGAAGTAATGGAAAGACTGGTGCGGTTCGGCACCCCCACTGACTCATCACTTGATATCAGTCTCCATCCGGTACCAGGTACGGACCAGATGTGGAAGCGTCACATCACGACGATATGGGTTGATGAAGGGATGCCACATCTGGTGGCACATCTCTTTAAAGCCTGGTATCTTCGTGATGGGATGGATCTCTTCGGTCCGCTTCGAGGATTTGAGGGGCCACCTCTACAGGGGGTCCCTAATATCCCCGCTTGGGACCCGATGGATATTGATACACCTGATGGGGAAGTGATGGACCCCGCGCCTGATATGGAGCTCGATCTCGAGCCTGAACAATCGGTAGCCCCCTCTGTGCGTTCTAGCCAGAGTTCTTGTGATGATCCAAATGACCCGGCTCCCCCGGTTGACTATTACGACACGGATGTCGAGTCTTCCCAGTAGAGGGTTAGGGCCTTTTTGTAGTCAGGGAACTGTGGTTATTTTTGTGGGGAAATACTGTTTTGGGATAGATGAGAGTTAACCTTACCTGACTCCTGTATCTTTTTGTGAGTCCTAGAGGGCCACCCCGAAGCATGGGGTTGTATTAATCAGTTGATGACTCTGTAAGGTTATGAATCATCTATTCTCATCAGCCTTTCGTATTTTGCAATCTGGCTTTACTTTCTATCTATCCCATATGATTTTATTTGAATGGAAGATGGTACGTTCCGCTGGCGCAATATAAGCTTAGGTCGATAGCAATTGCCTGGGACGCTATCTATTATGACCTGGTGGCGATTTGGCAAGGGATGTCGCGGGCTCGAGAGTCGGGACGTGACAATATTAGCATTTTTCAGAAAGATTAATTAAATGGTGGTCAAAATGCATTAATTGTAGAGAAAGAGAAAATTCAGAGCATGGACAATTGAAATCAAAGTTTCCATTGTAAAATAAGATGAGTTACTGTCAAAAAAAAAAGAAGACAAGTTAATTACTATGATAATCATTCTGTTTCTATATTTTTTTTTTATTTTTCTGTTCCTGGGAACATGTTTGGAACAGTAATCCGTTTGGTAACGTAGTTCCATTTTCCTATTTTCGAGACAAATGTTTCGCCGTTGCCCACCAGTCCCCATCCGATAGTTTGTCGGTCGTCAACCGCCGTAGAAATTTCATATTGTTATCAAACGAATACTTTTTT
This sequence comes from Rhodomyrtus tomentosa, assembly GCA_028455895.1. Classification (NCBI taxonomy): domain Eukaryota; kingdom Viridiplantae; phylum Streptophyta; class Magnoliopsida; order Myrtales; family Myrtaceae; genus Rhodomyrtus; species Rhodomyrtus tomentosa. The sequence goes on along the minus strand of JAPCWY010000003.1, from coordinate 40,356,113 downwards.
TTTTTCGGAACGGAGATTTTATGTCGTTATCAAACATGTCTCTCTACTAAAAAATTTGTCCATAGAATAAAAATGATCAAATATTATATTTTGAGAGGAGAATGATTATCATTCGTGTTCAGTCACTTGTGGAAATTAAATTGGCAAAATCACCCACCACAAAAATTTGTTCACAAAGCCCCGTTTTTCCTTTTCAGTGGCGGGTGACACGGAGTCAAGTCACGAGCAAGTGGATCGCACTCGATTGAACGAAGTCGTGTGGCGGGGTTTTGTTAACAGTGTGATCCTCGTCAAACGGTGTAGCTCTCTCCACTATTGAAATTGCACCTATACTACTATTAATTTGGGAGAACTAATAAAACAATCCCAGCAAAGTAATTCGAGCAACGAAAAAAATGTGCAAAATAGTAATCTCAAAGCGTAAGGCAATACAAATTCTAACTCTTAATTTATGAAATTAAGTAATAGAATTTTTGAAATTTGTGTAATCTAGTATCTTCGCTAACTCATGACTTTTCGAGTGATGGAAAATAATGACTTTGCCTTTTCCTTTTTTTAGTGTTGGAGCAGCCCTAAATTGGTTCCATACAAGAGAGTAAGCCCTAAATTATTTTCTTAAGAAATAGAAAAAAGCCTGGAAAATAAGCCAATAATTCAATAAAGAAATTGAAATTTTTATTTTGTTAGGAAAAAAAAAAGGAATAATCGAATCTTAGGCTCCATCCGTGTCATGAAAAATGAGTTGTTTTCAGAAAATATCTTCTAAGAAGTCATTTTTCAAGAAAATGGCAATATTTTCCGGTGTTTGGCTGAAACTTGAAAATGACTGAAAAATATTTTTCGTCATTTGGTATAAAAAATCATATTTGAATTTTCTCTATACAATACTTATAATAATTCATATTTATATTTATATTTAGTTTTAGACTCCTTTTTATATAAAAATTGTGAATTTTTGTTTGTATTTTTTATTTTTTGTTCTTATTTTTCCTTCTTCTTTAGCTAATCGTGGGCCACAACTGCATGCCCAAGGCTAGCGACGTGACCTCACTCAAGCCTAGCGAGCTTGCCTCGCCAGATCTTGTGAGCTTGACCTCGCCAGCCATCGTTGTTGCCAGCGACAAGCAAGAAAGAAAAAAGAATAAAAGGTTAGGTTATTAAAATATTTTGAATTTTTTTTAAATAATTAGAGTGAAAAGTAATGTCGAGGAGTGGAGGAAGGAAGGATAAAAAGATGAGAATATTTTTCTCACTTTTGAATGTACTTTTTTTCATGGAAGGAAATTTTTTCTTTGACTCATTTATTATCTGTGAAACTAACGTCAATATGCCGAAAATATTTTTCTAAAATTTACTTTTTACAAAACAAACGAAGCTTTAAAAAAGTTAGCAATGAGAGATAGCTGAAGAGGGTGGTTCGACAAGAGCTCAATTGTCACCGACCCTCAACTTCTGTTACAATGACACGTTGATTCAATTTTTTTTTGCCATGTTGGACACGGACACGCGTCCGACACGGATGGACATGGATGTTTTTTTTTTTGCTCCGGACAATAAAAATAATGAAAAAACCTTAATTTTTTTACCTAATTTCTAACTCCTCCCTCTGGCAACGTTTATTTTTTTTTCATTTTTCTAGATTTTATGGATACTGTGGTTGGTAATAATTGAAATTTTATGTTTCTGAAATCGTGTACATATAAAAATATACACAATATACAACATGTCCTAACGAGCCGAAATTCTCTATTTTTTGGGAACGGTCGTGTTGGCGTATCATGTCGTGTCACGCATCGCGTCCTGTGTCCATGTAACATAGCCCTCAACTAGGGTCGACGAGCCTCGCTAGTTCTAGGCGAGGGCTCAATGGCCCTCTCGCGATGGTGCTGCCATGGATGGCTGCCATTGCAGGAGGGTCAATCACCATTGCATTAAGGTCGTGAATCGTGAGGGCCTAAGAGCCCTCGCATGTGGCTGGCGAAAGCGGGACAACGACAATCTCTTGGCAACCTCTCAATTGTGAGTTTTTTTTTCCAAAATAATACAAAAAAATAAAAATTTACAAAATTAATTAAAAAATATATATTAACCATTTTGGGTCTCCCTCGGCAATTTAATTGCCGAGGGAAACTTGGGGGCCCTCCCGTGGCCCCCCCTCCTGAGCAAAGGAGTGTTGCGGCTCCCCACGTGGGAGCTGCAACGCTCCCTCTCCCTCGACAAATTAATTGCCGATGAGGGTTTTGTTTTGTTTTGTTTTTTAATTTAAAAATAAAAAAATATAATATTAGATTAAAAATAAATTATTTACAATTTTGAATATTGTATTTTTAAATTGTCGAGTAAAGTATTTTAATTTTTTTAGTTTACATAAATATTTTTTCGATGTCATCTTGTCGGTTCACGGTTCCGTTGTCAAAAAAATATTTGCGTGCCTCGACTTTAAGAAAAACGAGTGAGACAACAACGTTTGCTCGTGGGGTCGCGAAGAGATGATATTTACATAAAAAAATATTTACGCGTCTCGCTTTTCTCGAAACTAGGTATAATCGCTCCGTGGCCCCGTGAGCAAAAGTCAATGTCATCGCCTCGCTCGTTCAGTTGCTTTTCTCTGAGTCGAGGCACGCAAATATTTTTTTATGTAAATATCGTTGTCTAGCAAATGAGCGAGGCGACGACATTCACTTGGGGGGCCGAGGAGCGATCATAGTTACGTAAAAAAATATTTACGCACCTCGACTCCGATAAAAGCTAGTGAACGAGTGAGGCAACGACATTGGCTTTTGTTCGCGGGGCCACGAAGCTATCATACCTCATTTCGAGAAAAGCGAGGCGCGTAAATATTTTTTTTTATGTAAATATGATCGCTCCGTAACCTCACAAGCAAACGTCGTCATCTCGCTCGTTTTTCTTAAAGTCGAGGCGCGTAAATATTTTTTTGAAGATAGGATTGCGGACCGACGAGACAGCGTCGAAAAAATATTTATGTAAACTAAAAAAATTAAAATACTTTACTTGACAGTTTAAAAATGCAAGACTCAAAATTTTAAATAATTTATTTTTCAATCTAATATTATATTTTTTATTTTTAAATTTTTAAAAAAACAAAACAAAACCCCTCCCTCGGCAATTAATTTGCCGAGGGAGAGGGAGTGTTGCGGCTCTCAGGAATTTCTCGAGTGAGAGGGAGGGTGGGCCCCCAGATTTTCCTTGGCAATTAAATTGACGAGAGAAACCTAAAATGGTTAATATTTTTTTAAAAAAATTAATTTTGTAACTTTTTATTTTTATTTTTTGTATTATTTTGGAAAAAAACTCCTCAATCGTCGGACACGGATTTTTCTCTCCCGTTTGTGGTTTTGAAGAAAAATTATGTGGGACCCACTCGATGCCACGTGTCCTAAAAATATTCAAAAGGCCACGATGGCCTTTTCCGTTATCCATACGTGACGTGGTTTTTTCTTGGTCCAATATTGGATGTAGTTAAAAATATATTCAATTTTACGAATTAGACAACTTTTATAACGCTATTGCAAAGATTGAAATTTTTAAAATTTGATTGCATTTACGCGACTAGTTTAATGACTATCGCACTAACTTTGTTTTGTGATCTTACACATGCAACATCTACATTGCCAACTTACTCGAATTATATCTTAAATCCATTAATAATACGATAAGAAAATTGAAAATGTTTTAAGGTAAATATCATGAAAAATCTCAAACTGATACATTTGTGGCAAATTTACCCAAACTATTTTTTTATCACAAAAATCTCAAACTTGGAAGATTGTGATAAAGTTACCATAAACTATTTTTTTTACCACAGAAAATTTTAAACTGATACACATATGATAAATTTATTCCAAATTATTTTTTTTTGCCAAGAAAAATCTTAAATTGGTATACTTTTGATAAATTTACCTTTCATTAATTTTCATTAAATTTTACTATCGAATTGCTGAGTTTGATGATATATGACAGTTGATGAATGTATCGGTTTGAGATTTTCATCCTATGTTTATCACAAATGTTTTAATTTAGGATTTTTTGTGTAATTAGCCAAATTTACCGAAAATTAATAAAGAGTATTTTATCACAATCGTACCAATTTATGATTTTTTATGGTTAAAAATTTAAGTTGGAGCAAATTTGTTACATGTGTACCTGGTTAGGATTTTTTGTGGTATAACCTAAATATTTATGTAAAAATAATCGCTTGCCTTGCTTGAAATAATTAGTCATTAATTATTTTTAACAACAATAATTTACATCTAAATATTCTCATAAACGACGAAAATCACTTTTATTCATTCATTTTCGCATATGTAAAAGGCAATCATTTTAAGAAAATGTATTTTAAATTGTTCAATTTTTAGGAAACAAAAGGAGCCTTGGGCGACGGCCTTCCATCAAATTGACTGGCTAATAACAATTATAACTTTCTATGGTAATTTTACTCATGGAAAATGCCTAGCTGTCCGTGACGACATGCTGTTTTGATTTTTTCAGTCAGTTATTATTGTTTCAATTAACATTACCAAATTAATAAAATTCTTTTTTGAGTCTCATTTGCATTTCATATTACATTTCTTTAGGATCTATTTTATATTTCGCAACTATATTTTATCACATAGGATGTAGATGTAGATGAAATGCAGTAACGATCTCCAGCTTCTTTTCTCTTTCATCGAAAAAAGTGTAAAAAAAAAAAATCATAAACCTATTGCCTTAGTGCCAATTCAGTCTTTAACTTTTTTTTGTGCTAACTCAATCCTAAATATTTTGCATTGGTGTCAATTTAGTCATAAACATTTTATTAGTGTCAATTCAATCCTAACCTTTTATATTAGTACCAATCGAGTCTTAAATACTTTATATTTATGATAATTGAGTCAATTCAATCAACTTTGGTCTGAAATCACTGGTGTAAATATCAATTGTTTTACGTGACACGGTTGACACTAACGTGGATATTTTTTTAAATTTTTTTGATATTGTAAATATTTTTAAAAATAAAAAATGCTTAAAAAATTATTTAAAATATTAGAATGATATGAAAATGTCCAAGTTAGCGGAAGCCATGCCACGTTAGACAATCGACGTTTATGTCAGCGATTTTTTTAATCAAAATTGGTCGGGTCAACTTAATTGGCATGAATATAAAAGGTTTAGGACTGAAATGACATCAATAAAAGGTTTAAAACTTAATTGACATCAATATAAAAAATTTAGTACTGAATTGGTATAAAAAAATTTAGAGTTAATACTACCAAAAGCTCCAAGCTGGTACACTTGTGACAATTTTACCCAAAATTATTTTTTTTACCATGAAAAACCTTAAACTAGTACATATGTGACAAATTTACTCCAAACTGGTACAACCGTGATAAATTTACCATTTGTTAGTTTTTATTAAATTTTACCGTCAAATTACTAAGTTAGATGACATGTAACTATTGTCGGGTGTTCACGTTACCCTATATTTGCTATATGTGTATCAATTTAAAATTTTTTGTGGTATTAACTCAATTTAAAGGAAATCAAAGGGTAAATTTGTCATGTGTGCAATAATTTGATATTTTTTATGATAAAAAAAGTAATTTGAGATAAATTAGTCACAGTTATATTAGTTTAGAGTTTTTGGTGATTAAAAAAATAATTTGATGTAAATTTATTATAAATATATCAATTTGAGATTTTTTATGATAAAAAAATACTTTAAGATAAAATTATTATAGATATATCAGTTTCGGTTTTTTGCGGTATTAATAAATTTAAGAATTCATGCTGACCAATAGGTTTGGGACTTTGTTTTTACCCTTCGCCTCTTTCACCGCGAAGTCAAAACGAACGACTCTTACTCAGAGGGCAGAGGCTTTGCTCGGTCGCTCGCGGCTTTCGGGCATCGCTTGCCCCCGTCATATGAATTGACATACACGCGGCCCCGCCGCCACACCGACGCCACCCTGGTCATCGTCGTCGTCGGACCTCAGGTACCCCAGAAATCTCGATCGTCTCTCTCGTGCCCTAACTCGCCGATTCTCTCTCTACTGTCTGGTATGTGCGCTCGCCGATTCTTTCTGTATTTCTAGTATGTGGGTTTTGGAGCTTGGTGAATTTGAATTTGGGGCAGAGATCGATGCTTGGCATGCGGATGTGCGATTTCTCTCTCCGAATTTTGAGAGATTATGAATGTATATTTGGTTTCTGAGTCTAGATGGTGTGACAAAGAGAAGGCAAGTTATATAATAAATGGGCATCAATGAAGCAATGGAGCTTCCGTGGCTGAATAAAAACTTACGGTTGGGATTTTGCCCAAATGGGGCGGGCCACTGTTGCCTAATGACAGCTTCCCCGTGGGCAACTTTTACAGCTGCGGGACGGGCGGCTGTGCCCGCTCCTGTCGAAGTGAGGCCTTTCACCCCGATTTTTTGGAACATTTGCATTCCATTAGAATTGATTTCTGACATGATACTAAAACATGGCTAATACATCCCAACAGCTCTTATGTTCTAAGGAAGAATTGAATCATCTGGAGTTGGGAAAAAACAGTTGTTGCTTCTTTTGCTCGTGTCTAAAAAGGACTCATGTTTCGATTATTCTTTTTAAGGAGTAGTCGTTAAACCTATTTACATTTTTTAAAACCCTGAGATGACAATAGATAATTCTTCTATGGTGCTTCTCTTTTCTTGCTATTGGTGATTTTTACATAATTAACTTATCACGAGATTGTCAACATCCCTTGACCGCTGGCAAAGAAAATGGGTCCCATAGGAAGTAGATAAATGTAGAGAAAACACTAAAAAGCCTCCTCACTTTTTTATCATCAGTCCACTTTCCATACTTTATTTTTTAGAGGCTTGCTCCGCACAAGCTACACAAGCCTTGCTAGAATGAAATCCAAGAATTTATGAGGGAGCAGAATGCTATGTAATTGAAGCAGTAGATAAAGAGTAAGCGAAGGGAGAAAGATTTGCAACCTGCCATTTGGACTTAGTTCCCGAGTCAAGTTCTTAGGGAGAAAGGAGAGGCATTCGGTCTTGGTGTGGCTAGCATCAATTGAGTAATGGGTTGCAGAGCAAGGTGATTCACTAGGCGTCTCACTCAGAAAGAATCCCCAATGCAATTTGTCTCTACTGGAAACCTATTCAACTTCTGCCTACCTAAATTACCACCTTGTCTTGAGTTTTCATCTTGGACACCAAATTTCACCTCGCATTAGTTGATATATTGGATTTTGTTAAGAGAGGTAAATTGGTCTTTAGGACTCTTTAAGGCTTATTTTGTTGTTGATTACTAATTCATAACTCCTTTAGTGAATAATATGAGATTAGCTTTTCCTCTCATGGTTGTAGTTTCCAGCAGGTGGGCGTTGTAGCCTAGCAGCGCGGGCTCGTAAGGATGAAGTCGAGCGTTGATGGAGATTCAACTTAAGATAAGATGATGCAGAAGGATACTTGAATTAAGGAGGAGCAGACTTAACACTGAGCTCGCACGTGAGTGTGAGTAAGTTCACACTTGAGGGGAAAATTGTTAGGATGCACGTGTGAATGAGCTGTGTTAGAAAAATTGAATAATCAGTGTGGTGTAGAGCAGTTAATGTATCCTAGTTGGCCATAACTCATTGATTTAAACTTTTAAGTAAAGGTGGATTCAATAGATATGTTGACAAGCTCGAACTTGGCCTCTCTTTTGGTGATCAACAAAAAAGATGAGGGTAGTTTTGAGAAGCATAATGATGTGATAACTGAGGTGATTTCCTCCTCGTCTGATCGAATTACTGATAAGAAGCTTGAGGGTGGTGCTAACTTTCACTGATGGAAGAAAATTGTGAAGCTTGCTTTGACAGGTAGGAATAAGCCCAGAGATGATGAAACTTGGGATGTTATTGATGCACGCATTCTTGGTCAAATGCTAAACTCTATGGAGAGTAATATAGCTGGTCTAGTAAGTCATATTGACACAGTTAAAGAACTGTGGGAGTATTTAGATGTATTATATTAAGGCCAAAATAACCTGTCAAGGGTTTATGAGCTATTGCGGGAATTTTACCGATCTGAGATGAAGGGGCATTCTATTACACAGTACGCTGCTGATTTTAATAATATGTATGAGGAATTGAATGTTGTTCTCCCTATTTCAGCCAATGTTCAGCAAATGCAACTTCAGAGAGAACAATTGGCTGTAATGGCATTCCTAGGAGGTCTTGGTCTTGAATATGAAACCGTGAGGTCTCAAATTGTTGGAGGAGAAACTATTGCGTCACTCACAGATACGTTTGCTCGGGTTCTTTGGATGTCTCATGAGTCTTCTCAAGACCCCACATTTGTGGTAGATAATTCAACTCGTGTCGCAGTCTTGAACCGGTAGTGGGAGTAGGAGTGATGGAAGAAACTGTGGAGGATATGATATATATGGTGGTCGAGGGGGAAGCCGAGGACAGGAACAGGAAGAAGCCAAGGCCAACATCTTTATGGACAATCTCACCTATCTACTGATAGCTCAAGGGCAACACGGACTTGTCATTACTGTGGCAAACCTGGTCATATTCAGAGATTTTGTTACAAGTTACGTGGGAGACGACAACAATTTGCAAAAACTGCACCTGGTACTGATTCTTTTCCATAGTTTTCCGAGGGCAAGTTAATGGTTATGTGTAAAGAGGAATTTACTTGGTACAACCAATCTCAGATCTCACAGCCTACTTCTTCCACTGCTACTTTGATTCAGATGGGTAATGCTACTACTCGTCTTTCAGCTGCTTCTCGTCCTTGGATCATTGATTTAGGGGCTTCTGATCACATGTCGAGTCTTTCAAGTACATTTTCCTCTCTTATGCCATCTTTATCTATTAGGGCCAGGTGGGCCGGTTCCAGTCCTAGACCTTGAAACCGACCTTGTTATAACCGGTTCGCAGTTTTTGGAACTGAGAATCGACCTTGTTTGTCTTGGAACTTGTTTTGGAGCTGACCTTGTTTTTCGGTCCAATTCCAAGGTCTAACCAAAAACTTGTTTTCCTTTTTTTTCATCAATAATATGAGTATCGATAAAATGAGTAATAAAAATTATAATCCATCAAAAGAAACAATTCAAAAAATAAAAATTAAATGAGAGAAGGTGAGGAGCCGAGGGCTGTGAGCAATGAACATGAGAAACAAGGGCAATGACGCACTAGGGAGTCGGGACCTAAGATTTTTTTTTTAATAGCAACTAAAAACCGGTTCTAAAAACCGGTCTGGGTGGGACTATACCTAGAATCGGAAATCGAGCTGGTTTAAATCGGTTCTCAAAATTTAGAACCGGTTCTTGACCCTATTTTTCGGGTCCGATCCGGGTTCTGAGTCAACTCGATCCAGTTGCACACCCCTGTTATCTACATTTACATTAGCCAATGGTTCACCTACACATGTTATGGGAGCTGCTACAGTTCATCCAACTCGTCCATTGTCGTTATCCTCAGTGCTTTGTATTCCAAATTTCCGTTTAATCTCATGTTTGTTAGTAAGTTGACTAAAACCTTTTAGTGTTTAGTAACATTCTATTCTGATTATGTATCTCTTAGGATCTATCTACGAAGAGGATGATTGGTAGAGGACGTGAGGAAGGGGGGCTGTATGTGTTTGAAGAGGCAACTTCCTTTGCATGCTCTTGGTTACCTCTCTACATCAGATTCACCGTTAACTTGGTCATCCTTTCCTACGCAGTCTTCAGAAATTGGATTCAAGTTTTAAGTCTCTTTATACTTTAGAGTGTGAGTCATGTCAACGTGGCAAATTTATCGTATTAGTTATTCGGCTCGAGTCATTAAACAAACAAACTCTCCCTTTTTGGTAGTCCCATTCAGATGTTTGCGGTCAGTGTCATGTGACTTCCAATTTGAGTTTTAGATATTTTGTTACTTTCGTTGATGACTATTCTAGTGTTGGTTATATCTGATGAAAAATCGTTCATGGTTTCTTTTTATATTTCACGCATTTATAGCTGAAACTTACACTTAGTTTGGTGTGCATGTTAAAGTTTTGTGCTTTGATAACTGTAAGGAGTACTTTTCTGTACCTTTTTCTGACTTTATGGCACAACATGGTGTGATTCATCCTGTCTTGATACACCACGACATAATGGTATTGTTGAAAGGAAGAGTAGACTTTTCTTGGAAGTTACTAGATCTATGTTCTTTGAGATGAAGGTCCCCGAAACCTTTTGGTATGATGTTGTATTGACTGCAGGTTATCTTATTCATTGCATGCCTTCTTCTTATTTGCGAGGTGTTATTTCATTTTCTACTCTGTTTCCAATTCAGTCACTGTTTGACTTACCACCCCGTATTTTTGGTTGCGTCTATATTGTTCGTGGTGAATTTGGAGTATCCAAACTTGATTCTAGGGCTACCAAGTGTATGTTCCTAGGTTACTCCCGTTTTTAAGAGGGATATAACTAAGAAGATACTTCATAACTATTGATGTTTCATTCTTTGAATCCACTCATCATGATGTTCCAATTATTGTGTCTGAGCTGGGCGAAGAATTACATGTGACCACCATTCAGTCGACTATTCTAATCATTTCACCAGTATCTACTCTAGTGGAAACCGCCTCCTCTATAGGTTTGTATTCCACGTCCTTGGGTTTATAATCTCCCCTTCCTTCTATGACCACTGAGTCATCTTTTATCCCAGATCTGCCATTAGCTGATCCTTCTCCCGTGTCTGATCTTGATCTTCTTATTGCTTATCTCAAAGGTACACGTGCTGGTACTCAACATTCTATCACAAATTTTATTTAATAAACATCTGTGTCTCATTCCTTTCGGTCCTTTTTATCTACTGTTGAACAATATCCTATCACCAAGTATGTATTTGAGGCATTGTAATTTTTTTGCTGGAGGACAGCTATGGAAGAAGCGGTACCTTTTCCTTCAGGCAAAATTGCTAGTGGTTGTAGATGGGTCTATGCTATGAAAGTCTCTCCTGATGGTTCTCGTGCTCGCTTAAAAGCAAGACTTGCCAAGAAAGGATATGCTCAGGTTTATGGGCTTGACGATCTGGACACCCTCTCTTGTTGCCAAGACTACTTCTGTTTGTATGTTGATATCTCTTGTTGCCACTTATAATGGACCATTTTTCAGCTTGATTTCAAGAATGGTGTTTTGTATCGTATTTTGTATGAAGAAGTTTATATGGAGTAACCTCTAGGGTTTATTGCTGAGAGCCTTTTGTCAGCTTGATGTCAGGAATGTTGTTTTGCATGGTATTTTGTATGAAGAAGTTTATATGGAGTAACATCTCGGGTTTGTTGCTTGGTGGGGGGAGGGAAGGGGAGGGGGGGGGGGGGGCGGGAGGAAGGATTGGTTTGCAAGGAAAAAAAAAAATCTTTATATGGTTTGAAGCATTTTCATGGGCGTGGTTTGAAAGATTTTCTGAGGCTATACTTTTTTTTTTTTACTATTTAGATGTGACAATGATCGCTCTTTCTTTTATTTTCAATCAGAGGAATGCAAGCTGTTCTTGATTGTGTATGTGGATGATATTATCATCATGGGAGATGACTTGGTTGGTATAGCTAAACTAAAGATCCGTATTCAAGAACGGTTTCAGACTAAAGACTTAGGAAAATTGAGATATTTATTAGGAATTGAGGTGGCACAGTCATAGAAAGTTATCGTTTTGTCACAACAAATATATGTCCTGGGTTTACTCACTAATACTGGTATGCTGGAATGAATACCTTTCCAAGATACAATTGGAGGGATTTGAAATAGCATAAGAACTCAAATAGGCATTTCCCCATCAATTTCTTCTAATCCCTTCCTATCTTTTCCCTCTGTATCTTTCCATCCAAACAATCGGCTTAAACTTTACGAATTTTTATGCTTGAATGAAATGATTCTCCGAATTTGGCCAGAATCCTTTTTTCTTATTATCCATAAGAATTAGTTTTGTATCCGTCATATTTTTGTCTACTTGTCTCTTTTTGTTCAAAGCGGAGATACTAAATTTTATTGTATTAACTTGTTACTTCTCATAACCATTCAAAGAGATTGTTGGCTAAGACCAAAACGTAAAGTGAATATCTGTGAAAATATAAATGCTTCGATCAAATTGGGATGCCATTCACATGTCTCCACATTATGCCATGTGATTCTCTCACCTCGATGGTCAATGCTTTGTCAAAAACGTAAACCACAATTGCCCACAGGTGCACCCCCACCGAGTTACGATAGTTGCGTCGCACTAAATCACACAACTGTCTCCTACGCGTCTCCGCAAATTTTTTTGGTCTAAAATCGTAAGAGACTTGGCCTCCCAATTGGCTCCTTCTCTTTGTGGCTCTACCTCCTTTGTTTTCGCTGGAGACTTCAACTGGCGTACTGAAAGTAGTTTTTGATCAGCTTCAATGTGTATCTATATTGAGAGGCTGGTGGATTTCTCAAAGTTGTGCATTGCTAGGGCTTTTGCATCTATTCCTAGGTTTGAATAGAAGTTGCGACCCATCACATAGTTTACGGCGCTTCTCGTATTGAGTCCAGTTGGTCCTAGGGTTTATTTAGATGCTATGTCTGGTTAAATTTCTGCAGTTGAATGAAGTCGTGAAGATAATTTTGAGTCAATCGGATCATGTGATGATGGGGTTGGAGTTTCATTGAACTTTTGTTGTGAAATTCTAATCTTGAAGGCTGACTTTTTGTAGATCTGAACAAGCCATGTTCTTTGTTTCCCTTAGAACTGTTATTATCTAAGGAAACTTCTCGTAGAATGATGCAGTGTCTTGGAATTCTCTAGCTTTTATTGCTTGCAATTGTTGCGGTGGTCATTACACCCTGCTTTTATGCCATTTTCTTCCGTGATATGGTCTTGCTATCATACGTTAGTTTGTATTATTGACGAACTGGCATCAATCACTACAACTCAACTAATGCTACTGATTCAATTTTTTTGGACACGTCAAAGAGATAATGAAATTCTTGTATTTAATAATAATCAGGGTAGGGTTACATATATATATCACTAACTCTTATTCCTATTTTACCCTCACAACTAATAGATAGATATTTTCCAACACTCCCCCTCAAGTTGGGATGTAGATATCAAATAATCCCAACTTGTTCATAAGAAGTTCACTCTATTTTCCTGTAAAGACTTAGTGAAGATGTCCGCAATTAATCCTTCGTCCTTGTGTGTTGAAGAATAATATCCCCTTTCTGAACTTTGTATCGAATAAAATGACAATCAAACTCTATGTGTTTCGTTCGCTCATGGAAGATAAGATTCTCTGCAATATGAATGGCGGATTGGTTATCACAATATAACAATGATGGATTTGACAGTGACATTCCAATCTCTGACAACAGCATTCTTAGCCACAGTAATTCATCGGTCACGTGCCATAGCACGATATTCAGCGTCAGCACTTGATCGAGAAACTACACGTTGCTTCTTGCTTTTCCAAGCAACTAAATTATCTCTAAGAAACACACAATAGCCTGAAGTAGATCTCCTATCCATAGGACATCCGGTCCAATCAGCATCAAAATATCATGTAGTGTTTAAATGACCATAGTTCTTAAACGAGAGTTCTTTACTTGGTGCTCCCTTCAAATACTTGATGATTCGAAGCATAACGTCCCAATGAATAGTATGAGAACTCATGAACTGACTTACTACGCTTATAGCAAAGGCTATATCAGGTCTTGTGATGGTAAGATAGTTTAACTTACCAATTAATCTTCAATATTTTGCTGGATCTTGTAGTAATTCTCCAAGTTCTGCATCAAGTTTAACATTGGGATCCATAGGGGTATCGATTGTCTTTGCTCCGAGAAATCCAACCTCACCAAGAATGTCAAGTGCATATTTTCGTTGTGATAAAGTGATACTGGCATTTGAATAGGCTACTTCAATACCAAGAAAGTGTGGAAGATGTCCTAAATCTTTAGTACTGAATTCTATATGCAGAAATTGCTTGAGTTTCTAAATACCATCCAAATCACTGTCAGTAATGATGATATCATCCACATACACCACTAGAAGAAGACAACCAACTAATGAGACAGAACTGAAAACTGAATGATTTACCTCACGCCTCTTTAATCCAAATTTGAGGACCGCATCACTAAACCAAACCAAGCACGAGGAGATTGTTTAAGTCCATATAAAGATTTATGTATACGACATACCATATACTCCCCCTGAGCAACAAATATAGATGGTTGCTCCATATAGACCTCCTCAGCTAGATCGCTATGTAAAAAAGCATTTTTCACCTCCAACTGATGAAGAAACCAGCCAAATTGTGCAGCCAACAAAATAAACACACGAACAGATAAAATTTTTGCGACATGAGAGAAAGTGTCATCATAGTCAATTCCATAAGTTCGAGTATATACTTTCGCAACGAGTCGTGCCTTCAAGAGGTCAAGGCTACCATTTGGGTGAACTTTAACAATGAAAACCCAACGGCAACCCACAGGTCTCTTACCCGTAGGTAGGGAAGTAAGGTCCCAAGTATGATTCTGAACTAGCGCCTGCATTTCATCGTTCTTGGCACGACATCATCCAGGATGAGCAATAGCCTCAACAACACTGCGAGACACAAAAATAGAGGATAACAACGAGACAAAAGTAGAGAAAGAAGGAGATAAATGATCATATGATATAAAATGTGAAAGAGGATGACGTGTACTAATGCAATTAGAAAGACCAAAATATGAAGCATAACAGTCTATAGGATGACCAACACGAACGCGTACCTTTCCTGGAAGCAATGGACAGATCAGGATCCGAGACTAGTGTTGCAGTAGATGGGGGAACAAATGAATTAGGTATTGATGGACGTTGTACTGTCATAGTAGGTGATGTACTGTGTCGTTGATAGGTGTGTTCAGCAAACTGTAATCCTGTGGAGGTAGCTTTTGGAAGTGAATAAGGTGGAAGAATAGGAATGACACAACAATTACTATCATCAGATGTCATGAGAACAGGCGTGGTAAAATATGACTGATCTTCAAAGAACGTCACGTTGTTAGACACGAAGACACGACGACGAGTCGGGCTATAACACTTGTATCCATTTTTAGTACGGAAGTATCCCACAGACACATTTTTTAGCACGAGGATCCAGCTTATCAAGACTTGGAGTGAGAGAATGTACAAGACAAACACATCTAAAGACTCAAAGGGGTAAAGAAAAAAGTGGACGATCTGGATGTAAAGTAGTGAACGGTGTCTCCCCCTGAAGGACATGAGTTGGAAGCCTATTAATTAAATAACATGTTGTAAGAACAGCATGGCCCCAAAAAATTTTCGGTAGGTGCATGTGAAATATAAGACAACGAACAACATTATGAAGATGTCAATTTTTACGTTCAGCAACCCCATTCTGTTGAGGGGTGTATGAATAGGAAGTTTGATAGATAATGCCATGAGAAACAAGGAATGGCTGGAAACGAGAAGCTGTAGCAAGATATTCTCTATCATTATCTGACCGTAAATATTTGACATAAATATTATACTGATTCAACACTTTGAAGTAAACAATGAAAAATTTTCGTATGGTCATTTATTAAAAATAACTAAGTCATTCGAGAAAAATCACCCACAAATGTAACAAAGTATCTGAATCCAGAAACATCAGAAACATGACATAGACCCATACATCTGAATGAACCAGCTCAAGTGGATTCGACACACGACTATGAATACGTGAATGAAAAGACGCTCTATGATGTTTACCAAATCAACATGCTTCACACTGAAAAGAACTGACAAACTCAAACTCAGGAAATAAACGACGAAGTATGTTTGGTAGTGGATGACCAACTTGACAATGTATGCAATATACATCAATAGATGTACCCTTCATAGTTGCGGTAGCTAACACCTTCTTGTCAAAATAGTACAAGCCATTTGATTTATGCCCCCCACCAATCGTCTGTCTAGTCCTCATATCCTGAAAAATGCAGGGAGAAGCAGAAAAGGTTATAAAGCAATTCGATTGTTTAGTCAATGAGTTGACAGAAATCAGATTATAGGGAGACTGAGCTAGGTGAAGGACAGATGACAAAGAAAGAGGGACTCAAATGAGCCACTCCTGTATTAGTAACCTGAGATTGGGAGCCATTTGCTAATGTAACCGAGTTTGACAATGAAGCAGACATAGAATGAAATGAAGGCAGCAAATTAGAGTTACCTATCATGTGATTGGTAGCTCCAAAATCTATGACCCAAGAGCCAGACGCCGCAAAACAAGCAAGATGAACTACCTTTAGAAGTTTGTGCCAAAGTAATAGTAGGAGCTAAAGTTCCTGTCATCTGTTGGGAGCGAATCAATGTATCATATTCAACACGTGTCAATTTAACTGAATTGCCTATACTTAGTGTTGTGCTCGAACTAGATGGAGTCAGTGAAGGAGAAACAACAGGATTCTCTACTTCGGCATAAGCAGCAAGACGTGGTTTGAGCTCTAGATGAAAAGTATAACAATAGTCTTATGTATGACCAGTTCATTGACAATGATGGAAATAGTGTGATCCACGACTATTCCCAGAACTAAGGGCATCGCGAGTGCTAGCCCCTCCATCGTGACCTCCACGACTATCATTATAAACAAACTACGCCCACGAGTTCGGTAACCTCGACCCCGACTTCCACGTCCACCAGGACCAGGGGAAAGCATAACACTTGTCTCCAAAGTTAGCATGGATGAAGTTTCATCAGTAACTGTAGAACGAAGAGCTTGAGAGAAGACTTCATCCACCGTGGAAAGTGGGCTTTGTGACGTAATGTGTTGCCAAAAAGACGAATATTGACTTAAGATATAATATTGTCTGCAGATCCTCTTGTCGCTTGGCTGAAACATGTGGATCATCTGAGGTAGGAAGATAAGTACCCAAACGTTGGCCAAG
Organism: Rhodomyrtus tomentosa; assembly: GCA_028455895.1. Lineage (NCBI taxonomy): Eukaryota > Viridiplantae > Streptophyta > Magnoliopsida > Myrtales > Myrtaceae > Rhodomyrtus > Rhodomyrtus tomentosa. The sequence goes on along the minus strand of JAPCWY010000003.1, from coordinate 40,339,213 downwards.
GGTAGTAAATTGAGCATAATGATCATATAAAGATTGATCTCCACGCTGAATATTAAATAATGATTCCCAAGTGTCACATACTCTTGTCATATTGTTTTGTCCTGAATAGAGCAATGCACATTTCTCCCAAACTATCTTAGCAGTCTTACATTGAATAAAGTGGGGACTAACCTTAGGATCCATGCTATTCCATAAAAGGATTTGAATCATAGCATTTCCTGCAGTCCATTTAGCAAGTTTCTCTTTATCAGACGTTGCCGTAGATGTAAGAAAATCAAGTTGTTCAGTGGCAGTAAAATAGATTTCGACAGCTGTAGACCATGATGGATAATTTGTGCCATCAACCTTGACAGAGGTCAATTGAAAGTGACCAAAAAGGGATCCAGAATTTGATCCAGTAGCCATGAATTTTATCAAGTCTAAACACAAAAATGAACTTCACGATAATTGAGTAACTCCATCCAACACATGTACTGCAACACAAAATGCTCCAACCTAAAGGAGTAACTCCACTTTACTGACTTCAAGTCTCCAAGAGCAGTCGAGAACAGAATTTAAAATCCCAACACTGAAAATAGAACACAGGATGCAGTCACCATAGGAACCACGGCACTAAAAATAGAACACTAGTAAAAATAGCGTTATCCATCAGACCTTCTCAAATGCATCAACATACAGATGATTTCCTCTATATTCCTTAAACTCATTTGCACTCCCAAAATACCGATTCACTTTAGAGATCTTCAGACACTGCAACTGCTAAGGAAGGGTCGCTCCTCATCCATCAACTTCAAGGGACGTTGAAAATAGGTCCAACAGCTTCAAGGGACGCCGAAAATAGGTCGCCAGGCTTGAAATAGGTGTCACCGGGGTCGGACGTTGCCTTTCAAGGGTCACCGGGGCTAGGTGACGTTAGGCGACGCCTGGCAGGAGGTCGCTGAGCCTCGGCAACGTCAGGAAAAGAGTCGCCGGGTGTGGGTGACTTCCGTCGGCTAGTCACCGATCCTAGGCTCGGTCGTCGCCGGAAATAAGGTTGCCAAGCCTAGGCGACCTCGGTCGGTGCTGGAAATGTGGTCGCTGGGTCTGGGTGACCTCAGATCTGACTTCGCTGGCTCGGGAGGACCTCGGATCTGATGTCGCGGTTCCTAGGCAGCCTCAGATCTAAGGTTTTCTGACGTCGGTAGGAGATCTAAGGTTTTCTGACGTCGGTAGGAGATCGACGACGGCCCGGTGGATGATCAACGGTGGTCAATGATGGATGATCAAGGTGGTTGTTTAGGTTTAGGGTGGCTGTGATACCATGTTAAAAAGATAATGAAATTCTTGTATTTAATTATAATCGGGGTAGGGTATATCATTGAATCTTATTCTTATTTTACCCTCACAACTAATATACAGATATTTTCCAACATGACAAATAGCGTATGTCCTCACCACCTGTGACCACGGAAAGGCCTGTGCTTGCCCCCTTTTTTTCTACCTGTAAATATGCTAGCCCTTTGCCCCTGTAGTTGTTCCCCATGTAAAAAGCTAGATTGTTTATAAAAATATCTATGCTTCTGTTTCCGGTGTAGCTGTGCTTCTACCTGAATTTACGAAAATAGTGGGCTTGACATTTGCATAGAGAGACACACAGCGGCATAGCCGTATAAACCTACTATGAGCACCTTATGAGTAATATTTGGTGATTTGAATAGTATTTAACTAGTTTCGGATTTTTGGTTATCTTCCCTATTCAGAAATTTTGAGCTGAGGTTTTGCATGATTTTTTTATTCCAAGATAACCTTTGTGTTGTGACCGACTATTCTCCAACTTTTGCATGAGATTTACCTCTATTTATTAGTCAGAGGCATGCTTTTGATGTATCCAATGTTTCTGTAGGAATTACTTGCAGTAAATGGCTTCTTTTTTAGCTTTCCTGAACAGTCCCGTCGGCCTCAAACTGTTCATTTTTGGGGACCTGTTGCAAACTGGGGATTCGTGATCGCTGTATGCTCTCTTCCACTATCTACATATTTCTTGGTGCCTTCATAAGTCACCAATGAAAATATCTGCAAGTTTTAGCTTTTCACTGGTGTTTTATTTCGTCTGGCGCTTCCTACAAGGTTTGGTTGACATGAAAAAACCGCCAGAGAAGATATCAGGCAACATGACAGCAGGTTAGCGATTTCTGATTCAGGAAGATGTGTCAATTTATCTTCTTCTTAGCATGTCCAGCCGGGCAGTGTTTTCAGCTCCTTGTCTTGGTTGCAGCTATGTGCACATACTCAGCACTGTTTATGAGATTTGCATGGATGGTGCAACCACGCAACTATCTACTTCTTGCGTGCCATGCTTCAAATGAAACCGTCCAGCTCTGTCAACTCTACCGTTGGGCAAAGGGTCAGGGGTAAGTATCGAACACATCGGCTCAATGCACACTTTCCATGTTACCTCAAATACACACTTTTAGATTTGGTCAGCTCATTCATCATAGTTTGTGTAAAGTGATGTCAATGCATTTGACGGTGAGATGCATAAACCGATAAACATTTACTTTGTTGTTTTCTCTATCTAGGTACTTGTCAAAGAAGAAAAAAGATGAAGCCTTGTCACAATAATATGTTGTTGGGATTTTTTCGAGGAGTCCCTCAAAAGTTTGCTTTTAATGTTATCAAAATCGTGATTGGCAGGTCTTGAGTTATCAGAACTCGATTTAAATACTCTGGTGTTAATGGAAATCATATCTTGCAATCTGTAATTACCGTGCACGATAATCAATCTATGAAAGTACCGCAAATAGAGGAGTCAAGAACCAATATTTGTTGTTTAGTGGTGAAAATCACCCTATCCGCGTTTGGCATGTGGGCTATTTGGCGTGGTGTCGTAGTTGGGAAATCGGTTCAAGTCTAGTCATCCTGGTATCGGCCGTTTCGTAAAATATCGGTTCATATCTTTCTACGGGTGTGCGTGCAGACATTACAAGGCATTTAATTGGTTTCTGGCCATGCTTCGGAATTGACTGACTCGATCTTCTTGGTTAAATGTCGGTGCGATCGTTAAACTAGCAAACCAACTAAATTAGCAAATCCGTTCGATTTGTTTGAACCGATTAACCTTAGGTGAAAGTACATTCTTCTGTTTCATATGTGAAATAAACCCAGCCCTGAATTCTAAATCTTTGCCCCTCGAATTCTCTTTCGGCATTGCTAGATCAAAAACGTCCATTCCTGAGTATGATATAAAGTCTAAGACATGTGATTCCAAGGGGTCCTCTGTCCATTACACATACACTCACCGGCACCAATGTCTCTTTGGCCAATTTTTTTTTTTTTTTTTGGTCGAAGAGGCCAAAAGTTGAGTAACCCCATTTTTCACGCCATTAACAAGAGAGAAGCGAAAGAGAAATAGTCAAAGATGTTTTTTCATGTATATTACATTGTGATTGGGCTAATGAAAATTGGCTCGTGCCAATTTTTTCCTCTGAATGGCTGTAACCCTCCTATACTTAATGAGCTTTACGAAAATAAACTCCAAAAGAACTAATTAATTAAAATCACAACTGAAACGGGCGAAAGTCGCTATTTATTGACAGTGCAAAAGCTGCGCGTTATCACGAAAATACAATTCTGTCCGTATTAATCAAAGTGACGATATTTGTCCGCCGTGTGATATTTATCTCTATTTGTTCGTATATACAAACTTCATTTCCTCTCTTAGTAATGTGCTTAGCCTGATTTCTACTAAACATTTTCGGTAATGAGTTCGAACCTTGTTGATTAAGATATATTGAATGTAAATCATCATCATAGTTCACAACTTTAGTCTAATCCCCTTAAAAAGACTGAGCTGAAGAATTGTATATCAAAAAGAGCTATTAGAGATTGAAGAGACACTAGATAAATGCATTTTACTAATATTCGTTTAAATTAGACTTCCGAGCATTGAATTTATTAGAAGAGGTTGATAAGAACTATGTTGATAGACTCAATTATCTTTTGTCTTATTTATTTATCAAGTCATTATGAAATAAAAGTGCAACATTTGCATTTCTTTCCACTTTTTTTATTATTATTGATTTTTGGAAGGAAATTAAAGTTCAACTACAAGGGAAGGATCATGCTATTCCCACCCCTTATTGGCCCTCAACATTGAATTGACTACATTAGCCCTTCAGATTCCACTCTTGATTTAAGATTTATATCTTACCATTTTCTTTTTTCTTTTCATTTGTTTTTATCTGCAGACAACCACTTAGAGTCTTTGCTGAAATACTTGTTCAAAGTGCTGCTGAATATCTTAGACTTACCTTTCCAGGCAGGAGAATCAATGAAGGAATCCTTCTGGTTTTCTGGCGTCTATGGCTCTTGCCTCGGCCTCGGCCTACTGTCTTAGAGATAAAATCACCGATACGAGTGTTCTGATATCCCAAGCCTATCTTATGTTCCTTGGACTTTAATTGTAGATGAGCGTTGATTCCTTGACCATGTGAATAAGACTACCTATGCTCCTTTCAAACGACATTTAGCAAGGTTAAATGTGAGGTGCACTTTTGATTTAAAGACTGATGCCTGCCTTCTTTTTTAGTTTTCTTTTTTGCTTTTGGCCTTTTCTTTCTCCTATTGGACAAAATTTATCTCAATATCAACAACACAATTATCTCTAACTAGTTGGAGTCGGCAGTCGATGAACTCCAAAAAATATATAAAATAAAAGCAATACCAATCGAGGGAAAATAGATAAATATGTAAAAATAAATAAATATAAATAAAAATATAGATAAATATACATGGACACACATATATATGACTAAAAAGGACTGTCGGGAACATGAAAATTCTGCCCATTTACAATATCAATAGCCTTCTTCCACTCTATCCTAAAACAAACTATATACCAATCTATTTCCCGCTCCACTAAATCTTGTTTTACTACTATCCCAAAGTAAGTTGTGGCCGATCTCTTCCTTTTTTCGTGTTATGCTTTCGATAACAAATTTCTATTCTTACCGGAGCGTCTAGGAACCTTCGAAGAATATGTCTAAACCATCTTAATTTATGTTCTCTCGTCTTTTTCGCCATTAGTTCTACTTCAACTTTTCGTTGAATATCTTCATTCCTTATTCTATACATCTTTGTATGACCATACATCTACCTTAACATCCTCATTTTCGCTACTCCCATTTTATACTCATGTTGCCTCTGTGTTGGCCAACATTTAGCTCCATATAGCATGACAAATCTTAATGTTGTTCTTTAATTTTTTTTAACCTAAGGGGAGTTTTGCAATCACACAAAAATCTTGATACAGTGCGCTATTTCATCCAATCTACTCTAATTCATGGCTTATATCATCATCAATCCCTCATCACTTTTGCAATATTGATCCCAGATATCTAAAAGTATCTTTATTGGGTATCTCATGTCCAAGCACATTGATGATTTCTTGATCTCCTCTTCCTATCGTGTCGAACTCACACTTCAAGTATTTGGTTTTACTTCAACTTAACGTAAATCATTTAAATTCCAACGTGCTTCTCCATAATTTTAAGTTAGCTCTAACCCCAACCCTGATCTCATCAATAAGCACAATATTGTCTGCAAATAGTATACAACACAACAGCTCATCTTAAATATCTTTTGTTAGTTCATCTATAACCGGGGCTCTTTTAAAAAAATTATTTGGTAGATAGCTAACTAGTTATTGTGTTTTTGACGAAAAAGAACTAATCAATCTATTGATGAGTTGTCCGACCAAAAGAAAAAATCTTTGGTGAGTTGTATATTTCTATATTTTATGTACTAGCTGACTAATAATGAAAAAAATAATTTAAGCACAAGTAAGAGGATAATGTATGAGTAAATTGTGTATAATGCATACATAAACTATAATATTTCATTTTTAGGTAAATTTTCATAAATTAGATTCAAAAACTATAATAGGAGAAAAGTGTAAAAAAACAAAAGTCCTAAACCTATTGTGTTGATGTCAATTTAGTTCTAAATCTTTTTTGGTGTCAATTCAGTTCTAAATATTTTGCATTTGTGTCAATTAAGTCCTAAATCCTCTACCGGTGTCAATTTAATTCTAAAACTTTTGCATTAGTGCTAATTTATTCCTAAATATTTTTCATAAATTGAGTTAATTTGATAATTATGGCTGAAAATTTTTAGCACAGAGTCAATTGTCATACTGGCATTACTGCTACTAACGTGGATTTTTTTAAAATATTTTTTAAAAAAACCAAAAAATGCATAAAAATTATTTAAATTATAGAAATAATATTAAAAAATTCAATTCAGCGTGTACCATGCCACGTAGAGCAATCGATGACCATGTTAGTTATTTTTGGCCAAAATTGGCCAGATTAACTCAATTGGCATAAATACAAAAAATTTAGCACTGAATTGGCACAAATGCAAAAAGTTTAAAACTGATTTAACACAAATAAAAATTTTATAACTTAATTGGTACTAATGCAAAAGGTTTAGGAATGAATTGGTACAAAAAAAAGTTTAGAATTAAAATGACACTAATGCAATAGGTTTAAGACTTTTTTGATAATTCTCCCAAATAGATTCAAAAAACATAGTCAAAAAATTATTCGCTGTCATGAGAATAATCTAAAGAAATATTGTAAACGATTTGCATATAAAACTAAGATTTCTTTACTCAAGTATAGGATTAGGGCTTGCTTTCATTATAATAATGAAAAATAAGTTCAGAAGAAGACAAACAGTAAGAAAATATTGTACTGTAATAGGTGTGGAAAAAGCGGCCAGTTGAAAAAAAAAATATTTGAAAGGGATGTGGGTGAGTTTTTCTTTTAATAAAATTGAAAGAAAGAGGAAAAAAGGTAAGAAATAATCTTAAATTAAGAGTGGAACCCGGGGGGTAATGTAGTCAATTTAATATAATATAGGGGTGTCAATAGCCAATAAAGTGGCGAAAATAGCAGGAGCATAAGCGATTTCGTTTCTTTCTACTTGGAATAATTTGGAAAAAAAAAAGTAGTTTGAATGTGAGAGCACTTTAGGATTTTTTGAGGTACTTCATTGATTTTTATATTCAACTTAATGGGTTGAATATTGCAATACTATCTTAATAGCTATTAATAAGTATTTTGAATATTCTTACGAATTCCTTAATAGGATCAATTAAAATTACAAATATAGCAAATAAGATTATCTTCAGACAACATCTTTTTAGTCATTTTAGAAATTGAAGCCGCTTTTGATATTATATGAATGTGAAAGAAGATGTCAATTGCTACATTTTTCTCGTAAGCATTTTCAGATGATGAAAATAACAAAAACTGAATGTCGGGAAACTTCTTTTTGGCCAGAAAATTATCAAAAAAGTATAAATTTATTGCATTTAGACCAATTTAGTAATAAATATTTTAATTATACCAATTGAGCCATGAACATTTTGAAAATTTATCAATTTAGTTTTCTAACAAATTTTGACTGGAAATTATTAGCGTGGACACCGACAGTCCTATGTAACACTGTTGAGACTGATATGGCCAATTTTTACAATTACTTTAAAATATTTTATTTTTAATAATTTTTATTTTAAAATTCATTTTCCCTTTTTCTTTACTTTTCTTTTCCCATCTTCATCCGCTAGTCGCAATCGGCCATAGGCAGGGGCCGACCTTGTTGCGTTAGTTAAGGATCCACCTCGTTGGGTCCCCATGAGCTTAAGTCTCATCAAATCGGACAAGGTCTAGCCTCACTTGGGACACAGCGACTGGTGGAGGAAAAAGAAAAAATATGGTAAAAGGATAGGAGTGTAAATATTTGTATATGACGCCTACTTTAGTACCAATATTTTTCCTGATCACCTAAGTGTCAGATTGAATAAAAAATAATCAATTAAGTACTAATTTCGGTCAAACAATAAACATAGCATTTATTATTATTTATTTTTTTAATATTATGTGGATTTTTTTAACAAAATTTTATCCACATGGCGTCCTCCTAGCAATTTTTCTTTTAAATTTTAGTCCATGTGGACTTTTAAACTAAAAATTTAGTTAGTTTCTTTTAAATTAAAAGTAGACAAAACAACAACTTAAAAAATATGAAAAAAACTTGTAATTGCAGCGGCGAGGGCTGTGAGCCCTCGTTGTCGCTGCCCATCGCCGACAATGACTAGCGAGGGGTGGAGGAGTGGTTGGAGAGATCGTTAATCCCTGGCGGCTCTCACCGAGGCCTCGCAATGGATTGGCAAGGCTTGGCCATGGCTGGCCGAGGCCTCAGAAACCCCATGGCCAGGCCTCACTGGCCCTTGGCAATGGTCTCTGTGTTAGTGGTCTGCCTTGAGAATCAATTAATGTTGATACTCTAACATTATTTGTGGATAAGGTTGTGTCGAAAAATCGACCTTCACTATGGTTAAGTAGTCGTAATGTTTTACTAGAGACCGCTTATAATTTGTGGGCCAAAAGAGTTTTGAGCACATTGCTAATATTTAGTGAATCTACAAGGTCACACAAAATAGCGAACTGATTTAATATTTTCTATACGCCTTCATCTACTTAAGAAGTAGATCTTAATTTATTCTCTTATTGGAATATCTACACGATTGTGTACTTTATGAGATAACGATTAAATGTACGGTCGAGTGGACGATTTAGAGAATGTTGTGGGCCTAAGTTGTTAAGTCGTGGGCCCAAATCGCAAAACCATAGGTTATAAGAAATAACCCTAGAAATGCCCTAGATTGTGTGAGAAGATATTCCCGAAAGAAAATAGAGAATAGTTCTCTGTTCAGGTAATTGCGAGAGATATTTCAAGATTTGAAAGCTAGTACTTTGATCGTTGAAGAACTCAATCCGTGTGTGTGGATACCAGTAGATGCGAAACACTTGGGGCGCCAATTCAGACATAACCGACCGTTAATTTGTCGCCGACCGCAAAAAGCACGTCTTGTACCTATTTTGATTTTGATATACACATGAATCTTATTTAGAATTTCGTTTCGCTGCGTTTTATGAATCCAAGAAAACCTATACTCTAATGGTAATGGCTATGAGCTCTTGTTATTGAACTTTAAAATTTTTTTAGCTTATATTTTGTTGTTTAGTTTATTTTTTTAATATTATGTGAAATTTTTTTTATTGATTTTTAATATTTTTTTTGTTGAATAGGATGCTCTAACGAGACACTTATGCTTTTCGGCAATGCTCATCGAAGTTGACATCGCTGTTTTTTTTTTTTAAACTGGCACTTAAATGATCCAAAAAATAATATTGGTACTAAATGAGTACCGTACATAAATATTGACATTTCAAATGTCCTTTTGCCGAAAAAATTTATTAAGAATCAAACTTATTTAAAATATGCAAAATTATCTACATCAGAATCAGTAAGATTTCTTGCCAAAATCGATTGCAAAGACTTAAATTGGTAAATTTTCAAAAGATTGAGAATTCAAATGACATAATTAAAACATTCATAATTGAATTGGTACAAATAAAACTGATTCATTTTCCCACATTTTGCATGCGCTGCAACTGTGAAATGGGTGTGCTTTGGCTCTGTGTACAAATTTAGCAGGTGCAGCACACTCGCAGCTAAAATGCTTCCAGAACTTTTAAATAACAACTAATAATATTAGAGAAAATTTCAAGTAAGGTTATGATGTGATTTCATTTTTTTTAAATAAGTACTTGAAGTTACTTATTTATTTCAAAGAAGTACCTGGCGAAGGGCATTTTCATATTTTCCGTTTTAATTTTTTTTCCTTGTTTTCATTTTCCATTTTCATTTGTTTTTTCTTTTTCTTTTCTTTTTCCTTTTTTTCCTCCCTCGGCCATCTTGCCTCGCCTAGCGCAATCCCAAGCGAGGGTGATCCCCTCTCAATGATGGCATAGGCGGTCCTTTGGGTAACCCGATGGCGAGGAGGGAAATAAAGAAGGGAAAAAAAGAAGGGGAAAATAAAAAAAAGAAAATGAAAGAATTTTAAAACATTGAAAACATGAAAATGCCCTCTGATGAACTCGTTCTTTAGAACAAAAAGAAGATTCCAAGCTATTGTTTGAAAATAATTAAATTTCTAATAAGACAAGCATAGGTAACAAATGTACTGAAACTTTCATAAATTTTGCCCCAACATCTTCTGTAGCTTCCCAAGAAGATGCACAAGCTCGCACGGCACACGCTCGAGAAAGTAACCCAGGCCCATCCCTTCCCTCCCTCCTCCATCGCTTTCGGTAGTTCTCTCTCTCTCACTCTCTCTTCTGGAGTCTCTTCTCTTCCTTGAGCCTGCTGCTAACCTTCCGAAAGACGACGAACGTCCTTCTCTATTCCCAGCTCTTGAACTGGAGGGCTGATGGGACGCGACCCGTGAAGTACGGTGATAGCTCGGTTCGTTCTCCTCTTTCCCGTCGGAGGAAGTTGAAAGATTCTCTAGAATTATGGCGTTCAATCTGGAGTCTGTCTCGGAGGCGACGTCCGGAGCCATCGGTGCTCTGGTCAGCACCACCGTCCTCTACCCGCTCGACACCTGCAAGACCAAGTATCAGGCCGAGATTCGATCCCGCAATCATCAAAAGTACAGGTAACAAAGATGTTTCTCTCTCCTGGGTCCCACTCATGAGCACGAAATTTGGATGTTGTCATGTTTTATTTTGGGGGAGCTTCTTCTGGGTTACGATTGTTGGCCGTTGCTTTCTTGATGTTCTTGGATCAGGATCTTGATCGTTTTTTTTAGAAGATACTTTTGTGTGAAAATTCCTTTCAGGGGGGATTGTGTGTAGTTTTCTGCTTCAGATGGCGCGAGCGTTTACGGTAATGTGGTGTTGTTAGTATAAAACTATGGAATGACCCAGAAGTAGCGATGGAGATATCAAAATTGAAGCTTGTTTAACTGTTCAGTTGCTGTTTTTCTATTCGAGGCGAGATGTTATATAGATAGAATGTTCGTTGGCGGCTTTAATGAGATTTTCGGAGTACATGAGTGTCTAGACAGATCCTTGTTCCATGGACACAGAAATGGCGCAGTTGGCGTGGCCTTGGACTCTCATGAGGAGTTGTTTTAAGTGTCAACAGAGCAATGTAATAGCATAGGCTTCCGCTGGATGCTAGACTTTGAGGAAGCATTCATTGTGTCAGCAACTCTTTTTGCCAAGAAATATCAGGTTGTATGCAGGAATCATGAATTCAAACTCAGTCCCTTTTGTCTCATGCTTCTTATAGCTTCCAGAAATCCACTGTCCATTTTTTTTTTTTTTTTGATTTCTGGTGGAATCATTTCTCCAAGTAATCCATTGTGCTCTTGCCAATGAATGAATCTGAAAAGTGCACCCTGAAGACCCCTCATCATTGATGGGATCATCTAGGACCAGGTCACATGAAAATACTAGGGGGATTGTTTTGTTCAGAGCATGTGGTCAAAGTGGGGGAATGAAAGTTCTCACATGGCTGAAATATCACAATCTATGCTTGCCAGACTTTGAACCCCTATTTGTGGGACCCTTTGGAGGTTCTGTCTTGTTGACTATGAAACCCAGTTATTCATTTTCATCTAGTTTTCAGCGTCAGTACTAGTTTTTCCTTATGTTTGGTTGTTTATTTATGTGTTGTCCAAGATTTCTTGATGCCCATTTCCTTGTTTCTGCTGAAACTGATTTGAGAGTTGTCTGCTGTTTATGTCAAATGTTAATTGTACGTTGGTTTTGCAATGTGCTTTGTCGTTGGATGGGGGTGAATTGTCACGAAGTTTGTAGAATATCAAAAAGATGTTTTTTGCTGACATGATGTGAAACCAGGGTATATGTATTTCTATCACAGCAAGGAGTGACTAAGTTGGAGTTTTTGAACTGGTTGGAGTGAATGTTGCCGGTTCTCTCATGTTATTTCAAATTCTAGACCTTCCATGCTTATGGAGATGCCTGGCCTGTTTCAGTGTTCATATCCTCATTGAAGTTGCTGACATGGAACTTCTGAAGATAGCTTGTATTCTGTGTCTTGCTTCTTCAGGAACATTTCAGATGTCCTATGGGAGGCAATTTCTACTCGCCGGATTCTTTCATTGTACCAGGGACTTGGGACAAAGAATCTCCAATCTTTCATTTCGCAATTTGTTTACTTTTATGGATATAGCTTCTTTAAAAGACTTTACTTGAGAAAGAGCGGCAATAAAAGTATTGGAACGAGAGCAAACCTGATTGTTGCAGCTGCAGCTGGAGCTTGTACTGTCATTGTGACACAGGTAGTTAACATGGGCTGTTCTCGTTTCTAAAATGATTGACAATATGGGAGGAAGGGATTGGTGCTATTTATCTTGAAAACAAGAGGGATATTTGGAGAAGTGACAAGTAGAATGCTAACAAAGGAATGAAACCATTAGGTTAATCTCTAATGCAGTGCCTATAACATCTGCTAATTTTTTTGTGCCATTGATGAAACCAGAGACATTTAGACCATTGAAAAGGCACTTTTTTGCCAATTAGTTTAAAAAATTCACTTCGATAATAATGTTGACGTCAAGAGTGAATAGATCTGTTTTTGTTTGATATTTTTCAGTAGTCTAATATCAAAAAGCATAATGCAGCCTTTGGATACTGCATCATCCAGGATGCAGACAAGCGAATTTGGTAAATCTAAAGGACTTTGGAAGACCTTTACAGATTTCACATGGAGGGAAGCATTTGATGGTCTTGGCATTTCTCTCCTTCTAACAATAAATCCATCTATTCAGGTAGGTGATTCTCTTTTAATATATAGTCGCATGTACAGAGCACCTACTTTAAAGGGCTGCAGGATGCATGAGGTTATTTTGTATAAAAATGATTGGGGGCGTTCTGTTTTAAAGGGAAAAAAGGCATCTAATGCATTCTCACCTCCACAAGATCGTTTTCATACATGATGTTACTGGAATAGCTGATGTCAGGAACTTATTGATGTAGTCTTTTTCATGTTAGTTGCTTCCAATTCTGCAACATTTTGCTAGAGGGTATGTCTGCATCTCAACTGTTACATCCCAAGGAAGCAACCTAAGGGCTGCTGGTACAAATTAAAATCCACCTGACAGAATTATTCCAAAATATAAAAAAAATCCACCAGCTGGAACTATATATATGATTTTCTTATTTTTAATGTCTAGTTGAAAAGGTTATATGCAGACAGCATATTTGACAATCGAAAGTACTTTTGTATTCTACAGTACACTGTATTTGATCAGCTGAAAGAGAGATTGTTGAAGGAAAAGCAGAGCAGAAGTAGAGGTACGGGGTCATCTCCTGAGTCTCTTTCTGCCTTTTCAGCTTTTGTCCTGGGTGCAGTCTCCAAGTCTGTTGCGACCTGCATAACATACCCAGCTATCAGGTGACCTTACTAGTTTTTCGTTTCCTGACACATGGTCTAATTTGGCCTAATTATTGAATACATAGTTATCTTACAATAGCCAGTTGGGATGAACGGATAGTAATAATTACTGATTTCTTTGTTCATCTCATCTGTTGTTTCAGTTTATGTAAAATACGTCTATGGGAGGCCTTTCATGAAATAAGTTTGACGGAAAGATACTGTTATTGCAAAACTGATCTGTATAGATCACTCGAATTTTCTATAGAAACCAAATACTCTGATATTGTGAAAAGTTGTCGACCTAAATGCGAGCTTAATAACTGCTATTGGCTTGGAATAGTTTTCTAGAAGCTTGATGCAAGATATTTTTATGATGGCTAGCACGTGATGGTTCATTGTCCAATGTTAGTCGAAGAATCAGGGCTTTTTTGGTCATACATGCCTATTCGCATGGTAACACTTCTGCTTAGGGCACGCGTGGTAAATCTATGAGATGCTTAGGGGAGTTGTAAATCTATGAGATGCTTAGGGCACACATGGTAGCATTTCTGCTTCATAAATCAACTTTTGGTAAGAAGTTAATTTTTCTATTTCTCCTCATAAGCAAAAATTGTTTTTACTTTTGCTTCAGAAGTTATTTCTGATCAGAATCCGTTTGGTAATGGTTGCAAATTTCTACTTTTGAAACATTATTAACACAAAATGTTTTATGAAAAACTATTATCGGCGGTTGAAATATTTCTACTTTATTTTTGAACTTTTTAAATTTCTTATTTTTTACTCCGACGGCCAAAGATGACTACTCGATTGCGGCAGCCAGCGCGGTGGTCAATGATTGGCAGCAGGGGGCGGTGGTTGGTGGCGGTCGCGGCCTGCGAAAGTCGGCGGACGGTGGAGGTCGGCGATGGTTGTCTACTGAGGGCGGTCATCATGGGGTGGTGTTGGTGGTGGTCTGTAGTGGGCGGGGGCAGGCGATGGTCGGCCGGTGGAGGTCGGCGATGAGGCGAGCAGTACTTCTTGAGCGGGAGATTTTTTTTATTTTAAAACTTCTCAAGTTGGGAGAAAAACAACTTCTTCAGAAGTGGAAATTTTTTTTAGAAGTAAAAATTTTTACCAAACGGATTTCTATTCCAGAAACACTTTTGTAGCAGAAATCCATTTTGAGAAGTGTTATCATGCGCACCTTAGTTCCACATATTTTTCATCCCTTTATAAATGTTAGAACTTCAAGACTAATTGTGTATTACTTGCTTTTGTTTGTCTGTGCCTTCTACAGTACTGTCTACTGAACTAACTTTATCTAGTTTTGAGACAGGTGTAAGGTCACGATTCAGGCTGCGGAATCAGATGAAGACGAGACAAAGGAATCTCAGCCTACGGCCGAGAAGACAATTTCTGGAGCAATGTACGCAATTTGGAGACGAGAAGGCTTGCTGGGTTTCTTCAAGGGACTGCAAGCTCAGATCCTGAAGACGGTGTTAAGTTCAGCGCTACACTTGATGGTTAAGGAGAAGATCACAAGGAGCACATGGGTTCTAATGCTTGCACTTCAAAGGTATATTTTGGTCAATCGCATCAAATTAAAGAACGCTTGATGATCGGTGCATGTCGTCAAAGTAGTGGGGTCGTAGAGCGTCGGGATTCCAATTTGTGATCAAGGGCCTCTTCCCAGGGAAAGGGAAGATAAATCAAATTCTAGCAGACGGGGACGGCTTCCCTTGTATAATAATGTGGGAGTGGTTTAGGCATGTTAAAGAATCATAAGTGGATATCTATCTAGATTTCTCTTACTGCATCTCTGATGTTACTTTGCCGATCGGATGTGATTTGCTTGCGTCCTGGAAATAAACCCTGTAAGCCAAAGAAAAGAATCCCTATTGCCCTGTATGAGTGCTGATACGGATTCAGCCGGGTCTCTCTGGTTTGGTAAATCGTTGCCGTCGGCGTCCTGATCGTGAGATTTTTCTTGAACAGGTAAGTAAGTGGTAAATTCGAAAAGAGTAGTTACCCAGCAAGATATGTAAGTGGAATGTATTAAAAATCTTGTGTTCTGTTGACATTTTCTGCACAAAATTAGAAAGTTAATTGCCATAATAAACATATGATGATGCAGCAGAGTTGAGCTCCTGTTTCAGCAGTCGAGTTGTTTTGAGTTAAATCAGAGACTAGTCAGCAATAGGGCTGAGACCTCCTCGTCAACCTGTCCTGTCACCGAATCAAATTATTGTTCATGCTGTAAGCTTATCTTAGTCCAAAAATTTCAACTGTAATAATAACAGGGCTACGCGCACACAGGAGAAATACAGCATTAAAATCACAGAATTGACAAATGAGAAAACACTAGCAAATATTTGAAAACGCTAATAATCTCTCCTATCACTTCCCATAGTCATTCCTAGGGAAGAATTACCAAAAAAATTCTATAAATATTGTAATGTGTCAATTTAGTTTTAAATATTTTTTTTTTCAATTCTGCCCTAAACTTTTTATATTTGTGCAAATTCAGTCCATTTGGCTAATTTTGGCTAGAAATCGATGATGTGGTGCTACCGTCACTAACGTGGCAATTTTTAATATTTTAATATATATTTTATTTTCCTTTTATTTTCTTTCTTATCTTCTTCCTTTAGCCATAGGGAAGAAAAAGGGAAGAAAAAGAAATAAGGTTTGAAAAAATCAAAATATTATTAAAAATTACCTTGTTAGCGATTTTCAATTAAAATTGGCCGGATGGACTAAATAGATATAAATACCAAAGGTTCGTAACTGAATTACAATTACAATATATTTAAGACTATTTTTTAAAAACAAATTTTCCTCATGTAGATGCACATTTAGTATCTCGTATTAGTATAATTCACGACTGTTAATTAGAGTAGATGAAAAATTATTCAATATATTTTTATATGCCCAATTATTAAAATTTTGGTTGACGTTCCCCCAGTGAAAGCAGAAAGAAAGCCAAAACGTGGGAAGGCCTTCACATGTTTTCTCAAGCAAAGCTTGAGTTCGATGATTGTCTTCTGCGAACCCGCGGGAGAATTTCCTTTGGCAACAATTCATGGCAGCATCGCCTTCCCTTTCTCCACCTCCCAATCTTCCCTTTCACCCTCGGATTGGTTTACAGGTTATACAGATTTGTCATTGTGAGCACATGCGCTACAATCCGAGTTCTGATGGATGGATTGAATAAATGGTTAATATCACAAAAAAAAAAAAACTCAAAATGGTACGCTTTTGACGAATTTATCTCAAATTATTTTTTGACCTCCAAAAATCCCAAATCAGTATTATCCGTGACATCGTTAGTTTTCATTAAAGTTCACATCATATTGCTTAGTTATATGACGCGTGGCAGTGAATAATGTACCAGTTTGGGTTTTTCACCATTAGTTTATCACTGATGTGTCAGTTTTGGATTTTTCATAGTATTAATCAAATTTAATGAAAATTAATGAAGTGTAAATTTATTACAATTATATTAGTTTGGAGTTTTTGCAGTTAAAAAATTAGTTTAGGGGTGAATTTATCATAAATGTGCTAATTTGGGGTTATTGATGGTCAACAAATTAATTAGCGATAAATTTATCATAAATATATCATTTTATAATTTTTCATGGCATTAACTCTACTACGAATGCGTGGAAAAGTAAGCTTTCTGCTCAATTGGGGTTGTTAGCGACACGTGGACTCTGTATTATCTAATCGGAAGAGATTGGCAATTGCGATTTTCTGTAAATTGTTGCAGTTGACATTCAACGATATAGACATCGCTCTTTAAACTTCGAAAAGCCGTCGTTATTTTCAAACGCAAGTACGTGCACAGACACAGACAAGAAAATACACTTATTTCCCCAAAAACCAGGATTAGCTACTTGCTATTTTTGGTTGGGGTCTATGCTATTGGTTCTCATTCTTTCACAAGCACACAACATCATTGCACACAAAGGTTCCTTCTTGTTCCTTTGAGGGTCAAACCAGCTTAAACTGATCTGATCAAGGTCTGACTGTGAAGTCGAAGTTGGCGCATGTAGTGGCATAGCCCAGCAACGAGGAACTGAACCCCAGTGTCGATTGCGCCAGATCGAAGACGAGGAAGTTGTCCTCCATTTGGTAAGACCCTATCGCCACCGCTTGCTCGGCCGCGTTCCCTCCGTCCATGAAGGCCAGGCAGGCCACATCCTTGCTCACTTGCTTCATCGAGTTCGCTCCATATATGGTCCAGTTCTTCCCACTCGCCACTTGCAGATTGATTTGGGGAACCTGTAAACCTAACCGAGTCGATGCGATCGCGTTTGACTTGAGACAATACTCAAAGGGCATCACCTTTTTCGCTTGAGGAATGCCCCAGGTGGCTTTCTTGAACTCCTGGACAAAGGCATCATAGACATCGCTCCTGAGAACGGTGTAAGGAATTACAGTGCTCAGCTTCGTGCCGCCTCGGCCAAACGGATCCATGGAAAACGCGTTTCTCGGGAAACGGACCGGCTTCCCAGCAATTGATATGCCGTTGAGGCCAATGTAGTAGTCGGATGATTTAGGGCTCTTTATCAATTGGGTGTAGGAAAGAAATCTGGATACGTCAACCAAGGCAGGGTTTCTGAACTGATACGGGCCGCTTCCGAAGAAAAGCGTGCCCTTACCATTAGGAACACTAGGAAGACACATTGCGAAGCTCTTGGTCATTCCCAGATAAGGAGGGGTTAGTTGCGTCGGAAGAGCGAGAGGAGCCCACGAAAGGGAAGCCAAACCGGTAGTGCCCGAAGGAAGAGACTTCAAAAGGTACACAGGAGCACAAGACATGTATATGTCATTCAAGTCTACGGAGCCAGTCGGGCTTCGGCCATTTGTTGCGTAAAGGGCGACGCTCTTGTACGTGAGGTCGGAGAGAGCGCAAGTTTTGGCAATTGGGTTGACGGGAGTTGTGATGCAATTTTGGCAAAGGTTGTTGGAGGAGCTGCTGGATGGAGGGCAAAGCGGGGAGAGGTAAGACCTTGCCGACACGCATTGTGCCGCCTTGCAAGCCACAGGACGGTGCTTGTACGGGCAAGTGTACCATGACAATGGAGAGCCGAGATCGACAACATAGTTCTCATGGAAGTTGAAGGTGGTGGAGTAGAGAGAAGTGGTGGTGTCCTTGGTGATGGGTGCAACTAGGGTTTTGTAGGGCCGATATGATGCTGAGGCATGAGAGCAAGCTAGGGCAAGTGCCAGAAGCACCAAAGCTTGAAGCGGATGCATTTTTGTTCTCTTTTTCTTGGATTGGATCAGGGTTCAGGCCTTGAGGGATGGTTTTGGGTGATTGGAGAAGATGGCTATTTATAGGGGAAACTGAGCTTTGACTTGTTGATCTTCATCAAGGAGAGCAAGTACTTCCACTGGCACTAGGGATCAAGATCTTAATCTCATGATAAACAATGTGCTAAAGTGAGAAGAAGGCTTCAACTGATTCTGACCAGAGCTCCTACTTGCTGGTATCTTAGCTGTACTGACTTTTTCATTATTCTTTTTTTTTTTAATCTTTTGAAGAGCTAATCCGTGGACTTGTCATTCATAAATATGATTAATGAAGTACATTGATGAGACGAGTGTTTTCCCATAATTCAATAAGGATTTGCTTGTTAACCGTACTCGATTATAATTTTTTTTAAGTATCATTCGCTCGTAATATGAGAGAATAACTGCATTGCAAATTAAGAATTGTACTAGTCTGATTACTCAACAATTTGAGCGATAATCCCTTGAGAGACCCTGGGGAAAATGGATTAACTGTGTATTTATGAGAGTAGCCTTTCAGAAAGCACCATAAGAGTATTAACAAAGAACCACACAAACTTCTATTTAGAACATAACTAGTAAGTAAAAAAATAAAAATAATATATATATATATATATATATATATATATATATATAAATACGATTACTCGGCTAAATAAAAAAGATAAGGGAAAAACATCATATTTACCATATCTACCAAATTTGAAAAATTGATCATTTACATCAGAAAAATTGTACAACATTTTTTTAAGCCCAATCGCTGGATGAATATGCTAAGAAAGTTAGATTATAGAGGCAGCATTTTTTAAGGACACTTTCCCAATCCCTGAGGATCCGACCCTTGGAGATGGGCAATCGTTGTATCATCGAAGGACAAATCTCAATCACTCATTAGAAGCCTTTACAGAATTCGTGAAGTACAACATTCGATGAAGAAGATACAAGAAGATTCAATTGGGTACCGCTTCTTCAGAAAGGTAAAATTAATCTCTCAAGGGACGATAGAACTCCCTGTTTATAATTTGTGAAGCGAGAACAGTCCAGAAATCCCCAATTACTAAATGGTTGCATATATTAATGGGTTGCTAGATTGAGGTAAACCGTGAACCACTAGTAAAGAACTTTCCGTCAATCCTCAAGAGGGCTGGGCGATGACTGATTACGAGCTTCTTCTCGGTAGTCAAAATACATGGGCTTTGGCTTGGGCCTTTAACACTTTCTTTTTTTCTTTCCTCCTTTTGATTTTGCTTTTGGGATGGTTTTATGCGATAGGCCTCTAGGAGTTGAAAAACTAGTGTAAACATCCTGCGGGTAGCCGCGAGTCTGATAAATCATTCTTTATGAGTTTTCGTCTGAACTCAGGAGCCTCAAGCAAGCTGACAGCTTTGACCATAGCCATAGCTTAGAGAATAGCATCCATCAACTACATTGTCACGGAGTCACTAATTGTCTTGGAGATGGCCGGGTTCAAATAAAACCATCGACATTCTGCAATTCAAGAAATGGTGTCTAACAGGATTCTTTCGCCCAACGAAAACGTGCGACCAACTTAGGGTCGAAAGTCCGCAATTGAATTGGAGGCAAACTTGCTGTATATCGGCGACACTATGCCCAGTTGCCTTCGAAACTTGATAAACTTGGAACCAAAAAGTCCCCTTTTGTGAATATATCCGCGATTAAGACCGGCCTCTACAGGATGAAGTTCTTGGTTTCAGCCTCTAGCAGCTGCCACATCCTGTGATGTACACAATTGACTCATGAACTGAAGCAAGTCAGTTCACGTGATAGCACAAGAATGTTGCAGATCAAGATACTAAAGCTTGATTTACTGCACCGAGTAAGCAAAAAACCACTAATATCTCATCGATGCCACACAGATTTGGTAGAGAATCTTCGCCAGCACAAGCTTTTCTAAAGGAGTGTGAACCCTTTGAAAGTAAAAAAGAATCCTTCCTCCATGTAGGCTATTACCTTTTTTTGGCGAAGCTACTGCATTGCTAATAGCCAGCTGTGACATACTACGTGGGTAGTTACCACAAAATATCGTTCCACAGTTCCATCCTTCATCAATTGCATTTTAGTCACACTATCAGAGACTAAGTAGTTAGTCCCTGTTTTCTTCTTCTATGTTTTTTTATTGACCACTTGAAAGAACGGAATTAGCAAGCAACAAAATGAATCAATGAATGAGCTTCACTATGCAGATAAAAGGCCGTTCTAAACCCATTGGCATCCAGCCTCACTCAACCGCACCCAAGATTGAGAGAGCAATCGATAGCATGGATGATACAGTTCCGGTCTCAATGGCATAGTGCCCCAGCTCCAGTGTTAGAATTTTCACCAAGTAAATGATGACCAAGAGCAACAGATGATTTAAGGTTAATCGCCGCTGTAGGGCTTTGCCCTAGAAGCCTGCTGCTCTTATGAGAAGTGTGAGGTTCGATTCTCAATCTCTCACCTTTGATGGGATTAGAAACAAAATAGCCTATGAGGTCTCGAGATGCAATGTGGCAACAAAAAACAAAAGACAAAAACAGAAAACAAAAAGAAAAAGATAAGGTTTATGGTCCAATCGCAACAAATGGTGTAATGAGGAAAGCTTTTGGAAGAACAGAACCAAAACAACCTGTAACGCTTTTGCACTTACTCCATTCCAAATGTAACTCAGTACTCAAGTAAAGGATGAAACTAGGGAAAAAGGAAGAACACATAATGTAGTAGAATCATCATACCAAGTCACGTGTTACATATTTCCAGCCACAACAGAAGCTACTACAACAAGAATGTACTCAAGATTATTCTACAATTTCACCTTTTCCTTCAAATTAAAACAATGTAATGAATCCTCTGTAGTTATGCTTTGATTGCTCTCAGTCAAGCAGCCATAAGGCCATGTTATTGCCACTTTGCCAGTTTCACAATAAGAGCACAAAACCAACGAGTAGAAAGAGCAATTGAAAAATGAAACTCCTTTTCAGAATCAAACTGGCTGACTTGATAGTCAAGTAGCTTCCTTCGGGTGTATTTGTGGTTAAGATGACTACCACCCAACCCTTTTCAGAACCAATTCCAATTCCTGTATACTTGCTATCATTCAGGTTACCTGAATACTGAGACTGAGTGAAGTTAGAAAGGACAAGGCTTGGGATCAAGTTGGGAACACAAGCAGGCATTATTGCCCCATCCCTTGTGACAGAGACGTTCAGATGGCAGTTGGCTAAAAGTGTTGGATAGTTGGAGAATTGAGGCTCAGTACCAGGCACAGTGTCAGCACCTGTCGTATTAGTACAAGGTTGATTCTTAAATTGATCAGCTATTTCCTGGGCAAGGCATTCTGCATTATCAGTCTTTGTAAGGGCTGTTAAGTTCAAAGATGCCCGATAACCATTAATGCCTTGAAGCAGATTATCTTCCTCACCTGCAATGACAAGAAGAAAAAGAATTAGATGGCATTTTGGGAGAACCAGCCAGTGGGCATATGAGAGATGGGGAGAGGGAGTAAGGGGTTGCTCTTTGGAGATGTAGTATTCATGGATATTTAAGAAATGCATTATATGGCACTGATTTTCAACAGCATACCAGCTCTGCAATATAAAATTGTTCTCATTTTTGCACGTCAGTCATTCAACTAAATAGACTGGAAAGTTAGAAGAAACAACAAAAATAAGAGAACATGGTGGATGGGATTAGCCCACTGCAATAGGAGGCCTTAACCGTCCCCCGCATGACAAAGAAAGACATGGCTCGTCCATAAGCAGAAATTAAAGGCAGAACTTTAGACTGGCATCCGCATTGGGGAGAAGCAAAAATCAGCAGAAGGTGACCAACAATTAAAATCTACAAATTCACACGGCACTCTGCATCGAACTACAAATGGAATCAAGTAGGATACATCCGGTCATGCATTACAAGAAAGTGTACTGAGAGGAGCAGCAAAGAGCAGCATTACGTAGTTTGAGGCATTTTTCACTCCTGAATATTAACAGAACTGCTTTAATGGGAAAAAAAATTGATTCACCTAATGAAACACCAATTCAGCACTAGTATAAGGACCATAGACCTAAAAGTAAACATAAGACTCAATAACTTATTTACTGCAAAGTTACAGATAGACAAGAAGGACAGAGAATCAAAACCATTCCATCAGAAGGTTTGACATTGAAACAAATTGTGCAATGAAGATACTTGAGATAAATCTAGTCCGCTGTCGGCAATTACCGTAATTTTCTCCAAAAGATTCCGTCCAGTTAAGAGAGTTGATTCCATTTCACTATGACGTGAGGGACAGTCGGTCAGTGACATAACATTTCTAAGTGGAAAGGCGTGTATCTACGATCTATGCTAGATTCAGTTAAAGACGTGCAAAAGTGTGGACTTCCGAAACTTGGCATCTGTGTATGTGAAGCATTTACTCCGTGCTCTTAGTCATGAGTTTAAGACACGTCAGAAACCATCTCCAACGACAAGTAGCACCCAAAAAAAACTTATGGCGAAATGAAAACATGACATACGGAAAACTGTTGAATGTCAACAAACATGATGAGAATTGGGTAGATTTCCATGGTCACCCGAGCCTGGAAAAATTCACATCACATTTCTTACTAGAAATTAAGCGATGGCACGACACAAATCCAAGCCCTCAATTGGCTTGCTTTCAGTAAAGTCAACCACCCATCACATCAGAGATTTACGAATTGCTTCAAATATTTACACGTTATCGACTAGGTTCACAGGATAATCAAAGATCACCTCTTTCTATCAAAGTTTCCGTCCACGTCTATATCTTCCTGAGATGAGGAAAAGATTCAGTAGCAATGTGATAGATCGAAGCATAAATAAACCATCGCTATTAGTAGTAGCTACTCCTACAACGCACATTGGTCGAGAGGAGACGACGCTATCCGGTCAAAATCCAATCAGAAAATCAACCGCGCGACCGCAAAAGTCTTTTACCGAACGACAACCGCGAAATCGCCACCGAACCGAAGTCAAACGGACATTGGCGGATATAAACAGTTACTCCGAGCTCAAAACAACAAGGCTAAACCAGATTTGGGCTCAGATCAAGGATGCTCAGATCTCGCTACAAATCCTGGGTCACGACAGTGGCGAAACTCTGCGAATCACTTGCGATATTCAAAATGCCACTCACTCTCTCGGATACAGTAAGAACGCAACGAATGGATGAGTAAAATAAGCAGAAGCGTGAAACTGCGGGCGAAGGAACTGCAAGCGAGAAGCACGAAGCACGAATTGCGGAAGCTTACTGTCGCACTTGACCAGGCGATTCGAGGGGAGGATCGCGAGGGCGAGCAATGCGAGGAGGAGATGGAGTGTCGAGGAAGACGCCATTGTTGCTGGACCTGAAGAGAGAATGCTTATGAGCTCTCGCTCGCGCTTCTTCTCTATTTGGTGTGCAGAGAACGAGAGGAGAAGGTGGTTCGAGAGGAAGAAGACTGGCTAACCACAACAGGACGACGACATTCTAACAAGTAACCACTTTCTGGTGAAGGTCAAGACCGGGACCGTCTTGACGTGGCGGTCTCCTTACGATCGCCTAGTCACCAGGAGTGGGTAGCGAGCTTTGCGGGCGCGGCCCCGCAACACATTTGGGCCTTGTCTGGTTTGTAGATGGGCCAGGCCGTAACCGAATATTTAAAGTAAATCAAAGGATTAATATCATAAAAAAAACATTAAACTGGTATACCTGTGATGAATTTATTATAAATTATTTTTTTGACTACGAAAAATCACAAACTGTTATAATTATTTTCTATATTTCGTGCATTTATATCTGAAATTTTCACTCAATTTAGCGTGCATGCTAAAGTGTTGCGCTATGATAATATTAATGAGTATTTTTATGCACCTTTTTTTGACTTTATGACACCACATTATATGATTCATGAATCGTCACGTCCTGCACACTATAATAGAATGATGCCGCTGAGAGAAAAAAAATAGAAATTTGTTGAAATTTACTAGATCTAAGTTATTTGAGATGAAGGTCCCTAAAGCTTTTTGGTCCGATGCTATCTTGACTGCATGCTATCTCATTAATCGCATGCCTTTCCCTGTTCTACAAGGTGGTATTTCATTTTCTATTATGTTTCTAAATGAGCCACTATTTGCTTTACCACCTCGTGTTTTTGGTTGTGTATGCTTTATTCGTGATCATCGGCCTAGAGTATTAAAACTTGATCTCATGGCTATTAAGTGTATGTTTCTTGATTACTCCCATACTCAAAAGGGATATCGTTGCTATTCTCCACTACTCAAGAATTACTTCATAACTGTTAATGTCTTATTCTTAGAATCCACTCCATATCATGATGTTCCAATTTCTGTATCTGAGTTGGATAAAGAATTATATATGACTACCATTCGGTCAACTATTCTAGTTGTTTCACCTGTTTCGGCAGTTTCATCTAAGTCTACATAGGAACCACGTCATCTACAGGTTTATACTCGGCATCCTCAGGTTCAGAGCCCCCCTTCCTCCTGTCACAACTACGTCATCTTTCGTCCCAGATCCGCCATTAGTCGATTCTCCTCATATGTTAGAACTTTATCTTCCAATAACTCATCGCAAAGGTACACGTGCTTGTACACAACATTCTATTGTAAATTTCATTTCATACTCTTCTGTGTCTCTTTATTTTCGGTCATTTATATCTGATGTTGATCAATATCCCATTCTCAGGTTTGTATCTGAGGCACTACAAATTTCTGGATGGAGGACAACAATGGAAGAAGAGTTAAACGTTCTATATGTAAATCAAACTTGGGACTTGGTACCTCTTCTTTCAGGCAAAACTGCTATTGGTTGTGGATGAGTGTATGCTGTGAAGATTAATCACGATGGTTCTCTTGCTCTCTTAAAGTGAGACTTGATGTGAAGGGTATGCTCTGGTGTATAGGAAAGATTATTTGGATATTTCTCTCATGTTGCCAAGCTTACTTCTATTTGTATTTTGATATCTCTTGCTGCCACTTATCATTGGCCTTTATTTCAGCTTGATGTTAAGAATGTCTTTTTTGCATGATATTTTACATGAATAAGTTTATATGGAGCAATCTCCAGGGTTTGTTACTCTGGGGGAGTTTGGAGGAATGGTTTGTAAATTAAAAATATCTTTGTATGATTTAAAGCAGTCTCCACGGATATGGTTTGGAAAATTTTCTGAAGTTGTACTTTCTTGTGGACTGTCTAGATGTAACAATGATCATTCTTTCTTTTATAGACAGTCAAGGAAAAGCAAATTATTCTTGATTGTCCATGTGGATGACATTATTATCATGGAGATGATTTAGTTGGTATAGATGAACTAAATATCTATCATCAGAAACAGTTTTAGACTAAAGACCTAGGAAAATTAAAGTATTTCTTAGGAATTGAGGTGACACAGTTACAAAAAGGTATTATTCTATCACAACGAAAATATGTCTTAGATTTACTCACTGAGACAGATATGCTAGGATCAAAACCTCTTGATTCACCCATGGAATAAGGAGTTAAACTGGTTGTTGAAAGAGGAGAGCTATTTGATAATCTTGAGAGATATAGAAGATTGGTACCCAAACTAAATTATCTCACAGTTACTCAATCATACATTGCCTTCCAGTTCGTGTGGTCAGGCAGTTTCTATCTTCTCCTCGTACTTCTCACTAGGATGCAGTAATTCAAATTTCAAGGTACTTGAAGAAGACTCCAGGGAAAGACATTATTTACCAAAATCATAGTCATAGTAAAGTTGAAGGATTTTCTTATGCTGATTAGGCAGGGTCTCCATGTCACGCCCCGCGCCTCAGGCACAAGCGCACGACTCCCTGCATGCAAAACAAATATCTCTCGTGGTTCCAAGATCTACAATTAAGTCGAGAGACATGATATACATATGCCAAGCATGCGGAAACGATAATGAAATAACTCCTCCGTACAAATAGTGAAATGGGACTTGGATAGCGTAAATACTATCATACATAATAACCGTCTGATCAAACAAGTACATGGCTACTGAAATCCGCTGAGAATGGAGGGTGACGGGGTAAGTACACAAAAGTCCATCAATCGACATCCAAAATAAACATGGTCGGGGTCGCCATCCAAAGGTGGGTCAAGCTAACCAACTGGAATCTTAGGATGAGCTGCTGGAGTCCTTGGTGTCCTCGGCATCCTCCGTCGGCTCATTTTCTGAGAAGGTCTCTGAACGAACCTCGATAGTATCCTCCATGGTCGACTCGACAGATGGCTCCATGAGATCCTCATTTGTTGCCTCCAACACTATGACCTCATCCTCTGTGTCTTCCAAGGTCGGGGTCCTCTCCAGTCCAATCCTAGAACTGGCAACCGACTCCTCAGCTTGGTCTAAGTCTCGAGTGGGGTGACACCAACTAGGGACGACTCTCTAGAGCACCTCATGGGGCTTCGGTGGTAGAGTCGATACATTTCCAACTTTCCTAAACTAGGCCTCACACCTATGAGGCTTCCAGCTCGTACTACCCTCGTCCACCTAGACAACAGTACAATTCCTTACACAGATAGTTCCCTGCCCGTTAGGGAACTCGTCAAAATAAGTGGACATCTCCTTCGGGTCTTCAAAATGAATAGACCACATCGTCAAGGCCTAGGATCTGAAAAAAGGGTCCCCAACGGGGTAAGATTCACATCTCAGTATGGTGGGTCCTAACCCTAGGTTAGGCCGACCGTCCACTCAGACAGTCACAGACCCCAATAATTCAAGCTCACAGACAAACAGACAAGTACAATTAAAGATGATAATACACAGATAATAGGCATGCAACTATGACATAATGCACACTCAGATGATTACGCACACCCGTCCTGCCACTTCATCACATGCACCATCTCCCGCCTGCCTCATTCTCATGCTCGCGATTAGATCGCATCAGGCTCGATCCGCGTAAATGCATCAGACTGTCATTGACAACCCATATAAATGCATCAGGTTTCAATGATACTCCAGGCCAGTGTTGTCACCTCATATCTCCGTCCTGCGTAAACGCATCAGGACCGTGACCATCTCAACCTTGCGATTAGATTGCATTAGGGCGCCACACAACTCTGACCCCGCGCCTCAAGGTATCAACTACTTCACCCCACGTCTCATATGCATTAGGGTCTCACCTCGTCTCCGCCATGCCACAATCATAAATCATGCACACAAGGCCAAGTGCAGTTCATGCATAAACAATGCATCCATGGCATGCAAGATGATTCAATGCACATTCACATGTAACCAATTACTCAAGAGACAAGCATAAACAAACATTAGGGTCATATATACTCTCATAGCATTCACAAGGACCATTCATGCTAAGCCTCCCAAAATACCATCTCAATTTCACCCGACACGCCCAATCGAGTCCAATCTTCCTATCCTAAGGTTAGGAATTCTCTTACCTTGAGTTTGATGCCACAAAATTCTCTTCTTGAGCCCTCAAAGATTCGGTCCTCAATGGTCCAAGACCAATCTCACCGTACAACCTAGGAAATTCTAACCAATTATCAATTTCCATGTTCAATTCACCCATCCATGAATCACAAACCTCCATAGCACAATCCTCATCATCTTAGCATGTCTAAATCATCAATTTGAGACTCAAGATCATCAGTCATCAGTCCCCACAGGTTCGGCCTTGCACAGAACCGAACCGGCTCTTTTCGGTTCTGTACAAACTGAGTATAACCAGTCCCAAATCTCCATTAAATCTATCATTTAATCACTAACCTACTTCTTAACATGTCTATCTAAGGATCTAAGGGTCTCACCGAGATTTTGAGGTTGCGTCGTCGCCGGAATCCCTTCGAAAGTCGCTGGATCCTCCAAGTCAGTAAACCAACAGTTTCTGTCCAAGGTTCACAAGTCCCGTTTGAGGTCAAAACTTTATCAAATCAAGCTCAACTTTTTACCACAGAGAGATATACAAGTCCCCTAGATCTCTAATTTTTTTTTTCACAAGAATCCAACATTTCAGGGTCCTAAGAGGTCATAAACTCAGCCTACCTCAGATTGGGTCAGTTTTTGTCGGCTTCCGGGAAAAAGCTTGGCCGAAACTCTTCGGTTGTCCAATCGACGTGCTTCCACTTCAAGGAGGTCGGCAAGAGGCTGAGCTAAGAGGGTGTGGTCAGACGGAGTCCAAGTGGAGGCCAGAAGGTGGTGTCGACGGCGGCGAATGGGGAGGGTGGAAGTGGTCGTCGGCGGCAGAAAGAGGAAGAAGAAGAAGAAGAAGAAGAAGAAGAAGAAGAAGAAGGTTTTAGTGAATTGAGGGGTATATGGCTGGTCAAGGGGAGAGGAGAGAGAGAGAAAAAAAAAGACTATATACAAGACTCAAGTCAAGGGGTTGAATGGTAGTGGCCAATAGTGGACATGACCACTCTTTAGTCCATCCTTTGACACTTGTTCGAAGTGTCATTCAACCTTGATCCAATGGCCACTATTCCTTCACTTTTTCAGTAGCCTTGGGGAGTGTATGAAGACTAAAATGCCCTTCCTTATTTGCATGGGCAAGACTTAAGCTTGAGGGGCAAAACGGCAATTTTACCCCCGACGTCCGGAACGTCGTTTTTTTGGTTCCAATGATCTTCGATAAGGTGACGGCCAATTTGAACATAACATTAGAATTCTTAATTCTCCATTTTCAATTTTCAAGACTCGTTTCTGATGGTTTTCTCTATCAGACGTGGTCCCAGCCTATCTCGAACCGACGGACGGCTTTTGTAGACGTTACACGTATCGATCATGTAATTCATATCACATTTAGGGCTTGTCAATTCGTGGCGACTTTGGTTGTCATGTAATTATGAGGGTCTAGTCCCAATGATCTCGATCGTCACTGTTCGATTTAGGAAAATTTTGCAAATTATACAATGGTTAAGCGGCATCACCCGCGCTCCAATCGTATAACACTAGCAAGGCATCCCTTAATCATCCTTAAATGGGCATTTTATGGTTCTAAATGTCCCCTCGACAATCCTTATGGTCAAAGCTCCATTTCCTATTCGAATTTCCTAGGTCCACGTATCTCGTCTCGCGTTAGCCTTTCTCTTTTGGTCAGTCTACTCGAATTGATCAGATTCGAGCGAGATAATACTCACTAGATATACTTCTTATTAATGAGTCTGAAATTGATTGAAAATCAGAATGTCGCACTCTAGATGATGGAGATCTACTACTGGCTATTGTACATTGGATGGAGGAAAATTAGTGTCACGGAATAATAAGAAACATAATGTTATCATCCGCTCCTGTGACATTCTAATTTCCCAGTCATTTTCAGACTCATTAATGAGAAGTATATCTAGTGATGTGTTTCAGTAATATCTTGCTCGAATCTGATCAATTCGAGTAGATTGACCAAAAGGGAAAGGCTAACGCAAGACAAGATACGTGGACCTAGGGAATTCGAATAGGAAATGATGCTTTGACCATAAGGATTGTCGATGGGACATTTAGAACCACAAAAGGCCGATCTAAGGACAATTAAGAGATGCCTTGCTAGTGTTATACGATTGGAGTGCGGGTGATGCCGCTTAATCAATGTATAATTTATAAAATTTTCCTAAATCGGACAGTGACGATTGATGCCATAGGAAGTAGTGATAAACCCTCATAATTACATGATAACAAAAGTCTTCACGAATTGACGAGCCCTAAATGTGATATGAATCACATGGTCGATACGCGTAAAGTCTACAAAAGCCGTCCGTCTGTTTGGGATAGGCTAGAACCACGTCTGATAGAGAAAACAATCAGAAACGATTCTTAAAAATTGAAAATGGAGAATCAAGAATTCCAACGTCATGTTTGGATTGGCCGTCGCCATGTCGAAGATTATTGGATTGAGAAAAACGACATTCTGGACGTCGGCGGTAAAATTACCATTTTGCCCCTCAAGCTTTAGCCTTGCTTATGTAATTGAAGGAGGGCATTTTGGTCTACTATACATCCCCAAGAGTTGTTGAAAATGAGAGAAGATTATGGCCATTGGATTTGCTTGACGCTTAGGACAAGTGTCACTAGATCAAGCATTGAGTGGTCATGTCCACCTTTACACAACTACCATTCAACTCATTGACTTTAAAGTTGAATATAGTCTCTTCTCTTTCCTCTGGTCCGGCTATACACCCCTACCATGACCGAGACTTCATCTTCATCTTCTTCTTCAACTTGCCGAGAGCTGCTGCCGCCCGATCGCTTTTGTCTAGTCTGTTTGCTGCCGCTAACGAGCCTTTTCGGCCACCACCTGGACTCCGGCCGACCACCCACATCTACCTTAGCCTCTTGCCGACCTCCTCGAAGTGGAAGCGCGTCGATTGAGCCACCGAGGAGCTCCGGCCAACCATTCTCCCGGAAGTCAACGGAAATCATCGCAGCTGGAGGTAAGCTGCTGTTAGGACTCTGTAGGGCCTCTTAATGTTTGAATTTTTTGGCCAAAATTTGTGGAGGTCTAGGAGACTCATATACTGAGTTGTGGTAAAAATTTAGGCAAAATTTAATG
Source organism: Rhodomyrtus tomentosa (assembly GCA_028455895.1). Classification (NCBI taxonomy): domain Eukaryota; kingdom Viridiplantae; phylum Streptophyta; class Magnoliopsida; order Myrtales; family Myrtaceae; genus Rhodomyrtus; species Rhodomyrtus tomentosa. The sequence continues at coordinate 40,308,115 of JAPCWY010000003.1, read as the reverse complement.
GAGGATTGATGATGAAATGGTGTCGCCTTTGATGGACAGAAACTGCCGGTTTAAGGACTTGAGAGAACCGGTGACTTTCAAGGTGTTTCCGGTGACGACACGACCTCAAAGCTTCTGTGGGACTCTTAGGCCCTTAGATAGACATGGTAGCAAGTAGGTGAGTGATTAAATGGTGAATTTGGAGCATATTAAGGGCTGGATATGCTTGGTTTATATAGAATCGAACATAGCCCGATTCGGTTCTGTGCAAACAGAATCTGTGGGGGTTGATGATTGTTGATTTTGAGTCTCAAATTGGTGATTAAGACATGCTAGGATGATGAGGGTTGTGTTATGGAGATTTGTGATTCAAGGATTGGTGAATTGGACAAGGGAAATTGACAATTGGTTGGAAATTCCTAGGTTGCACAGTGAGTTTGGCCTTGGACCATTGAAACCGAATTGTTGAGGGCTCAAGGAAAGGATTTTGTGACATCAAACTTGAGGTAAGGGAATTCCTAACCTTATCATAGAAAGATTGGACTTGATTAGGCGAGTCGGGTGGAATTGAGATTGTTTCTTGAGAAGCTTAGCGTGATTGGGCCTTGTGTATGCTAAGAGAGTATAGGTGATCCTAATGTTTGCTTATGTTCGTCTCTTGAGTAATTGGTCACGTTTGATTGTGTATTGAATCGTCTTGCATGTCATGGATGCATTGTTTATGCATGAGTTGCACTTGGCCTTGTGTGCATGATTTGTGATCGCGGTATGGCTGAGACTAGGCGAGACCCTAATGAGTATGAGACGCGGGGTGATGTGGTTGATACCCTGACGTGTTGAGGCGCAGGGTTGGAGTTGTGTGGCGCCCTAATGAGTACGAGGCACGGGGTTGAGAAGGCCACGATCCTGATACATTTACGCGGAACGGAGATATGAGATGTCGACACTGGCATGGAGTATCATTGAAACCTGATGTGTTTACGTGGGTTGTCAATGACGGTCTGATGCGTTTACGCGGACCGAGCCTAATGCGATCTAATCGCGGGCATGAGAAAGAGGCAGGTAGGAAAAGATGATTGTGGTGCTGTTGTAGGATGAGTCGTGCATGATCATCTGAGTATGTTATGATGCTATAATTGCATGCCTGCCATCCGTGTGTGGTTATCTATATTTGCATTGCCTCGTATGTCTGTGAGTTTGAATCATTGAGGTTATGACTGCCTGAGTGGACGATCGGCCTAACTTAGGGTTAGGACCTACCTTACTAAGATGTGTATCTCACCCCGTTGGGGATCCCTTTGTTTACAGATCCTAGGCCTTGAAGATGTAGCCTATTCATTTTGGAGACCCCAAGGAGATGACTACTTATTTTGATGAGTTTCCTTATGGCCAGGTAACTATTTATGTCAGGAAGTGTATTGTTGTTTGGGTAGACGAGGGTAGTACTAGTTGAAAGTCTCACAGGTATGAGGCATGGTTCAGGAAAGACGGGGATGTGTCTACCGGGTCGCTAAAGCCCAATGAGGTATCCTAGAGAGTGATCCCTAGTTGGTGCAACCCCGCCCAGGACTTAGAGTAGGCTGAGGGATCAGTTGTCGGTTCTAGGAATGGACCGGAGAAGACCCCGACCTTGGAGGATACAGAGGATGAGGTCACAGAGGTCGAGGCGACTAAGGAGGATCTCGCGGAGTCGTTTGCCAAGGAGACCGCTGAGGATACTATAGTGGTTTGCTCTGAGACCCTTTCAGAGTACGAACCCACGGAGGATGCAGAGGAGACCGATGACTCCAACAGCTCGTCTTAAGAGCTCCCACTTTATCAGTTGATCTCCTGATGGCGATCCTGACTCTGTCTCTTGTTGTATGATGATGATGGACTCTTTTTGTGTACTTACCTCATCACCCCCTCGATTAACGGATTTAGTAGCCATGTATCTGTTTGAACAGTTAGATATTATGTATGACAGTACTTACGCTATCCAGGTCCCACTTCATACTTATATAGAGAAGTTATCTTATTATTGCTTTCGCGTGCTTGTATATTATACGTCTCTCGACTTATGTATGGATCTTGGGACCATGAGAGATTTTTGGTTTACTTGTAGGGAGTCGCGTGTTCGTGCCCGGGGCGTAACATCCGCGTTTGCTTGGTATTAGAGCAAGTTCAGCTCGATCCAAAGCTGATTGAGGATTGGAGTAATAAGGAGGATTAAGTTGGGACTTGGACGGATAGCGAGACCTTAGGAGACTGGTTAGGATAAGACATGGGGTGCATAGCTTGTGACTTGGCACTTAAGGTTGGCATTTGACCTTGGAAGGGTCGTGGTAATGCATGAGGATTAAGATCCCTACTTAGTGTTGAAGGTCATTTCTGGATTTTGACCTAATAAGCGAATGAGTATGGCCTGTTTTAGTAAACCGTTGGAGTGAACGGAATGGAGGAATGGCCATGAGTTATTTGTTGAAGTGTCTGTGGAAGTTATTGTGTGAAAGTACTGTTGTAGTGTAACTGTTTCTGTTAAGGAGTAGTTAGTAGCTCTGGATTTGGATTAATGAGTATGTTATTAACTCCTTACTGAACTTGTGGTGGATTAGGTTCAGTAGAAGGAGATAAGGATGAGCAACCCATCCAGGAGATTTGGAAGACCCAAAGGCGGAGCCTCTAGCTCTAGGCCCTTAGTAACGAAGGATCCAAGGATGTATGGCGTGTTGAGAGCATTGAAGAGAATTGGTGATCTTATTGACAGGCAGACCCAAGATCGGGATGCTGCTATAGCCCAGGCGGTAGAGCGGCATTACTGCCGTCAACGCCAATAACGACAACAACGGTGGCAATGGAAGCTAGGGTGAACTTAAACAAGGCAATGAGATGGTGAATGTCTAGGAGGAAATAGTCGTGGCCAGACAGATGGGTCAGCTGATGTGGTTGATACCCTGAGGTGCTGAGGTACGGGGTTGGAGTTGTGTGGCGCCCTAATGCGTACGAGACGCGGGGTTGAGAAGGCCACGACCCTGATACGTTTACGCGGGACAGAGATATGAGATGTCGACATTGGCCTGGAGTATCATTGAAACCTGATGCGTTTACATGGGTTGTCAATGACGGTCTGATGCGTTTACGCGGACCGAGCCTGATGCGATCTAATCGCGGGCATGAGAATGAGGCAGGTAGGAAAAGATGATTGTGGTGCTGTTGCAGGATGAGTCGTGCATGATCATCTGAGTATGTTATAATGCTATAATTGCATGCCTGCAATCTGTGTGTGGTTATCTATATTTGCATTGCCTCATATGTCTGTGAGTTTGAATCATTGAGGTTATGACTGCCTGAGTAGACGGTCGGTCTAACCTAGGGTTAGGATCGATCTTACTGAGATGTGTATCTCACCCCGTTGGGGACCCCTTTGTTTACAGATCCTAGGCCTTGAAGATGTGGCCTATTCATTTTGGAGACCCCAAGGAGATGACTACTTATTTTGATGAGTTCCCTTATGGCCAGGTAACTATTTATGTCAGGAAGTGTATTGTTGTTTGGGTAGACGAGGCTAGTACTAGTTGGAAGTCTCACAGGTATGAGGCATGGTTCAGGAAAGACGGGGATGTGTCTACCAAGTCGCTGAAACCCAATGAGGTATCCTAGGGAGTGATCCCTAGTTGGTGCCACCCCGCCCAGGACTTAGACCAGGCTGAGGGATCGGTTGTCGGTTCTAGGAATGGACCGGAGAGGACCCCGACCTTGGAGGATACAGAGGATGAGGTCACAGTGGTCGAGGGGACTAAGGAGGATCTCGCGGAGTCATTTGCCGAGGAGACCGCTGAGGATACTATAGAGGTTTGCTCTGAGACCTTTTCAGAGTACGAGCCAACGGAGGATGCAGAAGAGACCGATGACTCCAATAGCTAGTCTTAGGAGCTCCCAGTTTATCATTTGATCTCCTGATGGCGATCTTGACTCTGTTTCTTGTTGTATGATGATGATGGACTCTTTTTGTGTACGTACCCCGTCACTTCCTCGATGAGCGGATTTAGTAGCCATGTATCTGTTTGAACAGTTGGATATTATGTATGGCAGTACTTACGCTATCCAGGTCTCACTTCATATTTGTATAGAGAAGTTATCTTATTATTGCTTCCGCGTGCTTGTATATTATACGTCTCTCGACTTATGTATGGATCTTGGGACCATGAGAGATTTTTGGTTTACTTGCAGGGAGTTGCGTGTTCGTGCCCGGGGCGCGGGGCGTAACATCCGCGTTTGCTTGGTATCAGAGCAAGGTCAGCTCGATCCAAAGCTGATTGAGGACTGGAGTAATAAGGAGAATTAAATTGGGACTTGGACAAATAGCGAGACCTTAGGTGATTGGTTAAGATAAGACATGGGGTGCATAGCTTGTGACTTGGCACTTAAGGTTGGCATTTGACCTTGGAAGGGTCGTGGTAATGCATGAGGATTAAGATCCCTACTTAGTGTTGAAGGTCATTTCTGGATTTTGACATGATAAGCGAATGAGCATGGCCTGTTTTAGTAAACCGTTGAAGTGAACGGAATGGAGGAATGGCCTTGAGTTATTTGTTGAAGTGTCTGTGGAAGTTATTGTGTGAAAGTACTGTTGTAGTGTAAATGTTTCTGTTAAGGAGTAGTTAGTAGCTCTGGATTTGGATGAATGAGTATGTTACTAACTCCTTACTGAACTTGTGGTGGATTAGGTTTAGTAGAAGGAGATAAGGATGAGCAACCCATCCAAGAGATTTGGAAGACCCAAAGGCGGAGCCTCTAGCTCGAGGCCCCTGGTAACGGAGGATCCAAGAATGTATGGCGTGCAGAGAGCATTGAAGAAAATTGGTGACCTTATTGGCAGGTAGACCCAAGATCGGGATGCTGCCATAGCCCAAGCGGTAGGAGCGGCCATAACTGCCGTCAACGCCAATAACGGCAACAATGGTGGCAATGGAAGCCAGGGTGAACTTAATCAAGGCAATGAGGCGGTGAATGTCTAGGAGGAAATAGTTGTGGCCAGACAGATGGGTCGGCTAGTGGAATAGTTCATAAAGTTGAAGCTAAAACAGTTCGACGGGACGGGAGATCCCGAGCTAGCACCTAGGTGGATTGAGAAGCTGGAGAAAGCCTTTGGAGTGCTGAGGTGCACGGACAAAGAGAAGGTATTACTAGCAGTGTACCAACTGGAGGGTACTGCAAATGATTGGTGGGCTGCCACCTAGAATGGAGTTTTCCTTGAAGGAACGGCCATGGCTTGGGAAGCTTTTAAGACGGCATTTAATGACAAGTACTTCTCGGAGACGGCTAGGGAAAGGAAGCATGTAGAATTTCTACAGCTACGTCAGAACCAGCTGACAGTAGACCAATACAAAGCCAAGTTCTCCAGACTATTGAAGTACACACCTTGATTGGTAGAGGATCCTCAAGAGAAAGCAAGGAGATTTAGGGACGGTTTGAAGCCTGAGCTCCATAGTCAGATAATTGCCCTAAATCTGAGGACTTATAAGGAGATATATGAGCGAGGCCAGATGATAGAAAGGGACTTGAAAGAGAGGAATACCGCAACTCGATCATGGTTTGCCCTATTCAGAGATAACCGCCAGATGGACAAGAGACTGATGGCGGGCAATAAGCATTTTGTGCCTCTCGTAAGGAAAAATATTGTGAAGCCGCAAAATCCCACCAACTGGAGCTGCCACTTTTGTGGCAGAAGACATGGAAATGGGCCATGTTTGGTAAAGAGTGGGGCTTGCCTTAAGTGTGGTCAGATGGGCCACCAGATGAGGACGTGCCCAAATCAAGCTCTAACGAGTCGACTTTAAGGATAGAGATCGCAAGCTGGACCGTCGATTGCTGCCCCTCAGATCGAGCAGAATCGACCACCAGCTTAGGGAAGGGTATATGCAGTAGCCCGCAGAGAGGCGGAGGAAGCACCATGCATGGTCACAGGTACGGTTTACTTGTGCAACCAAGCCGCATATGCATTGTTTGATCCTGGTGCCACGCATTCATTTGTGTCTACTCAGTTTGCTAAATTAGTGGGCATGAAGTTAGAACCGTTGAGTATAATTCTACATGGTGCCACTCCATTAAAGGATAACATATTGGTTTCTTTGGGCTGTGCTGGTTGTGAAATCATGATTGGAGGGAGTAAGGAGAGTAGCGATCTAGCTGTATTGCCTATGTATGATTTTGATGTGATCATAGGGATGGATTGGTTGGATAAATATGGGGCAATAGTAGATTGTAGTAGTAGGACAATTCGCTTTTACCCTGAAGGCCGCCGTAGCTTTGAATTGGTAGGAAGTCGAGGAGGAATCTCGATTCCTTTAGTTTCATCTCTTGAAGTGACAAAGTTGATGTCTGAAGGGTGTTAGACATACTTAGTGGCAGTAGTAGAAACGACTACCGAAGAGCTAAAACTAGAGAATATCTCGGTAGTGCGTGAATTTCATGACGTGTTTCCCCAAGAGTTGCCCGGATTGCCACCGGAGCGAGAGATAGAATTCTTGATCGAGTTAGCTCTTGGAATGGAGCCGATCTCGAAAGCACCTTATAGGATGTCCCTATCTGAATTGAAGGAGTTAAAGGTGCAGATGTAGGAACTGCTGGATAAAGGATTTATCCGACCGAGTGCTTCACCGTGGGTAGCGCTGGTGTTGTTCGTAAGAAAGAAAGATGGGTCTTTGCATTTGTGCATCGACTATAGGTAGTTGAACAGGGTGACAGTGAAAAATAAGTACCCACTGCCGAGAATCGATGACCTATTTGATCAGTTACAAGGATTGGCGGTTTTTTCAAAGATTGACCTGAGGACCGGGTATTACCAATTGAGGATAAAGAAGGAAGACATACCTAAGACTGCTTTAAAGACGAGGTATGGTTATTATGAGTTCACAGTGATGCCTTTTGGATTAACTAATGCTTCACCCGCATTCATGGATTTAATGCATCGAGTATTTAAGGAATTCCTGGATAGATTCGTCATAGTCTTTATCGAAAATACCTTGATTTACTTAAGGAGCGACATAGAGCATGAGAAGTACCCGAGGATTGTCCTGCAGACCCTGAGGGAGCATTCGCTATACCCAAAGTTGAGTAAATGTGAGTTCTGGCTGAGCAGGTTAGCATTTCTTGGTCATGTGGTATCTGGAGAAGGGATTGCAGTGGATCTTGCAAAGATCGAAGCGGTAACCAAATGGCCTAGGCCTACTATGGTTACGGAAGTCAGAAGTTTGTTGGAACTGACAGGGTATTACAGACGTTTTGTGGAGAAATTCTCATCCATGGCCATCCCATTGACGTGGTTAACCAAGAAAGAAATCAGGTTTGAATGGACAGACAAATGTGAAAGGTGTTTCCAAAAGCTCAAGCATAGATTGACAACCGTGCCAGTGCTGACAATTCCATCTGGACCAGGAGACTATGAGATATACAGCGATGCCTCACTGAAATGACTAGGTTGTGTGTTGATGCAGCACGGGAGAGTAGCGGCCTACGCATCCCGATAGTTGAGACCACATGAAATGAACTACCCAACGCATGATTTGGAATTAGCAGCGATCAAATTCGCTCTGAAGATCTGGAGACATTATCTTTGTGGCGAGAAGTTTTAGATTTATATCGACCACCAGAGCTTAAAGTATCTATTTTCCCAGAAAGAGCTGAATATGAGGCATCGTAGGTGGATGGAGCTGCTTAAGGACTATGATTGTGATATACTGTATCACCCTGGGAAGGCAAATAGAGTAGCATACACATTGAGTCGGAAGTCGAACATCGCTTGTCTGCTGGTAAGAAGTTGGTCGATGATCGAGAACTTGAGAGACTCTGAGTTTAGACTGGAGGTCTGCCAGTTGTCCAGCTTAATGGCTACATTGATGGTAGAATTTGAGGTCCGGAAGGAATAAAGACCTTATAGTCTACGGACCCAGAAATTCAAAAAATCCTACAGATGGATGCGACAAAGAGAAAACCAGAGTTTTAGGTGTCGGAGGATGGAATCTTGAGGTTCTGAGGACGCCTATGCGTGCCAAAGGACGAACGACTCAGAGAAATGATTTATCGGAGGCTCACAGGAGCAATTATAACATTCACCCGGGAAGTACGAAAATGTATCAGAACATGTGACAACACTATTGGTGGAACCGGAAGAAGGTGGATGTAGCGAAGTATGTGGCTAAGTGTTTGACATGCCAGCAAGTAAAAGCGCAGCACTATAAGCTTGGAGGACTATTACGGCCACTGGAAATTCCGGAATGGAAGTGGAAGCATATAACTATGGATTTCATGATGGGACTTCCGAGGAGCCAAAGAGGCCATGACTCTATATGGGTAGTCGTGGACAGATTGACCAAGTTCGCCCACTTCATTCCTGTGCGAAAGGATTTCACGATGGATAGATACGCCGAGTTGTACATGAGGCAAGTCGTGAGATTACATGGAGTGCTTGTAACAATTACATCTGATAGAGATCCCAAATTCACGGCAAACTTTTGGAAGAGTGTGACATTCTGGTTTCTAGTCAATTTCAGACTCATTAATGAGAAATGAATCTAGAGATGTGTTTCAGTCATATCTCGCTCAAACTTGATCAATTCGAGTAGGCTGACCAAAAGGGAAAGATTAACACGAGACAAGGTACGTGGAACTAGGGAATTCGGATAAGAAATGATGCTTTGACCATAAGGATTATCGAAGGGATATTTAGAGCCACAAAAGGCCGATCCAAGAACGATTAAGGAATGCCTTGCGAGTGTTATACGATTGGAGCGCGGGTGACGCTGCTTAACCAACGTATGATTTGCAAAATTTTCCTAAATCGGAAAGTGAAGATCAAGACAAAAGGAACTAGTGATAGACCTTCACAATTACATGATAACCAAAGCTGCCATGAATTGACGAGCCATAAATGTCATGAGAATCATAGGGTCGACACACGTAAAGTTCGCAAAAGCCGCCCGTTGGTTCGGGATAGGCTGCTACCACGTCTGGTAGATGAAATCATCAGAAATGAGTCTTGAAAAATTTGAAATGGAGAATCAAGAATTTCAACGTTATTCGAATTGGCCGTCGCCCTATCGAAAAATATTGGAGCTAGAAAATCGACGTTCCGATCGTCGGGGTCAAATTACCTTTTTACCCCTCAAACTTAGAACCTTGCCCAAGCATTTGAGGAAGGGCAAATTGGTCCACCGAAAATTTGAAGGATTATTGGCCATTGGATCACCTTAGAATGACAAGTGGACGAGTGTCGTAAGATCAATCATTGGATGGTTATATCCAACTTCACAAACCTACCATTCAACTTCTTTGATCAAACCTTGTATATAACACATTTTCTCTCTCTCCTCACTTCATTTGGCCGACCATACTCCCTCATCACCACCGAAAATCTTCACCTTCTTCTCCCTTGTTTCTGCTGATTGCCGACCAGACCAGCCATCGCCCTTCACCTCCGTCGACGACCACCTCCGGCTATCGCCTAATCGCCGATCGACTATACTAACCAAGCCCCATGTCTTTTTGACCTCCTCAAACAAGAATCGAGCCATTTGGAGCACCGAGGAGTCCTGACCAAGGGTTTTCCTGAAAACCAACAGGAACAGACTCAACCTGAGGTAGGTCTGGTTTCTGACCCTTTTGAAGGCCGAAATGTTGGAATTTTGAGATCAAATTTTGTGGAGATCTAGTAGACAGGTAGATGAATCTATGATAAAAATTGGGGTTCAATTTGATGAATTTTTGACCATGAATCGATCTTGTGAACTATGGACAGAATCAGTCGGGAAAACTGACTTGAGTAATCCAGAGACTTTCAATGGGATTCCAGCGACCATTTGGCTTCAAACTCACGGTGAGCCTGAAGAACCATTAGATAGACATGTTAAGAGGTAGGATGAGGATTATATGTTGAATTTGGAGTAGATATAGGGCTGGCAGCGCCCGGTTTGCACAGAACCGAGAGGAACCGGTTCGGTTCTGTGTAAGGTCGAGTCTGTTGGGGGTTGAGGATGGATAAATTGAGTTCCAAATTGATGATTTAGGTATGTTTAGATGATGAGGGTTAGGTTATGGAGGATTGGGTTCATGGATTAATGAATTGGACAAAGGAAATTGACGAATTGATTGGAAATTCCTAGGTTGTGCGGCGAGTTCGGTCTTGGACCCTTGAAGCCGAACCTTTGAGGACTCAAGAAGAGAAATTTTGTTATCAAATTCAAGGTAAGGGAATTCCTAACCTTATGCTAGGAAGATTGGACTCGATTGGGTTAGTCGAGGAATAATTTGATCGATTTTTGAGAATATTCCAAAGGGATAGCTATTAATATGTCCTAAATGGTTATAGAAGGTTCATGTGTGATGTTGCTTGTGTTTAAATCATATGCCATGTCGAATGTCATTGATTGTCTTGCATGCCATGAATATTCAAATTGTGAATGAGTTGCGCTTGTAGTTTTATCTGTGAATTGAATTGTGAATCATGGCATGAACATGACATGGCGAGGCCCTGAGGCGTGTGAGACGCGGGGCGGGAGGTGGATACCTTGATGAGACGAGATCGCGTGGTGGAGTTGATGTTGTGTGGCGTCTTGATGCGATGAAATCGCGGGGTTGAGATGGCCATGGTCCTGATGCGAACTATTCGCAGGACGGAGGCATGAGATGATGATATTGGTCTGGAGATTCATTGGAATCTGATGCGTTTACGCGGGTTGCCGATGACGGTCTGATGCTTTTACGCGGACTGAGCCTGATGCGATCTAATCGCGGGCATGAGAAGAGCCTGATAGGATCTAATCGCGGGCTGGAGATTGAGGCAAGTTGAAAATGGTGGATGTGATGAAGTGGCAGAACGAGTGTGCATGATCATCTGAGTGTCATGATGCCATAGATGCTTGCCTGCCATTATGTGTATTGTTATTTGGATTTGCATTGGTTTGCTATGTCTGTGAGTTTGGGTTCATTGGGGGTTGTGACTACCTGAGTGGAAGGTTAGCCTAACCTAGGGTTAGGACCCATTTTACTAGATTTATATCTCACCCCAGTGGGGGCTTAACTTTTCAGGTTCCAAGTGACGGAAGCGCGGGCTTGCCATCGGTTGGCATTTGAAGAGATAGCTGACCAACTGTATTTAAGAGAATTACGAGACATGGATTCACATTTTGTGATATTAGGGATTGTCCTTCTGATTGGTGGATTAGGAATTAAACTTTTGGTAATTGATTAATGTAACCTCGATGTACCTGTCCCAAGTCATCTAGTTGTACTAGGTGAGTGGAGTTGTTTTTCTCGCTTCCATGATTTTAAAGAATAGCGATGAACTGAAGGCAGATGAATTCGGGCTGAAACTGGATTATTTGTGTTGTAGGCTGAAAGATCCTGGAAGACTTTCACTAAGGAACGGCTTGGTGGGATGTTCACGTTCTCGCTGAGTTCGGGGCGTGACAAAGAGTCTTCAAGAAGCCATGGGAACCCGACTACAGTTTAGTACGGCACACCATCCACAGACAGGCGGATAGTCGGGAAGAACGATTCAGACGCTTGAGGACATTTTGCGAGCGTGCGTCATAGATTTTAAAGGTGGATGAGAAGATCAGCTACATTTGGTAGAGTCTGCTTATAATAATAGTTATCAGCAGAGCAACCGGATGGCACCATTTGAAGCGCTCTATGGAAGGGCCTGCAGAACCTCGTTTTGCTGAGATGAGGTTGGAGAAAGGAGCATCACAGGTCTAGAGCTGGCAGAGAAATCGGTGGAAGCAGTAAAAATAATTCAGGATAGACTGAAGACGTCATAGAGTCGTCAGAAGAGCTACGCGGATAAGCGGCGTAAGCCTTTGGAGTTTCAAGTGGGTGAACATGTCTTCCTTAAGGTGTCACCAATGAGGATTATCGCGATTTGGAAAGTAGGGGAAGTAGAGCCCAAGGTATGTAGGCCCATTCGAGATACTGGAGCGGATTGAAACCTTGGTCTACAGGCTTGCCTTGCCGCCTAACCTATCCCAGGTGCATAACGTTTTTCATGTGTCCATGTTGCGAAAATATAAACCAGATCCGACACATGTATTGGACTACGAAGTTATAGAAGTGGACGACCGGGTATCCTACGAGGAGAGGCCAGTAAGGATCGAGGACCGGAAGGAGTAAATCTTCAGGAATAAGAAGATTCCATTTGTCAAGGTAGTGTGGGAGCACCATGGAATTGAAGGCGCCACGTGGGAAAATGAAGAGACGATGAGGCGACAACACCCCTATTTATTTGAAGTTTGACGTAAATTTTGGGGATAAAATTTTTGTAAGGGGGGAAGAATTGTGACATTCTGATTTCCCATTCATTTTTAGACTCATTAATGAGAAGTATATCTAGTGATGTGTTTTAGTAATATCTCGCTCGAATTTGATCAATTCGAGTAGACTGACCAAAAGAGAAAGGCTAGCGTGAGACGAGATACGTTGACTTAGGGAATTTGAATAGGAAATGACGCTTTGACCATAAGAATTATCGAGAAGACATTTAGAACCATCAAAGGCCGATCTAAGGATGATTAAGGGATGCCTTGCTAGTGTTATATGATTGGAGCGTAGGTGACGCCGCTTAACCAATGTATAATTTGCAAAATTTTTCTAAATCGGACAGTAACGATCGAGACCATATGAACTAGTGATAGACCCTCACAATTACATAATAACCAAAGTCGTCACGAATTGACGAGCCCTAAATGTGATATGAATCACAGGGTCGATATGCGTAAAGTCTGTAAAAACCGCCCGTCGATTTGGGATAGGCTGGAACCACATCTGATAGAGAAAACAATCATAAACGGGTCTTAAAAATTAAAAATAGAGAATCAAGAATTCCAACGCCATGTTTGGATTGGCCGTCGCCATGTCGAAGATTATTGGATTAAGAAATACGACGTTCCGGACGTTGTGGGTAAAATTACCATTTTGCCCTTCAAGCTTTAGCCTTGCTTATGCAATTGAAGGAGGGCATTTTGGTCTTCTATACACCCCCAAGAGCTGCCAAAAATGAGAGAAGATTATGGCCATTGGATTTGCTTGATTGACACTTAGGACAAGTGTCACTAGATCAAGCATTGAGTGGTCATGTCCACCTTTACACAACTACCATTAAACTCATTGACTTTGAAGTTGAATATAGTCTCTTCTCTTTCGTCTTGGCTGGAGATACACCCCCACCATCACAGAGACTTTATCTTCTTCTTCTTCTTCTTCAACCTGCCGAGAGTTGCTGCCACCTGACCGCTTCTGTCCAGTTTGTTCGCTACCGTCGACGAGCCCCTCCGACCACCACCTGGACTTCGGCTGACCACCCACGCCTAGCTTAGCCTCTTGCCGACCTCCTCGAAGTGGATCCGGCCAACCATTCTCCCGGAAGTCAACGGAAATCGTCGCAGCTGGAGGTAAGCTACTGTTAGGGCTTCGTAGGGCCTCTTAATGTTTGAATTTTTTGGCCAAATTTTGTGGAGATCTAGGAGACTTATATACTGAGTTGTGGTAAAAATTTAGGCCGAATTTGGTGGAGCATTGATGATGAAATGGTGTCGCCTTTGATGGACAGAAACTGTCGATTCAAGGACTTGAGGGAACCGGCGACTTTCAAGGTGTTTCCGGTGACGACACCACGTCAAATCTTCGGTGAGACTCTTAGACCCTTAGATAGATATGTTAGCAAGTAGGTTAGTGATTAAATGGTGAATTTGGAGTATATTAAGGGCTGGATATGCTCGGTTTACACAGAATCGAACATAGCTCGGTTCGATTTTGTGCAAATTGAATCTGTGGGGGCTGATGATTGTTGATTTTAAGTCTCAAATTGGTGATTGAGATATGCTAGGATGATGAGGATTGTGTTATGGAGATTTTTGATTCATGGATTGGTGAATTGGACAAGGAAAATTGACAATTAGTTGGAAATTCCTAGTTTGCGCAGTGAGTTTGGCCTTGGACCATTGAAACCGAATTGTTGACGGCTCAAGGAGAGGATTTTGTGACATCAAACTTGAGGTAAGGGAATTCCTAACCTTATGATAGGAAGATTGGACTCGATTGGGCGAGTCGGGTGGAATTGAGATTGTTTCTTGAGAAGCTTAGCGTGATTGGGCCTTGCGTATGCTAAGAGAGTATAGGTGATCCTAATGTTTGCTTATGTTTGTCTCTTGAGTAATTAGTCACGTTTGATTGTGTATTGAATCCATGGATGCATTGTTTATGCATGAGTTGCACTTGGCCTTGTGTGCATGATTTGTGATTGTGGCATGACGGAGACGAGGCGAGACCCTGAGGCGTATGAGACGCAGGGTGATGTGGTTGATACCTTGAGGCGCTGAGGTGCGGGGTTGGAGTTGTGAGGCACCCTGATGCGTACGAGACGCTGGGTTGAGAAGGCCACGGTTCTGATGCGTTTACGCGGGACGGATGTATGAGATGTTGACACTGGCCTGGAGTACCATTGAAATCTAATGCGCTTACGCGGGTTGTCAATGACGGACCGATGCATTTATGCGGACCGAGCCTGATGCGATCTAATCAAGGACATGAGAATGAGGCAGGCATGAAAAGATGATTGTGATGATGTGGTAGGATGAGTCGTGCATGATCATTTGAGTGTGTTATGATGCCATAATTGCATGCTTGCCATCCGTGTGTGGTTATCTATATTTGCATTGCCTTGTATGTCTGTGAATTTGAATCATTCAGGTTATGACTGCTTGAGTGGACGGTCGGCTTAACTTAGGGTTAGGACCTACCTTACTGAAATGTGTATCTCACCCCGTTAGGGACCTCTTTTACAGATCCTAAGCTTTGAAGATGTGACATATTCATTTTGGAGACCTCAAGGAGATGACTGCTTATTTTGATGAGTTTCCTAATGGCCATGGAACTATTTATGTCAAGAAGTGTACTGTTATTTGGGTAGACGAGGGTAGTACTAGTTGGAAGCTTCACAGGTATGATGCCTGGTTTAGGATAGTCGGGGATGTGTCTACCGGGCCGCTGAAGCCCAATGAGGTGCCCTAGGGAGTAATTCCTAGTTGGTGTCAACCTCTCCAAGACTTAGACCAGGCTAAGGGATTGGTTGTCGGTTCTAGGAATGGACCAGAGAGGATCCCGACCTTGGAGGATACAGAGGATGAGGTCATAATGGTTGAGGCGACTGAGGAGGATTTCGAGGATCCGTCTGCTGAGGAGATCGCTGTGGATACTATAGAGGTTCGCTTCGAGACCTTTTCGGAGTATGAGCTCACGGAGGATGCAGAGGAGACCGAGGACTCTAGCAGCTCATCTTAGGAGCTCCTAGTTTATCAGTTGATCTCCTGATGGCGATCCTGACTCTGTCTCTTGTTGTATGATGATGGTGAACTCTTTTTGTTTACTTACCCCGCCACCCCCTCGATTAGCGGATTTAGTAGCCATGTATCTGTATGAACAATGGATATTATGTATGACAGTACTTACGCTATCTAGGTCCCACTTCATATTTGTACGGAGAAGTTATCTTATTATTGTTTCCATGTGCTTGTATATTATACGTCTCTTGACTTATGTGTGGATCTTGGGACCACGAGAGATTTTTGGTTTTCTTGCAGGGAGTCGCGTGCTCATGCCCAGGCCTCGAGGCGTAACAGCTCCAGTACTGAATCAAAGTATAGAGGCATGGCACAAGCAACATATGAATTAGTGTAGGTTAAATAGTTGTTGACTGAGTTAGGCTTGAAAGCTTCAATTCCTATGTCTCTTTGGTGTGATAATAAGGCTGCAGACATATAGCCTCCAACCCGGTGTTTCATGAGAGAACAAAACACATAAAAATTGATTGTCATTTTATTCGAGAGAAAGTGCAAAATGAAATGATTCTTCCTAGTCATGTTAGAACTGGTGAATAACTTGCAAACATTTTTACTAAATCTTTGGGTAGCGAGAGGATAGAATATATTTGTAACAAGCGGGTATGATTGATATATATGCTTCAACTTGAGGGGGAGTGTTAGAAATATTAAGGGCAAAGTGATTTTTAGGCTCTTAGGGTTTATTGGGTTACCATAGTATAAATACTCTACTTTTAGCCTTACCCAAAAAAAAATTCTCTACTTTTAGTAAATAAAACAATTATTTTTTCCTTTATCATCAAAGTGATCTTTAGGGCTCTTAGTGTTTATTGGGTTACCATTGTTTAAATACTCTATTTTTACTGAATAATATAATTATTTTTTCCTCTAAGATGGTATCGAAGCAACAAAAATTCTAATCCCTAAGAGAGTTGTTATAACGACCTAAGTGCTACCACTGTGTAATATTATTCGCTTTGGGTTGAGGTCTGCACGGCTTTGCTTCTTCGAGGGCCGCCTAAACCGTCCCCAGAAAATGTGTTATATAGGGTAGTGGTGCTCAAGCCTTATAAGGCATTCTAAGGTCCCTCTCATATCTGATGTGAGACTTTTTGGATCCTTCCTTGGACGATCGAATTTTCCCCCTTTTTGGTGCATGGTTCGGTTCAGTCTTGTCCCATTCCCTTGCCATCCTAGAAGTCTGCCAGGAGCTGCTCCTTATCCGGGCCCTCTGGCCCCGGCATCCACTCCCCGTCTTCGTCCGACCGGGGATGTTACAGGCCCACTAACTTCCGCGTGGTTCATCACTGAACCACACACCTACTGGAGGGGGTCCTGCTCTAATATTATCTGTAACGACTTGGGTGCAACCACTGTGTAATATTCTCCTCTTTGGCTCGAGGTTCCCATGGTTTTGCTTCTCCAAGGACCGCCTAAATTGCCCCCCGAAAGCGCGTTACACAGGATAGAGGTGCGATGAGTAAATGAGATGTCATTTTGATGACTTTTGGAATTATATATTTATTTATATGCTAAGTGCATGAAGCTTGATCCCATGAGGCTGAGTCTATTCAATTGCGACTTTTGTTCATGCCTAACTTATTGAGATGCTTGATTTATGAATACCTTGTGCCACTGTATTGATGAATTTTCTGCATCTTGTATCGTTTGTGGTCTAGGGGGACTAGTGATCCAGTTTAGCCTTAGATTTTACTTGCTGAGATGTAAATCTCACCCCGTAGTGGGATATGATTTTCCAAACTCCAAGCCTTGAAGTATGTAGCCATTACACACGGGTGACCCAAAAGAGATGACAGCTACTATTGACAAGCTCCTTGATGGCAAGGGTATAATATATATTAGGAAATGCATCACCATATGGGTTGATAGGTTTGGAGCAGAGAGTCTGGAGCCCCACTGCTACGAGGCATGGTTTCGCCGCGTTGGTGATAGCAATGTTTACGGACCGTGAACCCTGCTAATGTTTCTTTGAGGGTAGTGCCATCTTGATGTCATCCAACCCATTTTGATGTTGATGTCGAGACCTCAACAGTTACTTCAAGAAACATCTTTGAGAAGTCCAAGTCTCCTACGACTGAAGAATACCTTGAGGTGATCTAATTATGTCACACCTCAAACCTATCGATGACATGTACATCCCACCAAGCCATTGATCTTCAATTATCTCCCAAGATTCCTTGGCCAATCAGTAACAACTTGTCAAAGAAACAAGATCGCGGAAGCCATAAAACTTGCTCCATACAAATTCACAATTAAGCGACTCAGGATAAAGGGCATACACTTCTTATAAATAAAATTCTCCTTAGAGGATATCGCAATCAAGTACCTAAAATTCAATTTTCAAATCCTCAAAATTCATATACAATCCTTAAGGCCACAAAATACATATACCATTCATTTTCATTACTTCATTAAGAGCTCATCCTCATCTTGCTTGTACATCCGTTTTCGAAGACCTAAAAAAGTTAATTCTCCATTGGGGTGAGATATAAATCTCAGCAAGTAAAACCTAAACTTAGACCTAAACACCAGTCTCCTCAAACCACACTCGCACATGTTATCAGACACAAGCATTCATCAATGTAATGGCACAAGGCCTTCAATGATTCAAGTATAGCATCATTCAATAAAAATACCACTAGCCAATCATGGATAAGCAGTACAAACAATCATGCTCAACTCACATACACTCGATATACCACTGCCACCACTTTCTCATCCACCCACATACTCTTCTAGCACTCCTGCCACCTGACATCACCGGGGTCATCAGACCAAATGATGTCCACGTACCACTAGGGTCATCAGATCAATCGATACTCTCCAGGCTTACAGCCACTCAATGCCACCGGGGTCATCAGACCAATCAACATTCTCATCCATATTCAATTTTACCACCCTTCGATACCACCGGGGTTATCAGACCAATAGGTATCCTCAACACCTTTCTCATTGATATCACAATGCCATCATAACACGCACAATTCAATTCATAAAAAGTTCACCAGTCAATCATTTCATTTCGTTTAATAACTCAATCAACAATGTCCTAACATTCAGATAAAGGATTAGGAGATACTTACCTCATCAAGCAAGCTAGCAATTTTAATCCAAATGACCCTCCTAGGTCAGCAAACTCACGGCCAAACAGGGCACCCATGGCGTGCCTAGTAAAACCACATCGAAACTGGATTATTTCTCGATTCCATTGTGCCAATATCTCAATAATACCGACAACACTTCATTCTAAAGTCGTCACAGTGTTGAATCAATGACCCTAAGCATGCCAATTGTCGTTCTAGTAAGGCAAGTCATCCAAAATCTCAATTCACCAAAATTTCCCAATTTGAGTCCCCCACAACCAGGTTTAGTCTCACAAAATTGTAATTTTTATACTGACTTTTGAGAAAAAAATTCCAGGATCTTAAACTTCAAGATCTTAAGGATGGTGGGCGAAAACGGAGCTCAATTTGGATATCAGACGACTTAGAACGACCTAATTCAAAATCAATGCGCGTTATGGGCAGATTGGACGGTATATCACGTTTTTCACATAAAACAACCCATAATTCATCTTTAAACTTCCATTCACCACAAAACCAACGTGCCATATTCTTAATCTACATGTTTAGAAAGTTCACCAAAAGTTTCGAAGGAAGAACACCTTTTTTGGTCCTTCGATCAGCCCGTTTCCTTCCGGCGCGTAAACGGTCAGAATCTGTCTAGTTTTCCTCATCAATATTCAGCCATGAAAACCTATTTTTAACACCATCCAACTTGTAGTCACAAACCATCAAACCTTAGTACTAGATGTTATGAAACTCTTCTAAAAAATTTGTGGCCAATTGGAGTCTCTAAGAGGTAGAACGAAGACCTTACCTATGCTTGCGCGATTTCTATCCGGTTTTGTTCTAAGGGCTGGTAGGGAAAAATCGCTCTATGAAACCTTGAGCTACCACTTAGAACGTGTCAAGGACACATCTATCTAGCTCCTGGTGGTTGGAGCTCTATGAGGTGGCACCGGAAGAAGGCCGGCGTTCTGACCGAACAACAAGGCAGAATTCTGTCTTCTAGGGCAGTTTTCGGTGAAAGCCAAAATGGAGAGAAAATGCAAGGGAAAGTGAGGGGAGGCTATACACGGCTGATGAGTCTTCCTAATAGTTATTTCACACACATAGTTGAGATTAATTTGACAAGACTTGGGTTGGTGAGGGTAATAAATGCTTGAAGGCTTCATAAGTTGACATGTGGTGTATGACTAATAATGCAACTCCAACTTTGACTCATTTTTGACCCCCTTGTAAATCCATTTTCGGCAGCCATTGATGGAGAAGAATTGGATATTGTATCCTTATTGCATTCTTAAGGCAAAGCAAATGGTCGAGGGGCCAAATGGTAATTTTGCACTTTCAGTCCAAACTTTGCTTTTTCAATTTGAAATTACCATTTGGCGAGACAACGTCAAATTCATATCTAGAATTGAAATTCTCTATTTCCAATTGTCATTTTTGAGCTTCCATTTCATGATCATTCGTCCGTCGATCGTAACTCCAATTTATCTCGAACTAACGGGCGGCTTTTGCAAATGTTACGATTATCGACTCTGTGATTCTCATAACACTAAGGATAACTCAAGTTGTGACAACTTTGGTTGTCATGTAATCGCGAGGGTTCATCGCTAGGTCTGATGGCTTCAATCGTGATGGTTCGATTTAGGAAAATTTACAAATTATACATTGGTTAAGCAGCATCACCTGCGACCTAATCGTATAACTCTAGCATTGCATTCCTTAATCGTTATCTGATTGGCCTTATTGGCTCTAAATGTTCCCTCGACAATTATTATGGTCAAAGCATCATTTCCTTTTTCGAGTTTCTTAGATCCACGTAGCTTGTCATGCGTTAGCCTTTCCATTTTGGTCAGTTTATTCAAAATTGATCAGATCTGAGCGAGACAAAGCTGAGATACATCGAAAGGTACATTCTCATTCAATAGCTTCTAATGGCAGGAAATTCAGAATGTCACAATTCTTCCCCCTTTACAGAAATTTCGTTCTCAAAATTTGCAACATTCCAACTCTTCAGTCCTTTGGGGTATCATCGTCTCACTGTATTCTCATTCTTCAGGATAATTCCTTTCATGACTTGACATTCTTACTTGTCTTTTTCCCAAGACTTGTTTCCTTCAGTTCTCAATATGTATCTACTTCTTTCTATTCTCTTTCGACTTTCATACATTTGTTAGCAATTTATCCTCACACATTCACATTGTCTCTTCCATTTAACTATCATCATTATTACTAAACCCGCGCCAGAAAGTACTTTTTAGTGCCCATACCATTTAGTGTATCACTCCATTCATATGTTATTTCGTACCATCGGAGATTCTTAGGATTTCTCAAATTGCCCTTCTTTATCCCAATCAAGTTATAGCCTTCTACTCCATAAGCAAATTCAAGGCTACTTCCGTAGTAATTCGTTCTCGACTCCCTTCGAAAATCCCATTGGATCAAGTGATCCATCAATTTTCATGGTCTTGTCTCTCTCTCTTGTCGGCATGTCTAATGCTCGACTACACGTTAGACTAGTTTAACCTTCAATCCATATCATCGATCGTGTTAAGGCAATCTTGGTACACTTTTGCCATCCCAAGGAACACCTTAATTTTTCATGTTCTATTCATTTCCATACCCCTCAGATATCAGGGTCCGATCATGGCAATATTTCGATCCTTTTCTGGCCACCAGAATTGACGCTTTAGGTAGTGATCAGCCTAGTCCATTGACAAAATCCCAATTTAGAAGTTGAATCTCTTATTTCTTGAGGGAAAACCTGTCCCTCCATCGCCAATTGAACAATGCTCAAGCATTCACCAGTTATTCCACCATTCCTTAGCGATATGGATATCGCCATAACAACACTTGAATGATCTTTTCGTTCCACATAACTCGCCTTCAATTCTCTTTAGGTAATCCCTACTCTCAACCTCTTATAGTTCACATAACCTCGAGGTCTTTCTTTATCCAAGCAACGCTCTTATAGTCACAAGCAATTTCAAGCATCAACGTTGCCTCTTGTTCAATTTCTCTCGAGAAACTGCTACATTATACTCTTGTGGTAGGTATAGCCTTGAAACATTCTTTCACCCAAACAATATTCCCCAGCTTTATCGCGAGGACACTCGCAGACCAACTCCAATCACGCTCTAAACATTTCAATTCATATGGCCTTACCATCATGATATATGTCATGTCCACTTCTGATTGCCTCGTTATGACTCAAGTTTCATTTTGCATCGCGTCATTACGACCTTAATAAGCTTTTCAATTTCCAATCAGAAACGCCATACACAACGTAGTTATCAGCTTAACTCAAGTCCTCGAAAACTCTTTTCACGTTCATTCATCCATTCGTGTTACGTCTTGTCCTTTAGTCCATTTCATCAATGGAACACCTCTTGTGGGGAAGCTTCACACGATCCGTCTGTAACAATTCATCAATCTAAGGGAATTTCAACTTCCCGCAACTCACATCGACTCTAGTCGATTCATTACTTACCCCAATCCTCAAAAGCGGGAATTTCACTTCCCAGATACTTAACAGCTAAGGAATCTTACCTTATCAGGTTCGCTGCTCGTGCTCTTCACATTCAACATATAACGAGCATCTCCTTAAGGTTCATAGGGTACTCTCGAAGGTTACTCATGTTTCTCATGACTCCTTAAACGAGTCCAATCATTGTCTTTCAAGACGGTAACAACCAACTCAATCATTCCTTGGGCACTTAATTCGACTATTATCAACTTCTTTCTACCAGATGTCAAATCTTCTAAACTATTCCTCATACTTTTTACTTGAAAGCTCAAATCTTGGCCCTCTGTTGCCACGGGTCTTCTCTAAGACCACGCAACATTTTATTCATTTTTGTCACTTTTCCATGAGGAAACACTCTTATCTTAACCGCTGGTTTCTATAACCAGTCAATGTAACTTAATCCCAATTCCGTCTGTCCTACTGAACATCAACATCATCACGGAATTCAATATTGTCTACAAGACAGTCTCTCGGATTATACTTCCAGGAATCATTCAAGTTCTGCGTCTTCTTCCTTAGTCTAGACGCTCAACCACAATACCAAGACAATTCAGACTTTTTCTTCCTTTTACACTAAGGTCTCTTACCCTAAGAAAGAAACTAGACACTTTCGTGTTATTCTTTTATTTCGAATCTACCTTGTCCTTCCTATTCCATAGGATGTCAATCTTGGAGTTTGCGCCAACGGTGATACCTTCACTCCAAGATTCAGATGCCACTACACTTTAACATTCTCCTTCCCATAACTCGATCACCTCAAGTGACAAGGGTTGTTATTCCTTGGTCTCTATACATTCATAATTTCGATATTCAATTCGACTACCTCAAGTCGCCTTGCGATTACAATCTAAGCACCCTTTTTGCGTATTCATCCACTCATTAAAATCGCAAGTAACTAGGACCATCAAGTCCATTCACTTTTCTTTCTATCAACGATCATCTCATGGTTCAATCGTCCTTTAAGAACGACACCCTACTCTTTAGGGGACAACAACTCATGATTCTATTTTGAATGATTCCAATTCAATCAACTAATCCTAGAAAATTATTAATTTCAGGCAAACTAGTATGCCGATTTTCCTCAACTTCTTTCATAACAAAAGTGACGGATTACCCATTTCCCACCATGGGTTTTACGCCCAGGTAATCAACCATCTCTTGTAAGTACGTTTCATGTTCCAAAATGAACATCTCTTTGCTCGTAATCCTTGAGCAGGGGCTCTCTTATTCATAAGACTTTCGATTATTCTCTTCTTTTACTGAGTCCCATTACCATTCCTCAACATCAGGAATAACATCTAGCCATAAGGCTTCAAATTCCAATCCATTTAAGGACTTCATGTCTCATTCAAAGGGTCCTTGACCACCTTTAACATATGCTTAACGACCTCGAGACTCTGTCTCACATTGGTTGATCATCCTCTGATCCTTGCAAAAGTATCAGGATCTAACACCCTTTGCTCTCAAGCAATCCTAGGAAAGTACTTCAATTAAATAACTCAACATGGGTAATCCAGGCAGATATCATGCCTTCGAGGAAAACCCTTCATATAGCGACCTTTCACCAATTATCAATAGGCTCTTAAGGCTAGTAACTGCCAGGGTCACTTTCTTTCTTCAATGTACCCCAAAACCTCTATGGTTTCCTTACCAAGATCCCCAATCTAGAGGAAGATAATTTCAAATCTCATCCCTCTATCATCCCTCCATCAAACTCAGTCAATCTCAATCTTATTAATAGCTTCACAAGTTTTTCAAAATTCTCGTGATTCTTCCCATACATTCACTTTAGAATGAAGTAACTCAAAGTCACATTTCTTGTGACTTCCATCACTTAACTTATTAGCACTAGCATCAGTCGTCTCAGCGACTTGGGTACAATGACAGCTCCTTCTCGAGTTTGTCTATCCATCCACTTTTGTTATTTCTGTTTAAAGATCTCATGACCCCTTATCAAAATCGAGCCATATTCCCTTATAGTACTCATACTCTAGTCGCTCATCTTACTCAACTCTCATGATCCATCTCAATTCTTGGATCTTTCGTACCATAGGTACTCGAGCCTAATGTTCTTCTACAACCATACTTTGGTCATTCAACTTCATTAGGTTTTCATGTCACTTGAATCACTATGATTCTCTTCAAGAATCAAAGGATTAAGTCATCTACTCAAGTCTAGCAGTCTCAGGCTACTCATCTCATTATCGTTCTTCATCAATTACCCAGTGCTTCCCAAACAACTCTCAACTAGTTGCTCATTATTCAGGGAGTCTAAATCATCCTTGATCAACAACCATTCATCAAGCCAGCCTCAACGAGACAATGTATTAATTAACAGCCATTATTAGGCAAGCCTCAACTAAGCCAAACTCAACTAGGTCAACACCCAGCAAATACTTAAGGCATCACTTCCATGAGTCAAATGCCCATACTATAAGCATAAGGTATCTGCTACTTTGTCATAATCACAACAGACTATTACAATCTCAACAAGCATCAGTTTAATGAGTATAAACCCCATATGCCGTCTAATCTTTCGGTTAGACCTTGGCCAAGCCAGTCACATAATGCCAATCATAAAGCACGCCAAAAATGCCAATCACAACATTGCTTTTTTTTTTCAAACGACATCCACTGCCAAGCACAAAACTTTGAATCATGCCACTCACAGGTGTCATTTCACATGCCATGCCACTTTCAATAGTCTCTTGGGACTCAATCTCATGCCATACATCTCTTAACCACAATTGGACTCAATCTGATACCTAGACTTTTCCTTTCAAGTTGTGACTTGGGTCATTCCTACCTCTTCTCATCTTAGAAGCCTGCCAGGAGCTGCTCCTTGTCCGGATCTCTCTGTCCCGGCAATCACTTCCCGCCCTCATCAAACCTGGCCGTTGCAGGTTATCCCAAGTCACACATCTACAGCCCCATTCCACACGTCCCATACCATGCTTCATTACAATTTATAGGTATTCTATCCACTTGTCCCATACCAAGCGACAATTTATTAAGTCCAGTAACGATAAGTTCATGCATGCACCCTCATTAGCTTTCGTTTCAAAGCCACAAACACATGCATAGCATGTTCATTCTCACCACTTATCATACCATAATCGTTCCATATCAAGCCTCAATTATAGAAAACCTCTGGTTCCACCAATGACCGTCATATTTCACATATCACTTGCCTATGTTCAACATTACACGTCAAGTTAAGTCGCTAGTCAAATCAAATCCTTATGCATTCAACTACAACTAGTCTTTAATCTAAATATTTCTTATCCGTTCCTTCGTATGCATTTCATCTCATATCGTATCATATCGTCCAGGGTTGTCAATAGTAATCGATAACTAAATCATCGAGATACAACACAATTCAAGTCTGAATACACTAATACCAATTGTCTCTTTATAACTCATATTCCCCAAGTTAGGCCATCGACAAGCCACGCACAATCATATACACTAATTGACCTTTTATTTATAAGTTATTCTCTAGCAACGTTAAATCTAGGCTTGTAACTCATCAATCTCTACTCACTTTCTTGTGAGCCTTATTCATAAAATCACTCAAGATCATCGATCAAAATTAATTCTAGAACCATTAGTGTGCCTCATAAGTTCAAGCCTATAGTTCCCGAGATTCAGCAATCCATATTTAATCCTAAAGGTCTCACTACCTAATTGTCCTCAATTCATCACTCCTCATTGCTCCAAACCTCAATCATAATGGATCGAGCTGACCTTGCTCTGATACCACTTAAATGGGGATGTCGCGCCTCGAACCCGTCAACGACATGTACATCCCACCAGGCCGTTGATTTTCAATTATCTCCCAAGATCCCTTCGCCAATCAGTAACAACTTGACAAAGAAATAAGATTGCGGAAGCCATAAACTTGCTCCATACAAATTCATAATCAGGTGACTCAGGACAAAGAGTATACACTTCTTATAAATAAAATTCTCCTTAGAGGATATCGCAATCAAGTACCCAAAATTCAATTTCTAAATCCTCAAAATTCACATACAATCTTTAAGGCCACAAAATACATAAACCATTCATTTCTATTACTTCATCGAGAGCTCATCCTCATCTTGCCTGTACTTCCGTCTTTGAAGATCTGAAAAAGGTAATCCTCCACTGGGGTGAGATGTAAATCTCAATAAGTAAAACCTAAACCTAGACCTGAACACCAGTCCCCCCAGACCACACTTGCACATGTATCAGATGCAGACATTCATCAATGCAATGGCACAAAGCCTTCAATGATTCAAGTATGGCATTAATCAATAAAAATACCACTAGCCAATCATGAATAAGAAGTACAAACAATCATGCTCAACTCACATGCACTCGATATACCACTGCCACCACTTTCTCATCCACCCACATACTCCTATGGCACTCCTGCCACCTAACATCACCGGGGTCATCGTACCAAACGATGTCTATGTACCACTGGGGTTATCAGATCAATCGGTACTCTCCAGGCTTACAGTCACTCAATGCCACCGGGGTCATCAGACCAATCGGCATTCTCATCCATATTCAATTTCACCTTCATCCGATATCACCGGGATCATCAGACCAATTAGTATGCTTAACACATTTCTCATTGATATCATAATGCCATCATAACACGCACAATTCAATTCATAAAAAGTTCGCCAGTTAATCATTTCATTTTGTTCAATAAGTCAACCAGCAATATCCTAGCATTCAGATAAAGGATTAGGAGACACTTACCTCTTCAAGCAAGCAGTAATTTTAGTCCAAACGACTCTCCTAGGTCAGTAAGCTCACGATCAAATGGGGCACCCATGGCGTGCCTGGGAAAACCACATCGACACTGGATTATTTCTCAATTCCATTATGTTAATATCTCAATAACACCGACAACGCCTTATTCTCAAGTCATCATGGTGTTGAATCAATGACCCTAAGCATGCCAATTGTTGTTCTAGTAAGGCATGTCATCCAAAATCTCAATTCACTAAAACTGCCCAATTTGAGTCCCCCACAATCGGGTTCAGTTTCATGAAAACTGTAATTTTTCTACTGAATTTTTGAGAAAAAAACTTTCAGGAATAAACTTCAAGATCTTATGGACGCTTGGGCGAAAAAAATGCTCAACTTGTATATCGGACGACTTAGAACGACCTAATTCAAAATCAGTGCGCATTATGGGCAAATTGGACGGTATATCACGTTTTTCACCTCAAACAGCCCCTAATTCATCTTTAAACTTCCATTCACCACAAAACCAACATTCCATAATCTCAATCTACACGTTTAGAAAGCTCACCAAGAGTTTCGGAGCAAGAACACCCTTTAGGTCTTTTAATCGACCCGTTTTCTTCCGACCCGTAAACAGTCAAAATCTGTCCAGTTTTCCTCATCAATATTCAGTCATGAAAACCTATTTTAACACCATCCAACTTGTAGCCACAGACCATTAAATCTTATTACTAGATGTCATGAAGCTCTCCTAAAAAATTTGAGGCCAATTGGAGTCTCTAAGAGGTAGAACGAAGACCTTACCAAAGCTCGCATGATTTCTATCCGGTTTTGGTCTAAGGGCTGGTAGGGAAAAATGGCTCAACGAAACCTCAAGCTACCACTTGGAACGTGTCAAGGACACATCTATCTAGCTCCTGGTGGTTGGAACTTGGCAAGGTGGCACTGGTAGAGGGCCGGCGATCTAACCGAACAACAAGGTAGAATTTTATCTTCTAGGGCAGTTTTTAGTGAAAGCCAAAATGGATAGAAAATGCAAGGAAAATTGAGGGGAGGCTATACATGGCTGATAAATCTTCCTAATAGTTGTCTCACACACATAATTGAGATTAATTTGACAAGACTTGGGTTGGTGAAGGTAATAAATGCTTGAAGGCTTCATTGGTTGAAATGTGGCATATAACTAATAACGCAACTCCAACTTTGACTCATTTTTGACCCCTTATAAATCCATTTTCGACAGCCATTGATGGAGAAGAATTGGTCATTTTGTCCTTCTTGCATTCTTAAGGCAAAGTAAATGGTTGATGGGCAAAATGGTAATTTTGCACTTTCAGTCCACACTTCACTTTTCCAATTCGAAATTTTCATTTGGAAAAACGATGTCAAATTCATATCAAGAATTGGAATTTTCTATTTTCAATTGCCATTTTTGAGATTCCATTTCATAATCATTCGTTCGTCGATCGTAACTCCAATTTGTCTCGAACTAACGGACGATTTTTGCAAACGTTACGAGTATCGACTCTATGATTTTCATCACACTGAGGATAACTCAAGTTCTGACAGATTTGGTTGTCATGTAATCCTGAGGGTTCATCACTAGTTCCAACGGCTTCGATTGTCATGGTTCGACTTAGGAAAATTTGCAAATTATACATTGGTTAAGCGGCATCACCCGCGACCCAATTGTATAACGCTAGCTTTATATTTTTTAATCGTTATTTGATCAGCCTTATTGGCTCTAAATGTTCCCTCGATAATCCTTATGGTCAAAACATCATTTTCTTTTTTGAGTTTCCTAGGTCCACGTAGCTTGTGATGCGTTAGACTTTTCCTTTTGGTTAGTTTACTCAAAATTGATCAAATCTAAGCGAGACAAAGCTGAGATACATCGAAAGGTACATTCTTATTCAATAGCCTCTAATGGTAGGAAATTTAGAATGTCACAAATTATCTGCTGATGAGGAGGTAGATCTGGAGGATGAGACTGTGGAGGTGAGATCTGAGACATTTTCTGACTATGTTCCAAATGACGATGAAGCCGAGGAAATGATGAGACGAGCAGCTTTTCATAGTAGTCTGGCTGCGGTGGTTTATGTCAAAGGGTATGAACGATTTTGATGTTAGGTTTTGTAAGGCTAAGGTGTAGCCTTTTGATGTTAGCCTTGGTTCTTAACTCGTCTTGGTGTGCAGTTTTTTTTTTTAATGTTATTTTCCCTTCAGTTAGTTGTAACCGAATGCTTATGCTATGTTAATATGTGTGTGCCCTTTTTCGTCATTCCAAAGTCCCCTTTTTTTCTTTTTATTTGTCAGGGTTGTTGTCTTCCCTTCTGCATGCGTGTTTCATTTCACTTTTAGGCCTTGTGTTGTTCTTGAGAATTTTTATTATTGGCCTGTGGCGGATGTGACATCAATGAAGGAACGCGGGGCATTACATTCCCGTTCGAAGTGATATTAGAGTGAGGTCAGCTCGATTTTAGTAGATTGAGGATTGTAGTAATAAGGAATAGGAAATTTAGATGTTGGGGATAGTAAGACCCTGGGGGGATTCGTTACAGTCAAGCACGAATGCATAACATAAGATTGACGCATGTGATTGGCATCATGAATTGGCATGGTTGTAGTGAACCTATGGGGATCAAGCTTCGCATTGTGAATTGTGGTGGATGCTAGTTTGACAAGTAGGTTATTACCTTTGATTACACTAAGTTGTATATGCGTCTGGACTTGAGGTATGGTTATGCATCCCTGATTGTTGTGCTCATGAGAATGCCTGAGTAATTGGCTATTGTGTTGTGATTGCCGCCTTGTTGAGTAGCATAGAATCACTAGACTTGAGTAAGTGACTTAGATCTCTAATTCTGTGGTGGAATTATAGTGACTCAGGTAGACTAAGTTTGAGCGAGAATGAGCAACATACCCGAAAGGCGAGAAGTGAAGCTTCTAACTTGAGAGCACCAGCGGCCGAGGATCTAAGAGTGGATGGAGCCTTGAAAGCCTTAGAATAGATTGGAGAGCTAATGGGAAAAGAAGCCCAAGATAGAGCTGTTACAACCGACAGGCCGAAGATAGAGCTAAGAGTATAGCTTAGGCTGCTGAAGCTGTAGTAGCAGTTGTGAATATGAAAAATGGAAATAATGTTCAGGGCGCTGAAGCTGGTAATGCCTAAGGTGATGCTAATGCCAATAGACAGATGGGTTAGTTGGTTGAATAGTTTATAAAATTGAAACCGACTCGGTTCGGTGGCACTAGAGATCCTAAGCTGGCATCGAGATAGATTGAGAAACTTGAGAATGTTTTTGGAGTGCTGAGGTGCACCGATGAAGACAAACTACTGTTAGCTGTGTATCAGCAAGAAGGAATTGCGAATGAGTGGTAGAGTTCCTCTAAGGAAGGAGTATTTCCTGAAGGTTCGACCATGACTTGGGCTGCCTTCACTACTGCTTTTAACGATAAATACTTTTTGGAGACGGCAAGTGAGAGGAAACAAGTGGAATTCCAACAGCTATGACAAAATCAACTGATTGTGGACCAATATGAGGCTGAGTTTGCAAGATTGTCAAGGTATGCTCCGAGATTAGTTGAGGATCCTCTTGAGAAAGCACAGAGGTTTAGGGCTGGTTTGAGACTAGAGATTTGAAGCCAGATAATAATGGTGAACCTAAGAATGTATCTAGAGATTTATGAAAGGAGTCATTTGATCGAGAGGGACATAAAAGAAGGAGACGCCACTTCTAGATTGCAGTTTACTCCCTCAAGAGACAATCGACATTTGGGTAAGAGGCTGATGGTAAACAACAGGTATTTTGTCCATCCGGTTCGAAGAAATATCGAAAAGTCATCGAATCAGTCAAGATGGTATTGTCGCTTTTGTGGTAGGAGGCATAGAAGTGGTCCCTACCCTGTTAAGACGGGCGCATGTTTTAGATGTGGTCAGCTGGGTCACCAGTTGAAGAATTGTTCGAACTAAACTCTAGGGAATTGGGCTCAAGGATAGAGATCGCAAATTGGGCAGCTAGCTGTAGCTCCGCAGAATGAACAAAATCGACCACCGGTTCAAGTGAGAGTGTATGCGGTAGAACGTAGAGAGGCGGAGGAAGCGCCTGGTGTGGTCACGAGTACGATCTATTTATGTGATGAAGCTGCCTATACTTTATTTGATCATCGGGCTTCACATTCCTTTATATCTGCTCAGTTTGCTGATTTGGTGGTGTGAAGTTCAAACCGCTGAATGTGTTGTTGCATGTCACTATACCATTAAAGGATTATATGCTAGTCTTGCTAGGTTGTGCGGACTATAAGATAGTGATTGGTGGTAGCGAAAAAAGGATAGTTTTGGCTGTGCAGCATATGTATGATTTTGATGTGATTATTGAAATGGATTGGTTGGGAAAACAAAGGGCTGTAGTTGATTGTGGTAACAGAGTAATTCGTTTTTACTCGAGTGTTCGCCCTAGTTTTGAATTTGTAGGAAATCGAGGAGGAATCTCGATTCCTTTAGTTTCGTCGCTTGAGGCAACTAAGCTGTTGAATGAAGGGTGTCAAGCATATCTAACTATTGCAGTTGACACAACGATTAAGGAATCAAAGTTGAAAAGTATAGAGGTGGTACGTGAGTTTCCTGATGTCTTTCCTAAGAAATTGCCAGGGCTACCACTTGAGAGAGAAATTGAGTTTGTGATAAAGTTAACTCTTGGAATGGAGCCAAATTCAAAGGCACCGTATAGAATGTCCTTGTCAGAATTGAAAGAGCTAAAAGTACAGATGTATGAGTTACTAGATAAAGGGTTTATTAGACCGAGCGCGTCACAGTGGGAGCACCGGTGTTGTTTGTGAGGAAAAATGATGGGTTTTTGCATTTGTGTATAGATTACAGGTAGCTAAACCAAGTATCCATTAAGAACAAGTATCCGTTGCCAAAGGTAGATGATTTGTTTGATCAGTCACAAGGAGCATCTGTGTTTTCAAAAATAGATCTAAGGACTGGTTATCACTAGTTGAGGATTAAGAAGGAGGACATTTCAAAGACTGCATTTGGAACGAGATATAGGCATTATGAATTTACAGTTATGCCTTTTAGTTTGACTAATGTCCTTGCTGCATTCATGGCCTTGATGCATCGAGTATTTAAGTAGTACTTGGATCGATTTGTCATTGTTTTTATAGACGACATCTTGATTTACTCGAGGAGTAATGAGGAACATGAGAAACATTTGAGAGTTGCCCTGCAGACTTTGAGAGAGTAATCACTTTATGCCAAGTTTAGAAAATGCGAATTCTGATTGAGTAAAGTAGAATTCCTTGGTCATGTGATTTCTAGAAAAGGAATTTCTATAGATACTTCAAAGATTGAGGCAGTGATGAAATGATCTAGACCCACGACAGTTACTAAGGTGCGAAGTTTTCTAGGGTTGGCTAGCTATTATAGGCAATTTGTGGAGAAGTTTTCGTCTATAGCCACTCCGTTGATGAGGTTAATAAAGAAGGATGTGAAATTCGAATGGACTGATAAGTGTGAAAGAAGTTTCCAGGAACTTAAGCACCGATTGACGACTACATCAATGTTAACTATCCCTTTTGGACCTAGAGGTTATGATATATATAGCGATGCTTCGCTAAAGGGATTAGGGTGTGCGTTGATGCAACATGGGAAAATGGTCGCTTATGTCTCGCGACAATTGAGACCTTATGAGATGAACTACTCGACGCATGACTTGAAGCTAGTTGCCATCATTTTTGCCCTAAAGATTTGGAGACATTATTTGTGTGGCGAAGGTTTCAAATTTATATAGATAATCAGAGTTTTAAGCATATGTTTTCTTAGAAAGAATTGAATATGAGACAGTGTCGATGGATGGAGTTACTCAAGGGTTATGACTGCGATATTTTGTATCACCTTGGAAAGGCTAATAGAGTCACGGATGTGCTTAGTCGAAAATCCAGCATTATGCTTTTGTTGGTTAAAGGATGATCCTTACTAGAGAAATTGAGAGACTCCGAGTTTAAATTGGAAGTTTGCCAACTGTCTAGTTTAGTGGCAACTTTGAGGATTGAGCCTAAAATTTAAGAACGAGCAAATGCCTTGCAGTCTACGGATTTGGAGATCCAGTAGATTCTCGAGATGGACGTGGCAAAAAGGTAACCTGAGTTTCGAGTGTCAAAAGATGGGATTCTGAAATTCCGTGGACATTTATTTGTTCCTAGTGATGAGGAACTAAAGAAAACGATTTTATCTGAAACTCATAGGAGCAATTATAGTATTCACCCAGGTAGCACGAAGATGTATCAGAATCTGCATCAACACTACTGGTGGAATGGAATGAAAGTGGATGTGGCTAAGTACGTGGCAAAGTGTTTGACCTATCGGCAAGTGAAAGCTCAGCATTGCAAGCCTGGAGAATTGCTGCAATTTTTAGAAATTCTCGAGTAAAAATGAGAGCATGTGACAATGGATTTTGTGATGGGGTTGTCGAGGAGTCAGAAGGGTCATGACTAGATTTGGGTAGTCGTGGATAGATTGACCAAGTCTGCACATTTCATACCGGTACGAAAAGATTTCTCGATGGATAAGTACGCCGAACTGTATATGCATCAGATTGTATGATTTCATGGAGTTCCAGTCATGATTACATCAAACAGAGATCATAAATTTACAGCGAATTTCTAGAAGAGTCTCTAGGAGGCTTTAGGAACTAGATTAAAGTTTAGTACAGTGTATTATCCATAGATTGATGGATAGTCAAAAAGGACGATTCAAACGCTCGAGAATATGTTATGAGCTTGTGTAATAGATTTTAAAGGTGGGTGGGAGCACCAATTGCATCTAGTGGAGTTTGCTTACAATAACAGCTATCAACAGAGCATCTGAATGGCACCGTTTGAAGCGCTTTATGGTAGAGTTTGCAGAACTCCTGTATATTGTGAAATTAGAGAAAGGAGCATAATAGTTCCTGAGTTAGTAGAACAATCAGTTGAGGCGGTTAAGGTTATTAGGGAAAGATTGAGAATAGCACAGAGTTGTCAGAAGAGTAATGCCGATAAAAGACACAAGTCCTTGGAGTTTCAAGTTGGTGAGAACGTTTTCTTAAAGGTATCGCTGATGCGCATATTATCTCGATTCGGGAAAAAGAGAAAACTGAGTCCGAGGTATGTAGGTCATTTTGAAATTCTGGAGCTAATTGGAACTTTGGCCTACCGACTTGCCCTGCCGTCGAACTTGCCCTGCCGCCGAACTTATCGCAAGTGCACAACGTGTTTCATATGTTAATGCTAAGAAAGTACGAGCCAGATCTGACTTACGTTTTAGACTATGAGACTATCGAAGTAGACGACAAGGTATCGTACGTGGAAAAACCAATCAGAATCTCGAGGATCGAAAAGAGTAATTCATGAGGAATAAGACAATTCAACTAATCAAAGTGATCTGGGAGTACCACGGAACCGAAGGCGCTATGTGGGAAAGCGAAGAAGCTGTGAGACGTTAATACCCCTATCTATTTGAATAGTTGGGTTTATTGTAAATTTCGAGAATGAAATTTTTGCAAGAGGGGAAAAGTTAGACATTCTGAATTTCCCGTCATTTTGAGGCTATTGAATGAGAAGTGTTTATCGATGTATTTCAGTTTTGTTTCGCTCGAATCTGATCAATCTAGAGTAAATTGATCAAAAGGGGAAGGCTAACGTATGACAAGGTATGCGGACCTAGGAAGCTTGAAAAAGAAATGACCCTTGGA
Organism: Rhodomyrtus tomentosa; assembly: GCA_028455895.1. Classification (NCBI taxonomy): domain Eukaryota; kingdom Viridiplantae; phylum Streptophyta; class Magnoliopsida; order Myrtales; family Myrtaceae; genus Rhodomyrtus; species Rhodomyrtus tomentosa. The sequence goes on along the minus strand of JAPCWY010000003.1, from coordinate 40,273,692 downwards.
TCATAAGGATTGTTGAGGAAACATTTAGAACCAATAAAGGCCGATCGAATAACGATTAAGGAATCTATTGCTAGCGTTGTACGATTGGAGCGCGGGTGATGCTATTTAACCAATGTATAATTTCCCTGAATTGAATTATGACGATCAAAACCGTCGGAACTAGCGATGAACCCTTGCAATTGCATGATAATCAAAATTGTCGTAACTTGAGTTGTCCTAAGTGTGATGAGAATCACAGAATCGATACGCATAACATCTGCAAAAATCGCTCGTTAGTTCGAGATAAACTGAAGATACGATTGACGGAAGATTGATCACAAATGGAAACTTGAAATTGGCAAATGAAAATGAAGAATTCCAACATTAGAAAAATATTTGACGCCGCTTCGCTAACGATAATTTAGAATTGGAAAAGTGAAGTTGTGGACAGAAAGTGCAAAATTACCATTTTGCCCCTTGACCACTTGCCCTTTTCTTGAGTAGGATAAAAGGACAAAATGGTCTTTTTGACCCTCCTAGGTGGCTGCTGAAAATTGATGAAGAAGAAGTCAAAGGAAGTCAAAGCCAAAGGTTGATATTATTGGGGCCATGGCAAGTGTCATTCAATGTGTGTTTGAGCATTAATTTCTCCCACCAACCCAATCTTGTCACTAAAACACATGAACTATTTGTGGAAGACTTCATTGCACTCCTCTTCAGCTGCGACTTCCCTTTTTCTCATTTCCCCTTCATTTTCTTCTTCTTCTTCTTTCACCCAAACTCGCCCAGCTCCACCAGATCCTATCCGTCTGTTCGCTGCCTTCGATCGCCCCCACCAGCGATCGTCTTGCCGTGCCCCAACTACTAACAGTAAGCTCGACCTCTCCTCTACAAGTTTTAAGTGGTGTGTTATCGTTTGGTGGAGTAGTTTTTCTCGACTAGCCTTGAGACCAAAATTGGACAGATTCTGGACAAGCTGAGGTAAAGCTTTCGTTCACCATCTTGGAGACTTCGATTAGCTTCAAACGTTCTGTGGAACCTTTATCACACATAGTACTCAAGTTGGTTGAGCTTTGGTTGCATATTTGTTGAAGATTTATGGTGTTATCATGGCTGAAATGAAATAGTTTTTATGGGATAGATTTTGACCGCTTGCACCCCTAAAGGAAACGGGCCGATTGGAAGATCTAAAGGGGTGTGCTTGCTCCGAAACTCTTGGTGAGATTCCTAAACATGTAGAATAAGGTATTGGCAAGTTAATTTCGTGAGGAATTGGAACCTAGGATTGATTTATGGGTTGACTTGGGCGAATTAAGGAAGAACCGATTCTGTTCTGATAAAGGATTGATTGAATCGAACATTTTGAGGGTTCATTGGAGTGTCTCCATGTCTTTAAATGGTTATTAAGACATCCTAGGTTGTTATTTGATTAGTTCTTGAAGTATTGGTGTGATGGAATTGAAGAATGAATGGGTTATGACACGATTTTGATGGAATTTCTCTAGGACCGCACGTGTGCTCCTTTGGCCGTGAGTTTGATGTGCTAGGAGGGTTGTTTGTGATTAAATTAGCTAGCTTAATCGAATGGTAAGTGTTCCTTAAACCGTTACATGAACATTAGGACACTATTGGATGAATTGATTGATTGGTGAAGTCTATAACTTAAATTGCTTAATGCGATCGTGTCATGATTATATTGTGATCGATAATTGTGATATCGATTGGCCAGAGAGCCCCAATGATATCGAATGGCCAAAGAGCCCTAGTAATATCAAATGGCCAGAGTGTCCTAGTGATATTAATTGGCTAGAGTGCCCTAGAGAAATGAATCACGGCCCGGGAGGCCAGGCGATGAGTAAATGAGATGTCATTTTGATGACTTTTTGGAGTTATATGTTTATCTCATGAGGTTGAGTCTTCTTGATTGCGTCTTTTGTTCATGCCTAACTTGTTGAGATGATTGATTTATGAATATATTGTGTTATTGCATTGATGAATTTTCGGCACCTTGTATCGTTTGTGGTCTGTGGGGATAAGTGATCCAATTTGGGTTTATGTTTCATTTGCTGAGATGTAAATCTCACCCCATAGTGGGATGTATTTTTCCAGATCCTAAGCCTTGAAGTATGTGGCCATTACGCATGGGTGACCCAAAAGAGATGATAGCTACTATAGACGAGTTCCCTAACGGCAAAGGTATAGTATATCTTAGGAAACACATTACTGTATGGGTTGATAAGTTTGGAGCAGAGAGTCTGGAGCCACATCGCTACGAGACATGGTTTCGCCGTGTTGGTGATAGCAATGTTTATGGACCGATGCCCTATTGATGTTCTTTTGAGGGTAGTTCCACCTTGGTATCATCCAACCAATTTTGATGTTGATATCGAGACCTCAGCAGTTGCTTCAAGAAACATCTATGAGAAGTCCAAGTCCCCTACAACTGAAGAACACCTTGAGGTGATCGAATTTTCTACTGATGAGGAGGAATATTTGGAGGATGTGTGACATTCTGATTTCCAATCAACTTTAGACTCTGTAATGAGAAGTTTATATGTATCAAGCGATGTATTTCAGTTATATTTCGCTCAAATCTGATCAATTGGAGTATACTGACCAAAGGGGAAAGGCTAACGCGAGACGAAGTACGTTGACCTAGGCTACTCGGATAAGAAACAATGTTTTGACCAAAAAGATTGTCGAGGGGATATTTAGAACCACCAAAAGGCCAATCTAAGAACGATTAAGGATTACCATGCGAGCGTCGTACGATAGGAGTGCCGGTGATGCCGCTTAACCAATGTACGACTTGCAAAATTATCCTAAATCGGATTGTGACAATCGAGACCATAGGGACTAGTGTTAAACCCTCATAATTACATGACAACCAAAGCTACCATGAATTGACGAGCCCTAAACGTGATGAGAATCGCGGGGTCGATACGCGTAAAGTCTGCAAAAGTCGCCCGTCGGTTCGAGATAGGCTGGAATCACGTCTGATAGAAGAAACGATCAGAATTGAGTCCTGAAAAAGTTTGAAATGGAAAATCAAGAATTCCAACGTCATTTGGATTGGTCGTTGCCCTATCGAAGAAGTCAGAAACGAGAAAAACGACGTTCCGAATGTCAGGGGTAAAATGACCGTTTTGCCCTTCAAGCTTAGAACTTTGTCTTTATAATTGAAGAAAGGGCAAAATGGACATCCCCCCCCAAGCTGCCGAAAATTCAAGGACAAGAGATGGCCTTTGGATTTCATAGGATAGAGTAATGAACAAGTGTCACAAATCCAAGGGTGGTAGCTCATTTCATCAATAAATGCCACCTACCAATCACTTCAATTAATCAATTTTTTTTGGGGATAACTAGCTCTCTCTTTCCTCTCTCTCCCACTCTTCAATCGGCAGAAAATCACCCTAAGAACACCGAACAGCCTTCTTCTTCTTCTTCTCCAAATTTTGCCTCACTCGACTGTCGCTAGCCTCGCTGTTTGGTCGGTACGACGGGCACCTCTGGCTACCAACTGCTGCTGGCCAACCACCACAGTATAGATCCACCTCTTGACGACGTCCTCCAACTTGAATCAGGTCATTTGGAGCTCTGTGGAATTCGAGGCAAGCATTCTCCCACAGGTCGATAGAATTGGAACCAACCTGAGGTAGGTCTGTTCTTCAGTCCATTTGAAGGTTGAATTATTGAAGTTTAAAGCTCAAATTTGGTGGAGACTCTGTAAACATGTGTAGGACCTATGGTAAAAATTGATGATTTATTTGATAAGTTTTTGACCACGAACCACCCATGTATATCATGCCTAGAAATTGCCGAAATTTTGAACCTTGGATGAGCGGCGACCTTCGGCGACTTTTCGGCAACCACGCGGCTTGAAACTCATGGTGAGACTTACAAAATCTTAGGTAGGCATTATAAGAGGTAGAATGGTGTATAATTGATGGATTTGAGGTAGATTAGTAGTGGTTGGACCCGGCATGAACAGAACCGAATGAAACCGGTTCAATGCCGGGCCAAAACGAATCTGTGGATGGCTGAATGTGCTGGATTTGAGTTGTAATTTAGTGTGCATGATGTGAAGAGATGATGAGGAGTATGTTATAGGTGATTTGGATGGATAAATTGAGGAATTGGACTTAAAATTTTGACAAATCGATTAATTATCCTAGGTTACGCGACAAATCGACTTTGGACTTGGGTTGGCCGAATCCTAGGAGGCTCAAAGAGGATTAAATTTTGTTGTTAAGCGAAGGTAAGAAATTCTCTAAACCAAGGCTAGGGAGATTGGACTCTATTGGGTAAGTTGAGGGCCGATCGGAAATGGTATATAGGAAAATCCTCAATGGTAATAGCTTGATGTGTTCTTAGATGCTATTGAATGATTACATGACACAGCCTATGCTTGAGTCATTTGTGTGTTTAAGTGTCATTTGAATTGATTCGCATGCCACGGAGTTAGAAATTGTATCAAAATGCGCATTAGCTATTGAAATGTGAAATTTTGAATTGAAAAATCAAGTTGTTTGCTATAATGTGACATGAGTTATGACTGTGGCATTACATGGCAAGGCCCTGAGGCGTATGAGATGCGGGATGAAAGGTCGAGACCCTGATGCGACGAGGTCGCGGGGTGGATTATGAATAGGTGGCGCCCTGATGCGACGAGGTCGTGGGGTGGAGACAGTCACAGTCCTAATGCGATATAATCACGGGACAGAATTTGAGCTCATAGACTCTGCTTGGGATTGAATCGAGACTTGATGCATTTACGCGGACCGAGCCTGGTGCGACTAGTTCGCGGGTTAGAGAAAGAGGCTGGCAGAGGTTGATAGATGTGGCGAAGTAACAGGCCGAGCATACAAGTACATTCGTGTGTGATATGAAATAATAAATGCATGCCTGTCCTCCGTGTATTGTTGTTTATTAAATTATGAAGGTTATACCTACGTGTGACCATGAGTTGGATAGGTTGAGTGACTTGGCTGCCTGAGTGGACAGTCAACCTGACCTAGGGTTAGGTTTTTCTTACTGAGATGTGTATCTCACCCCTTTTGGAGAAATCTTACTTTACAGATCATAGGCAGTAGCTATGTGGCCTATTAGATTTGGGGATCCGCATGAAATGACATCTTTTTACGACGAGTTCCACGATAGGTAGGAGAATATATATGTAAGGAAATGCACAATAGTGTGGGTAGACGAGGGCAAACCGGACTAGAAGCCTCACAGGTTTGAGGCATGGTTTAGACGGGATGGGGACAGAAAGGTCGGGCCTCTGAAGCCCCATGAGGTTCCGGAGGGTGTCATACCTCCCTAGTGTCAGATGATCTCGGACCAGGAGTTTCCCGAGGAATAGGTAGTTGGGTCGAGGAATGGCCCGGAGCGGACGCCGACAATGGAGTATTCTGTACCATCGCCGAAGGACGAGGTCATCGTGGTGGAGCTGTCTGATGGAGACCTAGCCGAGCCGAATCAGGAGGCGACCACGGATGGAGATTGAGCCGAACCATCGCAGGTGGCGACCATGGAGGACTCTGTGGAGGTCTCGTCGGAGACTTTCTCCGAATACGAGCCGTCGGAGGAGACTGAGGACACCGGGGATTCCAGCATTTCTTCCTAAGCGACTCCAGATGGCGATCTGACTTTTGATTGGCAGCCTGACACCATCCTTGGTGGATTTTATGGATATCTTTTTGGCATGCTTACCCGTCTACCTCATGTTTAGAGGAGTTAGTAGTCGTTGGCTGTATGTGTCAATGTATGACTTTTTATGATGCTATCCATGTCCTACTTGTCTATATATCCATATGGTACGGGGATTTATTGAGAACCGTTTTCGTGTGTTTAATGTAAATTATTTTATCTCCCGACCTTTCTTTTTATATAGGTGGATCCTTGGGACCACCGAGAGATTATTGTTGTTTGCTTGCGGGGATGTTTGCGTGCTCGCGATGAGGTACGGGGCGTGACAGGATGACACTGTAGAGGTGCGCTGTGGAAACTATGTTCCAGATGAAGACGAAACTTAGCACGATGATGAGACGAGCAGCTCTTCAGAGTAGTTTGGCTGCGGTGGTTTATGTCAGAGGGTAGGAATGATTTTGATGTTAAGTTTGGTAAGGCGAAGGGGTAGCCTTTTGATGTTAGCCTTAGTTCTTAACCTGTCTTGGTGTGCGGTTTCCTTATGTCTTTTTCCCTTCTGTTAGTTGTAACCGAATGATTTTGCTATGTTTATATATGTGTGTGTCCTTTTTCATCATTCCAAATTTCTCTTTTGTTTCTTTTTATTTGTCAAGTTTGTTGTCTTCCCTTCTACATGCGTATTTCATTTCACTTTTAGGCCTTGTGTTGTTCCTAGAAATTTTTATTATTGGCTTGTGACGGATGTGACGTCAAGGAAGGAACACATGGCATTACAGTAGCTTTTAATTAGAGATATTGATGTGTTTTTAGAATGTTTCTGAATTTTTCAGAGTTTATACGATACTGATTCTGTGAATTTTGGAGATTTTAGAGTTTATTATTTGAAATATCCTCCACTTGTCTCATGCGTATTTCTGTGGAATGTTGGTATACCTAAAATCACCCATTGTTACGAGGGAATATTTCATGTTCCATGAGGTTTTGATTGGTAAGACATTTACTTTTGATGTATTTCTTTACTCCTTGCTTTGTAGTATGTTCATGTGTTGCATATCATTCGCATCTACATGCATTGCATATATTATGAAATCATTCTAGTTGTTGATTGAAATAATAATGATAGGGGATAGGATGTCGCTGTTCCCTAGAAGTTTAACAAAGTTGGTAACCTTCGAGTGTTTAAGGAAAGTTACTCGTCCCGGACCGAACATAAAGTTGCATTTTACTAGATTTGTACATGGTCGGGGGCTGACTGGATGTAAGCTGTGGTATGCTGAAGACTGCCAGACTAGTTACTATGTCGATAACCTTAGGTTTAATCGACAAGCGGACGAGATGTTCAGACACCATTTAGAGGTGAAATGCAATATTGCAACAGCTGAGCTAGGGAAGCATACACCCGCCGAAAAGAGGAACGCTAAGCTAGGGAGAGCCAACCGGTGATATCTCTTTGGGAAAAGAAAAGATGCCCTACTCAAAAAGGCAAAACCCAACAAGACCCCTAAAGTCATCATACCATGGACCAGAGAATGGCCAGAATAGATAAAGCATCTCAATCAGCCTAATGAAGATTATCCTTCGCACTCTGAAGAATGCTCAACTAACGGGGAAGTCTTGATTATCGAGCCGTATCCTGAAGAGGAGCAAGACAAAAATGCCACCATGAAGGAAACCTTGATTGATCATCTTCTCATAGAAGATTAGATCTTGGGGAGGGATAGTTTAAATCCTACATTCTAGGGGCCTTATATGGCTTTCTTGTTTTAGAATAAAATGAGATTGGGGCTTCACCCCTTTTTTTTGAGACCCCTTTCGATCTATCATGGCGTACCCTTTTTGTAATAAGGAATTTCATCTTCTATACTCATGTTGATGTTTTGACCAATGGAGTGTGGCGTTGTTATTTCCATTAGTCACTAAGATGATTCTGACTAATTACATAATTCACTTATTTGAAATTCTAATTAGACCTTGAGTCAGATTCTTCATGCCTAAAGGGAATTCTAATTTTAATTTCATTAACTGAAATATGTAATTAAATCAGTCCATGCATATTTCATGACATTTATATAATCATGTTTAAAAGTAATCTTTGCCGATTGATTTCTTAAAATCATTTGCATATTTTAGACTTGATGGGAAAGAATGATATCCAAGTGTTCAAAATACCTCAAGATGAGCTCATAGCCTGGTGGGACAGCATGGGTGAAGCCAGCTAGAAGTATGTCAGATTGCAGCGAGGATATCTATTCGACATGTTGAGGATTGAATGTACACCTGCTTTTATCCAAGCCATGGCACTCTATTGGGATCTAACCACTGCGATGTTCTGCATGGAAGGGTTGGAAGTTACCCCTACCCTTGAGGAATATAGCGCCGCCATTGGAGTTGAGTTTACTCACTTATCAGTCCAACCTCCTATAGGGTTCGAGCCTTTGAGTCAACTAGCTGAATTCCTAGATACAAAGTTTAATGAAATCAAAGCAGACGCCAAAAGTAATTCTGGGCGAGTTTCACTATCCTTTCTTTTAGAAAGATTTCCTTACTTCCCTACTAGCAAAGGAATAAAGTCTGGTAGAGCTTTTGTCTTGGCATTCTTTAGCTTTGTCATATTTTCGATCTCGTCCGTAACTTTTGACCCTATTATGGCTGTAGTAGTCAAACAAGTCTATTATAGGTGAGATTACTCGAACCTTGTCCTTGCTGAAACCTTCCTCTCCCTCAACCATTTTGGGAAAAATAAGAAAGAGATTTTTAAAGTCTCTAGTGGTCTCCTATACTTGTGGTTCACATCCTATGTGAAACAATTTCATATCCATATGGGTTTCACTGAGATTAGCTCTGATGCCCATCCTCTTAGAACTTTCGTCAAAACCCATACATGCATTCCTAAATTCAACTTCAAAGAATTGAAAGAATTTCATAGAGATTTAAAGCTAGAACAACTCCGATGATGGCTTGGATTACCAACATTGGGTAAAGTCAGGCTCGCACGCAATGGCGAAGATCCAGTCCCCTTGTTAGGATTTACTAGCGCCACCGCATATTATCCAATGAGGGTCATACGATAGTATAAGGCATTGCAAGAGGTTCCTTCATCACCACGACCAGATGTTGGCTCGTTTGACTTGCCGAAAGAGATCCTTACAAGAGAGAATAAAAAGCAATTCGAAGCTAATGCGGAGTCCATCATATGCTCTTTGAAAGATTCCTGAATGGAAGACGTAGAATGGCTAGATGTTATGAATCGCGAGATGGATACGCACAGAGATTCTACAGAATACATCGAACGCTTTGAGGTGACCAGACGCGGCTTCATCGAGCCTTATCTACCCAAATACATTGTGCCGTATGTATCTAGAGTGAAACCATATATACCTGAAGACATGGGATCACCACCATATTCAGGAGACGAGGATTCCCAGAATGAGGGACTTGATCTTTGTTGGGATGTTGAGGGTTCCTTAAACCATAAGCGCCCTAGACTTCGATAGACTATTTTGTCAAGTGTAAAACGTGTGAACATTATAATATTTTCTTGACATTTGGATACTCATATGTATTAGATATTACTTTTAATACATGTGTATGAGCATAAACATGTTTTGTCGATACATCAAAACTATCGCCGAAGATTGCTCTTCCTTTAATTTCATGAGTTCTCTTGGCAAATGATTGAAAGAACTACTCATGTGAGACAAAGGCTTGCAAGGTAGTCCTTTTTCTCGTTCATCAATAGAAAACATGCAATCGAAGGAATCCTGCACTTTCCTTATTTGTTCTAAAAAGATGTTTACTTGTTATTTTCAAATAAACAGGTATTCTCTAATCATGAAATTATCAAGACATCATTTCCATACTCGACTTAAGATGAGAATGAAACAACAGGAATTGACTCCGCGAGTGGGCATGTTAGAGACCTAGATGACCACCATGACCTCCATGATGGCTGAAATTAAGGCTATGCTGGAAGCCTCCCAAGCCAGACAAACGGCGGTACCTAACTTGAACGACTTAGGTCAATCCTTGATACCTAATATGATTAATAAAGGGACGACTGAAGGTGCCCAACATGTCGTAGAGGACATTCATGTGCCAAATGTCCAGCCACAACCGAAGATTCATCCTGTCGTCATTAACCTCAAAAAGGAAGAGAAAGGAAAGCAGGCTGGGAAAACTGAAGCCGAGGATAAGATAATAGCCAAGATTGAAGAGTGCTTGAGCAGTCAGGGCTATGAGTTGGCTCATTTCGAGAAGATATCACCGTTTGCTGAAGCGGAGACTCCTTCGGACTACAAAGAGTCGAACTTTGTGAGAAAATACAATGGGATAGGCTGTCCACGTGCTCATCTCAAATATTATTTGCGCAAGATGGCACACTATTCTGATTATATTCCACTTCTAATGAATACGTTCTAAGAAAGTTTGGTTGGCGCTGCTTTAGCTTAGTTTATTGAGTTAGACCTAGATGATTACGATGAATGGGAGGATCTTACTAAAAATTTCCTCAGGCAATATAAGTTTAACACTGCTACGGCCCTAACAAGGGAAGATCTGTTGCGAATGGTGAAAGGGAGAAGCGAAATGATCAGAATATATGCTCAGAGATGGCGAGCCTTGGCAACTCAAATGAAACTACCGATCTCGAAAGATGACTTGATTGACCTGTTCTTGAAGGCACTTCCCTATGAGTACTTTGATAGACTAAATGCTTCAGGATGCCAAACTTTTGCACACTTGATAAAGGTGGCTAAGAGATTGGAGTGTTCTTTGAGAGAAAGAAGGCTACACGAAACTTCAACAAGAAAGTAATATTCCCCAAGGAAAGAAAGAGAGACTGGGGTTGATATAGCCTTTGTGCGAAATTCCAATAAACCCAAGGTGTTCACTAATTCTAATCAGGCGAGAGGAGGATCGTCATGGTCAGTATCTAAAGGATAAGAACCTAGGAAAAGACAGCTTCTGAAGCAATTCTCTCAACTTCCCAAATCGTTGTCTAAGTTACTCCCAATGTTATTAGAGCAGCACTTGGTGGCAAAGGAACCTCCCAGAGCAAATATGGCGAAATACCCTGGTTTCAATGAAAGTCAGATTTGCAATTATCATATGGGTGAAAGATGACAAAATGTAGATAATTGCTAAATCCTTAAGCTGAAGATTCAGGCTCTCATTGACAATCAAATTTTGAAATTTGATGATGTAGCTCTAAATGTGCAAAAAAATCCACTCCTTGACCACCAGGCAGTTGGTACCATATTTGATGACGAGGAAGGGAACCATCTGGAGCTGAAGGTGAATGTACCTAGACTAACCAATATTATGGCAATCGCATCATCATACCCAAAAGAGGGAGAAGTATTAGCTGAAAGAAAGAAGCTATGTATTGCTAAGATGATGAGCCTAGAGATAAAGTCAAGTGTCACTGATGACGAATTTGAAGGGATTAGAGCCTTGGTGAACTTAGAATGGAATCAATTTGTGGTTGAAACTGAACAATGAAGTATGTAGAATGTCCCACATGAAAGTCTGGTAGGTGACATAGAACTAATTACCGAATTAGAAGAAGAGTTCGATGAAGACGAATTGAAAACTGCTAAGCAAACTCTAGCTGATCGTAGATTTGTAACTGAAGCATTTGAGAAAGGTGAGATTATAGATAATCTAGGTGAAGATTCAGGTGGGTACAATTTTAAAGTGCATTACTCTGCTCTCCAGTTTCTTCCAAAGAACGAAGGATATTATATCGGATGGATGGGGAGGTATGGATGATCTTGTGCAACCCGAAATCTAGGAGGCAGTGATAGAGCCTTTAATAGAAGAACTTGAATCATCACACAACCGAGTGATATCGGGACATTTCCTACGCATAGAAGAACAAGTTAATGACCTCACGAGAGAGATGGAGGATGTGTCATTCCGATTGACAACGCGTAGTCATCCTCCAACAACAAATAACGAGCTTGACACAGAGCAATTCGTTAGGATGGAGAAAATAATAGCCTATTGGTGAGGCCTGACTGAATTGTTCAGAAGATTAACAAGATATCTGAAATTTACAATATCAGCTGAGTCAAGTGATGCTGACAAATATCACCTGTTAGAATGCAAAGACTTCCCAGAAGGCTTTAGTGATATTGTGGCAATGATTGAGGCTGCTACGACTATAGTGATCAAATTGGATGAGCTTGATAGCTTGGGCAAAGAAGAGGATTGTTTGGTGAAATCGGTGGTAATTTACCTACTAAGAGATGAATCCGATAACAAATCTGAACCAGAGATATCCCGCCTAACGACAGTAACCATACAAGTCCCGCCGATTGAGATTTATGACTCTAAGGTAGTTCATTGGGACCATGGAACAGGTGAATTAGATGCCATGATGAGATCCAGACAATTTTAAGCCCTAAGGGAAGACAAATTTGAAAAGAATTAGGTATCAAAAGAGGATGCAAAAAAACTCCTATTTATCGTCAAGACCCGCGAATTTGAGGTGATAGAGTAGTTAAGAAAAAAGCCAGCCTAGATATCTCTGTTGGATTTGTTCATCAATTCAGAAAAACATAAAGATGCGCTGCTAAAGGTGTTAAATGAAGTGCATGTCCTTGAAACCATCAACGACGTACATTTGGGAGATTTTGAAGGGGAAATCCTTCTTAAGGATCAATTGAGCTTTTGTGATGAAGATTTTCCCATGGAAGAAAGAGGACACAATAAAACCTTATACATCACTACACATCGTAATAGAAAGAGAGTGGCACACGTGCTAATTGACAACGGATCAGCTTTTAACATCTACCTGTTGGCTACGTTAAGGAATTTGAGCATTAAAGAAGAAATGATTCGAACTTCCAAAGCAGCTGTTAGAGCCTTTGATGGGATGAGGAAGATAATGGTAGGTGAGATCGAGTTGGATGTGCTCATAGTCCCAACCAAATTTTCAATAAACTTTCAAGTGATGGATCTGTCGAGTGTATTTGGATTCTTGTTAGAGAGACCCTAGATTCACATCGCTGGGGCCGTACCTTCAAGTTTACATTAGAAAGTACGATTCGTGATTGATGGGAAGGTAATTACTGTCCATGAGCAAGTTGACCTCCTTGCATATCAGAATAACGCTATCCCCTACATTAAATATGAAAATAAGCAAGAAGCTAGCTATTATTCCTTGGAGTTGGTGGCAGTAATCCACACTCCTTTGGGGGCGAAACTGAAGGTTCCTTTTGTCTCTGAAGCTAATATTTTACCAGCTAAGATGTTGCTAGCATATGGGTTCAACCCAGGAAAAGGTCTTGGCAAGCATGGCCATGGAATTAGCGTTCCTCTATAATTAAAATCCAATGAGCATAAGATGGGCTTAGGATATCATAATACTCGTATTGGTGATTTCGCCTCCAAGATAGTAGGCCGAGGCCGAGGTAAGAGCAGTGGACGCCATAGACGCCAACGAAACCAAAAGGATTCCTTTATTGGTTCTTCAGCCTAGAAAGACAAATCTAAGATGTTCAGCAATCCTTTAAACGAGTATTTCAGCAACGACTCTAAGTAGCTGTTAGAAGAAGGGATAACTCCGTTAGCGGAACTAGACATCGCAAACCCTTTTCTAAGAGATGACTCTGTGAACGTCTTCATAGAGTGGCTTGATGATGAAACCACTACTCCTGAGTAAAGAGACTTCTCCCTTACTTTTAATGTTGCACTTAAAATCCTGCATTTCTTCGCACGTTTCATTTTTGTTGTTTGAAGTAAGTGTAGGAAAACGTCTTGGGATCTCCGACCGTTAGTCCAAACAACATACCTTGTAATGAGGTCCATTTTTGCATTCAATAAAACACACAAGTTTTGTTAATGATGATGCTAGCATTCCATATGGGAAGCTTGATGCCTGATTTGCCATATGATTCCTGATTTCCAAAAAAATTTCGAGGAACAAGGATGTCTGAGGATATGAGGACTAGTTTCATTTATGCTTGCACTTACCTTGAAATCTATTTTGAAAATATTTTTCACACTCATGCATCGCATCCTCATATGAAAGAGAGACTAACCATTCTCATGACAGTTTAGGCATATCCTCTCAAACATACATGCTAGGTTATTGTGCAAACTAGACCACCAAGATGATTACTCCTGTGATATTGTGGAAGACGCAAATGGGGGTTACGCAGCTATTCGTAGATATTGGAGTGCCTTTGAAAATTTGACATCTCCACTTCAGAAGAGCCAATAGTCATTAACTTGGGCGATGTTGCAGATGTCAAAGAAGTCAAGATTGGTGGACATCTGTCTCGAGCTGAAAGGCTCAAATTTACTGAATTACTTAAAGAGTATCAGGATATCTTTGCATGGTTATACACCGATATGCCAGGTTTGGATCTAAGAATTATGGAATGTACGTTACCTGCAGATCCCAGTGTTAAACTTGTGAGACAAGGCAGTCGACGGATGAAAGCTGAGTTAGAAGACAGAATTAAAGAAGAAGTGATGAAAATTCTTAGAGTGGGTTTTATTGAAGCTATCACTTACTCAGATTGGATTGCAAACATAGTCCCCGTCATGAAGAAGATGGCAAAGTCCGGATCTGTGTGGATTATCGGGACTTGAATAAAGCTAGCCCAAAAGATGATTTCCCGCTTCCCTACATTGATGTGCTGGTGGATAGTACAGGAGGGTACAAATTATTCTCATTCATGGACGGATTCTCTAGATATAATCTGATCCTCATGAAGCAGGAGGACAAGACGAAAACTACGTTTACCACCCCTTTAGGGAAATTTCTGTTATAAAGTGATGCCCTTTGGACTAAAGAATGCTAGGGCAACTTATCAGAAGGCGTTGATCACCCTATTCCATGACATGATCCATAAGGAGATCGAAGCATATGTCAATGACATGGTCGCCAAATCCAAGAAAGGACAGGACCACATTCAAGTGTTAAGGAAGCTATTTGTGCGACACCGAAAATACAAGTTGAGGTTGAACCCTAATAAATGTGTGTTTGGGGCGAAATCAGGGAAACTTCTTGGATTCATGGTCAGTAGCAGAGGCATTGAAATTGACCCTTTGAAAATGCAAGCTATTTGTGACCTAGCAACTCCCTCAACGGTGAAAGAAATAAGAAGTCTTCTAGGGAGATTAAACTACGTCACTAGATTCATTAATCAATTATCGGATATGGCTAAACCAATCTTCAAACTGCTCAAAAAGGGCGCAAAAGTGACTTGGGATGCAGAATGCAGTCAGGCGTTCCAAAAGATCAAAACTTACTTAGCCACTCCACCGGTACTTATGTCGCCAATCCCAAGTCACTCCTTGACCTTATATTTGACTATACATCAAGAGTCTTTGGGAGCCTTATTCGCTCAAACAAATCCTGTGGATGGTAA
Organism: Rhodomyrtus tomentosa; assembly: GCA_028455895.1. Taxonomy (NCBI): domain Eukaryota; kingdom Viridiplantae; phylum Streptophyta; class Magnoliopsida; order Myrtales; family Myrtaceae; genus Rhodomyrtus; species Rhodomyrtus tomentosa. The sequence continues at coordinate 40,258,681 of JAPCWY010000003.1, read as the reverse complement.
AGAAAGAGCTATCTACTACTTGAGTAAGAAATTCACCTCATCTAAAGCAAATTATGCTCTTGTTGAGAGGGCTTGTGTAGCAGCTGTGTGGATACTTCGCAGATTGAGGCGGTATACCTTATACCACCACATTCATTTAGTGACAAAAAATGACCCAATCAAATATCTCTTAGAAAAGAGCAACTTGATAGGGAACTGACAAAATTACAAGTGTTGTTATTTGAATTTGATATTAAAAACTCTCCACAAAAATCTGTGAAGGGAAGAGCCATAGCTGACATATTGGCATAAAATGCCCAAAATTGCACATCTTCTGAACAAACAAAGGTAGAAGATCAAGTTTTGAATCTAATAGAAGATAAATGGGTCATGTATTTCGATGGTGCTATTAATCTGTCGGGAGCTGGCACAGGGGCAGTGCTGATATCCCCTGTGACATTCTGATTTTCCAGTCATTTTCAGACTCATTAAGGAGAAGCCCATAAAAAACGAGTCTTGAAAATTGAGAATGAAAAATCAAGAATTCCAACATCATATTCAGATTGGCTGTCGTCCTATTGAAGAATTCTGAAACGAGAAAAATGACGTTCTGAACGTTGGGGGTAAAATTACCCTTTTGCCCCTCAAGCTTAGAACCTTACCCAAGCATTTGAAGAAGGGAAGTTTGGACATTTAACCCTCCCCATAGCTGTCGAAAAATTGAGTGAATGAGAGCCATTGGATCAAGCTTGATTCACAAGGGAACAAGTGTCACAAGATCAAGCACGGGATGGTCAAGTCAACTATTACAAACCTACCATTCAACCCCTTTGACCAAGCCTTGGATATATAGTAATTTCACACTCTCTCTTCTTCATTTTGACCGGCCATAAACCCCTCACCAGCGAAAATCTCCATCTTCTTCTCCCTCTTCATTCTGCCGTCGGCGACTAGTTCTGGTCTCTCCGTTCGGCGCCACCGGTGACCACTTTCGGCCACCATCTAATCGCTGGCCAACCACACTAATGAAGCCCTACGTCTTACCGACATCCTCGAGCCAGAATCGAGCCATTTCGAGCATCGAGGAGTCCCGAGTAAGCATTTTCTCGAGAGTCGACAGAATGGAACTAACCTGAGGTAGGTCTGGTTTCTAACCCTTTTGAATATTGAATTGCTGGAGTTTTGAGGCCAAATTTGGTGGAGATCAAGTGGACATGTGCATGAATCTTTGATAAAAATTGGGGTTAAATTTGATGAAGTTTTGACCATGAACCGGTCTTGTAAATCATGGACAGAATTTACCGAGAAAATTGACTTGAGGAATCCGACGACGTTCGACGAGTATCTGACGACCAATCGACTTCAAATCTTCGGTGAGACTCCTAAACCCTTAGATAAACATGTTAAGAGGTAGGTGAGGGTTAAATGATGGATTTTGAGGAGATTTGGGCAAGGATACATTCGATTTACACAGAACCGAACATAACCCGATTCGATTTTGTGCAAACCGAATCTGTGAGGGCTGTTGGCATTGGATTTTGAGCCTCTAATTGGTAGTTAAGGCATGTTAAGATGATGAGAATTATGTTATGGAGGATTAGGATTCATGGATTGAGGAATTGGGCATGGAAATTAATGGATTGGTTGGATTTTATTAGGCTGCGAGATGAGCACGGACTTGGACCATTGGGGGCCGAAACCTTGAGGGCTCAAGAGAGAAATTTTGTTGTCAAATTCAAGGTAAGGGAATTCCTAACCTTATGCTAGGAAGATTGGACTCTATTGGGCGAGTCGGACGAGGTTAAGATGATTTTCTTGAGGAGTTTAGTTGATTGGCCTTGTGAATACCAAGAGAGTGTAAATGATTTGAATAATTGCACATGCACGACTCTTGAGTATTGACCTCATTTGTATGTGTATTGTATCGCCTTGCATGCCATGAGTCTTTGAATTGTGCATGTCGTCATGTATAGAAAACGAATTGAAAAGCATGGCATGAGCATGACATGGTGAGGTCTTGAGGCGTATGAGACGCGGGGCGGAAGGTGGATACCCTGATGCGACGAGGTCGCGGGGTGGAGTTGATGTTGTGTGGCGCCCTAATGCGAACTAATCATGAGGTTGAATTGGCCACGGTCTTGATGTGAACTATTTACGGGACGGAGGAATGATGTGATGATATTGGCCTGGAGAATTATTGGAACCTGATGCGTTTACGTGGGTTACCAGTGGTGCCCTGATGCAATCAAATCGCGGGGTTATGATGGCTACGGTCTTGATGCGAATTATTTGCGGGATGAAGATATGTGGTGATAATATTGGCCTAAAGATTCATTGGAACCTGATGCGTTTACGCGGGTTGCCGATGACGGTCTGATATATTTACGCGGACTGAGCCTGATGTGATCTGATTGTGGGCTAGAGATTGAGGCAGGCGAAGATTGGTGGATGTGGTGAAGTGGCAGGCTGAGTGTGCATGATCATCTGAGTGTGACATGGGGTCATCATTGCATGCCGTTCATCTGCATGTTGTGGTTTTATTGATTTGTGCCTGATATGTCTGCGAGTTTTAATGAGTTTGAAAATACTAAGGGGTATAACTGCCTGAGTGGACGGTCGGCCTAACCTAGGGTTAGGATCACCTTACTGAGATTTATATCTCACTCCAGTAGGTGCTTAATTTTTCAGTTCTAGGCGGAGGAAGCGCGAGCTTACCAAGGATTGATATTAGAAGAGATAGTTGACCGAAGTCATTTAGAATGGATTTACCTTTTTATGATGGTAGGGATTGTACTTCGGATTGATGGATTAGGAATTGATCTTTTAGTAATGGGTTAATGAATGATGATATTTCCTTGTGTCCTAAGTCATTGAGTGTTGTTGTATTTATATGATTGGAGTCGGCATCGCTTCCGCATGCATGTTCCTTTCAGTGCTTCGAACATTGGCCGTTGGATCTTGGAATTTTAAGAAAGGTACGGCTTGGTGAGATGCTCGCGCGCTCGCCGGGTTCGAGGCTCGACATCCCCGTTCGATTTGGTATCAGAGCAAAGTTAGCTCGATCCAATGTGATTGAGACTTGGAGTGATAAAGAGCGATGGCTTAGGGACAATTAGATATTGAGGCCTATAGGACTAGGCATGGATTGTTAAGTCTCGAGGATTGTAGACTTGAACTTGTGTACACTTTAATGGTCCTAGGGTTGACTTTAATGGCGAATTTTGAGTTATGTGGTGATTAAGGTTTAAGTGGAAGCAAGCTGGGATTAAAGAGCCACAAGCATGGATTTTGAGGTAGTAATTGTGCTTGAGGATAGTAAAAAATTGCTTATGAATGAAGAGTCATGAGCTTGGATTTGAGGTTGCTAGAGAATAAATAATGAATGAAGGGTCAATTGAAGTGTATGATTGTGATCTTGATTTGTCAATGACCCAACTCGAGGAGTACGAGTTATAAATAGACAGCTAGTATTGATGGATTCAGGCTTGAACTACGTGATATCTTGATGGTTTTAGTTATCGATTGTTATTGACAACATTGGATGATATGAGTTGAGATAAATACAAGGAGTATTTGAATTGAAGATCAGTTGTGATCGGATGCATAGGGATTTGATTTGCTTTGAATGTTGACTAGACTTGAGATACATAATGGAATATAGGCAATTGATCTGTGAGATAAGACGGTCATTGGTGGAATTAAAACTTTTGAATGGATAGGAATTGATTTGAAGGCGGTTTTGACAGGACAAGTGATGAGGACGGTCATGTTATGCTTATGTTTATGGCTTTGAAACGAAAGTCTATGAGGTTGCATGTAGTGACTTATCACTGTTGGACTTAATAAACCGTCGATTGGTATGAGACGAGTTGATGGGATACCTATAAATTGTAATAAAATATGGTATGGGACATGTGGAACGGGGCTTTCTTTGTGGATGTATGACTTGGGACAACCTGCAATAGTCATGTCTGATGACGGCGGGGAGTGCCGGGACAGAGAGGTTCGGACAAGGAGTGGCTCCTAGCAGGCTTCTTAGATGGCGAGAGGCAGGAATGACCCGAGTCATAACTTGAAAGGGAAAGTCTAGGTATCAGGTTGAGTCCAATCGTGGATAAGAGATGTATGGCATGAGATCGATTCTTAAGGCGATTGTTCAAGATGGCATGGCGTTTGTGAAGGCGCCTGTGGTTGATATGGCTGAGGGCCTTGTATTTGGCAGGGGATGCCGTTTGAAAAAGAAAACCAATGTTTGTGATTGGCCTAGTTGGCAGGTTTTAGAATTAACATCATGTGATTGTCTTGGCCAAGTTATAACTGAGAGGTTAGACGACATATAGGTTTATACTCGTGGAACCGAGGCATGTTGAGGTGAGATAGCCTATTATGATTATGCTAGAGTGGTGGATGCCTCTAGGCTTAAACTATGAGCTATTGACTCAGTGAATTGATGCCTTGAGTGCTTGTCTAATAGTTACCTAGTTGAGGCTAGCCTAGTAATGACTGTTAGTGGAGAAGCTGCCTCGTTAAAGCTGGCTTGATGAATGAGTACAGATCAAGGGTGGTTTGAGATCCTTGAATATTTGGCGATTAGTTGAGAATTTCCTATGTATCATTAGAGAGTTGTTTGGGAACCACTAGAGGGTTGATGGTGAAAGATAATGAGAGGAGCAACTTGAGACTACCGGATTGAGTAAATAACTTAAGTTTTTGATTCCTGGAGGGAATCATAGTGGTTCAAGTGACATGAGAACCAAAGGACGTTGAACGACGACAGTATGGTCGTAGAAAAGCATTAGGCTTGAGTATGTAAGATATGGAAAAATCCAAGAACTAAGAAGGATCATGAGAATTGAGTAAAGATGGACGATTAGAGTATGAGCACCAAAGGAAAATATGGCTTGATCTATTAATCGTACGAGACCCAAGATTTGAATGGGTCATAGGAACCTTGAACGGAAATGAGGAAATGGTTGGTTAAGCAAGCTCGAGGAGGAGCTGCCAAGATTCTCTAAGTCACGGTGGTGATAAATGCTAGTGCTGATGAGTCAAGGCGATATAAGTCACGAGAAAGGTGACTCTGAGTTATTTCATTCACGAGAAAAGTGAACATATGGGAAGAACCATGAGAGTTCTGAAAGGCTTGTGAAGCTGTGAATAAGAATGAGAATGACTGAGTTTGATGGAAGAATGAAAGTTGAAATTGTCTCCCTTTGGATTGAGGACCTTAATGAGAAAACCTTAGAGGTTTTGGGCACACTAAAGAAAGAAAGTGACCTTGGCAGCATTAGCCCTAAAAGGCTATTGAGGATTGGTAAAATGTCACTAGAGGAAGGGTTTTCTCGAAGGCATGAGATCTGCCTAGACTACCTTTGCTGAGTTGTTCAATGGAAAGTATCATCCTGGGATTGCTTGAGGGCAAGGTTGTTTGGATCCTGATACTGTTGCAAGGATCATAGGATGATCGGCCAATATGAAACAGAGTTCTCAAGGTCGCTTAGGCATATGGTAAAAGTGGTCAAAGACCCTTGAATAAGATGAGTAAGTCCCTGAGTGGATTGGAACTTGAGAACCATATGGCTGATTGTTACTCATGATTTTGAGAAATGATGATGGGACTCAGCAAAAGAGGAGGACGATCGGAAGATTTATGAATAAGAGAACTTCTGCTCATGGATTATGAGCAAAGAGATGTTCAATGTGAATATAGAACGTGCCTACAGGAAATGGCTGAGTACTTGGGCATAAGACACATGGTGGAAATGGGTAGTCCATCTTTTCTGTTTTGGAAAGGGTTGAGGGAGAATCGGCATGCTAGTTTGCCTGGAATTAATAATTTTCTGGGATCGGTTGATTGAATTGGAACCATGAGAAAGGAAATCATGAATTGCCGTTCCCTAAAGAATAGGGCGTTGTTCTTAAGGGGCGATTGGACCATGAAATGGTCGTTGACGAAAAGAAAAGTGAACGGACTTGATAGTCCTGACGGGTTGTGATTCTAGTAAATGATTTAGTGAATGAAAAGAGCGTCTAGAGAATACTTGCAAAGTGATTTGAGGTGATCAAATTGTGCATTCGACAAGTGAACTGGTGGAGACCCAGGGACGAACAAATATTGTCACTTGAAGTGACTGAGTTATGGGAAAAAGAATGTGAAAGCATGGTGGCATTTGAATCCTGGAGTAAAGGTATCGCCGTCGGTGCAGACTCCAAGGTTACCATCCTATGGAATGAAAAGGACAAGGTGAATTTGAAGTGAGAAAATGCCACGGAGTTATGTAGTTTCTTCCTTAGGGTAAGAGACTCTATTGTAAGAGGAAGAAAAACTCTAGCTTGTCTTAGTATTATGATTGAGCATCTGTACCGGGAAAGAAGACGCAGAACTTGAATGACTCCAGGAAGTGAAATCAGAGAGACAGTCTAGTAGACAATGTTGAATTTCAGGATGATGTTGACGTTCAGCGGAACGAACGGAATTGGGATAATGTCACCTTAGTGAGTTATGGAACTCAGAGGCTAAAGCACTAATGCTTCTCGAGAGAAAAATGACAAGGATAAATAAAATGATGTGCAGTCCTAGAAGAGATCCACGACAACAGAGAGCCGAGGTCTGAGCTCTCAAGTGAGAAGTGCGAAGAATAGTTGGAAGATTCGACACTTAGTAGAAAGAAGTTGATAATAGCTGAATTAAGTGACCAAGGAATGATTGAGTTGGTCGTTACCATCTCGAGAGTCGATGATTGAACTCATGTAAGGAGCCATGAGAAACATGAACAGTTATGAGGGTGTCATATGGGCTTTGAGGAAATGTCTATTGCATGCTAAATGTGAAGAGCGCAAGTTGTGAACCTGATGAAGTAGGATTCACACATTGGAATAAGTGATAAATCCTTTGAGGATTGGAATAAGAGATGAATCGACTATAGTCAATGTGAGTTGTGGAAAGTGCAAGCTTCTTGGGATTGATGAATTGCAATAGACGAACCGTGGGAAGACTCCCCACTAGAGCTGTTCCAATGATGAAATGGGTTAAATATAAGATGGAATGCGAAGGGAGGAACAGACGTGGATTGCACTTCTGAGGACTCGAGTTAAGCTGATGACTACGCCATTTATGACGATTCCGGTTGGAAATTGAAACGCTTATGAATGTCGTAATGACACGACGTAGAATGGAACTTGAGGCATGGCAAGGCGATTTGAAATGGATACTGCTTGTACGTCGTGACAATAATGCCATATGAATTGGCATGCTTAGAGCATGATTGGAGTTGGTTTATGAATATTCTCGCAACCAGGTTTGGAAAAATCTTACTTGGGTGGAAGAAAATTTCAAGTTTATATCTACTCCAAAAGATATCAAGCAGTAGTTTTTTGAGAGGAATTAAATGAGAGGCAACGCCGAAGGATGAAATTGCTTGTGGATACAGGAGCGTTGCTTGTGCAAGGGAAGACCTCGAAGTTATGTGAACTAAAGGAAGTTGAGGGTATGAACTGCTTAAAGGGAATTGAAGGCGAGGCATGTGGAACGAAGAGATCACCCAAGTGTTGTTATAACGATGTTCATATCGCTAAGGAAGGGTGAATTGTTTAGCGGATGCTTACAGATAAGAATTGAACCTTGTATAATCGGTGACGGAGGGACAGATCTTCCCTCAAGAAATAAGATATTCAACTTCTAAATTGGAAGTTCGCTTATGGACTAGCGTGATGACTACTGGAAACACCTAGCCTGAAGGCTAAAAGGAAATTGAGGTGTGCCATGATTAAACACCGATACTGGAGGGAATGGATGGAACCCTTGAGGCCTATGGATGGAAGTACGGGTCCAGTATTGAAGGGAAACTCAAAGAGATGACTTCATTGAGATTCAAAGGAGGAATTATGGTGTCCTTTAGGATGGCACAAAGGTGTGCCAAACTCGCATCAATGCTATCGATGAATGGACTGAAAGTAGGATTAGTCTAACATGAGGTCAAGCATTAGGCATGCTGACAAGAAAAAGGGGCATGACGTTGAAAGTTGATGGATTACCACAATCGTTGAAATTTCAGGACTGAATTGAGAGTTAATTACTCCTGAGGTAATCATGAACTTGTTTAAGGAATCGAGAAGGCTATGATTCAATTTGGATAATAAATGACAAGTTGGTAAAGCCCCTGAATTATAAATGATACGAAAGGACATTCGGAGGAAGTGATACGCCAAACGGTATGGTCATCAAAGAGTGCATGTTTGCGACGGTTTAGTAATGGCGGATAGGTAAAGATCTTGAGTTTAATACGACGTTTGGAAAGGCCTTCCGTCAAGGAATTTGAAAAGCGGGATTGCAGTATAACGTATATACCCTCGGACCATTAGATAAATTGAAAAGGCGATTTGAATGGTCGAGAGTATATCACCGACAAATATTATGAATATCGATTGGGAATAAAGGAAGGTGAGCATAGATTGAGGACAAAAAGGGAAACGAGTGCTGAAGATAAAATCTGTTATTGGTAAAGACATTAAGGAGTGCATTCCGACGAGGGCTAGTGTTAATGTTTATGGACAAATGAAAAAGATAATGTGAACACTCGAGGATGAACTGCTGACAAATGTTATGAATACCAAAAGAGAATGGAGAGAAGCAAATTGGATTGAGAACTGAAGGAGACAAGTCCAAGGGATGAGATGGTTTTGGGCTGGAAAGGACGAGTAAGATCGTCAAGTCGTGTAAGTAATTATCAGGAAGAGTGAGGATACGATGAGGAGCCGATGCTCCAAAGGATCGGATGGTTAGAAGGTTGCAAATTTCGAGGACGAAATTTCTTTAAGGGGAGAATAGTTGTGACATTCTGATTTTTCAGTCATTTTCAGACTCATTAAGGAGAAGCCCATTATAAACGATTCTTGAAAATTGAGAATGGAAAATCAAGAATTCCAACATCATATTCGAATTGGCTGTCGCCCTATCGAAGAATTCTAGAACGAGAAAAACGACGTTCTGAACGTTGGGGGTAAAATTATCCTTTTGCCCCTCAAGCTTAGAACCTTATCCAAACATTTGAAGAAAGGGCATTTTGGGCATTAAACCCACCCCATAGTTGCCAAAAAAGTGAGTGAATGAGAGCCATTGGATCAAGCTTGATTGACAAGGGGACAAGTGTCACAAGATCAAGCATGGGATGGTCAAGTCAACTATTACAAACCTACCATTCAACCCCTTTGCCAAGCCTTAGATATATAGCAATTTCACTCTGTCTCCTCTTCATTTTGACCAGCCATAAACCCCTCACCAACAAAAATCTCCATCTTCTTCTCCCTCTTCATTCTGCAGCCGGCGACCAATTCTGGTCTCTCCATTCGGCGCCGCTGGTGACCACTTTTGGCCACCATATGATCGCCATCCAACCACACCAACGAAGCCTTGCGTCTTTCTGACATCCTCGAACAAGAGTCGAGCCATTTGGAGCACCGAGGAGTCCTGAGCAAGCATTTTCCCAAGAGTCGACAAAATAGAACTCAACCTGAGGTAGGTCAGGTTTCTAAGCCTTTTGAAGGTTGAATTGTTAGATTTTTGAGACCAAATTTGGTGAAGATCAATTAGACATGTATATGAATCTGTGATAAAAATTGGGGTTCAATTTGATGAAGTTTTGACCATGAACCGGTCTTGTAAATCATGGACAGAATCCGCCGGGAAAACTGGCTTGAGGAATCTGGCGACGTTCGACGAGTTTCTGGCGACCAATCGACTTCAAATCTTCGGTGAGATCCCTAAACCCTTAGATAGACATGTTAAGAGGTAGGATAAGGGTTAAATGATGGATTTGGAGGAGATTTGGGCATGGATACATTCGATTTACACAGAACCGAACATAGCCCGGTCCGGTTATGTGCAAATCGAATCTGTGAGGGCTGTCGGCATTGGATTTTGAGCCTTAAATTGGTAATTAAGGCATGTTAAGATGATGATGATTATGCTATGGAGGATTAGGATTCATGAATTGAGGAATTGGATATGGAAATTGACGGATTGGTTGGATTTTATTAGGTTGTGAGATGAGCACGGACTTGGACCATTGGGGGCTGAAACCTTGAGAGCTCAAGAAGAGAAATTTTGTTGTCAAATTCAAGGTAAGGAAATTCCTAACCTTATGCTAGGAAGATTGGACTCTATTAGGCTAGTCGGACGAGGTTAAGATGATTTTCTTGAGGAGTTTAGTTGATTGGCCTTGTGAATGCCAAGAGAGTGTAAATGATTTGAATAATTGCACACACATGACTCTTGAGTATTGACCTCATTTGTATGTGTATTGTATTGCCTTGCATGCCATGAGTCTTTGAATTGTGCCTGAATTGCACATGTCGTCATGTATGGAAAACAAATTAAAACGCCTGGCATGAGCATGACATGGCGAGGCCCTGAGGCGTATGAGACGCGAGGCGGAAGGTGGATACCTTGATGCGACGAGATCGCGGGGTAGAGTTGATGTTTTGTGGCGCCCTGATACGAATTAATAGCAGGGTTGAATTGGTCACGGTCCTGATGCGAACTTTTCGCGGGACGGAGGAATGAGGTAATGATATTGGCTTGGAGAATCATTGGAACTTGATGCGTTTACACGGGTTGCCAGTAGTGCCCTGATGCAATCTAATCTCGGGGTTATGATGGCTATTGTCCTGATGCGAATTATTCGCAGGACAGAGATATGTGGTGATAATATTGGCCTTTTTTTCATCAGAACCTAATGCGTTTACGCGGGTTGTCGATGACGGTCTGATGTGTTTACGCGGACCGAGCCTGATGCGATCTAATCAAGGGCTAGAGATTGAGGCAGGCGAAGATTGATGGATGTGGTAAAGTGGTAGACTGAGTGTGCATGATCATTTGAGTGTGACATGGGGTCATCATTGCATGCCTGTCATCTGCATGTTGTGGTTTTATTGATTTGTGCCTGATATATCTACGAGTTTTAATGAGTTTGAAAATACTGAGGGGTACAACTGCCTGAGTAGACGGTCGACCTAACCTAGGGTTAGAACTCACCTTACTGAGATTTATATCTCACCCTAGTGGGGGCTTAATTTTTCCGGTTTCAGACGGAGGTAGCCCGAGCTTGCCAAGGATTGGTATTAGAAGAGATATTTGAACTATTGTATTTAGAATGGATTTACCTTTTTGTGATGGTAGGGATTGTACTTCGGATTGGTGGATTAGGAATTGATCTTTTAGTAATGGGTTAATAAATGATGATGTATCCTTGTGTCCTAAGTCATTGGGTTTTGTTGTATTTATATGATTGGAGTCGACATCACTTCCGCATGCGTGTTCCTTTCAGTGCTTCGAACATTGGCCGTTGGATCCTGGAGTTTTAAGAAAGGTACGGCTTGGTGGGATGCTCGCGCGCTCGCTGGGTTCGGGGCTTGACATCCCCTAATGGTCAATATTATTCTGTTGCTATAAAACTAACTTTTCCTTGCACCAACAATATTTCAGAATACAAGGCATGCATCCTGCCCTACAGTTATGAAAACGTACCTAAGTAGTAGGTTTATGGAGATTCTATGCTCATCATCTTTTAGACACAGGGGTAGTGGAAAATAAAGGATGCAAAGCCCGTCCCTTATCATGAGTACTTGGAAGAGTTGACGCTTAAATTTGAAGAAGTGTCATTTGAATACATGCCAATAATGCAAAACTAATTCGCAGATGCGTTGGCCACGCTATACACCATGCTACAAATAACTGAAGAATTGGGAATAGAGCCACTGAGGATCGACATGATCAGAAAACCAGCTTATTGTATGTGATCGAAGAAGAATTCGACGGAGAGCCATGGTACCACGATCTCAAGAATTATCTCTTGAGGAGAGAATTTCTCGATTGATGTCGAGTAGGAGATCAAAGATATATAGCCAAGATGACTAGTAAATTCTTCTTCAGTGGACAAATCTTATACAAAAGGTCTTTTAATTCTACTCTGTTAAGGTGCGTAGATGCTAAAGAAACAAATACTCTCATGAGAGAAATCCATAAAGGTGTATGCGGACCACACATGAATGGCCATCTCCTCACAAGAAAGATCATGAGGCATGGTTATTATTGGATGACCATCGAATCAGACTATAATCAACATGTCAGGTCATGCCACCAATGTCAAATATATGAAGATAAGATTAATGCACCCTCAAACGAACTTCATCAGAGTTTGAAGTTTGGCGTTTCTCTATATAGGCAATAGACATTATAGGGCCTATCATTCCGGCAGCTTCGAATGGCTATCACTTCATTCTAGTTGCAATTGATTGCTTCACAAAATGGATAGAGGTCACTTCTTACACGAATGTCACTACAAGGAGTGTGGCAAAATTTATCAACAGAGATATAATTTCTCGACATGGTACCCCTCGGGCGATCATCACAGACAATGAGTCCAACTTAAACAATAAGATTGTCGATGATCTAATGGATCACTTTGGCGTCCGATATCTTAATTATTCCCCTTACAACCCACAAATGAATGGAGCAATAGAAGCGATGAATAAGAACATCAAGAAAATTTTGGTTAAGACTGCCGAGAATTATAGGGATTGGCATGAGAGGCCACCCTTTGCCTTAATGGCATATCGTACTTCGATCAGGATTTCTACTACGACAACTCCTTATGCACTGGTATTTGGGATGGAGATTGTCCTACCTGTAGAGATTGAGGTTCCGTCTCTGAGAATATTGTCAGAAGATAAACTCTTTGAGGTAGAGTGGATCAAACACAGATATGAACAGCTAAATCTAATAGACGAGAAACGTCTTAGAGCGATCTGTCACGACCAGAGCTACCAAAAGAGGGTAGCTAAGTCGTTTAACTGGAAGGTCAAACCCAGAAGTTTCGAGGAGGATGACCTGGTGATAAGGAAGACTTTGCCGAATGCTGCTCATCCGAGAGGCAAGTTTACCCCAAATTATGAAGGCCCTTATGTTGTCAAGAAAGTCCTTGTGGGATGGACATTAATTCTTGTAAATTCTAAAGGAGAAGATATATGATATCCTGTAAACTCAAATATTGTGAAGAAGTATTATCATTGAAATAAAATCAGATGGTGATTACATGACTTTTTCCAAGACGATTCGAGTCGCTTTAGCAGTCATTGCATAGACATATCATGCATCCATACATACACAACATGTGTTATGTTTTGCAGGATTCCGAAGAATGGACTCAGAATTAAACTTATTCAGATGGAACCAAGAACAGAATAGCCCCTGACACGTAGAACCAGGTGATATGTATCTGTTCCATCAAGCGTGAAAATATATTCTACTTACTTGACTTCCCACTCTTTTCATGCAGGAATGTTTGATAAAGACGAAAGGTAGCAATGGAGGAATACCGTAAAATATCTCACCTTCTTGTAAAAGAGAAGTCGAAAATGAACGTGCATGTGGTCAAACTTAGGAATGAACCATGCTCTCAAAAGAAAAATTTCTAACATTTGTTGCACACATGTTAGGGTTAGAGGTTATCCAAACATGGCTGAAGCACGTATGGTGCGTCATTAATTCCCTATGAGATGAAATGTTTGGAGAAAAGCAGAATAATTTTTTCAAAATTGAGTTGTTTAGACTATATAGTAGGAATGTTTCTTCAGATAAGAGGCAAGCATAATCCAAACATGTTCTATACACACCAGAGAGATGAGAGGAGTGTAATGATAGAAAGGCCTAAACCTAAGGATGTAAGTGCTATTCGCATCAATTACATGGATTGGGATGACGAAGGCATTCATTCTTCTCCATAAACATTACGGGTGATCATTGAAAAGCCCTTTGAGCGGTGATCTTCATTTGTTAACCCTGTTAAAAGCCAACCACATCGGGGGAGTATAGAAGCAGTCCAGCAATTTGGAAAGGTAAATGGTTAGAAATCTTTTTATTCGGACTAACATCAATCTTTGTGTGTTGATATGCATTAATCCAGAAGCTATAGGATGATGAAGAGACATTTATTTCCTTATCCTATACACATTATACCCACTGCATAGCTAATTTGAGCCTACATATTCGTTTCATGTACGCTCATCAGTAATCATTGCACAACACCAAGATGAGGTGGCAAAGATACTCGCAGACAGAGAAGTGCAAGAGGTAGGAGCTACATAAGATTGTCAAAGAAAAATATTCAAACAGGATGAGGCTTAATTCACATACCTTACATGATTACAAAAATCTTAGTTCCTAGAAAAAGAAAAGGAAAAGACGAGATCAAAAAGAGAAAAATCTGAATCTCTATGCTTTAAAAAGATACCAAAAAGTTCGACAAGAACAAGGCTGACGTTCATTGAAATGTTGAAAGTCATAAGACTGATTTTGAGACACTAAGGGATTACTGGATGCTTCCACCCCCAACAACTTCTGAAGTAAATAAGAATCCTCAGAAACTGTGCAGCAAAAGGCTACCCCTTGAATGGAATCATAGCCAACTGCTAAAAGATACATAAGGTTTTTCAAAAATTAGACTTGTTCTTAAGAAGACTAGATGTGTTCTTCAAAGACTCGTCGACCAGAAACAAAACAAAAGACTGATCAACAATGATCACCGATGTCAAACCCTTTACGATTTCAGGCCAAAAACAAGCCTTTTTCGGTCCCTAATCCTACTGACATTACAACCTTTTGCTGTCTTTTCGGACTAAGACGCCTAGGTTAATGTGTACCTTAGCTCAAAGATGTACGAGCAAGATTATTTCTTTCTCATTTTTGCAGGGTTCTTGACTTGTAAACCCGAAGCAGATGAAGAAAACTTTCATTAAAAATGCCTGACTCAGAAAGTGAGTCCTCCTTGAAAATTGTGTCTAAGCCTAACATTATGATCCTATAAAAACTTCCTGACTGATCGAATTGTATGCGCTGCGAATAGCCCTGAAAACCTAGATTCAGTTTATTAGAAAATTCGAGTGCTTTCATAATAAAAAGCCAAATTCGGAGAATCTGTGAGAAACCCTCTTTGACGAAGACATTCCAATAGAATGCTTAAAAGTGAGCTTTGATGGAAACTTCAAAATGTTTGATCTAGGATTTTCCTTACAAGGATTTCCGGTAATTATTGCACGCTTTAAGATGTCTTGGTAACCTCCCGTATCATAAGTCATTTTGCATAATTGCATAGGTCAAAGTAAAGCTTTCCTTGCATTATAACTGTCATTGCATCGAGGTAACTGATATCTCTTTGATGAGGAATGAACTTCCAGGTTAAACTTCCATGAGACTCACGGCAGCCCTAGGTCAAAGAAGAATACCTTGCTCAACAAGATAGACCATCAGAGTCATCTTTTATGTGAGGTTTCAGATTTGAACTTTCAGCAGGATGCTTGGAGTCCCCAAATCCTAGAATAGCACCTCACTTGTCAAAAGGATAATTTTTGAGATTATCTTTTTTGTGAGATTTCAAGTAATATCTAAATCCCAGAAGAATCTTGTTAATGAAAGTTTTGCAGGTTTGAACTTTCTGCAGGATACTTGGAGTCCCCAAATCCCAGAATAGCACCTCGCTTGTCGAAAAGATAATTTTTGAGATTATTTTTTTGTGAGATTTTAGGTAATCCCTAGATCCTAGAAGAATCTTGTTAATAAAAGTTTTGCAGGTTTGAACTTTCTACAAGATACTTAGAGTCCTCCAATCCCAGAATGACACATTGCATGTCGAGAAAATAATATTTAGAACCAGCTTTCTGTAAGTTCTAGGTAACCCCTAAACCCCAGAATAGCTCCTTTGGTAAAACCTAAGAGTTAGGTATACCTCATGTGTATAAACCCTCATTGAGCTCTTCCTCATTCTCTCTTCTCTCTCTCAATTCTGTTCACCCCCCAGCAACCGAATGAACCGACCTACCTTCTAGAAAGCCTTTAAGGCTATATACCAATTTCGTTTTCTCGTTCAATCGGTGGATGCTTGTCAACTTGGATTCACGTGCTGTCACGTCTAAATGGCATGCCAACGACGACTAAATTGGTTGGGTAATCATCCAATCTTCGCTAGGTGCTCTATCAAGTCAAATTTGGTGCAAATTTGACACAAATTTGAACTAAGTTTGAGGAATGCCGACTTTTGCAGGTCCGTGAGGTTGACTGGCCGATTACTTACTCCTCCGGCGATGTCGAATGGTGATGCCGATGTCGATCGACTGGTAAGGGTGAGGCCAACAATATGCCCACCATTTCTCGTCCAATAATTTGTGAACTGACCTTCAATTTGATGATCACAATCATCCTGGGGACTGTTCATCTGTGCGGGAGTTTGAGATTGAAGATGACACCGTAGCGAACCAGTTCGACCGGTTTGACTGGGTGGTGTGACAGTTAGAACCGGTTCTGATTTGATTTTTTCAAAATTAGTCATAATTTTGTTGAAATTTTCAAAATTAAATCTTAGAATCGAACTTAGGACATGTATATTATCTAAAAATATGATTTTGCCCAAAAGTTCATGTCAATTTCTATAAAAATCATAAATTTTTATTTAATTGCAAATCGGAAAGTTGTGCAATTGAAGACTTAAATGATCAAATTGGGCCTAATCACCCATGCTAATCGATTCGGGATGGTGAAATACATTGGGCAGTGGTTTTAATTTGTAAAGTTAGCCCTTGAATTGAAAGTAATTTCAATTATACTCAAATTCAAGGACTAAATTGCAATAAAGTATGTAATTTTGCCCAATTCATGCAATTGAGCAATTTGTGCAAATAATTGGACTAAATTACAATGAAGGACAATTAGATTGAATGTCAAGACCCTAAAAATGCCAAAATTGCAAATTAAAAGACTCAATTATCATTTTTTATCAAATTTAATCATACGTGTAACAAAGGAACACATAAAATTAAACTTGAATTTGGACTTTTTATGAGGTAAAAAATACAAGGGAATTAAAGTAAAAATATTAACTATTTTTCTATATTTTTGTGACCTCAAATGTTATTTTTCCTAAATTTTCAAGTATTTTCCTATTTTTTAAAATACTAAAAAAATGTGAAATATATGAAAAATTATTTTTTGGTCAAAAATGGTTCCTTGAGCTTAGTCAAGGCCACCAAAGTTGATTTTGCAATTTTATTTTTACTTTTTATGATTTTTCAAAAATAAATTGAAAAAAAACTAATAAAAAATAAGGTATCAACAGGCGTTTGCTTTGATTTCGTTGAAATTTGTATGCTGGAATTCAGTTAGTTAACTTAAAGGCTCAAACCCTATAGGAGGTTGGATTAACAAGTGAGTAAACTCAATTTCGATGGCAGCGCTATATTCTTCCAAGGTAGGGATAACCTCTAATCCTTCCATGCAGAACGTTGCAATAGTCGGATCCCAATAGAGTGTCATGGCTTGGATAAAGGCAGGTGTACGTTCAATCTTCAGCAAGTCCAACAAATATCCTAGCTGCGATCTAGCGTACTTTTGTCTAGTTTCACCCATGCTGCCCCACTAGGTTAGGAGCTCAGCTCAAGGGACCTTGAATACTTGGATGTCGTTCTTTCCCATCAAGTCTAAAATATGCAAACGATTTTGAAAAATCAACCGTCAAAGATTACTTTAAACATGATTATACAAATTTCATGAAGAATGCATGGACTGATTTAATTGCATATTCTAGTTAATGAAATGGAAATTAGAATTCCTTTTAGGTATGAAAAACCCGACTCAATGTCTAATTTGAATTTCAAAGAAGTGAATTATGCAATTAGTCAGAATTATCTTAGTGACTAAAGGAAATAACAATGTCATATTCCATTGGTCAAGACATCAACTGTGAGCATAGCAGATGAAATTTCTTATTACAAAAAGGATATGCTCTGATAGAGAGATTGAGAGGGGCCTCAAGAGGGGGGTGACTCCAATCAAATTTATTCTAAGACAAGAAAGCCATAAAAGGCCAATGAAATGTGAGATCTAAGCTATCCCTCCCCCATATCTAATCGTCTTCGACGTGATGGTCCATTAGGGTTTCCTCCTTGATTGCATCTTTATCTTGCCCCTCTTCAGGATACGGCTCGGTAATCAGGACTTCTTTCCTAATTGAGTGCCCTTTAGGTTGTGAAGAATAATATTCAGTAAGTTGGTTGAGATGCTTTAGCTCTTCTGGCCATTCTCTGATTCATGATATAATGATTTCGAGGGTCTTCTTGAGTTTTGTCGTTTTGAGTATGATGCGTCTTGGCTTTATCTTGGTTGCATAGCACCTTTTCTTTCCCCAAAGAGAGATCACTGATTGGTTTTCCCTAGCTTGACGTTTAGCTTTTCGGCGGGCATATACTTCTCTAGCTAAGCTGTTGCGATACTACCTTTTCATCTCTAGATAGTGCTTGAGCATCTCGTCTTCCTGCCGCTTAAACCTAAGGTTATCGACATAGTAACTAGTCGGCAATCTTCGACATATCCCAGCTTACGCCCAGTCAGCTCTCGGCCATGCACAAATCTAGTAAAATGCAACCTTGTGTTCGGTCTAGGTTGAGTGACTTTCCTTAAATATTCGAAAGTCACTAACTCCGTCGAACTTCTACGGCACATCGACATCCTATCTCCTATCATCGTTATTTCAATCAGTCACTTGAATGATTTCAAAATGTATGCAATGCATGTAGATGTGAATGATATGCAATACATGAACATACTATGAAACATGGAGTAAGGAGATACGTCAAAAGTAAATTCCTTACCAACCTAAACCTCAGAGAACATGGAATATTCCCTTGTAACAATAGGTGGTTTTAGATATACCAACCTTCCACAGACATGCGCATGAGACAAGTGAAAATATACTATAGAAATAAAATTAGGTGAGGAACCTATGACTCAGGCTCCCACGATCCAAATATGGCATATTCCTCCCCAAGAGTATCCACCCAAGAGGACTAGATATCACCAATTTGGATCGTGAGCGAGAATGAACATGAAAGTCTCAAGTGCTATCTAACACAAGATCCTTTCATATCATTTTCCTATCTAAGGTAACCTAGAGGTGGTTGCAGTTGGGGCCTGACCACCAGTGTATGAAATGTGTCATGATCATCACAATGCAAGATCATGCACAACAATTTATATCAAATACTGCTTCAGTATATGCGTAAAAATAAACATACAATCTTAACTCCAACCTGCAAGAAAGATGTCAACAAACACTTCACCCCTTATTTTTCCAATCTGTAAAAAAAATAATTTAACACAGTAGTTAGGATACGTACCTCACCTTCGAGAGCATATGTAGAAAATAAGGTTAAATAAATCAATCAACTCTTTAAACGACTCAAGTCCTCTAAAATTCATAACCAGAGATTCTGGTTTGGAAGGAGTCCTAAATAGAGTGGATAGTGTTGCGACCCGGTATCTTAACGGACTTGCCTCCGAGATCTTTGGGCGGGTTAATGGGTCGTCTCCTCTGATCAGACGCGGGTCTCTCCCAAGACCCGTTACCCAAGTCGTAATAGCAATATACGTGGTCGACTATCGGTACGGTCTAGTGACATGTGATACGTGTGCATGTCAAGGAGTTACCACCAATTATTTTGTGGAGGGTACGATTGGAAATCCTATCGAATAGTTGGGAGCATTCTATTTAATTCTGCGAAAACTAGAGAAATGAGATTGGGGACTTTATTACGCCAACTATCAGAGTTGACGTCTTTTCAACACCTAAGTTAAATGATTTGTCTAACCTAATATTTCATGCAAATGAGTGAGGTGCGAACCCTAAAACTATGAGTTCATGCAAATAAGAGTGACTACCTTAGCACTCACAATCAGTATAAATAGATGCGTAAATCGAGGATCCAAAACGTGTGGATAAATCACAACACAACGTGGCATGCCTAGTGAAGCCCTATTACCTAGAGAAATGTCAATCAAGACTTAGGAGTATTTTTGACATGATTTTCTCATGAGGGGCAAAATAATAATTTTGAAGAGTTTTGGGACAGTTTGCCCAAGAAGGCAAAATTTATCATTTTAGATAAAAAAATATGGAGTCAAAAGATAATGAAAACATGATTGGTTATCAAACCAATCCATTTCTCATTTTTCAGGAATTTTTAGATTTTTTCTGAAATTTTAGAAGCAATTTACCTTTGATGGGTCAAATCATCATTTCATAAGATGATGAGAAGCGAAAATCTCAAATGGAAGGATTGATCAACCTCTCGACCTAAATCCTAATTTTGAATAATTTTTACGACTCGTTTGGAAAAAAAAGACAATTTACCCTTAGCAGGGTTGAATTGTCATTTCCAGAAAAAGGATGACATTCAAGAATCTCAGCATAAGAATTGGTTGCCTAGTTGACCCCAATTCTTACCTTGGTATTCTCAACCTATCTCATGTGACATTCTGATTTCCAATCAACTTCAGATTCTGTAATGAGAAGTTTATATATATCAAGCGATGTATTTTAGTCGTATTCCGCTAAAATCTGATCAATTTGAGTAGACTGACCAAAGGGAAAAGGCTAACACGAGACGAGGTACGTGGACCTAGGCGATTCGGATAAGCAATGGCGCTTGGACCATAAGAATTGTCGAGAAAAAATTTAGAACCACCAAAAAATTGATCTAAGAATGATTAAGCATTACCATACGAGTGTCATACGATTGGAGCGCGGGTGATGCCGCTTAATCAAAGTACGATTTGCAAAATTATCCTAAATCGGACTATGACGATCGAGACCATATGAATTAGTGATAAACCCTCACAATTACAGGACAACCAAAATCACCATGAATTGACGAGTCTTAAACGTGACATGAATCACGGGATCGATAGGCGTAATGCCTGCAAAAGCCGCCCGTCAGTTCGGGATAGGTTGGAATCACGTCTGATAGAGAAAACTATGAAAAACGAGACCTGAAAAGTTTGAAATGGAAAATCAAGAATTCCAACGTCATTTGGATTGGCCGTTGTCCTATCGAATAATCCTAGAACGGGAAAAACGACGTTCGGAACGTCGGCCGTAAAATGACCGTTTTGCCCCTCAATCTTGAAACTTTACTTACACAAATCAAGAAGGGTAAATTGGACATTATGCCCCCCTTGGCTGCCAAAAATGAAGGACAAAAAATGGCCATTGGATCTTCATTGGTAAAGCAAATGCCAAGTGTCAAAGATCAAGCCATGAAGGGTCATTTCACATTTTCCACACCTAACATTCAACCTCATTGACCAAAAATTGAATATAGCACTTTCTCTTCTCTCTCTTCGCCGCATTTCATTCGGCCACCACCCAAGAGAGACAGAGAGCACCGAACATCATCTTCATCTCCTTCCTCCATTTCGCCCGACGTTGACTAACTTCAGCCGCTTCCTTTGCCAGTTTCGACGGCCTCCTTCGGCCATCACCTACTACCGGCTAACCATGCCGATGTAGTTCTACGTCTTACCGACATCCTCCAATAAGAATCAAAACGTTTGGAGCACTGAGGAGTTCTGGGAAGAAGTTTCCCGAGAGCCGACGGAAACGGAACAAACCTAAGGTACGTTCGGTTCTCACCCTCTTTGATAGCCAAAATCTTGGAATCTAGAGCTCGAATTTGGTGGAGAATAAGTAGACATATAGATGGTTTTATAGTAAAAATTAGGGATTTATTTGATAAGTTTTTGATCACGAACCGATCTTGAACATGTTGCCCAGAAATTGCCGGTATTTTGTGCTTGGATGTTCTGGCGACTTCAGACGACTTTCCGGCGACCAACCGACTCCAAACAATCGGTGAGCCTCCTAAACCCTTAGGTAGATGTTATAAGAGGTAGGGTTGTGTATAATTGATAGATTTGGAGTAGATTAGGACCGATTAGACCCGGCATGAGTAGAATCGAATGGAACCGGTTCAATGCCGGGCCAAACAGATTCTGTGGGGGGCTGAGTGTGGATGGTTTATGCTGAAAATTGGTGTTTATGATGTGAAAAGATGATGAGAGACATGTTATGGATGATTTGGATTGATGAATAGAGAAATTGGACTTAGAAATTGATGGATTGATTGAGTGATTATTCTAGGTTGCGCGACAAATTGGCCTTGGACTTGAGTTGGCCGAAGCTTAGAAGGTTCAAGAAGAAGTGTTTTGTGTTCCGAAGCAAAGGTAAGGAAATTCTTAAACCGAGGCTAGGGGGATTGGACTCAATTGGGTAAGTCGAGGGCCGATTGGATTAATTTATGAGAAATTGACAAATGGGGTAACCTTGATATGTCCTAAAATGTTAAAGTATGATTGTGTGACATTATATATATGCCTGAGTTGTTTGTCATGTTTGTATGCCATTTGAATTGACTTGCATGCCACGGAATTTATGGAATGCATTGATTACGTGTTTGCCAGCGAGTGTAAAATTGAATTGAAAATCAATGCATGTGATGTGGGGTGACATGAGCATGGCGTAGCAAGGCCCTAAGGCGTGTGAGACGCGGGGCGGGAGGTTGAGACCCTGATGCGACAAGGTCTCGGGGTGAAGTATGAATAGGTGGCGCCTTGATGCGACAAAGTCACGCGGTTGAGATAGCCACAGTCCTGATGCGTATTATTCACGGGACGGAGTATGAGCTCATAAATCTTGCTTGGAGATGAATCGGGACCTGATGCATTTACGTGGGTCGTCGATGACAGTCTGATGCGTTTACGCGGGTCGAGCCTGATGCGACTAGTTCGCGGGCTAGAGAATGAGGCAAACAGAGGTTGATGGATATGGTGAAGCGACAGGCTGAGTATCCATGTGCATACAAGTGTGACGTGAGATCATGAATGCATGCCTATTTTTTTTGTGTTGTTGTTTATTAAGTTGTGATTATTATGCCTATGTGTTCATGAGTTAGGATCTGTTGAATGACACGACTACCTGAGTGGACTGTCAACCCAGCCTAGGGTTAGGTTTTTCTTATTGAGATGTGTATCTCACCCCTTTGGGAAAACCTTCCTTTACAGATCCTAGGTCATATTCATGTGGCTAATACGTTTTGGGGATCCAAAGGAGATGACGGTGTGCTATGATGAGTTCCCGGATAGGCATGGGAACATATATGTGAGGAAGTGTACCGTCGTATGGGTCGACGAAGGTAAGCCTGAGTAGAAGCCTCATAGGTTTGAGGCGTGGTTCAAGAAGAAGGGTAACTCACAAATAGGGCCGCTGAAACCCCATGAAGTACCACAGGGTGTCATTCTCGATTGGTGTCTGATTGTAGCTAAGCAGGAGTTACTTGACGGGTCAGTGGTAGGGTCTAGGAACGGACCAGAGCAGACACCGACCATGGAGTTCGCCGAGGAGCAGGAGGAGGTTATAGTCCTAGAGGCATTTGAGGGGAACCTTGCTGAGCCGTCGCTAGAGGTGATTGTGGAGGATTCCGTTGAGATTCTGTCCGAGACATTTTCTGAGTATGAGCCTACTGAGGACGCAGAGGACACGGACGACTCCAACAGCTTATCCTAGGATACTTCAGTTGGTGGATCGATCTTGACTGGCGACCTGACCCTGTTCCTGAGAGATTTTGTGGATGTTTCCTTTTGATATGCTTACCCTGTCGCCTTTTTGTTTAGCAGGCTTATTATTCTAGTTATATGAATAGTACACCTTGATGTGATGTGCAACGTTCCTTATGCTATCCGGGTCCTACTTAATCTTTATATATTTATATTGTCCGAGGATTTGTTTGAAAACCGCTTCCATATGCATAGTGTATTTATTATATCTCTTGATTCCTATTGGTGGATCTTGGGACCGCCGAGAGATTATTGTTGGTTGCTTGTAGGGATGTTCACTTGCTCGTGCTTGGGGCGCGGGGTGTGACATCCCCGCTTTTTTGGTATCAGAGCAAGGTCAGCTCGATACAAAGTTGGTTTAGGATTGGAGTAATAAGGAGGATTAAGTTGGGACAAGGACGGATAGCAAGACCATAGGAAATTGGTCAGGGTAAGGCAAGGGATGCCTGGATTGTGACTTGACACCTAAGGATGGTGGTTGAACTTGGTAATATTGTGACAAATCATAAGGAACTTAGTTTTCTGCTTGGGATTGAAGGTCATTTTTGGACCTTGGCCTGCTTGATGAACGAAAGCGATTGGCTTTAGTGAATCATTGGGGTGGATGGAAATGAGGAATGGCCATGGGCCATTGGTTGAAATGCTTCTGAAATTGATGTATAGAGTACTATTGTTGTATAATTATTTTTGTTAAGAAGTAGTTAGTAACTTTGGATTGGATGAATGAGTAAGTTACTAACTCGTTGTTGAACTTGTGGTGGATCAAGTTCAATAGAAAGAAACATGGATGAGTAACCTATCCAGAAGGCTTGGAAGACGCAGTTTAACGAGATTGGACACCTTGAGCTAGCGCCCAAATGGATAGAAAAGCTAGAGAAGGCTTTTGGGGTGCTAAGATGTACAGATAAGGAGAAGGTGTTGCTGGCTGTGTACCAATTGGAGGGTACATCAAATGACTGGTGGGCTGCCACTAAGGACGGAGTATTTCCTGAAGGTATGGCCATGAACTGGAACACTTTTAAGAGGGCGTTTAACGATAAGTATTTTTCAGAAACGGCCAAAGAAAGGAAACAGATTGAGTGCCTGCAACTGCGTCAGAACCAACTAACGATAGACCAGTACGAAGCTAAGTTTGCGAGGCTCTCGAGGTATGCACCTCGATCTGTGGAGGACCCTTTGGAGAAGGCACGAAGATTCAGGGATGGCCTGAGGCCCAAACTCCACAGCCAAATGATAGCTTTGAACTTGAGGACCTACCAAGAGATATATGAGCGAGGCCAGATGATTGAACAAGATTTGAGAGAAAGAAATACCGCAACTGGATTGCGGTTCCCATCATTCAGAGACCATCGCCAGATAGGCAAGAGACCGACGGTAGGTAACAGACGTTTCGTGCCGCCTGCAAGGAGGAATATAGTGAAACCGCCAAACTCGGCGAACTGGAGCTGCAGACTTTAGGGCAGAAAGCATGGAAATGGACCATGCCCAGTGAGGACAGGAGCCTGTTTTAAGTGTGGTCAACTGGGTCACCAGATGAGAACGTGTCCAAACCAAGCACTAGCAAGTCGACCGCAAGGACAAAGGCCGCAAGCAAGATCATTGACTGCCACACCTCAGATCGAGTAGGGCAGACCACCGGTACAAGGTAGAGTATACGTTGTAGCTCGCAGCGAGGCGGAAGATGCGCTAGGAGTAGTCACAGGTACGATCTACTTGTGCAACCAAACTGCTTATGCATTGTTTGACCTGGGTGCCACGCATTCTTTTGTATCTGCATAGTTTGCTGAATTAGAAGGCATGAAATTGGAACCATTGAGCATGACATTGCATGTTGCCACCTCATTGAACGATAATGTCTTGGTTTTGTTAGGGTGTGCTGGGTGTGAGATGGTGATTGGGGGCAGTAAGGAAAGTATCAACTTAGCCGTTTGCCTATGTTTCATTTTGACGTGATTATAGGAATGGATTGGCTGGGTAGATAGGGAGCAATAGTAAACTGTGGTAGTAGAACAATTCAATTTTATCCAAGAGGCTGCCCTAGTTTTGAATTGGTGGGAAGTCGAGGAGGAATCTCAATTTCCTTAGTCTCATCTTTGGAAGTAACTAAGTTGATATCTGAAGGATGTCGGGCATACTTTGTAGCAGTAATGGATATGACTGTCGAGGAACCCAAGTTAGAGAATATTCCGATAGTGCGTGAGTTTCCGGATGTGTTCTCCCAGGAATTGCCTGGATTGCCACCAAAACGGGAAATAGAGTTTGTGATTGAATTAGCTCCTGGGACGAAGTCGATATCGAAAGCACCTTACAGAATGTCCCTGTCAGAATTAAAAGAGTTAAAGGTACAGATGCAAGAGCTGCTTGACAAAGGATTCATTCGACCAAGTGCTTCATCGTGGGGAGCACCGGTACTATTTGTGAGAAAGAAGGACGGGTCGTTGCGGCTATGCATTGACTACCGACAACTGAATCAGGTGACAGTAAAGAACAATTATCCGCTGCCGAGGATTGATGACATGTTCGATCAGTTGCAAGGAGCAACGGTGTTTTTGAAGATTGACTTGAGAACTGGATATCACCAGTTGAGGATCAAGAAAGAAGACATACCCAAGACTATATTCAGGATGAGGTATGGTCATTACGAGTTTACCGTAATGCCGTTTGGATTGACTAACGCCTCAGCTGCTTTTATGGATCTAATGCATAGAGTATTCAAAGAGTTTCTGGACAGATTCGTCATAGTTTTCATTGACGATATGTTGATTTACTCGAGAAGTGATGCAGAACATGAAAAGCATTTAAGAATTGTACTAAGGACCATAAGGGAACATTCACTGTATGCGAAGCTAAGCAAATGCGAGTTTTGGTTGAACAGGGTAGCATTTCTGGGTCATTTTGTGTCTGGTGAACGGATTACAGTAGACCCTGCAAAGATAGAGGCTGTAATCAATTGGCCGAGACCTACTATAGTCACGGAGGTCAGAAGCTTCTTGGGACTGGCAGGCTACTATAGGTGATTTGTGGAGAAATTCTCATCCATAGCCGTCCCACTAACGCGGTTGACGAAGAAGGAAACGAGGTTTGAATGGACTGATAGATGTGAGCAAAGTTTCCAAGAGCTTAAGCACCGATTGACGACCGCGCCAGTACTGACCATTTCGTCGGGACCGGGAGGATATGAGATTTATAGTGATGCTTCGCTGAAAGGATTAGGTTGTATATTGAAGCATCACAGCATGGTAGTAGCCTATGCATCCAAGCAGTTGAGGCCACACGAGATGAATTACCCGACTCATGACCTATAGTTAGTGGCCATTGTATTTGCCTTGAAGATTTGGAGGCACTACCTTTGTAGCAAGAAGTTTCAAATATATACAGACCACCAGAGTCTGAAATATTTGTTTTCCCAAAAGGAGCTGCATATGAGACAGCATAGGTAGATGGAGCTACTCAAAGATTATGACTGTGAGATATTGTACCACCCTGGGAAAGCGAATCGAGTAGCAGACGCCTTAAGTCGTAAGTCAAGTATTGCATACCTGCTAGTGAAAAGTTGGTCGACAATAGAGGACTTGAGAGATTCTAAATTCGGATTAGAGGTCGATCAGTTATCTAGTTTGATAGAGACTCTGAGGATGGAACCTGAGGTCTAAGAAGGGATTAAGGCATTACAGTCTACGGACCCGGAGATTCAGAGAATTGTCGAGATGGATGCGACGAAAAGGAAGCCAGAATTCCAGGTGTTTGAGGATGGAATTTTGAGTTTTCGAGGACATTTATGTGTACCAAAGGATGAAGGACTCCGAGAAATAATCTCGTCAAAGGTTCATAAGAGCAACTATAGTGTCCACCCTAGAAGTACAAAGATGTACTAGAATTTGTGACAGCATTATTGGTGGAACGGAATGAAGGTAGACGTGGCAAGATACGTGGCTAAGTGTTTGACTTGCTAGCAAGTGAAGGCGCAGCACTGTAAGCCTAGGGGATTGCTGCAGCCATTGGAAATTTCGGAATGGAAGTGGGAGCATATAACCATAGATTTCGTAATGGGACTTCCAAGGAGTCAGAGAGGTCACGACTTGATATGGGTAGTCGTGGACCGATTGACCAAGTTCGCCCACTTCATTTCTGCACGAAAGGACTTCGCCATGGATAAGTACGTAGAGCTATACGTGAGGCATATAGTAAGACTACACGAAATGCCGGTGATGATCACCTCGGACAGGGATCCGAAATTTACGGCGAATTTTTGGAAGAGCCTGCAAGAGGCCATGGGGACCCGACTACAGTTCAGTACGGCATATCATCCCCAGATAGATGGACAGTCAGAAAGGACGATCCAGACGCTCGAGGACATGTTGAGAGCGTGCGTCATAGATTTCAAAGGCGGATGGGAAGATCAGTTTCACTTGGTAGAGTTTGCGTACAATAATAGCTACCAGCAGAGTATACAGATTGCATCGTTTGAGGCACTCTATGGCAGAGCCTGCATAATACCGATATGTTGGGACGAGGTAGGAGAAAGGAGCATCACAGGCCCCAAATTGGTAGAGCAATCGGTGGAAGCAGTGAAGGTGATCCGAGATAGACTGAGGATGGCGCAGAGTCGCCAGAAGAGCTATGCAGACAAGCGGCGCAAGCCTCTGTAGCTTTAAGTGGGCGATCATGTCTTCTTCAAGGTGTCCCCAATGAAAGGACTCTCGCGATTCGGAAGGAAAGAGAAGTTGAGCCCAAGATATGTAGGCCCTTTTGAGATATTGGAAAGAATTGGAACCTTAGCCAACCGGCTTGCCTTGCCGCCAAAACTATCCCAGGTACATAACGTATTTCATGTGTCGATGCTAAGGAACTTGACCCGACACATGTACTGGACCACGAAGCCATAGAGGTGGACGACAGAGTGTCCTATGTAGAGAGGGCAATAAGGATCGAGGACCGAAAAGAGCAGATCCTCAAGAATAAGAAAATTCAACTGGTTAAAGTTGTATGGGAGCACCACGGGACGAAAGGAACCACTGGGAGAATGAAGAGACAATGGACGACAGCACCTCCATTTATTTTAGTAATTGAGTGTAATGTAAATTTCAAGGACAAAATTTTCGTAAGGGGTGAAGAGTTGTGACATTCTGATTTTCAATCAACTTCAGACTCTGTAATGAGAAGTTTATATATATCAAGCGATGTATTTCAGTCGTATTCCGCTCAAATCTAATCAATTTGAGTAGATGACCAAAGGGGAAAGACTAACACGAGACGAGATACATGGACCTAGGCGACTTGGATAAGAAATGACGCTTTAATCATAAGGATTGTCGAGGGGATATTTAGAACCACCAAAAGGCCACTCTAAGAACGATTAAGGATTACCATGCGAGTGTCGTACGATTGGTGATGCCGCTTAACCAACGTACGTTTTGCAAAATTTTTCTAAATCGGACTGTGAAGATCGAGACCATAGGGATTAGTGATAAACCACCACAATTACATGACAACCAAAACTGCCATGAGTTGACGAGCCCTAAACGTGACATGAATCACGGGGTCGATACGCGTAATGTCTGCAAAAGCCGCCCGTCAGTTCGGGATAGGTTGGAATTACGTCTGATAGAGAAAACTATCAAAAACGAGTTCTGAAAAGTTTGAAATGGAAAATCAAGAATTCCAACATCGTTTGGATTGGCCGTCGCCCTATCGAATAATCCTGAAATGGGAAAAACAACGTTCCAAACGTCGGGGGTAAAATGACCCTTTTGCCCCTCAATCTTGAAAATTTACTTACACAAATCAAGAAGGGCAAATTGGACATTATGCCCCCTTTGGCTGCCGAAAATGAAGGATAAAAATGGCCATTGGATCTTCATTGGTAAAGCAAATGCCAAGTGTCAAAGATACAGCCATGAAGGGTCATTTCACCTTTTCCACACTTAACATTCAACCTCATTGACCAAAAGTTGAATTTAGCATTTTCTCTTCTCTCTCTTCACCTCATTTCATTCGGCTACCACCCAAGAGAGAGAGAGAGCACCGAACATCATCTTCATCTCCTTCCTCCATTTCGCTCGACGTCGACCAGCTTCAACTGCTTCCTTCGCCGGTTCCGACGGCCTCCTCCGGCCATCACCTACTTCTGGCCAACCATCTAGACATAGCTCTACGTCTTGCCAACATCCTCCAATAAGATTCAAGGCGTTTGGAGCACTGAAGAGTTCAGGGAAGAAGTTTTCCCGAGAGCCGACGGAAACGGAACAAACCTGAGGTAGATTCGGTTCTCACCCTCATTGATAGCCGAAATCTTGGAATCTAGAGCTCAAATTTGGCGGAGATCAAGTAGACATATAGATGGTTCTGTGGTGAAAATTGGGGATTTATTTGATAAGTTTTTGACCACGAATCGGCCTTGAACATTTTTCCCTGAAACTGCCGGTATTCTGTGCTTGGACGTTCCGGCGACTTCGGATGACTTTCCGGCAACCAACCGACTCCAAACAACTAGTGAGCCTTCCAAACCCTTAGGTAGATGTTCTAAGAGGTAGGGTAGTGTATAATCGATGGATTTGGAGTAGAATAGGACCAGTTAGACCCAGCATGAGCAGAGTCGAATGGAACCGGTTCAATGCCAGGCCAAACCGATTCTGTGGGGGGCTGAGTGTGGATGGTTTGTGCTGCAAATTGGTGTTTATGATGTGAAGAGATGATGAAAGACATGTTATGGATGATTTGGATTGATGAATAGAGGAATTGGACTTAGAAATTGATAGATCGATTGATTATTCTAGGCTGCGCGACAAATTGACCTTGGACTTGAGTTGGCTGAAACTTAGGAGGTTCAAGAAGAAGTGTTTTATTTTTCCAACCAAAGGTAAGGAAATTCCTAAACCGAGGCTAGAGGGATTGGACTCGATTGGGTAAGTCGAGAGCCGATTGAATAAATTTATGAGAAATTGACAAATGGGGAAACCTTGATATGTCCTAAAACGTTAAAGTATGATTGTGTGACATTATATATATGCCTGAGTTGTTGTCATGTTTGTATGCCATTTGAATTGACTTGCATGACACGAAATTTATGGAATGCATTGAATGCGTGTTTGCCAGCGAGTGTGAAATGAATTGAAAATCAATGCATGTGAAATGGGGTGGCATGAGCATGGCGTAGCGAGACCCTGAGGCATGTGGGACGCGAAGTAAGAGGTTGAGACCCTGATGCAACGAGGTTGCGAGATGAAGTATGAATAGGTGACGCCCTGATGCGACAAAGTCACGGGGTTGAGATAACCACAGTCTTGATGCGTATTATTCGCGGGATGGAGTATGAGCTCATAAACCCTTCTTGGAGATGAATCGGGACCTGATGCCTTTACGCAGGTCGCCGATGGCGATTTGATGCGTTTACGCGGGCCAAGCTTGATGCGACTAGTTCACGTGCTAGAGAATGAGGCAGGCAGAGGTTGATGGATGTGGTGAAGCGGCAAGCTGAGTATCCATGTGCATACGAGTGTGACGTGAGATCATGAATGCATGCCTGTCTTCTGTGTGTTGTTGTTTATTAAGTTGTGATTATTATGCCTATGTATTCTTGAGTTAGGATCTATTGAGTGACGCAACTGCCTGAGTGGACTGCCAACCTGACCTTGGGTTGGTTTTTCTTACTGAGATGTGTATCTCACCCCTTTGGGGAAACCTTCCTTTACAGATCTTAGGTCATAGCTATGTGGCCAATACGTTTTGGGGACCCAAAGGAGATGGCGGTGTACTATGATGAGTTCCTGAATAGGTAGGGAAACGTATATGTGAGGAAGTGTACCGTCGTATGGGTCCACGAGGGTAAGCTTGAGTGGAAGCCTCATAGGTTTGAGGCGTGGTTCAAGAAGGAGGGTAACTCACAGATAGGGTCGCTGAAACCTCATGAGGTACCACAGAGTGTTATTCCCGATTGGTGTCAGACAGTAGCTGAGCAGGAGTTACCTGAGGGGTCAGTGGTAGGATCTAGGAACGGATCAGAGCGGACACCGACCATGGAGTTCACCGAGGAGCAGGAGCAGGAAGAGGTTATAGTCCTAGAGGCATCCGAGAGAGACCTTGCTGAGCCGTCACTGGAGGTGACTATGGAGGATTCCGTCGAGGTTCCATTCGAGAGGTTTTCTGAGTATGAGTCTAATGAGTACGTAGAGGACACGAATGACTCCAGCAGCTCATCTTAGGATACTTCAGTTGGTGGATCGATCTTGACTAGCGACCTGACCCTGTTTCCAAGAGATTTTGTGGATGTTTCCTTTTGATATGCTTACCCTGTCGCCTTTTTTTTTTAGCGGGCTTAGTATTCTAGTTATAAGAACAGTACACATTGATGTGATGTGCAACGTTCCTTATGCTATCCAGGTCCTGCTTAATCTTTATATATTTATATTGTCCGGGGATTTGTTTGAAAACCACTTTCGTATGCATAGTGTATTTATTATATCTCTCGACTCCTATTGGTGGTTCTTGGGACCGCCGAGAGATTATTGTTGGTTGCTTGCAGGGATGTTCGCGTGCTCGTGCCCGGAGCACGGGGCGTGACATCTCATATACCAAGCAGAGACAATTTACCCCTAAAGGATAATATTATCAATTTTTAGAAGAGCTGACAAGAAATTCAAAAAAAATAGGATCAAGTAGTTATTTGTGGTCAATCCTCAATTTTTAAAAATTTCTGGAATACACAGGAATTTTTCATAATTTTCCTATATTTTTTTGGGATTTTCTAGGATTTTTTAACATTTTTTTAGGATTTTCTAGAATTTTTTTGATTTTTTTATTATTTAAAAATCATTTTCTGAAATTTTTATTAATAAAAATTATTCGGACTGAGTCGACCCGAACCACTTGGATCGGATACTCAGCCCAGACCCATACCCGCGCGGCCTCAGCCTCAAAACAACATCGTTTTACATTTTATCATTTTTTTTTATTACTCGGTTTAAATCTAGCGATCCTTATTGAACCACATGGCTACTCGAAGGCCTTTAGATTAGCTAACCAATACCTACGGCTCAGATCAAAAGCCAACTACTCTTCAACCGTCAGATTTAATTACTTATATCTACGGCTGTGATTAAAACCCAAGACTTGATCTGGTATGTCCATCCTCACTAACCTAAACGACGTCGCTCGATCCTTAATCTAAACGGCACCGTTTCAGTTCATATTGATTTTCTGATTATAAAACCATTTTTGGATATTCCTAATTTCTAATCGGACGGCCATTAAAAATAGGACTCGATTAATCTAGGTCATCTGATCTAAACTGACTCGGCCTAAAAGACTAACGGTCGAGCTGACTCGACATCTACGTGGACCAATGACAGACTACCACCTTGACCGCTGACTCTTTGACTAGACACGTCAGCTTCATCTTCAACCTCGCGACTGCAACTAAACAAATGGTTATGAATCTTCGACGAAGATCCAACGGTGAAACCTTGACGAAATTGCACAAGACCGACGCCAATCGTGTGACATTCTGATTTCCAGTCGATTTCAGGTTTAGTAATGAGAAGCGAGTATCTAGAGATGGATTTCAGTCGTATTCCGCTCGAACTTGATCAATTCGAGTAGATTGACCAAAAGGGAAAGGCTAACGCGAGATGAGGTACGTGGACCTAGGGAACTCGGATAGGAAATGGCGCTTTGGCAATAAAGATTGTCGAGGAAACTAGCGATAGACTCTCACAATTACATGACAACCAAAGCCGCCACGAATTGATAAGCCCCAAATGTGATATGAATCATGGGGTCGATACGCGTAATGTCTACAAAAGCCACCCGCTAGTTCGGGATAGGCTGAAACCACGTCTGATAGAGAAGGATATCAGAAATGAGCCTTGAAAGATTAAAAATGAAAAATCAAGAATTCCAATGTTATTCGGATTGGCCGTCGCCCTGTCGAAGAATTCTAGAACGAGAAAAATAACGTTCTGAACGTCGGAGTTAAAATGACCGTTTTGCCCATCAAGCTTAGAACTTTGCCCAACCAATTAGAGAAGGGAAAATTGGTCTTATAACCACCCATGGCTACCGAAAATCAAGATGGAATGAGAGCCCTTGGATCATCTTGGGAAGAGACCATTGCCAAGTGTCAAGAAATGGAGAGGCATGGTCATGTCAACTTTTCCTCACCTAACATTCAAAGCCTTGACTCAAGCTTTGGATAAACAACTCTCTCTCTCTCTCTCTCTCTCTCTCTCTCTCTCTCTCTCTCTCTCTCTCTTCAATCATTTGACTGGCCATGGAACCCCTCAAACTCACGCCACTTTCCTTCTTCATTTTGCTCCTCCCTGTTTCTGCACCGACGACCAGAATCTGGGGCTCTGTTCGGCTATTACGACAGCCATTTCCAGCCGCTTCCTAACTACTGGCCAGCCACACTAACAAAGATCCATGTCTTTCCGACCTCCTCGAAATGAAATCAGGTCATTTGGAGCACCGAGGAGTTCGGAGCAAGGATTCTCCCGATAGTCGACGGAAACTGACTCAATCTGGGGTAGGTCCGGTTTCTGACCTATTTGATGGCCAAAATCTTAGATTTTTAAGCTCAAATTTTGTAGACACCTAGTAGACATGTAGATGAATCTGTGGTAAAAAGTTGAGAAGGATTTGATGAAGTTTTGACCACGAACCGGCCTTGTGAATGATGCCTAGTAAACCGCAACACTTGACAAAATTGATGAATAAGACATTACTAGAGACAACACGTAAAAAGATCTCTAGTGCTGGTATGGCTAGGAGAATTCTAGTGATTGCGCTTAGTATGGCGAGCTACATGATGAATAGATCCCCATCGACTGCGATTGGATATTGGATCCCGAAGAAGTGTGGTCAGGTAATGTTGCTAATGATTCTATTTTTAGAATGGTTAGTTACCCATGTTATGATTGAGTAAGTGATGGTAAGCTTGATGTGAGGGTAAGGTGCATATTTCATGGCTATGCACAAGGTGAACGGGGCTATCAGTTGTGGTGCTCGAATATAAATTCGTCTATTTGCAGCAGAGAAGTTACCTTTGACGAGTCTCCAATAATTTTGGCTAGGAGTGATTGTAGCAAGTGTTAATACGGATCTAGATGGTGTTCAGCTTGAGATGGAGTTGCAACCAGAAACTTCTAAGGTAGCAAATACTAGCGTGGTAATCGACACAGATAGTGCTTGTAGCGAAGTGGAGCATATAGAGCCAACAGTTGCTGCAACCACTGATATTAACAAGGTATGTTTTCAGTTTCCTAACATATATGGATGCAACGGTGGGTTCGCTTTATTTGCGATTAAGGAGCTTGTGTTAGAAAGTCCTTGTGAAGTAGTTAAAGGTGCATGTGCAGTTAGTGCTCTGATGAGGTCCTCGGTGATGGCGAAGTTCAAACGCGACTTGAACTTAGATAATATCTGTGGTGGTTGAGCCCAACGGGGCTATTGGGAGAGTAGTAGATGAAGTTCGGATTTTTAGCGAAGCGATTGTGACTTGGCTCAAACATCGAGCCAAGGTGGAGATTGTTAGAGTATGCCTCGAATTTGAGCCCAAAGCGAAAAAGTGAAATTTCGAAATCGGTATATCTCGATATTGAAATTAAAGATAATATTTGTTTTGAATATTCGGCAATCAAACCTTACTAGAAATTTGGCCACTGAAATTGGAAAGTGCATGTTTTTTTTTTTAATCTCACTTGGACTTGGTCGTTATGGGAGGCATAAAGGATACGGATATCTTTTTATTGCAGAAGTTGCACTTGCTTATTTTGTTTATATAATTTTGATTCTGTCACTTTCCATTAGAAAGTCCAAGTGGACTTTAATTATTGAGTTATTGGGTCAGTAAAGGAAAGGATAAAGAAAGAAAGAAATAAAAACAAAGATACGGAATTATATCATGTAGATGTTGCTTTGCGTGCTTGCACATATAATATCAAGCGTACGCATTGGCTGCATATATATATATATATATATATATATATATATATAAATAAAGAGGATGGGGCAGGTTACGGATTTTGAGGGACTTCATCGTGGAGCCGTAGTTGATCCGAAAAGAAGTTTTGAAGCGCCGGTTTCGTACGAGTGCTTGATGTGCCAAAAGAAAGGGGCGCCGTAGTTGACGTGAAGAATTCTTTGAAGCGCCGGATATTGAGTGCTTGCTTGTGGAGTTTATTTAGCGGAATTAAGAATTCAAGTGTCGAAGCCAATTAAATCTTGAGGTTATATTGTGTAATTCCTTTACGAGATTGAGGGATTATTTCGTTACGAATTGAGGGCTAAACACTGTGTGTGTTCTTGGATGTAATTGGGACTGAGAAACACTGTTTGTGTAACTCGAGTGATCTGTAAACTTCGTGTATTGCTCGTTCTATAGTGGAATCGTTGCCGCTATCTCCGTGAACGTAGGTTTTTATGGATGAACCACGTACAACTGATGTCCGATTTACTTTACTTGTTCTGTCTATTTTATCATTCTATCGCTTGTTCCGCGCAACAAATTCAGTTACTGTAATTACAAGAAAATGAAATAATTGCAAAAAGCGTTCTAGTTGAAAGATGATTTACCTATATTTGCGTAGCTTAATTTCACACTTAAAAAAAGTGGATAAAAAGAAAATGTAAATCGACTTATATTCTTGGATAATGTATTCGGAATATAGCTCATGAAAGTAGCATGGTTAATTTTATAGAGGTGATTTTATTTGCTCAATGAATGATATCCATTGCGTTCATAAATTCTACACTAAATACCACAATAGCACAGCGCGTCATCAGTTGAATCCTAAGAAATGGCAGTCCAATTCTTGAGGTGAAAATATGACATCAACACTCCAATTCTCAGAGATGAAGACACTTGACATTTTTGGGAGAAAATATATTTTAGCACAACTCCCTTTTGGCTAATGCCAATTGTGTTACGGTTGAAAACGAAAAATTTGCTGAAATTATTGGACTCACATCCAAGATCCAAGAGCAGCTAAACTTGTCTCCAAACCATCCCAAGAAAAAAGGGAAAAACTACAAAATCAGTTCTAAATCTATTGAACCATTGCTAATTTAGTGATAGATTTTTCAATTTTCTAATTTAGTCTTAAACTTTTGTATGAAATTCAATGTAGTGCTTCTCGTTTATTTGCAACATATTGTTACCGAGACAATTCAATCATTGCCAACCATCCTGCGTGACATATCACCATGTCGGTGATCTTTGAGGAATATTGACAGAGTATTAACTTTTCTTTCATTCATCGTCTCTCACTCTCATTATAAATATGAATTAATCACCACTAATGACAATATTTGTAAATGAATAGGGAAAGCTCATACAAAAAAAAAAAAAATCACCGAAGATGGTCCCAGTGAACAATGGCGACCTCGGCGATACTGGCTTCATGATCGACTCTTTGGATTTTTCCTTTATTCAGGCGTCCTTAACTCCAATTGTTGATCCCCCCCTACTTCTCCCTGCACCAAAAGAACTAAGGAATGATGAAAGTGATGGAGTGTAGTAGCAGAATAACCTTAGCCCGGTTGAAGCAATATCGTTTTGGAGAAGAAGACTCTGTTGTCACGTGGCATGGGCTTAATGAACAGTGGATTGCTTTGTGGTCGAGAAACAAGGATCCAGCTAATTTCGGTCATCGGATCACCCTTATACAGGGGGAGAAAGGGGATCTGACGGTTGGAGGTGCAGGACATCCTGTCCTAGGGCAGGGGATCCTATTCTGAGGAACAATAGGGGATTACATGCCGTCATTGGTCAAATGCTCTTCCTCCCCATATCATTGATCTCATATTTTTAGCATTTTTTGGAATTTTTAAAAAATAAAAAAATAAATGAAAAATCTAGAAAAAATAGCATTTTAGGTCACAAAAATATACAAAAATAGTCAATATTTTTCTTTTAATTCCCTTGTCTTCTTGACCTCATAAAAAGTTAAAATTCAAGTTCAATTTTATGTGTTCATTTGTTACACATATAGTTGAATTTGATTAAAAAAAAGTCAATTGAGTCTTTTAATTTGCAATTTTGGCATTTTGAGAGTCTTGTCATTCAATTTGATTATCTTTTATTGCAATTTAGTCCAATCATTTTCGCAAATTGGTCAATTGCATGACTTGGGTAAAATTGTGCATTTTATTGCAATTTAGTCCTTAAAATTGATATAATTGAAATTACTTTTAATTCAAGGACTTTCATCACAAATTGAAGCCACTGCCCAATATTTTTCACCATTCTGAATTGATTGGCAGGGTGATTTGGTCCAATTTGACTATTTGAGTGCTCAATTTCACAATTTTCTTAATTGCAATTAAAAATAAATTTGGGGTTTCCATAGAAATTGACAATAAATTTTGAGCAAAATCGCATTTTTAGATAATATTCATGCCCGAAGTTCGATTTTGAGGCTTAATTACAAAAATTCTCCACGAATTATGGTTAATTTTGGGAAAAATCAAGTTGAACCGGTTCGGACCGTTATTTTAAATATGCGAGAATGATGTGACATCAAAGCAACACGCAAGACCATTATTCTAAATATGCGAGAATCATGTGTGAATAAAGCAATCAATCATGCAAACCTCTGAATAAACATGCAAGCTATCATGTATTTAGTTAAATTACATATGCCAAAATTACATGACACACGAAAATTCATGTCTAACTTAGATGGAATGCAATACTTGATCCAAGCAATTTAATGATACGATCAAACTAACCTAACATGGATATCCTAAACATTACACTAACAATATGCAAAATGACATGGCTAATGATATGCCATAATTTCATGACACACGAAAATTCATGTCTAACTTAGATGGTATGTGATACTTAATCCAAGCAATTTAATCATGCGATCAAACTAACCTAGCATGGATATCCTAAACATGATGCTAACGATATGCAAAATGACATGGCCAAATATGATGCGACATAGAATTACAAATTATAAGACAGCAAATGTCATGATATAATATGCACCAGTTTAAAAAAAAATGGACAAGGGGGCTAGATGGTACTTGAAAATATGACTGGCATGAGATAATGCAAGATCATGAATGAGCTGATTTTTTTATCTTGTCTTTTCATATTTTTGGTAATGAAAGATGCATGAGATAAAAGATAACTAGAAGATGTGCAAGTGATTTTTGAATATATGGAATACAATATATGATGCTCGAAGATATGCGAAGTGAATTTGCAAGATAAATGAAATGATGGACCCGTAGATATGCATGAAATCGTACAAAATAAAATGAGAGATCTTTATTCTAATACCTTTGAATTTTGAGCCAAGTTAGGGATATCCTGGTCCTGATTCTTTTGACCTAAATTTTCAAAATAGACTAAATGGAATATAAGTTTCTAAGAAACCTTGTCTTCCTAAAGATTTAATTAGACATGGTTCCTAAGAAATCATATCATCACCAATTTTTTTAGGAATCTTTTAAAGTTTATCGAGAAATTTAAATTAGATGAGATATCAGTCAAGCACAAAATATTTCAATTAGATAATCCAAGATAGCAATCCAGATGAGCAAATCAAACCATAACTTCTTGCAATTTTCGAAAAAAGGATGATTCTAAATATAAAATCAGCTATTTGAAAATTTGTCATGACCTAAAATTAAATTAATTCTAGGCTAATTGATTGTCAGGTTAATTTTAATAACTAACCTAATACAGACTCTCCCAAGCCCTACCAAATTGCAACTTAAATTAATTAGAATGATTTAGAATTCGGAGTCGCCACTAACCATTTACGGTAGATTGATTAGAAACTTAAATAAAATAGCGAAAGAAATATTTTATTCCTATGAACTAGAGATTGTGGATTCAAGGACTTGATTACACTAGTTAATTAAAACTAATGCCCTTTCGGTACCTTAATTTCATGAGACGTCCTTTGATTGATTTATGTGACTTGAACTTTTTTGGATTTTCTCTTTATTGAATGCAATGTTGACGCGACCTAATCATATGACATGGTAACAAAGCATGAGATGGCAAAATGACATGGCGAGATGAAGTGGCAAAATGCATGACATGGCAAATATGCAATATGCAATGCAAATGTTTTTTTAAAATTTTCGGATGAATTTATTTCCTAAAATAAAACTATGTTAAAATAATATTTATCTTGCACATTTTAGAATTTAAATTAGCCTAAACCCTAATATACTAAGATGGATTATTTTAGGCATAAAATTATATCTATGCATGCGATTTCTATCCTAAAAAAATGCAATCTAACCTACATGATATATGTAAAATGATAAGATATGCATCGATGTGATTTTGCTCTTTCATTTTTTATAAAATTCTGCCAGAATGATGGATATTTTCAAAGATTCATTATCTTGACTTTTTTGCTTTGAATATGATGAGATTAAGATTCCTAAGAAACCCTATTTTCCTAAAAAAATAAATCAGACATGATTTGTAGGAAACCGTGTCTTACTAAATTTTTTAGAAATCTTCTGGGTATAGCAAAAATCAATCAAGATATCAATCCACCAATCGACATTCTTGGCAAAATCACAACCACCCTCTTCTTTTTGAATTTCTCCAAAAAATTTCACATCTTGAATTAGAAAAATCGGCATTTCAAAGATAGAAAATCAGACCTAAACGATGATAGGTCTGGCTGACTAAATCCGAGAAAAAATTATATTCCAACAGTTTAGATAAGAAAAAGTCGTTATCTTGAATTTCCGAGGAAAAGTTTGCACTTCAATTGTATCATCAAAAACATGCAAAATAACCACTAGAACATTCAAAGATCCGTCATTTAATCTCCCAAAAATTTCTGCAAGGGTTTAATGACATGAAGAATGCAAAAAAGAGGTATTTTTAAACAAAAATAGCATGCATTCAATGCAGAAATGATGATAGAACAACAACAAAACATCATAAAAATCACCCAAAAAACATGCTTGAATTAACCTATAAGCGCATTTGACATTACATTAGTCTGCAAGGGCAAAAACGGTGCTGACTTGATGCGAAGACCTCAATGGACAGCAGCTTTTTTTTTTTTTTTTTTGACTGACTAGAGCGGTGGTTTGATGATCGTCAGATGGCTTCAAGAACGGTTGGCACGATACAAGGACTTCTCCGAAATGCTGCACCGAAGGCCAAATCAATGCCCACTCGCTCCACCGAACGGCCGTCAACTCTTCAAGTCCCCTCTCTCTTTGTTGCGTTGTGCTTTGTGTTGGGGAACTGCTGTGACATTCTGATTTTTCCTATCATTTCAAGACTCATTAATGAGAATGTATCTAACAATGTATTTCAATCGTATTTCGCTCGGATCTGATCAATCTCGAGTTGAATGATCAAAAGGGAAAGACTAACGCGAGACAAGGTACGTGGACCTAGGAAACTTGAATAGGAAATGACACTTTAACCATAAGGATTGTCGATGGGACATTTAGAGCCATAAAAGGCCGATCTAAGAACGATTAAGGAATGCATTGCTAGCATTATATGATTGGAGCACGGGTGATGCCGCTTAACCAATATATAATTTGTAAAATTTTCCTAAATCGAACAGTGACAATCGAGACCG
This sequence comes from Rhodomyrtus tomentosa, assembly GCA_028455895.1. Taxonomy (NCBI): domain Eukaryota; kingdom Viridiplantae; phylum Streptophyta; class Magnoliopsida; order Myrtales; family Myrtaceae; genus Rhodomyrtus; species Rhodomyrtus tomentosa. The sequence goes on along the minus strand of JAPCWY010000003.1, from coordinate 40,217,629 downwards.
TCGGAACAGTGATTGACCCTCATAATTACATGACAATCAAAGTTGCCATGAATTGACGAGCCCTAATTGTGATATAAATCACAGAGTCGATACACGTAACGTCTACAAAAGCCGCACGTCAGTTCGGGATAGGCTGGAATCACATTGGATAGAGAATTGATTCAAAAACAAGTCTTGAAATTTGAAAATGGAGAATCAAGAATTTCAACATTATAATTGGATTGGCCATCGCCTTATCGAAGAAAATTGAAATTAGAAAAACGACGTTCTGAATGTCGAGGGTAAAATTACCACTTTGCCTCTCAAGCCTTGGCCTTACATTTATAATTAAATAAGGGCATTTTAGTCATTAACACACCCCCATGGATGCCAAAAATCAAAGGGAATGAGAGTCAATAGATGAAGCATTGATTGACCCTTGGACAAGTGTCAAAGCATTAAGCTTTGATGTAGATGTGAACACTTTTAACCTACCATTCAACCAATTTGACCAAGCCATTTTTGTATTCATCACACTCTCTCTCTCCTCTCAGCCGAAACCCCCTCCAATTCATTATTTCTCTTCTTCTTCTTCTTCTTCCTCTTCATGCCGACAAGCTTGCCGCCCGACCAGGTTCTGCCGTCACCATTTGTCACTTCCAATTGCTATCTTTAGCCACCGCCTAGACCCAAGCCGATCACCAGCCCCTTACTCATCCTCTTGCTGACATTATCCAAGTGGAATCTTGGCACTTAACCACCTGAGGACCTCCGGCCAGCCATTCTTTCGAAAGTTGATGGAAACCGTCGCAGCTGGAGGTAAGCCACTATTTAGGCTCCGTAGAACCCCGAAACCTTTGAATGTTTCTGTCAAATTTTCTGGACATTTAGAGGATTCACAGATTGAGTCGTGGTAAAACGTTTGGATGAATTTGATGGAGTTTTGACCCCAAATGGGTCTTGTGTTTGAAGGACCAGAACTGACAGGTGGAAGACCTAGAGGAACCGGCGCCGTTCAAAGACTTTTCGGCGTCGCCTTGGCTTCAAATTTTTGGTGAGGCTTTCCAAACCCTAGAACTACATATTAGCAAGTAGATTAGTGGCTAAATTGAGGATTTAAGTTAGTTTGAGAGCTGAATAGTTAGGATATACAAAGGACTGAAAATGCCCCATTTCGATTTTATGCATACCGATTCTGTGGGAGGCTGTTGGTGTTGGAATTGAGTCTCAAATTCATCATTGAGATGTGCTAGGATGTCGATAAACATGTCAATGAGGTTTACGTTTCATGGATTGGCGAATTGAGCAAGAAACATTGACGAATTGGATGAATTTCCTTAGGTTATGCGGTTAGATTGTTCTTGAACTAATAGGACCGAACATTGAGGAGCTTGGGAAGAGATTTTTGTTGAATTGAGCTTGAGGTAAGGAATTTCTAAACCTTGACTAGAAGGATTGGACTCCATTGGGTGGATTGAGTGTGAATTTCATTGATTCCTAGAAGTTTATTGCGAGATTGTCCTATGTGAGTCCTTGAGAGATGTAAACGAGTTGCATGATTGAAAATGCTTGTGTCACGACTTGATTGTCGCTTTTGACTATTGAATTTGATTGTCTCGCATGCCGTAGGTGTGATGTTTGTGCATAAGTTGCACTTGATTATGTGTTATGAATTAAAACGAATTTATGGCATGGTTGAGAATTGTGTGACACCATGAGGCGTACGAGACGCGGGGTTGTGTGGGCGGATGCCTTGAGGCGTTGAGGCGCGAGGTTTGAATTGAATGGCACCTTGAGGTGTACAAGACGTGGGGTTGAGATGACCATAGTCCTGATGCGTTAAAACGTAGGATAGAGTTTAAGATGTGTCAACACAGGCCTGGATTGAGATTGAAAACCTGATGCATTTATTCGGGTTTGTCAATGTGATGGTATGAGGCGTATTTACGCGGATCGAGCCTGAGGTGTTCTAAACGCAGGCGTGATAATGAGGATGGATGGAAGGGTGGAAGGTGTAATCTGGCTTGGCAATTTGTGTTTAATTCTGATATTGTGTATGGTGCCATGATTGCATGCTTGACTCTCGTTTTACCCGCATGGTATTTAATGACTGTTGAATGTCTTCTATGATAGCGTGTGCATTTTGTTCCTGATTGCAATTGCCTGTGTACGGTCAGCCTAACCTAGGGTTAGACCTACCTTACTGAGATGTAAATCTCACCCCATTGTAGGACCCCATTTTTCAGATCCTAGACCATGATCTTGTGGACAATCAAATTTGGTGACCCGAAAGAGATATCAGTATATTTTGATAAGTTTCCAGACGGATAGGGAACTGTATTCGTTAGGAAATGCATCGTAGTTTGGGTAGATGAGGGTGGGAGCAGTTGGAAACCTCATAGACATAAGGCTTGGTTTAGAAAGGTAGGGAATGTTTCTACAGGGCTACTAAAGCCCACTGAGGTATCCCGTGGGGTAATTCCTAACTGGTGTCATCCTGCTCGAGATTCGGTGGAAGCTGAAGGATCAATAGCTGGCTCGAGGAATGTTCTTGAGAGGACCCCGACCTTGGAGGACACCGATGTGTTCATCAAGATTAAGGCTACCGAGGTTGACCAAATGGAGCCGTCAGCTAATGAGACACTGGAGGACACCGTGGAGGTTTGCTCTGAGACACTCTTGGAGTACGAGCCATCCGAGGATACCAAGGATACTGATGACTCCAGCAGCTCGACTTAGGAGTTCCTGTTTCTAGTCTAATATTTTGATGGTGACCTCGATGCTCATCCCTTTTTTAGAGTAGTGATGATCGTTTTTTGTACCAGCCTCGTCACCCCTACTAACTAGCATGTTTAGCTTGTCAGTACTATTGTATGAATATGGACGATGTTTATGTATCTATTGGAACACTCGTTACTCAGGTCCCTTTTTATTATTGTACGGAGGAGTTTGTATATTATCGCTTCCGCTTGCTATCGATATGGTTCATCTCTGACCTGTGTGAATCCTAGGACCTCGAGAGAGTTTATACTTGCAGGGATTCATTCGCTCGTGCCCGGAACACGGAGCGTGACATCCCCGTTTGCTTGGCATCAGAGTAAGGTCAGCTCGATCCAAAATTGATTTAGGATTGGAGTGATAAGGAGAATTAAGGTGGGACAAGGACGGGTAGCGAGACCTTAGGAAGCTTACTAGAATAAGGCACGAGATGCATGGCATATGGCTTGGCGCATGTGATTGGTATGTGGTCTTGTCAAGATTGTGGTAATTATTGAAGATTAAGTTCCATGTTGAGCGCTGGGAGTCATTTCTGGATTTTGGTCCACTAAGTGAATGGGCATGGCTAGTTTTGGTGAACCCTTAGGGTAAACGAGATTGAGAAACAGCGATGAACTGCTTATTGAAGTGCCTTTGGAATTGGTTGTGTGAAAGGTCGTTGTGATGTGACTATTTCTATTAAGGCATAGTTTGGTATCTCTAAACTTGATTAGATGAATTAGTTACTCACTCCATGATGAAATTGTGGTGGTCCAGGCTTAGTAAAAGCATATAAGGATGAGTAATCCGTCTAGGAGACCTAGAAGGCCTAGGGACGAAACCTCTAGTTTGAGGCTACCCGTAGGAAAAGACCTGAAAATGGACGGAGTATTGAGGGCGCTCGAAAGGATTGGCGACCTCATCGACAGGTAGGCCCAGGATAGGGATGCTACCATAGCCCAAGCGGTGGAAGCCGCGATAGTTGCCGTCAACACCAATAACGGCAATAACGGGGGCAATGTAAACAATGTCGATGACGACCAAGATAATAAGGTAGTGAATGCCAAAGAAGAGATTGTTGTGGCCTGGAAGATGGGCCAACTGGTCGAGCAATTTACCAAGCTGAAGCCAACCCAATTTGATGGGACTGGAGACCCTGAACTAGCACCAAGATGGATCGAGAAACTAGAGAAGGCCTTTGGAGTCTTGAGATGCACGGATGAAGAGAATGTACTATTGGCGGTGCACTAGTTGGAAGGTACCGCAAACGACTGGTGGGCTGCCACCAAGAATGGAGTCTTTCCATAAGGAACAGCCTTGACCTGGAATGCCTTTACTGTGACATTCAATGACAAATATTTCTCGTAGACAGCTCGGGAAAGGAAGCAAGTAGAGTTCTTGCAACTACATCAGAATGAAGCTGAATTCTCCAGACTGTCGAGGTACGCACCCCGATCGGTAGAGGATCTCTTGGAGAAGGCACGAAAATTTTGGGATGGAATGAGGCCTGAGCTTCGTAGTCGATGATAGCCCTGAATTTGAGAACCTATAAGGAAATCTACGAACGGGGACAAATGATTGAGAGGGACCTGAAGGAGAGGAATGTCGCATTTGGATCGCGGTTTAATTCGTTCAAAGACAATCACCAGATTGGTAAGAGACCAATGACTGGCAATAGGTGCTTTGTCCCTCCGATGAGAAAGAATATTGTGAAGCCGCCGAACCTCATGAATTGGAGTTGTTGCCTCTGTGGCAAAAGGCATGGTAATGGACCATGTCCAGCAAGAACTGGAGTATGCTTCAAGTGTGGTCAGATGAGCCACCAAATGAGGACTTGCCCGAACTGAGCTCCAGCAAATAGACCTCAAGGGCAGCGACCACAGGCTGGACCGTCGGCTGCCACTCTCCAAGTTGATCAGAATCGACCTCCAGCTTTGGGAAGAGTTTATGCGGTAGCCCGTAAAGAGGTAGAAGAAACACCAGGCGTGGTCACAGGTACAGTTTATTTGTGTGACCAAGCCGCGTATGCTTTGTTTGATCCTGACGCAATATACTCGTTTATATTTGCTTGGTTTGCTGATTTGGTTGATATGAAGTTAAAATCGCTGAGTTGATTCTGCATGTTGCCACCCCGTTGAAAGATAATGTGAAGGTTTCATTGAGCTGTACTAACTGTAGGATCGTAATTGGTGGTAGTAAGAAGAATATTGATTTAGCTGTGCTGCCCATATATGATTTCGATGTGATCATAGGAATAGACTGGTTGGGTAAACATGTGACAGTAATGGATTGTGGTAGTAGGATAATTTGTTTCTACCCCGAAGGTCACCCTAGTTTCGAATTTGTGGGAAGTCGACGAGGAATCTCAATTCCTTTAGTCTCGTCTCTTGAAGTGACAAAGTTGATGACTGAATGATGTCAGGCGTAGTTAGTCGTGGTTATGGACACGACTGCCGAGGGGCCCAAATTAGAAGGTATTCCGGTAGTACGTGAGTTTCGTGACATATTTCCTTAAAAGTTAACAGGATTGCCACCAGAGCGAGAAATAGAATTCATGATTGAGTTAGCTCCCGGAACGGAACCGATCTCGAAGACACCCTATAGGATGTCATTATCAGAACTGAAGAAACTTAAGGTGCAGATGCAGGAATTACTGGACAAGGGATTCAGTAGACCGAGTGTTTCATCGTAGGGAGCGCTGGTGTTGTTTGTAAGGAAAAGGATGGATCCTCGCGTCTATGCATCGATTATAGATGGTTGAATCAAGTGACAATGAAGAATAAGTACCCACTGCCGAGGATTGATGACTTATTTGATCAATTGTAAAGAGATGCAGTATTCTCTAAGATTGACTTGAGAAATGGGTATCACCGGTTGAGAATTAAGAAGGAAGACATACCTAAGACCACTTTTAGGACAATGTATGGTCATTACGAATTCACTGTGATGCCTTTTGGACTGGCCAATGCTCCAGCCGCATTTATAGACTTGATGCATCGGGTGTTCAAGGAATTCTTGGATAGATTTGTCATAGTTTTAATCGATGATATCCTGATTTACTTAAGGAGTAACGAAGAACACAAAGAGCATCTGATGATTGTTTTATAGACCCTAAGGGAACACTCGTTTTACGCAAAATTTAGCAAATGCGAGTTTTGGCTGAATAAAGTGGCATTTCTTGGTCATGTTGTGTCTGGAGAAGTGATTGCGGCGGATCCTGCAAAGATTGAAGCCGTTATGAACTGACCTAGACCTACTACGGTCACGGAAGTCCGAAGTTTCTTAGGATTTGCAGGGTGTTACAGACGTTTTGTGGAGAAGTTTTCATCCATAGCCATTCCACTAACAAGATTGACTAAGAAAGAGACTATATTCGAGTGGACAGATAAGTGTGAAAGGAGTTTCCAAGAGCTCAAACATCGGTTAATGACCGCACCGGTATTTGACGATTTCATCAGGACCTGAAGGATATTAAATATATAGCGATGCTTCGCTAAAGGGACTAGGTTGTATGCTAGTGCAACATGAAAAAGTAGTGGCCTACGCGTCCTAACACTTGAGATCTCACGAGATGAATTATCCGACTCACGATTTGGAGTTAGCAGCGATCATCTTTGCTCTGAAGATTTGGAGGCATTATTTGTAGGGCGAAATGTTCCAGATTTATACTAACCACCAGAACCTGAAGTATCTGTTTTCCTAGAAGAAATTGAATATGAGGCAGTGTCGATGGATGGAGCTGCTTAAGGATTATGATTGTGACATATTGTATCACCTTGGGAAGGCAAATAGAGTCACGGATGCGCTCAGTCGGAAATCGAGCATTGTTTGTGTAATGGTGAAAGAATGGTCGTTATTTGAGAACTTGAGAGATTCTGAGTTCATATTGGAAGTCTGTTAGTTATTCAGTTTGATAACCACGCTGAGAATAGAACCTGAGATCTAGGAAAGGATAAAATCCTTGCAGCATGCAGACCCAGAAATTTAGAAAATCTTGGAAACGGTCGCAACAAAAAGGAAACCAGAGTTCCGAGTATTAGAGGATGGAATTCTGAAATTTCGAGGGCGTCTATGCATGCCAAAGGACGAAAAGCTTAGAGAAAGTATTTTATCAAAGGCTCATAAGAGCAATTATAGTATCCACCCAAGAAGCACGAAGATGTATCAGAACTCACGTCAACACTACTGGTGGAACGGGATGAAAGTAGACGTAGCCAAATACGTGGCAAGGTGCTTAACATGCTAGCAGGTGAAGGCACGACATTGTAAGCCTGGTGGATTACTACGGCCACTAGAAATTTCTGAGTGGAAATGGAAGCACGTAACAATGGATTTTGTGATGGGAGTCTCAAGGAGTCAGAGAGGCCATGATTCTATTTGGGTAGTCGTGGACAAGTTGACCAAGTCTGCACACTTCATCCCTGTACGAAAGGATTTCACAATGGACATATATGTCGAATTATATATGCGGCAGATAGTGAGACTACATGGGATACCCATGATGATCACATCAGACAGAGACTCCAAGTTCACAGCGAACTTCTGGAAAAGTCTTCAAGATACCATGGGAACTCGACTGTAATTTAGTACAGGATATCATCCACAAACGGACAGACAATCGGATAAAACAATTTAGACGCTCGAGGACATGTTGCATTTGATGGATGGGAGGATCAGCTGCATTTGGTGGAATTTGCATATAATAACAACTATCAGCAGAACATTCAAATGGCACCATTTGAAGTACTCTATGAAAGAGCTTGTAGAATCCCGATTTACTGGGACGAGGTTGGAGAAAGAAGTATTACAGGCCCAGAGTTGGTAGAGCAATCGGTGAAAGCGGTAAAGATAATTCGAGATAGACTGAAGACGGCACAGAGTCGTCAGAAGAGTTATGCGGATAAACAGCGTAAACCTTTAGAATTTCAAGTAGGCGATCATATTTTCCTTAAGGTGTCGTCGATGAGAGCATTATCTCGATTTGGAAAGAAAGGAAAACTGAGCCCAAGGTACGTAGGTCCATTTCAGATTCTGGAGCGGATTGGGACCTTAGTCTACAGGCTGGCCTTATCGCCTAATCTATCCCAAGTGCATAACGTCTTCCATGTGTCAATGCTATGGAAGTACGAGCTGGACCCAACACACGTGTTGGATTACGAAGTCATAAAAATGGATGACAGAGTATCCTGTATAGAAAATCCAATTAGGATCGAAGACCGAAAGGAGCAAATTCTGAGGAATAAAACGATTCCAATGGTCAAAGTTGTTTGGGAGCACCATGGAACCGAAGGCGCTACGTGGGATAGTGAGGAAACGATGAGGCGTCAATACCCTCATTTGTTTGAGTAACGGGTTTATTGTAAATTTTGAGAATGAAATTTTTGAAAGGGAGGAAGAGCTGTGACATTCTGATTTTTCCTGTCATTTCAAGACTCATTAATGAGAATGTATATAACGATGTATTTAAGTCGTATCTCGCTCGGATCTGATCAATCTCTAGTTGACTAACCAAAAGGGAAAGGTTAACGCTAGACAAGGTACGTGGACTTAGGAAACTCGAATTGAAAATGACACTTTGACCATAAAGATTGTCGAGGAAACATTTAGAGCCACAAAAGTTTATCTAATAACGATTAAGGAATGCATTGCTAGCGTTATATGATTGGAGCGCGGGTGATGCTGCTTAACCAATATATAATTTGTAAAATTTTTCTAAATCGAATAGTGACGATCGAGACCGTCGGAACTAGTGATAGACTCTCACAGTTACATGACAACCAAATTCGCCATGAAATGACGAGCCCTAATTGTGATATGAATCACAGGGTCGATACGCGTAACGTCTGCAAAAGCCATCCGTCAGTCCGGGATAGGCTAGAATCGCATTGGATAGAGAAATGATCCAGAAACAAGTCTTGAAATTTGAAAAAGGAGAATCAAGAATTCCAGCATTATAATTGGATTAGTCGTCTCCTTATCGAAGAAAATTGAAATTAGAAAAATGACGTTCCGGACGTCGAGGGTAAAATTATCATTTTGCCCCTCAAACCTTGGCCTTGTATTTATAATCGAATGAGGGAATTTTGGTCACTAACATACCCCCATAGATGCCGAAAATCAAAGGGAATGAGAGCCATTGGATGAAGCATTGATTGATCCTTAGACAAGTGTCAAAGGATTAAGCTTTGATGGAGATGTGAACACTTTTAACCTACTATTCAACCAATTTGGCCAAGCCATTTTTGTGTGTGTATATATATATATATATATATATATATCTTCTAAGCCGAAACCCCCTCCAATCTTCCATTTCTCTTCTTCTTCTTCTTCTTCCTCTTCAGGCCAAGAAGCCTGCCGCCCGACCAGGTTCTGCCGCCCGACCAGGTTCTGCCGCCGTTGTTCGCCACTTCCGAACGCCTTTGTTGGCCACAGCCTGGACCCGAGCCGACCACCAGCCCGTTCCTCATCCTCTTACCGACATTCTTCAAGTGGAATCACGGCATTTGACCACCTGAGGGCCTTCGGCCAGCCATTCTCCCGAAAGTCGACGAAAACTGTCGCAGCTGGAGGTAAGCCACTGTTTAGGCTCCGTAGAACCCCGAAACCTTTGAATGTTTCTGTCAATTTTTTTGGAAATTTAGAGGATACACAGATTGAGTTGTGGTAAAACGTTTGGATGAATTTGATGGAGTTTTGATCCCAAATGAGTCTTGTGTTTGAAGGACCAGAACTAATAGGTGGAAGACCCGGAGGAACCGGCGCCGTTCAAGGACTTTTCGGCGTCGCCTTGGCTTCAAATTTTCGGTGAGGCTTCCCAAACCCCAGAACTACATATTAGCAAGTAGATTAGTGGCTAAATTGAGGATTTAAGTCAGTTTAAGGGTTGAATAGTTGGCTAAATTGACATGTGCTAGGATGTCGATGAACATGTCAATGAGGTTTACGTTTCATGGATTGGCGAATTGAGCAAAAACCATTGACGAATTGGATGAATTTCCTTAGGTTATACGGTTGGATTGTTCTTAAACTAATAGGATCGAACATTGAGGAGCTTGGGAAGAGATTTTTGTTGAATTGAGCTTGAGGTAAGGAATTTCTAAACCTTGACTAGAAGGATTGGACTCCATTGGGTGGATTGAGTGTGAATTTCATTGATTCCTAGAAGTTTATGGCGAGATTGTCCTATGTGAGTCCTTGAGAGATGTAAACGACTTGCATGATTGAAAATGCTTGTGTCACGACTTGATTGTCGCTTTTGATTGTTGAATTTGATTGTCTCGCAAGCCGTAGGTGTGATGTTTGTGTATAAGTTGCACTTGATTATGTGTTATGAATTAAAGTGAATTTATGGCATGTTTGAGAATTGTGTGACTCCTTGAGGCGTACGAGACGCGGGGTTGTGTGGGTGGATGCCCTGAGGCGCTGAGGCGCGGGGTTTGAATTGAATGCTACCTTGAGGCATACGAGACGCGGGATTGAGATGGTCATAGTCCTAATGTGATGAAACACGGGGACGAAGTTTGAGATATGTCGACACAGGCCTGAATTGAGATTGAAAACCTAATGCGTTTACGCGAGTTTGTCAATGTGATGGTCTGAGGCGTATTTATGTGGACCGGGCCTGAGGCGTTCTAAATACGGGCGTGATAATGAGGAGGTATGAAAGGGTGGAAGGTGAAATCTGACTTGGCAATGTATGTTTAATTCTGATGTTGTGTATGGTGCCATGATTGCATGCTTGACTCTTGTTTTACCCGCATGGTATTTAATGACTGTTGAATGTCTTCTGTGAAAGCATGTGCATTTTGTCCCTGATTGCATTCGTCTGAGTGTACGGTCAGCCTAACTTGGGGTTAGAACCTACCTTACTGAGATGTAAATCTCACACCGTTGTGGGACCCCATTTTTCAGATTCTAGACCGTGATCAAGTGGCCAATCAGATTTGGTGACCCGAAAGAGATGTCGATATATTTTGATGAGTTCCCGGACGGACAGGGAACCGTGTTCGTTAGGACATGCACCGTAGCTTGGGTTGATGAGGGTAGGAGCAGTTGGAAGCCTCATATATATGATGCCTGGTTTAGAAAGGTAAGGGATGTTTCTACAAGGCCACTAAAGCCCATTGAGGTACCCTGTGGGGTAATCCCTAACTGGTATCATCGCGCTCGGGATTCAGTGGAGGCCGAGGGGTCAGTAGCTGGCTCGAGGAATTTTCTTGAGAGGACCCCGACCTTAGAGGACACCGATGAGGTCATCGAGATTGAGGCTACCGAGGATGACCAGATGGATCCGTCTGCTGATGAGATACTCGAGGACACCGGGGAGGTTTGCCTGAGACACTCTCGGAGTACGAGCTATCTGAGGATACCGAGGATACTGATGACTCCAGCAGCTCGACTTAGGAGTTCATGTTTCTGTTCTGATATTTTGATGGTGACCTCGATGCCTGTCCCTTTTGTAGAGTAGTGATGATCGTCTTTTGTACCAGCCTCGTCACCCCTATTGACCAGCATGTTTAGTTTGCTAGTACTCTTGTATGAATATGGATGATGTTTATGTATCTATTAGTACTCTCATTACCCAGGTCCCTTTTTATTATCATACGGAGGAGTTTGTATATTATCGCTTCCACTTGCTATCGATATGGTTCATCTCTCGACTTGTGTGAATCTTGGGACCTAGAGAGAGTTTATGCTTGCAGGAAGTCACGCGCTCGTGCCTGAAACGCGGGGCGTGACAATTGCAAGTTCATCCAGGTGTCTCAAGTCGGCGACAATTAGCTAATGGAATAGCAATATCACCTTGATGACTCGTTAAACGGGGTTAGTAGGAGGCTCTATAGAGGGACCGAGCAAAGGGCGCCATGGACAAATCTAAGGAATGATCCTCACTCTTTTTCTATTCACACCCTTTTGCTCTCTCTCTCAAATCTAAAAGAGATAGATCAGATTAGTTGAATTCTCATCTTTACCAAGTTGGAGGGTCGTATCCAAATGGCAACGGACAAGCTTATCCAACTTAACATAGATGTTGCCTATTAGGAAATAAAATTTTCTAATTTAGATTTAGAAAATATTTTTTATTATGAAAATATGTCCAATTAGTCCAATTGAGATCCAATTTTTGAAAATTGTGATAAAAAATTAGGGTTTGATGTGAAAAATTTGCTCCTTGAATTTTTTCGAAAATTTCAGTAATTCATACATAGAAACCAGCAAGCAACCGATATGTAATTCAGGAGAATCGACATCGAAAATATTCTAGAAACTTACCTTAAAACCCTCACAAAAATATGCATGGTTAGTAATAAACAAACGTGCAAACAATAGCTTATTTTCAAACCAAACAACATGTTTATAGTGTAAAAATAGCAGCAAAAATACATAAAAAATAGCATGCAAATAATCAAAATTGACCTTAAATTAATCCTAACAAGTGCATGAGACTTACCTTGATTCATCAGGTGAAACTCAAGCCGATTTGAGGTGAGACAAAGGAGCGAATAACACTTTCATAGTGGGTAGGCTAATCTAGAAAATGGGCGGCAGGGCAGCAACTTCGTGAGGTTGGAAGGAAGGCTATGTGCATTGGATGGTCATGTTATCAGTGGCTAGTCATAAATCGTTGAATTTTGAACGTTTTGATTCCTAGACCACATCGATCAGAGCACAGATGGCGACGCACGGTCAATTGGCGCGAAACTGGGCTGGATTGCCAACGGGTTTGAACTTCGTGATTTCTAAGGGCTGGAAGGGAGGCTTTTCGACGTCAGATCAAGGCACTATCAGTGGCGAGTGATAGATGGTCGAATTCTAAACATTTTGATACATGGACCATGTCAATCTGAGCACGATTGGAGACGCACGGTCAATTGGCGCGAAATTACGCTAGGCTGCCAACGAGATTAAACTTCGGTTGAATCTCTCTCTCTCTCTCTCTCTGTGACATTTTAATTTTCCTAGTGCAAACTGGCAGCGATCAATTGAGATCGTACGAGTGCTTGCCTTGCCTCCTAACTTGTCCCAAGTACACAACGTCTTCCATGTGTCAATACTACGGAAGCACTAGCCGGACCCAACGTATGTACCAGATTACGAGGTTATCGAAGTGGATGACAGAATATCTTACGTAGAAAAGCCAGTCAGGATCGAAGATCGAAAGGAGCAAGTTATGAGGAACAATACGATTCCATTAGTCAAAGTCGTTTGGGAGCACTATGGAACCGAAAGCGCTACATGGGAAAGCGAGGAAACGATGAGGCGTCAATACCCCCATTTGTTTGAATAGATGGGTTTATTATAATTTTCGAGGACGAAATTTTTGTAAGGGGGAAGAGTTGTGACATTCTGATTTTCCTGTCATTTCGAGACTTATTAATGAGAATATATCTAACGATGTATTTCAGTCGTATCTCGCTCGGATCTGATCAAATTTGAATTAACTTACCAAAAGGAAAAGGCTAACGCGAGATAAGGTACGTGGATTTAGGGAATTCGAATAGGAAATGACACTTTGACCATAAGGATTGTCGAGGAGACATTTAGAGCCACAAAAGGTCGATGTAAGAACGATTAAGGAATACATTGCTAGCGTTATATGATTGGAGCACGGGTGATGCCGCTTAACCAACTTATAATTTGCAAAATTTTCCAAAATCGAACAATGACAATCGAGACGGTCGGAACTAGTAATAGACCCTCGCGATTACATGACAACCAAAGTCGTCATGACTGATGAGCCCTAAGTATGATATGAATCACAGAGTCGATACGCGTAACGTCTGCAAAAGCCACCTGTCAATTCGAAGTCACATTTGATAGAGAAATGATTCAAAGACGAGTCTCGAAATTAGAAAATTGAGAATCAAGAATTCCAACATTATAAATCGATTGGACGTCGCCTCATCGAAGAAGATTTGAATTAGAAAAACGACGTTCCTGACGCCGAGGGTAAAATTACCATTTTGCCCCTTAAGCCTTGGCCTTACCTTAATATATGGATAAGGACATTTTAGTCATTGACCACATACCCTAGTTGCCGAAAATTAGGAGGAATGGCAGCCCTTGGATGAAAAATTGATTGACATATGGATAGGTGTCAAAAGATGGAGCTTTGGCATTTATTGATTGGCTTTTTACCTACCATTACACCTTGGTTGACTCTCAAAATTTGTGTGTAGCCTTATCACTCCTTCCATTCAGCTGAATCCCCTCCTCATCCTTCATCTTCATCATTTCTTTTTCCCCTTCATGCCAAGAATAGCTCCAGCCCGACCAGCCACTGATAGTCCCTTTGCATCGCTCGACCGCCCCCACCGGTGACTTCTAGCCATCGTGTTGACCACCATCACCTTCCTCAGCCTCTTTCCGACCATCTCCAACTCGAAACTCGGCGTTTGACCCACTGTTGAGCTCCACCCAACCATTCTCTCGAGAGTCGACGGAATCCATCGCAGTTGAAGGTAAGTCACCGTTTGAGCTTCGTAGAACTTCGATTTGTCTCAAACATTCGGCCAATTTTTGTGGATATTTAGGGAACATATATGCTGAGTTGTGGTAAAAGGTTTGCATGAATTTGATGGAGTTTGACACCAAAATGGTGCTGTGGTTGAAGGGCAGAAATTGACCGGTAGAAGACTTGGAGAACACGGCGCCATTCGTGGACCATTTGCCGACGCCTTGACCCCAAATTTTCGGTGAGGCTTCCCAACATGTAGAAATATGTGTTAACAAGTAGATTAGTGGATAAATTGAGAATTTAGGTTGGATTATGGGCTGATTGAGTGAGATGTACACATAACCGAAAATGCCCTGTTTCGGTTCTGTGTGTACAGAAATTTTAGGGGCTGGTCATGGGAGAATTGAGCTCTAAATTCTTTGTTGAGATGTATTATAATGTCAATGGATATGTTATTAAGGTTTATGCTTGGTGATTTGAGGATTTGATAAGGAAAAATTGATGAAATGGATTGAACTATCTTAGGTGGATGACTGCCCTATTTTGGACTCTTCGGGGCCAAACTCTTGAAGTGATTAGAGAAAGATTTTTGTCGATTTAAGCTCAAGGTAAGGAGTTGCTAAACCTTGGCTAGGAGGATTGGACTTGACTGGGTGATTTGGGTGCGGATTAAGTTAGTTTTCGTGAGTTATGGCATAATTGTCCAATGTTCGTCATGGTTTATGGATGATTGCTTGAATGCTTGCTTACATATGCCATGAATTGATTGCCCTGTGTGAGTGATAAAATTAATTGCCTTGCATGCCATAGATATCTAGCTAGATGAGTAAGGTTGTGCTTGATGATGAGGTTTGATTTGAAATGATATCTGGCATGCATGAGGATTTGTGATACCCTGAGGCATTGAGACGCAGAGTTGTATTGAATTATACCTTGAGACGTTGAGACGCGGGTTTGTGTTGCATTGTACCCTAATGAGTTGAGACGCGAGGTTGTGTAGAATTGGCCAATGTCCTGATACGTTAAGACACGTGATGGAATTTGATATGTGTCGACGTAGGCCTGGAATGACATTTGGAAACCTGATGTGTTTACGCGGATTTACCGATCGAATGGTCTGAGGCGTAATTATGCGGACCAAGCTTGAGGCATTTTAAACGTGGGCGAGAACCATGAGGAAGTTGGAAGGGTGGAATCTGTGACTTGATTTAGTATCGACATGCCTAACTTGATTGACATGATATGATGCTATTACTGTTTGGTTGACAATCGCATGCATCTTTGTAGCATATTGATTAATGAGTGCATCATATTGTTGAGTGCATATTCTTGTTCATTGTTTGGATTCATCTGAATGTACGATTGACCTAATCTAGGGATAGGACCTATCTTACTGAGATGTAAATCTCACCCCGTTGCGGGACCCTATTTTCAAATCCTAGACCGTGAGAATACTGCCGACCAGACTAGGTGACCCGAAGGAGATGACTATGTATGTTGACGAGTTCTTGGATGGACGGGGAACTGTGTACGTTAGAAAGTGTACAATAGTTTGGGTCGATAGAGGTGAAAAGGACAGGAAGCCTCATAGTTTTGAGGCTTGGTTTCGTAGGGTAGATGAGATTAGTACTGGACCACTGAAGTCCACTAAGGTACCCCGTAGGGTTATTCCTAGTTGGTGTCATCCCACTCAGAATTCTGTGGAGGTCAAGGGATCCGTCGCTAGTTCGATGAACATTCCCGAGAGGACCCCAACCCTAGAAGACACAGTTGAAGTGATTGAGATCGAAACCTCAGAGGGTAATCTGGTGGAGCAACTAGAGAACGAGACGATGAAGAATACCATAGAGGTACGCTCTGAGACTTTCTCGGAGTACGAGCCTATCAAGGATGCAGAGGAGATTGTCGACTCCACCAGTTCAACTTAGTGGTATCTAACTTGCTGTAATTTTCTTTTGATGATGGTATCGTAGGCCAGTTTCTTTTGCAAACTTGTTATTGATGTATTTTGACGCAATACCGTTACCTCGACCCATTTGTAGGACTAGTTCTCCTACACTTTTGTACGAACTCTTGGAATGTATGTATACATGTTATATTCTCGCTATCTAGGCTCCCATGGATGTTTGTACGGAGGAGTATATGATATCACTTCCGCATGCTTTTTCTATTGTGCATCTCTTGATAACTAAATCTTGGGATTCGAGAGTTTACTTATAGGGAGTTGGCGCCCGTGCCCGGGGTGCAGAGTGTGACATCCTCTCGATTTTTTTTTTCTAAATGTGTCTCAATGTGTGGAGCCCTACTCTGGCTGTACATGAAAAAATTGTGTAGCCCCCCTCCATAATGCCCATGTATATAGGGGCGTAGTTAGCGTTTCTTGCCCATATCTCTTTCCTATTTTAATTCAATGTATATATTCTGATAGCCCCGCCAATCTTTGATATTATCGTATCAATTTGCTCATGCCCTTTAACATTTGATATATGATAATATCGAGATTAATTGCTCACAAACCAATATTTTAAATTTTAACAAAGTTCATTGATTCCGCCGCCGGTCCCAAAAATAATGTAATGCATGCTAAAATAAACATGAAAAAATGATTTAATTATTTTTTGTAGGAACTAAAATCAATTCCTGATTTTTATGAAAAAATAAATGGCTAAAAAGGGTAGTCAAAATTTAGGTGTCAATAATATAAAATTTTTTATTTTTTTTTTGGGAAAGTGAGAGTTTTAACCGATGGCCATATTTGAAGTTAACTTTTACTAGATCACATAAGGGTATAAAACTAATTTGATTACATTAATAAGTTAAGTGGATTTATCTTACAACGCACATCACCTCCACTATTCATGCGCACATAATAGACTAGGTGGACCTTTTAACTTCAAGAGCTTCCAACAATAATTTGGAAGGATTCCCATCATTTATTGAATATAACAGCTGGTGATTAATGCGTATTCACATTATCTATTCATATATTATATATATATCAAAGGGATATATGACAACAGTGAACCGACCAATGAAAAAAAAAGGTCAATGCTTTTATCTTTTCTTTTGTCCTATTTATTTTTTAAGCTCCTAAAATCTCGGTATTTGTTTTCTCCTTGTTTTTTTATTTCGTCTTTTTAATTAGTCGTCTTCTATGTAAATTAAAAAAAAATGAGTCTTCTTCTTGAACATTATTTAATTAAATCCCAGCTAGTAGATTAGGTGAATTAAAATAAGTGGATTTAAGGTTGTTGGGTCGATACATTTTCAGAAGTTGAGCAAAAATAGATGAGGTGTTCCCACTTGTTCAGTTATTGTGATATGTTAATGTGTGGAAGGTTGAAGACGAAAATGAGACTCCTAACTTTGCTTTCTCTTTTGGAATCTCCAATCCAAATCTCAAACATTATTTTTAATTTCGTGATCCTGAGTGTCGACTGAGATAATATGGCCTCCTTCGGGTTAGTATAGCCTTATTGCCTAAAGGGACTGGGAACTAGTTTTGATGGCATGAGAGATTCTTCGCTTCGTTGAAATTCAAGAATGACATGATGACTATAGTTTACCTTGCTTGTATAAATGCCCATCTCTTCCACTGTTTCGAACTATAATTACCTACTCCAATTCATCTTTTAGTCCCAGTCATCATGTTAAACTTTATTTTCAGGATAGCGGGTGCAATGAGGAGCCATTTAATTTGAGGGCCCGTCCTTCCCTCGGGGAGGAACACAAATATGAACAAAGAAAATGCAGTTGGAACAAAAAATGAAGCACCCACTACCCGAATTACCCGATCAAGGACTAAAGCATTGGGCATGACGGCAGGGATACTCCCATCCTGGAGGTCTCTTTTAAACGGGAACAAAAACATGCTGTCTGTGCAAAGGCCAGCCGAATATTGCCTTGTTCGTGGGCTTAATCGCACGACTTTGGGCTCAAATTAGGCTCTAATTACCTAAACCATTAATTATAAGCCTCAAACAATTAAGCAAGAGTAGATGGGCCGCATTAAATCTGAAAACAGGTCCAAAGACATTAATAAAACTCGACACCCCCCAACGATGCCCTGTCGAATTTTCATTCCATACTTAGTACGATCGCTTATAAATTTAAGAACAATTTCTTGCCGTTGGTGCAAAATAATGCAAATGTATGACTGACAAAACAATAAATATGCAATGTATGAGAAATTATTTTTGCGAGAATTATGATTAGCCCTCATTTTATGCTTAAATAAAAGAATTTCTGTAAATCAAAATTTAAGTGTCAACATCATTTACAACCCACATAAAATAAGTCCAACCCATTAACAATCCATTTTCTTGAAAAATGGGTCAAATATTGGTTTAGAACCCATATTGACATCCCTAGTCGTGAGGTAGTCTCAGGGATAACCTTGACATGTGAAAAGTGATACGGAATTAAGTAAATTTTTTGTTTAAGAATAAGTATGGTGATTTCTCATTAAACTATGTACTCCAAGACAGACGATATTAGGAAAGAGTAAAAAATTATGCTGCCTTTTTCTTCTTCTTCCTAGTTACAGTTAAATTACATGCATTTGAAACACATGATCCGTCAATTTCAACGTATCTCGCGTTGAGACTCCTATGATCTGACGGATCATGTGCATTTTGAATTCTTGTGAAGATTACTGTAGCTTTCAAATCATGTCACTACCTGATCACTTGGATTAACCAAGAGCCACAGCAGAGATCTAATGTTAGATGGTTTATTTGACTATAATATTTCAAATATGGAAGTAAGTTTAAGTATTAAGCAACTCATTTTCTGATTTTTTTCTGGGGTACTAGGATGCACGATAATAATATTCTTAGCATGTAAGAGTGTATTTAAAGCATATCATGTGCAGAGTGCATTTAAAGCATATCATGTGCAATACGGACGCATAACGTGTGGAAGTGTGTGCCCGGTGATCCAATCCTGGAGACTTCGCACATTGGGACATGAATGCGCAAAAGGAAGAGACGCTTAAAAATTTAAAAAATCGTCATTGACCGTCAAACTTACGACTTTGCAACATGGCGTCATCATAGATCTCGTAGGAACTTTCATTTTATAATGCTAACAAATAAACGGAGGCTAATATTTTCATTCTCATGTTGGCTAAGACACTCATTTTTGTTAGTTAACTTACTAAAATATTCTTATCTTTTCTTTAATTAAATATTTCTTTTCGTATCAGGCTAACTAACAAATCTACCTTCACTTTTAGTCGATCTTGATAAAAATATAAAAGTAAAATTGATAACAAAATAGAAAAGATTAATGTATTAAAAGCATAATAAAATATTAAAGATATTTGTATTTATATTTGTATTAACAAAGGATAAATGCATAAATGAAAAAAAGTGAAATTTCATACAATTCAACTCTTTATATAAATAAAGGAGTTAATATCGATTGTAAATTCAATCTCGTAGCAAGTGGATCACCGTACGTGAGTTTGAAAGTGCATAATATGTAAATAAATTTTCAAGCCTATCTTGTAATTCATATTAAAATTTGAAAACATTAAAAAATAGAAATAAGTGATTTGAAATTTTACAAACCTACAAGTCCATTTGAAAATTACCCATGAGATCAAAATTTGCTTGATAGTTATATTGGATTTTAAATTTCAACTTTGTAATAAAATTTTTGTGAAATTATTTAATAAAAACTAGACAGATAATTATTTATTTTTAAACCGTTATAACTAGAAATTCCTAACATTTCTAATTAAAAGCATGAGATCATAAATTAAAAATAACGAACTTCTTTAGGAAGAGTGATCATATGATTCATTATAGAATGATATTTTAACTGGGTGTAATTTGACATTTATATTGTGAATTTAATTTTTAAAAGGAAAAAATAGAAATAAAGATAGTTTTGTTTGTTAGGCTGGTAAAAAAAGAAACAATAAGTTGAAGAAAGAGAAGGATATTTCGATCTATTGATTGAAAATAAGAGTATCTTAGTTAAAATGAGAATAAAAATAGCGCGGTCCTAAATAAATTGATGAGTCAGTTGATTAGTGTCCGGTCCACCAATTCCGAGCTACATCAATCGTCTACCGTAAATTTGCCATATCGGAGTCTTCCATGGACCGGGTCTTGCAGAAGATGAATGTTGAATGAACATGGCACTCATGGATGCATTGGTTTCACGGAATGCTCAAAATTTGAAAAGTGTTTTTTTGAAAGATGATCGGTTATATCGTTCAAAAAAATTAGTCTAACGGAGAATGTTGTCAACATCGATAGCAATTGATTCCTTACTATTTTACGGAAGCCAAAATTTTTTTTTTTGGTAAGTAAAAAAAGGAAAAATAATTTTAGTTCATTCATTTTTGTAAACGAAGCAAATGATTGTTCTTAGGAAAATATTTTTCAAATATTAGGTTTTTCGTGAAATAAGCAGATCAAAGATGCAATTCCTAGTCTTTTAAGTTTTTTAAGTTTAACCTGTGGTGTTTGAGTACAGCGGAGGTGATGAGGTTCGGTTGCTGATTCTTTATTGATCCAATGGGAAAATCTAAGTCCGCAGAAAAGGACATCTTTAAAACGTATCATGTTGTATCTTCTGTTGACTATGATATTTCAAAATATGGAAGTAAGCTTAAGTATTAAGAAGCCCATTTTTCGGATTTTTATTGGGGCTACTGGGACGCACGATGCGGAGATTTCTAGGTTGTAGCAGTACATACATGCGCGACGTGGACCATAAGATGTGCACAGTTGTGCCATGTGATCCATGCCTTGACACTCGACACTTGGAACTTGATTGTGCAAAAAGAAAAAAAAAACTCTTAAAAAATTAAGCGTCGGTCATTGAATGGAACGGATAGGATACGCATGCGACAGTGCGTTCCGAATGGACCAAGCTCCGATGCCCGCTGGCCAAGAAGGCTTTCTCCGAAACCACAGGAGTAGCAACCTTTGAAATTTTGACAAGAGTTACTTTTTAGATAGCATGGTACGATAAAAATTGTAACCTATGTTCGGAGAGAGATATTGTCTAGTGTAGAAACAAATGCGAAAAATCAAATACATAACACAAGAATTTACATAATTCGATCAAGGTGATTTATGTCCACGGGCGAAGCAAAACAAGATTCCACTATAATCAAATAGATTACTTATTACAAACGACTGAAACAAAGTACATGGCTCATAAATGTCTTATACAGAAAAACCTCGATTTAACAAAATAAACCATAACCGCGGCATAAATAGAGCTTAAAAAAAATTTCTCAACTTTTAGGCCGCACAAAAAATATGTCGGATCGGGTGATAAACTAAATCGAGTGCATAAAATTCAAGATATATTTAACATCTAGGCCTAAAGTCACTCGATTCCATTGGTTTTCATCTTTTTTCTTTTTTCTTTATCTGGATTTGTGCAATGGATTGAAGAATTCGCGGATATGGGAAAAACCTCAAATTTATTGTTAGTCAAGGAAAATGACTCGTGGTAAAGAGGGGCCGGCACACTGAAGGTTGAATACAAAATGTGTGCGCCCGGCCACTTCGACTAAACGAGCCGCCCTGCGCTTTTTATATGATAGACATGTGACATAGTCCCACACGTCTTTAATTTATCTCTACCCGTGCTTGTCTCGAGGACTATTAATTAATGTGTGCGTGCAAATCCTTCTACTACATGTGATTCAGCTCAGATTTTCTGCCACGAGTAATGCGCTCAATGGATGAAATGCCATCGGACCAACAGATCAGTGAGAAAATCTCGGAACTAGAAAATCTCGTAGGTGGCCTTTAAGGAGTTTAGGATATCTATGGATATATTCACAAGGAATTAGATAAATAGAGTATTGCCTAACTTTTCCTCAAAAGGTTAGTCACCTAATTTTGCAATCTGAGTCATTTATTTTTGGACAGAAGGTCCAGATCTCCGATTTTTAGGAGATAATTTTTTAAATTATATATATATATATATATATTTGTTAGTTATAATATGGGTCATCCATTCATAATACGGACGATCCAGATTGCAAGGTTAGAGTATAAAATTCTAAGTAAATATTAGACGATTTCCATTTGAATCATGAGTAATACTACTGGAGAACCCAAATGGCTCTACGGTTGAAAAAAGTGAAGGACTACCATCGAGAGCGTTGTTTTTTGGGAGGTGCAGCAGAAGCATGAACCGTCCCAAGAATGGTTCCGAGAAAGGTTGGCTCCCCTTGGTTCCTCGACGTAAATGTAATAATTTCAGCAATTCTCTTGTTTAAGAAATGAGGATTATTAGGTAGGGCAATAGCGAATGTTCAATGTCTACCAGAAAAGAACGAACTGAGACAGGTCAGGTCTTTGAAATATGTGTGTGTGTGTGCATATAGACATATACCTGTTTAGTGGGAAATTGAGAGAGGAGGTCTAATATAAAGGTTGGTTTCGCACCACCGTATTGCCAATGCCCGCCCTCTCTCTCCCAAAATGAGTTACTTTCAAAGTCCCCTCCATCATCACATCCTGTCCCTACGAAATTTGAGCCAACACTTCCAAACCTACCTTGAAGAAGAAAGTTGCGCTTTTTGCGAAGGATGTATCGATGGTAGCACTTCCATTTTCTCTTGTGAAAAATGCTGGTTTCACGTTCACACTTCATGTGCCGCAGCACCTCGTCGGATCCAACATCCTCGTCACGAGCACCCGCTCGACCTTCAGGGGCCCGAGATGTTCACTTACCAATGTGACTGGGACGGCCGCGAGTTCGACGCTCCCACTATGCTGCGAACTCTGTGGCCTGAGAAGTACTATCTTTCGATGCTGCAAGAGGCCAGGGATGGAGAGTCTCGACCGCCACTCGCTCATCAACATCCGCTAACATCCTTCCCTGTGAGAGGGACGGTTTTCTGCGGAGGTTGCCGGATGCGGATCTCGGAGGAGGCATATGGATGCAGGGAGTGTGATTTCTTCCTCCACGAGGCGTGTGCCAAGGCACCCCTGGAGATAGAATCCCACCCTTTCCACCCTCAGCACCCTCTCTATCTCTTCTACGATTCATCAGGGGAGGGTAAATGTCCTGCATGTGGTAGTGGGTTCGAAGGCATAAAATACCGGTGTGAGGAATGCGAATTAATCTTCGATCTGTCTTGTGTGATTCCAACTATGCCTTGTGAAGATGATGATGATGAGAAAGAGGGCATCGAGAGATCGCCATCAGTGATCAATCCATCTCTGCATCCGCATCAGCTCTCCTCATACCATTCGAAAAACCAGACAAATATCAAGTGCAGAAAATGTTGCGACCACATTCCGTCGGGCGACTACTTGGGTTGTTCAGATTGCAGATTCTTCCTTCATGAATCATGTGCCCAACCACCCGTGGAGATTCAACACTACCTTCACCCTGAGCACACTCTCACCTTCGCTCAATGTCTTGGTGAGAAGGAACCGGAATGTCCATGCTGTGAACATCCAGTAAGAAGGGAGTCCTATTGCTACGCTTGTGAAATGTGCAACTTCTTCATCCATCGGAGTTGCGCTGATGTAACTCTCTCAGATCTTGAGAAAGGAGTGGCCATGACGGTTCAATGTCCTTTCCATGAGCATGTCGAGCTGAAGCTTTATTACACTGAGAGACACCATCAAGATTGCAGAGTTTGTGAGAAGGAAATACGTAGCACTCTGGCGTACAAATGCTCTTCCCAAGGATGCTCTATTAGGCTCCATGAAACATGCTCGCAGCCACCGTCCATGTTGGAACACCCCTCTCACTCGCAACATCCGCTCACCCTCGGCTTCAAACATGGAAATGAAGATATTGCGTGCCGCGGTTGCACCAGGGGAATCAGCGGCACCTTCGCTTTCTCGTGTGGAGAATGCGATTACTCTCTCCACGTAAGATGTGCCCAAATGCCAACTCTGAAACACCCTTTGCATGAGCACGTTCTCTTCTATTTTTGTGATACCGAAGGAATGGACTCGGCGTGCAGCGCCTGCCGTATGAGCTGCACTTGGGACCTCTTTCGTTGTGTGCCATGCGATTTTCATCTTCATTACGAATGTTCTCAGTTCCCGCCAATCGTAAAATCTGAGCACCATTGGGCGCCATTGGTCCTCCACAAATCGTTTAAAGAAGATGATTCCGAAGAGTACTATTGCGACATCTGCGAACGAAGGAGAAATCCGAACAAATGGATCTACTATTGTGAGACCAACAACTGCCGGTGTCGGTTAATTGCCCATGTGAGATGTGCCTTGTCTCCGGTAAGTCGATATTCTAAAGCTCCTTTTTTCACTTTTTGAAATCTCACACTTTGTATAAATTGATAATCATATAATTCCTACGTAATACCTTTATAGTTTCTTTTTACTTGCTATATTTTTTGTTCATTTGTTTCTTTTTCTTTATTTCTTTGCTATTATTTTTAGGCTTATACTTTCGATTTATACCTTGTAATCGTATCATTAAAGGTGCACTAATATAATTTGGTAAT
Source organism: Rhodomyrtus tomentosa (assembly GCA_028455895.1). NCBI lineage: Eukaryota > Viridiplantae > Streptophyta > Magnoliopsida > Myrtales > Myrtaceae > Rhodomyrtus > Rhodomyrtus tomentosa. The sequence continues at coordinate 40,192,967 of JAPCWY010000003.1, read as the reverse complement.
CTTTGATGTGCTTTATTCTTTATAAGCATTATTTTGAAACAGTGGTCCATAAAAAAAAACCAAAATATGTGAATGAGGGTTGATGTAAATATTAAGACTCAATACTATTTAATTCAGGTATGCTAACATTTACTGTACTTGTTTTTCTATTTCATAGCAAGTCATGGATTTTCCTTCAGTAATACACTATCGTTAAGAGAGAAGGATTTCAATAAGTGTTGACGAAATTTAGCTGATATTGTAGGTGAAACTGGAGGTGATCGAAGAAGATGATTTCATAACCCGAAAAGAACGCATTCAGAGACGAGAAAAAGAAATTAAACTTACGCAAGAGCAAGTGGACGCAGAAGAAGTGATTTTGAGGCCACTGATGGCGAAATTGGATGCAATGAAAGCGAAATTGGAGTCACAAAGGACAGAGCTGGAGGAATGGAAGATTGAACAGGCAAAATGGATTGACATGGAGATGGTGGAAGAAGATAAGTCTGTAGATAGAGAAGAAGACATTGACATCGCTGATGGCGAATTGGAGGCACTGAGGGCAAATCTAGAAGAATTGTAGACTTAACAAGCAAATTGAACTCTCCAAGCTCGATCGATTTCTTATGTAATAAGCCAACATGGATGAGAAGACCCTTGGCACCTATTACTTACTCAAATGTCATTTGCTAACTGCTGCGAACGATTTTGAGGAATTGACACATGGCAAGTACATGATGGCCAGAATGAAATCTTAAGCTAACCGACTCGTACTATGTACAGACCACATAGAAACCGTAGGCCCTAGACCAGAGACTGACGTCTCTGCTTGGACTTGTCTGGCATGTCCGAGATCATAACTCGTCTCACATGCGCCAGATGGGCTACCATGAGAGCTTAATATGAGAAGAAACCCCTATTTATTGGCTCATCTTGTCTACTTATTTCTTAATTCATGGGCCACCACATGAGGGCGTATTGTGATGACCCGAGCCATTTGGACAACACGACACGAGTTAAAACACGAAACTGCAAAGAGAAAACCCAAATACGTTAAGTTTGATGTGTGAGATCCATGTTGGATTCCATCAACAAACATGAGTTATCGTACTGCCTCCCACGCTCGATGATCATTGCACAAAAACACTGAAAACTTTTACTCGTTTAATACTTGTCATTAGTTTGAGGTGGGGATTCTGGTCTAATTTGCGAAGGCGCGCAAGCCCGTTTTCAACATCTTAGATACCTATAGGTGAATGTTCATTTAATATGTCCTAACTAATTCTCATTTCTCTTTGTGGGTAGACTTCAAGTCTTATGACAAAAAAAAAAGACCATTATTTCAATAATTACATGATGATGTATGTGTTTTTACCCATAGGGCAAAATCTTCCACCAAAAAGGTTAATTTTGGTTTTCTTCATGAAAAGGGGCTCTTCATCGATTAAGGATAGTAGTTTTTTAGCTGCTTCGGAAATGAGGGGAAATGAAAGTCAAATTCTGGAAATTTGAAGTGTAGGGAATAGTATATTGGGAACGAGATAAATATGAAGTAAATTGATAAATGTTATTGACTCGAATATCTGGAAAATATCACATGGTGTGTGAATTTCGAGTCGGGGGGTTTCAAAATAATCGTGTTGGGTATTTCTAGGCATGCATTATGGATTGTGACAACCCATAAATGGGTTAATTATAGGTTGTGATTCTAATCCGTATGCAACGACCCAAGATCTCATGTATAGAAACACGAAGCACACATCAATAGATTAGAAGAATTAACGCACATGTTTTGGATCTATCGATCTTGATGTGGAACCTGCAATGATCCGATATTCAAGATCTTTTCCTCTATGAACCCTCTTTATTGCTGGCTTCAATGAGACAACCCCTTAGCGCGTCATGTCTGACGGCTGCTTATGTGAGGTTATGTGGACATTAGGGTTTAGAGGAGGAACTTGAGCTCTATTTATAGAGAATGAAACATATCATCTCATCATATATTAGGTTTATCTTGGCCCATACTATCCAGCCTCATATTCGACAAGAATTATGAAACTATATATATATATATATATATATATATATATATATATATTTTATTAGACCAATTAATTTATAATAACAATTAATAAAGCCCACAATGAATATATTATAAAATATATTCTAACATTTTCTCACTTGGGATATATTAATTGAAAATGTACTGTATATGCACATCTTTATATTGGTCTAGAGATAATTCTCAATAGTCAATTTGATCTCATAAAGTCTTAAGCACTGGATCATGCCAGTAACTGCATCAGAAGACACAGAGCCATCCATGATCACAAATACTCTTAACTTTACTGATATGGATTTGATATGGTAGTATGGCAAACGGATAACATTTCAAATAGTAGAGACACCTTACATATTATCCCCATTGTTAGTCACCATTTTCTCACCTTATGTGTCACGAGAGAACATCTTTACGGTTTCAACGAACCAACATATGTCTTGCCTTTATAGTTAACTATTACGTGTAACAAGACATGTGCTTTTTGCTAAAATAAATGCCACAACCATTACTCAAGATTTACACAATGCCTTGAGATTTTCAATTGATATATGTATTCAATATCACCTTAATCATAAATACTTTATTGCATGCAATAGAGTTGATACATCTTTAAATGTTACAAAATGTAACAAACACAAATGTGAACTTTATTAGAGCAAGCACCGAAAACAGCTCCCGCTGAACAACAGTATTTCATGATGCTACTTAGCCCATCAATTAACATGTCATATCAGCATCCCACGATACTTTGAAGCCTATGACATGTAGTTAAAATATGAAAAGGCAAAGACCTTTAGTTAGTGAGTTTGCAATCATATCATCTGTGTAATAAGTTTTACTGTAGTGTCACACTTTCATCTGTTACCTTTATGATCAAAAACTTGACCGACAGATGTTTAGACCCCTTGAGACCTCTGCTGTTGCTGATGAACAATACTACAAAGTTACAGTCACAATATAACTATCTAGTTCTATCAACAAAATTAAATACAACCAACTCTTTAATGAAATTTCGAAACCTAATAACTTAAATAACTGTCAAAAAGCATACTATAAACTTCGTTTTCTTGATAGATGACGACATTGATTTATGTTTACCCTTTTCTATAATACTGCACTTCTCTTTAAACAAATATATATAGTTGTAAACTTCATATCATCTTAACAGCTAGTAAAGTCTGAACCTGAATGCCCTACTAGTTGCAATTCCTGAATTACAATACTTTATACTGAATATGATCAATATATTTGTCCTCTAGATTTAACCCAATTTATGGTAAGAATGATTCATATAGATGCCTAAAACAAAATACTCTTTATCAAGATCAATCATATCAAACATACTTTGACAATATCTGTTTCGCCTTATGCAATAATTCAAGAAATCTGCTTTCAAGCAAAATATCATCTATATAAAATACAAGGAAAATAAATTCATCCCACTAATTTTGCAGTATATATACTAATTTACTTTGTTCTTGATAGAACAGAATATAACAACATTACTATGAAACTTCAAGTAATAATAGTCTAAAAGCTTACTTAAAACCATAAATAGACCTTTCAATTTAGAATACCCAATAAATATGTTCAAACTTTACTTCATGACATTTTATAGGATTTCTCTTTTGTTACGCACAAATTTATTTGAATCATCTGCTGCAAAACTTTCGGATTATATAATATAGACTTCCTCAAAGTATCCAATTAAAAAGAAGTTTCAATATCTGAATGATAAAACTCCTTATTATAATGAGCTATTAATACCTTAATCATACTGAAAAAACTTTATGAAAGGCTGAAAAAGAAAACTTATTTTAAGTATGTTCATTTTTTTTATGAGTGAAAAATTTCGTTGTCAATCTGTATTTAAACTTTTCAAATAAAACACAGATCATCTTTTCCTAATACATCTATTAGGAAGAGCTACTTTGACCTTTATTCTGTGCTTATGGGTCTGATAAACTTCATCAGGAATTATTTTAATAACAAGAATCTGAACCCTAATAGAAAACCATAAAAGTTGGTTTTATAAATCATACTCTTCTTCATATCCATAATGTGTCATTGCACCTTTCAGCCACACTTTCTATTCAAGAATAGTAAACTAAGTTACTATCCTAGAATCCTTTTTGTCTTTGGTAAATGAATCTTTTTAAGCTATCCTTAATTGCCATGTCAACCACGATACTCACCACCTTGGTAAAAAAATGATAATCTTTATGATTTTTTTATTATTTTAAAAATTTATTGAGCATAGTCAGAAATACGTTGAACTTGTCATGAAAATTAAAATTTTCTTTAATCAAGTACAAAAAATATATATATCATCATTTAAATGTGATGAAATAAAAACTCTTCGCAATATTGCCATATAAGATCCACTAATGCTGGTATGGATGATCTCCAATAGGTCATAACTATCAACTATAGTTTCATTCTTTATCTTAGTCATCTAACCTCTACATCAATCTATGTGTGTTGCTAGATCACTTTTCTGAGTGGGCAAAATGTTTGACTTTATCAGTCTTTCCACTCTTTCTTTAGAGATATGATCAAGAAGGTTTTTCTGCAATACCTATGACTGTACCTTAGGCAGAGGTACTTTTGAAGCAACCTTTTCAGCTATACAAGTGACTTGTAATTCAGTGTGAGATAAGCATAATCTGTACAATCCATTGTACATAGTGTAGTACACAACTTTATTTTAATTAAAAGAAATAATAATTTTTTTATTTGAAATTTCAAAAGAGTAACTACACATGTCTAAACTTGATATAGAAAATAAATTTTGTCTTTAAGGAGAGTACATAAAAATATGTTTTTTTTTTGGTAAGGTACGTTTGTATTGACTTTCCAAAATAACTAGATACATGATTAACCGGACACAAAAATCATGAACTAACAACAGCACCTAGAGTGCTATGATGGGTTCAACGGTGAACCGTTCGCAAAAAATCCAAGCCACAGAATAAACCATGCTAACTAAGGCCTATGCACGGCAGCCTAAGCTCACACAATGTAAAGCAAACTGGTAGAACTATATGTGGGGAGTCTTAAGGCAAACGTATTAACAAGAGAATATACTGAGTAGGCCAAACAGACTGGCCATAGAGAAGATAAAGACAGACAGTGTAAAACCAAGGCGCAAAAACAGCCACCCTGATTTGTACAATAAAAAAATATGTTTCTTAATGTCACATTAAAACCAGAATCCGGAATGACATTCCCATTAATTCAAGTCAACTTTATAGTTGTTTCTATAGTGAGCTTGATTCATCCTAATTTGGTGTCTTTCAATTTATGAATTCTCATATGGTAAACACAACATAATATGTTGCACCTCTATCTAGCTTTCACAAACTAGATGAGGCTTTAGATAGAATAAATTCACAAACCAACACTAAAGAATCATTACTTTATGCTGATATTTTGATAACCAAGTTTTGTATCAACTGTAGTCTTTATTTATGTGAGCGTTCTTCTTATAAAAGAAGTAGTGGTCACCATCCTTCTCAAAGAATGCTTTTCATGGATTCAAATCATCAGAATGAATAGTGATTTACTATAATAATTTATGAGAATGATTTCAGAACTGCTTAATATGCAATTTCACCAACTTAGGACGTAATCTTTAATCTCAATAGAACTATTACACCTGATATTGAGGGGTTATTATAGACATATACCACTCCTAGTATTAGACGAGATATAATTTCAAAGTCTTCAAGGCTTCCTTTATTTACTTAGCAGTGCAATTAACTAGCAAAAATACTATTCAAGCGTTCTTTAATGGATCGTTTTTTATCAAACAAGCGAATCCAATCGCTCTTTACCCAATAAGCACATAATGCTTTTGAAAGTTCTCACTAATGAAAGTGAGAACTACGGGGTCTTTCTTGACAAGAGCATATAAATATTTGTTAATCCTTGTAAATAGATAATACTCATTCAGTTCTTAATGAATCTCAATTTTTAGTGTTAATAGAGTTGTAGTTCATAGAAATGGTGACTGAAAAATAATTAATATTTTCAATTAGCATAATGTGAAATTTCACCTTGAGAGATACATACATCAACATATAATCACATTTGGACAGAAAACATGACATGCAGTTGTATACTCCCTATATTACAGCAGCCATGAGAATTTATTTCAATCTTCGTTAATCACCACATTTAGGTGTATGACAGCACTTAGACTAATCAATCCTCAACCACATGTTGTCCATGTGACACTCCATGCAATAATGCACAATTACCTCCTTTGGAAGTACAACAACGTATTAAAACATGAGACATTCCAATAATTTGTAAATTATTCTTTGTTAAACTCAACTAAGTGTGTCACTTTGGCAGTCACAACCCAACTAAATTTACCCGAAATTTGGATTTAACTTTATAATTTACATTTACCGTATGTATGTAACTTCAGAAATTAGAGGGAATTTTCCTCAAAATTACACACTTGCTAATTTTCATCGATACCTCAACAATTCATGTCAAACCATAAACATGTAATAGTTAGATCGTGCTCTACATAACTATATGTGGTTCTTAAATGTAACCTTCTACCTGTATTTCACGAACCCATATAGAAATACCAAAAAATACTGCAAAAATATCCCAAATTATACGCGTATTTGGAGCTCCGTAGGTATTTTCCAACCATAAAAGCATCAAACATGTAAAGTAAATGTACTCCCTTGTAGAGCATAAGCATACGAGACATCGATAGCTGAAATGCCTCGAACACATCATATGTGCGTCTTTCACTTTCTGCACATGGTCCCCATGCACTAACACGTGCATTGCACATGTTCGATGTGACATTCTGGTTTTTTTGTCATTTCGAGACTTATCAATGAGAATGTATCTAACGATGTATTTCAGTCTTATCTTGCTCGGATCTGATCAATCTTGAGTTAATTTACCAAACGGAAAAGTCTAACGCGAGACAATGTACGTGGACTTAGGGGATTCAGATAGGAAATAACACTTTAACCATAAGGATTGCCGATGGAGTATTTAGAACCATTAAAGGCCGATCTGAGAATGATTAAGGAATGCATTGCTAGCGTTATACGATTGGAGCGTAGGTGATGCCGCTTCACCAATGTATAATTTGTAAAATTTCCCTCAATTGAACGATGACAATCGAGACCCTCGTAACTAGTAATAGACCCTCGCAATTACATGACAATCAAAGTCACCATGAACCGACGAGTCCTAAGTATGATGAGAATCACAAAGTCGATACGTGTAACGTCTGCAAGAGCTACACGTTAGTTCGAGATAATCTGAAATTACATTTGACAAAGAAATGGCCTAGAGACGGGTCTCGAAATTAGAAAATAGAAAACCAAGAATTCCAACATTATAATTGGATTAGACGTCGTCTCATTGAAGGAAATTTGAATTGAAAAAACGACATTCTGGATGACGAGAGCAAAATTACCATTTTGCCCCTCAAGGATTAGTTTGTCTTAAATAATGAAAGAGGGCATTTTGGTCAATGACCATACCCTAAGGCTGCTGAAAATGAGGGTTTGTAACAGCCATTGGATGAACAAATGATGGGTATGAGGACAAGTGTCAATAGATGGTCAAGTGGCATTTAATATTTAGCTTTTTACCTACCATTCTTCCTTGTTGACTAATCAAAACTTGTGTATAGCCCCTCTTCTCCTTCCTTCAGCCGAAACACCTCTCCTTCTTGCCATCTTCTTCCAATTTTCTTCATCTTCGCCTTCAAACCGAGAAGCTCCCAACCGACCGATTCTACCCGTCTCCTTCGCCATCGTCGACGGCCCTCTTCGGCGACCACCGCCGCTCACGCCGACCACCAGCTCCTAACCTGTTACGCCCCGCACCCTGAACACGGGCGCACGACTACTTGCAAATAAAATCTCGAGCATCCCAGGATTCATATATCGAGAGATGCGTAATAACGGTAGCATGCGAAAGCATTAACACACCCACTCCTCCATACATGCATCAATAGGGGACTTGGGTAACGAGAACATCACATAAACATACCATGAGTTTATACAAAAGAGTAAGTAATCTATTCCTGCTATTAGCTCGGGAGTTGGGACCAATCAAAAGACTACTACAACAGGATCCTCAAAAGAAACAGACCGAAGAGGTCATCAAAAGCGGGCAAGCAAAAATAGAAAATCCCTAGGTCGAGCTGCTAGAGTCGTCAGTCTCCTCGACATCTTCGGTGGGCTTGTAATTCAAGAAAGTCTCATAGTGCACCTCAACCATATCCTCCATCGTCTCGTCCTCCACCTGCTCCTCTAGCTCATCCTTTGAAGCATCAATCTCAATCACCTCAACTGTGTCCTCTATAGTAGGGACCATCTCATGTATATTCCTTGAGCCAACTACAGACCCCTCAACCTCTACTGAATCCCGAGTGGGATGACACCAATTAGGAACAACCCTGTGAGGTACCTTCGTGATCTTCAGCGGACCAGTGGTAACATCGCCTACTCTACAGAACCACGCTTCGAACCTATGCAGTATCCAGTCCTTACCGCCCTCATCAACCCAGACCACTGTACATTTTCTAACATACACAGTTCCCTGACCATCCTGGAACTCATCAAAATATGTTGTCATCTCTTTGGGGTCACCTAGACGAGTCGATAACATCCTAAAGGTTTAGTGTTTGAAAATATAGTCCCGCGATGGGGTAAGATTCACATCTAGTAAGATAGGTCTTAACCCTAAGTCAGACCGACTATATACCCAGATGAATGCAATCATGAACAAGAATACACAAATAACATCATACGGCACTCATCAGTCATAAGGACACCACAAAATGCAGGTGATTGATAACTTCATAATCAGGCCAGGCAGGAGATACTAAGTCAAGCCACAAATTTCACCCATCAAAACTGTCTCATGAATCACGCTTGCATTTAAAACGCCTCAAGCTCGGTCCACGTTATTACGCCTCAAACCATCCAATTGAAAACCCCGTGTAAATGCATCAGGTTTTAACTATCATTTTAGGCTTGTGTCGACATATATCAAATCTCGTCCGGCGTCTCAACGCATCAAGATATTGGCCATTTCAACCTCACGTCTCAACGCCTTAGGGTGCCAATCCACACAACCCGACGTCTTAATGCCTCAGGGTATCATAGGTTTCCAAGCATGCCAACCATCATTTCAATTCAAATTTCATGATCAAGTACAAGCTCACACAACGAGCTAAGTATCTACGGCATGCAAGCATTCAAGCAATTATCCATCCACCATGACAAACATTGGACAATCATGCCATAACTTACGAAAACTAACTCAATCCGAACCCAAATCATCCAGTCGAGTCCAATCCTCCTAGCCAAGGTTTAGGAACTTCTTACCTTAAGCTCAACTCGGCAAATTTCCCTTTCCAAGCAGCTCAAGTAACCGGCGCCAATGGGTCCAACAAAGGGCAGCTTGCACCTGTTGAAATTTCCATCCAATTCATCAATTTTCTTCGTCCAATCATCTACTCAATAAGCATGAACCCTCTGGACATATCAATCAACATTCTAATGCACCTCTACGATGAAATTTGAACTCAATTCCACCACAAACAACCCCCAAAGTTTCAGTATGCACAGAACCGAAACAGAGCATTTTCGATTCTGTGCATATCTCACTCAATTAGCCCCAAAACTATCATAAATCCTTAATTTATCCACTAATCTTATTGCTAACATAAAGTTCTACAAGTTGGGAAGTCCCACCGAAAATTTGAAGTCAAGGCAACGCCGGATGGTCCACGAACGGCGTCGGTTCCTCCAAGTCCTCTACCGGGCAGATTCTGTCCTTCAATCACAGCACCCATTTCGTGTTAAAACTCCATCAAATTCAGCCTAATTTTTCACCTTAACTCGGTATAAGAAAGCCCTAGATGTCACGCCCCGAACCCGGCGAGCTCGCGAGCATCCCACCAAGCCGTACCTTTCTTAAAACTCCAGAATCTAACGGCTAATGTTCTAAGCACTGAGAAGAACACGCATGCGGAAGCGATGCCGACTCCAATCATACAAATACAACAACACCCGATGACTTAGGACACAAGGGAACATCAAATTTCATTAACCAATTACTAAAAGATCAATTCCTAATTTACCAATCCGAAATGCAATCCCTACTATCATAAAAAGGCAAATTCATTTTAAATACAATTGGTCAACTATCTCTTTTAGTACCAATCCTTGGCAAGCTCGCGCTTTCTCTGCCTGGAACCTGAAAAATTAAGCCCCCACTGGGGTGAGATATAAATCTTAGTAAGGTAGGTCCTAACCCTAGGTGAAGCTGACCGTCCACTCAGGCAGTCATCTATCTCGAAATTCCGCGCTCATAAACATACAGGCGCATCAAGCCCAAATCAATTAAACAACAACATGTAGATGACGGGCATGGAATGATGACCTTACGTGACACTCAAATGATCATGCACACTTGGCCTGCCTCTTCACCACATCCATCAATCTCCGCCTGCCTCAATCTCTAGCCCGCGATTAAATCGCATCAGACCGTCATCGGCAACCCTCGTAAAAGCATCAGGTTTCGATGAATCTCCAGGCCAATATCCTCATCTCAAAACTCCGTCTCGCAAATAGTTTGCATCAGGACTGTGGCCAACTTAACCCTGCGTTTAAATCGCCTCAGGGCGCCACACAACATCAACTCCACCCCGCGATTTCGTCGCATTAAGGTATACATCTCATGCCCCGTATCTCATATGCCTCAGGGCATCTCCATCTCACGAATAATTCGCATCAGGACCGCGGCCATCTCAACCCCGCAATTTGATCGCATCAGGGCGTCTCACGATATCAACTTCCACCCCGCGATCTCGTCGCATCAGGGTATCCATCTTCTGCCCCATGTCTCATACGCCTTAGGGCCTTGCCATGTCATGCTCATGCCATGATTCACAATTCAATTCACAAAAAAAGCCACAAGTGCAACTCATGCACAATTTGAATATTCATGACATGCAAGGCAATCAATGACATTCGACATGGCATATGATTTAAATACAAGCAATATCACACATGAACCTCCTATAACTACTTAGAACATATTAATAGCTATCCCTTTGGAATATTCTTATAAATCGATCCATTTATTTCTCGACTCACCCAATCGAGTCCAATTTTCCTAGCATAAGGTTAGGAGTTTCCCTTACCTTGAATTTGATAACAAAATTCCTTTTCTCGAGTCCTCAAAGGTTCAGCTTCAAGGGTCCAAGACCGAACTTATCGTGCAACCTAATAAAGTCCAACCAATCCGTCAATTTTCATGTCCAAATCAACCACCCATGAATCACAACGCTCCATGACATAATCCTCATCATCTTAACATGCCTCAATCACCAATTTGTGACTCGAATCATCCATCCTTAGCCCCCTCACAGATTCAGTTTGCACAGAATCAAACTGGGCTATGTTCGGTTCTGTGTAAACCGAATGTAATCATGCCTAAATCTCCTCCAAATGCATCATTTAAATATTATCCTACCTCTTAACATGTCTATCTAAGGGTTTGTGAGGCTCACCGTGAGTTTGAGGTCGATTGGTCGCTGGAATCCCGCTGAACGTTGCCGGATTGTCTAAGGTCAGAATCTGGCAGCTTTCTGCCCAAGTTCGCAAGATCATTTTGAGGTAAAAAATTCTTCAAATTGAACCCCAATTTTTATCATAGATTCAACTACATGTTTACTAGGTCTCCATAAAATTTGACCTCAAAACTGCAACATTTCGGCCTTCAAAAGGGTCAAAAACGTTACCTACCTTAGGTTGGAGCAGATTCCATCAGCTCTCGAGAAAAGTCTTGAAAAATCTTCTCGGTGGTCCAAATGCCTTGCTTCCACTTCGAGGAGGTCGGCAAGACATAGATCTAGGTTAGTATGTTCGGCTGGCATCCAGGTGATGGCCGAAAGAGGTCATCGTGGGCGGCGAATAGCACCTGAAGCTGTCGCCGGCGAGTAGATGGAGAAAAGAGAATAAGGGGAATGCTCGGTGGCCTAGGGGTGAAATGGCCGACCAAAAATGATTGAGGGGAGAGAGAGAGAGAGAGAGAGAGAGAGAGAGAGAAGGCTTATATACAAGCTCTTGGTCAATGCTTTGAATGGTAGTTGGTCAAAAGTTGATATGACTACTCCTTGTCCCATCTCTTGACACTTGTCCACCTTGCCTTCCCAATGAGATCCAATGGCCCTCATTCCATCACATTTTTCGGCAGCTCTTGAGGGGGTTTAATGTCCAAAATGCCCTTCTTCAATTGCTTGGGTAAGATTCTAAGCTTGAGAGACAAAAGGGTAATTTTACCCTCAACGTTCAGAATGTCGTTTTTCTCGTTCCAGAATTCTTCAATAGGGCGACGACCAATTCAAATGACGTTGGAATTCTTGATTTTTCATTTTTAATCTTTCAAGACTCGTTTCTGATAATTTTTTCTATCAGACGTGGTTCCAGCCTATCTCGAACCGACGGGCGGCTTTTGCAGACATTACGCATATCAACCCCGTGATTCATATCACGTTTAGGGCTCGTCAATTCAGGGCGACTCTGGTTGTGTGAGGGTCTATCGCTAGTTCCCTCGACCATTCTTATGGCCAAAGCGTCATTTCCTATCCAAGTTTCCTAGGTCCACGTACCTCGTCTCACGTTAGCCTTTCCCTTTTTGTCATTCTATTCGAATTGATCAGATTTGAGCGGAATACGACTGAAATACATCTCTAGATATACACTTCTCATTAATGAGCTTGAAATTGATTGAAAATCAGAATGTCACACTAGATGTCTATAAAATTTGATCGGAGATTTGAGACAATTCGAGGTCCTACGGAGTTCAAACATCAGCTTATCTCCAGTTACGACAGATTCCGTTGACTCGCGGGAAAACGGCCGAACGGGGCTCTTCCGATGGTCAAATGCCACGCTTTAAGTTGAAGTGTGTCGGCAAGAAGATGAAGAAGACGAGGGTAGTCAGTTGAAGGCAGGAAGTCGACGAGGGCGGCGCTCGACGACAGCGAAATCGGCATTCGGGCGGGCTGGTTCGGCGTGAAGAAGAAGAAGAAGAAGAAGAAGAAGAAGAAGAAGAAGAGAAGAATGAAGATGGCTATTAAAGTGAGGATTTTCAGCAGAGTAGAAGAGAGAGACAGGTATACCCAATTTTGAGAGTCAACCCAAGTGAAATGGTAGATTAAAAGTGGGTTATTAAATGCCAATTAAGCATCTAATGACACTTGTCCATATGTGCATCAAGTCTTCATTTAAGGGCTGTCATTTACCAAAATTTTCGTCAGCTAGAGGGGGTGTCAATAACCAAAACGCATTTATCCATTTAATAAGGCAAGGCCAAGGCTTGAGGGGCAAAACGGTAATTTTACCCTCAACATCCGGAACGTCGTTTTTCTGATTCAAACTTCTTTGATGAGGCGATATCCAATCCAATTATAATGTTGGAATCCTTGATTCTTCATTTTTTAATTTCGAGACTCGTCTCTGAATCGTTTCTTTGTCAGAAGTGATTTCAGCCTATCCCGAATTGACGGATAGCTTTTGCAGACGTTATGCGTATTGCCTCTATGATTCATATCACACTTAGGGCTCGTCAGTTCATGGTGACTTTGGTTATCATATAATTACGATGGTCTATTACTAGTTCCGACGGTCTCGATTGCCATCGTTCGATTTAGAAAAAATTTGCAAATTATAAATTAGTTAAGCGGCATTATTCGCACTCCAATCGTATAACGCTAGCAATGAATTCCTTAATCGTCCTTAGACCGGCCTTTTATGGCTCTAAATGTCCTCTCGACAATCCTTATGGTCAAAGTGTCATTTCCTATTCGAGTTTCCTAGGTCCACGTACCTTGTCTCGCGTTAGTCTTTCCATTTTGTTTAGTTAACTTGAGATTGATCAGATCCGAGCGAGATACAACTGAAATACATCGTTAGATATATTCTCATTAATAAGTCTCGAAATGACTAGAAAAATCAGAATGTCACAACTCTTTCCCCTTTTCGAAAATTTCGTTCTCAAAATTTATAATAAACCCAATTATTCGAACAAATGGGGGTATTGACACCTCTTCGTTTCCTTGCTTTCCCATGTAGCGCCTTTAGTTCCATGATGCTTCCAAATTACTTTAACCAGTGGAATCATCTTGTTCCTCAGAAGTTGCTCCTTTTGATCTTCGATCCTGATTGGTTTTTCCTTGTAGGATACACCGTCGTCCACTTCGATAGTCTCATAATCCAATACATGCATCGGGCTCGACTCGTACTTCAGTAGCATTAACACATGGAAGACGTTGTGCACTTGGGATAGATTAGGTGGTAAGGCAAGCTTGTAGGTTAAAGTCCCAATCCGTTCCAAAATTTCAAATGGATCTACGTATCTTGGACTTAGTTTTTCTTCTTTCCAAATAGAGATAATCCTCTCATTGGTGAAACTTTAAGAAAGACATGGTCACTAACTTGCATGGATTGCTCCATCGATTGCTTCTTCATGGCCACTAACTTTAAGAAAGACTTAGTTTTCCTTCTTTCCTTCTTTACAGCCTCCATCGATTGCTCTATCAACTCTGGACCTGTAATACTTCTTTCTCCAACTTTGTTCCTGCAAATCAGGGTCCTACAAGTTCTTCCGTAAAGTGCTTCAAAAGGTGTCATTCGAATATTCTGCTGATAACTATTGTTATAGGCGAACTCTACCAAATACAGCTGATTCTCCCATCCACCTTTGAAGTCTATCACACACGCTCGTAACGTATCCTCAAGCGATTGAATCGTCCTCTCCGATTGTCCGTCCGTCTGCATATGGTATGCCGTACTAAATTGTAGTCGAGTTCCCATGGCATCTTGAAGACTCTTCCAGAAGTTTGCTGTGAACTTGGGATCTCTGTCCAATGTAATCGTCACGGGTACTCCATGTAGTCTCACTATCTGCCGCATATACAATTCGGCATATCTATCCATCGCGAAGTACTTTCGCACTGGAATGAAATGCACAGACTTGGTCAATCTATCCACAACTACCCAAATAGAATCGTGACCTCTCTGGCTCCTTGGTAATCCCATTACGAAATCCATAGTCACGTGCTCCTATTTCCATTCAGGAATCTTTAACGGCAGTAGCAACCTACCAGGCTTACAGTGTTGCGCCTTTACCTGTTGACACGTCAAGCACTTTGCTCCATATTTTGCTACGTCTACCTTCATCCCGTTCCATCAATAATACTAATGTAAGTTCTAGTATATTTTCGTGCTACCTAGGTGGATACTATAATTGCTTCTATGAGCCTCTGATAAAACCCTTTATCTAAGCTCTTCGTCCTTTGGTGCGCATAGATGCCCTCAAAATATTAAAATTCCATCCTCTACCACTTGGAACTCTGGCTTCCTTTTCGTCACATTCATCTCTAGGATTTTCTGAATTTACGGGTCCTTTGGCTGCAAGGCTCTTATCTTTTCATGGATCTCGGGTTCTATTCTCAGTGTGGCTACCAAGCCGAATAGCTAACAAACTTCAAATCTGAATTCAGAATCCCTCAAATTTTCAAATAATGACCACCTTTTTATCAGTAGACAAGCAATACTCGATTTATGACTGAGCGCATCCGCGACTTGGTTCGCTTTCCCAGGATGATATAATATGTCGCAATCAAAATCCCTAAGCGGTTTCATCCTTCGGCGTTGCCTCATGTTCAGTTACTTCTGGAAAAATAGATACTTTGGGCTTTGGTGGTCCGTATAAATCTGGAATTTCTCGCACACACAAATAATGCCTCCAGATCTTCAAAGCAAAGATGATTGTTGTCAGTTCCAAATCATAAGTCAAATAGTTCATCTCATGCAGTCGCAGTTGTTGGGAAGCGTAGGTAACCACCCTTCCATGTTGCATTAACACACAATTCAGTCCCTTTAGCAAAACATCGCTATATATTTCGTAAGTTTTAGGTCCTGATGAAATCATCAATATCGGTGCGGTCGTTAACCGATGCTTGAGCTCTTGGAAACTCCTTTCACACTTATTCGTCCATTCGAACTTCGTTTCTTTCTTAGTCAATCTCGTTAGTGGAATGACTATAGATGAAAACTTCTCCATGAAATGTCTGTAATACCCTGCCAATCCTAAGAAACTTTGGACTTCCGTGACCGTAGTAGGCCTAGGCCAATTCATAACCGCTTCTATCTTCACAGGATCCATTCAATTCCTTCTCTAGATACCACATGGCCAAGAAATGCCACTTTATTCGGTCAGAACTTGCATTTTCTAAACTTAGCGTAAAGCGAGTGCTCCCTTAAGGTCTGCAAGACAATCCTTAGATGCTCTTTGTGTTCTTCGTTACTCTTTGAGTAAATCAGGATATTGTCAATAAAGAGCATAACGAATCTATCCAAGAATTCCTTGAACACCCGATGCATCAAGTCCATAAATGCAGCTGAAGCATTAATCAATCTAAAAGGCATCATAGTGAATTCGTAATGACCGTACCTTGTTCTAAAAGCGGTCTTAGATATGTCTTCCTTCTTAATTCTCAATTGTTAATACTCGGTCCTCAGATCTATCTTAGAGAATACCGAAGCTCCTTGTAATTGATCAAATAAGTCATCAATCCTCAGCAGTGGATATTTATTCTTTACGGTCACTTGATTCAACTGTCTATGGTCGATGCATAAACGCAAGGACCCATTCTTTTTCCTCACAAACAACACCGGCGCTCTCCACAGTGAAGCACTCGATCGAAAAATCCTTTATCCGGTAGTTCTTGCATTTGCACCTTTAACTCCTTCAGTTATGATAAGGACATCCTATAGGGTGCCTTTGAGATCAAATCCGTTCTGGGAGCTAACTCAATTACAAATTCTATTTCTCGCTTTGGTGGCTACCCTGATAGCTCTTGGGAAAAATGTCAGGAAACTTGCGCACTATTGAAATACTTTCTAATTTAGGTTCCTCAGTAGTCGTGTCTATAACTACGATTAAGTACGCTTGACATCCTCCAGTTATCAACTTTGTCGCTTCAAGAGACGAGACTAAAGGAATCAAAGTTCCTCCCCGGCTTCCCACAAAATCAAAATTTAGGCGGCCATCCGAATAAAAACGGATTATCTTACTACCACAATCAACTATTGCCCTTTGCTTACCCAACCAATCCATTCCTATGATCACATCAAAGTCATACATGGGCAACACAGCTAAGTCTATACTCTATTTACTACTGCCAATTACGATTTTACAATCAGCATAGCCCAACAAAACCAACACATTATCTTTCAACAGGGTAACAATATGTAAAATCACACTCAACGGTTTCAACTCCATATCAACCAAATCAGCAAAGCGAGTAGACACAAACGAGTATGATACGCCAGGATCAAACAAAGTATAGGTAGCTTGGTCACACAAATAAACCGTATCTGTGACCATGCCAGGCACTTCTTTTGCTTCCCTGCGTGCCACTGCATACACTTTTCCTTGAACTGGAGGTCGGTTCTGATCAACCTGGGGAGCAGCATTTGACGATCTTGCCTATGGTCATTGCCCTTGTGGTCTACTCGCTAGGGCTTGGTTTGGGCAAGTCCTCATCTGATGGTCCATCTGACCATATTTGAAGTACGCTCCAGTCCTTGCTGGACAAGGTCTATTACCATGCCTTCTGCCACAGAGGCAGTAGTTATAGCTCGATGGGTTCGGCAGCTTCACTATATTCTTTCTTATTAGAGGGACGAAACGTCTATTGCCAGTCATAGGTCTTTTGCCAGCCTGTCGGTTATCTCTGAATGAATTAAATCACGATCCAAATGCGACATTCTTCTCCTTCAGGTCCCTTTCAATCATCTATCCTCATTCATAGATTTCTTTATAAGTCCTCAGGTTTAGAGCTATCATTTGGCTGTGAAGTTCCGGCCTCAAACTATCCCAAAATCTCCGCACCTTCTCTAGGGGATCCTGTACTGATCAAGGTGCGTACCTTCAAAATCTAGAGAACTTTGCTTCATATCAATCCACTATCAAATGATTTTGACGCAGCTGTAAGAATTCTACTTGCTTCTTTTCTCGAGCTGTCTTGGAGAAGTACTTGTCATGGAAGGCCGTGGTAAAGGCATTTCAAGTCAAGGTTGTCCCTTCCGGAAAAACTCCATTCTTGGTGGCAGTCCACCAATCATTTGTGGTCCCTTCAAGTTGCCATACCGCCAATAGTACCTTTTCCTCGTTCGTACATCTTAGGACTCCAAAGGCCTTCTCAAGTTTTTCAATCTACCTTGGTGCCAATTCAGAGTCTCCAGTCCCATCCAACTGGGTTAGCTTTAGCTTGATAAATTGTTCGACTAGTTGGCCCATCTGTCTGGCCACAACAACTTCCTCCTGGACATTCCCTACTTCATTGTCCTGGTCATGGTCGCCATTATTTCCATTGCCTCCATTATTGCCTTCATTGGCGTTAACGACAGCTATCGCGGCTCCCACCACTTAAGTTATAGCAGCATCCCTATCCTAGGTTTGCCGGTTAATGAGGTCGCCAATCCTTTCGAGTACCCTTAGCACTCTGTCCATTCTCGGGTCTTCCGCCACAGGTGGCCTTGAACTAGAGGCTTCACTCCAAGTCTTCTAAGTAGATTACTCATTCTGGTATACTTTTACTACACTTGGACCACCACAATTCCACCACAGAATTAGTAATTTATTCATCTAATCAAATCCAACGATACTAAACTAGGTCTGAAAGAAGCAGTCGTAACATAGCAACCTCCCACACAACTATTTCCAGAGGCACTTCAATAAATACTCCATGGCCATTACCTAATTCCGTTCACTTCAACGGTTCATCCAAAACCAATCATGCTCATTTACTCAACAAGCCAAAATCCAGAAATGACTTTTAACGCTAAGCACGGAGCTCAATCTTCACATATCACCACAATCTTGTCAAGATCAAATGTCAATCACATGCGTCAAGTCATATGCCATGCATTCAGTGCCTAACTCTAACGAGTCACCTAAGGTCTCGCTATCCAATCAGTCCCAACTCATCCATCCTTATTACTTAAATCCTCAATCATTTTGGATCGAGCTGACCTTGCTCTAATACCAAGAAAGACGGGTTGTCATGCCCCGCACCATGGGTATGGGTGCGCGACTCGCTGCGAGTAAACTCTCGAGCGTCCCAAGATTCATATATCGTGAGATGCATAATAACGGTGGCATGCGGAAGCGTTAACACACCCACTCCTCCACACACACATCAAAAGGGGACTTAGGTAATAAGAACATCATGTAAACATCCCCATGAGTTTATACAAAAGAGCAGGTAATCTATTCCTACTATTAGCTCGGGAGTCGGGACCGATCAAAAGACTAATACAATAGGATTCTCAAAACAAACAGACCGATGAGGTCACCAAAAGCGGGAAAGCAAAAATAGAAAACCCCTAGGTCGAGCTGCTAGAGTCGTTAGTCTCCTCGGCATCTTTGGTAGGCTTGTAATTCGAGGAAGTCTCAAAACGCACCTCCATCGTGTCCTCCATCGTCTCGTCCTCCACCTGCTCCTCTAACTCATCCTCTAAAGCATTGATCTCAATCACCTCAATTGTGTCCTCCATAGTAAGGGACTTCTCAGGTATATTCCTCGAGTCAGCTATAGACCCCTCAACCTCTACTGAATCCCGAGTGAGATGGCACCAACTAGGAACAACCCTGCGAAGTACCTCTGTAACTTCAGCGGACCAGTGGTGACATCACATACTCAACAGAACCACGTTTTGAACCTATGCGGTACCCAGTCCTTACCGCCCTCATCAACCCAGACCACTATATATTTTCTAACATATACAGTTTCCTGACCGTTCGGGAACTCATCAAAATATGATGTCATCTCCTTGGGGTCAACTAGACGAGTCGACAGCATCCTCAAGGCTTAGGGTTTGAAAATATGGTCCCGCGACGAGGTGAGATTCACATCTCAGTAAGTTAGATCCTAACCCTAAGTCAGGTCGACTGTACACCCAGATGAATGCAATCACGAACAAGAATACACAAACAACATCATACGACACTCATCAGTCATAAAGACACCACAAAATGCAGGTGACTATCAATCAACAATATGGCATCATAACTTCATAATCAGGCCAGGCAGGAGATACTAAGTCAAGCCACAAATTTCACTCCTCAAAATTGTCTCATGAATCATGCCCGCGTTTAAAACACCTCAGGCTCGGTCTGCGTTATTACACCTCGGACCATCCAATTGATAAACCCGCGTAAACGCATCAGGTTTTCAATATCATTCCAGGCCAGTGTCGACATATATCAAATTTCATTCCGCGTTTCAACGTATCGAGACATTGGCCATTTCAACCCTGCGTCTCAATGCTTCTTGGTGTCAATCCACACATACCCACATCTCAACGCCTTAGGGTATCATAGGTTTTCAAGCATGCCAAACATCATTTCAATTCAAACTTCATGATCAAGTACAAGCTCACACGACAAGCTAAGTATCTATGGCATGCAAGGCAATCAATTCATGGCATATGTATTAAGCAAGCATTCAAGCAATTATCCATCCACCATGACAACCTTTAGACAATCATGTCATAACTCATGAAAACTAACTCAATCCGCATCCAAATCATCTAATCGAGTCCAATCCTCCTAGCCAAGGTTTAGGAACTTCTTACCTTAAGCTCAACTCAACAAATTTCCCTTTCCAAGAACCTCAAGTAACCGGCTCCAATGGGTCCAAAACAGGGCAGCTTGCACCTATTGAAATTTCCATCCAATTCATCAATTTTCTTCGTCTAATCATCTACTCATTAAGCATAAACCCTCTTGACATATCAATCAACATTCTAATACACCTCTATGATGAAATTTGAGCTCAATTCCACCACGAGCAACCCTCAAAGTTTTGGTATGCACAAAATCGAAACAAGGCATTTTCGGTTCTGTGCATATCTCACCCAATCAACCCAAAAACTATCATAAATCCTCAATTTATCCACTAATCTTCTTGATAACATAAATTTCTAAAAGTTGGGAAGCCTCAACGAAAATTTAAAGTCAAGGCAACGCCGGATGGTCCACGAACGGCGTCGGTTCCTCCAAGTCCTCTACTGGGCAGATTTTGTCCTTCAATCACGAGACCCATTTGTGGTCAAAACTCCATCAAATTTAGCCCAATTTTTTTACCTCAACTCAGTATAAGAAATCCCTAGATGTCTACAAAACTTGGCTAGATATTTTAGATAATTCGAGTTCCTACGGAGTTCAAAGAGCAGCTTACCTCTAGCTGTGACGGATTTCGTCGACTCACGGGAAAACGGCCGAACGGGGCTCTTTCGATGGTCAAATGCCGCGCTTCAAGTTGGAGTACGTCGGCAAGAAGATGAGAAAGACAAGGGTTGTTGGCTCGAAGGCTGGAAGTCAACAGCGGCGGCGCTCGACGGCAGCAAAACCGTCGATCGCGTTTGGTTAGGCAGGCTAGTTCGACGTGAAGAAGAATGAAGACGGCTATTGAAGTGAGGATTTTCGGTAGAGAAGAAGAGAGAGAGGGGTATACCCAATTTTGATTGTCAACCCAAGTAGAATGGAAGGTTAAAAGTGGGTTATTAAATGTCAATTGAGCATCTAATGACACTTGTCCATATGTCCATCAAGTCTTCATCCAAGGGCTGTAATTTTCCCAAATTATTGGTAGCTAGAGGGGGATGTCAATGACCAAAATACCTTTATCCATTTATTAAGGCAAGGCCAAGGCTTGAGGGGCAAAACGATAATTTACCCTCGACGTCCGGAACGTCATTTTTCTGATTCAAATCTTCTTCGATGAGGCGATGTCCAATCCAATTATAATGTTGGAATCCTTGATTCTCCATTTTCTAATTTTGAGACCCGTCTTTGAATCGTTTCTCTGTCAGATGCGATTTCAGCCTATCCCAAACTGACGAACGGTTTTTGCAGACGTTATGCGTATTGACTCTGTGATTCATATCAGACTTAGAGCTCGTCAGTTCATGGCGACTTTGGCTGTCATGTAATTGCAAGGGTCTAGTATTAGTTTCGACGGTCTCGATCGTCATCATTCGATTTAAGAAAATTTTACAAATTATACATTGGTTAAGCGGCTTCACCCGTGCTCCAATCGTATAACGCTAGCAATGAATTTGCTTAATCTTCCTTGGACCGGCCTTTTATGACTCTAAATGTCCCCTCGACAATACTTATGGTCAAAGTGTCATTTCCTATTCGAGTTTCCTCGGTCCACGTACCTTGTCTCACGTTAGCCTTTCTCTTTTGATCAGTTAACTCAAGATTGATCAGATCCAAGCGAGATATGACGAAAATACATCATTAGATATATTCTCATTAATAAGTCTCGAAATGACTGAAAAAATTAGAATGTCACATAACCCCACCTCTTGTGGACCACCTCCAAGTGGTAGCTCAGTATTTGGACACCAATAGAGCTCCGGCCAACCATTTCCTCGAAAGTGGACTGATTCCAATGCAGCGGAGGTAAGTCTTCATTTGGCCTCCGTAGGACCTCAATTTGCTTCAATCCTTCGGTAATATTTTTTAGACATGTAGTACACTTGTATACTGAGTTGAGTTAAAAAGTTTGACTGAATTTGATGGAGATTTGATGCCGAAATGGTGTTGTTTTCAAAGGGCAGAAACTGACTAGAAGGAAAGACTCAAAGAACCGGTGCTATTTCGGGACTTCCAGACGTCGACTCTCCCTCAAATTTTTGGTGAGACTCTCTTAGACCTAGAACTATATGTTAGCAAGTAGATTAAGAGATAAATTGAGGTTTAAGGATGAATTATGGGCTGATTAGTTGGATATAGGGTAGAACTGAAAAAGTCCCCTGTTTTGGTTGGTTAAACTCGAACTCTTAAGGGCTGTTCATGGTGCCACCGTTCCCTAATTTCATTGTTGAGGCATACTAGGATGTCAATAGATATGTTATCGAGGTATATGCTTAGTGGTTCGACGATTGGGCGAGAAAAATTAACGAATTGGTTGAATTCCCTTAGGGTACAAGACTGCCCTGTTTTTGGACGCTTAGGACCGAACACTTGGTGAGCTTGGAAGGAAGATTTTACTAAATTAAGCCTAATTTAAGGAGTCCCTAAACCTTGGTTAGAAGGATAGGCCTCGATTGGATGATTTGGTTCTGAATTGGATGAATTTTCATGAATTTATTGCGTGGTTGTTCAATGTCTATCATTGTAGATTAGTGAATGTGTGTATGCTTGCTAAATGCATATATGCCTTGTGTCGAATGATTATGAGTGATGAACTTGATTGCCTCGGATGCCATAAACTCTTGGCTTAATGCATAGGCTTGTACTCGATCATGAAGTCTTGAATTAGAAGGAATTTTGGTATGCTTAGAAACTCTTGACACCCTGATGCGTCGAGATGCAGGGTTGTGATGGCTAATATCCTGAGGCGTTGAGACGCGGGACGGGATTTTATACGTGTCGACACAGACCTTGAATGATATTGAGAACCTTATGCGTTTACGTGGGTTTTTGTTTATAACGGTCTGAGGCGTAATGACATAGACCAAGCCTAAGGCGTTTTGACGCGGTGAGAAGTATGAGACAACTCTAGAAGATGGAATGCACGACTTAATCTTGTGTTCACATGCCTGACTTCAATTGAAAGAGATGTTGATATGCTTGTACGATTATCAACCATTTGTTTCTAAATGGCATGTTATGACTGATGATTGCCTTATATTGTTAAGTGTGTTCCTGCTCATAATTTGCATTCATCTGGGTGTACATTCAGCCTGAACTAGGGTTAGTACTTATCTTACTAAGATGTAAGCCTCACACCATTGTGGGACCTTACTTTTTCAGACCTTAGGCCTTGAGGATGCCACCGACACGTCTAGGCAATCCGAAAGAAAGGACCACCCATTTTGATGAGTTTTCTAACGATTGCGGTACCATTTATGTAAGGAAATGTATAGTTGTGTGGGTCAACGAGGGTGGTAAGGACTGAAAATCGCATAGATTCGAGGCATGGTTCCGTAGGGTAGGTGAGGTTACTACTGGTCCGTTGAAGTCCACGAAGGTGCCTCGAGAAGTCAAACCTAGTTGGTGTCACTGTACTCGGGACTCAGTAGAGGTAGAGGTGTCCGTAGCTAGATCGAGGAACATATTTGAGAAGACCCATACCTTGGAGGACAATGAGGAGGTGATTGAGATCAATGCCTCAAAGTACGAGCTAGAGGATGACACGATGTATGACACAGTGGATGTGCGCTCTAAGACCTTCTCGGACTACGAGCCAAAGGAGGATGCAGGCAAGATTGATGATTCTAGTGGTTCGACCTAGGAGTTTCCTGACTTTCTTTAGTAATCTTTTGATGATAACCCTTGTTGGTCTGTAATCTTTTAGGGACCATGAACTTCGTTGTCTTTTGGCTAAGTCCCGATTACCCCGACCTGTCAGCAGGGTCAGTTTACCTGCTCTTTTGTATGAACTATTGTTGATGTATATATTGATGTTCTTGTTATTCAAGTCCCCATCAACTTATGTACGGATGAGTTGTTCATTTTTGTTTCCGCATGCTTATTTATATTATGCATCTTTCGATAAGTATGTCCTAGGCTTCGAGAGTACAGTGAAGGGAGTCGCGCGTTCGTGCTCTAAGGCGCGGGGCGTGACATTCGGTCAGCTGGTTCCGAAAGTTGGTCCGACTGGTTTATCCTTCCAACCGCTACCCCTTTAGCCGACTAACGAACTAGGTCATGCGATCCGGGCAGAACGGTCAACGACCGTTTCGACCGGATGACCCGAGTCAGTAGCCAACTAGTCGGATTAGATCAAGTTCACAAATCGAATTGGGTCACCGAGTTAGATCGAGTTACCGGGGCTTGAGTGACGTCAATCTGCACGTGTCGAGCATGTAAGGGCCCAGATCTAACATGCGTGAGGATATCTAGCGCATAGCTTCCACGTGAACTTCATCATAACCGTGAAACCTACCGTTTACATATAACTCTTGTCTCGTACATTGACCATTAACATATATAATTTTGAGCAACGAAAGTCCACAATGAACTTTTCTCTTCAACAGGAAACTGATTTCCACAATTTCCTTTACAATCACCTCACTTTTATTTTCACGACTCTTGCGATGCGAAACCATCGCAGAGCAATTCGTTGATCTCCACGCAACAACCCAACATGGGTTTTGCTCGGCTCATCATGCGGTTGCCGAAAATATAATTTCCATTTTTTTATTTATAATTTTCCTCCTTTTGCCGTTCTCAAGGTCGAACTTCCTTGACTTTCCTTCACAAAAAATTCTAACTTGTCCAGACTTGATTCTTATACGATTTCATGTGCAGAAAAAATCACGAAAAAGTAAAAACCTTTATTGAATACTCCTTGGCCCAAGATGTCAAAAACGTGAGTCAGTTTCTTTGAACTTTGTTCTCTGACGGCCTGCACAATTCTTTGCGAAGAAGCTTCACTCGCACGAAGCAAAATAGAAACGCTAAACGCGTTCTTGCCCGCAAGCGGCACGTTAAAACCATACTCGACGAAGAACATAATAAAAGTCGCAAGTAAAACGTTAGACGTGTTCTTGAATCTCGATTTTTTATTTTTTTCCGAAAATTAATTAAAAAAAACATGATTCGAAATATAAAACGTGTAGGTTCTGATACCACATGTAAGCTGTGATTCTAATCTGTATGCAGCGACCCAAGATCTCATGTACAGAAATACGAATCACACATCCATAGATTAGAAGAATTGATGCATCTGATTTCGGATCCATCGATCTTGATGCGGAACTTGCGACGATTCGATACCCAAGGTTTTGTCCTCTATGAACCCTCTTTATTACTGGCTTTAATGAGACAGCTTCTTAGCGCGTCATGTCTGACGACTCATCATGTGAGGTTATGCAGACATTAAGGTTTAGAGGAAGGACTTGAGCTCTATTTATAGAGAATAAAACATATCCCCTCATCAAAGATTAGGTTTATCTCGACCCATACTATTCAGCCCCATATCTGACTAGAATTAGGAAATTATATATATCTTTCTTTATTAGATCAATTAATTTATAATAACAATTAATAAAGCCCAGAATATATTATAAAATATATTCTAACATTAATATCATGAAAACCCCAAAATAGTGCACTTATGATATCACAAATTATTTTTTTGAACACAGAAACCCTCAAGCTGGTACACCCGTGATAAATTTACCCCAAACTATTTTTTCGACCATAATAAATCCTAAAGTGGTATATCTAGGATAAATTTACCCTACACTAATTTTTTTTATCATAAAAAATCTCAAACTGGTACATCTGTAATAAATTTATCATTCGTTAAATTATGTTAATACCTCAATTTTAAATTGATATACCCGTGATAAATAGAAGATAAAAATCCTAAACTGATATAACCATGAACTGCCACGTGCGATTTAACTCAGCAATTTGACGATTAAATTTAATGAAAACTAATAAACGGTAAATTTTTTGCAAGTGTATCAGTTGGGAGTAAATTTATCGCAAGTGTATGAGTTTGGGATGGTTAAAAAATAATTTGAAATAAATTTGCTACAGTTATATCGATTTATAATTTTTCGTGATATTAATTCATAAATAAAAACATTTATAACAGCCGAGGTCCCAAGAGCAAAAAACCATCAGGCGATATTGGAGCCACGATTCGGCGCTGGGATGGACACTTCATCCTCTTTTGTCTTCTAGCTTCAACGATGAGGAAAATGAATGACATTGTTCATAACTTCACTGAGAAGTTGCCGGTCTTATCACCCTTGCTGATGATTTTTTTTTTTGCCAACCTTTTGATAATCTATTCGACCCTTCGTTTGTCGAAAGAAAAGTCGATCATGTTTTGTGTAAACAACATATTAGGATAATGGTTATTGCAATAGTTAATCGATATTATGAGACTATGGATAAGGCATTAAAACTCGACCCTAAGCCTAAAATCCACAAAATGTCAGAAGCAATTACAATTCGAAGCATATTAAAAATCGAAAAAAAAAACAAATAAAATAAAGCATTAGAGCACCCACCCAGGATGAAAATAGACTTTGTGAGACTCTGAAAAAAAAATTGAAACTTGAAACAAATTACTTATATAAAAAGAATCCACCTTCCAGGACCTTCCTCTTGATTGTACCATCAATTCATGATCGTTCAAATTTCAATAACGAAATGCAACCTGCTCTGCACCAGTGCCGCTTGTTTAGCTTTAAAAATCTAAATTTAACAAGTCCATGAGACTTAAATGGATTTTCGTGGGCCTCCAAATAGGCCAATCCCCGTACTTATGTCCCTGGATCATTAAAATAGAAGGGTCCTGTTTGTGAGGAAAAAGGATGAGACTTTGCGTTTGTGTATAGATTACAAGCAGTTGAATCAAGTAACCATCAAGAACAAGTATCCGTTACTAAGGATAGATGATTTGTTTGATCAATTGCAAGGAGCATCTATATTTTTTCAAATAGACTTGAGGACTGGTTATCACCAGCTAAGGATCAAGAAAGAGGACATACCAAAGACCGCCTTCAGAACGAGGTATGGGCATTATGAATTTACGGTTATGCCTTTTGGTTTGACTAATGCTCCTACTGCATTTATGGATTTGATGCATCAAGTATTTAAGGAGTACTTGAATGGATTCATCATTATTTTTATAGACGATATCTTGATTTACTCAAAGAGTAATGAGGAACATTTGAGAGTGATTCTGCAAACTTTGAAGGAGCATTCGCTTTACGCCAAATTTAGTAAATGCAAATTCTTATTGAGTAAAGTAGCTTTCCTTAGTCATGTGATTTCTGGAGAAGAAATTTCTATGGATCCTTCAAAGATTGAGGCAGGATGAAATTGCCCAGACCCATGACAATTACTGAGGTTCGAAATTTTCTAGGGTTGCCTAGCTATTATAGGCGATTTGTGGACAAGTTTTCATCTATAGCAACTCCGTTGACGAGGCTAACAAAGAAAGATGTGAAGTTCGAATGGACTGATAAGTGCGAAAGAAATTTCCAAGAACTCAAGCATCGATTGACCACCGCACCAGTATTAACTATTCCTTTTGGACCTAGATGTTATGAAATATATAGCGACGTCTCGCTAAAGGGATTAAGGTGCGTGTTGATGCAACATGGGAAAGTGGTCGCTTATGCTTCGTGACAATTGAGACCTCATGAGATGAATTACCCGACACATGACTTAGAATTAGCTGCCATCATATTCGCCCTAAAGATTTGGAGACACTACTTGTGTATCGAAAGATTTTAAATTTATACAGATCATCAGAGTTTGAAGTACTTGTTTTCACAGAAAGAATTGAATATGAGACAGCGCCGGTAGATGGAGTTACTTAAGAATTATGACTGCGAGATTTTGTATCATCCTGGAAAGGCGAATAGAGTCGCGGATGCGCTTAGTCGAAAATCAAGCATTGCACTTTTGTTGGTGAAGGGATGGTCCTTACTAGAGGAATTGAGAGATTCTGAGTTTAAACTGAAAGTTTGTCAATTGTCTAATTTAGTGGTAACCTTGAGAATTGAACCTGAAATTCAAGAAAAAGTAAAGGCTTTGCAGTCTACGGATTCGAAGATTCAAAATATTCGTGAGATGGACGTAACAAAAAGGAAACCTGAGTCTTAAGAGTCAGAAGATGTGATTCTGAAATTTCGCAGACGTTTATTTGTGCTTGGTGATGAGGAACTTAAGGAAAAGATCTTGCCGAAAGCTTGTAGAAGCAACTATAGTATTCATCTAGGTTGTACAAAGATGCATCAGAATCTATGTCAACATTACTGGTAGAATGGAATGAAAGTGGATGAGCTAAGCATGTGGCGAAGTGTTTAATCTGTCAGCAAGTAAAGGCTCAGCATTGCAAGCCTGTGGGATTGTTGCAACCTTTAGAAATTCCTGTGTAGTGGTGGGAGCATGTGACCATGAATTTTGTAAAGGGATTGCCGAGGAGTCACAGAGGTCATGATTCAATTTGGGTAGTCGTGAATAGACTGACCAAGTCTGCACATTTCATACCCATGCAAAAAGATTTTGCAATGGGTAAATACACATAACTATATATGCGTCAGATTGTGCAATTGCATGGAAAATCCAGTCATGATTACATCGAACAGAGATCCTAAATTTGCAGCAAATTTTCAGAAGAATCTTCAAGAGGCTTTGAGAACTAGATTACAGTTCAGTACTGCATATCATCCACAGACTGATGGACATTCCGAAAGGACGATTCAGACGCTCGAGAATATGTTGTGAGCATGCGTCATAGATTTTAAAGGTGGATGGGAAGATCAACTACATCTAGTGAAGTTTGCGTACAATAATAGTTACCAGCAGAGCATCCGCATGGCACCGTTTGAAGCACTTTATGGTAGAACTTGCAAAACGCTTGTATGTGGGGATGAAGTTGGAGAAAGGAGTATAACAAGCCTTGAGTTAGTAGAACAATCAGTTGAGGGATTAAAGTTATTAGAGAAAGTCTGAGAACGACACAAAGTCATCAATAGAACTATGAGGATAAAGGACGCAAATCCTTGGAATTTCACATTCATGATCATGTTTTCATGAAGGTATCACCAATGCGCGGATTGCATCGATTTGGGAAAACGGGAAAACTGAGTCTGAGGTACATAGGTCCTTTTGAAATGGACTACTAACTCACCCTGCCGCCGAACTTGTCGCAAGTGCACGATGTGTTTCATGTGTCAATGCTAAGGAAGTACGAGCCAGATCCGACTCATGTTCTGAATTATTAGATCATTGAAATAGACGATAAGGTATCATATGTAGAAAAGCCCATCATAATCGAGGATCGAAAGGAGCAAGTCTTGAGGAATAAGACGATTCCATTAGTCAAAGTGATCTGGGAGCATCACGGAATTGAAGGCGCCACGTGAGAAAACGAAGAAACTATGAGAAGTCAATACCCCATTTGTTTGGATAGTTGGGTTTATTGTAAATTTCGAGGAGAAAAATTCTGTAAGGGGGAAGAATTGTGACATTCTGAATTTCCTGTCATTTTGAGGCTATTGAATGAGAATGTATCTATTGACGTATTTCAGCTTTGTCTCGCTCAGATTTGATCAATCTTGAGTAAACTGCCCAAAAGGGAAAGGCTAACTCATGACAAGATATGTGGACCTAGGAAACTCGAAAAAGGAAATGACACTTTGACCATAAGGATTGTTGAGGAAATATTTAGAACCAATAAGGCCGATCAAATAAAGATTAAGGAATCCATTGCTAGCATTATATGATTGGAGCGCGGGTGATGTCGCTTAACTAATGTATAATTTGTAATTTTCCTAAATCGAACTATGACGATCGAGACCATCGGTGCTAGCGATAAACCTTCGCAATTACATGGAAACTAAAGTTGTAGTAACTTAAGTCGTCCTAAGTGTGATGAGAATCATAGAATCGATACGTGTAACGTCTTCAAAAGCCGCCCATTAGTTCGAGATGAACTGGAGATACAATTGACGTACGATTGATCATGAAAAGGAAGCTCAAAATTGGCAAATATAAATAGAGAACTTCAACATTAGAAAAGAATTTAACGCTATCTCGCCAATGGTAATTTAGAATTCAAAAAGTAAAGTTTTGGACGAAAAGTGAAAAATTACTATTTTGCCCTTGCCTTAAGATTTTATAAGGACAAAGAGGTCATTTCAAGCTCCTTTATATGGCTGCCGAAAATAATGTGCATGGAGTCAAAGAAAGTCAAAGCTAAGGATTGGCATTATTGACATATGTCAAGTATCAACCAAAGAGAGTCTTAGGCATTAAATGCCCCACAAATCAATCTTGTCAAAAATTAAGCTCAATTATATGGGTGAAAGACTGCATTATGCAACCCCTTTAGCCGTGACTCTCTCCCTCTCTTTTTCCTCTGCAATTTCTTCTTCCTTACCTTCTCACCGAAAATCGCTCACCTACCAGTTTCTGTCGCCTTCTTCGCTGCACTTGACAGCCACCTTTGGCCGCCACCTCGTCGTGTTCCGACCACCAGAAGCTAGCCCAACCTGTCCTCTACAAGTTTCAACGGTAGTTCATCGTTTAGTGGAGTGGTTTTTCCCAACAAACCCTGAAACCAAAACCGGATAGATTTCTGAGCGAGATGTAAATCTCATCCCGTAGTGGGACACATTTTCAGACCCCAAGCCTTAAACATGATGTCGATCTGGTTGGGCGATCAGAAAGGGATGATCGCCCTTTTTGACGAGTTTTTCGCGAGGAAAGGTGTTGTATATGTTAGGAAACGCACGACTATTTGCGTAGATGAGGGAAAGATGGAGTTACAACCCCATCTCTTTGAAGTGTAGTTCCGTCGCCTGGGAAATAATAACTTGATGGAACCTCTGTTGCCTGAATCAGAAGTAGTTTCTAATTGATGTCATCCGTCCCGTCCTGAGATCGAGGTAGAGAATCTAGCGTCAGTGGGAGGATCGAGGAATATTCTTGAGGAGTCGAAGTCTCCATCTACTAAGGAATACATGAGCTACATTGAGCTCTTCGCCGACACGATAGAAGATACCGACGAAGACAACGAGGAGGAAACCGAATTGGATTCTGAAGAAATATCTAAGGATGTACCATCTGAAACATTTTACGAGTACAACCTAGAGGACGACAAAAATGAAGGAAGTGACGAATCAAGCGGTTCTACCGAGTAGTTAGATATAAGGGTTTGAGGGAAAAGGGATTAGAAACAATTTTGATGTTAGATTTTGGGAAAGGCTAAGTAGTAAGCTTTTGGACTTAGGTATTAATTCCTTGTCTCATCGAGGTGTGTAGCTTTCTTTTATGTCTTTTCCTTTCCGTCGGGAGTAACTGGATGTTTATGTTATGTATATAGGTGTGTGCTTTTAAACCATTACAAATTTCCTTTTGTTTCTTTCAATTGTCGAGGGTGATTGTCTCTCCTTCCGCATGCAAGTTTCATTTCATTTTAGGCTATGAGTTGTTCCCGGATACTTATTGGCCTATGACGGATGTGATGAGCTCTAAGGGGCGTGGGGCATTATAGATGCGATGTTTTCAAATTGTGCTGGATTATTGAATTGTTAAGGATGGGTGATCCAAGTTAAATTGATGGTAGTTTTGGGAAGAGTGATATCATGACGATTGAAGTAGTTTTCTTTTCGCCTTCTCATATTACTGACAAGAAGCTTGAGGGTATCACCAACTTTCAACAATGGAAGAAGATTGTTAAGTTTATTCTAATGGGTAGAAATCAGCATATGCACTTGACTGAAGCTAAACCTGCTAATGATGCAAAATGGATGTTATTGATACATGTCTTATGCATCAGCTTTTAAACTCTTTGGAGACTAATATTGTAAACTTGATAACTCATATTGATACAGTCAAGGACTCGTGGGACTACCTTGATGTATTTTGGCCAAAATAATATTTCTATGATATATGAAATATCACAGGAGTTTCACCGATCTAAGAGCAAAGGGCATTCTATTGATCAATACTTCGCCGATTTTAATATGATGTATGAAGAGTTAAATGTTATTCTTCCTATTTCTTCTACTGCTGAATAGAAGCGTCTCCAAAGAGAACAATTGGCTATAACGAATTTTTTAGGAGGTCTTGGTTCGACTTATGATTTTGTTAGGTCTCAAATTCTTGGAGGAGAGACTATTACGTCACTTAGGGATACATATCCTCGATTTCTTCGAGCATCCCCTGGTTCTTCTCAGAGCACTACAGTTGTAGTTAATAGTTCAGCTCTTGTCTCTCAATATTGAATTGGTGCAAGTAGGCGTGACGAAGGAAATCATGGAGGTTATAGTGGTCGTGGTGGTCGAAACACAAGAATATGAAGAGATCAAGGACAAAGATAGCTTTATGGACAGCCTCAAACTTTTACTGAGAGCTTAGGAGCTATTCAGACTTGTCATTATTGTGGAAAATATGGTCATATTTAGAAATTTTGTTACAAGTTACATGGTAGACTAGGACAGCAACAACAGTTTGCAAATGCTGCATCTGGCACTGACTCTTTGTCTCTGCCACAGTCTTCACAAGGCAATGTAGTGATTATGTCTAATGAGGAATTTGTATGGTACAACTGGTTTCACATTTCACTGCCTACTTCATCTTGCACTGCTATTATAGTCTGGACAGGTAAATGCTACTGTATGCCTTTCAACTAGTTCTCGCCTTTAAGTAATTGGTTCAGGAGCATCTGATCACATGTCAAGTCTTTCAGGTATATTTTCCTCTCTTACTCCATCGTCATCCATTGTTACTTTAGCTAATGGTTCATCTACCCATGTTAAGGAGTTGGCACAGTTCATCCGTCTCCGTCGATGCCTTTGACCTTAGTGCTTTATCTTTCGCAATTTCCTTTTAATCTCATGTCAATCAGTAAGTTAACTAAAAACTTTCGGTTGTCAGTAACATTCTATCCCGATTCTTGTATATTTCAAGATATAGCTACGAAGAGGATGATTGGTAAAGGACATAAGGAATGGGGATTGTATGTGATTGGACTCAACTTCCTTTGCATGTTCTGGTGTTACTTCTCTACACTAGATTCATT
Source organism: Rhodomyrtus tomentosa (assembly GCA_028455895.1). Lineage (NCBI taxonomy): Eukaryota > Viridiplantae > Streptophyta > Magnoliopsida > Myrtales > Myrtaceae > Rhodomyrtus > Rhodomyrtus tomentosa. Next base: position 40,159,269 of record JAPCWY010000003.1, on the reverse strand, counting down.
GACGTCTTGGTCATCCTTTTCTACGCAATCTTCAGAGATTAGATTTCAGTTTTAAGTCTATTTCTAGTTTAGAGTGTGAGTCATGCCAACTTGGCAAATTGTATCGTATTAGTTATTCGTCTCGAGTCATTAAATGAACATAGTCTCCTTTTTTGTTGGTTCATTCAGATGTTTGAGATCCATGTCATGTGACTTCTAAGTTGGGTTTTAGATATTTCATTACTTTTGTTGATGATTATTCCAGAGTTACTTGGTTATATTTAATGAAAAATCATTCAGAGTTGTTTTATATATTGCGTGAGTTTATATCTGAAACTTTTAGTTAATTTGGTGTGCATGTTAAAGTGTTGCATTTTAATAATGCTAAGGAGTACTTTTCTGCACCTTTTTCAGATTTCATGACATAGCATGGTATGATTCATGAATCATTATGTCATGATACACCACAATAGAATGATGTTGCTGAGAGAAAAAATAGACATTTGTTGAAAGTTACTAGATATATGTTATTTGAGATGAAGGTCCCTAAAGCCTTTTGATTTGAGCTGTCTTATTAATCGCATGTCTTCCTCCGTTCTACAAGGTGGTATTCTATTTTCTACTATGTTTCCAAATCAGCCACTATTTGCCTTACCATCTCTTGTGTTTGGTTGTGTATGCTTTGTTCGTGATCGTCCGTCTGGAGTATCAAAACTTGATCACAGGGCTATCAAGTGTATGTTTCTTGGTTGCTCCCGTACTCAAAAGGGGTATTATTGCTATTCTCCATTCTCAAGAAATACTTCATAACTGCTGATGTCTCATTCTTCGAATCCACTCCATATCATGATGTTCCAATTTCTATGTCTGAGTTGGATGAAAAATTATATGTGACTACCATTCGGTCAACTGTTCCAGTTGTTTCACCTGTTCCAATAATTTTATCTGAGTCTACACAGGAATCAACTCCTCTACAGGTTTATACTCGGCGTCCTCGGGTTCAGATCTCCCCTTCCTCTTGTCACAACTGCGTCATGTTTTGTCCTAGATCCTCCATTAGTCGATTCTCCTCATATATTAGATCTTGATCGTCCAATAGCCTACGTTACACGAACACCAGACACAACACGCGACACGACACGATACGCCAACACGTGAATTCTCAAAAGGGAATTCCAACACGCCGGGATACATTATATATTATATGTATATTTTTATATATACATGATAAATTATTATTTTTATGGTTTCAATTTTCAACAATAATAACATCATGATGCTAAAACTATTATCAATCTCATCCTTAAAAAGGTCCCACAAAATATATCATGTGATGAATTTAACTACATTTCATTTTAATAATCCATAAAACTTGGAGGGAAAAAGAAAAGAAGCAATCCACAATCCATATTTTACACCAAATTTAACATTTAACCATAGATGGAAAACGAAAAGTGAATCCAATTTCACCATAAAAATAACAAGAAATCATTGATCTACATTATCCACTCCTCAAAAGAATGTACTATATATCCGACTCATCAAGTGAAAAAGTTGCAACTTCAAGCACCCCAACATCTTGAAATGTGTTAAATGCATCTTCGCCAATATCCCACATCTTGGTCTCTCCTTCTAAATATCGTGGGTTTTTTCTTGATAGAAGACGAAGTTTGCTATGAATGAAAACAAAATCTTCTACATGTCTTGAAGTCATCATATGTATTCTTGCTGATTATACAAAGGATTAGGTACTCTAGTTCCTTTCGACACAAGATGAAGAAGGTTGTGTAAAAAACTTGAAGGCTATTTCTTGAAGCATAGGTGCTCATGCACCATGTTCAACCCACCACATCTTAAAGTCCATAAAATATCGATATCAAATGGAACAAGGGTCTTGAAAACACCCATCATTCCACGCAAAATTTGCATACTCCACACTCACCTTATAGAGGTCATCCACATTAGGAAAGTATTTCCTAAGACATTTATTTCTTTCTTCATTAATCTCATAATCCATGTGCGGAGAAACTCGAGTAGAATCTTCATCGAGCCATTGATCACTATATACCTTATTTAACAAAACATAAATAAGTAAGATGAGTATTATATCAATATATCAAATAAAGAATAACCAATATAATATAAGTTTATTTTTACTTAGGATTCAAGGCATGTGCCAAGCAATTAAAGGTGAGTATGGTTCCATGGTAGAACCGAGAACCGGAGAACCGAACATCCAGTTTCGATTTGATTCCCAATTCTGAAGTGCCCTGGTCTGATTCTCGGCTCTAAAATTTGAAGAACCGTCGGTTCCGATTCCTGGTTTCCTATGGAACCTACCCGAAACCAGAACCGAAATCGTATTTTTTTAAAACCCTAATTTCTTTATCAAAGTGGCCGCCAGAACACTTCGTTCCGCATAGCATCACTTGCAGCACTCTTCGTCAATGGCGGACGAAGCTCAATACTCTTTCGATGCGAGGATCAACAAGCGTAAGTACGAGGAGCACACCACTCCTGACCGGCTTCTCTTCCGTCCCAATCCTCTCTGCATCGTGGCTGACTCCGGCTGCGCCCTGCCCTCGCACAAGAGCATCGCGCCGCCTCCTTCTGCCGAAGACGTGCAGGCGCAGGTCCAAAGCGTGAAGCAGAAGGCTCAGGAGTTCGTATCTCAGCTGCTGTTCAACACCAGCGTCGGAGTGGCTGCGACCGTCGCCTGCGTCAGCGGACTCAATGCGAAGCGCGCTAGGGTTGACAACAGAAGCGGATTCGACTCTGCGGAGAAAGGTCTTGAGTTTTAAGCTTATTATCCCTTCGTAGATGTTCAGTGCCACTCTATCTCGACTCAAGTGTCATCCAAAAGAGAGAATCTGGAAATTCAGTCCCATCAAAGATCGATTCAAGTCCACCTACGGAACATATTTAGCAAAGTGCTTCCGAGCTCCGATTCTTCAACTTGTCTTTATCACGTGGAGGGAGGATCAGTGGAAGCGCACGGCTCTATTAGTCATCGACATGCAGGTTTATCTCTCTCTCTCTTTCAACTGTCCGGATTTGATATGATCCTGTTCGAACGTGTAAGTGGGTGCGTGTTACTTGTTCACTAACATTGAACAACTCCGTTTTTTCCTCTCTTCTTGGCAGAAAGATTTTATAGAAGAGGGAAGTGTCATGTGGTTCAGTGGTGGAAAAGCCGTCATCCCCAATGCAATAGAGTCCGTTGAATTTAGGGGTGTGCAAACTGGACCGGACTAGCTCAGATCGGCCCGATTGGTCTGGTCCTTGAGGTGGACGATCCGATCCTCAGTTTATTGTGTTGAGACCAGACCGGTTTAGCCCGGACCAGACTGTCAATAATATATAATTATTTTTATATATAAATATATACAATTACAAAAAAATTGAAAACGAAATAGAATAATAATTTAAAGAACAATTACCTACCAAACCAATATTGTTAACCTAATTTTTTGTTCTCAAAATACCCTGAATCTCAGTCGCACTCTCACGCCGCCTCTGAGTCCTCTCTTCTTTGTCTCCGCTCGCATCTTGCCTTCGCCGCTTCACTCGTGTCTCGCCTTCGCCTCTTTTCTCGCTTCTCTCACATTCCCGTCTCTCGCTCGTTGGCCTGATCACTCATCTCGTGTCTCATAGATACTGGCAAGACCTATTGTAGCCATTGGCATCATTGACTCGTTACTTCCTCTCCTTATCTCAATCCTCGCTCGATCGATTCGATATCAAGTAAAAACCTCAGGTGATCCATCCCTCACTCCCTTTACTTTGATACGTATACATTTGTTATCATATTTTTCATAAGAGTTCGAACTCCACCCCCCCCCCCCCCAAAAAAAAATCGACATCTAGGATTTTTTCTTCTTTGGGTTTTTTATGCTGTATAGCAAGTTCTTTTCTTGATTTTCTATTTAGTTTTCAGTTAAGCTTTTCTAGTTGAATTCGGATTTGGGGCGATGGGTTATCTAAAAACTTGCATTTGTTTCAATCTTCTATCTTTATGAATCGTGTGAGTGGATGCTTGAATTTAAGTCGACGTTTTTAGAGTTTGATTATCCATTAAACGGGGAAAGCTGAAATTCTGTCTGCTCCTTTTGATAATTTATTTATGGAGTTATAGCTCGATTCACTTTGGAGTTGTGTATATACTATTTTCCTTTAGAGGTGTTGTGCATCATGAATAAAGAGGGGAGATCTAAGTGAAGAGAGAAATAGCTATTCTATGTACTGGCCATTTATGATCGAAACAGTTAACCAAATGGGGGATCGTTTTGGAACTCTTAGGAATGTATACCTATGGATTTAGTGATGTTGGGGGGACATTTCTAATTAAAACAACTAGCCAAATTGGGGAACCTGTTTGTGCCACTAACCTCCAAATATGATTGCTGACATTTATTTTGTAATCAAATGAACCCTTGTATGCTTTATTGTCTTTGCTGTAGAGTTTTTACTATATATTTAATTTATGTTGTTCTTGATTCAGGTGAGCAATTTACATGTTAATGGAAGGGCAACAATGCTGAGTATTCTGGACATGGACTCATTAGAACATGAAGGTCAAGAAGATGACCTCGTAGAGGCATTTGATTCAGACAAGGTATCTCACAATTGTCCTAATCCTAGTAAACAAACTTCAAAAGCATGGGCTCACTTTTTTTTTTTTGGTAATTTAAGTTTGTATATACTTTTCAAAAAGTTAGGTACAGAAAAAGAGCTAAACACAAAAACCATGAATCATCAACGGCCTTAAGTGCCAAAGTGGGTTCTACGGTGAACCGGCTGTAATATACGAGAACACATCCATGTACGCCGAGCACAAGGTCATAATCTACAAGAAAAAAAAAAAAACCAAACAAAGTGGCCAAACCACGAGGCTCAAGGAAAGAGCATGCCGAAATAGTGGAATAAGGGGAGCGAAGGCACAGATCGCAGAACAGCCCATAAGCCCAGTAGATATCAACCTAACATAGAAAAAATATAAACAAGAAAGAAACATGAAAAGAGGCCAGCGGCAGGAGGCCTAACTCCAAAGGCAGCATCTTGGGTAGAAGAAGGCCAGTGCAAGTCAAAAGCGTCACCCGAGAAGGCCGAGCAGCAGCAAAATGGATCCAGTTGAAACACATTTGGGGCTTGCGGAACAAGCTGGGCGAAGTAATAAGAGGGCGCACCAGCCTTGGACAGAACACCAGAACACCAAGGTCAGCAAGGTAGCCGCAAGGCTGTATATCACCATGGAAGCACCAGAGTCGCAAGGGGACTGAACCAACCGCAGCAGTCTTGGGGCAAGAAGGGCAACAAAAAGAGGAAAATAAGAAGAATCCAGCCAGGAAAATAGGCTCAACAAAAAGGAACCTAACTAGACCAGAAGCCAGCAAAGAAAAATTACTAAAACATGGCCAAAACAGCGGCCAGAAGCAAAAGAGAAGGGAACAGCAGTGCAGACCCCAGCAGGACAAAAGTTCAACTAAAGCAGTAAGGAGTGCCCAAAGTAAGGGGGGCAAAGGGGAAAAATAACAGGCAAAAGAGAAGCCGAGATGCAAGTGACAGGAACTCGCAGACCAGCAACCAAACCAGTCCCAGTCGAAACCAAAAAACCACACCAACTACCAGGGCAATCCTCAGTCAGAAGCCATCTAAAGGAACCAAGTAGCAGCACCTGAGAAGCAGTAGAGAACCAGCAAAATAAAAGCATAGCAGTTCGCAGAATGGCATTGAAAGAGCTCAGACAGCCGCCAAAGTATGGCATTGAGGCATAAAAACTGTCGACCAGCACATGGACAAGACTCAAGAAGGCCGAGAAGAGGACCGGCCACCTCCCGCCACCCAAGTTCTTGTAAGAAGGTGGTGCATCAGCAAAGCATAAGAGTAGTCGCCGAAAAAGTCAACCAGATAGCTCCTTGGCAGCAAATACAAACAGGTTATCTCCATAGGATCAGGTCTCCTCAAAACGAAGTTGACCCTATAACATAAGGGATCATCCATCCAGAGTAATGAATTCATGGGAAGAAACCAGCGTTATAAGGCATGTCAATGCTCTTAAAAAATAATGGGAGAAAGTCCCCAGTTCATTTTGAGACGCCTATTGCAAGGGTGATCACGAATACGTCCCATTGAGGCAACCTTGTCCTTGACCATCTTGGTGAGATGCAATATGAGTGCTGGTACAAAGAGGGCTTTGTTGTGGAAGAGTATATTATTCCTCTTGGTCCAGATAATGTGGCATAGAGAACCAAGAGAAATCTAGCAATCCGGTGAGAAAATGAAGAACCACTTATGATCTTTTGCCCACCGAATGAGGTCATCCCATGGGAGATTTCACCAAGCCAAGTTGCATTTGGATGCCCAAGTGGAAGCCAAACCACCAGTGATCGCACAGCCAAAGAAAAGATGGTCAATAGAGTCCGGCCTGGATTGACAAAAGGCACAAGAGTCGTAATCAATTCTCTGATATTGGAGAAGAAAGACCTGAGTCGGTAGTCGATTATGAGATGCTATCCACATAAGGAAGGCATCCCGTGGAGTAAATGCCTTGTCCCATATAAACTTGTGCAAGTGAACAGGATGCCCTTTGTGTCTGATATAATCCCAGGCTGAGGCAATTGAGAAATCCCCAGAACAGAGCATGGGCTCACTTTCGTAAAGGAAAAAAAAGGAAAAACGGGGAACTCAAGTGTTTTGCAAGTATTGTGATACCAAGTATATATACATTGTTGTTAACGATACTTCTACTATGTTGAAGCACTTGAAAAAGGTGCAGTAAGAGTCCTCAGAATATAGATAAGAGGCAAAAATTATTTGCCACACGTAGGACTAAACTAACAATGGGGAATATTACTAGTATTAGTACTGGTGATGCTAGTGGTAATGTCTTATTGACATGAAAATTTGAACAAGAACGATGTAGAAAACGCTTGTCCATATGATTATAATAGATGATCAATCTTTTTTCGTTGGTTGAGTGTGTCGGATTCCACGATTTTATCAATGAGTTACAACCCCTCTTCAATCACATTTACGATTCACAGTGTCTAGAGATTGCTAAGTCTGAAAACTTACTTTTATAAGCTAAAGTCTAGGGTCGCACTCATGACCGATACATGGACTTCCTCTTAGAATTTGAGCTATTATGTCTTACTGCACATTTAATTGATAATGACTGGAAATTAGACAAAAGGATAATCAGTTTTTTGGTGGTCACTAGTCACAACGGTACAGACATTGGGACAATGGTTCAGAAATGCATCTATGAGGGGAGAATAGAGAGAAAAGTGTCCACAATCATTGTGGATAATGCGAGTACGAATGATGTAGCCATTGATTTTTTGAAAGAGAAATTATCAAAAGACAAGTTGTTGATCTTACATGGTGGTTATTTACACATGAGGTGCATGGCTCATATATAGTTTGAAGGAGGTACGTGAATCTATTTCATGTATTCGAGGCCAATTACCTATGTGAAGGGTTCTCCCGAGAGCCGAAACATTCAAAACTTGTATTGAGAGTGCAAGGATCTCTTATAATGGTTCAGTTTGTCACGATATCTCTACAAGGTGGAACTCCGCTAATCTAATGTTGGACATTGCCTTAAAGCTAAGAAAAACTTTTGAAATAATGGAAGAAGAGGATCCTTGTTACGTGATTGAGCTTGAGAAGGAACATCCTAAAAATGATGAGTGGGAAAATGCCAAAGTTCTTTCCATATTTTTGAAGAAGTTTTATGATGCCACTAAGGAGATGTCCGGGACTTTGTATATCACTTCAAATGATTATTTTGTTGGGATAGATTCTTTATATAGATTTTTGAGACAAGCGGAGACGGCTTTAATTCCTAGGGTGAAAGATATGGCTACAAAGAGGAAGGAAAAGTTTGATAAATATTATGGGAGTTTCTAAAAAGTAAATATGATAGTGTCGATTGCGATGATATTGGATCCAAGCAAAAAGATGCATTATGTGCGGCGTTCTTATAGACTTATCTATCATGATAGTGCGAAAGTTGATGGGAGTTGCGATAATGTGAGAATTGCCTTGGAACGCTTGTTTCATTGTTACGAGAAATCTAATCTTAGTTATTGAAACCAATATTTGGGTGCTCAACGTTTGACTCCTCCTGCTAATAGTAGTACTAGTAGTAAGGATCCTCGTTGCCCTGATAAGGATAGCCAAAAGAAGCTTGGTTTCGATGGTTGGGACAAGGAGCTGGAGTTTGAATGCCCCGATGAAGAGAACCAAATATTATCCGAAGCAAACAAATATGAGCTTGATAAGTATCTTAAAACCGAACGTGAAGAAGGTGGTAATCTTAACCTTTTCATGTGGTGGAATACTGCTGGCCAAAAGTTCAAAATACTTTCTTTGATGGCTCGAGATATTTTGGCTATTCCTGTAACAATTGTTGCTTCGGAGTTGACTTTTAGCACATCTGTGCTTGATAACTTTCGAAGTTCTTTGACTCCTAGAGTAGCCAAAGCTTTGATTTGTACCCAAGATTGGTTTAGAGTGGTTAACAAGCCAATTAATGTTGAAGATTGCATTGTGAATGCGGAAAAGTTTTGAGTGTAGTAAGTCATTGATATATCTTTTTATCTTGTTATTCTTTAGCATAACTAAGAGGGTGCTTTATTTAATATCTTGTTTTTGTTAGATATGGATAATGCTCACTTGAAGCTTATTGGAAAATCATCTGCAAGCTGAAATGAAAGGAATATATATGGTGAGATATTAAGACTTCTTGTATACTTTTATTTTTATGACTATTATCCTACATTCGAATCACCTGTAAAGATATTTTAACTACTCTTATTTGTTCACATTTTTTTTTTGCTGCAGTATCTTTTCACAGTTGGACTTGGCAAGATGATGATTTTCTATATGCATTACACAGGTGATTGGAGCCTGCTGGTACGTTCTATCCATAAGATGCCAGTTTAAATGCTGGAAAATAGTGTGCGACAAGGAATATATCATATCTTTTCTTTCAAGTTTTCTAGATTGTAGTAGTGCGTAGCAACTTGAACGCCTGTATTTTTGTAAGCCTATTGGAACATAGAATTTTGGCAGGGCTATTGATTGCGGCTGCGACATCTTGATGCTTGATGATAGGTCTCTTTTTTTGTTTGTCTCCCACCTCATGATTCTCAAATTGCTCAATGGATTAAAATCATGCGATTCTGGGACCACTTATAGAGCAAAATACTCGTGTTCTTTGTACACATTATACTCATGTTTATGAAATTGAAGTTTACATTTGATGATTAACCTAGAGAGGTGAAATACCCCATCAAATTGTTTTGATTCCCTTATTATAGCGGTTGGGCCGGGACCGGGAGCGGAACGGACCGCCAGTCATGATCCTGTCCGATCCTTGGTCCTGAAAGTATAGGGACCGAGACTATTGGTCTAGTCCCCAGTTTCATGCCGGGATCGGACCGACCTGTACCATGCACACCCCTAATTGAATTTGCTCGACGTCGTTGGGTACTCCCTTTTCACTATTGTATCGACTTACCCATTTTTCCCAGTTTAAATCTATTGAAATCTTGGGATTACAGTAGATTTTTCTTCAGAAAGATGATATCTTGATGTTGTTTTGTGTTTCTTGAAATGCTGAACTTGAACGAAATTTGCAATTGTTATTATAAGCTTGTTTTATTGACAGGTTCTAGGGTACCCTGCAGTCAGATCCAGAACCTGTAATAGGGTAGGTTCCAGGTTCCAAGATATAGATGGTAGGTTTCAGATTCCAAAAATGAAGAACCTGTATTAGCAAGTAAGTTCCAAGTTCTAGGTGGAACCTATCCGAAACCTAGAACCATTCACCCCTAAAAGCAATGAAGTGGAGTGTTGTTCTTAGTCTAACGATTCACAAAAATTCTAAGAACCACATCATAAAACGTAGACTCCTCATTTGGCCTTTTCACTTCATACATATATATAATTTTCTTCACTTTTTCAATCATCAAATTCCACATATCCTAAACCAAATGAAGACAATGCTCGTCAATGTCGCAAACTCCAAGCATGTCATAAATAGGAGCCATGAATGAAAGTATGTAATATATTGAATCCCACCAAAGATCATCCAACACTTTCTCCTTGGCAAACCTAGCCCTCCCTTGATTATCATCTTGATAAGTACTCCATTTCTCACAAATAACCATACTTTGAAGACACCTTTTATCAACTTAAACCTCTTAAACATCACAATCATCCATGCAAAACGAGTATCTGCCATGGAAAGCAATTTTAAGTGAATAAACTTATTGTATATTGCCAATCTCATCGAATGGTTCATGATGAAATTTTTTATTTACATAACATCGTCAACAATCTTTGTAATCTAATTACATTCCTCGTATGCTACTTCATTGGCTTCCACATTCTTTGGGCACAAATATTCTTCAAAGCTAGATTAAGTGTGTATACCACACAAGACATCCAAACAATGGACGAAAATTCTTGTTCAATGAGTTGTCCTGCTGCCTTACAATTTGAAGCATTGTTCGTAATAACTTGGACCACATTCTCATTTCCAACTTCAATGATTATTTATTTCAATAATTTGAAAATGAAAAGCGTGCTCTTGCTTTCATTCGAAAATAATTCGATTTTATAAACATAGGATTTCCATCCGACACTGCCATAAAGTTAATAAGTGGCCTCCTTTATGAGTCACTCCATCCATCACTCACGATACTTACACCCTTATCCTTCCATATTTTTTAATAGGTGCACACAAGCTCTCAATATTTGCCTTCTTTTTTTGCAATAAAGTAGTCCTTAACAAATTAAATTTTGGTGCTACATATCCCTCGATGTTGTGATTAGCAGCATAAGTGAAAGTTTCATAAAAGTAAGGGTTATTTGTTAGGTTAAACGGTAAGCCCGCCGAATAAAACATCCTAGCAATCAAATGATCTAAATATGCCCCGTTGAGACATGTTGAATGCTTTCTCAATTGGTCATCCACTCCCACTCCCACTTCTCATATTTCTTTTTCTTAGAGAATGAATCCATTTGCACACTACTACAACTAGAATGTGGCAAAAGCACATCTCTAGGAGCATTACTCTGTAATCTGTCATTGACCTCTCTTTCTAATCTTTCCATCTCCAAAGTTCTTGTTTTTCTACTTTTTCGCATTTTGCAATCTCTCTTCCACTTATCATCGACAAATGAACCCTAATTCTCGTGTTCTTAAAATCTTTTTCACAAAAATTGTATTTCCAAGAGCAATTCCCCCCACATCTCCATGATTAGCCAACTTAGTAATATACCTCCACAATTTAAATCTTCATTGCTATTGCTGTCCATGCTTAATTAGTTGATATCACTTTACAAAAATGCAATTACAAGGACAATAAATAGTTAAAAAGCCTTAGAACGCCACAAAAAGGAAGGTCATAGAACATTTTCTCTAGAGGAACAACAATCTAGAGTATTCTTCTAGTGAGGTGAAAAAATTAAGCAACTTATCATAGTATAATATTCTCAGACCCAAAAGCATGTGTCTTGCAATTTCAACCCAATGAAATAGCTGAAGGAGATTAGCAGAGAACAAGACGCAGAATGCACACTCGGAACAGAACCAGAGATAACGCTTTGCAACAATGAATTTCTTCCTATATGCAAATTCCAATTATGTGTGACGATCAATGCTAACCACATAATGAGAATTGAACACGTAAGCTATTGCAAGAAATCTGTGTCCTCTGTAAACCAACTTAAGCAAAGATGACCTTCATCAATTCAATTTCACACTTCTCTTTTAATTCAAAAGAAGTATTATTATAGTGAAGCCAAATGGAGGACACTGGTCAAGTTACTACAATAGCGATACTCACCAAGAATACTAGGATCCTGTGCCCTCCCAAGGGACTGACGCTGGCAATGATAGCTCAAAGTAGATTGTCCTCTGTAAACCAATGCTTAGAGCTTGCAAGGTTTGCATACTCTCTTGCCACGGGGCCTAGGTTATCTCTCTCCAAAACTTTCGTTGTTCTGAAATATGAACAAACCTCAGTCGCTATGACTAAGTAATTCAGTCTCTACAACTTCAAACATGTTTCAAACTACACTAATAGGAAAAATTATTGACTCAGAATCCAAAACTTATATGTTGTGCTAATAAGTTTGCAAACTTTAAGAACAAAAGCTGAGACTCTCAGTTAACTACAGTCCCACAAAGAGCATCAATAGTGAACTGATGTGTCAAAATACACTACTAGGAAATTACCAAATCACTCCCTTAAAAAGAAAAAAGCCAGCACGATTAATTACATAGTTCACAATCTATCTTCAAATTGCACTACACTCATCCAAATTAAAGCTGCAAATTGTTTTTGTTTCAACCAAATTAGAGTTTCCAACTCAAATTGCACTGCACTCATCAGATGAGAACTTATTGGTTTTTGGCGCGAGCAGAGTATTGACACCTGATTTTTAATCATCTTTATTTTAATTGTATTTTCAAAATTAATTAAAAATAGAAAAAAATCATAAAATTTCAAAATCAACGTTCGAAACCTTGGCCTAGCTTTAGAAACCAATTTTGAACAAAAAATATTTTTCGTAATTTTAAATTTTTTTGAATTTATATAATTATTAAAATACACCAAAAATTAGAAAAATAGCATTCATGGTCAGAAAAATACACAAATAGTCAATAATTTTATTTTAATTCTCTTTTCATAATGGTCACTTCAAATCTAAAAAATTTGACTTGGGTAACTATATTCCTTCACAAACATGAACCTGAATGAAGCAAAAAAATTCCTTTTTTATGTCTTTTAATTTTCAATTTTCACTTATAGTAAGTTATGACATTTGAATCTAGAGCCTTGGTGGGTCAATTCGGCCTCCAATTTGAACAATTTTGACAAAAAGGACTTAACTGCACAAATTTCATTTCAATTTAGTCCCCCGTTTCTCTAATCTTCAAATTAAATTCTCTCGGGCCACTACCATGAAAATAGAACAACTCTCCCCTATGGTTTTCATCATTTTGAATTCGATGGTGGCCTTGATTTCAACTGATTCAATCGTTTAGGCCTTCAATTAATAGAAAATCATTTTCAGATCGTAGGCACGATTTGCGGTTTTCATTAAATTACGAACCAAAAATTCATGAAAAAACTCATTTCACATGGAAATCATGTTGGCAAACCCAATTTTGACCTCAATTTCACGAAAAATGGTCGAATTGGGCCCTGATTTGATCAACTTAGTGAAGTCAAATCCGTCGGGTCGGACCCAACCCGACCTAGCAAATCCGGGTCTGCACCAATAGGTTCCCCAAAATGCTTTCACGCATGTCTTCTTCTCCCCTCTCGTGAGACGTCGCGAAAACCCATTTTTTGTCGTCTACTGCACGAGATGTTGCAAGGAGAGTGAGCTGGAAACAAGGGACAACCGTTGGAGGTACAGTACAAGGAGGAGAGAGAGAGAGGCCGAGAACAAGAGAGCTTAGGGGAAGAGAGGGTGGCCATTCTAGAAGCAGGGGGCGGTCATTTGGTTAAAAAAAAAAAAAAAGAGCTCCACAAAGACTTTGAGAGAGCAAGAGAGAGAACAAGAGCATGAACTAAGGAGTGAGAGAGAGGTCGCCGGAGTTCGGCTACTCGCGAAATAGGGTAGCTCGAGCCTGAGAAAGAGGGAGAGGAAAGAGTGAGTCCGGGGGGAAACCGAAGTCTGAATAAGCATCTACAACATTCTGGACACTCGACCCATCATTGCCATAATCTTTCTCGTTGTCAAATCCACTGAAGAAGGTCGGTTAACTTTTGGACATCCCTCCCCTTGTTTTTCTTCTTTGAACGTCCTATTGGTTTAGCTCGGTTTGGTTCCTGACCAAACCAAGCCAAACCAAATGCATGACGACATACTTTACAATGCCTGTGGTGAGTTTACACATCCACTTGCTTTGGTTTTACACGTAGTGCCCATGGATCTAGCCTAAACGCTTGTTTCTTGCATGCCTACCAAGTGTTCGACGAAATGCCCTTGATCTGCGCTTGTGTATTAGCTCTTGGTTGTGTCTTTCCCGACCATTTTTTGTGCGAGTCTCTCTTTAAATCTTGTCTAGAACCAACTCTAAGCTCGTCTTCACCTTGATTTTGCATCAAAATGAGACAAAAATGAACTTAGAGTCTCACTGGCCTCAGTCCGATTCGAGAGCTCGCACGGAGGAGCACGGTGGATGGCAAGCTCCTAGCGAGCTCAGGTAAGCTTCCCTAACCCTCTTGGATGCCGTATGATTGAATGAAATCAAGTTTGAACAAAAAAAATTTCGACAAAAATCCTTGCCGGAACCGAATCTGTGGAGGCTCGATTCGCCGGTTTCCGATGTGCTTTTGGCTATAAATATGACATATGTTAATGTTGGGAGTTTAAGGAATCAAAAGGTGTCGAAATGGGCAAAAAACATGGAGATTAGGGTTCAATTTGCCTATTCCGGCCAAGGTACTGGTGACCTCGCCGGAATAATAACTGTTTTAGCGAGGCGCCAGTCGTTTTCTCCGGTGAGCCAAGGTGGGTCAACAAGTCAAAACTGACGTGGCGTGCCACATAGGCAGCCACGTCGACTTTGTGGGGCCGGTTCGAGTGGGTAATAAAATGCCGGATCAGACGGCCGTGGACGAGCCACGTATCGCGATTTGGTGATTTTCAAAAATTAATAAATGAATTTTTAGATAATAAAAAGTAAAATTGATCCAATGGCTAGGGTAACGCCATGTGGCGAGATGGAGACCGTCCGATCGGTACTTGTTTTCAAAAATTTCGATAAATAAGGAAAAATAATTAAACAATAGAAAAACTTTTGAAAAATCCAAAACGGTGTCATTTTTAGACCGGCTTCCAACCCGTACAATTGGGTCAGGTGCCCGAAAGGCACGGGCCCAGTTGACCCTGTCCGGAAAATATTTTTAATAAAATAATACAAAAAATCAAAAATTCTTTAAAAAATAGAAAATCATAAAAACAAATTCTTTAAAATAATTTAAAAAAATTTAGAAAAATTCCCAACAAATTTGGGAATATAAGAAATAACCACGATCAACTAAACATGGACTATTTTGGATGTTTGGATCTCCGATCTTTCCAAAATGATGATTTTGCATTTTTGGCAAATCATCTCCCAAAAATTTCAAAAAAATTCAAAAAATAGGAAATGGCCACAATTAACTGGCCATGGCCTATTTCGAGTGTTTGGATCCCCGATCTTTCCAAAATGATGATTTTGCCCTTTCGACAAATCGTCTTCCAAAAATTCCAAAAACATTCGAGAAAATAGGAAATGAGCACGATCAACTGGCCATGAACTATTTTGGGTGTTTGGATCTCCGATCTTTCCAAAATGGCGTTTTTGCCCTTTCGGTAAATCGTCTCCCATGAATTCTAAAAAATTCCCAAAAAATAGGAAATTGCCACAATCAATTGGCCATGACCCATTTTGGGTCTTTAACCCCCTCCTTTTTCCAAAAATGACGATTTTGCTCTTTAGGCAAATCGTTTTCTCATTAATTGTAGAAAAATCCCAAAAAAAAAAAGAAAATGGCCACGACCAACTAGTCATGGACCATCTCTGGGTGATTCGACACCCGAACCTTAAAAAAATGACGATTTCTCCCTTCAGGCAAATCGTCCCCAAAATTTCTCATTTTACCCCCGACCCTTAATTCCATCATCTTTAATCTCTCAAGGCTATATTAAAAGGCCCTTGATTTGAATTCATGTGCTTTGAATGATTCATTACTGCACTTGATTGGATTTTATTGGTTGTGATTGATAGGACTAGTCTTTCAATTTGCATGAAACCCCTGAATCAAACTTACCTCACCCAAAATTACGCTTCCATGAAATCTTAGTTAGAAAAATCACTCGCATTAGGTATTGAAAGGGTGTTGGTAATGACATTAACATAACCAAGTCCCCGAACTCAAAATCTCTAGTTCCACGGAACTGATCGATCTCTCCTAATCGATTAGTGAGGTTTCCGGTCCACCTTCCAAAAAAGACCAGTGGTAACTCCAAATGCATGCCCACATAGCATATCCACCATGACCACACCAAGATCGAAAGTCAATCGGCTCTTACTATCGAGAAACTCCAAAAAAAATCCAAAAGAAATCCTACCCCCGCCGCGATTTAGTATGAGTCTAGAAGGGCTCGCATGAGAAAGCCCGCCATCCACATTTCAGTGAGAAGGCCCGATCAGTAATCCATTAGCCCGTCTGAAGAGAAAAATGGGTCTCTACAAACTTGGCAACTCCGCTGGGGAATCGAACCCAGAATCTCTGGTTTTTGGTTTCCTAGTGGACTTAGGCCGTAATTAAAATGTTGAGTGATTTTTCTAACATATTTTTTGCTGGCGCTCTTGAAGGTGAGGTAAATTCGCTTACGACAGGTGTAAAATATTTTTACATATTGGAGTGATAAGGGGAGTAATCTGTGTTTAACATTGTCTTTATGTAGGTTAGGTGTAGGAATATATGTTATGTGGATGATTTGAAGCGCCGATTGATATACCAACTGCTGTGCATGATCCACCAGCATATTTGAGGATCACGACACTCTTACACAAAGCACCTAAACCCAGGCTGCGAAATCACCTTTTTAGGTAGCCATAGATAGGGAATCAATATGTAAGGATCTAGCGTGGATTTGCGTCGGGGTTGATTATATTTGATCCCACTCACTATCCAAGTTGATACGTTTGTCCATTTATTGTGGACTACACTTATGGACGAATTTATTGACTAGTATAGTGGGAAGCCTTTAGGTCCCATACCCGAACCCTTTTGATTTCTAGAGTCGAGCCCACTTGTCTCATACGCATGTGTGCGGGTGGTTGGTATATCTAAAATCAAAATTTATTTGGTATCACATTTGGTAAGATCATTCCACTTCTTTTCAATTTACGTGTAATATCGCATTGAATTTACCCGTAATTTGTATGAGATGCTCATTTATCAAATATGATGGTTGAGTCCAATTCCATTTCTTAGATTATGGATGGAGTAGAGATGGTATCTCCAAGTCGGTCCAAGATTCCGGAAATGATTAAGTATGAGCAATGCGTCATCCACCATCGGGCTACTAGGACGTTCAATGGATTTCACTCATTTTGATTTGTCTAAGGAAGAGCACTTACTAGATGGAATCTTATCTGAGGGACGGACTGCTTTTACACCAAGTCCACCGAACAACTCGAGCACGAGCACAAATTTGAGTACAAAAAAGAGAGAATGTTGAACATTAACATTTACCTGAAGCTAAGGAATATCTTCAACAGGGCAAGTACCAACCCGATGGGCCATCCGAAAATCATTGAGATTTCATCTGAAGAAGAAGACCTTCCTAAGAGCCAAACATCCTCTTTCACCCCCATAGACGTTTCATCTGACGAAGAGGAGATCCAAAGTAGTCAGACTAAGGACTACGGACGACATTCTCCGAAGACCAGACATTGGGCATCTCCTTAGGTTCTCTAGGGTCACATTCTGATCGTCTCTTTTTATTGTTGTGCTATCTATTTGAATTATCGAGTCTATACCGGGTCTCTGCTTGTGGAACCCGTATCTATCCTCTTTTTTTAAATACAGACGTCAAAAATCTTTTTAGAGTCATGTCTAGGCATCTTGACATCGGCACACGACGTTGGAATTTCCCTCAACCATTTGGATTTCCCCGTTCAGTTGCATGTTTCAGTCAAGTGAAATTTTCATTAGAACTCGTACTTGACACATTTAGCGCAAGTATGAGAATCTAATCCTCATTTCATGGTACTTGAAATATGATACTAAGCCGGATCAAATCATGCATAAGCATATCATCTGCATTGCGTCGTCATTTCTGTCCAACTCGTTATACCCTCTAATGGAACTTGGATTGGAACCCTCATTCGATATCCTACTTAATCCAATAAGGGGACTTAACCATCGTCGCCCCAAGAAGAAGTGATGAATTGAACGAATCTGATGACCGAGTAATCCATGATCATTAACTTGGGGTGATATTTTCATATTCTAGACTCGATGGGAAAAGATAATATCCAAGTTGTGTCGGTCCCAAGCAGGGAGTTACTACTTTGGTGGGACCGCCTCAATGAGATCAACCAGACTTATGTCGTATAGAGACTGGGACACCTTATAGACCTCCTCAAGGTGAAATATCAGCCATTGCTTATCCAAGCCGTGGCATAATTCTAGAACCTTGCCATGCTGACTTTCTACTTTGAGGGCTTGGAGATCACGCTCAAACTAGAAAAGTACTCTTCTGTCATCAAACTTAAGCTCAAGGATCAACTAGTCCGACCTCCTCTTAGCCTTGATCCTTCCAAGTTACTTTCCAAATTCCTTCACCTCAAATCCACTGAAATTGACAAGATCTCTAAGTCTTACTCTGGCAGATTCCCGTTTTCCTTCTTATATGACAACTACTCCAACCTTCCTATCGACACTGGTCATAGAGCCGGTAAAGTTTTTATCCTAGCTTTATTCGCGTTTGTCCTCTTTCCTACTTCCCAGGTTACATTCGACCCAATCATTATCCACATAGCTCAGCAAGCATGTGATCAATTAAACAATTCATATATGATCCTTGTTGAGACTTTCTTGTCCTTAAACCGATATAAAATTGTCATCGATCACTCTAAATCCGCTCGAAAAGCCACCTTATAAGCCTCAAATAGCCTACTTTACATGTGGCTCACTTCGCGCCTCAAAGTCCTCAAACTTCATGTGGGCTGCTATGAGATCAATGAGCATGTCCATCCCATTAGATCCTTCCTCAAATGTCAATCACTCATCGCTGATTCGTTCCTTTAACGATTGGCGTAAACTCCTAGAGAAACTCTAACCCGAATAGGTCCGTTGGCGGCTGACACGACCCACGATGTACCAGGCCCGCATTACCACCATTGACAGAGTGCCGGTCCCATTGTTGGGATTTACTGGAGCTGTGTCGTATTACCTAATCAGAGTTGTCAGACAGTTTGGCATGCTACAAGAGATTCCCCCTCAAAATCCCCCAAATGAGTTCATTTTCGAACTTCCCCATGGGACGCTTACCAAGAAGAGCCAAGGCTTACTTTGAGGCCATGATTGATGCCATTAAATAGATAATAAAAGACTCTCCCCTCCATGATGTCGAATGGCCAGACGAGCTAACCAATGATGGATGTTCATCGGGCCTCCAAAGAATATATCCAAGCCTTCAAGAAGATCTATCTGTCTCTTATCGAACTATATGCTCCAGAGTACATCATCCCCTGCGCCCTCGAAGTGGAGTCGTATGTACCAAAAGATGAGGACCATTCGCTTACCCTGACTATGAGGAGTTTCTCGACTGAAGGCTTGACCTTGATGGCGGTTTCGAAAGACTCAAGATGAAGGAAGTCCAGCACTGGGATGAAGAAATTTCCCTTCGAGTTTAGGACATCATATCGTGTCCATATCGCTTTTCAATGCAACTCTTTCAAGAACTTTAATTTGTAATGAATGCTTTTAATTCATGCACATCACACACCTTTTTAAAACCTCCATTGCAATCATCATGGATTACTACCTTCCTAATAATATGTCTATTAATGTGGATGATGTGAAAATCCTCGTGTGAGAAAATACGTCCGCAAATAGGCCATCTCCATACCATGACATATTAGCAAGAAGGCCTCATAACGTATGTTCCTTTCTTCACGTCAACATTACTGATTTAGAGGCTTTTTTAAACATGTAACTCTCAACCACAAGGACTAGACATGGAGCAGGAGCAGGTTGGTTCGCACTTGGAGAACTTGAAAACGAGAGTAGATCGGGTGATTGAAATGATAGCCGAATGGTCGAGATGAAGGATGCATGGGCCGCAACTAATGATAGACTCGCTCCACCCATTGATCTCAACCAGACTGCGAACCCACCTACATCCACTACTTTTGATGTAGGCAGGGCGGCTATTGCCACAAATTTGATAGCTAACCCCATTCAAACTCCAAATGCTGAGATCAAACCAAGGATTCTACCCGTAGTAATCAATCTGAAGAATAAGCAGAAAGAGAGGCCCGCTAAAATCGACAAGAGGGTTAAAAGGATAGCCAAAATAGAGGAATGTCTAGCCAATCAAGGATTCGAGTTGTCCAAATACAAAAAAATCACACCTTTTGCAAGGATCGAGGTCTCCACGGACTACTAAGAACCAGACTTCTCGAGGAAATATAACGGGACAGGCTGTCCCAAAACCCACCTCAAGTACTATTTGTACAAGATGGCAAAATAGTCAGATTACGTACCAGTCCTTATCAATACATTCCAGGAGCCTGGCCAACGTCGCTCTATCTTGATACGTAGAGCTGGACATTCAGAAGTACGACGACTGGGACGAGTTTGCAGGGGAATTCCTACGCCAGTATAAGTTTGACACGATGACTACTCTGACTAGGGAGGATATACTCTGGACCGTCAAAGGCGAAAATGAGAGTGTTCGCTTGTACGCTCAAAGATGGAGGGCCTTGGCCACCCAAGCCAAACCCCTAATCCCCGAGGAGAAATTGGTCGACATCTTCTTAAAGGCATTGCCTTACGACTACTTTGAGAGGCTAAGCACGTCAGAGTGCCAAACTTTCGTGCATTTGATTAAGGTGGCAAAAAGACACGAATGGGCAATGAGGGAAAGGCGAACACCTGAAGCAACCTCGAAGCGCCAATTTCTAGTGAAGAAAGATCAAGAACCAAGTTTTGAAGTAGCCATCGTCTCTAACTCTCCAAGGCCAAGGAAAATTGAGAACTCAACCCCAATGCAAGGGGGTGCTTCCTGGACAAATCAAAAGAATTCAAAACCTAGGAAGATGGGACCTCCGTCGTTCACACCCCTCCCAATCCTAAAGTCGAAATTGCTCCCCAAGTTCATTGAGGCGAGATTACTAGCTAAGAAGCCACCAAGAGCAGGGTCTCCCAAATTCCCAAGACTCGATGAGAGCCAAACATGTGTGTACCACGTGGGCAAAAAAGGGCACAACATAAGAAGTTTATTGACCTCGCTAAGGTCCAAGCCATTCTTAAACTCGAGCCCCCTTCAACAGTCAAGGATGTAAGAAGTTTATTGGGCCGATTGAATTACATCGCCCGCTTCATATCCCAACTTTCAAAAATAGCTAAGCCTCTTTTCAAACTCCTAAAGAAGAATGCTAAGATTAAGTGGGACCCCGAATGTCAGTAAGCCTTCAATGAAATTAAGGCATGTCTAGTTTGTCCCCCAATTTTGGTACCTCCAACCCCCGACATCCCAGTGACTCTATACCTCACAATCCATGAAGAATCATTAGGCTCCCTGCTTGCCCAAACAAGCCCGAATTATGGAAAGGAGCGAGCCATTTATTACCTAAGTAAGAAGTTCACCGCATCAGAGGCGAGATACCTAGCGATTGAGAAAACCTGTATTGCATTGGTTCGGGGTACTCCATATGTTGAGGCAATATACCATCCATCATACTATTCTACTAGTCCTGAAAAAATGACCCAATCAAATATCTGATGGAGAAGCCATCATTGGTGGAAAAGTTGGCCAAATGGCAGAAACTCCTCTCAGAATTCAACGTAAAAAGTTCAAATTGAAAATCTGCGAATGGACGAGCCATCGCTGATATGTTAGCTGAGAACTCGCAGAGTCATGATACCCCTGAGGAAGAGGAAGTCGATGACCATGTTCTAATGCTTTCGGATGACCGGTGGACCATGTATTTTGATGGTGCAGCCAATTTAGCCAGGGCAGGTACTGGGGCAGTCTTAATTTCCCCAAACGGCCAGAGTTACCCCATGGCCACCAAGTTGACGTTCCCATGTATCAATAATTTGGCAAAATATGAAGCTTGTATCCTCGACTTACAACTAACCCTCAACATGAGGATACATAAGTTGCAGGTGTACGGAGATTCGATGTTAATCATCCTATAGACCTAGGGAGAATGGAAAACAAGAGACTCTTAACTCATTTCGCACCACAAATTCCTCGAGAGATGACTGAAGAATTCGAAATGACCGATTTGGGATATCAGCCAAGAACACAAAATCACTTCGCAAACGCACTGGCTAGTTTGTGCTCTATGCTTCAAGTAACGAACGGCGTGGACATTAAGCCGTTAAGGATTGGCATTACCTAGGAACCCGCGTACTGCACGGTAATTGAAGAAGGGCATACGATCAACCCTGATATCATGACATCAAAAAGTACCTGGCAAAAGAAAAGTTCCCTCTAGGGAGCCAAATAGGAGATAGGAAGTACATAACAAAAATGGTTGGCGAGGTTTTCCTCAGCGGCGAAACCCTCAATAAGAGATCCTATGATTCGGTACTCCTTGGGTGCATAGATACCAAAGAAGCTAAGTTGCTCATGGGAGAAATCCATGAACGAGAATGCGACCCGCACATGAATGGTCATCTTCTCGCCAAGAAAATCATGCAATTGAGTTATTACTGGATGATCTTGGAGTTGAATTGCAATCAACACATGAGATCATGCCATCAATGCCAGATATATGGGGATAGGATCAATGCCCCTCCAACCGAGTTGCACCAAATGTCCGAGGCTTGGCCATTCTCCATGTGGGGAATCGATATGATAGGGTCAATCAACCCTAAGGCCTCAAATGGGCATCGCTTCATACTAGCGGCGATCGACTATTTCACCAAATGGATTGAGGTCGCATCATATACAAATGTCATCGCGAAGAATGTAGCAAAATTCATCAGGCGAGACATCATCTCAAGGTATGGAACCCCACAAGCGATTGTGACTAACAATAGTTCAAATTTGAACAACGATATAGTGGATGGCCTCTTGAATTCAACCTGCATCTCAATCCATCGCCCTACCAGCCTCAAATGAATGGAGTGGTAGAGGCTACAAATAATAACATCAAGAAGACTTTGGCCAAGATCGCCGAAAATTACCGAGATTGGCATTAAAGGCTGCCCTACGTGTTAATGGCTTATCTAACCTCAATTTGAACTTCTACTAGGGCGACGCCATATTCTTTGGTATACCGTATGGAAGCAGTCCTACCAATTGAGACAAAAATCCCATCGCTGAGGATTCTATCCCAAGTGGCGCTTACAGAGGCAAAGTGGATCCAGCAGCGATACGAACAGTTTAATTTGATAGATGAGAAGCGTTTAAAGGCAATCTGTCATGGTCAAGCGTATCAGAAGCGAGTCGCTAAATCATTTAATTAGAAAGTTTGACCGAGAACGTTTGAGGTCGACGATCTCATTGTCAGGAAGACACTCCCGAATATGTCCCATCTTGGGGGCATATTCACCCCAAACTACTAAGGGCCGTACACGGTTAAAAAAATCCTACTGGGAGGAGCTGTAATCCTTGTAAACGCAGAAGGAGTAGAATTAGAATGCCTTGTAAACATTGATACCCTTAAGAAGTATTACCCATGAGTACATTAGGAGCCTTAAATCGATCGATGACGATACAAAAAAAAAGGGGGAGAAAACACACTAAAAGAAAAACAAAAAAAATTAAAAAAAAAAAGAGAAAAAAATTATGAGACCTAATTTCCCGCATGTCTTCTAGTTTTCAAAATCTTTTGGGGAGACACGGGTATCCGATGATAGAAGGACTAGCCCCCGTTTCTTGCCTTCTGATCAAACCTTTCGTAATGTTTTCCTAATTTTTTTTTCTATGTGTGGGCTAATCATCTTTGTGGCATTTTAGGCTTACCATCCCAAACATGTCTAGCGAGTCACTTAGAACTTTTCGCATACACCTCTTGCAGACATGCATGTGCATTTCCTCACTTTTTTAAGGAATCCTCAAGAAGAACAGACAATCAGAAGGGGCATGTTTTTTTATCACCACCTTCCAAGACATGGAACAACATGCAATCAAAGGAGCCACATGCAGAAGAAATTTAGTTGTAATCTAATCTCTTTGAATTTGAAAATTTACTAAGGACATTCTCTTGATTTTCGCGGAACGCAATGGGAAATGGTACCTCAAGAAGATTGGAAATAGTCAACAGCCTAAGTCGCCGAAATAAATAATTGAAGATACACCTGGAACAAACTCCCTACCAAAAGAGCATACTGGGGTAAAACGCCACCTGACCAGAGTAGATAGATCAAAATACATGATCAAGAGTAAGTTGGTATCGTTCCAATTCATTCTAATGTGGAGCGTGCTCTAACTCTCCATCAGTCATATTGACAAGTACTCGCCACCACGGTGGACAAATCCTCAGACTCTATGTTATCACATCCACATTGGAACACATGATCAAAGGCAAAGTTGTATCGTTTCAACTTTCTCTAAATTCGAGAAAGTACACTAATACATTTCTTTTGCGTCTCCAGGGACTCACCACCACGGTGGACAGGTAAGTATACTTTTTCTCTACCTCTTAAGTTTTAAAATCTTCGAAAACACTTCACTTATGTTCCCACTTTGAAAATTCTCAAAGCCATCGAGATGTCAAAGGATCTTGAGATACTCAGCAATCTCATATGAAAAATTATGAAATACTCAAAATCTTTCCATTTGCACTCATGTTCAAAAGATGTTGAACATTCAACGCATGCAATGGAACATACATCATGCATAAAAAATCCCAATAAGGGATGCTTTGAACCAAAAAGAAATGGACTTGCAAGAGGAAATGTTTAAAACCAGCAAGAGGGGCACCTCAAATGATGAGAGGCAACCCATGCATGGATCATTCGCAGTGTTCGATGATGTAAGAATTAGAATAGGAGCCGTGTTCGAGGATGTAGGGATCATTAGTAGTGACTACCTAGATTGAAAAGGCGAAGGGCATTCTTTTATCTATCCCAAACGCTATAGGTTATCCATTGTTAACCCTTTCGAGCGGAAGCGCAGGTTTAATTTTTATAACCCTGTCTAGAACCACCTCACATCAGGCCAATCAAAAGGAATTCCAGCGGCAATATGTGGTAAATGATTAAAAATTTTCTTGCTCGAACTAACATCAATCTTTAAGTGTTCCTTTATATTTAAACTCGTACTGCGATTCAAATACTTTAGGACGACGGAAAGCGGTCATTTCTCTATCCTATACACTTCTATCCTTTGCACAGCTTATTTGAGCCTGAACATTCGTTTCATAAACCCCGTTGGTGATCATTGTCCATCGCAAGATGAAAACGACAACACCCTAAATTGGGAGAACTAAAAATCATGTCTACAAAGAATCCCTGAACTAATTCTTCAAGGTGCTAAGATGGCTCGCACAATCTTTGAAAAAATCCTTCTCCAAAAAAGAGGAAGGAAAAGGCACGATTGACAACTGAAACAAAATTTTCAAAAGAAACAAGAAAGAGAAAGAGAAGGGAAAAAAGAAAAAAAAAAGGAGAAAGCAAAAGTTGATCCCAGGCATCAAAAAGAAAAGTGTCTGGTAAAAGCAAGGTCAATGTCCATTCAAATTCTTGTATATTTGTAAAAAATATTCCACAATATCCAAATGTCAATCCCCAATGGAATCTTCTTGTAAAGGAAAATCCCCACGGGAATCAAGTCATAAGAATTGTCCACCGCCAGAGCTAGTTCAGGTGGCAACGACACCACCCTAGAGTAACGATGGTGCTTTCTAAAGATCAATCCAAGAGCCAAGATCGAAGATCAATGGTAAATCTGCAATGATCATCAATATCAAACCCCTCTCATATATTATGAGCCCAAAAATAAGCCTTTTTAATCCCAAATCCCCACCTATGTTACAACCCTCAAAGGTCTTTTTTGACTAAGGCATTTGAGTTAACGTAGAGTTGAAATGATTTTAAGCATTGCTCGAAAAGTTACAAGCAAGATTATTTCTTTCTCATTTTCGCAGAGTTCTTGGCTTGTAAACCCGAAGAAGAAGATGAAGATTTCCAATTCATTGGCCTCGACTCGATTACGAGTCCCCTTTGAAAACCATGACCCAAGCCCAACATTATGGTCCTCTAAAAGTCCATTTTCAATCAATCAAAAGGTATACACTGTGAATAGTTTCGAAACCTCGAGCATAGGTTCGAGAGAGAATGCGAGTATTTCTAAATAAAAAATTCCTCTGAAAATGGTGAAGAGCCCACTTTAATGAGCGTACTCCAATTGACGTTTTAACCAAACCCTTTTGGTGATCTTAGGTCACCGGTAACTGTTTGGCTGAGATCCTTTCTACCGCGCCAAGAGCTTTTGGTTCAAAATATTCTCTAAAAGGAGCTTTGATCATCAGACCATCTTGCGAGATGTTTTGGATGACCTCCTACATTATTAGCATATCCAAAAGACATTTTTGTCTAAATGAAATTTTTTACAGCATTAAAACAAGACTTCTGTTAAGCTTCAGACCTTTAAAAAAAATCACAAAAAATAGAAAAAATTCCTCTAACTTTGTGAAAAGCCATCGTCAAGGGAAACCCTTTTAAAAATCAGAAAAATTCCTCTCAGTCTTTGTGAAAGCCATCGTCATGGGATATTCTTCAAAAATTAGAAAAAATTCCTCAATGATTTTGTGAAAACCATCGTCGTGGGAAACCCTTTTTAAAAAATCAGAAAAATTTCCCCATTGACTTTGTGAAAGCCATCGTCATGGGAACCCCTTTAAAATCATAACAATTCCCTTCTAGCTTTGTGAAAATCATTGTCATGGAACCTTCTTAAAAAAATCAAATCAAAAAAATTCCCCTATGAATTTGTGGAAACTATCGTCATGGGAACCCCTTTAAAAAATAAAAAATAACAACAAATCTCCCCGCTGACTTTAAGGACCATCGTCAGGAACAATCAAGTAAAAAGTCCCACCTAGCGGTGAGAATCATCATCATGGGAATCCCTTTTTCAAACAAAAATCTCCCCGCTGATTTTGTGGAAGCCATCGTCAAGGAAACCTCTTCAAAATCAGGCAAAAACCCCATTAGACGTGAGGGACCACTGTCATGGGAGAACCCCTTTCAAAATCAAATCAAACAAACCCCCGCTGACTTTGCGAAAACCATCGTCATGGACCTCCCTTTTAAATCAAAGAGAGAATCCTCGCTAGCCTTGCAAGACAACGCTGCGGGACTCCTTTGCAGAGCATATAGGTGCCTAGAAGCCAACCCAAGATCGAAGCCCAAAACGCTTGATTGCCGTTTCGAAAGCATGATGAATTTGATAAATCTTTCTGTAAGTAGTACAGGTTAGTAGTCGCGGAGCTATCATCCCCCGGACTAGATCGCTAATCCTCAGCTGCAGGAAATTTTTTGCTCCCAAAAAATGAAAATCTCACTAGATAGGGACCCATAACAGAGATGTCTCAAAGCACAGATCAAGTTCGGAACCCATAATGTTCACGACTTGCCGCCTTGAGAAACGGTGTCCATCTTTTCCATGAAGTAGCACCAATTACCCAAGCCTCGAAGCTCTCAACCTTCGGAACAGATTGCAGCTGGTAGTCTCGAAAAAGAAAATAAAAGCCTGGCATAGCGGATAGGAAGCTACAAAGGGAAAAACATAAAAGCCAGGTATAGCGGACGTGAAGCTACGATTGTAAAAAAACAAAATGGGGAAGATCCAAGCCCATAATTTCGACATCCCAAAAGCTTTCAGGATAAACCCTCAGACGTCATAATCACAGCATTCAACAGGTGAGCTTCAGGTATGCCTCTCTCTCCCCCTCTTCGACCCATGTTCAAATTGTCAAAGCAAACCGGAGACTAATTTGACTTTTCGTCGAAAGGCTTCTCAGAGTCTGATGTCATAACATTTCCTTTTCCCCGGTCGAGTCAGTTAAGACTCGGGTGTCATTTTTTCTTTGAGAGCAACCTCCAGCGAGCTCACTCTCAAAGAGAGGCAGCTGTGACACCTGATTTTTAATCATTTTTATTTCAATTTTATTTTCCAAATTAATTAAAATAGTAAAAAATCATAAAATTTCAAAATCAATTTTGGAAACCTTGGCATAGCCTTAAGAACCAATTTCGAACAAAAAATATTTTTTGTAATTTTTAATACTTTTTCGAATATATTTAATTAGAAAAATACCCCAAAAATTAGAAAAATACAATTCATGGTCATAAAAAGACACAAAAAATAGTCAATTATTTTATTTTAATTCCCTTTTCAAAATGGTCACTTTAAATCTCAAAAATTCGACTTGGGTAACTATGTTCCTTCACAAACATAAACCCGAATCAAGCATAAAAATTCTTTTTTGAGTCTTTTAATTTTCAATTTTCACTTCTAATAAGCTATGATATTAAATCTAGAGTCTTTAAGTGCGATTGGATCAATTCGGCCTCCAATTTTATCAATTTTGAAAAAAAATTGCACATATTTCTTTTCAACTTAGTCTCCGATTTTGCTAATCTTCAAATTAAATTCTCTCAGGCCACAACCATGAAAATAGAACACCCATCCCGTATGGCTTTCAACATTTTGAATTTGATGGCGGCCTTAATTTTGACTGATTCAATCGTTTATGCCTTCAATTAATAGAAAATTATTTTTGGATCCTAAGCACGATTTGGGGTTTTCATTAAATTACGAGCCAAAAATTCATGAAAAAACTCATTTCACATGGGAATCATGTTGGCAAACCCAATTTTGACCTCAATTTCACGAAAAATGGTCGAATTGGGGCTCGATTTGATTAAATTGGTGAAATCGAATCAACCGGGTCAAACCCGACCCGACCCAGCGAATCCGGGTCTGCACCAACAAGTACCCTAGAATGCTTTCTCACACGTCTTCTTCTCCCCTCTCTCGAGACATCGCGAAAACCCATTCTTTGCCACCTACTGCACGAGATGGTGTGAGGGGAGTGAGCTAGCAAAAAGGGACAACCATTGGAGGTACAGTATGGGGAGGAGAGAAAAAGAGAGGCCGACGACAGGAGAGCTCGAGGGAAGAAAGGGTGGCTGTAACATTCGAATTTCCGCCCCCTCGAGGCTTGAGATATGAAATGGAATCTCAAAATTAAAAAATAGAAAATAAATACTCCAATGTTTTAATCAAATTAGACATCACCTCATCAAAGGTAATTTGAATTGGAAAAATGAAGTTTTGGATGACGAGAGTAAAATTACCATTTTGTCCCTCAAGAATTGGTCTTATCTTAACAATTGAAGAAGAACAATTTAGTCAATTCCAAGATCCTAGTGGCTGCCGAAAATATGAAGGCACATTGGTCAACGGAAGTCAATGTTAACCATAGCCTTATTTAGATGAAGACAAGTGGAGTTATGGGATTGGTTAGCAATTAATGCAAGCTTTTAATTTTCCATTCAAAGGAGTTAACCAAGAGATCAAGCCTAATCCCTTCTTCTTCTTCCTCATTTTCATGGACCACCCTTCTCCTCTCTTCCTCTCATTTTTTCTCTTTCTTTCTCCTTCACCCAAGCTGTTTCTGCCCGACCAGTCTCGACCCATCCCACTGTTCCGACCATAACTCCTTCGACCGATATCGGATCGAGGTGAAACCACCACCAAATGAAAGATTATTGTCTTATATTTTTATAGACATATTATAAGCTTAATTTGGCATAGTATATCTTCTCGTAGCTTGATTTGAGTGGACAAAAGTCCAAACGGGGCAGATTCTAACCAAGTTGGAAGAAGATCTTCGTTTAGCCACTTCGAGGCTTCAAATTGCTTCAAATTTTTGATGAGGATCTGTTAACTCATAGTACTTGTGTTGGCTGAGTTGAAATTATGAATCTGATTGAGTTAAGAGGAGTAACCGTGGCTGTATTGTGGCGACATTTTTGGAACAGATTTTGACCACCGAAAGACTTAAGGGAATCGTGGTTGTTCGTGGCTCTTTGTGACGTCTATTTTCTCTAAAACTCTCGGTAAGGCCTCTATAGACATAATATGAGATGTTACCAAGTTGAATTAGTGGTAAATCAAAGTTTAGAGTTGAATTATGGACGGATTATGGAGGAGAAGGGCAGAACCGAATTCTACCCTATTTCGGTTTGGATAGATCGAAACTTTGAGGGTTGTTTAGGGTGTGTCGTCGTGACTTGAATCCGTCGTTAGGACATACTAGAATGTTAATTAAGATGTTAATGAGGTGTATGCTCCGTGAATTGGTGATTGGAATAGAAAAATTGATCGTCTGACGAACTTTGGATTAGGTCGCACGGATGTCCGTTTTGGGATCAAGGAACCGAATCTTTGGAGGAGTCTTGGAGGAAATTTTGCGGATTAAATTAAAAGGTAAGTGACTCCTAAACCTTTGTTAGGAAGTTAGGACACTACTAGATGCGTTTGGATGATATATTGATGAATTTAGGAGTGTATTGTATTGATTGTTCTTGATCGATTGAGATAGCTGAGGTACGAGTCGTGTGTACTCCTGATGATGAGAAATTATAACTCTAATAGCTAAATTGTTGTTGTGTACATTCGATTGACATGGATGCTGGTATGGCTATGTGATATTTAGCCTTGAATGGCCATTATTTGAGAAATATGAATGAGTTGGCAAGAGAACAAACCGTTAGATTGATTGTCTTGCTATGTATTTGATATCACCTTGTGGGCGATTGGCCTTGACGTCTCGCATGATAATGATTCATTACTTGGCTGATAAAAATTGTACTCGATTATGAAGTTCCTTAATATGGGAGTTTGACTTGTGAGCCTAAGGGCTTGTGGCACCCTAATGCGTTGAGACGCGGGGTTATGATGGCTAGTACCCTGATGCGTTGACACGCGGAGTTGTGATGGCTAATGTCCTGATGCGTTGAGACGCGGGACGAGATTGATTATGTGTTGACATAGGCTGAGAATGGAATTGAAAACTTGATGTGTTTAACGCGGGTTTGTCAATTTGATGGTTTGAAGAGAAATGATGCATACCGAGCCTAAGGCGTATTGACGCGGGCATAGCTATTGAAAATAGAATTGATATCCTAATGCGTCAGAACGTGGGATAGTCTTGATACGTGTCGACAAAAGTATCGAAATGGCCTTTGGAACCCGATGCTTCAGAACAAGAGCTGCCAATCGATACCTTGATTAGCCTGAGGCGTATTGATGCGGGCTTGGTCATTGGGATTAAATTTGTGATTAGCCTAATGCGTATTGACGAGGGCTTAGCCATGAAAGTGGTGATGAAATTGAGAATACACCTTTGCTTATGAACTTAAGGTTGCGTTAGTATGAAGTTTAGTTGTGATGATATGATTATCCTTGAATCGTGATTGTATTATGCCAGATGTATCGAGATGCCTTGATGTTTTATTGTCATGTGTTGTTTTATCAATGAATCTTGTCTATTATTTTATTACATAATTTGGGAGGACTAATGGCCTGGTCTAGATTTATGGTGAATTTGTTGAGATTTATATCTCACCCCGTCGTGGGATTAACTTTTTCAAGTCCCAGGCGATAGAAATCTGAGCTTTCCAATATCGGTATTTGAAGAAGTAATTATAGGAAATGGATTTTACACTTTTGTGACTTTGGGGATTTCATGTTACCTTGAAGTTAGAGTTGTATTCTCTGAACCTGTAGTCGGCGTTTATAAGAAGACGTACCCTATATCCTAAGTCATCTTAAGTTTGAATTGTATGAAGAAGTGTCATCACTTCCGCATGTTTGTATCATTTAGAAGTTATAAATTGTTGGCCAATGGATCTTGGGTACCACCGAGACAAGACGGCCTTGGTGGGATTTTGCGTGCCTGACGAGCTCGAGGCGTGACATACCCGTTTAAGTGGTATCAAAGCAAGGTCAGCTCGATCCAATGTGATTGAGACTTGGAGTGATAAGGAGCGATAACTTGAGGACAATTGGTAGTGAGACCTTGAGGGATAAGCATGGATTGCTGAATCTTGAGGACTATAGGCTTGAACTTGTGTAGTATTCTAATGGTCCTAGTACCGATTTAAAGGATGATCTTGAGTGATTTTATGAATAAGGTTCGCAAGAAAGTGAATAGAAATTGAGGAGTCATAACCTTGGATTTGAGGTTGCTAGAGAATAGCTTATGAATGAATGGTCGATTGGGTTATATGATTGTGATTGTGGTTTGTCGATGACCCAACTCGGGGAGTATGAGTTATAAAGAGAGGACTGGTATTAATGGATTCACGCTTAAATTGCGTGATATCTTGATGGTTTAGCTATAAATTGCTATTGTCGGCCTTGGATGAAATGAGGTGAGGTGCATACAAGGAATATTGAATTAAAGGCCAGTTGTGATCGAATGCATATGGATTTGATTTGACTAGCGACTAAACTTAAGGTATACGGTTAACATAGGCAATTAATTTTTGAGATGTGACGATTACTGGTGGAACCCGAGGTTTTCTATAATTGAGGCTTGATGTGGAAACGATTGTGGTATGACAAGTGGCTATGAAATGAGAGTTGATGAAGGTGCACACACGGGCTTATTACTATTGGATTTAATAAATTGTTGCTTGGTGTGGGAAAAGTTGATAAGATACCTATAAACCGTCATGAAGCATGTTATGGGACGTGTGGAACGGGGCTTTCTCCGAAGATGTATGACTTTGGACAACCTGCAACGACCAGATCTGATGAGGGCGGGGAGTGATTGCCGGGACAGAGAAGTCTGGACAAAGAGCAGCTCCTGGCAAATTTCTAAGATGACAAGAGGCAGGAATGACCCAAGTCATAACTTGAAAGTGAAAGTCTAGATATCAGATCGAGTCTAATTGTGGTTAAGAGGTGTAATGCACTAAAGTGATCCTTAGAGTGAATTTTCAAAAGTTACATAGCATTTGTGATGACGCTTGTAATTGGCATGGCTAAGAGTTTCGTATTTGGCAATGAGTGTTGTTTCAAAAAGAGAAACTTTTGATGCGTTTGTTTGACCTGTTTGAGCAAGTATCGTATTGAATGTTGCTTGGCTGATGTCTTACGAATTGAGATAGCCTGTTGTGTTTGCACTAGAGTGGCAGATGGCTCTAGACTTAATGTATGAGTGATTAATTCATTGAATCGATGCCTTGAGTGCTTGTTTGATAGTTGTCAATCTAAGGCTTGCTTAGCAGTTGACTATTAATTGAGAAATGGCCTAGTTAAGGCTGGTTTGATATGTGGCTGCTGCTTAAGAATGATTTGGAATCCTTAGATAATTTGCAATTAGTTGAGAGTTGCATAGGGACCACTAGATGATTGTTTGCTGGTAATAGATGATGAGATAAGCAGCCTGAGACTGCTAGACTCGAGTAGATGACTTAAGTCTTTAATTCCTAGAGGGAATTTTAGTGGTTCGAGTGCCATAAGAACTTAATGGGGTTGAACGACAAGAGCATGGTCATTAGAGGAGCATTGGCTCGAGTATTCAAGATATGAGATGACTCTAAAACGGAAGGGAGTCGTGAGAATTGAGTAAAGATGAGTAACTAGAATATGAGTGCTAGAAAAACGTTTAGCTCGAGCTTGTGGACTGTACAAGGCTTAAGAGTTGAAAGGGTCATGAGAACTTTGAATGGAAATGAGAAAGTAGATGGGTAGGTAGACTCGAGAAGGAACTAGCATTGTTACCCCAGTCACTGAGACTGCAAGTTCTTTGTTAGCAAAGTGAAGGTAGAGATCGTAGGAAAGGCGATAGTAAATGAACATCGCTCTATGGAAAGCTCGTGGAACGATGTGTAAGGCTGAGATTGACTAAGGTTCGATGGAGAAAATGATGCCTAAACTGTCTTTCTCTAGATTGAGAATTTGAAAAAGAACCTTGGAAGTATTGAATTCATTAAGGAAGAGAAGCGACTCCGATAGCTATTAGCCTAAAGAGACTGTCGATGATTAATGAAAGGTCACCAAAGGAAGAATTTTCCTTAAAGGCATGATATTTGCCTAGATTGTCTTCGTCGAACTGTTCCATGAAAAGTACCTTTCTGAGGTTACCCGAGAGTAAGGATTGCCTGAACTTTAATAGATTTGAAAGGACCTGAGGAAGGTCAATCATAATGAGACAGACTTCTCAAGGTCGTCTAAGCTTATTAAGGGTGGTTAGTGACCCTTTAAATGAGACGTGAAGTCTCTGAGTGGATTGGGATTTGAAAGCCTTATGGCTAATTGTTATTCCTGAATCTGATGAACCGTAATGAACATCAAGGAAAGAAGTAGATGATCGGAAGAGGAATAAGCAAGAGAATTTTTGTTCATGGATTTTGAGAAAAGAGAACTTCACTTGTGGAACATAGAATGTGCCAGTAAGGAAATGTCGTTAATATGACATAAGGCTTATGGTGATTAACCTTTTATTGTCATGAGGAATAATAAGGAGACTAATGTGTTAGTCTGTCAGACCTTGTAGATTTTATGAGATTGATTGAGGTTGAATCGAAACCATTAAAAGTGGCATTGCGAGTTATCACCCCTAGAGAATAGGGCGTTGTCCTTAAGGACGATTGGATCATGACATGATCATTGATGGAAAGAAAGGTGAATGGACTTGATGATTCTAGTTACTTGCAATTTTAATGAATGGATGAATAAGCAAAAAGGGTGCTTAGATTGTAATTGCAAGGCGACTTGAGGAAGTCAAATTGAATATCTGAATATGAACTTGTAGAGACCGAGGAAGAATGAAACTTGTCACTTGAGGTAGCTGAACTATTGGAAGGAAAATGTTAAAGTGTGGTGGCATTAGAATCTAGAAGTAAGGGAACTGTTGTTGGCGAGACTCCAAAATGAATGTCCTATTGAATAAAAAAAAACAAGGTGGATTCAAAGTAAAAGAATGCCACTGAAGTGTATGATTTCCTTCATATGGTAAGAGATCCTAGTGTGGAAGGAAGAAAAAAATGTCAATTATCTTGGTGCTAAAATGAAACGTCTGGACTAATGAGGAGGACGCAAGCTTGCATGATTTTTTGAAAGTCAAGTATGAGAAGCTGTCCTGTGAACAACGTTGAATTCTAGGATGATATCGATGTTGAGTTGAATAGACGAAATTGAGATAAGGTCGCATTAGCTGGTTGTGAAACCAAGAGGTCAAGGCATTAATGCTTCATAAGAAAAAAGTGACAAAAATGAACATAACGTTGTGTAGTTCAAGTGGGGACTCATGAAAGTAGAGGGCCAAGGTTTGAGCTCTTAAGTGAAAAGTATGAAGAACAGTTTGAAGATTCGACACCTGATAGAAAGAAACTGATAAAAGTCAGATTGAGTATCCAAGGAATAATTGGATTGATTGTTACAATATTTAGAGACGATGAATAGACTCATTTAAGGAGTCATGAGAAACATGAATAACTTTCGAGAGTATCCTACAGATTTTAAGGAGATGCTCGTTGTGTGTTGCTAATTATGAAGAGCATAAGTTATGGGCCTGATGAGGTAAGATTCCTCGGTAGTGAAATTTCTGAGAAATAAAATCCCTGTGGAACCCTTGAGGAATAAAATAGTGATGAATCGACTAAGATAGATGTGAGTTGCGGAAATTGGAAGTTTCTTGGAATTGCTGAATTGTTATGGATGGATCGGGGGAAGATTTTCCACAAAAGCAATTACATGGATGAATGAATACGAAAAGAGTTTTCGAGAACTTAAGTGAAGTTGATGACTACGCTGACAATAGTGTTCCCATTTGGAATTAAAAAGGGGCCGAGTGAATCATAATGACGTGACGCAAAAAGGAAATTTGAGGCGTAGCAAGACAAACTGAAGTGGGCTATGCGAATACGTCGTGATAGTAAAGCTATATGAGTTGAAACATCTAATGCATGGTTGGAGTTGACTTGCAAACGTTCTTACGATGAAGTTGGAAAACATGACTCGTATGGAAAGGTTTCAAGTTTACACAAACCACAAGAATTTGAGGTATGTGATTGCCAGAAAAATTGAATGAGGAACAACGTGTGTGAAGGAGATAGCTTAAGGACTAAGGGTGAAATATCATTTATCATCTAGAAAAGGGTGATTTAAGTAGCAGATGCATATAAGTGAAAATTGAGCATCGTGCATTTGGCGGATAAAGGATAGGCTTTGCTCAAAGAAATAAGATATTCAACTCATAAATTGGAAGGTTGCCAATTGACTAATTTGATAACTACCTGAAGCATCAAACTTGAAGTCAGAAATGAATTGAGATGCTGCGATGAACAGACCCTGATATTTAAGAGGTTATGGACATGGATAGAACAAGGAGAAAATCCAGATTTTCGGATACTTGGGAAAAAATCTCAAAGTTGAGGGTAGAAACCTTAAAATCCCATGGACGAGAGTACGAGTCTAATATTGAAAATGAACTTAAAGAAATGACCTCATCAGAAATTCAAAAAGAGAATTATGGTGTTCCTTGGGATGGCACAAAGGTGTGCCAAACTTGCATTGATATTATCGATGGAGTGGACTGAAAATTTGATTAGTCGAACATAAGGTCAAGTATTAAACGTGCCGATAAGAAAAAGGCATGCCCTTGAAAGGATTGATAAGCCGAAGGGTTTAGTAATAATGGTGATGGACAAATGGAAAAGATGATGTGAACGCTCGAGGACGAACTATCGACAGATGTTAGGAATATCGAAAGAGAATGGAGAGAAGCAAATCAGATTGAGGACTGAAGGAGACAAGTCCTAGGGAAAAATGGCTTTGGTCGAAAATGACAAGTAAGATCGTCAAGTCATGAAAGGAATTATCTAGAAGAACGAGGATGCGATGAGATGTCGATACCCTAAAGGACTGAATGGTTAGAAAGTTGCAAATTTCAAGTACGAAATTTCTTTAAGGAGGGAAAAGTTGCAACATTTCTAATTTCCGCCCCATCGAGGCTTGAGATATGAAATGAAATTGAAAAATTAAAAAATGAAAAATAAAGATTCCAACGTTCTAATCTAATTAGACGTTGCCTCATTAAAGATCATTTAAATTAGAAAAACGAAGTTTCGGACGACGAGAGCAAAATTATCATTTTGCCCCTCAAGAATTGGTATTATCTTAACAATTGAAGAAGGACAATTTAGTCAATCCCAGACCCTAGTGGCTACCAAAAATATGAAGGCATATTGGTCAATGGAAGTCAATGTTAATCATAGCCTTATTTAGATGAAGACAAGTGGAGTTATGGGATTGGTTAGCAATTAATGCAACCTTTAACCTATCATTCAAAGGAGTGACCAAGTGAGATCAAGCATAATCCCTTCTTCTTCTTCCTCATTTTCGTGGACCACCCTTCCCCTTTCTTCTTCTCATTTTTTCTCTTTCTTTCTCCTCACCCGAGTTGTTTATACCCGACTAGTCCCGACTCGTCCCACTTTTCCTGCCATAACTCCTACATCCAATATTAGATCAAGGTAAAACCACCGCTAAATGAAAGTTTATTGTCTTATATTTTTATAGACATATTATAAGCTCAATTTGGCTCAATAGATCTTCTCGTAGCTCGATTGGAGTGGACAAAGGTCCAAACGGGGTAGATTCTGACCAAGTTGGAATAAGGTCTTCGTTTAGCCACTTCGAGGTTTCAAATTGCTTCAAATTTTCGATAAGAATCTCTTAACTCATAGTACTTGTATTGGCTGAGATGAAATTATGAGTTTGATTGAGTTAAGAGGAGTAACCATGGCTATGTCGTGGCGACATTTTCGAAACAAATTTTGACCACCGGAAGACTTAAGGGAATCGTGGTTGTTCGTGGCTCTTTGTGACGTCGATTTGCTCTAAAACTCTCGGTAAGGCCTCTATAGACATAATATGAGATGTTACCAAGTTGAATTAGTGGTTAATCAAAGTTTAGAGTTGAATTATGGACAGATTGAGGAGGAGAAGGGTAGAACTGAATTATGCCCTGTTTCGGTTTGGATAAACCGGAACTTTGAGGACTGTTTGGGGTGTCATCGTGCCTTGAATTCGTCGTTAGGACATACTAGAATGTTAATTGAGATGTTAATGAGGTGTATGCTCCGTGAATTGGTGATTGGAGTAGAAAAATTGATCGTCTGACAAACTTTAGATTAGGTTGCACAGCTATCCGTTTTGGGATCAAGGGAACCGAATCTTTGGAGGAGTCTTGGAGGAAATTTTACAGATTAAATTGAAAGGTAGGTGACTCCTAAACCTTGTTGACACCTAAATTTTTTTAAAAAAATAGAAATTCATTCATTTAAACATAAAATGAGAGTTAACCATAATTCTCGCAAAAAAAATAAATTTTCATACGTTGTATATCTATTTTTTCTGTCATGCATTGACATTCGAGCGAAATCGAATCGAGCGAGCTTAATTTAACAGGTGACAAGACCAAGACCAATTTGAAATTTTCGATTATCAGAGGGATGGCTGAAATTTGCATGAATGGACTCAATTTGAATTCAATTCAGTCCACTTTAGTTCTTTAAAAGCGGGGTTTTTAATTACTTATCTATTTATTTAATTAAAGCATGATTATGCCTTAAATTCGCGCAAATAAGCCCATAAGTGGGAGAATTTCAGCCAAACCCTAGACCCATCCATTGTGGCAAAAAATTTCAAGGCTTTTCTTAGTCTATATATATCTCACATTAGCCTAGGGTTAGGGGGACACACAAAAATCATACACGGCCGTGAGGCAGCTCCATTGACAGAGGACGTAAAGAGAAACCTCCGTCTTTCGAGGGTAAAAAAGAAGGAAAAAAAAGCTTACAGGAGCAGACCGACTACATGGATTGACGTTTTTCATGGCCGAAGAAGTGGACGTACAGAGAGAATATCTTTCAATTGGCCGATGGTTCTTAGAAGTACAATGTGGATCCACTATTCTCCATATCCCATGGCACATAAAAGAGAAGACAACATGGTCAAGCGGTGGAGATCATGGGGAATAGTCTAAACCAACCTCGTTTTCCTTTGCCTTCGTTTTTTTTTTATTAACGCTGACCTTTGTCAAATTTTGTCCCAAGTTATTTTGTTTTCTTGCTCAGTATGAGGCCACATTAAAAAAAAAAAAAAAACACGGCGTATTGAGGGTCACACAAAAGTTCTATCAGCGAGAATAGAGAAGGATCTTCCTCGGTAATCTTCATCCTTCGTCCAATACATAGAGAGAGATGTCTCTATCGGTGGTCTTCACCCGTGTTCCAAGGGTCGTGAGAGAAAGAGGAGAAAAGGACAAGAAAGGGGAGACCGATTCTAGATCTGCTTCTTTTGTTCTTTGATTTTTATTTTTATTTTTCTTTTCTCATGTTTTGCCGGGGGATCCACTTGCAGAATAGAAAAAGGCAGAAGAAGCATGATGAAAGGGCACAAGATTTCAGCAAACCATCATCTTGTTCATAACCGAGCATGTAGATTTGAAGAGGAGGCCATTCCATCGAAAACATACGGTCATTCTTAGGGGGCCACAAAAACTCATATACGGCATTATTGAGAGAAAAAATCATGTCCGTGAGTGAGAGGAAGATACGACTGATTTTCAGGCCACTTAATTGATACACTGCTAAAGTCTCAGAGAAAAAAGGAAAAGTCCTCGTCCTTCTTTGCAGGGAGGGCTCACGCTTGTGAAATAAAAAATCGAGAGAAAGAGGGGGTGTTCTTCCTCCTGCGGGTCTTCAAGTTGGCGTTGCTTCAACTGTGACTTCACCAGTGCAACCACAACAACGGCAAGTTCAACAATTCCATGCTATGCCTTCACGTCCTGGAATCAAATTCAACGAGTTATGTCCATCCCCACGTCACTCATCAATATCCAATCAGGTTTGAGAGATTTCCAGTAGAGTTTGATTCTTTCACATTACTCGCTAATTGAAGTGCAGGGCCAAGCTTCCGTTCACACAGCCATGACTTTGTTGAGCTTGTCGCCGAGGCTTCCTTCTGTTGACTGGACGAGCAGCTACTGTGTCCGCAGGGGAAGACTTCTTTGGATCGCTCCAGAAAGTCCATGACAATTAGATCTTCGGAGGTCCTAGAAGAAATCCAGTCGGCGAAACTTGCAGATCCATACGAACTGCACTGGACGAATTCCATCTTTTTTCTTTTCTATTCTTTGGTGCAATGCAGTGATCACCCTTGCGAGATTAGTGAACACCTATAACCTTCGTTCGCTTGAACAATTGTCCTTCTCTGTGACCCGTGACCTCATCACGAACATCAATACGAGGCATACCATACCAGCATCGAGTCGTCAATCTTAGTTCGACGACTACCAGACCCCTCCCCGATGCTATAATTCCCTTAGAGGATCAAGCAGTCAGTCATGAGCTTCAACATTGATCCCATTGCTCCAACCCAGTCGAGTTCTTGATCAACACATGAGCGACGCAACAATGTATCAAATGAATACTTGAGTTTGTGACATATTTTCTGTCAGTGCTCCCTCTCATGTGCCCAGTAGCTTTGTCATCGTGTTTGACATAATCGGTGGCCTACGGTTCACGAAGATGTGGGCTGATTTAAAAAGGGAACACTACCAAGTGCCACATGCATGAAGAAGTCAATATGAAAAGTTTCTTTGACCAAATGGGGATGTTCTTCTTTAGGCATTTATTTATATTTTGCTTTTATGGTCCTACTGGTTTGTTCTCTTAAATTGTTCTTTTGATTGCTACAGACATCTTCCTTGAACAATAACCGAGGAGTTTTCTCAAGCATTAATCGTGGGTTAGAGTCGGAATAAGTCTATGAAAGGGAACTCAGTAAAAAGGCACACCAGGAATTCGGCCGTGAATCGTCAAGCACCACCGAACCAGTTCATGGTCGACCATCTTGTCCAAATAAGGTAACGATTGTTCCAACTATTTGATATCACCACGATTTCGTTATTAGTGTTGTTAATTGAACATCGATCTTAATGCTAAAGGTAAACGTCATTTGCTAAAAATTCAATCTTGCATGAAGATTTTTGGACACTCTCTCATGAGTCTTGCAGTTTTTAGAAAATTGGAGGTCCCTTGGTTGAGATGCGGATTTTGATTAACTCGAATTTTTGCTCAGATTGGCATGGATGTTTAATTTAGTTAATTGAGGATTGGTTTGGGCATAAAAATATTTGAGCATATCTGAGGTTCTGATTGCCTAATTCATATTGGTCGAAATTTAAAAGGAAAGAACAAAGGGCAAAAATCACAATCCAATGCATATCTTGTCATATTGCATAGCTCATGTTAATCTAGGATAGCATATCTTTAATATCATGCATATCTTATCCTTATTTTTGCATTATCTCTTGCATATTATGTTTTCAAGTGTCACCTCATATATTCCATATTTTCAAAATATCGCATGCATATCTTAAGTCATATCTCACCTCATGCATATTTCATTACCGAAAATATAAAAAACAAGACAAGAAAAATCATCATATCCGTGCATCCCATGTCATTCATATTTTCGACAAAAGCATATCCATGCATCATCATCATTTTCAAAAATCATACATAATATGTCATAGCATTTGCATGCCCAATACTTATATGTCTGTGTCGCATTTTGTTTTGTCATGTCATTTTGCATGTATTTAGCACCATGTTTAGGATATTCATAGTTAGTTTGATTGCATGATTAAATTGTTTAGGTAAGAAACACATGCTACATGAGTTCTCGTGTGTATGTAGTTTGCATGTTTAATTTAATCAATTGCATCGTAGTTTGCATGTATTTAGCACCATGTTTAGGATATTCATTTTGCATGTATTTAGCACCATGTTTAGGATATTCATATTAGGTTAGTTTGATTGCATGATTAAATTGTTTAGGTAAGAAACACATGCTACATGAGTTCTTGTGTGTATGTAGTTTGCATGTTTAATTTAATCAATTGCATCGTAGTTTGCATGTATTTAGCACCATGTTTAGGATATTCATTTTGCATGTATTTAGTACCATGTTTAGGTTAGTTTGATTGCATGATTAAATTGTTTAGGTAAGAAATACATGCTACATGAGTTCTCGTGTGTTTGCATGTTTAATTTAATCAATTGCATCTTAGTTTGCATGCTAATTAACCAATTGCGTGATGGATTGTGTCTTCACCTAAGATCTTTGCATGTTTAAATTAATGAACTTGCGTTATGTTCCGACGTCATATAATTCGGTATGTCTTAATTAATTAGTTAATTTTGCATATAGGATGAGACGACCTTAACCTCGCAAGTCATTGCATCATTTTGATAATTTCACGTCATTGCGTTCATTTTCATTCATGCATTGCATTATAAAAGCGAAAACCCCAAAAAAGAGAAACACTTCATTTGAGCTTCAAATTGATTCAATCCGAGTCGTCAATTTAGTACATCTCATATGGAATTAAGGTACCGAAAGGGCATTAGTTTTAATTAACTAGTGTAATCAAGTGCCTAAATTCACAATCTCTAGTTCGTAGAAGTAAAATGGTTCTCCCGCTATTTTACTTAGGTTTCTAATCAACCTACTAAAAATGATTAGTGGCAACACCAAATTTTAAATCATCATAATTAATTTAAGTTGCGATTTGGTAGAGCTTGGAAGAGCCCGTATTATGTTAGTTATTAAAATTAGCCTCATATTCCATATAAATGATTTTTAGGTCGTGACAAACCTTTACTAGGAAGTTAGGACACTACTGGATGCATTTGAATGATATATTGATGAATTTGAGAGTCTATTGTATTGATTGTTCATGATCGGCTGAGATAATTGAGGTGCGAGTTGTGTGTACTCTTGATGATGAGAAATTATAACTCTCATGGCTAAATTGTTGTTGTATGCATTCGATGGACATGGATGCTAGTATGCTTATATGATATTTGGCCTTGAATGGCGACTGTTTGAGAAATATGAATAAAATGGCAAGAGAACAAATCATTAAATTGACTGTCTTGCTGTGTATTTGATATCACCTTGTGGGCGATTGGCCTTGACGTCTCGCATGGTATTACTTGGCTGATAAAACTTGTACTTAATTATGAAGTTCCTCAAAATGAGAGTTTGATTTGTGAGCCTAAGGGCTTGTGGCACCCTAATGAGTTGCGTGTCGACACAGGCTAGGAATGGCATTGAAAACCTGATGCGTTTAACATGTGTTTGTCAATTTGATGGTCTGAGGCGTAATGACGCGGACCGAGCTTGAGGCGTATTGACGCGGGCATAGCTATTGAAAAGAGAATTGATGTCTTAATGCGTCAGAACGCGGGATAGTCTTGATACATGTCGACACAAATATCGAAATGGCTTTTGGAACCTAATGCGTCAGAACGCGGGTTGCCAATTGAGACCTTGATTAACTTAAGCCGTATTGTCGCGAGCTTGGCCATTGGGATTAAATTTGTGATTAGTCTGATGCGTATTGACGTAAGCTTGGCCATTGGAATTGAAAGTGGTGATGAAATTAAGAATACACATTTGTTTATGAGCTTAAGGTTGCGCTAGTATGAAGCTTAGTTATGATGATCTAATTATCCTTGAATCGTGATTGCGTTATGCTAGACGTATCGAGGTACCTTGATGTTTTATTGTCATGTGTTGTTTTATCAAAGAATCATTGTCTATTGTTTTATTGCATAATCTGGGAGGACGTATGATCTGGTCTATGTTTAGGGTGAACTTGCTGAGATTTATATCTCAACCCGTTGTGGGATTAACTTTTTCAAGTCCTAAGCAATGAAAATCTGAGCTTGCCAATGATCGGTATTTGAAGAAGTAATTATAGAAAATGGATTTACACTTTTGTGACTTTAGGTATTTCATGTTACCGTGAAGTTAGAATTGTATCCTCTGAACCTGTAGTCGGCATTTATAAGAAGATGTACACTATGTCCTGAGTCATCTTAAGTTTAAATTGTATGGAGAAATTTCATCGCTTTCGTATGTTGGTATCATTTAGAAGTTATAAATTGTTAGCCAACGGATCCTGGGTACCATCGAGACAAGACGGCCCTAGTCGGATTTTACTTGCCTCACGAGTTCGGGGCATGACAGTGGCCATTTTAGGAGCAGAGGGCGGCCATTTGGTTTTTAAAAGAGAGAGAGAGAGAGAGATCCACAGAGACATCGAGAGAGCAAGAGAGAGAATGAGAGCGAGAGCTAAGGTGTGACAGAGAGGTCGTCGGAGTTCGGCTGCTCGCGAAACAAGGCAACTCGAGCCCGAGCAAGAGAGAGAGGAGAGAGTGAGTCCGGAGCAAAACCGAAGTCTAAACAAGCATCTACGACCTTCTGGACACTCAACCCATCATTGTCGTAGTCTTCCTCATCATCGACTCCGTTGAAGAAGATCAATTAACCCCCGAACATCTCTCCCCCAATTTTTCTTCTTTGAACATCCTGTAGGTTTGGCTCGGTTTTGTTCTTGACCAAATCGAGCCAAACCAAATGCATGATGACATCCTTTATAGTGTCTGTGGTGATGTTTAAATGCCTGCTTGCTTCGGTTTTGCACGTGATGCCCATAGATGTAGCCCAAACACTTGTTTCTCGCATGCTTACCAAGTGTTCGACGAAATGCCCTCGATCTGCGCCTGTATATTAGCTCTCGGTTGTGTCCTCCCCAACCATTTTTTGTGCAAGTCTCTCTCTAAATATTGTCTAGAACCAACTCTAAGCTCGTCTTCACCTTTATTTGCGTCGAAACGCTAAAAAA
Organism: Rhodomyrtus tomentosa; assembly: GCA_028455895.1. Lineage (NCBI taxonomy): Eukaryota > Viridiplantae > Streptophyta > Magnoliopsida > Myrtales > Myrtaceae > Rhodomyrtus > Rhodomyrtus tomentosa. The sequence goes on along the minus strand of JAPCWY010000003.1, from coordinate 40,114,781 downwards.
ATGAGTTCGGATTCTCACCAACCTCGGTCCGGACCGAGAGTTCACATATAGGAGCACGGTAGATGGTGAGCTCCTAGCGAGCTTAGGTAAGCTGCTCTAACCCTCTTGGATGTCGTATGATTGAATGAAATCAAGCTTGAACAAAAAAATTCCACATAAATCCTTGTCAGAACAGAATGTCACACCCCAAACCCGGCAAGCATGCGAACATCCCACCAGGCCGTAATCAAGTCGTGCCATCTAGGATCCTTCGGCTAATCATATAATAACTTGACAAAGGAATAAGATCGCAGAAGCCATAAAACTGCTCCGTATAATTTCATAATGAAATGACTCAGGAAAAAAGATATACATTTCTTCTAAATAAAATTCTCCTCAGAAGTTATCACAGCCAAGTACCTAAAACTCAATTCCTAAATCGTCAAAATCAGATACAATTCCTATGGCCACAAAATACATAAAATCATTTATGTCATTACTTCATCGAGAGCTCATCCTCATCTCGCCTATATTTCCATCTTTAAGGACTTGAAAAATTAATTCCTCGCTGGGGTGAGATATATATATCTCAGCAAGTGAAACCTAAACATAGACCTGAACACCAGTCCCCCCAGATCACACACAATGCCACCAAGATGCAACCAATCAAAATGGCTCATGGCACCACCAAAACAAGGTCATCAATAACCAAACATGAATAAAAAATACAATCAACCACACTCAACCTTAGGGTCTCAAGCTCAATGAGAAGCAACATATAATTTGATACACAATTGTCATCACTTTCTCGTTTCCCCACATGCTCCTATAGCACTCTTGCCAACTGACATCACTGGGGCCACAGGCCAATCGATGTCTTAGTACCACTGGGGCCATAGGTCAATCGGTACTTTCAAGGCTCGCAGTCATTCGATGCCACTGGGGCCACAGGCCAATTGGTATTCTCATTTTATTCAAGATCACCACCATTCGATACCACTGAGGTCACAGGCCAATAGTATCCTCAATATTTTTGAAGCTCGCCACCATTCAATAACACTAGAGCAATAGGCCAATTGGTATTTTCATCATCAAGACTTTTAGTCAATTGGTACCATTAGGACCATAGGCCAATCGGTACTTTTGAGGCTCACAGCCAATTGTCATCTCAGGGACTCAGAGTCAACGCGATCTCCGGGGTTATAGGCCAACAATCGCTGGGGCAATATAGCACATTCATATAGCATCGGTGTTATAGCCATATATATCACGTAAGCATCACAACCAATTAAACAACCAAGGGCTCAATAGTCAAATACGTCATCAAGACATATCACTATTCAATTATCATGCTATGCCATTCAAGTCATGGAATCCAATACTCAGTCAAGCAATTCAAGCCATAGGCTTCACCAAGCAACCAAATCATTCAGTCACTCTATCTAGTAGTATCCTAATGTTCAAGTAAGAGTTTAGAAAACACTTGATCGATTAGCAAAACTTCACACCAATAGATCCTTTTCAATTCTACCAGTATGCAATCCACCAAGAATCCCTCATTAATCTAGAAAGGTTTATCAATTTTGAGTCAAAAAACCGTTGAATTCTCACTTCCATTAAACCAATTCCCCCCAAAACCATTCAAATGGCAACTCAAGATGCCTCATTGCTCAATTGACTACGTGACAACACTCCCACAGATCATCAATTCATTCGGTTCACATAGTCATATACAAGGTGGAATTCAACTTGGAATTTTATGTACCAAATAGCCTTTAAATCACTCCTAAATCCCAATCCACTTCGCATACTCCCCATTAACACCTCACACAATATTTTATGGGATCTTTTGAGTCAATTTGAAGTCACAATACCCTTTAATTAGCTCCCAACAGAACCGGCCAGAACAGGTACCCCCTAAAACAGAACCGGTTTCGAGTTCAATCTGTTCAATCAAGCCATAAATTAATTTCAAACTTCAATCCATCACAAAATCAACTCGCCACAATCTTAATCTACATGTTAAAAGAGCTCACTGAAGATTTGGAAGCAAAATAACACCTCAAAGCCTTTGAACAACCCAGTTCCTCCATGGTCCTCAAAAGGGCAGAATTTGCTCGGTATAAACCTCCACAAACCACCCATGTACACCCATCAAAAATGATATAAAAACTTAATTTAAACTTTCTAAACTCTTATCCTATGATTTTAGAAGATCCCGCCAAACATTTGACGGTATTTGGAGTCCGAAAACCCCCAAAAAACCCAACCTCTCCAAAACCAGGTCATAATCCGACATTTGTCCACTAGAACATACCTACGAGACAAACGACTGGGCCAAATTAAGTTCATAATACCTTTTTATAATGTAAAGACGATAAGATTTAAGATGGAGGTGGTTTTACCTCAATCCAATGTTGGACGACAAAATTATGGCTAAAACAGTAAGTCGGTTTTTCCTTGTCCGCGAGAAACCTATTCGGCCGAGAGAGAGGAAGAGGAAGAAGATGGTGACGATGAAGGTGGCCGGCCAAAATGAAGAGAGAGAGAGAGAGAGAGAGAGAGAGTCTATTACACACCAATAATCCATTTTGGTCAATTTGATAAGACGTGTAATTAATTGGCATTTAATTATTGGTCTTCTCATTGCTTAACACTTGGGAACCTTCCATTGGTTGCTTCATTGACTTTGAATCCCTTTGACTCATCCGCATCCAATTTTAAGAAGCACATAGAGAAGAAGAAATGATCAAAATGACCTTCTAAACTTCTTAAGACAACGCCAAAGATTGAGGGGCAAAATGGTCATTTGTCACTTTTCGTCCAAAATTCCATTTTTCCTGTATAAACCACCCTTAATGAGGGGACGTCCATTTCAATTCAAATATCGAAATTCCTCAATGTTTAATACCCAAATCTCAAGGCCTAATTTCATGTCAAACTCTCGTCACTGTAATTCCAATTTATCTCAAATTGACGGGCGACTCTTGCAGGCGCTACGCGTATCGACCTTGGGATTTTTCTTAAGCCATGATGACTTTGATTGTCATGTAATTGTGAGGGTTATTGTTCATTCCTTCGATCATGATCATCGGTATCCGATTTAAGAAATTCTCGCAAATTACACATTGGTTAAGCGGAATCACTCGCGTCCCAACGTATAACACTAGCAAGACATTCCATGATCATTCATAGATTGATCTTTGCTGGCCCAAAATATTCCCTCGATAATCATTATGGTCAAAGTGTCATTTCTCATTCAAATTCCACGAGTTCACGTATTTGACTCTGCGTCAGACTTTCCCTTTTGGTTAGATAACTCAAGAGTGGCCAACTCTGAGCAAGTTATAATTGGAATACACCGATCGATATCCTTCCATTCAATTGCCTCGAAAGGATCGAAATTCAGAATGTCACATCGAATCTGTGGAGGCTCAATTCGCCGTAGGGGTGAGCAGAAAAACCATAATCTAACCAAACCGGACCGGACCATACCCTACCGGTTGATTTTGGATGGTTTTTGGCAGGTACGATTTGGTTCTCAATTTCAATTTTTCATAACCAGTTTTACCAATTCGGTTTACGAATTTGAATGCGAACCATTCAACCGGTCCATGAACCGACCCCTTATATAATCTGAACGTACATTATTTTAAATGAGACTATTTCCTCAAAAGCCAACCCAATCCTTAAAAAAAAAAAAAGAAGAAGAAGAAGAAGAACAGCAAGCTTGAAGACCCGAAAAGATCTGGGCACATGTTTATTCTATTGTGTAATTAGGGTATGTTGGTTGGAAGATGAACACATGAAACCACAATGACCTTGACTTCTCTCCGCTCTAATTGCAGACGTGTATTCTCTTTTATGTTCTTGTTGTTGTTTTTTTTTTTTTTACCCGTAAACTAGCTTAAATTCTGATCAAATCATAAAATCGCGAAAGTTTGATATTCGCATGAGCAGAATATTATGCTTACCAAAAAATTTCTGCCATAAATTTTTAGAACCCAATCCTTTATTTTATTTAGGCGATTTTTTTTTCTTGCTTGATGATACATTGCAGCATCAATTTTCTATTAAATCATCCAATTTAACTTCAAAGTGCGTTTAGTAACATTTATATTCTTAAGAACAACTTCTATTCAGAAATAATTTTTTAAATTTATATTATGTGGTCAATTTTTTGAGTTGGAGAATGCGTTTGGACACTCGAGATCATTTGAAAGATAAGCACATATTTTTTTGTCCTTATGCTTCCTTGAACCATAATCATATGGCTACTTGCGATGGAACAAGGCGAATTTGTTTCCTCACCTTTTTTCTTTTTTTCTTTTTTTGCTCGATAGAAACGTAACCGGAATCCAATCGAAAACCGGACCGACTGATGGTTCGGTTGGTTCATAGTTCATGGAAGAAGCAGTGAGTTCACTCTAACGAACGGTTCTCGACTCTAGAGTAAAACCAACCATCCTGTGAACCGATCACCCCTAGTTCGCCGGGTTCCGATGTGCTTTTGACCTTAAATATGACATATGTTAATGTGGGGAGTTTAAGGAATCAAATGGTGTAAAAATGGGCGAAAAACGTGGAGATTTGGGCTCGGTTTGCTGATACCGACCAAGATTCTGGCGACCTCACTGGAATAATAATCGTTTCAGCGAGGCGCCAGTCGTCTTCTCCGGCGAACCAAGGTGGGTCAAAGCTGACGTGGCGTGCCACGTAGGCAGCCATGTCGGCTTTGTGGGGCCGGTTCGAGTAGGTAATAAAACGTCGGATCGGACGGCCGTGGTCAAGCCACGTGTCACGATCCGATAATTTTCGAAATTTAATAAATACTTTTATAATTAATAAATGAATTTTTAGATAACAAAATGTAAAATTGATCCAACGGCTAGGGTAACACCACGTGGCAAGATGGAGACCGTCTGATCGGTCATGTTGTCAGAAATTCCAATAACTAAGGAAAAACAATTAAAAAAATAGAAAAAATTTTGAAAAATCCAAAACGGTATCATTTTTAGACTGGCTTCCGACCCGTGCAGTGGGGTCGAGTGCCTAAGAGGCGGGGGCCAGGTTAACCTGGTCCGGCAAATATTTTTAATAAAATAATTCAAAAAAATCGAAAAATAGAAAAAACATTAAAAAATAGAAAATCAAAAAAAATTATTTAAAAATTATAAAAAAATCCAAAAAATAGGAAATGGCCACGATCAACTGGCCATGGATTATTTTGGATGTTTCGATCCCCAATCTTTCCAAAATTATGATTTTTCCCTTTTGGCAAATCGTATCCAAAAAATTTCAAAAAATTCCAGAAAAAAAGAAATGGCCACAATCAACTAGTCGTGGCCTATTTCGGGTGTTTGGATCCCCGATCTTTCTAAAATAATGATGTTCCCCTTTCGACAAATCATCTCTCAAAAATTTCAAAAAAAATCAGAAAATAGGAAATGGCCACGATCAACTGGCCATAGAGGTGTTTAGATCTCCGATCTTTCTAAAATGATAATTTTGCCCTTTCGACAGATAGTCTCCCATGAATTCTAAAAAATTTTCAAAAAAATGAAATGACCATAATCAACTGGTCATGACCCATTTTAGGTCTTTTGACCCCTGCCTTTTCAAAAATGACAATTTTACCCTTTAGGCAAATCGTTTTCTCATTAATTAGAAAATTCCAAAAAAAATCCAAAAAAATAGAAAATGACCACGACCAACTGACCATGGACCGACTCTGGGTGATTTGACACTCGAACCTTAAAAAAAATGATGATTTCGCTCTTTAGGCGAATCGTCCCCAAAACTACTCATTTTACCCTTGGCCCTTAATTTCATCTTCTCTAAGCCATCAAGGCTATACTAGAAGGTCTTTGATTTGAATTCATGTGCATTGAATGATTCATTATTGCACTTGATTGGATCTTATTGGTTGTGATTGATAGGACTAGTCTTCCAATTTGCATAAAATCCCTGAATCAGACTTACCTCACCCAAAATTACACCTGCGTGAAATCTTAGTTAGGAAAATCACTTGCATTAAGTGTCGAAAGGACGTTGGTAATGATACCAACGCAACCAACTCTCCGAACCCAAAATCTCTAGTTCCGCAGAACTAATCGATCTCTCCTAATTGATTAGTAAGGTTTCTAGTCCACCTTCCAAGAAGGACCAGTGACAACTCCAAATGCATGCACACATAGCACATGTCACCATGACCATACCAAGGTCGAAAGTTGATCGACTCTTACCGTCGAGAAACTCAAAAAAAATCCAAAAGAAAATCATACCCCTGTTGCAATTTGGTATAGGATTAAGAGGGCCCGCATCGAGAAAGCCCATCATCTACATTTCATAGAGAGGGCCCGATCTGTAATCCATTATCCCGCTTGAAGCAAAAAAATGGGTCGCGACCCAGAGGAGAGGGAGCAGAGGACGGTGATACCTTGAGGCGATAAACTGAGGCGAGAGTAGAGGCCGATGAGAGCAGAGGGGAGTGCGGCGAGAGTAGAGGCACAAGCAGAGGTCGTCGATTGAGGCGGCAAGCTAATGTGTGAGAAGAAACTTGCGGCGGCGAGAGGATGGGAAGCTGAGGCAAGTCGCGACTTGCAAGCAAAGATGAGTCACAACTTGAGTCGACATGAAGCGAGTCGCGATGTGAGCTGGTGAGTCGCGAGAGGAAGGGAGAGAGAGGCCAGTCGACACGAGAGGGAGAGGGAGAATTGAGTGGGGCGAACGAGAGAAACGAGTTACAAACTTGGTCAACAAATTAGGCATTCTATTATGTGACTTGTGTCTATTTTAACGCCAGAAACGCGAAGGACTCCAGTGTCCATGTAGTTGACCCCGAGTCCAAACTCGGACACACATTGACCGCATGTCCGAGGAAAGTCCAACGGTGTCCCATCATGTCGGGCACGTATCTGTGTCCGACACAGGAAAAAATTTCAAACCCATGTGTCCGTGTAACAGAGCCAACAGTTTCTCGCTTTGACAAAAGTAAAGTATTTATCTCGATTACCAAAAAAAAAAATCAAGGGACAACACATGACTCCAGGCATGCCTCTTCTTCCTACCAAACCCCTAAAACTCTCTAGAGCAAAATTTGGAGCTTGAAATCACTTCCAAAAGTCAAACTTTTCGTATGAAGGGTTTGCTAATATGGTTTACCAATCAGGGTGAACTTGTCAAGAGAAGAGTATTGTTGTTGCCTAACTAAATAGTACCAAAAATAGCAACATTTGTCGGGGCAGTTGCACACCTCCACCGACGTGGCAGGTGTCGTCGCACATCTCCACCGACGTGGCGCGTGATGGCATGTAAGTACATTCCCGACATCTGCCTGAGGTGTGCGACCACTCATTTTTCTCATACCGATGAGACGGAATATGCAATCAAACATAATTTTCATCGGAATAAACTAACAATAATACGCCATAACAGAATGCGCACAACAAAAATAACTACACAAACCAAACACGAAGAATCACGAAATTTGTCTTAAGATTGTATTGTTGTTGCCTAACTAAAGTACACCAAAAGTGCCAAAAATTGCAACATTCGCCGGGGCCATCGCGCGCCCCCACCAACGTGGCGTGTAAGTACGTTCCCGACATCCCCCAGAGGTATGCGTGTCACGCCCCGAGCCCGGCAAGCACGCGAACACCCCTCCAGGGCCGTTCCCTTCTATAGTCTGCCAAGAGCCAACAGCCAAAATTTTGAAGACCTAAATGAAAGATGCATGCGAAAGCGAGATAACAACCCTACACTTAATAACAAAAGACGATTTTAGAATGATACAGCATAGCAGTCAGTCAAAATATAATTTAAGAAAGGAGTTCACTAAGCTAGAGTTTAACCCATCACTACTAAACTGGCCTCTCCAAAAGAACAGACTATCTCTCCCATTCAAAATGCTAAGCTCTCAGTCGTAGGTCAATGATCCAGCATCTCCAAGGTCAAGCTCTAAGCTCATAGGAACACTCGCAATGATATCATCTTCGGCCCTCGATAGCGCAGGATCAAGTCCTCCTACGGCGAGTCCAGCATCAGGGCCTAGCAACAAATCATCAGGAAAGTCGACCTCAAGTGGGTCTGCCACCCACAATACGTCAATAAGTACGCCACTCTCCGACAGTGGTCCAACAAAGGTACCCTCATCCTGGAGCGCCCAAGCCTCGAAGGTAATAGAACTCAAGTGCTGACCTCCATCGTCAACCCCAAACAATACTCGCCGTCTTAGTATACACTAAACCCTCACAAATGATAAATCTCGAGGTTAAGGTCTCAACATCCCTCGGGACTCCAAAGCTCTACGACGGAGCATCCATGGCATGAGATCTAGGGTCTGAAAAAAGAAAATCTCACGATGGGGTGAGATAAAAATCTTAATAAACTAAACCTAACCCTAGACCAGGTCGTTAGTACCTCCAAACACTTTATAAAAATGGGTGTTTTTGGAGACAAGATAAAATAAGAATTTTAATAAAGCAAGGCATGATTTTGACCAAAAGTGGCATCCCAACCTTTCCAAATTGACTCGATAGTCACAAACCATAGCAAAACCTCAAATTCGTACTTAGGCAAGGTTTTCAATTTAACAGGCTCAGAAGAAAATAATTATTTTTTCTAAAATCATCATCCATTGTCTCATAAACACATTCAGTCAACAAAAACAATAATGTTACTCGTCCGTGCTAAAGCACCTCAAGCCTCATTTAAAAAAAAATCCCTTTAATCAAGTCGTTTCTTATCATGAAACTAGTTAATCACAGAAAACAACTTCATCTTTTCTCTTTCATTCATGGTTTTCGCTTTTTAGGACGAGATGATTCGATCATCATAGCGGCTCTCGCTTCCCAGTACCGTCGAGATGATTCGGTCAACTATGAGACTCTCGTCATTGCCAATCCTGTGAAATGATTCGGTGAAACGTGTGACTCTCAATACCTTAACTCCCTCGAGATCAATTGACATGATGACTCTCGCGTCCGGACCTAGAGATAATTCGATCAATATAGTGACTCTCGATACTCCAGCACCTCGAGATGATTCAGTCAACTATATGACTCTCTAGCCGTAATAACCTTATCAAGCCAAAATGGGATCAAACACCTTGAGCTCAATTCTTGGGATTGAACATCCAAACACGGGATCAAACATACATAATTCAAATGGGATCAAACACCTGACTTCGAGATCAAACACCCGACTGGATTGGCCTCAAATTTTCTTTCCATTCCAACAAATTCTGGCTGATGCAAAAGACTCATGACCTCAATTCTCATTATAAGGTTTCACAATTTACATCAATCGAAATCAAACAACGAGGTCTCTTGAAACAAGCACAATCCAAGTTACCACACAAATAAATCAACTTAGCACAAGTATCGATTGACATCACTTTCAATTCGGGATTTAGTATTTATTTTAATCACTCGCAAGTTTGCTAACAAGACACGAAGTCACGGCCCTACATTTCTTGTCTCGAATTCTCAATTATCCCCAAGTTAACACAAACTTGATTTAACGACTCGAGCCACCTAATACACTCAAATCAAATAAGAATTCCCACCAGGCATACTCAAGGCCCAATAATCTTCCATGATCATATTAAAACTTTGCCAATTAACCTTGATTTACAAATTTTTAAATCAAGAATCACTCAAGTACAACTCATCCCAACATAGGCAGGTTCGGGTTTGGTGTTCCTCGCCTAAACTGGTTCATAAACTCGCTGATTCTTCAAACAAGAACGTCTCTTCGTAACCTAACAACCTAATAAAGGTTTACAGATAGCTTACCGAGGATATAAACTAGGAATGTCCACGAGACAAGCGACGTAAGCCTCATCCTCAAACCAGGTAGAAATCGGCTCCTAGACGTTTTCACAAAATTTCAGCCATCAAAATCCCTTAAATCACTCCCAAATTCAACCTTAAGTTACCTGGACATATCAAGTAAGGTGCTGCTTACGAAGGATTTAAGCTAAAGAGATCAACCAAAGGACCGCACAAACTAGTGGGTTCAACCTATCCTTCCTGCGGATAGATTCTGTCCAAGCGAAAACTATTCCAAAGTTTAGCTACTAAATTACTTCTAAACTATACCAAACTCAGTCATAAGCTAACTAACACTTAGATCTAAGTTCTAGGATGACTTACCAAGAGAATAAGACGATACAAGCTTGCGATTTAGGCTGAGAAAGCTCTTGGGCTCGGACTAGGTCGGACCATGACCTTCCCGGCTTCCTCGAGCTCTGCGGATCCAAGGCGATGGCGAAGTGGTGGTTTGAGGTGGTGGAGACATCGGCAAAGGAGTAAGGAGTGTGGTGGTGGTTGGTGTTGTGGCTATCTTTTCTCCATAAAAATATCAAAAAGCCAAAAATGACTATCTTGCTCTCAAATTTTCGGTCACATGAGAGAGAAAGGCAATGGCAAAAATGCCCTTGGCTTGTCTTAAAAGAAGGAGTGTCAATTTAGAGGCAAAAGGGTAATTTTTCACTTTCAATCTGAAATTTCACTTTTCTAATCTCATGGGGCGATTCATGATCTTAATTTTTCCTCGATAAGGTGGCATCCAAATTTTCCAATGTTGGAATTATTCAATGTCCAATACCCAACTCCAAGGTCCAAATCATGACAAGTTTCACGTCGATTGTAATTCCAGTTTATCTCGAACTAACGAGCGGCTCTTGCAGGTGCTACGCGTATTAACCTTAGGATTACTCAAGTCATGGCTGCTTTGATTGTCATGTGACCATGAGGGTTTATTACTACTTACTTCGGTCCCAATTGTTAGAAATTCGATTTAGGAAATTTTCGCAAATTACACGTTGGTAAGGCAGAATCACCCGCGTTCCAACGTATAATGCTAGCAAAGCATTCCATAATCATTCCTAAATCGATCTCTGCTGGTCCAAAATATATCTCGACAATTCTTATGGTCAAAGCACAATTTCTTATTCGAGCTCCCGGATCCACGTACTTGACTCTGCGGTAGACTTTTTCTTTTGGTCAGTTAACTCAAGAGTGGCCAGCTCCAAGCGAGATATAATTGAAATACACTGATCGATATATTTCCATTCAACAGCCTCAAGGAGATTCGGAATTCAGAATGTCACAGCGCAACCACTTATTTTTCTAGTATCGACAAGACGGAATATGCAATCAAACATAATTTTATCGGAATTACTTACAATAATATGCAATAAGAGAATGCGTACAACAAAAATAACAATACGAACCAAGCACAAAGAATCATGAAATTTGTCACAATATGAATTTGTTGGGCTCGGATTATTCGTCTACATTTGTGACATTCTGAATTTCTTGCCATTTTGAGGCTGTTGAATGTGACTGTACCTTTCGATGTATTTTAATTTTGTCTCGCTCATGTCTAATCAATCTTGAGTAAACTGACCAAAATAGAAAAGCTAACGCATAACAAGGTACGTGGACCTAGGAAACTCGAAATAGGAAATGATGCTTTGACCATAAGAATTGTCGAGGGAACATTTAGAGCCAATAAGGTCGATCAGATAACAATTAAGGAATACAATGCTAGCGTTATACGATTGGATCGCGGGTGAAGCCGCATAACCAATGTATAATTTGTAAATTTTCCTAAATCGAACTATGACGATCGAAGCCGTCGAAGCTAACGATGAAGCCTCTCAATTACATGACAACCAAAGCTACCATAACTTGAGTTATACTCAATGTGATGAGAATTACAGAGTCGATACGCGTAATGTTTGCAAAAGCCGCCCATTAGTTCGAAACAAACTGGAATTAAGATCGACGGACGAATGATTATGAAACAGAAGCTCAAAATTGATAATTAAAAATAAAGAATTCCAATTCTGGATAGAAATTTGACGACGTCTCGCCAAATGGTAATTTCAAATTGAAAAAGTGAAGCTTGGACTGAAAATGAAAAATTATAATTTTGCCCCTCTACTATTTACCCTTGCCTTAAGAAATCATGATGGACAAAATGGACATTCCTCCTACCCTTATGGCTGTCGAAAATCACATGTCCATGGGGTCAAAGAGTGAGTCAAAGCCTTGGTTTGTATTATTGGAGCTTGCCACTTGGCAACCATTGAGACCCCCAAGCATTAATGACCTCATCAACCCATGTCAAATCAATTTTAGCTCAATAATTTATTTGAGACAAGTAAATTGAAGACCTCATCTTCTGTGTATACCACTCCCTCAAGTTCATTTCCTTTTCCTCTCCATTTTGCCTTAACTGAAAACTGCCCAGAAAAGATGATTATGTCCCTTCAATTCAGTGCAGTCGAGCGGCCCTTCCCGGTGGCCATTTGAGGTGTTTCGACTTCCAGAGGTAAGGTTTATGTGTCTTTGACAAGCTTCAATTGGAATTTCTTCATTTGGATAAGTATTTTTATCGATGTGAGCCCGAGACTAAAACTGGACGAAATTTGCACGAGCTGGAATAAGGCCACCGTATACCCTCGTAGAAATTTTGAATGACCTCAAATTTTTTAGGAGAGCGTCATAACACCTAGTATATGTTCAGATGGTTTGTGGCTACAAATAGATGGTGTTAACTTCGGTTTTCATGGTTGAACACTAACGATAAAATCTGGATATATTCTAACTAAAAGAAGGTCGGGCTGTTCCGACGCCTTTGGGACGTCAACCAAATCCAAATATCTTGGTGAGCCTTTTAATCATGTAAACGAAGGTCTTGAAATATTTTTTGTGCAAAGAGTTAGGCTTGAGATTGAAATATGGCTCGATTGAGCGGTTAGAACTCATAATCGGTTCTATTTTGAGGGTGTATATATGTTGGCCGGTTCTATTTAAGGGTCGAATGAGGAATATTTAGACTTCAATTGACTTATAATGACTTGTATGAGATGACAAGAGGTGTCAATGGGAAGTGTGAGAAGTGGATTGAGGTTTAAAGGTGATTTATGGCAAGTTTGGTGCACGAAACTCTAAATTGAGTATTGTCATGTATATGGCTGAGTAAACCGAACATATTAAGGGTTCGGAGTAAGCATTGTCATGTGTCACATTATTGTAAAAAATGTATTGAATTGCCAATGACGTGGCTAAAGAAAGATTGAGTTGATGGAAGTGAATATTCCATGGTTTATGACTTAAGATTGGTTAATCTTATTAGGTTGACGACGCATTCGTAGGAATTCTGTACTTGTGACTTTGAGGAGAATTGCTTGGTGTTGTATTGTGATATTTAATCAGGTAAGTGTTACCTAATCCTTTCTCTATATGCCAGGACACGTTGGATGAGTAATTGAATTACGTGATTGACTGATGAATTTTTATGAAATGAAATGCATGTGTGTCCTTATGGCATGGTGAAACTGAATGAGAAAGATGTAGAGGGTACCATTTGGTCTGATGACCCCGGGGGTATCGGAGGGTGGTGAAATTAAATAAAAATGTGAATGCCATTTGGTTTGATTACCCCGGCGTCATGGAGTGACTATAAGCCTGGAGTGTGCAATTGGTCCGATGACCCCTGTGTATGTGGACATCATTTAATTTGATGACCCTGACGATGTCAGGTGGCAGAAGTTGCCAGTGGAGTATGTGAGTGGTTGAGATAATGGTGGCTGTGGTGAATATGGTATATTTGTTTGTGTATTGATTATCCATGTTTGGTTAAGGATTTTGTTGCCATGTGACGCCTTTTGCTTTTACATTGCATGTTGTATTGAATTTTGGGTGGCATTTGTGTGTGATCTAATAGGACTGGCATTGAGGCATAGGGCTAGGTTTCAATTTCTGAGATGTCGATCTCACCCCTTAGTGGGATAATCTTTTCAAACCCCAAACCCTAACTAGGTTGCTAATCCGCCTGGGCAATCCGAAAGAGATGATCGCTGATTTTGATGAGTTTCTATACCATAAGGGTATTACGTATATCAGGAAGCGCACCACTGGTTAGCAAAGAAAAGCCGGAACTGCAACCCCACCGTTTTGAAGCTTGGCTTCGTCAAGTGGGAGACAACAGCGATGGGATCCCTGCTGCCAGAGGACGTTTCGTGGGAGGTGATTCTAACCTGGTGCCATCCGTCCCGACCTGGCATTGAAGTATATAACCCATAATCTGTGAGAAGTTCAAGAAACATACCTGAAGTGCTGGAGTTACCATTGTCATCTGATGAGTACATGAGCTATGTAAAGATTTCTGCTGACGCTATCAAGGCTACTGACGAAGAAGAAAAAGAAGAAGAAGAAGAAGAGGAAACCAAGGAAGACACCGAAGAGCCTTCAGAGGATGTCCCATCCGAAACTTTTTCGGATTATGACTCAGATGCTGAGGGGGATGATGGAAGAGATGATTCAAGTTGTTCTGATGACAAATCTGTATGAAAAGGGTTAGGTGACCGGGGAACAATTTTGGTGTTAGGCTTTAAAAAAGGTTTAGTAGTAGCCTTTGAACCCTAAGTCTTAGTTCCTTTTCTACCCAGGGTGTGCGGCTTTACATTTTTATCTTTTCCCTTCCACTGTTTGTAATGAATGTTTCTGCTATGTATAAATGGTGTGATTTCGAATTCTTCCAAAACTCTCTTGTTTTTTTTATTTCCTAGTGTATGGAGATGCTCGCTTTCGCTTGTGCATTTCATATCATACTAGGCCGAGTGAGGTTCCTGAGAAATTATTTGGCCTGAGGTGGATGTAATGAGCTCCAGGGGACGCAGGGCATTACATCCTCGTCTGAAGTGGTATTAGAGCATATTAAAAGTAGGGTACCAAGAGTACAGTTGATGGAGGATTGGAGTATAAGGCGTAAAGGAATTGGGATGTTGGGGTCGTGAGATCCTAAGGGGAGTCGTTAGAGAGTCAAGCATGAATGCTTGGCATATGATTGGCGTATGTGATTGGTATCATGATATGGCATGGTTGTTGTCATGTGATTGGCATCTTGGCATGGCATGGTTGTTGTAGACCTATGAGGGGTCGAGCTCTACACTGAGCATGTTGTTGTGAATGTGGATTGAATGAGTGAGTTATACCTCTAATTTTGCTAAGTTGCAGATGATTCTGGACTTGAGTTACGCATTTGTGTCTCTGGTTGATGTGCTTATGAAAATACCTAAGTGATTGGTTGATGTTTTATGATTGCTACTTTGTTGAGTAGCGTAGATGTAGTGACATATGAGTAAGTGAATTAGATCTCTAATTACGTTGTGGAATTATGGTGACTCAGGTGAGTCAAGTTGAGCAAGTATGAGTAATCGACCTGGAAGACCGAGAAACGGAGCTTCGAGCTCCAAAGCTCCAGTGGCTGAGGACCCGAGAATGGAAGAAGTCATGAGGGCCTTGGAACAAACTGGTGAGCTTATGGGAAAGAAAGCTCGGAATAGAACAGTTGATGCCCTTAGGCAAGCGGAAGATAAAGCTGAAATCATAGTTGAGGTTGCTGAAGCTGCAGTGGCAGTTGTGAATATGGCAAACAAAAATAATGTCTAGGGTGCTGAAGCTGGGAATGCTCAAGGGGATGTTCATGCCAATAGACCAATGGGTCAGTTGGTCGAGCAATTTATTAAATTGAAACCGACCCAGTTTGATGGTATTTGAGATCCTGAGTTGGCTTCAAGGTGGATTGAGAAATTTGATAAAGCTTTCGAAGTGTTGCGATGAACAGATGAAGAGAAAGTGCTGCTAGCTGTGTATCAGCTAGAGAGAACTATGAATGATTGGTGGAGTGTCTCGAATGGATGAGTATTTCTTGAAGGTACAGCTTTGACTTGAGCTACCTTCACTGCCGCTTTCAATGACAAATATTTTTCTGAGACGGCACGCAAAAGGAAGCAATTGGAATTTCAACAGTTGAGACAGAATCAACTAACCGTGGATCAGTATGAAATCGAGTTTGCAAGATTGTCGAGGTACGCACCAAGGTTAGTTGAGCATCCACTTGAGAAACCGTAAACGTTTCGAGATGTCTAAAACCAAAAATTCGCAGTAGGAACATAACTGTGAATTTTAGAACGTATTAGGAGATCTGTGAAAGGAGCCAAATGATTGAAAGGGTTATCAGGGAAAGAGGCGTTGCTTCTAGATCACAATTTACTCCTCTGAGAGATAATCGGAAGTTGGGAAAAAGGCCGATCGTGAAAAATCGACGATTTGTTCCTCCGATTCGTAGGAATATCGGAAAGCCGATGAACCAGTTCAACTGATATTGTCGTATCTGTGGAAGGAGATATGGAAATGGTCCTTGTCCTACTAGGATGGGGGCATGTTTTAAGTGTGGTTAGACGGGCCACCAGATGAAATATTATCCTAATCAAGTCCCGAGACCCAGAGCACAAGGACAGTAACCACAAGTACGACCACCGACTGTGATTCCACAGAACGATAAGAATCGTCTACCAGCCCAAGAAAGAGTGTATGATGTGGCACGTAGAGAGGCGGAAGAAGTATCTAGCGTGGTTAGAGGTACGATTTTTTTATGTGACCAAGTTTCCTATGCCTTGTTTGATCCTGGTGCTTTGCATTCCTTTATATCTACTCAGTTTGTTGATCTAGTGGGAGTCGAGTTGAAACCATTGAATGTGCTACTGCATGTTGCTACGCCATTGAAAGATAGTGTGCTAGTCTCGCTCGGTTGTGCGAATTGTAAAATAGTGATTGCGGAAGCGAAGAAAGGTTTGATTTGGCTGTGTTACCTATGTATGATTTTGATGTGATTATTGGCATGGATTGGTTGATAAAGCAAAAGGCTGTAGTGGATTGTGGCAATAGGGTAATTCGATTTTACCCGGAAGGTCGCACTAACTTTGAGTTTGCAAGAAGTTGGGAAGGAATCTCGATTCCTTTGGTTTCGTCGCTTGAGGCGACCAAATTGTTGAGTGAAGGGTGTCAAGCTTTTTTGGCTGTTGCGGTAGACACAATGGCGGAGGAACCAAAGATGGATAATATAGCCGTGGTACGTGAGTTTCCTAATGTCTTTCATACGGAATTGCCAGGATTACCACCTGAGAGAGAGATTAAGTTTGTGGTAGAGTTGGCACGTGTAACGGAGCCAATCTCAAATGCACCATATCGGATGTCCTTGTCTGAACTGAAAAAATTAAAAGTACAGATGCGGGAACTATTGGATAAGGGATTCATTAGACCGAGTACGTCGCCATGGGGAGCACCGGTGCTATTCGTAAGAAAGAAGGATGGATCCTTACGATTGTGTATAGATTACAAGCAGTTGAATCAACTGACCATCAAGAACAAGTATCCTTTGCCGAGGATAGATGATTTGTTTGATCAGTTGCAAGGAGCATCTGTATCTTCTAAAATAAACTTGAGGACTGGTTATCACCAGCTGAGGATTAAGAAGGAGGATATACCAAAGACTGCTTTCAAAACAAGATATGGGCATTACGAGTTTACAATTATGCCTTTTGATTTGACTAACGCCCCCGCTACATTTATGAATCTGATGCATCGAGTGTTTAAGGAGTACTTGGATTGGTTCATCATTGTTTTTATAGACGACATCTTGATTTATTCGAAGAGTAATGAAGAACATGAGGAACATCTGAGGGTAGTTCTGCAAACCTTGAGGGAGCATTCGCTTTACCCCAAGTTTAGCAAATGCGAATTTTGGTTGAGTATAGTGGTTTTCCTTGGTCATGTGATTTCTGGAGAAGGAATTTCAGTAGATCCTTTAAAAATTGAGGCAGTGATGAAATGGCCTAGACCTACGACAGTTACCGAGATTAGAAGCTTTTTGGGATTAGCATGTTATTATAAATAATTTGTGGAGAAGTTTTTGTCTATAACTACTCCATTAACGAGGCTAACGAAGAAGAACATGAAGTTTGAATGGACTGATAAGTGTGAAAGTAGTTTCCAAGAACTTAAACACCGATTGACCATCGTATCAGTATTGACTATTCCTTCTAGACCTGGAGGTTATGAGATATATAGCAATGCTTTGCTAAAAGGATTAAGGTGCAAAGGATTAAGGTGCATGCTGATGCAACACGGAAAAGTGGTTGCTTATGCCTCACGACAATTGAGACCTCATGAGATGAATTATCCGACGCATGATTTGGAGTTAGCTACCATCATCTTCGCTCTAAAGATCTGGAGATACTACTTATGTGGAGAAAGATTTCAGATTTATACAGATCACCAAAGCTTGAAGTATCTGTTCTCTCAAAAAGAATTGAATATGAGACAGCGTCGATGGATGGAATTACTCAAGGACTATGATTGAGAGATTCTGTATCATCTTGGAAAAGCGTGAAAAAAGCGATCCTATCAACTTGTTTCTACCTAATTAATTCATAAATTGACTCCCATTAAAACAAAATTCATTTGATTGAGATTTTCTACCAATTCGACATAGACCCAATATATCTAACAAATCGCACTATACGTCAACCCAAGAGGCATCATTCAGATAGATGGAGGTAAACTAATAAGCTCGGTTATTAATGAACTCTATCGAAGAGTTATCTATCGGAAACCTTCAAGGAGAATCAACAAAGGATGGTGGTTCGAGTTACCAGAATCTTTTTATTTTTTATTATTAGATTCGTTTCCAAAAAAATTAGGGTCGAAAAGATTGACAAAAAATCAGTCATTCACAACCACTGATGAAGGGATATTCCTTGCTCATTATCAGAAATCACTTATTCACAAACCTTGTGTGGGACTAATAGTTTTCATTTCACATCTCATGGAAAACCCTTTTCGCTCCACTTAGCCCTATCCACCTCTAGGGGTATTTTAGTGATAGGTTCTATAGGAACTTAAAAACAGGATGCACCCCTTTATTACTATTACTCATTTTGGTACTAAAAATACTTTCTCTTATCCTCAGGACCGTGAAGAAAGGGGGCTCAGAGGCTCTACTCCCTTTGGCAGCATCCACTAATTCGAAACTTAATTTGAAAGCCATATTTCAACCCGAACGTTTTCGGGATGCTCCTAATAACCAACGAATGGCAAGTGCTTTTCCTTGTATGGATCCTATTTCAATGGGAACTTGATGAGTCGATCTGCCTACACGTCTTGCTTTTACTGCTATATCGAGAGTTACTCCACATATTGATTGACGTAAAACGGATAGTGGATTGTTTCTGTCTTTTGTTGAATCTTTGTCATGGCTTGATAGATAATTTGATAAGACAATGATTTTTTTTCGTGTTTCAGAATACAGTTAACCAACATGTTAACTAATCGATTACAATAAATTGGATCGAATTTTACAGTTTTTTCTTATGCAGTACCTCAACGTGACATAAGCGTGAAAGGGATGCTGATGAGCACATTGAACTATCCATGTGGCTGAGAACCCTCACAGCCCAGGTACAACGACTCAATTATCAGGTTTCCAATTCTATTTTTTTTGTTGGAATCTTTTTTTTTCAATACTATCTACCCCTTTTACTTGTTACTCTACGAATGGGTGGCTTCGCGATTTCTTATGGGCATAGGCATTCCAAGTACTTCAGTCTTATGGCTCTTCATTATCTACATATGGGCTTTTTTTCCTAGGTGCTCATTTTGTATGGGTTTTTAGTTTAATGTTTCTATTCAGTGGCCGGGGTTATTGAATCCATCATTTGGGCTCATAATAAATTAAAAGTTGCTCTTGCTACTCAGCCTAGAGCCTTGAGCGACATGCTGTGGGAGTAACCCATTACCTTCTAGATGGAATTGCCACAACATGGGCATTCTTCTTAGCAAGAATTATTGCAGTAGGATAATGGCTAGGAGGATTTTTTTCGAGGAGAACCAAATAGCTTTGGGTTCGAGTGGCATTTCACCCCTAACCACAACTCATCAGAAGGCTTATATACACATGAATATGAAACCCTCGCAAAAAAAAAACTAAAAAAAGGAATATCTTAGAGTCACGAATGCACTTAGTTGGAAATCAAGCATTGCCCTTTTATTGGTTAAAGGATGGTCCTTATTAGCGGGATTCAGGGATTCTGAGTTTAAATTGAAAATTTGCATGCTATCAAGTTTGGTGGCAACCTTGAGGATTGAGCCTGAGATTTAGGAAAGAGTAAAGGCTTTGCAGTCTACGGATCCAGAGATTCAGAAGATTCTTAGAATAGATGCGACAAAAAGGAAACCTGAGTTTCAAGTGTCAGAAGACGGAATTTTGAAATTTCGAGGACGTTTATGTGTACCTGGTGATGAGGAACTCAAAGAAAGGATTTTTTTTTTCAGAAGTTCATAGGAGCAATTACAGTATTAATCCTGGTAACACCAAGATGTATAAGAATCTACGACAATATTACTGGTGGAACGGAATGAAGATGGATGTAGCTAAGCATGTGGCGAAGTGTTTAACCTGTCAGCAGGTGAAAGCTCAGCATTGCAAGTCTAAAGGATTGCTACAACCTCTAGAAATTCCTGAATGGAAATGGGAGCATGTGACGATGGATTTTGTGATGGGATTACCGAGGAGTCAGAAAGTCATGATTCAATTTGGGTAATCGTGGATAGATTAACCAAGTCGTCACATTTTATACTTGTGCGAAAGGACTTTGCAATGGATAAGTATGCAGAGTTGTACATGTTTCAAATTATGCGATTGCATGGAGTCCTAGTTACGATCCGTCAGATCGAGATCCCAAGTTTACAGCAAACTTTTGGAAGAGTCTACAAGAGGTTTTGGGAACGAGATTGCAATTCAGTACGACGTATCATCCACAGACGGATGGACAGTCAGAAAGAACAATTCAAACGCTTGAGGATATGTTGCGAGCTTGTGTTATAGACTTCAAAGGTGGATGGGAGGACCAACTGCATTTGGTGGAGTTTGCGTATAATAACAATTACCAGCAAAGCATTGGTATGACACCATTTGAAGCACTTTATGGTCAAACTTGCAGAACATATGCATGCTAGGATGAAGTTGGAGAAAGGAGTATAATAGGCCCAGAATTAGTGGAACAGTTTAATGAGGCGATTAAAGTCATTAGAGAAAGGCTGAGAACGAGACAAAGTCGATAGAAGAGCTATGCTGATAAAAGACGCAAATCATTGGAATTTCAAATTGGCGACCATGTTTTCCTGAAGGTATCACCGATGCGTGGATTATCTCAATTTGGGAAAAAGGAAAAACTAAATCCGACGCACATAGGTCCTTTTGAAATTTTGGAGCGAATTGGAACTTTGGCCTATGCACTTGCCTTACCGCCAAACTTATCGCAAGTGTACAATGTATTTCATGTGTCAATGTTGAGGAAGTATGAGCCAGACCCAACTCATGTCTTGGATTTTGAAACCATTGAGATTGATGACAATGTGTCATATATGGAAAAGCCTATCAGAATCTACGATCGAAAGGAACAAGTCTTGAGGAATAAGATGACTCCATTAGTCAAGGTGATTTAGGAGCATCACAGGACTGAAGGGGTATTGTGGGAAAGTGAAGAAGTTATGAGACGTCAATACCCCTATTTGTTTACTTAAGTTGGGTTTATTGTAAATTTTGAAGCCTGGTTTCGTCAGGTGGGAGACATCAACTTGATGGAAGCCCTGCTAGAGGATGTTCCGTGGGAGGTGATTTCAACTTGGCCAACCTGGCATTGAAGTTGATAACCCAGCATCTGTGAGAGGTTCAAGAAACATACCTGAAGTGTCGGAGTTTCCATTGTCCTCTATTAAGTACATAAGCTATGTAGAAATTTCTGCTGACGCTATCAATGCCACTGAAGAAGAAGAAGAAGAAGCCAAGGAAGACACCGAAGATCCTTCAGAGTATATTCCATCCGAGATTTTTTTGGATTACCACTCAGATGCTGAGGTGAACGGTGGAAGAGATGATTAAAGCTGTTCTGATGACAAGTCTGTATGAAGGGGGTTAGGTGACCGGGAAACAATTTTGGTGTTAGGCTATAGGAAAGTTTTAGTGGTAACCTTTGAACCCTAAGCTTTAGTTCCTTTTCTACCCAGGGTATGCGGCTTTACATTTTTGTCTTTTCCCTTTCACTGTTTGTAATGAATGTTTCTACTATGTATAAATGGTGTGATTTCGAATTCTTCCAAAACTCTTCTATCCTTTTTATTTTCTAGTGTATGGAGATGCTCGCTTTCATTTGTTCATTTCATATCATATTAGGCCGAGTGAAGTTCCTAGGTAATTATTTGGCCTAAGGTGGATGAAATGAGCTACAGGGGACGCGAGGCGTTACATCCCCGTCTGAAGTGGTATCAAAGCAAGTTAAGAGCAAGGTACCAAGAGTACAGTTGATGGAGGATTAGAGTAATAAGGCGTAAAGGAATTAGGATGATTGGGGTAGTGAGACCCTAGGGGGAGTCGTTAGAGAGTCAAGCATGAATGCATGGCATATGCTTGGCGTATGTGATTGGTATCATGATATGGCATGGTTGTTGTCATGTGATTGGTATCTTGACATGGCATGGTTATTGTGGACCTATGAGGGGTCGAGCTCTACACTGAGCATGTTGTTGTGGATGTGGATTGAATGAGTGAGTTATACCTCTGATTTTGCTAAGTTGCAGATGAGTCTGGACTTGAGGTATGGATTTGTGTCCC
Organism: Rhodomyrtus tomentosa; assembly: GCA_028455895.1. Lineage (NCBI taxonomy): Eukaryota > Viridiplantae > Streptophyta > Magnoliopsida > Myrtales > Myrtaceae > Rhodomyrtus > Rhodomyrtus tomentosa. Next base: position 40,092,272 of record JAPCWY010000003.1, on the reverse strand, counting down.
TGGTTGATGTGCTTATGAAAATGCCTGAGTGATTGACTGTTGTTTTATGATTGCTACTTTGTTGAGTAGCGTAGATGTAGTGAGATATGAGTAAGTGAATTAGATCTCTAATTCCGTGGTGGAATTATGGTGACTCAAGTGAGTCAAGTTGAGCAAGTATAAGTAATCGACCTGGAAGGCCGAGAAGCGGACTTCAGCTCCAAAGCTCCAGTGGCTGAGGACTCGAGAATGGAAGGAGTCCTGAGGGCCTTAGAACAGATTGGTGAGCTTATGGGAAAAGAAGCTTAGAATATAGCAGTTGATACCCTTAAGCAAGCGGAAGATAAAGCTGAGATCATAGCTCAAGCTGCTGATGCTCAGTGGCAGCTGTGAATATGGAAAACAGAAATAATGCTCAGGGTGTTCAAGTTGGGAATGCTCAAGGGGATGTCAATGCCAATAGACCAATGGATCAGTTGGTCGAGCAGTTTATTAAATTGAAACCGACCCAATTTGATGGTACTGGAGATCCTGAGTTGGATCCAAGGTGGATTGAGAAACTCGAAAAAGCTTTCGAAGTGTTGAGATGAACAGATTAAGAGAAAGTGCTGCTAGCTGTGTATCAGCTAGAGGGAACTGCACATGATTGGTGGAGTGCCTCGAAGGGAAGAGTATTTCCTGAAGGTACGGCTTTGACTTGGGTTGCCTTCACTACCGCTTTCAATGACAAATATTTTTCTAAGACGGCACGCAAAAGGAAGCGACTGAAATTTCAGCAGTTGCGACATAATCAAACTAACCATTGATCAGTATAAAGCCGCGTTTGCAAGATTTTCGAGGTACACACCAAGGTCAGTTGAGGATCCACTTGAGAAAGCACAAAGGTTTCGAGATGGTCTGAGACCAGAAATTCGTAGTAAGATCATAACTGTGAATTTGAGAACGTACCAAGAGATCTATGAGAGGAGCCAAATGATTGAAAGGTATATCAAGGAAAAAGGCATTGATTCTGGATCACGATTTACTCCTCTGAGAAATAATCAGCAGTTGGGGAAAAGGCCACTTAGCCTATAAGTGGCTATAAGTACGTATGTTAGGACCTAAAAAATTATTTAAGTTAATGGATTATTCGGTCAATTAAATTAATTACCTAACTCAGATACTCCCAAGTACTATCAAATCGCAACTTAAATTCATTCATAAAAATGTTCGATCGGAGCCGCCACTAATCTTTTTTTGGTAGTTAGATTAGAAACCTAAATAAAATAGCGGGAGAACTATTTTATCCTACGAACCAGAGATAATAAGTTCGAGGACTTAGTTACATTAATTAAAAATTAATTAATGACATTTAGGTACCAATTTCATGAAAATGCCTTTTTCTGATTGGTTTATAAGTGGTTTTTTTTGTCTTTTCTATTTTTTCTCTTTTTTTGGAGTTTCCGATTTTCCTTTTTTTTTGTTGTTTTCAAATTTCTTAAAAAAACGGATTTGAACAAAATTAAACAAGAATGCCAATAATATACCTTGATATCTGAATTTTCGATAATTCATTCATTCCCAAAGATTCGGGTTGGAGTAGAATTTTGAACACTACATCCTCAAATATTCAAGTTAGTATGCGAGTACATGTATAAGACGATAATGTCCCTCTTGCCAAAGTAAAAGAATACGAAGCCTTATACTAAATTACAATACCACCCAATAAGATCACAGGTAAGGCTTGCAATTTAATTTTTCGAAGGGACTAGGCACATGTGGAGCATATATTATAGGCATACTTGTTTAAAAATATGCAAATATTTAAAAAATTCGAGGATCACTTAGGGTGGTCGAGATTTTAAAGGAGCTAATCTACTACCCACAAATGATTTTAGATCTTTTAAAATAGGAAAGATTATTTCAAAGGATTCTAGATAATCTTCAAAATTTTAAAAATATCTTATTTTAGATGAGAATCTTATCTTATATTCTGATAAAGTTATCTTTAAGGTTCATAAAGTTAACTTTAGATAATTTCTCAGATTTCGGATTTATTCTAATGAATTCTGATCCTATCTCTACCCACATAAATTCAATAAAATTGATAGAGGTAAGATAAAATATTATCCATAATCTTCCACGCCTAGAGATGTCATCCCACAAAATACATTCATAAAGATAACACGAGATAACCAATGGAATGAACGTAAGGTAAACGCGCCTAGGGCAGAAAATTATCCACAAATTTAAAATTACCTAACCAAGACGAAAATCAATGCAATGCTTACGTGGAATACGATCAAGAAAGCATGTGGGTCAGAAATTTCCATGTTTAGCTCAATTATCAATGTATAATTCGGCCAAGGCGGGAGGCGTAGTCGGGAAACCACTTTCATTCACACAAAGATCTGATCTTCCGGCTAGTCATGTTTAATCCTTAAAAATCGTTAAATAATTTGCCACATTGAGAAAAAGAGTGATTCCTAAGTCACTTAATCAATTCTTGAAAGAACATCACATGATTCAACCAATTCACGAACCAACTCAAAGGAAATCAGGCTTTCATTCATCCAAAGTTCAATTTTCGGTCCCAATTTTCCACTCTTGGTTATGGAACAAAGATAACTCATGACGATGCCAGAACACTCGGCAAATTATCAATGAATTATGACAAAAAGTTCGAGAAGCATTCCCTTGTTCGGAGCAATTTTCCAGCAAGAGCACGCTTCAATGTTTGAGCCCAAAACAACCCTTCTTTTAGATTTGCGCGCGCGCCAATCAGGAGCAAAACAGCGCCGACTAGCAGAGTGATCGGGGGCCAATCAACCCCTAAACAGCCACCTCCAGCGACAGCACGAATAGGTAACAGAAACTGCTGGACGTTGTTCGGAAGCTGGAGATCGGGGTGGACGAACGACGGCTTCTGGTCGTGAGGAAGACTCGTCCGGGGTAATCGCTGGATCGTCACTAGACTGCGGCGTGGTGCTCCAAGCGGTGGACAGAGAACTTTTTTGTGTGTGAAGATTAATCGCACAAGGAAGAGACCAGAAAAGCTAATCTGCTTCACTTTTCATGTAATTCCAAGAATAGTTCTTGACTTTTATTGTGACGCCCCGGGCACAAGCGCGCGACACCCTGCAAGCGAAAACTCTGGGACTCTCGGGATTCAGTAAATCGAGAGATGTGAATGATCGAAAGCATGCGGAAGCTAACAAGTAAACCTGGTAACGAGAGCATCAACATATACATCACCAAGAGTTCATAACAAAAGAACAGGTAAGTTAAACCTGCTAACAAGTCGGGCAGTCGAAACTCAACAAAAGACGACGAAGTTCTAAGTCCCCAGAAGATTAAGGACCATCGAGGGTCATCATCAAAAGACTACTAAGTAAAGCCAGGAAACCCCTAGGTCGAACTGCTACATCTGTTAGTCTCCTCGACGTCTTCAGTAGCCTCGTACTCCAAGAAAGTGTTCGAGCATGCCTCCACTGTATCATCCATCGTCTCGTCTGATGACTGCTACACCAGGTCGTTCTCGATAACTTCGATTTCAATGACATCGTCGGTGTCTTCCAGGATTGGGGTCCTCTCGAGAATGTTACTCGAACCAGCTGCTGACCCCTCGACCTCCACAGAATCCCAAGCGGGATGACACCAACTAGGGATTACCCCACGAGGTACCTCGGTGGGCTTCAGTGATCCAGTAGTAACTTCTCCTGCCCTCCGAAACCAAGTCTCGAACATATGAGGCTTCCAACTCTTTCCATCCCCATCGACCCAGACTACTGTACACTTCCTAACATTCACGGTTCCCTGTCTGTCCGAGAACTCCTCAAAATACGCGGGCATCTCCTTCGGGTCACCTAGCCTAATCAGCAACATTCTCACGGCTTTGGATCTGAAAATATGGTTCGGTAACGGGGAAAGATTTATATCTCAGCAAGACAGGTATTAACATTAGGTTAAGCTGACCGTACACTCGGGTGAATGCAATCATGGACAAAATGTACAAGCAACCACATGAAACATTCAGCAGTCATGAAATAACATATAGATACAAACTAGCGTCAAGCACGCATTCATGACATCAGTTCTCATGGTTCAGATTAAGCACGCATAGCCCAAAACAGGTCACACCTTCCACCCTTCTAGGCCTCCATTGATTCACATCTGCGTTTATAACGCCTCAGGTTCGGTCCGCGTAATTACGTCTCAGACCATCCTATTGACAAACCCAAGGCATCAGGTTTTCAATTTCATTCCAAGCCTGTGTCGACACATATCAGATTCCGTCTCGCGTCTCAACGCATCAAGGTACAATCTCGCACAACCCCGCGTCTCAATGCATCAGGGTACAATTCCACATAACCCCGCGTCTCAACGTCTCAGGGTGTCACAAGTTTCTCAGACATGCCAAATACTCATTTCAATTTAGAACCTCATGGTCAAGTGCAAACTCATGCAACGAGTAACATATCTATGTCATGCGAGACAATTAGATTCAACACTCAAATATGGTAATCAATTCATAGCACAAGCATTCAACAAGCATTCAAGCCATCTACACCTCTCGAGGACGCACAATGAACAATCACATCATAATTCACGAGAACCAGCCTAATTCACACTCAATTGAGTCCAATCATCTTAGCTAAGGTTTAGAAACTTATTACCTCAAGATTAAATCAATAAAAACTCTCCTTTAAGCACACCAATGCTTCGGTTCTAATAGTCCAAGAACAAGTCAGCCGCGCAACCTAAGGAAATTCATCCAATTCATTAATTTTCTCGTCAAATTCGTCAATTCACTAAATGTACACCTCATTGACATATCGATTGACATCCTCATACTTCTCAACGATGAAATTCGAGCTCAACTTCAACTCCCAACAGCCCTCAACGATTCGGTTTAGACATAACCAAAATAGGGCATTTTCGATTTTATGCATAACTCCCTTGATCAGCCCTTAAATTATCCTAAATCTTCAATTTATCCATTAATCTAATTGCTAGCATGTAGTTCTAGGAGTTAGGAAGACTCACCGAAAATTTGAGGCCAAGGCGATGCCAGAAGGTCCACGAACAACACCGATTCTCACACGCCTACCGTCGGTCAGTTTCTGTCCATCAAACACAAGATCCATTTGGGGTCAAAACTCTATCAAATTCTTCCAAAATTTTTACTACGACTCAGTCTACATGTCCCCTTGATGTTCACAAAATTTGTTCGAAAGATTCGAACATTTTGAGGTCCTACGGAGTCTAAACAGCAGCTTACCTCCAGCTGCGATGATTTCCGTCGACTCTCGGGGAAATGACTGGTCGGAGTTCCTCGGTGGGTTAAATGTCATGATTCAAGTTGTAGGTTGTCGACAAGAGGATGAGAAAGGTGCTGGTGGTCGATTCGAGCTCAGGTGGCGGTCGGAAGGGGCGGTCGACTGCAACAAAGGCGGCGAGCAGGGCTGATCGGGCGGGAGCAATTTTTGATGAAGAAGAAGAAGAAGAAAAGCTTGAAGATGGATATGGTGATGGTGGTTTCGACAGAATGAAGGAAGAATAGGGGTATATGCACAATTTTGAGAGTCAACTATGAAGAATGGTAGGTTAAAAGTTAGACATTTAATGCCAACTTTTAAAACATTTACACTTGTCCAATTATCAATCAAGTCTTCATCCAAGGACTGTTATTTTTCTTGATTTTCGGCAACCTATAAGGTGTGGTCAAAGAGCAAAATGTCCTCATCCATTTATTAAGGCAAGTTTGAGGTTTGAGGGACAAAATGATAATTTTACCATTGACGTTTGGAACGTTATTTTTTCAATTTCAATTTTCTTCGATGAGGCGGCGTCCAATCCAATTATAATGTTGAAATTCTTAATTCTCCATTTTCTAATTTCAAGACTCGTCTCTGAATCATTTCTCTGTCATATGTGGTTTCAGCCTATCCCGAACTGATGGGTGGCTTTTGCAGACGTTACGCGTATCGACTCTGTGATTCTTATCATACTTAGGACTCATCAATTCATGGTGACTTTGGTTGTCATATAATTGCGATGGTCTATTACTAGTTCTGACGGGTTCGATTGTCATCGTTCGATTTATGAAAATTTTATAAATTATACATTGGTTAAGCGGCATCAACCGCGCTCCAATCGTATAACGTTAGCAATGTATTCCTTAGTCGTTCTTAGATAGGCCTCTTATGGCTCTAAATGTCCCTTCGACAATCCTTATGGTTAAAATGTCATTTTCTATTTGAGTTCTCTAGGTATACATACCTTGTATCGCGTTAGCCTTTCCCTTTTGGTCAATTAACTCGAGATTGATCAGATCCGAGCGAGATATGATTAAAATACATCGTTAGATATGTTCTCATTAATAAGTCCCGAAATGATAGAAAAAATCAGAATACCACATTTATTGCAAATGCGGACGAGAGGTCCTCCTTTTGAGCCCACCTTTGATGAGTTGCAATATGCTTTTCTTTGAATACCGAATTGGGATTCGCCTGAAGACTCAAGAAGGTTGCGCCGATGGGAGGTCTTGGCTCCTGAACTTGCCTCTCTGTCCCTCTCTTTTTAGCGAAATTTTTTTTAGCCAAGGATCCTCTCTTTTCCTACGCCATAATATATGTATGGAGGATGTTAGGGCAAGCCACAGGATTTAGTCCGAGCCGTTGGATTGAGAGACCTCAGACAAAACGATGGCCGTAGGATTCGAAAGTCCAAGAGCCCAATCCCTTAAAATTCCTTGAAATTTTCGACCATGGGGATTGGCCGAAAATTTCAAGGCCTCATGCATCTTGACTTGCTTAATTTCAAGCTCCAGCCGGGCTATAATTAAGTAAGGGCCTATAGTACTTAAGCGAGCATAGAAAGTCGGAACTCGCTCTTGAGCAAGAACCTATAGCTATCTCTCGAGCACAGGTTTAGGTTCGGCCTCAATGGGAAAATAAATGGGCTGAGTTAAATCTGAATTGGACCCGAATCAATGAAAATTCGGTAATCTATTCCTTTGGTCGAAATTTCTAGATTAAGCTCAATTGAATTACTTTGACTGAGTGTGAATGCATGGCAGAAAAAAAAAATATGCAATACATGAGAATTTATTTTTATTTTATTTTATTTGTGAGAATTATGGTTAACTCTCATTTTTATGAAATAAATAAATTTCTAAAAAATTAAAATTTAGGTGTCAATAACGTATATGCAAAATTCGAATTGATTGATAAATTAGAATCTAAGCGCAAATGAGTAATCTAATGTAGACGAATGATCCAAGCTCATCGAATTCACGTTGTGTTCTTTAGAAAAACTTGTACTCTCAATCGATACCTAAGATTTTTGTACAATTGCCTCCCAGGATCGAATCGCCCTTTCCTCTAAAGAGTTACTCTTTCAGAGAAAACTTTCGAACGCAACTTGGTAGAATAATCGCACAAAATAATGAAGACGAAGAATGAATGACGAAAATGGCAGTAGTTATATTTATAGAGAGTAAAACGAAGAGTCACGAAGCCACATAGTTTCTCGAAAGGGTTCATTGATGAAAAGGCACAGTTTTGTTGAAAAAATTTAACTAAACATTACGAAGTCATACGGTTTCGTCGATAAAGGATTACGAACCAAACCAACTCTTCATTTCTTATTCAATTACAAACCGAAACAACTTTTCATTTCTCATTCAACTTTTTACGAGACTTTGAGATCAAAATTCCAACGGGTATTACCTAATCCGATTTGCCCCTTTGTGTCAAAAAGAGCCCAAGGCAGTGCGACCTATTCCTTCTCTATGACAAAAAGGCAAAACAGGTTTCAAATCTCGAATCCAACATCCATTTTTCTCACGAACAAGTCACTATATTTGAGGAGCGCTTGCTAAACTACAATGATATGACATAGAACAACTTACCATTCAAGATTATCGCTATCACCCACTGGAAAATCTGATTAGCGCAACCCCCCGTTCTTTCAACACAAGCAGTTGGACCTAGTTGCGAGCATAATCGAATCCGCCCTAGACATATATCACAATTACGCGAAGGTGGAATAGAAGCAACTTAAAACACGAGGCAATATCAGCGAACATACAACCGAGATGGAGACCATCAGAACCAGGATTGCAGAAGACAAACATCGATGGATTTCACCACCACCACCCCCGTGAAAATCGACTTGCCGGCTGGGTTGAAAGGATGCGCATGGTAATACTTCAGAAGCAGAATTTATGTTTCAAAAGTACTTTTGAAACTGAAATCTTTTTAGTAAAGACACTTCATAAGTGCTTCTGAAACTTAAATTCATTTGGTAAAAATATTGAAATTTTTCAATTTCGGAAGAGATTTATACTTCTGGTTGGATTTTTGGACAGCTTTGAGAAGTTAAAAATTGTAACTTCTAAGCTTCAGAAATCACTTCTTCAATTATACCGGTCTTCGCCGACCAACGCCTGCCTGCCGGCGCCCCCCGATTGCCGGCTGCCACGGGTCGCCAACAGCCGCCGGTCGTCGCCGAACGCCAATCACCTGCCTCAGGTGACCGGTCGCCGCCGCCATCGCAAATCACCGGCCTCCGATTGTTTCTCACCGATGTCACTGACGCCGGTCTCTGCCGATCACCACCGCTAGAGATTTTGTTAATAATTTTTAAAAAAATAGAAATTTCAGAAGGAGAAATTTTATCAAATACCTTTATTTGATCAGAAATCAAATTCTGGTGGCATTTCTAAAGCATAATTGTCGCCATGCACACCCAAAATGTCTCTAGATGCAATGCCCTCTCCCCTTATATGTGTTAATAACCCCCCACCCCCCCTCTTTTGGGAAATCCTGTATTTCGATGCCCCTTACTCTTGTAGGCGGGCTCGGTTTAATTTAACAAAAAAAATGGACGGACTTGGCCATCAAAAAGTTAGATGGGCCTCGTCGAATAAAGGAATTACTCATGTGGCCTTTCGAGTTGACCCATATGTCTAGCCGTTGGGTTTTCGAAGAGCTGTGATACGCTATTGATAGCTAACCTCACAGCGCACGGTCATACGTCGCGTGGGTCTTGGTGGAGCTGCGACGATCGAGGGCGATGTGCAGTAATTATGACTCGATTTAAGCTTTTTTAATAGTGGGATCGTACACCCGGGATCTTTAACACCGGTCGTCCATCTCTAAATCCTTTTACTTGCCAAAAGCATATTCCCCGAGACAGTGTTTCAGAATCAAAAAGAGAATGGCCAGGAGTCACTAGTTGCAAATTTGTATCACGCAAGATGTGTTTCGAGAGGACCACAAGCAAACACAAAAGGAATTGGTGGACGGGATTTACTGAAGATAACGTGGCCCAATCTTCCAATTCCGTGCATTTCCGTTCCATGTAATCCGAAATCTCTCTCTGTTTCTCTCTTCCTTCCCTGTCCCCTGTTCAGTGTCCACAGTCTACATGAACGCACGGAACACTAAAACAATCCCACTGCTCCAAACTTCAATCTATTTCTCCCTTCAATCTTGAACAGGAGATGGCGGTCTCGGCCGACAGCCGGGTGTCGCTCTCAGCGGCTGGGCAGCTGCGTGGCATGGCCGGAATGGCGGGCCGGAGCTGGAAGATGGCAAAGTTCTGTAATGGGGAGTTGATGGGGAAGAAGCTGGAGATGAGCCGGACGGGTCATGGGCGGGTCAATGGAAAAAGTGATGTCAGGAGCCGTGTGTCCATGTCTCTCACTGCTGACATCGCTGGCGAGGCCAAGGTAAAAGCTAAAGAGCCCGAAGCTCGCTAGAAACTTGCAGTTCAAGAAAGTGCGAAAGCCAATTTAACCATTCATGACTGCACCATCCTTAGTTTTTGATTTATTCAGTGACCATTAGCAGATCACATTAACTTAATGTAGTGTTTATGACAAACAGGACAGAAGTATTTTTCAAAGTTTTAACCATCTAAAACTTAATTAAGATGACAGATTTTTTTGTCTCCACCCATCGTTTCCCTTTTTCGGTTGAGGATGTAGTTAAGCATGAGGCGCCGGCTAAGAGAACGTCAGAATACTGTATTTGGAGTATTGCAGAATATCGATTAGCAGATCTATGCCGTGTACATGATGTACTTGCTCAAAAAGGCAAAATTGCTGGGTTGATATAACTGTTTCCATTTACAAAGTTTGGTAAGTTTATTCCAGACATCAATGCATAGGGCCGGAAGGAAAACAAGTTTTCCATAAAGTTGCGACCCGGAAATGGATTTCGAATGCCCAAGTGAAATTGCTAATTAGCAACATAACTCAACTTGGTGATGCAGTTGCATTAAGCAATAAAAATTAGCTTCTATATGAGGTTACATGTGCAGCTGAGGGACTTGGAGATGGAAAAGAGGGAAGCAAGGACAGTTGCAGCTATCATACTGGGAGGTGGCGCCGGTACTCGCCTTTTCCCTCTTACCAAACGCCGTGCCAAGCCTGCCGTAAGTGTTATTACGCCATTGCTTTGCCTGCGATCTTCTCATGAATTTGTTCTATAAAATTAACTTTCAGTGACAAACATGAGGGTCCTAGATCGGGTTCACACATGACTTGCTCCACATGTTTCTTGAGTTTTACTTGCTGAAAAGCGATTCTGCCTAGCAGTCTTGCCTGAGCTACTCTACAAATGAGTGTCTTGCGTGGACTGCAACCAACTATTGTATAGAGTCAATAGAATGACTCTTACCAAATCTGCTGCGTTTCTTTTGCTCATTCTTGTAGGTTCCAATTGGGGGTGCGTATAGGCTGATTGATGTGCCGATGAGCAACTGCATTAATAGCGGAATCAACAAAGTCTACATCCTCACTCAGTTCAATTCAGCATCGCTCAACAGGCACCTCGCCCGTGCTTACAATTTCGGCAGTGGAGTCACTTTTGGAGATGGCTACGTCGAGGTAATACCTTTTTTCTACAACTTGTGGTATCTAGTTGTAAGCAGTTGATTCATAGAATAGCTTATGAATGAAACATGAAATTCCGGTGGTGGAAGTTTATGTTGGAGTTGTAAACTGAGGCATACTCGGGCTGATTTTTTGGCCAGGTTCTTGCGGCAACCCAAACTCCAGGAGAGTCAGGCAAGAGGTGGTTCCAGGGCACTGCGGATGCAGTTCGCCAGTTCCATTGGCTTTTTGAGGTACTATGCAACACTATTAAGATGCTTAGCTCAGAATCTGAAGACATGATGATTGTATGCACTTTCTGATGTTCTACAGGAGTTGAAATTTACTGAGATTTTCTGTTTGCTCAGAGTCGAATGCTCCCGAGAGACCTTAAAAACAGATCATTTTAGGAATCATAGAACGTATGGAAGTGGTTTGGATGAAATTTTGAAATGTTATGGTCGAGGTTAGATTCTTCATAGTTGGACTTTACGTGTGAATTAGTCGATGATCAACTTTAAGGGTGCCCCTTTGTGTCTATGCTCCTCAGAATGAACCTTAGAGAGAGGCATTGATGCTCTTTGTTATTCCAGTAGGATGGTGCAGTGACAGCTAGCTTCTATATTTCCCGGTAGAAACTGAATCCGAATATTAACCAACACTAATGGATGATGCATCTCAGTTTGACCCTTTTCCTGCTAGACCAAAAACTGTTTGTCCAATGAGAATGTCCGACCTGAAATAACTTGTCCATCATGCGACAAGAATGGCAAACGACTCGTTCCTTCCTGGTGCAGGACGCGAGAAGCAAGGAGATTGAGGATGTCCTTATTCTATCCGGGGATCATTTATATAGGATGGACTATATGGATTTTGTTCAGGTGATGAACCATTGCAAAATTCCGGGACAACTAAACGGAATTAGTCTCATTTCTTAACGGCATTTTTACGCGCTTGTGACACCCTCACACATGATTTCATGTCTTTATAATCAGAACCATAGGCAGAGCGGGGCCGATATCACCCTCGCTTCTTTGCCAGTGGATGACAGGTAGAGCACTGATTCGATCGAACCCAGGTCTTTTTCCATGCCTAAGAACATTTCTCGAACTCAATTAAAACACTGAAATTTCATGACCAAACTCATCCGTCTCCATTTCCCGCATCCAATTAGCAGTCACTGTCTTTTTAATGTTATATTACTTGCATTCATTCATGATGAAGATTACCCTTTTAATACTCTTTCTACTGTTTCTGCATAGACGGGCCTCGGACTTTGGTTTAATGAAGATCGACAACAAAGGAAGGATCCTTTCCTTCAGTGAGAAGCCAAAAGGAGATGAGCTCAAAGCAATGGTACCAACAAAAACCAGATTACTATTTCAAACTTATATTCAGAAACTGGTAAATATGCTGATACAAATCAATGCTTCAGCGTGTGGATACCACGGTTCTGGGTCTTTCACGGGATGCAGCACAGAAGAAACCGTACATCGCTTCCATGGGAGTCTACATCTTCAAGAAGGAGATACTTCTGAATCTCTTAAGGTACTGATGCACTCGTAGTCGTGTTTCTCATGCGCAAATGTGCAGACCTCTGGCACATCTTAGGCTGATCAATGAGGATTAAAACTGTGCCCCTTTGTCGGGTCAGGTGGCGTTTTCCCACTGCCAATGATTTTGGATCAGAGATTATTCCTGCCTCTGCCAACGAATTCTTCATAAAGGTCGGAATTGTTTCATGCTCACCGTCAACGATGAAGTGTGTATTTGGTTCATTGGCTAGGATTTCTAGGTGTTAGCATTAACAGATTTCTAGAAAAGCTCTTGCAGGCTTATCTGTTCAATGATTACTGGGAAGACATAGGGACCATCAGATCCTTCTTCGAGGCAAACCTCGCCCTCACCGAGCATGTAAGTTCATTATTTAACATGATCACATCTCTTCACCGTCATCAAGCTTCAACGTCTCTTTCTGTTTCCATCTGGAACATAACGAATGACGTCGAATGCAATTTTCACATGTTCCGTGTTCTTATTAAGAGCTCTAACTCATACAGATCATTTCTTATTTATCTTTCAGCCACCAAGATTTAGCTTTTATGATGCGACAAAGCCAATATACACATCAAGAAGGAACTTGCCACCGTCCACGATCGACAGCAGCAAGGTGAGGTTCTGGTTACATTCCCCATTCCAGGAACCTGGTAACATTGCATTTATCTTCACGAAGTTTTTATCGGGGAAGGAAAAAATTCGCCCCGACATCTTTTGTCCTACCTATCTTTGGCTAACCATTCATCCTTTCTTCAGATTGTCGATTCAATTGTGTCGCACGGGAGCTTCTTAAATAACTGTTTCATAGAGCACAGCGTCGTCGGTATCAGATCGCGTATAAATGCTAATGTTCACCTGAAGGTAAGCATTAAAGTTTACTCCGATCTTAAGTGAACTAAACATGTCGGAAATTGCTACTTTGGCAAGTTTAGTATGAAATGTTCTGCTTCGACTTGCTACATTGCATTGCAGGACACGGTGATGCTCGGAGCTGATTTCTATGAAACCAATGCTGAAGTAGCCGCACTGGTTGCGGAGGGAAAAGTCCCGATCGGCATCGGAGAAAACACGAAAATCAAGTATCTCAATGCTCCTAAACGTTTCATTAATCACATTCGGTCACCATTTCATCTCTTTATGATCGTTATGCACTCTGGCCTTGGAATTGAGTCTATTTACACATTTATGCAGGGAATGCATCATTGACAAAAATGCAAGAATCGGGAAGAATGTCATCATCGCGAATTCCGAGGTACAGCCGAATCGAATTCCCCCTTGAGATGCAGCCTAGAAGACATTTCAGTTCGTACAGGGTACCGAAAGTTTATTCATTCACTTCTCAGATGATCACACTTCACTAAACTTTTTGCAGGGAGTACAAGAAGCTGACAGATCTTTGGAAGGCTTCTACATCAGATCCGGCATCACTGTCATCCTGAAAAACTCGACGATCCCGGACGGATTTGTAATATAAACGGGCAGCCCTGTCCTCTCATTTTGTTCTCCGATTAGGATGGGGCATCACGGGGCCAAAAAAAGATGAAATCATGAGATTGTATATGTATGCTTGAGAAGAGGAAGAAACATGTCACTGCATTCAGCCAGTGTCCTAAAGCCATATACCGATATGCGATGCGAATGATCCCGAATCTTCGCAATCTTCTCGATTGATTCTGTATCACACCGTACATTCAGATTCCCTCGACAAGTTTATGATACAGTTATCAGACAGATGCTGAGTTCGTTAGTACAGATCACGAAACAAGAAGAAGAGATTGCCAATTGCTTTCACAAAAAAGATTATAGTTGTATAGGTAAAGATGTTTGTTGCAGAAATCATGGGACCATAACCAATTGGACCGGCTGCAAATGGGCGGGCCAGAAACAATTGGACTGGTTACTCGGCCCAGACAAGGCTTTTTGTTTGGACTACCTTGTCGAGCCCGCCCATCATTCCGGCCCGCCCATCTGCGCTTCGGGCTCGGTTGATCTACCAGGCACATAAGCAAGTATACTGTCAATCTAGAGATGATTACGATGGATGGAAATCCTAAAACTTGCATTGTCCAGATACTCGAGTCCTAGAACTTTCATTTAATACATTGAAGTACTAAAATTTGTCGCCATTCCCCTTGCTAGTACTTCCCATTAGCCCCTTTAGCGTTTAGTGGACAAAAAGGTCCGCGATGACTCCTTTTATTGATTTTTGGACTATGTAAAGAGTCAAAACGGGATCGTTTTATGTTACAAATAAATCGAAAACGCAAGTATGAACCGAAAATACATAGAAAGGATTAGGGGAGAGTCGGATTGGGGGCGAGGGCAAAGATAAGCGGCGGCGGCGGCAAGCATCAGGAAACCCCTCGCCGGGATCAGTGTGAGAGCATGGCCGGCGGTGATGCCCTGGGACCATTGGGAGTTGGGCCCTTGCTTTCTTCCTTAAATCAGCTGTCACCGTTGATGAACGTAGCTTTTGTGGAAAAAGGTGAAAAAAAACAAACGCGCTCGCCAAATTTTTCCAAAGGTTCAAGTTGTACCCGACGTATTCACACGAAGCCGTTCGAAAAGTCAAACTTCTTCCTCGTGCTTTAGAACTTTTACTCGGTCAATTCTTCAAGAAGACCCCATTTTCTGGCCCCCCACCCCCCCCCCCCCCAACCAAAAAAAATAATAAAATAAAAGATGACTCCATTTGTTTCCTCCTTTATTTTATTTTCTCCCTCCTTTTTTGACTTTTCCTCAATTTCCGAGCCATATTTTAATTATATATACAAAGGGTAATGGGGGGGAAAACAGAGTGGTCGACATGCGATTCATGAAGGAGAAGATTCCATAGGACATGTCTGCATGTTTGCGTGAGAATATTCTTTTTTTTTTTAATCTTTACTTTCGACTGTTTTCCAAATATTATAGCGGGTGCATTTTGCTTTTGTTTTAATGTAAAATATTTGAAACCCTTAAACATAATTAGTCTTATATTTTGAGGTTTGGATTCACATGTATATTTTTTTCATAATTTTTCCAATTTTCGATAATATTTCGAGTTTTGGCAAGGAAATTAATTCCGACTTCCGAAAGGTCGAGATAAATTAAACCTTATCATGTGGGAGTGCAGGCAAACTCCCCCGTTCCCATGGAATTGGATGGTTTTCGAGGTAGGAGTCTCGTGTGTCATGCTCTCTCCCCGGTCTCTTGTCCATCTCTGCGGTATGTCGGGCCTTGAGAAATCTCCGGTCCGTGGCATATAACTCTGTAAATGAGTTTCGAACGACTAGTTTTGGTGGTAAGTGGAACAAATTATCAAGATCCTGAGGACCCATTATTTAGTTTTACGACGGTGAACGTGAGTTACTCCGTTTGGATTCGACGTGTCCAAAAAATGCTTTCCATTGCGACTTTGGTGGGAAGATCCAAATTCCAAAAAGAGGACCGTTGGATTGGAGGTGGGAAGTTCCTACCAGCCGTCGGATCACGCAGGATGGAAGTTCTAAAGCTTCGGTTACAAAAGGTAGGGAAGCCAAGAAGGTGGGGTTGGTGAATTGATTTGATTTATTAACCCTTGTTTTAGAAGTGAAGTGACATCAATGGCAAATCGGGTGGAGGACGAAAGAGTAAATTAGCCAAAAAAAGAAAAAAAGCGCATGAAATTTAGGTGAAGTGCAATAATTACGTGATCATAAGATATAATTATTATTTCTCACTTGACTTTTTTGGAAATTACATATATATATATAAAGTCAATTTCATATTGATTTGAAATTGAAAATTGCACGAAATGTTTGATAAAGATCTTATACCTAATCGGTCTATGTGACTTGTTAATTTATCATCCGAAATTCGACCAATAAAGAAACTTATCATCTGAAAAATCCAACTTAACATTAAATCTTATGGCATTTGTAATGAACGTTTTTCATAAGTTGTTACACTCAAATGACTAGTTAAAAGGTTATGTCACTAAAATAAATTCCGTACAAAGCTACATTCCTTGTACAGTTTTTTTCCCCGGCATATCTTTGCAAGCACTATAATTTTATTTCCTTATTCGTATAGTTTACTCCATTGAAATTGTTAAACCAATCTTGCACTTTTCTTGCTCATTTAGAAAACCCAAACCTGAAATTCAAAAGATGATTTTTTATTTATTTATTTTCTTTAATTGACGACGACTTGAGAAAGGCACTTCTGTCGATTTTGAGTTAACGAATGAAATAAAATAACAACGGTGAGGGAGGATTTAGTTTAGCTTCCGTTCGCACGAGGCAAACATAAGCAATTTGAGTTAATACCGTCATTGCAATTTAGCATTTTTCTGTATTCGACCGACCGGCTTAACTTCTCGATTTCAAATTGGACTTACTGATGTATTTTACAAGTTTCATTTCAACTCAACTCGATTTGATTTTATCATCGTAGCTGAAACTTTAGCCAAAATCAAAATTAAGTTTAAATTTGAAGTTGAAATTGTCCCTTTTTTTTTCCCTCCATTAAATTGAAATTAAAGGAGCTACAATTTAGAGATTTCATTTAAAAAAAGTGAAGAAATAAATTATTATTATTATTTTTGTTATAGATTTGATGAAAAAATGAGATGAAAGAAATAAAGTGGAAAAAAAAGATGAAATAAATGAAAGAAAAAGGTGGGATTTGATTCCATCAAAGCGTCTGAATCGGATGTTTCCCTTTCCTTTGTATCACTTCTCCCCCCATAATTCTCTTCTTTGACTCTCTCTCTTCTCTCTCTCCACTTTTCTAGGGTTCTTTCCTTCTCCTTCTCCATAACCCCTCTCTCTCTCTATCTGTGTGAAGCGATGAGCTCAGCTCCCATGGCGAATTTCGCGTCCCTCACGTCCTCCTTGGAGAAACCGATGAGCTTCACCGCCTCGTCTTCCTCTGCTCCGGCTGGAGGCGGCGTCGGCGGCGTCGGCGACGACGACGTCTTCGAGGACGGTTGCAGCATCTGCCTCGAGTGTTTCACCTCCCAGGACCCCGCCACTGTATGGTCGCGGTCGCTGTATCGCTCCTCGGTGCTCGATGTTTTTTTTTTTTTTTTGGCTTTGTGGTTATACGTGACGGCGAGAATAGTGTGGTTGATGATAGTATCGCTGGTGGATCAGTGTAGTGGAAGTGATTTCTATGGTTTTTGGAACCTCAAGGGGGTGGTGGAGCTTTATGATATTGGGATTGTCGCCGTGTCTAATCCTGTTATGAAAGAAGATGCATTGCATTTGGCTGAATTGTTGTTGTATCCGATAGATTCGTGCTTCTGTTGCCTCTGATTTAGGATATGATCGTAATGGTCTGAAGTTCACCATCTGCTTCAATACAGGATGCAGAACTTGGGGAGGTTTGGGGATCATTGATGGGTTAAGTTGTTTCTTCTTGCTCTGCCAGACTCAAATTGCAACATGTGTTAGTTTATGTTAGCAAGCGTGAGCAGGATAGGTTTGATTTTCTTTGGTCGGCCCAAAGTATGGTCAGAGGGAACTGTGTGCGTGGTTGTTTGAGGTTGCGCTGTACCGTCTTTTAGTATGGTCCTGTTGATTTGGGTGCAAATATTGTAATTCCTGATGCATATTTGGGACATGATAAGTGTCAATAGCCTAACTGTTGTTTTAGTGGACGAGATAAAAACTATTTGTTTATGAATGCGCGTTTCTCTTTTGGATGCATCAATTATTCAATTTTCACGTTGAGCTTTTTGTTCAGCCTATGATTTTTCTTTTTCTTTTTTTGATGAGAAAGACTGTGTAATCCACGTTATTTTTTAAAGTGGGTTGTCTCTATCCTTTTCCTGTGACAGGTTACCACTTGCAATCATGAGTATCATCTTCAATGCATTCTTGAATGGTAAAGCCTAACTTAATATTAGTTGATTCTAGCTTTATAGTTTTCTTGCCAAGTTTCCTACCATGTAGGATTCTGGTTCCACCTTGTTTGTGGTGAATCTATTACATCCAGGCAATCGCCCAGTCAGAATAATTGTGACCACTTTCTCGCAGGTCACAGAGAAGCAAAGAATGCCCAATCTGTTGGCAGTTACTTTCCTTGAAGGACCCTGGCAGGTATGCAGTCCAAGTGGCTGGTTATTCCTTAGGTTTATTCTTGCATTTGTGATTTGGAAACCTAGCTCACAAGCAAATAAGATGTTTGCATATTGATTCAAGCTGTTGTTTCATCAAGCACTGCTTCTCATCGACATGTTCCTTTTACTGTAGCCAAGAGCTTCTCAGTGCTGTTGAGCAGGAAAGAAAGAGAAGGTCGAGGAACAGATCTACCACTTCACCAACTACTGTCATCAGTTTCCATGAGGATTTTGGCATCGGACAAGTATTTTACACATAAGTCATTTTTCTTATGCTTTTTTGCAAGTGCTTTTAGAGGCACTTTTGAGGAGTGTGTATTTATTTCGTCCTTTTTCGCTCCTTCAGGATCTTTCGTCCCAAGATGTCTCAGATATTGATGAGCGTGTTCTGCAGCATTTAGCTGCTGCAGTGAGTAGGGCTCATTATTTACACAGAAGGGAGAGGCGGAGATCCTCTGGACTTGGTTCTTCCGGAATCCGTGTTTCTAGCTCTCCGGACAATTCACCTGGGATGCAGCATTCACACGAGGCGAATACAGAAGGGCGAGGAGGTTTAATTGTTGAATCTTCTAGTACCGATTTAACTTCTGGAACTCCAATCTGTCTAAACATTCATCCTCAATCCCCAATGTCCCCGCCTAATGCAAGCATGGCTTCCAGTGCTGCAGTCAACCGAGGAACTTTTGGTAGCAGGTAGAAAGTTTAAAATTGAATCTTTTGGGAGTACTAATTTCAAAGTCTTGCCTTCCCTGATGAATCTACTCTCTTTCTATTGTCGATATATTTCACTTTAACTCATGGTGTTTCACG
This sequence comes from Rhodomyrtus tomentosa, assembly GCA_028455895.1. Taxonomy (NCBI): domain Eukaryota; kingdom Viridiplantae; phylum Streptophyta; class Magnoliopsida; order Myrtales; family Myrtaceae; genus Rhodomyrtus; species Rhodomyrtus tomentosa. Next base: position 40,072,977 of record JAPCWY010000003.1, on the reverse strand, counting down.
ATCTGATTAATAGCAGGATGATACATCTCAGGAAATATTTATCTGTAGCTTGTCATCCTATCAGTGCTAATGATAACTGCGAACACTTGTAGGATGTTCTCATATATGTTACACCTGTGGAAAATGTCCTGTGTGGTATGGGTATTCCTCGCGGGATTGATTTTCAGAGTGGTACCTCTGTAAATTAGTGGTTTTCAAAGATGTTCTTATGATCTACATTTAATTTACAGAGTCCTTCAGAGCCAGATACAGTTCAACAGTCATCAGAGCCCACAGGAACCTAGTCCACCTGAAATTTCCTCCTTTTCAGAGTCTTTAAAATCTAAGTTCTCTTCTGCAACCGCCAGGTAAAAGTATTTTGCAACTGGATAACATTGGAAAACTATCTCTTGTCATAGTAATTCTGTGAAGAGCCCTAACCTATGATATATATGTATCAGATACAAGGAGTCAATCTCAAAGGGCACTAGAGGTTTGAAGGAGAAGATACTTGCACGCAACAACTCAGTCAAGGAGCTGAGTAAGGGAGTTCAGCGTGAGATGAGTGCTGGAATTGCTGGTGTTGCCCGTATTATTGAGCGCCTAGACCTGACTCCCAAGCGATCTGGAACCTCTGCTTCTGTCCCCGGTCATGTTGTGGTATCTTCGGATTTCTCCACCAGGGAAAAGAGTTCTCTGGAGGATCTTCTGGCTCAGTCTTTTAGAGATGGCACAGAAGCAGTGCACAACGTAAGTCCAGATGCGGAATTACATGACATGGGTCATATCCCAGGTCAACTTGAAGTTATTCCAACCCAGGTAACAAACACCCATTCTGTAGTTTGACTATTTACTTGATTTCCTTGTGGAATCTACTTGGATGAGCTGTCTGCGTAGTATGGCTAATTAGAATCCAGAATTGTCAGTCAAAACTTTTTCTTTGACAAAGTCCTGGTCTTCATGTCGAACTGTGTGAAAAAATTGGCAGTACATGACCGGCCTTGATACGATGCTGTTATGGTAGTATCCCAAGCTGAAACGAAGCTGGCAAAACAAAAGGTGATGTGGTGACACGTTACTTGGGTTTAGACTTGTCAGTCAAAACTTTTTCTTTGAAAAAGTCAAAAGTCCGATTCTCATTGTTGAATTATGTGAAAAAATTGGTAGCAGACCAGCCATGATACGGTACTGTAATGCTAGTATCCCAAGGTGAAAAGAAGCTGGCAAAACAAAAAGTGACGTGCTGAATCGTTTTCATCTTATACTTCTGCAGGGGAGACACTAACGCTGCTGTATCGCGAGTTGGCCATGAGCTAAATTGCGTCTTCTACTGTGGCTCGTCCGAAGGCATGTGAAGCAAGTGACGTACTGTTAGAAAACCAACTTCCTCATTTGGTTTCTGCGTCCTGCAGCCACTGTTCAGTTGAAGGAATTATCAGCTAATTGTTTTACATATGAAAGCATTCTTTCTATATACTTGAGGGTATTGGAGAATTGATCTTTGGATAATTCTCATTTTACTTATGTTTCTATTCACAAAGTGGCTTGCACCTTCGGGAATTCAAACAAATTTCCGTTTCCTCCTCCTATACATTGTACTATGGACAGGCCAAGTGCAGTATATTTATCAGACCATCACTATAGTGATAATAGAGAGATACTTCTCCAAGTCCCGGCATCCCGTCCTTTTTTATTTTACTGGCAAAAGCATGACACTGACGCGAGAGGAAAGAAAATAAAATCTTGATACCGTTGTGCTACAAAAGAGAATTTTGTCGAAGGATTCCAAGATTTAAACCTTATTACCTGCGGTTGAGTAATGACACATGCATATGCGAGATCAAAGTGTCCTTCGAATAAGTAAAAGGTTGTTATAAGTTCCGGTACCGGCAGATCTCTTTGTTTGGTCGTTTTTATTTCTGAGATTTCTTTTTTTGTCGAAATATTTATGAGATTCTAGAGTCGAGATTGAGCTAGGAAAGTTGCTGAATATCTCTCGTTCAGGCGAAGATCCAGAAGTACTTCCACTTCCCCGCATCCCATCTTTTTTAATAGCGATGGTAAAAGCATAACAGATTCGACGTTAGCGTGAATTCTAGTTCAAGTTTGATACTGGACTTCACTGGGAATCAATATTTTTGGACTAACCGATTTGAGCCAAATGAAAAATTAGTAGAATCAAGCTCAAACCTTAAGACGACGTATCCGAATTCGAGTTTAGCATCAAGGCACACAGTCGACACTTAAGCAATGAGTTCTGGTCAGGCCGCTTCTGTCAAAGGCCACATATTATGCAGAATGCATTAGTCAGGACAAATGATGTCCAGGACAGAGCCCCAAGGCATTTTGAGGCTATCGATCTTCTATTACGGTGAAAAAAGCATCGACAATGCTATGTAAGTTTGGTGTAGGAGTGCAAAAACTTGTTTCTCATTGTTCACAATCAACTTATTCCTATGCTACCTGAGAGTCAAGCTGCAAGTGATCATCCTAGCCCTGATAAAAACGGTATCAACGAACAGACAACCTCATTTAACTTGTGCAGCAAAGGACACAGCAGCTAGTCACGACATTCTCTCCCTTGAGTAGCACCTTATTGGTGAGCAAGTGCTTCTCAGAGGATCGTGAAACAAGGAAACGAGCCTCATATCTGTCCCAGAATAACCTCGGCACCAGAAACCTTGAGGTCGGATGGAGCTTCTTCCACATTGAGAGCCTTCACTTTCCCGTCTTCCACATAGGCTGACCATCTATACCAGAGCACCCATTTCATGAAAAAAGTAAATCCAAGAGCAAGATGATCGTTTGGTTAGACATTTCACTCATAACGTAATGGTCCAAAGGTAAACATGACAGTCGGAAGAAGATTCAACAACGATGTCTGATGTCCAATATTTAACTGATTTAGGGCCTAGGGTAAACCTTTCAGAGCGAAGTCCAAGCAATGCTGCTGAGAGATCTTTAGTCAAGTCCAAGCTCTTATGGAAGCTGGCATCAAAATCCCCATAGAATTCGATCTATTACGTTTAGGATAAACAAGCACAAGTTCATGTCAGAGCCTTCTTTCACCTTAAAATATGAGGAGACAGAGATGAGAGAAGTTCACAAACAAGGTTAAATCAAGCTTCCTTGTGGTGATAGATACGTGAACCGCATTCCTTCACCTTGTCATACACATATTATGATAAAGAAGCATAATGAGCACCTCTGGAAATGGACTCTTTTGCTCACAGAAACTTTCTGTAGTAGTACACTTTCTTTAAAGATGGTACTGATAAAAAAACTGAGCCGATGCTCTACTACCAGTTCACCTCTGATTGCGATCACTGCACATTCTAACTACGAACATTCACAGCTTTGCAGAAGGAATATTGAGACAAAATGGAGAATTAGTTCTTGAAAAAAAAGAAACCAAAAGAAAGTAGTTCCACTAGTTGCCAGAAATCTTCACAACAATCAACAAATTTTTCTTAGAAAAATTATCGTAAAGACCGACAAGAAAATCAACCACCCAACTCACACATTCCAAAACTGTTCATAATCGTTTTAAGAGATAGAGAAGACTCCCAAAAGAATATTTGAAAGGTGAATATCCGTAAGCCAGACACAATAGATCATCTCTAAAGGCAATAAAAGAATTGGGATTCAACTTTATAACTTACAGCATCTTTCGCCTTGAGATTTTCAGCCCAGCCATTCATGGTGTAGGGGTCATTAACAGCCACACAAATGACAGAGTCTATGCCTTTAGCCTTGAACTTATCAATGTTATTCTTGTAGCTAGGGACATGCTGCTGTGAACAAACTCCTGTGTACGCACCCTGGGAGACATGAAATATGGAAACTTGAATAAAAAGCACTAGAGAAAGAAGAAAAAGAGAAACCATTAAAGCTCCTATTGACTTTCTATTGTTTATTATTTGACTAGCTATACCTACAGCTTCAATATATCAAATCTTCTTATATTTAATTTGTCTCAGTTTCCGAGTTTAAAATGGCAAGACAATGCACATCATGGATTATAGCTGGATATTGCATTAGAGACTGACACTGCAGTTTCTCTTGACAAACGCAGCATTAGATACAAGCTGGATTCAGCATCAAGGACTTGGGTCAAATTAAACAAATAGAGATATAGTGTAGATAAAACTAGAAATACCATAAGAGGTAAGATGGAAGATTAAATACGCCATCACGTCAAATGACATTGTCAATGGACAACAACAAAGTTTTCGCAGAACATAGTCATTTGCAGCGAGGAATCATGAAGAAAGTGAACCACGGCACCTAAACATGGTGGACTAGTATGTACTCTCATATTCTGGACTGCAAAGACATTTGAAGTTTCTGCTAGCAACCCAGCACCTAATTTTTCTAAAAGTACAGCAAATCATCAAAGAATGGGTCAACTCCACATGAAAGCATGAACTATTGGTTTCCAATTCAATGTCGTTTATTAGACTCTCATTCAGATCTCTATATCCCCCTTCCGGCCTTTAAGAAATAAGAACTTTGCAGCGTTCAAAAGAAAGACTTCGACTTTTGCTAACTAATATACAAAAAGTTCTGTTGCAACACAGGCCAGGAATAACTCCATAAATTAAAGAACATAACACGACTCTCTCAAGGTAAAGTCTAGCTACATATCGTTCTCTATTGAATTATTCAAGCCTCCGTAAAATGGCACCGACCAAGAAGGGGAGATTTCCATTAGACAATTCAGACGCATCTCCTCTGTCGTATTCAAACATTTCAGATGCCAGAAAAAAGGAGCAATCTGTGCCGCTAAGTTAGCACTAACTAAGGAAGACATTGCTTATTGCAACTAACACACATCAATCAACTGCATTAAAACAGAAGGCCTCGGATCATTTCACACAAAACTACAAACATAAGAGAGTGGAGAGTTCACTAACCGGAAGACCGAAAATCACAACCTTCTTGCCCTGAAATTCCATGCCCAAATGAAGCCCAAAACAAAGAGATGAAAAATCAAAGAAAATTAGCTTTCAACTTGAATCAAACGATAAATTACGAAAAGAATTCAAATTCAGATACTAAAATTCCCCCGAGAATGGAACAATCGCAAAAGCCGACCTTGAAGATATCCTTGAGAGGGGTGGTGGCGAACTTGGAGGACACGCCTTCGTCCCAGCTTCGAGCCTTCTGGAGGGAGACACCCGGCGCGGCGGAGACTATGTCACCGCCAACCGCGATGGAAGCGTAGGTTCTGGCCGCCGACGCCACCATTCTCAGGCCGCCAAGGACGGAGGAGCTCGAGTGCTTCGCGATCAGCGACGCCATCGCAGAGTTTCGCAGTGGACTAGCCTTCCGTCTATGGGGGGTGTCCGCCGGTGTAACGTGGACTGGTGTGGTTACCGCTTCCTTCTTGACCGGTTTTGTTCCACAGCTTGAGCAAGAAGTGAAGCCTTTTTCGACCTATTAAAAAAAAAAGGAAAATATATTTAACCACGATATATTAAAGGAGGCAAAAAGTACACCTCAAATACTAATACTTGCATATAGGCTCACTTGATGTCAATATTTTTTTAAATCATTTAAGTGCTATATTTATTTTTTTAAAATAATTATTTAAGTATAAACTTCAATAAGTCTTGAAATTTCTCGTTGTTGCCGCCAAAGTAGCCATTTTTTAGATCACTTAATGATAATTATTTTTCAAAAAATAATTATTTAAGTGTCAACTCTAGTAGGATCACTGAATTTCACGCCATTGACATTAAAGTAATAATGTTTTTTCAATTTGCCATTTAAATGATTCCAAAAAAAATATTGACATCAAAGTGAATGTCATATATAAATATTGACTCTTAAAGTGTTCTTATGTATATTAAAGAGAAATATGTTAAAAATTAGAGTTTGACAAGAAATAAGAGAATTCGCAAGTAAATTAATTGGCCTGAAGAGCCCGTATTTGACTCGATGATTATTCAAAATCGATTCAGTCTAGTTTTGAATCAATTTCAAACTCGAAGTAATTTAATCATTTGTCGAGTCTAGCTTGAGCTTACTAATATTTAGATTTTATATATGGATGGAATTCGTGTAAGAATTTTTACGTTAGATCCACTCAAATCATATATCAAACGCCTAGTATAAAAGTTGTATCAAGGTTGAGCTCCTCGGATGCATCCTTACGTCCGAGTTTACCTTTTCATTGGTTTTCAAAAATTGTTTCTTTACTACTTAAGCTAGTTAGGGCGTGCATGACAACATTTTTGTTTCAGAAATTAATTTCTGGTCAGAAATTGATTTTTCTGTTTCTAATCCAAAAGTTAATTTATGATAAGAGAAATTTATTTGGTAGTAGTTGAAAATTTCTGTTTCTCAAACATTATTAACATTAAATATTCTATCAAATATTACTGTCAACCATAAAAAAATTTATGTTTCATTTTTATTTTATTTTTTAAAATAAATATTAGTTATTTTTAAAAAATAAAAAAATATTATTTATTTTTTACTCTGGTGACCGTAGATGACAATGGCTTGGCAGGGGCAGTATTGGGAGGTGACAGTTGAGACATGATTGAGAGAGAAAGGTGCTGAAAATAAAAAGAGACCGAAGTGAGAGATATTAATGTTGAGAAATTTATACTTCTGAAATAGAAGTAACTTTTTTTTTTACCTCTGGAATTGGCTCAAAAATAATTTTAGAAGTAGAAATTTGCTTAGAAGTACAAATATAATGATGTATAACTAAACGAATTTCTGCTTTAGAAGTTGTATTACTAAATGGATTTACGTTTCAAAAGCACTTTTAAAGCAAAAACTCATTTTCAAAAGTGTTACCATGCGCGTCCGCTTCTCTTTAGCTATGATTATAAAAAGTTTATTTTATGTATTGTACCGTTGATTTCTAGAATTCCTTTAGTTATTATTTTAAAGGTTTTTCATTATACATTTTTATGCATCCTTCGGTCATTTCATTACCAGCTTGATGATCATATCACATGAGGATGAAGGCAAGTACGTAACATTTGAAGATGCGTACACGCCCTTTTGTTTTGCGAAAAATTTGTTCACAATTTTTTTTTTCATTTGTTCAGCAATTAAATCGCTTAGAAAAATAATTCGATGAAAAGTCTTTTCATAGTCAACAGAAAACCTATACTTAAATTTTAGAAAATGACTTCCTCCTTTGAAATAATAAGAAATCATTTTCTAAAATATGACTAGACCCTGATGCTCGAACCTAATACAAGACATTTGGACTTGGGTCCTAAGGGCGAGCTGGCCGAGCCTGGATCCCCAAACGCATAGCAGATTGGCTCATACTCGAGAAAATGGCAAATGGGGTGATAGCATATTCAGCAGTTTTCATGGTTTGCTGAAGTCCCGCAGACATACCCAACCGGTACCCCCACCCTCGAACTCAAGGATTTTATCAGGTTAATAATCCCTCAATTTCGTTTGTTTCGTAAAAAATGAAGCCCCGAAAAGATATTTTTCAGAAAAATGATGATATCTTTTGATATTTGTCTAAAATCTGAAAACGAATTGAAAAGTATTTTTCGCCCTTTAGTAAATAAAATCAATTTCCATAGCGCATAATTTTTTTTATTTTAAATAGATTTTAATTCTTTTCTCGTCCTCCTCTCTCCTTCCTCCTTCCTACCACCTTCCTCCTTCCCCAGCTCGCGGCTCCGCCGGTCCTAGCGAGTCCCCAACTTGTCCTCACTCGAAGCGGGCGCGGTGAGCCTCAAATATGCCAGATCCGGCGGAATCTAGGCTCGCGGCCTTGCCAGATCAGGGTCTGGAAGACGAAATCGGCGTCGGAGAGGGAGGCGCCGAGCAGGGGAGAGGAAGGACCGGCCGGGGTAGGTGTTGATCCGGCGGCGGAGGGGATGGCCTCGATCTCGTGGAGGGCATAACTGCAGGGAACGAACAGTTGCAGGTGGAGATGCACCGACGGCGAGAGAGAGAGTCTCTTGGGATTGGAAAATGATTTCCTTTTTTTTTATAAAAGGAAAAAACGAGGAAATCATTTTCCTCAGATTTCAAAGGATATTTTCATTGGTTAGAAAGTTTTTTCATTGATCGCATATTTTTATTATTTTCTGCTGCATACACCATAAATTGAGAAAAATGTTTCTTATGAACAAACGGAGGTTAACAAATTATACTTAGTCTTGCCTCCATTTAGGTGGGGTAAGAACATGCCTGCACATCGTTCACTTACACTTTGCATATTCCTGTGAGATCTCCTTCAGAGCAGCATGGTATTTACTGATGGCAAGCTAATTTCCGACAGAAATATAAATAATTCCAGATGAGATAACATGATAGGGTTCCTAGGACTTAGGCTTTTCAAGCACATCAACGAGTCTCAACTCTCAACTGAGATATCTGACGTTCAGGAGAAACTTTACAAGACGGACCAGAGTGGATGAGCTTGAGACAAATTTTCTGGCTCATCTGCTTCATGACTGGAGCATATATGGCAGCCAAAGAACTTCAGAAAACAACTTTGACAGTTTATTTTGGGATGGTTTCATATGGCCGTTCCGCTACGGAAATGGCAGTTTTCTCTTCAGCTAGCAATCCAAGACCGACGAATCGCTGCAACAGAGCACGTGAAGTTGAATCATCTTGTTTTTAAAAATTCCCATGATATCCCGAACTGACAAGGGTATCTCAGGCAATACAGAGATCAAGCAGAAGCACCGTGTATGAAGTCCTCATGTCATGTGACAAAACTCAAAGCAACGACAGCAGCAACAGATGACGAAACAATACAGCACTGAGGAGGTCCACTGCAGGAACACTTACTGGTCATTGATTACCTCGCGCGTACCACTTTTCTATACTGCTATACCAGCTCCACTGGAAGAAGAGACCCGCAAGACGGGAAACACCAGCACCAGCCACCTCCACGAATGCCATGGCGTACGATCTTTGAGGAGACAAACCGGCAGTCGCAATTGCTGCCAGGTAGCCCAAGAAGTTGCAAGGCACAAAAAAGCTACCGGATTTAATCCCGTTCAATGTCTTCTCTGCGACTTGATCCGCTTTCATTGCACTAGAAGTAGCAGCTATGATGCTTGTTAGAGGAGGTCTTCTCTTGTTTTCTGCAGTCAGGAAGTGATGTCTCCATTAAAAAGGGAAAAAGGGGTGGACTAATTCGCAGAGCACAGGCAAGAAAAAGAAAAGTTTGCGGACAATGTCCTCAGCATTCGACTGTCAACAGCACTCAGAGCATGGAAGCATATACGGACATAAGGCAGTCACGCAAACGGGCTGGAGCTGTTGTCATCGAAGCTGCGGGATACATAATAACAGAATTTGATAGCGACCGATGATGTCTGCTTAAAGATGCCCAAAAAAAAATAACAGATGACAATGCATTCCTGCAACTAATTTATCCTGTTCCGTTACAGTCGGCTAACTAAACAGAGTTCGCGAGCAATATATAGCAAAGCATTGAATACTCGCAGCTGCAGGGCAGTACAGCTAAGAACATTACACGGGGGTAATCTGCAAGAGGCGAATTCACAACCATATACCTTCCACTAATCCAGGAGTGTCGGTATCCGGTGGGAAAACAAGCGAAACATGAATGTCATCGGCAATAATCTCTTGTTGCAGCGCTTCTGCTAACCCTCGCAGCCCGAATTTGGTTACGGAGTAAGCAGTGTAACCGTAGATCCCCGCCTACAAGAATCACCAATCACCAATTCCATATCAGAAGCATAGAGAAGATGCAAAATTAGAATGCTCTCACGTTGACCTATAACAGGAGTTACCTGACCGGCTTGAGAGGACATGAGGGAAATTGAAGCCGGCCTACGATCAGTCCTTGCTTTCATCGCCGGCAAAAATGCCTTGATCACGTTGAAGCTGCCCATCAGATTGACGTCTATCATGAATCTGACCTCGTCCAACTCCTGCTTGGCCAGTTCCTCCGGCAAGAACACCCCATGGTTCACCACCAGCACGTCGACCGGCCCAGCGTCCTCCGCTGCGCGCCTTACGGCTTCGAAGTCTCGGACGTCGGCGGAGAAGGTGGCGGCGTCGATACCAGCGGCGAGCCGAATCGCCTGCTTAGCCTCCTCCAGCTTCGCCTGGGACCGGGCGAGGATCGAGACACGGGCGCCCTCTGTGGCGGCGCGGTGGGCGATGGCAAGGCCAATGCCGCTGGAGCCGCCGGTGATGAAGACGTGGCGGTTCTTGAGGGGGATCTTGACGGGACGGGGGCGGACGACGAGGTAGAGGAGGAGGAGGAGGGAGAGAGGGAGGAGGAGGATGAGGAGGAGAGAGAGGAGAGAGAGTGCGGCCATTGTCGGAGAGCCTCGGAGCTCGAGCTCGCCGATGGTCGGGGCGGAGGGGACGTGCTCGGAGTGGTGGGAACCGACTGTGCTTGGCACCGTTCGAGAGGTCGAGAGCGTTGACGGATGAGTCAACCAATTCTGAATATCTGTGTGACAATCCTCGGCCCACGTGGCAGGAAACCACAAATCCCAGCCGTTCCCTAGAATTTTTTCTCCCCTTTTTATTTATAGGAGGGAAAAAAAAAATTCTGGGGACGGCTGGGATGGCCACGAGGGCAGGAGATCCCGACGCCGTACAAGCGGATGAATTTGGGCGGGGAAATTGAGGGAGGGGGGCCCACCATTTTTGGTTTCTATCCAACTAAGAAATAGGTCGAATGAAAGATTCAATAGGCCATCACATCAAACTCCCTTATCAGAGGGCAACAGCAAAGTTTTCTTCAAAACATACCATTTGGAATGTTGTACCAATCTTTATCCATGTTTTTTTTTTTTGGTAAGGAATCTTTATCCATGTTGTATTGCGAAATTGTCCAAAAACTTCGTTGAATTACACATACATTCTCGATCGAATCTTCAACCTACAATGGTTCGAATATAATTACAATAGAAGATATTCATGTTCCATGACGTAAGTACCGATCGATTAACAAATTCCTGATTTATCACTTATACCTCTCAGATATTATCTATATCTTTTATAGATAATAAAGATAGCCTTTTGAAAGGCTATTTTCTTTGTGATGTACTCTTAAACGCATCCATTCATGGATGTAATTTAACACACGCTAATTTGTTGTATGATTAATTTTGTTTAAGGGGACCTATGCATTGAACTTCCAAATTTTTTTTATCTCTCTCTCTTATCGTTTTAGATTGATTTCTATTTAATAGTGAATATCTTGATATATATATATATATATATTACGTGAATATTACCATTAAATGTCTGATGAAACTTATTCATAATTATATAAAATTCAAAAATCATTTTTTTCCTTTTTTTTCTTTATTTTGGTAGGAAGTGATGACAAGTTAGTAAAAGTCACCACGATGTGCAAGTACTAAGTTATGCCTTCCTCGATATCCTTGAGAGGGGTGGTGGCGAACTTAGAGGGAACCGCCTTCGTCCCCAGCTTCAACCCTTTTGCAGGGAGACGTTCCGCGCGGCGGAGATCATGCCGCCGCCGACCGCAATCAAAGCATAGGTTCTGGCTTGCCGACTGCTGCCATTCTCAGGCTGCTGAGGACTAAGGAACTCAAGTGCCTTGTGATTGGCAATGCCAATCGTAGAGGTTACGCAGTGGAACGGCCTTTCGTCGATGGGCGCGTGCGTAATGTGGATTGGTGTTGCTCCTTCTCGACCAGTTTTGTTCCCTGGCTTAAGGAAGGGGTGAAGTCTTTTTTTTTTTTTATAATCAAGGTGTTCGGGTCAATTTGGGTGCATAAGGGGTGAAGTCTTTTTCGACCCTTTAAAAAGAAAAATACATTTTAACTAAAATATATATTAAAAAAAAAGGGAAATTGCATTACTATGTAAAATATAACCATGAATAAGAGAATTCGTAAGTAAACTAATCCTTGTATGTGAACTAATCCGCGTCTCGATCCTCGCCTGATCGACTCGTCTAATTTTGAATCAAGTTCGAGCTCGAATGACTAAATTATTTATTGAATTGAGATTAGATTTGTCAATATTCAGCTCGCCAAACTCACGAGGTTAATCAAATTCCAAATATTCTATCGTAGACATGTAAATTACTTACAAAAATAGACAAATAAAGTCTTCAAAATTATATTATACATCAAATTTTCGGGCTATTTTTAGGATGGAGCTCAAACTTGAGTTCCTTCACAAACCAATTGCAACGGAATCAAATTCAAGTCAAATATTTGGATTTTCTATGCTAATGGCGCTCAAGCTCACCTTTTCATCGGTTTTCAATAAGTGTCTCTTTACTATTTAAGCTAGTTAGCTTCCCTTTAGCTATGATCTATGAAACATTGATACGAACACTCTACGATATGCGACCGACATATGGCCAGCACTCTAGAGATGCCACCAACATGCTAATCCAGTATCCCAACACGTCATTTCAATACGAAGGGGTCAATTTTAAACATTTTCAGTAAATTATGAGTCAAAATGTAAATTTATTAAATATATATTTAAATCATATATCCACCTACTCCAAAATTAATATATACGGTTAGCAAATACATAAACACACACACACACACACACACACACACACACACATATATATATATCATGATTCTCTCAATAGAAGAAAAGAAACTCATCGCTGATATTTTTATATATACATGATAGTTTACCATGTGTGTGTATATATATATATCATGTATATGTGTAAATATATATTTAGTATACAACATGTCTCAATCATTTATTTATTTAGTAATGACGTGTCAGTGTATCGTGTCGTGCGTCGGTGCTACTTAGGTTATGATTATATAAGGTCTATTTATGTATATTTCTATTGATTTTTTAGAACGGTCTCTTCACTACTTATTAAGCTAGTTAGCATTCCTTTAGTTATGACTTTAATTGTTTCTCAATTCTCATTATATTTTTTTCCCGTATCATTAGTAATTTCATTCTTAGTTTGCTAATCCTATCTCATGAGGATGAAGGCCAGTATGCTTCATTGGAAGATGAAATTTATGTTCGACAAATATTTGTTCTCTTTTTTTACCAGTCGAATTGCTTAGAAAAATAAGTCCATAGAAAGTCCTTTCATAGTAGACGAAAAACATATACTTACACACCCATGAGGAGCTCGATTGGTTAAGACACACTTGGGATTGTGTGGTTAGGCGTACTGGTCCCAAGTTCGATTTTCCATATGAGTACCTGTGATTTAAATGGGGAGTCATGGTGATGGGTTGCTGTGCTAGTCTCCCCTGAGGAATAGTCGAGGTGCGCACAAGCTGACTTAGACATCTTGATTATAAAAAAAAAACCTATACTTAAATTCAAGAAAATCATTTTCTAAAAATACGACTAGGCCTCGATGCTCGGACCTTGGACATGACATTTGGACTTGGATTCCAAGGACGGACCGGCCATGTCCAAATCCCCCCAATGTCGAACAAACCGACTCATACTCGAGAAAATGGAAAATGAGGTGATAGTATATTCAAGTTGTGAATGCTACGGTGTGATTCATATTCTCTTTTGACAGGGAGTTGTAATTACGAGTTGTAATAGAGAGTTGGGAAGTGCTCATTGTAATGGAATCCCCTACTTAATGTAACCCCAATTTAAGAGTGAATTCGGATAAACCTTTTATGTCTTGATTTTTATTTCTCGTCTTTACTCTTTATTTCGTGTGATTGTGCGCCTAATCCTAATACCAAAGGCATTCCACCCGGTGTCAAGAATGCGGTCAGATTAATAACCCATCAGTGAAACGATACTTAGTCTTGCCTCCATTTTTGCTGGGAAGAACATGCCTGCACATTGTTCACTTCCTACTCTGGCTATGCCGAAACTTGCAAGTCCAAATAGGAATAACTAACGGTCGAACATGATATTTTTCAAACATTTTGATCGATACAAATCGGTAAAAACATTGCTCCTTTCTCCTGTAGGGTCTACATTAGAGCAGCATGGACTATCGACAAGCTCATTTCCAAGAGAAATATATGTAATTCCAGTTGAGATCCCATGATAGGGTTCCTAGGATTTAGGCTTTCCAAGCACATCAAGAACTCTCAACACTAAAGATAGATATCTAAAGTTCAAGAGAAATGCTAGAGGACTAGACTGCATGAGATTGAGACAAATTTCTTGCTGATTTGCTTCATGACTAAAGCAAATGGCAGCCAAAAACCTCAGAAAGCAACTTTGACAATTTATTTTGGGATGAAAAAGCATGTCATATGGTCATCCTCCTATAGAAATGGCATATTTCTCTTTATCTAGCAATTCAAGAGATACAAAATGAAACAATTGAACATCTGAATTCACCTACTTTCTACAAATTCTCATCATATTCCAAAATGATAAGGGTTTCTCAGGCAATACAAAGATCAACTAAGAGCATCACATATATGGTCATCGTGTCAACAAAACTCAAAGCAATTACAGCAGCAACAGATGGCAAAACAGTCCAGCATCGAGAAGGTCCGCTGCAGAAAACTTGCTGGTCACTGCTTAATTTGCGCATGCCACTTTCCTATACTGCTATGCCAGTTCCACTGGAAGAACAGACCGGCAAGACGGAGAACACCAGCACCAACCACTTCCACGAATGCCATGATGTATGATCTTTGAGGAGACAGACCAGCAGTTGCAATTGCTAGCAAGTGGCCCTCAAAGTTGCAAGGCACAATAAAATTGCCACATTTAATTCCACTTAATGTCTTCTCTGCAACTTCATCCGCTTTCATTGCACCAGAAGACGCAGCTATTATGTTCGTCAACGGTGGTCTCCTCTTATTTTCAGCAGTCAGAAAGTGATGTATTAGTAATTACCTGTAGAAAAGGAAAAGGATGGACTAATCCAAAGACCATAGGGAAGAAAAAAAAATGACAATTTGTTGGCATGACCTCGGTGTTTGATTCTTGATAGCAGTTATGGACATAAGGCCAATCATATAGACAGAGATACATTGTGGGGTACTAATATATGATCCCGAACAGTTGTCATTGAAGCTGCGGGATACATATTTATGAACTTTGATAGAGAGAAGATGCCCAATAAAACAACAGACGACAATGCATTCCCGCAGTTAAGTTAGAAAGCATCTATGAAAAGCAAGGAATAGATCATGAGCTAGGAACAAAGTAGATACAGCTTAATCGAAGTTAGCCGGAGTCATGCATTGCTAACTTGATTATTCTACACTCCTGTGAAGTAGAAAAACCTATATGCTTCTTCTCATCCGATCAAGATTGATGAAACCAGCAGAAAGCGGGGGATTGCAGAGGAGCAATTACAAATAAAAGAACTCCGAAGATTTGGAAAGCAAGTGAATTTCTTTTCATTCGATCATGAATGGAAGTGAATTGAGTATCATTTACACATCTAAATTTTACCCAATTCAGATTATCTTGTATTCCACAAGCGATACATGGTAAAGCATTTGATCCTCGCAATCACAAAGAAGCACACCTAAAAAAGCACTACACCGGGGCAATCTGCAAGAAGCGAATTCACAACCATATAACTTCCACTAATCCAGGAGTATCAGTATCCGGTGCGGAAACAAGTGAAACACGAACGTCATCGGCAATAATCTCTTGTTGTAGTGCTTCTGCTAATCCTCGGAGCCCGAATTTGCTTGCGGAGCAAGCAGTGTAACCGTAGATCCCCATCTTCAGCAATCAGCAATCGCCAATTCCATATCAGAAGCATAGAGACAATGCAAAACTGGAATGCTCTCACGATGAGCTATGACAATAATTATCTGACCGGCCTGAGAAGACATGAGGGCAATTGAAGCCGGCCTCCGATCGGTCCTAGTTTTCATTGCCGGCAAAAATGCCTTAATCATGTTGAAGCTGCCCATCAGATTGACGTCTATCATGAACTTGACCTCGTCCAACTCCTGCTTGGCCAGTTCCTCCAGGACGAACACCCCCCGGTTCACCACCAGAACGTCGACCGGCTCGGCCTTCTTCGCGGCGCGACTCACGGCGTCGAAGTCGCGGACGTCGGAGGAGAAGGTGGCGACGTCGATCCCGGTGGCGAGCCGGATCGCCTACTTCGCCTCCTCCAGCTTGGCCTGGGACCGGGCGAGGATCGAGACGCGGGCGCCCTCCGCGCGGTCCAGTGGGCGAGGGCGAGGCCGATGCCGCTGGAGCCGTCGGTGATGAAGACGTGGCGGTTCTTGAAGGGGATCTTGACGGGGCGGGGGCGGGGGCGGACGATGAGGGAGAGGAGGAGGACGACGGCGAGCGGGAGGAGGAGGATGAGGAGGAGGGAGAGGAGAGAGAGTGCCGCCATCGTTGGAGAGCTTCAGAGCGGACGGTGGTGATTTGTTCGGAGTGGTGGGCCCGATTGGGCTTTTACCGTTCGATGAGATCGCGGGCGTTGACTAAGGATCAATTCGGCAGGGGGAATCGAGGGATGGGAGCCCACCATTTTGGTTTCCATCTAACTATTCTCGTTCTCGATGCGTCGTTACCCTATTTTTTTTTTTGTTGCTCGAATATCATCCTTTTTTTTTCCGTGAAAATGACGATTTCTTGATTGAATATACATCTAGAGTTGACCTTTTTTTTAACATTCTGAAAAATTCATAAATCTCATCTCACGTCTTTTGAGTTTAGTGGTGTCATTGTACATATTATTTTGCAAATTGAATTTTGGTATTACTTTGGACAAAATCAGATATTAATTGACGATAAGATTTGTTCCTTATGATGTGCACGTGCATGGCGAATAAGTACGTACGTGCATAAATACAGAAACTCAAGTTATTATGCAGATTTGAGAAAATTTTTTTCGCAACCAAAAATAAAAAAGAAAGAAATAAAATCCAAGTTCGGTTCTATTGCCCACCTGAGTTCAGCGAACCACATGCGGACGTCATCAATTACAAGCATAAAAGATCACGTGAAGCCTTCAAGACCGGATCGAATGCACGTTGGGTGCCTCTAGCATTTACGTAATTGTCTTGCCGTCGATTGATTATAGATTGTAAATTAACATTATATTGTAATTTTTAAGGGCAAAATTTTTATAAGTAGTTATAGTTAGCGATCTTATTGGGCCCGGACCGGGACCTGCCCGGACCGCCGGTCTTGGTCTGATCCATGATCCCTAAAATATGAAAACTGGGACAATTGGTCCAATCCCGGTTCCATACCAGGACCGGATCGGGCCGTACTATGCACACCCCTAATGGGAACCCACCACTATTCACGTTCTCGATGTGTCGTTACCTTATTATTTATTTATTTTTATTTTTTTGGTTGAATATCATTCTTTTTTTTTTATTTTGTCCGTGAAAATGATGATTTCTTGATTTCTTGATTGAATATAACTCAGTATACAGAGACACTTGTTAAAAAATTCTATCATATAATTTTCTATGACCTAATTGATTTCATCCGGATAAATTTGGTCGAATATTACCCTTTTTTATTTTTTGCGTGAAAATGATGATTTCTTAATTAGATATAGTTAATCATTGTGTCAAGACACTTGTTAAAAAAAATTGTTGTATAATTTTCTATGACATAATCGACTTCATCCGGACAATGCCGTTCTTTCGTAGCCATATTGATTTGATTGAGAAGTTTAGTACATTTTGGGTATTTATAACTTTCTATTGATGGTTATACATGATGATTATTAAATTAATTTTTTTAACTTGCTAATCTTATTGATGGTCATAAAGAAAATTACACGATACCTTATTATCTGACAATGCTTATCCGTAAAAAGTTATAAAATTTTTAAATTAACAACCATAGGCATAACTATTCAGTATAGTGTCAATTCATTATCTCTGCTTTTTAATCTTATTGATGGTCACAAAAAAAAATACCAATATTTTATTATTTGATAATGCTTACTCATAATGCATCTTTTGTTTTAGAATTCAAAACATAATAACATCCAATTTATTATTTTTGGTCCAAAGTCGAAACCTCCAAGTGCTGTGGTTGTTGTTGTTGTTGTTTTTTTTTTTTTTTTTTTTTTGGGGGGGGGGGGGGGGGGGGGGCAACGAAACCTCCATGTTAAGAAATGAAAATTAAAAGTCAACCCCCGAGGTCTTATATCATTCAAGTGTTAAACCCTCCCTCCCTCCCTCTCTCTTCGTCAAGGCGCGGCGACTCTGGGGGAGGACGCCGGCGGAGCAAAGCGGTGGCCGCGGTTGCAAGACAACATCCACGATCTCCATCCTCTCAGATTAATCCACACATTTGGCAGGTGGGTTCCCCTTCTGCTCCCCCCCTGTTTTGGTTCAATTGCTGCTGCAGATTTACTTGGTTTGTCGGTGTCTCGCGAAAGTCTTATTGGAGGTTCTAACGATCGTTAGATCTCAAATTTAAGTCATTAAAAATCGCTATCTTGTCATGCACTCGGTTGGACTGTTTCTTTTCCCTTTGGAATTTCTTCTTTCATCCCGAAATTTCATCAAAGAGTAAGGATTTGGTTATACTTGGTTTAAGTTGACATGAATTAGTAGTCATCGGTTTCTTCTGGTTCTGAAAGTCTCTCGTACTTAATTGTCGCATGAAACGCGAATCAAACGCTAGAACTTGGGTGTAAGTCTGTTGATTCTTCTCTTGTGCCAACGTTAATAGATTCATGGTCATTTTAGCTGATGATTGAGGACCCTTTTAGTGGGAGATAAGCGAGCAGTAGCTATAATTTGGTTGTGTGTCTAATTTGATTTCAGAGACTTGCTTGAAAGATGCCTCCACAAAAGATTGAAAGTGGACACAAAGACACAGTTCACGATGTGGCGATGGATTACTATGGTAAGAGACTGGCCACGGCATCGTCGGACCACACCGTTAACATTGTTGGAGTCAGCAACTCGGGGTCTCAGCATCTTGCCACCCTAACTGGCCATCAAGGACCCGTTTGGCAAATATCTTGGGCTCATCCAAAATTCGGGTCTTTGCTTGCTTCGTGCTCGTACGACGGACGGGTCATAATATGGAGAGAAGGCAATCCGAATGAGTGGACCCAGGCACACGTATTCGAAGAGCACAAATCATCGGTCAATTCCATCGCTTGGGCTCCTCATGAACTCAGCCTTTGTCTGGCTTGTGGTTCATCTGATGGGAATATTTCCGTGTTCACTGCTAGACCGGACGGCGGTTGGGATACTTCAAGGATCGACCAGGCTCATCCGGTCGGGGTCACCTCTGTGTCGTGGGCCCCGTCGACTGCCCCTGGTGTGCTTGTTGGTTCTGGCATGATGGAGCCCATTCAGAAACTGTGCTCGGGTGGTTGTGATAACACCGTGAAGGTGTGGAAGCTCTACAACGGCGTCTGGAAGTTGGATTGTTTTCCGGCGCTTCAGATGCACACTGATTGGGTGAGGGATGTTGCCTGGGCACCCAACCTGGGCCTTCCGAAATCGACAATTGCAAGCGCGTCGCAGGACGGGAGGGTCATCATTTGGACTGTGGCCAAGGAAGGGGGTCAATGGGAGGGCAAAGTTTTGCGCGATTTTAGGACTCCCGTTTGGAAGGTGTCGTGGTCCCTGACCGGTAACATTTTGGCAGTGGCAGATGGAAATAACAACATCACTCTATGGAACGAAGCTGTCGATGGCGAGTGGATCCAAGTTTCAACAGTCGAGCCCTAGAATTCGGTTTCCGGTATCCTCTCAAACTACTTGAGCTGCACATGTGCATAAAGAATGATTTGCCAACATTGTATTACCGGTCTTAATGCTTAGTTTCACTTCGCAGATGAATTTATGCTCTTTTGGGCTGGTTTGAGAGATGCCTCAAGTTGTTTTTGCTATGCGGCTAGATCTCATAATGAATGAAGTTGGATACAAAATGGCACCAGAATTTTTAGTCACTGTTTTTTGTCGGTCATGTTTTGAGAATGCTTCGAGGGACTTTGCGAAAAGAAGCGGTCTCTATGGCTTGTGGATTTGCATTGGCTGTTTACCCACGAACCTGTATTACATATTGCGGATGAACTTCTTAATCTGCCTAGAAAGGGTGATCGTTTAGATATAGTTGTGTTCTGAATGGAGGTGGTAAATAGGTGACTCGACTGGGGTTTGGATCGGGTCATATTTGGGTAAATCGAACCAACCGGAATGGGATGGACATGGGTCCAGGTAGAGCTGGAGATGATGCGAGGCATCTTGCATGGCCCAACAGCACCCCACAAGGCCCTGTGGGGCCTCGTCCTGGTTTGCCTTGGACGAAAAGTTTCAGCAATATTTTCTTGTAAGGAATTGGTGAATACATTCTTATTTTGACATACATTTAAGCAAGAAATCATAAAGAAGACTTGCAAATGTCTAAATTTAATAGCAACTCCTCACAATCTACAGTAACAAAAGATTGTTCTATTCTTTAGATCCACATCTACAGATAGCTTGGCTTTAGTTAAAACACTTATTGGTGCAGATCATGCTTCGTGAGATGAACAAGTGCTTATGAAGGAGGGTTCAAATCTACAGTAACAAAAGATTGTTCTATTCTTTAGATCCGCATCTACAGATAGCTTGGCTTTAGTTAAAACACTTGTTGGTGCAGATCATGCTTCGTGAGATGAACAAGTGCTTACGAAGGAGGGTTCAAATCTACAGTAACAAAAGATTGTTCTATTCTTTAGATCCACATCTACAGATAGCTTGGCTTTAGTTAAAACAC
This sequence comes from Rhodomyrtus tomentosa, assembly GCA_028455895.1. Taxonomy (NCBI): domain Eukaryota; kingdom Viridiplantae; phylum Streptophyta; class Magnoliopsida; order Myrtales; family Myrtaceae; genus Rhodomyrtus; species Rhodomyrtus tomentosa. The sequence continues at coordinate 40,052,373 of JAPCWY010000003.1, read as the reverse complement.
TTATTGGTGCAGATCATGCTTCATGAGATGAACAAGTGCTTATGAAGGAGGGTTCAAATCTACAGTAACAAAATATTGTTCTATTCTTTAGATTCACATCTACAGATAGCTTGGCTTTAGTTAAAACACTTATTGGTGCAGATCATGCTTCGTGAGATGAACAAGTGCTTATGAAGGAGGGTTCAAATCTACAGTAACAAAAGATTGTTCTATTCTTTAGATCCACATCTACAGATAGCTTGGCTTTAGTTAAAACACTTATTGGTGCAGATCATGCTTCGTGAGATGAACGAGTGCTTATGAAGGAGGGTTCAAATCTACAGTAACAAAATATTGTTCTATTCTTTAGATTCACATCTACAGATAGCTTGGCTTTAGTTAAAACACTTATTGGTGCAGATCATGCTTCGTGAGATGAACAAGTGCTTATGAAGGAGGGTTCAAATCTACAGTAACAAAAGATTGTTCTATTCTTTAGATCCACATCTACAGATAGCTTGGCTTTAGTTAAAACACTTATTGGTGCAGATCATGCTTCGTGAGATGAACAAGTGCTTACGAAGGAGGGTTCAAATCTACAGTAACAAAAGATTGTTCTATTCTTTAGATCCACATCTACAGATAGCTTGGCTTTAGTTAAAACACTTATTGGTGCAGATCATGCTTCATGAGATGAACAAGTGCTTATGAAGGAGGGTTCAAATTGGCTTACCAAGTTATCTGATCTACACTTGGCGCCCATTGCTGTAGAGACCAAAGTTAAAAGTGGCGGATTGGGTCATCAAAGCCTGACTCCGCAGTACTCTCTCCCTCTACGTTGGGTTTCAAGCATCCCTCAAAACCCCTTTTGGTTTTGTTATGCTCTCTATTCATCTGGTTTTTCTCTATGAAATGAAGTGAGCTATATTACCAATTTAATAGGTTTATGACTTTTTTCTGGTATCAAGAAAAGCTGAACGCAATACTCAAATTTTTATTGCGGAGGGCTGGTCTGTCCCTAAAGAAGCATACTGGATGTCTTACACACACACACGCACGCACGTATGTACGTATCTCCTTTTAATCTCTCTCTCTCTCTCTCTCGCTCGCTTGCTTTGCCTTTGATGATAATCTTGCTTAGATCCTTGTATTACTTATGAAGACTCTCTAGCTTCTAGGACTTAACTTCAGCATTTCAAGCTCCAAGACTAAGCTACGGGACATTTGACCTACTTAATCTTGCGTTAATCGCCTTATTTTGTGGGGGAAAAAACATCAATCTATCTTTCGAAATTGCGTACCATTAGCGTAGGGAATGCGTGATTTTAATCACTATTGTCAAGCTAAATAAATCCCGCTCAATTTGATGTTAGAGCCACTCGAACCGAAAAGCCCTTTTAATTGAGATCCGTCAACATTTCGGAGTGTGTCTTGCAAATTGGCATCCGAAGCCAATTTGATCCTTGTCTTTATTGGAAGTCTCTCTCCAAGCCATCCCTTACCAAGCATTTTTGAGCGTTGGATAGTGACATCGTGGATTGGACATCCAACTGCGATCTAAATTACAAACTCTGCTGATAAGATTGCCAAATCTCATGTACTAGGACGGCCTCTCTAGTGACCTAGAAAAGAAATTACTTATCCTTTGAATTAATATTCCGTAAAATAAATAATTTTAAAAATGTTTTTCTATTTCGCAAAATTATTTAGATATAAATTCTTATCGATAACGAAAGTATTTTTCATTTATTAATTATTTTAAGTAATAATTATTTACTTTTTTCGAATTAAATCGAGTACAAAAACTTGTTTTGTTATCGTTTAATCGGCGGCCAAGCCAACTATAAGGGCGGAGAACAATCTTTCACATCATCAAAGGGTCTTTCTCTTTTTATGCTGGCTTTGCAAGTTGGGGAATCTTTTGTCTCCTCCCTATGCGACCCATCCAAAATACTTAGAATTATTTAACTCTTGGTGGGCATAATGCCAAAAATAAAGTTGCAAAAATTTCGGCGGCAGTATGAGTTATGACACGACCGATTTCACCTCCAAGTTAACTTAGTGACATGCTCATCAATTATCACCAACTAAGGTAGAAAGATGTCCTGAGCTATGATTATTGCATTGACTACTACTTTCTTTGGTGCAAAAAAGGTTAATAATCTGTAGGTCAAAAATATAAAAAGAGAAATTCATGATAGTGAGGTGATTGCAACTTGTAAAGAAATAAGTACAAATAAAGTTAATACTAAAATCTGACATTCCTCTTCCATCTTTAGATCAATTGCTTAGGTGCGTACATAACAACACTTATGTAATAGAATTTCTGCTCTAAAATTGCTTATGAAACAGAAATCCATTTAATAGCGCAACTTCTAGAACAAAAATTCATTTGATTATGCAACTTCACTTTTTTATTTTTGGAGTATTTTTTGTTCTAGAAGTAGTTTTGGATCCACTTGAAAAAGCAAAAGACAAATTTACTCACCCTCAGAAATAGAAAAATCACATTTTGTTTAGAATCAGAAGTAGAAAAATCAACTTCTAGCCACGTTTGAATTTCTAGAGCAAAAGTGTTGCTATGCGCGTCCTTACTTTCTCCTAATACTGAAATCACATTGCTTTTATCCAAACAAAAGCCGATAAACACAAATAAAGATTCGAACGCAAGACCACGAAGAGAAATTAATAGATTTGTGGAAGTAAAATTAATAAATAGATTTATAAGTGAACGCAATTTGGTTACCAACAATGAATAAAACAAGCTATGGAAGGCAAGTGCATTGTCTTATCAAGAGACCCACAAGACCATTTGATTGATGGGCCTCACCATACCTGAAAATTGAGAACACATCATGTACACAACACCATCCACACCCGAATTATGACATCAGCATCTTCTTCCCTAATAACTAGACCCACTTGCCAAGCACCATCCATTTGATTACATCGTGTGCTTTTACCATAATCTCCTATGATTCCATTGCCTTAGAATTTAGTCGTGGGGTTAAAAGTATTGGCCTGAGGAGCTTGAGAGATCTTTCTTGCGCTGTCAATTTGCCTGTAGGATCTTGCGCTGCTGCTGAAGCTTGAGCTATGTTTTCCATGTCTGCTTCTTCTTCTTGGTTGAGAACACTTGGGAATGAAGACCCCGGTCCCTTTGCTTTCCCTCGCGCAGACCTGCACATACAACGACGGCGAAGGGGTGGACGATGAGTTGATTTCTAATCTCGAGAAGCCCTGAGATATATTGGAAAAAGAATGTAAATGACACTGTTCTAAACCACACGGAGGAAGTATCTAATAAAATCATATATTTCACGTAGCATTTTCAATCAGAATTGAGATTTTTCGGCATTTTCAGATACCATCTTTGTCTTATTGTTCTACAATTACTTCACTGGAAAGTAAAAGATTACTTGCTTCATCAGCAATACAACTACTGCACGAGGTTCCCCAAATTTTTAAGCTTTGGCAACTAAAGGAGTATTTGCAAGTTAAGTGGAGCAATGTTCAAGGAAAACTCACAGAACGGTATTGCGAAATGATTGCATAAGAGTTGGTCTAAACATTCTATCAAAATATAAAAGAAACTATGCAAAATAAAACAATCCGGGCGAATCATATGAACCCTCCTTCCATAATGATCTTTGCAGATGTTTGCAGCAAAACCCTTCTCGGATGATATAGCGAATCGAACTAATGTGAAATCAAACTATGAGAAAGGTTCCGAGGTAATATCATAAGCAATGACCCGTTTGAATTAATTCAGTGTGATTCGACATAGCTCATTGAGCAAGGAAGAGGCAGACAGCATCAATAAAGCAGAGAAGGGAGGTTGAAAAAAGTACCTGGATAGGAGCAGAATGCCATTGAGTAACAGGCAAGTGCTCATCTTCATCCATTATCAGAAGAGAAATCTGCTTGCTCAAGTCTGCAAAATACACATCATCTTCCACATCCAGAGTTGCTACTTCCATTTTTATCTCTCTTCCAAAAACTCTGGGCTTGATGTTCAAGACACACTCTCTCTACTCTCTAGGCTCTGTAGCTATCTTCTATATCATGTGTTGTCCAAGAGGATAAAAGGAGCTTGCTATTTTCAGTCACTTGGCCTATTTTCTTTCCCTCTCCAGTTGAGTGGGATCTGAAGGGTGTTTCTAAATAGTGGAAAGGGAAAGGAATGGGATGAGGAAGTTGAGTTCATAGGCATGTGGGGTGGTGGGTCATGAGCGACAGTTGGGCCAATCTGTCCCTAGATTCCCAGCCCCACAAGAATCATAAGTGAAGTTATGATATTATCCAGTTGGTGTGTAAAGGAAGGAAATATGAGAGATTTAGGTGGGAAAACAACCTACTCCCAGATATCTCATCCAGGATAAACTCAAATATCTTATTCTCATGCAGCCTGGGTCATCCATGAATGGATGAGAGATCTAGGATCTCTCTCTCTCTCCCCATTGGAACTCCACACACAAGCATAGCTCGTGCACACTCAAGGAGTGAGCTTGAGGGGAGAATTCAATAATAATCAAGACTGCATCCCAACTTATGGGTAACAATGAAAAGTTAACTAGTTGTTCCATAGGAGCATTTTGGATGGACGACAAACATCATTATGCGATGGTTTTTGAAGAGGATATCAACTAGTTTGGTTGCGGTTCAATGATATTAGGACATTCCCAAGGCCAAGGTCTCATGATTCATTCCGATCGATAGACTGTGATGTCTTAACACTTAGGTCAAATCCGACAGGAAGGAGTATTAATATGGTCTCAAGGCATATATTGACTCTCTTTGAAGCCACTATAGCTTTAAATATAGGTCATAAGGTTTCATTGGATAGGGTTACCATCACATATCAAATAAGGTAGCCATATATAACATTATCTCTTCTGCATAATGCGTTCACTATTCTGTTCATTCAATTTCAATTTTTTTTTTAAAGATTTTCATTTTAAGTAACAGAAGAAAGCATTTGCTCGTGATTGATCGTCCACAAATACATGCTTGGCTGAAAAGAGGTTGTGTCCCAGGGATCCTTATCTGATTCCCCCTGCAGGCTGGCTATTCTAGTGGTTGTCATACAATATAAATGTTCAGGGCATTTGAAAAGTCGGTCAAAACTCATCTGCTGGACAGTGGAATCCTTTGTTAGCCTCACTTTGATGTGGGACCATTTATTCATTCATTCATTTATTGCCATTGGTGACAACTATCAGATCCTGATTGAGAACACATACAGCCCTCCAAGAGTTTGAAGGGCCAGAAAAACATTGGAGTTAAAGAAATTCTATTAGACTTTCGACACACTTCCGCCCCCGCACCAATTCTGGTATCAGAGCCTTCATCAGATGGTATCGGATTTCGCATCAATTAGTGTCAAAGTTAAATCTATACCCCATCACATGGATTGCACAATCAATTTTACTTCTGGAAAGCTTTTTGAAAACTACACTATACCTAAAAGTATAAATTCCAAAGAATTAGAACCCATTGGAGCTAGTGGACTTGTGGCCTCTAGGAGACGTTTACAGCAAGCTCACAGCAGCATGTACTTATCCTTTATACGTTAAATCACCAACTTGTAGTTCAAGTTTAGCATGTACTTATCTTTTATACGTTAAATCACCAACTTGTAGCTCAAGCTTTTTTGGGCCCCCCAGTTGAGCCACAATTTGCTGCAGAATGTGCCGTCCCAATTGCTAAAGGAAAAATTAAATGGAGAGAAGCATCTTGATCTCGACCCTTGAAGAGATATGAATATACATATACATACACAGATAATATAAACACACACACATATATGTATGTATGTATGTCAATTTGTTATAGCAATTTGTATTGTAATAAATTTGAGGTTATGTCTGTAGTCACTCCCATTCCTCTGTTGTTGGAGCCCTATCTTTAGAATCACATATTTTTTACTTTTTAGCAAATTTAGATTCACAGAAATCTTCCAAAATAAATTTCAACTTGTATCTTCCACCAAATCCCATGTTCAATTATCTACCATATCGTCTTTTTCCGGCCCCCAAAGGTTCGTCAAAACGACGAGTCCTCAGACTCTATCAAGAGTGAACAACTGAGTAAGCTTAAAGCTGTCAATATGCTCAGAAGGACCATACGATAGCCGGTGAATGGTCGAATTTCAACGAGAAGTGTGAGACCAGATATAGAACGACCGCCGGTGGAAAGCAGCTCCTTTCTTTGATGAAGTGGAAGATGTGTGACGTTGTTTCTACTGCCTGAATAATAAGACTTGGACCTCTTTTGATTCGACGCCAAATTCAAATCAGACGTTGATGACCAGTTTCAAGGTTTGTAGTCCACCAAAGGTAGCCCGGAGAAAAATTAAGGCAGTATTTCCTCTTTTATGAATGCATTGAGAGAGTTAATAGGGATTCTCTGGTGGCTAATTCAAGGTTTGAAAGTCTGTAAAAGGGATTCAAAGATTTGCTTAGGAAAGTGGCCGATTGAGAAAAGTTTCTATTCTATGTTCGTTGCATGTGAAATCTCCCATGCACATAAAGATGGATAATTCTCTAAAAAATCATCAACTTTAGGTTCAATGACAATTCTGGCACAATTTTTTTTGTCTCATAAAAAAACGTCGATTTTAAGTCCAATAACGATTATGGCCTAATTTTTTTTTTCATTCTTTGAAAAATCACCAACTTGAACTCAAGTCCGATTGCCATTTATTTGGAACTAATTAAGACTCGTTTAATGAAGAATCTGTATTGAGTCGTTATCACTATCGTCATGAATTCGAAAATTTCAGTCACTGAATGACCGATTTAGCTAATCAGGAAATATTTGAGGCACTTGTACTATCTATGTTTGAAGAAGGTTCAATGAAGACTCTTAACGTTCAGTATTTAGGAAACCGAGTTAGTAAACATGATGCTTGTCGGGCTTCGGTGTATGCAATAACTTCATGTTGATTTCTTTATTATCCATTCAGCCACAACACTCTTGCCCAGTGAATTTGTAAGGTGAAGCGAATTAAGTATATGGTCACCGACAAAAGAAGGCCATCGATTGCTAATGGTCGGTGGCGTTTTATGAACTGGTTTTTTTTTTTTTTCGTTTATGCATCTTTTGAAGGCATGGAAATGATATTTACCTACTGCAAGGTGTAAATCTCTGAAAGCCGAAACAGGCATGTACTTGAGACAATTGAATGAGCTGCTAAACAATTTTCAGAAGTGAAGATGAATTTACGATAACGACGGTTGGGACTTGAGTCAAAGTTGGTAATTTTTCATGGGATAAAAAAAGTTTGGGTCAGAATCGTCATTGAATCTAAAATTAGTGATTTTTTTAGGGAATTAGCTAAGAGTGTTTCCATCTTGTATTTTAATTTATTCTCTTTAAAAGGGTTCTTGAGTATTTTAATACTTAACCAGAGAGCATTAATAGTGATAGAGGTGCTTGCTTTTTAGCACATTTGTCTACTAGCTTTGAGTATAAGCGGCACCCCTTACTATCCGTGACCTCCTAAAGATTATCAGCGGATTTCGACCAAATTATCGATTATTAGCTTAAGAGAGTGGATAAAGAATTAATTATAAGCTTTTTTTTTTCGTCGAAATAAAGATTCTATTCATTAATAATCGAGAGAGTTATGCAGAATGCTTTCAAACTCCCAAAAGACAGTAAAAAAATCCAGAAAACAGATTCTACAGCTAAACACACACTCTCATCCTTTAAGAGTATATCTGATACCATATTTTCACGGCGGCCGATCACCAAAGTCCATGATGGGTATACACCGAATGCCATGGCTTACCTTGCATGTCCAGGTTCGACGACTCTATCACCAACATCGAACAATGACACCAACAACAATATGTTGAAAGAACACAGATCAGATATCTGTGGGAAACTCCCAGATCTATACCTGAATATAGATCGAGAGAGTAAAATCCGTAAATCTAGACCTAAATCTAAATTGGGATAGAATAGCGGCTTAATTACTTGCATATAATAATAATAATTATTATTATTATTTTTTGGGTAAGAACTTGCATATAATTATTTATACTCATAAACTCCCAAAACATAGTGAGAGAGCAAAGGAAAAACTACCTAGTAGAAAAACGAACACCTGAGCAGAGAAGAGTGAACTAGGACTAGCTTCCAAATCTAACCCCTCTGAGATGAAAAAGTGGCGCCTTTTTCAGCCTCCCGTTCTCCTCCGCAGGTTGTCGAAGCTGGCTGAGTAGAAACAGATGAGAAGAAGAGGCTGGAGTTCGGAGTTGGAGGGGGAGGGGGAGGGAGGGAGGAGGGAGGGAGCTCTCCCTCCCTAATACAAAGCAGGCAACGCTAACCCTGACTTAATTATAAACTGAACCGCTATATATCTGCTTGCACAATTTTTTCTCTTCTAATGCATTTATTAATTGTTTCATAGAAGCTGCTTCTGCTTCTACTAAAGTGGTTTTGCAAGCGTTCCACGGAAAGTTTTAAATCCATCTTATACACCTTGTTCACCCTCCTCTAGGTTATCGTGTTAGCCCCAGCACAACCTTAATCAATGTGAAGCTCCCTCTGGTTGAGCTTTTATGATGTGCTCTAGCGAGCCATAACCTCGAGTTTCGTTTAGAGCAGGCCATGGCTACAACTTAGCGTGGCCAAGCTCTGATAGTGCTCGCCTTTGAGCTTAGGTGAGCGAGGGGCAGTAGCTCACACTCGACGTCGCACCAGAGAGAGGGGCAAGTGCCCCACGAGTCACGAGACGACGGTAGGTAGCGCGTTAGTGGCAGGGGGCGGCGGACACGATGGCGGCAACAGTTGTTTAGCTTTTCGTTCTTGGGGTTAGGGAGTAGTTGGAGGATAGGGGGTTTTCGAAAGGATGCCCTGCCAAGATGCTATCTTGATAGGGTGTACCCGATAAATTTGGATCGTCCCTTCCACAACGGACGGTCCTGATCACTTAAAAAATAAAAATAATAATAAAATCTCAACAGGAATTTAAAAAGATTTGAACAGTTCGTTATTAAATGGACCGCCTAGATTTATTCGGGTACACCCCGCTAAGATTTCGATTTGGAAGGGTATCCAAATCTTTCGAATGAGGGCGAACTGGTGTCGATTTCAGAATCTTGGGGGTGGGGACCATTTTCCGTTTCATTGAAGAGCATTTACAAAATATTTAATACAAATTGCTAGTACCTTCCTAATTTATTAGCTCGGTCGGTAAAATTTGTTTTAGATAGTAAAAATGATTTGATAATTTGCTTTAGAGTGGTATGAAATCTATGGGCCCATTATCCCAAAATATCTTCAACTTGAGTATTTATGACAATTATATATATATTTTTTTGTCTCATAAAAAACCTTGAATTTTTACTTTTGTTCCAATTCTGATACCGTTAGCATTTAGTTAATTCCGCGTGACATTTTCACGTCGTTAATGAGTTACACCTCAGCAAAGCTAACATGAAAAAATCTTCGAACTTCTCTTCCGTTGTTTGCTTTCCCTACATATTACTGAGAGATACAGGGTCACTCAAAACAACTCATTTTTGTATTCTCTTTAACACTCAATAGCCCGAAGAACGGCTAGATATAAAAATATTTAGATGAACGACCTAAATTATCGTCATCCCCGAAACCTACTATTTCTAAATTATGAAAATTAATTTGTAAGTTCGACGAGAATATTTAAGCCATGTAGGATTAACTAATTATGATTATGGACGGAAGGCCGAAGGTGATATACTTACGATAAAAGTAAAAGTTGGAGATTTTTTATGATACCAAAAAATTTCGAATATAATAGGGATAAATGATAAAGTTGAGGGTTTTTTTTTTATATTAGATCGGTAGAATTGGGACAATAGTAAAAGTTTGGGGTTTTTTATGAGACAAAAAAAGTTTTGGATATAATTATCACTAATGCTAAAGTTAGCCGATTTTTTTTTTTTTGGTTATGCCTAAATCTATGTAGTAGCGTCCCGAATCAACAAAGAGAAGAGAAGCATGGAGCACGATGCTTCGGTAACCAAAGAATGGGAGGCTACCGCCCAGAATGGTTGAGGTGCCTAGGTACACTTAGAGCGAGATGGGCCCTTGTGTAAATTGGCTTTGTTGGTGTAATTTGAACGTTCTCTTTTCCTACACATAATCGGATGCAAGCAATGAGGAGCTCCCTTCATTGCTCGAACCTTAGCATGCCGCATTTATTAGTGGTAGACCATTGTTAAAAATCACGTGACAGGAAGGTGACGCAAACTTGTACAATTTGTCGGGGCGGTGTCAGGGAAATTCAGCTGAAGCATTATCATTTGTATGCATCTCACCAACTGCGTGCGTGGGACTATTCTGGGTGAAGGCCACCTAACCGACCAAAGGCTTTAATTTAGACGGTTTACAAGATTTTCATGGTACTTCGTGAGTTTCTAAGTAGTCGAATTCTATGCTCATGCCACCTGCATTATGAGAAACTGGCAAGCCATAGACATAAACTATGTCTCGGCATGTCTGTATCTTGTGGGGTGAACTGGTGTTTACGGTTTCCATGGATTAATGATAAAGTTGTGGCCTCCACTTACATGACTATGTTCAGCTAAAACTAGAAGTGACAAGCCAAAAGAAAAAGACTTGCTTAAGGATTACTTGAAGCGCACTTCGTGCAAACTTTAGTCTTCTTGTCTCTTGGAAAACGAGGTCCAGATGCATTCTGAAAACATAGTGGAGAATTCCTAGTCGGAAGTCGACTTCATTGGAGTATTTGAGCTCCCGAGTAATGTGTGGGAAATGAGCAAATCTTGTACCAACCCTCAGCCTGCATCTTTTTCGCACCTCTCTTCCAATTCTGGGCAAGCTGTGACTCTTTGGTGGCTAAGGGATGCAAGCCTTCGTATTCCTTCAGGTAATGATGCCAACGAAAGGACACCAGATGATGTCGACCCGTTGAAGTGATTGAAGCGATTCCATCTGCTCTGGTAAAGCCTCCAAGTTGAAGGACTTTCTGGCATAGAGGCATTCGAGATTGCTGACCTGTAGAAGCCACTTTGTCGATAAATCGAGCTCCTCACGACACCGAAGAGAGATAATTTCTTAAGGTTCGATAGAAGTCGCATACTGAGCGGGAGGGAAGTTAGCCAGCCAAGGACAATGGTAGATGCCAAGGATTTCAAGTGAAGTGAGACACTGCAAACTCTCCTCATGCAAACAATCCAGAGACTCAATCTCTGAGATTATTGAGGCCAATCAACTGACTTATCAACTCTGGATTGACATTACTCAGCTTTAATGCTTTCAAGATGTGGAGTCAGTGGCATGGCTTTCCAGATTTCACAATAAGCAATCCGGAGTCTCGGTAGATTGTGAAATGATGTTGAAGTGGATGAATAGTCTGACTCCATGTATTGCAAGGGCATATATAACAACGGTAGAGATTTCAGTGTTTGCAAGTACTGCAATCTTGTAATGGAGCTAAGAAGCCTTTTGAGTGGATAATTGCAAGATAGATCGAGATACGTGTGATGCTTCAACTTACAAATGGACCTTTGGACCTTCTTGACGTTTGTTGCGTGTAGTTCCAAGATGCGCGAGCTCTTGAAACTTTTAGTAAGTTGGCGTAGATCTACTTTACTTGGTGGTTCTCTTTGTTGCATTACCTAATGCGTAGTTTCTGATATAGCAGAAAGAACTGTTCTCACAGCACTTGCTTTCAAGCGTGAGATTTGGGACTCAAGGAAAAGCTGTTTTTTTTTTTTTACAAGACAGGAAAAAGATTTATAGTAGAATTGAGATTGGACCTATAGTTGGAGGTATTTTATGGGATAAAAAAAACAGTTAAGAGAGTAAGATTGAGAGTTAATTAGGGTATAAGACCGATCATAAACGGCTACCTTACCCGGTTTTCCTAATTAATTCTACTTCGTACATTAGTATCTGCGCATATGTGTTCCATTAGAGGGAAAAAATAGAGAGAGAGAGACAGCAAGATGAAAGTAAAAAGAAAAAGATTTCATACACGAGAGAATAGGAGAATGTGAAACCGCGAACGTCAAGTTTCCGACATTACTTGTTTGTTCTTTCATAACAGACATTTTTCTGCTCTTGAATATACAATTTGGAACATGCTTTAACAGATGTTGGTTGCTTGAACATCTTTATACTGTCGGAAATGGGTGCGACTTGATTCATGAGGATGAATAGGAAGCTGTCTTTGCCCTCTTATTACACACTTTACCAACATGTTAAAGGCGGCGGATTAGTACATACGGTATACGCATAGAATGAAAGAAAGAAAGACGAACAGAATGCTCACCGCCGGTGCCTGTATTTGCTCTTCTCCGGCAACAATGGAACTAAAAAGGTTCAGTTTCAGTAAAAGCTGAAACCCGGGTAAACCAAAACTGCTTTGCTGATTACAAATTCTGCACTTGAAAAGATCGACTCAGCCTGATCCAATTGCGAATCTGGCCAATCACTATAATGTCGTTGCGATTCAGCTGGCCATCATTCAGTATGTGCATCGTGCAGAGAACATCCGGCTCGCTCTTCACTTGATATGCAACTTCTGCATGTCAATCTCATCTATCGATCTCCTTCATAGACATAGCGACTTCATTGGCTATGTTGCAGTGATCCAGTGTGGTTGACTGATGTCCAGTTCTGTGCATAAATTGCTGCTTCACTTTATCGATCATCCTTATTAGCCTCGTGTTTAAGAAACAGTGTGTAAAGTAACACGTTCCACGAATCTGGGATTCCGGGCAGACACCAATGGCTACAGTCCTGTCTATGAACAGGTACTGGACCAGCATCGGAGCCCAGATAGTAAAGAGACGCATGGCCATCTTTCCTCCGAGAAGTCATGTGAGTTATGTTCAGCAAGTCAAATTTAACTGCCTCTGGTGTGCTTGAATGAGCCGACAATACGTCAGAGACAACCCTGAATTGAGACCATGTTTCCGGTGTGGCTGACGAGGAGCCCAACTCAGGCAGGGTCTCCAAATGACAGCTTCCTCCATTCCTCCAGTCCCCCCCTCTGTAAAATTTGTCACCAAATTGGTCATTTGTTGCAGAAAGATTTTGTATTTTAATTGTCAAATGTCGAAGCACTTTTATTGCGGTAGTTGAATCTAATATGACAGCCATGTACTATTGAGTGCCCACGTGTATAAGAACTTAGAGAGAGTGATCCAATGCAACCTGGAAACAGTCCCTTGACTATGGCTTCGCGAGTCAAACTCGGGCGTGGAAAATACTGCTAAACTTTGAACAGGTGCACAAGAAAGTATTGTAGGCATATCATTTGCTCTTACACCATAAAGAATAGTCGATTCAATAAACAGACGATATAATCACAAGAGGTTTATAGGATTGGTATGGTGAAGGACCAAAAAGTACAATGACATGTCAGAACTTGTGAACAACGCCGAGTAGAGAGTCAACTAAATGTATTTAATTGAATGCAAATAACAATGGGGTCAATTTATTCATATTTGTTATAACAACACTTTATGGGTGTTTTGATCACATAGTTTGAGAAACTGAATAAGCTAGGCATAGTAACTTATCAAGGAAGCACATGTACCTGAAATGCACTGGTGCAAATGTGCGAAAAACAACCTGTGTCTTGTTTGTATTGACCTCAATCCGTATCCACTGCAAGACAGTCTCGATTGCTCGCTTATGCGCATCTTCTATTGCCATTTCCAGCTTCACCTCCGACCCTTCTTGGAAATAACAACCACTGAAACACGGTAGTGCAATTCGATGTGAGACAGTTGCTACGGCAAGAAAGATCAAAACATAATCAACTGCAGGCTTTATCTAACAAGTAGCTCTTCCATGACTCAAAGAACTTGCTGCTGCTGCTTGCCAGGACCAAAAAAAATAACATCGTACAAACCCGATAAATTACGTTCATTTCAACTAAACAATGAAAGGAATCGCTAGATGGCCAGACTGGTTCAGAGTTTGGAACAGCAAGTTGGAGAGCGCACAACAAGCTAATCAAAGAGCTAAGCAGCACTGTCCAAACACCAATGCCTTGCTGATCAAGAAAAGACTGATAACATAAAGGCCAGCTACAGCAAAGTAGATGAGTAGAAACCAACATACAAGGACTCTCCTCCATCATAGTCAGGTGTAAGTTTGTCAGTAGCAAACCATACACCTTGTCGACTACTCCAAATTTTGAAAAAGTTCCCGACTTGCACAATATACTTTTCACTTATTACCACCCTTATGCTCATATTTAATTAAGCCTAGTAAGAGCCTCTGCAATTCTAATTCCGACTGGCTTGTATTTGTAAATGATCGCTACCAAGCAGGTGTTACATAAGGTCTCATCAAGGTCAACTAAAAGCTCCCAATAGAAAATTAGCAACAGAAGTTTTATGCATATGCCAACATGACCGAAGTCTTACGGAAATTAGCGATGGATGATAAAAGAAATAAGGAAGAACTTGCATGAGAAGATCAAATTTACCCTCTTATGGTTTTCTCGAAGTTCCACCAGTGCCCAGTGTTAAAGATCAGCATGTCCGCATCTCTCCACTTGGAACAGGTCCAGTCCATATGATCTAATTTCAGGGTTGTTTTGATCTTATCAGGCGATCCTGGCGGAGGCCGGCTTTGCAGCACCAGAAACGGAGCTCTATAGTACTCCAGAGTACAGTTGAATTCCTTAAATTTGAACACCAAGTAGCCTTTGTGCTTTGTAATCGGACTACCATTCACTTCATAGATCGAGTCCTGATCAGAAACTGCAGACGAGAGCATGCACATGAGGGACTCCCATTGGTTTCTCCCGATAGAATCCCCCACAAAAACAAGCCGCTTGTCCCGCAGTTTCTCCAGCATCAATTTTGCATTGAATCTGGTGTTGCAAGACATTATCAATGTCGCAGGCCAATGTTTTGCAACATTAATATCAAACCAAAGAGCATGTCATCCGAATGATTTATGAACTGCATTGCCAACTAACATTACATGAACATCTCATGCTTCTACATCACATTCAGAATCTAAGTGGATATTATCTTGGATGCCAACATCAATGTTTCATTAGTATAAAACAAGAACAAACAAAGAAATAAGGGGCTAAAAGATCTACTACTTTAATTCCTGTTTCAAAAATAGATAATTTTGTATCTAACTGTATAAAGGCGGGCGCAGATCTATGAATAGGAGATGTTTCCCGAGCCTATAGTGAGTTACAGACAGGGTTCGAAAAGGTCAAATCTTGGATGATTCCATCACACTAGATAGATATCATATTCATGGAATACGATTCACTTTCAAGATGCCTTGGTGGTGAAATGGGATCTCTTTCTCCCTGAAAAATTCTTTCAAAAATTTATCTACGGTGATTGGATTGATGATAAAATCGAATCCTGGGTCGCGAAGCACGAAAGCTAGGATCTTTCAGAAAATGGATTCTATATCAATTTCTCTATGAAACCGAGATAACGCTTTTGGGGGCGGGAGTGCTTGGTCGCTGGGCTTTCCTTTTCCTCAACCAATTCGTAAGTGGAGAATAGAAAACAAAGGATTATTCGCTTTCTTCTTAGTCTGAAACTAAACATATTAATTGCTCAGGAAATCTACCATCCACCCAGAGGGGTTTCAATAAAATCCAATCTTTGAATCTGTAAAGCAACTAACATGGTAGAAAAAGTGAACCAATTGATGGTTGTGTGAGAGAGAGAGAGAGTTTGTCTTCATCACTTGAAAGCTTCAGGTCAGTTTAAAAAAAGTCACGGGAGGGGCTTAGTAATGTGGGACTCCCCTCCAAACAAGATCAGCGTGAAGGAAACAAACAAAATGCAAGGTGTGGATACTGTGACAATGTTTGAAAACTGAAAAGTACATTTGTTACATCCACTACAATTCAGCAACTTTTCCGACCAATGCTAGCACAAAAATCCTCACAAAGAAATAAATTCCATTGCATATTTCGATGAAAATACGTGAAAAATCTAACAAAATTAGTCACTTTCGTGCAAGAGGATTCAATTCAATTTTAACCACATCTTATCAAGATTCAAGACCCATTGAAAATTGCCTCACGGATAAGCAAATCCGCAAAACAAAAAATTACAGAGAGACAAGTAGTCCCAGGTAATCATTACCTGATACAATCCAAAAGACAACACTGTTTGATTCCACAGAAAATCGTTCCCACAGAGAAGACCAAAACCAAAATTTCTCTAGCAAGAACTGCAAACAGAAAGTGAAATGAATTAATTTGTCAAGAACCTGGGCAAATTGCAACTTCTGGGTTGCCATCTCCACTTGGTGTAGAACGAATCTGGCCGTCCATTCTCAGAGCACCTGAAGCCTTCGTCCAAGAATCTGCAGTTTCTGGACTCGTACAAGGGATAACTGTCATCCCAAACCCAATCCCCATCAAACAAATCGCACCCATCATCGCCATTTCTCTCCAAAAAGTCGAACTTTTGAACTTCGCGATTGTCGGCATTCTCGTGCACCTGCAACCACACGAACCTCTCTGATCTCCCGGAGAACTTACTGTACCCTCTCCTGTAGTCCAAGTAAAAGAAGCCGCAGACCACGCAGAAAGTGACGAGGACGAAGCCCAGCACCCCCACCGACGGCTCGAAGAGCCTCAGGCGCTTGAACTTGTAGCAGAGTTCAGAGCTTGGCATGTTCATGGCATGCGGGCGTCTGATTCCCCTCCCTCTCTCTCCCTCACCCTGTCTCTGCGTTTTGGGAAAATCACAAATGTTGTCGAACCGTGTTCTTCATTCCCTCTGGGTGGGTTCGGTTACTCCTGTCTCGCTCTTTTGCTTGGTGTGTCAGGTACGTATTCGGGTCCCGAGTCGTTGAAGGGGTGTGAAAGAAACGGCAAGAAAGCAGAAACAGAAAAAGGAGGGGCCTCAATGAAGCAAAGAAGCTTCCATGGCTGAACTGCACACACTTTCCTTCTCCGCAAGAGAGAGAGAGAGAGAGAGAGAGAGAGAGAGCGAGAGAGAGAAAGGGAAGAAATTGCAGGGAGGGATGGATTTGAAGGGAGTGGAGAGAGATGCGATTGACGATGAAAATGGAGTGACGAAGAAATGGGGTTCGTGGGGAAGTGGGGGCGAGAGCGCTTCTTGCTGTAAAGTGGATTTCTCTCTTTCCCCTTTTATCTTCCCTTTAAAAATAATTTCTGGAATTCTAATATGTTAACGGCTATGGAAAATCTCGACGGCGACTCTCCACGACAGGAGGTGCCCCGTAACGCTGAGAACCGTGCGTGTTGATTGGTTCGTGCGATGCACGCGCCTCAGTAGCGCGTGGAGATTCTGCTCATGGTCCCGACACGACAGCAACCGGTGCGCAATTTCAATTTCCCACTCAGCACAAGCTAGTGAAGCAAGAAAAACGAGCAACTTCATGGTCGGCCTAAAGATTCACGCTTAGAGCCGTCTATTTTTCAAGTTTAAGGCGCTGCTCAATTGATTGTTTTCCATGCTACTATTGTAATAACTGGCTCGCTTATCGCAAATGTAAAAACTTAAGACTTTTCAAAAGAATTGTAGACACATATCTTAATCCATAAACAATAGGCTGAATTGCTATTTGAGTCGTGATTTTAGAATGATAAAAACCAAAAATAATATGAGTATTATTAAATGAGGTTCACAACATATTTAGACCCAACTCATTTCTACGACTTTCTTTTTACTCTCTCATGTTTATTTAATCCGGCGTTTGTTCAATCTGTGCTCTCTCTTCGGTTTTGGTAAAAATTTTCCAAACTTTTGGTTAAATAGAAGTGTTTTAGCAATATATATATATATATATATATATATATATATATATATATATATATATATATATATATATGGATCGGGCATGTGTTGGTCACTAGATCTGTATTGCATAAAAAATATATATATCAATTTGAGTCATGATGTTTTCAACCCGACCCTACTCGATTGAACCGTTTAATAAAACCTTAGTCCATCTTGAATTGATTTCTTTCCCGATTATGGTGATTTAGATCTAATGGCTTGTAACGAAACCAAGCTCCCTACCTAGAGGGTTGCCATCTCTAGACATCTGTTCCCACTCTTTTTTTACGGTAAATGAAGTGTGCATAGGCAGAGGAAATAAAGAAGGGAAAGTGAATATATGGTTTTGTTTTACTATAGACCTATTTTAATTGGTAATTATTCGATGCGTGCTGGATTAATATCATGAAAACTTCAAACTAATATATTTGTGATAAATTTACCTCAAATTATTTCTTTGACCACAAAAAAATTTAAATGAGTACACCTATAACAAATTTACCTTAAACTTTTTTTTGACCAAAAAAATTCTCAAATTAGTACAAATGTGATAATACCAAAAACTTCAAACTGGTACACTTGTGACAAAATTACCCTCCATTAGTTTTTCGTTAACTTTTACTATCAAATTTTTGAATTGGATGACATGCAACGATTTACGAATCTACCAGTTTGGGATTTTCGTTGTATTAACCCGATTTAATGGAAATTGATACATGGTAAATTTGGCACATATATACCAATTGAGATTTTTTATGGCTAAAAAAATAGTTCGAGGTAAAATTATCATAGATGTATCAGTTTGAGGTTTTTGATAGTTAAAAAAATAATTTGGGGTAAATTTGTCATAGATGTATCAGTTTGGAGTTTTTCATGGTAATAACCCACAAATGAACTGGGTGCTCAAACAGTTTCTGATTGCCTCTCTTTGTATTAGTTGAGATAAAAAAGTTTGTCAATGGATTTCGTGCATCAAATTTAGTCATGGTGTCACGCCCCAATTCTCGAGCATACACCATCCCTACCATATCGCCTCAGGTCATAAGAGATAACGTCCTAGGCTCATTACCAACCCATTTATTTTATCTTTGATTATATGCATGCGGAAATGTGCAACTCCTAAACATCAAATCAAATAACAGGATGGTTAAACATCAATCATATCAAACAAATCACGGTAGCTTACAAAGTCACTCTTTCATTTGTCTATCTTGTTTAGACAATAATCACAAGCTATTCTTCGACTTCTAGAGGTTTGGTCTAATACGATCTCTGGGACTACTCCAATAAGTCCACATCTTTGTATCCACAAGACTCTGTCACTTGGAACCTAAAGATGTTATCCCACGACGGGGCGAGAAATAAATCTCAGTGAAGTCAAAACCTAAGCTCGATTAGGACGTTAATTCACCTAGGATATCATACCAAACCAACACGACATAACATCACAGAATAGACTTCTTAGCCACATGCAACTTACCCGCCAAGAAGCCACGCATAATGCGATGCAGACATGACATGACAGTTAAATAACCCAATCGAGGCAAAGCATCACATAGACACGACAGTCAAACAGCTCAATCAAGGCAAATCATCACAAGCTTATACATGCAGGACATCATACAATACCATTTATTAAGAAATGGGGTATATCACCCTGGCACACTGGTGATTTGGTGCTCAGTACACTGGTCAATTGGTACTCTTTCGGTGACACCAGGCATTGTCCCTTACTTTCGACGACTGCATCTAGCAGTCCATGTGATATTCGTCTATCGCGACACAAAACAACCAGGAATCTCTTCCGGGCTTCAGTCCGTTACAATCTATGACCAGCATCCATCAAACTGGTGTCATAGAATGACGTGCTTTCGACAAGTCATATTCTTTCAATTTTCACAGTACGATCTTGTTAAGACCTTGGCAGGAATCTTATCGTCCATCATATGACCATAGATTACATCCGACGATTAATCAATTTTATCATCTTTGATTTAGGTCGGATCAAAGATGATAAAATTGATTTATTGTTGGATGTAATGTATGGTCATATGATGGAACGATAAGATTCATGTCAAGGTCATAACAAGATCGTACCGTGAAAATCGGGAGAGGGTTGCGTCAGGTGTAGCAAGCTGGTTATAAAAAGATCTAATTTTATGAGATGAATCCTATTGATATTTCGTTGGAGCGTACCCTTCTTAGCGACGCGTTGCATCGGCGCTCGAATGTAGTAAAAAATGAGCAAGGGTCCTTGTACCAAGATAGATGAGTGTAGGGGGTAAGGAAGCTAGCCTTGGGCCATCATTCCCAAAGCAATGCGCTACATCGGTGCTCGAGTGTGGTGATAAGTGAGCAAGGGTCCTTACACTTTTGCGGATGAATGCAAGGGGTAAGAAAAGTCTAGGGGGTAAAGATTCGATTGGGGAGTTGAAACGTAGGAACCTTAATGGGTAAGTTGAGGGAGTTGGCAGATACTTTTGCTAGAAGGAGAGTGAATATTGCTTGCCTGTAAGAGACTAAATAAAAAGAAGAGAAGGCTAAGGAATTGGAAGGCACCAGATTCAAGCTAAGGTACACAGGCACAACAAAAAGTATAAATAGAGTTGGGATTCTGATTGATAAAAATTTTAAGGATAGAATTGTTGATGTTAAAAGAATATGAGATATGATTATTTTAGTTCAGCTATTAATGGGTGATTTGATTCCTAATATCCTTAGTGTGTATGCCTCTCAAGTTGGACCGCAAACATACGAGAAGAGTAGATTTTAGGAAGATTTGGAAGAGATTTTAAGGCGGGTACCACACGAGGAGAAGATTTTCATTGGAGGTGATCTAAATGGACATGTCGGTCATAGAAATAGAGGTTTTAAAAGAGTTCATGGAGATTTTGAATATGAGACTAAAAATGAGGCTGATGAAGACATCTTGAGTGTGGCATTAGCTTATGATTTGATGTTGGTAAACATTTTCTTTAGGAAAAGAGAGTCACACCTAATCACTTTTCGCAACTGTCAAAATTGTAGTCAGATTAATTTCTTTCTTGCTAGAAGAGAAGACATAACCTCATATGTAGATTGTAAAATATACCTTGGTGAATGTGTAGCTACACAATATAAGTTGGTGATATTAGAGATTCGGCATAACAAAGTATAGAATATGAAGAGAAGTGCGCAACACTTCAGAGAAAAATGATGGAAGTTACATGATGAGAAACAAACAGAATTCAAGGAAAGAATGCTACAGGAAGTACCATGGCGACTGGAGGGTGAAATAAATATGATGTGAAAGAAGATGTCTAACTGCATTCAGAGAGAGACAAAATGGGTGTTAGGAGAAATTAGAGGGAATAGACATCAAGTAAAGGAAACTTGATGATGGAATGAACAGATGGGGGAGACAATTAAGCAAAAGAATGAGTGTTTTAGATGTCTACATAAATGTCCTAATGAAGAGATTTGCTAAAGTTTAGATTGACGAGAAAAAGTGCCAAGAAAGTTGTGCGGAAGGCTAGAGATAAGGTTTTCATCGATATGTACAAGAAACTTTAGAGCAAAGAAGGAGACAAAGATATTTATAGACTTGCAAAATCAAAGAACAAGAAAAGTAAAGACCTGACATAGGTTAGATGTATCAAGGATGAAAATCAAACACTTTTGGTAAGAGATGAAGAAGTTAAGGGCATGCAGATGAGTTATTTTAACAAACTATTCAATAGTGAGAGCGATAGAAGTGAGGTGGATTTGAAATATGATTCTGATCATTTAAATAGAAGGTTTGTATATAGAGTTAAAGTATGGGAAGTTAGGAAGGCATAAAAAAATATAAAGACTAGTAAAGCCTTGGGAAACGATGATGCTCCTATTGAAGTGTGGAGAGACTCAAGAAATGTAGCAATAAGTTGATTGACCAGCCTTTTTAACAAGATCCTCCAAACTAATAATATGCTTGATGAATGGAAGAAGAATATATATGACGTCCTGAAAATTTGACTTTTGTAAGCGCCTGAATTCAATAACAAGTATATTAAAATTGAATTACAGTCGATAAATATTTTAGACCATAAGGACTGAAGAGATGAAAATTTGGATGAATTTTGAAGTTTCGGTTATTTTAGACTAGGTTTCAAATTTTTAGCTGCTGCACATTAGGATTTCAATTTCGCGCTTGAGACTAATCCCGATTGAGCCTGGCCTGCGAAATTACCAAAATTTTCCCTTTGTCCAGTGTATCAAAATTTTATTTCGGTCCGATTTGACAAATGACCATTTTGCCCATCCTTATACACATAAGACAAGATTAATTATTTGCATATGAGATAAAAGAGCCTCAAAAGTCCTTGTGGGGCCCACACTCCCTCTTCCCCATGCTCCTCTCCCATCGACCGTAGATCTCTCTCTCTTCTCTTTATTTTTGTTTTCTTCTCTGCTTCTTTTTCTTAGTTTTTCTTGTGGACAACACCCCCCTCCGACCGAACTTCCTCCTCTTCCCCTTGGGTTTTGCGCGACCACCGCTCACCACCGTCGACCATTACCCCAGCCACTCCTTGTCGTCGCGTGGACCCAGTCCCAACCGTCGTTCGTCGTCGGATGACCGTGAAATAGCTCGGGGAAGACGTGCCCTGTTTTGGGGCCCCATGACCCGAGGACTCCTCCACCTCCTTCGGCCATTTTTGCCACCACCGACGCCAACCACCACCTCACCGTCGACCACCACTCTTCTCCTGACCACCCCTACCCAGCCACCCCGGCCGTTGGTCGCCGCAAACCGCCCCAAAGCCCCTGGTACCCTGTTTTAAGGTTGGTTCGGGTTTTCTTCGAGCCTGGCCTAACTCGACGCCATAGTCGCTCGCCATGGCTGCCGATCACCTCGTAAGACTCTCCTCTAGTCCTTCAAAGTTGGCCGACGTCAACCGCCCTACGTGGAGCCTAGAAACAGCCCTGACCACCTTCCATGCTTCGGCGCTGTGAAATCTCTATTATGGCCAGTTTTGTTTTTTGCTGTTCCGCCGCCTCCAGCCGTCCTCCACTGCTCTCTTCCGGTCCTAACAGTCCCTTCGATCCCCCGGTGAGCCCTCTAGCCCTAGCCGGCCTCACCTTAGCCCGGGAGGTCGAGAAACCCCATGAAACAGCCTTATTCCCCTATTTTCCTAAACTGGCAGGTTCTGTTTTGGCCGCCGACCGCTGTCCACTGGAGCTTCGTTGTTGGCCACCTGTCCTGGCGACCTTGCTGGATCTCCCCGTGGTGTCCCTGAAGTTTTAGTTTGAGTCGATCGCGCGATAAACCCTAGGTTTGCCTAGAATCACCGCCGCCGTCCGTTGAGGCCGCTCGAGTTAACTCACTCAGTGAGTTGACCCTAATCCTTGGTTAGGACGATAATTGGATCTAGTATTAGTCGATTAGCTAATTGTGGAATTTAGATACGCGATCTGGGCTGGTTTAGATAAAAATGTGGGTTAGGTTAAATGGCCGATCGATTTGGTTAGTTTGATCAATTAAATTTTCTATGGCTATTTGTGGTAAAATAACAATTAATTGGTTAATTTGTGGTTTGATTGCGAATGAGCGAGAAGTTACAGACGAGCGAGCAATTAGAGTTATAAATCAATTGATTAATAAAAGATATAACACGAATTGAGTTCGATATTGCCTAATTGGATTGATTGCTCGTGAATGGGTTATTGACCTTATTGATTTGGTCGTCTCGCTGAAATGCCTGACCGAGAGTCTTAATTAGCTTTGAGCCAAGTGTGTCTGCATTTTGGTGCGAATATTGACATTAACCGAAGATAAATAATAGATTGCTTGCCGAGTGTGAATTGCGTGGTCATATAAGGGACAAATGACGTTACTTGGAAAGTTGGCATTGTACTATTGGTACTCATGCCGTACTTATGTAGAGAACCTCGCAACTTGTCAGAAGCACGATAATCCATGCCCCGTGCCAGTCGTACAGTCTTAAGGGATTACCGAGTACCAGTTGCAACTTGTTGTGGACCGAAACTCCTTTTCAAGGAATGGCTACTTGCCGAGCCGTGCTAGGTATATTGAATACACCGCTTGTAGTAGCCATCGCTGAAAGGGTAAAAGTGAACGTAGCCTGGTCTTGTCAGATGAGTGCGGGATCGCATTATTTGTGAATCAATCACGCCAGTCGCGTGGGTCATTATTAATAAATGGATTTGTGTGGTGTCCTGTGTATACTTGAGTCGTAGTACCTTGGTTGGTTATTTACGATTTGGTGGCTATACTTTATTTATGTATGTGGATATGCTTTATGATGATTGTTGTGCTTAGGATATT
This sequence comes from Rhodomyrtus tomentosa, assembly GCA_028455895.1. Classification (NCBI taxonomy): domain Eukaryota; kingdom Viridiplantae; phylum Streptophyta; class Magnoliopsida; order Myrtales; family Myrtaceae; genus Rhodomyrtus; species Rhodomyrtus tomentosa. Next base: position 40,028,316 of record JAPCWY010000003.1, on the reverse strand, counting down.
TTGGACGAATCAGTGTCCTACCAAGTTTAGGCTTAATTCATTGAGATTTATTTCTCACCCCGTCGTAGGATAACTTTTCAGGTCTAAAGTAATGGAATGGCCTGTGCGATTCGGCATCCCTACTTACTCGTCACATGATATTACGCCACATCCGGTGTCAGGTACGGATCAGGTCTGGGAGCGTCAGGTCACGACTATATGGGTCGATGAAGGTATGCCACATCTGATGGAACATCTCTTCAATGCCCAGTATTTTCGTGATGAGATTGATCTCTACGGCCCGATTCGTGAGTTTGAGAGACTGCCTATTTAGGGGGTTGTTAATGCCCCTACTTGGGATCCAATGGACGTTGATACACCTGATGGGGAAGTAGTGGATCCCGAACCCGGCATACAGCCCGAGCCTGAGCCCAAGCAGTCTGTAGCTCCCTCTGTACATTTTAGTTAGAATTTCGCTGATGACTCTAATGACCTAGCTCTCCTGATTGATTACGATGATCCGGATATCGTTTTTCCCTTAAAGGGTTAGGTCCTCTTTTGTCGTCAGGGAGGTGATGACGTCTTTTGTGAGGGGTACTATTTTGGAGTAGATGAGAGTTAACCTTACTTAACTCGTTTATCTTTTTGAGAGTCCTAGAGGGCCGCCCCAAAGCATAGGGTTGTATATACTAGCTGTTAACTTTGTATGATTATAGATAATCTATTTTCATCAATTTTATGTTTGTGCTTGGTTGTCTGGCTTTTCTGCTTTTCTATCCCATGTTGATTTTACTATATAGAAGTTTTGCACGTTCCGCATGCGCAGTACATCCTCAGATCGATAGTAGTTGCTTGGGATGCTATCATTTATGACCTAGTGGCGGTTTGGCAAGGGATGTTGCGGGTTCAAGAGTCGGGACATGACATTTCCGCCCAGGGTGGTATTAGAGCAAGGTCAGCCTGATCCATTTGGTCATTGGCCTGGAGTAATAAGGAGCGTTAGGAAATGAGATAGTTAGTAGGATTTTTATTGTTATGCCCGTGATTATTAGTTGTGTGGTAAGATTTTGGGGTTGCCTTCTGACCGCATTTTGTTATGGGGTAAGCAGGACTCCGTATCTTTTTCGCAAAAATGAGCGGACACGGTGAAAGAGCACCCTGAGCACCTCGAAAGAGATCTGTGAGGCCAGTTGAGGAGTTAACTGACGTTGGAAGAGCACCGCATATAGTGTCCCTAGTTGCATCCCCTGCCGCAGCCTCTGGTGCTGAACCTGCTGGAGGGGAGCTGACTAGATTGAAGTTATGCAAGCTTTAGGGGCCATTGAAAATTTGATGGGACAACAAGTAAGGAATCAAACTGCAGCTACTGTCGCTGCTGTTGGGCCCCCTACTTGTGATCCTACATACAGTTCTGCTAGTGAATCCACCACCTGCACTTGGGATTGAGGAGTGTAGGGCTCAAAAGTTGGTGGAACAGTTCCTCAAGTTGAAGCCGCCTCAATTCATTGAAAATGGAGACCCTGAAGCTGCTACCCGATGGATCAAAGGGATGGAAAAGGCGTTCAATTTACTGCGACGTTCATATGAGAATAAGGTTACCCTGGCCGTCTATCAACTTGAAGGGAACATTAGTACTTGGTGGAGAGCTGTTAAGGATAGGACTTTTCCCGAAAGTACGGTTCCGGTATGGAATACTTTTGTGGAGGTTTTTAATAATAAATACTTCTCGAAGACAGCTAGAGAGAAAAAGATGGCTGAGTTCTTCCGCCTCCGCCAGAACCAGGTGACGGTTGATCAATATGAGGCAAAGTTTTTTGAATTATCCAAGTATGATCCGAGATTGATTGAGGACCCAGAAGACAATGTCAGAAGGTTCAAGGACGGGCTGAAGCCCAATATTAAGAGTGTGATGGCCCCACTTAATCTCTAGGACTATGACGATATCTATGAGAGGGCGCTGATAGTGGAACAAGAGTTAGTTGAAACGACTTTCGCATCTGGATCGCGGTTCACGTCTTCAAGCAGATTTGACAGGAGGCAAGGAAAGAAACCTATGTTTAGCAACAGAAACCACATCCCACCTAATCGCTGAAGGGCAATTAGCAAGCCAATATTTTGTTAGAGTGAGATGTGCAATTTATGCCACTAGAGGCATAGGCATGGCCTATGCCCGTTTAGGGGTGATGCTTATTTTGGTTGTGGCCAGTTGGGCCATCAAGTGAAGTACTGCTCGCAGAGGCAGGGCAGCCAGGCGTCGCCACAGTAGGGAGGACTGCCTAAAGGAGTTGTGCTGCCGAACTTTCAGAACCGTTCGCCAGCACAAGGTTTTGCTGTAACTCAAGAAACGGTGAAGGATTCACTGACCGTTATAGGTACGGTCCTCTTGCATAACCAAGTAGCATATACCTTGTTTGATCCTGGTGCCATGTATTCGTTTGTTGTGGATCAGTTTGTTAAATTATCTGAGTTGAACTTGGTGCCTTTAGATATTATGTTTAAAGTGTCTATGTCGTTCAATGATAGTTTAGTGGCTGTAGTAAGCTATCCTGATTGTAGACTTGTTATGGAGGGTTACGAAAGTAAGATAGACCTGATTATGCTGGAGATGTCCGATTTTGACTTAATTGTGGGAATGGATTGGCTGACGAAGCAAAGGGCCACGATGGACTGCTTTAATAAGGTGATTCAATTTAATCCAACGGATGGTATTACTTTTGAATTTTTAGGTAATCAAGGAGGAATCTCAACGGTGATGATATCGTCGTTACACGCGACTCGATTGTTGGAGAATGGTTGCCAATGTTATTTGGCTTGTGTAGTTGATACGTCTGTTGAGGAGTTTAAGTTGGAGAATATTGATGTTGCATGTGAATTTCCAGATGTTTTCCCTCAAGACTTACCTGTTTTGCCACCATAAAGAGAAATTGAGTTTGCGATAGAGTTAGCTCCTAGGACGAAGCCGATCTCTAAGGCGTCATATAGAATGGTATTGTCGGAATCGAAGGAACTCAAGGTTCAGATGCAGGAGTTATTAGATAAAGGGTTTATCCGCCCTAGTGCATCACCTTGGAGAGCGCCTGTTTTGTTCGTCGAGAAAAAGGCTGGGTCTTTGAGATTGTGTATCGACTACATGCAATTGAATCAGATGACTATCAAGAATAAATATCCACTACCAATGATTGATGACTTGTTTGATCAGTTGCAAGGAGCATCGATATTTTCTAAGATCGATCTATAGACGAGATGCCATCAGTTGAGAATCAGAAAAGTTAAGACACGTTATGAACATTATGAGTTTACTGTGATGCCGTTTGGTTTGACGAATGTTCCTGCTGCTTTTATGGATTTGATCAACAGAGTGTTCAGGGAGTTCTTGGATCGTTTTGTAATCGTATTTATCGATGGCATTCTAGTGTACTCGAAGAATTCTAAAGATCATGAGCAACACTTGAGAGTGATTTTGGAAACTCTGAGAGAGCATCAATTATATGATAAGTTCAACAAGTGCGAGTTTTGGCTAGCTCGCGTGGCATTCTTAGGCCATGTGATTTCTGCTGAAGGTATTGTTATGGACCCGTCTAAGATTGAAGTAGTTATAGATTGGCTAAGACCGATGACTGCTATAGAGATTAGAAGCTTCTTGGGTTTGGCAGGCTATTACAAACGATTCGTGAAAAAATTCTCAGCTATAGCTTCGCCGCTGACTAAATTGCTGAAGAAGGACATGAAGTTTGAACGGATAGACAAATGCGAGCGTAGTTTCAAGAGTTTAAGCATAGGCTAACTACAACTCCTGTTTTGACAATTTCGTCTGGTCCTAGTGGTTATGAGATTTATAGTGATGTTTCGCTTAGAGGACTGGGTTGTGTTTTGATACAGCATGGTAGAGTAGTAGCGTATGCATCTCATCAGTTGAGACCGCACGAGTTGAATTGTCCCACACACGACTTGGAGTTGGCTGCGGTCATGTTTGTTTTGAAGATCTGAGACACTATCTGATTGGGGAAAGTTTTCAGGTGTATACCGACCATCATAGTCTGAAGTACCTATTTTTTCAGAAGGAGTTGAACATGAGGCCGTGCCGATGGATGGAGTTACTTAAGAATTATGACTGCGAGATTGTGACATTTCGAATTCTGACCCTCTCGAGGCTATTGAATGGAAGGATATCGATCGATGCGTTTCAGTTGTAACTCGCTCGAAGTTGGCCACTCTTGAGTTGTCTAACCAAAAGGAAAAGACTGACGCAGAGTTGTATACGTGGACTTAGAAAATTTGCATGAAAAATGATACTTTGACCATAAAATTGTCGAGGGAATATCTTGGACCAGCATAGATCGATCTAGGAACGATCGTGGAATGTCTTGCTAGCGTTATACGTTGGGACGCGGGTGATTTCGCTTATTCAATGTGTTATTTACGAGAATTTCCTAAATCAGATTTCGATTATCAGGATCGAAGGAACGAACAATAAATCCTCATAATTACATGACAATCAAAGTCGCCACGGCTTAAGAGAAATCTCAAGGTCGATACACGTAGCGCCTGCAAGAGTTGCCCGTTAGTTTGAGATAAACTAGAATTACAGTCGACAAGAGTTCAACATGAAATTGGACCTCGAGATTTGGGTCTTGGACATTGAGGAATTCCAATGTTTGAATTGAATTGGACATCGCCTTATCGAGGGTGGTTTATATTGAAAAAATAGAATTTCGGATGAGGAGTGCAAAATGACCATTTTGCCCCTCGACCTTTGGCTTGCCTTAAGAAAGAAATTTAGAAGGTCATTTTGATCATTTAACCCTCTATATGGCTGTCGAAAATGGTGTATGGATGTGGTCAAAGAAAATCAAAGTCATGAAGCAACCAATGGGAGGTTGCCAAGTATCAACTAATGGGAGGTTGCCAAGGAGGAGATTTTATCAGAAGCACATTGTAGCAGTTATATCTTCCATCCTGAGAGTACGAAGATGTATTAGAATTTGAAACAACACTACTGCTGGAACGACATGAAAACAGATATAGCCAAGCACGTGGTTATGTGTTTGACCTATCAGCGGGTTAAGGCATAACGCTACAAACCTGGAGGACTGCTGCAGCCTTTGGAAATCTCGAAGTGAAAATGAGAGCATATCGCATGGACTTCGTGATGGGCTTGTCAATGAGTCAAAGAGGGCATGATTCAATCTGGGTTGCAGTAGACAGGTTGACGAAGTCAGCACACTTCATTCTAGTAAGAAAGAACTTCGCCTTGGATAGATATGTAGAGCTGTATGTGAGGCATATTGTAAGATTGCATGGTGTGCCAATGACAATCACTTCTGATCGGGATCCTAAGTTCATTGCCATGTTTTGGAAGAGTCTGCAAATTGCTTTAAGGAAGAAACGACAATTTAGTACAACCTATCATCCGCAGATAGATGGCCAGTCTGAAAGAGCGATTCAGACCTTAAAGTACATGTTGAGAGCATGTGTTTTGGATTTCAAAGATAGTTGGGAGGAACAATTGCAATTGGTTGAGTTTGCTTACAATAATAGTTATTAGCAGAGTATTAAGATGACGCCTTTTCAGGCATTGTATGACAGAGCTTGCAGGACGTTAGTTTGCTGAGATGAGATTGGTAAAAGGAAGTTAACTGGCCTTAAGTTAGTGGAACAATCGATGGAAGGAATTAAAGTGATTAAAGACAGACTAAAAACAGTTCAGAGTCGCTAGAAAAGTTATGCAGGTAAAAGACGCAGAACTTTGAAGTTTCAAGTAGGCGACCATGTCTTTGTGAAAGTATCGCCTATGAGAGGTACATCTCGCTTTGGCAGGAAAGAAAAATAAAAGTTGAGTCCGAGGTACGTTGGACCGTTTGAAATCTTAGAACGAATTAGAATTTTGGCTTATCGTCTTGCGTTGCCACCCAGACTTGCTCAAGTGTATAATGTCTTCCACGTGTCAATGCTGAGGAAGTATGAGCCGGACCTCGCTCATGTGTTGAGTTATGAGGAGATTGATATGTATGAGCGAGCGTCGTACGTGGAGCGATCGGCTAGGATCATGGATAGGAAAGAGCAAGTGCTCCGAACCAAGACTATCCCGTTAGTCAAGGTGATCTGGTAGCACAATGGTACTGAAGGAGCAACTTGGGAGAATGAGGAAGTCATGAAGAGTAACTATCCTTATCTTTTTGAATAGTTAGGACTATGCTGTAATTTCGAGGACGAAATTTCCTAAGTGGGGGAGAGTTGTAATTTCATGGAAATTCGACTTTTGTAAGCGCTTGAATTCAATATCAAGGATATTAAAATTGAATTGCAGTTGACAAATATTTTATACCATAAGGACTGAAAAGATGAAAATTTGGATGAATTCTGAAGTTTCGGTCATTTTAGATTATGTTTCGAATTTTTAGCCGTTGCGAATTAGGATTTAAATTTCGCGCTCGAGCCTAATCTCGACCGAACCTGGCCTGCGAAATTACCAAATTTTTCCTTTGTCCAGTGTACCAAAATTTTGTTTCAGACCCGATTTGGTAAATGACCATTTTGTCCCTCCTTATACACATAAGACGAGATTAATTATTGGCATATGAGACAAAAGAGCCTCAAACTTGTGGGGCCCACACTCCCTATTCCCCATGCTCCACTTCCATCCACCGTAGATCTCTCTCTTCTCTTTCTTTTTTTTCCTTTTCTGCTTCTTCTTCTTGGTTCTTCTTGTAGACGACACAACCCTCCCCCCCCCTCCCGACCGAACTTCCTCCTCTTCCCCTTGGGTTTTGCGTGACCACCGCCTCACCACTGTCAGCCACTACCCAACCACTCCCTGCCATCGTCTGGACCCAGTTCCAACAGTCGTTCCCCGCAGGACGGCCGTGAAACGGCTTGAGGAAGACGTGCCCTGTTTTTGGCCCTCCTAACCCGAGGACTCCGCCTCCTTCGGCCATTTCCTCCACCGCCGATGCCAACCACCACCTCACCATCGATCACCACTCTCCTCCCGACCACCTCGATCTAGTCACGCGAGTCATTGGTCGCCGGAGCTGCCGCAAATCGCCCCGAAGCCCCGTTCCCTATTTTGAGGTTGGTTCGGGTTTTCTTCGAGCCAAGCCAAACCCGATGCCACTGCCACTCACCACTACTGCTAATCACCTTCTAAGACTCCCCTCTAGTCTCTCGAAGCTGATTGACATCGACCACCGCTCATGGAGCCCCGACCGCCTCATCTTTTTCGACGTTGTGAAATCTCTGTTATTGCCAGTTCTATTTTTTGTTGTTTCGCCACCTCCAGCCTTCCTCCACCGCTCTATGCCAGTCCCGACAATCGCTTTCGATCCCTCGGTGAGCCCTTTAGCCTTGGTCGGCCTCACCTCAGCCCGAGAGGTTGAGAAACCTCATGAAACATCCTTATTCCCCTGTTTTCCTATATTGGTAGGTTCTGTTTTGGCCGTCGGCCGCCGTCCGCCGGAGCTCTGTTGCTGGCCACCTGTCCTGGCGACCTTGCTGGATCTCACCATGGTGTCGCTGAAGTTTTGGTTCGAGTCGTCGCGCGAAAAATCCTAGGTTCGCCGAGAACCGCCGCCGCAAAGTTTGCTGCCGCCGTCCGTCGAGGCCGCTCAAGTTAACTCACCCAGTGAGTTGACCCTAATCCTTGGTTAGGGCGCTAATTGCGTTTAAGATTAGTCGATTAGCTAATTACGAAATTTAGGTACACGATCAGGATCGGTTTAGATAGAAATGAGGATTAGGTTGAATGGTCAATCGATTTGGTTAGTTTGATCAATTAAATTGTCTGTGGCTATTTGTGGTAAAATAACAATTGATTGATTGATTTGTGGTTCGATTACGATCGAGCGATAGGTTAGAGATGAGCGAGGGATTGGAGTTATAAATCGATTGATTAATAAAAGATATAGCACGAATTGAGTTCGATATTGCCTGATTGGATTGATTGCTCGTGAATGGGTTATTGACCTTATTGATTTGGTCGTCTCGCTGAAATGCCTGACCGAGAGTCTTGATTAGCCTTGAGCCAAGTGTGTCTGCATTTCGGTGCAAATATTGACATCAACTGAAGATAAATAATAGATTGCTTGTCGAGTGTGAATTGCGTGGTAATATAAGGGACAAATGACGTCACTTGACAAGTTGACATTGTACTATTGGTATTCATGCCGTACTTATTGTATGGAACCTCGCGACTTGTTAGAAGCACGATAATTCATGTTCCATACCAGTCATACGGTCTTGAGGGCGGATGTCATTTGCAGCTTGTGATGGACTGAAGCTCCTTTTCAAGAAATGCCTACTTGTTGTGCTGTGCTAGGTGCACTGGATACACCGCTTGTAGTAGCCGTAACTGAGAGGGTAAAAATAGATGTAACCTGGTCTTGCCAAATGAGAGCGGGATCGTATTATTTGTGAATCAATTACGCCAGTCATGTGGGTCATTGTTAATAAATGGATCACTCACTCGCGATCAAACAATGACAATCGTTTGCCCAATCAATCAATTCTAGCAACCAACTAGCTACATACGACCTAAACTAATTCGACTAACTTAATTAATTACGGTCATTTATCCTAAACCCTGTTTCTATCTAAATCAACAACGATTATTTTACTTAAGCATATTAACGGCTAATTAACTAATCTTAGGCACAATTAGCGCCCTAACCAAGGAATAGGGGTTGACTTACAAATTCAGCTAACTCGAGCAGTCACAACAATAATGAATGGCGTCTTAACTCAGCATGAAATCGGCTACGGCAGCGGTGATCCACGAGACTTGCGGTCAACTCGGTTCCTAGGGCTCCAATTCGACCCAAAGCGCTCCAGTAAGGCCACAAGACTCTGGGACAACGACACATGCTTGGAGGTGGTGGCCGGCAACCTCTAGTGACCGGAATAGTGGCGACCGGCGGTGGTTCAGGTTCAGATTAGGAGAAAATGGGGCAAAGAAAGGTGTCGGGGAGCTAATTTGAGGGGTCTCAAGCGATCCAAGGGCTGAGGAAGGTCAGCCATGGTGGGGGGATTTCCGGGGTGGTCAGATAAAGCGGTAACGGTGGCTGATAGCGGCGCGACAGCGATGGATAGAGAGAGGAAAACGAGGCAGGGCCGCAGGTCCAAAACACGGTAGATGGGGCCGAGCTGTTTTAGGGCTCCACGACTAATGACCAGCTTCCAGCAGCTCCAAGAGACAATGGGAGTTCAAGTGAGGTTGGTAGGAGTCGGCAGTGAGTGGCAGAAGGCGTCCATGGATGGCGAAGGGCGGCGGGAAAGCCTTGGGGCCCAAAATGGGGCACCTTGTCCCGAAGGGGGTTCTCCAGGTCTCCGCGGCTGATCAACGGCCCCGTAGCGACTAGCGACGATTGGAGGGAGGTATAAGGGACCAATGATGGTTGGTGAAGGGTCGGTGGAGGTCGAGGGTGGTGACACAGGTTGAAGTGGCTCGGGCAACTCTTTGAGTCCGAAATAGGGCAAGTTGGCGTCGGGTCAGATCTAGGGCTATTCAACGGTGCGCAATGGATGGAGTGGGGACGAAGTGGCGGCCGAGGGTCAGAGAAGCTTGAGGTGGTGGTTGGCGGACGAACTGTGGTCAAAATGAGGCTGAGGCGAGCTGGAGGCGGGATACTTGAATCAAATGCGAAATAGAGCAGGGGCGCGATGGGATTGTTTCCTAGTTCTTTGACGGCTCACGACAGTTTGAAGTAGTGGTGGTGGGTCGGCGACATTGGCTAGAGGTGGCGTAGCAAAAACCCAAGGAGGAGGAAGAGGACTCGGCGATGGGGTGTTCCACGGAAGGAGGGGGAGCAAAGACAGAGAGAGAGAGAGAAGAGTGGGTAGCTGACTTGGATGAGATTGGTTGGTGAGGATGGGATTTGTGGGGCCTACTAAGGAGAGGGTTTGAATTATTATCCCTTTGTGAATAATTGAGGGGTAAAAAGGTAATTCAATAATTCAGGACTGAATGAATTTTTGGCTCGACTGACGTAAGGTATTTTTGGTCTTTTCATAGGCCAAGCTCGATCATGTTTAGGCTCGGGTGCGAGGATTTTGATCCTAAATTGCAACGATTAAGATTTACGAAATCTAATCTAATCCGATTGACGCTACATAAATCGTCCAATTATCGTCTCTCTAGTTCTTACGATCCAAAATAATTCGTAGACTAAATTCAATATTAATATATTTATTGAATTCAGGCATTTTATAGAATTCGAATTTCCAAGGCGTTACACATGTACTTCCCCAAATGTCCGCTAGAGTAAAATAGTTTACAAATTGGATGAGTAGTTGAGATAATTGTGATAATTTGCGTTTTAAGTCCTAAGCATAATCCCGATATATGATCATTGCAATACGTGATATGAGTTGTGATTACTCGAAAGACTCAAAACAAATGAACAGAGAAACTTTCAATGGGGTTAACCATTTCTTGCGTGCAATTATGTTGAACCAATAATCAAAATGAAACTCAAGGGTGCCCTTGAAGTCAAACGCTAAATTCAACTTAAGAAAGAGCTTAACCATTAGCTATCTATGACGGTAAAATGGGAAACATGAAAATGAGAAAGAAAAAAAAGAAAGAAAGGGTGCTTTAGCTTAGATATAAATAAGATTTTGAAGATATTTTCCGTTTCCTTAAGAAGAATGTGGAGTGTGTCACCTGGAGTTTTGTTAATAGTAAACAATTACCGAATACAACGTAAACCTATTGTATGGATGTCAATTTAGTCATAAATTTTTTAATTTGACCCATTTAATCCTAAACTTTACACGATATTCGAATGCACTTCTTTTGATCAATTAACGTCGAAAATCGCTAACGTGGCGGTTCAATCATCATCGCCCATCCTATGTGCTACACGCCACATTAGTATGCAAAATATGTTGATGATTTGTTTATTTACATGTCAACCCCTGTTTTTCTTATGTGATAAAAGACAAAATATGATAACCATAATTTATGTGTCAACACGTGAGGATAACCGAGTATTAAACAGGAAATTGCGAAAAGCAAAATTATAGATGAAACTCAGAAACTGCTTTCATGTACTATGAAATTATATAGCAGAAGAACAGTCATTTCACATTCTTGGTGTGTGATGTAATTTACTCCTTTATATAATTTTTTTCATATCATATTGGGGATTTTGGTTCGACTTAGCCAAAGTCCTTTTGTTTTGGGCAAATGCAAATGATGTATTTTCAAATCTCTCTGAAGAAATTAGCTCAAAGCAATTCCTGGAATGCTTCAGAATGCTGCATTTATTGAATTTAATAATTTTCTTATTCCACTCTTGCATTGTTTATCTTCCCTGCGATTTGCATAGAGGATCTGAACGGAGGCTGGCGATCGTCAGTAAGAAGTCTCACGACCTCAGGCGAGGCTGTCATCAGCCGACCAGAGCCTTGCCAAAAATGTTTGTGTTCTTAAAAAAAAAATGCAAAATTCATTTACAAAGTGTAGTTTTTTTTTTCCAAACAATATTTAAGTTAAAGTTGTTTTTTAATGTGTTTTTAAATTATGTTTTACCAAACACTACTTACAATTTGAAAAACCTCTTTTAGCATTTTTCCAAAGATTTTCCCCCAAAGGCTGAACCAGACGCACCATAGTATAAAATTTAGTCGGTGTCCTTAATTAATAGCCTCATTAACGCGCGAGAGTGGCTTTCGATGAGAGGAATATCAAAGGACGAGTCTGAGAATCACATGCCAATTGTCTGGGGAGGTTTGGGGCAAGCCAAAGACAGGACACTGAATAGCGTACCCCGCCATTCCAAGATTTAAATTCGTGTTCCCATCTTTTGTACAAAGACTTATAATGCGATGAGCCTTGATCGCGACGAGGTACAAATGATATAATATTGATCATCAAGAGACCATAAAAAAAAAATCTCAAATAAGGAAATAATGTTTGAAAATACAACGTGATGCACGTGCTGAAAAGACTACAATCAGCGTACTTGAACTGACTTTTATTTTTTTACTTTTTGCTCAATTCACATAGTTTGACGGTTTAAATCTCCAACGTCTAAATTTTCATAATATACAAAAGTTGGCACGCGAATTCACATATGATCTTTTCATAATTTTTTGAGATTCTAATTGTATATCAAATTTTGGCAAGACATTTTAAGTTTCGTTGAAGTGCGAACAAACACATACTATTATCTAACCAGCACCAACACCGACACGCGATACGGAATGAGGCCCTTGAAGAGTGTACTTACTTCCTAACCTATTGTAGGGGATAGATATTGAAACTGATATGAAAGGGTTGGGAGGCCAAAAAAGTAGTAGTGCTTCTTTGTGTGGTTGAAACTTGAGAGAGAGGCGTTAGGGATAGAGAGGAAACGGGGTAGTAAGGAAGTCTCGCGGTATGATAATGACTTTCACATTACTTAGATAAATAAATTAAATATACACTTATTTGTATACGAACATATTTTCAAGGGGGAGTATCATTTTCCTCATGTTTGCTTGTATTCTGTAAATAATATGGAAGTCATTTCGTATATTGTTACAAAAAAATTATAAAAACACATATTTGAGATAAAGTCTCGTGTACCACCCCAAGTCCCCAGGTGGAGCATCAAGGGCTTGAGCCGAGTGCCGTGGAGGCACGATCTCTAGCGACCTAATCACGGGCACCATTTTGAAAAGAAGGGACATTTTTCTGTATATTAATGGGTGAAGATGGCAATATCGTACCGTCCCCGGTTCACTTTGGCCCGCCCTGCCTCGACGGCCCTTGCCGGGCTCGTCGCGAGGAAGAGCATGGCACGAGAATGGGGAATTGGCAGGGCCAAACCCGTATATATTTCAATTCTGTTTTGCTTATTACTTGCTATTTTATTGTCTCCTAATTGTGCTACGGTGTTTAATTGCTTGTGTAACAATAATTAATACCATTGTTTTTTGAGGTTTTTTTTTTCCCAATAGTTAAAGCATAAATTTTTTTTTGTAACTTCTGTCATAAAATTTAATGGAATGGAGTAACAATGTAGTCAAACTTTGAAAGATGAAATAACTCTTTTTTAGGATTAATTTATCTTACCAAGTTGCTAAGTTGAATCAACAATCAACAATCAACACGTAACTCGAGAATACCCTTGCTATTATATTAATAAGCATAAAAAGGGTAAACTGCGGAGCTGCTTTCATGTTAAGTCGAGTATATGGAATGTCAAACTACTATGAAATTATACATTTAATTTACTTCTCCAAATTTACATTTTCCAGTAATATTTGCATAAAATATAGTCGCGAGAGTTGTTTATGATTAAACGGAAATCGTTCTATTTTTAAAAAAAAAATAAAGATAAAAGGGAATATCAAGGAACTGTCCGAGAATCACATGCCTCTTGTCTGGGGAGATTTAGTAGGGGAAGCAAAGACAAGATACTGAAGATGAATAGCGTATCCGCCATGCCAGGATTAACAACGTTAAAAAGACAAACGAACGAAAAAAAGAAGAAGAAAAGAATTCTCCCGATGTCTTAATGTTCATATATTTATTACTCTCGAGGGACCGATTACCATCGTACCTCATTATAATAAAAGTTCATTTTGCCACAACCCTTATATAAATTTTTTTTGCTTAATTTGGATTTTTTTTTTGTCTCCTGATTACATATTTTGACATTTTAAAAGCGAAGAGTTGCAAGTTTTTGTGATATATAAATATTTACACATGCATTTACGCGTGATATTTTCATAATTAGTAGAGATCCGAATTACATTTCACATTTTGGCAAGATTTTTTTTTTCATCGAAGCATGAGCGGACACGTCCTATTATAAAGAATATATATTTCAAGTCAACTGACTTTCATATTATTTTGATTGAGGTGCGTAAAGTGTAAGAAGTCGAGTTTCCCTCCATAAAAAAAAAAAAATCAGACTTTCCGAGACTTGTGACGTTCAAATAATTGTTCGAAAGTTTAGTGAAAATAAAGAGGTCGACGTAAGCTAATCGAGGCATCGATGTCCTTATCTCCTTGAAGTCCCTAAGCATTCATTTCCCCACCCTGACGCTGATTGCGAAGAGATTCCGAACGTGGAGATGATCTCAATTAAAGATCTTTTCAAAACATCGGAGCACCATCATCGAAGAAATGCGAAAATTTAGGTTTCTCGAACCTCTTGCAACAGGACAAGTCTCAAGAGACCTGTTTCCATACCTTGATTGCTCGTATTAGGGTTTTGAGTTGGGCAGCTATTTCGCCGGAATGTATCCCGTGACGAAATATCTTTTAGCGAAATTCGTTCTTCAGCTCTTAGTTGAAAATGACAGTGTCGATGTGTGCAAACAATCAACAACTTGAATTTCGATAGTATTGTACAAACACAACGTGTCGAAATATAATCGACAACAAGGATTGAAAAGTGCAATTGTTACATAATGAACCAAACGTAAGCAGACTCTGCAGCAATCTAATGGACATCATAGCTTGACCATGTAATGATACTACTTTGGAATTTGATCGACCACACGAAACTCATGATAGATATGCACGCCGAATTTTTAATCGACGATGCGAGAATCTGAAAATTACAACTAAGAAAAATAAAGTGCGATAGTTTGAAAGTAAAGACAAAGATAGTAATTAATTGATTTAGGGAAAATGCAAAAAATCCCAAGCAGAGAAAATTACCAAAAAAATTCTAAATCTATTGTAATTGTGTCGATTTAGTCCTAAACCTTTTTTTTGCCGATTCAGTTCCAAACTTTTAGCAATTATGCCATTTCAGTCCATCAGGTGAATTTTGGTAGGCCGAATATTTTAATATTTTTTTGGATTTTTTTTTTTTATATTTTTCATAATATTTTTTTTATGTTTTTTCTTTTTTTTTTCTTTCTAATACTCATGATAGATATGCACGCCGAATTTTAATCGATGATGTGAGAATCTGAAAGTTACAACTAATAAAAATAAAGTGCGATATTTTGAAAATAAAGACAAATATAGTAATTGATTGATTTGTGCGGGAGGCCCTTAGAAGAGTACGATGTTACTATACCGACGGTTATCAATGGAGGTTACAAATATGAGTTACAAGTGGAGGTCACAAACTGAAGTTTACGACAGGGGTTGCGAACTATAATTTTATGGTCTTCTCGACTCCACTATCTTAACGGGTGATTTATTCCAATACGTTAGTGGCTAAATTTTTTTTTTCCTGTTGACATATGAGATTGTTGTCTCCACTTTTTGTTGAATCCTTCAAGTTGTCCATTCATCACGTTGACTATAATTTTATTCATAAATGACCGAATCCTACTCTCACCTATTAAGTCTATCACTTGTCGATAATAGCGACAAATCGACCGTTAGTGGAATTGAGAATATGCACTCGCCAATCGTCGCCGTCCGATGAGAAATGAGACTATCTTACAAGTAGCGATGACGGCATAAAACGGAGCAAGAAGCTCAAAAACTCACTCGTTGCCTCTTCAACTCAATGCTGGCCCACTAGACCCATCAAAAAAATTAAAAAACCAATGCTGGCCCACTTAGTCAGGCCCAAACCAGCCCATTTGAAAATTTTGCCCTGCTGGCCCAACAGCATTGTCCGAGACACTGAGGGTCTGCTAGCGGTGGGTCTCCCTTTCCACTATCTGGTTTTTTTTTCCCCGGATGATCGACGGTGTTGACCGGAGCATCGTCTGAAGGCAAGCTGAGTTCTTTCTTCATTCCTCCCCTCCTCCTCCCCCCTCCCCCCCTTTTTTTTGTTAATTGAAAAACTTATGGTGATGGGTTCGTGTCGTTTCGCGTTTCTTGGTAGTTGCTCTGTTCCGTTCTCTGTTTATTCGTCTTCTTCTTCTTCTTTCTTATAATTTTTGCTTTTCTTGAGTTGCTGTATCCCTCAAAGGCAAAAGACCCGATGGAGGCCATTTGAAGCAGCCCATTTTCGTCGTTGTCGTGTTTGAGCTAAGGGGTGAAGTGGTAGTTGCTAATGTTGATTATCTGCGATTGTGCCAAAAGGTTGTATGTTGGCTTCTTCCTCGTCCGTTCTGCGAAGACAGCATTTCTTGGTGAGGTCTCTGTGTCTGGGAGGTTACGGCAATCGCAAGAGATTGCACGACATAAGGTCAATGGCTTTTGATGCTGAGGCTGAGGACATTCTGAGGGCAATTACTCCACCGCTTGACCCGAGTAAATATAAAGGCCAGGCAGGTTGGTCTGTAGTTTTGTTACTGTATAATTTGTTCTCTATGATGATTCGATGTTGTTACAATGGGTGCTTTATGGCCTTGCTTAATTATGAATTGGGCTTTGTTCTTGGTTGGCAGATTTGTGATAGGTAAACAAATTCCTTCACATGTTACACTTTGTTCATTCAAATGCGTCTAATATCTTCAGTTGGCTGCTTTAGCTATGAGCTTTTAATTGTGGCCGTTTCCTGAAGTGATGAATTTCAGTAAAGTAGTCCTATTATTCTCTTATGACTTGTTTGCCAGGCAAGGTAGCAATTGTTGGTGGATGTCGTGAGTATACTGGCGCTCCATATTTTGCGGCTATTTCTGCCCTGAAAATTGTTAGTTCTCTCGAACGAGTTGGTTTAACAAGTTCTTTATTTCTGTTTTTATAAGTTATGATGTCCCAACGAGTAATGTGCTAGGAGAATACCAAAATTTGGTTCATTCTTGGCTCGTATTTGCTAGGTGTGGTTTAACTTTCTTGATTTTGCAGGGTGCAGATTTATCACATGTTTTCTGCACAAAAGATGCTGCCCTGGTTATAAAAAGCTACAGCCCTGAATTGATTGTGCACCCCATTTTAGAAGAATCGTACAACATAAGGTGAAAAAATTGCTGACTTCTGTTTTTGTGATGTAAATTCCATGTTTGAACAGATTTTTACCTCTTGAGGAATTCTCTCAGGGATGAGGAGAAAGAAAAAATCTTGGGCAAGGTTCTTACAGAGATTGATAAATGGCTGGAAAGGTTTGATTGTCTTGTAGTCGGTCCAGGTCTTGGGAGAGACCCATTCCTGCTGGTATGCTTCTTTGGCCCTATCAATCTCAGTTCATTTATTTATCTAATCTGTAATAAGTTACCATGTCTGTGTTTCTTTTTATTTGCAATAGCCTTTTATTGTACCTCAGCAGCACATCCGGTTGGTCTTTTGTTTCTCAAGACTCTTCATTCATAAGAGCCTGACCTTTTCTATTCCTTTACTGAGATAATTTGTCTCTTATTGTTTTATGTCTTGTCACTCTCTGGTGACCAAACTTTGCTTGACAATTAAGAGAATCTGTGCAGTGTGCAGTTTTTTAGTTTCCTATGAGCGTACTTTTCATACAAATAGGCATTACCTAGGGTAGCACTGAGACAATTGACATGCGTTTCTCTGTGTATGGAGTGAAAGCTACAGACAACTGCAATACAGTCAGAGATATTATCTAAGATTGTTTAGAAATGTTAGGCATGAACACAGTACAAATTAAGTGGACACAACTCTTCAGTGAATTATTTATTTAAAAGCAATTAAAATACACACCTTGGAGAAAAACGTTTTTTTCACTGCTTTGAGGTAATTCAGCCTTATAAATAAGTTATCTGTGAATTCTCTGTAACAATGTTTTTTAGGGCATAAAAAGATACGCGCTACTGATGTCACACTTGTTGAAAACACAGATGTCAATGCTGTTTCTGTTTTATTATGATTGGAGGTGGAAACACTGGAAGCAGACCTTCCTTTTTTCGTCAGTGCTGTCCCTCTTTTCTTGCTTAGACTAGACGTCCTGTTAAAGCTCTGCCTGAAGAATTCCATGTTTTTATACATGTCCAGGGATGTGTGGGTCAGATCATGAGTCATGCAAGACAGCGCAATGTTCCGATTGTCATAGATGGGGTAATGAGCTATTGCAATATATCACCAACTTTCTGATTAGCGCTTCATGGATCTATTTCTGCTATCTAATTTCTTAAGATGGCCTTTGACTCTCTGAGCTTATCCTATGCTGTTATGGCAGGACGGGCTCTTTCTTATTACAGACAATCCTGATCTTGTTATTGGTTATCGCTTAGCTGTCTTAACTCCAAATATCAATGAATATAAGCGCCTGGTAAAAAAAGTACTGAATTGTGAAGTACAGGATCAAGATGCTCGTCAGGAATTGCAATTGCTTGCCAAACAGTAAGCTTATTCGGAGTTTGTCTTCTTTTATTGGAGGTTTCTGGGAGCTTAGCTAATGTCTTAGCATATAATGTTTAGTATATTTCAATTTTGCAGTGTTGTATGCTTAGATACATTCATATTCATTGTTTGTTGGCAATGTATTCACCCAAGTATAAGAATGGCTAAAGTATTGATGTGTGTATATAGGTAGATATATCTATTTGTCTCATCCAAAATCACTTAAACTTCCCCTTACACAACAACCTTTGTTCATTCTAGCCATTTCGACCTTTTCAAGGAAAGTCTTTTGAAATGTTGAAATCAAACTTTTATGTGGGCACGTGTTAGTTGTGAGAGAATTAACTAATATAGGTAGTATTCTCTTTACATATGATGCAGTGATATTGCCATATTGTGGTTGTTTTGCTGGGTTGTAACTGTAGATCGTGGAAATTTCAAATATTCTGGTGATTCTATTTCAGGCTTCAATTATATTTTGAAATATGAACTAATATTAGTGCTTATTCTTTCAGGATAGGCGGTGTTACTATCATGCGAAAGGGGAAATCTGATCTGATAAGTGATGGTGACGTAGGTATAGGATGAACCGTGTGCCATAATTCTTCTTGGTGTGATATTTGCAATCTTTTGGATGTGTTTTTGTTTCCTCCATTAATAGTGCTTTGGGTGAGTAGGAAATGATAGATTGTTTATTCATTGGGTATTCTCTCTGGACCCTCCAAATGGGTGCCAACATATCTACGCCACGATCCCAAATCTCCGATTATTTTATTTTATTTTATTTTATATGATCTAGCCCTTTTCTGGAACTCAACATATAAAGGGTGCTAGAATAAGCTATTTGGTAGCCTGGTATCTAGAACCTGTTCATGCATTCCTGGATTAACAAGGAATTCTGTTTTCTCACTTGAAATTGAGTAACTGTATCCATCCCTTTCCTGCTAGGATTTGATATCCTGTACTTTGCATGTCCATAAGTTCACAAGGACCGGCGTATCCTTGCTAATATGCTGCATATTGTGTAAGAAGAGAAGCTAGCTACAAGTCGTACCTTTTTCTTCCCCCCTTTTTTTATGGAAGTGCAAGTTCTTGATGTGCTTGACTAAATAATATATGATAGACTTAGAGGATTTATTATGTGAACATACCTTGCCTAGTTTGATGTGCTGTTACACCTAGGACCTTTAACTTAAAGACTTAAAAACACGTCATTATTGTTGTGAAAGCTTTGAAATTGAGTGTGATCTTATCACCTAGAACTTCTTATCACAATAACAGAATGAAGTGTAAATCTTAGGTTTTGGGAATTTTAAAATTCTAAGCAGTGAGCTATAACTTTTGTTTCTTCTTTAGCATGTATTATAATTTTATTTGGGCAAGGTTTACGATATCCCTTGCTGGTCTTTGTAGTTAAATCGGTGAGCCAGTATGGTTCACCTCGACGCTGTGGTGGCCAGGGCGATATACTCTCTGGAAGGTGCATACCTTCTTTGAATTCAATAACTTCTTATTCTAAGAATACGCTGTGGTTCCAAGTTATTTCTGTTACCTCGTCAACATGATGTTCCCTTATCTTTAGATACAATATCAATTATTTATTTGGACTCGACTAGTAGCCCAAGAGCGAGGAGTAATTTTTTTTTTTTTTTTTTTTTTTTGTGGATTGACGATTTGCAAATGCTTGCAATGTTGTTAGTGTTGCAGTATTCGTATCTTGGGCTTGTCAACATAGTTCAGCCACTGGAATGGATTCGACCAGGTATTTAGCAATCTTACTCGCATATTTCAGTTCCAATAATTGCAATCTCATTCTAAATGTTCTCTTTGAATTCTTGTCTCTTGCAGCCAAATGAATCCAACTGTGATGGGCTGCATGGCAGGATCTGTTTTGTTGAGGAAGGCCGCATCACTCACTTTCGCGAGCAAGAGAAGGTCCACTCTTACCAGCGATATCATTGAGCTATTGGGAAGAAGGTAGTTACTGACTCCTTGACCTGAGCTTTTAACTGTAGCAAAATAAACAAAGTTTTACTCAGAAACTTCCATTCTCACAGTTTGGAGGAAATTTCACCCGCATGTTGATCATGACAATGACGAAGTTGCAGTGGCGATGGTCTTCTCAAAAATTTCTCGCTGCGCCTCTTGGTGCTTCTGCTCTTACAAGTACAGTTTTTTGTGTGCATCTGTTCATTTTTCCTAGAGTATTCCCCCTCCCCTAAACCCTCCCCCCACCCCAACCTCCACGTGGAACCCAAGGTATGTTCTTTGCATCTCCTTGCGGTGTATCTATATTTTCAAATGATCCTATTTTTAGTAGAATAATGTCTAGATGAGGTCTGTGTTTGTGCACTATTTGGCTGGATAAGCATCTTGGTTCTTATAACCACTGAATGCCCAGTTTAAGCGGATAGTGGGATTCTTGGAATCCAGGTTGAGGGGAGCTGGTTATAATTTGAGTACTTTTTCGAATCCTAGTTGTTAACACTTGAGTATTGCCTTTTGAAGTCTAGTTCACATGGCTTTCATGTTTGTTAATGTGAATACTTTTTCGACTCCTAGTTGTCTAGTTCACATGGCATTCATGTTGAATGAGTGAATGCTGAGTCCTCACGAATCGCCCTCAGTCATCGGTTGTCAAGGTTGCGATGTAGGGGAAAAACCCCCTAACAATGTATTCAATGCCAAGAAGAGAATCAAAGAAGCAAATACCAACAGTTCAAAAGGGAAACTCACAATCTAAGAGATTGTCTTCTGGTTTTCAAAGCAAGGGCTAACGATCAACTTTCTTGAACGAAACTTTATTCAATAAGCTAATCAACTTTCTTTAACGAAACCCTATTCAATAAACAAAAGGATTAAAAACCTCAAATTTGTCTCGCCATGATACATTTACTTCAAATTAAATTGTCTTGCAAAAATTCCTAAACCGGTACTCTGGAATCATATCTACCATCTGTTAAAATGCATGCGTGTCAATACATGGATTTGCTACGTTTGTATGTATTTTACCAGGGTATTATAGTATTAAGGAATTGTAGACTTGTGTCAAGGGTATAGGTTTGGGATTTCACCATAACTCAATTTGATATCAAGCTCGGGGTCTTTGCTTTCTCATATCAATGTTAGGGTTTTATGAGATGGAATCGGAATGTTTGCTAATTGCACTCGAAGAAAATTCGCCGCTCATGGATGGTTCTTTTCATGTTGGATCCAATGCAAAGGGTTACATGGGCTTTTTATTGCAAGATAAAGTTGCTGCTGTATACACAGTTTTAGCATAGCCTGAGAGAATGCAACTTATACTGGCTAACACTAGCGATGTCAAAGGGTCGGGTTTTCATGATACCCGATCTGAAACACAACGCATGTATGCTTGACCTGATCCAGACCAAGATCGAACGGAACATGACCCGAACATTCGGGTCGGGTCTGTCCTAGTTGGGTTTCGTGTTCCAGATTTCTTTTTTTTTTTTTTATAAATCTGAGGCTCCCAAAAGTAGTATGATATGCTTCTCAATTCTTCAAGTCGCAAATGAAATCAAAATATCACGGCGGAACTGTGCAACATCCCATGGACAGAATTTCGAGCTTGTCAAAATGCCAACATAAGTTTCAATTCGCGGCACAAATTTGGGCAAAAATTACAACCTTAAAATGTTCTATATCGGCAATTGCGACTTGCTTGATTGTGAAAACTTTAAAAACAAACTTTCTTACAAAGACCGCAAAGGAAGGGGAAGAAATAAAGCAGAAAATCGAGAAACTTCACTATTTCCGCATTGGAGAACAGAACATCGAGAAACTTTATTGAAAAGAAAACAATTCTTTTCAAGCAACTTTAAGATGCTATGAAATCTTGTACCGTTCATCTTCTGTACTATCATTCTCAGCTTGATCACTTTTATTAATGCTCCTGCCCCTTGTCTTTGCCGATTCTTGCTCAACGTGCTTCACCTTTGCTGCAGATATGGCAGTAGCAATTACAACAAGTGAAACAATCGAAGCTAACATGTGGAATATATTATTAACAAGAGCAAATAGCTGAACATAACAAGACATGTGGACATGTGGACATGATAAACATTGTACTTTTGGACCCTCGAGGAGTAAAATTACTTAGGCAGAGAAAAAGTTCCATTTATTTTATCCAGATAAATCAGCCAAGATGTCATAATAAAATGAAGGCACCTCTAGTTTGGAACCTTTAAAGCGCAACGGCACATAAGGGCTTTGGTAAGAATTCAAAGCTGAAGAAGCATAAGGTTATTCTAACTGCGGTTTGTCAAGTCGATAATGGCGATGAATATAACCATTGAAAATTCTTCTTTTTTCTTGAACATCATTTGAGAGGTTTCTACATCTTGTTGATGTAGAAGCATCTTTTGCTGCAAATGAGATATTATAGTTTTTTCTATATCTCACTAAAAATGCACATTGACAAACTAAGTTGGGAGCACATTCAGGAAAGCGATTCCGGAATGTTCAGTGGAATCATGTTACCACAGCTAGAAATCTATGACAATTAAACCCCTCTAGTAGATGAGGAGCACAAGATAATTCCAAACTACAATGATAGAAATGCCAAATCAGGTCAACCTATCAGCATTTCTTCGTAGAATCTATATAAGAGACAACCATCTTTACTGAAAAGTATTGAAATATATAAATATTAAACCACGCATTCTTCTAATAGCTTAAACTTTTGTGTTGGACTTTTTAACATGGCATCAAAGCCAATTGTTATTCCTTTTCACGTATGTGGGCCCACTTCCATTAGTTGATTTCCACACCCCATTAGTTGATTTCTACGTGCAGATTGCTTGTACATAAAGAAGGTGTTGAAGTTGTTGTTATTGTTCCACATCGCTTGTGAATGAGTGTTGTATGCTCTTTATATTCATATGGTCTCCCTCCACCTATTAGGTTAAGTTTTTAGAAGAATACGTGGTGTAATATTTTTAATATTTATATATTTCAATACTCCCCCTCACACTTTAGTCTGGTCTTTTGCCTGTAAGATTTTGTAAGATCACTTGACAACTGCTCTAAAAGCTTAAGTTAATAAGTGGAGGAAGACCACATGAATATAAAGATCAGACAACACTCATTCACAAGCGATGTGGTACAACAACAACAACAACAACAACTTGAACACTCCCTCTCACGTGCAATAAATCTGTGCGTGGAAATTAACTAATGGGAGTAGACCTACATACGCGAAAAGGAATAACAATTATCTATAATATTATGTTAGAAAGTCCAATCTAAAAGTTTAAGATATTAGAAGAATACGTAGTTTAAGATTTATATATTCCAACACTCCCCCTCACACTTTAGTCTAGTCTTTTGTCCCTCTCACGTGCAAGAAATCTGCACGTGGAAATTAACTAATGAGAGTGGACTCACATACGCGAAAAGCAATAACAAAAAGTTTAAGTTATTAGAATAATACGTGGTTTAATATTTATATATTCCAACGCTCCCCCTCACACTTTAGTCTAGTCTTTTGCCCATAACTAAGGGTGGAAAAATTTACCGGGAAGGCAAATAGGGGCTTGGAAAGATTTGAACTCAGGATCTCCTGCTATGGTACCATGTAAGATTTAGTGAGATCACTTGCCAACTACTCTAAAAGTTTAAGCTAATAGGTAGAGGGAGATCACATGAATATAAAGAGCATACAATACTCATTTACAAGCGATGTGGAACAACAACAACAACAACTTCAACAAAAAGGAAATGCTAATACTACTCTATAAAAATCCTAAGTTTCCAACTTGACATACGTGGAACAAGTCGGGAAACTCTATCAGCACGTTTGTTTGTTATTTATATAACAAGGAAGGGCCATGTGACTCTGGTTCATTGTTATCTTTCTAACTCAGGGATGGATGAGAAGCAAGAGCTAGATGAATTAGCTAGAAGGAATATTTAGAAGAAAATAAAAACTATGGAGACAAAGAAGGCAAAATTTCACGACCATGTGATCTCCACAGTTGTTACCCATGTTAATACCACTGATTGCCTGCTAGAGACAAGGGGAATGCATGGGACATAAAAAAATCAAGCACAGAGAGAACAACAGTGGGGCTCAATCTAATGAGGAGCAATTGCAACTTCCTCATGATGAGAAAACAATACAAATCAAACAATATAATTTGGTTTACCAAGTACCGATTCCCCACTTGGTCAATCATGAAGAGAAACCGATACTGAGTTCGGCTCCATGCTCGTAGTTGACAACTCTACATTAAATCCACAATGGGAATGAGAACTTAAGTATCCATTCTTATAATAAAAAGAATGTCACAATTATGATTTCTCACTTGTCTTAAAATTTTTAAGTTTTTCTAAGTTCTCCTCAATTGTCAATCGAAAATGGGAGTGAGGTGGATCATAGCTAATTTTGAACACACACAAGAGCCTCCATCATGCTTAGGGTCTAGGAGCTACAAAACACATCAAGTAGACGATCTCCTGTGTTGAATGCGACCTCTGATGCTACAGTCAAGATGGGCAAGGCCAAAATATCTCGAGCAATGGAAGAGAGGATAGGATATCTCAAAGAATTTATTTTCCACTAAGTTAGGATATCAAAGTTAGAGTTATAACATCCACATCCTTACTGCAACTACTTATTCAATTTAGATTGTTTTTCCAAAATCTATCTTCCCGTTTGGCTGAGATACTTTGCGGACATAAAGTCCGAACCAACCATGGACATTTTGACACTCCTATTGTTCTTTTACATTTTAAGTTCAAGTTGCTCTGGGGCATTTACTAGTGTGGTATTGCTCGTACAATGATGTCAGAGATGATGTTACTATATAGTGTAAAATTTTTGTCTACTTACTTTCATAAACTTAACTAGTCAATCATTTAACGTAGTCCCATTTATATTGATGGTCAAGTACGCAAGCAATAAATAAAGTAAGATCGATGTTGTTCATATTGTAAAAATCTTTATTGAATTTGGCCTTCATTTTTTTGGCTATTTCCTATATACTTTTGTCCTCATTCTTATGATATTCATCATTCGTCCCAAAAAGCCCATAGATATCCTTCGCCAAATCATTACTACTGATAGAAGAGCCTGAAACTTTTAAGATTGTTAATACAACTTCAGGAAAGGAAGAACATGATGAGCATACTTCCAATCTTCACTAGTAGTCACCCCTTTCCCCTTGGACATTTCTTGAACAAATTTGCTATCTCGACTTTCCAATAAGAAAAAATATTATTGAAACTTCGAAACCACTTTTAACGTCGTATATGTTGAATTTCGACGAGTCTTCACATCCAAATATACAAGATTCTTGGACTCAATATTCTCTCGTTTAATGCAGGTCTAGAACCGACTCAATCTTGCAGGAGAAGACCTCACATAATGTACAACCGAATGTATTCTAACAACGGAATTATCTATGTCTTTTAACCAGTCTCTCATAATCAAACTCAATATATGAGCACAACACCTCATGTGGAGTAACTCACCTCTCAATATCAGAGAATTATGGGAGTTAAACCTTCTTTTCAAATATTGAATTCCTAAACCATGAGCTCACATTATCCATGGTGATAAAAAAAAAATTGTTGTGAATACCCAAACCAATCAAACATTCTTCAACAGCCTTTCCTATTATCTTGGCAGAATGACTCGTGATTTAACAAAAACTTAAAGATTGTATTTTGCAACTTCCAATCAACATCAACAGAATGAGTAGTGAGACACGTGTAATTCATATTTTGACAAGAGTTCAATGTATCGGTCGTCAGACAAACTCTAAGGTATGTGTTGGAAAAATATATATTCATTAATTTACTGCTTTCCTAGACGTATAAATCACATTCACGACTTAATGAGTTAAAGGGGGGGATTAATAACTTCGGCTGGATTCTATTCACAAATTGTCGAAAACCCTCATGTTTTTATGAACTTAAAAGGCAATTTAGCAAGAATAGACATGGTCGCTTGTTCTTTTCGACTAGCATTTTGGTCGAAATTCCACGGACCAAAATGAACTACCTACCCCAATAGGTTGACCAGAGGAATTTCTTTTTTCTTTTTTCCTTTTCTTGAAGTTTGCATATGGAAATTCCTTACATCTATCCCAATGATAATGTACCAAGCTAGTACCTTGAGCACTAGAACAACCAATATGAGTCTTGCAATAGAAACATTCAACTTTTTCTTGGCTCTTGTCTGCACATGAAATCCATTTAAAGTGATCCCACTTAATGGAACCGCTTTTTATATCTGTGAGTCTAGAATCTGTCGACGAAGACATCTAGCAAACTACACTTGAAACCTACAAATTTCATTTAACATTACATGTAGACATAATGAAAGAGTTAGCTGCCGGACACGAAATCATAGATTCATCAAAACAAACAAGAGAAGAACACGCATTGTGTTGATATAAAAATCCAGATGAGCATTCGATCCTCCGAAATAGCACCTGTTCTTGGTCTAAATCTCAACCCAATGCTTGGTTAGATATCTCTCTAAAGCACACTCATAGTCACTATCTCTACACAATAAAGCTTGTTGCATATATGAATAACCACACGCTCCATGGCTGAATCTGATTGCTTCTTAGGATCCTTCTTGAGTTGTTTTAGTGCTCAATGAGCTAGTTCGATGCATCATCATTTGGATAAATGTAAAGATTCCCATATGCGAACTTCGAGAAAACGCAAAAAAAAAAAAAAAATTGCCTCGAGTGAACCTGTTGGGATAGGTAGTTTATTTTTGGTCCATGGAAGTTTGACCAAGATGCTAATAGAAAAGAATTCGTGACCATGTTTAATCTTGCTGGATTGCCTTTTCAATTAGAACATGAGGGTTTTTGGCGATATGTGAATAGAATCAAGCCAAATTTCTTAATCCCCCGCCTAACTCATTGAGGCGTGACTGTTATGATTTATACGTGGAGGAAAGAAGTAAAGTAATGAAATAATTTGCCGACATGCTCTAGAGTTTGCCTGACAAATGACACATGGACCTCTTGTCAAAATATGAGTTATATAGGTTTAAGTACACCTAAAGTGTTATAAATTGTGTACGGCGATCAGTTTAGTGCTAAAACTTTTAAATTGATTAATTTAGTTATAAGTTTTTGTAACTTCGATCACTTCAGTGCAAAGTGCATACGTGGCCGCCGGAAAGTATATGTGTATATGTGGAGCTTACGTGGAATATTTACATAAAAATAAGGATGGCGTTGCTCGCCGGATGCCGACCCATCATTCTAAAGAGCAAAACCACGTGTTGGATATTTTTTTTTTCACTTAAAAAAGGAAAATTTTGCTCTCTTTCTCTCTCTGTGGACTCTCTGAACTTGAGCAACACGACGCGCGGACGGAATGACCATGGCGCTGATGAAGTACTTGATTGAGGTGGAGAAGGGGAAGGAGGCCAAGGACGGCAAGCCGTCGCTCAGTCTCGTGTATAGAGTCTTTGCCAAGGACGGATTTCCTCCACCGGCGCCGGGATTGGAGAGCTGCTAGCAGGCCGTCTTTGCCAAGGACAGCAGGTCGTTTCTGGGTCGCGTGGGTTTGAGTGTCTTGTTGCTTGGTGCGAAGTGGAAGCGAATTTCTGGCGAAGTTTAGTTGTCGATTCCAGTTCTAGATTGGATCGGCGCTTCCCTTCTCCTGAAAGTTCGTTCTTTTTTAATTACATATCGAGCGACGATTTACATGATTACCAAAAGGAAGGGGAAGACGACTTTCAAAAACTAAGCATCCCTCAATATTTACAATCAACAAAAAATGGGACATATCCCTCCACAACCTCAAAAAACACTTCCCACCGCCACATTTCCACAAACACGTACTAGGCAACATTTCCCCTCACTCCTCAGCCCTCACCGTCGTCGTCCGTATCCCTTCCATTCCCTTCGTATCCACCACCCAACTCGCAGATCCTCTCCCAGACATCTGCCGCATCTGGCACCATCGACAGCCTCGGCTGCTTCAGGAGGGGGAACCCCTTTAGCGCGCCGTCCCCCTTAAGCTCTGCCAATTCCACGTGCTTCCTCATCTCCCTCATCGTCCTCACGTCCATCGCCCCGTCGCTGCCATCGCCGACCTCGTACCACTGGCGCGCCACCTCGACGACGCCGACGACGTGGCAGTCCTTTGCCCCGGAGTGGTAGAAGAGGTAGAGGTCACATTGGCGCATGGACTTGAGGTTCTTCTGGGCCCGCTTGTTATTGACGCCGTACCATTTAGCGACTCCGCCGTCGGAGGCCTTCTGGTCGTCCCAAGACCACTAGCCGTCGGAAGCCTCCTGGTCGTCCCAGTTGTAGAAGATGCAATCAGCGACGTCGTTTATGTATATACATAATCGACTTCGTTTTACATTTTCGCCCTTCTGTGAGCCACGCAGAATTCCACAGTGGTAGATTCTAAAGATTGGCCAAGTCAGATAATAAAAATTAATTATAAATTCCACGTAATTCATTTCTCCGGATTTTGGCCCGATTTTGATCGGAATGGCACTGAAGTGCACGATTTTCTTCGAAATTAGCACTGAACTGATCAAAGTTGCAAAAACTTAGCATTAAAGTGATCGATTTGAAAGTTTAGGCTTTAAACTGATCGCCATACACAATTTATGGCACTCCGAGTATACTTAAGCCGAGTTTTATGTGTCTCACTGCTCATTTTGTTGATGCTGATTGGATATTGTAGAAGAAAAATCTTAAGTTTTTGTCAAATCCCAAGTCATTCTATCGAGATAAGAGGAAAGGGGTTGAAAAATGCTTGATTGGCTTGGGGATTCAAAGCATTTTTCTATCACCATGGATAATGCAAGCTCAAAGAATACGTTGGGCTATACATTATGTGAGGTCTTCTCCTGTAAAGTTGAGTCGATTTAAAATTTGTATTGAACAAGAGAAATATCGAGTCCAAGAGTCTTGTATATTTGGCTATAGAGACTTATTTGAACTGGACATATATGATACTGGGAGTGACTTTGAAGTTCCAATTTTTTTTTTTACTGAAAAATTGAGATAACATATTTGTCGAAAAACTGTCCAAGGAGAAAGGGTCGCCTACTAATGATGATTGAGAGTATGCTTCTTATGTTCTTTCTTTCCTGAAGTTGTTCTTTGATATGACTTTAAAGTTTCGGGATTTTCTTATGTCACTAGTAATGATTTGGTGAAGATTTTTATGGGCTTTCTAGGATGATTGTTGAATATCGTAAGAATAAGTATGTAAAAAAAAATGAAGATCAAATTCAATAATTGTTTTGGCAATGTGAATAACATCAAAATCTTACTTTGTTCTTTATTTGCATAATTGACCCTCGACATAGGGGGAATATGGTTTTTTTTTTGGTCGGAATAGGGGGAATATGGTTGATTAGTGATGTTTATGAAAGCAATCAGGCAGAAGTTTTACATGATAAAGTAACATCATTTCTAACATCATTGTGCGAACAATGCTGCACTGGTAGATGCCCCAGTGTACCTTGAAATTAAAGGGTACAAGGACAATAAGCGTGTTAAAGTCTTCTATGGTGGGTGCGGAATTTATGACTACGAAGTATCTTAGCTAAACGAGACAACATATTTTGGAAGAACAATCAGTATTGGACAAGTATTTGGAGGAAGGATGTGAATGATATAACTCTTGACTTTGATATCTTAACTTGGTGGAAAGTAAATTCTTCAAAATAGCATGTCCTCTCTTCCATTGCTCTAGATATTTTGGTTGTCCCCTTCTTGATTGTAGCATCAGAGGCCTCATTTAGTACATGAGGTCATGTACTTGATGTGTTCATAGCTCCTTGCCTGCAAGCATAGTGGAGACTCTTATATGTGCTTAAGATTGGCTATGATCTGTGCCATTTCCATTTTCGATTGAGAAGAACTTGAAAATTTTGAGTGAGAAGAAAAAACATAGTTGTGACACATTTATACTCTTCTATATTAGAATGGATACTTAAATTCTCATTCTCATTGTGAATTTAATGTAGAATTATCGACTGCGCACATGGGGTCGAACTCGATATTGGCTTCTCTTGATGACTGATGAAGTTGGAAATTGGTAATTGTTAAACCAAACTATATTGTTTGTATTCTGATTTTTTTTTCCATCATGGGAAGTTGCAGTTGCTCTTTGTTTTATTTGGCCTTGTTTTTTTTTTTTTTTTGGGTAAGGAACTTTGTTGTTGTTATCTCTGTGATTGATTTTTTTTTTATGTCTCATGCATTTCTCTTATCTCTGGTTGGTAATCAGTTGTATTAAGATGGGTAGCAACTGTGAATATTACATGTAGTGGAATTTTGCTTCCTTTGTCTCCATAGTTTTTTACTTAATGCAATTTTATTCTATATATTCCTTCTAACTAACTCATCTAGCTCCTGCTTTATCATTCATCCCAATTTAGGAGGATAACAATGAATCAGAGTCACATAGACCTTCCTTGTTGTTTAAATAACGAAAATATGTGCTGATAGAGTTTCCTGATTTATTCTATGTATGTTAGGTTGGAAACATAGAAGTGTTACTTGGAGTAGCATTAGCACTTCCTTGTCAATTAAGATGGTTCTTTGTTACCTTTTGCTGAGAAATGCTGATAGCTTGACTTGATTTTGTATCTCTATCATGATATTTTCTGGAGCCGGAATTTGTAATTTGAAGTTATGTTATGCTCCTCATCTACTGTAAGGGTTAATTGCTATAGATCTCTATCACTAGCTAGTGGAAACGTGATTCCATTGAACATCGTGGAATCAATTTTTCTGAACATGCTCTAAACTTAGTTTTTTAATGTACATTTTCAGTAAGATATAGAAAGAACTATGATATCTCATTTGCAGCAAAAGATGGTTCTACCATCAACAAGATGTAGAAACCTCTCAAATGGTTTTTGTAGAGAAAGAAGAATTTTCAATGGCTCTATTCATCACCATTATTTGACAAGCTCCAATTAGAATAACCTTTTGTTTTTTCAGCTTTTGAATTCTTAACAAAGCATTTATGTGTTGTTAAGCTTCAAAGGTTCCAAATGGGAGGTGCTTTCATTTCGTTATGATATTTTGGCTGGTTTATTTGTGTTAGAATAAAGGTAAAATAGTCATTTGATAACGAGAGTCTTTTGTATATAAGTGTAATCCTTTGTTAATGGAATAACGATCATCTTTCTCTAAATCTAAACATGTCACCACTGTCGACCACCACCTCACCACATCGGAATCCTCAGATCAGCCAGCGACACTCAAAATCTGACTTCACCCTAGCTTGAAGAACCCAAATCAACCATTGCCTTGACCAAGAGCTACTGTCGTCCGACGTTGTCCAAGCTGGTGAGCTCATATCCGAGGTTGGCCGGCCTCGTCTAGCCGTCGGATAACTGGATCCGACATCGTCCGACGTCGTCCAGGTTGGTGAGTCCAGATTCAAGGTCGCCCGACCTCGTCTAACCATCGGACTACCAGATCGACGTCGTCCCGGCTAGTGAGTCGAGATCTGAGATCGCCCGACCTCGTCTAACCATCGAATCTGGTCGTCTGGGTTGGGGAGCCCAGATCCGAGGTCGCCTGACGTCCTCTAGATGTCGGATGACTAGATCCGACGTCGCCTGACCTCCTCTAGCCCTCGCTTGCCTTGCCCGACGTCATCCATGTAAGTAAGCCCAAGCATGGACGTCGTCTAATCCTCATTTGTCTTACGCAACACCATGTGGTAATCCCAGGAATCAACGTCTTCCGCTGTAATGGTCCTTGTTGTTTTTATGTCTAATGGTCTGGGATTCTGGATTTTGTGGTGATGAAATTAGAAGCGTAGGATGAAGTTGAGGAATTCTTTATTTCCGATTGTTTGTGATAATGAGTTCTTGAGGTGTGAAATAACCCGTGGGAATGTGGACGGACGAGATATATGGTTTGTCTGTGATATAATCTATGGCTTGTTGTTCTTGAGTTTGTACATAGTAGAAGCGTGGTGTTGCTGTTTGTGTGGGATAGAAGTCAGTTAGTGTGGTAATTGCTGGTTATAAGCGTATAATTATTCTGCTTTGTGGACATTTTCAATACTGGAGTCAAGTAATTGATTATTAATATATTGTGACATTGTTCTTGGGTTTAATCGTGTTCTTAATTCACTCATGGCTGCATCTGAAACTTCAAATAGTCAACCACACTTGTAGTAAATCTCTGTAAAATTTGGACGGAACTAATCATCCATTTTGGTCCACTGATGTTGAAGTTTATCTTACTACCACTAAATAAAGTGATTATCTTAAATCTTTGGTCCCTCGTATTAGAGTAAGGCATCTGATTGGCTTGCTGGAGATGCGATGATTGTATACTTTTATAGAATAGTTTGGACCCTAAAATTAGTCCCCAATTCATTCATGTTTAACGAGAAGATAATTGTTATCATTAACCAAAGAGCCATAAGTAAACCCTATGCACATAAATAAACCGTATAGACATAAAAAGACTATTCTGCCGTCACTTAAATATTTTATAGCACTCTCCCTCAAGTTGGGATATAAATATAAAATAATCCCAACTTTTTACAAAGAAAACTTACTTGACCCCTGTTACTGATTTAGTAAAGATATCGATCAACTAATCCTCCGTCCTTGTACGTTGAAGAATGATCTCCCATTTATGAACTTTTTCCTGTATAAAGTGACAATTAACTTCAATGTGTTTGGTGCACTCATGAAATACATGATTATTTGCGATGTTAATAGCTGATTGATTGTCACAATGTAATATGGATGTATAGATGTTGATAAATCAATTTTTGATTATAATAATATCCTCAATTAGAGCAATTCACATGTCACATTTGCCATGGTTCTATATTTTGTTTCAGCACTTATATTGTTTTTGGTGAAGAGAATTTTTTTTTGGTAAAGTGGAAACTATATATTAGTTATTGCTTTTTCAAGAAATTAAATTACATCCAAGGAACACACAATAACCCGACGTAGATCTTCTATTAGTTGGACATCCAGTCCAATATGCATAAAAAAAATATGTGGTGTTCAGATGTCCATAGTTCTTGAAAAACAATACTTTACCTGATGTTCCTTTCAAGTACTTGATAATCTAGAGTACAACATCCCAGTGAATAGTACTAGGAGAACTAGTGAACTAATTAACTACACTAACAGCAAATGTTATATCAAGTCTTGTAACAGTAAGATAGTTTAATTTCTCACTAATCTCCGATACTTTCCTGATCATGTAATAATTTTTCATGTTCCCCATTAAGTTTCATATTGGGTTTCATAAGAGTATTTGGCTGCGTTTGGGAGACACATTTGCATGGTACTTTGGACCTCTAAAGGGGCTTGGGAAAAAGCAAGTGCGTTTGGTCAGAGCCCGAGGCAGCCTCTGACCAGCCTTGGCATTCTGGCTTTCTCGGCATGCCGGTCGCCAGCTTTAATGAAATTTTCCAATTTCCCATCTCATTCTCGCTCAATCATCATAATTCCCAACTTACCCTCCCGCCCGACGCTCGCTTTCGCCTCTCTTCCTCGCCCCTCGCGATCACGTCTTGCACTCGCCTCCTGTCCTCACGCCTCGCCCCGAGCAATCTTCCTCATGCCCAGCGCTTGATGGTTCGCGAGTAGACTCCTCCTCCTCCTCGTCTGGTTTCCCTCTTCGCTCGTCGCGGATGATTCCGCCGGCCAGTTTAACGCTGCCTTCACGGACGAAATCAATGCGACCATGGCCGAGATCCAAGGAGGACAGCTTCCCCGACATGATCGATCTCGCTTTCGAGAAGGCGTTCACCGAGAACGACCAGAACGAAGGTTTTTGCTAGATCTAAGCTCTTGGACTCGCTTCGATATGGTTCTTGCGTTTTCTGTTTTGAGGATGTAGTTGGGCTAGGGTTTCGGATTCGTGCCGGGACTAGGACATTTGTGTATAGTCGATGCTAGCGAGTGCTGTGAAGGAATCAATTGCTCTTTTTGTTGAACAATTATGTTTGATTTGAGAGTCTGGTGGATAATGTGAAGTATACTCTGTTTTAGATTCTGGTGCTGGCCACAAAGTTCTCCTTCAGTTGCTTTGTGCAGGTCAAGCCCATGATCAAGCCAACAAAAGATCTACTGGATCTCAAAAATGTGAAATACGAATGGCATGAGTTCTTTGATAACAGCAATAGGTTTGCGGTTGGGCTGCTGTGGCTCCCTGTCGTGTTGATGTACCTTATGGATTTGCAGATTTGGTACTCCATATATTTCTCGTTTGTGGGAGCAGCAGTTGGGTTATTTGATCATTTGGGTGAGATCCGAAATATCGAGCAGTTGAGGTTGAGGTTCCAATTCTTTGCTAGCACGATTCAGTTTAATCTGATGCCGGAAGAGCAGCTTCTGAATGCGAGGGGCACACTGAACAGCAAGTTCAATGATGCCATACACCGATTGAAGTTGAGATATGGACTTGGCAGGCCATATAAGAAGCTTGAGTCCAATCAAGTGGAGGCACGCGAGTTTGCTTTGGTATGGAATGAGATAATTGGTATATTTAGGGAGGAGGATATTATTGTCTCTGATCGTGAGGTTGAGTTATTAGAGCTGCCTCCCAATACTTGGAATGTCAGGGTCGTCCGTTGGCCTTGTTTTCTCCTTTGCAATGAGCTGCTTCTTGCTCTGTGTCAGGCAAAAGAGTAGGTAGATGCTCCTGATAAGTGGTTGTGGTATAAGGTCTGCAAGAATGAGTACAGGCGCTGTGCCGTCATTGAATCATATGACAGTGTCAAGCACCTGCTGCTAAAGATAATTAAGGTCAACAGTGAAGAGCATTCGACAATGACAGTTCTCTTTCAAGAAATTGGTCATTTTATTGAGATCGAGAAGTTTACCAAGTCATTCAAAATGACCGCGCTTCCTCAGATTCACAGTATTCTGATAAAGCTTGTCGAACTGTTGATCAAGCTTAAGAAAGACCCGAGCAAGGTGGTGAACACATTGCAGGCACTTTATGAGATTGCCATTAGAGATTTTCTCAAGGAAAATAAGACTGCTGAACAACTAAAGGCAGATGGTCTGGCAACAAGTGATGCTGGTTTGCTCTTTGAAAACGCTGTCGTATTGCCTGAGCCAGATGATGAGAAGTTCTACAGGCTGGTCCGGCGATTGCACACCATCGTTACCTCTCGGGACTCTATGCATGATATTCCTGTAAATCTTGAGGCGTGAAGGCGAATTGCTTTTTTCAGTAACTTTCTGTTCATGAACATGCCTGATGCTCCCCAAGTAGAGAAGATGATGGCTTTCAGTGTTCTGACGCCCTATTACAACGAAGAAGTCGTGTTCAACAAAGAACAACTTCGTACTGAGAACAAGGATGGAATCTCCATTTTATATTTCTTGCAGACAATATATGATGATGAGTGGAAGAACTTCATGGAGAGGATGCGTAGTGAGGGTATGGTAAACGACAATGAGATCTGGACAACCAAGTTGAGGGATCTCAGGCTTTGAGCATCATATCGAGGGCAGACTCTTGGCAGAACAACGAGGGGGATGATGTACTATTATATTTATAGGGCCCTCAAGATGCTGGTTTTTCTTGATTCTGCATCAGAAATGGATGCCAGGGAAGGTTCGGTAGAGTTTGGGTCGATGCGTAGAGATGGTACTCTGGATAGCTTTGACTCAGGAAGGTTGCCTTCTTCCAAGAGCCTTAGCAGAGCTAGCAGTTCCGTAAGCAATTTGTTTAAAGTTCAATTGCGATTTTATGTAAACCGTGAAGCTTCCAACAGAATTACATGTGCAATCTTTATTCATGCTTGTCCCAATCGACTCTACTCGAATTTTCTATTATTATATACTTATTATAAGAGTTTAGTGTATCATCACTTAATTAAAATTTCCATATGGGTTATCAAGAAGTGTTTGACCGTGCCCATTCCTTACGACATTTAAAAATTGAGCGAATTTTTGGCGTTTTAAAAAGAATTGAAGGATTCTAACTAATTTGTTAATAGTTTAACAAAAAAAAAATTAAAAAAGTAATTTGTTAGTCTTTTGCATCACTCTCAAAATGAAAATATAAAAGTTACCATTATTGTTTTTTTTTCAATTTTAAACAAGCAATTTTTTTAAAAAAAAAAGCTTAAATGGATTACTTTGACAAATATGTTTACCAAACATCGTTTTCCCAAAGTTGCTTTTCAAATCTAATTTTTAATTACAATTTACCAAATAATATTTGCATTTTAGCAAACCCTTTTAGGCGAAAGTCTTTTGTTTTTTTCTAAAGGTTTTCCCCAAAAGTTAAACCAAACGCAACCTTTATTGGCTTTGCTTCAAGAAATCCAACTTCATCAAGAATATCAAGTACATATTTTTACTGTGATAAATTGATACCTACATGTGAATAGGTAACTTCAATACCTAGAAAATATCATAGACGTCCCATATCCTTAGTGCTAAATTATGTATACAGAAACTGCTTAAGCAATTGAATACCATTTGCATCGCTACTAGTAATGATAATATCATTCACAATACCATCAAAACAATACAACCAGCCAAGGAGACAAAAGCGAATGGTCTATTCGACACCGTTTCAATCCAAATTTGATAACAATATCACTGAATCTACCAAACCAAGTACAAGGAGATTATTTGAGTCCATACAAAGTTTTCTGTAAGCGTGTGAATAGGTTACCGAGAGGTGGACAAGTTGCAAATGGATCTGCGGTGAAGGGGAAGGGGTTACGATGGGCTCTGTAGTGTTGTGGAGGGTTGCGTATGTCTATACTGATGTGGGGAGATTGCGAGTAGGTAAGCAAGGGTGTGGGGTTTTGCGCAAGGGTATCTGTGTTGGTGTGGGAGGGTCACGAGAGTATCTGTAGTGCTGGGGTTCGCAAGTGTATCAGAAAAAGAAAAAAAATGGCGTGGGGGAGTGAAGGGAGAGTATCTGTGGTGGAGGAGGATGACGATAGCAGTGGGTGATGCGATTACACCGACGACATGAGTGACGGTGGGTTTTCCAGCTTTGATATCATGTTTAACGAGAAGATAATTGTTATCATTAACCAAAAAGAGATTACAAGGTTATAAGTAAATCCTATAGATATAAAAAGACTATTTTGCCCTCACTTGAATATTTCCTAACAACTTAGTGCAAATATGCTAAGAAAGTCTGGGAAAAATGTGCCTTACTTTCTTCTGGAGAGAATGAAATGACACGAGTGTGTGATACTTGGAAAGCTTTATTTGATCTTCACCATGGGGAATCAATACTTATTTGAGCATTATGCTCGTTTCATGACGCTTTGTAGGAAATTAGATACTTACCTTCCAACTTTGAACGATATAACAGTCCTCATTAAACGATAAAAGGATTTTCAGGTTATACCATATCTTAAAGCATTAGGGCCGAAATATTCCTAACTTCGCCGGTAGATTTCCTCTTAAAATTCCTTTCCTACAATAGATGAGATTTCTCTCAAGCTCTTCGGTTGACTCTCGTTGAAAAGATCTCTACTCCATCTTTGGAGACTAGTGATATGATTACTCATGGCACTAATGTACGTGGAACTCGTGGTCGTGGTTACAAGGGTTGTGGACGTGGTATTGCTCAGGGTGGAAATCGTGGAGATTGTAATGGTAGTATTGGTACTTGTACTACCTCTATTTCTAGTGGTAGTTGTAACTCTCGCTACTGTAATTATTGTTAAAGAGCTAGACATACAGAAGTATATTATTATACACTTTATCCAGAACTTCGACCTACCTTTGTAGCTTATGCAGAGGCGGAACATGTTGAATATAACAATATTACTTAGAAGGGGTGAATATGTGATTCTAAATCAAATTGAAACTTATTGCAGAATTAAGACAATTTCAAAGCATGATTAGAATTAGGAACAATATAAAAAAGTGAAAATAATCTAAATACAGAAATAAGAGTTTAGAGTAGAGAAAAGTGCACGCTATGTTTATAATGATTGAACTTCTTTAGACTTACATCCACTCTCTCACGATGACAGCCGATTGACTGGATTCCACTAAAATGATTCAATGAAGGTTACAAGATGAAGACACTCAGTTGCTCTCACAAATCCTCACGGTGAAAGAACTTGAGAACTCTTAGAATAAGTATATGAATCTGAACAACTTAGGCGTTGTGAAATTTTTTGTTCTTAGCCCTACTACTAGTCGCCATGGTTCTTCTTTTATACTCTTGCTTCCAAACTAGCTGTTGGATAATCCTCCAAAGGATCGCTCTTCAATCTTTGATTGGACGTCATCAATCGTGATTGAACGAGACTATATCTAAGAATATATGGTAGCCGTTGAAGTAGAATCTAAACTCTTCGGATTTAGTCTCCCATACAACTAAATATTTAGTTTCCAAAAGTAAAGTAGATTCAAATAAGCCACAAATCTTATTCCAAGAAGGTAGTATCCAATCTTATATTTCCTTTTGATATGATAGAAGAAATATCTTGTAAATCAAATATTACAGGCTTTCATAAAAGAACTTGTCCTAATAAAAAATCTGCCACCCGTGGGTCTTCAAAATCTGTCTGAAAGAATTCGCGGAATCTGAACAATGTTCAAAAACAGCCTTCAGAAATAAAGACTCTAAATTCTGAACAGATAAACTTGAACTGTGATACTAAGTTTCAATAAAGTCCTTTTAACACGTTGTATAACCATTTATGCGAATAAGCCTTCAGATGTAACATGTTATATCTAATCATTTTCAGAAACAACTTCATTTAAACGTCTTCAGAAGCAAATATATGACTACTACTCTTTGAGTTTGGATGCTAGAATTGGATCAATATAAACTTCTATTCACTTCTTCATTTTACAATTAAGACATCATAAATATTACACAGATTCTATCTGAACAAAGATAGTTTTGTCAGAATCAAAATATTCAGAGAAAGATTTACTCAACAGAATAGACTTTACAAGACTGTACTTTTACCACTCCACGAGACTCTACTAGTGTGCAAAATACGAATGGTTCAATTACATTGATAGATGTTGAGTATGATGCATGGGTTCGCTCTCAACAGGTGACGGGTCCTTTAGCTCCTATTGCAACTCTAGCACAAACATAAAAAAGTAGTTCATCCTATTTGCTCTCAGCAGCGTCTAATTCTTGGGTCATAAACTCTGGAACTACTCATCATATGACTGGTAATTCTAAGTTGCTATCTTCACTTTGTCCTAAATCTCTTGGATTGTCAAACTTTGTTACATTAGTTAATGGCTCACAATCTCAGGTTACTAGTACTGGACTTGAGTCAATCTCTTTCTTTGTCATTTGTCATTCATCTCAAATCTTCATATACTTTAATTTTTGTTAGTCCATTGACTAAAAACTTAATTGTTTCATAACATTCTTCTCTTCTCATTGTGTCTTTCAGATGAATGTATAGATGATTGGTGGGGACATGAATCCAATGGTTTGTATTACCTTGACAAGAAGGTTCTAGCTACTGTAGTTGTGAAACGCATATTCTCTGATGTGTTTAGGGTACATTGTCGTGCTGGTCATCCGTCACTAAACACCCTTCGGTATTTGTCCTAAGTCCGAGTCTATGAGTTCTTTTTAGTATAAGACTTGTCAATTTAGTAAACATCATAGGGTTTCTTTTCTTTCTCGTATTTAGAGTCGAGTGTCAAGTCCTTTTGAGTTGGTACACTTCGATGTTTGGGGTCCATGTCGTGTTTCTGATATTTTTTGTTTCAGATATTTTGTCACATTCGTGGATGATGTTTCCTGAATGACTTCGTTATTCTTAATAAAATATCGTACTAAGATTTTTCACTACTTTCACTGGTTCTATTTTGAAGTACTAAATCGATTGCATACTTCTGTTAAAACTTTACGCTCAGATAATGGTAAAGAGTATCTTGCTGTCACTTTAGGTTTTCAGTCTTTTCTTGATTCTCTTGGTTTTATCCATTAAACATCTTGTTCATACACTCCTTAGCAAAATAATGTTGCTGAGCGTAAAAATCTCCATCTTATTGATGTTGCCCGTTGCCTCATGTTTCACATGCATCTACCTAAAATATTTTGAGGGCATGCTGTTCTTATAGCCTATTTTTTGATTAATTGGCTTCCTACTTCTGTCCTTTAGTGAGAGACATCATTCTCTATATTACATCAAAATCGTCGTCCCTTTGCATTACCTCTACGTATCTTTGGTTGTGTTTGTTTTGTGCATAATCTTACTCCAAGTCTTGATAAGTTGGATATTCATTTAGAGAAATGTATCTTTATAGGATACTCTCAAACTCGGAAAGGATACAAACATTATAGTCTTAGATGTCATCGTGTGCTCGTGTCAGCAGATGTAACATTCTTTGAAGATTAGCCACATTATAATACTAAGATGGAACCTATAACTACTCTTGAGGACAACGAATGTGTCTTATTGACACTTCCCCCACTCTCACTTCCTTCAGAACCATCTATAGGATTTCAATTTGCTAACCGCACATATCATCGGCATGCTACAGCTCCTACTGTAGTGGTACAAACTTCACCAACACGTGATTCCTCTGTTCCCTCATCAGTTGTTGCACCATCATCTAATCTTGATATGCCCATACCAACTCGAAAAGGTATACGTTCTTATGTTGGTCGCCCTGTGGATCGTTATGCTCCTTATTCTGGTCTTTTTGATTATCTTCGCATTCGTCAACCTATTTCAAATTTCTTGTCATATGACCATTTGTCCCGTAGTTTCTATGTATTTATCTCGTCCTTATTCTCTATTTATGTGCCTAGCTATGTTGCTAAAGCTCTTGTTCATCTTGGATGGTGGCATGTCATGGAAGATGAAATAAATGCGCTCATTGATAATTGTACTTGGGAATTCACTTCATTAACTGCGAAGAAAAAAATATTGGATGTCGTTGGATATTCATTGTTAAGGTTCATCCCAATGAAACTCTTGATCGATTGAATGCTCGATTGGTTGTAAAGTGATATACTTAGACATATCGTGTTGATTATGATGACACTTTTACACTTGTTGTCAAAATTTCATTTGTTCGTGTATTTATTTCCCTTGCAGCACATTTTGGTTGGCTTCTTCATCAATTAGATGTGAAAAATACCTTTCTTCATGGTGACTTGTCCGAAGAAGTATACATGGAGCAACCACCGAGGTTTGTTGCTTAGGGGGAGAATTTGACTTGTATGGACTCAAGCAATCTCCTCATGCTTGGTTTGGCAAATTTAGTGACGTTGTTATCAGGTTTAGATTAAAGTGATGTCAAGTAAATCATTCAATTTTTAGTTCTGTCTCTCCAGTTGGTTGTATTCTTCTGGTAGTAAATGTAGATGATATTATCTTTACTGACAGTGATTCAAATGGTATCCAATGACTTAAGTAGTTTCTACACAGAATTCACTACCAAGGATTTGGGACGTCTATGGTATTTTTTTTTTAATATTTAAGTTGCATATTCACAGGTAGGTATCCATTTGTCACAATGAAAATATGTACTTCACATTCTTGATAAGGTTGGATTTCTTGGAGCAAAGCCAGTAGATATTCCTATGGAATTCAACGTGAAACTTGATCCAGAACATGAAGAATTGTTATGTGATCCAGGAAATTGTAGAAGATTAGTGAGAAAGTTGAACTATCTTACTATCACAAGGCTTGACATATTTTTTGCTATCAGTTTAGCAAGTCAGTTCATGAGTTATCCCTATACTACTCACTGGAATGTTATACTTAGAATTATCAAGTACTTGATGAGAGCGCCAGGTAAAGGGCTACTTTTCAAGAATTACAGACATTTGGATATTATAGGTTTCTCCGATGCAGACTGGGCTGGATGTCCTATTGATACAAGATCTACATCGAGTTATTGTGTGTTTCTTGGAGATAATTTAGTTGCCTAAAAAGTAAGAAATAATATATGGTTTTCCGATCAAATGGTGAAACAGAATATAGAGTTATGACACATATGACGCGTGAATTGCTCTGGTTGAGGTTGTTATTATTAGAAATTGATTTGTCAACATCTAATTCATCGATATTATATTTGTGATAATCAATCAGCTATTCACATTGTAAATAATCATGTCTTCCGTGAGCGAATTAAACACATTGGAGTTTACTGTCACTTTGTACGAGAGAAAGTTCAAAAATGGAAGATTATTATTCAACATACAAGAATGGATAATCAGCTTGTAGGTATTTTTTCTAAATCTCTTAGACGGAGTAAAGTGAGTTTTTTATGTAACAAGTTGTGATTATTTGATATTTACATCCCCAACTTGAGGGGGACTGTTATAATAAGGATAAAATAGTCATTTGATATTGAAAGTCTTTTATATATAAGTGTAATCCTCTGTTAATGGAATAACAATAATCTTTCTCTAAATCTAAACAATTTGGATAAAATAAATGGGACTTTTTCTCTACCAAGGTAATTTTACTCCTTGAGGGTCCAAAAGTAAAATACTTACCATGTCCTCATGCCTTGTTTTGTTAATATATTCCACACACTAGGTTCAGTTCTTTCACTTGTTAAAATTGCTATTCTTATATCTAGTAAAGTATGTTAAGTAAGAGCTCGCGAAGAGAAGGGGCCGGAGCATTAATAAAAGTGATCAAGGTCAGAATGATATAAAAAACGCGAACATGAACTGTACAAGATTGCAGAGCATCTTAAAGTGAGTCGCTTGAAAAGAACACAAGTTTCTCAATGTGATCAGCCCTCCAATGCAGAAACAGCAAAGGTTTATTGATTGTTTGCTTTATTTCTTCCCCTTCCTTTGTGGTCCCTGTAAGAGAGTTTGCTTTTTTCCGTTTTCTCAATTGAGCAAGTTGCAATTGCTGATATAGAACATTTTGAGATTGTAATGTTGCCCAATTTTGTGCCGCAAATTGATACTTGCGGTAGTATTTTGAAGAGCTCGAAATTTTGTCAATGGGATGTTGCACAATTCTGTTGTGATATTTTGATTTTCATTTGCAATTCGATGAATTGAGAAGCATATCATATTACTTTTGGGGGGCTTCAGATTTGAGAAATCAAAATCAAAATCTAAAACATGAAACTCGACCTGGATAGACCCGACACGATTTTTCGGATCATATTCCGTTCAATTTTGGTTTGCATTGGGTCAAGCATACATGCCTCGTGTTTCGGATGGGGTTGGTCATATGAAAATCGATCCGATCCGACCTGTTGACACCCCCGGTACGTGGGCATTGCTGTCTTCCTAGGGTTGACAGAACAAGAAAAAGGAAACGTAGGAATTGAGTTATAATATTATTTGGTTGCGGAAATGAAAGGGTATAAATACATAAAAAGTAGGAAATAAAAAAAAAAGTTATGTTTATTGACAATCCCTCCATATTCGGACGGGAAGATTTGGAGGGGTTTCAAAACTACACAAAGAAGCCATTTACATCAGTTCCTCAAAGTTACACCTTTTATTTTCCCTCTTTTCTCATTTCTCCTTTTCACACTTTTAATGTCCTTTCTCTTCTCTGTGGATCCACCGAATATAGGAGAAATTAATCTATAAGTGATAAATCTATTGTATGAATTAATATCTATTGTATAAATATTAATTCAGTTCTTAGGATTTTCAATTTCCTACATTAGTCCTAAATTTCTATGCAAAATTTCATTACATTCCTTCTTACCAATATCGCAAGTGCCCTGACATGTCAGTGTGCAAGCTAGAATTGTGGCAA
Source organism: Rhodomyrtus tomentosa (assembly GCA_028455895.1). Taxonomy (NCBI): domain Eukaryota; kingdom Viridiplantae; phylum Streptophyta; class Magnoliopsida; order Myrtales; family Myrtaceae; genus Rhodomyrtus; species Rhodomyrtus tomentosa. The sequence continues at coordinate 39,984,500 of JAPCWY010000003.1, read as the reverse complement.
TGATTGGATTGCCACGTCAGCAATATCTGACAAAAATTATTCAAAATGATTGCATTGAAATTTTTGCAAAATTTGTGCCAAGGTTTAGGACGATAATAGCAAAATTAAAAATTTTAGGACTGAATGGCCTTCTATACAATGAGTCAAGGACGGATTGGGGAATTTTTCAGCCCAATACAAACTTGTGAAGGAGACATTTTGTGCATTAGATGCACCACGTGACGGTGCACAAGAAGCAAGCTAAGCTTACGTGCAAGTTTTCCGATGCAGAATTGGATTTGATGCATACGGCGCACGTAAAGTTACTGGTATATTGCATTACGTCAGCCGTATAATCGATGTAGGAGTGGTTTAACTGGGCAATAAATCTTACCTTGAGGAAGGAAGCAGGTGATTTTCCACAAGTCCCTCTTGAGCAATCCAGCATCATTGGCAAAAGCCACAGACCCTCAACAGTTATTCCCCAGTAGAGAGAGAGACCTTCCCAAATTGATCCTCTCAAAAACACAAAAACTGACGCAAAATGGCATTTTCTCTTCTAAATTTCATCAATTCACTCGAACCTGATTTTCTTTTCCTTCCTTTTATGTTAATAATCTGCTGTATATGTTTTGAGGTCACTGACAGAGGCAACAAATATGCTGGAGGTGGCTTTGTCGAACACGATGAAGGCGAAAGCACCGCTCAGCTGTCCAACCACATGGTTGGGGAGAATGTGGCGCCCGGTTGTGCCGAGCCTTGTAAGCCTTGATCACAAGCATCGCTACGCTTGCCGACTTCGCGAGCCCATACTGTTGCCTTAAGCTCCCGGGGTTGTTGAGTGCTTCCGCCAAGCAGAGTACTTCATTTTTAACTGCGAATGATCTGCAGCATCTGGCCTTTTCTTACATGAACCTCGAAATTTCCAGATAGTCCAAATGCTCAGGATTTTCAGTCTTGTTATGGGAGCCAAAAGTTAATTAGATTGAAGTGATTATCCTCATCCAATACCAAGTGGATGTTACTTATGTGAAGATTCAAGACTACGATGTTGTTGATGCACTACTTAGTACCTAAAGATCCATTTCAGACTTTCACCTCTTGATTGGACTCGCGACCACGTTTACTAGTTAGGGCGACTGGGTTTATCAACCAGTTTGGCTCATTGATGCTTAAGTTAGAACTTGGGGAATGATGCAAATGGAAGAAGTTTAGATCATATTCAAGAGTTCCGAACCATTGCTCACTTTCCAAATAGCTAATCATAAACTTTTGAAATAAATGTACTGAAAGTCATAAAACTTATCATGAAAGTGCAATCAAAGCTTAAAACTTTCAAAATCTACAATCAAGTCTTAAAATTTGTCACGAAAGTATAATCGAATTTTAAAACTTTCAAATAAATAATTGCATATTTGAAAATTTTAGGACTTAATTACAATTTTTTGAAAATTTTAGGATTCAATCGCAGACTTCTACGCACTACTCCCTTTTGTTTTGGCTATTTAGAGGTAGTTTCGTCTTTTAGGGAAAATTTCAAATAAGGGCATGTGGGGTTCATTTCCTCAAAAGAGAGTCCAGAGTGGACAGGGTCTGAAGATGTAAAATTAGTCTCAAATAAGGGCCCAACGAGTGCACTTGCTGGGACATGATGGGGAATGGATAAGATGGAAGTAGGACTTCAACATATTCAGAGAAGCTTATGAAAAGTGGATGGGCACAAGCGAGTTTGGTAGAGCAGAAGAAGCCTCTTTCTTGTTGCAGCAATTGCGAATCACGTGGTGATAGGAAAAAAAGAAAAGAAAAGAATAGGGTCACGAAGTCCACAAAATACCAGCTATATTTCAGTCTTCTTTCATAAACCTTTACGAGAAAGTAAACCTGCAAAAGCAAGTAAGAATAGAGGAACAAGCAAGCAATTCTGAAGATTAACCAGAAAAAGACGGTAGAATCTCACTTCAACACACTGCAGGCAAGAGAGGACCCGGGCGTGAATCTGCTGCGGTCAAGCAAATTGTGCATCGAGCAAAGAGGAAAAGGGACCGAGCTCAGCCTCGCTCTATCGAAGCAATTAAAGCATGAGAAACAGAGAGAGAGAATGAAGGCATGAATGAACTGAATCAAGTGAACAAACTTGAATTGATTGAAAGGGACCCCAGGTCCGAAGTCTCGATTCAATCAAAGAGTGTACGCGTGATAGTGAGCAACGGATCCCGTGCAAGGAACGTGCTATCACGCGCCCCTAAAACTTTGTCCCCATTAGCACTGTTTGTTGTATTGTATAATGCTAATGTCACATTGGCTTCAGTTGATCGAGGAAAAAGGATAAACAGGCAGTATGAACCAAACAGCAGGTATTTTTCCGCACATTAAGTCTCATCAAAGTATGTCGAGACAATCAAGGACATGTATAATGGTGTTACTACATGTGTGAAGGCTTGTAATGGCACATCAAGTTATTTTCCAATCACAGTAGGTTTACACCAAGGTTCTACTTTGAGCCCTTACCTTTTTGCCCTGATTATGGATGAGCTAACAAAAAATATTCAAGATGAGGTGCCGTGGTGTATGCTATTTGCAGACGATATCGTGCTTATTGATGAGACCAAGGTTGGGGTTAACGCTAAGGTAGAAGTATGGAGAAGCACGTTGGAGTCTAAAGGATTTACGCTAAGTCGAAGTAAGACGGAATACTTGAAGTGTGAGTTTGACACGGCAGGAATAGGAGATCAAGAAGCCGTAAATATGCTCGGACAGAAGGTATCCAAAAAAGATACATTTAGATATCCGAGATCAATATTGCAAAAGGAGGGAGAGATTAATGAGGATGTAAGCCATAGAATCAGAGCAGGATGGATGAAATGGAGCAGTGCATTGGGATTTTTATGTGATCGCAAAATTCCTCTTAGGTTAAAAGGAAAATTTATATAGAACAGCAGTCAGACCTGCCATGTTATATGGAGCTGAATGTTGGCCAGCACAAAGGAAACATGAGCATAAAATAGGAGTAGCGAAAATGAGGATGTTAAGGTAGATGTGTGGTCATACAAGGATGGATAAGATAATGAATGAAGAGGTTCGACGAAAAGTTTGAGTAGAACCGGTGACGGAAAAGATGAGAGAGCATAGATTGAGATGGTTTGGGCATATTCTTCGAAGACCCTTAGATGCACCGGTATGAACAGAAGTTTGCTATCGAGAGCATAACACGAAAAAAGCAAGTGGTCGACCGAAATTTACTTGGGGGAAGGCAGTAAAACAAGATTTAATGGAGTGGGAAATAAATTGGCGTACGGTTTGTCTTAGGACGGAGTGGAGAGAGGCTATTAGTATTGTGGAGGGGTAGTGTATAGATAGATAGATATATATATATATATATATACTTATTTATTTTTACACATTTATATCTTTTCCCTCCCTTGATTCTGCTTTTATTTTTATGATTCTTTGGGGTTCATCGACCGCCGACCTCAACAAGTTTGGGATAAAGGTGTTGTTGATGTTGATGTAAGTCTCATCATATTTGTCTACCCAAGGTAAACATTGTCATAAAATTCTTTGCTACGATGATTGACCACGCAGCTTCAAAAATTGTATGACTCGTTCTTTGATCTCTGAATTGAATTGTCATATAGGAAAAACAAGTTTGTCCACAGAAATCCAATCAATTTCAAGTCTCAACTCTTCAACAGAAACCAAAAACCAAAACATCCTTTTAGCATACCTCTGAGTAGAAGAGACTATGGTAACGCTAAAGCACACAATTAGAGGCTCAGAGATGTTATCTGTAATCCTCGGGCAGGCGATATCCTGTCATGACTATCTTGTCTGCAAACATCTTGCCGGTCTTGGGCATCACGTGCCAATGCAAGGTCAAGTTGAATTCTTTGCCCCGTAAATTGCTTCCCTGAAAACAGACGAAAGGAAACAATTATGCACGATGATGAAACCCAGAAGCCCTATTTCTGTATTGGCCATGGCCATTAACAAGGAAGACAAAGGCAAAACAGAGAAGAATAACGAGTTCACCTGATCTGTAAGTCGGTACTTGTTGGTTGTGTGAATAGAGAATTTCGCATGCTCTTTAGATGGTATGATTGCATCCCAAAGCGAGATCTGTTAAGCAATAAAAGAAGCAACATTTACTTTGATTCCTAAAAAACACAAGCTCAGTGGAGCCAAAATGTCGATAAATCGTCTAGATTAGACAGTATTCTCAACCTAACAAGCATCATACGTGATAAAGATAACCTTTCTAAAGCTAGAAAAGTCTTGCATTGCAGGTTAAGATCAGTAATGGAGAGCGACGAAGAAGAAAGTTGGATTTCTTGACAGAAAAAGGCGTCATAACATCCCAACATGTTTCATTACCGGATTGCAGAACCATTGACACTGGGACACCCAAACAGCCTGTACACTCAGTTTATTTAATAGCTGTCCCAAGCACAAAGCCACAAAAACACCATCCATCTGATGCACTGACAACAATTTCCTGAGATTTAACCTAGCGAGTCCTCCAATCAAGATTGCTATCATGTTTGACTGTTGGAATAACTTCCTCTAGATCTCCTTTTCTTTAAAATAATGGACAGCATAAGGAGGTTGGGCAAGAGACTGACTAAGCATGACCAGTACTTTGAAATATCAGGACTAGTCTAATCAAGCCGAACTTTAACTTTTAATAAATTGGTTCATCCTACATCTGCAGAGTAGTTTGGGATCGGTCTTACTTTTATTTTATGTATCTTTGGGGTTCATCGACTACCGACCCCAACTAGTTTGGGATAAAGTTGATGTTAATAATGATCCTACATCTGCAGAGTACTACCAAATTGACCACAAAATAAAAAACAGGAATTACAATGCCCATTATGAAGTGGTAATGAATATACTCTATCTCCTATCGGTCACTATGATATCCAAATGATGCAAAAGTCTATGACCAGCAATTGTATTTAAAAGGGTGAAAATGAACTGCAAAATCACCACCACACACTGATGCCAGAGAAGGAAAATTATGTCTAGTAGGAGCATTTTAAAGCACATATCTTGCGCATTCATCCTAGGAAAGAGGCATGAGAGCCAAGATCCGTATTTTTCCACTATAAAGAACACACTGTGCAGAGTGAGTGCCAACATAAGGAATACAACATGTGAACATCTAAAAAATTACTGAATATATATTATCAAACCTACCTGATTTAGAGCATTTTGAGTTGTTTCATATTCAGCTGCTAGGAAGACAAATACCTGCAATTTTTTCCACAAACAATTTAAAACAATAGTAAATGATGACTTGATGACCTAGACTAAGAGAGTCTCAGTTTTCCATTTCTTGGCCCAACTAGATGGAACAAGCAATTATCTGATGCGGAGCATATTAGCAGTGCGTTTCTGGACTGATTGGATAGGCAAAAGTCCCAACGAAAGTCGAGAAGATCATCTAGAATTTCTCCCAAAGCAATATTTGCTTGATTTTCGCTTAACGCTGTGTCATTATCAACAAATATCTAACTGACAAATAATTTGATAATCATCAACAGAGCAAGGTTGTCAAGATTGGGACCCTAGAGAGGCTGTTAAGGATTGGATCGTAAATTCGGACTGAGGATCGTAACATCCCCCATAATTGTAAAAAATAACCCCTAAATTTTGAAATTTCAACGTTGTTTTGCTCAATATATGCATATTCACAATTTAGGAAGAGGTCAGAGGCTATATACATGCATTCCCAGTATTAAACTCCAACTCATTTTTTCTCCTTGATAAGTAAAATGAAAGTTTCCTTGATGTACCAAGGCTAGTCAACCCATTTACAAACCAGAGTTTATTAGCACAAAAAGGAGCCAATTTCCTAAGAGGGACGAACCCAACTCAGTAAGAGAGGATGAAAACCCCCCCCCCCCCCCCCCCCCAAAAAAAAAAAAAAAGTTATATATATATTGAATTAGTGATAATTCTCAGCACGTTCCATATAATGCTCCTCATATAAAGCATCAAAATCAATAAAGCAAGGACATGCTTAATGTTGTAATGAAGCCTACTCCACAGCAAAGACTTAACAACCAGAAGCTAACTCACACGCTAACATTGTTACACCACAAAAAGATAGCTATGACCACTCAACTGCATTGCATTTTCAAAACGCAAAAGGTAAAATCCTGAAAGTTATCAAAAGATCCCGCAGTTATCTACTCTAAAAGGAGGTCAAAATATTTCCTCTTCTCTGCAAAAACACAATGTCATCTGCACAAACACAAAGCAAGTCAAGGCTTCAGTTGCTTTAACCTGTTTTGTGTTCCACGTAAACGCCGACTGCAAGTCAGCTGAGATGTTCAACGTCAAGCTAACCTGCAGGATCCAAAAGAAAGATACTGACTCAAAAAGAGAGATCTAAGAAAACTACAGACATAACAATTGAGATGCTTTTCCGCAAGCAGATTCAAACAAAATAAGTTTATGACTGTGCATTACATAAAACTGCATTGCATTATACCGGACGAAGTCAGGACCAACTATAGCTTTAAGCAGCACACCATACACTCGCACAACGAAATTCCAATAAGCAACATAAAACGGAATTGAAAATCGTCTTTCATTTCATTATACGTGATTAGAGAGGAACTAACAATTACCAAATCCCTGAAAAAAATCACATTTTAGGGTTTGGCAAATAGGCCAGAACCATCCTTAGCAACCCCGAAAGCTGATACCCCGAATTCCAACAAGACAAACCCAAGAACAAAGATCAACCAAGGGGTCGAAAAAAGGGTGAAAGATACAAAATTTTACCTCATCGTTCCCATTACGTTGCTTCTGAAACCAATTCACATTGAGCACCTAAACAGAGAAAAACCCACCATACTGAACTGTCCAATTTCAAAAATAAATCAAAGGAAAATGAAAATCAGGGCAAGTGTGCGGTAGCCATGGTACCTGAACATGGGCCGAGGGAGACGGAAGGTTGAAATTGTCAGAGAAAGAAGCCATGGCACATATCAATGCCAAGATTGTGACTCCGAGAGTCAACAGAGCGTTCGCTCTGTACCCAAATGTGTGCATCCTCCCTCTCTCTCTCTCTCTCTCTCTCTCTCCCTCCCTCCCTCCCTCCCTCGCGATCTGTCGGAGTCCTGATCGAAAGATTTTTGAGCGAGCTCAGGTTCACTTCGAGGAGGAAAGCACGAGGCAATGAAGAAACGTTACATAGTGCGAATCGAGGATCAGAAAGTAAAATACCACAAGTGATGTCCAAAAGGCAAGTTGACTAGAGAACTCCTTTTTCTCTCTCGTGGGGTGCTCCATCTAAGGGTGATCGGTTCTCTAGTCAGTCCAAATACATCCTAATAACCCAAAGCTGTAAATTATAATCATAGATAGAGTGAACACTGGACCAAATAAAACCGAATTGAACGAGTCTCATCTAGAATTTTGGCAATTTCCTTTTCTTCATTTTTTAAAAAGAAAGAAAATGTTATATATATATATATATATATATATCATTTCAATCCGATCTATTTAGCGGGTTCGATTCGACACTCGATACTAGAAACCAATTATTCTCGATTCTCATGGAATCGCTCAGAACTGGCTCATTTAATCTGATCTGATTTTTGGATCGCCCAGGATCTTATTCACATCCCTAGCCTCATCTGTTTTTGTCCATTTGTTTGAATTTTGCTTTCGGATTGCAAAATCATCAATATCCGTTTTTTTTTCTTTTTAAAAAGTTATTTGGCAATGTTTTTCAATAATTGACATGTATACAAGGAAGTTATGAATGAAATACTATCAGAACGTGTCAAATCATAACGATTACTCACAGTGACAGTTTTGCAATACCATTTCAAAATCTACGATTAACCATCTCCGGTCATCGCAATGGTCGATAGCCAACAAGGACCGTCTATCGGCAAATGTAGTAGAAATGATTATGCACCTATCACAGTGGTGACTAGCTACTATTGTGTGGCGATGATTAGTCATCGATTTGCAGTTCTAGAATGGAGACAATTGGTAACTTGTGCGGCAATGTAGACAAATATTACAAGAAAAAATTTCAAAAAAGGGTCTGAAATATCTTCATTTTCTCAGATAAGGATATGAAATACCCTCTTTGTTTCAAAGAAAAATCTGACCAATGTCATTTTCGTCATTTGCTTTTTTTATTTTTTTACCTTTTTCCTCGTCCTTCTTTCGCCTTTTCTTTTTTCCTTTTCAAACCGCTAGTACCAGCGGGTGACGACTATAAAATGAACGATCGGCGACCATTGGTCTATAAATGTTGTCCTGTTGACACAAATGTGGAGATTGGATGATCAAGTGTGTTCCGAAAAATAATGAACCCTACATTTTCATTTGACGTTCTGCATATTTACCTTATTTTCATCTAGCTCTCTCCCAAATTGGGTGAAAGGAATCTCTCTCCCAAATCGGGTTCAGATCCGACCAGCCAGACCTTCTTCCCTTCAAACTACTCTACAGGAAAAACGGCTAGGCCAAATTGAGCTTATAATAACTTATTGGAACGGCAAGAGTATAAGCTTTTTAATGGTGGGTGGCATGCCTCAATCCGATGTTGGACAAAGAATTTATGACCAGAAAAGTGAAGGCCTTGGAGCAGGGCAGCGGTTGGGGGAGAGGGTTCCATGACAAAAGGGAAAAAAAGAAGAAGAAAAGATGAGGGAGAGAATGAGGGGTGGCTACCAAAAATGAAGAGAGGAAGAGGGGGCTTTCTTCCTTAATCTCAATTAGTCAACTTGATGGAATGGTAGTTGGGACAAGACCCTAATTAATACTTAATGGATATACCTCTTCTTACAAAGACACTTGTCCATAGCCAAAGAATATCTTGAAGTCAATTGACCCTTATGTCCCTAGATTTTCGGCCAACTCATGGGGATTATCAAAAGACCAAAATGCCCTTGGCTCATTCTTAGGACAAGGTTATCCTTTTAGGGGCAAAATGGTAATTTCATACCTCCGGTCCGAAATTTCACTTTCCCACTATAAATTACCTTCAACGAGGCGACGTCCAATTCCTATCAAACGTTGGAATTCTTCATTATTCAATATCTAATTTTGAGACTCCATTTCATGACAATAGCCTCGAAGAGAGTCGAAATTCAGAATGTCACCATACTCCTCGTTTGCTACTTCTTTATCTACTGTGTCTGTGCCAAGTACTGTTGTGAAAACTCGTGCTCATCCAGGTTGGCGACGGGTTAGGGAGGATGAAATGCAAGTGCTAGAGGATAATGAGACTTGACAACTTACATCTTTACCCACAGGGAAGCAGGCTTTGGGGTGTCGTTGGATTTTCACAATGAAGTTTTAACCAGATAGCACTGTTAAGCGTTTGAAAGCACGTTTAATTGCTAAAGGTTACGCCCAGATATATGGAGTTGATTATGATGATACATTCTTTCCTGTAGCAAAGATGTCTTTCGTTCATGTTTTCATCTCTCTTGCTGTCCATTATGGTTGGATACTTCACTAACTTGATGTCAAGAATGCGTTTTTTCATGGATACTTGGCGAAGGAGGTCTATATGAAGCAAACCCCGGGGTTCATTACTCAAGGGGATTTTAATAGTGTTTGTCACATACGCAAGGCATTATATGGGTTGAAATAATCTCCTCGTGCCTGGTTTGGTCGTTTCAGTGATGTAGTTACTCTGTTTGGTTTGCGACGTTGCACGATAGATCATTCTATCTTTAGCTTTACTTCCCATGCTAGGTGTGTTCTACTAATTGTGTATATGGATGATATTATCATTAATGGTAATGATGCTCTGGGCATAAAAAAATTAAAATAATTTTTACAAACATAGTTTAACACAAAAGACATAGGTTGTTTGTAGTATTTTTTGGATATTGAGGTGGCCTATTCACGTGATGGTGTATCATTATCACAACGAAAATTTGTACTCGACATTCTCAGTGATGTTGGTTTTCGTGGAGCGAAGCCTATTAATATTCTGATGAATCCTAATGTGAAGCTTGACGCAGGACATGGCGAACTACTTCATGATCCAAGTAAGTATTGGAGACTAGTGGGTAAGCTTAATTATTTAACTACTACCTGACCAGATATCTCTTTTGCTGTTAGTGTTGTTAGTCAATTTATGAGTAGTCATCATACTACACATTGGAAGGCAGTGTTACGTATAGTTAAGTAATTGAAAGGAGCACTAGGAAAAAAAGGGTTATTGTTCAAGAATCACAAACATATTAATCTTATCGGTTACTCTGATGTTGATTGGGCTGGTTGTCCTTTCGATAGGCGATCAACTTCTAGTTATTGTGTATTCTTGGGAGGTAATCTTGTCAGTTGAAAAAGTAAGAAATAACATGTGGTGTTTCGATGAAGTGCTAAGGCGGAATATCGAGTCATGGCTCATGTGACTAGTGAATTGATCTGGTTGAGGATGTTATTATCCGAACTTAGTATGTCATCTTCAGTTCTCTCAGTTCTATGTCTCGATAACCAGTATGCTATGCATATTGCTTCAATTCCTGTTTTTTATGAGTGCACAAAGCATTTGGAAGTAGATTATCATTTTGTACGAGAAAAGATTCAAGACAAGAGCATAGCACTTTAATATACACGGACTAAAAACCAACTTGCTGATCTTTTCACTAAGTCGTTGCAGAACAGTAGGGTAATTACTTTGTGTAACAAGTTGGGCTCTTTGATGTTTATGCCCCAACTCGAGAGAGAGCGTTAAAATGGCAGTCTAGTTTTTTCCATAACTAATGAGCCCTAGTGCTCACTATATATACAAGATGATGTTATTTGATTTGATAATATATAACAATTATGTTTTCCAATAATTAGTAACCTTCTGTATCCGTTGCAAAAGATGTTGAAAAAGGAACCTCCCTTTTGGGGACTGGCTCAGACTAAAGTCATCAATTCTTTGAAAGACTGAGTTATAGGATTTGCCTCCTTTGTGGATTCCTTTCGATGGAAAGAGAATGCTTCAAATTGATGCCGGTGATAAATGTTGGGCAGCAAATCTCTTTGAAGAAGAAGATGGGAAAAGAAGAATTTGTGGACGCAAGTAGAAGATTCTCGCAAGCTGAGTTGCACTACCACTCTACGTTCAAACAAAATCGTGGCTATTAAGTATGGGATAAAAAGTTCGAATTTCATCTTGTCGGTCATCATTTTCATAGAAATGGACATAGCATCCTTTCCTCAAATGATGAAGTTTAAGCAGAAGACAATTCCGCGTCTGCAATTGTTGCGATGGGTAGAATGGTTTTTAAAATGTTCTTTTGGAACCAATAGCGTTAAAGGAGAAACAAATTGTTATTGCCGACATTCTCTCTAGGGCAAATGAATACTTGGCCATGACATCCATCTTTATGTGCCATGGTTCCTTCTCCAGTTCAAAGCTCTCAGGATGGGATATGAACATGCCTCCAAAAATCCCATAGCTTCACCAACAAAAAAATTCTAAAGATATAGAGAAATGATGTGGGAATATCAGCTCAAAAACTTGGGCATTATGGACTAAAATGATCGTTTTCTGGATCACTTTAGTGCCAAATTTTCTAAAAAAAAACAATCATTTAAGTGTCAAGTTGCCGGAATTGACATTAAAGTGATCTTTTTTTCGCCGAAATTGGCACTAAAGTGATCGTTTTTTGGATCACTTAAGTGCCAATTTTTCTTTTAAAAAAAGATTATTTAGACTTGACATTTAAGTGATCGTTTTTTCTCCGATTTGGAACTTAAGTGATCCAAAAAAAAATATTGACACTATAGTGATATCCGTACACAAATATCGGCACTTTTGTTGTACTTCTACCAATTTTATTGTATGCCAAAAGAGATGAAGAAGGGTGTGAAGACTCCTATTTCAAGCATCTGACAACAATGCTCCAGTCGTTTTTGCTCATGTGCTATTGGCGAGTCCAGTTTGAAATGCCGATTAATCACTTGAAAATAAAGTATGGTTACCAGGAGAATGTCATTCAAACCACTGTGATTTTTCGGAGATCATGGAGATATATTTTCCATACTTATAGGTTCCATCCCCCTCGAACGCGTGAATGGGAATACCTTGGTCCTTGTATTTCCTTTGCTCCAATCCACAAGTCTTATGGCTGTAGTATTGCGGATCTTGATGGAGAATACAGAGCGGTACAGAAAATACTTTGTGAAAAGAACCAAGTAATTTCAACGGAAATCTGGCCGATGAAGAAGTACCATGGGATTACTCCTAAGCCCATAAACCTACCAGACATGGTATCCGACAAGCTATTCCACAGTTCAATACAAATCATTCACAACAAAATCCAATGTTCTGCAGATGCTAAGAAGAGAGAGAATCCGATACTCCTGGTCCAAGCAGACCAAGGAAAAAGGTCAAAATAACTGAAGACAGCTGTGATAAGTCGAGACTGCTGTGGAATTAAAAAGAGCGGGAAGAGAGCAGTTTTCTGAAGAGCGCAATGTTGAAGATACTCAGAAATGGAACTGTCAGAAAGCGATGTTGCAGATCTATAGGCTGGACAAGCTTGCGCGGCGCACATTGTTTTCACTATAGCAAATAGTATTTTTACTTGGGAAAAAGTAACCGATAGTGATATATTAATGGAGAACATGATGTTGTTCACCATCATTGTTCACTGTTCACTTTTACCGTTCGCTATCATTGTTCACCATTCAATTTTACAATTCACTGCTGAGTCTATTGTTTCGTTGTAAATCACAAGTTTTGAGAGCTCGTTTGTGTTTGACCTATAAAGGGCAGTGCGTTGTAACGAGTTTGGACAGACTAGACCTCCTCGAAATAAAAGTGTGTTCGTATATGCTCATGGCTTTCCAAATCTTTCTCCTCTTCTTCTTGGAATGGTATTGTCATCTGGTTAGAATATTATTGTTAGTTTGATATGATGTTTTGGTTATAAATATGCTATGGATCCCGTGGAACAGAAATTCTGGAGCATGAAATTTTTATGGCATAGTTTCTTAGTGCTCGAAAGCTAAATGGCAGTCCTTAGGTATGGTTGAGGTAGACGTTGTGTGGGATAGTAATAAGAATAGAATGCTAGTCAAACCGGGTGGATTGTACATATTCCTTTATCCCTTTTTGGAATGTGACGGATCACCAGTCTGATAGAGCGGATGGGAGAGAAGGAAGATCTGTGCTTAACAAAAGCAGTATGAGGATTTACAAGAGGAAAGGTAGTGGGAGAGATCTTTTTACATGGAGCTACCATGCCAAACTTTATAAGCTTTTGGCCATCGTATGTCGCCTGAGTGGACTTCTCCAAATATATATATATATATAATATTTACATTTCTGTTCTATCTCATCTTCACTTTGACTTGTCAAAAATGAAAAACATCGGTTTTTTTCCTAAATAATTCAAAAAATATTTATCAAATTAGGTTAAAAAAAAGGACTACGCTATTTCCACTCCCATTTTGGCTAATACACTTCTTTTTGCTGGTTAGCTTACCAAAATGCCCTTCTCTTTCTTCATTTAAATGTTTCTTTTTAAATCAGGCTAATCCACAAATCTCCTTTTATTTTTAGCCATTCTTGATAAAAATGAAAAAAGTAGAATTGATCACAAAATGGAAAAGATTAATTTGTTAAAAGCATCATAAAATGTCCAACATATTTGTAGTTAGATATATATTAACAAAGGATAAAAACATAAAGGGAAAAACATGAAATTTCATGCTATTCAATTATTGACATAAAGAAATAAATTAATATTGATTGTAAATTCAATCTCATGGCAAGTATATCAACTTACGCAAGTTTGAAAGTGCAAATGTCTAAACAAATTTCAACCCCATCTTACAATTCATATTAAAATGTGAAAAGATTAAAAAAATAAATAAATAAGGGATTTGTAACTTCAGAAACCTACAAGTCTATTTGAAAATTACCAACAAGATCAAAATCTACTTGATAATTATATTGAAGTATAAATTTCAACTTTGTAATAAAATTTCCTTAAATTATTTCATAAAAAAATAGACAATTAACTATGTGTTCATAAACCATTATAAATAGAAGTTTCTAACATTTTATATAGATTTTCTAATTAAAAGCATAAGATCCTAACTTAAAAATAACTAACTTCTCTAAGAAAAGTGATAACATGATGCATTATAGAATGATATTTTATTGGGTGTAATTTGACATTTATATCGTGAATTATTTTGGTCTATTAATTGAAAAGAAAAGTGCGTTAGCCAAAATGAGAGTGAAAATAGCATTGCCAAAAAAAAATTTTATTTGCTGATTTGGGTTTCGTTTGAGACCCATGCATCATTCAAAGTGCCGCGCAATGCCTTGTGCAGCAGTGCATGGTCTTTTTTTTCGTAGGTTTTTTTTTCATTTATTTTATTGCACGTAGGAGAAATCAAAGCAAATGTAAAATAATTATTTTTTAATTTTTTTTGCCCTCTCTTTGGTCCCTTTTGAAATCAAATTTTGTACGGCAAAATTGAAGTTTTGTGAATTAGAATGAATGATCTATACGTATAGTTTAGACGTGGCCGGTTCCACGGAATCGCCGGTTCCGATTCAGGAATCGACCCTTAAAGGGGCGATTTCGATTCCAGTTTGGAATCGACGGTTCTGAGCCGGTTCTAGTTCCGAACTTTTAATTTTATTTTTAAAATAATAAAATAAAAATATTATTAATTATAAATATAATCATTAATCAAATTGTACATTATAATAAAATTTGAAAAAAAAACATTATTTTTGGTGGAATCTTATTTTTTGTGTAATAAAATAACATTATAAATTATAAATAAATTATTATTATTATTTTTTAAGTGGCGGTTCGGAAGCGAAACCGGCTCGTGAAGGCTGGTTTTGGTTCCTGTTCAGAATGGCGGGTTCGGTCAACGGGCTGGTTTCGAGCCCGCGGTTCCAAATGGCCATGTCTAGTATAGCTCATGGGGATGCGCAGTCCATACTGCGAGCTGTAACCAGCAAATCGACGGTGTGATAAAAAAGTATAGTAAAAGTTGAGAGTCGAACTTGACTCCAAAATGTTGAACAATCAACGAAAAATGTTGTGATGAATCAATTGTTCGGTACAATGAAAGTAAAGCTTTGTAAATTAGAATGAATGCCAAGGAATTCGAAATCGTTGGATGTACGTAAATTAACCTACGAGATTACTTTACGCCGTATTCCCTAAAAAACCTTAACTTTAAGTTTAGATTCAAATCTACTCTTAACTTTTTTATCCCATTAAAAACGGGGTAAGTACTCCGTAAGTACCATAAATTTTATACGTCACTTACTTGAGTGTCATAACTTTAAAAAATTAATCATTTGAGTATCATTGCTTATGTAGATGCTAGAAAGCTGATGTGGAAGCCGGAAAAACTGACGTGGCACCGACGAAATGATTTTTTGATTATTTTAATGTACACCTAGAATTTTTTTATAATTTGTTTATTTATTTTTCAAATTTGAAATAAAAAATGAAAATATTATGATAAATAAAAATAAGAAAAAATTTCAAAAAAATTTTATTTTTTTAAATCCATATGTCATTAAAAAGTAAAAAATAAAAAATAATATATGATAAATTCCATATAATTGTTTAAAAAAAATACATGTGTCATTAAAAAATAAATAGAATAATAATAAAAATTCCACATATGAAAATTTTAAAATAAAAAATGAAAATATGACAATAAATAAAAAAATATTAAAAAGTTCCAGAAAATATTTATTTTTTTAAAAATTCACGTGTCATTAAATAAAAGATAAAAAATTAAAAATTCCACATAGGAAAATTTTAAAATAAAAAATGATAATATGATAATAAATAAAAAAAAATAAAATTTCACAAAAAATATTTAATTTTTTTAAAAAAATTCATGTGTCATTAAAAATAATAAAATAATAATTAAAAATTCCATGTAAGACAATTTGCTAGAAGTCGCATTCAAGTGATCGCCGTAAAAAAATTATGGCCCTTAAGTAAGCAAAAAAAAATTATGACACTCAAATAAGCGTCGTACAAAAATTATGAAACTTGTATTGTATTTACCCCATTAAAAATCATCAAATTATTGCTAGTTCCCAAATCCATCCCGCCGTTAGGTTTTCTTCCAACTGACACTGTTAAAGTCCACGTCCAACTCCACCTGTTTAATGTTTTTTTTTTCCTTTTGATATTTTCTTTCCCCTCTTTGTCGCCCAAGTCCCACGTCATTTTCCATCTATCGTAAACCCTCGTCGCTTCGTGAACGGTAGCTGTCGCCGACCACTTGCTGTTGTTGAGGGCCATTTCTGAATCGGCCAAACAACTTGCCCCTCACATCCAGTGCGAAGGAAGACGAGGACGACGACGAAGAGGAGGCCATCGCCGCAAACTTGCCAAAGATCCCACCGCACCTCACCCTCTCACCTCCTTGCGCGGCGGAAATCCTGGCTTTTGATGGCCGCATCCACCGTCGGCAGCCTCGTGCCGGGACTCGACCCTCTTGAGAGTACACCCAACAGATCTAGATCTTGATACTTTTCTCTCGACCGACACCGCCTCCAAAGCCGAAAGGGAGCCCGCATTGTCGATGTTGCCATCTTCGATGGCAGCAGGCCCGTTGAGTGCAAATTGCGAGTACACCTTCGAGTCTCTCATCGCGACTACAGAGCCATAGGGCCAACTAAAGGATACAGGTGCCATTGAATTGCTACCGCGAATTCAGGAGCTAGGGGATGAAGAAGAAGAAAGACGACCAAGTTCCATGGGTGAGTGTCGAAGCTTGTGGAGCAGGGGCGGATCCAGTTGTTGCTGGAGAAAAAACACATAGGCTGCGTTTGGTCATCAGAATAAGATTGGATAGGATAGGACAAAAAATACATAAATTTGGCCATATACTATCCACTGTTTGGTGAATTATGGATTTAAAGTTGGATATTCTCGTATCCTATCCTATCCTGCGTTTGATATAAACTGTATATCAATATAAAAGACACATATACCCCTACATGATGCTCATGAAATATTTCAATCTTAAAATTATAAAAATAACGTTCTCATATAGAAAAAAACTTTTAAAAATGCACATTTTATTAGTTTTTCAAACCTATATGCAAAAAAAAAAATGAAAATAGAAACAAATAAGACATTACTCTTCTATCATCTCTTGAATAAAGCTCCAAACTTCACAAGAAACTTCACAAGAAACAAACAGCGACAAATATGAATAAAGCTCCAAACTTCACAAGTGGATATTTTTTTCCGTGGGTTGATGAGCATCTTACACCGTCATCCGCAAAATTTCTACTTGGGTAACCAAAACAGATGTTGCTAGAATAATTATATCCTTAATTCTTGTTTTGGCACAACGTTAAATAATGTTTTAGGTGACATGGTGACATTCTGCCAGGCCAAATAAGGTATAATTATGTCCTTAATTCTTATTCTGGCACAATGTTTTTTAGCCCAGACTAAGTCAGTGATGAATGAACTCGTACCTTTGCCTGTCCAATTTCTACTCAAGTATGTTATGCAATAAGATTTCAGACCACAGATCACTGGTATGGACTTCGAGGACAACAACACATTCCTAGTAGTGGCTAGGCAATCTACATCCTGGAAGATTGTGTCCAAGGAAGAAATGAAGGACAAACGCCCATAGTGACACATTTACAATATACACCTACACGAACATACAAGGATATAAACATCATAGACAAAAAAAAAAAAAAAGATGTTCGTATGGATCAACACGCATGTGGATATGAAATTGGATGCTTGGAAGGAAAACTTGTTTTCAAAGGCTGGAAAAGAGACCCTCATTAAAGCTGTTGTCCAGGCCCTCCCCCAGTATGCTATGTCAATTTTTAAAATCCCAAAGTCAATCTGCACGTCGATTAAAAGGAAAGTTGCTTGCTTTTGGTGGAAAAATAGTGAGAAGAAGACTGGTATTCATTGGCGTAAATGGGAGCTCCTGAAATCAAGGAAGGATAACGGTGGCTTGGGTTTCAAAGACATGGAAAGCTTTAATCAAGTCTTGTTGGGAAGACAAGCATGGAGATTGGCTCAGAACCCAAACAGCCTTTGGTGTAGAATAATGAAAGGTATGTACTTTCCAAACTGCAACTTCTTACAGGCTAAGAAAGGTTTGAGACCTTCTTGGGGTTGGCCTAGTGTACTACACAGCAGAGATACAATAGCGGATTCAGTGCGCTGGTCTATCGGAAGAGGACAGGAGGTAAGTATTCGGGAAGACTGCTGGCTCAGAAGGGGCATCATCGGGGGTCCGGCAAACATATCGGATCCCTTGACAGTTTTAGAGTTGATTATACATGAGAAAGCTGCTTGGGATGTTGAAAAAGTTAATTCCCTATTCGACAAAGATATAGCATCGGAGATTATAACCATCCCTCTAAGCCCCACACCTCATAAAGACCAGTTGAAATGGATTAAAACTGCGAAAGGGGACTACACTGTGAAGAGTGCCTACAACTCTTTGCGAGAAAAAGAAACGATAAAACACTCGAATTAGGCTTCTACTTCAGTCCAACCATCTTGAAGACTCTGGAATGGAATTTGAGAGGCCAATATCCCTCCCAAAGTTAGGATTTTTCTATGAAATATGACACACAATGGCCTGTCTACAAGGGATAACCTATGTCAGCGGAAAATAATCCACGACCCTCTATGCCTTATATGCAGCCGACAAGCAGAAATTGTAGAACACCTTTTTTCTTTTTTGTTCATGGACAGATACCATATGGCGAAGGCCGAGCATGAACCACCGAATTCCTCATACAACACGAATGGATATCTGGCTGCAATCGATTGTTTGTGACCCAAGCTGTGCCTCCTCCTTTGATCTAGTTGCCGTAACCCTCTGGGAAATCTGGAAATCAAGGAATAAATTGGTATTTAGGGGGTCAAAGCCGTGTGCGGAATCCTTAATTGAAGAAGCAGAATCAAGACTCGCGGCTCATAATCTATCTCTGAGAGGACAGATGAAGACTCACCTATTGTGTGGTTGCCTCCAAAACCTCCAGATCTAAAGATCAATGTCGATTCCTCTGTTGGTGGTACTACGGATCGTGAGGGAGTGATTGCAGGAGTACTTTGCGACTCGACCGGCGCCCTGATGGATGGTTTTGCTGGAGATATCCCCTCGTGTCTCCCTCTGTTATCTGAGTTCCAAGCCCTAATCGCAGGTTTGAAGATTTTGGAAGTAAGGAGAGAGGCTAGAGAGAAGCAGGTTACTGTTCAAGTGGAGTCCGACTACTTGGTTCTCGTTCGTGCATAAACGAAGACGTGGTAGCCAACTGGGGAAGCTATCCCCTTTATGATACAAGCTCGTCAAAGTCTTTCCCAGAGTCCCGACATCTCTGTTGTCCATTGCAAAAGGACTGCCAATTACGTGGCAGATTGTGTGGGCAAGATGTACCGAACCCACCAAATTTCAACTCAATGGGCCTCCACTCCTCCCCAGCCCATTTGGTATTTACTTTATACTGATGCCCCTCCGACGGGCCTAGTTGTAAGAACTCTTTGCTATGAGTAATATAAATATGCATATTTTTTGGAAAAAAAATCATAGACCACGACAAGATTGTAGCCATAATTATGACAGATTCGCCATTAGAAACCCCCTTGGTGGATGACCATCGTATCAGAGGAAATTTCCTCTTGCTAGTTTTCTGTTACCTATACAAGCTCCAGAAGAAGCAGATTATGAATAGAAACAACTTCATGATAAACAAATAGAGCTCCAAACTTCACAAGAAATAAATATAAACAACTATGAATAGAGCTCCAAACTTCTCAAGAAACAACATATTCCAAAAAACTAAAGCATTCCAATAAATAGTAAAATCAACATTGTTCGATGTTGTTCATTGTCTAAAAACAGCAAAAAGAGACTACACACGACATTATTCTTTTGTCATCTCTTAGAGAAGCATGTCTACAAATGCCTTCCTATCATCTCCTTGAAATAAAAAAATGAATATTCTCAGGATTCTTCACAATTTTTTTGCACAATGTCCATGGTATCTAGAGACATCTTAAGAAGCTCTTCATTGATTTTTCTCTTGTCATCATCCAAATCTTTGGCTTGTCCGATGTTGCTAGCAATCATCTTTATCCTTTCGTTAGCTTTTTCCATAAAAGAGCCAAAAGCGCTTGCAATTTCAATTAACCCAGCAGCCTACTTGTCACTTGCTTTAGCCCTTTTTCTTCTTGAAGAATAAGCAACATTTTGCGTTTGAGAAGATGATAGTGGTGGTAAGTTTTAACTTGCACTAGTATTAGGCATGTCATAATGATTATCACCTTCTTCATTATCTATAGCTACATGAGCTTCTGAAGGGTCTTCACTGAGATTTCCCTTGGCACGGTCTTTTCGAAATACAGTTGCTAGTCAATCATATCGAGGGAAGGACTTTCCTCTCAAAGAAACAACTCCTAGGCAGGCCTACAAAGAAAATATATTATTTTTTTTAAAAGAAACAAGTTGCAAAGAGGAAAAATGAGAAGAAGTGTCACGCCCTAAACTCGTCGGGCATGCGAGCATCCCTGTCCATACCGTTCATTTAAGAATGTTCCAGGATCCAACGGCCATAGCTTACAACTCCTTTAATCAAAGCATGCAGAAGTGATGCTTTCGCCAATCGTATAAATACATCACATCCGATGACTTAGGACAGATGCCTCAAAATTAATAAACAACAATATACAGAGGTTCAACTCCTAACCTGCCAATCAGGTGTACAACTCTATTATCACTAAAGACAAATCTCATTCTATGTGTCATTGGTCACTAACTCTTCAAGGCCAATCCTTGACAAGCCCGTGCTCCCTTCGCCTAGAACCTGCAAATAATTAAGCCGCCACTGGGGTGAGATATAAATCTCAGTAAGGTAGGTCCTAATCCTAGGTTAGACCGATCGTCCACTCAGGCAATCGTATATCCAATCAAATTAGGCTCTGGCTCACACAGGCAAATAGGGCACCAGTCAATAAACTCAACATATGAATGACAGGCAAACATCGATGACCTCAAGTCACACTCAAGTAATAATACCCATGCACTCTCAGCTTACCACATCTCATATTCACTGACCTCAACCTATCTAAATCTCTAGCCCGCGATCTTATCACCTTAGGCTCGGCAACCCGCGTAAACGCATCAGGTTCCGATAAATCTCATGGCCAATAACATTATCCTAACCTCTGCCTGCCTCATTCTCTAGCCCGCGAACTAGTCGCCTCAGGCTCGGCCCGCGTAAATGCATCAGACCGTCATCGGTGACCCGCGTAAACGCATCAGGTCCCGGTTCATCTCCAGGCAAGGTTTATGAGCTCATATTCAACCTCGCGAACTCGTCGCATTAGGGTATATATCCTGCCCCGCGTCTCATATGCTTCAGGACCTCTTCGTCCCGTGATTAGATTGCATCAGTACCTTGGCCATCTCAACCCCACGATCACATCGCATTAGGGCGCCACATCATATCAACTTCAACCCGCGAACTCATCGCATCAGGGTATACATATCCCGCCCCGCGTCTCATACGCTTCAGGGCTCGCCATGTTATTGCCCCGCCATATTATCTCAACTCTACTCACATACGACTATAAGTGCAACTCGTGCACAAACCAAAAACTCATGGCATGCAAGGCGATACGATACACATATAAATGAGGTCAATGCTCAAGAGTCATGCATATACAATTATTCAAATCATTTACACTCTCTTCGCACTCTCAAGGCCAATCAAACCAAACGCCTCAAGAAAATCATCTTCACCCCATTCGACTCGCCCAATAGAGTCCAATCTTCCTAGCATAAGGTTAGGAATTCCCGTACCTTTGATTTGGCAACACAAATTACTCCTCTTGGACCCTCCAAGGTTTCGGCCAAATCAATCCAAATCCCATTTCATTGCGCAACCTAATAAAATTCAACCAATTTGTCAATTCTCAAGTCCAATTCCTCAATTCATTAACTCCTATCATCCATAACATATCCCTCAACATCTCATCACATCATAATCATCAATTTGCAGCTCAAAATTACCAATCTCAGGATCTCACAGATTCAATTTGTACAAAATCGAACCGATCCTTCTTGGTTCGGTATAAACCGAGCTCTACCAGCCCTTAATCCAACTCTTAATCCATCATTTAATCATTAATCTACTTCTTGACATGTCCATTTGGAGGTTTGAGAGACTCACCGTGAGTTTGAGCTTGATTGGTTGCCGGAAACCCTTTTACATCGCCGGATTCTCCCTTGGTCGGTACCGGTAGTTTTCTGGGCAGAATGTATAAGGCCATTTCCAGGTCAAAACTTCATCAAATAAATCTTCAATTTTTACCACAGATTCATCTATGTCTCTACTTGATCTCCACAAAATTTAAGCCAAAGATTCCAAGATTTCTGCCATCAAATAGGTCAGAAACCGGACCCATCTCAGATTGGAGCAGATTCCGTCGACTCTCGGGAGAATCCTTGCTCCGGACTCCTCGGTGCTCCAAATGCTCCGATTCTTATTGGAGAATGTCGGCAAGACATAGATCTTTATTTGAGTGGCTGGTCGGCGTCCAAGGATGGCCGGAATTGACCGTGGTGGTCGGCGAACGGGAGGCCCAGAATCTGTCTCCGGCTAGCAGTATAAAGAAGAGAGAAGATGGAGGCTCTCGGTTCTCTTGGGAGAGTCAAATGGAAGAATGGGGTCTGTGGAGAGAGAGAAGAGAGAGTCCTGTTATCCCAAGGTTGGTCAATGAGGTTGAATATTAGGTGTAGAAAAGTTGATATGACTTTAGCCCTTGGATCTTTGACACTTGGCATTGCCTCTTCCCTAGATGATCCAATGGCCCTCAATTCCTCATCCTTTTTCTGCAACTAATGGGTGTCAATTGTCCAAATTTCCCTTCTTGAGTTGTATAAGCAAAACTTAAAGATTGAGGGGCAAAACGGTCATTTTACCCCCGACGTTTGGAACGTCGTTTTTCTCGTTTCGAAAACCTTCGATAGGGCGACGGCCAATCCGAATGACGTTGAAATTCTTGATTTTTTATTTTCAATCTTTCAAGGCTCGTTTCTGATAGCTTTCTCTATCAGACGTGATTCCAGCCTATCCCAAACCGACGGGCGGCTTTCGCAGACATTACGCGTATCGACCCTGTGATTCATATCACGTTTAGAATTCGTCAATTCGTGGCGGTTTTGGTTGTCATGTAATTGTGAGGGTCTATCATTAGCTCCTAAGGTCTCGATCTTCATCGTCCGATTCAGGAAAATTTTGTAAATCATACGTTGGTTAAGCGGCATCACCCGCGCTCCAATCGTATGACACTCGCAAGGCATCCCTTAATCGTTCTTGGATCAGCCTTTTTGTGGCTCTAAATATCCCCTCGACAAATCTTATGTTCAAAGCGCCATTTCCTATTGGAGTTCCTTAGGTCCACGTACTTCGTCTCGCTTTAACCTTTCCCCTTTGGTCAGTCTACTCGAATTGATCAGGTTCGAGCAGGATACGACTGAAATATATCTTCAGATACACATTTCTCATGAATGAGCCTGAAATCGACTGGAAATCAGAATGTCACAAGAAGTAACACTAACCTTGCAATATTTTTGCCAACTATCTTCTGAATGAATATCAACATAATGTTTTTCGTGATCCCATCCAAAGCCACTTTGATAATTTGATTATACAACTTTTTCAAGTTTCTCATTTTCGACTCAATATGAGAATTACCCTTAATGCCAGAACTAGGAAACTTTTCTTCAACCCACTTCTTTAACATGAGCATGTAACTACTCTTGAAGCCGATATGGGCTTTCATTCCTTGCGCAACTAGTTCTTCAAGACCATCTAGAAATGCATTTTCTTCATCTATTGTCCATACATGTCGGTCTCTCTTTGTTCCCCTTCCTTGAGTTGAACTAAAACCACTTTCTTCCATTCCTAAACATCTCATTGCAATTTTATAAAATTTAATGATAGAAGATAGCATGGCACATAAAATTTAAGGATAAATACAACATAGTAATAAAAATTTAAAATGATATAGCCATAATTCAAACATTACATAAGGAATATTTTTCTCCATGTCCTTGACCTGCAGTAATTAGAAACAAATGAAACAAGGAATAATGTCAAATCAGGTGATTCCTCCATGTCCTCGACTTGCATTCCACTCATTAAACATTTGTATTGCCAAATTTTGCCTCCATGTTGTCCAATGATCCGATGGCTCAAGATCATTAACTGTTTTCACATCTTCAATGGTGTTAGCAACTTCATCTAATTGTGCCTCCATTGGATCAATAACCATTTCTCTTCTTATCAAGTTGTGTATAAGGCAACAAACTATAATAATTCGACCTTGCATTCTAATTGGATAAAAAGATGGACTCATAAGAATAGCCCACCGTAACTTTAGTAGACCGAAGCATCTTTCTGTGACATTTTTAACTTGCGAATGCTTCATGTTGAAATACTCCTAAGGAGAATTTGGCATACAACCTTCTCTCCACTCGAATAGGTGGTATCGAGGACTTCTATAAGGAGCAAGAAAGCCCTACCCATTTGTGTATCCAGCATCTACAATATAATAATTACCTAATAAAAAATAATAACATTATTAATTGTCTTAGAATCGTCAAAACCTACACGTTAAATAATGTAACATATTAATAAGGGCTTATCTTACTAACGAGAATCTTCAGGCCATTAGGTTTAACTAAAACATCTCGAAGCACTCTAGAATCAGCTGCCGAGTCTTCCCATCCAAGTAAAATGTATATGAATCTCATGTCACGTGAGCAAACTCTTAATACATTGGTCGCTATCTCGCCCTTTTTATTTCGGTACCTTGGTTTATCAACCTCTAGAACACGTACCCTAATGTATGTGCCATCTAATGCTCCAAAGCAACCCTAGAAACATTAAATTAATAGAATAACCTTATGTTTAAAGTATTAAATTAGTCCATGTAATAGCAAACCAAACATACCTTAAACCATTTCCATCTCTCGTCGGTACATTCCTCTAAAACTGCTTCAAGTGACACAAGAAGCACACTGTACATTCTTATCACAACACATAAAACTAAGTTAAGATACCTACTTATTGTCTCCTCGGATCTCATAAATTTGAACTTGATAACACGATTTTTCACATGATGGGCAAGTATATGTAGGAACATTGCCACTTGTTCTTCTATAGTCACAATTCCATCTTCTTTTAACCCACCAATTGTACGTCCCAACTCACATAGTCAAGTAAATGTACGTCTATCCATCCTAAGTTATTCCACACAATTCAAGTCACTACTGTTAATGATGCGATCAAAGTGATCTAAACGAGCTTGTCCTTAAAAAATGTGCGATCCTTCAATATATGTGTATGATAGTGCCTTTTAGCAGTCGTGGATGCCACAATCATACATATCATACACAAAAGCAACATCTGCAGATTCATCTCCTATAATATCAAAATGCTAAAAATTTCCTCTCTCTCATCGTGATCCATTTCTAATAAAGGATAAAAAATAGTAACATTAGGCAAATACTAACTAGTAGGTTAGATAATAGCAAATACTAACTAGGCTGTCAACTCTAGTATTCTCAAAATTTCTCGCGAAAGACACATG
Organism: Rhodomyrtus tomentosa; assembly: GCA_028455895.1. Classification (NCBI taxonomy): domain Eukaryota; kingdom Viridiplantae; phylum Streptophyta; class Magnoliopsida; order Myrtales; family Myrtaceae; genus Rhodomyrtus; species Rhodomyrtus tomentosa. The sequence continues at coordinate 39,958,881 of JAPCWY010000003.1, read as the reverse complement.
TACATACATTCGTTTGAGTCAAGCGATGGAAGCAAAAATGCGTCTTTTACAGAGATCTCACCCTTTATATATAGATAATTCCTAATCTGTCTTCAACCAAGGAAAATTATAGCCACTACCAATTTCGAAAAGAAGTAATATTTAAAGTGAAGACTGCATTAAAGGCCTTGAAAACGCCCTGCATTTGTCTCCGACTCCATTCCCAATATTTCCAGCTCCCACTATCAATTTCGGGAAACTAAACCCTATAATTGACAGGCCTTTTGTTCCATAGCCTATTCCAGCAGGATGTTAAAATTATGCTACCCTGTTGGGAAGTAGTCTAGAAATTCTGATTTTTGGGTCTTGTGTTCTAGAGAATAAGAAAATCTCACATCTGTCATTACCAAATATTTTTGCTTCTCAAGCTGTTGTCCATAAAGTATGTAATACTCTTTGCCACAATAAATTCTAGGTATTCCATGTACAAACTAACACTGCTTCACATTTAAATGGCATATACTTAATTTGTTTCAGTCGATCAAGCAATCGAGTACCTAGATACATGCCACAACAGGAACACTGAATTGAATAGATATAATTTCTCATTCAACATACAACACTTCAAATAATTCCCAGTACAATGTGTATAAAGGTCGATCCTAATTCCCAAGGTAGGAAACAAGAAAGAGCAAGATTGGGATAAATGCAAAAGAGACGAAACTAGGTATTTCGATCAGAAACAACAAAAAAGACAAAAAGAGAGACAAGGAAGAGACTATTCCATCAACAACAGATCAGAAACGGCAGAAGAGATGAAAAGCAAGAAATGGAGATAGGAAATCAAATGTAACGCAGGGATGGGGTCGATAGTGTCGAGAAGGAGTGACAAGACGGAGAAGGAGGCACCGACAAGCTTTTCTTCAGTCTTCTTCTTTTTCGTAAAAGGATCGAGGAAGGAAACCTTAACGTAGGGTTTTCTAAAAATTAGCTTTTATTCCACGGATAAGAAAAATCCTATCTGACTTTTGTTGAGCAAACAATGTTAAAAATAACAATTATGTTTTATAAAATTGGAGGATACTTAAAATTCGAATGACAATAGTAAATGTAAGCAAACTGCCTCAAACATAAAAAATAATAAGTTGACAGAAGCACAAAATTTGAGCCTTTAGAAGCAGGTCGGAAGCACAAAATATGAACCTTCAGAAGCAGGTCAGAAGCACAAAATCTAAGCCTTCAGAAATAGTTCAGAAGCAGGTCAAAAGCACAAAATCTGAACCCTTCAGAAGCGGTGAATCTGAACCCGTCAGAAGCACTGAATCTAAACCCGTCGGAAGGACTGAATCTGAACTCGTCAGAAAGACTGAATCCGAATCTGTCAGAAGCACAAAATCTAAATAGAAACACAACAATTTTAAAAGAAATAGAATTGATAAAAAAACCGAGGCCTGTGTTCGACATAGTTTCCTTAAAACATATTCGTCCCCTCTAGTACGAGCTTAGAGGTGTCGTGAACGTCTGTCTCCTATGATATAACAGTAAGCAACGATAGAGGCAAGCACAACACTCTAAAACTTTCGGCAAACTTGAACAACACGTGAACACTATCGAAAACAATGCAAATGTAGAGAATTTGAAAGTGATGAAGGAGAGGTTTTCGCTTTTTTTTTTTTTCTCTTATCTCCGTAAACAGAATGGGAAGCCACCTATTTATAGGCTAAGCGAGGCAATTCAAAAATAAAGAATAACGGCTAAATAACTCTACCGTTTAAAGCAGTTATGTATTTAATTCTTTAACCACAGAATTATAATAGCTGATACTTATTTAGTGCCATTAACATCCCAGTAATTAACTTAAGAACAGTTACATTGTAATGGCTTGAGTTGGAAAAAAAATTTAAATAGAAGGCAAAAATAAGCTTGTTGCGAGACCCACTTTTCGATCCTGCATTCACGTATGCAGATCGTGCGCATGCGCCTAAGTTTCAACTTTGTCGGGGCTCCGTTGGGGTCCGGGATTTGCACCCCCCTGTACGTGTGCGCAATACATAATACTTGCATTATGATAGTTACCACTCAAAAGTAGTGTAACCATATATAAAGCACTTCAAGACCTTCCTCCTTTCCATTGTGGTACTTGTGCTTTGTCAATTTCGACTTCCAACTCAAGGGGTATTCTTTAAGAAACAATTTCTCATTCACTCACCTATCAAAATACCTCATGTTTCCAACAATCCTCCACATGAATGAAAATTATTTTGGTTTTGACTCTGTGATAGTGTTCAACAAATGAAACCTGCATAGGATAGGTATGTGTCACCCTTTAAACCTTCTCTTGTAAAAGTATATTTAATTTACTAGCTGTCCAGTAGACATGATGTCCTTGAATTGTCCTATTTTCTTAGTAAATGACCCATACACTTCACACATGATTCATCTAAATGTTTGTTTAGTTCTCATGAGTATGTTTGTCTAGGCCATGAATATCGTACTTGTTCTACGAGAGTTTCAAAAGAATTCAGCCCTAAAAAATTCTCCTTTGAAGCGGCCCCACTTCTCTCTCACATAGTTGATTACTTATTCTTGAGTAATTGATTTACTACACTTAAGAATCATTAAAGAAAAAATTGCTATCCTTTTCCTGATAAACTCCCACAATAATTGGGAATATCAAATCACTGATATTTTATAGGAATTGTTTGGGGGATAAACCCCCACTGTGATATCACTAAGTTCATATAATTATGTTATCCATTTGAACCTAGATCTTGAGATTTCCAATCAACTAGGTTGGGTTTTCCTTTATATCAACTTTCCTGTAATGAGCTTCAGTCCCATTCCTACAGTCGATTTTTCAACTAACTCTTTGCTTAACCCTTTGGTTAGCGAATCCACAATATTATCATTTGATTTTACGTAGTCAATATAGATAATTCCAGTTGAGAGTAGTTGTCTAATGGTATTATATCTACGACGTATATGTCTAGACTTACCATTATACATGTTATTTTGTGCTCTTCCAATCGTAGATTGACTATCACAATGTATACAGATTGGTGACACAGGTTTTTGCCATTTTGGAATATCCTCTAAGAAATGACGTGGCCATTTAGCCTCTTCGCCACATTTATCTAAAGTTATAAATTCAGATTCTACTATAGATCTGGTTATAACAGTTTGTTTACAGGATTTTCAAAATACAGCTGCACCTGCCAGTGTGAATACATATCCACTAGTAGATTTTGAGTCTTTTATATCAGATATCCAATTCGCATCACTATATACTTCTAGAACATAGAGATACCTGGTATAGTGCATGCCATTATTCTGAGTATACCGCAGGTACTTGAGTAGTTTTTCTATTGCTTTTTAATGGTCAGCACTCGAATTGCTCGTATATCTGCTCAATCTACTAACCGTATAGGCAATATCTAGTCTAATACAACTCATTAAATACATTAGACTCCCAATAATTCTAGAGTACTCTACTTGAGAAATACCCTCTCCTCTATTCTTGGATAGATAGAGACTATTATCTAATGGCATTCTAGCAATATCAAAATCATTCATATTGAATTTTCCAAGAATCTTGTCCACATAGTGGGATTGGTTTAAAATTAAACCTTCGGACGTTCTTGTGATTTTAATTCCTAAAATCACATTAGCAAGTTTTATATCTTTCATGTCAAAATCTTGAATTCAATATATTCTTGGTAGATTTGATCATTCTGTCATCACTACCCACAATGAATATGTCATCCACATACAAACATAGAATGACATATCCATTCTCTGTCTCTTAAATGTAGACACATTTATCACATTCATTAATTTTAAAACCATTGATAATCATTGCATTATCAAACTTTTCATGCCACTGCTATGGCGTTTGTTTTAGACCATGCAATGATTTTACCAATTTACAGACTTTCCCTTTTTGTCCTTGAACTATAAAACCTTTAGGTTGTTCCAAATAGATTTCTTCATCCAAATCACCATTTAGGAAAACTATTTTTACATTCATTTGATGTACTTCTAGATTTCGCAATGCTGCAATTGCAAGTATCATCTAATGGAGTTTATTCTCGTTGTCTGTATCTTTTAATTACAAGTCTAGCTTTATACTTATCAATGGAGCCATCTGCTTTCATCTTAGTTTTGAAGATCCATTTGGACCCTAAGGGTTTACGACCAGGAGGAAGATCTACTAGCTCCCAAGTATGATTCGACAGAATAGAATCAACTTCACTTTTTATTGCCTCCTTCTACAGAGGTCCCTCAGAAGAATTCACGTGTTATGCATAATTTAATAGTTCTTTTTCTAACAAATAAGTTAGAAAATAATTTTCAAATGATTTTTCTACTCTCGCTCTTTTGCTGCGTTTTTTTGCCGTGTCTCAGTTCATGATCTGAATCATGACTTTCATCATTCATAGTTTCATTCATTTGTTTGGGAGAATTTGATCTATCATTGGATTTATAAGGAAATACATCTTCAAAGAATGAATCATTCCTAGATTTCATGATCGTATTCTTGTGTATATTTGGAATTTTATATTCATGCACAAGAAATCGATATACATTACTGTTATGTGCATTGCCTATAAAGATACAGTCCACCGTTCTAGGACCTTTCTTAGTTTTCTTTGGTGTTGGAACAATCACTTTTGCAAGACACCCCTACACACACAAGCATTTGTATGATGGTTTCCTACCTTTCCATAGCTCATAAGGGATTTTATCCTCTTTCTTTCGAGTAGCTTATTTAAAAGGAAATTGCTTGACAAAATAGCTTCACCCCACATATTTTAAGGTAAGCCTGAACTTAGCAACATCGCATTCATCATTTCATTCAACGTGTGATTTTTACATTCAGCAACACCATTTGATTAAGGTGAATAGGGCGCAGTTACTTCATGTATAATTTATGTTGAGTACATAATTTACCAAATGGTACTTTATAATCACCGCCTTTATCACTTCTCAATCTTTTGATTTTCTTATCAAGTTGATTTTCAACTTCATTCTTACAGAGAACAAATTTCTCTAAGGCTTTATTTTTACTTTTAAGCAAATACACATAGCAGTATGTAGTGCTATCATCGATAAAGGTAATAAAATATTTATTACCACCTATTGTTTGTATGAATTTGAAATCACAAACAACACTATGAATCAATTCAAGGAGTACGGTGCTTCTATCAATCGATTGAAACGATTATTCCATTAATTTCGTCTCAACACAAATTCTACGTTTGTGTTTTGAATCAATTTGGAATAAGGGTATATGTTCCAAGTTAATTAATCTACGCAATGCATCATAAATAACATGTCCGAGTCTACCATGCCATAAATTTGAAGACTCAAGCAAATAAAATGATGGCTTATTATCTTTATTGATATTTGTCATGACATTGAGCTTAAAAAGTCCATCAGATACATATCCCTTCCCCACTTACATTCAAGATTTAGACAAAATAATTTTATCTGGCTTGAACACCATGTGAAATCCATGCTTGTTCAACAGAGATCCGGAGATCAGATTTTTTTTTGAATTTATGGCACATATAAGACATTGTTCAGAATCAACTCTTTCTTAGAAGTCATCTTCAGAAGTACCTTCCCTTGGCCTTCAATAGCAGAAGAGGCAGAGTTTCCCATGAACACTTTCTCCCCATTGATTGATTTGAAAGTTGTCACGCCCCACGCCTCATCGCGAGCACGCAATCATCCCTGGAAGCAAAACAACAATAATCTCTCGGCGGTCCCAAGGATCCACTTATATATAAAGAAAGATCGAGAAATGAAATAATTTATATTAAGCACACGGAAGCGTTTCCCAAAAACTCCTCGAACAATATATATATCCCAAGACTAAGTAGGACAGGATAGCATCATAAAGTCATACATCAACATCAACTGGTTACATTTACTACAGACCGCTATACAGCAAGGCGACGGGTAAACATGTCAAAAGGTGTCCACAAAATCTACTAGGGAAGGGCGGGTCAGGTCGCCAGTCAAAAAGTCAGGTCATCATTCGGAGTTGCCTAGGAAGAACTGTTAGAATCTCCGGTGTCCTCGCTCTCCTCTGATGGCTCGTACTCGGAGAAAGTCTCTGACGGAACCTCCACAGAGTCCTCTATGGTCGCTTCCTGCGACTGCTCAGCCTGATCTCCCTCCACGGTCGCCTCCTGATCCGGTTCGGATGGATCTCTCTCGGACGGCTCTACCACGATAACCTCATCCTCTAGTGGTGGCACGAAAAACTCAGCTGTCGGCGTCCGCTCTAGGCCGTTCCTCGACCTAACCACTGAACCCTTCGGAAACTCCTGATCCAAAGTCGTCTGACACTATGGAGGTATAACACCCTCCGGAACCTCGTGGGGCTTTAACGACCCGACCTTCCTATCCCCGTCTTGTCTAAACCAAGCCTCAAGCCGATGAGACTTCTAGTCTAGTTTGCCCTCATCTACCCAAACTATTGTACATTTCCTTAAGTATATATTTCCCAGCCTATCGGGGAACTCATCGTAATACACCGTCATCTCCTGCGGGTCCCCGGATCTGATTGGCCACATTGTTACTGCCCAGGATCTGTAAGGTAAGGTATCCCCAAAAGGGGTGAGATACACATCTCAGTAAGAAAAACCTAACTCTAGGTCAAGTTGACCATCCACTCAGGCAGTCAAGTCACTCAACCTATCCAACTCATGAACTCACGCGGACATGACAGTCATAATTCAATAAACAATAATGCATAGAGTACATGCATACATTTATATTCTCATGTCACACACAATTGCACATATATGCTCGACCTGTCACTTCACCACATCAATCAACCTCTGCCTGCCTCATTTTCTGGCCCGCGATTAAATCGCATCAGGTTTGGTCCACGTAAACGCACTAGGCCCCGGTTCAATTTCCAGGCAAAGTCTATGAGCTCGTATTCTGTCCAACGATTATATCGTATTAGGACTGTAGATATCTCAACCCCGCGACTCCGTCGCATCAGGGCATCACCTTTTCATAATCTACCCCGTGACCTCGTCGCATCAAGGTCTCAACCTCCGCCCTGCGTCTCATATGCCTTAGGGCCATGCCATGCAATGCCACAATCGTGTCTCATGCCACATCATATCAATTAACTTGATTTAAAAAAAAATCAAATTTCATAACCAATGGCCAATGCGCATGATAATATGTTTAATAAATTTCGTGGCATGCAATTCAATTCAAATGGTACTCAGGCATTCAGACAATTCAAGCATAGGATAGGTTAAACAATTATTCTATAACGTCCAAGGACGCATCAATCTATTACATGCGAGGGTTTTCTCATAAATCATTCCGTTCGGCCCTCGACTTACCCAATCGAGTCCAATCCCCCTAGCCTTGATTTAGGAAATTCCTTGCCTCCATTTAATAACGCAGATTACTCCTCCTTGCACCTCCTAAGGTTCGGTCAACTCAAGTCCAAGGTCAATCCGTCACGCAACCTAGGATAATCAATCGATTTTGTCAAATTTCAAGTTCAATCCCTCCATTCATCCATCCAAATCATCCATTAGATACTCCTCACCATCACAACACATCATACACACTAAATTACAACACAAATCCAGCCTATTCAGCCATCCACAGAACCGATTTGGCCCGGCATTGAACCGGTTCCATTCGGTTCTATTCATGCCGGGTCCAATCGGCCTTAATCTATCTCAAATCCATCAAATATACACCATTCTACCTCTTATAATATCTACCTAAGAGTTTGGAAGTCTCACCGTGAGTTTCAAGTTGCGTGGTTGCTGGAAAGTCGTCGAAAGTCGCCAGATCACTCAAACAAGAATACCGACAGATTCTGGGTATAATGTACAAGGGTGGTTCATGATTAAAAAATTATCAAATAAATCCCCAATTTTTACCACAGAAACATCTATATGTCTACTTGATCTCCTCAAAATTTGAGCCAAAGATTTCAAGTTTTCGGCTGTGTAAAGGGTTCAGAACCGAACCTACCTCAAACTGAAACAGAATCCGTCGACCTGTGGGAGAATGCTTGCCGCCAATTCCTCAGAGCTCCAAATGACCTGATTCAAGTTGAAGGATGTCGGTAAGACGTGGGGCTACATCTGGGTAGTCAGCTGGCAGCAGGGGATGGCCAGAGGGGGCAGTCGTACGGACCGAACAGCGGCATCCGGCGGGGTTGGGTGAAGCAGAAACTGGAGAAGAAGAAGAAGAAGAAGAAGAAAGGGAAATGGTGGTGCTCTGCAATGTTTGGCCGAATAGGGGGGTTTGAGGAGAGAGAGAGAGCTGGTTATTATCCCAAAAATTTAAATTAATTGAGGTGATTGGTAGGTGTGCATTAATTAGTGAAATGATCTACTACCCTTGGATGCTTGACACTTGTCCATTGTTCTTCTCAAGGGCATCCAATGGCCATCAATTGCTCTTCAATTTTTAGCAGCTTGAGGGGAGAGAAATGTCCATTTTGCTCTTCCTTCAATTATAAAGACAAAGTCCTAAGCTTGAGGAGCATTATGATCTTTTTACCTCCGACGTTCGGAACGTCGTTTTTCTCGATTCTGACTTCTTCGATAGGGCGATGGCCAATCCAATTGACGTTGGAATTCTTGATTTTCCTTTTTCAAACTTTTTAGGACTCAATTTTGATCGCTTCTTCTACCATACGTGATTCCAGCCTATGCCGAACCGACGGGCGGCTTTTGCAGACTATACGCGTATCGACCCCGTGATTCTCATCACGTTTAGAGCTTGTCAATTCATGGCGGCCTTGGTTGTCATGTAATTGCAAGGGCTTATCGCTAGTCCCTGTGGACTCGATCGTCACAGTCCGATTTAGGATAATTTTACAAATCGTACGTTGATTAAGCGGCATCACCCCACGCTCCAATCGTACGACGCTCGCATGGTAATCCCTAATCGTTCTTAGATCAGCCTTTTTGCAGTCCTAAATATCCTCTCGACAATCCTTATGGTCAAAGCACCATTTCCTATTTGAGTCGCCTAGGTCCACGTATCTCGTCTTGCGTTAGCCTTTCCCCTTTGGTCAGATTATTCAAATTGATTAGATTTGAGCGGAATACAACTGAAATACATCGCTTGATATAAATAAACTTCTCATTACAGAGTCTGAAGTTGATTGAAAATCAGAATGTTACAAAAGTTGTGAACAGGTTCTTATTGGAGCATACTTGCCTAGTTGCCCCAGTGTCAATCCACCATTCTTTCGAATTGGACCCAACTAAGTTTACTTCAGAAACCATAGCAGAGAGGTTTATATTTGACACATCTTTTGTCATGTCATTCACCATATTTGTCTCAAAATTCTTTCTCTTTGGAAGTCTGCAATCCACAGATCTATGGCCTAACCTGCCATAGTTGAAGCATTTTCCTTGAAACTTGTTCTTGAAAACTCCTCCTTTTGGTCCCAACTTTTACTTGGCGACCTTCTTGTTCTTGTGACCATGCTTGTGCTCCACAAAATTTGCCTTAGCTGTAATTAGATTGAACCATTTGTGTTCAGAGCTTCTGTTGTCTTCTTCAATTCAAAATCTAACAGTCATATCCTTAAAGTTCATTTCCTTTCGTTTGTGCTTTAGATAGTTCTTGAAATCCTTCCATCCATGAGGTAGCTTCTCAATAATTGTACCTACTTAGAAGGTTTCACTCAAGTTCATTCCTTCAACCTGGATCTCATTCAGGATCACCTGAATTTCTTGTACTTGACTGATCACAGGCTTAAAATTCACTATCTTATAATTTAGGAATCGACTGATAATAAATTTCTTTGCTCCGGCATCCTCTGTTTTATATTTCCGGTCTAAGGATTCCCATAACTCCTTTGCCGTCTTTATTGCACAATAAACATTGTACAATGAGTCATGTAATCCATTCATGATATAATTCCTACATAGGAAGTCAGAATGTTTCCAAGCCGCAACTGCATTGAAGGCTTGCTTATCAGTTTTTCCATCGGATACATTAGGAGGTTCCTCGGTCAAGAATCTCACAAGATTCAAAGTTGTTAAATAAAACAACATCTTTTGCTACCATCTTTTAAAGTTCGACCCATTGAACTTTTCAGGTTTCTCACCATGGTGGAAAAAAACTGCAATAGAAGCAAAGGATGATCTAGACAGAGGCTGTTGGAAAGTAGAGGTAGACCTTTTGGCGATGTCATCAGCAGACACATCAACAACTTCTCTTCTAGTAGCCATTCGAATTGTAAATATCGAATCCAAATCGAATCTGTTTTAAGATTATTGGGCAAGCAGTGTTAAAATAACCATTATGTTTTATAAAATTTGAGGATAATTAAAATTCAAATGACAATAGTAAATATGAGCAAATTGCCTCAAACACAAAAAAACACTAAATTGGCAGAAACACAAAATCTGAGCCTTCAGAAGCAGCTCAGAAGCACAAAATTTGAGTCTTAAGAAGCAGCTCAGATGCAGGTAGAAGCAGTTCAGAAGCATTGAATTTGAGCCCTCAGAAGCAGCTCAGAAGCACAAAATCTGAACCCGTTAGAAGCACTGAATCTGAACCCGTCAGAGGGACTGAATCTGGACTCGTCAGAAGCACTGAATCTGAACCCGTCAGAAGCATAAAATCCGAATAGAAACATAACAATATTAAAAGAAATGAAATTGATAAAAATACCAAGACCTGTATTCAACATAGTTTCCTTAAAACTGATTCGTCCCCTTCAATACGAGCTTAGAGATGTGGTGAACGTTAGTCTCCCAGGATATAATGGTAAGTAACAATAAAGACAAGCACATCACTCTAAAGTTTTCGATGAACATGAACAACATGTGAACACTATCGAAAACAATACAAATGTAGAGAAATTGAAAGAGAGGGAGGAGAGGTTTTTGCTACTTGTTTTTTTCTCTTATCTCCTTAAACAGAACGGGAAGCCACCTATTAATAGGCTAAGCGGGATAATTCGAAATAAAGAATAACGGCTAATAACTCGACTGTTTAGAGCCGTTATGTATTTAATTCTGTAACCATAGAATTATAATAGCCGTTACTTAGTCAATTCCATTAATGTCACGCCCCGCGCTCCGGGCACGAGCACGCGACTCCCTGCAAGCAACAACTCTCTTGAACGTCCCAGGATTCACATATAACGAGAAATACGTAAGATCAATAGCATGTAGAAGTGACAAACTACAAACTCCTCCGTATAATAAAAAAGGGGACCAGGGTAACGAGAACGCCAGAAATATACATAACCTCCTATCCTGTTCATAAAAAAGCGCTGGCAAGCTAAACCAGCTGATCAGTAGGGGTGACAAGGTCAATACAAAAGAGGATCACACATCTCCCAAAAGAAACAGGCATCAAGGTCATCATCAAAATATCAGACCAGAAGGACAGAGACTCCTAAGTCGAGCTACTGGAATCGTCAGTCTCCTCAGCATCCTTAGATGACTCGTACTTTGAGAGAGTCTCAAAGCAAACCTTCACAGTGTCCTCGAGTGTCTCGTCAGCTGACGGCTCCACCTGGTCTTCTTCAGTAGCCTCGATCACCAGCTATGGATTACCCCGCGAGGTACCTCGGTGGGCTTTAATGGCCCCGTAGAACCATTCCCCATCTTTCTAAAACAGGCCTCGTATCTGTGAGACTTCCAACTGCTGCCACACTCGTCGACCCAGACTACGGTACATTTCCTAACATACATCGTCCCCTGTCCATCCAGAAACTCATCAAAATACATCGACATCTCTTTCGGGTCGCCAAATCTGATTGGCCACATTTTCATGGCCTAGGATCTGAAAAATGGGGTCCAACAATGGGTGAGATTTACATCTCAATAAGGCAGGTCCTAACCCTAAGTTAGGCTGACCGTACACTCAGGCAAATATAATCAAGGACAAGAGCACATGCAACCACATGAGATATTCAACGGTCATTAAACAACATGCGGATGAAACGAATGTCAAGCATGCAATCATGGTACCATAACACATCACTAGAATCAAACACACATTGCCACGCCAAATCACACTTTCCACCCTTCCAGTCCTCCCCATTTTCACGCCCGCGTTTAGAACGCCTGAGGCTCGGTTCGCATAAATACGCCTCAGACCATCACATTGACAAACCTGCATAAACGCATCAGGTTTTCATTTTCACTCCAAGCCTGTGTCGACACATCTCAAACTCCGTCCAGCGTTTCAACGCATCAAGACTATGGCCATCTCAACCTCGCGTCTCGTACGCCTCAGGGTATCGTTCAACTCATGCCCCGTGCCTCAGTGCCTCAAGGTATACATCCACACAACCCCGCGTTTCAATGCCTCGAGGTGTCACAATTTCTTAGACATGTCATATATTCATTTTAATTCATAACACATAATCAAATGCAAACTCATGCACGAACAACACACCTATGGAATGCGAGACAATCAAATTCAACAGTCAAATGCGACAATCAATTCGTGACACAGGCATTGTCAAGCATGCAAGCCGTTTACATCTCTCAAGGACGCATAAAGACAATCTCTCCATAAACTTCTAGGAATCAATCCAATTCACACTCAATTCATCCAATTGAGTCCAATCCTCCTAGCTAAGGTTTAGAAACTCCTTACCTTGTGCTAAAACCAACAAAATTCTCCTTCCAAGCACTTCAATAGTTCGGTCCAATTAGCCTAGAACAAGTCAATTGCCCAACCTAAGGAAATTTATCCAATTCGTTAATTTTCCTTACTCAATTCATCAATCCATGAACCATGAACCTCATTGACATATTAATTGGCATCCTCATACATCTCAACGATGAAATTTGAGCTCATTTGAATCTCAAACAACTCCCATGATCTCTGCATGAACAGAACCGAACAGGGTATTTTTTGGTTCTATTTAATTCCCAACTAATCAGCCCATAAACTAACTTAAATCCTCAATTTATCCACTAATCTACTTGCTAATATGTAGTTCTAGGGTTTGGGGAGCCTCACCAAAAATTTGAAGCCAAGGCGACGTCGGGAAGTCCTTGAACGACGTCGGTTCCTCCGGGTCTTCAACCGTTCAGTTTTTGTCCTTCAAACACAAAATCCATTTGGGATCAAAACATTTTACCCCAGTTCAGCCTACATGTCTTCTAGATGTCCACAAAATTTGATCGAAAGAATCAAAGGTTTCGGGGTCCTACGGAGTCTAAACAGTGGCTTATCTCTAGCTGCGACGGTTTTCATCGACTTCTGGGAGAATGGCCGGCCGGGACTCCTCAGTGGGTCAAATGACCTGATTCCACTTGGAGGATGTCGGCAAGAGGATGAGGAAGAGGCTGGTAGTTGGTTCGGGTCCAGGTGGTGGTCGGAGGTGGCGATCGACGGTGGCGATGGAGGCGGTAAAGTCTGGTCGCTGATGCAGCTCTCGGTAGAAAGAGAAAAGAAGAAGAAGAAGAAGATCGGTAGTTTGGAGGGGGGTGTTCAGCCAAAGAGAGAGAGAGTGAGGTATATACTCAAATGGCTTGGTCAACTTGGTTGAATGGTATGTTAAAAGTGTCCCTATCCACATTAATAATTAATCCTTTGACACTTGTCCAAGAGTCAATCAATGCTTCATCCAATTGCTCTCAATCTCTCTAATTTTCGGTAGCTATGGACGGATATCAATGACCAAAAGGTCCTTGTTCAATTATTAAGGCAGGGCCATGGCTTGAGAGGTAAAATGATAATTTTACTCTCGACGTCCGGAACATCGTTTTTATAATTCCAATTTCCTTCGATAAGGTGACGGCCAATCAAATTATAATGTTGGAATCCTTGATTGTCCTTTTTCTAATTTCGAGACTCGTTTCTGAATCATTTCTCTATCAGATGTGGTTTCAGCCTATCTCGTACTGACGGGCGGCTTTTGCACACGTCACACGTATCGACCCTGTGATTCATATCAAAATTAGGGCTCGTCAATTCATGGCGACTTTGGTTGTCATGTAATTGTGAGGGTCTATCATTAGTTTCGATGGTCTCGATCGTCACTGTTCGATTTAGGAAAGTTGTGCAAATTATACATTGGTTAAGCGGCATCACCCGCGCTCCAATTGTATAACGCTAGCAATGCATTCCTTAATCGTTCTTAGATCGGCTTTTTTATGGCTCTAAACGTTCCCTTAACAATCCTTATGTTCAAAGTGCCATTTCCTATTCGAGTTCCCTATGTCACGTATCTTGCCTCGCGTTAGGTCAGTCAACTCGAGATTGATCAGATTCGAGCGAGATACGACTAAAATACATCATTAGATACATTCTCATTAATGAGTCTCAAAGTGACAGGAAAAATTAGAATGTCACAACACTTCCCCCTTATAGAAATTTCATCCTCAAAATTTACATTAAACCCAGTTGCTCAAACAAAAGGAGGTATTGACGCCTCATCATTTCCTTGCTTTCCCACGTAGCACCTTCGGTTCCATGGTGCTCCATGGACAACTTTGACCAATGGAATTGTTTTATTCCTCAGAATTTGCTCCTTTCGATCTTCGATCTTAACTGACTTCTCCACGTAGGATACTTTGTCATCTACTTCTATAACCTCGTAGTCCAGCACATGCGTCAGGTCCGGTTTGTACTTCCGTAGCATGGACACATGGAAGATGTTGTGCACTTGGGATAGATTAGGCGGCACGGCTAGTCTGTAGGCTAAGGTCCCAATCCGCTCCAGAATCTCAAATGGACCTACGTACCTTGGGCTCAGTTTTCCTTTCTTTCCAAATCGGGATAATCTTCTCATTGGCAACACCTTAAGGAAAACATGATCGCCTACTTGAAACTACAAAGGCTTACGTCGTTTATCCTCATAACTCTTCTAACGACTCTATGCCTTCTTCATCTATCCCGAATTATCTTCAGCGCTTCCACCGATTGCTCTACCAACTCTAGGCCGGTGATACTCTTTCTCCAACCTTGTCCCAACAAATCGGGGTTCTGCAAGCCCTTCTATAAAGCGCTTCAAACGGTGCCATTTGAATGCTCTACTGATAGCTGTTATTATATGCGAACTCTACCAAATGTAGCTGATCCTCCCGTCCACTTTTGAAGTCTATCACACACGCTCGTAACATATCCTCGAGCGTCTGAATCGTCCTCTCCGATTGTCCGTCCGTTTGTGGACGGCATGCCGTACTAAATTATAGTCGAGTTTCCATAGCATCTTGAAATTTTTTCCAGAAGTTCGTTGTGAACTTAGGGTCTCTGTCTGATGTAATCATCACGGGTACTCCATTTAGTCTCACTATCTGTCACATATACAACTCAGCATATCTATCCATCGCGAAATCCTTTCACATAGGAATGAAGTGTGCAGACTTGGTCAACCTGTCCACGACTACCCAAATAGAATCATGGCCTCTCTGGCTTCTTGGGAGTCCCCTCACAAAATCCATCGTTACGTGCTCGCATTTTCATTTAAGAATTTCTAGTGGCTGAAATAATCCACCAGGCATACAATGTTGTGCCTTCACTTGCTAGCATGTCAAACACTTCGCCATGTATTTGGCTACGTCTACTTTCATCTCGTTCCACCAGTATTGCTGACGTAAGTTCTGGTACATCTTCGTGCTTCCTGGGTGGATACTATAATTGCTTCTATGAGCCTCCAATAAAATCCTTTCCCTAAGCTCTTCGTCCTTTAGCATGCATAGGCTCCCTCGAAATTTCAAGATTCCATCCCCTAACACTTGGAATTCTGGCTTCCTTTTTGTCGCGTCCATTTCCAGGATTTTCTGAATTTCCGGGTCCGTAAACTGTAACGCTTTTATCCTTTCTTGGATCTCAAGTTTTATTCTCAATGTGGCTATCAAACTGGATAATTGACAGACTTCTAATCTGAACTCAGAATTCCTTAAATTTTCCAATAACGACTACCCTTTCACCAGTAGATAGGCAATAATTGATTTTCGACTGAGCGCATCCGCGACTCTGTTTGCCTTTCTAGGGTGATACAGTATGTCGCAATCATAATCCTTAAGCAGCTCCATCCATCGATGCTGCCTCATGTTCAATTTCTTCTGGGAAAATAGGTACTTCAGGCTTTGGTGGTCAGTGTAAATCTGAAACTTCTCGCCACAAAATTATGTCTCTAGATTTTCAGAACAAAAATGATGGCTGCCAATTCCAAGTTGTGAGTCGGATTGTTCATCTCATACAGTCTCAGTTGTCGGGACGCGTAGGCAACCACTCTTCCATGCTGCATTAGTATACAACCTAGTCCCTTTAGTGATGTATCGCTATATATCCCATAGACTCCAGGTCCTGATGTGATCGTTAATACCGGTGCGGTTGTCAACCGATGCTTGAGCTCTTGGAAACTCCTTTCACACTTATCCGTCCACTCGAACTTCGTCTCTTTCTTAGTCAATCTCGTCAGTGGAAAGACTATGGATGAAAACTTCTCCACAAAACGTCTGTAATATCCTGCCAATCCTAAGAAACTTCGGACTTCCGTGACCGTAGTAGGTCTGGGCCAATTGGTTACAGCTTCGATCTTTGCAGGGTCCACAGCAATTCCTTCTCCAGATACCACATGGCCAAGAAATACCACTTTATTCAACCAGAACTAGCATTTACTAAATTTAGTGTAAAGCGAGTGTCCCCTTAGGGTCTGCAAAACAATCCTCAGATGCTCTTCGTGTTCTTCGTTACTCATTGAGTAAATCAGGATATTATCGATAAAGACTATGACAAATCAATCCAACAATTCCTTGAACACCCGATGCATCAAATCCATAAATGCAGCTGGAGCATTGGTCAGTTCAAAAGACTTCACAGTGAATTCGTAGTGACCATACCTTGTCCTAAAGCGATCTTAGGTATGTCTTCTTTCTTAATTCTCAACTGGTGATACCCAGTCCTTAAGTCAATTTTAGAGAATACCGCTGCTCATTGCAATTGATCAAATAAGTCATCAATTCTTGGCAGTGAGTACTTGTTCTTCAATGTCGCTTGATTCAATTGTCTATAGTCGATGCATAGACGCAAGGACCCATCATTTTTCCTCACAAACAACACCAGCGCTCCCCATGGCGAAGCACTCGGTCGAATAAATCCTTTATCCAGCAATTCTTGCATTTGTACCTTTAACTCTTTTAGTTCTGATAATGACATTCTATAGAGTGCCTTCGAGATCAGCTCCGTTTCGAGAGCTAACTCAATAACGAATTCTATTTCTCGTTCTGGCGGCAACCTTGGCAACTCTTGAGGAAATATGTCAGGAAACTCACGCACTACTGAAATACTTTCTAGTTTGGGTTCCTCGGCAGTTGTGTCCATAACTGCGACTAAGTACGCCTGACATCCTTCAGTCATCAACTTTGTCACTTCATGAGACGAGACTAAAGGAATCAAGGTCCCTCCTCGACTTCCCACAAATTCAAAACTAGGGCGACCTTCTGGGTAGAAACGAATTATCCTATTACCACAATCCACTACTGCCCTCTATTTACCCAACCAGTCCATTCCTATAATCACATCGAAGTCATACATGGGCAACATAGCTAAATCGATACTCTCTTTACTACCACCAATTACGATTCTGCAATCCATACAGCCCAACGAAACCAGCACATTATCTTTCAACGGGGTGGTAACATGCAGAATCACACTCAACTGTTTTAACTTAATATCAACAAAATCAACAAATCGAGCAGACACAAATGAGTGTGATGTGCCAGGATCAAACAAAGCATACACAGCTTGGTTACACAAATAAAACGTACCTGTGACCACGCCTAGCATTTCTTCTGCTTCTCTGCGGGCTACTGCATAGACTCTCCCCTAAACTAGGGGTCGATTCTGATCAATTTGGGGAGTGGCTACCGACGGTCCAGCCTGTGGTCGCTGCCCTTGAGGTCTATTTACTGGAGCTTGGTTTAGGCAAGTCCTCATCTAGTGGCCCACCTGACCACACTTGAAGCATGCTCCAGTTCTTGCCGGGTATGGTCCATTACCATGCCTTCTGCCACAAAGGCGACAGCTGTAGTTCATGAGGTTCGGCGGCTTCACAATATTCTTTCTTATCGGTGGAACAAAGCGCCTATTGCCAGTCACTGGTCTCTCACCAATCTGGCGATGGTCTCGGAACGAGTTAAACCGCGATTCAGATGCGGCATTCCTTTCCTTCAGATCCCTCTCAATCATTTGTCCCCGTTCATAGATTTCCTTGTAGGTTCTCAAGTTTAGAGCTATCATCTGGCTGCGAAGCTTAGGCCTCAATCCATCCTGAAATCTCCGCGCCTTCTCTAGGGGATTCTCTACAGATCGGGGTGCGTATCTTGACAGCCTAGAGAATTCAGCTTCATAATGATCCACGGTCAGCTGATTCTGACATAGTTGCAAGAACTCCACTTACTTCCTTTCCCGAGCCGTCTCGGAAAAATACTTGTCATTGAATGCCATAGTAAAGGCATTCCAGGTCAGGGCCGTTCGTTCTAGAAAGACTCCATTCTTGGTGGCAGCCCACCAATTATTTGCGGTCCCTTCCAATTGATACACTGCCAGTAGTACCTTTTCCTCATCTGTGCACCTCAGCATCCCAAAAGCCTTTTCTAGTTTCTCAATCTATCTCGGTGCTAGTTTGGGATCTCTAGTCCCATCGAACTGGGTTAGCTTCAGCTTGATGAACTGCTATATCAATTGGCCCATCTGCCTGGCCACAACAATTTGTTCCTAGGCATTCATTGCCCCGTTGCTCTGATCATGATCACCATTATTCCCATTGCCCCCATTATTGCCGTTGTTGGCGTTGACAGCAGCTATTGCGGCTCCTACCGCTTGGGCTATGGCAGCATCCCTATCCTGGGTATGCCTGTTGATGAGGTCGCCAATTCTTTCGAGCGCCCTCAGTACTCCGTCCATTATCGGGTCTTCCGCCTCAGGTGGCCTCAAACTAGAGGTTCTGCTCTTGGGCCTTCCAGGTCTCCTAGAAGGATTACTCATTCTTATGTGCTTCTACTGAGCCTAGACCACCATAATTTCATTAAGTACTTAATAACTCATTCATCCAACCAAGTCCAGAGCTACCAAACTATGCTTTAATAGAAACAGTCACAATATAACGACCTTCCACACAACAAATTTCATCGACACTTCAATAAGCAGTTTATGGCTATTCCTCAATTCCGTTCACTTCAACAATTCACCGAAACTAGCCATGCTTATTCACTTAACAAACCAAAATCCAGAAATGGCTTTTAGCGTTAAGCATGAAACTTAATCCTCATAAATCACCACAATCCTGTTAAGGCCAAATGCCAATCGCATGTGTCAAGTCATATGCCATGCATCCCGTGCCTTATCCTAACCAGTTTCCTAAGGTCTCGCTACCCGTCTTGTCCCAACTTAATCTTCTTTATCACTCCAATCCTCAATCAACTTAGATCGAGCTGACCTTACTCTGATACCAAGCAAAGCGGGGATGTCATGCCCCGCGCTCCGGGCACGAGCGCGTGACTCCCTGCAAGCAACAACTCTCTCGAACGTCCTAGGATTCACATACAACGAGAGATGCGTAAGATGAATAGCATGCGGAAGCGACAACCTACAAACTCCTTCGTATAATAAAAAAGGGGACCAGGATAACGAGAACGCCAATAATAAACATAACCTCCTATCCTGTTCATACAAAGCAGCTGGCAAGCTAAACCAGCTGATCATGAGGGGTGACAGAGGTCAATACAAAAGATGATCATCACATCTCCCAAAAGAAACAGGCATCGATGTCATCATCAAAATATCAGACCCGAAGGACAGAGACTCTTAAGTCGAGCTACTGGAATCGTCAGTCTCCTTAGCATCCTCAGGTGGCTCGTACTCCGAGAGAGTCTCAGAGCAAATCTCCACAGTGTCCTTGAGTGTCTCATCAGCTAATGGCTCCACCTGGTCGTCCTCGGTAGCCTCGATCTCGATGACCTCATCAATGTCCTCTAGGGTCGGGGTCCTCTCAAGAACATTCCTCGAGCCAGCTACTGACCCCTCGGCCACCATCGAATCCCGAGTGGGATGACATTGGCTAGGGATTACCCCGCGGGGTACCTCGGTGGGCTTCAATGGCCCCGTAGAAATATCCCCGACCTTTCTAAACCAGGCATCGTACCAATGAGGCTTCCAACTGCTGCCACCCTCGTCGACCCAGACTACGGTACATTTCCTAACATACACCATCCCCTGTCCATCCGGGAACTCATCAAAATACATCAACATCTCTTTCGGGTCGCCAAATCTGATTGGCCATATTTTCACGACCTAGGATATGAAAAATGGGGTCCCACAACGGGGTGAGATTTACATCTCAGTAAGGTAGGTCTTAATCCTAGGTTAGGCTGACCGTACACTTAAGCAAATGCAATTAAGGACAAGTGTACATGCAACCACATGAGATATTCAACGGTCATTAAACAACATGCGGATGAAACGAGTGTCAAGCATGTAGTCATGGTACCATAATACATCACTAGAATCAAACACACATTGCCACGCCAAATCACACTTTCCACCTTTCCAGTCCTCCCCATTTTCACGCCTGCATTTAGAACGCCTCAAGCTCGGTCCGCGTAAATACGCCTCAGACTATCACATTGACAAACTCGTGTAAACGCATCGGGTTTTTAATTTTACTCCAGACCTGTGTCGACACATCTCAAATTCCGTCCAGCGTTTCAACGCATCAGGACTATGGCCATCTCAACCCCGCGTCTCGTACGTCTCAGGGTATTGTTCAACTTAAACCCTACGCCTTTGCGCCTCGGGGTTTCCATCCACACAATCCCGCGTTTCAACGCCTCAATGTGTCACAATTTCTCAGACATGTCATATATTTGTTTTAATTCATAACACATAATCAAGTACAAACTCATGCACGAACAACACACCTATAGCATGCGAGACAATTAAATTCAACAGTTAAATGCGACAATCAATTCGTGACACAGGCATTGTCAAGCATGCAAGCCATCTACATCTCTCAAGGACGTATAAAGACAATCTCTCCATAAACTTCTAGGAATCAATCCAATTCATACTCAATTCACCTAATTGAGTTTAACCCTCATAGTTAAGGTTTAGAAACTCCTTATCTTATGCTAAAACTAACAAAATTCTCCTTCCAAGCACTTCAATGATTTGGTCCAATTAGCCCAGAACAAGTCAATTACACAACCTAAGGAAATTCATCCAATTCGTCAATTTTCCTTGCTCAATTCATCAATCCATGAAGCATGAACCTCATTGACATATTAATTGGCATCCTCATACATCTCAATGATGAAATTTGAGCTCATTTGAATCCCAAACAACTCCCATGATCTCGGCATGAGCAGAACCGAACGGGGCATTTTTCGGTTCTGTTTATTTTCCTACTAATCAGCCCATAAATTAACTTAAATCCTCAATTTATCCATTAATCTACTTGCTAATATATAGTTCTAGGGTTTGGGGAGCCTCACAGAAAATTTGAAGCCAAGGCGACGCTGGAAAGTCCTTGAACGGCGCCGGTTCCTCCGGGTCTTCAACCGGTCAGTTTTTGTCCTTCAAACACAAGACCCATTTGGGTTCAAAACTCCATCAAATTCATCCAAACATTTTACCACGTTTCAGACTACATGTCATCTAGATGTCCACAAAATTTGGCCAAAAGAATCAAAGGTTTTGTGGTCCTACGGAGTCTAAACATTGGCTTAACTCCAGCTGAGACGATTTTCGTCGACTTCTCGGAGAATGGCCGGCTGGGACTCCTCAATGGGTCAAATGACCTGATTCCACTTGGAGGATGTTGGCAAGAGGATGAGGAAGGGGCTGGTGGTCGGCTCGGGTCTAGACGATGGCCGGAGGTGGCGGTCGATGGCGGTGATGGAGGCGGCAGAGTCTGGTTGCCGATGCAGCTCTCGGCAGAAAGAGAAGAAGAAGAAGAAGAAGAAGAAGAAGAAGAAGAAGAAGAAGAAGAAGAAGAAGAAGAAGAAGAAGAAGAAGAAGAAGAAGAAGAAGAAAATGATCAGCAGATTAGAGGGGGGTGTTCGGCCAAAGAGAGAGAGGGTGAGGTATATACTCAAATGGCTTGGTCAACTTGGTTGAATGGTAGGTTAAAAGTATTCCCATCCACATCAATGCTTAATCCTTTGACACTTGTCCAAGGGTCAATCAATGCTTCATCCGATGACTCTCAATCTCTCCAATTTTCGGCAGCTATGGAGGGATATCAATGATCAAAATGCCCTTGTTCAATTATTCAGGCAAGGCCAAGGCTTGAGGGTCAAAATGATAATTTTACCCTCGACGTCCGGAATGTCGTTTTTGTAATTCCAATTTACTTCGATAAGGCGACGACCAATCCAATTATAATGTTGGAATTCTTGATTGTCCTTTTTCTAATTTCAAAACCCGTTTCTGAATCATTTCTCTATTAGATGTGATTCTAGCCTATCTCGTACTGACGGGCAGTTTTTGCAGACGTCACGCGTATCGACCATGTGATTCATATCACAATTAGGGCTCTTCAATTCATGGTGACTTTGGTTGTCATGTAATTGTGAGGGTCTATCGCTAGTTTCGATGGTCTCGATCGTCGCTGTTCGATTTAGGAAAATTTTATAAATTATACATTGGTTAAGCGGCATCACTCGTGCTCCAATCGTATAACGCTAGTAATGTATTTCTTAACCGTTCTTAGATTGATCTTTTTATGGCTCTAAACGTCCTCTCGATAATCCTTATGGTCAAGGTGTCATTTTCTATTCGAGTTCCCTAGGTCCACGTATCTTGCCTCGCGTTAGCCTTTCCCTTTTGGTCAGTCAACTCGAGATTGATCAGATCCGAGCGAGATATGACTAAAATGCATGGTTAGATACATTCTCATTAATGAGTCTCGAAGTGATAGGAAAAATCAGAATGTTACAATTAACATGCCGGTAATTAACTTAAGAACGGTTATATTGTAACGGCTTGAGTTGGAAAAAATCAAAACGTAAGGCAAAAATGAGTTTATTGCGAGGCCCACTTTCCGATCCTGCATTCGCGTGCACACGCGCCCAAGTTTCAACTTTGTCGGGCCTCCGTTGGGGTTCGGGATTTGCACCCCTTATGTGTGCTCGCGAGGCATAATACTTGTATTATGATAGTTACCACTCAAAAGTAGTGTAACCACATATAAAGCACTTCAAGGCCTTCCTCTTTTTCAATGTGGGACTAGTGTTTTGTCAATTCACACTTTCAACTCAATGGGTTTTCTTTGAGAAACAATTTATCTTTCACTCACCCATCAAAATACCTCATGTTTCCAACAACTTTATCTACTCCCTCCCCGGATTTTTTTATTCGGGTTGTATCCCCTCTATATTCTATATTATACTATTCGATACACTTACCAAATACGAGATAAGATAAAACATATCATAACTCGAGTTTTATACGGACGGTGAAACGCAGCCATAAGGCATTAATGGGGAGAAATAGAGTGACAATATAATAGCAAGAATTCTGACAAAATCAAACTTTTGAGATAGTGAGGAGAGAGAAAAAGCCAAAAAAAGAAGGAAAGTTGGACACGTGACCAACAATGCATCTTAACGGTGCAAACAGTTTAAAAATCTAACGGATGGACAGATTTGAGAATTCACTGAAAATTGGGGATTTTTTATGTGAAAAAAATTTAGGATAGATTTAGGTCTATATTTAAAATTGAGGTTTTTTTTTTTGGAAATTCAGCCTGATTTTTTCCCATAAACACTCCGCAAATTATATTAATCATTGTAAACCCAAATTGTATATATTGCCAAATCTTGCGTAGTAATCCAGTTCCTTTATTAAGGATAAGATAAGTAGGGGAAAATACTACATATTAGGGAGTTCTACTAGTGCCCAATAGCTAGACAAAGTGAAAGAAGTCAAGCCATTCCTTTTTTTTTTTTTTTGGGTCTCATTCGATCATCGCATTACGCATATAAAAGACAACTAATAAGGAAGAGTTCAATGCTGATATGCATAACAAAATCAAAATTAGACGGTGTTAAAAAGTAATGTCTGTTCACTTTTTTTAAAATAAATTTATTTTGACAATTGATCCATCAATGTGCTCGACTACATGGAAAACTAAGTATTTTTTTGAAATTTCTCTGTTCTAAAAGTTAATTTGTATAGATTTGAAATCTAAGAATACAAAAAGAAAGTACGCACGTTGCATTTGATATATAAAACCATTTAGGCATTGATAATCTTGTAATTCGTTTCTCCCCTTCAAAAAGGCATTGTGATTTGCAAAGAATGAAGTCCTTGATGCAGCTGAAGAGTCAACAGTCAACGCTTTCTTCTCCATATAATCTCCCTCTCAACCTTCAACTATTATATCATCCTTCCCATCCCCAGAAAAAAGAAAAAAAATGCACAATCCCCATCTCCTTTCGTTTCTTCTTGTTTTGATATTATCTTTAGAGGTTTCAGCTTCACCTCCTCATCACACTCTTGTAGTATCCGTCAAACACAAACACAATTATCTCTGCAACATCACCCTAAACGATCACGGACATTACATCATCGATATCGAGGCTCCTTTCATCTAGTACCAATGCCAATTGCGTCACCCTCCTGCCTATTGTAACGCGTCCATATTTGCGGTCTCTCGGAGTTACCTTTCTCCCATGTGTCCCGTCACCAACAACACGCACAGATACGACTAGTCAACTCTAATTCCATTACCCTTTTTATTCTTTAGCTTAAAGTAACCCCTTCTAATATTCTCTATCTTACCACAACTTCAACAAGATTATACTACTTCTACTAATACGAACATTAGTTCTTTCTCTATTTTCACCTACTAATGCAGTATACACATATTCGGCAAATTCTCTTTTACGGATATATTCACTTAAAATAAAATCTAGAATCCCATCAAACATCAAACTTATTGACCCAGAGGAAGTACTAACAATATCATTCTAACTATCAACCAATGAGGATAATAGGAACATACCTTATCTTTAAAATCAATATCAATTGAATTTAATTGATTAACAATCACATTGAATTCATTGATATAATTAGCGACTGACGCACCTTCGATCATCCTTAAATTAAACATATGTAGCATCTCGCAGAGGGCTTCTTGTCCATATCAGATATGGATTTTGATGCACTTAAGGTTGGCGAACTTCGAATGAGCTCAAACTCGGTTGGCTGCTGATCAATACTCATTGCTATGATGTGATCAACATTTTTTTTTATGTTTCAAAGTCGTTTAGATAGGGTTGTAGGCATTTTTTTATTTTCGGATATTTTCATTATTTTAATGGTATTTTTCATAATTTTACATTTCCTTATTGTCATTAGGGTTAACACCGTAAAAAAGTGTTTAGGGTTCATAGAAGAGCAGGCTTTTATAGCCTTTGATATTTTATCAAATCCGATAATCTTAGTGGAGAGAACAGATTGTTTCTCGTGTCGGTCCCGATTCTTCTATTTAAGCAATTTTCGTTGTGTTTCGACATTATTTGATATCAGAGCATAGGTTGCCTTGAATTAATGGCTGAACAGAATCGTGGTGGTCATGAACAACGAGCTCATTTGGCTAGGGATGTGGAGTCGTTCTTGATGGAGAAGAACAACTGCATCTAAGAGACCTACAAGACATAGAAATTGATGAGCAGAGAACGTAAATCCAGGATTTGGGATGACAACTTGTGCAGATGAAGTTGGGCATTAAGTTCGAAGAAGGTGTGGAATTTGAGGATTTAACTGATGGAGAAGAGGAGGATGTCAATCCTTTCGAGGTTTTGAACTAGGGACAAAATCAAGGAGCACAACCTGAAAATCAGTCCACTTTTCCTAATATCGGGATGAAGATTGAGGTTTCTAAGTTTCAAGAGTCGATTTTTGATGAAGATTCAATCTTTGATGAAGATCCAATCTTTGATGTGGTTCCAATCTATGATGAAGATTTGATGTACGATGAATCTGAAGGAGAACAATAGGATGAAGATTCGATCTTTGATGAAGATCAAATCTTTGATGAGATTCCAGTCTATGATGAAGATCTAATGTACGATGAATCTGAAGGAGAACAAGAGGATGCTGTTCTAGGTCAGGAAGAGATTGTTTATGTTGATTTTGGTTTCGCAAAGATGGCCGATCAGTCGTCTTCACTCCTCGACAATGAAGTTTGAAGCCTAGAAGAACGATCATGCATGGATGCCATTTGATGAAGATCCAATCTTTGATGAAGATTGCTTCAAAAGCAACATAGTTAAGGATATATCTGGTGGTAGAATACTATTTGCTTCAATTCATAATTGCTTCAAGAGCACTAGGCCTTTTCAAGGATATTTTGCTCGGTTAGTCATTGATCCATGAGAATTATGAGCATTTGTTCGCATATTTGTTGGCTAAGATGTCGACCGTCTCGATAGAATGATGAAAGAACATACAACAGCGTGTCAAATTGCATTGACACGTCACAGGGGTTAAACCATAAGATTCTGGAGGCTGTTGCTGGTAGCATGCATTCTGGTGATCGAATAGAAAGAGATGCCTATCTAAATCAGATTGTGGATATGGACACTTTGATTGGATTCTACGTTCAGGCAAGTCAAGCCTAAGCTTTTGATTGGCTACTTGCTGAAGCAGTTGGAACTGTGCTTGAAGAAGTTGCGCTGCTTATACACTCGTTACTTGGGATAGTTAAACATATTCCTAAAGAAATACCAGAAAAGGAATAAATCAGAAGGGTAAAAGGGGCGGCAAACGGTACGGGCATTAGTGCTTATCACGATTCGGAGAGGGTAAGGTCTATTATAGAAGAAATCGGAGGTGCAAATGATGGTTCATGGACCTTGTTGCCATACTTGTTTGCTAGCTTCATGACATCTAGAGCATGACTGCCTTCAACATCGAGACAGACGGCTTCAACAACAACATTCATTGCTTGGCAAGAAAGACTAGATATAGGAGGTTCTGGAAGTACCGGAGGAGATTGTTGTCAATGAAGATGAAGCAGATTCGATCGGCTGCATGGAAATGGGTCGCTGATCAATACTCACTGCTATGTCGTTGATCAACATCGGTTTTTTTTTTGTGCATTTCAGAGTCGCTTAGATGGTTTTTTATGCATTTTTTTTTTGTTTTAGGCAATTTTTGTTATTTTAATGGCGTTTTCGTAATTTTGCATTTTTGATTGTAATTAGGGTTAATACCATATAAAAGGATGTTTACGATTTGCAGAAAAGAAGGCTTTTATAGACTTTGATATTTTATCGAATTCGATAATTTTATTTGAGAGAACATATTATTCCTCGTATCGGATTCGATTCTTTTATTTAGCCAATTTTCGTTGCGTTTTGGCATTAGATTTAATCATACTTGCAGTGATTTTCTCTTTTGCAATGTCAAATGCAACGCCACAAGCCAAATTTTAACTGAATAATACCTATTGCTTGTTCATCAACTCTGGTTTCTCTCCAAACAAAGATGAGTGCATTTTCATCTGATATTGATAATCCTCAATCTATATCTTCTAAAAATCAAAATCCTTCACATCAAATCTATTGATTTTCAGTTTACCTGCTTTTGTAGCAATTGATTCGCTTCAACTCAAGTTAGCCTAGTTTTGATATCGATTGTTGCGCGAAGCAAGCGATCAAATAATAAAATAGATAGAACAGGAAAATAAATTGAACACTAGATTTATGTGATTCGGTAGTAGAGATCTACGTCCATGGAAATCAACAATGAATTTCACTATAGATAAAAAAAGATACAAATGAGATTACAAACTACACTCGAATGACTCAAACACTCTTAGTATTTCTATAACCAATTACATCAAATAACCTATAAGTGTTTAGCCTTGCAATTCCTTACGAAATAATCTCTTAATCTCAATAAGAAATTCACAAATCTTACTCACAAGATTTAATTGGCTTCAACCAGTAGGAATGTAATTCACTAGCAGAAGCTCCTCTTCGATTCTCTGCATAAAAAATATCCGCTTTTTATTTATAGGCAAGAGTTAGATCCAAAACAGGAAACTTTCTCCAGCTGGGAACCATACATTAAGAAATCTATTCAAAATAGGAAAACTTGCTTGAATTAGAAATTTTTTCTTTTTGGGGTCAAATGCAAGACATATTTTCAACAAAAGAAATAAGGGAAATTTTATCTCTTTAGTAAAATAAGGCAATTTTAATCATATGGAGGTAAAAACAGTTCAACCCCAAGGTATATTATATATTTGTTTTGCCGGAATTTCTCCTGACAAAACATCTTTATCGAAATTCATTTTTGGCTGTTACATATGATACGGGGTCCTATGATGATCTTAGAAAGAAGAGATCCTAACAATCAGAAAATCAACACGTTGAATTTCCAAAGATTTTAATAGAATTACAAAAATATTCTCTCGTCTACGGTTTGACTTGATGGAGCGATTTCACAAGTACAACTCGAACATAATTGATACAAATGAAAAACTCAAAGAAATTATACAGACATACACTAAACCAGAGTTTGACTAGATGGGATGGCTTAGCAAGCACAATTTCTCCCATGAACAATGAACCAACACATCGAAAACAATATCAAAATTTGACTCGATACATGCCTTGGACATGCTTACTCCAGTGTTTAACTTGATGGCATAATATCTGGGATAAAGACAAATGCTAGAGTTTAACTCAACGAAGAGAATATGAAAGCTACAACTATGGAAAATAAAATGCAATGCATTACGTAAAGAGTATATAAATTTGATGATTTGTTCAGGGGATTTCTTTGTGGTAGCATGGATGGTGCTATTTATTTTTAAGGAGCACGCAACAGAAGTCCGATACCTTTATTTGGGGAGATCGCCAAGAGGAAGCCCAAGTTTGAGTTCTTCAACATATCCAATTGAACATACATTTACTTAGAAGCTTAAATCAATAAGTTATGGGCTAATTATGAAATATTAACTACTTAACACCATATCAATTCTCCGATGTGAGACTTCTTTAATACAACTCACACATGTATTTTAACAATCTCCCCATCATCTGTAAGCTCTAGTGTTAGGTGTCACGCCCCACACCCCGGGCACGGGCGCGCGACTCACTACGAGTAAACTCTCGAGCGTCCCAGGGTTTAAATATTGAGAGATGCATAAAAACGGTAGCATGCGGAAGCGTTAACACACACACTCCTCCATACACACATCAAAAGGAGACTTGGGTAACGAGAACATCACATAAACATCCCTTGAGTTTATACAAAAGAGCAGCTAATCTATTCCTACTATTAGCTCGGGAGTCGGGACCAATCAAAAGACTACTATAATAGGGTCCTCAGAAGAAACAGACCAACAAGGTCGCCAAAAACAGCCAAGTAAAAAAAAAAGGAAACCCCTAGCTCGAACCACTAAAATTGTCAGTCTCTTTGGCATCCTCGGTAGGCTCATAGTTAGAAAAGGTTTCGAAATGTATGTCCACAGTGTCCTCCACGTATTGTCCTCTTGTTCGCCCTCTGAGGCATCCATCTCAATCACATCAACTATGTCTTCCAGAGTTGGGGTCCTCTCGGAAAAGTTCCTTGAACCAGCTACAGATCCCTTGACCTCCATATAATCGCGAGTGGGATGACACCAGTTGGAAATAACCCTACGGGATACCTCAGTGGACTTTAGTGGTCTAGTAGTAACCTTGCCTACCCTACGAAACTAGGCCTCAAACCTATGAGGCTTCCAGTCCTTTTCACTCTCATCGACCCAAACCACTGTACACTTTCTAACGTACACCGTTCCCTGTCCGTTCGAGAACTCATCAAAATACGTAGTCATCTCCTTCGGGTCTCCTAGTTTGGTTGGCAGCATCCTCAAGGTTTAGGATCTGAAAATAAGGTCCCACAACGGGGTGAGATTCACATCTCAGTAAGATAAGTCCTAACCCTAAGTCAGGCCTACTATACACCTAGATGAATGCAAACAATAGGCAATAATATGCACTCAGCCATATAAAGCACGCATCAGTCAAAATGCCATGAAGATGCAAGCGTTTGTCAACCACACAAATAATGACATCATATCATGTCAATCAAGTCACGCATGGCGATACTAAATCAAGCCACAGATTCCACCCTTCCAACTTTCTCAAATTCACGCCTGCATTTAAAACGCCTCATACTTGGTCTGCGTAATCACGCCTTAGACCATCCAATTGACAAACCCGCGTAAACACATCAGGCTTTCAATTTCATTCCAGGCCTGTGTCGACACATATCAAATTCCGTTCTGCGTCTCAACGCATCAGGACATTGGCCATTTTAACCCCGCGTCTCAACGCATTAGGGTACAATTCAAACACAACTCCACGTCTCAACATCACAGGGTATCACCTATCCTCATGCATGCCAGATATCATTTCAAATCAAACATCATGATCAAACCCAAGCTCACACATCGAGCTAGATATCTATGGCATGCAAGGCAATCAATTTATCACTCATAAAAGGCAATCAATTCATGGCATATGTATTAAGCAAGCATTCAAGCAATCATCTATTCACCATGACGAACATTGAACAATTATGCTATAACTCACGAAAACTAACTCAATCTGCACCCAAATCATCCAATTGAGTCAAATTCTCCTAGCCAAGGTTTAAGAACTTCTTACCTTAGGCTTAAATCAACAAGATTCCTCTTTATAGCACCTCAACAATTCGGCTCCAAGAGATTCAAAATAAGACAGCTTTGTACCCAAGGGGATTCTATCCGTTTCGTCAATATTCCTTCGTCCAATCATCGGACCATTAAGTATAAATATTAATAACACATCCATCGACATTCTAGTATGTCTCAACCATGAAACTTGAGCTCAATTGAATCCTAAACAACCCCTATGATCTCGGCAAGAATAGAACCGAACAGGATATTTTTCGGTTCTGTTTAGTTCCCAACTAATCAGCCCATAAATTATCATAAATCCTCAATTTATCCACTAATCTACTTGCTAACATGTAATTCTAGGAGTTAGGAAGTCTCACCGAATTTTGTGCCATAGATGTCCATAAAATTTGGCAGGAAATTTGAGACGATTCGAGATCCTACGGAGTTCAAACAGCAGCTTACTTCCAGTTGCGACGGTTTCCGTCGATTCTTGGGAGAATGGCTAGTCGGAGCTTCTCAGTGGGTCAAATACCGAGCACCACTTAGAGGTGGTTAGCAAGAGGCTGAGGAAAATGCTGGTGGTTGGCTAGACGACTAGAAGTTGTCGAAAGTGACGGTTGGAATTGGCGAAGCCGGCGGCAATGGCTGGTCGAGTAGGGAGGCTTCGATTGAAGATGAAGAACAAAGAAGAAGATGAAGAAGAAGGCTGGTTAGGGGGGTGTTCGGCAGAAGAAGGGTGGTGAGGGTGTGTATGCATAATTTGAGAGTCAACCATGAAGAACGCTAGGTTAAAAGTTGATTAATAAATGCTTATCCACCATCCATTGACACTTGTCCATATGCCAATCAATATCTCATCCAATGACCCTCCTTTTCTCGAATTTTCGGTAGCTATGGAGGGTGGCCAATGACCAAAATGCCCTTATCCATTTATTAAGGCAAGGTCAAGACTTGAGTGGCAAAATGGTAATATTACCCTTGGCGTTCGGGATGTTATTTTTCTAATTCAAATTCCCTTCGATGAGGCGATGTCCAATCTAATTATAATGTTGGAATCCTTGATTCTTCATTTTCTAATTTCGAGTCTCGTCTCTGAATCATTTCTCTGTCAGATGTGATTTTTTTCTATCCCGAACTGACGAGCGGCTCTTGCAGACGTTACACGTATCGACTCTGTGATTCATATCACACTTAGGGCTTGTCAGTTCATGGCGACTTTGGTTGTCATGTAATTGCGAGGGTCTATTACTAGTTCCAACGATCTCGATCGTCATCGCTCGATTTAGGAAAATTTTACAAATCATATATTGGTTAAGCGGCATCACCCGCGCTCCAATCGTACAACGCTAGAAATGCATTCCTCAATCGTTCTTAGATCGGCCTCTTATGACTCTAAATGTCCCATCGACAATCCTTATGGTCAAAGTGCCATTTCCTATATGAGTTCCCTAGGTCCACATACCTTGTCTTCCACTAGCCATTCCATTTTGGTCATTTAACTTGAGATTGATCAAATTCGAGCGAGGTATGACTGAAAGACATCGTTAGATATATTCTCATTAATAAGTCTCGAAATGACAGGAAAAATCCAAATGTCACAACTCTTTCCCCCTTACAAAAATTTCTTACTCGAAATTTACAATAAACTAGTTACTCGAACAAATGGAGGTATTGACGCCTCATCATTTCTTCGATTTCCCACATTGCGCCTTCGGTTCCATGGTGCTTCTAAACAATTTTGACTAATGGAATCGTTTTATTACTTAGAATCTGCTCCTTTCGATCTTCGATTATAATTGGCTTTCTTACGTAGGATGTCCACTTAGATAACCCTGTAATCTAGTACATGTGTCGAGTCCGGCTCGTACTTCCGTAGCATTGACACATGGAAGACGTTGTGTACTTGAGACAAGTTAGGCGATAAGGCAAGCCTGTAGGCCAGGGTCCCAATTCGTTCCAAAATCTCAAAAGGTCCTACGTACCTTGGACTTAGTTTCCCTTTCTTTCTAAATCGAGATAATCCTCTCATTGGCGATACCTTAAGTAAAACATGACGGCCTACTTGAAACTCCAGAGGTTTACGTAATTTATCCGCATAATTTTTCTGACGACTCTGTGATGTTTTTAGCCTATCCCGGATTATCTTCACCGCTTCTACCGATTGCTCTACCAACTCTGGGCCTATAATATTTCTTTCTTCAACTTCGTCCCAGCAAATCGGGGTACTACAAGCTCTTCCGTAAAGCGCTTCAAAAGGTGCCATTCGAATACTCTGCTGATAACTGTTATTATATGCGAACTCCACCAAATGCAGTTGATCCTCCCATTCACCTTTGAAGTCTATAACACGCGCTCATAACATATCCTTGAGCGTTTGAATTGTCCTCTTTGATTGTCCATCCGTCTGTGGATGGTATGTCGTACTAAATTGTAGTCGAGTTCCTATGAAATCTTGAAAACTCTTCCAAAAATTAGCCATAAACTTGGGATCTCTGTCCGATGTGATTGTCACGAGTACTCTTTGTAGCCTCACTATCTGCCGTATATACAATTCGACATATTTGTCCATCGCGAAATCCTTTCGCACAGGAATGAAGTTTGCAAACTTGGTTAACTTGTCCACGATTACCCAAATAGAATCGTGGCTTCTTTGGCTCCTTAGTAGTTCCATTACAAAATCTATAGTCACGTGCTCCCATTTCCATTCAGGAATCTCTAACGGCTGTAACAATCCACCGGGCTCACAGTGTTGTGCCTTTACCTACTAGCACGTCATGTACTTTGTCACATATTTGGCCATGTCTACTTTCATCCCGTTCCACTAGTAATGCTGACGTAAGTTATGATACATTTTCATGCTACTTGGGTGTATACTATAATTGCTTCGGTGAGCCTCAGATAGGATCTTTTCCTTAAGCTCTTCGTGCTTGGACACGCATAAACGCCCTCGAAATTTCAAAATTTCGTTATCTAATGCTTGGAACCCTGGCTTCCTTTTTGTCGCATCCATCTCTAGGATTTTCTTAATTTCTGGGTTCGTATGCTGCAAGGTTTTTATCCTTTCTTGAATCTCAGGTTCTATTCTTAGGGAAGCTACCAAACTGGACAGCTGACAGACTTCCAATCTGAACTCAGAATTTCTCAAATTTTCAAATAACGACCACCCTTTCACCTGTAGACAGGCGATACTCGATTTCCGATTGAGCGCATCCGTGACTCGGTTCGCTTTCCCAAGATGATATAATATGTCGCAATCATAATCCTTAAGCAGCTCCATCCATCGACGTTGCATCATGTTCAGTTCATTCTAGGGAAATAGATACTTCATGCTCTGGTGGTTCGTATAAATTTGAAATTTCTCGCCACACAAATAATGCCTCTAGATCTTCAGAGCAAAGATGATTGCTACCAATTCCAAATCATGAGTCAGATAGTTCATCTCGTGCGGTCTCAATTGTTGGGATGCGTAGGCAACCACTCTTCCATGTTGCATTAGCACACAGTCCAGTCCCTTTATCAAAGCATCGCTATATATTTCATAACCTCCAGGTCCTGATGGAATCGTTAATACCGGTGCGGTCGTTAATCGATGCTTAAGCTCTCGGAAACTTCTTTCACACTTATCCGTCCATTCGAACTTTGTTTCTTTCTTAGTCAATCTCGTCAGTGGAATGGCTATAGATAAAAACTTCCCCACGAAATGTTGGTAATACCCTGCCAGTCCTAAGAAACTTCGGACTTTCGTGTTCGTAGTAGGCCTAAGTCAATTCATAACGGCTTCGACCTTCGCAGGATCCACAACAATTTCTTCTCCAGATAGCACATGGCCAAGAAATGCCACTTTATTCAGCCAGAACTCATATTTACTAAATTTAGCGTAAAGCGAGTGCTTCCTCAGAGTCTGCAAGACAATTCTCAGAAACTCTTTATGTTATTTGTTACTCATTGAGTAAATCAGGATTTCGTAAAAAAAGACTATAATAAATCTAGCCAAGAGTTCCTTGAACACCCAATGCATCAAGTCCATAAATGCAGCTGAAGTATTGGTCAGTCCAAAAGGCATCACAATAAATTCGTAGTGACCATACCTTGTCCTAAAAGCGGTCTTAGGTATGTTTTCCTTCTTAATTCTCAATTGATGATACCCGGTCCATAGGTCAATTTTAGAGAATACCACAACTCCTTGCAATTGATCAAATAAGTCATCAATCCTCAGTAGTGGGTACTTATTCTTTACAGTCACTTGATTTAACTATTTATAGTCGATGCATATGCGTAAAGACCCATCCTTTTTCCTAAAAAACAACACCGGCGCTCCCCACGGTGAAGCACTCGGTCGTATAAATCCTTTATCCAGTAATTCTTACATTTGCACCTTTAGCTCTTTCAGTTCTGATAGGGACATCCTATAGGGTGCCTTCGAGATCGGCTCCGTTTCGGGAGCTAACTCAATCATGAATTCTATTTTTCGCTCTAGTGGTAACCTTGATAACTCTTGGGGAAAAATGTCAGGAAACTCACGCACTACCGAAATATTTTCTAACTTAGGCTCCTTGGCAGTCGTGTCCATACCTGCGACTAAGTACGCCTGACATCCTTCAGTTATCAGTTTTGTTGCTACAAGTGATGAAACTAAAGGAATAGAGGTTCCGACTTCCCACAAATTCAAAACTAGGGCGACCTTCCGGATAGAAATGGATTATCCTACTACCACAATCAACTACCGCCCTTTGTTTACCCAACCAATCCATTCTTATGATCACATCAAAGTCATACATAGGCAAATCGGCCAAGTCTA
Organism: Rhodomyrtus tomentosa; assembly: GCA_028455895.1. Taxonomy (NCBI): domain Eukaryota; kingdom Viridiplantae; phylum Streptophyta; class Magnoliopsida; order Myrtales; family Myrtaceae; genus Rhodomyrtus; species Rhodomyrtus tomentosa. The sequence goes on along the minus strand of JAPCWY010000003.1, from coordinate 39,923,443 downwards.
TTCTCTCTTTACTGCCGCCAATTACGATTTTACAATCAGCACAACTCAACGAAACCAATACATTATCCTTTAATGGGGTGGCAACATGCAGAATCACACATAACGGTTTTAACTCCATATCAACCAAATCAGCAAAGCGAGCAAACACAAATGAGTGTGATGCGCCGGGATCGAACAGAATATAAGCAGCTTGGACATACAAATAAATCATACCTGTGACCACCCCGGACGCTTCTTCTACTTTCCTGCGTGCTACAGCATAGACTCTTCCCTGAGTTGGGGGTCGGTTCTGGTCAATCTAGGGAGTGGTAGTTGACGGTTCTGCCTGTGGTCGTTGCCCTTGAGGTCTATTCGCTGGGGCTTGATTCAGGCAAGTCTTCATCTGCTGGCCCATCTGGCCACATTTGAAGCACGCTCTTGTCATTATAGGACAAGGTCCGTTACCATGCCTTCTACCACAGAGGCAGTAGCTCCAGTTCATTGGGTTTGACGGCTTTACTATGTTCTTTCTTATTGGAGGGATGAAGCGTCTATTGCCAGCCATAGGTTGTTTGCCGGCTTGGCGGTTATCTCTGAATGAACTGAATCGAGATCTAGATGCGGTATTCCTCTCTTTCAAGTCCTTCTCGATCATCTGTCCCCGCTCATGGATATCCTTATAAGTCCTCAGGTTCAGAGCTATTATCTGGCTGTGAAGTTCTGGCCTCAATCCATCCCGAAATCTCGGCGCCTTCTCTAAGGGATCCTCTACCAATCGGGGTGCATACCTTGACAACTTGGAGAACTTAGCTTCATACTGGTCCATTGTTAGGTGATTCTGATGCAGCTGTAAGAACTCTACTTGCTTCCTTTCTCGAGCCGTCTTAGAGAAGTACTTGTCATTGAATGTCGTGATAAAGGCATTTCAGGTCAAGGCTGTCCCTTCCGGAAAGACTCCATTCTTGGTGGCAGCCCACCAATCATTTGCGGTACCTTCCAACTGGTACATCACCAATAGTACTTTTTCTTCATCCGCGCATCTCATGACTCCAAAGGCCTTCTCAAGTTTCTCGATCTACCTTGACGCTGACTTAGGGTCTTCAGTCCCATCGAACTGGGGCTTCGGCTTGATAAATTGTTTGATCAGTTGGCCTATCTGCCTGGCTACAACAACTTCCTCTTGAGCATTCCCTACTTCATTGCCTAGTCATGATCGTCGTTGTTTCCATTGCCTCCATTATTGTCGTTACTGGCGTTGACAGTGGCTATTGCGGCTCCCACTGCTTGAGCTATGGAAGCATCCCTATCCTGGGTCTGCCTATCGATGAGGTCACCAATCCTTTCGAGTGCCTTCAGTACTCCATCCATTCTCGGGTCTTCGACCACAGGTGGCCTCGAACTAGAGGCTTCACTCCTGGGTCTTCCAAGTCTTCTGGCGGGTTACTCATTCAGGTATACTCTTACTACGCCACCATGAAATTAGCAACCATGGAATTAGCAACTTATTCATCTAATCAAGTCCAACGATACTAAACTAGGTCTGAAAGAAGCTATTATAACATAGCAACCTCCTACACAACTATTTCCAGAGGCCCTTCAATAAACAGTTCATGGCTATTCCTCAATTCCGTTCACTTCAACGGTTCACCAAAACTAGCCATGTTCATTTACTTAACAGACCAAAATTCAGAAATGACTTTCAGTGCTAAATATGGAACTTAATCCTCATAAATCACCACGATCTTGTCAAGACCAAATGTCAATCACATGCGCCAAGTCATATGCCATGCATTTAGTGCCTAACTCTAATGAGTCTCCTAAGGTCTCGCTACCCATCCTGTCCCAACTTACTCCTCCTTATTACTCCAATCCACAATCAACTTTGGATTGAGTTGACCTTGCTCTGATACCAAGCAGGACGGGATATCACGCTCCGCACCCCGGGCATTGGCGCACGACTCACTGCGAGTAAACTTTCGAGCGTCCTAGGATTCAAATATCGAGAGATGCATAATAACGGTAGCATGCGGAAGCGTTAACACATACTCCTCCATACACACATCAAAAGGAGACTTGGGTAACGAGAACATCACATAAACATCCCATGAGTCGATACAAAAGAGCAGGTAATCTATTTCTACTATTAGCTCGGGAGGTGGGATCAATCAAAAGACTACTACAACAGGGTCCTCAGAAGAAATAGACCGACAAGGTCGCCAAAAACATCCAAGTTAAAAATACAGGAAACCTCTAGCTCGAACCACTAGAGTCATCAGTCTCTTCGGCATCCTCGGTAGGCTCGTAGTTTGAAAAGGTTTCGAACGTACGTCCACGGTGTCCTCCCTTGTATCGTCCTCCCGTTCGCCCTCGGAGGCATTGACCTCAATCACATCAACTATGTCTTCCAGAGTTGGGGTCTTCTCGGGAAAGTTCCTCGAACCAGCTACAGATCCCTCGACCTCCATAGAATCGCTGGGATGATAACGGCTGAGAATAACCCTACGGGGTACCTCAGTGGACTTCAGTGGTCCAGTAGTAATCTCGCCTATCCTACGAAATCAGGCCTCAAACCTGTGAGGCTTTCAGTCCTTTTCACCCTCATCGACCCAAACTACTATACACTTTCTAACGTACACCGTTCCCCGTCTGTTCAGAAACTCGTCAAAATACGCAGTCATCTCCTTCGGGTAACCTAGTCTGGTCGGCAGCATTCTCAAGATCTAGGATTTGGAAATGGGTTCCCACAACAGGGTGAGTTTCACATCTCAGTAAGATAGGTCCTAAACCTAAGTCAGGCCGACTGTACACCCAGATGAATGCAAACAAAGGACAAGAATATGCACTCAGCCATATAATACACTCATCAGTCAAAATGACACAGAGATGCAAGCGTTCGTTGACCACACAAATAATAGCATCATATCATGTCAATCAAGTCAGGCATGGTGATACTAAATCAAATCACAGATTCCACCCTTCCAACTTCCTCAAATTCACGCCCGCGTTTAAAACGCCTCAAGCTCGGTCCACGTAATCATGCCTTAGACCATCCAATTGAGAAACCCGCGTAAACGCATCAGGTTTTCAATTTCATTCCAGGCCTGTGTCGGCACATATTAAATTCTGCCCCGCATCTCAACGCATCAGAACATTGACCATTTTAACCCCACGTCTCAATGTATCAGGGTACAATTCAAACACAACCCCGCGCCTCAATGCCTCAGGGTATCACCTATCCTCATGCATGCCAGATATCATTTCAAATTAAACATCATGATCAAGCACAAGCTCACGCATCGAGCTAGATATCTATGGCATGCAAGACAATCAATTTATCACTCACACAAGGCAATCAATTCATGGCATATGTATTAAGCAAACATTCAAGCAATCATCCATCCACCATGACGAACATTGAACAATTATGTCATAACTCATGAAAATTAACTCAATTCGCAAGCAAATCACCCAGTCGAGTCCAATCGCCCTAGCCAAGGTTTAGGAACTTCTTATCTTAGGCTTAAATTAACAAGATTCCTCTTTATAACACCTCAACAATTCAGCTCTAAGATATTCAAAACAGGGCAGCTCTGTACCTGAGGAGATTCCATCCGTTTCATCAATATTTCTTCTTCCAATCATCGAACCATCAAGTATAAATCTTAAAAACACATCCATCGACATTCTAGTACGTCTCAATGATGAAATTTGAGCTCAATTGAATCCCAAACAACTCCCATGATCTCGACAAGAACAGAATCGAACATGGCATTTTTCGGTTCTGTTTAGTTCCCAACTAATCATCCCATAAACCATCCTAAATCTTCAATTTATCTATTAATCTACTTGCTAACATGTAGTTCTAGGAGTTAGGAAGCCTCACCAATGATTTTGTGGCGAAGCGACGTCGGAAAGTCCAAGATCAACGCTGGTTTCTCCAAGCCTACCGCCAGTCAGATTTTGTCCATCAAAGGTGACACCATTTCATCATCAAATCTCCATCAAATTCAGCCTAAAGTTTACCACAACTCAGTATATATGTACCCTAGATGTCCATAAAATTTAGTCAAAAATTTGAGACAATTCGAGGTCTTACGGAGTTTCAAACAGTAGCTTACCTCCAGTTGCGACGATTCCGTCGACTCTCGGAAGAATAGCTAGCCGGAGCTCCTCAGTGGGTCAAACGCCGAGCTACCACTTGGAGGTGGTCAGAAAGAGGCTGAGAAAGACGCTGGTGGTCGGCTTGACTACTGGTAGTCGCCGGAAGTGATGGTTGGAAGTGGCGAAGCCGGCGATAGTGGCTGGTCGAGTAGGGATGCTTCAGTTGAAGATGAAGAACAAAGAAGAAGATGAAGAAGAAGGCTGGTGAGGGGGGTGTTCAGCAGAATGAGGGTGGTAAGGGTGTGTATACACAATTTGAGAGTCAACCATAAAGAATGGTAGGTTAAAAGTCGATTAATAAATGCTCATTCACCATCCATTGACACTTGTCCATATGTCAATCAATATCTCATCCAATGACCTTCATTTTCTCTAATTTTCGGCAGCTATGGAGGGTGACCAATGACTAAAATGCCCTTATCCATTGATTAAGGCAAAGTCAAGACTTGAGTGGCAAAATGGTAATTTTACCCTCGGCGTTCAGGATGTCGTTTTTCTAATTCAAATTTCCTTCGATGAGGCGACGTCTAATCCAATTATAATGTTGGAATCCTTGATTCTCTATTTTCTAATTTTGAGATTCGTCTCTGAATCATTTCTCTATTAGATGTGATTTTAGTCTATCCCAAACTGACGGGTAGCTCTTGCAGACGTTACGCGTTTCGACTCTGTGATTCATATCACACTTAGAGCTCGTCAGTTCATGGTGACTTTGGTTATCATGTAATTGCAATGGTCTATTACTATTTTCGATTGTCTCGATCGTCATCGCTTGATTTAGGAAAATTTTACAAGTCATACATTGGTTAGACGGCATCACCCGCGCTCCAATCGTACAACGCTAGCAATGCATTCCTCAATCGTTCTTAGATTGGCCTCTTATGGCTCTAAATGTCCCATCGACAATCCTTATGGTCAAAGTGTCATTTCCTATTTGAGTTCCCTAGGTCCACATACCATGTATCGCGTTAGCTATTCCCTTTTGGTTAGTTAACTTGAGATTGATCAGATCCGAGCGAGATACGACCGAAATACATCGTTAGATATTTTCTCATTTATAAGTCTTGAAATGATAGGAAAAATCAGAATGTCACAGGTATACTCTCCCTGAATTGAGACACGAAAATATCTCAATTTGAATTTTCATCAACACTCATTGGGCCCGCGTTGCTACATCACAATGCCCACCTTCCCAAAAACCATTTTGGTCACGAGATTCCTTCCTTGATATACACTAAACATCGATATACCCCAGTGTTGGTTTGCTTCCCCTCAATTGAGGTATCCTTATACACCAAGATATCTCAATCTGAATCTTCATCAATACCCATGGTCCCACATTGCTACACCACAATGCCTACTTACCCGAAAACTACATTGATCAATAGATTCTGTCCTTGAGATATACATCAAACACCATTACATATCAATCAGCTCTAATACCATTTGTTAGGGAGCGCACAACGAAGTACAATACATTTACTCGGGGAGATCACCAAGAGGGAGCTTGAGTCTTAGCCCGTTAACATATCCAACTAGATCCACATTTATTGAAAAGTTTAAGCCGATAAGTTATGGGCCAACTAAGATATATTAACTGCTTAATACCTCATCAATTTTCCGATGTGGGACTTCTATAATATGACTCGCATGCGCATCTTAATATTTATAATGGTTGGAGCGATAAGTGATCTTCAACGGTTTGTAGTTTTAGTGCACCAACAATTGCCGCGTTCCTTGGTCTTTTCAAATCTTTTTGACCTAGCCTTCGAGCAGTTATTTAACTCCAAATAACCGATGATGCTGGTGTCTTTATTTAAGCTTCATTAATATCAGCTGCCGGATCTTGAAGCTGGAAAATCCCAATAACTGTGGATAGGGCATCCACTGACCGCCTTTCAATCGTGCAGGTTATGTCCATGTCCTCCGTATTTTGCGTGTTCTTTGACCTGTTCTCAGGGACTCATTTTAACTCCATTCGCTTCAAACTGTCCTTCCGCCAAAGAATTCGTGAGGATAATTTCACATTCCTTGGTGCTTCCTTGAAAAGATCTTTGAACTTTTTGGTGGAATTGCCTCTCGTTGGCGCCCAAGCTATTAGCTAGTTCGATGACCTTATAAATAAATGCTTATCAGCATCATAACGTGCTGTGCATATGCCTTCTTCATTCTCCATTGAAACGCTTACTGCTCACGTGTCTATCACGTGTCGACTCTCCACATATCCTGCTCAAGTATCGGCTTCTCACGTGCTTTGAACTTGTGTTAATTGCTCATGTGATCCTTGCGTATATCGATCTCTCTTATGTGCAGCACAGACGAGTCATTTTGAGTGCCAACACTTGTAAAAGAGCAACTAGGATTCTGTCCACTTGCCTCGTTTGACCATAAAAAAATTTGTCCACTTGTCTAAACTGAAAAGGGTAATTAGTACACTACTTACTCTTTGTACAAATGCACATGATCCAATTGCATCAATTGAATGAGATTGAAACTCAGAGGTACTTGCACATTGGAATGATATTTAGAACCATTGTATACAATTTTCTTTTTTCGTTTCCCCCTTCAAAGAAGGCTTCGTGATTTGTGAAGTGTGAAGTCCTTGATGCAGCTGAAGAGTAAGCAGTCAACGCTTTCTTCTCTATATAATCTCCTTCACAACCCTCAAATATTGTATCATCCTACAATTCCCATCCCTAGAAAAGAAAAAAAATGCTCAATCCTCTCGTCCTTCCATTCCTTCTTGTTTTGACATTATCTTTAGAGGTTTTAGCTCCTCCTCCTTATTACACTCTTGTAGCTCCCATCCTTAAACACACGAACGCAAACACTTCTCTCTACAGCATCACCTTGAACTATCACGAACATTACGTCATCGACGTCGATGCTCCTTTCAACTGGTACCGGTGCCAATTGCGTCACCCTCCTGTCGGTTGTAACGCGCCCGAGTGTGCCGTTGCTCGGAGTTACCTCTCTCCCTTGTGTCCCGTCTCCAACAACACGTACAAATACGGCCAGTGTTACTGCAACGACACGCCGGTGAACCCGGTCACTGGGTCCTGCGCCCTGTCTCAGTCAACCTACAACGATCTACTCTTACACTGGACGAACGGACGATTTCGCATAGCAGCTGTAGTCTTCAGTCACTCGTACGTATCGTGTGCTCCGCCGTCTCTTCTACAATCTCTCCCTAAAGAAGTGATCGGCGTGGGTGCCTTGTCATGGTCTTCTCTCGCTCTGTTGTCTCTATTCACCTATAATCCTGGCCTTGCGCTCGCAAGGAAATTTGCTCTTTGCCTCCCTAGCTCGAGCCGTGCTCAAGGCGCAATATTCTTCGGTCATGGTCCATACTATCTTCTTCCTCCGACGAACTTCGATGCTGCAAGCGTATTGTCCTACACTCCTTTGCTTGGAGATCCCACATCGCTGGGATATTTTATCAACCTCACTGGTATATCAATCAATGGAAAGGTCATAAACGTTCCTCGGGATGCCTTTGATTTTAACGTCAATGGAAGCGCGAGGCTCAGTTCCATAGTACCTTACACTGCTCTTAGGAGCGACATTTACCATGCTTTTCTTAAGGAGTTTACAAAGGCTGCCAGAGACATCACTCAAGTGATGAATGTCGATCCGTTTAGCTTGTGCTTCAATACGAGCACTATCGGATCGAGCCGGCACGGGCTACACGTGCCTCAGATCGATTTGATGCTAGGAAATGGAGAGAAATGGACGATCCATGGATCCAATTCAATAAGGCAAGTCGATAATGATGTGGGGTGCCTGGCGTTTGTCGACGGAGAGAAGACAGTGAAGCAAGCAGTGGTGGTTGGGACGTATCAAATGGAGAACAACTTCTTGCTATTTGATTTGGATCAATCAAGATTAGGGTTCAGCTCTTCCTTGTTGCCTCACGGGACTACATGCGGTGGTTTCAATTTCACTGTTGGAGGCATTGTTTGAGATCTTAATCTACTTCATGATGTATGTTTACTCCTCTGGACAACAAATAGAGTTTTTTTTTTGTCTGTAACAACAAATAAAGTTCGATTTGCAGACTTATTTGCATAAAACAAAGCATTTCGAAAACAAATCACCACGTCCACATCATGGATTATCGTCTGTATGATACGACCTCGTTCATGACTAATTACCAGAAGAAAAGTAAGTTTGCATTCATATCCATCAGGCAAAGTTCATCGTTAACATGAAATGAACAAGGAGGAAATCAAACCGTAACGCAATCTACGTTTGATGGATCGATTCAATTGACAAAGGTTGTGAAGGGTCATTTATCGATCTTGGATGATAAAGTGATAAGTATCATGCCCCAATTCCAGAAAAATAACTCAAGTAAACAATACACACTACCAGAATATAATAATAAAAGAACAGAATTATAAGAACATACCAGATAATTTGTTACCGAAGTTCACCTAAACTAGGGCTACGTCTTCGCGCAGAGGTACTCTGTGAATCCACTAGCCTTCGAGAAAAGGAGGAATACAACTGACGATATTCTCATAAAATCGAAGCAAAAAAGAAAACGAGAACACTTGAGAATACCGTCACGGCCTCTCTCTTTCTTTTTTTCTCTATTTGCTACTTCGCGTGTTCTATCTACTTTTGCGCTTTTTATCTGCTCTTCTATTAGCTCTCCTATCTGCTCTCATCTTCTGATGACTACAACCTATATATCCCAAATATATAGGGTGTATTTTTTAACTTGGAAGAAAAAGAAAAGACAAAAGACAAAAAAGAAACCTTAATGATATCTTTTGATATATTTTGACTTCACGCCAACAATCTCCCACTTGAAGACAAATATATCTGATGCACCAAGCAACTTTGTATTCATTCTCTTCAAAAAACTAGTAGCTAGAACTTGTGTCTCTGTGATACTCCTCATCAATTAACATGGAGTAATACCAATAATAGTAGTACATAAAGTATGCTTCTGTCTACTACCTTGGTAAACATGTCAGCTAGATTCTTTGAGCCATCAATCTTTTGCAGCTTTAACTCGTTATCTTTCAATGCTGACCCGATGAAGTGATAACGTTTCTTGATATGTCTAGTCCTTGAGTGATAAGCTGCATTCTTTGCTAAGTGCACTGCACTTTGACTGTCACTCCACAGTGTGTTCACTGGCTGCTTTCGATGTAGCTCATCTAGATAATCTTGTAACCACATGATTTCCTTAGAGGCTTCCGCGATCAGAGTTTTTGCAAAACTCTGATCACGGAAGCCACTACATAAAATAGTGGCTCTATCGAACACATATCCTTGGAAAGTTTGAAGTGACTCGCTAGAGGAGTCGCATCAGGTTTTGCCTCGTTCATGTTGAATCTTTTCAACACCTTGTTTACATAGTCTTCCTGTGACAACCATAATTTCTTATTTTTCCTGTTCCTGATGATTTTCATGCATAAAATTTTCTTGGCCTCTCTCAAGTCTTTCATAGCAAATTGTGTTGCTAACATTTTCTTTACTTCTGCGATTCTCTTCATATTAGAACTAGCCACTAGCATGTCATCAACATATAAAGAGAGATATACAGTATCACCACCACTAAACTTTCGAAAAGAAACACAATGATCAGCCTCACCGTGTGCAAATCCTTTTTCTTCCAGCAACCTCATCAAATTTTAAATGCCATTGTCGTGGAGCTTGCTTCTAGCCATACAAGCTTTTCTTCAAGCGACATACCATGTATTCTTTATCTTTGACTTCAAAGCCTCTAGGCTGCGCCATGTATAACTCTTTATCTAAATCACCATGTAAAAATGTCGTTTTTACGTCTAACTGCTCCATATGAAGATCCTTCAATGCAACTATACTTTGCAAAACTCTGATTGACGTCATCTTCACTACTGGTGAAAATATCTCAGAGTAGTCTACCCTTCTTTTTGAGAAAAGCCCTTTACTACAAGTCTCGTCTTGTATCTAATACTACCATCAGATTCATTTTTTTTATCCTGTACACCCACTTGTTTAACAAAGTTTTTTTACCTGTGGGTAACTTGGTCAACTCCCAAGTTTTGTTCTAAATTAACGAGCTCATCTCGTCTTTCATAGCACGCTTCCACTACATGTGAGATGTGTCTTTCTTTGCCTCATCATAAGTTTTCAGCTCTCTCGAATCTGTATATAAGACATGGCTAAGAACAATATTAGCTGAATGATAAAAAAATTACCTTTGGCTTTGTCACACGTGTAGATCTCCTCAAAATAGGTAATTCAGGGTTACTAGCTTGTTCCAAATCACTGCGTTCCTCTTGAATTGCTTGCTCATTAGTAATATGTTCATCTTGAACCTCCTCTTCAGGTGCACTTTGATCTGTTGAAATTATCTTCACAGGAATTATGTCCATCTCAACATATTCTGGTTCTATTGCCGTCTCATGCTCTATCTGACGATCCTTGTACATCTTTTCTTCATGGAAGACCACATTCCGACCGCGAATGACTTTGTTACTCTCATAATCCCAAAGCCTATATCCATATTCATCGCCACCATATCCAATAGATACGCACTTCTGGGACTTAACATCAAGCTTTTTTCTGTCATCTCTGTCAATCAAAGCATATGAAATACAACAAAAAAACTTTTAGATATGAATAATTTATTTTTTACCTGACCACTGCTCTTGCGGTACTCCTTCATCCAGCACACTAGATGAAATCCTGTTAATCAAATATACAGCTGCATAAACTGTAGCAGCCCATAAGTATAATGAGAGACCATCATGTAGTCTCATGCATCTTGCACGCTCCAAAATTGTCCTATTCATCCTTTTAGCTACACCATTTTCTTGAGGGGTTCTAGGAACAATCTTTAACCCATGTATGCCTTCTCGACTCAAATATTCAGCAAATTCATTACTCATGTATTCACCATCATTATCAAATTTTAGAGCTTTAATCTGATATCCTGTTTCTTTCTCTACCATAGTTTTTCACATTTTAAAAACTCTGAATACTTCTGATTTTCCTCTGCAAGCATATACCCAAGTCTTTCTTGTTGCATCATCAATAAAAGTGACAAAATATCTCTTACCACCATAAGAAAGTTCCTGAGCTGGTCCCCACACATTAGTATGAACTAACTCTAACTTTTGCCTTTTATTTTGTCGCACATTTAATTGAAAACTAATTGCTTTTTGGTTTCCAAAAATGCAACTTTCACGGAAACCTAACTCAACTTTCTACAAACCTGGAAGCAACTTTCTTGAATGTAAGTGATTGACACCTTTTTCACCAAGATGTCCCAAACGATAATGCCAAAGAATAGATAAATTACGTGTCGCTATTATAGTTGCAACCATATCATTGATATTGTCTCCCTGGAGAAGGTAAAGTGTACCTATACCCTTTCTGTCACGCCCCGAACCAGGTGAGCATGCGAACATCCCACTAGGCCGTTCATCATAAGTAGTCTTCCAGGATCCCTCGATGAATTAATCACAACTAAGAAATAATACAAGGTCACGGAAGCAATTAAACTGCTCCATACAAACCCACAATAAGATGACTCAGGACAATAGGGTATACATATCGCATAAATAATAAGTTCAGTTACAAATCTAACTCCAACGACTTCTTCAAATGCCATCCCATGGCAAGTTCGAGTTTCCTTCGCTTGAGACTTGAAAAAGATAAGTCCCCACTGGGGTGAGATATAAATCTCAATAAGTGAAACCTAATCCTAGACCTGAACACCAGTCCCCCCAAACCATGCACCAATTCTATTAGACGCAAGCATTCTATAATTCAATATCACAAGGCATCAAACCGTCTAACATATCAACAAGCCAAGCATGCATAAAAATCACAGCTACCAATATTCAACCTCAAGGGCTCAAGCTCACTGCACATGCAGCACGTAATTCGATACATAATTGTCATAACTTTCTCGTTACCCTACGTACTCCTCTGGCACTCCTACCATCTGACATCACCAGGGTCAACATACCAAACGATGTACACGTACCACTGGGGTCATAAGACCAATTGGTACTCTCTAGGCTTACAGTCACTTAATGCCACCGGAGTCATCAGACCAATCGACATTCTCATTCTCATTCAATTTCACCATCTTCCAATACCACCGGGGTCATCAGACCAATCGATATTATCATTAATTCCCAAGGCTCACAGCCATTGGGATCTCTGGGGCCACAGGTCAACGATCGTTGGGGCACTACAGCCCATTCATAAAGCATCGACACTATAGCCGTTACATAACATAGGCATTATAGCCAAATCACTAGCAGGGCTTCAAAGCCAATTCATATAAATCCATGGCTCAATAGCCAAAGTATATTACCAAGCTCAATAGCCAATAAAATCACACAATCACCACTCAAACTGACATACCACACAGCCATGCAAACATCTGCGTCATTCCAGTACACAAGCCATCAATTATAGCATGAAAAATCACAATTTCACCCAGGCAAGCATGTGCGGTTCGGTCCACTCGCATTCCATGCGGCCATTAACAATTTAAACACCTTAGGTACACATTTCATCAATTCACTGCCCAACCTCATCCAGTAGTGTCCTAGCATTTAGACAAAGGTTTATGAAACACTTACCTGGATCAATTAGCTAAATCTCACACCAAGCGAATCTCCTCCATGTCACAAGTATATAACCCCCAAGAATTACTCGTCCACCTATAAAAGTTCACCAATCTTGAATGAAAAGTCATTGAATTCTCACTTCCTTTAACCCAATTTCTCATTAGCCATACCATGGGCAATTCAAGACACTTTATTGATCAATTGTCCACATATAAACACTCCTACGAACCCTCAATGTGTTCGGTTCATATGAGCACATGCAAGGTGGAATATAACTTGGGGTTTTATGCTCAAATTAGCCCGTAAATCACTTCTAATTCCCAATCCACTTCACATACTTCCCATTAACACCTCACACATCCTATGAAGTCTTATGAACCATTTTGAAGTCAAAAGACCACTTAAATGGCCATCACTAGGTTTGGCCAAAATAGATACTCCCCCAAAACAGAACCGATTTTGGTTCAATTAGCATAATCAATCCATAAATCAATTTTAAACTTCAATCCATCACAAAACAAACTCGCCATAACCTTAATCTACATGTTAAGGGAGCTCATCGAAAATTTGAAAGCAAAATAACACCTCAAAGACCTTTGAACAGCCTGGTTTCTTTACAATCCTCAAACGGTCAGAATTTGTCCAGTATAAACCTCCACAAACCAATCATGTGCACCTATAAAAAATCATATAAAACCTTAATTTCAACTTGTTAAACTCTTATACTATGAGTTTAGAAGAGATCACCGAAAATTTGGAGTGATTTGGAGTCCAGAAGCCCCCAAAAACAAAACCTCCCCAAAATAGGGTCAGATTTCGACCTTTGCCCACTCAAACAGACCTATGGGACAAACAGCTGGGCCAAATTAAGCTCATAATATCTTCTTAGAACAACAAGATGATAATATTTAAGATAATAGTGGTTTTATCTCAATCCAATGTCGGACAACGAAGTTATGGCCAAAACAGTGTGTCGATTTTTCCCTGTCCGCGAGAAACCCATTCGGCCGAGAGGAAAAAATGAAGGAGAGGAAGATGGTGGGAGATGGTGGCCAGCCAAATGAAGAGAGAGAGAGAGTTCATTACACACCAATAATCCATTTTTAGTCAATTAGACAAGATGGGTAATTAATGACCATTTAATGCTTGGCCTCTCCTTTGGTTGACACTTGGCAACCTCCCATTGGTTGCTTCATTGACTTTAACTTCCTTTGACCATATCCATTCACCATTTTCGGCAGCATATAGGGGTGTAGATTGATCAAAATAACCTTGTAAACTTCTTAAGGCAAGGTCAAAGGTTGAGGGGCAAAATGGTCATTTGACACTTTTCGTCCGAAATTTCATTTTTTCAGTATAAACCACCCCCGATGAGGTGACGTCCATTTCAATTCAAATATTGGAATTCCTCATTGTCCAATAGCCAAATCTTGAGGTTTAATTTTATGTCGAACTCTCGTCGGCTGTAATTCCAATTTATCTCAAACTGATGGGCAACTCTTGCAGGCGCTACGCGTATCGACCTTGGAATTTTTCTCAAGCTGTGGCGACTTTGATTGTCATGTAATTGTGACGATTTATCATTCATTCCTTCGATCCTGGTCATCGAAATTCGATTTAGGAAATTTTCGCAAATTACACATTGGTTAAGCGGAATCACCCACGTCCCCATGTATAACGCTAGCAAGACATTCAATGATCATCCTTATATCGATCTCTGCTAACACAAGACATTCTCTCGATAATCTTTATGGTCAAAGTACCATTTCTTATTCAAATTCTCCAGATCCACGTATCTGACTCCGCGTCAGTCTTTCCCTTTTGGTTAGATAACTCAAGAGTGACCAACTCCGAGCGAGTTATAACTGGAATACACCGATCAATATCCTTCCATTCGATAGCCTTGAGATGGTCGGAATTCGGAATGTTACACTTTCTCTTTACTACTACTCTTTCTCCTGAGGTTATCTTCCACTCTCCGCCTCCAAACGTTGTCACCATGCCTTCTTAGTCAAGTTTACTAGTTGAAATCAGACTTTTCTTCAACTCGAGAATATGTCTGGTTTCACACAAAATTAATCATCCGCCAACCGATATATTCAAAACTACAGTGCATTTTCTTGGAATAGGACACATGTAGCCGTTTCCACAGCTACTTGCTCAAAATCTCCACTGGCATAATCAATAAACATATTTCTTTGCGAAGTACAATGAAAAGAAGCACCAGAATCGAAACCACTTATCTGTTGTCAAGTCAAACCCTGCAGATAAACACTAGTTCTCTAACAAAGGTTCATCGCTCACCACATTAGCTTCTTGGTTCTCATCCTGCATCTTCTTTTTGTAGGCTTCACCTTGAAATTTACGATGTCCCGTATGGTGACAAAATCAACCTCATGTTTTGTAACCTTTCTCTTTTCCCTGGATTGTGACCTACCGCGTTCATTGAATTTTCCTCTGCTTTTACTTCTTCCACAGTTCTCCACCGTTAGTGCCGTTGAAGATGCAGATGCCGTAAACTTATCTCCACCTGAGACATTTCTTCGCATTTCTTCATCCATGATACTGCTCACAGCATCATCTAGAGTTAAATCATCCTTCATGGTGCTCGAAATTCCGTGCACCTTAGTGTTGTCATTTTCTGGAAGGGAACATAGAAATAATAGAGCTTGTAATTTCATATCCAGATTTATGCTTGCGGATTCTAACTGACCTGTAACCTGCGTGAAACTGTTAATATGCTCTGCAATAGAGCGTCTGTCAGATAATTTCATATTAACCAACTTCTTTAGCAAAAATATCTGATTCGATGTGGATGGTTTCTCATAAATATTCGTTAGAATATCCATGGATTCTTTTGCAGTCTTTGCTTTTGCGATGTGATATCTTGTCTTTTTTCCTCAAACTTAGATGAATTGCACCTAACGCCTTTCGATCAAGAATTTTCCATCCTGATTCTGCTGTCGAATCTACTTCCGCGAGTTCAAGTTTTCAACCTTCAAATGGTGCATAGAGATCTTTCTGATAAAGATAGTTCTCTATTTGGAGTTTCCACCATCCGAAATCCCGCTCATCAAACTTATTGATCTTAATTTTATCTTCTGCCATACCGTTTTCTTTCAATCGAACGTCACCGAAAAACTCTTGATGTTCTCGATTAGGTAACCTAGGCTCTGATACCAGCTGATAGGAATTGTGCTTCAATTCCAGAAAAATAACCCAAGCAAACAATACGCACAACAGAATATAATAGCAAAAGAACAGAATCAGAAGAATACACTAGAGAATTTGTTATCAAAGTTCACCCAAACTTGGGCTACGTCTCCGTGTAGAGGCACTCTGCGAATCCACTAGACTTCGAGAAAAGTAGGAATACAATTGACGATCTTCTGACAAGATCGAAGCAAAAAAGAAAACGAGAACACTCGAGAATGCCGTCACGACCTCTCTTTTTCTTTTTCTCTCTATTCGCTACTTTGTGCGTTCTATCTGCTCTTACGCTTTCTATCTGCTCTCTTATCTGCTCTCATCTTCTGACGGCTACAACCTATATATCCCTAATATATAAGGTGTATCTTTTAACCTAGAAGAAAAAGAAAAAACAAAAGACAAAAAAGAAATCTTAATGATATCTTTTGATATATTTTGATTTCACGCCAACATAAAATACATGACCAAGAATCTATATGCATGAATATTGGCAACAACAAACCCCATCACTGCACCAGAATGTCTGCGCCATCATATAAAAACCATACTTCGAAAGCTGAATCTCAGTCTCTATACCTCGATAAAATTCTAGCAGAACGATTGTGACGGTGGCCCTGGACGAGCATTGGCATGGCTCACAAACCGTTCATCCAGATCTGTGCCGTGGCATGCATATACTCTTCAAGGGAGCCGAACGGGCTCGTCTCGCTGGTCTCGGGGATTGGGTGCGACATTTGTTGAGAGAGATTGTGCCTCTGCTATAAGTGTAGTCGAATTCCATGAGGAATCGGTAATCCCCAAAGAGAGAAGTGTTGGAAATTAAACCAAATTCAATAGACTTCACGTTCACCGAGTTATGGATATTCGATGAACTCGTATAGAGTCAAAGAGCCTTTGTTGTCTTGTTGTTTTACAATGGAGTCTTTTCATGTGCCTAGGACTAGTTAAGGTCTTACAAGTTTCTAGAAGTCTATCTCTTCGGAATAGTAGATTATTTATGAGTTTGTTGAGAAGTCGTGTAGTTGAAGAGTCTTGTAGAATGCCTATATAAAGGCTTATCTTGTAACCATTTCGGTATGAGTGAATTGATTGTGAATACAGAATGTTGAAAAGTCATATTTGATCTCCTCTTTTTTGTGAATATAGTTGAGTCGTGAGTATTTGTTGAGTGTCCATTTTCAATTTATCCCTTCAAATTGGTATCAGAGCTTTACGGTTCGTGATAATAGCCTTAGCAAATACTCCGCTTCCTTTTCAGTATCCCTACCTTACCAAAGAAAACTATGGCCAATGGGCTTAAAAATGAAAGCTCTACACGACGCCTACAATGTTTGGGATGTTGTCAACAACGGCTATGATGAGCCAGAAGATGAAGCCACCATGAGTCAAAACCAGAGGAATGTCTTGGAGAAGACTCAATCAAAAGATCACTATGCCCTGTCAATCATCTTTCAAGTTTTAGATGGTTTGATGTTCGAGAAAGTGTCGAATGTTTCTACGTCGAAGGAAGCATGGGAAATCCTTCAAACCACACACCAAGGTGTAGAGAAAGTAAAGAAGATTCGCCTTCAAACTTTGAGAGGCAAGTTCGAGGTAATTTGCATGAAAACATCTGAGTCGATTTTTGATTATTTCACAAGAGTTTTGGCAGTTGTAAATGAGATGAAAATGAATGGCGAAAACATTCCGAATGTTTGAGTTGTTGAGAAGATTCTTCGGTCGTTAGACAAAAAGTATGACCACATTGCAGTTGCAATTGAGGAATCCAAAGACCTTGATTCCATGAAGATCGATGAGCTTATGGGTTTGTTACAAGTCCATGAAAAAAGACTCAGAAGAAATAAGCATGAATCAGTGGAGGAAGCACTCCAGACTCGGCTGTCTATCCAAGATGAGAAGGAGCAAAGAAGAGAACCTATGCAAGTTTGAAGCACTAATCAAGGTCATGGCCGCGGTCGAGGCCGAGGTCACTTTCAAGGAAGAGGTCGTGGTCGAAGCAGAGGAGAATTTTCTCGCAAAGATAGTGGCTACCCGAATCAAAGATTTGTTCATAGACGAGGAAGATACTCGAGGGGTCAATGGTATGAAAAATATAACATTCGATGTCATCATTACAATAAACTGGGTCATTATGCTTCTAACTATGGCATAAAGAAAGTAGCAGTGCAGAAGAGAAGGAAAATTTAGTGAATGATGCCGATAACGTTCTTATGATGGCATTCAAAGAAGACAAAGGAGAAAGAGTGATACGTGGTACTTAGACACTGGAGCAAGCAACCACACGTGCAGAAGAAAGGAGATGTTTGCCGAACTAGATGAGACAATCAAAGGAAAAGTCTCATTTGGTGATAAATCCCAAATTCATGTAGAAGGCAAAGGTACAATTCGGATTCGTTTGAAGAATGATGCGCTTCTATTTATTTCTAATGTTTATTATGTTTCAAAAATGTCAAGCAATATCTTGAGTTTGGGACAACTTCTGGAGAAATGATATATTGTGCACATGAAAGATCTGACCCTTGTGCTGAGAGATCAAAATAATAAGTTGATTGCATTCGTGAAGGTGTCGAAGAACAGGATGTTCACTCTCAATATAAAGCATGAAATGACTCGTTACTTAAAATCATGCGTGGATGATCCTTCATGGTTGTGGCATTTGAGGTTTGGCCATCTTAATTTCGGCGGACTCAATATGCTTTCTCGAAAGAAGATGGTTTATGGCTTACCACATATTGATCATCCCGATCAATTATGTGAAGGGTGTGTTATTGGGAAGCATTTTAGAACTAGGTTTTCGAGAGAAGCAACTTATCGAGTAAAGAAGCCGCTGGAGTTGATCCATTTTGATGTCTGCGGTCCAATTACACCTCAATCGTATGGTAATTATCGATATTTTGTTACATTTATTGACAATTTTACTCGAAAAACTTGGGTATATTTTTTGAAAGAAAAATCGTAAGTATTTGAAACTTTCAAACGATTCAATAAACTGATCGAAGGGAGAGTGATTATTTCATTAAAGCCTTGAGAACTGATCATGGAGGAGAATTTATTTCTACCGCATTCAACAAATTTTGTGAAAATTATGGTATTTGGCGTTTCCGGACAGCTCTCTATTCTCCTCAACAAAATTGCGTGGCAGAATGGAAAAATAGAACCATTCTCGACATGGTTCGAAGCATATTGAAAGGAAAAATCTGTCCAAAGAACTTTAGGATGAGACTATTATGTGTGCAGTCTATCTGCAAAATAGATGTCCCACAAATGGACTAGATGGCGTGACTCCACAAGAAGCATGTACCGGAAGAAGGCCTGGTGTTCCACATTTGAGAATTTTCGGAAGCATTGCCTATGCTCATGTTCTGGATCAGAAAAGATCGAAACTAGAAGATAAGAGCAAGAAACTTATCTTTATCGAGTATGACTCTTCATCGAAAGCTTATAGATTATTTGATGCTAACACTTTCAAAGTGTACATAAGCAGAGTGTCAAATTCGACGAAGATGCTTTGTGGGAAGACTTTCGACAAGTTGTCAAATCCGTTCGTAGTGATTCTGTCGAAATGGGGATTGAAGACCACTCAACACATTCTTCATCTCTAACATCATTTTCGAATCCAAGTTCATCATCACCAACTTCTTCAAATGGTGTTGATAAACCGATAGAACTGAGATCGAGAAGATTGTTTGAGATTCAAGAAGCAACCGATGAACATCACCTTGTATGCCTTCATGCAGATTGTGAATCACTTGTTTTCGATGAAGCCGCCAAAGAAGAAAAATGGAGGAAAGCCATGAAAGAAGAAATTGAAGTTATTGAGAAAAATCAAACATGGCAACTTGCAGATCTTCCGAAGGACAAGAAAGCAATTGGTGTCAAATGGGTCTATAAGACCGAAAAGAACGAGAAAGGAGAAGTCACTTGTTATAAGGCCAGACTCGTTGCGAAAGGATACAAGCAGAAAGCTAGAATTGATTATGATGAGATATTTACCCTTGTCATTCGCATGGAAATGATTAGAATAATGATCTCTATTGCTGCTCAAAATACATGACCAATCTATCAAATGGATGTGAAATCGGCGAAATGATACAAGCAGAAAGCTGGAATTGATTATGACGAGGTATTTGCCCCTGTCATTCATATAGAAATGATTAGACTAATGATTTCTATTGCTGCTCAAAAGGCATGGCCAATCTATCAAATGGATGTTAAATTAGCATTCTTGAATGACATTCTTGATGAGAAAATTTATGTTGAACAACTCGAAGGTTTTCTAGTGAAAGGTCATGACGACAAAATGTTGAGATTGAAGAAAACTTTGTATGGGCTTAAAAAAACCCCAAGAGCTTGGAATTCCATAATCGATGCATATTTCAAGGCGAATGGTTTCGTACAATGTCCGTATGAGCATGGACTCTATTTGAAGCATGAAAAAGGTGATGTTTTATTGGCCTGTTTTTATGTGGATGATCTTGTTTTTACTGGAAATAATGCAGCAATGATCGATGCTTTTAAAGCATCCATGGTGAAAGAATTTGAAATGACCGATAATAGTCTCATGAATTATTTCCTTGGCATCGAAGTGAAGCAAAATGTAGATGGGTTTTTTATTTCGCAAAAGGGATATGCTGAAAATATCCTTAAAAAATTCAACATGAAGAATTGCACTTTGTTCAATACACCGATGTAATGTGGAGCCAAACTTTTAAAGTTCGATGAAGGTGTCGATGTTGATTCGACATACTATAGAAGCTTGATTGGAAGCTTGAGATACTTGACATGTACAAGGCCAGACATCTTGTACAGTGTTGAAATTGTGAGTCGGTATATAGATAAATTGAAATACTCTTATATTAAAGCTGCAAAGAGGATACTTCGATATGTCAAAGGTACTGTTTCTCACGGCTTACATTATTATCCATCTTAGAATTTTCAACTTAGAGGATTTCAGAAAGTGATTATGGTGGAGATATCGATGATCGAAAAAGCACTTCAGGTTTTGTATTTTTCTTATGTGATACTGCTTTCACATGGTCATCAAAGAAGCAATCTAGTGTTACTCTTTCGACATGTGAAGCTGAATATGTTGCAACATCTTCATGCCTATGTCATGCGATATGGCTGAGAAAACTGCTCAAAGAAATCTATATGGAGCAGAAGAGCGCGACAGAGATTTGTGTCGATAATGTTTCAACCATTGCTTTGGCGAAAAATCCAGTTTTGCATGAACGAAGCAAGCATATCGATGTTCGATATCATTTCATTCGAGAGCAGGTGATAGAGAAAGAAGTTGAAGTGTCGTATGTGAAGACCGAAGTTCAAGTCACAAACATTTTTACGAAACCTCTCAAGATCGATACATTTCGAAAATTCAAGAGTCTACTTGGAATGATTGATGGAAGAGAATTTGATTTAAGGGGGAGTTTTGTTGGAAATTAAGCCAAATTCAATGGGCTTCACGTTCACGAAGTTATGGATATTCGATGAACTCATAAAGAGTCAAAGAGCCTTTATTGTCTTGTTGTTTTACGATGGAGTCTTTTCATGTTTCTAGGACTAGTTAATGTCTTGCAAGTTCCTAGAAGTCTATCTCTTTGGAATGGTAGATTATTTATGAGTTTGTTGAGAAGTCGTGTAGTTGAAGAGTCTTGAAGAATGCCTATATAAAGGCTTGTCTTGTAACCATTTCGGTATGGATGAATAGATTGTGAATATAGAATGTTGCAAGCTATCTTTGATCTCCTCTTCTTTTGTGAATATAGTTGAGTTGTGAGTGTTTGTTGAGTACCCACTTTCGATTTATCCCATCAAGAAGATGGAGCTAGAGATGTTTTAGAGGAGAGAGAGTGTGTAAATATGAAAATTGAGCCTCACTTGACAAATGTGACATTCTCAAAAACGTGAGAGCGCAGGTCTAGACTACTAATATTTTCTGCTAGCGTACCACGTTCTCTGCCATGTCCTTTCAAAAACCACCATGTCACATCTAGAGCTATCAAATGAGTGAGTTGGGTTTGATCGAAAATGGTTCTATTGATCAATTTAATCCGTTTTGACCCATTTTCATGATATATAAATTTCTTGATTCATACTCGACCCGACTTATATTGTGAAAATATTTTTATATTTAATCCAATCTATTGAAACTTATTTTTTAAAAAAATTTCAAAAATTACTGAAACATTGTGCATAATTTTTATGAATTTTTAAAAATAATTTATTCATTTATTTATTTTTCTTCTAAGACCAGTAAGGGCTGGCTACCCTCGTTGGCCACTGGCTGATGGCCTGAGCCCTCGTGGATCGCTAGCGTGACCCTCGCTTGGTGGCTGTAAGGTCACTCGCTGGATTTCATTAAAAAATCAAAATACAACAAAAAAGAAAAGAAATTAGAAAAGAAAAAAAATCATAAAACCTTTTTGTTTCACTTAAGATAGTTAAGTAACTCATTTATGATATATTTAAACTGACTAAAGTACACTACAATTGCCAAAACTTATGTACGTCCTCACTTCAATGGCAAAACTTTCAAACAAAAACTTAAGTGCCAATTTTTTTGAAAAATGCTCACTTCAGTGCCAACTCTTATTTGAGCTGACATGGCTCGCCATAAATCCAACGTGACCTATATGGCACTGAAGTGAGCGTTGTTAAAAAAAATTGGCACTCAAGTGATCGTTTTAAAAGTTTTGGTAATGAAGTGGTCGTTTTTAAAAAAATTTAGGCACTTCAGTGATTGTTTTGAAAATTTTGGCACAAAAATGAGCGTAGTATATAAGTTTTGCCACTTATAGTGTGCTTTAAGTCATGTAAAACAAAGTGTGAAGCTTAGTACTATTGTACCATACACTCCACTAAAGAGCAACGTTTACAAGATTGTTGTTAGGGGTTTTAAGCTATGTTACACGGACAGGCGCTCTACAACATTTTTTGTGCGTCGAAAACGTACTCGACTCGGACACACTTCGACATGTGGGGACACGATTGGACACGCCATCAACAAGAGTCTATAGGGGTTAGCATGGGTGTGACGCCCTGGAAATTCGCCTTTTGTAATATGATCGAATTCAATAAAATGAAGTGAAATCGAATTTCAGTCAATGCGAAATTTTGGATCCCAAGATATTAAGGGACGAATTTTGGACAATTCCCAAAATTGTTAGTCAATTAGATTAGGCTCCGTAATCAATTAGTCACTGCCAATTAGGATCGAAATCCTTACGCCCGAGCCTAGCTTATGAAATGACCAAAATATCTGTCGTCTAGTGTACCAAATTTCATTTTAGTCCTGAATTATCAAAGGACGATTTTGCCCCTTAATAATTCATGCATAAGGGACAAAATAATTCAAACCTCAAGGTGGGCCCCACCCATCAACTCCTACCAACCCATCACTTCCATGTCTTTTCTCACTCACTCTTCTCTCCGCCTCTCACACAAATCTCTCTTTGCTCTCTTCTTCTCTTTTTGGTGGACGACCCCTCCTCTCGACCACCTTATCCTTATCTTATGTTTGTGTCGCGCCACCACCACCCCTCAGCCATTGACCACCACCTCCAACCACTGTCATCGACCCACCATTGCCACTCCGACCACTGCTTGCTGTTGGACGGTAGCAGAATCGCCGTCGGATTCTCTTGCCCTATTTCGGGTTCGGTGGGCATTCTGAACCCCGCTGAATCTTACGCTACTCCCGAAAGCCTGCCACCGTTTCACTGTCATCTTCTGCGTTCACCACTTCCTTCTCGATCGCCTCTTGCCACCCAGAACCGCCGTGGAAGGCCCGAAGAGCCTATTCGGACAAGGTTGCCTGTTTTGGGGGTGAGATCGTTGCAGACTCCTCCGCTCGTCTCTGATCACCCTCCCGTGCTCCCAAGCCACCATCATTGACCACCCTCGACCCCTTGACCTCCCCTAAAGCCATAGGAAGCAGATCGACACTGGTGGAGCTTGAAACATCCTTGGATTCGAGCCTCCTGTTTCAAACCCAAGGCTTGCTCAGTTTTGTTTGTGGCTTTGTCGCTGCTCACCGCCACTCTTATTGATCATCCTTAGGTCCTTTGTCGTCTCTCGGAGTTTTCGGTTGCCGGTTGTCGCCGGTAGTGCTCGAAAATAGCCCGCCAATCTCCCTTGTTTTCGTGCCGCCTCCCCTATTTTAGGCCGATCTGTTGTCTTGGCGCCTTACGCCGTCTCCAATTGTCGTTATCGCCTTCCTCAGCTCCCTTGACACCTCACCAGCCTACCTCAACCCTTCCCTCATCCTTGCACCGCCCAAAACCCCACAAATCAGCCCCCCGAAGCCACTGTCCCCTATTTTCACGACACCCCAACCTATGCCTTGTTCTGACCGGAGCCTTTTTGACCACCGAAAATCTCCAGTTACCTCCCTCGAGCTATGTGTGGCAGTCGTGTCCGAGAAGCATAATAGAACCGAGAACCCTTGAGGAATCATCGTGGACTTAGGTTTAGCCATGAGCCGTCAAGGAGTTGTCAAACCCGTGGGTAGTCGCTGCCATTCGTCGTAACCGCCTGAGCTTGTTGGATTGTGAGTTAACCTCTAATCCTTGATTAGGGAGCTAATTATGCCTAGGATTAGTTAATTAGCCATTAGGGTGATTAGGTACAACAATCGTGATCGGTTTAGACAGAAATCAGGTTTAGGATAAATGGCCGCAATTAATTTAGTTAGTCAAATCAGTTTAGGTCGTTTGTGGCTAGTTGGTTGTTAGAATCAATTGATTGTCTAATTGAGCATTGATTGCCATTGTTGATCGCGATCGAGCGATAGTTCAAAACTGAATGATCGATCGATAATTTAATGAAATTAGGATTAATTAATGCCGTTTGATTAATTGAATTACTTAATTGATCGTGTTTTGACTGCTTGACTAAGTGAAGCTAATTGACTATGATGTGAAATGATTGAGTTTCTGAGTGTTTCATCGTCCATTTCGGGTGTAAGCCTAGTTATGAGGTTTTGCATTTATATGACCTGTATGAGATCAAACTGCATCAATTAGCATGAACATAGCATTGGGCCAAGTCTTGAGTATGTCTTTATGAGCATCTGGCCTTAATCAAAGATGATAAAATTGATTGATTGTCGAGTGTCATGTGTGGTCATATGATGGGACGATGAGATTCCTGACAAGATTGTACCATGACGATCGGAAGAATACAACTTGTTGGAAGCACGTCATTCTGTGATGCCAGTTTGATGAATGTCGATTGTAGCTTGCGATGAATCGAAGCCCTGGAGGGGATTCCTAGTAGCTTTGCTCCGTGATGATCGGAATCACACGGACTACTGGATATAGTCGCCGGAAGTAAGGGATAATGCCTGGTGTTGCAGAGTACCAATTGACTAGTGTACTAGGCACTAATTGATTAGTGTGCCGAGCTAACGTGCCCTATTCTCGAGTTGACATGCCCTATCTCATAATAAATGAACTACATGTGATGTCATGTATGTCAATTGATGTGATGCTTGCCTTAACTAGGCTGTTTGATTGTCTTGTCGTGTCTGCATCACATTTCGTGTGGCTTCTTGATGGATAAGTTGCGTGTGGTTGGATATCTATACTCATTGATATGCCATGTTTGTTTGGTAGTATATTCTGGGTGAATCAACGTCCTAGCTGAGCTTAGGTGTTGACTTCACCGAGATTTATTTATCACCACGTCGTAGGATAATATTTTCAAGTTGCAAGTGATGGAGTTTCGTATATACTGAGGCATGACTTTTTGGAGTGACCTTTTGGAGTAGATATGGAGTTAACTGTCACGCCCCGCGCCCCGAGCACGAGCACGCGACTCCCTGCAAGCAAACCAAGTATCTCTCGTGGTCCCAAAATCCGCAAATAAGACGAGAGAGGTATAATGTACAAGCACGCGGAAGCGATAAGTAAACAACTCGTCCGTACAAAATATAAGCTAAGTGGGAACTGGATAGCATCAATACTGTCATACATAATAACCATCTATTCATACAGATAAGGAGCTACTAAAATCCGCTAATAAACTGGGCAACGGGGTAGTACACAAAAGAGTCCCTCACAACATCCAAAAGAAACAGGGTCAGGTCGCCTCCAAAAGCTCAAGCCAATGAACTGGAATCCTAAGATGAGCTACTGGAATCCTCGGTGTCCTCGACATCCTCCGTCGGCTCATACTCGGAGAAGGTCTTTGATGGAACCTCAACGGTATCCTCTATGATCTCCTCGTGGGACGGCTTCGCGAGATCCTCCTCGATCGCCTCCAGGACAATGACCTCATCCTCCTCCATAGTAAAATCCAGCGTCGAGGTCCTTTCCGGCCCGTTCATAGAACCGACTATCGATCCCTCCACTTGATCCTAATCCCTACCGGGGTGGCACCAATTAGGGATCACTCCCTAGGGCACCTTATGGGGCTTTAGCGGCCCAGTAGACTTGTCCCCAACTTTCTTAAACCACGCCTCGTGCCTATAAGGCTTCTAGTCCTTATACCCTCGTCAACCCACACCACTGTACACTTTCTCCCATATATAGTCCCCTGACCGTCAGGAAACTCATCAAAATACGCGGTCATCTCCTTAGGGTCTCCAAAGGGAATGAGCTACATAGTTAAGGCCTAGAATCTGTAAAAGAAGGTCCCCAAAAGAGGTGAGATACACATCTCAATAAAAGAGTCCTAACCCTAGGTCAGGCTGACCGTCCACTCAGGCAGTCGCAACACCAATCGTTCAAGCTCACAGACATATCAAGCAAATGCAAGTACAGACAACAACACATAGGTGGCATAAACGCAAATATGGCATCATGACACACTCAGATGATATGCACACTCGCTCCGCCGCATCACTACATCCACCATTTCCCGCCGGCCTCATTCTTATGCCCGCGATTAGATTGCATCAGGCTCGGTCCACGTAAACGCATTAGACCGTCATTGACAACCTGCGTAAACACATCAGGTTTCAATGATACTCCAGGCCAATGTCACCACCTTATATCTCTGTCCCGCGATTAGATCACATCAGGACTGTGGCCTTTCACAACCCCACGATTAGATTTCCTTAGGGCGCCAAACAACTCATACCCCGCGCCTCAGCGCCTTAGGGTACCAACCACATCACCCCGCGTCTTGTATGCATCAGGGTCTCACCTCGCCTCCGCCATGCCACCATCACAACTCATGCACACAAGGTCAAGTGCGAATCATGTATCAACAATGCATCCATGGCATGCAAGGCGATTCAAATGCACATTCAAGTGTGGCAATTTACTCAGGACACAAGCATAATTAAGAATTGAAACATCTAGGCTCTTCTAGCATACACGAGTATTAATCATCTTGACATCCCTCGCAATTCAATCAAACTATCATCCGACTCACCCAATTGAGTCCAATTTTCCTATCATAAGTTTAGGATTCCCTTACCTTGAATTTGATAACACAATTTCTCTTCTTGAGCCCTCAAAGTTTCGGCCTCTAATGGTCTAAGATTGAACTCTCTGCGCAACCTAATAAAATCCAACCAATCCATCAATTTTCCTTGTCTAATTCCTCAATTCATGAATCATAACCTCCATAACATAATCGTCATTATCTTAGCATGTCTAAATCATCAATTTGAGGCTCAAAACCAACCATCATCAGCCCCCCACAGATTCGATTTGCACAAACCTTAACCGGTCCTTTTCGATTTTGTGCAAATCGGGTACGCCGTCCTAAATCTCCTCCAAATCCCTCATTTAAGCACTATCCCACCTCTTAACATGTCTATCTAAGGGTCTAAGGGTCTCACCGTGAGTTTGAAGTCGAGTTGTAGCCGGAATCCCGTCAAAAGTTGCCGGACCCTCCAAGGTCAGTACCGACAGTTTTCTATGCAAGGTTTACAAGATCGATTCAAGGTCAAAACTTCGTCAAATCATTCTCAACTTTTTACCACAGATAGATATACATGTCCCCTATATCTCCACAAAATTTGGCCTCAAGATTCCAATATTTTGGCCTCCTAAAGGGTCAGAAACAAAACTTACCTCAGATTTGGTCAGATTCCGTCGACTCCAGGGAAAACGCTTGGCCAGAGCTCCTCGGTGGTCCAAATGGATCACTTCCAGTTCGAGGACGTCGGCAAGATGTGAAACTAGTTGGTGTGGTCGGCTAGAGTCCAGATGATGGCAGAAGGCAGGCGTTGGAATGGCCGAATAGGAAGCTCAGGGGCGGTCGTCGGCGAGCAGAATGAAGAAGAATAAGAAGAGAGGTTTCGGTGAGTTGAGGGGAGTGTATGGCCGGCCAAGTGGGGTTAGAGAGAGAGAAAAAGCTTATATCTGGGCTCATGGTCAATGGTTGAATGGTAGGCATAGAATAGTGGATTTGACCACTCTTTTGCCCATCCATTGACACTTATCCCACATGTCAATCAAACTTGATCCAATGACCCACATTCATCCTAGTTTTCGGTAGCTATTGGGGAAGGGATAAAGTCCAAAATGCCCTTCCTTATTTGCATGGCAATGCTTAAGCTCGAGGGGCAAAATGGTAATTTCACCCCTAACATCTAGAACGTTGTTTTTCTCGTTCCAATATTCTTCGATAGGGCGACGACCAATCTGAATATAACGTTGGAATTC
This sequence comes from Rhodomyrtus tomentosa, assembly GCA_028455895.1. Classification (NCBI taxonomy): domain Eukaryota; kingdom Viridiplantae; phylum Streptophyta; class Magnoliopsida; order Myrtales; family Myrtaceae; genus Rhodomyrtus; species Rhodomyrtus tomentosa. Next base: position 39,894,885 of record JAPCWY010000003.1, on the reverse strand, counting down.
TTAATTCTCCATTTTCAATTTTCAAGACTCGTTTCTAATTGTTTCTCTATCAGACATGATTCCAGCCTATCCCAAACCGACAGACGGCTTTTGCAAACATTACGCGTATCGACCTTGTGATTCATATCACGTTTAGGACTCGTCAATTCGTGGCGACTTTGGTTGTCATGTAGTTGTGAGGGTTGGTCTATCACTAGTCCCTAAGATCTTGATCGTTATTATCCGATTTAGAAAAATTTTGCAAATCATACGTTCGTTAAGCGGCATCACCCGCGCTCCAATCGTATGACACTCGCAAGGCGTTTCCTAATCGTTCTTAGATCGGCCTCTTTGTGGTTCTAAATATTTTCTCGAAAATCCATATGGTCAAAGCGCCATTTCCTATCCGAGTTACCTAAGTCCACGTACCTCGTCTCGCGTTAGCCTTTCTCTTTTGGTCAACCTACTCAAATTGATCAAATTCAAGGGGGATACGACTGAAATACATCTCTAGATTTACTTCTCATTAATGAGTCTAAAATTGACTGGAAATCAGAATGTCACATTAACCTTACCGACCCTTGTCTCTTTTGAGGTCCTAGAGAGCCGTATCAAAGAATGAGGTTGTATGTTATTAGTTCTATAGAGTTAATTAGTATCTGCTTTGTACGAGGATGAAAGTTATTTTTTGACGGATTGACTATGTTCTTGTTGTTTTATCCTATGTTGATCTTGTTGGTTGGGAGTTTGACACGTTTTGCATGCGTATTACGATTATAGGTCGATAGTGAGCCTATGATGCTATCTTTCGTGACCTAAGGGTATCAAGGTAGCGATGTCGCGTGCTCGAAAGTTGAGGCGTGACAATGGGTCGGGTGGGCCAACTCCAAACCTATACCCTGAAACCGACCATGTTATAACCGATTCTCATTTTTTGGAGTCGAGTACCAACCCTGTTTGTCTTGGAACCTATTTTAGAACCGACCCTATATTTCAGTCCTGTTCCAAGGTCTACTTGAAAACCTATTTTCCTTTTTTTTTCATCAAAGTATCGATAGAATGAGCAATAAAAATTACAATCTACCGAAAGGAACAATCCAACAAATAAAAATTAAATGAGAGAAGGTGAGGAGCCGAGGGTTGTGAGCAATGAGCATGAGCAACAAGGGCATCGACACACTAGAGAGTCAAGACCTAGGGTTTCTTTTTTTTAGTGGGAACCGAAAACTTGTTCTAAAAATCGATCCGAGTGGGCATACACCTAGAACCGGAAACCGAACCGGTTTAAATTGTTATCACAATTTAGAATAGGTACTCGGACCGATTTGAGCGGGAACCGGTTCCCGACCTATTTTTCAGGAGGGCCAATCCAGGTGTCAGGTCAGCTCGGTCTGATTTCACACTCCTACGCATTTGGCCTCCCGAGATGCTGGGACGCCATTGTTTTATGCAAATTTCTCACTTTGAATTCAAACTGGATTGGCCCGATGGGCCTCCAGACTTTACTGATAGCCCAGCCATTTAGCGCAGTTGAACTTAATTGACTTACCCCGCTTTTATAAGAAGAATCCCTTCTCCTTCTTGATTTGTGCCCAATGTAGGAGACGAAAGTGGACTAAATATTGTATTAGGCTCTCAACATCTCGCTCTAGGGAATGTTTTACTGCATATTCCCAAACACGTCATATATTTTGTGAGCCCTTATAAGGAGGAGATTAATAATAATTTTTTTTTTTGTAAGGAAGAGATTAATAATAGTTTCGGCATCATGATATTACTATTGTTGAAATCATAAAAATAATAATTTATCGCGTATATATAAAAATATATATAATATACAACATGTCCCAGCATATCGAAATTTTTTAATTTTTGAGAATTCACGAGTTGATCTATTGTGTTGTGTTGTGTCACGTATCGTGTACAGTGTGCGTGTAACATAGGTTTTAAGAAGTCTGCCAAAGGCAACGTTCGAGTGACCCATGGGGATCCGTTTCTTTTGTGCTTCAATACTAGCACTATAGGATCAAGCGTCAACGGGCTACTCGTTCCCCAGATCGATCTGATGCTAGGAAATGGAGAGAAATGGACCATCTATAGATCAAACTCGATAAAGGAACTCAACGATAACATTGAGAGCTTGGCTTTCGTTAACAGAGGGGAAACCGTGGAGCAAGCTGTCATGATCGAGACTTGTCAAATGCAGAGTAACTTGCTTCAATTTGATTTGCATCAGTCAAGATTGGGTTTCAGCTCTTCCTTGTTGCCTAACGGGACTACATGTCATTTGAGCACTCGCTCTTTCTTATGAATGTTACAATGTTCGGTTACTCGAAATGAAGTTCTATAAAATCGTCGGTGTCAAATAAAGCATGTCCAAAGTAATTTCCACGTCCTGATTTAGGGCGCGCATGGCAACACTTTTTCTCTAAAAATCAACTTCCGATCAAAAGTTGATTTGTTCTACTTTTTGAGAGAAGTAATTTTTGGTTTTTACTTTTTCAAGTGGCTCCAAAATTATTTGTGGAGCAAACAAATGCTGTAGAAATAGAAAATAAAGTTGCATAACTAAACGAATTTTGGCTCCAAAGGCGTTGTCATGCAAGTTACTTTCTAGTTATGAGAGTCTTGTTTTTTGCATCGGAGACTTCGTTTATGATATTGCCGCCAATTCTTGCATCTTACATTATCTAATGTTGTGTGTTCGATTTGCAAATATTCTATCAATCCCCATTTAATTTAATGTTATCACTACTCATAAATTTTAGCTGACTACAACAGCTCTACAAAAAAGATTTTTAAGTTTGCAAATTGGAATAGCAGAAAATGTTTCCGCAAGTCGTCTTCTTCCCCATTGACTCGACGGTTATGACTCATTGATAAGACTGCTTTTAGATAATTTTTTCTGCATTGGCACTTTATAGAAGATAGGGTTAAGAGCCTCTTCACTAACGAGTTATTGGGGATGGTTCAATCATCTCAAACCGACAAAAATGGGAAAAATCGTGTAAAAAGTCTTAAATTCAGCCAATCAGTTTTAAACCTTTCGATCGTACATATTGAATCCTAAATAATTTGACGATTTACCAATTGGATCCTAATCCTTTTTAATTGTACCAATTTAGTCTTAAAGTTTTTAATACTGACTTAATCGTAAATCTTTTGACAATTTGCCAATAACATACATTGGGTCAATTACTCAAATAATTAGTTTAGGACTAACTTGACAAATCTTCAAAAGATTTAAGACTAAATTGACACAATTAAAAAGTATAGGACTAGATTGACACAATTAAAAAGTTTATGACTCAATTAAAGCAATTGAAACATCTAAGACTGAATTGACCGCGGCATGATAGTTTTAGGGCTTTTTAGACAATTATCTCGCCTAAAATGTATCCATTATTTATGGAAATTCATAAACCCTTTGACCTTAAAAAAGAACTCTCGCTTTCCCCGGTCCTTCTCCTGTCCCCCCCCTAAAAAAAAAAAGTTTAGGACTACCTTGGCAAATATTCAAAAGATTTAGAACTAAATTGATACAATTAAAAGATGTAGAATTGGATTGACATAATTAAAAGGGTTATGACTCAACTGGTGCAACTGAAAGATTTAAGATCGAATTGACTGCTGTATAATAATTCTAGGAATTTTTGGACAATTATCTCGCCTAAAATGTATCCATTATTTATGGAAACTCATAAACCCTTTGAACTTAAAAGGGGATTCTCGCTCTCCCCACTCCTTCGCCTCCCCCGCAGGCGATTGCTTGTTGCCTCTTACCCACGCTTCATGACCTTTGCTTTCACTTGCTCAGGGCGGCCCTTGCGCATTTTTTGCACCCTAATGCAGGTGCTTGTTGCAGGCTCATCACCTGTCTCTCTAATATCTAATTCAGGCCACATCACCTCTCTCTCTAGTATTTACCTCAGGTCTGATATCTTTAGAGGCCAACAAGCTCATATCCGATGTAGTGGGACCTCCAAATCGGTGACGTTCATGCACAACCTCAAAACTGGAGAATGTGGACCTCGACAACGCTCCAAGGTTTCAATAAGGCAATTGGCGGAGACCGTGACCATCGATGCCCTTAATTTGAGGGTGGTGATCCCCATCAGTGACCTCAGACCAGTGTGACCAGTGATTGCTATTGCCGCGGTGGCTCTATCTTCTCAAGAGATAGATGTATATTACAAATGATCCTTCTTGGCATCCCTCTTGAGTATAGTGCTGAGTCTATTTAGTGTTATAGACGCCGAGAGAGATCCATATATGTTACAGCCAGCTTTAAAGAATGTAAAGGATGGGAGACGCCAAATTCAGGAGTTAAAATTTGCGCTTTAGTTTGCAACTGCTAAATAATGGATACATGAGCAGACATCCATTGACTCAAAACTTATAAAGCTCCTCAATCACCATGAACACCGAATTAACAAACGCCGAAATCCTAGCCCGAGTATCCTCTCTCTCTCTCTCCCCTGTCAGTGTCACATCATGGGAGCCATCACCTGGACCACCAACTCCATGACCACAGCTGTGGTTGACCTCCATGGCTGATATCACCCAATGCAGCCATCTCTGCCATGAAGCTAGCTGCCAAAGGTCAGGTTGCGACGATGACTTAACTTCTGTTTGTTTAAGGTTGGAAGCCGTATGCATCAGCCTGCGACCTTTGCGAAGGAGGATGCCAGCCTAATTCAGAGAGAGAGAGAGAGAGAGAGAGAGATCTGGATTCGTCACTGAGATGGGTGGATGCAGCAGTGGTGGAGGTCGACGGAGGCTGTGGCAGAGTTCACCTGCCGGCCAGGTTTTCCCATTTCTATGCAATCGGATTGGAAGAGAAAAGAGGAAAATCAGTTCGGAAAAATAAGGGATGGTAAGGAGGAATTGGTTAGAAAAAGATGCATTCATGGGCGTTTTAAGAAGAGAGGGCGTGACTCAAATCTGGCCTGGTCTCATAATTAACCTTTCTCCTGGTGAATTGGTATTAAGTATATTTGACACGTCCATTAATTATGCTTTTAGCTTCTTGTCGGAGCTCAAAGGATTCATGAAATGTTTCAAGATACTGATGCGGAGAAGTAATAAATTGGAAAATAAATCCAAAAGAGAACTAAATTTGATAGATGATGACTTGCCGATTACAGAGAAGGACGTCCAATATATAATGATAGGACTCCTTTAGAAAATAGAATTACTAAAGACAACATTATCAAAATCATATCTAATCTATTCTAACATAATTCGAATCAAATATTACAAATAATCCAAATATTCAAAATTGCCTAAATCAGAAAACTGCTTGAAAAGTGGTTCAAACGACTCCGAAACGCCAAAATTTATCGTATTTCACGGCTAAGCAATGATTTTGAATCAGAAGTCCGTTTCTCTTTAACCGGTCGAATTTGAGCGCGATCCGAGCTCATTAACCCCGAATCAATGAAATTTCTCCGATTTTCACCGATCATGATTTTCAAGATAATTAACCGCCAACTATTTTACATCAGTCTCATACTCTTCAAAAAACCCATCCTCAAGTTAGTATCAAGAAAAAGAGGAGTATCGGGGGAATGATACTCGAATAAGTTTACCACATTCAAGGTCGGAGTTATGTTCAGATCAGCAGGAAGATCAATAGCATAGTCATTGTCACGTCTTGCGCCCGGCAGGTTGTGAGCATCCCACCTTCGCCGTTACCTTGTTATGATCTCCCAAGATACATCGGCCTTAACTATTCAGAACTTCCAAATGATACATGCATGCGGAAGTGTGAAACAACCCCATACAAATAAACCAACAAGATGACTTAGGACAAAATGGTACACCTTTCATAAAGGTTGATCATATTGTAGAGGTTATAACTCTAAATTCCTAAATTTCATCATTACAACCCTAAAGTCACAAAAGGATTCATAACCGTTTCTTCCATTGACTTCATCGGATGCCAATCCATGGCAATCACGGGTTTACTTCATCTGGGACCCGAAAAATGTTATCCCACGATGGGGTGAGATATATAATCTCAGTAAGTCAAACCTAACCCTAAACTAGGTTACTAGTACCTCCAAACACTTTTGAAAAAAGGGTATTTTGAGATAAAATCTTTGGCATGGTAAAACAGGGTACTTGTCAAAACTTGGCATTTTAGTACTTTCAAATCGTCCTGACTCAGTCATAAATCATAACAAACCTAAGCTTCGTACAATGATAGGGTTTCAATCAAAAGCAAGTACTCGACGCCATTCGAAACATGAGGATATTTCCAATTCCATTTCATGAATTTCCAGAAAACATATTATTTTCTATCACGAACTTCGAGGGTCATTTTTAACTCATGAGACCAACTTAAAACTTGTGAGGCAAACTTCCATATTTGAGGTAAATCGTCAAAACATGAGGCATATTCAATTTCTCAAAAATCATTCTTGATTTTTTCGAAAAATAGATCTTTTCATATCCACCCATCTTGGGCGCCCATTTTGGGGCTGTGAGATGATTCGATCTCCATATGACCCGTTGGTTCATATGAGACTCTCACGTCCGGATTTAGAGATGATTCGGTCACCATACGACTCTCGATGTCTATTTTCAATCGAGATTAATCGTGTCAATATGGGACTCTCTAGCCGCACAACCTCATCAGGTCAAATGGGAGTAACTGGCCCAATACGTTGGCCAAAATATAATTTATCTGCGATCTCACATGCCAATGCACTTATAATTTTTTCCGGCGATCCCACACGCTAGTGCATTTATAATTTCCTCGGCGATCCCAAACGCCATTTGCTCATAAAACTAGTAATAAAAGCCTCAGTTTCATTTGAAGCAATTTCACGCCTCAATTTTGAATAAAAAAATAAACTCATGAAATTCGAGTTTTTCATCATCTATTCGAGGTATTCAATCCAAATGTCCATCAACTAAACCAAACACGTTTCACGTTACAAAATTCTCAGTCGGGCACATGCATCACTTGAATCAATTCAAACAAGGCCTAGGACAAATTAATGAACGCGACCATTTCACAAGACTCAAGGCATGAAAAAAGTCATGGTCATTTCACCATCTCAAAGTTTGACATTTATTTCGATAAAATATTTTTCGAGCTTTCCAAACTCAAGGCAATCAATTGGGCAATAAAGCATCCACTTACGGTTAAGAAAGACTCTTCAAACATTTGATTTTCAATCAAGAACAGGCCAAGGAATGCTAACTCTCCAAACTGGGCAGATTTGGATTCCCTTGCGCCTCTCACAAAATCAGGCCATAAAACATTTCATTCCAACTCGAAACTTCATCCTTTAGTAACATAACATCATAATAAAGGTTTAGGCCTAACTTACCTCGAGCTTAGGCCGAGCAATTCCATAAAACGATCGACGCATTGTCACTGCACCAAGCTATCCACTCTTGGCTTTCATTTCCAAATTAATTGGTATTGATATGTTGACCTTTTGAGAAATCTACTATCATAAACTTATCATTCAAGGTCTCACAGAAGTGTGAACGAAAACAGAGCTCAATTCAGATACCAGACGACCTAGAACGAGCCATTTTAAAATTAGTGCGCGCTAGGAACAAATTTACACGGTTCTCGGTTTTCACCTCAAATCAGCCCTTCAAACACTTCTAAACTCCAATTATTTGAAAAATATCCTTGCCAACACATCATACAACATCTCTAAGGGTCTTACCGAGCAATTCACAGAAAGGCGATGGTCCAAAGCTCTTCGAACAACTTCGATTTATCACGGTGAGCAAGCGAACGTAAACTGACTTTGAAATTTCACACAAAACCAACTTCAAAATCCATTCTATCTCCAATCAATTCTCAAAAATAATTTGCTCAGCTCCTAAACTAAGAGTCTAGAGAATCTCATCGAAATTTTGGAAGCAATCGAGCCCTCGAAGTGGGCAAACGAAGACCCTTTCCCAAACCAAGTCAGATCCCAACCAGCCTGACCTTTGCCCACTCAAATAGATTTGCAGGACAACTGGATGTGAAAAATTGATCTTATTATACCTTGTTAGAATGGTCAGACGATAAGCTTTTCGATGGTTGTGGTTTTACCTCAATCCGATATCGAACAACAAAGTTATGACCGAAAAAGTGGACTAAACGGAGCAGGCAGCGAGCTGGCGATGGGCGAGAGAGAGAAGAGGAAGAAGAAGAAGAAAAGAAAGAGAAAGTGGAGAGAGAGAGGGCTGAAGAAAATGAAGAAAGAGAGAGGTCTTCTTGCTTTTCTTAGTCCCCAAGTCAAGGAGAGAAAGAGGAACGGTAGGTGGGGAAATGACTTGAAATTAATGCTAACCTAGGTACCTAAGTCCTAATTAGTAGGCTTGTCTTTTCTTCATCAAAATATCAAGAAACTAAATTGATTAAAGTGCCCTCTAAATTTCGGTCACCATAGGGGAAAATAAATGACTAAAATGCCCTTACTTTCCGTCCAAAATCTCACTTTTCCAATTTAAATTGCCCTCGATGAGGTGATTTCTAATTCTCTTCTAATGTTGGAATTCCTCAATGCCCGATACCTAATTCTGAGGTCAAATTCACGTCGAGTTCTCGTCGACTATAATCCCAGTTTATCTCAAGCTAGCAGCCAACTCTTGCAGGCGCTACGCATATTGACCTTAGGATTTCTTATATCGTGGTAACTTTGATTGTCATGTGATTGCGAGGGTTTATCGCTAGTTTCTATAATCTTGATAATTGGATTTCGATTTAGAAAATTCTCACAAATTACACATTGGTTAAGCGGAATCATCCACGTCCCAACGTATAACGCTAGTAAGGCATTCCACGATCGTTCCTAGATCTATCTCTGTTGGCCCAAAATATTTCCTTGACAATCCTTATGGTCAAAGTGTCATTTCTCATTCAAATTCCCTAGGTTCATGTACCCGACTTCGCGTTAGTCTTTCCCTTTTGCTCAGTTAACTCGGGAGTGGCGAACTTCGAGCGAGTTACAACTGAAACACATCAATCGATATCCTTCCATTCAATGGCCTCGAGAGGGTCGGGATTCGGAATGTCACAACTCTTCCCCCCTTAAAGAAATTTCGTCCTCGAAATTTGCCATTTTCCAATTATTCAATCTCATGGATACTGACGCCTCATCGTGTCCTCATTCTCCAAAGTAGTTCCTCTCATTATTAGTCGTTCCCACTTGTCTTCTCTAAAAAAAGTCATCTTCCCCCAAGATTTACTTTCCTCAGTCCTTAACCTATACTTGCTTTTCTCTATTCTCTTAATATCTATCGGTGATACACATTCGAGCATTCGAATCTTCCTTTCAATCTGCCTATTAGTCCGAGGATAATACGTACATCACATTGCAACCCTGCTTTTAAAATTCCCAATCGAAAGGCTTTTCCAAAATGTCGCCTTAAATTCGTGTTCATTTCCTCTCACAATCCTTATCAAATCATCATGAAATCGTACTCCTTGGTGCCTTTATTATTTGGTATAATCATCCAATTCAAACGTCCTTTCATATCGTCGGGGACGCCCAAATTTCATTAGCTTACCCTCGATTGTTCAAATCAAACCATAGCCTTTTCGACTTCTCGGGCAAACTCATGATTGAGTTCTTAATAGCTTTTCCTCGACTATATTCGAGATTCTCCAATGACCAATTTAATCCACCAATTTGCAACGGTTATGCTTTCCCTTCAGTCCCTTTGGAGCAGTCAATATTTCCAACTCTCGTAGTTCACACAGTTACGAGGTCTTTTCTTACACGAGCAACGCTCCCATATCCGTAAGTAATTTCATCCATCGACGTTGCTTCTTATCAATTTCTCTCGGGAAACCCATACTTCAAGTTCTTACAGTTTGTATAAACTCAAAACCTTTCTTCTCGCGAGTCTTGTTTTCCTAGCTCTTTCGCAAGGACGGTCGTATTTCAATTCCAATCATGCATTGGGTATTCCCACTCATGAGGTCCTATGGCCGCTACATGTAAGCAACAACTTTCTACGTTGCACTAATTTACAATTAAATTTTCTTTTCACGTTACGCCATCGTAACTTTCGCCATCTTCACCTTCCAATGAAATCACCATCATCAGCGCGGTCGCCAACTAGGCTTAAGTCCTTGGGACTCCTTTTCACATTTGTTCATCCACTCGCGCTACACCTCATCCTTAGTCCATTCCCTTAATGGAATAGCTCCTCTGGGAAATCTTCCCACGACGTCTATAGTATACCATTATAATCCATCAGACTTAAGAGGTCTCAAACCTCAGTAGTTCACTTCGGCCTTTGTCAGCCTATCACCATCTCTAACTTTCGAGGATCCACAAGGATTCCACTCCTCAGAACTACCTGGCCAAGGAATTTCTCCTTATTAAGCCCACCGCTCGTACTTTTCAACTTAACATATAGCAAACGTTCTTTTAGGGTTCATGAGACAATTCTCAAGATATTCATACCCTTACGACTTCTTAAACGAGTCTGACCATCATCTCTCAAGATGGTAACAACCCATCCAATTATTCCTTGGATGCTCAATCTGGCTATTGTCAACTCCTTTCTATCATGTGTTAAATCTTTCAAACTGTTCCTCATACTTTTCACTTGAGAACTCAAGTCTTAAATCTCTGTCACGGGTCTCCACTAGGACCGCGCAACATTTTGTTCATTTTTGTCACTCTTCCTTGAGGAAACACTCTTATCTTAACCGTTGGTTTCCACAACCAGTCAATGCGACTTTATCCCAATTCCGTCTGTTTTACTGAACGTCAACATTAACTTGGAATTCAACGTTGTCCACATAACAGATTCTCGTACTTCACTTCCAAGAATCATTCAAGTTCTACGTCTTCTTTCCCAATCTAGACGCTACATCTTAATATCAAGGCAACTATGATCTTCTCTTCCTTTTACACTAGAGTCTCTTCCCCTATGAAGGAAACTACACACTTTAGTGGCACTCTCTCACTTCGAATCCATCTTGTCCTTCCCGTTCTATAGAGTCTCAATCTTGGAGTATGCGCTAACGGCGGTACGTACACTCCATGATTCAAATATCACCATTCCTGACACTTTTCTTCGAGTGACTCAGTCACCTCAAACAACAAGATTCCAAGGAGTCGAGGTTCTTCCTTGGTCTCCACAAATTCCCGCATCGAATACTTAATTCGATTACCTCGAGTCACTTTGTAATTACATTCTAAGTGCTTTTTTTTCGCTTACTCACCCATTCATTAGGAACGCAAGTAGCCAGGACTATCAAGTTCATACACTTTCTTTTCCTTCAACGACCATCTCATGGTCCAATCGTTCTTTAAGAACGACGCCATAATCTTTAGGGGTGATAACACACAATACCACTTCTAGTGGTCTAGATTCATCCTCAATCAATCTCATAGAATCATCAACGTCAGACAACTGACATATCTCTTTCCTCAACTTTCCCCACAACAGAAGGAATGACATGTCAGTCTCTCATTACGAGACTTGCGCCAAGGTAAAAACTATCCCTTACAGGTGCACTCTATGGAAATCTCTATATTCATAATCCTTGAATCGGAAATCCCTTTTGATCATCCACTTACTTCCTTAGGATCTATTACAGTTCCTCCGAATCAAGAATAACAACTAGCCATAAGGCACTCAAGTTCCAATTCACTTAGGGATTTACTTATCTTATTGAAGAGTCCTCGGCCACTCTTAATGTACTTAGGTGACCTTGAGAACTCTGTCTTACATTGGTCGATCATCCTATGATCCTTGCAAAATTATCGAGATCCAAACAACCTTTGCTCTCAAGCAATCTCAAGAGGATACTTTCCGTCAAACAACTCAACTAAGGTAGTCCAGGCAGATATCATGCCTTTAGGGAAAACTTTTCCTTTGGTGACATTTCACCAATCATCAACAGCTTCTTAAGGCTAATAACTGCTAGGGTCTCTTTTTTCAATGTACCCAAAACCTCTAAGGTTTTTTTCACAAAACCGTCAATTTAAAAGAAAACAGTTTCAAATTCCCTTTTTCCATCAAACTCAATCAATCTCAACTCTATAAATAGCTTCACAAGCTTTTTAAAACTCTCGTGGTTTCTTTCCACGCATTCAATTTAGAAAGCAGTAACTCAGAGTCACCTTTCTCGTGACTTTCATCTTTTAACTCATCAACACTAGTATCAGTCATCCCAGCGACTTGGGTACAATGTCAGGTCCTTCTCGAGTCTGTCTACCCATCCACTTTTATCATTTTCGTTGAAATTTCTCATGACCCTTATCACACTTGGGTGTTGCACGATTAACAAATCGAGTCATATTCTCTTCTAGTACTCATACTCCAATCGCTCATGTTTACTCAATTTGCACGATCCATCTCAATTCTTGAATCATCCACACCATGTATACTTGAGCCCAATGCTCTTCTACGACCATACTTTGATCGTTCAACGTCATTAGGTTCTCATGTCACTTGAACCACTATGATTCCCTCTAGGAATCAAAGATTTAAGTCATCTACTCCAATCTAGCAGTCTCATGCTGCTCATCTTATCATCTATCACAAGCAATCAACCATCTAGTGGTTTTAAACAAATCCTTAATCAATCGACAATTATCCAAAGATTTCAAATCATCATTTATCAGCAATCACTTATCAAGCCAGCCTCTTCCAAGCAATTTCGCAACTAGTAGTCATCTACTAGGCAAACTCTTGAGTCACAATTCATTGAGTCAGGTACTCACACCTTAAGTCCAGACGTATCTGCGACTTAGCAGTAACTCAACAGGTTATCTGAATTTCACAAGATACCAGTCAAATGACATTCGCTGCCAAAACTCGCCATACAGGCCAAACACATGCGTCAATTTCCTTTTTTTAAACGACACCCACTACCATGTACAAAGCTCCTAACCATGCCAATAACATATGCCATTATAATTGCTATGCAATTTTGAAAATTCACCTTGAGGGTCACTTCAGTGCAATACATCTCTTAACTAAAATTAGACTTAACTCGATACTTAGACTCTCTCTTTCAATTTATGACTTAGGTCATTCCTGCCTCCTTGCTATCTTAGAAGCCTGCAAGGAGCTGCTCCTTGTCCGAATCTCTTTGTCCCAGCGTACACTCCCCGCTTTCGTCAGACTTGTTTTTGCAGGCTGTCCCAAGCCATACATCTACGAAGAGAGTCCCGTTCCGCATGTTCCATAACATGCTTCACTACGGTTTATAAGTATCCCATCAGTTTATCCCATACCAAGTGACGGTTTATTAAGTCTGATAATGATAAGTTCATGCATTCACTTTCCTTAACTTTCATGTCAATGCCAAAAACACATGCACTGAATGAGCGTCTTCAATAATCGCCACACCATATTTGTTTTCAGATCAGTTTTTATCCACGGAAGGTTTCTAATTCCACAAATGATCATCTCACAAATCAATTGCCTATGGTCAACCATATAACTAAAGGCCACAATCACGATCATATAATCCATTCGACCCTTTACTCATAAGCAATTCTCTATTAACCTTAAGCACATTCACAACCTCAAATCCATGCTCATGGCTCCTTAATTTCTACTCGCTTCCTTACGAACCTCAATCACACCATTACCCAAGGTCATAAATTGAAATCGATACTATAACCATTAAAGCGTAACACAAGTTCAAGCCTATAATCCTCAAGAATCAGCAATCCATGCTTAACCCTAAAGGTCTCATGACCAAATTATCCTCAAGTCATCGCTCCTTATCACTCCAAGTCTCAATCAAATTTGATCGAACTGACTTGCTCTGATATCACTTAAATGGGGATGTCACGCCCCGTGCTCGACAGGTCGCGATTATCCCACCTTCATCGTTACCTTGTTATGATCCCCTAGGATCATCGGCCTTAACTATTCAGAACTTTCAAATGATACATGCATGTAGAAGTGTGAAACAACCCATACAAATAAACCAATAAGATGACTTAGGACAAAATGGTACACCTTTCATAAAGGTCGATCATATTGTAGAGGTTACAATTCTAAATCTCCAAATTTTATTATTACAACCCTAAGGTCACAAAAGCATTCATAACTGTTTCTTCTAATGACTCCATCGGATGCCAATCCTTGGCAATCACGAGTTTCCTTCATCTAGGACCTGAAAAATATTATCCTACGATGGAGTAAAATATATAATCTCACTAAGTCAAACCTAATCCTAAACTAGGTTACAAGTACCTCCAGACACTTTTGAAAAATGGGTATTTTGGGATAAAATTTTTGGCATGGTAAAATAGGGTACTTGTCAAAACTTGGCATTTTAGTACCTTCAAATCATCCTGACTCAGTCATAAATCATAACAAATCTAAGCTTCGTACAAAGATAGAGTTTTCAATCAAAAGCAAGTACTCGACGCCATTTCGAAAGATGAGGATATTTCCAATTCGATTTCATGAATTTCCAAAAAACATATCATTTTCTATCACGCCCTTCGAGGGCCATTTTTAACTCATGAGGCAAACTTCTATACTTGAGGTAAATCATCAAAACATGAGGCATATTCAATTTCTCAAAAATCATTCTTGATTTTTTTTAAAAATTGAACTTTCCATATCCGCCCATCCTGGGCTGCCCATTTTGAGGCTGCGAGATGATTCGGTCTCCATATGACCCGTCGGTTCATATGAGATTCTCGCGTCCGGACCTAGAGATGATTCGATCACCGTACGGCTCTCGATGCCCATATTCAATCGAGATGAATCGTGTCAATATGGGACTCTCTAGCCCTACGACCTCGTCAGGTCAAATGGGAGTAACTCCCTATCAATACGTTGGCCAAAATATAATTTTTTGGCAATCCCACAAGTTATTGGCGATCCCACACACTAGTGCACTTATAATTTTTCCTAGAGATCCCACACGCCAGTGCACTTATAATTTCCTCGGCGATCTCACACGTCATTTACTCATAAAACCAGTTATAAAACCCTCAATTTCATTTGAAAGTAATTTCATGCTTCAATTTTCAATCAAAAATAAACTCATGAAATTAGAGTTTTTCATCACCTATTCGAGGCATTCAATCCAAATATCCATCAACTGGACCAAACACATTTCACGTTACAAAATTCTCAGTCAAGCACATGCATCACTCGAATCAATTCAAATAAGGCCTCGAACAAATTAATGAACACAACCATTTCACAAGACTCAAGGCTTGACAATAGTCACGACCATTTCGCCATCTCAAAGCTTGATATTTCTTTCGATAAAATATTTTTCGAGCTTTCCCAACTCAAGGTAATCAATTGGCCAATAAAGCATTCAAGCGTTTGATTTTCAATCAAGAACAGGCCAAGGAATGCTAACTCTCAAAACAGGGCAGACTTGGATTCCCTCGTGCCTCTTACAAAATCAGGCCATAAAACATTTCATTCCAGCTCGAAACTTCATCCTTTAGTAACATAACATCCTAATAAAGGTTTAGGCATAACTTACCTCGAGCTTAGGCCAAGCAATATCATAAAACGATCGATGCATCGTTGTGGCACCAAGCTATCCACTCTTGGCCTTCCACGACAAGTTTCATAAACTTATCCTTCAAGGTCTTACGGACGTGTGAGCAAAAACGGAGCTCAATTTGGATACCAGACGACCTAGAACGACCCATTTTAAAATTAGTGCGCGCTAGGAATAAATTTACATGGTTCTCAATTTTCACTTCAAATCAGCCCTTCAAACACTTCTAAACTCCAATTCTTTGCAAAATATCCTTGCCAACATATCATAAAACATCTCTAAGGGTCTTACCGAGTAATTCACAACAAGGCGACGATCTGAAGCTGTTTGAACAGCTTCGGTTTATCACGGTGAGCAAGCGAACAGAAACTGACCTTGGAATTTCACACAATACCAACTTCAAAATCAATTCTATCTCCAAACAATTCTCAAAAATAATTTTCTCAGCTCCTAAATAAGAGTCTAGAGGATCTCACTAAAATTTTGAAAGCAATCGAGCCTTCGAAGTGGGCGAATGAAGACCCTTTTCCAAACTAAGTCAAATCCTGACCAGCCTGACCTTTGCCCACTCAAACAGATTTACGGGATAACTGGTTGTGTCAAATTGATCTTATTATACCTTGTTAGAACGGTTAGACGATAAGTTTTGCTATGGCGGTGGTTTTACCTCAATCTGATATCGGATGACAAAGTTTTGACCAAAATAGTGGACTGGTCAGAGTAGGGCAGCGAGCTAGCGACGGGCGAGAGAGAGAAGAGGAAGAAGAAGGAGAAAAGAAAGAGAAAGTGGAGAGAGAGAGGGCTGAAGAAAATGAAGAGAGAGAGAGAGGCCTTCTTGCTTTTCTTAGTCCCCAAGTCAAGTAGAGAGAGTAATGGTAGGTGAGGAAATGAATTGAAATTAATGATATCCTAGGTCCCTATGTCCTAATTAGTAGGCTTGTCTTTTATCCATCAAAATATCAAGAAACTAAATTGACCAAAGTGCCCTCTAAATTTCGGTCACCACAGGGGAAATTAAATGACTGAAATGCCCTTACTTACTCTTAAAAGAAAGAATATCCTTAAGAGGCAAAATGGTAATTTTGGACTTTCCGTCCAAAATCTCACTTTTTCAATTTAAATTGCCCTCGATGAGGCCACTTCCAATTCTCTTCCAATGTTGGAATTCCTCAATGTTCGATACCCAATTCTGAGGCTAAATTCATGTCGAGTTCTCGTCGGCTGTAATCCCAATTTATCTCAAACTAACGGGCGACTCTTGTAAGCGCTACGCGTATCGACATTAGGATTTCTCATATCGTGGCGTCTTTGATTGTCATGTGATTGCGAGGGTTTATCGCTAGTTCTTGCGGTCCTGATCATCCGATTTCGATTTAGGAAATTCTCGCAAATTACACATTGGTTAAGCGAAATCACCCGCGTCTCAACGTATAACGCTAGCAAGGTATTCCACGATCGTTCCTAAATCGATCTTTGCTGGCCCAAAATATTCTCTTGACAATCCTTATGGTCAAAGTGTCATTTCTCATTCAAATTTTCTAGGTCCACGTACCCGACCCTGCATCAATCTTTCCCTTTTGATCAATTAACTCGGGAGTGGCCAACTCCGGGCGAGTTACAACTGAAACACGTCGATCGATATCCTTCCATTCAACAGCCTCGAGAGGGTCGGGATTCGGAATGTCACATGCATTGTCATTGATCTTCTTCAGGATGTGGCGGGGACCGACCTTCTTAAGCTTCAGCTTGTTATAGGTGCCAACACAAAAACGCTCCTTACTTAGGAAAAACATCACCTCATCACCATCTTAAAAAACCTTGGGATGATGCCGTTTGTTAGAATCATCCTTATACTTCGAATTATAAGCAATAAGTTGTCTAGCCACATCTGCTTGAACTTCCATAATTTTCACTGCAAGATTTTTGGCCAAGACATTATAACTGGGGATCTTTGGCAGAGGAACCAAATCAAGAGTATGTTGTGGAGTTCACCCATAGATAACTTTAAAAGGAGATTTACTAGTTGAACGATTAATAATGTTGTTGAAAGAGAACTCAGCAGGAGCAATATATCGATCCCACTGCTTGGGCATGTCGCTAAAGAGACAACGAATAATATCAGCCATGGTACGTTTGATGACTTCCATCTAACCATTAGTCTATGGATGGAAAGAACTATTGTACTATAAATCAATTCCAAATAATCGCCATAAAGTCCGTCAAAAGTAGCTTAGGAACTTGGTGTCAAGATTAGAGGTGATTGTCTTGGGCATACCATGCAAGCGGATTCCTTCACGAAAGAATAAACTCGCCACATGTGAAGCATCCGAAGTCTTCTTACAAGGAATGAAATGTGCCATCTTCGAAAATCTATCAACTAACACAAAAATAGAGTCGAAACTGCTTTGCGTTCGAAGGAATCCCAACAAAAAATTCATGAAAATATCTATCCAAGTACCAGTAGGAATAAGCAGAGGAGTATATAAGTCAGTGTTCTGAGAATGACCCTTAGCAGTCTGGCAAGTATAACACTTATTAACGAATAGCCCCACATCCCTTTTCAGTTGGGGCTAATAGTACCTTTTCTCAACCAATGCCACAGTTGTGTCACGACCCAAGTGTCCACCCAAGATACCCATTCACAAGGACTCAATTCTATGTCCAAACATCACATGCCAGCAGATGTAGTCACCATTATTGGTACTCGAGATATTGTGTCTGGAGAGGTGGATAGATAGGACTACTAGTTGCTCAATCAGGACCCTAACTTTATTGTGAGCCAAAAACGTTGATGGACAAAGTTCGGTATTGGTAACGTAGTCAATGACATTCTCCAAACACTTCAAAAAGAAATCTAACATGCCTCAACTGGATAAATTCACTTATTTTACACAATTCTTTTGGTCATGCCTTTTCCTCTTTACTTTCTATATAGGTGGGCCAGGTCTAAAGTCGGACTTTAGACTGTCAACCTATCTATATATACCATGAAGTTCTCGAATAAATTGTTCTCGCAAAGAGTCACAAGGAGTGCATAATCTGTTCCCAAAGAACAATAACTTGTTTTGAATGATCATATACCCATTACAACCTGTTTGAGAACACTTCTCCTATATTTCACTAAAATAATCATCGACAGCAAAAAGAAAACAAAGATGATCAAAACCAACGACATTATTTTGCATGGTCACCAATGTCTCAACACGTCAACAAAGGGCATCTGCGACTTTATTCAAGTGTCCTGCATTATGGCGAAGCACAAAATTAAATTGCTCTAAAAAGGAGACCCATCGCGCATGCATCCTATTTAGATGTTTTGACTTTTTATATACTTAAAAGCCTGATCACTGTTGACCCCTGACTTTCGATTAGTCTTTTTTTAGTTTATTTTTGAAACATTCATAAAAAATTCATAAAAAATTGAAAAATTAAAAAAATCAACTTTGGTGGCCTTGGCCAAGCCTAAGGAACCATTTTTGACGAAAAACTATTTTTTTTTTCATATTTTACACGTTTTTTAGTATTTATAGAAAATAGAAAAATACTAAAAAATTCAATAAAAATAGCATTTAATGTCACAAAATATAGAAAAATAGTCAATATTTTTCCTTTAATTCTTTTGTATTCTTGACCTCATAAAAAGTCCAAATTCAAGTTCAATTTTATGTGCTCTTTTATTACACGTATGATTGAATTTGATAAAAAAAAGTCAATTGAGTCTTTTAATTTGTAAAATTTTGGCATTTTTAGGATCTTGACATTCAATATGATTGTTCCTCATTGTAATTTAGCCCAATTATTCACACAAATTACTCAATTGCATGAATTGAGTAAAAATTACATATTTAAATGATTTAGTCCTTGAATTTGGGTATACTTGAAATTACTTTCAATTTAGGGACTATCTTCACAAATTGAAACCACTGCCCTATGTTTTTCACCATCCTGAATCGATTGGCATGGGTGATTTGATCCAATTTGACCGTTCAAGCTTTTAATTTCACAATTTTTCTAATTGTAATTAAGGACAAATTTGCTGATTTCGTAGAAATTAATATGAATTTTTGGGCAAAATCACATTTTTGGATAATAATCATGTCATAAGTTAGATTTTGAGGTTTAATTTGAAAAAATTTCCCGTGAATTAGGGTTAATTTTGAAAAATCAAGTCAGAACTGGTCCTGACTGGTCAGACCATCCGGTCAGACCGGTCGAACCGGTCTACTACAGTATCATCTTCTTCCTTAGACTCCTGTTGATGTGGACATCGAACCATATTGAGGAGGAGGTGCTAGGGACCCGTTATTTTATCTGTTTGGTCCAATTACTCGAGTAAGGGCAAGGAAATTCAAGCAAGCTGTCGGCATCATAGTTCAAGATCTTTGGAGTGGAGGTGATCTTGATTCGTGAATTGAAGATTCTGAAGCTCCTTGGGCAACACGATTACACTTAGTCTCGTGAATTCTGAACGGATTTAGGGCTAATGAGCTTTGACTGGGCTCAAATTTGGTTGACTGAAGTGAAATGGCATCCTTATCAATACTCATGGCCTATGGCCATGAACTGCGATGGATTTCGGCCATTCAACATCGTTTAGATGGACTTTTAGGCCTTTTTTCTATTTTTAGGTGAAATTTTTTATTAATTAAGGTTATTTTCGTCTTTTTTCCCTTTTAGGTTTAGCACCATATATGAAGGTGCTATGAGTTTTTGAGAACGTAACATTGATTCAGAATTTTATGCAAAGAGGTTTTCTCTTCTTCGAGTTATCTTAAGGACTAGATTTTATCAAGGTTTTCTTGTGGCGATCGATCGACTTATCAAGCAAGATCGCGGATTTTCTTGTTCCACACATATAAAGGTTGGATTGCTTGACACAGGTTCGTCAACAGGTCACGCTCTTACCAAGTTTACCAATCACAGGTTCTATTAGAGGTCGAGATTCGCAATTTGAAGCCCTAGATCTTCGTAGAACGGTAAGTTTCTACAGCGATTTACATCATCTGTTATCAGATTTTGTAGAAGCGTGCATTGATGTGTGCTATCATTAAAAAGAACATTAAGTCTTGAGATGATTATTTATCGCATATTGAGTTTGCATATATTAGGAGTGTACATTCTGCTACTAAATTCACACCATTTGAGGTTGTCTATGGTTTTAATCCATTAACTCCGTTAGATTTAACCCCTTTGCCTGCTGATGAGCGTTTGGATTTAGATAGTGCTAAGAAGGCCGAATTTGTGAAGACATTGCATGAGAAGACACAGTTGAATATTGAACACAAGATAGAGTAATATGCAAAGCAGGCTGACAAGGGCCGTAAGAAAGTAGTGTTTGAACTCGGTGATTGGATTTGGATTCGTATGCGCACGGAGCATTTTCCCGAGCGGCGACGTTCTAAGTCATTACCACGAGGGGATGAACCATTCATGGTGTTGAAGATTGTCAACGATAATACCTACAAACTTGATCTTCCAAGTGAGTATGGTATTAGTGCTACTTTTAATGTTCCTAACTAGACTTTTTTCGATACAGGTGATGATTTGAGGACAAATCCTTTGCACGGGAGAGGGAATGATATGGACATCGAACCATATCGAGAAGGAGGTGCTAAAGACCCGTTGTTCTATTCGCTTGGTCCAATTACTCGAGCAAGGGCGACGAAATTCAAGCAAGCTATCGGCATCATGGTTCAAGATCTTTGGAGTGGAGATGATCTTGATTCAGGAATTGAAGATTCTGAAGCTCCTTAGTGCAACACGATTACACTTAGTCTCGTGAAATCTGAACGGATTTAGGGCTAACGAGCTCCGAATGGGCTCAAATTTGGTCAGCTGAAGCGAAACGGCATCCCGATCAATACTCTTAGCCTAAGGCTATGATCTGTGATGGATTTCGGCCATTCAACATCATTTAGATGGACTTTTAGGTCTTTTTTTCTATTTTTAGGGAATTTTTTTATTAATTAAGGCTATTTTCGTCCTTTTACCTTTTTAGATTTTGCACCATATATAAGGGTACTTATGAGTTTCTAAGAACACAACATTGACTTAGAATTTTATACAGAGAGATTTTCTCTTCTTCGAGTTCTCTTAAGGAATAGATCTTATCAAAGTTTCCTTATGGCGATCGATCAACTTATCGACCAAGATCGCGGATTTTCTTGTTTGTGAAGTCTACAACATGGATTGGTTGACACAGGATTGTCAACAGGTCATGCTCATACAGAAGTTACCGATCATAGGTTCGATTGGGGGTCGAGGTTCACAATTCACAATCCCTGGATCTTCGTAGAATGATTAGTTTCTGCAGCGACTCACATCATCTGTGCAGATGAACAATGTGGAGCCGAGCTTTGATGGTAGAATTGATCAACTGATCGACCATAATTGAAGACACAATGTGTTAGTGGTCTGCCCTAAAAATCAATTAAGATTGATACTCTAACTTTAGTTGTGAATTAGGTTGTGTTGGAAACTCGACTTTCACTATACTTATGTAGTCATAATGTCTTGCTAGAGATCGCTTATGACTTGTGGGCCAAAAGAGTTTTTGGACATACTGCTAATGTCTAGTGAACCTACATGGTCGCACACAATAGGGAATTGATTTCTTTTTTTATCTGTGCCTTGATCTACTTAAGAAGTAATGTCATGCCCCGAACCTGTCAGGCACGCAAAATACCACTAGGGTCTTCTTGTCTCGGCGGTACCTGGGATCCGTCGGCCAAAATTTATAACATCTAAATGATACACACATACGGAAGCGATAAAACTTCTTCATGCAATTCAATCTTAAGATGACTCAAGACATAGGGTACGTCTTCTTATAAATGCCGAGTACAAGTTCAGATGGTACAACTCTAACTCCGAGGTAACATGAAATCTCTAAAGTCACAAAAGTGTAAATTCATTTCCTATAATTACTTCTTCAAATACCGATCATTGGCAGGCTCAGATTTCCATCGCCTAGGACCTGAAAAAGTTAATCCCATGATGGGGTGGGATATGAATCTCAACAAGTTTACCCCAAACCTAGACTAGGCCATTAGTCCTCCCAAATTATGCAATAAAAGAATAGACAATGATTCATTGACAAAACAACACATGACAATAAAACATCAAGGCACCTTGATACGTCTAGCGTAATGCAGTCACGATTCAAGGACAATCATATCATCACAACCAAACTTCATACTAGCACAACATTAAATTCATAAGCAAAGGTGTGTCCTCAATTTCATCACAACTTTCAAATCCAATGGCCAAGCCTGCGTCAATACGCATCAGGCTAATCACGAATTTAATCCCAATAGCCACGCTCGCATCAGTATGCTTTAGGCTAATCAAGGTCTCGATTGGCAACCCGCTTTCTGACGTATCAAGTTCTAAATGCCATTTCGATACTTGTGTCGACACGTATCAAGACTATCCCTCATTCTGACACATCAGGATATCAATTCTCCTTTCAATAGCTATGCTCGCGTCAATATGCCTTAGGCTTAGTCCGCATCATTACGCCTCAGACCATTAAATTGACAAACCTACGTTAAACGTATCAGGTTTTCAATGTCATTCCCGACCTGTGTCGACACAAAATCAATCTCGTCCCGCGTCTCAACACAACAGGACATTGAACACCACAACCCTGTATCTCAACGTATCAGGGTACTAGGCATCACAACCCCGCGTCTCAATGTATCAAGGTGCCATAAGCTCTTAGGCTCACAAGTCAAACTCCCCTCTTAAGGAACTTCATAATCGAGTACAATTTTCATTAGCCAAGTAATGAATCATTATCACGCGAGACGTTAAGGCCAAATGCCCACAAGGTGATATCAAGTACAGAACAAGACAGTAAATCTAACGGTTTGTTCTCTTACCAACTCATTCATATTTCTCAACAATCACCATTCAAGGCCAAATAGCACATAGCCATACCAGCATCCATGTCAATGGAATGCACACAACAATAATTTAGTCGTGAGAGTTGTAATTTCTCACCATCAAGAGTATACACGACTCACACCTCCATTATCTCAGTCGATCAAGAACAATCAATGCAATAGACTCCCAAATTCATCAATATATCATCCAAACGCATCCAGTAGTGTCCTAACTTCCTTGCAAAGGTTTAGGAGTCACTTACTTTTCAATTTAATATGTAAAATTCCCTCCAAGACTCCTTCAAATATTCGGTTTCCTTGATCCCAAAATAGGACAGCTATGCGATCTAATCGAAAGTTCGTCAAACCATCAATTTTTCTATTCCAATGACCAATTCACAGAGTATACACCTCATTAACATATCGATTGACATCCTCATAAGCCTCAACGATGAAATTGGAGCTCAATTCCATCACGTACAACCCTTAAAGTTTTGGTATGCATAGAACCGAAACAGGGCATTTTCGGTTCTGTGCATATCTCACTCAATCAACCTATAAGCTACCATAAATCCTCAAATTATCTACTAAAATACTTGCTAAAATAAGGTTCAAGGTGTTAGAGAGCCTCACCGAAAGTTTGAAGCCAAGGCGATGCCCGAAAGTGCTCGAGCAACGCTAATTCTCACACGCCTACCGCCGGCCAGTTTCTGTCCATCAAAGACGACATCATTTCATCATCAAATCTCCATCAAATTCAGCCCAAATTTTTATCACAAGTCAGTCTACATGTGCCTTGATGTCCAGAAAATTTGGCAGAAAGATTCGAACGATTAGAGGTCCTACGGAGTCTAAACAACAGCTTACCTCCAGCTGCGACGTTTTCCGTCGACTCTCGGGAATATGGCTGGCCGGAGCTCCTCAGTGAGTCAAATTCCGTGATTCAATTTGGAGATTTTCGGCAATAGGATGAGGAAAACGCAGGTGGTCTGCTCAGTGGCAGGAGGTCACCGAAGACGGCAGTCGACGGTAGCGAAGTCGACGGCAGAGTTTGGTCGGATGGGTGTTGCTCTTGGCATGAAGAAGAAGAAGAAGAAGACGAAGAATGGCTATGGTGATGAGGTTCTCGGCAGAATGAGAGAATAAGAGGGATATATGCACAAATTTGAGGGGCAACCGTGAAGAATGTTAGGTTAAAAGTTGTCCAATTAATGTCAACTCTTCATCTATTGACACTTGTCTCTATGTCAATCAATGGCTCATCCAAGGGCTATGAGTTTTCTTGATTTTTGGCAGCCTATAGGGTGTTGTCAATGACCAAAATGCCCTCATCCTTTTATTAAAGCAAGGCCAAAACTTGAGAGGTAAAATGGTAATTTTACCCTCGACGTCCGGAACGTCATTTTTCTAATTCTAATTTTCTTCGATGAGGCAACGTCTAATTCAATTAGAACGTTGGAATCTTTATTTTTTATTTTTTAATTTTCAAATTCCATTTCGTATTTGAAGCCTCTAGGGGTCAAAAATTCGGAATGTCACAACTCTTCCCCCTTAAAGAAATTTTGTTATCGAAATTTGCAACCTTCTAACCATCTAGTTCTTTGGAGTATTGGCGTCTCATCCATCCTCATTCTTCCGAATAATTCCTTTGATGACTTGACGATCTTACTTGTCCTTTCCGACCAAAGTCATTTTTTCCTAGAACTTGTCTCTTTCAGTCCCCAATTTATATTTGCTTCTCTCCATTCTCTTTCAATATTCATAACATCTGTCAATAGTTCATCCTCGAGCGTTCACGTCATCTCTTCCATTTGTCCATCACCATTTTTACTAAACCCTCGCCAAAATGTACTCTTTAATGTCCATGCCATTCGACGTATCAATCCTTTCAAGGGCATGTCTTTTTCTTGTCGGCACGTTTGATACTTGACCTCATGTTCAACTAATCAAATTTTCAGTCCATTCCATTGATAATATCAATGCAAGTTTGGCACACCTTTGTGCCATCCCAAGGGACACCATAATTCTCCATTTGAATTTTTGATGAGGTCATTTCTTTAAGTTTCTCTTCAATATTGGAGTCGTACTCTTGTCCATGGGACTTTAAGGTTTCTACCCTCAACTTTGAGTTTTTTTTTTCAGGTATCCGAAAATCTAGATTTCCTCCATGTTCTATCCATTTCCATAACCCCTTAAATGTTAGGGTTTGTTCATCGCAACATCTCAATTCATTTCTGACTTCAAGCTTGATGCTTTAGGTTGTTATCAAACTAGTCAATTGGCAACCTTTCAATTTAGGAGTTAAATCTCTTATTTCCTTGGGCAAAGCCTATCCTTTATCTGCCAAATGCATGATGCTCAATTTTCACTTATATGCATCTGCTACTTAAATCACCCTTTTCTAGGAGATATAGGATATCATCCTTAGTCCTTAGGCAATCTCCTTCACACATGTTGTTCCTCATTCAATTTTTTGGGGCAATCACATTCCTTAAATTCTTATGGTTTATGTAAACTTGAAACCTCTCCATATGAGTCGTGTTTTCCAACTTCGTCCTAAGAACATTTGCAAGCCAACTCCAATCATGCATTAGACGTTCCAACTCATATAGCTTTACTATCACGACGTATTCGCATAGCCCACTTCAGTTTGCCTTACTACGCCTCAAATTTCCTTGCTGCGTCACGTCATTATGATTTACTCGACCCCTTTTTAATTCCAAATAGGAACACTATTGTCAGCGTAGCCATCAACTTGACTTAAGTTCTCGAAAACTTTTTTCGTATTCATTCATCCATGGAATTGCTTTTATAGGAAATCTTCCCCCGATCCATACATAACAATTCACCAATTTCAAGAAACTTTCAATTATCGCAACTCACATCGATCTTAATCAATTCATCACTTATTCCATTCCTCAAGGGCTCCATAGGGATTTAATTTTCTAGAAATTTCACTACTGAGGAATCTTACCCCATCAAGCCCACAACTCGTGCTCTTCACAATTAGCAGCACATAATGAGCATTTCCTTAGAGTCCGTAGGATACTCTCGAAAGTTATTCATGTTTCTCATGACTCGTTAAATGAGTTTATTCATCGTCTCTAAAGGCGGTAACAATTAATCCAATTATTCATTGGATACTCAATCTGACTTTTATCCATTTCTTTCTACCGGGTGTCGAATCTTCAAACTGTTATTCATACTTTTCACTTGATAGCTCAAACCTTGGCCCTCTACTCTCATGAGTCCCTACTTGAACTACACAACATTCTGTTCATTTTTGTCACTCTTTTCTCAAGAAACATTAGTACCTTGATCTCTTGGTTTCACAACTAGCTAATGCGACCTTATCTCAATTTCGTCCATTCAACTAAACATCGACATCATTTTGGAATTCAATGTTGTTCACAGGACAACTTCTCGGACTTGACTTTCAAAAACCATTCAAGCTTCTGTCCTCTTCGTTAGGCCAAACGTTTCTTTTTAGCACCAAGGCAATTGATATTTTTTTTTCTTCCTTCTACACTAGGATCTCTTATTCTATGAAGGAAACTATACACTTTAGTGGCATTTTTTTACTTTGAATCCATCTTATCTTTCTTATCCTATAGGACATCCGTCTTGGAGTCTCGCCAACAACAGTTCTCTTACTTCCGGATTCTAATGCCACCACACTTAGCATTCTCCTTCCAATAGTTCAGCCACCTCAAGTGACAAGTTTCATTCTTCCTTGGTCTCCACAAATTCAAATTTCAGATATTCAATTCGACTTCCTCCAGTCGCCTTGCGATTACAATCTAAACACCATTTTTGCTCATTCATCCATTCATTAAAATCGCAAGTAACTGGGACCATCAAGTCCATTCACTTTTCTTTCCATTAATGATCATGTCATGATCCAATTGTCCTTAAGGACAACGACTTATTCTCTAGGGGTGATAATTCGCAATGCCACTTTTAGTGGTTTCGATTCAACCTCAATCAATCTCATAAAATCCACAAGGTCTGACAGACTGACATATCAATCTCCTTATTATTCCTCACGACAACAAAATGTTAATCACCATAAGCCTTATGTCATAGCAACGGCATTTCCTTACAGGCACATTCTATGTTCCATAAGTGAAGTTCTCTTTTCTCACAATCCATGAGCAAAAATTCTCTTACTTATTCCTCTTCCGATCATCCACTTCTTTCCTTAATGTCCATTACGGTTAATCAGATTCAAGAATAATAATTAGCCATAAGGCTTTCAATTCCAATCTACTCAAAGACTTCACGTCTCATTTAAAGGGTCCTTGACCACTCTTAATACTCTCAGACGACCTTGAGAACACTGTCTCATAATGATCAACCTTCCTCAGGTCCTTTCAAAGCTATTAAAGTTCAAGCAATCCTTACTCTCGAGTAACCTTAGAAAGGCACTTTCCATGGAACAATTCAACGAAGATAGTCCAGGCAAATATCATGCCTTCAAGGGAAATTCTTCCTTTGGTGACCTTTCATTAATCATCGACAACCTCTTCAGGCTAATAGCTATTAGAGTCGCTTCTCTTCCTCAATGAATTCAATACCTCTAAGATTCTTTTCTAAATTCTCAATCTAGAGAAAGACAGTTTAGGCATCATTTTCTTCATCGAACCTTAGTCAATCTCAGTCTTATACATCGTTTCACTAGCTTTCCATTGAGCGATTTTCATTTTCTACCGCCTTTTTTATTATCTCTACCATTCACTTTGCTAGCAAAAGCAACTGCAGTCTTAGTGACTCAGATAACAATGGCAGCTCCTTCTCGAGTCTACCTATCAATCTACTTCTCATTTCTATTCAAAGTTCTCATGACCCTTTCAACTCTTAGGTTTTGTACAGTCCACAAGCTTAAGCCAAATGTTTTTCTAGCACTCGTATTCTGGTTACTCATCTTTACTTAATTCTCACGACTCCCTTCAGTTCTAGAGTCTCTCATATCTTGCATACTCGAGCCAATGCTCCTCTAGTGACCATTCTCTTATCGTTCAACTTCATTAGGTCCTTATAGCACTCAAACCACTACAATTCCTTCTAGGAATTAAAGACTTAAGTCATCTACTCGAGTCTAGCAGTCTCAAGCTGCTCATCTCATCATCTATCACCATCAAACAACCATCTAGTGCTCCCTATGCAATTCTCAACTAATTACCAATTATCTAAGGATTCCAAATCATCCTTAAGCAGTAGCTACATATCAAACCAACCTCAACTAGGCAGTTTCTCAATTAACAATCAACTACTAAGCAAGCCTTAGCTCGGCAACTATCAAACAAGTACTCAAGGCATCAATTCAATGAGTTAATCACTCATATATTAAGTGTAGAGGCATCTGCCACTCTATCATAAACGTGACAGGCTATTTCATTCTCAACAGATATCAGCGAAGCAATATTCAATACGATACTTGCTCAAACAGGTCAAACAAACGTGTCAAAAGTTTCTGTTTCTCAAACAACACTCATTGCTAAATATGAAGTTCTTAGCCATGCCAATTACAAGCGTCATCACAAATGTCATGCAACTTTTGGAAATTCACTCTAAGGATCACTTCGGTGCATTACATCTCTTAACCATAATTGGACTCGACTTGATACCTAGACTTTCACTTTCAAGTTATGACTTGGGTCATTCCTACTTCTTACCATCTTAGAAGCCTACTAGGAGTCGCTCCTTGTCTGGACCTCTCTGTCCCGGCGATCACTCCCCGCTCTCATCAGTCCTGGCCGTTGCAGGTTGTCCCAAGTCATATATCTACGGAGAAAGCCCCGTTCCACATGTCCCATACCATGTTTCATTACAGTTTATAGGTATCCCATTAACTTGTCTCACACCAATCGACAATTTATTAAGTCCAACAACGTTAAGTTCATGCATGCACTCTCATCAACTTTCGTTTCAAAACCACAAACACATGCAGGCATGTTCGTTCTCACCACTTGTCATACCACAATCGTCTCCACATCAAGCATTATCCATAAAAAATCTTTTGTTCCACAAAGACCATCGCCTCCCACAGTTCAATTGACTATATTCAACTATATACCGCAAATCTAGTTGCTATTCAAGTCAAATCCATATGCATTCGATCACAACTGATCTTTAATCTAAAAATTCCTTCCTCGCTTTCCTGTATACACCTCATTTCATACCATCCAAGGTCATCAATAGCAACCGATAACTAAACCATCAGGATACAACGCAATTAAAGCCTGAATCGACTAATGCCAATCATCTCTTTATAACTCATACTCTCTAAGTTGGGTCATTGACAAACCACAATCACAATCATATAACCCAATCGACCCTTCATTCATAAGCTATTCTCTAGCAACCTCAAATCTAGGCTTATGACTCCTCAATTTCTATTCACTTCCTTGTGAGCCTTATTCATAAAATCACTCAAGATCATCCATTAAATCGGCACTAGGACCATTAGAATACTACACAAGTTCAAGCCTATAGTCCTCAAGATTCAGCAATCTATGCTTATCCCTCAAGGTCTTACTACCTAATTATCTTCAAGTCATCGTTCATTATCACTCTAAGTCTCAATCACATTGGATCGAGCTGATCTTGCTCTGATACCACTTAAACGGGGATGTTACGCCCCGAACCTGTCAGGTACGCAAAATCCCACTAGGGCCGTCTTGTCTCGGTGGTACCCAAGATCCGTTGGCCAACAATTTATAACTTCTAAATGATACAAACATATGGAAGCAATGACACTTCTCTATGCCATTCAATCTTAAGATGACTCAGGACATATGGTACATCTTCTTATAAATACCGACTACAGGTTCATAAGGTACAACTCTAACTCCAAGGTAACATGAAATCTCTAAAGTCGCAAAAATATAAATCCATTTCCTATAATTACTTCTTCAAATACTGATAATTGGCAGGCTTAGATTTCCATCGCCTATGACCTGAAAAAGTTAATTCCACGATAGGGTGAGATACGAATCTTAGCAAGTTCACCCCAAACCTAGACCAGGACATTAGTCCTCCCAGATTATGCAATAAAACAATATACAATGATTCATTGATAAAACAACACATGACAATAAAACATCAAGGCACCTCGATACGTCTTGCATAATGCAGTCATGATTCAAGGACAATTATATCATCACAACCAAGCTTCATACTAGCACAGCATTAAATTCATAAGCAAAGGTATGTCCTCAATTTCATCACATTCAATTTCAATGGCCAAGCCCGCGTCAACATGCATCAGGCTAATCACGAATATAATCCCAATGGCCAAGCCCTCCTTAGTACGCCTTAGGCTAATCAAGGTCTCGATTGGCAACCCGCTTTCTGACGCATCAGGTTTCAAAGGCCATTTCGATACTTTTGAGGACACGTATCAAGATTATCTCGTGTTCTGATGTATCAGGATATCAATTCTCTTTTCAATAGCTATGCCCGCGTCAATACGCCTAAGGCTCGGTCCGCGTCATTACGCCTCAGACCATCAAATTGACAAACTTGCGTTAAATGTATTAGATTTTCAATGTCATTCCCGGCCTGTATCGACACATAATCAATCTCGTCCCGCGTCTCAACGTATCAAGACATTAGCCACCACAATCTTGCGTCGCAACGCATCAGGGTACTAGCCATCACAACTCCGCGTCTCAATGCATCAGGGTGCCACAAGCTCTTAGGCTCACAAATCAAACTCCCCTCTTAAGGAACTTCATAATCGAGTACAATTTTTATCAGCCAAGTAATGAATCATTATCACGCGAGACGTCAAGGCCAAATGCCCACAAGGTGATATCAAGTACACAACAAGACAATCAATCTAACGATTTGTTCTCTTGCCAACTCATTCATATTTCTCAACGGTCGCCATTCAAGGCCAAATATCACATAGCCATACCAACATTCATGTCAATCGAATGCACACAACAATAATTTAGCCATGAGAATTATAATTTCTCACCATCAAGAGTATACACGACTCACACCTCCATTATCTCAGTCGATCATAAACAATCAATGCAATAGACTCCCAAATTCATCAATATATCATCCAAACGCATCCAGTAGTGTCTTAACTTCATAACAAATATTTAGGAGTCACTTACTTTTCAATTTAATCCGTAAAATTCCCTTCAAGACACCTCCAAAGATTCGGTTCCCTTGATCCCAAAACAGGACAGCCGTGTGACCTAATTCAAAGTTGGTCAAACCATCAATTTTTCTATTCCAATCACCAATTACGGAGCATACACCTCACTAACATATCGATTGACATCCTCATAAGCCTCAACGATGAAATTAGAGCTCAATTCCATCACGTACAGCCCCCAAATTTTCGGTATGCACAGAACCGAAATAGGGTATTCTCGGTTCTGTGCATATCTCACTCAATCAGCCTATAAGCTACCATAAATCCTCAAATTATCCACTAAACTACTTGCTAAAATAAGGTTCTTGGTGTTAGAGAGCCTCACCAAAAATTTGAAGCCAAGGCGTCGCCTGAAAGTGCTCGAGCAACGCCAGTTCTCACATGCTTACCGCCGATCAGTTTTTGTCCATCAAAGGTGACATCATTTCATCATCAAATCTCCGTCAATTTCAGCCCAAATTTTTACCACAACTCAGTGCCCTTGATGTCCACAAAATTTGGCTGAAAGATTCGAAATATTAGAGGCCCTACGAAGTCTAAACAGTAGCTTACCTCCAGCTGCGACGGTTTCCGTCGACTCTCAGGAAATAGCTGGCCAGAGCTCCTCAGTGGGTCAAATGCCGTGATTTAATTTGGAGGTTTTTGGCAAGAGGATGAGGAAAACGCAGGTGGTCTACTCAGTGGCAGCAGGTAATTGAACATGGCGGTCGACGGCAGCGAAGTCAGCGGTAGAGTCTGGTTGGACGGGTGCTGCTCTCGGCATGAAGAAGAAGAAGAAGAAGAAGATGAAGAATGGCTATGGTGATGAGGTTCTCGGCAGAATGAGGGAATAAGAGGGATATATCCACAAATTTGAGGGGCAACCATGAAGAATATTAGGTTAAAAGTTGTCCAATTAATGTCAACTCTTCATTCATTGACACTTATCTCTATGTCAACCAATGGCTCATCCATGGGCTGTGATTTTTCTTGATTTTTGGTAGCCTATAGGGTGTGGTCAATGACCAAAATGCCTTCATCCTTTTATTAAAGTAAGGCCAAGACTTGAGGGTCAAAATGATAATTTTACCCTCGACGTTCGGAATGTCGTTTTTCTAATTCCAATTTTCTTCGATGATGCGACGTCTAATTCGATTAGAACGTTGGAATCTTTATTTTTCATTTTTCAATTTTGAGATTCCATTTCATATTTCAAGCCATCGAGGGGTCAGAAATTCAGAATGTCACAAGTAGAGTTTTATTTATTCTCATATTACAAATATCTACATAATCGTGCGCGTTATGAGATAATGATTAAACGCACGATTCACTGGAGGGTTTAGAGGACGTCGTGGGCCCATGTCGTTATGTCATGGGGCCCAAATAATGAAGTGCAGGGTTACGAGTAATAACCCTAGAGACGCCTCAAACCGGTCGTCATTATGTTTTTTCCCAAAGGAGAAAAACAAATAACAGTTCTCTGTTCAGGTGATTTTGAGATACATTTCAAGATCTAAAAGCTAATACTTTGATCGTTGGAGAATTTAGTTTGTGTGTGGATATATCGATAGAGGCGCAATACTTAGGGCTCTGATCCAAACACAACTGACCATCAATTCGAAGCAAATCTAAAAGGTACGTTCGATAGACATATAGATCTTGTTTAGGGTTTCGTTCTGCCGCGTTTTATGAATCTAGGAAATCCTTCAGTGGTATCAGAGCTGCTTGTGTTATATCGAAATTGAATAGAAAACCATAATTCTCGATGCATGTGATGTATGCCTAGAGTGATTCTTAATTAGGGTTAGATGAATTGGGAATACAAGTTGATATGTTCAATTCGAAAAAATTTCACATTGAAATGAAATGAACTTGAATTCTTGCGATGATGTGGATTAATGTGATTGATCCGGATGCGTTCTGTTAGGGAAATAGAATTACAAATTCTGTTTAGGGTTCTAAAAAGGAAAAAAAAAACATGAACGACCTTAAGAACGATTTAGTTGAAATCGTTCCCCCTAGTAGGGTTGGTAAGGGGACGGATATGTTCTTGGTAAAACGAAATTAAGAATCAGCGAGACCACCGCAAGGGACGTTGCTCCTTCAAACCCCTCAAGGGGGCTCTGCCCCTTGACCCTGCAAGGGGCGCTGCCCCTTTAAACCCCTCAAGGGGGCACAACCCCCTTGACCCCTGCATGTATTGTTCATTCCCAGTATAATTGTTATACCTTTGTTCTGATAAATGATTATGTTCATAACATGCATACATTCATCACTGTTTATAAACACTGCGAAAGTCCTTGATAAAATTAAGTATTAATACGATGCCTTTCCAATCATACACCTATCAATGCTTAAATCGTCAAAAGATGGGTCTGCCAAAGCAGGGTGCATTTACCTATTTGAGTAAGGTAGGATGGATAATGGTTATCCATATGTCAAAATTGATTTACTTAACAAGGTTATCAAAATGGTTTTGGGTCTTGAGGCACAGGGTTAGGGGATAAGACATGAGATGTCAAATCCAACAACTAGGAATTGTATTCGATACAATTGACAAAGAGTTGTCTGCCTAAATAACTAAGTCTTGAGCGGTAAGCTAAAGTTTACTCGAGTCTTCGTGAAATATGGATCTTCGTCCACTAAACTTATGGGGAAAATTTTTATAAAAGTATAATGGGAGTTGATTATAAACTATATTAATGAACAATTCACTTTAAATATTTATTATAGATAATGTCAAATACCTCCGCATCAAGCTTTTCAGTGCGATCTGTCCTTGAGAAGGCAAATTGAATGGTTCAAACTTTTGGGACTGGTATAGAAACTTGAGAATTGTTCTCAAGAGGAAGAAAATGGATTATGTTCTGGAGAAACCACTCCATCAGAAGGCACCTGTTTCCAATGCTCCCCATATTGAAAGAAATGCTTACTAGAAGCATAAAGATGATGCATTGGATGCATCTTGTCTAATGCTAG
The DNA here is from genome assembly GCA_028455895.1 of Rhodomyrtus tomentosa. NCBI lineage: Eukaryota > Viridiplantae > Streptophyta > Magnoliopsida > Myrtales > Myrtaceae > Rhodomyrtus > Rhodomyrtus tomentosa. The sequence continues at coordinate 39,860,408 of JAPCWY010000003.1, read as the reverse complement.
CTACCATGAACTCAGACCTTCAGAAATATTTTGAGAACGTAGATGCTTATGATATGATCATGAACCTGAAAAATTTATTTTAGGAGCAGGCACACATTGAAAGGTACCAGACGGTAAAGGCCTTAATTGAGTGCAAGCTAGCAAGTGGGAGCTCAGTTAACGACTAGGCTTCCCATTAGTCAAGAGTTGGCTACTGACATTATTCTTCAGTCATTGCCTCATGATTATGACACGTTTGTTATGAACTATAACATGCATAATCTTTATAAGACTTTGACTGAATTGCATGGGATACTCAAAACTGACCCCTAATGTTCTCATGGTTCAAAAGGTAAAAGGCTTTAAGAAGCCAAGCTTGGTCAAGGATAAGGGCAAGGGAACTAAGCCTAAGCCCAAATCCAAGACCAAGACGGGTCCGACTGTTGATGTTGTCTGCTTCCATTATGATAACAAGGGACATTGGAAGAGGAATTGCAAGAAATATTTGGAGGACCTGAAGAAGAAGGGAAGTGAGAATTCCACTTCAGGTATTTATGTTATATAAGTAAATATTACTACTAATTCTACTTCATGGGTATTAGATACCAGTTGTGGTACTTACATTTGTATAAATGTGCAGGGACTGAAACGAAGTAGAACACTAGCAAAAGGTGAAGTAGAACTATGCATTGAAAATGGAGCAAGAGTTGCTGCATTAGCTGTAGGAACATATGATGTAGCTTTACCTTTTGGCATTGTTTTAAAGTTGAACAATTGCTACTATGTACCTGCTATACGCAGGAATATTATTTCTATTTCTTGTTTGGACAAGGAAAGTTTCTATTTTGATATAAAGAACAACAGTTGTTCATTTTATCTTAATGGATTGTTTTATGGTGGCGTCCATATTGTGGATGAGATATATGTTCTAAATTTTGATGTGCCAATATATAATATAAATACAAAAAGGTTAAAATCTAATGATTTAAATCCGATCTACCTATGGCATTATCGATTAGACACATAAATGAGAAAAGAATTCACAAGCTCTATACCGATGGACCATTAAATTCATTTGATTTTGAATCATATGATACATGTGAATCTTGTTTAGTTCGTAAAATGACAAAAGCTCCTTTTACTAATCAAAGTGAAAGGGCAAAAGAATTGTTGGCCATTATACATATTGATGTATGTGGACCACTAAGTTCTATCGTTAGAGAAGGTTATCAGTACTTCATTACATTTATTGATGATTTCAGTAGATATTAATATATTTATTTGATGAAACATAAATTTGAGTCCTTTGAAAAGTTCAAGGAATTTCAAAATGAAGTACAAAATCAACTTAGCAAGAATATCAAGGCTCTTTGATCTGATCGAGGAGAAGAGTATCTAAGTCAAGAGTTCAATGACCATCTTAAGGAGTGTGGAATAGTTTCACAGCTCACTCCCCCTGGAACATCACAGTGGAATGGTGTCTCTAAGAGGAGAAATCGAACTCTGTTAGACATGGTTCGATCAATGATGAGTCATTCAGATCTTCCATTATCTTTTTGGGGTTATACACTTGAGACGACAGCGTTCACACTAAATAGAAGTCCATCAAAAGCTGTATAGAAGACACCATATGAGATGTGTACAGGAAAAGTTCCTAGTATGTCTTTTCTAAAAATTTGGGGCTGCGAAGCTTATGTAAAACGTTTACTTTCTGATAAGTTTGGGCCCAAATCTGATAAATGCTTCTTTGTGGGATATCCTAAAGAAACGAAAGGATATTATTTTTACAATCGATCAGAGAACAAAGTGTTTGTTGCTCGAAATGATGTCTTTTTAGAGAAAGAGTTTCTTAATAAAGGTAAACCTCGAAGAAGTTATTGTGCCACAAGAGAGTATTCCAGTTCATGAGGAACTTCAATTAGATCTACGAAGAGTCGTAGAGTCTACTCTAGTGGCACCTATAGTTCGTAGGTCTGAAAGAATACATCATGAGCCTATGAGATATGGTTTTCATATAACAAAACATTGTCATCTATTGTTAATAGAAAATGATGAACCTACGACCTATACGGAAGCTATGGTATGCCCAAACTTCGATAAATGACTTCAGACCATGAAATCCGAAATAGACCAATGTATCAAAACAAAGTTTGGACTTTGATTGATCCACCCGAAGGTGTAAAACCTATAAGGTGCAAGTGGGTTTTCGAGAAGAAAACTGATATGGATGGAAGTGTTCACATCCATAAAGCAAGACTAGTAGCTAAAGGTTTCAAACAAATTCATGGTATTGACTATGACGAGATCTTTTCACCAATGGCCATGCTCAAGTCCATTCGAATTATCCTAGCATTTGCCCCATATTATGACTATGAGATATGACAAATGGATGTAAAGACAGCTTTCCTTAATGGAAACCTAGAGAAGGATGTGTATATGACACAACCTGAAGGCTTTACATCACCAGACAATGCTAGGAAGATATGCAAGATTCAACGTTCTATCTATGGATTGAAGCAGGCATCACGGAGCTGGAATATTCGTTTCGATGAAACTGTCAAAGAGTTTGGCTTTATAAAAAATAAAGAAGAAGCTTGTGTACATAAGAAGTCTAGTAGGAATGCAATTGTATTTCTAGTGTTGTATGTGGATGACATACTACTCATTGGAAACGACATCCTATGCTTCAGTCAGTTAAGACATAGCTAGGAAAATGTTTCTCCATGAAAGACATCGGAGAGGCAAAAATATCTTGGGGATCAAGATCTGTAGAGATAGATCAAAGAGACTTATTGGACATTGACAAAGTACATACATTGACAAAGTCATCAATAGGTTTAATATGCAAGATTCCAAGAAAGGTTTCTCCTAATGTCACATGGCATAAATCTTAGCAAGACTCAGTGTCCTTCAACACAAGATGAGCAAGATCGCATGAGTAGGATTCCTTATACATCATCCATAGGATCCATCATGTATGCCATGTTGTGCACTCGTACTGATGTTTCCTATGCATTGAGCATGACAAGAAGATACCAGTCATATCCAAGAGAAGCTCACTGGATAACTGTAAAAATATCCTTAAGTACTTGAGAAGAATTAAAGATTTATTTTTAGTCTATGGAGGTGAGGAACAGATCACTGTAAGTGGTTACACTGATGCTAGTTTCCAAACCGACAAAGATGACCTTCGATCGCAATCAGGATTTATCTTTTGCGTGAATGGTGGAACGATGTGCTGGAAGAGTTCTAAGCAAGACACTATTATAGATTCTACGACAGAAGCTGAGTATATTGCTGCTTCAGAAGCATCAAAGTAAGCTGTATGGATTCAAAAGTTTATAGAAGAATTGGGAATCAGTCCTATTGATTCGGATCCAGTGGACGTCTATTGTGACAACAATGGGGCCATAACTTTGGCTAAAGAGCCTAAGTCACACCAGAAGACCAAACACATACTCAGGAAGTATCACCTCATTCGAGAATTTATTGAAAGATACAATGTCAAAATATGAAAAGTTGCGATAGAGTTAAATGTAGCTGATTCGTTGACGAAGGCTCTTTCGCAACCTAAGCATGAGCGTTATTGTAACGCTTTAGGCCTTAGACATATTAGTGATTGGTCTTGATTTGAGTGGGAGTATATATAATATGCATTTTAATTTCTCATTAATAAGACATATGTTATATTTGATTTCGATTTAATTTGAAAATATGATTGAATGCGAAATTTTTATCCCCTGAATATTGAATGTCCTTAATAGAAGATCAAATACGTGATTTGATCGTGAAACTCTATTAATAGATTGTATATTGATATTCTAAATGTCCCTAGTCAATTATCATTGTGCATTGGGACGCCAATGGTGTTTGAGATTAGTATGTAAGTCAACCGATGACTGTCGTAACCTAAAAAATTAAAAAAATTGATTAGTTTTTAGGCTAATGGATTATCAGGTTAATTTTAATGACTAACCTAATACGAACTCTCCCAAGCCCTATCAAATCACGACTTAGATTAAGCTGAATGATTTAGGATTTGGAGTCGCCACTAATCATTATTGGTAGGCGGATTATAAACCTAAGTAAAATAGTAGGAGTATTATTTTATTTCTACGAACCAGAGATTGTGGATTTGGAAACTTAATTACACAAGTTAACTAAAACTAATGCACTTTCGATACCTTGATTCCATGAAATGTCCTAACTTGGTGACTCAAAATAGATTGAATTTGAGTTGAATTCGAACGAGATGTTTCTTTTTGGGGTTTTCATATTTTAGAATGAATGCAGACACAAATGAATGCGACAACATGATAGGATGATATGCAAGAAACGCAAATTTATAGTCAAATTACCCTAGATGCAAAGTTAATCAACCGATTAAAGCATGCAAAATAATATGAATGAACTAAACATGCATAACGAATTGATTAAACTAAAGTACATGAAAACCAAACACGATTTTTTAGCATCGCTTATCGTAATATGACATGGCATAGAGATGAACAAATATGACATGACAAATAATATTATGCAATTTATGATATGTGAAGTATGACGTGCAAAGCATAACATTATAAATATCTAGCATGCGCATGACATGTGTGAATATGATATGCAAGACATAAATTGCGCTTAACCTATATGATCATGCAACATGGGGTTATGTAATAGTACTAATAATAATAATAATAATGACATGAGATACAGGCATGACATGTGAACAAGAAACATGCAAAGATAACATTGCATTCTAATCCACATGAAATGCAAACATGAGATATGCATATATGTGGACACCAGAAAATATGATGGTGTACGTGAAGTAATGCAAGATATGAACACCATTTTTTTTTGTATTTCTTTTATTTATTTTTGGCAACTCAATATGCATGGAATAAACACTCAAAGATATGTACGATGATTGTTGAAAATATGAAATGCAATATATGATACTCGAAAATATGTAACTACCATGCAAGGTAAAATGTGATATGCATATACAAGATATACAAAGCATGGGATAGGCAAAATGATATAAGAGATGAAATGCATGATATGACCAAATATGCAATGCGTGGTATGAGAATATGATTCTCAAATTTTCCACTTTTCCTTTGAACTTTCAGCCATGGGAAGATATGTGTGAATTTTTATTATCTTGATTTTATATTCCCAATTATCCAATAATCTTCCTAAAAATGTTTAATATCATAGGGTATTTAAGAAACCATATCTTACTAAAATTTTCTGGAATTTTTTAGTATATCAAATCAAGATAATATCAATCCACAATATTCCAACCAGGATAATATCGGCTATCCATCCCTTTTGATTTTTTTTTTTGAAAATTAGGATACCTAAATCTAGAATCGGCTTATGAAGATAGCGAATTGGATCTAAATGGCAATAGATCAAATTAGCAAAATTCCCATCCTTAATAAACTAAAGGAATATACGCGAATAACAACGGGTAATGGGTAAGATCATCCAACTTGACATAGACATTGACTATTAGGAAAATCAATTTTCCTAATTTTGGATTTGGATAAATTTTTAGAAAAAAATATGCGAGATATCGTTGATTCAAAATCAGAACAATATCACCACTCAACTAGACAAGATAACTTACCTAAATATGCTCGAGGAAAGTTTTGAAACTTGAACGTGAACCTTGCGGATCGGCTCAAATGATGAGGATGATCTTCTTGGTTAAGATGCAAGGACAATGAAAAAATTGCAGATTGCTCGACAAATTGTTCTCCGGTGTGGAACTGGAATAGAAACTCATAGTCTGTCAATCATATTTTCCTTGTACTAAGTTGATTCAGATTGCAACAATTTGAGGCTTGACGAAACAAACTTTGCAGCAACAAAGTTGAGCTCAAGTCGCCGGGAGATATCATGGAGGTCACCACCGAACAGCCGCGGATTTGGCGCCGAACAGCCGCGGATTTGGCGCGAAACAGCAGTGGCCATTTTTGAGCCAAATTTTCAGCACGTGCAGCCTAGGATTTTGGTCTAGAACCAACACCTTTTGCACCGAAACGTCGCCAAAATTCTCCGGATGGTCTAACACATGTAGACACAAGATTAGACCTTTGAATAATAATAAAACAAAGGCTGATCGACCTCAAACCAAGGCGTGACAGCGGCTAAACGAATTGAACAGCAACTACGATCCGATTGATTTTGGACAAACGGGACCACTCGGTTGTGGCGAGGCTGGACGGCCGGCATTGGAGACCTCGAGGCTGAGTAGCGGACATCCACGGAGCTTCCGGACGTAGGATTCAGACCTACAAAAGCAAACTAAACAAAAATAGTTACATGGGTCAGTGACTGTCTCGGGCACCAGTACTTCGACCCCATTGCTTGGACCCCTTGTGCGTTTTTATTTTTTCTTCTATGACCGCACGCTTCTTTCCTTTTGACCATGCTTTGTATGCTTGGTGTTCTGCACTTTCTCCTCTTCTGACTTGCGAGAACCCTTGACAGAACGAGACCATGTTACTCTCTCCCTCATTCTCACTTTTGCCGTATATGAATTTCTGTGTCCTCCGGACCAAAACTCGAATCCAAGGACGTAAGAGAGACTTAGCTTTCGCAATCGTATCTCCGACTGGCGGAATCATCGTCATCTCTCGAGTTTGGTCTGGATGTCAAGAGCGCGAGGTACAGGTTGAGGCACAAGAAAAATCCACGATCGGAGATCAAATATTTGCTGGACAGCAGGTTCGTCATCAAGGCCGGACTACTGTTTCACTCGATGTAACAATGGGAAGGGAATTTGTCATGGCTCTAGATGGCAACCATGATCGTCATTGCCCTACCCAGTAAAACTCCTTGTTCCAGCTTCCCCTAAATCATGTAAGAGGGGCTGCTCTTCCTCCATCCTCCCTCTGTGCCGTGTGTGCCGATGAGTCCTAAAATCTTTTCCTTTTGTCCCCTTTGGGTGGACCTCCCCCCCCTCCTCTTTTGTGAGCGACATCTGCCCCCATAGCAGATATTACTAGTGCCCCTTTTGAAAACCCAAACCGTGGAATGAATTGCTAAAACTTTGCTCTGAATTGCCATCGTGAATTAGCTGCAAATTAGCGCCTGAAGGATTCATTCCTTGTGGATGTCCATGAATATCTCTCTTTTTCAGATTCATTCCCCCAAGCGCGAGTCGATTTTAGTCCTTCCTTCTTTGTGTCGCATGAACAGATAATAGACGATCTCAAGACTTGATAAAATATCTCTTTATTTTTTTTTATATTGTCAACCTCTTGATCCTATCGTGCGAAAGTTGGTGGTGCCCTGCAAGGACAAAATCTCCTTTCCTCTTTTTTCGCTTGATTGAGGCAATATGAATAGCCCAAAATCTCTCTCAATCATTGATTTTTCTGCTTTGTTTCTCCAGGTAAATGATCGAGCGCGGAAATCGTGGGGCTGTGTTCATTCCTTCACATCTTAGTCAATCGACTAAAGGCTTCGAAAAAAGTTCAACTTCCTTATTGGAGTGCCCACGTCTGCATTAAGCCACATAGAAGAATTGTAGGCTTATTCCAATTAATAAAAATTTAAACCATTCGATTAAAACCATTAATCGTTGACCTAATAACTATGCAAAATGTATGGGCCATGTCCGCACTACTAGTTCAAGTCCCTTTCTATTGTTAGTCAAGTTAAATGTAATGCATGCTCAAATGAACTAACCTAAATGTTAACTTTACGAAAATGATTTTAACATTTTTTTTTTGCTAGGGACTAATATTAGTTCCCAATTTTTTATGCAATAAATGATTAAATACATGTTGTCAACAATGATCAAGTTTCACGGGTCATAAATATAGAGATATAATGTTGATCACATGAAATACATGTTGGAGAATATTGTATTGGACAGACCCGCTATAAGAATACTGTAGGATTGTTATATGATATCATCAATATTTCTCATCACAGCTATAGAGTATAGTTCTTTAACCTGAGTCTACCACGGTTTCCTAGACGTGGATTGACATGCTTTAACATTACCAAACGTCAACCGTAACTGGTGATTATAAAAGTAATGACTGGGATGTCATGAATTGTGTTGAGGGATGTGAGTAAACAAGATGAGATTTGTCTCTCTCATATAACGAGAGTATAATACCATGGCCTTCCGTAGAGTTGAGACTGTGAAATGCATAGCCATGCACAAGTGAGTTGAAAAGTCAACTACTTGGTTTGGCAGTCTAAATGCGATATCGGGAAAATGAGTTCTAGCTATATAAGGATGACACTTGTCCTGCATTATGCTTAACTCGGATATCAAATGACAAAGGGATTTAGTTTGTATAATTGGTTATAGTGCAAGTGGGAGATTGTTAGTGGTCTACCCTAAGAACTAATTAAGATTGATACTCTAACATTAGTTGTGAATTAGGTTGTGTTGAAAAATTGACTTTCACTATACTTAGGTAGTCATAATGTCTTGCTAGAGACTGCTTATGACTTGTGGGCCAAAAGAGTTTTTGGGCACACTGCTAATGTTTAGTGAACCTATAAGGTCACACACAATAGCGAACTGATTTCTTATTTTCTCTGCGCCTTGATCTACTTAAGAAGTAGAGCTTTATTTATTATCATATTACAAATATATATGTAATCATGCGCGTTATGAGATAACGATTAAACGCACGATTAAGTGGACAGTTTAGAGGACATCGTGGGCCTAGGTCGTTATGTCGTGGGGCCCAAACAGTGAAGTGTAGGGTTACGAGTAATAACCCTAGAGATGCCTCAAACCGGTCATCATTATTTTTTATCCCAAAAGAGAAAAACATTGAACAGTTCTCTGTTCAGGAGATTTTGAGAGACACTCCAAAATCTGAAAGCAAACATTTGGATTGTTGAAGAATTCAGTTTGTGTGTGTGGATATCGGTAGAGGCGCAACACTTGAGGCGCCGATCCAAACACAACTGACCGTCAATTCGAAGACGATCTAAAAGGTACATCTTGAACCTATTTTGATTTCAATATACACATGGATCTTGTTTAGGATTTCGTTCCGCTGCGTTTTATGAATCCATGAAAGTCTTCACAATGGTGGGGTTTAGTTCTTCAGGCCATTCCCCTTTGATTGATACCGGAATCACAACCAATGGTCGCCGGAGGAAGATGAAATCAATTGGTCAACGTTACACCGGACGTGAAAGTCAACATTCATAGAACGACTAAATTGACCATCCATTTGTGCACGCTGGAAGAGCATTTGAGTTTGACGGAGTTGCCCATCATCACCGTCGCTGTTTGGACCAAATGACAAGCACGATCACGTGCCATTTCAAGCCGATATACACTCCCCCGAACAGGCGCCAAAACTGAAAAATGGTATATAGTCTTTGGGGGCTTCTAAAAGAGGAGGTCGGTTCATTCAGTTGAAGGAAGAGAACAAAATAGAGAGAGAGAAGAGAGAAACAGAGAGAGCTCGCCTTCCATCGCCATTGTTGAAGGCTTGAACTCAAAACTGTGGATCACTGGTTAGGTTTTATGAGGCCAAACCCAAGCTTCTAAGTGTTACCAGGAGGTGGTCCAACCAAAGAAGTGATCGCCACCGGTCTCGACTTAGCAAACCTTGAAATCAGGTAGTTCCCATTCTCGAGTTTCATACTGCGCATCAATGGAGGATCTCGTCTCTGGCCTTAATCCTTATATTTAGTCTGTGCATTTTGTTCCTTGAACTACTCTAAGCATGGTTGCAATCCTCTTTTGTGTCGATTTTGCATAAACCCTCGCGTCTAAGCCCCGAAAATCTTCTTGACATTACCGATCCTGTCGAAACTCCCCTAACTCAAGCTAGCCTAAACTAGTTCAATCAGACCAGAAGGTGAGTGTTCTAAACCTCATTAGAAGCTTCTTTGTGAATAAATTAGTTTGAAATGCCTCGTTTTGTTCGATTGAGATGTTATGTCTACGTATTGTGTAAGCTTCATCGTTCTTAATTTGTGGATGAAATTATATGATTCTACGATATGTTGTGTGCGATGGTAAGACGAGTTGATTGGTGACGGTCTTGTGCAATTCCGTTGAGATTTCACCGTTGGATCATCGTTGGAAGTCTCGGCCGTCCGTTTAGTTACAGTCGGGAGGAAGAAGATGAAGCTGATGTGGCGAGTCAAAGGGTCAGCGGCTTAGGTGGCAGAATATGATTGGTCCACGTGGATGTTGAGTCAGCTCGACCGTTAGTTTGTTAGGCCGAGTTAGCTTAGATCGGACGGTCTAGGTTAATCGAGTCCTATTTTTTATAACCGTCCGATTAGTAATTAGGAATATTCAAAAATAATTTTTAAAATCAAAAAATCAAACCAAACTGAAACGGTGCCGTTTAGGTTAACGGTCGATCGGCATCGTTTAGGTTAGTGAGTATGGACAAACTAGATTGAGTCCTGGCTTTTAATCGTGGCCGTAGGTTTAAGTAATCAGATCTGACGGTCAAGGAGTAGTTGGCCTTTGATCTGAGCTGTAGGTTTTAGTCAGCTGATCCTAAAGCCGTGGAGTAGCCAGGTGGTTCAATAGGAACCATCGGATTAAATCCGAATAATTGAAAAATAGAGAAACCTGAAATGGCGTCATTTTGGAGCGGAGGTCGTGCGGGTCCGGGTCTGGGTTCCAATTCGAATGGGTAGGGTTGACCCGTTCGAATTATTTTTTAATAAAAAAATTCGAAAATGATTTAACAAATAAAAAAAATTAGAAAATCCTAGAAAATTCTAAAAAGATGTTAGAAAATCCTAAAAAATCCCAAAAAATGTAGGAAAATTGTGAAAAATTCATAGACATTCTAAAAATTCTCAAAAATTGAGGAATAACCAAAGACAACTGGTCAATCGTATTTTTGGTATTTCTTATTATTTATTCTGAAAATTGACGATATTACCATTTAGGGGTAAATCGCCTGTACTCGGTATACGAGATAGGTCGATAATGCCAAGATAAGAATTAGGGTCAGTCAAGTGACCAATTCTTATATTTGGATTTTCAAATCTCATCATTTTTTTAAAATGACGATTTTACCCCTCAAAAGGGTAAATCGTCGTTCTTATTCCGATCGAGTCGTGAAAACTGCTCAAAATTAGGCTTTGAGTCTGGTGGTCGACTAGTTCTTCTGTTTGAGATTTTCACTTCTTATCACCTTCCATAATGACGATTTTACCCCTCAAAGGGTAAATCATTTCTAAAACTTCTGGAAAAATTCTGAAAGTTCTTGAAAAATAGAAAATAAATTTGTTTGGTGACCAATCCTATTTTCACCACTTTTTGACTCTATATTTCATCTGAAATGATAAATTTTTCCTTTTAGGAAAAATTGTCCCCTAGCTCTTCAAAATTACGATTCTGCCCCTCATGACAAATCATGTCAAGAACATTCCTGACCCTTAATTGATATTTCTCTAGGCTAATAAGGCCTTATTAAGGATGTCACGTTGCTTTCATGTGATTTATCCGCACGTTTTGGATCCTTGATTTGCGCACTCATTTTATTGACTTATTTGCTAGGATAGTCATTTCTATCTGTACGAACTCTTAGATTTAGGGTTCATACCTCACTCATCTGCATAAAATCTTTGAGTTAGATAAATCATTCGACTTAGGTGCAGAAAGGGCGTCAAATCTGATAGTTGGTGTAACAAAGTTCCCGATCTCATTTCTCTAGTTATCGTAGAATCAAATAAAATGCTCCCAACTGTTCGATAGGATTTCTGATCATGCCCTCCGCAAAATGATTGGTGGCGACTCTTGTCATGTACATGTATCACATGTCACCTAACCACACCAAAGGTCGACCACGTATACCTCCGTTGTGACTTGGGTAACGGGTCTTGGAAGAGGCTCGCTTCCGACCAGACGGGACGACCCATTAACCCCATCGCCAAAACTCGAGAGGGTCGCGACAGACTGGTGACTCCATTGGAGACTTATTCCAAACCAAAATCTCTAGTTAGGAATTTTAGAGGACTTGAGCCGATTAAAAAATTGATTGGTTTATTTAACCCTGTCTTCTGTTGATGCTCTCAAAGGAAATGTACGTACCCTAACCATTGTGTTATATATTTTTATAGATTGAAGAAATAAGGGGTAGAGTGTTTGCTGACATCTTTCCTATAGATTAGAGTTGTGATTGTATGTTTATTTTTACGCCTGTACTGAAGCGATGTTTGATACAAACTACTATGCACGACCTCACATTGTGATTATCACGACACATCTCACGCACTGACGGTCAAACCCTGATTGCAACCACCTCTAGTTTACCTTAAATAGGGAAAAGACACGAAACGATATTGTGTTTAATGGCACTTGAGGCTTTTGTGTTTGTTTCTGCTCGCAATCCAAATTGGTGATATTTGCCCCTCTTGGGAAGAAATCTGTCATATTTAGATTGTGAGAGCCTAAGCCATAGGTTCCTCACCAAATTTTAATTTTTAGAGTATATTCTCACCTGTCTCATGCGTATGTTTGTAGAAGGTTAGTATACCTAAAACCACTCATTGCTACAAGGGAATATTTGATATTCTCTGAGTTTTGGTTGATAAGGCATTTACTTTTGATGTATTTCATTACTCCTTGTCTCATAATTTGTTCATGTGTTGCATATTATTCACATCTACATACATTGCATACATAAATCATTCAAGTGACTGACCGAAACAATAATGATAGGGGATAGGATGTCGCTGTTTCCTAAAAGTTCGACAGAGTTAGTGACCTTCGAGTATCTAAGGAAAGTCATTCGTCCTGGGCCGAACACAAGATTGCACTTTACTAGATTTGTACATGGTCGAGAGCTGACTGGGCGTAAGTTGGGATATGCCGAAGATTGCCAGACTAGTTACTTTGTCGATAACCTTAGGTTTAAAAGACAGGAAGACGATATCAAGCACTATCTAGAGATGAAAAAGCAATATCGCAACGGCTTAACTAGAGAAGCGTATGCCCGCCGAAATGTTGAACATCAAGCCAATAAGGACAGATCGATGATTGCTCTTTGGGGAAAAAGACGCCTTGCAATCAAGACAAAACCAAGGCGCGTCATACTCAAAAAGACAAAACCCAAAAAGACCCCTGAAGTCATTCTATCATGGATTAGAGGATGGCTAGAGGAGCTTAAACATCTCAACCGATTTACCAAAGACTATTCTTCACATTCTAAGGGACGCTCAACTAGGGAAGAAATCCTGATCATCGAGCCGTATCCTAAAGATGGGCAAGACAACGATGCAATCAAGGAGGAAATCCTGATGGATCATTATCGCGAAAAAGAGTAGATCTTGGAAAGGGATTGTTTAGATCCCACGTTCCATCGGCCTTTTATGACTTTCTTATTTTAGAATAAGTTTGATTGGTGTCTCCCCCCTCTCGAGGCCCCTCTCTATCTCTCTTTCATAGTGTATCTTTTTGTAATAGGGAATTTCCTCTGCTATGCCCGCAATTGATGTTTTGACCAATGGAATGTCACATTGTTATTTTCTTTAGTCACTAAGATTATTCTAACTAATTGCTTAATTCACTTGTTTGAAATTCAAATTAGACCTTGAGTCAGGTTTTTTACCTGAAAAAGATTCTAATTTCCATTTCATTAACTGGAGTATGCAATTTAATCGATCCATGTATATTTCATGACATTTTCATGATCGCATGTTTAAAGTAATATTTGGGGATTGATTTTTCAAAATCATTTGCATATTTTAGACTTGATGGAAAAGAATGGCATCCAAGTGTTCAAAATCCCTCAAGCTGAGCTCCTAACCTGGTGGAACATCATGGGTGAAGCTTGCTAGAAGTATGCCAGATCGCATTAGGGTATCTGTTGGAGCTACTAAAAATGAATGTCCACTGCCTTTATCCAAGCCATGGCGCTCTATTGGGATCCTACCACCATAACGTTCTGCATGGAAGGATTGAAGGTTACACCTACCCTTGAAGAATATAACGCTACCATTGGAGTTGAGTTTACTCACTTATTTGTCCAACCTCCTATAAGGTTTGAGCCTTTGAGTCAACTAACTGAATTCCCAGTCATCAATCTCAATGAAACCAAAGTAGATGCCAAAAGTAATTCTGGACGAGTCTCCCTATTTTTCTTCTAGATAGATTTCCCAACCTCCCTGCTAGCAAAGGAACTAAATCTGGTAGATCTTTGGTCTTTGTATTCTTTAGCTTTGTCCTGTTTTCGATTTTTTCTATTACTTTTGACCCTATCATGGCTGTAATGCTTAAACAAATCTGTTATGGGTGGGAATATTCGAACCTTATCCTTGCCGAAACCTTCCTCTCCCTAAACCGTTTTAGGCAAAGCATGAAGGGAATCTTTAGAGCCTCTAGTGGTCTTCTATATCTGTGGTTCACATCTCATATCAAATAATTTCTTATCCACATGGATTTCACTTATATTAGTTCCAATGCCCATCCTCTTAGAACTTTCATCAAAACTCATACACGTATTCCTAAGTTCAACTTTAAAGAATGGAGGGAATTTCTTAGAACTCTAAAATCAGAACATCCGATGGTGGCTTAAATTACCAACACTGGGTAAAATCAGACTCGTATGTAATGACGAAGTCTCCTTTTTAGGATTCACAGGTGCCACCGTATATTATCTAAAGAGGGTTATCCGACAGTTTGGAGCATTGTAAGAGATCCCTTCATCGCCACGACCAGGTGTCTTCTCGTTTGACCTGCCAAGGGAGGCCCTCACAGGGGAAAAGAAGAAGCAATTCGAAGCTAAGATGAAATTCATCATACGCTTTTTGAAAGACTCCTAAACTAAAGACGTAGAATGGCTAGATGATATGACTCATGAGATGAATATTCATAACGCCTCTGTAGAATACATTCGGCTCTTTGAGGCGACTAGACTCAACTTTGTCGAGTCTTATGTGCCTAAATACATCGTGTTGTATGTGCTTGGAGTGGAGCTGTATATACTTGAAGATATGGGATCGCCATCATATTCGGGAGATGAGGAATCTCATACTGAAGGACTTGATCTCTGCTGGGACGATGAGGGTGCCTTAGATCCTAAGCGCCCTAGGCTTGGATAAGACTATTCTATCAAGTGTAAAATATGTGAACATTATAATGTTTCTTTAGCATTTGAATACTGATTTTTATTAAATGTTACTTTTGGCACATGTGTATGAGCATAGGCATGTTTTATCGATGCAAAAAAAAACTGTTGTTAAAGATTACGCTTCTTTTAATTTCATGAATTCTCCTAGCGAATGATTAAGAGAATTGCTCACGTGAGACTAAGGCTCACAAGGTAGTCCTTTTTCTCATTCATCAATAGAAAACATACAACTGAAGGAATCCAGTACTTTCCTTATCTGTCCTAAAAATATGCTTACTTGTTATTTTCAAATAAACAGGTACTCTCTAATCACAGAATTACCAAAATATTATTTTCGTACTCGATTTAAGACAGAAATGAAACAGCAGGAGTTGACTCCACGAGTAGGCATGCTGGAAACCCAAATGACTACTGTGACTAATATGATGGCTGAGATTAAGGCAATGTTGGAAGCCTCCCAAGCCAGACAGACAGTAGTATCTAACCTGAACGACTCAAGTCAATCCTCAGTACCCAATACGACTAACAAAGGGACAGTTGAAGGTGCCCAACATGTTGTAGAAGACACTCGTATGCCGAACGTCCAGTCACAACCGAAGATATCCCCTATTGTCATTAACCTCGAGAAGGAGGAAAAGGGAAAACAAGTTGTGAAAACTGAAGTCGAGGCTAAGAGAATAGCCAAAATTGAGGAATGTTTGAGCAGTAAGGGTTATAAGTTAGTTCGTTTTGATAAGATATCTCCTTTTGCCAAAGTGAAGACTCCTTCCGACTACAAAGAGCCAGACTTTGTAAGAAAGTACAATGAGACAGACTGTTCATGCGCTCACCTCAAATATTATCTGCGTAAGATGGCGCACTATTCTAATTACATTTCCCTGCTGATGAATACATTCCAAGAGAGTTTGACTGGCGCCACTCTGGCTTGGTTTATTGAGTTAGACCTTGATGACTACGACGGCTGGGAAGATCTTACTGAATTCCTCGGGTAGTATAACTTTAACACAGCTACGACACCGACGATGGAAGATTTATTACGAACCGTGAAAGGAAAAAGCGAAATAATCAGAACATACGCCCAAAGATGGCAGGCTTTGGCAACCCAAGTAAAACCGCCAATCCCGGAAGATGATTTAATTGACATGTTCTTGAAAGCACTTCTATATGAATACTTCGACAGATTAAACTCTTCAGGATGCTAAACCTTCACACATTTGATAAAGGTGGCTGAGAGATTAGAGTGGGCTTTAAGAGAAAAAAGGCCGCATGAAACTTCAATGAGAAAGCAATATCCCTCGAGATAAGAAAGAGAGACCGGAATTGATATAGCCTTTGTCCCGAATTCCTATAAATTCAAGGTGTTCACTAACTCCAATCAGACCAAAGGAGGATCATCATGGTCAATGTCTATAGGACAAGAGCCTAGTAAGAGGTAGCCTCAGAAGCAAGTTTCTCTGCTCCTGAGATCGTTATCTAAATTGCTCCCGATTCTATTAAAGCAACACTTGGTGGCAAAAGAACCTCATAGAGGGAATTCGACAAAATATCCTAGTTTTGATAAAAGCCAAATTTGCACCTATCATATAGGTGAAAGAGGACACAATGTAGATAATTGCTACATCCTTAATCTGAAGGCTCAACCTCTCATTGACTATCAGATTTTGAAATTTGATGATGTAGCTCCAAATGTGCAAGAAAATCTACTTCCTGATCACCAAGCAGTTGGTGCAATATTCGCTGATGAAGAAGAAAACCACCTTGAGCTGAAGCTGAATGTACCCAAGTTAACCAACATTTTGGCAATCTCTTCATCATATCCAAAAGAGGGAGAAAGGTTGATGGAGAGAAAGAAGTTATGCATTGCCAAGATGATGAGTCTGAGGATAATGGTGAACATTTCTGATGAAAGGTTTGAACGGATTAAGGCCTTAGTGAGCCTAGAATGAAACCAGTTTGTGGTTTAAATCGAGAGAGAAAATATATGAAATGTCCCAGGCAACGTAGAGTTGATTACCAAACCAGAATAAGAGCTTGACGAAGACGAACTGGAAGTTACCAAGCGAAGTATGGCTGATCACTGATTTGCAACTGAAACACTAGAGAGGGGCGAAGTTATAGATAATCTGGGTGAGGATTTTGGTGGATACAACATTAAAGTAAAATTCTCTACTCCTCTTAGTTTCTTCCAGGAAATAAAGGATATCATACCCGATGGATGGGGAGGTATGGATAATCTTGTTCAATCAGAGGTCTTGGAAGACATGATAGAGCCTCTTATGGAAGAACCTGAACCATCACTTCCTACGCATCAAAGAGCAAGTGAATGATCTCTCATGGGAGATGGAGGATGTGTCATTTTGATTGGCAATGTGATGTCATCCTCAAATGACAGATGACAAGCTTGACACAGAGCAATACGTCAGGATGGAGAAATTAAGAGCTCAGTGGCAAAGTTTGACTGAACTATTCAAGAGAGTAAGAAAACACTTGAAATTTACAATTTCAGCAGAATCAAATGATGCTGACAGGTATCACCAGTTAAAATACGAAAACTTCCCATAAGACTTTGGCGATGATTGAAACTGCTGCAACTATGGTGATCAAACTAGGTGAGCTTGACAGCCTAAGCCAAGAAGAAGATTGTCCGGTTAAACCCATTGTGATTCGCCTACCAACAAATGAAACGGACGATGAATCTGAACTAGAGGCATCACGCCTGACGACAGTAACCATAAAAGTCTTGTCGGTATAAGACTATGACCTTAAGGCAGTCCATTAGAACTATGGAACGGGAGAAATAGATGTTGTAATGAGGTCCGGACGATTTTATGCAGCAAGGGAAGGCGAATCTGAAAAGAAGAAAGTTTCGAAAAAAGATGCAGAAAAGCTCTTGTCCATCGTTAAAATCAGCGAGTTTGAGGTGATAGAGCAGTTAAGGAAGATGTCGGCCCAAACATCTCTATTAGATTTGTTCATCAACTCAGAGAAACATAAAGATACGCTGCTGAAGATACTAAATAAAGTGCATGTCCTTAAAACTATCAATGACGTATAGTTGGGAGACGTTATGGTGGCAATCCTTCTAAAAGACCAATTGAGTTACTTAGATGAAGATTTCCCCATAGAAGGAAGAGGGCAAAACAAGGCCCAATACATCACTGCATAATGTAATGGGAGGAGAGTATCACACGTGTTAATCGACAATAGATTTGCTTTTAACATCTACCCTTTGGCTAAGTTGAGAAATTTGGGCATTAAAGAGGAAATGATTCAACCCTCCAAGGCAGCTGTTAGAGCTTTTGATGGGATAAGAAAGACAATATTGGGCGAAATCGAGCTGGATATGCTCATTGGCCCAACAAAATTCTCCTTAAATTTTTAAGTGATGGATTTGCCGATCGCACTTGAATTCTTGTTAGGGAGAACTTGGATTCACATTGCTGGAGTCGTACATTCAAGTCAGCATCAAAAGGTGCGATTCGTGGTTGATGGGAAAGTGGTTACCATCCATAGAGAAATTGATCTCCTTTCGTATCAGAATAGCCATATCCCCTACATTGAGCTAGAAGTTAAGCAAGAGGCAAGCTACCATTCCTTGGAGATGGTGGCAGTGGTCCACACTCCTGTGAGGGCAAAACTGAAGGCTCCTTTTATCTCTAAAGCCAACCTTTTACCAGCTAAGATGCTGCTAGCATATGGATTCAACCCAGGAAAAGGTCTGGGCACTCATGGTCTAGGAATCAGCGCTCCTTTACAGTTAAAGTCCAACAAGCAGAAGATAGCCTTGAGATACCATAACACTCGTATCAATGATTTTACCTCTAAGATAGTAGGCCGAGGCCAAGGCAAGAGCTATCGACCCCAGAAAAACCAAAAGGATTCATTCATTGGTTCTCCAGCTTGGAAAGACAAGTTTAAGATGTTCAGCAGCCCTTGAACGAGTACTTCAGCAAAGACTCCAGGTGGTTGTCAAAAGAAGGGATAACTCCGTCAGCAAAACTAGTTCTAGCAAGCCATTTTTTAGGAGATGACTCTGTGAACGTCGTCATAGAGTGACTTGATGATGAAGTCACTATTTCTGAGTAAAGAAACCTCTCCCTTACTTTTAATACTGCGCTTAAATTCCTGCATTTCTTTGCACTTTTCATTTTTGTCGTTTGAGATAAGTGTAGGAAAACGCTTTTGGATCTCCGACCGCTGGTCCAAATAGCATAACTTGTAATGCGGTCTATTTTTGCATTCAATAAAACATACAAATTTTATTAAGGACATATGGAACCACAAATCAGCCCAATGATGATACTAGCCTTCTAAATGGGAAGCTTGAGGCTTAGTTCGCCATATGTTTCCTAATTTTCAAAAGATTTATGAGAAATAAGGATGTTTGAGGATATGAGGATTAGTTTCATTTATGCCTGCATTTATTTTGAAATCTCTTTTAAAAAGATTTTTCACACTCATGCATCGCATTTTTATATGAAATAGAGACTAACCATTCTCATGACATTTCAAGCATATCATCTCGAACATGCATACTCGGTTATTGTGCGAATCGAATCACCAAGATAATTACTCTCGCGATATTGAGAAAGACGAAGATGAGGATTATGCGGCTATACTTAGAGAGTGGAGTGCCATCGAAAGGTCGATGCCTCCCACTTCAGAAGAGCCAGTTGTCATTAACTTGGGTGATGCTGCAGATATCAAAGAAGTGAAGATCGGGGGACATTTATCCCTAGCTGAAAGGCTTAGATTCACAGAATTACTTAAGAAATATCAGGATATTTTTGCGTGGTCATATGCTGATATGCCAGGTATGGATCCCAGAATCGTGGAACATGCGTTACCCTCGGTGTTAAATCGATGAGACAAGGCAGCAGACGAATGAAAGCTGAGTTAGAAGATAGAATTAAAGAAGAAGTGATGAAACTTCTTAGAGTGGGCTTTATTGAAGCTATCCCATATTTAGATTGGATTGCAAACATAGTCCTAGTTATGAAAAAAGACGGTAGAGTTCGGATCTTTGTGAATTATCGGGACTTAAATAGAGCGAACCGAAAAGATGATTTTTCACTTCCCCACATTGATGTGCTGGTGGATAATACGGTGGGGTATAAATTATTCTCAGTCATGGATGGATTCTTTGGATATAATCAGATCCTCATGAAAAAGGAGGACAAGCCGAAAACTGCATTTCCCACCCCTTGGGGAAATTTTTGTTTTAAGGTTATGCCTTTTGGAATAAAGAATGCTGGGACAACTTATCAGAAGGCAATGGTCACCCTAATTCATGACATGATCCATAAGGAAATTAAGGTATATGTCGGTGACATGATCGCCATGTCCAAGAAAGGACAATATCGCATTCAAGTGTTAAGAAAGCTATTTGAGGAACTGCAAAAGTACAAGTTGAGGGTGAACCCTAACAAATGTGTGTTTAGGGTAAAATCTGAGAAATTTCTTGGATTCATGGTCAGTGACAGGAGTATTGAGATTGACCTTTCGAAAATTCAAGCTATTCGTGACCTAGCAACTCCCTCGTTGGTGAAAGAAGCAAGAGCTCTTTTAGGGAAATTAAACTACATCACCAAGTTCATCAATCAATTATTGGATGTGGCTAAACCGATTTTCAAACAGCTCAAGAAAGGTACGAAAGTGACTTGGGATACAGAATGCAGTCAGGCCTTCCAAAATATCAAAACTTATCTAGTCACTTTACCAATACTTGTGCCACGCATCCTCTTGACCTTATATTTGACTATACATCAAGATATTTGGGAGCCTTACTTGCTCAAACAAGTCTTGTGGATGGTAGGGAAAGAGCCATTTACTACTTGCAAGAAATTCACCTCATCTGAAACAAATCATGTGCCTATCGAGAGGGCTTGCATAGCAACAGTGTGGGTACTTCGCAGATTGAGGCAGCGTCCATATTCAATTAGTGGCAGAAAATGACCCTATCAAATATCTCCTGGAGAAACCCGCTTTGATTGGAAAGTTAGCAAAATGACAAGTTATGTTGTTTGAATTTGACATCAAGAGTTCTTCGCAAAAATCTGCGAAAGGGAGAGCCATAGCCGATATGTTGGTAGAGAATTCTTAAAATTGTACATCTTCTGGAAAGACAAAAGCGGGAGATCAAGTCTTAAATCTAACAGAAGATAAATGGGTCATGTATTTTGACGGTGCCGTCAATATGTCGGGAGCTGACATAAGGGCAGTGCTAATATCTCCTAATGGTCAACATTATCTTGTTACAACAAAACTGACTTTCCCTTGCACCAATAATATTTTAGAATACGAGGCATGCATTCTAGACCTACAGTTGGCCATCTCCATGGAGGTACCTAAGCTGCAGGTTTATGGAGATTCTGTACTCATTATTTTTCAAACACAGAGAGAATGGAAAATAAATAACGCAAAACTCATCCCTTATCATGAGGACCTTGAAGAAGGACCTTGAAGAGTTGACACTTAAGTTCGACGAAGTGTCATTTGAATAATTGCTAAGATCGCAAAATCAGTTTACAGACGCATTGACCACGTTGGCATCAATGTTGCAAATAGCTGATGGATAAGAAGTAGAGCCGCTAAGGATTGACATAATTAGAAAACCAGCTTATTGTATGCTAGTCAAAGAGGAATTTAACGGAGAACCATGGTACCATGATATCAAGAATTATCTCTTGAAGATAGAGTTTCCTGGAGGATGTCAAGCAGGATACCGAAGATATATAGACAAGACGACTAGCAAATTCTTCATTAGTGGACAAACTTTATACAAATGGTCATTTGACTCTACTCTGTTAAGGTGCGTAGATGCTAAAGAAGTAAATACTCTCATGAGGGAAATCCATGAAGGTATTATGTGGGCCACACATGAATGGTCATCTCCTTGCTATAAAGATCATGTGGCTTGGTTTTTATTAGATGATCATCGAATCAGGTTTTAGTCAACATGTCAGGTCATGCCACCAATGCCAAGTATACGACGATAAGATTAATGTGTCCCCGAACAAATTTCATCATATGTCTGAAGCTTGGCCTTTTTCTATCTGGGGAATAGACATGATAGGGCCTATCAATCCAGCAGCTTCAAATGGTCATCGTTTCATTCTAGTTGCAATTGATTACTTCACGAAGTGCATAGATGGCAGTTCTTACATGAATGTCACTACGATGAGTGTGGCAAGGGTTATCAAGAGAGATAAAATTTCTCGATATAGTTCCCCTCAAACGATCATCACAGAAAATGGGTCTAACTTAAACAACAAGATTGTCGACGATATATTGGATCACTTTGGTGTTTGACATATTAATTCTTCCCCTTACCGCCCACGAATGAATGGAGCAGTAGAAGCGGCAAACAAGAATATTAAAAATATTTTGGCTAAGACTGCCGAGAATTATAGGTATTGGCATGGGAGACTACTCTTTGCCTTCATGGCGTATTGGATTTCGATCAGGACTTCTAAAAGGGCAACTCCTTATGCTCTGGTATATGGGATGGAAGCTGTCTTGCCTGTAGAGATTGAGATTCCCTTTTTGAGAATATTATCATAAGTTAAACTCTCTAAGGAAGAGTGGGTCAAACACATATGTGAACAGCTAAATCTGATAGACGAGAAGTGTCTTAGAGCAATCTGTCATGGCTAGAGTTACCAAAAGAGGGTGGCCAAGTCATTTATCTGGAAAGTTAAATCCAGAAGTTTCGAGGTGGATGACTTGGTGGTAAAGAAGACTCTGTCGAATGCTGCTCATCCGGGAGGTAAGTTTATTCCGAATTACGAAGGCCCTTATATTGTCAAGAAAGTACTCTTGGGGGGAGCATTAATTCTCGTAAATTCTAAAGGAAAAGAATTGAGATATCCTGTAAATTCAGATGCTGTGAAGAAGTGTTATCCTTAAAATGAAATCAGATGATGATCACTTGACTTTCTTCAAAACAATCCGAGTCGTTGTAGCGGTCATTACATAAGCATATCACATGGCATGTGTTATTTTTTGCAGGATTCTAAGAAATGAACTCAGAATCAAACTTCGTTCAAATGAAACCAAGAACAGAATGGTCCTTAACGCGTAAAGCCAAGTGATATGTATCTGTTCCATTAAGTGTTAAAACATCTTTTACTCACTGGAATTTCTATTCTCTTCATACAGGAATGCCTGATGAAGACAAAAGACAGCAACAGAGAAATACTATAAAATTTCTCACCCTCTTGTAAGAAAGAATGAATAAAAAATGAGCATTCATATGGTCAAACTTAGGAATGAATTGTGCTTTCAAAAGATGAATTCCTAACACTTATTGTACACCTGTTGGGATTAGAGGTTATCCAAGCATGGTTGAAACATACATGATGCATCATTAAATCCCATGTGGGGTGAAATGTTTGGAGAAAAACAAAATGATTTTTCCAAAATAGAGTTGTTTAGGCTATCTAGAAAGAATGTTTCTTCAGATAAGAGGCAAATTTACTCCAAACACATCCTATACACATCGAAGAGATAAGAGGAGTGTCAGGATAGAAGAGCCTAAACCAGGGGATGTAAGGGCTATTCTCATCGATTACTTGGATTGGGATGACGGAGGCATTCATTTTTCTCCATAAACACTACAGGTGATCATTGACAAACCCTTTGAGTGGTGGTTTTCATTTCTTAACCCCATCAAGAACCACCCCCACATTGTGGTCGTATAGAAGTAGTCCAATAGCATAGAAAGGTAAATGATTAGAAATATTTTTGCTCGGACTAACATCAATCTTCGTGTATTGATATGCATTGATCCAGCTCCATAGGAGGACGAAGAGACATTCATTTCTCTATCCTATTAACTTATACCCATTGCATAGCCAATTTGAGCCTACATATTCGTTTCATGTACCTTCATTGGTAATCGTTATATAGCACCAAGACGAAGGTAGCAAAGACACTCACGGACAGAGAAGTTCAAGAAGTATGAGGTACATGAGACTTTCAAAGTAAAATGTTCAAACAGGATGAGACTCAAGTCACATACCTTACATGATCATAAAAAATCCTATTTCTTAGGAAAAAGAAAAGGAAAAGGTGGGATTGAAAAAGAGAAAAAGTCAAATCTCTATGCATTAAAAAGAGACAAAAAGCTCAACAAGAGCAGGACTGACCCACACTAGAATATTGAAAAGCCATAAGATTGATTTTGAGGACACCAAGGGATTACTGGATGCCTCGACCCCCAATAAATTCTGAAATAAAGAAGAATCCTCAGGAATTGTGCAGCAAAATGCTATCCCTCGAATGGAATCACAGCCAACTACCAAAAGATAAATAATGTCTTTCGAAGATTAGACCCATTCTCAAGACGGGTAGTATCAAGAAGACTAAAAGATGTTCTTCGAACAGTTACCAATCACAGACAAAACAAAGAGCTGATTGGCAATGATCACCAATGTCAAATCCTTCGTGATTTCGGGCCAAAAACAAGCCTTTTTCGGTCCCCAATCCTACTAACATTACAATCATTCGCAGTCTTTTCCGACTAAGACGCCTATGTTAATATGTACCTTAGCTCAAAGTGATACAAGCAAGATTATTTCTTTATCATTTTGTATGGTTCTTGGCTTGTAAACTTAGAGCAGATTAAGAAAATTTTCATTCAAAAGACTTGACTCAGAGAGTCACCCTTAGAAGCCGTGTCCATGCCTAACATTACGGTCTCGTAAAGGCCTCTCGATTGATCAAAGTGTATGAACTGCAAATAGCCCCGAAAACCCAGGTGTAGGTTATTAGGAAATTTGAGTGCTTTCTTTATAAAAGACCAAAAGTCGAAGAATCGGTGAGAAGCCCTCTTTGACGGAGACATTTCAATAGAATGCTTAAAAGTGAGTTTTGTTGGAAACTTCAAAGTATTTGATCCAGGATTTTCCTTATAAGAATTTCTGATCATCTTTGCATGCTTTAAGATGTCTTGGATAACCTCCTGCATCATAAATCATTTTGCATAATCGTATAGGTCAAATTAAAGCTTTCCCTGCATTATAATTGTCATTGCCTCGAGATAACTGATATCTTTTCGATGAGGAATGAACTCTCAGGTTTAAACTTCTACAAGGCTCATGGCGGCCCCAGGTCAAAGAATGATACCTTGCTCAATAATGAAGAGCTTTAAAGTCGTCTTTGTGTGAGATTACAGGTTTGAGCTTCCTACAAGATATTTGGAGTCCCCAAATCCCAAAATAGCGTCTCACATGTCAAAAGGACAATTTTCATAATCATCTTTCTATTAGATTTCAGGTAACCTCTAAATCCAGAAGAGTCTCGTTAACAAAAATTTTTGCAGGTTTGAACTTTCTACAGGATACTTAGAGTCCCTAAATCCCATAATGGCACCTTGCACATCAAGAAGATAATATTTAGAATCAACTTTCTGTAAGGTTCTATGTAACCCCTAAACCCCAGAATAACTCCTTTGGTAAACTTAAGAGTTAAGTATACCTCATTTGTATAGACCTTCATTAATTCCTCAAGATGTAGAATCAGCCTAGTCTTAGACAAACTCCAAAGAACGGATGCATCACCTTTAGGTTCATGGTGAATAGGAAGCCTAGTATTTGACAAACCCTAAAGAATGGGTGCATCATCTTTAGGTTCTTGGTGGATAGGAAGCCTAGTCTCTAACAATCCCTAAAGAACATGTGCATCATCCTTAGATTCCTGATAGAAAAGAATCCTATTCATGGCCTGATCCTCCACTCGGATTGAAATTTTTGACAATCCCTAAAGAACGGGTGCGTCATCCTTAGGTTCCTGATAGAAAGGAATCCTATACATGGCCTGATCCTCAATACGGATCGAAACTTTTGACAATTCCTAAAGAACGGTTGTGTCGTCCATAGGTTCTTGACAGAAAGGAGTCATATTCATGGTCTGATTCACCATGCAGATCGAGACTTTTGATAATCCCTATAAAATGGATGCGTCATCCTTAGGTTCCGTTAGAGAGGAATCTCATTCTAGTTTGGCCTATCATATGAGCTAGAGTTTAACCACCCTAGGATATTCAAGAGACAAGTCCCTAGATATTTAATTGAATCCGCCATACACCTCGCATGCCACACGAATAGGTAAGTATCTCTACTCCATATCTCTCTCTCTCTCTCACATCAACAAACAAAGAATGAGTAGAGCGTCCACCAGCAAGATAATAAAGATTGAATGTCAAGATTTGTTTTTCTTTTTCCCAGTCGAGTTAATCTAGACTCAGGTATCACCTGTCTTTGAGTGAAACCTCTTGCGAGATTTCTCTCAATGAGGGGCAGCTGTTAACACCTAACTTTCGATTAATGTTTTTTAGTTTATTTTTGAAAATTTCATAAAAACTTCATAAAAAAATTTTAAAATTGTAAAATCAACTTTGGTGGCTTTGGCCAAGCCTAAGGAACCATTTTGACTAAAACATAATTTTTCATATTTTTCACATTTTTTAGTATTTTTAGAAAAAAATGAAAATACTCAAAAATTCAAGAACAATAGCATTCGATGTAAAAATATATAGAAAAATAGTAAATATTTTTCTTTTAATTCTCTTGTATTCTTGACCTAAAAAAGAGTCCAAATTCAAGTTCAAATTTATGTGTTCCTTTGTTACATGTATGATTGACTTTTAGAAAAAAATGTCAATTGAGTCTTTTAATTTGTAAATTTTGGCATTTTTAGGATCTTTACATTCAATCTAATTGTCCCTCATTACAATTTAGCCAAATTGTTCGCACATATTGCTCTGTTGCATGAATTAGGCAAAAATTGCATGCTTAATTGCAATTTAGTGCTTGGATTTGAGTACAATTGAAATTATTTTCAATTAAGGGGCTACCTTCACAAATTGAAACCACTGCCCTTTTTTTCACCATCTTGAATCGATTGGCATGGGTGATTTGGTCTAATTTGACCGTTTGTGCTTTCAATTTCACAATTTCTCGAATTGTAATTAAGGACATGTCACGCCCCGCGCCCCATCGCGAGCACGCAATCATCCCTGCAAGTAAAACCACAACAATCTCTCGGCGGTCTCAAGGATCCACTTATATATAAAGGAAGATCGAGAGATGAAATAATTTACATTCAGCACACGGAAGCGTTTCCCAACAACTCCCCGTACCACATGAATATATATATATCCCAAGACTAAGCAGGACTGGATAGCATCAAAAGGTCGTACATCAACATCAACTGGTCACATCTACTACAGACCGCTATACACCAAGGCGATGGGTAAACATGTCAAAAGATGTCCACAAAATCCACTAGGGAAAGGGGATCAGGTCGCCAATCAAAAAGTCAGGTCATCATCCGAAGTCGCCTAGGAAGAACTGCTGGAATCTCCGGTGTCCTCGCTCTCCTCTGACGGCTCGTACTCGGAGAAAGTCTCTGATGGAACCTCCACAGAGTCTTCCATGGTCGCTTCCTGCGACTGCTCAGCCCGGTCTCCCTCCACGGTCGCCTCCTGGTCCAGCTCGGATGGATCTCTCTCGGACGGCTCCACCGCGATGACCTCATCCTCTGGCGGTGGCACGGGAAACCCAGCTGTCGGCTTCCGCTCCGGGCCGTTCCTCAAACCAACCACTGAGCCCTCAGGAAACTCCTGGTCTGCTATCGTCTGACACCAAGGAGGTATGACACCCTCTGGAACCTCATGGGGCTTCAGCGGCCCGACCTTCCTATCCCCGTCCTGTCTAAACCAAGCCTCAAACCGATGAGGCTTCCAGTCAGGTTCGCCCTTATCTACCCAAACTACTGCACATTTCCTTATGTATATATTACCCTGCCTATCGGGGAACTCATCGTAATATGCCGTCATCTCCTGCGGGTCCCCAAATCTGATAGGCCACATAGTTATTGCCTAGGATCTGTAAAGTAGAATTTCCCCAAAAGGGGTGAGATACACATATCAGTAAGAAAAACTTAACCCTAGGTCAGGTTGACCGTCCACTCAGGCAGTCAAGTCACTCGACCTATCCAACTCATGAGTTTACGCGGACATGACAGTCATAATTCAATAAACAATAATGCATAGAGGACAGGCATGCATTTACATTCTCATGTCACACACAGTTGCACGTATATGCTCGGCCTATCACTTCACCACACCAATCAACCTCCGTCTACCTCATTCTCTAGCCTGCGATTAGATCGCATCGGGCTCGACCCCCGTAAATGCATCAGGCCTCGGTTCAATTTTCAGGCAGAGTCTATGAGCTCGTATTCTGTCCCGCGATTATATCGCATCAGGACTGTGGCTATCTCAACCCCGCGACTCCGTCGCATTAGGGCGCCACCTTTTCATAATCCACCTCGCGACCTCGTCGCATCAGGGTCTCAACCTCTGCCCCGCGTCTCATACGTCTCAGGGCCATGCCATGCAATGTCACAATCATGTCTCATGCCACATCATATCAATTAACTTGATTTTTAAAAATCGAATTTCATAACCAATGGCTAATGCGCATGATAATATGTTTAATAAATTTCGTGGCATGCAATTCAATTCAAATAGTACTCAGACACTCAGACCATTCACACATAGGCTAGGTCAAACAATCATTCTATAATGTCCAAGGGCACATCAAGCTATTACATGCGAGGATTTTCTCATAAATCGTTCCGTTCGGCCCTCGACTTACCCAATTGAGTCCAATCCTCCTAGCCTCGGTTTAGGAAATTTCTTACCTCCGCTTAATAACACAAATTACTCCTCCTTGCACCTCCTAAGGTTCGGCCAACTCAAGTCCAACGTCAATCCGTCGCGCAACCTAGGATAATCAATCGATTTTGTCAAATTTCAAGTTCAATCCCTCCATTCATCCATCCAAATCATCCATTAGATACTCCTCATCATCACAACACATCATACACACCAAATTACAATACAATCCCAGCCTATTCAGCCCTCCACAGAACTGGTTTGGCCCAGCATTGAACCGGTTCCATTCGGTTATGTTCATGCTGGGTCCAACCGGCCTTAATCTATCTCAAATCCATCAAATATACACCATTGTACCTCTTATAATGTCTACCTAAGAGTTTGGAAGTCTCACCGTGAGTTTCAAGTCGCACGGTTGCCGGAAAGTCGTCGGAAGTCGCCGGAGCACTCACACACAGAATACCGGCAGATTCTGGGCATAATGTACAAGGGTTGTTCATGGTCAAAAACTTATCAAATAAATCCCAAATTTTTACCACAGAACCATATATATGTCTAATTGATCTCCACAAAATTTGAGCCAAAGATTCCAAGTTTTCGACTTTCTAAAGGGTTCAGAACCGAACCTGCCTCAAACTGGAACAGATTCCGTTGACCTGTGGGAGAATGCTTGCCCCGAATTCCTCAGAGCTCCAAATGACCTGATTCCAATTGTAGGACGTCGGCAAGACGTGGGGTTAGGTTTGGGAAGTCGGCCGACAGCAGGGGACTGTCGGAGGTGGCGGTCGTACGGACCGAACGGCAGCGTCCGGCGGGGTCGGGTGGAGCAGAAACTGGAGAAGAAGAAGAAGAAGAAGCTTGATCTGGTCTTTGGGGGAATAAAAATGGTTGAATAGGGGGTTTGAAGAGAGAGAGAGGGCTGTTTATTATCCCAAAAAAATTTAAATTAATTGAGGTGATTGGTAGGTGGGCATTAATTGGTGAAATGATCTACTACCCTTGGATGCTTGACACTTGTCCATTGTTCTTCTCAAGGGCATCCAATGACCGTCAATTGCTTTCAATTTGCAGCAGCTTGGGGGAGGAGAAATGTCCATTTTCCTCTTCCTTCAATTATATAGACAAAGTCCTAAGCTTGAGGGGGCATTTTGGTCTTTTTACCTCCGATGTTCGGAGCGTCGTTTTTCTCGTTTTTAACTTCTTCGATAGGGCGACGGCCAATCCAATTGACATTGGAATTCTTGATTTTCCTTTTTCAAACTTTTCAGGACTCAATTCTGATCGTTCATTCTACTAGGCGTGATTCCAGCCTATTCCGAACCGACGGGCGGCTTCTGCAGACTATACGCGTATCGACCCCGTGATTCTCATCACGTTTAGAGCTCATCAATTTATGACAGCCTTGGTTGTCATGTAATCGCGAGGGCTTATCGCTAGTCCCTGTGGTTTCGATCATCACAGTCCGATTTAGGATAATTTTGCAAATCGTACGTTGGTTAAGCGGCATCACCCCCGCTCCAACCGCACGATTCTCGCATGGTAATCCTTAATCGTTATTAGATCGGCCTTTTTGCGGTCCTAAATATCCCCTCGACAATCCTTATGGTCAAAGCGCCATTTCCTATTCGAGTCGTCTAGGTCCACGTATCTCGTCTTGCGTTAGCCTTTCCCCTTTGGGCAGTCTGCTCAAATTGATCAGATTTAAGTGGAATACAACTGAAATACATCGCTTGATATAAATAAACTTCTCATTACAGAATCTGAAGTTGATTGAAAATCAGAATGTCACAGGACAAATTTAGGGCTTTCGTTGAAATTGACATGAACTTTTGGGTAAAATCACATTTTTGGATAATAATCGTGTCCTAAGTTCGATTTTGTGGTTTAATTTCCAAAATTTCCTCACGAATTAGGGTTAATTTTAGAAAATTAAGTCAGAACCGATTTTGACCCGCTACACCGATCGAATCGGTCTACTACAATATCGTCTTCTTCCTTAGACTCCCGTGTAGATGAATAGTGTGGAGTTGAGCTTTGATGGCAGAGTTGATCGACTAATCAACCACAAGTGAACACACATTGGTGGAGGTTTAATTCTTCAGGCCATTCCCCTTTGATTGATATCGAAATCACAACCAATGGTCGCCGGAGGAAGATGAAATTGATTGGTCAACGTTACACCGGCCGTGAAATTCAACATTCACAGAATGACTAAATTGACCGTCCATTTGTGCATGCCGGGAGACCATTTGGGTTTGACGGAGTTGCCCATCGTCACCGTCGCCGTTTGGACCAAATGACACACACGATCAAGTGCCATTTCAAGCCGGCATACACTCCCCAGAATAGGTGCCAAAATTGAAAATGGTATATAGTCTTTGGGGGCTTTCTAGAAGAGGAGGTTGGTTCATTCAGTTGAAGGAAGAGAACATAATAGAGAGAGGGAAGAGAGAGAGAGAGCTCGTCTTCCATCGCCTTTGTCGAAGGCTTAAGCTTAAAATTGTGGAGCACTGGTTAGGCTTTATGAGGCCAAACCGAAGCTTCTAAGTGTTACCAAGAGGTGGTCCAAGCTCCAAAGAAGTGATCGCCATCGGTCTCGCCTTAGCAGACCTTGAAATCAAGTAGTTCCCATTCTCGAGTTTCATACTGCGCATCAATGAAGGATATCGTCTTCGGCCTTGATCCTTGCATTTAGTCTGTGCATTTTGTTCCTTGAACTACTCTAAACATGGTTGCAATCCTCTTTTGTGTCGATTTTGTATAAACCCACGTGTCTCAGCCCCGAAAATCTTCTCGTGATTATCGATCTTGTCGAAACTCCCCTAACTCAAGCTAGCCTAAACCAGGTCATTCAAACCTGAAAGTGAGTGTTCTAAACCTCATTGCACGCTTTTCTATGAAGAAATTAGTCTAAAATGCCTCATTCTGCTCGATTGAGATGCTATGTCTACATACTGTGTATGCTTCGTCGTTCTTAATTCTACAATATGTTGTGTGTGACGGTGAGATAAGTTGATTGGCGTCGGTCTTGTGCAATTCCATTGAGATTTCACCGTTGGATTGTCGTCGAAAATCTTGGCCGTCCGTTTAGTTACAGTCGGGAGGAAGAAGACGAAGCTAACGTGGCGAGTCAATGGGTCAGCGGCTTAGGTGGCAAAATATCATTGGTCCACGTGGATGTCGAATCAGTTCGATCGTTAATCTGTTAGGCTGAGTCAGCTTAGACTGGACGGTCTAGGTTAATCGAGTCCTATTTTTGATAGCCGTCTAATTAGTAATTAGGAATATTCAAAAATAATTTTTAAAATCGAAAAATCAAAATAAACCGAAACGATGCCATTTAGGTCAATGGGTCAAGTGGCATCATTTAGGTTAGTGACGATAGATGGACCAGATTGAGTCTTGGTTTTTAATCGTGACCGTAGGTTTAAGTAATCAGATCTGACGGTCAAGGAGTAGTTGGCTTCTGATCTGAGCCGTAGGTTTTATTCAGCTAATCTTGAGGTTGTGGAGTAGCCACGTGGTTCAATTGTAACCATCGGATTAAATCAAAATAATCGCAAAATAGAAAAACCCGAAACAACGTCGTTTTGGAGCGGAGGTCGCGCGGGTCCGAGTCTTGGCTAGGTACCAATCTGAGTGGGTCGGATCGACCCGATCTGAATCATTTTTTAATAAAAAAATTTGAAAATGATTTAAAAAATAAAAAAATTAGAAAATACTATAAAATTCTAAAAAGATGTTAGAAAATCCTAAGAAATCCCAAAAAATATAGGAAAATTGTGGAAAATTTCTACTGGACCTTCGACCCGACATTCTACCCTTGTCGAATCGGAACCAACCACCACTGCATTGCGCTTAAGGGACAAGGACTTACACTCTATCTCAAACCCCAAGGCTCTCTCGAGTTGCTCTTTAATAAGGAGACTGCCCACACGTGGGTGAGTTCGGGTTTAGGTACGAAGGTGTTCCACCTTGGCCCGAAACTCATAGGAAGGACTAGCCATTAGAGGATATTTTCTGTACTGTATAAGTTGGTATCACATCTATAAGAACGAAGAACTTTGAAAGAAAGTGTATATCCAAGTTTGAAAAGCTTAAGTCAACAAATTCTAGAAATTTCCAAAAATTGAGGAATGACCATAGAAAACGGTCAATCCTATTTTTGGGATTTCTTATCATTATTCTAAAAATTGACGATATTATCCTTTAGGGGTAAATCGCCTCTACTTGGTATACGAGATAGATCGATAATGCCAAGATAAGAATTAGGGTCATTCAAGATAAGAATTAGGGTCATTCAAGTGATCAATTCTTATGCTTGGATTTTCGAATCTCATTCTTTTTCTAAAAATGATGATTTTACCCCTTAAAAGGGTGAATCGTCTTTCTTATGTCGATCGAGCCTTGACAACTGCTCAAAATTAGGATTTAGGTTTGGTGGTCAACCAATCCTTCTATTTGAGATTTTCACTTCTCATCACCTTCCATAATGATGATTTTACCCCTCAAAGGGTAAATCGTTTCTCAAAATTCTACAAAAATTATGAAAATTTTCAAAAAATAGGAAATGGATTGGTTTGGTGACCAATCCTATTTCTACCACCTTTTGATTCTATATTCCATATGAAATGATAAATTTTCCCTTTTAGGGAAAATTGTCTCAAAACTCTTCAAAATTACGAACCGCTCCTCACGGGCAAATCATGTCAAGAACATTCATGAGCCTTAATTATATTTCTCTAGGCTAATAGGGTTTTACTAAGGATGCAACGTTGCTTTCATGTGATTTATTTGCACGTTTTGGATCCTTGATTTGCGCACTCATTTTATTGACAGTGTTTACTAGGATAGTCATTCCTATCTGCATGAACTCTTAGATTTAGGGTTCACACATCACTCATCTGTATGAAATGCTAGGGTTAGAAAAATCATTTAACTTAGGTGCCGAAAGGGCTTTGGCGTAACAAAGTCTCCGATCTCATTTGTCTGATTATCGAAGAATCGAATAGAATGCTCTCAACTGTTCGATAGGATTTCCGATCGTGCCCTCAGCACAACGATTAGTGGTGACTCCTTGGCATGTACACATGTCATATGTTACTAGACCACACCGAATGTCGATCTTGTATACCTCCGTTGTGACTTGGATAATGGGCCTTGGGACAAACCAGCATCCGACTAGACGGGGCGACCCATTAACCCCCCTGCCAAAACTCGAGAGGGTCGCGACAATCACCTATATTCAAAACAAACTCATGTTGATAAAGATAGGGTTGCCAATGCTTAATAGTTCGCACTACAACATAATACTTCTGCTCATACGTAGACCATTGCCTGCAAACATCATTAATTTATTCGCTAAAATAGGCAATAGGCTTACCTCCTTGGAAAAGAACAACACCAATCCCTATACTAGAAGTATCGCAGTCCAGGTCAAACACTTTCTTAAAGTTGGGAAGCATCCATACCAGCACCGTGGAAAGCTTTTCCATGATAAAATTAAAATTGGGTTCGTCTTCATCACCCCAATGAAACTTTCCTTTCTTCATACAATCTGTAATTGGGGCCACAATAGTGCTAAAATTCCTGATGAAGCGTCGGTAGAATGTCACAAGGCCATGGAAACTACGAGCCTCCCCAACGGTTTGGGGTACTAGCCAATTGTGGATCGCAGCCACCTTTTCTGCATCTATGTGAAGACCATCTGCTCCAACAACAAAACCCAAGAAAAGAAGTCTTTCTATCATGAAACGACACTTCTTTAGATTAATAAATAACTGGTTTGATTGCTAGGCCAGCAAGACATCCCTCAAGTGTTCCATGTGCTGCCGATTATCTGGACTATATATAAGAATATCATAAAAAAAAACCACAAACTTTCCAATAATAGTTTTGAGAACTTGAGTCATCAAACGCATAAAAGTAAATAGCGCGTTAGTGAACCCAAATGGCATAACAAGCCATTAATACAATTATGCACTTGTTTTAAAAGCTGTCTTCTACTCATCATCAGGATGGATGCAAACTTGGTGGTATCCGCTACGTAGATCGATCTTTGTAAAGACCCTTGACTAAGCAAGTTTGTCAAGCATATTGTCAAATCGAGGAATTGGAAATCTATACTTGATAGTAATTCGGTTGATGGCGCGGCTATCAACAAACATCCACATACTTACGTCTTTCTTCGATGTGAGAAATGCAGGAACAACACTAGGACTTTTGCTCTTGCACAAAAAACCCTTTCGGAGGAGCTCGCCCACTTGCTCTTGTAAAATCTGGTTCTCATTCGATTCATGCTATAATGCGGCAAACTAGGAAGACTAGCACCTGGAAGAAAATCAATCTCATGTTGGATATCCCTCAAAGGAGGTAATTCGTTAAGTAAGTCTTCTAGCATTACATCGCTGCATGCCTTCAGCAAAGGCTTAAGAACATCAGGGATATGAATAATGGCTCGTTGATCTCGATTCTCCATAATCATATACATCCAATCACTTTTACGAACATTTAACATAACGTCAGCGCCTTGCTTCTTTGGAATCTAGGGAGTACTACTATTTGGTTTCAAAGTAATTTTGATCTTTTTCCACACAAAAAAATAAGTATTCTCCCTAGCTCGATGAGTGATATCAACATCATATTGCCAAGGTCGCCCTAATAATACATGGCACGCATCTATCTCAACAACATCACAGATGATAATATCCTGATATGATTTTCTAATCTAAATAGGTAGACGACATAGCTGAGTTACCTCAAGTTTTGCTCCTTTACGAATCCACCCGATCGTATATGGTGTGGGATGCAACTCTGTCTTCAGTTGCAATTGATCTACTAAATATCCCTGTCATAATTAAAGAAGTTAAAGGTGCAAATGCAAGAGTTGCTGGACAAAAGATTCATCTGACCAAGTGCTTCGCCGTGGGGAGCACCGATGCTGTTCGTAAAGAAGAAAGACGGATCCTTGCGACTATGCATTGATTACCGGCAACTGAATCAGGTGACGGTGAAGAACAAGTATCCCCTGCCGAGGATTGGCGATCTTTTTGATCAATTACAAGGAGCAGCAGTGTTCTCGAAGATTGACTTGAGGACGGGGTATCACCAGCTAAGGATCAAGAAGGAAGACATATCAAAGACTGCATTCAGGACGAGGTATGGACATTACGAGTTCACGGTAATGCCGTTCGGATTGACTAATGCCCCAGCTGCATTTATGGATCTAATGCATCGAGTATTCAAAGAGTTTCTGGACAGGTTCGTCATAGTTTTCATTGACGACATCTTAATCTACTTGAGGAGAGACGTAGAGCACGAAGAACATTTAAGAATCGTATTGAGGACCCTGAGGGAACATTCATCGTATGCGAAGTTAAGTAAATGTGAATTTTGGCTGGACGGGGTAGCATTTCTGGGTCATATTGTGTCTGGTGAAGGGATTGCAGTGGACCCTGCAAAGATAGATGCTGTAACCAATTGGCCGAGGCCTACTACGGTCACGAAGGTCAGAAGCTTCTTGGGACTAGTAGGATATTATAGGCGATTCGTGGAAAAGTTCTCATCTATAGCCGTTCCACTGACGCGGTTGACGAAAAAGGAAACAATGTTTGAATGGACTGATAGATGTGAGCAAAGTTTTCAAGAACTTAAGCATAGGCTGACGACCGCGCCAGTACTGACCATTCCGTCGAGACCAGGAGGATATGAAATCTACAGCGACGCTTCGCTGAAAGGATTGAGTTGTGTATTGATGCAGCACGGCCGGGTAGTAACTTATGCGTCCAGGCAGTTGAGGTCGCACGAAATGAATTACCCGACCCACGACTTGGAGTTAGCGGCGATTGTGTTTTCCTTGAAGATTTTGAGGTATTACCTTTGTGGCGAGAAATTTCAGATATATACAGACCACCAGAGTTTGAAGTATTTGTTTTCCCAGAAAGAATTGAACCTAAGGCAGCGCAGGTGGATGGAGCTGTTGAAAGATTATGATTGTGAGATATTATATCATCTTGGGAAAGCAAACAGAGTGGCAGATGCATTAAGTCGAAAGTCGAGTATTGCATGCCTGCTGGTGAGAAGTTGGTCAACGATAGAGGATTTGAGAGATTCTGAATTCAGATTGGAGGTTGATTAGCTATCCAGTTTGATAGCGACTTTGAGGGTGGAACCTAAAGTCCAAGAAGGGATTAAGGCATTACAGTCT
Source organism: Rhodomyrtus tomentosa (assembly GCA_028455895.1). Lineage (NCBI taxonomy): Eukaryota > Viridiplantae > Streptophyta > Magnoliopsida > Myrtales > Myrtaceae > Rhodomyrtus > Rhodomyrtus tomentosa. The sequence continues at coordinate 39,823,435 of JAPCWY010000003.1, read as the reverse complement.
ACGGACCTAGAGATTTAGAAAGTTATCGAAATGGATGCAACGAAGAGGAAGCTAGAGTTCCAGGTGTCTGAGGATGGACTTTTGAGATTTCGAGGGCGATTATGTGTACCAAAGAATGAAGGGCTCCGAGAAAGAATTTTATCGGAAGCCCATAAGAGCAATTACAGTGTCCACCTTGGAAGTACGAAGATGCACCAAAACTTGAGACAAAATTATTGGTGGAACGAAATGAAGGTAGACGTGGCAAGGCATGTTGCTAAATGTTTGACTTGCCGGCAAGTGAAAGCGCAACATTGTAAGCCTGGAGGATTGCTGCAGCCGTTGGAGATTCCGGAATGGAAGTAGGAACACATAACTATGGATTTTGTGATGGGACTTCCGAGGAGCCAAAGAGGTCACGATTCAATCTGGGTATTCGTGGATCGATTGACCAAGTCTGCCCATTTCATTCCTGTACGAAAGGACTTCGCCATGGATAAGTACGCAGAACTGTACATGAGGCACATAGTCAGATTACAAGGAGTGACAGTGACGATCACCTCAGATAGGGATCCGAAGTTCATGGCAAATTTTTGGAAGAGTTTGAATGGAGCAATGGGGACGCGACTACAATTCAGTAAGACGTACCACCCACAGACTGATGGACAGTCAGAAAGGACCATCCAGACACTCGAGGACATGTTGAGAGCGTGTGTCATAGATTTCAAAGGCGGATGGGAAGAGCAGTTACACTTGGTAGAGTTTACATACAACAATAGCTACCAACACAGTATACAGTTGGCACCGTTTGAGGTACTCTATGGTAGAGCATGCAGGACACCAATATGCTGGGATGAAGTAGGAGAAAGGAGTATCACAGGCCCCGAGTTAGTAGAGCAATCGGTGGAAGCAATGAAAATCATCCGGGATAGGTTGAGGACAGCGCATAGTCGCCAGAAGAGCTATGCAGACAAGCAGCGCAAGCCTTTAGAGTTTCAAGTGGGCGATCATGTCTTCCTTAAGGTGTCGCCAATGAGAGGACTCTCATGATTCAGAAGGAAAGGGAAGCTGAGCTCAAGATACGTAGGCCTTTTCGAGATATTAAAGAGAATTGAAACCCTGGCCTACCGGCTTGCGTTACCGACAAGTCTATCCCAGGTACATAATGTATTTTATGTGTTGATGCTAAGAAAGTATGAGCCTAACTTGACACATGTGCTGGACTATGAAACCATAGAGGTGGATGACAGAGTATCCTATATAGAGAAGCCGATAAGGATCGAGGACTGGAAGGAGCAGATCCTCAGGAATAAGAAGATCCCACTGGTCAAAGTAATATGGGAGCACCACGGAACGGAAGGAGCCACGTGGGAGAATGAAGAGACGATGAGGCGACAGCACCCCCATTTATTTGAGTAGTCGAGTGTAATGCAAATTTCGAGGACAAAATTTTTGTAAGGGGGAAGAGTTGTGACATTCTGATTTTCAATCAACTTCAGACTCGGTAATGAGAAGCTTATTTATATCAAGCAATGTATTTCAGTTGTATTCCACTCAAATCTGATCAATTTGAGTAGACAGACCAAAGAGGAAAGGCTAATGCAAGACGAGATACGTGGACTTAGGCGACTCGAATAGGAAATGACGCTTTGACCATAAGGATTGTCGAGGGGATATTTAGCACCGCAAAAAGGCCGATCTAAGAATGATTAAGGATTACCATGCGAGCGTCGTACGATTGGAGCGCGGGTGATGCCGCTTAACCAACGTACGATTTGCAAAATTATCCTCAATCGGACTGTGACGATCGAGACCACAGGGACTAGCGATAAGCCCTCACAATTATATGACAACCAAGGCCGCCATGAATTGACGAGCTCTAAACGTGATGAGAATCACGGGGTCGAAACGCGCATAGTCTGCAAAAGCCGTCCATTGGTTCGGAATAGGCTGGAATCACGTCTCGTAGAAGGAACGATCAAAATTGAGTCCTGAAAAGTTTGAAAAAGGAAAATTAAGAATTCAAACGTCAATTGGATTGGTCGTCGCCCTATCGAAGAAGTCAGAAACCAGAAAAACGACGTTCCGAACGTCGGAGGTAAAAAGATCATAATGCCCCTCAAGCTTAGGACTTTGTCTTTATAATTGAAGGAAGGGCAAAATGGACATTTCTCCCCCCAAGTTGCTGAAAATTGAAGAGCAATTGATGGCCATTAGATGCCCTTAAGAAGAACAATTGCCAAGTGTCACAAATCCAAGGGTGGAAGATCAACTCTTCATTTAATGCCCACCTACCAATCACTTCAATTAATTAAAATTTTGGGGACAAACCAGCTCTCTTTCTGCTCCCTCTCACTCTTCATTCGGCCATTTTTACTCCCCCAAAGAACAAACCAAGCTTCTTCTTCTTCTTCTCCAGTTTCTATTTTCGCCGACCCCGCCGGCCGCCGCCGTTCGGTCCGTACGATCGCCACCTCCGGCCGTCTCCTACTGCTGGCAGACCACCCAGACGTAGCCCCATGTCTTATCGACATCCTCCAACTTGAATCAGGTCATTTGGAGCTCTGTGGAATTCGAAGCAAGCATTCTCCCATAGGTCGACGGATTCTGCTCCAGTTTGAGGTAGGTTCGGTTCTGAACCCTTTAGACAGCCGAAAACTTGGAATCTTTGGCTCAAATTTTGTGGAGATTAAGTAGACATATAGATGGTTCTGTGGTAAAAATTGAGGATTTATTTGATAAGTTTTTGACCATGAACCACCCTTGTACATTATGCCCAGAATCTGTCGGTATTCTGTGTTTGAGTGATCCGGCGACTTCCGACGACTTTTCGGCAAACACAGGACTTGAAACTCACGGTGAGACTTCCAAACTCTTAGGTAGACATTATAAGAGGTAGAATGCTGTATATTTGATGGATTTGAGATAGATTAAGGCCGGTTGGACCTGGCATGAACAGAACTGAGTGGAACCTGTTCAATGCCGGGCCAAACCGGTTTTGTGGATGGCTGAATAGGTTGGATTTTTGTTGTAATTTGGTGTGTATAATGTGTTGTGATGATGAGGAGTATCTAATGGATGATTTGGATGGATGAAGGGAGGAATTGAACTTGAAATTTGACAAAATCGATAGATTATCCTAGGTTGCGCGACGGATTGACCTTGGACTTGAGTTGGCCAAACCTTAGGAGGTGCAAGGAAGAGTAATTTGCGTTATTAAATGGAGGTAAGCAATTTCCTAAACCAAGGCTAGGGGGATTGGACTCGATTGGGTAAGTCGAGGGCCAAACGGAACGATTTATGAGAAAACCTCGCATGTAATAGCTTGATGCGTCCTTGAACGTTATAGAATGATTGTTTGACCTAGCCTATGCTTGAATTGTTTGAGTGCCTGAGTACCATTTGAATTGAATTGCTTGCCACGAAATTTATTAAATATATTATCATGCGCATTGGCCATTGGTTATGAAATTTGATTTTTTAAAAAATCAAGTTAATTGATATGATGTGGCATGAGACATGATTGTGGCATTGCATGGCCTGGCCCTGAGGCGTATGAGACACGGGGCGGAGGTTGAGAACCTAATGCAACGAGGTCACAGGGTGGATTATGAAAAGGTGGCGCCCTGATGCGACGGAGTCGCAGGGTTGAGATAGCCACAATCCTGATACGATATAATCACGGGACAAAATACGAGCTCATAGACTCTACCTGAAAATTGAATCGGGGCCTGATGCGTTTATGCGGGCCGAGCCTGATGTGATCTAATCGCGAGCCAGAGAATGAGGCAGGTAGAGGTTGATTGATGCGGTAAAGTGACAGGCCGAGCATATATGTGCATATGTGTGTGACATGAGAATATAAATGTATGTTTGTACTCTATGCATTATTGTTTATTGAATTATGACTGTCATGTCCGCGTGAGTTCATGAGTTGGATAGGTTGAGTGACTTGACTGCCTGAGTGGACGGTCAACCTGACCTAGAGTTAGGTTTTTCTTACTGAGATGTGTATCTCACCCCTTTTGGGGAAACCTTACCTTACAGATCCTAGGCAGTAACAATGTGGCCTATCAGATTCGGGGACCCGCAGGAGATGACGGTGTATTACGATGAGTTCCCCGATAGGCGTAGAAATATATACTTAAGGAAATGTACAGTAGTTTGGGTAAATGAGTGCAAACCAGACTGGAAGCCTCATCGGTTTGAGGCTTGGTTTAGACAGGATGGCGATAGGAAGGTTGGGCCGTTGAAGCTCCACGAGGTTTCGAAGGGTGTTATACCTCCATGGTGTCAGACGACTTTGGATCATGAGTTTCCGGAGGGTTCAGTGGTTGGGTCGAGGAACGGCCCGGAGTGAACGCCGACAGCTGAGTTTTCCGTACCACCACTAGAGGGTGAGGTCATCGTGGTGGAGCCGTCCGAGAGAAATCCATCTGAGCCGGATCAAGAGGCGACCGTGGAGGGAGACCAGGTTGAGCAGTCGCAGGAAGCGACCATGGAGGACTCTGTGGAGGTTCCGTCAGAGACTTTCTCTGAGTACGAGCCATCAAAGGAGAGCGAGGACACCGGAGATTCCAGCAGTTCTTTCTAGCGCGACTCCAGATGATGACCTAACTTTTTGACTGGCGACCTGACCCCCCCTTTCCTAGTGGATTTTGTGGACTCCTTTTGACATGTTTACCCGTCGCCTTGCTGTATAGCGATCTGTAGTAGATGTGACCAGTTGATATTGATATATGACTTTATGATGCTATCTAGTCCTGTTTAGTCTTGGGATATATTATATATTGTCCGGGGAGTTTTTGGGAAGCGCTTTCGTGTACTTATGTAAATTATTTCATTTATCGATCTTCCTTTATATATAAGTGGATCCTTGGGACCGCCGAGAGATTATTGTTGTTTTGCTTGCAGGATGATTGCGTGCTCGCGATGAGGCACGGGGCGTGACAGGAATCATTAAAAAGAAAGTAAAATACCCCATGACAACTACCAGCACATTAGTTGAGTGGTATGCAGGAATGAAGTGGTTCGAAATGATGGTTGCAGGATCGACCCCCACAGGTGACGGTTGTGAATATCTTGTAAATTCAGTGTACATATAATAAAAGTAAAAATATTTTACTATAAGGTAGTGTCTATTTTTGTTATTCTATGGATTATATTAGTTTTTGACGAGAAAAGTGTGTCCTATTCCGCTTAATTTATGGGATATGGAGGAAAAAGTTGACAAGAAATCTCAAAAAGGAATGTTGACTTTTTAAGGGAAATATAGGACAACCTATTGTCCTTTTTGTGTAAGACTATTTTGGATACGGTTAATTTGATAATTAATTGAAGGGTGATCCGCTGAGACAAAAGAGAGCTTAAGTATCCCTACTGTAAAAAGGATAACTACAAGGAAATGCTCTACAAGATAACCCTTAATGGTTGTAACAGAATACTGACTATAGGTTAACCATGGTTAGTAAAGACAAGGACTTTTCTTAAGCTCAAATAGGTAACTTTGTAATAAGGTGATTGGTACTCTTGCGAATTGTGTAAGCTTGAACTTATATAGTGTCTTCATGGTTTTGGTTATCGACTTTCGTTGATACTTCTAATTGGCGGTAGGACTAAGATACATAAGAAAGCTAATGAGGATTAGGGAATTATAAGTTTGGATTTGAGCTGGCGAATGTGTTTAGTTTAAGTGATTGGACAAAAAATCATTAGAAGTTATAGCTGTGATTTGGATGGTTATCAACTAAGTTCGAGGACGTGGCTTAGTTATCAATAGATGAATTAAACAATAGGTTTAGAAGACGAAGCTTTACTTTGAATCGTTGGAAGTTAGTGATTAACAATGGTCGATCTAAACTTTCAAGGATTTCTAATTATAGGCCCTAGGTCTGAATTTATGTAATACCACAATGAGTTTAAGTTAATAATTTTGTTGACAACTATGATTAATGAGGTAGGTATTGCAAAGGCATCTCGAGATAACGATACGCACTATGAGATTGGTAAAGAGCCATTTACTATTATTATAAAAGCATGGCTTGAAAAAGTGAGGACATTGGTTATCAGAAAGGGATTCAGGATCGTAGAGTGATCGCCGGTGATGCCTTTAAGAAGGCCAATGAAATAGGCATCTTTACTAAGATTGTGCAGAGGATAACCTTTGAAGAGAATGCTAGTATTTATAATAAGAGGTACTCACAAAAGAGAGTCGATGGGAAGTTATGTCTAGCATACAAGGATGGCTTAACAAATATTGAAGTTGGTCCTCAAAGTGACATGTTTCTAAAAGTGCAGGGCACTGCATCTTGAGTGGCAGACGGAAGGTGAATAGACTGGGATGTGTAGCCAAATGATGCCAATGTGAGATAGTCGACAAATGACTAAAAAAGGTTGTGGCAAAGTGCATCTTACCAAAAGAATGTAACCATTGGAACTTTGGGCAAGAATGTGGAACAACAAGGGAAGTTAGGATGTCAAATCACGAATGAATGATACAAAAAGACGCGCCAGCTGATTCTATAAGTGGATAGTCCGACAACAACCCAGTAAAAACTTAAAATTGTGAGATGTGACAATTGAAAAAAGACTAATGATCATCGCACATAGTAAAAGCTTGATGGACAACAAAGTTGAGTGAAACAAGCACCACAAGTTTTGACTAGAAATCGGAATCATGAATGAAGATTAAGAGTTGAGGAAGGCCACAAGATGTTAAAAGTTGCCTTCGACCTAGATCGGGGTTTGACTTGCTAGTCGTTTGTGTTGTTGATCGAGGTGATGACCTTAGGTCAAGCATGGATCGATTTGGAATTGATATTGTTTAGCTATGAAACAACCATAGGATCGCTCTGTAGCGAGCCAGAGATTGATCCATAGTATGATATACGAGCCGACATTGATTGACAACCACGCCGGCCATGAGTCTATTAGAGGATGATTTGCAGTAGAACCCTATACTAATCACACAATAGTCGAGGACTAATCATCTTGGACCATGTTTCATAGACTATATCTTGTCTTTCATCGTATCAAGACACAAATGTGACTAAAGATAAGAAATACCATCTGCATGAGTCACTAGATCAACTCAATGGCCAATATCATAGTTATGCTCTCCCATATAGATTTTATAGTCTAGGGATATAGATGATCGTTTCTGCCTGATGGATCTCCTAAGTGGAATGACTTGAACCCTCAAGGGCCCGAGTAACTTCATCAAGAGTTGTCTCAACAATCAGATCTTGGATCTCAACATGCTAAATATCTGGTGTAAGAGGCTCCACAATCATTTGCATAGACATCCACTGAATTGATATCCCTAATAGTCTATGAACTGTTACTCTCTTCAACCACAACAAACTCGTGAAACTTCTCTATTTATGATTCCACAATTATTGTACCTCTAGTGGGATAACAAAATCGTTATCTTTTCAAATGATTAAGGTAAGATATGAAATAATATCGCGTTGTTATGGAGTCGAACTTTCTTGGTGTTGGATAACATAACATTACTTCTACTAGATAGCCTTCAACCTTAAGGTGTTTCAATTTAAGTTTAAGTCTAGTCTATAACTCAACAGGAGTCAATGGAGCAAGTTTAGTAGGAATAATGTAAAGGGCTATTTTTAAAGCTTTACCCATAGAAAATAAAGTAAATTAGTCTTATTAATCGTACTTCTCATCATATTCATAAGGAAGTGATTGCTCATTTCAGCCACACTATTTTGTCTAGGACTCCCAAATATACTGAATTAAGCCACTATCCCAAAATCCTATAGCCATTTGACAAATGACCCGTTAAGTTATCTAGCATCGCCATGCCTATCATAATCTATACACCCTAATCAGATCTGACAAATTTTATGACCATTTTTCATTTATTTCTCAACTTCAATTCAAAAAAATCTTGAATTTGAAAAAAGAATCAAACTTTTTTGTAATCATGTGCAAATAGCCATATCAAGAATAGCCATTAAAAAATTTGATGAAAAAAAAATCTACAAAACGTCCCCATATAGGGTCCCCTGTTATCCATGTGAATGATCTTTAATATGTTAGAATTACGGATTGCAATTTTCTTTTCTTTTTTTTTTTATCTTAGTCTACAACAGTCTATGTTATGGCTAGCGTTATCACCTAGAGGGGGTGAATAGGTGATTATAGTGCATTTTCAAAGTTTATTGCAGAATACAAATTGCACAGGCATTAAAATGACGTCTCAGATTATGACAGCACTGCATATCACTATGGACGCTTCATATGTAGTTCAACCATCACAGAATATATGATATGATCAGAGTAAGGATAGAGAAAGTTGTACATAGGGTTTATAGTGGTTCGACTTTGGTTAAACCTACGCCCACTTCTTTGGCTATCAGCCAATCTGTTGGATTCTACTAGTAAACTGCTCGAGAGTTGACAGCTTAGTAATCTCTTTAACACGTAGGATACTCCACCAAGCGCTCAACACCCTTGTGTATACCTCCTCAAAATTACAATGGATGAATTAAGAAGTGTGTATGAAATGAAGGACTCTTGATGTAAGAATTATAAAGACTTTTCCCTCTTAACGTCTATCTGTTATCATTTCAACCTTGAGATGTCTTTTATACTCCTCTGCATTCAATCTAACCGTTGCAAGTCTTCTAGAAGATGTCTCTTCAAAACTTCTCGTTTGGACAAGACAAATACCAAAAGAAGATCTCGTAGCCGTTGGGATCACCAAAGGAAAGTCTTCTCTATTTGGATCAAATCGCCCATACAATTACAATCATGGGTTTCCATAAATAATTTCTTTCATTTGGAAAGTCGTGTGTGCCTCCTTGATTTCGCATCCTTGATAGATCTTTATCCCCGAGAATCCTCAAGAATGATCAAGCTCGATTGTATCCATTGCAATGTATCAATTAAGTACATTTGAAGTCCTCTTCAAGTTCTGATTAATGCACATAAATACTCCACTCAGAGCTTGAGCATCATTCCTATGACATTTTGATTTTTCCTGTCATTTCGAGACTTATCAATGAGAATGTATCTAATGATGTATTTCAGTAATATCTCACTCGGATCTGATCAATTTCGAGTTAACTAACTAAAAGGGAAAGGCTAACGCAAGACAAGGTACGTGGACTTAGGGAACTCAAATAGGAAACGACACTTTGACCATAAGGATTGCCGATGGAGTATTTAGAGCCATTAAATGCCGATCTAAGAACGATTAAGGAATGTATTGCTAGCGTTATATTATTGGAGCGCGGGTGATGCCGCTTAACCAATGTATAATTTGCAAAATTTTTCTAAATCGAACGATGACGATCAAGATCATCGGAACTAGTAATAAACCCTCGCAATTACATGACAACCAAAGTCGTCATGAATTGACGAGCCCTAAGTGTGATGAGAATCACAGAGTCAATATGCGTAACGTCTGTAAGAGCCGCCCGTTAGTTCGGGATAGCTTGGAATTATATTCGATAGAGAAATGACCCAGAGACGAGTCTCGAAATTGAAAAATATAAAATTGAGAATTCCAACATTTTAATCGAATTAGACATCAGCTCATCGAAGGAAATTTGAATTGGAAAAATGACGTTCTGGACGACGAGAGCCAAATTATTGTTTTGCCCCTTAAGGTTTAGCTTTGTGTTCATAAATGAATCAGGACATTTTAGTCATTGACCACACCCCTAGACTGCCGAAAATTGGAAGAATTATTGTCCATTGGATGAGCTTGATTATTGACTAGAGGACAAGTGTTAATGGATGACCAATTAGCATTAATTATCTAACTTTTAACCTACCATTCTTACTAGTTGACCAAGCTCAAATGGTGTATAACTTCTCTCTCTCCTCCATTCAGCCGAAACTCCCCTCACCAGCCATCTTCTTCTTCGTTCTTCATCTTCAACCAAGAAGCTCCTAGCCGACCAAGATTCACCGCCAGCTTCGCTCCACTCGACGGCCCTCCTCGGCGACCTCCTAGCTCCAAGCTCAGTCTCTTGTCGACCTTCTCCAAGTGGTAGCTTGCCATTTGGACTCCGATGGAGCTCCAACCAGTCGTTTCCCCGAGAGCCGACGGATTTCGTCACAGCAGGAGGTAAGTGTTCGTTTGACCTCCATAGGACCTCGAATGGCTTCAAATATTTGGTGGTAGTTTGTAGACATGTAATACTATGATTGACTGAGCTGAGATAAAATTTTTGGTGGAATTTGATGGAGTTTTGATGATGATCGAGAAAAATCGGTGCTTTTTTGGGACCTCCGAGTGTCGACTCGCCACAAAATTTTTGCTGATACCCTTAGACACATAGAACCATATTTTAGCAATTAGTTTAGGCAATAAATTAAGGTTTAATGTTGATTTATGGACTAATTAATAGAGATTAGGGCAGAACCAACTAGGTCCCTTGTTTTGGCTGGTTAAATCCGAACTCTTAGGGGCTGTTCATGGTGTCACCGTGTCAAAATTTCTTTGTAGAGACATATGGGAATGTCAATTGATATGCTATTAAGGTCTATGCCCCATGGTTCGATGATTGGGCTAGAAAAATTGATGAAATGAGTTGGATTTCCCTAGGTTATATGTTGCCCTGTTTTGGATCCTCAAGGCCGAACGCTTGGAGTGCTTGGGAAGGAGATTTTTGTGGAATTAAGCCTAAGGTAAGGAGTCTCTAAATCTTGGTTCCATGATCCTACTCATAGCATTATCCAGAGTCAAATCATCCTTTATGGTGCTCGAAATTCCCAGCATGTGCTATAGCTTTCCGAAAGGGAAAATAGAAATAACATAGCTTATAGCTTCATATCCAGATTTATGCCTGCAGATTCTAACTTACATGTAACCCGCGTGAAACTGTTAATATGCTCAGTAACAGAACCTCTGTCAGATAATTTCATATTAACCAACTTCTTTAGCAAAAATATTTGATTCGATGTGGATGGCTTCTCATAAATATTCGTTAGAATATCCATTGTTTCTTTTGCAGTCTTTGCTTTTGTGATGTGGTATCCTGTCTTTTTCGCCAAACCTAAACGAATCACACCTAACGCCTTTTGATCAAGAATTTTTTTTCCTGATTCTGCTATTGGATCTACTTCCGCAAGTTCAGGTTTCCAACCTTCAAGTGGTGCATAGAGATCTTTCTAATAAAGATAGTCCTCTATTTGGAGTTTCCACCATCCGAAATCCTGCCCATCGAACTTATCGATTTTGATTTTATCTTCTACCATGCCGTTTGCTTTCAATCGAACTTCATCGAAAAACCCTCGATGTCTTGATTAGCCGACCTAGGCTCTGATATCAGTTGTTATGAATCGGGCCCCTATTCTAGAAAAATAACCCAAGCAAAGAATACGCAGTAGCATAATATAACGATAAAAGAACAAAATCAGAAAAAGCACACTAGAAAATTTGTTATCGAAGTTCACCCAAACTTGGGCTACATCTCTACGCAGAGGCACTCTGTGAATCCACTAGTCTCCAAGAAAAGTATGAATACAACTGACGATTTTCTCACAAGATCAAAGCAAAAAGAAAAGGAGAACACTCAAGAATGCCGTCACGGCCTCTTTTTTTTTCTCTCTACTCACTACTTCACGTGTTATATCTGTTCTTTTCTTGTGCTTTCATCTTCTGGTGGCTACAACCTATATATCCCTAATAAATATGGTGTATCTTTTAACCTAAAAGGAAAAAAAAGACAAAAGATAAAAATAAATCTTAATGATATATTTTGATATATTCTGGCTTCACGCCAACATAAGTATGCTCAAAGGAAGGTGTAAATAGCCACATAAGGAGTTTGACAAGAATATGACTCTAATCGATAAGGATGAGGTGGGAACTGAATCTGATTAGATGAAAACATAGATGTGGCGGTGGTAATAAAAGATGATGTCAACCAATCTGTACTAGCTTTGATATTTATTTTTGGAGTTTGCTCTAGTGAAAGGAATATTAACCACCCGAGCTAGATAAATTAACAAGAGATGGTGTCAACAAATTCGTCATGGCTATAGCTTTCACTTTGCAAATTGCTCCAAGGAAAGGGATATTAAATAAGAGGAAAACATTGTAATAAATACTTTTTTTTGGCGTTCCCAAGACTTCTTCCTTTGAGTAAGGCAAAGTTGGGGGAGAAGCCTATGAAAAAAAAAATCTTTCTTAATTATCAATGAGTCATAGTAAGAAAGAGATAATATATAAGGAATATGCAATCTCCTTCTTCGGCTCGTGACAATAGTGGGGCGCGACACATGACTTTCCGATGCATTAGATTGATCTATCGTCCATTTATTCTTTTTACGAATCGTTTCTTCAAGAAGATGACTTGGTTTTATATGGAATCATATCATTAAATCGAATTAAAGTTTAAACTGCATTGGACTGAAAAAAAACAAAACAATCTTCCTTTTGCAGCATCTTTATTGTCGAACTATTGTCTTACGAGAAATTTCCTTTGAGTGAGGCAAAGTTGGCGGAGAAACATTGTAGAGGGTCCAACAATGAACACAATATCTCCACATATCGTGAAACTTTGTTCATATTTCAAGAATATTGCAGTGAAATGATATTGCATCAAATTTCTCAGTGTAGCGTGTAGCCAATTGTTTTAGAAAGTAAATATACTTAGGACTAACAAATTAAATATGAGGATTCAAGAAACAATAATTGTGCGGATGATATCACAAAATCGTCCTGCGTAATGTTCATGTGAATGCATGCGAGATGAAGAGAGATGTTTATTCCACCATGCTTCTAAGATTAATTATTAGAATCAAACAAAATGTATGGGTTAAAGATGACGTCACCAGAACCATCACCCTACATATCAGCGAAAATCCTAAAAATGATTAAACGATAATCAACAACATGCAAGTTGAAAACATTATTATTTTTTCGACTGCTAAAAACTGAATTAAAAGTCCCCACATCTTTACATTGTCATTGATTAGGATCGTTGCTACATCATTTATGATACTATGATTTGCACAAGACTTTTAATAACATTCTTTAATGCAATAAATGATAATAGGATTAACTAAATTAAATTCCTCAAAGTGAAAGATTTCACAAATCTGGGCTTTAATGGTTTGAAGTTCAATGAAAGAGGACAATTTGAGGATTAGGACTTTGCTGACTTATTTAGGTTGCCGACAAGAGTGTCTAAGTATGTTGCTCAAAGGAAGGTATGAAAAAGCCACATAAGAAGATTAAGCAGAATATTACTCTAATCGATAAGTAAGAGACGCGAGCTGAATCATGGCGGTGATAATAAGAGATGGCGTCGAGCCAATTCCTCCTACTTTTGATACTGGTTTTGGAGTTTGCTCTAGTGAAAGGAATAGGAAACGGCCAAGCTAGAGAAATTAATAAGAGATGATGTCAACAAATTCATCGTGCCTTTAGCATTAACATTGTAGATTGCTCCAGGAAAAAGAATATTTAACGAGAGGAAAAGATTGTAATGAACAATTTATTTTGACTTCTCAAGTTGGTGTAGAAACCTATGAGAGGAAGTTTCGCTTTTATATACATATTCACTTGAACCTTTGTAACCATTAAGGAGGAAAGTGAAGGTGTAGAGTCTGCAACCATGTTTACATTATCTCCACATATTTGGAAGCTACTCCTTTCTTTTTGGTTACTTTGTTCTTGCAATGTTGTCAAATGCAGTTTCAATGACAAATTGGTGTCTAGGATATGCAGTCACAGGGCAGATCGACCCATATTCTTACGACCTATGGAGTGTTTATGGCGACATATGCCTTCATACATAAGACAATGGATACAATTACTATGTTCAACGTGGTTCCTGCTATGGCCATGGAGCATGCAATGGAGCGTTGACAAGATCCGATTGACATAATTGCCTGGACCGTGTTAGAGACATCCTAGATGATTGTGGCCTAAGCCGTGGAGCTCAAGTCCAGCTTCAAGACTGCAGAATAAGATATGAAGATTATCCATTTTTTGAATGATTAAGTTTGAGGTCTGGTTCAAAATTATACCCTACAATGTATGTACTTGGAAGAGCTACTATACACAAGAATAAAGCAACCTAAGTAGCAATAAATTGAATGATGGTGAGTCTCTTTTATATAAGTTACTCCCTCTATATATAGTTCATGGATCAATTGTGGCATTTGGTAGAATTTAATGTCGAAGATGTGATTTGATCTAGGAAGAATTTTTTGCTAAGAAAATGGGATATACATGGGTCGTTAGACTCGTTACAGAGGCATTGGCTTATAGTTCGACAAAATTGTAGTGAAACGATACCGCATTTGAGGTGAAGTGTGCATTCAATATATTTTAATTGTGGTAACATACAATTTTAATTCTTCGTTGTTGACAAAACTTTAAATTATGTATATGGAGAAAATTAGTGCGTGCCTCTTCTCTAATACAAGGATAAAAAGAAAGAATTATAATAAGGGAGGACATCACAAAAACGTATTGCATAATGAATGAGTCAGAGGGGAGAAGAGATATGCTCATTCCACACACCTCCAGTAGCCATAGCGATTCAAACATCCAGTCCCCTGATTGATTGATCGTAACCACATACTTTCCTTAGGAGGGTCCATTTGTATGAAAGTAAATTATTTTCGAAAATTATTTTTCTACTTTCCAACATTTGAATGACGGAAAACTAACCGATATAAGGAATTTATTTTTTATAGATGTCGGTCGTCCTATGTAGCATGTCACGCCTCGCACCTATTGGGCACGTCAACATCCCTTTTCGATCGTTAAATTGTGACCTCCTGGGACGCGTTATCGACCATTTAAAATTTTATATTTCAATGTACCGCATGCGAAATGTACTACTTCCCCAGACAACAATAATAATAGCAGGGATAGAACAGTAGGCACCCAACAACAAGCTCAGCAAAAGATATATGGAACTTATTATCGATAGATGTCAGCCATCCTACATAGCGATAAACCCTCACAATTACATGACAACCAAAATCGCCATGAATTGACGAGCCCTAAATGTGATATGAATCATGGGATCGATACGCGTAATGTCTGCAAAAGTCGTCCGTCAGTTCAGGATAGGCTGGAATCACGTCTAATAGAGAAAACTATCAGAAACAAGTCTTGAAAAGTTTGAAATGAAAAATCAAGAATTCCAACGTCATTTGGATTGGCCGTCGCCCTATCGAATAATCCTGGAACAAGAAAAATGACGTTCTGAACGTTTTGGGTAAAATGATCATTTTGCCCCTCAAGCTTAGGACTTTGCCTTTACAATTGAAGAAGGGAAAAAGGGCATTACACCCTCCCTTGGCTGCCGAAAATCAAAGGGGATTGTGAGCCATTGGATATTCGTTGGTAAAGCAAATGCCAAGTGTCACAAGATCAAGAGTTGCAGTCATGTCAACCTTTTCCACACCTAACATTCAACACAATTGACCAAGTATTTGAATATAGCCTCCCATCTCTCTCTCCTCACCCTTATTCGACCAGACCCTCTCTCTCCATCACCGAGCATCACCATCTTCTTCCTCTTGTTTGCTACTGCTCGCCGACCAGACCCGGCGCCACTGTTCGCCGCCCACGACCGGCCCTTCCAGCCACCTACTGACCGCTGGCATACCACCACAGTAAAGCTCCACATCTTGCCGGACTCCTCCAATAAGAATCAGGTCGATTGAAGCACCGAGGAGTTCTGGACAAGAGTTTTCTCAAGAGCCGACATAATCGGGATAAACCTGAGGTAGGTCCGGTTGTTACACCTTTTCATGGCCGAAATCTTTGATTCTTGAGTTCAAATTTCGTGGAGACTCAGTAGACATGTATAGGATTCTGTGGTAAAAATTGGGGATTTATTTGATAAGTTTTTTACCACGAACCGGCCTTGTACACTTTACCCAAAATCTGCCGGAATCTAACCTTGGGCATTCTGGCGAGCTTCAACGGGAATCCGGCGTCCATTTGACTCGAAACTTACGGTGAGCCTCCTAAACCCTTAGGTAGACATTATAAGACGTAGGATAGTGTATAATTGATGGATTTTGAGTAGATTAGGACCGGTTCGACCCGGCATGAACAGAACCGAATGGAACCGGTTCAATGCCCGGCCAAACCGAATTTGTTAAGGGCCTTGGATGATGGTTTGTGCTACAAATTGGTGTTTATGATGTGAAGAGATGATGAGGGTTGAGTCATGGATGATTGGGATTGATGGATTGAGGAATTAGATACAGAAATTTGACGAATTGGTTGAAATTCTAGGTTGCGCGACAAGTCCGGGCGTGGACCTTGGTTGGCCGCAACTTAGGTGGTCCAAGAAGGCGAAATTTGTGTTACGAGCTAAGGTAAGGGAATTCCTAAACCGAGGCTAAGGGTATTGGACTCGATTGGGTAAGTCGAGGGTCGATTGGAATGATCTATGAGTGATTGCCAAATGAGGTAGTTTGGATATGTCCTAAGATGTTAAGGAATGATTGTGTGACATTGCCTATACTTGAGTTGTTTGTCATGTCTGTATACCATTTGAATTGATTTGCATGCCACGAAATTTATGAAATACATTTGAATGCGCACTTGCCAGTGAGTGTGAAATTGAATTGAAAATCAAGGCATACGATATGATGTGGCATGAGCATGGTGTAGTGGGGCCCTGAGGCGTGTGAGACGCGGGGTGGGAGGTTGAGACCCCGATGCGATGAGGTCGCGGGATGAAGTATGGTTAGGAGGCGCCCTGATGCGACGAAGTCGCGAGGTTGAGACAGCCACGGTCCTGATGCGATTTATTCGTGGGACGGAGTATGAGTTAATGAGCTTTGTCTGGAGTATCATCAGGACCTGATGCGTTTACGCAGGTCACTAATGATGGTCTGATGCGTTTACGCGGACCGGTCCTAAGGCCACTAGTTCGCGGGCTAGAGAATGTGGCAGGCGAAGGTTGATGGATGTGGTGAAATGGCAAGTTGAGGGTACATGTGCATATGAGTGTGACACAAGATCATAAATGCATGCCTGTCTTCTGTATGTTGTTGTTTATGGAATTATGATTATTATGCCTATGTGTTCATAAGTGTGGATCTGTTGAGGGATGCGACTACTTGAGTGGATTGTCAACCTGACCTATAGTTTGGTTTTTCTTACTAAGATGTGTATCTCACTCCTTTTGGGAAAACCTTTACTTTACAGATCCTAGGTCATAGTTATGTGGTCAATACGTTTTAGGGACCCAAAGGAGATGACGACGTACTATGATGAGTTCTCGGATAGGCAGGGGAACGTATATGTGAGGAAATGTATTGTTGTATGAGTGGACGAGGGTAAGCCTAACTAGAAGCCTCATAGATTCGAGGCGTGGCTCAAGAAGGAAGGGGATTAACAGGTAGGGCTGTTAAAGCCCCACGAGGTACCACACGGTGTCATATCCGATTGGTGCCAGACCGTAGCGGAGCAGGAGTTACCTGAGGGGTCAGTAGTAGGGTCTAGGAACGGACTAGAGCGGACACCGACCTTGGAGTTCACCGAGGAGCAGGAACAGGAGCGGGAGGAGGTCATAGTCCTAGAGGCATCCGAGGGGGACCTTGCTGAGCCGTCATAGGAGGTTACTATGGAGGATTCCGTCGAGGTCCCGTTCGAGACGTTCTCTGAGTACGAGCCGACCGAGGACGCATAGAATACGGACGACTCCAGCAGCTCATCCTAGGATACTTCAGTTGTGGATCGATCTCGACTAGCGACCTGACCTCGCTCCTGAGGGATTTTGTGGATGTTTCCTTTTGATATGCTTACCATGTCGCCTTTTGTTTAGCGGGTTTAGTATTCGGAGTTGTATGAATAGTACGCTTTGATGTATGAATGATATATGCTATCTAGGTCCTACTTAATCTATACATACATTGTACGAGGATTTATTAGAGTATCGCTTCCGCATACGTGAAGTATTTATTATATCTCTCGACTCCTATTGGTGGATCTTGGGACCGTTGAGAGATTATTATTGGTTTGCTTGCAGGGATGTTCGCGTGCTCGTGCCTGGGGAGTGGACCGTGACAGGCCAGGCGATGTCACTCGACACTGGCCCAAGCATGGGAGACTCTTGCACGATGCCGGTGCAGCTAATGGTCGGGGGAGGAGAAAGGAAAAATAAAAGGAAAACAAAAAAAAATCAAAAAATTAAAAGATGAGCATGCCTTATCGGCCAGGACCTTCGTTGAAATAGTGATGGCATTTCATGTCCTTATTTGATACAAGACTCACTTCAAGCTTTTATTTAAGAAAATGAGAGCACTTAAGATCCTTATTTGAAATTTTCCCAAACATAACCTTAGAAACTGTTGGGTGCACACAACGAAAGTCCGATGCTTTCACTTGGGAGATCACGAAGAGAGAGCTCAAGTCCGAACCCGTCAATATAACCAGTTAGACCCACCTTCACTCAAAAGCTTAAGCTAATAAGTTATGGGCCAACTTGGGTATATTAACTGTTCAATACCATATCAGTTTTCCAAAGTCGAACTTTTCTAACATAACTCACCTGTGCATTCTAACAGAAACGATGGAATCCACTCTTTCGTTTTTCATTTCTATTATCAATAATTGTTTGGAGGTGAAATACCTATAATAATAAAAGACAAATCGTGCTCGGGATGGTTATAGTGACAAAAGTAATTGGAATTTCTGTTTTACACATTGGAAGAATATGTTTTATTAGTAATAAACTAGGAAAAGGGAGTGTGTATTTGTATATATACAAACACACACATGTACATTTAGTTACAGTGTATCAATTGCAACATTTGGTAGAATATAATGCCAACTAGGGTCTGATGAGGACTTGATTTAGAAAGAATTTTCTGCCAAGGATAAAA
Source organism: Rhodomyrtus tomentosa (assembly GCA_028455895.1). Taxonomy (NCBI): domain Eukaryota; kingdom Viridiplantae; phylum Streptophyta; class Magnoliopsida; order Myrtales; family Myrtaceae; genus Rhodomyrtus; species Rhodomyrtus tomentosa. The sequence continues at coordinate 39,804,607 of JAPCWY010000003.1, read as the reverse complement.
TGGGATTAAATGGCTGAAAATGGGTCGTTACAAATGGTGCCTGTTCAAGGCATTTGCTTATAGTTGGACAAAATTGTAATGGAACGAGACCATATTGACTTTGAATTGAAGTTTCAATAAATTATTGTAAAGTTTAAATTGTTGTAACAAACAAATTGAATTTTTGTTTTCGAGAAAATTTTAAGTTTTGAATACGGGAAAAACTAGCACTTAACTCTCGCCTAATAGAACAATAACAAGAAAGAATCATACTAAGGACGGCATCACAAAATTCTATGTGATGTGGCCATAGTAGCTTGAGCTTTTTTGCATAATGTGCATGTGAATGCTTGTGATTAACTAAATTAACTTCTTGAAAGAGAGAGGTTCCTTCGAAGGTATGAAGTTCAATGTTAGAGAACAATTTGAAGATTTGGACTTTGCTGACTTGTTCTAGTTGGCAACAAGAGTATCTCAGTATGCTTAAAGGAAGGTGTAAACAGCCACATAAGGAGTTTGAGCAGAATATGACTCTAATCGACAAGTACGAGGCGGGAACCGAATCTGATCAGATGAAAACATAGATGTGGCGGTGGTAATAAAAGATGATGTCAACCAATCCGTGCTAGCTTTGATATTTATTTTTGGAATTTGCTCTAGTGAAAGGAATACTAACCGTCCAAGCTAGAGAAATTAATAAGAATATTAAATAAGAGGAAAACATTGTAATAAATACTTCTGCCTTGAGTAAGTCAAAGTTGGCGGAGAAACCTTTGAGAGGAAATTTCTCTTATATATACCAAACCACTTCAATCTTATGAACCATTAAGTAGGGAAGAAGAATGAAGAGTAGGGGGTCCAACAATGAACACACTATCTCCACATACCGTGAAACTACTTCTTTCTTTTTGGTTACTTTATTCTTGCGATGTTGTTGAGTGTAGTTATAATGATAAAATGGTGTCCGAATTGTGTAGTCATAGGACAAACAACAGCGTGATTGACCCATATTCCAACAACCTTTGGATCATTTTAAACAATCTATTCATTTGTACAATTGATAACGCTTATAACAACTACACTCAACATGGATCCTGCTATGGCCATGGAGCATGCAACGGAACATTAGCAAAATCCGATTGTGACGATTGTGTGCATCCTGCTAAACAGACCACCCTATATGTAGACTCTGGCCTAAGCAGTGGAGCTTAAGTCCAATTTCATGACTGTAGAAAGAGTTACAAAGATTATCCATTTATGAAGGATTCAGTTTGAGGCTTGGCTGGAAATCATACTATGCATACAATGTATGCATTTGAATGAGCTAACTACACATAATAATAAAGCAACATAAATTGCAATAAATGGAATGATGGTGAGTCACTTTCACATAAGTTACTAACTCTCGTCCTCTGTTATATATATATATATATATATATATATATATAAGTTCATGTGCCAATTGTGGCATCGGGTAGAATTAAATGCCAAGTAGGTTCTCGTGAGATTTGATTTAGGAAGAATTCTTTGCCATGAATAACATGGGATATAATGTACTGAAAATGAGCCGTTACAGAGTGCCTGGCCAAGGCATTTATTTACGGTTCGACAAAATCATAGTGAAACTATACCATAATCAATTATTTTAACGTTTATATTGTCGTAACAAACAAATTCAATTCTTTTGTTTGAGTTTCATCTAGTTCAAGGCTAGAATATCATTATTTTTTCCCCTTCACTATCGAAGAAATTTGTTCGAAGCCGCACCTTGCTCAAGCCCGGCCCGCTCTGAGAATCATTCTGGCTTCTACACAAGTATTTTTCTCATGCGCTTTCTCGCCAAATGCAATAGAGTTCAAAAGAAATGCTCCATTGTGACATTCTGATTTTCAATCAATTTCAGACTCTGTAATGAGAAGTTTATTTATATCAAGCGATGTATTTCAGTTGTATTCCACTCAAATCTGATCAATTTGAGCAGACTGACCAAAGGGGAAAGGCTAACGCAAGACGAGATACGTGGACCTAGGCGACTCGAATAGGAAATGGTGTTTTGATCATAAGGATTGTCGAGGGGATATTTAGGACCGCAAAAAGGCCGATCTAAGAACGATTAAGGATTACCATGCGAGCGTCGTGCGGTTGGAGCGCGGGTGATGCCGCTTAACCAACGTACAATTTGCAAAATTATCATAAATTGGACTGTGACGATCGAGACCACAGGAACTAGCGATAAGCCCTCGCGATTACATGACAACCAAGGCTGCCATGAATTGACGAGCTCTAAACGTGACGAGAATCACGGGGTCGATACGCGTATAGTCTGCAGAAGCCGCCCGTCGGTTCGGAACAGGCTGGAATCACGTCTGGTAGAAGGAACGGTCAGAATTGAGTCCCGAAAAGTTTGAAAGACGAAAATCAAGAATTCCAACGTCAATTGGATTGGCCGTCGCTCTATCGAAGAAGTCAGAAACGAGAAAAACGACGTTCCGAACATCGGAGGTAAAAAGACCAAAATGCCCCACAAGCTTAGGACTTTGTCTTTATAATTGAAGGAAGGGAAAAATGGACATTTCTCCTCCCCCAAGCTGCTGCAAATTGAAGAGCAATTGATGGCCATTGGATGCCCTTGAGAAGAACAATGGACAAGTGTCAAGCATCCAAGGGTAGTAGATCATTTCACCAATTAATGTCCACCAACCAATCACCTCAATTAATTTAAATTTTTTGGGATAATAAACAGCTCTCTCTCTCCTCAAACCCCCATTCGGCCATTTTTGTTCCCCCAAAGACCAGACCAAGCATCTTCTTCTTCTTCTCCTTCTTCTCCAGTTTCTGCTCCACCCGACCCCGCCGGACGCCTCCGTTCGGTCCGTACGACCGCCACCTCCGACCATCCCCTGCTCCCGGCCGACTACCCAGACGTAGCTCCACGTCTTGCTGACGTCCTCCAACTGGAATCAGGTCATTTGGAGCTCTGAGGAATTCGGGGCAAGCATTCTCCCACAGGTCGACAGAATCTGTTCCAGTTTGAGATAGGTTCAGTTCTGAACCCTTTAGACAGTCGAAAACTTGGAATATTTGGCTCAAATTTTGTGGAGATCAATTAGACATATAGATGGTTCTGTGGTAAAAATTTGGGATTTATTTGATAAGTGTTTGACCATGAACAACCCTTATACATTATACCCAGAATCAGCCGGTATTCTGTGTGTGAGTGCTCCAGCGACTTCCGACGACTTTCCGGCAACCGCGTGACTTGAAACTCATGGTGAGACTTCCAAACTCTTAGGTAGACATTATAAGAGGTAGAATGGTGTATATTTGATGGATTTGAGATAGATTAAGGCCGGTTGGACCCGGCATGAACAGAACCGAATGGAACCGGTTCAATGCTGGGCCAAACCAATTCTGTAGAGGGCCGAATAGGCTGGGATTGTGTTGTAATTTGGTGTTTAATGTGTTGTGATGATGAGGAGTATCTAATGGATGATTTGGATGGATGAACGGAGGGATTGAACTTGAAATTTGACAAAATCGATTGATTATCCTAGGTTGCGCGACGGATTGACCTTGGACTTGAGTTGGCCGAACCTTGGGAGGTGCAAGGAGGAGTAATTTGCGTTATTAAGCGAAGGTAGTAATTTGCGTTATTAAGCGAAGGTAAGGAATTTCCTAAACCGAGGCTAGGGGGATTGGACTCGATTGGGTAAGTCGAGGGCCGAACGGAACGATTTATGAGAAAATCCTTGCATGTAATAGCTTGATGCGCCCTTGGACATTATAGAATGATTGTTTCACCTAGCCTATGTGTGAATGGTCTGAGTGCCTGAGTACTATTTGAATTGAATTGCATGCCACGAAATTTATTAAACATATTATCATGCGCATTGGCCATTGGTTATGAAATTTGATTTTTAAAAATCAAGTTAATTGATATGATGTGGCATGAGACATGATTGTGACATTGCATGGCATGGCCCTGAGGCGTATGAGACGCGGGGCGGAGATTGAGACCCTGATGGGACGAGGTCGCGGGGAGGATTATGAAAAGGTTGTACCCTAATGCGACAGAGTCGCGAGGTTGAGATAGCCACAGTCCTGATGCGATATAATCGCGGGACAGAATACGAGCTCATAGACTCTGCTTGGAAATTGAACCAGGGCCTGATGCGTTTATGCGGACCGAGCCTGATGCGATCTAATCGCGGGCTAGAGAATGAGGCAGACAGAGGTTGATTGGTGTGGTGAAGTGACAGGTCGAGCTTATACGTGCATCTGTGTGACATGAGAATATAAACGCATGCATGTCCTCTATGCATTATTGTTTATTGAATTATGACTGTCATGTCAGCGTGAGTTCATGAGTTGGATAGGTTAGTGACTTGACTGCCTGAGTGGACGGTCAACCTGACTTAGGGTTAGGCTTTTCTTACTGAGATGTGTATCTCACCCCTTTTGGGGAAATTCTACTTTACAGATCCTAGGCAATAGCAATGTGGCCTATCAGATTCGGGGACCCGCAGGAGATGACGGCGTATTACGATGAGTTCCCCGATAGGCAGGGTAATATATACATAAGGAAATGTACGGTAGTTTGGGTAGATGATGGGGAACCTGACTGGAAGCCTCATCGGTTTGAGGCTTAGTTTAGACAGGACGGGGATAAGAAGGTCGGGCCGCTGAAGCTCCATGAGATTCCAGAGGGTGTCATACCTCCTTGATGTCAGACGATAGCGGATCAGGAGTTTCCCAAGGGCTCAGTGGTTGGTTCGAGGAACGGCCCGGAGCGGACGCCGACAGCTGAGTTTCCCGTGCCACCGCCAGAGGATGAGGTCTTCGTGTTGGAGCTGTCCGAGAGAGATCCATCCGAGCTGGACCAGGAGGCGACCGTAGAGGGAGACCGGGCTGAGCAGTCGCAGGAAGCGACCATGGAAGATTCTGTGGAGGTTCCATCAGAGACTTTCTCCGAGTACGAGCCGTCAGAGGAGAGCGAGGACACCGGAGATTCCAGCAGTTCTTCCTAGGCGACTTCGGATGATGACCTGACTTTTTGACTGGCGACCTGATCCCCTTTCCCTAGTGGATTTTGTGGACATCTTTTGACATGTTTACCTGTCGCCTTGGTGTATAGCGGTCTGTAGTAGATGTGACCAGTTGATGTTGATGCACGACCTTTTGATGCTATCTAGTCCTGCTTAGTCTTGGGATATATATATTCATGTGGTATGGGGAGTTGTTGGGGAAATGCTTCCGTGTGCTTAATGTAAATTATTTCATCTCTCGATCTTCCTTTATATATAAGGGGATCCTTGGGACCGCCGAGAGATTGTTGTGGTTTTGCTTGCAGGGATGATTGCGTGCTCGCGATGGGGCGCGGGGCGTGACATCCCTGCTCATTTTGGTATCAGAGCAAGGTCAGCTCGATACGAAGTTGGTTAAGGATTGGAGTAATAAGGAGGACTAGGTAGGACAAGGACGGACAGCTAGACCTTAGGAAACTGGTCAGGGTGAGGCAGGAGATGCCTAGTTGTGACTTGACACCTATGGATGGTTTTTTTTATCTTGGTAAGGTTTTGACAGGGCATAGAGGATTGAGTTCTCTACTTAGGATTGAAGGTCGTTTCTAGACCTTGACCGATTTGATGCTTGAAAGTGGTTAGTTTTAGTGATTCACTGGAATGAATAGATTTGAGCAACGGCCATGAGCCATTGGTTGGGACATTTCTGGAATTGATGTTGACGTGTGAAGTACTGTTGTTGTGTAATTGTTTTGTTAAGGAGTAGTTAGTAACCCTAGATTGGATGATTGAGTAAGTTGCTAACCTATTACTGAACTTGTTATGGACCAGGTTCGTTAGTAAGTGACAGAGATGAGTAACCCATCCAGAAGACCTAGAAGACCAAGAGGCGGAGCCTCTAGCTCGAGGCCGCCCGCAGCTGAAGATCCAAGGGTGGATGGTCTACTGATGGTAATGGAAGGACTTAGGGACATCATAGAGAGGCAGGCCCAGGATCGGGACTCTGCCATAGCCCAGGCAGTGGGAGTTGCCCTAGCAGCTGCGAATACCAACACTGCCAACGCTGGTGGAAGTGGAAGTCAGGGCGAGCCGAACCAGAGCAATGAAACGGTGAACCCTCAAGAGGAAATCATAGTGGCCAGGCAGATGGGCCAACTGGTGGAACAATTTATGAAGTTGAAGCCGACGCAGTTTGACAGGATTGGAGATCCCGAGCTAGCACCTAGATGGATAGAGAAGTTGGAAAGGGCTTTCGGGGTACTAAGATGTACTGATGAGGAGAAGGTGTTGCTAGCCGTATATCAGCTAGAGGGTACGGCAAACAACTGGTGGGCTGCCACCAAGGATGGAGTTTTCCCTGAAGGTACGGCCCTAAACTAGAACACTTTTAAGAGGGCGTTCAACGACAAGTACTTTTCAAAAACGGCCAGGGAAAGGAAACAGATCGAGTTCCTACAGCTGCAACAGAACCAACTATCGATAGATCAGTATGAAGCTGAGTTCTCGAGGCTTTCGAGGTATGCGCCTCGATCAGTGGAGGATCCTTTAGAGAAGGCACGGAGATTCAGGGATGGGTTGAGGCCCGAACTCCGCAGCCAGATGATAGCCTTGAATTTGAGGACCTACAGGGAGATATACGAGCGAGGTCAGATGATTGAGCGAGACTTGAGGGAAAGAAACATCGCAACTGGATCGCGGTTCCTGTCATTTAGAGACCATCGTCAAATGGGCAAGAGACCGATGGCAGGTAATAGACGTTTCGTGCCGCCTGCAAGGAGGAATATCATGAAATCGTCAAACCCGGCGAACTGGAGCTGCAGGCTATGTGGCAGAAGGCATGGGAATGGACCATGCCCTATGAGGACTGGAGCCTGTTTCAAGTGTGGTCAGCTGGGCCACCAAATGAGGACATGTCCAAACCAAGCACCGGTCAGTCGACCATAAGGACCGAGGCCGCAAGCAGGACCATCGACTGCAGTACCTCGGACAGAACCGAACAGACCACCAGCTTAGGGTAGAGTGTACGCTGTAGCGCGCAACGAGGCAGAAGATGCGCCTGGAATGGTCACAGGTACGGTTTACTTGTGCAACCAGACCGCTTATGCATTATTTGACCTGGGTGCCATGTATTCTTTTATATCTGCACAGTTCGCTGAGTTAGTAGGCATGAGATTGGAACCGTTAAGCTTGGCATTGCATGTAGCCACCCCATTGAAGGATAATGTCTTGGTTTCACTAGGGTGTGCGGAATGTGAGATTATGGTTGGAGGAAGTAAGGAGAGTATCGACCTAGCTGTATTGCCTATGTTTGATTTTGACGTGATTATAGGAATGGATTGGCTGAGTAGACAAGGAGCGGTAGTAGACTGTGGCAATAAAACGATTCGATTTTACCCGAAAGATCGCCCTAGTTATGAATTGGTAGGAAGCCGAGGAGGAGTCTCAATTCCCTTGGTTTCATCTTTGGAAGTAACTAAGTTGATATCTGAAGGATGTCGGGCATACTTAGTAGCCGTGATGGATACGACTGTCAAGGAACCTAAGTTAGAAAACATTCCTGTGGTACGGGAGTTTTCGGATGTGTTTCCTCAAGAATTGCCGGGATTGCCACCGAAGCGGGAAATAGAGTTTGTGATTGAATTAGCTCCTGGAACGGAGCCGATTTCGAAAGCACCGTACAGGATGTCCCTGTCAGAATTAAAGGAGTTAAAGGTGCAAATGCAAGAGTTGCTGGACAAAGGATTCATTCGACCAAGTGCTTCGCTGTGGGGAGCACCGGTGCTGTTCGTAAAGAAGAAAGACGGATCCTTGCGACTATGCATTGATTACCGGCAATTGAATCAGGTGACAGTGAAGAACAAGTATCCGCTGCCAAGGATTGATGATCTTTTTGATCAATTACAAGAAGCAGCAGTGTTCTCGAAGATTGACTTGAGGACGGGGTATCACCAGCTAAGGATCAAGAAGGAAGACATACCGAAGACTGCATTCAAGACGAGGTATGGACATTACGAGTTTACGGTAATGCCGTTCGGATTGACTAACGCCCCAGCTGCATTTATGGATCTAATGCATCGAGTGTTCAAAGAGTTTCTGGACAGGTTCGTCATAGTTTTCATTGACGACATCTTAATCTACTCGAGGAGCGACGTAGAGCACGAAGAACATTTGAGAATCGTATTGAGGACCCTGAGGGAACATTCGCTGTATGCGAAGCTAAGTAAATGTGAATTTTGGCTAGACAGGGTAGCATTTCTGGGTCATATTGTGCCTGGTGAAGGGATTGCAGTGGACCCTGCAAAGATAGAGGCTATTACCAATTGGCCGAGGCCTACTACGGTTAGGAGGTCAGAAGCTTCTTGGGACTAGCAGGATATTATAGGCGATTCGTGGAAAAGTTCTCATCCATAGCCGTCCCACTGACGCGGTTGACGAAGAAGGAAACAAAATTCGAATGGACTGATAGGTGTGAACAGAGTTTCCAAGAGCTTAAACATATATTGACGACCGCGCCAGTACTGACCATTCCGTCGGGACCGGGAGGATATGAGATCTACAGCGACGCTTCACTGAAAGGATTGGGTTGTGCATTGATGCAACACGGCCGGGCAGTAGCTTACGCATCTAGGCAGTTGAGGCCGAAATGAATTACCTGACCCACGACTTGGAGTTAGCGGCGATTGTGTTTGCCTTGATGATTTGGAGGCATTACCTTTGTGGCGAGAAGTTTCAGATATATACAGACCACCAGAGTTTGAAGTATTTGTTTTCCCAGAAAGAGTTGAACCTAAGGCAGCGCAGGTGGATGGAGCTATTGAAAGATTATGATTGTGAGATATTATATCATCCTGGGAAAGCAAACAGAGTGACAGATGCATTAAGTCGAAAGTCGAGTATTGCATGCCTGCTGGTGAGAAGTTGGTCGACGATAGAGGATCTGAGAGATTCTGAATTTAGATTGGAGGTTAATCAGCTATCCAGTTTGATAACGACTTTGAGGGTGGAACCTGAGGTCCAAGAAGGGATTAAGGCATTACAGTCTACGGACCTAGAGATTCAGAAAGTTATCGAAATGGAAGCGACGAAGAGGAAGCCAGAGTTCCAGGTGTCTGAGGATGGACTTTTGAGATTTCGAGGGCGATTATGTGTACCAAAGGATGAAGGGCTCCGAGAAAGAATCTTGTCAGAGGCTCATAGGAGCAATTACAGTGTCCACCCTGGAAGTACAAAGATATACTAGAACTTAAGACAACATTATTGATAGAACGGAATGAAGGTAGACGTGGCAAGATATGTGGCTAAGTGTTTGACTCGCCAGCAAGTGAAAGCGCAGTATTGTAAGCTTGGAGGATTGTTGCAGCCGCTGGAGATTCCGGAATGGAAGTGGAAACACATAACTATGGATTTTGTGATGGGACTTCCGATGAGCCAAAGAGGTCACGACTCAATCTGGGTAGTCGTGGATCGATTGACCAAGTCCGCCCATTTCATCCCTGTACGAAAGGACTTCGCCATGGATAAGTACGCAGAACTGTACATGAGGCACATAGTCAGATTACACGGAGTGCCAGTGACGATCACCTCAGATAGGGATCCGAAGTTCACGGTAAATTTTTGGAAGAGTTTGCAAGGAGCAATGGGAACGCGACTACAATTCAGTACGGCGTACCACCCACAGACTGATGGACAATCAGAAAGGACCATCTAGACGCTCGAGGACATGTTGAGAGCGTGTGTCATAGATTTCAAAGGTGGATGGGAAGAGCAGTTACACCTGGTAGAGTTTGCGTACAATAACAGCTACCAGCAGAGTATATAGATGGCACCGTTTGAGGCACTCTATGGCAGAGCATGTAGGACACCAATATGCTGGGATCAAATAGGAGAAAGGAGTATCACAGGCCCCGAGTTAGTAGAGCAATCGGTGGAAGTAGTGAAAATCATTCGGGACAGGCTGAGGACGGCGCAGAGTCGCCAGAAGAGCTATGCAGACAAGCGGCGCAAGCCTTTGGAGTTTCAAGTGGGCGATCATGTCTTCCTCAAGGTGTCACCAATGAGAGGACTCTCGCGATTCGGAAGGAAAGGGAAGCAGAGCCCAAGATACGTAGGCCCTTTCGAGATTCTGGAGAGAATTGGAACCCTGGCCTACCGGCTTGCGTTACCGCTAAGTCTATCCCAGGTACATAACGTATTCCATGTGTCGATACCAAGAAAGTATGAGCCTGACCCGACACATGTGCTGGACTATGAAACCATAGAGGTAGACGACAGAGTATCCTATATAGAGAAGCCGATAAGGATCGAGGACCGGAAGGAGCAGATCCTCAAGAATAAGAAGATTCCGCTGGTCAAAGTAATATGGGAGCACCACGGAACGCAAGGAGCCACGTGGGAGAATGAAGAGACGATGAGGCGACAGCACCCCCATTTATTTGAATAGTCGAGTGTAATGCAAATTTCGAGGATGAAATTTTTGTAAGGGGGGAAGAGTTGTGACATTCTGATTTTCAATCAACTTCAGACTCTTTAATGAGAAGTTTATTTATATCAAGCGATGTATTTCAGTTTTATTCCACTCAAATTTAATCAATTTGAGCAGACTGACCAAAGGGGAAAGGCTAACGCAAGACGAGATACGTGGACCTAGGCGACTCGAATAGGAAATGGCGCTTTGACCATAAGGATTGTCGAGGGGATATTTAGGACCGCAAAAAGGCCGATCTAAGAACGATTAAGGATTACCATGCGAGCGTCGTGCGGTTGGAGCGCGGGTGATGCCGCTTAACCAACGTACGATTTGCAAAATTATCCTAAATCGGACTGTGACGATCAAGACCAGAAGGACTAGCGATAAGCCCTCGCGATTACATGACAACCAAGGCCGCCATGAATTGACAAGCTCTAAACGTGACGAGAATCACGGGTCGATACGCGTATAATCTGCAGAAGCCGCCCGTCGGTTCGAAATAGGCTGGAATCACGTCTGGTAGAAGGAACGATTAGAATTGAGTCCTAAAAAGTTTGAAAGAGGAAAATCAAGAATTCTAACGTCAATTGGAATGGCCGTCGCCCTATCGAAGAAGTCAGAAACGAGAAAAACGACGTTCCGAACATCGGAGGTAAAAAGATCAAAATGCCCCTCAAGCTTAGGCTTTTTTCTTTATAATTGAAGGAAGGGCAAAATGGACATTTCTCCTCCCCCAAGCTGCTGCAAATTGAAGAGCAATTGATGGCCATTGGATGTCCTTGAGAAGAACAATGGACAAGTGTCAAGCATCCAAGGGTAGTAGATCATTTCACCAATTAATGCCCACCTACCAATCACCTCAATTAATTTAAATTTTTTGGGATAATAAACAGCTCTCTCTCTCTCCTCAAACACCCATTCGGCCATTTTTGTTCCCCCAAAGACCAGATCAAGCTTCTTCTTCTTCTTCTTCTTCTCTAGTTTCTGCTCCACCCGACCCCGTCGGACGCCATCGTTCGGTCCGTATGACCGCCACCTCCGACCATCCCCTGCACTATCGAAGAAATTTGTTCGAAGCCGCACCTTGCTCAAGCCCGGCCCGCTCTGAGAATCATTCTGGCTTCTACACAAGTATTTTTCTCATGCGCTTTCTCGCCAAATGCAATAGAGTTCAAAAGAAATGCTCCATTGTGACATTCTGATTTTCAATCAATTTCAGACTCTGTAATGAGAAGTTTATTTATATCAAGCGATGTATTTCAGTTGTATTCCACTCAAATCTGATCAATTTGAGCAGACTGACCAAAGGGGAAAGGCTAACGCAAGACGAGATACGTGGACCTAGGCGACTCGAATAGGAAATGGTGTTTTGATCATAAGGATTGTCGAGGGGATATTTAGGACCGCAAAAAGGCCGATCTACGAACGATTAAGGATTACCATGCGAGCGTCGTGCGGTTGGAGCGCGGGTGATGCCGCTTAACCAACGTACAATTTGCAAAATTATCATAAATTGGACTGTGACGATCGAGACCACAGGAACTAGCGATAAGCCCTCGCGATTACATGACAACCAAGGCTGCCATGAATTGACGAGCTCTAAACGTGACGAGAATCACGGGGTCGATACGCGTATAGTCTGCAGAAGCCGCCCGTCGGTTCGGAACAGGCTGGAATCACGTCTGGTAGAAGGAACGATCAGAATTGAGTCCCGAAAAGTTTGAAAGACGAAAATCAAGAATTCCAACGTCAATTGGATTGGCCGTCGCTCTATCGAAGAAGTCAGAAACGAGAAAAACGACGTTCCGACCATCGGAGGTAAAAAGACCAAAATGCCCCACAAGCTTAGGACTTTGTCTTTATAATTGAAGGAAGGGAAAAATGGACATTTCTCCTCCCCCAAGCTGCTGCAAATTGAAGAGCAATTGATGGCCATTGGATGCCCTTGAGAAGAACAATGGACAAGTGTCAAGCATCCAAGGGTAGTAGATCATTTCACCAATTAATGTCCACCAACCAATCACCTCAATTAATTTAAATTTTTTGGGATAATAAACAGCTCTCTCTCTCCTCAAACCCCCATTCGGCCATTTTTGTTCCCCCAAAGACCAGACCAAGCATCTTCTTCTTCTTCTCCTTCTTCTCCAGTTTCTGCTCCACCCGACCCCGCCGGACGCCTCCGTTCGGTCCGTACGACCGCCACCTCCGACCATCCCCTGCTCCCGGCCGACTACCCAGACGTAGCTCCACGTCTTGCTGACGTCCTCCAACTGGAATCAGGTCATTTGGAGCTCTGAGGAATTCGGGGCAAGCATTCTCCCACAGGTCGACAGAATCTGTTCCAGTTTGAGATAGGTTCAGTTCTGAACCCTTTAGACAGTCGAAAACTTGGAATATTTGGCTCAAATTTTGTGGAGATCAATTAGACATATAGATGGTTCTGTGGTAAAAATTTGGGATTTATTTGATAAGTGTTTGACCATGAACAACCCTTATACATTATACCCAGAATCAGCCGGTATTCTGTGTGTGAGTGCTCCAGCGACTTCCGACGACTTTCCGGCAACCGCGTGACTTGAAACTCATGGTGAGACTTCCAAACTCTTAGGTAGACATTATAAGAGGTAGAATGGTGTATATTTGATGGATTTGAGATAGATTAAGGCCGGTTGGACCCGGCATGAACAGAACCGAATGGAACCGGTTCAATGCTGGGCCAAACCAATTCTGTAGAGGGCCGAATAGGCTGGGATTGTGTTGTAATTTGGTGTGTATGATGTGTTGTGATGATGAGGAGTATCTAATGGATGATTTGGATGGATGAATGGAGGGATTGAACTTGAAATTTGACAAAATCGATTGATTATCCTAGGTTGCGCGACGGATTGACCTTGGACTTGAGTTGGCCGAACCTTGGGAGGTGCAAGGAGGAGTAATTTGCGTTATTAAGCGAAGGTAGTAATTTGCGTTATTAAGCGAAGGTAAGGAATTTCCTAAACCGAGGCTAGGGGGATTGGACTCGATTGGGTAAGTCGAGGGCCGAACGGAACGATTTATGAGAAAATCCTCGCATGTAATAGCTCGATGCGCCCTTGGACATTATAGAATGATTATTTCACCTAGCCTATGTGCGAATGGTCTGAGTGCCTGAGTACTATTTGAATTGAATTGCATACCACGAAATTTATTAAACATAATATCATGCGCATTGGCCATTGGTTATGAAATTTGATTTTTAAAAATCAAGTTAATTGTTATGATGTGGCATGAGACATGATTGTGACATTGCATGGCATGGCCTTGAGGCGTATGAGACGGGGGGCGGAGATTGAGACCCTAATGCGACGAGGTCGCGGGGTGGATTATGAAAAGGTGGCGCCCTGATGCGACGGAGTCGCGGGGTTGAGATAGCCACAGTCCTGATGCGATATAATCGCGGGACAGAATACGAGCTCATAGACTCTGCCTGGAAGCGGGGCCTGATGCGTTTACGCATGCCGAGCCTGGTGCGATCTAATCGCGGGCTAGAGAATGAGGCAGACAGAGGTTGATTGGTGTGGTGAAGTGACAGGCCGAGCATATACGTGCAACTGTGTGTGCCATAAGAATATAAATGCATGCCTGTCCTCTATGCATTATTGTTTATTGAATTAAGACTGCCATGTCTGCGTGAGTTCATGAGTTGGATAGGTTGAGTGACTTGACTGCCTGAGTGAATGGTCAACCTGACTAGGGTTAGGCTTTTCTTACTGAGGTGTGTATCTCACCCCTTTTGGGAAAATTCTACTTTAAAGATCCTGGGCAATAGCAATGTGGCCTATCAGATTCGGGGACCCGCAGGAGATGACGGCGTATTATGATGAGTTCCCCGATAGGCAGGGTAATATATACATAAGGAAATGTACGGTAGTTTGGGTAGATGAGGGCGAACATGACTGGAAGCCTCATCGGTTTGAGGCTTGGTTTAGACAGGACGGGGATAGGAAGGTCGGGTCGCTGAAGCCCTATGAGATTCCAGAGTGTGTCATACCTCCTTGGTGTCAAACGATAGCAGACCAAGAATTTCCCGAGGGCTCAATGGTTGGTTCGAGGAATGGCCTGGAGCGGACGCCGACAACTGAGTTTCCCGTGCCACCGCCAGAGGATGAGGTCATCGTGGTGGAGCCGTCCGAGAGAGATCCATCCGAGCTGGACCAGGAGACGACCGTAGAGGGAGACCGGGCTGAGCAGTCGTAGGAAGCGACCATGGAAGATTCTGTGGAGATTCCATCAGAGACTTTCTCCGAGTACGAGCCGTCAGAGGAGAGCGAGGACACCGGAGATTCCAGCAGTTCTTTCTAGGCGACTTCGGATGATGACCTGACTTTTTGATTGGCGGCCTGATCCCCTTTCCCTAGTGGATTTTGTGGACATCTTTTGACATGTTTACCCGTCGCCTTGGTGGATAGCAGTCTGTAGTAGATGTGACCAGTTGATGTTGATGTACGACCTTTTGATGCTATCTAATCCTGCTTAGTCTTGGGATATATATATATATATTCATGTGGTACAGGGAGTTGTTGGGGAAACGCTCCCGTGTGCTTAATGTAAATTATTTCATCTCTCGATCTTCCTTTATATATAAGTGGATCCTTAGGACCGCCGAGAGATTGTTGTGGTTTTGCTTGCAGGGATGATTGCGTGCTCGCGGTGGGGCGCGGGGCGTGACATCCATGGAGGGGCATATCAATCACCGTTGGTGATCTCTTTGTGCTTTCAATTTTTTAGGGCTGTCAGGAAGAGGGTCTAATCAAGGCTTTTGTTCATAGTTCAAGAATATCACAGTGAAATGATATTGCATCAAATTTCTTGGTGTAGCGTGTAACCAATTATTTTAGAATTTAAAATCGTTAGGATAAACAAATTCAATATGAGGATTGAAGAGACAATAATGGTGCAGACGATGTCACAAAATCGTCCTACGTAATGTTCAGGTGAATACATGCGAGTTAAAGAGAGATGTTCATCGGGACCTGATGCGTTTACATGGGTCACTGATGATGGTCTGATGCGTTTACGCAAACCGAGCCTGAGGCGACTAGTTCGCGGGCTAAAGAATGAGGCAGGCAGAGATTGATGGATATGGTGAACTGGCAGATTGAGGGTACATGTGCATCTAAGCATGACACGAGACCATAAATGCATGCCTGTCTTCTGTATGTTGTTGTTTATTTAATTGTGATTATTATGCCTGTGTGTTCATGAGTTGGATCTGTTGAAGGATGCGACTACTTGAGTGAACTGTCAACCTGACTTTGGGTTAGGTTTTTCTTACTGAGATGTGTATCTCACCCATTTTGGGGAACCCTTCTTTTACAGATCCTAGGCTGTAGTTATGTGGCCAATACATTTGGGGGACCCAAAAGAGATGACGGCTTATTTTGATGAGTTCCCGGATAGGCAGAGGAACGTATATGTGAGAAAGTGCATAGTTGCATGGGTAGATGAGGGTAAGCCAGATTGGAAGCCTTATAGGTTTGAGGTGTGGTTCGAGAAAGAAGAGGATGGACAGATTGGGCCACTAAAGCCCCATGAGGTGCCTCAAGGTGTCATACCTGATTGGCGCTAGACTACAGCAGAGTAGGAGTTACTTAAGGGGTCAGTAGTATGGTCTAGGAATGGGCCAGAGCAGACCCCGACCATGGAGTCCATAGAGCAGGAGAAGGAGGAGGTCATAGTTCTAGAGGCGTTCGAGGGGGACCTTGCTGAGCCATCGCTGGAGGTGACTATGGAGGATTTCGTCGAGGTCCCGTCCGAGACATTTTCTGAATATGAGTTGACCGAGGACGCTGAGGATATGGGGGGCTCCAGCAGCTCATCCTAGTAGTCTCCAGTTGGTGGCCTGATCTTTTGATAATGACTTAACTCGGTTCCTGCTGACTTAGTAGATGGTTCTTTTTGTATGCTTACCTTGTCACCCTTTGCTTATCGGTTGTAGCGGTTAGTGCTAGTATGAATAGTATGCTATGATATACGAATATTATTAAGCTATCCAGGTCCCACTTAACTTATGTATTGTACGAGGTTTGTCTAAGTATGGCTTCTGCATGCTTATGTTTATATATCATTTCTCCACTGGTAGTCTGGATCTTGGGATCACGAGAGATTGTTATTGGTTTGCTTGTAGGGATGTTCGCGTGCTTGTGCTCGGGGAGCGGGGTGTGAGAGGGAGCATGCTTTAAGTGTGATCAGTTGGGCCACCGGATGAAAAATTATCCCAACCAAATTCCAGGACCTAGATTTCAGGGACCACGACAGCAAGTAGGACCTTCGACTACTACTCCATAGAATGAATTGAATCGACCACCAGCCCAAGGGCAAGTGCATGCTGTGGCACAAAGCGAAGCGAAGAACGCGTCTGGGGTGGTCACAGGTATAATTTATTTGAATGACCAAGCTACTTATGCCTTATTTGACCCTGGAGCTTCGCATTCTTTCATGTTTGCTCGATTTGTTGATATGGCTGACTTGGATTTGAAACCATTGACTATGAGATTGCATGTTACTACTCCGTTACAAGATAATGTGATAGTTTCGTTAGGCTATACAGATTATAAGATAGTGTTTGGTGGTAGAGAGGAAAAGATAAATTTGGTTGGCTACCCATGTTTGATTTTGATGTGATCGTTGGGATGGATTGGCTGAGTAAACAAAAAGCTGTGGTGGATTGTGGTGATAGAATTGTTCATTTTTCTCCGGATGGTCACCCTAGCTTTGAGTTGAGTTTAAGGGAAGTCGGGGAAGAATTTTCATTCCTTTGGTTTCGTCGCTCGAAGCAACAACGTTGTTAGATGAGGGATGCCGAGCTTATTTGGTTGCGATAGTTGATATGATGGTTGAGGTGCTGAAATTAGAAAATATAGCGGTGGTGTGTGAATTTCTTGATGTTTTTCCCCAAGAATTGTCTAGATTACCACCCAATTGAATTTGTAATTGAGTTGGCTCCTGGGACAAAGCCAATTTCAAAGGCACATTATAGAATGGCACTATCGGAATTGAAAGAGTTGAAGGTGCAAATGCAAGAGTTGTTGGATAATGAGTTCATTAGACCGAGAGTGTCACCATGGGGTGCATCGATGTTATGTGTGAAGAAGAAGGATGGATCCTTGCGCTTGTGTATTAATTATAGACAATTGAACCAAGTGACTATTAAGAACAAATATCCGTTGCTAATGATTGACGATTTATTTGACCAGTTGCAAGGAGCTTCAGTATTCTCTAAGATAGACTTGAGGACGGGGTACCATCAGTTGAGAATTAAGAAAGAAGATATCCCAAAGACGACTTTTAGAACGAGATATGGGCACTATGAATTTGCGGTGATGCCTTTTGGGTTGACTAATGCTCCGGCAGCATTTATGGACATGATGCATCGGGTGTTTAAGGAATACCTCGATGGTTTTGTAATTGTCTTTATTATTGACATTTTGATTTACTCATGGAGTAAGGACGAGCACGAAAAATATTTGAGAACTGTCCTGCAAACTTTGAGAGAACACTCGCTTTACGCCAAGTTTAGTAAGTGCGATTTTTGGTTGAATAAGGTGGCATTTCTTGACCATGTAATATCCGAAGAAGGAATCTTTGTAGATCCTGCGAAGATTGAGGCAGTAATGACTTGGCCTAGACTTATGACAGTTATGGAAGTTCGGAGTTTCCTAGGATTAGCAGGCTGCTACAGACGCTTTGTAGAAAAGTTCTCATCTATAGCTATGCCATTGACGCAGTTAACTAAGAAGCATACGAAGTTTGAATGGACGGATAAATGCGAAAGGAGTTTTCGGGAGCTTAAGCAACGTTTGACAACGGCACCGGTACTTACGATCCCTCTGGACCCGGAGGCTTTGAAATATACAACGATGCTTCGTTAAAAGGAATGGGATGTGTACTTATGCAACACGGAAGGATAGTAGCGTATGCTTCGCGGCAATTAAAACCTCACGAAATGAATTATCCGACACATGACTTGGAGTTGGCTGCAATTGTTTTCACCTTAAAAATTTGGAGGCATTATTTATTTAGCGAAAGGTTCCAAATTTATACGGACCATCAAAGTTTAAAGTATTTATTTTTCTAGAGGGAATTGAACATGAGACAGCGTCGATGGATGGAATTGCTCAAAGATTATGATTGCTATATTTTGTACTATCATGGGAAGGCGAATAGAGTTGCTGATGCGCTTAGTTGAAAATCTAGTACGGCGCATTTAATGGTTAAAGGATGGTTGATGCTGGAAAAATTGAGAGACTCTGAGTTTAAGTTGGAAGTGAGCCAGTTGTCGAGTTTGATAGCGACATTGCGAATTGAACTAGAAATACAAGAAAGGATAAAAGTCTTACAGTCTACAGATCCAGAGATTAAGAAAATTCTGAGTATGGATACGGCAAAGAGGAAAGCCGAATTTCATGTATTTGAGGACGGGATTTTAAGGTTTCGTGGACGTCTTTGTGTGCCTAATGATGAAGCACTTAAAGAAAGAATTCTGTTTGAGCCTCATCGAAGTAATTACAGCATCCACCCAAGTAATACGAAAATGTATCAAAACTTACGCCAGCATTATTGGTGGAACGGAATGAAAGTAGACGTGGCTAAATATGCAACAAAGTGTTTGACGTGTCGACAAGTAAAAGCTTAGCATTGCAAACCTGGAGGATTGCTACAACCCTTGGAAATTTCGAAGTGGAAATGGGAGCACGTAACAATGGACTCTCTCATGGGTTTGCCGCAGAGCCAAAGAGGATATGATTCGATTTGGGTAGTCATTGACAGATTAACGAAATCTGCACACTTTATTCCTATGAGAAAGGACTTTGCGATGGATAAATACGCCAAACTGTATATGCACCAAATTGTACGAATTCATGGAGTGCCTATAACAATTACTTCAGATAGAGATCCTAAATTTACAGTGAATTTCTGAAAAAGTCTTCAGGATGCCCTGGGAACCAGATTGCAGTTCAGTACGGCGTATCATCCGCAAATAGATGGGCAGTCGGAGAGGACAATTCAGACGCTTGAGGACATGTTACAAGCGTGTGTGTTAGATTTTAAAGGTGGATAGGGAGATCAATTACATCTAGTAGAGTTTTCGTATAAAAACAGCTATCAACAAAGTATTGAAATGGCTCCTTTTGAAGCACATTATGGCAGAGTTTATAGAACTCCTTTGTGTTGGGATGAAGTGGGAGAAAGAAGTATCACATGCCCAGAGTTGATGGAACAGTCAGTTGAGGCAGTAAAGATAATTAGAGAAATGTTGAAAACGGCACAAAGGCGCCAGAAAAGTTATGCCGATAAAAGACACAAGCCGTTACAGTTTCAAGTTGGGGATCATGTTTTCCTCAAGATATCTCCAATGCGAGGGATATCTCGATTCGGAAGAAAGGAAAGTTGAATCTGAGATATATAAGTTCATTCGAAATTCTGGAATGGATTGGAATATTGGCTTATAGGCTTGCCTTACTGCTGAGTTTGTCTTAGATACATAATGTGTTTCACATGTCTATGTTGAGGAAATACGAACCAGACCCGACACATATTTTGAATTATGATACTATAGAAGTGGACGACAAAGTGTTGTACGTGGAATGGTCAATCAGGATCAAAGATCGAAAGGAATAAGTTTTAAGGACTAAGGCCATTCCGCTGGTCAAAGTAATACGGGAGCACCATGGAACTAAAGGTGTTATGTGGGAGAACGAAGAAACGATAAGGCGTTAGTACCCCAATTTGTTTGAGTAGCTAGATTGTAATAAATTTCGAGGATGAAATTTTTATAAGGGGGGAAGAGTTGTGACATTCTGAATTTTCTGTTATTTCGAGACCTTTGACTGTAAGATATCTATCGAAGTATTTCAGTTATATCTAGCTCGGATCTGATCAGTCTCAAGTCAATTAACCAAAGGGGAAAAACTAAAGTACCATGAGGTACGTGGACCTAGGAAACTCGATTAGAAAACGATACTTTGATAATAAGGATCGTCAAGGGAACATTTAAAACAGATGCCGATCTAAAAACGATTAAGGAAGGCATTGCTAGTATTGTACGATTGAGACGCGGGTGATACCGCTTAACCAAAGTATAATTTACAAAATTTTCCTAAATCGAATTGTGACGATCATTGCCGTCAAGGCCAGTGATAGACCCTCGCGATTACATGGCTATCAAAGTTTCCGTAGTTTGAGTTATCCTAAGTGTGATGAGAATCACAAAGTCGATACGCGTAACGTCCGCAAGAGCCACTCGTTAATTCGAGACAAATTGAAATTTCGATCGACATAAAATCGATCATGAGATGGGATCTCAAAATTTAAAAATGGAAATGAGGGATTCCAACATTTGATATGGATTGGACGCCGCATTATCGAGGGTAAAAAATATCAGGAAAATAAAATTTCGGACGAAAGGTGTGAAAAGACTATTTTGCCCTTGGAGAGTTATCCTTGCCTAATTGATTTAAGAAGGAAATTTTAGGCATTTGACATTTCCTTCTTACCCAAGGAGGTTGCCAAAAATCTGAAGGAAAAAGGGGTCATTGGAGCTTTGGTATTGTTGATATGTGGACAAGTGTCATTACTTGGGTGAGAGTAATTAAATTCCCATTAACCTAATCTTCTAGAACATTGACCTTGGTGGAATGAAACCTCATTTCATCTGTTATTTTCCCCAAAAATTCGTGAGCCACATTCTTCTTCACCTTCATTTTGAGCTTTTTCCTCAAGAATAGAAAATTGCTCTACCCGATCAATTCTACCCGCCTAGTTCGATCCATATGAGCGCCACCTCCGGTCACTTTTGGCCGGCCACCAACTACCACAGTTTAGTTTAACCTGTCCTTGACAAGTTCCAATTGGTTTTGTGATTTTTGGAGGTTTGGTTAATTTATAGGAAGTTATGGAAGAAAACCGAACGGATTCTGAGCTAACTGAGAGAGGGCTATAGTTCACCCCCTTAGAGACTTCATTTGGCCCCAAAAATTTTATGAAAGTTACATGACATGTAATACTATGTTCACTGAGTTGGGACTGTTGATTGGGTTAAGTTTCGATTAGGTTTTAATGGTTGAATCGAGGTAGTTTTAAGAGCAAAATCTGGCCGCGACTGAGATGAAGAGAGCTGTTCGAAATTCTTAGGAGTGCTATTTAGCTTTGAATTTCATCGTGGGACTATATAACATATTAATTGAGGTTTTAGCAAGAGGAATTGGTGACAAATTGAAGCTCAATATGATGCATGGGCTGTTTAATGCATGAGGAAGCAGAACATGTTATGCTTTGTGTTGGATTTGTGCAAATCGATTTTGTTGGGGGTTGTTTGTGGGGTTATCGTGCTCTAAATGTGTTATTAAGGTATACTAGAATGTTGATTGAAGTGTTAATAAGGTGTACGATGGGTGGAGTTGAAGTTAAAAAAGAGAAATTGATTGAAACGATAATTTATTGCTGCAGTATCTTGCTACCCTATTTTTGGACAGCAGTGTTTGGGGTTGAAGCTGGCCTTGACAAAGGATTTTCGATAGAAATTTGCTAATTGGAACGAAGGGAAGCGATCCGTAAACCTATATTAGAATATTTGGATGCAACTGGATAGTTTTATTGCGGAATCGATGAGTTGAAGATTTTGTTATGCTTGGTTGAATGGAAATTGAAAGGAATTGTTGAGGAACAAGCCATGAGCGCTCGCTTGTTATTAAAATTGTAGTTCTTTTGGTTGAATTGATAAGGTGCTTGTTGCTTCGTCTTGCTTGATAAGTGACTATAGGTCATTCGACTCTTGAGCTATATTTTGTGGTAAAGTACGATCATTTTTGACAAACAAACGATTTATGATCGACTTTCTGAAAATTCTCTCGATGAGTTTGGGAGTAAATGATTGTTGAGATAATCCTTGACTTGATATATTTGTTGAGGCCTATAGCATCCTGAGTTGTCTTAACGCAAGATTGCATCCTAAGTATATCCTAAGGCGTCTTAACGCGGGGTTTTGATTGAATGATATCCTGACGCCTCCTAACACAGGATAAGAAATTATACATGTTGGCATGAATTGGGAAATCTGACGTGTCTTAATGCGGATTTATTTGTCTTGTTAGTTTAATGCATTGAACATGGACTTCTATATTGAGTTACGAATTGACGATTTTATTGATTATTAATTCCTTTGGTGTTGATATTGTTCTTGGATAGTATGAAAGCTTGGGTTACTTTTTTTATATATTTGTCTAGAGTATAATTTCTTCGCAAGACGTTTGATACGATGCTTTTGGTATAAATGTCATTTATCTTTATGTCATTGCTTGCTTGTTGCTATGATTGTTCGTCTGGTGGGACTGATGGTCTAATTTAGGATTAAGCTAGCTTGCTGAGACATAAGTTTCCACCCGTCACGGGATCCTTTTCTTTTCAGATCCCAAACTTTGAACATGCTACCTACTCGCTTAGGAGATCCCAAGAAGATGACGGTTTATTTTGATGAATTTCCCGATGGGCGTAGTACAATATATGTTAGAAAAATTACTGTAGTTTGGGTCGACGAGGGAGGAGAGTATTGGAAGCCGCATCGTTTTGAGGCTTGGTTCAAGAGAATCAAAGCAGTTACCACTATTCCGTTGAAGGCGCGTGAGATTCCTAAATGTGTTGTACCATCTTGGTGTTATCCGACTCGAGATGAGATCGGGGTAGAGGGTTCAGTGGTAGATTCGATGAGTATTTCAGAGGAGACCCAAGCTTGAGAAAAAAGCTTTGAAGTAATTGAGATTTCGAACTCTAAAGACGATTTAGAAGAGGACACTATAGAAGTACGATCAGAGACTTTCTCGGATTACGATCCTGCAGAGGACATGAGTCGACCCGAAGATACTAGTACCACTTAGTAGGCTCGAGATCACATGACCGTTGGAGTTATTTTTTGTTGGTGACGATCTTTTCGGTAGGGCTTAAAGGTTGTCTTTTGTTTGAACTTTTTGTCTTCCTCGACCTTAGCTGGTGGTATTAGTTAGTCCCTAACCTCGTTTGTATAAACTCGTGCTCTCGATATGTAAATTACCCTTTTCCTTGTTCCGTGTCTTATTCTTTGTTTTGTTTTGAATTACCTTGTATGGAGTTATGTATTTATTCTCTTTTACTCTTCTGCATGCGAGTCTCATTTATTTATCGCCGTAAAGAAGGGTATCCTAGGAAAAAATTTACGGCACAAGCGGATGAGCGCACTGGTAAGGGAAGCGGGACGTGACAGATAGGACTTGATAATCCATTAGCATAGAATTAGTCTAATTTTAGGTCGCGACAACACCATAATTAAGAAACCGTTTAGCTGTTGTCAAGTCAAACCCTGCGGATAAATATAAGTTTTCTAGCAAAGATTCATCACTTACCACATTAGCTCCTTGATTCTCATCTCACAGTTTCTTTTTGTAGGCTCCACACAGAAATCTACGATGTCTCGTCTAGTGACAAAATCAGCACTCATCTTTTGTAACCTCTCTTTCCCCTGGATTGTGACCTACTGTGTTCGTTGCATTTTCCTTTGCTTTTATTTCTTCCACGATTCTCCACTGCTAGTACCGTTGAAGATGCAGATGTCGAAAACTTATCTCCACCTAAGACTTTTCTTCGCATCTCTTCGTCCATGATCCTACTCATAGCATTATCCAGAGTCAAATCATCCTTTATGGTGCTCGAAATTCCGTGCACCGCGGTGTTATTGCTTTCCGAAAGGGAAAATAGAAATAACATAGCTTGTAGCAGCATATCCAGATTTACGCCTGCAGATTCTAACTTACATGTAACCTGGGTGAAACTGTTAATATGCTCTGTAACAGAACCTCTGTCAGATAATTTCATATTAACCAACTTCTTTAGCAAAAATATTTGATTCGATGTGGATGGCTTCTCATAAATATTCGTTAGAATATCCATTGGTTCTTTTGCAGTCTTTGCTTTTGTGATATGGTATCCTCTCTTTTTCGTCAAACCTAGACGAATCACACCTAATGCCTTTCAATCAAGAATTTTTTATCCTGATTCTGCTATTGGATCTACTTCCGCGAGTTCAGGTTTCCAACCTTCAAGTGGTGCATAGAGACCTTTCCGATAAAGATAGTCCTCTATTTGGAGTTTCCACCATCCGAAATCCTGCCCATCGAACTTATCGATTTTGATTTTATCTTCTACCATGCTGTTTGCTTTCAATCAAACTTTGTCGAAAAACCCTTAATGTTCTCGATTAGCCGACCTAGGCTCTGATACCAGTTGATAGGAATCGGACCTCTATTCTAGAAAAATAACCCAAGCAAAGAATACGCAGTAGCATAATATAACGATAAAAGAACAAAATCGAAAAAAGCACACTAGAGAATTTGTTATCGAAGTTCACCCAAACTTGGGCTACATCTCCACGCAGAGGCACTCTGCGAATCCACTAGTCTCCGAGAATAGTATGAATACAACTGACGATCTTCTCACAAGATCGAAGCAAAAAGAAAACGAGAATACTCGAGAATGCCGTCACGGCCTCTTTTTTCTTTTCTCTCTACTCACTACTGCACGTGTTATATCTGCTCTTTTCTTATGCGTTTTCTATCTGCTCTTTTCTTTTGCTTTCATCTTCTAGTGGGTACAACCTATATATCCCTAATAAATATGGTGTATATTTTAACCTAAAAGGAAAAAAAAAAGACAAATGATAAAAATAAATCTTTACGATATATTTTGATATATTTTGACTTCGCGCCAACATAAGTATGCTCAAAGGAAGGTGTAAATAGCCACATAAGGAGTTTGACCAAAATGTGACTTTAATCGATAAGGATGAGGCGGGAACTGAGTATGATCAGATGAAACCATAGATGTGGCGGTGGTAATAAAAGATGATGTCAACCAATCTGTACTAGCTTTGATATTTATTTTTGGAGTTTACTCTGGCCTCTACAAAAGTATTTTTCTCATGTGCTATCCCGCCAAATGCAATAGAATTCGCGGGCTAGAGAATGAGGCAGGTAGAGATTGATAATGGTCTTATGCGTTTACGCGAACCGAGCCTGAGGCGACTAGTTCGCGGGCTAGAGAATAAGGCAGGCAGAGATTGATGGATGTGGTGAAGTGGCAGGCTGAGGGTACATGTGCATCTGAGCGTGACACGAGATCATAAATGCATGTCTGTCTTCTGTATGTTTTTGTTTGTTGAATTGTGATTATTATGCCTATGTGTTCATGAGATGGATCTGTTGAGGGATGCGACTACCTAAATGGACTGTCAACCTGGCTTAGGGTTAGGTTTTTCTTACTGAGATGTGTATCTCACCCATTTTGGGGAACCCTTCTTTTACAGATCCTAGGCCGTAGTTGTGTGGTCAATACGTTTTGGGGACCCAAAAGAGATGACGACTTATTTTGATGAGTTCCCGGATAGGCAGAGGAACATATATGTGAGAAAGTACACAGTTGCATGGGTAGATGAGGGTAAGCCAGATTGGACGCCTCATAGGTTTGACGCGTGGTTCAAGAAAGAAGGGGATGGACATATTAGGCCACTGAAGCCCCATGAGGTGCCTCAGGGTGTCATACCCGATTGGTGCCAGACTACAGCAGAATAGGAGTTACTTGAGGGGTTAGTAGTAGGATCTAGGAATGGGCCAGAGCAGACCTCGACCTTGGAGTCTATAGAGCAGTAGCAGGAAGAGGTCATAGTTCTGGAGGCGCCCGAGGGGGACCTTGCTGAGCCATCGCTGGAGTTGACCATGGAGGATCCCGTCGAGGTCCCGTCTGAGACATTTTCTGAATATGAGCGGACCAAGGGCGCTGAGGATACAGGGGACTCCAGCAGCTCATCCTAGGAATCCAGTTGGTGGCCTGATCTTTTGATAATGACTTAACTCGGTTCCTGTTGACTTAGTAGATGGTTCTTTTTGTATGCTTACCCTGTCACCCTTTACTTATCGATTGTAGCAATTGGTGTTAGTTTGAATAGTATGCTATGATATATGAATGTTATTAAGCTATCCAGGTCTCACTTAACTTATGTATTGTACGAGGTTTGTCTAAGTATGGCTTCCGTATGCTTATGTTTATATATCATCTCTCGACTGGTAAGTCTAGATCTTGGGACCGCGAGAGATTATTATTGGTTTGCTTGCAGAGATGTTCGCATGCTGTATATGCACCAAATTATACAATTTCATAGAGTGCCCATAATAATTACATCAGATCGAGATCCTAAATTTACAGCGAATTTCTGGAAAAGTCTTCAGGATGCCTTGGAAACCAGATTGCAGTTCAGTACGGCGTATTATCCGCAAACAGATAGGCAGTCGGAGAGGACAATTCAAATGCTCGAGAACATGTAACAAGCGTGTGTGTTAGATTTTAAAGGTGGATGGGAAGATCAATTGCACTAGTGGATTTTTCGTATAATAACAGCTAGCAACAAAGTATTAGAATGGCTCCTTTTGAAACACTTTGTGGCAGAGCTTATAGAACTCCTTTGTGCTGGGATGAAGTGTGAAAAAGAAGTATCACAGGCCCATAATTGATGGAATAGTCAGTTGAGGTAGTAAAGATAATTAGAGAAAGGTTGAAAACGGCACAAAGTCGCCAGAAAAGTTATGCCGATAAAAGATGCATGCCGATAAAAGATGCAAGATATCTCCAATGCGAGGCATATCTCGATTCAGAAGAAAGGAAAGTTGAGTCTGAGATATATAGGTCCATTCGAAATTCTGGAATGGATTGGAACATTGGCTTATAGGCTTGCCTTACCGCTGAGTTTGTCTTAGATACATAATGTGTTTCATGTGTCTATGTTGAGAAAATACGAACCAGACTCGACACATGTTTTGGATTATGAAACTATAGAAGTGGACGACAAAGTGTCGTACGTGGAAAGGTCAATTAGGATCAAAGATCGAAATGAACAAGTTTTGAGGACTAAGGCCATTTCGCTGGTCAAAGTAATACGGGAGTACCATGGAACTGAAGGTGCTACATGGGGGAGCAAAGAAACGATGAGGCGTTAGTACCCTAATTTGTTTGAGTAGCTAGATTGTAATAAATTTCGAGGATGAAATTTTTATAAGGGGGGAAGAGTTGTGGCATTCTGAATTTTCTGTTATTTCGAGACCTTTGACTGTAAGATATTTGTCGAAGTATTTCAGTTATGTCTCATTCGGATCTGATCAGTCTCGAGTCAATTAACCAAAGGGGAAAAGCTAACGTGCCATGAGGTACGTGAACGTGGGAAACTCGATTAGAAAACATTAATTTGACTATAAGGATCATCAAGGCAACATTTAGAACCGAGGTCGATCTAAAAACGATTAAGGAAGGCATTATTAGTGTTGTACAATTGGGACGCGAGTGATACTGCTTAACCAAAGTATAATTTACAAAATTTTCCTAAATCGAATTGTGACAATCATTGCCGTCAAGGCTAGCGATAGACCCTCGCGATTACATGACTATCAAAGTTTTTGTAGTTTGAGTTATCCTAAGTGATCCTAAGTGTAATGAGAATCACAGAGTCAATACGCGTAACGTCCGCAAGAGCCACTCGTTAATTCGAGATAAATTGAAATTTCGATCAACAGAAAATCGATCATGAGATGGGATCTCAAAATTTAAAAATGGAATGAGGGATTCCAACATTTGATATGGATTGGACGTTAGCATTATCGAGGGTAAAAAATATCAGGAAAATAAAATTTCGGACGAAAGGTGTGAAAAGACCATTTTGCCCTTGGAGAGTTAACCTTGCCTACTTCAATTAAGAAGGGAATTTTAGTAATTTGACATTTCCTTCTTCGCTAAGGAGGCTGCCGAAAATCTGAGGGGCAAAGGGGTCATTGGAGCTTTGGTATTGTTGATATGTGACAAGTGTCATTACTTAGGTGAGAGTAATTAAATTCCCATTAACCTAATCTTCTAGAACATTGACATTGGTGGAATGAAACCTCATTTCATCTGTCATTTTTCCCAAAAATTCGTGAGCCACCTTCTTCTTCACCTTCATTTTGAGCTTTTTCCTCAAAAATAGAAAACTGCTCTACCCAATCAGCTCTACCCGCCCCGTTCGGTCAGTATGAGCGCCACCTCCGGTGACTTTTTGGCAGGCCACCAACGACCACAGGATAACTTAACCTATCCTTGACAAGTTCCAAATGGTTTCGTGATTTTTGGAGGTCTGGTAATTTATAGGAAGTTCTGGAAGAAAATCGGACGGATTCTGAGCTAACTGAGAGACTTCATTTGGCTCCAAATTTGGCTCCAAACCAGATGGATTTTGAGCTATGGTTCACCCCCTTAGAGCCTTCATTTGGCTTCAAAATTTTTATGAAAGTTACATTACATATAATACTATGTTCACTGAGTTGGGGCTGTTGATTGGGTTAAGTTTCGATTAGGTTTTGACGGTTGAATCGAGGTGGTTTTAAGAGATAAATCTGACCGCCAGTGGGACTGAGATGAAATGAGCTATTCGAAATTCTTAGGAGTGCTATTTAGCTTTGAATTTCATCGTGGGACTATGTGACATTCTGATTTTCAATCAACTTCAGACTATGTAATGAGAAGTTTATTTATATCAGGCGATGTATTTCAGTTGTATTCCGCTCAAATCTGATCAATTTGAGTAGCCTGACCAAAGGGGAAAGGCTAACGCAAGACGAGATACGTGGCCTAGGCGACTCGAATAGGAAATGGTGCTTTGACCATAAGGATTGTCGAGGGGATATTTAGGACTGCAAAAAGGCCGATCTAAGAACGATTAAGAATTAACATGCGAGCGTCATACGATTGGAGCGCGGGTGATGCCGCTTAACCAACGTACGATTTGCAAAATTATCCTAAATCGAACTGTGACGATTGAGACCATAGAGACTAACGATAAGCCCTCACAATTACATGACAACTAAGGCCGTCATGAATTGACGAGCTCTAAACGTGATGAGAATCACGGGGTCGATACGCGTATAGTCTGCAGAAGTTGCCCGTCAGTTCGGAATAGGCTGGAATCACGTCTGGTAGAAGGAACGATCAAAATTGAGTCCTGAAAAGTTTGAAAAAGGAAAATCAAGAATTCCAATGTCAATTGGATTGGCCGTCGCCCTATCGAAGAAGTCAGAATCGAGAAAAACGACGTTCCGAACGTTGGGGGTAAAATGACTATAATGCCCCTCAAGCTTAGGACTTTGTCTTTATAATTGAAGGAAGGAAAAAATGGACATTTCTCTCCCCCTTGGCTGCTGAAAATTGAAGGACAAAGGGAGGGCCATTGGATCTTCTTGGTTAGAGTAATATACAAGTGTCAAGCACCCAAGGGCGATAGGTCAACTCACATTAAATGCCCACCTACCAATCACTTCAAATTAATCAATTTTTTGGGGATAATAAGCTCTCTTTATGCTCCATCTCACTCTACCATTCGGCCATTTTTACTCCCCCAAAGACCAGACCAAGCTTCTTCTTCTTCTTCTCCAGTTTGTGTTTTTGCCGACCCCGCCGGACGTCGCCGTTCGGTCCTTACGACCGCCACCTCTGGCCGTCTCCTGCTTCCGACCAACTACCTAGACGTAGCCCCACGTCATGTCGACGTCCTCCAACTTGAATCGGGTCATTTGGAGCTCTGAGGAATTCGGGGCAAGCATTATCCCACAGGTCGACGGAATCTGTTCCAGTTTGAGGTAGGTTCAGTTCTGAACCCTTTAGACAGCCGAAAACTTGGAATATTTGGTTCAAATTTTGTGGAGATCAAGTAGACATATAGATGGTTATTTGATAAAAATTTGGGATTTATTTGATAAGTTTTTGACCATGAACCACCCTTGTACATTATGCCTAGAATCTGCCGGTATTCTGTGTTTGAGTGCTCCGGCGACTTCCGACGACTTTCCGGCAAACACGCGATTCGAAACTCACGGTGAGACTTCCAAAATCTTAGGTAGACATTATAAGAGGTAGAATGGTGTATATTTGATGGATTTGAGATAGATTAAGGCCGATTGGACCCGGCATGAACAGAACCGAATGGAACCGGTTCAATGCAGGGCCAAACCAGTTTTTTGGAGGGCTGAATAGGCTGGGATTATGTTGTAATTTGGTGTGTATGATATGTTAAGATGATGAGGAGTATTTTATGAGTGATTTGGATGGATGAATTGAGGAATTAAACTTGGAATTTTGACAAATTGATTGGTTAAACTAGGTTACGCGACAAGTCGGCTTTGGGACTTGGATTGGCAGAACCATAGGAGACTCAAGGAGGGGAAATTTGCGTTGTTAAGCGGAGGTAAGGAATTTCCTAAACCAAGGCTAGGGGGATTGGACTCGATTGGGTAAGTCAAGGGCCGAACGGAACGATTTATGAGAAAACCCTCGCATGTAATAGCTTGATGCGTCTTTGGACGTTATAGAATGATTGTTTGACCTAGCCTATGTGTGAATTGTCTGAGTGCCTGAGTACTATTTAAATTGAATTGCATGCCATGAAATTTATTAAATATATTATCGTGCGCATTGGCCATTGGTTATGAAATTTGATTTTTTAAAAATCAAGTTAATTGATATGATGTGACATGAGACAAGATTGTGGCATTGCATGGCATGGCCCTGAGGCGTATGAGATACGGGGCAGAGGTTGAGACCCTGATGCGACGAGGTCGTAGGGTGGATTATGAAAAGGTGGTGCCCTGATGCGACAGAATCGCGGGGTTGAGATAACCACAGTCCTGATGCGATATAATCGCGAGACAGAATACGAGCTCATAGACTCTGCCTGGAAATTGTACCGGGGCCTGATGCGTTTATGCTGATGTGATCTAATTGTGGGCTAGAGAATGAGGCAGGCAGAGGTTGATTGATGTGGTGAAGTGACAGGCCGAACATATACGTGCAACTGTGTGTGACATGAGAATATAAATGCATGCCTGTCCTCTATGCATTATTGTTTATTGAATTATGAATGTCATACCTGCTTGTGCCTATGAGTTGGATAGGTTGAGTGACTTGACTGCCTGAGTAGATGGTCAACCTGACCTAGGGTTAGGTTTTTCTTACTGAGATGTGTATATCACCCCTTTTGGGGAAATTTTACTTTACAGATCCTAGGCAGTAGCTATGTGGCCTATCAGCTTCGGGGACCCGCAGGAGATGACGGCGTACTACGATGAGTTCCCCGATAGGTAGGAAAATATATACATAAGGAAATGTACAGTAGTTTGGGTAGATGAGGGCGAACCAGACTGGAAGCCTCATGGTTTGAGGCTTGGTTTAGACAGGACGGGGATAGGAAGGTCGGGCCGCTGAAGCCCCATGAGGTTCCAGAGGGTGTCATACCTCCTTGGTGCCAGACGATAGCAGACTAGGAGTTTTCCGAGGGCTCAGTGGTTGGTTCGAGGAACGGCCCGGAGCGGACGCCGACAGCTGAGTTTCCAGTGCCACCGCTAGAGAATGAGGTCATCGTGGTGGAGCCGTCCGAGAGAGATCCATCCGAGCCGGACCAAGA
The DNA here is from genome assembly GCA_028455895.1 of Rhodomyrtus tomentosa. Classification (NCBI taxonomy): domain Eukaryota; kingdom Viridiplantae; phylum Streptophyta; class Magnoliopsida; order Myrtales; family Myrtaceae; genus Rhodomyrtus; species Rhodomyrtus tomentosa. The sequence continues at coordinate 39,772,608 of JAPCWY010000003.1, read as the reverse complement.
GGCGACCGTGGAGGGAGAGCAGGCTGATAGGAAGCGACCATGGAAGACTCTGTGGAGGTTCCGTCAGAGACTTTCTCCGAGTACGAGCCGTCAGAGGAGAGTGAGGACACCGGAGATTCCAGCAGTTCTTCCTAGGCGACTCTGGATGATGACCTGACTTTTTGACTGGCAACCTGACCCCCCTTTCCTAGTGGATTTTGTGGACACCTTTTGACATGTTTACCCGTCACCTTGCTGTATAGCGGTCTATAGTAGATGTGACCAGTTGATGTTGATGTACGACTTTATGATGCTATCCAATCCTGCGTAGTCTTGGGATATATATATTGTCCGGGGTGTTTTTGGGAAACGCTTCCGTGTGCTTAATGTAAATTATTTCATCTCTCGATCTTCCTTTACATATAAGTGGATCCTTGGGACCGCCGAGAGATTATTATTGTTTTGCTTGCAGGGATGATTGCGTGCTCGCGATGAGGCGCGGGGCATGACAAACTATATAACATTTTAATTGAGGTTTTAGCAAGAGAAATTGGTGATAAATTGAAGCTTAAGATGATGCATGGGCTGTTTAATGCATGAGGAAGGAGAACCGATTCTGCTTTGTTTTGGATTTGTGCAAACCAGTTCTATTAGGGGTTGTTTGCAGGGTTATCGTGCTCTAAATGTGTTATTAAGGTATACTAGAATGTTGATTGAAGTGTTAATAAGGTGTACGATGGGTGTAGTTGAAGTTAAAAAAAGGGAAATTGATTGAAACAATGATTTGTCACTGAAGTATCTTGCTGCCCTATTTTTGGACAATAGTGTTTGGGGTTGAAGCTGGCCTTGACAAAGGATTTTCGGTAGAAATTTGCTAATTGGAACAAAGGTAAACGATTCGTAAACCTGTATTAGAACATTTCGACGCAACTGAATAGTTTTATTGCGGAATCGATGAGTTGACGATTTTGTTATGCTTGGTTGAATGGAAATCGAATGGAATTGTTGAGGAACGAGCCATGAGCGCTCGCTTGTTATTAAAATTGTAGTTCTTTTGGTTAAATTGATGAGGTGCTTGTTGGTTTGTCTTGCTTGATATGTGACTATAGGTCATTCGATTCTCGAGCTATATTTTCTGGTAAAGTACGATCATTTTTAACAAACAAATGATTTATGATTGACTTTCTGATAATTTTTTCAATGAGTTTGTGAGTAAATAATTGTTGAGATAATCCTTGACTTGATATATTTGTTGAGGCCTATAGCATCCTAAGGCATCTTAACGCAGGGTTGTGATTGAATGATATCCTAACGCGTCCTAAGACGGGATAAGAAATTATACATGTTAGCATGAATTGGGAAATGAGTTAATAAATCTGACGCGTCTTAATGCTGATTTATTTGTCTTGGTAGTTTAATGCATTGAACACGGACTTCTATATTGAGTTACGAATTGACGATTTTATTGATTATTAATTCCTGTGGTGTTGATATTGTTCTTGGATAGAATGAAAGCTTGGGTCACTTTCTTTATATATTTGTCTAGAGTATAATTTCTTCGCAAGACGTTTGATATGATGCTTTTGGTATAAATGTCATTTATCTTTCTATCATTGCTTGCTTGTTGCTATGATTGTTCGTCTGGAGGAACTTATGGTCTAATTTAGGATTAGGCTAGCTTGCTAAGACATAAGTCTCACCCCGTCGCGGGATCCTTTTCTTTTCAGATCCCAAGCTTTGACCATGCTACCTAGTCGCTTAGGAGATCCCAAGAAGATGACGGTTTATTTTGACGAATTTCTCGATGGGCGAGGTACAATACATGTTAGAAAAAGTACTGTAGTTTGGGTCGACGAGGGAGGAGAGTATTGGAAGCCGCATCGTTTTGAGGTTTGGTTCAGGAGAATCGAAGCAGTTACCACTGGTCCGCTGAAGACGCATGAGGTTCCTGAATGTGTTGTACCATCTTGGTGCTATTCGACTCGAGATGAGATCGAGGTAGAGGGTTCAGTGTTAGGTTCGTGGAGTATTTCAGAGGAGACCCAAGTTAGAGAAGAAAGCATTGAAGTAATGAGATTTCAGACTCTAAAGACAATTTAGAATAGGACACTATAGAAGTACGATCGGAGACTTTCTCGGATTACGATCCTATAGAAGACATGAGTCGAGCCGAAGATACTAGTACCATTTAGTGGGCTCGAGATCACACGATATTTGGAGTTGTTTTTTGTTGGTGACGATCTTTTCGGTGGGGCTTAGAGGTTGTCTTTTGTTCGCCCTTTTTGTCTTCCTTGACCTTAGCTGGTGGTATTAGTTAGTCCCTGACCTCGTTTGTATAAACTCGTCCTCTTGATATGTAAATTACCCTTTTTCCTTGTTTCGTGTCTTATTCTTTGTTTTGTTTTGAATTGCCTTGCATGGAGTTATGTATTTATTTTCTTTTACTCTTCCGCATGCAAGTCTCATTTATTTATCGCCGTAAAGAAGGGTATCTTGGGACAGAATTTACTGCATAAGCGGATGAGCGCACTAGTAAGGGGAGCGGGACGTGACAGATAGGACTTGGGAGAGTCTGCATTAGGTTAGTCGTCAAATTAACCTGATAATCCATTAGCATAGAATTAGTCTAATTTTAGGTCGCGACAACACCATAATTAAGAAATCGCTTATCTGTTGTCAAGTCAAACCCTACAGATAAACATAAGTTTTCTAGCAAACATTCATCACTTACCACATTAGCTCATTGATTCTCATCTCACAGTTTCTTTTTGTAGGCTTCACACAGAAATCTACGATGTCTCGTCTAGTGACAAAATCATCACTCATCTTTTGTAACCTCTCTCTTTCCCCTGGATTGTGACCTACTGCGTTCGTTGCATTTTCCTCTGCTTTTATTTCTTCCACGATTCTGCACTCTAGCGCCGTTGAAGATGCAGAAGTCAAAAACTTATTTCCACCTAAGATTTTTCTTCGCATCTCTTCATCCATGATCCTACTCGTAGCATTATCCAGAGTCAAATCATCCTTTATGGTGCTTGAAATTCCCTGCATGTGTTATAGCTTTCTGAAAGGGAAAATAGAAATAACATAGCTTGTAGCTTCATATTCAGATTTATGCCTGCAGATTCTAACTTACATGTAACCCGCGTAAAACTGTTAATATGCTCAGTAACAGAACCTCTGTTAGATAATTTCATATTAACCAACTTCTTTAGCAAAAATATCTGATTCGATGTGGATGGCTTCTCATAAATATTAGTTAGAATATCCATGGTTTCTTTTGCAGTCTTTGCTTTTGTGATGTGGTATCCTGTCTTTTTCGTCAAACCTAGACGAATCACACCTAACGCCTTTTGATCAAGAATTTTTTTTCCTGATTCTGCTATTGGATCTACTTCCTCGAGTTCAGGTTTCCAACCTTCAAGTGGTGCATAGAGATCTTTCTAATAAAGATAGTCCCCTATTTGGAGTTTCCACCATCCAAAATCCTGCCCACCGAACTTATCGATTTTGATTTTATCTTCTACCATGCCGTTTGCTTTCAATCGAACTTCATCGAAAAACCCTCGATGTTCTCGATTAGCCGACCTAGGCTCTGATACCAGTTGATAGGAATCAGGACCCTATTCTAGAAAAATAACCCAAGCAAAGAATACGCAGTAGCATAATATAACGATAAAAGAACAAAGTCAAAAAAAGCACACCAGAGAATTTGTTATCAAAGTTCACCCAAACTTGGGCTACATCTCTGCGCAGAGGCACTCTGCGAATCCTCTAGTCTCCGAGAAAAGTATGAATACAACTTACGATCTTCTAACAAGATCGAAGCAAAAAGAAAAGGAGAACACTCAAGAATGCCTTCACGACCTCTCTTTTTTTCTCTCTACTCACTACTTTATGTGTTATATCTGCTCTTTTCTTTTGTGCTTTCTATGTGCTCTTTTCTTCTGCTTTTATCTTCTGGTGGCTACAACCTATATATCCCTAATAAATATGGTGTATCTTTTTACCTAAAAGAAAAAAAAAGACAAATGATAAAAATAAATCTTAATGATATATTTTGATATATTCTGACTTAACGGCAACATAAGTATGCTCAAAGGAAGGTGTAAATAGCCACATAAAGAGTTTGACCAGAATATGACTCTAATCGATAAGGATGAGGCGGGAACTGAATCTGATCAGATGAAAACAAAGATGTGGCGGTGGTAATAAAAGATGATGTCAACCAATCTGTACTAACTTTGATATTTATTTTTGGAGTTTGCTCTAGTGAAAGGAATATTAACCGCTCGAGCTAGATAAATTAACAAGAGATGGTGTCAACAAATTCGTCATGGCTATAGCTTTCACTTTGCAAATTGCTCCAGGGAAAAAAATATTAAATAAGAGGAAAACATTGTAATAAATACTTTGTTTTGGTGTTCTCAAGACTTCTTCCTTTGAGTAAGGCAAAGTTGGCGGAGAAACCTATGAAAAAAAAAATCTTTCTTAATTATCAATGAGTCATAGTAAGAAAGAGATAATATATAAGGAATATGCAATCTCTTTCTTCGGCCCGTGACAATAGTGGGGCACGACACATGACTTTCCGATGCATTAGATTGATCTATCGTCCATTTATTGTTTTTACAAATCGTTTCTTCAAGAAGATGACTTAGTTTTATATGGAATCATATCATTAAATCGAATTAAAGTTTAAACCGCATTGGACTGAAAAAAAAATTTCAGCATTACCTAGAGTACAAAACAATCTTCCTTGTGCAGCATCTTTATTGTCGAACTATTGTCTTACGAAAATTTTCCCTTGAGTGAGGCAAAGTTGGTGGAGAAACATTGTAGAGGGTCCAACAATGAACACAATATATCCACATATCGTGAAACTTTGTTCATAGTTCAAGAATATCGCAGTGAAATGATATTGCATCAAATTAGCGTGTAACCAATTGTTTTAGAAGTTAATATAGTTAGGACAAACAAATTAAATATGAGGATTCAAGAAGCAATAATGGTGCGGATGATGTCACAAAATCGTCCTGCGTAATGTTCATGTGAATGCATGTGAGATGAAGAGAGATGTTTATTCCACCATGTTTACAAGATTAATTATTAGAATTAAACAAACGTATGGGTTAAAGATGACGTCACCAGAACCATCACCCTACATATCATCGAAAATCCTAAAAATGATTGAACGATAATCAACAACATGCAAGTTGAAAACATTTTTGATTGCTAAAAACTGAATTAAAGTCCCCACATCTTTACATTGTCATTGATCAGGATCGTTGCTACATCATATATGATGCTATGATTTGCACAAGACTTTTAATAACATTCTTTAATGCAGTAAATGATAATAGGATTAACTAAATTAAATTCCTCAAAGTGAAAGATTTCGCAAATCTGGGCTTTGATGGTTTGAAGTTCAATGAAAGACGACAATTTGAAGATTAGGACTTTCCTGACTTATTTAGGTTGCCGACAAGAGTGTCTAAGTACGTTGCTCAAAGGAAGGTATAAAAAAGCCACATAAGAAGATTAAGCAGAATATTACTCTAATCGATAAGTACGAGACGCGAGCTGAATCACGACGGTGATAATAAGAGATGGCATCGAGCCAATTCCTCCTACTTTTGATGCTGGTTTTGGAGTTTGCTCTAGTGAAAGGAATAGGAAACGGCCAAGCTAAAGAAATTAATAAGAGATGATGTCAACAAATTCATCGTGCCTTTAGCATTAACATTGTAGATTGCTCCAGGAAAAAGAATATTTAACGAGAGGAAAAGATTGCAAAGAACAATTTATTTTGACTTCTCAAGTTGGTGTAGAAACCTATGAGAGGAAGTTTCGCTTATATATACACATCCACTTGAACCTTTGGTACCATTAAGGAGGAAAGTGAAGGTGTAGAGTTTCCAACCATGTTTACACTATCTCCACATATTTGGAAGCTACTCCTTTCTTTTTGGTTACTTTGTTCTTGCAATGTTGTCAAATGCAGTTTCAATGACAAATTGGTGTCTAGGATATGCAGTCACAGGGTATACAGCAGTGAGATCGACCCATATTCTAACGACCTATGGAATGTTTATGGCGACATATTGCTTCATACATCAGACAATGGATACAATTACTATGTTCAACATGGTTCCTGCTACGGCCATGGAGCATGCAATGGAGCATTGACAAGATCCGATTGTGAGGATTGCCTGGACTGTGTTAGAGACGTCCTAGATGATTGTGGCCTAAGCCGTGGAGCTCAAGTCCAGCTTCAAGACTGCAGAATAAGATATGAAGATTATCCATTTTTTGAATGATTAAGTTTGAGGTCTGGTTCAAAATTATACCCTACAATGTATGCACTTGGAAGAGCTACTATACACAAGAATAAAGCAACCTAACTAGCAATAAATTGAATGAAGGTGAGTCTCTTTTATATAAGTTACTCCCTCTATATATAGTTCATGGATCAATTGTCGCATTTGGTAGAATTTAATGTCGAAGATGTGATTTGATCTAGGAAGAATTTTTTGCTAAGAAAATGGGATATACATGGGTCGTTAGACTCGTTACAGAGGCATTGGCTTATAGTTCGACAAAATTGTAGTGAAATGATACCGCATTTGAGGTGAAGTGTGCATTCAATATATTTTAATTGTGGTAGCATACAATTTTAATTCTTTGTTGTTGACAAAACTTTAAATTATGTATATGGAGAAAATTAGTGCGTGCCTCTTCTCTAGTACAAGGATAACTAGAAAGAATTATAATAAGGGAGGACATCACAAAAACGTATTGCATAATGAGTGAGTGAAAGAGAAGAAGAGATATGCTCATTCCACACACCTCCAGTAGCCATAGTGATTCAAACATCCAGTCCCCTGATTGATTGATCGTAACCACATACTTTCCTTAGGAGGGTCCATTTGTATGAAAGTAAATTATTTTCGGAAATTATTTTCCAACTTTCCAACATTTGAATGATGGAAAACTAACTGATATAAGGAATTTATTTTTTATAGATGTCGGTCGTCCTATGTAGCATGTCACGCCTCGCACCTATTGGGCACATCAACATCCCTTTTCGATCGTTAAGTTGTGACCTCCTGGGACACGTTACCGACCCATTTAAAATTTTATGTTTCAATTTACCACATGCGGAATGTACTACTTCCCCAGACAACAATAATAACGGCAGGGATAGAACAATAGGCACCCAACAACAAGCTTAGCAAAAGATATATGGAACTTATTATCGATAGATGTCGGCCATCCTACATAGCATCATCAATGCTGTTGTGGACAATTTTTGTAATATTTTTACGATTTCTCTGAATTTATTTTCCTTTTTTCTTTTATTTCCTTCTCCCAATAAGTGGTCCCCCGACTGTCGCCAGCCACACTTGAGGGATACCTTGCCAAATTTGAGCGACAATTGCGGTGCCTTTGCCAACCATCGCGAGGGCTGGTTACCCTTTGTCCAATGGCCAGCGAGGGCTGCAATGCCCGACCTGATTTAAAGGAAAGAAACAAAGAAAATAAAAAAAAACTCAATGGAATTATTTTAAATTGTAGAATTTGTCAATGTCAGTGTCGGCGGTTCCATGTAGGATGATCGGTATCCACTTCAGCGATTTCTGACCCAAGTTAGCTAGATGACTTTTGACAAATTTTCAAAATGATGACTGAATTGTTATAAGTGCAATAGGTTCATGACCTTTTTGTTAATTTTTTTTATTGAAAACAAGAAGATTAGATTGTGAGAAAACGACTTCCATTTATGACAAGTAGGAAAAGACTTTCTCTAAATCACCAAACAAATGGCAACTAACTTTTTTCCCTTGAAAATTATTTTCATGGAAAATATTTTCATTTATCGTGGAAGTTTTAGGGAAATAAATGCAATAACATCAGCCACACGTCTATTAATTTTTTGTTGTCCTAATAACGAAAAGTCCGAAAACAATTACCCGCAAACAGTTAACGGACCCTGAGCATTGAAATATGCCTTACTCATTTAAGATTGCATTTACATTGTATTATTCTTATACGAACTCAGGTATCAATTGATTATTCACGGAATGATTTTAGGTCCTTTTACTAAGGAGGAACGAAAACGATGGGGACGATGCCATTTTTCCATTTTTCATGGTATTTGTTAAATTGAATAAAAAGGCAAAGTGAATGGAAAGTCACGTATAACTGAGCTTGTAACATTTTAATAGAGCCAACCACGATATGCCCCCAACTTTCAGAAGGCAAGAGTTAAATTTGAGAACGTATGAACTAAGGGCTACTTCTAATAATGAACGAAAAAACATCAACTTTAAATTCAGAGTCAATTTTGCCTCAAGCTTTTTTTTTTTTGGCTAATAAAAATCACAACTTTTACTCTAATCCCAAATCTGCTTCCTAGAAAGTTGTTGTTCTGTGTGAAGCTAAGGGTGTTGATGAACACGCGAGTTCTAATAATGAACTCCTAATTGCCCATTGGAGACTGATCATCTACTGGTTCTCGACCGAGCCACGACACTGGTGAGCCTACGCCCTTTTAAAGGCAGTAAATAGGGCATTAGAAAGAGAAGGGTGAGGTGTGCGGGCTGAGAAAGGGGCTGGACGTGGAAGTCGGGAGGCGGCTGAGGGCTGTGACATTCTGATTTTCAATCAACTTTAGACTCTGTAATGAGAAGTTTATTTATATCAAGCGATGTATTTCAGTTGTATTCCGCTCAAATCTGATCAATTTGAGTAGCGTGGCCAAAGGGGAAAGGCTAACGCAAGACGAGATACGTGGACCTAGGCGACTTGAATAGGAAATGATGCTTTGACCATAAGGATTGTCGAGGGGATATTTATGGCCGCAAAAAGGCCGATCTAAGAACGATTAAGGATTACCATGCGAGCGTCGTACGATTGGAGCGCGGGTGATGCTGCTTAACCAACCTACGATTTGCAAAATTATCCTAAATTGAACTTTGATGATCGAAACCACAAGGATTGGTGATAAACCCTCGCAATTACATGACAACCAAGGCCGTCATGAATTGACGAGCCCTAAACGTGATGAGAATCACGGGGTCGATACGCGTATAGTCTACAAAAACCGCCCGTTAGTTCGGAATAGGCTGGAATCACGTCTGGTAGAAGGAACGATCAGAATTGAGTCCTGAAAAGTTTGAAAAAGAAAAATCAAGAATTCCAACGTCAATTGGATTGGTCGTCGCTCTATCGAAAAAGTCAGAATCGAGAAAAACAACGTTACGAACGTCGGGGATAAAATGACCATAATGCCCCCCGAGCTTAGGACTTTGTCTTTATAATTGAAGGAAGGGCAAAATGGATATTTCTCTCCCCCTTGGCTACCGAAAATTAAAGGACAAAGGGATGGCCATTGGATCTTCTTGGTTAGAGTAATATACAAGTGTCAAGCATCCAAGGGTGATAGATCAACTCACATTAAATGCCCACCAACCAATCACTTCAAATTAATCAATTTTTGGAGATAATAAGCTCTCTTTCTGCTCCCTCTCACTCTACCATTCGGCCATTTTTGCTCCCCCAAAGAACAGACCAAGCTTCTTCTTCTTCTTCTCCAGTTTCTATTTTCTCCGACCCCGCCGGACGTCGCCGTTCGGTCCGTACGACCGCCACCTCCGGCCATTCCCTACTTCCTGAGACATAGCCCCACGTCTTGCCGACGTCCTTCAACTTGAATCAGGTCATTTGGAGCTCTGAGGAATTCGAGAAAAGCATTCTCCCACAGGTCGACGTAATCTGTTCCAGTTTGAGGTAGTTTCGGTTCTGAACCATTTAGACAGCCGAAAACATGGAATCTTTGGCTCAAATTTTGTGGAGATCAAGTAGACATATAGATGGTTATGTGACAAAATTTGGGATTTATTTGATAAGTTTTTGACCATGAGCCACACTTGTACATTATGCCTAGAATCTGCCGGTATTCTGTGTTTGAGTGATCCGGCGACTTCCGACGACTTTCTGGCAACCCCGCGACTTGAAACTCACGGTGAGACTTCCAAACTCTTAGGTAGACATTATAAGAGGTAGAATGGTGTATATTTGATGGATTTGAGATAGATTAAGGCCGGTTAGACCCGGCATGAATAGAACCGAATGGAACCTGCTCAATGCCCGGCCAAACCGGTTTTGTGGAGGGCTAAATAGGCTGGGATTATGTTGTAATTTGGGGTGTATGATGTGTAAATATGATGAGGAGTATGTTATGAGTGATTTGGATGGATGAATTGAGGAATTAGACTTGGAATTTTGAAAAATCGATTGGTTAAACTAGGTTACGCGACAAGTCGGTTTTGGGACTTGAATTGGCCGAACCATAGGAGACTCAAGGAGGGGAAATTTGCAATGTTAAGCGGAGGTAAGGAATTTCCTAAACCGAGGCTAGGAGGATTAGACTCGATTGGGTAAGTCGAGGGTCGAACGGAACGATTTATGAGAAAACCCTCATTTGTAATAGCTTGATGCATCCTTGGACGTTATAGAATAATTGTTTGACATAGCCTATATGTGAATTATCTGAGTGCCTGAGTACTATTTCAATTGAATTGCATGCCATGAAATTTATTAAACATGTTATCATGCGCATTGGCCATGTTTTAGGAAATTTGATTTTTTTTTAAAATCAAGTTAATTGATATGATGTGGCATGAGACATGATTGTGGCATTCCATGGCATGGCCCTGAGGAGTATGACACGTGGGGCGGAGGTTGAGACCTTGATGCGACTAGGTCGCGAGGTGGATTATGAAAAGGTGGCGCCCTGATGCGACAGAGTCGCGGGGTTGAGATAATCAAAGTTCTGATGCGATATATCGCGGCACAGAATACGAGCTCATAAACTCTATCTGGAAATTGAACCGGGGCCTGATACATTTCCTCGAGCCGAGCATGATACGATCTAATCGCAAGCTAGAGAATGAGGCAGGCAGAGATCGATTGATGTGGTGAAGTGACAGGCCGAGCATATACGTGCAACTGTGTGTGACATGAGAATATAAATGCATGACTGTCCACTATGCATTATTGTTTATTGAATTATGAATGTCATACCTACATGAGCCTATGAGTTGGATAGGTGGAGTGACTTGACTTCCTGAGTGGACGGTCAACCTGACTTAGGGTTAGATTTTTCTTACTGAGATATGTATCTCACCCCTTTTGAGGAAATTTTACTTTACAGATCCTAGGTAGTAGCTATGTGGTCTATCAGGTTCGGGGACCCGCAGGAGATGACGGCGTATTACGATGAGTTCCCCGATAGGCAGGGAAATATATACATAAGGAAATGTACAGTAGTTTGGGTAGATGAGGGCAAACTTGACTGGAAGCCTCATCGATTTGAGGCTTGGTTTAGACAGGACGGGGATAGGAAGGTCGAGCCGCTGAAGCCCCATGAGGTTCCAAAGGGTGTCATACCTCCTTGGTGTCAGATGATAGCAGATCAGGAGTTTCCCGAGGGTTCAGTGGTTGGTTCGAGGAATGGCCCAGAGCGGGCGCCGACAGTTGAGTTTCCCGTGCCACCGCTAGAGGATGAGGTCATCGTGGTGGAGCCTTTCGAGAGAGATCCATCGGAGCCGGACCAGGAGGCGACCGTGGAGGGAGACCAGGCTGAGAGTCGCAGGAAGCGACCATGGAAGACTCTGTGGAGGTTTCGTCAGAGGCTTTCTCCGAGTATGAGCCATGAGAGGAGAGCGAAGACACCGGAGATTCTAGCAGTTCTTCCTAGGTGACTCCGGATGATGATCCGACTTTTTGACTGGCGACCTAACCCACCTTCCCTAGTGAATTTTGTGGACACCTTTTGACATGCTTACCCGTCGCCTTGCTATATAGCGGTCTGTAGTAGATGTGACCAGTTGATGTTGATGTATGACTTTATGATGCTATCCAGTCCTGCTTAGTCTTGGGATATATATATATATATTATCAGGGGAGTTTTTGGGAAACGCTTCCGTGTGCTTAATATAGATTATTTCATCTATGGATCTTCCTTTATATATAAGTGTGTTCTTGAGACCGCCGAGAGATTATTGTTGTTTTGCTTGTAGGGATGATTGTGTGCTCACGAGGACGGCGCGGGGCGTGACATCCCTGCTTGTTTTGGTATCAGAGCAAGGTCAGCTTGATACAAAGTTGGTTAAGGATTGGAGTAATAAGGAGGACTAGGTAGGACATGGACGGATAGGTAGACCTTAGGAAACTGGTCAGGGTAAGGTAGGAGATGCCTAGTTGTGACTTGACACCTATAGATAGTTTTTGATCTTGGTAAGGTTTTGACAGGGCATAGAGGATTGAGTTCTCTGCTTAGGATGGAAGGTCGTTTCTAGACCTTGACCGGCTTGATGCTTGAAATTGTTAGTTTTAGTGAATCACTGGAATTAATGGATTTGAGTAACAGCCATAAGCCATTGGTTGGGACATTTCTGGATTTGATGTTGATGTATGAAGTACTGTTGTTCTGTAATTGTTTTGTTAAGGAGTAGTTAGTAACCCTGGATTGGATGATTGAGTAAGTTGCTAACCTGTTACTGAACTTGTTATGGACCAGGTTCGTTGGTAAGTGATAGAGATGAGTAACCCATCCAGAAGACCTGGAAGACCAAGCGGCGGAGCCTCTAGCTGGAGGCCACCCGCAGCTGAAGATCCAAGAGTGGACGGTCTATTGAGGGTAATGGAAGGACTTAGGGACATCATAGAGAGGCGGGCCTAGGATCGGGACTTTGCCATAGTCCAGGCAGTGGGAGCTACCCTAGCAGCTGCGAATACCAACACTGGCAACGCTGGTGGAAGTGGAAGTCAGGGCGAGCCGAACCAGAGCAATGAAACGGTTAACCCTCAAGAGGAAATCATAGTGGCCAGGCAGATGGGCCAACTGGTGGAACAATCTATGAAGTTGAAGCCGACGCAGTTTGATGGGATTGGAGATCCCGAGCTAGCACCTAGATAGATAGAGAAGCTGAAAAAGGCTTTCGGGGTACTAAGATGTACTGATGAGGAGAAGGTGTTGCTAGCCGTATATCAGCTAGAGGATACGGCAAACGACTGGTGGGGTTGCCACCAAGGATGGAGTCTTCCCTGAAGTTACGGCCCTAAACTGGAACACTTTTAAGAGGGCGTTCAATGACAAGTACTTTTCAGAAACGGCCAAGGAAAGGAAACAAATCGAGTTCCTGCAGCTGCGACAGAACCAGCTATCGATAGATCAAAATAAAGCTGAGTTCTCGAGGCTTTCGAGGTATGCGTCTCGATCGATGGAGGATCCTTTGGAGAAGGCACAGAGATTCAGGGATGGTTTGAGGCCCGAACTCCGCAGCTAGATGATAGCGTTGAATTTAAGGACCTACAGGGATATATACGAGCGAGGTCAGATGATTGAGCGAGACTTGAGGGAAAGAAACATCGCAACTGGATCGCGATTTCTGTCATTCAGAGACCATCGTCAAATGGGCAAGAGACCGATTGCAGGTAACAGACGTTTCGTGCCGCTTGCAAGGAGGAATATCATGAAACCGCCGAACCCGGCAAACTGGAGCTGCAGGCTATGTGGCAGAAGGCATGGGAATGGACCATACCCTGTGAGGACTGGAGCTTGTTTCAAGTGTGGTCAGCTGGGCCACCAAATGAGGACATGTCTAAACCAAGCATCGACCAGTCGACCACAAGCAGGATCGTCGACTGCAGCAACTCGGATAGAACCGAACAGACCACCAGCTCAGGATAGAGTGTACGTTGTAGCACGCAATGAGGCAGAAGATGCGCCCGGAGTGGCCACAAGTATGGTTTACTTGTGTAGCCAGACCGCTTATGCATTATTTGACCCAAGTGCCACGTATTCTTTTGTATCTGCACAATTTGTTGAGTTAGTAGGCATGAGATTGGAACCATTAAGCATGGCATTGCATGTAGCCACCCCATTGAAGGATAATGTCTTGGTTTCATTAGGGTGTGCGGAATGTGAGATTATGGTTGGAGGAAGTAAGGAGAGTATCGACCTAGCTGTATTGCCTATATTTGATTTTGACGTGATTATAGGAATGGATTGGCTGAGTAGGCAAGGAGCGGTAGTAGACTGTGGCAATAAAACGATTCGGCTTTACCCGAAAGATCGCCCTAGTTATGAATTGGTAGGAAGCCGAGGAGGAGTCTCAATTCCCTTGGTTTCATCTTTGGAAGTAACTAAGTTGATATCTGAAGGATGTCGGACATACTTAGTAGCCGTGATGGATACTTCGTTTCATCTGTGGTACGGGAGTTTCCGGATGTGTTTCTCCAGGAATTGCTGGGATTGCCACCAGAGCGGGAAATAGAGTTTGTGATTGAATTAGCTCCTGGAACGGAGCCGATTTCGAAAGCACCGTACAGGATGTCCCTGTCAGAATTACAGGAGTTAAAGGTGCAAATGCAGGAGTTACTGGACAAAGGATTCATCTGACCAAGTACTTCGCCGTGGGGAGCACCGGTGCTGTTCGTAAAGAAGAAAGATGGATCCTTGCGACTATGCGTTGATTACCGGCAACTGAATCATGTGACAGTGAAGAACAAGTATCCGCTACCGAGGATTAACGATCTTTTTGATCAATTACAAGGAGCAGCAATGTTCTCGAAGATTGACTTGAGGACGGGGTATCACCAGCTGAGGATCAAAAAGGAAGACATACCGAAGACTGCATTCAGGACGAGGTATGGACATTACGAGTTCACAGTAATGCCGTTCGGATTGACTAACGCCCCAGCTGCATTTATGGATCTAATGCATCGAGTATTCAAAGAGTTTCTGGACAGGTTTGTCATAGTTTTCATTGACGACATCTTAATCTACTCGAGGAGCGACGTAGAGCACGAAGAACATTTGAGAATCGTATTGAGGACCCTGAGGGAACATTCGCTGTATGCGAAGCTAAGTAAATGTGAATTTTGGCTAGACATGGTAGCATCTCTGGGTCATATTGTGTCTGATGAAGGGATTGCAGTGGACACTGCAAAGATAGAGGCTGTAACCAATTAGCCGAGGCCTACTACGGTCACGGAGGTCAAAAGCTTTTTGGGACTAACAGGATATTATAGGTGATTCGTGGAAAAGTTCTCATCCATAGCCATCCCACTGACGTGGTTGACGAAGAAGGAAACGAAGTTCGAATGGACTGATAGGTGTGAACAGAGTTTCCAAGAGCTTAAAGATAGATTGACGACCGTGCCAGTACTGACCATTCCGTCGGGACTGGGAGGATATGAGATCTACAGCGACACTTCGCTGAAAGGATTGGGTTGCGTATTGATGCAACACGGCCGAGTAGTAGCTTATGCATCTAGGCAGTTAAGGCCGCACGAAATGAATTACCCAACCCAAGACTTGGAGTTAGCGGCAATTGTGTTTGCCTTGAAGATTTGGAGGCATTATCTTTATGGTGAGAAGTTTCAGATATAAAGATAGATTGAAGTATTTATTTTCTCAAAAAGAGTTGAACCTAAGACAGTGCAGGTGGATGGAGCTGTTGAAAGATTATGATTGCGAGATATTATATCATCCTGGGAAAGCAAACAGAGTGGCAGATGCATTAAGTCAAAAGTCGAGTATTGCATGCCTGCTGGTGAGAAGTTGGTCGGCGATAGAAGATCTGAGAGATTCTGAATTTAGATTAGAGGTTAATCAGCTATCCAGTTTGATAGCGACTTTGAGGGTGGAACCTGAGGTCTAAGAAGGGATTAAGGCATTACAGTCTACGGACCCAGAGATTCAAAAAGTTATCGAAATGGAAGTGACGAAGAGGAAGCCAGAGTTCCAAGTGTCTGAGGATGGACTTTTGAGATTTCGAGGGCGATTATGTGTACCAAAGGATGAAGGGCTCCGAGAAAGAATCTTGTCAGAGGCTCATAAGAGCAATTACAGTGTCCACCTTGGAAGTACAAAGATGTACCAGAACTTAAGACAACATTGTTGGTCGAACGGAATGAAGATAGACGTGGCAAGATATGTGGCTAAGTGTTTGACTTGCCAGCAAGTGAAAGCGTAGCATTGTAAGCCTGGAGAATTGTTGCAGCCGCTGGAGATTCCGGAATGGAAGTGGGAACACATAACTATGGATTTTGTGATGGGACTTTCGAGGAGCCAAAGAGGTCACGACTCAATCTGGGTAGTCGTGGATCGATTGACCAAGTCTGCCCATTTCATTCCTGTACGAAAGGACTTTGCCATGGACAAGTACGCAGAACTGTACACGAGGCACATAGTCAAATTACACAGAGTGCCAGTGATGATCACCTCAGGTAGGGATCCGAAGTTCACGATAAATTTTTGGAAGAGTTTGCAAGGAGCAATGGGGACGCGACTACAATTCAGTACGGCGTACCACCCACAGATTGATGGACAGTCAGAAAGGATCATCCAGACGCTCGAGGACATGTTGAGAGCGTGTGTCATAGATTTCAAAGGCGGATTGGAAGAGTAGTTACACCTGGTAGAGTTTGCGTACAACA
This sequence comes from Rhodomyrtus tomentosa, assembly GCA_028455895.1. Taxonomy (NCBI): domain Eukaryota; kingdom Viridiplantae; phylum Streptophyta; class Magnoliopsida; order Myrtales; family Myrtaceae; genus Rhodomyrtus; species Rhodomyrtus tomentosa. Next base: position 39,756,117 of record JAPCWY010000003.1, on the reverse strand, counting down.
ATAGCTACCAACAGAGTATACAGATGGCACCGTTTGAGGCACTCTATGGCAGAGCATGCAGGACACCAATATGCTGGGATGAAGTAGGAGAAAGGAGTATCACAGGCCCCGAGTTAGTAGAGCAATCGGTGGAAGCAGTGAAAATCATTCGAGACAGGCTGAGGACGGTGCAGAGTCGCCAGAAGAGCTATGAAGATAAGCGGCGCAAACGTTTGGAGTTTCAAGTGGGCGATCATGTCTTCCTCAAGGTGTTGCCAATGAGAGGACTCTTGCGATTCGGAAGGAAAGGGAAGCTTAGCCCAAGATACGTACGCCCTTTCGAGATATTGGAGAGAATTGGAACCCTGGCCTACCGGCTTGCGTTATCGCCAAGTCTATCCCAGGTACATAATGTATTCCATGTGTCGATGGTAAGAAAGTATGAGCCTGACCCGACACATGTGCTGGACTATGAAGCCATAGAAGTGGACGACAAAGTATCCTATATAGAGAATCCGATAAGGATCGAGGACTAGAAGGAGCAGATCCTCAAGAATAAGAAGATCCCGCTAGTCAAAGTAATATGGGAGCACCACGGAACGGAAGGAGCCACGTAGGAGAATAAAGAGACGATGAGGTGACAGCACCCCCATTTATTTGAGTAGTCGAGTGTAACGTAAATTTCAAGGATGAAATTTTGGTAAGGGGGGAAGAGTTGTGACATTCTGATTTTCAATCAACTTCAGACTCTGTAATGAGAAGTTTATTTATATAAAGCAATGTATTTCAGTTGTATTCCGCTCAAATTTGATCAATTTGAGTAGCCTGACCAAAGAGGAAAGGCTAACGCAAGACGAGATACGTGGACCTAGGCGACATAAATAGGAAATGGCGCTTTGAACATAAGGATTGTCGAGGGGATATTTAGGACCACAAAAAGGCCGATCTAAGAACGATTAAGGATTACCATGCGAGCGTCGTACGATTGGAGCGCGGGCGATGCCACTTAACCAACGTACGATTTGCAAAATTATCCTAAATCGGACTATGACGATCGAGACCACAGGGACTAGCAATAAGTCCTCGCAATTATATGACAACCAAGGTCGTCATGAATTGACGAGTCCTAAACGTGATGAGAATCACGGGGTCGATATGCGTATAGTCTGCAGAAGCCGCCCGTCAGTTCAGAATAGGCTGGAATCACGTTTGGTAGAATGAACGATCAGAATTGAGTCCTGAAAAGTTTGAAAAAGGAAAATCAAGAATTCTAATGTCAATTGGATTGGCCGTCGCCCTATCGAAGAAGTCAGAATCGAGAAAAACGACGTTCCGAACGTCGTGGGTAAAATAACCATAATGCCCCTCAAGCTTAGGACTTTGTCTTTATAATTGAAGAAAGGGCAAAATGGACATTTCTCTCCCCCTTGGCTTCCGAAAATTGAAGGACAAAAGGATGGCCATTGGATCTTCTTGGTTAGAGTAATATACAAGTGTCAAGCATCCAAGGGTGGTAGATCAACTCACATTAAATGCCCACCTACCAATCACTTCAAATTAATCAATTTTTGGGGATAATAAGCTCTCTTTCTGCTCCCTCTCACTCTACCACTCGGCCATTTTTGCTCCCCCAAAGAACAGACCAAGCTTCTTCTTCTTCTTCTCCAGTTTCTATTTTCGCCGACCCAGCCGGACGTCGCCGTTCGGTCCGTATGACTGCCACTTTCGGCCATCCCCTGCTTTCGGCCAACCACCTAGACGTAGTCCCATGACTTACCGATATCCTCCAACTTGAATCAGGTCATTTGGAGCTCTGAGGAATTCGGGGCAAGCATTCTCCCACAGGTCGACGGAATCTGTTCCACTTTGAGGTAGGTTCGGTTCTGAACCCTTTAGACAGCCGAAAACTTGGAATCATTGGCTCAAATTTGGTGGAGATCATGTAGACATATAGATGGTTCTGTGGTAAAAATTTGGGATTTATTTGATAAGTTTTTGACCATGAACCACCCTTGTACATTATGCCTAGAATCTGCCGGTATTGTGTGTTTGAGTGCTCCGGCGACTTCCGAAGACTTTCCGGCAACCACGCGACTCGAAACTCATGGTGAGACTTACAAACTCTTAGGTAGACATTATAAGAGGTAGAATGGTGTATATTTGATGGATTTGAGATAGATTAAGGCCGGTTGGACCCGGCATGAACAGAACCGAATGGAACAGGTTCAATGCCGGGCCAAACCGATTTTGTGGAGGGCTGAATAGGCTGGGATTATGTTGTAATTTGGTGTGTATGATATGTTAAGATGATGAGGGGTATGTTATGAGTGATTTGGATGGATGAATTGAGGAATTAGACTTGGAATTTTGACAAATCGATTGGTTAAACTAGGTTGCGCGACAAGTCGGCTTTGGGACTTGGATTGGCCGAACCATAGGAGACTCAAGGAGGGAAAATTTACGTTGTTAAGTGGAGGTAAGAAATTTCCTAAACCGAGGCTAGGGGGATTGAACTCGATTGGGTAAGTCGAGGGTCGAACGGAACAATTTATGAGAAAACCTTCGCATGTAATAGCTTGATGCGTCCTTGGACGTTATAAAATGATTGTTTGACCTAGCCTACGTGTGAATTGTCTGAGTGCCTGAGTACTATTTATATTGAACTGCATACCACGAAATTTATTAAACATATTATCATGCGCATTGGCCATGGGTTAGGAAATTTGATTTTTTTTTAAAATCAAGTTAATTGATATGATGTGGCATGAGACATGATTGTGGCATTGCATGGCAAGGCCCTGAGTAGTATGAGACGCGGAGCGGAGGTTGAGACCCTGATACGACGAGGTCGCGGGGTGGATTATGAAAAGGTGGCGCCCTGATGCGACAGAGTCGCGAGGTTGAGATAACCACAGTCTTAATGCGATATAATCGCAGGATAGAATACGAGCTCATAGACTTTGCCTGGAAATTAAATCGGAGCCTGATGCGTTTATGCGGGCAGAGCCTGATGCGATCTAATCGCGGGCTAGAGAATGAGGCAGACAGAGGTTGATTGATGTGGTGAAGTGACAGGTCGAGCATATACGTGCAACTGTGTGTAACATGAGAATATAAATGCATGCCTGTCCTCTATGCATTATTGTTTATTGAATTATGAATGTCATACCTGCATGAGCCTATGAGTTGGATAGGTGGAGTGACTTGACTGCCTGAGTAGACGGTCAACCTGACCTAGGGTTAGGTTTTTCTTACTGAGATGTGTATCTCACCCATTTTGAAAAAATTTTACTTTACAGATCCTATGTAGTAGCTATGTGGCCTATCAGGTTCGGGGACCCGCAGGAGATGACGGCGTATTACGATGAGTTCCCCGATAGGCAGGGAAATATATATATAAGGAAATGTACTGTAGTTTGGGTAGAAGAGGGCAAACCTAACTGGAAGCCTCATTGGTTTGAGGCTTGGTTTAGACAGGACGGGGATAGAAAGGTCAGGCCACTGAAGCCCCATGAGGTTCCAGAGGGTGTCATACCTCATTGGTGTCAGACGATAGCAGACTAGGAGTTTCCCAAGGGCTCAGTGGTTGGTTCGAGGAACGGCCCAGAGCGGACGCCGACAGCTAAGTTTCCTGTGCCACCGCCAGAGGATGAGGTCATCGTGGTGGAGCCTTTCGAGAGAGATCCATCGGAGCCGGACCAGGAGGCGACCGTGGAGGGAGACCAGGCTGAGAGTTGCAGGAAGCGACCATGGAAGACTCTGTGGAGGTTTCGTTAGAGACTTTCTCCGAGTACGAGTCGTGAGAGGAGAGCGAAGACACCGGAGATTCCAACAGTTCTTCCTAGGCGACTCCGGATGATGATCTGACTTTTTGACTGGCGACCGGACCCCTCTTTCCTAGTGGATTTTGTTGACACCTTTTGACATGCTTACCTGTCGCCTTGCTGTATAGCGCTCTGTAGTAGATGTGACCAATTGATGTTGATGTATGACTTTATGATGCTATCTAGTCCTGCTTAGTCTTGGGATATATATATATATATATTGTCCGGGGAGTTTTTGGGAAACGCTTCCGTATGCTTAATGTAAATTATTTCATCTCTGGATCTTCCTTTATATATAAGTGGATCCTTAGGACCGCCGAGAAATTATTGTTGTTTTGCTTGCAGGGATGATTGCGTGCTCGCGAGGACGGTGTGGGACGTGATAAGGGCGACATTGAAGCAATGCTCCAAGGCCTTGCATTGGAAAGGGTGGGAATGAGACTGAAGGTAAGAGCTTCTGAAAAGGCCGGTGGAGGAAGCTATCATGGAATTAGCAACATGAAGAGGAGTGATCCTGGGCATGGCCTCTTCTTCTTGTTAGGGTCACTGCTTGCTTCTCCACTGTTGTTGCCTTTAGAGTGTGGGCACAAACCCCGGTTCTCATCCTCTTATATAATTCTCCCTAATCAACAGTGAATGTGTGGAAGATGATGTTCTAAGGCGATTTCAAATTGGTGAGATGGGTTTGGGCTTGCAAGTTTCATGGAATGAAGAGACATGCAAAGGTTTGTTTTGGAAGTGTGTACGCTAAACAAAGGGAGGGTGATTGTTGGCAAACATGCATGTCTGAAGTGAAAAGGTAGTGAGATTTTATGGTAATGGAATGGGTTTGTTCTTTTCTTGTTAGTGAGGTAAGAATGTGAGTTTTTTTCTTTTTTTTTGCCCATGTGAAAGTGGATTGCATGTGATGAAACTTTTTCCCCCCTCTCTCTTCCCTCTCTGAAATGTAAGGATTTTTGCTGAATGCATATTGCAAAAGTTTTATGGGTATATGAAAAATGTATTTAGAAGCCATAAAAAGCAAGGCTAAAAATACCCGCCCATGGATAGCTCAATTGGTTAGGGCGCATTTGGAATTGTGTGATTAGGCGCACTAGTCCCAGGTTCGATTTCCCAGTTGAGCACTTGTGATTTATGTGGGGGGCCATAGCGATGGGTCACTGTGCTAGTCTCCCTCGAGAAATATCGAGGTACGCGCAAGCTGGCCCAAACACCTCGGTTACCAAAAAAATAAAAGCAAGGCTAAATACAAGTGGAACCACTGTGATTAGAGTAAAAAGAAATCAGTTGTGACTTTTGGATGCGTGGGCATATTTGAGATTCAAGTAAAAATTGAGAGTTTTTTGAAGGAAAAAATTAAGGTGAAATTAAGGCAAAGAGATCGTCTAACCTTTCCCCACAAGGTTAGGCCCTAACCTTTCCTCACAAGGTTAGGCCCTAACCTTTCAATCCAGACCATCCATGTTATGAATGGATGGCCCAGATTATAACTAACAAAAAAATATATAAAAAGTTCAAAAAATTGCCCCTTAAAAACCTGAGATCTGGGTCGTCCGTCCAAAAATGAACAGCCTGGATTGCAAGATTAGGTGCCTATCTTTTTGGAGGAAGGTGAGACAATCCGGATCCAAAATGAAGACTAGACCTCCGAAGTTTTTTTAAACAAAGATTCCCACGTGAGAACAATATATTTTTTAAAATTATCATGATTGCGTGCAAAATTCATTTTCCATGAAAGCAAGACCGCAAAAGAAACAGAAGAAGAATAAGAATGTTTTCCAATGTTTGCGTAATTGATCTAAAGTTCGGGACTTTCAATTCAGAAAATCAAAAATCATCCGTTAATATCCCATCAATAGCGTGCAAATGCGAGATTTTTTTGAAATTGGAATTTTAAAAAGTTACCAAAATAGCATAAAATTACTCAATTAGGTGTCGCTTGGCATTCATTGTGTCGAGCAACACCCAATTGGCACTTAGGCTGCCTAGTCGGGCCTGCTCGGCAGCCCAAATGCATAACAAGCCTCCTGTCAACAGCCCACAAAGAGGCCCAAATGGGTCTGGGATGTCGCTCGACAGCCCAAATGCCGAGCGGGATCCGAGGCCTATCTAGGCAAGCAACCCGACTTTAATTTTTTTATAATATTTAATTAATTTATAATTTTTACAAAATTATCAATTAAATAATAAATTATATTGTAATTGTGTAAATAATTAGTATTCACAAAATAAAGACGATGAGACATATGGAAAACATGAGATTTTCAGAATTGAGAATAATCGATGAAAACCACAATTACATCTAGTGATGATGTTGTCCTCCATCATGACCTCTTGTTTCACAATTAGACCATCTCTGATGCTCAGGAGGTCGAAGCTCATGCCAACGATGAGGGGGATACGTAGATTATGAAGGCATATCTTGTGGAAATATGCCATGGTCGAACTGTGCATAGGAGGGCTTGGAGCGTAAGGAGGGAAATCCTCATATGAATCCGGAGGAGTATGTGGAGTCCACTATTGTGGATAGTCACGAGACGCAGAAGCAGATCCCTCGGCATCGTCATCTTATGCCCTTGTGATGAGAGGCGAGGGTGGCCAAATCGAACTTGAAGAAGAAGAAGACCTGTGGCATGGTATTGACGTAGTACACTACGCAGAGCTTCGATTTACGCACTCGAGGTGCAGTATCCCTCCATTTCTACCAATCGGGAGCCTTGGTTGGAGTGGCTAGGCAATGTCACTCGACATCGGCCCAGGCATGGGTGACCCTTGCGCAGCGCCAGTACAGCTAATGGTCAGGGGAGGAGAAAGGAAAAATAAAAGGAAAAAAGAAAAAAAAGAAAAAATTCAAAAAATTAAAAGATGAGCATGCCTTATGGGCCAAGACCTTCGTTGAAACAGTGATGGCATTTCATGCCCTTATTTGATACAAGACTCACTTCAAGCTTTTATTTAAGAAAATGAGAGCACTTAAGATCCTTATTTGAAAATTTCCCAAATAGAACCATAGAAACTATTGGGTGCACACAATGAAAGTCCGATACTTTCACTTGGGAGATCACCAAGAGAGAGCTCAAGTTCGAGCCCGTCAATATATCCAGTTGGACCGACCTTCAATCAAAAGCTTAAGCCAATAAGTTATGGGCCAACTTGGGTATATTAACTGTTCAATATCACGTCAGTTTTCCAATATGGAACTTTTCTAACATAACTCACCTGTGCATCCTAACAGAAACGATGGAATCCACTCTTTCGTTTTTCATTTCTATTATCAATACTTGTTTGGAGGTGAAATACCTATAATAATAAAAGACAAATCGTGGTCGGGATGGTTATAGTGGCAAAAGTAATTGGAATTTGTGTTTTATACATTGGAAGAATCTGTTTTGTTATTAATAAACTAGGAAAAAGGAGTGTCATATGTATATATACAAACACACACATGTACATTTAGTTACAGTGTATCAGTTGCAACATTTGGTAGAATTTATTGCCAACTGATAAAATGGTGTCCAAATTGTGTAGTCACAGGACAGGTATTTTTCCCCTTTACTATCGAAGAAATTTGGTTGAAGCCGTACCTGGCTCAAGCCCGCCCACTCTGAGAATCACTCTGGCCTCTACACAAGTATTTTTCTCATGTGCTATCTCGCCAAATGCAATAGAGTTCGAAAGAAATGCTCTAGGGAGAGGCATATTAATCACCGTTGGCGATCTCTTTGTGCTTTCCATTTTCGAGGGCTGTTAGGAAGAGGGTCTGATCAAGGCTTTTGTTCATAGTTCAAGAATATCGCAGTGAAATGATATTGCATCAAATTTCTTGGTGTAGCGTGTAACCAATTGTTTTAGAAGTTAAATTCGTTAGGATAAACAAATTCAATATGAGGATTGAAGAAACAATAATGGTGCAGACGATGTCACAAAATCGTCCTACGTAATGTTCAGGTGAATACATGCGAGTCAAAGAGAGATGTTGATTCCACCATGTTTACAAGATTAATTATTAGAATTAAACAAAATGTATGGGTTAAATATCACGTCACCAGAGCCGACATCCTACATATCATCGAAAATCCTAAAAATGATTAAACGATAATCAACGACATGCAAGTTGAAAACATTATTATTTTTTCGATTGCTAAAACTGAATTGAAAGTGCCCACATCTTTACATTGTTATTGATCAGGATCGTTGATACATCATATATGATGCTATATTGATTTGCACAAGACTTTTAATAACGTTCTTTAATGCTGTAAATGATAATAGGATTAACTAAATTAAATTCCTCAAAGAGAAAGAGTTCGCAAATGCTTTGATGGTTTGAAGTTCAATGAAAGAGGACAATTTGAAGATTAGGACTTTGTTGACTTATTTAGGTTCCAGACAAGTGTCTAAGTATGTTGCTCAAAGGAAAGGATAAAAAAGCCACATATGAAGATTAAGCAGAATATTACTCTAATCGATGAATACGAGATGGCAACTGAATCTGAGCACATGAAAATACGTAAGTGGCGGGGGCAATAAGAGATGGCGTCAAACCAACTCCTCCTACTTTTGATATTGGTTTTGGAGTTTGCTCTAGTGAAAGGAATAATAAACGACTAAGCAAGAGAAATTCAGAAGAGATGATGTCAACAAATTCATTCTGCCTTTAACATTAACATTGTAGATTGCTCCAGGAAAACGCAAAGACTGTAATGAACAATTTATTTTGACATTCTCAATGCTTTCACAGTTGAGTAAGGAAAAGTTGGTGGAGAAACCTATGAGAGGAAGTTTCCCTTGCGTATACACAACCAATTGAATCTTAGGAATCATTAAGGAGGAAAGTGAAGGTGTAGAGTCTCCAACCATGTTTACACTTTCTCCACATATTTGGAAGATACTCCTTTCTTTTCGGTTACTTTGTTCTTGCAATGTTGTCAAATGCAGTTGTAGTGACAAATTGGTGTCTAGGATATGCAGTCATAGGGCATACAACAGTGCGATCGACCCATATTCCGACGACCTATGGAGTGTTTATGGCGACATATGCTATGTCATTCTGATTTCCAATCAACTTCAGACTCTGTAATGAGAAGTTTGTATATGTCATACGATGTATTTCAGTCATATTCCGCTCAAATCTGATCAATTTGAATAGACTAACTAAAGGAGAAAGGCTAACGCGAGACGAGATACGTGGACCTAGGCGAGTGGGATAAGAAATGGCGCTTTGACCATAAGGATTGTCGAGGGGATATTTAGAACCCCCAAAAGGCCGATCTAAGAATAATCAAGGATTACCATGCGAGTGTCGTACGATTGGAGCGCGGGTGATACCGCTTAACCAGCGTATGATTTGCAAAATTATCCTAAATCGGACTGTGACGATCGAAACCATAGGGACTAGTGATAAACCCTCACAATTACATGACAGCCAAACCCGTTATGGATTGACGATCCCTAAACATAATGAGAATCACGGGGTCGATACGCGTAATGTCTGCAAAAGCTGCCCGTCAGTTCGGGATAAACTAGAATCACGTCTGATAAAGAAAACTATCAGAAACGAGTCTTGAAAAAGTATGAAATGGAAAATTAAGAATTCCAACGTTATTTTGATTGGTCGTCGCCCTATCGAATAATTCTGGAACGAGAAAAACAACGTTCGAAACGTCGGGGGTAAAATGACCGTTTTGACCCTCAAGTTTAGAACTTTGCCTTTATAATGGAAGAAGGGAAAATTGGGCATTACACCCTCCCTTGGCTATCGAAAATGGAGGTTAAAAGAGAGCCATTAGATCTCCATCGGAAATGACAATGCCAAGTGTCAAGAGATTAGGAAGCATAGTAATATCAACTATTTGGCTCACCTAACATTCAAGCCATTGACCAAGCAATTGAATATAACAAAATTCTCTCTTTCCTCTCTCTCTCCTCATCACCATTCGGCCAGACCATCCTCCCTAAAGCCACCAAAATCTTCTTCTTCCTCCTCTTCAGTTTCTGTCGCTGCCCGACCAGACTCGATGCCGTCGTTCGCCACCCACAACCACAATCTTCGACCACCGTTTGACTACTGGCCAACCACCCCAATGAAGATCCACGTCTTGCCGAACTCCTCGAACAAGAATCAGGTCGATTGAAGCACCGAAGAGTTCTCAACAAGAGATTTCTCGAGAGCCGACAGAATCGGAACAAACTTGAGGTAGGTCCGGTTCTCAGCCCTTTAGATGGTCCAAATCTTGGAGTCTTGAGCTCAAATTTGTGGAGACTCAGTAGACATATAAATGATTATGTGGTAAAAATTATGGTTTAATTTGAAAAGTTTATGACCACAAACCGGCCTTGTACATTTTGCCTAGAAACTGCCGGCATTTTGATCGTAGGCGATCCGACGACTTCGAACGAATTTCCGGCGAGCAACCGACTCAAAACTCACGGTGAGCATCCCAAATACTTAGGTAGACATGTTAAGGAGTAGGATAGCATATAATTGTTGGATTTATAGTAGATTAGGACCGGTTGTACCCGGCTAGCACAAAACCAAGTGGAACCGGTTCGGTGTCGGGCCCAAACTGAATCTGTGGAGGGCCGATTGTGGATGATTTGAGCTGCAATTTGACGATTGTGATGTGATGAGGTGTTGAGGGTTAAGTTATGAATGATTGGGATTGACGGATTGAGGAATTGGGTACGGAAATTTGACGAATTGGTTGAAATTCTAGGTTGCGCGACAAGTTCGGGCATGGACCTTGGTTGGCCGAACCCTAGGTGATCTAAGAAGAAGAAATTTGTGTTGTCCAGTCAAATATAAGGGATTTCCTAAATCGAGGCTAGGGGGATTGGACTCTATTGGGTGTGCCGAGATTTGATTGGATCGATGTATGAGAAATCCTTACGAAGGATGGTTTTAATACGCCCTAAGGTATTATATGATGCATATGTGAGACGTTGTTCACGCTTGAATGGTTGCCATGTGTCTATGTCATCTGATTTGCTTGCATGCCACAGAATTTATGAAATGCATTTGAATTGGCACTTGCCACTGAGTGTGCAATTGAATTGAAAGTCAAAGCATAAGTCTTGATTGTGGCATGAGCATGGCATGGTGAGGCCTTGAGGAGTATGAGACGCGGGGTGGGAGTTGATACCCTGATGCGACAAGATCGCGGGGCGAAGTTATGATTGTGTGTCAACCTAATGCGACGAGGTGGTGGGATTGAGATAGCCACGGTCTTGATGTGAATTATTTGCGAGATAGAGTATGATTAATGAGCTTTGTCTGGAGATTCATCGGGACCTGATGCGTTTACACGGGTCACCGATGACGGTTTGATGCGTTTACACGAACCGAGCCTAAGGCGACTAGTTCGCAAGCTAGAGAATGAGGCAGGCAGAGATTGATGGATGTGGTGAAGTGGCAGGCTGAGGGTACATGTGCATCTGAGCGTGACACGAGATCATAAATACATGTCTGTCTTCTGTATGTTATTTATTGAATTGTGATTATTATGCCTATGTGTTCATGAGTTGGATCTGTTGAGGGATGCGACTACCTAAGTGGATTGTTAACTTGACTTAGGGTTAAGTTTTTCCTACTAAGATGTGTATCTCACCCATTTTGGGGAACCCTTCTTTTACAGATCCTAGGCAGTAGTTGTGTGGCCAATACGTTTTGGGAACCTAAAAGAAGATAACGGCTTATTTTGATGAGTTCCCGAATAGGCAGATGAACGTATATGTGAGAAAGTGCACAATTGCATGGGTAGATGAGGGTAAGCCAGATTGGAAGCCTCATAGGTTTGAGGCGTGGTTCAAGAAAGAAGGTGTCAAGCCCCGCGCCTCATCGCGAGCAAGCAATCAACCCAGCAAGCAAAACAACAATAATCTCTCGACGGTTCCAAGGATCCCCTTATATATAAAGGAAGATCGAGAGATGAAAGAATTTACATTAAGCACACGGAAGCGTTTCCCAACAATTCCCCGCACAATACATATATATCCCAAGATTAAACAGGACTGGATAGCATCATAAAGTCGTACATCAATATCAACTGGTCACATCTACTACAGACCGTTATACAGCAAGGCGACGGGCAAACAAGTCAAAAGGTGTCCACAAAATTCACTAGGGAAGGGGGGTCAGGTCGCCAGTCAAAAAGTCAGGTCATCATTCGAAGTCGCCTAGGAAGAACTGCTGGAATCTCTGTTGTCCTCGCTCTCCTCTGACGGCTCGTACTCGGAGAAAGTCTCTGATGGAACCTCCACGGAGTCTTCCATGGTCGATTCCTGCGATTGCTCAGCCTGGTCTCCCTCCACGGTCACCTCCTGGTCTGGCTCGGATGGATCTCTCTCGGACGGATCCACCACGATGACCTCATCCTCTGGTGATGGCACGGGAAACTCAGCTATCGGCGTCCGCTCCGGGTCGTTCCTCGAACCAACCACTGAGCCCTCGGGAAACTCCTGGTCTACTATCGTCTAACACCAAGGAGGTATGAAACCTCATGGGGCTTCAGCGGCCCGACCTTCCTATCCCCGTCCTGTCTAAACCAAGTTTCAAACCGATGAGGCTTCCAGTCAGGTTTGGCCTCATCTACCCAAACTACTATACATTTCCTTATGTATATATTTCCCTGCCTATCAGGGAACTCATCGTAATACGCCGTCATCTCATGCGGGTCCCCGAACCTGATAGGCCACACAGCTACTGCTTAGGATCTGTAAAGTAAATTTCCCCAAAAGAGGTGAGATACACATCTCAGTAAGAAAAACCTAGCCCTAGGTCAGGTTGACCGTCCACTCAGGCAGTCAAGTCACTTAACCTATCCAACTCATAGGCTCATGGAGGTATGACATTCATAATTCAATAAACAATAATGTATAGAGGACAGGCATGCATTTATATTCTCAAGTCACACACAGTTGCATGTATATGCTCGGCCTGTCACTTCACCACATCAATCAACCTCTGCCTGCCTCATTCTCTAGCCCGTGATTAGATCACATCAGGCTTGACCCGCGAAAACGCATCAGGCTCCGGTTCAATTTCCAGGCAGAGTATATGAGCTCGTATTCTGTACCGCGATTATATCGCATCAGGACTGTGGTTATCTCGACCCCGCGACTCTGTCGCATCAGGGCGCCACCTTTTCATAATCCACCCCGCGACCTCGTCGCATCAGGGTCTCAACCTCCGCCCCACGTCTCATACTCCTTAGAACCATGCCATGCAATGCCACAATCATGTCTATTGCCACATCATATCAATTAACTTGATTTTTTAAAAAATCAAATTTCATAACCAATGGCCAATGCGCATGATAATATGTTTAATAAATTTCGTGGCAGGCAATTCAATTCAAATAGTACTCAGGCACTCAGACAATTCACACATAGGCTAGGTCAAACAATCATTGTATAACGTCCAAGGACGCATCAAGCTATTACATGCGAGGGTTTTCTCATAAATCGTTCCGTTCGGCCCTCGACTTGCCCAATCGAGTCCAATCCCCTGAGCCTCGGTTTAGGAAATTCCTTACCTCCGCTTAACAACGCAAATTTCCCCTCCTTGAGTCTCCTATGGTTCGGCCAATCCAAGTCCTAAAGCCGACTTGTCGCGCAACCTAGTTTAACAAATCGATTTGTCAAAATTTCAAGTCTAATTCGTCAATTCATCCATCCAAATCACTCATAATATACTCCTCATCATCTTAACACATCATACAGACCAAATTACAACATAATCCCAGCTTATTCAGCCCTCCACAGAATCGGTTTGGCCCGGCATTGAACCGGTTCCATTCAGTTCTGTTCATGCTGGGTCCAACCGGCCTTAATCTATCTCAAATCCATCAAATATACATCATTCTACCTCTTATAATGTCTACCTAAGAGTTTGGAAGTCTCACCGTGAGTTTCAAGTCGCGTGGTTGCCGGAAAGTCGTCGAAAGTCGCTGGATCACTCAAACACGGAATACCGGCAGATTCTAGGCATAATGTACAAGGGTGGTTCATGGTCAAAAACTTATCAAATAAATCACAAATTTTTTCTAGAGAACCATCTATATGTCTACTTGATCACAAAATTTGAGCCAAAGATTTCAAGTTTTCGGCTATCTAAAGGGTTCAGAACCGAACCTACCTCAAACTGGAACAGATTCCGTCGACCTGTAGGAGAATGCCTGCCCCGAATTCCTCAGAGCTCCAAATGACCTTATTCAAGTTGAAGGACGTCGGCAAGACGTGGGGCTACGTCTGGGTGGTCGACCGGAAGCAGGGGACGGCCGGAGGTGGCGGTCGTACGGACCGAACGGCGACGTCCGGCGGGGTCGGTGAAAATAGAAACTGGAGAAGAAGAAGAAGAAGCTTGGTCTGTTCTTTAGGGGAGCAAAAATGGCCGAATGTTAGAGTGAGAGGGAGCAGGAAGAGAGCTTATTATCCCCACAATTGATTAATTTGAAGTGATTGGCAGGTAGGCATTTAATGTGAGTTGATCTACCACCCTTGGATGCTTGACACTTGTATATTACTCTAACCAAGAATATCCAATGACCATCCCTTTGTCCTTCAATTTTCGGCAGCCAAGGGAAAGAGAAATGTCCATTTTGCCTTTCCTTCAATTAAAAAGACAAAGTCCTAAGCTTGAGGGGCATTATGGTCATTTTACCCCCGACGTTCGGAACGTCCTTTTTCTCGATTCTGACTTCTTCGATAGGGCGACAGCCAATCTAATTGATGTTGGAATTCTTGATTTTCCTTTTTCAAACTTTTCAGGACTCAATTCTGATCGTTCCTTTTACCAGAAGTGATTCCAGCCTATTCTGAACTGACGGGCGGCTTCTGCAGACTATACGAGTATCGACCCCGTGATTCTCATCACGTTTAGAGCTTGTCAATTTATGGCGGCCTTGGTTGTCATGTAATTGCGAGGGCTTATCGCTAGTCCTTGTGGTCTCGATCGTCATAGTCCGATTTAGGATAATTTTGCAAATCGTACATTGGTTAAGCGGCATCACACGCGCTCCAATCGTACGACGCTCACATGGTAATCCTTAATCATTCTTAGATCGGCCTTTTTGCGGTCCTAAATATCGCCTCAATAATCCTTATGGTTAAAGCGCCATTTCCTATTCGAGTCGCCTAAGTCCACGTATCTCGTCTTGTGTTAGCCTTTTCCCTTTGGTCAAGCTACTCAAATTGATCAAATTTGAGCGAAATACAACTGAAATACATCACTTGATATAAATAAACTTCTCATTACAGAGTCTGAAATTGATTGAAAATCAGAATGTCACAACTCTTCCCCCCTCACAAAAATTTCGTCCTTGAAATTTACGTTACACTCGACTACTCAAATAAATAGGGGTGTTGTCGCCTCATCGTCTCTTCATTCTCCCACGTGGCTCCTTCCGTTCCGTGGTGCTCCCATATTACTTTGACTAACGGGATCTTCTTATTCTTGAGGATCTGCTCCTTCCGGTCCTCGATCCTTATCGGCTTCTCTATATAGGATACTCTGTCGTCCACTTCTATGGCTTCATAGTCCAGCACATGTGTCGGGTCAGGCTCCTACTTTCTTAGCATCGACACATGGAATACATTATGTACCTGGGATAGGCTTGGCGGTAACGCAAGCCGGTAGGCCAGGGTTCCAATTCTCTCCAATATCTCGAAAGGGCCTACATATCTTGGGCTCATCTTCCCTTTCCTTCCGAATCGCGAGAGTCCTCTCATTGGCGACACCTTGAGGAAGACATGATCGCCCACTTGAAACTCCAAAGGCTTGCACCGCTTGTCTTCATAGCTCTTCTAGCGACTCTGCGCCGTCCTCAGCCTGTCCCGAATGATTTTCATTGCTTCCACCGATTGCTCTACTAACTCGGGGCCTGTGATACTCCTTTCTCCTACTTCATCCCATCATATTAGTGTCCTGCATGCTCTGCCATAGAGTGCCTCAAACGGTGCCATCTGTATACTTTGTTGGTAGCTATTGTTGTGCGCAAACTCTACCACGTGTAACTGTTCTTCCCATCGGCCTTTGAAATCTATGACACACGCTCTCAACATGTCCTCGAGCGTCTAGATGGTCCTTTCTAACGGTCCATTAGTCTGTGGGTGGTACTCCGTACTGAATTGTAGTCGCGTCCCCATTGCTCCTTGCAAACTCTTCCAAAAATTTATTGTGAACTTTGGATCCCTATATGAGGTGATCATCATTAGCACTACGTGTAATCTGACTATGTGCCTCATGTACAGTTCTCTGTACTTGTCTAGGGCGAAGTCCTTTCGTACAAGAATGAAATGGGCGGACTTGGTCAATCGATCCACGACTACCCAGATTGAGTCGTGACCTCTTTGGCTCCTCGGAAGTCCTATCACAAAATCCATAGTTATGTGTTCCCACTTCCATTCCGGAATCTCCAGTGGCTGCAACAATCCACCAGGCTTACAATGCTGTGCTTTCTCTTGCTGACAAGTCAAACACTTAGCCACATATCTTGCCACGTCTACCTTCATTTCGTTCCACCAATAATGTTGTCTTAAGTTCTGGTACATCTTTGTACTTCCAGGGTGGACACTGTAATTGCTCCTATGAGACTCTAACAAGATTCTTTCTTGAAGCCCTTCATCCTTTGGTACACATAATCGCCCTCGAAATCTCAAAAGTCCATCCTCAGACACTTGGAACTTTGGCTTCCTCTTCGTCGCTTCCATTTCGATAACTTTCTGAATCTCTGGGTCCGTAGACTGTAATGCCTTAATCCCTTCTTGGACCTCAGGTTCCACCCTCAAAGTCGCTATCAAACTGGATAGCTGATTAACCTCCAATCTAAATTTAGAATCTCTGAGATCCTCTATCGCCGACCAACTTCTCACCAGCAGACATGCAATACTCGACTTTCGACTTAATGCATCTGCCACTCTGTTTGCTTTCCCAGGATGATATAATATCTCGCAATCATAATCTTTCAACAGCTCCATCCACTTGCGCTGCCTTAGGTTCAACACTTTTTGGGAAAATAAATACTTCAAACTCTGGTGATCTGTATATATCTGAAACTTCTCGCCACAAAGATAATGTCTCCAAATCTTCAAGGCAAACACAATCGCCGCTAACTCCAAGTCGTGGCTCGGGTAATTCATTTCGTTCGGCCTCAACTTCCTGGATGCATAAGCTACTACCCGGCCGTGCTGCATCAATACACAACCCAATCCTTCAGCGAAGCGTCGCTGTAGATCTCATATCCTCCCAGTCCCGACGGAATGGTCAGTACTGGCGCGGTCGTCAATCTATGTTTAAGCTCTTGGAAACTCTGTTCACACCTATTAGTTCATTCGAACTTCGTTTCCTTCTTCGTTAACCGCGTCAGTGGGGAGGCTATGGATGAGAACTTTTCCACGAATCACCTATAATATCCTGCTAGTCCCAAGAAGCTTCTGACCTCCATGACCGTAGTAGGCCTCGGCCAATTGGTTACAGACTCTATCTTTGCAGGGTCCACTGCAATCCCTTCACCAGACACAATATGACCTAAAAATGCTACCCTGTCTAGCCAAAATTCACATTTACTTAGCTTCGCATACAGCGAATGTTCCCTTAGGGTACTCAATACGATTCTCAAATGTTCTTCGTGCTCTACGTCGCTCCTCGAGTACATTAAGATGTCGTCAACGAAAACTATGACGAACCTGTCCAGAAACTCTTTGATACTTGATGCATTAGATCCATAAATGCAGCTGGGGCGTTAGTCAATCCGAACGGCATTACTGTAAACTCGTAATGTCCATATCTCGTCCTGAATGCAGTCTTCGGTATGTCTTTCTTCTTGATCCTCAGCTGGTGATACTCCGTCCTCAAGTCAATCTTCGAGAATACTGCTGCTCCTTGTAATTGATCAAAAAGATCATCAATCCTCGGCAGCGGATACTTGTTCTTCACCGTCACCTGATTCAGTTGCCGGTAATCAATGCATAGTTGCAAGGATCCATCTTTCTTCTTTACGAACAGCACCGGTGCTCCCCACAGCGAAGCACTTGGCCGGATGAATCCTTTGTCCAGTAACTCTTGCATTTGCACCTTTAACTCCTTTAATTTTGACAGGGACATCCTGTATGGTGCTTTCGAAATTGCTTCCGTTCCAGGAGCTAATTCAATCACAAACTCAATTTCCCGCGCCGGTGGCATTCCCGGTAATTCCTAGGGAAACACATCCGGAAACTCCCGTACCACAGGAATGTTCTCCAACTTAGGTTCCTCGACAGTCGTATCCATCACGGCTACTAAGAATGCCCGACATCCTTCAGATATCAACTTAGTTACTTCCAAAGATGAAACCAAGGGAATTGAGACTCCTCCTCGGCTTCCTACCAATTCATAATTAGAGCGATCTTTCGGGTAAAACCGAATCGTTTTATTGCCACAGTCTACTATCGCTCCTTGCCTACTCAGCCAATCCATTCCTATAATCATGTCAAAATCAAACATAGGCAATACAGCTAGGTCGATACTCTCCTTACTTCCTCCAACCATAATCTCACATTCCGCACACCCTAATGAAACCAAGACATTATCCTTCAATGGGGTGGCTACATGCAATGCCATGCTTAATGGTTCCAATCTCATGCCTACTAACTCAGCAAACTGTGCAGATACAAAAGAATGCGTCGCACCCGGGTCAAATAATGTATAAGCGGTCTGGTTACACAAGTAAACCGTACCTATGACCACTCTGGGCACATCTTCTGCCTCGTTGCGCGCTACAGCGTACACTCTACCCTGAGCTGGTGGTCTGTTCGGTTCTATCCGGGGTGTTGCAGTCGACGATCCTACTTGCGGCCTCGGTCCTTGTGGTCGACTGGTCGGTGCTTGGTTTGGACATGTACTCATTTGGTGGCCCAGCTGACCACACTTGAAATAGGCTCCAGTCCTCATAGGGCATGGTCCATTCCTATGCCTTCTGCCACATAGCCAGCAGCTCCAGTTCCTCGGGTTTGGCGGTTTCATGATATTCCTCCTTGCAGGCTGCATGAAACGTCTGTTACCTGCCATCAGTCTCTTGCCCATTTGACGATGGTCTCTAAATGACAGGAACCGCGATCCAATTGCGAAGTTTCTTTCCCTCAAGTCTCGCTCAATCATCTAACCTCGCTCGTATATCTCCTTGTAGGTCCTCAAATTCAAGGCTATCATCTAGCTACGGAGTTCGGGCTTCAAACCATCCCTGAATCTCCGTACCTTCTCCAAAGGATCCTCCACCGATCGAGACGCATACCTCGAAAGCCTCGAGAACTCAGCTTCATATTGATATATCGATAGCTATTTCTGAAAAGTACTTGTCATTGAACGGCCTCTTAAAAGTGTTCCAGTTTATGGCCGTACCTTCAAGGAAGACTCCATCCTTGGTGGCAGCCCACCAGTCGTTTGCTGTACCCTCTAGCTAAAACGCGGCTAGCAACACCTTCTTCTCATCAGTACATCTTAGTACCCCGAAAGCCTTTTCTAGCTTCTCTTTCCATCTAGGTGCTAGCTCGGGATCTCTAATCCCATCAAACTGCGTTGGCTTTAACTTCATAAATTGTTCCACCAGTTGGCCCATCTGCCTGGCCACTATGATTTCCTCTTGAGGGTTCACCGTTTCATTGCTCTGGCTCGGCTCGCCCTGACTTCCACTCTCACCAGCGTTGCCAGTGTTGGTATTCGCAGCTGCTAGGGCAGCTCCCACTGCCTGGGCTATGGCAGAGTCCCGATCCTGGGCCTGCCTCTCTATGATGTCCCAAAGTCCTTCCATTACCCTCAGTAGACCGTCCACTCTTGGATCTTCAACTGCGGGTGGCCTCGAGCTAGAGGCTCCGCCTCTTGGTCTTCCAAGTTTTTTGGATGGGTTACTCATCTCTGTCATTTACTAACAAACCTGGTCCATAACAAGTTCAGTAACAAGTTAGCAACTTACTCAATCATCCAATCCAGGGTTACTAACTACTCCTTAACAAAACAATTACACAACAACAGTACTTCATATGTCAACATCAATTCCAGAAATGTCCCAACCAATGGCTTCTAGCCGTTACTCAAATCCATTCATTCCAGTGATTCACTAAAACTAATCACTTTCAAGCATCAAGCCGGTCAAGGTCCAGAAACGACCTTCAATCCTAAGCCGAGAACTCAATCCTCTATGCCCTGTCAAAACCTTACCAAGATCAAAAACCATCCATAGGTGTCAAGTCACAACTAGGCATCTCCTGCCTTACCCTAACTAGTTTCCTAAGGTCTAGCTATCCGTCCTTGTCCTACCTAGTCCTCCTTATTACTCCAATCCTTAACCAACTTCGTATTGAGCCGACCTTGCTCTGATACAAAAACAAGCGGGGATGTCAAGCCCCGCGCCTCATCGCGAGCATGCAATCATCCCTGCAAGCAAAACAACAATAATCTCTCGGCGGTCTCAAGGATCCCCTTATATATAAAGGAAGATCGAGAGATGAAATAATTTACATTAAGCACACGGAAGGATTTCCCAGCAACTCCCTGTACAATATATATATATATATCTCAAGACTAAGCAGGACTGGATAGCATCATAAAGTCGTACATCAATATCAACTGATCACATCTACTACAGACCGCTATACAGCAAGGCGATGGGTAAGCATGTCAAAAGGTGTCCACAAAATCCACTAGGGAAGGGGGGTCAAGTCGCCAATCAAAAAGTCAGGTCATCATCCGTAGTTGCCTAGGAAGAACTGCTGGAATCTTCGGTGTCCTCGCTCTCCTCTGACGGCTCGTACTCGGAGAAAGTCTCTGACGGAACCTCCACAGAGTCTTCCATGGTCGCTTCCTGCGACTGCTCAGCCTGGTCTCCCTCCACGGTCGCCTCCTGGTCCGGCTCGGATGGATCTCTCTCGGACGACTCCACCATGATGACCTCATCCTCTAGCGGTAGCACGGGAAACTCAGCAGTCGACGTTCGCTCCGGGCCGTTCCTTGAACCAACCACTGAGCCCTCGGGAAACTCCTGGTCTGCTATCATCTGACACCAAGGAGGTATGACACCCTCTGAAACCTACCTCCACAGAATCTTCCATGGTCGCTTCCTGCGACTGCTCAGCCTGGTCTCCCTCCACGGTCACCTCCTAGTCCGGCTCGGATGGATCTCTCCCGGACGGCTCCACCACGATGACCTCATCCTCTGGCGGTGGCACGGGAAACTCAGCTATCGGCGTCCGCTCCGGGCCGTTCCTCGAACTAACCACTGAGCCCTTGGGAAACTCCTGGTCTGCTATCGTCTGACACCAAGGAGGTGTGACACCCTCTGAAACCTCATGGGGCTTCAGCGGCCCGACCTTCTTATCCCCATCCTATCGAAACCAAGCCTCAAACCGATGAGGCCTCTAGTGAGGTTTGCCCTCATCCACCCAAACTACTGTACATTTCCTTATGTATATATTTCCCTGCCTATCGGGGAACTCATCGTAATATGCCGTCATCTCTGTGGGTCCCCGAACCTGATAGGCCACATAACTACTGCCTAGGATCTGTAAAGTAAAATTTCCCCAAAATGGGTGAGATACACATCTCAGTAAGAAAAACCTAGCCCTAGATCAGCTTGATCGTCCACTCAGGCAGTCAAGTCACTCAACCTATCCAACTCATAGGCTCATGGAGGTATGACATTCATAATTCAAAAAACAATAATGCATAGAGGACAGGCATGCATTTATATTCTCATGTCACATACAGTTGCACGGATATGTTCGGCCTGTCACTTCACCACATCAATCAACCTCTGGCTGCCTCATTCTCTAGCCCGCGATTAGATTTCATCAGGCTGGGCCAGCGTAAACGTATCAGGCCCCGGTTCAATTTCCAGGCAGAGTCTATGAGCTCGTATTCTGTCTCGCGATTATATCGCATCAGGACTGTAGTTATCTCGACCCCGCGACTCTGTCGCATCAAGGCACCACCTTTTCATAATCCACCCTACAACCTCGTCGCATCAGGGTCTCAACCTCCGGCCCGCGTCTCATACTCCTTAGGGCCATGCCATGCAATGCCACAATCATATCTCATGCCACATCACATCAATTAATTTGATTTTTTTAAAAATAAAATTTCATAACCAATGGCCAATGCGCATGATAATATGTTTAATAAATTTCGTGGCATGCAATTCAATTCAAATAGTACTCAGGCACTCAGACAATTCACACATAGGCTAGGTCAAACAATCATTGTATAACGTCCAAGGACGCATCAAGCTATTACATGTGAGGGTTTTCTCATAAATCGTTCCGTTCGGCCCTTGACTTACCCAATCGAGTCCAATCCCCCTAGCCTTGGTTTAGGAAATTCCTTACCTCTGCTTAACAATGCAAATTTCCCCTCCTTGAGTCTCCTATGGTTCGGCCAATCCATGTCCCAAAGCCGACTTGTCGCGCAACCTGGTTTAACCAATCGATTTGTCAAAATTTCAAGTCTAATTCCTCAATTCATCCATCCAAATCATTCATAACATACTCCTCATCATCTTAACACATCATACACACCAAATTACAACAAAATCCCAGCCTATTCAGCTCTCCACAGAACCGGTTCGGCTCGGCATTGAACCGGTTCCATTCGGTTCTATTGATGCCGGGTCCAATCGGCCTTAATCTATCTCAAATCCATCAAAGATACACCATTCTACCTCTTATAATGTCTACCTAAGAGTTTCGAAGTCTCGCCGTGAGTTTCAAGTCGCGTGGTTGCCGGAAAGTCGTCGGAAGTCGCCGGATCACTCAAACACAGAATATCGGCAGATTCTGGGCATAATGTACAAGGGTGGTTCATGGTCAAAAACTTATCAAATAAATCCCAAATGTTTACCACAGAACCATCTATATGTCTACTTGATCTCCACAAAATTTGAGCCAAAGATTCCAAGTTTTCAGCTGTCTAAAGGGTTCAGAACCGAACCTACCTTAAACTATAACAGATTCCGTCGACCTGTGGGAGAATGCTTGCCCCGAATTCCTCAGAGCTCCAAATAACCTGATTCAAGTTGGAGGATGTCGGCAAGACATGGGGCTACGTATGGGTGGTTGGCCGGAAGCAGGGAACGGCTGGAGGTGGCGGTCGTACTGACCGAACGACGACGTCCGGTGGGGTTGGCAAAAATAGAAACTGGAGAAGAAGATGAAGAAGCTTGGTATGTTCTTTGGGGGAGCAAAAATGGCTGAATGGTAGAGTGAGAGGGAGCAGAAAGAGAGCTTATCATCCCCAAAAATTGATTAATTTGAAGTGATTGGTAGGTGGGCATTTAATGTGAGTTGATCAACCACCCTTGGATGCTTGACACTTGTATATTTCTCTAACCAAGAAGATCCAATGGCCATCCCTTTGTCCTTCAATTTTCGGCAGCCAAGGGGGAGAGAAATGTCCATTTTGCCCTTCCTTCAATTATAAAGACAAAGTCCTAAGCTTGATAGGCATTATGGTCATTTTATCCCCAACGTTCGGAACGTCGTTTTTCCCGATTCTGACTTGTTGGATAGGGCGACAGCCTATCCAATTGACGTTGTAACTCTTGATTTTCCTTTTTCAAACTTTTCAGGACTCAATTCTGATCGTTCCTTGTACCAGACGTGATTCCAGCCTATTTCGAACTGACGGGCGGCTTCTGCAGACTATACGCGTATCGACCCCGTGATTCTCATCAGGTTTAGAGCTCGTCAATTCATGACGGCCTTGGTTGTCGTGTAATTGCGGGGGCTTATCGCTAGTCCCTATGGTCTCGATCGTCATAGTCCGATTTAAGATAATTTTGCAAATCGTACGTTGGTTATGTGGCATCACCCGCGCTCCAATCGTACGACGCTCGCATGGTAATCCTTAATCGTTCTTAGATCGGCCTTTTTGCGGTCCTAAATATTCCTTCGACAATCCTTATGGTCAAAGAGTCATTTCCTATTCGAGTCGCCTAAGTCCACGTATCTCGTCTTGCGTAAGCCTTTCCCCTTTGGATAGGCTACTCAAATTGATCAGAATTGAGCGGAATAGAACTAAAATACATCGCTTGATATAAATAAACTTCTCGTTACAAAGTCTGAAGTTGATTGAAAATTAGAATGTCACAAAATGGGATTGACAGAATGGGCCACTGAAGCCCCATAAGGTGCCTCAGGGTGTCATACCCAATTGGTGCTAGACTATAGCAGAGTAGGAGTTACTTGAGGGGTCAGTAGTAGGGTCTAGGAATCGGCCAGAGCAGACCTCGACCTTAGAGTGCATAGAGCAGCAGCAGGAAGAGGTCATAGTTCTGGAGGCGTTCGAGGGGGACCATGCTGAGCCGTCGCTGGAGGTGACCATGGAGGATTCCGTCCAGGTCCCGTCCGAGACTTTTTCTGAATATGAACTGATCGAGGACGCTGAGGATACGGGGGACTCCAGCAGCTCATCCTAGGAGTCTCCAGTTGGTGGCTTGATCTTTTGATAATGACTTAACTCGGTTCCTGCTGACTTAGTAGATGGTTCTTTTTGTATGCTTACCCTGCCACCCTTTGCTTATCGGTTGTAGCAGTCAGTGTTAGTATGAATAATATGCTATGATATACAAATGTTATTAAGCTATCCAGGTCCCACTTAACTTATGTATTGTACGAGGTTTGTCTAAGTGTGGCTTCCGCATGCTTATGTTTATATATCATCTCTCGACTGGTAAGTCTAGATCTTGGGACCGTGAGAGATTGTTATTGGTTTGCTTGCAGGGATGTTCACGTGCTGTATACGCACCAAATTGTACGATTTCATAGAGTGCCTATAACAATTACGTCAAATCGAGATCCTAAATTTACAGCGAATTTCTATGAGAGCCTTTAGGATACCTTGGGAACCAGATTGCAGTTCAGTACAGCGTATTATCTGCAAACAGATAGGCGGTCGGAGAGGACAATTCAAACGCTCGAGAACATGTTACAAGTGTGTGTGTTAGATTTTAAAGGTGGATGGGAAGATCAATTGCATCTAGTGGATTTTTCGTATAATAACAGCTGTCAACAAAGTATTGAAATGGCTCCTTTTGAAGTACTTTATGGTAGAGCTTATAGAACTCCTTTGTGCTGGGATGAAGTGGGAGAAAGAAGTATCACAGGCCCAGAGTTGATGGAACAATCAGTTGAGGCAGTAAAGATAATTAGAGAAAGGTTGAAAACGGAGCAAAGTCGCCAGAAAAGTTATGCCGATAAAAGACGCAAGCCGTTAGAGTTTCAAGTTGGAGATCATGTTTTCCTCAAGATATCTCCAATGCGAGGCATATCTCGATTCGGAAGAAAGGAAAGTTGAGTCCGAGATATATAGGTCCATTCGAAATTCTGGAATGGATTGGAACATTGGCTTGTAGGCTTAACTTACCGCTGAGTTTGTCTTAGATACATAACGTGTTTCATGTGTCTATGTTGAGAAAATACGAACCAGACCCGACACATGTTTTGGATTATGAAACTATAGAAATGGACGACAAAGTGTCGTATGTGGAAAAGCCAATTAGGATCAATGATCAAAAGGAACAAGTTTTGAGGACTAAGGCCATTCCGTTGGTCAAAGTAATACGGGAGCACATTGGAACTGAAGGTGATACATGGGAGAATAAAGAAACGTTGATGCGTTAGTACCCTAATTTGTTTGAGTAGTATTTCGAGGACGAAATTTTTATAAAGAGGGAAGAGTTGTGGCATTTTGAATTTTCTGTTATTTCGAGACTTTTGACTGTAAGATATCTATCAAAGTATTTCAGTTATGTCCCGTTCGGATCTGATCAGTCTCGAGTCAATTAATCAAAGGGGAAAACCTAACGTGCCATGAGGTACGTGGACCTAGGAAACTCGATTAGAAAATGGTACTTTGACTATAAGGATCGTCAAGGGAACATTTAGAACCGAGGTCAATCTAAAAATGATTAAGGAAGGCATTGCTTCTGCTTTCATCTTCTTGTGGCTACAACCTATATATCCCTAATAAATATGGTGTATCTTTTAACCTAAAAGGAAAAAAAAAGACAAAAGATAAAAATAAATCTCAATGATATATTTTGATATATTCTGGCTTCACGCCAACATAAGTATGCTCAAAGGAAGGTGTAAATAGCCACATAAGGAGTTTGACCAGAATATGACTCTAATCGATAAGGATGAGGCGAGAACCGAATCTGATTAGATGAAAACATAGATGTGGCGGTGGTAATAAAAGATGATGTCAACCAATCTGTACTAGCTTTGATATGTATTTTTGGAGTTTGCTCTAGTGAAAGGAATATTAACCGCCCAAGCTAGATAAATTAACAAGAGATGGTGTCAACAAATTCGTCATGGCTATAGCTTTCACTTTGCAAATTGCTCCACGGAAAAGGATATTAAATAAGAGGAAAACATTGTAATAAATACTTTGTTTTGGCGTTCTCAAGACTTCTTCCTTTGAGTAAGGCAAAGTTGACAGAGAACCTATGAAAAAAAAAATCTTTCTTAATTATCAATGAGTCATAGTAAGAAAGAGATAATATATAAGGAATATGCAATCTCCTTCTTCGGCCCGTGACAATAGTGGGGTGCGACACATGACTTTTCGATGCATTAGATTGATTTATCGTCCATTTATTCTTTTTACGAATCGTTTCATTAAATCGAATTAGATTTTAAACCGCATTGGACTGAAAAAAAAACAAAACAATCTTCCTTGTGCAGCATCTTTATTGTCGAACTATTGTCTTACGAGAAATTTCCTTTGAGAGAGGCAAAGTTGGCGGAGAAACATTGTAGAGGGTCCAACAATGAACACAATATCTCCACATATCGTGAAACTTTGTTCATAGTTCAAGAATATCGCAGTGAAATGATATTGCATCAAATTTCTCAGTGTAGCGTGTAACCAATTGTTTTAGAAGTTAATATAGTTAGGACACACAAATTAAATATGAGGATTCAAGAAACAATAATGGTGCAGCTGATGTCACAAAATCGTCCTACGTAATGTTCATGTGAATGCATGCGAGATGAAGAGAGATGTTTATTCCACCATGTTTACAAGATTAATTATTAGAATTAATCAAAACGTATGGGTTAAAGATGACGTCACCGGAGCCATCACCCTACATATCATCGAAAATCCTAAAAATGATTAAACGATAATCAACAACATGCAAGTTGAAAACATTATTATTTTTTCGACTGCTAAAAACTGAATTAAAAGTCCCCACATCTTTACATTGTCATTGATCAGGATCGTTGCTACATCATTTATGATACTATGATTTGCACAAGACTTTTAATAACATTCTTTAATGCAGTAAATGATAATAGGATTAACTAAATTAAATTTCTCAAAGTGAAAGATTTCACAGATCTGGGCTTTAATGGTTTGAAGTTCAATGAAAGACGACAATTTGAGGATTAGGACTTTCCTGACTTATTTAGGTTGCCGACAAGAGTGTCAAAGTATGTTGCTCAAAGGAAGGTATAAAAAAGCCACATAAGAAGATTAAGCAGAATATTACTCTAATCGATAAGTACGAGACACGAGCTGAATCATGGTGGTGATAATAAGAGATGGCGTCGAGCCAATTCCTCCTACTTTTGATACTGGTTTTGGAGTTTGCTCTAGTGAAAGGAATAGGAAACGGCCAAGCTAGAGAAATTAATAAGAGATGATGTCAACAACTTCGTCGTGCCTTTAGCATTAACATTGTAGATTGCTCCAGGAAAAAGAATATTTAACGAGAGGAAAAGATTGTAATGAACAATTTATTTTGACTTCTCAAGTTGGTGTAGAAACCTATGAGAGGAAGTTTCGCTTATATATATACATTCACTTGAACCTTTGTAACCATTAAAGAGGAAAGTGAAGGTGTAGAGTCTCCAACCATGTTTACACTATCTCCACATATTTGGAAGCTACTCCTTTCTTTTTGGTTACTTTGTTCTTGCAATGTTGTCAAATGCAGTTTCAATGACAAATTGGTATCTAGGATATGCAGTCACAGGGCATACAGTAGTGAGATTGACCCATATTCTTACGACCTATGGAGTGTTTATGGCGACACATGCCTTCATACATCAGACAATAGATACAATTACTATGTTCAACATGGTTCCTGCTATGGCCATGGAGCATGCAATGGAGCATTGACAAGATCCGATTGTCATGATTGCTTGGACCGTGTTAGAGACATCCTAGATGATTGTGGCCTAAGCCGTGGAGCTCAAGTCCAGCTTCAAGACTACAAAATAAGATATGAAGATTATCCATTTTTTGAATGATTAAGTTTGAGGTCTGGTTCAAAATTATGCCCTACAATGTATGCACTTGGAAGAGCTACTATACACAAGAATAAAGCAACCTAACTAGCAATAAATTGAATGACGGTGAGTCTCTTTTATATAAGTTACTCCCTCTATAAATAGTTCGAGGATCAATTGTGGCATTTGGTAGAATTTAATGTCGAAGATGTGATTTGATCTAGGAAGAATTTTTTGCTAAGAAAATGGGATATACATGGGTCGTTAGACTCGTTACAGAGGCATTGGCTTATAGTTCGACAAAATTGTAGTGAAATGTACCGCATTTTAGGTGAAGTGTGCATTCAATATATTTTAATTGTGGTAACATACAATTTTAATTCTTTGTTGTCGACAAAACTTTAAATTATGTATATGGAGAAAATTAGTGCGTGCCTCTTCTCTAGTACAAGGATAACAAGAAAGAATTATAATAAGGGAGGACATCACAAAAACGTATTGCATAATGAGTGAGTGAAAGAGAAGAAGAGATATGTTCATTCCACACACCTCCAGTAGCCATAGCGATTCAAACATCCAATCCCCTGATTGATTGATCGTAACTACATACTTTCCTTAGGAGGGTCCATTTGTATGAAATTAAATTATTTTCGGAAATTATTTTCCAACTTTCTAACGTTTGAATGACGGAAAACTAACCGATATAAGGAATTTATTTTTTATAAATGTCGGTCGTCCTATGTAGCATGTCACGCCTCGTACCTATTGGGCACGTCAACATCCCTTTTCGATTGTTAAATTGTGACCTCCTGGGACGCATTACCGACCCATTTAAAATTTTATGTTTCAATTTACCACATGCGGAATGTACTACTTCCCCAAACAACAATAATAATAGTAGGGATAGAATAGTAGGCACCCAACAACAAGCTCAACAAAAGATATATGGAACTTATTATCGATAGATGTCAGCCATCCTACATAGCGATAAATCCTCACAATTACATGACAACCAAAATCGCCATGAATTGACGAGCCCTAAACGTGATATGAATCACGGGGTCGATACGCGTAATGTTTGCAAAAGTCGTCCGTCAGATCGGGATAGGCTGAAATCACGTCTGATAGAGAAAACTATCATAAACGAGTCTTGAAAAGTTTCAAATGGAATATCAAGAATTCCAACGTCATTTGGATTGGCCGTTGCCCTATCGAATAATCCTGGAACGAGAAAAATGACGTTCTGAACGTTGGGTGTAAAATGACCGTTTTGCCCCTCAAGCTTAGGACTTTGCCTTTATAATTGAAGAAGGGCAAAATGGGCATTACACCCTCCCTTGGCTGCCAAAAATCAAAGGGGATTGTGAGCCATTGGATATTCATTGGTAAAGCAAATGCCAAGTGTCACAAGGTCAAGGGTTGTAGTCATGTCAACCTTTTCCACACCTAACATTCAACAAAATTGACCAAGCATTTGAATAAAACCTCCCCTCTCTCTCTCCTCACCCTCATTCGGCCGGACCCTCTCTCTCCATCACCGAGCATCACCATCTTCTTCGTCTTGTTTGCTGCTGCTCGTTGACCAGACTCGGCGCCACTGTTCGCTGCCCACAACCGGCCCTTCCAGCCACCTACCGACCTCTGGCCAACCACCACAGCAAAGCTCCACGTCTTGCCGGACTCCTCCAATAAGAATCAGGTCGATTGGAGCAGCGAGGAGTTCTGGGCAAGAGATTTCCCGAGAGCCGACATAATCGAGATAAACCTGAGGTAGGTTCGGTTGTTACACCTTTTCATGGCCGAAATCTTTGATTCTTGAGTTCAAATTTTGTGGAGACTCAGTAGACATGTATAGGATTCTGTGGTAAAAATTGAGGATTTATTTGATAAGTTTTTTACCACGAACCGGCCTTGTACACTTTACCCAGAATCTGCCGGAATCTGACCTTGGGTATTTTGGCGAGCTTCAACGGGAATCCGGCGTCCATTTGGCTCGAAACTTATGGTGAGCCTCCCAAACCCTTAGGTAGATATTATAAGAGGTAGGATAGTATATAATTGATGGATCTTGAGTAGATTAGGACTGGTTCAACCCGGCATGAACAGAACCGAATGGAACCGGTTCAATGCCCTGCCAAACCGAATCTGTTAAAGGCCTTGGATGATGGTTTGTGCTGTAAATTGGTGTTTATGATGTGGAGAGATGATGAGGGTTGAGTCATGGATGATTGAGATTGATGGATTGAGGAATTGGGTACAGAAATTTGACGAATTAATTGAAATTCTAGGTTGCGCGACAAGTCCGGGTGTGGACCTTGGTTGGCCGCAACTTAGGTGATCCAAGAAGGCGAAATTTGTGTTGCGAGCTAAGGTAAGGGAATTCCTAAATCGAGGCTAGGGGTAATGGACTCGATTGGGTAAGTCGAGGGTCGATTGGAATGATTTATGAGAGATTGCCAAATGGGGTAGTTTGGATATGTCCTAAGACGTTAAGGAATGATTGTGTGACATTGCCTATACTTGAGTTGTTTGTCATGTCTATATACCATTTGAATTGATTTGCATGCCACAAAATTTATGAAATACATTTGAATGCGCACTTGCCAGTGAGCGTGAAATTGAATTGAAAATCAAGGCAAACGATATGATGTGGCATGAGCATGGCGTAGCGGGGCCCTGAGGCGTGTGAGACGCGGGGCGAGAGGTTGAGACCCTGATGCGATGAGGTCGCGAGATGAAGTATGGTTAGGTGGCGCCTTGATGTGACGAAGTCGCGTGGTTGAGACAGCCACGGTCCTGATGCGAATTATTCGCGGGATAGAGTATGAGTTAATGAGCTTTGTCTGGAGTATCATCGGGACCTTATGCATTTACGCGGGTCGCTGATGATGGTCTGATGCGTTTACGCGGACCAGGCCTGAGGCCACTAGTTCGCGGGCTAGAGAATGTGGCAGGCGGTGGTTGATGGATGTGGTGAAATGGTAGGTTGAGGGTACATGTGCATATGAGTGTGACACAAGATCATAAATGCATGCCTGTCTTCTGTATGTTATTGTTTATGGAATTATGATTGTTATGCCTATGTGTTCATAAGTGTGGATCTGTTGAGGGATGCGACTACTTGAGTGGATTGTCAACCTGACCTATAGTTAGGTTTTTCTTACAGAGATGTGTATTTCACCCCTTTTGGGGAAACCTTTACTTTATAGATCCTAGGTCATAGTTATGTGGTCAATACGTTTTGGGGACCCAAAGGAGATGACGGCGTACTATGATGAGTTCCCAGATATGCAGGGGAATGTATATGTGAGGAAATATATTGTTGTATGGGTGGACGTGGGTAAGCCTGACTGGAAGCCTCATAGATTCAAGGCGTGGTTCAAGAAGGAAGGGGATTAACAGGTAGGGTTGCTGAAGCCCCACGAGGTACCACACGGTGTCATACCCGATTGGTGCCAGACCGTAGCAGTGCAGGAGTTACCTGAGGGGTCACTAGTAGGGTCTAGGAATGGACCAGAGCAAACACCAACCTTGGAGTTCACCGAGGAGCAGGAATAGGAGCGGGAGGAGGTCATAGTCCTAGAGGCATCCGAGGGGGACCTTGCTGAGCCGTCACAGGAGATTACTATGGAGGATTCCGTTGAGGTCCCGTTTGAGACGTTCTCCGAGTACGAGCCGACCGAGGACGCAGAGAATACGGACGACTCCAGCAGCTCATCCTAGGATACTTCAGTTGTGGATGGATCTCGACCGGCGACCTGACCTCGCTCCTGAGGGATTTTGTGGATGTTTCCTTTTGATATGCTTACCATGTCGCCTTTTGTTTAGCGGGTTTAGTATTCGGAGTTGTATGAATAATACGCTTTGATGTATGAATGATATATGCTATCCAGGTCCTACTTAATCTATATATACATTGTACGGGGATTTATTAGAGTATTGCTTCCGCATGCGTGAAGTATTTATTATATCTCTCGACTTCTATTGGTGGATCTTAGGACCGTCGAGAGATTATTATTAGTTTGCTTGCAGGGATGTTCGCGTGCTCGTGCCCGGGGAGTGGGGCGTGACAGGCCAGACAATGTCACTCGACACCGGCCCAAGCATGGGCAACTCTTGTGCGACGCCAATGCAGCTAATGGTCGGGGGAGGAGAAAGGAAAAATAAAAGGAAAAAAGGAAAAAAATTCAAAAAATTAAAAGATGAGCATGCCTTATCGGCCAGGACCTTCGTTGAAACAGTGATGGCATTTCATGTCCTTATTTGATACAAGACTCACTTCAAGCTTTTATTTAAGAAAATGAGAGCACTTAAGATCCTTATTTGAAATTTTCCCAAACATAACCATATAAACTGTTGGGTGCGCACAACGAAAGTCCGATGCTTTCACTTAGGAGATCACCAAGAGAGAGCTCAAGTCCGAACCCGTCAATATAACCAGTTGGACCCACCTTCACTCAAAAACTTAAGCCAATAAGTTATGGGACAACTTGGGTATATTAACTGTTCAATACCATATCAGTTTTCCAATGTGGAACTTTGCTAACATAACTCACCTGTGCATCCTAACAGAAACGATGGAATCCACTCTTTCATTTTTCATTTCTATAATCAATAATTGTTTGGAGGTGAAATACCAATAATAATAAAAGACAAATCGTGCTCGGGATGGTTATAGTGGCAAAAGTAATTGGAATTTATGTTTTATACTTTGGAAGAATATGTTTGTTATTAATAAACTAGGAAAAGGGAGTGTGTATATGTATATATACAAACACACACATGTACATTTAGTTACAGTGTATCAATTGCAACATTTGGTAGAATTTAATGCCAACTAGGGTCTGATGAGGACTTGATTTAGAAAGAATTTTCTGCCAAGGATAAAATGGGATTCAATGGCTGAAAATGGGTCGTTACAAATGGTGCCTGTTCAAGGCATTTGCTTATAGTTGGACAAAATTGTAATGGAACGAGACCATATTGACTTTGAATTGAAGTTTCGATAAATTATTGTAAAGTTTAAATTGTTGTAACAAAAAAATTCAATTTTTGTTTTCGAGAAAATTTTAAGTTTTGAACGGGAAAAACTAGCACTTAACTCTCGCCTAATAGAACAATAACAAGAAAGAATCATACTAAGGACGGCATCGCAAAATTCTATGTGACATGGCCATAGTAGCTTGAGCTTTTTTGCGTAATGTGCATGTGAATGTTTGTGATTAACTAAATTAACTTCTTGAAAGAGAGAGGTTCCTTCGAAGGTATGAAGTTCAATGTTAGAGAACAATTTGAAGATTTGGACTTTGCTGACTTATTCTAGTTGGCAACAAGAGTGTCTCAGTATGCTTAAAGGGAGGTGTAAACAGCCACATAAGGAGTTTCAGCAGAATATGACTCTAATCGATAAGTACGAGGCGGGAATCGAATCTGATCAGATGAAAACATAGACGTGGCAGTGGTAATAAAAGATGATGTCAACCAATCCGTACTAGCTTTGATATTTATTTTTGAAATTTGCTCTAGTGAAAGGAATACTAACCGTCCAAGCTAGAGAAATTAATACGAATATTAAATAAGAGGAAAACATTGTAATAAATACTTCTGCCTTGAGTAAGTCAAAGTTGGCGGAGAAACCTATGAGAGGAAATTTCTCTTATATATAACAAACCACTTCAATCTTATGAACCATTAAGTAGGGAAGAAGAATGAAGAGTAGAGGGTCCAACAATGAACACACTATCCGTGAAACTACTTCTTTCCTTTTGGTTACTTTATTCTTGCGATGTTGTCAAGTGTAGTTATAATGATAAAATGGTGTCCGAATTGTGTAGTCACAGGACAAACAACAGCGTGATTGACCCATATTCCAACGACCTTTGGATCATTTTAAACAATCTATTCGTTTGTACAATTGATAATGCTTATAACGACTACACTAAACATGGATCCTGCTATGGCCATGGAGCATGCAACGGAACATTAGCAAAATCCGATTGTGACGATTATGTGCATCCTGCTGAACAGACCACCCTATATGTAGACTCTGGCCTAAGCAGTGGAGCTCAAGTCCAATTTCAAGACTGTAGAATGAGTTATAAAGATTATCCATTTCTGAATGATTCAGTTTGAGGCTTGGTTGGAAATCATACTATGCATACAATGTATGCATTTGAATGAGCTAACTATACATAAGAATAAAGCAACATAAATTGCAATAAATGGAATGATGGTGAGTCGCTTTCACATAAGTTACTAACTCTCATCCTCTGTTATATATATATAAGTTCATGTGCCAATTGTGGCATTGGGTAGAATTAAATGCCAAGTAGGTTCTCGTGAGATTTGATTTAGGAAGAATTCTTTCCCATGAATAACATGGAATATAATGTACTGAAAATAGGCCGTTACAGAGTGCCTGGCCAAGGCATTTATTTATGGTTCGACAAAATCATAGTGAAACTACGCCATAATCAATTATTTTAACGTTTATATTGTCGTAACAAACAAATTCAATTCTTTGTTTGAGTTTCATCTAGCTCGAGGCTAGAATTTCATTATTCTTTCCCCTTCACTATCGAAGAAATTGGGTCGAAGTCGCACCTGGCTCGAGCCCGCTCGCTCTGAGAATCACTCTGGCCTCTACACAAGTATTTTTCTCATGTGCTTTCTCGCCAAATGCAACAGAGTTCCAAAGAAATGCTCCATGGAGGGGCATATCAATCACCGTTGTTGATCTCTTTGTGCTTTCCATTTTCAAGGGCTGTCAAGAAGAGGGTCTGATCAAGGCTTTTGTTCATAGTTCAAGAATATCGCAGTGAAATGATATTGCATCAAATTTCTTTGTGTAGCGTGTAGCCAATTGTTTTAGAAGTTAAAATCGTTAGGATAAACAAATTCAATATGAGGATTGAAGAAACAATAATGGTGCAGACGATGTCACAAAATCGTCCTACGTAATGTTCAGGTGAATACATGCGAGTTAAAGAGAGATGTTGATTCCACCATGTTTACAAGATTAATTATTAGAATTAAACAAAACGTATGGGTTAAATATCACGTCACCAGAGCCGACATCCTACATATCATCGAAAATCCTAAAATTGATTAAACGATAATCAACGACATGCAAGTTGAAAACATTATTATTTTTTCGATTGCTAAAACTGAATTGAAAGTGCCCACATCTTTACATTGTTATTGATCAGGATCGTTGATACATCATATATGATGCTATATTGATTTGCACAAGACTTTTAATAACTTTCTTTAATGCTGTAAATGATATTAGGATTAACAAAATTAAATTCCTCAAAGAGAAAGAGTTCGTAAATGCTTTGATGGTTTGAAGTTCAATGAAAGAGGACAATTTGAAGATTAGGATTTTTCTGACCTATTTAGGTTCCAGACAAGAGTGTCTAAGTATGTTGCTCAAAGGAAAGGATAAAAAAGCCACATATGAAGATTAAGCAGAATATTACTCTAATCGATGAATACGAGATGGCAACTGAATCTGACCATATGAAAATACGTAAGTGGCAGGGGCAATAAAAGATGGCGTCAAACCAACTACTCCTACTTTAGATATTGTTTTGGAGTTTGCTCTAGTGAAAGGAATAATAAACGGCTAAACTAGAGAAATTCATAAGAGATGATGTCAACAAATTCATTCTGCCTTTAACATTAACATTGTAGATTGCTCCAGGAAAAAGAATATTTAATGAAAGGAAAAGATTGTAATGAACAATTTATTTTGACATTCTTAATGCTTTTGCGGTTGAGTAAGGAAAAGTTGGTGGAGAAACCTATGAGAGGAAGTTTTCCTTGTGTATACACAACCAATTGAATCTTAGGAATCATTAAGGAGGAAAGTGAAGGTGTAGAGTCTCCAACCATGTTTACACTTTCTCCACATATTTGGAAGATACTCCTTTCTTTTTGGTTACTTTGTTCTTGCAATGTTGTCAAATGCAGTTTTAGTGACAAATTGGTGTCCAGGATATGCAGTCACAGGGCATATAGCAGTGCGATCGACCCATATTCCGACGACCTATGGAGTGTTTATGGCGACATATGCTGTGACATTCTGATTTCCAATCAATTTTAGACTTTGTAATGAGAAGTTTGTATATGTCATGCGATGTATGAAGAAGGATGGATCCTTGCGCTTGTGTATTAATTATAGACAATTGAACCAAGTGACTATTAAGAACATATATCCGTTGCCAAGGATTAGAGATTTATTTGACCAGTTGCAAGGAGCTTTAGTATTCTCTAATATAGACTTGAGAACGAGGTACCATCAGTTGAGAATTAAGAAAGAAGATATTCCAAAGATGGCTTTTAGAACGAGATATGGGCACTATGAATTTGCGGTGATGCCTTTTGGGTTGACTAATACTCCAGCAGCATTTATGGACATGATGTACCGGGTGTTTAAGGAATACCTTGATCGTTTTGTAATTGTCTTTAATTTACTCATGGAGTAAGGAAGAGCACGACAAATATTTGAGAACTGTCCTGCAAACTTTGAGAGAACACTCGCTTTATGCCAAGTTTAGTAAGTACGAGTTTTGGTTGAATAAGGTGGCATTTCTTGACCATGTAATATCCGGAGAAGGAATCTCCGTAGATCCTGCGAAGATTGAGGCAGTAATGAATTGGCCTAGACCTACGACAGTTACGAAAGTTCGGAGTTTTCTAGGATTAGCCGGTTGCTACAGATGCTTTGTAGAAAAGTTCTTATCTATAGCTATGCCATTGACGCAGTTAACTAAGAAGCATACGAAGTTTGAATGGACGGATAAATGCGAAAGGAGTTTTTGGGAGCTTAAGCAGTGTTTGACAACGGCACCGATACTTACGATCCCTCTGGACCCGGAGGCTTTGAGATATGCAACGATGCTTTGTTAAAAAGATTGGGAACACGGAAGGGTAGTAGCGTATGTTTCGCGGCAATTAAGACCCCACGAAATGAATTATCTGACACATGACTTGGAGTTGGCTGCAATTGTTTTCGCCTTAAAAATTTGGAGGCATTATTTATTTAGAGAAAGGTTCCAAATTTATACGGACCATCAAAGTTTAAAGTATTTATTTTTCCAAAGGGAATTGAACATGAGACAGCGTCGATGGATGGAATTGCTTAAAGATTATGATTGCGATATTTTGTACTATCCTGGGAAGGCAAATAGAGTTGCCAATGCGCTTAGTCGAAAATCTAGTATGGCGCATTTAATGGTTAAAGGATGGTCGATGCTGGAAAAATTGAGAGACTCTGAGTTTAAGTTGGAAGTGAGCCAGTTGTCGAGTTTGATAGCGACATTGAGAATTGAACCAGAGATACAAGAAAGGATAAATGTCTTACAGTCTACAGATCCAGAGATTAAGAAAATTCTGAGTATGGATACGACAAAGAGGAAAGCTGAATTTCATGTATTTGAGGACAGGATTTTAAGGTTTCGTGGATGTCTTTGTGTGCCTAATGATGAAGCACTTAAAGAAAGAATTATGTCTGAGGCTCATCGAAGTAATTACAGCATCCACCCAGGTAATACGAAAATGTATCAAAACTTACGCCAGCATTATTGGTGGAACGGATTGAAATTAGACATGGCTAAATATGCAACAAAGTGTTTGACGTGTCGACAAGTAAAAGCTCATCATTGCAAACCTGGAGGATTGCTACAACCCTTGGAAATTCTGGAGTGGAAATGGGAGCACGTAACAATGGACTTTCTCATGGGTTTGCCACGGAGCCAAAGAGGTTCGATCTGGGTAGTCGTTGATAGATTAACGAAATCTGTACACTTTATTCCTGTGAGAAAGGACTTTGCGATGGATAAATACGTCGAACTGCATATACACCAAATTGTACGAATTCATGGAGTGCCTGTAACAATTACTTCGGATGGAGATCCTAAATTTATAGCGAATTTTTGGAAAAGTCTTCAGGATGCCTTGGGAACCAGATTGCAGTTCAGTATGGCGTATCATCCGCAAACAGATGGGCAGTCGGAGAGGACAATTCAGACGCTCAAGAACATGTTACAAGCGTGTGTGTTTGATTTTAAAGGTGGATGGGAAGATCAATTGCATCTAGTGGAGTTTTCGTATAATAACAGCTATCAACAAAGTATTGGAATGGCTCCTTTTGAAGCACTTTATAGCAGAGCTTATAGAACTCCTCTGTGCTGGGAGGGATGTCACGCCTCACGCCCCATCGCGAGCACGCAATCATCCCTGCAAGCAAAACCACAACAATCTCTCGGCGGTCCCAAGGATCCACTTATATATAAAGGAAGATCGAGAGATGAAATAAATTTACATTAATCACACGAAAACGTTTCCCAACAACTCCCCGTACCACATGAATATATATATATCCCAAGACTAAGCAGGACTGGATAGCATCAAAAGGTCGTACATCAACATCAACTGGTCACATCTACTACAGACTGCTATACACCAAGGCGACGGGTAAACATATCAAAAGATGTCCACAAAATCCACTAGGGAAAGGGGGTCAGGTCGCCAGTCAAAAAGTCAGGTCATCATCCGAAGTCGCCTAGGAAGAACTGCTGGAATCTCCGGTGTCCTCGCTCTCCTCTGACGGCTTGTACTTGGAGAAAGTCTCTGATGGAACCTTCACAAAATCTTCCATGGTCGCTTCCTGCGACTACTCAGCCCGGTCTCCCTCCACGGTCGCCTCCTGGTCCAGCTCGGATGGATCTCTCTCGGACGGCTCCACCACGATGACCTCATCCTCTGGTGGTGGCATGGGAAACTCAG
Organism: Rhodomyrtus tomentosa; assembly: GCA_028455895.1. Taxonomy (NCBI): domain Eukaryota; kingdom Viridiplantae; phylum Streptophyta; class Magnoliopsida; order Myrtales; family Myrtaceae; genus Rhodomyrtus; species Rhodomyrtus tomentosa. The sequence continues at coordinate 39,717,262 of JAPCWY010000003.1, read as the reverse complement.
CCGTCGGCGTCCGCTCCCGGCCGTTCCTCGAACCAACCACTGAGCCCTCGGGAAACTCCTGATTTGCTATCGTCTGACACCATGGAGGTATGACACCCTCTGGAACCTCATGGGGCTTCAGCAGCCCGACCTTCCTATCCCCGTCCTGTCTAAACCAAGCCTCAAACCGATGAGGCTTCCAGTCAGGTTCGCCCTCATCTACCCAAACTACTGTACATTTCCTTATGTATATATTACCCTGCCTATCGGGGAACTCATCGTAATACGCCGTCATCTCCTGCGGGTCCCCGAATCTGATAGGCCACATTGCTATTGCCTAAGATCTGTAAAGTAGAATTTCCCCAAAAGGGGTGAGATACACATCTCAGTAAGAAAAACCTAACCCTAGGTCAGGTTGACCGTCCACTCAGGCAGTCAAGTCACTCAACCTATCCAACTCATGAACTCACGCGGACATGACAGTCATAATTCAATAAACAATAATGCATAGAGGACAGGCATGCATTTATATTCTCATGTCACACACAGTTGCACGTATATGCTCGGCCTGTCACATCACCACACCAATCAACCTCTGTCTGCCTCATTCTCTAGCCCGCGATTAGATCGCATCAGGCTCGGCCCGCTTAAACGCATCAGGTCCCGGTTCAATTTTCAGGCAGAGTCTGTGAGCTCGTATTCTGTCCCGCGATTATATCGCATCAGGACTGTGGCTATCTCAACCACACCACTCTGTCGCATCAGGGCGCCACCTTTTCATAATCCACCCCGCGACCTCGTCGCATCAGGGTCTCAATCTCCGCCCCATGTCTCATACGCCTCAGGGCCATGCCATGCAACGTCACAATCATGTCTCATGCCACATCATATCAATTAACTTGATTTTTAAAAATCAAATTTCATAACCAATGGCCAATGCGCGTGATAATATGTTTAATAAATTTCGTGGCATGCAATTCAATTCAAATAGTACTCAGGCACTCAGACCATTCACACATAGGCTAGGTCAAACAATCATTCTATAATGTCCAAGGGCGCATCAAGCTATTACATGCGAGGATTTTCTCATAAATCGTTCCGTTCGGCCCTCGACTTACCCAATCAAGTCCAATCCCCCTAGCCTCGGTTTAGGAAATTCATTGCCTTCACTTAATAACGCAAATTACTCCCCCTTGCACCTCCCAAGGTTCGGCCAACTCAAGTCCAAGGTCAATCCGTCGCGCAACCTAGGATAATCAATCGATTTTGTCAATTTCAAGTTCAATCCCTCCATTCATCCATCCAAATCATCCATTAGATACTCCTCATCATCACAACACATCATACACACCAAATTGCAACACATTCCCAGCCTATTCAGCCCTCCACAGAACTGGTTTGGCCCAGCATTGAACCGGTTCCATTCGGTTCTATTCATGCCGGGTTCAACCGGCCTTAATCTATCTCAAATCCATCAAATATACACCATTCTACCTCTTATAATGTCTACCTAAGAGTTTGAAAGTCTCACCATGAGTTTCAAGTTCCGCGGTTGCCGGAAAGTCATCGGAAGTCGCCGGAGCACTCACACAGAAAATACCGGCAGATTCTGGGCATAATTTACAAGGGTTGTTCATGGTCAAAAACTTATCAAATAAATCCCAAATTTTTACCAAAGAACCATCTATATGTCTACTTGATCTCCACAAAAGTTGAGCCAAAGATTCCAAGTTTTCGGCTGTCTAAAGGGTTCAGAACCGAACCTACCTCAAACTAAAACAGATTCCGTCGACCTGTGGGAGAATGCTTCCCCCGAATTCCTCAGAGCTCCAAATGACCTGATTCCAGTTGGAGAACGTCGACAAGACGTGGGGCTACGTCTACGTAGTTGGCTGGAAGTAGGGGATGGTCGGAGTTGGCGGTCGTACGGACCGAACGACGGCGTCCGGCGGGGTCGGGTGGAGCAGAAACTGGAGAAGAAGAAGAAGAAGAAGAAGCTTGGTCTGGTCTTTGGGGGAACAAAAATGGCCGAATGGGGGTTTGAGGAGAGAGAGAGAGCTGTTTATTATCCCAAAAAATTTAAATTAATTGAGGTGATTGGTAGGTGGGCATTAATTGGTGAAATGATCTACTACCCTTGGATGCTTGACACTTGTCCATTGTTCTTCTCAAGGGCATCCAATGGCCATCAATTGCTCTTCAATTTGCGGCAGCTTGGGGGAGGAGAAATTTCCATTTTTCCCTTCCTTCAATTATAAAGACAAAGTCCTAAGCTTGAGGGGCATTTTGGTCTTTTTACCTCCGATGTTCGGAACGTCGTTTTTCTCGTTTCTGACTGCTTTGATAGGGCGACGGCCAATCCAATTGACGTTGGAATTCTTGATTTTCCTTTTTCAAACTTTTCAGGACTCAATTCTGATCGTTCCTTCTACCAGACGTGATTCCAGCCTATTCCGAACCGACAGGCGGCTTCTGCAGACTATACGCGTATCGACCCCGTGATTCTCGTCACGTTTAGAGCTCGTCAATTCATGGCGGCCTTGGTTGTCATGTAATCGTGAGGGCTTATCGCTAGTCCTTCTGGTCTCGATCGTCACAGTCCGATTTAGGATAATTTTGCAAATCGTACATTGGTTAAGCGGCATAACCCGCGCTCCAACCGAACGACGCTCGCATGGTAATCCTTAATCGTTCTTAGATCGTCCTTTTTGCGGTCCTAAATATCCTCTCGACAATCCTTATGGTCAAAGCGCCATTTCCTATTCGATTCGCCTAGGTCCACGTATCTCGTCTTGCGTTAGCCTTTCCCCTTTGATCAGTCTGCTCAAATTGATCAGATTTGAGTGGAATACAACTGAAATACATTGCTTGATATAAATAAACTTCTCATTACAGAGTCTGAAGTTGATTGAAAATCAGAATGTCACAACTCTTCCCCCCTTACAAAAAATTTCGTCCTCGAAATTTGCATTACACTCGACTATTCAAATAAATGGGGGTGCTGTCGCCTCATCGTCTCTTCATTCTCCCACGTGGCTCCTTCCATTCCGTGGTGCTCCCATATTACTTTGACCAGCGGAATCTTCTTATTCTTGAGGATCTGCTCCTTCCGGTCCTCGATCCTTATCGGCTTCTCTATATAGGATACTCTGTCGTCCACATATATGGTTTCATAGTCCAGCACATGTGTCGGGTCAGGCTCATACTTTCTTAGTATCGACACATGGAATACATTATGTACCTGGGATAGACTTGGCGGTAACGCAAGCCGGTAGGCTAGGGTTCCAATTCTCTCCAAAATCTCGAAAGGGCCTACGCATCTTGGGCTCAGCTTCCCTTTCCTTCCGAATCGCGAGAGTCCTCTCATTGGTGACACCTTGAGGAAGACATGATCGCCCACTTGAAACTACAAAGGCTTGCGCTGCTTGTCTGCATAGCTCTTCCGGCAACTCTGCGCCGTCCTCAGCCTGTCCCGAATGATTTTCACTACTTCCACCGATTGCTATACTAACTCGGGGCCTATGATACTCCTTTCTCCTATTTCATCCCAGCATATTGGTGTCCTACATGCTTTGCCATAGAGTGCCTCAAACGGTGCCATCTGTATACTCTGCTGGTAGCTGTTATTGTACGCAAACTCTACTAGGTGTAACTGCTCTTCCCATCCGCCTTTGAAATCTATGACACACGCTCTCAACATGTCCTCGAGCGTCTAGATGGTCCTTTCTGACTGTCCATCAGTATGTGGGTGGTACGTCGTACTGAATTGTAGTCACGTCCCCATTGCTCCTTGCAAACTCTTCCAAAAATTTGCCGTGAACTTCGGATCCCTATCTGAGGTAAACGTCACTGGCACTTCGTGTAATCTGACTATGTGCCTCATGTACAGTTCTGCGTACTTATCCATGGCGAAGTCCTTTCGTACAGGGATGAAATGGGCGGACTTGGTCAATCGATCCACGACTACCCAGATTGAGTCCTGACCTCTTTGGCTCCTCGGAAGTCCCATCACAAAATCCATAGTTATGTGTTCCCACTTCCATTCCGGAATCTCCAGCGGCTGCAACAATCCTCCAGGCTTACAATGCTGTGCTTTCACTTGCTGGCAAGTCAAACACTTAGCCACATATCTTGCCACGTCTACCTTCATTCCGTTCCACCAATAATGTTGTCTTAAGTTCTGATACATCTTTGTACTTCCAGGGTGGACACTGTAATTGCTCCTATGAGCCTCTGACAAGATTCTTTCTTGGAGCCCTTCATCCTTTGGTACACATAATCGCCCTCGAAATCTCAAAAGTCCATCCTCAGACACCTGGAACTCTAGCTTCCTCTTCGTCGCTTCCATTTCGATAACTTTCTGAATCTCTAGATCCGTAGACTGTAATGCCTTAATCCCTTCTTGGACCTCAGGTTGCACCCTCAAAGTCGCTATCAAACTGGATAGCTGATTAACCTCCAATCTAAATTCAGAATCTCTCAGATCCTCTATCGTCGACCAACTTCTCACCAGCAGGCATGCAATACTCGACTTTCGGCTTAATGCATCTGCCACTCTGTTTGCTTTCCCAGGATGATATAATATCTCACAATCATAATCTTTCAACAGCTCCATCCACCTGCGCTGCCTTAGGTTCAACTCTTTCTGGAAAAACAAATACTTCAAACTATGGTGGTCTGTATATCTGAAACTTCTCGCCACAAAGGCAATGCCTCCAAATCTTCAAGGCAAACACAATCGCCGCTAACTCCAAGTTGGGGGTCGGGTAATTCATTTCGTGCGGCCTCAACTGCCTGGAAGCGTAAGCTACTACCCGGCCGTGTTGCATCAATACACAACCCAATCCTTTCAGCGAAGCGTCGCTGTAGATCTCATATCCTCCCGGTCCCGACGGAATGGTCAGTACAGGCGCGGTCGTCAATCTATGTTTAAGCTCTTGGAAACTCTGTTCACACCTATCAGTCCATTCGAACTTTGTTTCTTTCTTCGTCAACCGCGTCAGTGGGACGGCTATGGATGAGAACTTTTCCACGAATCGCCTATAATATCCTGCTAGTCCCAAGAAGCTTCTGACCTCCGTGACCGTAGTAGGCCTCGGCTAATTGGTTACAGCCTCTATCTTTGCAGGGTCCACTGCAATCCCTTCACCAGACACAATATGACCCAGAAATGCTATCCTGTCTAGCCAAAATTCACATTTACTTAGCTTCGCATACAACGAATGTTCCCTCAAGGTCCTCAATACGATTCTCAAATGTTCTTCGTGCTCTACGTCGCTCCTCGAGTAGATTAAGATGTCGTCAATAAAAACTATGACGAACCTGTCCAGAAACTCTTTGAACACTCGATGCATTGATCCATAAATGCGGCTGGGAATCCGAACGGCATTACCGTAAACTCGTAATGTCCATACCTTGTCCTGAATGCAGTCTTTGGTATGTCTTCCTTCTTGATCCTTAGCTGGTAATACCCCGTCCTCAAGTCAATCTTCGAGAACACTGCTGCTCCTTGTAATTGATCAAAAAGATCATCAATCCTTGGCAGCGGATACTTGTTCCTCACTATCACCTGATTCAGTTGCCGGTAATCAATGCATAGTCGCAAGGATCCGTCTTTCTTCTTTACGAATAGCACCGGTGCTCCCCACAGCGAAGCACTTGGTCGAATGAATCCTTTGTCCAGCAACTCTTGCATTTGCACTTTTAACTCCTTTAATTCTGACAGGGACATCCTGTACGGTGCTTTCGAAATCGGCTCCGTTCCAGGAGCTAATTCAATCACAAACTCTATTTCCCGCTCCAGTGGCAATCCCGGCAATTCCTGAGGAAACACATCCGGAAACTCCCGTACCACAGGAATGTTTTCTAACTTAGGTTCCTCGACAGTCGTATCCATCACGGCTACTAAGTATGCCTGACATCCTTCAGATATCAACTTAGTTACTTCCAAAGATGAAACCAAGGGAATTGAGACTCCTCCTCGGCTTCCTACCAATTCATAACTAGGGCGATCTTTCGGGTAAAATCGAATCGTTTTATTGTCACTGTCTACTACCGCTCCTTGTCTACTCAGCCAATCCATTCCTATAATGACGTCAGAATCAAACATAGGCAATACAGCTAGGTCGATACTCTCCTTACTTCCTCCAACCATAATCTCACATTCCGCACACCCTGGTGAAACCAAGACATTATCCTTCAATGGGGTGGCTACATGCAATGACATGCTTAATGGTTCCAATCTCATGCCTACTAACTCAGCGAACTGTGCAGATACAAAAGAATGCGTGACACTCGGGTCAAATAATGCATAAGCGGTCTGATTGCACAAGTAAACCGTACCTGTGACCACTCCAGGCGTATCTTCTACCTCGTTGCGCGCTACAGCGTACACTCTACCCTGAGCTGGTGGTCTGTTCGGTTTTATCCGAGGTGCTGCAGTCGACGATCCTGCTTGCGGCCTCGGTCCTTGTGGTCGACTGACCGGTGCTTGGTTTGGACCACACTTGAAACAGGCTCCAATCCTCATAGGACATGGTCCATTCCCATGCCTTCTGCCACATAGCCTGCAGCTCCAGTCCGCCGGGTTTGGCGGTTTCACGATATTCCTCCTTGCAGGCGGCACGAAACGTCTGTTACCTGCCATCGGTCTCTTGCCCATTTGACAATGGTCTCTAAATGACAGGAACCGCGATCTAGTTGCGATGTTCCTTTCCCTCAAGTCTCACTCAATCATCTGACCTCGCTCGTATATCTCCCTTTAGGTCCTCAAATTCAAGGCTATCATCTGGCTACAGAGTTCGGGCCTTTACCCATCCCTGAATCTCCGTGCCTTCTCCAAAGGATCCTCCACTGATCGAGGCGCATACCTCGAAAGCCTCGAGAACTCAGCTTCATACTGATCTACCGATAGTTGGTTCTGTCACAGCTGTAGGAACTCGATCTGTTTCGTTTCCCTGGCCGTTTCTGAAAAGTGCTTGTCGTTGAACGCCCTCTTAAAAGTGTTCCAGTTTAGGGTCGTACCTTCAGGGAAGACTCCATCCTTGGTGGCAGCCCACCAGTCGTTTGCCGTATCCTCTAGCTGATATACGGCTAGCAACACCTTCTCCTCATTAGTACATCTTAGTACCCTGAAAGCCTTTTCCAGCTTCTCTATCCATCTAGGTGCTAGCTCGGGATCTCCAATCCCGTCAAACTGCGTCGGCTTCAACTTCATAAATTGTTCCACCAATTGGCCCATCTGCCTGGCCACTATGATTTTCTCTTTAGGGTTCATCGTTTCATTGCTCTGGTTCGGCTCGCCCTGACTTCCACTTCCACCAGCGTTGCTAGTGTTGGTATTCGCAGCTGCTAGGGCAGCTCCCACTGCTTGGGCTATGGCAGAGTCCCGATCCTAGGCCTGCCTCTCTATGATGTCCCTAAGTCCTTCCATTGCCCTCAGTAGACCATCCACCCTTGGATCTTCAGCTGCGGGCGGCCTCGAGCTAGAGGCTCCGCCTCTTGGTCTTCCAGGTCTTCTAGATGGGTTACTCATCTCTGTCACTTACTAACGAACCTGGTCCATAACAAGTTCAGTAACAGGTTAGCAACTTACTCAATCATCCAATCCAGGGTTACTAACTACTCCTTAACAAAACAATTACACAACAACAGTACTTCACGCGTCAACATCAATTCTAGAAATGTCCCAACCAATGGCTCATGGTCGTTGCTCAAATCCATTCATTCCAGTGATTCACTAAAACTAACCACTTTCAAGCATCAAGTCGGACAAGGTTTAGAAAAGACCTTCAATCCTAAGCAGAGAACTCAATCCTCTATGCCCTGTCAAAACCTTACCAAGACAAAAAAAAACATCCATAGGTGTCAAGTCACAACTAGGCATCTCCTGCCTCACCCTGACTAGTTTCCTAAGGTCTAGCTATCCGACCTTGTCCTACCTGGTCCTCCTTATTACTCCAATCCTTAACCAACTTCGTATCGAGCTGACCTTGCTCTGATACCAAAACGAGCGGGGATGTCACGCCCCGCGCCCCATCGCGAGCACGCAATCATCCCCGCAAGCAAAACCACAACAATCTCTCGGCGGTCCTAAGGATCCACTTATATATAAAGGAAGATCGAGAGATGAAATAAATTTGCATTAAGCACACGGAAGCGTTTCCTAACAACTCCCCGTACCACATGAATATATATATATCCCAACACTAAGCACAACTGGATAGTATCAAAAGGTCGTACATCAACATCAACTGGTTACATCTACTACAGACCGCTATACACCAAGGCGATGGGTAAACATATCAAAAGATGTCCACAAAATCCACTAGGGAAAGGGGGTCAGGTCGCCAGTCAAAAAGTCAGGTCATCATTCGAAGTCGTCTAGGAAGAACTGCTGGAATCTCCGGTGTCCTCGCTCTCCTCTGACGGCTCGTACTCGGAGAAAGTCTCTAATGGAACCTTCACAGAATCTTCCATGGTCGCTTCCTGCGACTGGTCAGCCCGGTTTCCCTCCACGGTCGTCTCCTGGTCTAGCTCGGATGGATCTCTCTCGGACGGCTCCACCGCGATGACCTCATCCTCTGGTGGTGGCACGGAAAACTCAACTGTCGGCGTCCGCTCTGAGCCGTTCCTCGAACCAACCACTGAGCCCTCGGGAAACTCCTGGTCTGCTATCGTCTGACACCAAGGAGATATGACACCCTCTGGAACCTCATGGGGCTTCAGCGGCCCGACCTTCCTTTCCCGGTCCTGTCTAAACCAAGCCTCAAACCAATGAGGCTTCCAGTCAGATTCGCCCTCATCTACCCAAACTACTGTACATTTCCTTATGTATATATTACCCTGCCTATCGGGGAACTCATCGTAATAGGCCGTCATCTCCTGTGGGTCCCCGAATCTGATAGGCCACATTGCTATTGCCTAGGATCTGCAAAGTAGAATTTTCCCAAAAGGGGTGAGATACACATCTCAGTAAGAAAAACCTAACCCTAGGTCAGGTTGACCGTCCACTCAGGCAGTCAAGTCACTCAACCTATCCAACTCATGAACTCACGCAGACATGACAGTCATAATTCAATAAACAATAATGCATAGAGGACAGGCATGCATTTATATTCTCATGTCACACACAGTTGCACGTATATGCTCGGCCTGTAACTTTACCACACCAATCAACCTTTGTCTGCCTCATTCTCTAGCCCGCGATTAGATCGCTTCAAGCTCGGCCCGCGTAAACGCATCAGGCCCCGGTTCAATTTTCAGGCAGAGTCTATGAGCTCGTATTCTGTCCCGCGATTATATCACATCAGGACTGTGGCTATCTCAACCCCGTGACTCCGTCGCATCAGGGCGCCACCTTTTCATAATCCACCCCGCGACCTCATCGCATCAGGGTCTCAATCTCCGCCCCGCGTCACATACGCCTCAGGGCCTTGCCATGCAACGTCACAATCATGTCTCATGCCACATCAAATCAATTAACTTGATTTTTAAAAATCAAATTTCATAACCAATGGCCAATGCGCGTGATAATATATTTAATAAATTTCGTGGCATGCAATTCAATTCAAATAGTGCTCTTGGCACTCAGACCATTCACACATAGGCTAGGTCAAACAATCATTCTATAATGTCCAAGGGCGCATCAAGCTATTACATGCGAGAATTTTCTCATAAATCGTTCCGTTCGGCCCTCGACTTCCCTAATCGAGTCCAATCCCCCTAGCCTCAGTTTATGAAATTCCTTACCTTCTCTTAATAACGCAAATTACTCCCCCTTGCACCTCCCAAGGTTCGGCCAACTCAAGTCCAAGGTCAATCCGTCGCACAACCTAGGATAATCAATCGATTTTGTCAATTTCAAGTTCAATCCCTCCATTCATCCATCCAAATCATCCATTAGATACTCCTCATCATCACAACATATCATACACACCAAATTACAGCACATTCCCAGCCTATTCAGCCCTCCACAGAACTGGTTTGGCCCAGCATTGAACTGGTTCCATTCGGTTCTGTTCATGCCGGGTCTAACCGGCCTTAATCTATCTCAAATCCATCAAATATACACCATTCTACCTCTTATAATGTCTACCTAAGAGTTTGGAAGTCTCACCATGAGTTTCAAGTCGCGCGGTTGCCAGAAAGTCGTCGGAAGTTGCCGGAGCACTCACACACAGAATACCGGCAGTTTCTGGGCATAATGTACAAGGGTTGTTCATGGTCAAAAAATTATCAAATAAATCCCAAATTTTTACTAAAGAATAATCTATATGTCTACTTGATCTCCACAAAAGTTGAGCCAAAGATTCCAAGTTTTCGGCTATCTAAAGGGTTCAGAACCGAACCTACCTCAAACTAAAACAGATTCCGTCGACCTGTGGGAGAATGCTTGCCCCGAATTCCTCAGAGCTCAAAATGACCTGATTCCAGTTGGAGGACGTCGGCAAGACGTAGGGCTACGTCTGGGTAGTCGGCCGGCAGCAGGGAACGGTCGTAGGTGGCGGTCATATGGACCGAACGGTGGCGTCCGGCGCGGTCGGGTGGAGCAGAAACTGGAGAAGAAGAAGAAGAAAAAGAAGCTTGGTCTGGTCTTTGGGGGAACAAAAATGGCCGAATGGGGGTTTGAGGAGAGAGAGAGCTGTTTATTATCCCAAAAAATTTAAATTAATTGAGGTGATTGGTAGGTGGGCATTAATTGGTGAAATGATCTACTACCCTTGGATGCTTGACACTTGTCCATTGTTCTTCTCAAGGGCATCCAATGGCCATCAATTGCTCTTCAATTTGCAGCAGCTTGGGAGAGGAGAAATGTCCATTTTGCCCTTCCTTCAATTATAACGGCAAAGTCCTAAGCTTGAGGGGCATTTTGGTCTTTTTACCTCCGATGTTCGAAACGTCGTTTTTCTCGTTTCTGACTTCTTCGATAGGGCGACGGCCAATCTAATTGACGTTGGAATTCTTAATTTTCCTTTTTCAAACTTTTCAGGACTCAATTCTGATCGTTTCTTCTACCAAACATGATTCCAACCTATTCCGAACCGACGGGCGGCTTCTGCAGATTATACGCGTATCGACCCCGTGATTCTCATCACGTTTAGAGCTCGTCAATTCATGGCAGCCTTGGTTGTCATGTAATCGCGAGGGCTTATCGCTAGTCCCTGTGGTCTCGATCGTCACAGTCCGATTTAGGATAATTTTGCAAATCGTACGTTGGTCAAGCGGCATCACCCGCGCTCCAACCGCACGATGCTCGCATGGTAATCCTTAATCGTTCTTAGATCGGCCTTTTTGAGGTCCTAATAATCCCCTCGACAATCCTTATGGTCAAAGCGCCATTTCCTATTCGAGTCGCCTAGGTCCACGTATCTCGTCTTGCGTTAGCCTTTCCCCTTTGGTCAATCTGCTCAAATTGATCAGATTTGAGTGGAATACAACCGAAATACATCGCTTGATATAAATAAACTTCTCATTACAGAGTCTGAAGTTGATTGAAAATCAGAATGTCACAGATGAAGTGGGAGAAAGAAGTATCACAGGCCCAAAGTTGATGGAACAGTCAGTTGAGGCGGTAAAGATAATTAGAGAAAGATTGAAAACGGCACAAAGGCGCCAGAAAAGTTATGTCGATAAAAGACGCAAGCCGTTAGAGTTTCAAGTTGGGGATCATGTTTTCCTCAAGATATCTCCAATGCGAGGCATATCTCGATTCGGAAGAAAGGCAAGTTGAATATGAGATATGTAGGTCCATTAGAAATTCTGGAATGGATTGGAACATTGGCTTATAGGCTTGCCTTACTGCTAAGTTTGTCTTAGATACATAATGTGTTTCACGTGTCTATGTTGAGGAAATACAAACCAGACCCGACACATGTTTTGAATTATGAAACTATAGAAGTGGACGACAAAGTGTCGTACGTGGAAAGTCCAATCAGGATCAAAGATCGAAAGGAATAAGTTTTGAGGACTAAGGCCATTCCGCTGGTCAAAGTAATACGGGAGCACCGTGGAACTGAAGGTGCTACATGGGAGAACGAAGAAACGATGAGGCGTTAGTACCCCAATTTGTTTGAGTAGCTAGATTGTAATAAATTTCGAGGACGAAATTTTTATAAGTGGGGAAGAGTTGTGACATTCTGAATTTTCTGTTATTTCGAGACCTTTGACAATAAGATATCTATCGAAGTATTTCAGTTATGTCTTGCTCGGATTTGATCAGTCTCAAGTCAATTAACCAAAGGGGAAAAGCTAATGTTCCATGAGGTACGTGGACCTAAGAAACTCGATTAGAAAATGGTACTTTGACCATAAGGATCGATAAGGGAATATTTAGAACCGAGGCCGATCAAAAAACGATTAAGGAAGGCATTGCCAGGGTTGTACGATTGAGACGCGGGTGATACCGCTTAACCAAAGTATAATTTACAAAATTTTCTTAAATCGAATTGTGACGATCATTGCCGTCAAGGCTAGCGATAGACCTTTGCGATAACATGACTATCAAAGTTTCCGTAGTTTAAGTTATCCTAAGTGTGATGAGAATCACAGAGTCGATACGCGTAACGTGCGCAAGAGCCACTCGTTAATTCGAGACAAATTGAAATTTCGATCGACAGTAAATCGATCATGAGATGGGATCTCAAAATTTGAAAATGGAAATGAGGGATTCCAACATTTGATATGGATTGGACGCCGCATTATTGACGGTAAAAAATATCAAGAAAATAAAATTTCGGACGAAAGGTGTGAAAAGACCATTTGCCCTTGGAGAGTTAACCTTGCCTAATTGATTTAAGAAGGGCATTTTAGTCATTTGACATTTCCTTCTTCACCAAGGAGGCTGCCGAAAATCTGAGGGGCAAAGGGGTCATTGGAGCTTTGGTATTGTTGATATGTGGACAAGTGTCATTACTTGGGTGAGAGTAATTAAATTCCCATTAATCTAATCTTCTAGAACCTTTGCCTTGGTGGAATGAAACCTCATTTCATCTGTCATTTTTCCCAAAAATTTGTGAGCCACATTCTTCTTCACCTTCATTTTGAGCTTTCTCCTCAAGAATAGAAAACTGCTCTACCCGATCAGTTCTACCCGCCCCGTTCGGTCCATATGAGCGCCACCTCCGGTGACTTTTTGGCCGGCCACCAACTACCACAGGTTAGTTTAACCTGTCCTTGACAAGTTCCAATTGGTTTTGTGATTTTTGGAGGTTTGGTTAATTTATAGGAAGTTCTAGAAGAAAACCGAACGAATTCTGAGCTAACTGAGAGAGGGCTATAGTTCACCCCCTTAGAGACTCATTTGGCTCCAAAATTTTTATGAAAGTTACATGACATGTAATACTATGTTCATTGAGTTGGGACTATTGATTGGGTTAAGTTTCGATTAGGTTTTGATGGTTGAATTGAGGTGGTTTTAAGAGCAAAATCTGACCGCCGGTTGGACTGAGATGAAGTGAGCTGTTCGAAATTCTTAGGAGTGCTATTTAGCTTTGAATTTCATCGTGGGACTATATAACATATTAATTGAGGTTTTAGCAAGAGGAATTGGTGATAAATTGAAGCTTAAGATGATGCATGGGTTGTTTAATGCATGAGGAAGCAGAACCCATTCTGCTTTGTTTTGGATTTGTGCAAACCGGTTCTGTTGGGGGTTGTTTGCGGGGTTATCATGTTCTAAATGTGTTATTAAGGTATACTAGAATGTTGATTGAAGTGTTAATAAGGTGTACGATGGGTGGAGTTGAAGTTAAAAAAGAGAAATTGATTGAAACGATAATTTATCGCTGAAGTATCTTGCTGCCCTATTTTTGGACAGCAGTGTTTGGGATTGAAGCTGGCCTTGACAAAGGATTTTTGGTAGAAATTTGCTAATTGGAACGAAGGTAAGAGATCCGTAAACCTATATTAGAATATTTGGACGCAGCTAGATAGTTTTATTGCGGAATCGATGAGTTGATGATTTTGTTATGCTTGGTTGAATGGAAATTGAAAGGACTTGTTGAGGAACAAGCCATGAGCGCTCGCTTGTTATTAAAATTGTAGTTCTTTTGGTTGAATTGATGAGGTGCTTGTTGGTTCGTCTTGCTTGATAAGTGACTATAGGTCATTCGACTCTCGAGCTATATTTCGTGGTAAAGTACGATCATTTTTGACAAACAAACGATTTATGATCGACTTTTTGAAAATTCTCTCGATGAGTTTGTGAGTAAATGATTGTTGAGATAATCCTTGACTTGAGATATTTGTTAAGGCCTATAGCATCCTGAGGCGTCTTAACGCTAGATTGCATCCTAAGTATACCCTAAGGCATCTTAACGCGGGGTTTTGATTGAATGATATCCTGATGCCTCCTAACACGAGATAAGCAATTATACATGTTGGCATGAATTGTGAAATGAGTTAATAAATCTGACGCGTCTTAACGCGGATTTATTTGTCTTGGTAGTTTAATGCATTGACCACGGACTTCTATATTGAGTTACGAATTGACGATTTTATTGATTATTAATTCTTGTGGTGTTGATATTGTTCTTGGATAGTATGAAAGCTTGGGTCACTTTCTTTATATATTTGTCTAGAGTATAATTTCTTCGCAAGACGTTTGATATGATGCTTTTGGTATAAATGTCATTTATCTTTCTGTCATTGCTTGCTTGTTGCTATGATTGTTCGTCTGGTGGGACTGATGGTCTAATTTAGGATTAGGCTAGCTTGCTGAGACATAAGTCTCATCCCGTCGCGAGATCATTTTCTTTTCAGATCCCAAACTTTGAACATGCTACCTTCTCGCTTAGGAGATCCCAAGAAGATGACGGTTTATTTTGACGAATTTTCCGTTGGGCGTGGTACAATATATGTCGGAAAAAGTACTGTAGTTTGGGTCGACGAGGGAGGAGAGTACTGGAAGCCGCATCATTTTGAGGCTCGGTTCAAGAGAATCGAAGCAGTTACCACTGGTCCGCTGAAGACGCATGAGGTTCCTAAATGTGTTGTACCATCTTGGTGTTATTCGACTCGAGATGAGATCGAGGTAGATGGTTCAGTGGTAGGTTCGAGAAGTATTTTAGAGGAGACCCAAGCTTGAGAAGAAAGCTTTGAAGTAATTGAGATTTCGGACTCTAAAGACGATTTAGAAGAGGACACTATAGAAGTACGATCGGAGACTTTCTCGGATTACAATCCTGCAGAGGACATGAGTCGAGCCGAAGATACTAGTACCACTTAGTGGGCTTGAGATCACGTGACCATTGGAGTTGTTTTTTTTTGGTGACGATCTTTTCGATGAGGCTTAAAGGTTGTCTTTTGTTCGCCCATTTTGTCTTCCTCGACCTTAGCTGGTGGTATTAGTTAGTCCCTGACCTTGTTTGTATAAACTCGCCCTCTTGATATGTAAATTACCCTTTTCCTTGTTCCGTGTCTTATTCTTTGTTTTGTTCTGAATTACCTTGCATGGAGTTATGTATTTATTCTCTTTTACTCTTCCGCATGTGAGTCTTATTTATTTATCGCCGTAAAGAAGGATATCCTAGGACAGAATTTACGGCATAAGTGGATGAGCGCACTGGTAAGGGGAGCGGGACGTGACAAATAGGACTTGGGAGAGTCTGCATTAGGTTAGTTGTCAAATTAACCTGACAATCCATTAGCATAGAATTAGTCTAATTTTAGGTCGCGACAGCACCATAATTAAGAAACTGCTTATCTGTTGTTAAGTCAAACCCTGCAGATAAAAATAAGTTTTCTAGCAAAGATTCATCACTTACCACATTTGCTCCTTGATTCTCATCTCACAGTTTCTTTTTGTAGGCTTCACACAGAAATCTACGATGTCTCATCTAGTGACAAAATGAGCACTCATCTTTTGTAACCTCTCTTTCCCCTGGATTGTGACCTACTGCGTTCGTTGCATTTTTCTCTGCTTTTATTTCTTCCACCATTCTCCACTGCTAGTGCCATTGGAGATGCAGATGTCGAAAACTTATCTCCACCTAAGACTTTTCTTCGGATCTCTTCGTCCATGATCCTACTCATAGCACTATCCAGAGTCAAATCATCCTTTATGGTGCTCGAAATTCCCTGCACCGCGGTGTTATAGCTTTCCGAAAGGGAAAATAGAAATAACATAGCTTGTAGCTTCATATCCAGATTTATGCCTGCAGATTCTAACTTACATGTAACCTGCGTGAAACTGTTAATATGCTCTGTAACAGAACCTCTGTCAGATAATTTCATATAAACCAACTTGTTTAGCAAAAATATCTGATTCGATGTGGATGGCTTCTCATAAATATTCGTTAGAATATCCATGGTTTCTTTTGCAGTCTTTGCTTTTGTGATGTGGTATCCTGTCTTTTTCGTCAAACCTAGACGAATCACACCTAATGCCTTTCGATCAAGAATTTTTTCCCTGATTCTGCTATTGGATCTACTTCCGCGAGTTCATGTTTCCAACCTTCAAGTGGCGCATAGAGATCTTTCTGATAAAGATAGTCCTCTATTTGGAGTTTCCACCATCCGAAATCCTGCCCATCGAACTTATCCATTTTGATTTTATCTTCTACCATGCCGTTTGCTTTCAATCGAACTTCACCGAAAAACCGTCGATGTTCTCGATTAGCCAACCTAGGCTCTGATACCAGTTGATAGGAATCGGGTCCCTATTCTAGAAAAATAACCCAAGCAAAAAATACGCAGTAGCATAATATAACGATAAAAGAACAAAATCAGAAAAAGCACACTAGAGAATTTGTTATCGATGTTCACCCAAACTTGGGCTACATCTCCGCGCGGAGGCACTCTACGAATCCACTAGTCTCTGAGAAAAGTATAAATACAACTGACGGTCTTCTCACAAGATCGAAGCAAAAAGAAAACGAAAACACTCAAGAATGCCATCACGGCCTTTTTTTTTCTCTCTACTCACTACTTCACGTGTTATATCTGCTCTTTTCTTATGCGCTTTCTATCTGCTCTTTTCTTCTGCTTTCATCTTCTAATGGCTATAACCTATATATCCCTAATAAATATGGGGTATCTTTTAACCTAAAAGGAAAAAAAAAAGAGAAAAGATAAAAATAAATCTTATTGATATATTTTGATATATTCTGGCTTCACGCCAACATAAGCATGCTCAAAGGAAGGTGTAAATAGCCACATAAGGAGTTTGACCAGAATATGACTCTAATCGATAAGGATGAGGCGGGAACTGAATCTGATCAGATGAAAACATAGATGTGGCGGTGGTAATAAAAGATGATGTCAACCAATCTATACTTGCTTTGATATTTATTTTTGGAGTTTGCTCTAGTGAAAGGAATATTAACCGCCTGAGATAGATAAATTAACAAGAGATGGTGTCAACAAATTCGTCATGGCTATAGCTTTCAATTTGCAAATTGCTCCAGGGAAAAGAATATTAAATAAGAGGAAAACATTGTAATAAATACTTTGTTTTGGCGTTCTCAAGACTTCTTCCTTTGAGTAAGGCAAAGTAGGCGGAGAAACCTATGAAAAAAAAAATCTTTCTTAATTATCGATGAGTCATAGTAAGAAGAGATAATATATAAGGAATATGCAATCTTCTTCTTCGGCCCATGACAATAATGGGGCGCGACACATGACTTTCCGATGCATTAGATTGATCTATCGTCCATTTATTCTTTGTACGAATCATTTCTTCAAGAAGATGGCTTGGTTTTATATGGAATCATATCATTAAATCGAATTAAAGTTTAAACCGCATTAGACTGAAAAAAAAATCAGCATTACCTAGAGTACAAAACAATCTTCCTTGTGCGGCATCTTTAGTGTCGAACTATTGTCTTACGAGAAATTTCCTTTGAGTGAGGCAAAGTTGGCGGAGAAACATTGTAGACGGTCCAACAATGAACACAATATCTCCACATATCGTGAAACTTTGTTCATAGTTCAAGAATATCGCAGTGAAATGATATTGCATCAAATTTCTCAGTGTAGCGTGTAACCAATTGTTTTAGAAGTTAATATAGTTAGGACAAACAAATTAAATATGAGGATTCAAGAAACAATAATGATGCGGATGATGTCACGAAATCGTCCTACGTAATGTTCATGTGAATGCATGCGAGATGAAGAGAGATGTTTATTCCACCATGTTTACAAGATTAATTATTAGAATTAAACAAAACGTATGGGTTAAAGATGACGTCACCAGAACCATCACCCTACATATCATCGGAAATCCTAAATTTGATTAAACGATAATCAACAACATGCAAGTTGAAAACATTATTATTTTTTCAATTGCTAAAAACTGAATTAAAAGTCCCCACATCTTTACATTGTCATTGATCAGGATCGTTGCTACATCATATATGATGCTATGATTTGCACAAGACTTTTAATAACATTCTTTAATGCAGTAAATGATAATAGGATTAACAAAATTAAATTCCTCAAAGTGAAAGATTTCACAAATCTGGGCTTTGATGGTTTGAAGTTCAATGAAAGACGACAATTTGAAGATTAGGACTTTCCTGACTTATTTAGGTTGCCGACAAGAGTGTCTGAGTATGTTGCTCAAAGGAAGGTATAAAAAAGCCACATAAGAAGATTAAGCAGAATATTACTCTAATCGATAAGTACGAGACACGAGCTGAATCATGGCGGTGATAATAAGAGATGGCGTCAAGCCAATTCCTCCTACTTTTGATACTGGTTTTGGAGTTTGCTCTAGTGAAAGGAATAGGAAACGGCCGAGCTAAAGAAATTAATAAGAGATGACGTCAACAAATTCATCGTGCCTTTAGCATTAACATTGTAGATTGCTCCAGGAAAAAGAATATTTAACGAGAGGAAAAGATTGTAATGAACAATTTATTTTGACTTCTCAAGTTGGTGTAGAAACCTATGAGAGGAAGTTTAACTTATATATACACATCCACTTGAACCTTTGGTACCATTAAGGAGGAAAGTGAAGGTGTAAAGTCTCCAACCATGTTTACACTATCTCCACGTATTTGGAAGCTACTCCTTTCTTTTTGGTTACTTTGTTCTTGCAATGTTGTCAAATGCAGTTTCAATGACAAATTGGTGTCTAGGATATGCAGTCACAAGGCATATAGCAGTGGGTTTGACCCATATGCTGACGACCTATGGAGTGTTTATGATGACATATGCCTTCATACATCAGACAATGTATACAATTACTATGTTCAACATGGTTCCTGTTACGGCCATGGAGCATGCAATGGAGCGTTAGCAAGATCCGATTGCAATGATTGCCTAGAGAGTGCTAGAGGCATCCTAGATGACTGTGGCTTAAGCCGTGGAGCTCAAGTCCAGCTTCAAGACTGCAGAATAAGATATGAAGATTATCCATTTATTGAATGATTAAGTTTGAGGTCTGGTTCAAAATCATACCCTACAATGTATGCATTTGGAAGAGCTACTATACACAAGAATAAAGCAACCTAACTAGCAATAAATTGAATGATGGTGAGTCTCTTTTATATAAGTTACTCCCTCTATATATAGTTCATGGATCAATTGTGGCATTTGGTAGAATTTAATGTCGAAGATGTGATTTGATCTAGGAAGAATTTTTTGCTAAGAAAATGGGATATACATGGGTTGTTAGACTCGTTACAGAGGCATTGGCTTATAGTTCGACAAAATTGTAGTGAAATGATACCACATTTGAGGTGAAGTGTGCATTCAATATATTTTAGTTGTGGTAACATACAATTTTAATTCTTTGTTGTCAACAAAACTTTAAATTATGTATATGGAGAAAATTAGTGCGTGCCTCTTCTCTAGTACAAGGATAACAAGAAAGAATTATAATAAGGGAGGACATCACAAAAACGTATTGCATAATGAGTGAGTGAAAGAGAAGAAGAGATATGCTCATTCCACACACCTCTAGTAGCCATAGCGATTCAAACATCCAGTCCCCTAATTGATTGATCGTAACCACATACTTTCCTTAGGAGGGTCCATTTGTATGAAAGTAAATTATTTTCGGAAATTATTTTCCAACTTTCCAACATTTGAATGACGAAAAACTAACCGATATAAGGAATTTATTTTTTATAGATGTCGGTGGTCCTATGTAGCATGTCACACCTTGCACCTATTGGGCACGTCAACATCCCTTTTCGATCGTTAAGTTGTGACGTCCTGGGACGCGTTACCGACCCATTTAAAATTTTATGTTTCAATTTTCCACATGCGGAATGTACTACTTCCCCAGACAACAATAATAATAGCAGGGATAGAACAGTAGGCACCCAACAACAAGCTCAACAAAAGATATATGGAAATTATTATCGATAGATGTCAGCCATCCTACATAGCATCATCAATGCTGTTGTGGACAATTTTTGTAATATTTTTATGATTTCTCTGAATTTATTTTCCTTTTTTCTTTTATTTCTTTCTCCTAATAAGTGGTCCCCCGACTGTCGCTAGCCACACTTGAGGGATACCTTGCCAAATCTGAGTGACAATTGTGGTGCCCTCGCCAGCCATCGCGAGGGCTGGTTGCCCTTTGTCCAATGGCCAGCGAGGGCTGCAACGCTCGACCTGATTTAAAGGAAAGAAACGAAGAAAAAAAAAACTCAATGGAATTATTTAAAATTGTAGAATTTGTCAATGTCAGTGTTGGCGGTTCCATGTATGACGATCGGTATCCACTTCAGCGATTTCTGACCCAAGTTAGCTATATGACTTTTGACAAATTTTCAAAATGATGACAGAATTCTTATAAGTGCAATAGGTTCATGACTTTTTTGTTATTTTTTTTTATTGAAAACAAGAAGCTTAGATTGTGAGAAAACGACTTCCATTTATGACAAGTAGGAAAAGACTTTCTCTAAATCACCAAACAAATGGCAACTAACTTTTTCCCTTGAAAATTATTTTCATGGAAAATATTTTCATTTATCATGGAATTTTTAGGGAAATAAATGCAATAACATCAGCCACACGTCTATTAGTTTTTCGTTGTCCTAATAACGGAAAGTCCGAAAACAATTACCCGCAAACAGTTAACGGACCTGAGCATTGAAATATGCCTTACTTATTTAAGATTGCATTTACATTGTATTATTCTTATATGAACTCACGTATCAATTGATTATTCATGGAATGATTTTAGGTCTTTTTTACTTAGGAGGAACGAAAACGGTTGGGACGATGCCATTTTTCCATTTTTCATGGTATTTGTTAAATTGAATAAAAAGGCAAAGCGAATCGAAAGTCACGTATAACTGAGCTTGTAACATATTTAATAGAGCCAACCACGATATGCCCCCAACTTTCAGAAGGCAAGAGTTAAATTTGAGAACGTATGAACTAAGGGCTACTTCTATAATCAACGAAAAAACATCCACTTTAAATTCAGAGTCAATTTTGCCTCAAGCTTTTTTTTTTGGGCTAATAAAAATCACAACTTTTACTCTTAATCCCAAATCTGCTTCCTAGAAAGTTGTTCTGTGCGAAGCTGAGGGTGTTTGTGACATTCTGATTTTCAATCAACTTCAGACTCTGTAATGAGAAGTTTATTTATATCAAGCGATGTATTTCAGTTGTATTCCGGTCAAATCTGATCAATTTGAGTAGACTGACAAAGGGGAAAGGCTAAAGCAAAACGAGATACGTGGACCTAGGCGACTCGAATAGGAAATGGCGCTTTGACCATAAAGATTGTCGAGGGGATATTTAGGACCGCAAAAAGGTTGATCTAATAACGATTAAGGATTACCATGCGAGCGTCGTACGATTGGAGAGCGGGTGATGCCGCTTACCCAACGTACGATTTGCAAAATTATCGTAAATCGGACTGTGACGATCAAGACCACAGGGACTAGCGATAAGCCCTTGCAATTACGTGACAACCAAGGCCGCCATGATTTGACGAGCTCTAAACGTGATGAGAATCACGGGGTCGATACGCGTATAGTTTGCAAAAGCCGCTAGTCGGTTCGGAATAGGCTGGAAATACGTCTGGTAGAAGGAACGATCAGAATTGAGTCCTGAAAAGCTTGAAAAAGGAAAATCAAGAATTCCAACGTTAATTGGATTGGCCGTCACCCTATCGAAGAAGTCAGAAATGAGAAAAACGACGTTCCGAACGTCGAAGGTAAAAAGACCATAATGCCCCTTAAGCTTAGGACTTTGTCTTTATAATTGAAGGAAGGGCAAAATGGACATTTCTCCTCCCCCAAGCTGCTGAAAATTGAAGAGCAATTGATGGCCATTGGATGCCCTTGAAAAGAACAATGGACAAGTGTCAAGCATCCAAGGGTTGTAGATCATTTCACCAATTAATGCCCACCTACCAATCACCTCAATTAATTTAAATTTTTGGGATAATAACCAGCTCTCTCTCTCTCCTCAAACCCTCCATTCGGCCAAAAATTGCAGAGCGCCACTATTTCCCATTCTTCTTCTTCTTCTTCTCCAGTTTCTGCTTCACCCGACCCCTCCGGATGCCGCCGTTCGGTCCGTACGACGGCCGCCTCCAGCAGTGCACTACCACCGGCCAACTACCCAGACGTAGCCCCACGTCTTTTCGACATCCTCCAACTTGAATCAGGTCATTTGGAGCTCTGTGGAATTCGTGGCAAGCATTCTCCCACAGGTCGACGGATTCTGCTCCAGTTTGAGGTAGGTTCGGTTCTGAACCCTTTAGACAGCCGAAAACTTGGAATCTTTGGCTCAAATTTTGTGGAGATTAAGTAGACATATATATGGTTCTGTGGTAAAACTTGGGGATTTATTTGATAATTTTTTGACCATGAACCACCCTTGTACATTATGCCCAGAATCTGCCGGTATTCTGTGTTTGAGTGATCCGGCGACTTCCGACAACTTTCCGGCAACCATGTGACTTGAAACTCACGATGAGAGTTCCAAACTCTTAGGTAGACATTATAAGAGGTAGAATGGTGTATTTTTGATGAATTTGATATAGATTAAGGCCGGTTGGACCCGGCATGAACAGAACCGAATGGAACCGGTCCAATGCCGGGCCAAACCGGTTCTGTGGATGGATGAATAGGCTGGATTTGTGTTGTAATTTGGTGTGTGTGATGTGTTGTGATGATGAGGAGTATCTAATGGATGATTTGGATGGATGAATGGAGGGATTGAACTTGAAATTTGACAAAATCGATTGATTATCCTAGGTTGCGCGACGGATTGACCTTGGACTTGAGTTGGCCGAACCTTAGGAGGTGCAAGGAGGAGTAAATTGCGTTATTAAGCGGAGGTAATGAATTTCCTAAATCAAGTCTAGGGGGATTGGACTTGATTGGGCAAGTCGAGGTCCGAACGGAACGATTTATGAGAAAACCCTTGCATGTAATAGCTTTATGCATCCTTGGACGTTATAGAATGATTGTTTGACCTAGCCTATGCTTGAATTGTCTGAGTGCCTGAGTACCATTTGAATTGAATTGCATGCCACGAAATTTATTAAACATATTATCATGCGCATTGGTCATTGGTTATGAAATTTGATTTTTTTTAAATCAAGTTAATTGATATGATGTGGCATGAGACATGATTGTGGCATTGCATGGCATGGCCCTGAGGCGTATGAGACGCGGGGCGGAGGTTGAGACCTTGATGTGACGAGGTCGCGGGGTGGATTATGAAAAGGTGGCACCTTGATGCGATAGAGTCGCGGGGTTGAGATAGCTACAGTTATGATGCGATATAATCGTGGGACAGAATACGAGCTCATAGACTCTGTCTAGAAATTGAACCAGGGCCTGATGCGTTTACGCGGGCCGAGCCTGATGCGATCTAATCGCGGGCCAGAGAATGAGGCAGGCAGAGGTTGATTGATGTGGTGAAGTGACAGGCCGAGCATATATGTGCATTTGTGTGTGACATGAGAATATAAATATATGCCTATACTCTATGCATTATTGTTTATTGAATTATGACTGTCATATCCGCGTGAGTTCATGAGTTGGATAGGTTGAGTGACTTGACTGCTTGAGTGGACGGTCAACCTGACCTAGGGTTAGGTTTTTCTTACTGAGATGTGTATCTCACCTCTTTTGGGGAAACCTTACCTTACAGATCCTAGGCAGTAACAATGTAGCCTATCAGATTCGGGGACCTGCAGGAGATGACGGCGTATTATGATGAGTTCCTCGATAGGCAGGGAAATATATACTTAAGGAAATGTACAATAGTTTGGGTAGATGAGGGCAAACTAGACTGGAAGCCTCATCGGTTTAAGGCTTGGTTTAGACAAGACGGGGAGAGGAAGGTCGGGCCATTGAAGCCCCACGAGGTTCCGGAGGGTGTTATACCTCCATGGTGTCAGACGACTTTGGATCAGGAGTTTCCGGAGGATTCAGTGGTTGGGGTCGAGGAACGGCCCGGAGCGGACGCCGACAGTTGAGTTTTATGTGCCACCACTAGAGGATGAGGTCATCGTGGTGGAGCCGTCCGAGAGAGATCTATCCGAGACGGATTAGGAGGTGACCGTGGAGGGAGACCAGGCTGAACAGTCGCAGGAAGCGACCATGTAGGACTCTGTGGCGGTTTCGTCATAGATTTTCTTCGAGTACGAGCCATCAGAGGAGAGCGAGGATACCGGAGATTCTAGCAGTTCTTCCTAGGCGACTCCGGATGATGACCTGACTTTTTAACTGGCAACCTGACCCCTCCTTCCCTAGTGGATTTTGTTGACACCTTTTGACATGTTTACCTGTCGCCTTGCTGTATAGCGATCTGTAGTAGATGTGACCAGTTGATGTTGATGTATGACTTTATGATGTTATCCAGTCCTGCTTAGTCTTGTGATATATATTTTGTCCGGGGAGTTTTTGGGAAACACTTCCTTGTGCTTAATGTAAATTATTTCATCTCTCGATCTTCCTTTATAAACAAGTGGATCCTTAGGACCGCCGAGAGATTATTGTTGTTTTGCTTGTAGGAATAATTGCGTGCTCGCGATGAGGCGCAGGGCGTGACAGTGTTGATGAACACGTGAGTTCTAATAATGAACTCCAAACTGCCCGTTGGAGACTGATCATCTACTGGTTCTCGATCGAGCCACGGCATTGGTGAGCCTGCGCGACATTAGAAAGAGAAGGGCGAGGCGTGTGCGGGCTGAGAAAGGGGCTGGACGTGGAAGTCGGGAGGCGGTTGAGGGCGACATTGAAGCAATGCTCCAAGGCCTTGCATTGGAAAGGGTGGGAATGAGACTGAAGGCAAGAGCTTCTGAAAAGGCCGGTGGAGGAAGCTATCATGGAATTAGCAACATGAAGAGGAGTGATCCTAGGCATGGCCTCTTCTTCTTGTTAGGGTCACTGCTTGCTTCACCACTGTTGTTGCCTTTGGAGTGTGGGCGCAAACCCCAGTTCTCATCCTTGTATATCTTTCTCCCTAATCAACAGTGAGATGGGTTTGTGCTTGCGAGTTTCATGGAATGAAGAGACATGCAAAGGTTTGTTTTGCAAGTGTGTAAGCTAAACAAAGGGAGAGTGATTGTTGGCAAACATGCATGTCTACAGTGAAAAGGTAGTGAGATTTTATGGTAATGGAATGGGTTTGTTCTTTTCTTGTTAGTGAGGTAAGAATGTGAGTTTTCTTCATTTTTTTTGGTCCACGTGAAAGTGGATTGCATGTGATGAAACTTTTGCCCCCCTCTCTCTTCCCTCTCTGAAATGCAGCCACAGGGCATACAACAGTGCGATCGACCCATATTCCGACGACCTATGGAGTGTTTATGGCGACATATGCTGTGACATTCTGATTTCCAATTAACTTCAGACTCTATAATGAGAAGTTTGTATATGTCATGCGATGTATTTCAGTCATATTCCGCTCAAATCTGATCAATTTGAGTAGACTGACCAAAGGGGAAAGGCTAACGCGAGACGAGATAAGTGGACCTAGGCGACTCGGATAAGAAATGACGCTTTGACCATAAGGATTGTCGAGGGGATATTTAGAACCATCAAAAGGCCAATCTAAGAACGATCAAGGATTACCATGCAAGTGTCGTACGATTGAAGCGCGGGTGATGCCGCTTAACCAGTGTATGATTTGCAAAATTATCCTAAATCGGACTGTGACGATCGAAACCATAGGGACTAGAGAAAAACCCTCACAATTACATGACAACCAAAGTCTTCATGGATTGACGAGCCCTAAACGTGATGAGAATCACGGGGTCGATACGCGTAATGTCTGCAAAAGCCACCCGTCAGTTCGGGATAAGCTAGAATCACGTCTGATAAAGAAAACTATCAGAAACGAGTCTTGAAAAAGTATGAAATGGAAACTAAGAATTCCAACGTTATTTGGATTGGCCATCGCCCTATCGAATAATTCTGGAACGAGAAAAACAACGTTCGAAACGTTGGGGGTAAAATGACCGTTTTGCCCCTCAAGCTTAGAACTTTGCCTTTATAATTGAAGAAGGGAAAATTGGGCATTACACCCTCCCTTGGCTGCCGAAAATGGAGGTTAAAAGAGAACCATTGGATCTCCATGGGAAATGACAATGCCAAGTGTCAAGAGATTAGGAAGCATAGTCATATCAACTATTTGGCTCACCTAACATTCAACCCATTGACCAAGCAATTGAATATAACAAAATTCTCTCTCCTCACCACCATTCGGCCAGACCATCCTCCCTAAAGCCACCGAAATCTTCTTCTTCTTCCTCTTCAGTTTTTGTCGCCCCTTGACCAGACCCGACGCCGCTGTTTGCCGCCCACGACCGCAATATCTGACCACCGTTTGACTATCGATTAACTACCCTGACGAAGATCTACGTCTTGCCGAACTCCTCCAACAAGAATCAGGTGGATTGGAGCATTGAGGAGTTCTGGGCAAGAGATTTCCCGAGAGCCGATAGAATCGGAACAAACCTAAGGTAGGTCCGGTTCTCAGCCCTTTAGATGGTCGAAATCTTGGAGTCTTGCGGTTAAATTTGTGGAGACTCAGTAGACATATAAAGGATTCTGTGGTAAAAATTAGGGCTTAATTTGATAAGTTTATGACCACAAACCGGTCTTGTACATTTTGCCTAGAAACTGCCGGCGTTTTGACCGTAGGCGATCCGACGACTTTGGACGAATTTTCGATGAGCAGCCGACTCAAAACTCACGGTGAGCTTCCCAAACCTTAGGTAGACATGTTAAGGAGTAGGATAACATATAATTGATGGATTTAGAGTAGATTAGGACCGGTTGGACCCGGCTAGCACAAAACCAAGTGGAATCGGTTTGGTGGTGGGCCCAAATCGAATCTGTGGAGGGCCGATTGTGGATGATTTGAGCTGTAATTTGATGATTGTGATGTGATGAGGTGTTGAGGGTTAAGTTATGAATGATTGGGATTGACGGATTGAGGAATTGGGTACGAAAATTTGACGAATTGGTTGAAATTCTAGGTTGCACGACAAGTTTGGGCGTGGACCTTGGTTGGCCGAACCCTAGGTGATCCAAGAAGAAGAAATTTGTGTTGTCCAGTCAAAGGTAAGGGATTTCCTAAATCGAGGCTAGGGGGATTGGACTCTATTGGGTGTGTCGAGAATTGATTGCATCGATGTATGAGAAATCCTTACGAGGGATTGTTTTAATACGCCCTAAGGTATTATAGGATGCATATGTGAGACGTTTTTTGCACTTGAATGGTTGCCATATCTGTATGTCGTCTGATTTGCTTGCATGCCATAGAATTTATGAAATGCATTTGAATTGGCACTTGCCACTGAGTGTGCAATTGAATTGAAAGTCAAAGCATTAATCTTGATTGTGGCATGATCGTGGCATGGTGAGGCCTTGAGGCGTATGAGACACGGGGCGAGAGTTGATACCCTGATGCAACAAGATCACAGGGTGAAGTTATGGTTGTATGGTACCCTGATGCGACGAGGTCGTGGGATTAAGATAGCCACGGTCCTGACGTGAATTATTCGCGGGACAGAGTATGATTTAATAAGCTTTGTCTGGAGATTCATCGGGACCTAATGCGTTTACACGGGTTACCGATGACGGTTTGATGCGTTTACGCGAACCGAGCCTGAGGCAACTAGTTCGCGGGCTAGAGAATGAGGCAGGCAGAGATTGATGGATGTGGTGAAGTGGCAGGCTGAGGGTACATGTGCATCTGAGCGTGACATGAGATCATAAATGCTTGTATGTCTTCTGTATGTTGTTGTTTATTGTATTGTGATTATTATGCCTATGTGTTCATGAGTTGGATCTATTGAGGGATGCGACTACCTAAGTGGATTGTCAACCTGACTTAGGGTTAGATTTTTCTTATTGAGATGTGTATCTAACTCATTTTGGGGAACCCTTCTTTTATAGATCTTAGGCCATAGTTATGTGGCCAATACGTTTTAGGGACCCAAAAGAGATGACAGCTTATTTTGATGAGTTCTCGGATAGGTAGAGGAACGTATATGTGAGAAAATGCACAGTTGCATGGGTAGATGAGGGTAAGCCAGATTGGAAGCCTCATAAGTTTGAGGCGTGGTTCAAGAAAAAAGGGGATGAACAGATTGGGCCACTGAAGCCCCATGAGGTGCCTCAGGGTGTCATACCCAATTGGTGCCAAACTACAACAGAGTAGGAGTTACTTGAGGGGTCAGTAGTAGGATCTAGGAATTGGTCAGAGCAGACCTTGACCTTGGAGTCCATAGAGCAGCAGCAGGAAGTGGTCATAGTTCAGGAGACGTCCGAGGGGGACCTTGCTAAGCCATCGCTAGAGGTGACCATGGAGGATTCCGTCGAGGTCCTGTGAGAGACTTTTTTTTGAATATGAGCTGACCGAGGATGCTGAGGATACGGGGGACTCCAGCAGCTCATCCCAGGAGTCTCCTGATCTTTTGATAATGACTTAACCCAATTTCTGCTCACTTAGTAGATGGTTCTTTTTGTATGCTTACCCTGTCACCCTTTGCTTATCGGTTGTAGCAGTCAGTGTTAATATGAATAGTATGCTATGATATAAGAATGTTATTAAGCTATCCAGGTCCCACTTAACTTATGTATTGTACGGGGTTTGTCTAAGTATGGCTTCCGCATGCTTATGTTTATATATCATCTCTCGACTAGTAAGTCTGGATCTTGGGACCGCGAGAGATTGTTATTGGTTTGCTTGCAGGGATGTTCGCGTGCTGTATATGCACCAAATTATACGATTTCATAGAGTGCCTATAACAACTATGTCAGATCGAGATCCTAAATTTACAGCAAATTTCTGGAAGAGTCTTCAGGATGCCTTGCGAACCAGATTGTTATTCAGTACGGCATATTATCTGCAAACAAATAGGCAGTCGGAGAGGACAATTCAAATGCTCGGGGACATGTTACAAGCGTGTGTGTTAGATTTTAAAGGTGGATGGGAAGATCAATTGCATCTAGTAGATTTTTCGTAAAATAACAGCTATCAACAAAGTATTGGAATGGCTCCTTTTGAAGCACTTTATGGCAGAGCTTATGGAAATCCTTTGTGCTGAGATGAAGTGGGAGAAAGAAGTATCACAGGCCCAAAGTTGATGGAACAGTCAGTTGAGGCAGTAAAGATAATTAGAGAAAGGTTGAAAACGGTACAAAGTCACCAGAAAAGTTATGCCGATAAAAGACACAAGCCGTTAGAGTTTCAAGTCAGGAATCATGTTTTCCTCATGATATCTCCAATGCGAGGCATATCTCGATTTGGAAGAAAGGAAAGTTGAGTCCGAGATATATAAGTCCATTCGAAATTCTGGAATGGATTGGAGCATTGGCTTATAGGCTTGCCTTACCGCTGAGTTTGTCTTAGATACATAATGTGTTTCTTGTGTCCATGTTGAGAAAATACGAACTAGACCCGACACATATTTTGGATTATGAAACTATAGAAGTGGATGACAAAGTGTCGTACGTGGAAAGGCCAATCAGGATCAAAGATCGAACGGAACAAGTTTTGAGGACTAAGGCCATTCCGCTGGTCAAAGTAATACGGGAGCACCATGGAACTGAAGGTGCTACATGGGAGAATGAAGAAACGATGATGCGTTAGTACCCCAATTTGTTTGAGTAGCTAGATTGTAATAAATTTCGAGGATGAAATTTTTATAAGGGAGGAAGAGTTGTGGCATGCTGAATTTTATGTTATTTCGAGACCTTTGACTGTAAGATATCTATCGAAGTATTTCAGTTATGTCTCGCTCGGAACTGATTAATCTCGAGTCAATTAACCAAAGGGGAAAAGCTAACGTGCCATGAGGTACGTGGACCTAGGAAACTCGATTAGAAAATGGTACTTTGACCATAAGGATCGTCAAGGGAACATTTAGAACCGTGATCGATCTAAAAACGATTAAGGAAGGCATTGCTAGTGTTGTACGATTGGGACGCAGGTGATAATGCTTAACCAAAGTATAATTTACAAAAATTTTCTAAATCAAATTGTGACGATCATTGCCGTCAAGGCTAACGATAGACCCTCGCGATTACATGACTATCAAAGATTTCGTAGTTTGAGTTATCCTAAGTGTGATGAGAATCACAGAGTCGATACGCGTAATGTCCGCAAAAGCCACTCGTTAATGCAAGATAAATTGAAATTTCAATCGACAGAAAATCGATCATGAGATGGGATCTCGAAATTTGAAAATGGAAATGAGGGATTCCAACATTTGATATGGATTGGACGCCACATTATCGAGGGTAAAAAATATTAGGAAAACAAAATTTCGGACGAAAGGTGTGAAAAGATCATTTTGCCCTTGGAGAGTTAACCTTGCCTAATTGATTTAAGAAGGGCATTTTAGTCATTTGACATTTCCTTCTTCGCTAAGGACGCTGCCGAAAAACTGAGGGGCAAAGGGGTCATTGGAGCTTTGGTATTGTTGATATGTGACAAGTGTCATTACTTGGGTGAGAGTAATTAAATTCTCATTAACCTAATCTTCTAGAACCTTGACCTTAGTGGAATAAAACCTCATTTCATCTGTCATTTTTCCTAAAAATTCATGAGCCACCTTCTTCTTCACCTTCATTTTGAGATTTTTCCTCAAAAATAGAAAACTGGTCTACCCGATCAGTTCTACCCGCTCCATTCGGTCAGTATGAGCGCCACCTCCGGTGTCTTTTTGGCCGGCCACCAACTACCACAGGATAATTTAACCTATCCTTGACAAGTTCCAATTGGTTTTGTGATTTTTGGAGGTTTGGTTAATTTATAGGAAGTTCTGGAAGAAAACTAGACGGATTCTGAGCTAACAGAGAGACTTCATTTGGCTCCAAAATTTGGCTCCAAACCGGACGGATTCTAAGCTATGGTTCACCCCCTTAGAGGCTTCATTTGGCTCCAAAATTTTTATGAAAGTTACATGACATGTAATACTATGTTCACTGAGTTGGGGCCGTTGATTGGGTTAAGTTTCGATTAGGTTTTGATGGTTGAATCGAGGTGGCTTTAAGAGCAAAATTTGACCGCCGGTGGGACAGAGATGAAGTGAGCTGTTCGAAATTCTTAGGAGTGCTATTTAGCTTTGAATTTCATCGTGGGACTATATAACATTTTAATTGAGGTTTTAGCAAGAGGAATTGGTGATAAATTGAAGCTTAAGATGATGCATGGGCTGTTTAATGCATGAGGAAGCAGAACCGGTTCTGCTTTGTTTTGGATTTATGCAAACCGGTTCTGTTGGGGGTTGTTTGCAGGGTTATCATGCTCTAAATGTGTTTTTAAGGTATACTAGAATGTTGATTGAAGTGTTAATAAGGTGTACGATGGGTGAAGTTGAAGTTAAAAAAGAGAAATTAATTGAAACGGTGATTTGTCGCTGAAGTATCTTGCTGCCCTATTTTCGGACAGCAGTGTTTGGGGTTGAAGCTGGCCTTGACAAAGGATTTTTGGTAGAAATTTGCTAATTGGAACGAAGTTAAACGATCCGTAAACCTGTATTAGAACATTTGGACGCAACTGGATAGTTTTATTGCGGAATCGATGAGTTGACGATTTTGTTATGCTTGGTTAAATGGAAATTGAATGGAATTGTTGAGGAATGAGCCATGAGCGCTCGCTTGTTATTAAAATTGTAGTTCTTTTGGTTGAATTGATAAGGTGCTTGTTGGTTCGTCTTGCTTGATATGTGACTATAGGTCATTCGATTCTCGAGCTATATTTTGTGGTAAAGTACGATCATTTTTGACAAACAAATGATTTATGATCGACTTTAAGATAATTTTCTCGATGAGTTTGTGAGTAAATAATTGTTGAGATAATCTTTGACTTGAGATATTTGTTAAGGCCTATAGCATCCCGAGGCGTCTTAACGCAAGATTACATCCTAAGTGTACCCTTAGGGTCTTAACGCGGGGTTTTGATTGAATGATATCCTGACGCGTCCTAACACGGGATAAGAAATTATACATGTTGGCATGAATTGAGAAATGAGTTAATAATTCTGACACGTCTTAACGCGGATTTATTTGTCTTGGTAGTTTAATGCATTGAACACGGACTTCTATATTGAGTTACGAATTGACGATTTTATTGATTATTAATTCCTATGGTGTTGATATTGTTCTTGGATAGTATGAAAGCTTGGGTCACTTTCTTTATATATTTGTCTAGAGTATAATTTCTTCGCAAGACGTTTGATATGATGCTTTTGGTATAAATGCCATTTATCTTTCTGTCTTTGCTTGCTTGTTGCTATGATTGTTTGTCTGGTGGGACTGATGGTCTAATTTAGGATTAGGCTAGCTTGGTGAGACATAAGTCTCACCCCGTCGCGGGATCCTTTTCTTTTCAGATCCCAATCTTTGAACATGCTACCTACTCGCTTAGGAGATCCCAAGAAGATGAGGGTTTATTTTGACGAATTTCCCGATGGGCGAGGTACAATATATGTTAGAAAAAGTACTATAGTTTGGGTCGACGAAGGAGGAGAGTATTGGAAGCCGCATCGTTTTGAGGCTTGGTTCAGGAGAATCAAAGCAGTTACCACTGGTCCGCTGAAGACGCATGAGTTTCCTAAAAGTGTTGTACCATCTTGGTGTTATCCGACTCGAGATGAGATCGGGGTAGAGGGTTCAGTGGTAGATTCGAGGAGTATTTCAGAGGAGACCCAAGCTAAAGAAGAAAGCATTGAAGTAATTGAGATTTCGGACTTTAAAGACAATTTAGAATAGGACACTATAGAAGTACGATCGGAGACTTTCTCGAATTACGATCCTACAGAGGACATGAGTCGAGCCGAAGATACTAGTACCATTTAGTGGGCTCGAGATCACATGACCGTTGGAGTTGTTTTTTGTTGGTGACGATCTTTTCGATGGGGCTTAAAGGTTGTCTTTTGTTCGCCCTTTTTGTCTTCCTTGACCTTAGCTGGTTGTATTAGTTAGTCCCTAACCACGTTTGTATAAACTCGTCCTCTTGATAAGTAAATTACCCTTTTCCTTATTCCGTGTCTTATTCTTTGTTTTGTTTTGAATTGCCTTGCATGGAGTTATGTATTTATTCTCTTTTACTCTTCTGCATGCGAGTCGCATTTATTTATCGCCATAAAGAAGGGTATCCTGGGACAGAATTTACGGCATAAGCGAATGAGCGCATTGGTAAGGGGAGCGAGACGTGATAGATAGGACTTGGGAGAGTCTGCATTAGGTTAGTCGTCAAATTAACCTGATAATCCATTAGCATAGAATTAGTCTAATTTTAGGTCGCGACAGCACCATAATTAAGAAATCGATTATCTGTTGTCAAGTCAAACCCTGCAGATAAGCATAAGTTTTCTAGCAAAGATTCATCACTTACCACATTAGCTCCTTGATTCTCATCTCACAGTTTCTTTTTGTAGGCTTCACACAGAAATCTACGATGTCTCGTCTAGTGACCAAATGAGCACTCATCTTTTGTAACCTCTCTCTTTCCCCTGGATTGTGACCTACTGCATTCGTTGCATTTTCCTCTGCTTTTATTTCTTCCACGATTCTCCGCTGCTAGTGTCGTTGAAGATGTAGATGTCGAAAACTTATCTCCACCTAAGACTTTTCTTCGCATCTCTTCATCCCTGATCCTACTCATAGCATTATCCAGAGTCAAATCATCCTTTATGGTGCTTGAAATTCCCTGCATGTGTTATAGCTTTCCGAAAGGGAAAATAGAAATAACATAGCTTGTAGCTTCATATCCAGATTTATGCATGCAAATTCTAACTTACATGTAACCTGCGTGAAACTGTTAATATGCTCTGTAACAGAACCTTTGCCAGATAATTTCGTATCAACCAACTTCTTTAGCAAAAACATTTGATTCAATGTGGATGGCTTCTCATAAATATTCGTTAAAATATCCATGGTTTCTTTTGCAGTCTTTGCTTTTGTGATGTGGTATCCTGTCTTTTTCGTCAAACCTAGACGAATCACACCTAACGCCTTTCGATCAAGAATTTTTTCCCTGATTCTGCTATTGGATCTACTTCCGCGAGTTCAGGTTTCCAACCTTCAAGTGGTGCATAGAAATCTTTCTGATAAAGATAGTCCTCTATTTAGAGTTTCCACCATCCAAAATCCTGCCCATCGAACGTATCGATTTTGATTTTATCTTCTACCATGCCGTTTGCTTTCAATCGAACTTCATCGAAAAACCCTCGATGCTCTCGATTAGCCAACCTAGGCTCTAATACTAGTTGATAGGAATCGGGCCCCTATTCTAGAAAAATAACCTAAGCAAAGAATACGCAGTAGCATAATATAATGATAAAAGAACAAAATCAGAAAAAACACACTAGAGAATTTGTTATCGAAGTTCACCCAAACTTGGGCTACATTTCCGCGCAGAGGCACTCTGCGAATCCATTAGTCTTCGAGAAAAGTATGAATACAACTGACGATCTTCTCACAAGATCGAAGCAAAAAGAAAAGGAGAACACTCAAGAATGCCGTCACGACCTTTTTTTTTCTCTCTCTCTACTCACTACTTCACGTGTTATATCTGCTCTTTTCTTCTGCGCTTTCTATCTGCTCTTTTCTTCTGCTTTCATCTTCTGATGGCTACAACCTATATATCCCTAATAAATATGGTGTATCTTTTAACCTAAAAGACAAGAAAAAGACAAAAGATAAAAATAAATTTTAATGATATATTTTGATATGTTCTAGCTTCACGCCAACATAAGTATGCTCAAAGGAAGGTGTAAATAGCCACATAAGGAGTTTGACCAGAATATGACTCTAATCGATAAGGATGAGGTGGGAACCGAATCTGATTAGATGAAAACATAGATGTGGTGGCGGTAAAAAAAGATTATGTCAACCAATATGTACTAGCTTTGATATTTATTTTTGGAGTTTGCTCCAGTGAAAGGAATATTAACCGCCCGACCTAGATAAATTAACAAGAGATGGTGTCAACAAATTCGTCATGGCTATAGCTTTCACATTGCGAATTGCTCCAGGGAAAAGGATATTAAATAAGAGGAAAACATTGTAATAAATACTTTGTTTTGGTGTTCTCAAGACTTCTTCCTTTGAGTAAGGCAAAGTTGGCAGAGAAACCTATGAAAAAAAAAAATCTTTCTTAATTATCGATGAGTCATAGTAAGAAAGAGATAATATATAAGGAATATGCAATCTCCTTCTTCGGCCCGTGACAATAGTGGGGCGCGACACATGACTTTCCGATGCATTAGTTTGATCTATCGTCCATTTATTCTTTTTACGAATCATTTCTTCAAGATGATGACTTGGTTTTATATGGAATCATATCATTAAATCGAATTAAAGTTTAAACCGCATTGGACTGAAAAAAAAAATCAGCATTACCTAGAGTACAAAACAATCTTCCTTGCGCAGCATCTTTATTGTTGAACTATTGTCTTACGAGAAATTTCCTTTGGGTGAGGTAAAGTTGGCGGAGAAACATTGTAGAGGGTCCAACAATGAACACAATATCTCCACATATCGTGAAACTTTGTTCATAGTTCAAGAATATCGCAGTGAAATGATATTGCATCAAATTTCTCAGTGTAGCGTGTGACCAATTGTTTTAGAAGTTAATATAGTTAGGACAAACAAATTAAATATGAGGATTCAAGAAACAATAATGGTGCGGATGATGTCACAAAATCGTCCTGCGTATTGTTCATGTGAATGCATGCGAGATGGAGATGTTTATTCCACCATATTTACAAGATTAATTATTAGAATTAAACAAAACGTATGGGTTGAAGATGACGTGACCAGAACCATCACCCTACATATCATCGAAAATCCTAAAAATGATTAAACGATAATCAACAACATGCAAGTTGAAAACATTATTATTTTTTCGATTGCTAAAAACTAAATTAAAAGTCCCCACATCTTTACATTGTCATTGATCAGGATCGTTGCTACATCATATATGATGCTATGATTTGCACAAGACTTTAATAACATTCTTTAATGCAATAAATGATAATAGGATTAACTAAATTAAATTTCTCAAAGTGAAAGATTTCACAAATCTAGGCTTTGATGGTTTGAAGTTCAATGAAAGACGACAATTTGAAGATTAGGACTTTCCTGACTTATTTAGGTTGCCGACAAGAGTGTCTAAGTATGTTGCTCAAAGGAAGGTATAAAAAAGCCACATAAGAAGATTAAACAGAATATTACTCTAATGATAAGTACGAGACGCGAGCTGAATCATGGCGGTGATAATAAGAGATGGCGTCGAGCCAATTCCTCCTACTTTTGATACTGGTTTTGGAGTTTGCTCTAGTGAAAGGAATAGGAAACGGCTAAGCTAGAGAAATTAATAAGAGATGATGTCAATAAATTCATCGTGCCTTTAGCATTAACATTGTAGATTGCTCCAGGACAAAGAATATTTAACAAGAGGAAAAGATTGTAATGAACAATTTATTTTGACTTCTCAACTTGGTGTAGAAACCTATGAGAGGAAGTTTCGCTTATATATACACATTCACTTGAACCTTTGGAACCATTAAGGAGGAAAGTGAAGGTGTAGAGTCTCCAACCATGTTTACACTATCTCCACATATTTGGAAGCTACTCCTTTCTTTTTGGTTACTTTGTTCTTGCAATGTTGTCAAATGCAGTTTCAATGACAAATTGGTGTCACAGGGCATTCAGCAGTGAGATCGACCCATATTCTTACGACCTATGGAGTGTTTATGGCGACATATGCCTTCATACATCAGACAATGGATACAATTACTATGTTCAACATGGTTCCCGCTATGGCCATGGAGCGTGCAATGGAGCATTAACAAGATCCGATTGTCATGATTGCCTGGACCGTGTTAGAGACATCCTAGATGATTGTGGCCTAAGCCGTGGAGCTCAAGTCCAGCTTCAAGACTGCAGAATAAGATATGAAGATTATCCATTTTTTG
This sequence comes from Rhodomyrtus tomentosa, assembly GCA_028455895.1. Classification (NCBI taxonomy): domain Eukaryota; kingdom Viridiplantae; phylum Streptophyta; class Magnoliopsida; order Myrtales; family Myrtaceae; genus Rhodomyrtus; species Rhodomyrtus tomentosa. Next base: position 39,679,917 of record JAPCWY010000003.1, on the reverse strand, counting down.
AATGATTAAGTTTGAGGTCTGGTTCAAAATTATACCCTACAATGTATGCACTTGGAAGAGCTACTATACACAAGAATAAAGCAACCTAACTAGCAATAAATTGAATGACGGTGGGTCTCTTTTATATAAGTTACTCCCTCTATATATAGTTCATGGATCATTTGTGGCATTTGGTAGAATTTAATGTCGAAGATGTGATTTGATCTTGGAAGAATTTTTTGCTAAGAAAATGGGATATACATGGGTCGTTAGACTCGCTACAGAGGCATTGGCTTATAGTTCGACAAAATTGTAGTGAAATGATACCACATTTGAGGTGAAGTGTGCATTCAATATATTGTAATTGTGGTAACATACAATTTTAATTCTTTGTTGTCGACAAAACTTTAAATTATGTATATGGAGAAAATTAGTGCGTGCCTCTTCTCTAGTACAAGGATAACAAGAAAGAATTATAATAAGGGAGGACATCACAAAAACGTATTGCATAATGAGTGAGTGAAAGAGAAGAAGAGATATGCTCATTCCACACACCTCCAGTAGCCATAGCGATTCAAACATCCAGTCCCCTGATTGATTGATCGTAACCACATACTTTCCTTAGGAGGGTCCATTTGTATGAAAGTAAATTATTTTCGAAAATTATTTTCCAACTTTCCAACATTTGAATGACGGAAAACTAACCGATATAAGGAATTTATTTTTTATAGATGTCGATCATCCTATGTAGCATGTCACGCCTCGCACCTATTGGGCACTCCAACATTTGAAACTTTTGCCCCCCTCTCTCTTCCCTCTCTGAAATGTAAGGATTTTTGCTGAATGCATATTGCAAAAGTTTTATGGGTATGTGAAAAATGTATTTAGAAACCATAAAAAGCAAGGCTAAAAATACCCACCCATGGGTAGCTCAATTGGTTAGGGCGTACCTGGAATTGTGTGATTAGGCGCAGTAGTCTCAGGTTCGATTCCCCAGCTGAGCACTTGTGATTTATGTAGGGGGCCATGGCGGTGGGTCACTGTGCTAGTTTTCCCCGAGAAATAGTTGAGGTACACGTAAGCTGGTCCAGACACCTCGGTTACCAAAAAAATAAAAGCAAGGCTAAATACAAGTGGAACCATTTGGGATTTGGCCCAGACACCCCGGTTACCAAAAAAATAAAAGCAAGGCTAAATACAAGTGGAAACATTTGGGATTAGAGTACAAAGAAATCAGTTGTGACTTTTGGATGCGTGGGCATATTTGAGATTCAAGTAAAAATTGAGTGTTTTTTGAAGGAAAAAATTAAGGTGAAATTAAGGGAAAGATATCGTCTAACCTTCCCCCAGAAGGTTAGGCCCTAGCCTTGCAATCCAGACCGTCCATGTTATGAATGGATAACCCAGATTATAACTAACAAAAAAATATATAAAATGTTCAAAAAATTGCGACTTAAAAACCAAAGATCTGGGCTGTCCTTCCAAAAATAGACAGCTTGGATTGCAGGTTAGGTGCCTAACCTTTTGGGGGAAGGTGAGACAATCCGGATCCAAAATGAAGACTAGACCTTCGAAGTTTTTTTAAATAAAGATTCCCACGTGAGAACAATATATTTTTCCAATTTACCATGATTGCGTGCAAAATTCATTTTCCATGAGAGCAAGACTGCAAAGGAAAAAAAACAGAATAAGAACGTTTTCCGATGTTTGCGTAACTGATCTAAAGTTCGGGACTTTCAGTTCAGAAAATCAAAAATCATCCGTTCATATCCCATCAATAGAGCGCAAATGCGAGCCTTTTTTGAAATTGGAATTTTAAAAAATTACCAAAATAGCATAAAATTACTCAATTAGGTGCCGCTCGGCATTCATTGAGTCGAGCAGCACCCAATTGGCACTTAGGCTGCCTAGTCAGGCCCGCTCGGCAGCCCAAATGTAGACCAGTCCTCCTATCAACAACCCAAAAAGAGGCCCAAATGGGTTTGGGATGTCGCTCGACAGCTCAAATGGCGAGCGGGATCCGAGGCCTGTCTAGGCAAGCGACCCAACTTTATTTTCTTTTTTATAATATTTAATTTATTTATAATTTTTACAAAATTATCAATTAAATAATAAACTATATTGTAATTGTGTAAATAATTAGTATTCATAAAATAAAGACGATGAGACATATGGAAAACATGAGATTTTCATAATTGAGAATAATCGTTAAAAACCACAATTACATCTAGTGATGATGTCGTCCTCCATCATGACCTCTTATTCCACAATTAGACCATCTCCGATGCTCAGGAGGTTGAAGCTCATGCCAACGATGAGGAGGATGTGTAGATGATGAAGGTATATCTTGTGGAAATATGCCACGGTCGAACTATGCATAGGAGGGCCTGGAGCGTAAGGAGGGAAATCCTCATACGAAGCCGGAGGAGTATGTGGAGTCCACTGTTGTGGATAGTCAGGAGACGCAAAAGCAGATCCCTCGGCATCGTCATCTTATGCCCTTGTGATGAGAGGCGAGGGTGGCCAAATCGAACTTGAAGAAGAAGAAAACCTGCAGGATGGTATTGACGTAGTGCACTGCGCAAAGCTTCGATTTACGCACTCGAGGTGTAGTATCCCTCCATTTCTACCAATCGGGAGCCTTGGTTGGAGTGGCCATGTGACATTTTGATTTCCAATCAACTTCAGACTCTGTAATGAGAAATTTATATATATCAAGTGATATATTTTAGTTGTATTCCGCCCAAATCTGATTAATTTGAGTTGGTTGGCCAAAGGGGAAAGGCTAACGCGAGACGAGGTACGTGGACCTAGGCGACTCGGATAAGAAATGACGCTTTGACCATAAGGATTGTTGAGCGAATATTTAGAACCACCAAAAGGCCGATCTAAGAACGATCAAGGATTACCATGCGAGTGTCATACGATTGGAGCGCGGGTGATGCCGCTTAACCAGCGTATGATTTGCAAAATTATCCTGAATCGGACTATGACGATCGAGACCATAGGGACTAGTGATAAACCCTCACAATTACATGACAACCAAAGCTGCTATGAATTAACGAGCCCTAAATGTGATATGAATCACGGGATCGATACGCGTAGTGTCTACAAAAGTCACCCGTCAGTTCGGGAAAGGCTGGAATCACGTTTGATAGAGAAAACTATCAGAAATGAGTCCTGAAAAGTTTAAAATGGAAAATCAAGAATTCCAACGTCATTTGAATTGACCGTCGCCCTATCGAATAATCTTGGAACGAGAAAAACGACGTTTTGAATGTTGGGGGTAAAATGACCGTTTTGCCCTTCAGGCTTGGGACTTTGCCTTTATAATTGAAGAAGGGAAAAATGGGCATTACACCCTCCCTTGGCTGCTGAAAATCAAAGGGGCTGGTGAGCCATTGGATATTCATTGGTAAAGCAAATGCCGAGTGTCACAAGATCAAGGTAGTCATGTCAACCTTTTCCACACCCAACATTCAACACAATTGACCAAGCATTTGAATATAGCCTTCCCTCTCTCTCTCCTCACCCTCATTCGGCCAGACCCTCTCTCTCCATCACCGAGCATCACCATCTTCTTCCTCTTGTTTGCTGTTGCTCGCCGACCAGACCCAGCACCGCTGTTCGCAGCCCACGACCGGCCCTTCCGACCACTTACCGATTGTCGGTCGACTATCACAGCAAAGCTCCATGTCTTGCCGGACTCCTCCAATAAGAATCAGGTCGATTGGAGCACCGAGGAGTTCTGGGCAAGAGATTTCCCGAGAGCCGACAGAATCGGGATAAACCTGAAGTAGGTCCGATTGTTACCCCTTTTCATGGCCGAAATCTTTGATTCTTGAGTTCAAATTTCGTGGAAACTCAGTAGACATGTATAGGATTCTGTGGTAAAAATTGGGGATTTATTTGATAAGTGTTTGACCACAATCCGGCCTTGTACATTTTACCCAGAATCTGCCGGAATCTGACGTTGGGCATTCCGGCGAGCTTCAACGGGAATCCAGCGTCCATTTGACTCGAAACTCACGATGTGCCTCCCAAACCCTTAGGTAAACATTATAAGAGGTAGAATAGTGTATAATTGATGGATTTGGAGTAGATTAGAACCAATTGGACCCGGCATGAACAGAACCGAATGGAACCGGTTCAATGCCCGGCCAAATTGAATCTGTTAAGGGCCTTGGATGATGGTTTGTGCTGCAAATTGATGTTTCTGATGTGAAGAGATGATGAAGGTTGAGTCATGGATGATTAGGATTGATGGATTGAGGAATTGGGTACGGAAATTTGACGAATTGGTTGAAATTCTAGGTTGCGCGACAAGTCCGGGCGTGGACCTTGGTTGGCCGAAACTTAGGTGATCCAAGAAGGCAAAATTTGAGTTGCGAGCTAAGGTAAGGGAATTCCTAAACCGAGGCTAGGGGGATTGGACTCGATTGGGTAAGTCGACGGTCCATTGGAATGATTTACGAGAGATTGCCAAATGGGGTAGTTTGGATATGTCCTAAGACGTTAAGGAATGATTGTGTGACATTGCCTATGCCTGAGTTGTTTGTCATGTCTGTATACCATTTGAATTGATTTGCATGCCACGAAATTTATGAAATACATTTGAATGCGCACTTGCCAGTGAGTGTGAAATTGAATTGAAAATCAAGGCATACGATATGATGTGGCATGAGCATGACGTAGCGGGGCCCTGAGGCGTGTGAGATGCGGGGCGGGAGGTTAATACCTTGATGCGATGAGGTCGCGGGATGAAGTATGGTTAAGTGGCGCCCTGATGCGACGAAGTCGCGGGGTTGAGACAGCCACGGTCCTGATGCGAATTATTCGCGGGACGGAGTATGAGTTAATGAGCTTTGTCTGGAGATTCATGGGGACCTGATGCGTTTACGCGGGTTACCGATGACGGTTTGATGCGTTTACGCGGACCGGGCCTGAGGCCACTAGTTCGCAAGCTAGAGAATGAGGCAGGCGGAGGTTGATGGATGTGGTGGAATGGCAGATTGAGGGTACATGTGCATATGAGTGTGACACGAGATCATAAATGCATGCCTATCTTCTGTATGTTGTTGTTTATGGAATTATGATTGTTATGCCTATGTGTTCATGAGTGTGGATCTGTTGAGGGATGCGACTACTTAAGTGGACTATCAACCTGACCTAGGTTAAGGTTTTTCTTACTGAGATGTGTATCTCACCCCTTTTGGGGAAACCTTTACTTTACAAATTCTAGGTCATAGTTATGTGGCCAATACGTTTTGGGGACTCAAAGGAGATGACGGCGTACTATGATGAGTTCTCGGATAGGCAGGGGAACGTATATGTGAGGAAATGTATTGTAGTATGGGTGGACGAGGGTAAGCCTGACTGGAAGCCTAATAGATTCGAGGCGTGGTTTAAGAAGGAAGGGGATTCACAGGTAGGGCTGCTGAGGCCTCGACTGGATGATTTGGTTGTGAATTAGGTGAATTTTCATGAGATTATTGTATGGTTGCTCATTGTCTATCATTGTGGATTGATGATTGTGAGTATGCTTACTAAATGCATATGCCTTGCATCGAATGTCATTTTTATGAATGATGAATTTGATTGCCTCGCATGCCGTTTACTACTAACTCAATGCATGGGCTTGTACTTAATCATGAAGTCTTGAAATGGTAAGGAATTGGGCATGCTTGATAATCTTGATACCCTGATGCGTTGAGACACGGGGTTGTGATGGCTAGTACCCTGATGCGTTGAGACGTAGAGTTGTGGTGGCTGATGTCCTGATGCGTTGAGACACGGGACAAGATTGATTATTGTCGACACAGGCCTGGAGTGACAATGAAAACCTAAAGCGTTTAACGCGGGTTCGTATTTATGATGGTATAAGGCGTAAAGACGCGGACCGAGCTTGAGGCGTTTTGACGCGGGCGAGAATCTTGAGGTAATTCTGGAGGATGAACTGTATGAATTGTGTTACCATGCCTGTCTTGAGTGATAAGTTATGTTGATATGCTTGCTTGATTATCAATCGTTTGATTCCATATGACATTTTACGACTGATGGTTGCCTTATGTTGTTGTGCGTGCTCTTGCTCATTGTCTGCATTCATCTGGGTGTACTGTCAGCCTGACTTAGGGTTAGGACCTATCTTACTGAAATGTCAATCTCACCACATCGTGGGACCTTACTTTTTTAGACCCCAAACACTGAAAAAGCTACCGACTCGTTTAGGCGATCCGAAAGAAATGACCGCTTATTTTGATGAGTTCCCACACGGTCGGGTTATCGTGTATGTGAGAAAATGTATAGTTGTGTAGGTCGACAAGGGTAGTAAGGACTGTAAACAGCATAATATTGAGGCATAGTTTTGTAGGGTAGGTGAGGTTACCACCGACCCGTTGAAGTCTACGAAGGTGTCTCGAGGAGTCATCCCTAGCTGTTGTCATCCCACTCGAAATTCTGTAGAGGTAGAGGTGTCTGTGGTGGGCTCGAGGAACGTACCTAAGAAGATTCCAGCCCTGGAAGATACCGAGGAAGTGATAGTGATCGACGCCTTAGAGGATGAGCTAGAGGATACTATGATGGATGACACTGTGGATGAGCGCTCCGAGACTTTTTCTGACTACGAACCGGACAAGGATGTGGACGAGACCGATGAGTCTAGTGATTCGACCTAGGGGTTTCCTGACTTACTTTATAGTCTTTTGATGATGACCCTCGTTGGTCGGTGATCTTTTGGGGACTTAGAACTATTGTTGACTTTTGGTTAAATCCTGTTAGCCTCGACCCGTCTGCAGGGTTAGTTGACCTGCGCTTTTGTATGGACTCATGATGTTATATGCATATATATTATATTCTCGTTATCCAAGTTTCCATCAATGTTTGTACAGAGGAGTTGTTTATTTCGTTTCCGCTTGTTCGCTTACATTATGCATCTCCCAACAAGTATTACCTGGGACTCGAGAGTAAAGTTAAGGGAGTTGCGCGCTCGTGCCTAGGGTGCGGGGTGTGACAATTCCAACATCTGAGCTATCTCCACTCAATATCTGAGCTAGAACTAGCTTTTGAGTCCCTCAGAAATCCCATCTGAGCCAAACATTTTTTATGGATTTCAATCATATGTATCCCCGCACCAAAGGAAAATTTGCAAATCAAGTATTCCATGGCATTGTCTCGTAACTTAAGATTACTTGGATTATTTTGTCAACTTCAAAATCATCTAGGGTTTTTCTCAACAATCTTCCCCTTTTGATAGTGACAAAACCATCCACAAAAGTAACAATGATTTGGGTAATAAAGATGAGCACCTAGAGTCTAGTTATTCTTTTGTAGAGTCTTGCTAAAAACAATTTCATCAATATGTTCTTTGTTCTTCTAGTAAGAATAAGTTCTGAAGTTCAAAAAAATTGATATTTCAATATTGCGAACGATCTCAGAACTTTCAATAATGATTGAAAATTTTGATTTTAAGCATAAATATATTTTTAGAGCGTAAACATGTGATTCTAATTGATTTTTCTAGAAACTTCATCACATGTATGACAATCTTGAGAGACATGATAAGTGTGAACACAACGCTTGATATTTAGAAAAACTACACAATAGCTCAGAACTTGTAGCTATAACACATGCTCAGATTATGGTGATTTAAACATGCTCAAGTTAACCTGTTTTGGCAAATATGTTACCAAACATACAGATTAATAAAATAGGTTCAAAGTGAAGAACTTGTTCATCTGTTCGGCTTAAGAAATAAAAAATATTTCTTTTCGGATCTTGTTTTTGATGAACATGGGAACTGGAGTTCTCATATTTCTATTTGTGAAAAAATTGTGAAGCTGTATGCATATCTTCTCATGCATAACCTCTTTGTATGTATTCACATAATTTTCACAACGGTTGTACCTATATGCACATCTTCACATGTTTACTATGTTTGTATGTATTCACATACTTTTCACAACTGTTGTACTTGATACAATATATCATTCACAGAATATATATAGTATGACATTCACGATGCATAATATATTTTCACAAAGCATAGCTAATTATGTGCATAACTTCTTTATATTGTAAACCTATTTGTAACCTTCTCTTCTCCAAAGCTTGAAAAGTCAAAGCTTTACTGATGACATAAGGAAGAAATGTCATCTCACATGTTTGGAGCTAGAATAAGTTGACAAGAAGATGGATATCATGGAGAAGGAACTTATCTTGAAGATATCCTATTTGTCCAACTCTGCCATACTCCAGTCTCAGCTTGAAAATTCCAACAATCATTTAGGCTAATTCCAAGATCATCACACAACTCAGATAAGGTGATTTCAAATAAAATATGTTCTTACAAAATTCATTCCATTTGATTATGTGTAGGATATTCCAAGCTTAATTTTTCATTCCATCACTAAAGTATCATCAAACTACTATTTCAGTACTGCTGAATAGCTTTTCCAATCAATTTCAACCCCATCAACTTACCAACCAGCCCAAAAAGACTAAAATGATTTTTCAAATATTTTTCCATCTTTTTGGTGTTTAGCTCTGGTTATTATTTTGAGAATACATTTCTGGATGTTTGGTGTTGTAAATTGAATATTTTGTTGGATGTTTGGATATTGCACTTTGAATTCCAATAGCATTTATGATCAATACATGCACACTTGTTATTTCGTATTACTGTGATTTACTGTTCAGGGGGAGTAACTACTTATAATCAGTGTTATGTTTCACCTTTTTGTGCTTTATTGGATGGTTATCGAATTAAGGTAGAGTGAACCTCCATCTTTGTGCTTTCATGATTATGTTTGAACTTTTAGATCATTTCTTGAACCTTTTATGCTGATGGTAAAAAGGGAGAGAAGATACAAAAAGTTACATACATAGTATGCAAGATATTGTGCAAATAGGTCATCCACTTCAATGCTTAATTCTGTTTTGAATTTTCTTAGATTTGTCTTGTATTCTCCTTGTTTGAACAGAATGTCCCATAATGTATCTATATCATATACATCTTCCTTATTTCTTGATTTCCAGCAATTACACTCCTCCTCCCGACTCTTAACTTATTCATCTATTTCATTACTTTCTTGTACTGACAGTTTTTCATGAGCCTGTATTCTAGTTAAAATGCAGCTTGGATCAAGTTTATTTTGTTCAACTATGAACCTGACATACTTAGCTCTGGCAATGTCTTGCTTGTTTTCTTTGCAGAAGGTTATGAGATCTGAAATACTGAAGCCATTCAGAACAGAGTCAATACCACGCTGGGATTCTTTTCCCTTCAATGATGCTTTCTTTAGTTCTTCTTTAGTTGGTTTCGATGCAAATTCAATAACATCCTCTTTCGAGACAAATTCGTTATTTGTTATCAATGTTTTTACGGATTTCTTATTGTCTCCCTGTTGTTTGACTTTTACATCTTCTTTAACAGCTCTGGCAAGTCTTTTTTTAGCTCAAGATAAAAAGCAGCCTTCTCATTTGTGAGAGATTTTACCTTTTTAGTAAGCTATTCCGACTCTAGCATCATGTTGTTGGTACTCTAATGTATTGATGTAAGCAGTGTGAGCTCTTGAAGGAATGCTATCGAAGTCAATTTTGAAAGTTCCTCCAATTTATGATTGATGATTCTTTAGAGATTCTCCATTTTTCTTTCTATGTGATCTAATTTAAGAAAAATCACACTGGCCTTTTCTGTCAAATTCTTTGTCATTACTTTTAATTCATCAGACAATCTCTCTTTGAGTTCACTAGTTTCCTGAAAAAGTAGCTTGTATAATTCATGAGTTTGATGTTTCAACACATTTTGAAAGTATAAAACTTCCTTCAGTAATTCGATATATGTGTCCTTGTTTAGCTCTTCCTCTTTTTCTTCGGATCCAGTTTCCATAGGTTCCCCTTGACAAACAACTCCTTTGTTTTTATCAAGTTGAATGCCATCCTCTCTGTTTTCGTGCATAAATCCATGATACTCGTCTATCATTTCCTTGTGATAGATTTCTTCTTCATCCATTCTGGCTTCTAATTCAGCCTATCTTTCCTTATCTTCTTTCTCAGTGAACTCATCAAAATCAAGGCGATTTTCTAAACCACTCAGAGTGATTTTAAGATTGTCAAAGGGTTTCTTTGAGTTAGTAGAATTTTTGGAAGTCAAAGAGGATGATGAAATAGGTTTTAAGAAGTACTGCTCTTTGGAAGTCACAAGAACAGAGATGCATGTACTTCTTTTAAAGAAGATGTTTAAATAGTAGAGCTACTGGAAATTATTTGGAAGTAAAGATATCTGAAGATATGACTGAAGCAAATTTGGAAAGAATATGCTCAATTGATCACTTTCAGATTAATTAATTAAATCAATCACGACAATCAGTATGATCAACACGATCACAAGATTTTTCAGAATATCTAGAAAGATTATGATGATGTGTAACTTATTTGTTGCCCAAAATAAAACTGCTTACACGCCAAAAATTTGAATGATCAAACCTTTAGCCATTTCAGCTCAAAATGTGTCATCTTCAGATGATACTTTAGGTTTTGAGTTCTTTGTAGCCACAAAGCTTCTTCTGATGAAGCTTTGGCATCCTTTGTTTCTTCCGTATATGGCTTTAAGCTCAGAAGTAAAATCTTCCTGTCTAAATAAAAGCTTAAATAGGCATTATATTAATACCTAATTCTTGTCTGATATTTTCAAATGTGTTCTTATCAAGTGGTTTGATGAATATGTTAGCTAATTAATGCTTTGAATCAACAAATTGAATGCTAATATCACCATTATGCGCATGATCATGAATAAAATGATGCTTAATTTCAATATGCTTATCTCGTGAGTGCAGAATTGGATTATTGGTAAGATTGATTGTGCTGGTGTTGTCACATTTCATTTCTGCATTGTGAGATTAGACACCAAAGTCTTTCTGTTGCTGCTTCATCCATAGGATTTGTACACAACAACTTCCCAATGCAACATACTCAGCTTCTGTAGTTGATAGAGTTACAGTGTTTTGTTTCTGAAAAACCCGGACATCAATATTGATCCCAGAAGTTGACATGTTCCTGAATTACTTTTCCTATCTGACTTGCCACCAGCAAGATCAACATCTGAATATCCATGTCAAGTAAGATATGAAGTCTTAGGATACCATAGTCTTAAGTTAGGATAGGTTCCTATGCACTTGATAATTCTTTTGACAGCACTATGATGTGATTTCTTAGTGTCTGATTGAAATCTAATACACATGCATACACTTAAGATAATGTCAGGTCTAGAAGCAGTGAGATATAGTAATGAACCGATCATGCTCCTATAAAGCTTCTAATCAATCTATTTGCCATGTTCATCCTTGTCTAACTTGGATGAAGAAGACATTGGTAAATCAGTCTTCTAGCAATTTTCCTCACCGAATTTCTTTACTAGTTCAAGAGCATATTTCTCTTGAAGTATGAAAGTGCCTTGGTTAGTCTGATTGACTTGCATCACCAGAAAAAATGTTAGTCCTTCCATCATGCTCATCTCAAATTCATTTTGCATGATCTGAGAGAATTCCTTGCAGATACTTTCGTTAAATGATCCAAATATAATATCATTTACATAAAACGGAATAAGTAAGATTTCGTTACCTTCCTTTTTGAAAAATAAAGTTGTATCAACTTTACCTTTTTCAAAACCTTTGATCGTAAAGAAATTACTTAACCTTCCATACCATGCTCGTGGTGCTTGCTTGAGTCCATATAGGGCTTTTTGAAGTCTGAAGACATGATATGGATTTTTTGGATCTTCAAAACCTGGAGATTGATCAACGTAAACTTCCTCCTTGAAATATCTATTCAGGAATGCACTTTTGACATCCACTTGATATAGTTTGAAGTCGTGATAGCAAGCATAGGCGAGTAAGATTCTGATAGATTCCAGTCTTGCTACTAGGGCATAAGTTTTATCATAGTCGATTCCCCCTTCTTGAGAGTAGCCCTTAGCAACAAGTCTTACCTTTTTCTGGTCACCTTGCCTTTATCATCCAGTTTGTTTCTAAATATCCATTTGATTCCTATAACAGGATGATCCATTGGTCTTGGTACCAATTCCCAAACTTTATTGAGTTTGAATTGATGTAACTCTTACTGCATAGCTTCAATCCAGCTTTCATATTCAAGAGCTTCTTCAATTCTTTTGGGTTCAAACTCAGAAACCAGAGCAAATACATTTATTGCATCCTTCAGTTTAGATTTGATTATGATTCCTTCATCAATGTTTCTAATGACTTGATCTATGGGATGACTGGATTTGTATTTCCAATTCTTCTTTGATTTTTCAAGAACATGTCGATTGATTACTAAGTATTTGGATCTTCAAAAGTTGCAATTGGTTGAATATTTTCTATGTTCTGAGAACATTCGGCTGCTTCTTCAGTCTCAAATGACGAGTTCTGTTTCTTAGATGATTGATACCAATCATCTGACGCTTATTCTCAGTAATGATCTTTTGAGTAGTGTACTCATATTTTAATTTCACGTTCATGGATTTTTCAACTGTTTGAGATTTCTTGTTGAAGACTCGATAGGCTTTGCTTGAAGTAGAATATCCCAAGAATATTCCTTCCTCTGATCTCTCATCAAACTTACTTGGCCGATCACTTGAGTTTTTAAGAATATAGGATTTGCAACGAAAAATATGGAAATATGAAATATTTGGCTTTTTTTCCCTTTGTAAAGCTCATAAGGGATTTTCTCAAGTAATGGTCTAAGAAAAACCCGATTTATAATATAACAAGCATTAAAAACGACTTTAGCCCAAAAATAGAATGGAGCTTTGCTTTCAATTAAAAAAGTTTGTCCCATTTCATGTAAAAATCTATTATGTCTTTCAACAACTCCATTTTACTGTGGAGTGTATAGAGATGAAAAATTATACTGAAAACCATTTTGATCACAAAACTCTGCAAAGTATTGATTTTCAAATTTCCTTCCATGATCAGTTTTGATGCATGAAATAGAGTAGCCTTTTTCGTTTTGAACTTTCGTTGAAAAGGTTTCAAAATTTGAGAAAGCATCACTTTTATGTGCAAGAAAGAAAATCCAAGTAAATTTGGTATAATCATCCCAATGACTAAACAGTACTTTTTACCTCAAATGCTCCGAGTTCTAGTATGTCCAAAGACATATATGTAATAATTGCAGAGCATGATTAGTTGATACTTCATTTATGGATTTGTAAGAACTTCTTACTTTTTTTCCAAGTGCGCAAGCTTCGCAGTGCTTGGTTCTTTCAAATTTGGCTTCTAGGAATCCTCTTACTAGGTTCTTTTTTGAGAGCTTTGATATTTTCTTGAGGCTTATATGTCCCAACTTCCTATGCCAAAGTTCTGGATCGTGTTTAACAGATAGAAGACATTATTTTCCTCAGACGATATATCCAGAAGGTACATGTTGCCACGTCTTCGTCTAGTGAACGAAGATTGATTGTCTTGAGTTGTACCTGAGCACTTATTTTATGCAAAATTAACTTTATATCCAATATTGCATAATTGGATAATACTAATAAGATTGAAATGCACACACTTAACCAATGAAACATTATTGATATAAAGATTTCTAATTTTCACAGTTTCTTTGCCAATAATTGTTCCTTTGTTATTACCTCCAAATGAAATGTTTCGATCATTGAACATCTCAAGATTGATGAATTTTGTTGCATCTCCAGCCATTTGTTGGGAGCAACCACTATCGAGGTACTATTTATTTTTCTTTTGCATTGGTACCTGCAATGATCAATGAAATTCAAGTTTTCTTTGGTATCCAGATCTGTTTGGGTTCTTTGGGGTTAGAAACATTTGCATATCTAAGAGTGTCTGGAGTTGACCTTTTGATTTTAGAATAATAACTCCTAGAATGTCTAGTATCACCATAGTTTGAACAACCATATAGATCATGACCTTTGAATTTTACAAACAGTTTCTAAAATGACTCACGTAAGATTTCTTAGGTGGTTTTCTTGTGACATTCTGATTTTCAGTCGATTTCAGGCTCAGTAATGAGAAGTGTGTATCTGGAGATGTATTTCAGTCGTATTCCGCTCGAACCTGATCAATTCGAGTAGACCGACCAAAGGGGAAAGGTTAACGCGAGACGAGGTACGTGGACCTGAGGAACTCGGATAGGAAATGACGTTTTGACCATAAGGATTGTCGAGGGGATATTTAGAGTCACAAAAAAGGCTGATCCAAGAATGATTAAGGGATGCCTTGCGAGTGTCACACGATTAGAGCGTGGGTGACGCCGCTTAACCAGCGTATGATTTGCAAAATTTTCCTAAATTGGATGGTGAAGATCGAGACCTTAGGAGCTAGTGATAGATCCTCACAATTACATGACAAGCAAAACTGCCATAAATTGACGAGCCCTAAATGTGATATGAATCACGAGGTCGATACGCGTAATATCTACGAAAGTCGCCCGTCGGTTTGAGATAGGTTGGAACCACGTCTAATAGAGAAAACTATCAGAAATGAGCCTTGAAAGATTTGAAGTGAAAAATCAAGAATTTCAACGTTATTTGGATTGGCCGTCGTCCTATCGAAGGTTTCCGAAACGAGAAAAATGACGTTCTGAACGTTGGGGGTAAAATGATCGTTTTGCCCCTCAACCTGGAAGCTTTGCCCATATAACTCAAGAAGGGAAAATTGGACAATAAAACCCCCAAGGGCTGCCGAAATTCAAGAATAAAAATGAGCCATTGGATCCTCTTGATAAGAACAATGGACAAGTATCACAAATCCAAGGGTGCAGATCACTTCATCAATAAATGTCACCTACCAATCAACTCAATTGACCAAATTTTTTGGATAATCAAAGCTCTCTCTTTCCTCTCTCTCCTCACTCCATTTTCGGCAGAAACCACCCCCCTAATCAACCAAGCAACTTCTTCTTCTTCCTCTAGTTTCTACTGCTTGCCTGATCAGATTTTGGTTCACACTTCGCTAGCCACCACAAACCGACCTTGTACATTTCACCCTGAAACTGACTTGGAGGAACCAGCGATCAGTTCTGGAGCTTTTGTTCGGTGCCCACGAGGGCCACTTCGGGCCACCAACTGCCGCCGGCCGACCACCACAGCATAGATCCGCCTCTTGCCGACGTCTTCCAGCTTGAATCAAGTCATTTTGAGCTCTGTGGAATTCGGGACAAGCATTCTCCCACAGGTCGAAAGAATTGGAGCCAACCTGAGGTAGGTCTGTTCCTCAATCCATTTGAAGGTCAAATTCTTGGATTTTAAAGCTCAAATTTGGTGAAAACTCAGTAGACATGTGTAGGAATATGTGGTAAAAATTTAGAATTTATTTGATAAGTTTTTTACCATGAACCACCAATGTATATCTTGCCCAAAATCTGCCTGTTAATGACCAAGGAAGGATCCGACGACTTCAAAGGGTTTCCGGCAACCAATCAAGCTCAAATCTTTGGTGAACCTCTTGGATCCTTAAATAGACATGTTAAGAGATAGGATGATGAGTAAATAATGGCAATAGAGTTGGTTTAGAGCTGATTGTGCCCGATTTGCACAGAACTAAGAAGGACCAATTTGGTTCTGTGCAAGGCGGGGCAAAATCGAATTGTTGGAGGCTAAGGTTGGTAATATTGAGTTCCAAATTGGTGTTTATGATGTGATGAGATGTTGAGGGTTGTGTTATGGGCAATTGGGATTGATGGATTGAGGAATTAAGTATGGAAATTGATGAAATTGGTTGAATATGTTAGGTTGCGCGACAAGTCCGGTTGTGGACATTGAGGGTTGAAACCTTGGGGGTCAAGAAGAGTAATTTGTGTCACCAAATCAAAGGTAAGGGAATCCTAACTTTATGCTAGGAAGATTGGACTCCATTGGGTGAGTCGAAGGTTGAATCGAATGAATTATGATAATTTGTTCAAGTAGGTAGCTTGGTTGCATCCTAAGATGTTATAGGATGGTTGTGTATAACATTATCTATGCCTGAGTCGTTTGCCATGTCTGGATTTCAATTGATTTGCTTTGCATGCCATGAGTGTCAATTGTGCTTGAGTCGCACCCATGTTTGTATGTGAAATGAAGTAAAGTAGTATGACATGAGCATAGCATGGCATGGCCCTGATGCATGTGAGACGCAGGGCGGAAAGTTGAGACCCTGATGCGACGAGGTCGCAGGGTGAAGTATAATTAGATGGCGCCTTGATGCGACGAAGTCGCGGGATTGAGATAGCCATAGTCCTGATGCGATCTAATCGCGGGACAGAATATGAGCTCATAAACCCTGCCTAGAGATAATTCGGGACCTGATGCATTTACGCAGGTCATTGACGATCGTCTGATGCGTTTACGTGGGCCGAGCCTGATGCGATCTAATCGCGTGCTAGAAATGCAACAGGTAGAGGTTGATCGATGTGGCGAAATGACAGGCCGAGCATATATATGCATTTGTGTATGATATGAGATCATAAATACGTGCCTGTCTTCTGTTTGTTGTAAGTTATTGGCCGTTGGATCCTGGAGCATTTATGAATGAACGGCAGGGACGGGGATGTTCGCGTGCTCGCCGAGTTCGGGGAGTGACATCCCCGTTCGATTTGGTATTAGAGCAAGATCAGCTCAATCCAAGGTGATTGAGATTTGGAGTGATAAGGAGCAATGACTTAAGGATAGTTAGATATTGAGGTCTATAGGACTAGGCCTGGATTGTGAGTCTCGAGGACATAGGCTTGAATTTGTGTACACTTGAATGGTCCTAGAGTTGATTTTAATTGATGATCTTGAGTTAGATGGTGATTAATGTTCAAGTGGTAGCAAGTTGTGATTGGAGAGTCATAAGCATGGACTTTGAGATAGTAATTGTGCTCAAGGATAGTAGAAAATTACTTTTGAATGAAGGGTCAATTGAGGTGTATGGTTGCAATCTTGATTTGCCTATGACCCAACTTGAGGAGTATGAGTCATAAAGAGATGACTGATATTAGTTTATTCAGGCTTGATTGCATGATATTTTGGTGGTTTAGCTATTAATTATTATTGACAGCTTTGTGTAATATGAGTTGAATTGAATACGAGAAGTACTTGAATCGAAAATCAGTTGTGATTAGATGCCTAAGAAGTTAACCTGAATGTTGACTGGACTTGAGATGTGTAATGGAATATAGGCAATTGATCTGCGAGATGTGATGGTCATTGGTGGAATTAGAACTCTTAAATGGATAGGAATTGATATGAAGGCACTTTTGTTATGACAAGTGGTGAGGACAGTCATGTTGTGCTTGAGTTTGTGGCTTGGAAATGAAAGTCGATGAGGGTGCATGCAGCAACTTATCGCTGTTGGACTTAATAAATCGTCGCTTAGTATTAGACAAGTTGATGAGATACCTACAAACTGTGATGAAACATGGTATGGGACATGTAGAACGGGGCTTTCTTCGTAGATGTATGGCTTGGGACAACTTGCATCGGCCAGGTCTGATGAAGGCGGGGAGTGATCGCCGAGACAGAGAGGTCCGGACAAGGAGCGGCTCCTAACAGGCTTCTAAGATGGCAGGGGCAAGAATGACCCAAGTCATAACTTGAAAGGGGAAGCCTAGGTATCAAGTTGAGTCCAATTGTGGATAAGGAATGTATGACACGGGATTGATTCTCATCGAGGATGATTGAAAGTGGCATGACCGACGTAATTGTGCCTATGAGTGGCATGGTTGAAAGCTTCGTGCTTGATGGTGGATGCCCTTGGAAAGAGAAAATTGATGGTTGTGATGGGTCTGTTAGGCATGTTTGGTGATTTGCCTCGTGTGATAGGCTTGGCCTAGATATAACTGAGAAGTTAGATGATGTATGGGTTTATACCTGTGGAACCGAGGCCTATTGAGGTGAGATAGTCTGTTGTGACTCTCCTAGAGAGGCGGACGCCTTTAGTCCTAGAATATGAGTTTTGACCCAGTGAATCGCTGTTTTGAGTACTTGTGTGATAGTTACCTAGTTGAGGCTGGCCTAGTAATGGCCGTCAGTTGAGAAGTTGCCTCAATGAGGCTGGCTTGAGGAAGGATTACGGATCAAGGATGATTTGAGATCCTTGAACATTTGGCAATTAATTGAGAACTGCTTGAGAACCATTAGAGAGATGGTTGATAGTGAAAGATATTAAGATGAACAGCCCGAGATTGATAGACTTGAGTAGATGACTTGAGTCTTGGATTCCTAGAGGGAATCATAGTGGTCAAGTGACATGATAACCTAACAAGACTGAAGGATCAAGTTCTGGTCGCTAGGTTCGCGCTTGGCTTGCATATGTGAGATACGAAAAGATCCAAGACTAAGATGAATCATGAGAACTTAATGAGGTTGAACGATCAAGGTGTGGTTGTAGAAGAGCATTGGGTTCGAGGATACGTGGTGTGGAAGATCCGAATATTGAAATGGATCATAGAATTGTGTAGAGATTGGCGAACAAAGTATGTGCACTAAAAGAGAATATGGCTCGATCGGTTGATCGTACGAGACCCAAGAGCTGAATGGGTCGTGAGAACTTTAAATGGAATGGAAAAATTATTGATTAAGCAAGCTTGGAGAGGAGCTGCCGTGATTCTCTAAATCATTGGGGTGATAAATGCTTGTGCTGACGAGTTAAGTGATGAAAGTCAAGACGAAGGTGACTTTGAGTAAGTCTTTTTGAGTTGAATGCGTGGGTAGGACCATGAGAGCTTGAAAAAGCTTGTAAGATTATGTATAAGGCTGAAATTGATTGAGCCAGATTGAGGGATGAAGTTCGAAATTTTCTCCCTCTGGATTGAGGATTTTGTGAGAAAATCTCAGAAATTTTGGGCACATTGAAGAAGGAAAGTGACCCTAGCAGTCTAGCCCTAAGAGGCTATTGAGGATTGGTGAAAGGTCAATAGAGGAAGGAATTCCTCGAAGGCATGAGATCTGCTTAGACCATCTCTGTTGAGTGGTTTGATGAAAAATATCATCCTGGGGTTGCTTGAGAGCAAGGTCTGTTTAGATCCGGATACTGTTGTAAGGATAATAAGATGATCGACCGGTGCGAGATAGAGTTTTCAAGGTCGCTTAGACATATGGTAAGGGTGGTAAAGGACCCTTGAATAAGATGAGTAAATCTTTGAATGGATTGGACTTGAAAATCTTATGGTTGGATATTATTCCTGATTTTGAGGAAAGGTGATAGGATTTAGCAAGAGAGGAGGATGATCAAAAGACTTATGAATAAGGAAACTCCTGCTCATGGATTAGAGCAGGGAGATGTTCATTATAAATATGGAGCGTGCCTATGGGAAATGGATGATTACCTAGGCGTAAGGCACATGGTGGAAAGCAAGTAGTAAGTCTTTTCTGTTGAGAATAAGATCAAGGAAGAATCGGCATGTTAGGTTGCCTAAAGTTAACGGTTCCCTGGGATCGGTTGGTTTTATTGAAATAATGAGAAATGAAATCACGAGTTGTTGTTCCCTAAAGAATAGGGCATTGATCTTAAAGGGCGACTGGCCGATGAATTGGTCATCGACGAAAAGAAAAAGTGAACGGACTTGGTAGTCCTGAATGGTCGTGATTCTAGTAAGTGGTGTAGTAAATGAAAAGAACGCTTAGAAAATACTTGCAAAGTGATTTGAAGTGATCGAATTGACCATTCGATAAGTGAATGGGTGGAGACCCAAGGACGAACAGATATTGTCACTAGAGGTGACTGAGTTATGGGAAAGAGAATGTGAAAGCATGGTGGCATTTGAGTTCTGGAGTAAAGGTATCGCCATTGGCGCAGACTCCAAGATTGTCGTCCTATGGAATGAGAAGGACAAGGTGAATTGGAAGCAAGGAAGATGCCACGGAGTGGTGTAGTTTCTTCCTTAGGGTAAGAGACCCTATTGTAAAAGGAAGAAAAGCTCTGAATTATCTTAGTATGATGATTAAGTGTCTGTACTGAGAAAGAGGACGCGAGACTTGAGTGATTCCTGAAAGTGAGATCTGAGAGACTGTCTTGAAGACAATGTTGAATTTCAGGATGATGTCGATATTCAGTGGAACAAATGGGATTGGATAAGGTCGACTTAGTGAGTATGGAACTCAGAGACTAAAGCACTAACGCTTCTCGTGAAAAGAGTGACAAGAGCAAACAAAATACCGTACGGTCCTAGAAGAGACCCATAACGACAGAGAGCGAAGTTCCGAGCTCTCAAGTGAAAAGTGTGAGGAATAATAGAAAGAAGTCGATGTCAATTGAATTGAGTGTCCCGGGAATGATTGGATGGATTGTTACCGTCTTGAGCGACGATGATTGGACTCATGTAAAGAGCCATGGGAAACACGAACGATTTTTGGAGGGTGTCATATGGACTCTAGGAAAATGTCTATTGCCCACTAAATGTGAAGAGCGCAGGTTGTGAACCTAATGAAGTAAGATTCATGCATTGGAGTAAGTGATAAATCCTTTGAGGATTGAAATGAGTGATGAATTAACTATAGTCGATGCGAGTTGCGGGAAGTTGAGATTTACTAAGATTAGTGAATTGTTACAGACGAACCATTAGAAGATTAAAGACGAGCCGTGACCCGAATGGGTGAATGAACGTGAAAAGAGTTTTTGAGGACTCGAGTTAAGCTGATGAAATGGGTTAAATACAAGACGTAATGTGAAGGGAGGAACAGACGTGAATGGCACTTTCGAGGACTGGAGTCGAATGGATACCTACGCAGGTAGTGGTGTTCCGGTCCAAATTTAAAAGAGTTGATAGAGTCTTAATGATGTGTTGTGGAAAGGAAATTGAGGAGTAGCAAGACAATTTGAAATGGGTATTGCATGTACGTCATGGTGGTAAAGCTACATGAGTTGGCATGCTTAGAGCATGATTGGAGTAGCTGCGAGTATCCTCGAGATAAAGTTGGGAGATGTTGTCTGAGTGGAAGAACATTGCAAGGCTACCCATGCTACGAGGGTACGAGGTAGCAGTTTCCCAAGGGGAATTGATTAAGAGGCAACGTCGATGTATAGAAATTGCTTGTGGATATAGGGGCGTTGCTTGTGCAAGAAAGATCTTGAAGTTATGTGAACTAAAGGAGATTGAGAGTGTGGACTGTATAAAGGGAATTGAAGGTGAAGCATGTGGAACAAAGTGACCGCCCCAGTGTTATTATAACGATGTTCACATCGCTAAGGAATGGTGAACTGCTTAACGAATGTTTACAAGTGAGAGTTGAACATTGAGAAATGAGCAATGGAGGTACAGATCTTCCCTCAATGAATACGAGATTCAACTTCTAAATTGGGAGTTCGCTAAAGGACTAAGTGTGTGGCTATTGGAAACATCTAGCTTGAAGGCCAGAGGGAAATTGAGGCATGCCCTGGTTAAACGTCTATACTAGACGGATCATAGGAATGGATGGAACCTTGGAGGACATGGATGAAAGTACGAATCCAGTATTGAAAGGAAACTTAAGGAGATGACCTCATTAAAATTTGAAAGGAGAATTATGGTACTTCCTGGGGTGGCACAAAGATATGCCAAGATGCACATATATATTGGTGATAACATTGAAAGTCGAAGTTCGTCTATCTTGCAGTCGAGTACTAGACGTGTCGATGAAAGTTGAATGATCACTTTGATTCAAGGGAATTGCCGGATAGAGTTGAGAATGGATTGTTACGGGACTAACCCTGTAAATGTTTAAGGAATTAAGAGGACCATAACTTGAGTTGACTGATGGAGGTTAGATTAATAAAACACTGAAATCTCTATTGGTGTGAAAGGAGCTTGAAAGGAGTAGTACGCCGAAGGGTATGAACATTAAGAGTTTATTCTGGCAAGGGATTGGCAATAATAGTGGTGGACATATGAAAGAGATAAGATGAACACTCGAGGATGAGCTGCTGTCAAATGATGTTAATACCAAAAGAGAATGGAGGAAAGCAAATCAAATTGAGGGCAAAAAGGGGACAAGTCCTAGAGAAGGATAATTTTGAGTTGGAAAGGGCGAACGAGATCGTCAAGCTATGGAAAGGGATTATCCGAAAGAGTAAGGATGAGACGAGGCCCCTATACCCCCAAGGGATTGGATGGATTAGAAAGTTGTGAATTTCGAGGACGAAATTTCTTTAAGGGGGGAAGAGTTGTGACATTCTGATTTCCAGTCGATTTCAGGCTCAGTAATGAGAAGTGTGTATCTGGAGATGTATTTCAGTCGCATTCCGCTCGAACCTGATCAATTTGAGTAGACCGACCAGAGGGAAAATGTTAACACGAGACGAGGTACGTGGACCTAGGGAACTCAGATAGGAAATGACGCTTTGACCATAAGGATTGTCGAGGGGATATTTAGAGCCACAAAAAAGGCCGATCAAAGAACGGTTAAGGGATGCCTTGCGAGTGTCATACAATTGGAGCGCGGGTGATGCCGCTTAACCAACATATGATTTGCAAAATTTTCCTAAATTGGACGGTGAAGATCAAGACCTTAGGAGCTAGTGATAGACCCTCACAATTACATGACAACCAAAGCCGCCATAAATTGACGAGCCCTAAACGTGATATGAATCATGGGGTCGATAAGCGTAATGTCTACGAAAGCCACCCGTCG
This sequence comes from Rhodomyrtus tomentosa, assembly GCA_028455895.1. Lineage (NCBI taxonomy): Eukaryota > Viridiplantae > Streptophyta > Magnoliopsida > Myrtales > Myrtaceae > Rhodomyrtus > Rhodomyrtus tomentosa. The sequence goes on along the minus strand of JAPCWY010000003.1, from coordinate 39,657,353 downwards.
GTTTGGGATAGGCTGGAACTACGTCTAATAGAGAAAACTATTAGAAATGAGCCTTGAAAGATTTGAAATGGAAAATCAAGAATTCCAACGTTATTTGGATTGGTCGTCGCCCTATCGAAGATTTTCGGAACTAGAAAAACGACGTTCTGAACGTCGGGGGTAAAATGACCGTTTTGCCCCTCAACCTTGAAACTTTGCCCATATAACTCAAGAAGGGAAAATTGGACAATAAACCCCCCGAGGGCTACCGAAATTCAAGAATAAAAATGATCCATTGGATCCTCTTGATAAGAACAATGGAGAAGTGTCACAAATCCAAGGGTGAAGATCACTTCATCAATAAATGTCACCTACCAATCAACTCAATTGACCAAAATTTTTGGATAGTCAAAGCTCTCTCTTTCCTCTTTCTACTCACTCCATTTTCGGTAGAAACCACCCCCCAATCAACTGAGCAACTTCTTCTTCTTCCTCCAGTTTCTGCTGCTCGCCCGATCAGATTCTGGTTTACACTTCACCGGCCACCACGGCCACTTCTGACCACCCCTAGATGCCTACTAGCCAACACAAGAAATATCTATGTCTTTCCGACATTTTCCAATAAGAATCGGAGCATTTGGAGCACCGAGGAGCCCAGAGCAAGGATTCTCCAGAGAGTCGACAAAATCTGCTCCAATCTGAGGTAGGTCTGGTTTCTGACCTGTTTGGTGGTCGAGATCTTGGAGTTTTGTGTTACAATTTTGCAGAGACTTAGTAGACATGTATATGGTTCCGCGATAAAAATTTGAGATGGATTTGATTAATTTTTGACCACAAACCGACCTTGTACATTTCGCCTAGAAATTGACTAGGAGGAACCAGCGATCAGTTTTGGAGATTCTGTTCGGTGCCCACGAGGGCCACTTCTGGCCACCAGCTGCCACTAGCTAACCACCACAGCATAGATTCACCTCTTGCCAACGTCCTCCATCTTGAATCAAATCATTTGGAGCTCTGTGGAATTCGGGGCAAGTATTCTCCCACAGGCCGACAGAACTGGAGCCAACCTAAGGTAGGTCTGTTCCTCAGTCCATTTGAAGGTCGAATTCTTGGAGGTTAAAGCTCAAATTTGGTAGAGACTCAGCAGACATGTGTAGAAATCTGTGGTAAAAATTGGGGATTTATTTGATAAGTTTTTTACCATGAACCACCATGTATACCTTGCCCAGAATCTACCGGTTACTAACCAAGGAAGGATCCAGCGACTTCAAAGAGTTTCCGGCAACCAATCAAGCTCAAATCTTCAGTGAGCCTCTTGGATCCTTAAATAGACATGTTAAGAGGTAGTATGATGCGCAAATGATGACAATAGAGTTGGGTTGGAGCTGATTGTGCTCGATTTGCACAGAACTAAGAAGAACCGATTTGGTTCTGTGCAAGGCCAGGCAAAACCGAATTTTTGAAGGCTAAGGTTGGTAATATTGAGTTCCAAATTGGTGTTCATGATATGATGAGATGTTGAGGGTTGTGTTATGGGCAATTAGGATTGATGGATTGAGGAATTAAGTATGGAAATTGATGAAATTGGTTGAATATGTTAGGTTGCGCGACAAGTCCGGTTGTGGACATTAAGGGCCGAAACCTTGGGGCGCAAGAGGAGTAATTTGTGTCGCCAAATCAAAGGTAAAGGAATTCCTAACCTTATGCTAGGAAGATTGTACTCAATTGTGTGAGTCGAAGGTTGAATCGAATGAATTATGAGAATTTATTCAAGTGGGTAACTTGGTTGCATCCTAAGATGTTATAGGATGGTTGTGTATAACATTATCTATGCCTGAGTCATTTGTCATGTATGGATTTCATTTGATTTGCTTTGCATGCCATGAGTGTCAATTGTGCTTGAGTCGCACCTATGTTTGTATGTGAAATGAAGTAAAGTAGTATGGCATGAGCATAGTATGGCATGGCCTTGAGGCGTATGAGACACGGGGGGGAAGGTTGAGATCCTGATGCGACGAGGTCGCGGGGTGAAGTATAATTAGATAGTACCCTAATGTGACGAAGTCGCGGGATTGAGATAGCCACAGTCCTGATGCGATCTAATTGCGAGACAGAATATAAGCTCATAAACCGTGCCTGGAGATAATTCGGGACCTATTCCGTTTACGCGGGTCACGGACGATCGTCTGATGTGTTTATGCGGGCTGAGCCTGATGCGATCTAATCGCGGACTAGAAATGAGGTAGGCAGAGGTTTATCGATGTGGCGAAGTGACAAGCCGAGCATATATGTGAATTTGTGTATGATATGGATCATAATTGCGTGCCTGTCTTCTGTATGTTGTAAGTTATTGGCCGTTGGATTCTGGAGCATTTATAAATGAATGGCAGGGACAGGGATGTTCACGTGCTCGCCGAGTTCGGGGCGTGAAATTTCTCTTGTTTCTTTCTTTGATACTTTCCTCTTGAAATATAAATCCCGATTTGTCATAATAGGGAACTTGTATAAAAAGTATGTGTTGTAAAGTTTTGGATCCTGTAGAGAACTTTTTTTATGAATATTCGAGATTACTTTTCTTAAAGAAACATTTTCTTTTTTCAAAAAGTTCCTTTTCCTTATCCCAAGAATTCCTTTCTTTATCAAAAAGATTTCTTTTCTTTTTCAAGGATTCAGTTTCTTTTTCACAAATTTCCAATTCATATTTCAATTGTATATTCTCCTTAAAAATACAATCACTCTTCTTGCTTAATTGGAAAGATTCCTTTTTGAGAAAACTAATATTGTCTTTTTGAGAAAGATCTTTCTGTTTATAAATAGCAACTTCCTTTTTCAATGCAAAAAGTCTTTTGAGAGTAATTTTATATTTTGAACATAGCTCATCTATATAATCTGATACCTCAAAAGGAATGTTTGAATGAATCACCTCGAGATCATCATCTGAGTCTGTCATGAGACATATGTTCGCATACTCTTCATCACTTTCACATTCGGTGTCGCTCCAAGTCTCTGCTCTTAAAGCTTTCTTGGATTTTTTATCCCTGGCTTCTTCTTTAATAGAGGGCAATTTGATTTAATGTCATATCTCTTCTTGCATTCATATCAAATGACTTCCTGGCCTTCACTTTTGGTCTCAGATTATCGTTTCTGATCATATCGTCTAAAATCCTTTCTATCTTTAAAGTTCTTGCCTTTTTTAGTCATTTTTCTAAATCTTTTGACCATGAGTGCTAATTCCCCACCATCTTCATCTTCTTAGTCTGAAACATCAGAACCAACATTAGATTTTAAAGCAATGGACTTCTTACCTTTTGACGTAGTCTCTTCATTGACTCTTTCTTCCTCATAAGATTAAAGAGTTCCAGTAAGCTCATCCATGGACAAAGAAGATATACTTTGAGTGTCTCGAATGGAAGTTTTGACATTGTCCCATTCTTTTGTGAGAGTTCTCAACAACTTGTTGACTCTCATTGGTCCAGAAACCGGTTGCCCATAGTATGTAAGACCATTCACTAATTTAGTGAATATGTCAAACATTTGTTTCCCAGTTTCTCCAAGTTTCATTTTGAATGCTTCATGTTGGCCAAGAAGGAAATTGACTTTGGTCTCCTTGATTCTGTTTGTTCCTTCATATGTGATGTAGAGCTTGTCCCAAATCTCTTTCGATAAGGAACAATCTGCAATACGTTTATATTTAGTAGGAGATAAAGCAATATAAAATGAATAAATAACCTTTGCATCAAGAGCATCTTTCTTGGCAATCTTAGTAGTTGACAGAGTAGCAGTCGGCGTCGAATTGTTATCCCCTGCATTTGATCTGGTCGTGACATTTGTAGTTGGATTTACACCTCGTTGTACAAAATCTCATATTTGGGGATCTTGTTATATGATATATGTTTTGAATTTGTTTTGCCAGTCACTATGCTATTTCCCTTCCAAATATGGTGGTATGTTGTTACTTCCACCTTCGATCTAGGTGGGAGAGAAATTGCTAGCTATAAAGATCGTTAACTCGAAAGTAAAAACACTTAACAAAATATGAGCACCAGGCACCAGGCTCTGAATCCAATTGTTGTGGCCAGCATTATGACCTAGAAGGAGTAAATAAGTGATTATAGTGCAATTTTCAATGTTTATCATAGAATACAAATTGCATAGGCGTTAATATGATATCTCAGATGATGGCAACACAGTATATTACAAAATATTTGATATGATCAGAGTAAGGATAAAGAAAACTAGACATAAGATTTATAGTGGTTCAGCTTTGGTTAAACCTACGTCCATTACTTCGACTATCAACCAATCGACTGGATTCCACTAGTAAACTGCTCGAGAGATTACAGCTTAGTGATCTCTTTGACATGTAGGATACCCCACCTAGCGCTCAATACCCTTGTGTACACCTCCTCATAATTACAATGGATGAATCAAGAAGTGTGTATGAAAGGAAATACTCTCGATCTAAGAATTATAAAGATTTTTCCATCTTAAGGCCGATTTGTTATCCTTTCGACCTTCAGATGTCTTTTATACTCCTCCTCCTTCAATATAACCGTTGCAAAGCTTCTAGAAGAGGTCTTTCCAAAACTTCTCATTTGGACAAGACATATAGCAAAAGAAGATCTCGTAACCGTTGAGGATTGCCTAAGGAAATTCTTCCCCATTTGGATCAAATCGCTCATACAATTACGATCCTGGGTTTCCATAGATAATTTTTTTTCATTTGGAAAGTTGTGTGTGTCTCTTTAATTTTGCATCCTTGATTGATCTCTATCCCTGAGAATATTCAAGAATAATCCAGCTCGATTGTATCTGTTATAATGTATCAATTAAGTACATTTCGAAGCCCTCTTCAAGTTCTAATTACTGCACGTGAATACTTAACTCAGAGCTTGAGCATCATTTCAACGTTTGAGCTATCCCCGCTCAACGTCTGAGCTTGAACCAGCATCTGAATCTCTCAAAAATTTCATCCAAGCAAAACCTTTTTGACATATTTCAATCCTGTGCATCTACGCACCAAAGGACAATGTGCAAAATAAGTATTCCACGACATTATCTCGTAACTTAAGAGTACTTGGATTGTTTTGTCAACTTCAAAATCACCTAGGTTTTTCTCAACAGTCTACACAAGTCTCTTGTTCACATTTAAAAGCATAAAGGATGTCAATCTTTATCAACATTTCCACTATTTCACGAGAAATATTATCAACTCATTTATGTCACAACACATAATACTGTTTTTTAGATAGTATTGACAACCCAATTTTAGCCAATAAGTCACTAAAGATAAAAATTTAAGATTTGGGTTTTTGATCGTGATAGAACCCACAAGCAGGTAGCAAGAGCGTGAGAAATGCAATTAAGATTATCGTATTAGAGTGTATGAAGGAGCCCATGGATAAAGAAAAGCGTTTTCAACATTAAAAGTCTTGGATAAAAATTTACAACACACTAGAACATCTTTGTTGACGATCCTTAATATAATGAATGGAGAGTCCGCTTTAAAATAGTCTGTGTCATACAATAATCTAGAAAATAAATCGAAATAGAGAAAAAAGTCATTTATCAGTTTAGATATTTTTAACATGTCATTTGCATGTTGTTTGAACCTTATCTTGAAAAGTTAAAATGTTGACTTTTGAGTTACCTTTTTGGTCAAACTTTGACCCGAAAGCCAATCCTTCGTCTAAATTTGCTTTCGTACCAGATCATCCAAAAAAAAATGTGAAAATCTCAAGATCAACCCCCTTTTACCTTAATTTGATTTTAGCATTGTTGATTTTACGAAAATTGATCTCAAATCGACTTTTCCCCAATTTCAAAATTTCAATACTCCGTTGACCAAATTCAAAATTCAATCATTTCCGGTCATTTTGTAGATTAGATTCTTTCATAACATTTTATTTAGAGTTCATTACACATTCGATTCCCAAACCAATTTAAGATTCCAATCCAATTACAAATTTCTCCAATTTCAAGTTGTTGACACCTAAACTTTTTATTTTTGGGAAAATCATTTACTTAAGTATAAAATGAGAGTTAATGATAGCTTTCAAATAATAACAATAATAATCCTCATGCATTGCATATCTAATTTCAGTCATTACATTAAAGCCTTAACTAGAGCCCGAAGAATTGAGAAGAGCCCATAATATGCCCCATTTCGAACTTACAATCACTAGACCGAATTTCAATAGATATGGGGTAAAAATAATTTGAATTTTTTTGAACGGGAAGGAAAAAATATGCATTATTTTTGCAATATTCATTTTGAGATAATATTGCATATTCAAATAATATTGCGTTATTGCTCGTCAAGTGACACGTCTATAAATACAGGACTTGATGGCAGGGTTTCTGGGGGCGGCTCATACTCTGAAAATTGACGACGTTTCTAAGAGCTGAAAAGAGGGAATTCTCGAGAAAATCTCCTCAGCCGAAGCCTCCCAAAGATCAGCCAGTATTCCTCGCAAAGCTCAATCGTTGCACCTCATAACTCTGGGCTTTTATTGTTGTCCTGTTGCTGTCCAGCCACGGTTGACCTTCTTTGTCACTCAAATAGCTTGCCAAGTGCACTTACCATTACAATCGATTGCTGACTAGTCCGATTTGCATCACTGTTCAGCTTCAGTTAAAGGTGTATTGGTCTTTGTTTTACCCTTATTTAAATATCTAACCCTTGTGCTACGTGCGATAGAACAATCGAAGAAACCTCCGGTGACTTGTGCTTTGAAAAAACAGAGACTTGGGGTGGAATCCATCACGCGTGTTGCTGGAAATTCGATTCGGAAAAAGGTAAAAATTCTTGGTTCTTGATTGCTAGTCCATGGTTCTTGATTTTTAATCCTGTTTGTTAACTTGGTAACATGCATGCGTACTCGCAAACATGCTTTGATAAGCCATATTAATTCATGTTTTTCAAGAACCGAAGATCTGATTTTGTGAAACAAAATTATGGTGCAAGTTTGATTGATTCACGAGAATGATGGACACTCTTTGGAATTGATAAGTAAAAGTGGAACCATTGTCTTTCCTCATAGAACCAAGCAATCTAGTAGATTTTTGAATCAATTTGAAATTGAAAATCGAGGAATTTTTGTGAATTAATCGTGAACCTTTGGCATTTCCTTTCACAACCGAAAATTACATGTCAGTGGGTGGCCTTGTTTTTGTAATCTGATCTGAATTCATTTTCTTGCGTTTGGAATCTGATGTTCATGGTTCTATCACTTTTCTTGGCCGAGATTATGCATAGCTGACTTTCACGTTTATTGTTTTTGTAGCATGTTAGTTTGAGTGATGTCATCTTTAATTTTTTTATCTACCTACGATGGATAGACTTTTTCATCCCAACGATATCTTTAATTTGTTGGATGGCATCTTCATGGATACCATCTGATTAGGGATAAGAATTTAAATTCATCCAAAATCTCGAGAATTATCTGAATTAATTTTTCCAACTGAAAGGATAATATCTGTCACACCCCGCCTTCCAAGATGATCGCATCACATCCACTAAGGCCGTAGAGTAAAGTCAAACCCAGGATAGCTATGCTTTGGCTTAAATGAAATGAAACATGCAAGCAGAAGTAAAAAGAAACTAGTTGCACATCCATATATAAAATAGAGAATAAGACACAGGACACCAAAGATATATATATTTACAACATAAAACCCGATTCATACAAAAAACATAAAAGAAGGGATTAGACCCATCTAACATCCTAGTCTAGGGTCAAGGGAACATGCCGATCAAAAAGTGACTACTCAGTCCCAAAAAAAAAATGACAAATCACCAAAAAAAAAAACTCCTTAGATCTTCAACTACCAAGCCCCTACGTGGTGCTGCTATCTTCATTTCGATTCATGTCCTCAACGGGGTCATACTTAGAAAAGGTCTCCGATCGTACTTCTATTGTGTCTTCCTCCAATTTGACCTCGGAGTCTGAGATTTCGATCAATTTGATGCTCTCTTCTCTCGCCGAGGTTTCCTCTGAAACGTTCCTCGAACTTATCACGGAAACCTCTACCTCGATCTCATTACGGATAGGATGATACCATGAGGGCACAACACGTCTAGGAACCTCACGAGCCTTCAACTAACCTGTCGTAACTTCTCCGGTTCTACAGAACCAAGCCTCAAAACGATGCGGCTTGCAAGGTTCTCCTCCATCATCGACCCAGACCACGGTACTCTTCCAAATGAAGACTATACCCTAACTAGCTGGAAATTCCTCAAACTAGGCCGCATCTCCTTCGGATCGCCTAAGCGTATCGGTAACATCTTCAGGGCTTGGGATTTGAAAAGGAAATCTCACGACGGGGTGAGACTTACGTTTCAGCAAGCTAGCCTAATCCTACACTAGGCCATCAGTCCCACCAGATATAAACAATCATAGCTACAAGGTTACAGTGACAAAAAGACATGTAACATTTATACCAAAGCATCATATCATAAATCTTGCGAAGAAATTACATTCAAGACAAGAATATAAAAGATTTTGTACTAACCTAGAACAATCTCAATACCACAAGAATTATGAATCAATTCAATTCCCATTCCATAACTTGAAAGATTAGTCTGCGTTCTACGCATTAGACTATCAAGACAAATAAACCCGTGTTAAGATGCGTCAGGTTAACTAGCTTATTTCCAAACTCATGCTGGCATGTAAAATTCATATCCCGCGTTTAGATGCATAAGGATATCCTTCAGACCACAACTCCGCGTTAAAATGCCTCAGGGTGTAACCTTACACGCTACCTCGCGTTAAGAGGCATCAGGGTGCCGCAGGCCTCAAGCGCTCACCTCTTCAAATAAATCAAGTTAGGAATAATCACAACATTCATTTAATCACATTCCTTTCATGAGATGTTTCAAACAGTCGATCAAAAATCATTTGCTTGCCAAAAAGAACGTGTTTTATCACATGACATAATCCAAGAGCCGAATATCACACGGCCACATAAGCAAGCAAGACATACCGACAAGCATGTCATTAATTCAGTCAAAAGAATAACAATTTTTGTAACAAGCAAGCGCTCATGGCTCGATCCTCAACAATTCCCTTCAGTTTCCACTCAACCAAGCATAATAAAATGGTCAATTCATCGATTCCGCAATAAAATTGTTCAATTGCGTCCAAATGTTCTAATATAGGTTTAGGGGTCACTTACCTTCGTTTTGATTAGCAAGTTTCCACCAAAATCTTTGTCAATCTCAGCTCCCACTCAAGATCACCGTTGTCCAAAACAAGGCAGCAATAAATCTCAGCGATAATCCATCGTTTCAACCAAATTATCTTTTCTAACTTCAATTCCATCAATCATACACCTCATTGCCCCCTCAATTGACATTCTAGTCAGTCCTAACAATGCATTTAGAGCATAGTGACACCACGAACAGCCCCCAACAAAATCAGTTTGCTTAGAATTGAAACAGGGTAGAACCGGTTCTGCTCCTTCTTGCATTAACAACCCATAAATCACCTTCAAGCTCCAATTTATCACCAATTCCACTTGTTAAACTCTTAATCAACATGTTATAGAGTCCTACTGTAAATCTCAAAGCCAAATAACACTCCTAAGACTTCCGAATAGCTCACTCCTCCTCAGTCCACCCGGCGGTCAGAATCTGTCCTAAAAGCCACATCAATTAAACTATCGAAACTTACTCGAAACTCAACCAAATCAGTGGCCCCAGCTCAGTGAACTTAAGTATTACATGTCTACAAAGATACATCGAAAATTTGGTAGCAATCGACGTCCGAAGGTGGCTAAACGAAGACCTTACCTCAGCTTCGCTGGAATCCATTCGTTTTTCTGTTTGCTGCTGGCCGGACTCCTCAGGCGTCTAATGGCCGAGCTACCACTGGGGATGTGTTAAGGGGACGTCGAGGATGGTGATGATGGTTGGCGTGAGGCTGAACGGCCGCCAGAAGGGCGCTCACGGAGGATGACGGCGGCGAGCAAGGCTAGTCGTGCAGGGCGGTTTCTACTCTTAGAGAAAACGTAAAAGGAGAAGGGGAGGAAGAAGATGGTTCACGAAATTGAGGCATGAAGCAGATAATGAAGCCCTAATCAACCTTTGGTTAAGCTTCTAAAAGGGTTAACATAAGTGGAAAATTAATGACATTCTCTCAATTGATGACACTTGTCCTTAACTCAATAAAATATAAACTCCAATGACTTTCTTGCCCCACAATTTTCGGTAGCCTTGGGGAAGAAGATTGAATGACTAAAATGCCCCTCACAAAATACTAAGGCAAGGTTATCTCTTGGGGGTAAAAAGGTTTTTTCACACATTTCGTTCGAAATTTCATTTTTTTGAAAATTTTCATTCTCGATAAGGCGGCGTCCAATCCATATCAAATGTTGAAATCCCTCATTCTAATTTTCAAATTCTGAGATCCTATTTTGTGATCGATTTTCCGTCGATCGAAATTTCAGTTTGTCTCGAACTAATGGGTGGCTCTTGCGGACGTTATGCGTATCGACTTTGTGATTCTCATTATACTTAGGGTAACTCAAACTATGTCAACTTTGGTTGTCATGTAATCACAATGGTCTACGCTAGCTCCGACGGCAATGATCGTCATAAACCGATTTAGGAAAATTTCACAAATCATACTTTGGTTAAGCGTTATCACTCGTGTCCCAATTGTATAACACTGACAATGTGTTCCTTAATCGTTCTTAGATCGACCTCGGCTCTAAATGTCCCCTCGACGATCCTTATTGTCAAAGCGTCGTTTTCTAATCAAGTTTCCTAGGTTCACGTATCTCATCGCGCGATATCCTTTCCCCTTTGGTTAATTGACTCGAGATTGATCAGATTCGAGTGAGACATAACTGAAATACTTCGACAGATTCCTTACTGTCAAAGGTCTCAGAATAACAAGAAATTTAGAATGTCACAATATCTCAAATTAAAATTAGATCACCAATCTCGTAATTTCAGTCACCCCTCTCGGATTTCGAATTCAAAGCTCAATTGATTCTCATTTTTCTTTTATCTTTGTTTGATTATTTGTTTTGTCGATAATAAAATTTGCACATCTTTAGACAAACATGCCCATAACATATGTTCCCTTTGTGCCTAGACCCGTCGAAAAATTAAATCACATGCCTTACACATGATCTTATGAGTGGGATGGTGATTTAATATAGAACTTTGTCTTCTTTATTTTTCGCAAAAAGGACGTTTATATATATATATATATATATATATATATATATATATATATACTGGCTCGAATTTTCGAGGATGTAGTGGATAAAAATTCTATTCTACTTAAATCTTCGGGAATGAGTGAATTTTCGAAAATTATGAATTTAAGGTATTTTGTGGGCATTTTTGTTTAATCTTGTTCAATTTTTTTGTTTGCTTTTCAATGTTTCATTTTTTCTTTCAGTAAATACAAAAGTACAAAAAAAAATCATTTGTCATATCATGTAGTTTAGTCAATACTTTGCCATATTATCATGCATATTGCCATGTCATTTTGTATAGTTTGCATTGCATCTTTTTCAAAAGGAAAATTCAAAATCATTTCACCATGATCAATCGAAAAGGGCTATTTCATGAAATTGATACCGAAATGACATTAATTTTTAAATTAATGTAGTGAAGTCCCTAAACTCATTTTTTCTGGTTCGTAAAGATGAAATAATCATCATGCTATTTTATATAGGTTTCTAATCAACTACCATAAATGATTAGTGGCGGCTCCAATTGAATATTTTTCATGATTAAATCGATTTTTTTTAGGTGCAACACAATTACAGTGATCCGATTGAGTCTTCATGATTAACAAACAAGTTCTTGTATTCAATATAATTGAGTGAGTAGAACATGAATTCAAAATTAGTTTTGGCAAGTACACAAGAGTGCTAGTTCAATTGACTCAATTTAGTTCAATTGACTCAATTTAAGGAGCACAAGGACATCTCAAATGCTAATATTGGTGCATTGCACTCACTTTTTGAGGATAACTTAAGTGCTCAAACGAAGAAAAAATGATCACATTACTGTTAACGGTAAGAAATTTCAGCGACCTCACTGGAATTGGCATTTAAATAATTTTTTCATTAAAAGTGGCATTATGGTGATCCAAAAAATGATTACTTTAATGTCAAATAGGAGAAAAAATGACCACTTTAGTGGCAACGGTAAGAAATTTCAGCGATTTCACCGAAGTTGGTAATTAAATAATTATTTTTTAAAAAAGAATTGGCAATTAAGTGATTAAAAAAAATTGGTATAAAGGTGAGAGCCATGCATAAATATTGGCACTTAGCTATCCTTTTACCCAATTTAAAGCAAGCTTAGTGCAATTGACTCGACTTTATTTAACCCATGCTAGAATCTCATCTAATTTGAGTAATTGAAGTTCACTATGTTAAAAAAAAAATTGGTGCCAAGGTGAGCGTCATACGTAAATATTGGCACTTGAGCTATCCTTTTGCCCAATCTAAAGCAAACTTAGTGCAATTGACTCGATTTGACTTAACCCATGCTAGAGTCTCATCTAATTTGAGTAATTGAAGTTCAATATGTTCAATTAGACATGGTCAAAATTCGGTCACATGGCCCATGATAATTCTAAGAGAAATTGAGGGAATTAATGCATTGTATGTCAAATTCACCATAACATTACAATTCAATGCAATCAACTTGTACTCAATTTGATCTAATTCTCCTTCAAACGTTTTATCAGAAGAATTTGATAAACATGGGAAGATTTGAGCAAAATAGAAATCAAACCAGACCGGTTCAATACCCGGTCCGATTGGGCTAAACCGATTTGAGCAATCTCACTCAGCTGGCAATCACCGACCATTGTCCAGCAAGGCCATGGCTGGAGCCCCTCTCGTCCCCTTTGGTGCAAAAATTTTAAAAATTCCCTTTTGCCCTTTAGAAAGAAAAAAACAAAAAACAAAATACCCGTAAGGCCATGTTAACGAGTTTTCTGTGGAAGATATTTTTGGCAGATTTTACTAATCATTTGCCAGACGCTATTTGCTTTTCATATTAAAGGACTTTGTATCATTGTCCTTTGCATAAGTACAAAGTTTTTAGGCAAAAGATGGCCCAAACGACTTAAATTGAGATCCCCAAAAATAGGTCTCTTTACTTGATGAGATAGAACACGTGCTCATACGGCTTTTATTACCCGAGATTTTCTCGGACACAGAGTCGGTCTGGGACGCGGACACTTTATTCTGCATAAAAGAAAATTAAAGAAAAGGCACGTTACTCTTTCTTTGAGATTGAACGTTCCATGAGTAGCAAAGAACTGCTCAAGGCCGAACGGTGAAATCGAAGTTACCACATGAGGTTCCGAAGGAGGACAAGGAAGAGCTAAATCCCAATCTCGACTGTACCATATCGAATTGCAACATTATGTTCTCCATTTGGTGTGTCCCGATCACCACAGCATGCTCCGCCGTGTCCCCGCCATCGACGAATGCCAAGCACGCTACATCGTTGTCCACCTGCTTCAGTAAATTAGATTCGTGGATAGTCCAGTACCCTCCGTCTCCTAGCACTAGATCGATTTGAGGAATGCTCTCGTCCTTCTTCTGTTGCGTGATGTTCGTCTTGAAGCAAAAGTCGAGCGGACTCACCCTCATCCCTCGAGGGACGCCTTTCAGGGCCTTCATGAATTCGCTTTTGAAGACCCTGTAAACGTCCCTCCTTAGGGTAGTGTAGGGCAATGTAGTACTGAGCTTCACACCTCCATTCACGTCAATCGCAAATGCGTTCGCTGGAACACCAATGGCCTGTTGGTCGATCAATATCCCCGTGACGTTGATAAAATATCCCATCGTTGTGGGGTTCTTTATCAATGGAGTGTAAGAAAGCACACTTGAAGAATCAAAGTTCGCAGGAGGTTCTAGATAGTATGGACCGTCACCGAAGAAAATGACCCCTTGATCGTCACTTGAGCTCGAGAGGCAAAGGGAGAATTTCTTTGTGACGTCAAGGAAGAAAGGAGTGAATTGATATAGTAGAGAGAGAGTGGACCATGACAACGAAGCGACACCGATTGCTTGTGCTGGAAGAGATTGCAATAGAGACGATGGAGCACACGATACGTACCGATTGAAGTACTGTATCCTGTATGTAGAGAGAGATCTACCAGCGGTCCAATATACTGTGAGAACATTTTGACTCAAATAAGATGGGGCACATGACCCGGTGATTGGGTTCACAGGGGTGGTACAACAAGAGTAGCCATATGTGTTATTCACCTCGGGGCATAGCGGAGATATGTAACTGCGAGCGGTCGAGCACTCGGGATCATCGAAGGAGACCACGGGTTGCGGCAAATCGCATCGATTCCAGATGAAAGGGGCCTCGAGGTCGACGAGATATTGCTCGGAAGGGTTCAGTGTAAGGGTGACGGTGTGGAGGGAAGTGTTGGGATCCTTGTGGAGGGATGTAACTAGAGTGTGAAAAGGTTGAGCCGAGACTTCCAGAGACCAAAGACCCAAAACGAAGATGAGCAAAGCAAGTATAAGATTGCACATTTTGGTATACTTTGGTATGTCGATTAGAGGACTCATGAGATTGATGATTGAGAAGGAGAGATTTTATAGAAGAAAAGCATAGTCTTTTCAGCTTCATCAAAGGCTTTATAATGCTTAATTAGTAAGTAAAATGAGGATAAAGACATGAATTTTTTGGATATGAGTAAAGTTCAGCCATCAAATAACAAGTGCAATTTGAATTGATTGGATTATTTGCTTTAGTACACAATGTATGGGATACATTGTACCTTGGACTAGATTTCCTCGAGATCGAGAAGGAGCTCGCTGGATTTTTGCCTTGGGCGTGTGCAGTATAGAGTTATTAGTACTCATGCATTGCGTTGACCACCCACTGAAGAGTAGAATGTACAAATTAAACGATCAGTTGCCCAAAAAGACTAAATCCAACTTGAAACTATTATTAATAGTAACTTTTTCAGTATAAATCCAAACGTATGGAGTTACGAAAGAGCTAGTCAAACATTTCGGTGGATGATAATTTTGAATTTGTTTTGTCAACTTCGATGATTTTGTGATGTAAAAGAAGCATTTTAAGTCAAATTTGATGTTCATAAGAGGATAAATACTGTTAAAATATGTCTCAAATTTAAGCTCGAAGCGAAAATCTAAATTAAGGAAATTAAAAGAAAATTAGATATTTGAATATTTTGCGAATGTCCAAAAGTTATTTCTTCGTTGGCCTTGGATTTGGATATTTTGGTGTGGAACGTCTTGCTTGGAATTATCATGAAAAGTAAATCTGTTGTTGATGATGTCAGAGAAAGAACAAGCAAAACAATCCGTGTTCGGATCCCCTAACATTGGGGATGTGTGTTAGGGTGACATAACTCTACACCGGTATTCATTTTTCATCGGACGATCAACAATCAGACAAATCAAATTTTGAGAGGGGAAAAATTTTAGGTGATAATTTTTTTTTAATTGACACGATCGGTCGTTTACCGTCCGATGAGAATTTCATTCTTAATATAGATCCCCCAATATTAGGGGATCCGGATCCGTTGGATTCAGTTTCCGAATTGAAGCTGGAGTCACGGTCGAGAAAAGGGAATTCCACGTGGAACTTTGTTGACCAAATCCTATTGTTAATTCTCTGGGCGGTGAATATTTAAAAGGATTTTGACAAAAAAAAAAAGAATACTTAAAAGGATAATGATGGAGTCGTCTTTGTGTCTAGACGACGTGACAAAGAGATGAATCCTTGCAATGTTGTTTTGAAGCGAGTGATTGGCATTGAATCTTCATTCTGTTCATCATATTATATCAAGCAATCAAGTGTCGAGTCGATTAAATTGTTGTGGCAATAATTTGTATATAATTCCTTCATGAGTTTTTTAGATTATTTTGTGAGGAATTGGGGCTACATACTGTGTGCGTTATTGACTATAACTGAAGCTGAAAAACACTGAGAGTATTTAACTGACTCGAGCATCATTTGTAATCTTCAATTGTATCGCTTTATCTATGATGTAATTTGTTGCTGCTCTTGTCGGAAACGTCAGTCTATATTACCTAACCGCATACATCTTATGCCTAATTTATTTTCTTAATCTGTCTATTTATTATTCGATCGCTTATTCAGTACAATAAACAACATATCCTCAGGGTTGTCCGAGACAAGTTTTGACCGGTTTGACGGCATGTGAGCCAATCTAAAATTGGAAGGATCGCCAAGGTTTGGTCGAACAAGGTTTAGTATCCATTGTGTTGCATGAAACGCACGATTGAACAATAAAATAGACAAAATAAGAAAATAGATCGATCACTAGATTTACGTGGTTAAAAAGTACAAGCCTACATCTACGCGAAGAGTAACAATGAATTCCATGATGGATCAAGCGATACAATGAATATTACAGGTCATATTCGAATCACTCCAATATTCTCAGTATTTCTCAGCCCCAAATTACATTGAATAACCCATAAGTGTTTAGCCTCACAATTCCTCATGAAATAATTTCTTAATCTCACGAAAGAATTTACAAGTTTTGTCAATAAAATTTAATTGGCTTCAAGCACTAGAGATGTAATTCAATAGCAGATGCTCCTCTTTGACACTCTTTACAAAGAACATTCACTTCTAATTTATAGGTAAGGGTCGGATTCAAAATAGGAAACTTTTTCCAACTAGGAAACTATAAATTAGGAAACCTGTTTGAATCAGGAAATTTTTCTTGTCGGGCTCAAATTCAATACATATTTTCAACAGATTGTAACCTGCATGTACATTCACTGCGTACCCCCAGAAATTCCTCGGCTCTAAGTGTCATAATAAGTATCCCGAAACATTTCATAAATCATTTGGACTCGTACAAGAAGTCCAAAGTATAATTAACAGACGTGTCAAGTATGACTGCTGATTCACCTCGTGAAAGATTCGTGAGACCAGATTAGATTTGTGTCATGCACTACATCTTTTTCTAACCAACTTGTTTTTACCAACCATTACTTTTCCCACCTCATTTCCCCCTTTTTTTCTCTCCTCTTCCGATTGCCTAGGAATATGAAAGCTGAGAAGAAAGTCGGATTTGAGGAGGCTGATCTCGGGTGGGGGAAGCCGACGTACGGCAATGTCACGCCCTACGCTTCGAGCACAGACACGCGACTCCCTACGAGCGAACTCTCTCGTGTCCGAAAAGTCCAATTTCGAGAGGTGCATAAAAATCATTCGCATGCAAAAACGATTACATAAAATCCGTACAAACATTAGGGGAGACTTTGATAGCAAGAACACCATAATTACATGTATACATAACCTCCCACGAGTTCTTACAAAAGTGCTGGTAGACTAATCTTGCTAGTCGACAGGAGTAACATGACCAGCTCAAAAGATAACCATTAACATCTCCAAAAGAAAACGGACCATCGAGGTCATTAGCAAAATAACAGTCTAAAAAACGAAAACCCCTAGGTCGAGCTGCTGAAGTCGTTAGTCTCCTCGGCATCCTAGGTAGGCTCCTACTCCGAGAAAGTCTCCGAGCATATCTCTACGGTATCCTCCGTCGTCTCGTCTGCTGACTGCTCAATCGGGTCGTCCTCGGAGGCTTCAATTTCAATTACCTCATTGATGTCTTCCAGGGTTGGGGTCCTCCCGAAAATGTTTCTCGAACCAGCTATTGATCCCTCGACCTCCACATAATCCTGAGTGAAATGACACCAACTAGGAATAATCCTACGAGGTACCTCAGTGGACTTCAGTGGTCCCGTAGTAACCTCTCCTACCCTCCGAAACCAAGCCTCAAACCTATGAGGCTTCCGGTCCTTTTCACCCCATCAACCTAGACTATCGTACACTTCCTAACATACACAGTTCCACATCTGTCTAGGAACTCCTCAAAATACGCGGTCATCTTCTTCAGGTTACTTAGTCTGGTCGGTAACATCCTCACGGTCTAGGATATAAAAATGTGGTCTCGCAATAGGGTGAGATTCACATCTCATTTAAACATGTCCTAACCCTATGTTAGGCTGACCGTACACTCAGGTGAATATAATCATGAACAAAATGCACAAGCAACCACATGAAGTATTTAGCAGTCATTAAATAACATATAGATACAGACTAGCATCAAGCACGCAATCATGGCATCATATTTCATCGTTCCAATCAAGCACGCATTACCAAGTCAGGTCATACCTTCCACCTTTCCAATCTTCCATTGATTCACGCCTGCGTTTAGAACGTCTCAGGCTCGGTTCGCGTAATTACGCTCAGACCCTCTCATTGACAAACCCGCGTAAACGCATCAGGTTTTCAATTTCATTCCAGGCCTGTGTCGACACATATCAAATTCCATCCCGCGTCTCAGTGCATCAAGACATTAGCCATTTCAACCCCGCGTCTCAATGCCTCAGGGAATCATAGGTTTCAAAAATGCCAGACATTATTTCAATTTAAACTTCATGATCGAGTTTAAGCTCATGCATCGAGCTAAATATCTATGGCATGTAAGGCAATCAATCTCATCACTCACAAGAGGCAATCAATTCATGGCAAAAGCATTCAACAAGCGTTCAAGCCGTTGACATCTCACGAGGACTCACATTAGACAATCACACCATAATTCACGAGAACCAACCTAATTCACGCCCAATTCACCTAATCGAGTCCAATCCTCCTAGTAAAGGTTTAGAAACCACTTACCTTGTGCTAAATTCAACAAAAATCTTCTTCCAAGTACTTTAATCACTCCTTCCAACAATCCCGAAACAGGGCAGCCTCGTGCCTATTGGAAATCAATCCAATTCATCAATTTTTCTTGCTCAGTTCACCAATCCATGAAGCATAAACATCAACAACATATTCATTGACATCCTAATACGTCTCAACGATGAAATTTAAGCTCAATTTCAACTCCTATCAGCTCCCAACAATTCGATTTGAATAGAGCGGAAACAGGGCATTTTTGGTTCTGTGCAGACCTGCCTTGATCAGCCTTTAAACTATTCTAAATCCTTAATTTATCCACTAATCTACTTGCTAACATGTAGTTTTAGGAGTTAGGAAGCCTCATAAAAAATATGAGGTCAAGGCAACGTTAAATGGTCTACGAACGGCGCCAGTTCCTCCAAGCCTACTGCGGGTCAGATTCTGTCCATCAAAGGCGACACCATTTCATCATGAAATCTCCATCAAATTTAGCCCAAATTTTTACCACAACTCTGTATAGATTGCCCTTGATGTCCATAAAATTTGGCTAAAAGATTCAAACGATTAGAGGTCCTACAGAGTTCAAACAGCAGCTTATCTCTAGCTGTAATGGTTTCCGTCGACTCTCGGGAGAACCGCTGGCTGGAGCTCCTTAGTGGGTTAAATTCCGAGCTATCACTTGGAGGTTGTCGGCAAGATGATGAAGAAGACGCTGGTGGTCAGCTCAGTGGCTGGAGGTCCTAGAAGTGGCGGTTGACGGCAATGAAGCGATGGTCAGGAGCTGGTCGGGCTGGAGCCGTTCTCGGCGTGAAGAAGAGGAGGAAGAAGAAGAACAATGGTTATGGTGATGAAGGTTTTCGATAGAATGAGGGTGGAGAGGGTGTGTATGCACAAAATTAAGAGTCAACCATGAAGAATGGTAGGTTAAAAGTTGTCCAATTAAAGCCAACTCTTCATCCATTGACACTTGTCCATATGTCAATCAATAGCTCGTCCAATGGCCCTTAGTTTCTCTAATTTTAGGTAGCTATGCGGGTATTGCAATTGGCCAAAATTTCCTTATCCATTTATTAAGGCAAGGCCAAGGCTTGAGGGGCAAAATGATAATTTTATCCTCGACGTCTGGAACGTCATTTTTCTATTTCAATTTTCCTTCGATGAGGCGATGTCTAATCCAATTATAACGTTGAAATCCTTGATTTCCATTTTCTAATTCCGAGACTCGTCTCTAAATTATTTCTCTATCAGATGTGATTTCAGTCTATCTCGAACTGACGGGTGTCTCTTGCAGACGTTACGCATATCAACTCTATGATTCATATCACCCTTATGGCTCATCACTTCACGGCAACTTTGGTTGTCATGTAATTGTGAAGGTCTATTACTAGTTCTAATCATCTCGATCATCAGTGCTCGATTTAGGAAAATTTTTACAAATTATATATTGGTTAAGTGGCATCACCCATGCTCCAATCGTACAACGCTAGCAATGCATTCCTTTATCGTTCTTAGATCGTTCTCTTATGGCTCTAAATGTCCCATCGACAATCCTTATGGTCAAAGCGTCATTTCCTATTTGAGTTTCCTAGGTCCACGTACCTTGTTTCGCGTTAACCTCTCCCTTTTGGACTGTTAAGTCGAGATTGATCAGATCTGAGCGTGATACAAATGAAAGACATCGTTAGATTTATTCTCATTAATAAGTCTCGAAATGATAGAAAAAATTAGAATGTCACATTTCTTTCCCCCTTACAAAAATTTCGTCCTCGAAATTTACAATAAACTAGTTACACAAATAAATGGGGGTATTGACGCCTCATCGTTTCTTCGCTTTCCCACGTTGCACCTTCGGTTCCATGGTGCTCCCATGGCACCTTCGGTTCCATGGTATTGATCGTCTGAATTGTCCTCTCCGATTGTTTGTCTGTCTGTGGATGGTACGCTGTACTAAATTGTAGTTGAGTTCCCATGGCATCTTGAAGACTCTTCCAGAAGTTCGCTGTAAACTTGGGATCCTTGTCCGATGTGATCGTCACAAGTACTCCATGTAGCCTCACTATCTACTGCATATACAATTCTGCATATTTGTCCATCGCGAAAATCTTTCACACAAGAATGAAGTGTGTAGACTTGATCAACCTGTTCACGATTAACTAAATAAAATCATGGCTTCTCTGGCTCCTTGGTAGTCCCATTACAAAATCCAAAGTCACGTATTCCCATTTCTATTTAGGAATTTCCAACGGCTATAAAAATCCACCGGGTTTATAGTGTTGTGCCTTTACCTGTTGGCACGTCAAGTACCTTGCTACAAATTTGGCTACATTCACCTTCATCTCATTCCACCAGTAGTGCTGACGTAAGTTCTGGTACATTTTCGTGCTACCTGGGTGGATACTATAATTGCTTCTGTGAGCCTACGATAAAATCTTTTCTCTAAGCTCTTCTTTCTTTGGTACGCATAGATGCCCTCGAAATTTCAAAATTCCATCATCTAACAATTGGAACTCTGGCTTCCTTTTTGTCGCGTCTATTTCGAGGATCTTCTGAATTTCTAGGTCTGTATGTTGCAAGGCTTTTACCTTTTCTTGGATCTCAAGTTCTATCCTTAGGGTGGCTACCAAACTGGACAGCTGACAGACTTTCAATTTGAATTCAAAATCCCTCAAATTTTTAAATAATGACTACCCTTTTACCACTAGACAGGCAATACTCGATTTTCGACTGAGCGCATTCACGACTCGGTTTGCTTTCCCAGGATGATATAATATGTCGCAATCATAATCTTTAAGCAGCTCCATTCATCGATGCTACTTCATGTTCAGTTTCTTTTGGGAAAATAGATACTTCAGCCTCTGGTGATCCGTATAAATTTTAAATTTCTCGCCACACAAATAACGCCTCCAGATCTTCAGTTGTCGGGACGCGTAGGCAAGCACTCTTCCGTGCTGCATTAGCACACAGCTTAGTCCCTTTAGCGAAGCATCACTATGTATTTCATAGCCTCTAGGTCCTGATGGAATCGTCAATACTGGTGCGGTTGTCAATCGATGCTTGAGCTCTTGGGAACTCCTTTCACATTTATCCGTTCATTCGAACTTCGTTTCTTTCTTAGTCAATCTTGTCAGTGGAATGGCTATAGATGAAAACTTCTCCATGAAACGTCTGTGATATCCTACCAATCCTAAGAAACTTCGGACTTCCATGATCGTAGTAGGCTTAGGCCAATTCATACCAGCTTCGATCCTCGCATTATCCACAACAATTCCTTCTTTAGATATCACATGACCAAGAAATTACACCTTATTCAGTCAGAACTCGCATTTGCTAAACTTAGCGTAAAACGAGTGTTTCCTTAGAGTTTATAAAACAATCCTTAGGTGCTCTTTGTGCTCTTCATTGCCCTTTGAGTAAATCAGAATATCGTCAATAAATACTATAACTAATCTGTCCAAGAATTCCTTGAACACCCGATGCATCAAGTCCATAAATGCGGCTGGAGCATTGATCAGTCTAAAAGGCATCACAGTGAATTCGTAGTGATCATACCTTGTCCCAAAAGCGGTCTTAAGTATGTCTTCTTTCTTAATTCTCAACTGATAATACTCGGTCCTTATGTCAATTTTAGAGAATATCGCAGCTCCTTGCAATTGATCAAATAAGTCTTCAATCTTCGGCAGTGGGTACTTATTCTTTACAATCACTTGATTCAACTGTCTATAGTCAATGCATAGATGCAAAGACCCATATTTGTTCCTCACAAACAACACTGGTGCACCCCACGGTGAAGCACTCAGTCGAATAAATCCTTTATCTAGTAATTCTTGCATTTGCACCTTTAGCTCTTTCAATTATGATAGGGACATCCTATAGGGTGCCTTCGAGATCGGCTCCGTTTCGGGAGCTAACTCAATCATGAATTCTATTTCTCGCTCTGGTGGCAACCTTGATAATTCTTGAGGAAAAATGTCAAGAAACTCATGCACTACCGGAATACTTTCTAGTTTAGGCTCCTCGACAGTCGTGTCCATAACTGCGACTAAGTATGCTTGGCATCCTTCAGTTATCAGCTTTCTCGCTTCAGAGATGAGACTAAAGGAATCGAGGTTCCTCCTCGACTTCCCACAATTTCAAAACTAGGGCGACCTTATGGATAGAAACGAATTATCCTACTATGACAATCAACTACTGCCCTTTGCTTACCCAACCAATCCATTCCTATGATCACATCAAAGTCATACATAGGCAACACAACCAAGTCTATACTCTCTTTACTACCGCTAATTACAATTTTACAATCAGCATAGCCCAACGAAACTAGTACATTATCCTTCAACGAGGTGGCTACATGACGAATCATACTTAACGGTTTCAACTCCATATCAACTAAATCAACAAAGCGAGCATACACAAACGAATGTGATGTGCCAAGATCAAACAAAGCATAGGCAGCTTGGTCACATAAATAAACCGTACCTTTGACCACACCAGGCGCCTCTTCCGCTTCCCTACGTGCTACAATATAGACTCTTCCCTGAGCTAGGAGTCGGTTCTGATCAATCTGTGGAGTGGCAGTTGATGGTCCTGCCTGTGGTCATTGCTCTTAAGGTCTATTCGCTGGGGCTTGGTTTGGGCAAGTCCTCATCTGATGGCCCATCTAACCATATTTGAAGCACGCTCCAATCCTTACCAGACAAGGTCCGTTACCATGCCTTCTGCCACAGAGGTGGTAACTCTAGTTCATTGGGTTCAGCAGCTTCACTATGTTTTTTCTTATTGGTGGGACGAAGCGTCTATTGCCAGCCATAGGTCTTTTGCCGGTCTGGCGATTATCTCTGAATGAACTGAACTGCGATTTAGATGTGGCATTCCTCTCCTTCAGGTCCCTCTCGATCATCCATCCCCATTCATAAATATCCTTGTAAGTCCTTAGGTTTATAGTTATCATCTGGCTGCGAAGTTCAGGCCTCAATCCATCCCGAAATCTCTGCGCCTTCTCCAGGGGATCCTTTACCAATCGGGGTGCATACCTTGACAACCTGGAGAATTCAGCTTCATACTGGTCCTCTATCAGGTGATTCTGATGCAGCTGTAAGAACTCTACTTGTTTCATTTCTCGAGTTGTCTTAGAGAAGTACTTGTCATTGAATGCCGTGGTAAAGGCATTTCAAGTCAAGGCTGTCCTTTCTGGAAAGACTACATTCTTGGTGGCAGCCCACTAGTCATTTGCGGTACCTTCTAGCTGGTACACCGTAATAGTACTTTTTCTTCGTCTGTGCATCTCAAAACTCCAAAGGCCTTCTCCAGTTTCTCGATCCACCTTGGCACCAACTGGAGATCATCGAACTGGGTTGGCTTCAGTTTGAAAAATTATTCGATCAGTTGGCCCATTTGTCTGGCCACAACAACTTCCTCCTAGGCATTCGCTACCTCATTGCCCTAGTCATGATCGCCGTTGTTTCCATTGCCTCCATTATTGCTGTTATTGGTGTTGACGGCAGCTATTGCGGCTCCTACCGCTTGAGCTTTGGCGACATCCCTATCTCGTGTCTACTTGTCAATGAGGTCGCCAATTCTTTCTAGTGCTCTCAACACTTCGTCCATCCTTGGGTATTCCGCCACAGGTGGCCTCGAACTAGAGGCTCCGCTCCTAGGTCGTCTAGATTTTCTAGGTGGATTACTCATTCTTGTTTGCTTTCACTAAGCCTGGACCACTACAATTCCACCAAGGAGTTAGTAATTCATTCATCCAACCAAGTCTAGAGCTACCAAACTATGCCTTAACGGAAACAGCCATAACATAATGACCTTCCACCACTAATTCCAAAGGCACTTCACTAAATAGTCCATGGCCATTACCCCATTCCGTCCACTTCAACGATTCACCCAAACTAGCCATGCTCATTTACTCGACCAAAATCTAAAAATGACTTTCAGCGCTAAACATGAAACTTAATCCTCAAAAGCCACCATAATCATGTCACGACCAAATGTCAATCACATGCACCAAGTCATATACCATGCATATTGTGTCTTATTCCAACAAGTTTCCCAATGTCTTGCAACCCGTCCTGTCCTAACTTAATCCTTCTTATCACTCCAATCCTCAATCAACTTGGATCGAGCTGACCTTGCTCTGATACCAAGCAGGGTGAGATGTCACGCCCCGCGCCCCGCGCTCCGGGAACAGGCACGCAACTCCTTGCGAGCGAACTCTCTCGTTCATATTCGAGAGGTGCATAAAAATTATTCATATGCGGAAGCGATGACATAAATTTCTCCGTACAAACATTAACGGAGACTTGGATAGCAAGAACACCATAATTACATTTATACATAATCTCCCACGAGTCCTTACAAAAGCATTGGTAGACAAATCTTGCTAGTTGGTAGGGGTAATAGGACCAGCTCAAAAGACAACCATTAACATCTCCAAAAGAAAATGGACCATCGAGGTCATCAACAAAATAACAGTCCAGAAAACGAAAACCCCTAGGTCGAGCTGCTGAAGTCGTCAGTCTCTTCGACATCCTTGGTAGTCTTGTACTCTGAGAAAGTCTTTGAGCGTACCTCTATTGTATCCTCCATTGTTTCGTATGCTGATTGCTCCACCAAGTCATCCTCGAAGGCTTCAATCTCAATTACCTCGTCTGTGTCTTTCAGGGTTGGGGTCCTTTCGAGAACGTTCATTAAACCAGCTAATGATCCCTCGATCTCTACATAATCCCGAGTGGTATGACACCAACTAGGAATAACCCTACGAGTACCTTAGTGGACTTCAGTGGTCCCGTAGTAACCTCGCCTATCGTCCGAAACCAAACCTCGAACCTACGAGGCTTCCAATCCTTTTCACCCCATCTACCCAAACTACCGTACACTTCCTAAAGTACATAGTTCCCCGTCCATCCGGGGGAACTCTTCAAAATACGCAGTCATCTCCTTCGGGTCAACTAGTCTGGTTGGCAATATCATTACGATTTAGGATCTGAAAATGTGGTCCCGCAACGAGGTGAGACCGTTATAGTTACGGCCGCCGTTCACCGGGGCTTCGGTCGCCGGCTCCACTGGATTCACATATCATTAAGACATGTCTTAACCCTAAGTTAGGCTGACCGTATACTCAAGTGAATGCAATCATGAACAAAATACACAAGCAACCACATGAAGCATTCAACAGTCATTAAATGACATATAGATACAGACTAGCGTCAAGCACGTAATCATGGAATCATATCTCATCGTTCCAATCAAGCACGCATTACCAAGTCAGGTAACACCTTCCACCTTTCTAGTCCTCCATTGATTCATGCCCGCGTTTAGAATGTCATAGGCTCGGTCCACGTAATTACGCCTCAAACCATCCCATTGACAAATTCGTGTAAACGCATCAGGTTTTCAATTTCATTCCAGGCCTGTGTCAACACATATCAAATTCCATCCCGTGTCTCAATGCATCAGGACATTGGCCATTTCAATCCTGCATTTCAACGCATCAAGGTATAATTCAACACAATCCCGCGTCTCAACGCCTCGGGGCATCAATCCATACAACCCTGTGTCTGAATGCCTTAGGGTATTATAGGTTTCAAAAATGCCAGACATTATTTCAATTTAAACTTCATGATCGAGTACAAGCTCATGCATCGAGCTAGACATCTATGGCATGCAAGGCAATCAATCTCATCACTCACAAGAGGCAATCAATTCATGGTACAAGCATTCAACAAGCGTTCAAGCCGTCGACATCTCACGATGACGCATATTGGACAATCACACCATAATTCACGAAAACCAACCTAATTCACACCCAATTCATCCAATCGAGTCCAATCCTCCTAGCCAAGGTTTAGAAACCCCTTACTTTGTGCTAAATTCAACAAAAATCTTCTTCCAAGTACTTCAATCATTCGGTCTAACAATCTCGAAACAGGGCAGCCTCGCACCTATTAGAAATCAATTCAATTCATCAATTTTTCTTGCTCAATTCACCAATCCATGAAGTATAAACCTCAACGACATATTCATGACATCCTAATACGTTTCAATGATGAAATTTGAGCTCAATTTCAACTCCTATCAGCTCTCAACAATTCGATTTGCACAGAACCGAAACAAGGCACTTTCGATTCTGTGCATACCTCCCTTGATCAGCCCTTAAACTATTCTAAATCCCCAATTTATCCACTAATCTACTTGCTAAATTGTATTTCTGGGAGTTAGGAAGTCTCACAAAAAATTTGAGGTCAAGGCAACATCAAATGGTCTACGTGGTACCGGTTCCTCCAAGCCTACTGCCGGTCAGATTCTATCCATCAAAGGCGGCACCATTTCATCATCAAATCTCCATCAAATTCAGTCCAAATTTTTACCACAACTCAGTAGATATGTTCCCTTGATGTCCACAAAATTTGGCCAAAAGATTCAAACGATTAGAGGTCGTACGGAGTTCAAACAACAGCTTACCTCCAGCTGTGACGGTTTCCGTCGACTCTCTAGAGAACGGTTGGCCGGAGCTCCTCAGTGGGTCAAATGTCGAGCTATCACTTGGAGGCTGTTGGCAAGAGGATGAGGAAGACGCTGGTGGTTAGCTTAGTGGCTAGAGGTCCCCGAAGTGGCAATTGATGGCTGCGAAGCGGCGGTCAGGAGCTGGTCGAGCTGGAGTTGTTCTCGACGTGAAGAAGAGGAAGAAGAAGAGGAAGAATGGCTATGGTGATGAAGGTTCTCGGCAAAATAAGGGTGGAGAGGGTGTGTATGCACAAATTTAAGAGTCAACCATGAAGAATGGTAGGTTAAAAGTTGTCCAATTAATACCAACTCTTCATCCATTGACACTTGTCCATATATCAATCAATAGCTCATTTAATGGCCCTCATTTTCTCTAATTTTCAACAGCTATGGGGGTATTCCAATTGACCAAAATGCCCTTATCCATTTATTAAAGCAAGGCCAAGGCTTGAGGAGCAAAATGATAATTTTACCTTCGACGTCTGAAACATAATTTTTCTAATTCAAATTTCCTTCGATGAGGCGACGTCCAATCCAATTATAATGTTGGAATCCTTGATTCTTCATTTTCTAATTTCGAGACACGTCTCTAAATCATTTCTCTGTCAAATGTGATTTCAGTCTATCCCGAACTGATGGGCAGCTCTTGCAAACATTATGCGTATCGACTCTATGATTAATATCACCCTTAAGGTCGTCAGTTCAAGGTGACTTTAGTTGTCATGTAATTGCGATGGTCTATTACTAGTTCCAACGGTCTCGATCGTCATCACTCGATTTAGGAAAATTTTTACAAATTATACATTGGTTAAGCGACATCATCCGCGCTTCAGTCGAACAACGCTAGTAATGCATTCCTTAGTCATTCTTAGATCGGCCTCTTATGGCTCTAAATGTCCCCTCGATAATCCTTATGGTCAAAGTTTCATTTCCTATTTTAGTTCCCTAAGTCCACATACCTTGTCTCGCATTAGCCTCTCCCTTTTGGTCAGTTAACTCGAGATTGATCCGATCCGAGCGAGATACAACTAAAAGACATCGTTAGATTTATTCTCATTAATAAGTCTCGAAATAACAGGAAAAACCAGAATGTCACAGGCAGCGTCACCGGTGCACTCAAAGAAAACTACATCATTACCTTGTCGGTGAACGCCTTCTTCTGTACATACTGAGTGAAGTTCTTTCTGTTGAAATTTGTTTCTAAAGCAAACAAAATATTGTCTTTTTTACATCCCATGTAGGATAAAATGCACCGAGCAATTCACTTTATTAGTTAGAAGGCTAGTATTTTCTTTCAACGAAAGAAATAGGCAAGTGGGCTACTCCCCACTATACCCACATGCGGGTGCGCTTTTGACGCGAATATTAGGCACACTTAGCACTATTCAAGAATTATTTTTATTTTATTTATTTTATTTCGAAATAATTTATTTTATAAAAGAATTTCGTGACTCATTGGAATAGTACGGCTGTTCATGAATATAAGATTCAATTACATCTTTTGGAAGGTTTATGATTATTCGAACATAACTACCAAACTGACACTCTTGTAACCTTTGAAGTGCTTGTTTATGTGAAAATGAGTAATTGAATTTACAATTTTGAATATGAAGAGGTATGTTTGAACTATCCATTAGTGGACACAAAGAGTTGCAATTTTTTCGAACAGAAGACTGTCTTCAAAATAAATTGTGAAAAGGTGTGTTTAAATAAATTATTTTGAACACCAAGAGTTACATGAGAACTAACACTTTTCAGATGCGAAAATGTGTGTTCTTTTTTCATTAAATATTTAAATATTCTGTTCATTTTAACATACTTTCTCACTTTCAACTTTCGTATAAAAAAACCTTGAGAGATGCAGCCTTCTTTTCTAATTATTTCACAGAGAGTTCTTGGAGAATTATTAGAATTGATATCTAATAATCTCGCATGAGACTCTATTGTATCTTGGAGGATCTTTGCCAATAACCATTAACAATGTTGTGAGGAAAATAATTCCTAAAAAAGAGTATTATCACGCCTCAGAGTCTAATTCTTTTATTCATCCAATCTGGCCATATTTTTCCAACAATTTTAAGGAATTATTCGTTTAGCAATTGAATCAAAATCAATCAAGGTTATGAACTAAGATATGGTGAAACTGGACTGATTTGATGGAAACAACTTGGCTCTCTGGAAAGACAAGATGATGTTCCTCCTCACTACCATGAAGATTTCCTATATCCTCAACCCCAAATTGATGCATATAGAGGATCCGATACTTATCACTGTTGGAGGAGAGCCTAGTCAAAAGATGTCAAGAGGGTTAACAAAGAGAGGAAGAAATGGAAAGAGGACGAATTGCATTGTCAAGGCCATATACTGAACACGTTATCCGATCGTCTCTATGACTTGCTCACTGAGATGAAATCTGCTAGAGAAATATGGATTACCCTCGATTTCAAGTATAAAGCAGAGAAGCAAAGTATGAACAAATATCTAATCGCTAAGTATTTTGATATCAAGTTCGTTGATTCTAAACCCTTATTGGAGCAAGTCCATGATTTGCAAATACTGATCAATAAAATTCGTGCCCTCAAGATAGATATTCTAGAATCTTTTCAAGTTGAAGCAGTTATAGCAAAATTACCTTCGAGTTGGAAAGATTATGGAAAAAGGATGTTGCATAAATATGAGGATATGTCACGCCCCGTGCCTTTTACACGGACACGCAACTCCCTTTAATTCACTCTCGAGTCCTAGGAAATCATTGTCGAGAGATGCATAACATAGGCGAGCATGCAGAAACGAAAATAAAAAACTCCCCGTACATACATCGATGGGAACCTAGATAACGAGAAAATAATATATGTGCATATAACCTCATGAGTTCATACAAAAGTGCAGGTGAGCTAGTCCTACCGAAAGGTCAGGACAACGGGACTTAATCAAAAGGCAATCCATATCTAAGTCCCCAAAATAGAACAAACCAACGAGTTCATCACTAAAAGACTACAAAGTAAGTCAGGACACCCCTAGGTCGAACCGCTAGAATCGTCAGTCTCATCTGCATCCTTTTCAGGTTCGTAGTCCGAAAAAGTCTTGGAGCGCACGTCCACAGTGTCATCCATCGTAGTATCCTCCTGCTCATCCTCTAGGGCGTCGATCATTATCACCTCCTCAGTGTCTTGTAAGGTTGGGGTCTTCTCAAGTAAGTTCCTCGAGCCCGCCACAGACACTTCTACCTCCATAGAATTCCGACTGGGTGATACCAGCTAGGAATGACTCCTCGAGACACCAAAGTAGACATCAACGGACCAGTGGTGACATCACCTACCCTCTAGAATTAGGTCTCAAACCTATGTGGTTTCCAATCCTTACCACGCTCGTCGACCCAGACTTGTGACATAATGATTTACAGTCGATTTCAGGCTCATTCATGAGAAGTGTGTATCTGGAAATGTATTTCAGTCGTATCCCGCTCGAACCTGATCAATTCGAGTAGATTGACCAAAGGGGAAAGGTTAACGCGAGACGAGGCACGTGGACTTGGGGAACTCAAATAGGAAATGACGCTTTGACCATAAGGATTGTCGAGGGGATATTTAGAGTCACAAAAAGGCCGATCCAAGAGCGATTAAGGGATGCCTTATGAGTATCATACGATTGGAGCGCGGGTGATGCCGCTTAACCAACGTATGATTTGCAAATTTTTCCTAAATCGGACGGTGAAGATCGAGACCTTAGGAGCTAGTGATAGACCCTCACAATTACATGACAACCAAAGCCTCCACAAATTAACGAGCCCTAAACGTGATATGAATCACGGGGTCGATACGTGTAATGTCAGCAAAAGCCGCCCGTCGGTTCAGGATTGGCTGGAACCACGTCTGATAGAAAAAGATATCAGAAAAGAAACGTTATTTGGATTGGTCGTCGCCCTATCGAAGGTTTCCGGAACGAAAAAAAAACGTTCTGAACATCGGGGGTAAAATGACTATTTTGCCCCTCAAGCTTAGAACTTTATCTTTATAATTGAACGAAAGGAAAATGGACATTTCTTTCCCCCCAAGCTGCTGAAAATTCAAGGGCAAGTGATGGCCATTAGATGCCCTTGAGAAGAACAATGGACAAGTGTCAATCATCCAAGGGTGGAAGATCAATTCATCAATTATTGCCCACCTACCAATCACTTCAATTAATCAATTTTTTTTGGGGATAACCAGCTCTCTCTTCTCTCTCTCCACAGACCCCATTCGGCCAAACCCTCTCTCCCCATCACCGAGCATCACCATTTTCTTCCTCTTACAAACTACTGCTCGCTCGACCAGATTCTAGTCTCCCGTTCGTCGGCCACCACGGCCACTTTTGGCCACCCCTGGATGCCCGTTAGCTACCACAAGAAAGATCTATGTCTTGCCGATATTTTTCAACAAGAATTAGAGCATTTGAAGCACCGAGGAGACCGAAGCAAGAATTCTCTTGAGAGTTGACGGAAACTGCTCCAATCTGAGGTAGGTTCGGTTCTTAGTCCCTTTGGAAGTTGAAATGCTGGAATCTTTAGGTCAAATTTTGTGGAGATCAAGCTGAGACATGTAAAAATATTTGATAAAAAGTTGGGCTCAATTTGATGGGTTTTTTTAGCACGAACCGATCTTGTACATTTCGCCCAAAAAATGACTTGGAGGAACCAGTGATCAGTTCTAGAGCCTCTGCTTGGTGGCCACGAGGGCCACTTTCGGCCACCAGCTGTCACCAGCCAATCACTATAGCATAGATCCATCTCTTGCTGATGTCCTCCAACTTGAATCAAGTCATTTGGAGTTCTGTGGAATTTGGAGCAAGCATTCTCCCATAGGCCGACAGAACTGGAGTCAACCTAAGGTAGGTCTATTCCTCAGTCCATTTGAAGGTCAAATTCTTGGATTTTAAGGCTCAAATTTGGTGAAGACTCAGTAGACATGTGTAGAAATATGTGGAAAAAATTGGGGATTTATTTGATAAGTTTTTGACCATGAACCATCCATGTATATCTTGCCTATAATCTGCCAGTTACTAACCAAGGAAGGATCCGGCGAGTTCCGATGACTTTCCGGCAACCACGCGGCTTGAAATTCGTAGTGAGCCACCCAAACCCTTAAATAGATATTATAAGAGGTAGAAGGTGTATAATAGATGGATTTGAAGTAGATTAATACCGTTGGACCCGGCATGAACATAACCGAATGGAACCGGTTCAATGCCGTGCCAAACCGATTCTGTGGGTGGTTAGATATGCTGGGTTTGTGTTGCAATTTGGTGTGTATGATGTGAGGAGATGATGAGAGGTATATTATGAGTGATTTGGGTGGATGAATTGAAGAATTGGACTTGGAATTTGACAAATCGATCGATTATCCTTGGTTGCGCGACAAATCGACTTTGGACTTGAGTTGACCGAAT
The DNA here is from genome assembly GCA_028455895.1 of Rhodomyrtus tomentosa. Classification (NCBI taxonomy): domain Eukaryota; kingdom Viridiplantae; phylum Streptophyta; class Magnoliopsida; order Myrtales; family Myrtaceae; genus Rhodomyrtus; species Rhodomyrtus tomentosa. The sequence goes on along the minus strand of JAPCWY010000003.1, from coordinate 39,624,736 downwards.
CCTAGGGAGCTCAAAGAGGAGTGATTTGTGTTGCTAAGCGAAGGTAAGGGAATTCCTAACCTTTTGTTAAGACGATTGGACTTGATTGGGTAAGTCGAGGGTCGATCGAAGTGAATTTTTGAGAAATTGTTAAATGAGATAGTTGAAATATGTCCTAAGACGCTAGAGAACGATTGTGTGACATAGCCTATGTTTGAGATGCTTGTCTTGCTTGTGCACCATTTGAATTGCTTGTCATTTATTGGATATCCATTGGTTTGCTTGCATGCCATGAGTTTGGTGAATTTCGTTTGAATTGGCAATTGCCACTAAGTGTGCCATTGAATTGAAAGTCAAAGCATGAGTCCTGATTGTGACATGAGCATAGCATGACATGACCCTGAGGCATGTGAGACGTGGAGCGAAAGGTTGAGACCCTAAAGCGACAAGGTCTCGGGGTGAAGTATGATAAGATGGCGCCTTGATGCGATGAAGTCGCAGGGTTGAGATAGCCATAGTCCTAATGCGATATAATTGCAGGACAGAGTATGAGCTCATAAACCCTGCCTGGAGATAATTTCGGGACCTGATACATTTACGCGGGTCACCGACGATGGTCTAATGCGTTTACACGAGCCGAGCTTGAGGCGATCTAATTGCAGGCTAGAAATGAGGCAGGCAGAAGTTGATCGATGTGGCGAAGTGACAGGCCGAGAACATATGTGCATTTGTGTGTGATATGAGATCATAAATGCATGACTGTCTTCTGCATGTTATTTTTTATTGAATTGTGGCTGTTATGCCTTTAGATTCATGAGTTTAGATCTGTCAAGGGACGTGACTGCCTGAGTGGACGGTCGGCCTAACCTAGTGTTAGGACCCTCCTTATTGAGGTTTATATCTCACCCCAGTGAGGGCTGACATTTTTTAGGTTCCAGGCGAAGGTAGCACGAGTTTGCCAAGAAATGGCATTTGCAGAGATAGTTGACCAGTTGTATTTAGAGTGAAAGTGTAATTTGTGGATATTGAGATTGTACTTCAGACATTGAATTAGGAGTTGATCTTTTAGTAATTGGTTAATGAGATTTGGTTGTATCTGTCCTAAGTCATCTATATGTTGTTGTATTTATATGACAGGGGTTGGCATTGCTTCTGCATGCGTCATATGAAGGGAGTCGTAAGTTATCAGCCGTTGGATCCCGGAGCATTCTTGAATGAACGGCTTGGACATGGATGTTCGCGTGCTCGCCAAGTTCGGGGCGTGACATCCCTGTTCGATTTGGTATCAGAGCAAGGTCAACTCGATCCAAGGTGATATAGATCTAGAGTGATAAGGAGCGATGACTTGAGGACAATTAGTTATTGAGGTCTATAGGACTAGGCATGGATTGTTGAGTTTCGAGGACATAGGCTTGAACTTGTGTATGCTTAAATGGTCGTAGAGTTGACTTTAATGGATGATCTTGAGTTAGATGGTGACTAAGGTTTAAGTGGAAGCAAGCTGGGATTGGAGAGTCATGAGCATGGACTTTGAAGTTGTAATTATGCTTGAGGATAATAGAATTGCTTATGAATTAAGGGTCGATTGAAGTGTGCGATTGTGATCTTGATTTGCCGATGACCCAACTTGAGGAGTACGAATTATAAGGAGACGATTGATATTGGTGGATTCAAGCTTGAATTGCGTGATGTTATGGTGGTTTAGCTATTGATTACTATTGACTGCCTTGGGCGATATGAGTTGAAGATCAGTTGTGATTGGATGCATAGGGTTTTGATTTGAACGTTGACTGAACTTGAGATATATGATGGCATATAGGCAATCGATCTTTGAGATGTGACGATCATTGGTGGAATTAGAACTCTCGAATGGATACGAATCGATCCGAAGGCGCTTTTGTTATGACCAGTGGTGAGGATGATCATGCTATGCTTATGTTTATGGCTTTGAAATGAAAGTCGATGAGGGTGCATGCAGTGACTTATCACTGTTGGACTTAATAAACCGTCACTTGGTAAGGGACGAGTTGATGGGATACCTATAAATTATGATGAAACATGATATGGGACATGTGGAATGGGGCTTTCTCCGTAGATGTATGACTTGAGACAATCTGCATCGGCCAGGTCTGATGAATGCGGGGAGTGATCGCAAGGACAAAGAGGTCCGGACAAGGAGCGGCTCCTGGCAAGCTTCTAAGATGGTAAAGGTAGGAATGACCAAGTCATAACTTGAAAGGGGAAGTCTAGGTATCAAGTTGAGTCCAATTGTGGATAAGGGATGTATGCCACGGGATTGATTCTTATCGAGAATGATTGAAAGTGGCAAGACCGGTGTAATGGTGCCTATGAGAGACATGGTTGAAAGGCTTTGTGCTTGACGGTGGATGCCCTGGGAAAAAAAAGCGATGGTTGTGATAGGCCTGTTAGGCATGTTTGATGACTAGCCTCATGTAATTGGCTTGGCCAAGATCTGACCGAGAAGTTAGAGGACATTTGGGTTTATACCCTTGGAAATCGAGGCATGATAAGATGAGATAGTCTGTTGTGACTATGCTAGAGTGGCGGATGCCTTTAGGCCTAGAGTATGAGTTGTTGACTCATTGAGTTGCAGTCTTAAGTGATTGATTGATAGTTGCCCAGTTGAGTCTGGCCTAGTAATGGCCGTTAGTTGAGAAGTTGCCTCGTTGAGGCTAGCTTGAGGAAGAATTATGGATCAAGGATGATTTGAGATCCTTGATTATTCGGCAGTTAATTGTGAATTGCTTGAGAACCATTAGAGAGTTGGGTGATGGTGAAAGATATTGAGACGTGCAGTCTGAGGTTGGTAGACTTGAGTAGACGACTTGAGTCTTGGATTCCTGAAGGGAATCATAGTGGTTCAAGGGACATGGCAACTTGATAAGACTGAAAGGTCGAGGTATGGTCGCTAGAGTAGCACTTGGTTTGCGTATGTGAGATATAAAAAGACCCAAGGACTAAGATGGATCATGAGAACTTAATGAGGTTGAACGACCAAGGTATGGTCATAGAAGAGCGTTGGCCTCGAAGATACGTGGTATGGAAGATCCAAAAGTTGAGATGGATCATGGAATTGAGTAGAGATGGACGAATAGAGTATGTGCACTAAAGGAGAACATGGCTCGATCGATTGATCGTACGAGACCCAAGAGCTGAATGGATCGCGAGAACTTTAAAGGGGAAATGGAAAAGTGTGGATTAAGCAAGCTCGGAGAGGAGCTGGCATGATTTCCTAAATCACTATAGTAGTTAATGCTTGTGCTGAGGAATTAAGTGATGGAAGTCACAAGAAACGGACTTTGAGTAAGTCTTTTCGAGATGGAATGCGTGGGTAGGACCACGAGAGTTTGGAAAAGCTTGTAAGATTATGTATAAGGCAGAAGTTGATTGAGCCAGGCTGAGGGATGAGGTTTGAAATTATCTCCCTTTGGATTGAGGATTTTGCGAGAAAATCTCGAAAGTTTGGCTGCACTAAAGAAAGAAAGTGACCCTGGCAATACTAACCCTAAGAGGCCCTCGAAGATGGGTGAAAGGTCACTAGAGGAAGGATTTTCTCGAAGGCATGAGATCTGCCTAGACCATCTCTATTGAGTGGTTTAATGGAAAGTATCTTCCTGAGATTGCTTGAGAGCAAGGATTGTTTGGATCTTGATACGGTTGCAATGATCATGAGATGATCGACCGGTGTGAGACAGAGTTCTCAAGGTCGCGTGAACATATGGTAAAAGTGGTCTGAGACCCTTGAACAATATGAGTAAGTCCCTGAGTGGATTGGAATTTGAGAATCATAGAGCTAATTATTATTCTTGATTTTGAGGGATAGTGATGGGACTTAGCAAGAGAGGAGAATGATGGAAAGACTTATGAATAAGAGAACTCCTGCTCATGGATTACGAGCAAAGTGATATTCATTTTGAATATGGAGCGTGGCTATGGGAAATGGTTGATTACCTAGGCGAAGGCATCTGGTGGAAAGTGAGTAGTAAGTCTTTTCTATTGTGAATGAGGTCAAAGAAGACGCGGCATGTTAGATTGCCTAAAGTTAATGATTTCCTGAGATCGGTTGGTTGAATTGAACTATGAGAAATGAAATCATGAATTGTTGTTCCCTAAAGAATAGGGCATTGATCTTAAAGGGCAATTGGACCATGAAATGGTCAATGACGAAAGGAAAAGAGAACGAACTTGATAGCCCTGACTGGTTATGATTCCAGTGAATGATTTAGTAAGCGAAAGGAACACTTGAGGAACATTTGTAAAGTGATTTGAAGTGATCGAATTGGCCATTCAACAAATGAACTGGTAGAGACCCAAGAACGAATAGGTATTGTCACTGGAGGTGACTGAATTATGAAAAAGAGAATGTGAAAGCAGAGTGGCATTTGAGTTCTGGAGTAAAGGTATCGCCGTTGGCGTAGACTCCAAGATTGACGTCCTAAGAAATGTAAATGATAGGGTGAATCTGAAGTGGAAAAATGCCACGGAGTTGTGTAGTTTCTTCCTTAAGATAAGAGACCCATTTGTAAAAAGGAAGAAAAGCTTTAAGTTGTCTTAGTATGATGATTGAGCGTCTGAATTGGGAAAGAAGACGTAGGACTTGAGTGACTCATGGAAGTGAAATCGGAGAGGCTGTTTTTAGAGACAATGTTGAATTTCAGGATGATGTCGACATTCAGTGGAACAAACAGGATTGGATAAGGTCGCCTTAGCTAGTGTGGAACTCAGAGGTTAAAGCACTAATGCTTCTCGAGGAGAAGAGTGACAAGAATAAGAAAAATATCGTGCGGTCCTAAAGGAGACCTTTGACGACAGAGGGCCAAGGTCCGAGCTTTCAAGTGAGAAGTGCGAGAGATAGTTGGGAAGATTCGACACCTGGCGGAAGGAAGATGATAATAGTCGAATCAAGTGCCCAAGGGATGATTGGGTTGGTTGTTACCATCTCGAGAGGTGATGGTTGAACTTATGTAAAGAGCTATGAGAAACATGAACGGTTTTTGGAAAGTGTCATATGGACTCTAGGAAGATGCCTATTGCATGATGAATGTGAAGAGCGCAAGTTGTAGATAAGATGAAGTAAGATTCATGCATTGAATCAAATGGTAAATCCTTTAAGGATAGGAGTGAGTGATGAATCGACAAGGGTCAATGTGAGTTGTGGAAAGTGTAAGTTTTTGGGATTGATGAACGACAATAGACAGACCGTTGAAAGACTCCCTGCAAGAGCTATTCCATTGGTGAAATGGACTAAGGACGAGTTGTGTCATGAATGGGTGAGTAAGCGTGAAAAGAGTTTTCGAGGGCTTAATCTAAGGGAATCAAATGGGTTAATACAAGATGTAATGTGAAGGGAGGAATAGACGTGAATGACGCTTTCGAGGACTGGAGTCGAATGGATGCCTGCCTACGTTGGTAGTGGCATTCCGGTCCGAATTCAAAAGAGTTGATAGGGTCTTAATGATGTGATGTGGAAGGAAACTTGAGGAGCAACAAGATGATTTGAAATGGGTATTGCATATACGTCATGATAGTAAAGCTGCGTGAATTGGCATGCTTAGAGCATGATTGGAATTGTTTTGTGATTGTCCTTTTGATAGAGTTGGGAAATATTGTTTGAGTGAAAAGACGTTGCAAGGCAACACCTACCATAGGAGTATAAGGTAGCAGTTTTTCGAGGGGAAGTGAATGAGAGGCAATGCCGAAGGATGAAATTACTCGCGGGCGTTGCTTGTGCAAGAAGGATCTTGAAGTTATGTGAACTAAAGGAGGTTGAGAGTATGGACTGTATAAAGGGAACTGAAGGCGAGGCATGTGGAACAAAGTGACCGCCCAAGTGTTATTATAACGATGTTCATGTTGCTAAGGAAGGGTGAACTGTTTAACGAGTGTTTACAAATGAGAGTTGAACATTGAGTAATGGACTAGAGTGATGACTACTGGAAACACCTTGCCTAAAGGCTAGAAGGAAATTGAGATGTTACCATGATTGAACATCGATATTGAACGAATTATAGAAATGGATGGAGCTCTTGAGGCCTATGGACGGACGTACAATTCAAAGGAGGAATTATAGTGACCTTTGGGATGGCACAAAGATGTGCCAAGATGCACATACATATATTGGCGATAAGGTTGAAAGTTGAAGTTTGCCTATCTTGCGGTCGAGCACTAGACGTGTCGATGAGAGTTGAAGGATCACTTTGATCTAAGGGAATTTCGGATGAAATCAAGGATAGATTGCTATGGAAGCAACCATGTAAATGTTTGAGGAGTTGAGAGGACCATAACTCGATTTTATTAATGGAGGGTGAATTGATAAAGCCCATGAATCTCTGTTGCCGTGAAATAAAGCTTGAAAGGAGTAATACGTCGAATGGTATGGACAGTGAGAATGCATATTAGCGAGGGCTTGGTAAGGACGGTCGTGGACAAACGAAAGAGATAAGATGAACGCTCGAGGAAGAGCTGCTGGCCAATGATGTTAATACCGAAGGAGAATGGAGGAAAGAATATCAAATTAAGGGCTAAAGGAGACAAGTGCTAGAGAAGAATAGTTGCGTGTTGGAAAAGACGAACAAGATCGTCAAGCCATGGAAAGGACTATCTGGAAAAGTGAGGATGCGACGAGATGCCTATACCCCCAAGGGATTGGATGGAGTAGAAGGTTGTGAATTTCGAGGACGAAATTTCTTTAAGGGGAAAGAGTTGTGACATTCTGATTTCCAGTCAATTTTTGGCTCATTCATGAGAAGTGTGTATTTGGAGATGTATTTTAGTCTTATTCCGCTTGAACCTGATCAATTTGAGTAGATTGACCAAAGGGGATAGGTTAGCGAGAGACGAGGTACGTGGACCTGGGGAACTCAGATAAAAAATGACACTTTGACCATAAGGATTGTCAAGGAGATATTTAGAGCCACAAAAAGGCCGATCCAAGAACGATTAAGGGATGCCTTGCGAGTGTCATACGATTGAAGCGGGGGTGATGTCGCTTAACCAACGTATGATTTGCAAAATTTTCCTAAATCAAACGGTAAAGATCGAGACCTTAGGAGCTAGTGATAGACCCTCACAATTACATGACAACCAAAGCCGCCACAAATTGACGAGCCTTAAACGTGATATGAATAACGGGGTCGATACGCGTAATGTCTGCAAAAGCCGCTTGTCGATTTGGGATAGGCTGGAATCACGTCTGATAGAGAAAGCTATCAGAAAAGAGCCTTAAAAAAATTTCAAATGGAAAATCAATAATTCCAACATTATTTGGATTGGCCATCGCCCTATCGAAGGCATCCGGAACAAGAAAAACGACGTTCTAAACGTCGGGGGTAAAATGACCATTTTGCCCCTCAAGCTTAGAACTTTATCTTTATAATTGAAGAAAAGGAAAAATGGATATTTCTTTCCCCCCAAGCTGCCGAAAATTCGAGGGCAAGTGATGGCCATTGGATGCCCATGAGAAGAACAATGGACAAGTGTCAAGCATCCAAGGGTGGAAGATCAATTCATTAATTAATGCCCACCTACCAATCACTTCGATTAATCAATTTTTTTTGGGATAACCAGCTCTCTCTTCTCTCTCTCCACAGACCCCATCCGGCCAAACCCTCTCTCTCCATCACCGAATATCACCATTTTCTTCCTCTTGCAAACTGCTGCTCGCCCGACCAGATTCTGGTCTCCCGTTCATCGGCTACCATGGCCACTTTCGGCCAACCCTAGATGCCGGCCAGACACTACAAGAAAGATCTATGTCTTGCTGACATTTTCCAGCAAGAATCAAAGAATTTGGGGCACCGAGGAGACCGGAGCAAGGATTCTCCCGAGAGTCGATGGAAACTGCTCCAATCTGAGATAGGTTTGGCTCTCAGTCCCTTTGGTGATCGAAATATGAGAATCTTTAACTCAAATTTTGTGGAGGTCAAGCTGAGACGTGTGGAAATCTGTGGTAAATATTTGGGCTCAATTTGATGAGTTTTTTTATCACGAACCGACCTTGTACATTTCTCCCAGAAACTGACTTGGAGGAAGCAGTGATCAGTTCTGGAGCCTCTGTTCAGTGCCCACGAGGGCCACTTCAGGCCACCAGCTGCTGCCGGCCGACCACCACAGCATAGATTCACCTCTTGCCGACTTCCTCCCACTTGAATCAAGTCACTTGGAGCTCTGTGGAATTCGGGGCAAGCATTCTCCCACAGACCGACTGAACTGGAGTCAACCTGAGGTAGGTCTGTTCCTCAGTCCATTTGAAGGTCAAATTCTTGGAGTTTAAAGCTCAAATTTGGTGGAGACTCACTAGACATGTGTAGGAATCTGTGAAAAAAATTAAGGATTTATTTGATAAGCTTTTGACCATGAACCGCCCATATATATCTTGCCCAGAATCTGCCGGTTACTGACCAAGGAAGGATCCGGTGAGTTCCGACGACTTTCCGGCAACCATGCCGCTTGAAATTCACGATGAGCCATCCAAACCCTTGAATAGATGTTATAAGAGGTAGAAGGGTGTATAATTGATGGATTTGAAGTAGATTAATACCGGTTGGACCCGGCATGAATAGAACCGAATGGAACCGGTTCAATGCCGAGCCAAACCGATTCTGTGGGTGGCTAGATATACTGGATTTGTGTTGCAATTTGGTGTGTATGATGTGAGGAGATGATGAGAAGTATATTGTGAGTGATTTGGGTGGATGAATTGAAGAATTGGACTTGGAATTTGACAAATCAATCGATTATCCTAGGTTGCGCGACAAATCGGCTTTGGACTTAATTTGGCCGAATCCTAAGGAGCACAAAGAGGAGTGATTTGTGTTGCTAAGTGAAGGTAAGGGAATTCCTAGCCTTTTATTAAGATGATTGGACTCGATTGGGTAAGTCGAGAGTCGATCGGAGTGAATTTTGGAGAAGTTGTCAAATGAGATAGTTAAGATATGTCCTAAGATGCTAGAGAACGATTATGTGACATAGTCTATGTTTGAGATGCTTGTCTTGCTTGTGCACCATTTGAATTGCTTGTCATGTTTGGATATCTATTAGTGTGCTTGCATGACACGATTTGGTGAATTTCGTTTGAATTAGCACTTGCCACTGAGTGTGCCATTGAATTGAAAGTCAAAGCATGAGTCCTGATTGTGGCATGAGCATAGCATGGCATGGCCTTGAGGCGTGTGAAACGAGGGGCGGAAGGTTGAGACCCTGAAACGACGAGGTCGCGGGGTGAAGTATGATAAGGTGGCACCCTAATGCTACGAAGTCACAGGGTTGAGATAGCCATAGTCCTGATGCGATATAATCGCGGGACAGAGTATGAGCTCATAAACTCTGCCTGGAGATAATTCGGGACCTAATGCGTTTACGCGGATCACTGACGATAGCCTGTTGCGTTTACACTGGCCGAGCCTGAGGCAATCTGGCAAAGTGATCGATGTGGCGAAGTGAGGTAGGCAGAAGTTGATCGATGTGACGAAGTGACAGGCAGAGCACATATGTGCATTTGTGTGTGATATGAGATCGTAAATGCATGACTGTCTTCTGCATGTCGCTGTTTATTGAATTGTGGTTGCTATGCCTTTGGATTCCTGAGTTTAGATCTGTCAATGGACGTGACTGCCTGAGTGGACGGTCGGCCTAACTTAGGGTTAGGACCCATCTTACTGATATATATATCTCACCCCAGTGGGGGCTTACATTTTTCAGGTTTCAGGCGAAGGTAACACGAGTTTGACAAGGAGTGGCATTTGCAGAGATAATTGGCCAGTTGTATTTATAGTGAAAGTGTAATTTGTGGATATTGAGATTGTACTTCAGACATTGAATTAGGAGTTGATCTTTTAGTAATTGGTTAATGAGATTTGGTTGTATCTTTCCTAAGTCATCTGTATGTTGTTGTATTTATATGACGGGGGATGGCATCACTTCTGCATGCGTCATATGAAGGGAGTCATAAGTTATCGGCCATTGGATCCTGGAGCATTCTTGAATGAACGGCATTGACAGGGATGTTTGCGTGCTCGTCGAGTTCGGGGCATGACAAGACCACTATACACTTTCTTACATGGACGGTACCCCAACCGTCAGAGTACTTATCAAAATAGGCGGTCATTTCTATTGGATCGCCTAACCGAGTCGGAAGCATCTTCAAGGTTTAGGGTTCGAAAAGTACGGTCCCACAACAGGGTGAGATTGATATCTCAGTAAGATAAGTCTTAACCCTTGGTCAGGCTAACACTACACCCAAATGAATACAAATAATGAACAAGAACATGCACTCAACAGTAAAGGGCGCTCATCAGTCATAAAATGCCATACAGATACAAACGATTGATAGTCAACCAGTCATTTCAACATAACTCGTCAATCAAGTCCGGCATGGAACACAAAATCAAGCCATACGTTCCACCCTTCAGAATTTTCTCATGATTTACGCCTGCGTTAAAGCACCTTAGGCTCGGTTCGCGTCATTATGCCTCAGATCATCAAATTGACAAACCCACGTTAAACGCATCAGGTTTTCAATGACATTTCAGGTCTGTGTCGACACATAATCAGTCTCGTCTCGTGTTTCAATGCATCAGGACATTAATTCTTACAACTCCACGTCTCAACGCATCAGAGTATCAAAGTTCTCAACCATGCCAATTTCCTTTTCAATTCAAGACTTCATGATCGAGTACAACCCCATGCGTCGAGCTAAGTGTTTACTGCATGCGAGGCAATTCAATTCATCACTCAAAAGTGGCAATCAACACAGGGCATATGCATTTAGCAAGCATCCAAGCATTCATCAACTCTCAATGATAGACATTAGACAATCACACCATAAACTCATGGAAATTCACCCACTCCACAACCAAATCATCTAATCGAGGCCTATCATCCTAGCTAAGGTTTATAGACTCCTTACCTTAGGCTCAATTCAACAAAAATCTCCTTCCCAAGCACTCCAAGGGTTCAGCCTTGAGGGTCCAAAACAGGTTAGAGTATAGCCTAGGGAAATCCAATCCATTTCATCAAATTTTCTCCCCTAATCATTGAACCACTAAGCATATACCCCAATAACATATCAATTGACATCCTACTACATCTCAACTATGAAATTAGAGCTTGGTGACACCCTAAACAGCCCTCGATAACTCAGTTTGCACAAACAGAACATGGGACTTTTCGGTTATGCTTCATACTCGATTAATCTACCTATAAACCATCCTTAAACCTCAATTCCTCACATAATTACTTGCTAACATATAGTACTAGTTCTATGGGAGTCTCACCAAAAATTTTGTGGCAAGGCAACGCTTGAAAGTCCCAAAATAGCACCAGATTCCCTTGGTCCAGTGCCGGTCAGTTTCTGTCCATGGAATCAATACCATTTCATCATCAAAACTCCATCAAATTAAACCAAAATTTTTACTTCAGCTCAATATAAAAGTTCCCTATATGTCTACAAAATTTGGTCAGAAGTTTGAAGCAAATAGAGGTTCTATAGAGGTCAAACGAAGGCTTACCTCCTATTGCGACGAAATCTGTCGACTTTTGAAAGATTGGCTGGTCGGAGCTCCTCAGGTGGCCAAATGTCGAACTACCACTTGGAGGTGATCGGCAAGAGGTGAGGCTACGAGCTGGTGGTCGATGTGAGGGCTGGTGATCACCAGAGGTGGCACTCAACTACGGTGATGGAGCTGCAGTGGACTGTTCGTGCAGGTCTGATTCTCGGCCGAATGAAGAGAAAAAGAAAGGAAGAAGAAGATTGCAGATTGAAGGGGGTTTGGCTGAGGGAAAGGAGAGTGAGAGCTATACACCAAATGGCTTGGTCAACATACAAGAATGGTAAGTTAAAAATTAGATAATTAATGCTAATTGGCCATCCATTGACACTTGTCCTCTAGTCAATCAACATGCTCATCCAATGACCAATATTTCTCTAAATTTTTGGCAGCTTTGGGGTAGAGTTAATGAACAAAATGCCCTTATTCATTTATGAAGACAAGGCTAAACCTTGAGGGGCAAAACGGTAATTTCACTCTAGTCATCCAGAACGCCATTTTTCTAATTCAAATTTTCTTTAATGAGGCGACGTCCATTCCAATTATAATATTGGAATTCTTGGTTTTCCTGTCACGCCCCGAACTCGATGAGCACGCGAACATCCCACCTGACCGTTCATCATAAGTAGTCTTCCAGGATCCCTCGATGAATTATTCATAGCTAAGAAATAATACAAGGTCATGGAAGCAATTAAACTTCTCCATACAAACCCACCACTAGATAACTCAGGACAATAGGGTATACATATTGCATAAATAATAAGGTCAGTTACAAATATAACTCCAATTACGTCTTCAAATGTCATCTCATGGCAAGTCCAAATTTCCTTTGCTTGAGACCTAAAAAACATAAGCCCCCACTGGGGTGAGATATAAATCTCAATAAATAAAACTTAATCCTAGACCTGAACACTAGTACTCCTAGACCACACACTAATGCTATCAAATGCAAGCATTCTACAATTCAATATCACAAGGCAACAAATCGTCTAACATATCAACAAGCTAGGCATGCATAAGAATCACAGCCACCAATATTCAACCTCAAGGGTTCAAGCTCACTACACGGGCAATACGTAATTCAATACATAATTGCCATCACTTTCTCGTTCCCCCACGTACTCCTCACTCCTACCATTTGACATCACCAGGGTCATCAGACCAATCGCCATTCTCAATCTCATTCACTTTCACCACCCTTCGACACCATCGGAGTCATAAGACCAATTGGTATCATCATTAAATCCTAAGGCTCACAGCCATATCGATCTCTAGGGCCATAGGCTAACGATCGCTGGGGCACTACAGCCCATTCATAAAGCATCGACACTATAGCCGTTACATAACATAGGCATTATAGCCAAATCACTAGTGGGGCTTCATAACCAATTTATATAAATCCAGAACTCAATAACTAAAGTATATTGCCAAGCTTAATAGCCAATAAAATCACACAATCGCCATTCAAATTGAAATACCACGGGGCCATGCAAACATCTATGTCATTCTAGTGCACAAGCCATCAATTATAGCATGAAGAATAACAATTTCACCCCAGTCAAGCATATGTGGTTCGGTCCACTCGCTTTCCATGCGACCATTAACAATTCAAACAGTTTATGTGCACAATTTCATCAATTCACCACCCAACCTCATATAGTAGTGTCGTAGTATTCAAATAAAAGTTTAGGAAACACTTACCTGGATCAATTATCTAAATCTCACACCAAGTGACTCTCCTCAAGGCCACAAGTATATAACCCCCAAGAATTCCTCGTCCACCTAGAAAAGTTCACCAATCTTGAATCAAAAGTCATTGAATTCTCACTTCCTTTAACCTAATTTCTCATTAGCCTTACCATAGGCAATTCAAGACACTTTATTGATTAATTGAACACATATAAACAATCTCACGAACTCTCAATGTGTTCAGTTCATATGAGAACATGCAAGGTGGAATATAACTTGGGGTTTTATGCTCCAATTAGCCCTTAAATCACTTATAATTACTTCTCATTAACACCTCACACTACATCCTATGAAGTTTTATGAGCCATTTTGAAGTCAAAATACCACTTAAATGGCCATCACCAGGTTCGGCCAAAACAAATACTCCTCCAAAACAGAACCAGTTTTGGTTCAATTAGCACAATCAATCGATAAATCAACTCGCCATAACCTTAAAATACATGTTAAGGGGGCTCACCGAAGATTTGGAAGTAAAATAACCCCTCAAAGTCCTTTGGAAGCCCGGTTCCTTCACGGTCCTCAAACGAGCAGAATTTACCCGGTAAAAATCTCCACAAATCAATCATGTACACCTATAAAATTAAACTAAATTATAACCAAAGCTCAGCTAATTCAATTAATAGATGTTATGAAGACCTCACCGAAAATTTGAGGTCATTTGGAGTTTGGAAGCTCCCAAAAAAGCAGCCTCTCCAAAACCGGGTCTGATTTTGACATTTGCCCACTCAAATAGACCTTCGGGACAAACGGCTAGGAATAATTAAGATCATAATATCTTCTTGAAATGGCAAGACGATAAGCTTTAAGATGGCGATATTTTTACCTTAATCCGAAGTCGGACGATGAAGTTATGGCCAAAACAGTGAGCCGATTTTTCCCTGTCCGCGAGAAACCCACTCGGCCGTAAGCAAAAATGAAGGAGAGGAAGATGGTGGGAGATGGTGGCCGGCCAAATGAAGAGAGAGAGAGAGCGAGAGAGAGTCCATTTCACACCAATAATTCATTTTTAGTCAATTAGACGAGATGGGTAATTAATGGTCATTTAATGCTTGGTCTCTCCTTGGGTTGACACTTGGCAACCTCCCATTGATTGTTTCATTAACTTTGATTTCCTCTGACCATATCCATTCACCATTTTCGACAGCATATAGGGGTATCGATTGATCAAAATAACCTTCTAACTTCTTAAGGCAAGACCAAAGGTTGAGAGGCAAAATGGTCATTTGGCACTTTTCGTCTGAAATTTCATTTTTCTAGTATAAATCACCCTTGATGAGGGGACATCTATTTCAATTCAAATATTGAAATTCCTTAATGTCGAATACTCAAATCTCGAGGTCCAATTTCATGTCAAACTCTCGTCAATTATAATTCCAATTTATCTCAAACTGATGGGCGACTCTTGCAGGTGCTACGCATATCGACCTTGTGATTTTTCTCAATCCGTGGCGACTTTGATTGTCATGTAATTGCGAAATTTTATCATTCGTTCCTTCGATCCTGATCATCAAAATTTGTTTCAGGAAATTCTTGCAAATTACACATTAGTTAGGCGGAATCACCTGCGTCTCAACATATAACGCTAGTAAGACATTCCATGATCATCCTTAGATCGATTTTTGCCGGCCCAAGACATTTCCTCGATAATCCTTGTGGTCAAAGTGTCATTTCTTATTCAAATTCCCTTGATCCACGTATCTGACTCCGCGTCATTCTTTCCCTTTTGGACAGATAACTCGAGAGTGGCTAACTCCGAGCGAGTTATAATTGGAATACGCCGATTGATATCCTTTCATTCAATAGCCTTGAGAGGGTCGAAATTCGAAATTCTACAATTCTTCCCCCTTAGAGAAATTTCATCCTCGAAATTTATAATCTTTTCAATTATCTAATCTCGCGGGGTACTGACACCTCATCACATCTTGATTCTCCAAAGTAGATCCTCCCGTTACTTGACGTTCCCACTTGTCTTTTCTGACAAAAGTCATATTCCTTGAGGACTTATTTCCCTCAGTCCTTAACTTGTACTTGCTTTTCTCTATTCTTTTCTGACATTCATAATATATGCCGGTGATACACCTTCGAGCATTCGGACCTTCTTTTCAATTAGTCCAATGGTCCGGGAATAATACTTACGTCATATTATAATCCCGCTTTTCAAATTCCTTGTCGGAAGGCTTTTTCCAGAATGTCACAGTAGATTCAAGATTGTTTTCTATCACGATCATTACCCAATCGTCATGAAATCGCACTCCTTGAGTGCCTCTATCAATTGGCATAATCATCCAATTCAATCGTCATGTTGTACTGTCGGGAACGCACAAGTTCCATTAACTTACCTCGATTGTCCAAATCAAACGATAACCTTCTCAACTTCTCAAGCAAACTCATGATTGACTTCTTAATAAATCGATCTCGGCATATCCTTGTGCTATCCCAATGAACACCATGGTTATCCTATGAATCTTCAGTATGGTCCTTCCTTTAAGTTATTCTTCATTATGGGATACATGCACTCGTCTTTGAAGCCTCAAGATTTCTATCTTCAACTTCACAATTCCCTTTCTAGGTACTTGGAAATATGGATTTTCCCCCTGATGTATTTATTTCTAAAATCCTTTGGACATCAAGGTCATTCCATTGCGATGTTTTAATCAATCCCTGACCTTCAGGTTTAATACTTAAGGCATTCGTTCAACTAGCCCTTTGGCAACTTCCAATTTCGAGATTGAATCTCTTATTTCTTGAGGGAAGATATGTCCCTTCAGGTTCAACACTTAAGGCATTCTCAATTATAAGCATCCGCTAACTTTTCCACCCTTCCTTAGCAATATGGTTATCGCTATCACAACATTTGAGTGACCTCTTCGTTCCATGTGCCTTTCCGCCAATTTCCTTTAGGCAGTCCATGCTCTCAACTTCTTTTAGTTTACATAATTTCAAGGTCTTTCTTTATACAAGCAATGCTCTCATATCCACAAGCAATTGCACGCATCAACGTTGCCTCTTATTCAATTCCGCTCGGAAAATTGCTACATTATAATCTTTGTGGTAGATATAGCGTTGAAACATTCTTTCATCCAAACAATATTTCTCAACTTTGTTGCGAGGGTACTCGTAGATTCGTCATTTATTTCCATCATCAAAGCCTCTATATCGATCTTCAAGGCCACAGGCCAACGATCGCTAGAGCACTGCAGCCCATTCATAAAGCATCGACACTATAGTCGTTACATAATATAGGCATTATAGCCTAATCACTAGTAGAGTTTCATAGCCAATTCATATAAATCCAAGGCTCAATAGGCGAAGTATATTACCAAGCTCAATAGCCAATAAAATCACACAATCGCCTCTCAAACTGACATACCACACGGCCATGCAAACATCCGTGTCATTCCAGTACACAAGCCATCAATTATAGTATGAAGAATCACAATTTCACACTAGGCAAGCATGTGTGGTTCCGTCCACTTGCATTCCATGCGACCATTAACAATTCAAACACCTTAGGTGCATAATTTCATCAATTCAACACCCAACCTCATCTAGTAGCGTTCTAGTATTCAGATAAAGGTTTATGAAACATTTACTTGGATCAATTAGCTAAATCTCACACCAAGCAACTCTCCTCAATGCCACAAGTATATAACCCCCAAGAATTCCTCATCCACCTAGAAAAGTTCACCAATCTTGAATCAAAAGTCATTGAATTCTCACTTACTTTAACCTAATTCCTCATTAGCCATACCATAGGTAATTCAAGACACTTTATTGATTAATTGAACACATATCAACACTCCTACGAACCCTCAATGTGTTCGGTTCATATCAGCACATGCAAAGTGGAATATAACTTGGGGTTTTTATGCTCCAATTAGCCTTTAAATCACTTCTAATTCTCAATCCACTTCACATATTTCCCATTAACACCTCACACAACATCCTATGAAGTCTTATGAGCCATTTTGAAGTCAAAATACCACTTAAATGGCCATCACAGGTTCGGCCAGAAGAGATACTCCCCCAAAATAGAACCTATTTTGGTTCAATTATCACAATCAATCCATAAATCAATTTTAAACTTTAATCCATCACAAAACTAACTTGCTATAACCTTAATCTACATGTTAAGGGGGCTTACCTAATAGTTAGAAGCAAAATAACCCTTCAAAGTTCTTTGAAAGCCCAGTTCCTTCACGGTCCTCAAATAGGCAGAATTTGCTCGGTAAAATTTTTAACAAATCAACCATATGCATCCATCAAAATTCAATTAAAATTACAACAAAAAGCTCATCCAATTCAAGTACTAGATATTATGAAGACCTCACAAAATATTTAAGGTCATTTGGAGTCTGGAAACTCCAAAAAACGCAGCCTCTCCAAAATCGGGTTAGATTTTGACCTTTGCCCACTCAAATAGATCTACGAGACAAACGAATGGGAAAAGTTAAGATCATAATACCTTTCTACAATGGCAAGACGATAAGCTTTAATATGGCGGTGTCTTTACCTCAATCAGAAGTCGGTCGACAAAGTTATGGCCAAAACAGTGAGCCGATTTTTCCCTGTCCGCGAGAAATTCATTCGGTAAAAGAGCAAAAGGCCCGGGGCTAGGGTGAGCTGAGGGGGGACAGCGAACCTCTCGGTTATCATGCCTCTTGGCCTTTATTTACTTAACATCCAATTTTGGTGTCGGGATCACTTACCCGTCTTCTATCTTTAAGCTTTAAGGCAGGGCTAAGGCATTGGTTGACTTTCTTTCTATTCTATGAAGGAGAGGAAGATGGTGGGAGATGGTGGCCAGTCAAATGAAGAGAAAGAGAGTCCATTACATATCAATAATCCATTTTTAGTTAATTAGACAAGATGGGTAACTAATGACCATTTAATGCTTGGCCTTTCCTTGGGTTGACACTTGGCAATCTTCTATTAGTTTCTTCATTAACTTTGAATTCCTTTGACCATATCCATTTACATTTTCGACAGCATATAGGGGTGTAGATTGATCAAAATAACCTTCTAACTTCTTAAGGCAAGGCCAAAGGTTGAGGGGCAAAATGATCATTTGGCACTTTTCGCCCGTAATTTTATTTTTTCAGTATAAACCATCCTCGATGAAGGGATGTCCATTTCAATTCAAATATTGGAATTCCTCAATGTCCAATACCTAAATCTCGAGATCCAATTTCATATCGAACTCTTGTCAATTGTAATTCTAGTTTATCTCAAACTGACGGACGACTCTTGCTGACGCTATGCGTATCGACCTTGGGATTTTTCTCTAGCCGTGTCGACTTTGATTGTTATGTAATTGCAAGGGTTTGTCGTTCGTTCCTTCAATCTTGATCATCGAAATCTGCTTTAGAAAATTCTCGCAAATTATACATTGGTTAAATGGAATCACCTGCGTCCCAATGTATAACGCTAGCAAGACATTCCATGATCGTCCTTAGATCAACCTCTGCCGGTCTAAGACATTCCCTCGACAATCCTTCTGATCAAAGTGACATTTCTTAATTTCCTAGGTCAACATATTTGACTCTGCATCAATCTTTCCCTTTTGGTCAGATAACTCAAGAGTGGTCAACTCTGAGCGAATTATAATTGGAACCGATCGATATCCTTCCATTCAATAGCCTCAAGAGGGTTAGAATTCGGAATGTCAAATTTCTATTTTCCCATTTCGAGACTCATCTTTGAAACATTTCTCTGTCAAATGAAATTTCAGATTATCTCGAACTAACGAGCGATTTTTGCAGAGTTATGCATGTCGACTCTGTGATTCTCATCACACTTAGGGCTCGTCAGTTCATAACGACTTTGGTTGTCATGAGGATCTATTACTAGCTTCGATGGTCTCGATCATCATCATTCGATTTAGGAAAATTTCACAAATTATACATTGGTTAAACAGCATCACTCGCGCTCCAATTGTAGAACGCTAGCAATGTATTCTTTAATCGTTCTTAAATCGGCCTTTAAGGGTTCTAAATACTCACTCGACGATCCTTATGGTCAAAGTTTCATTTCCTATTTGAGTTCCTTAGGTCCACGTACCTTGTCTCGCGTTAGCCTTTTCCTTTTGGTTAGTTAACGCAAGATTGATCAGATCTAAACGAGATACGACTGAAATACATCGTTAGATACATTCTCATTAATAAGTCTCGAAATGATAGGAAAAACCAGAATGTCACAGGATATCACTTTGGAACAAATTCAAAAATATCTTCACATTGAGGAAGAGTCATGTTTATGTGATAAATCTATTTTTTTATGATACCAAAGTGAAATCTGTGGAGGGAAATGGATTTCAATCCACAACCCACCAAAACTTGAAATGCAAGCGAGGGCATAATTTTAAGAAGCCACAGAAGAAGAAAAAAGATTGTTGCTTTATTTGTGGCAGGAGGGTCATTATGCAAAGGAGTGCAGGCACCACAAGAGCACATTCAAGGACAAGAATACTTCTACAGTCAAGGAATATGCAAATTTGGTTGAAGAGAACTACGTGGCTATGGTTTCAACCAAGTTTTCAAACTTGAACATTTGTAATAAAATTAAAGATTATGTGGCCATAATTTCTTAGGTTAATTCTGCTTTCGTCGAATCTTCTTGGTGGATAGATTCTGGTGCAACTGTGCACATATGCAAGGATTGATCAATGTTTAGGCACTTCGAATAGACTGTTGAAGTGCACCTTCAAGAGGTCAAGATGGTAAATAAAGCTCTTGCAAAGGTTGTTGGCAAAGGCACATTTACTTTAGATTTTATTTCTGTAAAAAAGGTTTATCTTCTTACTGTACTATTTGTACCCAAAATAAAAAAAAAATCTAATTTCTGTTGATTTGCTATGTAAGAGGGGCTTTCGGGTATTGTTTGAGTACAAGGTTATCTTGTCGAAGAATGGGCCGTTTGTGGGAAAAGGGTTACTTCAATGAAGGCATGTATCAACTGAGTATTAATAATAATATCGACTCTTTAGTTTATATTATCGATTCTCCTCATTTATGGCAAAATAGATTAGCACATTTAAATTTTCATTATTTACAGAATATGAAAAAGTTAGACTTGATAAACTTTAATGGCGAATTTGATAAATGCGAAATCTATGCTAAGTCTAAATTAATAAAGAAATTGTTTCCTATTGTTAAAAGAAATTTGAATTTATTGAATTTGGTCCATAGTGATATATGCGAATTCGACGACATGTTAGCACATGGTGGTAAAAGGTATTTCATAACCTTTGTGGACGACTGCAATAGATATTTCTATGTATATCTCCTAAAATCAAAAGATGAGGCGTTTATTATTTTTAAATAATATAAGGCTGAAGTGGAAAATCAATTAGAAAGGAAAATTAAAGTTCTACACTCAAATAGAGGCAGAGCATATTTCCTAAATGATTTTTCAGCCTTTTGTGAAGAGCATGGTATTATTCATCAAATTTCAGCATCATACACTCCACAGTAAATGGTTTGTCTGAAAGGAAAAAATAGATCTCTTGGAGAAATGATTAATTGTATGCTTTCTAAGCTACCGATTAATTTATGGGGTGAAAAAATTGCTTATTGCATGTTATATTCATAACAGAATACCATCCAATAAAAATAACATTAGTCCTTATGAATTGAGGAAAAAGATAGAAAATCAAGCCTATCTTATCTTAAAGTGTGAAGGTGTTTGGCATACTACATAGTACCTGATTCTAAAAGGATGAAACTTAGTCCTAGAGCAATCAAAAGTGCTTTTATTAGATATGTTGATAACAGTAAAGCTTATAGGCTTCTTAATTTAGAGCCAAATGTTGCTACAGAATCAAGAGATGTTGAACTCTTTGAGAATAAATGTTCTACGGATTTTGAAATTATTGAGAATCATGCTCCAACGCAAGCTATGAATAATTTAGATTCCATAGAAACACACGTAAATTCTCATGAGAAAACAATAAATGATTCTAACGACATGACTGAAACTAGGAGAAGCACCAGAGCAAGAAAAGCGAAAGATTTTGGTCCCGGCTGTATTACTCATGTTTTTCTTGTTGAAGGAGACCGAGATAATAATGTGGTAAGTAAATACCCATTAGTATTAAGTATAGAAGACGATCTTAAAACTTTTAGTGATGCTATGTCTTCTAGAGATGCTTCTTTCTGGAAAGAGGCAATAGATGACGAAATGGACTCAATTGTGTCCAATAATGCTTGGGTATTAACAGACTTGCCTAAAGGATTTAAACCTATTGGGTGCAAATGGCTTTTCAGGAGAAAATACAATTTTGATGGTTCCATCCAAGCTTTTAAAGCAAGACTAATGGCCAAGGGCTATAGACAAAAAGAAGGAATAGATTATTTTGATACTTAGAAAACGTTTCAGACGGGACCTCGATAGAATCTTCCATGGTCATCTCACGCGACGGCTCCGCCAGGTCCTCCTTGGTTGCCTCCAAGACTATAACCTCATCCTTCTCGACGGTGAAGTCCAACGTCGGGGTCTTCTCCGGCCCGATCCTAAAACCAACTAGAGATCCCTATGGCTGCTCCTACTCCCTAATGGCTGCTCCTACTCCCCAGCAGTCTGACACCAAGTAGGGATGACTCCCTGGGGTATCTCGTGAGGCTTCAATGGCCCGATCTGTTCGTCTCCAGCTCTCTTGAACCATGCCTCGAACCTATGAGGCTTCCAATCAGGACCACCCTCATCGACCCATACGACCGTATATTTTCTCACATAAATATTCCCCCGACTATCCGAGAACTCATCAAAATACGTCATTATTTCTTTAGGGTCACCAAAACGTATAGGCCACATCCCTAAGGCCTAGGATATGTAAAAATAAGGGTCCCAAAAGGGGTGAGATACACATCTCAGTAAAAGAAACCTAATCCTAGGTCAGGTCGATAATCCACTTAGGTAGTCGTATCTCTCAACAAATTCACACTCATAAATAGACAGGCATATCAAACACAATTCAATGAAACAACATTAGAGAAACGATAGGCATACAATGAAGACTTCATACCACACTCATATGCACATGCGCTATCAGCCTGCCACTTCTCACGTCCACCAATCATCGCCTGCCTCAATCTCTAGCCCGTGATTATGTCGCCTCAGGCTCGGTCCATGTAAATGCATAAGACCGTCATCGGTGACTCGCGTAAACGCATCAGATCCCGATGAATCTCTAGGCAAATCTCATTATCTCATGCTCAGTCCCGCGAATAGTTCACATCAAGATTGTGGCTATCTCAACCCCGCGACTTCGTCGCATCAGGGCGCCACTCAACAATAGCTTCACCCCGTGATCTTGTCGCATCAGGGTATCAACTCCGGCCTCGCGTCTCATACGCCTCAAGGCCTCGCCATGTCATGCTCATGCCATGTTATTTCAATTCAATTCACATACAACGATAGGTGCCACTCATACACAATGTGAACTCTCATGGCATGCAAGCAAGTCACATAATACTCAAACATGGCAAACGACTCATGCATAGATCAAGTCCCACACAAACATCCCTTAAAACTTAGGATATAATGAATACTATCCCCTTAGAAAGTTTCTCGTGAATAGATTCAATCACGCCTCGACCCACCCAATTGAGTTCAATCTCCCTAGCCTAAGTTTAGAAATCTGTTACCTTTGAGCTTGACAACACAAATTACTCCTTGTGAGCCCCAAAGTTTCGGCCCTCAATGTCCACAACCGGACTTGTCGTGCAACCTAACAAAATCCAATCAACTTCATCAGTTCTCTTGTCCAAATTCTCAATCCATCAACCCCAATCACCCATGACTTGACCCTCATCATCTTATCACATCTTAAATGTCAATTTTCATCTCCAAATCACCATCCACAGCCCTCAACAGATTCGGTTTGGCCCGGCACCGAACCGATCCTATTCGGTTTTGTGCAAGCAGGGGCCAACCGGTCCTAAATCTACTCCAATTCTAAAATTTAAATGCTATCCTACTCCTTAACATATCTACCTAAGGATTTGGGAGGCTCACCGGGAGTTTCGAGTCGATTGGTCATCGAAAACTCGTCCGAAGTTGCCGGATCGCCCAAGGTCAGTTCATTGGCAGATTTTGGGCAAAATTCATAAGGCCGGTTCGTGGTCAAAACCTTATCAAATTAAGCCTCAATTTTTACCATAGAATCCTACACATCTCTACTAGATCTCCACAAACTTTGAGCCCAAGATTCCAATATTTCAACCAGCAAAAGGGCTAAGAATCAGACCTACCTCAGGTTGAGTCCTAATTTATCAGTTCTCGGGAGAATCTCTGGTCGGGGCTCCTCGGTGCTCCAAATGCCGTGATTCTTGTTCGAGGATATCGAAAAGACATAAATCTATATTGATGTAGTCAGCTGGCGATTGGATGGTGGTCGGACTAGGCCGTCGAAACGGCCGAACAAGGCAGCAGATGCTAGTCGCCGGCATTGCAGAATGGAGAGAAAGATGAAGATGGTGCTTGGTGACTTTGGGGAGTGAAGTGGCCGAATGAAGTGAGGTGAGGAAAGAGAGAGAGAGTTGTCTTATCCAAGTTTGGGTCAAATGGTTGAATGGTAGGTTTGGCATAGTAGATTACACCATTCTTTACACCATCCATTAACATTTGTCCATTAGTCATTCTAAGGTGATCCAATGGCTCTCCTTGCCTCTTGAATTTCGGCAACCACGAGGGGGTTAAATATCTAATTTTCCATTCTTCAATTGTATAGGCAATGTTCTAGGCTTGACAGGCAAAACGGTCATTTTACCTCTAACGTTCAGAACGTTGTTTTTCTCGCTCCGGAATTCTTCGATAGGGCGACGACCAATCCGATTAATGTTGAAATTCTTGATTTTCCATTTCAAATCCTTCAAGACTCATTTCTATTCATTTCCTCTATCAGACGTGGTTCCAGCCTATCTCGAACCGACGGACGGCTTTTGAAGACTTTACGCGTATTGACCCTGTGATTCTCATCACATTTAGGGCTCATCAATTCGTGGCGGCTTTGATTGTCATGTAATTGTGAGGGTTTATCACTAGCTCCTATGGTCTCGATCTTCATGGTCCGATTTAGGAAATTTTTGCAAATCATACGTTGGTTAAGCAGCATCACCCGCGCTCCAATCGTATGACACTAGTAAAACATCCCTTAATCATCCTTGGATCGGCCTTTTGTGGCTCTAAATATCCTCTCGACAATTTTTATGGTCAAAGCGTCATTTCCTATCCGAGTTTCCTAGGTCCACATACCATGTCTTGCGTTAGCCTTTTCCTTTTGGTCGGTTTACTCGAATTGATCAGATTCGAGCGAAATATAACTGAAATACATCTCTAGATTCATTTATCATTAATGAGTTTGAAGTTGATTGGAAATCAGAATGTCACAGAAGCAATGGCATGATAAATTTGATTCAGTCATATTGTCTAGTGGTTTCAAGCATAATAGTGTTGATAAGTGTATTTATTCTAAATTCACTAAAGATTATGGAGTTTTAGTCTACTTATATGTTGATGATATGCTTATCTTTGGAACTAATATGGCTAGAGTCATTGAGACTAAGAAGTATTTAACTTAAAATTTTCAAATGAAAGATTTGGATGAAGTAGATATTATCTTAGGTATTAAAGTTAAAAGGCATAGTGGAACCAATGTCATTATGTTGAGAAAATATTAGATAAAAACATATTGGTTTCAAAGAAATGAGCACTCCATATGATACTATAGTTATATTAAATTATAATATTGGTAGAGCAGTAGTGCAACTAGAATATGCGAGTGTTATAGGGTCTTTAATGTATGCAATGCATTGTACTAGACCCGATATTGCCTTTTTCGTGTGCAAGTTGAGTAGATACACTATTAAACCAAGATAGAACATTGGAATATCATTACCAGAATTTTTGGTTATCTTAAGAGAACTAAAAATTTAGGATTGTTCTATAATAATTATCCAACTGTATTAGAAGGATACATCCATGATAGTTGGATTTCTAGTGTGGGAAATAATCATTCTACTTCCAGATGGATCTTCATGTTAGGTGGATGTGTTGTTTCTTGGGCGAGCAAGAAACAAACATGCATAACTCACTCAACTATGGAATCCGAATTTATTGCTTCAGCAGCAAGTGGAAAAGAGGCTGAATGAATAAGAAATTTGTTGATGGACATCAAATTACGGCCTAGTCCTTTGTCTCCTATTTCTACTCACTGTTATAGTCAAGCTACTTTAACAAAGGCTTATAGCAGCATTTATAATGGTAAGTCTAGACACATCAGTCTAAGACATGATATGTAAAATAGTTTATTCAAGATAATATCATAATAATTGTTTGCATGAGGTCAAGTAAGAATCTAGCTGATCTCTTTATAAAGGCTCTACCAAGAAATGTAGTAAAGATGACCTCAAAAGAAATGGGGTTGAACCTTTTGATTAAAATCACCAGTAATGGGGTTGAACCCTTTGAACTCATGAATAGGAACAAGTACAAGGCCATAATAGTGTTGAGTAATTATGAACTTCTTGCCAAAATAAGAGGTTTGTATATGTGCGGTATGTTCGATTCTATTCTTAAGAGTAACAAGTCTAAAGCCAAGCTGCTTGTAATTTAGATAGAGTTTTGAGATACTTGTACTAGATAAAGTTTAACTTGAAAGAGAACTTTATGTGGATATATTAATCTCATGGAAATGTTGGCTATATTTTTTGAGAAATTTTATTTTGTTATTTTATTTTATAAACAAAGTGGGGGATTGTTGAAGTTTGTTTCTAAAACAAACAAAATATTAGCTTTTTTAATCCCACATAGGATAAAAGGTAGAAAGCAATTCACTTTATTAGTTAGAAGGTTGGTATTGTCTTTCAAAGAAAGAAATGGGCAAGTGGGCTACACCCCACTATACATGCGTGCGATTGCGTAATTTTGAGGCGATTCTTAGACGCACTTAGCACTTTGCATTTTTACGCGATCGCGATGTGGAATCGGCTCTATACAACAATTAGTATTTTTATTTTATTTTTATTTTGTAATTATTTATCTTATGAAAGAATTTCGTGACTCATTAGAACAGCACGACTGTTCATGAATATAAGACTCTATTATATCTTTTGGAAGGTTTATATGTATTCGGGCATAACTACCAAAATAACACTCTTGCAACCTTTGGAGTGCTTGTTTCTATGAAAACGAGTAACTGGATGTACAATTTCGAGCATGAGGAGGTATGGTTGAACTATCCGTTAGTGGGCACGAAGAATTGCAATTTTTCCGTACAGAAGACTATCTTCAAAAAAATGTGAAAAGGTGTTCTTAAATGAACTGTATTGAACACGAAGAGTTGCACGAGAATTAACACCTTTCGGACGCGAAAAGGTGTGTTCAATTTTCATTATGTAATCAAGTGTTATGTTCATTTTAACTTAATTCCTCACTTTCAACTTTCGCATAAAAAAAATGTGAGAGATACAACCTTCTTTTTTTTATTGTTTCACAAAGAGTTTTTGGAGGATTATTAGAATTGCTATGTAATAATCTCGCTTGAGACTCTGTTGTATCATGGATAATCTTTGTAGTAACCATTAGCAACATCATGGGGCAAATAATTCCTTAAAGAGAGTGCTATCACGCCTCAGAGTCTGATTCCTTTGTTCATCTAGTCTGACTATATTTTTCAACACTTTCTACCTTTGAAATGTTTCCCTTTTTTGGCCTAGTACAAGCTCTTCATCATTCTCTTCATCTTTACCTAGATCTGTTTCATCATAATCAATATTAGTTCTCAAAGCAGTTGACTTCTTACCCTTAGATTCTTCATCTCCATTTATGTGCTCTGACCCATGTCATTGATAGGTGCCAACTGCCAATGTGTTCACCAACAATAAGTGAATAAATTCTTTGGATTTCAGCGATGGAAATTTTGATGTGATTCCAATCCTTTAAAAGTCCCCTTAACAATTTGTTCATTTTCCTTGGTCCTAAGATTAGATGCCTTTGACAAGCAAGACCATTTACCATCTTAGTAAATCTGTTGGATATATCCTTCGCTGATTCATCTAGTTTCATCTTGAAGGATTCATATTGACCAAGAAAAATATGAATTTGGTTTCTTTGACTATGTATATTTCCTCATAATTCACGTGCAATTTGTCCCATATTTTCTTTACTGAATCACATTCAATGCCACGTTTAAATTCGGAGTAGATAATACACAATATAGAGAGTGTTAAGCAATGTAGTTAATATGTAACGGACTCCATTAGTGTAGCAATATTCTATAGTTAATATTGTAACGTATGTAGTTAATATTAGTCCACTAAAGTAGTAATATTTTGTAGTTAATATTATAACATTTGTATTTAATATTGTAACGAACTAATTTTGAATTAGTCCATTAATGTATTTATATTTTGTAATTAACGGACAATTCAAAGTACATTGAATTAGTCTTTGTAGAAAAACTCTATAAATACAAACGCTATCCTAGTGTTAAGGACAAGTGAAATTCATTCTCAAACCTTGAGTGTATTTATTACATGGTATTAGACGACCGGTCGAATCCATGAAAAAACACTAGTATATTTATTCTTTCTTTACCGTTTGTCCACCTCTCCTGCTCACAATGTCATCTTCCACCTCTATTCTGATTGTGCAAAATCACCTTAGCCTCAAACTTTCCGATGATAATTTTTTATTGGGGAAAACCCTTGTTTCCATTGCTTCATAGTCAATCCTTAATGGGATACCTTAACGGCATCACTATCAGTCCCAATCCAACCATCACCCTTACGGATTCCACTATTGCAGCACCAAACCCTGCACATGATGAATGGATTCAAAAAGACCAATTTTTCTTAGTTGGATGATATCTTCTCTTTCACCTGATATCCTGCTATATGTGGTTGGATTAGCTACTGCTGCTAATGTCTGGAAGGCTCTATAAACTGCCTTCGGATCTCTATCACATACAAGCATTCTTCAACTTCATGTGCAACTCCAGAATACATCTAAATATGACAAATCTATCTCAACTTATATCCGCGAGGTAAAGTACATTTCAGATCAATTAGCTGCTACTAATTGCCTTCTAGGGAATGAAGAATTAAATGCCATCGTCTTCGTAATCTTGGCTCTGATTTTTCTAACATTGTTGCTGCCTTAGTTGCAAAACATAATCCTATAAAATTTCCTGAACTTCATCAATTGCTCCTCAATCATGATCTTCGAATGATGTCTTCCACAGTGCCTATAGAGGCAAATGCTATCACTTACACCCTTCCATCATCCATCCCTCTTATTCCACCACAACCGAGTTTCAATTTTCAACCTTCTACCACTCAAAATTCTCAATATCGTAGACAAGGGAACCAACTCAATTATGAGAACCTAGGAAATCGATCTAAATTTAGAAAAGATCGATGCCAAATATGTCGAAAATATAATCATACCGCTGCAAGATGTTTGTTCAGGTATTCGCACTCTAACAATAGTGTTATTCAGCCTATTGCTAATATGGCTCGAATTTTTCCTTCCCTATCACAGCATGACTGATTTCTAGATATTGCAGCTACTTACCATGTGACACCTGCCATTGCAAATCTGCAGATCACGATTCTCTTCTTGTAGGTAATGGAGCAAGTTTATACATTGTTAATGTCGATTCTTCCAGTCTTAAAACCCCTATCAACAAGTCTTTCAATTTCTCCAATATCCTTCATGTCCCTACCATTACACGTAATTTGCTTTATGTTCACAATTTTACATGTGATAACAATTGTTTCTTTGAGTTTCATCCATTTTACTTTGGTTGTGAATGATTTACAGACCAAAGTACCACTACTCCAAGGTTCGCTTAAGGATGGTCTATACCGGCTGTTGGGTTTTTATGCCTCATCTCCATTTGCCAACGCCATCTCACTTGATTCTTCCACCACTGCCACTACCTGGCATGCCCGAATGGGTCATCCCCAACAAAGTAAAGTTCACTCATTGATTCATTCAAACAATTTGCCACGTTCTACATTTGCTTTCAATAAATGTGCTTCTTATTTGTTAGGCAAATCTCATAAAACATCCCTATCCCTACTCATAGCATTAGTAAAGGACCTCTCGATTTAATATTCATTGATATATGGGGATCTGCTCCGATTGATTCTGTTTCTAGTTATAATTATTTTGTCATATTTGTTGATGATTTTTTCAAATATACTTGGTACTATCCGATTCAAAATCGGTCTATGGTCTCTTCAATTTTTGAAAAATTCAAGACTATGGCTAAGAAACAATTTGAAAAATTCATCAAAACTGTACAGTCTGATTGGGGTGGAGAATACAAAACCCTAAATAAATTTTTTCAAACAATGGAATTCTCCATCACGTAGCTTGTCTACACACTCACGAGCAGAATAGAGCCACTGAGAAAAAAATTCTTCCTATTGTTGATACCGGTCTTATATTATTGGCTCATGCATCTTTTCCTCTTAAGTATTGGCCTTATGCTTTTGAAACTACCATTTATCTTATTAACAAATTACCAATACCACTTTTAAACAATATCTCACCTTTTCAAATACTTTTTAATCAAAAACCAGATTATAAGTTTTTGAAAATATTTGGTTGTGCTATTTTTCCTTTATTAAGGCCATATAATTCGCAGAAATTTTCACTCTGTTCTACTCAGTGTGTGTTCTTAGGATATAGCCCATTGCACATTGGTTACTGTTGTTTAGATTACAAAACTAGACGCATGTACATTGTAAGACACGCTAATTTTATTGAAAATTCTTTTCCTTTTGCCACACTTGGTCTCATCTTTCAAAAACACTATCGCCATCACATCCTTGGCTGACGATCTCCACGGCTGGTGTGTCCTCCCATGCGAACCATGGTGTTAATGGTAATATCCTATCTTCTACCCCATCATCTAGCAATGCTCCACCCACTTTTGAAGAAGCAAGCGCTAATACTGCTTCAACATCTAAGACATTAATTTCTAGTCCGTCTAATGCTGGTACATGTTCTAATGAGAATATTTCAGATGCCTCCTCGTAGTAGACTAATGTGATACATCAACAACTGGTTTATCAAGCACAAAGAGCCCATCTAATGCGGCTACATCAAAATCCAAAGCCCAACAGTAAATATCCATTACCATATGTGAACTTGACAGAAATGAGTTCTAAAGAAGAGCCACAATGCTTCATCGAAGCTAACAACATGAAAAATGGAGGGAGGCGATGCTTCAAGAATTTAATGTTTATTACGTAATGGAACATAGGTTTTGGTTCCACCTAATCCCAAAGAAAATGTCGTGTGCTCCAAATGGATTTATAGAGTCATGACACATGTAGATAGTTCAATATATCGATACAAAGTCCGTCTAGTTGCCAAATGCAATAATCAGCAAAAGGGTATTGACTATACGGAAATGTTTAGTCCAGTCATTAAAGCAACCACAGTCTGTACAGTTATTTCATTGGCGGTGACAAAGAATTGGAAACTTCGATAGTTGGATGTTAGTAATGCATTTTTAAATGATAACTTGACTAAATAAGTCTACATTGCCTAACCTCAGGGCTTCGTTGACGAAGAAAAGCCAAACCATTTATGCAAGCTACAAAAATCCTTATACGGATTGAAGCAAGCACCGCACTCTTGGTTTCATTGGCTGAACATCTTTTTAGAAACATTGGGATTTATCGAATAAAAAATCGATACTTCCCTCTTCATACTACATCGATCCAATTTCTCCATTTACATGCTCATATGTGTTGATGACATTGCTATTACAGGATCAAACTCGGCATTTATTCAAGACACATTGAATGCTTGAACAAGTAATTCTCCATATGGGACTTGGGTGACCTTAATTATTTTCTGGGAATTGAGGTTCTTAAACATTCATCCTAGCTCCTCTTGTCACAAAAAAAGTATATCACAGATCTCTTCCACAGAACCAGAATGGATGGTGTTAAACCAGTTTACACACCTATGGCTACAAATACCAATTCAATCAATCAAGGTAAGCCACTTGAGGATGCCGGTTTATACAGGAGCACTGTAGGAGCTCTTCAATATGCCACCCTCACTCGGCTAAATATCTCATATGTAGCAAATAAAGTCTATCAGTTCTTGAAAGAACCAACAGAAGATCATTGGAGTGCGGTGAAGCGCATTCTACGCTACTTAAAGGATACCATTTCATATGGACTGCTCATTAGTTCTCAATCTTCCACCGAACTCCATGCATACAATGATGCAGACTAGGCAGGTTGCCCCATTGATGGATGTTCAACTGGAGGTTAAGCTATGTTCTTAGTCAAGCCTAAACTGCAATCAAAGGTTTTATGGGCCAAAATTTGATTTCTTGGTCACCCGAGAAGCAACATACAATTGCACGTTCATAATTGAATCCGAGTATCGTGCATTTGCAAATGCCACGACAGAAGTGGTATGGCTACAATAATTGTTACAAGAATTGGGCATCTCTCAATCAAAACCTCCTATTATTTGGTGCGACAACCTAGGAGCAACATATCTTACGGTGAATCCACTTTTCCATGCTAGAACAAAACATATTGGGATTGATTTTCACTTTGTCCGCCATTTAGTGTCACAACGCAAACTTGAGGTTTGTTTCATATCCACACATGACCAAATAGCGGATATCTTCACCAAGCCTCTTACACGATGTCATCATGATCTGCTCAAATACAAGTTGAAGATCATCCAAAAGACCACCTTCAGCTTGCGGGGGCCTGTTAAGGAAAGTAATTAATATGTAACGGACTCTATTAGTGTAGCAATATTATGTAGTTAATATGGTAACATCTGTAGTTAATATTAGTCCATTAAAGTAGCAATATTTTGTAGTTAATATTGTAACTCATGTATTTGATATTGTAATGGACTAATTTTGAATTAGTCCATTAATGCATTTATATTCTGTAATTAATATTGTAACGGACAATCCAAATACTTTGAATTAGTCTTTGTAGAAAAACTCTACAAATACAAACACTATCCTATTGTTGAGGACAAGTGAAATTCATTCTCAAACCTTGAGTATATTTCTTAAAAAGAGTAAATAACTTTTGTGACATTCAGATTTTCAATCAACTTCAGACTCTATAATGAGAAGTTTATTTATATCAAGTGATGTATTTCAGTTGTATTTCGCTCAAATCTAATCAATTTGAGTAGACTGACCAAAGGGGAAAGGCTAACGCAAGACGAGATACGTGAACCTAAGCAACTCGAATATAAGGATTGTCGAGGGGATATTTAGGACAGTAAAAAGGCCGATCTAAGAACGATTAAGGATTACCATACGAGCGTCGTACGATTGGAGCTCGAGTGATGCCGCTTAACCAACGTACGATTTGCAAAATTATCCTAAATTGGACTGTAACGATCGAGACCACAGGGACTAGTGATAAGCCCTCGCAATTACATGATAACCAAGGCCGCCATGAATTGACGAGCTCTAAACGTGATGAGAATCACAGGGTCAACACGCGTATAGTCTGCAAAAGCCGCCCGTCGGTTCGGAATAGGCTAGAATCACGTCTGGTGGAAGGAACGATTAGAATTGAGTCCTCAAAAGTTTGAAAAAGGAAAATCAAGAATTCCAATGTCAATTGGATTGGCCATCGCCCTATGGAATAAGTCAGAAATGAGAAAAATGACGTTCCGAATGTCGGAGGTAAAAAGACCATATGCCTCTCAAGCTTAGGACTTTGTCTTTATAATTGAAGGAAGGAAAAAATGGACATTTCTCCCCCCCAAGCTGCTAAAAATTGAAGAGCAATTGATGGCCATTGGATGCCCTTGAGAAGAACAATTGCCAAGTATCACAAATCCAAGGGTGGAAGATCAACTCTTCATTTAATGCCCACCTACCAATCACTTCAATTAATTAAAATTTTGGGGATAAATCAGCTCTCTTTCTGATCCCTCTCACTCTTCATTCGGCCATTTTTATTCCCCCAAAGAACAGACCAAGCTTCTTCTTCTTCTTCTCTAGTTTCTGTTTTCACCGACCCCGTCGGACGCTATCGTTTGGTCCGTACGACCTCCACCTTCGGCCTCACCTGCTGCTAGCCAACCACCCAGACGTAGCCCCACATCTTTTCGACGTCCTCCAACTTGAATCAGGTCATTTGGAGCTTTGTGGAATTCGTGGCAAGCATTCTCCCACAGGTCGATAGATTTTACTTCAGTTTGAGGTAGGTTCGGTTCTGAACCCTTTAGACAGCCGAAAACTTAGAGTATTTGGTACAAATTTTTTGGAGATTAAGTAGACATATAGATGGTTCTGTGGTAAAAATTTGAGATTTATTTGATAAGTTTTTGACCATGAACCACCCTTGTACAATATGCCCATAATTTGCCGGTATTCTGTGTTTGAGTGATCCGGCGACTTCTGACTACTTTCAGGCAACCATGCGACTTGAAACTCACGATGAGACTTCCAAACTCTTAGGTAGATATTATAAGAGGTAGAATGGTATATATTTGATAGATTTAAGATAGATTAAGACCGGTTGGACCCGGCATGAACAGAACCGAATGGAACCGATTCAATGCCGGGCCAAACTGGTTCTATGGATGGCTGAATAGGCTGGATTTGTGTTGTAATTTGGTGTGTATGATGTGTTGTGATGAGGAGGATTATCTATGGATGAGAATTTTCCATGAATCGCCTATAATATCCTACCAATCCCAAGAAGCTTCTGACCTCCGTGACCGTAATAGGCTTCGGCCAATTGGTACAGCTTCTATCTTTGTAGGATCCACTGCAATCCCTTCACCAGACACAACATGATCCAGAAATGCTACCCTGTTCAACCAAAATTCGCATTTGCTTAGCTTCACATATAGTGAATGCTCCCTCAGGGTCCTCAATACGATTCTTAAATGCTCATCGTGTTCTACGTCGCTCCTCGAGTAAATCAAGATATCATCAATGAAAACTATGACGAATCTGTCCAGAAACTCCTTGAATACTCGGTGCATCAAATCTATAAAAGTAGCTGGAGCGTTCATCAATCCAAACAGCATCACCGTGAACTCGTAATGACCATACCTCGTTCTGAATGCAGTCTTGGGTATGTCTTCCTTCTTGATAGTCAATTAGTGATATCCCGTCCTCAAGTTAATCTTCAAGAACACTATTGCTCCTTGCAACTGATTAAAAAGATCATCAATCCTCGGCAGCGAGTACTTGTTCTTCACCGTCACCTGGTTCACCTGCCGGTAGTCAATGCATAGCCGCAAAGATCCATCCTTCTTCCTTACAAACAACACTGGTGCTTCTCACGACAAAGCACTTGGTCGGATGAATCCTTTATCCAGCAACTTTTGCATCTGCACCTTTAACTCCTTTAATTCTGATAGGGACATCCTGTACGGTGCTTTCAATATCGACGCCATTCCAGGGGTAAATTCAATTACAAACTCTATCTCCCGTTCTGGTGAGAATCCTGGCAATTCCTGAGGAAACACATCTAGGAACTCACGCACCACCGGAATATTCTCTAATTTGGGTTCCTCGGCAGTCGTATCCATTACTGCTATTAAGTATGCCCGACATCCTTCAGACATCAACTTAGTTACTTCCAAAGATGAAATCAAGGGAATCGAGATTCCTCCTCGACTTCCTACTAGCTCAAAACTAGGGCGGTCTCTCAGATAAAGCCGAATTGTTTTATTGCCACAGTCTACTACTGCTCCATGTTTACCCAACCAATCCATTCCTATAATCACGTCGAAATCAATACAGCTAAGTCGATACTTTCCTTACTTCCCCTAATCGCCATCTCACACCCAGCACACCCTAATGAAACCAAGACATTATTCTTCAATGGGGTGGCAACATGCAATGTCAAGCTTAACGGTTCCAATTTCAAGCTTACTAATTCAGCAAACTGTGCAGATACAAATGAATGCGTAACACCCGGGTCAAACAATGCATAAGCAGTATGGTTGCATAAGTAGACCGTACCTGAGACCACTCCAGGCACATCTTCCGCCTCACCACGAGCTATAGCGTATACTCTGCCCTGTGCTTATGGTCTGTTCTGTTCAATCTGAGGTGTGGCAGTTGACGGTCCCGCCTGTGGACCCTGTCCTTACGGTCGACTTGCCGGTGCTTGGTTTGGATACATCCTCATTTGGTGGCTCAGTTGACCACACTTTAAACAGGCTCCTGTCCTCATTGGGCATGGCCCATTTTCATGCTTTCTACCACACAGTCTACAGCTCCAATTCGCCGGGTTTGGCGGTTTCACTATATTCCTCCTTGCAGGCAGCACGAAACGTCTGTTACCTGCCGTCGGCCTCTTGCCCATCTCGCGATGGTCTCTGAACGATGAGAACCGTGATCCAGTTACGGTATTTCTTTCCCTCAAGTCTCGTTCAATCATTTGGCCTCGCTCATATATCTCCTGGTAGGTCCTCAGGTCCAAAGCTATCATTTGGCTGCGGAGTTCGGGCCTCAAACCATCCTTGAATCTCCATGCCTTCTCTAAAGTGTCCTCCACAGATCGAGGTGCATACCTTGAGAGCCTCGTGAACTCAACTTCGTACTGGTCTATCGTTAGCTGGTTCTGATGTAGTTCTAGGAACTCAACCTGTTTCCTTTCCCTGGCTGTTTCTGAAAAATATTTATCGTTAAATGCCCTCTTAAAAGCGTTCCAGTTCATGGCCACTCCCTCAGGGAAGATTCTGTCCTTGGTGGCAGCCCACCAGTCATTTGCTATACCCTCCAGTTGGTGCATAGCCAGCAGCACTTTCTCCTCATCTGAGCATCTCAACACCCCGAAAGCCTTCTCTAGTTTCTCTATCCATCTGGATGCTAGATCGAGATCTCCAATCCTGTCAAACTGGGTCGGCTTTAATTTCATGAACTGTTGTATCAGTTGGCCTATCTGCCTGGCCACAACGATCTCTTCTTGAGGGTTTACCGTTTCATTACTCGGGTTTGGCTCGCCCTGACTTCCACTTCTACCAGCGTTGCCGATGTTGGTATTCATGGCTGCTAGGGCAGCTTCTACTACCTGGGATGTGGCAGAGTCACGGTATTGGGCCTGTCTTTCTATAATATCTCTAAGCCCCTCCATTGCCCTTAGTAGATCGTCCACTCTGAGGTCTTCAGCTGCGGGCGGCCTCGAGCTAGAGGCTTTGCCTCTCGGTCTTCCAGCCCTCCTAGATAGGTTACTCATCCTCGTTTCTTTCCACTGAACCTGATCCACCACAAGTTCAACAATAAGTTAGTAACTTATTCATTCCTCCAATCTAGAGTTATTAACTACTCCTTAATAGAAAACTTTGTGCAACAACAGTACTCTGTACATCAATCCCGGAAACAATTCAACTAATGGCCCATGGCCATTCCTCATTTCCATCCACTCCAATGATTCACTAAAACCAATCACTTTCATTCATCGAGCAAGCCAAGGTCTAGGAATGACCTTCAATCCTAAGCAGAGAACTTAATTCCTTATGTCTCACCACAATCTTATCAAGATCAAACACCATCTATTGGTGTCAAGTCACATGCTAGGCATCCCATGCTTACCTTGACCAGTCTCCTAAGGTCTAGCCATTCGTCATTGTCCCACTTAATCCTCCATATTACTCCAATCCTCAATCCACTTTATACCAAGCAGTCCTTGCTCTGATACCAAAACAAGCGGGGATGTCACACCCCGCGTCACGTACGCGAGCACGCGAGCATCCTTGCAAGCAAACCAACAATAATCTCTCGACGGTCCCAAGATCCACCAATAGGAGTCGACAGATATAATGAATACATCACGCATATGGAAGCGATACTCCAATGATTCCCCGTATAATATATATAGATTAAGTGGGACCCAGGATAGCATCATACATGTCATACACCAAACGTACTATTCATACAGACAGCAGCTACTACAATCCGCTAACTAGGGGGACAAGGTAAACAAGTCAGAAGAGACATCCACAAATTCGTCAGGAAAGAGGGGTCATCTACAAAATCCATAGGGAGTAGGGTCAGGTCGCCAGTCAAAAGATCGGATCGCCATCTAGACTCGCTTAAGAATAACTGCTAGAATCTCCGGTATCCTTAGTCTCCTCTGTCGGCTCGTATTCGGAGAAGGTCTCTAACGGAACCTCGACAGAGTCTTTCATGGTCGCCTCCTGCGACGGCTCGGCCAGGACGCCATCAGACAACTCCACAACTATGACCTCGTCCTCCGACGATGGTACAGAATACTCCGTTGTCGGCGTCTGCTCCGAGCCATTCCTAGACCCTACGATCGATCCCTCCAGTAGCTCCTGCTTCGCCACAATCTGACACCAATCGGGTATCACACCCTGTAGTTCCTCGTAGGGCTTCAATGGCCCGACCTGTTTATCCCCATCTCTCCTGAACCACGCCTCAAACCTGTGAGGCTTCCAGTCTGGCTTGCCCGCATCGACCCATACCACTGTACATTTCCTTACAAAAATGTTCCCCTGCCTATCAGGGAACTCATCATAGAAGGCTGTCATCTCATGCGGATCGCCAAATCGAATAGGCCACAAAGCTATGACCTAGGATCTGTAAAGTAAAGGGTTCCCCAAAAAGGGTGAGATACATATTTTAGTAAGAAAAAAACCTAACCCTATGTCAGGTTGACAGTCCACTCGGGTAGTCGCATCCCTCAACAGATCCAAACTCATGAACACATAGGCATAACAATCACAATTCAATAAACAACAACACACAGAAGACAGACATGCATTTATGATCCCGTATCGCACTTAGATGCACATGTACCCTCAGCCTGCCACTTCACCACATCCGTCAATCTCCGCCTGCCTTATTCTCTAGCCCGCGAACTAGTCGACTCAAGCTTGGCCTGCGTAAACGCATCAGACCGTTATCGGTGACCCGCGTAAACGCATCAGGTCCCGACTCATCTCCAGGTAAGGCTTATTAGCTCAAACTCCGTCCCGCGAATAATTCGCATCAAAACTATGGCTATCTCAACCCCGTGACTTTGTTGCATCTGGGCGCCACCTAACTATACCTCACCCCGTGACCTCGTCTCATCAGGGTCTCAACCTCCCGTCTCGCATCTCACACGCCTCAGGGCCCGCTACGCCATGCTCGTGCAACATCATATTGTATGCCTTGATTTTAAAATACTCACTGGCAAATGCGAAATTCAAATGCATTTCATAAATTTCGTGGCATGCAAATCAATTCAAATGGTACACAGACATGGCAAACAACTCAGGCAAAGGTAATGTCACACAATCATTCCTTAATGTCTTAGGGCATATCAAGCTATCCCATTTGGAAATTTTCTCATAAACGTTCCAATCCACCCTTGACTTACCCAATCGAGTCCAATCCCTCTAGCCTTGGTTTAGAAATTTCCTGACCTTAACTTGAAAACACCAATTACTCCTCTTTGAGCTCCAAAGTTTCGGCCAACCCCAAATCCAAGGGTCAATTTGTCGCGCAACCTAGAATATTCAATCGATCCATCAATTTTCAAGTCTAATTTCTCAATTCATCAATCCAAATCATCCATAACTCAACTCTCAACACTTCATCACATCACAATCATCAAACTTGTAGCTCAAACCATCACCTAAAGCCCTTAACAGATTTGATTTGGCCCGACATTGAACTGGTTCCATTCGATTTTATTCATGCCGGGTTCAACAGGTCTTAATCTACTCCAAATCCATCAATTATACACTACCCTATCTCTTATAACATCTACATAAGGGTTTGGGAGGCTCACCGGTTGTTTGGAGTCGGTTGGTCGCCGAAAAGTCGTCCGAAGTCGTCGGATCGCCAAGGATCAGAATACCGCCAGATTCTGTCCAAAATGTTCAAGGCAAGTTCGTGGTCAAAACTCATCAAATAAATCCTCAATTTTTACCACAGAATGCCATATTTGTCTACTGAATCTCCATGAAATTCAAGCTCAAGACTCAAAGATTTCGGCCATCAAAGAAGGTGAGAACCGAACCTACCTCAGGTTGGTTCCTATTCCGTCGGCTTTTGGGAAAACTGCTGCCCAGAACGCCTCGGTGCTCCAAACGCTGCGATTCTTATTGGAGGAGTACGGAAAGACGTGGAGCTTTGCTGTGGTGTTCTGCCGGTAGCAAAGGTGACCAGAGATGGAAATCATGGTTGGCGAACGGGCAGTATGGGTCTGGTCGAGCGGTCGGTAGTTTGATGGAGGATGAAGATGGTGTTTCTCGGTGATCCTTGGGGAGTAGTTGGTTGAATGGTGATGAAGGGAGAGAGAGGAGAGAGAGGATTTTACTATATCCAAGCTTGGTCAAGGAGAGTTGAATGTTAGGTGTGGAAAGGTGATATAACCATGACCTTTTGATCTCTTGACACTTGGCATTTGGCTTCCCCATGGAGATCCAATGGCCACCTTTTGTTCTTCATTTTCGACAGCCAAGGAAGATTAAAAGACCAATTTGCCCTTCTTCCTTTGTAAGGGCAAGGTTATAAGCTTGAGGGGCAATATGGTCATTTTACCCCGACGTTCCGAACATTGTTTTTCTTGTTCCAGGATTATTCGATAAGGCAACGGCTAATCCAAATGACTTTGGAATTCTTGATTTTCCATTTCAAACTTTTTAGGACTCGTTTCTGATAGTTTTCTCTATCAGACGTGATTCCAACCTATTCCGAACTGACGGACGGCTTTTGCAGACTTTAGGCTTATCGACCCCGTGATTCTCATCATGTTTAGGGCTCGTCAATTTTTTGCGGCTTTGGTTGTCATGTAATTGTAAGGGTTTATCATTAGTCCCTATGGTCTCGATGGTCACAGTCCGATTCAGGATAATTTTGCAAATCATACATTGATTAAGCGGCATCACCCGCTCTCCAATCTTACGACACTCGCATGGTAATCCTTGATTGTTCTTAGATCAGCCTTTTGGTGGATTTAAATATCCCCTCGACAATCCTTATGGTCAAAGCGTCATTTCCTATTCGAGTCGCCTAGGTCCACTTACTTCGTCTCGCGTTAGCCTTTCCCCTTTGGTCAGTCTACTCAAATTGATCAGGTTTGAGCGAAATACAGCTGAAATACATCGCTTGATATATATAAACTTCTCATTACAGAGTCTAAAGTTAATTGGAAATCAGAATGTCCCAACACGCCTGAGCTTTTTTCTATTGTGATGATGAAGCAGAATTCTAATAGTTTTGAAATTTCGACACAAGTTTTGCCCTTGTTTAAGGAGTTTGTTGATGTCGCACAAGAAGTGATGCCACATGGGCTACCGCCTATGAGAGACATTCAGCATTGGATCCATTTCTTTCCAGGAGATGTTATTCCCAATAAGGCTGGTTACAA
Organism: Rhodomyrtus tomentosa; assembly: GCA_028455895.1. Taxonomy (NCBI): domain Eukaryota; kingdom Viridiplantae; phylum Streptophyta; class Magnoliopsida; order Myrtales; family Myrtaceae; genus Rhodomyrtus; species Rhodomyrtus tomentosa. The sequence goes on along the minus strand of JAPCWY010000003.1, from coordinate 39,584,073 downwards.
AATGAATCCTAACGACATGAGGAGCTGTAGAGACATGTGCAAGAGCGGAGAAGGGCGTGGCTCAAGAGAGCATGAGTCCCTATGCAGTGTCGGCCTTGTTGGTTCCTAACAAAGATGGATCGTGGAGAATGTGCATAGATAGCAAGGTTGTCAACAAAATCACAATCATGTGTCGATTTTCTATTCAACGATTTGATGATTTGATTGATCAGTTACATGGGACAACTATCTTTTTGAAGATGGACTTGGGGCATGGATATTATCAGATTAGGTGCGATCAGAGATGAGTGGATGCTGGCTTTTTAGACTAGAGATAATCTGTATGAATGGATGGTGATGTTGCGGGTTGTCTAAAGTGCTAAGCACTTTTATGAGGCTGATGAATCAGGTTTTTCACCTTTTTACTAGACAATTTATTGTCTCTTATTTCAATGTTATTTTGGTTTATAGTGACTCAATTAAGCAACACTTGCAGCATTTGAGAAGGGTATTTGAGGTATTGAGGGAGCATGAGTTGTGTGTCAATACCAATAAGTGTCAATTTTTAACTGATCATATGACCTTTTTGGGTTATATTGTGTCGAGGGAAGGCATTTAGATGGACCCAATTAAGATCGAGGCCATTACAAGTTGGGAGACTCCGAAGAATATTCATAACATACGTAGCTTTCATGGGCTAGCGTCCTTTTATCGGAGGTTTGTTTGGGATTTCAGCATCATTATTATGCCTCTTATGGATTGTCCGAAGGTAGGTAGATTTGTTTGGGCTAAAGAGACAGAAGCTGCTTTTCAATTGTTAAAGAAAAGGGTGATTGAAGCCTTAGTTTTAGTGCTTCTTGATTTTGGTGAGGTTTTCTATGTGCATTGTGATGCCTCGGCGTTGGTATTGGGGGTGTCCTGGGCTAGAAAAATAAACCTGTGGTGTTTTTCAATGAGAAGTTGAATAAAGCAAAGAAAAGATATTCAACTTATGACAATGAGTTTTACGCCATAGTGAGGAGTTTGGAACATTGGAGGCACTACCTTATTTTCAAGGAATTCATTTTCTATTCTAATCATGAAACCTTGAAATACGTTGATGGGTAGCTTAAATTGAATGCGAGTCATGCAAAGTGGGGAGAATTTCTTCAAGCTTACACTTTTTCCATCAAACATAAAGCAAGAGTGTTGAATAAGGTGGCAGATGCATTGACCAGAAGACATTCGCTGTCGTCTATGATGCATGTGAGAGTTTTGGGTTTATATTCATTTAAGGATTTGTATGTCGATGACCCATAATTTGAAGATATTTGGGGAAAATGCAAAAAAGGGCCCTTTAAGCAGTTTCTGATTATAGAGGGTTTTCTTTTCAAAGGCAATTAAGCTGTGTATTCCTCGATGCTCTTTGAGAGAATCTATTATTAATGAGAGTCATGCAGGGGGTCTAGCTGGGCACTTTGGGGTGGATAAAATGATGGCCTTGTTGTGTGAGCACTTTTGTTGGCCTCAAATGGAGCGTGATGTGACTCAATTTGTAGTGAGGTACACGGTATATCACGTGCAAAAACCAAAGGTACCAATGCTAGTTTGTATATGCCTCTACCTATTCTAGTAGCACAATGGGAGGATGTTAGCCTTGATTGACGTAGCAGAGTAAAGATTCTATAATGGTGGTTGTCGACAGGTTTTCGAAGATGGAGCACTTTATTCCTTCTAACAAGACCTTTGTTGCTTCACAGGTCGCTCGTATTTTTTTACAGGAGATTGTTAAATTGCATGGAGTTCCCAAGTCCATAACCTCATATCGTGATGTGAAGTTTGTGAGTCACTTCTGGCGCACTCTTTGGGGGTACATTGGAACCAGATTGCAGTTTAGCTCCTCTCATCATCCCTAGACTGATGATCTGACTGAAATTGTCAATCAAAGCTTGGGAAATATGCTGCGAAGTTTGGTTAGAGATAGCTCGCGGCAATGGGACTTGGTGTTACCTTAGGTAGAATTTGTCTATAACAGGTCCCAGAATCGAACTACAGGCAAGAGCCCTTTTGAAATAGTTTATAGGCGTAATCCGATTACTCCTCCGAATCTCATGCCATTGCCATCTCACAAGCAGTTTAGTTCAGACACAGATGAGAATGCTAATCCAAGAGCCGCATTTACAGGTTCATAACTAGGTCAACAAGCAAAACATGAAGTACAAACAGCAGGTGGACAGGCGCACAAAAAGAATCATCTTTAAAGAGGGTGGTCTAGTGTGGGTTCACCTTAGGAAGAGAGCACTTTCTAGTTAACAAGTTTGACAAGCTACAACCAAGAGCTGGTAGACCCTTTAGAGTTCTAGAGCGAATTAATGACAACGCTTATAAGATTGAGCCGTTGAGTAAGGACAATGTATCAGAGACTTTAATGTAGCAGATTTGTCACCTTACCATACAAATGAGGAAGAACCCGAGGAGATTGATGTTGATAAAGAAGAAGCAGATTCGAGGGCGAATCCTTTTCATAGTAGGAGAGGATGATGCATTTAGGGTTGACAAACTTTGAACGGGCTCAAAATTGGCCGATTGCATGGAAATAAGCTGCTGATTAATACTCACTTAGGGTTGACGGATGCACTTCGCAGTCATTTTTTTTGCATTTCAGAGTCGTTTAGATGGATTTAGGCATTTTAAGTTTTTAGGAAACTTTCTTGATTTTAGTGATATTTTCGTAATATTGCATTTCCTATTGTAAAATTAGGTTTAAAATCGTATATAAGGGTGTTTAGGGTTTCTCGTGATGTAGACCTTTATAAACTTTTGATATTCTATCGATTTGATAATCGTAGATCAAAGATCACGAATTGTTCCTCTTTTCGATTCTTAATTCCTGTTTATCCAATTTCCGTTGCGTTTCGGCTTCACCATTTCATTGGACCATATGCCCTCTATTGGGATTAATAATGCATAAATGCCAACGGATCTTACAAATATGTCGATACAAAATCACTAGACAAATTACGAAGAATGATAAAGTACATCAGATATTCACATGGTTCGGTCCGAGATCGATACCTACGTACACGAAGAGAGCTAGCAATATAATCCAATATAATCGAAGAGTCAGATTTACAATCGCTCATGCACTTGAGTGTTTCCCGCACCTAGATTAAACCCAAAACAAACCCAGTAATATCTCATAATCTCTCACATAATTCTTATTCAAAAAGACTCACAGAGAAAATCAATACTTGTCTTATTTGCTTTCGAAGCGGCTGAACCAAGAACGAAGTTCCTCGTTCTCATGCGGCGCCAAGAATACCGTCCCCTGTTTGTGCGGCTTCTTTGCTCGTCTTCGCGCGCTTCTGTTCTTCGTGCGTGTCTTCGGCTGGAGAAATCCACCGTGCGTGTTTAGTAGTCTGTTCACACATCCTTTTTATTCACTTGTGCGATGCGCTTTGATTTATTCACACTGAAGGAACCACACCAATCAAAGCCCTATCTTTTTGTATTTCCTCTTTTTCTTGTACGACTACCAGAAGATCTTCTTTCTATGTTGCCCGGCCAATCACATGGCAAAAGAAGAAAACCTCACTGTACTAGATAAAAGAGAATTCTCTTGTGGGCAATAATAAATCTTGGATATTATCTCCAAGAATCAAACCTCCACGTGAATAGGCATATCCAGCCTTCAAGAAAATAATTCTGATTCAAACTAAGAAAGTCAATCCATAATTTTTTTTTTATAACTGATTCGATTTAACAAATCGATTTATATCCTTCAACGAATAGTTCAATAAACGATTCAAACTCGAGACATAACCCAACACTCTCCTTAATCGTTAATTTAACCCTACGACAATGAATGCCTTTAACCATGGTTGAATCTCTTTCACTCTTCTTACTTGCTGAAAGGGAAGGAGCTCTGGTTAAAAGGCAATGAGATCCCCACTCCCTTCACTTCACTCATTTACTTTCAATTACTCTCTTTATCTTTCGCTTTCAATTCTGTGAGCGCAAGAAAAGTCTCCACGCTCTATGATTAAAGTTTCTATCTTTGTCGTTCGATTTCGGACGAGGCATATCTTGATTCCCATAACTTTCTACAATTGAGTTTTTGTTATTTTAAAAATAAAACATTCGTTAATTTTCGATTCTGTTTATTTTGTTTGAAGGAAACACAAGTTTTGATTATCACTTACCCTAAGTGCTCAGATAGAACTATCTATTTAGTGAGCTTGACGTGAATGATTGATTGTTTGATGGCTGCTATTTTTAGTTGCACTTAATGGTAAACGTACAAATGGATCAAGTTTGGAAATTGAAGTTAGTACTCTTGAGTGGTTAGGTTTTGATTTGTGTTCTTAGTAAAACTGGATGTTTGACTATTTTCTACGAGAATCAGTGCTGAAGTCCCTGAAGCTTTCCATGAAAGTTGCACATTTCATTCATGGATGCTGCAGAAGAAGAATTGGGGAAGTCAGGAAGTTACCGACTTAAAACCAATTTAGTATGATTTGTTGATTTGTGGTAAAAAAAAAAAAGAAGGAAAAATTACCGATAAAATGAACTTATCGATTTTGTGATAAGCCGTCGGTCAAAGAGCTGACCATCGGTCAGCACTGCTTACCGATTGTTATATTAACAATATAATATTATTTAATATAATAATAAAATAATTTTATATTAGTTACATCATTAAAAAAAAGGTAAAGATAAAAAAAAAAACTACCGCTTTTGCCTTTTGGTGTCGCGGACCATTAGTTGTGCTGCCGAGATGTGTTCTAGTTATGAAAATAAAATAATAATAGTGGTAATATTAATAATAAAAATAATAAAGCACCGATAGCATGCAATTAGTTATAACTCTGGTGTGGTCATTTCTTGGGTTGCCAAAGTGATGTTTGAAAATGCGTATGATTACATGAACGTGCTTATGCATGATGACTTGAGAAACATGATGTGACAATGTGGAATTTGCACATTTTTATGAGCACTATCTTGCGTGATAATTATGTAAAAGATTATGAAAGTATTTTGTCGTCCACGTGAAGGTGACAACGATGCCGCGGAGTTGCAATACCTCTGTTGTGTGATCTGGAATGCTCCGTGGAGTGTTTTGGGATGCGTCACGAATCGAGATGCCCAAGTTATGTGATCTTGAATGCCCTCGCTGTGCGATCAGGGATGCCGCGGGAGAATTTGGGAGGAGAAGTAAAAGAAGATAATGCATGTTCACGTGCATACATTTATTCATGTTGATAAAAATTAGATGATACCGGTGCATTATGAAATGATATGCAAATCGATTGCTTTAATGAGCGATATCATGCAATACTGCTACTGATATGAAAAGAGATCATGTGTATGCTCATGAATTTATGTATTACTTTGAATGCTTGTAGTCGTAAATGCCTGGTCGAGCGATAAGAGGATTATCTATCTTATACTTAGCGATTTCATTTACTGAATCTCGGCTCGCCCATTTATTTTTCAGATATGTAGGATGACCCTACCATCGCCGCTACTATTTAGTGTTGTCCACTAAGAGGGTAGAAGTTCGTATATTAAAATTGTTGTTGCCTATAAGCAGAACTTGATGTTCGTATAGATAATTAAGTTGGTAGACAAACTTAAAACCAATCGCAAATAAGTCGTTTGAATGCAGATGAATGGTCTGAGCCCAACGAATTCATATTGTGTCCTTAAAACAAATTTGTCCCCTCGACCGGTACCTAAGGTTCTTGAACAATTGACTCCTAGGATAGAACGAATCGCGTTCCTCTGAAGTGGTACGTATTTAAAGGACTCGTTCGAACGCAAGTTTGTTGAATAATCGCACAAAATAATGACAATGATGAATGAATGATGAGCATAAAAGTCATATCTAATGCTCGTGTTTGATATATATTTCTAATGCGATGGTCAATGCTCTATTTATAGCGAGTGAAGCGAAGAGTTACACAGATATATGACTTCATCGAAAGGGTTTGTCGATGAAAATGCACGATTTCATGGAAAGGATTCGATGAAACATTACAAAGTCGCACTGTTTCATCGAAAAGATTCGACAAAACGAAACAACTCTTCATTTCTATTATGAATCAAAACAACTCTTCATTTCTCATTCAACTTCATATGGGACTTTGAAATCAAAGTTTCAACAATTCCCCACATGAATGAAAATTTCAACTGTCAAAACTCTCTATGAATACATGACATATAATGTGTGAATATTCCATAAGAGAACGTTATATCGAGATAAGTAGTCTGAGACTTTGAACTTTCCCTAGTGAGATCTATCGGACTTACTTAGTCAATTAGTAGACATGATGTCTTTGAACTGTCATCCTTTGGTGTAAGCCTAGACAATAGAAATCACACAAATATCTCTTGAACAAAGTTAGTTATCACTGTTGTGTTCGTTTTGGCCATGAACACCGCCTGATCTCATAAGTGCTTTAGAGAATTCGGTATTTTCAATTCTCATAGAAGCGGCCCTCACTTCCCACTCACATAAGTGATTTCTAAATGCGCAGAATATCACATACTCGATTAAAAATTATTAAAAATTTATGCTTAACCTTCACATATTAGTATTGTCTATGTATAGGAATGAATAGAAAAATTCACAATACTTTACATCGTCTTCATAACTTAGTTGTCCCTTTGAACCTAGATCTTGGGATCTCTAGTCAACTAGATAGGGTTTACGCTATGATGACTTATTTATGGCCTTAATTCTCATTCTCCTTGATGTTTTTATAACCATCTCTCTAGTTAGGCATTTTGTTAATGAATTCACAATATTATCCTCTAGCTTCACATAGTCAATTGTGATAATTTCACTAGAGAGAAGTTGTCATACCAATATACATAGTATTTCTCGCCCCCATACTTTGAGATAATTCTTGAAATCTTTTCGAGACGGCCGTAGTCTTTCAATAAAAGCAACTATTTGAAATGATTTATTTAGAACCATACTTTTGACAAGAATGTTATGCATAATCTTTTGTAGTTTTCAGGACTTGAATTAGGACAGTTATGGAATCAATCATATTTTAAATCTAGAAACTTGCCAACGATGAATCTTTTCAATCCATATTATTATGTTTTGTATTTCTTATCCAGACTTTCCCATAATTCCTTAATCATTTCAGCGGCTATAAACATTATAGAGGGAATTGTCTAGACCATTTAGAACTTAGTTGCGACACATAAAGTCAAAATGCTTCCACACATCTGCAGCAACAATCATTTCCATATTTGTCTTTTCTTCATCCAACTTACTTAGGAGCAACCTTATTGAGGAACCTTGTCAAATTCAATGTCATGACATAGAACAACATCTTCTATTGATATCTTTTGAAATCAGGCGATTGAACTTTTCGAGCTTCTCTTCATAAGTTGGGATATACGCAATATGCATCATCGACGATGAAGCCATTTCTGAAACCAATAAGATTGTTGTCCACTAAGAGGGTAGTGGTTCGTATATTAAGATTGTTGTCGCATATAAACATGACTTGTAGTTTGTATATGAAAAAATAGGTGAATGGACAAACCTGAAATCAAGTGAAAATAGCCTAAAATACCTTGAAAAATTCATGTGCATAGGGTTTCATATGTTTTCTTTTATCCACAAAGCCTCAAACATGTAATATTAGTCTACCACAAAATAGAGCTTTTTAATATGAACACATAGATACCAAGAACTCGTCATTTGGAGAAAGTATGAGGCAAAAATGGAAAACATCATGCGAGGGCAGAACAGTAAAATCACTATAGTGCATGGGCGGATGCCTCGCATGGGCTCGTGATTTGCACGTGCCCAATCTTACACGTGCCAGGCATGTGCCTACACAGGATCCTACCATGCGCCTGTAGTTGGAACGGTGCACACATGTCACGCCCGGAACTTGTCAGGCACACGAAATCCCACCTTGGCCGTCTTTTCTCGATGGTACCCAGGATCCGTCGGCCAACAATTTATAACTTTTAAATGATACAAATATACAGAAGTGATGAAACTTCTCCATACAATTCAGACTTAAGATGACTCAGGACATAGGGTACGCCTTCTTATAAACGCCAACTGCAGGTTCCAAGGATACAACTCTAATTTCAAAGAAACATGAAATCCCTAAAGTCACAAAAGTCTAAATCTATTTCGTATAATTACTTCTTCAAATACCGATCACTGGCAGGCTCAAATTTCCAACGCCTGGGAAACCTGAAAAGGTTAATCCCATGACGGGGTGAGATATAAATCTCAGCAAGTTCATCCTAAACCTAGACCAGGCCACTAGTCCTCCCAGATTATGCAATAAAATAATAAACAATGATTCATCGATAAAACAACACATGACGATAAAACATCAAGGCACCACGATACGTGGCATAACGCAATCACAATTTAAGGACAATCATATCATCACAACTAAGCTTCATACTAGCGCAGCCTTAAGTTCATAAGCAAAGGTGTGTCCTCAATGTCATCACAACTTTCAATTCTAATGGCCAAGCCCGCATCAATACGCATCAGGCTAATCACAAATTTAATCCCAATGGTCAAGCATGCGTTATACGCATCAAGCCAATCACAAATTTAATCCCAATGGCCAAGCTCGCGTTAATACGTATCAGGCTAATGAACATCTCGATTGGCAACCCGCATTCTAACACATCAAGTTCCAAAGGCCTTTTCTATACTTATGTCAACACGTATCAAGACTATCCCACGTTCTAACGCATCAGGATATCAATTCGATTTTCAATAGCTATGCTTGCGTCAATACGCCTCAGGCTCGGCCCGCGTCATTACGCCTCAGACCATCAAATTGACAAACCCGCATTAAACGTATCAGGTTTTTAATTCTCTTTTCAATAGCTATGCTCGTGTCAATACACCTTAGGCTCAGTCCGCGTCGTTACGCCTCAAACCATCAAATTGACAAACCTGCATTAAACACATCAGGATTTCAATGCTATTCCCGGCCTGTGTCGACGCATAATCAATCTTGTCCCGTGTCTCAACGCATCAGGACATTAGCCGTCACAAACCAGCATCTCAACGCATCATGGTACTAGCCATCACAACCTCGCATCTCAACGTATCAGGGTACCACAGGCTCTTAGGCTCACAAAGTAAGCTCACCTCTTAAGGAACTTCATAATCGAGTATAATTTTTATCAGCCAAGTAATGAATCATTGTCATGCAAGACATCAAGGCTATATGTCACATAGCCAACCAGCAACCACGTCAATCGAATGCACACAATAACAATTTAGTCATGAGAGTTATAATTTCTCATCATCAAGAGTACACATGACTCGCACCTCATTTATCTCAGTTGATCATGAACAATCAATGCAATGGACCCCTAAATTTATCAATACATCATCCAAACGCATCCAGTAGTGTCCTAAATTCCTACAAATGTTTAGGAGTCACTTACCTCAAGCTTAATTCAACAAAATTCTTCCTCCAAGCACTTCAATTGTTCGGTGCCAAGGGTTCTAAAACAGGGCAGCCGTATACCTAATGGAATTCCATTTAATTCGTCAATTTTTCTTGCTCAATTCACTAGTCCATGAAGCATAACCCTCAATGACATATTCCTTGACATCCTAATACATCTCAAAAATGAATTTGATACTCAATTCCATCGCCAACAGCCCCCACAGATTCTGCATGCACAGAACCAAAATAGGGCATTTTCGATTTTATGTGTATCTCAACTAATCAGCCCTAAAACTAACTTAAATCCTCAATTTATCCATTAATCCACTTGCTAACATGTAGTTCTAGGAGTTGAGAAGCTTCACCAAAAATTTAGAGTCAAGGCAACGCCGGAAAGTCCTCGAACAGCGCCGGTTCCTCCAAGTCCTCAACCTATCAGTTTTTATCCTTCAAGCACAAGATCTATTTGGGGTCAAAACTCCACCGAATTCATCTAAACTTTTTACCACATCTCAGTCTACATGTCCTCTAGATGTCCATAAAATTTGGCCGAATGATTCAAAGGTTTCGGGGTCTTACGGAGTCTAAACAACAACTTACCTCCAACTGTGACGGTTTCCATCAACTTCCGGGAGAATGGCTGGCCGGAGCTCCTCAGTGGGTCAAATGACTTGATTTCACTTGAAGGTTATCAGCAAGAGGATGAGAAAGGAGTTGGTGGTCAGCTCAGTGGCTGGAGATCGCCAGAAGTGGCGCTCCACGGCGGCGAAACGGCAATTAGGAGCTGGTCGGGCAGGAGCCGCTTTTCGGCCGAACAAAGAGAAGAAGAAGAAAGAAGAAGGTTGGTTTTGGAGATGGAAATTCGGCTGAGCAAGAGAGGAGAGGTTATACACCAATTAAGCTTGGTCAACTACCAAGAATGGTAGGTTAAAAATTGTCCAATCAATGCCAATTGAGCATCCCTTGACACTTGTCCACTAGTCAATCCATATCTCATCCAATGGTCATAAATCCATCTCATTTTCGGCAACTATAGGGTAATGTGATTGACCAAAATGCCCTTGTCCATTTATTAAGGCAAGGCTAAGGCTTGAGAGGCAAAATGGTAATTTTGAGATTTCATTCCAATCTTCTTCGATGAGGCGACGTCCAATCCAATTATAACATTGGAATCTTTATTTTCCATTTTCTAATTTTGAGATTTCATTTCATACCTCAAGCCTCAAGAGGCGGAAATTCGGAATGTCACAACTCTTCCCCCTTGAAGAAATTTCGTCCTCGAAAATTGTAACCTTTTAACCATCCAGTCCTTTGGGGTATCGGCGTCTCATCACATTCTCATTCTTCCGAATAATTCCTTTCATGATTTGACAATCTTACTTATCCTTTCCGACCAAAGCCATCTTTCCTTAGAACTTGTCTCCTTCAGTCCTCAATTTGTATTTGCTTCTCTCCATTCTCTTTCAATATTCATAGCATATGTCAGTAGTTCATTCTCGAGCGTTCACCTCATCTCTTCCATTTGTCCATCACCATTATTACTAAACCTTCGCCAGAATGCACTCTTTAATGTCCATACCATGCGGTGTATCAATCCTTTCAAGGGCATGTCTTTTTCTTGTCGGCACATTTAATACTTGACCTTATGTTCGACTAACCAAACTTTCAGTCCATTCCATCGATAATACCGATGCAAGTCTGGCACACCTTTATGTGATCCTAAGAGACACCATAATCCTCCCTTTGAATTTCTGATGAGGTCATTTCTTTAAGTTCCTTTTCAATATTGGACTCGTACTCTCGTTCATGAGACTTTAAGGTTTATACCCTCAACTTTGAGGTTTCTTTCCCAAGTATCCGAAAATCTGGATTTCCTCTCTGTTCTATCCATTTCCATAACCCCTTAAATGTTAGGGTCTATTCATCGCAGCATCTCAAGTCCTTTTTGACTTCAAGCTTGATACTTCAAGTAGTTATCAAACTAGTCAATTGACAACCTTTCAATTTAGGAGTTGGATTTCTTATTTCCTTGAGCAAAGCATATCCTTTATCCGCCAAATGCACGATGCTCAATTTTCACTTATATGCATCCACTACTTAAATCACCCTTTTCTAGGAAATATAGGATATTTCATCCTTAGTCCTTAAGTAATCTCCTTCACACAAATTGTTCCTCATTCAATTTTTCTTGGCAACCACATACCTCAATTTTTTATGATTTGTGTAAACTTGAAACAACTCTATGCGAGTCATGTTTTCCAACTTCATCTCAAGAACATTTGCAAGCCAACTCCAACAATGCATTAGATGTTCCAACTCATATAGCTTTACTATCACGACGTATCGCATATCCCACTTCAGTTTGCTTTGCTACGCCTCAAATTTCCTTTCTACGTCACGTCATTATGATTCACTCAATCTCTTTTTTTAAATTTCAAATAGAAACACTATTGTCCTCGTAGTCATCAACTTGACTTAAGTCCTCTAAAACTCTTTTCGTATTCATTCATCCATGGAATTATTTTTGTGGGAAATCTTCCCCCGATCCATCCATAACAATTCACCAATTCTGGAAAATTTTCAATTTTCGAAACTCACATCAATCTTAGTCGATTCATCACTTATTCCATTCCTCAATGGCTCCACAGGGATTTCATTTCTCAGAAATTTCACTACTGAGAAATCTTACCTCACCAGGCCTACAACTCGTGCTTTTCACAATTAGCAGCACATAGTGAGCATCTCCTTAGAGTCCGTGGGATGCTCTCGAAAGTTATTCGTGTTTCTCATGACTCTTTGAATGAGTCTATTCATTGTCTCTAAAGTCAGTAACAATCAATCTCATTATTCCTTGGATACTTAGTCTGACTTTTATCCGTTTCTTTCTACCAGGGGTCAAATCTCCAAACTGTTATTCATACTTTTCACTTGAGAGCTCAAACCTTGACCCTCTACTCTCATGAGTCCCCACTTGAACTACACAATATTTTGTTCATTTTTGTCTCTCTTTTCTCAGGAAGCATTAGTGTCTTGACTCTTGGTTTCACAACCAGCTAATGCGACCTCATCTCAATTTCATCTATCCAACTGAACCTCGACATTATCCTGAAATTCAACGCTGTTCACAGGATAGCTTCTTGGACTTGACTTTCAAAAACCATTCAAACTTGCGTCCTCCTCGTTAGTCCAGACGTTTCATTTTAGCACCAAAATAATTGGCATTTTTTTTCCTTCCACCCTAGGATCTCACCCTATGAAAGAAACCATATACTTCAGTGGCATTCTTTTACTTTCAATCCACCTTGTTTTTCTTATCCTATAGAACATCCATCTTGGAGTCTTGCCAACAGCAGTTCCCTTACTTTCGGATTCTAATGCCACCACACTTTAGTATTCTCCTTCCAATAGTTCAGTCACCTCAAGTAACAAGTTTTATTCTTCCTTGGTCTCTACAAATTCAAATTTCAGATATCCAATTCGACTTCCTCAAGTTGTTTTGCGATTACAATCTAAGCATCATTTTTGCTTATTCATTCATTCATTAAAATTGCAAGTAACTAGGACCATCAAGCCCATTAACCTTTCTTTCCATTAATGATTATGTCATGATCCAATCGTCTTAAGGACAATGCCCTATTCTCTAGGGGTGATAACTCGTAATGCCACTTTTAGTGGTTTCAATTCAACCTCAATCAATCTCATAAAATCCACAGGGTCTGACAGACTGACACATCAGTCTCCTTATTATTCCTCACGACAACAAAAGGTTAATCACCATAAGCCTTATGTCATATTAACGACATTTCCGTACTAGCATATTATATGTTCCATAAGTGAAATTCTCTTTTCTCACAATCTATGAACATAAAATTCTCTTACTTATTCCTCTTCCGATCATCCACTTCTTTCCTTGATGTCCATTACGGTTCATCAGATTCAGGAATAGCAATTAGCCATAAGGTTTTTAAATTTCAATCCACTCAGAGATTTCACGTCTCATTTAAAGGGTCCTTGACCACCCTTAATACGCTTAGATGACCTTGAGAACTCTGTCTCATAATGATTGATCTTTTTCAGGTCCTTTCAAAGCTATTAAAGATTAGGCAATCCTTACTCTCGAGTAACCTCAGAAAGGTATTTTCCATGGAACAATTCAACGAAGACAATCCAAGCAAATATCATGCCTTCAAGGGAAATTCTTCCTTTAGTGACCTTTCCATTAATCATCGACAGCCTCTTCAGGCTAATAACTATCAGAGTCACTTTTCTTCCTCAATGGATTCAATACCTCTAAGGTTCTTTTCTAAATTCACAATCCAGAGAAAGGCAGTTTAGGCATCATTTTCTCCATCGAACCTTAGTCAATCTCAGCCTTATACATCATTCCACAAGCTTTCCATTGAGCGATTTTCATTCTCTATCGTCTTTCCTATGATCTGTACCATTCACTTTGCTAACAGAAGCAATTGCAGTCTTAGTGAATAGGATCACAATGGTAGTTCCTTCTCGTGTCTACCTACCCATCTACTTTATCATTTCCCTTCAAAGTTCTCATGACCCTTTCAACTCTAAGGTTTTGTATAGTCCACAAGCTCGAGTCAAACATTTTTCTAGCACTCGTATTTTGGTTACTCATCTTTATTCCATTCTCACGACTCCCTTCAGTTCTAGAGTCATCTCATATCTTGCATACTCGAGCCAATTGTTCCTCCAGGGACCATATTCTGGTCGTTCAACCTTATTAGGTTCTCATGGCACTTGTGCCACTATGATTCCCCCTATGAATCAAATACTTAAGCCATCTACTCAAGTTCGATAGCCTCAGACTACTCATCTCATTATCTTTCACCATCAACCATCAGTGGTTTTCAACAATTCTCAACTAGTTGCTCTTTATACAAGGATTCCAAATCATCCTTAAGCAGCAACCATTTATCAAGTCAACCTCAACTAGGCTAAAACTCAATTAAGTCAACACCTAGCAAATACTCAAGGCATCACCTCTATAAGTCAATCGCTCATACCATAAGCATAAGGCATTTGCCACTCTGTCATATATGCGACAGGCTATCTCATTCTCAACAGACATCAGTTCAATGGGTATAAACCTCACAAATCGTCTCACCTCTCAGTTATTCCTTGGCCAAGCTAATCACATGATGCCAATCAGAAAACATGCTTAACAGGCCCATCACAAACATCACTTTTCTTTTTCAAAGGGCTTCCACTACCAAGCACGAAATTTTTAACCATGCCACTCATAGGCGTCATTCACATGTCATGCCACTTTCAATCATTCTTTTCGAGAATCAATCCCATGCCATACATCTCTTAACCACAATTGGACTCAACCTGATACTTAGACTTTCCCTTTCAATTTATGACTTGGGTCATTACTGCCTGTTGCCATCTTAGAAGTTTGCTAGGAGCCGCTCTTTGTCCGGACCTCTCTATCTTGGCAATCACTCCCCGCCCTCATCAGTCCTGGCCATTGCAGGTTGTCCCAAGTCATACATTTACGGAGAAAGCCGCGCTCCACACGTCCCATACCATCTTCATGACGGTTTATAGGTATCCTATCAACTTATCCCATACCAAGCGACAGTTTATTAAGTCTAATAGCGATAAGTTCATGCATGTACCCTCATAAACTTTCATTTCGTAACCACAAATACATTACAGCATGACTATCCTCACCACTTGTCATATCACAATCGCCTTCACATCAATTCTTATCCATTGAAGAGTTCTAATTCCATCGATCAATTGCCTATATTCAACCATATACCTCAAGTGGAGTCGTTAACTAAATCAAATCCATGTGCATTCGATCACAACTGGCCTTTAATCAAAATATTCCTTCCTCGCTTTCCTGTATACACCTCATTTCATACCATCCATTGTCATCAATAGCAATCGATTTTAAACCATCAAGACACAATGCAATTCAAGCCTGAATCGACTAATGCCAATCGTCTCTTTATAACTCATACTCCCCAAGTTGGGTCATTGACAAACCACAATCACAATCATATAACCCAATCGACCCTTCATTCATGAGCTATTCTCTCGCAACCTCAAATCCAAGCTTATGACTCTTTAATTTCTATTCAATTCCTTGTGAGCCTTATTCATAAAATCACTCAAGATCATCCATTAAATCGGCACTAGGACCATTAGAATGCTACACAAATTAGCATATAGCCCTCAAGATTCAGTAATCCATGCTTATACCTTAAGGTCTCATTATATAATTGTCCTCAAGTCATCGCTCCTTATCACTCCAAGTCTCAATCACATTGAATCGAGCTGACCTTGCTTTGATACCAAATAAACGAGGATGTCACGCCCCCAACCTGTCAGATACGTGAAATCCCACCTTAGCCATCGTTTCTCGGTGGTACCCAAGATCCATCGACCAACAATTTATAACTTTTAAATGATACAAACATACGGAAGTGATGAAACTTCTCCATACAATTCAGGATGACTCAGGACATAAGGTACGCCTTCTTATAAACGCCGACTGCAGGTTCTAAGGACACAACTCTAACTTTAAGGTAACATGAAATCCCTAAAGTCACAAAAGTGTAAATCTATTTCCTATAATTACTTCTTCAAACATCGATCACTGGCAGGCTTAGATTTCCAACGCTTGGGGAACTTGAAAAAGTTAATCCCAAGACGGGGTGAGATATAAATCTCAGTAAGTTCACTCTAAACCTAGATCAGGCCATTAGTCCTCCCAGATTATGCAATAAAATAATAAACAAGGATTTATTGATAAAATAACACATGACGATAAAACAACAAGGCACCTCGATATGTCTGGCATAACACAATCACGATTTAAGGACAATCATATCATCACAACTAAGCTTCATACTAGCGCAGCCTTAAGCTCATAAGCAAAGATGTATCCTCGGTTTCATCACAATTTTTAATCTAATGGTCAAGCCCGCGTCAATACGTATCAGACTAATCACAAATTTAATCCTAATGGCCAAGCTCATGTTAATACGCATCGGGCAAATCACAAATTTAATCCCAATGGCCAAGCCCGTGTTAATACGCATCAGCCTAATCAAGATCTCGATTGACAACCCGCGTTCTGAAACATCAGGTTCCAAAGAGCATTTCGATACTTGTGTCGACACGCATCAAGACTATCCCACATTCTGACGTATCAGGATATCAATTCTCTTTTCAATAGCTATGCCCGCATCAATACTCCTCAGGCTCGATCGCGTCATTACGCCTCAGACCATCAAATTGATAAACCCGCGTTAAACGCATCAGGTTTTCAATTCACTTTTCAATAGCTATGCCCGCATCAATACGCCTTAGGCTCGGTCTGCATCATTACGCCTCAGACCATCAAATTGATAAACTTGCGTTAATCAATCTCGTCCCACGTCTCAACGCATCAGGGTACTAGCCATCACAACCCCACGTCTTAATACATCAGGGTACCACAAGTTTTTAGGCTCACAAAGCAAGCTCACCTCTTAAGGAACTTCATAATCAAATACAATTTTTATCAGCCAAGTAATGAATCATTGTCATGTGAGACATCAAGGCCGTAGGTTACATAACCATACCATTATCCATGTCAATCGAATGCACACAACAACAATTTAGCCATGAGAGTTATAATTTCTCATCATCAGGATTACACATGACTCGCAGCTCAATTATCTCAGTCAATCATGAACAATCAATGCAATAGACTCCTAAATTCATCAATACATCATCCAAACGCATCTAGTAATGTCCTAACTTCCTAGCAAAGGTTTAGGAGTCACTTACCTCAAGCTTAATTCAACAAAATTCTCCCTCCAAGCACTTCAATGGTTCGGCTCCAAGGGTTCCAAAATAGGGCAGCCGTATACCTAATGGAATTCCATCCAATTCATCAATTTTTCTTACTTAATTCACTAATCCATGAAGCATAACCCTTAATGACTTATTTCTCAACATCTTAATACATCTCAACATTGAATTTGAGACTCAATTCCATCGCCAACTGCCCCCACAGATTTAGTATGCATAGAACCCAAAATAGGGCATTTTCGGTTCTATGCGTATCTCAACTAATCAGCCCTTAAGCTAACTTAAATCTCTAATTTATCCACTAATTCACTTTCTAACATGTATTTCTTGGAGTTGGAAAGCTTCACCGAAAATTTGGAGTCAAGGTGACGCCAGAAAGTCCTCGATCGGGGTCGGTTCCTCCAAGTCCTCAACCGGTCAGTTTTTGTCCCTCAAACACAAGATCCATTTGGGGTCAAAACTCCACCAAATTCATCCAAACATTTTACCACAACTCAGTTTACATGTCCTCTAGATTTCCATAAAATTTGGCCAAAAGATTCAAAGGTTTCGGGTTCCTACGGAGTCTAAACAACAACTTACCTCCAGCTGTGACGATTTTCGTTGACTTCTAAGAGAATGGCTGGCCAGAGCTCCTCAATGGGTCAAATGACCTGATTCCACTTGGATGTTGTCGGCAAGAGGACGAGGAAGGAGTTAGTAGTTGGCTTTGTGGCTGGAGGTCGTTGGAAGCAACGCTCAAAGAGAAGAAGAAGGAAGAAGAAGGTTGGTTTTGGTGATGGGCATTCGGCTTAGCAAGAGAGGAGAGGGTACACACCAATTAGGCTTGGTCAACTACCAATAATGGTAGGTTAAAAGTTGTCCAATTAATGCCAACTGAGCATCCTTTGGCACTTGTCCACTAGTCAATCCATATCTCATCCAACGGTCATAAATCCACCTCATTTTTGGCAGCTATAGGGTAATGTGATTGACCAAAATGCCCTTGTCCATTTATTAAGGCAAGGCTAAGGCTTGAGAGGGAAAATGATAATTTTACCCTAGACGTCCGGAACGCCATTTTTCTGACTCCAATATTCTTCGATGAGGCGACGTCCAATCCAATTATAACATTGGAATCTTTATTTTCCATTTTTTAATTTTGAGATTTCATTTCATATCTCAAGCCTCAAGGGGCGGAAATTCAGAATGTCACAATACACGCACTTCTCCATCATTGTTTGCACGTACTGACGCAAACGCCCACTTTTTTAAAAAAAAAAATTAATGCTTGTGTTTGGAACCAGAGGATAAAATTCTTCAACGTTAGTCCCACTTGACAATTTCCTTCCTTAAACGTCCCCCAAAGAATTATCACCAGTCCTTTTTTTTCCTCAACGAAATCTATCTCAACATGTGATGAAAAAATAATTTTCATCGGATATAATTTAATAATAATACGCCATAACAAAACGCGTACAACATAAATAACTATACGAACTCAGCACAAAAAAATCAAAATTGTTCTTAAGATTGTTGTCCACTAAGAGGATAGAAGTTTGTATATTAAAATTATTGTCGCTTATAAGGAGAACTTGATGTTCGTACAGATAATTAGGTTAATAGACAAACCTGAAACCAATCGCAAATAAGTCGTATGAATACAGATGAATGAACCAAATCCAACGAATTCATGTTGTGTCCTTAAGACAAATTTTTCTCCTCAATCGGTACCTAAGATTCTTGGACAATTGCCTCTCAGGATAAAACGGATCACGTTCCTTTGAAGTGGTACGTCTTCAAAGGACTCATTCGAACGCAAGTTTGCGGAATAATCACACAAAATAACACTACAAAAAAAACTCGGATTTAGCTATGAAAATTTACGACGAAAAATATTCGTCGCTAATTTGAGATGAAAATAGCGACGAAAAAATAAATTTGTAGCTATTTGCGACGAAATTAGCGATGAATTTTTTTTCGTGGCTAATTAGCGACAAAATCAGCAACCAAATAGTTTCAACGCTAATTAGCCACAAATTTAGCGACGAAAAAAATTTTCGTAGCTAATTAACTATGAAATTAGCGACGAAAAACTTTTCGTAGCTAAATACCCATGAATTTAGCAACAAAAACGTTTCCACGGAAAATTTACCACGAAATTTGTGATGAAAAGTTTGTTTTGTCGCAATGTGACCAAATTTTTCTTTTTTATTTAAATTATATTAGCAAATCTTGCGACGAAATCAGATTTTCGTCGCAAGTTTTACGACGAATTACTGATTTCATCACAAAATATTGAAAGTTCAATAATTTTTTTCAGAAAATTTAGCTACGAAATGCCTTTTTCGTCGCTAAATAATTTTTAATATTTGAAATTTAGAGACTAAAATGGTTTCGTCGCTAAATCTTTCATTTTTATTTAAATTATATTGTCGAATTTTGAGATAAAATCCATTTTTCTTCCCAAAATTTTCGACGAATTAATGATTTCATCACAAAAAATTGACAATTAAGTTATTTTTTGCAGAAAATTTAGAGACGAAAATTCTATTTTGTCGCTAACAAAAATTACTATTTAGTTACGAAAGTATTACTTCATTGCTGAATCAAATTTAAATAAAATGGAAAAAAAAATTAGCGACGAAAATGTTTTCGTCGCTAATTTTTCAAATAAAAATTTAGTTAGCGACGAAAATCTATTTTCATCGTTAAATAGAATAAATTTAAATGAAAAAGAAACAAATTAGCAACGAAAAGGCTATTTCTTCGCTAATTTAATTAAAATAAAATACTATTTAGCGACGAAAGTAATACTTCGTCGCTAAATAGGCAAAATTTAATTAAAATGAAAAACATTAGTGACGAAAATCCGTATTTCGTCGCTAAAATAAATTAGCAACAAAAAGGTTTTCGTTGCTAATATAAATTAAATTTAAAAAATAACTGGATAAATTTAATTAAAAAGGAAAAACTAGCCACAAAATATTAGTCGCTAATTTAATTAAAATAAAAAGACTAATTATTGGCGAAATCCTATTTCGTCTCTAATATAACTAAATGAAAAATTATTAGCGACAAATGTATTTACGAAGAATGAGTAACAAGGGGAAAATGCGGAATTTCTTGATGTTCAACTCTTGATATATTCGACAAAAAGCTGTCATGCCCCGCGCCTCATCACGAGTATGCAATCATCCCGGCAAGTAAACAACAATAATATCTTAGTGGTCCCAAGGATCCACCTATAACTAAAGAAGGGTCAAGAGATAAAATAATTTACATTGAACACACGGAAGCAGTTCCCAACAACTCCCCGTACCATATATATATATATACATACAGACTAAGTAGGACTGGATAGTATCAGAAAGTCATACATCACTAACCACTGGTCACACTTACTACAAACCGCTATATATATATATCAAGGCGATGGGTAAGCATGCCAAAAAGGTATCCACAAAATCCACCAGGGAAGGGGGGTCAGATCGCCAATTAAAAGTCAAGTCACTATCCGGAGTCGCCTAGGAAAAATTGCTGGAATCTTCGGTGTCCTCGCTCTCCTCTGACAGCTCGTACTCGGAGAAAGTCTCCGAGGGGACCTCCACAGAGTCCTCCATAGTCGCCTCCTGCGACTGCTCAGCCTGGTCTCCATCTACGGTCACCTCCTGGTCCGGCTCGGATAGATCTCCCTCGGACAGCTCCACCGCGATGACCTCATCCTCTAGCGGTGGCATGGAATACTCAGCTGTTAGCGTCTGCTCCGGGCCATTCCTCGACCCAACCACTGAGCCCTTCGGGAACTCCTAATCTGAAATCGTCTAACACCAAAGAGGTATGACACCCTCCGAGACCTCGTGAGGCTTCAGCGGCCCGACCCTCATATCCCCATCTCGTTTAAACCATGCCTGAAACTGATGAGGCTTCCAGTCCGATTTCCGTTCACCTACCCAAACTACTGTACATTTCCTTAAGCATATATTTCCCTGCCTATCGGGGAACTCATCGTAATACGCCGTCATCTCCTGCGGGTCCCCGAACCTAATAGGCCACATAACTACTGCCTAGGATCTGCAAAGTAAAATTTTCCCAAAAGGGGGTGAGATACACATCTTAGTAAGAAAAACCTAACCCTAAGTCAGGTTGACCGTCCACTCAGGCAGTCAAGTCACTCAACCTATCCAACTCATGTGCTCATATAGGTATGACATTTATAGTTTCATGTCACACGCGAATGTACGTGCAATGCTCGGCCTGTCACTTCGCCACATCTATCAACCTCTGCCTGTCTCTTTCTCTAGCCCACGAACCAGTCACCTCAGGTTCGGCCTGCGTAAACGCATCAAGTCGTGATCGATGACCCGTGTAAACGCCTCAGGTCTCGATCCATTTTCAGGCAGAGTTTATGAGATCATATTCTGTCCCGCGATTATATCACATCAAGACTACGGCTCTCTCAACCTCGCGACTTTGTTGCATCAAGGCACCACTTAATTATAATCCACCCCGTGACCACATCGCCTCAGCGTCTCAACCTCCCGCCCGCGTCTCATACGCCTCAGGGCCATGCCATGTAATGCCACGATCATATTTTATGACACATTATGTCAAACAATTGATCTTTTAATTTAATTTCACATTTCAACACTAATGCACATTCAAATGCAATACATAATTCCATGGCATGCGAATTGATTCAAAGGGTACCTAGGCATACAAATACTCAAGCATAGGCCATGTCATGTAATCATTCAATATCAGCCAAGGACAAATCAAGCTATTATCAATGAGAATTTTCTCATAAATCATTCCGATCGGCCCTCGACTTACCCAATCGAGTCTGATCCCCCTAGCCTTTGTGACATTCTGATTTTCAATCAACTTCAGACTCTGTAATGAGAAGTTTATTTATATCAAGCAATGTATTTTAGTTGTATTTCGCTCAAATCTGATCAATTTGAGTAGACTGACCAAAGGGGAAAGGCTAACGCAGAACGAGATATGTGGACCTAGGCGACTCAAATAGGAAATGGCGCTTTGACCATAAGGATTGTCGAGGAGATATTTAGGACCGTAAAAAGGCCGATCTAAGAACGATTAAGGATTACCATGCGAGCGTCGTACGATTGGAGCGCGGGTGATGCCGCTTAACCAACGTACGATTTGCAAAATTATCCTAAATCGGATTGTGACGATCGAGACCATAGAGACTAGCGATAAGCCCTTGCAATTACATGACAACCAAGGCCGCCATGAATTGACGAGCTCTAAACGTGATGAGAATCACGAGGTCGATACGCATATAGTCTGCAAAAGCCGCCCGTCGGTTCGGAATAGGCTGGAATCACGTCTGGTAGAAGGAACGATCGGAATTAAGTCCTGAAAAGTTTGAAAAAGGAAAATGAAGAATTCCAACGTCAATTGGATTGGCCGTCGCCCTATCAAAGAAGTTAGAAACGAGAAAAACGACGTTCCGAACGTCGGAGGTAAAAAGACCATAATGCCCCTCAAGCTTAGGACTTTGTCTTTATAATTGAAGGAAGGGAAAAATGGACATTTCTCCTCCCCCAAGCTGCTGAAAATTGAAGAGCAATTGATGGCCATTGGATGCCCTTGAGAAGAACAATGGACAAGTGTCAAGCATCCAAGGGTAGTAGATCATTTCACCAATTAATGCCCACCTACCAATCACCTCAATTAATTTAAATTTTTGGGATAATAACCGGCTCTCTCTCTCTCCTCAAAGCCCCCATTCGGCCATTTTTGCTCCCCCAAAGATCAGACCAAGCTTCTTCTTCTTCTCCTTCTTCTTCTTCTTCTCCAGTTTCTGCTTCACCCGACCCCGCCGGATGCCGCCGTTCGGTCCTTACGACCGCTGGCTCCGACCGTCCCCTGCTTCCGGCCGACTACCCAAACGTAGCCCCACATCTTTCCGATGTCCTTCAACTTGAATCAGTTCATTTGGAGCTCTGTGGAATTCGTGGCAAGCATTCTCCCACAGGTCGACGGAATCTGTTCCAATTTGAGGTAGGTTCGGTTCTGAACCCTTTAGACAGCGGAAAACTTGGAATATTTGGCTCAAATTTTGTGGAGATCAAGTAGAGATATAGATGGTTCTATGGTAAAAATTTGGGATTTATTTGATAATTTTTTGACCATGAACCACCCTTGTACATTATGCCCAGAATCTACCGGTATTCTGTGTGCGAGTGCTCCGGCGACTTCCGACGACTTTTCGACAACCACGCGACTTGAAACTCGCGGTGAGACTTCCAACCTCTTAGGTAGACATTATAAGAGGTAGAATGATGTATATTTGATGGATTTGAGATAGATTAAGGCCAGTTGGACCCGGCATGAACAGAACTGAATTGAACCGGTTCAATGCCGGGCCAAACTAGTTCTGTGGAGGGCTGAATAGGCTGGGATTATGTTGTAATTTGGTGTGTATGATGTGTTAAGATGATGAGGAGTATGTTATGAGTGATTTGGATGGATGAATTGAGGAATTAGACTTGGAATTTTGACAAATTGATTGGTTAAACTAGGTTGCGCGACAAGTCGGCTTTGGGACTTGGATTGGCCGAACCATAGGAGACTTAAGGAGGGGAAATTTGCATTGTTAAGCGGAGGTAAGGAATTTCCTAAACCGAGGCTAGGGGGATTGGACTCGATTGGGTAAGTCGAGGGCCGAACGGAACAATTTATGAGAAAACCCTCGCATGTAATAGCTTGATACGCCCTTGGACGTTATAGAATGATTGTTTGACCTAGCCTATGTGTGAATTGTCTAAGTGCTTGAGTACTATTTGAATTGAATTGCATGCCACGAAATTTATTAAACATATTATCATGCGCATTGGCCATTGGTTATGAAATTTGATTTTTTTTAAAAATTAAGTTAATTGATATGATGTGGCATGAGATATGATTGTGGCATTGCATAGCATGGCCCGGAGGCGTATTAGACGCGGGGCGGAGGTTGAGACCCTAATGCGACGAGGTCGCGGGGTGGATTATGAAAAGATGGCGCCCTGATGCGACGGAGTCGCGGAGTTGAGATAGCTACAGTCCTGATGCGATATAATCGCGGGACAGAATACGAGCTCATGGACTCTGCCTGGAAATTGAACCGGGGCATGATGCGTTTACTCGGGCCGAGCCTGATGCTATCTAATCGCGGGCTAGAGAATGAGGCAGACAGAGGTTGATTGATGTGGTGAAGTGACAGGCCGAGCACATATGTGCAACTGTGTGTGACATGAGAATATAAATGCATGCCTGTCCTCTCTGCATTATTGTTTATTGAATTATGACTGTCGTGTCCGCGTGAGTTCATGAGTTGGATAGGTTGAGTGACTTGACTGCTTGAGTGAACGGTCAACCTGACCTAGGGTTAGGTTTTTCTTACTGAGATGTGTATCTCACTCCTTTTGGGAAATTCTACTTTACAGATCCTAGGCAGTAGCTATGTGGCCTATCAAGTTTGGGGACCCGCAGGAGGTGACGGCGAATTACGATGAGTTCCCCAATAGGCAGGGTAATATATATATATAAGGAAATGTATAGTAGTTTGGGTAGATGATGGCAAACCTGACTGGAAGTCTCATCGGTTTGAGGCTTGGTTTAGACAGGACGGGGATAGGAAGGTCGGGCCGCTGAAGCCCCATGAGGTTTCGGAGGGTGTCATACCTCTTTGGTGTCAGACGATAGTAGACCAGGAGTTTCCCAAGGGCTCAGTGGTTGGTTCGAGGAACGGCCCGGAGCGGACACCGACAGTTGAGTTTCCCGAGCCACCGCTAGAGGATGAGTTCATCATGGTGGAGCCGTCCGAGAGGGAGCCGTCCGAGAGAGATCCATCCGAACCGGACCAGGAGGCAACTGTGGAGGGAGACCAAGCTGAGCAGTCGCAGGAAGCGACCATGGAAGAATCTATGGAGGTTTCGTCAAAGACTTTCTCCAAGTACGAGCCGTCAGAGGAGAGCGAGGACTCCGAAGACTCCAGTAGTTCTTCCTAGGCGACTTCGGATGATGACCTGACTTTTTGACTGGCGACCTGACCTACTTCCCTAGTGGATTTTGTGGACATCTTTTGACATGTTTACCCGTTGCCTTGCTGTATAGCGGTCTGTAGTAGATGTGACCAGTTGATGTTGATGTACGACTTTATGAGGCTATCATTCCTGCTTAGTCTTGGGATATATATATATATATATATATATTATACAGGGAATTGCTGGGAAACGCTTCCATGTGCTTAATGTAAATTATTTCTTCTCTCGATCTTCCGTTATATATAAGTGGATCCTTGGGACCACCGAGAGATATTGTTGTTTTGCTTGCAGGGATGATTGCATGCTCGCGATGAGGCGCGGGGCGTGACAGCCTTGGTTTAGAAAATTTCTTACCTCCGCTTAATAACGCAAATTACTCCTCTTTGTACTTTCTAAGGTTCGGCCAACTCTGGTCCAAGGTCAATCCGTCGTAACCTAGGATAATTAATCGATTTTGTCAAATTTCAAGTTCAATCCCTCAATTCATCCATCGAAATCATCCATTACTCAATCCCCAACACCTTAACACATTATAAACGCCAATTTAATTCCCATAAGTTTCTATTCTTGCAGCCCACCGAACCGATTTTGCATAGAACCAAACCGGTTCACTTCGATTCTGTGTAAACCGGGTGTTTTCAACCTTCAACCCTCCTCAATTCATTCATTCAAGCCTTATTCTACCTCTCAACATGTCTATCTAAGGGTTTAGGAGGCTCACCGGTCGTTTGGAGTCAGTTGGTCGCCGGAAAGTTGTCCGAAATCGTCGGAACGTCCAAGCACAGATTACCGGCAGATTCTGGGCATAATGTACAGGGGTGGTTCATGGTCAAACACTTATCAAACAAATCCCCAATATTTATCACAGAACCATCTATATGTCTACTTGATCTCCACCAAATTTGAGCCAAAGATTCCAAGTTTTCGGCTGTCAAAAGAGTTCAGAACCGAACCTACCTCAAATTGGAGCAGAATCCGTCGACCTGTGGGAGAATGCTTTCCCCGAATTCCACAGAGCTCTAAATGACCTGATTCAAGTTGGAGGACATCACCATGATGTAGGGCTACGTCTAGGTGGTCGGCCGGCAGCAAGGGAAGGCTGGAGGAGGTGGTCGTACCGACCGAACGACGGCATCCGGGGGTGGTTGGCGAGTGGCAGAAACTGAAGAAGAAGTGGAAGAATCTTGGTCGGTTATTTCAGGGAGCAAAATGGCCAAATGAAGAGTGAGGGGGAGAGAGAGAGATCAGAAGATTATCCCCAAAATTTTAAATTAATTGAAGTGATTGGTAGATGTCATCTCCTACCCTTGGATTTGTGACACTTGGCAATTATTCTTCTCAAGGGCATCCAATGGCCATCAATTGCCCTTCAATTTTCATCAGCTTGGGGGCAGGGGGGGAATGTCCATTTTTCCCTTCTTTCAATTATAAAGACAAAGCCCTAAGCTTGAGGGGCATTATGGTCATTTTACCTCCGAAGTTCGGAACGTCGTTTTTCTCATTTCTGATTTCTTTGATAGGGCAACGGCCAATCCAATTGGCGTTAGAATTCTTGATTTTCCATTTCAAACTTTTTCAAGACTCGATTCTGATCATTCCTTCTATCAGATGTGATTCCAGCCTATCTCGAACTGACAGACGGCTTTTGCAGACTATACGCGTATCGACCCTGTGATCCTCAACACATTTAGGGCTCGTCAATTTATGGCGACTTTGGTTGTCATGTAATTGTGAGGGCTTATCACTAGTCCCTATGGTCTCGATCGTCACAGTCCAATTTAGGATAATTTTGCAAATCGTACGTTGGTTAAGCGGCATCACCCGCGCTCCAATTGTACGACGCTAGCATGATAATCCTTAATTGTTCTTAGATCGGCCTTTTTGCTGTCCTAAATATCCCCTCGACAATCCTTATGGTCAAAGCGTCATTTTCTATTCGAGTTGCCTAAGTCTACGTATCTCATCTTGCGTTAGCCTTTCCCTTTTGGTCAGTCTACTCAAATTGATCAGATTTGAGCGGAATGACTGAAATACATCGTTTGATATACATCAATGCACAACCCAATCCTTTTAGCGAAGCATCACTGTAGATCTCATATCCTCCTAGTCTCGATGGAATGGTCAGTACTGGCGCGGTCGTCAATCTATGTTTAAGCTCTTGGAAACTTGCTCACATCTGTCAGTCCATTCAAATTTTGTTTCCTTCTTCGTCAAACACGTTAGTGGGATGGCGATGGATGAGAACTTCTCCACGAATCGCCTATAATATCCTACCAGTCCCAAGAAACTCCTGACCTCCGTGACCGTAGTAGGCCTCGGCCAATTGGTTACAACCTCTATCTTTGTGAGGTCTACTGCAATCCCTTCGCCTGACACAATATGACCCAGAAGTGCTACCATGTTCAGCCAAAACTCACATTTGCTTAGCTTTGCATACAATGAATGTTCTCTTAGGGTTCTCAATACGATCCTCAACTGCTCTTCGTGTTCTACGTCACTCCTCGAGTAAATTAAGATGTCGTCAATGAAAACTATGACGAATCTGTCTAGAAATTCATTGAATACTCGATGCATCAAATCCATAAAAGCAGCTGGAGCGTTCGTCAGTCCAGAAGGCATCACTGTGGTCTCATAATGACCATACCTCGTCCTGAATGCAGTCTTCGGTATGTCTTCCTTCTTGATCCTTAGCTGGTGATAACCCATCCTTAAGTGAATCTTCAAGAATACCGCTGCTCCTTGCAACTGACCAAAAAGATCGTCAATCCTCGACAGCAGATACTTGTTCTTCACTGTCACCTGATTCAGCTGTCGATAGTCAATGCATAGTCGCAAGGATCCATCCTTCTTCTTTACGAACAGTACCGGTGCTTCTCACGGCGAAGCACTTGGTCGGATGAATCCTTTATCCAGCAACTCTTGCATTTGCACCTTTAACTCCTTTAATTTAGATAAGGACATCCTGTAGGGTGCTTTCGAAATCAGCTCCGTTCTAGGAGCTAATTCAATCACAAACTCTATTTCTTGCTCTGGTGGCAATCCCGGCAATTCCTGGGGAAACACATCCGGAAACTCACACACCACAGGAATATTCTCCAACTTGGGTTCTTTGACAATCGTATCCATCACGGCTACTAAGTATGCCCGGCATCCCTCAGACATCAAGTTAGTTATTTCCGAAGATGAAACCAAGAGAATTGAGATTCCTCCTCGGCTTCCTACCAACTCGTAACTAGGGTGATCTTTTGAGTAAAATTGAATCGTTTTATTGCCACAATCTACTACCGCTCCTTGCCTACTTTGCCAATCCATTCCTATAGTCACGTCAAAATCAAACATAGGCAATACCACTAAGTTGATACTCTCCTTACTTCCTCCAACCACGATCTCGCACCCAGCACACCCTAATGAAACCAAGACATTATCCTTCAATGGTGTGGCAACATGCAATATCATGCTCAGTGGTTCCAATCTCATGCCTACTAACTCAGTAAACTGTGCAGATAAAAAAGAATGCGTGGCACCCAGGTCGAACAGTGCATAAGCAATCTGATTGCACAAGTAGATCATACTTGTGACTATTGCGGGCACATCTTCCGCCTCGCAGCGAGCTACAGCGTATACCTTGCCCTGTGTCTGTGGCTTATTCTGTTCAATTCAAGGTGTGGCAGCTGATGGTCCTGCCTATGGCCTCGGCCTTTATGGTCGACTGGTCGGTGCTTGGTTTAGACATGTCCTCATCTGGTGGGCCCAGCTAACCACACTTGAAACAAGCTACAATCCTCATGGGGCATGGTCCATTCCCATGCCTTTTGCCACATAGCCTGCAGCTCCAGTTCACCGGGCTTGGCGGTTTCACGATATTCCTCTTTGCAGGCAGCACGAAACGTCTGTTATTTGTCATCGATCTCTTGCCCATTTGACGATGGTCTCTAAACGACGAGAACCGCGATCCAGTTGCGATGTTTCTTTCCCTCAAGTCTCGCTCAATCATCTGGCCTCACTCGTATATCTCCCTATAGATCCTCAAGTTTAGGGCTATCATCTGGCAGCGGAGTTCGGGCCTCAAACCATCCCTGAATCTCCGTGCCTTTTCCAGAGGATCCTCCACCGATCAAGGCGCATACCTCGAAAGCCTCGAGAACTCAACTTTATACTGATCTATCGATAGCTGGTTCTGTCGCAGTTGCAGGAACTTGATCTGTTTCCTTTCCCTAGCCGTTTCTGAAAAATACTTATCATTGAATGCCCTCTTAAAAGTGTTCCAGTTCATGGCCATACCTTCAGGGAAGATTCCGTCCTTGGTGGCAGCCCACCAGTCATTGGTCGTACCCTCCAGTTGATATATGGCTAGCAGCACCTTCTCCTCATCAGTGCATCTCAGTACCCTGAAAGTCTTTTCCAGCTTCTCTACCCATCTGGGTGCTAGCTTAGGATCTCTAATCCCATCAAACTGCGTCGGCTTTAACTTCATAAACTGCTCCATCAACTAGCCCATCTGTCTAGCCACTACGATTTCCTCTTGGGCATTTCCAGCTTCATTACTCTGGTTTGGTTCTCCTTGACTTCCATTACCCCCAGTGTTGCCTTGGCTGGCGTTGACTGCTGCTATGGTAGCTCCTACTGCTAGAGCTATGGCAGCGTCTCTATCCTGGGCATGTCAATCAATCATATCGCCGATCCTTTCCAAGGCTCTAAGCACACCATCCATCCTTGGATCCTCGGCTACGGGCGGCCTTGAATTAGAAGCTCCACCTCTTGGTCTTCCAGGCCTTCTGGATGGGTTATTCATTCTTGTCACTTGCTACTAAAACCTGGTCTACCACAAGTTCAGCAACAGGTTAGCAACCTACTCATCCATCTAATTCAGAACAACTAACTAGTTCTTAACAAAAATAATTACACAACAACAGTACTCCATACATCAACATCAGTTCCAGAAATGTTTCAACCAATTGCTCATGGCCATTACCCAATTCCATTTGCTCAGTGATTCACTAAAACCAATTACATCCAAGCAACAAACAAGCCAAGGTCCAGAAATGACCTTCAATCCTAAGAAAAGAACTTAGTCCTTGTGCCTCACCATAACCTTAACAAGGTCATACACCATCCATAGGTGCCAAGTCATAACCAGGCATCCCAAGCCTTACCCTGATCAGTCTCCTAAGATCTAACTATCCGTCCTTGTCCCACTTAGTCCTCCTTATTACTCCAATTCTCAACTAACTTTGTATTGAGCTGACCTTGTTCTAATACAAAAATAAGCAAGGATGTCATGCCCCACGCCTCATCTCGAGCACGCAATCATCCCTGCAAGTAAACAACAATAATCTCTCGGCGGTTTCGAGGATCCACCTATAACTAAAGAAGGGTCAAGAGATAAAATAATTTACATTGAACACACGAAAGCGGTTCCCAACAACTCCCCGTACCATATATATATATACATACAGACTAAGTAGGACTAGATAGTATCAGAAAGTCATCCATCACTAACCATTGGTCGCACCTACTACAAAGCGCTATATATATGTCAAGGCGACGGGCAAGCATGCCAAAAAGGTATCCAACAAATCCACCAGGGAAGGGGGGGTCAAATCACCAATCAAAAGTCAGGTCACTATCCAGAATCGCCTAGGAAGAACTGCTGAAATCTCCAGTGTCCTTGCTCTCTTCTGACTGCTCGTACTTGGAGAAAGTCTCCGAGGGGACCTCCACAGAGTCCTCCATAGTCACCTCCTGCGACTGCTCAGCCTGGTCTCTATCCACGGTCGCTTCTTGGTCCGGCTCAGATAGATCTCCCTCAGACAGCTCACCACGATAACCTCATCCTCTAGCGGTGGCATGGAATACTCAGCTGTCGGCGTCTGCTCCGGGCCGTTCCTCGACCCAACCACCGAGCCCTCCGGGAATTCCTGATCTGAAATCGTCTGACACCAAGGAGGTATGACACCCTCCAGGACCTCGTGAGGCTTCAGCGACCCGACCCTCTTATCCCCGTCCCGTTTAAACCATGCCTCAAATCAATAAGGCTTCCAGTCCGGTTTCCCTTCATCTACCCAAACTACTGTACATTTCCTTAAGTATATATTCCCCTACCTACAGGGGAACTCATTGTAATATGTCGTCATCTCTTGCGGGTCCCCGAACCTGATAGGCCACATAGCTACTGTCTAGGATCTGTAAAGTAAAATTTCCCCAAAAGGGATGAGATACACATCTCAGGAAGAAAAACCTCACCCTAGGTCAGGTTGACCGACCACTCAGGCAGTCAAGTCACTCAACCTATCCAACTCATGTGCTCATGCAGGTATGACATTCATAATTCAATAATAACGATACACAGGGACAGGCACGCATTTATAGTTTCATGTCACACATGAATGTACGTGCAATGCTCGGCCTGTCACTTCGCCACATCTATCAACCTTTGCCTGTCTCTTTCTCTAGCCCGCGAACCAGTCACCTTAGGCTCGGCTCGCGTAAATGCATCAAGTCGTGATCGATGACCCGCGTAAACACCTCAGGTCTTGATCCATTTTCAAGCAGAGCTTATGAGTTCATATTCTGTCTTGCGATTATATCGCATCAGGACTACAGCTATCTTAACCCCGCGACTTCATCGCATCAAGGCGCCACTTAATTATAATCCACCCTGTGACCACATCGCCTCTGGGTCTCAACCTCCCGTCCCGTGTCTCACACGCCTCAGGGCCATACCGTGTAATGCCACGATCATATTTCATGCCACATTATGTCAAACAATTGATCTTTTAATTTAATTTCACATTTCAAAACTAATGCACATTCAAATGCAATACATAATTCCATGGCATGCGAATCGATTCAAAGGGTACCTAGGCATACAAACACTCAAGCATAGGCTATGTCATGTAATCATTCAATAGCAACCAAGGACATATCAAGCTATTACCAATGAGAATTTTCTCATAAATCATTCCGATCGGCCCTCGACTTACCCAATCGAGTCCGATCCCCCTAGCCTTGGTTTAGGAAATTTCTTACCTCCGCTTAATAACGCAAATTACTCCTCCTTGCACTTCCTAAGGTTCGACCAACTCAAGTCTAAGGTCAATCCGTCACGCAACCTAGGATAGTCAATCGATTTTGTCAAATTCCAAGTCAATCCCTCAATTCATCCATCCAATTCATCCATTACTCAATCCCCAACACCTTAACACATCATAAACGCCAATTTAAGTCCCATAAGTTTCTGTGCTTGCAGCCCACCGAATCGGTTTTGCACAGAACCGAACCGGTTCACTTCGGTTCTGTGCAAACCGGGTGTTTTCAACCTTCAACCCTCTTCAATTCCTTCATTCAAGCCTTATTCTACCTCTTAACATATCTACCTAAGGGTTTGGGGGGCTCACCGGTCGTTTGGAGTCGGTTGGTCGCCCAAAAGGCATCCAAAGTCGTTGGAATGTCCAAGCACGGATTACCGGCAGATTCTGGGCATAATATACAAGGGTGGTTCATGGTCAAAAACTTATCAAAAAAATCCCCAATTTTTACCAAAGAGCCATATGTTTGTCTACTTGATCTCTACCAAATTTAAATTAAATATTCTAAGTTTTCGGCTGTCAAAAGGGTTCAGAACTGAACCTACCCCAAACTGGAGCAGAATCCGTCGACCTATGAGAGAATGCTTGCCCCGAATTCCACAAAGCTCCAAATGACCTGATTCAAGTTCGAGGACATCGGCAAGACGTGAAGCTACATCTGGGTGGTCAGATGGTAGTAGGAGATGGCCGGAGGAGGCAGTTGTATGGACCGAACGACGGCTTCCGGGGGTGGTCGGCAAGTGGCAGAAACTGAGGAAGAAGAGAAAGAAGCTTGGTCGGTTCTTTGTGGGAGAAACATGGCTGAATGAAGAGTGAGGGGCAGAGAGAGAGATAAGAAGATTATCCCCAAAATTTTTAATTAATTGAAGTGATTGGTAGGTGGGTATTAATTGATGACTTGATCTCCTACCCTTAGATTTGTGACACTTGGCAATTGTTCTTCTCAAGAGCATCCAATGGTCATCAATTGCCCTTCAATTTTTAGCAGCTCGGGGGGGTGGGGGGGAATGTCCATTTTTCCCTTCCTTCAATTATAAAGACAAAGTCCTAATCTTGAGGGGCATTATGGTCATTTTACCTCTGACATTCGGAACGTCGTTTTTCTCGTTTCTGACTTCTTCGATAGGGCGACGGTCAATCCAATTGGCATTCAAATTCTTTATTTTCCATTTCAAACTTTTTCAGGACTCGATTCTGATCGTTCCTTCTATCAGATGTGATTACAGCCTATCCCGAACCGACGGACGGCTTTTGCAGACTACACGCGTATCGACCCTGTGATCCTCATCACATTTAGGACTCATCAATTCATGGCGGCTTTAGTTGTCATGTAATTGCGAGGGCTTGTCACTAGTCCCTGTGGTCTCAATCATCACAGTCCGATTTAAGATAATTTTGCAAATCGTATGTTGGTTAAGCGGCATCACCCGCGCTCCAATCCTACAACGCTCGCATGGTAATCCTTAATCGTTTTTAGATCGGCCGTTTTGCAATTCTAAATATCCCCTCGACAATCCTTATTGTCAAAACGTCATTTCCTATTCGAGTCGCCTAGGTCTACGTATCTCGTCTTGCGTTAACTTTTCCCCTTTGGTCAGTCTACTCAAATTGATCAGATTTGAGCGGAATACGACTAAAACACATCGCTTGATATACATGAACTTATCATTACAGAGTCTGAAGTTAATTGAAAATCAGAATGTCACTTGATATAAGGAAATGAATTAATATCGATTGTAGATTCAATTTCATAGCAAGTGGATAAAAAATTTAAAATTTTCTTAAAATTTTTCACTAAAAAAATATTTCGCAAGTTTGAAAGTGCGGAATGTCTAAATAAATTTTCGACCACATCTTTCATTTCATATTAATATGTGAAAATCTTATAAAAAAAACCATAAATGAGCGATTTATAACCTTAAAAACCCTTAAGTCATTTGAAAAATTTTCTACAAAATCAAAATCTTCCTGATAATCATATTGGAATTGATAGTTTATTGTGTTCATAAGCCATTATAATTAGAAGTTTCTAACATTACGAAAAGACAATTTCGTCCCTAAATTTTTCTCTCTCTTTTTAATACTATATTAGCAACGAAATACTAATCTTTTCATCGATATGTTAGCAACAAACAAAGTATTTCGTCGCTGATATAATGTAAAAATTGACACCAAATGACAAAGATTAATTTGTTAAAAGCATAATAAAATGTCGAACATACTTAGATTTACATATGTATTTACAAAGAATGAATAAATATGGGGAAAAAATATTAAATTTCTTGATGTTCAACTCATGATATATTCGACAAAAAAAAAAGATCTTGATATAAGGAAATGAATTAATATCGATTTTAGATTCAATTTCATAGCAAGTGGATAAAAAGTCTTTCCGTCATTTCTCTCTTAAATATTTTTTTGTCAAAAAAAAAGGATTCAATTCATAAGTTATAATAATCAAGAGATATATAGAAAGCTTTTAGTTTTAGCAAATCAATCATAAATATTTTAACATTAGTACTAATTTAGATTATTCATAATTTAGAATGCAAATGATATCCTAATTTTGAAATATAGATTAGGTGTTTTGTTCTTAAGATCATTGTATTTTACTTAATTAAAATGCTTAAAAATTGTATTATCGACAATTTAATTAGAAACATTGTACATTTTTTTGGCTTGGTTAGTTTACAAAGATCCATTTTTCTTTTTTAGTTTATTGTAAAAAGATTGGAAAAGTACAAAAAAAGTCTCATATATATTAAGTTAGTACCAATTCAGTCTTAAATATTTTAACACTAGCACAAATATGATCTTTTTTTGATCGGTGAATGACTTAAATAAGAAATACTTATAATACTTCGTTTAGATTAGCTTATTTATGTTCTTTCTTATATTCTATTTATATTAATTTACATTAATTCTTTTTAATAGAAAATGAAAATATAGTGAATATTCATTAAATTGAAAATAACATATATTATTAATGTTATTATTATTCACTACAAAAAAAAAAGATTTTAGCCACGAAAAATTAAAGATGAAAAAGTGATCCGTCAGTAATTTGCGGCAAAATTACAAATAGGATAGAATTTCAAATTTGAATTCTTTTGAATTCTATTTTCTTTCAAAAAATAAAAATGGAAAGAAAATATTCAATAATAAATAGATCAAATAAAAAATTAATAAATTAAGAAATTAAAAATATATGAAAATCTTTCTTTCGTGGCTAATTTAGTGACAAAAACTTATTTGTGACTAATTAGCAACGATATTAGCGACGAAATGAGAATCCATCTCTAATTTGCGACGTAATTAGCGACGAAACATAATTTTCGTCGCTAAAACTGCATAAATAAAATTTTTAAAAATGTTAGTAAATTTGTGACATCTTGATTTTTCCTGTCATTTCGAGACTTATTAATGAGAATATATCTAATGATATCTTTCAGTCGTATCTCTCTCGGATCTGATCAATCTCGAGTTAACTGACCAAAAGGGAAAGGCTAATGCGAGACAAGGTACGTGGACCTAGGGAACTCAAATAGGAAATGACACTTTGACCATAAGAATTGTCGAGAGGACATTTAGAGTCATAAGAGGCTGATCTGAGAATGATTAAGGAATGCATTTCTAGCGTTATACGATTGGAGCGCGGGTAATGCTGCTTAACCAATGCATAATTTTCAAATTTTTCTAAATCGAACGATGACGATCGAGACCGTCAGAACTAGTAATAGACCCTCGCAATTACATGACAACCAAATTCGCCATGAATTGACGAGCCCTAAGTGCCATATGAATCATAGAGTCGATATGCGTAACATTTGCAAAAGTCGTCCGTCAGTTCGGGATAAGCTAAAATTACATCTAATAGAGAAATGATTCACAAACGAGTTTCGAAATTTGAAAATGGAGAATCAAGGATCCCAACATTATAATTGGATTGGACGTCACCTCATCGAAGAAGATTTGAATTAGAAAAACGACGTTCCGGACGTCGAGGGTAAAATTATCATTTTGTTCCTTAAGTCTGGGCCTTGCCTTAATAAATGGATAAGAGCATTTTAGTCATTTATACAACCTCTAGGTTGCCGAAAATTTGGAGTTATATTGGCCATTGGATGAGTCAATTATGAGCAAAGAGACAAGTGTCAATAGATGAAGAGTTGGCATTAATTGGACAACTTTTAACCTATCATTCTTCACGGTTGACTCTCAAATTTGTGCATACACCATTTTTCTTCCCTCATTTTGCCGAGAACCTCCATCACCATAGCCATCTTCAAGCTTTGCTCCGTCTTCTACCGCCTCGACCAGACTTTGCCACCGCCTTCACGCCACTCGACCGCCGTCTCCAGTGACTTTCAATAGTCGAGCCGACCGCCAGTGTCTTCTTCATCCTCTTGTTGACCACCTCCAAGTCGTAGCTCGACATTTGACCCACTGAGGAGTTTCGGCCAGCCATTTTCTTGAGAGTCGATGGAAACCATCGTAGCTAGAGGTAAGCTGTTGTTTGAACTCCAAAGGACCTCTAATCGTTTGAATCTTTCGGCCAAATTTTATGGACATCAAGGGAACATGTATACTGAGTTGTGGTAGAAATTTTAACTGAGTTTGATGAAGTCTTGAAGCTAAATGGGTGTTGTGTTTGAAGGGCAAAAACTGACAGGTTGAGGACTTGGGAAGACCGGCGCCATTCGTGGACCATTTGACGTTGTCTTGAGCTCAAATTTTCGGTGAGGCTTCTAACTTGTAGAACTAGTTGTTAGCAAGTAGATTAGTGGATGAATTGAGGATTTATGATTGTTTAAGGGCTGATTAAGGGAGGTATATATAGAATCGAAAATGCTCTGTTTTGGTTATGTACAAACCGAATTATTGTGAGCTGATAGGAGTTGAAATTGAGCTTGAAATTCATTGTAGAGACGTGCTAAGATGTCGATGAATATGTCGTTGAGGTTTATGCTTCATGGATTGGTGAATTGAGCAAGAAAAATTGATGAATTGGATTGAATTTCAATAGGTGCGAGGCTGCCCTGTTTCGTGATTGTTGGACCGAGTGATTGAAGTACTTGGAAGGAGATTTTTGTTGAATTTAGCACAAGGTAATAAGCTTCTAAACGTTGGCTAGGGGGTTGAACTCGACTAGTGATTTGAGTGCGGATTGAGTTAGTTTTCGTGAGTCATGGCATAGTTGTTCAATGTTCGTCATGGTGGATGGATGATTACTTGAATGCTTGCTTAATACATATGCCACGAACTGATTGCCTTGCATGCCATAGGCATCTAGCTCGAAGAGTGAGATTGTGCTTGATCATGATGTTTGTTTTGAAATGATACCTAGCATGCATGAGAAATTGTGATACCCTGAGGCGTTGAGATGCGGGTTGTGTTGGATTATACCCTGAAGGGTTGAGCGCATGGTTGTGTTGAATTGTGCCATGATGCGTTGAGACGCGAGGTTGAAATGGCCAATGTCCTTGTGACATTTTGATTTTTTCTATCATTTCAAGACTCATTAATGAGAAAGTATATAACGATGTATTTCAGTCTTATCTCGCTCGGATCTGATCAATCTCAAGTAAACTGATCAAAAGGGAAAGGCTAACGCGAGATAAGGTACGTGGACCTAGGAAACTCAAATAGGAAATGGCGCTTTGACCATAAGGATTATCGATGGGACATTTAGAACCCTAAAAGGCCGATCTAAGAATGATTAAGGAATACGTTGCTAGCGTTATACGATTGGAGCGCTGGTGATGCCGCTTAACCAATGTATAATTTGCAAAATTTTCCTAAATTGAACAGTGACGATCGAGACCGTCGGAACTAGTGATAGACCCTCACAATTACATGACAATCAAAGTCGCCATGAATTGACGAGCCCTAATTGTGATATGAATCATAGGGTCGATACGCGTAACTTCTGCAAAAGTCGTCCATCAGTTCGAGATAGGCCAGAACCACATCTGATCGATAAATGATTCAGAAACGAGTTTCGAAATTTGAAATTGGAGAATCAAGAATTCCAATATTGCAATTGGATTGGTCGTCGCCTTATCAAAGAAATTTGGAATCAAAAAAACGACGTTCCGGATGTTTGGAATAAAATTACCATTTTGCCCCTCAAGTCTTGGTCTTGCATTTATAATTGGACGAGGGCATTTTGATCATTAACACACCCCCATAGCTGCCAAAAATTTGAGGGATTGAGAGCTATTGGATGAAGCATTGATTGACCCTTGGACAAGTGTCAAAGGATTAAGCTTTGATGTGGATGGGAACACTTTTAACGTACCATTCAACCAAGTTGGCCCTTGAAATTGTGTATACCACACTCTCTCTCTCTCCTCTCATCCGAAACCCTCATCTTCCTCTTACATTTCTCTTCTTCTCCTCATTCCTTTATGTCGAGAGCTGCACCGGCGACCAGTTTCTGCCGCCTCTATTGTCGCCGTCAACCGTCGTCTCCAGCCACCGCTTGGACCCGAATCGACCACCAGCCCCTTCCTCATCCTCTTGCCAACATCCTTCAAGTGAAATCAGGTCATTTGACCTAGTAAGGAGTTCTGGTCGGCCATTCTCTCGGAAGTCGACGAAACCCTTTGCAGCTGGAGGTAAGTCACTGTTTAGACTCTATAGAACCCCGAATCCTTTAAATTTTTTGGCCAAATTTTGTGGACATCTAGAGGACACATAAACTGAGTTATGGTAAAAATTTTGGGTGAATTTGATGGAGTTTTGACCCTAAATGGGTCTTGTATTTGAAGGGAAGAAAATTGACCGTCAGAGGATTTGGAGGAACAGACACCGTTCAAGGACTTTCCGGCATCGCCTTGGCTTCAAACTTTCGGTGAGGCTCTCTAACATCTAGAACTAAGTATTAGCAAGTAGATTAATGGATAAATTGAGGATTAAGTTTGGTTTATGAGCTGATTGGTGGGAACAAACACAAAACTGAATTGCCCTGTTTAGGATTCTGTTCAAACCGAGCCATATGAGGCAGTTAGGAGTTTAATTGAGCTCCAAATTCATCATTGAGAAGTATGAGAATGTTAATTTATAGGTCCATGAGGTGTATGTGTAGTTGAGTGAAGAATTGAGCAAGAAGAATTGATAAATTGGATGAATTTTCTTAGGTTGCGCGATTGACTTGTTCTTGGGCTGATTGGACCGAACCATTAAAGTGCTTGGAAGGAGAATTTTGTCGAATTAAGCTTGAGGTAAGGAGTTTCTAAATCTTGGCTAGGAGGATTAG
Organism: Rhodomyrtus tomentosa; assembly: GCA_028455895.1. Lineage (NCBI taxonomy): Eukaryota > Viridiplantae > Streptophyta > Magnoliopsida > Myrtales > Myrtaceae > Rhodomyrtus > Rhodomyrtus tomentosa. The sequence continues at coordinate 39,544,433 of JAPCWY010000003.1, read as the reverse complement.
ACTCAATTTGGGAAGTTGAGTGTGAATGAGATTGATTCTTAGAAGTTTGTGCTGAGATTGTTCTTTGTGCATCCTTGAGAGATCTGAATGGCCTGAATGCTTGTCAATGCTTGTGTCATGAATTGATCATCGCATTTGAATGTTGAATTTAATTGTCTCGCATGCCATTGATGTGTTGCTCATTGCATGAGTTTGCAATTGATCACGTGTTATGAATAGTAAATAAGCATTTGGCATGTTTGAGAAATTGTGACACCTTGAGGCATTGAGACGTGGGGTTATGTGGATGGATACCCTGAGGCACTGAGGCGCGGGATTTGAGTTGAACGATATCCTAAGGCGTACGAGACGGGGGGTTGAGATGGCCATAGTCCTAAAGCGTTGAAACGCGGCATGAAGTTTGAAATGTGTTGACATAGGCCTAGAGTGAAGTTGAAAACCTGATGCGTTTACGCGGGTTTGTCAATGTGATGGTCTGAGGCGTATTTACGAGGATCGAGCCTGAGGCGTTCTAAACACGGGAGTGAAAATGAGGAGGATTAGAAGGGTGGGAAGTGTGATTTGGTATGCCAATGTGTGTTTGATTCTAGTGATGTGATATGGTACCATGACTGCATGCCTGACACTCGTTTTATCCGCATGTCGTTTAATGACCGTTGAATATCTCATGTGGTTGCATGTACGCTTGTCCTTGATTGTATATGCTTGAGTGTACGGTCAGCCTAACCTAGGTTTAGGACCTACCTTACTGAGATGTAAGTCTCACCCCATTATAGGATCCCATATTTTGTTTTTCAGATCCTAGGCCATGGAAATGTGGTCAATCATGTTTGGTGACCCGAAAGAGATGTTGGTGTATTTTGATGAGTTCCTGAATGGACAGGGACGGTGTATGTTAGGAAATGTACCGTAGTCTGGATTGACGAGGGTGGCAGTAGTTGGAAACCTCATAGGTACGAGACCTAGTTTAGAAAGGTATGGGATGTTTCTACGGGGCCATTGAAGCCTACTGAGGTACCCTACGGGGTAATCCCTAACTGGTGTCATCCCACTCGGGATTCGATGGAGACTGAAGGGTCAGTAGCTGGCTCGAGGAACGTTCTTGAGAAGACCCCGACCTTGGAGAACACCAATGAGGTCATCGAGATCGAGGCTACCGAGGACGACCAGGTGAAGCCGTCAGCTGACGAGACACTCGAGGACACCGTGAAGGTTTGCTCTGAGACACTCTCGGAGTACGAGCCATCTGAGGATACTGAGGAGACTAACGATTCCAGTAGCTCGACTTAGGGGTCTCCGTCCTTCTGGTCTAATGTTTTGATGATAATCTCGATGCCTGTTTCTTTGGGAGATATGATCCACTTTTGTATTGACCTTGTCACCGCTGCTGATCAGCTGGTTTAACTTGCCATCGATTTTGTATGAACATGATAGGAGGTTATGTATATTACTGGCGTTCTCGTTACCTTGGTCCCTTTTTATTATTGTACGGAGGAGTTTGTACATTAATGCTTCCGCTTACTATCAATATGGTTCATCTTTCGATCTATGTGAATCCTAGGATCTCAAGAGAGAGTTTATACTTGTAGGGAGTTACGCGTTCGTGCCCGGAGCGCGGGGCGTGACAGTTCTAATGTAGTGAGACGCGAGATGAAATTTGATATGTGTCGACATAGGCCTGGAATGGCATTTGAAAACCTGATGCGTTTACACGGGTTTACCAATCTGATGGTTTGAGGCGTATTGACGCGGACTAAGCTTGAGGCGTTTGCGTGATTCTTGAGAAAGTTCAGAATGATGGAATGTGTGGCTTGAATTTGTACTATATGCCTGACTCGATTGACAAGTTATGATGCCTCGTTGTGTGATTGATGATCGCTTGCATCATTGTGACATATTTGACTGATGAGTGCCATATGATATTGTATGTGTATGCTTGTTCATGATTGCATTCATCTAGTGTACGATCAACCTGACTTAGGATTAGGACCTATATTACTGAGATGTGAATCTCACCCCATTGTGGGACCCTATTTCCAGAAGCTAGACCTTAAGGATGTTGCAGGCCAGACTAGGCGACCCGAAGGAGATGACTGTGTATTTTGATGAGTTCTCTGATGGACGGGGAACAATGTACGTTAGAAAGTGTACAGTAGTTTGGGTTGATGAGGGTGAAAAGGATTGGAAGCCTCATAGGTTTGAGGTTTGGTTTCGTAGGGTAGGCGATGCTACTACTAGACCACTGAAGTCTATCGAGGTACCCCGTAGAGTAATTCCTAGTTGGTATCATCCCACTCGAGACTCTATGGAAGTCGAGAGATCTACAGCTGGTTCGACGAACATTTCCGAGAGGACCCCTACTTTGGAAGGCACAATTGAAGTGATTGAGATCGATGCTTCAAAGGATGAGCTAGAGGAGCAGGTGGAGGACGTGACAATGGAGAACATGGTGGGGGTACTCTTTGAGACTTTCTCGGATTACGAGCCTATAAAAGATGGCGAGAAGACTGACGACTCTAGCGGTTCAACTTAAGGGTTTTCCGTTTTTGCTTGCCCACTTTTGACGACCTTGTCGGTCTGTTTCATTTGGGACTTGTTTTAATTACCTCTTGATTTAGTTTTGTTGCCTAGTCCATTTGCAGGATTGGAACACTTGCGCTTTTGTACGAACTCTTGGAATGTTATGTATATATGTTATATTCTCGCTATCCAGGTTCCCATGGATGTTTGTACAAAAGAGTATTGTCTGAAGAAAAAAAGAGGAGAATGATATGAATGAATTGTCTAACCATCTAGGTTAGCATGCTCTCATATTTATAATAATAAAGAGAGTACATAATAATACGGTGGGCATTCCCACACATGATGATGAATAATAAAATAACTTATAACACCCTCCCTCAAACTGAGGCATAGGTATCGACCATGCCCAACTTGTTACATATAAAGCGAACCCGTTATGTCACGCCCCGCGCCTCATCGCGAGCACGCAATCATCCCTGCAAACAAAACAACAATAATCTCTCGGCGGTCCCAAGGATCCACTTATATATAAAGGAAGATCGAGAGATGAAATAATTTACATTAAGCACACGGAAGCGTTTCCCAGCAACTCCCCGTACCACATATATATATCCCAAGACTAAGCAGGACTAGATAGCATCATAAGGTCGTACATCAACATCAACTAGTCACATCTACTACAGACCGCTATACACCAAGGCAACGGGTAAACATGTCAAAAGATGTCCACAAAATGCACTAGGGAAGGGGGATTAGGTCACCAGTCAAAAAGTCAGGTCATCATCCGGAGTCACCTAGGAAGAACTACTGGAATCTCCGGTGTCCTCGCTCTCCTCTGACGGCTCGTACTCGAAGAAAGTCTCTGACGGAACCTCCACAAAGTCTTCCATAGTCACTTCCTGCGACTGCTCAGCCTGGTCTCCCTCTACGGTCGCCTCCTGGTCCGGCTCGGATGGATCTCTCTCAGATGGCTCCACCATGATGACCTCATCCGCTGGTGGTGGCACTGGAAACTCAACTGTCGGCGTCCGCTTCGGGCCATTTCTCGAACCAACCACTGAGCCCTCGGGAAACTCTTGGTCTGCTATCGTCTGACACCAATGAGGTATGACACCCTCTGGAACCTCATGGGGCTTCAGCGGCCCGACCTTTCTATCCTCGTCCTGTCTAAACTAAGCCTCAAACCGATGAGGCTTCCAGTCAGGTTTGCCCTCATCTACCCAAACTACTATACATTTCCTTATGTATATATTTCCCTGCCCGTCGGGGAACTCATCGTAATACGCCATCATCTCCTGCGGGTCCCCGAACCTGATAGGCCACATAACTACTGCTTAGGATTTATAAAGTAAAATTTTCTCAAAAGGGGTTAGATACACATCTCATTAAGAAAAACCTAACCCTAGGTCAAGTTGACCGTCCACTCAGGCACTCAAGTCACTCAACCTATCCAACTCATAAGCTCATACAGGTATGACCTTCATAATTCAATAAATAATAATGCATAGAGGACAGGCATGCATTTATAGTCTCATGTCACACACAGTTACACGTATATGCTCGGTCTGTCACTTCACCACATCCATCAACCTCTGCCTGCCTCATTCTCTAGCCCGCGATTAGATCGCATCGGGCTCGGCCAGCGTATACGCATCAGGCCTCGGTTCAATTTCCAAGCAAGGTCTATGAGCTCATATTCTGTCCCGCGATTATATCGCATCAGGACTGTGGTTATCTCAACCCTGCGACTCTATCGCATCAGAGTGCCGCCTTTTCATAATCCACCCCGCGACCTCGTCGCATCAGGGTCTCAAGCTCCGCCCCGCGTCTCCTACGCCTCAGGGCCATGCCATGCAATGTCACAATCATGTCTCATGCCACATCAAATCAATTAACTTGATTTTTAAAAAAATCAAATTTCATAACCAATGGCTAATGCGCATGATAATATGTTTAATAAATTTCGTGGCATACAATTCAATTCAAATAGTACTCAGGCATTCAGACAATTCACACATAGGCTAGGTCAAACAATCATTCTATAACGTCCAAGGACGCATCAAGCTATTACATGCGAGGGTTTTCTCATAAATTGTTCCGTTCGATCCTCGACTTACCCAATCGAGTCCAATCCCCCTAGCCTCAGTTTAGGAAATTCCTTACCTCCGCTTAACAATGCAAATTTCCCCTCCTTGAGTCTCCTATGGTTCGGCCAATCCAAGTCCCAAAGCCGACTTGTCGCGCAATCTAGTTTAACCAATCGATTTGTCAAAATTCCAAGTCTAATTCTTCAATTCATCCATCTAATTCACTCATAACATACTCCTCATCATCTTAACATATCATACACATCAAATTACAACATAATCCCAGCCTATTCAGCCCTCCACAGAACCGGTTTGGCCGGGCATTGAACCGGTTCCATTCGATTCTGTTCATGCCGGGTCCAACCGGCCTTAATCTATCTCAAATCCATCAAATATACACCATCCTACCTCTTATAATGTCTACCTAAGAATTTGGAAGTCTCACCGTGAGTTTCGAGTAGTGTGGTTGCCGAAAAGTCGTCGGAAGTCGCCGGAGCACTCACACACAGAATACAGGCAGATTCTGGGCATAATGTACAAGGGTGGTTCATGGTCAAAAACTTATCAAATAAAATCCCAATTTTTTACCACAGAACCATATATATGTCTACTTGATCTCCACAAAATTTGAGCCAAAGATTCCAAGTTTTCGGCTGTCTAAAGGGCTCAGAACTGAACCTACCTCAAACTGGAACAGATTCCGTCGACCTGTGGGAGAATGCTTGCCCCGAATTCTCAAAGCTCCAAATGACCCAATTCAAGTTGGAAGATGTCGGCAAGACGTGAGCCTACGTCTGGGTGGTTGGCTGGAAGCAAGGGACGGCCGGAAGCAAGGGACGGCCGGAGGTGGCGGTTGTACGAACATAACGGCGACGTCCAGCGGGGTCGGCGAAAACAGAAACTGGAGAAGAAGAAGAAGAAGCTTGGTCTGGTCTTTGGGGGAGCAAAAATGGCTGAATGGTAGAGTGAGAGGGAGCAAAAAGAGAGCGTATTACCCCAAAAAAAATTGATTAATTTGAAGTGATTGGTAGGTGGGCATTTAATTTGAGTTGATCTATCACCCTTGGATGCTTGACACTTGTATATTACTCTAACCAAGAAGAACCAATGGCCCTCCCTTTGTCCTTCAATTTTCGGCAGCCAAGGGGGAGAGAAATGTCCATTTTGCCCTTCCTTCAATTATAAAGACAAAGTCCTAAGCTTGAGGGGCATAATGGTCATTTTACCCCCGACGTTCGGAACTTCGTTTTTCTCGATTCTGACTTCTTCGATAGGGCGACGGCCAATCCAATTGACGTTGGAATTCTTCATTTTCCTTTTTCAAACTTTTCAGGACTCAATTCTGATCGTTCCTTCTACCAGACGTGATTCCAGCCTATTCCGAACTGACGGGCGGCTTCTGCAGACTATACGCGTATCGACCCCGTGATTCTCATCACGTTTAGAGCTCATCAATTCATGACGGCCTTGTTGTCAAATAATTGCGATGGCTTATCGCTAGTCCCTGTGGTATCGATCGTCACAGTCCGATTTAGGATAATTTTGCAAATCGTACGTTGGTTAAGCAGCATCACCCGCGCTCCAATCGTACGACGCTCGCATGGTAATTCTTAATCGTTCTTAGATCGGCCTTTTTGTGGTCCTAAATATCCCCTCGATAATTCTTATGGTCAAAGCGCCATTTCCTATTCGAGTCGCCTAGGTCCACGTATCTCGTCTTGCGTTAGCCTTTCTCCTTTGGTCAGGCTACTCAAATTAATCAGATTTGAGCGGAATACAATTGAAATACATTGCTTGATATAAATAAACTTCTCATTACAGAGTCTGAAGTTGATTGAAAATCAGAATGTCACACGTTACCCAGCTAAAGGTTTAGTAAACATATCTACTAGCTGATCTCCAGTGCGGATGTGTGTGAGAGTGAGATTACCGCGTGTAAGCTCTTGTCGAACAAAATGACAATCAATCTCGATATGCTTTGTTCTCTCATGAAAGACGAGATTCGAAGCAATGTGAATTGTTGAACTGCTATCATACCATAACGATGTGGGACCACTCGATCCATATCCAATCTCATTTAGAAGATGTCTAGTCCACATAATCTCTACAGTAGCTGTAGCAATAGCTCGATACTCTTCTTCAGCACTACTCCTCGCCACAATATCTTGTTTCGTACTCTTCTAGGAAACTAAATTACCACCAACATACAAAGCATATCCAAAGGTAGACCGCCTATCAATAGGGCATCCAGCCTAATCAACATCAACATAACACTCCATGCGAGCATGACCATGAGCCGCAATAATAATTCCCTTGCCAGGACTACCTCGAAGATATCTTAAAATCTTCAAAACAGCATCCCAATGTGGTTGTCTAGGTGCTGCCATAAACTGACTAACCACACTAACCGAATATGCAAGATCAGGCCTAGTCATCGTAGTGAGATAGTTTAGTTTATCAACGACACGCCGGTATCTTTTAGGATGTTCAAACAAGTTACCCTGATCAGGAAGAAGCTTTAATGCTAATTCCATGAGGGACTCTGCGGAGCGAGATTACTGCATGTTAAATTCAGTTAAGATATCCATAACATACTTACGTTGTGATAAGGAGATACTTTCTTTCTTCCAAACCACCTCGACCCAAGAAATTATCTCAAATCACCGAGATCCTTCGTCTCAAAGTGAGTATACAAATATCTTTTCAATTCAGCAATATCATACTCGTCATCCCCTATCAAGACAATATCATCCACATATAAAACTAGAAAGATACACCCAGTAGTAGCACGTCGATAGAATACTGCATGATCCTTTTGAGACTGAAGCATACCAAAACTCCGAACGACTGAGTTGAATTTATCAAACCATGGTCGAGGAGACTACTTCAAACCATACAAAGAGCGACGAAGCTTACAGATTTTCCCTCCCTGAGTAGCAAACCCTGGGGGCTGCTCCATGTAAACATCATCGGCAAGATCACCACGAAGGAAAGCATTATTGATATCCAACTCGTGGAGAGACCAAGAATGCACAATTGCAAGAGATAAGAAGAGGCGAATATATGCCATTTTTGTAACCGAAGAAAATGTCTCAAAATAATCAAGATCATTAGTTTGAGCATAACCCTTAGCAACCAATCGAGCTTTCAGACGAGCAACAGTTCCATCAGAATTGACCTTCATGGCAAACACCCAATGACAGCCAATAACCTAAGCATCATAAGGAAGATTAACCAAGGACCAAGTCTGATTGCATTGGAGGGCGTTCATTTCCTCCTCCATGGCTAAACATCAATCGGCATGTTGAAGAGTCTCAAAAACCAAAGCAGGTAGAGAAACAGCATCGATATTGGCCACAAAAATCGACAAACTTACTGATAAACCTTTGTAGGAATGTGTATAAAGAGGGCGATCTCTGTAGGCACGGTAGTTCTTACGAAGTAGTATCAGTCTCAAGTGGGTCAACAACACAAGAGACTATCTCAACAGGAGGATCCTCCATGAGAGAGACTGGCATAGAAAGAGAATTGTTAATGGGGCATTGTCTAGTGAAGATGCTGGAGAGATAACTGGATGAGAGACCGTTGGTGGAGAATAAATAAGGACGAGGTCAGAAGATGTGGATTCAGACAATTGCGGGATTGGATAGGATGAACTAGAGCCACATGCAGAAAAGAAAGGTTGAGACTTTATAAAGGTAACATGGCGAGAGGTGAGCATTCTTCCTAAGGTAGGAGAATAGCAACGATAACTCTTTGACACTCGTGAGTAACCAAGAAAAACACATTTCAGTGCACGAGAATCTAGTTTTGATATACTTGGATAATCATCATGGATAAAACAAGTACACCCAAACACTTTAGGAGAAAGAGAAAAGAGACTGCATTTAAGAAAGAGGAGCCCATGGGGCGTATTGCCTCCAAGAGAGGAAAGAGGCATGCGATTAAGGAGATAGCATGTTGTAAGAACAACATCCCCCAAAACTTCTATGGAACATGCATATGTATAAGAAGAGCACAAGCAGTATCCATAAGATGGCGATTCTTCCGCTCAGCAACACCATTCTGTTGAGGTGTGCGAGCACATGAAAGACGATGGTGAATACCATGAGAACGAAGAAATTGATGGAGATGATCCGACATATACTCTCCTCCACGATCAGTTTGCAAGGCTTGGATATTATGATGGAATTGAGTGTAAACAAAAGAATAAAATTCACGAAATATATAAAATAACTCAGAATGTTCTTTTATTAAATAAACAAATGACATTCTTGTGAAATCATTGACAAAGAGAACGTAGTAACGATAACCAAAGGCTGAAACAATAGGACTAGGTCCCCACACATCAGAATGGACCAAAGCAAATGGAGCAGTTGCTTGTTGAGATACACTTAGTGGTAAAGAAACACGACTATGTTTTGCAAGCTGACATGACTCATAATTTATTGTGGACACCGAACAAAAACGAGGAAACAATGACTACAACATAGACAAAGAGGGATGTCCTAGACGATAGTGAATGTCTAAAACATCAATCTCTTTCACTAGTGTAGCTGGAATGGAAGTGTCATCCACTTGATAGATCCCATCATTGACGTTTCACTTACTGATAGTCTTTCGCGTCAAGAGATCCTGTAAAACACGATAATCAGAATAGAAAGTAACGGAGCAATTCAGATCCCGTGTGATACAAACAAATAACAATTTAAATGGCATGCTAGGAGTATATAAAACAGAAGATAAGGAGATCTCATTGGAAGGTCGTACAGCTCTGTGTCCCTGAACTGTCACGAATGACCTGTTCGCAATAGTAGTCTGGCGTAACGAAGACGAGGACCTATATGTAGTAAGAATACCTCTATTACCCGTCATGTGACCACCGACACCGGAATCAATAATACAATCAGCGGAAGGAAGAGCTACACATGCTGAGGTAAAGGAATAATTGGATGACTGTTGTAGTTTCGCAACAGAGGCAGATGTAGTTCCACTCCTTGAGGTCTGAAACTCCAAGTATCGAGCATACTCCTATAGACTCATTATGATAACTTTTTGGTCCATAGGTACAATTTCAGATACAATATGAGCAGGTGTGGTCCTTGAACTAGAAGTTGCATGTACAGTTTGTAACTTTCGGCAATAGCAGCGAAGATGTCCAATAATACCACAGTAATTGCAAGTACAAGTCTCCCAACCACGACCAATAATGCTACCACGACCTCCTCCTCGGTCACAGCCTCCACTACCACGGCCACCTCCTCTGTTCATATATAGAGCAGCAGTCTGTTCACCAACTTTTGAAGGGGCATATCTAACTTCCTCACGACTTTCAATACGAAGAACACGGCGATGAACTTCTCCAAGAGAAGGTACTCGAGCATCTGAAAGAATTTGTGATCGACCAGTATCAAACTGAGCTCCCACTCCATTAAGATAGCAAGTTATTAGAAATTAATTTCATTGTTCTTGAAAAGTAGCCCGATTAGATGTAAACGGGACTAACCGATCAAACTCATCAGCAAAGGATTTAAATTCCTCATAATATCCATTCAGAGGCCTACCAGCAGGAGCTGACTTCAATAACCTACAAACGACATCATTGAGTCGCGAAAAATCATTCAGAAAGGAGTATAAATCTGCCAAAACATCTCATAACTCCTTAACAGTATCAGTATTACTAACAATAGTCTGAACAAAAATATCCATAGCATTCAAAAATTAACTATAAATACGATAATCAACAGTGTATCATTCATCATAAGTTGGGTCATCCTTGCTCGGAGGAAGCTGGGTAAGATGATGAGATAGTCACTGTCCGTGCAAATTCTTAAAGACATTTTTCTTCCAAAGTGTGTACGTAGACTGTCCTATCAAAACACGTTCGATGAGCTTAGATGAAGTAGATATAAAGGTCGGAGCTTGTGATCGCATCATATCAAATTCAGTCACACCAGATCTATTCACGACTAATTCAGTCTCACCGGATTTAGCAGCAGCTATTTGAGTGTCTGTATTACTCATGACGAATGCTTAATTTAGACACTAGATTAATCAGAAAGTCACAAGCTCCACCGTTTCATGGATCCGATTAGATCTAATCAAACATCGACATGTAAATCAGATCCAAACGGCTTGGGATATGTCCGGCCAAGTTGGCCGAGAGCCCTGGGTCGTGACCGGCCGAGAGCCTTGGGTCGTGACCGGCCAAGATGGCTGAGAGTCCTGGGGCATGGCCGGCCAAGATGGCCGAGAAACCTAGGATATGGCGGCCAATGATGGCCGAAATCCCAAGGATGTAGCCGGCCAAGTTGGCCGAGATCCCTAGCCGAGAGCTTAGAACGTGGCCAACAAGTTGGTCGAGAGAGTAAATTAGAGAGAGAAACAAGTGCTAAATAGTGGTTGCGCTGATAGTAAGTGTTGGATAAAGTTTATGTTGGGGCGACTAGGGTTGGCTCTGATGCTGTGCCTGAAGAAGAAGAAAAGAGGAGATATGAATGAATTGTCTAACCTTCTAGGTTAGCATGCTCTCATATTTATAATAATGAATAGGATACATAGTAATACGATGGACATTCCCATACATAATGATGAATAATAAAATAACTTATAACAAGTATATTATATCGCTTTCGCATGCTATTCATCATTTGCATCTCTCGCTATGTGAATCCTAGGACTTGAGAGTACGTTTGCAGCGAGTCGCGCACCTGTACCCGGAGTGCAGGTCGTGACAAAATTTTAGCGACGAAATAAGGTTTTCATCGCTAATGTTTTTAGTTTCATTTTTTATTTAAATTATATTAACAATTTACGACGAAAAGTGAATTTCGTCACAAAATGTTAATATATTATGGAAATTTGCGATGAAATCATATTTTCGTCGCAAATTATTTTTATTTAAATTATTCTAGCCATTTGCGATGAATATTTTCCTTCGTTGCAAATAATTAAATATTTTCTGAAATTTGCGACGAAATAATATTTTCGTCACAATTTTTTAATATGTTTTGTAAATTTGCGACGAAATCATATGTTCATCGCAAAATATTTTTTAATTTGCGATGAAATGTGAATTTGGGCACAAATTTTGCGGCGAATGTTTGCCTTCGTCGCTAGTAATTTAATATTTTCTGGAAATTTGCGACCAAATGATATTTTCGTCGCAAATTATTTTTTCACAGCTAGGCCTCACCAACCATTTCCCTCCTCCGGGAAAATTTTCAGATACCCGCTCATCTTTCAAACTCTGCCCCTCAGACTTCCCCCAAAATCCCTTTCCTTCTCTCCTGCATCGCTTCTCTTGCCTCACCAGTCACCACCCAATCGCCGTTTCTCTCTCTCTATTGCAGCCACTCAAGAACGATGCCGAGCAAGCGGAAATCTGGGGCCGTAGCAGCTTCCGCCTCCGCCAAGAGGAGGAAGGCAGAGTACCCGAAGGAGGCGCCTGCTGAGGTGGAGCAGCAGCAGCTCAACGGCCAGGCCAACGAGAGTTTCAATGATGCCGGCGAAGAGCTGGTCAAGGATAGCTTCCCTTTGATGAATGCTCGTGCCGACGACGGCAGTGATGAGGAGTCGGAGTGCTGGTTCGTTGGGGCTCCAATCCCCACCGAGGAAGCTCGCCAGAAATGGCCGAAACGTTACCTTGGTTTGGGCCAAGTAGTCTTTCGTTTTATTCCTTTTCTATCTAGTCGTTTTCTCTCGAATCTGATTCAGCTCAATGACTTGCCATTGAGTTTGGTGCTGGTTTGTTTCTGCTTGTCGACGAGTGTTGCTTCAGAGGTCGTAGTTCTACTATTAGAGAAGGATGCCTAGAAGTGAATTTTGTTGAAAAGTGTTGCTTTAGTCGCCCTTTCTGAGTAGGGTTGTTCTTGCACGACAACATGATTGTGCTATTCTTATTCTGTGTTCTGTCTTGCAGTTCTCAGTCTGATTTGGAAGCTAAGCTCTTCAAGGTAATTTTTCCCTTTTCTCTGCTTTCCTCTTGGTTAGATGATTTTTCAGAACATATTTAAATTGGAAATTTGACAATTAGATCGGACACGTGCCATACGTTGCTAATATGTAGATGAGAAGTACACAAAATATTATGTCTTGATGAAAGAGAGATGTTAATGGATCACCTGAGCTAATACCACGTAGTACCTGTTCGCTAGTCATATGTTAAGGAGCCTTACGTCTCTCTCTCTCTCTCTCTCTTTTGTAACAATCCATTTGAAGGAATTATAAGCTTTAATTTGATTAATATCACTTTTGAACTCTACTCAGTTTCCTTCCATTTGCTTTTTTAATGCAGCTCATGGAGCGGCGGGGTTATGGAGAGGAGCATATAAAACGTTACAAAATGATGACTAGGTAATTAAGCTCTGCTAGAATCTGCGTCACCTCCTACCAACCTTTTCTTTCCAAAACATGCAGCAAGATTACAATTGACCTGGTCTTTTTGTTCTTGCAATGACATGAACAATAAAAAGGGGATCTTTACCAAAATATATAAATAAAATAAAAAGGGGACTATTTTCCTCAAGTATTTTTGTAAAGTAGAATGTAAGAAAGAAATGACTTGCAGTTGAGAATTGAAGGATGAATTCATGGCTAGAAAACTCTCTATGATTTCGACCAATTTCTATATAGTCTTCATAGTCAGTGTAGTAAGAGGTTTACCTATAAAAGTGAATTTTGTTCTAGCAATGATTTCATTATAGCTTCAATGACCACTCTTTCTTGCTTGTTTGAAATTCCGTTAATGTGAAATAATTTAAAAGATTCTATTAATGGTCCTATTTTATAACTTGAAACATGCTAGAACATTTTATGCATCATCCTATACTTGTTATGGATGTACTATTGTGTTTTTTGTTTGAAGATTCTTTCTAATATCCTCTGCATCAAGGGAGTAATATGGAAGACTTCGTGACAATCGGGCGTGCTAGTTTTATGCAAAGATGATATATATCTCTAGTACAACATACATTACCTTCATCAAACCAGTGGGATAGAGCTTGGCATTACACAATCTAAATGTAATTGTCTTGATGATTATTCATTGTTTATGTTATTCGTACCGCCACAGATGAGACATAGCAATTCCGTTTGGTGTATATCTTTCAATGCATGTTGCTCGTACTTTTCTTTTTCTGGATAAGTAAAAGGATGGGACGAGGTGACCAACGCATGTTGCTATACATAATCTCTATTAATTATAGTCTGGTTGGAAGTAATTGACACACTCATTTTTCTAAAATGGTGCATTATATCTTATCCATAGTATCATAGATTCAGGTTTGTTAAGTTAGTTGAGTAAGTGTGTTACTTAAAAGGAATTAGTTTGGAAAATTTGATCATGTTGCAATCTCCAAAGATACATTTGTTTCATTTTGATAGTTTCTTATCAGTTTTTCTCAAGCTGGTTATTTCCATAGATCATGTTTTTCCTCCTTTTTTAATGATCCAACTTTAATCATCTCAGGCATTAACTGGGGATGCAATAGTCGCAAGATATGGGAGGTCAAGGAACATGTTGGAGCAAAGTTTGGGCAACGACAAAATATGGTTCCTGTATTGTTGACCGTAGAGGTTATTTATATACTTTGTATCTAGAACTTTTTATGCATGTGCCGCACAAGCTGCAGAAGCCAACACATGTATTTCGTTTTCATATTCTTATAATATTTGGATCTTATTATTTGCTTAATCAATGGTAAACATAAATTTTTAGAAATTAATTTTGTTGTAGTTAGATTTAAAATCAAAAAATAAAAGAAATTATTTTATCCTACCAACACGAAAGTTGGTCGCAAAACCCGTCCTGTGCTCGGCTGTCGTAAACCGAAAAATAAAAGAAAATTATTTTGGGAAAATTATAAATAATGAAACATTCAGCAAATTTGTCGCTAATTGATTTTGCGACGAATTTTGCCCAAAATAAAATCGTGGCTAATCCTGTGTCTCAAATTTTAGCGATCAATAACTTTTTCGTCGCTAAATTTGGTGACGAACATCATTTTCGTCGCAGATGTTGCGACGCAAGATTAGCTACAAAAAATATATTTCATCGCAAATTTGCAATGAATTAATTTTCATCACAAATTCGTCGCAAATTTCTCCGTCGCAAATTTACGAAGAAAATCACTGTTCGTCGCAAATTTGCGACGAACGACGAACCTTGTTTTCGTTGCAAATTTGCGATGAAAACTGTTCGTAGCAAATTTACGACGAATCTTCATTTCGTCGCAAATTTCGTAGCAAATTTGTGACGAATTATTTTTGTCGCAAATTTCGTAGCAAATTTGTGACCACTCGCCGAAATTTCGTCGCAAAATTTGCGATGCCGTTTTAGCGACGAAATTCTTTTTCCTCGCAAAACTAATTTGCGATGGATTTTGGCAAAATTTTCGTATCTAAAAGGCTGTTTTTTTGTTGTGTAATGACAATGATAAATGAATGACGAGCATAAAAGTCATATTTAATGCTCGTGTCTAATATATATTTCTAATGCGACAGTCAATGCTTTATTTATAGAGATTGAAACGAAGAGTTACAAAGACAGGCTTCGTCGAAAGGGTTTGTTGACGAAAAGACACGATTTCATCGAAATGATTCGATAAAACGTCACGAAGTCGCATTGTTTCATCAAAAAGATTCGACGAAACGAAACAACTCTTCATTTCTATTACGAACTGAAACAATTTTTCATTTCTCATTCAAATTCACAAGGGAATTTGAAATCAAAGTGCAACATTTGGAGTACCGATGCATGTTTATTACGCGTTTGAAAATGTAGAGTTGACTAATTTAGTTTTTGTTTATACCAAGTGTACTGCCACAGAATGGGCAAACGCATGACTCATCGAGTGGGTTCTTCATCGATTCATAGCCTAGTACACGATGTTCGATAGAGATTTGCTTGGACCACTTTGGAATTTTGACGGTCCTCTAGGTGTCGGCGATGATTACCCACCGATGGGCGAAGTTATCGACCCTTAGTTGTAGCCAATGTTTGTAGATGCAGGTTTTTGGCGTTGCTGGAGTGAAGCAGAGGAGCTAGATGACCCGAAAACTATGTTCTTTGGTATGTGGTGTGATGCTGCCGACTACGTTTGTAATATACAGACTATGTTATGTATATTTGGTAAATTAGTGGTACAAAATAAATGATGCGCATGTATTTAATAAACTCGTGCATTGATGTGTCGGGATGATGATGTGAAAAATTTATTACACTTCCGCATATTGTTGTTAGGATTATAACGCGGAACCGCCAACGAATGTTGCAAATAATTCGAGACAAAATCCTTTGTAAGGCCCAAGAAGTCAAAGAATTAGATGACTTTTTTTTTTTCAACCCTAGAAGACGTCCACTTACAGACCATAAAAGTGAATCTTTTATTTTTGTTTCAACGGAATCAAATCCCAACATATATATCAATGTCTTCAAGAAAAAAGGAATTCTAATCCAATTAGAATTATTGAATTTCTTTCCTATCAGTTAACAAAACCGATATAATCTGTAACGATTCAAATTTGAGACATTATCTAACGGTTGTAAAGTACATAAAAGATAAAAGATAGAAAATACATGTATAGCGTGAGACATTCTGGAGCATTACAATATAATCTTTCATTTTTTTTTTCTTTTCAATCGTTGTATTCCTTTCCATGAGAGTGAAGAGCTCTAGTATTGCTTCCCTCTTCAACGATACCTCGTCCAAGATTAGTAGCTTTAACTCGGAAGTAAAACACTTCAAATAGTAAGACTCTTGCTCTGACACCAATTGATGTTATTAGTAGAATCACCTAGAGGGGGTGAATAGATGAATTCAAAAACTTGATACATTATTGCGGAATTCGAAGTACAAAGTTCAGAGCAAAGTTCGAATTAATGCATGAACAACAATATATACAGATTCATGTATGTGTAAAAATCATCATATGCAAAATGTAATAGTTCAGAGGCAAAAAAGATTGCACACGGTATTTACCGTAGTTCAACTGTAGATCAAGTTTACGTCAACTCACTGCGGTGATGGCCTACTAAACCATTCAATTAATCAAAAGTTACAATGAGTGAGGATACTCTTGTTAAGAAATCATACTATCTAACACAATCACTCTAACACCAACCTCTCAAGATTATAATTTGAAGAGTAAAAAAGGCAAGTATAGGATCAAAACTCCCTTCAAACTTTGGAATTTTAGACTCTTGATTCTCTTCTCTTTAACACTTTGACATTCTTTTATACTCCTCCACTTCCAAACTATTCATTGGACAGTGTTTAGATGATCAATCTCCAATCACTCCGTTGGAAAGAATTTCCAAAAGAAGATTAGATAGCCATCGAAAATAATAAGTAGAGATTTTCGTTTGGAAAATAATTGGGTCTTTGCCAATTAATAAAGACTAGCTATGAGTTTGATCTGTCCCTAAGTCAAATGTCTTGAGAATGTACGTATTTAATCTTTCGAGCATGTCCAGGAGGGCTCACAGGACCATCCACATGATGTATGATAATATTAATGAGTATACTTTTGTGGTCCATAGAGTTGTAATCAAACTCATAAAGTTTGAAGTCAACAAACAGCATTGACATTTTTCTTTCTTCTGAAGTTATCACCTGCATATAAATATCTGGATGCATTTGTCGAACTCACATAATAAGGATTGCTTTGTCATTGTGGAAACCTATTAGGAGGCTTCCTTCCACACAAAGTTTTTAGGCAAAAGTTGCCCCAAACGACTCAAATTGAGATCCCTAAAAATAGGTCTCTTCGCTTTATGACAGAGAACATATGGTCATACACGAATACTTTTATTACACGGACACTTCATTTTGCATAAAAGAAAAGGCGCGTGACTCCATGAGAAGCAAAGGAAAACTCAAGGCCGAATGGTGAAATCGAAGTTACCACATGAACTCCCGTAGGAGGACAAGGGAGAACTGAATCCCAATATCGAGTCACCCCAATCAAATTGCAGCATTATATTCTCCATTTGGTACGTCCCCATCACTATGGCATTTTCCGCAGTGTTTCCGCCATCGACGAATGCCAAACACACGACATCATTATCCATTTGTTTCAGTAAATTAGATTCGTGAATAGTCCAGTACCCTCCATCTCCTAGCGCTAGATCGATTCGAGGAATACTCAAGTTCTTCTGTTGCGTGACATTTGTCATGAAGCAAAAGTCGAGCGGACTGACCCTCTTCCCTCGATGGATGCCTTTCAAAGACTTCTTGAATTCACTTACAAAGACACTGTAAATGTCCCTCCTTAGGGTAGTGTAGGGCACTGTAGTACTGAGCTTCACACCTCCATTTACATCGAGCGCAAACGCGCTCGCTGGAATATTAATGGCCTGTTGATCAATCGATATCCCTGTAACGTTGATAAAATATCCCAGCTTTGTTGAATTCCTTATCAATGGAGTGAAGGAAAGTACACTAGAAGCATCAAAGTTTGCGGGAGGTTCAAGATAGTATGGACCGTCACCGATGAAAAAGACCCCTTGATCGTCAATTGAGCTCGAGAGGCAAAGGGAGAATTTCCTTGTGGCAAGATTGAAAGGAGGGAAGGTTTGATCCCGAAAAGAGAGAGGGGACCACGACAACGGAGCGACACCGACTGCTTGTTCTGGAAAAGACTGCAAGAGAGAGGATGGTGCACATGACACGGCCCGTTGGTTGTACTCCATGCTGTATTCTGACAGAGATCTACCGTAGGTCCAATGTATATAGAAATCATTGCGAGTCAAATAAGATAAGGCACATAATCCAGTGATAGGGTTCACAGGTGTGTCATAGCAAACGTAGCTATATGTGTTGTTCGTCTCGGGGCATAGCGGAGACATGTAACTGCGAGCGGTCGAGCACATGGGATCTTCAATGGAGGATGTATAATGCTGCGAATCACATCGGTACCAGATGATAGGGCCGTCGAGGTCGACAAGATATTGGTCGGAAGGGTCCAGGGAGACGGTGATGGTGTGGAGAGAAGTGTTGGGGTCCTTGTGGAGGGACGTAACTAGAGCGTGAGGAGGTTGAGCTGGAGGTGGAGCCGGAGATTGAGCGGAGACTTCCAGGCATGAATGACCGAACATAAAGATGAACAAAACGAGTATAAGATTGCACATTTTGGTCTACTTGAGTATGTTAACTAGAGGACACATGAGATTGATGATTGAGAATGGGAGATTTTATAGAAGCAAAGCATCGTCTTTTCAGCTTCATCAAGGGCTTTATAATGCTTAATTAGAAAGTAAAGTAAGGATAAAGTTATGAATTTATTAGATTTGAGTAAAGCTTAGTCATCAAATAACAAGTGCACTCTGAATCGATTGGATCATGTGCTTTAGTACACGATGCACGGGAAACATTGTACCTTGGAGTAGATTTCCCCGAGATCGAGAAGGAGCTCATTGGATTTTGCCTTGGTCATGTTCAGTATGGAGTTCTTCCTACTCATGCATTACATCGACTTAATCCGGCTTTTCTTCATTGCTCATGTGCAAGATGGAGTTCAAAGTACTTAATCTAAGTAGTATCAACACCGACATGTGACCCGACATGATACTATACATTGACACGTTACTTCTCAAAAAATAGAGAATTTTAACATGTTGGGACACATTATATATTAAATGTATATTTTTATACATAGATGATAAATTATGATTGTTTCAATCAAATTAACTTGATTCAAATTCACAAACAAATAAATTTCAAAAAACCTAGAATTGGCCTTATATAGGTGGCGATGGAGAGAGATAAAAGCAAAATGACTTGAAAAGATACGAATTAAAGTATAATTGTTAGAAATTCCAACACAAAAGCTTAATCTTTTGAGTAAGCGCACATTCACGAAAGGGACAACATTAGCTCTGATACTTTGTTAGAAAGTCTAACCCAAAAGCTTAAACTATTAGGTGGAGGGAGACCACAAGTATATAAAGAGCACACAAGACTCATTTTTAAGCGATGTGGGACTTACAAAGTCAACAATAATTTCTCAAGATATACGAGTCCCACAAAAGTGGTGAAAGAGAGAAATAAGCAGGAAATTTCTTTAAGAAACCAGTGAGGAGATTTCACGGGTTACAATTGAAGGAAGGAGTGGCCGGTTAACGAGGATAATAAGTAAGATGACTCTTTAAGATGCTAGGAAGAGACGTAGATACTTGGCTAAGATGAAATGTAGTTTAAACTAACTTTTTAGCAAGAAAGCTCTATTTGATGCTTGTCTTGCGTGTCTAGTGCATTTACCACTTGTCTCCCAGCGTGTTAGGGCTCTTAAGTACTCATGCACCGCACGGAAAAGCAACCCCCCCCAAAAAAAAACCAAACTAAAGAGCAAAATTAAAAATTAAAGGTCCAACCGTCCGACAATACTGATCCCAAGTTGTAATTATTATTAATTGTGACATTTGCAGTCTAAATCCAAGCGCATGAAATCACGATAGAACTAGTTAGGCAATTCTGCAGGCAGACGACATTGATTATTTTGACTTTTTTCCCCAAATTTAATGATTTTGTGATTTAAAACATGCACTTTTAAGTAAAATTTGATATGCATAACAGGATAGATACCATATTCCCAATTTATCCAAGACCAGCTTCACCGGTTCGACAGCATGTGAGTCGGTCCAAATTTGAAAATACAGCCTAAGTGCGATCAGACGAGGATTAGGGCGCACATGATTGTCAATCCATTTCCTTGACCCTATTTATAGCATGAAATAGATTTTTTTTCATTTCTATTCCATGGATGAATTTCTAAACTAAAAAATGTGTTTGATAACATTTCAGATTTTCTATTTTTGGAACAAAAGTTCATTTGATAATAGTACCAAATCTCTCTTTCTTGGCTCTATATTTGGCGGTGGCAGCTGGCTTGACGGTGACAGCAACCGGCGGCGGAGAATGGCGATCGGCGACAATCAGTGACCTTTGGCGGCTACGGCAATTGGCGACGATCGACGACCTTTGGCAGCGATTGTATTAGGCAGCCCCCCGGGGCGGGGGGGGGGGGGAAGGGGGAGGCGGGGGGTGGCAATCGGCGTCGGCGGCCAGCAGCGGAAGGTGAAGAGGAAGAAAGAACTTGTTTCTCTTTTTTGTTTCAGAAACAAAAAAGTTACTTTTTTCTACTTCTCATTTCTCATCAAAATCTATTTCTGAGCTAAAATTTTGGTCAGGATATAAAAGAAATTCAATTGCGTTATTAAACGTATTTCTGTTTCAAACTTATTCCTCGGAACAAAAAAATTAGAAAAACATGGAAATAGATTGACAATCATGCGCGCTCTTAATATTAATCGTAACGTGCATTTATTCATCAACATTGCTATCAACTCGATTTGTTAATCTTCTTTTTTAATCTAATTTCCTTTTTAGTATGTGTTATATCATTTACCAGATATTTTCCCTATTAATGGTAAAACACATTTTCATCTGTGTCGCTAGAGCCCTTCGCTTCCATTGTGAACCTCCAGAAATTCCTCAGCTCGAATCGTCTTAATATGTATATGATGTAGAATAGTCAGCACTTAATTATCTTGAAAATTATGATTGGCGGAAATCCGAGAAATTTCACTGATTCGAGGTTAATGGCTCTGGGAGGTCAAAAAATTCTTCGATGGTATGGAGATTGAAGAGGATTGCTAAGTGAAATGTGTGGTGTATAAGCTGAAGGGTGGCGCTTCGGCCTTGTGGGAGCAAACTCAATTAATTCGACGTCGAAAAGGAAGGGCTCCAATCTGAACATGGAATCGGATGAAACAGCTATTGAAGGTGAGATTCCTCCCATCGAATTATGAACAGTTGTTATTTCAGCAATTCCAAAATTATAGACAGTTGAATCGGTCAGTCCAAGCTTATACGGAAGACTTTCTTCAACTCTTCGCCCGCAATAACCTTGATGAATCACATGCCCAACAAACTACTCAGTACATCAATGGGTTGCGACTCGATAGTCAGGATCGAGTGTCCCTACATCGATTATTTACTATTGATGATGCCTAGGAGATGGTGAGAAAGGTTGAGATCCAGCTGGAGAGATCTGACCCAATACTCAAGGTAACAACTACTTGGGTCGTGGATTGTTCAAAAAAGGAAAGCAAACTAAAGTTTCGAGTTCTTCGACACATCAACTCAGTGTTACAAATCGAAATTCGAGGAGTACCGCAGGAGTGTCTAACGAACCGATAACAGCAAACAATCACCCCCTAATCCGAATGCACAAAATCCTTATGCCAAGCCCCAACCAATCAAGTGTTACATGTGTAACGAACTAGGCCATTGTTCAACCGATTGTTCACGGCAGAGAATGGCTAATATTGTTAAGCACGATGGTGATGACTATGAAGATGAGAGGGTGGATGAGGAAGAAGCAAATGATGAAGTGGGCGACCAAGTTAACTGTGTTGTCCAACGTCTATTACTTGCCCCACGAATAGAAGACACCCAACGAATTAACTCTTTCGCACTTGATGTACTGTCAACGACAAGGTATGTGATGTCATCATTGATAGTGGAAGTTGCAAAAATATTGTATGGTGCTTTCGAAATCGGCTCCGTTCCAGGAGCTAATTCAATCACAAACTCTATTTCCCGCTCCGGTGGCAATCCCGGCAATTCTTAGGGAAACACATCCGGAAACTCCCGTACCACAGGAATGTTCTCTAACTTAGGTTTCTCGACAGTCGTATCCATCACGGTCACTAAGTATGCCCGACATCCTTCAGATATCAACTTAGTTACTTCCAAAGATGAAACCAAGGGAATTGAGACTCCTCCTCGGCTTCCTACCAATTCATAACTAGGGCGATCTTTCGGGTAAAACTGAATCGTTTTATTGCCACACCTTGCCTACTCAGCCAATCCATTCCTATAATCACATCAAAATCAAACATAGGCAATACAGCTAGGTCGATACTCTCCTTACTTCCTCTAACCTTAATCTCACATCCCGCACACCCTAATGAAACCGAGACATTATCCTTCAATGGGATGGCTACATGCAATGCCATGCTTAATGGTTCCAATCTCATGCCTACTAACTCAGCAAACTGTGTAGATACAAAAGAATGCATGGCACCCGGGTCAAATAATGCATAAGCGGTCTGGTTGCACAAGTAAATCGTACTTGTGACCACTCCGAGAGCATCTTCTACCTCGCTGCGCGCTACAACGTACACTCTGCCCTAGGCTGGTGGTCTGTTCAGTTCTATCTGGGGTGCTGCAGTCGACGATCCTGCTTGCGGCCTCGATCCTTGTGGTCGATTGGCCGGTGCTTGATTTGGACATGTCCTCATTTGGTGGCCCAGCTGACCACACTTGAAACAGGCTCTAGTCCTCATAGAGCATGGTCCATTCTCATGCCTTCTGTCACATAGCCTGCAGCTCCAGTTCGTCGGATTTAACGGTTTCACGATATTCCTCCTTGCAGGCGGCACGAAACGTTTGTTACTTGCCATCGGTCTCTTACCCATTTTACGATGGTCTCTAAACGGTGGGAGCCGCGTTCCAGTTGCGATGTTTCTTTCCCTCAAGTCTCGCTTGATTATCTGGCCTCACTCGTATATCTCCCTGTAGGTCCTCAAGTTTAGGACTATCATCTAGCTACAGAGTTCGGGCCTCAAACCATCCCTGAATCTCCGTGCCTTCTCCAAAGGATCCTCCACCGATCGAGGCGCATACCTCGAAAACCTCAAGAACTCAGCTTCATACTGATCTATCGATAGTTGGTTTTGTCGCAGCTGTAGGAACTCGATCTGTTTCCTTTCCCTGACCATTTCTAAAAAGTACTTGTCGTTGAACGCCCTCTTAAAAGTGTTCCAATTTAGGACCGTACCTTCAGGGAAGACCCCATCCATGGTGGCAGCCCACCAGTCGTTTACCGTACCCTCTAGCTGATATACGGCTAGCAACACCTTCTCATCATCAGTGCATCTTAGTGCCCCGAAAGCCTTTTCCAGCTTCTCTATCCATCTGGGTGCTAGCTCGAGATCTCCAATCCAGTCAAACTGCGTCGGCTTCAACTTGATAAATTGTTCCACCAGTTGGCCCATCTACCTGGCCACTATGATTTCCTCTTGAGGGTTCACCATTTCATTGCTCTGGTTCGGCTCGCCCTGACTTCCATTTCCATCCGCATTGCCAGTGTTGGTATTCGCGGCTTCTAGGGCAGCTCCCACTGCCTGGGCTATGACAGAGTCTCGATCCTGGGCTTGCCTCTCTATGATGTCCCTGAGTCCCTCTATTGCCCTCAGTAGACCGTCCACTCTTGGGTCTTCAGCTGCGGACGGCCTCGAACTAGAGGCTCCGCCTCTTGGTCTTCTAGGTCTTTTGGATGGGTTACTCATCTCTGTCACTTACTAACGAACCTGGTCCATCACAAGTTCAGTAACAGGTTAGCAACTTACTTAATCATCCAATCCAGGGTTACTAACTACTCTTTAACAAAATAATTACACAACAACAGTACTTCATACGTCAACATCAATTCCAGAAATGTCTCAATCAATGGCTCATGGCCATTACTCAATTCCATTCGTTCCAGTGATTCACTAAAACTAATCACTTTCAAGCATCAAGTCGGTCAAGGTCCAGAAATGACCTTCAATCCTAAGTAGAGAACTCAATCCTCTATGCCTTGTCACAACCTTACCAAGATCAAACACCATCCATAAGTGTCAAGTCACAACTAGGCATCCCATAACTTACCCTGACCAGTTTCCTATGGTCTAGCTATCCGTTCTTATCCTACCTAGTCCTCCTTATTACTCCAATCCTTAACCAACTCCGTATCGAGCTGACCTTGCTCTAATACCAAAACAAGCGGGGATGTCACGCCCCGCGCCTCATCGCGAGCACGCAATCATCCCTGCAAGCAAAACAATAATAATCTCTCGGCGGTCTCAAGGATCCACTTATGTATAAAGGAAGATCGAGAGATGAAATAATTTACATTAAGTACACGGAAGCGTTTCCCAAAAACTCCCCGGACTATATATATATATATATATATATATATCCTAAGACTAAGCAGGACTAGATAGCATCATAAAGTCATACATCAACATCAACATCAACTGGTCACATCTACTACAGACTGCTATACAGCAAGGCGACGGGTAAACATGTCAAAATGTGTCTACAAAATCTACTAGGGAAGGGGGGTCAGGTTGCCAATCAAAAAGTCAGGTCATCATCCGGAGTCGCCTAGGAAGAACTGCTGGAATCTTCGGTGTCCTTACTCTCCTCTGACGGCTCGTACTCGGAGAAAGTCTCTAACGGAACCTCCATAGAGTCCTCCATGATCGCTTCCTGCGACTACTCAGCCTGGTCTCCCTTCATGGTCGCCTCCTGATCCGGCTCGGATGGATCTCTCTCGGATGGCTCAACCACAATGACTTCATCCTCTAGTGGTGGTATGGAAAACTCAACTGTTGGCGTCCGCTCCTGGCCGTTCCTCGACCTAACCATTGAACCCTCCGAAAACTCCTAATCCAAAGTCGTCTGACACCATGGAGGTATAACACCCTCCGGAACCTCGTGGGGCTTTAACGACCCGACCTTCCTATCCCCGTCCTATCTAAACCAAGCCTCAAACCGATGAGGCTTCCAATCTAGTTTGCCCTCATCTACCCAAACTACTGTACATTTGCTTAAGTATATATTTCCCTGCCTATCGGGGAACTCATCGTAATACACCTTCATCTCCTGCAGGTCCCCGAATCTGATAAGCCACATTGTTACTACCTAGGATCTGTAAGGTAAGGTTTCCCCAAAAGGGGTGAGATACACATCTCAGTAAGAAAAACATAACCCTAGGTCAGGTTGACCGTCCACTCAGGCAGTCAAGTCACTCAACCTATCCAACTCATGAACTCACGCGGACATGACAGTCATAATTCAATAAACAATAATGCATAGAGTACATGCATACATTTATATTCTCATGTCACACACAAATGCACATATATGCTCAGCCTGTCACTTCACCACATCAATCAACCTCTGCCTGCCTCATTTTCTGGCTCGCGATTAGATCGCATCAAGCTCGACCAGCGTAAACGCATTAGGCCCCGGTCCAACTTCCAGGCAGAGTCTATGAGCTCGTATTCTATCTCGTGATTATATCGCATCAGGACTGTGACTATCTCAACCCCATGATTCCGTCGCATCAGGGCGCCACTTTTTCATAATCCACCCTGCGACCTCGTCGCATCAGGGTCTCAACCTCCGCCCCGCGTCTCATACACCTCAAGGCCATGCTATGCAATGCCACAATCATGTCTCATGCCACATCATGTCAATTAACTTGATTTTTAAAAAAATCAAATTTCATAACCAATGGCCAATGCGCATGATAATATGTTTAATAAATTTCGTGGCAGGCAATTCAATTCAAATGGTACTCAGGCACTCAAACAATTCAAGCATAGACTAGGTCAAACAATCATTCTATAACGTCCAAGGATGCATCAAGCTATTACATGCGAGGGTTTTCTCATAAATCGTTCCGTTCGGCCCTCGACTTACCTAACCGAGTCTAATCCCCCTAGCCTTGGTTTATGAAATTCCTTACCTCCGCTTAATAACGCAAATTACTCCTCCTTGCACCTCCTAAGGTTCAGCCAACTCAAGTCCAAGGTCAATTCGTCGCGCAACCTATGATAATCAATCGATTTTATCAAATTTCAAGTTCAATCCCTCCATTCATCCATCCAAATCATCCATTAGATACTCCTCATCATCACAACACATCATACACACTAAATTACAACACAAATCCAGCCTATTCAGCCATCCATAGAACCGGTTTGGCCCGGCATTGAACCGATTCCATTCGGTTCTGTTCATGCCGGGTCCAACCGGCCTTAATCTATCTCAAATCCATCAAATGTACACCATTCTACCTCTTATAATGTCTACCTAAGATTTTGGAAGTTTCACCGTGAGTTTCAAGTCACGTGGTTGCCGAAAAGTCGTCGAAAGTCGCCGGATCACTCAAACACAGAATATCGGCAGATTCTAGGCATAATGTACAAGGGTGGTTCATCGTCAAAAACTTATCAAATAAATTCTCAATTTTTACCACAGAACCATCTATATGTATACTTAATCTCCACAAAATTTGAGCTAAAGATTCCAAGTTTTTGACTGTCTAAAGGGTTCAGAACCGAACCTACCTCAAACTGGAGCAGAATCCATTGACCTGTGGGAGAATGCTTGCCACGAATTCCACAGAGCTCCAAATGACCTGATTCAAGTTGGAGGACGTTGACAAGACCTGGGGCTACGTCTGGGTGGTTGGCCGGTAGTAGGAGATGACCGGAGGTGGCGGTCGTACGGACCGAACGGCAGAGTCCGGTGGGGTCGGCGAAAACAGAAACTGGAGAAGAAGAAGAAGCTTGGTCTGTTCTTTGGGGGAGTAAAAATGGCCGAATGAAGAGTGAGAGAGAGCAGAAAGAGAGCTGGTTTATCTCCAAAATTTTAATTAATTGAAGTGATTGGTAGGTGGGCATTAAATGAAGAGTTGATCTTCCACCCTTGGATTTGTGACACTTGGCAATTGTTCTTCTCAAGGGCATCCAATGGCCATCAGTTGCTCTTCAATTTTCAGTAGCTTGGGGGAGAAATGTCCATTTTTCCCTTCCTTCAATTATAAAGACAAAGTCCTAAGCTTGAGGGGCATTATGGTCTTTTTACCTCCGACATTCAGAACGTCGTTTTTCTTGTTTCGGACTTCTTCGATAGGGCGACGGCCAATCCAATTGACGTTGGAATTCTTAATTTTCCTTTTTCAAACTTTTCAGGACTCAACTCTGATTGTTCCTTCTACTAGACGTGATTCCAGCCTATTCCGAACCGACGGGCGGTTTTTGCAGACTATACGCGTATCGACCCCGTGATTCTCATCACGTTTAGAGCTTGTCGATTCATGGCAGCCTTGGTTGTCATGTAATTGCGAGGGCTTATCGCTTGTCCCTGTGGTCTCGATTGTCACAGTCCGATTTAGGATAATTTTGCAAATCGTACGTTGGTTAAGCTGCATCATCCGCGCTCCAATCGTACGACGCTCGCATGGTAATCGTTAATCGTTCTTAGATCGGCCTTTTTGCTATCCTAAATATCCCCTCGACAATCCTTATGGTCAAAGTGCCATTTCCTATTCAAGTCGCCTAGGTCCACGTATCTCGTCTTGCGTTAGCCTTTCTCTTTTGGTCAGTCTACTCAAATTGATCAGATTTGAGTGGAATACAACTGAAATACATCGCTTGATATAAATAAACTTCTCATTACAGAGTCTGAAGTTGATTGAAAATCAGAATGTCACAATTCATTTACACTATTTCTTAATAGGACCAAGTGTCTCCAACTTCCTCAATATCATAGTCTCGAAATAGAATACTAGTCAATGGGATGACCCTATTTCTTAGAATTTCAGCAGTTCACGCTTTTAGTATCGTTTTGCCAACTTAAGCATCAATGATTCGTTGTTCCTGCCTTCATCTAACAAATCCCTATGGAAAATTTCCAACATCTACAAAGTCTCATCTACCTCGGGATCTTTTTGAAATAAACTTCTTAAATTAACCTCTCTTGAGGCACTGTCTCATTACGGTTGCTCATTATAGCAGGTATTTTATGGAGTCCTACTCACCTCATAGCAACACATGATGGAAACTCAAGCATACAACCTTAAAACCTTGAGTAACAAACACATGCACAAGAGTACGATCCTACTGACTATCCCAAATCTCAACGCCCATTATCACTCCAAGCCATGACCAAATGAATCAGACTGACCTTACTCTGACACCAAATTGGATGTCATGCCACAACCTTAGGTACATAACATCTGTGTCAAATCATCCCTCGGGTCATAACGGATAATGTCACAAGTACGCTATCAACCCAAGATATTTTATTTCGCATGCATAAATGTACAACACTCCCAGACAATAAAAGAAACATGGATAGACAAGTAGGGAACACGTCAAATCAAAATCGTCAACTCAATTACAAATATATCTTAACTCAACCAGGATAATATACTAATCGGCTTCATACTTCTAAGCGGGGTAGGGTCAATTTTGTATCTACTCCAAAAGAGAGGTTATGTCACCCTCGTACTCAACGTCAACTTCTATAGGAACCATAACCTTCATTACTTGGGACCTGAAAATATTTCCTATGACAGGGTGAGATATAAATCTTAGTAAGTCAACGGCTAAGCTCGACTAGGGCGTTGATTCATACAGAACATCCTATCAATCAATCGTATAGCACAAGATATGTATATCAACCACAGACAACTTTACCCATCGAAGTACCATACATAACACAGTGTGAATGCAATAAGCAATTATATCGACTCGAATCAACTCTTGAAACATTGACTCAATTATATTGCATTTAGGAACCAATCAAACATTGGACACCACACGAAATTCATTTATTAAGTGATGATCCACGACAAGTTGTGAAAGCTACACCGCCCCTTGACAGCATCTTCTATAATCAGGCATCATCCCATATCCTACTGGCGACGACATCTACAAGCAGTAACCCCATGCCCATGGTACTCCAGGCATAGCGAATGCCCATAGCACTCCATGCTTTTCAGAAGCAAAGTGCATCTCATATCGGTCTCCGGATAAACGTCTCCTATGCTGATAACCTTGGAGGCTCCACTATTTCCCATCCTAACACAATCAAAATCACTGCTGCGATAGGATGTAAAGAAGTCGCGTCATAAGGTGACATGATAAGAAGCTGCAGAATCGACAACCCAGCTAAAATCTTGGTATGTGAGATTTACACGACCATCATTACAAATGAACACAATATCACCGTCGACGACAACTGCTTTTGTAGGCTAATTCTCTTCTTTCTTTTTATCTCCATTTCTATCATGGAAATTATCTCTCTTCAGTCCCCAACACTCTTTGGCATAATGTCTCATATTGCCACAATTGTAACAATTCACACTCCTTCTTGGTCTTGACTTCGATCTTTTTCTTGACTTGCCCCCGTCATTACTTTGAAACTTTCTTGACTAACTTCTCCCTATGTGTTCTACAACAAGTGCCTTCGATTTGGAAGCATAATTCAAACATTTTCTTCTTGTTTCTTCATTAAACAAGTTTTCTTTAACCATGCTCATAGAAAGCATACCATAAGGAGCATAATTGTTTAATGCCACGACCAAGATGTCCCAACCATCGAGAAGAGTGCCAAGCAACAAACATGATTGCAATTCATCACCAAGGTCAATCTCAAGATTTGTCAATTAGTTTACAACATCTTAAAATTCACTCAAATGCTCTGACATGTTAATTCCCTCCTTGTATCTCAAATTCACAAGTCATTTAACTAGAAAAGCTTTATTTTGTGGAGTTCTCCTCTCATAGAGATCTTGTAATTTTTTCCACAAAGTATCTGCCTTCATTTCTTGAGCAACATGATTAAAAACACTATCATCAATCCATTGTCGGATAAAGTCAACCGTCTTTCGATTCATTCTCTCTCACTCTTTATCTTTCTTATCTCCTTTAGTTTCATCACCTTCGACCGAATCAAACAAATCTTTGCAATATAAAACATCTTACATCCAAGGCTTCCATATAGAGTAATTCAAAGCATTTAACTTAAACATAGTGTCACTCGTACCCTCCATCAAATACTAGAATCTCAACTCTAGTTTTGATACCACTTTATTGGGGAAAAACAGGAAGCACCTTGGCACAAACTAAGCCAATCCAGGATCAATCACTAGCTCCCGATAATACTCCAATTCAATCTAGCATCAACCAACAATATATAAATATGATGCAAGATGATAAAGAAGAACACACCAATATTTATGTGGAAAACCCGAATCGGAAAAAACCACGGATGACCCCAAAATCTCTACTAATCACAAAAAATAGCATGATGCACAAAACATTTCTCTAGTTACACACTATAGGCTCAACATCAACATCATAGGAGATTTCCTCACCACAAAGGTGGAATAATATAAAAGGGGACAAAAAAACCTAACTTCAATAAGAGAGTCGGAGACAAATATCAACGAACGAAACTGATCAACTCGTGGAGCTTGACCTCACGAACAACATACTGAAATTTGAGCCAAATCCTTCAACCTTTGGCACATGAAACGGGAAGGCAAAGAAGCGCCCCTTTTCTTTCTCCTTCGCGGCACAGCCTCTTGGTGAATTTCTGTGTTCTCTTCTCTCGACCGCTTCTTTATTTTTCTGCCTAAGTTATACGCACAAAGCAATAAAAAATAAAGGCAACCCACTTTGACATTTCTCCTATTTTTTTCTTTTGTCTTTTTCTATTTTTGTCTTCTTTTCTGTTAAACAAATAAAATAAAATAAAATCTGATCGGCCCATAAAGAGGTAGACCCAGCCAACACTTTGCAAGGCAATTCGAAATCGCTGTTATATTTTATCGACCTTATCAGCATATTGATCAATAGGAAGCACATCAATGTTCCACTAAACGACTTCGATATAGATCGGGCCGTGAAGTTTTGTACTATTGTATCATACTCTACATTAAATATTATGATTATGTGCACAAACACAACGAATAGAGAGTCAAGACAAAAAAAAATCACGATACAAAATTTGTCATATGCACCCTTAAATTAGGGCTATATCAAGTGAAGGATTCCACTCTAAATAGTACATCGTACCTCTCTATTACTACTTTCAATTACAAGATATGATATAATAGGCAGAAGAAGACCCTAGGAGCAAAGAAAGCCCTAGACCACTTGTTAAGGCCCAAACACAAACTACTAATAAAAAAAGGATCAAAACTATAAACGCCATCTAGAAGCTCAGGGCCGCTGTCCCCTGCAATCTTAGCCCAATGAGTGGGATCCCTTTGCCTTTGTGTCGATGGGTGTGTTTGAAGAAAGCATGGTTTATTATTTATATATTCCAACACTTACTCTCACGCTTAGTCTAGTCTTACCATGAAAGATTTGGTGGAATCACTTGCTAAATGCTCTAAAAGTTAGAACTGTTAGAAGAAAGCGTAGTTTAATATTTATATATTTCAACACTCAGCCTCACGCTTGGTCTAGTCTTTTGTCTAGTACTAAGAGTAGACATATTAATTGGGATGCAAATAGAGGCTTGGAAAGATTTGAACTCGGGACCTCCTGATATAATACTATGAAAGATTTGATGGGATCATTTATCAATTGTTCTAAAAGCTTAAGTTATTAAAAGAGAATGAGGTTTAATATTTATATATTTCAATAGGGTGTATGAACCATACCACAACACTAAATGACAACATTTACAAGACATTTATTTTGGTGTTTGTAGAAGTCTTCAAACGACATCGTTTAAGTGATCAATATGGATCTGCTTCGTTTGTGCTTCAATACTAGCAACGCAGGAATGAACACCAACAGGCTCCTCGATCCCCAGATCGATCTGATACAAGGAAATGCAGAGAAATATACTATCTATGGATCAAACTCGATATAGCAAGTCAATGACAAACGTTAGGTGCCTGGCTTTCGTCGACAGTGGGACAATAGTGGAGCAAACTGTCGCAATCGGGGACCTATCATATGTAGAATAACTTGCTTCAATTTGATTTGCATCGGTCAAGAATGGATTTCAGCTCTTCCTTGTTGCCTTACAGGACTACATGTGGCGGGTTCAATTTCACGCTTGGAGACTTTGTTTTCGATCCCTTCTTTCTTTCTTAATAAATTTGACGAAGTTCACCTAGCTAAAATAAAGCTTCATAGACTTCTTGTGCAAAATAAAGCATGTCCAAAATAAACTTCCGTCCCCTATTTTACCTTCTGGTTGGGAGACTCTTGTTTTTGCATCAGACTTCGTTTATGATATTATGAATTCAACAGGCTCGAAGTTGCCTTCAATTAATGCATTTTAGGTTATCAAATGTAGTGTCTCATGTTGGACTTTGCTACATTAAGGGTGTGTTTGTTTTGGGGAAATTATTTTTAGGGAAATTATTTTCTGGACTTTCGTTTGTTTGATTCGCAAAAAATGATTTGGTCAACTTTCCAGTCAACAAAGATTTTATTTATTAAAATAGGAAAGTGAATTCCCAAAAATAAAAAGATGAAGACACTTTCCCAATTTGAATCTCACACTTTCTTTAAAAACGAGGTTAGGGCCGATCCTGAGGGTCAGGGCCAGGGCCGGCGACTGGGATTGGGGCCGGGGACCAGAGCCAAGGTTGAGAACCGGTGCCGGGGCCGAGGAACGCTACAGGGACCTAGGCGAAGGACTGGTGCCGAGGTCGGAGACTGTATCGAGATCAGGGCCGGAGATCGGGTTCGGTTTCGAGGTCGGGACAGGGGTAGAGGCTGGGGCTGGTCACCAGGCCAAGGCCAAAGATCGAGGATCAAGGTCGGAATAAGGACTAGGGTCGGGGATTTGGACCAGGGTCGGGGACAGTGACCGGGGCCGAGGCTGGGCTGGCAACCAGGGCTGGGGCCAAGTTCAAGGCCGGAGATTGAGATCGAGGGCTGGGGCCGAGGCCAGGGACCGAGGATCAAGTCTAGGACTAGGATTGAGGCCGTGGATCAAGATCAGGGCTGGGGATGGAGACCAGGACCAAGGATGGGGTTGGGAATTGGGGCTGGGGCTAAACACTAAGACCAAGACCGAGGCCGGGGATCAGGACTGGGATTGATGTCGGGGCCAGGACTAGGGTCGAGGCTGGGGACCGCTACCGGGACTTGGGCCAAGGGCGGGGAACCGGTTCGATGTCAGGGACAAGGGTCGGGGCCAAGGCCGATGATCGGGGCCAAGGCCGGTGACCGAGGATCAGGGTCGGGATCAGGACCAGGCTCGGGGATCTGGACGTGGGCCGAGGATGACGACCAGGGCTGGGGTCGGGGCCAATTCATGGACAAGGACCGAGCGAAGATCGAGAACCGGGCTCGAGGCTAGGGATCGTGGTCGAAGACTAAGGCCAGGGCTAAAGACTGCTACCGTGGCCGGTGTCGGGGGCTGGGGAAGGGGCCGAGGACCAGCGACAGGCGGCCGACACCTGAACTGGGGCAAAGGATCAGGATAGGGATTGGGGCAGGAGCCGAGATTGGTGACCGAGGCTGGGGTCGGCAACTGGGGTCTGGGTAAGGGCCTGGGACCAGGACCAATGCCGAAATCGGGGCTGGGGCCGGGGACAGGGACCAAGGTCGAAGCTAAGGACCGGCGACTCGGGTCAGTTCAAGTCAGTTCTCTCAACCTTTTGCCTCTCTTCAATATAAAGGATAGTTTCATTGATGAGATTGAAATAATTTTTCAAATGAGAAACAAATACCAAAAAATATTTTCGGTAATTTATTACCAAATAAAGGAAAACAAATCGTTTTCCAAAAAAATGGTTTTCAGAAAATCACTTTCGAGAAAATAAATTTTCGGAAATCATTTTCTTTAAAACATACACACCCTGAATTTGATTACAAATACGCACATTGGCCTCACTCACTCATAAGTCTCTCTTCACTCACAACACCATACGCTACACTCTCAATTCGGGTCTAGCACTATGTCAAGTTGCTTTTCTTCATCTGCCTTATCCGTTTCGTCCTTTAATCTTCCGTACTCATTGGCTTTGCCCACTTCCGGCGGTGGTTGCCGTGTTGCAAGATAAGGGCTTGATTTGACAGTATTAGCTCTAACTTTGGTTGCCTTTGTGGATACCACTATCCATCTAGATTTGCCAAGGTTGGATTTCCACTACGCATCTTTTTCTGATGCGAAGTTTATGAGTCGTGCGTTTTTGGATGCGCCTACAATCGGCGAATCGAATTGACGACATCGAAACGGGCTCAAATTTGATTGGTTGAAGCAAAAGGGTGTGTTGTTTAGTGATTGTATAGATGAATTTTTCAATTTTTAGTGCTTTTTTTATTAAATTTGATTATTAGTGACAATTTTATAATTTTGAGTTTTGCATCCAGAAACCTAATCAGGTTAGGTTTAACATCTCATTAAAAGGTGTTTTGTGTTCTTATGTGAAAACATAATATTATTATTGAATTTTCAACGGCTTTGCTTTCTATCAATTTCCTTTCTATGTTGAACACTGTGTCATTTTCTTTCATCTCAATTTTTATACTAATGTCGCCAAGCCTCTCATCTGTGATTTTCATTTCGTCTTTTAGTTGATTTAACTCCATCTGTAGCACTTTGATGCAATAGCTTGGTCATTCTTCTATTTAGGCTTCTCCCCGACATTTTTCCTCGGAATATGACATGGAGATGGTCTCTTTTTCTCAGGGAAAAATTGCTTTTTTCTCCTCCAGGTGTTCCTGGTCTCTCCTAGTATGACTAATTGGGAATGTCATAGTGGGCTTGAGTTCCTTAAATTTCTGCTTCTTGAACTCACACTGAAACTTCTTGAGCTCTCTTACTTTTGCCTTGAGCTCCTTGTACTTTTGCCTCAGCATTTCATCCCTTCTTCATCAGTTTCTATGTCTCTCGTAGTTCCTTCTCATGATTGCCCATTGGTGTCGCTAATTGCTTTTCCGAATTCTCCTCTATCTTGCTCTTCTTTAGGGACTTGAAAAGAGCTGTCAAACCATCCAACTCGATTATATAGGCAGTTGCAACCTCTTCTCGTTCCATCACTGCAACACGCACTTGAAAGTCCCATCTTCTTCACTTTCAATATATTTACTAATAAAATCCTCAGCATTTCCTTCTTCTTGCCTAAATCAACACACTCTAGCGATGTGTGATACCTTACCACAGACGTAGCACCATCTGTCATGCCTTTCGTCATCGTCATCGTCATCGTCATCCTCGTTGCAATCTTGACGAGCTCCCCCTGGCTGATGGCCCGTCCTTTCTGGTCACATTAGCCATTCTCCATGACTTTTCCTATTTGTGCCATCTATGTTGTCTGCACTATTTATCCACTGACCCCCTTGAACCCTATTTTGTTATTAAAAAAAGGCACTTTCATTATCCTTAACTGATATATTGACGCCTGCATTTTGACCGCCCCCTTCATGAATTTATTGCATTAAAAATTAGGGACCGACCTCGGCCCCTGAACAAAAATATTTATCAAAAAACATAAGGCCATTAGGAGTATATTTCATTGCATAATTTTGCACGTAGATAATTAAATGCATCCGCATCGGACTGGCGGCAATGAAGGGACCCAAATAGTTATGTGGAACGGCTCACAAAGCTCAAAATTCTGCCAAGTTGGAAGCGATGAGGGCAAAAATTCACTGATTAATTAGGCCTAATTTGGACTTAATTGAACATAATTCAGTCGTTCAAGGACTCAATCATAAAAGACTTTGAAATTACGGTTTGTTTCATTAAAAGGTCATGATGCACTTAGAGTTGATGAACTCCAACTGGGTTCAAACTCGGTTGGCCGCATGGAAACTGGTTGTTGATCAATACTCATCGTATGTTGTGATCGATGACGTTTCTCGCGTTTCAAATTCGTTTAGATGGGTTTTTAGGCCTTTTTTGTTTTAGGCATTTTTAATTCCAGTGACATTTTTGTAATTTTATGCTTTCTAGGTTAATTATATAAAAGGGTGTTTAAGATTTCTTTTGAAGTAGACTTTTGACATTCTATTGAATTTGATATTGATAATAGAAAGAACAAATTATTCCTCTTTCGATTCCTATTTTCTTTTTAGCCAATTTCTATCACGTTTCAGCATTATTTGGTATCATAGCACAGATTGCCTTGAATCAATGGCTGAACAAAATCGCAGTGGCCGTGGATGGGGAGTTCGTTTGGCTAGGGACGTAGAGTCGTTCCTGATGCAGACGAACAACCGTGTCTAAGGAACCTGCGAGACGTAGAAATTGAAGAATCCAGGATTTTGAATGATAACTTACATAGACAAGGTTGGGTGTTCAATCCGAAAAAGGGGTGGAATCCAAGGATTCATCCGATGATGAAGAGAAAGATGTCAGTCCCTTCGGGGCTTTGAACCAAGGACGGAATCGAGAAGTATGACTTGAAAAACCGTTTAACCTAACATCGGAATGAAGATCAAGATTCCAAAGTTTGCAGGTAAGGCTTATCTTGATAAGTTTATAGATTGGTTACATATAGTAGAGATGATATTTGATATTAAGAATCTGACTAAAGAGCAGAAAGTTAAATTAGCGCCTATTAGGCTACAAAAACTTGACTCGATATGGTGGGAACATGTGAAAAAGTAGCATGTTAAGGAGCAAAATTCGAAAGTGGATCACTGGGATAGGAAGAAGAAATTGTTGCGATTTTTTTTCCTACTCATTATAGACAAGAGGCGTTTAATGAGTATCACAATGTTACGCATCAAGATTTAACATTCGAGCAGTATACCGAGGAGTTTGATCGATTACGGATGCGTTGTGATGCGCCTGAGGAAGACAAGCAAACAATTGCTCAATATTTGGCAGGGCTACGGCATGAAATTTCTGATGTTGTCCAATTGTAGCAATATTGGACCTATGAGGATGTGTGTAGGTTGGCCTTGAAGTTGGAAGGTCAGTGTAAAAGGAAGGTCAACAATTTCAAATTCCAAAGTCGATGGTTAGATAAAGAATTTCGAGGAAAAGTGAGTAGTTCTTCAGCGGATTCAACACCAGCCGCAGTTAAGGGTACGAGTTCTAAACCTGCATCCAAAGATGGATATAGTAGTGCTGGAACTAGCAAGGGAGGAGTAGCAATCAAGAGGTGTTAAAGTGTTAGGGACTCGAGCATTTCGCTAATAATTGTCCGAACTGAGAGTTTGTGACAATTGCTGATAATCCAGTCCTTGATGAAGATCCAGCCTTCAATGAATCAGATAGAGAACAAAAGGATATGAATCCAGATCAAGAAGAAATTATCTATGTTGATTCTGGTGAGTCCCTAGTTGTTAGAAGAATTTAAATGTTGCTACAGGGGAAGATGAATCATGGCTTAGGTATAAGTTTTTTCATATTAAGTGCACTAGTGGAGTAAAAGTATGTAGCATGATAATAGATGAAGGGAGCTGCAAGAATGTGGTGCCCACTACCATGGTGAAGAAATTGGAGCTGAAACAGTGGATCATCCTCAATCGTACAAACTCTCGTGTCTTAAGAAAGGGAACGATGTAAAGGGAGCAAGAGCAGTCTTGTATAGTTTTTGACCGGGAAAAAGTATGATGATAAGGTGTGGTGCGATGTGGTCCCGATAGATGCCTGTCATATTCTATTGGAGAGGCCATGGTAGTTTGATAGAAAGACACAGCTTAATGGCTTCAAAAATACCTATACTCCAAGAGAGATGGCAAGACATTGCCCTAGGTCCTTCAGATTTGAGAAAAGAGGTGAAGAATAGTCCACTGTCCAGGTTAGAATTCCTAGAAGATGCAATGAGCACACCTGAGCTTTTTGTTATTGTGGTGGTAGAGCGGAATTTTGACAGTTCTGAAATTCCCACACAAGTTCTGCCCTTATTTGAGGAGTTTGCTGATGTCGTACCGAAAGAAATGTCGCCCATGAGAGACATTCAGCATTTTATTGATTTCTTTCCAAGAGTTGTTAGTCCCAATAAAGTGACTTATAAAATGAATCTTAAGTAGCACAAGGAGCTGCAGAGACAAGTGCATGAGCTATTAGAGATAGGCTCAATCTGAGAGAGCATGAGTACATGCACAGTGCCAACCCTGTTGGTTCCTAAGAAAGATGGGTCATGAAGTATGTGCATAGATAGCAGAATTGTCAATAAAATCACAATCATGTATCGATTTCCTGTCCCACAATTTGATGATTTGATTGATCAGTTACATGGGGAAACTATCTTTTCGAAGATAGACTTGAGGAATAGATATCATCAAATTAAGATGCAACCTGGAGATGAGTGGAAGATAGCATTTAAGACTAGAGATTATTTGTTGAGTGGATGGTGATGTCTTTCGGATTGTCTAAAGCGTCAAGCACTTTCATAAGGCTAATGAATCAGGTTTTTCGTCCTTTTATAGGCAAATTTGTTGTCGCTTATTTCGATGATATTTTGGTATATAGTGCTTTGATTGAGGAACACTTGCAGCACTTGAGAAGAGTACTTGAGGCTTTGAGGGAGCAGAAATTGTATGCCAACACTAAGAAGTGTCATTTTTTAGCTGATCATATAACCTTTTTGGGTTGTTTTCTATAGAGGACAAGCATTTAGATGGATCCAATTAATGTTGAGGCTATTACAAATTGGGAGACTTCGAAAAATATTCATGAGATATGTAGCTTTCATGGGCTAGCGTTCTTTTATCAAAGGTTTGTTGGGGATTTCAACACCATTATTGCGCCTCTTGTGAATTGCCTAAACGGAGGTAGATTTGTGTGGATCAAATAGACAAAAGCTGGATTTCAACTGTTGAAGAAAAAGGTGATTGAAACCCAAGTTTATTAGTGCATTTTTATTTTGATGAGATTTTTTAAGTATATTGTGATGCCTCAGACATTATATTGGGGCCGTCTTGAGCCAGAAAAGTAAACCTATGGCATT
The DNA here is from genome assembly GCA_028455895.1 of Rhodomyrtus tomentosa. NCBI lineage: Eukaryota > Viridiplantae > Streptophyta > Magnoliopsida > Myrtales > Myrtaceae > Rhodomyrtus > Rhodomyrtus tomentosa. Next base: position 39,505,308 of record JAPCWY010000003.1, on the reverse strand, counting down.
CTTCAGTGAGGAATTGAATGAGGCAAAGAAAAGGTATTCGACTTATGATAAGGAATTTTATGCCACAATTAGGAGCTTGGAGCATCAGAGGCACTACCTTATTTCGACAGAATTTATTCTATATTTTGATCATGAAAGGTTGAAGTACATTAATGGGCAGGTTAAACTGAATGTTACGCATGCAAAGTGGGTTGAGTTTCTTCAGGCTTTCAGTTTTGCCATTAATCATAAGGCGGGAGTGTTGAATAAAGTGGCAGACGCGTTGAGCAGAAGACATTCGCTGATATCTGCGATGCATGTGAGAGTTTTGGGATTTACTTCTTTTAGAGAAAATTGGAGGAAGTGCAAAATGAGATCCTTTCAACAGTTTTTTATTATGGAGAGCTTTCTTTTCAAAGGCAATAGGCTATGTATTCCTTAATATTCTTTGAGGGAATACATTATTATTGAGGGTCATGTAGGAAGTCTAACTAGGCACTTTGGGGGTGGAAAAAGACAATGGCTTTTCTATGTGAACACTTTTGTTGGCCCCGAATGGAGCGTGATGTGACTCGATTTTAGACAGGTGTAGTGTGTCATGTAGCAAAAACTAGAGGTACCAATACTGGTATATATATGCCCCTATTTATCCCAGTTGCTCTATGGGAGGATGTCATCCTTGATTTCGTCTTAGTATTGCCAAGGACACATCATAATAAAGATTCTATAATGGTGATTGTCAACAAATTTTCAAAGATGGCATATTTTATTCCCTATAACAAGATCTTTAATGCTTCACAGGTCGCCCGTTTATTTTTGCAAAAGATTGTTAAGTTACATGGAGTTCCCAAGTCCATAACATCTATTATGGTGTGAAGTTTGTGAGTCACTTTTGGCACACTCTTTAGATGCACATGGGAATCGGATTGTAATTTAGTTCTTCTCATCATTTCTAAACTGATGGGCAGACCGAGATTGTCAATCAAAGCTTGGGGAATTTGCTACGAAGTATAGTTGAAGATAGCTAATGACAATGGGACATGGTAGTACCTCAGGCAAAATTTGCCTATAACATGTCATAGAATCGAACTATAGGCAAGAGTCCTTTCGAGATAGCCTATGGGCATAATCCAATTACTCCTCTGGATCTCACGCCATTGCCAGTTCACAAGCAGTTCAGTTCATATGCAGATGAGCATGCCAAGCAGATCAAAGAGCTACATTCAAAGTTTCATTACCAAATCAACAAGTAGAACATAACGTATAAGCATTGGGTAGATAGGCGCCAGAAAAGAGTTATTTTCAAAGAGGGTGATCTCGAGTAGATTCACCTCAAGAAAGAACATTTTCCAGCTTGTAAATTTGGCGAGTTACAACCTAAAGCTAATGGACCATTGAGAGTTCTTGAGCGAATTAAAGACAATGCTTACAAGATGGAGCTCCTAGGTGAGTACAATGTTTTCAAGACTTTTAATGTAGCAAATTTGTCAACTTACCATGCAGATGAGGAAGAACATGAGGAGATTGATATATCAATAAAGATGAAGCAGATTCGAGGGTGAATCTTTTTCCTAGCAGTGGAGGATGATGCATTTAGTGTTGGCGAACTCCGATTGGGCTCAAATTCGATCGGCTGCATGAAAACGGGCCGCTGATCAGTACTCATTGTGATGCTGTGATCGACAACGTTTTTTTCTCGTTTCATAGTTGCTTAGATTTGTTTTAGGTGTTTTTAATTCTAGTAGCATTTTTGTAATTTTGTGATTTCTAGGTTAATTAGGATTAACACCATATATAAAATGGTGTTTAAGATTTCTTTTGAAGCAGACTTTAGTCTTTCGACATTCCATTGAATTTGATATCCATAATAGAGAGAACAGATTGTTCCTCTTTCGATTCTTATTTTCGATTTAGCCAATTTTTATCGCGTTTCGACATTAGGCCAAAAGACAAAGCCATGAAATTAACCTAGTTCAACTCTATATAAGCATGCTTGTGTTTTACATGTTGAGGTCAGCAATTGACTATGTCCGAAGCACACGAGAGACATACATGAAAATAGAGAGAGAAAAAGTGTTCTCGGCGAGCACCTGGCCATGACGTAGTGCACAACTGAGTCCCGCACCAGCGCAACCTATTCCTGTGCTGAGCCCGGCGTTTGACCGCGACCTATGCTAAGCCCTCTGCCGAGCTATGGCTTGATCTGTGTCGAGTCTTGCGTCTGGCCAAGACGTAGTTTTGTGCCAAGACGTAGTTTTGTGCCGAGCTATGAACCTAGAATTACCTGAGCCCTGTGCTTGATTGCGACCTGCCCTATGCTGAGCCCTGCGCCTAGCTATTTTCTGACCTATGTCGAGTCCTGCGCTTGGCCGTGCTTTGCTCCAGTGCCGAGCCTTGCATCCAGCGTGACTTGTTCCCGCGTTGAGTCCTATGCCCGTGGTGACCTTCACACCAATGAGTTCTAGTGATTGCGAGGCGGCGACGACGACTAGATGTCATTTTCACTACATCACTATCTTCCTAAGCACGATGGAGCATCGAGCTGGCAAGTCATCGGCAAACCTTGCATTTCCAGTCCGATCTTATCCATTGCATTTGAATTTGGAAACGATATTCAAGCAATTTTTGAAATTAGGTAATTTCCTTTATCCGATTGAATTTTTAGAGAGTGTTATCTATTTTGATCATATTTGATATCCTGAGCGTATTTTCCAGATAATTAGAAAACTAATTCAAATTAAGTAATATTCCCTATAGAAAAACTGCATAAAGTAAGTTCATAGCATGGAAAACCAGACAATCAAATCCACTACCACGTCGATATGATTCGCTGATTTTATCCGTCATCCAATTGAATTAGATAATTTTTTGCAAAATCATGCATATCTTTTTCACATTCTAATTTAATGCATCTATGTTATTGATTATTTCCCAATTAAAAAATTCTAAAAGATTATCTTACATTGAAATTTTCTATAGATAGCATTGCAGAGAAAATTACCAAAAAAGTCATGAATCCATTACATTGGTACTAATTTAGTCCTAAACCTTTCAATTGAACTAATTTAGTCCTAAATCTTTTTGTATTGGTACTAATTTAGTCCATTCAGCTAATTTTGATCGGAAATCAATGACGTGGACGTTAGCGATTCCATGTAGGATGATTGACGATGACGTGTACATTATTTAATATTATTAGAAATCTTTTCTATCGGTAGTTGCGTTCTAAATAATTTGCATAGAGATTCGGATCATTCTTAGTTAAAGATTGCAAAAAAAAAAAAATTGCATTTTGAGATAGATTCTAATCGACATTAATTATCAAGAACAATCTTTTTTTTTTTTGAAAGATATATGATTCAATTCAAATTATTTTCTAGAGTGTTTAGGGAATTATTATTTATAACATTTTTTGCATGAAAACACTATTTTGAATTTCAACAAAAATACCAAAAAAAAGTCATTTGCATATGCATATCATATAATTTAGGTTATGCATATCATTTCGCTATGTCATTGAGGGTTGCAAAGTCATCTTGCATGTTGCTTTCCATGTCATCAAATTCAGGCAATAACATGTAATTTTGCCATCTTATTAATGCCATGTCAATTTGCATTCATTTAATGTGCATGCTTAAATCCATTCATTTGATATGCATGTATATATTCATTAATATAGCTTCCGTGCCTAGGCCATATAATTTAGAATTGCATATAATTTTAGATTAAATGTAATTTTGTCTGTCATGATAGTTAGAATATTAGATAAATGTCTTGCATGCCATGTTAGAATAGTTTTCATTCTCATGTTATTTAATGCAATTAATATAGATGTATTTACGCATTACATACCTATTTGCATTCGTTTAAATAAGTGAAAATTCAAAAAGAATATATTAGTCTAAGACTTGCATTTGAATAAAACATTCGCAAATTAGGCTGCTGCGTCTAGGTACGTCGAATCGTCAACTCTATCTCTATCCTCTCAATTTATTTGATACATTTTTTTATTTGGTGTTAAATTGGTTGTGCACTCACATGAACAACTCATATGTTAGAATTTATGTTAAAATGAATCCAAACTGTATGCATAAATATTTTATTAAAAATAAAAGGTACCAAAAGGACGTTAGAGTAACCAAGTGCCCAAATTCATAATCTCTAGTTCAGGTATTCCTCTTGATACTCTACATGCATTTTTAATCAACCCACCATAAATAAATTAGTGGGGACTCCTAAATAAAATCTTTTCATGTTAATCACTTGAACCACAAGTTGAGAATTGTATGTACTTTGAAAAATCCTAGTTAGGTTTAAAAATTTGATAATCCATTAGTGTAAAGTGAAATTTTTGGTGGCAACATGAGACCATAGACATTTGTTTGTCTAAAGCCTCTTAGCTAGCCAATATTTTCTCCAACTAGATTAGAGTTGCCTCTTCTGCCCATTCATGGGTGGTCCTAACAATACCATTATACTCTGACCTTAACTCAAAAATTTATTCTCATCATTCTTGTTTCAGAGATGGGATTCTGAGGATCCAATTTTGAAATTTCATAACAAATAGATTTGAATTTGAAGAATTATTGACCTATCATCATAGTTTGTTGTGACACCGACAATAGTTCGTTCTCCAACCTTTACAACTTGGAATAATTTGTTTTCGTCGATAGTGCCATCAAATCATCCCATGCCTTCTTTTGGTGCCTTCGCACTCTTGATATGTTGTAGCAGCTCATCTACAATAATTACATCAAGGATGTCACCCCCCGCGCCCTAGGCACGAGCGCGCAACCCTATGCAAGCGTAAACTCTCGAGCGTCCTAGGATTCAATAGATCGGGAGATGTGAATGATTGAAAGCATGCGGAAGTAATAACATACAAACTCCTCCGTACAAACATTTATGGGGACTTGGCTAGCGAGAACACCATGATTATATTTATACGTAACTTCCCACAAGTTCTTACAAAACGCTGGTAGACTAATCCCACTAGTCGGTAGGGGTGATTGGATCGGCTCAAAAGACAACCACTAACATCTCCAAAAGAAAAACACAATCTCAAGGTCATCAGCAAAATGACAGTCCAGAAAACGGGGATCCCTAGGTCGAGCTACTGGAGTTGTCAGTCTCCTCGGCGTCTTCAGTAGGCTCGTACTCTGAGAAAGTCTCCGAGCATACCTCTATTATATCCTCCGTCGTTTCATCTGCTGACTGCATCACTAGATCTCCCTCGAAAGCATCAATCTCAATGACCTCGTCAATGTCTTCTAGGGTTGGGGTCCTTTCGGGTATGTTTCTCAAACCAGCTGCGGACCCCTCGACCTCCACAAAATCCCAAGCGAGATGACACCAACTAGGGATTACCCACGGGGTACCTCGATAGGCTTCAGTGGTCCAGTAGTAACTTCCCCTACTCTCTAAAACCAAGCATCGAACCTATGAGGCTTTTGGCTCTTTCCACCCTCATCGACCCAGACTACAGTACACTTCCTAACGTGTACGGTTCCCTGTTCATCCGGGAGCTCCTCAAAATATGCAAACATCTCGTTCGGGTCACCTAGTCTGATCGGCAATATTCTCACAGCCTAGGATATAAAAATGGGGTCCCGCAAACAAGTGAGATTTACATCTCAGTAAGACAGGTCTTAACCCTAAGTTAGGCTGACCGTACACTGAGGTGAATGCAATCATGGACCAAATGCACAAGCAATCACATGAAACATTCAACATTTATGAAATAACATCTAAATACAAACAAGCGTCAAGCACGCATTCATGACATCAGTTCTCATAGTTCAGATGAAGCACGCATAGCCAAAACAGGTCACACCTTTCACCCTTCCAAGCCTCCATTATGTCACGCTCGCGTTTAGAACGTCTCAGGCTTGGTCCACGTAATTACGCCTCAGACCATCCCATTGACAAACCCGCTTAAACGCATCAAGTTTCAATTTTATTCCAGGCCTGTGTCGACACATATCAAATTCCGTCTCGCGTCTCAATGCATCAGGACTTTGGCCATTTCAACCCCGCGTCTCAACGCATCAGGGTACAATTCCACACAACCCCCATCTCAATGCCTCAAGGTGTCACAAATTTCTCAGACATGCCAAAACTCATTTCAATTCAGAACCTCATGATCAAGTGCAAACTTATGCGACGAGCAACGCATCTATGGCATGCGAGACAATTAAATTCAATACTCAAATATGGAAATCAATTCATGGCACAAGTATTCCACAAACATTCAAGCCACTTACACCTCTCGAGGATGCACAATGGACAATCACACCCTAATTCCTAAGAATCAATCTAATGCAAATCCAATTCACCCAATCGAGTCCAATCCTCCCAGCCAAGGTTTAGAAACTTCTTACTTCAAGATTAATTCAACAAAAGCCCTCCTTTAAGCACACCAATGTTTCAATCCTAATGGTCTAAGAACAAGCCAGCTGTGCACCGAAGGAAATTCGCCCAATCCGTAAATTTTCTCATCCAATTCGTCAATTCATTAAACATACACCTCATTGACATATCTATTGACATCTTCATACTTCCCAACGATGAAATTTGAGCTCAATTTCAACCCCCAACAGCCCCCAACAATTCCATTTGCTCAGAACCGAAACAAGGCATTTTCGGTTCTGTGCATACCTCTCTTGATCAACCCTTAAACTATATTAAATCATCAATTTATCCACTAATCTACATGCTAACGTGTAGTTCTAGGAGTTGGGAAGCCTCACCCAAAAGTTGAGCTCAAGGCGACATCAATTGGTCCGCGAACGGCGCCGGTTCCTCCAAGTCCTCAACTGATCAGTTTTTGCCCTTCAAACACAAGATCCATTTGGGGTCAAAACTCCATCAAATTTATCTAAACATTTTACCATAACTCAGTCTACATGTCCCCTAGATTTCCATAAAACTTGGCCGAAAGATTCGAACGTTTCGGGGTCCTACGAAGTCTAAACAGTAGCTTATCTCCAACTACGACGGTTTCCGTCGACTTTTGAGAGAATGGTCGGTCGGAGCTCCTCGGTGGGTCAAATGCCGTGATTCAAGTTGAAGGTTGTCGGCAAGAGGATGATGAAGAAGCTGGTGGTCGGCTCAATGGCTAGAGGTTGTCGGAAGTGGCGGTCGGAAGTGGCGATGGCAGCGGGAAGAATCGGTTGGCTGGGGAGTTTCTCGGTTTGAAGATGAAGATGAAGAATGAAGAAGAAAATGGCAGATTGAAGATGGTCTTCAGCTGAGGGAGTGAGAGAGAGAGAGATGTATACCAATTTGGAGAGTCAACCATGAAGAATTGTAGGTTAAAAGTTGGACATTTAATGCCAACTCTTCATCCATTGACACTTATCCATTTATCAATCAATCGCTCATCCAATGGCCCTCATTTTCTTTTATTTTTGGTAGCTTACAGGGTATTGTGATTGACCAAAATACCCTCATCCAATTATTAAGGTAAGGTTAAGGCTTGAGGGGCAAAATGGTAATTTTACCTCGACATTTGAAACGTCGTTTTTCTGATTCCAAATTTTTTCGATAAGGCGACGGCCAATCCAATCGTATTGTTGGAATTCTTGATTCTCCATTTTCTAATTTCGAGACTCGTCTCTGAATCATTTCTTTGTCAGATGTGATTCCAACCTATCCAAACTGACGGGCGGCTTTTGCAAACGTTACGCATATCGACTATGTGATTCATACCACACTTAATGCTCGTCAATTCATGGCGACTTTGGTTGTCATGTAATTGCGAGGGCCTATTACTAGTTCTGACGGTCTCGATTGTCACTGTTCGATTTAGAAAATTTTTACAAATTATACATTGGTTAAGCGGCATCACTCACGCTCCAATCGTACAAAGTCAGTAATGCATTCCGTAATCATTCTTAGATCGGCCTCTTATGACTCTAAATGTTCCCTCAACAATTCTTACGATTAAAGTGTCATTTCCTATTTAAATTCCCTAGGTCCACGTATATTGTCTAGTGTTAGCCTTTTCCTTTTGGTCAGTTAACTTGAGATTGATCATATCCGAGCGAGATATAATTGAAAGACATCATTAGATATGTTCTCATTAATAAGTCCCGAAATGACAAGAAAATCAGAATGTCACAACTCTTCCCCTCTTACAAAAATTTCGTCCTCGAAATTTACAATAAACCCAGTTACTCAAATAAATTGGAGTATTAACGCCTCATTGTTTCCTCGCTTTCCCACGTAGCGCCTTCAGTTCCATGGTGTTCTCAAACAACTTTGACTAATGGAATCGTCTTGTTCTTTAGAATCTGCTACTTTCGATCTTCGATTCTGATTGGCTTTTCTATGTAAGATACTCTGTCATCCACTTCGATAACCTTGAAATCTAATACGTACGTCGCGTCCGGCTCGTACTTCCGTTGCATTAACACATGGAAGACGTTGTGTACTTGGGACAAGTTAGGCAGCAAGGCAAGCCTGTAGGCTAAGGTCCCAATCCGTTTCAAAATTTCATAAGGTCCTACGTATCTTGGACTTAGTTTTCCATTCTTTCCAAATCGAGATAATTCCCTCATTGGCGACACCTTAAGGAAAACATAATTGCCTACTTGAAACTCCAAAGGCTTACATCGTTTATCTGCATAACTCTTTTGACGACTCTATGCCGTCTTCTGTCTATCCCGAATTATTTTCACCGCCTCTACTGATTGCTCTACCAACTCTAGGCATGTAATGCTTCTTTCTCCAACTTTATCCCAGCAAATCGAGGTCCCCCAATCTCTTCCGTAAAGCGCTTCAAAAGGTGCTATTCGAATACTCTGCAGATAGATGTTGTTATATGCGAACTCTACCAAATGCAACTGATCCTCCCATCCACCTTTGAAATCTATAACACATGCTCATAACATATCCTCGAGCGTCTGGATTGTTCTCTCCGATTGTCTGTCTGTCTGTGGGTCGTATGCCGTACTAAATTGTAGTCAAGTTCCCATGACATCTTGAAGACTCTTCCAGAAGTTCGCCGTGAACTTGGGATCTCTGTCCGATGTAATTGTCATGGCTACTCCATGTAGTATCACTATCTGCCGCATATACAGTTGGACATATCTGTCCATCGAGAAATCCTTTCGCATAAGGATGAAGTGTGCAGACTTTGTCAACCTGTCCACAACTACCCAAATAGAATCGTGACCTCTCTTGCACCTTGGTAGTCCCATTACAAAATTCATAGTCACGTGCTCCCATTTCCATTCAGGAATCTCCAACGGTTGTAGCAATCCACCGGGCTTATAGTGTTGTGCCTTTACCTGCTGGCACGTTAAGCACTTTGCACATATTTGGCTACATCTACTCTCATCTCGTTCCACCAATAATGTTGGTGCAAGTTCTGATAAATTTTCGTGCTACCTGGGTGAATACTATAATTGCTTCTATGAGCCTCCGATAAAATTCTTTCTCTAAGCTCTTCGTCCTTTGGTACACATAGACGTCCCCGAAACTTCAAAATTCTATCTTTTAACACTTGAAACTCTGGTTTCCTCTTCGTAGCATCCACCTCCAGGATTTTCTGAATTTTCGGGTCCATAAACTGTAAGGCTTTTATCCTTTCCTGGATCTCAGGTTATATTCTCAATGTGGCTACGAAACTGGATAACTAAAAGATTTCCAATTTGAATTTAGAATCTCTCAAATTTTCAAATAACGACCATCCTTTCACCAGTAGACAGGCAATACTAGACTTTCGACTGAGAGCATCTGTCGCGCCCGGCGCCCCGTGGTACAAGCTCGCGACTCCCTGCAAGCACAACTCTCTCTCGAAGTCTCAAGATTCACATATAAGTCGAGAGATATATCATATATAAAGCATGCAGAAGCGACAATATAAAACTCCTCCGTACAAATATAAAATGGGACTTGGGTAACAAAAGTACCAATAATACATAAACTTTCGAGTGTCCATACATGGCATGACAGCTAAAATGTTGGTCACTGGGTGGCAAGGTTAACACAAAAGACAGACATCAATCTTCCAAAGGGAGTAGGTTTTGAGAACACCATCAAAATATCTGACCAGAAAAGCAGAGACTCTTGGGTCGAGCTATTGGAGTTATCAATCTCCTCCTCAGCCTCCTCAATGTGCTCGTACTCCGAGAAGGACTCCGAGCAAACCTCCACGGTGTCCTCCATCGTCTCATCAGCTAATGGCTCCGCCAGATCGTCCTCGGTAGTTTCGATCACTATCACCTCATCGGTGTCCTCCAGGGTTGGAGTCCTCTCGGGATCAATTCTCGAGCCAACAACGGACCCCTCGGCCTCTACTGAATCCCTAGCAGGATGGCACAAATTGGGTATCACCCCACAGGGTACCTCGGTGGGTTTCAGTGATCCTTTGGAAATGTCTCCTACCTTCTTGAACCATGCCTCGTACCTATGAGGCTTCCAACTACTACCACCCTCATCTACCCAGACGACCGTGTACTTCCTAAAGTAAACGGCCCCCTGTTCGTCGGGGAACTCATCAAAATATGTTGACATCTCTTTAGGATCTCCAAAACGGATTGGCCACATGATCACGGTCCAAGATCTGAAAATAGGATCCCTTGACGAGGTGAGCTATATATCTCAGTAAGGTGAGTCCTAACTCTAGGTTAGGTTGACCGTCTACTCAGGCAAATACAATCATAAACAATTTATACAAAATCACATGAGGCACTCAACTTGCACAAAATAACACATGGATGTCAAGCATGCAATCATGGCATCATACAACATCATTAGAGTCAAGTACATTATGCCAAGCCAAATTACACCTTCCACCCTTTCCTGCTTCCTTACTTTCATGCCCACGTTTAGAACGCCTCAGGCTCGGTCTGCGTAAACACATCAGACCGTCTTATTGACAAGCCCGCATAAACGCATCAGGTTTTAAATCTCATTCTAGGCCTGTGTCGACACAACTCAACTTTGTCTCGCGTTTCAACGCGTTAGAACTATGGCCTTCTCAACCCCACGTCTCGTACGTCTCAGGGTGCCATTCAATTCAAACCCTATGTCTCAACGCCTTAGACCATTCATCCATACAACCCCGCGTCTCATACGCCTCAGGGTATCTCTACTTCTCAAACATGCCACAAGTTCATTTCATTTCATAGCACATGTTCACATGCAACTCATGCGACGAACGACACATCCATGGTATGCGAGACAATTAAATTTGATATACAAATACAACAATCAAATCTTGAAACAAGCATTGTCAATCAATCTAGTCCTCTATAACTTTCTAGGACATACATTGAACAACCACATTATAGCCTCTGAGAACAGCTCAATTCTCACACAAATCACTCCAATCGAGTCTAATCCTCCTATCAAAGATTTAGAATTCCCTTGCCTCAAGCTTAATGCAATAAAATTCCTCTTTCAAGAAACTCAAGGGTTCGGTCCAACTAGTCCAAGAGCAACTCAACCGCGCAATCTAAGGAAATCCTTTCAATCGTTAATTTTGCTTGCTTAATTCGCCAATCCATGGGACATAAACCTTATTGACATATTCATCAACATCCTAGCATGTCTCAATGATGAATTTGAGACTCAATTTCAACACTAATAGTCCCCAACGGAACAAGTATGCATAGAACCGAACCGGGCATACTCGGTTCTGTGCATATCGGGCATACTCGGTTCTGTGCATATCCCAACTTAACAGCCCTTAAACTGCCTCAAATCCTCAATTTATTCACTAATCTACTTGCTGACATGTAGTTCTAAGGGTTGGGGAGTCTCACAGAAAACTTGGAGCCAAGGCGATGCCGGAAAGTCTTTGAACGGCGCCAGCTACTTCGATTCCTCCAACGGTCAGTTATGGCCCTTCAAGCACAAGACCCATTTAGGGTTAAAACTCCATTAAACTCATCCAAAATTTTTATCACAGCTCAATCTACGTGTCCCCTAGATGTCCAGAAAATTTGATTAAAAAACTCTAAGATTTTGGGGTCCTATGAGGCCTAAACCGTTGCTTACCTCTAGTTGCGACGATTTCCGTCGACTTTCGAAAGAATGGCCTGCTAGAGCTCCTCACTAAGTCAAATGACTCGTTTCTACTTGGAGAACATCAAAAAGAGGATTAGGAAGGAGCAGGTAGTCTACTCGGGTCCAGGTGGTGGCCGGAGGTGACGGAAGGAGCGAGCGAACGGGCGGCTTACGGCTGGTCGGGTGGCAAGCTTCACGGTAGCAAGGAAGAAGAAGAAGAAGAAATCGGCAATGGAGGGGGGTGTTCGGCCAAGAGGAAGAGAGAGAGTGAGGTTTATACAAATTTTCAAGAGTCAACTTGTTGAATGGTAGGTTAAAAGTGACTCAATCAACATCAAGGCTTGATCTCTTGACACTTGTCCATGGTGTCAATCAATGCTCATCTAATGGTTCTCATTTCTTCAAATTTTTGGCAGCGATTAGGGGATTCAATTATCAAAATGCCCTTGTCCAATTAAATAGGCAAGATTAAGGCTTGAGGGGCAAAATGGTAATTTTACCCACGACGTCAGGAACGTCATTTTTTTTATTTCAAATTTCTTTGATAAGGCGACGGCCAATCCAATTGTATTGTTGGAATTCATGATTCTCCATTTTCAAATTTTAAGACTTGTTTCTGAATCATTTCTCTATCCAATGCGATTCCAGCCTATCCCAAACTGACGGGCGATTTTTGCAGACGTTACGCGTATCGACCATATGATTCATATCACAATTAGGGCTCATCAATTCATGACAAGTTTGGTTGACATGTAATTGTGAGGGTCTATCACTAGTTATGACAGTCTCGATCGTCACCATTCGATTTAGAAAAATTTTACAAATTATATATTGGTTTAAGCGGCATCACCCGAGCTCCAATCATATAACACTAGCAATATATTCCTTAATCGTTCTTAGAGCGGCCTTTTATGGCTCTAAATGTCCCCTCGACAATCCTTATGGTCAAAGCATCATTTCCATTTTGAATTTCCTAGGTCCACGTACGTTGTTTCGCGTTAGCCTTTCTCTTTTGGTCAGTCGACTCGAGATTGATCAGATCCGAGCAAGATATGACTGAAATACATCATTAGATAATTTCTCATTAATGAGTCTTGAAATGATAGGAAAAATCAGAATGTCACAACTCTTCCCTAGTTAAAAAAATTTCATCCCCAAAATTTACATTAAACCCGTTACTCAAACAAATAGGGGTATTGACGCCTCATTGTTTCCTCGCTTTCCCACGTAGCGTCTTCGGTTCCATGGTGCTCCCAAACAACTTTGACCGATAGAATCGTTTTATTCCTCAAAATTTGCTCTTTTCGATCTTCAATCCTAACTGGCTTCTCCACGTAGGATACTTTGTCATCTACTTCTATAACCTTGTAGTCTAGCACATGCGTCGGGTCCGATTCGTACTTCCGTAGCATGGACACATGGAAGACGTTGTGCACTTGGGATAGATTAGGCGGTAAGGCAAGTCTGTAGGCCATGGTCTCAATCCGCTCCAGAATTTCAAATGGACCTATGTACCCTGGACACAGTTTTCCTTTCTTTCCAAATCGGGATAATCCTCTTATCGGTGACACCTTAAGGAAAACATGATCGCCTACTTGAAACTCCAACGGCTTACGTCATTTATCCGCATAACTCTTCTGACAACTCTACGCCGTCTTCAATCTATCCCGAATTATCTTCATCGCTTCTACTGATTGCTCCACCAATTCTGGGCCTGTGAAACTCCTTTCTCCAATCTCGTCCTTGCAAATTGGTGTTCTGCAAGCTCTTCCGTAAAGCACTTCAAACGTTGCCATTCAAATACTCTGCTGATAGCTGTTATTATATGCGAACTCTACCAAATGCAGCTGATCCTCCCATCTATCTTTGAAGTCTATTACGCATGCTCGCAACATATCCTCGAGCGTATGAATTGTCCTCTCTGATTGCCTGTCCATTTGCGGATGGTATGCCATGCTGAATTGTAGTCGAGTCCCCATGGCATCTTGAAGACTTTTCTAGAAGTTTGCTGTGAACTGGGGTCTCTGTCTATTGTGATCGTCATGGGTACTCCAAGTAATCTCACTATCTGCCGCATATACAACTCGGCATATCTATTCATTGCGAAATCCTTTCGCACAGGAATGTAGTGTGCAGACTTGATCAACCTGTCCACGACTACCCAAATAAAATCATGGCCTCCCTAACTCCTTGGGAGTCCCATCACAAAATCCATCATTACGTGTTTTTATTTCCATTCAGGAATTTCTAGTGGCTGTAATAATCCACCAGGCTTACCGTGTTGGGCCTTCACTTGCTGGCATGTCAAGCACTTTGCCACATACTTCTCTATATCCACTTTCATTCCGTTCCACCAATAATGTTGACGCAAGTTCTGACACATCTTCATGCTTTTTGAGAGAATACTATAATTGCTCTTATGAGCCTCTGATAAGATCTTTTCTCTAAGCTCTTCGTCCTTTGGCACGCATAGATGCCATCGAAACTTCAAGATTCCTTTCTCTAACACTTGGAATTCTGGTTTCCACTTTGTCACGTCCAATTCCAGGATTTTCTGAATTTTTGGGTCCATAGACTGTAAGGCTTTTATCTTTTCCTAGATCTCAGGTTCTATTCTTAGCGCGGCCATCAAACTGGACAATTGATAGACTTCCAGTCTGAAATCAAAATCCCTCAAATCCTCGATTAACGACCATCCCTTCACCAATAGACGGGCAATGCTCGACTTTTTGCTGAGCGCATCCGCGACTCGGTTCGCTTTCCCAAGATGATAAGTATGTCGCAATCATAATCCTTAAGAAGCTCCATCCATCGACGCTACCTCATATTCAGTTCCTTTTGAGAAAATAAATACTTCAAGCTCGGGTGGTCAATGTAAATCTGGAACTTCTCGCCACACAGATAGTGTCTCCAGATTTTCAAAGCAAAGACAATCGCTACTAACTCCAAATCATGAGTCGGACAATTCATTTCGTGCGGTCTCAGCTGGCGAGACGCATAGGCCACTACTTTTCTATGCTGCATTAGCACACAACCTAGTCCCTTTAGCGAAGCATCACTATATATCTCATAGCCTCCAGATCTTGATGGGATTGTCAACATTGGTGCGGTTGTCAACTGATACTTGAGCTCTTGGAAACTTCTTTCGCACTTATCCGTCCATTCGAACCTCGTTTCTTTCTTTGTCAATCTCGTCATTGGAATGGCCATGGAGAAAAACTTCTCCACAAAACATCTGTAGTATCCTGCCAATCCTAGGAAACTTTGGACTTCCGTGACCGTAGTAGGTCTAGACCAATACATAACAGCCTTGATCTTTGCAGGATCCACCGCAATTCCCTCTCCCAACACCACATGGCCCAAAAATGTCACTTTATTCAACCAAAACTCGCATTTATTAAGCTTAGCATAAAGCGAGGGTTTCATCAGGGTCCGCAAAACAATCTTCAAGTGCTCTTCGTGTTCCTTGTTACTCCTTGAGTAAATTAGGATATCGTCGATGAAGACTATGACGAATCTATCAAAATATTTCTTAAACACCCATCAAGTCCATAAATGCGGCTGGAGCATTGGTCAATTCAAAAGGCAACACAGTGAATTCGTAATGACCATGCCTTGTCTTAAATGCGAACTTAGGTATGTCGTCTTCTTAATCCTCAACTGGTAATACCCAGTCCTCAGGTCAATTTTATAGAATACCGCAACTCCTTGCAATTGATCAAATAAGTCATCAATCCTCAGTAGTGGGTACTTATTCTTTACAGTTACTTGACTCATCTTTCTGTAGTCGATGCATAAAAGCAATGACCCATCTTTTTTTCTTTACAAACACCACCGGCGCTCCCCATGGTGAAGCACTCAGTCGAATAAATCCTTTATCCAATAATTTTTGCATTTGCACCTTCAGCTCTTTCAGTTCTGATAGGGACATCCTATAGGGTGCCTTCGAGATCGGCTCCGTTCTGGGAGCTAACTCAATCATGAATTCTATTTCTCGCTCTAGTGGCGACATTGGCAACTCTTGAGAAAAAATGTCAGGAAACTCACGCACTACCAAAATGCTTTCTAATTTAGGTTCCTCAGCAGTCGCGTCCATAACTGCAACTAAGTATGCCTGACATCCTTCAGTCATCAACTTTGTCGCTTCAAGAGATAAGACTAAAGGAATCGAGGTTTCTCCTCGACTTCCCACAAATTCAAAATTAGGACGGTCTTCCGGATAGAAACGGATTATCCTACTACCACAATCAACTACAGCCTTTTGCTTACCCAACCAATTCATCCCTATGATCATATCGAAGTCATACATGGGCAACACAGCTAAGTCGATACTCTCTTTACTATCGTCAATTGTGACTTTAGAATCAGCACAGCCCAATGAAACCAGCACATTATCCTTCAACGGGGTGGCAACATGCAGAATCACATTCAACGATTTCAATTCTATATCAACTGAATCAATAAACCAAGCAGACACAAACGAGTGTGATGCGCCAGGATCAAACAAAGCATAGGCAATTTGGTCACACAAATAAACTGTACCTATAACCACGCCAGACATTTCTTTCGCCTCCCAGTGTGCTATAGTATAGACCTTTCCATAAGTTGGGGGTCGGTTCTGATCATTCTGTGGAGTGGCAATTGACGGTCCTGCCTGTAGTCAACTGGTGATAATATGCCTAAAGTGCCTGTTGCGATATGATACTCGGCCCTCAGGTATTAGAGAATACCGCAGTTCATTGCAATTGATCAAATAAATCATCAATCCTCGGCAGAGGGTACTTATTCTTCACTATCACTTGATTCAATTGTCTATAGTCGATGCATAAACGCAATGACCCATCCTTTTTTCTTATAAATAACACCGGCACTCCCCACGGTGAAGCACTCGGTCGGATAAATCCCTTATACAGTAACTCTTGCATCTACACCTTTAACTCTTTTAGTTATGATAAGGACGTTCTATAGGGTATCTTCAAGATTGGCTCCGTTCCAAGAGCTAACTCAATCGCGAACTCTATTTCTCACTCCGGTGGCAACCTTGGTAACTCTTGGGGAAAAATGTAAGGAAACTCAAGCACTACCGGAATGCTTTCTAGTTTGGGCTCTTGGGCAGTCGTGTCCATAACTGCGACTAAGTACGCCTGACATCTTTCAGTCATCAACTTCATCACTTCAAGAGACGAGACTAAAGGAATCGAGATTCCTCCTTGACTTTCCACAAATTCAAAGTTAGGGTGACCTTCCAGATAGAACCGGATTATCCTACTACCACAATCCACTACTGCCTCCTGTTTACCCAACCAGTCCATTTCTATGATCACATCGAAGTCATACATGGGTAACACAGCTAAATCAATACTCTCCTTACTACCACCAATTACGATCCTACAGTCAGCATAGCCCAACAAAACCAGCACATTATCTTTCAATGGGGTGGCCACATGCAGAATCACACTCAATAGTTCTAACTTCATATCAACCAAATCAGCAAACCGAGGGAATACAAATGAGTGTGTTGCGTCAGGACCAAACAAAGCATATGCAGCTTGGTCATACAAATAAACCGTACCTATGACCACGCCTAGCATTTCTTCTTCCTCTCTACAGGCTACTGCATAAACTCTCCCCTGAGCTAAGAGTCGATTCTGATCAATCTGAGGAGTGGCAGCTGACGGTTCAACCTGCGGTCACTGCCCTTGAGGTTTATTCGCTGGAGCTTGATTCGGGCAAGTCCTCATATGGTGGCCTATCTGACCACATTTAAAGCAATGCTCTAGTTTTTGCTGGACAAGGTCCATTACCATGCCTTTTGCCAAAGAGGCGACAGCTCTAGTTCATGGGGTTCAGCGGCTTCACAATGTTCTTCCTTATGGGAGGTACAAAGCGCTTATTGCCAGTCATTGGTCTCTTACTAATTTGGCGATTGTCTTTGAACGAATTAAATTGTGATCCAGATGTGATATTCCTCTCTTTCAAGTCCCTCTCAATCATTTGTCCCTGTTTATAGATTTCCTTGTAGGTCCTCAAGTTTAAGGCTATCATCTGGCCGCGAAACTCAGGCCTCAGTCCATCCCGAAATCTCCTCACCTTCTCTAAGGGATCCTCCAACGATCGGGGTGCGTACCTCGATAATCTAGAGAGCTCAGCCTCACACTGGTCTATGGTCAGCTGATTCTGACACAGCTATAAAAACTCCACTTGCTTCCTTTTTCAGGCTGTCTCCGAGAAATACTTATCATTGAATACCATAGTAAAGGCATTCCAGGTCACAGTTGTTTCTTCTAGAAAGACCCCATTCTTGGTGGCAGCTCACTAGTCATTTACGATACATTCTAGCAGGTACACCGCCAATAGTACCTTCTCCTCGTCCGTGCACCTCAAGACTTCAAAAGCCTTTTCCAGTTTCTCGATCCATCTCGGTGCTAGTTCGGGATCTCCAGTCCCATCAAACTAGGTTGACTTCAACTTGATAAATTGTTCGACTAGTTGGCCCATCTGTCTGGTCGTAACAATTTCTTCCTGGCATTCACTGCTTCATTGCCCTAGTCGTGGTCGCCAATATTTTTATTGCCACCGTTATTGCCGTTGTTGGTGTTGATGGCAGCTATTGCGGCTCCTACCGCTTGAGCTATGGCAGCATCCCTATCTTGGGTCTGCCTGTCGATGAGGTCGTCAATTCTTTCGAGCGCCCTCAGCTCCGTCTATCCTCGGGTCCTTTACTACAAGCGACCTCGTACTAGAGGCTCCATTCCTAGGTCTTCTAGACGGATTACTTATTCTTATATGCTTCCATCGAACCTGGTCCACCACAATTTCATCAAGGAGTTAGTAACTCATTCATTCAACTAAGTGTAGAGCTACCACACTATGCCTTAATGGAAAAAGTTACAATACAACAGCCTTCCACACAACAATTCCACAGATTCTTCAATACGCAGTTCATAGCTATTTCTCAATTCTGTTCACCCCAACGGTTCAACAAAAATAAGCCATGCTCATTCAATTAACAAGGCAAAGTGCAGAAATGACCTTCAACACTAAGCATGGAACTTAACCCTCATACATTACCACAACCCTATTGAAGCAAAAATCCAATCACATGTGCCAAGCTACATGTCATGCATCTCATGCATTACTCTAACCAATTTCCTATGGTCTCGCTATCCGTCCTTGTCCCAAGATTCATATATAAGTCGAGAGATATATCATATATAAAGCATGCGGAAGCGACGATATAAAACTTCTCCGTACAAATATAAAAGGGGACTCGGGTAACGAAAGTACCATTAATACACAAACTTTCAAGTGTCCATACATGGCACAACAACAAAACATGCTAGTCACTGAGTGGCAAGGTTAACACAAAAGATGGGCATGAATCTTCCAAAGGGAGTAGGTTTTGAGAACACCATCAAAACATCAAACCAGAAAAGTAGAGACTCCTAGGTCGAGTTATTAGAGTCATTAGTCTCCTCTTTAGCCTCCTCAGTGGGTTCGTACTCCGAGAAGGTCTCCAAGCAAACCTCCATGGTGTCCTTCATCGTCTCGTCAGCTGATGACTCCGCCAGATCGTCCTTGGTAGCCTCGATCACTATCACCTCATCGGTGTCCTCCAAGGTCGAAGTCCTCTCGGGACCAATCCTCGAGCCAGTGACAGACCTCTCGGCCTCCACTGAATCCCTAAAGGGATGGCATTAACTGGGAATCACCCCACAGGGTACCTCAGTGGGCTTCAGTGGCCCTGTGAAAATGTACCCTACCTTCCTGAACCATGCCTCGTACCTGTGAAGCTTCTAGCTACTACCACCCTCATTTACCCAAACGACTGTGCACTTCCTAACGTAAACAATCCCTTATCCGTCGGGGAACTCATTAAAATACGTTAACATCTCTTTAGGATCTCCAAAATGGATTGGCCACATGATTACCGTCTAGGATCTGAAAATAGGCCTCGACGGGGCGAGATATACATCTTAGTAAGGTGGATCCTAACTCTAGGTTAGGCTGACCGTCCACTCAGGCAAATACAGTCATAAGCAATTTATACAAAATCACATGAGGCACTCAACTTGCACAAAATAACACACAAATGTCAAGCATGCAATCATGGCATCATACAACATCATTAGAGTCAAGTACATTATGCCAAGCCAAATTACACCTTCCACCCTTTCCTACTTCCTCACTTTCATGCCCACGTTTAGAACGCCTCAAGCTCGTTCCGCGTAAATGCATCAGACCGTCTCATTGACAAACCCGCATAAACACTTCAGGTTTTCAATCTCATTTCAAGCCTGTGTCAACACATCTCAACTCTGTTCCGCGTTTCAATGCATCAGGACTATAGCCTTCTCAACCTTGCGTCTTGCATGCCTCAAGATGTCATTCAATTCAAACCCCGCGCCTCAGCGTCTCAGGGCATTCATCCATACAACCCCGCGTCTCATACGCCTCAGGGTGTCTCCACTTCTCAAACATGCCACAAGTTCATTTCATTTATAGCACAAGTTCGAATGCAACTCATGCGACGAACGACACGTCCATGATATGCGAGATAATTAAATTTGATATACAAATGCAACAATCAATTCTTGAAACAAGCGTTGTCAATTAATTTAGTCCTCTATAACTTTTTAGGACATACATTGAACAACTACATTATAGCCTCCGAGAACCGCTCAATTCTCACACAAATCAACCAATCGAGTCCAATCCTCCTATCAAAAGTTTAGAATCCCCTTACCTCAAGCTTAATGCAATAAAATTCCTCTTTCAAGCACCTCGAGGGTTCAGTCCAACTAGTCCAAGCGCAACTCAACCGCATAACCTAAGGAAATCCTTCCAATCGTTAATTTTTCTTGCTCAATTCGTCAATCCATGGGACATAAACCTTATTGACACGTTCATCAACATCCTAGTATATTTCAATGATGAATTTGAGACTCAATTCCAACCTCAATAGTCCCCAACAGAACCGGTATGCACAGAATCGAATCGGGCATACTCGATTTTTTGCATATCCCAACTTAACAGCCTTTAAACTACCTCAAATCCTCAATTTATTTACTAATATACTTGCTAATATATAGCTCTAATCACCAAAAATTTGGAGCCAAGGCGACGCCGGAAAGTCTTTGAAAGGCACCGGCTACTTCGGTTCCTCCAACGGTCAGTTCTGGCCCTTCAAACACAAGACCCATTTAGGGTCAAAACTTCATCAAATTCATTTAAACATTTTACCACAGCTTAATCTATGTGTCCCCTAGATGTCACAAAATTTGGTTAAAAAACTCCAAGATTTTAAGGTCCTATGAGGCCTAAACCGTTGCTTACCTCTAGTTGCGACGATTTTCGTCGACTTTCGGAAGAATGGCCGGCCGAAGCTCCTCACTAAGTCACATGACTCGTTTCCACTTAAAGAACATTGGCAAGAGGATGAGGAAGGAGCAGGTAGTCAACTCAGGTCCAGGCGGTAGCCGGAGGTGGCGATTGGAGCGAGCGAACGGGCGGCTTACGGCTGGTCAGGCGGCATGCTTCACGGTAGCAAGGAAGAAGAAGAAGAAGAAGGAGAAGAAGAAATCGAAAATGTAGGGTGTCAATCAACATCAAGGTTTGATCTCTTGACACTTGTCCATGGTGTCAATCAATGCTCATCCAATGGCTCTCATTTCTTCAAATTTTCGGCAGCTATTGGAGGATTCAATGACCAAAATGCCCCTGTCCAATTATATAGGCAAGGTTAGAGCTTGAACGGTAAAATGGTAATTTTACCCTTGACATTCGGAACGCTATTTTTTTTTATTCTAAATTTCTTCAATAAGGTGACAGCCAATTCAATTATATTGTTAAAATTCTTGATTCTCTATTTTCAAATTTCAAGACTTGTTTCTGAATCGTTCTCTATCCAATGCGATTCCAGCCTATTCCAAACTAACGGGCGGCCTTTGCAGACGTTACGCGTATCAACCTTGTGATTCATATCACAATTAGGGCTCATCAATTCATGGCAACTTTGGTTGTCATGTAATTGTGAGGGTTTATCACTGGTTTCGATGATCTCGATCGTCACTATTCGATTTAGGAAAATTTTACAAATTATATATTGGTTTAAGCAGTATCACCCGCGCTCCAATCATATAACGCTAGCAATACATTCCTTAATCGTTCTTAGATCGGCCTTTTATGACTCTAAATATCCCCTCAATAATCTTTATGGTCAAAGCGTCATTTCCTATTCAAATTCCATAGGCCCACATACATTGTCTCGCGTTAGCCTTTCCCTTTTGGTTAGTCGACTCGAGATTGATCATATCCGAGCGAGATATGACTGAAATACATCGTTAGATAATTCCTCATTAATGAGTCTTGAAATGATAGGAAAAATTAGAATGTCGCAGCATCCGTAACTCGATTCACTTTTCCAAGACGATATAATATGTTACAATTATAATCCTTAAGCAGCTCCAACCATTGACGCTGCCTCATGTTCAGTTCCTTTTGGAAAAATAGATAGTTTAGGCTATGGTGATACGTATAAATCTAAAATTTCTCACCACACAAACAATGCCTCCAGATCTTCAGAGCGAAGATGATCGCCGCCAATTCCAAATCATGAGTCAGATAGTTTATCTCATGTGGTCTCAATTGTCGGGATACGTAGGCAACCACTCTTCCATGTTGCATTAGCACACAGCCTAGTCCCTTTAGCGAAGTATCGCTATACATTTCATAACCTCCAGGTCCTGATGGAATCGTCAATACCGGTGCGGTCGTTAACTGATGCTTGAGCTCTTGGAAACTCCTTTCATAGTTATCCGTCTATTCGAACTTCGTTTCTTTCGTAGCCAATCTCGTCAATGGAATAGCTATAGATGAAAACTTCTCCACGAAACGTTAGTAATATCCTATCAATCTTAAGAAACTTCTGAGTTTTGTGACCGTAGTATGCTTGGGCCAGTTCATTACAGCTTCGATCTTCGTAGGATCCACCGCAATTCCTTCTCTAGACACAACATGGCCAAGAAATGCCACTTTATTCAGCCAGAACTCACATTTGCTAAACTTAGCGTAAAGTGAGTGTTCCCTCAGGGTCTGCAAAACAATCCTCGGATGTTCTTTGTGTTATTCATTACTTCTTGAGTAAATTAGGATATCATCAATAAAGATTATGACAAATTTATCCAAGAATTCCTTGAACACCCGATGCATCAAGTCTATAAATGCAGCTGGAGCATTGGTCAGTCCAAAAGGCATCATGGTGAATTCGTAATGACCATACATTGTCCTAAAAGCGGTCTTAGATATGTCTTCCTTATTAATTCTCAATTGATGATACCCGGTCCTCAGGTCAATCTTAGAGAATACCGCAACTCCTTGCAATTAATCAAATAAGTCATCAATCCTCGGTAGTGGGTATTTATTCTTTATAGTTACTTGACTCAGTTGCCTGTAGTCGATGCATAAACGCAATGACACATCTTTTTTCTTTACAAACAACACCGGCGCTCCCCACAGTGAAGCACTTGGTTGAATACATCCGTTATCCAATAATTCTTGCATTTGCACCTTTAGCTCTTTCAGTTCTAATAGGGACATCATATAGGGTGCCTTTGAGATTGGCTCCGTTCTGGGAGCTAACTCAATCATGAATTCTATTTCTCACTCTAGTGGCAACCCTGGCAACTCTTGAGAAAAAATGTCAAGAAACTCACGCACTATCAGAATGCTTTCTAGTTTAGGTTCCTCGGCAATCGCATCCATAACTGCGACTAAGTACGTCTGACGTCCTTCAGTCATCAACTTTGTTGCTTCAAGAGATGAGACTAAAGGAATCGAACTTCCCACAAATTCAAAATTAGGATGGCCTTCCGGGTAGAAACGGATTATCCTACTACCACAATCAACTACCGCTCTTTGCTTACCCAACCAATTCATCCCTATGATCACATCGAAGTCATACATGGGCAACACAGCTAAGTCGATACTCTCTTTACTATCGTCAATTGCGATTTTACAATCAGCACAGCCCAACGAAACCAGCACATTATCCTTCAACGGGGTGGTAACATGTTGAATCACACTCAACGGTTTCAATTCTATATCAACTAAATCAGCAAACCGAGCAAACACAAACGAGTGTGATGCACCAGGATCAAACAAAGCATAGGCAGTTTGGTCACACTAATAAACCGTACCTGTGACCACGCCAGACGTTTCTTCTGCTTCCCTACGTGCTACAGTATAGACCCTTCCCTGAGTTGGGGGTCGGTTCAGATCATTTTGTGGAGTGGCAGTTGACGATCCTGCCTGTAGTCGTTGCCCTTGAGGTCTAGTCATTGGAGCTTGATTCGGACAAGTTCTCATCTGATGGCTCATTTGACCACACTTGAAGCACGCTCCAGTCCTTGCCGAGCAAGGTCCATTACCATGCCTTCATCCATAAAAGTAGCAACTCCAATTCATTAGGTTTGGTGGCTTCACAATGTTCTTCCTTATCGGAGGGACGAAGCGTCTATTGCCAGCCATAGGCCTTTTGCCGGTCTGGCGATCATCTCTGAACGAATCAAACCGTGATCCAGATGCGGCATTTCTCTCTTTCAGAGATCACTCAATCATCTATCCCCGTTCATAGAGTTCCTAATAGGTCCTCAGGTTTAGAGATATCATCTGGCTGTGAAGCTCAGGCCTCAGTCCATCCCGAAATCTCTGCGCTTTCTCTGGGGGATCCTCTACTGGTCGGGGTGCATATCTTGATAATCTGGAGAACTCAGCTTCATACTAGTCTACAGTTAGATGATTCTGACGCAAATGCAAGAATTCTATTTGCTTCCTTTCTCGAGCCATCTCGAAGAAACACTTGTCATTGAATGTCTTAGTAAAGGCATTCCAAGTCAAGGTTGTCCCTTCCGGAGAGATTTCATTCTTGGTGGTAGCCCACCAGTCATTGGCAATCCCTTCTAGTTGATACACTGCTAACAGTACCTTCTCTTCATTTATGCACCTCAGTACTCCAAAGGCCTTTTCTAGTTTCTCGATCCATCTAGGTGCTAGTTCGGGGTCTCCAATCCCATCGAATTGGGTTGACTTCAGCTTGATAAATTGCTCAACCAGTTGGCTCATCTGCCTAGCTACAACAACTTCTTCCTAGGCATTCACTATCTCATTGCCCTGGCCATGATCGTCGTTGTTTCCATTGCCTCCATTATTGTCGTTATTGGTATTGACAGCGGCTATTGCGGCTCTCACCGCTTGAGTTATGGCAATATTCATCTCCTAGGTCTGCTTATTGATGAGGTCGCCAATCCTTTCTAGTGCTCTCAACACTCCGTCCACTCTCGGGTCTTCTGCCACAAGTAACCTTGAACAAAAGGCTCCACTCCTAGATCTTCTAGGTTTTCTAGGCAGATTGCTCATTCTTGTATAGTTTTACTAAGCCTGGACCTCCACAAATCCATTAAGAAGTTGGTAACTCATTCATCCAACCGAGTTCAGAGCTACCAAATTATGACTTAACGGAAACGGTCATAACATAACAACCTTCCACACAACTAATTCCAGAGGCACTTCACTAAACAGTCCATGGTCATTACCCCATTTTGTTCACTTCAACGGTTCACCAAAACTAGCCATGCTCATTTACTCAATAGATCAAAATCTAAATATGACTTTCAGCGCTAGACATGGAACTTAATCCTCATAAATCACCACAATCTTGTCAGGATCAATGTCAGTCACATGCCCCATGTCATATGCCATGTATCTCATGCCTGCCTTATTCTAACAAGTTTCCTAAGTTCTTGCTACCCTTCCTGTCCCAACTTAATCATCCTTATCAGTCTAATCCTCAATCAACTTGGATCGAGCTGACCTTGCTCTGATACCAAGTAGGGCGAGATGTCACGCCCCGCTCCGCAGGCTCGAGCGCGCGACCCCCTGCAAGCGTAAACTCTCGTGCGTCCCAAGATTCAATAGATCGAGAGATGCGAATGATCGAAAGCATGTGGAAGCGATAACATACAAACTCCTTCGTACAAACATTTATGGGGACTTGGATAGCGAGAATACCATGATTACATTTATACAAAACTTCCCACGAGTTCTTATAAAACGCTAGTAGACTAATCTCGTTAGTCGGTAGGAGTGATAGGAGCGGCTCAAAAGACAACCACTGACATCTCCAAAATAAAAACACACCCTCGAGGTCATCAGCAAAATAATAGTCCAGAAAACGGGGATCCCTAGGTCGAGCTACTAGAGTCGTCAGTCTCCTCGGTGTCCTCGGTAGACTTGTATTCCGAAAAAAGTCTCCGAGCATACCTCCACCGTATCCTCCATCGTCTTGTTCGCTGACTGCTCTACTAGATCTCTCTCGGAAGCTTCAATCTCAATGACCTCGTCGGTGTCTTTCAGGGTTGGGGTCCTCTCGGGTATGTTCCTCGAACCAGCTGCTGACCCCTCGAACTCTACAGAATCCCGAGCAAGATGACACTAACTAGGGATTACCCCACGAGTACCACGGTGGGCTTCAGTAGTCCAGTAGTAACTTCCCCTACCCTTTGAAACTAAGCCTCAAACCTATGAGGCTTCCAACTCTTTACACCCTCATCGACCCAAACTACGGTACACTTCCTAACGTACACTGTTCCCTGCCCGTTCGGAAACTCCTCAAAATATGCGGACATCTCTTTCGGGTCACCTAGTCTAATCGGTAACATTCTCATGGCCTAGGATTTGAAAATGAGGTCCCGCAACGGAGTGAGATTTACATATCAATAAGACAGGTCCTAACCCTAGGTTAGGCTGACCGTACACTCAAGTGAATGCAATCATGGACCAAATGCACAAGCAATCACATGAAGCATTCAGCAGTCATGAAATAACATCTAGATACAAACAAGCGTCAAGCACGCATACATGACATTCGTTCTCATAGTTCAGATTAAGCACGCATAGCCAAAACAGGTCATATCTTCCACCCTTCCAAGCCTCCATTATTTCACATCCGCGTTGAGAACGCCTCAGGCTCGGTCCGCGTAATTATGCCTCAGACCATCCCATTGACAAACTTGCGTAAATGCATCAGATTTTTCATTTCATTCCAGGCCCGTGTCGATACATATCAAATTCCGTCCCACATCTCAACGTATGAGGACTTTGGCCATTTCAACGCCGCGTCTCAACGTATCAGGGTACAATTCCACATAACCTCACGTCTCAACGCCTCAGAGTATCACAAATTTCTCAGACTTGCCAAATACTCATTTCAATTCAGAACCTTATGATCAAGTGCAAATTCATGCGACGAGTAACACATCTATGGCATGCGAGACAATTAAATTCAACACTCAATTGTGGAAATCAATTCATAGCACAAGCATTCCACAAACATTCAAGCTACTTACACCTCTCGAGGACGCACAATGGACAATCATACCCTAATTCCTAAGAATCAATCTAATTCACACTCAATTTACCCAATCGAGTCTAATCCTCCTAGCCAATTTTAAAAACTTCTTACCTCAAGCCTAATTCAGCAAAATCCCTCCTTTGAGCACACCAATATTTCTGTCCTAATGGTCCAAGAACAAGTCAGTCGTGCACCTAAGGAAATTTACCCAATCCGTCAATTTTCTCGTCCAATTCGTCAATTCATTAAACATACATCTCATTGACATATCGATTGACATCCTCATACTTCTCAACAATGAAATTCGAGCTCAATTTCAACCCACAACAGCCCCCAACAATTCATTTTGCACAGAATCAAAACGGGGCATTTTTTATTCTATGCATACCTCCCTTGATCAGCCTTTAAACTATCTTAAATCCTCAATTTATTCACTAATCTACTAGCTAACATGTAGTTACAGGAGTTGGGAAGCCTCACCGAAAATTTGAGCTTAAGGCGACGTTAATTGGTCCGCGAATGGCATCGGTTCCTCCAAGTCCTCAACCGGTCAGTTTTTGCCCTTCAAACACAAGATTCATTTGGGGTCAAAACTCCATCAAATTCATCCAAACTTTTTACCACAACTCATTCTACATGTCTCCTAGATGTCCATAAAATTTGGCCAAAAGATTCGAACGTTTTAGGGTCCTACGGAGTCTAAACAGTAGCTTACCTCCAGCTACGATGATTTCCATCGACTTTTGAGAGAATGGCTGGCCGAAGCTCCTCGGTGGGTCAAATGTCGTGATTCAAGTTGAAGGTTGTCGGCAAGAGGATGGTGAAGACGCTGGTGGTTGGCTCAGTGGCTGGAGGTCGCCAAAAGTGGCGGTCGGAAGTGATGATGGTGGCGGGAAGAATCAATCGGCTGGGGAGCTTCTCGGTTTAAAGATGAAGATGAAGAATGAAGAATGAAGAAGAAAATGCAGATTAAAGGTGGTATTCGGCTGAAGGAGTGAGAGAAAGAGAGATGTATACCAATTTGGAGAGTCAACCATGAAGAATGGTAGGTTAAAAGTTGGACATTTAATGCCAACTCTTCATCCATTGACTCTTGTCCATATGTCAATCAATAGCTTATCCAATGGCGGTCATTTTTCTTGATTTTCGGCAGCCTATAGGGTATTGTGATTGACCAAAATGCCATCATCCAACTATTAAGGCAAGGTTAAGGCTTGAGGGGGCAAAATGGTAATTTTACCCTCAACGTCCAGAACGTCGTTTTTTTGATTTCAATTTTCTTCAATAAGGTGACGTCTAATCCAATTATAATGTTGGAATTCTTGATTTTTCATTTTCTAATTTCAAGACTTGTTTCTGAATCACTTCTCTATTAGATGTGATTCCAGCCTATCCCAAACTGACGGGCAGCTTTTGCAGACGTTACGTGTATCGACTCTGTGATTCATATCACACTTAGGGCTCATCAATTCATGGCGACTTTGGTTGTCATGTAATTGCGAGGGTCTATTACTAGTTTCGACGGTCTCGATCGTCGCTATTCAATTTAGTAAAATTTTAAAATTATACATTGGTTAAGCGGCATCACCCGCGTTTCACTCATACAAAGCTAGCAACGCATTCTTTAATCGTTCTTAGATCGGCCTCTTTTGGCTCTAAATGTCCCATCGACAATCTATATGGTCAAAGTGCCATTTTCTATTTGAATTCCCTATGTCCACGTACCTTGTCTCGCGCTAGCCTTTCTCTTTTGGTCAGTTAACTCGAGATTGATCAGATCCGAGCGAGATACAACTGAAAGATATCGTTAGAAATGTTCTCATTAATAAGTCCCGAAATGACAAGAAAATCAGAATGTCACAAAGGGTGTAGGGACCATACTTGCTTTGATGTTCCATTTTCTCAATTCGCATCATTGATGGGTGGTGTAGTGTTGCCCTTGCCAACCATACCTCAAAGTCTTGGCCCAACAAGTAATACTGCAAGTGTGTACTCCAATTGTTACAATTGAAGCTATTGAGTTTCTTGAATGCTTTTAATCGAACTTGAGGAATCTGTCACCATGACTTTGTTAGACTACCCCACACTACACCAAGTAGCCTTGATCCTCGATCAGTCGCTCATAGTCCCCGAGTGTGCACAAACAGAATTTGGACATACTTTGCTCCCTGGCTATCTGCTCACGTACAATGGTCCTTGACCACTTATCTTTGCTTACCACGCTTCGCATTGCTAGTAGGGGTGTAAATGGATCTAGTCAGGTCGGGTTTCGGCTTGGCCCGAACGGACCCAAACTTAACAGCACCGACGTCAGCCCGACCCAAGCTAGCCCGATACTCGAGTTAATCTTCAGGTCCGGCAGGGCCCTTTAAAAAAAATTTCTCTTATTTTGAAAAAAAATAGGAATCAAACTCTATAGTTAAAGGGTTTCGATTTCAGAGAAAATCAAAATTAATCTAGACTTAAATAGTATTTCCTTTTTGGACGGAAGTTGAAACTTAGTTTTTGTCTTAATTTTCGAGACAAACACCTTGATTTCGACCCTTGACAAGTTACTGCTAAAACAGGTTCTCGCCGGTAACCATATACGAGCCACGATTCGAGGTCGATCAAAGCTCTGAACGGCAAACCAAACTGGCCGTCGAACGAAGGACGCGTCGAGGCCCACTTCTGTGTCCACCCTTTTCGTCGTCCTGGCGGCTAAGCCTTGGCCGCGAGCTTGTCCACAGATATGGAGATGCAGTGCAGCGGTCAGCAAAACTTGAAAGTACGAATTCTCTCTATTCCTCTCCATCTCTCCGGCCACCGCCCAACTCGATCATGTCCACCGTCTACATCTCCATCCACCGCTCAAGGCACGATAATTTCCATATACGACACCCACTTCCCCACCATGGCTACCGCAACGTGCTCCGACAGATTCGCGTGCAGATCTGGAATCGCGGAGCCATGGACGCAGCAGACCTTGGAGCGGAGCTATGGCCTTGACTGGCCTTTGAGCCATTTTGGTGTCCATATCAGAAACCGCAGAGCCATTGTCGCGACAGACCTCGGGGCCATGGCCGCCACAGGCCTTGGAGCCATGCCTGCTCCCAGATCTGAAACCACGGAGCCATGGCCGCGACAGATTTGGAAGATGAAGGCAGTCGGCCATGGACAATGCACAAGGGGAACTTCAACACGATGACTGCAGATGGAAGGGACGCGACACGCTGGGACGAGAGTATGGGGGCTCGTGCTCGGGATGCGATGGAGGAGTCGCCGTAGTTTTTTGGCTGTCCTCGATGAGAAGTCGAAGGGAAGGAGATGAAATAGGGCTTGATTGTGTGTGGCGTCTCGTTGAATCGTTCTAGTTCTGCGTAGAGAGAGAGAGAGAGGATGGAAGGGAGGAAGGTTAAATCGGTGGGATTTTAAGTTTCGGGGCTGAGTTAGTCTCATGTTACCGGCTCTTATTGAAACAGCAACATATTTCGGCCCGAAATTTTCCTATATTTTAAGGCCAGGTCGGGTTAGCGCCGGTTATTTTGACACCCCTAATTGTTGGATTCACGGTCCTTGACCACCATGCTCTCGTACTGTAGCCTGCTCCTGGGATCTCGATGCCAAATTTTGAACTTTGCTAAATTAAATGATTATAAGTGCACGCAGTGGCCTCACTTCATTCACAACACCACAACACCAAATACTACACTTATATACACCTCTGCACAAATCTTTCATTTTACTACTTTCCTACACATGCAAAAGAGCAAACGCTCCTATTTGTACGTTGCAAAGTCGGTCATCCTCCTCTGTGTGTCTGTATATATGTTATATTGTAACTTGTTAATATGAGAATATGAAAATAAAAGAAAATTTTTCTACAACCCCACCCCCAATCCCTTTACCAACAGAGTTGCATATCTATTGGTGACGTCGTACAGACATGAAAGCCACTGTTTTGATGTCAAACTTTGGCTAATCCAGTGAAGATGAACTTATGTTGAAAAATTAGTGCTTATTGGGTTTTGTTCATTTGATTTTTGAATGGTCGGTTGAGAATTGAGTGCTTATTGTGATCTATCTTCTGATTTTGGAATGATAGGAGACTTAAGTGTTGAGGGGAGGAAACTATATAGGAAAGAATTTGCTTGACTTTAGAGATGCGTCAAGGGGACATAAAGATGAAGGGTAACAGAATACTACATTGCCCAAAAAGATATATTGAAAAGCACGTGCAAAGGCCATAAATAATACCAATCATCACCTCCAAATGCGACGATTGGATCTAGTGAATTTCTACCTAGATTACTTGGAATAAGAACCTTCAATGAGGTCTTCCTAAAATATTAGAAGCCCGTTGGAATTTTCAGATTGCTTGTGTATAAAGTAGAGTGCTGATTATACATATATGACCCTTTTCATATATATATTTAAAATCGAATTCTTTTTGAAAAATGCAATCGAATTCTTAGATGAATAATATTAAAAGTTGCGTTCCAAAAAAACGGAGAATTCGTAACAAGCAAAACCGTCTTAAAATATGTAAGCTTTCCGCGCTCTATAGTACATTTGATGCAAAATCACGATAACATTAACTTAGGATTCTGAACCTTTTGGACATTTGCTTTTAAGGAAAACAATGAAAATGACACTATTTTTCAGTGTTTTATTGAAGGGTCACGCTTTTTCCATTCCTCTTATGGCTTTGACACTCCCTTTTGTTATATTTTGACCATCTTATCCTTGGTGTGGCCCACCATTTCTCGTACAATTTTATATAGTTTCATTTATTTTCTTGTTAGATCAAATCTTATATTTTGTTTCTTTATTTTTCCCTATGTCACTTTCCTTCTTTTTTTCTTTCTTTTCGTATTTCCCCCTCGTCTCTCTATTTTCTCTTTAGCAGACCATTCTTACTCTATTTATCCCGCTTCTTCTTCCAGAAATCCTCTTGTCCTTTTGTTTCTTTCTTTTCATGACTCCCACTTGTTTCTCAGTTTTACTTACGAGTCGTGTTTTTAATGTAAAAATCTCTTATTGCGTCTACGTGCAAGAAAGGGAAGAAAGATAAGAGAGAGAATCGTCCCCTATTTTATGGAAGAAGAAAAGAGACTTGGTTTCAACCTCTTACAGCATCGTCCTCTATTTTCCTCAAAAAAGGAAAAAAAAAACGACACTTCTCATTATCACATTTCATGATGTAAAAGTCTTCTATCCAGGGAGAAAAGAGGCTCTCTAGGGAGCTCACCGGCGAGTCCAATGTCGTGCTAATGGATTAGCATAATAGACAATAAATTGAGGATGTCGCGATTTCTAGAATAAGATGGAGGGGGAGGCATAGAGAGGGAATGGCCTAAAAGAGAGAAAATAGATAGATGAGTAGGGGGTGTGGTAAGAAAATATAAGAGAGAAAACAGAGAGACTAGAGCGGCATGTGGAAAGAAAGAAGAAGAAGCAAAATAAAAAAAATAGTCACAAAAAAAAGAAAATCATATAAAGTGGTACTAGAAGTAGTGGGCCATTAAAGGACAAGATGGTCAAAACGCACATAAAAAGGAATATCAAAATCATAAGAGGAGTGAAAAAAGCGCAATCCTTTTTTGAATCCTCAAAATGAATTGAAAAGTATTTTCTCCTCTTTTGGTAACGAAAATATAATATAATTTTATGCGTTATCATGTGGCTAAAATTGATGATGTGGATGTTAGCACTAACGTGGGCAATTTTTATAAATTTTTCAAACAAAATTAGTTTTTTATTTTCTTTCCTTTCCTTTTTCATTCTTCCTCCGCCACAAATTGCCATAGAAGAGCTCGAGTTCACCAGCCTCTGGCGATGCTAGAACTCGCTAACTAGTGAGGTGGAGCCTTCTCGTGATCCGCCGCTCGCCAACAAAGGAAGAAGGCAAAAGAAGGGGTAAGAACAATACAAGTGCTTTAACTTTTGTACAAAGATAACTTGAGTGTCATAACTTTTTTTTCGCTTAGTTGAGAGTCAT
The DNA here is from genome assembly GCA_028455895.1 of Rhodomyrtus tomentosa. Lineage (NCBI taxonomy): Eukaryota > Viridiplantae > Streptophyta > Magnoliopsida > Myrtales > Myrtaceae > Rhodomyrtus > Rhodomyrtus tomentosa. The sequence goes on along the minus strand of JAPCWY010000003.1, from coordinate 39,471,922 downwards.
GAATTTAAAAAATGATCAAGTGAGAACCACTTTCGACGAAAGTCGATCACTTGAGTATCAATTTCAGCAAATCGTCCTACGTGGACTTTTTAATTTTTATTTTATTTATTTTTTAATGACATTTCACACTAGTCAACCGGTCAACGCACATACCCTATCTCTCTCTCTCCTGTCTGCTCCATCCTCCTCTTTCGTGCGACCAACTCCTCCTCAGCCGAACACCACTCCTTCATGCTCCCTCTTTAAGCGACGCCAACATCATCCAACCACCACCGCCTCATACCAGCACTGTCTTCGATCCGCCACCACTGCTTTAAGCGACCACCATCCCAGTCGTCCGCACAGAGTCCCTGAGAGCCAAGACCCTATCTTGGCTTCAATGGGCTACTCCAGCTATATCGACCATTGATGCCACTTCTTCCAACCTTGCCATCTTCCTTCGCCATTGTCCCGCTACCACTCCGACTCCACTCTAACCATCGCTTGCCGTCGGACAGCCGTGAAACAACACCTCAACATCTTTGCCTTGTTTTTTCTTCGCCTGACCTTACGACTGCTACAGCTGCTCCAACTTCGCTTCGGCCACTTTCGACCACCACCTCGTCACTCCTCTATCCTCAGCCTCCACACCATTGCCACAAGCCGCCGCATAGTTGTTGGACAGCCTCACGAACCACCCTTCCCTATTTTCGTTCTGGTTCTCCTATATTCAATGATGGGGCTATTTTGCCGCCTTTGATCACCGTTTGTCGCTCATCACTTCGTCCATTGGTCACCCTCAGGTCGCCCATCCTCTCTCGAACCTAGCGGAAGCCGATTGGCACCTATTGAGCCACGAATAGCCTAGGCCAGAACTCCCCTGTTTTCACGTCGTGCCTCCCCTGTTTCGTTGGGGCCGCGATGGCCATTGCTCAGGGCCATCACGACTTGCTGGGGCAAGGCGGGCTTGCCCATGCCTTGGCTGAGGTCGCGCGACCTCGTCATCTTCTCACGTGGCTTCTTTGAGGCTACTGGGGCTTCGGACGCGATGAATACGAGTTTGGTGTGGATCTGAGATTGCTGTGGGTGGCCTATGTTTTCTGTACTCCAAGACAGAGCATCTATGTGTGAGAAGAGTGTAGGGGAGACATGAAATCAAGGTATGGATCTTGATCGTGACAACGCCAAAAAAACTTCACAAGAAAAGTGGCGAATCCTACCTTTGACAGAGCCGACCAACTCGATGAAGAGCTTCATGAACTTGCGAGGGCCCTCACCCAGATCTGTCGTGGCCTCACCAGGACAGGGCGAGTCGGCCATGTTCCCTGGGCTGCCCATTGGTGGCCAATGAGGTCCAAGGCAAGGCGAGCCTACCTAGACTTGGCCGGTTGATGGTGGTCGATGAGGGTCGCCGAGGGCCTGTCGACCTTGGGCAAAAGCCATGAAAGAAAAAAATAAAAAAAATAATGAAAAATTACCACTGTATATTAATATATTTGGAAAAATGGTTCATTGGTGCCACATAAGCTTTTTGGATTGCCACCTCAGCTTTTCCGGTTGCCACGTAAGCGATGACACCTAAGCGATCAATTTTTGAAAGTTATGGTACTCAACTGAGCGAAAATAAAGTTGTAGCACTCAAGTGATGGCCGTACAAAAGTTAAGAAACTTATACTATTCTTAACCCCAAAAGAAAAAAGGAAAAAATTAAAAAGTTAAAATTAAAAGGAAGTGGAATGAGGAAAGATGAGGAGTAATGATCTCCTTTTTTCTAAAATGGGAAATCATTTTCCCACTTTTGAAGTTTTGTTTTGGCAACAGTACAACATAAATGCTAATATTTATGTTACAATAATCTCTGTACATAAATATTAATATTTTTTCTATATTTCTGCCATTTTTTTATTGATGAAATTTTTTTCCTTCACTAGTTTACTTTCTGTGAACTAAGGGCTGGAATATCTGAAAAACATTTTCTAGAAAATAGTTCTCTACAACGGAGCAGTCTAAGTAAGTTAGGACAATTCTGACAACCACAACAAAAGTCAGTTAGGACAAAACCTTATTATTTTAGTCACCGGACTAAAAGAAGACAGATGGTCGGTGATGGTCTCATGTCCACGAAAGATCAATAAAGAGCTGATATTTCAACGCAAACTACCACGGTGAATTTTATCAATTCCCATTTGATTATTGCCTGCGCCTACTGGTCGCCTCAGCAAATAATCAATAAGGAAATTATTCATGAAGAACAGGACGAAGCAACGTTAGCTGCCCATTAGTCAATTGCTTTCTTTGCTGGCTGATTTAATTAATTCACGACCTTAGAATAAAATCACATGGCCTAAAGGCGTATATCCACTATTCAAATCCCTATAAAGAGGCCTAGATCTCTTCCTTCTATCTCCAACGATCATCAAGAGAGAAGAAGCATCAATGGCCACATCCTCTAGTTCCCTTTTATTTTCTTTGATCTTGTGCTTGGTCTCTTCCCAAACCCTAGCCACCACAAGCTTTCGGCTCGAAGCACTCGTTATTCCCGTGACCAAAGACTCCTCGAAGCTCCAATACACAACCCAAATCAAGCAAAGAACCCCACTTGTGCCCGTTAAGCTGACTATCGATGTCGGTGGGAATTTCCAGTGGGTGAATTGCGAAAGCGGTTACGTGTCGTCTTCCTATAGGCCGGTCTCTTGCGACTCTCCGATCTGCAAGGCTTCTGGGTCGGGTGCTTGCGAGACGGCATGTTACTCTCCTCCTGGACCCGGGTGCTACAACAACACCTGCAGCCATATTCCTGACAACCCGCTAAGCAGCATAGGCATTGGCGGTGGCGAGATGGCCTCTGACACCGCCGTCCTCCAGTCCACCGATGGGAGGACGCTTGGGAAGGCAGCCGTGGTGCCAGGGGTGGTCTTCACGTGCGGGACAACTTCTCTGCTCGAGGGCCTGTCCGCTGGTGCTCTGGTGAGTTTCATGTGATTATACATTCTGGACACGACGAGGGAAAACAGCATGACAAATCGCCGGATATATGACTTACGAAATACTGCTTGGAAAAAACAAAGGTGTTTGTTTATCTTTTTACCACTTTTATGCACAAATATGATAGGCCACAACTAATTGATATTTTCTTGCACTCCAGGGAATAGCGGGGCTCGGACGATCTGAAGTGTCCCTCCCTGTCCAATTTGCTTCTGCTTTCAAATTTCCGAAAAAATTTGCCATGTGCTTGAGCTCTTCTTCAAGCTCCAGTGGTGTCATATTCTTCGGCAATGGGCCATACGTGTTCCTTCCTAATGTCGAGGTCTCTAAGTCACTCATGTACACCCCGTTGATCCTGAACCCAGTAAGCACGGCAGGATCTTATTTCGAGGGTAACCCATCAACCGACTACTTCATAAACCTCACCTCCATCAAGATCAATGGGAAAGCGGCCCCACTGAATGTGGCCTTACTGAACATCACTGACGGCAACGGAGGGACGAAGATCAGCACCGTCAAGCCGTACACGGTGATGGAAACGTCGATTTTCGAGGCCTTTGTGAAGTTGTTCAGACATGAGGCCAAGAACTTGACAAAGGTCTCGTCTGTTAAGCCATTCAAGTACTGCTTTAGCTCCGAGAACACTCTGAGCACGAGAGTGGGACCGGCCGTACCGATCATCGATCTGGTGATGCACAGCAGCAGGGTTTATTGGAGGATCTTCGGAGCCAATTCGATGGTGCAAGTGAAGGAAGATGTCATGTGCTTAGGTTTTGTCGACGGCGGTTCAAACCCGAGAACGTCCATTGTGATTGGTGGCTATCAATTAGAGGATAATCTTGTCCAGATCGACTTGGAGAAGGCAAGGCTTGGATTTAGCTCCTCTCTTCTATTCAAGCAAACTACCTGTTCCAACTTCAACTTCACTTCCAGCGCGTGATCGGGGATCTGTTTATTGAAGAGATCAATAAACTAAACGAATGTTGTATTGGTAATTCTTGCGGATTTTAGTGAAAATAAGCTGCAAACCGTTTGTTATTGCGACCCACCTATTGGTAGCTCAGTTGGTTAAGGTGCACTTGGGATTTGTGTGGTTAGGCGCATTGATCCAGGTTCGATTCTCTAGATGAGCACCATGGCAGCGGGTTGCTGTGCCAGTCTTTCTCGAGGAATAGTCGTGGTGCGCATAAGCTGACCTGGATACCTTGGTTATATAAAAAAATGTTTGTTATTACAGCGAATGATAAATTAAATGAATGTTATACAACTTATTGCTTAAGAAAAATGGTATTTTTCTTGTGCAGATCAATACATGGATAAATTCCGACAGTGAATCATCTATCTTAATACTACTATTGTACTTTCTTCGCAAGAATCATTCATAATGTAGATTCTCTTGCGGGGAAGTTTCAATGTTAAAATGCCAAGACCTAACACTTTATACATGTGGTAGGTCTATGACCAGGCAATTTCTGTTCATCAACTTTATCCGTACAGTCAAACATGACTTTATTTTTGGCCACTGATTCAATATATATATATATATATATATATATATATATGTTCACACCGCCATTACAGGAAAATTTATTAAATTATATCTCCAATTTAAGGGATCGAAACTTTGATGGTTGCGGTCATCTTTTTCGGTGCGTGAAAAACAAAGAAATAAGATTTCTGAAGATGCGGTCCGGTCAAACCAAATCCTCAAAGGAATTTTAAAAGGGACAAGGAAGTTTCCTTCAATCTCAGGTGAACTTGTTGGTTTGGGCTAACTTTCTTTAGTATTATGTCTTAGCTAGTGAGATATTGATTTTGTTGGTCAGAAGAGAATCAATCGTGATTTTGGAGTGCCGTTCGTGCGTGGCCTGGCGCCGTGACATAAGAAGTGGGCCGCATCATTCGAGCAATCACGTGACACTAATAATGTAAATTTTGGGCGTAATTTGAAATTGAGAGATATTTGAATGTGTAAACGATTGTAACTCTACAACTCTCCTATAGTTTAGTAGATTATTTGCTCTTAGACAAAGTAGGTACCGACAATCGGACTGAATTACATAAGTCTTTTATATGTTTTATTGTTCCTTGTTTATTTGCCTAGTGATCTCATTCTCTCGCATTATTTAATTGAAAGATTCGTTAACTTTTGCACTATTTCTCCAACATTTGGTATTGGAGCTAAGGATAAGATTTTCTAGATTTGATTTGGGATTTTTGCTTGTTTAACCGTGGTTTGGAATTTCTATTGTTGCAATTTCTTTTGGAGTGGAATTAGAAATTAAGATGTTTGATAGGAGGAACATCTTTTGGTTGTGAAATGTTAACGTGACTGCGCTATTAACAATCCAAAGTTTGGCTACGGTGTTGGATGGCAATACTAAGTTGTCGGAAAAGATGAAAGATGCCATAATGTAAAATTAATGGCGAGAGCAAAGAGTATAATCCCATTGACCTTATTGGATGAGATGCTCAAGGAAGTAGATGTTGCAACGTTGTGAACTCGGGCCCTCTAATCAAGGGTTTAAAACAATCTCCTATATATGATGAAAATGATGTTTTAGTTTCATTATGTTGTAGGCACTTCTATTAGAGCCCACTTAGGAAAACTTTAACAACTCATGAGGAATTTGATGACTGTCAAAGAGGTCATAAGTTACGAAATAGGGCATGATGTTGTTGGCTTCTCTACTAGAGTCATGGGAGCATTTTACCGATTTAATGTTACAGTGGCATACTATGATTATCTTGAAAGAGGTAAAATTTGCCTTGTTCTCTAATGAGTGGCTGAGGAAGTTGTGAGATAATGGTAGTTGTAGGACGTAGTGCAGGGATTAATAAATCAAGGTAGAAAATCAACATCGGGATTACAACGTTAGAGGTAAAAATAAGCTAAAATCGTACCCTAAAAAGTACAAAGGCCGCGTGAAATACTTTTTTTTCCCCAAGCGTGAAGTACTGTAAGGATCTATTTGGTAATAATTCTGTTTCCGAAAGCAATTTCTTAGCAAAAATGGTTGTTTCTAATTTTGTTTCCGAGAACAGAGATAGTAGATTCTTTTGCATCTTCTTTTTGTTCCAAATCTATTCTTTAGCCACTGATCTATTCTAGGCAATAGAAAAATTAAGTGACTTTACCAAACAAATTTTGTTCTTTTCCTTTGTCGGGGAACAAAAAAACATGAGCATTACCAAATAGGCCATAAGTGTCTCAAGGAGGGCACATGAGTAGAGATCCTTATAACTGAAAAACAGGGCTGATGTCCATAATGTCACTATCAATGCAGCAAGTATTGCAGAAGAGAGAACTAATTATGTGGAGCAAAATTGTTTGTGGCTACCGACTCGTCAGTATATGAATGGATGCTAGATTTACGGTGTTATTATCATATGATACCTCATAAAAATTGGTCTACTACTTACCAGACTATAAATATTGGTAGAGTTATGATGGGAAGTAATGCAATATGCAAGATTATGGGTAGAGTTAGTTCAAATTTGGATGCAACAACAAGAACTTATTTCTCTAGGGACACTCAGATGGCATTGCGTTCAAGCATACGTTGAGAGTGGAGTGTTAAAGATTGCTCAAGGTGCCAAGATAATGATTAAAATAAAGAAGGTGAATCCTCTATTTCATATACTATGAGAGACCAGGCAAGAGCCGCTATAGTTCCATCAGAAGAGTCAGACACAAACCCAACTCGGTTATAACATATGCGGTTGGGGAACATGAGTGACGCTAGCATGAATATGCTGAGTGGGAGGGGATTGCTGAAGGGTCAGAGAAAACAGAGAAGCTAGACTTGTGATGGCAATGCACCTTTAGGAAGCAGCAAGCCTAATTAAATTCGGTACATCTATATATTCGAACAAACAACTAGTTGATTACATTAACATCGCTCTGAGCTCGCGCTTTCTATCCCTGCAACCACTCACTTGTGGTCCGACCAAGAGGTCACATCATCGAAACGCAGCCTATCTCCATTCCCTACGCATCGTGCCTCGAAGCCATCCCAGACCACCTACATAACTCATGATCCGGCCATCTTCCTCTAGATGGTGCATCAGGTAACTGATGCTAGGTTGGGCTGCGCGGGGCTTCGAGTGTTGGCGACGATCCTCAAGCTAGAGACGCAAAGGCTTAAACATCCGACCAACCAACATGAGCAGCGATATCGACTCTCGCATCGTCCGATGAGAGAGATAAGATGGAAGGTGGGACTCACACAAGACAAGAAAAGAAAAACCAATCAGACACCACATTTGAAAGAAAGGAAAAGGGAACAAATTTGATAGAATATTAATCGAGGATGCTGAAAAAGCGAGACCCATTAAGGATAAGGATAGCCAATGTATTAACTAAAGAAAGAATAGAAAAAACACGGCACAATCAATTCCCACGAGACTCCTTTTCCTTTTTGAAATTGAAGTCTATGTTGTCGTCGGAGGGGGGGGATCTCTGAGGTGTTTTTTTTTTATTTTTTTTTGTCTAAATAGTGAGGATGCTTAATGTGCATGAAAACTTACTAGAGACATACGTATTAGTCTGTCTTTTGCTTTTATAAACAAAGAATATCCCGAGCCGTCATCCATGAGAGTCTAGGAAGACTCATTTTTTGTGATTAATTCTTGCGGATTCGGGTTCAAGTTAGGATTCTCACTTATATGTGAGTGTGATTGAGCAATTTTAATTTTAACTTTGCTTATTACATCTAAACCATCCCGTCTATCTTTTCATTTCTTCACGCTTCCGCGATACTCATAAAAGTATATCTATAAGCTTCATCACTCATTCGGCTAGATAATAGTAGATAAGTAAACCATATTTTTCAAATGGAAAGGATTTGCATAATCCACGATCCTATTTTCCTATGAAACAATTATGAAGACGTGTTGAGTTTCATCTTTTACACCATGGAACTTTTCATGTCACGTGACGCTGGTCTTTGGCGCTGGAGCAGCCTTGCGTGTACCCCACTGGTGCTAATAATGAATGTCCTTTTGTGCCATGTGATTTTACTCCACATCATGAATTAATTATTCAAGTACCGACATATTAGTTGATCAAATATAGGCAACCATGACTCAGACATCCATCGAACCTTTCTTTGTCGTGTAGTAGAGAAACGGAGTCCAATTTCCTCGACTCGACTCTTAATAAGGGCTTTGTCGTCTCGTTCATGAATGAAGTACATTGATTAGTAAGAGACGAGTAGGCTTTGGCATAATCTAATGAGAAGGATGCCAAATTTTTTTTTAAAAAAAAAACTACTTTTATCGAGCTTGAATAGACTAATATTATTGAAAAGAACACTCAAAATTGCTGTTAGAAATGAACCAATTTCCCATGAGAATGTAAACCTTCAAGAAAAGAGTTGATAAATTTAGAGTGCATTTATTGACAGATGTAAACAGAGTAGAAAATGTTATATGGGTGGCACAATCAATTAAATTAGTTTTAATTAAATTAAATTCTACGTTAAAATTCTGCTTGGACCTGTAAGTGAGTTACTCACAGACATTGCGAAAAAAAAAATGTCTAAGGGTGGGAGAAAATGGTATCAACTTGGAATGGTTCGACCAGTGATGCGACATCCTCTAGCTCTCGCAGACAAATTCCTCGTCAATCATGTGCAAAATCAATCCTCAATCAGGGCAATGAATCAAATTTTCTATACATAGGAGTTTTGATAACAGGATCGTAGAATCAACACTTGGTTCCACAGCTTTAGAACCCTTGATTTATGAGGACATCATTTCTCTATAGGAAAGGTTGTTTATGTATATTGAAATAATTAATCGAAATCCTTGATTTATGAGATGAGGACATCATTTCCGTATATTTTTCATTAATCACTCATTTTATATAGTAATTAACCCTTTGGATATAATCACTGGGGATTGCCCGAGTAGCTAGGGGAGGTGGGGAGTTCGAATACTCAAGGGGGGGGGGGGGGGACGGATTAAGATGGGGACATGTGAGGAGGGAGCATCATTCCACGACTTGCCTTTTAGATATAGATTAATGAACAACCAATTTTTGTCGTTCAATCTTTTTGTTGTTCAGGCCTTGTCCCTTTTGATTTCACATGTGTTTGTTCTTTTCTCTACCATATTTTATTATACTCATTTGATTTTACCATATGTTATGTATGTTAACACAAACCTTTACTTTTTCAAGTATTGGTAAAAGTTAATTTATTATTCTTTAATTTTCGAATTTGGTTTTCGTTTTCTATTGCAACTAAGGTAAAATAAATATTTCCTTCTTATGAAATGTAAGATTTTAAGAAAGTCATGTGCATTGCACGTGCTAACTAAAAAAATAAGAAACAACAAAATTAAAGTCGAGGCTATTAACTAGTAGTTGAAGGTTTGGCTGCTAAAGTGTACTACCCCAAGTTCAAAGGGTACTGTGTAGTTTCCTCTCGTTACTATCTCGTGATTCTCGATTTATATCTTATCATTCGAGGTAGAAACGTCGACGATCCATGCGAATCTACGAAATATAGAACCACAGTGTATCTATTGATTCACTTCCTAATTTTTTTTCATTTAAATCAAATAACTATGTAGTTACTTTATAAAATTTTATCCAAAATTAAAGACGAATTTTCAATGCACATTAAAATACATTAAAATACATAATTTTTTTTAGTATGTCATAAATAAAACATAAATTTTAATATATGATGTTTGAAGTTAGATTGAAGTATGAAACAATTCTCATATTAAGAACTCATTTTTTTCTTTAAATGTTGCTTTGTCAAAAATACATATAAACATAGTAGTCAAATAACCAAATTATACACTGACAAAAAAAAATTATCCTCCTTAATACGAAGTATAATTCCTTCACTATCATTTTGTAGCTTATGTCCTAAATCCAAGTGAGTGTTTGACTCCAGCTGACGCAACATTCAGCAAAGAAAAACAAGTAAATCTTGCTTGAGAGAGAAATCTCGAAATTCAATATCAAATAATATATTGTGTCTGTTCAAACATCATAAAACACAATTTATATGTTAAAAACCTATCCGTACTAAAATTCTGGATACAAAACTCAAAATTGTAAAATTGCCACTAGTAGTAAAATAAATTCGAAAATACCAAAAAAATAAAAAAAAATCCATCTAAACCACCCTAAATTGCCAAAATCTATCGCAGTTCATGGCCAAAGGCCATGAGTATTGATCAGAAGATCGTTTCACTTCAACTAACTGAATTTAAGCTCGATCAGAATTAATCCCCCAGAAATTCTGGTGCTAGGCACATCATCGCTTCGACTTCCGTTTGAGTTTTTACTTGTTCAATCAATCCAAAAACGCACTGCTAATACTTGCCACATCATTCACCTCCACTTGAGAAAAACTCATTCTCAAGTTAGATTGAGGATCTGGATTCAACGTCTTATTGGATTCATGAAACAAAGACAAATCAGCAACATTAAAAGTATTAGAAATGCACATGCTACGTGGAAGGTCTATAACATAAGCATTATTGTTGATCCTCATGCCGATAGTATATGATTCGTACTTCTTTAGCAGCAACTTCCTATAAGAACCAGATGGTAACCGCCCTTTATGAAGGAACACCATAACCTGATTGCCTATGGCAAATATCTGTTGTCGTCTATGTTTATCTACTACAGCCTTACACTTTCGATTAGTTTCCTCTAACTTATGTTTAACTTCCTATTGCACCTCAACAATTTGTTTACCCATGTGATCGACCGCAACACTCTTTTCCACTTTCTTGGGCAATTGAATTAAATCTAGAGTATGTTGAGGCGCCTTTGTATAAACAATAGAAAAAGGTGACCTGCTAGAAGAACTACGAACTGTATTATTATAAGCAAGCTCTGTCCGTGATAAAGTGACATCCCACTGCTTTGGCTTATCTCCATAGATACTTCGAATCAAGTTGCCCAGAGTTCTATTGACAACCTCTGTTTGCCCATTAGTTTGCGGGTGAGTTGTGCTACCGAAGTTCAAAGATGAATCAAATAGCTCCATAAAGTCCGCCAAAAGTGCCCGAGAAATTTACAATCCCTATCCGAGGTAATAGACTTAGGGACACCACGCAAACGAACCACTTTCTTAAAGAACAATCTGGTTGCACTTACCACATCAGAAGTCTTTCTACAAGGAATGAAGTGAGCCATCTTGAAAAATCTTTCAACCACAATGAAAACAAAATCCACGCCTCTTTGCGTCCGAGATAATCCAATCACAAAATCCATGGATAGATCTTCCCATATATTTTCAAGAACAGGCAAGGGTATACAAACCTGTATTTTTAGATTGCCCCTTGGCAGTTTGGCAAACATAACGCTTCTGCACATACATGCTGACATCTCAATGCAATTGGGGCCAGTAAAATCACTCCCGGACTGCAACAACAGTTTTCTCATGATCCAGGTGTGCAGCCAATCCACCATCATGTAAATCACAAATAACCTTATCTCGTAATGATGTTCAAGGAAGAAAAAGATGATTGCCATGCATTAAGTAGCCATCATGCACATAAAATTATTGCATATGTTGATTAGCAGCACACGACTCCCAAATATGTCCAAAGTCATTATCACCGACATAATAGATCTTTTAACTGCTCAAAACCCAGAATGTCTTGGCTTATTGTAACCAACAAATCAACCATCCTGCTCAACGCATCTGCTACAACATTATGCACACCTTGTTTGTGCCGTAATCTGAAAGGAAACGATTTTTTTTAAAATTGACACTATTGCGCATACATATCTTTGCTAATCCTCTTTTGACTATTCAAATATTTTAAAGCTTCATGACTTGAATATAGCACGAATTCTTTCTCAATCAGATAATGCTTCCATGTCCTCAAAGCTCTTATGACAGCATAGAATTTTTTTTTATCATAAGTGCTCCACTTCTGTCTCACTTCTCTAAGTTTCTCACTAGAATAACAAATTGGCTTACGTTCTTGGGACAAAACAACTCCTATACCAACTTCACTGGCATTACAATCTACCCCAAACAACTTATCAAAATTAAGTAATGCCAGAACAAGCGTAGTACATAATTTTTTCTTCAAAATAGCAAAACTATTCTCGACTTCCCTCCCCGTAAAAACTTACCTTTCTTCAGGCATTCTGTAATTGGGACTACGATAGCACTAAAATTATTAATAAATCGCCTATAAAAGGTAGCCAACCTATGAAAACTCATAACTTTAGAAACTGTTCTAGGAGTAGGCCACTCTCTAATTGCCTTTACCTTTGCTTCATCCACCTCTATTGCCTCAGCAGTGATAATAAACCCCAAGAAAAGCAACTTATTGGTTAAGAACTGCATTTCATAAGATTTATATACACCTTATTAATTTGTAAAGCTGTCAACACCTCCCTCAAGTGCATCAAATGGTCATCCTCAGTCTTACTATAAATCAAGACATCATCAAAATAAATTATGATGAAATTGCCAATAAAAGACTTTAGAACATGATTCATAAACCTCATGAAGTTGCTCGAAGCAGTAGAAAGCCCGAACGGCATCACCAACCACTCGTGCAACCCTTTCTTTATCTTGAAAGCGATTTTCCACTCATCTCGAGGCCAAACATGAATCTGCTGATAGTTATTCTTCAAATCTAGCTTTGAAAACCACTTAGCCCCGTGGAACCTATCTAGCATGTCATCCAATCTCGAAATTAGAAACTTATAGCCTACGTTATCTTGTTGATGGCCTTGCTGTCTACACACATCGTCTAGCTTTCATCTTTCTTGGGTGTTAACAAGGCAGGAATAGCACATGGGCTCATGCTATCCTGAACGTGCCCCTTTCACAACAACTCTTCCATCTTCTCCTTTAGAATCTCACTCTCTTAGGGCTCATCCTGTAATGCGATAAATTAGATAGACTAGCACCATGAATTAAGTCTATATGGTGCTGAACATCACGCATAGGCAACAACCCATCCGAAATCTCCTTTGGCATCAGTTCATCAAACTCCTTTAACAACGGTTTAACTGATTCGGGCTACTTCTATACTTATATTTGAGCCTCTGACCAGATGCTGATTTCACTATCAGCGCGTGAATCTGTCGGGTCTCCTTAACTTCAGCTTCAAATTTCCCTGTAAGGGTAAGGAAATTATTCCCAATAATTTGTTTTCCTCTCTTCTTCAGGGGCAACAACGTGTACTTTATTCCATCCTTCACCAGATTATGTTGATTGCTCCTTCCTAAATACTGTGCATATATATTGTGGCATTCTGATTTTCAATCAACTTCAGACTCTGTAATAAGAAGTTTATTTATATCAAGCGATGTATTTCAGTTGTATTCCGCTCAAATCTGATCAATTTGAGTAGCCTGACCAAAGGAGAAAGGCTAACGCAAGACGAAATACGTGGATCTAGACGACTCGAATAGAAAATGGCGCTTTGACCATAAGGATTGTCAAGGGGATATTTAGGACTGCAAAAAGGCCGATCTAAGAACGATTAAGGATTACCATGCGAGCGTTATACGATTGGAGCGCGGGTGATGCCGCCTAACCAACGTACGATTTGCAAAATTATCCTAAATCGAACTGTAACGATCGAGACCACTAGAACTAGCGATAAGCCCTCGCAATTACATGACAACCAAGGCCGCCATGAATTGACGAGCTCTAAACGTGATGAGAATCACGGGGTCGATACGCGTATAGTCTGCAGAAGCCGCCCGTCAGTTCGGAATAGGTTGGAATCACGTCTAGTAGAAGGAACGATCAGAATTGAGTCATGAAAAGTTTGAAAAAGGAAAATCAAAAATTCCAACGTCAATTGGATTGGCCGTCGCCCTATCGAAGAAATTAGAAACAAGAAAAAGGACGTTCCGAACGTCGGAGGTAAAAAGACCATAATGCCCTCAAGCTTAGGACTTGTCTTTATAATTGAAGGAAGGGCAAAATGGACATTTCTCCCCCCAAACTGCTGAAAATTGAAGAGCAATTGATGGCCATTGGATGCCCTTGAGAAGAACAATTGCCAAGTGTCACAAATCCAAGGGTGGTAGATCAGCTCACATTAAATGCCCACCTACCAATCACTTCAAATTAATTAAAATTTTGGGGATAAACCAACTCTCTTTCTGCTCCCTCTCACTCCTCATTCGGCCATTTTTTCTCCCCCAAAGACCAGACCAAGCTTCTTCTTCTTCTTCTCTAGTTCCTGTTTTCGCCAACCCCGTCGGACGTCGCCGTTCGGTCCGTACAACCGCCACCTCTGGCCGTCCCCTGCTTCCGACCGACCACCCAGACGTAGTCCCACGTCTTGCCGATGTCCTCCAACCTGAATCAGGTCATTTGGAGCTATGAGGAATTCGGGACAAGCATTCTCCCACAGATTGATGGAATCTATTCCAATTTGAGGTAGGTTCGGTTCTGAACCCTTTAGACAGCCGAAAACTTGGAATCTTTGGCTAAAATTTTGGGGAGATCAAGTAGACATATAGATGGTTCTGTGGTAAAAATTTGGGATTTATTTGATAAGTTTTTGACTATGAACCACTCTTGTACATTATGCCCAGAATCTACCGGTATTCTGTATTTGAGTGCTCCGGCGACTTCCGACGACTTTTCGGCAACCACGCGACTTGAAACTCACGGTGAGACTTTCAAACTCTTAGGTAGACATTATAAGAGGTAGAATGGTGTATATTTGATGGATTTGAGATAGATTAAAGCCGGTTGGACCTGGCATGAATAGAACCGAATGGAACCGGTTCAATGCCGGGCTAAATCGATTCTGTGGAGGGCTGAATAGGCTGAGATTATGTTGTAATTTGGTGTGTATGATATGTTAAGATGATGAGGAGTATGTTGTGAGTGATTTGAATGGATGAATTAAGGAATTAGACTTGGAATTTTGACAAATCGATTGGTTAAACTAGGTTGCGCGACAAGTCGGCTTTGGGACTTGGATTGGCCGAACCATAGGAGACTCAAGGAGGGGGAATTTGCATTGTTAAGCGGAGGTAAGGAATTTCCTAAATCGAGGCTAGGGAGATTGGACTCGATTAGATAAGTCGAGGGCCGAACGGAACGATTTATGAGAAAACCCTCGCATGTAATAGCTTGATGTGCCCTTGGATGTTATAGAATGATTATTTGACCTAGCCTATGTGTGAATTGTCTGAGTGCCTGAGTACTATTTGAATTGAATTGCATGCCACGACATTTATTAAACATAGTATCATGCGCATTGGCCATTGATTATGAAATTTGATTTTTTTAAAAATCAAGTTAATTGATATAATGTGGCATGAGACATGATTGTGGCATTGCATGGCATGGCCCGGAGGCGTATGAGACGCGGGGCGGAGGTTGAGACCCTAATGCGACGAGGTCGCAGGGTGGATTATGAAAAAGTGGCGCCTTAATGCGACGGAGTCGCGGGGTTGAGATAGCCACAGTCCTGATGCGATATAATCGCGGGACAGAATACGAGCTCATAGACTCTGCCTGAAAATTGAACCGGGGCTTGATGCGTTTACGCGGGCCGAGCCTGATACGATCTAATCGCGGGCTAGAGAATGAGGCGGGCAGAGGTTGATTGATATGGTGAAGTGACAGGCCGAGCATATACGTGCAACTGTGTGTGACATGAGAATATAAATGCATGCATATCCTCTATACATTATTGTTTATTGAATCATGAATGTCATACCTACATGAGCCTATGAGTTGGATAGGTTGAGTTACTTGACTGCCTGAGTGGACGGTCAACCTGACCTAGGGTTAGGTTTTTCTTACTGAGATGTGTATCTCACCCCTTTTGAAAAAATTTTACTTTACAGATTCTAGGCAGTAGCTATGTGGCCTATCAGGTTCGGGGACCCGCAGGAGATGACAACGTATTACGATGAGTTCCCCGATAGGCAGAGAAATATATACATAAGGAAATGTACAGTAGTTTGGGTAGGTGAGGACAAACCTGGCCGGAAGCCTCATCGGTTTGAGGCTTGGTTTAAATAGGACGGGGATAGGAAGGTCGGGTCGTTGAAGCCCCATGAGGTTTTAGAGGGTATCATAACTCCTTGGTGTCAGACGATAGCAGACCAGGAGTTTCCCGAGGGCTCAATGGTTGGGTCGAGGAACAACCCGGAGCGGACGTCGACAGCTGAGTTTCCCGTGCCACCGCCAAAGGATGAGGTCATTGTGGTGGAGCCGTCCAAGAGAGATCTATTCGAGCCAGACCAGGAGGCGACCGTGGAGGGAGATCAGGCTGAGCAGTCGCAGGAAGCGACCATGGAATACTCTGTAGAGATTCCGTCAGAGACTTTCTCCGAGTACGAGCCGCCAGAGGAGAGCGAGGACACTGGAGATTCCGGCAGTTCTTTCTAGGCGACTCCGGATGATGACCTGACTTTTGACTGGTGACCTGATCCCTCCTTTCCTAGTGGATTTTGTGGACACCTTTTGACATGTTCACCCGTCACCTTGTTGTATAGCGGTCTGTAGTAGATGTGACCAGTTGACGTTGATGTACGACTTTATGATGCTATCCAGTCCTGCTTAGTCTTGGGATATATATATATATTGTACGGGGAGTTGCTGGGAAACGCTTCCGTGTGTTTAATGTAAATTATTTCATCTCTCGATCTTCCTTTATACATAAGTGGATCCTTGGGATCGCCAAGAGATTATTGTTGTTTTGCTTGCAGGGATGATTGCGTGCTCGCGATGAGGCGTGGGGCGTGACATCCCCGCTTGTTTTGGTATCAGAGCAAGGTTAGCTCGATACGAAGTTGATTAAGGATTGGAGTAATAAGGAGGACTAGGTAGGACAAGGACGGATAGCTAGACCTTAGGAAACTGGTCAGGATAAGGTAGGGGATGCCTAGTTGTGACTTGACACCTATGGATGATGTTTGATCTTGGTAAGGTTTTGACAGGGCATAGAGGATGGAGTTCTCTGCTTAGGATTGAAGGTCGTTTCTGGACCTTGACTGGCTTGATGCTTGAAAGTGATTAGTTTTAGTGAATCATTAGAATGAATGGATTTGAGTAATGGCCATGAGCCATTGGTTGGGACATTTCTGGAATTGATGTTGACGTATGAAGTACTGTTGTTGTGTAATTATTTTGTTAAGGAGTAGTTAGTAACCTTGGATTGGATGATTGAGTAAGTTGCTAACCTGTTACCGAACTTGTTATGGACCAGGTTCGTTAGTAAGTGATAGAGATGAGTAACCCATCCAGAGGACCTGGAAGACCAAGAGGCGGAGCCTTTAGCTCTAGGCCGCCCGCAGCTGAAGATCCAATAGTAGACGGTCTACTGAGGGCAATGGAAGGACTTAGGGACATCATAGAGAGGCAGGCCTAGGATCGGGACTCTGCCATAACCCAGGCAGTGGGAGCTGCCTTAGCAGCTGTGAATACCAACACTGGCAACGCTGGTGGAAGTGGAAGTCAGGGCGAGCCGAACTAGAGCAATGAAACGGTGAACCCTCAAGAGGAAATCATAGTGGCCAGGCAGATGGGCCAACTGGTGGAACAATTTATGAAGTTGAAGCCGACGTAGTTTGACGGGATTAGAGATCCCGAGCAAGCACCTAGATGGATAGAGAAGCTGGAAAAGGCTTTCGGGGTACTAAGATGTACTGATGAGGAGAAAACGTTGCTAGTCGTATATCAGCTAGAGGGTACGGCAAACTACTGGTGGGCTGCCACCAAGGATGGAGTCTTCCCTGAAGGTACGGCCCTAAATTTGAACACTTTTAAGAGGGCGTTTAATGACAAGTACTTTTCAGAACGGCCAGGGAAAGGAAACAAATCGAGTTCCTGCAGCTGCGACAGAACCAACTATCAATAGATCAGTATGAAGCTGAGTTCTCGAGACTTTCGAGGTATGCGCCTCGATCGGTGAAGGATCCTTTGGAGAAGGCATGGAGATTCAGGGGGTTTGAGGCCTGAACTCCGCAGCCAGATGATAGCCTTGAATTTGAGGACTTACAGGGAGATATACGAGCGAGGTCAGATGATTGAGCGAGACTTGAGGGAAAGAAACATCGCAACTGGATCGCGGTTCCTGTCATTTAGAGACCATCGTCAAATGGGCAAGAGACCGATGGCAGGTAACAGACGTTTCGTGCCGCCTGCAAGAAGGAATATCGTGAAACCGCCAAACTGGAGCTGCAGGCTATGTGGCATAAGGCATGGGAATGGACCATGCCCTATGAGGACTGGAGCCTATTTCAAGTGTGGTCAGCTGGGCCACCAAATAAGGACATTTCCAAACCAAGCACCGGCCAGTCGACCACAAGGACCGAGGCCGCAAGCAGGACCATCGACTGCAGCATCCCAGATAGAACCGAACAGACCACCAGCTCAGCGTAGAATGTACGCTGTAGCGCGCAACAAGTCCAAAGATGCGCCCGGAGTGGTCACAAGTACGGTTTACTTATGCAACCAGACCGCTTATGCATTATTTGACCCGGGTGCCACGCATTCTTTTGTATCTGCACAGTTTGCTGAGTTAGTAGGCATGAGATTGGAACCATTAAGCATGGCATTGCATGTAGCCACCCCATTGAAGGATAATGTCTTGGTTTCATTAGGGTGTGCGGAATGTGAGATTATGGTTGGAGGAAGTAAGGAGAGTATCGACCTAGCTGTATTGCCTATGTTTGATTTTGATGTGATTATAGGAATGGACTGGCTGAGTAGGCAAGGAGCGGTAGTAGACTGTAGCAATAAAACGATTCGATTTTACCCAAAAGATCGCCCTAGTTATGAATTGGTAGGAAGCCGAGGAGGAGTCTCAATTCCCTTGGTTTCATCTTTGGAAGTAACTAAGTTGATATCTGAAGGATGTCGGGCATACTTAGTAGCTGTGATGGATACGACCGTCGAGGAACCTAAGTTAGAGAACATTCCTGTGGTACGGGAGTTTCCGGATGTGTTTCCCCAGGAACTGTCGGGATTGCCACCGGAGCGGGAAATAGAGTTTGTGATTGAATTAGCTCTTGGAACGGAGCCGATTTCGAAAGCACCGTACAGAATGTCCTTGTCAGAATTAAAGGAGTTAAAGGTGCAAATGCAAGAGTTGCTGGACAAAGGATTCATCCGATCAAGTGCTTTGCCGTGGGGAGCACCGGTGTTGTTCGTAAAGAAGAAAGACGGATCCTTGCGACTATGCATTGATTACCGACAATTGAATCAGGTGACAGTGAAGAACAAATATCCGCTGTCGAGGATTGACGATCTTTTTGATCAATTACAAGGAGCAGCAATGTTCTCGAAGATTGACTTGAGGACGGGGTATCACCAGTTGAGGATCAAGAAGGAAGACATACCGAAGACTGCATTCAGGACGAGGTATGGACATTACGAGTTTACGGTAATGCCGTTCAGATTGACTAACGCCCCAGCTGCATTTATGGATCTAATGCATCGAGTATTCAAAGAGTTTCTAGATCGGTTCGTCATAGTTTTCATTGACAACATCTTAATCTACTCGAGGAGCGACGTAGAGCACGAAGAACATTTGAGAAACGTATTGAGGACCCTGAGGGAACATTCGCCGTATGCGAAGCTAAGCAAATGTGAATTTTAGCTAGACAGGGTAGCATTTCTGGGTCACATTGTGTCTAGTGAAGGGATTGCAGTGGGCCCTAGAAAGATAGAGGCTGTAACCAATTGGCCGAGGCCTACTACGGTCACGGAGGTCAGAAGCTTCTTGGGACTAGCAGGATATTATAGGCGATTCGTGGAAAAGTTCTCATCCATAGCAGTCCCACTGACGTGGTTGACAAAGAAGGAAACGAAGTTCGAATGGACAGATAGGTGTGAACAGAGTTTCTAAGAGCTTAAACATAGATTGACGACCGCGCCAGTACTGACCATTCCGTCGGGACCGGGAGGATATGAGATCTACAGCGACACTTCACTGAAAGGATTGGGTTGTGTATTGATGCAACACGGCCGGGTAGTAGTTTATGCATCCAGGCAGTTGAGGCCGCACGAAATGAATTACCCCACCCACGACTTTGAGTTAGCGGCGATTGTGTTTGCCTTGAAGATTTGGAGGCATTACCTTTGTGGCGAGAAGTTTCAGATATACACAGACCACCAGAGTTTGAAGTATTTGTTTTCCCAGAAAGAGTTGAACCTAAGGCAGCGCAGGTGGATGGAGCTGTTTAAAGATTATGATTGTAAGATATTATATCATCCTAGGAAAGCAAATAGAGTGGCAGATGCATTAAGTCGAAAGTCGAGTATTGCATGCCTGCTGGTGAGAAGTTGGTCGACGATAGAGGATCTAAGAGATTCTGAATTTAGATTGGAGGTTAATCAGCTATCCAGTTTGATAGCGACTTTGAGGGCGGAACCTGAGGTCCAAGAAGAGATTAAGGCATTACAGTCTACGGATCCAGAGATTCAAAAAGTTATCGAAATGGAAGCGATGAAGAGTAAGCCAAAGTTCCAGGTGTCTGAGGATGGACTTTTGAGATTTCGAGGGCGATTATGTGTACCAAAGGATAAAGGGCTCTGAGAAAGAATCTTGTCAGAGGCTCATAGGACTTGAACCTTACGGTGAGCACTCCAAACCCTTAGGTAGACATTATAAGAGGTAGAAGGATATAAAATTGATGGATTTGAGATAGATTAGAACCGGTTGGACCCGGCATGAATAGAACCGAATGGAACCAGTTCAATGTCGGGCCCAAATCGAATCTGTGGAGGGCTAATTAGGCTGGAATTGTGTTGTAATTTGGTGTGTATGATGTGTTATGATGATGAGAAGTATGTTATGGGTGATTTGGATGGATGAATTAAGGAATTGGACTTGAAATTTTGACAAATCGATCGATTGACATAGGTTGCGCGACAAATTGACCTTGGACTTAGGGTGGCCGAATCTTAGGGGCCTCAAGGAGGAGTAATTCATGTCGCTAAGAGAAGGTAAGAAATTCCCTAAACTAAGGCTAGGGGGATTAGACTCGATTGGGTACGTCGAGGGCCGATCGGAATAATTTTTTAGGAATTCTCAATGGTAATAGCTTGATATGTCCTTGACTGCTATTGAATGATTTCATGACATACCTATGCTTGAGTGTTTGTGTGTCTAGGTGCCCTTTGAATTGATTCGCATGCCATGGGTTATGAATTGTAATTGAATATGCGTTAACTTTGGAATGTGAAACTTGAATTGAAAGATCAATTGCTTGATATGATGTGGCATTACATGGCATGGCCCTGAGGCGTGAGAGATGCGGGGCGGAAGGTGGAGACCCTGATGTGACGAGGTCACGGGGTGGTTTATAACTAAATGGCGCCCTGATGCAATGAAGTCGCAAGGTCAAGATAGCCATAGTCCTGATGCGATCTGATCGCGGGACAGAATATGAGATCATAAACTCTACCTGAGAATCAATCAGGACCTGTGGCGTTTACGCGGGTCATCAATCACGGCTTGATGCGTTTACGCGGGCCAAGCTTAAGGCGACTGGTTCGCAGGCTAGAGAAAGAGGCAAGTAGAGGTTGATAGATGTGGCGAGGTGACAGGCCGAGCATTGCATGTACATTCGTGTGTGACATGAAACTATAAATGCATGTCTGTCCTCTTTGTATTGTTATTATTGAATTATGAATGTCATACCTGCATGAGTACATGAGATGGATAGGTAAAGTGACTTGACTACCTGAGTAGACAGTCAACCTAACCTAGGGTTAGGTTTTTCTTACTGAGATATGTATCTCACCCCTTTTGGAGAAATCTTACTTTACAGATCCTAAGCAGTAGCTATGTGGTCTATCAGGTTCGGGGACCCGTAGGAGATTACGGCATTTTTCGATGAGTTCCCCGACAGGCAGGGGAATATATATGTAAAGAAATGTACAGTAGTTTGGGTAGACGAGAGCAAACCAGACTGGAAGCCTCATCGGTTTGAGGCATGGTTTAGACGAGACGGGGATAGGCAGGTTGGCCCGCTTAAGCCCCACGAGGTCTCGGAGGGTGTCATACCTCCTTGGTGTCAGATAATTTCGGATCAGGAGTTTCTAGAGGGTTCAGTGGTTGGTTCAAGGAACGGCCCGGGGCGAACGCCGATAGCTGAGTATTTCGTGCCACCGCCGGAGGACGAGGTCATCGTGGTGGAGCTTTCCGAGGGAGACCTATCGGAGCCGGACCAGGAGGCAACAGTGGAGGGAGACAAGCTAAGCAGTCCCAGGAGGCGACTATGGAGGACTCTGTGGAGGTTCCGTCGGAGACTTTCTCCGAGTACGAACCGTTAGAGGAGAGCGAGGACACCGAAGATTCCAGCAGTTCTTCCTAGGGGACTCTGGATGGTGACCTAACTTTTGACTGGCGACCTGACCCCCTTCCCTAGTGGATTTTTGTGGACACCTTTTGACATGCTTACCCGTCGCCTTGATATATAGCAGTTTGTAGTAGGTGTGACCAGCGGTTGGTGATGTATGACTTTCTGATACTATCCTATCCTACTTAGTCTATATGTATATGTGTGTGTGTGTGTGTGTATATATATATATATATATATTGTACGGGGAGTTGTTGGGAACCGCTTCCATGTGTTCAATGTAAATTATTTTATCTCTCGACCTTTCTTTATTTATAGGTGGATCCTTGGGACCGCCGAGAGATTATTGTTGTTTGCTTGCAGTGCTCGCGATGAGGTGCGAGGCGTGACATCCCCGCTTATTTTGGTATCAGAGCAAGGTCAGCTCAATACGAAGTTGGATAAGGATTGGAGTAATAAGGAGGACTAAGTAGGACAAGGATGGATAGCTAGACCCTAGGAAACTGGTCAAGGTAAGGCAGGGGATACCTGGTTGTGATTTGACACCTATGGATGGCATTTGATCTTGGTAAGATTGTGACAGGGCATAGAGAATTAAGTCATCTGCTTAGGATTGAAGGTCATTTCTAGACCTTGGCTTGCTTGATGCTTGAAAGTGATTAGTTTTAGTAAATCACTGGAGTGAATGGAATTGGGTAATGGCCAGGAGCCATTGGTTGAGACATCTTTGGAGTTGATGTTGATGTATGAAGTACTATTATTGTGTAATTGTTTTGTTAAGGAGTAGCTAGTAACCCTAGATTAGATGATTGAGTAAGTTGCTAGCCTGTTACTGAACTTGTGATGGACTAGGTTCGTTAGTAAGTGTCAGCAATGAGTAACCCGTCCAGGAGATCAGGAAGGACCAGAGGCAGAGCTTCTAGTTCGAAGTCACCTGTAGCTGAGAAAGGATGGACGGTGTACTTAGAGCCTTGGAAAGGATCGGCGATATGATCGACCGACAAGCCTAGGATTGAGATGTGGCTATAGCCCAGGTAGTAGGAGCTGCCATAGTAGCCATCAATGCCAATCAAGGCAACATGGGGGTAATGGAAGCCAAGGAGAACCAAACCAAAGTAATGAGGCTAGGAATGCTCAAGAGCAGATCATAGTGGCTAGACAGATGGGCCAACTGGTGGAATAGTTTATGAAGTTAAAGCCAATGCAGTTTGACGGGATTGGAGATCCTGAGCTAGCACCTAAATGGATAGAGAAGCTGGAAAAGGCTTTCGGGCTACTGAGATGCACTGATAAGGAGAAGGTGTTGCTAGCCGTATATCAGTTAGAGGGAACGGCAAATGACTGGTGGCCTGCAACTAAGGATGGAATCTTCCTTGAAGGTATGGCCCTGAACCAAAACACTTTTAAGAGGGCATTCAACAATAAGTACTTTTCAGAAACGGCCAGGGAAAGGAAACAGATCGAGTTTCTGCAGCTGCGACAAAACCAACTAACAA
Source organism: Rhodomyrtus tomentosa (assembly GCA_028455895.1). Lineage (NCBI taxonomy): Eukaryota > Viridiplantae > Streptophyta > Magnoliopsida > Myrtales > Myrtaceae > Rhodomyrtus > Rhodomyrtus tomentosa. The sequence continues at coordinate 39,448,171 of JAPCWY010000003.1, read as the reverse complement.
TAGATCAGTATGAAGCTGAGTTCTCGAGGCTCTTGAGGTATGCACCTCGATCGGTGGAGGATCCTTTGGAAAAGGCACGGAGATTTAGGGATGGTCTAAGGCCTGAACTCCGCAGCCAGATGATAGCCTTAAATTTGAGGACTTACAAGGAGATATACGAGCGAGGCCAGATGATTGAGCGAGACTTGAAGGAAAGAAACACCGCATCTGGACCGTCGTTCCCGTCGTTTAGAAACCATCGTCAAATGGGCAAGAGATCGATGGCAGGTAACAGACGTTTTGTGCTGCCTGCAAGGAGGAATATCGTGAAACCGCCAAACCCGATGAACTGGAGCTGCAGGCTATGTGGCAGAAGGCATGAGAATGGACCATGCCACATGAAGACTGGAGCTTGTTTCAAGTGTGGTCAACTAGGCCACCAGAAAAGGACATGTCCAAATCAAGCACCGGTCAGTCGACCACAAGGACTGAGGCTGCAAGCAAGACCGTCAATTGCCGCACCCCGGATTGACCAGAATGGACCACAAGCACAAGGCGGGTGTACGCTGTAACGCGCAACGAGGCAGAAGATGCGCCCGGAGTGGTCACAGGTACGGTTTACTTATGCAACCAGACCGCTTATGCATTATTTGACCCGGGTGCCACGCATTCTTTTGTATCTGCACAGTTTGTTAAGTTAGTAGGCATGAGATTGGAACCATTGAGCATGATATTGCATGTTGCCACCCCATTGAAGGATAATGTCTTGATTTCATTAGGGTGTGTTGGGTGTGAGATTATGGTTGGAGGAAGTAAGGAGAGTATCGACTTAGCGGTATTTCCTATGTTTGATTTTGACGTGATTATAGGAATGGATTGGCTAAGTAGGCAAAGAGCAGTAGTAGACTGTGGCAATACGACAATTCGATTTTATCCGAAAGATCACCCTAGTTACGAGTTGGTAGGAAGCCGAGGAGGAATCTCAATTCCCTTGGTTTCATTTTTGGAAATAACTAAGTTAATATCTGAGGGATGTCGGGCATACTTAGTAGCCGTGATGGATACAACTGTCGAGGAACTCAAGTTGGAGAATATTCCTGTGGTGTGTGAGTTTTCGGATGTGTTTCCCCAGGAATTACCGGGATTGCCACCGGAGCGGGAAATAGAGTTCGTAATCGAATTAGCTCCTAGAACGGAGTCGATATCAAAAGCACCATACAGGATGTCATTGTCTGAATTAAAGGAATCAAGGTGCAAATGCAAGAGTTGCAGGATAAAGGATTCACCCGATCAAGTGCTTCACCGTGGGGAGCACCGGTACTGTTTGTAAAGAAAAAGGCCGGATCTTTGCGACTATGCATTGACTACTGGCAGCTGAACCAGGTAACGGTGAAGAATAAGTACCCACTGCTGAGGATTGACAATCTCTTTGATCAGTTGCAAGGAGCGGCAATGTTCTCAAAGATTGACTTGAGGACGGGGTATCACCAACTGAAGATCAAAAAGGAAGACATACCAAAGACTGCATTCAGGATGAGGTATGGTCACTACGAGTTCACGGTGATGCCTTTTGGATTGACGAATGCTCCAGCTGCTTTTATAAATTTGATGCATCGAGTATTCAGGGAATTTCTAGACAAATTCGCCATAGTTTTCATTGACGACATTTTAATTTACTCGAGGAGCGACGTGGAGCACGAAGAACATTTTGAGGATCGTATTGAGGACCCTAAGGGAACATTCACTATACGCGAAGCTAAGCAAATGTGAATTTTGGCTGAACAGGATAGCATTTTTGGGCCATGTTGTGTCAAGTGAAGGAATTGCAGTGGACCCTGCAAAGTTAGAGACTGTAACCAATTGGCCGAGGCCTACTACAGTCACGGAGATCAGAAGTTTCTCGGGACTAGCAGAATATTATAGGCGATTCGTGGAAAAGTTCTCATCTATAGCCGTCCCACTGACACGATTGATGAAGAAAGAAACGAAGTTCGAATGGACTGACAGATGTGAGCAAAGTTTTCAAGAGCTTAAACATAGATTGACGACCGCACCAATACTGACCATTCCGCCGGGACCAAGAGGATATGAGATCTACAGTAATGCTTCGCTGAAAGGACTGGGTTGTGCATTGATGCAGCACGGCAGGGTAGTAGCTTATGCATCCAGGCAACTGAGGCCGCACGAGATGAATAACCCGACCCACGACTTGGAATTAGCGACAATTGTGTTTGCCTTGAAGATTGGAGGCACTACCTTTGTGGCGAGAAGTTTCAGATATATACAGACCACCAGAGTTTGAAGTATTTGTTTTTCCAAAAAGAGTTGAACCTGAGACAGCGCAGGTGGATGGAGCTATTGAAGGACTATGATTGTGAGATATTATATCATTCTGGGAAAGCGAATAGAGTGGCAGATGCATTAAGCCAAAAGTCGAGTATTGCTTGCCTGCTGGTGAGGAGTTGGTCAACAATAAAGGACCTGAGAGATTCTGAATTCAGATTGGAGGTCGATCAGCTATCCAGTTTGATAGCAACCTTGAGAGTGGAACCTGAGTGGAACCTGAGATTTAAGAAGGGATTTAGGCGTTACAGTCTATGGACTTAGAGATTCAGAAAATCGTTGGCATGGACGCAACGAAGAGAAAGCCAAAATTTCAGGTGTCTGAGGACAGACTTTTGAGGTTTCGAGGACGATTGTGTGTGCCGAAAGATAAGGGACTTCGAGAAAGAATTTTGTCAAAGGCTCGTAGGAGTGACTACAGTGTCCACCTTGGAAGTACGAAGATGTACCAGAACTTGAGGCAGCATTATTGGTAGAACGGGATGAAGGTAGACGTGGCAAGGCATGTTGCTAAATGTTTGACTTGTGAAAGTGCAGCATTGTAAGCTTGGAGGATTGCTGCAGCCGCTGGAGATTCCGGAATGAAAGTGGGAGCACATAACTATGGATTTTGTGATGGGACTTTCGAGGAGCCAAAGAGGTCACGACTCGATCTGGGTAGTCCTGAATCGATTGACCAAGTCTGCCCACTTCATTCATGTACGAAAGGACTTCGCCATGGATAAGTACGCAGAATTGTACATGAGGCACATAGTTAGATTACACGGAGTGCCAATGACGATCACTTCAGATAGGGATCCGAAGTTCACGGTAAATTTTTGGAAGAGCTTGCAAGAAGCCATAGGGACACGACTACAGTTCAGTACGGCATACCAACCACAGACTGATGGGCAGTCAGAAAGGACAATCTAGACGCTCGAAGACATGTTAAGAGCGTGTGTCATCGATTTCAAAGAAGGATGGGAAGAACAGTTGCACCTGGTAGAGTTCACGTACAACAATAGCTACCAGCAAAGTATACAGATGGCACCGTTTGAGGCACTCTATGGCAGAGCTTGCAGGACACCGATATGCTGGGATGAAGTAAGAGAAAGGAGTACCACAGGCCCCGAGTTAGTAGAGCAATCGGTAGAAGCAGTGAAGGTCATCCGGGATAGACTAAGGACGGCGCAGAATCGCCAGAAAAATTATGTAGACAAGCAGCGCAAGCCCTTGGAGTTTCAAGTGGGCGATCATGTCTTTCTCAAAGCCAATGAAGGGACTTTCATGATTTGGAAGAAAAGGGAAGCTGAGCCCGAGATATGTAGGCCCTTTTGAGATATTGGAGAGGATTGGAACTTTGGCCTACCGGCTTGCATTACCGCCAAATCTATCCCAGGTACATAATGCATTTCATGTGTCGATACTAATAAAGTATGAGCCTAACCCAACACATGTGCTGGACTACGAAGCCATAGAGGTGGACGACATAGTGTCATATATAGAGAAGCCAATAAGGATCGAAGATCGAAAGGAGCAGATCCTTAGGAATAAGAAGATTCCGTTGGTCAAGGTAATATGGGAGCACCACGGAACGGAAGGAGCCACGTGGGAAAAAGAAGAGACGATGTGGCGACAGCACCCCCATTTATTTGAATAGTTAAACGTAATGTAAATTTCGAGGACGAAATTTTTGTAAGAGGGGAAGAGTTGCGACATTCTAATTTTCAATGAACTTCAGATTCTATAATGAGAAGTTTATTTATATCAAGCAATGTATTTCAGTTGTATTCCACTCAAATCTGATCAATTTGAGTAGATTGACTAAAAGGGAAAGGCTAACGCGAGACGAAGTACGTGAACCTAGGCAACTCGGATAGGAAATGGCGTTTTGACCATAAGGATTGTGAAGGGGATATTTAGAATCGCCAAAAGGCCGATCTAAGAACGATTAAGGATTACCATGTAAGCGTCGTACGATTGGAGCACGGGTGATGCCGCTTAACCAACGTACAATTTGTAAAATTATCCTAAATCGGACTATGACGATCGAGACCACAGGAACTAGGGATAAGCCCTCGTAATTACATGACAACCAAGGCTGCCTTAAATTAACGAGCCTTAAACGAGATGAGAATCACGAGGTCGATACGTGTGTAGTTTGCAAAAGCCATCCATCGATTCGGGATAAGTTGGAATCACGTCTGATAGAAGAAACGATCAGAATCGAGTTTTGAAAATATTTGAAATGAAAAATCAAGAATTTCAACATCATTTGGATTGGCCATCACCATATCTAAGAAGTTAGAATCGAGAAAAACGACGTTCCGAACGTCGGGGGTAAAATGGTCATTTTACCCCTCAAGCTTAGAACTTTGTCTTTATAATTAAAGAAGGGAAAAATGGACATCCTTTCCCCCCTCAAGCTGCCGAACATTGAAGAGAAAGAGTGACCATTGGATCTCCAAAGCAAGAACAATGGACAAGTGTTAAGCATCCAAGGGTGGAAGATCAATTCTTCAATTAATGCCCATCTACCAATCACTTCAATTAATCAATTCTTTTTTAGGGATAACCAGCTCACTCTTCTCTCTCTCTCCCACCCTTCACTCAGCCGAACCACCCCCAAGAACACCAAACACCTCCCTTCTTCTTCTTTCTCTGTTCTACTTCGCCCGACCAACGCCGGAGCTCGCCGTTCGGTCTGCTCGAGCGCCACCTTCGGCCACCAGCTGCTGCCGGTCGACCACCACAGCCTAGATCCACCTCTTGCCGACGTCCTCCAACTTGAATCAGGTCATTTGGAGCTCTGTAAAATTCGAGACAAGCATTCTCCCACATGCCGACAAAACCGGAGCCAACCTGAGGTAGGTCTGTTCCTCAATCCGTTTGAAGGTCAATTTCTTGGAGATTTAAGGTCAAATTTGGTGGAGACTCAATAGACATGTGTAGGAATCTGTTGTAAAAATTAGAAATTTATTTGATAATTTTTTAACATGAACCACCCTTGTAAATTTCGCCCAGAATCTGCCGGTATTAAGGACCTTAGACAACCGGCGAACTTCCGTCGACTTTCCGGCATCCACGCGACTTGAACCTCACGGTGAGCACTCCAAACCCTTATGTAGACATTATAAGAGGTAGAAGGATATATAATTGATAGATTTGAGGTAGATTAGAACCAGTTGGACCCGACATAAATAGAACCGAATGGAACCGGTTCAATGCCGGGCCCGAACCGAATCTGTGGAGGGCTAATTAAGCTGAAATTGTGTTGTAATTTGGTGTGCATGATGTGTTATGATGATGAGGAGTATGTTATGGGTGATTTGGATGGATGAATTAAGGAATTGGACTTGGAATATTGACAAATCGATCGATTGACATAGGTTGCGCGACAAATCGACCTTGGACTTAGGTGGCCGAATCCTAGGGGGCTCAAGGAGGAGTAATTCGTGTCACTAAGCGAAGGTAAGAAATTACCTAAACCAAGGCTAGGGGGATTGGACTCGATTGGGTACGTCGAGGGCCGATCGAAATAATTTTTTAGGAATTCTCAATGGTAATAGCTTGATATGTCCTTGACTGCTATTGAATGATTTCATGACATAGCCTATGCTTGAGTGTTTGTGTGTCTAGGTGCCCTTTGAATTGATTTGCATGCCATGGGTTATGAATTGTAATTGAATGTGCGTTAACTTTGAAATGTGAAACTTGAATTGAAAGATCAATTGTTTGATATGATTGTGGCATTACATGGCATGGCCCTGAGGCATAAGAGACGCGAGGCGGAAGGTGGAGACTCTGATGTGACGAGGTCACGGGGTGGTTTATAACTAAATGGCGCCCTAATGCAACGAAATCGCAGGATCGAGATAGTCACAGTCCTGATGTGATTTGATCGCGGGACAGAATATGAGCTCTTAAACTTTGCCTGAGAATGAATCGGGACCTGAGGCGTTTACGTGGGTCATCGATCACGGCTTGATGCGTTTACGCGGGGCGAGCCTAAGGCGACTGGTTCGCGGGCTAGAGAAAGAGGCAGGCAGAGGTTGATAGATGTGGCGAGGTGACAGGCCGAGCATTGCATGTACATTCATGTATGATATGGAACTATAAATGCATACATGTCCTCTGTGTATTGTTATTATTGAATTATGAATGTCATACCTGCGTGAGTACATGAGATGGATAGGTTGAGTGACTTAACTGCCTAAGTGGACAGTCAACCTGAACTAGGGTTAGGTTTTTCTTACCGAGATGTGTATCTCACCCCTTTTGGGGAAATCTTACTTTACATATCCTAGGCAGTAGCCTTGTGGCCTATCAGGTTCGGGGACCCGCAGGAGATGACGGTGTTTTTCGATGAGTTCCCCGATAGGCTGGGGAATATATATGTAAGGAAATGTATAGTAGTTTGGGTAGATAAGGGCAAACCAGACTGGAAGCCTCATCGGTTTGAGGCATGGTTTAGACGGGATGAGGATAGAAAGGTTGGGCCGCTTAAGCCCTACGAAGTCACGGAGGGTGTCATACCTACTTGGTGCCAAACAATTTTGGATCAGTAGTTTTCAAAGGGTTTAGTGGTTGGGTCGAGGAACGGCCCGGAGCGGACGCCGATAGCTGAGTAGTCTGTGCCACCGCCGAAAGACGAGGTCATTGTGGTGGAGCTATCCGAGAGAGACTTATCCGAGCCGGACCAGGAGACGACCGTGGAGGGAGACTAGGCTGAGCAGTCGCAAGAGGCGATCATGGAGGACTCTGTGGAGGTTCCGTCGGAGACTTTCTCCAAGTACGAGCTGTCAAACGAGAGCGAAGACATCAGAGATTCCAGCAGTTCTTCCTAAGCGACTCCGGATGGTGACCTGACTTTTGACTGGCGACCTGACCCCCTTCCCTGGTAGATTTTTCTGGACACCTTTTGACATGCTTACCCGTCACCTTGATATATAGTGGTTTGTAGTAGGTGTGACTAGCGGTTGGTGATGTACGACTTTCTGATACTATCCCATCCTACTTAGTCTGTATGTATATATATATATATATATAAATTGTACGGAGAGTTGTTGGGAATTGCTTCCGAGTGTTTAATGTAAATTATTTTATCTATCGACCTTTCTTTATTTATAGGTAGATCCTTGGAACCGTCGAGAGATTATTGTTGTTTGCTTGCAGGGATGATTGCGTGCTCGCGATGAGGTGCGGGGCGTGACAGCGATTAATCATATTTCCACCATCTTTTGATTCCATATTTTGTCTAAAATGATAAATTGCTCTTGTAGCGTAAATTGTATTAAAAAATTTCAAAATTACGATTTTGCCCATCAAGGGCAAATCATGACAAATATACTCCAAAGCTTTGATTAACATTTCTCTAGGCTAATAGGGCCTTACTAAGGAAGTCACGTTTCTTTCATGTGATTTATATGCATGTTTTGGATCCTTTATTTATGCATTTATTTTATTAATTGTGTTTGCCAAGATAGTCATTCCTAACTGCATGAATTATTAGATTTAAGGTTCGCACCTTATTCATCTGTATGAAATCTTAAATTAGACAAATCATTAAACTTAGGTGCCGAAAGGGCGTCAATTCTGACAGTTGACGTAACAAAATCCCCGATCTCATTTCTCTGGTTTTCGCAGAATTGAATAGAATGCTCCCAACTATTTGATATGGTTTCCAATCGTACCTTCCATAAAACGATTGATGGCGACTTCTTAGCATGCACATGTACCACATGTCATTGGACCACGCTGAAAGTTGACCACTTATACCACCATTGCGACTTGGGTAACGGGCCTTGGGAGAAGCTCGCATTCGATAAGTGGGGACGGCCCATTAACCTGTCCAAAATCTCGAGGGGGTCCATCGAGATCCGGGTCGCGACAATCTCCAGTCAACTAGGTAAGGTTTCCGCTATGATGATTTATTTATAGGTCTTTAAACCCATTTCCCTTAATGTTTTCATAACCAACTTTCTAGTTAGGTATTTGTTAGTGGATAGCAACATTATCTTTTGACATCACATAGTCAATTGTGATAATTCTACTAGAAAGAAGTTGTCTTACAGTATTGTGTCTTCGACGTATATGTCGAGATTTACCATTATACATGGCATTCCTTGTCCTTCCTATTATCGCTTGACTTTCACAATGAATACATACAACTGGCACTAGTTTAGGTCAATTAGGAATATCTTCCAAGAAATTTCGAAGCAACTTCGCTTCTTCACCGGCCTTATCCAAAGAAATAAATTATAATTCCATAGTAGATCTTGCTATACAAGTTTGATTGGATGATTTTTAAGACACTACTCCTCCACCAAGTGTGAACACATATCCACTTGTTGATTTTGTGTCTTTTGTGTCGGTTATCTAATTTGCATCACAATATCCTTCAAGTACCGCTGGATATTCTATGTAATGCACGCATAGTCTTGAGTATGCTTCAAAGAGCCCAACACATGTTTCATAGCTTTCCAGTGATTTTCATTTGGACTAATTGTAAATCGACTTAGCTTGCTTGCCGCACAAGCTATGTCTGATCTAGTACAGTTCATGACATACATTAAACTGCCTAGTATACTAGCATACATATTTTGAGTCTTGCTTTCACTAGTATTCTTTGAAAGATGTAAATTAACATCTATCGATGTACTTACTAGTACAATGCCTAGATTCTTGCATTTTTCAAGAATCTTCTCAATGTAATGGGATTGCGATAGAGATAATCCTTCAAATGTTTTACGAATAATTCCTAAAATAACATCTACGACCCCCATGTCTTTCATATCAAATTTGCTTGTAAGCATGTATTTGGTTGCCTTGACAACCTCACTATTGCTTCCCATTATAAGCATATCATCTACATACAAGCATAAAATGGCAAAGCTATTATGAGTGTTCTTAACACATACACATTTATCACACTCATTAATCTTGAAACCATTCGTCAACATGACTTGGTTGAATTTAACATGCCATTGTTTTTGTGCTTGTTTCAAGCCGTAGAGTAACTTGATAAGCCGACATACTTTCCTCTCTTGTCTTGGAACAATAAACTCTTCAGGTTGTTCCAAATATATTTTTGTTTTAACATCCATTTGATGGATTTCAAATCTATATATCGCTGCTATAGCAATTAATAACAGTATAGATGTAATTCTCGTGATCGGTGAATAAGTGTCAAAATAATCAAGACTTTCTAGTTGCTTATAACCTTTTACTACAAGTCTAGCCTTGTACTTATCAATAGTACCATATGCTTTCATTTTCCTCTTAAATATCCACTTACATTGTAGTGGCTTATTATCAGGAGGAAGGTTAACCAATTCACAAGTATGGTTAAACATGATGGATTCAGCTTCACTATTGATAGCTTCTTTCCAAAGCAGGGCTTCTAGAGATGTCACAGTTTCTTTAAATGTCCGAGGCTCATTCTCTAACAAATATATTAGAAACTCAGGTCCAAAAGACGTAGAAGTCCTTTGTCTTTTACTATATCTAGGCTCATCCTCTATTGGATCACTTCTAGATGTAGCATCTCGAGGCATCTTACCGTTATTAATTGGCTCATATACTATGTTATACGGAAATATATTCTCAATGAACGAAACATCCCTTGACTCTATAATCATATTAATATGTATTTCTGGGATCTCAGACTTACGAACAATAAATCGATATGTATTACTATTAAGAGAATATCTAATAAAGACATAATCAACGATTTTTGGTCTTATCTTAACTTTTTTAGGTTTAGGAACCGCAACCTTAGCCAAACACCCCCACACTTTGAGATATTTCAAATTAGGCATTCTGTCTTTCCACTTCTCATGGGGAGTTTGTTGAGTCTTTTTGTGGGGTACTCTATTTAAAATAAAGTTTGCTGTCAAGACAGCGTCTCCCCACAAATTTTGTGGTAAATCAGAACTATTTAACAATGCATTCATTGTTTCCTTTAAAGATCGGTTTTTCCTTTCCACCATACCATTCGATTGTGGTATATAAGGAGCGGTGATTTGGTGAATAATACCAAACTCAAAACAAATTTCCTCAAAAGTAAGTTCATATCCACCTCCTCTATCACTTCTTATCACTTTTATTTTCTTATTTAATTGATTTTCAACTTCAAATTTATAAGTTCTAAAAGTATTCACAGCTTCATCTTTACTACTTAGTAAATATATATAACAACACATCGAACAATCATCTATAAATGTGATAAAATACTTCTTACCACCTCTAGAAGGTATTGCTTTCATGTTACAAATGTCTGTGTGTATTAAATCTAAATGTTATGTTATTTTATTATTTACAGAATGAAAAAGAGGCTTAGAGAACTTAGATACAACACACACTTAGCATTTTTCACTTAGACAGTCAAATTTCGGCAATAGTCTCATATTCATTATTTTCTTCATCGACTTATAATTAACATATCCTAGTCTAACATGCCAAATATCAGGAGACTCAAGCATATAAATAGAAGCAGCTTTATTAATATCATCTTTGGTTACAACAGTCATTACATTCATCTTGAACAAACCGTCACTCAGATAACCCTTTTCTACATACATTTCATTTTTGGAGAATACAAACTTGTCAGACACAAACACAAGCTTGAATCCATTCTTGTTATGGAGAGATCCAAACACTAAGTTCTTGCGAACATATGGCACATGCAGAACATTGTTTAGTGTCACGATTTTTTCAAATGTCATTTTCAAAGCAATCTTTTCAACACCTTCAACCTTAGAGGTCGATGAATTACCCATATAGAGTTTTTCATCACCCCCCACAGCAGTATAGGATGAGAACATCGATATGTTTGCATAGATATGACGAGTTACTCCAGTATTAATCCATCACTCCTTAGAGTTTCCCATCATGTTGCACTCAGATATCATGGCAGTAAGATTGATATCATCAACACCATTGGAAACTTGTCCCACCATGTTGGCCTAAGTTTTCTGTCTTTTCTTGGCACTGCAGTCTTTGGCTCGATGTCCATACTTTCCACAATTGAAGCATTTGCCAACGAACTTCTTCAGACCTTGGGTGAATCTCTCTCCAAACTTGCTAAGTATTTTTCTCTTCTTGTTGGGTTTCGTCCTTTCTTCAACAACATTGGCCCTTGAGACCTCCAGATTTTTGCCAACTTTCTTCTCAAAAAGTCTATTGTCTTCCTTAATCCTCAATTTTACAATCAAATCTTCAAGTGATAACTCATTTCTCTTGTGTTTGAGATAATTTTTCAATGAAGGCATACACTTGAAATGATTCATTTAGTGCCATTCCTTCAGCATGAATATCATGCATGATCACTTGAAGCTCTTGAATTTGACTTAAGACAGTTTTAGAATCGACCATCTTAAAATCCAGAAATTTGCCGATAATGAATTTCTTCAATCCAACATCTTTTTTTTTGTATTTCTTGTCTAGGTTATCCCATGACTCCTTAGCCGTTTTCAGCGGACTATAAACATTATACAGGCTATTATCCAGACTGTTGAGGACATAGCTGCGACACAAGAAGTCAGAATGTTTCCATGCATCCACAGCAGCAACCTTTTCCTTGTTTCTCTCTCCAGCGTCCAATTTAGGACCATCCTTATTGAGGAATCTTGCCAAATTCAAGGTCGTGAGATAGAACGACATCTTTTGTTCCCATCTCTTGAAATCAAAACCATTGAACTTTTCTGGCTTTTCTCCATGATTCAGAATAGGAGTAAACGGAGTCGAAGTCGAAGCCATTTCTATTGAAACATAAATAATATCGAGCTATTATATAAACAAAGTCAAAGGAATTTTTTTCCCAAAAGAACTATAAGAACAACGGCAATTGGAATTCGACAAAGGACTATTCAAACTACATTATAGGGTTTTGAGAAATGACTAATTCAAATAGACATGATATGTGATCGATGGTACAAAATACTTCTAAAGAAAATATCACACGAACTAGGCACAAAGAACGTCAACAGCAATAAAAAATTTATCCTAAGATTGTTATTGCCTAAGTTCCTATAATTAGAATTGTAATTGAAAACTAACCCGCAACCAATGCAAACGAGTAACCAGAATGTTGATCCGAGCCCAACGAAATGACGTTGCGTTCTTAAGATAAATTTGCTCCCTCAATCAGTACCCGAGGACCATGGACAATTGTCTCCTAAGACAGAACGGATCGCATTCCTCTGAAGTGGTACTTCTTCAAAGGATTCTGATTAACGTAATTTTGCAGAAGAATCGCACAAATGATGAAGATGAATAATGAGTGGTGGAACACAAAAGTCTCGATAGTCTAAAAATGACAGTCGGAGTTCATATTTATAGACAATGAAGAGTTACGAAGTTGAACAATTCTATTGACGAAGGAATGCGAACCGAACAGAGTTTTGTTTCGAATAAACATGTTTGTTCACTTTATTCCGAACGAACATATATGTTCGACAATTAAACTTGTTCGAACAAACATGTTCATTCGCTTCAATCCGAACGAACATGTATGTTCAACGAACTTTCATGTTCGCTCAACGCGAAACAGACATATCTGTTCAGAAGAAAAAGAATGTCTAGAAATTTCTGGACATGTCTATTCAAGTCGTCTCCCTTCAATTTAAAAGGAATAAATAAAAAATTACGGTGTAAAAATAAATAAACGCGCGGACCCGGACAAGGCCCGAACCGAGCCGAGCCGGCCAGCCGCGGGCAGCGGGGCTCGCGTGTGGGCCTTTGCGTAGGTCCTCTCCCGTCCACAAAAGTATGGTGCTCCTTGGGGCCCAAACTCATTTGTGAAGTTCTAATATTTACACATCCACCATTTACTCTTTTTCCCATGTGGAACTCTCCATCATTCTTTTCTCATTCACTTCTTATGGGATTTTACAACAAAATCCCAACAAATTGCACCGTGAAAAGTGAATATATTGCTTACTTTGCAAAAAAAAAAAACACACATACACACACAATTAACTATCTATTTTTTATGAAATAGTTTGAGAGAAACTTTATTTCAAAGTTGAAATTTAAGATCCAATATAATTATCAAGTAGATTTTGATCTTGTGGGTAATTTTTAAATAGGATTGTAGGTTTGTAGAGTTATAAATCGCTTATTTATGCTTTGTTCAAACTTTTCACGTTTTAATATGAATTGCATTATGGGGTTGAAAATTTGTTTACATATCATGCACTTTCAAACTCGGATAAGATTTTTTTAGGAGAACATTTTAAGAATATTTTAAATTTTGATTCACTTGTTATGAGATTAAAATTTACAATCGATGTTAATTTATTTCTTTATATCAAGAATTTTTTATTTGGTCAAAAATATATCAAGAGCTGATCGGCACAAAATTTCATGTTTTTTTCCGTTGTGTTTATCCTTTATTAATACATATCTTGCTTTTAACAAATTGATCTTTTCCATTTTGTGATCAATTTTGCTTTTCCGTTTTGATCAAGATCGACTAAAAATAAAGATATATTTGTGGATTAGCCTGATAAAAAAAGAAACATGTAATTGAAGAAAGAGGTTTGACCAAAAAAAGATTGAAGAAAGAGGAGGGCATTTTGATAAGTTAACAAGCAAAAAAGAATGTCTTAGCCAAAAAAAAAACGATTGGAAATAGCGATGCCCTTTATTATTCCCCAAATTTAACTAATGAACGCAATCTTTCATAGTTTAGCACTCCTCATTTGTTTCCAATGTGAGATTTTCGGCTATCTTAAGAGAAAAGTGAGTTTGATCTAACTTTGTCCTCTTGTGCGCTCAATGCAGTTGATTTAATTAAGCGCAACGTCTTCCTGCACCAGTCTAATTATAGTGCAATTTATATGGGCTCATTACTATTAAAATACAATTGCTCGTTATATGCAAATTAATAACATTTTTATTTCAGGGTTGGGGTCCATCATGATATTTCTATGCAATGATTAACTAAGTCGTAAAAATTTAAGTATCAACATTGATTGAAATAGCCCCATGCCAATGTGGCTTCCGGGTGCTGTCAGACCGAACCTGCAACTGCCACATGATAATCATGGGTTGGTTATATACCAATCCTCGTCGAGGTGAAATACAACGGAAAAGTTAACAGACTATCAAACATGTACGAAGGTTCCTTTCACGAGACAATTGCTCACGGTGAATAAAATGTGGGAGAACATTTTGCTTTTGCGACCTTGTCATGATATTACTACTAAGAGTCGCTACTAATGGTTTATCGGTCATTTAGAAACTCAAGTAAAATGTGAGAGAACATTTTACTTTTGCGAATCATAGATTCATGAATACATGGATTTGATCATGCTAGATAAAATCTAATGTCCTTTTTTGTATTCTCCCTTTATTTGAATTTCTTTTTGCAAACAGTCTGAATCAATTTCAGCCTAAGCCAATTTCTCGTGAGGGGTAATTATGCGGGTGCGTAATCAAGTGAAGTAACACTCAATAATCAAAGCAGTAAACAGATTGCAGAAATATGGCCAAAACCTTTGACGTCATCCAACGCGCCGAGTGTTCTGCAAAATAATAACTCAAAACCAAACAATGCATACATGGTCTAGACATGAATTTTAGGTGCAATGTCCATCAATTCTTATGAGATTTTTCTAGTTTAAAATAAGCATGACTTAAAATAAATGCCATGACTATTTGCGTTCTAACTTAACGCGCGTGCACGTTGATGAACTAACATGACATGCATACTAAATTTCATTAAATTGAAGTGAATCCAACTTATATGCAATTCTAATGACATAAAATAAGATCAATTAACCATATAAGTTGAGTGTAAAATATAAGTATTATAGAGCAGATGTAGAACAACAGCTTAGGGGCATCCACAGTATTACAATTAGAGTTATAGTTCAAAAAGATGAAAGTAGGAAGCCTCCACATAATGGCCAATATAACATTTGCCTGTAAAGGTCTAAACCATTACTATGGGCTTATTACTATTGAAATACTTATGATATACAAATGTAATTTATTAAAAAAATTATTATGGGTCGGGTCGATCCTTAATTTTCTTATGCAATAAAACAATAAATGAATCGTAAAATTTATGTAACATCCCTTTCTAGATGATATTGAATGTAAATTACGCAGCTTCAGAGGAAATAAGGTAGTATATAAATATTTAGTAATCATGCACCATATAATCATTGAAGAAATTGATCTTAAACTTAGGTCATCAATCCACGGCATCGGCTCCATTTTATGGAGTATGTCCTCGGACCGTGGATATTTAAAAGCCAAAAGCGATCATTAAAATTAATCATCAAATAAGTAAAGGTTCTTCTCTTCTATCTTCTATTACTAGTCTCAACAGTTACATCAATCACATGACTAATCGTGTAAAAACCGACACAAAGCTAGTTCTCAACGTCTTAATTGCATCGAAAAAAAAAATTCAATTGCACGGATTCGAGAGTCAAAGTCAAACAAATTGCACTCTGCCAGCCTCCCTATGCCTTAAAATCCATTAAAAATGAGGTCTCTAGTCCCAATACATCCAACACGTGACAATGTCTCTTTACGCCTCGACAATTTGACAGCATTCATGAGATTTAAAAGCATAGACAAAAGTGTCGAAATACTTTTAAATCTATTGTACATGTACAATTGAATCTTAGTTATGTAAGTTTATTCCTAAATCTTTTAAATTTGTATCAATTAAATCTTTTTTTTTTTTGTCGGAAATATCAGTTAAGTCTAGCCGATCAATTTTGAACGAAAATCGTGGAATTGAATGCCGATCGTCTTACGTGCTATGTAAGACTGAATAGACACATGTAAAAAAACTTATATTTAAATTGGCACAATTACAATAAATTTAAGAATTTGTTTATACGTTTTTACCAAAAGCATATGCATGGCCCAAAAATATTCAGCCGCTTATAAAAGAGACCCACCAATCCAAACCATCAACTCCATCTTCGTTCCACTTTGCATCCATGGCCTCTTCTGGTAATTTGGTTTTCGTTTCCTTCGTCCTCTTCCTCACGATTTCACAAGCGCAAAGCAAAGCTTTTCAACCCAAAGCCCTCCTTCTTCCCGTGACCAAGGACTCCTCGTTGCTCCAGTACACCACCCAAATCAAGCAAAGAACCCCTCTTGTGCCCATTAAGCTGACCATCGACCTTGGAGGCCGATTCATGTGGGTGGATTGCGAGAAGGGTTACGTTTCCTCTTCGTATAGGCCCGTCCCTTGCGACTCCAAAATATGCAAGATCTCGCGATCAGGGGCTTGTCTAGATATATGTCCCGCTCCGCCTGGACCGGGGTGCAGCAACAACACTTGCTACCACTTACTTTACAACCCGCTCACCGACACCATCAACAGCGGGGTGATGGCAGCCGATGCCGTGTTGGTTCAGTCGACTGATGGGAGAAGTGCCGGGCCTACGGTTTCTGTCCCGGGGCTGTTCTTTGCTTGCGGCACTCATTCGCTTCTCAAAGGCCTCTCTAGCGGGGCAAAGGTATGACAGACTCCAGTTAACAGGCCATAAAACGGTTGAAGTACTCACTAGATTCAGTCCAACTTGGATCGTCTCAATCGCACGTTAGGATAGTGATGGCCGGATGAGGTCCGCACATGATCACCAAGGTGGTAATGCTTGTTTAATATGTTGTATTCCTACGAGGGAACATGACACGATCACAGTTTATTTGACAATGACACGATCCATATGTCATCCAGAGAAATTACTTGTTCCATCAGATAAATGAAGTACATTGTATAGTCTATGATGATTGATATCATGGCTAAGATATCTGCTAACTCGGACTTAACAATGTTTTGCCCAGGGGATTGCCGGCCTCGGAAGATCGCTAGTTTCCCTCCCCTCGTTGTTTGCTTCAGCTTTCAAATTCCAACCTATCTTTGCTATGTGCTTGAGTTCCTCTTCGCAATCAAATGGAGTCATCATCTTCGGCGACGGACCCTATGAATTCCAATTTAAGAAAGAGGTCTCTAGTTCCCTCATGTACACTCCCCTAATACTCAACCCAAAGGCCACGGCGGGTAAGTACTCCGAGGACCCTTCGACAGACTACTTCATCCGTCTCACCTCCATCAAGATCAATGGGCAAGCAGTCCAGCTCAATAATTCACTATTGAACATCGACAAGGAAGGCAACGGGGGAATGAAGATTAGCACCGTTAATCCATACACCATGATGGAGAGGTCGATCTTCAAGGCGGTCCTTAAAGTGTTCATAGAAGAAACTAAGGGCATGACTAGGGTTGCTAGTGTTAAGCCTTTCGAGTACTGCATAAGCTCTAAGAACCTGGGGAGTACAAGAGTCGGACCACCCGTGCCCGCCATCGATCTGGGGTTGCATGATGAGAGTGTGTCTTGGAGGATCTTCGGAATGAATTCGATGGTGCAAGTGAATGACGACGTCTTGTGCTTGGGGTTCGTCGACGGCGGGTTGAACCCGAGAACTTCTGTGGTTATCGGAGGGCACCAATTGGAGGACAATCTCTTGCAATTCGATCTCGTGAAACGAAGGTTGGGATTCACCTCCTCGCTCTTGTTCATCCAAACTACATGTGCCAACTTCAACTTTACTTCTTCTGTCTAAAGAAGTGGAGCCTTTACTACCATTCCGTTGTCGAGCTCGATTTTTCACCGTTTACTAGTATATTTGGTTTCTCATGCTGTCATTCCTAAAGCGGATTATCTTTGACTATCAAAAAAAAAAAAAAAAGGTGGATTATCTCTGGTTCTGCAATGGGATTAAAAATGGTCCTTCCTCTAGCTTAACGAAATGATTTTATAATATAACATATGCAGCATCAACATGACATCCAAATTTACGTCGGTTTCCCCAAAAAATGCAACTTGACTCCAGCCTAGTGGACCAACCTTAACATCTTGAAAAACATTAATGCAAGCTAGCACCGCGTTGGCCACCTGTCATTTTGCAGTTGCACAACAAGAAGTTCGACTTTTAATGACAATTATGTAGTGTTTTAGCAGCGATTGCAATCACCATTAAGACTGTTTTGGTTGTCTGACTGTATTTGGTCATCTAAATTTTTAGCTAGGATTTTTTTTTTTTTTTTGGGACAAAAGGTGTTCTACTTTCGTTCATAAATATAACGAGAAGACATTTGAGCTAGAGACCAAAGTTGTTGAGGAGGCTTGACAAGCCAACTCCGGATGAGAGAATTAGTACGTTGTGCCTTGGCTACCCAATCCGCAGCTTGACAGTGGGCTACTTCTGCATTTTCGATTTGGCCCAGCAAATCTATACACTCTGTTACAATTGGGCTAACATCCCAAGGGCTTTCTTTCGGATGTGAGATCCACCGTACAGCTGAAAGACAACCCGTTTCCAACTCTGCGTTAAGTACAGGGGCTTCAAGATCTTGCTGGCTTCCCGACGACTTTCCTCTCTGCGTTTGCTTTAGGTGTAACAGCCCATCTCTCACTGCTAGGGTTTCTGCCACGCTGGCTGATAGGGCTCAAACTTTCCTTGCAAAACCAGATATCAGCGTCCTATGGGCATCTCGTAGGATCCCAGCGATCGCAGCTTCACTAGTCTTGGCGCACCAGGAAGCATCCTCACTTAGCTTCGCTTATCCATGTTTCGGTGCTCTCCATTGTGCAGATAGGTGCCTTCGTACCCTCCCTCGGTTTTTCCCTCTTGGGTTCCATCTCTCGAATAGCTTATATAGGAGTTGACTGCTTCGTCTACATTATGCCAAGGCTCAGGTTTGCGATTCTGGAAGATTCAGCCATTATGCACCTTCCATATGGCCCACAACAGTTTAGAAAGTATCGTGTTGCATAAAAACAAGCGATCGATCAATAAAATAGATAGAACGAGCAAATCAAATGATTCGGTCGTAGAAAATTACGTTCATGGGGAAAACAACGACGAATTTCGTTATAAAGCAAGCGATACTTAGAAACTACAAATCACTCAATTTACACAAACACACTATTGTTGTTTCTCAGCCTCAACTACATCTAAGAACGCACACAATATTTGATCCTCGATTCCGAGCGAAATAATTTATTAATCTCGTAAAGGAATATATAACACAAATATAATAACAAGATTTATTCGATTTCGACACTTAAATTATTTACGTAATTACACGAACAAAACTAAAGAAGATGAACTCTCAAGCACTCGCAAGTCAGCGATTTAATACACAAGACGTCGTGTCTTCGTTGTTATGTGCGTACGAAACCCCTGCTGTTCGGCGCTTCCTTTTTTTTAACCCTCTGCCCATCACTTGAAGAGATATAACCCACAATATATATATATATTACGAAAGGTCTTAGTGGAAAGCAAATCCAATATTGCATTGAAGAGGAAAACGTTGAAAAGCCAAAGTTGGGCTCAACTTTTCTCTTCTTTCCGACAGATTAGGATGGATGCACTTTTTGATTCACACCAACTTCTATTCGGAGAAAGAAGAAAGAAGAAGAAGATATTATCCGTGGATTTCAAACAGAATTCGTCCAACCTTGATCACATACTTCAACAAACTATATGTCCGTTATCTTAAAGATAACTTTCATGTTTCGATATTAAACTCGAGACATATTTTAACAATCTCCATTTTGACTTATCGCTCGAGCCACGTCACAATCGCTTTGCTAAAATCTAAACATCATCTGCTACTCTCCCAACAGCCTCAATAGGCTCAAACGCCATAGACATCATCCAAGTCCAAGTCGGGCTTGAACTTTACAGTAACCGAGCATCTCATCAAAACACCAACTGCACATGCACCTTTCACTACTTCACAAGGACTATCTGACACAAACTCTTGAATCACAGATAAAGCAAAACCACCATTACATACATATCTGTCCGGAAATCGAATACGTACTTTGTCAATATCAACAATTACAGCAACCGTTGGCTCTATAGGCTCCACCTTCCTATAAGCACCATCTGTGTCGATTACCACGCTAGTATCTGCTATCTCAGAAGTTTCTGATTGCAACTCCACCTCAAGCTTAGCATCACCCAGATCCGTAGAAACACTGCCATAATCACTTCTAACTAGAAATATTGGAGACTCGTCAGAGGTAACTTCTCTACTGTAAACAGGTGAATTTATATCCGGGCAACACAACTGATAACCCCACTCACCTCGTGCATAACTATGGAATGTGCATCTTGCCCTCACATCGAGTTTGCCATCACTTACTCGATAATAACATGGGTAATTAAACATTCTAAGATTAGAACAATCAACAACGTTACCTGACAACACTTCTTCGGGAATCCGATATCTAATCGCAGTCGATGGAGATCTACTCACCAAGTAGCTCACCATACTAAGCACATTCACTGGAATTCTTCTAACCATACAAACACTAGAGATCTTTATACGGGCCGTCTTTAGTAATGTTTTACTCATCAATTCTGTAAATTATTGTGATTTACCTGTACTAGTGCGGTGCTTCACTATGCCCTCTTTCATGTAGAATTTATTTACCAACTTCGAGTAGGACTCCATGCTACTGTCAATTCACACATGCTTGATCAACTTACTAATCTTCGTTTCGATAAAAGCTCTCAACTACGAATTCCTGACAACAGCGTCAAACTTGTGTTTCTGCATAAACACCCAGGCCTTCTTAGAGTAGCCATTAGACTCTCAAACAGATGTCGACGTCTCCGAAGCGAAACTTATCAATGTCTCACCTTGAAGTTTATACTGGCCGTCATGCTTAATTCCTTTCATTATCACCAGGGTACCTTGAACAATCTTCAAAACTCTATATCGTGAAGAATACCTACATCCAACTGAATCTAGGGCACCCAAGGAAATTAAGTTCTTTTACAATTTTAAAACATATCGTACTCCAGTTAATGTCCTCACAATACCGTCATGCATTCTAATTTTAATATCACCAACACCTATAACATTGCATTCAGCGTTGTTTCCCAACTGCACTTTACTACTATTCATGCATTGATAAGAAGTAAACCAGTTCCTGTTTGGTGTAGCATGAAAAGCACAACCAAAATCCATAATCCATCCGTTAAACGACGAATCCTCGGTGACAGACAAGATACAATCAACACCATCATAATTTTCAGCTATAGCTGCAACATCATCCGTAGATTCAACTCTAATTTCTTTACTCGTTTCATTTTTCAGCTTTAAGCAATTTCTTCTAAGATGCCCCCTCTTGCCACAGTTCCAACAGACAGCATCGCCAGTCCTAGATTGACTGCGTTTATTCATGTTCATACTACTTCTGCTAACACGCATACTAGCTCTTCCTATTCTCCTTCCCTTTCGAGTATTTCTGATTCCACTTGCCATTTTTTTTAGAAAATTAATTAGAAATTTGATTCAAAAAATTCAGACAAAATTGAGAGAGAATAACAGATTTAAAGAATTTGAGAGAATTTAAGAGATTGAGACTTGAGAGTATTGGAGAGAATTATGAGAATTATGAGAAAAATAAAGAGGGATTGAGAGTTTCTTATAGAATTTTTTTTATTTTTTTATAATAATAATAATAAAAGAAATTGCAACATCCATTGTGGCTGTTGCAATTTCCAATGGGCCTTCAGGGAATAATCAACGCCCCTTGGTCTCCTCCCCTCCTTTTTGGCGGTTTCAGACCAGTTCCGATTCTGGGGCCGTGGTTCCGTTTGGCTATGTCTACTTTGGGGTTGTTCTTCTGTCTCCAACCCATTTATAATTTTTAATGCTGCCCCACCCTTCTTATTGCGCTTCTGACGATAAAAAGGGGGGTCTTCTTACAGGGGGAGATGATTTATGAAAGGTGGGGATCACCCTACCTTACAAAAAGTAAGGCAGGGGATCTCTGTCCGAGATTACTATGCTATTACTATGCCCTCTTCATGTGGTGAATAAACTAATTCAATAGATAATGGATGTGAACCGCGTGCAATTTCCACGTAAGTACCGGCTTAGAAATGGGCAGCGAATTTCCTTGGAAAATGCTATGGACGATGGTTAGAAGAATTGATACCTACGTACGTGGATCACGAAAGGTTCGATGCAATCTTAGACAAAAAAAAATCCCAGTGTTTCTCTACTCCGATAACATTAGCGTCCTTCGTTTGGCGATCAATCTCTAGTTTCATGCCGGAAAGAAGCACGTTGAATGAGACTTCGGTTTCCAGATACGTGCCTTTGCAAAACCAATCATGAGGGATCTCTTTACTTGCTCGCTATCAAAATCATCTCTTCTTCTTTTTGTTTGTACGTAATCGTAATGAACTCTTTTGTCAGACTAAATAAAGATGGGATTTCTAGTATCTTGTAGAATATTCATATTAAAATAACCAAATATCATTCTACGCATTCATCTAACGGCTTATGATTTTAGAATAATTGACAGTAGTCCCACAAAATCTCACATGGCATCAAAGCAGAAGATCCACAATTGGCAATGTCCTCTTGGCCCATACCAGATTGAATGTGTCGAAACTCCAAACATTCGGGGATCTGCCTAGGCATCACCATCGTGCAAAATCTTGAGCAACCACCAATTCCTACTCCATCTTCGTCGCTGGCTGCAATCTTTACATTCTGGGTTAAACTCCTTCATTCATCCTTATCTTCTCTACTCCGATCTGCGAAAGGTAAATCATTTTTTTTAATGATCAACGTGTTGTGAATTTTATCCTTGTAGTTTCCTCTTTCACTAAAAGTAGCATGCCAAGGTTCAGACCGAGTACCATCGTGGTCATGGTCTAATCAAGCCCTGATCTGGCCATGGTGCAACTCCATGAGCGATGTCGGGTGCTCTAGATTTGGTCATGGAGCTCCTCTGTGGCCGAGGTCCACTCGAGCTCTATTGAGTTGAGCGCAGCTGCGGACGAGCTCCAGATTGAGTCGAGCTTGTCACCACGACGAGCTTCATCAGTGGCAATGAGACGGAGATCAGTGAGAGGCCACGGGCGGTGGAGGCTGTGGATGACTGTCAAGGGTGGGTAGAGAAAACAAAAATGAGTGTGGGAACATATCCTACTCTCAAGTATATTTCACCCCCTAGATGAGTTTATGCTATCTGGACTATATCCAAACAATATCCGTACATACTCGAATTTGGAGTTGCCTCAAACATCGAATAAGGTAAATGTTACCATATTCGGTATTATATCTATCTCCATCAAAATACAGCCCAAGTTCCTAGCCTGGACTTTGGTCTTATTTGTTTACCATCGAATTTCCGGGTAATTGCGCACATTCAAAGAAGATAACTGGAGACATGCAAGACCATGTTATTATTCATGCTACAAAATTGGGCTCCTGTTAAGATTTTTAGGGCCAAAGAGAAAATTGACCTTTCATCAATTCAAAATTTCAGCATTCCGAAAATGTTAAGAGGCTGGTAGGGACTAGCCTTGAGATTTCATCTTTCTCAAGGCTAGCAATTGGACTAAAGCCCTTTGGGAAAACTCGCCAAACACCCCAAATTTTTCCTAAGGTGATTTGAAGGCCTAAAGACCCTTAGAAAATCTGAACCAAATGCATCCAGCGTCCATTCCTCTAATATGGTTCTCCTTCTGAATCTAAGCTAACTTGAATAACTACTAAACACAAGATATAATAAAATATATCATATCTTGAGTTTTATCCGGACAACCAAACGCAGCCTAAATGGTTATGACACGATTGTACGTGCAAGATAGACTGAAGCACGCTTTTTGGAGGGATAAAAGGTGTCGGGACTGACGTATCGAATTGCGTATATAGTACAACAAGATTGTTTAGTGAGGATTCTATGTAATCTTAACCGATGTACAGTAAGCATAATGTGCCCGTTTGAGTCGATGTGCGGAGAAACTACTTGCAAATGATAGATATCATAACTAAGAGAGCTATTTGAGTATGGTGATGTCGTCAAGCCCATCATGCACACCAGTAGGAGATGTTGGGTTTCAAGCTGAGGATGCCGATAATGGGCTTAACCCAAGCCCAACTTATTTTCAGTCGATGCTTAGGGAGCAGCAACCAAAATGCAAAGAAAACTTCTTTTATATGCAACAACATGAATGGCGCCTGCGAGTTACAAAAAGTGGAGAAACTAGTGCTAAGCAACTTCATTTCAACTTTAGGATATAAAATTTAAGGGTATTCCCTAGGATAAAGGAAAAATATTTTTTTTTTCCTTCAACTTAAAGGGATGACGGCAGGGAAGATAGACTTTATGACAATTTCAACTGTCAACTGGCTACTTTCGAGTAGGCAGGTATAGTAATGAAAAAGTTTTTTTTTTCTAAGGACAAATATAATGCAAAATGTCACTAGCATCGTACCTACATCGATAATTTTTCTCCGGTGACGGTTGACCAACAATTTCGACTTTGAACAATTTGTTGTTTTTCTTTCCACAAAATCTTTGAAAAACTTCTTGATTTTAACTCATTTTTCTTTTCCGAAAGCTGCTCGGTCATCTTAGATTTTGAAAATGAGGGTGAATCTTATTTCCAACACATCAAATGGATGGGCGCACAATCCAGTTAAACTAGAAATTTTCTTTTGACAAAAGTACTATCCACATAAAAAGCAAGTTTGATTATGTGATGATTTATCATGGAATAATTAACATATGAGTTATTGGGCCGGCTGCATAATTCGTGATACACAAGAGAAAATGATAATCGCAGATGCGCCGGCCGACCGACTACTGTTCACGGGGAGGAGATGTATCCCCCCACGTCCCGCCGCCGGCCGCTCGAGAGGCTGAAGGATAGGAGGAACTTTCAGTGCGTCCGCTCCACACATTGCTGGAAAAAGGATAAGTCAAAAGGTCAACAACGACGGCCATCTTCTTCTATCCCAAACGCATTGAATGCCATTGATGAAAAAATTCAGAAGCTTGGACGTTTCTAAAAGGACACTGTCCTCTCGATATCTTCTTCGCAACGTAAAATCAACTCTCGAAAAAGTAGAATTCCTTGGTGATCATCATGGCTTCTAAGTCCTCCTTGTTGCTCATGCTTTGCTCGATCCTATCAGTCGCATTCCCCGTCTCTTCCCAAGCCTCTTTCAGGCCCAAAGCGCTCGTCCTTCCGGTCGCCAAGGACTCCTCAACTCTCCAATACCTCACCACCCTACACCAGAGAACCCCCCTAGTCCCGGTCAAACTGACCCTCGACCTCGGTGGCGAGTTCCTCTGGGTCGACTGCAACCAGAGCTTCTCGTCGTCCACCTACAGCCCGGTCCACTGCCGCTCGGCCCAGTGCTCGCGTGCCCCCGGCTTCAAGTTTTGCAGCACCTGCCTATCCAGGGCCAGGCCCAGGCCCGGGTGCAGTAACAACACGTGCTCGCTCATCGCTAGCAACACCGTCATCCGCTTCGTCACCAACGCCGAGTTGTCCCGGGATGTTGTGTCAGCCAAGTCCACCGACGGGTCGATGCCGGGACCGGCCGTCTCGGTGCCCGGGTTCGTCTTCTCCTGCACCTACAGTTTCCTCCTGGAGGGCCTGGCCAGCGGGGTCAAGGGGATGGCAGGGCTAGGGAGGACCGGGACTTCACTCCCCTCCCAATTCTCAGCCTCATTCAGCTTTGCTAGGAAGTTCGCCATTTGCTTGAGTCCATCCTCAAGCTCCAGCGGAGTGGCCTTCTTTGGTGACGGACCCTACACGATGCTTCCTGGGATCGATGTCTCCAAGTTCCTTGACTACACTCCCTTGGTCACCACCCCTGTGAGCAGGGTGCCAGGTCAGGTGGGCAACCCCTCATCAGAATACTACATTGAACTCGAGTCCATAGCGATCAACAGGAAGCCGGTGCCGTTGAACTCGTCCCTCCTGGTCATCGACAAAGAAGGCTATGGAGGGACCAAAATCAGCACTGTGGATCCGTACACCGTGTTGGAGACCTCGATCTACAGCGCCCTGGTCGGGGCTTTCACAAAGAAACTCTCACAGGTCCCCAGGGTAGCGCCGATTAAGCCTTTCGGGTTGTGTTTCGACTCGAGGAACATCTCGCGCACAAGGACCGGGCCGGACGTGCCGAGGATCAATTTGTTTTTCCCGACTACGGATAGGAAGAGGGTGTGGTATTGGATGATGTCCGGTGCGAATTCGATGGTGGAAGCGAAGGAGGGTGTGCTGTGCTTGGGCATTGTGGATGGCGGGTTGAATCCAGTGACTCCAATAGTGATCGGAGGGCATCAATTGGAGAACCATTTGCTGCAATTTGATCTGGCCTCGTCGGCGCTTGGGATCAGCTCTTCTCTGCTCTTGAGGCGGACGACCTGCTCAAACTTCAACTTCAATCGTAAAGCCTAGGGGGATTTGGTCCCACCGGGAGTTATTACTAGTTAATAAAAGGCCGGGCAGTATTCTAGCACATGCTGTCTCTGATCGGGAAGCTCGTTCACACGCTTTGAAAGGTGTCCTTGTCATTAGAGTTGGCGTTTCACGCTGATTCGGCTTTTATTGAATAGCATAATAGTTACCGATGTAGGCTGTCAATGGGCCGGATCGGCCCTTGCCAGCCCGAAATGAAATAGTACCTAATTTGGTCTGGCCCGATCCGGCCCGAGCCCGAAATACCTATGCCCCAACTCTTCGGGCCGGGCCGGCACCCTTTTTTTTTGGGGGGGGGGGGGGGGGGGGGGGGGAATTGAACCCCAAAAAAGTGGCTTTGATTTGCTTCCATTCCATAGCTCAACGAATGACGAGCTCTCATACAAGCAACAAATGCTAAAAGAGCGAGTACAAACTGGGAAGAAAAAAAAAAAAGGAGGGGGGCCACAAAATCTGGTTGATTCTCGAAACTTACCATAAGAATATAACTACGCCGGAAATGAAAAGCACACCAATCCTTTTTCAGAGCAACTACTACTCTGCAAACAGATCCGGCAGACAAAATAACTCTGAAACGATTCATCAGATTAAGCGCTTGTGGACAAAATTGAGCAAGCATTATGGCGAATTGAATCGTCCTAGAACGAAATCACAGCAGAGTCTAGAGAGAGAGGGACCCTTTTTGCCCGAAAGTATCTTGCCGTCCTTGACATAAAACTCGCGAATGTCGACGATGACTTTACCATTCTAGTTCATGACGGTGACTCTCCTGTTCTTCGACAGCTCGTAGGCGACGATGTCGTCGGAATCCTGCCTCAGAGCCTTCTTGGGAGGAGCCTGACCGTGGGAGCCGCCATTGGAGGCGTAAGCGTCGTCCTTACTCTTCCCTTTCTGCAACATCCTTCTTCACTTTCACTTCGCCACAACAACGCCATAGAGAGAGAGACTCTTCTCCGACGAGTGAAAATACGTAGGAGGAACTCAATCTATTACTGATGAGTCTGTGAGTTCTTTTTATTCTCTGAAAAAAAAAAGGAAGGGTTTCGTTTCACTCTCCAATGCTAGGCTGTCAAATGGACGGTACCGTGCTGAAATGGTACCAGATCCGGCCTGAAAATTTCTTAATTTTTCAAGCTAGGCCGGACCAGCGCGGGTCCATTTGACACCCCTAACCGATGGCAAGGGCACCTAAAGACTCTTGGTCATATAAATTAAAAGAATCAAATGATCGGTAAATCATTAAAGTCTTTTAAGGAGGCATATGGTGACACCCAAAATTAACACCAAACGTCAGTGCATAATGGTGTCGACAACTTACCGACAGTTGATGTGACATTCCGAATTTTCGACCCATCAAGGCTTGAGATATGAAATTGAATCTCAAAATTGAAAAATGAAAAATAAAGATTGTCACGCATCGCGGCTCCCCGACAGCAAACTCTCTCGAGGTCCCATGATGCAGTGGATCGAGAGATTCGAAAGATCGATAGCATGCAGAAACGATAATAAATAACTCTTTCGTATAATAATAAAGGGGACTTGGGTAACGAGAGCATCCATATATACATCACCAAAAGTTCATACAAAAGAGTAGGTAAATCAACCCTGCTAACAGGTCAAGGGAAATCAGGACTCCACCAAAAGACGACAAAGATCTAGATTCCTCAGAAAATAACAGACTAGCGAGGATCGTCACCAAAAGATCACTAAGTAAAACCAAGAAAAACCTCTAGGTCGAGCTGCTAGAGTTGTCAGTCTTCTCAGCGTCCTCGGTAGGCTCGTACTCTAAGAAAGTCTCCGAGCGTACCTCTACTGTGTCCTCCATCATCTGGTTAGCTGATTGCTCTACCCGGTCGTCTTCAGAGGCTTCAATCTCAATAACCTCGTCGATGTCCTCCATGATCAAGGTCCTCTCAAGGATGTTCCTTGAACCAGTGACTAAACCCTCGACCTCCACAAAATCCCGTGTGAGATGACACCAACCAGAGATTACCCCACGGGTTACCTCAGTGGGCTTCAGTGGTCCCGTAGTAACTTTTCCTACCTTCCAAAACCAGGTCTCGTACCTATGAGGCTTCCAGCAACTTCCACCTTCGTCGACCCAGACTACGATACATTTTCTAACATACACGATTCCATGTCCGTCCGGGAACTCCTCAAAATACACCGACATCTCTTTCGGGTCACCTAGTCTGATGGGCAGCATGCTCACGGTTTGGGTTCTGGAAATGTGATCCCGTGACCTGGTGAGATTTACATCTCAGCAAAACGGTCCTAACCCTAGGTTAGGCTGACCGTACACTCAGGTGAATGCAGTCACAAACAAAAATGTGCAAGCAATCACTGAGGCATTCAACTGTCGTTAAATAACATACGGATACAAACGAGTGTCAAACATGCAATCATGATATCATATCACATCTATGGAATCGGGCACATATTACCAAGCCAGATCACACATTCCACCCTTCCATACCTCCATTTGATTCATGCCCGCGTTTAGAACGCCTCAGGCTTAGTCCGCGTAAATACGCCTCAAACCATCTCATTGACAAACCCGCGTAAACGCATCAGGTTTTCAATTTCATTCCAGGCCTATGTAGACACATCTCAAATTCTGTCCCGCGTTTCAACGCATCAGGACCTTGGCCATTTCAACCCCGCATCTCAACGCATCAGGGTACAATTCAACACAAACCCCGCACCTCGGCGCCTCAGGGTATCAGTCCATATAACCCCGCGTCTCCACGCCTCAGGATGTCATAAGTTTATCAGACATGTTAAATACTCATTTCAATTCAGAAATCATGCTCAAGTGTAAACTCATGCAACGAACAACACGTCTATGGCATGCGAGACAATTAGATGCGACACTCAAATGTGGTAATCAATCCACGGCACAAGTATTCAACGAGCATTTACGCCATCAATACATCTCAAGGACGTACAATAAACAATCACACCATAACTCCCAAGAAACAACTCAATTCACACCCAATTCACCTCAAGTTTAATTCAGCAAAATATCTCCTTCCAAGCACACCAATAATTCGGTCCAAGCAATCCTCGACAAGGAAGCAAACAATCCTAGCGGAACCAATCAATTTGTCAACTTCTCGCTCAATTCACTAATCCATGGAGCATAAACCTTAACGAAATATTCATCGACATCCTAATATGTCTCAACGATGAATTTGGAACTCAATTCCATCACTAACAACCCCCCACAGATTTAGTATGCACAGAACCGATTTCGGTTCTGTGCACATATCAACTAATCAGCCCTTTAGCTATTAAATCCTCAATTTATCCACTAATCTACTTGCTAATATGTAGTTTTAGGAGTTAGGAAGCCTCACCAAAAATTTTAGCTCAAGACGACGTCGGGAAGTCCTCGAACGGCGCCGGTTCCTCCAAGTCCTCAACCGATCAGTTTTTATCCTTAAAACACAAGATCCATTTGGGGTCAAATATCCATCAAATTTATCCAAAATTTTTACCACAACTCAGTCTACATGTCCTCTAGATGTCCACAAAATTTGGCCGAAAGATTCGAAATTTTCGGGGTCCTACGGGGTCTAAATAGCAGCTTACCTCCAATAGCATCGGTTTCCGTCGACTTCAGGGAGAATGGCCGACCGGAAATCTTCAGCGGGTCAAATTACCTGACTCAAGTTGGAGGCTATTGGAAAGAGGATGAGGAAGGTGTTGGTGGTGGGCTCGAGCTTAGGTGGTGGCCGGAGGTGGCGCTCGACGGCGGCGATGGCGGCAGCAGAACCTGGTCGGGCTAGAGCTCTCTCGGCGATGAAGAAGGAAGAAGAAGAAGAACAATGGCAGAATGAAGGTGATGCTCGACTAATGAGGTGAGAGAGAGAGAGGTATACACAATTAGCTTGGTCAACATGAAGAATGGTAGGTTAAAAGGTGATTCAATCAACATCATTGCCTAATCCTTTGACACATGTCCTCATGTCAATCAAGGCTCATCCAATGGCTGTGATTTCTCTCAATTTTCAGGAGCCTTGGGGTGTTGTGAAAGACCAAAATGCCCTCATCCAATTGCTAAGGCAAAGCTAAGGCTTGAAGGGTAAAATGGTAATTTTTCGCTCGACATTCGAAACGTCATTTTTCCGATTTCAATTTTCTTCGATAAGGCGATGGCCAATCCAATTATAATGTTGGAATTCTTGATTCTCTATTTTCTAATTTCGAGACTCGTTTTTGAATCCTTTCTCTATCAGATGTGATTTCAACCTATCTCGAACTGACATGCAGCTTTTGCAGACGTTACGCGTATCGACTCTATGATTCATATCACACTTAGGGCTCGTCAATTCTTGGCGACTTTAGTTGTCATGTAATTGTGAGGGTCTATCACTAGTTTCGACGGTCTCGTTCGTTACTGTTCGATTTAGGAAAATTTTACAAATTATACATTGGTTAAGCGGCATCATCCGCGCTCCAATCGTATAACGTTAGCAATGCATTCCCTAATCGTTCTTAGATCGACCTTTTGTGGTTATAAATGTCCCCTCGACAATCCTTATGATCAAAGTGTCATTTCCTATTTGAGTTCCCTAGGTCCACGTACCTTGTCTCGCGTTAGCCTTTCCCTTTTGATCAGTCAATTTAAAATTGATCAGATCCGAACGAGATACAACTGAAATACATCGTTAGATATGTTCTCATTAATAAGTCCCAAAATAACAAGAAAATCAGAATGTCATAAAGATTCCAACATTCTAATCGAATTAGACATCGCCTTATCGAAGGTAAATTAATTGAAAAAGCGATGTTTCGGACAGCGAGAGCAAAATTACCATTTTTTCCCTCAAGAATTGACCTTGTATTAACAATTGAAGAAAGGCATTTTGGTCAGTGACCACACCCTATAGGCTGCCGAAAATCAAGAAAAATCACAACCCTTAGATGAGCCATTGATTGACATGAAGACAAGTGTCAAAGGATTAGGCATTAGCATTTATTGAATCACTTTTAACCTACCATTCCACCTTGGTTGACTCTCAAACTTGGTGTATACCCCCTCTTCTCCCTTCTTTCTGTCGAAACCACCATCACCATAACCATCTTCATCTTCTTCTACATCTCCTTCTTCACCGAGAGATGCTTCACGCCCGACCAGCCACTAACCCCTCCATCGCCGCCGTCGATCGCCACTTCCGGCCTCCACCTGAGCTCGAGCGACCACCAGCACCTTTCTCCAACTCTTGTCGACCAACTCTAACTTGAATCAAGTCATTTGACCCAATGAGGAGCTCCGGCCGGCCATTTTCCCGAGAGTCGATGAAAACCGTCACTGCTAGAGGTAAGTTGCTATTTGGACTCCATAGGACCTCGAATCGTTTGAATCTTTAGGCCAAATTTTGTGGGCATCAAGGGCACATGTATTCTGAGTTTTGGTAACAATTTGGGCTGATTTTGATGGGGATTTGATGATGAAATGATGTCGTCTTTGATTGACAGAAACTGACCGGCGATAGGCTTGAAGGAACCAGCGCCGCTTGTGGACCATTTGACGTCGTCTTGAGCTCAAATTTTCGATGAGGCTTCCTAACTCCTAGAATAACATGTTAGAAAGTTGATTTTGTGGTAAATCAAGGTTTAGAGTTGAATTATGGACTGATTAAGGAGGTAGAGGAAAGAACCGAATTCTGTCCTATTTCGATTTGGATGAACCGAGCCCTTTAAGGGCTGTGGGAGGTGTCGCCATTCTTTAAATTCATCGTTAAAACATACAAGAATATCAATTGAGATGTTAATGAGGTGTACGCTCCGTGAATTGGTGATTGGAATAGAAAAATTGATCGTTTGACGAACTTTGGATTAGGTCACACGGTTGTCCTGTTTTGGGATCAAGGGAACCGAATCTTTGGAGGAGTCTTGAAGGGAATTTTACGGATTAAATTAAAAAGTAAGTGACTCCTAAACCTTTGCTAGGAAGTTAGGACATTACTGGATGCATTTGGATGATATATTGATGAATTTGGGAGTCTATTATATTGATTGTTCATGATCGACTAAGTTAATAGGGGTGTGATTCGTGTGTACTCCTGATGATGAGAAATTATAACTCTCATGGCTAAATTTTTTTTGTGTGCATTCGATTGACATGGATGCCGGTATGACTATGTGATATTTGGCCTTGAATGGAGACTGTTTGAGAAATATGAATGAGTTGGCAAGAGAATAAACCGTTAGATTGACTGTCTTTCTGTGTATTTGCTATCGCCTTGTGGGCGTTTGGCATTGACGTCTCGCATGATAATTATTCATTACTTGGCTGATAAAAATTGTACTCGATTATGAAGTTCCTTAAGAGGAGAGTTTGATTTGTGAGCTTAAGAGCTTGTGGCGCCCTAATGCGTTGAGACGCGGGGTTGTGAAGGCTAGTATCCTGATGCATCGAGACATTGGGTTGTGGTGGCTAATGTCCTAATGCATTGAGACGCGGGACGAGATTGATTATGTGTCGACACAGGCCGAGAATGGCATTGAAAACCTGATGCGTTTAACACGGGTTTGTTAATTTGATGGTCTGAGGCGTAATGACACGGACCGAGCTTGAGGCGTATTAACGCGGGCATAGCTATTGAAAAGAGAATTGATACCCTGATGCGTCAGAACGCGAGATAGTCTTGATACGTGTCGACACAGGTATTGAAATGGCCTTTGGAACCTGATGCGTTAGAACGCGGGTTGCCAATCGAGACCTTGATTAGCCTAAGGCGTATTGATGCGCTCTTGGCCATTGGGATTAAATTCGTGATTAGCCTGATGCGTATTGACGAGGGCTTGGTCACTGGAATTGAAAGTTGTGATGAAATTGAGGACACACCTTTGCTTATGAATTTAATGTTGTGCTAGCATGAAGCTTGGTTGTAATGATATGATTATCCTTGAATCGTGCTTGCATTATGCCAGACATATCGAGGTGCCTTAATGTTTATTGTCATATGTTGTTTTATCAATGACTCCTTATCTATTGTTTTATTCTATAATCTGGGAGGACTAATGGCCTGGTCTAGGTTTGGGGTGAACTTGCTGAGATTCATATCTCACCCCGTTGTGGGATTAACTTTTTTAAGGTCCCAAGCGATGGAAATCTGAGCTTACCAATGATCGATATTTGAAGAAGCAATTATAGAAAATGGATTTACTCTTTTGTGACTTTAGAGATTTCATGTTACCTCGAAGTTAGAGTTGTACCCTCTGAATCTGTAGTCGGTATTTATAAGAAGACGTACCCTATGTCCTGAGTCATCTTAAGAGTGAATTGGATGGAGAAGTTTTATCGCTTCCCTATGTTTGTATCGTTTAAAAGTTATAAATTGTTGGTCGACGGATCTTGGATACCACCGAGACAAGACGGCCTTGGTGGGACTTTGCGTGCCCAACAGGTTCGGGGCGTGACATCTCCGTTTAAGTAGTATCAGAGCAAGGTCAACTTGATCCAATGTGATTGAGACTTGCAGTGATAAGGAGTGATGACTTGAGGACAGCTAGGTAGTAAAACCTTGAGAGATAAGCACGGATTGCTGAATCTTGAGGACTATAGGCTTGAACTTGTATGGTATTCTAATGGTCTTAATGCCGATTTAATGGATGATCTTGAGTGATTTTATGAATAAGGCTCACAAGGAAGTGAATAGAAATTGAGAAGCCATAAGCTTGGATTTGAGGTTGCTAGAGAATAGCTTATGAATGAAGGGTAGATTGGGTTATATGATTGTGCTTGTGGTTTGTTATTGACCCAACTTGGGGAGTATAAATTATAAAGAGACGATTGGCATTAGTTGATTCAGGCTTGAATTGCATTGTATCTTGATGGTTTAGTTATCGATTGCTATTGATGACCCTGGATGGTATGAAATGAGGTGTATATAGGAAAGCGATGAAGGAATATTTGGATTAAATATCAGTTGTGATCGAATGTATATGGATTTGACTTGAATAGTAACTAGATTTGAGGTATATGGTTGAATATAGGCAATTGATTAGTGAGATGTGACGGTCATTGGTGGAATTAGAACTCTTTAATGGATAGGAATTGATCTGAAGGCGATTGTGATATGACAAGTAGTGAGAACAGTAAAGTTGTGCAAGTGATTGTGGTTATGAAATGCAAGCTGATGAGGGTGCATGCATGAACTTATCGTTGTTGGATTTAATAAACTGTCGCTTGGTATAAGACAAGTGGATGGGATACCTATAAACTGTAATGAAGCATGGTATAGGACGTGTGGAACGCGGCTTTCTCCGTAAATGTATAACTTGGGACAATCTACAACGCTCAAATCTGATGAGGGAGGGGAGTGATCGCCGGGACAGAGAGATCCAGATAAGGAGCGGGTCTTGGCAGGCTTCTAAGATGGCAAGAGGCAGGAATGACCTAAGTCATAACTTGAAAGGGAAAGTCTAGGTATCAGGTTGAGTCCAATTGTGGTTAAGAAATGTATGGCACGGGATTGATTCTCGAAGTGAATGTTGAAAGTGGCATGGCATGTAAAATGACGCCTATGAGTGGCATAGTTAAAAGCTTTGGGCTTTGTAGTGGATGCCGTTTGAAAAAGAATAGCAATATTGTGATTGGCCTTTTAGGGGTGTTTTATTATTGACATCATGTGATTGGCTTTGTCAAGGTCTAACTTAGAGATTAGACGGCATTTGGGGTTTATACCCATTGAATTGATACTTGTTGAGAATGAGATAGCCTGTCGTGATTATGACAGAGTGGCGGATGCCTTATGCTTATGGTATGAGCGTTTAACTCATTGAATTGACGCCTTGAGTGCTTGTTTGATAGTTGCCGAGCTAAGACTTTCTTAGTAGTTGACTATTAATTGAGAAATTGCCTAGTTAAGGCTGATTTGATATGTGGCTGCTGCTTAAGGATGATTTGGAATCCTTAGATAATTGGCAATTAGTTAAGAGTTGCATAGGGACCACTGGATGGTTATTTGATGATGATAGATGATGAAATGAGCAGCCTGAGACTGCTAGACTCGAGTAGATGATTTAAGTCTTTAATTCCTAGAGAGAATTGTAGTGGTTCGAGTGACATTAGGACCTAATGAGGTTGAACAACCAGATAATGGTCACTAGAGGAGCATTGGCTCGAGTATGCAAGATGTGTGATGACTCTAGAACTCAAGGGAGTCGTGAGAATTGAGTAAAGATGAGTAACTAGAATGTGAGTGCTAGAAAAGCATTTAGCTCGAGCTTGTGGACTGTACAAAACTTAAGAGTTAAAAGGGTCATGAGAACTTTGAATGGAAATGAGAAAGTAGATGGGTAGTAGACTCGAGAAGGAGCTGCCATTGTTATCACAATCACTTAGACTGCTGATGCTTTTGCCAGCAAAGTGAATGGTAGAGATAATAGGAAAGGCGATAGAAAATGAAAATCGCTCGATGGAAAACTTGTGGAATGATGTATAAGGTTGAGATTGACTAAGGTTAGATGGAGAAAGTGATGCCTAAACTGTCTTTATCTGGATTGAGAATTTGGAGAAAAACCTTAGAAGTATTGAATTCATTAAGGTAGGGAAGCGACTCTGATAGCTATTAGCCTGAAGAGGCTATCGATGATTAATGAAAGGTCACCAAAGGAAGAATTTTTCTTGAAAGCATGATATTTGCTTGTAATGTCTTCGTTGAATTGTTCCATGGAAAGTACCTTTCTAAGGGTTACTCGAGAGGAAGGGTTGCCTGAACTTTAATAGCTTTGAAAGGACCTGAAGAAGGTCGATCATTATGAGACAGAGTTCTCAAGGTCGTCTGAGCGTACTAAGAGTGGTCAAGGACCCTTTAAATGAGATGTGAAGTCTCTGAGTAGATTGGGATTTGAAAGCTTTATGGTTAATTACTATTCCTGAATCTGATGAACTGTAATAGACATCAAGGAAAAAAGTGGATAATCGGAAGAGGGATAAGTAAGAGAATTTATGTTCATGGATTGTGAGAAAAGAGAACTTCACTTATGGAACATAAAATGTGTCTGTAAGGAAAGTTCGTTACTATGACATAAGGCTTATGGTGATTAACATTTTGTTGTCGTATGGAATAACAAGGAGACTGATGTGTCAGTCTGTTAGACCTTGTGGATTTTATGAGATTGATTGAGGTTGAATCGAAACCACTAAAAGTGGCATTGCGAGTTATCACCCCTAGAGAATAGGGCGTACAATTAGATCATGATATGATCATTGATGGAAAGAAAGGTGAATGAACTTGATGGTCCAAGTTACTTGCAATTTTAATGAATGGATGAATAAGCAAAAAGGGTGCTTAGATTGTAATCGCAAAGCGACTTGAGGAAGTCGAATTGAATATCTAAAATATGAATTTGTGGAGACCAAGGAAGAATGAAACTTGTCACTTGAGGTAGCTAAACTATTAGAAGGAGAATGTTCAAGTGTGGTGGCATTAGAATCCGGAAGTAAGGGAACTGCAGTTGGCGAGACTCCAAGACGGATGTTTTATAGGATAAGAAAGACAAGGTGGATTCAAAGTAAAATAATGCCACTGAAGTGTATGATTTCCTTCAGAGGGTAGGAGATCCTAGTGTGGAAGGAAGAAAAAAAAAATGCTAATTGTCTTGGTGCTAAAGTGAAACGTCTGGACTAACGAGGAGGACGCAAGCTTGAATGGTTTTTGAAAGTCAAGTCCGAGAAGCTGACCTATGAACAACGTTGAATTCCAGGATAATGTCGATGTTTAGTTGAATGAACGAAATTGAGATAAGGTTACCTTAACTGGTTGTGAAACCAAGAGGTCAGGGCACTAATGTTTCCTGAGAAAAGAGTGACAAAAATAAACAGAATGTTGTGTAGTTCAAGTGGGAACTCATGAGAGTAGAGAGCCAAGGTTTGAGCTCTCAAGTGAAAAGTATGAATAATAGTTTGAAGATTCGATACTTGGTAGAAAGAAACGGATAAAATTCAGATTGAGTATCCAAGGAATAATTGGATTGATTGTTATCGTCTTTAGAGACGATGAATAGAAACATTTAAGGAGCCATAATAAATATGAATAACTTTCAAGAGTATCCTACAGACTCTAATGAGATGCTCGGTGTGTGCTTCTAATTGTGAAGAGCACGAATTACGGGTCTGATGATGTCAGATTCCCCAGTATTGAGATTTTTGGGAAAAGAAATCCCTTTGGAGCCCCTGATGAATGGAATAAGTGATAAATCGACTAAGATTTATGTGAGTTAAAACCAACAGACTCGAAATGGCACTTGATCGTGTGTGTCATTTGGTTTAAACAATGCCGGAGACGATGGGTAATTCTGTCCAATTCAAATGGTCTACGGCATTCGTAAATGGATGTCCAATTTGGCCATTCTGTGAAAGTTGACTTTCACGACCGTCGCGACATTGACCGGTCGATTCCGCCCTCTTCCGACGACCATTGGTCACGACTCCGGTGTCAATCAACGGAAAGTGGTCTAAAGCATTAAACCCCCACCAATGTGTCTTCGATTGTGGTCGATTGATCGATCAAGAATCATGGGGAAGAAGACAACACTGTAGGGGAAGAAGACAACATTGTAGCGGACCGGTTCGACCGATCAGAACTAGTCCGACTCTATTTTTGCGAAATTAGCCCTAATTCGCATGGGATTTTTGCAAATTAAACATCAGAATTGAACTTAAGACATGAAAATTGTCTAAAAATGTGATTTTTCCCAAAAGTTCACATCCATTTCTATGAAACCCCCAAATTTTTATTTAATTGCAAATCGAGAAAGTATGCAATTGAGGGGTCAAACGGTCAAATTAGACCGAACCACCTATGCCAATCGATTCCAAATGATGAAATATATTGGACAGTGGCTTCAATTGACAAAGGTAGCCCACGAATTGAAAGTAATTTCAATTATGCCCAAATTCAAGGACTAAATTGCAATTAAGTATGCAATTTTTGCTCAATTCATGCAATTGGACAATTTGTGCAAGTAATTGGACTAAATTACGATGAAGGACAATTAGATTGAATGTCAAGACTCTAAAAAATATCTAAATTACAAATTTAAAAACTCAATTGACATTTTTTTATCACATTCAATCATACGTGTAACAAAGGAACACATAAAATTGAACCTAAATTTAGACTTTTAATGAGGTAAAAAATGCGAGGGAATTAAAATAAAAATATTGACTATTTTTTCATATTTTTGTGACCTCAAATGCTATTTTTCTTGAATTTTCATCTATTTTCCTATTTTTTGAAAATATTAAAATATGTGAAAAATAAAGAAAATTAATTTTTTTTATTCAAAAATGGTTCCTTAGGCTTGGCCAAGTTTACCAAAGTTGATTTTATAATTTTTCAACTTTTTATGAATTTTTTTGTGAATTTTTTAAAAATAAACTGAAAAGGACTAATCAAAAATCAGGTGTCAATAGAAATCAATCTCCAAAAATTACTTTAAACATGATTATGCAAATTTCATGAATTATGCATGGACTGATTTAATTGTATATTCCAGTTAATGAAATAGAAATTAGAATTTCTTTCAGGCGTGAAGAACTTAACTCAAAGTCTAATTTGAATTTCAAAGAAGTGAATTGTGCAATTAATCAGAATCATCTTAGTGACTAAAGGAAATAACAATGCCACATTCCATTGGTCAAAACATCAACTGTGAGTATTGCAGATGAAATTCCTTATTACAAAAAGGGTACGCCATGATAGATCGAAAGGGGTCTCAAAAGGGGATGAGACACCAGTCGAGTTTATTCTAAGATAAGAAAGCCATGAAAGGCCTCTGAAATGCGGGATCTAAGCTATCCCTTCCCCAAGATCTAATCTTCTTCAGGGTTATAGTTGGTCAAGATTTCCTTCTTAATGACATCTTTGTCTGGTATCTCTTCAAGATACGGCTCGGCAATCAGGACTTCTCCCTTAGTTGAGCGTTCCTCAGAATGTGAAGGATAGTCTTCAGTATGTTAGTTGAGATACTTTAGCTCTTTCGGCCATTCTCTGGTCCGTGGTATAATGACTTCGGGGGTCTTCTTGGGTTTTGTCTTAGTTGCATGGCGTCTTTTCTTTCCCCAAATTGAGATCATC
Organism: Rhodomyrtus tomentosa; assembly: GCA_028455895.1. NCBI lineage: Eukaryota > Viridiplantae > Streptophyta > Magnoliopsida > Myrtales > Myrtaceae > Rhodomyrtus > Rhodomyrtus tomentosa. The sequence continues at coordinate 39,408,476 of JAPCWY010000003.1, read as the reverse complement.
GGTTGGTTCTCCCCGACTTGGCGTTCCTCTTTTCGGCAGGCATAAGCTCCTCTAGCTAAGCTGTTGCGATACTACATTTTCACCTCTAGATAGTGCTTGAACATCTCATCCGCCTGCCGCTTAAATCTAAGGTTATCGACATAGTAATTAGTCCGGCAATCTTCAACATAACCCAGTTTATGCCCAATCAGCTCTCGGTCATGTACAAATCTAGTAAAATGTAGCCTTGTGTTTGGCCCAAGAAGAGTGACTTTCCTTATATATTCGAAAGTTACCAATTCCGTCGAACTTCTAGGAAATAGCAACATCCTATCCCATATCATCGTTATTTCAATCAGTCACTAAAATGATTTCATAATATGTGCAATGCATGTAGACGTGAATGATATGCAATATATGAACATATTACAAAGCAGGGAGTAAGAAAATACATCAAAAGTAAATACCTTACCAACCAAAACCCAAGGAGCATGAAATATTTCCTTGTAACAATGGGTGGTTTTAGATATATCAACCTTCCATCGACATGCGCATGAGACAAGTGGAAGTATACTCTAAAAATAAAATCAAGTGAGGAACCTATGGCTCAAGCTCTCATGATCCAAATATGTCAGATCCTTCTCCAAGAGTACCCACCCAAGAGGGTTAGATATCACCAATTTGGATTGTGAGCGGGAACGAACACGAAAGTCTCAAGTGCCATCAAACACGAGATCCTTTCGCGCCCTTTCCCTATCTAAGGTAACCTAGAGGTGGTTGCAGTCGGGGTTTGACCGCCAATGTGTGAGATGTGTCATGATTATCACAATGCAAGGTCATGCACAATAGTTTATATCAAACACAGCTTCAGTACCTGCGTAAAAATAAACATACAATCCCAACTCCAACCTGTAGGAAAGACGTCAATAAACACTTCACCCCTTATTTTTTCAATATGCAAACATATCTAACAAAATAGTTAGGATACCTATCTCGCCTTCGAGAGCATCTGTAGAAAACAGGGTAAGATAAACCAATCAACCTTTTAATCGGCTCAAATCCTCTAAAATTCCAAACTAGAGATTCTGGTTTGGAATCCGATTCCTAGTGGAGTCGCTAATCTGTCGCGACCCTCTCGCGATTTCGAGGGCTAATGGGTCGTCCCGTCTAGTCGAACGTGAGCCTCTCCCAAGGCCCGTTACCCTAGTCGCAACGGCGGTATACGTAGTTGACCTTCGGTGTAGTCTAGTGACATGTGATGTGTGTACATGCCAAGGAGTCGCCACCAATTGTTCTGTGGAGGGTACGATTGGAAACCCTATCGAATAGTTAGAAGCATTCTATTCAATTCTGCGAAAATCAAAGAAATGGGATGGGGGACTTTATTACTCCAACCGTCAGAGTTGACGCCCTTTCGGTATCTAAGTTGAATGAATTGTCTAACCTAAGACTTCATGCAGATAAGTGAGTTGCGAACCCTAAATCTAAGAGTTCATGCAGATAAGAATGACTATCCTAGCAAACACAATCAATAAAATGAGAGCGCAAATCAAGGATCCAATACGTGCGGATAAATCACATGAAAGCAACGTGACATCCTTAGTAAGGCCCTCTTAGCCTAGAGAAATGTCAATCAAGGTTTAGGAGTATTTTTGACATGATTTTGCCCTTGAGGGGCAAAATCGTAATTTTGAAGAGTTTTTAAGATAATTTGCCCAATTAGGGTTAATTTGTCATTTCAAATGAAATATGGATTCAAAAGATGGTGGAAATAAGATTGGTCATCAAATCAATCCATTTCTTATTTTTCAAGAATCTCCAGAATTTTTCTGAAATTTTAGAAGCGATTTACCCTTTGAGGGGTAAAATCGTCATTTAAGAGAATGATGAGAAATGAAATCCCAAACAGAAGGATAGATCGACCTCTTGACCCAAATCCCAATTTTGAGCAATTTTCACGACTCAATCGGAATAAGAAAGACAATTTACTCTTAGAAGGGTAAAATCGTCGTTTCTAGAAAAAGGACGAGATTCGAGAACCCAAGCATGAGAATTGATCGCCTAACCGACCCTAATTATTATCTTGGCATTATCAATCTATCTCTTATATAAAGCATGAGCGATTTACCCCTAAAGGGTAATATCGTCAATTTTTAGAAGAACGGATAAGAAAATCTCAAAAATAGGATTGACTAGTTGTCTGTGGTCATTCCTCAATTTTTGGGAATTTCTAGAATGTCTAGAAATTTTTCATAATTTTTTCACATTTTTTTGGAATTTTCTAGGATTTTCTAACATTTTTAGAATTTTCTAGGATTTTTCTGATTTTTTTTATTATTTAAAAATAAATTTCTGAATTTTTTTATTCAAAAATGATTCTGACCAGGTCGACCCGACTCACTCGGGTCAAATACCTGACCCAGACTTGGACCCTCACGACCCACTCCCAAAACGACGCCATTCCGCCTTTTTTATTTTTCAGTTTATTCGGATTTAATCCAACGGTCCCTAACAAACCAAGCAGCTAATCCATGACCACTGGATCAGTTGATTGAAACCTACGGCTCAGATCAAAAGCCGACTATCTCTCAACTATTAGATCTAATTACTTAAACCTACGACCACGATTAAAACCCAAGACTTGATCTGGTCCGTCCACCCTCTCCAGCCTAAACGACGTCGGTTAACTACTAACCTAAACGACACCGTTTCGATTTGTTTTGATTTTTGAATTTTAAAACCATTTTCGAATATTCCTAATTACTAATCGAACGGCCCTTAAAAATAAGACTCGATTAATCGAAGTCATCCGATCAAAACTGACTCAGCCTAACAGACTAACGGTCGAGCTCACTCGACATCCACGTGGATTAATCACATGCTGCCACCTAGACCTTTGACTCGTTGACTCCGCCACGTCAACTTCGTCTTCAACCTTCCAACTAAGACTAAACGGACGGCTGAGAATTCTTCGGCCCCGATCGACGATCAAACCTAGACCAATTAACGCGAAACTAGTGTCAATCGACTCGTATTAGTCCCTAGTTTAACATATCTGAGAATAATAGCATTCCATCCATTGAATCACATGCAGCACGCGAAATGCCAAGTACGACCATGGAAGTTCAATCAAGCAATAGAGAACATTCCGAGCCAATTCATTCACATGATTGCTTCTAAGTGAATTCAAAAGACTTACCTCGAGCTCCGATTGAGCTCACGTGACCTAGATTCGGCTAGGCGATTTTGAATAGTGATAGGCGATGGAGGTCGAGTGTAGAGACTCAATTCAAGATATTCAAGCAAAGTTGATGCAAAATGAAGATGCGATGATGGTTAGCAATGCTTGAAGAGTAAAACACCTACTCTAACTCGAAAAATCATGATCAGAATCGAGTTCTGTCATTAAAGCACGGTATGGAAGTTTAAAAATTGAACTCACCTGTTCTTGTGGTTTCAGGTGGCACGGTCGGCAGCAATGGCTTCCTCTCAGTCCAGGCAACCTCCTGATGACATTTAGAAGCTTTGGTTTAGCCTAAGAAGTCCCAACCGGTGCTCTACAAATTCGAGCTCAAGCCTTCGACAATGGCGATGGAAGGCGAGCTCTCTTTCTCTCTCTATTATGTTCTCTTCGAGAAATAGAATGAACCAACCCCTCGCCAACTGAAAGTCCTCTCAAAGGCTATATACTACTTTTAAAATTTGGCGACGAACAATGAAGTGTATACCAGCTTCAATTGCACGTGAGGCCATGTGTTTTTGAGCCTAAACGGCGTCGACGATGATGGGCATTCCGTCCAACTCCGTTTGGCTCTCCGACAGGTTTAATCTTACACGAATTTGTCACGGATTTGAGTTGTGTTTGCTTTTGTTAACTTTTTGCAGCTCCGAAGCTTGACTGGCCGATTACTCCTTACTCCGGCGATGTCGAGTGGTGCTACCGGTGTTAATCGATAGGGAATGGTATGAGTGACAATACGCCCACCATTGCTCATCCAATTATCCGCGAATTGATCTTCTATTTGAGGATCAAAATCAACTCAAGGACTGTTCATCTGCGCAGAAGCTTGAGGAAGAAGACGATATTATAGCGGACCGATTCAACAGGTCTGAACCGGTTTCGACTTAAAATTTTCAAAATTAGCCCAAATTGGTGGGGAATTTTTGCAATTAAATCTTATAATCGAACTTAGGACATGAATATTGTCTAAAAATGTAATTTTGTCCAAAAGTCCATGCCAATTTCTATAAAAACCCCAAATTTGTCCTTAATTTCAATTCAAAAATTTGCAAAATTGAAGGCTCAAACGGTCAAATTGGACCAAACCACCTATGCCAATCGACTTAGAATGATGAAATACAATGGGTAGTGGCTTCAATTGACAAAGGTAGCTCTTGAATTGAAAGTAATTTCAATTATGCCCAAATTTAAGGACTAAATTGCAATAAAGTATGTAATTTTGCCCAATTCATGCAATTGAGCAATTTATACAAATAATTGGGCTAAATTGCATTGAAAGACAATCAGATTGAATGTCAAGATCCCAAAAAATGACAAAATTATAAATTAAAAGACCCAATTGATATTTTTTTAACCAAATTTAATCATACGTGTAACAAAATCACATAAGATTGAACTTAAATTTGGACGTTTTATGAGGTAAAAAATACAAGAGAATTAAAATAAAAATATTGACTATTTTTTTTCATATTTTTGTGATCTCAATTGATATTTTTATTGAATTTTTAAGTATTTACCTATTTTCTAAAAATACTGAAATATGTGAAAAATATGAAAAATTAATTTTTGGTCAAAAATGGTTCCTTGAGCTTGGCCAAGGCCACCAAAATTGAATTTTTAATTTTTTTGACTTTTTATGAATTTTTTATGAATTTTTCCAAATAAACTGAAAAAAAAATGCTAATCCAAAAATCGAGTGTCAACAATGTCTAGAAGCCATCAAGTGTTATTACAATTAAGGTTTTGTGTCATCTTACTAGATTATAATCTGTCATAGGACTTTATCAAAGAGCATCCTAAGGGCAAAACTTTTGAAGCACTGCTTTGCATAAAGATTTTACTTCGAGAATCTGGAATTGTGTGGTGCCATGATTTTGCAATTCACAATAAAAGTTAATATCAATAACCACCTGTGTGCTTTGGCAATCATTCTACACATTCTAAAGCATGAGATTAGTGTTGTGAAAGCTCACCTGAAAATGAAAGATGACCAGCAAACTAAGAGTAGAAGAGTTGAAGGACCTAGTCTTTGGACTGTTTATGTAATGACAGGTAGCCCATTCCTTGACCTATGCAGGCAGAAAGGATAGATAAAACAATATAAAGAAGACGCATATCTGCAAGTGTTGTGCTCTTCTCTAATTTGAACATACAAGCAAAACCATATCTCGAAAGAGTCCATCAATCTCACGGATCCAGAACAAGAACTTTGACTTAATGTAGCCGTGCAAATTATCAACTGAAATGTCGCAAGAGATGCTCGAGTATTTGCTCTCGATCTTCAAAATGGGTACCCTATCATGAGGAATGAACCACAACCTACGCCACCCACCTGCAAAAATTCACTGCCATTATAGCGAGCAACATGAATATGGCAACAGAATATGATAGACCACACTAGAAGGAGATGCATCCTCCAAAGAAGTACCGCTGCTTAATGCAGTGGAGGCAACTTGCAAAAGAATACAAATTGAGTTTCTTAGGTTACTTCGTGGTAAGATGTTTTAAAGCTTTGACCTGAAAATCTCTGTAGCATGAAGGGCGAGATTTCCATCAAATGAAACCAATGAGTTGAAGTTTGTAATCAACAAGTTTAGATGTAGAAATAAATTATACTTAGAAAGAACGCGAGCACTTTATTTCAAGTTGTCTCCTTTTGGACAAGCCAACATATACTGCAAATTATTTAAAGAAGACATGATCTTCAACTAGGTGTTAAACACGTACCCTGCATATCTAGAATCATGGGATCTTTCTCCGCAAAACCAATCTGCACACAATGTCTTACTGCAAGCCGTCCACTTAGGGATTCCAATGACTCCTTCAATTGATTAGGACGGATGGCCATGGATCCCAATCTTATATTGTCTTGTCTTGTCCCAGCACCAGGCAAAAATTTCCATAATTAGTTTTCCCAAATGCACGATGCAAACAACAACAAGGAACTGAAGCCTGACCAACACCGGCCATTTCCATGATCTGACCCAGAACAAAAGAAAAGCGTGAGTAAACATCACTGCATGTAGATCGAAACTACCCAATAGTCAACAATCGAGAAGGCCAAAATCAACAAAGACAAAGCTTTGCAAAGTGCAAACACCAATTAAAAGCACACTTTAATTGCAACTTCGCAGCTCTCTTTAAACCAGAAATCACCAAGCTTTAAGCATCCAGCCATCTAGGTCAAAACTGTGAAAAAAAAATCGTGAACATGAGACCTTAAATAGACGAGTCAACCAGAAAACCGGGTCTCTGCAACATATCAGGCCCAGTCAACAATGTGCACAGTGGCCATGCAACATCAGAAATCCCAGAGCGCCAAGCAGTAAGCATGGAGCCGCTAAATGAACAAAATTGACAACACAGTCGACATGAAAAGCGCCTCAGCAATCCCTAGGCACAGAACCCCAAATTCATTCGATTTCAAGCCGTGACGACGGAATCAAGGCACCAGGAGAGTCGAAACTCACCTGGACGACTCTGCTCACGCCTTTTTCCTGAATTAGGACGAGCCCCAGAGGATACCATGCAAAGCCATCGAGCAGAGCTATGCCCTCCTAGAATTGACGACAAAGAGAGAGAGAGAGAGAGTGAAGAAGAAGAAGACGAAGAAGAGAGAATTTCAGCTCAGAAATTTGGAGTTTCCCACGCCAAATCTCTCCCTCCGCTCTGCTTGGTTCCTTTCGTCAAATCATCAGAGGAGGGAGTCAAGGCGGCTTGAAATCGAATGAATTGGGGATGGAGAGGGAAAAGAAAACGAAAAAGAAAGTGCGCGGCAAAGTTTTCGGCGAAATTTTTTTTAACGCGGGCCACTTTAGCGACGAACGAAGGTCTTCGTCGCTAAATGCTCAACAAGCAATATTGCGACGAAGACCTTAGTTTTTTTTTTCGTTGGTCAAAACGAAGACCTTAGTGCATTGCTATGCTCATGAGCAATTTTGCGACAAAAACCGAAGTTCGTCGATAAATGCCCACGAGCATTTTTGCGGCAAAAAACGAAGTTCGTCGCTAAATTAGCGACGAACGAAGGTATTCCTTGCTAAATGCTCACTGGAAAATCTCCGATGGTAACAAAAGTTCATCCCTAATTTTTTTTATTTTTTATTTGTTATTTTATTTGTATCATGGTAGTGACGAAAAAGCTATTTCATTGCTAAAATTTTTATTTTGTTGCTAAAATTTTTATTTTTATTTCTATATTTTTAGTGACGAATAATGCAAAAAACTAGCTATTCGTTGCTAATTTTAATAGTTTCTTTGTTATTTTTATTAATTTTGCCTATTTTGCGACGCAAATCATCGTTTGTCGCTAATTAGCGACGAACGAATTGGGGATGGAGCGAGAAAAGGAAAAGAAAAAGAAAGGTTCTAATAAACCTAGACAAAATATAAATTAAGGATAGTAATTAGCGACGAATAACTATTTTCGTCGCTATAGAAAAATTACATAAGATTCATGAAGCTTATAGCAATTGGTAGAAGAAAATAGTGAAATAAACAAGAATTTACTCTACAATTACCATAAAAAATGAAAAATATTGAACAAGCCGGGAATGAAACCCGTGACCACCAAATACTTCATCCAAACGACAAACCAACAATGGGATAAACAATACAATTAGCAACATCATTCAAAGTTCAATTAATCTATGCATACATTAAAGGACGTGATATTAAATTGGACTTAAAAAACTGCCTAGACCCCTTCCCCACTTCAAAAGACGTAGTATTAGGAGGATGAAAATGCAAATTTGACAAGGAAAACGGCATTTGTCGTTTAATTTGACAAGAAAAATAGCACTTGTTGTTTAATTTGACAAGAAAAATGGTGTTTGTCATATTAGGAGGGCGAAAATCCAGGAACAGACCCTTACCAAAAAAAAAAAATCCAGGAACAGAAGGAATGCTTTCTGATTCAGGAACAAAGATAATAGAATTGATCGCTCTTTATTTATGCTTATTAATGTAATCTTTACTTAATTATTAATATATTCAATTTTTTAATTTAAAGAATATTCGCTATGTTTTCATTTTCTATTAAAAAGAATTAACGTAAATTAATATAAAATATAATATAAGAAAGAAAATAAATAACTGATCCTTCTAAAGAATCGATCTTTCTTTTAGTCATTTCTTATTTAAATCATTCACCATTTGAAGAAAGCAATGATCTCAAAGAATCTATCTACAAGTTACATACCTCACCCTTTACGAAATTTTTTTGTCGTTAAATTACTGATATTGGTTTAGGAATAAATCTCTTTTTTGCGAAGATCTTTGCATGTCGCTAATTAGCAACAAACAATTTCCACCGCCAACAAGCAACACGGCAATTTTCATTGCTAAATTTTTTGTCACTAATTAGTAACGAACTATTAGATTAACAATTAATCCTTACCAAAAAAAAACTATTAGAGTAACAATTCAGCGTATGAAAATTAATTTTTCCACAAAATTAGCGATGAATATTTTTACAACGAACAATTTTCATCGGTCGTTGCTAATTTGCAACAAATATTTTTTTTATCGCTATTTAGTGACGATCTATTAGCTAGCTTAATATCGCAACGAAATTGAAAAAGGTTATTTGTTGCTACTTTTTTTATTTTTTATTTTTATTTCTGTCAAATCACTAACATAAATGATGATTTGTCGCTAATTTTATTTTTTTTTATTTAATACGGTTTTAATGATTTTTATTTATTACTGTAATTTAGTGATGAAAGTCTAATTTGTCGCTAATTTTAATAATGTTTTATTTATTACGGTAAATTAGCAACGAAAGTCGACTTTCGTCACTAATTTTAATAATTTTGTATTTATTACTGTAATTTAGCGACAAAATTTGTTTCGTTACTAATTCTAACAATTTTTAATTTATTACGGTAATTTAGCGAAAGTCGAATTTTGAAAGTCGAATTTCGTGGCTAACTTTAATAATTTTTCATTTATTAACGTAATTTAGCGACAAAAGTAGAATTCCGTCGCTAATTAGCAACAAACGGTGAATTTCATCGCTAAATTGTGGAGAATTTGCAACGAAAAAGGATTTCATTGCTAAATTTTTGTAAATTTTATTTCAATCAAATTAGCGATGAAATTCGTCTTTCTTCGCTAAATTTAATGATTTTTTTTATTTATTCTGTAATTTAGCGACGAAAGTTAAATTTCGTCACTAAATTGAAAGGGAAAATTTGCGACCAAATGGACTTTCGTCGCTAATTTTTTTCTTTTTTCCTTTTATTTCTGTCAAATTAGCTACGAAATGATGATTCGTCGCTAATTTTACTAATTTTTATTTATTACGGTAATTTAGCGACTAAAGTCGAATTGCATCGCTAATTAGCAACAAATGGTGAATTTCGTCGCTAAATTGCAAGGGAAGAATTTGCGACAAAAAGGGCTTTCATCTCTAACATTTTTTTTATTTTTTTCAATAAATTAGCGATGAAAATGATTATTCGTCACTAATTTTAATGATTTTTTATTTATTACGGTAATTTAGCAACAAAAGTATTTCATCGCTAAATTGCAAGAGGGAATTTACGACGAAATGGACTTTCGTCGCTAATTTTTTTTCATTTTTATTTTTATTTCTATCAAATCGGTGACAAAAATGATCATTCGTCGCTAATGTTAATAAATTTTTTATTTATTACAGTAATTTAGCGACAAAAGAAGAATTTTGTCACTAACTTCAATAATTTGTTATTTATTATGGTAATTTAGTGACGAAAATACTGTTTCATCTTTAAATTTTCTTTAAAAATTACATTAATTGTCAATATTTTACAATAAAAATCGGATTTCATTGCGAAATTCGGCAATATAATTTAAGTAAAAATGAAAAATTGAGCGACGAAATCAATTTTGTCTCTAAATTTCAAATAATAAAAAATATTTAGCAACGAAAAAGGGATTTCGTCGCTAAATTTTCTGAAAAAAATAAATTAATTGCCAATATTTTGCAACGAAGCCAACAGTTTGTCGCAAAATTTGCTACAAAACGTTGATTTCGTCGCAAAATTCGCTAATATAATTTAAATAAAAAATGAATTTAGCTGCAAAAATCGGATTTCGTCGCAAAATGGCAATATAATTTAAGTAAAAATGAAAAATTTAACTACAAAATCATTTTCATTGCTAAATTTCAAATGATAAAAAATATTTAGCAATGAAAAATGAATTTCGTCACTAAATTTTCTAAAAAAATAAATTAATTGTGAATATTTTGCTACGAAATCAACAATTCGTCGCAAAATTTTCTACGAAAAGTTGGTTTCATCGCAAAATTCGCTAATATAATTTAAATTAAAAATAAAAATTTAGTGAAGTTGCGACAAAAATAAAATTTTATTGGAAAATTTCATGGCAAATTTTCCACGGAAAGATTTTTTATCGCTAAATTCGTTGTTAATTAGCTATCAAACATTGTTCGTCACTAATTAGCTACGAAAAAATTCTTCGTCGCTAAATTTGTGGCTAATTAGCGATGAAACTTTATTGTCGCTGTTTTCGTCGCTAATTATTCCGTTGGTAATTTCGTTGCAAATAGCGACAAATTGATTTTTTCGTCGCAAATTACCGACGAATTTTTTTCGTTGCAAATTTCGTAGGTAAATCTGTGATTTTTTGTAGTGGATTCATAGATTCACGTCGTTAAGTCAACTCCAATATGAATCTTTATCCTTGGTGCTTTGTCGTCGAGTCAAACTCCAGCAGAGTACCACATTTTCAAGCTTCGTCATTGAGTCAAACTCCCTCGAAGTTTGTTTCCGTTGTACTTTCTAAGCTTTTCCGCCGATTCAAATTTCAGTTCAATCTATGTTTATACGATTCTATATTGATTTCTATATACGCTTGGATATTTCTTGTCCGGAATCACCACAAAATTCGATATCCTTCAATTAAATGTCAAAGATCTATTTTCTTGTTTCGTTACGGGTTCAAATCCAGCAAAACTAATTAGAATCACTTTTTTGGAACAGACAAGTTATCAAGGGCCTGCATGGTAACCATTATAATTTTCTAATTCTCATCTTGGGAATAGTAAAAAATGAAAATGTTATTTGGTAACGTAAATAATTCTGATTCTGTTTCTAGAATCAATTTTGGAGAATCGGAATCAGTTTTAGAATAAAATCCAAAAGCAAAAAAAAAGTGTTTCTGGAAATAGAATCACTTTTGAAAATAACAAAATAAAATGAAATCTCATATCTCTCACTTTTCCCTTATAATTTTCTCGTCATTTTTCCCTCTACCTAATAAAAAAATAAATAAAATAAAATTAACAATTTTTAAAAAATAACAAAAATTTTAGAAAATCCCCAAAAAAACTTAGATTAGGCTAGTTTGACCTTATTTTCATAAAGTTGAGCCTAAATTTCATAGATTTCACTCTCCGATAAAGGATAATGCAGAAGATGAGAGCATCCAACGTGCATACTCGTAGCCATTCGTCACAAGATGTTCTTATGTATTTAGACAACGGAACATTTAAAGAAAAAATAAGTCCTTAATATGGGAACCTGTCCCATGCTTCATTGAATTTTAAATATCATATATTAAAATTTGCATTTCATTCATGACATGCTAGAAAATGATATATTTTAAATTATTTTAGTGTGCATTGAAAATTAGTCTTCAATTGAGGATGAAATTTTAGAAATTAACTGCATAGTTATTTGACTAAAATGAAAAAAAAATAGGAAAAGAAGCATATTTTAAAACACAAATTTTAAGCAGTTATCAAATACGTTCTGATTCTTTCAAAATCATCCAGGAAAAAAATTCATTTTAACCAGAATCAAATTTTGAAAATATAATGGTTATCATTGGCGCCCAAACAACCCTAAAACTTAGCATAGCATGTTTTAATGTCCTATTGATATAGGTTAGTCACGACTAAAGAGGCCAACACCATGTTTACACCTCGCCCGATGGGCCCTGCCATCAGTGTTCACGTTAGACACCAAATTACGCCTGACCTTATTTAACAATTTATATTTATCTAAGGAAAATAATTTTCCGTTCTATAATCCCTTAACATGGCATGTGTTTTATCTTCAATTTAAGACGAACTTCTCTCGTGATCGTTGAAATGAAATCTGTGATTAGGTTGATAAGGTTTGGCTTCAATCTTTTTGGCTAACATACGATCACATAGTCCATCATTTTCCCATTGAAGCACTAACATAGTATCCATCTGGTAAAGACGTGATGTCCAAAAGTTGGTGATTCATTCGTTATGTCAACACTTCTATGAAGGGATTAATCGGATTCTAATCGAAGCACGTTAGCCGTGAAAGTTTCTAAATTTGGTTGTTGGGTAATTACATTCAAAGGTTCAAGTAACCTAACTATAAACTTACCTAAATTTTTATGGGGCGCAAATTTTTAACCTGTTGATATCTCTGTGACCGCAGGTTACTAGGACTTTTGCCCCAACGCAAGCAACTCCTATTCTATTGTCAACCGAACAGTCCGCCTAGTCATCAACCAAGAATATTAGTCGATAATTTTTAGGGTTAATACCACAAAAAAAAACCCCCAAATTGATATGTGACAAATTTATCATAAACTATTTTTTAACCATAAAAATTTCCAAACTTGTACACTTATGACAATTTTACCCCAAACGAGTGCATTTATGATAAATTTACCCTCCGTTAGTTTTCATTAAATATAATTGTTAAAGTGCTAATTTTATGACACAAGGCAATAGACGGGTGTACCAGCTTAGGATTTTTACTTTTTATCTGTCATATGCATATCAATTTGAAATTTTTTGTGGTATTAACACAATTTACCGAATGGTAAATTTGTCATAAGTATATCAGTTTGAGATTTTTGGTGGTCAAAAAAATTAATTTAGAGTAAATCTGTCACAAGTGTACTAGTTTAGAAATTTTAGTGAACAAAAAAATAACTTTGGGTTGATTTGTCACAACTGTACTAGTTTGGAGTTTTTTGTAGTCAAAAAATAATTTGAGAAAATTTGTCGCATGTATACCAATTTGGGATTTTTGATGGTATTAATCCTTTTTTTTACTTTCCAGGTTAACCATCTAAACATGTGTGGTTAGACAAATCACACTACAGTCACCTTCTCCTTTTCCACATGGCCGTGACGAGATTCGATATTTTTGCTCCATTGTCCATTGTTAAATAGCCGAATGATGATTAGGGGTGTGTATGGTCCGGGCAAGTCCGGTCCTGATATGGAACTAAGGACCGGATCGATAGTCCCAGTCCCCAAATTTTTGGGATCAAGGACAGGACCAGATCAGGATCAACGGTCCAGTTCGGTTCTAATGGGATTGCTAACACCAAATGCTTATAGAAATTAATCCTTTGAATATATGAATGGCTAATGAGAGCAAGCGGAGAGACAAAAGCAAAAGGAGCGAGCGTCAAGCAGAGCTACGTTGGAAGGAGAAACGCGAGCGTCAAGCGAGAGGAGTAATTGTTGATTGTCAACTGAAAGATGAAGATAAGTAAACTTGCGTCTAGTCAGAGGAGTAAGTATTGACAATCAAGTAGAAAATTAAGATGTTGAAATTAGGTTTATGTTAAATATATATATATATATATATATATATATCTCTTTTGGGCGGTCCGATCCGGTCCCATCCACAATAAAATCGGGGATCGAAACGCCTGATCAACGGTCCCATTTATTGGAACCGGAGATCGGACTGCCCCTCTCAAGGAACGGATCAATTCGTGCAGTCCTGTCCGCGTCAATCCGATCTAGTTTGCACATCCCTAATGATGTTGATATCGAAGCAATGAATGCGGCAACAATGAAGTATTCAGCTGTGCTCATATTCATTTTTTTTTTATTCGCAACGAATTAGGTCGGAGGTCTTGCGCAAAAGGCATTTGTTGAGATTAATAACCATCTCGGAATCCATTGCATAACGTTCAGCTGGCACTTCTTATTCACACCCAGATTCTTCGGGGGAACGTTGTGCTTTTGCAACTTTGCACAGCCAGATCGCTTTGAGTGATTTGAGATACAAGCAAAAAAGGGATCGGCATGATTGCAGTGCGTGTATTTGGAGGATCTTGCCCAGTGGTCCTTGTAGGCTCACCGACTCCGAAGATTATGATAAATGTTATACATGGAATGAGAAGACACCTAGTATGCATATTTCACGAATTAGATGGAATATGAATCATGTTATGTTATATATCTTTTTTTGTACATGTATTTACATATGCGCTTGTTTGTTCCAGTATCCTCATCGTTTCGCTTTTCATTGGCATCTCCTTCTTTAAATTGTTGTTTCTTTGTTTTGCGTCATTATATCTGCGCTTGTCAATTGCACTGTTTCGTATCTCTACCAAACTATTTCGATGAAAATCTTATATAATAAAAAAAAATTAAGTGTCGAGCCATGTCAGTTTCGAAATTGAAACGATGGTACCGGATCACAAATCAACACCCTTGAGTACGTAGGTGCGCAAAATAAATTCTGCTTGAAAAATATGGTAAAATATGAGAGAACTGAATCGATGAGAGACATTTTCAAGTGGATGATATTTTGGGCACATTGATCTACAAATGATACTGAAGGCCATCTGGCAACGAGAGATTTGCAAGGGACGGTCAAGGTGTAGGGCAAAATCAATATCATGCTTAAAGATGCAGAGGTGAACACGATTGGACATGCAAATAAGAATATTTCTATAATATTGACATATTCGAGATGCAATATCCCATATCTGGAACACCTAAGTAACCTACATGTTGTTCTGTTAAATATGCCCTGACATGCAAATCTAAAATGTAAAAAAAAGGTCTACAAAGTGCCATGAAGTATGACATATGTATATTATGAGCATTGTAGACACGAAATTAAACGTGACGTGGCCTAAGCGACTCCGTGTGACGACTCACAATGACACTTAGCAGTAATCTACGGGGGCGGCGGTGGGAACCGGCAATGTTGTCGTGGCTTCGCCTCCGTCATGGCATCAAAGCGAATTGTGATGACAGTACCGGAATGAAACATAGCAAAATCAAAAGACTTAGCTGAATGTGTGTTTTTCTCAATTCACATTCCTTCCTTTCCGTTTTCCTAAAGCTCGGACCCTTCATGCTAAAAAAATAACAAATAAAGGATAATAACAAAAACCCTTCCAATACTTCACATGGATCTTCCATCACCAAATGAAGTAATCGTCCATTCTTTTCATATTTCAAGCACAAAGCAATCTCCTTTTGCAACAATGCTCCTTATATTTCTATTATCTCTATCTTCGTTTCGGCACGCACCGCATATTTTGTTAGCTGCACAGTAATAATGAAGTAAAGAGTAAAATCAAGAAAAAAAATATTGAGACACAAGATTTATTCTGATTCACCCTTAAACTAAGGTCACATCCGGTAGTGAATTTTACTGTAATTAGCACATCACATCTCTCTGTTTCAACTCTCAATTACAAAATAAAGAGATTATATATAAGTTATAATTATTTGTAGATCTAACCCTAACCTATCAATAAAATATAAGTATTAGTTATTCATGATCCCCATGCTTTCTTGTCCAATGGTAGAATGAACCACTCCCTAATGTATCCACTATGTAATAAAATATTTTAAAGTCCTGCTATGTAGGTTAGTCACGACTAAAGAGGCCATTATCATGCTGACACTTGCCCGAATGGGCCCCGCCTATAGTGCTCATGTTAGACACCAAATTATACCTAACATTATTTAACAATTAATTTAAAATTATCTTTAGAAAAATCATTTTGTATTCTATGATCTCTTAAAATGGCATGTGTTTTAGCTTCAATTTAAAATGAATTTCTCCCGTGATTACTGAAATTAAATTTGTGATTAGGTTGATAAGCTTTGATTTAAATATTTTTTGCAACATGTTATCACGTAGTCCATCATTTTCCCATTGAAGTACTAATATAGTGTGCACGTGCCAATGACATATCATTCAAAAGTTGGTGATTCTTTTGTTACGTCAATAGTTCTCTGAAGAGATTAATCGAACTCTAATCAAAGTAACTTAATCATGAAAATTTTAAATCTAGTTATGGGGTAGTTAAATTCAAAGGTTCAAGCAACCTAATTATAAACTTACCTAAACTTTTCATGGAGCAGAAATTTTTAACCTGTTAATAATGTCGCCGTGATCGCAGGCTACTGGGGAATTTGCCCAAACACAAACAACTCCTCTTCTATTGTCGGCCAGACAGTCCGCCTAGTCATCAACCAAGAATATTAGCGAATGGTTTTTATTTTCCAGGTTAAGCATCTAACCGTTGTGCTGTCAGACAAATCACGGTATGGTTACCTTCTCCTTCACCACATGGCTATGGGGAGATCCGACATTTGCTCCGTTCTCCATCCTTAAACACCTGAATGATGCTGATTCCGGAGCGATGAACGCGGCAATGATGAGATCCTCAGTTGTGCTTATCTTTGTTTGTTCTTTATTCGTAGCAGCTAGGGCATTCAATATCGAGAAAAAGACATTTGTTGAGATTCACAACAATTTGCCGGCCGGAACTCCTCTCACAGTTCATTGCAAATCCAAGAACAATGATCTTGGAATCCAGCAAATAACTAGCAGCTGGAGATTCTCATTCAGGCCCAGAATCTTCGGGGGGACGTTGTACTTTTGCAGTTTTGAATGGCCAGGTCACTTTGAGATGTTTGATATATATAAGTACAAAAGGGACTGTCATCATGGCAGTACGTGTACTTGGAGGATCTCGTCCAACGGTCCTTGCAGGATCATCGACTCCGGAAACTACCAGACTTGTTATCAATGGAATGAGAAGACACCTCGTAGGTGAATGTTCGACAGAGGAAGATGATGTTGTGACCTCATATTTCACGATTTAGACGGAGTATGAATCATCAAGTACGTTTGTTTCTTCTGATATCCTCATCATCTCACTTTCCATCGGCATCTCTTTCTTTAAATTGTTGGTTCTTTGTTTTTTTTTTTTTGTCGCTACATTTGCACTTATTAATTGCACACTTTCTTATCTATATCAAAATAATTCGATGTAGATCTGTCATAATAAAAATATTAACAAGTGTCAAGCCATGTCTGTTCGAATTTGTAAAGGTGGTACCGTATCACGAATCAACACCCTTGAATTCGTAAGTGCGTAGATTGAATTCGTTTTGAAAAATCTGGCAAAATATGGGAAAACTGAATTGATGAGCGGACATCTTTAAGTGGACGATATTTTGCGCCCATTGATCCACAAGTGATACTAGAGGCAATGTGGCAACGAGAGATTTGCAATGGCCAGTTCAGGTGTAGGGCAAAATCAAATAACATGCTTAAAGGTGCAAAGGTGAACAATCGGACATGCAAATCTAAAATGTAACAAATGTCTATAAAGTGCCATGAATGATGTCTTTTTAAATGAAACGTGACGACTATACTATTTGTATTGTAGCTGAATGTGTTTGTTTTTCTCAGTTCACATTCCTTCCCTTCGTGTTAGTGACACTCAACGTCAATCGTGTTAGTGACACGGCAGGTGATTTTGACAACATCGAGCGTCACGACGAGACGTCTTTTGACATAATAGAGTAATCCAAATGTGATGACCAAAATTTCTGTCGGATTAGATTACGAACGGAATAGGCATTGTCGAGCGTGGATTAATAGAGAAAGTGATTTTGTTGGGGGAAATTATATTTAAACTCAAGGGTGTAGTTTGGACATGGTAATTTTAATTGGACCATTAGTGTTTGATTGTTTGTGCTATTTTATGTAATCAGTTCGACGCGAAATTGGTTCGTGTTCGGAGCATGAAGCTCCCACCACTGACCTACCCGAAATAAAAGGGCCTTGCCACTCTCTCTCCTCTTATTTCAAGAACTTTCACTCTCTCTCATTCCTCTCTTCTCTCTCGCTCCATCTCTCTCGAATGGGAGCTCTCGTGCTCTTCCCCTCATTGGCCAGCGACTCTCCGGCTCTACAGCGGCAATCCTTGAGGTGCTCAACTGCCATAGCTCGGCCCTAGCTCACTCTCGGCGCTGCTCATCTCTCTCTTCCCTATCGTGCGCGCCCCAAGACGAAAAAGATCGGTTTAAGCTCGTTTCGTCGGCCAATCTGGTTCCGTCCTCTTCGGATGTCATCCTCAGGCAAGTATTCATCTGGTTTTACTAGTAGATGGTCGAATTATCGGGCGATATTCCGCGAAACGGCAACTTGAAAATGGGTATTTCCAATGGAGTATTTTGTTTGCATGGCAAGGCAAACATCCTTGCACGACAATTCTACTTGTTAATCTAGGCTTAGTGGACTGTGAGCAACTAGAATCCAGTAGTTGATTGTCCTGATTTTCGTCGAATTGAGAGGAATTGGAGTTGCCTGGGTGAGGCTTGTGGCCGTGAGCATGTTGATGGGTTTAATGCCCAATCTAGTCTTACTTGTCAACTTCGCCTCTTGAATTGTGATTATGTGATTTTGGGTAATCTGAATTTAAGGACGGATCGTATAGCTTGTTCTTGATTGGGTACGAACTGGTAATTCTGGCTTCTTGGGCGTTTGGCCGTGGATCGTGTATTGAGCGTATACGGTTTGGACTGGCTTGCTTGTTGGTTTTGCCTAATAGAATGATTCATTGGATAGTTTAGTCGTGTGGTTAGATATCTTACTTGCTAAGGTTCGGCTCACTCCTTAGTTGTTGCCTCTTTTCAGATATTTAGGTACCAACGGTTTTGGATGATAGGAATACCGACGGAGCACGTCGTTGGTGGTAGTACTCGAGAGTAGACGTTACCTTTCGAAATCCTCCCAGTGTACCCTTTGCTTATACATATACATAAATATTTACATGTATACAATGTTTATATGTATTTGTGTATGTATATATGGGATGACTCTGTATATGTGAATGAATGCTTGGTAATAACAGGTGCCACTAGTAAACCTACAAGGCCATACCCCTAACGTGTTGTGCTTGCGATTTGTTTCATGCACTTGTATGCTGGTCTGCTTGTTTTATGATTAGTCTTCCGCATGCGCCCTCTGTTATATGCATAATAACATATTAAAACAGAGCTCGTAAGAAGGGTGACGCCCTGGGAAGTCACATCTTATATAGTTTTCAAATAAGTATCATGCTATTGCACTCCACAAACCTCCTCCTCCTAGAATGCTCTTAAACATAGAGAAGAGTGAGGACCCCATCTCCGATTTTACAAATTTTCACATTCGCCCAAAAATCAACCCCTCACATAGACTAATGACCAACTGAAGTTTCGTCCATTCTTTTCCTATTTCAAGCACAAAGCAATCACCATTTGCCAATATACTCTTTATATTTCCATCCTATATGTATTCTTTTCGGCACACACTACATATTTTGTTAGGATTATTTGCACAGTCACAATGAAGTAAAGAGTAAAAGCGAGAAAGAAAAATTAAGATACAAGATTCATCATAATTCACTCTTAAACAAACGATATATCTAGCAGAGGATTGTACTATAATTGGCACATTGCATCTCTCTGTTAGAACCTCCAATTATTTATAAATAGTACCTATTCATGGGCACAAATCAAAATTATCAATATAATATAAGCAGTGGCTATTCATAACCACGTGATTTCTTGTCGATAAGGAATATGAATTACACCCCAACATATTTAACGTAAAAATCATTTTGGGTTTTCATTTTTCCATCGTAGACCAAACATAGAAATAATAATTAAATCCCCATCAAATAGTTGAGCGAATGGCCAACTATTAGTTAGTCTTACTGATGTAGGACAACTAGCGTGTAGTTGCCTAGAGAAACGTGATCGAGTCGTTTAAATATCTTTTCGGATAGTTTTTTCTATTTTAGGAAATTGAGCTATATCTTTAATCGTAATATTTGATTAGAATTCCGTTTTGTTAGATTATATTAGATTTATTTTATGTCATCTTTGAGCAATTTTATTTCCTTTAGGAGTCCTATCTATATGAAGAACGTCTGCTCTTTGTAATAGTCAGACTTTCATTAATCGAATTCAGAGTATTCTGAGTAATTGATTTCCTGTTTATCGCTACCCTACGTCACTTACATGACATTTTTTATATCATTAATGAATTACACCTCAGCAAAGCTGACATGAAAAAATTTCAAACTTCTCTTCTGTTGTTTGATTCCCTTATATATTGCTGAGAGATATATAGTCACCGAGGACGACTTGATTCATGTTCTCTTCGACACTCAACAGCCCAAAAAACGGCTAAACATGGAGATATTATGATAAACTTTATAAAATCTCATCGTCCATGAAACTTACTGTTTTTAAATTTCGAAAAGTCATTGATAAATTCGACAAGAAAATTCAAGTCAAATAAAATTAACTAATGGTAATCACGAATAAAAAGTTGATGACGGTAGAATTGAGATAAAAATAAAAATTGGTTGTTAGTTACCCAAAAAACAATATTTTGGATAAATTGAAACAGATGCTAAAGTTGAGGGTTTTTTTTCCAGATATTAGACCAGTAGAATTGGGACAAAAGTAGAAATTTGGTGTTTATTATGAGACAAAAAAAAAGTTTTGAATATAATTGACACAAATATTAAAGTTAGAGATTTTTTTGGATAGTAGGCCTACCTTCAAATATTGAGAAAAGTGATTTCCTCTATTTGAAAAGAGAAAATAATGTTCCCTCATATTTCCTCCATGCAATCATTCACCTTACCTTTCCTTTCTTTTCTTTTCTTTTCTTTTTATGGAATTTAGTTAGTAGAATCTTTCTTATGCATCCAAAATTTTGCAGCGATGCGATCATACACGTGTTAATCCTTCCTTTGTGTTACCCGATTAGTGCAAAGCCAGATAAGTAAACATTGTCATACAAATTGAGAATATTCGGTAATTGGTTGACCACCAGATTGTCATACAAGTAGTTAGTAATTGGTTGAAGTCGTTGAACTAATCTTAAAAACTTACCGGCAATATTTTAAAAAAAAATGGCGTAAGAACGTAGTTACAAATTGAGAATATTCGGAAAAGAAAAGATTGAAGCAAATAATAGAAGTCAGTGATCTTAATTTACAGGAAATCTCGAGTATATGAACTTTTTCCAATCGCTCACCTTTTCAAGTTTGGATTTGACCGGAGATCTATACTAAAATAAATTACCATGTCTCGAGATTTCGCTGACGTGATTTGCTTGCTCGTTAAACTTTAAGCACTAGTTGTGACACGACCCGCTCGCTCGGCAAAAGCTCGTGTCTATCTTTTTGTCAAGATGTTGGGCAATGAAGAGAGAGAGAGAGAAACGACTTTAGCCCATTCCTGCGAAGTGGCATCGTCTCAAGGGGCCACATCTTGCGCGAATGCACGAATGAGCCAATGACTATTTTGATAGCCTCAGTGACCAGATTAAGTCCTCGCATTGATCTTAATTTGGAAAGTTTATCTGAATTTGGAAAGTTGTGGTAGTTGATCTTACAAAAGACACATAGATACTCGACCTTAAAACCGACAAAGTTACGAAATCTGGCTCAACTGTAAGAACGAAGCTAGTTCTAGTGCTGTTTCTAATTCAGTTCCTGTGTCACTTTAGCTCCTTTCAATCTTTGTTCATTTCGATCAGAACTCCGTACATCTTCCAATTCGTCCTCAGTAGACCACCAGATTAACAGAAGCAGAACGAGAAGAATCGCATCTACAGCGATGGAAACGTCATGGAATTGAAACCCGGCCTTAAGTCGGAACAACCCAATTGCCCCGCCGACAGCGGCGGGCTGAACCCCAACCTCGAACCCCCGAAATCGAACTCCAGCAGCACGTCCTCCAGCTGGTGCCCTCCCAGCACCACCGAGCTCCCCAACCCGTCGCCGCCGTCCACGACCCCCAAACAGGTAGCCTCATCGTTCATCCTCACCATCGAGCTCGACCCGCCAATCCTCCACCTCACCATCTCGCTCTGCAGCACCAGATCGATCGCCGGCGCCTCAGGCCCGGCCGCCGTCACGCCAATGCTGCTCGGGTCGAAGCACGCCCGAAACGGGCCGACCGGCGGGACCCTGGCCATCCCCATGGCCGACGCTGCTCCTGCAAAGGCCTCGGCGAAGACAGAGTAGATTGGGCTTGCCATGGCGGTGTACGGGATCGCGGTGCTGAGCTTAATCGAGCGCAGTGACGACGAGTTGAGAGAGAGCCGCTCGCCGTTGATCTTGATGGAGGTGAGGTTGATGAGGTAGTCTGAGGATCGCGTCGATTCGGCGGTCGCGAGAGGCGTGTAGGTCAGGGATTTGGAGATGTCGGCGTTGAGGTGGGAGAAGAATGGCCCGTCGCCGGCGACGATGACGCCCTCCGAAGCCGATAGGCACGCGAAGAATCTCCGGCGGAAGCCGAACGCCGTCGCCATCTGGACAAAAGAGTTCGTCTTCTTATTAATATCAACATTCTTGCCCAAGAAATAACAAATTGAAGACACAAGAAAATGAAACAGCTCAACGCAGAAATTACCTGCGACGGCAGCGAAATTCGACTGCGTCCCAAGCCCAAAGTGCCTCTGACTCCGCTCACTCCAAATCCCGGCGCCGCGCGAGCGCAGGAGATTAGGAATCGGTCGACGGCCGCGACCGATCTCTCTCCTGACTCGTCCACAGAATCGACGGCCACGGCTCCTTCCGCGAGCAACCCGCACGCGGCCTCGCCGCCCGTGCCGCTCTCCAACTTTACACCGCAATCGGAGGAGGCCCCGCCCGCGCACGCGCACGCGCGACCAAAAACATCGGACGTTGCGTCTAAGCACTGGATCGAGCGGCAGGGGACTCGACGGACGGAGGAGGAGGCGAAGCAGTCGAGCCAAAGAGATGGGCCGCCGAGATCCACGGCGAGCTGGACGGGGTCGAGAGAAGGGCCGTGGTAGACGGTGGCCACGTATTGGAGCGTGTCAGCGTCTTTGGCCAAGGGAAGGACGAGCGTGCGGGAGCGGGAGGAGTGGATCAAGCACGTGAAGGAGCAGAGGAGCAGGAGGTACCGAGACAGAGAGGCCATGAAAGCACAGAAGAGAGAGGAAGTCGATGGGCCTACTATCAGTGGTTGACGAAGAAGAAGAGTAAAGAAGAAGAAGAGTAACGGTGGTTGGAGGTTGCGGAGATTCGCCGCGGCTTTTGATAAGCGGAGGAAATGGGGCGGAGTGGATAAGGAGCAGCGGATTTATCGAAGTCTTTTGTCCTGCGACTGCTGACCAGGCTCCTCGTTGGACTGGAAGGACTGTTCTGAAATTTCTCATATTCTCGAGGGCCAGAAAATAAAAAACAAAAAAAGGGCAGAAAAGCATATTCCCAGCGAAAATGATTGCTTATGGTCCCTCTCGGGGGTGGTTTGTCTTTTATTTCTAGGGCTTGTCAATCCGTCTCGATGATGCTTTAGATCTTTGATCCGACGGTGGAGGGCGCGAGCGTCTATTTGAGGGGTGGGGGGGGTGTTGGTTTGGGGGCAATCAAACGCCACCGTTTTGTCCTTTATGAAGAGGTATGAAAAGCATGGTTAAGTGAGTCATGACTCGTGAATTGCCATTTGGTTTTTCCAGATATACCCCCGTGCTTTCTTGAAGTTGGCAAATTAAGGCACGTGGAACGAAGGAGAACTCATTGTTCACATGTTGAAACGATGTTGGCCATCTGATGTGCTTATTCCTGTCCGATCATAGGTCAAGAAACTCGGGGCACAATTTGACAATGTCGTAATGGCAGTTATGAAACGGATTTAGGTACGAGAAATTTAAGAAGGGGGTGAATTGGTTATTATCGGAAATTTGAAATTTCTTCGTAAGAACATGATGGATACCATAGCATGGACATGATGAAAACACAAACTCGAGCCACTTTTCACGAACTTTGATTGGATGATCTGCTCTAAATCTTCTTGAAAACAAGTAATCCCAAAATTTTCACCTTCTATTAGTACAATTCAAAAGATTTAACGAACCCTCGACAGTTTCTTCTTTGATAAGTGGAGGAAATGGATGAGTGGATAAGGAGGACTAGGGGATTTTATCGACGACTTTGTGCTGACTAGGTTCCACGTTTGGACGGAAAGTTGGGACTATTTTGCAATTTCTTCTCTTTTTGAGGGCCAGATATAGAAAAAGTGAAAAAAAAAACAACAAAAAATTTCGAATGGATAAATGAGAAACTTATCGGTTCATTTTAGGGTGTAGTGTTGTTCGATAAGGAACTTGTCGATCCATTTATGAGCGATATGGAATGATATTTTAACACCCTTTCAAATCGAATTAGGATTAGCATGTGAAATTTGAGTGAAGGGATTGCGTTGTAGTTTACGCCATGTCAAAAAAGTCCAACTCGAAAAACCTCAAACACGCAACCCGACTCGATCCGATCGGCGTGAGGACTTGGACGACAAGTTGAATTTCCGAACAAAATCAACGGTCCCACACATTCTACTCCAGTCAACGATAATACAAGCAATGGAGCAAAAGGATTGTCAAATCCGACATCCTGAGCCCCAAGGGTCAATCTCTTCTTAGTGAACCCCCTCGAGAATAGCTTAAGATGGAACCGAACTAATTCAAAAAAGCGATTAGATCAATCGTCGAGCCCAACGGTCCCACGCCCGACATCACGAGCCCTAAACTAACACCCTAGGAGATCTACATGTGTATCGGATGACACGGACTCAAAGACGAACGAGCTCGAGCACGGCAATCAAATCAAAATCGAGACGACCGGATTAGCAAATTACGACGGTTTTGCGCTTTTCGTCTCGTCTCAACCGGATCGGTTTCGAACGACGTGTGCCGGTCCTCGTATTAAAGCTTGATGCGGAGACACGAAGACTCGTTAAAAAAAGTATGAATATCAAGAAATCTAATCCCGGTTTTCAAAAACTTGACAAATAGACTATATGTCTGAAAGTGTTAATAAAGACGGGCGAAAGTTATGTTTCGTCGGCGCACATCTGAAAGGAATATATATATATATATATTTTGGTTATTGGGATAGATGAATTTTTATAGATCCATCTTCCGAAATTGGACGGTTTGAGACCTAAACCTCATTAGATGTGTAGGGAAAAATTTATACATTCAAATTCAATAAAATTAAGCACGTTCGATGACAAGAAGAAGGCTTGTGGAGAGCTGCACTCCTTACGAACGAACTCAAAAGCATCTCCGGTATTTAGCGACCATAGGTAAATTGGCAACGACAATTTTTTTTTTAATCTTTTACTTAATGTAAATTTTGTAGCTAAAACACAATATACTAATATTGGCACGTGTATTCACCGTATAAAGTTTTTATTTTTATTTTTTTAAAATTTTTGTGATAACTAATGTTTTGGTGGGTAGCAAAAAATTATTGGTGACTTCTGAATAGCATAAACGAATATGCCCGTAAGTATCGTTTGATGGACGCATATGATAGACAACACGACAGCAACCCTAACAAAACAGCATACGCATCAGACAGGCTGATATCACTCTCAACATCAATCAGCATTTCTCGACTAGGTCACCACTTCGTCGGACCTTAGAAGGGATGCATCAATTAAACAAACGGTAGGCCGGCGACCCGTTGGGATAGAATCGCCTGAAATTTCGCTCGACGCCGACGGGTTTCCGATTCTCGTTGGACATCCCGAAGAGGAAGCCTCCCAACCTACGGTCCGGCCTCTTATGCGCCCCGGCTTTGACTGGAAACCCCTTCACGAGGTTCTTGTTGCGAGTTTGTGCAAGCTCTACAGTGGTGAAGTAACCATTTCCAGAGGAAGGCAAGCCGCTCTCGGAAACCACCGCATATCCACATCTTTCTCCATCGCCCAATAGAAGGGGTCCATGATCGCGTCGAGAATGTTTGAATAGCTCAATGTTAAGTGATTTTGGGACTCTTTCAACTCAAAATTTAATTCAAAGGCCAATACATTCCCTCATGCTTATAAATCTATCATCAGCCCATTCCACAACCGATGTGGGACAACCCAATAATTTCCTCATCACACATCGGGCCATGGGTCGGAGGCCGCGACAACCCACGTCTTTTCCGTGTAACTATTGGGTCCATACTTGTAGGTAACCTGAACTCTGATATCATTTTATTGAAAAAAAGCGGACAGCATTTTCGCACAAATTAAGCCAATCCACGATCAAAACTATCCTCCGAAATTACTCCACTTTAATCCAGCATCAACCCACAATATATAAAGATGATAACGGAATGATAAAGCAGAACACACCAAAATATACGAGAAAAATCCAAATCGAAAAAAACCACGGACGGCCCAAAAAAACCTCCACTAATCATCAAGAATTGCAGAATACACAAAGTGTTTTTCTCTAGTCACATACTAGAGACTTAACATCAATATCACAAGAGCTTTCCTCACCACAAAGATGAAATAATATAAAATGGGGCAAGAAAATTCTAATCGCAATAAGAGAATTTTAAGACAAATCTCAACGAACGAAACGGATCAACTCGTAGAGCTTGGTCTCACGAACAACATAATGAAATTTGAGCCAAAATCGATAATGTTTGGCCCTCAAATCGGGACATGCCGCAACCCCTTTCTTCTTCTTTTCCTGCATTCTCTCGGTTGCTCCCCCTTTTTTTTCACTCTTGCCTTTTTTGTCGTTCACCATGCACATGAAGCAGAGATAACGCATTACTAATTTCCTTTTTTTTCTTTTGACTTTTTTTTTGTTGTGAAAGGGATTGATGGTCAATTTATAAATGTAAAGAAATACCTCAATTTTTAAGCTAGCTTTTAGATTGAAATAGTCTCAAAATTACCCAACAAAAAGCAATCTTGAATCACTGGATCGGTTGCGGTAAATATATTGTAATCCAATCACACGTTGACCGGATCGGAGGTATATGCAAAGTACGGGTAAGCATTGGTCATCCAAAAGTGTGTGATTCCTACAATGTCGGCACCAGCCGCATTGGAGAATGTGGCACTTGATAACGGGTAAGAACTCCCTAAGGTATTAATTGGAACCATGGTAATGATCCGCATTCTCCTGTGTCCACAGCCGTTTACAACACTAAGTAGATTCCACATCGCGGGTAGTAGCTA
The DNA here is from genome assembly GCA_028455895.1 of Rhodomyrtus tomentosa. Lineage (NCBI taxonomy): Eukaryota > Viridiplantae > Streptophyta > Magnoliopsida > Myrtales > Myrtaceae > Rhodomyrtus > Rhodomyrtus tomentosa. The sequence continues at coordinate 39,381,198 of JAPCWY010000003.1, read as the reverse complement.
AATCTTCGAGGACCATTTTGTTACTAGCCAAATGGAATAAACTGATACAATTACAAAAGATTTAAGACTCAATTGGTCAAAAAAAAAATTAAGATTGAATTGACAGAATTGTAATAGATTGAGGCCTTTTTCGTAATTTTCTTATACTCCTTAATATGATTTTAGGGCAAAAAGAAGGAAGGGTCATGGAACCCTAATAATTTGTATAAGTATTTGTCAATTGGATATATGTATTTCTCACATAAACGTGTGTCCTGTAGATATACAGAAAGCCTTCAACGAATAAGAAAAGAGAAGCATCAATAGTAGGATGGTGATATCAAAAGGGAAGGCGAATCATGCCGTATATATGTGGGAACGTTTCTTTTTTGCCCATGATTTAGACGGTGCGGGACATACCTCACTCGATGTGTAGCGAGAATTTATACATTCAAATTTAATAAAATTAAGCAATTTTGATAACCAGAATTATAGTATTGATTTCAATGATTCAATTCGGTAAAAAAAATTACGCAATTTGTTGATTAAGGTTGTGGTTACTTAATTTACTCAATGGAATAGACATCTTCAAATGAATTTTATCTTGCTTATTACATTGCTAAAAGCCTAAATGCTACCAATGATGTATCACCATTCCACATTTCCTAAGAAGCCAATATTACAATACCCAATATTCAGCAATTATCAACCAATAATCACATTTTCATTTTCGACACATTGAATTCACTATCTGAATTTTCTGTAAATTAAATTGGCAGGCGGTAAGATCTATTTACTGATTATGTTTACTTAAATGTGCAAAGACATGCATAGAAAGTCTTTAGGGGAAAAGGAGCAAAAAAATAAGCGAAACGTAGAAAAAGAAAATTGCAATGACCAAAAAGAAAAGGAATGTCCGATTTCTTATGCATATATTTTTATTACTAGCAAATCTATCAAAAGGGTGAGTTACGTCGAGGTTTGAATGCGTTCATAAATGGCTCGATCCATAAAAACCGTTTATAACCTATTTAATGTAATGCAAATTTCGACCCATATTTGCTAAATCAATTTCGAATTTTAATCCAACCTAGAAATCTTCTTTCTTATAATTTTTTTTAAAAAAATTATATTGCTAAAATATTGTGCACAACGTTTGTATTTTACAATTTTTCTTGTCTTTTTTTTTCTATAAAATCTGGCAAGGGCCGCCTATTGACCCTCGACGGTCCCAGGCAAGTGCTGCCCAACCCTCCTTGACCACATACGAGGGTCGACAAGGGTTGGACCCTTGTCTGTGCTCGGTGAGGTTAGGCCAGACACGCTCGCTGGATTTAGCAGAAAAAAATATTAGAAATGACTTGTTTGTTATGACTCACTTAAGATAGTTATATGACACATTTATGAATCATTTAAGATCCATCAATTTGTAACGAATCAACTTATGATTCATTTAAGCTTGTTTTAGAAACTTAATTAATGCAACCCTATCCACACAATCAAATATGGGTTAATTTATGGGTTGTAGATCCATTTTGCCGACAAGAAGGCTTGAGGAAGGCTACATCCCTTACAAACAAACTCAAAAAAAAAAAAATCTCATGTACTAAACAACCGTAGGTAAATCGGCAACAACAATTTCTTTTTGCTCTTGAACTTATATTAATTTATTGCGATTAACTCACGATATACTATTGTTGGCACGTACATTCACGCATAGAATTTTTACGATCTTTGACTTGTGATAACCAAAATTTTGGTGGGATGGCAAAACTTTATCTTTTAACTTTGAAAGAGCATAAACGACGAATATGCCCGTGAAATATCGTTCGATGAATGCATAAAAATGGACAACTCGACAGCAAACCTTGTAGAATAGCATATGTGCATCAGACAGTTTGGCAGCAACATCAATCAGCATTTGCTATCTAGTGAGACACATTTTGGAACTTAGGGTTGATAGAGAAGCACACGTGTTGTTTCTCGACAAGATTACCAACGTCGCCGGACCTTAAAAGGGATGCGGTTAATCAAGCAAGCGGTAAACCGGCTTCCCGCTGGTATCGAATAGCCCGAAATATCTATCGAACTCGGAGAGTTTCTGATTCTCGTTGAACATCGAGTAGAAGAAGCCCCCCAAGCGGCGGTTCAGCCTCTTCGGCGTCCCGGTTTTGGCCAGAAACCTCTTCAGAACGTTCTTGTTGTAAGTTTGCGCAAGCTCTGGCTCGGTGACGTAAGGATCGCCATCCGAAGGCCAGCCGGTCTCGGAAACCACCACATCCACACCGGTCACACCTTCCTTCTCCATCGCCCAATAGAATCCGTCCACGATCGCGTCGAGCATGCTATAGTAAGTCAAGGAGCCATCCTTGACCACCGGGCTCGGGACGCCCTCCTGAACCGGCGCGTCGGTCGCGTTGCCCAGAACGTATTCAAGACTCACGTTGACCGGCGGATAGACGTTGTACGCGTTGAACGGATAAGCCTTGATCATCAATGGCGAGCCACTGCTGGATAGAAAGTTTATGATTCCGACCATGTCGACACGAGCTGCATCAGAGAATGTAGCTTTCGACGGCGGTTTAAAGGTAACTAAGGTAGTATTCGGAACCACAGTGGTGATCCGCATTCCGCTGTGTCCATATTCGTTAACAACGCTCTGTAGATTCCGCATCGCGGGTAGTACGAACCGACCTAAATCTCCAGGGACCGCTTCGTTACCCGCCGTAACATGCGTGATCTTGACACCGCTCATGTACGGTTGCACGTTGGTGTCGAACCACGTCTTGGCCGCATCGACGCTCGACGCTATGCTCTCTAAATCCTGGTTTCCAGCACCCACCGTGACCTCTATCCCGCTGCCCCTCAGCGCGGCGAGTACATTGGGGTTGGTATCGAGGAGCCGCATCTTGCCGATGTTGTACCTCCGGTAGAGTTGGACCACCGCTGCCGGAGGAGGGAGGTTGTTTCCCATCATTCCATAACACACCCCGAAATCGCGCCGCGCCTCCGTGATTGCGATTTGGTGGTGAAGGAATGCTAATGTTAGTAGCATGAGAATGATATTGAGTAACGCCATCTTTGGGATTTCTGGTTACCCTACTCCAAAACACATTGAAATTATCATCAATCAATCAGTAATCCGAAACCCAAAAAAAAAAAAACATATTAACATTAATCCGATGTTAATAATGTTTTCCCAACAAAGACATAAAACTCGCATAAATTCGCTGGAAGCTTACCTCCTGTCCACCTTGCTTCTATCGCCCGGCGAGAATCTTAGGACCTTGTTCTTGTTTATGAGAAGAAATGGACATCTTGGTGACTATATATGCTAATTGTGAAGGCCGTTATACATGGAAATTCAATTGGAGGAAAACGAAATTGGCCATTATTATCCATCATCACATGATTCTGACGAAATTATTACTATCCATCATCGAAATTTGAGGATTTCATTTGAGGTAAGAAATGATTCTGACGAAACAACTAATTTTCACGGATGCCGTAGCAAAAGAATAAAAAAAAAAAGGATGCCGTACAATTTCAGTACAGAATAATATCCATTTCCAAAAAGATCAAGGAAGATAATATAATTTGCAAATTTGGAATTTTACGACCGCACGACACGATGTGAATATTTGTACTGACCCGCACTTAAATTTTAGAGTGCAAAGTGGTCTTACCTCTTTTATCATGATTCACGTTCACATTGTGGGCAAATAGCTAATACTTATCGTGGGCAATAGCTTGAATTAAGTACATAACAATGACTAAAGTCCTTATTTTTCTTCATTGGAAAAAGAAAGAAAGAAAAACTTACCAAAAAAGTATTAAATCTATTACTATTACTATTACTATTACTATTGTATCGATTCAATCCTATATTTTTTTTTGGCAATTCAATATTAAAATTTTTGCATTTGTATCAATACAATCTCTTGGCCAATCAAAGTTGATGTGAATGGATAATTTTTTATAATTTTAGTATAAAAAAAACCCTAGGCATTTTTTTGCTAATAAATATTAAATTTTTCTGCATTTGTGTCAATACAATCCTCTTGACCAATCGAAACTAACGTGGATAGATAATTTTTTATAATATTTTAATATGTATCATTTTTTTTTCCTTTTCTTTGTTCTTTTCATTCCTTCTTTACTATTTTGTTACCCATTGTGGCCAGCAAAGGTTGTCCAAGTCGTCGATCACTGGGTGAGGCAATCATGGCCACGGACAAGCCGAGACCATCGCAAGGGGTAGCCGCAAGCAAAGGCAACCATTGCCTTGCTAGTCATGAGCAAGGCCGCCTTGCCTAGTGGTCGGCGAGCTCCGACGACTCTCGTTAGCAAGTGGGAAGAAAAAACCAAAACAAGAGAGAGAACAAAATAAAATAAAATAAAATAAAATTTGAAAAATATTAAAACATTCTTTAAAAAAAAATCCACATTAGCGCCAACTACCTTAGTGGATTAAATTGATATATATGCAATAGGTTTACAATTGTTTTAGTAATTTTTTAGTATAAAAAATTATGCATTCTTAAATCGAAAATGCAATTTCTTACATGAGAATTACTTGATAAGTAAGTCGACTATTATAATCTTTTTAGTCCGACGATTCTCCACGAGAAAAAAAAAATGTCGAATTCGATAGGTTTACGCAGAGTCATTGGCGACTTTCTCACTCGACTTGTATCTACGATCAAATACACTTTGAGCCAAAGGGCTTTGCCTAGACACTAGTCAATCTTCCGGATCTATCCCAACCATACCATCTCCTTCAATTGGTAAGAATTATAGTTTGTGGCGCCATTTATAGGCATTGATAATATACCAAAGATGGATTAAATTGAGGGAGCTGGTGCTCTGTGATTCATATTGTGTTTTTTTTTTCTGCTCTACATTTGGTGCACCGACCACATATATTAGGACATTCTGTGTCATTTAGAGCTTGCTCGGATTCATAAAGGGAAATAATTCCCTGACAGTTTGATAATACTGTCAATTATTTCTGACTGTAGATCAACATACTATCATCGCGTGTTTTGTATAAATCATTCATTAATTGAAAAATCGTGAGGTCGAAAATAATGATAGTACTGTCACACTGTTAAGGTAGCCGCTCCTTAGCCTAAAATTAGATGAAATTAAGAATGACCACCAAATCCCTTGTCATAATTCAATTGGATGAACTATAAGAAGGTTGCATCTTTCTCTCTCTCTCTCATGGGCAACGCAAGCGCATAATACCCTGCAAAGAACCACGTCATTTGTGCCGTCTTTTCGAAATCTTATGCTTCTAAGCATACGAGACATTTTTTTCTTTTCTTGTAATCCAGAGTTCGTGGAAATCTTAGTACCCAAAAGTTCATCGAATGAAACACTTTGTAAATCTCATGAACCGACAAATCTTTGGATTATGCAATCGGTCTCAGCCCAAAATAGCGACGGAATCATTCAAAAATTGTGTAATCCTCCATCTGTAATAAGCAACTATGCCAGCTCCAAAGGGTCACAAGAAATAATTTTTAGGTTTGTTTATAGCTTGAGCAATGACCAGTTCGTATAATTCAAAATTTTTTTATTACACAAAATTAATTGGCTCTTTTTGATTACCGAAACGCATATGTTCTGTCTTAAAAAAAGGGCTACTTATTTAAGTGATATGCAGATGGAACGAAAACCTTTTTTTTTTTTTTTTTTTGGTCAGAACGAAAACCTTATCAAACACTACAGATAAGCCTATGAGTTGAAAAATAACAACATAAGCTCACCCCTTAATTACGCCTTTGAGTTCTGTCAATTCCAATGACATCGAAAGTGCGATAAAGCAATCACTAATAAGCAAATCCAGAAAAATCATTAGTGGTATTCTCAAACATCTCGATTGAGGCTGTACCCAGTTTTATCATCTCTTTTTATCTTTCAAGTCATTGAATCCATCATTGGAACCAAAATAATTAAGGTTTCTAAAAATCTCATATCGCTTCTTATGACATTTTGGTAGGGAAAAGTATCGAAAAAGTCTTAAACATTTTTGCATTTATACCAATTGAGTCCATCCAATCAATTTTGTTCGGAAATCGCTGACGTAGATGTCGGCCGTCCTACGTAGCACGGCCAGTGCTATCGTCGACACTTTTAAAATAAATTTTTAATAACTATTTGAACTATTTGTATAACTCTTAACAATATGTTTTTTATTTTTTCTTTTTATTTCTTTTTCGTTCTCTATTATTTTTAGAGGGCCAATAGGGGAAGGTGGCGACATCGCCAGCACCCGGCCAAAGCGTCGCGACCTCGCTGCCCCTGCTATGGCAGGATAGAAGACGAGCAACAGAGAGTCACCTCGATGGGGCTTTGAGTAAGAGAGAGAAAATTGTCGAAAAAGTCCTAAACATATTACAATTTTGTCAATTTAATCTCAAACCTTTTAAGTTTGCCCATTCAGAACTAAACCTTTTACATGTGCACCAATTCAATGCCGTCCACGCCGGCGCCTGAGGAGAGCCGAGTCTACCGTGCAGATCTAGATCAAGGATCCAAATGTACAACTTGTCAATTAGGATGAGTAGGTAAGGCTCGGGGCCAAGCGTCGGGAAGAAGTCGGGGGCTTCATCGTCGAGGACAACGACCTCTTTGGCCACGCCAACGATGGAGAGGAAGAGGACTGGACCAGAGCCTGGACTCAATTGCTCCTCTGATGAAGAATCAGAAGGTTAGAACTCTGAATGTTTATGGCTTCACTTCAGCTAATAGTTAATTTTACAGCAACACTGGATTTTGTTGAATTCGTTGGTTCGAAATGGTCTTGCAGGAGAAAATATTAAGATTAAAAAAGAGAGAGAGAAGAAAGATCCTGCCAAAATTGATCATAGGACTCAATTGGTACTAATATAAAAAGATTAAGGACTAAATTAATCAAATTAAAAGATTTAAAACTGTAGTGATACCAATACAATAACTCATCTATTAGTAGCTCAGTCGGTTAGGACGCACTTGGGATTACGTAGTTACTATTTAGGCGCATTGGTCCCAGGTTCGATTCCTAAGTTGAGCACATGTTATTTAAGTGGGAGGCCAGAACGTGGCACCTCGATTATCCAAAAAAAATACAATATATTTATGACTTTTTTGGTATTTTTTTTCTTTTCGGTTTAATTTCCTTCTCACAAAAAATCAGCCCGAACATTTTAAATGGGCGGGCTTAAGTCGGGCCAAGTTGATACACGGTATCTCGCTTTAACATCCCAAAATCATTCACACTCTCTCAAGTAAAAGCATAAGTCGAACATTACAATTACAAAATTTGAGGAATTCTTCATCGTTTTCTGATGTTTTCGAAATTCCCAAAAAAAAAAAAGGAGTTCGATGTATTTTCATGGTGATCGAAAAGACGATGCAAATTGAAGACGCGACAATCAGGCCAGCGGACTCTACCGAACCGATCAGGCCCGTTTCCGTTGCAGATCCTATTGCCAGTTGCTGGGCCTATACTTTGGGCCCATCACGCCAACGAACAATCGCCACTCGAATCGATCGCAATCAACTGCAGAGTAGAGGGCGTCGTCGTCACGATCACCCGCGATCCCTCCTTCCATCTTCGTGGGCGAGCTCCTCTCATGATTTTTCTTTCTTCGTCTTCGACCATATCGACCGCATTCAATCGTTCATCTTGTTCCTCAGTTGCTTGCCTCCGCTTGTCGGATTCGCGTTTTCACTTGAAGCAAGAGGACCCACCCAGGTGGTGGATTGGTTTCAATCTTGTAGATGTCACGGACCCGGATTTTTTTTACATGGGTGTTCGATTATCTTCTGGAGAAGTTTTGGGTTTCTTCCCATGGCGTTCGATGAACTTGTTCATGTCTCGAACCCCGTCTTCTTGATTCTTATTCTCTGCATGCTTTGTCACGACTTTTTTCTTGATTTCTCTGTGGATAATTGGCTTGAGTTCTTGTACGATGCAATGTTAGTCTCGATCGGGTTTATGCGTTGATCAATGGGTGTGAACGATCGTTGAATTCTGTATTTCGCTTGGCCAGTAACGTTCATGCGGGATGATCGATTGTTGTTGCTTAGGCGATGGGGCTTGATTCTTCATCATCGTTTTGAATCAGTAGATTTTCTTCTTCCTCTCTGCTAATTTGGCGCTCCATGTTGTGCTCATCTAGATACTGATACTTGACGAAAGATTTGCAAGTGTGAGAGAAAGGTGCGGTTCCTGTGGAGGTCACGAACGAAAAGAGAAGTTGGAGTACTTTATTCTGGCAATGGCTCAGTCTGACGAATCCATCAGGGGTCAGATCCAAGCACTTCTGCGGGTTATGAGCCTAACGCGATGCGTTAATGAAGACAAGGTTCCGTGCAAAATCGAAGAGGTGTGCTACTGACTGCGGTTTTTCTCAGCGCTTTCCCTCAATCTATTTCCAAGCATCACGTTGGTTGTCTTGTTCGTTTTGTGTTCCTTTGCTACGCTTGTTTAATGGATGCTGCTGCTGATGTTGTTTCACATGATTGACTTTAGGGTCTGTTCTTGGGATCTGTCGGCGCTGCAAATAACAAAGACGCCCTTAAACGCCTTAATGTGACGCACATATTAACCGTGGCTAGCACATTGAGACCTGCATATCCAGATGATTTCGTGTATAAAGTTGTTACAGGTACTGATTTTCTTGTATTGGCTGTTTTTCCTTAGTAGTTGCAACAAGCATGCAACATTTGTCAGCTAAATTTTGGCTTCTTTCAATTTGAAAATTCCACTAATTACTTGGTGCAATCCAATATGTTTGAAACGGCAAATAATTATTAGACTCGAATTATGAGTTATATGTTAGTGCAACCAAGGCATGATGCTCTCGTTTTTTGTTTGTGGCGTAACGTAGTGTACCATAGATGCAAATATTCCGTTTTAATCTTCATAAACCGAAGTTGTACTTATTTGGATAGATCATCTATGTCATTTGCCATTGGAACTAAAATATATGACCTGGTTATTTTGATGCAAATTTTTTTTTTTTTAACCGAGGTAGTCACGGATAGAGAAGACACAAACATAAGAGAATACTTTGATGAGTGCATTGAATTTATTGATGAAGCCAAGAGATTGGGTGGAGGTGTGCTGGTTCATTGCTTCGTTGGAAAATCTAGAAGGTGATTCTCCTATTTACAGTTGGGATGACATCTTCTGTTAATATTGTCAGTGCATAGTTAATGTGTACTCATACAAATCTTCTTTACTACATCATTTTCAGTATGTATTTTTCTTGGTCAGAGATTTTTCAGTATGTATGAACAATCGGGATTGAGTCCATGTGAAAATGACTTACAATTACGTTGATGCTATCTCCCATTATGGCTATCGTGATCGTGGGAGATATATCTTTCCTTAGGAATCTTTGGAATTACTATGTCTCCTTAGGCCAACATTTTGTTTTTTCATGTTGTGTGAACTGCTTTACCTGGATCTTTTTGTCCCGATACATATTTGAACTATGCAGGAGATAAATCTTTTAACCTTTCAATGTTTTGCTCTCAAATCATCTCCCACCATCAAATGAGATGTGAATGCCATGTTTGCCTGTCTTTGCAAGGACACGTTTTAAGGTTTTTCAGATTCTTGAAACAATTTGACCGTCAGCGTCACTACATCCATAGAGCCAATAGTTTCATATGGGGAACTACTGTAGCTTTGAATTTTTCTATTTCTATCTTGTAGAGGTACTAAAAAATGCAATCATTTATCCTCTTCTAGGTTTTCTCATAAACCTAATTGGCTACTTTATGTACATAAATCAGAAGTTGAACTTCTAACCACATCTAAAGGTTCCCAATATCAATTTTTTGGATACAAATTCATCATTATACACACGCGCGAGCGCATATATTCATCCTTTCTACTAAAAGCCTGAATGGATTAGAAGAATAAACATACTGGATACCATTTACGTATCAGCATTTATGTCTGAAAGGTCAAGGGCCATATATGGTACTCAGGACTACAGATAAACTTGGAATGCAGTTGCTATTTAATCTTACTGGATTTCTTGGAACTTCCTATCCTGGTATAGGCTGGACTTTTGACTTTAATTGCCTGCTAAAGCTATGATACCTTTTTACAATGTTAACCATTAATTAGATTTGTGATTTATCGGACTAAAGATGTCTATTTTACAGTGTAACAATTGTTGTCGCCTATCTCATGAAAAAGAATGGCATGAGCCTTTCTCAAGCTTTGGAACATGTGAAAAGCAGACGGTCACAAGCATCTCCTAATTCTGGATTCATTACACAACTTCAGGACTATGAGAAATTTCTGCGAGGTGCCTAATCATTGTCAATCCTAGTTGCATTTATTTACATGCATTGATAAGCATCTATCCGACATAAAAGAAAAGGGGAGACGTAGTTTGCTTTTGGGTAACACATAGAACCTGGTTGTGTATTTTTATTCCATCCTTGTATTGGGTATTAGCATTTAATATTGTCACAGTATAATTTGTCCGCGTTATTTTGGCAATTACTTGAAACTAATAAGGAGATTCATGAGAAAAAGGAATCATGTCATTCAAAACAGCAAACTTTCTATTGCCATCTCGCTGCGTTATGTCAAGATATAGTTTCTCTTTTGTTCCCATAAATCTTGTAGAATGAACATTGCAGTTTCTCATTCTGGAAGGCAGAAGAGTGGAAAAGAAAGCACACAGAATGAACGCTAGTCTAAGAAAAAGGAAACTTTCGAGAAGGCTTTGCCAAAATATGTCGGTTGTTATTTGATTAAAAATATTCCTATCGCACGTCACATAGCCCAATTGTTTGAGGCATCCAAGTTCCTCACTGGTATACTGTCATTTCTTTGAAACAGAATACTTTGTCATGTTTGAATACCCAAACACGTGATCTGCCAAAGTCAGTTTTTAAGCTTGATTATTAGTCCATAATTGAGTTGTTTTACTGTATTAACAATTTGGTTTCCCAGGTGCATGATTAGCAGATAGAGGCGCGAAGTGAATGGGATGAATACAGAGATTTTTCTCCGCAGCCTTGCCGATCCTATCCTGGCATTTGTTTTGGTATCGAACTTTCCGGTAAATAACCATCTTGTAAATAAATAATTTGATATGCAAATCACATTGGTGTGAGTATTAAAGATATCGGTATAGGAGTTTTTTTTTTTTTGGTAAAGATATCGGTATAGGAGTTAATCTAGGCTTATGACGAAAAAATGAAGAAGAGAGGGCTAGAAAGATCAAGTTTTTTTAGTTTTTTGGCTCTTAAGGTGTGATGCAGGTGAACACTTGAAAGAATCTTTCTTCTGACGGTCGATTTCTGCGCGATCCAACTTTTAGGTTACCTTTTTTCTATTTAGCCAATTTGCCAAGGAGAGGTATTCGCGAAATAGTTAAGCTATACTCTTAATAATTTCTAGCCTGAACGAGAATGCAAATTTTGAGGGTCTATTGATAGTCGATGTGTTACAATTTGCTATATTGTTGGAGTGTTGAGAAATTTCCCGGTGGAAGTGCTTGCAGTTCCTGTGGGTCTTAAATGATGTTTTCGCTGGAGAATTCCAGGTTTCTCACATCCTTTTGACTGTAAGAAGTCATAGTATAATCCGTTGCTTATTGTCTAAACCTAAAACGTCTTCATTCTTGTGTGGTTTAGTAGACTGTTGTAAAATCAAATTGATCTGTAAAACTGATTGCATCGATTTTTTGCAATGGTTCCTTCGGTTTGCCTCTGATAACCGGCGAAATATGCCGGAGAATCGATAAGTGACCGGACTTGTAATAAACATGAGAAACCTATGCCTATTTTCCTATTTTCTTGTCACTTGGGTGATCGTCATTTGACGTAAATTGAACATTTCTGTGCTGCAACATTGTGCTCGTACTTCATGTATTTTTACCTTGAGAGAGTAGACCTGTCGAAAAGGATGGTCCTGATCAGGTTCGAGTTGGATTGAAAATTATCTAATACAAAATTTTCCATTTAATTAGTTTTGATTAATTCTCATAAAATGCAAATCTAGTATTTAATACTCAACCCAACTCGTGCTCAATCCATACTAGACTTGAGTTATATTGCTAAAATACTTTAATATATAATTGAAGCTAAGAAAATCCATACCCAATTTGATGCGAGAGCACAAAATGAACGAGCTATATTGCTAAAATACTTTCATATATAATTAAAGGTAAGAAAATACATACCCAAGTTTGGTGCGAGAACACAAAAATGAACTGAGTGTGAAGGACCGATGGAGGGCAATAGAGAAGGCAATAGAGAGTGAAGAGAGAATAGTACAGCTATGTTGGGTCAAATTAGCTATGAATTCATTTGATATAAAGTACCTTTTGTATTTTACCATTCAAAGCTCGTTTATAATCATTTACTCAATGTAACTAACGTAGTTAACAACTCGGCCCAGGTTATGATCTATTTTGACATGTCTATTTGAAAGTTTACGGTAACTTTTTTAACTTTCTCGCGAGATAATTGCGAGTTCCACTACGGATCACCGCAAAGATCTTCCATCTGCTAGCAATGCGTTGTCGAATCTTTGACTTTAGAGTGCGGACACTCAACATGGCAATGGACTCTGTCCGGTTTATGTTTCTCTTTTCGAACGCGGTTCCTTCAATTTTTTATTATTTTTTTTTTTTTTTGAGGCAACGGTGTCTTCAAGAGTTGGCAAAATAGCAAAAAAGGGACATTGAGCATTTCGAGAAATAAAGGGGGGAAAGCAAAGAGAGAACCTTCGCGGAAAATCACGTACAAGTTTTCGTCATCTCGTGAAGCCCAAAAAAAAAAAGAAGGAAGAAGAGACAAATTGTGAAAAGAACCAAACTAGAGTTGAGTTTCAAAAGAGACATTTAAAAAAAGCGAAAGAAAAGCCGTTCAATTGGGATATAAACTTGTTATGGTTGGTCTCACATGATTTAAATACAGAATTATGACAGAGCATTATGTTTATAAGGTGATCTTTTTACTGTCTTTGCGATAGTTTAGATTTTTCAACACGGAATTTTGTGACAAGAGTGCGATTCTTATTCCGCGCATAGTCTTGTTGATCTCCTTTTAAATCTGTGGACTCTAAGGTGTTTTTCCATACGATTGGGGTGGAGTATCGGTCTGAGATTTTAGCCAATGACTTGAGCAAGGATCAAAGAATTCGATAGTCGCAAGGATATGCTTGATGTGGCGTCCAAGGCGAGCCTAGAGCCGAGGCACGAAGGGTCGGGCAATTGAGATGCCGCCCTGGTTAGAGGCTGGGCCACAAGGTTGCCGAGCATCCGGCCATGCTTGGCCAGGGTGGACCATGGATTCTGGCTAGACACGCAGGACTAAGGAGACGCCTTGAGTCGCGATTTAAGGCTTATAAAAATGGATGTAAAATCATGCCTACTGCATATCCCTGATAACTGGCGTTGGAGATGGTTATTTCCGGCACATAAAAAGAAAGCGATACGAATTTATCGAGAGAAATGACGTCTTAACATGGAGCTAACACGAGTAGCACATTTTCATCCATTTTTAACGTAAATATTAGGTAATCACATTGAAACATATTTATTGACACAAACATAGAACGAAAACCACGACTTTCAAACCAAAACCGGATGGCCTGGTTCAACCATTTAAATCAGAAATCGGACCAAATGATTCGATTTTTCTTTCATGATCCCCTGTTGTCAAGGACTGGTTCAACATAGAGTTGATCGGTTCGAGTTACCAGTGACATGCAGAGATAAGGAGATCGAACCCCTTACGTAATTTGATTATGAATAATTCAATTTTTGCAAAATTTTGAAAATCCAATAAATGAATTGCCGATTGCTTGCTTCCTCGCCCAAACTCTAATTTGGCGTCATCCACTTATTTGAGATTTAATTTGAAAGTCATATTTCGACCCCCGAACGTCTTCGGTCATGTGTTCCGAGCTAGAGCGGTTCCTTGATCAACCTGGATCGGAAAAACCATAGAAGGAAACACGAACGGCTTGCCCAAATTTTTTTACGTTGATTTTTTGAAGGAATGATTCATTCTCCCGGGAGAGGGTTCGCCAGCTTCGACTTTCAGCGTGTGCGCGAGGAAAAGGCAGGAAATGAACCACTTTCCGCCGTTCGATGGTACGGAAATTCCAGTTTTGAGGCTTCGTGTTCCCAATTTGTCATCATTACGTTGAGCAAAAACGTTTCAAATTTCGCAATAATTGTCCCTCTATGCCGACGGCTGCATTATACGATGAGTCCGGGCCATCTTTTCAATTTCCACAATCTCTGAGTGTCCTTCTTGTTTGCTGCTCTGTCGTAACCTTCGAAAATTACCTTGACGGTGATCGAATTACAGGATAACAAATCTCGATCGTTTGTCGAAAATTTTAGAAGAATTTGTGAGGTAGAACCGTCTTGTATTAAGAGATTCCGATGTGAAATGCTTTGATACAACGTTTGGAATCTCCCTTTGTTCTTAAGACGATTTGTTTAGCATTTGAACAGAGTAAAGTAATCACGATCTACAAACGTTGTGTCGAAAGACAACAATCTTATTATTAATCACAATCTTATTCATTCACATAAAAAAATACAGTAAGTACCAGCCCTTGTCAATCAAGATACAGCGATAACTTCTACTAGCATTGATGATTAAACGGATCACCGCCGCCAAGTCCTGAAGTCGTCCAAAACACATTAACGGTAACTATTACGAAGTTAACCAAATGATGGTTCACCGTTGAAGGAAATTCATCCACTTACCCTTTTATCCAGAAACGCAGCACGAAAATATTTGAAGTTTCAAATTGCTTTGAAAGATTTGATAACGGCAAATTTTTTTCCCCTTGATTTCCTGCATCATTCGCAATAAGACGTTGACTTCAATAGTAATGCAATTTGTTCCTCATCTTCTGATCTTACAAGTTCTTTTAGGAGCACTTGACAAGCAAAATCCCAAATAGACCCGGCCGATATGGACTAGTGCAACTCTAAAAATCACATGAGCAGAAAGATTAGTCAAAGGTACGCGAGAGATGGTTCAGAAATTACCTGACCGCTAAAATAATTACGAGGGAAAAACCTTACATCGGAAGTATTTTTTTTTTTTAAGTGAGTGTAAGCGATCTCTTTTAGATTAGATAATTTAGGCTGCTTAGACAACATCAAAAGTGTCATCATGGAAAGGCATCTCTAACAATAACAAATTCGGGTATAATAAATTGGATTCGGGTCGAAGTTCGTCTTATTTTTCTGTTGGTAAGAATTTGGGATTAAAAAAATAATAATTCTTCTAAATCCAATCAAGCTGCGCAATGACAGGGCCCACTTGAAGCTTCACGAGTAAAAAAAAAACAAAAAAAAAAGGGCCAGAAAAGAAAAAGATAAAAAGTGCCCAGCCCTAATGATTTGAGTTATTCCCTCCCTTTATGCTTTCATTTTAATAAACCCCTTTTGCTTTTCCAAGAAAAATCAATCAAATCGACAGCATAGGATGTGAACGATAACCGTTATATTTTCGGAAACTATTTTCGGCCCGAAATAAAATTTTCAATTTGCATTCGTTAGGCGAGTTTTTGAGTATAGAAACATGTCTCAACATGACCCAAAATTTACGTTCTTGCTAGAGAAATTTATTTAATAACAACATAATATTTCTATTGTTGTCGGCCGGTGGATGGCGACTGGAGACCCTTGGACGACAGTGGGCTGACATCGGACTACAACTTAACGAATTGGAGATCAACGGCTAGCGATAGGAACATAAGAGAGAGGAAGAGCGCACACAAGAGAAAGAGAGTGAGCAATAAGAAAAATTCTTATTCCTATTTCTATTTCATAAATAAAAAAGAATTATATTGCAAACTTAATGTAGGCTAAAAAATCATCTCAAAATTGAAAATAAATAAATAAATTATTTTACCAAGCGGACTTTCACCCAAAACTTTTTCCTGGGACAGAAACATAAGGATGTGGCTTGTATTAGTTAAAAAATGAATAAATAAAAAATGCATTTATCTTTCTCGAAAATATTTAGACGTAAATTTATATCAATAATAAACGCTTTCAAATCGATTAATTATTTCTCGCGATACGAGCGGTCGTTTTTTGGAATATGTTTTTTTTAAACAAAAAAAATCGCGAAACAAACAACGTAAGGTTCTGATTCTCTCCATTTATAAAAAGAAACATAATATTATTAATTATGAAAATCACGACACAACACTATGAAGTATGAACTTATGAAGAGTGAATTGAAATGTTGTGTCATAAACTAAATATGATATTTCGAGAAGAAAAATCGCATATTTTGAAATCACTAAACGCCAACGGAAACTCGAACCACAAGCGAAAACGAACGGTTCGATAATTCACATGTCCTCAAATGACATTGTCCTGGAAAAGGGGATGCCGTCTGACGATTCACAAAAACGAGACGCATCATCACACCCATGTGAAACGTGAGCTTCCAGCAGTTGCTCGTCCCATCATAATACACACAAGAAAAAAGGAGCGATGCCTCCATTGGACCTTCATCCATACGGATGATTTTTCTATATATATATATATATATAAAAGAAACCAATTATTATTTTATCAATATAATTAGATAAGTTCACCAAAAAAAGTTATGCAACACGCTAAAAAAAAATTACAATCGAGTTCTAAATTTAAATAGCGCAATCGAGTACTTCCGTTATATCCGTCGAATTAATGAAAAATGAGGATGTAGTCTTTTTGTTATTTTTACTCTATTATGTGACATTAGCATTAAATAAGACACTAAATGATGTCTTTTGATTGAAATCCTAATTTTTCACACTAAACCTTAGTTAGATTAAATTGGTAAAACAAAAGAGATTAATTTTTTTATGATAAAAACAAGCAAACTAAAAAAAGGAAAAATAGAAAAAAAACATACAAAAAATGCAAGCAAGAGCTTATAGTTATCAACTAAAAGGGCTGCAATCAACGCCGGAAAGTGCTAGCCAGGGTGGTTGAGGCCACGACAATGGTTGGCGATAACCCTCGCATAGCCTTGTCCCAATCTTGGCGGGGGCTTGTAGCTGGACGAGGGTCGTCCCTATCAATGTCGAGGCCCTAGAGTCCCCCATTGGTCCTCTCCAATGAGACGCGACCCCACTTGGTCCCTAGCATGTATCCCCTAGTTTTTTTAATTTGTCTTTTCTTAGTTTGTATTTCTTATATCAAAACTTTTTTTTCATCTGCTTAGTCTAGTTTAACTATGTTTTGATGTAAAAATTAACATTTGGATCAGAACATCGTAGTTTTAGTCATATAATACATGCTTTAGTTAACTTTAACGTGATATGAGAGAGAGAGAGATCACATCCGTATTTTTCGTTAGTCAAATTGGTCGGAGTTAACGAAAAAAACTCGATCACGCTAATTTGATATGTTTTAGGACTTGCTCACACTTTTTAAGAGGTTTAAGACTCAATTGCACTTTCATAACAAGTTTTAGGACTTCTGACACATTTATCCTTAACATAATTTTTGCCAAAACTTTTAAATGTCCAAAAGAAAAGCACCTAATTATCGAGTTTTCAATATGAGATGAGCGTTTCTCGAGTATATTATATGATCCCCTTATCTAAAAATCTATGGATAGTGCGTTATGGAAGGTAAGTATATAAATTTAGTAAATGAACTAGCATCGTTATCATGGTAAATATCAGTGACTGGTCCGGGAAATTTCTTAGATATAATAGCATTCTTTATTAAATAGTTATCGAAGTCCCTTTTTTTTATTATCTTTTTTTAAGTTAATACTATAAAAAATCTCAAATTGGTACATATGTGATAAATTTACCCAAAATTATTTTTTTGATCTCAAAAACTCAAACTGATATACTTGTGATAAATTTATTTCATACTATTTTTTCGATCATAAAAAATGCGACACTAGTACATCTGTGATAATTTTAACTTAAATATATTATTTTGACCACCAAAAATTCTAAATTGATACACATGTGAAAATTTATCCTACGTTAATTTTCTTTAAATTGGATTAATATCAAGAAAAAAAATTAAATTAATGCACTTGTGATAAATAGAGGGTGAAAACCTCAAACATTTATATTTGGCAACTGTTACGTGTCATCCAACTCAGTAATTTGATAATAAAATTTAACGAAAATTAATAAAGAGTATATTTATCGCAAGTATATCAATTTATTGTAAATTTGTCAAATGTGTATCAATTCGGGATTTTTAGTGGTTGAAAAATAATTTAAGGTAAATTTTTTAAGGGTCAATACCACGAAAAACCTCAAACTGATATACACATGTGACAAATTTACTTCAAATTATTTTTTTACCACTAAAAATTTCAAATTGGTATATTTGACAAATTTACCCCAAACTGATACACTTGACAAATTTACTCCAAACTGGTACAATTATGATAATTTTTTTTTATAATCGAGATGTCTGGGCTAGCTTGTGCACACCTCGATTATTCCTCATGGGAGACTAGCACAACAACCCACCGCCATGGCTCCTACTTAAATCACAAGTGCTCAACTGGGGAATTGAACTTGAGACCAGTGCGCCCAACTATGATAAATTTACTTCGTTAATTCTCGCTAAATCTAACAATTGCTAAGTTGGACGACATATGGCAATTCACAAGTATAGCAATTTGTGATTTTTTTCCCTCTGTTTGTCAGAAGTTTATCAATTGATGATTTTTCGCGGCATTAATCCAATTTAACGGATGGTAAATTTGCCACAAATGTACTAACTTGAGATTTTTCTTGGTAAAAAAAAATCAATTTAAGGTAAATTTATCGCAAAATTATAGTTTAGGATTTTTGGTAGTAAAAAAAAATAATTTTAAATTTTAAATTTTAAATTGTTTACGGCATTAATACTTTTTTTTTTAATGCCACTCCAGCCGTTGCTCAATAAATTACACAATTGAATGCACGGCCTTTTCTGGATTCAGAATCTTGCAGTCTCTCCAGCCCCATCTGCGGATGGCCATGAGCAATAAAATCCCTCAGATCGCGACCGAATCCGAATCCTCACCCTCGACCATGACCATTTATTGACCTCACCACCACAATCAATCCCACTTGGGTGAATCCAAGGCAGTTTAATTGTAATCAGGACATGAATCAGAACAAACTTGTGCGCTTTCGTATCCCAATTTACCTTTTCTCGAGGCCCCGTTCAAGTTGAATTGCGTACTCCGTATGATCCCTCTCGCGATGGGATTCTACAAAGACACTTGAGACCGCGACGTGTCCTTGGGTAATGAATGCACCAGATGCAATTCGTTAAAAATAATGTTGATCACACACAAATTGACAACTTCGTTTTAAATCTCAGACAAACTTTCAAAATGAGGGTCCAAAATATCATTATTTTCTCAAAAAAAAAAGTACCTAAAATAAAAATTGTTTCAAATAAAAGGTCGAAGTGGTCATGTGACTCACGTAAGTATCTAAAATATATTATCACCCGCATTATTGATTTAGATAACTCAATTTGCTAGCCAGTCCACGTATATAAGTCACTTTTTATATTTTTTTTGGCCATTCTCATGCTTTAAATTAATTATTTTGACCATTAAAAATCTCAAACTAGCACACATGTGATATACTCACCATCCGTTAGTTTTAGTTAAATTAGATTAATACCACGAAAACCCTCAAATTGATTATATAGGGTAAGAATTTCAAACGTGTACATTCGATAATTGCCACATGTTATTTAAATCAGCAATTTGACTGTAAAATTGAACGAAAATTAACGGATGATAAATTTATCATAGATATATCAGTTTGAGATAAATAGAATTTTTTGTGGTAAAAATAATTTGAGGCAAATTTATGACAAATATACTAATTTGAGATTTTTTTATATTAATCCTTAAATAAATAAGTCATAAATGTGATTAAATATAATGTGTTAAATGGATAGTAACGGAGTCATAGTAGTATCGCGAATGAGTTTGCAACTTATTTAAATGTAACTCATCCCCACGACTCTCGTTTCATTCTCTTTCTTCTTCCGTCACTCCACACTCCCATCTAGATTTGGGTATGAGTTTTTTAAAATTTGATTAAATATGGAAGTATTTTATAAATGAATTTAATTGGATTTGAATCCATCCGTTTGACGGGTTGAATTTACCGATTAGAGAAAAGAACAAAAATACCCAGCTTCCCCACTCGAAGCCAAGCCAACACCGACACACCCCGACGAAAGCCAAAAGTCACATGGCTACGGCTCGACGCTCGGTCCGAAAAATTACCCGTAAACCGCGCCCCAAAGCGGCATCACTGTCGAGCGACAGAAGCTTTGAACTTCACTTCTCTCTCTCTCTCTCTCTCTCTCTCTCTCTCTCTCTCTCTCCTCTCGCAAATCCTGAAATAGAGGAACCTGACACTGTAAGAAAATTTTAATGACCACCCACTCCTCCTGACCTTCTCTCTCTCTATCTCCTGAGGCAGAGCCTTTCTTGGATTCCAAAGCTCTGCTCAAACGAGCTACAGAGCCATTCCTTCACCCCCCCCCTCTCTCTCTCTTACGTACGGACATTTGCCTTTGCTTCTTGCAACAGCCCAAAAGAAAGAGCAGGGTTTTTCTCTTTCACTCACCTCCTGTTGCTTGGATCTGTCAAGCAACATTCCCTCCCCTCCCCCCTCCATTATTGTGTCCCTGTGCTTCGACTCCGAGTCATGAGTAAAGAAGAGATTTTGAAGATCCAGGTTCTTCATCTGTCTAATCTCCCTCCGTCCCTCCCTCCCTCCCTCCAACATTTCCCTTTCTAAAGAGAAAACCAGCTCATTTAAGAGCTCCCCAAGTATTTTGTTCTTCTGCATTTCACTTCACCTGTTGTTTTTTGCAATTAGTTTCTCATTGCTTCCTTACCTGCTGTGCCCATTTGTCCTGGTGGGCTCCTTTTTAGCTTCCGGTGTTGTTTTATTGGTGGCTCATTCCCCTGCTTGTTCGTTTTTCTTTTTGCCTGGGTTTTCTTGCAGACCTGCGTTCTTAAAGTGAACATTCACTGTGATGGGTGTAAGCAGAAGATTAAGAAAATCTTGCAGAAGATTGACGGTACTGCTCCTTGTCTTGCACTAGCTCCTTTTCGTTCCAGCACTTTTTGTTTTCACATAGAATTTTTCGGGTCAATTTTCTGATTTTTGTTCGCTACAATTGACTGTAGTAGCTCTCCTCTCTTGTTCGTGGATCTGTTAATTCTTTTTACTCTCTTTGACCAAATTAAATTAATTTTTTCAGCATTTAAGATTCTTGTTTCTTAGACGTTAACCTATTTTTTTTTTTCGTCCCTCTTGAATGTTGCAGGTGTGTTCAAAACCACCATAGACTCAGAACAGGGCAAAGTAACGGTTTCAGGGAATGTAGACCCAGCTCTGCTCATCAAGAAGCTGACAAAATCTGGAAAACATGCAGAGATTTGGGGCGCTCAAAAGCCCAACAACATCAACAAGAACAACAATCAGAGCCATCTCAGCAACCAGCTCAAGAACATGCAAATCGACAATGGCAAAGGTGTTGGTGGCAACAACAAGGCCCAAAAGGGTGGGAACAACAACAACCAGCCGAAAGGAGGTCAACATCAACAAGTTCCAAGCTTACAACAGCTGCAACAGCTGCAACAGCTCCAACAGATCAAAGGGTTTCAAGATCTGAAGCTGCCTCAGTTCAAGGACCTGAAGACGCCTTTCAAGGACCAGGGCCAGAAGACAGTGAAGTTCCAGTTGCCTGAGGACGAATTGTGTGACGATGATTTTGATGAGTGTGATGATGACGATGACGATGATGACTACTATGATGACGGGTTCTCTGGTGCTCTGTATGATGCACGCTACCCTCCCAATAAAATGAAGCCCACGATGGGGAGTGGTCGGGGGCTCCCGGATCAGAATTTCATGTTCAATGCGATGACGAATGGTAATCATCCACAGATGATGAATGCGCTGAAGAGAGGGAATGCTGGTGGAAATGGAGGGAACATTGGATATAATGGCAACACAGGCGGTGGGGGCGGCGGAGGTGGAGGTGGAGGTGGAGGTGTGGCGTTGCCTGCTCAGATGAGTGGTGGTGGAAATGGTGGTAAGAAAGGAAAAGGTGGGGGTGGTGGTGGAGGAAATCAAAATCAAGCTGGTGGAGGTGGCGGGAAAAATGGAGGTGGAGGATTGCCTCAAGATGCCAAAACTGGTAATAATGGTGGTGGGTCTAACAACAGTAATGGCAAAAAGGGAGGAGGGGGAGGAGGCGGCGATGGCAGCGGAAAGATAGAAGGGTTGAACTCTATGAACAATGGTAATTTTCACATAGGAGGACCAAAAGGCATGGCCATGGGAAATGGAAATTTAGGGCAAATGGGTGGAATGAATATCCCGATGGGCCAAATGGGCAATTTGTCCATGGGTCAAATGGGCGGCATCCAGGCCATTCAGGGCTTGCCCACTGCCGGAGCTGGTGGTGGCCCTTACTTCCAAGGTGTTACCGGACAGGCGGTCATGCCGGGCAACCCGTATCTCCAGCAGCAGCAGCTGCAGCAACAGCAGCTGCAGCAGCAGCAGCAGCAGCAGCTGCAGCAGCAGCAGCAGCAGCAGCTGCAGCAACAGCAATACTTAGCCACCGTGATGAATCAACAACGAGCGATGGGCAGCGAGCGGTTCCAACCTATGATGTACGCTCGCCCACCTCCGGCGGTCAACTACGCCCCGCCGCCTTACCCATATCCGTATCCATACCCGTACCCACCGCCGGGGGATCCGTACGCCCACTTCTTCAGTGATGAGAACACATCAAGTTGCAATGTGATGTGAGAGTTCCTGAAAGAAAAGCTCGCAGCCTATGGCGAGCCGTTCTGCGGTTGATGGTGGACATCCCTTAACAGTTGGAAGAATGAGGATCGTGCGATCTTGACCGGAAGAAGCTAACTGAAGCTGCTTGGCACGGGGATCATCTTCATGGATAGCAGATGCTGACCTAATTATGACGAAGTTCTAGTGAACTTGAGAAGACTTGGAGGGGCTTAGAGGGTTGTGTTACTTTGTTCATATAAATGTTTATATGCTGCGAGCAGAATAAAGATGGTTTTAGGAGGAGGGGGAGTTGGGTGAAAAGGGAACCCCCTCCCCCCATCTCTCTCCCGATCTCTTTAAAAGCTTTCATGTATCCTGCAATTGATCATATGCGAACATGTTATTCTAGCAGGGACCATCGCTTGGGCACCGACTTGGGTCCTGGTCTATCTTGGTGCCAGGGGTTCAGTGAGGAGGTCGAGCCTCTACCTCAACCCGCCGCACGAACCTTGGAATGTTTCCTTTGACTTGGCGATCGTTTAGCTCAAATTCGCGACATTGAAATGGCACAGCATATGATGCTCGACACTCAGTTTAAGCGCAAAATGATGATATTATTCAGCGCCCTTTGTTGTTTTGGGTGGCAGCGCCCTTTGTTTGTAAGGTTGGTTTGGTTGATTTGAGGGAATGCAAATACCCTGTTTATGAGTCAAGAGAAAGTGAGAATTTTGAGTAAAGTATGGATTTTTCACCCGTGAAGAACTCTTGGTAGGATTATCATCTGAAGTTTTTGAACACAGAACCGCAATGTATCCACACGCGTGTGCGGATATATGTGCATATATATATATATATATATATATATATATATATATATATATATATATATATATGTATATAAACACACGTGCATGCTCGCGTTTGCGGATATAACTTTTGGTTACTGCAATTTAAGATGAAGTTAGGACTGGTGAACATATTGGGTCCACGAAATATGAAACTGAGAGAACGGAAAACCTAACCGCGTTGCTTACAATGCTCAGCAATTCAACACAACGTAATTATATCACAAGCTATCTGTGTAAAGGAAAAAAAATGAAGTATACAAAGAGCTTGATGGTTAGTGAGAGAATGGGTAATTAAGATTGTGCTTTAGAAATTAACTTCTAGCCGAAAGTTGATTTTTCTACTTCTACTCAGAAGCATAAATTGATTTTTTTAATTTTGCTATAGAAATTGATTTTTGATAAGATAAATTCGTTTGATAACTGTTGAAAATTTATAATTTTGAAACATTATCGATACAAAAATTCTATGAAAAATTATTATTAGCGGCCAAAAAATTCCTGCTTTATTCTTAAATTTCTTTAAATTTTTTATTTTTAAAATTAAATAAAACTTTTAAAAGCAAAAATTATTTTTTTTCTTCGATAACCGAAGACAACGACTTGGCGATTGGCAATGAGCGGTGCAGTAGGCGGTGGTTGTGATGGCGACAGGGGGCGGGGATTGGCGATGGTCCCGAGTGGCGATGGACGGCGAGCCAGTGAAGGTTGGCGATGGTTGGTAGCAAAGGTGGTCGGTAGGTGGCAATGTGGGAGGCGGCCAACGGAGGTTTGCGATACTAGGCAAGCAGGCAATGGTCGGCAGTGGTTGTGGGCGGTGATGGGCAACAGCTTGGCGATGGCTGGCAGCGGTGGGGGGAAGTGGGTAGCGGTGGTCGTAGGTGGTGGTTAGCGATGACTGGCATCAGCTGGTTGCAAAAGCGAGCGTGGCTGAAAAAAAGGTGAAAATGTAATGAAAAGAGGATGAGGCGAGAAATACTTTTAAAGTTGAAAAGCAATTCTTTTTAACTTCTCAAATTGGGAAAAACAACTTCAAAAATGAAAATTCACTTCACAAGTTAAAATTTTTATCAAACGAATTTCTGTTTCATAAGTTACATTACCAAATGAATTTCTGCTCGAGAAACATTTTTGAAGCAGAAATTCACTTCAAAAATTGTTATCCTGCGCTCCATAAAACTTTCGAACTAGAGTGGATTGGACCTCTAATATAAATTTTGAAAAAAATTACCTAATCAGTTATGAACCTGTTGTACATACGCTAGTTTAATCCTAAATTTTTTAGTTCGTCAATTTGGTCCTAAATCTTTATAAGATATTTCAATGTAGTTCTTCCTGTCAATTCGTACCGAAATTCGTTGATCGTTTTACGTGACCCACCACCACGTTAGCATATACAGGAAAAATTGACCAGAAGGACTACCAAGCAAAAGTTTAGGATGAAACTAGTAAAATTAAAAAAAATTTAGGATTGAATTAGCACCCATACATTGAGTTTAAAATTGATTGGGCAATTTCTTTGGTAATTTTCTTCAGTGATTTAGGGACATGATCATAATTAACCGACTACAACAATCGACTTCCTCAAAATCATGGAACGCCCTTGTTATTGGGTCATTCCAAGAGGAACCACTTGAGTATAGGATTTTTTAACACAGGCGACATGTGCTATTTTTTTTTAAGGATGTTGCTAGGGTAACGACACCGTTATTCCTGTGGATAACGGTGCTTCGTCGACCACAAATGCTCATTCAGAAAAAAACAAATTGGCCACCGAAACTTAACATCGTGAGAATTTTTTTTTTAAAAAGTCTTAGACAAAAATCTATGGGGGGATTCCAGGAAACCGGACAAACAATTTGTCCAATTTGTGCCTTCATGCCTCATGGAGAGAGTAACGAGAGTAACGGTGCCGTCATCTCAAATTTTCCCATAGTTGTAATTAGACTTTAACTTTGGGTTAATACTAGTAAAAATTCCCAATTGGTATTTCATAACAAATTTACCCAAATTAATTTTTCTTTCACAAGAACTCACAAGTTAGATGTATCAAGAATGAAAATCAAACACTCTTAATAAGAGATGAAGACGTCAAGGGCAGGTAGATGAGTTATTTTAACAAACTTTTTAATGGGGAGAGTGATAGAAGTGAGGTGGATTTGGAAGATGCTTCTGATGATTCAAATGGAAGGTTTGTGCGTAGAGTTAAAGCACGAGAAGTTAGGGAGGCATTAAAAAAGATGAAGACTAGTAAAGCCTTGGGACCTGATGGTATTCTTATTGAAGTGTGGAGATGCTTAGGGGATGTAGCAATAAGTTGGTTGACTATTCTTTTTAACAAGATCCTTCATACTAATAAGATGCCTGATGAATGGAGGAAGAATATACTTGTGCCTATATATAAGAACAAGGGAGATATCTAGATTGTTCTAATTATAGAGTCATCAAGCTTATGAGCCATACAATGAAACTGTGGGAGAGAGTTATTGAGCATCGTTTGAGAATAGAGACCAATGTTTCTGTCAATCAATTTAGATTTATGCCAGGAAGATCTATCATGGAGGCTATTTTCTTAATACGACAATTGATGGAAAGATAACGAGAAAGAAAGAAGGACCTCCATATGGTGTTTATTGATCTCGAGAAGGCGTATGATAGGGTTCTAAAAAAGGTTTTGTGGTGAATTCTTGATAAGAAAAAAGTACCTTCAAAGTATGTCGATACAATCAAGGACATGTATAACGGTGCTACTACATGTGTAAAGGCTTGTAATGGCACATCAAGTTATTTTTCGATCACAGTAGGCTTACACCAAGGTTCTGCTTTGAGCCCTTACCTTTTTGCCCTGGTTAAGGATGAGCTAACAAAATAAATTCAAGATGAGGTGCCGAGGTGTATGCTATTTGCAGACGACATCGTGCTTATTGATGAGACCAGAGTTGGAGTTAACGTTAAGTTAGAAGTATGGAGAAGCACGTTGAAGTCTAAAGGATTTACGCTAAGTCGAAGTAAGACGGAATACTTGAAGTGTGAGTTTGACACGGCAAGAATAGGGGATCAAGAAGCCGTAAATATGCTCGGACAAGAGGTTCCCAAAAAAATATATTTAGATATCTAGGATCAATATCGCAAAAGAAGGGAGAGATTGATGAAGATGTAAGCCATAGAATCGGAGCAGGTTGGATGAAATGGCGTAGTGCATCGGGATTTTTGTGTGATCGCAAAATTTCTCTTAGGTTAAAAGGAAAATTTTATAGAACAACAGTCAGACCTGCCATGTTATATGGAGCTGAATGTTGGCCAACACAAAGAAAATATGAGCATAAAATGGGAGTAGCGGAAATGAGGATGTTAAGGTGGATATGTGGTCATACAAGGATGGATAAGATAAGGAATGAAGAGATTCGACAAAAAATTGGAGTAGAACCGGTGGCGGAAAAGATGAGAGAGCATATATTGAGATGGTTTGGACATATTCTCCGAAAATCTTTAGATGCACCAGTACGAACAGAAGTTTGCTATCGAGAGTATAACACGAAAAAAGTAAGAGGTCGGTCAAAACTTACTTGGGGGAAAGCAGTAAAACAAGATTTAATGGAGTGGTAAATAAATTGGCGTACGGTTTGTTTTAGGACGGAGTGGAGGGAGGCTATTAGTATTGTGGAGGGGTAGTGTATAGATAGATAGATAGATATATATATATATATATATACTTATTTATTTTTACATATTTATCTTTTTTCCCTCCCTTGATTCTGCTTTTATTTTTATGATTATTTGGGGTTCATCGACCGCCGACCCCAACTAATTTTGGGATAAAGGTGTTGTTGATGTTGATGTTGAAGAACTCACAAACTAGCACCTCATAATATATCTACATGAAACTAATTTTCATCTCACAAAAGAACCCAAATTGATGCTCCTGACCAAAATCTTCCCTATGTTAGCATTAAATCCAATATCTTTTAAAATGTATACATGTCAACACATACGGCAAACAATTGTACAATGAGTTTGCATGGAGAATAATAGGTATGACATGAAAATTCAATGGGTGACATATCTGTATTTTAACGGAAGGTGGATTTGCGTTCGAGGTACCAATTTGAGATTTGTTCTATATATGAGAATTTGTTTGGATAAATGTGTCACGAGTTATTAGTTTGAAATTTTATAATGATACAATAATAAATTTGGGATATTTGTGACATGTGTACAATTTTGAGATTATTCATCAAATAAATAATAGTTAGGGGTAAATATGTTATGAGAGTACCATTTTCAAATTTTTAATGGTAACAGCTCTTTTCTCTTTTCTTTAAATGATAAATGCACATTGGCCTTTGTTGAACATGAAATTTAGTTCTTGAAATTTTTTTATTCTAGATTGGGTTTTAACCCATCTCAGTAAAGTTGTGGGAATGTCATCAGATACTTGCAATAGGGGCGAGCAGATTTAGAGTCAGTCCAAGTTCCACATAAATTCTGAAACTTATTTGTCAGAATGGATTCATCACTTTTTAGAATCTAGATCTTACCTTGCATATCCTAAAATTTGAAACCTTCCTCGTGGCAGGTTTTAAGATCGGTTACAAGGTCTACCCATGTACCATATGTATTCTTAATTGAATTATTATAATGAATCATTACTTCTAATGAGTACCATTTGCTACTACTTTCATTGTCCATAACTCATATTTAGACACACAAAGTATGTGAAACATTAATAAAATAAAAGTCTCAGTAATGGATATCACCAAAAATGAAAGAGTAGACTAGGGATTTCAAATTACACACATGTCATCGGATGTCATGGAATACTACAAAATTACTTGGAGATATAGAACAAGAAAGACACATGTTATGATGTACGTGTGAGTTATATTAGAGAAATCTCACATCAGAATATTAATATGGTGTGGAACAGTTAACAAATCATAGTTGAACTATAACTCATTGGCTCAAATTTTTAAAAGAATATGAGTTTAACTGAAAATGTGGACAAGCTCGGACTTGAACTCTCTCTTGGCGATCTCTTCTAACGAAGGTATTAGGCTTCTCCTGTGCACTCCAGCAAATTGTATTGGAGCTGATGATTGATTGACGGACCCCTATTTTTTTTTTTTTTTGTATTTTATGAATATCTCAAGAAAGAAATCTTATGATCGACTTTCGAATGGGAAATAATTGCCATCACGATTGGTGTGGCAAGGAGAGAGCATGGACAACTAGTCTGGAGACGCAAGACATAGACTGTGGGTGATGCAATCCTAAATTAATAGGTGATGTTGTTTGGTTGGTTGCTGTGCATAGTTCCGGGTGCATTGTAATGACTTGGAGGTTCAAATTGAGATAAGTTAGTGAAAAAGGAATTTGAATTAAGGAGAAACAAACTTAATACTGGAGCTCATACGTGAAGGAGAGATTGTTAGGATACATATGTAAGTTGTGTTAAAGAAGTCACACATAGGAGATTGATATGGTGTGGAACAATTAATATATCCTAGTTGCCCTATAATTCATTGGCTTAAATTCTAGAGTTAAGGGAGGTTTAACTGGATATGTTGACGGGCTCGGATTTGAGTTTCCTCTTGGTGATCTCCTCCTAGCAAAGGTATTGAGCTTCTGAAGGTATTGAGCTTTTGCGTGCTCCCAACAACATGAAGATTTATTCCAAGTTCTGAGTTACCCGTTGTATTGGTTTCCTAATTTTTAGAATTTTCAACCTATCCTATATACCCTGAAACCTAGAATATAACCAGTTTCCACTAGTACGGTTCTCTATTTCTGGTTCTACCTTAGAACCATGCTCATCTCTAAACTGCAACTCACCGTATTGCATTTTTAGTAAGTAAAATCCTTATAGTAAATAAATAATGTCCTCCATAAAAATTGTAAACACAACCATCCAAATTTAATGCATCATAGATCTCCAACTAGAAAACCTTGAACAAAAATTTGAGTTCAACAATCATTAAAATCTTAAACCTTATAAAAAGTTAAGCTTGAAATTGTGTTTATTAATGAACATGTTATATTATAATTACTTTCCTCTAGAATCATGAAATTCTAAAGAAGAATCTAGTTTCTTAATACATCAAGGGTTAGAGTAAATATTCACATTTTCTAAATAACCTAATGCTATAAAGGGAAATAAGATATTTTACGGATAAAGACTTATCGTGTTCAGTTTGGGTGTCAAATTTTCAAATTGTAAAGTTTTGGAAGGTTGGTACTCGAGTACAAGAAATTAAATCGTAAACATGCTTGGCAAACTGCACTCTAATATATTTAGATTGATCTTAGCCATAATTAGAGACTTCAATGTTGACCTAATTTGTTTTCAAAGAAATTAAAATTTGAATAGAATTAACCAAATATCATATTATCAAAGATAAGATTGAGGGATACAATGGGGTGATACTCTTCGAGAGCAATCTGACTTAGATTCATCAATTCATTCAAATTTGAGGTAATCTTGACTTACAATTTCTCCCGAATAAACGGTTCCTAGACTAAATATATATAGCAAGATTTGAGGTTAGCGCATGACCAACTCATTGTCCTCATTGTGAATTTTTCCATTTTTCTTTACAAAAAAAAAAAAAACTCATTGTCCTCGTGAACGTAAATCTCCCAATGCCCTTATCTCAAGAAAAGTGTAGAAAAAATCTTAAATCTATTGCATTGTATCAATTTAGTTCTAAATTTGTTTATGCCAATTCAGTCATAAACCTATTGCATTTATTTCAACTTAGTCATAAATTTTTTATTGGTGCTAATTCAGTTATAAACATTTTGCATTTCTGTCAATTCAGTCATAAACCTTTTCTATTTCTAATTGGTTCAAATGCAAAATGTTTACGACTGAATTGGAATAAAAAAATTTTATGACTAAACTGACACAAATGCAATAGATTTATCACTTTTTCGACACTTCTCTTCTCCGCTCATAAATACCACTGCTAACATGACAGATCCAGCTAAACCACGACTGAATAGTCACACGGCTTTAAAGTTGATTGATTTTTGTTCGTGATACCCATAAGAAACTAGACCATGTCAAAGTCACGTGGAATATAGATACAATGGATTATTATACGAAGATTGATTGCAAATTTTTGTCCATCGACGGCGTATCTAAAGTTATCCTAATAACGTAACCTGTTCCGAGGTCTGATTTGTCATACGTATGCTCACATTCCTAATGAATGCTGGATCGATTAGGCGCCTAACAAGGTTTGAGGAAGTTCTCGAACACGTACTTTTCGATGAACTTGGGGCAAATAAAATGAACTTAGAAGAAGCAACACTGTCGGGCTTTGACGTCTTACTATAAAGGAACAATACCAATGCAAGTGTCTAGGGTTTCTACAATCGGGCTTTATTTATTATTATTATTTTTTTTATTTCTACCACTTTTGTCATCTTGCGGTTGATGTTCTTGAGGGGAATATCTCGGGCAAATGCAATTAACTGCGCATTCAAGGGTTTCCATATGAGAGTCACATGGTCTTCTACTTGGGGATCATCCATATTGGGCGGCATAAAAATTTCAAATTATTTATTGCTTTTATTCTTTTTGGGTTATTGTTTTTTTACAAATTTTGGGTAATTGGGATGTCATTTATGATGGCAGAGTTGGACTGACAGATGGGCAGGAAGGACAAGATCCCTTTTGGTTGTAATCTTTATAAAAAAAAAATTCTCAAGGTATGAATTTAATTTCCTTACTTTCTTATACATATTTAAATTCTCAATATATCCGGAATGATAAAATTAATTTTGAAAGAGTTACTTGTGGATCGTTTCAAGCAAATTTGCATTAAAATAATTGGCAATACACTCATGTAGTGCAATAACCTATATAAATTGTTTTTCATCAGTTAAATTGTTTTTGTTGAACTTGCGCTAAATGCATATTGTCGATCTCGTTCTTTAGCAAATAGATTGAGCTAAATGGAACAAAATAAATAGAAGATATTTTGTTCCAAGAAACCATAGTTTGGCATAAAATACTCGAGGATATTCTCTCCTCATGCCTTTTTTTTTTTTTTTGAATTTTGAACTCGATCGGATTATGGAAGTTTTGGGAGTGCTTGCTGATTCAATATGGGCCACCCGCGATAAGAAAGATAATGTGAAGTGGCATGCGACTGGTTTAGGAGCGATTATTCTCTCAACTCGAAATTTCACTATATAAATAAAAACACGAGCCGAAGTGCACGCTACACACGCATGTGAAAGCTGGGCTATTGAGGAAATTTGTAGTTAGTTTTTGAAATTAAGGAATAAGGTAGCTTTTTAGATGTGTTTATGTATGATTGTAAAGGACAAACAAGTGATTACGAACTTCATTTTTTTATTTAGAATGTGAAAATTACAGCAGAGAATAGGATAGATACTTCGATAAAGGTCGGCTGCAAAATCTTACCGCCTGTTTGATGACGTTTTTTATTCTCTATTTTTTTGTTTTTTGTTCTTAACAACATAAAAAGTACAAAAACTCGTGCATTAATTGATTTTTTGTTTTGTTTATGGGAAAAAAATTCTGTCCTAGGGAACAAAAACAAGAAGTAAAAAAAGTAGCCTCTTTGTTACCAACCAAAAATAGAAATAATGTCATTTTAGGAAAATAAGCTCAGTGTAACTCAATGCTCATCTTTACAATCACGAGTCCACTCAATGCTCATCTTTACAATCACGAGTCCATTGCTCTTGTTGACGCCGGCAGTCGCCGGTCACAGTCGCCGGTCGCCAGTCACAGCCAACGATCGCCGGTCATCATCGTCACCATTGCCACTGACATTTTTACAATTAATTGAAGAAATTGGGAACATAAATTTGTAGGGTAGTACTAAACACATTTCTATTCCGTTTCTATTTTGGGAATGAAAATTTTGTGCAGTTACCAAATACGTTTTTCTACTCAGAAATTATTTTTTGGAACATAATTGGGAA
The DNA here is from genome assembly GCA_028455895.1 of Rhodomyrtus tomentosa. NCBI lineage: Eukaryota > Viridiplantae > Streptophyta > Magnoliopsida > Myrtales > Myrtaceae > Rhodomyrtus > Rhodomyrtus tomentosa. The sequence continues at coordinate 39,348,606 of JAPCWY010000003.1, read as the reverse complement.
AAAATTATTTTTTCTCAAAAATTACTCCCCGGAGTAGACACGTTACCATACGACCTTATCGATTTTTTTTTCCTAGAACATTTTTATTGGTCATTGAATATGGCGAAAATAACTGGGATGATTTCTCAAAGTCTTATTTTTTTAACTGAAGGCAATCCTGAGAGCTTTAGTTGGGAAAATAAATCACAGATACTGTAGACATTGCATGCAAGAGTCCATTCATAAACAGATAAGAATTGCCTGTCTTTTAATACCTCTGGACACAGATAATAATGTCTATTTTTTTTCTTACTATAATATCCACAAAAAAATGTGAAAGGACCACAACTGAAGACATATCCTCGGAAGAAGATCAGACAGACCATACTTTTATGCACGTAATAAAGCAAAAAAAAAAAAAAAAAATAGGGCAAGGAAATCATGCAAGATGGTGGAGATTTTCAGAATTCTGGCTTCTGTCCTTTCTTTGATAAAAGGCAAGACAGCCACTCGACAAAATTAATCAAATCTGCCGAGATTCTTGACTTGTCCCTTAGTCCCTACACATTGCTGACTTCCATGGCAGATATTCCCTCTTGGGTTTACCTTTTTATTTTTGGCCGTTTGTAGATTTTTCGTTGGCCTCATATGAAATGTTTTTTATTGACTTAGGCGGTGGATTCTCTTCACGGGATAAATGCAGAAGATGTTGTAGTTATTAGGTCGTCGATTGCTTGAATGGTAGTTACTCCGTTTTTGAGCCCGCTCATGTTCCTTTGATTCTAGTTATTTTGTTACCGAAAACAAAAAAAGAACATAATTTTATTCGACAACGCGAGTTAATTTTTCTGTTCTCGGGAAAAGATTTTGGAACAAAAATAAGAAGAAAAAAAAATCTACTTTTTTGTTCCCGGAGAAAGAATTAGAAAAAATCGTTCTTGCTTAGAAATTGTTCCCGTGAACAAAATTGTTACCAAACAGTCACAATCTCTTTGTATGTGTCATTTGGTTGCCGGTTTCGAATTGTTTATTCAAATTCAAATTACTTTTCAAATTTTGAAATGAGAATCAGCACAAGCTTTTGCAGAATTAAGCTTGATTTCGAAAGTATTAAGGGAAAAAAAATACATGAATCGTGTTGACAATTGAGTGGGGCACTCTATTACGAGAATTTGTTGGAAAAACGATACCCCGATTTTAAATGAGCAGGAAAGATCAACTCACCAAATCCTGCTATTCCCCCCCTGTTTACTGAGCCTTCGGGTTTGAATTTTCAAGTGATTATCATTCTCGAGTTTATCTCAATGATCAACAAAACCCAGTTGTTTAACTCACAGATTACGGTAAAATCACAATTAAGTTCATGAAAGGTTAAAATGGCCCCTTCTTTTAGTGATCACCAGCGATGAAATTAGGTCTCGGATGCGTCTGTTTCAAAAAGTAGCTAATAACCAAAACAATCAGGACCCTAGCAAACTTTCTCTCTTTTTAATGTCTACCTTTAAACGAGCGTTAACTTTATTTATTTATTTATTTATTTTCGGTTTGGTCCTTCCTTCGCAAGGGAAAAAATGGCCCAAAAAGAATAAGAGATTCCTAAGGTAAAAGAAGAACGCCGGGCATAGGAATTTTCAGCACAAGTCTTAACAGATGTAACATTCTCACGTGTCTGTGCCTTTTTTCTTTTCTATGGTTTTTTTGCACTTTTAGGGTCAAGAGAGCAAAGGGAGCAGTTGCCCCCTACAAACGTCCATTTGAGGCTGAAACCAAACTTACAATTGTATTTGCTTCTCTTTATGGGCTTTAAAAAACAAATTCATGAAAGGTCATTCATCCACTCACAAGACCCAACCTTGACTTTTCTTGCTGAGCTTGATTTTCCTAGCTGCCTTGCTATGGTGTATGGATTGGAGATTTTCTTGCCCAAGTACTATTTTTTTTTTTAAAAAAAAGCAGAGGAACTTCATTGTGATCACAAGAGGCTGAGAGCAACAATTGGTTATGCGGAAACTCTTATCGTCAAGGATTCTCTTTAGGTTTTTGACGCAAAATTTTCGATGGGCCTAGAAAGTGATCACCTACAGAGATGAATCTTCGCAAACACTACTACTAGATTCTTGGATCAAATGCACATAGGTAAAGGCAAATTTAGCCAGACATGGGAACTTTTGTGGCTGGCTAGTTGTGCATAAAGAGTAGCCAAGAGGTGCCAATCCTACGTCACATTAGCCAGTTTATCCTCACTATAAACTCAACCATAATGCATTCATTCTTATGCATCAGCACAAGCACGTAGCAATGTCAGTCCTGAAATGTATTGAAGCTGCCAAAAACTCCATTGGTATACCCTGCGTTTCCCACACAATATGTTCAACTTATATCAGATCCCCAATGACACAGAGAATGAAGAGCATATTACATATATAATCTTCCAGCTAGACATTTTTTCGCACATTGAGAATTAAACAGAGTTAAACACGAGATCCAACCATGTTATGAAGTGCACGCTGCAATTTCTTCAAGCTACTACAATATCATCGAAGTAGAATTCACAAGAAAATAAATGGACCTAAAATCCATCTCAATAACCAATAAACAGTTCAGTTTTTTATATACAAGCATCAACACAAGCTCCTGAATAAACAGATCATCACAAACTGGAAGCAAAACAACGTCAAGCATGATATAACGACCATTTCTTTCTAGGAACATACAACTACAAAATCAGGCTTGATGATTGAAATTGCAAGGCAACCCCTTCAGTCAATCAAAGGTTCAGTGCTTTACAGCTTTAACAATGAGAAAATAAATGAATGGGGGAAACTTAGATGGAAGCTATTGATAAAAATAATGTGGTAAAAGAAAGGCAAAAAAGAACTAAAAAAATTCAACAAGCCTGGAAATTTTTAAGGAAAATACCGGAGAGGAGCAAAAACGTTGTGGGAAGTAGAGAAGGGGCCCTGCTAGTTCCATGGATCATCCCAACCCTTGGGACCCTCCCTTTTGACAAAGTCAATAATAGCCTGGACAGCTTCAGAAACTCTGTTAGAGAGCGAGTGATTACCATGCTCTATTTCAACCTTCTCTGCCCCACCCAGGGCTCTGCACAATCTGCATTAATTGAAGACGTACCCTGTTATCCCATTCCACTTGAATGGTAAAAGACCTCGTCATATACCTCTTATCAGCAATAATTGAAAATTATTCTCATATTAGCTACCTCAAGTCAATGACCTATATGTTAGGTTTTGAATGACTCAAATTAGGCAAAAGGAACAAGCATTGCCCTTTCAAATATGAGGACGAGAAATCATTCCGCAAGTACCTTTCAACCAAAGATTTTTTGTCAACGTACTCTGGCACATACTCATCAGCCATACAAAATATAACCTGCAAAGTTTGAGAAATGTAACTTGTGAATTGAAACAGTATATTTTGATAGTAAACCAGTCTCAGAGAGACTCATTGGCGCTGATCATGCTAGTTATGACAGCTAACTTGACCTAGTTACAACAAAATATTCTTTAGTTTTTATGTTCTCATGCTCTCATCTTCAAATGGTAAGAACCCACCCGCTTCAAACCTCATATCACAACCTCGTTAGTACTTAGTAACATCCTCACAGTAACTCATTTAGGTTACTTCACACAGAATGTTCATCACAAGTTCAGATGTGAAGCAAAAATAATCGTCTTAGAACCACCAGAAGGCAATATCCATACCTGGCAAGGAGTGTTGCACATATGCCCAAGTCTCGTTCTCAGCTGATCATCAGTAAGATCGGAACTGAACATGTCATCTTCACCCATATATGCACAGAGGGAATAGAACCTGCAAGTTAATTGATGATCAAAATCTGCTGCATCAGCAATCTTCATTCAACTTTTTCAAGATAAAGTTTACAATAAAGGTACTTTGCATTAAATTACTTGTAAATCAAAGCTAAGACCCATGATACATGGAGGGGTACATAAGTCTTTGAAAAGCTGGTGCAAGCAAGAATTGTGAATTTTCAAAAGAAAAGGTAAATTCGGAAAACTAGAAAGATTGCAATACTCCATTAGACATCACAATACTATCTAGACACCGTAAATAGTCTGTATTGACCCTAAGCAACCATTAATTATGGCTTAGCATGTGCATACCCAAAATAGTTCACTGGTTTCTTCAGATTGGGGCACTCTACCTATTAGCAGTAATTGGAGCGCTTTCATCTGCTTCTTTGGGCATCAGTTCTGATCCTCGCCCCTCTTTGATCATGGTTGAAGCTAAGTCAATCAAAGTAGCAGTCTCTGGAAGAGTTGCTCTGTATTCACGATCACTAACTGGGGCCTGAAATATCCAATTTACATCGGTACACAAGTAATCGTAATCACACAAGACAGCAATTTAGTCTATTGCCCAAGGATAAATTCAAATGTTTGCTTCTTTGACATATGGATAAGCAAGGAGTCACAGTAGGTGGGGATGTTTCTTCAGCATCTCCACTACACCCTATCATCAAATGCTTATAGAAAGGTTAAATCTACGCAAAATTGTTGGAAAACTTTCTATCATTTACTAAATGATGGCAGGAGGGCTACCATATCTTGCTAAGGGAAAACTTCCACAAATCCCAATTTATTACTGTGGTACCACATAGACACAAGCTTCAACCAACCCCACCATACTACAGGTACTACATGTACACTAGTTAAAATGTCTTTTATTGATTTAGAATATGCAAAACACTTCAATTTTGTGATCGAATGAAACTGCACGTGTTAATGAAAAAAGTCACTTTTAGATAGATTAAGTGGGTATGCACTCGTCACAAGCATTTAGATAGAGTTCAGTGGATTGTGAAAGCTCAATGGTACGCGAGTAAGAGCATCATCTGAAGTTTGAGCCAAAATTCACTATTCTTTCAGGCAAAACCAAAAGAGAATACTTTCATTCTTTAGTAAGTCCTTGCAAAGAGTATGATCAGATTAAAGGACCAAATTACAAAAGCATGACACGCAAACTTTTGGATGGTAGATGCAAATTTACTGCAGATGTAACCATATACACAGTCAAACATGAATAATGCGCAATTACATCAGTGCCGTCCATATAGCAATATTTCAGATCCTGCTAGACTGTGAAATGAATGGCCTAAGGACAGCGTACAATTTGGTGCAGACCAACAGAAATTGCATTTTGGAGCACACAGGCTAACATCAGGGCATAAATTTCACAGGAGGATCCTCTTCAGGACTTTATCCCAGAAAGAGACACTACATTCCAGACTGTTGAGCAAATTGTATCTTGCAGATAATAAACAAGCGTGTCATCAACTTTGTAGAGAAGTTCATGCAGGAACCGTCTGAAAAGGCAGGGACAAAGTTCCAAAAAGCTCAATACAGTTATTTCCTCACACTACAGGTAGTCACAATGGTGATTTAGCCAAGAGATAATTATATGTGGTACATCTTTAAGCAGTTCATAGATCTAAATTGATATTCTTGTAGCCTATGCTAGCACGGTACTGGTTAACCCCAAGTTGGCACAGGTGCCAACAGAATGAGGTTGTTCCTCCTTTATAACTTGTCTTTTCTTCTTAGTTTGTCCTCACTTGAGATTTATGTAGTGATTTAATATATCGGAATAGGCAAAAAATTGAAATCCTTATTTAAAACGATAAGGACGAAAAATCGACTTTGAACCATTTTTTATTTCCACTGCTGGACTTGGTAAAGTTATTATCACTCCTATACTCTGCAGAATCATTCAACTTTCATATTTTATTTGGTCACGTTCAAACCCTCAGAAAAATTGATGTGTCTGAGCGCATTGTACAGCCAAGATGATGCAGCATGCTACAAAGTGCCGCTCAGCCCAAGGCACATTTTGCTGCATTGCAGAATCATTCAACTCCCATTATCACTATTATACTCTGGAGAATCATTCAACTCCCATATTTTCTTTGGTCACATTCACACTCTCAGAAAAATCGATGTGTCTGAGCGCATTGTACAACCAAGATGATGCAGCATGATACAAAGTGCCCTGCAGCCCAAGGCACATTTTTGCGGCATTGCAACAAAAATCATAATTCAATTAGCTAGCTCTGATTCAAGTGGTATCCTATGTGACTTGCCGCATATGCTACTCGTCAAATTGTCTATTTAATTCGACAAAAAAAAATTGTCTATTAAACTGATTTCAGATTTTCAACGTCACTTCGTGTTTAGTAGGTTATCTGGTCGGCTTCACCATTTGGACAGCATATATACAAAGTGATGACAATTGATTCAGTATAATGATAGACGACGTTCATGTCAATGGTAAAACTCGTAATGAAACTGAAAATGTCTCATGATATTACCCCAATTTCGGGGCTAAAAACATAGAAATTTTGGATCATGCAACAACCACTACAAAAGAAAAGAAGAAAATTGGAAAACTGTCAACCACTACTATGCCACGGAAAAGCTACTCGCTCAAACAACTATCAACTTCTTCACAATGCCACCCAAGCCACGAGAAACTGTCAGTTTGTCCACTTCAAGCAAATTCATGTAGCTCTGTGCAGCTTAACAGCAAGAGAAGATTCCATAAAAAAGACATTCAGCAAAGATGGATCAGTAACTACCTGCAAGATGGCACCACGGACAGCTCTCGAACAGGCAGCATTTGTACGCATGTAGTGCACAATATCCTAGTTTTGAATCCACGGAAGTAGGATGATTCATTTCTACGTTATTGTCAGAAAGTAATGCTTAAAGCACCAGTAAAAAGATCAATCAGCACTGACCTGACAACCCGTACTATGACCAAGAAGTACAACGCCTTCAGAATCTTCTTTGTTGATTAAATAACTGATTAATTGATCAAGTTCCGCGGCATCCTTCAAATTAGTTATTTCAAGAACAATAAGTAAAGTCCTTTCTATGCATATCAAGAACAAGGTAAAAGAATACAGCCGAGCCAATAATTTGGCATCCATCATATGCTTGTATCAATTTGGTAAAACATGGACCATTAGAACAATCAAATGTAACTGTGAGATTTGGTGGGACCACTTGCAACTGCTCTAAAAGCTTAAGCTATTAGAAAAAGGCGTGGTTTTTTTGTTTTTTTGGTAAGGTGAAGAAGGCGTGGTTTAATATTTATATATTCCAACACTCCCCCTCACGCTCTAATATTTTTTTTAATCGAATTGTCAATAGATTTAGGAGGATTTCCTTGTTCATGCTCTCTTTTCAGGAAGCTCTGAAGTCTCGTGTTTGGGACCGGAAGTTCTATCTTCATCAACGGAGAATCTGCATGAGGGAGAGAAGGAAGAAGAGAGATTAATCTCCACTGCCACCTTGAATCCACCCTCTTTCGCTTGCTCTTATCTCGTGAATTCATGTGGGTTTTCCCCGGAATCGGCGTTGATCGTTTCCAGCCACGTCGTCTTCGAAACATCTGCGAGACCCAACGCGGCCATTAATGTGTTGAAGAGCCATGGCTTCTCTCAAAACCAAATTTCGGGTATCATTAGGAAGTGGCCTCGGCAAGTCCCGAGAGGACCCTCTTGCCTAAATTGAAATATCTGCGATCCGCCGGCTTTTCCAGCTCTGATCTAGCTACATTGATCACTTCTGCTCCCAACGTATTGAAGAGGAGCTTAGAGAAGCACATCATCCCCAATTTCAGCAGACTTTGGGACTTCCTTTGGGGCGATAAGCACGCGGCTGTGGCTATTGGACGCAGCTCGAGAATATTCATACAAGGTTTCGAGGCTACAGTGATCCCATCGTCAAGATTTTGAGAGACAACCGAGTGCGTGAATCAAGCATTGTGTGGTTAGTTAAGGGTGAGTCTAGGACGCTGATGACGTGGTACAAACACCTTGATGAAATTCTGGAGAAGACCAAGGGATTGGGCTTTGATGATCCTTCTATGTCAAAGTTCGCTGTGGCTATGTTAGCGGTCAAGGGGATGAGCGAATCGACGTGGGAGAGGAAACTCGATACTTATGGCAGGTGGGGTTGGTCCAGAGATGATCCCATGAGTGCTTTTGTGAAGAGTCCTGGGTGCTTGATTTTGTCCGAGGAAAAGATAATGCCAGTGATGGGTTTCTTTGTCAAGGAAATGGGGTTTGAATCATCATATATGCAGAGACGTCCTTGGTTAATGTCGCTGAGCTTAGAAAAACAGATTCGACCTCGATGTTTGGTTTTTAAACATCTTTCTTCGCATGGTTTGACAAAGATGAAGGTTGGTTTGACTACCCTGTTGAAAATTTCGGAAGAAGATTTTCTGGAGAAGTTTGTGAGCCACATCTCGAGGAAGCTTTGGAATTGCTGGATATGTACCGGGAGAAGAAGCATATGCCGACGAGGTTGCTAGTTCCATGAAGTGGCACAAGGTAACGAACAATTCATTTGTCCCTCTTTCATTTTAGGTTGACATACTGTTTAGTTTGCGTCTCTAGTTTTTTGGCTGTTGATTCTTTCTAACTGTATGGTGTATCGGCGGAGACCAACCACCCACCATTTTTCTGATGCAGCCATCATAAAAATAAAAACAGAATCAATGGAGCGAAAAGAGATAAATGTGGTGTAAAAATAAATAAGTAACTATCTATCTATCCCTCCACAACACTAATAGCCTTCCTCCATTCCGTCCTAAGACAAACCGTACGCCAATTTATTTCCCACTCCATTAAATCTTGTTTTACTGCTTCCTCCAAGTAAGTTTCAGCTGACCTCTTGCTTTCTTCGTGTTATGCTTTCGATAGCAAACTTCTGTTCGTACTGGTGCATCTAAGGACCTTCGGAGTATATGCACAAACCATCTCAATCTATGCTCTCTCATCTTTTCCGCCACCAGTTCTACTCCAACTTTTCGTCGAATCTCTTCATTCTTTATATTATCCATTCTTGTATGACCACACATCCACCTTAATATCCTCATTTCCGCTACTCCCATTTTATGCTCATGTTTCCCTTGTGCTAGCCAACATTCAGCTCCGTATAACCCAAAAAAAAAAAAAAACACTCCCCCTCAAGCTTAGTCTAGTATTTTGCCTAGTACTAAGGGTGAAAAAATTCATTAGAGAGGCAAATAGGGGCCTAAAAAGATTTGAACTCAGGACCTTCTGCTCTGATACCATGTGAGATTTGGTGGGACCACTTGCCAGCTGCTCTAAAAGCTTAAGTTATTAGAAGAAGGCGTGGTCTAATATTTATATATTCCAACAGTAACATATTGACACATGTATGACTTGTCAAACGTTTCACCCAACTTTGTATATGAGTAACTAAAAGATTTAGCGTCGTCTTTTTCGGACAGAAACAGGCACTCAGTCAACCTAGACTCTGTAATGTTGCAATATTGATAGGTACCCATGATAACCATAGAATTCTGAGTTGCATTCTTCTTGAATCATAAATCCTAACAAATTATCAAGAAAATACGGAAAGACTTCTAAACTTGCTTTAAACATGGATTGGCGACACGCCATAAGATTAACTAACTCATAAGAAGGAAAGTAGAAGAACATCGAAAATCAAAAGCATATGCTAACAAGATAAGGATATGGTATTAGCTCATCATAATCAGAAGAAGAGGAACACCATATCAACTTAGCGAAATGCCCAAACTATGTTTTTCACTTGAACGATCCAAAGGCTATAGGAAAATCGCTGCAGCACAGTATATATTCTTGTATTGGCTGAGCTGTTTCTACAGCTTTGCGCAAGAGCACATAAGCCCATGTGTGCTGACATGCATATAAACGTTGTGTTAGAAACAAACACATGGATAGAAACATGGTACACGCTCATGTATATATGTATGTGCAATGGACAGTACGGGTCTTTCAGTAATCATATTTACAGAGTCTCATAATGGCTCCTGCAAGAACTAATGCAACGATTACCCATACTTTTAAGAACTATGAAACAATTTTATACAGCAACTCAGCCAAATCTATGACAGAAAAGACAGCACAAGAGAAGCACATCAGAATAAAGAGCACTTTTGAGAGAGAAAAACATTACTTGTTGCAAGCTGGAGGTGCCGTAGCCAGAATAAGAAGAAGACATCAGCAATTGAACAAGTGACCAATGCTCCTTATCCAAAGCAATTGCAAGAGGTTCCAAGTACCTGTCGATTTATACAGACAATGTCACCAGCCATTTGATAAATGAATGGAAACAGCAAACCTAAACCTTCAAAGAACATTTCTCAGAAATCAAATTGCACCACTGTCAAAGAAAATGGCATCCTTTTTAAATACAAAGTTAAAGATTAAGGAAAGGCATACTCTGTCGCCAGAAAACCATCAGTGAGACCGCCAATGAAAATGACTTGCTGCTTGTATTCACCCGTTTTAAATGCGACCTGCATGCAGAGATGGAAAATAAAAATCAACTTATGACCTATAACAGGTAACCTAGAAGGCGTGAAGCTTTTAAGATGATCAAGCATATCCTGAAGGTTGAGGATTTCTCAAGCCAGCGTCAGGACCATAATTGCCTTCAAGCGATACATAGAACAAAAGTAACACGAATGGATGTGTTAGTGGGGTTTGGTGTAGACTGCACTTCTTTTAGAAGTTGCAACCTCATATGTTGCAGCTCTATCACTCATATGAGGAGGTTCGCTATGGCCATTGTAGTAACCATTTTGCCTGAGCACTGGAAATACAGGACACGTGACAAAAGAGAAATCTTCATGTAATTTCACTTTATCTACTTTGTTGAAGCTCTGTCAATAATATTTGGAAGTTCCACATGAAGGCTCAAAATACTGGATAGGTGCAAAAGAGAAACCTTCATGTAATGTCATCCAATCTGATACATGGCAAATACATATCTTTTCATATCTTCTCTCTTTGATAGTCCGTAGAATCTTCAAACTTTGTCACCAGATGTGCAGCTGAACAGTTTCAATCTTTTCCTTTCCACGATTACATATCTTTCGAAACCAACTAATGAAGCATACTGTGAAAGAAACACTTGGTTACTCTAATCATTCTATGCGCCACCACTGAACAAAAGCATTTGGAAACATACGTCCATTTCCAGTACTTAACACAATAAGACTGCATCTAAACATTTGCAAATAGACTCTCCACATTCCAGTACTTCACGACATGACTGCATCTATCGTCATACTATTATTACTGATTCCATCGATAAACAATCTATTTTACTGGTCCGCAATATAAAAAATCTTCAAAAGCGGCTAAGGAAGAACTGAAATCTAATGAGACCAAATTCCAGTCAGAATTGCATCTCCACTCCACATGCCCCCAACAGCACATTCACTTCTAGCTCGACTAGACGAACGTTTCAAATCCAATTATCAACTCAGTCGAAGCTAATCAAAACATTCCCGCCGACCTGATCCAAACCGGAACAATGAGGAAATTAGTTAAAACGAAAAAGGAAAGAACCGGACCTGAATCGGTTTGGTGCCGTACTTGAAGAGCACGCCGCGGAACTGGTTCTTGCCCTTGATCGGGCCGGCATCGGCGGCGGCGGAGCTCCCGGACATTCGGACGCTGCCGGGCTTGTCGGAGCGGCCGCGGACGATGCCGGAGAACCAGGAACTCGGCGCCGAAACGGAGTTGGCGGACGGCGACGCCGTCCCCGACGAGGTCGACAGGGAGGACGTCGAGGAGAGCGTGGGGTTCATGTCAAGGCCTCGCGTTCCGCGACATGGCGGCCGGAGCTTGGAGCGATGATCGATGAACGCGAGAGAGAGATTGAGAGCGTAATGTGTCGGGCGGTAACAGCGAAGCAGAAAAAGAAGATCACGTCTTCGTCTTCTTCGCTCCGTTTTCTTGGCTTTTTTGGCCTTTTTGGGCTAAAGCTGTTTTTTGATAGATGGTGACGTGGAAATTAAGGAAAAAAGTCAAATTAAAAGTTAAAAAACAGCGCAGGATGTGTGGAGGACGCGCGGCTCGGAGCGGGCGGCAGAGACCGAGGAGCTGGTTTCGATTTACTTGACTACTTATTAAATTCCCGACCAAAAAAAAAAAAAATCGTTATTAAACTCATACGCCTCCTCGGACGCGGATATTACGTTTTCGTACCGATGGGTCCGTCGATAAATGAATAATCTCAATACTAGATAACTTTTTTTTTAAATAAATAATTAATCAATATAGTATTTTTCGTTCTTTCAGTTTTTATTGTGAGCAATATTTATAAGTATTTTTAGAATAATACTTTTACAATCTTTCATTTTTTAGGAAACAAATGAAGTCTTAAATTCGTTTTTTTTTTGCAAATATTCTTGTTTCAAATGAGTTTTCGATGGTTTAATATATTTGTGCCCAATAAATTATATTCTTAATGGAAAAATTATTATCTAATACATGATGCAATTATGTTTGTTTCTTAATTTTTCCATGGTGATATGTTAATTGAACTTCTTGAGATTGAAACTTCTACATACGTTTGCAAGAATGGTAAAACTGTTTCATTCTTGCAAATGTAATCCCCGAGCGAGATACTTAATGCTTTAGCTACAGCACTGCACGAGTTCAATATACACAACGTCCAATATCTATCGTTTACGGCTAGGACTACTGGAGTATCTACTCCCTAACTGTCGCCTCTCAGTGTCCCAATTAGGTGGACTATAGATGCGATGATTTACTTCAAGGGCGAGGTCTTTGGTTCAAGTCTAAGATGGTCCAACTGTGCCAAGAAAAATGATAAAAGAAGCATCTGACTCCTTCATTCATGCTCCACTTGGCTCGGTAGGATATAGTTCAGTTAATAGAACTCCGCTCTTGCAATTGAGTCGTTGCGATTATGGATTGATTTGATAAAGTTTCTATTATGGATAGCCAATGTGTACACATGTTGCGTGTAATGCAAGAACGCATCATTTGAGGTATTAACAAAAAAAAATCACTGCATAAGGAAATTTTTGAACTAGAGAAATTGACGAAAAATATAACTACAATAAAATACACACCTCAAGGAAATCATACACATACCTATAAAATTGTACATGATGGAATTGTCCATGGACATAATATTTGTAAGATATGTTATAGAGGATCTTTGAGGGGAAAAAAATGAATGAGAGCCTATAAAAGTAAGATATTTCCTTTAGATTATATAATACTATAGATTATTATGATGATTTTTTCCTCCACATATGACATTAATATTAACAGTTTGAAGTTGAGACAACACGATAATAATGGAAGGCAGGGAAAGAAAAGAACAACAATGGAGCAGAGTTGGGATAGGACAAGCCCTAAAACTTTTACTGTCCACACACTTAAGTACTAAATCTTTTCATTTCGTGCATTTAAGTCCTAAAAATCAAATAATTAGTCCATCTTAACACTTCCAACAAGTTCATTAGTTTCAAGTGGATGAGAATAATTATGTAGTTTTTTTTTCCCGTTCTTTTCAATTTTGTATGTCTTTTGAACAAAACATTGTTATTTTGGGCGTCACCTAAACGATGATAAAAAAAAAGGGGAAAATATGTTTGATTAATTTGCTTAAAATTTTGAAATAGAAAAGTAGGAATTTGTAAAAGAGAGGATCGGAAGTGTGGTCCCTTTGTCGCCGCCGAGGGCTGGCCGCCCTTTACGTGACCGTATCGAGGGTTGGTGGCTCTCACGAGCACGAGCAATAAAGGTGGCGACGCCCACCTCGTCCTGCATCTCACATTGTTTTACCATTATAATTATTCCATTTTTTTTTTAATTTTTTAGTCTATTTCAGATTTATAATTTTACTAACTTTTGTGATCTGGCAACTGAGCACTGTCTGTTCGGGTCAGTCATAAGTTATAAAAAAATAATAAAAATTAAGAATTTTAGCACGACATTGAAATTGTTCTGAGGAGAGTATTATGATTAAAACTCATGATCAATATTCAGGACACTTACTCTTTTTTTTTTTTAATCTATTTATCACAACCTCGAATTTTCGAAGACAGATAGTGGGTAAATGAGAAACCCGATTCTATGAATCCAAAGAAAGGCTGCATAGCAGTAAAAGTGAATGAGGAGGCAATCCCCACATCTTCCGCATATCTTACTCGATCGATATTAGGGATGTGCAAATCGGATTGTCAAAATTGGATTGGGACTGATGGTCCAGTTTTCAGTCATAGAGGGCAGCAGTCCAGTTTGCGGTTCTTAATATTGGAATCGATAGCCAGGTTGTCCAGTTTTCGATTCCAAAGGCATAAAGTCGGATCGAACTGCTCGGATCGGACGTGTTAATTATTTTTTTGTTTAAAGTGACCCTAAACTAATTCAGGGTCACTTCTTTTTTTCACATGCGTAGTCGCAACCCTTTTTGTCACCTGCACCTCTCTCACGTCTCTCTGATGTTCATACGATATTTGCTTTGGTTGTTTGAGCTTATTATTCTTGTTACAGGAACATTAACCGTGTGGAGATTGAGGCAGTGAAGTGAAGGGCTGAAGCTTAAATTCTGGACTGAAAATGGGGGGGATCTTTATGGCCTTTCTTGTTTTGGATGAAAAGGGGACTATGTGGCATTGACTGCGATTGCAAAATGCTTATATATGCAATTATGCAGTTATGCTTCTTTTGGCATGAAACTGGACTGTAGGTTTGTCAATCTGGTGTCTCTGGTCTTGCATGGTGGAGTTGCAAACCAACGAGCAAAAAGTAGGATATGATGCGCCTAAAATTCATGCAATTTTTTTTTTTTTTCATGTTACCGGTTCCTTGCAACCGCCCGAGAACCGATCCAGACCGATGGTTCGGTCCTATTTCCGATCCCTAGGGTGGCTGGTCCGGTCCCTTTTCTGTCCTGGTTCCCGATTCTCGAGGTGAACCGGATCGAGAATCGATTACCCTAACCGATATGACATGAATCATAGGAAAATTATCAAAAAAATCCTTAAACTATTGCAATTCTGCCGATTTAGCCCTAAATTTATTTATTTTTTTACTGATTTAGTTCTAAACTTTTGCAATTGTGTCAATTCAGTACATCTGGTGAATTTTGGCCGGTCGACAATGACGTACATGATGGCCTTCCAGTAACATTATATTTTAATAATATTTTGTCATTTTGTCATTTTTTTTAATTTTTTGATTTTGATTTTGATTTTATTTTTCTTTTACTTTCCCTTCCTAGCCCACCCAAATCTGAACTCTTCCTCCTTCTCTCTCCCTCTTCTTCTTCTTCTTCTTCTTCTTCTCCTCCTCCTCCTCCTCCTCCTTCTTCGTGAGCTTTCATGGCGTCCTCCTCTTACCCTTCCATTTTCTTCCTCTAGTCAATCGTTGAACATCGGCGACCGATCAGAGGAACGGTCGACCTCGCTAATGGCCTGCGAGGCCGAGCGTCGATGGTTAGGTGAGGCTCGTGGCTCGCCTCACCAGCCTAGATCTGGTGAGACTAAACCTCGCCCAACCATGACGAGGCTCAACCTCATTGTTGCTGATCGAGGCTTGATAAGAGGAGCACTACAGTTGAAGAAAAAGGTAAGCTTGAATTCGGCGGACTTGTAATCGAGCGAGAGGGTATTGATTGTGACGCTGCAGAGGGCCTTGGAGCATCTCTTGTCCGTGACATCGATGTTGATGAGAGTTAGGGTTTTGTCTGCGGAAGAGAGAGTAATTGGAACCGTCGGAATAGCTTAGGCCAAGGCCTGGGTAGCCGCTATGCACGGAGACGTTGCTGACGGTACATGAAAGCTCATGAAGAAGATGAAGAGGAGAGAGAGTGCGGACCTGGGTGGGTTGGGAAGGGGAAGTAAAAAAAAAATAGAAAATAAAAATTACGTATAAAAATAAATAAAAAATTATTAAAATATTATGCCATCGGCTGGCTGGCATTCACATCAGTACTGCCGAATCAAAATTTGTGGGATGAACTGAACCGACACAATTGCAAAAGGTTTAAGGCTGAATCGAAAAAAAAAATTAAGATTGAATCGGCACAATTACAATAGGTTTATGACATTTTTACTAATATTTCCCATGAATCACCGCACCTGCACTCAAGAATAGTAACGCCATGAAAAATGCGCGATTCATTAAGTGAAAGACGGTAACCGAATACTTAGAGATGCCGCAAGCAACAATCATGCACGTTTCTCAATTTTTTTTTTTTTTTTTGCTGTGACATTTAACTATTGTTGATACCATAGAGAAAAAGGTTTGGACTAGACAAAAAGCTTTGACATCATGAATTTCGAGTTTGCATCTTGAGAAAGTTTATCCACTCCCATGTTCATATGTCGTCTTCTTCACAACATCGTGATCAAGTGTTTGCTTCACTTCGAGCTTGGGAACGCCTCACGGTCATCGCTTTGGTGTAACAAAACGCACAGCATGTGTTTGCATCTTGTTTATCACACGACAAATGAATGTCGAATGAGAGACTATGAATCATCATCTGAAAAATAGGAGTCTACTCATGTAATGGATGTAACTTTCACGGTAATGCCGACATTCTGCAGCAAGTTACTTGCAAAAGACCCCCTTTTTTTATTATTATTATCAGTTACTTGCAATACTTACATGAGATGAATCTCCACGAAGTTTTTCCCTTTGGAAATTTCATTTTTTCAAGTCCTTTTCTACGTGTTATAATTGCGTCATATATCTTCTCATTTCATCAGACCCATGCTGCACAGGGCAAATAAGTTTGGGCATGCAAATTGGGCCAATAAACTCCAAATGATCTTTTTTTCTCCTTAGGATCGAGTACTTTGATTAATCCCGTCTAATTTGGCTAATGAAAAATACTGACTTAGATTTTTTTAAATATTTCCTCTCTTTTACTTTGAGATGTATTGGCTAAAATTACGTCATTTTTATTAGAATATGATTCTCAAAATAATTTTTATTTAAACTAACTTAAAAAATAAACTAAAATTAAAAGAAGAAGAAGAGGGGTTTGTCGGAACAAGCCCTCGCCATGATGGTGAGGAAGTGGTCTGCGGGGGCCGCCAGTCGTAACCGCAGGCACACTCCCCGTCTTGCACTCAACAATTCAAACTCAACTCTTCTCTCCTCTTCTTCCTCTTCATCTTTCCACGATTTGAATACAAGGGCAGAGCTCAAAGACAAATTCATGGCATCAACGCCAGAGCAGAGCTCCAACCTAGAACTCATTAGGCAACACCTCATGAACAGCTTCACCTCCGTGGACTCTTTCCTCGCCAGCCTCGACGCTTGCTCTTCCACCATCATCGCCCACACCACTGCCGCTTCCGGTTCCAGCTCGCCCTGATTGGGCGATTGCCAGGGCTCGGCGCTTCTTGAATATTTTGTCTAGGTAAAATTTTGGAAATGATACCTTTATTTTCATGCCTTCCAGCTACTTTATCACCCACTTTGATTTCACGTTTCTATAAAATATAGACACAAATAATTTCTGGATTATAATTCGAACTCCCTTTTTTCTGGATCCATCTTACATCAATAACTCTACCCTTACCACCTATAGGTAGTTTTAGACAAGTTTCCTTTGAAGTAGGTACCTGAATGCCAAGTATAGCCCATAATAATCAATCTTCTGGGGCATACGATGATTCCTTTGCCGTCTAGGGAGTTAATTTACCTACTAAAACATCGTCCGCCTCGACCTAAGATCCCAACATCACAATTTCATTTTTGTCTAAATTGCAGAGTAAATGGCCTTTTAGATGCGGTATTTCGTTAGTGATCTTTTCGGGTCCTTGTCTTGTCACATGAGTCTGAATTTCATATTTTCGTATGTGAAAAGAAGTATAAATATCTTCATATACCAGACGCTCGCTAATGAGCACCGCATCTTCAAAATTGTAACCTTCCCATGGCAGATAAGCTACTAATATATTTTTACCCAAAGCGAGTTTGCCACCAACTGTAACACTATCCGCTAAAATTTATCCTTTTTTTTAATGCATTTACCCCGCGGAACCTGGGGTTTTTGATGCATACGAGTATTTTTGTTGGAACGTTGATACATAAGTAAGGGAATGCTTAAAGTATCTCCATTGCCCAATAAAATAATCTCATCAGTATTGATATAAATGATCTTTCCCTTGTGTTCGGCTAGAGCGGTAACTCCTGAATCTAGAGCCGCTTGGCATTCCAACTCAATTTCAACAATGCACTTCTCGAACTGAGAAAGTGGAGCTGCTTGGCATTGCATATTCGAACTCATTAAAGCTCGATTCGCATCATTATGCTTGATAAAAGAAATGAGACAAGATCCAATAGAAAAATATTGGAAAGGAAAAATACTTCGAAGATTAACTTGTTCCCATGCGATAGTTAGGAATACTTAACGGTATCGAGCCGGAACAACCTGTTCTTCTTGAATACCCTGATTCAGCACTAAATAATTTCCCGCCGCTACCATATCCCTTACCGGCGGTGGTGGGGAGGCGACAACCCTCGCTACTGGTTTTGTAAACCCCTTTCTTTAATTTTAGCTTATACCTTAAATTAATTTAAATGAAAATCATATATTAAATATCATATTTGTACCAAAACGATGCCTTTTGAACCACGTCATCATCATGTAAGAGAGAGAAAATATTTAAAAAAGCTATATCATTATTTTTTATAAGCCAAGTTGGATAGAGTTAACATAAAGATCGATTGAACCAATTGGTAAGTTCTAGGACTCAATTGTACTTTTTACAAATTTTAAAATTCAATTGCACTTTTGATGACAAGTTTTAGGGTTTTTAGTGAATATACCCTTTTTTTCCTTTCTAGTCCTAGTACTTGGTAGCGTGCTGTGAATAGCAGGCCGAAAAGTTCGGCCCTAATGTAAAGAAGCTAATGGCCTAAGTTAGGCCATCACAATACACATGACCCACGAGGCTCATCTTGAGATGCCTGATAAGCACATTTATGGTTTAGTCTCAATTGTTGAAGTTTGTTTATAAAATAAACAAAATATTGCCTTTTATTATATCCCACACAGGATAAAAGGTAGAGAGCTATACACTTCATTAGTTAGAAGCTAGTATTGTCTTTTAAAGAAAGAAATATTCAAGTGAGTTACACCGCACTATACTTGCGTGTGGGTCCGCGATTATTAGATGCATTTAGCACTTGTCGCAATTCGAAATTGGCTCTATTCAATAATTATGTTTTGTTTTGTTTTATTTTTTATTTCAAAATAATTTCTTTTATAACACTATTTCATCTTTTGGAATGTTCAGTCTGTTTGGACATAACTATCAAACTGACACTTTTGTAACCTTTGAAGTGATTGTGTTTGTTTGAAAATAACTATCGATTTAGACATGAAAATGCGTAATTGGATGTACGATTTCGAACATGAAGAAGTATATGCAAAGAGTTGCAATTTTTCAAACATAAATTATCTCTAAAAAATTATGAAAAGGTGTGTTTGAATAGATTATTTTGAACACGAAGAGTTGCATGAGAATTAACTAATTTTCGTACGCGAAAATGTGTGTTCATTTCTTGTTATATATTCAAGTGGTTTGCTCATTTTAACTTACTTCATCATTTTCAATTTTCGTTTAAAAACACGAAAGATACAACATTCTTTTCCGATTGTTTCCCAGAGAGTTTTTGGAGAATTATTAGAAATGCTATCTAATAATCTCGCTTGAGACTCTGTCGTATCATGGAAGATCTTTGCCGATAACCGTTAGCAACGTTGTGGGGCAAATAATTCCTTAAAAAGAGTGCTATCACGTATCAGAGTATGATTTCTTTATTCATCCAATTCGACCATATTTTTCAACATCAACTAGAGGTGTTCCATTCCAAAATCGGCGATTCTCACCTTAAAATTAAAAACCATTGGCTAATGCTCGGTTCCACAAAATGGGAAACGAGAACCGCCCATTGATTTTTGGACCCATTTGGGACTTGGACCACCCGGTCCGGTCACCAGGTGGATCCTTGAAACCGGACATTAAATTGAAGCGACTGATAGTGAGATGAGAGGGAGGCGAGGCCTTGTTCTTCTATTTTCAATTGTCCCGATGGAGCTCTCTGGCTTTTATATTGGTAACAAGCTACACTGCAAGAATTACCTGTTTAACTTGTCCTTTGCCAATGTAGAAACATCGATCAAATGTCTTTACTTGATGGCTTGAAGTTGGGAGTCCTGGAGGACCACCGGCTGGGCAAGGTGATGACGACCATCATCATTGATTCAGGCTTCAGGATTCGAGTTGGAACAAAATCAGGGGAGGTGATCGGAAAGTTTCTGTACTCTGCTGCATCAACCAAAAGGCTTACTTGCTCAGTTTGTTTGTTTATGATCTTAGCATATACGTGCGTATCGATTTGGTCCAGGTGGTCAATTCCAAACCTAGAACCGGACCGGTACTCATAGACTCCACTGGAAACCACCAAAAATCGGTCGGTTCCCAATTCTTTCGCACACCCGTACTAACAATATAGTCGATGTACAAAGCATATCGATATAATGCCTAATAAGTTCATTGATAAATTAGTTTCTAATTGAGAATTATTCAAGTGAAATGCCTGACATGCGATACCTAACATGCGACGACAATTGATTGAATCCCAAAAGTTAAAGATTGATTTAAGGAGGATCCGTTGACCAGATAATAATCATCACTAAGGATTTCGGAGCAATAATAAATCATCCCTGAGGAAACAAATTCCTAAGAAATCGTAACGGAAGAACGTGCCCAGGATAGTTGAAACACCGATCGAAGAGTACATCACATTCTGGAAGACGAAGTTTCCTTTTATTAAAAGGGAACTCCCTTCTTCATGGGCTGCACAAAGGTTATGGGCTTGGCCCACATGGGAGGCCCGTAACAATTACATAACCCAATAGTCCCTATTGTGGCGCGCAACTCGAGATGGTTAGAGATTTTTTGCTGGAATAGATCATAAACATAATGCATAATGGAACGAGATCCATTAAAGGTCGCGAGACAAATCAATCAGAGACATTGTCATCATCACAAAATCACAAAGCACAATTTTGTTTCTAAAGATCCGAAGATGAGAACATCATTGAAGGCATATTAATTCAAATTAGACTTCGTCCGAGTTTGAACTTGGATTTCAAATTAGATTAGGTTTACTTGATTCCGACATTTACCTTTGCTTTTAAAATCACTTTAGAAGCCATTTACTTTTCATCCGAAGTCAAATGTGACAATGTTTAATTGGATATCAACCATCAGACTTTAACGGCAAAATATCAAAAAAAATCATAAACCTATTACATTTGTGCCAATTCAGTCATAAGCTTTTCGAGTTGATCAATTTAATCCTAAACCTTTTGTATTGATACAAATTCAATCCATGTAGGACAGCTAGCGTTAATGGAATATTTTCTAATATTAAAATTTTAAAGAAAATTATTTTTTTAATTATTTTAAAATTTGCTTTGGTCGGCGTGAGTTGGCCAGCACTCCTCCATGGCTTGGAGACCCTCACCCGGCCAAAGCCAAATTTTAGAAAAGGAAGGGGAATTTTTTAAAAAAAAAATTGTAAAAAAATAAATGAGATAATTTAACATATAATATTAAAAAATTCACGTTAGCAATTTTTAGCCAAAATTGGGCAGATGGACTGAACATGTACCAATACAAAAAGGTTTAGGATCAAATTGATCTAATTGAAACATTTAGGACTGAATTGATACTAATGTAATAGATTTATGACTTTTTTGGTATTTCTCCCCGACTTTAATCACTAATTGAAACTAGTGTGTTTCTTGCGACCACCACTTTGCGGAAATCCACGTATTACACATGTATAGCTTTTCCTAGATGCGCACCAATTTCCAGTAGCCAGCATCTCTTTTGCTCCTTTCCTTACTATTATTATTTTCTGGGTCGATCTCAATGACATTGAACTGGCATGTAGTCAGTAGTCAGGCAATGTTAAGGCCTGAACGACAGACACCTCCAATCCAACCGTGTGAATGAGCTTGCTTGGGCCCAAGCCCGACCTAGATTTGACTCAACCCCAGCACTCTTACGATCTTATCTGCTAATTACTCGGGGCGTCCGGTATGGCATTGGTATTGCCGAAAAATATTAGGCCCATATCACGTGAAAGCCCAGGATGAACCCACTGATGGGCCCATTGCTCTGGGAGGCCAGACTCGGCCCAAGGTTGAGAGCCAGAAGACAGATTGGGGAAAAACCGTGACGGGCGCAAATCCACCACCCCCGGATCGAAGAATTTCGCGAAAGCCTGCCACGTACATCAAGTCGAGGCCTAAAACAGAGGAAAGGCTAATCAACTTATTAAGTAATAACATATTAACAAAAAAAAAAAAAACAAACAAACCCCAACAACATCAACAACTCAAACTAGTTCACTCATGTCACATTCGCCACAAACTGATTTTCGAGTTGCAAAAAATCATAAACGGATATCCTCGTGCCACATTTTTCCTAAACTAGTTTTCATATCATTCGACATGGAGCAATTGGTAGTCACGCACTACGCCAACTGAATATGCGACTGAAGGAATAATCAAATGTCAAATCACGCTTCCATTTAACAACTTAATTAAGCTTTTTGAGCAGTTGACAGTAGTTTTATGAAATCTCGCATGGTATCAGAGCATGAGATCCCGAGTTCCAACTTAAGTTCTTAAAATGGTTATTTCAAGGCTCGAGATGCAAACAGCGAGGCGATGGAAAATGATATCTTTGTCAGTAGTTGACACCTCCATGTTACCGCGAGTCAATTTTGGTTGGAACACCAAGCATTTATCCGGAGATAATCATCATGAATTTTCACGACCTAAACGTCAAGCCGGATCAATCTCAAGAACCTTAATTTTATGTGAAGCTCGTCCTTGTCTCGATGACTTTTGTTTTAACCTTGTTGGATGGGACGGTAATCTTATCCTTGAAAATTGAACTCCTGCCGACGAAATCTCTTTTTACTTAACAAAATTATAGAGACTGGATGGATGGTTATCCTTTAATTTAAGTTTAGGATTTTATTTGTTTATTTCCTATTTTGTTAGGACATTTCCTTTCATAAATTTTTTTAGGAAAATGCTTTATGGGATATTTTCTTTCTTATTTTTTTTTGACTGATTTACGAAAATGCTTTATAAGTTTTATATATGTTTTTAGTTGCCGCGCCATAACTATATATACTGGGTTTAAAAAACTCTCTATTCAGTTTCCTTGAATGATTGAACTAATAACTCACGCGCACATCGACAAGACCCAACATTTATGCTCATGGCAACTACAAAGTGGTTGAATCCGCTATTACTTCATGGGAGATAGATCATTTTCTATGCCAACATGATGCTTTGTCTGATCCAATATGGGAATTTCAACAAGTAGACATGCCATCTTTGGACGAAAAAGAGATTTGACCCTAAACTTAACCTCACTAAAGTCAACTCGCCTGTATATTGTCCAGTGGATACCAACTTAGTGTATGACCCCAAAAAAAGAGAGAGAGAGAGAGAGAGAGAAAAACCAAAAGTTTCACTTAGGCTTCTTAGCTTTACCCTTCCACTTAATTCAAAAACTCCCAACTTGAAAAGCTAGATTGCCCGTCTTTCCTGCTAGCAACACTGTTTTCCTTATGCATGGGCAGTTCCTAAGTTGTAGGTCAACTGTCTTACCTACCACAGACCAGTTCAGTCCTCCGGACATGGAAAGTGGAGGTTGGAGATTTATTTTTCGATTTTGTCAAAGCAGGAGGCATCAATTGCATTTGATTATTTCTTAGGGCCGGGGCCGACTTGGGTGGCTGTGCGTTGATTTCGCCAATTGCTTAACTGAAAAGAGGGTGAACCTCTGTTCGGGTATTAAGCACACGACACAGGTTTGATCGTCGATGCCGCCAAGTATGGCCGATCTATGTTTGGTTCACACCCAGCAAAACTTCAGCTCACTTCTCATCCGGTTCGTGGAGTTAGTGGGATATTTTATGTGCCCGAGATTTACCATTAAATGTAGACGCGCTTGATATTCTTATTTGAAAAAAGGAAGTCAGACCAAGCTTGGATCTCTAATTGGCCTTTCAATGCCAAAGTATCTACAGACGAATAGACGAGACTATTTGCAAGCACTCAGGGGATTAGTCGTGCTGAAAATTTGGGTACCTTATATGATTGACAAAAGAAGAAGAAAATACGTTAAATGTTTTGAAGAGTTAAATATGGTGTTGTCAATTAGTCTCGTTAATATAACTACAAGGTTTTAGTGCAAATTGCACGAAGGGTTTATTTGTTAGCATGACCTGTAAATTAGAGCAATTTTAAGAATTTATAATATTCACTTTCTATTTTGTTCTATGTTTATTTTATCTCCTGATAAGGAAGAGTCTTAGGGTTTAGGTTTTCTGTTATGTATATATACAAAGCGTTATAAATTAAAAGGTTAATGAAGAAATTCTTTCTACATTCACGTGTGTTTCTTCATTATTGACTCTCTATTCTACGATATTGAGAGTTCTAACCGTGCTTTTGAACTGTAAGGCCATCGATATTGGCTTTTCTATTTGAATACATTTAAATTTAGGGAAAAAAAACTTGTTTTCTAGACCATCCCACCATCCCTTTAGAATAGGGCATAGGGTTCATGATTTTTCGCTCCTTTCAATTCGGACAAGTCGCAGTTTGTGAACAGTTGAGTGAGCCTGCCCACTTGGCATGAGAGTTTGGCTTTATGCTTTGTATACCTAAACGAGGTTAGGTCAAGAGAATATTGGCTTAGGCCGTACAGAAATGTTGTACCTCGTACCTTTAAAAAATCCTCCACACGGTATTGTTTTGGCGCTATGTATTGATTGCAATATTAGTGAGAGCTATAGGAAGTTGGTGACTGTACAATAGGTTCTTCCTTAAAGACCTTATTAAACAATTTGTGCTACCACACTCTATCATAGATCGGTGAATATTAATCGTATAGAATATAGATTTTACGGGTTTCGATGATTGGTATAATTCGAGTAATGAGAGAGGGATCCACATCACGACCTAACCCAAGTATAATCGCGTAAGGCGTGTCCGTCCTCCTCGCACAAGTGTTATTCTCATGTAGCGAGGGGTACATAAAGACTATAACCACAAGTGTTGTTATCGAAGCAGGCCTTGGTGATAACCCAACCTATTGATCGATCCCAAGGTCTCGACGGTCCACATATGGTGTCTACATAAAATAGCACGAATACATTAGAATCCACTAGATGACGAACCCAAGGAATTGGCTTGGATGATAAAGGATGTCATCCTAGGTTCAAAGGTTGAGCCAGGCAATAATGATGATGCATGCTCATCAAATCCCCTAAAGCCGTTTCCAGTAAAGTTCGCCTTCTTGCTAAGTTGAACTAATTCCCAATTTCATTCGGTGACACTATACATTATCATTGATTATATTAATGACAAGGTTCACTTGCAACCACCAATGATTTAGTAGGATTATTAGGGGTGAGCGGTTCCAGATTTATTACAGGTTTCATTTGGAACCTCGAACCTACCCGTCAAAATAAGTCCCTCATTTTTTGGAACCTAAAACCTACCCGTCATATCCTGAAACCTGGAACCTATCCTATCACAGGTTCTAGGGTCGGTTCTAGAGTACCCGATAACCTATCAATTTCTTTTATTATTATTTTTTTATTTTTTTTATTTTTAGTTAAGCAAAATGAGAGTAAATACTATAACAGTTAAAGAGAAGTAGAGGTGTGTGGTTTTAAGTTTCACATTTAGAACTTGAAACTAATTTGTTAAGATAGGTTCTTCATTTTTTAGAACTTGAAATATAAAAATTTATTTGGATCTAGATTGTACACTCATCATTGAACGCCATAGGATATTGTAGGATCGTACGAAAAGATATACTAAAAAAAACACAATCAAGATCCAAGGTCCAGGTTCCAAGTTCTAGGTAGTGGAACCTGGAACCTACCCGTTGAAATAGGTTCCTTGATTTTTGGAATCTAGAAACTACCCTATGTATCTTGCAACCTAGAACCAGATTGGTTCCTACAGGTTCCAGTTTCAGGTTCTCGATTCTATCATGTAATCATGCTCACACCTAAGGATTATTATTATTCAAAACTCATCTTGTCGATCTGTTAACAAGGGGCTTAAACATAAGAGACTCATTAAGACTTCTTTTTAATCTTATTCCATCTCATCTTATCCTACCCGACTATGTTCCCACCAATTCAAAAATGCCTCGGGCTGCGTGTGTCGAACACGATTCGACATGTCCTTAGGGGGAATCCATTCATAAGCAAGTTAAACTTTGGAACCACCACTTTAGCTTATCTGATTTCTATTCAGATTCAGCTGATCATAATTAAATGAGCATGAAGTCCTAGATGAGGTTACCAAACCAAATAAGTTGGTTATACAGAACACAGGCAACTGTGGGTTGTGTTTTTTTGTTTTTTTTTTAAACTGTCTACTCATGGTCGCATGATAAAGAGAGCATAAAAGGTTGTGGAGGTTTTTGACGAATGCACTGAATACAAGATGGAGTTGGGTCAGTTTAAGAATCAAAAGGAAGGTGGGCCAATTCAAAGAAGTGACCCCTTGAATGAAATAAAGAAATTTCCAGCGGATTCTTAGTGAGGCTCCTACTCCCGGAGGTTCAAATCAACAAATGTTAATTTATAAAAGGAGGTCGTGCACGGCGGTCATTCAACATTTATATTGATGTAGTGGTGTCGGATTCTCTGAAAAAAGCTTATTGTATACACATTATTGACTTTTCTAATGATTGCTTTTGATTTTGAGCGTTTGTGAGCGGAAAGTGACGTTAAATTGAGGTGACAATTTTCTCTTGTGGATTTGCGAGATCGTGATTATTATTGTACATCGTATGTGTCCATTCACTTCTTTTAACATTGTGTCGAAACATATATATATATATATATACACACACACATACTAAACCGCATCTTCATTTGACAGTATATGCTGTCAGCTATAAGTTGGCATTGTCATCACTTAATAATCTCGGCAAAGAATACTTGCATTTTCATCAATTTACGAAAAATAACAAAATTCATATGCTACTTTTCAGGAGAGGCAAATAATAACTTATACAAGCAAAGACTTTCATGGCTTCTGAAATGGAGGAATAAGGACGATTTGACTGGAACCCATGCCCAAGCTTTTAGAATTTAGATGCACAATCAAGAGTTTTAGTCAAAGAGTTTATCATTTGCGATATCATTCTTTTTTTTTCAACATCAACTACACGCCAACGCGGAATCAATCATGAGAACCTATGTAAATCCATGAAAGTGGAATCTCCAGCAAGAGATCAAGGACATCGTAGCAATTAATTGCTTGGATCCGCGTGAAATGTCAAAAGGACTTGTACTATTTCATCCAATTGAAGATGATATATGTAATTTAATTCTATTTTCCTCTCTCTTGAAAATCCTAAATTATTTTACATGATATCAGAGTCAGTGTTATTTCTTTCCGCGTATGTATGCCCACATACTTAGTCAATTTTTACGTGCCGCTTGTCATTCGACTCGCACGTGAGAGGCGGTGTTGAAATTGTTGTCTCACATTGCTTGTGAATGGGTTTTGTATACTTTTTATATTCATATGATCTTCCTCCACTTAATAGCTTAAGCCTTTAGAGCAGTTGTTTATGGCCCCATAAAATATTTCATGTGTCAAAGTAGAAGTTCCTGAGTTCAAATCTTTTCAGATCCCTATTTGCCTCCCTAAATGAATTTGTCCACGTTTAGTACTAGGCAAAAAGGCCAGACTCAACGTGAGGGCAAGTGTTGAAATATATAAATATTAAACAACGTATTATTTTAATAAATTTAAACTTTTAGAGCAGTTGACAGTGATTCTGCCAAATCTAACATGATATCACGTTTTTTCCTAATAAGCTTAAGCTTTTAGAGTATTTGGCAGTGGTGCCGCCAAATCTAACATGGTATCAGAGCCGTTGTTATTCTTTTCCGTGCCACTCGTAATCCGACTTGCACATGAGAGGGGTTGTTGAAGTTATTGTCCCACATCGCTTGTGAATGAGTCTTGTATGATCTTTATATTCATGCGGCCTTCTTCCACCTAATAGCTTAAGCTTTTGGGTTGAGGAAGACCACATGAATATAAAGAGAATACAAGATCCATTCACAAACGATATGGGACAACAACTTCAACAATATATATGGAATCATTTGTAAACAAAAACTATGGGAAAGTGAAATGAGCTCAGCAGCCGTTAATAAATATGCAATAAATTGCATTGTTTTGGCTCTGACCTGCTTCCTAATAATTGAAAGTTCAGGGAAAATGGCTTGTCTAACAGTTTTTCAAAGCTTAGTTCAAGGGTTTAAGTTCTGACGCTTTCCCTCCATCTTTCTCCTGTTCCTTTATCCAGCCTACATGTATTGCATGTGTAAAGACCGTCTATAGGAGGGAAGAATGTTTAGAAATAAACCATATGTAGGGGTGTCAAAATTACACTACTAGAACAGAAAATTTTGGGACAAAGGAACCCTAAACACGAAATTGGAGGAAGTATGTAGAAGTGTCGCCCGTGAAGATTGTCTCGTCATTGATCTTAAGGTGCCCGCCTCACGATCCCAAGAGCGGTCCATGATGATGCGTTCGACTTTGGAACAAGTTGTGGTGACAAGGATGTGCAGAAAAAGAAGGTAAAAGAAAAAGAATCGGTCATCCGAACCGAACAGTTCAAGTCTCATTTTGAGTCATAAAACCTACAAAACATGTTTGGATGTGTTCGAGTATTAGTGGCAACCTGAACTGAACCGCCTGTTGACCCCCTAGCATAAATGCATTACTTGACCCGTTCACTAACATATCAAACTTAAAAAGTAAAGTTTGTCTAATGTCCAAGGGTAATGAAAAAAAAGGTTATCTTTTTTCCATCTATATTCATGATTGTTCCATAGAAAGATATATTTAGTTCAAGTCCCAATAAAACCTTGATGGGAGAAGTGGCACAGAAAGGACTAAACCTATTTCATTAGTGCTAGTTTAGTCCTAACCTTTTTTGGCATAAATTTATACCAATTGAGTTCATCCGATCAATTTTGATCGAAAATTGATAACATAGATATCGATTATCCTACATGGCACGGCTAACGCTAACTTGGACATTATTATAATATCTTAAATAATTTTTAAAGCTTTTTTAAATTAAAAATTATTTAAAAGATAAAAAAATAATAAAAAAATTCATCTTAGTGCCAGCCATGCTACGTAGGATAATTGACATCCACATCAGTAATTTTCGATCAAAATTGGCTAAATTGACTCAATTGACATAAATGCAAAATATTTAGGACTAAATTAGCACTAATGCAAAATATTTAGGGCTGAAATGGAACCAATAAAAGGTTTAGAACTAAATTAGCACAAATGTAAAAGATTTATGACTGAATTGATACAGAAAAAGCTTATAACTGAATTGGCACTAATGCAATATATTTAGGGCTTTTTTGATACTTTTCTCAAACCTTGGCTAGATGTGTACACAAACTAAAATTGATTAGATGCTTATATAAATTTAGTCTCTAGTTATTGTTAGGATTCGATGCATAATTACATTGAAGTAAAGTATAAAAACGAGAAAGAGAAATCGAGATACAATATTTTTTCTTGATTCATCCTTAAATTAGGGCTATGCCCAGTAGAGAATTTCACTATAATTAACAATTCGTACACCTCATTACATCACTCAATTACAAGTGAAAAAGAATATATATAACAACAACTATTTATGGACATAAACACAGATTACCAAAAAAAAAAAAAGGGCTCAAACTATAAAAGCTCTCTGGCGCTCATCGGGAAGCAAGACCTCCATACTTTCCTGCCGATAGAGAGTATGAACCACACCCTAATAGTTTTATCCTGTTACAATTGATGAGGTAACTTAATAAACTAATTTTTCAAACTACCTACGTATACTCAGCATTGGTCTGAAAGCTTGTGGAACAAAAAGGGGATTCCCGATGAGCTAGAATACTCAAAGAAAGAGAGAAGGAGACTTCAATCAAAAGGTGGGTTTTGGCTGAGGAAGATATACATATAAATCATTGCTCATCGTGGAGTTTTGTGGAGTCCTTTTCATCTTTCATGATCGATACGCCCCTAAATGCCGCTTTCAATTGCAATTTGATATGCAAAAGTGACTTTTTTCGGGCACACACAATAGATCAATGGAAGCCCATCATAATCCTGGTGACCCAGACAAACTAGTCCATAGGAAAGCTCTATCACCCGTGCCCGACGCCTTTTCCTCGTCTAAGTTCCAAAATACTAGTGGTTTGAAAATATCTCAACAGTAATTTACACTGCAAGTTGGCCCTTCAAGATAATGTTTAATACACTCTTGCTAATGATTGTGAAGACGAGGAGAACGTCTCCATTGATCTGAGTGGTGATGAGTTTTTGAGTTCACTAAAATGGAAAAGCCTAGCTTGATTTATGACTTAGTTATAGTGGTGACACGTGGGGTGAACCATATCCACGATTCTTTTTGTTTTGCTTTTACTCCACCCCTTCTATGACGAGGGATGCAATAGAATTTTCACATCATCCCCGCTTTGAAACGTCTTTGATTGTTCTGTTTCTAGCCTTGTAGGCTTTCTCATGCACAATCAATTGTTTCCATGATTTCTTAACGCATGCCAAGTTATGAGAGAATCTGTCCATTACCTATTGTTTGAGACCGTCGGCAGAAACCCAAGTAATTTGAATAGCCACAAGCTATGTTTATCCTATCCTTTGATTGCTATTTAAGGTAGAATAAGATCAGATATAAGAAGGGCACAACTCGGACAAAATAATGATATATGATAGTAAAATAAAGGTGAAAGTAATATGTAACATGCCCATCTCTCTTTTCTATCTCCTCTAATCACCCATGGCTACCACCCACAGCCTCCGCCGCCATCCACAACTTCCCACCAATATTCATCTTGTTGCCACCGATGAGGTTCATTGTGGTGACAAGCTCGCGAAGGAGCTCCATGGCCAGATCTAGAGCTCCTTCATGGCTGATCTCAACTTTATCTCGGGATAGAGGAGCTCTATGGTCAGATCTGGAGCACCAACCATCGTCCCCTTACATGGCAAGGTATGGAGCAGTAGCTGTCGTCCCCCTTTGTCTCACACACCTTTGTAACACCAATAATAGCACCTTCATTTGCCATGTTGGAATTTAACATCGAAAAGTTCGACTAATCTTTATCGATGTTCCATTGCGGAATTGCCTAGGAACTTCGTTGAATCACTGATGCAGCCAGTCCACTATGATTCAAATATGATCACAGGAAGATATTCATGTTCCACGGCATAAGTGCCAATTGATTCACAAAGTAATAATGCTTTGCCCTATAGTGTTTTATTTTTCTTGTTTGAAAGGGGGGGAAGAGAGAGAGAAGTAACATACGTTCTTTTGTATGTTTTTTTTTTTTGACGTTTTTCAAACGTTTATTTTATCCCTCGTATCCTTCGGATATTATCTAAATCTTTTATATATAACAAAGATAGCCTTTCGAAAATCACCTCTTCGTGAGGTTCTCTCAAACCACCATTCCTTAGGGGTAATCGGTTCACATGACGGACGATTTTACCCTAAAACCGAGAATCACCTGCTAGGAATCGGTTCCGTAAAATGCGAATCGTGAATCACCCGCTCGTTCTATGGATCCATCCGAGAACCGAACCATCGGTCCAGTCCGGTCCCCGATTGGATCCCGGTTATGATTGTCTATCGAATTTTCTATAAAGAAGTTATGTTTTACCTTGATTTGTCAGAAGCCTTTCTTAATACTATGATCATTCTTTGGTGTTTGGAGGTCATAAATTTTCTTGTAAATATTTTCAGTTTTTTCATATGGTTTTGAAGCCAAAAGTATAGTGAATAGTATGAATGCAATAATTTTAATAATGTTCTTTTTTTTGTGAAATATCTCCCCCCACAAAGCAAAAGAAGAAGTTTAGCGTAGTTGTCACGTTATTTGGTAGCTTGTTCATAATATGGAGAAAATATGGTCATGACAATGCAAATTAATTACGCCCTTGAGTTGATGTCATGCCCCGCACGCCAGGTACGGGCGTGTGACTCATTGCAAGCATACTCTCGAGTCCTAGGAATCGAATAGCGAGAGATGCAAATGATCGATAGCATGCGGAAGCGATAATATACAAAACTTCTCTGTATAATAACAAAGGGAACCTGGGTAATGAGAACTTCACATAAATATGTACATATAAGCATCCCATGGGCCTGTACAAAAGTGCAGGTGATCCAATCCTGCAAATGGCCTGGGCAACGGGACTAAATCAAGAGATAGTTAAGACAAGTCCCCAAAAGAAACAGACCGACAAGGTCTTCAAAAATAGCCAAGTAAAAAAAAAAAAAACAGGAAACCCCTAGGTTGAACCACTGGAATCGTCAGTTTCTGCGGCATCCTCGGTAGGCTCGTAGTTTGAAAGGTCTCGGAACGTACATCCACGGTATCTTTCATCGTGTCGTCCTCCCATTGGCCCTCAGAGGCATCGATCTCAATTACCTCGACTGTGTCTTCTAAGGTTGGGGTCCTCTCGAGAATGTTCCTCGAACCAGCTACAAACCCCTCGACCTCCACAGAATCTCGAGTGGGATGACATCAACTAGGAATAACCCTACGGGGTACCTCAATGGACTTTAGTGGTCTAGTAGTAACCTCGTCTACCCTACGAAATCAAGTCTCAAACCTATGAGGCTTCCAGTCCTTTTTACCATCATCGACCCAAACTACTGTACACTTTCTAACGTACACCGTTCCCTATCCATCCGGGAACTCATCAAAATACGCAGTCATCTCCTTCAGATCGCATAGTCTGGTCGGCAACATCCTCACGGTTTAGGATCTGGAAATGGGTTCCCGCAACAAGGTGAGATTCACATCTCAGTAAGATAGGTCCTAACCCTAAGTCAGGTTGACCGTACACCCAGATGAATGCAAACAATGAACAAGAATATGCACTCAGCAATATGATGCACTCATCAGTCCATATGTCACAAAGATGCAAGCGTTCGTCAACCAAACAATAATAGCATCATATCATGTCAATCAAGTCAGGCATGGCAATACTAAATCAAGCCACATATTACACCCTTCCAACTTCCTCATGGTTCTCGCCCGTGTTTAAAACGCCTCAGGCTCGGTCCGCGTAATTAAGCTTCAGACCATCAAATTGGTAAACCCGCGTAAACGCATCAGGTTTCCAAATGCCATTCTAGGCTTGTGTCGACACATATCAAATTCCGTCCTGCGTCTCAATGTATCAGGACATTGGTCATTTCAACCCTGCGTTTCAACGCCTCAAGATACAATTCAACACAACCCTGCATCTCAACGACTCAGGGTATAATTCAACATAACCTTGCGTCTCAACGCCTCAGGGTACCACAAATCCTCATGCATGCCAGATATCATTTCAAATCAAACATCATGATCAAGCACAAGCTTACGCATCGAGCTAGTTATCTGTTGCATGCAAGGCAATCAATTTTATCACCCACACAAGGCAATCAATTCATGGCATGTATTAAGCAAGCATACAAGAAATCATCTATCCACCATGACGAACATTGAACAATTATGCCATAACTCACGAAAACTAACTCAATCCGCACCCAAATCACTCAGTCGAGTCCAATCTTTCTAGCCAAGATTTAGGTACCTTTTACCTCAAGCTTAATTCAGCAAAAATCTCCTTCCAAGCACACCAATGTTCGGTTCTAATAGTCCAAGAACAAGTCAACCGCGCAACCTAAGGGAATTTATCCAATTCGTCAATTTTCTCGTCCAATTCGTCAATTCACTAAGCATATACCTCATCGACATATTGAGGGACATCCTCATAAGCATCAATAATGAATTTAGAGCTCAAATCATTCGTAAACAGCCCCTAAGGATTCGGTGTGCACAAAATTGAAACATGGCATTTTCGGTTCTGTGCATATCTCACTCAATCAGCTCATAATTCATTCTAAATCCCCAATTTATCCATTAATCTACTTGCTAACATGTAGTTCTAGGAGTTGGGGAGCCTCACCGAAAATTTGAGGTCAAGGTGACGTCGGAAAGTCCAAGATCAATGCCGGTTCCTCCAAGCCTACCACTGGTCAGATTCTCCATCTGCGACGGATTTCGTCGACTCTCGGGAGAATGGCTGGCCGGAGCTCCTCAGTGGGTCAAATGCCGAGCTACCACTTGGAGATGGTCGGTAAGAGGCTGAGGAAGACGCTGGTGGTCGGCTCGACAGTTGGAAGTCGATGGAAGTGGCGGTCGGAAGTGGCGAAGCCGGAAGTAGTGGCTAGTCGGGTGATGAAGAAGAAGGTGAAGAAGAAGATGAAGATGGCTATGGAGATGGGGTTTTTCGACAGAATGAGGGAGAAGAGGGTGTGTATGCACAAATTTGAGAGTCAACCATGAAGAATGGTAGGTTAAAAGTTGTTTAATAAATGCCAATTGAGCATACTTTGACACTTGTCCACTAGTCAATCAAAAGCTCATTCAATAGCCCTCATTTTCTCTAATTTTTGGCAGCTATGAGGGTATTGCAATTGACCAAAATGTCCTTATCTATTTATTAAGACAAGGTCATAACTTGAGGGGCAAAATGATAATTTTATCCTCGATGTTTTGAACGTCGTTTTTCTGATTTAAATCTTCTTCGATGAGGTGACGTCCAATCCAATTATGACGCTGGGATTCTTAAT
Source organism: Rhodomyrtus tomentosa (assembly GCA_028455895.1). Classification (NCBI taxonomy): domain Eukaryota; kingdom Viridiplantae; phylum Streptophyta; class Magnoliopsida; order Myrtales; family Myrtaceae; genus Rhodomyrtus; species Rhodomyrtus tomentosa. The sequence continues at coordinate 39,313,959 of JAPCWY010000003.1, read as the reverse complement.
TTTCCATTTTCTAATTTTGAGACTCGTCTCTGAATCATTTCTCTGTTAGATGTGATTTCAACCTATCCCGAACTGACGAGCGGCTTTTGCAAACGTTACGCGTATCGACTCTGTGATTCATATCACATTTAAGGCTCGTCAATTCATGGTGACTTTGGTTGTCATGTAATTGCGGGGGTCTATTACTAGTTTCGACGGTCTCGATCGTTATTGTTCGATTTAGAAAAATTTTGCAAATTATACTTTGGTTAAGCGGCATCACCTGCGCTCCAATCGTATAATACTAGCAATGTATTCCTTAATCGTTCTTAGATCAGCCTTATATGGCTCTAAATGTCCTATCGACAATCCTTATGGTCAAAGTGCTATTTCTTATTTGAGTTCCCTAGGTCCACGCATCTTGTCTTGCGTTAACCTTTCCCTTTTGGTCAGTTAACTCGAGATTGATCAGATCCGAGCGAGATACGACAGAAACACATCGTTAGATATATTCTCATTAATCAGTCTCGAAATGACAGGAAAATCAGAATGTCACAGTTGAGTACCATTAGAGAGAACTTGTACTATCTTCATCAATGAAGTAAACTAGCAGGAAGAGATCATAGATAAATTCATAGAAGAGTTAGGTTACAAAGGTAGTATTTCACATTTAGAAAATCATAAATGTAGTAAATTATATAAAGGACATGTTCGGATGGGTCGGTTGGATAGTTCTCACACAAAATCGAAAACCGAACTAGTACCTGTTGGTTCTGAAAATTGGAATCGGGAATCGAATCATACCCACCAGTTATGATCCAAAATCAATCTGTTGGGTATGGTCTGGTCTGTTTGGTTGGTGTGACATTCCGAATTTCTGACCCTCGAGGCTTGATATATGAAATGGAATCTCAAAATTAAAAATTGAAAAATAAAGATTCCAACGTTCTAATCGAATTAGACGTCGCCTCATCAAAGGTAAATTGAATTAGAAAAACGACGTTTCGGATGGCGAGAGCAAAATTACCATTTTGCTCCTCAAGGATTGACCTTGTCTTAGCAAATGAAGAAGGTCATTTCCAAACACCATGGATGCTAAACACGTGAGGGAATATTGGTCAATGAAAGTCAATGTAAGCCAAGACATTGTTTAGATGAAGACAAGTGGCATAGTGGAGATGGAGACAAGTGGCATTATGTGATTGATTAGCATTTAATGCAAGCTTTTAACCTACTATTCAAAGTATGTTGACCAAGTGGATTAAGTTATATCACTTTCTCTCTCTCCCCTTTACTCAATTCGGCACTCTCTCTCTCTCTCCACCCTTCTTCTTCAATTTCTTCATCTTGGCCGAGAGCTCCCAACCGACCAGTCCCGACCCGTCCTACTGTTTCGGCCATGTCTCCTTCGTTCGGTACTGGATCGAGGTAAAACTATCTCCAAATGAAAAATTATTGTCTTATATTTCCATAGACATATTATAAGCTCAATTTGGCTGAGTAGATCTTCCCGTAGCTCGATTGGAGTGGACAAAGGTCCAGGCATGGCAGATTCTGACCAAGTTGGAAGAAGGTCTTCGTTTGGCTACTTCAATACTTCAAATTGCTTCAAATTTTCGGTGAGAACTTCTTAACTCATAGTACTTGTGTTGGCGAGCTGAAATTGTGAGTTTGATTGAGTTTAGATGGGTTTCGATGGTTGATTTGTAAGGGTTTTTATGGAGCAGAATCTGCCTCTGATGGACCGAGTAGAACCAAGGCTGTTTGCGGCACTTCAAGGCTTCGACTTGCTCCAAAAATTTTGGTAAGACTCCTATCGATGTAGTAGGACATGTTAGCAAGTTGATTTTGTGGAAATCAAGGTTTGGAGTTGAATTATGGACTGATTAAGGAGGTAGAGGGTAGAATCGAATTCTGCCCTGTTTTGATTTGGATCAACCGAGCCCTTTGATGGCTGTGGGAGGTGTCACCATACTTTAAATTCCTTGTTAAGACATACTAGATTGTTAATTGAGATGTTAAGGAGGTGTATGCTCCGTGAATTGGTGATTGGAATAGAAAATTTGATCATTTGACGAACTTTGGACTAGGTCGCACGGCTCTCCTATTTTGGGATTAAGGGAACCGAATCTTTGGAGGAGTCTTGAAAGAAATTTTAAGGATTAAATTGAAAGGTAAGTGACTCCTAAACCTTTGCGAGGAAGTTAGGACATTATTAGATGCGTTTGGATGATATATTGATGAATTTTGGGAGTCTAGTGCATTGATTGTTCATGATCGACTGAGATAATGGAGGTGTGAGTCGTGTGTACTCCTGATGATGAGAAATTATAGATTTCATGGCTAAATTATTGTTGTGTGCATTCGATTGACATGGATGCTGGTATGACTATGTGATATTTGGTCTTGAATGGCGACTGTTGAGAAATATGAATGAGTTGGCAAGAGAACAAACCGTTAGATTGACTGTCATGCTGTGTACTTGATATCACCTTGTGGGCGTTTGGCCTTAACGTCTCGCATGTTAATGATTCATTACTTGGCTGATAAAATCGTACTCGATTATGAAGTTCCTTAAGAGGGGAGTTTGATTTGTAAGCCTAAGAGCTTGTGGCACCCTGATGCGTTGAGACGCGGGGTTATGATGGCTAGTATCCTGATGCATTGAGACGCGGAGTTGTGGTGGCTAATGTCCTGATGCGTTGAGACGCGGGATGAGATTGATTACGTGTTGACATAGGCTGAGAATGGCATTGAAAACCTAATGCGTTTAACACGGGTTTGTCAATTTGATGGTCTGAGGCGTAATGACGCAGACCGAGCCAGAGGCATATTGACGCGGATATAGCTATTGAAAAGAGAATTGATATCCTGATGCGTTAGAACGTGAGATAGTCTTGATACGTGTCGACACAAGTATCGAAATAGCCTTTGGAACCTGATGCGTCAGAACGCGGGTTGCCAATCGAGATCTTGATTAGCATGATGCGTATTAACGCTGGCTTGGCCATTGGGATTAAATTTGTGATTAGCCTAATGCGTATTAACGCGGGCTTGGCTATTGGGATTAAATTTGTGATTAACGTGATGCGTATTGACGTGGACTTGGCCATTGGAATTGAAAGTTTTGATGAAATTGAGGACATACCTTTGCTTATAAACTTTGCGCTAGTATGAAGCTTAGTTGTGATGATATGATTGTCCTTGAATCGTGATTGCGTTATGCCAGATGTATCGAGATGCGTTGATGTTTTATCGTCATGTGTTGTTTTATCAGTGAATCTTTGTCTATTTTTTTATTACATAATCTGGGAGGACTAATGGCCTGGTCTAGGTTTAGGGTGAACTTGCTGAGATTTATAACTCACCCCATCGTTGGATTAACTTTTTCAGGTCCTAGGCGATGAAAATCTGAGTTTGCTAATGATCGGTGTTTGAAGAAGTAATTATAGGAAATGGATTTACACTTTTGTGACTTTATAGATTTCATATTATCTCGAAGTTAGAGTTGTACCCTCTGAACCTGTAGTCAGTATTTATAAGGAGACGTACCCTATGTCCTGAGTCATCTTAAGATTGAATTAAATGAAAAAGTTTCATCGCTTCCGTATGTTTGTATCATTTAAAAGTTATAAATTATTGACCGACGGATCCTGGGTACCACTGATACAAGACGGCCCTAGTGGGATTTTGCGTGCCTAACAGGTTCGGGGCGTGACATCCCCATTTGTTTGGTATCAGAGCAAGGTCAGCTTTGTCCAATGTGATTGAGACTTGGAGTGATAAGGAGCAATGACTTGAGGACAATTAGGTAGTGGGACCTTAAGGGATAAGCATGGATTGCTGAATCTTGCGGACTATAGGCTTGAACTTGTGTAGTATTCTAATGGTCCCAGTGCCGATTTAATGGATGATCTTGAGTGAATAAGGCTCACAAAGAAGTGAATAGAAATTGTGGAGTCATAAGCCTGGATTTGAGGTTGCTAGAGAATATCTTATGAATGAAGGGTCGATTGGGTTATATGATTGTGATTGTGGTTTGTCAATGACCCAACATGGGGACTAGGAGTTACAAAGAGACGATTGGCATTAGTCGATTCAGGCTTGAATTGCGTTGTATCCTGATGGTTTAGTTATCGATTGCTATTGATGACCCTGGATGGTATGAAATTTGGTGAATACCGGAAAGCGAGGAAGGAATATTTGGATTAAAGATCAGTTGTGATCGAATGCATATGGATTTGACTTGAATAGCAACTAGATTTGAGATATATGATTGAATATAGGCAATTGATTTGTGAGAGGTGATGGTCTTTGTGGAACTAGAGGTTTTCTATGAATAAGGCTTGATGTGGAGACGATTGTGGTATGACAAGTGGTGAGAACGAACATGCTGTGCATGTGTTTATGGCTTTGAAACGAAAGTTGATGAGGGTGCATGCACGAACTTATCGCTGTTGGACTTAATAAACTGTCGCTTGGTATGGGACAAGTTGATGGGATACCTATAAACTATAATGAAACATGGTATGAGACATATGGAACAGGGCTTTCTCCGTAGATGTAAGATTTGGAACAATCTGCAACTGCCAGGACTGATGAGGGTGGGGAGTGATCGCCGAGATAGAGAGGTCCAGATAAGGAGCGGCTCCTGATAGGCTTTTAAGATGGCAAGAAGCAGGAATGACCCAAGTCATAATTTGAAAGGGAAATTCTAATTATCAGGTTGAGTGCAATTGTGGTTAAGAGATGTATGGCACGTGATTGATCCTCGAAAAAAATGATCGAAAGTGGCATGTCATGTGTGATGACGCATTTGAGTGGCATGGTTAAAAGCTTCGTGCTTGGTAGTGGATGCCCTTTGAAAAAGAAAAGTGATGTTTGAGATGGGCCTGTTAGGCATGTTTTATGATTGGCATCATGTGATTGGCTTGGCCAAGGTATAACTGATATGTTAGACGACCTGTGGGGTTTATACCTATTGAACCGATGTCTGTTGAGAATGAGATAGCTTGTCGCGTTTATGATGGAGTGGCAGATGCCTCTAGACTTAATGTATGAGTGATTAACTCATTGAATTGATGCTTTGAGTGCTTGTTTGATAATTGTCGAGCTAAAGCTTACTCAGTAGTTGACTGTTAATTGAGAAATTACCTAGTTGAGGCTGGTTTGATATGTGGCTGCTGCTTAAGGATGATTTGGAATCCTTAGATAATTGGCAATTAGTTGAGGGTTGCATAGGGACCACTGGATGGTTGTTTGCTGGTGATAGATGATGAGATGAGCAGCCTGAGACTGCTATACTAGAGTAGATGACTTAAGTCTTTAATTCCTAGAGGGAATTGTAGTGGTTCGAGTACCATAAGAACCTAATGAGGTTGAACGATAAGAGAATGGCCACTAGAGGAGCATTGGCTCGAGTATGCAAAATATGAGATGACTCTAGAACTAAAGGGAGTCGTGAGAATTGAGTAAACATGAGTAACCGGAATACGAGTGCTAGAAAAGTGTTTGGCTCGAGCTTGTGGACTGTACAAGACCTAAGAGTTGAAAGGGTCATGAGAACTTTAAATGGAAATGAGAAAGCAGATGGGTAAGTAGACTCGAGAAGGAGTTGCCATTGTTATCCCAGTCACTAAGACTGCAGTTGCTTTTGCTAGCAAAGTGAATGGTAGAGATCATAGGAAAGACGATAGAAAATGAAAATCTCTTGATGGAAAGCTTGTGGAACGATGTATAAAGCTGAGATTGACTAAGGTTCGATGGAGAAAATGATCTCTAAATTGCCTTTCTCTAGATTGAGAATTTGGAAAAGAACCTTAAAGGTATTGAATTCATTGAGGAAAAGAAGCGACTCCGATAGCTATTAGCCTGAAGAGGCTGTTGATGATTAATAAAAGGTCATCAAAGGAAGAATTTCCTTTGAAGGGATGATATTTGCTTGGATTGAATTGTTCCATGGAAAGTACCTTTCTGAGGTTACTCAAGAGTAAGGATTACTTGAACTTTAATAACTTTGAAAGGACCCGAGAAAGGTTGATCATTATAAGACAAAATTCTCAAGGTCGTCTAAGCGTATTAAGGGTGGTCAATGACCCTTTAAATGAGACGTGAAGTCTCTGAGTGGATTGGAATTGAAAGCCTTATGGCTAATTGTTATTCCTGAATCTAACGAACCGTAATAGACATCAAGGAAAGAAGTGGATGATCGGAAGAGGAATAAATAATAGAATTTCTGTTCATGAATTGTGAGAAAAGAGAACTTCACTTATGAAACATAGAATGTGCCTGTAAGGAAATGTCGTTACTATGACATAAGGCTTATGGTGATTAACCTTTTGTTGTCGTGAGGAATAATAAAGAGACTGAAGTGTCAGTCTATCAGACCCTGTGGATTTTATGAGATTGATTAAGGTTGAATCGAAACCACTAAAAGTGGCATTGCGAGTTATCACCACTAGAGAATAGGGCATTGTCCTTAAGGACGATTGGATCATAACATGATCATTGATAGAAAGAAAGATGAATGGACTTGATGGTTCTAGTTACTTGCGATTTTAATGAATGGATGAATAAGCAAAAAGGGTGCTTAGATTGTAATCGCATGGCGACTTGAAGAAGTCGAATTGAATATTTGAAATTTGAATTTGTGGAGACCGAGGAAGAATGAAACTTGTCACTTGAGTTGGCTGAACTATTGGAAAGAGAATGTTAAAGTGTGGTGGCATTAGAATCCAGAAGTAAGGGAATTGCTGTGGGCGAGACTCTAAGAAGGATATCCTCTAGGATAAGAAAGACAAGGTGGATTCAAAGTAAAATAATGCCATTGAAATGTATGGTTTCCCTCATAGGATACGAGATCCTAGTGTGGAAGGAAGAAAAAAAAATACCAATTGTCTTAGTGCTAAAAAGAAACGTTTGGACTAACGAGGAGGACGAGAGCTTGAATGGTTTTTGAAAGTCAAGTCCGAGAAGCTGTCTTGTGAACAACATTGAATTCCAAGATGATGTCGATGTTCAGTTGAATTGACGAAATTGAGATAAGTTCGCATTAGCTGGTTGTGAAATCAAGAAGTCAAGGCACTAATGTTCCCTAAGAAAAGAGTGACAAAAATGAACATAATGTTGTGTAATTCAAGTGGGGACTCATGAGAGTAAAGGGCCAAGGTTTGAGCTCTCAAGTGAAAAGTATGAATAACAGTTTGAAGATTCAACAACTGGTAGAAAGAAACGGATAAAAGTCAGATTGAGTATCCAAGGAATAATTGGATCGATTGTTACCATCTTTAGAGACGATGAATGGACTCATTTAAGGGGTCATGAGAAACATGAATAACTTTCGAGAGTATCCTACGGACTCTAAGGAAATGCTCATTATGTGCTGCTAATTGTGAAGATCACGAGTTGTGGGTTTGATGAGGTAAGATTTTTCAGTAGTGAAATTTCTGGAAAATAAAATCCATGTAGAGCCCTTGAGGACTGGAATAAGTGATGAACCGATTAAGATCGATGTGAGTTGCGGAAATTGAAAGTTTCCTAGAATTGGTGAGCTGTTATAGATGTATCGGGGGAAGATTTTCCACACAAATAATTCCATGGATGAATGAATACGAAAAGAGTTTTCGAGAAGTCAAGTTGATGACTACGCCGACAATAGTGTTCCTATTTGGAATTAAAAAAGGGGTTGAGTGAATCATAATGACGTGATGCAGAAAGGAAATTTGAGGCGTAGCAAGGCAAACTGAATTGGACTATGCAAATACGTCGTGATAGTAAAGCTACATGCGTTGGAACATATAATTCGTGGTTGGAGTTGGCTTGCAAATGTTCTTGCGACGAAGTTGGAAAACATGACTCACATGAAGAGGTTTCAACTTTACACAAACCATAAGAATTTGAGTTATGTGGTTTCTCAGGAAAAAAAAATTGAATGAGGAACAACGTGTGTGAAGGAGATTGCTTAAGGACTTAGGATGAAATATCTTATGTCGCCTAGAAAAGGGTAATGTAAGTAGCGAATGCACATAAGTGAAAATTGAGCATTGTGCATTTGGCGGATAAAGGATAGGCTTTGCCCAAGTAAATAAGAGATTCAACTTCTAAATTGGAAGGTTGCCAATTGACTAGTTTGATAACTACCTGAAGCATCAAGCTTGAAGTCAGAAAGGAATTGAGATGTTGCGATGAACATACCCTGACATTTAAGGGGTTATGGAAATGAATAGAACAGGGAGGAAATCCAGATTTTCGAATACCTGGAAAAGAAAACTCAAAGTTGAGGGTAGAAACCTTAAAGTCCCATGGACAAGAGTACGAGTCCAATATTGAATAGAAACTTAAAGAAATGACCTCATCAGAAATTCAAATGGAGAATTATGGTGTCCCTTGGGATGGCACAAAGGTGTGCCAGACTTACATCGATATTATCGATAGAATGGATTGAAAATTTGGTCAGTCGAACATGAGGTCAAGTATTAAACATGCTGACAAGAAAAAAACATGCCTTGAAAGGATTGATACGTTGAAAGGTATAGACATTAAAGAGTGCATTTTGGCGAGGGTTAGCAATAATGGTGATGGACAAATGGGAGAGATGAGGTGAATGCTCGAGGATGAACTACTGACAGAGGTTTGAATATAGAAAGAAAATGAATAGAAGCAAATATAAATTGAGAACTAAAGGAGACAAGTCTTAGGGAAAGATGACTTTGGTCGGAAAGGACAAGTAAGATCGTCAAGTCATGAAAGGAATTATTTGGAAGAATAAGGATGCGATGAGACGCCAATAACCCAAAGAACTGGATGGTTAGAAGATTGCAAATTTCAAGGATGAAATTTCTTTAAGGGGGGAAGAGTTGTGACATTCTGAATTTCCGACCCCTCGAGGCTTGAGATATGAAATGAAATCTCAAAATCTCAAAATAAAAAATAAAGATTCCAACGTTCTAATCGAATTAGACGTCGCCTCATCGAAGGTAAATTGAATTGCAAAAATGACATTTCGGACGACGAGAGCAAAATTACCATTTTACCCCTTAAGGATTGACCTTGTCTTAGCAAATAAAGATGGGCAATTTGGTCATTTCCAAGACACCATGACTGCCGAAAATGTGAGGGAACATTGGTCAATGAAAGTCAGTGTGAGCCAAGACATTGTTTAGAAGAAGACAAGTGGCGTAGTGGAGATGGAGACAAGTGGCATTATGTGATTGGTTAGCATTTAATGCAAGCTTTTAACTTACCATTCAAAGGATGTTGACCAAGTGGATTAAGTTATATCACTTTCTCTCTCTCCCCTTCACTCAATTCGTCACTCTCTCTCTCTCTCCACCCTTCTTCTTCAATTTCTTCATCTTGGCCGAGAGCTCCCAGTCGACCCGTCCCGACCCGTCCCACTGTTCTGGCCATATCTCTTTCCTCCGGTATCGGATCGAGGCAAAACCACCACCAAATGCAAGATTATTGTCTTATCTTTCCATATACATATTATAAGCTTAATTTTGTCCAATAGATCTTCCTGTAGCTCGATTGGAGTGGACAAAGGTCCAGACGGGGCAGATTCTGACCAAGTTGGAAGAAGGTCTTCGTTTGGCCACTTTAAGACTTCAAATAGCTTCAAATTTTCGGTGAGGACTTATTAACTCATAGTACTTGTGTTGGTTGAGCTGAAATTATGAGTTTGATTGGGTTTAGATGGGTTTCCATAGTTGATTTGTGAGGATTTCTATGGAGCAGAATCTGCCGCTGATGGACCGAGTAGAACCAAGGCCGTTTGCGGCACTTCGAGGTTTCGATTTGCTCCAAAACTTTTGGTAAGACTCCTATCGATGTAGTAGGACATGTTAGCAAGTTGATTTTGTGGAAATCAAGGTTTGAAGTTGAATTATGGACTGATTAAGGAGGTAGAGGGCAGAACCGAATTCTGCATTGTTTCGGTTTGAATGAACCGAGCCCTTTGAGGGACGTGGGAGGTGTCGCCATGCTTTAAATTCATCATTAAGACATACTAGATTGTTAATTGAAATGTTGAGGAGGTGTATGCTCCGCGAATTGATGATTGGAATAGAAAATTTGATCATTTGACGAACTTTGGACTAGGTCGCATGGTTGTCCTGTTTTGGGATCAAGGGAACCGAATCTTTGGAGGAGTCTTGGATGGAATTTTACTGATTAAATTGAAAGGTAAGTGACTCCTAAACCTTTGCTAGGAAGTTATGACACTACTGGATGCGTTTAGATGATATATTGATGAATTTTGGGAGTCTAGTGCATTGATTGTTCATGATCGACTGAGATAATGGATGTGTGAGTCGTGTGTACTCCTAATGATGAGAAATTATAACTTTCATGGCTAAATTGTTATTGTGTGCATTTGATTGACATGGATGTTGGTATGGCTACGTTATTTGGCCTTGAATGGCGACCGTTGAGAAATATGAATGAGTTGGCAAGAGAACAAACCGTTAGACTGACTGTCATGCTGTGTACTTGATATCACCTTGTGGGCGTTTAGCCTTGACGTCTCGGATGTTAATGATTCATTACTTGGCTGATAAAAATCGTACTCGATTATAAAGTTCCTTAAGAGGGGAGTTTGATTTGTGAGTCTAAGAGCTTGTGGCTCCCTGATGCGTTGAGACGCGGGGTTGTGATGGCTAGTATCCTGATGCGTTGAAACGAGGGATTGTGGTGGCTAATGTCCTGATGCGTTGAGACGCGGGACGAGATTGATTATGTGTCGACACAGGTTGGGAATGCCATTGAAAACTTGATGCATTTAACGCGGGTTTGTCAATTTGATGGTCTGAGGCGTAACGACGCGGACCAAGCCTGAGGCGTACTGACGTGGACATAGCTATTGAAAAAAGAATTGATATCCTAATGCGTTAGAACGCGGGATAGTCTTGATACATGTTGACACAAGTATCGAAATGGCCTTTGGAACTTGATGCGTCAGAACGTGGGTTGCCAATCGAGATCTTGATTAGCCTGATGCGTATTAACGCGGGTTTGGCCATTAGGATTAAATTTGTGACTAGCCTGATGCGTATTAACGAGGGCTTGGCCATTGGAATTAAATTTTTGATTAGCCTGATGCGTATTGACGCGGGTTTGGCCATTGGAATTGAAAGTTGTGATGAAATTGAGGACACACCTTTGTTTATGAACTTAAGGTTGCGCTAGTATGAAGCTTAGGTCTGATGATATGATTGTCCTTGAATCGTGATTGCGTTATGCCAGATGTATGTTTTATCAATGAATCCTTGTCTATTGTTTTATTACATAATCTGGGAGGACTAATGGCCTGATCTAGGTTTAGGGTGAACTTGCTGAGATTTATATCTCATTCCGTCGTGAGATTAACTTTTTCAGGTCCCAGGCGATGGAAATCTGAGCTTGCCAATGATTGGTATTTGAAGAAGTAATTATAGGAAATGGATTTATACTTTTGTGACTTTAGAGATTTCATGTTATCTTAAAGTTAGAGTTGTACCCTCTGAACCTATAGTCGGTATTTATAATGAGACGTACCCTATGTCCTGAGTCATCTGAAGATTGAATTGAATGAAAAAGTTTCATCGCTTCCGTATATTTGTATCCTTTAAAAATTATAAATTGTTGGTTGACGGATCCTGGGTACCACCGAGACTAGACGGCCCTGGTGGGATTTTGCGTGCTTGACAGGTTCGGGGCGTGACAGTTGGATTATGATTTTTCTGCTCACCCATACCATTCATGGATGTAATCTAACATCTCCCACCCAAATATGATGTGCTTGATAATCCTCTGTCAAGAATGTAAAGCATTCAACATAATCTACTTTAGAATCAATTCATGCTTGTAAATACATCGTGCGATCAGTGAGTATACCTGCACTTGGAGCTTAGTTATGCACCTTTTAGAAATAAATAACAACTACATACCCAAAAAGTAAAATAATGTCTCACAATACCCCAGACATATTTGTTACATTAGCTTAAGTATACCTATTCCTCAAAGGCGATACTTGACTATTCTTTACCCACCATGTATTTACAATTATATTCTCACCCACAATAGGCGATAAAATTGGTCAACCAGTAAATACATGTGTAGATGTAAAACAACAATAATCTTCCTTCGCATTCATGTCTCTCTCCATTCCAAAACAATTGCTTTCCTAAACACGTTTCATAAAAGCCATATTAATTTCATGACCGTTGATACATGCTAAAGTAGCAACATTGATCCGTCATTTTGAGAATATAATCAAAAATAACATAGGGTACAAAAAAAGATAATCCATTCATAAAGTAAATTAAGGTCTCACACGATGAGTAAACATGGATAATTATACTCATCTCTATTATTAGTCGAATAAAGAACATGTAATACGAATTACAGCTATAGCAGATTTCTCTTCCCATAAGAGCGTATGTTATTTATCAAATATATTCATTATATCGATCTTAGTCTAAACATTGTCACATGCTTCGCATGTACATATGTTTAGCTCGAGTGTTATATCAATTCGCTCTCAACAACGCCCAATTAAGCTCTCGCATCCAGCTTCCATTAGGCATACATGATTGTGGGACTATCATGTTCGGTTTTATCTCATATTAATCATAGACCTCATCTTGATTTCAATCAAGGCGACATAAATATATTCCAGGATCACTCGTACATACCGTCTCATCTCAATTTGCTTACTATAGCGCTTGAAGCGATTGCTCATGTGAGTGAGCCAATCATTTCTCGGTGGCATACCTTTCAACAACATATGTGTATTTATGCTACTCTCGTTATATCGCTAATGAAGTTATTCTTTATTTCAATGAATTTCATCGTACCATGATACTTAGAATCTTTCACATAGGAAATATCTACTTGACTATCATAATAAATTGTCACTGGTCTTCGAATATTAGTGTAAATGGCCAATTTTTTCAAAAAATATTTTAGCCATACTGCTTCTTGCACTGCAGCAGAGCATGCAATAAATTTAGTCTTCATCGTACATAGAGTTGTGCATGTCAATTTCTTGCTTCTCCAAGAAATTGCACCTTAATTAAGTAAGAACGAATTTCCCAATATCGGTTTATGCTCATCTAGGTCTACTCCCTAATCAATATCGGAGTAACTAATTAAGCATAAATTATCCTTTGACAATGGAGTCAATAGTTCATATTTGCCTTTCAAAGTATTTCAAAATCCTCTACCTCATTTTCTAGCGTTCTTGACCAGAATTTGAATAGTAGCAACTCGCTGACCCAACGGCATCACAAATATTGAGTTGAATACACATCTTAGCATATATCAAGCTCTTGACCGTATTAAAGTAAGGAACAATTTCCATTTTTTTCTTTTCAACTGGAGTCATATAGCACATCTTAGAGCTTAGGCATTCACCTCGTATGATAAAGGTATTTATTGGGATCACAATGTTGCATATTGCAACTTTCAAGAATTTTTTTAAATATAAGACTCTTGAGATAGAGTAAGAAGGTTCCTACGAACAATCACTTTCTATTTTAACTCCGAATATAAAAAGCAGTTTCTCCTATTTCCTTTATTTTGAAAATAAAAGGACAACCATTCATTTATGGTGATAATCAAATCCTTATCATTCCCAGCTAATAAAATATCATCCACATAGAGTGATCAAATTACAAATTTATCCTCGGACTGTTTGACATATACGCAATGATATTTTTTGATCATAAAAAACCCAAAAGAACTTGTGGCTTGATGAAAACGAAGGTATCGCTATCCAGATAATTGCTTAAGACCATCTATTGAACGATGAAACTTGCAAAATTTACGCTCCTAACCTTTAGCTGTGAAATCCATCATTGCTTCATATAAATTTTCTCATCTAGTTCTCCATTGAGAGATGTTGTCGTTATACCCATTGATATAATTCTAAATCCAAATTTGCTACTATAGCTAAGATAAGGCGTATGGAGACAAACCTTACAACAAGTGATAAAAGGTTTCCTTATTGTTTATGACCTCTTGTGGAGTATAGCCTTTCGCTACAATGCAAGCCTTACACTTTCAAACAGATCCATCCACCATATGCTTGACCTTGAAAATTCATTTATTTTCAATAGCCTGCGTTTGGGTGGAAGGTCAATCAAGTTCCAGACATGGTTTGCTCTCAGAAACTCCATTCCATCTTCCAAAGTATTTCTCCATTCTTCATTGTTAAGGAGATGAGAGAGCCTCTTCAACTGTCTCAGGCTTTGTATCATCTTGTGCAGCAATCATAAATGTTTCTCCTTCAATCTTAAAACGACGATGGGGAATGCTCGTGCGATTACTCTTATGTAGCCGAACTCCTCGTGAATTTAGTTTACTAGACGATATAACACTCCCAATAAGTCTAATATGTTAAGCTAAATCATTATTTTCCTCAATCAACATTAGTGAGTGTTATCAGGATCTTCTATCTCATATAACTAGAAATCCTTATCAATCTCATCTCTACTAGGAAAATCGTTCTCCAAAAACGTAATATCTCGTGACTCCATTTTAGTCTTACTTTCATCAGCTTGTTCACCTATGAACACATACCCTTTGAAGTGCTCAGAGTATCTAATGAAGATACTTTTCTTTCCTCTAGAACTTAATTTTCATATTTATGGGAAGAGTCGTGAACATATCCCGCGCACCCACAAGGTCGCGGATTTCTCAAATATCATTTTTTACCAGTCTATAATTAATAATGAGTGGAAGTGACTGACTTATAGGGCACATGTTTAAATAAATAGGTGGCAATCAATAACACATCTCTCGAAATGAGATTGGTTGATTTGCTTGTGCCATTATAGACTTCACCATTTTCAATAGGGTTCAATTCCTTCTCTCAGCAACTCCATTTTGTTACGAGATATCAAGAATAGTCAAATGTCTTATAATACCCTTTTCATCACAAGAGACTGAATTGCTCAGATAGATACTCACATCCACGATCAGTTCTTAGTGTCATTATTATTTTTTTTAACTGATTCTCTACCAAACTCAAATTTGTCTAAAGCAATCCAATGCTTCTAAATTATGAGAGATCAGAAAAAACATAATCAAATCGCATGAAGTCATCAATATATGTGATGAAATATGAGACTTCATGCCTCGCCCTCACATTTAATGGACCACAAATATCAAAATGTATAAGTTGCAATGGAAGTTCAGCCACGGTTCCTTTACTAAATGGTTTTCCAGTGTCTTTTCCTACTAGGCAATGCTTAAAAAATGGGCATATCGATATTAGCGAGTGACCCTAAAAGGCCTTCTCTAGCTAATATTTTCTCTATCTAATATTTTCATTCTTTTTAACCCAATGTGACCCAATCTGACATGCCCAATGTTTGCATCTACATTCACATCACTAGAAGATGCAATTAAAGGAAAAATAACCACCATCAACTTTGATATTAAACCCAATTTGGTGGAGCTTTTCCTCGAAACAGACCTACCACTAACTATCACCGACTAGGGTTAGGGCGACTCGAATTTAACTAGGATTGACCCTCCGATACTTAAGCTGGCAAGAGAAATCTGAGTATATGCTACTATGGAAAGTGGGGCTAGAAAGCTAACTGATTTGTTTGAGCCTCTAGTTATATGCGAGAGTTATCCAAGCTGTTCGGCGTAAGTCGATAGGGAGTGATCATATCATGATAAATGGCAAAATGTCATGAGATGATTTTGACATGTGCTCAAACCACTCTTACGTGCCAAGGGAAATGTTTCTCCATAAAAGCCGTCAGTCTACCCATCGGGACTAATGGTCAAATTCGTCATATTAGCTATGTTCAAATATCAAGTGCCATGACCATGGTTTCATTGAATGAATAGACCAAACAAATGCAGTGTTTTCTCCTTAAGTAGACCCTTTCCACCCCGAAGATTCCTATTTGTCTTCCCTCTTACCCCTTATCGAATAAAGATAATGGTTCAGGGAAAACGAAAGCCATGATTGAAATCCCATCACGGACTAAAGGAAAAAACACCAATGTCTATCAGTTAAGTGCAACAAAACAACAGTGCAACACAATTGATATGAAGTCCAGCTCACTATATTGCTGCACTTCTAATGTCATTTCATGCACTTTTAATGTCACAATATCACTTCTAAGCATGGGATTGGAAGTGAAAGAAGGTCACTGACGCATCTAGAATTGCCCAGTGGTCATAATAGTTATATGGGAAAGTTTTGACAAAGTAAACATAATTCCAAAATATACACCGATAATAATATGGTAAAAATCGATGTGAATTATGCAAGTATAAGGAAAAAGGATACCACAAGTGTTATAATATTTGTATGGCACTCCCTTAAGTGCGATAATTTACGTACATGGATTACTTGAATGGTATAATTTTTTTTAAATAGCCGAAGTGCCATATAACTTTTTAATCGATCATTTGGGTATTGTAAGTTTTAAAAAATTTCACCCTAGTTGTCATGCCATATCACTTTTCTGACACTTGTATCAACGCTATTAAAAAGTTATGGTACTCAAGTGACTAATAGAAAGTTATGACACTTAAATAATTTTTTTGGAAGTTATGACACCCAAAAGTAGAAAGAAAAGTTTACGACACTCAAGTGAGCATAATGCAAATTATCACATTTGTTGAGATACATTTGTGAGTTGTGTAAGAAAAATCTTACATCGGAGAATTGATATGGTATGAAGCAGTTAATATATCATACCCATAATTCATTCGCTTAAGCTTTTAAGAAAATGTGAGTTCAACTACATAAGTTGACGGACTCAGACTTTAGCTCCCTCTTGGCAATCTTCTCAAGTGAAGGTATCAGACTTCTGCAGAGCCCCAATAATAAATAATATTTGAAGGAAACTTATTCCTTGATTCTAAACGAATTACATGCGAAAAAAACTACTGATTAATGCTCAATCTATCACTTACTTGTATCACCGATCGGAATACGATCACATGAGGAACCGTACTCACTATCCACAGATTAGATGCCGCCTTCACAATCTCAAGAACACTTCGCCTTCGATGCAATTTGACGTGGAGGGGAAAGACGTCCATCCTTTTTTGTGTGATCGACAGAATGTCATCTGTATCATCATCGAAGGAGGGAGAGCGTCTGTTCTTTTTAACGTATGTGAACAGACGTAATTCTTCACGTTAGATAACCGCTTGCAGTTATTTTTAAGGACGGGTGTGATTGCCCATATGGGCGCACACCATAAGCCCTATATTCCATCATCTCCCACTCGTCCATTTAGGGAAAACAGCTCACACATGTCCATAGTGGACCAACAACTCCCACTTGTCCACAAAGGACCAAGCATAACTCTCTTTATATATATACAAAGTTCATATTGACAAATAATCCGTGCGATCAGCATACACTGAGAGCTCATTGTCACACATCCGTTTGGAGTATATGACAACTCAAATGGACATAATCAAAAGTATATTTTTGTATGCTTATACCTTAGATCGATTAGTCACATACATATTTCTTTCTAGATCTCATTTAAGTATGATATGTTATATTCGCAATTATAATTACACTAAATAATCATAACCGGCCGGTCTGTGAATATAAATCTATTATGTGACTTAAGAACCCGAAGTCGATCTTTCTCTTTTGTTAGACCTTTCAATCTCAGTTCAGCTCGCTTTTCTAGAAGTGTCCCTTTAGATCGAATCAATTTCATGACCATAGGCAACACCCTAAGATAGCAAATACTAAATAGAAATCTTGAGAATAACGAAGAGTCATGAGGGTACTCAAAATGAGGAATTCTTATCCTCGAGAGTCTCACACGGCTTAGTAAAGTTAAGATAAAAAACTGTTGCCAACTCTCATTGGTCGACAATGCATACGTAATATGAAGTATGTATTATGATATTTTCTCCTTCCCCATGGAGCGTATGTCTTTCTATTTTAATACCGTACATATGATCACTTAGACATACCCAATGTCTAACAAGAGTTCACGTAACAACTCCAACCAAGAGTTTTCGTCAAAACTTTCATCTGACAATAAAGACAGATAAAGTGAAATATGTGGGAGGGCTAGAAGTGTATCCTTTTTATTTCACTTCCGGACATTATAAATAATAAGTCCACATCTTAATATTCTATTAAGGCGGCATAAATATTTTTAAACTTTAGTTCTCAATTATCACCTAGATAATAAGCTTAAAATTGCATCATCTCTACTTATCACGTAGTAAATAGAGGCGATTACCCGTGTGAGCGGGCTAATCTCTCATCTGTCTGACATACCTTCCCAATCTAATGCACTAAACATTAATATGCATAAATATTACACAAAATCATAGACACCAATAGTGATAATAAATATCATTAACTCATTAACTGTGAATTTTGGGGAATGTAAATTTCAGTACTTTTAGAGATTTCAATATATAGAACTTATCTCTTTGTCAACAAATGACCAAGTCAAGACATCTCTAGTAACTCATTTCATCATTAGATGTGCTTTCAATCTATCCATAGATATGTATTGTATGTTCACATCTTTTCGTACAAACGCGTCTTCCATGACATCATATTCCGAGTCGATACATTTTGGTCTTGCAATGGATCTTTAATGTAAGCTCTTGCTACTTAACTATCACAATTAACTAATAATTGGACCCATAACATCCTTAGCAACACCTTATTGATCCAAACATTTCTCAAGTCAAAGACCCTTTTATACTACCACTGATAACACCACG
Source organism: Rhodomyrtus tomentosa (assembly GCA_028455895.1). Classification (NCBI taxonomy): domain Eukaryota; kingdom Viridiplantae; phylum Streptophyta; class Magnoliopsida; order Myrtales; family Myrtaceae; genus Rhodomyrtus; species Rhodomyrtus tomentosa. The sequence continues at coordinate 39,295,257 of JAPCWY010000003.1, read as the reverse complement.
AGAACATATTCCATCGTGGATAAGGCCATACACATTGGCTTCTTACTTTTCCATGATATGGCGTCATTACTTAGTAAGAACGCAAATCCAAAGGTAAATTCCCTCTCATCTATATCTCCCCTTGAATCAATATCAATATACTTTCAAGGTGCAGATCTCTACCTTGAATATCAGTAAATTGATCAGCAATACTTTCAAATACCTCATAATTCTATTGACGACAATTCAGTATACTTGACCTCCATTGAATTGGTACCTACTTACCATTCCAATTAAATAACAAATATCGGGTCTTATTCATATCACAACGTACATTGAGCTCCTAACTGCACTAGCATATGGATCACTTTCCATTACTATATTTCTCTTATGGAATCTCAGGATGCATATTTTAGCTCAAACCTTTACTACTTGCAATAAAAGTATATCATCGACATATAATGATAAAATCACAAATTATTTTTCAGATCTTTTGATATATACACAATGGCCTTTTTCAATTGTCACAAAATCATATGTTACTAAGACATCGCGAAAAAAAAAAAACGTATATATCAATGTCTCACAGACTACTCATGGCCATTTTCTTGGCCTTCATTCACAACTCTTGTGGGTTGTACTACGTAGGTTTTTTCTATTAATTCTCCATTGAGAATCGCAGTCTTTGCACCATTGATGTAATTCAAGATCCATACTCATCACTATTACCAGAATAAGGTGAATTGATTATTATGTTTCACCATAAGGCGAGCCTCACATTTCTCAAACAAGCCATCAACTTTATGCTTTCTTTTGAGAGCACACTTCCTTCCAATGGCTTTGCGTCCATTCGAAAGATCAATTAGTTTCAAAACTTCGCTTGATCTTATTAACTCCATCTCTTTCTCCATTGCTTGTATCCACTTTTCCTTATCAAGGTAAATTGAAGCCTTATTTTATACTCCTTGGCTTATTCTCTTCTTGTGGAGTAACCATGAAAGCTTACACATAGTACACCATTTACCATTACGCTCCTACTCGGATCAGACAATGACGACATCTTTTATACAACAAGTGATTGCAATTGAGACTAATACGAAACAAATCCCCGCTTCTCATATTGCTCCCACTTGGATAAGATGCCCGGAAAAATCATTGTCACTATCTAGAAGTCAAACAGAGAATATATATAAGTTTCTTGCCCTTTTTCGGAATTTCATCCACTAAGAATGTGACATCTTGTGATTCAAATTCAGTTACACTTCTCAATTTCTTGCTTACCCATAGTACTTACCCCTTCGAGTGCTCTTAGTATTTCACGAAAATACTCTTTTTACCTCTAAGGTCCAATTTTCCATACTTGCAGGAGAACATGTGTGTATAGAAAGCATTTCAAGGTCTGAGAAAAACTCAAATCTCATTCTCGACCTGTCTACAACTTATATGGGAAAGAGGTAACTGATTTATAAGACACACAGCTAAGTATCTAGACAGCCATCAATAAAAATATCACCACGAAAGATGATATGCATAATAGCATATGCTATCACTAACTTAACCATTTCTATTATGATCTGTTTCTTCTCTCTGCTACTATATTCAATAGAGGAATTGCTAGAATAGTCAACTATCATTTTATTCCTTTTTTATCGTATAAATATCTGAACTGATCAAATAAATTTTTTCAATCTCAATCGGATAATTTTTTTAAATTAAAAGCTCAAAATTAAAAACATTCTCAAAGCAACTTATGCCTTAAATTTATGAAAAATCATAAAAAAATCAACAAATCCAAATCGAGTGTAATCATACAAATGTGATGAAATAAACAGAATCATGCCTTGCTATCACACGTGTCTAAATGGATTAATAACAAAAAAAACTCAGCTCTTTTCCTTTTCCAAATGATTTCCTCATTTTATTTATTTATTTATTTACTAGGCAATGCTCATAAATAGGCGATATAGTCAATAATGTCTAATAAGCCCTATTTGGCTTATGTAAATATCCTATTGGCCAATATGACCCAATATGGCATGCCACATATTCTTATCATCACAAAGATGAAAATGAGGAATAACATTACATTATTGTACTCAACAATATGTTTAATGAAACAATCTAAAATTACAATGACTTGTTCCCAACGACAAGTCATCGCTATCTTTATGAAAGTTCAAATTGAAATCAAGTTTAGCCAAACTAACACGGAAACTAAATTTCGTTGTGTTTTGGAGCATATAAACGTTAGTAAGAACAAGGTGCGACCATTGCACATGTTCAATTGGCAGGTGCCAATTACTTTGATTTTCACTAAGAAAATATTTCTCACATTTATTAAATTTGCTCAACATGAAACTTATTAAAATTCCACAACTACATGGTCTGTGGCCTTTAGATTTACAATCCACAAAGGATAAAATTCAGTTACCAAAACTGAAGTACAAATATACATATACTTTTAAGTATACAAAGGGATTCTAACTTATTTAACTCATCACAATTGTGAATAAAGTGACCCTTTTTACCACAGTTAAAACACTTCACTTTTGAAATATTTTCTCGAAAGTACGTTTTCCTTTCTTATGTTGGTTAAACTTCGATTTCTATCATGAAATATCTATTTCTTTGTTCTTTTCACTTCTTAAATCCACCTTGACGCTTATATCTGGAGCACAAAACTCATTAGAACTAGAATCAACATTAACAAATGTCGATTTTAGGTTTTGCCACCAGAAGGCAATCCATATCTAGTTTAAAGCATCGTATAAAAGAAATCTTTACTTATAATGTGGATCTAGTGGATTTTCATTTGCACATAGCTATGAAATAAAGAATTGACTACTGCTTGCACTTGCTATTTCTTAGTCAACATAGGGCCTATATCTCATAGTGCACTTATTTGTTTGACACATGCCATGAAGGCCATTTAATATTCTGCCCATAAGGCATTATATAAGCATCAAACCTTATAGTGATCTGTCTCAAATTGAAGACCAATGTCTAACCAAACTTTGTTTGTTAATAGCTCCCACTTGACTTTAGCATTTCACAAAAAATGCTTGAACTCATGCATAATATATATATATATATATATATATAGCAGCAACATAATGCGAGCAATAGAGTTTATTTATTTCGTGCAACAAGTATCTCTTTATACTTTCTTGACAATGCAGTAATTCCATCTTCAGATTCTTCCATAATTATGTCAAGAGCTCATAGTGCATATTTCTCTTTTAGCACATATCGGATTCTATTTCAATTTTCACAATTTTGCCATCTAATTTCTCACTTTATTCAGGCTTAGCTACGATATCCTAGTAAGCTAAAGCCATTATATCTGAACACAAAGTTCAATAGATATGTATTCACAACCTATTGATGCCTATACATTTATGCATCTATTTTACACTAACCAATTATATTAACGAATAATTTCACATAAGGTCTCAAAGTCGAAAGTTCACTATGTTCTCAATCATCGTCTGAGAATCTCGTTTGAAATTATCATTAACATAATTATTTGTGTAAAATTGAGTTCATGAAGTTACTAAAACTTTTAGAACTCCCCACTTATCCATATACCACCAATGCATTCCAGAATAATAAAAATTCTCATACCATTCATATCTAAATATTTCATATAACATGAAAGATAATATTTACATTTATAGACATACATCAATAAGATGCAAAATTTCAGTACAACAATATCATGTGATATAATGTATGCCAAGAACGGGAAAAGATTCAACGAACTCTTTAGGGAACTTCTTGACGCTAGAAGGCGTCCCTTTAGTGGCTCTTGGAAAGCTCTCTAGTCTCAGCCAAGGAAACAAATCTCTTCGTCAAGGCGCATTCTGTCTACGCCAGGACCCATTCATAGCAAGGGTCGATGTCTTCCTTGCCCTGACCTCTAAGAACTCTATCAGGAATATTATTCCAAGTTCCTTATAAGAATACCTGCAGGCATCTTTCCATAAACGGTCCAAGACCTCATGCCAATCAGGAAGAGTGGTTTTTAAGGCAACAACCCCTCAAATAGTCTGGCATGACAAAACCATTACAAATGATTTCTAATATCATTTTGTTCACCGTTATGATGTGAGTCATCATGTCAACTCTGCCATCCCATCCATAAAGTGCCGGCTCATTCCTCAGCTTTAGGAGTCTCTCATGTTCCTCGTCTGTCCACGGGAATATTGAGATTCACACAATACTTTGTTCCATAGTTCTTGCAATGAATGCAGAAGAATAAAAGGGATTACACATAATCCATAATGCATAAAATGGTAAAATAAATATACCACATTGAAGGAAATTTCAATACGAACACATCGGCACCAAAATCACCTCAATCGGATTCTCCACGCGCCCGCACGCGCCACCAGAAGCCTCGATGCGTGGGCTTCACGTGCCGCACGTGCGAGGCATGTGCTGGTCAATGCGGTCAACGATCAACCGTTGATCGTTGACCTGAGTTGGGTCACGGGTCAAATCGAGTCAAATTCGAGTTGAGTCGGATTGCCATGTCATCTGACACGTGTCTGCCACGTTAGCGGCCATGCAAGCGCCATGTCAGCAATGATTTTCGAGGGGTCTAGGCATGCGCGATGTACGTGGGTGTGTGAGGCTCACGCGTAGAGCGCTTCGGCGGCGCGTGCGGCTTTGTCCGCAGTCTGTTGGTGGCATTCCGCCCCTCAAAATACTCGTATGCTCACGCCCGTCCTCATGGTATTATCAAATCGAGTTTTAGTTGAGCCAAAGTTTATGAATCAAGCCTTTAGTTGTCGGCCACTGAGGGGACTCGCCCCGCCGCGGCGCGTATCGCGCGTCCGGCATCGTCAGGCCTCTTCCATTGACGGGCGACCACTCCTTGGACTCGTATTGACGAGTACTTTCCAATGATGCAATCATATTTCACTTTCACTGAACAAATATTTCGAAACAGGCCTAAAAGTATTCTGACGAACCAAAATTTAAACGAAGATGAACAGGTTCCAAATTTCAATTCTTACAGTGTGTTACGATCAGGAAAACGAGCATTTATTGGCTCTGATACCAATGAAGGAAACTTATTCATTTATTCTAAACGAATCACATGCAGAAAAAATTACTGATTAATGCCTAATCTATCACTCACTTGCATCACCGATCGAAATACGATCACATGAGGAATCGTACTCACTATCCACAAATTAGACGCTGCTTCGCAATCTCGAGAGTCACTTCGCGTTCGATGCGATTCGACGTGAAGGGGAAGACGTCCGTCCTTTTTTGTGTGATCGATAGAAAGTTGTCTGTATCATCATCGAAGGAGGGAGAGCGTTTTTTCTTTTTAACGTATGTGAACAGACGTGGTTCTTCATGTTAGATAACCGCTTGCAGCAGTTATCTCTAAGGGTGGGTGTCATTGCTCGCATGGGCGCACACCGTAAGCCCTATATTCCATCAGTATCATATTAGGATTCCTTCGGTAGGGGGTTGTGGGGAAAGCCTATAGTCTATGAGGGTGGAGAGTACTCAAGATGCCACATTTGTCAAGGAGAGTATAAGTAACTAAAGATGTAAGAACCACTTTGGTTGAGGGAAGCTATCAATGGAGTATAATGGCACATTCTATTAGGTGAGCATTGTCATCATGCAATCTCCTAGAGAGTTCCGTTGATTGTATCAATGTGACCTAAAGTAGTGACAGAATAGCCTGCAACAAGGGCATTGCGAAATTGAGTGGGGAAGAATGTCATGGACCGAATTCTTCTATACGCTCGTACCCTTGTGGGTGGAGCTAGTGGCATCGGGGTGAAGAGTGAGTGATGCTGAAGGGATAAATAAAACTTATTCGTAGGAGCCGTTAGAGCGTTTATGTTGGGAGTTCTAGAATAAAACAGTTATAACTCACAGAAGCTTTGTAGGTAAGGCTAGCCTCCTATGCACAAACTAGTTAGGAGTTGACCCGCTCTCTTAATGAGGCAATGACAGGTCGAAATTAGTTGTTGTACTAAAGCATGTTTTGTGTATCTTGCTCGAGGGATTAGATGTCAAAGTTAAATTGATCGGATGCGAGGATGCTCTTATTGTTCTTACGAACAATTATATAAAGAAGGTTGGCCTGGTGTTCTCGGTTCGTCATGCGCCACATGAGTTATTTAGCAGCCAAGAATTTTGTCGGCCCTTGACAAATGCTCCGATATCAATATTGGATTATTTTAGGTTTCTCTCGCCCCAAAGGCAAACTCAAAGGGTGAAATTTTTTTTCTGACACTTATAATATGCTCATTAATACCTTTTACAACCGATATGACACAATCTTATCGTGTCCTTATCACGGAGTCTAAGGAACAAAGTTAAAACGAAATTTTTATTCACACGAAAATTTCAAAGCACAAAAAGGTCGACCTGGATCCTCTGCGTGTGAGGCAGGGGATCCGTTCACCAAAAAGGTTATGCTTCCCTATCCCAGCGGTTAGTTTCGTAGCAGCCATTGGCCGTACGGTACTTTTGAGGCCCCAATTACTTAAAACTGTGCTCATCTCTCTCAACTGTCTTATCGCAATCATAAAAAACTAGAACAATTTCATGCACTGAGGAGCGAGAGCATTAAGTCCACAAACGGAGGGGGTGGCAAAAAGAGGAAAAATCCTCAGCCTGGAATTGACAATCCATCTGGGTTAAAGCCTGTAAAGAGAGATTCTTCAGTTCATAATCAATCAAAAATTGCACCATCGTCAATCATCTTCAGATTCCCAAGTCCTTCTAAACCCACCGCCACTTAATCGACAACCTTTATTCTTATACTTTAACTTAGTTAAGCACTAAAAATAGTTTGCACTTGGTTTCTATGCCTGATGATGATGCTGCTTTAATCAAACAATTAAATAAAACCCGATGGATGTGTGCGAAAATGAATTTAAAAAAAAAGACCCTTAAATTTTTCTGTGGCAATACCGTTAATCCACATGAAATATAGTGAATGAGGTACTGTTTGGCTAGTCTTTTCACATGATATTAATAATTAAGGGTAGTATCAAGAACCACTAAAAGGAAATTCCTTTTGCCCACTGCTTTATTGAAAACAACTTGCCCACCCATTTTGTTGGCTATGTGGGTTCTGCGTTCTCTCTTATTTATGTAGACAAGGACATTAGGCCACATAACTTTAGCATTAGTGTTAATAAACTAATTAAAAATTGAGCTTAAGACACCCTCGCATAAAGGCACACTACATAGGCCTACTATGAGTTGACTAATTATCACTTAAGTAAATACTTCAAATGCTCCAAATAACATGATGTCCATGTCATGCAACCGCTTATGTGGACCCCGCCGCAATTTTCTAGAATTCCCTGTCCCATGGTCAGTGAAACTCTATGCCAATGAACGACTGTCAAGTAGAAACAGAAGATGAAATTGGGATTTCCTCATTGCTTTGTTTGCAAATGGTTAAGTACTTATGCTACTGGTTCGCATTAAACATGAAAAGTGATTTCTAAAATCAGTCCATTTCCATGGTCTCTCAAATCTATCAGGGAAGCCAAACTCCATTCGGCATTTAGCCCCTTGAACTGAAGCGATGTCTCACCCCCAGGCTTCACAAAACCCTCGGGCAACCAAGGCTAAAGGAGACAAATGGAAGCAAAAACTTTGAGCCGCTTGAGGAAACGAAAAAATGACTTATAGACCAGGTCCATTTGGACCTTCGATCATGTGGGCTACGTAATGAGACTTACAACATCTTCAGTGATTCAATAGATATGGGTTCACATGGTCTATAAATCGAGCAACAACTGCTACAGGAAAAAAGGTAGTTTTCATTTCGGTCCCCTATTAAGCTTTTTTACTGCTCAGACTAAAGGAGCTGCAAGTTGCCCTCTTAATTATAGTCAGGGAGAAAGCCATACAGACATTAGCTGTCAAAACTTTCTCTTTTCAATTATGTTAAGATCAGTTTTCATGTCTTGAATTAACCTCTTTAATCTAGTTCATGTCAAGATTGGAAGTTTGTAAGAAATTACGTTTCACGACTCGACTATGAGCAGTCTCGAATCGAAATTAAGACGCCGTGTTTTTTTTAAGTGCTTTCTGAGGTGCAAAGTGTGAAATTCACCTTACTATCTTTTTAAAGCTTTACAAGAATCTTCGCCTACTGCTTCATGTATAAATAGGGTTGGCTTCTCTCATATTGTGCAGATTGAGCTTTGAGAGAGATGTGTATCTAATCTTTCTTCCTTAATCTCTCTCTCTCTCTCACTAACTCATCATGTCCTCCAAATTCTCCCCTTGAAGTACTCTCCCTGTCAGAGTACCTTTTTCCAAGTTCAGACATAGAAGAAGAATACTTGGTATTTGTTTTTGCGGCACTCCTAACAGAAGCAGACACTATCCTAGCTTGGCATATACCTACAAAAACCTGCTTCCCACCACGTAATCTTCACACATCGCACTCCCATTTTCTTCTTCTTCTTCTTCTTCTTCTTTTTCTCCTCCTCCTCCTCCTCCTCTCTCTCCCTCTATCTCTGCATACAAACGAAGACGTACGGGTCATTTGACTCTACAGTTTTGCTGCGTTTTTGATGTTAAAGGTATGTTTATGGTGGTCCAAAAAAAATCAATGAGTCTCTTGATGCTTTTGTCCTTTTGTCATTAATATCGTGACAATCTGGAAAAGCAAAAAGATATTTCTCACTTGGTATGTCATGTATATTGCGCCCAGCATATTGCATAAAGGTCTAACTTATGGTCTGTCCCCCATTCTTTTCAGCTTTTCAGGCATAACATGAAAGTAGCTATGTCAGCTGTTTGCAAGCAAGTTCAGCCATTGCTAAATTTTCAAGGCCCAATCGACATGAATCCGTTCTATCTCAGGAAAGACAAAGTTGTATTCGTAATGGGAGCAACAGGCACCGGCAAGTCTAGACTGGCCATCGACCTAGCCACCCGTTTTTCAGGTGAGGTCATAAATTCCGACAAAATCCAAGTCTACAAGGGCCTTAACATTGTCACCAACAAGGTCACCAAAGAGGAGTGCCAAGAAATTCCTCACCATTTATTAGGATTTGTGGACCCTGGTTCAGACTTCACGGCCACGGACTTCAGGTACCACACATCACTAGCTCTGCGATCCATCTCGGGACGAGACAGGGTCCCAATAATCGCAGGCGGATCCAATTCCTTCATTGAAGCTCTAGTGGATGGTGATCCTGAATTTAGGTTGAGGCACGACTGTTGCTTCCTCTGGGTTGATGTTTCTTTGCATGTGCTACGCCCCTTCGTGACGGAGCGGGTGGATCGAATGGTAGAAGCGGGATTGGTGAACGAGGTTAGAAGTATGTACCACCCCGAGGCAGACAATACCAAAGGGATCAGAAGAGCAATTGGAGTTGGGGAACTGGACCAATACTTGAGGATCGAGGCAACAGATGCCGATGATGAAACCAAGGCAAAGTTTCTTGAGGCAAGCATTACCAAGATCAAGGACAACAGTTGTTTGTTGGCTCATGAACAAAGAAAGAAGATTCGCAGGCTATACGAGATGTGGAGCTGGAACATGCATAGGATTGATGCCACAGAGGTTTTCGAGAGACGAGGATCGAAAGAGGCCGCCGCCGAAGCATGGGAAAGGTTAGTGCTGAGACCCAGTTCCATGATCGTGGACAGTTTCCTGTACGACGCGCCTAGCACCACCATCATATCACCGAATATTACTGCGACATCGGCCATCACCCCGCCAGTCCCAATGGCAGCAGTTGCGGCTGCAACCCATTAGAGGTGTGCCGCACCCAAAACCGTATTGACAGAGACGCTCGATTAGGAGAGCACCGATATCATGGTGCCCCGACGCAATGTCCGAGTCAGACAATTTGTTTACTCTATATGTCCATCTCACTTTCCTTGTTATGTCAATTACAGGAGTAAAAAAAAAAAACAAATAGAGAAAGGAGGGAATGAATCACTTAACAAGTCCGGGAATGTTAAAGGGCCGTCAAGTACTTTGATTGCCGTACTGATTGGAGACCATTTTTGTGACCCGTGCTGTATATTTCCTGTTCCTTCTTTAGACTTTCTCCATACTTGGTGTGCTCGAAGCTGCATCAAGCCATGATACATAGGCCTCTCTTTTGGGGTCCATGCAACTGGACGGTCTCAGAATCATCCAATAAATTCATAGAACCCACTACGAGTTTTTTCTCTAAATTTTCCTTATTTTGCCCCTTCCTGGTGTGCCTGTAACATCTTTTCCACATGAGTTGTAATTTTACTGGTGCGTACAATAGCTACGTGGTATCCACATGATTGGAATTTGGAATATCTTTTTAAGGTGTCTTCGTATTCATTCACCACTCTTTCATGATTAAGCGGTGACAAAAACTCCCAAGTTCTTCTTGGGAATAGATGCAAATGCGATGAAAGTGAGTGTATTTTCTGATGATTGACAATTAATGAAAACTTGAAAGTAATTGAATCAAGCACCTACGTGGATGCACTCACAGGGTGATGGAACCATGTGAATGGAACAAACTGTTGCAAATGGTAGGGGCCTAAGGTCCTTTATGCCGCACTCACACACCCCATATCAAAAAAAGGTTGGAGGACCCATACCAAAGAAAAGGGAAAAACCTATCTTTAGTTCTTAGGCTTCATTCAGGGCAAGAAAGGCTAATTGAGTAGTCAGAATCAACTTTACAAAGGGAAACTAATAATCTCTTGCTTTGGATGGGGTTTTAATCGTATTAATTCTCACAAATTTTCAAATGGGTATCTGTGTCAAACTTCAGGTATGGAGATTAAAGAATGTCACAGAAATCAGAGATGCATGTTTCTCTGTATGATTTTTGCCAAGACGAAGTAACTCATCTATGTGAAGCATCAAGAGGTAGAATTGGTAACTTAGAATGTTAATCAGGTCTTTCCACAGAGAATTTGAATAGGGATTGGAACCTTCCAACAGGTTAGTGCTAATTTCTGTGCAATGTATGTTCACTAATTAAACACGCACTTAGTATGGTTATGTTCAATGAATAGACCATGAAATTTGAAAAGCTGGACAGATCATTTAAAGCTGAAAAGCTGGACATTTCATTTTCTTAGAGATATAAAAAGGGTAGAATGGTCTTTTGGTGTCTAGGGTTTATTTTGTATATATACATGAACTTTTATCAATAAAATTATCACGTTCTCTATTTCCACGTGGTATCAGAGCCCTAAAATCATCTTCTCCACATACGACTCCTACTAACATCGGAATACTACACATGACACTAGATCTGACACCTATCAGGGCCGGCGACCCTCTTCCCGGCGTCGTCCAGGCCCGGCGTCCCCTCGCTTGATGTCGCTTGAAGTCATTTGGGCCAAGCGACCCATCTTTGGCGTCTTTTGGCCAAATTCTGACCTCGCTGGTCCTGGCGCGATCTCCTCTTGCGATCACTTGAAGTCAACAAGCCAAGCAACCCATCCCCGACATCTTTTGACCTCGCTGGTTGAGGCGCAACCTCCTTGTGGTTGAGGCGCGTCGCTGGTTGAGGTGAGATCTTCTCGTGGGTTTGAATGGGTGGTCGCTGGAGATGAGGTAATCCTTTTAGGTCTCTATGATGCGCAAATGATCAATGAATCTGTTGATTTTTTGGTTACTATGTTAAGGATTTTTGCTTGATGAATGAATTTTGTGTTGCTGAGTTGCTTTGATTCTGGCTGTGGTGAATTCTAGTGTTGGATTTGGTGTTAGAAAGGGAACGAATTTGATGGCGTTGGCTTTGCTGAATTTGATGTTTTGATTGTGATATTTTGGGGCATTTTGTGGTTGAGTAGGTGAAATTTGGTGGAGCTTTTGCTGATTTCGTGTTCGGGTTATTAAGCTGTTGAGTTGATTTAAAGTGGTCATCCATCATAATGACTGGTCCTCAGAAGAGTGGTATAGTGACGACGGAGATAATTTCATCTTCATCTTCTCGAATTACTAATAAGAACCTTGAGGGTATTACCAACTGTCAGCAATGGAAGAAGCTTGTTAAGTTCATCTTGACAGGAAGAAATAAGTATACACACTTGACTGGAACTAAGCTTATTGATGATGCAACTTGGGATGTTATTGATGCACATTTTATGGGTCAGCTTTTGAACTCTATAGAGAGTAATATACAAAATTTGGTAATTCACATTAATCCAACCAATGAATTATGGGAATATTTAGATGTATTGTATTATGGCTAGAATAATGTTTCGAGGATATATAACTTTCATAGGAGTTTCATCAATGTGAGGTCAAGGGGAATTTCATTGATCAATAGTTTGCTGCTTTTATAGAATGTATGAAGAGTTGAATGCTCTCCTTCTTATTTCTTCCAACGCTGAACAAATGCGACTTCAAAGAGGACAATTGGTTGTAATGAATTTTCTAGGTGGTCTTAGTCCAACCTATGATTCTATTCGATCTCAGATTCTTGGAGGATAGACTATTGCATCACTTAGGTATACAAATACTAGATTTCTTATGGTATCCCGTGGTCCTTCTCAAAGCACCACGTCTATGGTTGATAGTTCATCCCTCATCTCTTAATATCAAACTATTGAAGCTATGGGTAATGAAGGAAATCGTGGAGAATATAATGGTCGTGATGACCGTGGTGGTCGAAGTACAGGAATAGGAAGAGGTCAATGACAAATACAGCTTTATGGACAATCCCAAACTTCCATTGAGAGCTCAGAGACTATTTAGACTTGTTATTATTGTGGAAACCTGGCCATATTTAGAAATTTTGCTACAAGTTGAATGGGAGACCAGGACAACAACGGTTTGTGAATGTTGCATCTGGCACTGACTCTTTGTCCCTTCCACCGCCTTCCCAAGGCAATGTAGTAGTTATGTTTGGTGTGGAATATGCATGGTACAACCAGTCTCAGATTTCATAGCCTATTTCTTCCACTGCTACTCTAGTCCAAGCAGGCAATGCTACTGCATGCATTTCAGCTAATTCTTGCCTGTGGGTCATTGATTCGGGGACATCCGATCACATGTCAGGTCTTTCAAGTGTATTTTCCTCTCTTACTTCATCTTGATCCATTGTTACTTTAGTTAATGGTTCATCTTCTCAAGTTTAGGGAGTTGGTACAGTTAATCCCACCCCTTCTTTATCATTATACGCAACACTTTATATTCCAAAATTTCCTTTCAACATATCATGTCTATTAGTAAATTAACCAAAAATTTTCAGTGTTCAGTAAATTTTACCTTGATTCTTGTATTTTCCAGGATCTGGCTACGAAGAAGATGATTGGTAGAGGACGAGAGATTGGGGGGTTGTATGTGCTTGAAGACCTTCTTCCATTGCTTGCCCCTGTATTGCTTCTCTACATCAAATTCATTGTCATATTGGACATCCTTCGCTGCAGTCTTCAAAATTGGATTCTAGTTTTCAGCCCCTTTCTAGTTTAGAGTGTGAATTTTGCCAACTTGGCAAATTGCATCGTGTCAGTTACCCGTCTCGAGTCAATAAAAGAGTGGAGTCTCCTTTTTCGTTAGTTCATTTAGATATTTTGGGTCCTTTTCATTTGGTTTTCAATTTGGGTTTTAGATACTTTGTTACCTTTTTTGATGATTATTCCAAAGTTACTTAATTATATTTAATGAAAAGTTGTTCAAAATTGTTTTCTATATTTCGAGCCTTCATTTCATAAATTTATACTCAGTTCGGTGTGCATGTCAAAGTTTTGCGTTGTGATAATGCTTAAGAGTATTTTTCTGCACCTTTTTATGACTTTATGACTTAACATGGTATGGTTCATGAATCTTCTTGCTCTTATACACCTCAAAAAATGGTGTAGCTAAAAGGAAGAATAGACATTTATTGGAAATCAAAGGTTCATGTTATTTGAGACGAAGTCTCCTAAAATCTTTTGGTTTGATGCTATTCTTGCTACATGCTATCTTATTAATCGTATGACTTCTTCTGTTTTACGAGGAGATATTCCTTTCTTCACTTTGTTTCCCAATCAACATTTGTTTGCCTGCCACCCTTTACTTTTGGTTGTGTTTGTTTTGTTCGTGATCATCGGCCTAGAGTGTTAAAACTTGATCCTAGGGCCATTAAATGTATGTTTTTGGGCTATTCTCATACTCAAAAAGTCTATTGTTGCTATTCCCCAACCTTGAGGAAATACTTTATAATTGCTGATGTTTCATTTTTTGGGTCTACTTCTTATCATGAAGTTCCAATCACTGCTTCTGAGATGGATAAATATTTACATGTGACCATTATTCAATCACCTACTTAAATTATTTCACAAGTGCCTACACAGGAATCTCCTCCTCTCAAGGTTTATACTCGACGTTCTCGAGCAACCACTGATCCCCCCAATGCTCCCGTCACTACTACGTCGTCTTCAGCTTCATATCTACCTTTAGCCGATCCTTAGGTAATATCTGGCCTTGATCTTCCTATTGCTCACCATAAAGGTATACGTGCCTGCACTCAACACTCAATTACAAACTTTGTCTCATACACTTTTGTATCTTCTTCTTTTCGATTCTTTTTATCCACTGTTGATTAATATCTTATCCCCAAGTCTGTAGCTGAGGCATTACAAAACCCTGGCTGGAGGACAGCTATGGAAGAAGAATTAAAGGCATTACATGATAATGAAACTTGGGACTTGGTACCTCTTCCATCAGGCATACTGCTATTGGCTGTTGTTGGGTGTATACTGTGAAAGTCAATCCTGATGGCTCTCTTGCTCGCCTGAAAGGGCGACTTGTTGGCAAAGCTTATGCTCAGGTGTATGGGGTTGACTATCTAGACACTTTTTCTCCTGTTGCTAAGCTTGCATCTATTCATATTTTTTTTGGTTAATTACATTTATTCGTATTTTGATCTCTCTTGTTGCCACATATAATTGGTCCTTGTTTCAGCTTGATGTCAAGGATGTTTTCTTGCATGGTACTCTTGATGAGGAGGTATATATAGAGCAATCTCCCGGATTTGTTGCTCAGGAGAAGTCTAGTGGATTTGTTTGTAAGTTAAAGAAGTCATTGTATGGCTTGAAGCAATATCCACGAGATGATTTGGAAGATTCTCTGAAGTTTTACTCTTATTTGAATTGTCCAGATGTGAAAATGATCATTCTTTCTTTTATAAACAGTCAGGGAGAGGCATGATTATCTTGATTGTATATGTTGATGATATTATCATTTCAACAGATGACTTAACTGGTATAGCTGAATTAAAAATCTATCTCCAGCAATAGTTTCAGACCAAAGACTTAGGCAAGTTGAAGTATTTCCTAGAAATTGAGGTGGCACAGTCAAAGAAAGGTATTGTACTGTCACAACGGAAGTATGCCTTGGATTTGCTCACTGAGACATGTATCTTGGGTCAAAGACTCTTGATTCACCTATGGAACATGGACTTAAACCGGTAGCTGATGTAGGAGAAATTCTTGATAATCTCCATGAGCAATTATATGGCTTGAAGCAATCTCCATGAGCATGGTTTGAAAGATTCTATTAAGTTTTACTCTTATTTGGATTGTCCATATGTGAAAATGATCATTCTTTCTTTTATAAACAGTTAGGGAGAGGCAGGATTTTCTTGATTATATATGTTGATGATAGTATCATTATAAGAGATGACTTGATTGGTATAGCTGAATTAAAAATCTATCTCCAGCAACAATTTCAGACTAAGGACTTAGGAAAGTTGAAGTATTTCCTAGGAATCGAGGTGGCACAGTCAAAGAAAGGTATTGTACTATCACAACGGAAGTATGCCTTGAATTTGCTCATTGAGACAGGTATATTAGGGTCAAAGCCTCTTGATTCACCTATGAAACAGGAAGTTAAACTGGTAGCTGATGCAGTAGAAATTCTTGATAATCTCGAGAGACATAGGAAACTGGTAAGTAAGCTGAATTATCTCACAGTTACTCGACCAGACATTACCTTTCCAGTTACTATGGTAAGCCATTTTTTGTCTTCTTCTCATACTCCTCACTAGGATGCAGTTATTTGAATTTTGAGATACTTGAAGAAGGCTCCAGGGAAAGGAATTGTCCATCAAATTCATGGTCATAGTAGAGTTGAAGGATTCTCTGATGCTAATTAGGTAGGATGTACAGCTGATAGAAGATCAACTACTAGCTACTGTACTTTGGTTGAGGGAAATATAGTGTCGTGGAACAGTAAGAAACAAAGTGTTGTTGCTCGCTCTAGTGCTGAGTCAGAATATAGAGCCATGACACAAGTGACATGTGAACTAATGTGGATTCAGCAGCTTCTGGCTGAATTGAGCTTTAAAGCTTCAGCTCCTATGGTACTATGGTGTAATAACAAGGCAGCAATACATATAGCTTCCAATCCTGTGTTTCATGAGAGAAAAAAACACATTGAGGTCGACTGTCATTTCATTCAAGAGAAGCTCCAGAGTAGAATGATTCTTCCCAATTATATTGGGGATGGCGAACAACTTGCAAATATTTTTACTAAACCTTTGGATAATGGGAGATATGATATATTTGTAACAAGCTGGGCATGATTGATATTTACACTCCAGCTTGAGAGGGGTGTTAGAGATATAAAAGGGTAGAATGATCTCTTGGTGTCTAGGGCTTATTTTGTATATATACATGGACTTTGATCAATAAAATTATCACATTCTCTCTTTCCACACATTTCAATCCCTTTTGTTTTTTAATCAATTACTATCGGGAGAATATGTTAGTTTAGTGCTAACAGCAATAAGAAAGCAGAATATTTGGGTTAGACATACCTTAGGAACAGCTTGATTTACAGGTAATTTAGAAAGTTATCAGCACCACAAACAGCCAAAGTCACAAGCGCTGGACCGAGGGAACAATAAAGCACAAACCACACAAGCAGAAAGGAATAGAATTGTATTAGTCCTGTCAAGATCATAATGCATGATTATATGTGATGCTCAATGCTTGCATTATTATTTGATTATTCAGCTCAGCAGTTAATTTTCTTTGTAAGATGTCAAAATTTCAGAAACGCAAGCATTTGGAGAGTAGGTAAGTCAAGTGCTTCCTCTTCTACTATATAAATTGAAGCACTTCAGCATTAACAATGGACAATATTTGCATCTGCAAACTGATTGCCTTAACAATGGACAATATTTCCATCTGCAAACTGATTGCCTATGTGTGCTAATGCTAATTCGTCTCTTGCTCTTGGCTTGCATAATTACACTTGTTTTGGTTTGTATCTTCATACCTCTAAAACAATATGTGGCTTGCAAGCGACCAAACAAGATGAAAGATGCTAGGGTATCGAGCATCATAATTTCTTCTGTGATAACACTAAAAGTTTGATTGGGACTTGTACATGTCCTAGTTTCCCTACTAATGCTTGTCATCGTCAAATAATTCATAAACAAGACTCTTTATTCTGTGCCAGAACAATATAAAGATCAAACATGGGTCCATCAATCAATTTTTCATATTATTGAGGCATTGTCGGAATTGTACCACAATCAATAGGTGTGAATCTCTCTCGACTAGACGCCCCGTACGGAATTAAGGAAAGGACAGATGGTAGCGCACAGACTGGCACTCTTCCAGTCAACTAATCGCTGATGTGATCGGCATGCTACCTAATTTGCATATTTGCCAATTTTTTCTATAGCCTAATATATTGGAGCAGACTTTAAACATGAAATGATCAAACTCTGTATGAAAGGCATTTTATACAAAATTAGAGCTGCTGTTTAGGTTAGTTTATAACTCTAAACAAAAAGTTACATGCAATGATGCGAGTGCTTGGTTTATTTCATTCCAAAATCATTTGACACTTAGACATATCTGCTCGGACAAGTACAAACAAGACTGGCAATATATCACAAAAATTAAAACATCCACTAAGAGCCCTGGATTACGTTTAGCATGTTGTGATCCTTGGGGTTGGAGGACAATGCATTAAATGCTCATCCAGGATATCATTTCCTCCCCAAATTACAATTTACAACGAAATGTTAAAGTTCTGTCATGGAACTTGATACAACACTCAAATCCTCATCATATTCAAATGCAAAGATTATATCACATAGGGAATGATTAGAAGAGTCTGCATCGAGAATTGGAACAATTTCAGCCTTGTGCCAAAGAATCATATGCCTCAAACTCCCACGAGAACCATCATGAGGCATTCCTCGTACTCTTTCTGAATGTGCTGTTCCATGAGCACTTTTTTGTTTTGTTCTCCATATTATTCTAGTAGCTTTATGTTTGCTCTGCTATTCTCTTTTTTTTCTTTTTTCTTTCTTTTTTTTTTGGTAAGGAATCTCTTTTTCTCTTTCACGTGAGGTATTCCTAGAAATTGCTCATCGTAAAATCCGATATCGCTCGACCCAACTGCCACGTGTAAGTTACCATGTGCACAATTAAAAGATGCGTATGCAAGATAAATGGCATTCACATTCCTTCATTAACTAAGTTTCTATATTGATTTTTCCCATTAGTGTAACCAAACAAGAAAGATTTGATAAGGGTCAGAAAATTTGGATAAATGCAGCATAAAGTTGGGATGATGAAACAGAAAGGACAACACATGAACAGTATCTGGAAAACAAGGAAGGCCTGAAGCTACAATCTTCCTGGAGCAAAATTTCCGGAGAGCCATCTTCTCGGCATGGACTGAACATGCAGACTATGATCATCAAGTAACCTGAACTGTATTACACATCTTTCTATAATGTATAATCTTCCCTTTGGTATGTGCTAAGTGAATCTGGATTGGTTTTAGCCAGAATCTCATGGCATAAAAACAGCAAAAAGTTGGCATCTGCCTGTATTCTTCAACCTGACATAAAATGTCTCGCCTAATTAATTAGATCTCCATTCTCCTATATCATTTATTTATCCTATCATGATAAACGGTTCTTACACACCTATAAAAAATGTGAATATAGAATGCTATCAGGGAACCTTCTGCTAAAACCGACTGCCTAGTTATATTTAATGACAGTGCGAAAACAAGAATCAACTTTCAACTAAGAGTATGCTACCTCAAGTAATATTGGACAATTTTTGCTAAATTCGCTCACTAAGAAAACAAAAAGGAGATTCTGCGGGGTCTAACCTACGACTTCAGTTGTATGTTGAATCCTCATGGCACTATCAACTGTCTTGCCCGGTGAAAACAAGAAGAAAAATGTAGAGCATGAGAACTAGAATAGCATATTAATCATGGGGCGGTGGTTCGACACTTCTTCCCCTCTTTGCATATTCCCAATCACATTGCATGTGTGTGAAGTAAGAAAGGATTCTTCTCTCCTTCTTCTTCCTTTTTATTGTCCTTTTTGGTGCAAATAAGTGGCAGAAGAATCCTCCTAAGACTTTCCTTTACTAAGACCGACAACTACACGGAAGGAAGAGGCCCTTCTCACTGTTACTTCATTTGTGAACAATTGCGAAAGAAATGTAAATTGCCAACTGTAGAAATGATTGTTTATACCCGAACCTCATCCTCATGTCCCAGAAACAACCTAAATATTGTATCAGCATCATACACTACATTATCAGTTAGAGAGCTGCATGACTACCAATCATAGTTTTTCATTCATGCATAGTCGCCACTCGTTAACCCCACCACACAATGCCAGCATTGAGACATGGCGGAAGATGCTCATTGACTATTCCCCCGGCAATGCAGTCGAATTCTCAAAGATAGTACTCAACAACACGAGTGCTTCCGCGCAAGATAACAGACTAATGTACAAACAGCTAATATGATACAAGATAATCCTTCATAGCAAGTCACATTCAAATTAACCAGCGAAAACAAAGTACAATTCAAAATTAGCACAGAACAAGTATCTAAATCGCACCTGAACCATGTCAATTTTCGGTGCACCACTCCTGGTGAAGTTTCGTGAAGCTTCCTGCAAATTGAGAGCGGCATTGGCCTCCATTAGGGTTGAAGTTGAAGAAAGTTCACAAAAATAATTTCCGCGTGATGAAAATCTCATCTTCTACGTCAGATTGTGGCCGATCCTCTGTCTTAATGCATTCGATTCCATATTTCGTATTTTCGTCGGAGAAAGCTATTGCGAGTATATCGCGACGAACCAGAACAATTGCCAAACGATTCCTTAAAGCCATTACTTGTCCTTTGGGCGCACAATTCCGCAGAATCAGATTCTGCTCATCACACAACAAAAAGCAGGCACTCACTGGGCATTGAGACGCCGGCGACAGCCTGGGAGTGGCGGCGAACCGCCACCTCCGATAACGACAACGGCGACGACGGCGCAGGAGGCGATCAGTTACCGGATCTGGTGTTATGTTTGATTTTTCAATTCTGAGCACTTGTTTCAATTCAATAAGAACGAACTCACTGGACAGCCAGTGAGCTTTGCGTGCCATTTTATTTCTTCGTAACTTTATTTAATATTTTCTTTCATTTGGAGTTAATTAAATCGTCTGATTTTATTTTGTGAATTATCTATCCAACTATTCGAGCAGAGATCAGCACGACAACCCACCGTCATGACCTCCCACTTAAATCACAGGTGCTACTAATGCGCCTAGCTGTACAACCCAAATGCGTACTAACCAACTGAGATAGCCATGGGTGGGTAAAAACTAAAATATTCTATTCTGAAAATAGATTTTTTTTTCATGTTCATTTTTCATATATCAGTTGCAAATAAAATTAGCTCGTTTCCTTTAAAAGCGACAACAGTCAATTAAAATTTAAAATTAATCACGTCTTCTAATTTACATTTAGACCTCATAATTTTTCACGTCATAAAAAAAATTGTCACGTCATTGTTAGGATGTCTTCGAAAAGTTTGCCATGTCATCTCGTCATTAATATGTTACAATAATAAATTCACGTCATAATGGTCATGTTATCTCGCAGTTTGTCATGTTATCTATCCTATGGTCATATCTGTACTCTTACTAGGGAAAGAGATAAGAATAAGATGAGGGCGGGCAAAGTCATAACGAAATTGATTTAAATTTCGAACCGGGAAAAAAAAGTCAAAATCGACGTGAAAATTTAATTCATTTTTTCTATTTTTTAAAATCAAAAGAACAAAAATTACATCAGAAGATGCTCAATTTCATAATTTGAAAGATAAATTATAACTTTTAGTTAAGGTGATTTGTTTTTTCCGTATGCTTTAATTTTTCGAGGGAGACAAGATGGCTAAAAGACACTATTAAACGTTTGATTCTGGTGTAGTTGGATCTGTTTTATCAGTTGTATTATATAAGAAAGACATATTATTGTTTTGCAGCAAAAAAATTCACTTAACATGAAAATAATATTAGGATAAATTCCACTTCCAACTATCAAAATTCGACAGAATTTGCAATTTCATGTGATGCATCCGGCTTCAAACCTCTTTGCCTAATTAACTTCGATCGAAGTCTTATTAATTTTTCGACGTACTATTAATACGAAATGCACGCATAAACTTAATAATTTAAAGTACGATAACCAACTAGAATACTTGACTACACTCTCTTCACTTAGTGACGCTGCTTATTCATTAATCCTCGAGATGATATATATGCAATATTTTAGGCAAGTATGCTGCAAACCTCTTACTTTGCAATGTCTTTTTGCACTATTTTAATTTGATTGTTAGATACTTATTTCGACAGATGTCAACATTGATCGAATTTCTTTTTAACGTGCCAAAAAGAGCATGAATGCAACATGCCCATGCACGAGATCTAGCATAAGCTATAACAATTTATGAATTATTAAACCCACCCTAGGAAGTAGATAATTCTACTAGTGTAACAATGAAAAACGAAACAAAGAAAATGGGGAGAAAAAAAAGGAAAAAACTAAGGGGAAAAAGAAAAGGAAGAAAACATCATTTCTTGGGCTCAGGAAAAATAGTTACCCAGGCCCATGCATTATGTGGGCTGAGCCCATTTCGAAACAAAGAAAATGGGAAGAAAAAAAGGAAAAAACTAAGGGAAAAAAGAAAAGGAAGAAAACATCATTTCTTGGGCCCAGGAAAAATAGTTGCCCAGGCCCATGCATTATGTGGGCTGGGCCCATTTTCCCAGCCCCAGTGTTGTAGAAAAGCAGGCCAGCAGGCCTTCTTCAATTTTTTGGCGTGTCAGCTTATAATTGCTATGTTGTCATCATACTTGCCATGCCATTAAATTAATTACGTAGTAAAAAATTGCCTGCTCATCTTAGTAGCTCATATTACCTAGACACGTCACATTATTACACTTGCCATGGCATCACGATATGCCTACATCATATCTGTTGTGTTGTCAATGTTTTTTATTTTGATAAATAACAAATAATCTCTGAACTTTGACTCGATATGTAATGCTGTTCATAAACTTGTAATTCGTTCAATGTGGTCTTTAAAAGTTTAATATTTTCTCAAACTATTGGCCAATATTCAATTTAATCCCTGGGCTATGTGAAAAAGTTTAATATTATCCCTAAACTTAAAATAATGGATGAATAATATTAATATTTTCATACAGTTCAAAAAATAAGTTAAACATATATTGAAAGTTCAGGGATAATATTAAAAAAATTATACATTCTGGATTACGTGTTGGGGTAAAGTTTAGAAACCACATTTAACAAATTAAAAGTCAAGAAACTAATTGCATATTGAGTGAAAATTCAAGTGCTATTTATGTCGTTATCGCTTTATTTTTCTAATATTGAGCTCCAGATGTTAAGAGAAGTGATACTTTCATAGCTTGAGTAGGGGTGAGCGGTTTCATGTTTCGTACATGTTTCACTTGAAAACTAGAACCTATCCATTTATGTAGGTTCCTTATTTTTGTGAACCTAGAACCTACCATGCATACCTTGGAATCTAGAATCTACACTGTTCCAGGTTCCAGGGTCAGTTCCATGTTCCACCCAGATTTCACATATAATCTTAGTATAACGATTACTGTGAACTAATTATATTTAATGACCATAATTTACTACTAAAATCCACTAGTAATTTTTGGAACTTGAAATCTACCATATACACCTTGAAACCTGGAACCAATCGGTTCTTACTGCTCGGTTCTACAAATTTCAGATTCTACCCTGGAACTATACTCACCGCTAAGCTTGAGCGATAAAGCAACATGCACATCATGCACTTCACGATTGCCATGCATCCTAAGAAGTGTTTGCTTGAGTGAAAGTGTTTTACGGGAATTAGTTTTTTAGACTTTCACATATTCGTTTTAGGACTAAGCATAATGAACCGATTGATCCGAGAACGACTCGAACCGGCTATGTTAGCCTGATTATCGAGGAATCCTATTCGATTCTCGATTCTATAAAATGGAAACCAGTTATGGTTAGTCCAGTTCTCATTTCCAAAAGGAAATTGGACACCCTGGATCACAGGCAATGGTGGGTGAGGTGGGGGCTCAACCTTGCAAATTTGGTGACGCGCCCAAAAAGAACACGCACCCTAAAAAAAAAAAATTCGGCTTCGTTCGTTAGGTCATGAACATTAACGGCGTGCTCCATCTTTTAGTTGTCAATTCGTCATGCATTAACACTTTACGCAACGCAAAAGTTCATGTATTTAGGCTACGATTTTTCACGAAAAATATTTCCTCAAAAAACATTTTTCTCACTTTCCGATGTTTGAATCTTTTAGGAAAACGAGTCAAAGGAAAATTTTTTTCCCACTAAAGCATAAATTTAGGAAATAATTTCTTCGTTAAAAGCTCGAAAATCATTTTCCAAAATATAGAGTATCGGTGCTTGGATCAAGAACTCCATGCTTGTTCTCAGATTCTTGGCAGCGAGGCTGGCTCCTAGGCGCCCAATCCTCGGACTCTGGTTGTCACGTTCCGACTCTCGAACCCGCGACATTCCTTACCAAATCGCCACCAGGTCATAGAAGATAACGTCCCAGGCAACTGCTATTGACCTAAGAATATACTGCGCATGCGGAACGTACAATCTTCCATCCAATAAAATCAACGTGGGATAGGTATGAAGAAAAGCCATATAACAGAACATTAAAATGAAACTGCTGAGAATAGATGATCTATAACCTTACAGAGCCAACAGCCGATAAAAACAACCTCATTCTTCGAGGCGGCCCTCTAGGACTCGCAAAAAGATATAGGAGTCAAGTAAGGTTAACTCTCATCTACTCCAAAACAGTACCCCCACCAAAAACGTCACCAGTTCCCTGACCACAAAAAGGAACCTAACCCTCTACTGGGTAAACTCGGCATCCGGGTCGTCATAATCAATCGGGGGAGCCGGGTCGTTCGGGTCGTCACAGGAACTCTGGCTAGAATGCACAGAGGGGGCTACTGACTGCTCGGGCTCGAGCTCAGGCTGCATATCGGGTGCGGAATTCACCACCTCCCCATCAGGCGTATCGATATCCATCGGGTCCCAAACGGGGATATTAGGGACTCCCCGAAGAGGTGACCTCTCAAATCCTCTAAGTGGACCAAAGAGATCCACCCCATAGCGAAGATACCAGGCCTTGAAGAGGTGTGCCACCAGTTGTGGCATCCCCTCATCGACCCATATCGTCGTGATGTGGCGTTCCCACATCTGATCCATACTTGGCACCGGATGGAGACTGACATTGTGTGATGAGTGGGTGGGGGTACCAAATCGCACCGGTCTCTCCATTATTTCGGACCTGAAAAGTTGTCCCACGACGGGGTGAGAATTTAATCTCAGTGAATCAAGTCTAATCTCAGTTAGGACACTGATTCGCCCAAGATATCCTAAGCACCATAATAAGCCACAAGATATAAACAGATATATATATCAATAAAATAAATCTGTCAAGTCAACAACCAACAGAAGCACAACCACTCAGGCGTATACAAGACCTCACACAAGTCCATTATTAAACAATGACCCACGTGACTGGCGTGATAGAAACATCAAAAGTGCGATCCCGCACTCCTCTGGCAGGACTAGGCTACGTCCACTTTACCCTCTCAGTGACGGCTACTACGAGCGGTGTATCCAGTGTACCCGGTATGGCACTGCAAGTAGGCATTCCTTAAAAAGGAGCTTCGGTCCGTCACAAGCTGCGACCGGCATCCAATAATCCCTTAAAACTGTACGACTGGCACGGGGCATGGATTATCGTGCTTCTGACAAGTCGCGAATTTCCATACAATAGGTACGACACGAGTACTAATGGTATAATGCGAACTTTCCAAGTAACGTCATTGATCCTTTAAATGACCACACAAATTGCATTCGACAATCAATCCATTGTTTATCTATGATTATTACCAAACTCCATACGGAAAATACAACCAACTCAGCCCCAAGGCCCACAAGACTCTCGATCGAGTGTTTCGGCCAAGCAACCAAACCAATCAAGCAATTCACGCACTCGCGAGCAATCAACTCCACCCAGCAATTTCGAGCTCAATTCATATTATAAATCTAAATTTTCAGTCGAATTATAGAAATCAATCGCTCGCTCGTCTCTAACCTGTTGCTCGCTCGCGAACAAACACAATCAATTAATCAATTGATAAATTACCACAAATAGCCACAGACAAATCATCGATCAGCCATTTATCCTAACCATCGTTTCTATCTAAACCGGTTTTGATCAAATTTTTTTTTTATAAAAATAAATAAATAAATAAATAATTAAAAAACTATTCCTAAGCACAATTAGTGCCCTAATCAAGGTTTAGGATCAACTCACAACGTGAGGCGGCGGCGGTGGGGATCAAACTAGGGTTTATCGCGTGGCGGGCCGAGCTCGAACTTCGGTGACACCTCGAGAAAGTCCGGCGAGATCGTCGGAACAGGTGGTCGGCGGCGGGAGGCGGTCGGCGGAGGCGAACAGCCACGATCAGCGGCTGCCCTGTTCGGTGCCAAAACAGGGGCGTTGATCGGCGGTCGATTTCGGGCGCCATGCGCGGTGGCTGGCGGAGGTGAGCTGGGTGGCGATAGAGGGGACTCAAGGGAGTCATCCGGCGATGGCGGTGAGGCACGACGACGGCCGTGGCGGCCAGAGGAGGCCGAGAAGTTCTCGGGTCCTCTGACCCGAAAACAGGGCAAATTTGGCCATGGCTTCTCCTCGACCGATCGACGGAGACAGCGGCTAGGCTCGGGTCAGGGCGGCGGCGGGGAGTAGCTGAGGACGATGGCTGTCGGTGGTGAGGTGTCGGTCGCAAAAATCGACGATGGAAGAGGAGGATTGGATCGGTTCAAGGGGAGAGTCGGTCGTTGGCCAAAAACAACGAAGAAGAAGAACAGAAAAAAGAGGACAGAGGAAGAAGCGACGTAACGTTGGGCAGAGCAGAGGGTGGGTTCCACCTTGACTTCAAGGACAAAAATTAAATTTTTTTGTCCTATATGTATGAATAATTGAGGGGGGGGGGTAAAATGGTAATTTGGCGCGCCGCGACTGAAATGAAATTTTTGGCATACTGAACGAAGGGTAATTTTGGTAATTTCACTGGCTAAGCTCGGTCAGGGTTAGGATCCATTGCGAAAACGGCAATTCAAAATCACCACGGATCAATTTTGAAACTCAATTCGAAATAATCTAAAGTTCAGAATTCGTCCAAATTTTCGTCTCTTCGGTCCTTATAGTCTAAAATAGACGTCGACTATAATTATATATTCATACCATTTAATCGATTTCCAGCGCTTACAAAGGTTGAACTTTCAGGACGTCACACTGGCACCTTGGCCTAGGTCCATCTAGGCTGCGAGCTAGACCCCCATTACTGCACTTAGGTCCATCGAGGTCGGGCTTGGGACATCGATGCCTGTGTCCATGCCCAAGAAGCCAGGTCCAATTTTATCAAGGCTGAGCTCGAGTACTATACTTCCTTGCCCAAGCCCATCAAGGCCAATTTTTTTAATATAAATTTTCTTCTTTTTTTTTGTTTTTCCCTTTTTCCTTATCTGGTCAACTATTCTTAGCTCAATTGGTGACAGACCAAATGCAAGGTTTGGCCTTGGGCAAGGTTCAACCTCGCCAAATCAAGCGATACAGCGAGGCTCCATGAGATCAAGCTCACACGAGGCAGGCTATCGCCTCTGGCCTCGCCATCGGTTTCAAACCGGAGGGACGGACCGCTTAAGGTTCAACAAATGTCGGAATCGGCCAATTGGCATTAAAATATGTACTTATTTTTTTTTTCATTTTTCTTAATTAATTAAAACTATGACTAAGCTTCCATTTTATAGGATGGTGTCTCCCTTTTCCTCTACTTATAGGCCAATGTGGGACTTTTGTGCTAGTCATAAACCACAACAAGATGAGGGACGAGTTTCACATTGTTTGGTAAGAAAGAGAGACACACCAAAATACCTTTTAAGGAGCCAGGATGAGGGCCGAATACTTAAGCAAGGAATCCCACATTGATTATTTAGTGAAACTTATGAGTGGGATGCTTCTTTAAGATGTTCAGTACCTGAGTTGAAGTTAGTCGCTTCTCTTGGCTCAATGGCTCGGATGAAGTTTAGTTTAGTGGAAAAAAAATTGAGGCACTCATGTGTCCAAGCCGGGGCCGCTTCTCCCTAAATGTTCAATTTAATTATAATTAATAATTCATAATTTATTATTTAAATTTAAAAATCAAATCGGAACCTGCCTTTGAACTGGCTCAGAGTTCCGAACCGGAACTGGGACCGCCCCTTCAAGGGCCGATTCCGGTTCAATGTTAGTCACGAATCGGAACCGCCAGTTCATGAACCAGAACCGTTCGAAACCGTGACCGTGTCTAGTTTGCCCACTTTACTGATGTTGGAGTTCGAGTGGGCATACGTGTAAGAAAGTCCTACCAAAAGATCTTGTGCTTTTTGTATTTTGCATTATTTATTGTCTAAATTCCGTAGTAAAGTTTGACTTTTCATGAAGTTCCGCTCCTTTTAAAGATGCTCCAAAAAGGCCTCGCATGAAACAAACACAATTTATCTGGCCCCCTAAAAAAAAAGAAACAAAAACAATTTAAATAAGCTATATTTTGCTCGAAATTTTTTGTATTTGTTAACACCAAAAATCCCTAGAGGTCACGTGACACACACATGGAGGAGGAATGTCAGCTACGGATGTCTATACATAAGACATATATAGGTTGGCTACAAAGATGCCACGCGTACAGGGCAATTTTGGCAGTATGAAAGAAAAGGCGCGCAAAGGAAGACACGATGAGAGCAGTTATAGGATTTGAGCAATACCACAAAATGGATCGAGAAAAGCACGAAACTGCTAAAAGCCTTATTCACAGGAGCTATTGAAAGAAAACGTGCTTGGAGTCTAAGGCAATGGTTGTTCGACGGTTATCAGAAGAAGTCAAGTCGTCGAAGGAGAGCGTGGAGCTCAAGGCAGTAACTGTTCGACGATTATCAGGAGACGCTTATAAATACCTGAAGGTATCAAACAAGAAGGGACACACACACAGAACACAATATACAAGCATTTTATCTTTTCAATCAACCCTTAGTCTAGCCTAGCTATAGTTTTCAGATTCTCGTCGTCGATTCAATTCTGATGTGTTTCATATCCAGAGTTAGGTGTCGTCGATTAGATTCCGGCATCTGCTCGCCCAATCCAATACCGTTTATTAAATTCTGGTGTTGTATTGGTTTCATCCACCCGTACAGTGCTGTCGATTAAATTATGGTACTGTGTCCTACATTTTCACTCGTCCGGTGTCGTAGATTAAATTCCGGTATCGTGTGCTACAGTAAGGTCCAGCATCGTCGATTCAATTCTGATGTTGTATCTCAAGTTGTGATTCTGTCGAAGCAGTTCGACAAGTTTCATCGAAGTAGTCGTCAGGAGGTTTGTCGAAATCTTGTACTAGGCCGTCGAAAGACACGTTTTTATTAATACATCCTGCATTTGACACTCTCTGTCCAAAACTTGCCAAGAACTTTCTCACTTAACGAACTACTAACGTTCGATAAAAGGAATTTTCCGCATTCCTAACCCATTTGGGTTTCAGCCTCTTGGCCCGAACCCTAAGAGACCTAGTTAGGCCCAAGCGAGGGGGATTTTATGTGCAACAATCCTTTTTTTGAAACGCCTGGTGGGACCAAGATGTTAAGTTTGAGAGAGTGCTATCGCACGTGTAAGAGGCTGTAGCAACACAGACGGAGACGAGTTTATGGAGGAAGTACCACGAGTGGAGTCTTCAACAATTCGAGGAGTCCAAGATCCGCCTCAGACTGAAGATCGCGAGATTCAGCGACAACCCGTCGAAAAGCCAAGGCGAAACCCCAACGTGACGCCGGTCATGCTATTCTCAATAAGGCGTACGATTGAGGAAGCCCAGAATGAGTTTGCTAATCACATGGTCTAACGAATGATTGAAGTTGTCAGACCATTAATCATCAAAACTTATCATAAGTCTACTCAGGACAACACGAAGCATCGCCAAGTTTGCCACAACCTCAAATGGAGAATCCTTATATACCTATGGCAAGTGCACCAGTGCTAACGACGAACACAAGAGTTGTTGGTCAGGATACACCACAGGTTGTACCTATCAAGATTCTACAATGAGGGGAAGCACCACCAACAAATGAGCTTGGTCCATAAGCGAATGATCCAAGTATATTCCTAAGCCATTACCCTTGACAAAATATGCATGCCACCCAGTATGGAACTGCCACCCAAGCAAACCCCATACTTATAAATGAGCAGCCTGTACCAATGGTGTCACGCCCCGTACCCCGGGCATGAGCGCGACTCCCTACAAGCGAATTCTTGAGTCTTAGGATTCAGTTATCGAGAGATGCACAATAAAATAAGCATGCGAAAGTGACATCATATACTCCTCCGTACAAACATCCATGGGAACCTGGATAGCGAGAACATAATATGTATACATAACATTCCAAGAGTCCGTACAAAAGCGCAGAAGAACTAGTCCTACAGATGGGTCGGGGTAACGGTACTACGTCAAAAGACACCCATAACAAGTCTTCAAGAGAAACTGGCCTACGAGACCATCATCAAAAGAAAACTATAGCAAGTTAGAAACCACTAAGTCGAACTGCTAGAGTAGTCAGTCTCCTCGGCACTCTCGGTAGGCTCATACTCCGAGAAAGTTTCAGAGCGTACCTCTACGGTATCCTCAATCATCTCATCCTCTGACTGCTCCACCAGATTACCCTCTGAGGCATCGATCTCAATCACTTCAACGGTGTCTTCCAAGGTTGCGGTTCTCTCGGGAATGTTCCTCGAATCAGCTACAGATCCCTCGACAGCTACAGATTCCTCGACCACCACAGAATCCCGAGTGGGATGACACCAACTAGGAATAACTCTACGTGGTACCTCAGTGGACTTTAGTGGTTCAGTAGTAACCTTGCCTGCCCTATGAAACCAAGCCTCAAACCTATGAGGTTCCTGTTCTTTTCAACCTCATCGATCCAAACTACTGTACACTTTCTAACGTACACAGTTCTCCGTTCGTCCGGGAACTCGTCAAAATATGCAGTCATCTCCTTCGGGTCACCTAGTCTGGTCGGCAGCATCCTCACGGTCTAGGATCTAGAAATGGGGTCCCGTAACGGGATGAGATTTACATCTCAGTAAGATAGATCCTAACCCTAAGTCAGGTCGACTGTACACCGAGATGAATGCAAACAATAAACAAGAATATGCACTTAGCAATATAATGCGCTCATCAGTCAATATGCCACAGAGATGCAATCGTTCGTCGACCACACAGTAATAACATCATATCATGTCAATCAAGTCAGGCATGACGACACTAAATCAAGCCACAAATTCCACCCTTCCAACTTCCTCATGGTTCTCGCCCGCGTTTAAAACGTCTCAGGCTCGGTCCGCATAGTCATGCCTCAGACCATTAGATTAGTAAACCCACGTAAACGCATCAGGTTTTTAAATGTCATTCCAGACCTGTATCGACACATATTCATTCTCGTCCCACGTTTGAATGCATCAGGACATTGGCGATTTCAACCTCGCGTCTCAACGTATCAGGGTACAATTCAACATAACCCTATGTCTCAACGCCTCAGAGCATCACAAATCCTCATGCATGATAGATTTCAATTCAAATTAAACTTCATGATTAAGCACAAGCTCACGCATCGAGCTAGATATCTATGACATGCAAGGCAATCAATTTTATCACTCACACAAGGCAATCAATTCATGGCATATGTATTAAGCAAGCGTTCAAGCAATCATCCATCCACCATGATAAACATTGAACAATTATGCCATAACTCACGAAAACTAACTCAATCCGCACTCAAATTACCCAGTCGAGTCCAATCCTCCTAGCCAAGGTTTAGAAACTTCTTACCTTGAGCCTAAATCGACAAAAATCCTTCTCTAAGCACTTCAAAGTTTCGGCCCCAAGGAGTCCAAAATAGGGCAGCTGTCCACCTAAGATAATTCAATCCATTTCATCAATTTTTCCTTATCAAACTCTCAAATCACCAAGCGTAAACCTCAATAACATATCCATTGACATTCTAATATGCCTCAATGAAGAATTTAGAGCTCGACGACACCATGAACAGCCCCCAAGATTTCGGTATGCACATAATCGAAACAGGACATTTTCGGTTCTTTGCATATCTCACTTAATCAGCCCAAAAACTATCCTAAATCCTCAATTTATCCACTAATACACTTGCTAACAAATAGTTCTACATGTTGGGAAGCTTCACCGAAAATTTGAAGCCAAGGCGACGTCGAATGGTCCACGAACGGCGTCGAGTTCTCCAAGCCCTCTATTGGTCAGTTTCTGTCCTTCAATCACAGCACCATTTTGGTGTGAAAACTCCATCAAATTCACCCAAAATTTTTACCATAACTTAATATATGAGTGCCCTAGATGTTCACAAAATTTGGTCGAAAGATTGGGGCAATTCAAAGTCCTATGGAGTTCAAAAGTCGACTTACCTCCAGCTGCGATAGATTCTGTCGGCTCTCAGGAGAACGACTGGTCGGAGCTCCTCAGTGGGTCAAACATCGAGCTACCACTAGGAGGTGGTCGGCAAGAGTATGAAGAAGGTGAGGGTGGTCGGCTCAGTAGCTGGAGGTTACCGGCGGTGGCGCTCGAGCGGCTCGAAGTGGCGGTGGCGGCACGGTCGGGTAGGGGCAGCTTACGGCTTGAAGGAAAAGAAGAAGAAAAGATGAAGATGATTATGGAGATGGAGGTTTCGGCTGAATGGGGAAGAAGAGCGGTGTATACACCAAATTGAGAGTCAACCCAAGTGAAATGGTAGGTTAAAAGTGAGTTATTAAATGCCAATTGAGCATCTAATGACACTTGTCCATTAGTCAATCAAGGGCTCATTTGAGGGTTGTCATTTTTCGTAAATTTTCGGCAGCTATAGAGGGGGTGTCAATGATCAAAATGCCCTTATCCATTTATTAAGGCAAGGTCAAGACTTGAGGGGTAAAATGGTAATTTTACCTTCAACGTCCGGAATGTCGTTTTTCTGATTCAAATCTTCTTCGATGAGGCGACGTCCAATCCAATTATAACGTTGGAATTCTTGATTTTCCATTTTCTAATTTCGAGACTTGTCTTTGAATCATTCCTCTGTCAGACGTGATTCCAGCCTATCCCGAACTAACGGGTGGCTTTTGCAGACGTTACGCATATCGACTCTGTGATTCATATCACACTTTAGACTTGTCAGTTCATGGTGACTTTGGTTGTCATGTAATTGTAAGGGTCTATTACTAGTTCTAATAGTCTTGATCGTTATCGTTTGTATTTAGGAAAATTTTGCAAATTTTAGATTGGTTAAGCGGCATCACCTGCATTTCAATCGTATAATGCTAGCAATGCATTTCCTTAATCGTTCTTAGATTGGCCTTTTATGGCTCTAAAAATCCTCTCAACAATCCTTATGGTCAAAGTGCCATTTCATATTCAAGTTTCGTAGGTCCACGTACCTTGTCTCACGTTAACCTTTCCCTTTCGGTCTGTTAACTTGAGATTGATAAAATTCAAGTGAGATACGATTGAAACACATCATTCAATATATTCTCATTAATAAGTTTCGAAATGATAGGAAAAATCAGAATGTCACAACTCTTCCCCTCTTACAAAAATTTTATCCTCGAAATTTACAATAAACCTAGCTACTCAAACAAATAGGGGTATTGATGCCTCATCGTTTCTTCGTTTTCCCACGTAGCGCCTTCGGTTCCATGGTGCTCCCAAACGACTTTGACCAATGTAATTGTCTTATTCCTTAAAATCTACTCCTTTCGATCTTCGATCCTGACTAGCTTTTCTACGTAGGATACCTTGTCATCCACTTCGATAACCTCGTAATCCAGTACATGCGTCGGGTTCGGCTCGTACTTCTGTAGCATTGATACATGGAAGACGTTGTGTACTTGGGACAAGTTAGGCGGTAAAGCAAGCCTGTAGGCTAGGGTCCCAATTCGTTCCAAAATCTAAAAAGGTCCTACGTACCTTGGACTTAGTTTCCCTTTCTTTCCAAATCGAGATAATCATCTCATTGGCGACACCTTAAGAAAAACATGATCGCCTACTTGAAACTCTAGAGGCTTACGTCGTTTATCCGCATAACTTTTATGACGACTCTATGCTGTTTTTAGCCTATCCCAGATTATCTTCACCGCTTCCACCGATTGCTCTACTAACTCTGGGCCTGTAATACTTCTTTCTCCAAATTCGTCCAAGCAAATCGAGGTCCTACAAGCTCTTCCATAAAGCGCTTCAAAAGTTGCCATTCGAATACTCTGCTGATAACTGTTATTATATTCGAACTCCACCAAATACAATTGATCCTCCCATCCACCTTTGAAGTCTATCACACATGCTCGTAACATATCCTCGAGCGTCTGAATCGTCCTCTGCGATTGTCCATCCGTCTGCGGATGATATGCTGTACTAAACTGCAGTCAAGTTCCCATAGCATCTTGAAGACTCTTCCAAAAATTAGCCGTAAACTTGGGATTTTTGTCCGATGTAATCGTTACAGGTACCCCATGTAGTCTCACTATTTGTCGCATGTACAATTTGGCATACTTGTCCATCGCGAAATCCTTTTGCACAGGAATGAAGTGTGCAGACTTAGTGAATCTATCCACGACTGCCCAAATAGAATCGTGGCCTCTCTGGCTTCTTGGTAGTCCCATGACAAAATCCATCATTACGTGCTCCCATTTCCATTCAGGAATCTCTAACGGCTGTAGCAATCCACCAGGCTTACAGTGTTGTGCCTTCATCTGCTGGCATGTCAAGCACTTCGCCACATATTTCGCTACATCCACCTTCATCCCGTATCACTAATAATGCTGACGTAAGTTTTGGTACATTTTCGTGCTACCTGGGTGGATACTATAATTGCTTCTGTGAGCCTCTAATAAAATCCTTTCTCTAAGCTCTTCGTCCTTTGGTACGCATAGATGCCCTCGAAATTTCAAACTTCCATTCTCTACCACTTGGAACTCTGGCTTCCTTTTCGTCGCATATATCTCTAGGATTTTCTGAATTTCTGGGTCCGTCGGCTGCACGGCTCTTATCCTTTCTTGGATCTTGGGTTCTATTCTCAATGTGGCTACCAAACTAGATAGCTGACAGACTTCCAATCCGAATTTGGAATCCCTCAAATTTTCAAATATCGACCGCCCTTTTACCAGAAGACAGGCGATACTCGATTTCCAACTGAGCGCATCCGCGACTCTGTTCGCTTTCCCAGGGTGATATAATATGTCGCAATCATAATCCTTAAGCAGTTCCATCCATCGGCGTTGCCTCATGTTCATTTTCTTCTGGAAAAATAGATACTTCAGGCTATGGTGGTCCGTATAAATCTGGAATTTCTCGCCACACAAATAATGCCTCAAGATCTTTAGAGCAAAGATGATTGCTGCCAATTCCAAATCACGAGTCGGATAATTCGTCTTGTGCGGTCTCAATTGTCGGGACACGTAGGCAACCACCCTTCCATGTTGCATTGGCACACATCCTAGTCCCTTTAGCGAAGCATCGCTATATATTTCATAGCCTCCAGGATTTGATGGAATCGTCAATACCGGTGCGGTCGTTAACCGATGCTTGAGCTCTTGGAAACTCCTTTCACACTTATCCGTCCATTTGAACTTCGTTTCTTTCTTAGTCAATCTCGTCAGTGGAATAACTATAGATGAAAACTTCTCCACGAAACGTCTGTAATACCTCGCTAATCCTAAGAAACTTCGGACTTCCGTGACCGTAGTAGGACTAGGCCATTTCCTAACGGCTTCGATCTTCGTAGGATCCACATCAATTCCTTCTCTAGATACCACATGGCCAAGAAATGCCACTTTATTCAGCCAGAACTCGCATTTGCTAAACTTAGCATAAAACGAGTGCTCCCTCAGGGTCTGGAAGACAATCCTCAAATGCTTTTCGTGTTCTTCGTTACTCTTTGAGTAAATCAGGATATCGTCAATAAAGACTATAACAAATCTATCCAATAATTCCTCGAACACCATATGCATCAAGTCCATAAATGCAGCTGAAGCATTGGTCAGTCCAAAAGGCATCACAGTGAATTCATAGTGACCATACCTTGTCCTAAAAACGGTCTTAGGTATGTCTTCCTTCTTAATTCTCAATTGATGATACCCGGTCCTTAGGTCAATTTTTTAGAATACCGCAACTCCTTGCAATTGATCAAATAAGTTATCAATCCTCGGTAGTGGGTACTTATTTTTTACAGTCATTTAATTCAACTGTCTATAGTCAATGCATAAACGCAAGGACCCATCTTTTTTCCTCACAAACAACATCGACGCTTCCTACGGTGAAGCACTCGGTCGAATAAATCATTTATCCAGTAATTCTTGCATTTGTACCTTTAACTCTTTCAGTTCTGATAGGGACATCCTATAGGGTGCCTTTGAGATCGGTTCCATTCCGGGAGCTAACTCAATCATGAATTCTATTTCTCGCTCTGGTGGCAACCCTGGTAACTCTTGGGGAAAAATGTCAAGAAACTCACGCACTACCGGAATATTTTCTAATTTAAGTTTCTCGGCAGTCGTGCCCATAACTGCGACTAAGTACGCCTGACATCCTTTAGTTATCAGCTTTGTTGCTTCAAGTGATGAGACTAAAGGAATAGAGGTTCCTCATCGACTTCCCACAAATTCAAAATTTGGGCGGCCTTCCAAATAAAAACGGATTATCCTACTACTATAATTAACTACTGCCCTCTGCTTTCCCAACCAGTCCATTCCTATGATCACATTAAAGTTATACATGGGCAACACGGCTAAGTCTACACTCTCTTTACTACCGCCAATTACGATTTTACAATCAGTACAGCACAACGAAACCAGCACATTATCTTTCAACGGGTGGCAACATGCACAATCACACTCAACGGTTTCAATTCCATATTAATCAAATCAGCAAAGTGAGTAGACACAAACGAGTGTATGTGCCGAGATCAAACAAAGCATAGGCAGCTTGGTCACACAATAAACCGTACCTGTGACCACACCAGGCGCTTCTTCCGCTTTCTTGCGTGCCACTACATAGACTCTTCCCCGAGCTAGGGGTCGATTTTGATTAACCTAGTGAGTGGCAGTTGACGGTCCTGCCTGTGGTCATTGCCCTTGAGGTCTATTCGCTGGGGCTTGGTTCGGGCAAGTCCTCATCTGATGGCCCATTTGACCACATTTGAATTACGCTCCAGTCCTTGCCGAACAAGATCCGTTACCATGCCTCCTGCCATAGAGGCGGCAGTTCCAGTTCGCTGGGTTTGGCGGCTTCACTATATTCTTTCTTACTAGAGGGACGAAGCGTCTATTGCCAGCCATAGGTCTTTTGCCAGCCTGGTGGTTATCTCTGAATGAACTAAACCGCGATCCAAATGCGGCATTCCTCTCCTTCAGGTCCCTCTCGATCATCTGTCCCCGTTCATAGATTTCTTTATAGGTCCTTAGGTTTAGAGCTATCATCCGGCTGGGAAGTTCAGGCCTCAGTCCATCCTGAAATCTCCGTGCCTTTTCCAGGGGATCCTTTACCGATCGGGGTACATACCTTGACAATCTAGAGAACTCAGCTTCATACTGGTCCACTGTCAGGTAATTCTGACGTAACTGTAATAACTCCACTTGCTTCCTTTCTCGAGTGGTCTCAGAGAAGTACTTGTCATTGAATGCCGTAGTAAAGGCATTCTAAGTCAAAGCTGTTCCTTTTGGAAAGACTCCATTCTTGGTGGCAGTTCACCAGTCATTAGCGGTACCTTCCAGCTAGTGCATCGTCAATAGTACTTTTTCGTCATATGTACATCTTAGTACTCCGAAAGCTTTCTCCAGTTTCTCTATCCACCTTGGCGCCAATTTAGGGTCTCCAGTCCCATCAAATTGGGTTGGCTTCAGTTTGGTAAATTGTTCGACCAGTTAGCCTATCTGTCTGGCCACAACAACTTTCTCCTGGGCATTTCCTACCTCATTGCCCTAGTGATGATCGCCGTTGTTTCCATTGCCTCCATTGTTACCGTTATTGGCGTTAACGGCAGCTATCACGGCTCCCACCGCTTGAGCTATGGCAGCATCCCTATCTTGGGTTTGCTTGTCGATGAGGTCGCCGATCCTTTCGAGTGCCCTTAGCACTCCGTCCATTCTCGAGTCTTCTGCCAGAGGTGGCCTCGAACTAGAGACTCCACTCTTGGGTCTTCCAGGTCTTCTGAACGGATTACTCATTCTGGTATACTTTTACTATGCCTGGACCACCATAATTCCACCACAAAATTAATGACTTATTCATCTAATCAAGTCCAGCGATACTAAACTAGGTCTGAAAGAAGCAGTCATAACATAGCAACCTCCCATACAACTATTTCCAGAGGCACTTCCATAAATAGTTAATGGCCATTCCTCAATTCCGTTCATTTAAACGATTCACCCAAACTAGCCATGCTCATTTACTCAACAGACCAAAATCTAAAATTGACTTTCAACGCTAAACATGGAACTTAATCCTCATAAATTGCCACAATCTTGTCAAGACCAAATGTCAATCACATGCGCCAAGTCATATGCCATGCATTTAGTGCCTAACTCTAACGAGTCTCCTAAGGTCTCGCTATCCAATCAGTCCCAACTCATCCATCCTTATTACTCTAATCCTCAATCAACTTTAGATTAAGCTGACCTTGCACTGATACCAAGCATGCCGGGTTGTCATGCCTCGCACCTCGGGCACGAGCGTGACTCCCTACAAGCGAACTCTCGAGTTCCAAGATTCAGCTATCGAGAGATGCACAATAAAAGAAGCATGCGGAAGCGATATCATATACTCCTCCGTACAAACATCCATGGGAACCTGGATAGCGAGAACATAACATGTATACATAACATTCCAAGAGTCCGTACAAAAGCGTAGGAGAACTAGTCCTACAGATGGGTTGGGATAACGGTACTGCGTCAAAAGACATCCATAATAAGTCTTCAAGAGAAATTGGCGTACGAGACCTTCATCAAAAGAAAACCACAGCAAGTTAGAAACCACTAAGTCAAACTGCTGGAGTCATCAGTCTCCTCGGCATCCTCGGTAGGCTCGTACTTCGAGAAAGTCTCAGAGCGTACCTCTATGGTATCCTCCATCGTCTCATCCTCTGGCTGCTCCACCAGATTATCTTCTGAGGCTTTGACCTTAATCACTTCAACGGTGTCTTCCAAGGTTGGGATCCTCTCGGGAATGTTCCTCGAACCAGCTACAGATCCCTCGACTTCCACAAAATTTCGAGTAGAATGATACCAACTAGGAATAACTCTACGGGGTACCTCAGTGGACTTCAGTAGTCCAATAGTAACCTCACCTACCCTACGAAACCACGCCTTAAATCTATGAGGCTTCCAGTCCTTTTCACCCTCATCGACCTAAACTACTGTACACTTTCTAACGTACACAGTTCCCTGTTCGTCCGGGAACTCGTCAAAATACGCAATCATCTCCTTTGGGTCGCTTAGTCTGGTCGGCAGCATCCTCACGGTCTAGGATATGAAAATGGGGTCCCACAACGGGGTGATATTCACATCTCAGTAAAATAGGTCCTAACCCTAAGTCAGGCCGACTGTACACCTAGATGAATGCAAATAAAAAATAAGAATATGCTCTTAGTAATATAATGCACTCATTAGTCAATATGTCACAGAGATGCAAGCGTTCGTCGATCACACAGTAATAGCATCATATCATGTCAATCAAGTTAGGCATGACGATACTAAATCAAGCCACAGATTCCACCCTTCCAACTTCCTCATGGTTCTCGTCCGCGTTTAAAACGCCTCAAGCTCGGTCCGCATAATTACTCCTCAGACCATTAGATTAGTAAATCCGCGTAAACGCATTAGGTTTCCAAATGTCATTCCAGACCTGTGTCGACACATATTCATTCTCGTCCCGCATCTCAACGCATGAGGACATTGGCGATTTCAACCTCGCGTCTCAACGCATCAGGGTACAATTCAACACAACCTCGCGTCTCAATGCCTCAGGGCATCACAAATCCTCATGCATGCCAGATATCATTTCAAATTAAACCTCATGATCAAGCACAAGCTCACGTATCGAGCTAGATATCAATGGCATGCAAGGCAATCGATTTTATCACTCACACAAGGCAATCAATTCATGGCATATGTATTAAGCAAGCATTCAAGCAATCATCCATCCACCATGATGAACATTGAGCAATTATGCCATAACTCACGAAAACTAACTCAATCCGCACCCAAATCACCCAATCGAGTCCAATCCTCCTAGCCAAGATTTAGGAACTTCTTACCTTGAGCTTAAATCGACAAAAATCCTCCTCTAAGCACTTCAAAGGTTCGGCCCCAAAGAGTACAAAATGGGCAGCCATCCACCTAAGATAATTCAATTCATTTCATCAATATTTCCTTGTCAAATTCTCAAATCACCAAGCATAAACCTCAATAACATATCCATTGACATTCTAATATGCCTCAACGAAGAATTTAGAGATCGACGACACCATTATTTCTCTGTCAGATGTGATTCTAGCCTATCCCGAACTGACGGGTGGCTTTTGTAGAAATTACGTGTATCGACTCTTTGATTCATACCACACTTTGGGCTCGTCAGTTTATGGCGACTTTGGTTGTCATGTAATTGTAAGGGTCTATTACTAGTTCCGACGGTCTTGATCGTCATTGTTCGATTTAGGAAAATTTTGCAAATTATACATTGGTTAAGCAGCATCACCCGCGCTCCAATCGTATAATACTAACAATTCATTTCCTTAATCATTCTTAGATCGACCTTTTATGGCTCTAAATATCCCCTTAACTATTCTTATGGTCAAAGTGTCATTCCCTATTCGAGTTCCCTTGGTCCACGTACCTTGTCTCGCGTTAGCCATTCCCTTTCGGTTAGTTAACTCGAGATTGATCAGATTTGAGCGAGATACGACTAAAACACATCGTTAGATATATTCTCATTAATAAGTCTCGAAATGACAGGAAAAATCAGAATGTCACTTATGGTCATCGAAAATAATGGGACAGGGCTAGTTCCCCCTGGGGCAGTGGCAAGTCAGGGGGCTGGATCATGTTCTTCAGATTAGAGGACATGAACAGCCCTTTCAGTCAGTAGTTCATCAGCAGATCGTATATCCAGGTTATCAACAGGCAAACCAACTGTGGCAACCACGTAAATATCAGCCAATGCTACAGGTTCATCAGCCTGGCATACAACCGATGTGTCAAGCGCAACAACCAGCATATCAAGTTGTACCACAGCTAGGATATCAGATATTGTATCTACCAGTATATCAAAATCGGCCAATTTTTGAACAAATGGTAGGATATGTTCACCTTGTAGCAGTATACAGGATCAACTTAAATTGAAAGCCACACCCTGATTGGATGGATACAGTCCTGTATTCAAGGGGGTTCAAGATATCAGGATTCACACTGTTTATTGGTGAAAATGATCAATCCACATACGAGCATGTCAACTACTTCCTAACATTGTACGGAGATGTTACCCATGCTGACCATTGGAAGCTCAGGCTATTCTCGCTTTCTCTATCTAGAACAGCTTTCACTTGGTACACCGCCTTGCCTTAAATTCGGCGTTAACTTGGGAGCAAATGGGATGCCTTTTTGATGGGCAATTTCAGCGAGCCGTACCGAATTTGTCAATAGTCGACTTGTCGACAATGAAGCAGATGTACAACGAGACGGTCGATCGGTTTATCACAAGATTCAAATGAGCTAGAAATAAATATTTGGTTCCCTTACTTGAGAATATGTATGCAGAGTTCGCCTTTAACAAGTTAAAATTCGAAATAAGAGATAGGATGGTAGGTCACCCATGTGCGAATTTTTTCGAGTTATCTACCGTGGCGGTCAAGCATGAGAGCCTTCTTAAGGAAAAAGATAAAAGGCACACCCGAAGAGAATAAGTGAATATTGTCAAACCTCAAGATTTTGACGAAGAGCCGATGGATTCGGTCGAAGTTGCAGTGTTTCAAATGGTTATAGACAAACCATACACTTGTCAAGCACTGAGGCCAGCAAAGATGAAGGAGAAATCAACCATCATGGCCAAAGCCAAGGAAGCGGTATACTACTCGTTCGATGCGAATCGGACAGAAGAAATTTTCGACATGCTGTTGGTTGATGAACAGATCAAACTGACGGAATGACAACAAATACCATCCAAGGAGGAGCTGGCTAGTAAGAAATATTGCAAATGGCATCACTCATGGAACCACAATACCTCAGATTGTTTGGTTTTCAAGAAGAACATTCAAGAAGCAATTCGACAATGAAAAATTAAATTTGCTAATGACAAAGGAAAGTCCCCCATGGATATTGACACCAACTTATTTCCTGTGATGACAAGGATGATATCCCTAAAGCAGTCAGGAAAAAGGGTATAGATCGTCGAATTTATGCATGCGATGCAAGAAGAAATTAGAAGATATAGATTCTAGCCAAAAGAAGCATCAGTAGGATAACCGCGTCAACCCGAAGAGCCGGAGATTACCACCAGTCAAAGAAGCAGTCCATAAGAAAATTATTGTCCAACGAACAGCCTCTAAATTGTTCCAACAGAGATACTTGGAAGGGAACCCAACAATTGGCACGTTAGGAGAACCGAGTGGAAAGTTCGACTGCTATGTAAGTTGCGATCCTCCGCCAGCCTACACTCGAGAAAAAGACCCTCATACGGGAGGGGAGGAATTCGATGGCAGCTCACGATGAAATCGTTACACTCCAGCTTGGCCTCGTGTCAACGAACTCTAAAAATCCCAGGCAGCCCGATAAAGGAATCATGGTATGAGGCTACGGAAGCTCAAAAGAAAGAAGAAACCATGACCCATACAAGGAAAAGAAGGGCACAAAGAAAGAGAAGGATCCACATGTTGCAACGACAAGTTCCCTTGCTTAATCCCGAGCTGGTGACAGGGCGCCCTAAATTCGAAAAACCATAAATTTGGTTTGGAAATGCAAACCGGAACAGGTACCAATAGTTCAAGAACAGACTCACAGGCAATCAGAACCTTTGAAGTCATCAAAGCCGAAGCCCCGATTCAGGACTCGGATAAGTAGGTCAATTTCACCATGGAGCTCTTGCATGGTCTAAGTTAAACTACCTAATGAGTTTCAACATGAGTCAACATCAGTCGAAAGTGATGATGGAATCGCAATAAAAGAAAATGAGAGAGCTCAGTTTTGTTTCGACAATGAAGAAACCATGGAGTTCAAGAAACCTGTTGAGGAAATCTTAAATCATTTGAGGTTACTCAACATTAATGCCAAGATCAATGGGCGGCTCGTGATGAAGGTCTTGGTGGATGGTCGTTCGACATTGAATCTCATCGCATATAAGTTCTTTAAAAATATAGGGAGAACTGACGATGAGATTATTCCGTCAAATATCCAGTTATTGGATTTCACCAGGAAATTATCGAAGCAAAAGGAGTCTATGTTGCAAACCAAACAGTGGGATCCAAGACATCAAGGACGTCTTTTTGTGTGGTAGATGCTGATGGCTCGTACAATCTACTACAAGGAAGGGATTAGATACACGAAAACCAGCATGTCCCTTTAAAATTACATCAGATGCTGGCGTTCTAGAATGGGAATAAGGTGGAATATGTAAAAGCTAATCCCCAAACAAGTCTCACATGGACCCGGATATCAGGGCAAGACCAGGTCATGTCAGATGATTGCTTGCGCATCTCAAACCCCTTATGGTTGACTCGAGGGACATTGCCTTCAACCGTTTTGACAAGGGTACTACTGAGTGAGTATCTAGGAAGAAATCGACAGTCCAACTCCAAAAGTTTGCTGATGGAGGACCGACAATTATCACAAGATCTCGTTGAGAGGTACGAGGCCTATAAGGCCGAACAAGCCGAGCAAGCTGACGAAATGGTCGATGGGATTTTAGACTTCGAGAAGTCTCCGATCAAGGAAAATGACTAGGCAATCCAAGCGCAAGATCCATTGGATGAGGTGAACCTTGAAGATGAGGTCTGCCCACAACTAACCTACGTAAGCAAGTTGCTTGAACAACCATACAAGTCATAGTTGATTGACTTTGCTTAAAAAATATAAAGACTTCTTTACTTGGAATTATCATGAGATGCCTGATCTAACAAGAAATATAGTCGAACCTCGATTGTCGATTAAAAAAGAATTTCGACAGTATCAACAATCACCAAGAAGGTTCGTACCGGAGGCAACACTTAAGGTCAAAGAGGAGATTGAGCGACTCCTCTCTGCTGGATTTATAAGAACGACTAGGTATGTGGAGTGGCTATCAAATATCGTCCCGGTCAAGAAAAAGAATGGCAAGCTAAGGGTTTGCATTGACTTCCGTGACTTGAATGCTACTACACCAAAAGAGAAGTATTAAATGCCTATGGCGGACATGCTGATTGACTCAGCCGTCAGCAACGAAGTCATGTCCCTTGTGGATGGACATTCAGGGTACAATCAGATTTTTA
Source organism: Rhodomyrtus tomentosa (assembly GCA_028455895.1). Classification (NCBI taxonomy): domain Eukaryota; kingdom Viridiplantae; phylum Streptophyta; class Magnoliopsida; order Myrtales; family Myrtaceae; genus Rhodomyrtus; species Rhodomyrtus tomentosa. The sequence continues at coordinate 39,251,333 of JAPCWY010000003.1, read as the reverse complement.
TAGTTGCAGAGGACGTCTACAAGACAGCTTTCAGGTGCCTTGGAGCTATTGAGACATTTGAATGGGTCGTCATGCCATTCGGATTGAAGAATGCCGGAGCCATCTACCCAAGGGCGATGAACTTTATCTTTTATGATATGATTGGAGAATTCATAGAGGTCTACATCGATGATGTAATAGTCAAGACTGACCAAGTAAGTCATCTAGACCACATTGAGCAAGCTTTCGTTAGAATGCACAAGTTTAAGTTAAAAATGAATCCATTAAAATGCGCATTTGGGAAAGGCTGGTAATTTACTAGGCTTCTTAGTTCATCAAAGAGGAATCGAGATAGATAAAAACAAGGCTAAAGCTATTATAGAATTACCGCCTCCCACCAACAAAAAGCAACTCCATATGTTGATTGGAAAATTAAACTTCTTGCGGCGTTTCATAGCTAACTTCTTGCGGCGTTTCAAGGTATTTTCTCCTTTACTCGAGTTGAAGAATGAGCAAGAATTCATATGGGAAGAAAAACACCAATCGACTTTTGATAAGTTAAAAAGTTATTTGATCAAGCCACCAGTTTTGATGCTACCTAAAATAAGTAGGCCATTGAAGTTGTAATTATCCGCAACCGATACCACAATCAGAAGTATACTGGCCCAAGAAAATAATGAAGGGAAAGAACATGCCGTGTACTACTTAAGCAGGATGCTTAACGATGCGGAGACAAGATACACACCCATTGAGAAGTTGTGCTTATATTTTTATCATGTCTGTACGAAATTACGTCATTATATGCTGCCGACTACAGTGCATGTAATTTCAAAAATAGATATAATAAAATACATGTTATCCAGGTCAATTATGAAAGGTCGGATCCCAAAATGGGCAATCACTCTGACAGAGATTAATTTGATGTATGTGCCGCTCAAAGTAGTAAAAGGGCACGCAGTATCCGATTTCATCACCAAGTACCCAATGGATTTAAAAATTAAGGATGATGAAAACCATCTTTGTGCTGCATCCTAGGTGCTTTATTTCGATAGATCAGTAACATCAGAGTCGTCAAGGGCTAGAATTATGATCGTATCTCCCTATCAATAAAAAACGAAGCTCATATTCAGGCTTGACTTCAATTGTTCAAATAATCAGGTCGAATATGAAGCCCTGATTGTAGGGTTGAACATCTTGATTGACATGAAAGTACGATCAGTCATAATCAATGGTGATTCTCAATTGATAATAAAACAACTCAAGGTGAGTACCAATGTCTTATTTAGAACATCATATTACACTACGATTTGGCAAAGAAGTTGTCGAACTTTGCTGAGTATGACTTAATTCATGTCAAGAGAAGCAAAAATTCAAAAGGCAACGAGTTAGCCTAGATGGCATTCGGGTACAAGATATCAAAGAAATTGGCAAGCCACATTATCACTCAAACGAAGGTTTTGCCTTCAATAGAGGCTCGAATAATGATGGTTCAGCAAGAAATAACCAAAGGATCAAATCAGGTTCTAGATTGGAGAAACATTTTGATAAATTACCTAAAAAGGCTAGACCCTTGCAGGAAAGACTTTAAAAGGCAAGCCTTGAAGTATCTCCTGATCAATGATGAGCTGTATCGAAGAACGATCGACGGGTTACTTTTGAAGTGTCTAGGGCAAGAAGAGGCCATACTTGCGATGACAAAAGTTCATGAGGGAATTTATGGAGTGCACCAAGCTGGCTTGAACACAAAATGGTTATTAAGGTGTGACAGATACTTTTCGCCAACGATTACAAAGGATTGCATCAATTATGCTAAAGGATGTCAACCATGTCAAAGACATGGGCCAGTCCAACATGTACCTACGGCATTGATGAACCCCATCGTTAAACCATGGCCTTTCCGAGGATGGACGATGGATGTGATAGGAAAAATTTATCCTCTTTTGTCAAAGAAGCACAGTTTCATCTTGGTAGCCACAAATTATTTCACCAAGTGGGTTGAAGCAACCTCCTACACAAATGTGATGTAGTCATCAAAGAGTTCATCGAAGAGCGAATTATTCATCGATTCGGGATCCCATAAACTATAATTGCTGACCAAGGAACATTCTTTACAGAGTGAGAAATATTGGATTTCACTAAATCAAGAGGAATTAAAATGATCCACTCAACACCTTATTATGCCTAGGCCAACGGTTAAGCTGAATCTTCGAACAAGATTATCATCGGCTTGATAAAAAAACCTTAGGAAGACAATCCAAGGGAATGTGATTCATTGCTATTAGTGGTCTTATGGGCTTACCGAACTTTGAGGAGATCAAGTACTGGCATTAGTCCGTACATGTTAACATATGGACATGAAGCCGCTCTTCCTCTCAAAATTACTGTGCAGTCATTAAGGGTGAAACTCCAAGACGATATGTCGAAGGAACAATATGATGAAATGATGTATGCAAACATCGATGAGTTAGTGGAAAATCGAGTTTTAGTACATGAAAGATTGGTAGCTCAGAAACGAAGAGTTGCTAAAGCTTACAACAAACATGTCAGGATCAAGCGTTTCGATGTAGGCGATTTGGTCTGGAAGACAATTTTGTCCACGAGCCTCAACAATGAGAAGTTCGGCAAATGGTCGTCGAAATGGGAAAGTCTATACCTGATAACTGATGTTTTTCCAGGAAACACATATCGAATAATGAAAATTGATGGCAAAGAGTTGTCACGATCGATCAATGAAAAATATTTGAAGAGATTCTATCCATCAATATGAGAAATGTGAGATAAACTAAAAGAACTAGGTGTCCAGGAACGAAGGAAATAAAATTTATTCATCCAGAAGAGGGATGGGTTCTTTTTTTGCTTTTTTCCTCTCTCTCTTCTCTTTCCTTCTCATCTGCTTCTTTTTCTCTCTTTCTCTCTTCTCTTTTCCCCTTTTCTCTCTCTTTCTCTCTCTTTCTCTTCCCTATTCCTCTCTTTGCTTCTCTTCTCCTCTCGTCCTCCTTTCTCCAGCTCTGCCGAGGTGCTCCCTGCAGCAAACGATGAAGTGGCGGAAACGGTCTTCCAACTTCCTGTTCTCCTCCTCAGCATAGTGCTTGGCCTTAGCCAGCTCGTCCAAGGAAGCCTCCAAGCCGTCCTGCTCTTTCTCTAGCTTTTGAAGGTGCTCCATTTGAGCCTGCACCTAGTCAGCAAGGGTGTTCAAGATCACCCTTAGGGTTTCGACATGACCATCGATAGAGGCCAATGAGTGAACCTCGCAAGCTTTACCTAGCTCGCACTCTAGCCTCTCGACATCCCTCAAAGACTTTGATAGACGCCGCCGGCTCCCTGCCAATCGATTGGAGATAAGTTCTTGAATTTGAAGGAAACTAGAGAAGGAAGAGAGCACTTCTCGAGTACTGCAAAGTTCCTTATAAGACCCCTTCACCATTCTCGATCTCATCGATCTTGCACCACATTTCATGATTGGTGAGATCGTAACGAGAAATGGCTGCCCGGTTCTATCGAAACTTGTTGACCCTGTAGGCAAAGGTAGTGGAGAACTCATCGAAATCCTCCCGGAAAGATGACTAGCGAGAAGATGATTAGGGACAGCACGTGCCAAAAGGCCGTTCAGCTTTGCAAGGGCCTGGGGGCGGGTCACTAGCACGGTGTACGTATAACCTAAGAAGGAGATGATTTCCTTCTAGAGAGAAGAGAACTCGCGAGTAAAGACTAGTGATGAAGAAGTAGATGAAGATGCAGAAGAAAAAGTGGGCTTCATGATGATAGAAGGTGGAGTCTGTTTGTATATTTAAAGATGGAGGGTTTTGGATGAGAACCCACTCAACAGGAGTAGTGCTATTTATAGGCAACACCTCTAGAACGTCTTTGCCCACATGCGAAGTACCCGCCTACGACCTTTCGAAAATCGGAGCAATTGGAATAGTGGATGAATGTTGAGTTACGAGGCAATCAAGTACGTTGTGGGAAAGTGGAAAGGTACAGTTCACCTTAATGACGTGGATGGTAACATCTCGATTACTTGTCTTTTCCTTCAAAGCATCATTCTAGGGGAAATCTGAAGCAACACTTAGCATTAAATGCTAGAGGAGCAAAATGTGGATTCTTATCACAATGAATCATGAACATACAACGCCAGAAATTAATATTCATTAGGGGAAAACAAAAGGTGATCATGACATAAGTGGGTTACATCACATATTGCTTGATGCTCAGAACAAAGCCATTGAGTTGCATCTCGCTATTACAATTGGCGTCATTAATGGCCTCCCGTTGGTACTTACCCTTCAGCAACTCAAGGCACAGAGACTCGCAGGTCGCCTCTTGGTCTTTGACAACTTTCAAATGAACAGACAAAGTTTGCAAGAGAGTATGCCCTTCATTATTCAACATGTCTAGAATTCGGTGCTGGCGAATAAGTTTCTCGTTGGCAAGAAAAGTATCTTCTTCTAACTGGGCAATCATCTTCAAGTCATCTTGCCTTGCCTTAAAAGATCTCAGAGTCAAGCTGAAAGTAAGGAAAAGCTCATTGACAGCAGGTTTGAGCGCACGACATTGTGATGAGCAAGGCAAGTGAGCCAAGAAAGCAAAAAGAGCTTTTACTTCATCCTCAGCGGCCGTGTCGTCACAAATGGTAGCATATCCTTCTTCTAATAAGTCATGGAGTTGCGACCATTTGGTGTAAACAAGGTGATATCGGTCATTAGACCTGTTCGACGGACCACTTGAGGCACAAACAAGGTTGGTAAAAACCACCAACGGGTTGACAGGAATACCTTCGATGCGACCATCTGAAGCTAGTGAGTCATCTGCGTTAGGAACAGAGTTAACAAATCATGACTAAATGCGGTCGAGAAAAACAAAAGCTTAAGCTTACCTTCATCAGGTGTTAATTCGACAATGACGTTTGACGCGGATAATGGGGAAGGATTCTTGAAGGGAAGCAATAGGCCTAATGGAACTCGGTAAATCCTTGAGAGAATGTCACTGACGACATTCGGGAAAAGAGAAAGTTGATAATCGGCCCACCACCGGTCAAAGGACATCAGGCTACATAGATGACCCGAGAAATCGATGATGGTAAAACATTTGTAAACAACTTGGGAAATTTCCATATGGCATGATAGATCCGAACTTGTGTCTCGATCAGGGGAGAAAGGAAAATTCATCGAAGATATCATCGGCAACAGAATACCCTTGGTAAGCCCGAACTGGCGAGCACAGTAATGGGGATTGTACATTTCAAAACCAGTCAAAAATTTGCCTCCATTCGACAAGTTCAGGGTAATGTCAAACGGGGTCAAAACAGTCATCCAGAACAGATGTGCATTTGAACTTTCGCTAAGTGAGCTATAAATGATCTCTTCAACACGCAAGTTGAAAAAGTTAAATTCATCAAGAGACAGCATAACAAGAAGAAAATTTTCGAAAGCAGTGGAGCCACCTGGCACTTGTTGAAGTGCATGGTTAAATATCTCAAGTCCAGAGTTGTTGATGGATGGCCCTACTATTGAAGGATCCTCACCATGGAATAGTTGAGGAAAATAAATACAAAGCCAGCCATGCAGAAACCATAATGGACTGAAAAAAGGAGTTGAATGACCACTCATCAAAGAACTTTGTGCATCCGTTAAACCCTTGTATAATGACGCACGCATCATTCGACCCAATCCTACATCAACACCACATGACAGTGCACAGGAAATGTCGAGGAACTCTGAGGATTCTCGAAGAATGGGAAGGCAGAAGACGTATCAGCAAATCCATCATAGTAATAAAGCAATATGTTCCCTTGTCGAAGGAGTACCTATGGAATTGCTATGGTAACTCATAAACATGTCATAACGAGAATTGACGTAATGAAGTACGTCAGGATGGAATTGATCACCCACATGTCGGACGTTACAGTTGATGAAAGGTGAAAGATCGGTCAAGGACTAGACATCAAGAAGAGTGATAGTCACAGGACCGGTGGGAAAGAAGAAACAATGCGATGAGGGCGACTAGAAACAGCATATACTACCAATTAAACCATAGTTTGAAGGATCGATAGATATGCCACAGAATGTCAATAATTTATCGATCCTGCCCCTTTCCCACATGGAGGAAAAAGACCCCTTCAATCGTTGGTAGTGGCAGAAGAATTGCATGTCAAAGGATGGATGGTAGGCAAACCGATGATTATGAGTTAGCCAATCAGAAGCACAGATAAACGATCATCCAATAGGCAAGATTTCCTCACGATGGCGAGGGAAGCATTCTATTAGCATAAGAGGAGGAGGTAATCGTTTAAGTTGGGGGCCTAAGACAATATGACTGTTTCCAAGCTGACAGACCATATGGGAAAGGGATACATCCCCTTTATCTGCATAGCCTAGAAGACCATCAAGGCGCGACAAATGAAAAATTGCTTGGGAACCTGCGAAGACCTGATTCGCCATAATGAAGTGAGTTCATGACACCCTATAGCGTCTACGTTTATATAAGGGCCGAAGAGGAAACCAAGTTGAAATTATTGCGCGAACGTAGAATGGTGGTGGATATTTTGGCGCGAAAACAAGAAGGTGCTGAAGACAGTTTCACTAAGGATTCTTGGGATACAAGGAGTCTTTCACGTCCAAGAAAAGTTTATTCAAAAGGGACTCAAACCTCTTATTATGTACTATGGACTCACTTCTAGTCTGACGCCGGTAGGTCTCTTCCTGCGCAATCTTGACAAGATCTTCTTGCTTCTTTTCCTCTAAAGAAGCAATGGACTCCTTTAGATGATCTTCAATCATCGATCGACAAGAAAGCGTGGCATATCGACAAAGACATACCTCCTCTATTTCCTTCTCTATCGCCAGCCTCTACTGTTCAAGGGTTTGCTCTCTCTCATTTAATTCAGATACTTCTTTGGCAACATCATGAAGAGATTGTCACTCTGATTTACCAATTGGTCTGCTGCTTGAGTCTCAACACTGGAAGAGTAATCTACAAAGCTAGTCAAGGTGACTATCTGATCCCGACATTCCCTATAGTGAGAAAAGCCAGTTGAAAAGTTATCTGAGAAGCTTTTTAAGCGATGAGCCACATTTGAAGAGAGCAATGCAATAAATTCTTCCTTGATCAGCTCCGTCGTCACAAACTTGATGCGATCAAGCGCCAAAGGATTGTCCACAAACGAAGAAATCCTAGAAAGAAGAAGGTCTAAAGAGCATGATAAATTGAGCTTCAATGTGTTCAAAGCTTCTACGAATGGGGAAATACTCTTCTTGTATATATCATGAAGATCTGATGAATGAACAGATTCTCTAAAATAAGCTTGAATGTTCTCTAGTGATGCCTGAGCTATTAGTACGTCTGGAGCAATTTCAACAGACGGAAGATCAGTAGCTACAGGTGGCTGAGAAGTAATAGGCGCCGAAGAGAGAAAATCATCACATGATCCTTAATTATTGAAAAATTGCCGGATAAGTCTGTCTGATAGGGGGTGAGAGCTAGCAGTGACCTATAGTGAACTTCCAGAAATGACAAATTTGAAGTTCTCGGCGGTTCAATAGGAGCAGGTAACTTATTGATAAAAGAACCATCATCAAACTCTCCACCAGTTGGTGCAACAGCCGACAGAGGATCCTGAAGAGGAACGACTAATGATTTGTCAGTACCAATGAAAGTAATTGAGGGATCGATAGGAGGTTGAAGACGTTTCTTTCGATGAAGAGAAATAATGGGCTCGTAATCTTCATCATCTAGTTCATCATCTAAACAAATAGAGACAAGTAAGTATCCAGAATTTCAACAAGCTATTAAAATGAAAAGAAGAATCCTTTCCAACCTGTAGAGAAAGATGAATGAATGGGAACATCTTGTTGGGAGGCCTTCTTCTTGCCCTTCGAGTCCGTTTCTTTAAGAGCCAAACTGGTGAGTTTAATCTAATTTTCACTAAGACGTGAAGAAATAGCCGCTTCATAAGGACTTTCGAGGCTAAAAGATAACCACCAGGTCGTAAAATCTGAAGTAACTCCAGGACCAAATCGAAGGGTCCTAGTGATATTCTTAGAGAAACGTTGGTGCATCAGTGCCGTCACTTGGGCACATCAAGCGACAAAATCATCATCATCAATCCTATACGCCTTCTTGTCCATTAATGGAAAGTCCATGAGGTAAGGGATGGGCACAGGAACGGCTTGTTGAAGGTCAAATTGCTGAGCACAATACTGAGGAGAGAAAGGTTCGACCCAGGGTAGAACCTACCTTTAAGGCATAGTCGGATAGGGAGATCCTTGGGAGCAAGAAAATAGATCAGAAAATTCCCTGTTGACAACGGCCGTCAAATCAAAAGACGTCATTTAAAAGACATAAATCTTCGATTTATATCTTTTAAATGGGGTATTTGTTGACACAAAAAATTACCCTAGAGGTCACGTGACACGCGCATGAAAGAGGAATGATTGACTACGGATGGCTATACGCAAGACATATATAGGTTGACTACAAAGATGCCACGCGTACAGGGTAATTTTGGTGGTATTCATCCCAAAAGGTTGAAAGAAAAGGCACGCAAAAGAAGACACGATCAAAGCAGTTAGAGGATTTGGCAGCAATACCACAAAATGGAGCGAGAAAAGCACGGAAACTGTTAAAAGCCTTATCCACAGGAGCTATAGAAAGAAAACTGCTTGGAGCCTGAGGCAATGGTTGTTTGACGGTTACCATAAGAAGCCAAGTCGTCGAAGGAGAACGTGGAGGTCAAGGCAGTAACTGTTCGACGGTTATCAGGACACGCCTATAAATACTTGAAGGTATTAAACAAGAAGGGACACACGCATAGAACACAACAAACAAGCCTTTTATCTTTTCAATCAATCGTTAGTTTAGCCTAGTTGTAACTTTTAGATTCTCGTCGTCGATTCAATTCCGATGTGTTTCATATCAGAGTTAGGTGACGTCAATTAGATTTCGGCGTCTGCTCGCGTAGTCCAATACCATCGATTAATTTCTGGTGTTGTATTGGTTTCATCTACCCGTCTAGTGCCGTCGATTAAATTCCAGTAATGTATCCTATATTTCCACCCATCCGGTATCGTAAATTAAATTTCGACATCGTATCCCACAGTAAGGTTCAGCATCGTCGATTCAGTTCTTGTGTTGTATCTCAAGTTACGATTCCATCAAAGCAGTTCGATAAGTTTCATTGAAGTAGTCGTCAGGAGGTCTGTCGAAATCTTGTACTAGGTTGTCGAAAGACACATTTTTATCAATACATCTTGTATTTGACATTCTATGTCCAAAACTTGCCCGGAACCCTTCTTATTTAACGAACTGCTAATATTCGATAAAAGGAATTTTCCGCATTCCTAACCCTTTTGGGCGGGCTTCAACCTCTTGGGTCGAACCCTGAGAGACCCAATTAAGCCCGACTGAGGGAATTTTATGTGCAACAATATTAACTAGATTTTCATGCTTTTCCGAAATATCTCGACATCACTATCTATGCCTGTCCATTAAAATGTTCTCAAAATCAAAGTATTCAAAGGCTACAAGAAATTACAATAACATAGATTTTTACGGCCTAAGCTTTGGAAATCTTCATTTTGAGACAAGGCGATGGTAGGTAAACTTTTTTTTCTTACATTAATCAAGTATAAACTCTTGTTAAATGAAAGTGGCTCATTACATTCGAACTGGGAAACATTTTAAAACCCATGACATTGTGATGATTGATAAAACCCACAAGCATCTATTAATCACATTGGCCGAGGGTATAGGTGATTGATTAAGCATTGATTTAGCTCGTTTTTGCAACAAGGAAAACCTTTCACCGAAATTCATTCTTCGATTTTTATTAAGAAGGTTCTGTGGTTCAATTCTCAAAGATGTATGGTGAAAAATGACAATGGACGAAGATAGACGAATCGAAAATGGATTTAAGGTCAACAGGGGTTTGAGTTAAGTTACAGTACTCCTAAGAAAGCTTATAAATTGAAGATAAATTAAATGACTTTGTCAAAAGTAAAGATACGAGAAATGTAAAGACTGAAAGCTAAATTGCATACGAAATTGAGTTGTTTTGGATGTGTGTTGATCTATCTTCCTTTTCCTCTCTTCTGAGTATTTGTATTTCCTTGATCCTGATAACCGTTCAGTCAATTACCTTTGTATTTTGAAATCTTGAATCTTGGCGCCTTTAGTATTCTCCTTTCTACACACGTTCTTCACTGGCCTGTCCACCACAAGGTTACGAACTGCTTCCATGAGTTTGAATTTTGAATCCTTTTGAGTAACTTTCATGCTCACGATCCAGTCGTATCCATTATCTCGATGTCCTTTTTGTAACTCCTCATGGTTGTGGCCTTTTGATCGATGTATGACTCCCTTGGATCCATGAACTTTTGATAGTTATCCTCTGTGCTGTTCGGTAACTTACTGAATCATACTCAGTTACCGAACTTCGAAAAAAGTTCACCTCACTGCTTACTTCCAGAATATTGGTATCTTGATACTCATGGTTGACTTATTGATCCTCGGGAAGCTATTTAACTTTCTCTCTCGATTTGGGAAATGGTGACTCCCATGCTCACTTCTCGAATATTGGGGTCTTGGTAATCATTATTGACTTACCGATCCTTAGGAAGTTATTTGGCTTTCTCCACTTACTCGATTCGGGAGCTGGTGACTCCCATACTCATTCGGGAATTGTGTTTTTATTTTGGTATCAACAGATACCCTTTTAAAAGAATTAAAATAACTTTTAGTTCTTGTAAATACTAACGATGTTAAGTGACTTGATTTCCAATTTATCCGCGGTTTCGCCATCTCGTTTCGCGCGCTTTGTCTTTTCCACTCTTTTTATGTCAGGTTGATATACAAGCATTTGTCCCCACGGAATCTCGACTTTGGTTTTCTGAACCCCATCGTCTGTCTTGTGGCTCTTTTTCATCTTGTCAACCCCTCAAGACTCTTGGAAAGTATCATCAATTTAGGGCTTCAAGTGATTTCGACAAGACGTTTCATTTTTTGTCAGTACAAAATGATTACGAGGACTCTTTTATCCTCGGCCCTGCAGTTCGCCGTTCCTGTTCTGTTCCTAAAGAAGTCGCCAATCTCTTCCCATGGGATCAAGGTGAAACTCTCCCTATTCATGGATCATCCATGCTCGCTTATATCTGGTGCTCCCGTCCTTGTCATCATAGGGCTCTGTCCAAGTCTAAATTTGAACCTGACTTCTACCGACGGTACAAGCGTCTTTTTGCTTCTAAGATTTCTTCTTAGAATGATGCTCAAATTGATTCACTACGCCTTTGCTGCTTTGAGTGTCACCTCCATTATGAATAAATCAGTGCACTATCTTGCTTTTGATGGTCTTTTCTAACTGCTTCTTTTTCCCTTTTTTCCCAATGTTAATAACCTTGCTCGATATCCATTGTATCACCGGTCTCAATCCTTTGGGGGAAGACCCAACTACTATTTCCCCTACTATCTGTCTCGGATTTCGTAAGAAATCCGCAGACTCTGAATTAGCTTGTGGTGCTTTTATGTGGAAGTATTTCAAGGAAGACGGTCCAATTACTGAAGAGGAGCATATTGCCTTTCTTCTGTATTGGCTATACAAATTCTTCTTTTGCCATCCTATCATTCGAGTTTCTGACGAACTCTTAAGTATAGCTTCTGCTCTTGCTTCAGAAACTCAATTAGCTTTGGGGAAACTAACCTTAGCTCTCTTATACTGAGGCTTAACCCATCCCGCTTCCTCCATAAGTTCAATTGAGATTAGTAGAGATTTTGCTGGCCCTCTTTGGATTCTTCAAGCTTGGACTGCTTTCTATTTTCCTTCTTGATTTTCTCAAAATCCAGACATCAAGCTTTCATCAACCTTTATCCCAGATCATCATACTTGTCGAGCTTTGAGTAGAGGCTCAGTTCTACCTCTAGGGGAACCTTCCTCATATCTTCGATATTTTATTTCCTAGATATTGGACATTGAAGAAGAGCAGTTCTCTTTTTCTCCCTTTATCTCTCCTGAATTCTGCCAATACTTCCTGAATTTTATAAAGACAAGAGTGACTTCTAGCAAGTGGTCTGATCTCTGTTGACCTTCCAACCAGACTAGCTTCAAAAGGAAGATTTGGTGCCAGATTCGAAATTTATTCTCCTCAATATTGTGTGGGACAACTCGGGCTGATCCAGGGTATCCCTGTTCCTGCTCTCTATGCTTTCTCATTCTCCTCTTTCTCTAAGGATGCTACCAAGGCAGCATGTAAAATAGGCAACAATTCAACCTTTGAGGAGAACTCATTCAGGATGTATATGGCCTGTTCCCTGTCACCGCATTCGTACACAGTTCCAACTGAGTTTTGGCGGAATTCTCTAATTGGTGGCGCAAAGAATACTTCCCCACCGTCTTCACAGATAACCTGGACGTTATTCTCTCCAAGGTTGTGGACGCAGCTCCTTCCGTCCTTATTAAACAAGTTTGTACTGCTGGAGAATCGAGAGATCCTGCCAAAGATACGCTTGCCCCTTTCCCTTAAACACATGCTCTTTTTTGATAACTTGCCATATATATGATCAACCGTTTACCTTTACAGATAGCAGGAAGAGAAAGGCTTCAAACTCACCTATTTCACTAGATCTCCCAAAAAAGATCCCGACAAAGAAGATTGCAACTCATTCCTCCAAACTTCCTACTTCCAAAGATTCTCCCAAGAAGACTGCTCCAGACCAAACAGAGGTTTCTGATCCCGCACTGATGACTTATGCTCCTTCAAGAGAAATTCGCAGCCAATTAAAGCAATTTTGACTCCTTAGACCTGAAGAAGATAGAACAGTAATTGGCCCTATCTCTCCACCCGTTGAAGACATTCCTTCCATTCCTCTCACAAGTCCCTCTGCCGCTCTTACAACATAAGGTATCTCTTTTTCAGGAGTTGAAGGAAAAGAAACTATCTCTCGCAGAAGAGCCAATCCTTTCAAGAATTGAAGTAACTGGATTAGCTTCACTTTTAGGATCTAGAGACAAAGACAATCTTTCAGGTACTGAAGTAGGGACACCAATCATTCCTCCAGAGACTAATATGGAAGGCCTGACTTCTTCTACTGAAACTGGAAAAATATTAACTCCCTCTCCAAAGATTGAAGTGAGATATTCAAGGAAAAATTCATCTTCGACTTCAATTGGTAAGTCTTATTTCTCTCTTGTTCTTCTAAACAACCAATGTTCCCCACACTTTCAACCGATGTCCCCTGATTGTATCTCTGGGTACTAATTAACTATTGTTGTTTTAATAGGAAACCCAACCATCATTGAAGTTAAGAATTCATTTACTTCTATTGCTTCCACACATGTGGCGACTTTTGTTATAGTTGGTACATCTGCTTCTGCTTCTTCTCACGCTATGCCCTCAAATTCAGTTGACATCGGGATGGCACCACTGTCAGATCAAGAGAAAGCCAACTTGAGAGCTATACTCTCTGCTGATCCTTTTCACCTGCCTGCTGCTAATGAACCTTTGAGATCACCAACTGTCTTCGAGGATCCTATTCCATCTATTGAAGTTCCCAAGCCAATTGTAAAAGCTAAATGGACAGAATTTCTTGAGCTACTGCAGCCCGAGCATGGGAATTTAATCATTAATCCTTTCATAGAAAGCTGAGTAAAGACTCTCTTTCAAGAACTATGCTCAAGCAATCCTTCTTTCATTCTGTCTCAGGGATTTCAAGACAAAAACAACACTTTTGCTGCTAATTTTATGGATGCCATAAGTACTTTTTGGGGAAAACAGGACTAGACTTGCAACCTTGCTTCAAAGAGATCTAGGGGATACAGCTGCTCAAGATTTGGTAGCTCAAAAGCGTGAAAAGGTCCAAGTGACCATAAGCAGCATTGACGCAGAGGAAAAGATACTTCAAGATCTTGCTGAGAAGAAGACGCAGTTGGAAGCTACTATGATAGAGAGATGAAATTCGATAGTAGGCAATGAAGAAAGAAGAGACATTTTCTATGCTGAGATTAAACGAAAACGGCAAAGATGTGCTGAACTATTCACAGAGGTAGAATCCACTCAAGGAATTGCCAATGTCCAGGAAAAGCGAAAAGTAGAGATAATTAAAGATATCATTGACCTAGAGCTTGAACTTAGGCTTATTGTAGATGAAGGAAAAGCTCTCTTGGCTGAATTGTAACGTTCCTTTCTACTTGAGTAGCAACCATCTCTTTGTCTCTGTCTTTCTTTTAACCTGTATAATCTCCCGATTCCGTAATTTCCCGATATTCCAAATTGTTGATTCTGAATGTCCCATGTTTTTCACTAATTAGTAATCATAACGTCCCACTGAACCACCAAGAAGTAGAAGCTCTTGTCACTGAGCCAACATGATGACTCATTCGGGAACTTAATTTTTCCATGTTTTCAATCGCAATAAGTCCAACGGAAGTAACTAACCACTTCACACGCACATGGCTACGTTTCTCACTTTTACACTCTTTCTCCGAGAAAAGCTCAAACACGTCGCTGCCTTATAATCTGCATTATATCTCTGACCTTCGACAAGTAACCATCTTGCAAAGCCTGTCTTTTGAATATACAACTCAGGCTATTATGTCTTCGCATGACTCTTCATCTCAATTGCCTCTTTGGTCTCAACCAAGAGGACATCTTGGTGTTCACGAAGGTGGACTCCTTCAATTTTTGGACTCTTTCTAACCCGAGCTTTGACAATCATTCCTCTTTTTTCTGAGCAGGAGCATCTTCCTTTAGCCGGTTGCCCAAGGATGATCGATCTTTGTGGAGGTGACTACATAAACTACTATCCCAGGGACGCCATGCTTTGCTGCTGAGCCACAAACATAGGTTGGAAGTTACTGAGCTGACAGACATCTTTAGGTCTATGATGTTCTTGTCTGCAGACTCTGTCTTCTTGGACTTGGTGTGGGAATTGTGCTCTTTATTCCCTCCTAGCTTCGACGAATTTGTGCACAATGTCAAAAAGATTTGGAGCCTTGAATCTCTAATCGTGGAAGTTGATGCCCTTAAGCTCTAGGTTATGGAAGAATCTTTCCCACGGCTCTGAAACAAAGATCACTCAAGCCAAGCATTCCTGCATTCAGGCCAGAGAAGACGTTGGGATGACGCATCACCTTCTCGATTTCCTTCTTAATCATCGTCGTGTGGAACGGAGAATACTCAGAGAAGAGATTTCCCGTGTTAGATCCATGGTTGAAACCTCTTCCAGTAGGTACCGACAACTGCTTCGGGAAGCTTGGGAAAAGTTTGAAGCTGTTCAACTCCACACACATCGCTTGGCGTATCTCAAAGAGCAATAGTCTGAGCTTCATTGTGACCTTACATTACATTCTAATCTTGTAGCCCAGAATTTTAAGCTTGTTAAAGACTTGAAGGCTTTCGTAATCAAGATCAGAATGTATTTTCAATTCTAATGAATGCATTCTCCTTGCGTTTCCCAAATTGATGGATAATATTTCTTCAAGAATCTTCCATTGATAGAATGAGATAACTCTTTTCCTTCGCTGTCCATCGGTCTGTGTGTATTTCCTCCGAGTGATTCGGTAACCAGATAAGGTACTTCCCAATTTGATGACCACTGAAATGTCTATCTTGCTGATTGATTGGCAGAACCGCTTTCCACACTAAGTCACCTGTGGAAAATCGTTTTACCCTAACCTTCTTGTTGAAAGCTCTGGCTACTCTTTTCTTTTGAACAATCAATTGATCCAAAGCTGCTACATGAACCTCATCTAAGTCATCCAATTAATGTGCATCCGGTCCCTGTAATCCTCAGGCAATATTTCATTCTGCAACCGCAGTCTCATTAACTGAACAGTTATCTCCATTAGCATCACTGCTTCTTGTCCATATGTAAGCATATAAAGACTAACTCTAGTGCTTGATCTTCGTGAAGTTCTGTATGCCCACAAAACTGTTGATAACAACCCATCCCACTCTCTTGAATTTTCCTCCAAATGTTTCTTAATTAAGCTAATCACCACCTTATTGGTAGCTTCAGCTTGCCTATTTGCTTGTAGATAATATGGCATAGAATGCATCATCTTAATTCATTTTCATCGGGTGAACTCCATAACCTCACTCCCAATGAAAACTGTCCCTTGATCTGCAGTGATTGACTCAGGCAAACCAAACCGATGAATGGTGTTTTCCTGAATGAACTTAATCACCGTCCTTTGATTTATGATCTTTTATGGAACCGCTTCCACCAATTTTGTGAAATAATCTATTGCTAGGAGAATAAAGTTATGCTTGTGAGAAGGAGGAGGGTAAATCTTACCGATTATGTCCATTGCCCAACCCCTAAATGGTCATGGCTTTATAATAAAATGGAGCTCCACAGCTGGGACATGTTGTAATGGACCATGTTTTTGACATGAATGACATGCTTTAACATAATCGATGCAGTCTTGCATCATAGTAGGCTAAAAATATTCATACATTTTCAGTAACAACTTCATTTTGATCCCAGCTTGATGAGCTCCACATAAACTTTCATGCGTTTCCGCCATGCCCAACTTTGCATCATCTTCATCAATGCATCGTAGCAACAACCCATCTAAAGACTTTCGATAGAATTCCTCCGCTACTATCACATACTTTTAAGCTTGTATCCTTAGCATTCGATCCCTTAAATCAAGATTCTTGAAGTAAACTGTGAAAGGTTGTCTTCAATCTTTCTCCCTAACCACCTCATTGAATGTTATTGGTATCTCTTTCTATTCAATGAAAGGTATCGATAGTGTAATGGTAGTTGCAATGCTAGCCAATTCTTTTGATATTTTATATCCCGAAACCATTTGTGCCAATTTGTTGGCTTCATAATTCATTTCCTCCCCACATGGTCAATATCATAATCTTTAAATCGACCTAACTATTGCTTGGCTAAATAGTAATAGCCAATCAAATTCTCATTCAAGCATTGATATTTTGCCTTCAATTGCTTAACCATCAACTGTGAGTCATCAAATATTTAACAAACTGAACTCTTAGCTCAATCAATATTCCTAAGCCTGTTATCAAGGCTCATACTCAACTTGGTTATTGGAGCATTCAAAATATAGCTTATACACACATCTTGTATGTCCCCCCATGGAAGAAATCAATACAACTCCTGCTCCAACTATATTGTTAGCACATGACTCCTCAAAGTACATAGTCCACGGCATCGCTAGGCTAAGATTTTGCTCATTATCTTCAACTTGCAAATCTGGATATTCAGTAATAAAGTCGGTAACAGCCTGCCCTTTAATTGCTTTCATGGATATGTATACCAAATCAAACTCAGATAGGATAAACGCCCATTTGGCTATACATCCTTTTATAACAGGCCTTGATAACATATACTTTATTACGTCGGTTTCACCAAGCACATGTACTGTAGTTGGCAACAAATAATGTCTTAACTTCATACAAGAAAAGTACAAAGATAGACATAATGTTTCTACCGCGGTATTTCTTTTTTCAATATCAGTTAATGTTCTGCTCATATAATAAACCGCATGTTTTTTCCATTCTCATTTTCTTGTGCTAGCGAACTCCCGATAGTTATAAATACAACTTCAAAGGCCTGCCAGCTTTTGGCAGCACTAACACAGGAGAATTGGTCAAATATATCTTGATTGCATCAGACACTACTTGTTGTTTTTCTCCCCATGTGAATTCTTCATGGTATTTGACTTGCAGGAGCTATGTCATTGGCTCTATCTTCCTAGATAAGTTGGCAATGAATCTTCTAAGAAAATTAATTTTGTTGATCACCATTTGAAGCTGTTTCTTTGTCGTTGGATGTAGGAGCACTGTGATGGCCTTTGCTTTGTTTCTATCAATTTTGATCCATCTTTGATTGACTAGAAATCCTAGAAAGTTTCCTGCTCGTACTCCAAAGGCACACTTAGTTGGATTCATCTTCAGCTTGTATTTCCTCATCCTAATGAAAGTTTGTTTCCGATACTCCAAATGTTTTTTCATAAGACTTAACCACTACATCATCAATGTAGACTTCTAGGAACTTGCCGATCATATCAAGGAAGATAAAGTTAATAGCCCGTTGGTAGGTAAAAGTTCATAGCCCGTTGGTAGGTAGCCCCTGCATTTTTCAACCCAAAAGGCATGACAACCCATCGAAAAGTCTCGGTCGTACCTAGGCATCTAAAAGCTGTCTTCGGGACATCCTCGGTTGCAATAAAAATCTAGTTATAGCCTGAATGGCCATCCATTAGAGACAACATCTCACTTCCCGATGCTGAATCTACAAACATATCTACCATAGGCATCTGGTATTCATCCTTTGGAGTGGTACTGTTAAGATCCCGAAAGTCTATACAGACTCTTAACTTCCCATTCTTCTTCTTCACAAGAACTATATTTGAAAGCCACTCAATATACCTCGCTATCTCAATGAACTTTGCATTCAGAAGTTTCTCGATTTCTTCATTGACTTTATCCACCACATTTGGTGCAAACTTTCTCGCTGGTTGTTTGTGTGGATGAAATCCTTTCCTGATAGAAAGGCGATGTTCCACGATATCCCTTGAGAGACCAGGCATTTCATGATAATCCCAGGCGAAGCAATCTTTATACTCTTTGATCAAATTAATCAAATCTTCTTTGATGCCCCATTGCAAGAAAGTGTTGATGTACACTAGACGGTGACGGCCGAATTCTTCATTATCAACTTCCAGCAAGGGGTCTTGAGCCTATATTACTCTGTTATTTTCTTTGATCGATAAGTCTTCCCACTCTTCGATGCAATCTGGAGCTTTAAGACTTTGCTGGGCTATCTCCACCAAGTACACAAAGTACTTTTCACAAACTTCTCGTAACAATGACTCGCTTTCCATAAAGACAGTGAAAGTCTTCAATTGCCAAGCTTAATTTAGGGACTCATTCAATCTTCTGGTTCCCAAAGCGGCAATAAGCAAAGGATTGTGAGTCTGTCCTTGGTAGCTCTATCACATTACCTTTGTAATGATCTGACACTCTTGATGGACCTCGGTCCAACCTATTGAAGCAAGTCCCGAATTTGCTTCAATGTACTCCACTTTTTTTCCATTCCAAAATGCCATCACTTGGTGAAGGGTTGACGGCACACACTGGTTAGCATGTATCCAATCTCTCCCTAGCAACATGTTGTATGAGCCATCAGAATCTATTATGAAGAAGGTATTTTTTGATGTTTTAGATCCTATGGCTAAGTCAAGCACGGTTACCCCCTTGACTTTAGTAACTTCTCCAAGGAAATCTAATAACTGGATATTTGACGGGATTATATCCTCATCCTTCTTTCCCAACTTCTCAAAGGACTAGTATGATATCAAGTTTAAAGCGGCACCTACATCTACAAAAATCTTGCCTACAGGACGACTGTTTACCTTGCCTGAGATAACCAAGAATCTCAAATGCTTACCTTGTCCAATGATATCTTTTCAAATTTGATGGTCTCCTCTTCAGAAAACTTGAACTCTGCCATTGCTACTTCTTTCTCCGAGATGTGCTTGGGATCTTCTTCCACCATAAAGGATGTTCCATACTCAGATGAAAGCCTTGCATGAACCATGTTGGTTCTCATTGGAGAATGACACTCCTTTGTTATCTTGGATGTCTTGCTCTGTAACTTTTTCTATCCTCTTGTAGGGATCTTCTATCATCTCGTTCTATCATTCCTCGTTGCTTGGAATTGAGCCTTACATTAAACTGTCCCAATTTGACTGCCTGCTCTTGGATTCCTTTTCCCTTCTTCTCCTCAAAGCGAGAACTACTTTCTTGATCAAATTTAGGAGCTTTATCTGGTTTGGCATATTCTCCTTGATAGGGGTTTCACCTCCAAACCCAATTTCATTTCCTCGCGGAGGAACTGGATGTTGATATTATGATTTTATTTTGATAATTTTCATAACTTCTCTGTCTGCTCTTTATGCGCCGAAAGCGTCTCTTAATAGTTCGATAAGATGCCTGACCATGTTAGCTTGCTATCGACCATTTGTTCTCAGGAAGGTCGTGTGGAATCTTAACAGTCTTTTTCTTCCGAACATCCTATGGAGCTGGGTTAGGTGGAGAATCATAAAACTTATATCCCCAACTAGATGGTTCATGGGCGATGATGGAGGTGAATAATCAGGTGAATTACCATAGTACACCACATATTCAAATTTCCCAATAGGTTTTGCAAGTAAACCTACTTTGGGATTTATATCTTTGCCAAAGACTCTTCTTCTTCTCAAGCTTTGGTGGAATTACTTCATCCTTTTAGCCTTGCTTCTTAGTCTTCTGAGTCGAAGAGGCTTGACTCGGTAACCTGGGTTCAAACTTCTTTGTCTCCAAATGGTGATCGGCAACTTTTCCTCTCCATATCTAACATTAACTGTCTTTGCTAAACCTTTCCTCTTGTTGGTTGAGATGATAAGTATTGGCTTGATACCACCTCTGACCTTATTTGTTGTCTACCTTGCCTGCAAACAAAAGATCCTGATAGGTACCTTCCTCCAGTTCCTCTCATGACCTGAAACCTAGGAACTTCCCAATCCTAATTCCTCAATTCCTGTTTGCAGTGAGCACAGTCTTCTATCATCATATCCCGATGACTTATGAATATTGACCATGCTGATCATTTCGGGAAAGGGTCTGTGTCCACTTTTATTGGAGCTTTGGTTTTATCCTCAGCAAATTTAATCTTTCCTTGCCTGATTGCTTCTTGAATTTTCTTTCTAAAGACAATGCAATTCACTATATCATGATTCATGGAGTGATGCCACTTGTAATATCTCTTCCTGGCCAAGTCCTGTTTGGATGGAATTTCTTGATCTTCAACCAACTTGATCATGCCTTCCTTTAACAACAAATCAAATATCTCATCCAACTTGAAAATGTCGAATGAGTAATTATTCGTCTCTTTTGCCTTAAACTTGGATACATTTCTCACCTTTGCTGGTTTAAGAGCTGGACATACATATGGTTTCTCAAGCACCATAGTTGCACTGCAATCTCATTCTCTTCTTCAGCATGCTCATTGAACTTTGAGCTTTTAGCCATGGCCACCATTTGCTTGTTGTCTTTACTCAGCTTCTTGTCTTTCTCTTTCAGCAAGTATTCATACTTATACACTCGAGCATTCATTTGAAAGAGATCATCAAAGGCTTGTCTCTCAAACCTTTCCTTCAAGTTAAACTTCAACCCATTGAAGACTAGATCAGTGAATTCCCTTTCAATTAGAGATGCTATGCATATGTTCCTTGACTTCTTGAAACAAGCAATGAACCGATCCGCTGTCTCAGTAGTGTACTGGTACATCTTTGCAAGATCGGCAACAGTCACTTCAGGCACTGATCGGTAAAATTGAGAGTAGAACTGCCTTTCCATCTCAGCCCATGTCTGGATCGAGTTTGCAAGCAAATTGATGTACTAAGTGAATGCTGTCAAAGATAGAGACAATGGGAACAATCTCAGCCGTAGATACTCATTGGTTTCAACCTCACTACACTGTGCTAGGAAATGACCTACATGTTCCACAGTAGATTGGTCTTCTTCTCCTATGAACACAACAAAATTCAGTGTTTTGAAACCTCTTGGATATGGGATGTCATCCACCTAATTTGGATGTGATTTTTTGTACACAGGTCTCGAGGACTCCTCTCTCGGCTCCCAGTTGTTGTATCACCAACTTGGCTACTTGGTTTGGGTTCCATGGCCTTGTATTCTGTTGACCCAACCATGGGTCCTGTCCCCAATGGTCAACTTGTTGATGCCTATTCACCCTTGGTAATCCATGTTGAAGTTAACGGGTGGTGGCTATAGTTGTGGTTATGGCCTATAAAAAGGATTCTCTACTATATGTGGAAATGGCTGGGCCATAGGAGGCCTTAGAGGTTCAGGATTTTGAACATTTGGTGGCGGCGGCGGCAGTGTGTTCAACATTGGGTGTGGGTTTTGAATTGTCGGGTTCACCATATTAACTTCAACGGGAGCGGTCTGTGGAACATTATAACCGTTCACTCCATTTACCAAATTCGTTGGTGTCGGGTTCTTTGGCCTTGGGATGATCCTTAACGGCTGTTGAAAATTTTGTCCCTCATAACCATTATACCCAGTGTTGGGAAGTCCCGACATAGGAGGATGTGGCACGATGCTTAAAGAACTGGTGAAAAAAGGTAGAACTTGAGAAGACAAACTTGGATGTGATATTACCTCATTCATAACATTAATCACCATTGACTTCATCACATCAGTCGCATGGCGCACCATGTGATTGGTAAGTTCATTCTGTTGTTCCTCGGATATCCTTTCATCGTAGCTACCAACGTCGCGTCGGATGCTAATGCACAAGTTTGTTCCCCAGTTAACAGCCATGGTATGTCGGCATTACTATAGGCTTCTCCATCAGCCTGATTGGTTGTTGAATGCTCTGATCATGTACCATCATTAGGATTGTTGACATTGTCAACAAATACTATCTCCGGTTGGTTTCTAGTTACCACCGTTTCTTCAAATCTCACCATGAATGTCCCACTGGCCATGCCAAAAAGTTGTTCGCTTGTTTTTACAATAAGAAAAAACTTTCACCAAAATTCATTCTTCGATTTTTATTAAGAAGGTTCTGTGGCTCAATCTTCAAAGAGGTATGGTGAAAAATGACAAGGGACGAAGATAGATGGATCGAAAATGGATTCAAGGTCAACAAGGATTTGAGTTAAGTTACAATATTCTTAGGAAAGCTTGTAAATTGCAGATAAAACAAATGGCCTTGCCAAAAGTAAAGATACGAGAAATATAAAGGGCTAGAAGCTAAATTGCATATGAAATTGACTTGTTTTGGACGCGTGTTGATCTGTCTTCCTCTTTCTCTCTTCTGAGTATTTGTATTTCCTTGACCCTGATAACCGTTCAATTAGTTACCTTTGTATTTTGAAATCTTGAATCTTGGTGCCTTCATATCCTCCTTTCTACACACGTTTTTCACTACCCTGTCCACCAAAAGTTGGTTATGAACTGCTTCAATGAGTTTGAATTTTAAATCCTTTTGAGTAACTTTCGTGCCTATGATCCAGTCGTGTCCATTAATCTTAATCTCCTATTTGTAACTCCTCATGATCATGGCGTTTTGATGGATGTATGACTCCATTGTATCCATGAACCTTTGACAATTATCCTATATGTTGTTTGGTAACTTACCGAATCATACTCATTTACCAAACTTCGGGGAAAGTTCACCATGCATGAACTCGTTTCATGATTTATGGATGAGCTGGACAGGATTTTCACCACTAACTTCACACCTCTATTTATAACTGATCCCCCCGAGCTCTCTCACTAACATAACAAGTCGGTCCACCTATTCTTGAAAGGTAAAAATTTGAGGAAAAAAGTTGCTAAATATGTATTTCTAGGTCAAGCCGGGTAATTTGCATAGGATATGAATAGGTCAAAGTGGATTAAATAGATCAATTTGCATTGGACTTCTTTTCGATCAGAACCAAATCCAAGCTGATCCATTCTTGATGGGTCTAATCACATGCTATCTCACTTTGTATAAGATTTTGGGGGCGAATTTGGGTTACATTGCTAACATGTTCTTCAATCATCGGACTAGAGTCTTGCCTTTGCCGAATCCAGTTTGAACCAAATTGTCCACTGTCGCTTTTGCTTATTGCTCAATCGACTTAGGTTGCTGCCTTTGCTAGGGGTGATTGGTTCTAAGATAGGTTGTTATCACCCTAGAATCGAGAGCCATCCGCTAAGGACCGGTTCTACATAATGCAAACCGTGAACCATCCGTTTCTTTCATGGATCCATCCGAGAACCGAACAGTCAGTCCGGTCCGGTTTGTAGTTGGATCCCGATTATGGTCCTACCGAGGAAATTAGTCCCTAACTATTGAAGGAAGATAATTCAATTTGGGACTTTGGCATTGCATTCCCTACATAACACTCATTCCATATCACAAAAATCTTCCTTCAACATTTCTGATTAACTCATTAAAGAAAGTCTTTGACAGCTAAAGTAGTCTCATTTACATTGTGAACATTCACAGAGAAGCATTGCTTCTAAATTAGAATAGCCAACCTCACTTTATTCTGAGATGGATGCTTTGAAAAAATAGAAAAATATGACCACCACCACAAAGGTGATGTGTGATAATATTGGCTTCTCTTGACGGCATTCTACCTGCTCATCGAGTAAAGAGAACGAAAATACATCTATACTAGATAGGTGCTTAACTTTTACAAAAATCGTGACAGTATTGCATCATGGACAAAAGAATATACATTCACATTATATAAATGAACCGGTTCATTGGGTTGGTTGGATGGTTCCCACTCGAAATCGAAAACCAAACAGATATATGTCGGTTCTAAAAAATGGAAATCGAAAATCGAACATACCCGTTGATTACCATCCAAAATCAGCAAGTTTGGTGCAGTCTGATCTGATTTGGTTGGATCATGATTTTTTTGTTCACCCTAGCCTTTGTTGTCCTTGCCTTCATGCTTTTAATTCAATTGCTGCATTGGGTTTCTTATTATGTGATCTTATGAGCTCATCGGTGCACCACCTTGATGTGGAAGTAGAACTACCAGCCGTGCTTATACCCAAGGCACGTTATTGCCTGCCGGGTCGTCATTACGCGAATTGACCTTTAGAATCGAGTGCATAAGAAATATGCAAAGAGGGAAAAATGAAACTTGCATATGTTCTCTATATGATCATCAAGATAAGCATGATTGGAGAAACAGAGAATTTTTTAGATATATGAAAAATCACGAGAGATATGGAATATATTGTTGGAGAAACAGAGTTAAAAATAACAACTCTATTTTATAATATTGGAGGACACTCAAAATTTAAATGACAATAGTAAATGTAGGCAAACGGCCTCAAACATCGAATCTGTAAATATATTCAATTGGCAAAGACACGAAAGTTAATTTGGTAGAAGCACAAATACTAAGTAGGCAGAGGCACAATACTGAGTCGGCAGAAGCACAATACTAAATTGGCAGAAGCACAAACATTGAACAGAACCACAACAGTATTGAAAAAATTGAATTGATACAAATACTAAGACCTGTGTCTAACACAGTTTCCTTAAAACAGATTTGTCCCCTCCCGTATGTACTTTGAGGTTTCGTGAACGTTTGTCTCCTAGGATATAATGGTTGGCAATAGTAGAGGCAAGCAAAGTACTTCAAAGTTTTCGGCGAACTTGAATAAATAGTGAACACTGTTTGAAACAATGTAAATGTAGAAAATTGAAAGAGAGGGAAAAATATTTTTTCGTACTAGTATTTTCTTTTTCTTTTTACATAGAATGTGAAGTCACTTATTTATAGGGTAAATGAGGTATTTCAAAAATAAAGGAATAACGGCTGAATAAATCTGCCATTATAACTTTAATTATGTAACTACAAAACCATAACAGCAGAGCCATAATGGCAAATCCGTTATGCTTCTGTAACAGTAGCAGAGGCATAACAGTAAAGCCGTTATGCTTCTGTAACGTAGACCATAACAGTAGAACCGTTATGTTTCTATAATGGCAGTAGAGCCATAACAGCAGAACCATTATGCTTTGTAACGGCAACAGAGCCGTTATGCATTTAATTTTGTAACCACATAATCATAACAGTCGTTACTTAGTTAATGCCATTAACATGCCGTTAATTAACTCAACATATGTTACATAAAATTTGTAGCAGTTTGAATTGGAAAAAATTAAAATATAAGGCAAAATTAGGCTTGTCGCGAGGCCCACTTTCCGGTCCTACATTCCCGTACGAGGGTCGTGCGCTTGCACCCAAGTTTTAACTTATTGAGTTTTTGTTGGAGTTTGGGATTTGCTCCCCCTGCGTGTGCGCACGAGGTATAATGCATGTGTTATGAAAGTTTCCACTCTAAATGAGTGTAACTTTATATAAATCACCCACAAGCTTCTTCTTTTTTTTCCAATCTAGGACTAGCATAATTTTTCTTCCCACTTCAAACTCAACGGTGCTCTTTGAGAAATAATTTTTCATTCACTCACCCATAAAAAAATCTCATATTTTCCAATAATCCCCTACATAAATAAAAAGCTATTTTGGCTTTAACTATGTGACAAATGAAACCGGCATATGATAGGTAGGTGTCACCCTTTGAACCTTCCCTTATGAAAGTATATTTAATTATCAGTTATCCAGTAAACATGATGTGCTTGAACTGTACTGCTTTCTTAGTAAATGACCCATACACTTCACAAATGAATCGTTTAAATGTTTGTTCAGTTCTCATGGATATGTTCGTTTTGGCCCTGAACATCATCTTGGTTCTGCGAGAGTTTTTAGAGAATTCAACCCTAAAAAAAAGTTTCTCATTCAAAGCGACCCTTCTTCTCTTTCACATAGGTGATCACTTAATCTTGAGTAATTGGTTTACTCCACTTAAAGATCATTAAAGTAATAATTGCTATCCTTTTTCTTATAACCCACACAACAATTTGTTTAAGTTGGGGATGTCAAGTCACTGATATTTTATAGGAATGGTTTAAGGGATAAACTCCCACAATGATATCACTAAGTTCATATAATTAGGTTGTCCTTTTGAACCTAGATCTTGGAACCTCCAGTCACCTAGGTTAGGTTTTCCTTTATATCAACTTTCCTATAATGGGCTTCAGTCCCATACCTATTGTCGATGTTTCAACTAGCTCTCTATTTAACCCTTTAGTTAGCGGATTCGCAATATTTTCCTTTGACTTTACATTGTCAATAAAGATAATTCCAGTTGAAAGTAGTTGTCTAATGGTATTATGTTTACGACGTATATGTCTAGACTTACCATTATATATGTTACTCTATGCTCTTCTAATCGATGATTGACTATCATAATGTATACTAATTGGTGGCACATATTTTTGCCATTTTGGAATATCTTCTAAGAAATGGTGTAGCTATTCAGCCTCTTCACCATATTTATCCAAAGCTATAAACTCATATTCCATTATGGATCTGGCTATAACAGTTTGTTTACAGGATTTTCAAGATACAGCTGCATTTGCCAGTGTGAATATATAACCACTAGTAGATTTTAAGTTTTTTATATCAGATATCCGGTTCGCATCACTATATCTTTCTAGAACAAATGGATACCTAGTATAGTGCAAGCCATGATTCCGAGTATACCGTAAGTACCTAAGTACTCTCATTATTGCTTTACAATGTTCATCACTCGGATTGCTCGTATATCTACTCAATCTACTAACCATATAAGCAATATCTGATCTAGCACAACTCATTAAGTACATTAGACTTCCAATAATTATAGAGTATTCTACTTGGAAAATACTCTTTTCTCTATTCTTGTATAAATGAAGACTATTGTCTAATGGTGTTGTAGCAATACCAGAATCATTCATGTTGAATTTTTCAAGAATCTTGTTCACATAGTGTGACTGGTTTAAAATAAAAACTTCTGACGTTCTTGTGATTTTAATTCCTAAATCACATCAGCAAGTCCAATATTTTTCATGTCAAATCTTGAATTCAATACATTCTTGGTAGACTTGATCATTTTGTCATCACTACCAACAATGAGTATGTCATCTACACAAACACATAATGACATATCCATTTTCTGTCTCTTTAATGTAAACATATTTATCACATTCATTAATCTTAAATACATTGGTAATCATTGCATTATCAAACTTTTCATGCCACTACTTTGGCGCTTGTTGTAGACCATACAATAATTTCACCAATTTATAGACTTTCATTTCTTGTCCTGGAACTATAAAACCTTCAGGTTGTTCCATATAGATTTCTTCATCCAAATCACTACTTAGGAAAGCTGTATTTACATCCATTTGATGTACTTATAGATTTTGCAATGCTGTAATTGCAAGTATCATTCTAATGACGTTTATTCTTGTCTAGGAGAATAAGTATCAAAGTAATCTAAGCATTCTTGTTGTTTGTATCTTTTGATTACAAGTATGACTTTATACTTAACAATGGAGCCATCTACTTTCATCTTCCTTTTAAAGATCCATTTGGGCCCTAAATGTTTACAACCAGGAGGAAGATTCACTAGCTCTCAAGTATGATTTTGCAAGATAGAATCAACTTTACTTTTTATTGCATCCTTCCATAGAAGTCCCTCAGAAGAATTCACAGCTTCTGTATAATTTAGTGGTTCTTTTTCTAACAAATAAGTTAGAAAATAATTTCCAAATGATTTTTCCACTCTTGCTCTTTTGCTACGTCTCAGATCATGATTTTCATCATTCATAGTTTCATTCGTTCGTTTAGACGAACTTGATCCATCATTAG
This sequence comes from Rhodomyrtus tomentosa, assembly GCA_028455895.1. Classification (NCBI taxonomy): domain Eukaryota; kingdom Viridiplantae; phylum Streptophyta; class Magnoliopsida; order Myrtales; family Myrtaceae; genus Rhodomyrtus; species Rhodomyrtus tomentosa. The sequence goes on along the minus strand of JAPCWY010000003.1, from coordinate 39,223,051 downwards.
ATTTGTAAGGAAATATATCTTCAAAGAATGAAGCCTTCCTAAATTCCATGGTTGTATTCTTATGTACATCAGGAATTTTAGATTCATGCACAAGAAATCGATATGCATTACTATTATGTGCATAGCCTATAAAAACACAGTCCACCATTTTAGGACCTATATTAGTTTTCTTTGGTGTTGGAACAATCACTTTTGCAAGGCACCCCACACTCGTAAGCATTTGTAGGATGGCTTCTACCTTTCCATAGCTCATAAGGGGATTTATTATCTTTCTTTTGAGGTACCTTATTTAAAAGGCAATTGATTGACAAAATAGCTTCACCCCACATATTTTGAGGTAAACCTGAACTTAGTAACATCGCATTCATTATTTCTTTCAATGTGCTATTTTTAAGTTCAGCAACACCATTTGATTGAGGTGAGTAGAACACAGTTATTTCATATATAATTTCGTGTTGAGTACAGAATTCACCAATTGCTACTTCATACTCACTGCCTCTATCACTTCTCAATCTTTTGATTTTCTTATTAAGTTGATTTTCAACTTCATTTTTATAGAGAATAAATTTCTCTAAGCCTTCATCTTTGCTTTAAGCAAATACATATAGCAGTATTTAGTGCTATCATCGATAAAGCTAATAAAATTTTCATTACCACCTCTTGTTTGTATGAATTTCAAATCGTAAACATCAGTATGAATCAATTCAAGGGGTATGGTGCGTCTGTCAATCGATTGAAACGATGATTTCTTCTTGACACAGATTTCACATTTTTGCTTTGAATCAATTTGGAATAAGGGTATATGTTCCAAGTTAATTAATCTACGCAATGAATCATAATTTACATGTCCGAATCTACCATGCCATAAATTTGAAGAATCGAGCATATAAAATGAAGCCTTATTATCTTTATTGATAATTGTCATGACGTTGAGCTTAAAAAGCCCATCAGATATGTTTCCATTCCCTACATACATTCCAGACTTAGACAAAATAACTTTATCTGACTCGAACACCAAGCCAAATCCATGTTTGTTCAATAGAGATCCGGAGACCAAGTTCTTTCGGATTTCCGGCATAAATAGAACGTTGTTCAAAGTCAGCTCTTTTCCAAAAGTCATCTTCAGTAGTACCTTCCATTGGCCTTCAATAGCAGAAGAGACAGAGTTTCTCATGAAAATTTTCTCCCTATTTATAGGTTTGAAAGTCATGAACATGTCCTTATTAGGGCATACATGCCTAGTTGCCCCAGTGTCAATCCATCATTCCTTTGGATTGAACCCAACTAAGTTCACTTCAGAAAACATTGCATAGAGGTTTATGTTTGACATGTCTTTAATAATGTCATTCACCATATTTGTCTCAAAATTCTTCCTCTTTGGAAGTCTGCAATCCATAGATCTATGGTCTAACCTGCCACTGTTAAAACATTTTCCTTGAAACTTGTTCTTGGAAACTCCTCCTTTTGGTCCCAACTTTGGCTTGGCAACCTTCTTTCTCTTGTGGCCATGCTTATGCTCCACAACATTTGATTTAACTATAGTAGGATGAACCTTTTGCGTTCAGAGGCTCTGTTGTCTTTTTCAATTCGAAGTCTAACAATCAGCTCCTCTAGGTTCATTTCCCTTCGCTTGTGCTTGAGGTAGTTCCTGAAATCCTTCCACCTAGCTTCTCTATAATCATAGCCACTTAGAAGGTTTCGCTCAAGTTCACTCTTTCAGCCCGAATCTCATGCAAGATCACTTGAATTTCTTGCACTTGACTGATCACAGTCTTAGAATCCATCATCTTATAATCAAAGAATCGACCGACAACAAATTTCTTTGCTCTGGCATCCTCTGTTTTATATTTCTGGTCCAAGGATTCACATAACTCCTTTGCTGTCTTTATTGCACAATAGACATTGTCTAATGAGTCATGTAATCCATTCATGACATAGTTCCTACATAGGAAGTTAGAATGTTTCCAAGTCTCAATAGCATTGAAAGCTTGCTTATCTGTTTCTCCATCGAATACCGTAGGAGGTTCCTCAATCAAGAATCTCACAAGATTCAAAGTTGTTAAATAACACATCTTTTGCTGTCACCTTTTAAAGTCTGACTCGTTGAACTTTTCAGGTTTCTCACCATGGTGGAAAGAAACCGCAGCAAAAACAGAGGATGATCCATACATAAGTTAATGGATAGTAGAGGCAGAGCTTTTGGTGATGTCATCAGCAGAAACATCAACAACTTTTTTTCCAGTAGCCATTCGAATGGTAAGTGTTGAATAAAATCTGTTTTAAGATTGTTGGAGAAACAATGTTAAAAATAACAACTCTATTTTATAATATTGAAGGATACTCAAAACTTGAATGGCAATAGTAAATGTAGACAAACTGCCTCAAACATCGAATATGTAAATATATTCAATTGACAAAGACATAAAAGTTAATTCGGCAGAAGTACAAATACTGAGTCGGCAAAAACACAATATTGAGTTGGTAGAAGCACAACACCGAGTCTGTAGAAGCACAATACTAAATCGGCAGAAGCACAAACGTTGAACAAAACCACAACAGTATTGAAAGAAATGGAATTGATACAAATATCGAGGCTTGTGTTCGACACAGTTTCCTTAAAAGATATTAATCCCCTCTCGTACGTGCTTTGAGATTTCGCGAACGTCTGTCTTCCAGGACATAATGGTTGACAGCAGTTGAGGCAAGCACAACACTCCAAAGTTTTCGGTAAACTTGAACAAATCGTGAACACTATTAGAAACAATGCAAATGCGGAGAATTGAAAGAGAGGAAGAAATGATTTTTTGAAACAGTATGGAAAGTCACCTATTTAAAGGGTAAGTGGGGTATTTTGAAAATAAATGAATAACGACTGAATAAAGATGTCGTTATAACTTTAATTATGTAGCAACATAACCATAATACCAAAGCCATAATGGCAAAGCCGTTATGCTTCTGTAACGACAGTAGAGTCATAACAGAGAGCCGTTATGCTTCAATAACAGCAGTGGAGCCATAACGGTAGAACCATAACGATAGAACCGTTATGCTTTTGTAACGACAGTAGAGCCATAACGGCAGAACCATTATGCTTTGTAACGGCAGCATAGCCGTTATGCATTTAATTCTGTAACCACAAAATCATAATAGCAGTTACTAGTTAATGTCATTAACATGTCGTTAATTAACTCAACAGCTGTTACATAAAATTTGTAACGATTTGAGTTGGAAAAAATTAAAATAGAAGGCAAAATTAGGCTTGTCGTGGAGCCCACTTTTCGATCTTGCATTCGCGTATGTAGGTCGTGCGCTCACGCCCAAATTTCAACCTATTGAGCCTTCGTTGGGGTCTGGGATTTACACCTCCCTGCGCGTACGCGAGGTATAGCGCATGTGTTATGAAAGTTACCACTTTAAAGGAGTGTAACTCTATGTAAAGCACTCACAAGACTTCTTTTCCCAATGTGGAACTATCATACTTTCACTTCTCGCTTCCAATTCAATGGTGTTCTTTGATAAATAATTTCTCATTCACTTACCCATCAAAATATCTCATATTTTTCAACATATATATAATATTCTAAATATCTCTTCATACAGTTCTTTTCACAATCTATATAACCCAAGTCTCTCTTGTGATGCTTGGATTCGAAAGTTTATGCTTCCCATATCCTTTGACTATAGCATCGAATCTCCTCCGGATGTGGACAAATTCGAGGAATTGAAATTGAGGAATTGAGAGAGATCCTTTAATGTCTAAAGCATACTTTCGCGGGGCGCTGAACCTTGAACCTATGATACTAGCGTCCCCACTTCTAACCCATTTACAAACAATGTTTCATGCCTATTGGCACATCATGGTAATTAGATTCTGTTTTGGCTCTCGAGAGGTAACGTCTCGAAATTTCAACGTCTGCAGAATAACTGGATTCGATGAATTTAAATTATGAATTTCAGTAGGAAAATAAAATTGGATTTTTGAGGATTTAAGAGACAATCATTGGATTATTCTCCCCTCATCTCTTCCTGAGCACGATGGAATGCCACTAGTTGACCCTAGTGGAATGGTTGCTGGTCATTATGATCCAACTATTGAGGGTAAAACTATTGTTACACATCAAGATGCTGACTTGGTCTTTGTTCCTACTGGCGATAATTCTATTGGTGAACATCTGGGTGCTGCTGCTGTTGGCGAAGGAACAAGCAAAGTTTCACGGTTGGTCAGTCGTGACCCAAGGGTGAGCCGTAGTAGGGGGAGATTTGGTAGGAGGAGTTCTAGGGCTCCTTCAACCCATAAGGGTCCTCAAAAGGGTTACCTCAAGGGGGATAGCTCTTGGCCCCCAATAGCTGTGAAAGGGAAGCAATCTGCTACCAATGTCAACAAACCGAGAGGTGAAATTGGTCAACAGAAACCACAAAATTGGGCCAATATTGCTAAAGTTATGACTAAAGGTTATAACTTAACCTATGTAGCTCCAGTGTTGGAAAATGTTGAATCGATTGTGGACATCACTTCTGAGGTGGTAGCAAATGAAAACCCAATCTTGAAGGAATGCATTGTTGGATGCTTCTTGGGGAGGAAGATTTATTTTAAGCTGATTGAGGAAGCTTTAAAAAAGGCTTGGGGTAGTAATGTTGTTGATGTTCGACTTCATGAGAATGGTTTTTATTTCATCCACAATTCGGATGAAAGCTTCAGGAGAAAGGTAATAGAAATATGACCTATTTCCATTCTTAATAGCACCATGATGTTACAAACTTGGCACTCAAAGCTAAAGCGTATAAAAGGAGTGTATGATACCCTCCCGGTGTGGGTTAAACTGAGAGGTGTGCCACTATCTTTGTGGTCTTGTATGGGCATTAATCGCATTGCTAGTGCGCTTGGCAACCCCATCTATGTAGATGCTCAAACGGAACAAATGAAGAGATTATCTTATGCCCGTGTATGTGTGGGGATCAAGGCTTCTTCTGCTCGTCTGGATAGTGTAAAAATTAGGTGGGATGATGACCTGATCAACATCGGGGTGGAATATGAATGAAGCCCGCTTGTGTGTAACACTTGCTGTGTTTTTGGCCACAAAAGTGGCGTGACTGGTTTCCCCTATGCAGCAGCTATTGAGCCCTCTATTGTGGAAAAAACAGGCCACCCTAACAACTCCAATACTGAAGGTGAATGGCAGCAAGTCAAGGGGAAGAAGAGTCTTCAAAACAATGGAATTAGAACAAATCAGCTTCCTGGAGCTACGGCTTAGGTTCTGGAGGATCTTGTTACCTCTCATGCTGTGGATGCTGATATCCAGCTTCTAAAACAAAGTGGACCTGGAACCTCATCTGCTGCTGCTCAGCCGAGTAGACTTGGCTCCCCCCTGCTGCTATGAATCAGAACCTACAAGAGTCTCGCAATCCTGCAACCTCTTTGGTTCCAGTAGATTCCTCTACTGCTGCTCAGAAGCCGAGTGAACTTGGATCCTCCTTTACTGCTGCAAGCCAACACCTGGAAGACCCTCACAGCCCTACAACCTCCTTAGTTCCAGCAAGGGGTAGGCTTTCTCCGACTCATACTGTTAATGTCTCAACAAAACCTCCTCTCGGTAACCCCCTCTTAAAGCCTATCAAGCTGGCAGATCAGGTAGTTGCTGAGCCTCAACCCTTTCCTTTGGCTCAGTCTGCTTCTACCTGCTCCTTAACTTTGAATGATGCTATTGAGACGGTGAGCAACATTGGTAGCGACAATGAGGAGGATATCTCCTCTCCTTCTCTCAAATTCACTCGATCTCGTGCTACGGTTTTTGCTTTTTCTAGGGATCCCAACTTACTTCGACCTCAACCAATTGAGCAGATGGCTGATGGGGATGATGATGCACCCTCTGCTCCTAAGACTGGCCCAAAGTCTGGGAAGGAGAAAAGAAGGAAAAGATAGCTTCCTTATATCTCCCTCCGCGTATATATATAAATATTTTTTGGCATATGGAATATTAGGGGTCTGACTGACCCCCTAAGACAGGCTGAAGCTCGGAATCTTATTCAACATAATCGACTTTCCTGTGTCAATTTTTTGGAAACCAAGGTCAAAACGCCTTTTTTTGCAGAAATTTCAACTGGTTTAGTACTCGATTGGTGTTGGATAACCAACTATGACTACTCTCCTCGTGGCAAGATATGGATGGGTTGGAATCCTCAGGAGATTGATCTCCAAATTATCTCAACCTTGTCTCAAATGATTCACACTCGCCTTAAATTGATTGCTATGGACAGCTCCTGTATTCTCTCCATTATTTATGGTGATCACACTTTTATTGCCAGAAGACCTCTATGGGGTGACCTCATAAGGCTAAGTGAATCTCAAGAGCTGTGGATGGCGGCGGGTGACTTCAACGCCATTTGAGACCACACGGATAGAGTGGGTAGCTCAAACACTTAGATCCTCGCTTCCGATGAATTTGGGGACTGTCTACATCATTCCGGCCTTGATGATCTTCATTATGTCGGACATAGATTCACTTAGGCCACCTCTTCTGGCTCATCACAAAAACAAAGGAAGATTGACCGTGTTCTGGTAAATGAACAGTGGACTATACATTACTCTTATTCGGAGGCCATGTTCTTACCCCCGGAGATCTTTGATCATACCTCCGTGGTGGTTAAAATATTACCACCTTCAATTTCTAAGAAGCCTTTCAAATTCTTCTTATATTGGACTACACACCCTTCCTATAAGGATATGGTTACGCATGTCTGGGAATCTATCATGGATGGCAATCCTATGTATATCTTATGCCGGAGGTTGAAGCTACTCAAATGCCATCTCAAGGCTCTTAATAGGCGGAGTTTCTCTATCATCTCAAACTGAACCCATCAAGCTAGGTTGGCTTTCAACTCCATTCAAGATGCACTACAGCTTGACCTTATGAATCAATCTTTGGTAGATTCTAAGATGGAACATCTACGGATATTCTCCAATCTTCGTCTTCAAGAAAAATCTTTCTATAGACAGAAATCGAGAATTAGGTGGCTCAAAAAAGGTGATCTTAATACCAAGTATTTCCATCACTTTGTCAATAAGCAAAGACTCAAGAATCGAATTCTCTTAGTATTGGATTCGGCTGGGGCTACCTTGACCGAACCTAATCTAATCCAAGAGCATATTGTTAACCATTTTGATACTCTTTTCAATGGTCACCCGAATGTTACCAGGCCGCCTCTTTCTAATGTGGCTGGTCTCCTTGCTCATACTCTGGATGAAGACCAAAAACACTCTCTCTCCCGGATGGTCACTTATGAAGAAATCCGAGCCACGTTTTTTTCACTGGCCAAAGGCAAAGCTCCCGGTCCTGATGGCTTTAGTGTTGAGTTCTTCACTACCTCTTGGGACATAGTCAGCTTATCCGTTATTCATGCAGTAAAAGACTTCTTTAGAACTGGTAAGCTGCTTAAGGAAACCAATGCTACCATACTTTCTCTTGTGCCAAAATCTCCAAATGCTATGGCTATGCAAGACTTTTGGCATATTGCATGTCGCAATACGGTGTACAAGTGCATAACAAAGATCTTGGCCAACCAGATAGCTTCTATTCTGCCTTCCGTTGTTTCTCCTTCCCAAACTGCTTTTGTCAAAGGTAGAAAAATTAGTGACAACATTATGCTTGCGTAGGAGCTTTGGGCTGACTTTCACCGCGTGTCGTACTTATCAAAATGTACTATTAAAGTTGATTTTTGTAAGGCCTATGACACGGTGGATTGGGGCTTCCTAGAATTAGTCTTGAAGGCCTTTGACTTTTTGGATTTGACTGTCAAATTAATCATGGAATGTGTTTCCACGGCAAAATTTTCGGTGGCCATCAATGGAGAATTACATGGATTCTTCAAAAGTACTAGAGGGATTTGACAGGGTGATCCTCTGTCCCCTTATTTATTCACCTTGGTCATGGAAGTGTTCTCTCATATTATTCACTTCAAGACTACTTTGCCAGGCTTTAAGTTCTTCTGGAGATGCAAACTAAGCCGTGTATCACATCTCTTCTTTGCCGATGATGTGCTCTTGTTTTATGAAGGAGACCTACACACCATTCAACTCCTCAAGGATGGGCTAGACTTTCGAGACTTTGGCCAAACACTAATAAGAGCGACATCTTCATTTTAGGTGGTTCGACTACTTTGCAAAGCAACATTCGGCAATGCTTGAACTGTCAAGAAGGTACACTACCTTTTCGCTACTTAGGGGTTCCTGTCATTTTTTCGAGAATTTGTAAAGCTGATTGTGATGCATTAGTAAATGCAATTACTGTTAAAGCTCACTCTTATTCTCAAAGATTCTTGTCCTTCGCTGGCCGCTTACAGCTCATAAAATCGGTGCTACATTCTATTCATGTTTATTGGGCTTCTGTCTTCACCCTTCCAAAGTCTGTCCTAAATAGGATTGAGCTTATCCTCAGACAGATTCTTTAGAAGGGTCCTGACTTAGGGGCTGGAGGGGCCAAAGTCTCCTGGACAGATTTCTATTTACCAAAGGAGGAAGGTGGCTTAGGGATATGGAGATTACTCGATTGTAACAAAGCTTTCACTTTAAAACATATCTGGATTCTTTTTATGGATAAAGGGCCATTGTGGTGTAAGTGGATTCATTCCACTTTCTTGAAGAAGGCTAACTTCCGGATTGCTAAAAGACCGGCTGTTTGTTCCTGGACTTGGAAAAAGATTTTGGACCTCCGTGGTGAGTACTTTTTGCAGTTTCACTGGGCCATTGGTAATGGACATATAACATCGTTTTGGTTTGACAATTGGCACGAAAAAGACCCTCTTTACAAACTTGTCGCAAATGGAGATATCTACTGTTCGAGAATTCCACGCGACATTACAGCCCGTGACTTCTTTTCCACGGAATGACCTACTTCTTCAGCATTACAATCCATTTCTTCATGGATGGAGCATCCTCCCCCCTTTGTCGACAACAAGGATGATTATATTCGGTGGACGAGAAATACTCTGGATGTTTTTTCTGTTACATTGGCTTGGGAACAAATTCGGTCTAGGGGAAGGCATGCTCACTGGCACTCTTTCATTTGGGATAAAGCTTTTGCCCCACGGGATGCCTTTCTCTTGTGGTTGGCCTTCCACAACCGCCTCCCTACTCAAGTCCTACTACTTCAGTATCGAAGAATAGATGATGGCTCTTGTGCTTTTTGCAACCTAAGGCCGAACTCCATTGATCACTTCTTCTTTGGATGCTCGATAACTGGTAGATTTGCGGCTACTTAGGCTTTCAATTGTAATCTTCCATGGCGAAACCTCCCACGGGATGATTTTATTAGATGGGGGAAGAAACACTTTGGTGGCCAAACTTTTGCACACCGTATTGTAAGGTTTTCTCTTGGTGCACTCTGCCACATTATATGGATCGAGAGAAACGACATATTATTCAGATGTAAAAAGTTGTACGGTCCATCCATTATCATGCACCTAACCAAGAAGGTAAAGGATAAAGCTCTCTCCTATGGGAAGATCCAAGATCATTTGCATAACAGACGGCTGTAAAGAAAATGGGGCCTCTCGGCCTCCATTTTTTATGAATGATACAAAAGCAGGTTTGATTTGTAACTGATGTGACTGCTGTTCATCTATGTTTACTAGGTTTTATGGCTATCACATACTCAAGCTTCATACTGCATACATGTTTCTATGCTCTTATGGCTATATGGTGGCTATGGCTGAGGTGTATGTATGCTGGTCATGGAAGGTTGGCCTCCATGGGTATGCTGCTTTTCGACCTTTTATACAGCCCATGACCAGACCTGCTTTCCAGTTTTGTTGTTCGGTTCTGCTATGGTCACTTCTAGTGTCCCCGCTACTTATGGTGCTTTTGTGTATAAGGTTCACACTTTCCTTTGGCCATGTGTTTTTATGGCTGCATGGTGGTCCTTTTTCTCTAGGATACCTAAATGGCTGGATGGTATTTATGTATTCTGGCCATCTAAGATTTGACACCACCAATTTTCTGCTTCTATGCTGCGTTGTAAGGAGCAGCTACTGGTCATCTCTGAGCTGCTATATGATGACCATCTCGCTGACTTGCTGTTTTCAAGGCTTCTTTTTTGCTGTTCTTCAAACAGTACATTTGGATTATGGACTGGCCGAGAGGTTCTCTCCCCGCTATGCTCCTGTTTTGATGCTTCTTCTCCCTTTGGTGGTTTATCTGGTTATCACCCCCTGCTATGGTTCTGGCTTCATCCTTTACTTCCTTTTTTGTTTCTAGTTTTTCATGTTGTAAGTTGGTTAGACCTAGACCATTTGGGTTCCTATCCTTCCCTGCTGCCACCTTCTCTTCTCACATCCCCTTCTCCCTTAAGCTGCTGTTTTGGCTTTTTCCTTCTTCCTTTCTTTTTGCAGTTCTTAGGGCTAGCACTTTTCCAGTACTTCTTTTCGTCGCACCTGTTTGGGCTTGTTCTTTTTCTTTTTGTTCCCTGCAACTACGCCTTACTCACTCATTGTTGAGGTTGCTCCTGCTCTATCATTGTTTTGCTGCTCCTTTCGCCTGTTCTGCCACCTAATCTGCTGCTGCCCTGCTGCTCCTTCCGCCTATTCTGCCACCTGATCTGCTACTGCTTTGTCGCTACTTTGCTGCTGCTACTTTGCTGCTCCTACCGTCTGTTCTGTTACTGTACAATGGCTTCCTGCCCTTTGGTTCTTGCTCTGTTGCTTTACTTGGTTCGGTTGGTGTTAAAGGTGCTCCAACTGACTCATATTTTTTGGGGACTTCTACATTGTCGGATATCCCTTAAGAGTACATTTCATGTTGCCAAGTTCTGTTGATGACTTATGTCTACAACTTTTAGCCGAATGTTTTGGCCTTTTTGTTTTAGATTTGCCGTACTTAGGCTTTTAGATAGCATGCTATTTATTGCGTTGTCCATTTTTGCAATCGGCTCACCATTGAACCCGTCATCGCACTCTACGTGCTGTTATTGGTTCATGGCTTTTGTGTCCGGTTAATTATGTACCTAGTTTTTGAAAAGTCAATACATACGTACCTTACCCAAAAAATAATTGGATTATCCTGAGATGTCGATCAGAGAAAGTCAAGCCCAAGTAATCACGTCGTGGTACCAAAAACCTTCGCGCTCAATCCTAGCCTTGACTGAGCCCTGGATGTGAAAATACCAATTTGCCCTCAGTTGATTGAGCCCAATGACTAACCGGTACCCAAGGCCAAATAGTACACACACACTCTCTCTCTCTCTCTCTCTCTCTCTCTCTTCCACCCAACAGACCTCTTCCCTCCCTACTTCTTCCTCTTCTTCTTTGGCTGGCCTCACCTTCCCCTTCTCCCTTGCGTGACACCATCACTAGCCATCTCCCCCCGTCCACGAACCACCCCTCGTTACTGTTGTCATGCCGCCTTGTCGTCACCTCGCTACCAGCAGCCTACCTAGCCTACACCGCTTGGGGACGCCGGAGTGTCCGAGGTCTGGCAGCTGCGTGCCCACTATTCATGGCGCATCACCCACGACTCCACCAACTCGCAAGCTCATCGTAGGCCACCAAAGCTCCGAGGCTCACGTGATCCCATTTTGACCAGTGAGCCAACACGGGCTATTGTTGTCGTTTTTTGCCCCTACCCGACGCCCGAGCACTAGTGGGACACAAACCCTCGAGACCTGCCGTACGTCGCCACCCCAACCCAATGCCCAGCTGCCATCGAGATCTACCAACTAAACTGTCGACCTGTTATTGTCGAGGACTCCTGAGCTTGTGATCTTCGTTGGCAATTGAAAGACCTGTCGAGCTGAGAATCCCGTGAGCCCACGGGCCCGTTCCAACTGAACTTGTTGTAGCCGTGAGCTTCTACCGTTGTTGCCTCGTCTGCGAGTCATTCCCGTGGTCATGCCGACGTCGTCATCGGCGTTGTCGGATAGTTAGTTTTTAAGTTAACCCTAAACTCTAATTATGAAGTTAATTACATTTATGGATAGTTTATTAGTGTTAATGATGGTTTAGTTAGATTAATTGTAGTCTGGTTAGATTAAAGAATATAGTTAAGTTAAATTAACCATAATTAGATTTGATAATCATGATTAAACTGAAGTAACTACATCTACTTTAATCTAACTATAGTTACTTTAATTACCTTTAGATAATCGTAGTTACTTTAATTAATCGTAATAGAATTAATTGACTAAAGCTGAATTAGCTAATCATTGTGGTGCCAATTGATTGTGGTCAAATAATTTAACTGAGGTAAATTTACTGATCAAGGTCGGGTTGATTAATTAAGATGGAATTAATTAATTAAAATTCGGTTAATTAATTATAGTTATACTAATTAACCTGAGTTGGATTATTTATTTTTGGGTGATTATTATGCGATTGTATGATGATGGATGTGTGTCTTAATTGTGTATAATTATATTATTAAGACGAATAATCACCCTTTTGTAGATGCAAAGTCTGATTGATAAGCGAACTGAAGTAACTATAGTTACTTTAAGGGCAATTCAGATGCTTGTTGCGAGCCTATGTTTTGGATTTTAAGGGCAAATGATAGAAACGACTTAATCTAGTCAGGTTTGCCTACAATATTAGCTTTCACCATAGTATTAAGATGACATTTTTTGAAGCGTTGTATGGTAGGCTCTCTAAGACGCCACTGTATTGGAACAAAGTGGGTGAAAAGAAATTCACTGGTCTTGAGTTGGTGCAACATGCGATGGATGCTATCAAGGTCATTAGAGAAAGATTCAAGACAGCTCACGGCCGCCAGAAAAGTTATGATAACAAGTGGCGCAGACCATTGGAGTTTCAGGTGGGAGATCATGTGTTTCTAAAATTGTCGCTCATGCGAGAGACATCTCGATTTGGTAAGAAAGAAAAAGCTAAGCCCGTGATATATTAGATTGTTTGAGATTTGGGAGCGAATTGAAAATTTCGCTTATCGTCTGGCGTTACCGCCGAAACTTGCTCAGCGGTGGATGATGTCTTCCAAGTGTCGATGTGGAAGAAATATGAGCCTGACCAAACTCGTGTTGAGTTTCGAAGAGAATGAAGTGGACAAATGAGTCTCATATGTAGAACATCCAATAAAGATTGTGGATAAGAAAGAGCAAGTGCTTAGAAAAAAGACGATCTCCCTGGTCAAAGTGATTTGGCAACACTATGGAATAGAACGTGCAACGTAGAAAAACGAAAAAAAATTATGAAGAATTTATACCATTTTTTTAGGAATTGTAACATTTGTGTAATTTCGAGGATGAAATTCCTTAAGGAGGGGAGATTTGTGACTTCCAAAATTTCGACTACTGTAAAATAACTAGAATCGATGAATTTAAATAATGAATTCTAGTTGAAAGATAAAATTAGATTTTTGAAGATTTAAGAGACAATAATTGGATTATCATAAGACGTTAGTCAGAGAAACTCAAGCCTGAGTGGTCACGCCGTCACATCGAAGTACTGAAAACCTTCGCGCCCAAATCTAGCTCATATTGAACCCTAGATGTGCAAATGCCAATTTGCTCTCAGTTGATCGAGTCAAATGACTAATCTGTACCCATTTACCAAATTACTGTGTCACCTTCAAATATTATACATAAGAGATGAAATAGTGAATAGTTGATTGACCATGGGCCCTAAGGTCAAATCACTCTCTCTCTCTCTCTTTTGCTTGACGTGACCCTTTTCCCAGTCCCTCCTCCTTCTTCTCCTTCTTCTTCGGTTGACCTCAATCCCCTCTTCATGCGATGCCATCACCAGCCACCTTCTTCAGTCTTTTGACCACCTCTCATCACCGCTGCCCTGCCACCTCACCGCCAGCAGCCCACCAAGCCTACACTGTCGATCCAGCCTACAGATGCCAGAGGGCCGGCAGCAATGCGCCCACTATTTACCACCCCTTACTTGCCACTTCGCCAACTCGCAATCTCATCTCTGGCCGCCATAGCTTCGAGAACTCGCATGATCCCATTCTGACCCGTGAGCTAACACAGGATGTTGTCGTTATGCTCCTTCCCTACCCGACTCCCAAGCTGCCGTAGGACCTAAAACCCCAAGACCTACCGTGCGTCACCACCGCAGCCTAACGCCCAAACGTTGTCGAGATCCACTGACTCGATCGTCGACCCACTGTTGTTGAGGACTCTTGAGCCCATGATCTTCGCTAGTCGTCGAGAGACCCCGTCGAGCAAAGAACCCATGAGCCCGCGCTTCCATGCCGACCGAACCTATGGCCGCTGTGAGCTCGTGCCCTCGTTGAGTAGTCATTGCCCCACCCACGAGTCATTCCCGATGGTCATGCCCATGTCGTGGCCACTGTCATCGTCACTGAATCGTTAGTTTGTGAGTTAACCCCTAAACTCTAATTATGACTTAATTATGTTTATGGGGTAGTTAATTAGTGTTAATGACTGTTTAGTTGGATTAACTATAGTCGGGTTAGATTAATGGATATGATTAAGTTAAATTAACCATAATTGGATTAAAGTAATCGTAGTTACTTCAATTTAATCATGGTTACTTTATGATAATCATGGCTAGACTAAATTAATCATAATTACTTTAATTTAGGCATAAGGACATCCTAAGTATCAATATTTTTGCACAACGCTCACTTCAATGCTAATATCTTTTTGGGATCACTTATGCTAAATTAGAGAAAAAACAATCAATTTAGTGTCAACGACAATAAATTGCAACGACCTCGCTGAAGTTGGCACTTAAATAATTATTTTTAAAAAAATATTGACACTTAAATGATCCAAAAAATGATCAATTCAGTGGTAAATCGGAGAAAAAATGATCACTTTAGCGTTAATTTCGATGACTTACCGAGGTTAACACTAAAATAATTGTTTTTTCAGAAAAATTGGCATGATCTGAAAAAAAATTTGGCATTAAAATTAGAGCCGTACACAAATATTAGCACTCCTAGTGTTCTTTCACCCTTTAATTTAACTATAGTTACTTTAACTTAACTGTAATTATTTTTAGATAACCATAGTTACTTTAATTAATCATAGTCGAATTAATTGGCTGAAGCTGAATTAGCTCATTATTGTGGTTCCAATTAACTGTGGTCAGATAATTTAACTGATGTGAATTGACTGATTAAGGTCGAGTTAATTAATTAAGATGGACTTAATTAATTATAATGAGGTTAATTAATTACAGTTATACTAATTAACCTGAGTTGAATTAATTAATTATAATAGTATTATTGGGCGATTGTCTGATGATTGCTGTGTGTCTTGATTGTGTATAATTATATGATTAAGACAAGTAATCACCGTTTTATAGATGTAAAGTTTGATTGATAATTTGTATTCATATAATGATATATGAATTGAATTTGAGCATGAAAAATGGCCTTGAGTCAAGTTTTGAGCATGACCATGTGCATTGAAATTTAATGCAAAGATATAAATTGGTTGGTTCTCTGGCATGCTTTTGTGATCATATGATGGTTACCATTATCCTGAGGGTAATTGGGGACGAAGCTAACACCCGAGGTACATAGGATTGAGCATGATATGTTTGTGCTGAGGGTATTTAGAACCACATGATTTATCGGATGTCGAGGTCGTCAAGATGCGGATTGACACTCCCATAGGAATGCCTGACTGTTAGTCTATACAGAGAGTACTTAGAACCACATGACTTGTCGGCCGTCATTGCTTGGTTCTGCCAGAAGAGCATGGTTTTGCTGTGATTGGGAACGATCGTTAATGATTGAAACACTTGCGATGCATTATGCATGCAATTTTGATAAGTGTTCTGTTTGCGTGCCTTGATTGTGTGCAATTGATTGCATGTCATTTATACTATTCAGTGTGTGGACCAAAGTAGGGTAAGATTGCATGTAATTGACAAATGATTTGTTGGGTTGTGTCTGATCCTGTGATAGTTAGAGCGTGGTGCTAGTCGCACGCTATTGATGTGTTATCGACATTTGTCTTACATGTTTAGGCTGCCCTGAGCGAATTAGCGCTCTAATTAGACTTAGGTATTGACTCACGGAGATTTTGTATCTCATCCATTGTTGTTGTTGTTTGTTTTCATATCCATAGCCATGGAAGTAAGTCCGGTCCACTTTGGGGTCCCCTTATCATCTGATCCCCGGTATGGATCGAGTGTGGGAACACCATGTGATGATCTTCTACGTTGAAAAGGGATTGGGGTACCTGGTGCCCCATCGCTTTAAGGCCCGGTTCGTCCGTTACGGGGACAAACTCTTTAGGCCCATTCGTGGCTTCGAAGGGTTGTCGTCTTCTAACCCAAGATCCAAACCTAGGACCCTACGGATATTGATACACCTGACGAAGAGGTAGAGGACCCAGGATAGACCCGAACTTTCTCAACCCGGATTACAGCTTGGAGATGCCACCTGCCTACCGCCTATGAGAGGACATAGGAGTGGAGACTCTTTTGTTGGAGACTCCCCTCTTTAGAGTAGATATGACATTAATCCTGCGCTAACCCGGTATCTTTTTTATGGTTATAGAGAACAATCCAGAATTGTGCGGCTTGTAATTAGTGTAGCTTCCCTTAGGGGTAAACAATATCTACTAATAAAAATAGTCAGTTTCTGACTTGTCAGATGACTGTCTGTTTTATTATCCCTGTTGTTTGATTTGATATTTAAGAGTAGCACGTTCTATATGCACGTAGTAAAAAGATAAAAATAATGGGTTGATGATGTGACTGGAATGTTATCCTTTATATGAGTGATTTGGTAGGATTATTGCATATTCAGAGGTGGAGACGTGACACGAAAATCCTATGCTAAAAAAGGTCTCAGGATCAAGTGTGAGCGAGGCTTCCGATTAGATGAGTCGATTAGATGAGTTCTTTGATGAATGTCAAATCGACACGCTGGCGGCATCCGAGGAAGTGGAGAGAGGCTGCTGCTGTTCTAGTTTCTTGAATACCTTCTATTGTCGGAGAAAAACCCCTTGTGTTGCTGTTGTTAGTAGAATTGCTGCTTCCGAGCTTTTGTTTCGTGAAAATAAAACTTTTAAGAAATATTTCTTAGAAAATGACCGCTTGTGTAGTTTAAAATAATTAACCAATGAAAACTATTCTCGCTATCACCAACAATTTATGTCTGAATATATTCATTTAATTATTTTTTATAAGAAACATGAACAACCATTTTTAATTTTTCACGAAACAAGCGAAGTCTGAAATTCAACTCAAGAAGCAATGGAGCTCTGGTTTCTGGTCTTGCTATTTAGTCTTTTGTGTCTGGTTGCCGTTGCTTGCACATATGACCGAAATAACAATACTTTTGATGGTATCCGAGTTCTTCAAAAATCTATTGAAAATATTTTCAAAAAAAATAAAATAAAATTGATGCTATCCTCTGTGTGCTGCGGTTCTCCACAATTGTGCCGAAGTGTCTCCCTTCAGTTTTTATACGCATGATGCCTGTTTGAAAAATAGTAATAATGTCTGACAATAACATGGAAAAAGATGGCGCATTTACGTTTTAATCATTGCACGACGGATAAACATCCAGTGAAATTAAGTCCTCGGATTCGAGTCTCTAGTTCATAAACGTAAAATGGTATTCGGCATCAGCATGGCGACTCTTAAAAATTATAATTGATGAATTTGAGATAACTCGACCCAAGCGATTTAGTGCAGCTACCTCGCGAAATCTGACCCGCTTGCCAATTCCTCAAACCCAGGGCCGCCACTATTGAGCGAGTGGAACTCGCGAGCATGAACCTTTGGTGAACTTTAAGATACGTGATTGAGTTGGAGGATGGCATCGACAGAAGTGGACAAGTTGAATTGATTGAGATCATGCCGTGGGACACGAAAATGATTCTTATCCGTAATAACGCCATTGGGGTGCTCTGTCCAACCCTGACAAGAACAACCGCGACCTCGGAACCAAACAAGAGTTCCCCCACGGGATTCGCCCAGATCCCGCCACGTGTACATCGCATCATTCTGGTGGGGGTAGTGTCCGCAGGTACCTCGCCAGTCTCCACCACCCCCACACCACACCTTCTTCCCGTTCTCCTCAGGAGATCTCTCTCTCTCTCTCTCGCTCTCTCTCCCGAAACACCATCATCGTCATCGAAGTGGCACAGCCCACTTCGATATTACGTTCGAATTCTATAAGTAGCAACCGGAGGACCGGGGGGAAGAACAGATGCATCTGATCAATGCGTTGATGTTGGCTCGGACGGTGACCCGGGACGACCTGGGCACCGTCCTGGAGAGCGAAATCGAGTTCGGGTCGGTCTGGTTCTTCGTCTACGCGGGGATTTCATGCTTCCTGGTCCTCTTCGCGGGCATAATGTCGGGCCTCACGCTCGGCCTCATGTCGCTCGGCCTCGTCGATCTCGAGATTCTCCAGCGCAGTGGCACGAACGCCGAGAAGAAGCAAGCGGGTGGGTCGTGTGTGCCTTCATGTTTGTGTGTGGTTATTTACGTGTGTTCGTTCTCGATCGTTCATCTAGAAGGCGACACCAGTTGGCTTTGGTGGATTTAGATCTTCTTCTTCTTCTTCTCTCTCTCTCTCTCTCTCGTCTTTTTTTTTTTTTGGTGAACTATTGAGGGTCTTGCTTTAAATTTATACCCCGAGTGTGTGAGAGTAGATCTTTTAATTTGATTTGAGTTGATTTTCGTGGTATTCATGCTTACTTCGTGCAAATTTTTATTTTTCAAAATTTCAGCTGCCATTTTGCCGGTGGTCCAGAAGCAACATCAACTTCTTGTGACTTTGCTTCTTTGCAATGCTTGTGCAATGGAGGTAACGCATTGAGATCATCTCGTAGAGCTTGCTTGTTAAATTTATCTTCGACGACAGTTGTTTGGGCCCGAGTTGGCGGCTTCCCATTTCACATGGCCATGACGTGTGACTTTGCTGCGTCCATTATGTGGACCCTGATTAGTGAACTGAACCTGACATTTAGTCGAACAAGAGTTTGTTTGAACTTTGTACACATTACTATCTTTGGGGGCCTTTTGGTGTTAATCTGGGTTTGAAAGCACGTGCCTACATGTTGTTTGACACTAATTGGCTTTAAGGTTAAAAGGCTTGGCTTAGCATACGTTTGCCACTATACTTTCTGTCAGTTCATTGTTGGAATCGCTCATGACACCCCTTTTTTTACATTCGCATTCATCAGGCCCTTCCTATATACTTGGATAAGCTATTCAATCAGTATGTTGCAATTATACTTTCTGTCACATTCGTGCTAGCCTTTGGAGAGGTACGTGTTTCCCCTAATTTGTGTTACTATCAACATTCTCTTTCATGATTGGCTCAAAAGGATCTGACCCTATTCTCTTATCTCATTTGAAAGGTCATTCCACAAGCAATATGTACCCGATATGGACTTGCTGTTGGTGCCAATTTTGTGTGGCTTGTTCGGATTCTAATGATAATTTGCTATCCAATTGCATATCCTATTGGAAAAGTAAGTGGTTGGTGTCTTTTGGAGTACTGTCATTATAGAATCACTTTCGACATAAGTCTTGCCAAAGCTTACGCTGTTACGCTCGTAAAGAGCTTGGTGTGTCAGAACTGAATAAATTGTCCAATGCATCAGACTGTTACTTTAATCCTAAATCTAGTAGGGTGTGTTCCTTGTTTCTTCATGAAAGATTTTATGATGGGACCACTACCAACTGCTCTAAAAGCTGGAGCTATTAGAAGAATGCGTGATTTAATATTTATATATTCCAACACTTCTCCTCATGCTTAGTCTGGTCTTTTGCCTAGTACTAAGCGTGGACGAATTATTGCGGAGGCAAATAAGGGTCTGGAAAGATTTAAACTCAAGACTCCTGTTCTGATGTCATGAAAGATTTTATGATGGGATCACTACTAATTGCTCTAAAAGCTTAAGCTATTAGAAGAAGGCGTGGTTTAATATTTATATATTCCAACACTTCATACACTAATGGTATCAGTTACATGAGGTCTGGAAATTCTTTATGGAATTCAAATATGCATTTAATAAAGACCTGCTTTTGCTTATTTCACCAAGTATCTACAGTACAAGTATTTTGCTGTACCTAAGAAGGGAGCGTTGATCTAAACATCATTTCTTATTAGATTTTTATAATGGAAGGATGCATTGGTGGGTAATGTAAGGTGCGAAACCAGCTTCCAATAGGAAGTTAAAACTTTAGTTCATTTTATGCTTAGTTTGCAATGCAAATTCGTTCTTCGACTGTTGAAGCATGTCATCTTTAGTTGCTACAAACCAGCAAAACTGGTTCCTAACTGAGACCTTCGACAGCCTTTTCATTGGTTGTTGAAGAGAGATAATTGGCTACTCATGTGCAAAAATCGCTCAAAAGTTATCTTTTGCAGCATCACGCATGCTAAATTTGCCTCAGTTATGAGTGTCTGGTCAATTGCTTTTGGTTAAAAGCCCTCATGAGGCTAAAATGCTAAAAAGTGGAAAGGGCATAAAGAAAGACAAACTGTAGGATTAAACAATGAGACATGACTCTTGCTGTGGGAACTTAGTCTGACTGAAGCAGATCAGTGGCTTTAAAGTATTTCTTTGCAGCATGTTAAGTGCATAGATATCATCTTCTCTGATGTCTGTGTTGAGATCCATTTTTCCCTTACTTCTTTGGACGGATGTATCCCTTGAATGTAACATATCCATAGAGCAAGAATGTCAATCCTTAGACCCATGGCTCTTTATAAAATCTTCTTTTATACGGACATGTGTGGATGAGTGTAGGTGCTGTGTATTTATTTTCCATGTCAATGTTGGAGGACAATTTTTTATTTTTTGGCAAAGTTGGAGGGAACCTTTGAAACGGTAATTTATAATCGTAGTCATTGCTTTTCCTTTTCAGGTTCTAGATTGGGTGTTGGGTCATAATGAGGCATTATTTAGGCGTGCTCAATTAAAAGCTCTTGTCTCCATCCACAGTCAGGAGGTAAGTCTTGCTTGCAGATGGGTTCAAGAAAGGATTTGCATTTTGATCTTCCTCATGGTTGCCTTTTCATTTTCATGATTTGTGATTCTGTTTTCTAAAGGCTGGCAAGGGAGGTGAACTCACCCATGATGAGACCACAATCATTAGTGGCGCTCTAGATTTAACTGAGAAGGTGAGGAGCTAAATTTGAACACCCTATTTGCTTCTTCGAGTGAATCTGAAATTCTTGTTTGGTTAGATTAGTTCTTTATCTTCTTTGTTGTCTGAGCATCTCCTTTTCTGTCTGTAGTACGGTATCTAAAATTGTAAAAATTGTGATACCTTTCTAAAATTTGATTGATATTGCAAAGCTTGTGAAGGCTGTGCGAGCTTGTGTTTGCCTTGGTCAGTTGTCTAAAAGTGCAAGTATTGCAAAAGGAGGAAGAGATTGATGAGTATGTAAGCCATAGAATCAGAGCAAGTTGGATGAAATGGCGCAGTGCAGAGATTTTTGTGCGATCGCAAAATTCCTCTTAGGTTAAAAGGAAAATTTTATAGAACAGCAGTCAGACCTGTCACGTTATACGAAGTTGAATGTTGGCCAGGACAAAGGAAACATGAGCATAAAATGGGAGTAGCGGAAATGAGGATGTTAAGGTGGATACATGGTCATACAAGGATGGATAAAATAATGAATGAAAAGATTCGACGAAAAGTTGGAGTAGAACCGGTGGCGTAAAATATAAGAGAGCATAGATTGAGATGGTTTGGGCATAACCTCCGAAGGCCCTTAGATGTACCGGTACGAACAGAAGTTTGCTATCGAGAGCATAACACAAAGAATGCAAGAGGTGGGCCGAAACTTACTTGGGAGAAAGCAGTAAAACAAGATTTAATGAAGTGGGAAATAGATTGGCGTACGGTTTATCTTAAGATGGAGTGGAAGAAGGCTATTAGTGTTGTGGAGGGGTAGTGGATAGATATATATATATATTTTATTTATTTATTTATTTTTACACATTTATCTATTTTTCCTCGTTTGATTCTGCTTTTATTTTTATGATTCTTTGGGGTTCATCGACCGCCAACCCCAACTAGTTTGGGATAAAGGTGTTGTTGATGTTGATGTTCCTCAGTATAAACAACAATGGCTTGCATGTTTCTAATGATATATGATGATATTGTCAGTTTTGAGAAGATATCAGCATCAAATCATTGCCATTTCCCTATCGGTTAAGTCTTGTCACCATAGTACTAATACTTTTGTATTGGCTGATAAGACTTGCACTTTGTTTTCAATTGTGGTTAAGAACTTTTCATCGAAGAAGATTGCTTTATTATATGAGATATTTCTAGGTCATTACGGCGTTATGCTAAAAACTTCTGTTTAAAGGCAGATTTTGATGTGAAGATAGGCATAGTATTATTGAAGGAAGATTGCCATATTAATTGCTATTTTTGGCTATTGACAGACTGCGGAGGAGGCAATGACACCCATTGAATCTACCTTTTCTTTAGATGTCAATTCCAAACTAGACTGGTACGTTGCTTAGTTACTATGGAGATTCGTTTTAGTCTGCGCCCTCCTCTATGCATTCTTTGTGGGATCAAATATGGTAGCATGAGCCATAACTTATTGCTAGATATATCTGACACCTCTATGTGAGTAGATCGTTCTCTAAGTCACATTTCATTGAGGAGATGATTTGATAACAAAGAAAGCAGATATATTGAAAGCTTAGATAAAGTTTCTCCAGTGGACTTGGATCTTTAGCTGTTGCACTTGCTATGTGACTCCGAAGTGTTCGTTTCTCGTGTTCGGTTAAATTATGTCTGGCAAACAGGAACTTTGTTCCTGCCTATTTCCCATTATCTTTAAGCTGCTTATGGATTCTCCTTTTTCCTTCTGTATATTGAATGGTTGATCCAATGAATTGTGGGTAATAAAAGCCCTTTGTAAATAGTTTTGTTGACCTGGTTGTGATCCATTTAAGAAAAAGTAAATGTAAATCATAGGAATGTATAGACCAGATCTATCTGACATTTACGGCACAATTGTTTAGGGAAGCAATGGGAAAGATCCTTGCTCGGGGTCATAGCCGAGTTCCCGTCTATTCTGGGAATCCCAAAAACGTCATTGGTCTTCTTCTGGTAAATCTCAAAATAAAAAATACTCGCCACATCTCTGTTCTTTAGTATAAGACAGTTCCTTGATTTGTCTACTGTGTACCTCTCTCTCTCAGGTGAAAAGCCTTCTCACAGTTAGACCAGAAACAGAGACCCCTGTTAGTGCTGTTTCGATCAGAAGAATTCCTCGGTATGCTAAATCTAAATTGATTCTTCCAATTAACTAGCAATTCCTTTAGTCATAAGTATTGGGCGTGATGGTTTAAGCTGGATTTTTTGCCCAGGGTTCCAGCAGATATGCCCTTGTACGACATACTCAATGAGTTTCAAAAGGGTAGCAGTCATATGGCAGCTGTAGTGAAGACCAGAGGGAAATCAAAGAATCTTCCATCAATGCTGGATGCGGACATACCTGAAGTAAACAAAGCCACTGCTGGAGATTCCCAGTTAACTACTCCCTTGCTTGTCAAACAAGATGAAAAACCTGATGTTATCGTTAACATTGAGAAGGCTCCTAGGCCTGTCAATGTAAGTAAGCAACTTAATGACGCCTCGATGAATGGCTTGCCTTCTTTGTCAGAAGATATCGAGGATGGGGAGGTTATTGGCATCATCACTCTCGAGGATGTGTTTGAAGAACTTCTTCAGGTTTTCTTTGCTGCCTCATCAGTCATCTGCATAATTTTCTTTTTGATTAAATTATTTAACAATTTGACCGACCAAGTGCAGGAAGAGATTGTTGATGAAACAGATGAATATGTTGATGTACATAAAAGGTACTGCAAGAATCGGATGCTGTGTGTTTGGTTTGTGTAATGGCATTTGATTCATAATACAATGGCAAGGGCCATCTCTCTCTCATCTCTTTTGGCAGAATCCGCGTAGCTGCAGCTGCATCAGTTGCACGTGCTCCATCACTTCGGAGACTGAACATCCATAAAGGAGCTGTAAGTTGACAGTTCTGTTTTCAACCAAGATAAATTAATCTGAACTTAGAAGAGTTTTCAAAATCAGGCTCTCAAAGGACCTAGTAGAGAGTGAACTATTTGAGCTACTTTGAACTTATCAAGGATGAAGGAGATAAACAAAGATTCTAGAATATGGATGACTTAGGAAACTAAATTCTTGAAAACTAAATTCTCATTGGGACAT
Source organism: Rhodomyrtus tomentosa (assembly GCA_028455895.1). Lineage (NCBI taxonomy): Eukaryota > Viridiplantae > Streptophyta > Magnoliopsida > Myrtales > Myrtaceae > Rhodomyrtus > Rhodomyrtus tomentosa. The sequence goes on along the minus strand of JAPCWY010000003.1, from coordinate 39,198,886 downwards.
CAGTAGCTCGGCTTACTGTTATTAGTAGTGACTAAGCCCACGTGCACTTATTTTCTCCTCCATAGTTACTGAACTTAGTTGTCAAGTTGGTGCAAAATTTGTATTTTGGAGCAAAGTGCAAGACATTACTACAAAACTTAATAGGATGTGAAATAATAATTTTGTGGTTTTGGCATGTCTGAAAATTTAAGGTTGTAGTGATACATCACATAAATTGGTAGCTTAAACATGTGATAACCTGTCATGATTGGCGGAGATGAAATGATATTTTATGGCATGTCTGCTTTGTGAGAGCGTGTGGAACCCATTGCTACCAAGGTCAATATTCTTCCCTCTGTTGCTCCTTCCCTTAATAAAACCTGCCCCAGATAAGCCTGGAGAAAAAAAAAAGAATTTAAAGAAAAAAGTAACTGATTTATTCCCTTCTGCGAGGTAAGGCAACATTTGAACTCTGAGAGATAGCACTTGAGGAAGGGGTCTCAACTCTCATGGTACATTGTGGATTACACTAAGAAGCTGGAAGATAGTATTTGAGTTGAATTACATGCTAATTAGAATGATGAAAGTGATCATCGCTGTCTGAGGAAGAACTTTGACAGCAGAAACCAGCAATTATCATCTCCACACCAGAAAAGTATTAATGAACAGGGGAATGTGAACAGGAAAATATATTCACAGCTTAAAAAAGTCGTTTATAGGAAATTATTATGCTATCCATGCTGACTTAAGATTGATATGACTCCAACTTTGTCCTCTTCTAGACTTGGATGGTTCTAGTTCATTTTGCGTGACCATGATAGATGACTCCCACTATTATGATCACATGAGCCTAAGAACCTGTTTTTATGTGGTTCACAGGGAGGCCAAACCAAGCACGGGCAGGTCCCAAGAAAAACTGCTGAGGATGATCCAAGTTCTGCTAGGTCAACTGGCACTCCAGGTGAGCCTCTGTAGGGAGCTTACTATTATACCTGTCTAAAGAAGAAGAAAAGAGGAGAATAATATGAATGAATTGTCTAACCCTCTAGGTTAGCATGCTTTCATATTTATAATAATGAAGAGGGTACATAGTAATATGGTAGGCATTCCCACACATGATGATGAATAATAAAATAACTTATAACACCCTTCCTCAAGCTGAGGCATAGATATCGGCCATACCCAGCTTGTTACATATAAAGCGAACCCGTTGCCCAATTAAAGGTTTAATAAACACATCTGCTAGCTGTGTGAAAGAAAGACTACCACGTGTAAGCTCTTGTCGAACAAAATGACAATCAATCTCGATATGCTTTATTCTCTCATGAAAAATGGGATTTGAAGCAATGTGAATTGCTGAACTATTATCACACCACAAAGATGTGGTACCACTCGATCCATATTCAATCTCATTCAGAAGATGTCTAGTTCACATAATCTCTGCAGTAGCTGTAACAATGGCTCGATACTCTACTTCAACACTACTCCTCGCCACAATATCTTGTTTCTTACTCTTCCAGGAAACTAAATTACCACCAACATACAAAGCATATACAGAGGTAGACCGCCTATCAATAGGGCAACCAGCCTAATCAACATCAGTATAACACTTCATGTGAGCATGACCATGAGCCGCAAAAACAATTCCTTTGTCAGGACTACCTCGAAGATATTTTAAAATCCTCAAAACATTATCTCAATGCGGTTGTCTAGGTGATGTTCAAACAAGTTACCCTGATCATGAAGAAGCTTTAATCCTGATTCCATAGGGGACTCTGTGGAGCGAGATTGCTGCATGTTAAATTCAATTAAGATATCCATAACATACTTACGCTGTGACAAAGAGATACTTTCTTTCTTCCGGGCCACCTCAATCCCAAGAAAGTATCTCAAATCACCGAGATCCTTCGTCTCAAAGTGAGTCTACAAATATCTTTTCAGTTCAGCAATACCATGCTCGTCATTCCCTGTCAAGACAATATCATTCATATATAAAACTAGAAAGATACACCCAATAGTAGCACGTCGATAGAATTCTGCATGATTCTTTGGAGATTGAAGCAAACCAAAACTCCGAACAGCTGAGCTGAATTTATCAAGCCATGCTCGAGGAGATTGCTTCAAATCACACAAAGAGCGACGAAGCTTACAAATTTTCCCTCTCTAAGTAGCAAACCTTGAGGGCTGCTCTATGAAGGAAAGCATTTTTTATATCAAACTGATGGAGAGACCAAGAATGCACAGTTGCAAGGGATAAGTAAAGGTGAATAGAGGCCATTTTTATAACCGGAGAAAATGTCTTAAAATAATCAAGACCATGAGTTTGAGCATAACCCTTAGCAACCAACCGAGCTTTCAGACGAGCAATAGTTCCATCAGGATTGACCTTCACGGCTAACACCCAACGACAGCCAATAACTTGAGCACCAGAAGGAAGATTGACCAAAGGACCAAGTCTGATTGTGTTGGAGGGCGCTCATTTCCTCCTCCATGGCTAAACGCCAACCGACATGCTGAAGAGCCTCGGAAACTGAAGCAAGTAGAGAAACAACATCGATATTGGCCACAAAAGCCGACAAACTTACTGATAAACCCTTATAGGAATGTGTATAAAGATGGTGATATCTGCAGGCACGGTAGTTCTTACGAAGAGCAATAGGTTGCTCGGTAGTATCAGTCTCAAGTGGGTCAGCAACACGAGAGTTTATCTCAGTAGGAGGCTCCTCCACAGGAGAGACTGGCACATAAATAGAATTGTCAATAGGGGCATTGTCTAGTGAAGATGCTGGAGAGATAACTGGATGAGAGACCGTTGGTGGAGAATAAATAAGGATGGGGTCATAAGATGTATATTCGGACAATTGCGGGATTGGATAAGATGAACTAGAGCCTCATGCAGAAAAGAAAGGTTGAGATTTTATAAAGATAACATGACGAGAGGTGAGCATTCTTTCTTAGGTAGGAGAATAGCAATGATAACCCTTTGACACTCGTAAGTAACCAAGAAAAACACATTTCAGTGCACGAGAATCTAGTTTTGATGCGCTTGGACGATCATCATGGACAAAACAAGTACACCCAAACACTTTAGGAAAAAGAGGAAAGGGACTGCGTTTAGGAAAGAGGAACTTATGGGGCGTATTGCCTCCAAGAGAGGAAAGAGGCATGCGATTAATGAGATAGCATGCTGTAAGAATAGCATCGTCCAAAACTTCTGTGGAACATGCATATGTATAAGAAAAGCACGAGCAATATCCATAAGATGGCGATTCTTCCGCTTAGTAACACCTTTCTGCTGCGGTGTGCGAGCACATGAAAGACAATGGTGAATGCCATGAGAACAAAGAAATTGATGGAGATGATCTGACATATATTCCCCTCCACGATCAGATTGTAAGGCTTAGATATTATGATGGAATTGAGTGTAGACAGAAGAATAAAATTCATGAAATACAGAAAATAACTTAGAACGTTCTTTTATTAAGTAAACAAATGACATTCTTGTGAAATCATTGACAAAGAGAACATAGTAACGAAACCAAAGGTTGAAACAATAGGACTAGGTCCCCACACATCAGAATGGATCAAGGTAAATGGAGCAGTTGCTTGTTGAGATACATTTAGTGGTAAAGAAACACGACTATGTTTTGCAAGCTGACATAACTCACAATTTATTGTAGACACCGAACGAAAACGAGAAAACAATGATTACAACATAGACAAAGAGGGATGTCCTAGACGATAGTGAATGTCTAAAATATCAGTCTCTTTCACTAGTGCAGCTGGAATGGCAGTACCATCCAGTTGATAGATTCCACCATTGACGCTTCACTTACTGATAGTCTTCTACGTCAAGTGATCTTGCAAAACACAATAATCAGGATAGAAAGTAACGTAATAATTCAAATCCCGTGTGATACGACCAACAGATAACAAATTAAATGGCATGCCGGGAGTATATAAAACAGAATATAAGGAGATCTCGTTGGAAGGTTGTGCAGTTCAGTGTCTGAATTGTCATGGATGACCCGTTCGCAATAGTAATCTGGCGTAACGGAGACGAGGACTTATATGCAGTAAGAATACATCTATTACTCGTCATGTGAGCACCTGCACCAGAATCAATAATCCAATCAGCGGAAGGAAGAGATGCACATGCTGAGGTAAAGGAATAATCGGATGACTGCTGTAGTTTTCGCAACAGAGGCAGATATAGTTCCACTTTCTAAGGTCTGAAACTACAAGTATCGAGCATACTCCTCTGGACTCATTGTGATAAATTTTTGGTCCATATGCACAATTTTAGATGCAACATGAGCAAGTGTGGTCCGTGAACCAGAAGTTGCCTGTACAGCTTGTAACTTTCGGCAATAGTTGCGAAAATATCCAATAAAACCACAGTAATTGCAAGTACGAGTCTCCCGACCGCGACCAACAATGCTACCACGACCTCCTCCTCGGTCACGGCCTCCACTACCACGGCCACTTCCTTTGTTCATATATAAAGTAGCAGCCTGTTCACCAACTTCTGAAGGGGCAGATCTAACTTCCTCACGACTTTCTGTACGAAGAACACGACGATGAACTTCTCCAAGAGAAGGTACTTGAGCATCTGAAAGAATTTGTGATCGAACAGTATCAAACTGAGCTCCCACTCCATTAAGATAGCAGGTGACTAGAAATTGATTTTGTTGTTCTTGAAAAGTAGCCCGATTAGATGTAAACGGGACTAACCGATCGAACTCATCAGCAAAGGATTTAAATTCCTCATAATATCCATTCAGAGGCCGACCAGCAGAAATTGGCTTCAATAACCCACAAACGACATCGAGTCGCGAAAAATCATTCAGAGATTAGTATAAATCTACCAAAGCATCCCATAACTCCTTAACAATATCAGTATTACTAACAACAGTCTGAATAGAAATATCCATAGCATTCAATAATTGACTATAAATACGACAATCAACAGTGTACCATTCATCATAAGTTGGGTCATCCTTGTTCGGAGGAAGCTGGGTAAGATGATGAGATAGTCGCTGTCCGTGCAAATTCTTAAAGACATTCTTCTTCCAAAGTGTGTACGTAGACTGTCCCTTTAAAACATGTTCGACGAGCTTAGATGAAGTGGATATAAAGGTCGGAGCTTGTGATCACATCATATCAGATTCAGTCGCACCAGATCTATTCATGGCTAATCAAGTCTCACCGGATTTAGCAGCAGCTATTTGAGTATCTGTATTACTCATGACGAATATTTAATCTAGATACTAGATTGATTAGAAAGTCACAAGCTCCATCGTTTTATGGATCCGATTAGATCTAATCAGACCTTGACATGTAAATCAAATTCGAACGGCTTGGGACACGTCCGGCCAAGTTGGCCGAGAGCCCTGGGTCGTGACCGGCCAAGGTAACCGAGAGCCCTGGGACGTGGTCGGCGTGTCAGGCCAATATGGCCGAGAAACCTGGGACGTGGCCGGCCAATCTGGACGAAATCCCAGGGACGTGGCTGGCCAAGTTGGCCGAGATCCCTGGCCGAAAGCTTAGGGCGTGGCAGACAAGCTGGTCGAGAGAGTAAATTAGAGAGAGAAGTAAGTGCTAGATGGTGGTTGTGCTGATAGTGGGTGTTGGATATGGTTTAAGTTGGAGTGACTAGGGTTGGCTCTGATATCATGTCTAAAGAAGAAGAAAAGAGTAGAATGATATGAATGAATTGTCTAACCCTTTAGGTTAGCATGCTCTCATATTTATAATAATGAAAAGGGTACATAGTGATACGGTGGGCATTCCCACACATGATGATGAATAATAAAATAAATTATAACAATGCCAATACATCTGCATCATAATAGCATGCTTCAAAAGTGACGCCTTTGATGCTGATGTCCCACTAAGCGAGTGCAAATCAATATGTCGTCTTTGCTGTAAATTTTGATGAGGATAAACAGTGAGAATGGTCATCTAATGAAAGATATATTATATTGAGGGAGAGCTGTTTTATCTGGTCAAATAATTTGTCTATACAAGCAAGTGCACGAGCTTATCTGTTTTTTCGTTGGGTTTGCAAACTGGCCATGGCCTAGGCTCGAAGTTTCCGCGCGAGTGACATCGGGTAAATGCTTTCATGGGATGTCGGAGTCAAAAAGCGAATGATTCTCGAACAGTCCTTTTTCCAGGGTAATCAAAATATCCGTGGAAGGCGTATATCGGAAAACCGCATTCTTGGGAGTTAATACGTCTGGCATATGTAAGGTGATGTTCAGTTGTCTGATGCAATTTTGTTTCATTGTTGCTGAATAATTTAGCTATTTTGTATTCGAAATCAGAGGAAAAAGTTCCATAGTATGAGATTACAGTGTAGTCTCATCTTAAAGGGGTTTTGTTTTGATTTGTTTTTTTTTTTTTGGTTTCGCAGAAATGAATGATTCGAAAAATATTTTTCAAATAATGAAAGCTTGTATTGGTGATAAAAATTGAATGAAGGAAAATTATTTTCATCATTTACGCAAGTGTTTATACATTATATTGTTGGTGATGATAATAATTTTAATTGACTAATTATTTTGTGTGATAATGTGATAATTTTTATCTTCAAATTATTAAGATTAAAGATACTTTTACTCATTAAATGCATTATTGGTGACAAAAAGGAATGAAGGAAAATTGTTTTCTTCATTTACGGGAATGTTTATGCATTATATTGTTGGTGATGATATAATTTAATTGACTAATTATTTTGTGTGATACGTGTGATCGTTTTTATTTTCAAATTATTAAGATTAAAGATAATTTTACTCATTAAATGCATTATTAATGAAAGCTTGTATTGGTGATAAAAATGAAGGAAAATTGTTTTCATCATTTACTCGAATGTTTATACATTATATTGTTGGTGATGATAATAATTTTAATTGACTAATTATTTTGTGTGATATGATCATTTTTATTGTCAAATTATTAAGATTAAAGATACTTTTACTCATTAAATGCATTATTCTGATTTTGTTTCTTGGAACATAAAAGTATAAGAAACATGTTTGGTAATATAAATGGTTTTGAACTTAAAATTTTCTAATTCTATTTTCAACAATATTTTTGAAGCAGAAATAAGAATAAAAAAAGTTGATTCATTGTTCTAGAATTACTTTTGAGAGACAAGATCAACAAAATGAGAAGGCTCACTTTGTTTCATCAGCTTCAGTTTGTCGTCGATCGTCATCTGTTGCCTAAAAAAATGGAAAATAAAAAAGAAAAAATACTTTCAAAAAATAAAATTAATATTTTTTGCAATAAAAATGATATTTTTTTATGATAATAAGATAATTTAGTTTGAAATTAATTGATTTAAAATATATATTTTAGAAAAAAAACAACAAATAAATTTTAAAAAATTTTAAAGACATTTTTTTCAAAAAAAAAAAAATTCTCTAGATTTCTATTGCATTCTTAAAATATTATAAGAAATAAATAAGTCTAATACCCAAAAAAAAAATTTGAACTTTAGTATTTGTGTCAATTATATCTAACATTTTTTTTTTTGTATCATAAAAAACTCGAAATTTTAATTTTGTTTCAATTCTACTGGTATAATATTCGAAAAAATCTCAACCTTAGCATTTGTCCCAATTATATCTAAAACTTTTTATCTCTTAAAAAACTACTAACTTTTATTTTATCTCAATTCTATCACTGTCAGCTTTTTGTTTATAATCACCGTTAATTAATCCTAAGTGATTCGAATTGTATTGCCGAATTTACAAATTTAAAATTTAGAAACAATAGGTTTTAGGGACGATGAAATTTTAAAAAGTTTGTCAGAATATCTCAATATTTAGCCATTCTTTGAGCTGTTTTGAGTGTCGAAGAGAATGCAAAATGTGTTTGTCTTAAGTAACTATATATTTATCGGTAATATATAGAGGCAGCAAAAAATAAAAAGAGAAGTTTGGAATTTTTTTTTATGTGTGCAATTAATTAATGACATTAAAATACCATATAAGATTAACTAATGATAATTATAGATGGAAGGTTAACAATGGTAATATTAGGACAAAAATAGAAGTTGACGATTTTTTTGTACTAGGCCGGTAAAATTGATACAAAATTAAAAATTTTAGGCAGAATTGGGACAAAAGTAACAATTGGAGGTTTTTTATGAGATAAAAATTTTTTGGATATAATTATCATAAATGCTAAAGTTGGAGTTTTTTTTTTGGGTACTGGGCCGAAATAAATATGCCATGATTTGATTAAATATAGAAGTGTTTAAGTAGTACGAGTAAGGTCGGGTATAAGTTTGGTTAACTATAAAAGTGTTAAAGTGCAAATTCATGCAAAAAATTCAAGCGTAAATTGCCTATTGAGATTATATTCTTTTATAAGGATCTTGCATATGTCTTTATGTTCCACAAAATAAATAGACTAATTATGGATTATGCATGTTCTATATTCATTTTATTAGTGATGCTATATATATATATATATATATATATATATATATATTGATTTTGTAATGATAAGACATGATTATTTGGCTTAAATGAAAAAAAAATTAGGAAAAGAACTTGTTCCTGAGAATATAAATTATGTATAGTTACCAAACGCATTTCTATTTTAAAAAAAGAAATTTTATGCAGTTACCAAACATGTTCTGGCACTCTTAAATTCATTCAGGAAACGGGATAAGAATAGGACGAGTGTCATAACTTTCGTAAAATGCTCACTTGAGTGACATAAATTTTATTTTTTCGATCACTTGAGTGTCTATTTTTTTTTTATAAAAAAATCATGTACTTGAGTGCCATCGGTAATTTGTGTTGTCAAAAAATCTGACCTGTCATTAATTTATTATAAGTTGGCTGACCTGTCTCGCCGAAATAACTCAATCGGCAAAAACTAAATGAAACGACGTGGTTTTAGCCCTATTGGCAATTTTTTATATTAGAAAACCAAAAAAAAAAGTAAAAAAGGGAAAGAAATTACTCGCTTGTCAAATACTCTGTTTTTTTCGACCCCCTCCAAAAAAAAAAAAAAATTACTCTGTTTCTCTCTCTTCTTCTCCATGGCGTTTCTCAACAGAGCTTAACAAAGGGATGAGCAGACACAGTGGACGGGTTTTCTGCAAGCTAAAACCGTGAACTTGGCGAAGAGGTTAAAGAAGGGGGGAAAGATATTGGAATTGGGAAAGGGAGTTGACAATTTTTGAAAGCTGAATAGTGACAGGTCAAAGAAATTCAGAAAAGGGGGCTGAACTGGAAACAAAAAATAAAAAAAAATAAAAAAAAAAATTGGCTCAAAAGAGATCTAAGATGCTGGTGTGATTTCTCCTTGCTGTTGGCTTCAAAAATAATTTCTTTGCAAGTCCAACGATATCTCCTTTGCTTGTGTCGGCAAAACAGAGGGAAAACAGCAGACTTGTCCTAGACCCAGCAATTTCTTTTAATCTCATCTTAATCTGAATCGACTCTGTCTTGTAAGCTTGGATTCTCCTTCGTTTGTCTCAAGATCGAACCTCTCTATTCCACAATCCCTGTCTCTCACCGGGTCACCCCCTCTCCTTTCTTCTCCGTTTTTTTTTTTTTTTTGTCTACGTCTCTTCCTACCCTTTAGGAAGCTGATTGGTGCTTCTTCTAATAAGGCCGTGTGGAAGGGACGGAGAGAGATGGGGCTGAGCTTCACGGGTTCGGGTCACGTGCCGGGCTGTTCGCAGAAATCTATGTTGATGTTCAACGCCGGCATGTTATCCTTATGCCAAATACTGGCCGTAATTTCTAAAATGAGGGAAAATGCAGTGACAATTTGAGAATATGGGAATACACAGAATAGATATTTCAGCATTGCCGGCGGTAGGGGTGTCAAATGTACCCACGCAGGCCGGCCCGCCGCCTGACTTTATTTAATACGCGTATTTTATTATTTATTTATTTTATTTTTATATTCTTTCATTTTATGGATTTATTAATTGATTTTAATTTCAAAAAAATTTAAAAAAGGAAAGAAAAAAAAATGCGGACCGAATCCGGCCCGACCCAACCCGGACCGATTTAGGCCGGTCCAAGCGCGGTACTGTTCCGTTCGGCCAGGGCTGAGACCCGTCCCGACCCAGCCCATTGACTCCCCTAGCCGGCAGGACCCGATCCCTATTTTCACGCCTACCATTTTAGATTCAGTTGATTTAAAAAATTGATTGATGAGGATTTCCAAAACAATATCAGATTTCAATCTTAGTAGCATACTCCAGCATAGGGAAGGGAAGACTCTAGGCCATAGACCATCGGATGGATCTTTATAAATTCAAATAAAATCAAAGCAAAATCCTAGCATAACATTGCAGTCACGTTATTAATATAGAAGAGAAAAAAAAAAGTATTTACGGACACAGAACCACGATGCTCAAAATTCATGAGGTCCACAACCCGGGGGTACTAAATTTCTCACACAATCATCTCCAGAAAGATAAGCAAGACTCCCAAATAGGGAACAGAAAAAAAAAATGTTGAGCACTAGAATGCTCTAGCCAAATCACCCAAAACGAATTGCTAACTGAGATGCATATTTAACGTTATGTTATAGTCATATTATTTGCTCAAATTATAATCTTGTAAAGTTAAGCATTTAATACCATAATGAACATCTAGGTGTAGCCTTGGCCTGTCAATGGGCATTGAGACTAGCGCATGAGTATACCTAACCAAAGGAAAAAGAAAGGCAATGCCTAACTTCATGTGAATTTAGGAAATGCATTAACGAAATACGGAAAAAGAATATATATATATATAAAAGTAATACTCAATCAAATTGTGAGAAGAAAATATAATAAAACTACAAAGAGAAACTAATTATTAAAATCAATATATCTATGCTTATAATGTAGAAAAGGAAAAGAAAAACTTCGATTAGATAATATATCCTTGGTGGTTAAAGAAAAATAGCACTAGTATTTGGAAAGATATAGCTATTTCAACCCTTTTGAAATTAATTTAATCATTGTGAGATTCCCTGGAAGATCAGTAACGTGCCGATGTTTTTCATTTTTAGCGCTAAATTTGTTCCCGCTAAAATATGATTATTGAATATGAGAGAACCATTCCGTCGAACAAAAGATAGTAATCCCACATGACCCTTTTTTTGCAAGAATGAAATGCAAAGCAATCCCTTTCTTCTGTTAAGGGTAATTGAGGAGGCAAAGAAGGGATCATTTCCCAAGTTTCTTTGTTGTGTTCACCCATGAAAGGAATCTATCTTCCTCTTTTCTTTCTCTGTATAATGTGCAACGACGATGGATGCTGGCACCACTCAAGAACCATTCCTTGTCTTGATTGCTTGCTTTTCATCTAGGCTCGCCACCGTCAAATTCGGTCCTTCAGTGTCGCCCATACTCCTGGTAATTTTGTTCTTGAGTCATTTTCACCAAGCATGCATCAGTTTGTTATTTTATGAACTATAAGCTCAGATGTTTATTTTCACCAGCATTCTCATTGCCTTTGCAAGCATCTTAGACTAGTAAACTCTAGAAGCACGTAAAATCTTAGACAAACAAATCACGGACCATTGACTTGAGCCTCATCTTTCATAAATGTGCTTGGACGATGAGTATTCCTATCTTCACATGTTGGTTTCATCTCCCGTAGTGGATCTCAGGCTCTGCGCTTTCACAAGCATCAGCAAAACAACTAAAGGCTTGTTTTTTTATTTTTTTTGGCCTAGTCGTATTGCAGACGCAATGCTTGTGTGAAATAACCTGTAACAAGTCCCTGATAATGAAACTTGTTAATAAATTTAGGAAATTGTGTAATGGAATAATATGTTTATGCAAATACGAAACAAACCCTGCATTAGAATTCATTGAATTATGCTTCAAGGACTGTCATGCATAGAGAAAATTGCATTTAACTTAAAATAATGAGTAAGATCGATCCTGTTAATCGTGGGAGGATGAGAATGTCGCAATTTAACAAAAGTGGTTGCGTGACGTGCATAATAAATTATTCAGACGAAGACTAATCATACTTCAAATGAATAAACGAACGATTATTTTCATAGTAAGGTAATAATCGACGCATTTTTTATGTGTAAAAAGACAATAAACGTTGTTGCAATGTTTGAATTTGTATCTAAGGAAATAAGAACAGCCTTTCTTTTGGTCATTAATAGAAAAGGAAAGAAAAATAACTTTAGACAACAAGATAGAGGCAAACTAATCGTATGTTTAGGAAATTCAGCAACGATAGAGAGTGTCCATTGAATAGAGCTAACAAGAAAAGAGAGATGACTTGTCTTCTAGTAGATGTCAAAGAAAAGCTATAGATTTTAGCTGAGTGAAGGATTCCAAACTAATCAAGATGATTACGATAGGAAACTGACAAAGTAAGAGACTATTTACATATCGTAAATGCCAGAAAAAGCGAGGGGTATGCCCGTCATTTTTGCCCGTGCATGGGAAGATTTTTAAAATCCCTACATATAGGATTTGTGCAGTGCATATATGTACAAGTTTTGTAATTGCCTAGTATGGGAAGGGATCTTTAAGGCAGCCTTTTCATTTATTTCGATCTAGGAAACAAGGAAGACAAAAATATGTGGAAGAACCTTACCAAATATATATATATATATGTGTGTGTGTGTGTGTGTGTGTGTGTGTGTGTGGAAGAATTTATTCACTGGAAGCAAATAATTATGAGAGATTAGCAAGGAGAGTGAACTTCCTTAATCAAACTGTAACGTTTTAGTAAAATAATAGCAATAATGTCATGTGACAATAGGAAGAAGAGTTCTGAATTGACAAATCGATTATGTTACCTAAGCATAAACATTCTATTCGCACATAAAGAATCCCTATCCCAATGTGCATTGCATGATCTGTATAAACACACACACACACACACACATATATGTATATAAATGTGACTCACATATCAGAGAACCCAAATCAAAGAAAAACGCTATTTCGTAGGTGTAAAACATAAGCTTTGCTCCGACCAAAAAAAAAAACATATGCTTTGCTACCAACTTTGTCATACATAGAATTTATCCCAAGAGAGTAAAGAATGATCGGTCATCTTTTGACACAAGAAGGCAAAGAATGAAGCCTCAGAAAAAATTGTTCTTGGGGGAAAAATTGTTCCTGGGGGCATTGGATGCCACCTCAGCGAGTCCGAATGTTTTATTTAGAATTGCATGGATGATAAAAAGTCCTATTGATAACAGATCAAGTCGTTTATAGAAGTTCATAGTTAGATTTGTCAGACTTTCGATTTACTAGTCTCAGGTGAGAATCAACATTAAGAGAAGTCTCTAGGTTTGGGCCGGTTGAACTAATATAGCCCGGTCCACAGAGGAAAAAAGAGAGAAAAAATGGCAGAAGCTGTCGTTAGTATCGCCGGCAAGATCGTTTCAATTCTTGGTTCTCCAGCGATAGAAACGGTTGGAAAATTATGGGGCATCAAGCATGAACTCAAGGAGCTTAGGGACACTGTCTCCAGGCTTCAGCCTATACTGGACCATGCAGAAGGACAATACCACCAGGCTTCCCAAGTCTGAGTTTGGGTTGAGGATCTGAAAGACGCTTTCTATGAGGCGCAAGACATCCTTGAAGAATTCAGCATTGAAGCTATTCGACGAGAACTGAGAGGCCACAATGAAATGATCAAGTTCAAACCAGCTTGCTTTTAAATTGAAGATGTGTAACAAAGTAAGAGCAGTGAGGGAGAGAATACAAGCCATTAAGGCTGAAAAGAAATTCCACCTGGATGAGCACGGCGTGGATTCGCAAATAGAAAGAGAGTGGAGGAAGAGAGAAGAGGCGCATTCTTTTATACGTGAGGGAGATATTATAGGGAGAGATGATGATAAAAAGAAGGTCAAGGATTTTTTACTGGATTCAAACGTGAAAGAGAACGTTTCCATTCTTCCAATAGTTGGTATTGGGGGGCTTGGAAAAAGCAGCTCTTGTTCAGTGTGTGTTTAATGATGAGATGGTTAGAAAACAGTTTAACTTGAAAATGTGGGTTTGTGTCTCTGATAACTTTGACATGAAAAAAATAGTGAAAGATATGATAGCTTCTTGTGCAAAGAAGAAAGAATCAACAGAGGTTCCGATGGATCAGTTGCAAAGTAAACTGAGGGGAGAGATTGATGGAAATAGATACCTTTTAGTTTTAGATGATTTGTGGAATGCAGAACGAGAAACATGGTTGAGCTTGAAAACTTTATTATTGGGTGGTGTTAGAGGAAGCGAGATACTTATAACTACACGCCTTCCTTTGGTGGCGAAGATCACCGGCACTACTTCGGATCATCTTCTTGGGGGCTTATCTGAAAGTGCTTCTCTTAAATTACTAATGCAAATGGCTTGTTGTAATGAAGAGGAGATACAAGATCCTGACATGCTAGCTATTGGTAAAGATATTGTTCGGAAGTGCTACGGGGTTCCATTGATTGTTCGAACTATTGGGGGTTTACTCTCTAAGAAAAGTAAGCATGAATGGTCGCAATTCAAAGAAAATGAGCTTCCAGAAGTGTCTCAAAAGGAAGATGGCATAAAATTAGTTCTTAAGGTTAGTTATCACCATCTTCCTTCACATTTGAAGCAATGTTTCGCATTTTGTTCATTGTTCCCCAAAGGTTTTGTGATGGGGAAGCAGACTTTAGTCGACCTTTGGATGGCACAAGGATTTATCCGGTCATTGAATAGAAGTCAGCATTTAGAAGACATTGGTCATGGATATTTTATGGATCTACTTTGGAGTAACTTCTTCCAAGATTTTAAACAAGATCCAGACCCGAAAAAGGAGACTTGCAAGATGCATGATTTGATGCATGATCAAGCCTGCATGGTTGCTGGGACCGAGTGTTGGGTGGCATGGGATGACACAAAATCCATACATGAAAGAACCCGTCATTTATCTCGTAATTCAACTCCCAATTTGATGGGTAAGCTTCCAATTTTATGCTTGAAAGCATGTGCACTGAGAACATTTCTGACTATTACTAGCAATAGGGGAATAGAACAAGAACCAACGAGCGAAGCGGATCTGCACCAACTCATTCAAAGTTTCAAGAGGTTGCGCATATAGGGTTTGCATGCCACAAATGTCGAGAAGGTGCCAAGGTCCATTTGTAAGTTGAAGCATCTCACGTATCTCGATCTCTCTCACAATGATAAACTCAAAAGGCTTCCTAGCTCTATTACTAGATTGCAGAATTTGCAAACACTTAATCCTAATGGTTGTTATTCTCTCGAAGAATTGCCAAGGGGTATAACGAGGTTAGTCAGCCTTCGGAATCTAGACATATATGGTTGTGTGAAACTTAGATATGTGCCACGCGGAATAGGGCAATTGAGTTCTCTAGATAGGCTAACGCGTTTCATTTTGCCCAACGATAAAGCTCTTGCTAAAAATTATTGTCGACTTAGGGAGCTAAATGGGCTTAATAACATTCTGGGAAGCTTATGCATTGAAAATTTAGAACGCGTGACGGATGCAACAGCGGAATCTGAGGCTGCGGACTTGATAGGGAAGCATTTTCTGGAGTGTTTGGAGCTTGAATGGGGCGATTTCGACATTGATGATGTGGCAATTGGGAATAGAGATGTAACACTGTTAGATGGACTGAGGCCGCCCTAGAATATACGAGAGTTGACAATCTTTGGATATAAAGGTGGGAGCTTTCCGAGGTGGATGATAGATGGGTCTCCCTTGTCCAATTCAGTTGGGTTACGCTTGGATCATTGCAAAGGATGCAAACATTTCCCTCAATTTGGGCTTAATAAGTTGAAAGAGTCTGGACATATTGGGGATGGAATTTCTAGAATGTTTGCCTGAGGAGTGTTTTAGAAGTCTCACCTCACTTGAACATCTTGGCATCCATTAGATGTCCTCGGTTGGCTTTCCTCTCACGTGGTATGCGACATCTGTCGAGTCTCAAGTGTCTCTCTATCTCGGATTGTGGGGAGCTGGATATATCCAAAGACGAAAGGGGCTAACATCATCATCTTGGATGGTATCAATGGAGGAGGACTTGCTCACAGTCTCCGCTTCGTGAAGATCTGGAAACTTGCCAAACTAGAATATCTGCCACAGTGGCTTCTGCAGCTCACCTATATCAAGCGTCTCGAAATTTCCTTTTGCTCCTATTTGAAGGAGTTATTACCAGAGGAGATGGTGGCCCTCCAATCGCTTCAACTGCTCGACATCGGATGGTGCCCCTCGCTGACGTCATTACCCGAAGGAATGCGAAGGTTGACATTGCTTACTCACCTAACCATCGTCGGTTGCCCGGAATTGGAGGAGAGGTGCAAAAGAGATGGAGGCGAGGACTGGCACAAGATTGCTCATATCCCCCACATTGACATAAGATGATGAAGGTATGTGATTCGATTTTGTGAGTCAATTTGTCGTAACCATTGCCTGCGACACCTCTGGCGAGGCCTAATTCTGATTATTACACGCATTTTTATTATGCCTCCTCCCCCAAAATGCCCTTTTTGACTGGTGCGTCGTCTCCCTCTCTCTTTGGAATTCTGCACTCTATCTATCTCGAAGGTATGTCATGTGGGACCTTTGAGAATAATTTTCGTTTTGTGTTTCGATATTTGATTCGATTGGGGGACTCTTTTACTCCTATATTATTCCCATGTGGACTCGATTTCTCTTGTAATTTACTCTGTCTCAGTTTCTTCTTCTTCTTCTTCACTGACTCTGCATCTGCAATTGCTCTGCCATCGCCATATCTGATGCAATCTTGCCAAGTTCGTGAGTGAAGAGACTACTTCAATGTGATTTCCTTCTTCATTGCGAGAGAGGACAGAATTAGGTGCATTGTCAAGTCAAGATTCACGAGTTGATCATCCCTTATGTATCTAAATGAAATATCAGAATAACATGTTTGCTGATTGAAATGGGGTTCTAAAAGGACCAAATATAGTTACGATACTTGATTCGATTTGGGAGACATGAATTAACCCTAGCACGATTTTGCAGCTTCAACTCTCTCGCGAGGCTCGATTTGCATTCTTGATATTCCTCCTCAAATGCCTTTCTGACTGGTGCATCCTCCCTCCCTCTCTCTCTCCTCCTCTCCTTCTGCATTCTACATTTTATGCTTCCTTCTCGCTTATAGTGCAAGGGTCTGCACCGTGATTTGGTGGTATTGGAGAGAGGACGATGCCACTGACTTCAGCATCGTTATTGCTTTTGCATTTCTTGATTTTGAATTCGGTACTTCTAGAGAATTTCTCATTTTGTCCTGGCTCCTGAGCCAAGTTGACTACTTCTGTTTGGCGCCATATGAATTCTCGTTTTGTATCCCTTTGATTGGGCTCATTGCTTCATCTGTGTGGTCGGTGGCAGCTATTTCCATAGCATTTTGGTTTGGATCGTCATGAGTGGTAGTTTGTCATCTATATGGAAGCAATGTCACACCGCATTTTGCTGCTCTTGCTATTCTACTTTTTAGCTGGTCTAAACATTCCATCTTCTTGATTTCTACAGCTTCGTTTTTCTTGAAATCATTTATGCAAAATAAGTAAAATTCTATCAATCTACTCTCAGTGTATCCTCTACATCTTTGGGCTAGAATCCAAATTCAAGTGGGCTAAGACCATGCTGCCGGCTCTTTAAGCTTATACCTCTATCGACACCCGTGTGTAAATTGTTCATGGCAATTGTACTTAAGCAACTCCGGCCAAAAAAAAAATTGTGCTTAAACATTGGTATTTTGTGCTTCAAAAATGCAAGTTTTCCCACTTGAAACTAGTCTTCAAAAAGAGGTTTCACAAGATTAAGCTTAAGGCAAAGGTGCTGGCACTTGCTACCTTTCATAGAAGTACCCAATCCTTTCTTTTATCTATTCAAAACTAAATTCTCATGCACACCAGAAGGCCAAGTCATACAAATAGAGCTCGTCGTTTCAACTATCTTCCTTGAGATTATAAGCTTCCAGCTTCTTTGTTTCAGTTGATATGTCTATTACTCACACTGCTTTCATTTTCAGACTAGGCAGACATGGCGCAGATTTTGTGGCTGACTACAGAATGCCGGACGAGGATCCCAAAAGACTCACTTGACTGCCCGTCCCATGACAGCAAACGCATGGACTTCTCTCTTGCTAAAAAAAGAGAGGAGTGGAAACACCAAGAGCTTTTCTAAGTTCAGGGTGTATGGTTTGAAGTCTGAGAACGGTACTAGTATAGGTCCGAGAGTCTTCTCAACTTGGACGTCACGCCCATCGACTACTGAGTACATTTGGTATGTTTTAGTGCCCAAAACCTCAAAGTGCGGTGCATAAAAAGATGAACAATCCTAGAACTTATCTGTACTGTGATTATAAGTTCGAATTTTATTCCATCTACCATCAGAATAAGTAAGATATGCTTTATGCACATTCAACAATTTACACTTTTTTTTTCTTACATTAGCATATCTTGTTTCATATTTTGATGTTAGTCTAACCGTGAGACGGAATTGGAGGTTCTGGCATAAATCTGCGCAGCAAATCAAGGGTATAAATGGCGATGATAAAATATGCAACATTTCTGTCTTTACGTGCTACATGTTACTGATCTATTGATTCCTGAATAATCAGACGATGCCTAAACCTGTTGAGCACCTGTCTGAACTTTCCATGGACTTGAGAGTCTTTGGTGAGTGGCAATTGTCGACCTTCCCAAGCTAGCGTCTCTCTTACAGTGGCTTCCACAGCTAAGCAATCTCGAGCTTCTTTTTTATCAGAAAGTGCCTAAATTTGAATGGTTTACGAGAGCAGATTGAGGCCTTCAATCAGTCCAATGCCTTGAAATCTTCCAGTGCTCCCCGTTGACATCATTACCTGAATGACCTTCCCAAATAGCGTCTCTCCCACAGTGGCTTCTACAGGCCACAGTGGCTTCTACAGGCCCGCAATCTTGAGTGCCTCCATATTTTCCGTTGCTTTTTTTTTAAAGAGTTACCAGAGCAGATGGAGGCCCCTCAATAACTTCAACGGCTTGAAATCATACGGTGCCCTTGCTGACGTCATTACCCGAAGGAATGTGAAAGCTTGCATCCCTTACTCACCTAAACATCATAGCGTGCCCAGAATTGGAGGAGAGGTGCAAAAGAGATGCAGGCGGGGGTTGGTACAAGATTGCTCATATCCCCCACATATCTCAGAATTCCTACTTTCTTTTTTGAAGGTATGTGGATCTTGTTTACCACATTTTACATAATGGTCTTGGCGTTGAGTTTCGATTTGGGAAGACATATGGACAGATCACCGAAAGGTTTGGACATATCCGTGGATGCAGGTATTTGCAGGGTTTGCAAACAGTGTTCTATTTTCAAACCAGGGAAAAAAACCAAGAATTTTCTTCCTTCTTCTCATCCAACTTCCAATCTTGTTAAATTCATATTTCCAAGCAATGATTCCCACGAAATTGGAGGTCCTGGCATGGGTGTGCGCTGCAAATCAAGGGTATGATTGGCGAGGGTAAAATATGTAACGTTTTTCTTTTCACATGCTACCGACCAATTAATTCCTGAAATCAGGCGATCCCTACACCTGTTGAGCCCCCCCCCCCCCCCCCCAACTTCCAGGGTGGAATTACTGTGGATCGAGTACTGGTCAAGATCCTGGGGACGATAGTGAAGGTAATCTCAGTGTCAGCATTTGACCAATAATTGACAGAACGAACGAACGAATGAACCACTAGTCTTTGTCATCGTTTCTTTTGATGATTAAGTCAATCATTACCAATTTTAGGTCTTTCTTTTGGGCCTGATGTAGACTCGATTTCTCGTGTCTGCTCTTGTCTCAGAATTGTCTTGTTGTATGACTTCTGTTGGCCGTACTGATTATTGCTGTGCTTGGTAGCGTTGCTCTGCCATGGCAATATCTGATGGATATTTTTTGCCAAAGCTGTTGTCGGCAAGACTAATTTGCGATTATGCCAATTTTGGGAAAGAAGAATTAGATGCACTGTCAAGATTCATTAGACGATCATCCATTAGATCTAAATGAAATATCAGAATGACATGGTTGCTGATTGATCCTAGGAAAGATGGAAGGAGGATTGGTTTCAAGGCAAGTATTGTCTCCACATTGGCTGCGACAATGGGCTTGTGACTATCCACATTGGTAAGTGGATTGTTAACTTTTGTGCCTCTCTGAGTCTCAAATTGGAGTTGCAGCTTTATTCGTCTATGCTTTGTTTCTGATGGTTCTTGTCTTAGATGTCCACATTAGCAGGGTCTGGAGACATCAGTTTATTTTCAAAAGCACGAGAGAAATGAAGACAATTTATGCTCTTCATCGTCCAACTTCGAGCTCGTTAAAGCGGGCTCACCACTCGTGCTGTAGATATGGTGCACAATCTGCCTATTTGATTTCACAAGGAGGGAAATGCCTGCACGGTCCCATGATTCTGGAAAACTCTCACATATGAAGTGATGAAATATTTCTGTGGAGAATGGCTTCTGGTTTTGCTTCCTTTGAAAATCAACTTTTTACCTCAATGTGTTCCCATAGAAACAATGTGTTCCCATAGAAACGGAGGTTCTGGCATGGATCTGCACAGCGAATCAAGGGTATGAGTGGCGACCATAAAATATGTAGCGTTGTCCTTTTTCACATGCTACATGACACTGATCTGTTAATGCCTAGATCACCCGTCTGGACTTCCAAAGTGGAACTATATGGATCAAGTCCAAGGGAGGATAGTGAAGATCTTCTTGTTAGCATTTGACAGCAACATCATGTAAACTAAAAGCTGCAAATTGTTTAGTATGCTAGTAGAGTTTCTAAAGTCTCTCTGTGAAGAGTTTGAAGGGAAATGCGAGGGAGGGAATGGACATGCACATTCTTCATTTGCTGTTCAGCCATTTTGCAGAGGTTCTCAGGTAAATCGTTTGCCAATTTGAGCACCATCTTAAGCAATTGAATAAATGTTTGACATTTAAAAGTGGTCTTATGACAGTTGGACTGGGAGTCTAATTTATGATTTCTCCATTTTGATCATGCAAGGTCGTCCTGCTCATTTTGTTTGGTTGACAATTGACCTGTTCTTCATCTCTTCATGACAGCGAAGTTTGCAAAAGAAATGTGGTTGTATGAAGCACAATTAAAGAACGAATCGGTAGTCTGTTGTTGTTGTTTCTTTTTATAACTAAATCAATCATTAGCAATTTTAAATCTAAGCTGTGGACCTCATGTAGACTAGATTTCTCTTGTGTCCACTCGTCTCAGATTTTTCTTCGTTTTATGACTACAATTGGTCATACTGATTATTGCTGTGTTCAGGTAGTCTTTCTCTGCCATGGCGATATCTGATGGATATTTTCGCCAAAGCTTTTGGCTAGAGAAATTTGCAATTATGGCAAGTTTGTGAAAGAAGAAAGTACTTCGATGTGATTGCCTGTTGATTTCGAGAGGAAAGAATTAGGTGCGCTGTCAAGATTCACGAGTTGATCATCCATCATAGCTAATGGAATGTCAGAATAACATGTTTGCTGATTGATGCTTGGTAAGTTGGTTGATCTCTTAAACTGTCGCACTCTCCAGTCTGCTTCCTTCAACTATGTTACTACCGTCAGTTTTTTTACTTGTTCACAAGCTCTCTTTTGGGAATGAGGCCTGAGAGTAACCTTGAAATGGTTTAAAAGGATAAGTAGGTATAGTTATGCCACTGATTTTTGTTTATTTGTTCAAGGAGAGTGTGCAGCCCAATCAATAAGACTCGCTATTTTGTGCTTAAGAAATGTAAGTTTTTCCTACTTGGAACTAGTCTTCAAAAAGCAGTTTTCTGCATTTTGGTGCTGTATTTGCTGAAGAGTCCCTTTCTTTGAAGTACCCGGTCCATTATTTTATCTTTTCAAAACTAAACTCTCATGCGTACCAGAAGGCCAAGTCATGCAAACAGAGCTTGTCGTTTGACCTATCTTCCATGAGATAAGCTCCCACGTTTTTTTGGTTCAGCAGATATGTCTATTATTCACACTGCTTTATTTTTCAGACTAGGCAGAATCGGCGCAGATTTTGGCACTGCCGACACAATGCCAGATGAGGATCACAAAGAACTCACTGCCTGCCAGTCCCATGACAGCAAACACATGGATTTCTCCCTTGCTAAAAAAGAAGAGTGGAAAACACCAAGAGCTTTTCTAAGTTCAAGGCGTGTGCTTTGAAGTCCAGGAATAACACTACTACGGGATTGAGAGTCTTCTCAACTTGGACATCATGCCCCTACACCGTTATGATAATTGCAGATTACCAGTGCTGCGCACAAAAAGATGAACAATACCAGAACTACCCTGTAGTCTGTACAGATATTATGAGTCCGCATTTTTCTTCAGTCCAGCATCAGAATAACATGTCATTTTTGTTTATGCACATTCAGCGACACCTTTTCTTTTTCAATTTCTACCGCAGCAAATCTTGTTCACATTTTGATGATAATCTAACTATGAGACGAGATCGGAGTTTATGGCACAGATCTGCACAACAAATCAAGGGTATGAATGGCGACAGTAGAATATGTCGCCATCTTGCCTATTTTTACGGAAAGGAAAGAGAAAGAGCACAGAACTGTTGCCATCGACATTGGCTTCTATCGTGCAGTGGGAGTACCAAGTGGAACCAAGCGTGGGAATTGAAGCGGGAAATTATATATGGCGTTCAAGATAACTTCTTGAGGTGAAATTACAATTACTTGCTCAAGAAAATAACCGAGGCACACAGAATAAGTGCATACAGACATGTTCTACAGTTTCAAATACTTAAATAGTTTAGGTTGCTTATGTAACAGAGAATGACCGAGCAAACTGGTGTTGTCCTTGTGTTAGATCCAAAGCCAATAGAGGTCGCTGACTGCACTATCGCCATTGACTCAACACATTATCCCATAAGAATAGGATGCCACTTTAACTACAGCCTACAGGTTCACATCGTAGAAATAACACGGACTTCTGCAATACAAGAAGCGTGAGAGAAGAGGGAGGCTTTGACTCAACACATTATCCCATAAGAATAGGATGCCCAGGGTTCCAGCAGATATGCCCTTGTACGACATACTCAAATGAGTTTCAAAAGGGTAACAGTCATATGGTAGCTGTAGTGAAGATCAAAGGGAAATTAAAGAATCTTCCATTAATGCTGGATGTGGACATACCTGAAGAAAACAAAGCCACTGCTGGAGATACCCAGTTAACTACTCCCTTGCTTGTCAAACAAGGTGAAAAATCTGATGTTATCGTTAACACTGAGAAGGCTCCTAGGTCTGTCAAAGCAAGCAAGCAACTTAATGATGCCTCGATGAATGGCTTGCCTCTTTTGGCCGAAGATATCGAGGATGGGGAGGTTATTGGCATCATCACTCTTGAGGATGTGTTTGAAGAACTTCTTAAGGTTTTCTTCATTGCCTCATCAGTTGTCTGCATAATTTTCTTTTTGATCGGAGTACTTAACAATTTAACCGACCGAGTGCAGGAAGAGATTGTTGATGAAACAGATGAACATGTTGATGTACATGAAAGGTAATGCGAGAATCAGATGCTGTGTGTTTGGTTTGTGTAATGGCATTTGATTCGCTATACAATGGCAAGGGCCGTCTCTCTGTCATATCTTTTTGCGGAATCCGAATAGCTGCAGCTGCATCAGTCGCAAGGGCTCCATCACTTCGGAGACTGAACATCCATAAAGGAGCTGTAAGTTGACAGTTCTGTCTTCAAACAAGATAAATTAATCTGAACTTAGAAGAGTTCTCAAAATCAGGCTTCGGTTATACGCACCAAGTAGAGAGTGAACTGCCAATTTGAGCTTTCTTTGAACTTATCAAGAATGTAGGAGATCAACAAAGATCCTAGAATATGGGCGATCTAGGAAAGTAAATTCTTGAAAATGAGTCATCTGCCTGTATTTAGGGCCAATAAAAGCCAAAAGCTCCTTGCTCATCTGACTTCTCTTTGGGACATTAGTAGCTCGGCATACTGTTAGAAGTTAGTAGTGACCAAGCCCACGTGCACCTATGCTCTCCCCTCCATTGTTACTGAGCTCTGTCCTCAAGTTGGTACATAATTTGTATTTTGGAGCAAAGTGCCGCATGTTACTACAAAACTAAGCGGGATGTGAAATAATAATGTTGTGGTTTTGGCGAGTCTCAAAATTTAGGGTAGTGATACATCACATAAATTTGTGGGTTAAAACTGTGATAACCTGTCATGGTTGGCGGGGATAAAATGATGTTATTTTACGGTATGGGTGTGTGTCGAACCCGCTGCTACCAGGGTCAATCTTCTTCCCTCTATTGCTCCTTCCCTTAATAAACCCTGCCCTAGAAAAGTCTGGAGAAAAAACGGATTTAAAGCAAGCAAGTCAGTAGTTTAGTCCCTTCTGCGAGGTGAGGCCACGTTTGAACTCTGCGAGATAGCACTTGAGGAAGGGGTCTCAACTCTCCTGGTACATTGTGGATTGCACTAAGAAGCTGGAAGACAGTATTTGAGTTGAATTACATGCTTTAACTAGAATGATGAAAGTGGTCATCGCTGTCTGAGGAAGGGCTTTGACAGCAGAAACCAGCAATTATCATCTCCTCACCAGAAAAGTACCAAGTAAAGGGGGGATGGTTTCTAGTTCATTGTTTTTCGATGTAATTGAAGGCAAAGAGGGAAATTTCCGTCTGCTGTAATAATAACTAAAAAGGCATTTCTGAATTGATCTCATCCTTTGATAATTCAAATATCTGTAGATATTTGTACACTTCTAGACTTGGAGGGTTCTAGTTCATTTTGCTTGGCCATGATAGATAAATTCCTGCTATTTTGGTGACATGAGCCTAAGAATCTGCTTTTATATGTGGTTCACAGGGAGGCCACACCAAGCACGGGGATGTCCCAGAAAAAAAAAAAAAAAACTGCTGAGGATGGTCCAGGTTCTGCTAGGTCAACAGGCACTCCAGGTGAGCCTCTCTAGGGAGCATAAGATGGTAACGTACCAACAAAGAAATTTGCACCATATTAGCTGATAAAAAAAATTGAATGAATGAATGAAAATTATTTTCTATCATTCGCGAAAATGTTTGTGCGTTTGTTGCTGTCCGTAATGATAATAATTGATGATTAGTTATTTTATGTGATACATATAATCATTTTTAATAAACTTGTTCATCATTTATTTTTGGCAAAATAAATGTAGCCGAAGGTTAAAGATAATTTGACTCATTAAATGCACAATTTGATATTAGTACAATGTCCCATGTTTATCCCGCTTCTTGTGGACACTTTCTTTGTACTACTGCACGTTGTGCGGCAATGTCGAGGTGGCATTCACTTTGGTCGACCACAAGAAAAAGAATGTCTGGTTGCAGTTTATGGAATTCGTCTAGGCTCAGGATAATTGATGTTGTGATTTTCTTGACAAATTGAATCGTCAGAAGTCCGCGAGACTTTACCGGTAAAATCGGATCTCGGGTCAAACGATTTCGGATCGCGCTCAAAATTGATCGGTTGAAGGGAAACGGCCGTCTGATTCAAAATCACCACTTTACTGTGAGATATGATGTATTTTAGCGTTTCGGATCACTTTTCAGGTAGTTTTCTGTTTTATGCAATTTCGAATATTTCAATTATTTGTTATCTTTGATTTAAATTCGCTTAGATAAGATTAGATTAGATTCAATTAATGTTATCTTTAGCTATCTGCATTCTTTTTGGAGTCCTATCTATATATATGGACGTCATCTCTTTGTAATATTCAGACTTTCATTAATCGAATTCAGAGAATTTTGAAGAATTAATTTCTTGTTTATCTCTACCCTGCATCATTTGATATCAAAGTGGGATTTCTCCTTGTGACGATGACAAAGAACGTGAATCAACAAATCTTCGCAATTGAGGGCGATGAGCCTATTTCGCGTGAGGAATTTACCTAGTTTGCTGAGGAAACTCGGTGTACTCTGCATCATCACCAACGGACAATGCAAGAATTACTTGCCGCCATCCAACGGTTGTCTGCCAACCCTAGCCCTAATCATGACGATCTTCTAGCCGAGCGAATTCCTGTCGCTCGTGATCCCAAAGTAACCGTGGAGCGAAGGGCAAATGTTCGACAAAGAAGACAAACCTATGTCGAGGATTCAGAAGAAGAAGGTGAAGACGAATTCCTGGATGTCGCTATTCGTGGAAACCGTCGATATAGAGACGTCTTGGACAAGTCTATTCGTGGGGATCGACGACAAGGAGGATATCGACGAGAGCCCGAGCAGTATCAACTGAAAGTCGATCTTCCTACTTTCAATAGTAATTTAAATATAGAAGATTTTCTGGATTGGCTTTGGGAGGTCAAAATTTTTTTTGATGCCATGAAAATCGAAGAAGATCGTCAAGTTAAGCTTGTGGCGTATAGACCGAAGGGTGGTGCTTTAGCTTGGTGGGAAGGCGCCGACAAGGGAAATCCCTTATCCGAACTTGGAATCGCATGAAAGAATTGTTGAAGGATCAATTCATACCTACTGATTTTGAGCAGGTTTTGTTCTAGCAATTTCAAGCTTGCAAGCAGGGAAGTCGAACTATTCAAGCCTACATGAAGTAGTTCCTTAGACTTTCGGCCCGCAATAATCTGGCTAAATCGGAGGCACAACAAACAGCCAGGTATATCCATGGTCTGCGCTTAAATATTCAAGATCATTTTTCTTTACATCGCTTGTACTCTATCAAGGATGCGCAAGAGATGGCCAGAAAGGTGGAATTATAGTTAGAGCGGAACAACTATTCGAACAGAGGGGGAAATTACACTGCACGAGGAAAATCTCCGGAGGTAGGTGAGTCATCTTGTCAGCAATTCAACATCACGAACCGAAATTCAGTGGTTAACGTTGAAGCGCCACTGAATCCTCTACATCAAGGGCTCGTGAAGTTGCTCAGAATCCCTATGCAAAGCCCTATCCAAGAAAGTGCTTTAAATGTAATGAACCTGGGTGTCGCTCTAGTGATTGTCCGCAGCGGAAGATGGCGAATCTGGTCGAACCTAAAGATGAGCTTTATGATGAAGATTGGAGGGATAAAGATGAGATAGCCGACAAAGAAGGGGAACGTGTTAATTGCATGGTTAGACGGCTGTTGTTAACTCCACGGAAGGAAGATTCGCAGCGGAATAATCTTTTTCGCACCCGATGCATTATAAGTGGTAAGGTCTGCGACGTTATTATTGATAGTGGAAGTTGCGAAAATATTGTATCGCAGGCACTTGTCGATCATCTTCAATTGAAGACTAAAGCTCGCCCATCACCCTATACGATTGGCTGGATTCGTAAGGGGCTAGAATTAAAGGTCACTCAGATTTGTCATTTGCCTATTTCTATTGGGAAAACGTACAAGGATACGATAATCTGTGATGTTATTGAGATGGATGCATGCCACGTCTTATTGGGACAGGCATAGCAATATGATGTTGATGTTACTCACTAAGCGTGTGAGGACGTTTATTCGTTCGCGAGGGGGAGGACGAAAATTACCCTTCGTCTCTTGGATGAAGCTGCTTGTGTTTCGCAACCCTCTCAAAGGCAGGCTAAGGGTAGTGCGACTGGTGTTCTATTTAATGTTCGTAAGAGGAGCGATATATATTTAATTGTCGATGATGGGTCTAAGCAGGAAACCATTATGATCTTAGAAAATTTGCAGCCTTTATTGAAGGCTTTCTCTAGTATTACTACTAAAGACCTACCTGATGGACTACCACCATTGTGAGACATCCAGCATCAGATTGATTTCCTAGCCGGCGCTAGTCTACCTAATCTGCCACATTACCGTATAAACCCGAAGGAGAATTAGATATTAAGAGAGAAGTGGAAGAACTTATGCGAAATGGTTTTATCCAAGAAAGCATGAGTCCTCGTGTTGTTCTTGCTTTGCTTACACCGAAAAAAGATGACAACATGTGGATGTGTGTGGATAGTCGAGCGATAAATCAAATTACTGTGAGGTATCACTTCCATATTTCTCGTTTGGATGATATGCTTGACAAGTTGTTTGGATCAAAGATCTTTTCGAAAATCGATTTGAGGAGTGGTTACCATCAGATTCGCATGAAGCTAGGGATGAATGGAAGACGACATTCAAAACTAGCGAAAGACTTTATGAATGTTTAGTCATGCCATTCGGACGTAGCAATGCTCCTAGCACTTTTATGCGTCTGATGACGCAAGTCCTTAAACCTTTATTGGGTAAGTTTGTGATGGTTTATTTTGATGATATACTTATCTATAGTCCAGATGAACAACAACATGTAAAACACCTTCGAGATGTTTTGCAGGTTTTGGAGGGGAATCAACTTTATATTAACCTGCCCAAATGCAGCTTCATGATGAATTAATTATTGTTTTGGGGATATATTGTTAGTGTAAATGGGCCTCGAGTTGATGGAGCGAAGGTTGTTGCCATTCGAGATTGGCCTACGCCCAAGACTGTTGGGGAAGTATGCAGGTTTTCATGGACTAATGATATTCTATCACAGGTTCATCCGTAATTTCAGTATTATCTTAGCACCTATTGTTGAATGTTTAAAAAAGGGACAATTTAAGTGGAGTGAAGAGGCCAAGGTGAGTTTTGCCTTGATAAAAGAAAAGTTATCTATGGCTCCTATTCTTACTTTGCCAAATTTTGATAAGTTGTTCGAGCTAGATTGTGATGTCTACGGAGTATGAATTGGCGCAGTCTTATCGCAGAAAGGGAAATCAATTGCTTAGTTCAGTGAGAAGTTGAATGAAGTTCAACGACGATGGTCCACCTATGAATTGGAATTCTATGCAGTAGTTCGAGCTATTAAGCACTGGCGGCCTTATCTTTATCAACGTGAATTTCTATTGAACACTGACCACCAAGCGCTCAAATACATCAAGGGCCAAAAGCATTTAAATAAGATGCATGAGCGCTAGGTTTCTTTCTTGTAATAATTTAATTTTGTGATTCGACATATGGCTGGTCATCTGAATAAAGTAGCTGATGCTTTAAGCCGCCGAGCTGCTTTACTTGTCACTATGACAAACGAAGTAGTGGGCTTTGAGATTTTATGTGACCTTTATGATGAAGATGAAGATTTTAGAGACACTTGGGCAAAGTGTCAAGCTACTGGTTCTGAAGGTGATATGATTATTCATGGAAATTACTATTTTGTGGTAACAGGTTGTGCATCTCGCGTAGTTCTTTTCGTGAGAAACTGATTCGGGAATTACATGGTGGAAGCCTTGGAGGACATTTAGGGCGTAATACGTCTATCGCCTTAGTAGAGGAACGTTACTTTTGACCACAATTAAAGCACGATGTTGGGCGTTTTGCGCAGAAATGTCCTGTCTGTCAGGTTGCAAAAGGGCATTCTCAGAATACTAGCCTTTATACGCCATTGCCAATTCCAACTGGACCTTGGGTGGACATATCTATGGATTTTGTTCTAAGACTACCGCGAACACAAGGAGGTATGAATTCTGTCTTTGTGGTAGTGGATAGATTTATAAAGATGCCGCATTTTATACTTTGTAAGAAGACATCCGATGCTTCTCGTGTTGCCGGTCTATTCTTTCACGAAGTTGTTTGTTTACATGGTGTTCCCAAGACAATTACCTCTGATAGGGATACTAAGTTACTCAGTCACTTTTGGAGGACTTTGTGGAAATTATTTGACACTAATTTGCAGTACAGCAGTTCTTTCCATCCTCAGACTGATGGGTAGGTTGAAGTAATTAATCGGACAATGGCGGACATCATTCGCTACCTTTGTAGCAACACGCCAAAATAGTGGGATCGATATCTAGCACAAGCAAAATTTGCTTTTAACAATACAGTTAATCGTTCCACTGGAAAATCACCATTTGAAGTTGTTTATGATCGTGTACCTCAGCATACACTTGATCTGGTTCATCTGTCTAAAATTCTTGGTTATAGTGTGGTGGTAGAAAATTTGGCGACGAAAATTGTGGAGGTTCAAGCTGATGTTACACACCAACTTGCTGAGTCCAATGCAAAATATAAGGAGCATGCTGACAAGCGACGTCGTTTCAAGACTTTTGAAGTTGGCAATGAGGTCATAGTCTTTCTACGCAAGGAGCGTTTTCCTGTTGGTACTTATAACAAGCTAAAGAATAGAAAGATCGGTCCTTGCAGGATCATTAAGAAAATCAATGATAATGCCTACGTTATTGATCTTCCTGGTGATCTTAACATTTCTCCAACATTCAACGTGGCGGACTTATCATAGTATCATTCTCTCGACATTCCGCTTTACCCTGATAATAACTCGAGGGCGAGTTCTTCCAAAGAAGGAGGGAATGATGTAGAACAGCTGGCATGCGATTTTCTTAATAAATTGAATCGTCAGAAGTCCGCGAGACTTTGCCGGTAAAGTCGAATCTTTGGTCAAACGATCTCGGATCACACTCAAAATTAGTCGGTTGAAGTGAAATGGCTGTCTGATTCAAAGTCACTTCTTTGCTATGAGATACGATAGATTATAGCGTTTCGGAGTGGTTTAAATCATTTTTTAGATAGTCTTCTATTTTAGGCAATTTCGAACATTTTAATTATTTGCTATCTTTTATTCATATTCGCTTAGATAAAATTAGATTATATTCAATTAATGTTATCTTTAGTTATCTGTATTCTTTTTGGAGTACTATCTATATATATGGAAGTACTCTCTTTGTAATATTCAGACTTTCATTAATTAAATTCAGAATATTACGAGGAATTGATTTTCTGTTTATCGCTATCCTGTGTCAATAATCCTTGTGTATTTTATTATATATTTTAGATGTTAAAAGTACGAATGCAGACACGAACCGAGATGATGTAAAACGAACGAAACGAAACACATATTGCTTTAATAAACCATTTACATCTCTCAACAGTTTGCGTGACATGAAAACAAACGAACCCAAATCGGGTGTGAAAACGTCTAATCGGGTCACTCGACCAGGAGCTGCATGATGCTTCCGATGGTTTGGCAGACACCTTGACATAAATATACTTCCAGGAGTTCACCCTTCCCCAATCCCTCACTCTCACCGGGTCAGCCCCTCTTCTTTCTTCTCGATTACCTGTTTCTTTGCTGCTTCTCTACATCTCTGCCTACCCTTTGGGAAGCTGATTGGTGATTCTTCTAACAAGGGCGTGTGGAAGAGACGGAGAGAGATCGGGCTGAGCTTCACGGGTTCGGGTCACGTGCCGCCCAGGTTCGCAGAGATCTATGTTGATATCCGATGCCGGCATGCTATGCTTATGCAAAAGAATGGCCATAATTCCTAATTTGGGAAAAATGCAGCGACAATTGGGAATATTGGATTGCTCAGAATAGATATTTCGGCATTGCCAGCGGGATCCGACTCTGTTTTCATGCCTATCATTTTAGACTCTCAATCAATTTTTTTAAAAAAAATGATTGATGGCGACTTCCGAAATGATATGGGATTTGAATCTTAGTAGCATACTCCAACCTAGGGAAGGGAAGGCTCTAGGCCATAGACCATGGGATGGATCTTTATAAATTCAAAGAAAAATCCTGGCATAACATTGCAGTCACGCAATTAATATAGAAGAGAGGAAAAAAAAAATGAAGTTGCATTTACTGACGTAGAACCACGATGCTCAAAATTCAAGAGGTCCACAACCCAGGGACAAAATTATGTCGGCAAAAAGTAAGCAAGACTCCAATAGTTAACAGAAAAAATGGCTCGAGCCAAATCACCCAAAACAAATTGCTAACCGAGATGCATATTTGACATTGTAGTCATATTATTTGCTAAGATTATAATCTGTAATGTTCAGCATTTAATACAATAATGAACAATAAGGTGTAGCATTGGCCTGCCAATGGGCATCGAGACTAGCACATAAGCATACCTATCCTTGTTGGTTAAAGAAAAAAGGATTTGGGAGACGATCCGATACGAAAGATGTAACTGTTTCAACCCTTTTGAAAAAAGGGCTTAACGTAAGATCAGTGACTTGCCGATCTTTTGGGTCGTAACTCAAACATTTCACTCGCAGCGCTGAAAATGTTCCCTCTAAAATATGATTATTGGAAATGAAAAAACCATTCGGCCGAGCAAAAGAAAGTAATACAACACGACCCCTTTTGCAAGAATGAAATGCAAAAAAAAAAAAAAAAAATCCCTTTTATTGTGTTAAGGGCAACTTAGGAGGCAAAGGAAGGGATTAATTCCCAAGTTTCCTTTTTTGTGTCCATCTATATAATATGCAGCCAGGATGAATGCAGGAAGCACTCAAGAACCGTTTCTTCGTTGTTTCTTGTCTTTGTTGTTTGCATTTCATTCAATCTCTGTCAAATTCGGTCTTTCAGGATCGCCCCATACTCCTGGTAATTTCGCTCTTAAGTTAATTTTCACCATGCATGCAGCGGTTTATTTTTTCATGATCTGTAAGATGAGATGTTTATTTTCACTGGCATTTTCATTGCCTTTGCAAGCATGTTAGACTATTAAACACTAGAAGTACGTAAAATCTTAGACAAACCAATAACAGACCTCGGACCTGACCTCGATCGTTTACCATATGCATATTTGATTTAGGCCTCATCTTGCAATAATGTGCGTGGGACGACGAGAATTCCTATCTTCACCAACTCAAGTTGGTTCACCTCCTTTGGTGGATTAAATTTCAAGCTCTACACTTTCACAAGCATCCGCAAAACGACTAAAGGCTTGTTTTTGTTTTATTTCTTTAATCTAGTCTCATTTCAAATGCCATGCCCCTGTGAAATAACCTGTAACGAGTCCCTCATAATGACATTTGTTAGTAAATTTAGGAGATTGGATAAAGGAACAATATATTTATGCACTATGAAACATACCCTACATGAAACTTCATTGAATAGTCCATAAAGGATTGTCATATTTAGGGAAACATGGATTTAAAACATAATGAATATGCCCTGTCACACCCCAATTCTTACAATGAACAGGAAAATGACACGGCCATCCTTATACCTAGAGAACACAACCTCAAATAGAAACCAGCATAAACCTGTTATCAAATAAATATATTCAACTATATATAGATAGCTGACTAAATAAAAAGTTGGTTACTTCATCAAAGTTTCTACAATTCTAAAAGATATTTATATCTCATCATTCAACTAAACTTGACAACTAACAACATATATGTACACAACTTTCTTAGATCGTAACTAAAATTTAACTCCCAAAAATCCCTGACGATTGCGCTCTCGTTTTACTTGACGACGACTGAAGAACCTGAAAAGATTGAGAAGAAAAGGGGGATGAGCAACCACAGCTCAGTGAGTAGTACATATCTCTTCTAAACAGATCGAGCATTCACTATACACATATATAATAACATATGTCACAGAAATATCATGTTAATCATTAAAAAGCTTAACAAAAAACAATGATCAAATCCATTGATTAATCTCAAATCACACATCGATGGTCAATCCATCGACAAATCTCAGATCACATGTCAATGGTTCATTCCATTGACTAAATTCATGCTCAAATATCTCACCATGGTCATGTATAAAACTTCGTGACAAAATGACCAAGATTCCCCCATTAGTAAGGTCTTCACCTATATCAGTTGGTGGTTCGATCCCAAAGTATATTCTAATTAGTATGCGCATATTCAAAAAACCTTCACTAGGTTCACAACAATATTGAGCATCAAAACCAACGGTTTCAAATAATCCACAAATCCAATCCAGAAATCATTTTGTAAACCAGAATATATTCCACAACCATTTCTGATAAATCAGGTTCAGAAATCGATCACATATTTCGCAATTCATTTCGTAACATATTTCTCAAATAGTTCGCAAGTATCAAAATGTTGTAATTGCTCGATTTAGATTTTGATGCAACAAATATGCCTTTAGCATTCATAATATATCAAATTCGAATCGCTTTCAAGATATGACTTTGTAAATTCAAAGAATTCGTATCTCTTACCTTATATAGCCTAACTTAGATTTCGATAGCTAATTCAGGCCCTCGAACTCAACTCCTATCAATTTAGCGAAAATCAATGTCACAGTCAAGTAAAAAAGCTATCATAACTACGAATTGACTAAGATAAACTTATTCACTGGTCAAACTATTTCTACAAATTGACAAAACGCTAATCCAAATCACATGATCTAATTTATCTGTAACGCGGAGCCTAAACGTCGCGTAATTTCGAAAACTATTCCGACGATATGAATAAGGGGTTCAAATTCTTACTAGATGCTGAAAAACGTGCTCGATTCGGCTTGATTTTTTCACCCCCGGTTGACTTCTTTCTTTCTCTCCTCTCTCCTTCCTTTCTATGCGATTTCTCTTTCTGTTATAATGAACGAAGCTGCCTTTCTTTCTCTTTTTCTTTTATATTGGGCCGAGGATGAATATTTGAGGCTGCGATTCCCTTTTATTACTATTTTTATTATGGTCAAAAGGTCCAGAGACCACCTGTCACTACATGGCTATAGTGTAAACCCAGCACGTCTCAGATTATTACAGCTATCGCGTAGTTCTCCGTGCGCCCGGCCCTCTTTTCTGTCCGGCATGATTTCCACCTTCCTACTTCGCTTTGAGTGTCTTAAAATTCGGCTTCGCTTTCTGCTTGCTTCTCCGGCCTGCCGCATATATAGGTCTGGGTCCACGATTGAAGTCTGGAAGAAGAGGGGTTTCAAGGGCAAGTACTGACTCCGCATTGGCTGCCGCAATGAACTTGTTACTACCCACATTGGTAAGCGGATTGTTAACTTTAGTGCCTCTCTGAGTCTCAGATTAAAGTTGCTGCTTTATTCGTCTATGCTTTGTTTCTGATGGTTCTTGTCTTAGATGTCCACATGGCAAGGTCTGGAAACATCGCTTTATTTTCGAGCGCACGTGAGAAATGAAGACAGTTTGTGCTCCTCATTATCCAACTTCGAGCTCGTCTAATCGGGCTCACCACTCGTGCCGTAGATATGGTGTGCCATCTGCTTACTTGATTTCCCAAGGAGCGAAATGCACGCACAGTCCCATGATTCTGGAAAACTCTCAATATATGAAGTGATGAAATGTTTCTATGGAGAATGGCTTCTAGTTTTGCTTCCCTTAAAATCAACTTTTTAGCTCAATGTGTTCCCATAGAAACGGAGGTTCTGGCATGGATCTGCACAGCAAATCAAGGGTATGAATGACGACCATAAAGTATGTAGCGTCGTCCTCTTTCACATGGTACATGATACTGATCTGTTAATGCCTGAAATCAGGTGATCCCTAGACCTGTTGATCACCCCTCTGGACTTCCAAAGTGGAATTATGTGGATCAAGTACCAGTCAAGGTGCAAGGGACGAAAGTGAAGTGATCTTATTTTTAGCATTTGACAGCAACATCGTGTGAACTAAAAGCTGCAAATTGTTTAGGATTCTAGTAGAGTTTCTAAAGTCTCCGTGTGTTTCGACCCCCCCCCAAAAAAAAAAGGTCTCTGTGTGAAGAGATTGAAGGGAAATGCAAAGGAGGGAATGGAAATGCACATTCTTCGTTTGCTGTTCAGCCATTCTGCAGAGGTTCTCAGGTAAATCCTTTGCCAATTTGAGCACCATCTTAAGCAATCGAATAAATGTTTGACATTTAAAAGAGGTCTTATGACTGTTGGACTGGGAGTCTAATCTATGACTTCTCCACTTTGATCACTACAAGGATGTCCTGCTCATTTTGTTTGGTTGACAATTGATCTGTTGTTCATCTCTTTGTGACAACAAAGTTTGCAAAAGAAATGCGTTTGTATGAAGCAGGATTAATGAATGAAGCGGTAGTCTTTGTTGTCGTTTCTCTTTCAATCATTGGCAATTTTAAGTCTACATTGTGGTCCTCATGTAGATTAGATTTCTGTTTTATCCACTCTAGTCTCAGATTTTTCTTGTCGTGTGACGTCAGTTAGTTATACTGGTTATTGCTGTGTTCTGGTTGTCTTTCTCTGCTATGGTGATATCTGATGGATATTGTCGCCAAAGCTTCTGGCAGGAGCAATTTGCAATTATGCCAAGTTTGTGGAAGAAGAAAGTACTTCGATGCGATTGCCTTTTGATTTCGAGGGAAAAGAACTAGGTACACTGTCCAGATTCACGAGTTGATCACCCATCATATCTAATGAAATATCAGAATGACATCTTTGCTGATTGATCCTTGGTAAGGTGGTTAATCTCTTTAAACTCTTGCACTCTGCAGTCTGCTTCCTTCAACTACGTAACTGCCCTCAATTTTTCGACTTGTTCACAAGCTCTCTTTTAGGAATGAGGCCTGATAGTAACGTTGAAATGGTTCTAAAACGATAAGTATAGTTATGCCACTGTTTTTAGCTTAAGCGCAATCGATAAAACTCGCTATTTGTGTTGCAAAAATGTAAGTTTTTTGGCGCTGTATTTGCCAAAGAGACCCTCTCTTTGTAGTAACCAACCCATTTTTTCATCTTTTCAAAACTAGAATCTCGTGCATACCAGGAGGCCAAGTCATACAAAGAGAGCTCGTCATTTGAACTATCTTCCATGAGATAAGCTCCCAGGTTTTTTTGGTTCAGTAAATATGTCTATCTCTCACACTGCTTTATTTGTCAGACTGGGCAGAATCGGCCCGGATTTTGGCACCGACGACACAATGCCAGAGGAAGATCACAAAGGACTCACTGACCCACAGTCCCATCACAGCAAACACATGAAGTTCTCTCTTGCTAAAACTGAAGAAGAGTGGAAACACCAAGAGCTTTTCGAAGTTCAGGGTGTTTACTTTGAGAGTCCTCTCAACTTGGACATCATGCCCTACACCGTTACGATAATTGCAGATTACCACTGCGGTGCACAAAAAGATGCCTAAGCTACTATGTACAGAGATTAATAAGTTCGGCATTTTTCTTCAGTCCAACATCAAAATAAGCATGTCATATTTGTTTATGCACATTCAGCAAGCGACCGTTTCTTTTCTTTTCTTTTCTTTTTTTCATTTTCTACCTCAGCAAATCTTGCTTCTCATTTTGATGATAGTCTAACCATGAGGCAAGATCAGAGTTTATGGCATAGATCTGCACAGCAAATCAAGGGTATGAATGGCCACAATAGAAAATGTCGCCATCTTGCTTCTTTGGCCCAAAAGAGACCCATGTATCATGAATAATTCATGGACAAGCAGGAGTCGGTGGAGTCCGTGGATCATTGTGTGACGGACTAAATTTCCGCCAATCGGATTAACAAGCGAGATAGTATTTATCGAGCTCGGATTAGAGGCAAAAGTGACGCTGGGATTAAATAATGTGGCAAAGGATTATTGTACTTTGGTGTTAGATGGATCGCTTACGTTTGATCATAGTAGTTGAAGTAACAACGGTCCGGAGCAGGGCCAGAAACCTTCGGATCAGCCGCCCCAACTCTCTCACTCTCTCTCTCTCTCTCTCTCCTCCCAAACCGAACCCCCTCTCTTCCTTGTTCTCTCCACCCGTGAGCTCTCTGTCCCTCCCGTTTGCGCCGACGACCTCGTATCTCGATGGTGGTGATCTTCGAGGCGTCCCTCTGCCTTTGCTCAGCCCTTGATGTCGCCTCGACGCTCGCTCTCTTCCCTCTTTCTCGTTTGGGGCTGATCGTGCGCACAAGGAGGAAGAAGAGGGCAGTTTAAACTTGCCCGGAAGGCTAATTGAGCTCAGTTTCTTCGTTCGCGACCCTAAGCACGTGGGAAATTCAGATTTATAGGCCGATCATCGAAGAAGTTAGTGGAACGCCGTGAATTCGAGCAGCACCGAAGTAAGAGGAAGAGGACAGTTGGTTCGGCGCAATTCGAGCTTTGTTCGTCTCTTTCTACCTCGATCCAAGGCAAGTACACCTCTAATCTTACCATTAGCCAGTCCGTTGATGGTTTGTTTTGGCGCGATTCACCGACTTTGGTTGTGGATATTTGGGAATGAACTTTTGCTTGCATGGATGGGTAAACGGTATTGGACTTTGAATCGGCAGCTTGATTTAGTGCCTCTAGTTCTTGGGTAACTTGAATACATAGCCTGATTGCCTCCAATGTCGCCGGGTGGGCATGAATTGAGGATGAACCAACGCGGGTATTTGCTCGTGCATTTTGGGGCAATTTGTGGTGTTTTATAGATGGTGAGAAGATTTAGTTGATGAAACGAATAGATGGATTGCCTAGTGATTTGATTAGACGTTTACTTGCGGAGCCTTTGGCTCACCCTGTTGCCACTGTTCAAAATTCTAACAAAAAAAATTATTAGGTATAGAGAAATCATAAGTATATAAAGAGATTCTTAAGCGATGTGTGAGTTACAAAGTCAACACCCCTCTCATGTGCAAGTCGAGAAATAGCCGCACTTCTTAAGTGATGTGTGAGTTAGCACATTCGCGAAAATGTAAACATTGACTTTGATACCATGTTAGAAAGTCCAATCCACAAACTTAAGTTATTAAGTGGAATGAGACCATAAGTATATAAAGAGCACCAAAAATTCATTCTTAAGCGACGTGAGACTTATAAAGTCAACAGTCATAACCCATTTTTAGATTGACATGAAGTACAAAGCTGATTTGATACCATGGAAGATAAGAAGTACGTTGGAACTCGAAGGTAGTTTTTGCTAGATGAGAGTAGTTACCGCACTCTTAAATTCCCGTTAATCTTTGAATTTTTGTAAAGATCCTTCTAAAATAGGAATGTATATGTATACAAACCTAATTTTCTTTCTCAAATGTTTTGTTTGTGGATATCCCGACAAGTGAATGGAACTTAGAAAAAAAGATGGAAATGATAGGGGGAGAGAGAGAGAATTGGCATTCACAATCCTTCTGGAATTCTAGGACAACAGCCGTATCTCCTTCATTTCCTCCTGCTGTGATACCAACCTGTAAGGACCATCCTTTGTTCTTTACTAATCGCATTCTGTTTTAATATTATATTTTGTAATACAAAGACACATGCGAAAGACTGAAATAAAGCACAAGTGCATGGGAAACGGACGGCAGGCACGACGCCTAAGGACAGGGCTTTCCATAGGGTTCGTAAACCTGATAAAACACACGATCCACAAACAAAACATTTGAGAAAGAAAATTAGGTTTGTATACATATACATTTTTCTAAGTTCATTCACATGTCGGGTTATCCACAGAAACCTTTTTTTCTAAGATACAAAATCTTGTAATGTGCTTGCGATCAATAACATCCGAAACCCAATCAGCATCAGAGTAAGCATGAAGACCAAGTGAGATAGTCGATGGAAGAAAAACTGAGCGTATCATAGTACCACAAAAATATCGCAGAATTCGGAGTAGAGCACCATAATGAAAGATACTTCAGCAACACCAAACATCAGGTATTGCGGCCAAAAGCACTTGAGAAATACTATCAACTCCACAAAGAAAGATGAACAAGCAGGTATTGCGGCCAAATTTGTTTCGGACCCGATCGGCAGCTGTCCCCAAACAAAGATGAACCAGCACTTGAGGCCGAAGTAGTTCCTCCAAACAAGGAGGCTCCAGAGGCAGAGGCGGATGTTGATGGCGTCTCAAACAAAAGCGGAGTGGCGGTCGCAGTCGCAGTCAAACAAAGGCGGAGCGGCGATCCCAAACAATGTCGAGCACATAGTATTCGAGGACGTCCCGAACAGAGGCGATAATTTATGGTTCGTGTCCAAGCAAGAAACGACGAAACTTTGAGGAGACGCCAAAGGTTGAGAAGATGAGAATCGAGAAGACGCCAAACAAGAGAATTGGGAAGGATGCCAGAAGTTGCCGCTCCAAACAAGAGATACACAAGAATTGAGAGAGTGCAGGACGAAAAATTGAGGTACACAAGAATTGACAACTCCAAAATCCAGCAAAAGACGCCAAAATCCAAGCAAGGATGAATGAGCATCAACGAGGGAAGAGCGAGAAACCCTAACTCTGATGTCATGATAGATTTGAGAATTGAATAATGAAATGATTAATTACAATTAGGCACAAGACCAATATAAATATACATATAAAAAAAGGTACAAAAGTAGATACACATGCTAAAAGAAAAGATCATAGTCCTGGTATATGCAACATATCTAACATTCTTAATCTGAAGAATGTCCCTAATTTCCAAATTGAGGAAAATGCAGTGACAAATGAGAATTTAGGCGTATTCGACATAAATGTCTCAACATTGCTGGTGGGATATGCCTACCATTTTAGACTCTCAAACTTAGGAAATAATTGGTGAACAACTTTGAATTTGTTCATTCGAAAGCAAAAGTTACAATTTCTCGGAATAAGAATATTCTGGCCTGTGGTGTGGCAAGACGAGGCACTGTAACCTGGACGACCTATTGACTAATTGAATGCTAGGTAAGCAAATTGGATGACATTTTTTGCGATTGGTATTCCATTGTGAATTGATCCGAAAGAGAAATTGTTAATGTCTTATGATATATCCTATATTTTCGACAATCGAATAAATCTTAGCTTGTAAGTTCTTTTATGCGTATTTAAGAAATGTGTCGGCACGCTTCATCATAATAGCATATTTGTTTACACTTAAGTAAAAGTAAAATTACTTTTTTTCTTATTTCTAGCAAAAAAACCTAAAATATTATTCAAAATTCAGGTTATTATGAAACGATTAAACACTATATGTGAATCCACGTATTATCATTTCAGTATTGCATGGACTTGGGAAAAAAAAAGGTCTACTTGCATATATAGGCCACAATGGAATATCTATGCTTACAATTGATAAAATAACACCCCCTTCACAAAATTAGAGATTATATTTTATAACACAAACTTAATCTTCAACACTAGAAAGTCATCTCGTCTGTCCGGATTCAAGTGCTAACCAACATACCTAGCAGTTTAGCGCCCAGGACTAGGACGGTCACACTTGAAACCCATCGCTTGGATCCCCATAAACCTAAACTGACGCAGCGCAAAGCGTAATAGGAATTGATCACGGGCAAAGCGTAATAAGAAATCTCAAAATTCAAAGTCGATATTCTGTCTTTCTAGATCCTAAGAACGACCTTTTATAAGTTGTCAATCCTAATAACAATAGAAAACGCCAAAAAAATAAAAATACCATTAAAATAAAAAATTACCTAAAAATAGGAAAATACCTGAAAACCCGTCTAGACGACTCGAATCGCCAAAAATCCATCGTTAATCACGGCCAAAGGCGGTGAGTATTGATCAGGAGGCCGATTCACTTCAACCAATCGAATTTGAGCCTGTTCCGAAGTAGTCGACTTTCGATTCTGTCGGTCCGTCGGTCCTAATTGCGTCATCGCTTTGACTTACATTTAAATTTCTGTCTATCGAATCGGTCCAAAAACACATTGCTAATAATCTTCGCATCGTAAACACCGGTCCCCAACCATCGCATTCATAATCCATCATCCTAGACCCACGACCCAGAATCTGCACCCACAACTCTGACCTGATCCCGACACCCAAACACGAGACCCTAACCACCGAACTTGGGACCTTGAAGCTCAGACATGGGATCTCGTGTGTGATGCGCCGTATCCAGGGCTGTTTGCACCGGGTTCCCAAGTACGTTAATCAGGCACCTAAGGTCCGAGCACATAGAAATAAGGTCTTGTAGACATGGATGTCAAGTTGTATCCTGAGAAACCTACCGTTTGTACGGGGTAAAGTTCACAATCTAATTATCGAATAGAGTAACAGGATCACCCTTATTCACAATAAAAAAGAAATTTATTCACTTATTTCAAATTGCGAATTAATCCAAGTACAATAAATAGTCCACCGACCTCTCCCCTAAAAGAACGGCCGCTCGTTCTGTCTTGGAAGGATGGCTCACCTCTGGCCTCCTCGCCCGCAGCCATCGAGCTTTCTTCGTCTCGCCGCGTTCCCTCGCGCTCGCCTCTCTTCCCAGGTAATCTTCCCCTTTGCGATTTTTGGTCTGATTAGCGTTGGCTCGTGCTCTCCAACCCTTTACGATCTTTGAGGACGGTCTCTCCGAGCAGATGCTGCAAAGAAACAGAAAGTCGTAGAGGGAGAAGAATCCGCTAAATGGATAATCTAAGACGGACTTTCAACTCCAGTTTCATACCTGGGAATTATTGATAAACTAAGCTGGATTCCTACCCTGGACGGTTATTATGCACAAAAAAGGACTTGAATTGCCAAAGAAGTGGTGCATATTCGGACATTTTCCTCGAATTTGACGTTGTACCATCTTTGTAAAATGCAGTTGGGTGGGCATCCTTGTGAAGATCTGCCTATGTCATGCGGCCATGTTACTGCTCATCTAGCACCTGGGAATGTCTTCTGGTCAACTACGGCTGAGATGTCCGGAAGCACCGGAACATCGCAGATTCGCAGCCCTTCAATCCTTCAGGTCAAGCATGGTATGCGGTGGGTCTCAATCGTTCATTTCAGTCCAGTTTTTCCAAGAAGACTGAACGGAACCGAACCGGGTGTATGCTTGAGTCGAACCGAATTTCAAACTGGCAAGGAATGCGGATGGAGCACAAACTGGATGCTGCCCCAATTGTTCTTTACCAGAGCAGTGGATTCCATCTGCAAGGTTCATTGAATTCGAACTTGCAGCTTGGTTTTCTCCCCGGCAGCCAGCCAGGCTTAACGTGAAG
The DNA here is from genome assembly GCA_028455895.1 of Rhodomyrtus tomentosa. Lineage (NCBI taxonomy): Eukaryota > Viridiplantae > Streptophyta > Magnoliopsida > Myrtales > Myrtaceae > Rhodomyrtus > Rhodomyrtus tomentosa. The sequence continues at coordinate 39,156,317 of JAPCWY010000003.1, read as the reverse complement.
GGTGTTTCGAGAGCGGAGACTCGATTGGCATGTCCGAGTGTGAAGTTGAATTTTGGATAGGGTGCATGCCTTGTGATTGAGCATTAAACTCAGAGAACAACAGGGCTTCTGAAGCCATTTAGTTGACCAAAATGCAATGTTAAAACTCGTCGAAATTCAGTTTATTGTACCGAGATTACTCTCTTTTTAATTGAGAAATTTGACTTTTGATGTGTTTTTTTATTTGTAAATTTATTAATATGTCTCTTTTTTATTATTCTCAGCACGAAGATATAAAAGCTAAAGTCATTGTTTTTTTTTTCAGTTTTAATTAAAAACCTAAAATAGTCACACTAAAGGACGTTCCAAATATATGCTCGCTAAACAGCAATTCTCATAAGTTTGCTTTACAAATTACAGTTTACCAAATAGCATTCGCCTTTTCACCAAATCGCTTTTAGTCCAAAGTTCTTTGCATTTCCTCAAAAGTCAAATCACGTGCACCCTAAGCCATGATTAGAAGGTAGAGAACCGAAATATCAATATAAAGTTAGCCGAACCCATAATACACTCTCGTATAGAGGATGATTTCCCACAACCTCAATCAAAACTTTTCGAATATATGATTTTTGCAATCACGCGACTTGTTGGCGAGATTGGTTTCGCACAAATGTGAAACGTGAGAGAGAGAGATGTGTTTCCGTTGAACATCATATTCATATGCTACACATGCTATGAGCTTCTCATACAATTCTGCTAATGAAGAGATATATCTCCCCCCTCATCATCACTTCTCTAATGGGGATTGTCTCAGGACATGCCTCACGGAGCTAGCAGCACCGACTGGCGGTCTGTCTTAAGGTTTCGCTGTCATGCATCCCTGGGCATCGATCCCCATCTCATACCTGGGCGGGCCGAAGAGAACTGATGATCACTTGTCCCTGCAAAGAAGAATCACCGTGCACCTCCATATTATGTACAACCGGGTCCACCTCTCTCTCACGAGCCTCGAGCACTGCCGCCATGTCCGGAGCTTTGGCTTGGGCATCAAGTGCATCATCCCAAGTTCACTGGCCTGTTGGGTGTGACTCCAAAGATGTGGTTCTGGCGTTCCGACTTTGCCAAGTATATCTGTCTCTAAGATCTTGGATTCTTCATACACATTTAAATAGCAGAAGCGAGCAAGCGAGGCTCCTGTGATAGGATGGAGAGCAATCTGCCATGAGGCGGGGCGACACTTGTCGGGACAATATTGGACAGACAGGCGGGGGGCCTGCAGGGGCGGAAGATGACAAGGCAGACACATCAGCTTGTTCCCTTGCCAATTCAGAGGGAAAGTGACTTCGGTGTGCCTTGTGATTTGTCCTGCCGTGACCGGGATTGAGCTTTCGTGCGTTAACTGCTCCACTCAGAATCTCAGCATCTCAGGACATGGTCGGATAGATTGCATGAGGCTCTTATTGAGGTGAGTCAAATCAACCTTTAAAACATCAAAGGCGCTTTAAAAAAGATCAGTCCGAGATAGTGATATGCAATATGGATCACACTCTTGGGTCGAACAGCTCCTTTGCATGTGGGAATCCAAAGGGTATACACAGGGTTTTGGAAAGCCAAGCTGTCTAGACTCATTTTACCCAATAGGACTACAATCCTATTTCAAGGGACCGTTCGATTCCCTAGAGGTCATAAATGTTGGGTCATTTTAGATATCTTTCATCCCAAAATTACTTTACTTCACACTTATAAATTGACCATCAACTCTTTTTAGAATTAATGAGATATAACTCCAACAATCTGTCCCCCACTCTTTGGACTTAGTTCGGAGCAGCAACAACCCCTTCCGAGTAACTGTAGTGCGGGACAACCCCAACGGTCTCCCCCCTCACAATTCGGACTTAGGTCGAAACAGTGGCAATCCTCTTTGAGTGACTGTTTATTTCAGAATTGCCGGTGACTCAAGCGCTGATACCCGTGTTGGGTGATCTTGAGACTCTCGCACCTCAAAAGCTATCTCAAAGAGTGTTATTTTCTCTCATGGTCTCAAACGAGAACGCCACGTCATGCAAGCACCTGGGTGAGCGGAGATCGAGCGGACAATATCGTCCTAGTGCCTAACCCAAGTGGGAATCACAATTGATGGTAGTAGAGTCGGTATGGGTGGGAATATTAGGGCCTGCATTGTAACCCTTCAGAAATTAACTTTCTCTATCAGAAGTCAATTTAGCAAAGAAATTCGTTTGGTAAAAACATTGCGGAAGTATAAATCCATTTGGTAAAAAAAAAATTACCTATAATAGGATTTTTAACTTCTGAAGTGAAAAATCACTTATGATTTTTTTTTGCCAATTTTGATAAGTAAACAATTAGTTTCTCGGCTCTAGAATCACTTCTTGGACCATACCCACCTCCGCCAATGACCGCACCCCCCCCCCCCCCCCCCCCCCCCGCCGCTCGCCGATCAACGTCGCCGCCCGTCACAACGGCTGCTGTCAACCACTAATCGGCACCGCTACCACAGCCGCCTGTTGACCAATGCCGCTGAAGATTTTGTTTATAATATTTCAAAAATAGAAATTTTCAACCGTTACCAAATGAATTTCTATGATCAAAAGTCAATATAGAGAAGAACTAAAAAACTCAATCTAGAGCAGAATTGAAAAAAAAATCAACTTCTATTTTTTAGGAGAAGTAAAAAAATCAACTTCTGATCAGAAATTGATTTCTGGTTGAGAAGTGTTGCCATGCGCGCCCTTAGATGCTAGATTTGTCTCTCATCCCAGTCAACCCATGCTTGGGTTGCTGTGCTTGCACATAAATCTTACACCAACACAAATTAGCATAACATGTTCAAAACCGTGTGAGTTCTGAGACTATCTTCAGTGATTGAATTTTGGCATTGAAATTTATCCATGATGCCACATCGCCCGCGGAGAAAGTACCCATGTTTATGTTGGGATTCACGTAACACGTACGGGCAAATAAAATATAAACACGGCGGAAAAAATAAATGACCATACATATATCTCCGGAAGTGTAGTTCATGCGTTTCAATCGAAGATCATAATAAATTAATAGAGTTAAAAGATTACATTTTGTAGCGTGCTTGAAAACAAATTGGTTCAGGTGTTCTTCTATTCGAGTCCCACAAATGTCGAGCCTCTAGTTCAGACACACCACCAATAACGACGACGAACGGAAGAATGAACTCACGGGAATCACCACTCAATTGTGCTAGCAATATCGAGGATGCAATACTCCGCCTTCATTGTTGAATATTTGGTCACCATTGGAGAAAGCAAAAATGAGAGAGAGAGATAGATCTGAATTTTCTGCTCACAAATTGCACTCCCTTAATCGAAAGATCTAATCCTTTGATTATGCATTGCACACATATATACACGCAAAATTCTAGGATCCGATCCAAGAATCATGCTTCCAAACAATCAGTAATTTAGCCCATCAATCAATTATCGAAATTATGGCAATTAATCAATTTGGCTCTTAATGGTCGTAAATTTTCAACATCTCCCACTCACCCCACAAAGGCCTAAATTGACACACAATAATAAATAATATGTGTGCAAATCGGCACAACAATTCTATGTCGATTTAATCCGTACATGTGCATCATATACACTTGTGTCTATGACCAAAAATAAAAATAAAAAAATTAAATTAAATCCCATTTAATGTAATTTCGTTATAGCAAACATATTTGCAATATTGTCTTTCCGTTCATTGTCGTCATATATTGGTTAAGGTGTGTTACATCCCTAAGTTCATCACTGAGCTGGCAGTAAGACATGCACTAACACATTAATATTGCCAACAGAACTAATTGTCTCGATTAACCTATAGGTATTACGAGCCATGAGTGACATCTAGCAATATGTCATGACTACTCAGACAGTGTGAATTCTTTAAGAACATAATGAACCTGTCAGCTTTAGCTATAACGTAATTCAATCCCTCCATCTTACTATATCCCGATCGAACAAAGACCATGGAATATTTGTCAAGTTACCAATTCGATCAAACGCACAAATTCAATTGACATGCATTTATATGAGACATAAACATTTTATTCTCAGTTACAATCCCGACCGAGGATTTCAATGCATTATCGTAATTAAATGGCATAGAATATCATATCTTGGATATGGCAAGGAGACAAATTCTATTTTGCGCACACGTGTGACTTCATATGTGCATGAACTATGATCATCAAGTACAGAGACAGATTGACGAACTGTCAATATGTGTTCTCGTGAACCATAGTCATCCAACACATAAGTCATCATTGTGCCTCAGGTTTAAGGATTATTTACACAAGACCAAAGCATGAACAATTAGACATTGACAACGCTAAAACCTTCCATGTCGCTAATCGTTTATTACGCGTCACGTTCAGTGAACTTGTCTAATACAAGCACCTATGTTCTAACTCGGGCATCGCAATACCCAATGACTTATGACTCGTCATTCCCTTAAGTATCCAATACTTAATTGCGAAGTCAATAACACACCGATCTCAACAGGATTATTGATATCCATTCAATAATACATCAATCGGGAATTGCTTAAAGATTCAGTCTAACTATGAACCCGTCACACATATTATTAACGTCTCAAGAATAGGTCAGGTCACAATTGGTCTTATGAAATTTATTCATATAAGTAGGTATTGGATAAATTAAATACGTCTTTGCCATTAATTAAATAAGAAATTAAAAGCACAACTGAAATCCCTAACATGTAACTATTACATGCTTCATTTAGGGTATATCTCCAACAATATCTCACTTGCACTAAAGCCAACCAGTCTGGTGTCTTAAACCCATTTTGTCAATGTGTCTTTCAAAGGAAGACTGAGGTAAGGCCTTAGTAAAAGGATCTGCCACGTTTTCCATTGAAGCAATTCACCTCCCCCAACTCTTTCTCTAATGAGATAGAAGCGTCTCTTAATATGCTTGGATTTTATGTGAGACCTTGGTTCCTTAGCTAGAGGTGTTGCCCCATTGTTGTCACAAAACAATGTAATCGGCTGCTTAATGAAAGGAACTACTCCTATTTCAGAAATGAACTTCCCACCCAAGCTGCTTCCTTTGCCACTTCAGAAGTGGCTACATACTCTAACTCAGTGGTGGAATCAACAGTGGTGCTTTGTTAGAAACTCTTATAACTAACTGCACCGCCATTGAGTGTAAAGACAAACCTAGAGGTAGACTTATAGTCATTCAAATCTCACAGAAAATCAGAATTAGTATAAGCTTCAACTATAAACTTTCCTTCTCCGTACATCAAGAATAAATCATTAATCCTTCGCAAGTACTTAAGGATATTCTCAACTACTATCCAGTGCTCTTCCCTTGGATCAAACTGATATCGACTAGTGATGCTCACAGCATGCACAATATCAGGCCACGTACATGGCATAGCATACATTATACTTCCAATAGCGGATGCGTAAGGTATCTTTACCATTCGCTCTCTTTCTTCAGGAGCGTTGGGACACATCTCCTTGGAAAGATGGACTCCATGCCTAAAAGGCAATAATTCTCTTTTGGAAAATTGCATGTTAAACTGTGTTAACACTTTATCTATGTACGTAGACTACAAGAGGCTAATAAATCGTCTCGATCTATCTCTATAGATCTTGATACCTAAAATATAGGTTGCCTCTCCTAAATCTTTCATGAAAAATTTCTGAGACAAAAACAGTTTGATCGATGATATCATTGGTATATCATTTCCGATCAAAAGTAGATCATCGACATAGAAAACTAGAAACGTAATTGCGCTTCCACTAACCTTCTTGTATACACAAGGTTCATCCGGATTTTTGATGAAGCCAAACGATTTGACTATCTCATCAAAACGGATGTTCCAACTTCTGGAGGCTTGTTTGAGTCCATAAATAGATCTCTTAAGCCTACACACCTTCTGACTTTCACCACTATATTCAAAACCCCGTGCTTGTTCCATATAAATGTCTTCCGCAAGAAAACCATTTAGAAAAACCGTTTTGACATCCATTTGAAATATCTCAAAATCAAGGTGTGCAATTATAGCCAACATAATCCGAATAGATTATAGAATGGCTATAGGTGATAAATTTTCGTCGTAATCGATCCCTTCATTTTGATGATATACTTTCGCTACCAGTCGTGCTTTGTAAGTTCCAATCTAACCATCAACGTTCATCTTCCTTGTGACATTCTGATTCTCCTGTCATTTCCGGACTCATTAATGAGTATTATATCTAGCGATGTATTTCAGTCGTATCTCACTCGAATCTAATCAATCTCGAGTTGACTGACCAAAAGGGAAAGGCTAACGCGAGACAAGATACGTGAACCTAGGAAACTCGAATAGCAAATGACGCTTTACCCATAAGTATTGTCGATGGGACATTTAGAGCCACAAAAGGCCGATCTAAGAACGATTAAGGAAGTCATTGATAGCGTTATACGATTGGAGCACGGGTAATGCCGTTTAGCCAATGTATAATTTGTAAAATTTTTCTAAATTGACCAATGACGATCGAGACCATCGGAACTAGAGATAGACTCTTACAATTACATGACAACCAAAGTTGCCATGAATTGACGAGCCCTAATTGTGATATGAATCACAAGGTCAATACGCCCGTCGATTTGGCATAGGTTGGAATCGCATTGAATAGAGAAATGATTCAGAAACAAGTCTTGAAATTCGAGAATGGAGAATCAAGAATTCCAACATTTCAATTGGATTGGCCGTCGCCTTGTCGAAGAAAATTGAAATAAGAAAAACGACGTTCCGGATGTCAGGGGTAAAATTACCATTTTGCCCCTCAAGCCTTAGCTTTGCTTTAATAATTAGACAAAGGCATTTTGGTCATTTAAACCCCCTAATAGCTGTCGAAAATTGAAAGAAACCATGGCCATTGGATGAGCTTTGATTGACACATTGAACAAGTATCAAGAGATTAAGCCTTGAGTTGATGTTTTCACTTTTAACCTACCATTCAACTTAAGTTGACTCTTGGTAATTGAATAAACCTCTCATTCTCTCTCTCACTTGGCCGAATACCCCCTCAAATGTCGGTCTTCTTCTTCTTCTTCTTCTTCTCCTCTTGCTCGCCAACTCGCTGCCCTGTTCCGACCGACTCACTATTCCGGCCATAATTTTTTCATCCAATAATCGACTGAGGTAAAACCACCGAAAATAAAAAGCTTATCGTCTTGCCATTTTAACAAGGTATTATGGGTCCAAATCCACTCAGTGGTTTGTCCCGTATAGCCATTTGAAGGAGCAAAGGTCAGGCTAGTCAGTATTGAATCCGAGAGCTCCCAGCCGACCAGTCCAAACCCCACTATTCCAGCCATATCTTCTTTGTCTGATATTGGATGGAGGTAAAACTACTTCCATAGGGAAGCTTATTGTCTTGTGATTTTAAGGACATATTGTAAGCTCAATTTCACTCTGTAGATCTTTCCGTAGCTCAATTTGAATAGACAAAGGTCAGCGAGGTCAAATTTTGATTGGTTTTGGGGAAAGACCTGTTCTGGGGTTTTCCAAACTTCAAATGGCTTCAAATTTTGGTGAGATCTTCTACACTTATAGTATTAAAGTTGAATGAGCTGCGGTAAAAAGTTGAGATGAATTTGATGGAGTTTTGACCCCAAATGAGTCTTGTGTTTGAAGGGTCAGAACTAACCGGTTGAAGACTCGAGAAGATCGGCGTTGTTCAAGGACTTTCCGGCGTCGCCTTGGCTCCAAATTTTCAGTGAGGCTCCCCAACCCTTAGAACTACATGTTAGCAAGTAGATTAGTGGATGAGTTGAGGATTTAAGCTAGTTTAAGGGTTGTTAAGTTAGGGTATGCACAGAATCGAGTATGCCCTGTTTGGGTTCTAAGCATACCGATTCTGTGGGGGGCTGTTGGTATTGAAATTGAGCTCCAAATCTATCATTGAGAAGTGTGAGGATGCTAATTGATAGGTCTATGTGGTGTATGTTTAAGGGGGTGATGATTTGGGTAAGGAAATTAACGATTTGATGAAATTTCCTTAGGCTGCGCGGTGGACTTGATCTTGGACCTTAAGACCGAACCTTTGAGGTGCACGGAAGAAGACTTGTGTTGAATTAAGCTTGATGTAAGGGGATTCTAAACCTTTGATAGGATGATTGGACTCGATTGGGTGATTTTTGGATACGAATCGATCGATTTTTGGAAGTTGTGATGTGGTTGCCCAATGTATGTCCTAGAAAGCTATTGAGGGCTTGATTGATTGATGATGCTTGTGTCATGAATTAGTTGTTGCATTTGTATGTCAAATGTAATTGTCTCGCATGCCATGGATGTGTCGTTCATCGTGTGAGCTTGCAATCAAACGTGTATTATGAAATGAATTGAAATTTATGGCATATCTGAGATGTTGTGACATCCTAAGGCTTATGAGACGCGGGGTGTGGTGTGGATGAATGTCCTGAGGTACTGATGTGCGGGGGTTAAATTGAATGGCACCCTGAGGTGTACGAGACGTGGGGTTGAGAAGGCCATAGTCCTGATGTGTTGAAACGCGAGACGGAGTTGAGGTGTGTCGACACAGGCCTGGAGTGACATTAAAAATCTGATGCGTTTACGCAGGTTTGTCAATAAGACGGTCAAATGCGTTTACGCGGACCAAGTTTAAGGCGTTCTAAACGCGGGCATGAAAGTGAAAAGGCAGGAAAGGGTGGAAGGCGTAACATGGCTTGTTTATGCATGATTGGACTAAATGACGTGATAAGATGCTTGAAGTGCATGCTTGTTGTTCATGTGTTATTTCGTGATAGTTGAATGCCTCTTGAGATTTTGTATGAATTGTTTATGATTATAATTATCTGAGTGGATGGTCAGCCTAACCTAGGGTTAGGACCCACCTTACTGAGATATATATCTCACCCCGTTGTGGGATTAACTTTTTAGGTCCCAGGCGATGGAAATCCGAGCTTGCTAATGATCGGTATCTAAATAAGTAATTATAGGAAATGGATTTATACTTTGGTGAATTTAGAGATTTCATGTTACATTAAGGTTAGAGTTGTATCCTCTGAACCTATAGTCGGTGTTTATAAGAAGACGTATCCTATATCTTGAGTCATCTTAAGTTTGAATTGAATGGAGAAGTTTCATTGCTTCCGCATGTTTGTATCATTTAGAAGTTATTAATTGCTGGCCGACGGATCCTGGGTACCACCGAAAGACAAGACGACCCTGATGGGATTTTGCGTGCTTGACAGGTTCGGGGTGTGACGTTCCCATTTGTTTGGTATCAGAGCAAGATCAGCTCGATCCAATGTGATTGAGACTTGGAGTAATAAGGAGCGATGACTTGAGGACAATTAGGTAGTGAGACCTTGAGGGATAAGCATGGATTGCTGAATCTTGAGGACTATAGGTTTGAATTTGTGTAGTATTTTAATGGTCCTAATGCCGATTTAAGGGATGATCTTGAGTGATTTACGAATAAGTCTCACAAGGAAGTGAATAGAAATTGAGGAGTCATAAGCCTAGATTTGAGGTTGCTGGAGAATAAATTATGAATGAAGGGTCAATTGAAGTATATGATTGTGATCTTGGTTTGTCAATGACACAACTTGAGGAGTACGAGTTATAAAGAGGCGACTGATGTTAGTGGATTCAGGCTTGAATTGTGTGATATATTGATAGTTTAGCTATCAATTGCTATTGTCAGCCTTGGATGAAATGAGGTGAGGTATACACAAGAAATATTGGATTAACGATCAATTGTGATTGAATGCATATGGATTTGGCTTGAATAGCGACTAAACTTGGGATCTATGAGATGTCATGGTCATTGATGGAATTAGAAATCTTCAATGGATAAGAATGGATCTAGAGATGATTATGGTACGATGAATGGCGAGGACAATCAGGACGCGCATGTGTTTGTGGCATTAAAATGAAAGTCGAGGAAGGTGTGTGCATGAGCTTATCATTACTAGACTTAATAAACTATTGCTTGGTATGGGATAGGTTGAAGGGATACTTATAAACTGTCATGAAGCATGGTATGGGACGTGTGGAACGGGGCTTTCTCCGTAGATGTATGACTTGAGACAACCTACAACGACCAGGTCTGATGAGGGCAGGGAGTGATCGCTAGGACAGAGAGGTCCGGACAAGGAGCTGCTCTTGGTAGGCTTCTAAGATGGCAAGAGGTAGGAATAACCCAAGTCATAACTTGAAAGGGGAAATCTATGTATTAGGTTGAGTCCAATTGTGGTTAAGAGATGTATGGCACGAGATTGATCCTCGAAGACGATGTTCAAAAGTGGCATGACATGTGAAATAATGCCTGTGATTGGCATAAATAAAAGCTTCGTGCTTGGCGGTGGATGCCATTTGAAAGGAAAAATGATGTCTATGATTGGCCTGGTGGGCATGTTTTGTAATTGGCATGGCCAAGGTCTAACTGGGAGAGTAGACGACATGTGGGGTTTATACCCATTGAATTGATGCCTGTTGGGAATGAAAAAGCATGCCGTGTTTGTGACAAAGTGGCAGATGCCTTAGACTTATAGCATGATCAATTGACTCATTGAATTGCTGTCTTGAGTACTTGCTCGGGTTAACCTAGTTGAGTTTTGGCCTAGTTGAGGCTTGCCTAGTAATTGGCTGAAGATTGAGAAGTTACCTTATTGAGGCTGGCCTATTGAATAGTCATTAACTGATGAGAATCTGGAATCTTTGGGTAATGGACAACAACTTGAGAATTGTTTGGGAACCACTGTAAGGTTGATAATGATGAATGATGAGATGAGCAGCCTGAGACTAATAGACTTGAGTAAATGACTTAAGTTTTTTATTCCTGAAGGGAATCATAGTAGTTCAAGTGACATGAGAACCTAATAAGGTTGAACGACCAAGGTATGGTCGTAGAAGAGCATTGGGCTCGAGTATACATGGTATGGAAGATCCGAGAACTGATATGGATCATGAGAGTTGAGTAAAGATGGACGATTGGAGTATGAGTACCAAAAAAGAATATGGCTCAATCTGTTAATCGTACGAGATCTAAGGGTCATGGGAACTTTAAATTGAAATGAGGAAATTTGTTGGATAAACAAGCTCGAGGAGAAGGAGCCATGATTGTCCAAGTAACTATAGTGACAGATGCTAGTACTGATGAGTCAAAGTGATGGAAGTCACGAGAAAGATGACTCTGAGTTAATTTTTTCTAAATTGAATGTGTGAGAAGGACCACGAGAGTTTGGAAGAGCTTGTAAAGCGATGTATAAGGCTGAGATTGACTAAGGTTCGATAGAGAAAATAATGCCTAAATTGCCTTTCTCTAGGTTGAGAATTTGGAAAAGAACCTTAGAGGTATTAAATTCATTGAGGAAGGGAAGCGACTCTAATAGCTATTACCCTAAAGAGGCTGTCGATGATTAATTAAAGGTCACCAAAGGAAGAATTTCCCTTGAGGGCATGATATTTACCTGGATTGTCTTCGTTGAATTGTTTCATGAAAAGTACCTTTCTAAGGTTACTAGAGAGTAAGGATTGTCTGAACTTTAATAGCTTTGAAAGGACCTGAGAAAGGTCGATCATTATGAGACAGAGTTCTCAAGGTCGCCTAAGCGTATTAAGGGTGGTCAAGGACCCTTTAAATGAGACGTGAAGTCTTTGAGTGGATTGGAATTTGAAATCTTATGGCTAATTGCTATTCCTGAATCTAATGAACCGTAATGGACATCAAAGAAAGAAGTGGATGATCGGAAGAGGAAAAAGTAAAAGAATTTCTATTCATGGATTGTGAGAAAAGAGAACTTCACTTATGGAACACATAATGTGCCTGTAAGGAAATGTCATTACTATGACATAAGGCTTATGGTGATTAACCTTTTGTTCTGGTGAGGAATAATAAGGAGACTGATGTGTCAGTCTGTCAGACCTTGTGAATTTTATGAGATTGGTTGAGGTTGAATCGAAACCACTAAAAGTGGCATTGCGAGTTATCACGCCTAGAGAATAGGGCGTTGTCCTTAAGGACGATTGGATCATGACATGATCATTGATGGAAATAAAGGTGAATGGACTTGATGGTCCTAATTACTTGCGATTTTAATGATGTGTGAATAAGCAAAAAGAATGTTTAGATTGTAATTGCAAGGCGACTTGAGAAAGTCGAATTGAATATCTAAAATATGAATTTATGGAGACCAAGGAAGAATGAAACTTGTCACTTGAGGTGGCTGAACTATTGGAAGGAGAATGTTAAAGTGTAGTGGCATTAGAATCCGGAAGTAAAGGAACTATTGTTGGTGAGACTTCAAGACGGATGTCCTATAGGATAAGAAAGACAAAGTGGATTCAAAGCAAAAGAATGCCACTGAAGTGTATGGTTTCCTTCATAGGGTAAGAGATCCTAGTGTGGAAGGAAGAAAAAAAAAATGCCAATCGTCTTGGTGCTAAAATGAAACGTCTAGACTAACGAGAAGGATGCAAGCTTGAATGAATTTTTTTGGAAATCAAGTTCGATAAGCTATCCTGTGAACAACGTTGGATTCCAGGATGATGCCGATGTTGAATTAAAATGACGAAATTGACATAAGGTCGCATTAGCTGGTTGTGAAACCAAGAGGTCAAGGCACTAATGATTCCGGAGAAAGGAGTGACAAAAATGAACAGAATATTGTGCAGTTCAAGTGGGGACTCATGATAGTAGAGGGCCAAGGTTTGAGCTCTCAAGTGAAAAGTGTGAATAACAGTTTGAAGATTCGACGCCTGGTAGAAAGAAACGGATAAAAGTCAGACTGAGTATCCAAGGAATAATGGGATTGATTGTTACCGTCTTTAGAGATGATGAATAGACTCATTTAAAGAGCCATGAGAAACATGAATAACTTTCAAGAGTATCCTATGGACTCGATGGAGATGCTCGTTGTGTGCTGCTAGTCGTGAAGAGCACGAGTTGCGGGTTTGATGATGTAAGATTCCTCAGTAGTGAGATTTCTGAGAAATGAAATCCCTGTGGAGCTCTTGAGGAATGGAATAAGTGATGAATCGACTAAGATCGATGTGAGTTGAGGAAATTGGAAGTTCCTGGAATTGATGAATTGTTATGGATGGATCGGGGGAAGATTTCCCACAAAAGCAATTCAATGGATGAATGAATACAAAAAGAGTTTTCAATGACCTAAGTCAAATGATGACTTTACTAATAATGGCGTTCCCGTTGGGAATCGAAAGGGGTCGAGAAAACCATAATGAAGTGATGCATAAAAGAAATTTGAAGCGTAGCAAGGCCAACTAAGCAGACCGTGTGAATGCACCGTGACAATAAGACCACATAAGTGAGAACACCTAGTGTATAATTGGAGTTGAATTGTGAATATCCTTATGACAAAATTGGGAATCATTGTTTGGGTGGAAGGAGGTTTGAGTCTATGCCTACCACAAGAAATTAAGGTAGTAGTTTCTTAAGGGGGATTGAATGAAAGACAACGTCGATGGGTGAAATTGCTTATAAAATGAGAGCGTCGCTTGTATAAAGAAAAGCCTCGAAATGATGTAAACTATAAGAGGTTGAGAATTGAGTATTGTGTAATTGATGATAGAGGGATTGATCTTCCCTTGAGAAAGAAGAGACTCGATCTCTAAATTGGAAGTTTGTCAAATGACTGGTTGACGGCTACCGGAAACACCTAGCCTGAAGGACAGAAGGGAATTGAGGTGTTGCCATGATCGAACATCGATACTTGAGGGGTTATAGGAATGGATGGAACCCTTGAGGCCCCATGGACGGAAGTACAAGTCCAGTATTAAGGGGAACTTAAGGAGATGACCTCATCGACATTCGAAAGGAGAATTATGGTGTTCCTTGGGATGGCACAAAGATGTGCCAAGATATATATATATATATATATATATATGTATATACACGCACACACACACACACACACTATCGGTGATAAGGATTGAAAGTTGAAATTAATCTATCGTGTGGTCGAGCACTAGACATGTCGATAAAAGAGAAGAACATGACCACGAAAGTTGAAGGATCACTTTGATCCAAGGGGATTTTCGGATGGAATCGAGAACGGATTACTACGGAAGTAATCATGTAATTGTTTAAGAAATCGAGAATGTCATAACTCGATTTGGTTAATGGAAGGTAAGTTGATAAAACCCTTGAATCTCTGTTGGTATGAAAGGAAGTTTGAAAGGATTGATACACCGAATGGTATGGACATTAAATAGTGCATTCTGGCAAGGGCATAGTAATAATGGTTATGGACAAATGAAAGAGATAATGTGAATGCTCGAGGATGAACTGCTAACAAATGTTTTGAATACCGAAAGAGAATGGAAAGAAGCAAATCAGATTGAAGACTGAAGGGGACAAGTCCTAGGGAAAGATGGTTTTGGGCCGGAAAGGACAAGTAAGATCGTCGAGTCATGAAATGAATTATCCGGAAGAGTGAGGATGCGATGAGACGCCGATACCCCAAAATATTGGATGGTTAGAAGGTTGCAAATTTCGAGGATGAAATTCTTTAAGGGGGGAAGAGTTGTGACATTCTGATTCTCCTGTCATTTCCGGACTCATTAATGAGAATTATATCTAGCGATGTATTTCAGTCGTATCTCGCTCGGATCTGATCAATATCAGGTTAACTGACCAAAAGAGAAAGGCTAACGCGAGACAACGTACGTGACCTAGGGAACTCGAATAGGAAATGGCATTTTGCCCATAAAGATTATCGAGGGGACATTTAGAGCCATAAAAGGCCAATCTAAGAACCATTACTGAAGGTATTGCTAGCGTTATACGATTGGAGCGCGGGTAATGCCGCTTAGCCAATGTATAATTTGCAAAATTTTCATAAATTGAACAATGAGGATCGAAACCATCGGAACTAGAGATAGACCATCACAATTACATGACAACCAAAATCGTCATGAATTGACGAGCCCTAATTGTGATATGAATCACAAGGTCGATACGCGTAAGGTCTGCAAAAGCCACCCGTCGATTCGGGATATGCTGGAATCGCATTGAATAGAGAAATGATTCAGAAACAAGTCTTGAAATTCGAGAATGGAGAATCAAGAATTCTAACATTACAATTGGATTGGTCGTCGCCTTATCAAAGAAAATTGAAATAAGAAAAACGACGTTCCGAACGTCGGGGGTAAAATTACCATTTTGCCCCCTCAACCTTTAGCTTTGCTTTAATAATTAGACAAAGGCATTTTGGTCATTTAAACTCTCCAATAGCTGCCGAAAATTGGGAGAAACCATGGCCAATGGATGAGTTTTGATTGACACATTGGACAAGTGTCAACAGATTAAGCCTTAAGTTGATGTCTTCACTTTTAACCTACCATTCAACTTAAGTTGACTCTTGATAATTGAATAAACCTCTCATTCTCTCTCTCACTTAGCCGAATACCCCCTCAAATGCCGGTCTTCTTCTTCTTCTTCTTCTCTTGCTCGCCAGCTCGTTGCCCTGTTCCGACCGACTCACTGTTTCGGCCATAATTTTTCATCCGATAATCGATTGAGGTAAAATCATCGAAAATAGAAAGCTTATCATCTTGCCGTTCTAACAAGGTATTATGGATCCAAATCCACTCAATGGTTTGTCCCGTAGAGCCGTTTGAAGGAGCAAAGGTCAAGCTGATCAGTTTTGAATCCGAGAGCTCCCAACCGACCAGTCCCGACTGTCCCACTATTCCGATCAGATCTTCTTCGTTCGATATCGGATTGAGATAAAACGAATTCCATCTGAAAGTTTATTGTCTTATGGTTCTAATGACATATTATAAGCTCAATTTGACTTTGGAAATCTTCCCATAGCTCTATTTGAGTAGATAAAGGTCAGGCGAGGTCAGATTCTGATCGATTTTTGGGAAAGACCTGTTCCGGGGTCTTCCGAATTTAAAATGGCTTTAAATTTTTAGTGAGGTCTTTTATATTTATAGTATTAAAGTTGGATGAGCTGTAGTAAAAATTTGGGATGAATTTGATGGAGTTTTAACCCTAAATGGGTCTTGTGTTTGAAGGGCCAGAACTGACCGGTTGAAGACTCGGGAAGATCGGTGCCATTCAAGGACTTTCCGGTGTCGTCTTGGCTCCAAATTTTTGGTGAGGCTCCCTAACCCTTCGAACTACATGTTAGCAAGTAGATTAGTCCATGAGATGTATGTTTAATGGGGTGATGATTTGGACAAGAAAATTAACGATTAAATGAAATTTTCTTAGGTTGCACAGTGGACTTGACCTTGGACCCTTAGACCAAACCTTTGAGGTACTCGGAAGAAGACTTGTGTTGAATTAAGCTTGAGGTAAGGGGATTCTAAATCTTTAATAGGAAGATTGGACTCGATTGATCGATTTTTGGATACGAATTGATCGCTTTTTGAAAGTTGTTATGTGGTTGTCCAATGTATGTCCTAGAAAGCTATTGAGGGCTTGATTGATTGATGATGCTTGTGTCATGAATTAGTTGTTACATTTGTATGTCAAATGTAATTGTCTCGCATGCCATGGATCTATCATTCGTCGCATGAGCTTGCAATCGAACGTGCGATATGAAATGAATTGAAATTTATGGCATGTCTGAGATGTTGTGACACCCTGAGGGTTATGAGATAGGGGGTGGTGTGGATGAATGCCCCGAGGCGCTGAGGCGTAGGGTTTGAATTGAATGGCACCCTGAGGCGTACGAGACGCGGGGTTGAGAAAGCCATAGTCCTGATGCGTTAAAACGTGGGACGGAGTTGAGGTGTGTCAACACAGACCTGGAGTGACATTGAAAACCTGATGCGTTTACGCAGATTTTTCAATGAGACAGTCTGATGCATTTACGCGGACCAAGCCTGAGGCGTTCTAAACGCAGTCATGAAAGTAAAGAGGCAGGAAAGGGTGGAAGGCGTAACATGGCTTGTTTATGCATGCTTGGACTAAATGACGTGGTAAGATGCTTGGAGTGCATGCTTGTTGTTCATGTGTTATTTTGTGATAGTTGAATGCCTCTTGGGATTTTGTATGAATTGTTTGTGATTGTAATTATCTGAGTGGACGGTCAGCCTAAACTAGGGTTAGAACCTTACTAAGATGTATATCTCATCCCATCGTGAGATTAACTTTTTCAGGTCCTAAGCAATGGAAATCCGAGCTTGCCAATGATCGGTATCTAAATAAGTAATTATAGGAAATAGATTTATACTTTGATGAATTTAGAGATTCCATGTTACCTTGAAGTTATAGTTGTATAATCTTAACTTGTGGTCGGTGTTTATAAGAAGACATACCCTATGTCCTGAGTCATCTTAAGGTTGAATTGAATGGAGAAGTTTCATCGCTTCTGTATGTTTGTATCATTTAGATGTTATTAATTGTTGGCCGATGGATCCTGGGTACCATCGAAAGACCAGACGGCCTTGGTGGAATTTTGTGTGTCTGACAGGTTTGGGGCGTGACATTCCTCTAGAAAATCCATTTACACTCAATTGGTACAATACCATCAGGCAGATCAATTAGAGTTCAAACATCATTAGAATACATTGAATCTATTTCGGACTTCATGGCTTCTAGCCATTTACTAGAATCGATGTCCGACATCGCCTCCTCATAGGTGCTAGGATCACTCAGTTGATCACTATCATTCACAATGAATAGTGGCTCAATATTTTCAACTGAATCTCTATAACGTATAAGCAGACAAGACATTCTCGAACTCCTCCTAAAAGGTTGTGTATCAGAGGCTCCCACTGAATCAGAGATCGGTGTTTGAACCTGGTTACTTGGTACTTTATTATTTTCTTCTTGTAAGACTATTTTTCACCCAGCACTACCTTCCTGAACAAATTGATTCTCCAGAAAAGAAGCATGCTTACTGACCGAAATTCTTTGGTCATAGTGAAAATAAAAATAATATCCAAGAGTCTCTTTTAGATATCCAATAACGCGACCTTGTTCAGACCTAGCCTCCAATTTTTCTATTCTCAACTTCTTGACGAAAGCTAGACAACTCCAAATCTTGATATGATTAAGACGTGGTTTCCTACTATGCCATATCTCATAAGACGTAGTTGGAACAGACATGAAAGGCACTTTGTTCAGTAAATAATGCAGTTGTCTCGAGGGCATGTCCCCAAAGGGATACAAGCAAATCGGTAGAACTCATCATAGATCGCACCATATCTAATAAAGTGCAATTTCTTCTTTCAGATACACCGTTATATTCTGGAGTTGCAGGAGGTGTCCATTGTGATAAAATGACATTACCTTTAAGATAATCCAAGAATTCAGTATTAAGATAGTCACCTCCTTGATCATATCAAAGAGCCTTAATACTCTTTCTTGTTTGTTTCTCAACTTCAGACCTGAATTCCTTGAACTTTTCAAAGGATTCAAATTTATACTTCATTATGTACAAGCCATATCGCGAATAATCGTCGGTAAAGGTAATAAAGTAAGAATAACCACCCCTAACAGTTTCATTAATTGGTCTACATACATCTGTATGTATCAACCCCAATATATCAGCAATTCGTGCACCATGTCCTACAAAGGGCGCTTTAGTCATTTTTCCTAGAAGACATGCATCACAAATCAAATATGGTTCAAAACCAATTGGATTAATATATCCATCATCACTCAACTTGTTAATCTTATTTTCTCCAATATGATCTAATCGGAAATGCCAAACATACTTTGGATTCGGACTATCTCTAGGGCATTTATTAGTTATGACATTTACATCGTAACTATGTTGCTTATTGACATTGGTAATCGCATTTCCGAACATTGTAATGGTGTAGAGGTTATTAGTTAATAATCCAGAACCAACACACATTCTATTATAATAAATAGAACATACATCATCAGTAAAAGAACATTCATAATTCTCTTTACCCAAACGAGGTATAGAGATGATGTTCCGAACAGCATTCTCATAATGCAAACAATTATTACAAATCAAAACATGTCCAGAAGGCAAGCATAAACGGAAAGTCTCTATAGTTAATGCAATAACTCTTGCCCCATTTGTAAATGCTAGGGCAATCTCATTTCGCCCCAGCATCCTACTTATTTCCAGATTTTGCAAGAACATACAAATATGTGAAGTTGCAGCAGAATCCAGAATCCATAAGCTAGATTCAGCACTAATCATATGATTAGTTTCAATAAGCATAGACACTATACCTTCGCAAGGTTGGTTCTTAGACTTGACCTTCAAGTTTGCAAGGTACTTCTTACAGTTCCTCGTCCAGTGCCTCGTAACACCACAATAATGACATTTTCCTTTTTCAATCTTGGGCTTTCATTGCACAACAACTTTTATAGGCCTCTTTCATTTCTTTATCTTCAAAGCGGTCTTGCCGTTTGAAGAAGAAGCCTTAGCTATAACCACTACATCGGGTCTTGTGTTGCGCATTTCCTTCTCATAAACTAGTAGTATACTATGTAACTTAGCTAAAGTTTTCTCCATCTTATGCATGTGGAAGTTTTAGACAAAATTAGAGAAGGAATCAGGTAAAGATTAAAGGACCAAATCCACAGCTAAATCATTGTCCATGACAAGATTCAGCCTAGCCAATTCTTCTATGTGCCAGATCGTTTTCAGGACATGATCGCTAATTGATGACCCCTTAGCCATCCTCATATGGTACAATGCCTAGATATCTCATATCTAGATATTCAACCATTCTCATCAAAGAATTCCTTCAGGTGCAATATGATCGACCTAGCATCTTCCATTGCTTCATACTTCTTCTGAAATTCATTATTCATTGAAGCAAGCATATATGACCTAACTTTTATGTCATCATCATGTCACTTATCATAAGTGATGTGTTCCTCTTGGGTCCCACCCTCAAGAAAGGAGGTTGACATAATTTCACCAAGTACATACCCAAGTTTTTCTGAATTGAGAACAATTCTCAAATTCCTACATAGTCGGTGAAATTGGGTCCAGTCAAATAATTTTTGTCTAGAATCGAAGCGAGCGGGTTTGTGTTCACCATTTTTTAGAGTAATAAATATCTATGTAGAAAATAAATTGCTAGCCGTTGTCTTTCAAAATAACTATTTCTCTTTGACCTTTGAATGAAATAGATCCTCCCACTAAATTTGTATTCGGATCCCGTACTCCTTAAAATGGGAAACGAAAATCTTTATCGGGTAAAGATTACTAATGGGGATTGGAGTCTCACCAGCTCATAGTCCACCTCACAGAACAGTTATTGGTGTTCTATAAGCTTCGTGAGTGAATCAACTTATTCAACGTATCATATGAGAGTCCCAATCATAACTTTGGCCTCTAGATCATGATGCTCTCACCTAACAGCTATTGAGTTCATGATCATAGTTAAGTCTAGCCCATCGTCTCATGCAAGTATTGAAAACACAAACGACCTCCTCACCTAACAGTTATTGAAAATCGTTTGGCTTCAACCTACAAATCATATGTTTAATGGATTGGTCCATTATTATGAATGACAATTGACCCATGTGTATCCATAGCTAGTCAATCAATCACTATAATAAAAGATCAAACCACGATGATGGAAAACCACAAGTCCAAAACACGTTACGACTAAATATTATTTTAAGAAGATTTTGAGTCATTATTAAAGGTCTCACTTTGCACATTAACCTGTTTAACATACTCATAAAAATAAAATAAATAAATAGATGTAAATCGCATAAACATCTGCCCTACGTGGTGATCATGGAATTATGGTTTAATGGGTCTTGAGCCAATGAGACCACAATTAATCATTTTAATATTTTAATATTGGAGATTCGCTCTTTGCTCTTCGCTTCTTCTTGGTTCTTCAAACTCTTCGAAGACCGGATCCAAAGAGCTCTCCGGCTTTATGGCTCCTCCATGTAATTCTCGTAGCATTTACATCAACAATTGACTATGCTAAACTACACTAAAAATAAAAATTACATGAAAAATAAAAGAAGGACGCAGCCTCCATTTTAAAATTACAACCCAAAAAAATACCAATAAACACCATACACTCATACATTCATCAATCACATTGATTAGAGGTTTTTTCATGATCACCACTCTTCCACGTGACCAATATATTCATAATTTAAAGTTTCGGAAGGGACAAAAAAATAATTCTGCATTGAATCAAATTCATAATCAACGCAAGCTGTATCAAGAAATTAACGTCGGCGAAATAAATTTCACGTGTGTAATTTAAACGGTAATAGCATTATCGATCTTATATTTGCAGCCACGAATCATTTTGTAGAATTCATACATAATATAAAACTCACCACAGATTTTTGATTCAAAATTGATTTAGTCTCAATTTTTGCTATGTTGATTAATTTTATCACATAAAATAATCAACTTCTATCGGCCACGTAAAAAGAACAATTCTCTAAAAATAAATTAGCCATAATATTGCAAAAATCAATGCAAACTAAAAACAAAACTTACGAAAATGCCTAAGGATTGGCTCTAATACCACTGTTGGGATTCACGAAACACGTTTGGGCAAATAAAATATATACGCAGCGAAAAAAAATAAATGCCCATACATATATCTCTGGAGGTGTAGTTCGTGTGTTTCAATCGAACATCATAATAAACGAATAGAGTTAAAAAAAATTACCTTTCGTAGCGTGTTTGAAAATAAATTGGTTCAGATGTTCTTGTATCCAAGTCTCACAAATGTCGAGGCTCCAGTTCAGACACACCACCAATAACAACGACGAACAGAAGAACGAACTTGTGGGAATCACCACTCAATTGTGCTAGCAATGTCGAGGATGCAATACTCCGCACTCATTGTTGAATTTTTGGTCACCATTAAAGAAAGCAAAAATGAGAGAGAGATGATCTGAATTTTCTTTTCACAAATTGCACTCCCTTAATCCAAGGATCTAATCCTTTGATTATACATTGCACGCACATAAACACGCATAATTTTAGGATTCGATCCAATAATTATGCTGCCATACAATCAGTAATTTAGCCCACCATTCAATTATCGAAATTATCGCAATTAATCAATTTGACTCTTAATGGGCGTAAATTTCCAACCGTTTATTCTTGCAAGGTTTCTTTTTCATATGGTTGAGAAAGCTAATTGCTTTTAAACAAAAGCTAATTTTGTGTTACGTTGGATAAGAAATTTCTGGTTTTGAATTGTCCTCTAGTTAACAAAAATCCTATCCTTGTCACAAAAAATTAGGTTCGACCCTCACAAGTCGTGTTGCAATATTTTAATATCAAGTTACAGGTTCATTGAACACTTTAAACCTTTAAAACAATTTGACAATAATCTTTTAAAAAAAAATTAACGTGGGAATAAAAAGGCATCTAAATTGGATTGTTTATTCTCGATCCGACAAGGATGTTGGCTCATTTCACACACTAAAATATTAAAATTAGAAAGCTGGCATTCATTTTCCGGTGGGACATGGATTGAAAATTTTGATCGATAAATCTCCAACCATCTACCCTTGTCTCCGCGCATGCGGACGAAATCATTCTATTTGAAGTGACTTTTACTCTCTTTTTTAATGAATCTTGTGACGACGCATGTGTCAATTTTTGTATTATTAGGCATATGATACTTTCAAATGGATAAATATTGGCATGTGAATTTTTGATATTATTCCGTAATTTTCTTAATTTTGGAATTTATTTCGAATTTTGACGGAAAAGCAAAAAATTGTTCTTTGCGTTTTAATTAAAGTCACATAAAGCCCTTTTCCCCCGTCTCATTGAGTGAATTTGCGTCCTTATATGGTGGTCGTTTTTTAAAATTTTTCCTTATTTCGATTTGGAATAGATTGCAAGTTTCCTGTTTATTTGGAAAATCTCAACCCCTCATGTTAATGCCATCCAGCTCAAGTATAGTCCCCCTTAATATAAGATATCGAGAGGTGCATGGTATCGATTGTGGTCCCGACATAACAGGCAAGTTTTTCCGGTTGATTTTTTGGGGGGAAACAAGCAAAGACAAGACACCTGCCCGTTCGTACAAGCTCAAGAAAGCATTTTGTGTCATCTCATATATGTGAGGACATATATCGAGTTCCCAAGTCGCTTGGCTATTCCTTTTTAAAAGACACTTTCGTTACGTTATTTAAAGTTGAAAATGTTCGTTACAACAATTGATAGAGCTATCACAGCCTCAATCACAGACTTGTCAAATGATGCTCTAGGCCTAGGAATGTTGCGACTGAGGCTCGTGAATACTCTTGAACATGTTCATTCCGTTGTAAACCCAGTGTAAAGAGTCGTAAATAACCTCTTTTTTTTTAGGGGGGTGATGAAATCCGTGATACATTAAACTTTGTAGAGACGTCTATGATGAACGTACGTACTCCTGCGACAATTATGATCGGGCAACATGTATAGGACCTTTCTCGATCAAACGATCAATCGAGACAACATATTCAAGCAAAGCGAATCATGACAAGGTCAAGGAAAGGCTGAAAAGGATGATTGATTTGCAAATGAAAAGAGAGAACATTTACACCATCCTTGGCCTTCAAGGGACTGGCAAAACAGGAATCAGGAGTACTTGTGCCAACAAAGAAGCATGGAGATGCACACCCTCATGATGTAGAGCTTCCCCTTCTTCTGCTTCACCATCCTCTTCCATTTGCCAAATCTCTCGCCCATTGACCAGAAGCCCTAGAAATCCCTAATTATCTCAAGCATGCTAAATATTTGCAACCTCTCCGAACCATCGCAACTCAATGTTCAGCCTGCGACCTTACCTTTATATGGTGGCATCCGAAGCCCTAGAAATCCTTTTCCAAGGACCCATCATCAGTGTGTCAATATCGCCAAGTGTACTTTCTTTCTCCTGTGTGGGATGGATTCGTCAACTTTCTAACTTGTTCATCAGTTGAAGTTGTCGGTTTTGTATTAACACATGCACGTGCCTCATCCGATTATCTTAAACAGTTGATGGAACCCCACCAAGCAACATTTTTCTGTCCCCTTTGATCGGATGGGATACTGTTCTTGCTAATGGTTATGATTGTGTCATGACCGCCTCGCAATTAGTTCCACCTTTTTTTTTGGGTCAAAATTAGTTCCACAGTTCAGAGAGCTGGGTTTTAGAAGGGTACATATGCCAATGGCCACAAAACAATACAACGTTGTACAGTCGAAATATCCTCCAAATTACAGTGACCTGGATTTGAAGTCCTGCTCCCTAGACGACCTCAACCCGAGTTCGTCCATGCCTTCCACAGCTTCGATTTGAGGTCATGCCAATTTGGTTGCATCAAGGTTGTGTGATGTCAAGAGAGAGAGAGAGAGAGAGAGAGATGTGACAAGATGTGGCTGCGTCTATGGCACCGGGTGGTCGACAACGATGGACGGTTCAGTGTTATGTGGAGGAGGCCCGGCTTTGTGAGTGATGAGAGACTGTGTTTTGCTAAATAAGGAAGGGAGAATGGTGATCGGGTAACGGCTACAAGAGAGAAATCGAAAATAAATTGTACCCGACCAGGGATGGATGTATCAGAGCGAAAGTGAGGATGGTATTAGGTACTTGCTCTTGCATTAGATAGGAGAAAAGTAGAATCATTCATCAGTGGTTGCGAATTACTGATTCATATTTGAGCATTGACAGATCACCTCACAAAGCTACAATCGGAGGCCCTCTTCCAGAAATGAGAGAAAGAAAAGTCACCCGTATCTTCAAAACCACAAATCTTCATCCCAATCAATGTCCACTCAACGTTGTTCATCATGTCTCGTTGCCATGCTAAAGAAGGACAACAGTCTGGTCCATAAACCTTATCTAATCATGTCTCAAAGTGTCAAAGATAAGATTCCCACGGTTCATAAATCTTTGTGGGCCTGCAGGGCTTTAATAGTTCAACCCAACAAAATGACAGAATCCTACAAAAAGATCAATAAAAATTGTCATGTAAATACAGAAGAAGAGGAAGAAAAGAGGAATTATCAAGGAAAATGCATTTGGCACTTGCTATAACAGATGTTGTATTGTTTCAAGTATGAATGAAAGCTACTTTGGGGTGCGCTTGCTTCCTAGAAAGCTTAAGATTTGAAAAGCATTTTCCGAAAAATGACTGGTTGTATCTTTCAAAAAAAAAATGAAAAAAAATATTTTTATAACCCACAAAAATATTTAGGCGTAAAATGTTGCCGATTATAAAAATACCTTATGTTGATAAATTTTTCTAAGCGATCTAATCAATAATTTCTCGGGAAAAAAATTCCAAAGCTTAATTTTTTTTTTCATGAAATAGACATACCCTAACTTAAATTAGCTTGAATCACGTCCTCTTCAGTGTCGTCCCGCGTGACGATTCTACATGTAGCTCGAAACAATAAATCGGGAAAACGGGGTTGCAACTGTTCTAGATAATTTGAATCCTCACAGGGTAAGCATCAATTTAGGCGGGGTTTTAGCTGACTGTGATTGGAGAGGAGACAGCTTCAAGTGGAGCATTGGAATCTTGTGCTTTACATGGACATCGGAAGGTTGGTTGGGATGTCACCTTTTCGGAGTTTTTCTTGCTTGTCTTGTAGGAGCAAGGGACGAGTGAAGCAATCTATTTGCCCCACAAGATGTGACTAACTCGAAAGTCGCGATGTACTCGCTCATCCTCCTTTGGACAGGCACTTTGTCGCGCGCGCGCGCGCGCACATCCACCGATGTACGCAAGAGAGGGAGGAACAAACATTGTGGGGGGCCTGATGCGTGCGGCATTATAAGGAGTATGTGCATGAGCACATCCGAGCTATGCTTTCCTCCATTTCGACTCTCTCATTGGTAGGCTCTCTTTTTTTATAAATATCTGGAAATGAAGTAACCCAATTGAAAAGGAGGAAGAAATAAACATTTCTCCCTCCTCTCTCACTCTCTCCACCCCTACTAATGGGATCTTCTCTCGAAGAGATCCACGGGAGGAAATCAAGTCCGAACTGATCAATTTATTGTGGCTAAAGTAGAGAAATGTGGACAAATTAAGTAGTTTGAATAAGAAATAACTTGCGGAAATTAAACTTGGAACACTGTCGATTTACACGATTCGGTCGAGTGCTTATTTAAGAGGGAGACATCGACAAGATGGTTCCACAATAATCGGCAAAGGGGAGATGAGAATACATTTGCAAAGGATAATGGCAAAAGAGAGAGTGACAAGGTTTGTCAAGAAACTCCCCAAAAAGATCGGTGGCTGCGTTCGAAAGTGCTTCAAGTGTCACAGTTATAGACACTTTCAGGCCGATTTTCCTAACCGAAGGTTTACGACCCTTAAAGAAATTAAGAAGATCAATATGGCCAACACGGGGATCTAAGAAGTTGTGCAAGACCCCAACCAAATTGAGTCCCAATCTAAGGAGGAAGATAAAATCGTGGAACATCCTAATGAAGTTGAATTGCTCGTTATCAGGAGAGCTTTGCATACTCCAATTGCTTCTAAGGCGGATGAGCAAAGGGAGAATATTTTTCAAAGTCGTTGCACTATTAACGTGAAGATGTGTAATCTTTCCCCTAATGGTGGAAGTTACGCCAATGTCTGTTGACAACTCTAACTAACAAGTTGGGGCTGTCCACTTTCAAGCATCCTCAGCATTACTCTGGCCCTACCAATCTTATGGATCTCGCATCTCATGCCCCGTCCAAAATGATTGTCTCGGCGACTACTAAAATTTCAGGGATGCATTAGAAGAATACGCACGAGAATTGGAGAAACTCGCCTACAAGCTGATGGGACTAATAGCTCAAAGCCTGGGATTGCCTGCGAACAGGTTTGACGAATTCTTCAAGGACCAGACCAGCTACGTCCGGCTCAACCACTATCCACACTGCCCAGTGCCGCACCTCGCTTTGGCGTGGGTCGCCACAAGGGTGCCGTTGTGCCCACCATCCTAGCTCAAGACCACGTCCGAGCTCTCGAGGTGAAGAGGAAGAGTGATGGGAAGTGGGTCCTAGTCAAGCCCATCCCTGACACCTTCATTATCAATGTGGGAAACATTATTCAGATACCACGCGTTAAAAACGAACTTTTTGTATGCACAACTTATCACTTAAAGATGTGTACGTGGAAAATCATCTGTGTCGCGATTTCGATTCTCATACATTATCATCGGTCATACGTATGAATTGTACTTGTGAATGTGGGTGAAGTACTCAACCGAACAGAACAAGCCATGTTCTTGACAAATTGACTCTTGATTATGTGAAGGTTTGGAGCAACGAGGCTTACGAGAGCGTCGAACACAGAATCATGGTGAACTCGGAGAAACATAGGTTCTCAATTCCCTTCTTCAACCCATCACACTACACCATGGTTCAGCCACCGGAGGATTTGACCAATGAGCACAACCCTCCAAAGTACAAGCCATTAAACGAGCACTTTTCCTCCTCTCTTTCCCAATGCTTCTCCCTACCAAGCCGCAATCTTGACAGGGGTGCTCCTGATTTGATCATCCGATCAACAATGGACGGCCTAGATCTTTCAAAATTGCGGCTGGGGTTTTTTTTTTTTTTTTGCTTTCTTTTCACCATCAAATCAGGACCGTCGATGATTGATCGGACGGTCTTGATTAACAGGGGCATCCTGTCAAGATTTCCATCTTGATAGGGGATCCGTCTTATTGGTGCAATCTTGAGAAAGTCACGGAACTACGATGACAAATTGATGAGCTGATTGCGAGAAGGTATTAAATGAGCACCGTTCTAGACTCTAGGTTATTGGCTTCAAGTCGGTGAAAGAACTCTATGCTAAAGATACAGAGGTCTCGGCAATCATTGACAACTACAAACATGGAGTTTATGATATTTACTCGATCCAAGATGGATTTCTATTTAAGTGAAACAAAGTTTGTGTGCCAAAGAGTTACTTTAGAAAGCTACTAAGTCAAGAAGAATATGGTGGAGGATTGGCAAGCCATTTTGAAATTAGTGAAACTCTTGAAATCCTTTAAGAACATTTTTATAGGCCTAAAAATGGATATATCATTTCTGGATGTTCGATGTGCCAAGGTCAGAAAGTTATATCCATCGAGGAATGTATATTCTACTTTCATTTCCAACACAGCTCAGTGAGGATGTGAATATTGATTTTATCATGGCACTCCTAAGAACTCAAAAGAAGAAAAACGTCATTATAGTGGTTGTTGATTGATTTTTGAATATGGTACATTTCATTCTACGATAAGACGAATGATGCTCCTCACATAGCCGAGTTGTATTTCAAGGATGTTCTTTATTTGCATCAGGTACCAAGACCATTATGCCGGATCATGATTTCAAGTTTCTGAGTTACTTTTGAAAGACTATAATGGAAGCTTGCCATTAAACTCATATTCAATACAAATTGTCATACATTAACAGATGGTCAAATGAGCTAACCAACCGCAGCATCACCACTCTCCTTCAAAGTATGGTGAGTAACCCTTTACATGATCGGCATTCTAGGTTTGCATATGTTGAATCTGCTTATAACCAATCGCCAAATTACACCACTAGTCAATCATCTTTTGAAGTTGTATATCTTTTAACGACCATCGAGTTGATTCTCATTCCATCTAATTTGGAAGCTAATTATGAAGCTGAAGAGAGAGCCAAGGTGATCTTCATGAGCAAATTCGATCCAAGATCGAAAAGGCAAATAAGTATTACGAGAAGAAAGAAAACAAGCATAGGAAGAAGGCTCAGCTTCAATCACGTGATCTTGGGTGGATAAACTTGAGAAAGGAGATGTTTCCACCTCGACAGAAAAATAAGCTCGTGCCTAGAGCTAAAGACCCGTTTAACGTGCACAAGAGAATTAAGCGACAATGCCTATAAGGTTGATCTCCCAGGAGAATATGGTGTGTCAGCTGCTTACAATGTGGGAGACATTTCTTCTTATTGTGAAGATGAAGGCATATCAGATTTAAGGCCAAATCTCAATCAACCTGAGGAAGTTGATGCGGGAGCCTTAGGCTGGATGGATCAATTGTCAAGCTCAACTCGGGTTTCTTCTATCAATCTAGCCCAATGATTGCTTATAAGACTAGTTGTTGATTTCATGATTACCGACTGACTACCAAAATGTCAATTTAAAAAAAAAAAAATTTGACGACTTCAAGGCAAATCGACTGAGCAAGTGGAGGTCGTTTTGATCGATTTCCATGCTATTTGTTGATCTTCCAAGGTCGATGGAGAATTTGGAGAGTTTAAATCAATCTTCGTTTCGCCGAAAATAACTTTCAAAAACATATTTTTAGAAATTTTTCGGCCTTTGTTCACAAAAAATAAATGAATCGAGGAAAATATTTTTCACTCACAAAAAAAAAATCAAAAGTAGAGAAAATGATTTCCTCTTTTTGAGAAGAGGAAAATGTTTTCCCTCATATTTCTTTCCACCACTCCTTCATATTCCTTGTCTTTTTAATGATTTTTTATGTTCTTATTTATTTATTTTTTAAAAAAAATATTTTATTTTTTTCTCTATTTTTTATTCTTTTTTTCCTTTTTTCTTCGGCTAGAAGAAAAAGGGAAGCGAAAAAGACTAAAAAATAAAAGAGAAAAAATAAAAAATTTGAACTTTTCATAAGAAAAATAAAAGTAAAATTAAATATACATAAAAATTATGAAAAGGAGTGCACGGAGAAAAAAAAAACAAATATGATTTTTCATATCGAGCTTTGAAAAATATTCCTCATTTCATTTTCAGTTACCGAAAAATAAACATTAATCTTTCCAAATTTCTCCATCCGCTAATCGTAACAAATTTGCAAAATGCCTAACTTGTTTTTCAACTATGACCATCAGGGCATAGTTTGTTATCCAGCAGGAACCCAACTTGACCTCTAAGAATTCGTCATCCGATTCAATTTTATTGTTCCTGGATGCTCCATAAGAATTCATTGCTATTCCTTTCGGCCACCGAGAAAGGATCATTTCAAATCACACGGGCAATCTTTCCTTCTTCTTCTTCTTTTTTCCGTTATGGTAATGCAATGCAAGAGGTCAGAAATCCGGTTGTCTCTAACGATGAAAAGGGGTTTTTTTATGTTATGTGAAATGAATTTATAAAAATCCAATATTTAAAGATCGAAAATGTTAGAATACGACTGTGGGTATTTGATATTAGGATGCCCACGGTCAATATCTCTTTGATAGGTGGCAGGCCGTGGTTCACAAAGGCCCACTGCAGACAATGATGACATTCTTGTACATTTAGGTCAATCACAACATATCAACTCGCATGGTACCTCACACGCAGGTTCGCTACGTGCTCCATCAATACTCACGTTTCTCTTCTTCAGGGAAGTTCAAGTGTTCAAATACAGAATTTCCTTTTTGGCCCAAAAGATATAAAACTTAAATTCGAAATTACACAAGTTGTATAAATTTCTCATAATTACCCTATTGGGTTACTTGAGTTTTCAAGTTCCAACCCCTTCCAAGATTTTCACCCGACTACGATGAAAATGTTTTATACGACGGATAAATCTAATGTAATCGACCTGTTACCATTGCCCACGCGATTTAAATCACATTCTCTTTGGATCAAGAAAATTTTCAATAGAGTATTTAACTTATTACAATTGTGTCAATTTTGTTGTAAATATTTTTTTACCAATTCAGTCCTAAACCTTTTTGAATTTGTGTCAATTCAATATATCCAACCAATATTAGCTGTTCGGCTCTAATGTGGACACCGATCGACACCAATATGGTAATTTTTAATAATTTTAATAATTTTTCAAATTAATTATTATTTATATTCTTGCTTTTCTTTTTCTTTTCTTTTTTTTCTTCTCCTTCTCCCTTCAATCAATCGTGGAAGCGAGGGTCGGCAAGGTAGAGCCTCGTTGCCATTAGGTGAGGCCGAGCTCGCTCAAAGACAACGAGCAAGGGTTTGTGAGTTCTTCACTAGCGAGGCTCGTCCTCAACAGTGAGGTTGACCTTGCCGTGCCTTTGGAGAGTCACTGATAGAGCGATTAGCTGGAGGAAGAAGGGGAAGGAAAAAAAAATAAAGAAAAAATGGATAAATAAACAAATAATTCTAAATATATATAACTAAAATTGCAGACGTCGGTGTCGACCAACCAAATTTGGCTAGATTGATTAAATTGGCATAAAGTCAAATAATTTAGAACTGAATTGTAAAAGAAGTTTACGACTAAATTGGCACAATTACAATAGATTTAGAATTTTTTTGTTAAATTTTCTTATTTAGATCCATATATGCATGTGATATGAGCCAATTATCCCGTGTCCCTCATATGATGCAAAGGATCGAATGGCTTGCATCCTTGGGTACTTCCACACTCGTAAATCTTAAATGATGCTTGTTGGTATCATACATAGCGAATGAGCAACGTGGAGGGTAAGAGGCAACTGGTTCCTTGAGAGTGGTGTCAAGACGATTTGTCTTAGGATTTTTCGAATTAGATATAATTACATCCCTTAGGAGCTCTAAAGGCGGGGTTAGTCTTTCGTATATAAATTGATCGAGAGTTGATGCCACTTTCTTAATGAAGTCGAAATCAGTTATGGTGCCTAATGTAGTCTACTATCACTCGATGAAAGGATCCTACGCTAAGCTGGGCGTGTCATGATCGGATATGAGAAATATATTCGACTAAGTGTTCCATGGGACAACTAAAGAAACAAGGTTGGCCTGATCTGAAACTAGCTTTCTACAGCCAAGGAATCTATCGGCTGTAATAAGTAGCATTAGATCAACGTAGAGACTAGTTATTCGTGAGGGTGAGGAGCATCAAGCTGGTTAAGGCAATGTCAAACTCAAAAGTGGATCATGTTGCTGTCGTGGATGGAGATATTTCCCACAAGAAAGCCCCCAGGAGAAAACCCGGGGAAAATCAAAAAGAAGAAAAGCATCATCGGAGGCGTTATCTACTCTCAACGAAAAATTCGAAAGGATGAAAGCTACTATGTATTAACCCCTTGATGGCCTTGAAGATGCATAGAATCAGGTCACCAAAATGGATAGGACAATTTGTAACGACTTCTCCGTTGTACTCAATGGAGCCGTGGCCCCTTTACAAGTGAAGAATGAAGCTCCTGAAGCGTCGTCGAAGGTTTGAAGTTGGATGTCCAAGAAATAGAAATTCCCACCAAACCAAGATAGAAGCGTTGAAGGTAGAAATACAAAAACTCAAGACAGAGATAGTCTTGTGCAAAACAAGCATCACGAATGTTGAAATTACAAGGTAAACAGCGCCAAAGATAGAGGCGCTAAAACTAAAAGAATTGAAAGGCGAACCACCTGCCCATGAAGGTGGATGACGCAGTGTTTAGGGAAAGAAACAAGCAAATCTTGTTTTGAGAGTAAAATCATGAATTCAATATCAAAAATATATTCTGTTAGCTCAAACATCATAAAACACCTTTATATGAGGTGTTAGACCTAACCCTACTAGGATTCCGGATACAAAACTCAAAATTACAATATTGCCAGTAATAACAAAAAATTAATTCAAAAAATAATAAAAAAATTAAAAAAATCCAACTAAATGTTCCCGGATCACCGAATTCCATCGCAGTTCAATGCCAAAATGGCATGAGTGTTGATTAGAACATCGTTTCGCTTCAATCGACCAAATTTAAGCTCAATCCGATGTAGTCGTCCGGGTTCGCCGATTCTAGTTGTGACATTCTAAGTTTTCCTGTCATTTTAAGACTTATTAATGAGAATGAATCTAACGATGTACTTCAGTCATATATCGCTTGGATCTGATCAATCTCGAGTTGACTGAACAAAAGGAAAAAGCTAACGCGAGACAAGGTACGTAGACCTAGGAAACTCAAATAAGAAATGGCACTTTAACCATAAAGATTGTCAAGGGGACATTTAGAGTCATAAAAAAAAAATCTAAGAATGATTAAGGAATGCAATGCTAGCGTTATATGATTGGAGCGAGGGTGATGCCGCTTAACCAATATATAATTTGTAAATTTTCCTAAATCGAACAGTGACGATCGAGCCCATCGAAATTAGTGATAGATCCTCACAATTACATGACAACCAAAGTCGCCATGAATTGACGAGCCCTAATTGTGATATGAATCACAGGGTAGATACGCGTAACGTCTGCAAAAGCGGCCCGTCAGTTCGGGATAGGCTAGAATTGCATGGGATAGAGAAATGATTCATAAACGAGTCTTGAAATTCGAAAATGGAGAATCAAGAATTTCAACATTACAATTGAATTGGTCGTCGCCTTATTGAAGAAATTTGGAATCAGAAGAACGACGTTCCGAACGTCAGGGTAAAATTACTATTTTTGCCCCTCAAGCCCTAACCTTGCCTATATAATTGGACAAGGGCATTTTGGTCATTGAAGCCCTTTATAGCTATTGAAAATTTGAAGAGATAAGAGCCATTGAATGAGCATTGATTGACACCATGGACAAGTGTCAAGAGATTAAGCATTGAGTTGATATATTCACTTTTAACCTACCATTCAACTCAAATTGACTCTTGAAAATAGAATAAACCTCTCTATCTCTCACTCACTAGGCTGAAATCCCTCATTCCTCCTCTGCAAATTTCTTCTTCTTATTCCCTTCCTTCTTGCCGACCGCACACCACCCGACCGATTCTGTCCGCCAGCTTCGCCGCCATCGACCGCCACTTCCGACGACTTCCAGCCGCCTACCCAACCACGCACTCCTTCCTCATCCTCTTGCCGACGTTTTTCAAGTGGAAGCAAGTCATTTGACAGCCTGAGGAGCTTCGGCCGGCCAATCTTCCGAAAGTCGACGAAAATCGTCGCAACCAGAGGTAAGCCACGTTTTAGGCCTCATAGGACCCCGAAATCTTAGAATTTTTCAACCAAATTTTGTGGACATCTAGGGACACATAGATTGAGCTGTGATAAAAAGTTTGGATGAATTTGATGGAGTTTTGACCCCAAATGAGTCTTGTGTTTGAAGGGCCAGAACTGACCAGTTGAGGACTTGGGAAGACCAGCGCCGTTCAAGGACTTTTCGGCGTCTCCTTGGCTCCAAATTTTCGGTGAGGCTCCCCAACCCTTAGAACTACATGTTAGCAAGTGTATTAGTGAATAAATTGAGAATTTGAGGTAGTTTAAGGGCTTATTAGTTGGGATATACACAGAACCGAAAATGTCCGGTTCGGTTCTGTGCATACCGGTTATGTTGGGGACCATTGGGGTTGGAATTGAGCCTCAAATTTATCATTGAGACATGCTAGGATGTTGATGAACATGTCAATAAGGTTTATGTCCCATGGATTGGCGAATTGAGCAAAAAAAATTTACGATTGGATGAATTTAATTAGGTTGGGCAGTTGAGTTGTCCTTGGACTATTTGAACCAAACCCTTGAGGTGCTTGGGAGAATAATTGTATTACATTAAGCTTGAAGTAAGGGGATTCTAAACCTTTGATAGGAGGATTGGACTCGATTGGGTGATTTGTGTGAGAATTGATCGGTTCTTGGCGACTATAATGTGGTTGTCCAATGTATGTCCTAAAAAGCTATTGAGGACTTGATTGAATGATAATGCTTGTGTCATGAATTGATTGTTGCATTTGTGTGTCAATTTAATTGTCTCGCATGCCATAGATGTGGCGTTCGTCGCATGAGTTGCGTTCCAACGTGTGCTATGAAATGAAGTGAGTTTATGGCATGACTGAGAAATTGTGACACCGTGAGGCGTATGAGACGCGGGGTTGTGTGGATGTATGCCCTAAGGCATTGAGGCGTGGGGTTTGAATTGAATGACACCCTGAGGCGTACGAAACGCAGGGTTGAGGAGGCCATAGTCCTGATGCGTTAAAACGCGGGACGGAGTTGAAATGTGTCGACATAGGCCTGGATGAAATTGAAAACCTAATGCGTTTACGCGAGTTTGTCAATGAGGCAATCTGACGCGTTTACGCTGACCGAGCTTGAGGCGTTCTAAACGCGGGCATGAAAGTGAGAGAGTAGGAAAGGGTGGAAGCAATAACGTGGCTTGTTTATGCCTAGACTAAATGACGTGATAAGATGCCTGGACTAAATGACATGATAAGATGCCTAGAGTGCATACTTGAAGTGTATGTGTTATTTCGTGATAATTGAATGCCTCTTGTGATTTTGTATGAATTGTTTGTGATTGTAATTGCCTGAGTGAACGGTCAGCCTAACCTAGGGTTAGGACCCACCTTACTGAGATATATATCTCACCCCGTTGTGGAACCCCATTTCTTTTCAGATCCTAGGCCTTAAGAACGTGGCCAGTCAAGTTTGGAGACCAGAAGGAGATGTCGGTTTATTTTGAGGAGTTCCCTGACGGACAGGGGACCATTTATGTTAGAAAGTGTACACTCGTCTAGGTAGATGAGGGTGGTAGTAGCTGGAAGTCTCATAGATATGAGGCCTGATTTAGGAAGGTAGGGGATGTTTCCACGGATCTGTTGAAGCCCGCTAAGGTACCCCGTGGTGCGATCCATAGTTGGTGTCATTCCGCTCGGGACTCAATGGAGGCCGAGGGATCGATTGCTGATTCAAGGAATGGTCCTAAGAGGACTCCGACCCTGAAGGACACCGATGAGGTCATAGTGATCGAGGCTACCGAGAACGACCTGGTGGAGCCATCTGCTAACGAGACTATGGAGTACACCATGGAGGTTTACTCGGAGACCTTCTCGGAGTTTGAGCCCACTAAGGAGGCTGAGGAGGAGACCGACGATTCCAATAGCTCGACCTAGGAGTCTCTACTTTATCTGGTCTGATATTTTGTTGGTGACTCTGATGCCTGTCCCTTTTTTAGAACAATGGTGATAGTCTTTTGTACCAGTCTCGTCACCCCTACCAACCAGCATATCTAGTTTGCTATGCTCTTGTAAGAATGTTTGAGAACTGATGCCTCTAATAATATTATCGTTACCCAAGTCCCATTTCATATTTGTACGAAAGAGTTTATATATTGCCGCTTCCACGTGTTTTCTATATGACATATCTCTTGACCGGTATGGGAATCCTGGGATCTCAAGAGAAAATTTGTGCTTGCAGGGAGTCGCGTGCTCGTGCCACGGGGCGTGGGGCGTGACAACCCCGTTTGCTTAGTATCAAAGCAAGGACAGCATGATCCAAAGTTGATTGAGGATTGGAGTAATAAAGAGGATTAAGTTGGGACAAGGACGGGTAGCAAGACTTTAGGAGACTTACTAGAATAAGGCACGAGATGCATGGCATATGACTTGGCGCATGTGATTGGCATTTGGCCTTGGCAGGACTATGGTAATGTATGAGGATTAAGTTCCATGCTTAGCGTTGAAGGCCATTTCTGGATTTTGACTTGTTAAGTGGATGAGCATGACTAGCTTTGGTGAACCGTTGGAGTAAACGAAATTGAGAAATAGCCATAGACTGCTTATTGAAGTACCTCTGGAATTGTTGTGTGAAAGGTCATCGCGATGTGACTGTTTTAGTGAGGCATAATTTGGTAACTCTGCACTTGGTTGGATGAATGAGTTACTAACTCCTTGATGAAATTGTGGTGGTCCAGGCTCAGTAAAAGTATACAAAGATGAGTAATCCATCTAGGAGACCTGGAAGTCATAGGGGCGGAGCCTCTAGCTCGAGACCAACCATAGCGGAAGACCCGAGAATGGACGGAGTACTAAGGGCGCTCAAGAGAATTGACGACCTCATCGACAAGCAAACCCAGGATCGGGATGCTGCTATAGCCCAAGCGGTCGGAACCGCAATAGCTGCCGTTAACGCCAACAACGGCAACAATGGAGACAATGGAAATAATGGCGACCACGACCAGGGCAATGAGGTAATGAATGCCTAGGAAGAAATCTTTGTGGCCAGGCAGATGGGCCAACTAATCGAGCAGTTCATCAAGCTGAAGCCGACTTAGTTCGATGGGACTGGAGATCTCGAACTAGTACTGAGATGGATTGAAAAACTAGAGAAGGCTTTTGGAGTTTTGAGGTGCACAGATGAGGAAAAGGTGTTGTCGACAGTGTATCAACTTGAAGGTACCGCGAACGACTAGCGGACTGCCACCAAGAATGCAGTCTTTCCAGAAGGAACGATTGTGACTTAGAATGCCTTCACTACGGCGTTCAATGACAAGTACTTTTCGGAGACAGCTAGGGAAAGAAAGTAGGTGGAATTCTTACAGCTGCGTCAAAATCAGTTGACAATGGACCAGTATGAAGCTGAATTTTCTAGGCTGTCAAGGTACGCACCCCGATTAGTAGAGGACCCCTTGGGGAAAGCGCGAAGAATTCGGGACGGACTGATACCTAAGCTTCGCAATCAGATGATAGCCCTAAACTTGAAAACCTATAAGGAAATTTATAAACGGGGGCAAATGATTGAAAGGGACCTGAAGGAGAGAAATGTCGCATCTGGATCGCGGTTTAATTCATTCAGGGACAATCGCCAGATTGGTAAGAGGCCAATGGCTGGTAATATGCCCTTCGTCCCTCTCGTAAGGAAGAATATTGTGAAGCCGCCGAACCCTCATGAACTAGAGCTATCGCCTCTATGGCAGAGGGCATGGTAATGGACCATGTCCAACAAGAACTGGAGCATCTTCAAGTGTGGTCAGATGGGCCACCAGATGAGGACTTGCTTGAACCAAGCTCCAGCGAATCGACCTCAAGGGCAACGACCACAGGTTGGACTGTCGACTGCCACTCCCCAAATTGATCAGAATCGACCCCCAGCTCAGGGGAGAGTTTATGCAGTAGCCCGCAGGGAGGCAGAAGAAACGTCAGGCGTGGTCACAGGTACGGTTTATTTGTGTGACCAAACTGCATATACTTTGTTTGATCCTAGTGCAACACACTCGTTTGTATCTTCTCAGTTTGCTTGGTTGATTTGAAGTTAAAACCGTTGAGTGTGGGTCTACATGTTGCCACCCCGTTGAAAGATAATGTGTTGGTTTTGTTGGGCTATACGGACTGTAGGATCGTAATTGATGGTAGTCAGGAGAGTATTGATCTAGTTGTGTTACCCATGTATGATTTCGATGTGATCATAGGAATGGACTGGTTGGGTAAACAGGGGGCAATAGTAGATTGTGGTAGTAGGATAATTCTCTTCTATCTAGAATGCCGCCCTAGCTTTGAATTTGTGGGAAGTGGAGGAGGAATCTCGATTCCTTTGGTCTCATCTATTGAAGTGACAAAGTCGATGTTTGAAGGATATCAGGCGTACTTAGTCGATGTTATGGACACGACTACCGTGGAACCCAAACTAGAAAGTGTCCCGATAGTACGTGAGTTTCCTGACATATTTCTCCAAGAGTTGCCAGGGTTACCACCAGAATGAGAAATAGAATTCATGATTGAGTTAACTCCCGGAACAGAGCCGATCTCGAAGGCACACTATAGGATGTCCTTATCCGAACTGAAGGAGTTAAAGATGCAGATGCAAGAATTACTGGAGAAAGGATTCATTCGACCGAGTGCTTCGCCGTGCGGAGCGCCGGCGTTGTTTGTAAGGAAAAAGGATAGGTCCTTGCGTCTATGCATCGACTATAAATACTTGAACCAGGTGACTGTAAAGAATAAATATCCATTGTCGAGGATTGATGATTTATTTGACCAATTTTAAGGAGCTGCGGTATTCTCTAAGATTGATTTGACGATCGGGTATCACCAGTTGAGAATAAAAAAGGAAGACATACCTAAGACTGCTTGTAAGACACGGTATGGTCATTACGAATTCACTGTGATGCCTTTTGGACTGACCAATGCTCCAACCGCATTTATGGACTTGATGCATTGGGTGTTCAAGGAATTCTTGGGTACGTTTGTCATAGTTTTTATCGATGATATCTTGATTTTCTCAAGGAGTAGCAAGGAACACGAAGAGCACCCGAGGATTATTTTGCAGACCCTGAGAGAACACTCGCTTTACTCTAAGTTTAGCGAATGCGAGTTTTGGCTGAATAAAGTAGTATTTCTTGGCCATGCAGTGTCTGGAGAAGGGATTGCAGTGGATCCTGCGAAAATCGAAGCTATAATGAACTGGCCTAGGCCTACTACGGTCGCGGAGGTCCGAAGTTTCTTAGGATTGGCAAGATATTACAAACATTTTGTGGAAAAATTCTCATCCATGGCCATTCCATTGACGAGATTGACCAAAAAGGAAACGAAGTTCGAGTGGACAGATAAGTGTGAAATGAGTTTCCAAGAGCTCAAGCATCGGTTGACAACTGCACTGGTATTGACAATCTCGGCAAGACTTGGAGGCTATGAGATATATAGCGATGCTTCGCTAAAGAGACTAGGCTGTGTACTAATGCAGCATGGAAGAGTAGTAGCCTACGCATCTCGACAGCTGAGACCGCACGAGATGAACTACCCGACTCACGATTTGGAATTGGCAGCGATCATCTTTGCCCTGAAGATCTAGAGATATTATCTGTGTGGCGAAAAGTTTTAGATTTACACTGATCACCAGCCTGAAGTACCTGTTTTCCCAGAAAGAACTGAATATGAAGCAGCGTCGATGGATGGAGCTGCTTGATTATGATTGTGACATACTGTATCACCCTAGAAAAGCAAACAGAGTCGCAGATGCGCTCAGTCGGAAATCCAGTGTTGCTTGTCTGCTAGTAAAAGGGTGGTCGATGATTAAGGATTTGAGAGATTCTAAGTTCAGATTAGAAGTCTGTCAACTGTCTAGTCTGATGGCCACATTGAGAATAGAACCTAAGGTCCTGGAAAAGATAAAAGCCTTGCAGCATATGAACCCAGAAATTCAGAAAATCCTGGAGGTGGACGTGACAAAGAGGAAATCGAAATTCCAAGTGTTAGAGGATGGAATCTTGAAGTTTCGAGGGCATTTATGTGCACCAAAGGACGAAGAGCTTAGAGAAATGATCTTATTAGAGGCTCATAGGAGCAACTATAGTATCCACCTCGAAAGCACAAAGATGTATCAGAACTTGCGTTAACACTATTGGTGAAACGAGATGAAAGTTGATGTGGCGAAGTATGTGGCAAAGTGCTTAACATGCCAGCAAGTGAAGGCCCAACATTGTAAGTCTGGTGGATTACTACAACCACTATAAATTCCCGAATAGAAGTGGGAGCACATAACAATGGATTTTGTGATGGGACTCCCAAGGAGCCAGAGAGGCCATGATTCTATTTGGGTAGTCGTGGACAAGTTGACCAAGTCTGCACACTTCATCCCTGTACGAAAAGATTTCGCAATGGACAGATATGCTGAGTTGTATAAGAGGTAGATAGTGAGATTGTATGGAGTGCCCATGACGATTACCTCAGACAGAGATCCCAAGTTCACGGCGAATTTATTGAAAAGTCTTCAAGATGCCATGAAAACTCGATTATAGTTTAGCACGGCATACCATCCACAAATGAACGGACAATCGTAGAGGACGATCTAGACGCTCGAGAATATGTTACGAGCATGTGTGATAGACTTCAATGGTGGATGGGAGGATCAACTGTATTTGATAGAGTTTGCATATAATAACAGCTATCGGCAAAGCATCCGAATGGCACCTTTTGAGGCACTCTATGGAAGAGCTTGCAAAACCCCGATTTGCTGGTACGAAATTGAAGAAAGAAGTATTACAGGCCTAAAGTTAGTAGAGCAATTGGTGGAAGCGGTGAAGATAATTCGGGATAGATTGAAGACGGCACAGAGTCGTCTAAAGAGCTATGAGGATAAACGGCGTAAGCCTTTGGAGTTTCAAGTAGGCGATCATGTTTTCCTTAAGGTGTCGCCGTGAGAGGATTATCCAGATTTGAAAAGAAAGGAAAACTGAGCCCAAGGTACGTGGGTCCATGTGAAATTTTGGAGCGGATTAGGACCTTAGCTTACCGACTGGCCTTACCGCCCAATCTATCCCAAGTGCATAACATCTTCCATGTGTCCATGCTACGGAAGTACGAACAGAACCGGACGCATATGCTGGACTACAAAGTTATAGAAGTGGATGACAAAGTATCCTATGTGGAGAAACCAGTTAGGATCGAAGACCGAAAGGAGCAAATTCTGAGGAATAAAATAATTCCATTGATCAAAGTTATGTAGGAGCACCATGGAACCGAAGGCGCTACGTGGGAAAGCGAGGAAACGATGAGGCGTCAATACCCCTTTTTGTTTGAGTAACAGGTTTATTGTAAATTTCAAGAACGAAATTTTTGTAAGGGGGGAAGAGTTGTGACATTCTGATTTTTTATGTCATTTCAAGACTTATTAATAAGAACGAATCTAATGATGTACTTCAGTCATGTCTCGCTTGGATATAATCAATCTCGAGTTGACTGACCAAAAGGGAAAGGTTAACGCGAGACAAAATACTTGGACCGAAGAAACTCGAATAAAAAATGACACATTGACCATAAGGATTGTCGATGGGACATTTAGAGTCATAAAAGGCCAATCTAAGAACGATTAAAGAATGCAATGCTAGCGTTATATGATTGAAGTGTGGGTGATGCCACTTAATCAAAATATAATTTGTAAATTTTCCTAACAGTGACGATCGAGCCCATCGAAACTAGTGATAGATCATCACAATTACATAACAACCAAGGTCGCCATGAATTGACGAGCTCTAATTGTGATATGAATCACAGAGTTGATACGCGTAACGTCTGTCAAAGTCGTCCGTCAGTTGGAGATAGGCTGGAATCGCATTGGATAGAGAAATGATTTAGAAACGAGTCTTGAAATTCGAAAATGGAGAATCAAGAATTCCAACATTACAATTGGATTGGCCGTCGCCTTATCGAAGAAATTTGGAATCAGAAAAACGACGTTCCGGACGTCGGGGGTAAAATTACCATTTTTGCCCCTCAAGCCCTAACCTTGCCTATATAATTGGACAAGAGCATTTTGGTCAATGAAGCCCTTTATAGCTGCCGAAAATTTGAAAAGATAAGAGTCATTGGATGAGCATTGATTGACACCATAGACAAGTGTCAAGAGATTAAGCCTTGAGTTAATGTATTCACTTTTAACCTACCATTCAACTCAAGTTGACTCTTGAAAATACAATAAACCTCTCTCTCTCTCTCTCACTCACTTGGCCGAAACCCTCCATTCCTCCTTTGCAAATTTCTTCTTCTTCTTCCCTTCCTTCGTGTCGACCGCTCACCGCCTGACCAGTTCTGTCCGCCAGCTTCGCCGCCGTGGATCGCCATTTTCGACGACTTCCAACTGTCGAGCCGACCACCCACTCCTTCCTCATCCTCTTGCCGATGTTCTCCAAGTGGAAGCGAGTCATTTGACCACCTGAAGAGCACCGGCCGGCCAATCTCCCAAAAGTCGACGAAAATCGTCGCAACCAGAGGTAAGCCACGTTTTAGGCCTCATAGGACCTCGAAATCTTAGAGTTTTTCAACCAAATTTTGTGGTTATCTAGGGGACACATAAATTAAGTTGTGGTAAAGATTTTGGATGAATTTGATGGAGTTTTGACTCCAAATTGGTCTTGTGTTTGAAGGGCCAGAACTGACCGGTTGAGAACTTGGGAAGACCGACGCCGTTCAAGGACTTTCAGGCGTCTTATTGGCTCCAAATTTTCGGTGAGGCTCCCCAACCCTTAGAATTACATGTTAGCCAGTAGATGTGTGAATAAATTGAGGATTTGAGGTAGTTTAAGGGCTTATTATTTGGGATATACATAGAACTGAAAATGTCTAGTTCGGTTCTGTGCATACCGGTTATGTTGGGGACCATTGGTATTGGAATTGAGTCTCAAATTCATCATTGAGACATGATAGAATGTTGATGAACATGTCAATAAGGTTTATGTCCCATGGATTGGCGAATTGAGCAAGAAAATATACGATTGAATGAATTTCATTAGGTTGCGCGGTTGAGT
Organism: Rhodomyrtus tomentosa; assembly: GCA_028455895.1. Lineage (NCBI taxonomy): Eukaryota > Viridiplantae > Streptophyta > Magnoliopsida > Myrtales > Myrtaceae > Rhodomyrtus > Rhodomyrtus tomentosa. The sequence goes on along the minus strand of JAPCWY010000003.1, from coordinate 39,113,498 downwards.
TGTCCTTGGACTATTTGAACCGAACCCTTGAGGTGCTTGGGAGAAGAATTGTATTGCATTAAGGTTAAGGTAAGGGGATTCTAAACTTTTGATAGGAGGATTGGACTCGATTGGGTGATTTGTGTGAGAATTGATCGGTTCTTGGAGACTCTAATGTGGTTGTCTAATGTATGTCCTAAAAGGCTATTGAGGACTTGATTGAATGATAATGCTTGTGTCATGAATTGGTTGTTGCATTTGTGTGTCAATTTATTTATCTCGCATGTCATAGATGTGTCGTTCGTCGCATGAGTTGCATTCGAACGTGTGCTATGAAATAAAGTGAGTTTATGGCATGACTGAAAAATTGTGACACCTTGAGGCGTATGAGATGCGGGGTTGTGTAGATGTATGCCCTGAGGCACCGAGGCGCGGGGTTTGAATTAAATGGCACCCTGAGGCGTACGAGACGTGGGGTTGAGGAGGCCATAGTTCTGATGCATTGAAATGCGGGAAGGAGTTGAGATGTGTCGACAAAGGCCTAGATGAAATTAAAAACTTGATGCGTTTACGCGGATTTGTCAATGAGGCGGTCTGATGCGTTTACGCGGACTTTACGCGGACTGAGCCTGAGGTGTTCTAAACGCAGGCATGAAAGTGAGGAGGCAGGAAAGGGTGGAAGACGTAACATGGCTTGTTTATGTATGCTTGGACTAAATGACGTGATAAGATGCCTGGAGTGCATGCTTGAAGTGTATGTGTTATTTCATGATAGTTGAATGGCTTTTGTGATTTTGTATGAATTGTTTGTGATTGTAATTGCCTGAGTAGACGGTCAGTCTAACCTAGGGTTAAGACCCACCTTACTGAGATGTATATCTCACCCGGTTGTGAGACCCCATTTCTTTTCAGATCCTAGGCCTTGAGGATGTGGCCAGTCAGGTATGGAGACCCGAAGGAGATGTTGGTTTATTTTGAGGAGTTCCCTAACAGACAGGGGACCATTTATGTTAGAAAGTGTACAGTCGTCAGGGTAAATGAGAGTGGTAGTAGCTGGAAGCCTCATAGATATGAGGCCTGGTTCAGGGAAGGTGGGGGATGTTTCCACGAGTCCATTGAAGCCCACTGAGGCACCCCGGGGGGCGATCCCTAGTTGGTGTCATCCCGCTCGGGACTCAGTGGAGGCCAAGGGATCGGTTGCTGGTTCGAGGAATGGTCTTGAGAGAACTCCGACCTTGGAGGATACCGATTAGGTCATAGTGATCAAGGCTATCGAGGCTGACCTAGTGGAGCCATCTGCTGACGAGACTTTGAAGGACACCGTGGATATTTGCTCGGAGACCTTCTCGGAGTACGAGCCCACTAAGGAGGCTGAGGAGGAGATCGATGACTCCAGTAGCTCGACCTAGGAGTCTTTGCTTTATCTGGTATGATATTTTGTTGGTGGCTCTGATGTCTATCCCTTTTTAGAACGATGGTGACAGTCTTTGTACCAGCCTCGTCACCCTTACCAACCAGCAAGTCTAGTTTGCTATGCTCTTGTAAGAATATTTGAGAACTGATGCCTCTAATAATATTATCGTTACGCAAGTCCCATTTCATATTTGTACAGAGGAGTTTTTCTATTGTCGCTTCCTCGTGCTTTCTATATGACATATCTCTCGACCGGTATGGGAATCTTGGGATCTCGAGAGAGAATTTGTGATTGCAGGGAGTCGTGTGCTCGTGCCACGGGACGGGGGGCGTGACACTAGTCGCACCATCGTTTTACCTTCCGATTAGATTTTCGCCTATCCAATTTATCCAAAAACACATTACTAATAGCTTCCACATCATTCTCCTCCATCTGAAAAGAGCTCGTACTCGAGTTAGAATCAAAATCTAGATACATCAGCTTAAAGAACTCATGAAATGGTAACAAATCGGCAACATTAAATGTGTTAGCTATGCCTATGCTTTCTGGAAGGTCAGTAACATAGGCATCATCATTGATCTTCCTGTTGACAGTGTATGGCCCATATTTCTTCAGCTGCAATTTGCTGTGAGATCTCGCTAGTAACCGCTCTTTACGAAGAAAGACCATGACTTGATCGCCTACTGCAAACACCCATTTGCACTTGTGTTTGTCTGCCGCAGCCTTGTACTTCTGATTAGCCGCTTCTAACTTCAACTTCACTTCTTGATGAACCCGCTTAGCCATATGATTCGCAGCAAAAATCTTGTCTTCTTTCTTGGACAAGCGAATCAAATCCAGAGTATGTTAAGACGCCTTTGTATAGACGACAGAAAAAGGCGACATGTCAATAGAATTATAAAGAACCACATTATTATAAACAAACTCCGCCTACAATAAAGCAACATCCCACTATTTTGGTTTATCTCCACAAAGACTTCTAATCAAGTTGCCCAAAATTCTATTGACCACCTCTGTTTGTCCATCAATTTGAGAGTGGGGTGTGCTATTGAAATTCAGGGATGAGTCAAATAATTTTCACAAAGTGCCCCAAAAATGCCCTAGAAATTTGTTATCCCTTATCCGAAGTAATAGACTTAGGAACTCAATGCAAACGAACTACTTCTTTGAAAAATAATTTGGCCATACTTACTGCATCAGAAGTCTTCCTATAAGGAATGAAATGTGTCATCTTGAAAAATCTGTCAACTACAACAAAAACGGAATCCACGCCTCTTTAAGTTCATGGCAAACCCAGCACAAAATCCTTAGACATTTCTTTCCATATATTGTTAAGAACATGTAAAGGCATATGTAAACCTGTATTCTTAGATTGCCCCTTAGCAGTTTGGCAAACATAACATTTCTACACATACCTGATGACGTCTTTACGCAATTGGGGTCAGTAAAATCGCTCCCTAACTGCAACAATAGTTTTGTCTCGACCCAGATGTGCAGCCAATCCACCATCATGCAAATCATGAATTACTTCTCTCGTAATGATGTCTGAGGAAGTCAAAGTTGATTGTCATACATTAGATAACCATCCAGAATATAGAACTCCTGCACAAGTTGATCGGCAGTACACGTATCCCAAATTTGTCAAAAATCTTCATCGTCTGCATAATACTCTTTCAGCTGCTCGACCCCCAAAATGTCATGTCGCAATGTAATCAGCAAGCCAGCCGTCACGTCCCATGTCTCAGCTAGGCTCGCTAACATCTCTCTAAATTTGAAAACTTGAAGTTCTTCCCAAGATCCATCGACTAACATCTTGAACACGATATGAAATGCACAAATGGAAGCAACCCAAACTCCATAATATTTCAAACAAGATGACTCAGGATGGGAAGAGATGGATTTATACTTGAACCAAAAATATTCTTACAACCTCAAGAATTGATTTCAAAATCTACAATCATCAGTGCTCAAAATACACCTTCTTCCACAAATCAAAGATAGATGAAACTTAACCCTACAGAACCACAGAATCTCCAAGTCCACAAGAAGATACAATCAAATAAAGTTAGACTTTCATTTACTTCAAAAGACATCTCCAAAGCCAATCAGTAACATCCTCTAAGTTTTATCATTCAAGACCTAAAAATGTTACTACGGGGTGATAATAAATCTCAGCAAGTAAACTCTTAAACCTAGACTAGGCCAATAGTATCTTCAGACAAATCCTAAACATATCGTGCTCACATTCTAGATCAATCATCCGATCATTTCTTATCACGCGATTCCAGTGATCAAGGCCATTCTTCATATTGATTCCTATTAAGTGATTTTATCCATCAAGTGCTATCATGTGTTTCTATCCATCAGATGGGACAATATGCTAAACAAGAAAAAGGCAATAATACATAGAAACCACAATTCAGCTGCTCACAATTCAAATCATGAATTATAGTTCCAAAGTAAAGCTTCGTACTTGAGGCATATAAGCCATCAGTTAGCCACATATGATATTTCATTCAATCACATCGACCTTTGATGCTCACAAGTATTGCGAGATGATTCTATCAATTATAACGACTCTCGACTCAAGCACCTTCGAGATGATTTGGTCGATTATAAGAATTCTCGTGTCTGAACCTCCAGATGATTCGGTCAATATAGCGACTCTTAACTCCACGGCTCCTTCGAGATGATTCGATCGACTATATGACTCTTGAGTTGCACTTGACCTCACCAGGTCATTTTGGGATCAAACACCCATAGCTCAATTTGGGATCAAACACCTATAGCTCATTTAATTGGCCATTCAATGAATTCAATTTAAATCAAGATCGAGTTAACATAAGATGAACAATCACACATGTTCACAGCCAGTCAACACTTAATGACAATTCAATTCATTCGCTCCAATCAAGCCACAAGGTACCTCAAGCACCTTTCATAAGCAATGCTCAGAAGCAAATGTTCAGAAGTAGCATTCAGAAACAAACATCCAAAAGCAAACGTCCAGAAGCAACATCCAGAAGTAAATTTCAGAAGGAACTCTCAGAAGCAACGGTTAGAAGGAACGCTCAGAAAGAACGCTCAGAAGCAACGTTTAGGAGCAACGTTCAAAAATAAATGTTCAGAAGCAACATTCAAAAGCAAATGTCCAGAAGCAAACGTCCAGAAGCAACGTTTAGAAACAACATTCATAAGGAACTTTCAGAAGCAACGTTCAAAAGGAACTTTCAAAAGCAACACTCAGAAGGAATGTTCAGAAAGAACACTCAAAAGCAATGTTCAGGAGCAACGTTCAAAAGCAAATGTTCAGAAGCAATTTTCAGAAGCAAACATCTAGAAGTAACGTTCAGAAGCAACGTTTAGAAGTAACTCTCAGAAGCAACTCTCAGAAGCAACGCTCAGAAGGAAAGTTCAGAAGCAACGCTCAGAAGCAACGTTCAGAAGCACGATATCCTCAATAATTCACAACCCTTAAACTACATTTGATCACCTTCAAATCCACCACTAAACACGTCTATTAGTAGCCTAAAGCCCTAGATAAGGTTTAAAAGTAACTTAACATAAGATTTGGAGAAATAATTCCATGAAATAAGTGGTGCAAGATCACGGCTCAAGCTGGTCGACAAAACTAACTCGATCCCCCTTGAAGTTCACATGAAATCAACCATGGAAATCCACAAGAATCACTCTTAATTCCATTAACTAACTTCTTAACTTGCTAGGCTAGGCTTTGGAAGTCACTTACTCTTTAAACGACTAAAGCAAGTTGGGCGAGACCTCAAGAACAACCACCAAAATCACGGTCTCAGCCGATCAGCGACCCTCAGTTGGTTCCGAAGAGAAACACCACAAGTCAGCCACTTAAATACATTCATAATCTAACTTTAACCTCATAACATGTTGCTACACATCTCAACTAAGTCTTAGAAGTGTCTTACCAATAGATTGGGGTGAAATAAGCTTAAGAATCCAACATTGAAGCTCTCGAGTTCGAGTAAGATTGGTCAGCGACCATTGCTGCTTCAAATGGCTTTACAAGACAAATGGATGGGTGGATTTAGGCTCATAATACTTTGTTGAAATAGCAAGAGAAAGAGATTTCTAACCATAGGTAGCTCGTCGGCAACCGATGACGAAGGACGGAGATATAACCGAAAAAGTGGACGGCGATGGGCTGGCAACAAGAATGAGGGAGGAAGAGCAAGAAAGAAAAATGAGTGAGAGAGTGTTCTTATGGGGTTTTACCAAATGAGGGGAGGGAGAGGGTGATATACTCCAATTCCAATTGTAAGAGATGGTGGGAGTGGTTCATGGGGTTATAACATTGATTTAAAGCGAATAGTAGCAAGGAATGATTAGGTGTAAGAGAGTTGATCAAGGGGTTTTGACTATTTCACTATCTTGTCTTTAGTGAATGATTGCAAGACCACTATAGGCAATAATGCTCCTCTTAATTTCGGCTGAAGTGGGAGAAAGGGCTAAAAACCAATTTGCCATCCAACCTAGGTATTGAAAACTAGGTAATGAAAACTTGTAGCCCCTCCTTCATCTTCAGGCCTAATACGAATCTGATGGTAGCCATTCTTCAAATCCAGTTTCGTAAACCACTTAGTTCCGTGCAATCTATCCAGCATGTCATCCAACTTAGGTATTGAAAACTTGTAGCCCACAATTATCTTATTAACGGCTTTGTTGTCTACACACATCCTCTAACTCCCATCTTTCTTGGGAGTTAGCAAAGTAAGAACAGTACAAGGGATCATGCTATCCGGAATGTGCCCCTTTTGCAGCAATTCTTCCACCTTCTCCTTTAGAATCTCACTCTCCTTAGGACTCATCCTGTAGTGCGGTAAATTAGGCAGACTAGCACTCAGAATTAAGTCGATATGGTGTTGAATATCATACATAGGAGGTAACCCATCTGGGATCTTTTTAGGCATCAGCTCACTAAATTTTTGCAATAAAGGTCTAAATGCTTTAGGCTGCTCATTCACTTGTAATTCAGTCTCTGTTTCAATCAGTTATTTCACTACCAACACATGAATTTCCCTGGTCTCCTTAATTTCATATTGAAATTTCCTTGTAAGAATAAGGAAATTATTATCTGCAACCTGTTTTCTTTTGTTCTTAAGGGGAAGCAACGTGTACTTCACTCATCTTTCACCATATTATACTGGTTGCTCCTCCCCCAATGCTGAGCATCCACATCAAATTGCCATGACCTTCCAAATAATACGTGGCATACATCTATATCTACCACATCACAATACAGCTCATCATGATACTTACTAATGGAGAATGTAATTTTGCATCGTTTAGTTACCTGGATGCTTTCTGCTTCAGATTTAATCCATCATAACGTATAAGGGTTAGGATGTTTCTCCACAGGTATCCCCAATTTTTTCACTGCATCTTTCCCAATGATATTTTTCATGCTCCCACTATTAATGACCATAGTAAAGATCTTCCCCATAATAGTGCATCTGGTTCGGAATAGCTTATGGAGCTATGAATCATCCTTCTGTTTTGGGGCTAACATCATCCTACGCACCACACAGTTTATCTCCTCATCTTCCCCATCTTGAAAATCTTCTTCCTCACCATTTGGTTTGCAACAATATCTGTCTTTTTCTTCCTCTTCTCTTGCTGCCACGTTTACTGCCTTTCTCTGAGGGCATTCATTAGAGCGATACCTAAGTTGATTATACCTATAATACTTAATCGCCACTAGTTTAGCATAAAAATTCGAGTTCACAGTTTTCTATTATTGCAACCCCTTATCCCTTGCCTCATTCAGAGGGCGCTTTTCTATCGCCTTATCCCCCTGATTTCGCTATGCGTTGAAGTGGATGTTGAAGTCGCTCTTCTCCATGAAACTACCTGAGCTACTACCCCTATAATTTTCAAAACCTCTTTTACTCCGTTCTTTCTGCATTAGTTCTGCCTTTCTAGCAATGTTCTTAACTTCAGTCAAATTTCGCAAAAATTGTACTCTAATTTTATCCCGAATGAAAGGCTTCAACCCATCGAGATATCCGACCACCTGTTGTCCCTCTATTTCTGGTAGATTATTTCGTTCTGTCAATCTCATAAATTCTGTCGTATTCTCATATACAATTTGATTATCCTGCTGGCAACGCTGGTATTACTAGAACATGATCTGCTCATAATCATGCAGAAGGAACTCCTACTTCAGCAACCTCTTCATTTTATTTTGAGTTTGCACCCTCTCTTTTCCTTCTTGCTCCCTCCTATTCTGCGATCTCTCCCACCATGCAGACGCACCCCTTTCAATTTACAGGCTACTAGTCGCACCTTTTTCTCGTTAGGGTTCCCAAATAATCGAATAATCTATCTACATCAACAATCCGATTCAAAAATTCTTCTATTCCAAACTCCCATTAAAATAAGAGATATCGACTTTTAATTTAATGTCATTACTTTCACAATTGTCATAACGTCGTCTGCCCTCTCTTCTATTGCGATCGTCATAACGCCCCCTTCGAATTCCTCCATAACGATCCTTGTCTTCATAATCAACACATCATTCATCAGAAAACTCGTGATCTTCTTCTTACGAACTCTCCTAGAACAAAGGGATATTCCGTCTGTAGATAGGAACAGGCCTATTGACAAGGTCACTGCGAGCAAGATATGCACCCGGCCTTCTGTCATTCCGTCAATTCCGATTCACATCAACGCCAAGACCTTCAAATCGATTTGCCAATTCTTCAAACCACTGCTCGATACGATGAAGTTTGAGATCAATTCGTTGATCTATGCGTTCCATTAAACGCTACACCAAACGTTGCAGCGCTTCATCCCCAAGGATAGGGGCTCCAGTCTCCTGATCATCGTCACAAAGACCATCACCAGTCGCCATAGGCACTAATACCACCTGACATAGCGTTCAGCGAAAGAAACAACAAATCTAGTTATTAGTAATGCATTTTTGGACCAATTGGACTGGTCAAAATTCAATTGAAAGGCGAAACAATGGTGCAACTAGAATCGGCGAACCTAGGCGACGACATCGGATTGAGCTTAAATTCGATCGGTTAAAGCGAAACGGCGTTCTAATCAGTACTCATCGCCTTTTTTGGGATGAATTGCGATGGATTTTACCGTTCTGTAATCGTTTAGATGGATTTTTTAATTTTTTAGTATTTTTCATATTAAATTTTATTATTAATGATAATATTGTAATTTTAAATTTTGTATTTGGAATCCTAGTAGGGTTAGGTCTAATACTTCATATAAAATGTATTTTATGATGTTTGAGCAGACAGAATATATTTTTTATATTGAATTCATGATTTTCCTCTCAAAGCAAGATTTGCTTGTTTCTTTCACTAAACGATGCGTCAGTAGACAACTTTCTCTGGAGCATGGAGCGATACTTTTAAGCCGTTGGTATTTATGACGAGGCAATTGAGGTACGAAATGCTTCTACGTTTCTCACTAAAAATGCCTCTACGTTTCTCACTGAAAATGCCATATCATGGTGGCGATTCATGCGCAACGAAGCCAAGAAATGCGCATCATATCCTATCGATACATGGGAAGAGTTTGTCTACCGCTCCTTGGGTCCCTTCCAACGGGCGTAGCGCTTCGAGAACATTTCTATCCCAAGTTTGCTCCATAAGAAGCCACAAGTAATCTCCATTGCCTTGAGCAAAAAGATACGATCTGAGAATACATGAAGGAGTTCACCGAGCTCAAACTCCAAATTCACAATCTTGGAGAGGAGGAGGCTCTCAAAGCATTCATGGATGGACTGAAGCCATGGGCACAACTTGAACTAAAGCGAAGGGTTGTTCAGAGCATCATGAAGGCAATCTCCATGGTCGAGTCTCTCATCGATTTTGGCAAAATCAACTCATCCAAGTTTAAGGAGAACGGATGGAAGTTGGATCGAAACATGCATTGAAAGGATGAAGAAAGATTCCAACCATGGTAGGAAATACCATGGTGAAAGAGAAAAGAATTGGGCTGAAGGATCGATTAAACTTCCATACATCGAGAAAACCAATCTCCGAACAACTACAATCTGGAGGACAAGTTGAAGCATCCTCCTTCTAGTCGTGTACGATTTGCAAAGGTAGCCATTCGACTCATTTGTGTCCAAAGAAAAATCAAGGAAAAACTCTATAGTTGCCAAGAAAGTTGATGAGGAGCCAAAACAAGAAGAACAAAAGGTAGCACAACTTGGAAACATAAGAAAACTCAACTCCATGCCAACTCGATCACCTCTAAAGAAATCCTCAAGTCCAACAATGCTATACTTCATGGAAATCAAGGTACGCGACAAGCCACTCTATGCCTGGGTTGACACGAGGGTGACTAATTTGTTCCTCTCGAGCGAAGCAGCGAAGTGGTTAGGACTTTGTGTGAAACCCATTGAACGATGGTACAAGACACTCATTTCAAATATAAATAAGCTATTGGCATTGATAGAAGCGTCAAAATTCAAGTCGGCAGATGGAAAGCAAAGCTCGATTCTGAGGTAATTCTATTTGACAATTATGATCTAATTTTGGGCATAAATTTCTTTGCAATGCTAAGGCGACAGTTGACTTGAGAACTAAGTCAATCATCGTAGTCGGCCTTGAATACCCATCGATCGTGACCATGTTCACTAGGGTAAAAGAAACGAAGAACATCAACACGATCTAACTCGTGGAGGGAAAACCAAGAGGTGAGCTATCGCCGAATGAGTCAAGCATGAAAACCCAACCAAATGAGGAACCAAATGAAGAGTGGGAGCTGCCCATGCAAACTCAAAACACCTTTATCGATTAATGTGTTGTTCTCGAAGGTGGAAGACATTGGAGCGACCAAGATGAAGAAAGAGTCGCTGATGACTCAAGCTATGATCAAAGCACCGAACAAACAAAAAGTTTCGAAGCCCAAGTAGAAGCGCTCTCATTCACGAAAGAACAAAAACTCAAAGACGCCATCGATCTAGGAGAAGGATGTGTGCGGCAAAATAATGCACCCCGAGTAGCAAGCATCGAAGACAGCGCTCAAATGGGTATAGGAAGACATGACAAACCAATGGTTTCCTGGCTGGACTGGTCGATCGTATAACCGAGAAGATCCCCAAGAGTTGTTGTGTCTTGAACCTCTCGGATTTGCCTAGGGTTTTCTACTTTTTTCTAGATTATTCCCAAGGACAGACGAGACGATAATTGTCTTGTGTTCTGGAATCTTCCTATTTATTTTCGATGGTTAGGTAGATGAGAAATGCAATCTTAGTTATCGGATTGAATAGAGAGCAACGGTTGTAATCTAAGGCCCTCTATTATAAAAAGAGGCACGCTCCTCTTCATTTGAGTATCCACAAAATAAAATACTACAGAGTTCCTCCCAGAATCTTTCTCTCTTTCTCTCTCTACGCGATCCGAGTGAAACATCAAGAAAAGGTTTGGCTTTGGTGCTCCAACGATACAAAGGAAGCCTAAATCATTGCACGGATCGGCCCTCCAGTGTTGTCCTATGACAAGTGGTATTAAAGCATGAATCCCTCTAGTAGGTGGGTGAATCGAAAGAAACCTGTGGTCTACCCGGTCCTATGAGTGCGGAGACTGAATCGCCGGAGTCAAAATAAAAGAAAATAAAAATAAGGCTCGTACAAAGTGTGACTCTCGACTTGCTTATGAAATACATATGGGTGATTAGCAAGAAATCGATTCCTCGCTGAAATGGGAAACAATCTTGGATCAATTTGGCGAATCTCAAGATGGGTCCTCTACCATATTTTAAACAAACAAAAATCTATGTTGGTTAGCTGATACAAAGAGGTGCTTATTAGGGAAAAAGAAAGGTGCCACCAAGTTAGTGCAGTTAGCTAAACTGCCACACTTTGAAAGATAAGGTGATCAACAAAATTGTGGTGTCAAGACAAGGGCAGTTGGCCAAAAGTGTCACATTGAAATGCACAGGTGACCAAAGAAAACCCAAATGACCTTTAAAACGAAAAGAAGCTATTGATATTGTGGGAAAAAAAATGTTCTGTTAGGCAAGTGCACGCTTCCATATATGTAAGACCCAGCTATACAGCGTTGATGGCAGGAAAAGGTGCAAGGAAGCGACTAAACAACCTGCAATTGGGGCGTTACGTAATTGAGTGGGAGAGAATGACACGAGCCGATTGTCCCATGTCCCTCGTATGACGAGAACCAAATGACTTGTGTCATTGGGCCCTCCTGCACTCGTAAACCTGGAAGTGGTACTTGTTGGTGTCAAATATAGTGAATGAGCGATGCAGAGGGTAAGAGACAACTAGATCTGTAGGAGTGGTGTCAAGACGGCTTGTGCTAGGAGTTTTGGGATTAGATAGAATACATCCTAAGGATCTCTGAAAGTGGAGTTGGCCTCTATGTATAAACTGATCAGGAAGCTGATGCTGCTCTCTTGATGAGACCATGGCAGTTCGAAACTAGCTATGGTGTGTAAAGTAGTTTGTTATCGCTTATATCCCACGCTAAGCTGAGCGTAGTATGATTTGATGCAATAAAGACATTTGCCTAAGTGTTTTATGGGATAACTAAGAAATAGGCTGGTCTAGTCTGAACGATTCGCTAAGCGCTCCACGGGTTGTTCCGCAGCCAAGGAAATTGTCAACCCATGACACATAAATCTCATTATTGATAAAGTGGTTGCATCGCGCCTCACTATCATGTGGCAGGTTCGACACATAGAATACCTTTCTCTTGTATGGCCTAATTTAGTCTCTTCACATAGTTGTAATTTTCTATGCTATCAGTAAAAAATGTACGAAGAGGCTACCGTTGAAGTTACCCAATCTAAGCATTATCATAAGAGTTTCAAACTTGCTATGCAATACTCAATTTGAGACTTAACTATTTACCACATTCATAGCAGCAACACATGAAACTTTAATATGTTGATTTTATGCTATAAAAATGTTCGATATAAGTACATCACTTCAAAACGAAAATGAAAATCTCATAAAATAAGTAAATTTGAAAGGTGTATTACTTTGGTAGAGCCTACAAAAACTCACCTAATCCTCAAAGACGGATCTATTTTATAATGTAAGTACAACCAACAGCCGATCACCGAATCTCTCATCATCATCATTAATAATGAGTACACACCGAGAAATCTCTTTTCAGTAGCTAGACTTTGTTAAAAGGCCACCTAGGTTCAGCGTCTCTAGCACCATCACCACATAGAGACAACTACAACAATACAAGTAAGTTAAATAAGAACAGAAAACGTCTTATAAATCCCAAATCTACATCTGGATCGGGATAGGAAAACACTCAAATCTAATTTTAACTCTAGATCGACAGAATAGCTATAAAGAGATACTAGTTGATCACAAAAATCACTTTCAGATAGGTTAATTGTCGAAGACAGCTTTGAAAACTTGTCGAGTGCTCGGCAATTTGGAGCAAGCACCGGGAATCGGAGCGAGCGAACATATATGGAAAGAGTATATTCTTGCGAGGCACTCCCGCTACGATATTCACAACTCACTTTTGTAGAAGATATTGATTGATTTGTTCACGAGATTAAGGAAGAAATCTAAAAGTTAGAGAAATAGGGAGATCTAAAGGAAGAGGGAGGAGAGGCAGAGGCAGAAGGGGAGAGAGGATTCTCTCTCCCCATTTGGAACGAAGCTACACAGGAAAAAAAAACAAAAAGTTGGACGGTGGCTATGGAGAAGGAATCCTAAATTTGTTCAAATACACAAAATATTTTTACCAAATTTTCTCAAGGACTTTTTTTTTTCTTTTTGGTCGGTTGAAGACTAATAAGCCAACACCCACAAAAAGCCTGACCAATTGGGAGTGACGTGCTCAATATAATATGTGGTCTCATTTAGAGTACGGAGGACAACCATGACACTCAAATCTTTTGACTTCAGATATTTTCTTACAGACGCTTGTGCAACCTTTTCCATCTATTAAAGCCAATGGGCAGGGTCTCGGCCCGGCCCGAGTCGGCTCGAACGGAGCAGTACCATAATTAGGGCGGCCCGAACTGGGCCGATTTCTTTTTTTCTTTGCTTTTTAAAAAATTTGGAATTAAAATCAATTAATAAACCCTTAAAATGAAAGAATATAAAAATAAATTAAATTTAAAATAAAAAATAAATATTAAATATAATTGGGCGGCGGACCGTCCCGGCCAAACCAGAGTGCCAGGCCCGGCCCGAAAAGGCCCGAAATTTTCTTGAAGTTTCAGGCCTTTTTCAAACCGGGTCTGGCGCGCCTAGCGCCGGTACATTTGACACTCCTAGATGACGTTGTCCCTCTCTCTTTTGGGAAGATGAAGCAAAACTACTGTGACAACACACACGGGGGGTTTACATGGCAGAAGCATTGGAATTAGAAATGTATAGTATTAGAAAGTCTAACCGGTCTAAATTGATGGGTGGAGGGAGAGACTACGTGAATATAAAGAGTTTAGAATCCATTGTCAAGCAATGCGGAACAATTACTTCAATAGAAGAATTGTGGTAATGTCAAAAAAAGTGTTGAATAAACCAATAACATCATCGAGTATAATTTATCTAACTCAATATTCAATATAATCAAATACAAACGCGAATGTAATGAAATTTTGTAATTGAATCACGTGTCATGATATGAATATTTTTCCAATGCCGGCAACTTACACTAAAGCTGTGTTTGGTCGCCCGTATTTTTAGCCATGATAGGATTGGATAGGATAGGATATAAAATCCAGGGATTTTGTCATATCCTATCCTACGTTTGGTGAATCGCAGTAATAGAGCCAGATATATTCATGTCATATCATATTCACCGTTTGCTATATACGATATATCAATGTAAAATGAATTTGAAAAGGCACAAACGAAAAATATATGAATCTCTTGTAATCCACTGCTGAATCTAGCAAAAGAAAAAAATATATAAACATTCAAATTTTGCTGAAAAGTTTTGCCTTTTTCGCAATATTTGTTAAACCTCAAGATAAAACACAATGTTATGGAAGAGAAGTATGTTTGACTCTCTTTCTGCTTTTCTTAGACTTTTAATGTGAACCAGAAAGTTAAGAAGGATAGTAAGTTTCAATTATCTCGTTAGTTTCGTAAAGTTTTATAATAAACTATAAAATTACAAAGTAATCATAAAACTTTCACATGAACTAGAGATAGGGAAGACGAAGATGGAAATACTAGTTTTTTTAGAAATTTCATTACTCATTCTCTTCAAGAATTAAGAAAGTCATTTTCAAGTTTGAATATATTTACTTAAAATATAGTTTCTTCTACTTCATTTTTATTATTTTTTAAGTATAAATCTCTTTTTATCATTATTTTAACTCCCTTCCATCATTTCTTTATAAAAATTTTCATTAAATAACAAAATATACTATTATACTTAAAATATTAAATAATATAGATACTAAGTGCGTGTGTGTGTGTGTACAAACTATATAATATAAAGAAGAAAGAAATCAAATTATAAATATGATTTATAAAAAAATAAAATAAAAATTATTTTTTTATTTTTATTTTTCTTTCTAACATTAGAATTCAAATTTATTTAAAAATAATTACTATTTTAATTTTATTATATAAAAAGTTTGTTATTCAGAAAAATATTTTTTATACCATAAACAAATAAATCATATCCACCTTTATCCTACCTCCCCCCTAGAATATTATATATGGGTCATATACTCCTTATATCCTATTATATCCTATCATGAGTAGGAACCAAATACAGAATAGAATAAATTTTATTCTATCCTGACTTATATCCTGATTATCAAACGTAGCCTAATAGTTAGTCGACTGGCTCGCTTTGCGGGAATTTACAACAACAAGCGAATTCATGTATTTGACAAAACATTTTAAGTTATTTGATCAAGCGAAAAATATCTCGGCCTATTTTTGACCTAATCTTGGATCCAGAAACCGTTAGACCCACCCAACCGGGCCCAAAGCACGTTCTCAACCAACCTGGGTAAGACTCAAGAGAGTTCCCTCTTGGGCCTGGGTCCGCCCACATAAGCCTAATTAAGCCCGCCTCGATCCGGTCTCCCATGAAAAAACATGTTAGCTTATCATTTTCCTGTTGCATCGATGGGAGAAATTGCACGCTATTGTACCATGGGAATCCCTGCCCCTCTCTCGTCCCCTTCTCCTCCCTCTCTAGAGATTTGATGCTAACGTGGTCACTATTTCGAAACTTTATTAGCGTCATTTGTATTTTCTTTTGTTTCGTCTTTCAAATGAGCAGAAATCGTCGGCGAATTATCGAAAAAAAGAAAGAACCGTTTAAAATCGCCTCAGTCGGAAACAAATCAAAATTCAATGCACGCGGTCACGTAGGGTAAAACAAAATAATAATAATAATAATAATAAAGGAGAAGGAATATTTCTATGCGAGTCCTTTACTGTTCTCCAACTCTATACTATTTAAAAAACCAGTAACTATAATTAACCCATAAAAAAAAAAAGGAAAGAAAGGCCAAATGACAAGCAAATAAAAAATTGTATAAAAGAACGGGTAAAATAAAGCAAAAATACAAAGGTTACGTCTAGTCTAGTCCATTCCACGATGGCCGTGTTTCGATGCCACCCACAGCGGCCGCATGGCCAAGACGAGCCTTGTCACGGAGGTGGGTTTCCTTTCTGTTCTAGTCGCACATGTTGCATCGCTCAATAATTATTTTCCAAACCAATATATAGGCTGATTAATGCACGCCAACCTTAGTTACTATTTCCCATGCCAATTGTAACGACCGCTTGCTTTTTCCCATGCGATGCTTGACCTTTCGTGTGTCGTTTCAAGAAGCCAACACCACCACCGGAGTCGATGAATTCAAACCAGCTATTTTTTGTAAGTTTCGCCAAGAGCAGCCGTTGCCCATATCTCAGCTGCCGGATGCTTTTTGACTTGATTTCATACTCAAGCTGATTTAATCAACTTAACTTTAATAGGGAATGTCAGCGATATTATGATATTTACTTGATTTGGCATAATTATCAGCATTATGCATATATATATCTTTGATAATGCATATCATTTATTGATTATATTTCATATTATTCTCCACTTGATATCGATGCTTCCTTTCTTGAGGCGACCCTAATGCACCGGTTGCACCTCACACTCGGTGCACTTAACTCCTCATGCACCCCATAGCAAAGTAAATCCACCATGCTACTTGATAAAGTTCACCCGAATTCCTCATTTGCGTGTGATCGAGAACCACGGTGTCATATAATGACATGAGCGACGTGTCTCCAAGTCAGGCTTTCCTTTCTTCATAGTGATATATTTCGATGCCGCAAAGATGTTTCTTCATACAAATCCTAGCTTATTTTGCTTATTGTAGCCACGCCAGCCGTACCCACAACGTTTGTTCAACTACTGTTCCGACAGCAAAGTGGATTGCAACTCCAATGGCAAAATCGAACGCACAATGATATATATGTTGGCCTCCAATTGTCAGACTTTTCACCGCCACCAAAATCATCGCTGTCAAACGAGCAACATACTAAAATC
The DNA here is from genome assembly GCA_028455895.1 of Rhodomyrtus tomentosa. Classification (NCBI taxonomy): domain Eukaryota; kingdom Viridiplantae; phylum Streptophyta; class Magnoliopsida; order Myrtales; family Myrtaceae; genus Rhodomyrtus; species Rhodomyrtus tomentosa. The sequence goes on along the minus strand of JAPCWY010000003.1, from coordinate 39,096,584 downwards.
TCACCATCAACGGAAGTTTGGAATCATCACATACGCAACCATGCGTCACCCCGGCTTGGATCTGTTGAGTGCTAATTTCATGAAGAAGTAAGTTTTCGCGGCACTGTAACGCTTATTTCAAACTCAAGTTGACTTTATCACCTTGAGATTGAGGAAATGTTAGAGATAATTAGAGACTTCTTTAATTTAACTTCCTATGTTAGGGAATTTCATAATTTCATTGATTTTATATATCTCTCAAGACCAAGTGCATATCTTCATTTGATTGTGCATATTTCAATTAATATATATCAGCCTAAATAATAATCTGGGATGATTAAACCTACTGCATTTTTTTTTTAAATTTAGTACCAAATTTTTTTATGACAATTGAGTTCTAATTTTTTGCATTTATACCAATTCAGTCCTTCCGACCAATTTTAGCAGTCCATCATTGACATGGCAGTTTGTAATAATATTTTAATAGTTTTCCTTTTTTATTTTTAAATTTATATCTTTTCATTTTTTTTCTCCTTCTTCCTCTAGCTAATTGCCGAGGTTCACCTTCGCCAAGTGACAGCGAAGCTCGCCCTCACCCTCGACCTCGCTAGCCCTCGCCTCTGCCCGATCGTCGAGGTCTGGCGATCAACTGGAGGAAGAAGGAAGAAAGGGGAAAAAGAAAGAAAAGAAAAAACAAAAAAAAATCGAACACTCAAATATATAAAAAATTAAAAATTTTAATGATATTATTAAAAATTATCCATGTCAGCATCGACAGCGCCACGTTAGCAATTTTCGATGAAATTTAGTCGGAAAGACCGAATTATTACAAATGCAAGGATTTAGAACTAAACTGACAAAAAAAAATTATGATTGAGTTGACACAATTACAATAAATTTAGATATTATTTTTGACAATTTTTCCATGGTAATCTTATAACGTCCATAGTTAGGCATGTTGTGATATTCATTATGATTTATCAAAATATTCAAAAAGTCCACGTCATCATCCTCAACTCATGAAATTGGACTTTTCTCTTTTTGGGACTTCGGTTACCCAACTCGTTACTTGTTGGATACCCGAAGTAGCTATGACTGTGAATGTCCGAAGCCGGCAGAAATTGGATATTGTACAGTGTTCCATACGTCCGTCGTCGAGTCGATGTCACTCGTTCAATATACATGTCGTGTTTTAATTGCAGGAATTCCTTTAAAATTTAATGATATAACAATTATGTCAAAATTTAACCCAAAAAAAAAAAAAATACCGTAACCCAATTTTCATGCCAACTGACTCAAGTATTTATTATTGAAACCCGTTAATGTATACACACACATATCGAATAAATGTATATATAAGGAAATCTATAAATATAGTAATATTTTGGTATGATGTAACTTAACAATAAATTTCATGGTTAAGCAAGATCTCCAATTTGAGAGACACAATTGGGACTCACAAAGTGTTATTTCGTGTTAAAAATTGGGGTCATATGATTGAAAAATTAGTAAAATTATCATCATATTGATGGGAAAATGGCGGGTTATTGTATCACAGAAAGTTTTTTACGAGGGTTTAACCCTCTCTCCTTTCTCGCTCCTTCCTCTCTGGTTTTAGAGGGCCCGTGCTAACCGGGCACTATTTCGTTGGTACATTAGCATCATTTGTCTCCTTCTTTTTTCTTTTCTTTTCTTTCGTTAAATGAGTGAAACACGTCGGGGACTCGTCGATAAATGAGAAATGGTTAAAGCAACCTCAATCGGAAGTAAATAAAGCTTCAATGCATGCGGTGGTGGTGAAGGGCATAACCAAAAAAAAAAAAGAAAAAAAAAAGGAGGTTCCACGAAGGTTGTGAATCTCTAAAACATTAAACCAAACGAGGAGATGGAACTCTCAGTCCTTGAAGGAAGGAATATCTCCATCTGAATCCTTTACTCTCCTCCAACTCCATCTCATTTTTTTTAAAATCATTAACCACTAATTAATCCGTAAAAAAAGGGGACAAAAGCACAGAGGACAAGCAAATAAAAATTTATAAAAGTAACTCATAAAATAAAGCAAAATATTGAGGCCACTGTTAATTCAGCTGAAATAGTACGTTGTCTGAATTTTTCTGAAATCACTTTTTTAAACGGGCTTTCCAAAATGCTCAGGCAAGTTAGCCTTAGGCCTTCAGCATTTTCCAAAGGCGACTAGTAAGGTTTAATGACTTCTTTTCTTCCCATCTTGCCTTTACTACTTCTCTCATATTTCAATTTTACCCTTGAGGGCCAGACCAGACCTGAGGATACACGCGCTGGCCAAGAAGAAGGTCGTGGATGTCGGCCGAGGGTTGGGCGAAACCGGCGGAGGCCTCGCGCGGTCAGATCTGAGAAAGCCCTGAAATTGTTCGCTGGGAATCTGTGGGAAGTCAGGATGCTGGCCATGGGTAGGGCGACAACAGCCAAGAGCCGAGGTCGGCGATGCTGGCCGAGGTCGGGCAACATTGGCCGAAGCCTCACGCAGCCATTTTTTAGTGTCGAGACGTAGAGCTAGGGGAAGAGAAGGCGACGATGCGCTGGCGGATGGAGGAGACCATGAAGCCGCCCTCACTAGGGTCGCCGGAGTCGGCAGGGCCACCCGAAGTCGCACGACCCTCGGCATCACCTCGCTTGAGTCATGCGACCTTGAACGCCTTGCTCGGGCTCGCGGTGAGAAGAGGGGGTTTCGTGTGGAGGAGATAGAGATGAAAAACAGAGAAGACAACCAACAGAGAGACGCGAAAATTTTTCTAAAAGTTGCAAGTATATTGCATTTCTACCTATTCAATTCTAAACTTTTTTATGTTTGTCAATTGATTGACGTGAACGTCGACATTTCTATGCAGCACGATCAATGTTCACGTGAATGATTTTTAATAATATTTTAATATATATTTTGAATTTTCGCTGAAGAAGGAAAAAAGAAAAAAAAAACTATTAAAAAATTCCAAAATATCGAATACAATATTATTAAAAAATTGTCCATGCCAGTATTAGCCGTGCAACATAAGATGTTCGATATTCACGTCATCAATTTTCAGACAATAAGATTCAATTGCCAAAAAATGAAAAACTTAGGACCCAATTAACAAACTTTAAAAGTTTAGGACTGAATTAATAAAAATACAATAAATTTATGATTTTTCGATAATTTTGACCCCGATGGAGACGGAGACCCCTCATCTAGGCACGCAGCTTTCCCCCCAGTCACGATGGAGACAAGGGAGCTTTCAACGGTGACAATGAAAACGAAGAGACACACGATAGAACGAGAACTTATTATTATTATTTTTTTTTTACTTTTTGTTTTGCTTTCAATTTCAGAGCTGCTTTGCAAAAACACATGTTAGCCAAACCATCTTTGGTTTAAGCATGTACTCTTTGACACAAGGGGATTATCGGGAAAATATGACTTTTAAACTTAAACTCTGTCTTCTTGCCTCTAATCGCCGATCTCGTGCGTCACGCGCGGCGCAACCTCGCACATAGTTCAGAAAAGCAAAAGCTAATCGTTACGAAATTATAGCTTCATTAAAAGACGCATGAAGACTTATGACTACCAAATGTCACTTCGTAGATAAATATTTTAAAATGATTGCGTATATGACCTGAAATAATTAATCGTATTTTTATTATCAAGAGCAATTTACATCAAAATATTTTTGTGGACGACAAAAATATCATCCTTTCAATAATATATATATAAGCAATATGAAAAAAAAATATTTCGCAAAACATTAATTTTTCACGAAACAAACAAAGCCATAACAAAAATATATGCCGTAGCTCAATGTTCATTACCAACCGACACAAGTAAGTATATTTAAACCCGTTAATACATACATATTAATAGATTGAAATACATTTATTTACAATATCTTTTTATTTAAATGTAATATTTTTTTTTTCGCACAATGTAACCTGATAATAAATTTCATGCTTAAAAAAGATCTGCTTTTGCAATAACGAAATTATGAGACAAAAAGTTTAACGAAATTTTTTGCGATGTCATTTTGTATCTCAAAAATTAATAAAGGAAGAAAAATGGCAGTTGCGTTGATGGGGAAATGGTACGTCATTGTGCTATAGAAACCCTAGTTCCCTTCTCGCCCTCTTCCCCTCACGTTTTAGAGGGCCGATGTTAACGTGCCACTATTTCGACGTTGCATTTAGAAGTAAGCATATTTTCAAGATATAACCCAAAATCTTAAATCGGATCTGTTTCAAATTTTAATTTATACAAAGATAAGTTCAAAAAATTATGAAACTTGTTTCAATGGATGGTTTCAACTTCTAATTAGATGGAACGTAGAACTTGCAAATAAGTTTTTCATATTTTTCTTGATATATATTTTTATGTGATACTGAGGAATTCCATGTGATTTGATAATGAGTGTGCAATTTGAAATCAATTACTTGAGCTCCCATTTTCAGCGATATTTATAACGGAGACTTATATTTTGTAAATATTTCACTTTCATTTGTGTATCTAAATATAAATTATGGTTAATGTGTTCAACATCAAATGGTGATTATTGTTATAGTTGATAATTCACTGAAATCGTTTAATTAAGAATACGTGTGTAATCTGAATAGAGCCTGGAATCGATTTCGGAACCTGTGACAGGGCAGTTTATAAAATATGTAGGGTATAAAAAATCGAAGAACATGTTCCGACAGGTAAGTTTTCAACGAAATCTATACGGAACCTAGAACGGCACAGCCCTGTGCTGCATTCAAGGAATCAAAGGTATTCGCCTCCCGTTTTAGAGGGTCGGTCGCTACTGTCGCATTAGCGCCACTTATCTTTATCCTTTTCTTTCCTCAGACGAGCGGAATGCATTGGTGGTTCGTCGGAAAATGAGAAGAAGTGCCCCAAAAATTAACGAAAGAAAGAAATCCTAGTTACAAATGAGCGGGACATTGCGCTATTTCGATCTGCATCATCGCCACTTGTCTCTTCTTTTCTTTCATCAAATGAGCGGAACATGCCGGCCGTTCGTCGGAAAACGAGAAAAAAAAAACGGTTAAAATGACCTCAATCGAAAGTAAATCGAACTTCAATGCATACAATGACGCAAGGCAAAACCAAAGAGAGAGAGAGAGAGATAAATGAGCTTCACAAAGGTTAATCTCCAAAGCGCAAACCGAACGAAACGATGCTAGTCAACCCTTGAAGAAAGGAATATTTCCGGCCAAGTCCTTTACTCTCCTCCGACTCCATCTCATTAGAAGCATCATCAACTACAAATTAACCCATAAAAGAAAGAAAGAAAGAAAGGCCGAAGGACAAGCAATTAGATAATTATAAAATAACCCCTAAAAAAAAAGCAAAATACTAACTCCTTCCCCATGCTCCCCCACGGCGCGTAACCCACCCCCGCCCCGGCCCGCGGCGATGCTACTCAATCCTTGAAGTAAGGAAATAATTCCAAGTCCTTTGCTATTCTCCAACTCCATCTCATTAACAAATCATTAACCACTAATTAACCCACATTTAAAAAAAAAAAAACAGGAAAGAAACCCAAAGGACAAAAAAAAAGGACGAGCAAATAAAAAATAACGGAAGAATCCCTAAAGAAATGCAAAATACTAATTCCTCCCACCACGCTCCCCCGGCGGCGCGTGCTACTCACGCACCCGCCCTTTTGCGCTTTTCCTTCCCCAGATTCCACTCCAACACACCCCCACAAGAAAATCCCATTTCTGCATTACACCATAAAATAAAATAAATTAATTAATAATAAAATGAATAATTCGGAGAAAATTTAATTTAAAGAAAAAAAAATCGAAAAGAAAATATTTTGCAATCTCTCTTAACATGCACCATCTCTTCCTCCTCTGCTTCTCCTTCGTCTTCTTCACAAAGCGCCACTACCATGCCTACACTCAACCCCTCAAAACCCAACCACCAACACCACAACAAGCCGCCGAACCCCGGCCCCGGCGGACTCTCCGGCCACCACCACCACCACTCCTCCTCCCTCTGCACCCACTCCCCCTCCGCCACCCTCGACCTCCTCATCCTCGTCCTCGTCCTCTTCTCCGGCGCCTTCCTCGTCTCCTCCTACTTCTCCTACATCTTCAACTCCCTCTCCCTCCTCCTCTCCCACCCTGCCACCACCGCCACCATCCACCTCCGCCTCGATCTCCCCGTCGTCCCCTACGCCCTCGGCTTCGCCGCCTTCTTCGTCGTCGCCGCCGGCCTCCTCGAGTGCTTCTGCGGCATCCGCTCCCGCCGCTGCGACCGCCCCGGCTGCAAGGGCCTCAAGAAGGCCATGGAGTTCGATTTGCAGCTCCAGACCGAGGAGTGCGTGAGATCGGGCTCCTCCAAGGAGATCGACCGCCTCCCTTGGAAGGGCGTTACCGAGTCAAACCCTGATTACGAGTGCCTCCGCGCCGAGCTCCGGAAGATGGCCCCTCCCAACGGCCGCGCCGTCCTGCTCTTCCGGGCACGCTGCGGCTGCCCCGTCGCCAAGCTCGAGGGCTGGGGGTCCAAGAAGGGCCGGCGACACAAGAAGTGAGTTTCCTTCTGGGCATAATTCTCTTAATTTGCTGCGAATTGGAATGCTTGGTTACTGATCGGTGGGAGTGGGAAATGGATATTTGGGTATTGATTGGTTGTTTGATTTGTTTGGGTGCAATTTAGGGTTCTTCACAGAGATTCAATTTGTGCAGCTTGGGTCCCTAGGTCAAATGCCACCCTTGGCATCTCCATGACCTTTGAAGTAGTGGCTCATCTATTGATGGTCCTCTTCAAATGCGTGCTTCGTCAAGTTTTGTTTTTTTATTTGTTTGCTCAATGTCTGCGTAGCTGCTTATGATTTTGACAGCCTTTTGCTTTGTAATATGAGTGGAGTCGGAAAAGAGATGATAATTACTTTTTGCTCATTCATTTGGCATTCGTGCCAGTTATCAGTAAAACTTTGATATGCATGATTTCCAGTGAAAGTTTGCTGTTGAACGATTGCACCGTTGCCTAGTGTGTCAGTTAGGTAGATACAAGGTAGTAGATAGATTCTTCTGGCCTGCTCTGTTCTGCAGAGGTAACTGCTGATTTCTTGCACAATATTGCGAACTTTGTACGTTAGGATTGCCCAGTAACTCATCTGCGATTTTAGGGCATGTATATTAATGTTTAGCGCCCATGCCTCTGGTAGCTTGGCTATTGATAACCTTTGACTAGTTATTTGAGGCCATTTTTTTTCAGTTGAATTCTCTGTGATGATGTCTTACGTCTCCTGATATATATGCAGCTTCTTGTGAGTTTAGTGGAACTCTTGAGTAGTTGAAAGTATTTATAGTAACTAAGTATTTAGGAATCTTCTATGGGTGAACAATGTCATGCCAAATCAGAAGGTTGTGTAATTTTCACTCGAGGAGTGCTCTTGCTTATGAGTTATGGTATATCCATATCAGGGTTTAGTGATACCATGACGCGATCTAATCTATAGTTAATTTGGTTGAAGAAACCATCTCTTACATGACACGACAAGAACTCATTATTCATGTGCGATTGTGTTCTGACTCTCTCTTCCATTTTTCATTTATTTTGTTTGGCGGTGGTGGTTTTTTTTTTTTTTTTTGGGGGATTGATTTGTACTTCTCTTTAGCTATTCATGTCTCTTGCATGTCTCTTCAGAGACGTGATTAAAAAGCATATCTCCCTTGCATAGTTTAGAATCTTGATTTCTTGAACCACTTTCTTTCATTCTAGAAGGGGCAAACAAGCTTAGATATTTAACTTCCCTAGAAGCTACCGGCCACAGCCAAAGGAAAAAATCATAATGACCCAAAGGCGTGTGTTTATTTCAAGACAAAAAAAAAAGTTTGTCTCCTTGATTGTACGTTGAGTGTATCTTTATTAACTCAGTCGAAAGGAGACTGCCGAGGCATATAGAATTCACTATCCTCTTTTGTCCCCTGGACAGCTTAAGATACCCACATGGCTTGATGCTATAGCTTTTTTGGGTATAAGCTGTAGGCTAATTTCAAGACGTAGCGGATGCTGTTTGGTGGGGTCCTTAGCTGTTTTATTATGATTGAGGCGTATTGACTGATAAATGGAATATGTATTTAGAGGTTTTTGCAATCTTGAGAAGGTTTCTGCTGGATGAGTGATACCTGGACCCTTGATTTCTGGGAGAAACAGGTTGAGCTTGGAAACATTGGACGTCGTATGTCTAAATTATGCAGGGTTACGCCTCATTAAACGGGTTTCTTGAAACCAGATATCCTCTTTTAGTTATTATCAGGACGATAACATACTAATAAGCTTGATTCATGACTGAAAGATCCCACTACACACGTATCTCCTATTTAGACTGATTTTAGCATTTGAAAAGGCCGTTCTTCCATTGAAAAAGGTACAATTTTCGAAATGGCAGATTGCTTGGGAAAGATTGCACCCATTTTAAGTTGGAACTTCTTCTACTTTCTTTTTTGGAGCTTGTCCATACGAAGCATCATTTTCGGGTATTATTGTGATTTTCCTTAAAAGCAGTTGGAATGCGGAGGTCCCTATTAATTGCCAAAACTTGCTTGCACCATTTGAGATTTTTCTGGTCTCTTGTCTTCTATTCTTCAAATCTCATTCTTCCAAGAGCCCTCATCTTAGGGAAAGAATGGAGTTGGACAGATAAAAGAGTACTTTCTTTTGATGAAGGAAGCATTGAATTGCATGTGAAAACCGTGATTAGGCTCAGGGAAGGAAGAATAAAGAGAAGATGTGGCTGGTTGAAAAATCTGTTGGAAACTAAGAGGAATGCCTCTTAAAGAAAAGCTTGCCATTCTTATTAAAAGCCTCATCTTTGTATTGTCCTAAATAAGGAAAGGTCGCTCGAGGTAGAGTCCGCAGGCATAGTCTCGAGGTAGAGTCCACGGGCATACTTAGGATATCTTTGCTCCTGTCCTGAAGACCCATTGTAGCTGCAAAGCCCTATGCTGCATGGAAACAGCAGCTACCAGACACCCATATATATGCCTCGACAACACTGTTGTAGACCTTGACAGTCAAGTAATAGTCTGATTCTGGTCAATGCAATCTGTCTGTGCGGCATAGGTCCGAAGAAGCTACTTGTTTTCGCTCTTAAAATGAGTGCAGTGATGTTTTGCATACAAGAGTTGCAGCCTTGAAACTTTTCCTTTGTTCAGGCAGAAAGGCAAAGCACCTATGAGGTTGCTCACTGGGGCATCTATATGCAAAAAAAAAAAAAAATGTGGAGGTGAAAATAGCTGCAGCAAGCAAAAGAATTTGCGGCAGTTTCCTTTGAGGCATCTTAATTGAGAGAACTCCTAAGAATTCTTTACTTTTCTGGCACCAGTGAAGCTTTAGATGTTCCTTCCCTCTAGGTGGATAGTAGTCACCCGAAGCATCTACGTGAGTTTTAGCTTGTGACTCTTATAGATAACAAATTGTTAAAGCCAACCCTCAGATTGGGGCATAACTGGATGGGTTCGATGAGAGATTAAGAAGGTCCATGTCTTGGTTTAGCGGCCTCCATTGCCCTTCACCCAAGTGACTTGCCATACGTCGTAATTCGTGGCAGCAGCGCTCAAAATGGAGAAAGAACATGTAGAACTGTAGAAGTTAGGGCAATGTAATTAGATTATAATTCATTGAAAATTCTGTTGTTTGTTGGGTGTTATCATATCTCTAAGACAACCAGTTATGATTTTCAAAACTTGCATGCTATTAGACTGATTTTGCTACTTCTGTTGACAGCGGAATTTCAATTCAAGTTGTTTCTGTTGTTTCACTCAATAATTATTCTAGTATATCGGCAAGATCGCATGCCATTGTGTTGAATGAGGTAGCTGCCATGAAATTGATGATTATAATTGCTTTTGGTAAAGAGTCAGGCTTAAAGTTTGAAGTTGTGGTACGCATATTACAAAATGCCTGTATTGTCCGTCATAAGTGGTGATTTTTGCAGGGCGTTGGCCGGTGTTGCTCAAAATGGGAAAGGAGATAAGGGTTGATTGTGGCGATGGCTCTGAGGGGGTCTGTCCGACGTTTCTACCATCATGTCCACCTCTCGGATTCCCGTGTCTTGCTTCTTTCTGGAAAGACTTTGTCGTTAATCAGAAAGAACTGCTTTAATCATATAGGTCATATCTTCTTCAATTATGTCTGGGAAAAATACCTTCCATGTACTGCACATTTCCAAATCATTTGGAAGGACATATCGCAATATGATGCGAATAAGTTCATGAATAACAGCTCAGAATATCGAAATTGGATATAGACCTGGATCAATGGAGGTTACTCAAACTCATCAAGCTCAGGCTTCAAGTTTGCAGCTAGAAGTCATGCGGCGGGAATCAGAGTGCTTTGTGACGGAGTCTCTGCATTTGTCAGAAATAGTGGTGCACTGAACTTCATGATTAGATTGTTTGCACTAATCATTATTCTTGATGTTATCATTGGTCTCTTTCGACCGAGAAAGCACAACCATTTCACTGAATGCTGAAAAACAACAAAAAGAAGATAGGAAGACTTCATGCCAGAGAAAGATAGATGCCTCATTTAATAACTGAGGAAGCTGTCTCAGATTGTTTTTAAGGTCATAAGCCTCTTTCATTGGATGATCACTGCTAACGTTGGAGGAAAAAATGAAACGGAAATTGAACCAATTTGAACCTGTTGTCTCAAGTCGAACTGTTTAGTTCGATCGGCTCGGTCTGTTTTAATTTCCTTTTTCTTCCCATGTTATTGTCTTCGCCTGCATAGTAGATCCGCCCTCTCCTTGCAGCAAAGTATTTCACTAGCTAAAATAAGCAGCTGATCCCGGACGAGGGAATTCTCCATAATTTTACTTAGTTATTAAAGTGGGGGGAAAAATGCACGTTTTATCATTATAGGCTAGGTTGTCCAAACTTGAATCGGGATATCGTAGGATAAGGTCGAATAAGAAATCTTCCAAACATTTTCTGGATTATAGATGTTTGGTGTAATTCAAAATAGGATAATTTTTTTTGAAAACCTTTGAAAATCTTGCTTGCCCACCAAAATCAGAGCAAAGTTAGACGACAAAATATAAGCACCAAGTCAACTGTACGATTGATAGGAGAAGAAATAGCTCGATTTGGTTGTAGTGGAATCCACACGAAAAGGCGCAGCGGCGGAGGATCAGTGCCGGACTTGAGGAGAAATCCAGAGAAAGCTTTTTTTTTTTTTTTTTTTTGAATAAGCTCTCTATTTTTAACATTCCCCAAGCGTGAATGAGCTTCCCTTTACTCGAGGGAGGAGATGATGCGCTAAGCTACTCTGAGCGAGTCGATTAAATTCTTGTAGGTAGATGTGGCCGGTTCCGTGGAATTGCCGGTTCCACAAAAAGGAGGAATCGGCGATTCCGGGCCGGAACTGACACCGTTCAAGGACTTTCTGGCATCGCCTTGAATTCAAATTTTCGGTGAGGGTTCCCAACTTTTAGGACTACATGTTAACAAGTGGATTAGTAAATAAATTGAGGATTTAAATTAGTTTAAAGGTTGGTTTGTTGAGATATGCACAGAACCGAAAATGCCATGTTTCCGTTCTATGCATACCGGAAGCCGTTGGGAGCTAATTGAGCTCCAAATTCATCGTTGATAAGCATGAGTATGTTATTCGATATGTTAATGAGGTGTATGTTTAGTGAATTGATGATTTGAGCAAGTTCTGAACTTTTATTTTTTTAAAATAAATAAATAAATAATGAAATAAAATTAATAAATTATAAATTATAATTAAATTGTACATTGTAATAAAATTTGAAAAGAGAGAGAGAGGAGGAATGAATTTGAACTTAATGAATTATCATTAAGCGTCTACATATCTTCTTGAGAATAGAAGAATCAAAGCTCATGTACTCTTATCTTGGTAACTTCAACTTACCTCATCATTAATCGTCGTTACCCCTGGTTGTGGTGGTGGTGGTGGTGGTGATAGTTTCTCCACATTCTTCACTGAAGAATTCGTTTTATTGATCTAGCTTTTGCTGTCGAAATTTAGACTTTGTCCAATCATTGACACAAGCTTGAATCTCCATATTTTCGGACTTAATCTTGAACGGCGAGAGTTCAAAATTAATCCCCTAGCGCTAAATACTTGTTCAACTGCCACTGTTGAAGAATAAGTAGCTAATATCTGTTTTGCGATGAGAGAGAGAATTGAAAATTGAGCTGAATGGTTCTTCCATCACTCAAGAATCTTGAAATATGCATTGTGTTCGGATTCACTAAACTCAAAAGTAATTGTTAAATAGTTTTCTAATTTTGAAATAGTACATGTCCCCTTCTGTTTTTTTCCTACTCATGAGCATTTTATACCCTCTACTAAGTGAAACACCCGCATCGTTTCATGAGACACTATGTTAAGCAGATCCACTTTCACTCAAACTATATCTACTACAAAATTTATTATATAATACTACCACTCTCCTTGTATAATTGAAATATTTATTGATTCATCCAAATGTAAACAATCATAATAATAATAATCCCTAAGATAATCTAATAAATCATCTAATTTAGTACGTGGATCGAAAACAATACTAACTAAATAGATAAGATGAATGTTGAAATAATAATGTAACTATTTTTCTCGCGTTACTAAAATACTCTAAGATAATTCAGTATCTTTTTCGTATTCATTAAAAACACCAACAATATTAACACACTCTATTAAAAATAAATGCATAGTAGGCTAATAAATACCAGATAAATTATTAGTAGCATTATTAAAAACTTTCAAAAAAACTAAAATTTATTTGCAAACGTCCCAATGTTGCGGGAGCAAAATAATATTAGGAACAGTATTCGAAATAAAGAAACATAATAAATCTTTGTAATCAAAAGTTTGTAAAAACATCTCGTAGGTAGAATTCCAACGAGTTAGAATATATTTTGGAAACCTTTTTGCCTTTCTCCCATGTTATTTACAAAATTTGCCTCATGCTTTTATAAAATGAGGATAGCTCCATAAAAATCTAATTGCACTCTTTATTGGATCGAGAGAAGTCACAAGAACTCGTAAATTATCTTGTACACATAAATTCAAAACATGACAAGCACATCTAATGTGAAAAAATTATCCGTCAAAATAGGATTTACAAATTTTTTCTAACTTGAGAATGGAATCAGTATTTGCAACGACATTATCAAAACCAATTGAAAAACTTTATTAATCAAATATTATTCTCCTAAAACTTGCCTAATTAGTTTATAAATATTATGGGTCGTATGCCTTTCAGAAAAAACTCGAAATGCAAGAATTTTTTTTAATAACCCAATTATCACCTATCCAATGGCGTGTAATACCCATATAAGAATTAATATTCCAAGAATCACTCCAAATATCATTACCTATATGTACATGTCCATTGAATTCTACAAAAAAATTTATCAATTTCTTTTTTTGTTTTCTATAAACATGAACAAGTTTACATCTAAGAGTAGTTCTTGGCACAGATGGTGCTTACACAGCCAACACAATGATTACCAAATATCTAAAATTAAAACTTTCACCAGTATTAAACGGAGCATGATCAAAGGCAACATATTCAGATAATGTTTGTTTATAAGTTCATGAGTGTAATGGAATAAAGGATGAGAGTTAGGATTGACGTACCCGAAAATTTATTGATGGCTAGTGTTGATCCCCACTTGCGTTGGATGCTTTTTTTGTCAAATGTTGACGAAATGTTCCATAGCAATCTACTTTACCAAGTTTGTATGTTTACAGACAATATTTACAGATTATATCGAACTTATCTTCATTTTCATTCCATACCTTGTTGAAGTGTAGCCATAAGTCGGATGTACCCTCTCAGCTCTTCCATCCAAGATCCTTTGCTATTGATGTTTCTTCGACACTAGTAGAAGGATGAAGACTTTCTTATGTTGGGACATACTCGGCATTGGAATTGAGAACATAATTGATATTAACATCGTCATTTTCCCAACATGTATATTCATGAAGATCATATGCAGGAACAGGATAATCGGATTCTACCGTCGAGCTTTTTTCCTTTCCAGCATTTTTGCTTCCATTTACCGTTTTTTTGAGAGAATTGAGCAAAAAGTTGATTCAAAGAACTAAAACAGAACTGAGAGAATAGTGGATTGAGAGAATTTGAGCGAATTTGAGAGATTGAAGTATTGCAGAGAATTGAGAGAAATTGTGAGAAAAATGAAAAGGAGGGGAGAGATATTTATAAAGTTTTTATTTTATTTTTTTGCAAATTTGCAATGGCCCCAGAGGGCGGCGGACCCCATGTGGGGCCCGTCTGGCCATGGGGGCTCTTCCCAATTCCCACTATTTTTTTAATATAAATTACGATTTCGAACCGGCCCAGAATCGACGGTTCCAGGCCGGGTTCGAAAATTATGGGATTGGAATCGAAACCGACCCTTGAAGGCTGGTTTCGATTCCGGTTCGAAACCGTGAGCTCGGTCAACGGACCGGTTCCGGATCCACGGTTCCGAATGGCCACGTCTACTTGTAGGCCACAAAGGTTCCACTCCTCAACGGTGAGTACGGCGGCTAGTTCAACTAGCTTTTGAATCAACCAGACCATCGTTAAGCATAAGTGTCGCGACCCATTTCATTTTTTGCTTTCTTTTTTTTTTTTTGAACTAACGGGCTAATGGATTACCGATCGGGCCCTCTACTAACTACGGGAGTGTGGTTGGGTTTTCGATCGGCGCAAACCCTCCCAAGCTTATACCAAATCGCAGTAGGAGTAGGATTTTTTGGAGTTTCTCGATGATAAGAGTCGATCGACTTTCGACCTTGGTACGGTTGTGGTGGCCTGTGCTATGTATGCATGAATTTGGAGTCGCCACCGGTCCTTCTTGGAAGGTGGACCAGAAATCTCACTAATCGACTGAGAGAGATCAATCAGTTCTACGGCACCAGAGATTTTGGATTCTGGGACTTGGTTATGTTGGTGTCATTACCAACGCCCTTTCGATACCTAATATGAGTGATTTTTCCTCAACTAAGACTTCATGCAGGCGCAAATTTAGGAGAGGTAAGTCTGATTTGGGGTTTTGTGCAGATTGGAAGACTAGTCCTATCAATCACAATTAATATAAGGAATGCGCAATCAAGTGCATATATGAACCACGTCAATGCACATCAATTTAAATCAAGAGCCTCCTAGTATAGCCTTGAGGACTTAGAGAGGGTGTGATTTAAAGCCAAGGGTAAAATGGGAAGATTTAGGGACGATTTAATCAAAGGGCAAAATCATCTTTTTTTAAGGGTTTGAAAGTCTAATTGCCCAAAATAGTTCATGGCAAGTTGATTGTGACATTGTTCCATTTTTGGGATTGTTTTGGAATTTTTTGGGAGACAATTTGTCAAAAGGGTGAAATCGTAATTTTGGAAATACGGATCAAGACGCTAGAAATAGGACATGGCTAGTTGATCGTGGCCATTTGCTATTTTTTGGGATTTTTCTTCAATTTTGAGAGCCAATTTGTCAAAAGGGCAAAATCGTCATTTTTGAAAAGATCGAGGACTAAACACCCGAAATAGGTCATGGCCAGTTGATTGTGGCCATTTCCTATTTTCTGAAATTTTTTTGAAATTTTGGGAGAAAATTTTGCCAAAAGGGCAAAATCGTCATTTTGGAAAGATTTGGAGACCAAACACCCGAAATATATCATAGTCATTTGATTGTGGTCATTTCCCATTTTTTGAGATTTTTTTCTTTAATTTTGAGAGACGATTTGTCAAAAGAGCAAAATCATCATTTTTTAAAAGATTGGGGACCAAACACCCGAAATAGGTTATAGCCAGTTGATTGTGGTCGTTTACTATTTTTTAGATTTTTTTGAAATTTTTGGGAGACAATATACCAAAAGGGCAAAATCGTCATTTTGAAAAGATTCGAGGAACAAACACCCGAACTAGATCATGGCCAATTGATTGTGGTTATTTCCTATTTGTTTAAATTTTTTTGAAATTTTGGGACTTTTTTTCCATATTTTTGAATTTTTAATGATTTTTTCCCTTTTTATGGAATTTTCAAATTTTATGATTTTTTTATGATTTTTAATTATTAAAAATATTTTCCGGACCGGGTGAAACCTAGGGCGTGTTTCTCGGGCTCTTAGCCCGACCGTACAGGTTGAAAACCGGTTTAAACAACACCGTTTTGTCTTTCCCTTTTTTTGTTTGAAAAATTTTCTCAATTTTTTAATCATTTTTTAATTTATCCGAATTTCCAAAATTAAAATCAATCAGACGGGTCCGAGAGTGCCACTTGGCGACATCGTGGCCATCGAATCTATTTTAATTTATTATTTTATAAAAATTTATTTATTAATGTAAAATCATTTATTAATTTTAAAAATCACTGAATCTCGACACGTGAACTCTCCACGGCCGTCCGATCCGAGTTTCATTTAAAATCGAGCCGGGCCCACAAAGATGACGTGGCTGCCCACGTGGCACGCCACATCAACTTTGACTTGTTGACCCACTTTGGCTAGCTGGAGGAGACGATCGACGCCTTGCTGGAACAGTTATTATTCTGGCGAGGTCGCCAAAATCTTTGTTGGAATAGGCAAACCGAGAACCATGGAAGGTCGAACCGCCGTTCTCAACGTGAATCGATGCAAAACAAAGAGCGAGTGGGGCTCAGAGTCAGTTCTAAGGGTATTCGAAACAAAAGTGTGCACAGCCAGTTCATGAACAACATGACCAGAGGCTAGCATGCATGAAATGGATCGTAAGACATTTTATCAAAGACGTCACGTGCATTCCGAAAACGATGCTTTGATGGAAAATGAAGCCCTTGCGAACGAAACCGAGAGCGATGCATATTCCAATATGCTTATAAAGACTAAAACTAAGATAGTCGTGTATTTGGTTCGGCTCGGTTTGGTTAAAGATCAAACCGAACCAAGCTCACAGTGAACACAAAAAACAGAGTGGGTATGTGGGAACGTAAATCGACCTTTTGATGCAACGAGGCTGATGGAGCTTCCGAAAAGGTGTGCTTGTTATCGAAAGGCACGACTATGCTACCTTGGACGTTGACAGCACCCAAGATCTCCTCTCTTGGCTTGCTATTGCTCTCGCTCCCAAGGCTCTATTTTCTAGCTCTAATCGCCATGGCCGAGCTCCTCTCTCACTCCCCTTTCGCTCTCTCTCTTCTTTCTGTCTGTATGTCTGTGGTCTCTGTCTGTCCCCCCAGAAAACGAAAAATAATGGCCGCCCCCTTTTGAATCAACCTCTTTCCTTCGATCTCTCTCCCTTACCCTCGTACCCGAACTCCCCCTCTCTCCGATATCCTCCCCAACCGCTTGTCTTTTTTTTTTTTTTTTGTTGCAAAAAATCAAGTGCCAACTGCCTCTGTATGATCGTTGAGGTGTGCAACGCGACAAAACTAGGGATTATCGAGAGCGTCGTGCGAGGGAGAGCCACTTCGAAGGGAAAATGTGCGAATATCTGCAGGTTTTTGAGTGTTGGTGCAGACCCGGGTCTGCTGGGTCGGGTCGAGCGCAAATCGGCGGATCCGATTTCACCAATTTGATCAAATCAGGCCCCAATTCGATCATTTTATGTGAAATTGAGGTCAAAGTGGGGTTTCCCAACATGATTTCCATGTGAAATGAGTTTTTTCATGAATTTTTAGCTAGTAATTTAATGAAAACCCAAAATTGCATTCAAGATCCGAAATTGATATTTGCATAATTGGAAGCTCAAATGATAATTGATCCAAATCAAGGCCAGTGGGTTCGACATGATGAAATTTATAGGGTAGGGGCGTTTAATTCTCATGGTTGTGGCCCAAGAGGATTTAATTTAAAGATTAGTGAAACCAAAGACTAAATTGAAAAGAGATTTGTGCAATTAAGTCCTTTTTGTCCAATTGATCAAATTGGAGGTCGAATTGACCCAATTGCACTTCAAGGCTCTAGAGCCAAATACCATAACTTATTAGAAGTGAAAATTGAAAATTAAAAAACCCCCAAAAAAATTTATGCTCAATTCGGGTTTATATTTATAAAGGAATATGGTTACCCAAGTTGAATTTTTGAGATTTAAAGTGACCTTTTTGAAAAGGGAATTAAAATAAAATTATTAACTATTTTTATGTATTTTTCTGACCACGAATGGTGTTTTTGTAAAATTTTGGGGTACTTTTATAATTATATAAATTCGAAAAAATATTAAAAATTATGAAAAATATTTTTTGTTCAAAATTGGTTCCTAAGGCTGGGCCAAGGTTTTCAAATTTGATTTTGAAATTTTATATACATATATTTTTTCTATTTTTAACTAATTTTGAAACTAAAATTTAAATAAAAATGATTAAAAATTAGGCGTTAACAGCTGCCCCTCTTTGAGAGTGAGCTCGTCAGAAGTTGCTCTCAAAGACAAAATAACACCTAAATCTTAACCAACTCGACTAGGGAAAAGGAAATGCAATGACATCAGACTCTAAGAAACCTTTTAATGAAAGCTCGAATTAATCCCTGGTTTATTTTGACAATTCGAACATGGCCTGAAGAGCAAGAAAGAGGCATACCTGAAGCTCACCTATTGAATGTCGTGATTGTAATGTCTAAGGGTTCATCTTGGAAGCTTTTAGGGTTTTGAGATCGTGGACTTAGCTCTCTCTCTCTCTCTCTCTCTCTCTCTCTTTTGCTATAGTCTCCTGTCAGCTACACCAGACTCTCTTCTTCGTAGCTTCTCATTTGTCATACCTGACTTTTATTTTTCCTTTCATAGCTTCCCATTCGCTGTGCCAGGTTTATGGTGACTCTACAGGTTAGAGATTAACTATTTGGGTTCGCTCTTATAGGTTGAAACATGACCTTTCGGGTTCGCTCTTATGGATTGAGATATGACATTTTGGATTCGCTATTATAGTTTGAGAAATGACCTTTTGGGTTTGCTTTTATGGTTTGAGACGTGACCTTTTGGGCTGGTCTTATGGTTTGAGACATGACCGTTCGGGTTCGCTCTTATGGTTTGAGACATGACCGTTGGGGTTCGTTCTTATGATTTGAGACATAACTGTTGGGGTTCGCTCTTATGATTTGAGACATAACCGTTTGGGTTTGTGCTTTTGAAACGGCAACAGAGGTTTAACTCAAATCTTGGTTTGGCTTCTAGGCACTTGTATGTTTTAAGGGAGTCCCATGACGCTGACCAGAGGGGTTAGAGGGGATTTTCTTATGATTTTAAAGGGTTTTTTTTCTTTCTTTTTGAAAAGAATTCCCATGACGAGAGTTCTCCACATCAGATGAAAATTTCTTACTCTTTTAAAAAGGGTTTTTTCTTGCTTTTTGAAAAGGATTCCCATGACGAGAGTTCTCCAAGTCAGATGAAATTTTCTTACTCTTTTAAAAGGGGTTTTTTCTTGTTTTTGAAAAATATTCCCATGGCGAGGGTTCTCCACGATAGAGGGGATTTTCTCTTGTTTGGAAAGGGTTCTCATGACAAGAGTTCTCTACATCAGAGAAGATTTTCTTATTCTTTGTTTGAAAAGGATTCTCGTGACGAGAGTTCTCCAAGTCAGAGGGATTTTCTCTTGTTTTGAAAAGGATTCCCATGACGAGGGTTCTCCACGTTAGATGAGATTTTCTCTTGTTCTTTGTTTGAAAAGGATTTCCATGACGAAGATTCTCCACGTTAGAGGAGATTTTCTTCTTGTTTTGGAAAGGATTCTCATGACGAGAGTTCTTCACATCAAAGGGGATTTTCTCTTGTTCTTTGTTTGAAAATGATTTCCATGACGAGTGTTCTTCACGTCAGAAGTGATTTTCTTCTTGTTTTGGAAAGGATTCTCATAACGAGGGTTCTCCGCGTCAGAGGGGATTTCCTCTTATTTGGAAAGTGTTCCCATGACGAGGTTTCTCCACGTCAGAAGGGATTTTCTTGTTCTTTGTTTGAAAAGAATTCCCATGACGAGAGTTCTCCAGGTCAGAGGGGATTTTCACTTGTTTTGAAAAGGATTCACATGACGAGGGTTCTCTACGTCAGATGAGATTTTTTTTTATTTTAAAAAGGGTTTTTCTTTATTTTTTGAAAAATATTCTCATGACGATGGTTCTCCATGTCAGATGGGATTTTCTTGATTTGATTTTGACAAGGGCTTCCCATAACGATGGATTTCACAAAATTAGCGGGAAATTTTTCTGATTTTTTAAAGAAGGTTTCCCATGACGATGTCTTTCAAAGTCAGAGGGGATTTTTGTCTAATTTTGAAAAGGGTTCCCATAACAAGGGTTCTCCATGTTAGAGGGGATTTTCTTTTATTTTGAAAAGGGTCTCGAAGTTCAACGGGAATCTTGCTTTAATGTTGTAGAAAAATTTATGTAGACGAAAATTTCACTTGGGTATGCTAATGATGTAGGTTGTCATCTAAAACATCTTGCAACATGATATGTCGATTAAAACTCTTTTTAGGGAGGATTTTGAATCAAATGACCCGAGATCATCAGAAGAGTTTAGTTAAAACGCCAATTGTAGTACGCTCATCAAAGAGGGCTCTTCACATTTTTCGAGAGGTTTCTTCTCATTTCTTTCTCTTTTTTTTTTAAATTTAGAAACACTCGAATTCTCTCTCGAACCTATGCTCTAGGTTTCGAAACTATTCGCAGTGTATACCCTTTGATTAATCGAAAAGGGGCTTTTAAGGGACTGTAATGTTGGGCTTGGTCCATGATTTTCAAAAGGGACTCATGGTTAAGTCAAGGCCAATGAATTAAAATCTTCGTCACCTGCTACGGGTTTACAAACTAAGAATCCTGCAAAAGTAAGAGAAATAGTCTCGCTTGTACCTCTTCGAACGATGCTTAAAATCATTTTAACTCTACAACAGCTCAAGTGTTTTAGTCAGAAAAGAATTTCAAGGGTTGTAACATAGGTGAGGATTGAGGACTGAAAAAGACCTATTTTTGACTCAAGATATACGAGAGGGTTTTGACATTGGTGATCATTGCAGATTTATCACCAGTCCTAGCCCCTGGATTGGTCTTCAGAAAGTACCCTCGTTATTTAAGGGTGGTGTCATCGCCATCTGAATGCATCCTGGCTGGGGGCAACTCTTATGATTTGATTTCCATGGGGATTTTCTTTTACAAGCAGATTTCCCGGGGGATTGTCATTTGGATATTGAGAAATTTTTGTGATATTCACACGACTCAAAAGTGTATAAAAATTTCAATGGGCATTGGCCTTGGTTTTTTCAGGCACTTTGCTTTTTGATGCCCGAAATTGGCTTTTGCTCCTTTTTTTTTTAAAATTGTTTAATTCGCCTTTTCTTTTTCATTTTTGGTAAAGGAATTTTCGAAGATCATGCTAAACCGACATGCAAATGGAATCTTAGGACACTTGAAAAATTGGTCTATGAATTCTTTGTGAATCTAATTCTTCTAAATTCTCCTGCTTTGAAGTGACACCATCTTCATCTTAGAATGGGCAATGATCGCCAACAGGATTTATGAAACGAATATATAGGCTCAATTGGACTGCGTAAAGGATGAAAGTGTGTCAGATAGAGAAACGACCGCTTTTCATTGTCCTAAAGCACTTGAATCGCAGCATGAGTCTAAATGCAAAGAAACACTCGAAGATTGATATTAGTGAGAGCAAGAAGATTTTAACCATTTACCTCATACCGCCGTTGAAATTCTTTCTGCGTTATAGAAATGAAACATCCGCCCGAAGGGGTTAATAATGGATAACCTGTGGTGTTTGAGGCAGAGAAAAGAATGTCCTTCGTCTTTTCAATCTAGGTAGCCACTGCGATGATCCCTACATCTTGAAACACGGCTCATATTCTAATTCTAACTTCACTCATCACTCAAGTGTGTATTAGGGATATGTTTGGGGATAGGTTGCCTTTCATCGTCTAAGATATCCCTTTTGACGGTTTTAAACATTCCCTTTTGAAAATTCGTTTCTTCTTATCCAAAACGTCCATTTATTGGGATCCTTGATGCATGATGCATGTTCCAATGCTTGTGTTGGATGACTTCAAGAGCTTCTGAAAATGAACGCAAATGAAAAGATTTCGAGAATTTGATAATTTTCCACATGGGACTATTGAGTATTTCAAGACTCTTCGAAATCTCAATGGCTTTAAGAATAGTCGAAACGTAAGTGAAGTGGTTCCGAAAATTTTAAGTTCTAAGAGATAAGAAAAATGATACTCCCACCGTGGTGAGGTGTCCCTGGAGATGCAAAAGAAATTTGTCAGTATACATTCTTGAATTTAGAGAAAACTAGAACGATACGACTTCACCCTTGATTATGTATTCCAATCCGGATGTGATTGTATAGAGTTTGAAGATCTGTCATCCACTCGATGAAACGAGATTGCCAAGGGTTTGGAGATTCTTTTGAGTCTTAAAAGGAAGAAAAATGGATACTTACCTGTCCATCATGGCGGTGAGTTCCTGTCAAGATAAGAAATGGAGAGTTAGAGCACGTTCCGCATTAGAATGAATTGGAACGACACCGCTTTACTCTTGATCTGGTTGCCCCAATCAGATGGCATTCACCTCAGTCAAGTGGAATTTGCCCCAGTTAAGTGGAATTTGCCCCAATTGACTGCTTTAATCTATTTCACAATATTTGCAATTCTCTTTCCAATCTGCAGATGTCTCTTGTTTGGGGTTTCCTGTTTCTTATCATCTGCATGTGAAGAAACTACTATTAATTCGTATTTCAACTATATTTGAATTTTTAGAAACATAATACTCCCTCTGAAGCATTTTCCTTTAATGCTTGAGGATATTATCTATCTCAAGATATCCTGCCCCAGTAAGCCGTGTCTCGTGGCTTGTCGCAACGGTCTTGGTAGCTTTGCCCCAATATTATCTCTTGGTGGGGAGTTTGTTCCAAGCGGATTTTCAATAATCTATTCTAGTGACTTGGACTGTTGACTATTTCCAATCTTCTTGAAGCGTTCCCTGAAAATCAAGAGAACATAATCAGTAAATTTTCAAATTTAAAGAGATTAAGTTCAAACTAATTATTTTTCGCATGCATGTCATCCCGCGTCTTGGGAAGCATCGATTAGAAACTTGCCCCTCTTGATTGACTGTTTTTCTTGAGCGTTCTCTGAAATGTGATGAAGATGATTAGTTCGGATATAGTGGAGAGAATCCATGATTTTTTTGAGAAATTTTTTTGAAAGATTTGATCAGAATGCGGGAAATGGGGACTAATCCTCTTATCATACCCTCACCTCCCCAAAAGATTTTGAAACTAGGAGACATGCGGGAAATCTGGTCTCGTATTTTTTTTTATGTGTTTTCTCCCCCTTTTTTGTATTGTCATTGACCAATTCAAGGCTCTCGATGCACTCATGGGTAATACTTCTTAAGGGCATCAGTGTTTACGGGTTATCCTAGTTCTACTCCTTTTGCGTTTACAAGGATTACAGGTCCTTCTGGTAGGATCTTTTTAACCACTTGCGGTCCTTCATAGTTTGGGGTAAACTTGCCTCAGGATGGGGCATATTCGGGAGTGTCTTCCTGACAACGAAATCGTCGACCTCGAATGATCTCGGTCGAGCTTTCCAATTAAATGATTTAGCAACTCGCTTCTGGTACGCTTGACCATGATAGATTGCCTTTAAACGCTTCTCCTCTATCAAGTTCAACTGTTTGTATTGCTGCTGGACCCACTCTACCTCCATAAGCTTAGCGACGGGATTTCTGCCTCAATTGGCAGGACTGCCTCTATACCGTATACCAAATAATATAGCGTTGCCCCGGTAGAAGTTCGAATCGAGCTTCAATAAGCCATTAATGCTTAGGGTAGCCTTTCATGCCAATCTCAATAATTTTCAGCGGTCTTGGCCAAAATCTTCTTGTTGTTCTTATTTGCCACCTCCATCGCTTCATTCATTTGAGGCCGGTAGGGCGATGAATTGAGATGCCAGATGTTGAAGCTATTCAAGAGGCTATCCATTGTATCGTTGTTCAAATTCGAACCATTGTCATTCACAATTGCCTGAGGCATCCCATACCTCAAGATAATGTTTCACCTGATGAATTTTGCTACGTTTTTCGGAGTGACATTTGTATATGATATGGCCTCAATCCATTTGGTGAAACAGTCTATCGCGATTAGTATGAAGCGATGCCCACTTGAGGCCTTAGGGTCAATTGACCCTATCATATCAATTCCCCACATGGAGAATAGCCAAGCCTCAGACATTTGGTGCAGCTTGGTTGGAGGGGCATTAATCCTATCCCAATATACTTGGCATTGAAGGCACGATCTCACGTGTTGATTACAATCCGACTCCAAGGTCATCCAGTAATAACCCGGTCGCATGATTTTCTTGGAGGGAAGAAGACTATTCATGTGCAGGCCGCATTCTCCTTCATGGATTTCTCCCATGAACAATTTGGCTTCTTTGGCATCCACACACCTGAGAAGCATCGAATTATAAGATCTCTTATAGAGGGTTTGGCTGCTGTGAAAAAACCTACCGGCCATTTTTGTTATGTACGTCTTATCTCCTATTTGGCTCCCTGGGGGGAACTCTCCTTTAGCCAGGTAATTTTTGATTTCATGATTCCAGGGTTTATCGTCATGCCCTTCTTCAATTACCATGCAGTGCGCGAGTTCCTGGATAATGACAATCCTCAATGGCTCGATGTCCATGCCGTTTGTTATTTGAAACATAGAATACAAGGTAGCTAGGGCGTCTACGAAATTCTGTGTTCTCAGCAGATATTCGAAATCGACCACCTCAAATTCTTGGATCACCTTATCGAGGAATTTGTGGTACGGGATGAGCTTAGAATTTCTCGTTTTCCATTCGCTCTAGGTATGTAGAATGATTAACATCGAATCTTTATAGACCTGCAACTTTTATATCCTCATGTTGAGGGCTAGTTGTTAGCCGATGGTACAAGCCTCATATTCTTCCATATTAGTAGTACATGAGAATGTCAACTTGGCGGCCACGAGGTAATGCTGGCCGTTTGGGGAAATTAAGACTGCCCCAATACCTGCTCCGGCTAAATTGATTGCACCATCAAAGTACATGGTCCACTTATCACCTAAAAGTGTTAGAACATGTTCCTCAGCCTCCTCTTCCTCAAGGGTATCACGATTCCGCGAACTCTCAACTAACATATCAGCAATGGTTCGTCCTTTCACAAATTTTTTATTTGAACTCTTTACATCGAATTCTGAGAGGAGTACCTGCCATTTGGCCAACTTTCCCAATAATGACAGCTTCTCCATCAGGTATTTTATTGTGTTATTTTTCGTGACTAGTAGAATAGTATGATGGAGGGTATATTGCCTCAACCTATGCGATACCCAAACCAACGCAACACAGGTTTTCTCAACCGCTGGGTATCTCGCCTCTGATGCAGTGAACTTCTTCCTCAGGTAATAAATGGCTTGCTCCTTTCCATCATCCGGGTTTGTTTGGGCAAGTAGGGAGCCTAATGATTCTTCATGAATTGTGAGGTATAGAATCAACGGGATGCCGAGAGTTAGAGGTACCAAAATCGGGGGATTACCTAGATATGTCTTAATTTCATCGAAGGCTTGCTGACATTCGTGGTCTCACTTAATCTTAGCGTTCTTCTTCAAGAGCTTGAAAAGAGACTTGGCCGTTCTAAAAGCTGGGATATGAAGCGAGTGATGTAATTCAATCGGCCAAGTAAACTTCTTAGCGGGGTCAATTTTAATGCCTCGGTTATTGACCATGAATCCTAATAGCTTCCCCAACTTTGCCCCGAATACGCACTTGGCAAGATTTAGCAGCAATTTATACTTTCTGAAGCGTTTGAACAACTTTCTCAACACTATAGTACAGTTTTCACCGTACCTAGACTTTGCTATCATATCGTCCACATATCTCTTTATGCATCATATCGTGAAACATGGTAACCATTGCCCTTTGATAGGTTGCCCCTGCATTCTTCAGGTCGAACAACATGACTTTGTAGCAGAAGGTCCCCCACGGTGTAATGAATGAGGTCTTGGCTTTGTTCTCCTCTTTCATGCTGATTTGGTTGTAGCTAGAGAGTTCGTCCATAAAAGAGAATCTTTAAAATCCGGTCGTGCTATCCACTAAGACATC
This sequence comes from Rhodomyrtus tomentosa, assembly GCA_028455895.1. Taxonomy (NCBI): domain Eukaryota; kingdom Viridiplantae; phylum Streptophyta; class Magnoliopsida; order Myrtales; family Myrtaceae; genus Rhodomyrtus; species Rhodomyrtus tomentosa. The sequence continues at coordinate 39,070,512 of JAPCWY010000003.1, read as the reverse complement.
AATATGAGGCAACATGAAGTCGTATTTGGGGCTTACCTTGTTCAGATCTCGGTAATGCACATAGACTCGAACTCTTCCGTCCTTCTTCATGATGGGGACGATGTTAGCGATCCATTCTAAATACGCGATCACCTCAATAAACCTTACTTTGAGGAGCTTCATCACTTATTCCTCTATCTTTTTTGACAGTTTGGGTTTCATCTGCCTAAGTTTTTGCTTCTTGGGCAGAATGGTAGGATTAGTTGGTAATGTATGTTCTATAATACTAGGGTCTAATCCTGGCATGTCCGCGTAAGACCAGGCGAAGACATCTTGGAACTCTCTGAGGATTTCAACTATCCTAAATGCTTCAGTCGACGATAGACTTTTGTCGATCCTAACTTCCATGAAGTTCTCTGAGGTCCCTAAGTTCACTAGGATAGTACTTTCGGCCGTAAGTGGTTTGGATTCTCCGTGACTATCCCAATTACACTTAATTTCAATCTTATTTCGATCTTCTCTTCTCCTTCAATTTGAAGGTTGGATCCCTCCTAGGAGCCTGAATCACTTGGTAACCTGCCATGTATGCTTGGAATGGTATGTCTGAAATGTCATGCAGGTAGTTAGTCATCATATAATAGAGAAAGTTCATGCATGATGAATTTTTTTAGAAGACAATTCGGAAAAGGTTTTAATTTGGAAGGGAAAGATGGGAGTTAGTCCTCCTATCATTGGACATCCTTGCTTCCTAAGAATTTTGAAAACTAGGAGACGTGTAGGAAATCAGGTCTCATGATTTTTTTTCTTTCTTCTTTTTTTTTTCTTTTTCTGTTGTTCTTTTTTTGTTTTGTTGTTCTTTTTTGTTGGGTCATCATCAACCGATTTGTAGCTCCGCACGTCCTCAATTTTGGTTTTTTTTTTAACAACAAAGTGCAATGATTGCATGAGGCATCTAACAGGTAGTAAATTTAGATGCGTCATAGGGGGATAACAATTTCTTTACTCAAGGGTGGGTATGCCGTCGTCGATCCATTTAATAATGACGTTGACATAGTCTTCTTAGAATAGGTTCGTCGGGCTTGACTCTTCTACAGTGACGTTAACTTTCTCGTCTTTCAGTCATTTGGATGCTTTAGTGAAAAAACGGCTCAAGGGTGTTCTGAACACCTTTCCTTTGCCTTTCTAGGTGCTCGATCCCAAAAAACGACTGCCCCAGTTCCGTCTGCATTTGTAGCTCTCGGGTTTGTCACTTGATTCTCCTTTAAAGCCCAATTCGTTCCGACTTTCGTTGTGGCCAAGCTAATCGGCTCGCGAATCCTTTGGTGGTGCTTGCCTAAACCCAAACCAAGGGTGAATCCATGTCGCCTCAGTATCATTCCCACCATAATTGACGGCTTGGAGCAACTCGACGGCTTGACGATTGTACTGGCCGGCACATGTATGATGTGCATCCTTTCTTAGACATGGAAACTTAATTCCCCTCAGGCGTCAGGCTCTATTCGTGGAACGGTGTCTATCTGGCCTGTCAGATAATTAGTCTCTGAATGCACAGTGACCAGCTTGTCGTTAACCACCATTCTAACCTTTTGATGCATACTAGAGAGAGTAGCTCCAACCGTGTGGATCCAAGGACTTCCTAGTAACATTCCGAACGATGCTGGGATGTCCATGACTTGAAAGCCGATTAAGAATTTTACCGAGCCCACGATGACAGCCAACTCGACTTCTCCAATTACCTGACTCTTTGCTCCATCGAACGCTTGAATGGTTGATTTTGAAGCCTTAATCGAGTCTTCCTTCACTCCTAAACCTCGGAGTGTATTCATAGGGCATATGTTGAACGCTGACCTATTGTCCACTAGTACATGTGACACCTGTTTGCCATAGCATGTCGCTGATATGTATAACGCTTTGTTATGGCCTTGACCTTCTACCATAAAATCTTCGTCTAAGAAGGATACCTGATCCTTTAGGAGGATAGAGCCCACAAAATTCTCTAATTGTGCCTCGTTGATAGTCTCGGGTACATGTGCCTCCTTAAGTACCTTCAATAGAGCATTTCGATGTTTTTCAGAGGTCTTTAAAAGTTCCAGGAGCGAAATCTGGGCGGGTATCTTTCTCAACTACTCGACCACTTCAAATTAGCTTGTTCGGATAAGGGACAAGACTTGCTTGGCGTCCTACTCGGTTACTCCTCTCTTTTCCGTGACATCGTCTTTGTGAACCAGGCACCTTCCAGAGCGGGTGATAACGTCTCCATCATCAGTACTATAATCCCAGTAAGCCGCCTTAGGGTCATAAGGTCCTACTGCGGGGAGAGCGATTACTAGAGAATTGCCTTTGGTGATTTCAATTCTTGGGAATTTGTTAATCTCCTTTATTGTCTCATCATCATCTTCAGATACCGTGTCAAATTCAGCGAGGATAATCACGAGCAGGTTTACCCCTTCCAACATACAAATGGACTCATCCAGGTAAAGTTCCTCTAAGTTATACCCATCTCTCGGACTTAGAGGACATGCTTCAGTGGATATGGATCTAGATTTAGTGGGTCGGAACTCTTTATCCCCCTTTCCATAAATTGGACTGCACCGTATGCTCTCGTAATCCTTGATCCTCGTGTTTTATCTTGTTCCCAAGCCCACTTGACGTTTTCCAGTTCGCTTAACAGATGGGTGAAAGAGTGATATCTGTTGGCGCCTATGGATGTCACGAGTTGCGTGGCATGGCCTTTTTGAAGCATTCTACAACTCTTCCTCAAACAAAGGAGGGTATACCTTTGCAGCAATTTTTCTCCATCGAAATGCGTAGGATCGAAAATTTCATCTTTCTCTTTTTCCACGAATACTAAGTCTTCACGATTGAAGTGAAATAGCTGCTTTGTGTCAAAGCGCTCAAGGAAATGGGCTATGAAGTCGTCCCATGTGTTAGGTCAACGATGCTCAGAAGTGAGGAACCAAGCAAGGGCTGGTCCTTTCAGACTCGGATCGAAATTCTGGACAAACGCCTCCTCGTCCTTATCGAGCCCGAATACTGTCCTTAAGTAAAATCAGACATGTGCTCTCGGACATCCCTCCCCGCTGTGTGTCCGACGGAATGCGACATCACTAACAGGCCTTGACGAGGAAGCTTCGGTCTGGAGAGAAAAAGAGTTCGTCGAGGCTTTCAACTCCGCGAGGCCATTGGTTAACTCCCAGTACTATTCCTCCAAATTGATATGTTTGCGGCCCTGCCTTTCCAATTCTGTTTGTTGCTCCATCAACATAAAGATATCATCTCTAGGCCTATCTATCTCCATTCGTCAGATTGGATCAATCAACATGTTTATGAGACTAGTCACTCGTGCTTCCAGCTCAGTTAGTCGTGTGAGCATTCCTAGGTCATTCTCTATTCTTCGAGCCTGCACGGGGATTATTTCAGTGGTTGCTCGAGTTATTTTTGGCTCTTGAGGGTCATCCATGCCTCTCCAGCCATCAGGGATTACTGCCTTGGGATCAGCGAATAAGTTTGGAGGGATGGAGTATGACACTTTAAAATTATAACATCCGCTGCCTTGCCCCAAATTATCGATAATTTCTCTTGGTTGGAGGGCTTCTTTGATAAATTTTCGGTCATTCTCCAGGCATTTCTCATATACGTCTGACTCTTCCGCTTCTTTAGTATCCTTGACATTTAATAAATATCCTGTGGGAACGTCCCAGGTCTTCCCTCTTGTGGCCTTCAAGACGAATTGGTTTGAATCGAGATTAATTCTTGCATAGTATCCCGTGAAGGGATGACTATTGGTCTTAACGATAGCACCCAAATCGGTCAACTCAGATAAACAGGTCATTTTTTGTTCTTTTGTGACTTCATCCTATCCCGAATATTGTGAGGCCATGGCTAGTACTACTTCCATCTTAGGCACATCGACCGGCAACTCCAAATCACCTCCTAAGTCAACGTCAAATACAACGTTAACAGTGTGTTCCGGTAGGGGATTGTGCTGGACATTCGGATTCATCCCGTCAAATTCCAAGAGATTATTATCGACGAGGGCTTGTACATCATACTGCAGAGCTCGATAGTTATCTACGCTGTGCCCTTTCTCGCCCATATGGTACGCACATGTTTGGCTCTCATTGAATCTTGAGAATTTGGGAGGCCTTGCTCTTGGTGGCTTATTAGCCAGTAATCTCGCCTCGAGGAGCTTGGGGAGCAATTTTGACATTAGAATTGGGAGGGGTGTGAATGGTGGAGGTCCCCTCTTCCTAGGTTCCATATTCTTCTGATTTGTCCAGGAAGCACTCCCTTAGGTTGGGGTTGAGTCGTCGAACTTCATTGGCCTTGGAGGGTTGGAGACGAAGGCCACTTCGGAAATTGATTCTCGATCTTTCTTTACTGGGAATTGGCGCCTCGAGGCTGCTTCAGGTGCTCGCCTTTCCCTCATCGCTCACTCGTGTTCTTTCCGCCATCTTAATCAAATGCGCGAAAGTTTGACACCCAAATGTGTTTAGCCTCTTAAAGTAGTCGTAAGGCAATGCCTTTAAGAAGATGTCGACCAATTCCTCCTCGGGGATCATGGGTTTTACTTGGGTGGCCAAGGCCCTCCATCTTTAATCGTACAAGCGAACGCTCTCATTTCTTCCTTTCACGGTCTTGAGCAAGTCCTCTCTAGTAGAAGCAGTGGTCTGTTGAATTTGTATTGGCGTTGAAATTCTATCGTAAACTCCTCCTAATCTTCGTACTTTTGGATATCTAGCTCAACATTACAAGTCAAAGCTGCACCCGTCAGGCTTTCTTGGAAGGTGTTGATGAGTAGGGGGAAATAGTCGGAGTACTTTGCCATCTTGTACAAGTAGTATTTCAGATTAGCCTTGGGGCAGCCTGTCCCTTGTACTTCCTTGCAAACTTAGGCTCTTTGTATTTGGAAGAGACCTCAAGCTTAGCAGAAGGCGTAATCTTATTATATTTAGATAGCTCAGAACCCTGACTGATAAGGCATTCTTCGATCTTGGCAATCCTCCTTACTCCTTCATCGAGATTTGGAGCATACTTCTCTTTATGTTTCTCCCCCAGGTCGATCATAACGGGTGGGACCTTCAGCGGGACCTTAACAGTTGAAACCTGATCGGAAGTAGTTGCAGGATTTGTCTCGACGGGTCCACTAGCATCAGAAGTGGCAGGTGTATGCGGGTTCACGATCTAATTAAGGTTAATCGGTAAAGCATGCCTAGCATTAGCTGCAGTGAACATGGCCTTCATTTCGACCATCATCTCAGCCATTTAGTTCGGTCGTGTTTCCAGAGTTCCAAAGCGAGCATCAACCTGCTCTCGCTCCATCCGGTCTTTCAAGCGAGCTTGGGCTCGAGTCCTCGTGATTGAGAATTTCCTATTTGGAAAGACTCCAAATTAGTAATGTGGACGTGAAGAAAGGATCATATGTTATGGGGCCTTCTCACTAATACGTCATGGTGTAGACGATGGCCTATTTGAGGACATACTTCCCCACACAAGTGTTTTCACATCATTCACACTGATAGACATATTATTAGGAAGGTAGTAATCCATGATAATTGCAATGGGTTTTGGAAAGGCGTGTCATATGCATGAATTAAAAGCATTCATTACAAATAAAAGTTCTTGAAAGAGTTGCATTGAAAAGCAATATGGAAATGCTATGATATCCTAAACTCGATGAGAAATTTCTTCATCCTAGTGCTGGACCTCTTTCATCTTGAGTCTTCCAGAACTGCTGTCAAGGGCAAGCCTTCAATCGAGAAACTCCTCATAGTCACGGTAAGCGGATGGTCCTATGTCTTTTGGTACATACGGCTCTACTCCAGGGGTGCTGGGGACGATGTACTCTAGAACGTATGGCTCGACAGGAGTCAGGCGGATTTTCTTAAAGGCTTGGATATATTCTTTGGAGGCCCGGTGAATGTCCATCTCTTTGGTTACCTCATCTAGCCACTAGACATCATGGAGGGGGAGTTTTTTAGTAGCTGTTCAATGGCATCAATCATGGCCTCAAAGTAAGTCTTGTTCTTCTTGGTAAGCTTCCCATGGGGAAGATCGAGGATGAACTCATCTGGGGGACTTTGGGGAGAAATCTATTGTAGCATGCTAAACTGTCTGATAACTCTAATCAGGTAATACAACACAGCTCTAGTGAATCCCAACAATGGGATCGGCCCTCCGCCAATGGTGGTAATGCGGGCTTGGTACATCTTGGGTCGTGTTAGCCGCCATCAGATTTGTTCAGGTTCGAGTTTCTCTAGGAGTTTGCGCCAATCGTTAAAGGAACAATCAGCGATGAGTGATTAACTTTTGAGGAATGATCTAATGGGATGGACATGTTCACTGATCTCATAGCAGCACATACGGAGCTTGAGGACTTTGAGGTGTGAAGTGAGTCACATGAAAAGTAGGCTATTTGAGGCTTGGAATGTGACTTTTCGAGTTGATTTGGAGTGATCGAGGGAAAATTTATATCAGTTCAAGGACAAGAAAGTCTCGGCAAGGATCATATATGAATAGTCCAATTGATCACATGCTTACTAAACTATGTGGACAATGATCGGGTCGAATGTAGCCCGAGAAGTAGGGAAAAAGACAAATGCGAAGAAAGCTAAGATGAAAACTTTACCGGCTCTATGATCAGTTTCGATAGGAAGGTTGGAGTAGTTACCATATAAGAAGGAAAACGAGAATATGCCAGAGTAAGACTTAGAGATCTTGTCAATTTTAGTGGATTTGAGTCGAAGGGATTTGGAAGGTAACTTGGAAGGATCAAGGCTAAGAGGAGGTCGGACTAGTCGATCCTTGAATTCAAGTCCGATTACGGAAGAGTATTCTTCTAGTGTGCGCGGCCCTCAAAGTTGAAAGTTAGTGTGGCAGGATTCCAGAATCGTGTCACGGCTTGGATAAGCGATAACTAATATTTCACCTTGAGGAGGTCTATAAGGTGTCCAGTCTCTGTTTGACGTAAGTATGGTTGATCTCGTTGCAGCGGCCCCACCAAAGTAGTAACTCTCTGCTCGGGACCAGCACGACCTGGATATCGTCTTTTCCCATCGAGTCTGTAATATGAAAATTACACCCCAAGTTAATGATCATGGATTACTCGGTCATCAGATTCATTCAACTCATCACTTCCTCTTGGGGCAGCAAAGGTTAAGTCCCCTTATTTGATTAAGGAAGATATCAAATGAGGGTTCCAACCCAAGTTTCATTAAAGGGTATAATGAGTTGGACGGAAATGACGACGCAATGCAGATGATATGCTTACGCATGCTGCGATTCGGTTTAGTTTCATGTCTCAAGTACCATGAAATAAGAATTAGATTCCCGCACTCGCGCTAAATGTGCCAAGTGTGAGTTCTAACGAAGATTTCATCTAGATGTGACATGCAATTGAACCGAAAAATCTAAATGGTCGAGAGAAATTCCAATGTCACATTCCAATGTCATGACGCCTAGACACGATTTAGAAATTAAAGTACAGAAGATAAAGGGAGACCCACAGACTGATGCTTCTTACAGACTCGACGACTCAAAATAAAGAAAGACGATAAGAACGCGTCAGAACGCGACTCTAAAGAGCCTAGAGAGATGCCCCGAGTCGGATCTTCAGAGAATATTCTCAGCGCATTTGATCGGGCTACTTCAGGTCTTTGTCTTCTTCGGATGACACTTTGATGACTTCGGGTGAATGTCTTGGATTTGCCTTTGCCTTGCAAAGTGCTTTTTTCAGCTTCAGATAGGGATTCCATACCCTCTCCTTTTGGTGTTTGCGTTCCAACTCCTCGGCGGACTTGGTGTAAAAACAGCTCATTCCTCTTGTGTGATTTCGTCCGATGAGTTCCCCTCCTTGGACGAGGCGAAAGGAGCGGAGCCTATTGAATGTCTCGGTAGCTTGATGTTGAACCACGCGTCGCCCGTACTTGAACACCTCCGAAATCTTGGACCGACTTAGAGAGACCATCTCTACTCTATCCATACTCTAAAATGGAATTGCACTCATCCATCGGATTTGATGAATGCAACATGTCGTGTGAATTACGATTAAATTAAATGAGAGATTACACCTGATTTAGAGAGAAATGGAAGGACCTTACCATACGAGGTATCTAATGAATTTTGGTTTTAGATATATCAATTGTCTACACACATGCGCATGAGACAAGTGAGGCTCAACCCTAGAAATTAAAACAACTCAGGTATGAAGCCTAAAGGCTTCCTACTATTCGAGTCGATAAATTCGTCCATAAGCGTAATCCACAGCAAATGGATAAAAATATCGAATTGGATAGTGAATGGGATCAAATATGGTCAACCCCGGCGCAAATCCACGCCAAAGCCTTACATATCGATTCCCTATCTACGGCTACCTAAAAAGGTGATTTTGCGGCCACGGTTTGGGCGTTTTGTCGAAAAGTGTCGTGATACTCAAATATACAAGTGAATCGTGGACAACAATTTATATATCAATCAGCGCTTCAAATCATCCACATAACATACATTCCTATACCCAACTTGCCTAAGACAATGTTAAACACAAACTACTCTCCTTATCACTCCAATCTGCAAAAACATTTAACACCTATCGTAAGCGGATTTACCTCACCTTCAAGAGCCTTGCAGAAAACACGTCAGAAAAATCACTCAACGTTTTAATTGCAGCCTCAGTCTACTTGGAAACCAGAAACTAGAGTTTCTAGGTTCGATCCCCAGCGAAGTCGCCAAGTCTGTCGCGACCTATTTCGTTTTTTTTTTTGTTCTTTTTTTTTAACCAACGAGCTAATGGATTACCGATCGGGCCTTCCACTAACTATGGGAGTGTGGTTGGGTTTTCGATCGGTGCTGGCCCTCCCAAGCCCATACCAAATCACGGTAGGAGTAGGGTTTTTTGGAGTTTCTCGACGATAAGAGTCGATCGACTTTCGACCTTGGTATGGTCGTGGTGGCCTGTGCTACGAGTGCATGAATTTGGAGTCGTCACAAGTCTTTCTTAGAAGGTGAACCAGAAACCTCACTAATCGATTGGGAGAGATCGATGAATTCTGCGGAACTAGAGATTCTGGGTTCGATCCCCAGTGGAGTTGCCAAGCTTGTCGCGACTCATTTCCTTTTTTTTTCAAACGAACGGGCTAATGGATTATCGATCGGGCCCTCCACTACCTACGGGAGTGTGGTTGGGTTTTCAATCGGCGCGGGCCCTCCCTGGCCCATACCAAATTGCAACAGTAGGATTTTTTGGAGTTTCTCGACGACAAGAGTTGATTGACTTTTGACCTTGGTATGGTCATGGTGGCCTGTGCTATGTGTGCACAAATTTGAAGTCGCCACCGGTCCTTCTTGAAAGATGGATCGGAAACCTCACTAATTGATTAGGAGAGATCGATCAATTCTACGGAACCAGAGATTTTGGGTTCGACGACTTGGTTACGGTGGTGTCATTACCAACGTCTTTTTGATACCTAACGTGAGTGATTTTTCCCTAACTAAGATTTCATGCAGGCACAAATTTGGGTGAGGTAAGTCTGATTTGGGGTTTCATGCAGATTGAAAGACTTGTCCTATCAATCACAATCAATATAAAAAATGCGCAATCAAGTGCATAAATGAACCACGTCAATGCACATCAATTCAAATCAAGAGCCTCCTAGTATAGCTTTGAGGGCTTAGAGAGGGTGTGATTTAAGGCCAAGGGTAAAATGGAAAGATTTAGCGATGATTTGTTCAAAAAGAGAAATCACCTTTTTTTTTAGGGTTTGGAAGACTAATTACCCAAAATAGTCCATGGCCAATTCATCGTGGCTATTTTTCCACTTTTGAGAATTTTTTGGGAATTTTTTAGGGGACAATTTGCCAAAAGGGCGAAATCATCATTTTGGAAAGACTCGAAAATCAAGACGCCCAAAATAGGACATTGCCAATTGATCGTGGTCATTTCCTATTTTTTTGGGATTTTTCTTCAATTTTGAGAGACGATTTGCCAAAAGGGCAAAATCGTCATTTTAAAACGATCAGGGACCAAATACCTGAAATAGGTCACAGCCAGTTGATTGTGGCCATTTTACATTTTCTGAAATTTATTTGGAATTTTTTGGAGACAATTTGCCAAAAGGGAAAAATCGTCATTTCGGAAAGATCCCAGGACCAAACACCTGAAATATGTCATGGCGAGTTGATTGTGACCATTTCCCATTTTTTTAAATTTTTCTTCAATTTTGGGAGATGATTTACCAAAAGAAAAAAATCGTCATTTTTAAAAAGATCGGGGAATAAAATCCGAATAGGTCATTACCAGTTGATTGTGGTCATTTCCTATTTTCTGAAATTTTTTGGAGACAATTTGTCAAAAAGGTAAAATCATCATTTTTGAATGACTCATGGACCAAACACCTGAAATAGTTCATGGCTAGTTGATCGTGGCCATTTCTTATTTTCTTGAAATTTTTTTGAAATTTTTGGGACGTTTTCCAATTTTTCTGAATTTTTAATGATTTTTTATTTTTTTTAAATTTTCGAATTTTTTGATTATTATTATTATTTTTTAATTATTAAAAACATTTTTGAGACATTTTCTGAATTTTTTAGGAGACGATTTGCCAAAAGGGCGAAATCGTCATTTTGGAAAGACTCGAAGATCAAGACGCCCAAAATAGGACATCGCCAATTGATCGTGGACATTTCCTATTTTTTTTGGGATTTTTCTTCAATTTTGAGAGACGATTTGCCAAAAGGGCAAAATCGTCATTTTAAAACGATTAGGGACCAAATACCTGAAATAGGTCACAGCTAGTTGATTGTGGTCATTTTCTATTTTCTGAAATTTATTTGGAATTTTTTTGAGACAATTTGCCAAAAGGGCAAAATCGTCATTTCGAAAAGATTCCAGAACCAAACACCTGAAATATGTCATGGCGAGTTGATTGTGACCATTTTCAATTTTTTTTAAAATTTTTCTTCAATTTTGGGAGATGATTTGCCAAAAGAAAAAAATCGTCATTTTTAAAAAGATCGGGGAATAAAATCCGAATAGGTTATTTACCAGTTGATTGTGGTCATTTCCTATTTTCTGAAATTTTTTGGAGACAATTTGCCAAAAGGGTAAAATCGTCATTTTTGAATGACTCATGGACCAAACACCCGAAATAGGTCATTGCTAGTTGATCGTGACCATTTCTTATTTTCTTGAAATTTTTTTGAAATTTTTGGGACGTTTTCCATTTTTTCTGAATTTTTAATGATTTTTTATTTTTTTAAAATTTTCTAATTTTATTATTATTATTATTATTATTATTATTTAATTATTAAAAATATTTTTCGGATTGGGTCAAACCTGGCCCGACCGTACGAATCGAAAACCGATCTAAACGACACCATTTTGTCTCTCTTTTTTATTTTTAAAATTTTCTCAATTTTTTAATCATTTTCTAATTTATTCAAATTTCTGAAAATTAAAACCAATCAGACGGGTCCGAGAGTGCCACTTGGCGTCATCGTGGCCGCCAAATCTATTTTAGTTTATTATTTTCTAAAAATTCATTTATTAATACAAAATCATTTATTAATTCTGAAAATCACCGAATCGCGACACGTGGCCTCTCTACGACCGTCTGATCCGGGTTTTATTTAAAATCGAGCCGAGCCCACAAAGGCGACGTGGCTGACTACATGGCACGCCACGTCAACTTTGACTCGTTGACCCACCTTGGCTCGCCGGAGAAGGCAATCGGCACCTTGCCGAAACAGTTATTATTCCGGCAAGGTCGCCAGAATCTTCGTTGGAATAGGCAAACCGAACCCAAATCTCCACATTTTTCGCTCATTTTTTGCACCATTCGACCCCTCAACAATTCAAGATCAACATAACATCATTTCACGGCCACGAAAAACCCCATAAACCGACGAACCGAACCTCCACAGTCCCGGCTCCGGCAAGCATTTTTGCAGAAATGTTTTTACGTTGGAGCATCGACTTCATTCGTTCAGACGACATCCAAGAGGGCCATGAAGCTTACTTGAGCTTCTTAGGGTTCGGCGACCACTTGAATCATCTCTATAAGTTTGCGGCTTGAACTGAGAACCATGGAAGGTCGAACGTCCGTTCTCAGCGTGAATCGATGCAAAACAAAGAGCGAGTTGGGCTCAGAATCGGTTCTAGGGGGTATTCGAAACAAAAGTGTGCACGGCCAGTTCATAAACAACATGACCAGAGGCTAGCATGCATGAAATGGCTCGTAAGACATTTTATCAAACACGTCACGTGCATTCTGAAAACGATGCTTTGATAGAAAATGAAGCCCTTGCGAATGAAACCGAGAGCGAAGCATCTTCCAATATGCTTATAAAGATTGAAACTAAGATCCTCGTGCATTTGGTTGGCTCGGTTTGGTCAAAAGATCAAACCGAGCCAAGCTCACAGTGAACACGAAAAACAAAGTGGGTATGTGGGAACGGAAACCGACCTTCTGATACAACGAGGCTGACTGGAGCTCCGGAGAAGGTGTGCTTGTTACCTAAAAGCACGACTATGCTACCTTGGACGTTGACCGCACCCAAGACCTCTCTCGGCTTGCTATTGCTCTCGGGCCCGGGGCCCTGTTTTCTAGCTCTAAACCGCTATGGTCGAGCTCCTCTCTCACTCCCCTTTCGCTCTGTCTTTTCTCTCCGTCTGTGTGTTTGTGGTCTCTGTCTATCCCCCCCAGAAAACGAAAAATAATGACCACCCCCTTTGGAATCAACTTCTTTCCTTCGGTCTCTCTCCTTCACCCTCGTACTCGAGCTCCCCCTCTCTCCGATATCCTAGTCTCCGATATCCTCCTCAACTACTCGTCCTTTTTTGCGAACAACCAAGTGCCAGCTACCTCAACGCCTCTGTACAATCGTTGAGGTGTGCAACGCGACAAACCTAAGGATTCACGAGGGCGTCGCGCAAGGAATAGCCACTGTTGAAGGGAAAATGTGTGAATATCTGCAAGTTTTTGAGTGTTGGTGCAGACCTGGGTCTGCTAGGTCTGGTCGACTCCAACCAGGCGAATCCAATTTCACCAATTTGATCAAATTAGGTCCCAATTTGATCATTTTTCGTGAAATTGAGGTCAAAATTGGGTTTACCAACATGATTTCCATGTGAAATGAGTTTTTTCATGAATTTTTAGCTTGAATTTTAATGGAAACCCCAATTGCACTCCATATTTGAAATTGATATTTGCATAATTGGAAGCTCAAATGATCGAATTAATCCAAATCAAGGCCACCAATGGATTTGGCATGATGAAATTTATAGGGTAGGGGTGTTTAATTTTCATGGTTGTGGCCCGAGAGAATTTAATTTGAAGATTAGCGAAACCAAGAACTAAATTGAAAAGAAATTTGTGGAATTAAGTACTTTTTGTCCAAATCGATCAAATTGGAGGCCTAATTGACCCAATTGCACTTCAAGGCTCAGATTCAAATGTCATAACTTATTATAAGTGAAAATAAAAAATTAAAAGACTCAAAAAAGAATTTTTATGCTCGACTCGAGTTTATGTTTGTGAAGGAACATAGTTACCCAAGTTGAAGTTTGGAGATTTAAAGTGAAATTTCTGAAAAGGGAATTAAAATAAAATTATTGACTATTTTTTGTATTTTTTCTGACAACGAATGGTATTTTTCTAATTTTTTTTATGTATTTTTATAATTAAATAAATTCAAAAAATATTAAAGATTACGAAAAATATTTTTTATTCAAAATTAGTTCCTAATGCTAGGCCAAGGTTTCTAAAATTGATTTTGAAATTTTACGATTTTTTGCTATTTTGAATTAATTTTGAAAATAAAAATAATTAAAAATGAGGTGTCAACAATGAGCTAGTCCATGCTTAGGTTCTCCGGCATTGCCGTCACAAATCAAACTCATTGAGATGCTTTGGTCGATTGAGAGCATTGGCTTCAAGCAAATAAGAGAGAGTGATCTCTTCGGTCAAGCAAAGAAGATGATGAGCTCCTCCGTTGGAGATTGTCATAGGTGTATTAGGAAATAATTAAGGCACCTTGGGCCCTTATTTGGAACAAGGTCTACTTTAGATCTTATTTGGAAAAATGATGCCACTTCATGCCTTTATTTGAAATTCTCTAATATACAAATAGAAAGATAGAATTTATTGGAATTGGGTGGTTTTTTTTTTCAATATTCTTCTCCATCTTTTAACGATTCAAATACTTCGTAATGAAATAATTTGGACATTTTCTACCCTATGACAACCATCCTAGAAAAACTTTAAATTATGAAGTTATGTTTGTTTTGCAAAAAGATATTAATTTTTAAAAAGTGATCACTAAGACAAATGAAAAATAAAATAAAATATTTTCATCATTTGTGAGAATAGTAAACATAAATTAGTTTTTATATGAAAATGTTTTTTATTAACTGATTATTCAAGTGATATAAGTGATCAATTTTACAAAATTATTTTCAATATCGTTCATTTTTCGAGCAAATAATACCTACAATAATATTCTATATATATAATGGCTAGTTTCTTCATTATATGATGACTCAAATATTTCGCTTTATAGAAATTTTACTTGATATTTTATGGATCTCAATATTTGGCACCCGCCACAACACTTGTTCATGTTTGCTTGTATAGACATGAAAATAGAAAATTTTGTCTTTCTAATATAGATTAAAAAAAGAATAAAAATAAAAATGAAAATCGTAATTGGACTAAATTCAGACAATATTTGGTGTGAAAAAAAATTACACGCTCGTTGATTTTCCCTCCAAAACCTATCCACGTTGCGAGCCTGAGAAGCCCTTCCAGCTTTATATCTCTGTTGAAACTCCGGCAAAAAGCTCCGCCATATCCATGCTCTCCGTCTCTCATGCCCATCTCTCTCAGACCCAAATTGGGCCATCTCCTTCAGATCTCTTCTCTGTCGCCACCGAATCTGAGATGGGTCTCTTCTGCTGCAGCCGCCGAAACGCATCCCCATCTGCAAGACCACCTCCTCACATTCTTCAATGCCGGGAACACCCACGAACAAGGCTACGACCGCGAGCTGGCCCTCGTGTCGGCCCTCAAGTCCTGCGCCTCTCTTTCGGCCGTGTCTCAGGGTCGTCAACTCCACTCCCTCGTCCTCAAATCGGGGCTTCTCGCCAACTCCTTTGTGCGTAACAGTTTGACTAATGTGTATGCGAAGTGCGACTTGATGGATGAGGCTGGGACTTTGTTTGGCTCTTGTGGCGACTCTGATGTGGTTTGCTGCAATATAATGATTGCTGGGTACGTGAAATCTGGCCGTTTGCAGGATGCTTTCCAAGTGTTTGAGAAAATGACGATGAAAGAGTGTGTTTCGTATACGACTATGATAATGGGGTTCGTGCAGAATAAGTTTTGGGGGGAGGCAATCGAGGTCTTCCAGGATATGCGGGTTGCTGGCGTCATCCCTAAAGAGGCGACTTTGGCCAGTGTCATCCCGGCTTGCTCGCATTCTGGGGAACTATGGAACTGTAGAATGCTTCATGCTTTAGCGATTAAATTGCTACTTGACAGTAGCATTATTGTAGCAACGAATTTGTTGCACATGTATTGTATTTGTTCAAGCATAGAGGAAGCAAACATGTTATTCGAGGAGATGCCTAAAAAGAATGTAGTTTCATGGAATGTGATGTTGAACGGGTATTCGAAAGCAGGACTCATTGATTTGGCTGAACAATTGTTCGAGAAGATTCCCAATCGAGATGTGGTTTCGTGGGGTACATTGATCGATAGTTATTTGCAAGTGCAGAGGTTAACTGAAGCATTGATCATGTGCCGTGAAATGCTTCGGTATGGATTGAGGCCGAATGATGTGATGCTCGTTGATTTGGTTTCAGCTTGTGCTAGATCGGTGCTAGCTGTGGAGGGGCAGCAACTTCATAATTTGATAGTGAGATGTGGTTTTGACTGCTGTGACTTTGTCCAGGCAACAGTAATCCTTTTCTATGCAGCTTGTGGCAGGATGGACCTAGCTCGCCTGCAATTCGAGACTGGGTCGAAGGACCACCTTGCATCTCTGAATGCCCTCATTGCAGGATTTGTAAGAAATGGAATGACTGACCAGGCTAGACAGATGTTCAATCAGATGTCAGAAAGGGATGTCTTCTCATGGACCACCATGATTTCCTGTTATGCACAGCAGGAGCAGCCAAATATGGCTCTTGAACTCTTTCACAAGATGGTTGCAAGTGGGCTCTGCCCTAATGAAGTAACAATGGCGAGCGTCTTCTCCGCTATTGCTGCTTTGGGTTCCCTGGATGAAGGATCATGGGCTCATAACTATGTACAAAAGAAAACCATCCCTCTCAATGGCAATTTGGGTGCATCAATAATAGACATGTACGCAAAGTGCGGTAGCATCAGTTCTGCCCTGGAAGTGTTTCATCAAGTTCGAGACAAGTGTCGGGACGTGTCACTGTGGAATGCAATTATATGTGGGTTGGCGATGCATGGACATGCAAATCTGTCTCTTGCAATATTCTCCAACTTGCAGAAACAAAACATCAGGCTTAATTCTATTACATTTATTGGAGCCCTAACTGCATGTTGCCACGCAGGCCTAGTTGAGGAAGGGAAAAAAATCTTTAGAAGCATGAAGGTTCTGTATGATGTGGATCCAGATGTTAAGCACTATGGTTGTATGGTGGACATATTAGGTAGAGCTGGGAGAATACAAGAAGCTGTAGAATTGATTAGGACCATGCCCTTGGAAGCAGATGCTGCAGTATGGGGCGCACTTTTGTCGGCGTGCAGAACACATGGGAATGTGGACATAGGAGAGTGGGCTGCGCAGAGTTTGGAAAATTTGCAACCAACTCATGGGCCTTGTAGGGTTCTTCTATCAAACATTTATGCAGACGCCGGGAGGTGGCATGATGCCTTTTCAGCAAGAATAAGTCGAGGACTGAAGAGGTTGCCTGGTTGTAGCAGTGTTGGGTGATTCCGCTGCTGCTTCTATCTGTTGAGATACAGCCTGATTCATGGGTTTTCTTTGCCCCCCTAGAAGTAACAGTCGTTATTGACTAGGTTCAGTACACATGGCATCAACTCAAGCAGGAACCACAATTTTCGTTGCCCCGGTATAGATTTCACATATGGCTTCAGGCAAGTGTTTGATGTAAAAGTAGGTCTTGAGAGGGGAAAGGCGTCACATGGTTCACAGCTCAATTGGGAACATTCACTCAGCATTTCATTGCTCACATTCCGGCTATGCTTATATTTCCACGATTGCAGCATAAAGAAGCGCATCAGATGTACATTGCTCATGCCATGGAATTTCAAAGACGTGGAAAGTCCATCTATTGCCTTCTCGCATAGTTATCTTGTCAGCACAGTTCACATAGAATGCATTCTACTGGTGACCTGCACATCCCATAGTCCTTGCGATTTCAGCATCGTCACTCTAATGAAGTGGCTCAGTTCCAAACACTGAAGAGCTTAAGGATCTCTACTTGTCTGAGAGGATTATTGCAACAGCACATGCTTTTGCTGGTCACTATGGCAGTGTTCTTTTTCCTTGCTTTGGCAGTCGAACCCCCTGCCTCCGACTCTAGCATCCCAATCCCTAACCCTATAGCCAACTCGCTGAACACATAATGGTTTTAGCTATGGCAAAGTTAAAGCTGTCGGAAACTCGAGAAACTACCTTAATACACCTGTGCCGGAAGGGCTGATCTTTTGAGTGAGGGAAGCAGGAGTATTGCCAACAGAGAAGGGGAAACCGTTCTGGATTGGTTTGATATGTATTTCGGACGATCATGTCGAGCATGTCTGGACATGAGTTGCAAGATATCTGATTATAGGAGAATCTTGAAAAACATGTTTCTTATTATCATATTTGGAGCGCAGGTTTACTTAATCATCTAATTCTGAGATCCAAAATTGTAGACTGTTAAAACTCAAATCAATTTAGAACGCATGAAGTGAACTTTGGTTTTCGAAATATTTGGGATGAGCTGTCTTGAAATGTTTCTATTTCTTTACTTCCCTTCGGCTATGGTTGGTCTGAGTTAGACATGGCTACGGGCCGGTTTGGGCCCAAAATCGGCTCGGACCAAACTCGTAACCGGCCCAAAATCGGCTTGGACCAAACTGGTAACCGGCTCGTTGACTAGGGCCGTCGGTTCCAAATTGGAATCGGTCCATGCCATAGGGGCCAATCACGGGCCCCCATTTAGCCGGTTTCGAGCCTATTCCAAACTGACAAACTAGCGGGAAAAGTGTAAAAAAAAAAAACATAAATATATTGTATTAGTGTCAATTTAGTTCTAAACTTTTTTTAGTATCAATTCAATTTTAAACCTTCTGCATTAGTGCCAATTTAGTCCTAAATATTTTGCATTTATGTCAATTGAGTCAATTTGATCAATTTTAGTCAGAAATCGTTGGCGCAAACATCAATTGTCCTACATAGCACAGCTTGCGCTAACATGAAAATTTTAAATATTTTTTAAAAATATTTTTTGAAAACAAAAAAATGCATAAAAATTACTTCAAAATATAAAATAATATTAAAAAAATATCCAAGTCAGCCTTTGTCGTGCCATGTATGATAATTAATGTCCACGTCAACCATTTTCGATCAAAATTAACCGGATTAACTTAATTGGCATAAATACAAAAGATTTAAGACTGAATTGGCACTAATGCAAAAGGTTTAGGATTGAATTGATACTAAAAAAAAGTATAGAACTAAATTGATACTAATGCAATAGGTTTAGTAATTTTTTTAACACTTATCTCACAAATTAGCTAGTATAAAAAAATCAAAGTAAAAAGGGGAAAGAGCAAGCTTTTTCCCCAAATTTCGTTGCCTTGCAATGGTCATACTTCCCCTTCCTTCTTTTTTTTTTTTTTTTTTCCATTCTTCAATAGTTTATAAATTTTATCTAAACATTATAAATACCTCTTTCATCTCTCATTTTTTCTTCACAATTCCTCTTAATTCTCTCTATCTGCTTTCCGCTCAATTCTCTAAAAAAATGACCAGTGGAAGCAGAAATAGTGACAAAGGCAAGAATCTGATGAGGAAATTCGATTACCCTCTTGATCCTCGTGATTATGCAAATCGAGAATTCGAGGTTGATGATATCAACAATATTTATCACGTCTCGAACCCGTCAAGCACGCAAAATCTCACCAGGGCCATCTTGTCACAGTGGTACCCAGGATCCGTCGGCTAACCATTTAAAAACTTCTAAATGATACAAACATACGGAAGCGATAAAACTTCTCCATTCAGTTCAATCTTAAGATGACTCAGAACATAGGGAATGTCTTCTTATAAACGCCGACTACAGGTTCAGAGGATACAACTCTAACTTCAAGGTAATATGAAATCCTTAAAATTACAAAAGTGTAAATCCATTTCCTATAATTACTTTTTTAGATACCGATAATTGGCAAGCTTGGATTTCCATCGCCTGAAACCTGAAAAAGTTAATCCCACGACGGGGTGAGATATAAATCTCAGTAAGATAGGTCCTAACCCTAGGGTAGGCTGACTGTCCACTCAGGCAAATGCAATCACAAACAATTTGTATAAGTAATCACATGAGGCATTCAACTATCAATAAACAACATACGGATGTCAAGCATGCAGTTATGACATCATTTCACATTATTAGGATCAAACAAACGTTGCCATGTCAAATCACAACTTCCACCCTTTCAGTCTGCCTCATTTTCATGCCCGCGTTTAGAACGCCTTAGGCTCAGTCCGCATAAACGCATCAGACCGTCTCATTGACAAACCAGTGTAAACGCATCAGGTTTTCAATTTCACTCCAGGCCTGTGTCGACACACCTCAACTCCGTCCCGCGTTTCAACGCATCAGGACAATGGTCATTTCAACCCCGCGTCTCATACCTCTCAGGGTGCCATTCTATTCAAAGCCCGCGCCTCAGCGCCTCAGGGTATTCATCCACACAACCCCGCGTCTCAACGCCTCAAGGTATCCAGTCACACAACCCTGCGTCTCAACGCATCAGGGTATCACAACTTCTCAAACATGCCAAATGCTCATTTCAGTTCATAGCACACAATCAATTGCAAACTCAAGCAACAAACAACACATTAATGGCATGCGAGACAATTAAATTCGGCATTCAAATGTGACAATCAATCAAGGCACGAGCATTGTTATACATTCAAGTCATCTATGTCTTTCTAGGACGTACATTGGGCAATCACGGTATAATCTCCCAAGAACCGATTAAATTCATACTCATACCACCCAATCGAGTCTAATCCTCCTATCAAAGGTTTAGAATCCCCTTACCTTGCGCTATAGCCAACAAAATTTCCTTTCCAAGCACTCCAATGGTTCGACCCTAAGGGTCTAAGGATGATTCAACCGCGCAACCTAAGGAAATTTCATCCAATCGCTAATTTCCTTCCGTAAATCATCACCCCATTAAACATACACCTCATGGACCTATCAATTAACATCCTCACACTTCTCAATGATGAATTTGGAGCTCAACTTCAACACTAATAGCCACCCACAGAACCGGTATACTCAGAACCGAAACAGGGCATACCCAGTTCTGTGCATACCCCAACTTAATAGCCCTTAAACTAGCTTAAATCCTCAATTTATCCACTAATCTACTTGCTAACTTGTAGTTCTAAGGGTTGGGGAGCCTCACCAAAAATTTAGAGCCAAGGTGACGCCAGAAAGTCTTTGAATGGCGGCGGTTCCTTCGGGTCCTCCAACGGTCAATTTTTTGCCCTTCAAACACAAGATCCATTGTGATCAAAACTCCATCAAATTCCTCTAAACTTTTTACTACAGCTCATCCAACTTTAATACTATAAGTGTAGAAGACCTCACAAAAAATTTGAAGTAATTTGAAGTTTTGAAGTGGCCAAATGAAGACATTCCCCCAACTCGATTATAATCTTCTTCGTCTGGACCTTTGTCCACTCAAATCAAGCTACGGGAAGATCTACTAGGTCAAATTGAGCTTATGGAAAGATAAGACAATAAGCTTTCATTTGGCGGTGGTTTTATCTCGATCCGATATCGGATGAAGAAGATATGACTGGAATAGTGGCACGGTCGGGACTGGTCTGCTGGGAGCTCTCGGATTCAAAATTGACCAGCCTGACCTTTGCTCCTTCAAACGGCTCTTCGGGACAAACAGATGGGTGTATTTGGATCCATAATACCTTGTTAGAACGGCAAGATGATAATCTTTCCAATGGTAGGTGGTACGCCTTAATCCGATGACGAACGAAGAAGTTATGGCCGGAACAGTGAAGCAGTCGGGACAGAGTGACGAGCTGGTCGGCAAGAAAGAGAAGAGGAAGAAGAAGAAGAAGAAAATCGACAATGGAGGGGTGTTCAGCCAAGAGGAGAGAGAGAGGAGGGTTTATACTTCAATGGGCTTGGTCAACTTGAGTTGAATGGTAGGTTAAAAGTATTAGCTTAATCTTTTGACATTTGTCCTCATGTCAATCAAGGCTCATCCAATGGCCCTAATTTTCTTGATTTTTGGCAGCCTATAGGATATCATGATTGACCAAAATACCCTTATCCAATTATAAAGGCAAGGTTAAGGCTTGAGAGGTAAAATGGTAATTTTGCCCTCGACGTCCGGAACGTCGTTTTTTTTTTCTAATTCCAATTTTCTTCGATAAGGCGACGGCCAATCCAATTATAATGTTGGAATTCTTGATTATCCATTTTTCAATTTTAAGATTTCATTTCATATCTCAAGCCTTGAGGTGGCGGAAATTCGGAATGTCACAACTCTTCCCCCTTTAAAGAAATTTCGTCCTCGAAATTTGCAACATTCTAACCATCCAATCTTTGGGGTATCAGCGTCTTATCACATCCTCATTCTTCCGAATGACTCCTTTCATGACTTGACGATCTTACTTGTCCTTTCCGACCAAAGCCATCTTTCCCTAGGACTTGTCTCATTCAGTCATCAATCTGATTTACTTCTCTCCATTCTCTTTCGATACTCCTACATCTGTCGGCTGTTCATCCTCGAGCGTTCACATCATCTCTCCCATTTGTCCATCACCATTATTACTAAACCATTGTTAGAATGCACTCTTTAATGTACATACCATTCGGCGTATCAATCCTATCAAGGGCATGCCTTTTTCTTGTCGGCACGTCCAACACTTGACCTCATGTTCGACTAACCAAATTTTCAGTCAATTCTATCGATAATATCGATGCAACTCTGGCACACCTTTATATCATCCCAAAGGACACCATAATTTTCATTTTGAATTTCTGATGAGGTCATTTCTTTAAGTTCCTTTTTAATATTGGACTCATACTCTCGTCTATGGGACTTTAAGGTTTCTACACTCAACTTTGAGGTTTCTTTCCTAGGTATCCGAAAATTTGAATTTCCTCCATGTTCTATCCATTTCCGTAACCCCTTAAATGTCAGGGTCTACTCATCGCAGCATCTCAATTCCTTTCTGATTTCACGCTTGATGCTTCAGGTAGTTATCAAACTAGTCAATTGACAACCTTTCAATTTATGAGTTGGATTTCTTATTCCTTGAGCAAAGCCTATCCTTTATCTGCCAAATGCACGATGCTCAGTTTTCACTTATATGCATCTGCTTCTTAAATCACCCTTTTCCAGGTGATGTAGAATATTTCATCCTTATTCCTTAAGCAATCTCCTTGACACACGTTCCTCATTCAATTTTTATAGGCAATCACTTACCTCAAATTCATATGGTTCGTGTAAACTTGAAACCTCTCCATGCGAGTTGTGTTTTCCAACTTCATCGCAAGAATATTTGCAAGCCAACTCCAACCATGCATTAGACGTTCCAACTCATATAGCTTTACTATCACGACGTATTAAAATAGCCCACTTCAGTTTACTTTACTACGGCTCAAATTTCCTTTCTGCGTCATGTCATTATGATTCACTCGACCCTTTTTTAATTCCAAATAGGAACACTATTGTCGGCGTAGTCATCAACTTGACTTAATTCCTCGAAAACTCTTTTCGTATTCATTCATCCATTGAATTGCTTTTATGGGAAATCTTTCCCCAATCCATCCATAACAATTCACCAATTCTAGGAACTTCCAATTTCCACAACTCACATCGATCTTAGTCGATTCATCACTTATTCCATTCCTCAAGGGCTCCACGGGGATTTCATTTTCCAGAAATTTCACTAATGAGGAATCTTATCTCATCAGGCCCACAACACGTGCTCTTCACAATTAGCAGCACACAACGAGCATCTTCTTAGAGTCTGTAAGATATTCTCGGAAGTTATTCATGTTTCTCATGATTTCTTAAATGAGTCTATTCATCGTCTCTAAAGACGGTAGCAATCAATCCAATTATTCCTTGGATACTCAATCTGACTTTTGTCAATTTCTTTCTACCAGGTGTCGAATCTTCAAACTGTTTTTCATACTTTTCACTTGAGAGCTCAAACCTTGGCCCTCTACTCTCATGAGTGTCACGCCCCGACTCTCAAGCCCGCGACATCCCTCGCCTTATCGTCACGGGATCAAAGAGATAGCGTCTCAGGCACGCTATCGACCTATGATTACTTACACATGCGGAAACGTTTCAACTCCTTGACAATAAAAATAAGCAAGAATAGAATAGTAGGAGTCAAACACTACAAATAAATCTTAATCCTATCGATACTCCTTCCGTACATATACAACCCCATACTTCGGGGTGATTAGACAAGACCTTAGCAGGTGTACCCAGTTAGGTAAGACTAACTTCTCATTTTACTTCAGATGACTAATCCAAAAGCCAAACCTTGACATCCACGAGGCTTCGTCACTTGGGACCTGAAAATATTATCCCACAACGGGGTGAGAATTAATCTCAGTGAATCAAGCCTAAGCTCGGTTAGGAAACTGATTCGCTCAGGCATCCTAACGAAAGTCTCACAATAACAAATCACCACATATAACACCCAAATACAGTCACTATATAAAAATAATTCACATGTATACTTGTCAGCCTCAACCACACATAATGCAATGCTTGACTCGACTCACAACCAAACAGTCGATCACTCAAACAAGCATCTCATCCACAAGTACGCACTGGACATCACACAAGTCTATTTATTAACAATGATCGTGGCCACGACACATGAGAGGATCTACGCGAAAGAAGGCGTGATTCGACTCCCACAAATGACGCGATCCAGCACCTCAGTGCAATCGAGCGTTCTACCGGTAGGACCAGACTACGTTCCTTTTCTCTCAGCAACGGCTACTACAAGAGGTGTCTCCGGTGCGCCTAGCATGGCACCAGCAAGTAGGCATCCCTAAATGAGGCATCGGCCCATCACAAATTGCGACTGGCATCTGACAATCCCTTAAAACCGTACGTATCATACGGGGCATGAATTATTATGCTTTTGGCAAGTCGTGTGATTCTATACGACTGGTACAGTATGAATTTTTCAAGAAAAGCATCATCGTTCCATCATATGATCACACAGAACACATCCAGCAATCAACCCATTTCATTATCTTCGGTTAAAGCCGGATGTTCACTCACGCATGTAAAAGATCGGCCAAAGGTCATTTTCATGCTAAAACATGACTTTTGACTTCCCACACGGCTATATGCATATGCAGTTTAACATTAGACACTGCAATCATAAAAGGGCTATCAAACCCTAAATAGACAGTCAATTGCCCAGTGGATAAAAAGACAGTCAAACAGGCAGCTCAGCGAAGCGATCAAATCAATAAGGCCACCAAGTAATCACGAGCAGTCAAAACTGATTAGGCCACAAAAAGCTCAATTCATGCAATAATACTTTATTTACCAAATTAATCGATTTAAGACGTCGATTGCTCGCTCATCTCTAACCTATCGCTCGTTTGTGATCGACCACAATCAATCACTCAATCAATCAATTACAACTAATCACAATTAGCCACAGACAGTATAGTCGACCGACTAACCTAATCGATTGGTCAATTAACTTAATTACAATTTCTATCTAAACCGGCCCCAATCACGTACCTAAATTCCTTAATCGCTTAAACAACTAATCCTAGGCGCAATTAGTGCCCTAACCAAGGATTAGGGTCAACTCACAAATTGAGTCGGCTCGGGCGATCCCAACGACGACGGCAGTGGCGACGATGGTGAACGACGACGACAAATCATGAGCCAAATTTCTCGAACAACGGCCCAAATTTCTCACTAAAATGGCCCACGGGCCCGGCCACTGACCCGGCTACTTAGCTTGAATTTTCGGCTACCTAGCCCAAGCCGATACGGGCCATGACCCATACGAACTGGCCGGGCTCTCGACCGGCAGGGCAGGGCAGGGCAGGGCAGGGCGGCGCCGTAGCTGAAACAACCGGAACGAAGGCTGGCGGACGGCGGATGGCTTCAAGGTTGACGGTGGAATGACTAGGGATGTCAGGGAAGTCGATCGGGATCGGTGATTGCGCGGAAAGCGGCCGGAGGCGGCGAACTCAAGCCCAAACAGAACTGGTGGGCTGGGTTTTTGTGGCGCCGGGAGTAGGGGTTCGATTTAGGCCGATTTCTGACCACCACGCGCGGCGGCCAGTGTCCACAAGCTCAAGGACAATAGAGAGAGGTCTAAGGGTTTCATCAGCGGCGGCGGCGAGGGACGGCGGCTGCCGGTCCGGCCGGATCGAAGAGAAATCCGATTAGTCCCCAAAATAGGGCACCGGCGATTTCACGGCTGTTTACGGCTGCTCCGGTAGGTAATCGGCGGTTAGGTTGGATCGAGGATGTCGAGGGGAGGCTGGGGAACGTCGGAGGGGTGGTGGGTAGCGGCGGCGGTGGCCGAAAATGGTGGGAGGAGACCGCGAAGCCTACGGTCAATAGGGGCCGAAATAGGGGGCTGATTCCATCGATTGTTTCTTGGCTTTTGGCGATCGACGATGGTGGCGGAGGGGTCGAGGGTGACGGCAGGAGGTGATTGGAGGCCGTGGCTGTCGGTTATGGGTGGTGGCGGCGCCAAAATTCACCTAAGGGAGTTCGGTTCCAACAACAACAAGAAGAAGAAGAAGAGGGGGGTTCGGTCTTCACACGAGGGGGGGAGAGAGAGAGAGAGGGAAGGGGTCACGTGAGAGGGAGAGGGGCAGAAGCGAGAGTGTTGGGTGGGGCCCACATGAAGAAATTTTGGGCAATTTTGTCCTATAGTGAAAATTGAGGGGCATTTTGATAATTTCGCAAATCGAGACTGGATTGAATTTTCAGTCGCCAAACAAAAGGGTATTTTGGTAATTTCACAGGTTAGGCTCGGTCGGGATTAGGCTCGAGCGCGAGGATTGAAATCCTAATTCTCGACGACTAATAATTTCGAAACCTAATCTAAATCGATTGAAACTTCAAAATTCGTCCAATTATCGTCTCTTCAGTCCTTGCGATCCAAAATTTTCCATCGACCGAAATTCGATGTCAATTTCTTAAATTAATTTCCGTTACCTTGCTAGAAGTGAATTTTCAGGACATCACAACTCTCCACCACTTAGAAAATTCCGTTCTCGAAATTGAAATACTACTACAACTCTTCAAACCAATAATGATATCTAGTTCTCACAATTTTCTCAATAGTTACTTTAGGACCATTGTGTTACCCAACCACCTTGACCAAAGGGAAAATTCTTGCTCCTGAATACTTGTTGTCTCCTAGCTACGATCCTGACTAGACTTCCCAAATACGATGCTCGCTCATCCAGTTCAGTCTTCTCATAACTCAACACAACACATGAGCAGGGTTCGGCTTGCACTTCCTTAATATCGACACATGGAAGGTGTTGTGCACTTGAACCAGTCTTAGCGGTAATGTAAGACGATACGCCAATTTCCCAATTCTTTCCAAAAAAAAATCTCGAAAGGTTCGACATACTTGAACTTAGCGTTCATTTCTTGCGAAAACGAGTTGTTCTTCTAAAAGACGCCACTTTCTACAGACATGATTATCCACCTGAAATTCCATTGGTCCTCATTCCTGAATGGCGTAACTTTCCTGACGACTCTGAGCTGTTCTCAGTCTATCTCTGATAACCTTGATTGCGTCTAGCGACTGTTCCACTAATTGAAGGCTTATGATCTTCATCTCATCATTTTCATTCCAACAGACTAGCGTTCTGTACGTTCTACCATATCATGCCTCGAAAAGCAACATCTTAGTACTATACTGGAACTATTATTTAAGCAAACTCCATCAGGTGTAATTATTCCTCTCGATTATCTTGAAATCCAAAACGCATGCCTCCAACAGGTTCACTAGACTCTGAATTATCCTTTTAGATCAAATTTCCATTTGCGGTTAATAAGCCATACTGAACTGCAGTTTCGTTTCCCAAAATTCATAAGATTCACTCCAAGTCAATCCTAATCTCCACTCTGTGCATCGAAATTATAAAGCGATTATCAAATTCAAGTCGGATTCTAACTTACGATTCTTGACTACTAATCCGATACAATTCTATATCCACAATTCGTTTCAACAGGGTGAATCATTCGCCTCTAGGGATTCAACTCAACGGTGACCATCCGATCTTGCTGTCCCAAACAACTGTTGGTTATCTTAGTAATCGTAGTAATTATCTATTCCCATGAATAGACTGGCCATTTCTTAAATTCCAACGAGAAGAGTTTAACGTCGCTTTTTCCCTCCTGTTCCATAGATGTCAATCACGATTAACAGTAATGGCAATTTGGGCATTCTGCTTACATGGAGAAGGTCTACTAATAATTCGCCTCTTTTTCAACGCGTTAAGATTTAGAATCACTACTTGTCATCTCATGAAGCATCATTGAACTCAGACGCTAAATCCAACTGAGGATCGGACCATTCATTCTATCGAACAGGGTCAGCTCACAACCGACTGACGAGTTGAGGACCACCTCAAATATTCCGATTTAGGGTTGGAATCACCCGTTCCTAGACCGGTAGTACAATTGAACACTATTGAGATCACCTCTTAAGACCAACTCAAATTGATGCAGGATTAGTTCAACTCGACCCGTAGTCCTCCAGCAACACATCACAAAATCCAGGGTAGCTAATCCTTGACTAGTGTGTAGCTGGTACGGAGTTCTAATACAAGTCATTTCTCACTGGTCCATTCCAGTTAGCAAATCATGCCACGAATCAATTCCTGGTATACTTCAGGATGACCTTATGGTTGACTTATAACTGAGCGAGATCAACCCAATTCGATCTATGCTTGATTTAAGATCGCCACACAGTCGAACCTTAATCAGTAACACAATCGATTGGCAATTTAGGCCATCATCCACGCCGAGGGCAACCTCTAACTCTCGGTGGCTTCCTCGACCCTTGGTCGTTGTTCGCAATTAGTTCAAACTTGAATCGATCGTAGGTCATGGAGCATCATACTCATATTAAGTTGAATTCCTTCACACTGTTATATTTTGAACATGCATCGTCAATCTGCTTAATGCACTCCAATCTGAGTCATTTATTCCTTGACTTCTTAGAAGTTTCATCACCAATCCATTATAATCTTCTCCCACCTTTACCTTAGAATCTCCAACGACGGCAGCAGTCCACTTAGGCTCTCAATGTTGCTCTTTGACTTGTTGATACACCAAAATCTTCGTCATTTGCTCGACCACTCTTATCGATCATCTAGTTGCCTTATCTCAAATCTTGATGTCTTCACGAGCTATCTGGACTAACACTGAAACTACTGTTGTAAATCCCAATCAGTTTTCTGCTTTATCAAAAGCAATGCCCTTATGGTCATTATTCCAAGAAATCATGCGGTCTTACTATGCTTCCGTTGCACCACTCTATTAACTAGTCTTCCTTAATTGTCACATCTCGTAATCTTAATCTTATTTAGGGGCATCACCAAACTCAATAGCATGTGCATCCAACTGGCGACCCATCATGTCACCTAACCTTAGATTGCCATTACGAACCTTTCTTGTTTGTCGTCACAATTCTCGTTCCATGCACATGTCTGAGGCTTCATTAACTATAATCTTCAAGCAGTGTATACTTCACCATGACCTTATCAGGTTATTAGTCGACTGAGTCATATGGCCTCAAATCATTCCGATACTGCCTTTGGTATACTGCAAGTCCTTCTTCGATTAGGATTCAGAGATAAAATCAACTTTCACAAATCCTGCAAAGTACATAAGTTTTACTTACCCATGACATCTCGGTTCATCCATAATCTTCTGTCCATCACCCGAAACACAATACAACGGACTCACAAACACGCTCTTAACTTTGAGATCCCCGTTTAAAAAAGCGTAGTGGAGGCTTTTCGTCTCCATTCAGCACAAGTTACCTTCCTTCACGTCGATACTTATCAAATCATACTTTCTGACTCTTTGGGGGTTCATTACACCTCAGGGATCAATCTCACAATTTCACGCTCGTTCCTCTGCGGACATTCATCTAATCAGTGATTAGGATCCAAGAAAACAACGGCTAAGATAATCCAAGTAGAACAACACTTCAAACTTATGCAATCTACAGAATACTAATTGTCTTTTGGTCCTGTCGAAGCTGCAAGAATTCAGCCATCTTTTTCTCTTGCCTACAGTCTAGAAAGTACTTGCCATAGAAGGCTTCAACGAAGGCATCCCACACTGGGACCATACCTTCGAAAAGATCTTTCTTCATGTGGCTTCCCACCACGCATTAACGCCACCTGGAAGTTGGTAAATGGCCAGTGTCACCTTGTCCTCTTCGAAACATCCTAGCACGGTGAATACCTTCTCGATTTCCTTAATACACAAGATTGCAGCCTCTAGATCTCCTAATTCTTTGAACTTTGGTGGCTCGAGGTTAAGAAACCTCTCTATCAACTCAAATATCGGCTGCACACCTTTCTCATTTCCAGTTAACAAGTCTTCACTCGAAGCGGTGGTATCATTAACTTGACTACTCACTTGTTGTCCAACTACCACTTCCAAAATTTCCAACGCCTACATAATCCCTTCTGCTCTAGGATCTTCTTAAACAATCCTTTCTTAGGCACCTTCTCATTACAGTTGCTCATTATACAGGTAACTTACGGAGTCCTGTCCACCCCAAGCAACGCGTAATGAGATCACTAATAATCAATCAAAAGCAACAAAAATAACAAGCACATGCAAAAGCTTACGATCCTACTAACTATCCCAAATACCAGCGCTCCTTATTACTCCAAGCCAATGATTAGATGGATCAAGCTGACCTCGTTCTGATACCACCTTGGGGCGGGGATGTCACGGCCCGACTCTCGAGCCCGCGACATTCCTCATCTTATAGCCATAGGGTCAAAGAGATAGCGTCCCAAGCACGCTATTGACCTATCATTACTTACACATGCGGAAACATTTCAACTCCCTGACAATAAAAACAAGCAGGAATATGATAGAAGGAGTCAATCACCATAAATAAATCTTAATCCTATCGATACTACTTCCGTACGTATACAACCCTATACTTCGGGGTGACTCGATAAGACCTTAGCAGGTGTACCCAATCAGGTAAGACTAACTTCTCATCTTACTTTAGATGATTAATCCAAAAGCCAAACCTTGACATCCACGAGGCTTCGTCACTTGAGACTTGAAAATATTATCCCACAACGGGGTGAGAATAAATCTCAGTGAATCAAGCCTAAGCTCGGTTAGGAAACTAATTCGCCCGGGCATCCTAACGGAAGCCTTACAATAACAAATCACCACATATAACACCTAAACACAGTCACTATATAAAAATAATTCACATGTATACTTGTCAGCCTCAACCACACATAATGCGATGCTTGACTCGACTTACAACCTAACAGTCAATCACTCAAACAATCATCTCATCCATAAGTACGCACTGGACATCACACAAGTCTATTTATTAACAATGATCGTGGCCACGACACATGAGAGGGTCTACGCGAAAGAAGGAGTGATTCGACTCCCACAAATAACGTGATCCAGCACCTCAGTGCAATCGAGCGTTCTACCGGCAGGATCGAGATACGTTCCTTTTCTCTCGGCAATGGCTACTATAAGAGGTGTCTCCGGTGCGCCTGGCACGACACCAGCAAGTAGGCATTCCTAAACGGGGCATCGGTCTATCACAAGCTGCAACCGGCATCCAACAATCTCTTAAAACCGTACGTACCATACGGGGCATGAATTATCATGCTTCTGGCAAGTTGTGTGGTTCTATACGACTGACACAGTACGACCTTACCAGGAAAAACATCATCGTTCCATCATATGACCACACAGAACACATCCAACAATCAACCCATTTCATTATCTTCGGTTAAAGCCGGATGCTCACTCACGCATGTAAAAGATTGGCCAAAGGCCATTTTCATGCTAAAACATGTCTTTTAACTTCCTACACGGCCATATGCATATGCAGTCTAACATTAGACACTGTAATCATAAAAGGGCTATCAAACCCTAAATAGATAGTCAATTACCCAGTGGACAAAACGATAGTCAAACAGGCAGCTCAACGAAGCGATTAAATCAACAAAGCCACCCAGCAATCACGAGCAGTCAAAATAGATTATGCCACAAAAAGCTCAATTCATGCCATAACACTTTATTAACCAAATTAATCGATTTAAGACGCCGATCGCTCGCTCGTCTCTAGCCTATCGCTCGCTCGCGATCGAACACAATCAATCAATTGCAATTAATCACAATTAGCCAAAGACAGTATGATCAACCGACTAACCTAATTGATCGGCCATTTAACTTAATAGTAATTTCTATCTAAACCAGCCCCAATCGCATACCTAAATTCCCTAATCGCCTAAACGACTAATCCTAGGCGCAATTAGCACCCTAACCAATGATTAGGGTTAACTCACAAATTAAGTTGGCTCGAGCGGTCCCAACGGCCTAAATTTCTCGGCCAAAATGGCCCACGGGTCCGGCCATTGATCTGGCCACTAGACCCGAATTTTCGACCACCCAGCCTAGGCCGATACGGGCCACGGTCAGGGCGAACCAGCCCAGATCGGGCTCTCGATCGGCAGGGCAAGGCAGGACGGCGCTAGAGCTAAAACGGCCAGAACGAAGGCCGGCGGGCGGCAGCCGACTTCAAAGTTGACGGTGGAATGACCAGGGATGTCAGGGAAGTCGATCGGGACTGGTGCCCGCGACAGAGGGTGGCCGGAGGCGGCAGACTCAAGGCCGAACAAAATCGGTGGGATGGGTTTTTGGGGCGTCGAGAGTAGGGGTTCGGTTTAGGCCGATTTTCGGACGCCACACGCGGCGGCCGGCGGCCACAAGCTCAGGGAAGGTAGAGAGAGGTCTTGGGGTTTTATCGGCGGCGGCAGTGAGGGACGGCGACGGTCGGTCCGGCCGGATCGAAGAGAAATCTGACCGGTCCCCAAAACAGGGCACCGACGGTTTCGCGGCCAATTATGACGACTCCGGAGGGTGATCGGCGGCGAGGTTGGGTTGAGGATGTCGAGGGGAGGCAGGGGAACGTCGGAGGGGTGGTGGGTTGCAGCGGTGGTGGCTGGAAACGGCCGGAGGAGGCCGCGAAGCTCACGGTTAGAAGGGGCCGAAATAGGGGGCTGATTCTCGCGACTGTTTCTCGGCTTTCGACCGTCGGCGACGGCGGCGGAGGGGTCGAGGGTGACGGCAGGAGGTGACTGAGGCGGTGGCCGTCGGTGATGGTTGGTGGCGATGCCAAAATTCGCCGGAGGGAGTTCGGTTCCAAGAAGAAGAAGAAGAAGAAGAAGAGGAAGATGGGGGGTCCGGTCTTCATGCGAAGGGGAGAGAGAGAGAGAAGGAGGGGGTCACGTGAGAGGGAGAGGGGCAGGAGAGAGAGTGTGGGGTGGGGCCCACATGAAGAAATTTTGGGCAATTTTATCCTTTAGTGAAAATTGTGGGCCATTTTGGTAATTTCGCAAATCGAGACTGGATTGAATTTTCGATCTTTGAACAAAATGGTATTTTGGTAATTTCACAGGTTAGGCTCGGTCGGGATTAGGCTCGAGCGTGAGGATTGAAATCCTAATTCTCGATGACTAAGAATTTTGAAACATAATCTAAACTGATTGAAACTTTAGAATTTGTCCAATTATCGTCTCTTTAGTCATTGCGATCCAAACTTTTCCATCGACTGGAATTCGATGTCAATTTCTTAAATTGATTTCAGTTACCTTGCCAGAGGTTAATTTCCAGGACGTCACAATGAGTCCCCACTTAAACTACACAACATTCTGTTCATTTTTGTCACTCTTTTCTTAGGAAGCGTTAGTGCCTTGACCTCTTGGTTTTACAACCAGCTAATGCGACCTTATGTCAATTTCGTCGTTTTAACTCAACATCGACATCATCCTGGAATCAACGTTGTTCACAGGATAGCTTCTCGAACTTGATTTAAAAAAAAAAATCATTCAAGCTTGCGTCCTCCTCGTTAGTCTGGACGTTTCATTTTAGCACCAAGACAATTGGCATTTTTTTTTCTTCCTTCCACACTAGGATCTCTTACCCTATGAAAGAAACCATACACTTCAGTGGCATTCTTTTACTTTGAATCTACCTTGTCTTTCATAACCTATAGGACATCTGTCTTGGAGTCTCGCCAACAGCAGTTCCTTTACTTCTGAATTCTAATGCCACCACACTTTAACATTCTCCTTCCAATATTTCAGCCACCTCAAGTGACAAGTTTCATTCTTCCTTGATCTCCACAAATTCATATTTTAGATATTCAATTCGACTTCCTCAAGTCGCCTTGCGATTACAATCTAAGCATCATTTTTGCTTATTCACTCATTCATTAAAATCGCAAGTAACTAGGACCATCAAGTCCATTCACCTTTCTTTCCATCAATGATCATGTCATGATCCAATCGTCCTTAAGGACAACGCCCTATTCTCTAGGGGTGATAACTCGCAATGCCACTTTTAGTGGTTTCGATTCAACCTCAATCAATCTCATAAAATCCACAAGGTCTGACAGACTAACACATCAGTCTCCTTGTTATTCCTCACGACAACAAAAGGTTAATCACTATAAGCCTTATGTCATAGTAATGGCATTTCATTACAGGCACATTCTATGTTCCATAAGTGAAGTTCTCTTTTCTCACAATCCAATAACAGAATTTTTCTTACTTATTCCTCTCCCGATTATCCACTTCTTTCTTTGATGTCCATTACGATTCATCAGATTCAGGAATAGCAATTAGCATAAGGCCTTCAAATCCCAATCCACTCAGAGACTTCACGTCTTATTTAAAGGGTCCTTGACCACCTTTACCATATGCTTAAACGACCTTGAGAACTCTGTCTCACACTGGTCGATCGTCCTTGGATCTTTTCAAGATTATTCGGATCCAAACAACCTTTGCTCTCGAGCAATCCCAAGAGGATATTTTTCATCGAACAACTCAACAGGGGTAGTCCAGGTAGATATCATGCCCTTGAGGAGACCCTTCCTCTGGTGACTTTTCACAATTACTAACAGCCTCTTAAGGCTAAAACTGTCAGGGTCACTTTCTTTCCTTAGTATACCAAAACCTATAAAGTTTTCTTATCAAGATCCTCAATCCAGAGGGAGACAATTTCAAATCTTATCCCTCTACCTAACTTAGTCAATCTCAACCTTATACATAGTTTTACAAGCTTTTCCAAACTCTCGTGATCCTTCCCACACATTCAATTTAGAAAAGATTAACTCAGAGTCACCTTTCTCGTGACTTCCATCACTTTAACTCATCAGTACTAGCATCTGTCACCACAGTGACTTAGACAATCATGGCTCCTCCTCCTCGAGCTTACTTAACCAACAAATTTCCTCATTTCCATTTAAAGTTCCCACGACCCATTCAGCTCTTGGGTCTCGTACGATTAACAGATTGAGTCATATTCTCTTTTGGTACTCATACTCCAATCATCCATCTTTACTCAATTCACATTATCCATATCAGTTCTCGGATCTTCCATACCATGTATACTCGAGCCCAATGCTCTTCTACGATCATACCTTGATCGTTCAACCTTATTAGGTTCTCATGTCACTTGAACCACTATGATTCCCTCTAAGAATAAAAAACTTAAGTCATCTACTCAAGTCTATCAGTCTCAGGCTACTCATCTCATCATTCATCCTTATCAACCTTACAGTGGTTCCCAAATAACTCTCGACTAGTTGTCCATTACCCAAAGATTCCATATTCTCATCAGTCAATGACTATTCAACAAGCCAGCCTTAACAAGGCAACTTCTTAATCTTCAGTCAATTACTAGGCAAGCCTCAACTAGGCCAAAACTCAACTAGGTTAACACCGAGCAAGTACTCAAGGCAGCAATTCAATAAGTCAATCGATCATGCTATAAGTCTAAGGCATTTTCCATTTTGTCACAAACACGACATGCTTTCTCATCCTCAACAGGCATCAGTTCAATGGGTATAAACCCCACATGTCGTCTACTCTCTCAGTTGATGCCAATTACAAAATATGCCCAATAGGCCAATCATAAACATCATTTTTCCTTTCAAACGGCATCCACCGCCAAGCACAAGTTTTTAATTATGCCAATCACAGACATCATTTCACATGTCATGCCACTTTTGAACATCTTCTCTGAGGATCAATCTTGGGTCATACATCTCTTAACCACAATTAGACTCAACCTGATACCTAGACTTCCCCTTTCAAGTTATGACTTGGGTCATTCCTGCCTTTTGCCATCTTAGAAGCCTGCCAGGAGCCGCTCCTCGTCCGGACCTCTTTATCCCGGCGATCACTCCCCGCCCTCATCAGACCTGACTGTTGCAGGTTGTCCCAATTCATACATCTACGGAGAAAGCCCCGTTCCACACGTCCCATACCATGCTTCATGATGGTTTATAGGCATCCCATTAATTTGTCTCATACCAAGCGACAGTTTATTAAGTTCAATAATGATAAGCTCATGCACACATCTTCCTCGACTTTCATTTTAATGCCACAAACACATACGCGTCCTAATTGTCCTCGCCATTCATCATGCCATAATCATCTCCAGATCCATTCTTATCCATTGAAGATTTCTAATTCCATCAATGACCATTACATCTCATAAATTAATTGCCTATGCACAACCATAAATCGCAAGTTTAGTCGTTATTCAAGCCAAATCCATATGCATTCAATCACAACTGGCCTTTAATCCAATATTTCTTGTGTACACTTCACCTCATTTCATCCAAGGTTGACAATAGCAATTGATAGCTAAACCATCAAGATATCACACAATTCAAGCCTGAATCCACTAACATCAGTCGCCTCTTTATAACTCGTACTCCTCAAGTTGGGTCATTGACAAACCAAGATTACAATCATACACTTCAATTGACCCTTCATTCATAATTTATTCTCTAGCAACCTCAAATCCAGGCTTATGACTCCTCAATTTCTATTCACTTCCTTGTGAGCTTTATTCATAAATCACTCAAGATCATCCCTTAAATCGACACTAGGACCATTAGAATACTACACAAATTCAAACCTATTGTCCTCAAGATTCAACAATCCATGCTTATCCTTCAAGGTCTCACTACCTAATTGTCATCAAGTCATCACTCCTTATCACTCCAAGTCTCAATTACATTGGATCGAGTTGACACAGATCTGATACCACTTAAACGGTGATGTCACATCCCGAATCCGTTAGGCACACAAAATACCACCAGGGCTGTCTTGTTACGGAGATACCTAAGATCCTTCGGCTAACCATTTAAAAACTTCTAAATGATACAAACATATGTAAGCGATAAAACTTCTCCATTCAGTTCAATCTTAAGATGACTCAGGACATAGGGAATGTCTTCTTATAAACGCCTACTACAGGTTCAGAGGATACAACTCTAACTTCAAGGTAACATGAAATCCTTAAAGTCACAAAAGTGTAAATCCATTTTCTATAATTACTTCTTTAGATACCGATCATTGGCAAGCTTGGATTTCCATCGCCTGAGACTTGAAAAAGTTAATCCCACGATGGAGTGAAATATAAATCTTAGTAATGTAGGTCATAACCCTAGATTAGGCTAACCGACCACTCAGGCAAATGCAATCACAAATAATTTGTACAAGTAATCACATGAGGCATTCAACTGCCAATAAACAACATACGGATGCTAAGCATGCAGTTATGGCATCATTTCACATCATTAGGGTCAAACACACGTTGTCATGTCAAATCACAACATCCACCCTTCCAGTCTACCTCATTTTAATGCCCGCGTTTAGAACGCCTCAAGCTCGGTCCGCGTAAACGCATCAAACCATCTCATTGACAAACCCGCATAAACACATCAGGTTTTCAATTTTACTCCAGACCTGTGTCAACACACCTCAACTCCGTCCTACATTTCAACGCATCAAGACATTGGCCATTTCAACCCCGCGTCTCACACGCCTCAAGATGCCATTCAATTCAAACCCCGCGCCTCAGCAACTCAGGGCATTCATCCACACAACCCCGCGTCTCATACGCCTCAGGGTGCTATTCAATTCAAACCCCGTGCCTCAGCGCTTCAGGGTATCCAGTCACACAACCCCGCGTCTCAACGCATCAGGGTATCACAACTTCTCAGACATGTCAAATGCTCATTTCAGTTCATAGCACACAATCAATTGCAAACTCAAGCAACGAACAACACATTAATGGCATGCGAGACAATTAAATTCGACATTCAAATGTGACAATCAATCAAGGCATGAGCATTGTCATACATTCAAGTCATCTATATCTTTCTAGGACGTACATTGGACAATCACGGTATAATCTCTCAAGAACCGATCAAATTCATACTCATACCACCCAATCGAGTCCAATCCTCCTATTAAAGGTTTAGAATCCCCTTACCTTGTGCTATAGCCAATAAAATTTCCTTCCCAAGCACTCCAATGGTTTGAAGGGTCCAAGGATGATTCAACCGCGCAACCTAAGAAAATTTCATCCAATCGCTAATTTCCTTGCTCAAATCATCACCCCATTAAACATACACCTCATGGACCTATCAATTAACATCCTCATACTTCTCAACAATGAATTTGAACCTCAACTTCAACACCAACAACCACCTACAGAACTGGTATGCTCAGAACCAAAACAGGGCATACCTGATTCTGTGCATACCCCAACTTAACAGCCCTTAAACTAGCTTAAATCCTCAATTTATCCACTAATATACTTGCTAACATGTAGTTCTAAGGGTTGAGTAGCCTCACCGAAAATTTAGAGTCAAGGCAATGCTGGAAAGTACTTGAATGGCACTGGTTTGTTCAGATTCTCCAACGGTCAGTTTTTTGCCCTTCAAACACAAGACCGATTTGGGCTCAAAACCCCATCAAATTCCTCCAAAATTTTTACCACAACTTATCCAACTTTAATACTATAAGTGTAAAAGACCTCACCGAAAATTTGAAGCAATTTTAAGTATTGAAGTGGCCAAACGAAGACATTCCCCCAACTCGATCAGAATCTGCCTCGTCTGGACCTTTGTCCACTCAAATCGTGCTATGGGAAGATCTACCAGGTCAAATTGAGCTTATAATATGTCTATGGAAAGATAAGATAATAAACTTTCATTTGGGTGGTTTTACCTCGATCCGATATCGGATGAAGAAGATATGGCCGAAATAGTGGGACGGTCGGGACTGGTTAGTTGGGAGCTCTCGGATTCAAAACTGACCAACCTGACTTTTTCTCCTTCAAACGGCTCTATGAGACAAACGGCTGGGTGGATTTGGACACATAATACCTTGTTGGAACGGCAAGACGATAAGCTTTCCAATGGCAGGTGGTATGCCTTAATCCGATGACGGACGAAGAAGTTATGGCTGGAACAGTGAAATAGTCGGGACAGAGTGACGGGTTGGTCGGCAAGAGAGAGAAGAGGAAGAAGAAGAAAACTGGCAATGGAGGGGTGTTCGGCCAAGAAGAGAGAGAGAGAGAGAGGTTTATACTTCAATGGGCTTGGTCAACTTGAGTTGAATGGTAGGTTAAAAATATTTACATCAACTCATAGCTTAATCCTTTGACACTTGTCCTCATGTCAATCAAGGCTCATCCAATGACCCTCATTTTTCTTGATTTTCGGCAGCCTACAGGGTATAGTGATTGACCAAAATGCCCTTATCCAATTATAAAGGCAAGGGTAAGGCTTGAGGGGCAAAAGGGTAATTTTGCCCTCGACGTCCGGAACGTCATTTTTTTTTCTAATTCTAATTTTCTTCGATAACGCAACCCCCAATCCAATTATAATATTGGAATTTTTTATTCTTCATTTTTCAATTTTGAGATTTCATTTCATATCTTAAGCCTCGAGGGGGCGGAAATTTGGAATGTCACAATATTCCCAATGTGAAATACGTTTCAATGCAAGAAAGTCTCCATCCTTCTGCCAGTATCAAAAAAATATCAACAATAAATGAGTCGGAATGGGAGGGTACATCAAACATATGGGTCCACTTCACGAAGAGGGAAGATTTGGTTTAGGCGCAAAAAAGTATGAGATAACTTGTAAACATTGTGGGGGCAGCATACAAATATACAGGTGGACAAGGTATGAAACATTCAATCGGCATCGTTACATCTAACCCATGTGAGAATTGACACCAGACAACAACAAATTTCCAAGCATCAGTCCTAACACTCTTCTTTTATTTCGTTATAATGATAAAATTTATAAAGAAGAATTAGCTAAATGTATTTTCATTGATCATTTATCGTTTAGTTTTGGTGAAAGATTTGGTTTTAATCATTTTATACAAACTGCATGTGTTCCACGAGCAAAATATTTTCAGAGGAATGCACTTAAACGTGTAGATTGATCTTTATAATAGAGGGGAAAAAATTTACGAAACTTTTTTTATGAGTTTTAATGGACATGTACATATATGTAGCGATATTTGGAGTGATATTTGGATATAACATGTCATTGGATAGACAATGATTTGAATATTCAAAAAAGAGTTACTGCACTGCATTTAGAGTTTTTGATGATAGGCATACGACAAATAATATTTATAGAATAATTAGGTAAATTTTAGAATAATATTATTTGCTTAATAAATTTTTTTCAGTTGGTTTTGATAATACCGCAGCAGATACCGCTTCAACTGTCGATTTAGAAAAGATTTGTAAACCTGCTTTTGGTGGACAATTTTTTGACGATAGATGTATTTTTCATGTTTTAAATTTATGTGTACAAGATGATTTAAAAACTCTTCGACTGATCGTTCGGATTTCTAATCAAAATAGGACTGGATATGATATGAAATCCATTGATTTTGACATATCCTATCCACTGTTTGGTGACTTGCAAGAATAAAGTCGGATTAAAATGTTCATATCTTATATTGGTCATTATTCAGTGTTTATGAAATGTCGATGTAAATGAATCTGAAAATTTACAAACATGGAATATAAAAATCTCCTATAGTTCACTGTTGAATCTGGTAAGAGAGAGAAAATACAATCATTCACATTTGCGACCATGAAAAGTTTTGCTTCTCTAGCTACTTCCGTTAACTTCAACATGAACCACAAGACTACAGAGGACAAAAAGTTTTGACTCTTTTTCTGCTTTCTTAGGCTTTTGACGTAAACTAGAAAGCTAAAAAGAAGAATAAGTTCCGACTCCCTCGCCTTTTTCATAGAGTTTTGTCATGAATTAGAAATCTACAAAAGAGTCATGCAACTTCAACATACTCTAAAGATACAAATGAGAAAGAGATTGAGATGTTAGTGCTTTATAAAAAAAATTTCATTACCTCTTATTCTTCGAGAATTAGAAAAATTATTTTCAAGTGTGAATATGTTCACTTAAATTTGGATTCTTTTGCTTCATTTTTTAAATTTTAAATATTGTTTTATCATCATTATTATTCACTTAATTTTAAGCAGTAAAACAAAATTTAATTGAGTAGGACATAGATTGGCGTACGATTTATCTTAGGACGGAGTGGAGGAAGGCTATTAGTATTGTGGAGGGGCAGTGTATAGATATATATATATATATATATATATATATATATTTATACATATTTATCTCTTTTCTCTCGGTTGATTCTGTTTTTATTTTTATGATTCTTTGGGGTTCATCGACTGTCGACCCTAACTAGTTTGGGATAAAAGTATTGTTGATATTGATGATGTTGATCATTATTATTCATTTCCACCATTTCTTAGTAAAAATTTTATTAAGTAATAAACTATATTATTGTGCTCAAAATAAGAAATGTATATAGATACTAGGTGTGTGTATATGTATGTATGCATGCAGGTATGTATATAAACTATATATTATTAAGTAGAAAGAAATTAATATATAAATTAAAATGGAATAAATAAAAATGAATATATATTTTTTGTTATTTTGATTTTTTTGTAACATTAGAATTCAAATATGATTATTATTTTAATTTTACAATTTAAGAAATTTGTTACCTAGAAAAATGGTTTTTATGCCATGAAGAGAATAAATCTTATCCACTTCTATCTCACCTCCCCATGAGATAATTTTATCCAGCCTATATCCCTTTTATATCATACTTTATCTTGTCTTGAGTGGGTACCAAACATATGATGGGATAAAGTTTATCATATCCTAACTTTTATCCTAACTATCAAATGTAGCCTTCATATTTTTTTTCAACCCAATAAAAATAACAATTCAATTTTTATGGAAACATTCCCAAATTATGAAAAAAATGGTGCAAATATTGTAAAGCAAATAGAAAAAGATCAAAAATATTTTCAAGAGATGTTTCAAATCGTTGGAATTCTACTTACGAGTTGTTTAACGAATCTTTTACATATAAATATTTATTATGTACATTTATTTCGGATAATATTATTGAGATTAATTTATTCCCATAAGACTAGAATATTTACACTTTTTTTTAGATATTTTAAAAGTTTTTAAATATGCAACTTATATTTTATCCATTCTGTACTATACTACTATGTATTTATTTTTAATAGAGTGTATTAATATTATAAGAGTTTTAGAAGAAAATGAAAATGATGATAAATTACGTGACACTATTATAGCAATGCGAAAAAAATGGCTACATTATTATAGCGAAATTCCTATTATTTATTTAGTTGCTTGTGTATTTGACCCACCTATCAAATTAGATGGTTTAAATGATTATTTGGATAAATGTTAGAGTTATACAAATAGTGGTTAAAAAGGCAATAGTAGAATGGTTTGTAGTAAATAAATCTAAGTGGTAGTGGATCTTCAACCTAGTGACATACAAAGTGGGGATCTAGGTAAAATTAGTAGATGGCACAAATTTCTGTGGAATAGGAAAAAAAAGACAAAAGGGAACAATAGAAAATATTTTTGAAATGGAGTGCTACCTAACCATTTCTTTTGAGTTTGTTAAATCCAAAGGTGGCACATATTTCACAATTCTTGTCAAGCCCCGCGCCTCATCGCGAGCATGCAATCATCCTTGCAAGCAAAATAACAATAATCTCTCAGCGGTCCCAAGGATCCACTTATATATAAAGGAAGATCGAGAGATGAAATAATTTACATTAAGCACCCGGAAGCGTTTCCAAGCAACTCCCCGTACAATATATATATATATATATATATATATATATATATATATATATATATATATATATATATTTCTAGACTAAGCAGGACTGGATAGCCTCATAAAGTCATACATCAACATCAACTGGTCACATCTACAACAAATCGCTATACAGCAAGGCGACGGGTAAACATGTCAAAAGATGTCCACAAAATCCACTAAGGAAAGCGGATCAGGTCGCCAGTCAAAAAGTCAGGTCATCATCCGGAGTCGCCTAGGAAGAACGGCTGGAATCTTCGGTGTCCTCGCTCCCCTCTAACGGCTTGTACTCGGAGAAAGTCTCTGACGGGACCTCCACAGAGTCTTCCATGATCGCTTCCTGCGACTGCTCAGACTGGTTTCCCTCTACAGTCGCCTCCTGGTCTGGCTCGGATGAGTCTCTCTCGGACGGCTCCACCACGATGACCTCATCCTCTGGCGGTGGTACGGGAAACTCAGCTGTCGGCGTTCGCTCCGGGCCGTTCCTCGAACCGATCACTGAGCCCTCGGGAAACTCCTGGTCTGCTATCGTCTGACACCAAGGAGGTATGACACCTCTGGAACCTCATGGGGCTTCAGCGGCCCGACCTTCCTATCCCCATCCTGTCTAAACCAAGCCTTAAACAGATGAGGCTTCCAATCAGGTTTGCCCTCATCTACCCAAACTACTATACATTTCCTTATATATGTATTACCGTGCCCATCGGGGAACTCATCGTACTACGCCGTCATCTCTTGCAGGTCCCCGAACCTGATAGGCCACATAGCTACTGCCTAGAATCTGTAAAGTAAAATTTCCCCAAAAGGGGTGAGATACACATATCAGTAAGAAAAACCTAACCCTAGGTCAAGTTGACCGTCCACTCAGGCAGTCAAGTCACTCAACCTATCTAACTCATAGGCTCATGCAGGTATGACATTCATAATTCAATAAACAATAATGCATAGAGGAAAGGCATGCATTTATATTCTCATGTCACACACAGTTGCACGTATATGCTCGGCCTGTCACTTCACCACATCAATCAACCTCTATCTGCCTCATTCTCTAGCCCGCGATTAGATCGCATCAGGCTCGGTCCGCATAAACGCATCAAGCCCTGGTTCAATCTCTAGGCAGAGTCTATGAGCTCGTATTCTGTCCCGCGATTATATCATATCAGGACTGTGGCTATCTCAACCCCGTGACTCCGTCGCATCAGGGCGCCACCTTTTCATAATCCACCTCGCGACCTCGTCGCATCAGGGTCTCAACCTTCGCCCCGCGTCTCATACGCCTCCAGGCCATGCCATGCAATGCCACAATCATGTCTCATGCCACATCATATCAATTAACTCAATTTTTTTAAAAAATCAAATTTCATAACCAATGGCCGATGCGCATGATAATATGTTTAATAAATTTCATGGCATGCAATTCAATTCAAATAGTACTCAGGCACTCAGACAATTCACACATAGGCTAGGTCAAA
Organism: Rhodomyrtus tomentosa; assembly: GCA_028455895.1. NCBI lineage: Eukaryota > Viridiplantae > Streptophyta > Magnoliopsida > Myrtales > Myrtaceae > Rhodomyrtus > Rhodomyrtus tomentosa. The sequence goes on along the minus strand of JAPCWY010000003.1, from coordinate 39,026,472 downwards.
CAATCATTCTATAACGTCCAAGGGCGCATCAAGCTATTACATGCGAGGGTTTTCTCATAAATCGTTCCGTTCGGCCCTTGACTTACCCAATCGAGTCCAATCCCCCTAGCCTCGCTTTAGGAAATTCCTTACCTCCGCTTAACAACGCAAATTTTCCCTCCTTGAGTCTCCTATGGTTCAGCCAATCCAAGTCCCAAAGCCGGCTTGTCGCGCAACCTAGTTTAACCAATCGATTTATCAAAATTCCAAGTCTAATTCCTCAATTCATCCATCCAAATCACTCATAACATACACCTCATCATCTTAACACATCATACACACCAAATTATAACATAATCCCAGCCTATTCAGCCCTCCACAGAACCGGTTTGGCCGGGCATTGAACCGGTTCCATTCGGTTCTGTTCATGCCTGGTCCAACCGGCCTTAATCTATCTCAAATCCATCAAATATACATCATTATACCTCTTATAATGTCTACCTAAGAGTTTGGAAATTTCACCGTGAGTTTCAAGTCGCGTGGTTGCCGGAAAGTCGTCGGAAGTCGCCGGAGCACTCACACACAGAATACCGGCAGATTCTTGGCATAATGTACAAGGGTGGTTCATGGTCAAAAACTTATCAAATAAATCCCAAATTTTTAACACAGAACCATCTATATGTCTACTTGATTTCCACAAAATTTGAGCCAAAGATTCCAAGTTTTCGGCTGTCTAAAGGGTTCAGAACCGAACCTACCTCAAACTGGAACAGATTCCGTCGACTTGTGGGAGAATGCTTGCCCCGAATTCCTCAGAGCTCCAAATGACCTGATTCAAGTTGGAGAACGTCAGCAAGATGTGGGGCTACGTCTGGGTGGTTAGCCTGAAGCAGGGGACTGCCAGAGGTGGCGGTCGTACGGACCGAACAGCGGCGTCCGGGGGGGTCGGGTGAAGCAGAAATTGGAGAAGAAGAAGAAGAAGAAGAAGAAGAAGCTTGGTCTGGTCTTTGGGGGAATAAAAATGGCCGAATGGGGGTTTTGAGGAGAGAGAGAGATGGTTATTATCCCAAAATATTTAAATTAATTGAGGTGATTGGTAGGTGGGCATTAATTGGTGAAATGATCTACTACCCTTGGATGCTTGACACTTGTCCATTGTTCTTCTCAAGGGCATCTAATGGCCATCAATTGCTCTTCAATTTTCAGCAGCTTGGGGGAGGAGAAATGTCCATTTTGCCCTTTCTTCAATTATAAAGACAAAGTCCTAAGCTTGAGGGGCATTATGATCTTTTTACCTCCGACGTTTGGAACGTCGTTTTTCTCGTTTCTGACTTCTTTGATAGGGCGACGGCCAATCCAATTGACGTTGGAATTCTTGATTTTCATTTTTCAAACTTTTCAGGACTCAATTCTGATCGTTCCTTTTACGAGACGTGATTCCAGCTTATTCCGAACCGACAGGCGGCTTCTGCAGACTATACGCGTATCAACCCAGTGATTCTTATCACGTTTAGAGCTCGTCAATTCATGGCGGCCTTGGTTGTCATGTAATTGCGAGGGCTTATCGCTAGTCCCTGTGGTCTCGATCGTCACAGTCCGATTTAGGATAATTTTGTAAATCGTACGTTGGTTAAGCGGCATCACCCGCGCTCCAATCGTACGACGCTCGCATGGTAATCCTTACTCGTTCTTAGATCGGCCTTTTTGCGGTCCTAAATATCCCCTCGACAATCCTTATGGTCAAAGCGCCATTTCCTATTCGAGTCGCCTAGGTCCACGTATCTCGTCTTCCGTTACCCTTTCCCCTTTGGTCAGTCTACTCAAATTGATCAGATTTGAGCGGAATACAACTGAAATACATTGCTTTATATAAATAAACTTCTCATTACAGAGTCTGAAGTTCATTGAAAATCAGAATGTCACAACTCTTCCCCCCTTACAAAAATTTCATCCTCGAAATTTGCATTACACACGACTACTCAAATAAATGGGGGTGATGTCGCCTCATCGTCTCTTCATTCTCCCACGTAGCTCCTTCCGTTCCGTGGCGTTCCCATATTACTTTGACCAGCGGGATCTTCTTATTCCTGAGGACCTGCTCCTTCCGGTCCTCGATCCTTATCGGCTTCTCTATATAGGATACTCTGTCGTCCACCTCTATGGTTTCATAGTCCAGCATATGTGTCTGGTCAGGCTCATACTTTCTTAGCATCGACACATGGAATACATTATGTACCTGGGATAGACTTGGCGATAACGCAAGCCGGTAGGCCAAGGTTCCAATTTTCTCCAATATCTCGAAAGGGTCCACGTATCTTGGGCTCAGCTTCCCTTTCCTTCCAATCGCGAGAGTCCTCTTATTGGCGACACCTTGAGGAAGACATGATCGCCCACTTTAAACTCCAAAGGCTTGCGCCACTTGTCTGCGTAGCTCTTCTGGTGACTCTGCGCCGTCCTCAGCCTGTCCTGAATGGTTTTCACTGCTTCCACCGATTGCTCTACTAACTCGGGGCCAGTGATACTCCTTTCTCCTACTTCATCCCAGCATATTGGTGTCCTGCATGCTCTGCCATAGAGTGCCTCAAACGGTGCCATCTGTATACTCTGTTGGTAGCTATTGTTGTACGCAAACTCTACCAGGTGTAACTGCTCTTCCCATCCGCCTTTGAAATCTATGACACACGCTCTCAACATGTCCTCGAGCGTCTGGATGGTCCTTTCTGACTGTCCATCAGTCTGTGGGTGGTACGCTGTACTGAATTGTAGTCTCGTCCCCATTGCTCCTTGCAAACTCTTCCAAAAATTTGCCGTGAACTTCGGATCCCTATTTGAGGTGATCGTCACTGGCACTCCGTGTAATCTGACTATGTGCCTCATGTACAGTTCTGCGTGCTTATCCATGGCGAAGTCCTTTCGTACAGGAATGAAATAGGCGGACTTGGTCAATCGATCCACGACTACCCAGATTGAGTCGTGACCTCTTTGACTCCTCGAAAGTCCCATCACAAAATCCATAGTTATGTGTTCCCACTTCCATTCCGGAATCACCAGCGGCTGCAATAATCCTCCGAGCGTGCAACGCTGCGCTTTCACTTGCTGGCATGTCAAACACTTAGCCACATATCTTGCCACGTCTACCTTCATTCCGTTCCACCAATAATATTGTCTTAAGTTCTGGTAAATCTTTGTACTTTCAGGGTGGACACTGTAATTGCTCCTATGAGCCTCTGACAAGATTCTTTCTCGGAGCCCTTCATCCTTTGGTACAAATAATCGCCCTCAAAATCTCAAAAGTACATCCTCAGACACCTAGAACTTGGGCTTCCTCTTCGTCGCTTCCATTTCGATAACTTTCTGAATCCCTGGGTCCGAAGACTGTAATGCCTTAATCCCTTCTTGGACCTCAGGTTTCACCCTCAAAGTCGCTATCAAACAGGATAGCTGATTAACCTCCAATCTAAATTCAGAATCTCTCAGATCCACTATCGCCGACCAACTTCTCACCAGCAGGCATGCAATACTCGACTTTCGGCTTAATGCATCTGCCACTCTGTTTACTTTCCCAGGATGATATAATATTTAGCAATCATAATCTTTCAACAGCTCCATCCACCTACGCTGCCTTAGGTTCAACTCTTTTTGGGAAAATAAATACTTTAAACTCTGGGGGTCTGTATATATCTGAAACTTCTCGCCACAAAGATAATGCCTCCAAATCTTCAAGGCAAACACAATCGCCGCTAACTCCAAGTCGTGGGTCGGGTAATTCATTTCGTGCGGCCTTAACTCCCTGGATGCATAAGCTACTACCCGGCCGTGTTGCATCAATACACAACCCAATCCTTTCAGCGAAGCGTCGCTGTAGATCTCATATCCTCCTGGTCCCGACGGAATGGTCAGTACCGGCGCGGTCGTCAATCTATGTTTAAGCTCTTGAAAACTCTGTTCACACCTATCAGTCCATTCGAACTTCGTTTCCTTCTTCGTCAACCACGTCAGTGGGACGGCTATGGATGAGAACTTTTCCACGAATCGCCTATAATATCCTGCTAGTCCCAAGAAGCTTCTGACCTCCGTGACCGTAGTAGGCCTCCGCCAATTGGTTACAGCCTCTATCTTTACAGGGTCCACTGCAATCCCTTCACCAGACACAATATGACCCAGAAATGCTACCCTGTCTAGCCAAAATTCACATTTACTTAGCTTCGCATACAGCGAATGTTCCCTCAGGGTCCTCAATACGATTCTCAGATGTTCTTCGTGCTCTACGTCGCTCCTCGAGTATATTAAGATGTCGTCAATGAAAACTATGACGAACCTATCCAGAAACTCCTTGAATACTTGATGCATTAGATCCATAAATGCAGCTGGGGCGTTAGTTAATCCGAACGGCATTACCGTAAACTCGTAATGTCCATACCTCGTCCTGAATGCAGTCTTCGGTATGTCTTCCGTCTTGATCCTCAACTGGTGATACCCCGTCCTCAAGTCAATCTTCGAGAACACTGCTGCTCCTTGTAATTGATCAAAAAGATCGTCAATCCTCGGCAGCGGATACATGTTCTTCACCGTCACCTGATTCAGTTGCCGGTAATTAATGCATAGTCGCAAGGATCCATCTTTCTTCTTTACGAACAGCACCGGTGCTCCCCACGGCGAAGCACTTGGTCGGATGAATCCTTTGTCCACCAACTCTTGCATTTGCACCTTTAACTCCTTTATTTCTGACAAGGACATTCTGTACGATGCTTTCGAAATCGGCTCCGTTCCAGGAGCTAATTCAATCACAAACTCTATTTCTCGCTCCGGTGGCAATCCCGGCAATTCCTGGGGAAACACATCCGAAAACTCCCTTACCATAGGAATGTTCTCTAATTTAGGTTCCTCGACAGTCGTATCCATCACGGCTACTAAGTATGCCCGACATCCTTCAGATATCAACTTAGTTACTTGCAAAGATGAAACCAAGGGAATTGAGACTCCTCCTCGGCTTCCTACCAATTCATAACTAGGGCGATCTTTCGGGTAAAATCGAATCGTTTTATTGCCACAGTCTAGTACCGCTCCTTGCCTACTCAACCAATCCATTCCTATAATCACGTCAAAATCAAACATAGGCAATACAGCTAGGTCGATACTCTCCTTACTTCCTCCAACCATAATCTCACATTCCGCACACCCTAATGAAACCAAGACATTATCCTTCAATGGGGTGGCTACATGCAATGCCATGCTTAATGGTTCTAATCTCATGCCTACTAACTCAGCAAACTGTGCAGATACAAAAGAATGCGTGGCACCCGGGTCAAATAATGCATAAGCGGTCCGATTGCACAAGTAAACCATACCTGTGACCACTCCAAGCGCATCTTCTGCCTCGTTGCGCTCTACAGCGTACACTCTACCCTGAGCTGGTGGTCTGTTCGGTTTTATCCGAGGAGCTGCAGTCGACGGTCCTGCTTGCGGCCTCGGTCCTTGTGGTCGACTGGCCGGTGTTTGGTTTGGACATGTCCTCATTTGGTGGCCCAGCTGACCACACTTGAAACAGGCTCCAGTCCTCATAAGGCATGGTCCATTCCCATGCCTTCTGCCGCATAGCCTGCAGCTCCAGTTCGCCGGGTTTGGTGGTTTCACGATATTCCTCCTTGCAGGCGGCACGAAACGTCTGTTACCTGCCATCGATCTCTTGCCCATTTGACGATGGTCTCTAAATGACAGGAACCGCGATCCAGTTGCGATGTTTCTTTCCCTCAAGTTTCGCTCAATCATCTGACCTCGCTCGTATATCTCCCTGTAGGTCCTCAAATTCAAGGCTATCATCTAGCTGCGGAGTTCGGGCCGCAAACCATCCCTGAATCTCCGTGCCTTCTCCAAAGGATCCTCCACCGATCGAGGCGCATACCTCGAAAGCCTCGAGAACTCAGCTTCATATTGATCTATCGATAGCTGGTTTGGTCGCAGCTGCAGGAACTCGATTTGTTTCCTTTCCCTGGCCGTTTCTGAAAAGTACTTGTCATTGAACGCCATCTTAAAAGTGTTCCAGTTTAGGGTCGTACCTTCAGGGAAGACTCCATCCTTGGTGGCAGCCCACCAGCCGTTTGCCGTACCCTCTAGCTGATATATGGCTAGCAACACCTTCTCCTCATCAGTAAATCTTAGTACCTCGAAAGCCTTTTCCAGCTCCTCTATCCATTTGGGTGCTAGCTCAGGATTTCCAACCCGTCAAACTGCATCGGCTTCAACTTCATAAATTGTTCCACCAGTTGACCCATTTGCCTGGCCACTATGATTTCCTCTTGAGGGTTCACCGTTTCATTGCTCTGGTTTCGCTCGCCCTGACTTCCACTTCCACCAGCGTTGGCAGTGTTGGTATTCGCAGCTGCTAGGGCAGCTCCCACTGCCTGGGCTATGACAGAGTCCCGATTCTGGCCCTGCCTCTCTATGATGTCCCTAAGTCCTTCCATTGCCCTCAGTAGACCGTCCACTCTTGGATCTTCAGCTGCGGGCGGCCTCGAGCTAGAGGCTCCGCCTCTTGGTCTTCCAAGTCTTCTGGATGGGTTACTCATCTCTGTCACTTACTAACGAACCTGGTCCATAACAAGTTCAGTAACAGGTTAGCAACTTACTCAATCATCCAATCCAGGGTTACTAACTACTCCTTAACAAAACAATTACACAACAACAGTACTTCATACGTCAACATCAATTCCAGAAATATCCCAACCAATGGCTCATGGCCGTTACTCAAATCCATTCATTCCAGTGATTCACTAAAACTAATCACTTTCAAGCATCAAGTCGGTCAAGGTCCAGAAACGACCTTTAATCCTAAGCAAAGAACTCAATCCTCTATACCTTGTCAAAACCTTACCAAGATCAAAAACCATCCATAGGTGTCAAGTCACAACTAGGCATCTCCTGCCTCACCCTGACCAGTTTCCTAAGGTCTAGCTATCCGTCCTTGTCCTACCTAGTCCTTCTTATTACTCCAATCCTTAACCAACTTTGTATCGAGTTGACCTTGCTCTGATACCAAAACAAGCGGGGATGTCACGCCCCGTGCCTCATCGCGAGCGCGCAATCATCCCAGCAAGCAAAACAACAATAATCTCTCGGCGGTCCCAAGGATCCGCTTATATATAAAGGAAGATCGAAAGATGAAATAATTTACATTAAGCACCCGGAAGCGTTTCCAAGCAACTCCCCGTACAATATATATATATATATATATATATATATATATCCCAAGACTAAGCAGGACTGAATAGCCTCATAAAGTCGTACATCAACATCAACTGGCCATATCTACTACAGACCGCTATAATGCAAGACGACGGGTAAACATGTCAAAAGATGTCCACAAAATCCACTAGGGAAGGGGGATCAGGTCGCCAGTCAAAAAGTCAGGTCATTATCCGGAGTCGCCTAGGAAGAACTGCTGGAATCTTCGGTGTCCTCACTCCCCTCTGACGACTCGTACTCGGAGAAAGTCTCTAACGAGACCTCCACAAAGTCTTCCATGGTCGCCTCCTGCAATTGCTCAGCCTTGTCTCCCACCACAGTCGCCTCCTGGTCCGGCTCGGATGGGTCTCTCTCTGACGGCTCCACCACGATGACCTCATCCTCTAGCGGTGGTACATGAAACTCAGCTGTCAGTGTTCGCTCCGGGCCGTTCCTTAAACCAACCACTGAGCCCTCGGGAAACTCCTGGTCTGCTATCGTCTGACACCAAGGAGGTATGACACCCTCTGGAACCTCATGGGGCTTCAGCGGCCCGACCTTCCTATCCTCGTCCTCTCTAAACCAAGCCTCAAACCGATGAGGCTTCCTGTCACGTTTGCCCTCATCTACCCAAACTACTATACATTTCCTTTTATATATATTACCCTGCCAATCGGGGAACTCATCGTAATATGCCGTCATCTCCTGCGAGTCCCCGAACCTGATAGGCCACATAGCTTCTGCCTAGGATCTGCAAAGTAAAATTTCCCTAAAAGGGGTGAGGTACACATCTCAGTAAGAAAAACCTAACCCTAGGTCAAGTTGACCGTCCACTCAGGCAGTCAAGTCACTCAACCTATCCAACTCAATAGGCTCATGCAGGTATGACATTCATAATTCAATAAATAATAATGCATAGAGGACAGGCATGCATTTATATTCTCATGTCACACACAGTTGCACGTATATGCTCGGCCTGTCACTTCACCACATCAATCAACCTCTGTCTGCGTCATTCTCTAGCCCGCGATTAGATCACATCAGCCTCGGCCCGCGCAAACACATCAGGCCCCGGTTCAATTTCCAGGCAAAGTCTATGAGCTCGTATTCTGTCCCGCGATTATATCGCATTAGGACTGTGGCTATCTCAACCCCGCGACTCTGTCGCATCAGGGCGCCACCTTTTCATAATCCACCCCGCGACCTCATCGCATCAGGGTCTCAACCTCTGCTCCGCGTCTCATACGCCTCCGGGCCATGCCATGCAATGCCACAATCATGTCTCATGCCACATCATATCAATTAACTCAATTTTTAAAAAAATCAAATTTCATAACTAATGGCCAATGCGCATGATAATATGTTTAATAAATTTCCTAGCATGCAATTCAATTCAAATAGTATTCAGGCACTCAGACAATTCACACATAGGCTAGGTCAAACAATCATTCTATAACGTCCAAGGGCGCATCAAGCTATTACATGCGAGGGTTTTCTCATAAATCGTTCCGTTCGGCCCTCGACTTACCCAATCGAGTCCAATCCCCCTAGCCTTGCTTTAGGAAATTCTTTACCTCCGCTTAACAACGCAAATTTCCCCTCCTTGAGTCTCCTATGGTTCGGCCAATCCAAGTCCCAAAGCTGACTTGTCGCGCAACCTATTTTAACCAATCGATATGTCAAAATTCCAAGTCTAATTCCTCAATTCATCCATCCAAATCACTCATAACATACACCTCATCATCTTAACACATCATACACACCAAATTACAACATAATCCCAGCCTATTCAGCCTTTCACAGAACCGGTTTGGCCGGGCATTGAACCGGTTCCATTCGATTCTGTTCATGCCGGGTCCAACCGGCCTTAATCTATCTCAAATCCATCAAATATACACCATTCTACCTCTTATAATGTCTACCTATGAGTTTGGAAGTCTCACCGTGAGTTTCAAGTCGCGTGGTTGCCAGAAAGTCGTCAGAAGTCGCCGGAGCACTCACTCACAGAATACAGGCAAATTCTGGGCATAATGTACAAGGGTGGTTCATGGTCAAAAACTTATGAAATAAATCCTAAATTTTTACCAAAGAACCATCTATATGTCTACTTGATCTCTACAAAATTTGAGCCAAAGATTCTAAGTTTTTGGCTGCCTAAAGGGTTCAGAACCGAACCTACCTCAAACTGGAACAGATTCCGTCGACCTGTGGGAGAATGCTTGCCCCGAATTCCTTAGAGCACCAAATGACCTGATTCAAGTTGGAGGATGTCGAAAAGACGTGGGGCTATGTCTGAGTGGTCGACCAGAAGCAGGGGACGGCCGGAGGTGGCGGTCGTAAGGAACGAACGGCAGAGTCCGGAGGGTCGGGTGAAGCAGAAGCTGGAGAAGAAGAAGAAGAAGAAGAAGAAGAAGAAGAAGAAGCTTGGTCTGGTCTTTGGGGGAACAAAAATGGCCGAATATGGGGTTTGAGGAGAGAGACAGAGCCGGTTATTATCCCAAAAAATTTAAATTAATTGAGGTGATTGGTAGGTGGGCATTAATTGGTGAAATCATCTACTACCCTTGGATGCTTGACACTTGTCCATTATTCTTCTCATGGGCATCCAATGGCCATCAATTGCTCTTCAATTTTCAGCAGCTTAGGGGAGGAGAAATGTCCATTTTGTCCTTCCTTCAATTATAAAGACAAAGACCTAAGCTTGAGGGGCATTATGGTCTTTTTACCTCCGACGTTCGGAACGTCGTTTTTCTCGTTTCTGACTTCTTCGATAGGGCGACGGCCAATCCAATTGACGTTGGAATTCTTGATTTTCCTTTTTCAAACTTTTAAGGACTCAATTCTGATCGTTCCTTTTACGAGACGTGATTCCAGCTTATTCCGAACCGACAGGCGGCTTCTGCAGACTATACGCGTATCGACCCCGTGATTCTCATCACGTTTAGAGCTCGTCAATTCATGACAACCTTGGTTGTCATGTAATTGCCAGGGCTTATCGCTAGTCCTTGTGGTCTCGATCGTCACAGTCCAATTTAGGATAATTTTGCAAATCGTACGCTGGTTAAGCGGCATCACCCGCGCTCCAATCGTACGACGCTCGCATGGTAATCCTTAATCGTTCTTAGATCAGCCTTTTTGCGGTCCTAAATATCCACTCGACAATCCTTATGGTCAAAGCGCCATTTCCTATTCGAGTCGCCTAGGTCCACATATCTCTTCTTGCGTTAGCCTTTCCCCTTTGGTCAGTCTACTCAAATTGATCAGATTTGAGCGGAATACAACTGAAATACATCGCTTGATATAAATAAACTTCTCATTACAGAGTCTGAAGTTGATTGAAAATCAGAATGTCACAACTCTTCTCCCCTTACAAAAATTTCGTCCTCGAAATTTGCATTACACTCGACTACTCAAATAAATAGGGGTGTTGTCGCCTCATCGTCTCTTCATTCTCCCACGTAGCTCCTTCCGTTCCGTGGTGCTCCCATATTACTGTGACCAGCGGGATCTTCTTATTACTGAGGATCTGCTCCTTCCGGTCCTCGATCCTTATCGGCTTCTCTATATAGGATACTTTGTCATCCACCTCTATGGTTTCATAGTCCATCACATGTGTTGGGTCAGGCTCATACTTTCTTAGCATCGACACATGGAATACATTATGTACCTGGGATAGACTTGGCGATAGCGCAAACCGGTAGGCCAGGGTTCCAATTCTCTCCAATATCTCGAAAGGGCCCACGTATCTTGGGCTCAGCTTCCCTTTCCTTCCGAATCGCGAGAGTCCTCTCATTGGCGACACCTTGAGGAAGACATGATCGCCCACTTTAAACTCCAAAGGCTTACGCCGCTTGTCTGCATAGCTCTTCTGGCGACTCTGCGCCGTCCTCAACCTGTCCCGAATGGTTTTCACTGCTTCCACCGATTGCTCTACTAACTCGAGGCCAATGATACTCCTTTCTCCTACTTCATCCCAACATATTGGTGTCCCGCATGCTCTGCCATAGAGTGCCTCGAACGGTGCCATCTGTATACTCTGTTGGTAGCTATTGTTGTACGCGAACTCTACCAGGTGTAACTGCTCTTCCCATCCGCCTTTGAAATCTATGGCACACGCTCTCAACATGTCCTCGAGCGTCTGGATGGTCCTTTCTGACTGTCCATCAGTCTGTGGATGGTACGCCGTACTGAATTGTAGTCGCGTCCCCATTGCTCCTTGCAAACTCTTCCAAAAATTTGCTGTGAACTTCGGATCCCTATCTAACGTAATCGTCACTAGCACTCCGTGTAATCTGACTATGTGCCTCATGTACAGTTCTGCGTACTTATCCATGGCGAAGTCCTTTCGTATAGGAATGAAATGGGCGGACTTGGTCAATCGATCCACGACTACCCAGATTGAGTCGTGACCTCTTTGGCTCCTCGAAAGTCTCATCACAAAATCCATAGTTATGTGTTCCCACTTCCATTCCAGAATCACCAGCGGCTGCAATAATCCTCCGGGCTTGCAACGCTGCGCTTTCACTTGCTGGCAAGTCAAACACTTAGCCACATATCTTGCCACGTCTACCTTCATTCCGTTCCACCAATAATGTTGTCTTAAGTTCTGGTACATCTTTAACAATTGCTACGGAGAGGACAATTCTCACCATTGCCTATTTAACCACAGGACTGCAAGTTTCAGTGAAATCAACGCCTTCCTCTTGACGATACCCTTTCGCCACTAATTGTGTTTTAAGTTTATCGAGATTTCCTTCTGCATCCAACTTCGCTTTGAATACCCACTTACATTCGATGATATTCATTTCTGAAGAATAAATAGGAGTATTTACTTCCTCGCCAAGGCAAAGACAACGCCTGGTGAGGCCAACCGCTTTGGCCGGCGAGATTCGATCTCAACGAATCTAATGAGGAGGTCCTCGCCGCCATGGCATGTGTCGATGGCCAATAGCAGAAAGAAAAGAGAAAAAATAATTAAAAAAATCCACATCAACACCCGCCATTTAAAATAGGACGGTCAATATCATGTGAGCAATTTTCAGTCTAAATTAGCCAATTGGATTGAATTGATACCAATTTGAAAAGACTAAGGAACTAATTCTGTGTCAATATAATAGGTCTAGAACTTTTTTGGTAGTTGTCCCGCTCAAACACCCATGGCCATGGGCTCGATCTTCAAGCTCGGGCTTGTGGCCATGGCAGCCACATGATTCGAAGCTTGGTCTGGCTAGATCTAGATTTTAGATGAGGCGAAATGGTCACACATTTTGAAGGCTGATCTGGTCGCAAACCACGTGGGGGGGCCAACCTCCATGGCGTTGCTCGAACTTGGCTCCGCTTCTGGTTTTGAGGTCAAATTCAGATCTGGGTTTGAGCTTCGCTTCTGGCTTGTGGTGGAAGCTCGAACTTAGATGTGGGAGTCGAGCACGACCCTAAGTCCGAGCTTGAGCTCAAACTTGGATTAGCGATCAAGCATGATCAAGCTCCGCCATGGCATTGAGCTCGAAGATTGTGACAATTTAGGCCTTGTTTGTTTTCCAAAAAATTAATGATTTGAAAAACTTTTTTTTGTCAAGAATGATTCTTTACACCGCTTACTAAAACCAACGAACGAGAAATACTTACGTCCTTCATGAACATGATTACATAAAACATCGATATCGATAACAAAAATAGTTCTCATGGATTAATTATTTCAAGCGATTCATGCACTTTTGACAAAAAGAAATGATATGTATAACACCCCACGTCCCTTGAAACTCATTACATCCGCCTCAGGTCAATAATTACCCAAGAATCTCACACGGCCTAGGATGGTATGAAATGCACACGCGGAAGACGAGATAACATCGCCGTACAATAAAGATAAAAAAGGGAGATAAAACAAGTTCAAAGCGCACCATATATATACAACCCGCAAACGTTCAGCTTACATAACAAAAGGGATAAGACAAAAGAAAAAATAAAGTCACACATATGGGTAGGAAAAAGAAACTAAGGCCTATGGTTCAAAGGTTACTACTATACCTTTTCAGAGCTTAACACCAAAATGGTTCCTAATTCTCCTAAATCACCTAACACCTTTAACCTGACTTCTCAAAAGAACAGTTTCAGTTATCCTTTCCATTGTCCTCATCATCATCTGGATTGTAGTCAGAAAAAGGCTCGAACGGTACATCCTCATAAGATTCTTCAGTGTCTTCCTTAGTTTCTTCTTCTTCTTCTTCAGCTTCTGCTTCGTCATCCTCATCAGTGTCCTCAATCGCATCGGCATAAATCTCTATGTAATTCATGTACTCCGCAGAAGACAGTGGAGATTTCGGCTTTTCAAGTATGTTCCTTGATCCTCATGCTGATGCTGGGTTGTCCACTTCAGTATCCGATCGGGACGGATGACACCAGATTGGAATCGCTTCCCATGGAACATCCTCAGGCAGCAAGGGTCCCATCAAGCTACTGTCACCCACTTGACAAAACCATGCCTCAAAATGGTGTAGTTTCAGTTTTCCTTCATCTACCCAGACAGTTGTGCGCTTCCTAACATATACGATACCTTTCTTAGCAGGGAACTCATCAAAAAGGGTGGTCATCTCCTTTGGATCGCCCAAGCGGATTGGCAGCATGGCTAAGGCTTGGAATCTGAAAAGGGTGTCCCACTAAGGGATGAGATCGACATCTCAAAAAGTAAAGCCGAATCCTATACCTCAATACCAGTCCCCCCAGACCACACACATAAATATCATCAAAATGCAGGCAATCAATCATTCAATGGTACAAGGCATCGAAGAATCGCATACATCAACCACTCAAGCATGGATAAGAATACATTTAACTACATATAACCTCAGGGTGCAAACTCTATGCATGTACAACATTTAAGTCAATGCACAATTGTCACAAATAATATAAACTCCTATTTCCTCTGCTCTTCAACCACATTTTGTTTCTCTGGCACCTTTACCATCTGACATCACTGGGGCCACAAGTCAATCGATGTCCACGTACCACTGAGGCCACAGGCCAATCAGTACTCTCAAGGCTTACAGCCATTCAACGCCATCTGGGGCACAGGCCAATCAGCATTCTCATTCTATTTCAAATTCACCACCCTCCAATACCACCGGGGCCACAGGCTAATCAGTTTCCTCCACATTTTCCTCATTGAATTCACAATACCATCATAACACGCACAGTTCAATAACTCATCCAGCAGTGTCCTAGTATTAAGGTAAAGGTTTAGGAATCACTTGCCTTGATTAATAAGCACAACGTCACACAATGCGACCATCCTCAATGCCAAAAGTATGAACTCTCCACGAATTCATCGTCAACCTAGAAAGATTTACCAATCTTGAATAAAAAACCCATGGAATGCTCACTTCCATCAACTCAATCCTTCCTTAGCCATACCATTGGCAATTCATGACACCTTATTAATCAAACGAATGCATAATGACACTTCTACAAACCCTCAACGGATTCGGTTCACACGACCATACACTAGACCAAACTCAATTTAGAGGTTTAAGTGTCAATTTTGACCATAAATCATTTATAAACCTCAATCCACTTCTCACACTTCTCATCAACACTTCACAATACATCAAATAGGGTATTATAAGTCCATTTGAAGTTCAAATGCTCCTCATTCAGTCCCATAACAGGATCGGCCAGCATGTAGTCATCCTCAAAACAGAACTGATTTTGGGTTTCAACCGTTTAATTGAGCCATAGTTTAATCCCAAGCCTAATTCTTTACACAAATAACATATCAAAACCTTCATTTACATATTTAGAAGGCTCACCAAGAGATTTGAAGTGAAACTACACTCCAAGGACCTCGAAATAGCCCGGCTTCCTTAAGGTCAAAATCTGTCCAGTTTTGATCATCGATGTTCAACCATGAAAACTTATTTTAAACCATCAAACTTGCAATCACAGACCATCCAACCTTAATAATAGATGTTATTAAGCTCTCCTAAAAAATTTGAGGCCAATCGGAGTCTCTAAGAGGTAGAACAAAGACCTTACCTCAGCTTGCGCGATTTCTGTCCGATTTTGTTCTAAGGGTAGTCAGGAAAAACCGTTCAACGAAACCTCAGTCTATCACTTGGAACATGTCAAGGACACATCAAGCTTGCTCCTGGTGGTCGGAGCACGGCCAGGCAGTGCCAGAAGATGGGGTTCGAGTAGACCGAACAAGGAGGCAGAATTATGTCTTCTTAGCAGTTTTTCGGTGGTGATGTAAATGGAGAGAAAATCAAAGGTAAATGGTGGGATGGCTATACACAGCTGAAGGGAACCTCAAATGAATGTTTCACACACATAATTGAGGTTAATTTGACAAGATAGGATTAGGTGAGGTAATAAATGCTTGGGAGCTTCCTTGGTTGACATGTGGCACTCACCATTAATACAACTTAAGGCTTTAACTCATCCTTTGACTCCTTGTATATCAATTTTTGACGGCCAATGATGGAGAGGGAATGACCATTTTTTCCTTCTTGCATTCTTAAGGCAAAGCACATAGTCGAGGGGCAAAATGGTGATTTTGCACTTTCAAACCAAACTTCACTTTTCCAATTCGAAATTACCATTTAACGAGACGTCGTCAAATTCTTGTTTAGAATTGGAATTCTCTATTTTCAATTGCCACTTTTGAGCTTCCACTTCATGATCATTCGTCCGTCGATCGTAACTCCAATTTTTCTCGAATTAACGAGTGGCTTTTGCAGACATTACGCGTATCGACTCTGTGATTCTCATCATACTAAGGAAAACTCAAGTTATAACGGCTTTGGTTATTATGTAATTGTGAGAGTTCATCGCTAGTTCCGACAGCTTCGATCGGCATAATTCCATTTTGGAAGATTTGCAAATTATACATTGGTTAAGCGGCATCACCCGCGACCCAATCGTATAACGCTAGCATTGTATTCCTCAATCGTTATTTGATCGGCCTTATTAGCTCTAAATGTTCCCTCGACAATCCTTATGGTCAAAGATTCATTTCCTTTTTCAAGTTTCCTAGGTCCACGTACCTTGTCATGCATTAACCTTTCTCCTGTTAGTCAGTTTACTGAAGATTGATCAGATCTGAGCGAGATAAAACTGAAATACATCGAAGATACATTCTCATTCAACAACCTCAAATTGGCAGGAAATTCAGAATGTCACAATTCTTCCCCCTTATAGAAATTTCGTTCTCGAAATTTACAATAAACCCAACTTATGTAAACAAATGGGGGAATTGACGTCTCATCGCTTCTTCGCTTTCCCATGTAGCTCCTTCAGTCCCTTAATGCTCCCAAATCACTTTGACTAATGGAATCATTTTATCCTTCAAGACTTGCTCCTTTCGATCTCAATTCTAATGGGCTTTTCCACATACGCCACCTTGTCATCAATCTCAATGGTTTCAAAATCTAAAACATGAGTCGGATCTGGCTCGTATTTCCTCAGCATTGACACATGAAATACATTGTTCACTTACGATAAGTTCGACGGCAAAGCGAGTCTGTAGGCCAAAGTTCTAATTCGCTCCAGAACTTCAAAAGGACCTACATACCTCGGATTTAGTTTTCCCTTTTTCCCAAATCAGGATAATCCATGCATAGGTAATACCTTTAAGAAAACATAGTCACCAACTTGGAATTCCAATGGTTTGCATCTTTTACCAGCATAGCTCTTCTGACGACTTTGTGTCGTCCTCAGCCTTTCTCTAATGACTTTAATCGTCTCAACAGACTTTCCACTAACTCAGGGCATATTATACTCCTTTCTCCAATTTCATCCCAGCATATAAGCGTTCTGCAAGCTCTACCATAAAGTGCTTCGAACGATGCCATACCAATGCTTTGCTGGTAACTGTTATTATACGCAAACTCCATCAAATGCAGTTGGTCCTCCCAGCCACCTTTAAAATCTATGACACAGGCTCACAACATATCCTCGAGCGTTTGTATCGTCCTTTCTGACTATCCGTCAGTCTGTGGATGGTACGCCGTGTTGAATTGCAATCTAGTTCCCAAAGCTTCCTACAGACTCCTCCAAAAGTTTGCTATAAACTTAGGGTCTCGGTCTGATGTAATTGTAATTGGAACTCCATGCAATCACACAATTTGACGCATATACAACTCTGCGTATTTATCCATTGCAAAACCCTTTCGCACGAGTATGAAATGTGCCAACTTTGTCAATCTATCCATGATTACCCAAATTGAGTTATGGCCTTTCTGACTCCTCGGTAGCCCTATCACAAAATCCATCGTCACATGTTCCCATTTCCACTCAGGAATTTCTAAGGGTTGTAACAATCCTCCAAGCTTGCCATGCTGAGCTTTCACATGTTGACAAGTTAAACACTTCGCTACATACTTAGCTACATCCACCTCCATTCCGTTCCACCAATAGTGTTGTCGTAGATTCTGATACATCTTGTTGCTACCTGAATGAATACTGTAATTGCTCCTGTGAGCTTCCGACAAAATTCTTTCCTTCAATTAATCATCACCAGGCACACATAAACGTCCACAAAACTTCAGAATTCCATCTTCTGACACTTGGAACTCAGATTTCCTTTTTGTCGCATCCATTCCAAGAATCTTTTGAATCTCTGGATCCGTAGACTGTAAGGCTTTTACTCTTTCTTGTATTTCAAGCTCAACTCTTAAGGTTGCCACTAGACTTGACAGTAGGCAAACTTTCAGTTTAAACTTAGAATCCCTCAACTCTTCTAACAAGGACCATCCTTTAGCCAACAAGAGCGCAATACTTGACTTCTGGCTTAGCGCATCCGCAACTCTATTTGCCTTTCCAAGATGATACAGAATCTCGCAATCATAGTCCTTGAGTAATTCCATCCATCGACGATGTCTCATATTCAATTATTTTTGCAAAAATAGATACTTCAAACTCTGATGATCTGTATAAATCTGGAATCTTTCATCACATAAATAGTGTCTCCAAATCTTTAAGGCAAAGATAATAGCAGCTAATTCCAAGTTATGCGTTGAGTAATTCATCCATGAGGTCTCAATTGTCGTGAGACATAAGCAATCACTTTCCATGTTGCATTAACACGCACCCTAATCCTTTTAGCGAGGCATTGCTATATATCTCATAACCTCCAGGTCTAGAAGGAATAGTCAACACTGGTGCGATCGTCAATCGATGCTTAAGTTCTTGAAAACTTTTCTCACACTTATCTGTCCATTCGAACTTCACATCCTTCTTCGTTAACCTGGTCAACGAAGTAGCTATAAACGAAAACTTCTCCACGAATCGCCTATAATAACTTACCAATCCCAGAAAACTTCTAACCTCGGTAACCGTCATCGGTCTAGGGCATTTCATCACTGCCTCAATCTTTGAAGGACCTACTGAAATTCCTTCTCCAGAAATCACATGACCAAGGAAAGCTACTTTACTCAACCAAAATTTGCATTTACTGAACTTGGCGTAAAGCGAATGCTCCCTTAGGGTTTGCAGAACCACCCTCAAATGTTCTTCATGTTTATCACTGCTTTTTCAATAAATCAAAATGTCGTCTATGAAAACAATGACGAACCGATCTAAGTATTCTTTAAATACTCGATGCATCAAATCCGTAAATGCAGCAGGAGCATTAGTCAAACCAAAAGGCATAATCGTAAATTTGTAATGATCATATCTCGTTCTAAAGGCAATCTTTGGTATATCTTCCTTCTTAATCCTCAGCTGGTGATAACCAGTCCTTAAATCTATTTTAGAAAATACAGACGCTCCTTGCAACTGATCAAATAAATCATCTATCATTGGCAAGTGATACTTATTCTTGATGGTTACTTGGTTCAACTGCTTGTAATCTATACACAAATGCAAGGATCCATCCTTTTTCCTTACAAACAGCACTGGCGCTCCCCATGGCGACGCATTCGATCTAATGAATCCCTTATCCAGTAGTTCATGCATCTGTACCTTTAGCTCTTTCAACTCAGACAAGGACATCCTATACGATGCCTTCAAGATTGGCTTTGTTACAGGTGCCAACTCAATCACAAACTCAGTCTCTCTCTCAGGTGGTAATCCTGGTAATTCTTTAGGACGCTATACTATTCGACTTCTGCTCCGCCATTATATCTACCGCAATAGCCAAATAAGCTTGACACCCTTCGTTCAACAACTTAGTCCCCTCAAGCGACGAAATTAAAGGAATTGAGGTTCCTCCCCGACTTCCTGCAAATTCAAAACTAAGGCAACCTTCTGAGTAAAAACAAATTACCCTGTTACCACAATCAACTACAACCCTTTGTTGCCGCAACCAATCCATACCAATTATCACATCAAAATCATACATAGGTAGCACAGCCAAATCAATCTTTTCTTTGCCACTACCAACCACTATCTTACAGTCCGCACAGCCTAGCGAAATAGCACATTATCTTTTAATAGTGTAACAACATGACAAAACATTCAATGGTTTCAATTCTACTCCCACCAGATTAGCAAACTGAGCAGATATAAAGGAATGCGAAGCGCCAGGATCAAACAAGGCATAGGCAACTTGGTCGCACAAATAAATCGTACCTGTGACCATGCCAGGCGCTTCCTCCGCCTTTCTACGTGCCACAACATACACTCTCCCTTAGGCTGGCAGTCGATTCTGCTCATTCTGTGGGGCTACGACTAGTTGTCCAGCTTGTTATCTTTGTCCTTGAGCTCGATTCCCTGGAGCTTGATTCGTACAATTCTTCAATTAGTGGCCTAGCTGACCACATTTATAACATGTTCTCGCCCTAGTAGGGCAAGGACCACTTCCATGTCTCCTTCCACAAATACGACAATATCAGTTGAACTGGTTCATCGGCTTTCCGATATTTCTACGAATCAGAGGAACAAATCGTCGATTATTCACCATCGACCTTTTCCCCAACTGCCAATTGTCTCTCAGAGGAGTAAATCGTGATCCAGAAGCAACGCCTCTTTCCTTGATATCCCTTTCAATCATTTGGCTCCTCTCATAAATCTTTCTATATGTCCTCAAATTCACAGTTATGATCCTACTGCGTATTTCTGATCTCAGACCATCTCGAAATCGTTGTGCTTTCTCAAGTGGATCCTCAACTGACCTTGGTGCATACCTCGACAATCTTGCAAACTCAGCTTCATATTGATTCACAGTTAGCTGATTCTGTCGCAACTGCTGAAATTCCAGTCGTTTCCTCTCACATGTCGTTTTAGAAATACTTGTCATTGAAAGCAACAATGAAGGCAGCCCAAGTCAAAGCCGTACCTTCAAGAAATACTCCTCACTTCGAGGCACTCCGCCAATTATGTGCAGTTCCCTCTAGCTGATATGCAGCTAGCAACACTTTCCCTTCGTCAATGCATCTTAACACTTCAAAAGACTTTTCGAGTTTCTCAATCCATCTCGGTGCTAATTTAGGATCTCTAGCACCATTAAACTAGGTCGATTTCAGTTTAATAAACTGCTCAACCAGCTGACCCATCGATCTTTTAACATTAACATTGCCTTGTGCATTCCTAACTTCAGCTCCCTAGGCATTATTTCCGTTTGCCATATTCATAGCTGCCACTGTAGCTTCAGCAGCCTGAGCTATAATCTCCGCTCTATCTTCCACTTGCCTAAGAGCGGTAGCAACTCTATCTTGAGCTTCCTTTTTCATAAGCTCTCCAATCTTTTCTAAGGCCCTCAGGACTCCTTCCATTCTTGGATCCTCGGCCATTGGAGCTCTCGAACTAGAAACTCCGCTTCTCGGCCTTCTAGGTCTATTACTCATACTTGCTCAACTTAGCTTACCTGAGTCATCATAATTCTACAATGGAATCAGAGACCTAAATCACTTACTCAAGTCTAATGATTTTGTGCTACTCAATAAAGCAGCAATCACAATACAACAGCCCTTCACTCAGGCACTCTTATGAGCATATCAATCGGAAATATAAATCCACACCTCAAGTTCAGACTCATCTGCAACTTGATACAATCAAAGGTATAACTTACTCATTAAATCAACATCCACAATAACATGCTAAGTACAGAGCTTGACCCTTCATAGGTTCACCACAACCATGCCAGTTCAAGATGTCAATCACATGCGCCACTTATATGCCATGCATTCATGCTTGACTCTAACGACTCCCCCTAGGGTCTCACTACCCTACTCATCCAAATTTCTTTACTCCTTATTACTCCAATCCTCAATCAATTGTAATTTTAAGTAATCTGCTCTGATACCACTTCAAACGTGGATGTAACGCCCCGCGTTCCTTAGAGCTCATTACATCCACCTCAGGCCAATAATTACCCAGGAATCTCTCATGGCCTAGGATGATATGAAATGCACACGCGAAAGACGAGATAACATCGCCGTACAATAAAGATAAAAAGGGGAGATAAAACAAGTTCAAAGCACACCATATATATACAACCCGCAAACGTTCAGTTTACATAACGGAAGGGATAAGACAAAAGAAAATATAAAGCCGCACACCTAGGTAGGAAAAAGGAACTAAGGCCTATGGCTCAAAGGTTACTACCATACCTTTTCTAGAGCCTAACACCAAAATGGTTCCTAATTCACCTAACACCTTTAACCTGACTTCTTAGAAAAATAGCTTGAGTCGTATTTTCCATTGTCCTCCTCATCATTTGGAATGTAGTCAAAAAAAGTCTCGGATGGTACATCCTCAGAAGATTCTTCAATGTCTTCCCCAATTTCTTCTTCTTCTTCAGCTTCTGCTTCGTCATCCTCGTTGGTGTCCACAATCGCATCGGCAAAAATCTCTATGTAATTCATGTACTTCGCAGAAGACAGTGGAGACTTCGGCTTTTCAAGTATGTTCCTTGATCCTCCTGCTGATGTTGGGTTGTCCACTTCGATATCCGATCGAGACGGATGACACCAAGTTGGAATCGCTTCCCATGAAATATCCTCAGGGAGCAGGGGTCCCATCAAGCTACTGTCACCCACTTGACGAAACCATGTCTCAAAATGGTGGGGTTGTAGTTCCAGCTTTCCTTCATCTACCTAGACAGTTGTTGACTTCCTAACATATAAGATACCTTTCCTAGTAGGGAACTCATCAAAAATGGCGGTTATCTCCTTTGGATCGCCCAGCCAGGTTGGCAGCATGGCTAAGGCTTGGGGTCTGAAAAGGG
This sequence comes from Rhodomyrtus tomentosa, assembly GCA_028455895.1. NCBI lineage: Eukaryota > Viridiplantae > Streptophyta > Magnoliopsida > Myrtales > Myrtaceae > Rhodomyrtus > Rhodomyrtus tomentosa. The sequence continues at coordinate 39,004,109 of JAPCWY010000003.1, read as the reverse complement.
TGTCTCACTAAAGGGTGAGATCGACATCTCAGAAAGTGAAGCCTAATCCTATACCTCAACATCAGTCCCCCCAGACCACACACATAAATGTCATCAAAATGCAGGCAGTCAATCATTCAATGACACAAGGCATCGAAGAATCGCATACATCAACCACTCAAGCATGGATCAGAATACATTTAACCACATATAACCTCAGGGTGCAAGCTCTATGCACGTACAACATTTAAGTCAATGCACAATTGTCACAAATAATATAAACTCCCATTTCCTCGGCTCTTCAGCCACATTATGTTTCTCTGGCACCTTTGCCATCTGACATCACCAGGGCCACAGGCCAATCGGTACTCTCAAGGCTTACGGCTATTCAATGCCATCTGGGATCACAAGCCAATCAGTATTCTCATTCTATTTCAAATTCACCACCCTCCGATACCATCGGGGCCACAGGTTGCAAGCTCTATGCACGTACAACATTTAAGTCAATGCACAATTGTCACAAATAATATGAACTCCCATTTCCTCGGCTCTTCAGCCACATTATGTTTCTCTGGCACCTTTGCCATCTGACATCACCAGGGCCACAGGCCAATCGGTACTCTCAAGGCTTACGGCTATTCAATGCCATCTGGGACCACAAGCCAATCAGTATTCTCATTCTATTTCAAATTCACCACCCTCCGATACCATCGGGGCCACAGGTTAATCTGTATCCTCTACATTTTCCTCATTGAATTCACAATGCCATCATAACACACACAGTTCAATAACTCATCCAACAGTGTCCTAGTATTAAGGTAAAGGTTTAGGAATCACTTACCTTGATTAATAACCACAACGTCACACAATGCGACTATCCTCAATGCCAAAAGTATGAACTCTCCACGAAATTCCTCATCAACCTAGAAAGATTTACCAATCTTGAATCAAAAACCCATGGAATGCTCACTTCCATCAACTCAATACTTTCTTAGCTATGCCATTGGTAATTCATGACGCCTCATTAATCAAACAAATGCATAATGACACTTCCACAAACCCTCAATGGGTTCGGTTCACACGGCCACACGCAAGACCAAAATCAATTTAGAGGTTTAAATGTCAATTTTTACCATAACTCATTTCTAAACCTCAATCCACTTCTCATACTTTAATCCTCAAAACAGGACCAGTTTTGGGTTTCAACCGTTTAATCAAGCCATAGTTTAATTCTAAGCCTAATTCTTTATACAAATAACATACCAAGACCATCATTTACGTATTTAGAAGGCTCACCAAGAGATTTGAAGCGAAACCACACTCCAAGGACCTCGAAACAACCCGGCTTCTTCAAGGTCAGAATCTATCCAGTTTTAATCATCAATGTTCAGCAATGGAAACCTATTTTAAAACCACCAAACTTGCAACCACAGACCATCCATCCTTAATGCTAGATGTTATTAAGCTCTCCTAAAAAATTTGAGGCCAATCGGAATCTCTAAGAGGTAGAACAAAGACCTTATCTCAGCTCGCGCGATTTCTATCTGATTTTGGTCTAAGAGCTGGTTGGGAAAAACAATTCAACGAAACCTCGATCTACCACTTGGAACGTGTCAAGAACACGTCAAGCTTGCTCCTGGTAGTCGGAGCATGGCTAGGCGGCGCCGGAAGATGGGACTCGAGTAGACCGAACAAGGAGGCAGAATTCTATCTTGTGGGCAGTTTTTAGGTGGTGATGTAAATAGAGAGAAAATCAAAGGTAAATGGTGGGATTGCTATACACAGCTGAAGGGAACCTCAAATGAATGTCTCACACACATAATTGAGGTTAATTTGACAAGATAGGATTAGGTGAGGTAATAAACGCTTGGGAGCCTCCTTGGTTGACATGTGGCACTCACCAATAATACAACTTAAGGATTTGACTCATCCTTTGACTCCTTGTATATCAATTTTCGATAGCCAATGATGGAGAGGGAATGACCATTTTTTCCTTCTTGCATTCTTAAGGCAAAGCAAATAGTCGAGGGGCAAAATGATAATTTTGCACCTTCAGTCTAAACTTCACTTTTCCAATTCGAAATTACCATTTAATGAGACGTTATCTAATTTTTTTTAGAATTGGAATTCTTTATTTCCAATTGCCACTTTTGAGGTTCCATTTCATGATCATTCGTCTGTCGATCGTAACTCCAGTTTGTCTCGAACTAACGGGCGGCTTTTGCAGACATTACGCGTATTGACTCTGTAATTCTCATCACTTTGAGGAAAACTCAAGTTATAATGGCTTTGATTGTCATGTAATTGCGAGGGTTCATCACTAGTTCCAACAACTTCGATTATCATAATTCGATTTAGGAAGATTTGCAAATTATACATTGGTTAAGCGGCATCACCCGCAACCCAATCGTATAACGCTAGCATTGTATTCCTTAATCGTTATTTGATCGGCCTTATTGGTTCTAAATGTTCTCTCGACAATCCTTATGGTTAAAGCATCATTTCCTTTGTCGAGTTTCCTAGGTCCACGTACCTTGTCATACGTTAACCTTTCTCCTTTTGGTCAGTTTACTCGAGATTGATCAGATCTGAGCGAGATAAAACTGAAATACATCGAAAATATATTATTATTCAACAGCCTCAAAATGGCAAGAAATTCAAAATGTCACAATAAGGGCATTTGAAATTTTCCTAAAATATTACACCTTTCTCGCTCTCATTTTTTTTAGTTGCAACATGCATGCAGTTTCCCAATAACTTATTTCATATAGAAAAATCTGTTGGAACTTTGATTTCAAAGTATCATATGAAGTTGAAGAGAAAGGAAGAGTTGTTTCGATTTGTAATAGAAATAAATGGTTGTTTCGTTTCGTCGAATCTTTTCGATAAAACCATGCGACTTCGTGACATTTCTTCAAATCCTTTCGACGAAATCATGCATTTTCGTCGACAAACCCTTTTGACGAAGCCATATATCTTTGTAACTTTTCGCTTCACTCTATATAAATAGAGCATTGACCATTGCATTAGTAATGAGTGTCAGACACGAGCATTAAATATAATTGTTATGTTCGTCATTCATTCATCATCGTCATTGTCACGCCCCGCGCCCGGGCGCGAGCATGCAAACATCCCTGCAAGCAAATCAATAATAATCTCTCGGCGGTCCCAAGATCCAAACTTACAAGTCGAGAGATGATATATAAACATAGGCATGCGGAAGCCATACTTAAACAATCCCCATACAATACATAAGTTAAGTGGGACCTGGATAGCATATAACATTCATGCATCAAAATGTACTGTTCATACAACACCGAATACTAAACCCGATAAACAAAAGGGTGACAAGGTAAACATGCAAAAAGAACCATCTACTAAGTCTGCAAGAACTGGGTCAGGTCATCATCAAAAGATTAAGCCACCAACTGCAGACTCCTAGGATGAGCTGCTGGAGTCATCCGTATCCTTTGCGTCCTCGGTCGGCTCATACTCAGAAAACATTTCAGACGGGACCTCAACGGAATCCTCCATAGCCACCTCTAACGACGGCTCAGCAAGGTCCCCCTCGGACGCCTTTAGGACTATGACCTCCTCCTCCTCCTACTCTATGGACTCCAAGGTCAGGGTCTGCTCAAACCCATTCCTAGACCCTACTACTGACTCCTCAGGCAATTCCTGCTCCGTTACAGTCTGGCACCAATCGGGTATGACACCCTGTGGTACCTCGTGGGGCTTCAGCGACATTATCTGTAAATCCCCCTTATTCTTGAACCACGCCTCGAATCTATAAGGCTTCCACTTTGGCTTACCCTCGTCCACCCATACGACTGTACATTTCCTCACATATACGTTCCCATGCCTATCCAGGAACTCATCATAATACGTCGTCATTTCCTTTGGGTCGCCAAAACGTATTGGTCACATAGCTATGGCCTAGGATTTGTAAAGTAAAGGTTTCCCCAAAAGGGGTGAGATACACATCTCAGGAAGAAAAATCTAACCCCAGGTCAGGTTGATAGTCCACTCAAGTAGTCGCATCACTCAACAGATCCAAACTCATAAACACATAGGCATAACAATCAGAATTTAATAAACAACAACATACAGAAGAAAAGCATGCATTTATGATCTTGTGTCATACTTATATGCACATGTACCCTCAGCCTGCCACTTCACCACATCCACCAACCTTAGCCTGCCTCATTCTCTAGCCCGCGAACTAGTCGCCTCAGGCTTGATCCACGTAAACGCATCAGACCGTCATCGATAACCCACGTAAACACATCATGTCCCGATGAATCTCCAAGCAAAGCTCATTAACTCATACTCCGTCCCGCGAATAATTCGCATCAGGACCGTGGCTATCTCAACCCCGCGACCACGTCGCATCAGGGTGCCACACAACCATAACTTCACCCCGCGATATTATCGTATCAGGGTATCAACTCTCGCCCCGCGTCTCATACGCCTCAAGGCCTTGCCATGCCATGCTCATGCCACAATCAAGACTTATGCTTTGACTTTCAATTCAATTGTGCACTCAGTGGCAAGTGCCAATTCAAATGCATTTCATAAATTCTGTGGCATGCAAGTAAATTAGATGACATACAGACATGGCAACCACTCAAGCACAAACAACGTCACACATATGCATCCTATAATACCTTAGGGCATATTAAAACCATCCCTTGTAATGATCTCTCATACATCGATCCAATCAATTCTCGACACATCTAATAGATTCCAATCCCCCTAGTCTCGGTTTAGGAAATCTCTTACTTTTGACTAGACAACACAGATTTCTTCTTCTTGGATCACCTAGGGTTCGGCCAACCAAGGTCCACACCCGGACTTGTCGCGCAATCTAGAGTTTCAACCAATTCGTCAAATTTCCTTGCTCAATTCCTCAATCCAACAATCCCAATCATCCATAACTTAACCCTCAACACTTCACCACATCATAATCATCAATTTGCAGCTCAAATCATCCATAATCGACCCTCCACAAATTCGGTTTGGGCTCGGTACCGAGCCGGTTCCACTCGGTTTTGTGCTAGCCGGGTCCAACCGATCCTAATCTACTCTAAATTCATCAATTATACATTATCCTACCTCTTAGAATGTCTACCTAAGGGTTGGGAGGCTCACTGTGAGTTTCGAGTCAAATGGCCACCGGATTCCTATTGAAGCTCGCCGGAACGCCCAAGGTCAGATTTCGACAGATTCTGGGAAAAATGTATAAGGCCGGTTCGCGGTCAAAAACTAATCAAATTAAACCCCAATTTTTACCACAAAATTCTACACGTCTCATCTTAATCTCCACAAAATTTGAGCCAAAAATTCCAACATTTCGACCATCAAAAGGACTAAGAACTAAACCTACCTCAGGTTGAGTCCTATTCCGTCGGCTCTCGGAAAATCTCTTGCCCAGAACTCCTCGGTGCTCCAATCGACCTGATTCTTATTGAAAGAGTTCGGCAAGACGTGGATTTTCGTCGAGGTGGTCGGCCGGCAGTCGAATGGTGGCCGGAAGGGCCGGTTGTGGGCGGCAAACGGGAGGTTTCTGGGCAGTTGGCGGCGAGCAGAAAATGAAGAGGAAGAAGAAGAAGATCTCGGTGGCTTGAGGAGGATGGGCTAGCCGAATGGGGGTGAGGAGAGAGAAAGAAAAGAGAGAGAAATTGGCTATATTCAATTTTTCAGTCAATGAAGTTGAATGTTAGGTGGGCGAATAGTTGATATGACCATGCCTCATGATCTTGTGACACTTGGCATGTTGCTTTTCCAATGAGATCCAATAGCTCCCCTTTAGTCCTTGTGCTCGGTAGCCATGGGGAATTGAAAGACCAATTTTTCCTTCCTCAATTGTAAAGGCAAAGTTCTAAGCTTAAGGGGCAAAACGGTCATTTTACCCCCGACGTTCTGAACGTCATTTTTCTCATTCCAGGATTATTCAATAGGGCGACAGCCAATCCAAATGACGTTGGAATTCTTGATTTTCTAATTCAAACTTTTTAGGACTCGTTTTTGATATTTTTTTCTATCAAACGTGATTCCAGCCTATCCCGAACTGACGGGTGGCTTTTGCAGACATTACGCGTATCGACCTTGTGATTCTCATCACGTTTAGGGCTCGTCAATTCATGGCGGCTTTGGTTGTCATGTAATTATGAGGGTTTATCACTAATCCCTATGGTTTCGATCGTCACAGTCCGATTTATGATGATTTTGCAAATCATACGCTGGTTAAACGGCATCACCCGCGCTCCAATCGTACGACACTCGCATGGAAATCCTTAATCGTTCTTAGATCGGCCTATTGGCGGTTCTAAATATCCCATTGACAATCCTTATGGTTAAAGCGTCATTTCTTATCTGAGTCGCTTAGGTCCATGTACGTCGTCACGCGTTAGCCCTTCTCCTTTGGTCAGCCTACTCAAATTGATCAGATTTGAGCAAAATACAACTAAAACACATCGCTTGATATATATAAATTTCTCATTATAAAGTCTAAAGTTGATTGAAAATCAAAATGTCACAGTCATCATTTTGTGCGACTATTCTATGAAATTGTATTCGAAGGTTTCCTTCGAAACAAGTACCAATTTCGAGGAAATGCGATCTGCTCTATCTTGGGAGGCAATTGTCTAATAATCTTGGGTACCGGTTGAGGTGATCAATTTGTCTTAAGGACACAACATTATTTCGTTAGGCTCAAATCATTCATTAACATTCTACTTACTCGTTTGCATTGGCTACTTCAATCACATTTCTCTTTATACGAACCTAGCCGATAACATTCTTAAGACAAAATTATGGTGTTTTCTTATGCTGGATTCGTATAGTTATTTTAGTTGTACGCATTCTGTTATGGCGTTTTCCCATGTAGCTACTTCAGTCCCGTAATGCTCCCAAATCTCTTTGACTAATGGAATCATTTTATTCCTTAAGACTTGCTAGGTTCGTCTGATGAAAATTATGTTTTATTACATATTTGCATTCTTCTCGATGATATGAGAAAAATGAATGGTCGCATTCGATGTTCGATTCTATCATTGGTATCAGAGCCTTGGTTAAAATATATGCCTTATTTTCTATTGAGTTTTGGCTTGTTGCTTTGAGATTACTGCATGTATCTTTCAAGACAAACAGAGTTTGCAAGACTTGTTTAGAGGTTATAGACCACAATAACATTCGGCGATTTTCTCAAAAACTCTATGCAATTAATTTTATTTTATTTTATTGCATGGTGAGATAGATCTCGTTCAGACATGAAAAACGCATTGTAGTAAGCCTTCGAGAAGCCATACGCATTGGATGTGTAAAGAAAGTAAATTGAAGCGTGGGACGAACAGTAAGAATTTGGACCACTGTTTCGACAAGTAGTGGAGAAATGAAAAAAAATAAAAAAAATAAAAAAGGTGAAGTGTTCTCATGGGATCAACATTAGATGAACAGTGGAGAATTTTGTCCACTGGTACAATGAACAATGCATAAATTTAAAAAAAATGGTAATAAGCCATCGGGAACGTCGTACACATTGGATACGCAACGGAAGTGAATTGTTGTGTTGGATTAACTCTGAAGAATTTTTGCACTTCAGTGAATAGTAATAATAAAATAAAATAAAGGGGCCAATAGTTGTAAGGTTTCGCATGTCCAGTCAAACGCGTGTGTGCACGCAACTGTGCACGTGCCTATGCACGGTGTTGCATTATGTAAGTGCAGAATGTGGATGTGCGTCACATGGCACTATACATGAATAGTGCACTGGTGTGGCTTATAGTTTTAGGCCATTTTTTTTATTTACCATTGTGCTATGGATGTTTATTTTACGATCCTGTCATTATACATTTATTTATTGATCTATCATTTTCGAGTAATCTATACATACTTAATTATTTAGAGATTAGTCACAATATATCTAATTATGTCAAATTGTATGTTTAGAATTTGGTTTCAGTTCAAAGCAAACTCGAACAATAGTAGGAGATTATGTTATCTTATATCTCACATTTGATTTTGGTTGATGGATATAAAATTATTAGAATGCATATGAAATCATATATATGTGTATTTTTCAAGGGTATGTTGGGTAATTTTCCTGGCTTCGACATCTATAACGTCTATTGCGTCTATCCCAACTCTTGAAGAGAAGGTAGAAAAGTTCAATGGTATGATTTTTAAGCGATACGATAGAATATGATTGTTCTATGTCACGACATTGAATTTGGCAAGGTTCCTCAATAAGGATGCTCTTAAGTTGGATGAAGAAAAGACAAACATGAAAGTATTGTTGTTGTAGATATGTGAAAGCATTTTGACTTCCTGTGTCACAACTAAATCTTCAATGATCTAGACAATTTCCTCTATAACGTTTATATCCTATTGAAAACGGTTAAGGAATTATGGAAAAGTCTGGATGAGAAATACAACGCATAATATGATGGATTAAAAAGATTCATCATTAGCAAGTTTCTTGACTTAAAAATGGTTGATTTCATAACCGTCCTAATTCAAATCCTGAAAACTCCAAGGATTATGCATAACATTGATGCCGCATATATGATTCTAAATTAATCATTTCAAATGGCTACTCTAAATGAATCATTTCAAATGGCCGCTTTCATTAAAAGGCTACCACTGTCTTGAAAAGATTTCAAGAATTATCTCAAAGTGTGGGACAAGAAATGTTATGTGTATTGGTAAGACAACTTCTTTCTAGTGAAATTATCACAATTGACTATGTGAAATCAAAGGATAATATTGTGAATCCATTAACAAAAGGCCAAACTAGAGAGATGTTTATGGAAACATCAAAGATAAGTTTTAAGGCCATAAATATGTCATCATAACGAAAACTCTACCTAGTTGATTGGAGATCTCAAGAGCTAGGTCCAAAGGGACAACCAAGTTATGAAGGCAGTGTAGAGTACTATGAAGTTTTCTATTCATTACTGTATATAGACAGTACTAATATATGAAGGTTAAGCATGAGCTTTTAATGATTCTGAATTGAGTATGTGATATACTGCATATTCAGAGATCACCTATGTTAGTGGGAAATGAGGGCTGCTTCTATGAGAATTGAAATGGCCGAATTCTTTAAAGCACTCGTGAGATCAGGCGGTGTTCATGGCCAAAACGAACACAACAGTGAGAATCAACTTTATTCGAGGGAAAGTTGTGTGTTTTCTATTGTCTAGGCTTATACTAAAGGTACACAGTTCAAAGACATCGAGTCTACTGAGTGACCAAGTAAGTCCGATAAGTCTCCACTAGGGTAATTTCAAAGTTTCAAACTACTTATCTCGATGCAACGATCTCTCATGGAATATTCGCACATTGCATGTTGTGCATTCATGAAAAGTTTTGATAGTTGAAATTCTCATTCATACGGAAGATTGTTGGAATTTTGATTTCAAAGTCCCATATGAAGTTGAATGAGAAATGAAGAGTTTGTTTCGGTTCATAATAGAAATAAATAGTTGCTTCTATTCTCGAATGTTTTTTTATGAAACCATGCGACTTCGTGACATTTCATCGAATCCTTTCGACGAAATCGTGCCTTTTTGTCAACAAGCCCTTTCAATGAAAACATATGTCTTCATAACTCTTCTCTTCACTCTCTATAAATAGCGCATTGACCATTGCATTAACAATGAGTATCAGACACGAGCATTAGATATAATTATTATGTTCGTCATTCATTCATCATCGTCATCATTTTGTGCGACTATATCATGGAATTGTGTTCAAATGTTTCCTTTGAAACAAGTACCGATTTCAAGGAAAGGCAATCTGTTTTATCCTAGGAGGCAATTGTCCAAGAACCTTGAATATCGGCTGAGGGGACAAATTTATCTTAAGGACATAACGTTATTTCGTTGGGTTTGGATCATTCATTAACATTCTATTTACTCGTTTACATTGGCTACATGTTAGTCTTTCAATCACATTTCTCTTTATACTAACTTAGCCGATAACAAAATCAATAAAAAAAAAATTCTACAAACAATCAAGATTTGTAATTGTAAATGTATTAAGGACTCATACCATCACGCTCCGATCGTCGGGACCGCAACAACTCTACCAAATCATCTCAGGTCATAAAGGACGACGTCTCAAGCATGTTATCGATCCATTAATTTTATTATCTTTTAATTAGCACAAGCGAAACATGCTACTCCCAAACAGTTATAAAATCTATAGGGATAGAAAGGCAAGAAAAATACAATAGTGATATCAAACAACTTATCAAACGACCTTTTTAATTATTTATTGTTAATCCTAGAAAGAACGTATATACAAGTCCTACATTAGGGCCACTTCTTATAATCCTAAAAATATACCAAATCACGATTAGGGTTAATACTACTCTGTGCTACTTAAAAAAGATCTATGCCCACTTCCGGCTCTCCATAGCTAAAGGCCTAAAGATGGTTAATAACAACGGGGTGAGATATAAAATATCCGTGAGTCAACGCCTAAATCCAAGTAGGATATTGACTCGCTCAACGCATCCTAAACATGAAGGATAATATCATTGGCAGATCAATAGCATACTGTTAAATATGTCTCGAGTTCAAATCGTCCGTGAATATATATTTTGGTTTAAATATTCAATATTTGACCGAAACAATTGTGGCATGTTTTGGACGAGTTTTAATTGCGAATTTGATATCTGCATTAGAAGACAAAAGATGTGACTCAAATATTATATATTATTTGGGTAGATATTTGGTCCAAGAAAGGAAACAAAAGAGTAAGGGTTTTTTTTCTTGTCTGCATCCCGCAATAGCCGTGAGGTATATAGAGATCCAAAAAGAGAAGATTTAGCAGACTCTCTTTTGTGCTCATTCCAAGACACAGCCGCACGAAAAGAAGAGGAGCAGTACGGTCGAGATTTACGCCTCGTTCGTGAGTTTATTTTAGTTTTATTTTATATTCAATTGAGAGTTGTCTATTTATAAACACTGGGTTTGGGTATAATCTAGGTGCGGGAAACACGAGCGTATTGAGCGATTGTAAATCCGATTCTCTGATTATAGTGAATTGTTCTTGCTGGCTCTCCCCGTGGATGTAGGTACCGACATTCGAACCGAACCACGTTATATCTGGTGTTATTTATTGTTCATCATTATTATTTCTGGGCTTTTGCGTTGACGTATTTGCAAGATCCTGGTAGTTTTCACGTTAGAATTACAACAATTGGTATCAGAGCCAAGTTAGATTTCTAGATTGTGATTTAGGGCTTTTGTTTGTCTGATTATTATCTGGAAATTCTGTTGTTGCAATTATATCTGGGGTGAAAGCTGAAATTGAGAAATTTAACGGAATGAACAATTTTGGGTTTTGGAGCCTCAAGATAGAGGCGTTATTGACAACTCAAGGTTTGGCAGAAGCATTAGAGGGCAAGGTTAAGTTGCCCGAATCGATGAAAGATGCTGATAAAGATGTATTGATTAGGAAAGCTAGGGGTGTAATCCTGTTGAATTTATCGGATGAAGTGTCGATAGAGGTAGGCGAAGAAAAGGATACCGCAACATTGTGGGCAAAGCTTTAGTCGCTCTATGTAAAGAAGGGTTTGAACAATTGCTTGTACATGTTGAAGAAGATGTTCCAGTTCAAATATACTGAAGATACGTCTATCAGAACCCACCTAGACGAATTTAATAAAATCATGATGGATCTGAAGAATGTCGGTAAGACTCTTGAAGATGAAGAGCAGGACATGATGTTGTTGGTTTCTTTACCAGAGTCATGGGAGCATTTTACTGATTCTCTATTACAGGAGCGTACTATGATTACCTCAGAAGAGGTAAAGTCCGCCTTGTTTTCTAAAGAGTGGCAGCGAAAGTTACTAGATGACAGTCCGGCGCAGGATGTAGCGCATGGACTAGTGATTCGGGGTAGATAGCAACAGCGGGGGTCCAGCAGCAGCAGAGGTAAAAGCAGGTCTAAATCATGCCATAGAAAATCCAAGGGACACGTGAAGTGCTTTGAATGTCACGAGGAGGGGCACATCAGGAGAGATTGTCCTAAGCTGAGAAACAGAGATGATAAGCAGAAAGCCACAATCAGTGTGGCGAACATTGCTGAGGAGAGCACTAGTGATGCAGAGGCTGTTTTGTGTGTGACTACAGGTTCGTCAAGAGACGAATGGATGCTAGATTCGTGGTGTTCTTATCATATGACGCCTCATAGGAGCTGGTTTACTACTTACCAGACTGCAGATGGTGATAGAGTTCTGTTGGGGAATAACGCAGCTTGCAAGGTTGTTGGGATAGGGACAGTTCGGATTCAGATGCATGATAGTGTGGTTCGCACACTAACAGACGTGAGGCATGTACTAAAGCTCAAGAAGAACCTTATTTCTCTAGGGACACTCGATCATATCGGGTGTAAGTACACCGCTGAAGGTGGAATACTGAAGATTTCTCGAGGTGCCATGACAGTGATGAAAGGGAAGAAAGTGAGTTCTCTCTATCATCTACTGGGAGAGACTGTGACAGGAGCTGCTGCAGTTTCATCAGGTGAGTCAGATTCTGATTTAACTCGTTTATGGCATATGCGTTTAAGGCACATGAGTAAGGCAGGTATGACAATGCTGAGTGATGGAGGGTTGTTAAAGGGTCAGAAGACAAGTAAGTAAGACTTATATAAGCACTGTATCTTTGAAAAGCAACGCAGGATTAAGTTTACTACAGGTATTCATTCGACCAAGCAACCGGTTGAGTATATTCATTCAGATGTCTGGGGTCCGTCTCCGGTTCCTTCGAATGGAGGTGCCCGTTATATGCTCACATTTATCGACGATTATTCAAGGAAAGTATGGGTATACTTTCTAAAGCACAAATCTGATGTGTTTGATCAGTTCAAGAAATTTAAGACATTGATTGAGAAGCAGTCAGATAAACAAATCAAGTGCCTAAGAACCGATAACGGTATGGAGTTCTGTGGTAAAGATTTTACCGAGTTCTGCGAAAGAGAAGGTATTATTAGACACCGCACAGTACCTGGGACACCACAGCAGAATGGCGTAGCAGAACGGAAGAATAGAACTTTACTTGAGCGGGCTCGGGGCATGTTATCTCATGCTGGAATAGGCAAGGAATTTTGGGCCAAAGCAGTGAACATGGCGTGTTGCCTGATTAATCGATCTCCATCATCTGCTATTGAGTGGAAGACTCCAAAGGAAGTATGGTCGGGAAAAACTGTTGATTACTCCGAATTACGAGTATTTGGATGTCCTGTGTATGCTCATACTAGTGATGGTAAGCTTGAGCCGAGATCAAAGAAGTGCATATTTCTGAGTTATGCACATGGGGTGAGAGGCTACCGGCTGTGGTGCACTGATCCCAGATTACCCGGTTTTATAATTAGTAGAGATGTAATTTTCGATGAGACTGCAATACTTCGACAGAGGAGTCCTGAGACACTACCAGCAGAGCAGACAAATCATGGTGTCAGTAGTGAGGTGGAGCTTCAGGTGGAGACTTCGGAGACCTCAGAGGTAACAGATGTTGAGACTACAGATGAGGCCGCAGTTCCTGAAGATGGTGATAGTCAACAACCAGTACAGTCACAGCATATTCTAGTTAAAGGTAGACAACGGAGGCAAATAAAACCACCGGTACGTTATGGTTATACAGATATTGCTTATGCTTTGACTGTAGGTGACGAGGTGGAGACAGATGAGCCTTCGTCTTATTCTGAGGCGATGGCTAATTATGAGTCGTCGCAGTGGTTAGGGGCTATGAGTGAAGAGATGGAATCACTCCATCGAAATTAGACATGGGGGCTAGTTAAAGTACCCAAAAGTCAAAAGATCATTAGAAGCAAATGGGTCTACAAACGGAAAGAAGGCATTCTCAGTGTCTAGGCAGCAAGGTATAAGGCGAGACTTGTGGCGAAAGGATTTACAAAACGGGAGGGCATTGACTATAATAAAGTATTTTCTCCTGTGGTAAGGCATACTTCTATTCGTATTTTACTTGCCTTAGTTGCTGCACGGGATCTCGAGTTAGAGCAGCTTGATGTAAAGACGGCTTTTCTTCATGGTGAGTTGGAGGAGCAGATTTACATGAGGCAACCAGAGGGATTTATTATTCCGGGTAAGGAAGATCATGTTTGCTTATTAAAGAAATCTTTGTATGGGCTGAAACAGTCTCCTAGGCAGTGGTATAAGCGTTTTGATGCTTTCATGACTTGTCAGGACTATTCTAAGAGTTAGATGGATAGCTGTGTTTATTTTAGGAGACTGGATGATGGGTCTTTGATATATCTATTGCTATATGTTGATATGTTGATAGCGGCTTAGAATATGTCTGATATTGATGCGCTGAAAAGGTAGTTAAGTGCTGAGTTTGAGATGAAAGATTTAGATGCTGCAAAGAAAATATTGGGAATGGAGATTTTGCGTGACAGGAATGCAGGATTACTACGTCTGTCTCAAAAGAAATATATTGAGAAGATTGTAGCACGTTTTAATATGCAGTCAGCGAAGTCTGTGAGTACACCATTAGCGAAGCACTTTAAACTTTCAGTTAAATTCTCACCGCAGACTGAGGAGGAGGAGGAACATATGTCCCGTGTTCCATATTCTAGTGCAGTGGGTAGTATTATGTATGATATGGTATGTACTAGGCCTAATATTTCACAAGCTGTCAGTGTAGTTAGTCGTTATATGAAGCGTCCTGGTAAAACTCATTGGGAAGCTGTGAAATAGATCCTCAGATATTTGAAGGGGACAACAGACGTTAGCATAGTGTACTGGAGGGACAATGATGGATGTGAAACCACTGGTTTTGTGGATTCTGATCATGCAAGTGATTTGGATGAGTGCAGGTCTTTAGCAGGGTACTTGTTTATGCTTGCAGGTGGTGTAGTTAATTGGAAGGCGTCCCTACATGACTACGTGGCCTTGTCGTCGACTGAGGCGGAGTAGATGGCACTGACCAAGGCGATATGGTTACAGAGTTTGCTCTTGGACTTTGGGTTGGATCATAAAAGTGTTGACATATACTGTAACAATCAAGGTGCGATATTTCTGGCGTATAATCCAGTTTACCACAAGCGAACGAAACATATCAATATTATGTACCACTTCATCCGAGATATCTTAGCGAAAGGTAAGATTGTTGTGAGAAAGATAGCTACAACAGAGAATCCATCGGACATGATGACTAAGTCTGTTACTTTGGCAAAGGTCAAGTTTTGCTTGAGCACTATTGACGTCTGTGGAGAGTGACCGCCTTTCAGGGCGATGGGAGAGCAACATGGATGATGAGCACTATGAGTTGACTTTCAAACATCGAGTCAAGATGGAGAATTATTAAATATGTCTCGAGTTTAAATCGTCCGCGAATATATATTTTGGTTTAAATATTCAATATTTGACCGAAACAATTGTGGCATGTTTTGGACGAGTTTTAATTGTAGATTTGATATCTGCATTAGAAGACAAAAGATGTGACTCAAATATTATATATTATTTGGGTAGATATTTGGTCCAAGAAAGGAAACAAAATAATAAGGATTTTTTTTCTTGTCTGCATCCTGCAATAGCCGCGAGGTATATAGAGATCCAAAAAGAGAAGATTTGGCAGGCTCTCTTCTTTGTTCGTTTCAAGACACAGCCGCACGAAAAGAAGAGGAGCAGTATGGTCGAGATTTACACTTCGTTTGTGAGTTTATTTTAGTTTTATTTTATATTCAATTGAGAGTTGTCTATTTATAAATACTGGGTTTGGGTATAATCTAGGTACGGGAAACACGAGCGTATTGAACGATTGTAAATCCGATTCTCTGATTATAGTGAATTGTTCTTGCTAGCTCTCCCCGTGGATGTAAGTACCGACATTCGGACCGAACCACATTATATCTGGTGTTCTTTATTGTTCATTGTTATTATTTATGGGCTTTTGCGTTGACATATTTGCAAGATCCTGGTAGTTTTCGCGTTAGAATTACAACAAATACGACTCATGCTATGCTCTAACTACGACATGATCAAGTATAAAATCATAGTGAACCATCAATCACATGTAAACTTACCCCGCCTTGGCCTACGCATAAACAATTTATATATAACATGCAGTTAATTGCATACAGCCAAGACATATGATCAGAATAATTATCATAGTCTCACACACAACGCCTCACACATGTTCCAATTAGAGGCTATTAGGCCTGGCACACTAGTCAGTTGGTGCCCTTCTGGCATGACCAGGCATCGTCCCTTACTTTTGGCGATGACGTCCAATAGTCCATGTGACTCCGCTCGACAAGACAGAAGACAATGACTGTCGATATGGCACGACACTATCGGGAATCCCTATAGCTGCGATCGACAACCGATTAGTCAAAAAACAATGACTATTGTGCATCCGATCAATCAGAAGACAATGATTATCAAGAATATTCGATTGATTAGAAGACAATGATCGTCGGGAACCCATTATATTACCACACGAGCACGCCAAACAATCAAGCCAGTTTCATCTTTACATTTAGTCAAATGCTCACACGATCGTGCTCAAAACTTGGTTAATGCCATTTTTCATGCTTAAAGTTCAGTCCACACGCGGTCACATAAGTACACATACTGTCTACCAAACTTTGTATCTATAAACAGGTAATCAGATGTTGCATCCACATATAGAAACAAGGCATATAGCAATCACCAATCAGTCACCCAATTATAATATCCATCCATTAATAATTAATTATTAATTATCTCGATCACATTTAGTTAATTTGTCTCGATTAATTAATCCAAATTTCAAATAATGATACTCATATAAGATCTAGCTTACGCAAAACAATCAATCATTAAATGCACATCACAATCCATAGTCAGCAGATAATCACCCAATAATATTATAGTAATAATGCAATAATTATCGAGTAATAATCATCTACTAATTAATTAATAATTAGTTATTTATCCAAATCATATTTAATTAATCCAACTTGATTAATTAATCTAGATTTCAGTTAATATTACCAAAATATTTAATGAGCTCGATTCAGATAAATAATTCGATCATAATTAAAACAAACATATGTGACGCTTGTTAATTATTCTAATCCTTAAACGTAGTTAATGACTTATTCGGAGTTTAGGATTTAACTCACAACTTCCTATGGACGGTGTCGCGTCGGGCACAATGGCAACGACAATCAAGATTCGCGGATACGAGCCACGAATCTGAGCCTGTAGTGGTCAACGGAAAATACAATCGAGCTCACAAGTCGGTACGAGATTTCGTGTCGCAGTCCAAGTCAACGACCCATTGGGCAGAGTCGGCTACTTTGGGTCACATGATCGAGTTTAGGTCGATATCGCGGCAACTTGCGGGGAGGCTGTCCAGCGGAATAACAGCAGCTGGTAGCTTCGGCGGAGGTGTCGGGTCAGTAAACCGGCGGCTGTACAGTGCTGGTGTGATGAAACGGACGCCGGGGAGCTCGAGTCAACGTTGTCCATGGCAAGAGGGGGCGTCTGGTGACCTCGGAATGGTGAACACCAGACTCGCGCGGCTGAGTGGGCTGAGGGTGGTGCGCCGGCTCGGGGGTCTCGGATCTGGACCATCGGATTGGCCTTGAGCTCGGATGAGGCCACTGGCTTCGGTTTGGGGGATTGTGGGGGTGGTTTTGGGGCTCTGCTCAGGCAGATCGGCGGCCAAGCAGCGGCGTCAGGCTGATACGGCGACGGGCCTTGGATTCTCGGGTTCAAAGGCAGAAGAGCTTCAGGCTCAGTCTTTTGGCGGCACAGTAGCGGTTTCAGTTGACGTCGGCTCGCGGCTGCCAGAGCTTGACGATGGCTGGAGGTGGCGACGAGGTGGAGGAGTGGTGGTGTCGTGCTGAAGCTAGTCGGGCGCGAAGTGCAGAAGGAGGAGTCGCAGAACTGAAATGACAGAAAAAAGAGACGAAGAAGAAAGAAGCGAGAAGCAGAAGCCGAGCGGAAGAACACTTCGTCCAGGAGAGGATGTTCCTGTCGCGTCGCAGGGGGGACGTAAGACGTCGTCAAAAGATGAGATCATCACAAATAAAAGAAGAAGGAAGTAATACAAAGTGGGGGCCACTTTTATCTTCTTAAAAAAGATACTCTACAAAATCTTCCGCTGATGGTGGCAGAGAACTTGGGAAAAGAAGAAAAAAAAAAGGCTAAGAGAGAGAGGAATTCGGCTTCGCGCCCCGGGGGTTGTTTATTCGGTTGAAACCCAACTTTGAGGGACCCACCATTCCAACTCTCTTCACATTTTCAGTCAAAATAAGTCAAGATGGGGCCCTCATTTTTTTTTTTTCGCTTCTCACTTTCTGAGTTGGGATAATTCCGACCATGATAATACTTCTGGCTTCTAACAATAAATGGATTTTTCAGCATTTACTTTGAATTTTCAACTTTTAATTTGAAGTAGAAGTTTAATTTTCAATTTTTACTTCAAAATTTGATTTCTGATAGAGAAATATGTTTGACAAGGATAAAAAAAAATGCTTGAAACATTATTAAAAAAATATTCGATTGTGGCGATTGGCGACGGTGGCCGTCCACGAGAATGACTTCTCAAATGAAGAAGTCAAAAAAATTTAATTCTCAAAATTAGCTAAAAATCTTACCATAATAGAAAATATTGTTAGACGTAGAAAATCCTACCATAAGTCAATTTTTTTACCAAACGATTTTCTACTTCAAATTGGGTTTTACCAAACACATTTTCCTGTCAGAAATTTTGGTAAGGAAATGGAAAAAAAAAAAAGCATTACCATGCAACACCTAAGCCCAAGCATAAATGGGAAAAAGGGGACGGGAAAATGACAAAAAAGGCCTCAACTGCCATTACTTTCTCAATTAAGGGCCCAAATTGAAATTTGTGCCAAAAAAGGGCCCTAACTTCAATTTTTGCGTCAAGAAGGGCCCTTACTTATGTTAATTTCATTTTTCTTTTTTTTTTCTTTTTCTGTTTGCATTATTTTAATTTTTTTTTAATTTTTTCTTTTTCTTTTCTTTTCTTTTCCTCTCCTCTTCCCACCCCTCCTCTTCCTGTCCCTCCCCTCCCCTGCAACTCCAGCCACTCCCCTACAACTCAGCCAATCGCCATAGGCCGGCGACCGGCCAGAGGCGCGGCCAGATTGGCCGCCTCACCTGACTATGGCAGGGGTCAATCTCACCGTTGTTGGGCAAGGCAACAATAGCGAGGCCGAGCCCCGCCATGGCCGGGCGAGGCTCGGCCTCGCAAGCCCAACCATGGCGAGGCTCGACCTCGCTCGACCATGGCAAGGAAGCGACGGCGGTCGCAATTCCAAGATCTAGGCTAGAAAAGAGTGCAAAAAAGATGGATTCTCAAGGAATGGCCGATGAGGGGCGTCGATAAAGGTGGTGGTCAATGCAATTGAGACTGTCGCGGGAGCTCAAGCGCTAGTTAGGCAAGCCCGAGCTCACCAGATCTAGTAGATCTTGGCCATGGCATGGAGCTCGAGCTTGCCAAATCGATTGGCGAACCTCGAGCTCAGCCGAGGTCGAAGAACTTCTGCCTCGCTGGCCTCGGCGGAGCTTGAAGCTTGCTGATCTGGCAATTCCCCAGCTCGCCAGCCATGGCTGAGCTCGAGCTCGCCTGGACATGGCAAGCTCGTGGCTTGCCGGCCTCAATGCGAGCCCGAGATTGCCAAGACTAGCCGCCTTGAGCTTGCTGGATCGAGTCATGGCCATCACTGAGGGCTTGAGGAAGAAGGATGGAGTATAGACGGAACGACACCAGAGAAGAAGGAGCGGTAGCCTGCAGGGGAGGGGTTGAAGTTGTAGGGGAGGGGAGGGACGGGAAGGGGAGGGCAGAGGAGAGGGAAAGAAGAAAAAAGAAAAAGAAAAACTTATAAAAAATATTAAAATAATGCAAACATAAAAAAAAATTACAATTAAAACAAGTTGGGGCCCTTCTTTGACACAAAAAAAATGAAGTTGAGGCCCTTGTTTGGCACAAATTTTAGTTTGAGCCATTAATTGAGAAAGTAAGGGCAGTTGACGCCCTTTTTTGGCATTTTCCCAAAGGGGATTTTCGGCCGAAACAAGAGAAATGAGGTCCACCAAATGAAATTCAAACTATTTAATAGCCTTGTCTTCACTAAGTAAAATGAAGGGCAAAAGAGTAGTTTCACAAATAAGTGTAGGACGGTCATTTGAGTCGATCGACCGAGGATAAAATTGAAATTTCTGCATTTAAGGTTCGATAAAAATTGAATTTACGCGCCATGCCATGAGTCTCGGTATTACGAGTCGAAGTTTGACGATTCAAACTCGACTTTTTTTTTTTGCAAATGTTGCGGAACACCAATCATCGCCTTATAAGTTCTCAAAATTAAAATTTACTTTCCACGCTGAAATTCATAATTCCTTACAATTAACTAGATTTCATGACCTCACACATACACGTTTTGTCTAATATAAGTATATTCAAATTTTCCGTCATACAATTTTCCCGACCCCACTCTGAACCTAAAATATCTGTCCCCGCACCGATGACTTTCAACCTTTCTTGAACTATGAGATTTAAGATGTGAGCCCGACTACGAACATGCAAAAAAAATTCCCAAGTAATGGGAATTTCATCGCGCCTGTTGCCATTTTAAAATTGGCATAACCAAATGTGGTAGAAAACATTTTTATGAGTGATTTTAATATTATTTATTGAGGTGACTACAGGCTTCTCTAGGCTATTTCTGATTCACGGTGTTCGATATCAAATTATTGTGAGACAATGTTATGGCCGTGCCCAAATGTTAGCAATTTGATAACCGATGATAGTTGATAAAGGTATTTGATTGTACCAGAGTACTCCAATCGGAATCCGAAAGAGAGATTAGGGTTTCATATTATTATTATTTTGGTCGGAAGTATCTTTACGAAGCTCTATTTATTTTGTGAAAAATAAATAATTTAATAAATAATCATTAGTATTGCTTGTAATAATTAGCCAATGATAACTGTTTTTATTATCACAATAAATGATATTTAAAAAAATTCGTGAAAGATAAAAATATTTTCCGATGGCTATATAAAAACTTATTTTTATAAAAAGTTTTTTTCAAAATTAGTATTGTTTTTTGGGTCAGAAAATTATTTCAATTTCGTATTTGTAATCGATATTTCTAAATCAGTTCATTTTCCACTCAACTGTCGGAGCTGTCTTCCATCTACCTTCTTCACCAAGGTTTCCGATTCCGCGCTTCCAAATCTCCGATTCCCTAGGGATTCTCCATCCCCCAATCTGCTCTCTCTCTCTCTCTCTCTCTCTCTCTCTCTGGTTTTATAGTTTTGCTTGGATTCGTTCTTCGCAGTCTCGTTTGGAGACTCATGATCACTTGTGGTCGACATCATTTCGCCATTGCATTCCGACGGTTAACTTGGAGTCAATAGTCCTCGGATCTGTTTGCGCTCTTCCCGGAGGGATTGCGCCTTGGTTGTTGGCTTTTCGAATCTTGAGTTTCGAACTGTGAGGTTTTACTCTGTTTACGTTGTTGTTAGTAGAAACAGTTTGGAAATGGGAAATTTCTGCTTCGGAAGCTTGTTGATATGCTCTTTGCAAAGTTTAGTTGTAGAATTAGAGTCATTTGAGGTTAAAATTCCAGGTGCGGGTAGATCAAGCTGGGTTAGTGATTGTCCTAATACGATCATGCATTGTGTTTGAACTTGTTTTGATTATTTTGAGTAATTCTCTGTTGGATTAGTTATTGTCCTGCCGGAACAGTTAATGGACTATACTTTGGCCTTGCGGAAGAGAAATTTTCCTAGATTTTATTGCATTGGTGGAGCTGGTTTAGATTCCCAATTGTTACGTGCAGATATTGCATTTAGTGTTGAGAACCAGATTGTGGAGATATGGGGGCGAATGAGAGGAAAACAATTTATTTAGAACAAGGATGGGAGTTCATGCAAAAGGGTATAATGAAGCTCAAGAACATCCTTGAAGGGCTTCCTGAGACTCAGTTCAGCTCGGAAGACTACATGATGCTCTACACGTATGCCTCAATTCTGCTTTGCGACTTCAGGAGTTGTGATACTTAGAACTGTTCTCCTAATGTCTTGTTTGGTTTGCTAATAGTTGATTTTTGTCCCTAATCCTACTGGCAGTACAATTCACAGTATGTGTACTCAAAAGCCTCCGCATGATTACTCCCAACAACTGTATGACAAATACAGAGAATCTTTTGAAGAGTATATCATTTCAATGGTGAGGAATATTTAGTGTCCACAAGTCCCTTTTTCTGTTTTATGGATTGATTTTTTTCCCTTGAGTTTGTTTCATTAGCTTTGGATGTCTGGAATACTTGAAGGTGTGATATGGAATTAAAGAAGTTTTATCTAGTGCTGTTGTTGGAGTTACATTTGTGTATATACTATTGACTTTCTCAATGGCTGTTGTAATGGTTGGGTTTTTACTTCTTTCCTTTTGCTTGCATTGCCGATGTATTACTTTTGTATTGTATGGATGTGTCTCCATTTAAAAATTCACAACAGTGTCCTTCAGTTTTGTGGAAATTTTTTGGTTGTTCTTCCTCATCAGAGCCTATCACTTTGTCTCTATGTATTTCCTGATTGCTCTTGTGAATTTTAGAAAAGGTAGTAATTTAAGATAGAAGAAATGTGACATGAGGTGAAAGCTTGAGTGATTTTTGGAGAATAGATAGTATTGACCAACTGAGATTACATTAAATGGCTCAACAAAGAGTCAGTTGTGAGAAGAAATCCGATAACAGGGTTCCTGAAAGAATATAGATAAAAACAAATTGTGCGAAGGAGTCTGTTACAGCTTTAGGGAGTCAATATATTTATCAGCGAAGAGTTCTTTTATTGCTGCAACTCAGATGTAATCTTGGGAGAGGTATCTCATTTCTCTGCTCTACTTCCAAGCTAATATAATACGGCCAAACTTATGGCCAGTTAAGTTGATGGAAATAAAGAAATGGTTGAAGTTTGCTGCTTTATGGGGGGTAGTCTTATGTAAGGTAGCTTTGTCCAATATGTTAATATGCCTTATCTACGACTCCGCATGGTTATTCCTGTTTTCGTAATCAATCAAAGCCTCCATGGTTTCATTGATTCGTATTTGTAGCCCATGATTCTAGGGTTTCGCCATTTACCATTTTATACTTCGGGATATCGGAGTTATTGAGGAATTGCACAATCTCTCCTGGCCTCCTTGTTTATTACCCATATTTAGCTTATTGGTGAGGATATAATTTATATGTACTTCTGTCATTTATATAGCTGCTGCTGTCATTTTGCTCATCAATTTTTTTGGGGGGGTCTAAATTTTGCTCATTAATTGAAAATCTGCTTTTGCTTACAACTTAGGTATTGCCATCATTAAGAGAGAAGCATGACGAGTTTATGTTGAGAGAATTTGTCAAAAGGTGGGCAAATCATAAGGTTATGGTCAGATGGCTTTCTCATTTCTTCTATTATTTAGATCGCTACTTCATTGCAAGGAGATCACTGCCACCCCTTAATGCGGTTGGGCTGACCTGCTTCCGTGAACTGGTATGTCTTCTATACTATGTTTTAAATTCGCTGATCACTTTATATATGTATATATCCATAGTTTTTTAGGGATTTAGCTTAGATTGCACACTAGGATAGTTGTTGCCTTTAGACAATTCGTAATTGATTTTTATGTTGACGCTGATATAGTCATTTTCAGTTTCCTCCATAGATGCCACACTAATATTAGACTTTTGTATACTCTTTGCTGTTTTAAAGGTGTATCAAGAGTTGAAGGTGAAAGTAAGGGATGCTGTGATCTCATTGGTATGTGTTCATTTAGCTACAGTCCCTTTCTGTCTTCAATGTTTTTGCTTAATTAGCTAACAGAAATCATTTACATTAGATTGATCAAGAACGTGAAGGCGAGCATATTGATCAAGCTTTGTTGAAGAATGTATTGGATATATTTGTCAAAATTGGCATGGGACAGATGAATTATTACGAAAATGATTTTGAAGCAGCTGTGCTAAAAGGTACTGCTGCTTATTATTCTCGTAAAGCTTCAAGTTGGATTCTAGAGGCCTCCTGTCCTGAATATATGTTGAAGGTGAATAAGAATTTATTACCTTTCTAATCATTGACATCTTGATGATGATGATGATATCTCATAAGGTTTGATGTTTGATATTGGGATTTCCAGGCAGAGGAGTGCCTAAAACAAGAGAAAGATAGGATTTCTCATTACTTGCATTCTAGCAGTGAGCCCAAGCTACTAGAGGTTTGTCCCTTCACTTGTGTCAACTTTTTTGATTTTATGGTTATTCTGGCAGAACAACTTCGGCAATTGACTATGACTATGGTTTATATCTTTTATTCTTGTTTGGATTTTGAATATTCAATATCCGGATGGAATTTGACATAGATAATTTTTTTTAGTTTTGCTACTATAATCTTTTTGCACTTTCTTTCAGAAAGTTCAACATGAGTTGTGGTCTGTATATGCAAGCCAATTTCTTGAAAATGAGTATTCAGGATATCATGCATTACTCAGAGATCATAAGGTATTCTGGCTCCTCTTTTGTCCCATTTTTGATCATCTGGTCCTATATATTTTTGAGTTGTTTTTACCTACCAAGTTTTCTGATGCTGTTTAGGTTGAAATTTTGTCAAGGTTGGTCAGGGTTTTCTCAAAAATACCAAAAGCCTTGGATCCTCTCGCTAAATTATTTAAGCAGGTCCGTTATCTATCATCCATATTGCATCCGCATTAGATTACACTTGCCTTTGTCTTCATTTACCTTGTTTTATACCTGATATTTCAGCATGTCACTGACGAGGGCATTGCCTTGGTCAAACAAGCAGAAGATGCAGCTGGAAGCAAGAAGGTTGGTATATTTGTCTCTCAATTTATGAGTCCATGGTTTTTGGCTTTTTCTTATGGATTTGCAGAATTTCTTCTCTAGTTCAGTCAAATGACCATAGACTCCTTCCATTCTTCTGTATAGTTGGATCGTTGTCGGACACTGAATTTGCTTGCCTTACTCAACAGTTTCTGCTCTCTTGTCCAAAAAGTCAATTCTTAGGAAATCTCGAATCAGAATCCTTCAGTGGTGTCTCTATGATACAGAATCAATTGAGTAAACAGAGGGAGAGTTCCAAATTTTCATATTCTATTAAGATGGCGAGAAAAAACAATGATTGCAATGCCATACTTTGTAGCAAGAAAACTGGATTATTGCATACTCATGCCCGTACTGCTATTATGTGTAGTAATGTACCTCTGCCAGTGAAACATTCGATAAGTATACATACACAGTTGTAGTCTTCTCTTGAACAAAATTGTAAGTAGTTTTTTGAAGCTCTAGAAATCATTTAATTTGAATTATATGGTGCAATTTTTGATTTAGTATGATGTTTAGGAAATTGTCCTGCAATGCTTCCGAGCTTTAGCCTTTCATAAAGGAATTTGATTTAGTATAATGGTTGTCCTGCGATGCTTCTGAGCTTTAGCTTTTCATAGAGGAATTTATTCTTCGCCAAGTTACCATTTGTGTGTTCTTTTATATTCCTATCTAAATCCAACTCAATGTTTGGGACTCACCGTCTTTATCACTCTATAGTTATAGTGTGTGGTTTGCACATCTATCATATTTTATGAAGCAAATGATTGGTCCCTTCATCCCTTTCACAGGCTGATAAGAAGGATGTAGTTGGCTTGCGGGAACAGGTAATACAATCGATCTTCTGCTTTTTCTCCATGTGTTAATCAAATTTTGTAGTCTGTTTAGGACCATTGATTAAGCTCATTGTTGACAGGTATTCGTGAGGAAAGTAGTTGAGCTACATGATAAGTATGTGGCATATGTGAATGAATGTTTCCAGAACCACACCCTTTTCCATAAGGTTCATATCTCTGATTGAACTGGTTTCAAAAGCTACATCAAATATGTACTCATTTGGACATTCCTTTTGACAGGCACTCAGGGAGGCTTTTGAGGTCTTCTGCAGCAAGGGTGTTGGAAGAAGCTCATGTGCGGAGCTATTGGCTACTTTTTGTGATAATATACTTAAGAAGGGAGGTGGAGAAAAACTGAGCGATGAAGCCATTGAAGAGATGCTTGAGAAGGTCTGTTGTTTGGAGATTAATTTTTGTAATATAGTCTGCTATCATTTTGGAGTATCACAGACGGTAATTGTACCGTTTGCAGGTAGTAAAGGTGCTCGCTTATATCAGTGACAAGGATCTTTTTGCTGAGTTCTATAGGTAATATTTTAGAAATTGGAACTAGAGGTGTATTTAAGGGTGCTTAGCCCACAGAACATATTGCTTGTACTGAAGTTAACTACATCTTCTTGCCACCGTATCTATAGTAATACTGTAAGTTTTTTCATGATATTTTTGAATTAGGCTTGCTAGTTTTCTACCTATTATTAGATACATCAAAACTAGTTCTATCATTTTCTGTCTAGGAGACTAGACCCTTCATTAATGGGTGTAAGTTTGTTGAGAGCACTGTGCTAGTCTTTATTTCAATGATCTTCAAGATGAAGAACCTATATTCTCAAGATTAATTTCTCATATATATTAATTGACATCTCTCTTTTGTACTATATAGTAAAAGAAAAATAAGACCATTTCTATGATCAATTTACAGTGACTCAAGACTATAACTATCGAGCATGTTATTCATGTCTCCAAATAAAATTTCCATGCATTAGAGTATGAAACTTAGCCTTATCAATTATTGGAAAAACATGCCTCATCCCACTAAATTAGGTTTGTTATTGGATCCACCTAATATTCCTCCACTGTGGTCATCATCCATTGATGTCGACATGCCATCAGACTGCTACTAATAATCATCTGGCAGGAAGAAGCTTGCTAGACGACTTCTTCTTGATAAGAGTGCAAATGATGACCATGAGAGAAGTATCCTGACGACATTAAAGCAGCAATGCGGTGGTCAGTTCACATCGAAGATGGAGAAGATGGTTAGTGTTCCTACAGAGCTTTCTTAAGAACTATTTTCACCAGCAGCAATAGTTTCCCAATTCACTTCTCTGTGTTCCAGGTTATGGATTTGACATTAGCAAAGGAAAACCAAACTAGTTTCGAAGAGTATATCAGTAATAATCCAAATGCAAATCCTGGCATTGACTTGACAGTCACAGTTCTGACTGCCGGTTTTTGGCCGAGTTACAAGTCTCTTGATCTGAACCTTTCAGCAGAAATGGTACTTGTAGAATTTTCATGAGATATGATTTGAAGTTTTTTTTTATGTTCTTACCTAGAAATTTCTGATATTGGAAATTGATTAATTCGCTCTGATTTAGTAGTTATTGTCAATATTTCGTTGTGTCAGGTAAAGTGTGTTGAAGTTTTCAGGGAATTCTACCAAACAAAAACAAAGCATCGAAAGCTAACGTGGATTCATTCATTGGGGATTTGTAACATTATTGGTAAATTTGAGCCAAAAACCATGGAGCTGATAGTGACAACACACCAGGTAAAATTTTTTTTTTTTTTGGACTTTCTGTTTTTATCGATTTTGAGATCTGGCAGGCTTTGGGACTTGTTATTTCGTATTAATTTTTTTTTCTTTTTTATAGCTTGAAAACTTTTATCCCCTCTATATTGCTCTGTAGGCCTCAGCACTCCTGTTATTCAACTCTTCTGACAGACTAAGTTACTCGGAGGTAATGGCCCAGTTGAATTTGACAGATGATGATGTTGTGAGGCTTCTCCACTCCTTATCATGTGCCAAGTATAAGATCCTTAACAAAGACCCAAACACCAAAAGCATTGCTCCTACTGATCACTTTGAGTTCAACTCCAAGTTCACTGAAAAAATGCGGACTATTAAGGTACTGATTTTAGATCGTACTTGTTGAAGTTGTTGTTATCCCACATTGCTTGTGACAGAGTGTTGTATGCTCTTTATATTCATGTGATCTCCCTCCACCTAATAGCTTAAGCTTTTGGATTGGACTTTTCAATATGGTACCAGAGCCAGTGTTATTTCCTTCCGTTTATGTGGGCCCATCCCCAATTAGTTAATTTCCATGTGCAGATTGCTTGCACGTGAGAGGGGGTGTTGAAGTTGTTGTTGTTGTCCCACATCGCTTGTGAATGAGTGTTGTATGCTCTTTATATTCATGTGGTATTCCTCCACTTAATAGCTTAAGCTTTTAGGTTGAACTTTCCAATAGTACTAATGCTTCTCATCGCGGTCTCGTTTTAATAGTTCCAACATGCAGATTCCTCTTGCTCCTGTGAATGAATATTTCCAACATGCAGATTCCTCTTGCCCCTGTGAATGAGAAGAAGAAAGTGATTGAAGATGTTGATAAGGATCGGCGATACGCAATTGATGCCTCAATCGTGCGTATCATGAAGAGTCGAAAAGTTTTGGGTCATCAGCAGTTGGTCATGGAGTGTGTTCATCAGTTGGGCGGCATGTTCAAGGTCTTTACCACAGTGTTGACCCATTACCTTCATCCTGGTTCTGTCAGCTTTTATGGACTGATTTTGTTTTATTGCAGCCTGATTTGAAGGCAATCAAGAAAAGGATTGAGGACTTGATCACTCGAGACTATTTGGAGAGAGACAGAGACAACTCCAATTTGTTTAGATATATGGCATGACATATTCTGGACGATTGTCCAGATCGGGTGACTTCTGCTCCTGCGATGGCACGGGAACAAGTTTGAGATCCCTTTGGTTGTGGCACCGAAAACAATGTAAATGCGTCTCAACTCTCTCCTAGATGTTGGGAAGGGAGGACCACAGAATGCTTGTACATATTGTCTACATGGCCGAGCGTGAACAGGTAAAGTTTTTCTTTTTGCCATGATGGTAAAAAATTTAAAGTGATAAGTGCACTAGACTTTCTAAAACTTATCGAAAAAGTGCAATTGAATCTTAAAACTTTCAAAAAGTGTAATCAAATCTTAAAACTTACCAAATTAGTGCAACCAGGTCGTATCGTTAACTTCATGAAATTTGGGGGGGAAATTATCCAACGAATCCTAAATATATTGTATATTTGTGAATTTAGTCATATACTTTTCAATTTTGTCAATTTATTCCGAAAACTTTGCTAGAAATTCTATCGTTGTCCTTTCGATTAATTCTCAATGGAAATAACTGACATGACCGTGTGTCTCATTGGATGATCGGCGATAACCGGACTACCACGTTAGCAATTTCTAGTAAAAATTAGCCGGAAGAAGTACGTTGGAACCTCACATAAAGGTTTAAGATTGAATTGGCAAAATTGAAAATGTTAGTATTGAATTGGCAAAATAAGTTGAGGATTGATTGGATATTTTTCCATGCAATTTGCCTGCGGAAGATACTGGCATTGACGTCAATGTGTCATTTTCATTAAGTTTTTTAATGCCATCAATGTGTCATTTTCATTAAGTTTTTTTTTAGAGAAGCGTTAATGTGACATCTTCTTCTTTGATCCGACATTTTTTTTCTTCTCTTGAGCTCTTCCACGACCGCGAGGTTCGAGCTCGAGCAGCCATGCTGGCATCTTCTTGAGCTCGAAGCTCCCAGCTTGCTCTGCGAGCTTCGAGCTCCAACAGCAGCCATGCTTGTTGGCCTTTCGAGCCCGAAAATTACCTTATGTGGACAGCCCAGGAGCTGCCGCAGCCCTGCCCAAGTGCACGATGCAGATGATGGAATCAGCGAGTTAATTTTTCCTACGCCTTTCTATTTTGTTGTGCCCATTTCTATTAAGCTCGAGTTGATATCATCCTCTGCACTTGAGGTAAGTGCATCTCCTCCTGTCTTGACATGCGACAAGGGGGATACATGCTATCGATTAACTTGATATTGAGAGCAATTCCTGCTTTTGCAAGGAATGGCGAGTCTCACATTTGATCCTTGTTCTAATTCTTGACCAAAGAGTGCATTTGAGAGAGTTCAGTTGATCCTCTCCCTAATATTGCACAAGGGATGGCCTGCGGGGGGGTCGTATGAACCCCGGCCAGCCAGCGGATCCTCTCGCTAGTATTGTAATTTTTTTTTTATTTTAAATAGTTATTTTTCTTTTCTTTCTCTTTTTTTGTTTTCCCACTGGCGACCGACCAAAAGTGAGGAGGGCAAGCCTCGCCAACCCTGCCAAGGTCGACCTCTCCGTCGCTCGTCGAGGCCCAACCGTGCCACTAGGCCCTTGCCTCTGGCCCTTGCCTCTGGCCAATCGACAAGGTCTGGTAGCCAGAGAAAGAAAGGAAGAAAAAAAAAAGAGAAAGTAACAAAAATAAATTTATAATAATATCAAAATACTATTTAAAATTGCAACGTTAGCCTAACCCGTGCCACTGGATTGAAATAAATATAAAATATTTTGAATTAATTTGAGACGGTTACAATAGATTTAGAAATTTTTTTGATAATTTTCTCAAAAGGTTAATATGTGGGAAACGTTTGATTGCCACATAATCATATGCGTACTGTTCAAGTGGCGCTGCCAAATTTCACCGTAATCGAAAGGGCGTTTAAAATCAACAATACATTTATTCCAAACAATTGAAAGGACGACCTTATTGCAATTTTTAAACATTATCTCTATCTACTTCGAGCCATCACAAAATTAAGATACATAACGTTCATCTTCATGTAGTGTATATAAAAAAAATGACAAAAAAATAAAATAAAACACGTGGCATTACAAATCCGGTTGTGCGATTTCATCTTATAATTTTTTATCGTGCAATAAACGTAGATGAATCATTTGGTGATCAATTTAACTATTTGGTGATTTGCCTTGTCTCCTTGCCTTTCATCATGAAAGGCAGGAAAAAGAATTTACTATATTTATTTCGGATAATAACCAGCCACAACTAGAAAGACAGCGTAAAAAAAATAAAGGAAAGTCAGTGACCCTTTCCCGGGCTTACTTATAGCTTTAGTTCAAAGACAGTAGCATGGCTTTTTACGATTTGTTCTCAAATAGTTTAATGTAGTCCTTTACGTTCCACAATACAATACACACAATCCAGCCATTCAAAATTCGCTGGATGGGCTAAATTGGCATGAGAAGGTATAAAATATGTAGGGTGCGATCGCATCTCTTCTTATCTCAAAAAATTCACGACTGAATTGAAATAATTGCATTAAGTTTAAGCGGTCTATGTAGACGCTAAATTTTGTCTAACCACATTTAAGCATTCAATGCGTGGAAAAATTAAAGATTGACCCTGCCCCTTGGCCCCTAAACAACAACATTAGTCATATATTGACATTATGCGCTACCCCATATTTCATTCTAGGACTAACAAGTGACGCAGTCGCATGCCCCACACACACACACACACACGTTCTAGATAGATCGTAATCACATGGTTTCTTTACAACGATATTATGGACAAGCGCGCGTTGGATCACCTCCCCTCGTCGCCGACGATGATAATGATTAATAACTTATTTTGCAGGTTAAGAGTTTCAAATCGGCGTGAGGTTGGTCAAATAATTGGGAGATTTAAATCAAATTTGGAGTCATGATTAGTCCAAAAATTTGAACAAGACGAGGATACCCAGTTGCACCAAAGTTTATCTTTTGGCTAATTTTAATCTCCCTCTCACCGACTCTAGGATCATCTCGCCCGTCCATTTATTCTCTTCCGTTGATCTCTCGCACACGGGCTTTCAATTTGGCGTGCCCAGCAAGTCCGGTCGCTGCGGGCTCAATTCTTATTCCTGCGGTCTCCGTAACGCCCCTGGTGTGTCCAGCGCCTCCCGCCGGTGGTCCTGCCTTAGTTGTCGGGATTTCTTGAACAGCCGTCGATCGACACCGCGGCAGACAGCAAGCAGTGCTGCCCTCCAACCTCCCTCGCGACCAGCCCAGTCCTGAGGCCCGCCGCTTTTGTTGTCTGTTGCTTCGCTGCACTTGGGGTTCTGTTTTGCAGGTTTACCAAATCGATTGAGTCTAATTGCCGCTCTTAAGTGACGTCGGTACAGCTTTGGTGCTTCGACGAGATCGTCCAACGCTGGACGCTCCCTCACCGACGCTACAGACCATCACCGGCGAGTCCTCAATTCCATTGGCCGAGCCTTCCGCCAAGCCAGCCAATTCCTTTGACATCGCTGGTGAACATCTTCGCCGGTCGTCGTGAAACTCTTTGCCACCGGTCCTTCAAATCGAATTATTCGAATTAGGTATTTTTTCAAACCAAAATATATTTATTACCCTGATGGGATTATTTTGGATCTAACTTTGCAATGGATTGTTGAGAGATTTTTAGGCGTTTATCTATTAGGAAATATCTCGTTTTAAATTGTGCACAAGGTTCCCAATTACTCTTATTTCCTAATTTGGATGTATTGGTTATTTGTTTATCTGAGATAATACACTCGGTGTTTTTAATTTAGTAAACTTTATATCCAAAAGAATTACAGAAAATTGCATTGCATGTTAGGATATATTTATTTCCTAATATAGAATTGCATATCTAACTTAATAAATTTGATAATTTAACGTAGGATTTTTTATCTAAATTATTTAGATAGTTTCATATTTTGACTTTATAAGAAAATCACAAAACAACATGCATATTTTCATATTGTGATCGTGGTGTCGTTGCCATGTCATCACTATTGTCACCACTTGCCATGTCGCCATTGCCATGTCACCATTGTCATGTCATTATATCAATGTCATTCAACAATTTCAGGTTTAGAGTCACATAAACGAGATGACATGTCACATTAAAATAAGTCGTATTAATTTTTTAGTTGTCATTAGAATTACGCCGTGCCATACACATCATTAATTAATAATTTTTATGCATGTTAAATTTAGATCGAAATTGCATGTTATCGAGTGTTCCTAAATACGCAAAGCCCAAAAAAAAAGGGGGTTAGAATTGCGTAGATATTTAGAAATCACAGCACTCAAATTGTTTAAGAAAAAAATAACTAACTAGAAGACCGGATCTCATCCTCCGCGATGGAAAAAAGGGCTGATGGAGGGTCCGACCCGGAACCGGAAAAAAGAGATCACGATTTGATATCATAATTATTAGAATAAGATTTTCCCATTCTACTGTTTCTTCTTCACAATCAATGCACTTGTCGGTGCTCCGTGCCTCCCATCTCCCTCCACCACCAACTGGTGGGTTCCGATTCCGCGACTCACAAGTCTCTGATTCCCTAGGGTTTTCTCCGATCCTTCCAGTCACGTCTCTCTCTCTCTCTCTCTCTCTGGGTTTTCTTAGTTCCGCTCTGGATTCTTCTCGCGATCGCTTGTGGCCGACGTCAATCAGCCATTGGATTCCGTCGGTTGATTTCGAGTGGATCGACCTTGGATCTGTTGCTCTCTTTTTGGGGGTGGTTTGCACCTTGGTTGCCGGCACTTCGCTTTCGAGGTCGGAACGCGAGGTTTTACTCTGTTTGTTTACCTAGAAGTTCGTAGAAAAGGGGTCGACAAAGGGATTTTCTGCTCTGGAAGCTCGTCGATACCTTTTTTTTTTTTTGACGACGGTAGACTGAAGTTAGGGTTGAGTTGTGGAATTAGGAGTAGAATTGTCTGAGGTTAGAATTTCAGGTGCGGGTAGATACGGCGTGTTAGATTAGGAAGCTGATACTGCTTAAGATATTGGCGGTATTTCCAAGTTTGGGTAAGACGTTCCAAGGCCTAAATCAGAGCCCTAATAGGATAGTTGTAATTATTTGAATACTTCTCCCACGGATTAGAAGCATTCGGTAGATTTTTTTTTTTTGGCCTTGCGGAAGAGTGGTTTTCCTATGTTTTATTGCATTGTTGGATTTGGTTCAGATTCACGATTTTCTGTTGTCAATGACATAATCGCCTTCTATGTGCAGATTTGGTGTTGAGAACCAGATTGTGGAGGTATGGCGGCGAATGAGAGGAAAACAATTGATTTAAAGCAAGGATGGGAGTTGATGCAAAAGGGTATACTGAAGCTTGAGAATATCCTTGAAGGGCTTCCTGAGCCTCAGTTTAGCTCGGAAGACTACATGATGCATTACACGTAAGCCTCACTTCTGAATTTGTGACTTCCGGAGTTGTGATGCTTAGAATTGTTATCCCACTGTCTTGATTGGTTTGCTAATAGTTGATTTTTCTTTTCTTTTCTTCTCAATCCTCCTGGCAGTACTATTTACAATATGTGTACACAAAAGCCTCCGCATGACTACTCCCAGCAACTGTATGACAAGTATAGCGAATCTTTTGAAGAGTATATCATGTCACTGGTGAGGAAAATTTACTGTCCTCAACTCCCTTTTCCTGTTATGTTGGTTAATCGTTTCGCTTGAAGCTTACTTCATTAGTTTTGCATCTCTGGAAAACTCGAAATTACGGAACTAAAGAAGTTTTATCTAGAGCGTTGTTGGAATTACGTTCTTATAGATGCCATTGACTTTCTCAATTGAGTTCTTTCTTTTTTCTTTGACTTGTATTGCTTAAGTATCAGTCTTCTATAGGATGGATGTGTCTTCATTTAAATATTTATGACAGTGTCCTTCAGTTCTTTGGAAATTTTTGGGCTGTTTTTCCTCATTATAGCCTATTACTATCTCTTTATTCATTAGAGATTGTGTTTTATGATTGTGAATTTTATAAAAGAGAGTAAGTTTAAGATAGAAGAACCGTGGCATGTGGTGAAAGTTTCAGTCATTTTTGGAGAATAGATAGTATCAACCAACTGAGATTACATAAAGCAGATTAACAAAGAGTCAGCTGTCAGAAGAAGTTCAGTGACAAGGTTTCTGGAAGAATGAATAGATCCGAAAGAACAGCAGAAAGACCAAGAGTGGTTGATAGATACATAATTCTTCTTCAAAGGAGTCTATTAAAACTCTTGAGAGTCAATCTGTTTATCAGTGCGAAGGGTCATTTATTGCTGCAACATAGATGTAATAATCTGGAGGGAGATGACTCATTGCTACTTCCAGCTCATGTACTATGTCCAAACTTATGGTCAGTTAAGCCTGATGGTCAAACAAAAAGAAAAAGAAGAATGGTTGATGTTTGATGTTGTTATGGAGCTTTTTCCAATATCTTGTTGTTAATATACCTTATTTATGAATCTGCATGTTTATTCTTGTTTTCATAGTCAGTCAAATCCTCCAGAGTTTTGTTGCTTCTGAATTGTAGCCCATGATTATAGGGATTGGCAATTGACCATGTCAACTAAAGTATTAGGAGAGATTGAGGAATCGTGCATTCTTTGCCCGTCCTCCTTGTTCTCGCTTTCGTTGCCGCCTCTTGAGCATGAGATCAATATACAGAGATTGCTTACAAAAGAATGTTATTTTCTTGGGGAAGGGAGGGTGCAGAGTTGGTTATTACCAGTATTTAGCTTATTGGTTATATCTAGTTCTGTCATTTATGTAGCAGCTATCATTTTATTTTTTATTCTCCTCATCCATTAAAAAATCTGCTTCTGCTTACAATTTAGGTATTGCCATCATTAAGAGAGAAACATGACGAGTTTATGTTGAGAGAGCTTGTTAAAAGGTGGGCGAATCATAAGGTTATGGTCAGATGGCTTTCTCGTTTCTTCTGTTATCTAGATCGCCACTTCATTGCAAGAAGAGCACTGCCACCCCTTAATGAAGTTGGCCTGACCTGCTTCTGTGAACTGGTATGAAGTCTCTTCAATTTCTTCTTCTTCTTCTGTTTTTTTTTTTTTGCTGGGTTTAGCTTAGATTGCATCCTAGGATAGTTGTGACCTTTAGACAGTTCATAATTGATTTCTTCGGTGACTTTGATACCATCATTTTCAGTTTCCTCTACGGATGCTGCATTAAAATTTGACTATTGCACATTGTTGCTGTTTTACAGGTATATCTAGAGTTAAAGGTGAAAATAAGAGATGCCGTGATCTCATTGGTATGTTTGTGTTCATTTAACTACAGTCCCTTTCTCTCTTCAATGTTAATGTTGAGTTAACTAACATAAAATGTTTGCATTAGATTGATCAAGAGCGCGAAGGCGAGCAAATTGATCGAGCTTTATTGAAGAATATATTGGATATATTCGTGGAGATTGGCATGGGACAAATGGGTTATTACGAAAATGATTTTGAAGCAGCTATGCTAAAAGATAGTGCTGCTTATTATTCCCGTAAAGCTTCAAGTTGGATTCTAGAGGACTCTTGTCCTGATTATATGCTGAAGGTAAAGAATTCATTACCTGTCTAATCATTTACATCTTGATGACGATGACGGTATTTCACAAGATTTGATGTTTGACATTGGGATTCCCAGGCTGAGGAGTGCCTAAAACGAGAGAAAGATAGGGTTGCTCATTACTTGCCTTCTAGCAGTGAGCCCAAGTTACTAGAGGTTTGTCCTTGTTAATTTTGGCTCTCGTGGTTAGTCTGGTGGAACAACTTGTGCAACTAACTCTGTGTTCATATCTTTGATTCTTTTTTAGATTTTGAATATTCCAAGGTCTGGATGGAATTTGACCTATACAATTTTTTAGTTTTGATATTGTTATCTTTTTGCACATTCTTCAGAAAGTTCAACATGAGTTGTTGTCTGTATATGCAAGCCAATTACTTGAAAAGGAGCTCTCAGGATGTCATGCATTACTCAGAGATGATAAGGTATTCTGGATCCGCTTTTGTCCCTTCATGAGCATATGGTCTTGGATATTTTCGGGTTGTTTTTACCTATCATGTTTTCTATTCTGTTTAGGTTGAAGATTTGTCGAGGATGTTCGGGCTTTTCTCAAAAATACCAAAAGGCTTGGATCCTGTCGCTAACATATTTAAGCAGGTCCCTTTAACCGTCATCCATATTTCATCCTCATTCAACTGCATTTGCCTTTGTCATCCTTTAACTTGTTTTTCACACCTCATTTTTCAGCATGTTACTGCGGAGGGGACTGCCTTGGTGAAACAGGCAGAAGATGCAGCTAGCAGCAAGAAGGTTGGTATACTAGTAACTCAATTTATCAGTCCATGGCTTTGCAATTTTCATATGAATTTTGTAGAATCTCTGCTCTAGTTCAGTCTAATGAGCAAAGTCTCCTTCCATTCTTCTGTATTGTTGGATCGTCGTCCGCACTGAATTTGCATGCTTTACTTCTGCTCTCATCTCAAGATGTTTCTGCTTCCATCAGTGTTTGTCTCTATGATATGGAATCGGCCGAGTACACAGAGGGAGAGTTCCAATTTTTCATATTGGATTAACACGGCGGAAGATAACAATCTGAGTTGTTGGAATGTTGTGGACTAAAAATCTAATGTGGTTCATTGATGTATCCTTGTAGATCAATCAAGCTGTGCACAAAATTATTGTAACCATAAGATTATTGTCAATCCTTAGTGAAGATGGAATATTCTGATTGTCCATGGCTACATGGGATACCCTCCTTATCGGACTATTGTCCTTACGGAGCAGAACTCTGCTAGGGTAATAATAAGTTTCCTAAGCGTGATTCTGATGTGTTTCCTATTTTTTCACTTAAAGTGGGATGCTGGGGTTTTTTTATATGTCCTTGGAGCAGGATTAGTATCAGCCAACGAGTTAATCCCCCTATGCTAATTGCGATGTAAGTTTGTGGAATCAAATCAGGAATTGATACCGACTTAGATCTTTCGGTAAAAACCCTCTCTTTCATTCAAGTAGATAGAAGTTAATCTTTAAATGAGAGGATTGACTTACAGAAGAGATGCGGCTTGGCACAAGAGGCTAGTCAAGCAACTCAAAAGGGAATCTATTAAGATCAGCTTTGTGGAGTGGTTGTGCGTGTGTGAGAGAGGGAGGGAGGGAGAGAAGGGAAGAAGAGGAAAAAAGGGGGGGGAGGAGGAGCAGGAAAGAACCAACTTGATTTTGGAGGAGAATAACCCAAAGATTAGGAGTCAATAATACAAGAATCTGCCAGTCCCATCATTAAGAGAGAGATGGTGTTCGCAATGACATACATTACACTAGTGACCGTTAGATATGCCATACATATTCCGAGAGCTGAATATATGTGAACATGATTAACAAGTACACATGTTAGCATATATAGCTGACGCATGTACATTGCTGTGTACCAAGAAAACTGGCTTATTGCATACTAATGCCTATACTGTTTTTATGTACGACTGTCCGTGAAATATTGAAAAGGATTTTTGAAAATTCTACATTGCAGTCTTCTCTTGAAGAAGTATTGAAAATGTTTATTGAAGCTCTAGCAATCAGTTAGTTTGTATTGTATGTTGCGATTTTTATTATTTAGTATGATGCTGAGGAAATTGTCTTGCGTTGCTTCTGATCTTTAGTTTTCATAAAGGAATTTATGCTTCACTAAGTTACCATTTGTGTGTTATTTTAAATTCCACTCTAAACTGGACTCAATGTTTGGAACTCCTCATCCTTGTCGCTCTGTATTATAGTGTGTGGTTGCTCATCTATGATATTTATGCATACCTTTGTTTTAACTTGGAACATTTGATGAAGCTACCTAATCCCTTCATTCCTTTTCACAGGGCGATAAGAAGGATGTAGTTGGCTTGCAGGAACAGGTAATACATTCAATTTTCTAGTTCTCTATATGTTAATTAGGGAAAAAAAATTGGTCTGTTTAGGAGCATTGATTCATCTCATTGTTGGCAGGTTTTCGTGAGGAAAGTGATTGAGCTACATGATAAGTATGTGGCATATGTGAATGACTGTTTCCAGAACCACACTCTTTTCCATAAGGTTCATATCTTGTGGTTGAAGTGATTTCAAAAAGCTACATCAAATACATTCTCATTTGGACGTTCCTTTTGACAGGCACTTAAGGAGGCTTTTGAGGTGTTTTGCAACAAGGGTGTTGGCGGAAGCTCAAGTGCAGAGCTGTTGGCTACTTTTTGTGATAATATACTTAAGAAAGGAGGTAGTGAAAAGTTGAGCGATGAAGCCATTGAAGAAACACTTGAGAAGGTCTGTTGTGTGGACGTTAATTTTTGTAATGTGGTCTAGCATCATTTTTAAGGTATCATAGATGGTTATTGTATCTTTTGCAGGTAGTAAAGCTGCTCGCATATATCAGTGACAAGGATCTTTTTGCTGAGTTCCACAGGTAATATTTTTAGTATTGGCGATGTATTCACGGGTGCATAGCCTACTGACCATACTGTTGATTATGAAATTATCATCTTCTATGCATTCATGATTTATTGAAATTAAGCTTACTAGTTTTCCACTTATTATAGTTACGTCAAAACTAGTTCTCATTTTCTTGAATAGTTTTATATCAGAGGAGACCAGACCTTTGAGTAATGGGTGCAAGTTTATTGAGAGTACAATGCAAGTATTTATGCCCAATGATCTTCAAGATCAAGAACCTATGCTAGCGACATTTCTGTTGTACATTGTAATTTTATCTCTCTTCTGTATCTTTATAGTAAAAGAAAAATTAAGACCATTTCCATAATCAATTTACAGTGACCTTTGAGAATATATATCAAGCATGTCATTCATATCTGCAAATAAAATCTATTAGAATATGAAACTTAGCCATACTGATAATAGGAAACAAGTGCCTCATCCCACTAAGTTGGGTCTGTTGTGTGAATCCACCTAATAGTCCATTGTGGTCGTCATCTGGTATAATTGAAGCTTAGTGATGGCATGAATCTGCTTTCTAATAATCATCAAAACTGGCAGGAAGAAGCTTGCTAGACGACTTCTCTTTGATAAGAGTGCCAATGATGACCATGAGAGAAGTATCCTCACCAAATTAAAGCAGCAATGCGGTGGTCAATTCACATCGAAGATGGAAGGGATGGTTGGTGTTCCTAGATTTTTTTCCTTAAAACTAGTTTCACCAGCAGCAATATGTTCTTAATTCACTTCTCTGTTTTCCAGGTTACGGATTTGACATTAGCAAAGGAAAATCAAACTAGTTTTGAAGAGTATCTCAGTAATAATCTAAATGCCAATCCTGGCATTGACTTGACAGTCACGGTTCTGACTACTGGGTTTTGGCCAAGTTACAAGTCCTTTGATTTGAACCTTCCAGCGGAAATGGTACTTGCGGAATTTTGCCAAGATATAAAATTTGATGTTCATAGGCAATTTCCGATAGTTGGAGTAGATTAGTTCACTCTGATTTAGAAGTCATTGCTAATTTTTTGGTTGTTTCAGGTAAATTGCGTTGAAGTTTTTAGGGAATTCTACCAGACCAAAACAAAGCATCGAAAGCTAACATGGATTTATTCGTTAGGGACTTGTAACATTATTGGTAAATTTGAGCCAAAAATCATGGAGTTGATAGTGACAACATACCAGGTAATTTGTTTTTGTACTTTTTGTTTACATCAATTTTGAGATTTGGTAGACTTCAGAATTTTTTAATTCATACCATGTATTTTCTCCCTTGAAAACTTTTTATCCCCTCTCTATTTCTTTGTAGGCCTCGGCTCTGTTGTTGTTCAACTCTTCTGATAGACTGAGTTACTCGGAGATAATGACCCAGTTGAATTTGACTGATGATGATGTTGTGAGGCTTCTCCACTCCTTATCATGTGCTAAGTACTAGATCCTTAACAAAGAGCCAAATACAAAAAGCGTTGCTCCTACTGATCACTTTGAGTTCAACTCCAAGTTCACCGACAAAATGCGGAGGATCGAGGTATAACCGACTTCTTTTTATTTTTATTTTTTAGTGTCCTGAATTTTCTAACCTTGTCTTTCTACATGAAATGTTAATTGCAATCCTGATTTAATTTTTCTCCCCTAATTTATCTGTGCAATCTTGTTTTGATATTTCTGACATGCAGATTCCTCTTCCTCCTGTGGATGAGAAGAAGAAAGTGATAGAAGATGTTGATAAGGATCGGAGATATGCAATTGATGTCTCAATCGTGCGTATCATGAAGAGTCGAAAAGTTTTGGGTCATCAACAGTTAGTCATGGAGTGTGTTCAGCAGCTGGGTCGTATGTTTAAGGTCTGTCCTAGACGGAGTGTTTTGACCTTTATCCTGGTTCTTTCAGCTTGTATCCACTGATTTTGTTTTATTGCAACAGCCTGATTTCAGGGCAATCGAGAAAAGGATTGAGGACTTGATCACACGAGACTATTTGGAGAGAGACAAAGACAACCACAATTTGTTCAAGTATCTGACATGACATATTCTGGATGATTTTCCAGATCCAAGTGACTTCTGCTCCTGCAATGGCGCACCGGAGCAACTTCGAGATCCCTTTGGTGCTGGCAACGAGAACAATGTAAATGCATCTCTCATCAATGGGAGGGAAGGCAGGACCTCAGAATGCTTGTACATTTTGTCTACACGACCGAGCGTGAACAAGTAGAGTTTTGTGTTTTCCCCTTGTTGGTAAGGTACAAAATCACTCAATTGGGTAAGTTGCACCAACTGCACCATCTTAGCATCTTTAATTTTTAATGCAAGCTTTTTTTTTTTTAATGCTTGTTCAAATCCTCTGCATCCTCCACTTAGTGACAAGATGAATTTCTTTCCATCTTTAATACTCAACCTGAGTCCTCGTCCATTCTACGCGCTCTTGATTTGTTTGGTAGGAGGAATATTGGGATGCAAAATGCTTCAAAACTTAGGAATTTCTCTTTTCATTTGAAAATAAATTATGAATTTTGTAGTTTGCACTTTTTCGAGCTGAACTTACGCTTCCTGCATTTATCTCTTCTTTTTCCAAACTTGGCGTAACAGCTCCTATCGACCCTTCATCCGGTTCTCGAGATTCTTTCTTTACG
The DNA here is from genome assembly GCA_028455895.1 of Rhodomyrtus tomentosa. Lineage (NCBI taxonomy): Eukaryota > Viridiplantae > Streptophyta > Magnoliopsida > Myrtales > Myrtaceae > Rhodomyrtus > Rhodomyrtus tomentosa. Next base: position 38,962,451 of record JAPCWY010000003.1, on the reverse strand, counting down.
AATTTGTCGTCGACTAGACACTAACATGACATGATTTAACTCAACATGAGAACCAAGGCTCAAAACTTCAGAGGAATTCATTAAAGAGAATTTTAAACTTTACCTGATACGAAGCTACTTTCATGAAATGACACGTCTTCTTTTAACAAAAAGTAAGCACCGCTCGCAACCGAGGTTGATACGTGGGCAAAGATTTGGGTTCTATCGTATTGTTGAAGTGATGCACCCAAACATTGATGTCGTCAAGAAATACGACATGATTGCATTTATTGAAAAAATAAATAAATATGATCATTGCATTCCATGCGTAAAACATAAAGCTTTTTGGTGAATGTTAAAGGAAGGTTGCAATTACACGCATAATTAAGATATATACCGTCTATGTAAATGTGCATATAAAGTACAAATAAACAAAAAAATTTCGCCTATATGACAAAACCGAATAATATAACATTAAAAAAAATAATAAGAAAAAACTGTGCAACTACTGAAAGCTTGACATTCCTATCAACTAAATCTTTTGTTTAGCTTGGTGCCCGCCATTGAGTATGAAAAAAAAATGGAGGAGAATGCCGTGGAACGACAGAAGCAAGGCACTTAAAAAAAAATTGATGGAATCTATTAATAAAGCCTGATTTGAGAAAGAAAATTTTGGTGACGTGGCATTTATTATTTATTTGTGTTCTTGATATTTATTTTTACTCCTTTGGTTTTTAAAAACAACTCCGATAACTTATTTGTTGTTTGCCCATGCGATTTTTTTTTTCAAAATTTTTTTATCATGCTATCAAGTTCTCTATTTTTTTTTTCAATTTATGCAATCGAATTCTTTTACAAGCTGTCATAATTAACATTATTAAATTGATGACATGACACATATAACGTAACAAAAACTACTCAAATAAGTGTTAGCTTGACGAACCGGTATTCCGTATGCTCGGTGATTTTTTTTTCTCTATTACTACATTTCAATAACTTATTGACATGAAGTTGACACGATATGACACGCCTAAATCTCAGCAATGCTTCTATAAAAAAAATGGAGTAATTTGATGGCACTAGATTAAAAGAAAATAATTAAGAACCTGAAAATCCAATCAAAAGAACTCCTAAAACAGCAAAAGATGTTCAAATCCTCTGGGCATTTATCAATGTTATGAAGCACGTGGAGGTCACGTGTTAGGATCTGCTCATACGGATCGGGTCGAGCAGACCCGGATCTCCCTGTGGGTGGCAATACCCATTTTCCCCGCTGCACAACAGTACGGGAAACTGCTTTGACTTAGCAGGAGTCGAGCGCGAAATGGATCCCAGCAACACGGCTTCGAAACCCGGTGGAATGACGTTTCTCGGTGATTCACGAGCTCTTGATTCGATTCAAGCGATGTTTTCTTTCGAATTGAACAATGTTTTTTGACTGCTGACGTCCGGATTGAGGCGAACAAGTTTCTCGGTTGAAGAAGATTTGGTTTCTGGTTCGTCTCCTGTTTTATGAAGCTCTTCTCGAGACGCCATTGCAGTTCTCTACCCTCTCTCGCCGTTGTCAGCACAGGGAGTTTCACATCCGATAACGCTTCCAAAATCGTCCAGCTCTGCAAATCGAGGGCACTTCTCGACGCCATTCGGCTTCTGAACTCCACGGACCCTTCCAGCATTAAAAATAAGCCTGTCCTGTATGGTTCCCTCTTGCAGACGTGCGCCACTGTCGCCTCGTTCGACCCGGGTCTCCAAATCCATGCCCGTGTGGTCAAGTCCGGCCTCGACACCGATGGGTTCGTCGGGAACAGTTTGATTACTCTCTATTTCAAGTCGAGCTCCGACATTTCGGAGACCCGGAAAGTTTTCGACGGGTTGTTCGCTAAGGATGTGATTTCTTGGACCTCGATGATATCGCGGTACGTGAAGGTGGGGCAATGTGAGGATTCGCTGGAGCTGTTCTGGGAAATGCTGGGGAGTGGGATTGAGTCTAATTGTTTTACTATATCCGCGGTCATCAAGGCGTGCTCAGAGCTCGGTAGAGTGAGGTTGGGTTGGTGCTTTCACGGGGTTGTTTTTAGGTATGGGTTTGGCTCGAATCTGGTTATTTCTAGTGCTCTGATTGACATGTATGGAAGGAACTGTTGTTTGAATGAAGCACGCGGGGTCTTTGATGAGTTGCTTGAACCGGATGCTATTTGTTGGACTTCTGTTATCTCGGCGTATACGAGGAATGATTTGTATGAGGAAGCATTGGAGTGCTTCTATTACATGCAAAAGAACCATTTGAAGCCGGACAGCTTCACATTTGGAAGTGTATTGACTGCTTGTGGTAATTTAGGTTGGTTGAAACAGGGCAAACAAGTACACTCCAAAGTCATCACTTTTGGTCTTTGTGGACATGCAGTCCTCGAGAGCAGCCTTGTGGACATGTACGGGAAGTGTGGGTTGCTTGATGAAGCTCAACGTGCTTTCGATAGGATGATCAACAAGAATTCGGTTTCTCTGTCTGCATTGCTTGGAGGGTACTGTCAAAGTGGAAAGTTCGAGACAGCAATTCAGCTCTTCCGGGAGATGGGTAATGCTGATCTCTATGATTTTGGAACAATTATTCGTGCTTGTGCAGGTTTGGCAGCCGTGAGGCCAGGAAAAGAGGTCCACTGCCGGTATGTTAGGAGAGTTGGTTGGAGAGATGTCATCATAGAATCAGCTTTGCTTGATTTATACGCAAAATGTGGTTGTATAGATTTTTCCTACAGAATATTTGTGAGTATGCGTGTCAGAAACTTAATAACATGGAACTCAATGATCAGTGGCTTTGCTCAGAATGGAAGAGGTGGAGAAGCTCTTGAAATATTTGACGAAATGACTAAGTTGGGGGTTAGACCTGATTATATTAGCTTTGTTGGTGTTCTCTTTGCCTGTAGTCAAACAGGTTTGGTCGATGAAGGGAGAAAATATTTTACTTTGATGACTGAAGAGTATAGGATCAAAGCAGGAACAGAGCATTACAATTGCATGGTAGATCTTCTTGGCCGTGCAGGTCTCCTGGAGGAGGCTGAAAAATTAGTAGAGAATGCGGAATATAGAGATGATCCGTCTCTTTGGGAAGTTCTTCTCAGTGCGTGCACCACCACTACAAACTCTGCTTGTGCAGAGCGCATCGCAAAGAAAATTTTGGAGCTGAAACCGGATCACCACTTGAGTTATGTTGTTCTGGCAAATGTTTACAGATCTGTTGGAAGGTGGAGTGATGCATTACAAATTAGAAGTCTAATGGTTGATAGGAATGTCAAGAAGGTGCCAGCTATGAGCTGGACGTAGAATTTAAACCTGCAGTCTTTTGGATGAATTATTTGCACATTCACTAAAGGTGGTAGCAAATCACCGTATCCATTTGGCAGCAGAACAGGACATCACAAGGAAAGGTTTCTATCATGGCAGGCTTTATTTTTTTGAATAGGGCAAACTATTGTTAGAAAAGCATCATTTGTCTAATGTTGAGGAACTTACTAACTGGATTACTAATGCGTATTGCCTTAAGGCCAATCAACAATTGTTGACAGCACCATCGATCTGCCAGCACAATCGTCACCACCACTGTTGCCACCGTCATTGACCTGCCAGCGGCATCCTCACCAGCAGCCGGCAACAATCATCACCACAGAATACTGGATTTCTCTGTCTCCAGAATCAGACTGATTGCCAACTAAGCTTTTTGATGACCGAACAGTTTAAGTGTACTGCCATGTGTAACCGAGCGTGCAGAAGATGCTGCATTTACATACACAGAGTTATATGCAGATGAAGTTAGTGACGGGACATCTAAAAGTATGGAAGGGCGTGCTCTGCAGAAGGTGAATGATGTGGATGGATCACTAGAAGGTGAACTAACTAAGAGGACATGGAGACGTCAGTGGGCTTGGATAGACCTTGCGGATGGTGAACAAACTAGAGTACATGTGATCGTCGAAGAGTTTGGATAAACCAAGCAGAAGGTGAACAGTCTACAGAGCATAAGTAAACATGCTTGGAGGCACATAAACGGAGGAGAAGAACAAGATTGGTTATGCAGAATCTTGGATAGACCTGACTGCAAAAGATGTTCTAGCTACGCAGTTGTACAAGCAAGAACCAACTCTTTTTTAGGAAGCTGTTTCGATGGAGCTGAGAGTGAAGTTCTACAATTGCAAACTATAGAACCTAATACCTATGCTACTCGAGGGATTTAAATCCAAACGCCACTTGATGTGTAATGGCTATAAAATGCGACCCAAGGGCACTAGTTTTGTTGGGAAAAATGAACAAGAATCTATCCATGTTCTGAGTGTTCATCTCCTTGATATTCTTGTGTGCAGAAGCTATGTATATCTGAATCTATTTCTAGGTAGAGGACTGCTGCATCTAAGATTTCTGTGTATGTTGTCGATCGTCTCAAGAATTTCGAACCATGATTCCAGTCGTTTGTGCCTAATACGAAAATAAACAAATCGCGACCGCGATCGGTCATGTATAGACGCAAAGCACAATCAAGGGAAAAGGTCCGTGCGAATTGATAGAAGGTAATTACAGTTGTTTATGCCCATACAAGTTTTCAAACTAGATGGATCTTTTGTGACATGACAACGTAAAGCAGTCGTGCGCTTGTTGGAAATTTTAGACAGCTAAAAAAATTGTCCTTTCTGTCAAGCAAGCATGCTCGCTATAAACCATAACAGAAAATGAGTTACTCTTTCGAAATCTTGACACGCTACGGTGTCTGAATTTGAAATGATGTTCTCGAAATTTTAATTTACTTAATATGATCAATTGAACTATTTGTAAAATTAATTTAAACGGCGGAAAAAAATACTTTACATATTTAGTTATCCACGCAAATAATGTTCAAAGTGGTGGTTCAACTACACGCGCATGTTCTGTTTCAAACAGGCGAGCGTGGGGACTCGGACAAATCCCGTCTGCCTTCTCTAATCTCGTTTTCCTTCTTCTTGAGTCTGAAAGAGAGAGAGAGAGAATCAATGGAAGGAGGACTGAGCGAAGAAGACAAGCGAGCTCTTCGGGGCAGCAAGTTCGCGTCGCTTCCTTCCTTGCCACCTTCTCCTCAACCCAGGTGCTCTTCATTATTACGCAGTCCCGTTCGCAAGGTTAAAAATTTGATTCTGTTTTGTGTTGAATTGATCCGAATGCACGAGAGGGATCGCTTGCGATTCGCAGGTTGGCGCATCCCGGTGGGGCCATCACGACGAACAAAGCGGCGGCTCTGGCCAAGTTCCTGGAGCGCAAGCTGCAGGAGCCCCGCGGGTTGGCTTCCATCGACCCCAATCTCGTCGAGCTCGCCGTCCAGAATGCCAAACACTGTGTCACTTCAAGTAATTACTCGTGCAAATTTCACTCGCCCTTGCTTCGTAATTGATTTGGGTTTTCTGCTAATTGTTTTTATATTGATGGGTCAGATAGAGTTTTGTGCGTTTTGCATGATGTGAGCATTTGGGACTGATAATGTTGATATAGATAGTTGTGGCGCGGTGTGATTGAAAAGGAGATGGTATCTTGTTGGTTGATGATGAGAAATTCGATCTCGCTGATTGTTAACGAGTGAGGTTTGACTCCCTTTCTTGGTTATCTATGTATTTTTGTGTTTCGGTTAGATCATGGGGCTTTATGGCTTAATGTCAAGTGGGATTTGTTGCTTTCAAATTGCTTTCCACGAGGATGTGTTGTGAACTGACTCAGGCCAGGCTGTGAAGCATTGCTTTCCGTGTGTTAATGGATGCTAATGTTCCCACGAGCTCTTTCTTGAGTCTTGCCTATGTGTCACGCTCTTGCATCTGTTATTGTCGAAAGAAGAGAGGGTCAATTTGGAAATAAAACTGCTCTGTGCTTAGTTTATGTTCTTGGTTGATGCATGTTGGTAAATTTGAATATCAGCTCCAGGTTGAGCAAAAGGTCGCTCAATCAGGGGGCGGAGTTTCTACCCTTTTTGTTGTTGCTTGTGTGGCATGACAATGTGACCTTTCTGTGCGTGGTGAAATCGGGGAGATTGGAAACTAATTCAGACTGATGGCTAAGCTTTTTACTTCCCTTTCCCTCAGGCAGTACCTCAACTTCAGGAACAATGATCAGACATGTTGATTCCTTCGATGATCCTCAGGTAGGAACTGCTCGTGCTTATTTGTCGGTGTCTCAGTTCTTGGATCTTATACATTTCCGCAGGATCATTCTGATGCAGGAGAAACTGAAACTATTATGGAGAAGAACAGCAACGCGAAGAATAAGAAAATGATGAAGAAGGATAAGAAAAAGAAGAAGAAGAAGCACGATAAGAAGAACAAGAAACGAAAGGTACTTTTTCAATTCTGCTTCAGTAATGTTTACTAGTCGCTACCTAATTTAACACCCTCCTGCCACTGCTACGTTTGCTAACTTTGAAGTTTATTTCATTGTAGGTAAAAGGAGATATTGTATGTACTGTCATGAAGAAGTCCGAGAAAAAGAAGTTGAAGTTGTGATGAAGGATGATTTTCATGGTAAAGTAGAAGCGAATTGGAGTACAAGCCAGTTGCACTAAGTTGCGAATCTCCTGGAGAAAACACAATGTTATTTCTTAAGGTCAGTCGAAGATCTAGTGGCGAAAGCTAGGACAAGTCAAACACAAAGGCTTTTTCCCCCATATGTGCTGTTTCATTTGATGTTTCTGTGACATTGAAACAGTTGCTTCTGCACATTTCAGTAGCTCCTCAGGTGACAATTAGATTTTCAGTTCATTCTTTTGGAGGGGATGGTACTCACGTCCTTGGAAAGGAATACTTGGGGTTTCGTTTTCGGCATATAAAGAAGCGCAATTCAGACAGCTTTATTTAACCAGTTTCATGTTTCCTTGATGGGGTTTTATAGGCGAAACTCCATTCATATGTCCTTGTGCAGTATTATAGTTTGAGATCGTACATAAACTGTCGTCCGTCACTGCCTTCAGTTCTCTCATTTGAGGAGGAGACTGGTCAGATGTCAGGAACTACATAATTCAAGAGAACTCTGGATATCAGAGTATCCTTGGCCAGAAAATGTTCGATTTTGGGTGCGGGATTGAGTTGCAGATTCGGAATATTCCGAAATACTACTTTACCACCTTATTAGGAAAACAAAGGACTGAGAGAGAGAGAGATTATACATTAATTCACTATGCATCACAGAAGCAGAAAGTTCTCTCTCTCTGCACTTTTAGAAATTGTACTAATCTTTTGTGTTTGTTGTTGTCTGAAGAACTTGATGTTTGAATCTCTATTATTTGCTGTTTCCATTTGGAGCTTTTGGTGGCCACATAGGCTGAAGAGCGAGCGTCAAGGAGGATTATGCGAGGCGGTGCTTAACATGTTCGTAAGTATGAAAATTGGAGAACAGGAGAAAAGATCAATCTGTCAAAAAAGGGAAAAAAGAGAGCAAGAAAATAAGGAGGGAAGTGAATTTCGAGAGACACCGTTTTACGGTGAGGCCAAGGTAATATACATGACACGAGAAGCGCCGATGAATATATAGAGAAAATATTTGAACAGACACAATCAGAAATTACGTTTGAACATACACGATCTTTCAAAAGTTAAATAGTTATGTCTGAATAGACACAATACGAACACACCCAACGGTAATTATTGATTGGTGCCAAATTTAATTAACGTGCATGCGCATATCTTTTCGATGTGGGATAATGCACCTTTTAATTTGTTTTATATACAAATTACCAACAATTGCGCAAAAAAAAAAAACAATCTGCGAAAGTTACTAGCGCAAGATATTATTAGGATTTTCTAAATGCATTTGTGGCGACCTTATCCGAAGATCCACTTTCCAAATTCGAACCGATATCGAATCGGCTTGATCTTGGACCGGATTACGGATCAAGCTTTGCGGATGGATGACCGGCTCGGGTTGGATCGGCGGGTTGTGGCAACTCTTGGTTGGTTACTCGTGATGATGGTGCAAGGAGTGGGCGGCTGATCTGAGAGGACTCGTCCCGTGACCTCCCCAAAAGAAAATTCACAACAACAACAAAATTGCAGGCCAAAGTTGAGGGACAGTCTAATAAAGGGGTTCAAATTGGCTAGTCTAATGAATGCAAATATGGACGAAATTAACTGAATTTCTCAATGTGTAGCCACCTAAAAAAATGTATTAATTAGGCTAATAGATTATTGGGTCAATTAAATTAACTAACCTAATACGGACTCTCCCAAACCCTACCAAATCGCAACTTAAATTTCACTGAAATGATTTATAAACTAAAGTCGCCACTAATCATTATTGGTAATTTGATTAGAAACTTAAGTAAAACGGCAGAATAACTATTTTACTTCTACAAATCAAAGATTATGGATTCGGGTACTTAATTACACTAGTTAATAAAAAATAATGCCCTTTCGGTACCAATTTCATGCAAATGTATTTTGATTGGTTTATGTGACTTGATTTTTTTAAAATTTTCTCTTTTATTAAATGTGATACTAATGCAACCCAACTATATGACATGTGACGTGCAGTGACATAAAAGATGAAATGACATTTATGTATGGATGACGTGTACGAATGACGTGGCATTTATGCATGGATGACGTGGCAAGATGACATGCAATTATGTAAAATGCAATTTATGGATTTTCGGATTCTTTTTTTTTAAAAAAGACCATCCTATTCTCGGCGATCAATTTTCTAGATATGACAAAAGTCAATCAATCAATCAATCCATTAATCAATCAATTAGGATAACAATCTGCCATTAACATCCATAGCCAAATCGCGACTGTCATTTATCCTTTTCCGAATTTTCCAAAAAAAAAATCCAGATCTTGAATTAAAGATTGGTTTCTTCAGAGACAGCAAATCAGACCTAAATGGTAATAGGTTAGATTAGTTATATCCGAGATTTTTTTAAGCAAAATTTGCAAAGAATCCATTCTCTATTATTCAAAGACATATCCAAATCGGTTTTAGATTATACGAACCAGATAAACATTCTTGATGACTAAAATCCCGATTCAAGATTGACATCCCAACCCACATATGTTTAGATTTCGAAAATTACAACAACAGTGAATAGGCATATATGAATCCACATGTAAAAACAAAAACACAATTAAGCCTGTTTAGGAATTTAATCTTTTAAAGCAAAGACGAATAGTTCGTGATAAGCAATCATCTGATGATATATCAAGATATGTGAGAAACGTTCAGCACACCATACAAGCCATTCAATAAGGTAAGCGAATAATCAATGAACAATAAATTTTACCTTGAACCAAGTATCGACTTTAGTAATCGAACTCGCGTGAAGCTTGGATGCCAAGCTCGGACCTTTCGACCGATTGCCTGTGGAATTAGCTCTTGAATGAGATCAACTTCTGGTGTACTCTCAGGACTTCACGAAGGCTGACTGGCGTGGACTCAATCGGCTTGCAACTTTGAATCGAACTTTGCACCACGGAACAAATTACACCGAAACAGCCCCCTTTTTGGATCGAAAATTCCGCATCCAAATGTTTGCACAACCACCTTTTGGTCTAAAATTCGCCGAAAAAACGTACTTCAACCTGCAAAGTAAATCAATACAAAAATAGCTACGAAGGCCGCCTTTTACAGCAGCAAAGATCGAGCGGCAGCAGAAAGTGCAAGCGGTGACAATGGCGCGGCATTGAGCGACGAGGCAATGTCGTTGACGAAGCAACATGAGGAAGGTAGTGACGTATGGTGGTGATGGGCGACCAAGAGAGGCGTGAGAGAGAGAGAGGTGTGGGAGACAGAGAGTGAGAAAATCCATCAGCAAATTCTCTCCCAAAATTCTGTTCTGTTTTCTAAAATTCTCAATCCCCCACTTTGAACCCTAGGCATAAAGGAATATATATATATATAAAACTAGGGTAGAACGTAAAATTCGATCCCGACCGTCGGGTAAAGAAACTTTTGATGGTATAATAGCCGTGGGATTTAAAAATATGAATATCAAGAGCTTCATCATCAAAAAATTCGGCCATTTAACGGAAGCATAAAGGTTTGGCCAAAAATTACCAATTGACGGGCTTATGTACTCGAATTTAGAGCCTAATTGGGCTTTAATTAATTAAACGGATAATTAATTAAAAGCCTTTCATTTGAAAGAATTAAAAATAGACTTAAATAAATTTGAATGGAGCCCAATGTGAATTTCGAGTGTCCATTTTGATAATCGAAAATCCCATATTGATTCTGGTTCCACCGCCTGTTAAATTAAGTTCAACCGATTCACCTTTGACTGACCGTCAATGGATGAGAGAACAAATAAATATGCAATGCATGAACAATTTCTTTTTGCGAGAATTATGATTAGCTCTCATTTTGTGAAATAGATGAATTTCCTAAAAAAAAATTAAAATTTAGGTGTCAACACAATGCTTATGATGACTCTCGATGTCACATAGCAGGTAACAAATTTTGATGACTTGTGTCCTAAGTCCTATATATAGAGTAAGTCTAGGGTTTATATTTCCTAATCAAATAAGCCCTTTTTTTTTTCTGAATTGTTTCCCAAGTGATATACAATAAATTAATTATTCCAACTTGGGCATAACGAAGCAAATTTTGGCCACATATGTATCCAATGGGATTGCCCAAGACTATGTTGCTTTTATGGGCCCAGTCCATCTTATCAATCAAAGATTAGAGCCAAACTAAAATCCAAAATGCATACCAAAAAGTAATTTAAATTATATGAATCCTACATGAAGAGAATGATTTATTATCTTTGGCAGAGACTAAGGTTAGCCCTTGATTTTTTATGCATTTATGATGAAATAAAAATTCAAATTTTGGGTGTCAATGACGTTAGTAACACAAATGTTTCACAGGATGTGCGGAAAATTGTTGTCGTGGACAGAGCACCCAACGACCCGGTAATCCTCGAATGGATATGCACTTAATCAACCCCGAAAGCAAATCAATCTCGCATTCAAATTAAACCACCTGGCTAGGAGCCGGTCCCGAAGCAAATACTACAACGACTTTTCTTATACCATGCAGCTTGAGCCCTTTGCCTTCTTTTAAATCCCGAACTTTTTTCAAATTTTCACGATACTCATATATATAAATAAATGTAGATCCATTAATGAAATTTTTTCAATAATTTTTTGGACATTCAGAAAACATTATATTTCGATGAAAAAGTGAGGAAAAGAGAAAACATTATTTGCCTTTTTTTTTTGGCGGGGGTTCGAAATTATTTGCTTATTTTGAAGTGTAGAGAGCAGACTAGAGAGCCAACAGGAAACAAAAGACCAAACAGTTGGCGTTGGGCCGAACGCAGTCCACATCAACCCATGGGCCCAGATTGGAGAGTGGACCAGACAGAAACCATAATAGAAAATATTGGGGAGACAATGACAGCAATAATAATAATAATGACGACGACGACGACCATAATAATACCAATAACACTAATTATAATACTAAGTAAAAATGATAATTACATTGAAAATCCTAAAATTTGTAACGATGCAATTAAGTCCCAAAATGTGCAATTAAGTTTCAAAATTTGTTACAAAAGTGCAATCGAGTTATGAAACTTTTAAAAATTAAAAATAAGTCCTAAATTTTATTAATTTGATCTAATCAAATCCTTCAATTAATTACATTTTGTAAAAGTCTTAAGAATCGATTGAACTTTCGTTACAAGTTTTAGTACTCGATTGTGTTTTTTAAAAATTTTAAGACTTGATTACAATTTCGTGATAATTTTTTTGAACTCGATTGCACTTTATGAATATTTTAAGAGTCAAATGTATTTTCGTTTATATATTTTGGGATTCTAAATGCATTTACTCTCTAAATAAAATATCATAAATCAAGAGCAAAATTCATCAATGCGCCAAAGGGCAAAAAAAATCTTGAAAAAGCGCCACTTGTTTGTGGCCAAAGTCAAAAGCAACCCACCGTTCACTTTCCACCTGATGACCGGCTGCTCCAATGCTGCTGCTCTTCTCTGCGCTTGGTCCCACCATGATATTAATAATCTCACTCCTGTTCTGACACGTGTCCCCTACTTAAATAGGGATCTTCTTGACATCTTAAACTCAACTTTATAGGGATAAAAATGGGTAATTTGTGTAAATTTTGTGCCTACCAGTTATTTCATGCATCTTTTAGCGCCATCAATGTTCGAGAGGCCTTTATTTTTTGGCCATTTTACTTTACAATAAGATGGGGGTTGATTGATATTCCATGTGAGTTCTAAATAAAGAATTAAGTTGTTTCATTAAAATTTTAAAAAAAGACCCGATCTGATTTTTTTTCCAACGGAGGGAGCTGCGCTTGTAGATCACTAATTGCATATTTCTTCGTCGTATTTTTCCGAACCGTCGTCTACAAACGCGGAAAAAAGAAAAGAAATTAACAAGTGCCATAAAAAATACTAATTTTAAATTAGGTTTCTCTTTCATGTATTAAGCGCAAGGAAATATAATAATATTGAAGCTCGAGTAACATTCTCTCGGGGGTGTCCGAAACCGGCTAACAACACGCGTCTTGGGATTAGGAAGTACAGCTCACCTAAGGGTTACCGGCTCAACTGGTCCTTTAATCTCCACGTCGTGATGTGTTGACGAACTTGTCCCCCACTGTTGGCGAGGTCAAACGTCATTCCCACTTCAGCGGAGCGGAGGACCGAAGCCGACATTGGAGAGATCTCAGCCGTCTATCTCTTGTTAAGGAAAGACATCATCGCCGTCAATTTAGCCAGGAAAGCGCTAGTGCCGTGCAAGGGGATGCCGTGCCAGTATACTTGTATTGCTGAAATTTCTGTAAAATATTTTTCACTAATGAAATAATCTTTGCAATGTTTACACAGTGAATTTACAAAATGAAAAAAAAATGTCGATTTTTTCCACACATACGGCTCAAAATCTATTTTAACTTGCCCAAATTACAGTTGATGGCATTATATCATGTGCAACCATGCAAGTCTAATCAGGTATAGTGGTAATTTCACTTATGTAGATGATGTCAATGCGCATACGTATAGATGATGAGGGATATGAAAGCTTATCATTTTTTATTTTAAGATTAGCCGGTCTAGCAAATATTAACTGAATTTGAGCATATTTCTTACTTGTGACATGGCATGTAGAAATTTTATAGGTTAAATATATGTTGTAAACCAAGCATTATATGCTCTGCATATAAATTGCATAATCTTATAGAAAACAGAGTTCATATCTCGAGCATACAACGTGTCACGTCCCGATTCTTGAACTCGCGACATCCCTTGCCAAAACGCCACCAGGTCATAATAGATAGCGTCCTAGACAACTGCTATCGACCTAAGATTATACTGCGCATGCGGAACGTACAATCTTCCATTCAATAAAACCATATGAGATAGATAGAAAATAAAGCCAGAAACCGCAACACTGAAAGCTGAAGAGAATAGATGATCTATAACCTTACAGAGCCATCAACTGATAATTACAACCCCATGCTTCGGGGCGGCCCTCTAGGACTCACAAAAAGATACAGGAGTCAGGTAAGGTTAACTTTCATCTACTCCAAAACAGTATCCCCCACAAAAACATCATCAGTTCTCTGACCACAAAAGGAACCTAACCCTTTACTGGGAAAACTCGACATCCGGATCATCATAACCAACCGGGGGAGCTGGGTCGTTCGGGTTATCACAAGAACTCTGGCTAGAATGCATAGAGGGGGCTACTGATTGCTCAGACTCGAGCTCGAGCTGCATGCCAGGCGCGGGGTCCACCACTTCCCCATCAGGTGTATCAATATCCATCGGGTCCCAAGCGGGGATATTAGGAACCCCAGAGGTGGCCCCTCAAATCCTCGAAGCGGACCGAAGAGATCCATCCCATCACGAAGATACCATGCCTTAAAGAGGTGTGCTACCAGATGTGGCATCCCTTCATCGACCCATATTGTCGTGATGTGACGTTCCCACATCTGGTCCGTACCTGATACCGGATGGAGACTGATATCAAGTGATGAGTCGGTGGGGGTGCCAAACCGCACCGGTCTCTCCATTACTTTGGACCTGAAAAATTTGTCCCACGACGGGGAGAAATGAATCTCAGTGAATCAATCCTAATCTCGATTAGGACATTAATTCGCCCAGAACATCCTAAGCGCCACAAAAAGATCACAAGATTTCAACAGAGATATATATAAATATCAATCAAAATAAATCTGTCAAATCTACAACTAACAGAAGTACAACCACTCAGGCATACACAAGTTCATTATTAATCAATGACCCACGCGACTGACATGATAGATACATCAATAGTGCGATCCCGCACTCTTCTGGCAAAATCAGGCTACGTCCACTTTACCCTCTCAGCGACGACTACTACAAGCGGTGTATCCAGTGCACCCGGCACCGCACTGCAAGTAGGCATTCCTTAAAAAGGAGCTTCGGTCCATCACAAGCTGCGACCGGCATCCGATAATCCCTTAAAATCATGCGACTGGCACGGGGCATGGATTATCGTGCTTCTGACAAGTCACGAATTTCCATACAATCTGTATGGCACAAGTACCCAAGGTACAATGCGAACTTGGCAGGTAGCGTCATTGACCCTTTAAATGACCACACAAATTGCATTCGGCAATCAACTCATTGATTATCTTGGATTAACGCCAAAATCCACAAGAAATACAATCAACTCGGCCCCAAGGCCCACAAGACTCCCAATTGAGCATTTCAGCCAGGCAAACAAACCAATCAAGCAATTCACTCATTCTCGAGTAATCAACTTAACCCGGCAATTTCAAGCTCAATTCATATTAAAAATCTTAATTCTCAGTCAAATTATAGCAATCAATCGTTCGCTCGTCTCTAACCTGTCACTCACTCGCGAACAACTCAATCAATTAATTAATTGATAAACTACCACAAATAGCCACAGACAAATAATCGATCGACCATATATCCTAACCATGATTTCTATCTATACCGGTCCCGATCGAATATAATTTTTTTTTAAAATAAATAAATAAATAAATACATAAATAAATAAATAAGACTAATCCTAAGCATAATTAGCGCCCTAACCAAGGTTTAGAGTCAACTCACTATGTGAGTTAGCTCGATCGGCGACGGCGGTGATAAAACTAAGGTTTATCGCGCGGCGGATCGAGCTCAAACTTCGGCGACACCCCGAGGGAGTCCGGCGAGGTTGCCGGAACAGGTGGCCGGCGGCGGAGCTCCGGCGAGCGGCGGCCGGCGGCCTGCAACAGTGAATAATAGAATATTTAATCGGCAAACTCCACTGTTTTGGCCGTTTTTCGGCGACACGGGCTGGAACAAGGCCGGCCAAGGGTTGGGGGCTCACCCAGGGATCGATGGGGGTCGGCCGGGACAGGTGGACAGCGGCGGAAGGTGGCCGGCGATGGCGGACAGCCACGATCAGTGGCTGTCCTGTTTTGCACCGAAATAGTGGTTTCGGTCGGCGGCCGTTTTCGGCGGCCACGCGCGGCGACCGGTGGAGGCGAGCTGGGTGGCGGTAGAGGAGACTCAGGGGAGTCGTCTGGCGGTGGCGGTGTGGCACGGCGGCGACTGTGGTGGCCGGATGGAAGACCGGAATGAACCGGGTTCAAAACAGAGCACCGGAACTTCCAGGCCTGATTCCGGTGATTCCGGCGGATGACGGTCGGCGATGAGGGGTCGGATTGGTCGAGGGGAAGTCGAGGGTTAGCTGGGTGGTGGTGGTCGGCGTCGGTGGCGGCCGAAGGAGGCAGCGGAGTCCTCGGGTCTCCTGACCCGAAAATAGGGCAAGCCCGGCCGTGGCTTTTCTTCGGCGAAACGGCGGCGACGGTGGCTCGGTCGGGGTCAAGGCGGCGACGGTGACTAGCTGGGGACAGTGGCTGCTGGTGGTGGTGCAGTGGTCGCGAAAAACAGCGACGAACGGAGATGGATCGATCGGCAAGGAGAAGCGTTCGTCGGTCAAAGGAAAAATGAAGAGAAGAAGAGCAGAAGAAGAAGAAACGGAAAAGAAGAAGAAGAAAGCGGCAGAGATGACGTGCGTTGGGCAGAGGGAAGATGGCCCACTTTGACTTCAAGGGCAAACATTAAATTTTTTTGTCCTATATGAATGAATAATTGAGGGAGGGCAAAATGGTAATTTTGGCGCGCCGGGACTGAAACGAAATTTTTGATGTACTGAACGAAGGGTAATTTCGGCAATTTCACTGGCCAAGCTCGGTCAGGGTTAAGATCGATTGCAAAAACGACAATTCAAAAATCACCGCGGATTGATTTCGAAACTCAATTCGAAATAATCTAAAGTTCGGAATTCATCCAAATTTTCGTCTCTTCAGTCCTTATAGTCCAAAATAGGTGTCGACTATGACTATACATTCATATCATTTAATTAACTTCCGGCGCTTACAAGGATTGAATTTCCAGGACGTCACACAACAAAATTTTCATCATCTTATCTCAAAATGGTGGTAGCTGTTTTGATAGGGTAAGATTACTTTTTAGTTTAGTTTCATTTTTTGAGGGGGTTGGGGTTTAGTTCGAATCTTAGACAGAGGTAAATAAAGCATTATGGCTACACATTTGCCTGATCTCATGGATATAACATTTGTCCACTTTCTCAATCTCGGGACAAGAATTGGTTCATCCATCAATTTAGGATGTGTTTGTTTCACGAAAAATGAATAATTTAAAAAAAAATATTGTATCACTTACAAAAATGAAAGAATAAAATAGAATTTCATCATACAAGAAAAAAATTTAAACATAAGGCTTTTTCTGTCTAGCAAAAAATGAATGATTTGAAAAATTCTTTCCTAAAAATAATCGCATATATCTTAGAAATAATTTTTGTTAGCCCATATCATTTGAAACAATTAATCATTGGAATATGTGTTTCATTGTCGAAAATAACTTATGTCTAAACAGTTTCGTGAATAATGAAAATATTTTTTGTTAATTTATTTTTGTAAGCGGTATCAACAACCACTTTGAAAATAAATTTCAAATAATTCATTTTTTGCCAAAGAAACGGGGCATGTTTCATGGAAAACAACTTCGAGGAAAATATTTTTCAAATTTTCCAACGTTTGGTTCACAAAAAATAAACGAGTCACGGAAAATATCTTCATCTAATGGAAAAAAAAAGGAATGTTTCCAAATAATGACTCAAAGTGCCTTATTTTTCTCAAATAAAGTATTGAAATAGATTTTATTTCAAATAAGAATCTGAAGTACCCTCATCATTTCAAATAAGGGTCGACCAAGTTTATTTCTTCATTTGTTTTTTTTTTGTTTTCCTTTTTTCTTTTGTTCCTTTTTTTTTTGCCTTCCTTCTCGTCCAAATGGTGGAAAATATTTTTCAATTCATTTTAAAGTTTAGACTAAATACCAAAAAATATTATTATTTTCCTGGAAAAATATTTTTCAGAAACATTTAACGCACGGAGCCTTAATGTTTTAGATTCTTTCCCTTGGTGATAATACTATCGTGTAGTATCAGTTTTTAGGAATTATGACAAATGGACATGTTTTGGACAATGTCAACATGCTTATTATGATGGTTTATCAGGATTTTATCATAAGTGCATGTCATAACGATGACAAAAATCATAACTGAGATAGATTTACGACCTGGCTATAGGTCGTGTGTTTCTTGTCGCACGACTCATAAGTCACACTACGGGGGACGTACACTGTACTTCATAATAAGGGGGCGATTCTCGATTAGAAGGTGGATTTATATTTTAGGACGAAATAAGAGACGATCATCAATCGAAGTGTTGCTATATTTTAAGATCGAACAGGGACAATTGTCGAAAAAGTACTAAATATATTATACGGCAGCCAATTCGATTTAAACTTTTAAAATACTAATTTAGTCCTATAATTTTGGTGATTTGCCAATGCATTCAATGCGATAAATTTTTTGGACAAAAATTATTGATGTGAAAGTTGACCATTGTACATGGAATGATAAGTTGACATGAATAGTTTTAACAATTCTTTAATTTTTTTTATTAATTCATTGAATTTTTTTTTATTTTTTCTTCCTTTTTTTTTCCGCCTATTCATCTTCCCAAAAGGGCTGGTGAGAGTCGGGCCTCGAAAACGTCCTCACCTATAACCGACAACTCGTCAGCTGCCATCTGCGGGTCCTAAATACCCCTCAATTTTTTTCGATAAACAAAAAAGACAAAATTGAAAAAAAATCAGGGAATCTTATGTAAATATTGTCCACATCAGCATCGGTTGTACCACATAGATGGGGAGAGCTAATTAGATAGTCACATCAGTGATTTCTCGGTCAAAATTGGCCTGAAGTATTGCATTGGCAAATTGTCAAAAGAGTCAGGACTAAATTGTCCAAATAAAAAAAAATTATGACTGCCTTACAATATTTAGTATTTTCTAGACAATTTTATCCGATCAAATCATGAGATGTGCGAACTCAACTACAATAAAGCACGATAAATGTTGATTCCAATTCATGTTAACAATAAATCTAGTTCGAGCATCAACCAAGTTGACTTTAAGCACACTGCACACCAAAATGCAATATATATTTTCCACGAAACATAGAAATATTAACATTAAATGTCATTTCAAATATTTTCTCAACCTTTTAAAAAAAATATAAATTAGGATACTATAGTTATTCTTGCGAGAAAGTGGTGGACTTTTAATTCCATCGAAAATGCATTCTAAAGGAAGAATGCATAAGCAATTATTCTCGTTCCTTCGTTACTAAAATCAGCCTTTGCCCTGTGCTCAAACCATTGACTGATTTCTCATGATCGAATAAGATTTATCTGCGATTTTTGACAGGGTATTTATTCCCGAAATTTGAGAAAATACCAAAATCGTAGCTCGCTTTTGGGCCAAAAATCCCTTTCATACCTCTATTTTTCAAAATACACTATCGGGAAAAGTCCGTGTAACCCCTTCAAAAGAAAAATTAAAGTCCCAAATTCTTCCTCGATCTCCGACTCCAATTGCTCAACATATCCATCATCCACCCCGTCCGCCGCCGTGCCACGCTATTGCTAATCACCGTCCCCATCTTGGCACCGCCGGCCACTGCCACGTTCCTCTTTTGCCTTCAACTGATTGTTGTTAAAGCCATATATTTCAATTCGATTCACACGCAAAAAAAGCTCAATTTATGGCTAGAATTAGACATGAATCAAAATCCCGAACTCATCTCATGATGTGATTCGATTTGGTATGATGCGCAAGTTGATCAGGCTCCTAGATTTCTAATTGTGGGGCTCCAAAAGTTTCGGCATCATCCTAGCTTTTGTTGAATCTTACGTTTTTTTCGCAATTCAGGAAATGAATTCTACGATTTACAATTCATAAAGAACAGCGCATAGCGAGGTCCGTTGCGACGGACGGCAAGCCCGAGATTGGCATGGCGACGATCAGCGGCTATAGGCGGTATGGTAGCCGAGTTAGGGTTGGATTGAGTTGAGTTGAGTTTGAGGGGTTTTTGAACATTCCAAGTTTGGACGTGACAATTTTGTAAATAAGCGCAACAGGATTTGGTGTCGGGGTGTAAATTAGTATTTGCGAAAATTGAGTTGCGAGCATAGTCATAAAATGAAAATTTTAGATATAATATTATTATTTTCCCTTCTTAAGTTTTCTCCGGAGCAATTAATAGTTATGTTGAATATTCACATGTTGTCGGAGGTCGAATTAGACTATTTTGACTGCTGAACGTTCCTAACTAGAATTCAAATTGTCTCATTTCTCCTTCTAGCCCCTTTGACAAGTTTGGTCGGTCAAACAAGAATTTTTTTTTCCCTCGATGAACGTAATAGTTGACCTAAATAAATTCTTTTGAATTTTTTTTTTTAAATTTTTCTGTGCCCTAGAAACGTAGCTTGGTGATTTTAGAACATCAAGAATACTTGCCGTTATTAATGAGGTCTCTTACGTTAATTTTTTAGGAAATTATGCAAATTTGGTACCTTACAATCATATCATGCATCCCTTTTTTGAGGCTATTTTAGGAATCATTTTCGGATAAATCGACAAGCCTCCATAATACCCGTTTGGAAAGCCGATCATA
This sequence comes from Rhodomyrtus tomentosa, assembly GCA_028455895.1. NCBI lineage: Eukaryota > Viridiplantae > Streptophyta > Magnoliopsida > Myrtales > Myrtaceae > Rhodomyrtus > Rhodomyrtus tomentosa. The sequence continues at coordinate 38,942,394 of JAPCWY010000003.1, read as the reverse complement.
AGTAACATTAATAAAGCATAATATTTTAGACAGATCATATAATCTTTATGCTAAAATTATAAGTGGTAAGTGTTGTTCTGTGCGAATACGATAGCGACGGCCGCGGTGACGGCAACAAAAGAAGTAGACACGACGCACTGTATTTGGATATCGGTCCCTCAGTGATCCATAGAAACAATGAGTATGGAATTTTTCAAAAATGGGCAGTATCTCCTACGTCGCTGGTTGGAGAATATTTCTTCAAATGTGGTTTACATTATAAAGGGGTCATAAATCAATGAAATGGACGCCGTGCACGTTAATTTTAGTAAAGTTTGTAAGTGGCGATATTCATATTTGCAACCCATCAATCGGTGATAAATTTCTAGTATGTTTTGTGAAAAATGAATGATTTAAAAAATAATTTTTTTTTGTAATAATTACTTATATTGCTTGAACAAACGAATGGACAAAAAAATAGTTTCGTCAGCAACGAATATATTTACACGTAACTTTTTGTTGATAATAAAATAAATTTTATTGGTTAGTTACTCTTCGCTAAACAAAAGGAGCTTAATTATTGAAGTGAGATAAAAAGAGGGTGAAAGACACCGATACCATAACGTAGGTTTTATAGGCCTATTTGGTTCAACATTTGGAATGGCCTTTGGTGCTCGAAAAAATGAAGTTGGGTTCATTTTTTGGGAACTTTGGGGAAATGCAATAACATTTCAAAAGGCCTCCAAGACAGGTTCGAAGATACTTTGGAAAGTAGCATTCTCGAAATGCAAGTAAACTTTTTTGTCTTCCAATTTTGACATCGCCCAATTTTCATAGTTCTAGGAATGTCATCAAAAATTCTAAATTGCTGACGAAGGCCTCATCTACCGGACAACAGCCAACGAGCCACCGCCGAACCACCGCCTCCCTGCCTGACCTCAGGCAAGGCCTGGGTCGCCACCAGACACCCAAAAATCTTTTCTTTTTTTCCTTAAAATCTTGAGCTCCTTCGGACAAATAAATTCTCTGTCGATTGTATCTTTAATACGACACGTGTTACTTTTTAAGCGGATATGAACCACATTGATTGCTGACGTGGCACCATGAGATCACTGAATACTTTGACAAATTCATCCAACTGAAACCCCACTTAAAGAGGATTATTTGTTTATAGTTAATAGGGACTTTTTCTCGTTGATCTGTTTTTTTTTAAATCGAGATTTGGGTGATCTTTGATCGACATTACATGTGGGTCTCCACGCATGCAGCTTGCGCCATTCGAGACGGTCTAGTCCCTCACTGAGGCTTCGGGCACTAGGAAAGAAAAAACGATTCTAGCGACGGGAAGCCATTTTGCGGGGAATTTTTCATCCAGAGTTCATTCTTGGATAATATGCAGAAATTCGGGGTCTTTTATATTCAGCCTACCGTACCTAATCGAGTTGCTTACTCAGATGCTGACTAAGCGGAGATGTTGTGTGACATTCTGATTTCTAGTCAGTTTCAGACTTTGTAATGAGAAGTTTATATATATCAAGCGATGTATTTCAGTCGTATTCCGCTCAAATCTGATCAATTTGAGTAGACTGATCAAAGGGGGAAGGCTAATGCAAGATGAGGTACGTGGACCTAGGCGACTCGGATAAGAAATGGCGCTTTGACCATAAGGATTGTCGATGAGATATTTAGAACCACCAAAAGGCCGATCTAAGAACGATTAAGGATTATCATGCGAGTGTCGTACGATTGGAGCGCGGATGATGCCGCTTAACCAACGTATGATTTACAAATTATCCTAAATCGGATGAGACGATCGAGACTATAGGGACTAGTGATAAACCCTCACAATTACATGACAATCAAAGCCGCCATGAATTGATGAGCCCTAAATGTGATGAGAATCACGAGGTCGATACGCGTAATGTCTGCGAAAGCCGTCCGTCAGTTCGGGATAAGTTGGAATCACGTCTAATAGAGAAAACTATCAGAAATGAGTCCTGAAAAGATTTGAAATGAAAAATAAAAAATTCCAACGTCATTTGGATTGGCCGTCGCCCTATCGAAAAATCCTAGAACGAGAAAAACGACGTTCGGAACGTCGTGGGTAAAATGACCGTTTTGCCCCTGAAGCTTAGGACTTTGCTTTTATAATTGAAGAAGGGAAAAATGGAAATTATGCCCATCCATGGCTGTCGAAAATAAAGGACAAAAAAATGGTCATTGGATCATCATTGGTAAAGCAAATGCCAAGTGTCAAGAGATTCAGGGTGGTGGTCACCTCCACTATTTGCCCACATAACAATCAAACCTTCGACCAAGCTTTATATAATTGAAATCTCTCTCTCCTCTCTCTCTCTTCATCACCATTCGGCCAGAACACCCCCCAAAGAACTGAGAAAACCTTCTCCTTCTTCTCCAGCTTCTGCCGCTCACCCGACCAGAACTGGGCCGCCTGTTCGCTGGCCATGATCACCACCTCCAGTCACCATCTACTGCCGGACGACCACCCAGACGTAGATCCACATCTTTTCGACGTCCTCCAACAAGAATCAGGCTATTTGGAGCACTGTGGAGTTCTGGGCAGAAGTTTTCCCAAAAGCCAATTGAATCGGAACCAACTAGAGGTAGGTCCGGTTCTTGCCCCTTTTCATGGCCAAAATCTTCGAGTCTTGAGTTCAAATTTTTTGGAGGCTCAACAGACACATAGAGCATTCTGTGGTAAAAATTGGGGATTTATTTGATAAGTTTTTTACCACGAACCGCCCTTGTATATTTTTGACAGAATTTGCAAGTATTCTGGCCCTTGGTGATCCGGCGACTTCGGAAGACTTTTCGGCGACCAACCGACTCCAAACAACCGGTGAGCATCCCAAACCCTTAGGTAGACATATTAAAAGGTAGAATAAGGCTTGAATGAAAGAATTGAGGAGGATTGAAGGCTGGAAACACTCGATTTGCACAGAACCGAAGTGAACCGGTTTGGTTCCATGCAAAACCGGTTTTGTGGGTTGCAAGAACAGAAGTTTATGGGGCTTAAATTGATGTTTATGAAGCGTTAAAATGTTGAGGATTGAGTAATGGATGATTTGGATTGATAAATTGAGGAATTGTACTTGGAAATTGATGGGTCGATTGATTATTCTAGGTTGCGCGACAAATTGGCCTTTGAACTTGAGTTGGCCGAAACTTAGGAGGTTCAAGAAGAAGTGATTTGTATTACCAAGCAAAGGTAAGGAAATTCCTAAATCGAGGCTAGGGGGATTGGACTCGATTGGGTAAATCGACGGCCGATTGGATTAGTTTATGAGAAATTGACAAATGGGGTAATCTTGATATGTCCTAAAACGTTAAAGTATGATTGTGTGACATTATATATATGCCTGAGTTGTTTGTCATGTTTGTATGCCATTTGAAATGACTCACATGCCACGGAATTTATGGAATGCATTGAATGCACGTTTGCTAGCGAGTGTAAAATTGAATTAAAAATCAATGCATATGATGTGGGGTGGCATGAGCATGGCACGGCGAGGCCCTGAGGTGTGTGAGACGCGGGGCGGGAGGTTGAGATCCTGATGCGACAAGGTCGCGGGGTGAAGTATGAATAGGTGACGCCCTGATGCGACGAAGTCGCAGGGTCGAGATAGCCACAGTCTTGATGCGTATTATTTGCGGGACGGAGTATGAGCTCATAAACCTTGCTTGGACATGAATCGGGATTTGATGCGTTTATGCGGCTCAGCGATGATGGCCTGATGCGTTTACGTGGGTCGAGCTTGAGGCGACTAGTTCGCGGGCCAGAGAATGAGGCAGGCAAAGGTTGATGGATGTGACGAAGTGGTAGGCTGAGCATATATGTGCATATGAGTGTGACACGAGATCATAAATGCATGCCTATGTTCTGTGTGTTGTTGTTTATTGAGTTGTGATTGTTATGTCCATGTGTTCATGAATTTGGATCAGTCGAGTGACGCGACTACCTGAGTTGACTGTCAACCTGACCTAGGGTTAGGTTTTTCTTACTAAGATGTGTATCTCACCCCTTTTGGGGAAACCTTTCCTTTACAGATCCTAGGTCATAGCTATGTGGCCAATATGTTTTGAGGACCCAAAGGAAATGACGGCGTACTATGATGAGTTCCCGGATAGGCAGGGGAGCGTGTATGTGAGGAAGTGTACTGTCGTGTGGGTCGACGATGGTAAGTCTGAGTGGAAGCCTCATAAATTCGAGGCGTGGTTCAAGAAGGAGGACGACTCACAGATAGGGCCGTTGAACCCCCATGAGATACCACAGGGTGTCATTCCCGATTGGTGCCAGACCGTAGCTGAGCAGGAGTTACCTGAGGGTCTAGGAATGGACCAGAGCGGACACTGACCGTGGAGTTCACCGGGGAGCAGGAGCAGGAGGAGGTCATAGTTTTGGAGGCGTCCGAGGGTGACCTCGCTGAGCCGTCGCAGGAGGCGTCTATGGAGGATTCAGTTGAAGTTTCGTCAGAGACATTTTCTGAGTATGAGCTTATTGAGGACGCAAAGGACACGGGCGACTCCAGCAGCTCATCCTAGGATGTTTCAGTTGGTGGATCGATTTTGACTAGCGACCTGACCCCACTCCTGACGGATTTTATGGATATCTCTTCTGACATGTTTACCCTGTCGCCCTTTTGCTTAGCAGGCTTAGCATTTGAGTTATGTGAGCAGTACGCCTTGATGTATGAATGATATTTGCTATCCAGGTCCCACTTAATCTTTATATTTTGTACGGGGGTTTATGTTGGTAACGCTTCCGCATACTTGATGTGTTTATTATATCTCTCGACTCCTATTGGTGGATCTTGGAACCACTGAGAGATTATTGTTGGTTTATTTGCAGAGATGTTCGCGTGCTCGTGCCCCGAGGCGCGGGGCATGACATCCCCGCCTGTTTTGGTATCAGAGCAAGGTCAGTTCGATACAAAGTGGATTGAGGATTGGAGTAATAAGGAGGATTAAGTTGGGACACGGACGGATAGCGAGGTCTTAAGAGACTGGTCAGGGTAAGACATGGGATGCCTAGCATGTGACCTGACATCTATGGATGGTGTGACCTTGGTAAGATTGTGGCAAGGCATAAGGATTAAATTTTCTGCTTAGAATTGAAGGTCATTTCTGGACCTTGGCTTGCTCGATGAATGAAAGTGATTGGTTTTAGTGAATCACTGGGGTGGATGGAAATGAGGAATGGCCATGGGCCATTGGTTGAAATGCTTCTGAAATTGATGTACAGAGTACCATTGTTGTATAACTGTTTCTGTTAAGGAGTAGTTAGTAACTCTGGATTGGACGAATGAGTAAGTGACTAACTTATTGTTGAACTTGTGGTGGATCGGGTTCAATAGGAAGAAACAAGGATGAGTAACTCATTTAGAAGGCTTGGAAGACCAAGAGGCGAAGCCTCTAGCTCGAGGCCGCCCGTAACTGAAGATCCAAGAGTGGACAGTCTACTGAGGGTAATGGAAGGACTCAGAGACATCATAGAGAGGTAGGCCCAAGATCGGGACTCTGCCATGGCCCGGGCAGTAGGAGCTGCCCTAGCAGTCGTAAATACCAACATTGGTAACGCTGGTGGAAGTGGAAGTCAGGGCGAGCCGAACCAGAGCAATGAAACGGTGAACCCTCAAGAGTAAATTGTGGTGGCCAGACAGATGGGCCAACTGGTGGAGCAGTTCATGAAGCTGAAGCCGAAACAGTTTGACGGGATTGGAGATCCCGAGTTAGCGCCCAGATGGATAGAAAAACTAGAGAAGGCTTTTGGGGTGCTAAGATACACAGATGAGGAGAATGTATTACTGGCTGTGTACCAATTGGAGGGTACAACAAATGATTGGTGGACTGCCACCAAGGACGGAGTCTTCCCCGAAGGTATGGCCATGAATTGGAACACTTTTAAGAGGGCATTTAATGATAAGTATTTTTCAGAAACGGCTAGAGAAAGGAAACAGATTGAGTTCCTGCAACCACGTCAAAACCAGCTAACCATAGACCAGTACGAAGCTGAATTCGCGAGGCTCTCGAGGTATGCACCTCGATCTGTGGAGGACCCCTTTGGAGAAGGCATGGAGATTCAGGGATGGTCTGAGGCCCGAACTCCGTAGCCAGATGATAGCTTTGGACTTGAGGATCTACCGAGAGATATAAGAGCGAGGCCAGATGATTGAACGAGATTTGAGGGAAAGAAATGCCGCAACTGGGTCGCGGTTCCCATCGCTTAGAGACAATTGCCAGTTGGACAAGAGGTCGATGGCGAACAACAGATGCTTTGTGCCTCCAATACGAAAGAACATCGCGAAGCCGCCAAATCCAGCAAACTAGAACTATCGACTCTGTGGTAGGAAGCATGGAAACGGGCCATGCCTTGTAAGGATGAGAGCATGTTTCAAGTGTAGTCAGCTGGGCCATTAGATGAGAACATGCCCAAACCAGGCTCCAGCAGGTCGACCGCAAGGACAGAGGTCGCAAGCTGGACCGTCGACTGCCATACCTCAGATCGAACAGAGCAGACCACCGGCACAAGGCAGGGTATATGCTGTAGCTCGCAGCGAGGCGGAAGAAGCGCCGGGAGTGGTCACAGATACGATCTACTTATGCAACTAGACTGCTTATGCATTGTTCGACCCGGGTGCCACGCATTCTTTTGTATCTGCACAGTTTGCTGAATTAGTAGGCATGAAATTGGAACCGTTAAGCATGACATTGCATGTTGCCATCCTATTGAAATATAATGTCTTGGTTTCATTAGGGTGTGCTGGGTGTGAGATGGTGATTGGGGGAAGTAAGGAAAGTATCGACTTAGCCGTATTGCCTATGTTTGATTTTGACGTGATTATAGGAATGGATTGGCAGGGTAGATAGGGAGTAGTAGTAGATTGTGGCAATAAAACAATTCGGTTTTATCCAAGAGGCCGCCCAAACTTTGAATTGGTGGGAAGTCGAGGAGGAATCTCGATTCCCGTAGTCTCATCTTTGGAAGGAACTAAGTCGATGTCTGAAGAATGTCGGGCATACTTAGTAGTGGTAATGGATACGACTGCCGAGGAATCAAAGTTAGAGGATATCCCGGTGGTGTGTGAGTTTCCGGATGTGTTTTTCCAGGAATTACTAAGATTACCACTAGAACGGGAGATAGAGTTTGTAATTGAATTAGCCCCTGAGACAGAGCCGATATCTAAAGCATCGTACATGATGTTCCTGTCAGAATTAAAGTAGTTAAATGTGCAGATGCAAGAGCTACTAGACAAGGGATTTATTCGACCAAGTGCTTCGCCGTGAGGAGCACCAGTGCTGTTCGTAAGGAAGAAGGATGGATCTCTACGACTGTGCATTGACTACCGGCAGCTGAACCAGGTGACGATGAAGAACAAGAATCTGCTGCCGAGGATTGATGATCTATTCGATTAGTTACAAGGAGCAGCAGTATTTTCAAAGATTGACTTGACGACGGGGTATCACCAGCTGAGGATCAAGAAGGAAGACATATCAAAGACAGCATTTAAGACGAGGTATGGTCATTACGAGTTTACGGTGTTGCCGTTTGGATTAACTAACGGCCCAGCTGCTTTCATGGATCTAATGCATCGAGTATTCAAAGAGTTTCTGGACAGGTTCGTCATAGTTTTCATTGACGATATCTTGATTTACTCGAGGAGCGATGCGGAACATGAAGAGCATTTGAGAATCGTACTGAGGACCCTGAGGGAACATTCATTGTATGCGAAGTTAAGCAAGTGTGAATTTTGGTTGAACAAGGTAGCATTTCTGGGTAATATTGTGTCTGGTGAAGGGATTGCAGTGGACACTGCAAAGATAGAGGCTGTAAACAATTGGCCGAGGCCTACTACGATCACGGAGGTCAGAAGCTTCTTGGGACTAGCAGGATATTATAGGCGATTTGTGGAAAAATTCTCATCCATAGCCATCTCACTAACGCAGTTGACAAAGAAGGAAACGAAGTTCAAATGGACAAACAAATATGAACAGAGTTTCCAAGAGTTCAAACATAGACTAATGACCGCACCAGTGCTGACCATTCAGTCGGGACCGGGAGGATATGAGATTTACAGCGATGCTTTGCTGAAAGGATTGGGCTGTGTATTGATACAGCATGGACGGGTGGTAGCCTATGCATCCAGACAGTTGAGGCCACACGAGATGAATTACCCGACCCACGACTTGGAGTTAGCGGCAATCGTGTTTGCCTTGAAGATTTGGAGGCACTATCTTTGTGGCGAGAAGTTTCAAATATATACAGACCACCAAATTTTGAAATACTTGTTTTCCCAGAAGGAGCTGAATATGAGACAGCATCGGTGGATGGAGCTGGTCAAAGATTATGATTGTAAGATATTATATCATCCTAGGAAAGCAAACAGAGTAGCAGATGCATTAAGTCGAAAGTCAAGTGTTGCACGCCTGCTAGTGAGAAGCTGGTCGACGATAGAAGACTTGAGAGATTCTGAATTCAGGTTGGAAGACGATCATTTATCCAATTTAATAGCTACACTAAGAGTGGAAACTGAGGTCCAGAATGAGATAAAGGCATTACAGTGTACTAACCCGGAGATTCAGAAAATAGTCGAGATAGATACGACGAAGAGGAAGCCAGAATTCCAAGTGTCTGAGGATGAACTCTTAAGGTTCCGAGGATGGTTGTGTGTGCCAAAGGACGAAGTACTCCGAAAAAGAATCTTGTCAGAAGCTCATCGAAGCAACTATAGTGTCACGCCCCGAACTCGGCGAGCACGCGAACATCCCTGTCCATGCCGTTCATTTAAGAATGCTTCAGGATCCAACGGCCAATAGCTTACAACTCCTTTAATCAAAGCATGCAGAAGCGATGCTATCCTCCAATTATATAAATACAATAACATACCGATGACTTAGGATATAAACAACAAAGTCTCATTAACCACTTTTACCACAGATTCAATTCATATTCCACCAATCAAAAGTACAAACCCAAACATCATCAGAAGACAAATCCATTCTAGTGCAATTGATCAACTATCTCTTCAAGTGCCAGTCCTTGGCAAGCTCGTGCTTCCTTCGCCTAGAACTTGAAAAATATAAGCCCCCACTGGGGTGAGATATAAATCTCAGTGGGTCCTAACCCTAGGTTAGGCCGACAGTCCACTCAGGCAGTCATATATCCAATAAAATTAGACTCTGGCTCACATAGGCATATATGGCACCAGTCAATAAACTCAACATATGGATGACAGACAAACATCGATGATCTCAAGTCACACTCAAGTAATAATGCCTGTGCACTCTCAGTCTACCACATCTCATATTCACTTATCTCAACCTGTCTAAATCTCTAGCCCGCGATCTTGTCGCTTCAGGCTCGGCAACCCGCGTAAACGCATTAGGTTTCGATAAATCTCTTGGCCAATAACAGTATCTCAACCTCTGCCCGCCTCATTCTCTAGCTTACGAACTAGTCGCCTCAGGCTCGGCCCGCGTAAACGCATCAGACCGTCATCGATGACCCGCGTAAACGCATTCAGTCCCAATTCATCTCCAGGCAAGGTTTATGAGCTCATACTCAACCCCGCGAACTCATTGCATTGGGGCATATATATCCTGCCCCGCGTCTCATACGCTTCAGGGCCTCTTCGTCCCGCGATTAGATCGCATCAGGACCCTGGCCATCTTAATCCCGCGAACTCATCGCATCAGGGCGCTATACAATATCAATTTTCACCTCGCGATCTTGTCGCATCAGGGTATTCATTTTCTTGCCTCGCGTCTTACACGCTTCAGGGTCTTGCCATGTCGTATTCATACCACAAACGTAACTTATGCCTTGGTTCTCATTAATCTCACACTCACTAGCAAGCACGCATTCAAATGCGTCTCATAATTCTTGTGGCATGCAATTCAATTCATATGATATACAGACATAGCAAATAACTCAGGCACACAATATTACTCACAATCAATCTGATATCATCTTAGTATATCGCTAAGCTACCCACTTGAATAGTTCTCATAATCGTCCCAATCGGCCCCCGATTTACCCAATTAAGTCCAATCGTCTTAACATATGGTGGGGAATTCTCTTACCTTGATTTCAACATCACATTTTACTCCTCTTGAGCCTCCAAAGGTTCGGCCAAATCAATCCAAGGTCGAACTCATCGTGCAACCTAATAAAATCCAACCAATCCGTTAATTTTCATGTCCAATTCAACCATCCATGACTCCTAACCCTCCATGACATAATCCCCAATATCTTAACATGCTTTAAACATGCCAACTCTCGGGAGAATCCTTGTTCCGGACTGCTCGGTGCTCCAAATGCTCCGATTCTTGTTGGAGGATGTTGGCAAGACATGGAGCTTTGTTGTGGTGGTCGGCCGGCAGTAGATGGTAGTCGGAAGTGGCCGTGGTGGCCGGCAAAGTGGAGCCCTGATTCTGGTCGAGCGAGCAGCAATTTGCAAGAGGAAGAAAATGGTGATGATTGGTGATGGAGAGAGAGGGTTTGGCCGAATGGGGTCTGTGGAGAGAGAGAAGAGATTGCTATATTCAATCTTTGGTTAATGAGGTTGAATGGTAGGTGTAGAAAAAGGTGATATGACTCTAGTCCTTGGATCTTTGACACTTGGTAATTGCTTTTCCAATGATGATCCAACGGCCCTCATTAAGTCTTCATTTTCGGTAGCTTTGGGAGAGCAAAATGTCCAATTTGCCCTTCTTCAATTATAAAAGCCAAGCCCTAAGCTTGAGTGGCAAAACGGTCATTTTACCCCCGACATTCGCAATGTTGTTTTTTTCTTGTTCCGGAAACCTTCGATAGGGCGATGGCCAATCCAAATGACGTTGGAATTCTTGATTTTCCATTTGAAATCTTTCAAGGCTCATTTCTGATAGTTTTCTCTATTAGACGTGGTTCCAGCCTATCTCGAATCGACAGACGGCTTTCGTAGACATTACACGTATCGATACCCCGTGATTCATATCACCCTTAGGGCTCGTCAATTTGTGGCGGCTTTGGTTGTCATGTAATTGTGAGGGTCTATCACTAGCTCCTAAGGTCTCGATCTTCACCATCCGATTTAGGAAAATTTTGCAAATCATACGTTGGTTAAGCGGCATCACCCGCGCTCCAATCGTATGACACTCGCAAGGCATCCCTTAATCATTCTTCCAGGGTGGACACTGTAATTGCTCCTATGAGCCTCTGTCAAGATTCTTTCTCGGAGCCCTTCATCCTTTGGTACACATAATTGCCCTCGAAATCTCAAAAGTCCATCCTCAGACACCTGGAACTCGGGCTTCCTCTTCGTCGCTTCCATTTCGATAACTTTCTGAATCTCTGGGTCTGTAGACTGTAATGCCTTAATCCCTTCTTGGACCTCAGGTTCCACCCTCAAAGTCGCTATCAAACCGGATAGCTGATTAACCTCCAATCTAAATTCAGAATCTCTCAGATCCTCTATCGCCGACCAACTTCTCACCAACAGGCATGCAATACTCGACTTTCGGCTTAATGAATCTGTTACTCTGTTTGCTTTCCCAGGATAATATAATATCTCGCGATCATAATCTTTCAATAGCTCCATCCACCTGCGCTGCCTTAGGTTCAACTCTTTTTGGGAAAACAAATACTTTAAACCCTGGTGGTCTGTAAATATCTGAAACTTCTCACCACAATGATAATGCCTCCAAATCTTCAAGGCAAACATAATCGCCGCTAACTGCAAGTCGTGGGTCGGGTAATTCATTTCATGCGGCCTCAACTGCCTGGATGCATAAGCTACTACCCGGCCGTGTTGCATCAATACACAACCCAATCCTTTCAGCAAAGCGTCCCTGTAGATCTCATATCCTCCCGGTCCCGACGGAATGGTCAGTACCGGTGCGGTCGTCAATCTATGTTTAAGCTCTTGGAAACTCCGTTCACACCTATCAGTCCATTCGAACTTCGTTTCCTTCTTCGTCAACCGCGTCAGTGAGACGGCTATGGATGAGAACTTTTCCACGAATCGCCTATAATATCCTGCTAGTCCTAAGAAGCTTCTGACCTCTGTGACCGTAGTAGGCCTTGGCCAATTGGTTATAGCCTCTACCTTTGTAGGGTCCACTGCAATCCCTTCACCAGACACAATATGACCCAGAAATGCTACCCTGTCTAGCCAAAATTCACATTTACTTAGCTTCGCATACATCGAATGTTCCCTCAGGGTCCTCAATACGATTCTCAGATGTTCTTCGTGCTCTACGTCGCTCCTCGAGTAGATTAAGATGTCGTCAATGAAAACTATGACGAACCTGTCCAGAAACTCCTTGAATACTGATGCATTAGATCCATAAATGCAGCCGGGGCGTTAGTCAATCCGAACGGCATTACCGTAAACTCGTAATGTCCATACCTCGTCCTGAATGCAGTCCTCGGTATGTCTTCCTTCTTGATCCTCAACTGGTGATACCCCGTCCTCAAGTCAATCTTCGAGAACACTTCTGCTCCTTGTAATTGATCAAAAAGATCGTCAATCCTCGGCAGCGGATACTTGTTCTTCACCGTCACCTGATTCAGTTGCCGGTAATCAATGCATAGTCGCAAGGATCCATCTTTCTTCTTTACGAATAGCACCGGTGCTCCCCACGGCGAAGCACTTGGTCGGATGAATCCTTTGTCCAACAACTCTTGCATTTGCACCTCTAACTCCTTTAATTCTAACAAGGACATTCTGTACGGTGCTTTCGAAATCGGCTCCGTTTTATGAGCTAATTCAATCACAAACTCTATTTCCAGCTCCGGTGGCAATCCCGGCAATTCCTAGGGAAACACATCTGGAAACTCCTGTAGCACAGGAATATTCTCTAACTTAGGTTCCTCGACAGTCGTATCCATCACGGCTACTAAGTATGCCCGACATCCTTCAGATATCAACTTAGTTACTTCCAAAGATGAAACCAAGGGAATTGAGACTCCCCCTCGGCTTCCTACCAATTCATAACTAGGATGATATTTCGGGTAAAATCGAATCATTTTATTGCCACAGTCTACTACCGCTCCTTGCCTACTCAGCCTATCCATTCCTATAATCACTTCAAAATCAAACATAGGCAATACAGCTAGGTCAATACACTCCTTACTTCCTCCAACCATAATCTCACATTCCGCACACCCTAATGAAACCAATACATAATCCTTCAATGGGGTGGCTACATGCAATGCCATGCTTAATGGTTCCAATCTCATGCCTACTAACTCAGTAAACTGTGCAGATACAAAAGAATGCGTGGCACTCGGGTCAAATAATGCATAAGCGGTCTGGTTGCACAAGTAAACCGTACCTATGACCACTCCAAGCACATCTTCTGCCTCGTTGCGCGCTACAGCGTACACTCTACCCTGAGCTAGTGGTCTGTTCGGTTCTATCCGAGGTGCTGCAGTCGACGGTCCTGCTTGAGGCCTCGGTCCTTGTGGTCGACTGGCCGGTGCTTGGTTTGGACATGTCCTCATTTGGTGGCCCAGTTGACCACACTTGAAACAGGCTCCAGTCCTCATAGGGCATGGTCCATTCCCATGCCTTCTGCCACATAGCCTGCAGCTCCAGTTCACCGGGTTTGGCGGTTTCACGATATTCCTCCTTGCAGGCGGCACGAAACGTCGGTTACCTGTCATCGGTCTCTTGCCCATTTGACGATGGTCTCTAAATGACAGGAACCACGATCCAGTTGCAATGTTTCTTTCCCTCAAGTTTCGCTCAATCATCTGACCTCGCTCGTATATCTCCCTGTAGGTCCTCAAATTCAAGGCTATCATCTGGCTGCGGAGTTCGGGCCTCAAACCATCCCTGAATCTCCGTGCCTTCTCCAAAGGATCCTCTACCAATCGAGGCACATACCTCGAAAGCCTCGAGAACTCAGCTTCATATTGATCTATCGATAGCTGGTTCTGTCGTAGCTGTAGGAACTCGATTTGTTTCCTTTCCCTGGTCATTTTTGAAAAGTACTTGTCATTGAACGCCTTCTTAAAAGTGTTCCAGTTTAGGGCCGTACCTTCAGGGAAGACTCCATCCTTGGTGGCAGCCCACCAGTCGTTAGTCGTTTGTCGTACCCTCTAGCTGATATACGGCTAGCAACACCTTCTCTTCATCAGTACATCTTAGTACCCCGAAAGCCTTTTCCAGCTCCTCTATCCATCTAGGTGCTAGCTCGGGATCTCCAACCCGTCAAACTGCGTCGGCTTCAACTTCATAAATTGTTCCACCAGTTGGCCCATCTGCCCGGCCACTATAATTTCCTCTTGAGGGTTCACCGTTTCATTGCTCTGGTTCGGCTCGCCCTGACTTCCACTTCCACCAGCATTGCCAGTGTTGGTATTCGCAGCTGCTAGGGCAGCTCCCACTGCCTGGGCTATGGCAGAGTCCCGATCCTAGGCCTGCCTCTCTATGATGTCCCTAAGTCCTTCCATTGCCCTCAGTAGACCGTTTACTCTTGGATCTTCAGCTGCGGGCGGCCTCGAGCTAGAGGCTCCGCCTCTTGGTCTTCCAGGTCTTCTGGATGGGTTACTCATCTCTATCACTTACTAACGAACCTGGTCCATAACAAGTTCAGTAACAGGTTAGCAACTTACTCAATCATCCAATCCAGGGTTACTAACTACTCCTTAACAAAACAATCACACAACAACCGTACTTCATACGTCAACATCAATTTCAGAAATGTCCCAACCAATGGCTCATGGCCGTTACTCAAATCCATTCATTCTAGTGATTCACTAAAACTAATCACTTTCAAGCATCAAGCCGGTCAAGGTCCAGAAACGACCTTCAATCCTAAGCAAAGAACTCAATCCTCTATGCCCTGTCAAAACCTTACCAAGATCAAAAACCATCCATAGGTGTCAAGTCACAACTAGGCATCTCCTACCTCACCCTAACCAGTTTCCTAAGGTCTAGCTATCCGTCCTTGTCCTACCTGATCCTCCTTATTACTCCAATCCTTAACCAACTTTGTGTCGAACTGACCTTGCTCTGATACCAAAACAAGCAGGGATGTCACGCCCCGCGTCTCATCGCGAGCACGCAATCATCCCTGCAAGCAAAATAACAATAATCTCTCGACGGTCCCAAGGATCCACTTATATAGAAAGGAAGATCGAGAGATGAAATAATTTACATTAAGCACCCGAAAGCGTTTCCAAGCAACTCCCCGTACAATATATATATATATATATATATATATATATATATATATATATATATATATCCCAAGACTAAGCAGGATTGGATAGCCTCATAAGTCGTACATCAACATCAACTGGCCACATCTACTACAGACCGCTATACAGCAAGGCGACGGGTAAACATGTCAAAAGATGTCCACAAAATCCACTAGGGGAGGGGGATCAGGTCGCCAGTCAAAAAGTCAGGTCATCATCTGGAGTCGTCTAGGAAGAAGTGCCGGAATCTTCGGTGTCCTCGCTCCCCTCTGACGGCTCGTACTCGGAGAAAGTCTCTAACAGGACCTCCACAGAGTCTTCCAGGGTTGCTTCCTGCGACTGCTCAGCCTGGTCTCCCACCACAGTTGCCTCCTGGTTTGGCTCGGATGGGTCTCTCTGGGACGGCTCCACCACAATGACCTCATCCTCTGACGGTGGTACAGGAAACTCAGCTATCGGCGTCTGCTCCGGGCCGTTCCTCGAACCAACCACTGAGCCCTCGGGAAACTCCTGATCTGCTATCGTCTGACACCAAGGAGGTATGATACCCCTTGGAACCTCATGGGGCTTCAGCGGCCCGACCTTCCTATCCATGTCCTGTCTAAATCGAGCCTTAAACCGATGAGGCGTCCAGTCAAGTTTGCCTTCATCTACCCAAACTACTATACATTTCCTTATATATATATATATATATATATATATATATATATATATTACCCTGCCTATCGGGGAACTCATCGTAATACGCTGTCATCTCCTGCGGGTCCCCGAACCTGATAGGCCACATAGCTACTGCCTAGGATCTGTAAAGTAAAATTTCTCCAAAAGGGGTAAGATACACATCTCAGTAAGAAAAACCTAACTCTAGGTCAGGTTGACCGTCCACTCAGGCAATCAAGTCACTCAACCTATCCAACTCATAGGCTCATGCATGTATGACATTCATAATTCAATAAACAATAATGCATAGAGGACATGCATGCATTTATATTCTCATGTCACACACATTTGCATGTATATGCTCGGCCTATCACTTCACCACATGAATCAACCTTTGTCTGCCTCATTCTCTAGCCCGCGATTAGATCGCATCAGGCTCGGCCCACGTAAATGCATTAGGCCCCGGTTCAATTTCTAGGCAGATTCTATAAGCTCGTATTCTGTCCCGCGATTATATCGCATCAGGACTGTGGCTATCTCAACCCCGCGACTCCTTCGCATTATGGCGCCACCTTTTTATAATCCATCTCGCGACCTCGTCGCATCAGGGTCTCAACCTCCGCCCCGTGTCTCATACGCCTCCGGGCCATGCCATGCAATGCCACAATCATGTCTCATGCCACATAATATCAATTAACTCAATTTTTAAAAAAATCAAATTTCATAACCAATGGCCAATGCGCATGATAATATGTTTAATAAATTTCGTGGCATGCAATTCAATTCAAATAGTACTCAGGCACTCAGATAATTCACACATAGGCTAGGTCAAACAATCATTCTATAACGTCCAAGGGCGCATCAAGCTATTACATGCGAGGGTTTTCTCATAAATCGTTCCGTTCGGCCCTCGACTTACCTAATCGAGTCCAATCCCCCTAGCCTCGCTTGAGGAAATTCCTTACCTCCGCTTAACAATACAAATTTCCCCTCCTTGAGTCTCCTATGGTTTGGCCAATCCAAGTCCCAAGGCCGACTTGTCGCGCAACCTAATTTAACCAATCGATTTGTCAAAATTCCAAGTCTAATTCCTCAATTCATCCATCCAAATCACTCATAACATACTCCTCATCATCTTAACACATCATACACACCAAATTACAACATAATCCCAGCCTATTCAGCCCTCCACAGAACCGGTTTGGCCGGGCATTGAACCGCTTCCATTCGGTTTTGTTCATGCCGGGTCCAACCGGCCTTAATCTATCTCAAATCCATCAAATATACACCATTCGGCCTCTTATAATGTCTACCTAAGAGTTTGAAAGTCTCACCGTGAGTTTCAAGTCGCGTGGTTGCCAGAAAGTCGTCGGAAGTCGCCGGAGCACTCACACACAGAATACCGACAGATTTTGGGCATAATGTACAAGGGTGGTTCATGGTCAAAAACTTATCAAATAAATCCTAAATTTTTACCACAGAACCATATATATGTCTACTTGATCTCCACAAAATTTGAGCCAAATATTCTAAGTTTTCTGCTGTCTAAAGGGTTCAGAACCGAACCTACCTCAAACTGGAACAGATTCCGTCGACCTGTGGGAGAATGCTTGCCCCGAATTCCTCAGAGCTCCAAATGACCTGATTCAAGTTGGAGGACGTCGGAAAGACGTGGGGCTACGTCTGAGTGGTTGGCTGGAAGCAGGGAACGGCCGGAGGTGGCGGTCGTACGGACCGAACGGCGGCGTCCGGCGGGGTCGGGTGAAGCAGAAACTGGAGAAGAAGAAGAAGAAGAAGCTTGGCCTGGTCTTTGGGGGAACAAAAATGGCTGAATGGGGGGTTTGAGGAGAGAGAGAGAGCTGGTTATTATCCCAAAAAATTTAAATTAATTGAGGTGATTGGTAGGTGGGCATTAATTGGTGAAATGATCTACTACCCTTGGATGCTTGACACTTGTCCATGTTATTCTCAAGGGCATCCAATGGCCATCAATTGCTTTTCAATTTTCAGCAGCTTGGGGGAGGAGAAATGTCCATTTTGCCCTTCCTTCAATGATAAAGACAAAGTCCTAAGCTTGAGGGGCATTATGGTCTTTTTACCTCCGACGTTCGGAACGTCGTTTTTCTCGTTTCTGACTTTTTCGATAGGGCGACGGCCAATCCAATTGACGTTGGAATTCTTGATTTTCCTTTTTCAAACTTTTCAGGACTCAATTCTAATCGTTCCTTCTACCAGACGTGATTCCAGCCTATTCCGAACCGACGGGCGACTTCTGCAGACTATACGCGTATTGACCCCATGATTCTCATCACGTTTAGAGCTCGTCAATTCATGGCGGCCTTGGTTATCATGTAATTGCGAGGGCTTATCGCTAGTCCCTGTGGTCTCGATCGTCACAGTCCGATTTAGGATAATTTTGCAAATCGTACGTTGATTAAGCGGCATCACCCGCGCTCCAATCGTACGACGCTCGCATGGTAATCCTTAATCATTCTTAGATCAGCCTTTTTGCAGTCCTAAATATCCCCTCGACAATCCTTATGGTCAAAGCGTCATTTTCTATTCGAGTCGCCTAGGTCCACGTATCTCGTCTTGCGTTAGCCTTTCCCCTTTGGTCAGTCTACTCAAATTGATCAAATTTGAGCGGAAGACAACTGAAATACATCGCTTGATATAAATAAACTTTTCATTACAGAGTCTGAAGTTGATTGAAAATCAGAATGTCACAATTCTAGATTGGTGGAAGGGACATTGAATCAAATTCTCAATTCTTGGTCTCATTGTAAAATAAATTTTAGCAACCTCTTGTTCGACAGTTACGGTTGAACAAGCATTCAGCGCTGGAGGCAATATTTTGGATGAATAGTTCCAGATTCGGTGGAGACTCAATTTTGCGTCGATGATTGGACAAAGACTAAATTTCGACAACAAGAGATAAATTGCAACCATGAAGTCGAATTCTTTGATGATGGAGATACCACTGCCACAGGTATCGAAATCAAAACAGGCAGTGATAATTAACGATGAGGTAAGTATGGGATTAGCAAAGGTAAAAGAATTAGATGAGTTTTGATTCTTCTATCCCAAGAAGATATGGAGGCGCTTAATGATAATTCATTAAGTTCAAGCCCCTTCCCCTTTTTTCCCCCTCCAAATTTGATTACAATTTGTATTTGGTAATTTAAAAATTTTCTTTTATTACGTAATTCATTATTTAAAAATTAAATTCATAAAATCTAACTGAAATCGACAGTTTTATTTTCGATTTTGAATTAGAATCGGGCCTCAAACCGGCCTAAAACCGCCCCTTAAGGTTTCGGTTCCAGTTCATCCATGGCCCCGAACCGGCACTGGCCAGTTCCGACCCGTGGCCATGTCTAGTATGGGTTTTTAGTCATGATAGTAGTGGATATGAGATCTAAGGATTTTGACATATTCTATTCAATGTTTGATGAATCGCAATATTAAAGTCGAATATTTTCACATCCTATCATGTCCATTAGTTAGTATAAGCGACATATTAAAATTTTAAATAAATATAAAAATTACACAAACAAGGATGGCAAAAATCTCTCATGACACTCTTGTCTACTTAATTTTTATTTGATTATTTGTACTTTTTTATTCATTTTTTTTATTTTTGTATGCTTTTTTTTTTGTTTTTCCCCCTTCCATCATTCTCTAATATAATTTTACTAAATTGAAAACTATACTAAGATACCTAAAATTTCAAATACAAATTTAAGAAGTTCGTTATTCGAGGAAAATAACTTTTATTTTATGGATATTAAAAATCTTATCCATACTTATCTCGTCTCCTTTATAGGATAATCTTATTCAGATTATAACACTCTTATATCTGATTTTATCCTTTCTTGAACAAACACCAAATACAAGGAATGACAAATTTTATCATATCTCGAATTTTCTCCTAACTACCAAACATAGTTTTTATTTTTTTCTTATTTTTTTTCCTTCACTGAATTGTGCACTAAATTGAATACACTCTCAAATGATACATCCTTCTATCCCGGACTGGAGGTTCCATGAGCCAACCGATTAACGAGATGTTCTGGATGATCAAGACTTGAGGTATCTTAGCCTTTAGGATTTTCTTGAGCATTCTACAATGCTCCTAAGGACCATATGTCACGTCCCGACTCTCGAACCCGCGACATCTCTTACCAAATCGCCACTAGGTCATAAAAGATAGCATCCTAGGCAACTGTCATCGACCTAAGAATGTACTGTGCATGCGAAACGTGCAATCTTCCAGATTGTAAAATCAACATGAGATAGATAAGCAGAAAAGCTAGACAACCAAACACAAATATAAAACTGATGAAAATAGATGATCTATAATCTTACAGAGACAACAGCTGGTAAATACAACCCCATGTTTCGGGGCGGCCCTCTAGGACTCACAAAAAGATACAGGAGTCAGGTAACGTTAACTCTCATCTATTCCAAAACAATACTTCCACAAAAGACGTCACTAGTTCCCTGTCCACAATAAAAACCTAACCCTCTATTGGGTAAAAACGACATCCGGATCGTCGTAACCAATAGGGGAAGCCGGGTCATTAGGGTCATCACAAGAATTCTGACTGGAATGTACAGAGGGGGATACAGATTGCTCGAGCTCGAGCTCGAGTTGCATACCAAGTGCGGGATCCACCACTTCCCTATCAGGCGTATCAATATCCATCGGATCCTAGGTAGGGACATTAAGGACCCCCAGAATAGGTGGCCCCTCAAATCCTTTAAGCGGACCAAAGAGATCTACCCCATCACGAAGATACCAGGCCTTGAAAAGATGCGCCACCAGTTGTGGCATCCCTTCATCGACCCATATCGTCGTGATGTGGCGTTCCTACATTTGGTCTGTACCTAGCACCAGGTGGAGAGTGGTATCGTGTGATGAGTGGGTAGGTATACCGAATCGCACCGGCCACTCCATTACTTTGGATCTGAAAAGTTATTCCACGACGGGGTGAGAACTCAATCTCAGTGAATCAAGCCTAAGCTCGGTTAGGACACTGATTCACCCAGGATATCCTAAACACAATAGTCAACATAAGGCATAAACACATATATCAATAAAATATAGTCATCAAATAAGCACCCAATCAAGGTATCACCACTCAGACGTACACAAGACACCACACAAATCCATTATTTAACAACGAACCACGCGACTAGCGTGATAAAAACATCAATAGTACGATCCCGCACTCATCTGGCAGGACCGGGCTACGTCCACTTTTACTCTCTCAGCGACGGCTACTACAAGCGGTGTATCTAGTGTACCCGGCATGGCACGACGAGTAGGCATTCCTTAAACGGAAGATTCGATCCATCACAAGCTGCGACCGCCATCCGATAATCCTTTAAAATTGTACGACTGGCATGGAGCATAGATTATCGTGATTTTGACAAGTCGCGAATTTCCATACAATAAGTACGGTATGAGTACCAATAGTACAATGCGAACATGCCAGGTAACGTCATTGGTCCTTTAAATGACCACACAATTCACATTCGGCAATCAACCCATTGTTTTTTTTTTGGTAAGGGCAATCAACCCATTGTTATCTTTGATAAATGCCAAAATTCATACAGAAATGCAACAGACTCAGCCCAAGGCCAACAAGACTCTCAGTTAGGCATCTCAACGAGGCGACCAAGCCAAAAAGGCAAATAATGCATTCACGAGCAATTAACTCAATCAGGCAATTTCGAGCTCAATCCGCACTATATCTTTTGTTACTCAGTCGATTTATAAATTCAATCGATCTCTCTTCTCTAACCTGTCACTCGCTCGCAAATAAACACAATCAATCAATCAATCGATAAATTGCCACAAATAGCCACAGACAATATAATCGACCCAACTAACCTAATCGATCGGCCATTTAACCTAATCATCGTTTCTATCTAAACCGGTCCCGATCGTGTACCTAATTTTTTTTATAAATAGCTAATTAACTAAATAATTAATCCTAAGCGCAATTAGCGTCCTAACCAAGATTTAGGGCCAACTCACAAAGTGAGTTAGCTTGAGCGGCCTTGATGAACGGTGGCAGCGAAATTAAGGTTTATCGCGCGGCGACCCGAACCCAACCTTTGGGGACACTACTGGGAGGTCTGACGAGGTCGCCGGAGTAGGGGACCGGCGATAGAGCTTTGGCGAACGGCAGCCTGAACAATAGCGGGTCAGTGGCAAAACAAGGCAAATCGGACCATTTTAGGGTGTTTCTCGGCGACACGGGCCGGGACAAGGCCGGCCGAGGCTCGGGAACTCACCTAGGGGTCGGTGGGGGTTGGTTGGGACTGGTGGTCGACGGCAGAAGGCGTCCAACGGCGAGGAAATAGCCGCGAACAGAACCGGGTCTTCACGACGCCGAAACAGGGGAGGCGGTGTCACGCCCCGCGCCTCATCGCGAGCACGCAATCATCCCTGCAAGCAAAACAACAATAATCTATCGGTTGTCCCAATGATCTACTTATATATAAACGAAGATCGAGAGATGAAATAATTTACATTAAGCACACAGAAGCGTTTCCCAATAACTCCCCGTACAATATATATATATATGTATATATACATATACATCCCAAGACTAAGCAGGACTGGATAGCATCATAAATTCATACATCAACATCAACTGGTTACATCTACTACAGACCACTATCTAGCAAGGCGACGGGTAAACATGTCAAAAGGTGCCCACAAAATCTACTAGGGAAGGGGTAGGTCGCCAGACAAAAAGTCAAGTCACCATCCGGAGTCGTCTAAGAAGAACTGCTGGAATCCCCGGTGTCCTCAGTCTCCTCCGACGGCTCATACTCGGAGAAGGTCTCCGACGGAATCTCTACAAAGTCCTCCATAGTCGCCTCCTGCGACGGCTCAACTGGGTCTCCATCCATGGTCGCCTCCTAGTCCGGCTCGACTAGGTCTCCATCAAACAGCTCCATCACAATGACCTCATCCTCCGGCGGTGGTACAGAATACTCCGCTGTCGGCGTCCACTCCGGGCCGTTCCTGAACCAACCACTAAGCCCTTGGGAAACTCCTGGTCTGCTATCGTCTGACACTAGGGAGGTATGACACCCTCCGGAACCTCATGAGGCTTCAGCGGCCCGACTTTCCTATCCCGGTCTCGTCTAAACCATGCCTCGAATCGATAAGGCTTCCAGTCCGGCTTCCCCTCATCTACCCATACTACTGTACATTTCCTTACGTATATATTCCCATGTCTATCGAGGAACTCGTCGTAAAATGCCGTCATCTCCTGCGGGTCCCCGAACCTGATAAGCCACATCACTATTGCCTAGGATCTGTAAAATAAGGTTTCCCCAAAAAGGATGAGATACACATCTCAGTAAGAAAAACCTAACCCTAGGTCAGGTTGACCGTCCAGTCAAGCAGTCAAGTCACTCAACCTATCCAACTCATGCGCTTATGCAGGTATGACATTCATAATTCAATAAATAATAATGCATAGAGGACAGGCATACATTTCTATTCTCATGTCACACACACAAATGCACATATATGCTCGGCCTATCACTTTACCACATCAATCAACCTCTGTCTGCCTCATTTTTTGGCCCGCGATTAAATTACATCAGGCTCGGCCCGTATAAACGCATCAGGCCCCGGTGCAACTTCTAGGCAGAGTCTATGTGCTCGTATTCTGTCTCGCGATTATATCGCATCAGGACTGTGGCTATCTCAACCCAATGACTCCGTCACATCAGGGCGCCACCTTTTCATAATCCACCCCGCTACCTTGTGGCATTAGGGTCTCAACCTCCACCCCGCGTCTCATACGCCTTAGGGCCATGCCATGCAATGCCACAATCATGTCTCATGCCACATCATATCAATTAACTTGATTTTTAAAAAAATCAAATTTCATAACCAATGGCCAATATGCATGATAATATGTTTAATAAATTTCGTGGCAAACAATTCAATTCAAATGGTACTCAGGCACTCAGACAATTCAAGCATAGGCTAGGTCAAACAATCATTCTATAACGTCCAAGGACGCATCAAGCTATTACATGCGAGGGTTTTCTCATAAATCGTTCCGTTCGGCCCTCGACTTACCCAATCGAGTCCAATCCCCCTAGCCTTGATTTAGGAAATTCCTTACCTCCGCTTAATAACGCAAATTACTCCTCCTTGCACCTCCTAAGGTTCGGCCAACTCAAGTCCAAGGTCAATCCATCAGGCAACCTAGGATAATCAATCGATTTTGTCAAATTTCAAGTTCAATCCCTCCATTCATCCATCCAAATCATCCATTACATACTCCTCGTCATCACAACACATCATACACACTAAATTACAACACAAATCCAGCCTATTCAGCCCTCCACAGATTTGGTTTGACCCGGCATTGAACTGGTTCCATTTGGCTCTGTTCATGCTGGGTCCAACTGGTCTTAATCCACCTCAAATCCATCAATTATACACTCTTATATCTCTTATAAAATCTATCCAAGAGTTTGGGTGGCTCATCGTGAGTTTCAAGTCACGTGGTTGCCGGAAAGTCGCCGAAGGTCGCCGAATCACCCAAACACAGAATACCGACAAATTCTGGGTATAATGTACAAGGGTAGTTCATGGTCAAAAACTTATCAAATAAATCTAAAATTTTTACCGCAGAATCATCTATGTGTCTACTTGATCTCCACCAAATTTGAGCCAAAGATTCCAAGTTTTCAGCTATCAAAAGGGTTCAGAACTGAACCTACCTCAAACTGGAGCAGAATCCGTCGACCTGTGGGAGAATGCTTGCCCCAAATTCCACAGAGCTCCAAATGACCTGATTCAAGTTGGAGAACGTCGGTAAGACATGGGGCTACATCTAGGTGGTCGGCTGGCAGCAGGGGATGGCCGGAGACGGCAGTCGTACGGACCAAACGGCGGCATCCGGGGGGATCGGGTGAAGCAGAAACTGGAGAAGAAGAAGAAGAAAGGGAAATGGTGGTGCTCTAGAATTTTTTTTTGGCTGAATAGGGGGTTTTGAGGAGAGAGAGAGAGCTGGTTATTCCCCCAAAATTTTAATTAATTGAAGTGATTAGTATGTGGGCATTAAATGAAGAGTTGATCTTCCACCCTTGGATTTGTGACACTTGGCAATTGTTCTTCTCGAGGGCATCCAATGACCATCAATTGCTCTTCAATTTTCAGCAGCTCGGGGGGGAGAAATGTCCATTTTTCCCTTCCTTCAATTATAAAGACAAAGTCCTAAGCTTGAGGGGCATTATGGTCTTTTTACCTCCGACGTTCGGAACGTCGTTTTTCTCGATTCTGACTTCTTCGATAGGGCGACGGCCAATCCTATTGACGTTGGAATTCTTGATTTTCCTTTTTCAAACTTTTCAGGACTCGTTTCTGATCGTTTCTTCTATCAGACGTAATTTCATCCTATCCCGAATTAACGGACGGCTTTTGCAAACTATACACGTATCGACCCTATGATCCTCATCACATTTAAGGCTCGTCAATTCATAGCGGCTTTGGTTGTCATGTAATTACGAGGGTTTATCACTAGTCCCTAAGGTCTCGATCGTCACAGTCCGATTTAGGATAATTTTGCAAATCGTAGTTGGTTAAGTGGCATCACCCGCGCTCCAATTGTACGACGCTCGCATGGTAATCCTTTATCATTCTTAGATCGGCCTTTTGGTGGTTCTAAATATCCCCTCGACAATCCTTATGGTCAAAATATCGTTTCCTATCTGAGTCGCCTAGGTCCACGTATCTCGTCTTGCGTTAGCCTTTCCCCTTTAGTCAGTCTACTCAAATTGATCAGATTTGAGCGGAATACAACTGAAATACATCGCTTGATATAAATAAACTTCTCATTACAGAGTCCGAAGTTGAATCAAAATCAAAATGTCATAGGCGGTCGGCGACATTTTTCGGGCGCCACGCGCGGCGGCCGGCGGCGATGAGCTCCGAGGGGGTAGAAGGGATTCTATGGAGATGATCGGCAGCGGTGGTGAGGGACAGTGGAAGCCGATTTGGCTGGATCGAAGACCAAACCGAGCCGGATCTAAAACAAAGCACTGGGGCTTCGAGGTGGTTTTGCGGCGGCTCCGGCAGCCAATGGCCGGTGTGGTTGGGTCGAGGTGGCCGGGAAGAGGGTGGTGGTCGGTTGTAGGGTGGTGGTCGGCGCTGGTGGCGGTCGAAGTTGCCGGAGGAAGTGGCGGAGTCCTCGGGTCAGGGGACCCGAAAATAGGGCACCCTTTTCTCGAGCCGTTTCTCAGCCGGCCGACGGCAACGGCGGTCGGGGATGGGTCCAGGCGACGACGGAGAGTGGTTGAGGGTGGTGGCCAACGGTGGTGAGGCGGTGGTCGCTCAAAATGACGAGGGAAGGAGGAGGAGTGGCTCGGTTGAGGGGGAGGTGTCCATGGCCAAAACCAAAGAAGAAAAGAAGAAGCGGACGTCGAAGAAGAAGAAGGCAAAAGAGAGAGGAGGGTGGCTAACGTGAGAGGGAGCATGGGGAAGAGAAATTTTGGTGGGCTCACAAGACTTTTTTGGCAAATTTTGTCTCACAAAAATCAATGGCTTTTGTTTTATATACACAAATAATTGGGGGCTATAATGGTCATTTGGCACGTCGGGACTAAAACGAAATTTTGGTATACTGAACGAAGGGTATTATCGGTAATTTCACCGGCCAAGATCGTCGGGATTAGGCTCAATCGCGAAAACGGCAATTCCAATTCTCGGCGGATAAAATTCGAAACCTAATCTAATATAACCTAAGCTTTAGAATCCATCCAAATTCGTCTTTTCAGTCCTTACAGTCCAAAATATATGTCGACTATGATTAAATTTTCATATCTTTTTTATTGACTTTTGACGCTTACAAAAGTTGAATTTTCAGGACATCACATCATACAAGAATTGTATAGCTAAGATATTTCTTGTACTTATTGAGGTAGATGGCAGACTTGTATTGAACAGGGATAGCCGGTTATTGGGAAAAATAGATCGACACCGTTCGATTGAGATCACCAACACTTGTGGTAGAAGTATTCGGAAATGGATCAGGTAACTTAAAAGCAGGTACCTTAATCTATCCCCACCCTCGATAAAATAATAAAAAAATTTCCCCCTAATAAAAGGGGATGGAGGGGTGGGGATCCCCCAAGTCACCTGCTTTTAAGGCAAGTGATCGGGATTCGAATTATTCTCTGCCAATGCTTGTCGTGACAATTCTCTATACGGGCACAATTAAAAATTTGCATCGCAGACATTATTGGTTTTTTAGCAGTCGATACACTAGCATGGATCTAATTTTTCATAGTCAAACCGCGAAATTTAGTTTTTCATGTTAGATAATAGACATCAACCGTGATGATAGGCAAAGAACGAGCAAACTGTGGTATCTCTTGCGTAGATTTAAAGCCATCCCAAATAATTTTTTAATTTTCTACAAAAGTAAACCAAATCTTTATTGTTAGAATAGCAACATAAAGAGTCTCGCGGATTTTTAAAAATAA
This sequence comes from Rhodomyrtus tomentosa, assembly GCA_028455895.1. NCBI lineage: Eukaryota > Viridiplantae > Streptophyta > Magnoliopsida > Myrtales > Myrtaceae > Rhodomyrtus > Rhodomyrtus tomentosa. Next base: position 38,915,012 of record JAPCWY010000003.1, on the reverse strand, counting down.
TTTCTTTATATGTGATCTTTTGAATTGGTGATACTGAATAATACTTCAAAAATAAATTTTAAATACTATACATATAATTTAATCAAAATTATATGTTTGTAGATACTTTTCTTTTGCCAACAAAGAGAGAATCCATGTATGCCTTTGGATGTATAGATTGGCCAGCACACCAACCGAGCCCCAGCACACCACCACCCGCTAGGGCGGCGCAAACTGACACGCAGCCGCCTGCTACTCATAAATCTCGGTCGGTTCTTCCAGAGTTTTATGAAATCAATATCCTGAATCTGTCGATCGCCGTTGAGTTTAGTTTGGTGAATGTGTTCGATTCAGTTCGCTTCTTGTGCATATGAAGCTCGAGCAAAAGATGAAATCTTCGGGAAGAGGGTGTTTTGGTGGGTAAAGCCCATCTTTCGCGATGCGGATGTTTCAGCTATTACCAACCAAACAAAAAGGAAAATGTCAAAGGGATCTTCAGGGTTGTAAGTTCGCGCCGACATCTGCCTCTTTGCGATTTGTTTCGATATATTTTTTTAATGTGATTTTAAGATTTGGGTCCTCTGTTTTAATCACTAAATCTCTGCATTTTTTATTGGAAATTTCGCGCCACAAAGGATAGCTAGTAAATGGAGGTAAAGAAATGAAATTTATGGTCGAGAGAAAGAAGACTGGTCGAGGAGTTGTCCAACTAAAAACATCGAAGTCAGTTGTTTTCTTTGTGATTGTGCATCTATATAGTTAGGTGGAGTGCCAGGATGGACTCTATGTTAGAATTACCTAGCGTGGTCTACATTAATTCAAATTAAAGTATAAGTTGGTCCATTAAATATGATGCATATTCTTAATAAGTTATGATATGGATTAACTTAGTATAGGCCGAAGAGGCAAGACTCTCAATGAGAGGATGTGGGCCGAAACTCTATATAAAGTCTCAAGCTCCTCTAGCCCACACTCTCAAAAAAATTTCTAAACGTACCTTTTCACTTACAAAGATGGTTGTCTCATCGTCCAGTGCGAGAGGGAATAGAGAGGAAGTGCTCGAGTCTCAATTCGTCGATGTTCCCCATCAATTTTCATGTGGATTCTCATAAAGATGCACGTGCTATTCTCTCTTATACGTCTAGCGTTTCTGATTCTAGTTAGACGATTATTGGGCAGGCCACATTCGTGGCCTTACACCCTAGGCATGATCATGTGTATTTCTTTAGCTGTGTCAGCCCATGGCTTAACTACTTTTTTTTTATATAACCGAGGTTTTTCACGTGAAATGTACTAAATTCTAGGGGTGGTGGGTTACAAGGCCAATGCCGGGTAAGCCTCCAAGACGCGGTCGAAGAGATTCAAACCTAGGACCTGGTTCAGCTACTATTGTTGGTTTTTTGACTTCTGAATAATTATGAGTTTGGACGCACCTCTCCATGTCCACCAAATAACTCTAATTTTGGACATGTCTAGGTAGCAAGAGTTTTTCATAATCATTTGTCATAAATGAAAATATGAAATTAAAAGTAATAATAAAAAATAACTGCAACCATAGTCGCGTTGTTTGTTAATACATAAAAATGATGATGATGATGATTAGTGACAAATCTTATCCGCAACTATGCAAGTGTGCATAGTATTGTGTTCGCCTAATAACCGTTACCCGCAAGCTTGTAAGTAAGATCTAGCTTACTTGCTATTTTTTCATTTGAAATATTATAATAGCTTGCTTTTACTAATAAACAATTTTCCGACGGAAAAAGGCATTTTGTTTGTTTGTTTGTTTTATAAACAAACGTAAATAGTCCCTCTAAAAGTCACATGCCGACGGAAGATATAGAAGACTATTATAGGCGATGACAAAATGAAAGTTTAGAGGGACAACGTGTAATAGATTGAAGTTTCACGACAAACATCACTATCCCCAAAATTCGGGAGTTCTGTATAATTTTCTCAATTTTTTTCAATACAAACTGTCCTAACATGTGACCTGTGTTTATTTTCATTTAACACCACGAGGCGTTAGTATTAGGGGCGGGCATTGTTTCATGTTAAAATCAAGAATTGGAGTACTGAATCAGTGAAAATATGGTTGATTCTAGGTTTCAGGATATGCATGACAGTTTTGACAGGCAAGTTCAAGGTTTTAGGAGGGAACTTGAAACCTAAAACAAGTCTTTATATTGTTGTTGTTTACGTTTTTGTGCGATCATGCGATATTTCATGGCGTCCGAATATAAGTGTGTAATGTGGAACCATTAGTCTAAGTTTCTATTTTTAGGAATATTCATATTTGAGACTTTTACTTTATTAATGTTTCATATTTTTCATGTGTCTATATATGAATTATGGTTATTGTATTAGCAGCAAATGATGATCTTAGAGGTGATAATTCATTGTAATTATTCAATTAAACATATAGGTGCTAGAATATATTCTTTTTGGATATATTCAATTGTGGGATTTATTAATTATTACTGTAATTATTAATTAATATAATAAATTTAAGATATATACAGTTTCCTATTATAGTCGGATATGTGGCTGGATAGTATGGGCTGAAATAAACCTAATCTTTGATGAAGGGATAGATTTCATTCTCTATAAATAAATCTCAAGTCCCTTTTCTAAACCCTAATGTCCACATAATCTCACATATAGAATCATCTAAAGCAATAGTGGGGAATCGTCTCATTAAAGCCAGTGATAAAGGGGGTTCATAGAAGAGAAGCTCTTGAGCATCGGATTCTCGTAATTCCGCATCAAGAACGATGAATCCGAAACAAGGTGCATTAATTCTTTAACTCTATGGATTAGTGATTCGTATATCTACACGTGTGTATCTTGGGTCGTTGCATACGGATAAAATACGCAGCTTACATGTGGTATCAGAGCCGTGTTCTCAGTGTTTTTTTCAAAATTTTATTTTTATCGAAATCGAAAGAAAATTATATATTTGGAAAGTACTCGACGAGACGAGCAAAACCATATAAAGATCGTCGCCGGCAACCTCCGGACGTTCCCCCACGCGCCGCCACTCGCCGGTGGCAATCGAGCCCGTGGCAGCCACGCGCCCCATGAGTTACACGCGCTGATCCGGGCCCCGCACATGCACGGCATGTGGGGACTAACGTCAGCATGACGTCATCTTATCTCAGGCAGACCCAACCCAGTTTTGTTGATCCGACTCGATTTGTTGACCTGACCCGGATAATTGACCGTTGACTTGGACTATTCGGTTGGACTGGTCTTGATCGATTCGACCGAACCGCCTCGACCCGATTCGCTAAACCGATTCAAGGGTCGCGGTCGGACTGGTTAGACCGGTCGAACCGATTTGAAGACCGGCTGAGACACTAAGCACGTGCGTTGCACGTGTTAGCGCATGGTCCTCATGCACCGAAGCTTCTGATGGCGCGTGAAGGCGCATATGTGATCCAATGGGGAAGTTTCAGGTACCAGCGTGCTCGTGTGCTCATGCTCTATAAGGTGGTATATTTATTTTACATGTTTGGCAATTTTATGGATGGAAAATACTTGTGGAACTTCAAATACGTGTATATTTTGGAGTATTTTTTGCATATTTTCAAGTATTTCTTTATGGTTTTATGGAATACGGGTGCAAAGCTCACATGTAAATACCACACATGGATATGTGGAGTATGATTTATCAATTACATGTTTATAGTTTGACATGAATTATTGAGGTACCAAGGAAAATTAGCAAGGCATGTAATTTTGAGATGATTGCCCCTAATTTCTGAAACTACATGCATACGATAAATGTGAAATATAAAGTTGTATCCCTATTTCAGGTAAATTCAGTTGGGTTGTGACCACCAAAATGGCACGCTTGGTTGAGTTTAGTAAAGAACATGTTTTATTATATTAGGATGTCTCCTGTTTTAAGCGTACTTATACTTCCAAAGGAGGTGATTGCGTATTGATGCAATGAGGGTTACATGTACAGCATATGACTGAGAATTGATTAGTGTAAGTGCTGTCATACACCCAAAGGTGGTGATTAACAAAGATTGAAATAAATTCTCATGGCCGCTGTAATGTAGGGAGTATACAACTGCATGTCATGTTTTCTACCCAAAAATGATTATATGATAATGTATGTATCTCTCAAGGTGAAATTTCACATTATGCTAATTAAAAATATTGGGTATTTTTCAGTCACCTTTTTTGTGAACGGTAACTCCATAGCTATTGAGATTATTACCGGTAGTAATTTTAAGAAGTGGAGAGATGATTTTCTGTTTGGTATGGAACTGATGGATGTTTATATTGCTCTTAATGAAGATAGGCCAACAGCTCTTACTGATGAGAGTACAGATGCCCAAAAGACACTTTTTGCTGCTTGGGAAAAGAGCAATAGGATTTACTTACTGTCAATAAAGCAGTCCATACAGGAATATCTTAGAAGTGATTTTGCTGCTGACATCACTGTTAGACAAATGATGGAAGCCTTGGTGGCTAGAAATCGTGACTCTCCTAATGCTGAGGTTCGGACACATATGTCGGGATTATTTAGTTTGAAGTATGATGATTCTACTGGTGTTAGGGACTATGTCATGAGGATTGTAGATCTGCAATCAAAGCTTAATGGACTTAATGTTCCAATTCCTGATGCTTGTATCCTACATCTTGCGTTTAATTCTTTTCCACCTGAGTTTGGTATTATCCAAACACAATATAACACCGCTGATCAGGCATGGACAATCAACGACTTGATTGCAAGGGTGATGTCAGAAGAGACCAAGTTGAAGGAAAGTAACGCGCATATGGTTATGTATGCTGCTTCTAGTTCTGGTGCCAAGAAAGGCAATGGCAACAAGAATCGCAAAAGAACTCATTCATTTGTTGGTCAACATAAAAACTTGGGTCCAAAGAAAATGACCTTTAAAAGGGACGGTAAAGCTAGTAAAGATGGTCTTCGTTTTTTCTGTAAGAGGGAAAGACACGTAAAGAAAGACTGCGCTAAATATAAGAATTGGTTATCTAAGCGTGAGCCTAAAGGCAATGGTTCTTTGGCGTTGGTTTGTAAATCTAATATAACAGAAGCCCCATCTTGTTCATGGTGGCTAGATAGCGGTGCAACTAATCATGTTGTGTTTACCATATAGGGATTCATAAACCGAAGGAAGCCAAATAAGAATAAATCAAAGCTCACCGTAGGAAACAACAATAAAGCTGATGTCGAGTTCGCGGGAGATGTCATTTTAATTCTAGATTCTAGTTTTAATTTGATGTTAAGAAATACATTTTATGTACCTTCTTTTAGAAGGAATTTAATTTCCATATCAAGTTTGGATATGTGTGGTTACTCTTTTGAGATTTCAAACTCTACAATATCTATTTCTTTTAATTCAAATAAAATTGGGTATTGCACTATGTTCAATGGATTGTACAGATTATGTTTGTCTCCCAACGAAATATATGTGGCTTATACAGCTGAAAAGGTTGTTTTCGAAAGGTCTCTACCTAAGGAACAGTCCTACACAACATGGTACAAACGTCTTGATCACATTTCTAAAGAAAGAGTGGAAAGACTGATAAAGGCTTCTATTCTACCCACTCTTATAAGTGACCTAGACACACGTGTAGACTGCTGTAGAGGTAAGATGACCAGAATAAAGAAGAAAACTACAGTCCGTAGTTCTCATCTATTAGAGATCATCCATGCAGATATAAATGGACCCTAGTGTAAATTTTTTTATTTCATCACATTTATAGATGATTATTCCCGATATGGTTATCTGTACTTGATTAAGGAAAAGTCTGAATCTCTCGATAAGTTCAAGATTTTTTGGACTAAAGTCGAGAAACAACTGGGGAAGGTCATAAAAATTGTCAGATCTGACCGTGGTGGTGAACACAATGGACAACATGGCGATGCTGGACAGCTTAAGGGGTCATTCGCCAAGTACTTGAAGGATTCTGGAATTGTGGCTCAGTTTACTATGCCCAGTAGTCCTGAACAGAACGGTATAGCTGAAAAGCATAATCGTACTCTTATGGATATGGTGAGTAGTATAATCAGCAGATCTAATTTAACTGGTTTTTTATGGGGTGGGACCTTGAAAATGACGCTTTATGTATTGAATCGCGTTCCTACTAAATCTGCACCACTTACTCCTTTTAAATTGTGGACTGGACGGAAGCCAAGCTTAAATCATCTGAAGGTTTGGGGATGCCCTGCATAAGTAAAATTGTATAATCCAACTTTGAGGAAGTTGGACTCCGAAACTACTCGTTATTATTTTGTGTCTTATCCAGATCATTCAAAGGGAAATTGATTTTATAATCCCAATGGAGGAATGAGAATTGTGGATTTACAGACAGCAAAATTCCTGGAGCTTGATGTGGTAAAAAAGGGTGATTGCTTACAGACTGTTGAGGATAACAGCACTGTAAATACTCCTATGTCGTTTTATATACCTATACAGATAATTGTGGAAGTTCCAGTACCACAGATTGAACCTATTGAGGCTCAGGAATCTGTTATTGAAGCAGTTCCTAATGAAGTTCCTCAAGCCTCTTAGTAACAGAATGAGGTAGAAGATGTTCCTCTAAGAAAATTTGTTAGGTAGAAACGATCACCTATACCACCGGAATATATAGTTTATATGGGAGAACAGTATTATGATATATGTTGTATTGTTGCTCCAGTGACTTATACATAAGCTATTTCTTGTCCTCAATCTGATTTATGGATAGATGCAATGAAAGATAAGATATTGTCTATGAAACATAATGATGTTTGAGAACTTGTTGAATTACCTAAATGTTTTAAACCTGTTGGTTGTAAATGAGTTTTTAAGACCAAGAAAGACTCAACAAGAAAGATTGAAAAATTTAAAGTTAGACTAGGAGCTAAGGGATTTACTTAGAGAAAATGAATAGATTATGAGTCAACTTTTTCTCCAGTTTCTTCTAAAGACTTTTTTAGAGTGATTGTGACCGTGGTAGCTCATTTTGATATGGAGCTTCATTAAATGGATGTTAAAACTGCATTTTTGAATGGAGATCTAGATAAACAAGTTTTTATGGCACAACCCGAAGGTTTTGCAACATATGGCACGGGTAATCTGGTTTGTAGATTAAAAAAATCTATATATGGTTTGAAGCAAACTTCCAGATAGTGGTACTTGAAATTTCATAGTGTTGTTACTTCTTTTGGTTTTGTTGAGAACAAACTAGATCAATGCAAATATTGCAAGGTCAGTAGGAGAAAATTTATTTTTCTCGTTCTTTATGTTGATGACATCTTACTTGCTAGCAGCGATATTACATTGACACATAAGACAAAAAGAATGTTGTCACAAAATTTTGATATGAAAGATCTTGGTGAAGCTTATTTTGTCCTTGGTCTTGAGATCCATATAGATCGTTCTCGCTGCATATTAGGCCTATTTCAGAGGGCTTATATTGATCGTATTTTGAAAAGATTCAATATGCAAGAGTGCAAGTCAGGGATTGGTCCAGTCTGCAAAGTTGATAAATTGAGTTTTTCACAATGCCCTCATTCAGATATTGAGAAAACACAAATGAAGAATGTACCTTATGCTAGTACACTTGGTAGTATCATGTATGCTCAAGTTTGTACTAGGTTAGACATTGCTTCTGCAACGGGACTTTTAGGCAGGTATCAATCGAATCCAGGATACGATCACTAGATTGCTGCCAAGAAGGTTTTGAGGTACTTAAAAAGAACTAAAGGCAATATGTTGATTTATAGATGTGTTCAAAACTTGCAGCTAGTGGGGTATTCAGATTCAGATTATGTTGGTTGTCAAGATAACAAGAAGTTGACAACATGGTATATCTTTATGCTAGCAAGTGGTGCAGTATCATGGAAAAGCGAGAAATAAAAAACGGTATCATCCTCTTCTATGGAAACGGAGTTCATAGCATGCTTCACAGCTGTTACTCAGGCTATTTGGTTCCGGAATCTCATTAGAGAGTTGACCGTGTTTGATTTTGTTGATAGACCCATCAGTTGTATTGTGATAATAGCTCTGCAGTGTTGTTCATTAACAACAACAGAGGTCTCAAGGGGTCTAAGCATATGAAGGTCAAGTTTTTTACCTTAAAAGAATCTTTGCAGAATGGTGACGTTGCAATAGAGCATATAACTACAGATGTTATGATTGCTGATTCACTGACGAAAGGTCTACGCCCTTGTGTATTTGAACGACGTGTCATTAATATGGACTTAGAAGCATCATGGGATGCCATTGTTTAGTGGAAGATTTCTAGTTTTTGTTCTAACAAAGTTTACAGTGTTATGTTACTTTTAGTAATAATTCTTATATGTATTAAACTTTTACATTCTTTGAAGCATTTTTGAATGTGATATTGTTATTGAATGCATATCTGTTAAAAATCTCAAAGAATTGTGTAAACCTTGAGCGATGGCTGGGGCATTTATTTTAGCCAAAAGGCTTATGTCTTGTTACACGTAAAGCATAGTTAACTATAAAAGTGAGACATATGTTGGTTCGTTGGAACCGTAAAACTGTTCTCTCGCGACACATCCAATTTCGTGATACATAAAATGAGATATGACTGACAAGGGGAATAACATATAAAGTGTCTCTATTATTTGGGATATTATCCGTTTGTCATACTACTATATCAAATCCATATCAGTATAGTTAAGAGTATTCGTGATCACGGATGGCTCTGTGTCTTCTGATGCAGTTACTGGCATGGTTCGATACTTGAGATTTTATGGGATCGGATTGACTTTTGGGAATATCTATACTAATATAAAGATGCGCATATACAGTACAGTTACAATTAATTTAGCCAAAGCAGAAGAATGTTAGAATATATTCTTTTTGGATATATTCAATTATGGGCTTTATTAATTATTACTATAATTATTAATTGGTCTAATAAAGGTAAGATATATTCAGTTTCCTATTCTAGTCGGATATGAGGCTGGATAGTATGGACTGAGATAAACATAATCTTTGATAAGGGGATAGGTTTTATTCTCTATAAATAAAGCTCAAGTACCTCCTCTAAACCCTAATATCTACATAACCTCACATATATAATCGTCTGAAGCGATAGTGAAAGGTCATATCATTAAAGCCAGTGATAAAGGGATTCATAGAGGAGAAGCTCTTGACTATCGGATTCTCATAATTCCGCATCAAGAACGATGAATTCGAAACAAGGTGCGTTAATTCTTTAACTCTATGGATTAGTGATTCGTGTATCTGCACGTTTGTATCTTGAGTAGTTGCATACGGATGAAATACGCAGCTTATAATAGGTGGAACCTGGGTGGAAGGTTGCAAAGTCTGGCGGGTAAGTTTTAAATTTCAAAAAATGGGAAACCGGTTCTGATGAGCAATCTAAAATCTGAATTCCCTCGCTCCTGATTGATGTTTTGAAAAATGTGAAAAATTACTTTTATTTTATAAGGTGAAATTATACCATAAAGTAGGTAGATACGACCGTTCTGATATTGCTAGAAATATTTATATCAAGTGTAGACTGAAGAGCACCTCATATTTCTATTGTTATCAGGCGAAATCTCGTACTTTTAAGGAATCTCAATCATTCGCCCTAAATATGCGTAATTGCATATCTATCTAGTACGTTATCCTATCTTGAACAGACCAAGTACAATAAATGATAAATTTTATCAAATATATTTATCCGAACTACCAAACCTAGTATTTATGTATTGCTTATTTTTTCCTCAAGTGAATTTTGCATTAAATTGAATGCTCTCAAAATTATACATCCTTCCGTCGCAAACCAAAGGCTCCGTGACCAAGCCAATTGACGAAATGGTTAGCATGATCGTGACTCGAGATATCTTAGCCTCTAGGATTCTTTTTAGCATTCTAGAATACTCGATAATGCCGCAATTGTATATCTAAGATATTTCTTGTACTTATTGAGGTAGATGGTAGTCTTGTATTGAATTGGAGTAGTAGGTAGTTGGGGCTGCGTTCTTCGATTGAGAAGCAATTAATGAGAGAAATCGATAGGCATCATGTACAAACAGAAGATCTCTCCCCCTCAATTGAAATCACCCAACACTTTCAATAGCAGTATTCTCTTATAGAGCTTCTCTCCCTACTTTCTCCATCCAACGAAGCTTAGATCGCCGCACGATTGCGATCCCGAACATCGGCCCTTGACACTTCTCTGTATTGGCACAATTAAACTTTTACATCACAAACATCATTATCGCTTTTCTAGTAGTTGAAACCCGAGTATGTACATTTTTCATAGTCAAACCGCGGAATTTATTTTTCTCATATCTTATTTAGATTTTAGATAATATCAACGGTACAAGTCTCATGGATTTTTAAAAGTTAATTTGTGTATATTTGATCTGTTGAATTAATTATACTGAATAATAGTTTAAATATTTTTTTAAATACTAAAATTACAGTGGATGGTATGGAATTAGTTTCAAGCCGGCCCAGTAATTAGGGCCCATATGTTAACCATTCTCACTCTATGTTTTTTATTCTGATCCTCAAAACTGGTTCTAGTTAAAAATAATTTTTTTATTCTATTTCTGGATGAGTTTTAGAGAATCAGAACTTGTTTAATAACTGCACAAAATTTATATTTCAAAAAACTATTTCTTTTCCTATTTTTTTATTTAATTCAAATAACTATGTTGTTAATTTGTAAAATTTTATCCTAAATTGAAGACTAATATTCAATGCACATAAAATAATTTAAAATACATTAATTTTTTAGCATGTCATGAATGAAACTAAAATTTAATATATGATGTTTGAAGTTTGATGAAGTATGGACATGTTCCCATATTAAGGGACTCATTTTTCTTTAAATGTTGTGTTGTCTAAATACATAAAAAGATGTTGGATGCCCTCATCTGTAATATTTTTTGTAGGAGAGCGAAATCTATGAAATTTAGATCCAAATTTATGAAAATAAGATCAAACTAGCATAATATAAGCTTTTTCTATTTTTTGAGATTTTTTCTAATTTTTTTAATTTATACAAATTTTCTATTTTATTTAAATTTATTTTTATTTTTATTAGGTAGAGTGAAAGGTGACAGGAAAACTTAAAGGGAAAAGTAATAGATATGATATTCATTCTATTTTGTTATTTTCAAAAGTGATTCTTTTTCCTAAATCTAGTTTTCTTTTCTTATAATTTTACTCTAAAACTGATTTTGATTCTCTAAAATTGATTCTGGGAACAAAATCAGAATCAGAATTGTTTACATTACCAAACAACATTATCATTTTTTATTGTTTTAAGATGAAAATCAGAGAATCAGAATAGTTACCATGCAAACACTTAATGATCCGTAAAAGTAGTTCTTTTGCCAACGAAAGGAGAATCCATACATACCATGGGATAAATAATGCATATTACGAAATAGGAAAAAATAATTTAAAAAGATTTAACATTCGAACACTCCCTATTTTCATTATCGAACAATTTAAAAGATTTAACAGTTGAACACTATCGCTATTTTCTTTATCTCGTGTTTTTATTAATTTTGATTGAAACATTTTTCATCTTACCACTTCAATAAAAAATTAGGAAAATTTTAAATAAGAGCCTGAAATATACTCTTTTTTTAAAATAAGAGCTCGAAATGAATACCATTTCAGATAATTTCATGAAGTAACATAATTTGCCTCAATGACATGAAGTGATAATATAATCTACAAAATGTCTGGCCTTAAGGCAATTTTGTTGTTTGAATTTTTATTTTATTTTTTTATCCCCACCTCCCGCTTTAGCCGCCGCTCCATCGCTGGCGAGAGATGAGAGCGTGCTAGCCCTTGCTGGAACTGGGAGACGGACGCCGCCCTCGATTAGACCCGGGTGAGGGCTTGCTGGCCCTCGCCTCAGGTCCGCGTGGATGTTTGAGCAGATTGCCCGCAAACCCTGCAAATCGCCCTGAACTTCTTGATCGTTTCAGGATCTGCCTTTTTTGCTCTCTCTTTCGAGGGTTTTCGGGTTGCAATCAGTTCGTAATCCGCCTCCCAGAGTTCTCGGAGCCGTTCCCATGTCGAAGGTCCTTAGTTTCGATGGTAAGATCCCGAGCTCTGCCCGTGAAATTAGTTTCTTGCTTCGTTGTTTGAGCTCCGTCTCTCGCTAGTGTTTGTGTGCTGCTAAAAATCTGCTGTTTTTAGGTCATTTAGGTGGTACTTATCCTAGATAATACCATTTTAGTCATCGCCCGCCGGTGGGGTCGTCGGCGAGGGCCGGTGACCACGCCGACCAGAGGCGAGGGCCTGCAATCCCTCGCCTCGGTTTAGCCGAGGGCCGTGGCCAGCCGGCCACAGGTGGGGAGGCTGCTTGTACTTTTTGGGCGCCATTGAACTGAAAAGAAAGAGGAGATTTGAGTTGGGTGAAGAACTGAACTTGAAAAAGGTCGATGGAGCTTGAGCGAGAGGTTGAAGACGAAGTGAAGAGGAAGACGAAGGGGAAAAGGCGCCATTTTTACCCAATGTACTGTTTGTATACTCTTCCAAGGACAAGGTCCCAAGAAAATAATACCAAGGCACATCCTTCGAAGGATCTCGATCCCTAACATTGATGTTTTATTTTTTGGATCTAACAATTCAAATCAAAATAAATGATCTAATTTGATTCACATATAACATTGAAATGTCAATGTTAGGGGATTTCAATCCCCTGCTTATATTTCTTTTTACTTTTTTTAATTTTTTTAAAAAAGAAAAAAAATTGGAAAAAAATAAAAATTGAAGAAAATACCCGCTTTTTTTAGACTACTTGGACACTCTGGATCGATTTGATCTCGAAATCAGCCCGAGTCAAACTCGTAATCGGCCCGTTAATCGGGCCTGCCGGTTCCACATCAAAATCGGCCCGTACTGTAAGAGCCGGTTACGAGTCCAACAAAAGTTGAATCGGCAAACTAGTCGTCCCCGTCAAAGGACCGTTGCCTTGCAACGACACTTAACACTTTTTTTTAATTTATTAATTCTATCCTCACTATTATAAATATTAGTTTTCATCTTTTATTTTTCTCACAATTTATCTTAGTTCTCTCAATTCTCTGAATTCGTTTTTTGTCCAATTCTCTCAAAAAAAGTCAAGTGGAAGCAGAGCTAGTGACAAGAGAAAGAACAATATCTGAGAGTCCGATTATCCTCACGATCCTCGTGATTTTTCATATTATGGAGATGATGTTGATGAAATCAACATTATTTCCAACGTCGAGCACGTCTCAACGCAAAAAAGTCTTCATCTTCCTACTAGTGTCAAAAAATTGTCAACAATCGAAACGAGAGGATACATCCGACATATGCGGCCACTTCACGAAGAAGGAAAGATTTGATTTAGGAACAAAAAAGTATGCGGTAACTTGTAAACATTGTGGGGCGATATACAAATATACGAGTGGACAAGGCTATGGAATATTTAAATGGCATTTGGGATCAAAACATCCGACACAAGCGGAGATCAGCACAAGCCAACAACAAAATTTCGAGTGTATCAATCCTAACACTCCTCCTTTATTTCGTTACAATGAAAAAAATTATAAAGAAGAATTTGTCAGATGTGTTGACATTGAACCTTTATCATTTAATTTTGGTAAAAAATTGATTTTAATCATGTTATACAAATGGCAAGTACTCCACAAGCAAAACATCTTTAAAAAAAACACTTACAAGCCAACTTTTTTATCTTTATAAAAGAGAAAAAAAATATTTACAAAAAATATTATGAATTTTAATGGACGTGTGCATATAGATAGTAACATTTGGAGTGATCTTTGGCAAACTCATTTTTATATAGGTATTACTGTCATTGGATAAATGATAATTGAAACATTCAAAAAAGAGTTATTGCATTTTGAGTTTTTGATGATAGATATATAACAAATAATATTTATAGAATAATTAGGCAAGTCTTAGATGAATATTTTTTGCTTAATAAAAAAATTTTAGTTGGTTCTGATATTGTCGCTGCATTTACCGCTTCAATTTTCGAGTTAGAAAAGATTTGTAAATCCGATTTTGATGGATAATTTTTTCACATTAGATGTGCTTGTCATGTTTTAAATTTATATGTATAAGATGGTTTAAAAACTTTTGATGTTTTTCTCAACGCAATAAAAATAGCAATTCAATTTTTGTGAAAACAATCCCCACATTATGAAAGAATGGGGCAGATTTTATAGAACGCATGGAAGAAAAGGAAAAAAAATTCAAGAGATGTTCCCACTCGTTGGAATTTTACCATCGAGATGTACATTTATTTCAGATAATATTTTTCAAATTAATTTATGCCCACAAGAGTGGGATATTAGCAAAAAAAAAGTTAGATTTTTTAAAAGTTTTTAATGATGCAACTTATACTTTATCTGATATTTATTACCTTATTACGTATTTATTTTTAATAGAGTGTATTAAAATAATTGATTTTTTAAAAAAAATGAAAAAGATGATCAACTAGATCAGACTATTATAACAATGCAAACAAAATGGCTACTTTATTAATTTATTTGGTTACTTGATATTTTAATCCACGTATCAAATTAGATGGTTTAGCTGATTATTTGACTATGATTTTGACTATTTACATTTGATTGAAATGGTAGATGTTAGAACTATACAAATAGTGGTTAAAAATGTAATAATAGAGTGGTATAATAAATTTTATAGTAAATATAATCTAGGTGATATTAGATCTTTCCAATCTAGTAACATACAAAGCAGGGACTTAGGTAAAATTAATAGAGAGTACAAACTTCTGATGAACAGGCAAAAAAAGTAAAACGGAGCAATATGAAATATTTCTAAAATAGAGACCTATTTAACTACTTTTTTTAGTTTGGTGAATCCAAAGGCGTCACAGATTTCGCAATTCTCATGTGGTGGAAGAGGCATTCAACACAATTCTCAATTCTCGCACAAGACAGGTTTTAGTAACCCCTTATTCAATAATTGCAGTTGAACAAATGTTTAGCGCTGAATGCAACATTTTGGAATCGACATTCAAGATTAGTTTCAGATTCGGTGGAGGTTTAGACTTGTATCGATGATTGGACAACAGCTTAATATCGACATCAAGAGATGGATCACAGTAATAAAGCCGAATTCTTAGATGATAGAGGTATGACCGCTATGGGTATCGGTACCGAAACGGGTAGCGACGATTGACGATTAAGTAAGTATGAAGTTATCAAAGGTAAAAAAAAACTACATGGCCTTTGGTTCTTTTATTCCTTAGAAAATATGTAGGCGTTTAATGATAATTTATTAAGTTCAAGCTCCGTCCCCTCTTTTTTTTTTCCCTTCCCAAATTTGATTACAATTTATATTTGATAATTTATTTTTTGATAATTTATTTTTTATTTTTTATTTAAAAAATCGTAACCAGAACTGAAATTAGAGATTTTATTTTTAGCTTTGAACTGGACCTTGACCTTGACCGGCCCGAATCCACTGGTTCAAAATTAGAATTGAAATCGCCCCTAAAGATTCCGATTCTAGTTCATGGCCATCACTAACTTTGTGGCATTCTGAATTTCCTATCATTTCAGGACTTTTGACTGTAAGATATCTATCAAGATATTTCAGTTATGTATCACTCGGATCTGATCAATCTCGAGTCAATTAATCGAAAGGGAAAGTCTAACGCACGATGAGGTACGTGGACCTAAGAAACTCGATTAGAAAACGGCACTTTGACCATAAGGATCGTCGAGGGAACATTTTGAGCCAAGGCCGATCTAAAAATAATTAAGGAATACATTGCTAGTATTGTACAATTGGGACACGGGTGATATCGTTTAACCAAAGTATAATTTGTGAAATTTTCCTAAATCGAATTGTGACGATCGTTGCCGTCGGGACTAGCGATAGACCCTCGTGATTACATGATAATCCAAATTGCCGTAATTTGAGTTACCATAAGTGTGATGAGAATTACAGAATCGATACGCGTAATGTTCACAAGAGCCGCCCGTTAATTCGAGACGAACTGAAATTTTGATCGACGAAAAATCGATCACGAAATAGGATCTTGGAATTTGAAAATGGAAATGAGGAATTCTAACATTTGATATGGATTGGACGCCGCCTTATCGAGGATGAAAATCTTTGGAAAAATGAAATTTCGGACGAAAGGTGTGAAAAGATCATTTTGCCCTCGAGTAGTAACCTCGGGTTAGAATTTTATGAGGGATGGTTTAGTCATTTGACGCTCTTCTCCAAGGCTGCCGAAATTGAGGGGGGCAATATGGACTTTTGAGGCATAGATATTATGGGAAAAAGACAAGTGTCAATCATTGGGTGAATGTCATTAATTATCCACTAATCTTAACACTTCTAGAAAGCTTGACCAAGGTGGAATGGGACTCCACTACGTCTGCTCCTCCCCCAATTTCGTGAGTCATCTTCTTCTTCCCCTTCCATTTTGTGCGTTTTCCTCCAAGAGTAGAAAACTGCTCTGTTCGGCCGGCCACTGCTGCCACCGTCGTCCTCCTCGAGCGCCTACTCCTGCGACCATTCGGCCTCACGCCGATCACCATCACCATCCTTGACTTCTCCTTGATATTCTCCAAGTGATAGCTCAACCATTGGACAACCGTAGAGCTCCGACCAGCCTCAAACAGAAAACTGGATGGATTTCGGCGCAATTGAGGTAAGGTCTTCGTTTAGCTACTTCCGGACGACGATTGCTACCAAATTTTCTGTGGAGCTTTGTAGACATGTTATACTTGAAGTCATTGAGTTAGGTTTACTGATTTAATTGAGTTTTGAATGAGTTTCAATGGTTTGATTGAAGTTGATTTCCCTGACAGATTTTGACCGTCGGTGAACTAAGAGGAGTCGATCTATTTGGAGGCCTTAGGAGTGCTAATTAATTTCGAAAATTTCCATAGAGCTTTATAGCATGTTGATTAAGGTTTCGCCAAGTGGAATTGGTGAAAAAATTAGGGCTTAAGGGTGATTTGTGGACTGTTAACATAAGAAGGAACAGAACCGGTTATGCTCTGTTTCGATTCTGAGCAAACCAATTCTATTGGGGGCTGTTCATGGCGTCGTCATGCTATAAATGTGGTGTTAAGGCATACTAGAATGCTGTTTGAGGTGTTATTAAGGTGTACGATGGTGGAATTGAAGTTAGAAAAGAGAAACTGATTGAAACGATGATTTGTCGCTGAAATACCTTGCTGCCCTGTTTTTAGACAGTGGTGTTTTGGGTTGAAGCCGAGCTTGACGAGGGATTTTGGTGGATATTTGCCAATCGGAACGAAGGTAAGCAATCCCTAAACCTATATTAGAACATTTGGACGCGACTGGATAGTTTTATTACGAAATCGATGAGTTGGCGATTTTGTTATGATTGGTTTAGTGAAAATTGACTGGAATTATTGAGGAGCGAGCCGAGAGTGCTTACTTTTATTAAAATCATAGTTCTTTTGACTAAATTGATGATGTGCTTGTTGGTATGTCTTCCTTGCTTTTGTGGCTATAGGTTAATCGACTCTCGAGTTACATTTTGTTATAAAGTACGATCATTTTGGCAAACAAACGGTTTATGATTGACTTTTTGAAATTTCTCGTGATGAGAATATGATTAAATGATTATTGAGACAATTCTTGACTTGAGATATTTGTTGAAGCCTGTGGTATCCTGAGGCATCTTAATGCGAGATTTGCATCGTAAGTATACTCTGAGGCATCTTAATGTGGGGTTGTGGTTTGAATGGTATCCTGATGCGTCCTAACGCGATATAAGAATTTGTACATGCTGGCATGAGTTTAGAAGTAAGCTAGTAAACCTGACGCGTCTTAATGCGATTTTATTTGTCTTGATAGTATAATGCGTTGAACGCAGACTAATCTATTGAGTTGTGGATTGATAATTGAATTGAATACTAATTCCTATGATGTTGATATGGTTCTTGGCTAGCACGGAAGCTTGTGTTACTTTCTTTATATATTTGTCTCAAGTGTCATTTTTTTTTTTGCAAGTCGTATGATGTGATGCTTTCATGTAAATGTTGTTTGTCTTTTTATCATTGTATGTTTGTTGTTATGATTGTTTTGTCTGGTGGAACTGATGGTTTAATTTAGAATTAGGCTAGCTTGTTGAGACGTAAGTCTTACCCCGTCGTGGGATCCTTTTCTTTTCAGATCCCAAACTTTAAATATGCTGCTTATATGCCTAGGAGATCCCAAGGAGATGACGGTTTATTTTGACGAATTTTTCGATAGACGAGGTACAGTCTATGTTAGAAAGGGCACTGTATTTTGGGTCGACGAGGGAGGTGAGTACTGGAAGTGGCATCGTTTTGAGGCTTGGTTTAGGAGGACCGGAGTAATTACCACTGGTCCGCTGAAGACCAATGAGGTTCCTAAATGTGTTGTATCTTCTTGGTGTCATCCGACTCGAGATGAGATCGAGGAACATTCCAAAGGAGATCCCGACAAGAGGAGAACATTGAGGTGATTGAGATTTTCGACTCTGACGATGATCTAGAGAAAGATACAATAGAAGTTCGATCGGATACTTTCTCGAATTATGATCCCGTGGCGGACATGAACTAAGATGAAGACAGTAGTACAACTTAGAGGGTTTGATGTCTTAGAATCGCTTGCGTAGTCTTTTGAAAGCTTTTAGCTTTTTTGGACAAGGGTTTTAATAGTTACTTTTTGATTGACCCTACTTATCCACGACCTTAGCCTTTAGTTATTAGACGACCCTTGCTATCTTGTATAAACTTATCTTTCAAGCTTATGTAAATATTTTTTATTATCCCGTATGTTATTCTTTGTTTTATTTTTGTATGGAGGTGTAACGATCTTCTTTTTTCCTTTTGCATGCTTGTCTCATTTCATTTAGGCCATTTGAATAGTATCTTGGGTTGAGTTTACGACCTTAGTGGATGTGACATATTTGTAATAAAGGCGGGACGTGACAAACTCTAAACCTTTTTTTGAGACAACATAGTCACTTTATGGCGTTATTTGAAATAAAGTTCATTTTAAATCTTTATTTGAGAAAATAAGAGTACTTTCAATTTTTATTTGAAATAATATCCACTTTAAATCCTTATTTGAGAAAACAAAGCCACTTCATGTCCTTATTTGGAAATTTTACTAAATAACCCAATCACACTTTTTCAATTTTTTGCGTACACGTTCACAAGCCCTATTTTTTTATGATTACATTCACATAAGCTAAAAGAACATCTATAAAAAGGAAACTGTCATTTGCCCTTTTTTGGTTTATTCCCTTTTTTTTTTAACTCTCTATTCTCTCTCTCTCTTGGTCAAATCTCTTTTTTTGTTCATATGCCCTTTTTATTAGCCTTTTATATACGATTTTTTCTCTCTTGTAACCTAAAGCTTGGCACGGACCGAGCCGCTCGGCGCCACACTACCACCAGCTGGGGCGGCGCAGTCTGCTTCTCGTGGATTCACCGAGCGAGTAAAGCCCCGACACCACCACTAAGACCACCACCAAGGGCGGCCGCAAACTGACGCACAGCCGCTTCCTTCAATCTCGGTCGGTCGATTCTTCTAGAGTTATACGAGGTTAGTGTCCTGAATCCGTCGTTCTCCGTGTTCGGTTCGGCTGGTTGCTTCCTGTGCTGTGAAGTTCGAGCGGAAGATGAAATCACCCGCTCTTCGGTGGGTAAAGCCTACGATAAAAGATAAATTTGTAAGAGATCTGTTGCAAGCGTGCGCTTTCGATTTTTCTTGCGGTTTTAGTATTTGGGTCCTTTGTTTTAATCAGTAAATCTCTGCTCTTTTTATTGGACACTTCGCGCCGCATAGCTAGTAAGTTGAAGTAAAGGAATGAAATTTATGATCGAGGGAAAGAAGACTGGTCGAGAGTTTCTCGAATTAAAAGTATTCAATTCAGTTGTTTGCTACGTGCTTGTGCATCTATATCCGAAACCCCAGTTAGTTTGAGTGCTGGGATGGACTCAGCTTACAGTTCTTGGTTTTGAATTTTTTCATCTTGTAGGTTCGACCTGTTGAATTGAAGGCATACAGTATTAGGCTACAATGGAGCCTGTTAGAATGAAGACAGTTTCAGGTTATGTTATTTCTTCAAAGCCGATATCTCTCCCAAAAGCTGCCAAGATCCTCTCCACGTTCGTGACGGTCGAGAGCGGTGCTTCCCATGCTATTAGCGCTTATCTTCAGCGTGCTTCAACTGCCTTTGATGAGCTGGTTCAATTGCACAAGGAACTAAAGGCCCATAAGTCTGCACACAAAATCAAGCACCGCACGTTAGATTCTGCTAAAGAGCTGCCTCAGGAGCTTGAGCTGAGTGTAGAACTAGGAGAGACTGTAACGGTTGACCTCAATGAAGAGCCCAGTCATGGGGAACATGAGGTTTTGGGTGGCAATGGAAAAAAGCAAAAGAAGTCAAAGAAGAAGGTGGATGCAGATCATAATCTTGGGGACCATGAGAGAAATCTTAGTGACAGGGCAAGCAAATGCAACAGCCATTTAGCCAACGGGGTTCTGGATGAAGCTATTGGGAGCCGGAGTGGTGAAAAAAATGCAGGTGTAGCAGGTGAAAAGAAGAAAAATAAAAAGCAGCGGCAGAATTGGAATGATGAGAAGGGTAATCTAGTCGAAAATGGGATGGAGGCTGGGGTGAGGAATGATGGCAGAGTAATGGCTGTTGACGAGGCAAAGAAGAAAGCGGGTGAGAGCAATGAAGTGGAAGAGAAATGCGGAGAAGATTTCTCGAAGCAGTTGAGTAAGAAGAAGAAAAAGAGAAAGGGAGGAGATGACAGTAGTTTACAGGATAATGGGGTTGTGGTTAAAGAGCGAGAAAGTTCTAAGAAAAAGAGAGACCATGAGGAGATTGAAGATGGGCGAGAAGAAGCCGGTTTGATGGAGCGCCCGAATAAGAAGTCGAAGAAGAGAAAAAACTTGGACAAACATTAGTTGGGAAATAAGTGCAATTCTTTTTTTGCAGTTTTGTCGTCCTGTATTAGATTTGTAGAATTTTGATATGTGCCAATGAAGCACTTCTGTTGTCGGCTAGGATGTTAAACAATGCAAGGTGGTCGATTTTTTTTACAAGCTCATGTTTCCTTGGTTCATGTTCTGTAAGATTTGCTATAGGCATTAATTCCTGCCTAATTGCAGTGATTGAAATTGTATTGAGTGATCATACAGCCAATGGCTCTTTTGTAGCTGAATATAATCCTTTATCTCTTATTATTTCTTGCACTGTTGTCAAATAGTCAGTGCATCTTTGCTAATTACATAATTAAGGACCAAAAAATCACACTTGCAATGTTGAATCGTTGCGGCTGCTTTCTTCTTGTGGGTTCCCCTATAGTCAGTTTCTTTTGAAAGTATTCTCTCTATCATTAATGCCTACTCTTCTCTAGACAGTCTTGTGCCCTTTTCAAAGTGCTATGCACATTCTCTCAACAACATCAACATCAACACCTTTATCCCAAACTAGTTGCTATGCACATTCTCTAATGGTAAAAAATCTTGGATACGAGAAAAGGGAAAGAGGGTTGTCGAATTTATTGCTATTGGGTCACCTGCCATTTTATTTCTATTGTGACACAGATCGTCCTTATTGTACACTTGTTCCATTGTTTGAAGCCCGATTGCTGAAATTGTATAGGTGAAAATGACAGCAGGGCTGTTGGATGCTTTTCACTTGGGGAAGGCTCTGGCTAAGCGCTGGACGATGGTATTGAGTCCATGGTCGGGGAGTTCTTGAGCACAATTGGGAGGTTGCAAGCTGAACAACAGAAGCAAGTGCAAGAATTCTAGGTAATTTGGATGTCCCTGTTTTATCTCATGAATCTTGCCTCGGTGCAATCTACTTTCAAAGCTCATTGATCTGAATTCTGAAGTCATCAGGGAGGTTTGTTCCCTGCATAAAGAATCTAATTTGATGAAGAGAAAAAGGTGCTGTCTGGGAACATCTTCACAAGAAGCTGAATCATCATTGAAATGAGAAGGATGTAATTGGATAGAAACTACCACGATCGTGGTAGTGGCTTTACTCAATATTTTTTAGGGTGTAAAATAGACACTATCTGTAAGAGTCTGACTGCAACTGGCTTACAAAGTGAAAACCTTTTAACTAGTAACTGAGATTCTCTCTATTTTCTAGCACAAGAAAATAAACAAGGGCTGGTAATTCCCTGATCGTGTGAAAATGCAATGAATCACTCATTCTACTGGATTTTCGGAGATTGCTAGATCTTACATTAATGGTTTTGAATTCTCTGGTCGTCCTTCAAGCAGGTCTTGACGACTTCGGGAAATAACTACAGATCAACCAGTTGAAACAGGGTTGTAACGTTATGCTATATGTGGTAAGTCTCCATTTTTTGTGAGCATTAACGTCAATTTCAATTTTTTTCACAGGATGAGTTGTTTGAAAGAGCCAAGAGAAAACGAACCCGTGAAGCAATGGAAGCTCGGGGGACTGATTCCAACATCTGCCACAGCAAATTCCTGTAACGGTGGTGTCATTTCACCCACCTCATTCTAGACCACCAGTTTGGTTTCACCTTCAGTTGACTTGAATGTGGATTCTGATAGCAATGACCCTGCATCGAACGATGGATGATGACTTTGCTTTTTGGAGAAGTATATATTGCACTTTATGCTTGGTAAGTCCATCAGAAAATGGATCATCTCATTCTCTTGGCCAGTTTTACCTCCTGAGTTTTGTTTGTTGCATTGTGCTATTTGAGCATGTGATTTACTAGGTTGTGATTGGATGCTGTATTCTTGGTGCAACAGCTCGTTGTTTGGGGTCGAGATGGAGAGTTGTGTGTCGCTGCCAACCCGGTTTGATTCGTTGAACATCCGCTTGCTCTGTAAATACGTTCACGACATGGTGTGGATGATTGCTCTTAGATTCAGGAATTGAATCAATGTGAAGTAGTTATGTCTTGCCATGAACATCAAGATGTGGTTAATAACATAATACTCGCCGTCAACAAGTCACTTTTTTCCCCCTTCATTGTTTGAAGAATGCGACTCTCTTGCGGGGATTCAAAATGCGCGTTACTTGAAATATTTTGAAGTTTGGAAGTCGATTTGGAAGACGGCCGATTGGATCATTGCAGGTGAAAAGCATACCAAAATTGCAGGAATGCTACTGGTCAACTTCATGTGTGGCTTGACAAGTACGTTAGTGGGCTTCACAAGAGAGCTCGCATTGACTGAGTCGTTTGTTTTCTTTATTAGGAAGAAACCTCCTCGGCGGTTCGCAAATGGGGGCATGTCGGCACTATCAAAAATGATTTTAGATCATCTCTTTTTCCAGGAACATGTTCCTTTGAATCATCAGCGCATGACCTTCGGAACCGTAATCAATAGGCAATGGGCATGTTTGAAAACTTGAAATATGATTTACTACTTCCTTGGAATGCTTCATCAGCTTAAGCGGCCTTGGAAAACTTGACCAACATATGACAAAAGCATCCAAGGGTCCACGCCTGGATTGACAACAACTTGCAGCCAAACTGATGATTCACGTGAAAAAGACTTGGACGGGCCTAAACCGACGTAGGAATGGGCAACCCCCCGTAATGAGCCAATATTCTAAAGGTTGCTCTCTTTTTTTTTTCTTTTGTAATGAAACGAAGTTATAAACAAAGTTCTGTGCTGTGACCACAACAAAAATAAGGATGCCCACTTTCAGCATCACTATGCCAAATGAACCGCTTAACGATTCTCGATGTTTAGAAGTCCTGGTCAAGCTTGAAGGCAAAGTTCTTGCCGCCATCTCGAAGGCTCGACATAACAGATGCCTTTTGATAATCGCCCACCCGTCTCTCGAAGAAGTTTGGCTTTTCCTCTGCATAGCAGAAACAAAAAGGATTAAACAACTCAGAAGTTGGGATGAATTCAGGGGTTTGAAACTATTAAGTCTCAATCTGCAAACAGCGAGAGCGGTAAGGAACACAAACCCTCACATGAAACAGCTCCCAAGACAAACAAAACTTACAAAAAGAAGCAAGTGACTAAAAACAAAGGGAAAAAGACTATCAGACATGAACAAAGAGCACACTACAAAAAAATGTCAAAAAACCGTTCTTAGGATGCATTTGCTCCGAGTCCTGGTTCCTTTTGAAGACCCATTGTAGCTGCGAAGCCCCCCTGTCCTCCAATGCAAGCAGCACCTACCGTGTACCTATAGGGACGCCTTGATAACATTGTTCTAGTTTTGACACTCGAGTAATAGTCTGATTCTGGTTAATGCAATCTATCTGTGTGGTGTAGGTCCGAATAAGCTACTCGTTTTCGCTCTTAAAATGAGTGCAGTGTCATTGGACGATATCCAACTCGTTTGCATACAAGAGTTGTAGCCTTGAGAAACTTTTCCTTTGTTTAGGCAGACAGGCAAAGCGCCCATAAGGTTGCTCACTGGGGCATCTATATGCAAAAAAAAAAAAAAAATCGTGGCCGTGAAAATAGCTGCAGCAAGCAAAAGAATTTGCAGTAGTTTCCTTCGAGGCATCTTGATTAAGAGAACTCCTAGGAATTATTTGCTTTTCTAGCGCCACTGAAGCTTTAGATGTTCCTTCCCCCTTTAAAAAAACGAATTGCTGAAGCCGACCCTCGTATTGGGACATACCGGGGTGGGTTGGATGAGAGATCAGGCAGGTCCATGTCCTAGTTTAGGGGCCTCCAGTGCCCTCGGCCCAAGTGGGTTGGCATATGTCGGAATTCCCTGATTGTGTGACAACGCAATGGGAACCACTCACTATACTCGATTCTAGATTGCTAGATCTTGCATTGGATGGTTTTGAATTCTCTCGTCACCCATCAAGCTGGTCTTGACGACTTCGAGAAATAACTACACATTAACCGGTGGAAAAAGCCTTGTAACATTAGGGATATAATTGAATATGTAATTTTATACGATTCTGTTAGATTAACTATTTCTTTTCATATGCATATTGTCTTGATTATACATACCCTTTCTTCAATGAAGTGTAATGTCAAGTCGATTGAGCAAAAATGTAGCCTAAACTTAAGCTTATAGGTGGAGGGAGACCACATGAATATAAAGAACATACAACATTCATTCACAAGCGATGTGGGACAACAATAACAACTTTAACACCCCCTCTGAAGTGCAAGCAATCCACGCATGGAAATTAACTAATGGGGGTGAGCCTACATACGCGAAAAGTAAAAACAAATGGCTCTAATAACCATGTTAGAAATTTCAACCCAAAAACTTAAGCTTTTAGAGCCATCGGTTGATACCAACTTGAGAAATATAATGTGGAAGAAGAATTAAGGAATTTTGATATATTTCAATATTTGATTGAGTACATGAAGAGCCTATTTATAGGCTTTATCGAAGAACAGTCTAAGGAAATAACATATGCAATATCAAAGGAGATATTGCATAATCTTGACAGATATACAGAATAAACTAAATATACAATATCTCTAACATCCCTTCAAACTCAAGGTGACTAACTCATTTGAGTTTGGATCAATCTCCAACAGTACTCCAAACACATTTCTTGATGTCAAGCTTGGTGGATCCACAATGTTGATGTATGGGGCATCATCTGAAGGCGGCGAGTTTGATGGTAGTGTCAGCTTCTCGAAATGAGAAGTGAAAAATCAAGAATCGGAGGCAATTGAGTCAAACAACATGCGTCCTTTGCGGTTGACTTTGCTGTCGGGATAGTAACTGAACAAACGCGGCATACATGGATGGCGTGGCTATAGCAAGCGGATTAGTCAAGTATTGCTGAGCGAAGGTTACTATGCGAAAACGTGTCTTTGCTGCGTCGAAAAATACCTCCATAAAAAAGGAAAAGCTCGACTTGGCGACGCATCCCTGACGTCATCATGCAAACACTGTGGCAACGCTTACTAAGATGGAATGAAGCTCTCCAATGAACACCGTTAAGTGGGATGGATTTATTTGGCAAATTTGATAATGATAAAGTAGAAAAATAGAATTAGGAAATTTGTTTTGGGGTGCACCGAGTGCATATCGCACTCGGTGCACTAAGGTTGCCTCAGGAACGAAGGCTCCGATACCAACTTGAGAAATATAATGCGGAAGAAGAGTTGAGGAATTTTGATGTATTTTGATATTTGAAATGAGTACATAAAGAGCCTATTTATAGGCTTTATCATAGAACCGTATAAAAAAATAGCATATGCATAATATGAAATATAATCAGTCAAGGATATGCAATATAAGCATAATCTTGACAGTTATACAAAATAAACTAAATATGCAATATCTCTATCACATTTCACCCACCTCATCCTCGACTACCAGTCTGGTGACTTGAATGGGGATTCGGATGGTAATGACCCTGCTGGAGGTGCTTCAAATGATGGCTGACGACTCTGCTTTATGCATAAGAATACACCGCACTTCATGCTTGGTAAGTCGGTAACAAACAGATCATCTTTGCCGGTTTTACCTCCTGAGTTTTGTTTGTTGAGCTGAGTTATTTGAGCATGTGGTCTCCAGGTTGTGATTGGATGCTATATTCTTAATGCAACAGCTCGTTTCTTGGGGTTGAGACGGAGAGCGTCGTGTGTTGGCCAACGCAGTTTCATTCGTTTTGAACATCCGCTCGCTCCGTGAATACATTCACAGCATGGTGTGGATGATTGCTCTTTAGATTCACGAATTGAATCAATGTGAAATAGTTATATCTTGCCATGAACATCAGGCAGAACAACACTCGAAGTGCACCTGGTCGACCATTTTGCAAATATGGTTAATGACATAATAATAGTTGCCCTTAGCAAGTGGCCTTTCCCGCCTTCATCTCGAAGAATGCAACTCTCTCGCGCGGGTTCGAAATGCGCATTAATTGCAATATTTTGCTGTTTCGAAGTTCATTTGGACGACGGTCGATTGGACCATTTGCAGGTGAATTGCATATCTGCACCATCACAGAATTGCAGGAGTGCTACTGGTCAACTTCATCTGTGGATTCGAAATTACGTTTGTAAGTTTCACAGAGCTTGCATCCACTGAGCTTTGTTTTCTTTACGAGGAAGAAAGCTCCCAAGCGGTTCACATGATGATGCAGCTTCGTCGGTCGGCACTATCGAAAACGATTTTCGGGTTCATCTCTTTTTTACAGGAATACGTTTCTTTGAATCAGCACATGACCTTCCGAACCATAATCTATAGACAATGGGCATAGTTGAAATATGACATAGATTCTTCCTTGGAATGCTTCAGCAGCTTAAAAAAAACCCTTGGCAAACTTGGCCAACATATGACAAAAGCATCCAAAGGTCCACACCTAGATTGACAACTTGCAGCCAAAATGATGATTCATGCGAAAAGGACATAGACGGGCCTAACTCGATATAGGAATGGGCAATTCACGTAATGAACCAATATATAAAGGCTGCTTTTAAAAAAAAAAGAAAAAAAGAAATGAGACTATAAGCAAGGTTCCGTGCTGTGATGACAACAAAAATTACAATGCCCGCTTTCGGAATCTCTATGCTAAACGAACCCCTAACAATTTCCCGACGTTTAGAAGTCTTCGTCAAGCTTGAAGACGAAGTTCTTGCCACCATCTTGAAGGCTTGACATGACAGACGCCTTTTGATAATCGCCCACCCGTCTCTCAAAGAAGTTGGCTTTTCCTCTGCACAGCAGAAACAAAAAGGATTTAGCAAACTCGAAGTCGGATTGCATTCAGGGATTTCTAACCATCAAGGCTCAATCTGCAAACCCCGAAAGTGGTCAGGAACAAAATATCTTCACGTAAAACAACTCCAAACTTCACAAAGAAGCGAGTGACTAAAAACAAAGGGAAGAAGACTATCAGATATGAACAAAGAGGACACCACCCAAAAAAAAAAAAAGTCAAAATCTTAACTTCAATCAATCCATATTCCTTGAAAACATCATTGATTACTACATTAGCTTGAGACTGAAAATGATTGCTATCCACCCTATCGGACTATGTCTTTTGGTCTTCCACCAGAATGACTGAAATGATTCATTCAATAGCATGCCTCAGCATTAGCTAGAGACTGAAAATGATTGCTATCTACCCTCTCGCCGGGCAAACAAGTTTTGCTCCTAAGTGCTATTCATTATTTTATAGGATATGCATGCTATAGAAGAGATGTATTATAGATAAGGTTAACATCTTAAAAGCAGAATTAGACTCTGATCAGAGGATCAATCACTGAGCTTATAAATTCAGGTTGACAATAAAGAAGCCAAAACATCTAATCTTTGATACTCACTGCAAGGATATGAACTCCATCCACTCAAACGGGTTCTCCGAGTTATATTTTTTCTGGTATCCTAATGCAACCTGAAATTTTTTTTAAAGTATGAATCAATAAGCTACAGAAAATGCAACCACACTAGAAGTGATAGGAAAATATTAAGAGGAACGGAAATATACCAAAAGCCGGTCAGCGACAAACTTTATGTACTGGCTCATTAGACTTGCATTCATGCCGATTAATGCGCATGGGAGTGCCTCACAGACAAAATGGGTCTCTATTTCAACTGCTTCTTGAACAATTTTTTGAACCTTTTCTTGATGTAGTTGCTTCTGCAACAAACTAACATGAAGGAAGCCCATTAAAGAACGAACTTATTAAACAAAAAATAATGAATTATCTCCTCATTGAGGTTGGCTAATTTTAACTAACTCTGAAGAAGAAAAATCACCTGTACAGAAGGCAAGCGAAGTCACAGTGGAGGCCCTCATCTCTAGAAATTAGCTCATTCGAAAATGTCAGACCTGGCATTAGTCCCCTCTTTTTAAGCCAGAAAATTGCGCAGAAGCTGAATAAAAAAGTAGCCAATAAACTAGGGAAAATATGACAAACACCAAACACACACACACAACAACCCCTCCCCCAAAAAAAAGAAAAAGAAAAGAAAAAACCAATGTCATTCAAAAAGTCAAGCATTGATCTGTCTAACTTAGATATCCAGTGGAGCCATTGAAGGTTATCAAGAAAAGATACCTTCCAGAGAAAAATATTCCTTCCACACAAGCGAAAGCAACTAGTCTTTCCGCAAAAGAAGAGGAACTGCAAATCAGAAAGTTAAGAATGTAAAGGTCAACCACTGCAATGACCTCTGAGAATAATGTTAAATCACAAGTTAAGAATGAAAGGGAACATTCAACTACTGCAATGAACTTAATCATTATTCTCACATCCATCGTGTACTCGATACGCAAGAAATGCCAAGACCAAATTTGCCAAAAGAAACGTGCATGACCTTTGGATCCAATTGCATGCCCATTCAGCCTTATCAGCCACACATGGGATGTTTTCAACTGCATTAAACAATCTGTTCTTCTCTCTTGAATCCTTTATATAAGTCTCCAGAAGCAAGCTGTACGTCTCTATAAGATGCCATACAAATATCCATAACAATGAGCATACAATACTAAATCTCAATAATAATAAGTAACCAATCCAATAAGCAATACCAGAATGTATATTCTCCATTGCAATTTGAAATCCATAAAAGGCTCGAGCCTGAAAAGTATTGAGAGGAATTACTCTTCCAGACAGTTGAAGAAGATAAAAGCAATGACCAATCTAATGATGGTGCTCCACCAACCAGTGAAGGACAAGAATAAGCATGGGATAAGAACAAAATATAGAAAATGGAGAGAAATGAGATGGACTCTTGCATCAAGAGAGGGACAAAAGCAAAGCAAAAGTGAGAAACCTATCCCATATGGCTTATATAGTCAACCTCACGATTTTAGAGCACAATGATAATTCATGATATGTGCCTCTCCAGCTTTTAGCATTCAGTTCACAACTCAATATCAATGCTATAAAAGAATAGCACATTCAAGCCCCAGTAGGATCTAAGTCAAAATATAATAATGGTTACCTCTGGAGCTTGAACGTCATTTAAAAATCTTGCAGCCAAGTTCTCTAACACAATACCATCAGATGCAGCGAAAAATGCCAACACGTGGCTTATGAA
This sequence comes from Rhodomyrtus tomentosa, assembly GCA_028455895.1. NCBI lineage: Eukaryota > Viridiplantae > Streptophyta > Magnoliopsida > Myrtales > Myrtaceae > Rhodomyrtus > Rhodomyrtus tomentosa. The sequence continues at coordinate 38,885,063 of JAPCWY010000003.1, read as the reverse complement.
GTGCTTCTCCGAGCCTGTCAAAGCTTCCCAGTGCTGCAAATCCTGAGACAGATCAACTTCTTCAGCTGCAAACCCAAAAACAGATGATTAAAAATTAGAAAATTAACTGGTTCCTGTTGTCCATCTGATGCAATATATATAATATCAACTCATATGAAACTACTTGCATCTTAGCAAGAAAAATGCCGTGCAAGACTAAAGTACAAGGTTTTATCCCTTATTTCCTTGAGATTGGAGACATGCGATACACTGAACCAAGACGTATGCTCCAGAACTACTTTGAAAACGAGTGCATGATTCACGTGTTCTTCAAAGTGTTTAGATTTCTTCATTTAAGGTCTCAACATGTGCGCCGACACAATGGAGGATGGCTAGAACAAAAGGATTTGACTCAAAATTTCAAAATCTTTGTACAATTGTCATCCAAATTCATTAACAACCATCAGTCCTTCTAATTGTGCCGCAATTGTTCATCTCCAATCATATCTTCTCCCTGACAAAAAAATACCCCACTGCATTATTCGATCATTCTCCATTTCACAAGACAAATATGCGAATTCTTTGATACTAAAATAGGACACATACATGATCAGACAACAAAACCAATCCCTAAAATAGTCGATCATGTAATATTACTTTCTAAATTAAAAATACAGGCCAAATTACATGTTTACTGATCGGTTGACACCCTCCAACTAATGACTTCCTAAAAAAAGAGTACCGTTCACAGAGCAATCAGGAGAGCCCAAAAGTACAGAGCAACAAGTCGGTGCCTGATAAACGCAGAATCAAATATCCGAAAATCCAAGAAAATATCATTCAAATAAATCATGGGATGAACACAAGTAATGAAACAGAAGGCAATTCTCGAAACCTTAAATGATTTCTTCATCGAAGAATTTCCGAGAATAGTACAGCATATAAGCACATCACTCCAACAAGTCGGTGCCTGATAAACACAGAATCAAATATCCGAAAATCCAAGCAAATATCATTCAAATGAATCATGGGATGAACACAAGTAATGAAACAGAAGGCAATTCTCGAAACTTCAAATGATTTCTTCATCGAAGAATTTCCGAGAATAGTACAGCATATAAGTACATCACTCCAATAAAATAGGAAAGAAGGAATAACACCTGATGAAACAGAGCAAGAAATTCAAAAACACATTCCCAAACGCAATTAAAAGAAAAAAGGAGAGTTGCAAGGAAGTACCAGTCCAGAAACTGGCTTGAGCCTTCTTGTACATCTCCCAGAGCGGCTTATACCGAATGGGGAACATGCAAAACCTCTGGTTTTGGTCCTTCAGGATTGGCTCTCCCTCCTCTTCTCTGGCCTCTTCTCTCTCTGCTCCATCTCTCAGAGAACCCATTTTCCTCTCTCCCTCTCTCGTACAACTCGCTAGAATCCCAGTTTTATATGGCCAAAGGGGAGATGGAGAAACCCCACAAAAACCCTACTGCAGAAAGATCCAACGCGGTAGATGTTGGTGGTTTATGGGGAACCCACGAGACACCCCAATGAAAACGATGATTACCCACAAAAAGGTTTCTAGATTTTTGTTTGTATCCAGGTTTCTTGCATGGGAGGTCCGGTCGATTCGACAGTTGCTTTGGAAGAAGAAAAACTACTGGGCTGAGATGGGCCAACTTATGTGGGCCGGCTGGTGGCCATCTGGTCCCAACGAGAGGTTAACCCGATTACGTTTTTCTTCCGGTCAAAACCAGAATTACATCAAAGAAGCCAAGTCAAGTTACGTTCTATGTGGAATTAGGGGTGATCAATTCCCGATCCGAATTGATCGCACTCATAAATTGGAAACTAGACTAAAAGGACCGGTTCTTAATTTCTGGGATTGGAACAGACAGGACCATAAACCGGTAGATTATTGGTAGGGGTGAGCTACACAAACTTCAATCTTAATATTTTAATTATAAGAATATAAATAAATGATTGAATTTTACATTTAAGAATAAAATAAATAAAATAATTGGTCCGATTCCCCGGGAAATGACTCAAAATCATCGGTTTTGGTTCAATCCAGTCCGAGTGGCTCCCGATTCAGTCGATCCGTCTTGATCACCCCTACAAGTACCACCGGTGGAATCATTGCATAAAGAAACAATTACAGAAACAATTCCAGAATTTTACTCTAATATTGCTTTATAATCCATGAACTTTTCATTTATTCAATTTGGTCCCTGAACTATAGCACAACGTGCAATACTGTCGCTGAACTTTAAATATGTTCAATATGGCCTCTTAACTTTTGGAAAATGTTCAATCCAATCCTCAATAATATCAATAAAGTTGTATTAATAGAAGGGCAATCCATGAGCTTTAAGGCCAATGTGCGATGTAGTATCTTGCTATCCATGAACTTTGCGTATTAAGTCAAATTTCATAGACTATTTATGTTATGTTTCCTTTTTAATTTTAATTTTTCTTCTTCCTTTGTTCTTTCCCTCGTATGCAAATTTACAGGCGGCCAGCCGCATGCCATCCTGATGACGAGCTGGGTCTTGACCCGTACTGCCTTCTTCAGGTGTCGATGCTCGTTGGTGTTTCCTATTTTGATCGGGGCTGGGTTCAATGGCGAGTAAAGATTGCTTTGTACGCGTCATTGATGGAGCGGGGTCTAGACTCCATTCAACTCTCTAGTGAATAAACTAAAGTGCGTGATATTGTCAGGTGTTACGGATGGGGTGGAATGTTGGAAACGAGCCAGTTGATGTGCAGCGATGCCCCTCCACTGGGTTTATCCCATGGACACTGGCCTAGGATGTCTTGCTGGGTCAACCTTCTTCTTTTTTTTTTTTTTTAACAGCAGCACGCATTATAAAAGGTCTATAGAATTATTTTACAAGAGATTTCGCAGAAATTACAGTTAGAAACAGTATTATAAATGGACATTTTCATGATTACCATATAAAAGGGTTTCCTGAGGAGAATATGTTTTCATTTCTTCCCTAACAATAATAAGTTTAGTAATTAATTAATCCATGGAGAATGATGAAAATTTGATTAATTGATGGGCTCTAGAAGATTGTAATGTTATTTTCTCTCTTTCATTGTGGATTTTTGATTGCATCTTGCTGCATGGTTTGAGTTCGATGGATTGATCCGGAATCAATCAATCAAGTCGAAGAAGCTTCTATGCATCTTCGCACGGGCTTCGTCTAAACCGGTGCATTATGCGATGATCTTCGAATGATTTTTCGTATGTATAAGATGAATAGGTCAGTCGGGAGCTCGCACAACTACTAATCGATTTTCTTCGGGCCATTTTTCACAATTTCTGAACTTTGTTGAGCATCATGATAAAGGCGGAACTCAAAAGAATTCGTTCCGATACCAGTATAAGAAAGTTATGTTCTAATTAATAAGAGATTGGCCACACTAGAGCGAAGTCAAATCATTTTGATGGAATTGAGGCTAAAGTCCGCATTTGCCAGCTAAGCTCACAGCATGGAGCGGCGTTCTTACGGGGTTTTTCTAATTACGTTACTAATCTCCCGTTTATATTTCGCAAGGGAGAGCAATAATTTTCCATCCTTAAAGACTAGCATTAGTGTGGGTAATCTCTTTATTTTACTGTTATCGATTTAGTCTTGGATCTTTTGACAATTTATCAATTAACCTTTCATCCAATTTTGAAAAGAAAACGTCGACATGAACGTTAATCGTCCTACGTAGCATAACCATAATTGATATTGATAGTAATAACAACTTTTAATTTTTCTGAAGTTTTTTATTTTTATTCTCCTTTTTTACTTTGTTTTTTTTTTATTGGTTATCCTCACCGGCCGCGAATGCCTCGCCGGTGGCCAACAGGGACTGTGAAGGCCTTGGGTGAGGCTGGTCCAATCGTGAATTTGCGACCGTAAGAAAAAACTCAATAATGGTTAAAAAAAAGGGAGGTTAATATCACGAAAAAATCCAAACTGGTATACCTATGACAAATTTACCACAAACTAATTTTTTGACAACGAAAAATCTCAAACTAGTACACCTGTGATAAATTTACACCAAACTAATTTTTTTGGCAATCAAAAACCCTAAACTGGTACGTCTATAATAAATTACCTAAATTAATTTTTTTGACTACGAAAAACCATAAACTAGTACACTTGCAATAAAATTACCCATCGTTAAATTGTGCTAATATCACAAAAAATGTAAAATTAATACATCATTGAAAAATAGAGGGTAAAAATCCTAAACTGGTACACCCATAAACTGCCACATGCTATCTAAATTAGTAATTTGATGGTTAAATTTAACGAAAACTGATAGAGGGTAAATTTTTCATAAGTGTATCAGTTTGAGGTAAATTTGTTACAAGTATATCAATTTAAGATTTTGTTATGATTAAAAAAAATAATTTAGGATGAATTTATCATATATGTATTAGTTTAAGGTTTTTTTTTATGTTGTAAACCCTGCAAAGAATGTGGAAAAATAAGAATAAATCATTTTGCAGGTCAATCCCACAGCCCATCAAACAGGAAACACAGAGGCCCGATCTCAGTCCCCGCTCGTCAGTCACGGCTCGGCACAGCCGCGAGCAGCCCCCATCGAACTCCCACAAAAATCCCTGCTGGCAGCTTGTAACAAAGGAAGCTATTCTATTGATTTCTCCGACTCTCGGAGAATAATTTTTTGTAGCTTGATTTAACATGGGAAGATGCCAACTTGATTTTCAGGATATTAAAAAAAGGAGACAAAGAGTGTGAACTGGATCTGATCTCTCTCGCGGTGGAAGAACAGATAATGACCATGTACACAGATACGAAATGAGTTAAATACATACGGCCAGGTTCTTCCATGCGATGGCCATTTAAACTTTGGAAGGATTATTGCATGATTTCTTTAATCTGACGAGCACTTCAACCATCGATTACGCAGTACGGTGTTTGCCTGGCCATGGCTCAGTTCTGCAGTCCTCTCTCTCGCAGGCAATCCGGAGAAGGGTAAAAGAACCTCTTATGGCCTTTTGATGACGTCGCCATGCCAGAAGGAAAGGATGACGATTAATAGATTTATTATTGTTATCATCATCATGCTTAATTGAACTTTTAAGTCAAAATAAATTATAAATGACCGACTATGCTTTGGTGATATTGAGTCCTGGTGGCACTTTCGTTATAGGAACTTCAATTCTTTTGCAAAAGAGTCTTCTCTTTCGGTCCCCCGATAACACTTATGTTTCAAAAATCAACTTCTGGTTAGAAGTTGTTTTTTCTATTTCTGCTCTAGAAGTTGATTTCTGATCATATAAATTCGTTTGATAACGGTGAAAATTTTTTACTTATGAAACATTATTAGCACAAAATCTTCTATGAAAAATTATTGCCGGCGGCCGAAAAATTTCTACTTCATTTTTAAATTTTTTAAAAATAATTTTTATTATTAAAAATTATTTATTTATTACTTCGACAGCTGGCAGTGGTGGCCGGCTATGGTCGGTGATCACGGCCGGTGCGTGAGAGATCGCGAGTGATTGTCAACGGTTGGCGATGGTCGGCGATCACCACTAGCAGGCGGCGACAAATGATGGTCGACCAACTGTCGTTGGCGATGGTGGGCTGTGGTTGATGGTTGTCGATGGCGGTGACGGCATCGATGGTGGTGTCGGTGTTAGTGGCGGGTGGCGGCAGCGGCAGCAGTGAAGGTTGGCAGAGGCGAGAAATGCTTTATGAGTTTTTTTTATATATATAATAAGTACTTCTTGAGTTGAGAATCAACTTTTTGAAGTTCTCAAATTGGGAAAAAAATAACTTCAGAAGTAAAACTTTTTGCCAGACGAATTTTTACTTCAGAAGTCAAATTCCTAAACGGATTTATGCTCTAAAAATACTTCTAGAGTAAAAATCTACTTTTAAAAGCATTATCATGCACATCCTAAAATTCCTCGAGGCTAATTTTTTTTTTATCGTGGGGTAACAAGTGATTACATTTAAAAAAATTTACATTCCTGACAGTATTGTCATACATTGCGTAATCTCAACTATAAACGCATATGCAATTATAATGTATTTTATATGAAGTGTTTATTGATTGAAAGCGTGATTAGAAATACGTACCGTGCTCCAAATAGAAGCTGAGCAGGTATGGGTTGGGTAATTAATGCTTTATTATTATGAAGGTGACCCCTCACCTATTTTTTCTCGAACTTTCATGCAAATGACGTGCGTTCAGCTTCCAGATTGGGTAGCCTAGTAGTCAAAGTCTAGGTTAAAAAAAATAGCAAAATCGTATTAGATTGATGGGACTCGTGTTCTTTGCCTTGTGAAATTTGTTCAGAGTGTAATTGAGGTAATTAAGGCTAAGCAGCACGCTAGACCAACAAAAAATAATAAAAATAATAACTTCAGAATTAAAAATTTACTACGTTTTACCCGACGAATTTTTACTTCGTAAGTTTGGTGTGCATGGCAACACTTATGTTTTAAAAATATCACCATAAACAAAAATTAATTTTTCAACTTCTTCATCAAAAATTGATTTCTGATTAAAGAAAGTTGTTTGATAAAATTTTTATTTTTGAAATTTTTATTTTTGAAACATTATTAATAAAATCTCCGACGGTGGTGGTTGATGGAGACCGGCGTTAGCGGCATCGGTGAACAACAACCGGAGGCTGGTGATCAATGATTGGCGGTGGTGCCAGCGGTGGCCAACGAACATTGGTGGTGACCGGCCCTCGCGGGGATCAGCAGCGGCGGCCGACTTCTGCTGGCAGTCGGGGGGCGCCGACAGGCGGACGTTAGTCGGCGAAGACCGGTGTAGTTGAAGAATTGATTTCTGAAACTGAGAAGTTACAATTTTTAACTTCTCAAAGTTGGCCAAAAATTCAACCAGAAGTAGAAAATCTCTTTAAGAAGTGGAAAATCTCAATATTTTTACCAAATGGATTTCAACTTCAGAAACACTTCTGAAGTGTCTTTACTGAAAAGATTTCAGTTTCAAAGGCACTTCTAAAGTAGAAATTCTGATTCTGATGTGTTATCATGCGCGTACCAAACGGATTTATACTCCAGAAGTAATTCTAAAGTAAAAATATACTTTTAAAAGTATTATCATGCGCACCCTAAAATTCCTCGACACTGTTTTTTTTTTGCCACGGGGTGCTGAACACAAAATGGGAAAGATGCAAACAGACAGAAATATTTGATCCCCCCCTTCCTTATGGCTTCTTCAATGCGGAGTAGCAATGAGAGAAAATGTTTTAATTTAACAAAGATAACAAGTGTTTACATTAAAACAAAAATTACGTTCTTGATAATACTATTAGAAACTGCGTAATCTCAATTATGAACACATATATAATTATCACGTATCTTATAAAAATCGCGTAATCTCAACTATGAACTCATATATAATTATCACATATGTTATATAAAATAATTATTGATTGAAAATTCGTATAATTAGAAATACCTGCCTGTGGTCCAAAAATTGAAGCTGAGTAGGTATGAGTTGGGTTATTGATGCTTTATTATTATGAAGGTGACCCCTCACCTACTTTTACTCGGACTTTCATGCAATTGACGTGCGTTCAGCTTCCAGATTGGGTAGCCTAGTAGTCAAAGTCTAGGTTAAAAAAAAGAGAGCAAAATCGTATTCTCTGTGCGAGATATTACGTGGGAGATTGACCGGGACTCGTGTCCTTTGCCTTGTGAAATTTGTTCTGTTGAGGTAATAAAGGCTAAGCAGCAGGCCAGACAAAAATAAAAATAAAAATAAAAAAGAAGATAAAAGGTTGCATTAAAAGCTGGTAAAAAATAAAAATAAAAATCTTCCTCAGGGGAGCCAACCCGACCCTCATCTCAATCCAACGGCTCTCCTTCCATCATTTTCAAATTTTTACCTCCTCCGTTCCCCCAGCCGTAGGATCTACTTAATTGAACTTTTCATGATAAAACGTCACTTGTAAGCAAGGCCTCCGAAACATTTAACGGGGACGCGTGATCATCTGTTTTCGAAATTTATTTATTTTTACTTTAATCTAAATGAAGATTATAGTAAAAATCAAATTGGGACGATCCGGAAAGGGAGAACGGTTTTTGTGACACATTTTTATTGACCGATAGAAACAACAGACATTTTCTGTATTGCTGCCGATTTCCCCTTTGCCACACATGGATATTCCGTTGGATCGAAAATCCATACTCCGCCCTCATCTTCCAAAAGAATATAGTGGTGTGGAGATGGCATAAAATTCGCACATTTGTTATGAACCTTCGACAAATCTCTGACTGGCGACACCTCCGACTGGCCAGAGTCGTGGCCTCGGCAGCCACCGGCGAGAGTAAAAACAAAAAAAAAAAAAAGGGTGGTAATGTCAATTTTTGGGAATACAATTTTTGGGCTCCAATTTTTGGGAATGAACTGAGTAAAAGTCAATCCCGACATTGCTCTTATATATTTTAAAAATAACACGAGGTGTTCATTTATTTGATTCGACCAAGTCTTGTTCATCACCGTCCCACTGCCGCTTACTTGCACGCAGTAGCAGCCTTCCCTCCACGGCGTGGGTTTGATGGGCATGTTCCTGAGACCAGTCGATCGAGTTGAGTGGCTCTATAATATGGGATCGTTTACTGAAATCCCTTCAGTGAATTGACGTTGACATGATAATTTTTAGTAATATTTTTATATTTTTATTTCTTTTTTACCTTCTCTTCTTCCTCATCCAAACGTCCGGTAAATCTCTGACTGGCGGCACCTCCCACCAGCCAGAGGTGTGGCCTGGACGGCCACTGGCCACTGAAGTTTTCGGAATTTTTGCATGAAATCTGATAAATCGGCTGATATAATCGGAGAAGTGGAAAAATTAATGTGCTTTGTGCCTGACACGAGAACGATCGAATTGGACAAGATGTATTCTGCAATTTTGGTTTGTGGTGTTCTGCTGTTTATGTTCTTGTTCGTGGGGTTGTTTATGCGGTAGATGGGATTAAGCTTGATGCTCCTCCCTGCGGATTCGCGAGTTTCTGATGTCTAACTGTCAACACAAAAATAACCTTAGGAGCCGCTTGGTGTGCACGTGAGAGAGGTGTGACTAGTTACGGAACGATGTATTGAAGGGAACGGATCCCGATTAACAAATAGCGGAATTACTCTAGATTAACATCCCTAGAATCATCTTGAATCACTGATTGTAAATGAGTACATCACACGAGGAACGTACCGTAATTTTCACAGATTAAGAGTCACAATGCAGCGAGAGATTTGTGTCAATTCGACGTTTTGGAGAAAGGAGAATCGGCGTCGTCTTGTTCATCATCTTTGCCTCTCTTCATCGTTCTCTACTTTTAGAACTGACAAAGATGATCCATATATATGAACGTAAAGGCGTCGTTTCAATGACGCCTTATCAATAGTTGGCGTGGGGTGCGGCTGCCTACATAGGCGGATCACGATACTGACTGTGCACCCTCATAAAATCCAACACCTCTCACTCGCCCATGAAGGACTATTCATAAGTCTCACTTGTTCACGGAAGAAACAACTCCCATTCACCCATGAAGGGTTAAATATAACTCTCTATTTTATGCAAAGTTCATATCGATAAATAATCCGTGTGACCAGTATACTGCGAGAGCTCGTTGCCATACATCCGTTGGGAGTATATAACAGCTCTAAAATGACATGTTAATTCAGAGTAGATTCAGTATGCAGTACCCTAGATCAATCATCACATTTACATCATATCTCTCTTAATCTCTTTGACCTCATTGAGCGCTCAAATACAATACATTGTATTCGCAATCATAATTAACTCAAATAATCACAATTGATCAACCGTGAACACAAAGATTGAATGTGACATTCAAAACAAATTGATCTTCCTCTTCTCTTAAACGTCTCAATCTCAGTCCAGCTCGCTTTTCTAGAAATGTCCCATTAGGTTGAATTAATCTCATAACCATTGGTAACACCCTAAGATAGCGAACACCAAAAAGAAATCTTGAGAATAAGTAAGAGTCATGAGAATACTTAATTTGAGGAACTTTAATCCTCAAGAGTCTTACACGACTATAGAGTTGAGATTAAAACTCTTACCAACTCTTCTTGGTCAATTCATGCATACGTAATATGAAGTACGTATTATGATATACTCTCATTTCCCATGGAGCGTATGTCTTTCTTTTTAATACCGTACAGATGATAGCTCAGATATACTCAATATCTAGCTTGAGTACACAAATCTACTCTCTTTAAAAGAATCATTCAGAACTCACATCTGGCATTAAAGACAGATAAAGTGAAATATGTGGGCTATATCACTTTCGATATTTCACTTTCGGACATAATAAAAATTATGACCTAATCTTAGCACTTCTGTTAAGGAAACATTAAATTTTCAAGCTTCGGCTCTCAATTATCACCTAGATAATAAGCTTGAAATCATTTTATCTCTATTTATCACGTAGTAAATAGAGGCGATTACCTGTGCGAGTAGGCTAATCTCATCTGTCCGACATACTTCTCAACATAATGCACCAAACATTAATATGCATAATATCATATAATCTTATAAGCATCAATAATGATAACAAATATCATTAACTATGAACATTGGGAAAGATAAATGTCCAGTACTCCCACTTTCACGCTCTTCTAGAGATTTTAATATATGAAACTAATCCTTTTACTAACACATGACTGAGGAGAAATATCTCTAGATACTCACTTCATAGAAGAGCTGCTATCATTCTGTGTATGCATGTGTACTGTATGTTCACATCTTTTCTTACAATCATGTCTTTCACAAAAACATATTGCATGTCTATTTGCTTAGTCTGACAATGGTTTTTCAGTGTAAGTTCTTGTTGTTTGGCTGTCGCAATCAATTAATAATTATACTTGCAGCATCCTTAGAAACACCTCACTGATCCAAACATCTTTTTAGCCAAACATTCTCTTGTACTGCTATTAATAATATCACGAGATCATCTTCCATCGTGGATAAGGCTATAAACGTTTTCTTAACGCCACGAGATCAATTTCCATCGTGGATAAGACTACACACCTTTGCATCTTACTACTCTAAGACAATGCTTCATTTCTAAGTAAGAACGAAAATCTAAACATTTTCCTCAATCGACATCAGCATAGCCTTCAAGATGCAAATCTTTACCTTGATAACTCAATAAAAAATCAGCAGCACTTTTCAAATTTCTCAGGATTTTCTTGACGGTAAATCAAAACATTTGACCTGCAGTGGATTGGAATTCACACACCATTCCAACTACATAATAAATATCAGGTCTTCTACACACACAGTGTACATTAAGCTTCTGATAGCACTAGCATATGGAGCACTTTTCATTTATATATCTTGTATACGGAATCACTCAAGGACTTTATCCATATGAGTCTCTTGTGAAAGATATTACTTTCAAACGTATGCAGATTCACACATATCTTCTATTTATAAAATAGGAACATAACCAATTCTGATTGTATCAATTAACTCTATACTGCTCTTAATAATTAGTATATCATCAACATATAATGATAAGACCACAAACTGATCTTTGGATCTTTTGATATATACTCAATGATCCTCATCAATCATTAGAAAAACATGTGCCTTTGTGGCATTACGAGAAAATATATATCATTATTTCGAAGATTGCGTATGACCATATATCGATCTCAAAAGTCGATATACCTTTTGTTCTTTGCCTTCTATAACAAACCTAATGGATTGTTTCATGCAAAATTTTTCTTTTAATTCTCCATGGAGAATCACAGTCTTTACATCCATTTGATGTAATCCAATATCCATACTAATTACTTTTAGAATAAGATGAACTAATCATTCTATTTCACCAAAGGCGAGCCTTATATCTCTTAATTGAGCCATCAGCTTTACGCTTTTTTTTTTTTAGAACACACTTGCTCCCAATGGCTTTGTGTCCATTTGAAAGATCAATCAGTTCCCAAAACTTCGTTTGATCTCATCAATTTAATCTCTTTTTCCATTGCTTGTATCCACTTTTCCTTATCAGGATAAATCGGAGTTTCATTTTATACTCCTTAACTTATTCTCTTCTTGTGGAGCAACCATGAAAGCTTAGTACACTTAGTACGTCATCCTCCATTATGCTCCCACTTGGATCAGACAATGACGATATTTTCTTTACATCAAGTGGTTGCAATTGAGATTAATTCGAAATAAATTCTCCACTTCTCACATTGCTCCCACTTGGATAATATATCCTAGAAAAATCATTGTCACTATCCTAGAATTCAAATAGAGAATTAATTTTCACTCATCTCGCCCTTTTTCGAAAATACATTCACTAATAATGTGACATCTCGTGATTCAAAATTCAATTACATTTTTCACTTTCTTGCTTACCTATAAACACATGCCTTTTCGAGCGTTCTCAATATCTCATGAAGATACTCTTTTTGCCTCTAAGGCCTTATTTTCCCATACATATGGGAGAACACATGTGTACAGGAAGCACATCAAGGTCTGAGAAAATTCAAATATCATTTTCAATATGTCCACAGCTCATGTGGAGTAAAGGTAACTGATTTATAAGGCATATAGTTAAATATCTAGACAGCTATCAACAAAATATCACCACAAAAAGTAATATGCATAATAGAATGTGCCATCAAAGACTTAACCATATCTATTGAGACCTGTTTTCTCTGCAACTCCAATTCTATTAAGGAATCGCTGAAATAAGAAATAATTTTTTTATTACTTTTTCATCACATAAATGTCCGAACTAATCAGATAGATTTTCTTGACCTCAATCGGTGTGAAGAAATAAACAGCCTCATGCCTTGCTCTCACATTTATTGAACCACATATGTCTGAATGGATCAATTTAAGGAAAACTTAGCTCTTGTTCATTTTCTAAATGGTTTCCTCATTATTATTCCCACCAGACAATGCTCACAAATAGACAATTGGCGACATTGTCAATACTGTCCAAAAAGCCCTCTTCATCTTATTTTATCCAGCCTAGCATGCCACATATTCATATCATCACAAAAGATTAAAATAAGAAATAACTATCATCCACATAATTATACTCAACAATCTGCACATTGAAACCATTTAGAATTCTAATAACTTGTTCATAACCACAAGTTACCACCATCGTTATGAAAGCTTGAAATCAAATTTAACCAGAACTTATACGGAAATTAAATTTTGTCATGTTTTGGAGCATATTACAAGTCATGTAAGAATAGGGTGCGACCATCGCGCATATTCAATTGGCAATGCCAATTTCTTTAATTTCCACTTAGGAATTGTCTCCCACATTTACTCACTTTGCTCCGTGTGAAAATCGTTGAAATTCCTCTAAGGCATTTCTATGATTTGCTACATGTTTTGTGGCCCCTAAGTCTACAATCCACCTTCTTTGTCTCACTATAATGATGAGAGTCAGTTACAAAACTAAATTGAAGACATAAATAACAATTTTAAGTGTACAAAGGGTTTTCACCTTCTTTGTCTCACTATAATCATGAGAAAAGTGACCCTCATTGCCACAAAAAATATATATTTCATATATAATATGTTTTTCTTGAAAGGACGCTTGCCTTTCACATATTGGTTGAACTTCAATTTAGTTCCTGAAGAATCTATTTTTTTTTTCGTTTCACTTCTCAAATCTACCTTGACGCTTATGCTTGGAGCACAAAACTTTATTTGAGCTAAAACCAGCATAACGAATATTGGTTTTTGGTTAAGTCGCCAGAAGACGATTCCCTTTAGCTCAAGACTGCACATAACATTCTCAAAAAGTCTTTACTTTTTATTATGGATCAAGTGAAATATTTGTATGCACACAGCTATGAGGCAAAGAAATAAATACTGCTTGCACTTGCTGCTAATCAGTCAAAATGTGGTCTGCATCTTACAGTTCACTTCTTATGTTGGACATACACCTCAACACGGTGTTTCATATTATTTCCATAAGGTATCATATAGACGTCAAACCTTATAGTGATTTGTCTCAAGTTGGTGACGATATCTAACCACATTTATATTTTTACTACATCCCACTTGACTATGGCATTTTCATGAATGCCAGAACTCATGCGTAGAACTATTGTCATGCTACTCAACAACATAATGCGAGTAATAGAGTACATCTTGTTCAATACAACAAATGCCTCTTTTTTCTTCTATATTATGCATTATTTTCATCTTCAGTTACTTTCACAACTAGGTTAAGAGCTTCTAGTGGTTCTTACTTTTCTAGCAGATACTGGATTCTCACATTCCAATTTTCATAATTCTCATTGTCTTATTCTAATCAAGCTTAGCTAAGATATTCCAAGAAGCTAAAACCATTGTATTTGAACACAAAGTTCTATAGACATGTGTCACGCCCCGCGCCCCGGGCATGAGCGCGTGACCCCTTACAAGCGTAAACTCTCTCGAACGTCCCAAAATTCACATCTATCGAGAGATGCATAATATTGATAGCATGCATAAGCGATAGTATGCAAACTCCCCTATTATAATAATAAAAAGGGAACATGGGTAACGAGAACACATATAAAAACATAACCTCCCAACTGTTTATACAAAAGCACTGACAGACTAAACTTACTGGTCGGTAGGGGTGACAGTACCATAACAAAAGACGATCATCAACATCTAAAAAAAAAAGGAAACAGGGCATCGAGGTCATCAACAAACTAACAATCCAGAAAACAGAAACCCTTGAGTCGAACTACTGGAGTAGTCAGTCTTGTCACGTCTTGACACTCGAACCCGCGACATCCCTTGCTAAATCGCCACCAGGTCATAAAAGGTAGCGTTCCAGGCAATTGCTACAGACCTAAGAATATGCTGCGCATGCGGAACGTACAATCTTCCATTCAATAAAATCACATGGGATAGATAGGAAGAAAAGCCAGATAACACAACACTAAAATAAGTTGATGAGAATAGATGATCTATAACCTTACAGAGCCATCGGCTGCTAATTACAACCTCATGCTTCGGGGCAGCCCTCTAGGACTCGCAAAAAGATACATGAGTTAAGTAAGGTTAACTCTCATCTACTCCAAAACAGTACCCCCATAAAAACATCTCTAGTTCCCTGACCACAAAAGGAACCTAACCCTCTACTGGGTAAACTCGACATCTGGGTCGTCATAACCAACCGAGAGAGCCGGGTCGTTCGGGTCGTCACAAGAACTCTGGCTAGAATGCACAGAGGGGGCTACTGACTGCTCAGGCTCGAGCTCAGGCTGCATACCGGGTGCGGGATCCACCACTTCCCCATCGGGCATATTGATATCCATCGGGTCTCAAGCGGGGATATTAGGGACCTCCTAAAGAGATGGCCCCTCAAATCCTCTAAGCGGACCAAAGAGATCCATCTCATCACAAAGATACTAGGCCTTGAAGAGGTGTGCCATCAGCTGTGGCATCCCCTCATCGACCCATATCGTCGTGATGTGACGTTCCCACATCTGATCCGTACCTGGCACCGGGTGGAGACGGACATTGAGTGATGAGTGGGTGGGGGTACCAAATCGCACCGGTCTTTCCATTACTTCGGACCTGAAAAGTTGTCCCACAACGGGGTGAGAATTTAATCTCAGTGAATCAAGCATAATCTCGGTTAGGATACTGATTCGCCCAGGATATCCTAAGTACCACAATAAGTCACAAGTTATCAACAGATATATATCAATCAAAATAAGTTTGTCAAATCAACAACCAACAGAAGTACAACCACTCAGGCGCACAAAAGACATCACACAAGTTCATTATTAAACAATGACCTACGCGACTGGCGTGATAGAAACATCAATAGTGCGATTCCGCACTCTTCTGGCAGGACCAAGCTACGTCCACCTTACCTTCTCAGCGACGGCTACTACAAGCGATGTATGCAGTGCACCTGGCACGGCACTGCAAGTAGACATTCCTTAAAAAGGAGCTTCGGTCCATCACAAGCTGCGACCGGCATCCAATAATCCCTTAAAATCGTATGACCAGCACGGGACATGGATTATCGTACTTCTGACAAGTCGCGAATTTCCATACAATAGGTACGGCACGAGTACTAATGATACAATGCGAACTTGCCAAGTAGCGTCATCGACATCGATCCTTTAAATGATCACATAAATTGCATTCGGCAATCAACTCATTGTTTATCTTTGATTAATGCCAAAATCCATTCGGAAAAACAACCAACTCGGCCCCAAGGCCCACAAGACTCTCAATTGAGCATTTCAGCCAGGCAATCAAACCAATCAAGCAATTCACGTATTCGTGAGCCATCAACTCAACACGGCAATTTCAAGCTCAATTCATATTATAAATCTTAATTCTTAGTCGAATTATAGCAATCAACCGCTCGCTCGTCTCTAACCTGTCGCTCACTCGCGAACAAACATAATTAATTAATTACTTGATAAATTACCACAATTAGCCACAGATAAATAATCGATCGGCCATTTATCCTAACCATCGTTTTTTTCTAAACCGGTCCTGATCATTTTTTTATAAATAAATAAATAAATAAATAAAACTAAACCTAAGCGCAATTAGTGCCCTAATCAAGATTTAGGGTCAATTCACAATGTGAGTTAGCTTGATCGGCTGCGGCGGCGGCGGCGGCGGAGGTGATAAAACTAAGGTTTATTGCGTGGCGGACCGAGCTCAAACTTCGGCGACACCCCAAGGAAGTCCGGCGAGGTCGCTGGAATAGGTGGCCGGCGGCAAAGCTCTGGCGAATGGCGGCCGGCGGCTTGAAACAGTAAGAAACAGTAAACTCAACCGGCGAACTATATTGTTTTTGGCCATTTTCCGGCGACACAGGCCGAGACAAGGCCGGCCAAGGGTTGGGGGCTCACCCAGGGATCGGTAGGGGTCGGCCAGGACAGGTGGACGGCGGCAGGAGGTGGCCGGCCCCGATCAGTGGCTGCCCTGTTTGGCACAGAAACGGGGGTTTCGGTCGGCGGCCGATTTCGATCGTCACGTGCAGCGGCCGGCGGAGGTGAGTTGGGTGGCAGTAGAGGGGACTCAGGGGAGTCGTTCGGCGGTGGCGGTGAGGCACGGCGGCGGCCTTGATGGCCGGATCGAAGATCGGACTGAACTGGGCCCAAAATAGGGCACCGGAACTTCGAGGTCCGATTCCGGCGACTCCGGCGGCGAACGGCCGATGGAGAGGGGTCGGATCGATTGAGGGGGAGTCGGGGGTTAGCTGAGGGGCGGTGGTCGGCATTGGTGGCGGCCGCGGCGGCCGGAGGAAGCCGCGGAGTTCTCGGGTCTTTTGACCCGAAAACAAAGCATGTTTGGCCGCGACTTCTCTTCGGCCGATCGACGGCGACAACGGCTCGGCTGGGGTCAGGGCGGCGGCGGGGAGTAGCTGAGGACGGTGGCTGTCGGTGGCGAGGCGTTGGTCCCGAAAAACGACGACGGGAGAGGAAGATTGGATCGGCAAACGTTGGTCGTTCTCGATCCAACGAAAAAGAACAGAAGAAGAAAGAAGAAGGAAGAAGCAGCAGATGGGGAAGCGACGTGCATGGGGCAGAGAGAAGGTGGGCCACGACCATGACTTTGAAGACCAACCATAAATTATTTTTGTCTTAAGTTTATGAATAATTGAGGAGGGTAAAATGGTAATTTTGCGCGCCGCGACTGAAACGAAATTTTTGGTATACTGAACGAAGGGTGATTTTGGTAATTTCACTGGCCAAGCTCGGTTAGGGTTAGGATCGATTGCGGAAACGACAATTCAAGATTGCTGCGAATTAATTCAAAACTCAATTCGAAATAATCTAAAGTTTGAAATTCGTCCAAATTTTCGTCTCTTCGGTCCATATAGTCCAAAAATAGACGTCGACTATGACTATAAATTCATATCATTCAATCGACTTCCGGCGCTTACAATGGTTGAATTTTCAGGACGTCACAAGTCTCCTCGGCATCCTCGGTAGGCTCGTACTCCGAGAAGGTCTCCGAGCGTACCTCTACTGTATCCTCCATCGTCTCATCTGCTGACTGCTCCACCAGATCGTTCTCAGAGGCTTCGATCTCGATAACCTCGTCGGTGTCCTCCTGGGTCGGGGTTCTCTCAAGAATTTCCTCGACCGGCTGCTAACCTCTGGACCTCCACAGAATCGTGAGCGGGATGACACCAACTTGGGATTACCCCACGGGGTACCTCGGTGGGTTTCAATGGCCTAGTACTAACTTCCTCTACCTTTCGAAACCAAGCCTCGAACTTATGAGGCATCTAGCTTTTTCCACCCTCATTGACCCAAACTACTGTACACTTCCTGACGTACACAGTCCCCCGTCCGTCCGGGAACTCCTCAAAATACGTAGACATCTCCTTTGGGTCACCTAGTTTGATTGGCAGCATGCTCACGGTTTGGGATCTGGAAATGTGATCCCGCGACGGGGTGAGATTTACATCTCAGTAAGATAGGTCCTATGTCACGCCCCGAACCTATCAGACACGCAAAATCCCACCAAGGCCATCTTGTCTTTCGATGGTACCTAGGATCCGTCGGCCAATCATTTAAAAACTTTTAAATGATACAAACATACGGAAGCGATAAAACTTCTCCATTCAGTTCAATCTTAAGATGACTCAAGACATAGGGAATGTCTTCTTATAAATGCCGATTAGAGGTTCAGAGGATACAACTCTAACTTCAAGGTAACATGAAATCCTTAAAGTCACAAAACTATAAATTCATTTCCTATAATTACTTCTTTAGATACCGATCATTGGCAAGCTCGGATTTCCATCGCTTGAGACCTGAAAAAATTAATCCCACAACTGGGTCAGATATACATCTCAGTAAGGTGGGTCCTAAACCTAGGTTAAGCTGACAGTCCACTCAAGCAAATACAAATGCTAATAATACATGCAAAATCACATGAGGCATTCCACTATCACAAAGTAACACACAGATGTTAAGCACATAGTCATGGCATCTTATCACATCATTAAACTCAAGCATGCGTTCCAAACCAGATTGCACCTTCCTACCTTTTCCAGCCTCCTCACTTTCATGCCCGCGTTTAGAACGCCTTAGGCTCGGTTCGCGTAAATGCATCAGACCGTCTTCCTGCCTCTTCACTTTCATGCCTGCGTTTAGAACGCCTTAGGCTCGATCCGCGTAAAAGCATCAGACCATCTTATTGACAAACCCGCGTAAATGCATCAGGTTTTCAATGTCACTCCAGGCTTGTGTCGACACATTTCAACTCCTTCTCGCGTTTTAACGCATCAGGATATTCATCCACACAACCCCACGCCTCATACGCCTCATGATATCACAACTTCTCATACATGCCAAAAATTTCAGTTCATTTCATAACATACGTTTGATTGCAAGCTCATGCGACGAACGACACATCCATGGCATGCGAGACAATTACATTTGACATACAATTGCAACAACTAATTCATGACACAAGCATCATCAATCAATCAAGCCCTCAATAGCTTTCTAGGACATACATTGGGCAATCACATAACAACTTCCAAAAATCGATCGATTCGTATCCAAAAATCACCCAATCGAGTCCAATTTTCCTATCAAAGGTTTAGAATTCCCTTTACCTCAAGCTCCACTCAACAAATCCCTTCCCAAGCACCTCAAGAACTCGGTCCAATAGGCTCACGAATGACTTAGCCGCGCAACCTAAGGAAATTCATCCATTTGTCAATTTTTCTTGCTCAATTCGCCAATCCATGGGTCATAAACCTTATTGACATATTCATCAACATCCTAGCATGTCTTAGTGATGAATTTGAGACTCAAATCCAACACCAATGGTCCCCAATAGAACCGGTATGCACAGAACCGAACCGAGCATTTTCGATTCTGTATATGCCCCAACTAATCAGCCTTTAAACTACCTTAAATCCTCAATTTATCTACTAATCTACTTACTAACATGTTGTTCTAAGGGTTGGGAAGCCTCACCAAAAATTTGAGCTCAAGGTGATGTCAAATGGTCCACGAACGGCGTCGGTTCCCTCGGTTCCTCCAACGGTCAATTCTGGCCCTTCAAATATAAGACTCATTTGGGGTCAAAACTCCATCAAATTCCTTCAAACTTTTTACCACATCTCATCCAACTTTAATACTATAAGTGTAAAACACCTCACCAAACATTTGAAGCCATTTGAAGTCCGAAAGACCCCGGAATAGGTCTTTCCCCAAAACCGATCAGAATCTGACCTCGCCTGACCTTTATCCACTCAAATCGAACTACGAGAAGATCTACAGGGTCAAATTGAGCTTATAATATGTCCTTAGAACCACAAGATAATAAGCTTTCAGATGGAAGTGGTTTTACCTCAATCTGATAGCGGACGACAAAGATATGGCTAGAATAGTGGGACGGTCGGGACTAGTCTGCTAGGAGCTCTCGGATTCAAAACTGACCAGCCTGATCTTTGCTCTTTCAAATGGATCTACGGAACAAACAGTTGGGTGGATTTGGACCCATAATACCTTGTTATAATAGAAAGACGATAAGCTTTCTATTGCTGGTGGTTTTACCTTAATCGACTATCGGATGAAAAAGTTATAGCCGGAACAGTGAGTCGGTCGGAACAAGGCAGCGAGCTGGCGAGCAAGAGAAGAAGAAGAAGAAGAAGATGACCGGCAATTGAGGGAGTATTCGGCCAAGTGAGAGAGAGAATGAGAGGTTTATTCAATTATTAAGAGTCAACTTGAGTTGAATGGTAGGTTAAAAGTGAAGACATCAACTCAAGGCTTAATCTCTTAACACTTGTCCAATGTGTTAATCAAAGCTCATCCAATGACCATGGTTTCTCCCAATTTTCGGTAGCTATTGGGTAAATGACCAAAATGCTCTTGTTCAATTATTAAAGCAAAGCTAAGGCTTGAGGGGCAAAATGATAATTTTACCCCCAACGTCAAGAACGTCGTTTTTCAAATTTTAATTTTCTTCGATAAGGCGACGGCCAATCCAATTGTAATGTTGAATTCTTGATTCTCCATACTCGAATTTCAAGACTTGTTTCTAAATCATTTCTCTATTCAATGCGATTCCAGCCTATCCCGAATCGAGAGGTGGCTTTTGCAGACCTTACGCGTATCGACCCTGTGATTCATATCACAATTAGGGCTCATCAATTCATGGTGACTTTGGTTGTCATGTAATTGTGAGTGTCTATCTCTAGTTCTGATGGTCTTGATCGTCATTGTTCGATTTAGGAAAATTTTGCAAATTATACATTGGCTAAGCGGCATCACCTGCGCTCCAATAGTATAACGTTAGTAATGCATTTCTTAATCTTTCTTAGATCGGCCTTTTATGGCTCTAAATGTCCCCTTGACAATCCTTATGGGCAGAGTGTCATTTCCTATTCGAGTTCCCTAGGTCTACGTACCTTATCTCGCGTTAGCCTTTCCCTTTTGGTCAGTCAACTCGAGATTGATCAGATTCAAGCGATATACGGCTAAAATACATCGCTAGATACAATTCTCACTAATGAGTCCAGAAATGACAGGAGAATCAGAATGTCACATCCAAACCCTAGGTTAGGCTGACCGTACACTTAGGTGAAGACAATCACGAACAAAAATGCATAAGCATTTACATGAGGCATTCAACAGTCATTAAAATACATAAGGCACAGACGAGCGTCCAGCACACAACCATGACATCATATCTCATCATTCCAATTATGCACACATAATCAAATCAAGTCACACCTTCCACCCTTTCATGCCTCCATTTGATTCACGCCTGCGTTTATAACGCTTTAGGCTCGGTCCGCGGAAGTACACCTCAGACCATCTCATTGACAATTCCACGTAAACGCATCAGGTTTTCAATTTCATTTCAGGCCTGTATCGACACATCTCAAATTACGTCTCGCGTTTCAACACATCAGAACCTTGGCCATTACAACCCCGCGTCTCAACGCCTCAGGGTATTACAAGCTTCTCAGACATGCCAAAAACTTAATTCAATTCTGAACCTCATGGTCAAGTGCAAATTCATGTGACGAGCAACACATTTATGGCATGCGAGATAATTAGATTGGACACTCAAATGTGGTAATCAATCCATGGCACAAGCATTCAACGAGCATTTACGCCATCTATATATCTCAAGGACGCACAATGAACAATCATACCATAACTCCCAAGAACCTACCTAATTCACACCCAATTTACCCAATCGAGTCTAATCCTCCTAGCCAAGGTTTAGAAATGCCTTTCCTCAAGCTTAATTCAACAAAATTCTTCTTCCAAGCACTTCAATCACTAGGTCCAACAATTCCCGAAACAAGGCAGCCTCGCACCTATTGGAAATCAATCTAATTCATCTATTTTTTTTGCTCAATTCACCAATCCATGAGGCATAACCTCAATGACATGTTCATCGACACCTTAATACGCCTCAATGATGAATTTGAGACTCAATTCCATCACCAACAGTCCTCCACAGATTTGGTATGCACAGAACCGAAACAGGGCATTTTCGGTTCTGTGCATATCTCACCTAATCAGCCCATAAACCATCCTAAATATTTAATTTATCTACTAATCTACTTGCTAACATGTAGTTCTAGGAGTTGGGAAGCCTCACCAAAAATTTGAAGTCAAAGTGACGACGGAAAGTCCAAAAACGGCGTCGGTTCCTCCAAGTCCTCAACTGATCAGTTTTTGTCCTTCAAACACAAGACCTATTTGAGGTCAAAACTCCATCAAATTCATCCAAAATTTTTGGTACAACTCATTCTACATGTCCCCTTGATGTTCACAAAATTAGATCGAAAAATTCAAATGTTTCGAGGTCCTACGGAGTCTAAACAGCAGCTTACCTCCAGCTGCGACGGTTTCCGTTGACTCTTGGGAAAATGGTTGACCGGAGCTCCTCGGTAGGTCAAATGCCGTGATTCAAGTTAAAAGTTGTCAGCAAGAGGATGAAGAAGGTCCTGGTAGTTAGCTCGATGGCTATAAGTCGCTGAAAGTGGAGGTCGGAAGTGGCGAAGGCAGCGGTAGAACCTGGTCGGCGGTGCAGCTCTCGGCTGAAGAAGAAGGAAGAAGAAGAAGAAGAGCAAAAGAAGATGGTATTCGTCCGAGGGAGGGAGGGAGGGAGGGAGAGAGAGAGAGAGAGAGAGATGCATATACAAAATTGAGAGTCAACCATGAAGAATGGTAGGTTAAAAGTGATTCAATCAATGTCAATGCCTAATCTTTTGACACTTGTCTTCATGTTAATCAAGGCTCATCCAAGGGCTGTGGTTTTTCTTGATTTTCGGTAGCCTATAGGGTGTGGTTAATGACCAAAAGCCCTTATTCAATTATTAAGGCAAGGCTAACTAGAGGGCAAAATAGTAATTTTTACCCTCGACGTTTGAAACGTCATTTTTTTTTATTTCAATTTTCTTCGATGAGGCAATGTCCAATCCAATTATAATGTTGGAATTCTTGATCCTTCATTTTCTAATTTCAAGGCTCGTTTCTGAATCATTTCTCTGTCGGATGTGATTCCAACCTATCTCAAATTGACAGGCGGATTTTGCAGACGTTATGCGTATTGACCTTGTGATTCATATCACGCTTAGGACTCGTCAATTCATGGCGACTTTGGTTGTCATGTAGTTGCGAGGATTTATTGCTAGTTCCGACGGTCTCGATCGTCATCGTTCGATTTAGGAAAATTTTTGTAAATTATACATTGGTTAAGCGGCATCACCCGCGCTCCAATCGTATAATGATAGCAATGCATTTGTTAATCGTTCTTAGATCGGCCTTTTATGGCTCTAAATGTCCCATCGACAATCCTTATGATCAAAGTGCCATTTCCTATTTGAGTCCCCTAGGTCCACGTACCTTATTTCACGTTAGCCTTTCCCTTTTGGTCAGTCAACTTGAGATTGATTAGATCCGAGCGAGATACGACTGAAATACATTGTTAGATATGTTCTTATTAATAAATCTCGAAATGATAGGAAAAATCAAAATGTCCCACCTCTTCCCCCTTTCAAAAATTTCGTCCTTGAAATTTACATTAAACCCAGTTACTCAAACAAATGGGAGTATTGACGTCTTATCGTTTTCTCGCTTTCCCACGTAGCGCCTTTAGTTCCATGGTGCTCCCAAACAACTTTGACCAATGGAATCGTCTTATTCCTTAGAGTTTGCTTCTTCCGATTTTTTATCCTAACTGGCTTTTCTACGTAGGATACTCCATCATCCACTTCGATGACCTCATAATCCAGTACACGCATCGGATCCGACTCGTACTTCCGTAGCATTGACACATGAAAGATGTTGTGCACTTGGGATAGATTAGGCGGTAAGGCAAGCTTGTAGGCTTAGGTCCCAATTAGTTCCAAAATTTCAAATGGACCTACGTATCTTGGACTCAGTTTTCCTTTCTTTCCAAATCAAGATAATCCCCTCATTGGCGACATCTTAAGGAAAATATGATCGTCTACTTGAAACTCCAAAGGCTTACGTCGTTTATTCGCATAACTCTTCTGACGACTCTGTGCCGCTTTCAGCCTATTCCGAATTATCTTCACCGCCTCTACTAATTGCTCTACCAACTCTAGGCTTGTGATACTTCTTTCTCCAACTTCGTCCCAGCAAATCAGCATTCTGCAAGCTCTTCCATAGAGTGCCTCAAAAGGTGCCATTCGAATATTCTGTCGATAACTGTTGTTATATATGAACTCTACCAAATGCAGTTGATCCTCCCATCCACCTTTGAAGTCTATCACGCACGCTCGTAACATGTCCTCGAGCGTCAGAATTGTCCTCTCCGATTGTCCGTCCGTTTGTGGATGGTATGCTGTACAAAATTGTAGTCGAGTTCCCATGGCATCTTGAAGACTCTTCCAGAAGTTCGCTTTGAACTTGGGATCTCTGTCCGATGTGATCGTCACGGGTACCCTATGTAGCCTCACTATCTATCGCATATACAGTTCGACATATCTGTCCATCGCGAAGTCTTTTCGCACAGGAATGAAATGTTCAGACTTGGTCAATCGGTCCACGACTACCTAAATCGAATCATGGCCTCTCTGGCTCCTCGATAGTCCCATGATAAAATCCATAGTCACATGTTCCCATTTCCATTTAGGAATCTCTAACGGCTGTAACAATCCACCAGGCTTGTAGTGTTGTGCCTTCACCTGCTGACATGTCAAGCACTTCGCCACATACTTCGCTACATCCACTTTCATCCCGTTTCACCAATAATGTTGGCGCAAGTTCTGACACATCTTCGTGCTACCTGGGTGGATACTATAGTTGCTTTTGTGAGCCTCAGATAAAATCTTTTCCCTAAGCTCTTCGTCCTTTGGTACGCATAGACGCCCTCGAAATTTCAAAGTTCCATCCTCTAACACTTGGAACTTTGGCTTCCTTTTTGTCGCATCCATTTGGAGGATTTTCTGGATTTTTGGATCCATAGGTTGCAAGGCTTTTATCCTTTCCTGGATCTTGGGTTCTATTCTCAATGTGGCTACCAAACTGGACAACTAACAGACCTCCAATCTGAATTCAAAATCCCTTAACTTTTCAAATAACGACCACCCTTTTACCAGTAGACAAGCGATACTCGACTTCCGACTGAGCGCATCCGCGACTCTGTGTGCCTTCCCAAGGTGATATAATATGTCACAATCGTAATCCTTAAGAAGTTCCATCCATCGATGATGCCTCATGTTCAGTTCATTCTGGGAGAATAGATACTTCAAGCTCTAGTGATTCATATAAATTTGAAATTTCTTGTCACACAAATAATGCCTCCAGATCTTCAGAGCAAAAATGATCGCTGCCAATTCCAATTCATGAGTCGGGTAGTTCATTTCATGCGGTCTCAGTTGTCGGGACGCGTAGGCAACCACTCTTCTATGCTACATTAGCACACATCCCAGTCCTTTTAGCGAAGCATCGCTATATATTTCGTAACCTCCAGATCTTGATGGAATCGTCAATACCGGTGCGGTCGTTAACCGATGCTTGAGCTCTTGGAAACTCCTTTCACACTTATCCGTTCATTCGAACTTCGTTTCCTTCTTAGTCAATCTCGTCAGTGGAATAGCTATAGATGAAAACTTCTCTACGAAACGTCTGTAATATCCTGCCAATCCTAAGAATCTTCGGACCTCCGTGACTGTAGTAGGCCTAGGCCAGTTCATTACAGCTTCGATCTTCGCAGGATCCACCACAATTCCTTCTCCACATACAACATGACCAAGAAACGCCACTTTATTCAGTCAGAACTCGCATCTGCTAAACTTAGCGTAAAACGAATGTTCCCTCAAGGTCTGCAAAACAATCCTCAGATGTTCTTCGTTACTCCTTGAGTAAATCAGGATATCATCAATAAAGATTATAACAAATCTATCCAAGAATTTCTTGAACACCCGATGCATCAAGTTCATAAATTCGACCGGAGCATTGGTCTGCCCAAAAGGCATCACAGTGAATTCGTAATGACCATATCTTGTCTTAAAAGCGGTCTTAGGTATGTTTTTTTTCTTAATTCTCAACTGATGATACCTGGTCCTCAGGTCAATTTTAGAGAATACCGCAGCTTCTTGCAACTGATCAAATAAGTCATCAATTCTCGGTAGTAGGTACTTATTCTTTACAGTCACTTGATTCAATTGCTTGTAGTCAATGCATAAACGCAATGACCCATCCTTTTTCCTCACAAATAACACCGGTGCTCTCCACGGTGAAGCACTCGATTGAATAAATCTTTTATCCAGTAATTCTTGCATTTGTACCTTTAGCTCCTTCAGTTCTGATAGGGACATTCTATAGGATGCCTTCGAGATCGACTCCGTTTCGTGATTCAAGTTGGAGGTTGTCGGCAAGAGGATGAGAAAAGTTCTAGTGGTCAGCTCGGTGGCTGGAAGTCGCCGAATGTGGTGGTCGAAAGTGGCGAAGGCGGCGACAGAATCTGGTCGGCGGTGCAACTCTCGGCTAAAGAAGAAGGAAGAAGAATAAGTAGAAGAAGAGCAGAGGAAGATGGTATTCGGCTAAGGGAGGGAGAAAGAGAGAGGTATACACAAAATTGAGAGTCAACAATGAAGAATGATAGGTTAAAAGTGATTCAATCAATGTTAATGCCTAATCTTTTGACACTTGTCTTCATGTCAATCAAGGCTCATCCAAGGGCTGTGGTTTTTCTTGATTTTCGGCAGCCTATAGGGTGTGGTTAATGACCAAATGCCCTTATCCAATTATTAAGGCAAGGCTAAGGCTTGAGGGGCAAAATGATAATTTTACCCTCGACGTCCGAAACGTCGTTTTTTTTTGTTCTGATTTTAATTTTCTTCGATGAGGCGACGACAAATCCAATTATAATGTTGAAATTCTTGATCCTCCATTTTGTAATTTCGAGACTCGTTTCCGAATCATTTCTCTGTCGGATGTGATTCCAACCTATCCCAAATTGACGGACGGCTTTTGCAGACATTACGCGTATCGACCTTGTGATTCATATCATACTAAGGGCTCGTCAATTCATGGCGACTTTGATTGTCATGTAATTGCGAGGGTCTATTGCTAGTTTTGACGGTGTCGATCGTCATCGTTCGATTTTTAAATTTTTTTGTAAATTATACATTGGTTAAGCGGCATCACCCGTGCTCCAATCGTATAACGCTAACAATACATTCCTTAATCATTCTTAGATTGGCCTTTTATGGCTCTAAATGTCCTCTCGACAATCCTTATGATCAAAGTGTTATTTCCTATTTGAGTCCCCTAGGTTCACGTACCTTGTCTTGCGTTAAACTTTCCCTTTTGGTTAGTCAACTCGAGATTGATCAGATCTGAGCGAGATACGACTGAAAAGACATCGTTAGATATGTTCTCATTAATAAGTCTCGAAATGATAGGAAAAATCAGAATGTCACAACATGTATTCACATACTATTGATGTCTAACATTTACGCATATATTTACACTAACTAATTATATTAATGAATAATTTCACATAAGGTCTTAAAGTCGAAAGTTCACTATGTTCCCAATCATCGTCTGAGAATTCTCGCTTGAAATTACCATTAACATAATCATTTATATAAAATTGAGTTCGCTAAAATTACTAAACTTTTCTAGAACTCCCCACTCAAATAAAATCACAATTCATATTATGATCTCGATATTTATTTTGTAGTCATAACAAAATAGTATGGCATAATTTGAACTAACGCACCATTAACATATGCATCAAATCATACTCTAATTTCATGATACAAGATCAAATATTCTACACTTTATACATGCTATCATCAATCAATATAAGCATGTAAGTCATTCTCAATATCAAAAATAACTTGGATAAAAAATTACTCGAAAACCAAGTAAAATATGTGTTTCAAGAGGATTCATACGTATTTTATAATTTTACGTTCATCAAACATGCTCACATAATATATCAAATCGAAGAAAATTTCGATACGAACGTAATGGTACCTCACATGCCCCAATTGGAGCTCAAACGAGCCCGTACGAGCAGGTCAAAATTTCAGCCTGTTAAGTCAACACATGGTCAACGGTTCAAGTTGACTTAAGGATCAAAAATGCAATTTCCAAAAGTCCGAGGACTAAGTCACAATTATGAAAAATCCAAGACTAGATTGCAAATTTCAAAAGGTTAGGGGTCAAAATGATTTTTTTTTAAAAAAAAATTGAACAACCGGGTCGGAATCTCGGGTCTTGGACCGGGCCGACTTCTTAGGTCGTGGTGGGAGCAAAACGGATATCTCACCATCAG
Organism: Rhodomyrtus tomentosa; assembly: GCA_028455895.1. Lineage (NCBI taxonomy): Eukaryota > Viridiplantae > Streptophyta > Magnoliopsida > Myrtales > Myrtaceae > Rhodomyrtus > Rhodomyrtus tomentosa. Next base: position 38,856,286 of record JAPCWY010000003.1, on the reverse strand, counting down.
ACGCGTGCCACTCAAGTACGTGGATCTGCACGATTAGCTCTTCTTTTAATAAGAAGAATTTTCTGTCATCCCTGCCTACAGAAACTCAGTGTGTTTTGGCGGTTCGAGGCGCTTGATTAATGGGTTGGTGAGGTTGTGGGTTCAAAACCAATCGTGGGCAGTTTGGCTCCCTTTTCTTTTTCTTTTTTTTTTTTTTCACGCGAACAGAAGGAAACTACTTTCTGCATTTTCCTTCACGCAAGTGACAGTTCCCGAGTGAGGATTTTGCCGCCCCTTTCACCATCCGATTCTTCTCCAGTAGCCCATTTTAATCCAAAATCGATAGTGGGTTTTCAATATCACGTCGGCACGACCACATAGATCCAAGAATCGAGAAGAATGGTGAAGCAATTTGCCCATAATCGAGTGACAAACGCTCGAACACGGAAACCCAATTCGCAAATTTACTTTCGAAATTTGTCTCCGGCGAGCAAGCAAATGCCCAGAAGCTTTAGGGTTTTTGTTTCCCATGGCGGTGCAACCCGTAATTTCCAAAAATGAAACATAATTTGCTGGAATTTGGTTGGAATCGGCAAAAGATCTCCCCGGCTAGAGAAGCCTCGAAATACAGTTCTCCAAAAAAAATTCCACGAAAACTACCATAAATAATAATTTAATTATAAACGTAGACAAGATCAGAATTCAAGAACAAAGTGTATAATACCAATGAAGGGAACGGATCCCGATTAACAAACAGCGGAATTACTCTATATTAACAACCCTAAAATCATTTTGAATTGCTGATCGTAAACGAGTACATCACACGAGCAACGCACCGTAATTTCCACAGATTAAGACTCACAATGCAGCGAGAGATTTATGTCATTTCAATGTTTTAAAGAAGGGAGAATCGGCGTCGTCTCGTTCATCATCTCTCTCTTCATCGTTCTCTACTTTTAGAACTGGCAAAGATGATCAATATATATGAGCGTAAAGGCGTCGTTTCAATAACGCCTTATCAATAGTTGGCATGGGGTGTGATTGCCTACATGGGCGGACCACGGTACTTACCGTGCATCTTCATAAAATCCAACATACAAAGGCCAGGTGAAGATCAACCACGAGGATGCCACATGTGGGGGTAATTTTGACGGCATTTTTTCAAGGCTGAATGAAAAGGCACACAGAAGAAGACACGATCGAGCTATTACAAAGCTTAGCGGCAATCCCAAAAAAGACAGAGAGGAAAAGGCACGGACAGCGCCAAAGGGCTTATCCACAAAAGTTATCGAAGATAACGTGCTTGGGGCCCAAGACTGTAACCGTTCGATGATTATCAGAAAATGCCTATAAATACCCAAGGATATCCAACAATAAAGACACCACACAATACAACAAACAGATCTTATCTTTTCAACTTAACTTTTAGCCTATCTATAGCTTTCAGATTTCCATCGTTGATTCAATTCCGCGTGTTTCATATTCAGTATTAGGTGTTGTCGATTAGATTCTAGCATTTACTTGCCCAGTTCAGTACCGTCGATTCATTTTCGGTGTTGTACTGTTCATCTATCATGTCTAGCACTGTCGATTCAATTTTGGTACTGTGTCCTACATTCCACCTGTCCGATATTATCGATTAAATTTCGATTTCGTGTCCTACAATAACGTCCAGCATCGTTGATTCAATTTCAGTGTTGTGTACTAGTTACGATTTCGTCGAAACATTCGACAAAGTTGCATTGAAGAGTCGTCAGGAAGTTGGTCGAAAGTCTATATGAAATTGTCGAAAGATACACAGTTATCAATAAATATTTTGCATTTGACACTCTCTGCCAAAACTGACCCGAAGCCTCTCTTACCTAACGAACTACTAATGTTCGATAAAAGATTCCCGTGTTGATCATCTTATTGGGCTTCAATCCTTTTGGGTGAGCCAAAAAGTTCAGTCAAAGCCCGACCGAGGGATTTTAACACAAACACTTACTTACGAATTTGACTTTGCTTTGTTGTTCCAAATTGGAAATCCCATATATATGCTATTTATTTTTTGTTTTCGTTGCTTCCTCCCACAAAAGTTCAAAAGAATTTGATTCGCATGTTTGCACTCTTGGCAATCAAAAAATCTATTCTTTGATAGTTGATGGTCATAGTGAGAAGGGAATATATCTTTTCCTCTGGCATATTTTCTTTGTTTGGAGAGTAGCTAACTCATTATATTTTGTGGTAATCCACATATGATGTGAAAAGTGAGAAAAGTGTAAAAAAAAATATTAAATCTATTACTTTAGTGTTATTCTATCATAAACTTCTTATTTGTGATATTATAAACCTTTTGCATTTGTGTTAATTAAATTCAACATATCAATTTCAGGCGAAAATTGATAACATGAACACGGACCGTCTCACATGGCACAAGACACTGATGTGGCATTTTTAAATATTTAATGAGTTTTATATTATATATATTTTCGTTTTTAACTTTTCTTCTTCTTCCTTTGTTCTTTCCCACTTTTGGAAATTTGGAGGTGACCGAGCACCACCATCCCCAGGCCACACGTCGGGAGGTTGGCCTCACTGGGCCGCGCGTGCATGATCCAAGCACCGGCAAGGGCGAGCCTTACCATGGTGGAGCTGATCCATGTGACCTCCATTGTCACCATCAACGCTCACCCGTGACCTTCGTGAATGGTGAAGTACAAAACGAAGGGACACATCGACGTCTCAAGCGGGGAAGGGCCAGCGTTTGACGATGGCTAGAGGCACGACGGTGAGGCATCGACTGGGCAAGGATAGCTTCGGCTAGGTAAGGACAGCCTTGTCGGGCCTCGTCCTTTCTCGAGTGACGCCCGCTGAGGGGAGCCCTAGCCTAAGCGAGGCCAGCCGTTTGGGCAGTGGCCAACCACTTGCAAATTTGTAGAAGAGGGAAAGAACAAAGGAAGAAGAAGACAACAAAAAAAAGAAAAATATTAAAAAATTAAGATGATATGTAAAAATACAACGTCAGCATCGACTGTACCACGTGGGATGGTCAGCATCCACGTCATCGATTTTCGATTAAAATTGATTGGATGGACTAAATTGACACAAATACAAAAGGGTTGGGATAAATTGACATCGATAAATGGTTTAGGACCGAATTGACACTAATACAATAAGTCTAGGAATTTTTAACACTCTTCCCTGCCAAATGAATTCTCAAAACATGAGGCGTAAGTTGCTACGACCGACTAACGCGTCGAGGAACGCTCCTCCTAACTCACCGATGTATGTGGGGCCAAACCGACTTGACAATTCAACAATGCCTATTCCTCGTCTCCATTGCCAACCATGCGGTTGGAGCCTTCAAGCGAGACTCGGCTGACATCAAACCCATCTTGGACAGTCACTGTAGTCACAACATTGTTTCTAAGCCCTTTGTCCCTATTAGTCACAGCCTTATCATAGCCACTAATCGCGACATTAATTGCTAAGTTTTAGTTTAAGTCCTTGGTCTGGATTTGCGAAACTTTCACTTTCTTCTTCGGTTATGTTACGGTTCGTACTGGATGGCAATTTGTTATGACAATTTGTTGATGATTCAATTTGTTGGAGAAGAAAACTCCATTCATTATGACAATTTGTTGATGATTGCTAATGAAGGGAATTGTAACTTTGAATAGTCATGTTTATATTTGCATTAACGAGGATAACTGGATAACACGGGCAACTAGTGAATGTTCAGATTTTGAAAGGAGACCTTGAATGAGATTGAGAGGGAAATAATGCGAGCGTTGAGAATGAGTAGAAATTTTAGAATGGCTAGAAAATCGAGAATTAGAACTTGAGATTGAGAAGGAAAATATCAGGAATGGAAATTGGTGAAGAATTAGGGGGTGTTTTGTTGTTAGCACGCAGCAAAAGTTTGATACTTTTATCTGGAGAGATCGTCAAGAAGGAATCCAAGTCCAAGTCCAAGCCTATCAATATATCGAGTTGGATCCATTTTCACTCAAAAGCTTAAGCCAATGAGTTATGGGCCAACTTGGTTATATTAACTGCTCAACATCACATTAATTATCTAACGTGAAACTTCTCTAACACAATTCACATGTGCATCCTAACAATCTCCTCCTCATGTGTGAGTTCCGGTGTTAAGCTTGTTCTAAAGGCAATGATTTGTCAATCAAGGGAGAAGAATCGGGAGATTAATCAAAATCACAAGCATTGATTCTTGAAGATGTTAGAATCAAGTGATTGACAACTTTTGTGATCACCTCTTTCCTTCGTTGTATTGTTTCCTCATGTAACTTTGTAAAGATCTTTATATAGTGAAAGTCATCTCAGCAATCAACGTTGAGATCAAGAATTAGACACTTTTGTTTTCTTTTATGGTATCAGAGTGAATTTTCGAAAGAAATTGATCCTTAGCCATGGCTTCTGCCAAGCATCCCTACCCCTCGTCCTTGAGCATTAGCAATTTTGTGTCACTGAAACTGACACAAACAAACTATTCTTGTTGGAGAGCACAGATGCTTGCACTGATTCAAGAATTAGACACTTTCGTTTTCTTTTATGGTATCAGAGCGAATTTTCAAAAGAAATTGATACTTATCCATGGCTTCCGCCAAGTATCCCTACCCCTCATCCTTGAGCATTAGCAATTTTGTGTCACTGAAACTAACACAAATAAATTATTCTCGTTGGAGAGCACAAATGCTTGCACTGATTGACAGTCAAGATCTCGTAGGATTCATTAATGGCGAATACCAGATGCCGAGCCCAACAATCAACTCCTCTACTAATGGACAAAAAATTGGAGTCATAGATAAAGTGACAAATTCGGAGTTTTTACAATGGAGAAGGTCAGATCGCCTTCTATGGGGATGGATTATTGCGATGCTATCCAAAGAAGTTCTTGCTCAAGTAGTAGACTTGACAACATCTGCTGAGGTGTGCCTAGCTTTACAAAATATTTTTGCCAAGGTATAGAGACAACATTTCATCTCTTCACGAATATCTTGGTACTTTTCAAAAATATTTTAATGAGTTATCTGCTATCGGATATTCCCTTGAGGATAAAAAGAAGGGACTTTTTGTTTTGAATGGCTTAGGTGATCCGTATGATTCATTCACAACCTCCATGTTGAAGCCTCCAATGCCAACTTTCTCTGACTTGATTTCGCAATTACAAAGCTTTAAGAGTCGCCTGGCAAATAAAAGTTCTCCAGTATTTCAACACGGGATGGTCTTCTTTGATCAGAGAAGCAATTTTAAAAGCAGCAAGAAGGGAAATTAATTCCAACATTCCAACAACAATTATTTTTCTTTGCATGGAAGGGGGTTTTCTCACAATAAGTCCTAGAATAAAGAATTCTAGGTCTGATTTTTATGCATTCGCATGGTCACAAGCCACAATTTAATCAAAGCAAGATCGAGAAGCTCGGGAAAGGAGGAGACAAAATCATTTCCTGTCAGATCTGTAACAAGCAAGGACATACTGCTTTAGATTACTTTAATCGGTTTAATCAATCTTTCCTCCCATCAGATGTGCCAAAGGCATTTGTTGCAGTTACTGTTCAAGATAGTCAGGATTCAGAGTGGTTCACTAATACTAGAGCTTCAAATCATACGACTGGCAATGAAGGCAATCTCTTCAACTTATGACCATATATGGGAAAAGATAGTGTTATGGTTGGAAATGGTGTTTCACTTGAAATTTCCCATACTGGTGATGCTCAGATCAATTTGGGCAATGATAATGTTGACTTAAAAAATGTTCTACTTGTTCCACATATGAAGAAAAATTTATTATCAGTGAGCTAATTTACAACCGACTATCCTCTAAATTTAGAGTTCTCTGCCACTGGTTTTGTTATCAAGGACAGGAAAATGGGGAAGGTTCTAACAGTTGGAAATCGTGAAGGTGATATGTATACCTTAAGGGCCCCAAAAGAAGCATTATTTTCAAGCCGGTTTAGGAAAGCCGATGAAAGTACTTGGCATCAAAGTTTGGGACATCCACAACCAACGACACTCACATCATTTGCAAAGTGAAGGCGATATTACTGTTACTACTTGGAATAAACCTACTACCATATGTAGTAGTTGTCAAATGGGGCGAGCATCTAAACTTCCCTTTTTGCCTTCCAAAACTAATACTACTAAGTCTTTTGAAAAGATACATTGTGATTTGTGGGGAAATGCTCCGATAATATCATTTCAGAGATTTCAGTATTATGTTTGCTTTGTGGATGATTATACGTGTTATACTTAGTTATTTCCATTACGGTAAAAATCTGATTTTTATGCATGTTTTCTCAATTTCGAGAAATATTTGGAAAGGCAATTTGGAGGGCATATTGAAATTTTTCAATCTAATGGAGGAGGAGAATTCAACCGAGCAGATTTCCTAATCCACTTGCAAAGGAGTAGAATTGTTAACCAAGTATCATGCCCAAATACTCCAGAACAGAACGGAGTTGCCGAGCGGAACACATGCACATATGTGAAAGTGGCTTGACGATGCTTCATCAAAGTGTAATTCCTAAAAAGTACTAGGTTGAAAGTTTTCAGACAGCAGTTTTTCTATTGAATTGGCTTCCTACAAGGGTGTTAAGCATGAAATCACCTTATGAATTCTTATTTCGCAGAATGCCACATTATAATTTTTTGCGAGTTTTTGGTTGTAGGTGCTCTCCTTATCTTAGGGACTACACCAAGAACAAGTTTGATCCTTGATCATTATCATGCGTATTTCTCGGCTATAGCGATCACCATAAAAGATATCGATGCCTCTATCCATCGACTGATCGAATTTATATCTCACGGCATATCGTTTTTTATGAGACCATATTTCCCTACCTTGTACCCAGTTCTTTATTTCGGGACCAAAGTGATGAAGTGAAGATTTCTGAATTTATAAGTTGGCCAAATGAAGACCATTCAGTGTCTTGACTTAGAATTTTCACCTTTGTATTTGCAACATGGTGCGTCCTCTGCTAATTCAGATCAACCGTGTGATGGCTTATTGAATTCTGCTTCTCAGAATAATTCTCATGAAGATAACATTGATGGAGGTGAATCACATGTTCACCAAAGTCATGTTGAAATCGGTGACTGATCTGATGCTCAACTTAATCCTTCATTCACTTTGACAAATGAAGATTCTTCTTTGGATGTTCTTCATGATTCTTCGGTAGCCCGTTCCTCCACTCGAAATCATTCAATGGTTACTCGAGCATGTGCTGGTATTGTGAAACCTAATCCAAAATATGCCAATTTTCATACGATTGACTCGATACCGGCGGAACCGAAAAACATACGCTTTGCTTTAAAGCATCCAGGGCGGTTGGTTGCAATGAAAGAGGAACTTGAGGCATTGCATCATAACAAAACTTGGACTCTTGTTCAACGTCCTTCAGATACTAACGTTGTGGGATGTTGATGGGTTTTTAAGTCTAAGTTAAAGGCCGATGGCACATTAGAAAGATTAAAAGAAAGATTGGTGCCAAAGGATATACTCAGGTACCAGGAGTAGATTTCCTTGAGAAATTCTCGCCAGTTGTTCGACCAGGAAGCATAAGAACGGTCCTCACTATTGCTACCGTTAAAGGTTGGTCCATCAAACAATTAGATGTTAAAAATGCATTCTTGCATGGTTTTTTTATAGCAGCCTGTTTATAAGGAGCAACCGCCTGATTTTGAGGACAAAAATCATCCATCTTATGTTTGCAAACTAGAGAGAGCTTTGTATGGTCTCAAACAAGCACCAAGAGCATAGTTTGATCGCTTTAGTTCATTTCTTTTGGCATCTGGTTTCTTTTGCAGCATTTCGGATCCTTTGTTATTTATTAAAAAAATCAGGTCATGGCATTCTAGCTCTATTTTTATATGTAGATGATATGATCATCACAGGTGATAATCCAAAATTGCTTGATGAGTTTATCACTACGTTGAGTAGCGAATTTGTAATGAACGATGTGGGACCGCTACACTATTTTTTAGGTGTGTAGGTTAAGATATTCTCTGATGGTCTTGATCTATGCCAACAACAATATGCTTTATCAATTCTTAAACGTGCACAAATGGAGGGGTGCAAGCCGGTTTCCACCCCTATGGCCTCTAGTTCTCATTCTAGTACATATGCAACATTATTTTCGGATCCTACACTATATCGTAGCATCGTTGGGGCTCTTCACTATCTCACAATTATGCGGCCAGATATTTCATATGCAGTCAATTTTGTCTATCAATTCATGCATCACCCTATTGTGAGTCATTTTAAATTGTGAAGCACATTTTGCATTTTATCATCGGCACAACATATCAAGGAATGCAAATCTTGCCCAAGTCGACTTTGGACCTATATGCTTTTTGTGATGCGGATTGGGCAGGTTGTCTCTTGACTCAACGATCGACTACTGGATTTTGTACTTTCTCAGGCAGCAATTGTATATCATGGAGTGCTAAGAAGCAACGAACGGTTGCTCGATCCAGCGCCGAGGCAGAGTATCATGCAATGGCGTTGGCAGCTGCATAGATTACTTAGATATCATTCCTTTTGAGAGATTTGGGTATTCATCTCTCAAATCCACCGATACTATTTTGTGATATATTAGTGCACTTTATATGTCGATTAATATGGTATTTCACGCAAGAACTAAACATATCAAATTAGCTTATCATTATGTACAAGAAAAAGTGGCTCTTGGAACACTTGTGACTAAGTATGTTCCATATGTGCACCAAATTGCCAATATCTTCACAAAACCACTCTCTAGGAGCACATTTGGAAACTTATGTCGCAAATTGGGAATTTGGGATTCTCCCATTCCCACTTTGAGGGGTAGTAAAGGCAATGATTTGTCAATCAAGGGAGAAGAATCTGGAGATTAGTCAAAATCGCAAGCATCGATTCTTGAAGATGCTAGAATCAAGTGATTGACAACTTTTGTGATCACCTCTTTCCTTTGTTGTATTGTTTCCTCATGCAACTTTGTAAAGATCTTTATATAGTGAAAGTCATCTCAGCAATCAATGTTGAGATCAAGAATTAGACACTTTCGTTTTCTTTTATACTCCCCCTTAATCTAAGTACTTATCTTAGCTTGAATCTTCATCAATGTCCATCGGGCCCGGGTTGCTACACCACAACGTCCCGGCCCGTAGATTGAGTTGACCACCAGATTCATTGTTTGAGATTCATCTCAATTTGAATATCCATCAATGCCCATCGAATCTGCGTTGCTACACCACAACGCCCCCCCTAGAAACCACATTGACCACCAGATTCATTTCTTGAGATGTTCACCAAATATCGATATATATTGAGAGTGAGCCATCAATCAACTATTGACTTTGATACCATTTGTTGGGAGCACATAGCAGAAGTCCGATACTTTCATCTGGGGAGATCACCAAGAGGGAGTCTAAGTTCGAACCCGTCAATATATCAAGTTGGATCCATCTTCATTCAGAAGTTTAAGCCTATGAGTTATGGGCCAACTTGGATATATTAACTGTTCAACACTACATTAGTTCTCCAATATGAGAGTTCTCTAACATAAGTCACATGTGCATCCTAACATATTTGATGTTTTCTCCTCTTTAACTCCTTTGATTCACTGGCTTCAATAGACTGTCCCTCACATATCACGTTCTGTAGGGACTCTTTATGTGAGTGTTTCATCGAAATTTCTCAGCGACAAAATATCTTTCATCAAAATTCATTCTTCAAATTTTAAATGTGATAAAGGGTCTTGCGGAGATTTCCAACAAGAGAGATCCAAATAATTAGAAAATCAACACATTAGATTTGCAAAGATTCCGATAGAATTATGCAAATGTGATCCTAACCAGAATTTGAATCGATGACGAGATTCCATAAGTATAATTCAAAGAAAATCGATACAAGTGAACTTGAAAGAAAATATACGAACGTAGACCACATTGAAGTTTGACTTGTCGGGACGGCTTAATGAGACATAGTTTCTCTGAAAAATATAATGAACCATTGCACGTAAAACTATGCCGAAGTTTGACTCAACGGCAGAGCTTGAATACTCTTCGATACTACATCAAGGTTTGACTCAATGGTGCAAAATCTAAGATAAAGAAAAACTAGGAGTTTAACTCGACGACGACGATCTAAAAGTTACAATTAAGGAAAGTAATGTGCGGTGCGATAAGTAAAGATAAGTTTTGTTGATTTGTTCGGGGGACTTTTGTAGATGCTCAGTGATATTTGTAATGATGGAGAAGGTAGCTGCCATTCGATGATTGTAGCTTTTGGCAAGTCGATAGCTATTAGGTTTATTGTTTCTCACGAACTCTTTTGACCAGGTCTTCAATAAGTCATTTTGCATAGCATCATGTAACTGTTGATAGCTTTAAACTTTCGCATCAATCGAGCCCTTTTGCTCACATAAATTGTGCCCACATTCTCCACTTTTTAGATTCTTTCAACCGGGACCTCATTAATTGTCGATAGCCTTTACATTACTTGTATTGAGTCAACTCCTTTGTTTTTTGTCCATGTTTTTACGTCTTCCGTGCTTTGACGACTCCGGGGTCGCATTTTCAAGAGGCTATCTCATCATTTGACTACCTAGCAATAATCGTTCTCCCGCCAAGTAATTTAAGGACAAACATTCATCTTTTCTAGCGCTCCTTGGAAGATATTTGGATCTTTGGCGGGATTTCTTCTCAATGGAATCATTGTTTATAACTTGCTTTGTCCATACTTAGTACGTTCTTCTGTTTTGAATAAGTGGCGTTATCCTTCGTTAGTCTCGATAACTTGTTTAATGTCTCTTCGATGACCAATACCTATAAGGATCCTCATGTGTCCTGCACACGGCTTCCTCGTATCTTGCTACTGTCGAGACGATTGCTCCTCACGTGTTAAGCATGTGTATCAATTTCTCATGCGTGCAGTGCATGTACCGACGGTAGATTATTTTAAGTGCTACAGTGATGTTATGTGAGCATTATGATTTAGAGGAATGACTTAAACTCTATTCATAGAGTATGTAGCCTGACTCTCTCATTACGAATACGGTTGAACTTGGCCATTAATATCTGACCCATATTAGATTAAATAACAATAAATAAATAAATATATGTATATATATTAGACCAATTAATTACTTAAAATAATAACTAATTTTTCCCATAATAAAGAAAGATCTTGCACGTTGGTCCCGACACAACCAATTACTTTAGCTAGACCAGCCATTCTAGGCATTGTAAGCTGCGTATTTCATATGTATGCAGCGATCCAAGATACACACGTGCAGATACACGAATCCCTAATCTATAGAGTTAAAGAGTTAACGCATATTGTTTCGAATTCATCATTCTTGATTCGGAATTGCGAGAATCCGATGCTCAAGAACTTCTCTTCTGTGAACCACTTTTTTACTAGCTTCAATGAGACGGCCTATCACTGTCGCTTCAGACGATTCTATATGTGAGGTTATGTGGACATTAGGATTTAGATGAGGGACTTGAGCTCTATTTATAGAGAATGAAACCTATCCCCTCATTAAAAATTTTGTTTATCTTGGCTCATACTATTCAGCCCTACATCTGACTAGAATTAATAACTTGTATAAATCTTTCTTTATTAGATCAATTAATTTACAATAACAATTAATAAATCCCACAACCAATATATTTTATAATATATTCTAACATTCTCCCACTTAGGCTATATTAATTGAAATTGTATTGTATATGCACATTTTTATATTGGTCTAGAGATAATTCCCAACGGTCAATCCGATCACATAAAGGCTTAAGCACCGAACCATGCCAGTAACTTCATCAGAAGACACAGAGCCATCCATGATTATAAATACTTTTAACTTTACTGATATGGATTTGATATGGTAGCATGACAATTGGATAACATGTCAAATAACAGAGATACCTTATATGTTATTCTTATTGTCAGTTATCATTTTCTCACTTTATGTGTCACGAAATCGGATGTGTCACAAGAGAACATCTTTACGATTCCAACGATCCAACATATGTCTTACCTTTATAGTTAACTATACTTTACATGTAACATGACATATGCTTTTGGCAAAAAATAAATACCCTAACCATCATTCAAGGTTCACACGATTCCTTGAGATTTTCATCTGATATATATATATTCAACATCATTGTAATCATAAATGCTTTATTGCATGATATAGAGCTCATACATATTTAAATGTTACAAAATGCAACAAACATAGATGTAAACTTTATTAGAGCAAATGCCAAAAACAACTCCCACAAAACAACATCTCTTGATGCTTACTCAGTCTATCCATTAACATGTCATATCAACATTCCACGATACTTTTATGTTTGTGACATGTCATATAAATGTGTATGGGCAAAGATCTTGAGTTAGCGGGTCTGTAACCTTATCATCTATGTAATAAGCTCTACTGTAGTGTCACCCTTATATTTGTTACCTTTATTGAAAAAAACTAGACCAACGAATGTTTAAATCCCTGAAACTTCTGCTGTTAATAAATAATACTGCAGAGTTATAGTCACAATACAACTATATGAGTCTATCCACAAAATTAAATACGGTCAACTCTTTAATGAGATTCCGGAGCTAAATAACCTGAGCAGCAGCTTAAAAACATACCACCAACTCCGCTTTCTTGACCGATGATTATATAGATTTATGTTTACGCTTTTCTATAGCACTGCGCGTTCTTTAGACATTTAAATATCTGAAATTGCCAACATCACATCATCCTAACAGTTAACAAAGCTTGAATCTGAATGCCTTACTAGCTATAGATCTTGAATATGTTTGTAAATTAGCATGTAGTCTTTTGTCCTCTTTAAATATCTCGAAACTAATGCTTTTATGTGCACCATGATATGGTACATTCTTTATTTGGGTTTTCTTCATAACTTTATGAAGACACTATGACAAATTCAGTCTATTGCTCTTAATGACAGGAGTAATTCCCGACTTGCAACACTTTATACTGAATACTATCAATGTCACACCTTGGACTCAGGGAGCACGTGAACATCCCTGTCCATGCTGTTCATTTAAGAATACTCCAAGATCCAACGACCAATTCCTTATGACTCCTTTAGAGAATGCATGTAGAAGCGATGCCATCCCCCGTCACATAAATACAACAATATACAGATGACTTAGGACATGAACATCAAAATCTCATTAATTCATTCTCGAGGATTCAATTCTATAATCCACCAATTAGGAGTATAAGTCTAATACCACATAAAGAAAACAACTTCATCCAAGGTATAATTGGTTCACTTTCTCTTCAAATGCCAATCCTTAGCAAGCTCGCGCTTCCTTTGCCTGGAACTTGAAAAAGATAAGCATCAATTGGGGTGAGATATAAATCTCAGTAAGGTGGGTCCTAACCCTAGGTTAGGCCGACTGTCCACTTAGACAGTCATATATCCAATAAAATTAGACTCTGGCTCATACAGGCACATAGGGCACCAGTCAATAAACTTAACATATGGATGACAGGCAAACATCGATGACCTCAAGTCACACTTAGGTAATAATGCCCATGCACTCTCAGCCTACCACATCTCATATTCACTGACCTCAACCTGTCTAAATCTCTAGCCCGCGATCTTGTCGCCTCAGGCTCGGCAACCCGCGTAAACGTATCAAGTTCTAATAAATCTCCTAGCCAATAACATTATCTCAATCTCTGTCTGCCTCATTCTCTAGCTCGCGAACTAGTCGTTTCAGGCTCGGCCCGCGTAAACGCATCAGGCCGTCATCGGTGACCCGCGTAAACGCATCAGGTCCCGGTTCATCTCCAAGCAAGGTTTATGAGCTCATACTCAACTCCGCGAACTCGTCGCATCAGGGTATATATATCTTGCCCCGCATCTCATACGTATCAAGGCCTCTTCGTCCCGCGATTAGATCGCATCAGGACCTTAGCCATCATTCCCGCGAACTCGTCGCATCAGGGCGCCACATCACATTAACTTTACCCCGCGAACTCGTCGCATTAGGGTATATATTTTCTTGCCTCGCGTCTCATACGCTTCAGGGCCTCACCTCTCATACGCTTCAGGGCCTCGCCATGACGTACTCATGTTGTGACTCATCAATCCAATTCCCATACGAACTAAATGTGCAGCTCATGCACAGTTTGATTATTCGTGGCATGCGAAACAATCGATGATACGCATACATGGCGGACAATTCAAATATATCCAATATCACACGTGAACCTCCTTTAACCATTTAGAACACATTAATAACTATCCCATTGGAACACTCTCATAAATCGGTCAAATTGTCTTTCGACTCGCCCAATCGAGTCTAATCGTCTTAACATAGGGTTAGGAATCCCCTTACCTTTGATTTGGCAACCCAAGTTGCTCCTCATGGGCCCCTCAAGGTCTCGGCCAACCATGGTCCTAGGCCAATCCACCGCACAACCTAATAAAATCCGACCAATCCGTCAATTTCATATCCAATTCACCATTCATGACTCCTAATCCTCCATGGCACAATCCTCAACATCTTAACATGCTTTTATCATCAATTTGAACCTCAAAATTCAATGCCAACGGCTCTCTATGGTTCGGTCATGCACAAAACCAAACCAGTTTCTCACGGTTCTGTGCATGCCGTGAACTACTAGCCCTAGATCAATCCCAAATCTAACATTTATTCAAACTCTTAATATGATTATCTAAGGGTCCAAGAGGCTCACCGTGAGTTTTAGGCCGGTTGGTCGCCGAAAAACCGTCCAAAGTCGCCGGTTCCTTCAAGCACAGAATCTGGCAGTTTTCTGGGCAAGATTAACAAGGCCATTTCGTGGTCAATACCTCCTCAAATCAAGTCCAAATTTTTACCACAAAACCATATACAAGTCTACTAGGTCTCCACAAAATTCCAGCTCAAAAATCAAAGATTTCATCCACCAGCAGAGCTGAAAACCGGACCTACCTCAGATTGGAGCAGTTTCCGTCGACTCTCGGGAGAATCCTTGCTTCGGTCTCCTAGGTGCTCCAAATGCTCCGATTCTTGTTGGAGAATGTCGGCAAGACATAGATATTTGTTTGGGTGATTGGCCGGTAACTAGGGATGGCCGAAAGTGGCCATGGTGGCCGGCGAAGTGGAGCCCAGATTGTGGTCGGGCGGTAGAGAAGAAGCTAGAGGAAGAAGAGGATGTGTTCGGTGGTTGAGGGGCTGTTATGGACGAAAATGGAGTGAGGAGAGAGAAAGTAGGCTGATATACAAGCTTGGGTCAAAGTACTTTGATTGGTAGGGCGGAAAAGTGTGATATGACCACCACCTTTGGATGCTCGACACTTGGCACTTGCTCTTTCCCATGATATCCAATGGCTCCTTTTTTTTTTCTCTTGAATTTTCGGCAGCCAAGGGGGATAATTGTCCAAATTTCCCTTCTTCATTTGCTTGGGCAAAGTCTTAAGCTTGAGGGGCAAAATAGTCATTTTACCCTTGACGTTCCGAAGGTCGTTTTTCTCGTTCTGAAAACCGTTGATAGGGCGACGGCTAATCCGAATAACGTTGGAATTCTTCATTTTTATTTTTAAACTTTCAAAGCTATTTTCTGATGGTCTTCTCTATCAGACGTGGTTCCAGCCTATCCCGAACCGACGGGCGGCTTTCGTAGACATTACGCGTATCGACCCCGTGATTCATATCACGTTTAGGGCTCGTCAATTTGTGGCGGCTTTGGTTGTCATGTAATTGTGAGGGTCTATCACTAGCTCCTAAGGTCTCGATCTTCACCGTTCGATTTAGAAAAATTTTGCAAATCATACGTTGGTTAAGCGGCATCACCCGCGCTCCAATCGTATGACACTCGCAAGGCATCCCTTAATCGTTCTTGGATCGGCCTTTTTGTGGCTCTAAATATCCCATCGATAATCCTTATGGTCAAAGCGCCATTTCCTATTCGAGTTTCTTAGGTCCAGGTAACTCGTCTCGCGTTAGCATTTCCCCTTTGGTCAGTCTACTCGAATTGATCAGGTTCGAGCGGAATACGACTGAAATACATCTCCAGATACACACTTCTCATTACTGAGCCTGAAATCGATTGGAAATCAGAATGTCACAACTCTTCCCCCTTAAAGAAATTTTATCCTCGAAATTCACAACTTTCTAATCCATCCAATCCCTCGGGGGTATAGGCGTCTCGTCGCATCCTTACTTTTTTCGGATAATCCTTTCCAAGGCTTGACGATCTTGCTCGTCCTTTCCAACTCAAAATTATCCTTCTCATTGAGTTGTAGTCCTTTCAACCCCTTAAACATTCACATGATTACTTCCGCAGTAATCTATTCTCAACTCCATCCGAAATCTCCTGGGATCAAAGTGGTCTTTCAACCTTCATTGCCATGTCCTTCCTTTCCGTCGACACGTCTAGTACGCGACTACAGGATGAACAAACCTCAACTTTCAATATCATGCCCCCTTCCTTATCAGCATACCTAATGTTTAACTTCGTGTCAGACTAATCTCACTTTTAGTCCATTCATCAATAGCATTGATGCGAGTCTGGCACACCTTTGTGCCATCCCAAAGTCACTATAATTCCTCCTTTGAATCGTATTTCCATCCATAAGCCTCAAGAGTTCCATCCATTTCTATAATCCGTTCAATATCGATATTCAATCGTGGTAGCATCTCAATTTCCTTTTGGCCTTCAGGCCAGGTGTTCCCAGTAGCCATCGCATTAGTCCATTAATGAACTTCCAACTTGAGGGAAGATCTGTCCCTCCATTGCCCTCTACTCAATGCTCAACTCTCACTTGTAAACATCCGTTAAACAGTTCACCCTTCCTTAGCGATATGAACACTGCTATAATAACACTTGGGCGGTCACTTTGTACCACATACCTCGCCTTCAGCTCCCTTTATATAGTCCATACTCTCAACCTCCTTTAGTTCACATAACTTCAAGATCTTTCTTACACAAGCGATGCCCTTATATCTGCAAGCAATTTCTATACATCCGCGTTGCCTCATAATCAATACCCCTCGGGATACTGCTACCTCATACTCTTGTGGTAGGTGTTGCCTTGCAACGTTCTTTTACTCAAACAACATTTCCCAACTCTATCATGAGGGCATTCACAACCAATTCCAATGATGCTCTAGGTATTCCAATTCATATGGCATTATTGTCATGATGTACAAGCAATATCCATTTCAAATCATCTTGTGACGCCTCAAATTTCCTTTCCGCATCACATCATTAAGACTCTATCAACTCTTTTGAATCTGGACCGGAATGCCACTACCAGCGTAGGCATCCATTCGACTCCAGTCCTCGAAAGTGTCATTCACGTCTGTTCCTCCCTTCACATTATGTCTTGTATTTAACCCCTTTTATCAGCTTAACTTGAGTCCTCGAAAACTCTTTTTGCGTTCATTCGCCCACTCGTGTCATGGCTCGTCCTTAGTTCATTTCACCAATGGAATAGCTCTTGTAGGGAATCTTTCAACGGTCCGTCTATTGCCGCTTATCAATCCCAAAAGCTTGCACTTTCCACAACTCACATCGATCCTTGTCGATTCATCACTCATCCTTATCCTCAAAGGATTTACTGTTTATTTCAATGCGTGAATCTTACTTCATCTTGTCTATAATTCGTGCTCTTCATATTCAGCACGCAATAGGCATTTTCCTAGAATCCATATGACATCCTCATAATTGTTCATGTTTCTCATGACTCCTTAAATGAGTCCAATCCTCGTCTCTCGAGGTGGAAACAACCAACTCAATCACTCCTTCGGCACTTGATTCGACTTTTATCAACTTCCTTCTACCAAGTGTTAAATCTCCCAACTATTCTTCGCACTTTCCATTTGAGAGCTCAGACCTTGGCTCTCTGTCGTCACTGGTCTCCTCCAGGACCGCACAACATCTCGTTTATCCTTGTCATTCTTCTTCTCGAGAAGCTTTAGTGTCAGCCTTTGAGTTTCATACTCGCTAGGGCGACCTTATCCCAATTCCCTTCGTTGCACTGAACATCAACATCATCTTGGAATTCAACATTGTCCAAAAGACTGTCTCTCTGACTTCATTTCCAGTAATTATTCCGGTTCTGCGTCCTCTTCGTTAGTAAAGACGCTCATTCATCATACTTAGACCATTTAAAGTCTGTCTCCCTTTTTCAATAGGGTCTCTCACAATGTGAGGGAAACTATACACTTCAGTGGCGTTATCTCATTTCAATTTCACCTTGTCCTTTCTATTTCTTAGGACGTCGACCTTTGAGTCTGTGCTGACGGCGACACCTTTACTTCAGGACTCAAATGCCACCATGCTTTCACATTCTCTATCCCATAACTCAATCACCTCAAGTGACAATATCTATTCGTCCTTGGGACATTACCCGTTCACTTGTCGAATGGTCAATTCGATTAACTCAAATCACTTTACAAGTGTTCTTCAAGCGTTCCTTTCGCTTATTAAATCATTCACTGGAATCATAAACAGTCAGGACTATCGAGCCCGTTCACCTTTTCTTTTCATCAGTGATCAATTCATGTCCAATCGCCCTTTAAGAACTATGCCCCATTCTTTAGAGAATAGCAACTCATGATTTCATCTCTCATGGTTTCACCTCAACCAAACGATCCCAGGAAACCATTAACTTCAGGCAATCTAGCATGTCGATTCTTCCTCGATCTCATCCATAACAGAAAAGACTTGTTACTCACTTTTCACTGTGTGCTTTATGCCCAAGTAATCAACCATTTCTTGTAGACACTCTCCATATCCATGATGAACATCTCCCTGGTCGTAATCCATGAACAAGAATTCTCTTATTCATAAGTCTTTCAACCATTTTCCTCTTTTGTCGAGTCCCATCGTCATTCCTCAAGATCAGGAATAACATCCAATCATAAGGTCGTCAAGTTCCCATTCACTCAGGGACTTACTCATCTTATTCAAGGGTTCCTGATCACCCTTACCATATGTCTAAGCGACCTTAAAGACTTTGTCTCATACTGGTTGGTCATCCTATGATCTTTACAATAGTATCAGGATTCAAACAATCCTTGTTCTCAAGCAATCTCAAGATGATACCTTCCATCAAACCACTCAACAGAGATAGTCTAGGCAGATCTCATACCTTCGAGGAAATCCTTCCTCTAATGACCCTTCATCAATCCTCAATAGCCTCTTAGGGCTAGTACTGCCAGGGTCACTTTCTTTCTTCAATGTGCCCAAAACCTCTAAGATTTTCTCATTAAGGTCCTCAATCCAGAGGAGGCAATTTCAACTTTCATTCTTCTATCAAACTTAGCCATTCTCATTCTTATTCACAGTTCACAAGCTTCTCAGAACTCTCCCACACATTCACCCTTTCTCATGAATGAAATAACTCTGAATCACCTTTCTCGCGACTTATATCACTTAACTTGTCTGCACAAGCATTTATCACCACAGTGATTTAGAGAATCACGGCAGCTCCTCTCCGAAATTGCTTAACCCACAATTTTTCTCATTTCCATTTAAATTCCTCACAACCCATTCAGCTCCTGGGTCTCGTACGATCAACCGATCAAGCCATCTTCTCTTTTAGTACTTATGCTCCGATTGCCCATATTCACTCAATTCTCATAACTCATATCAATTCTCGGATCTTATTATATCTTGCATACTCGAGCCCAGTGCTCTTCTACGACCACACCTTGATCGTTCAACCTCATTAAGTTCTCATGATCCATCTTAGTCCTTGGATCTTTTCGTACCTCATATATGCAAGCCAAGTGCTACTCTAGCGACCATATCTTGGTCTTTTAGTCTTGTCAGGTTCTCATGCCACTCGAACCACCAGGATTCCTTTAGGAATCCAAGACTCAAGTCATCTACTCAAGTCCATCAATCTCAGGCTGCTCGTCTCAATACCTTTCACCATCCATCAGTGGTTCCCAAACAACTCTCTAATGGTTCTCAAGCAATTCTTAATTAATTGCCGGATAATCATGGTTCTCAAATCATCCTTAATCTGTAATCCTTTCTCAAGCCAGCCTCAACGAGGCAACTTCTCAACTAACGGCCATTACTAGGCCAGCCTCAACTAGGCCACTGTCAAACAAGCACTCAAGACAGTGATTCACTGGGTTGAAAACTCATATTCTAGGCCAAAGGCATCCGCCTCTCTAGCATATCGCAACAAACTATCTCATCTCAATACGCCTTGGTTCCAAGGGTATAAACCCATACGTCATCTAACTCATCAGTTATATCTTGGCCAAGCCAATCACACAAGGCTAATAATCAAATATGCCTAGCAGGTTCATCACAACCATCACCTTTTCTTTTTCCAAAGGCATCCACTGCCATGCACAAAGCCTTTAACCATGCCTCTCAAAGGCACCATCACACAGGTCATGCCACTTTCAATCATCCTCGATGAGAATCAATCCGTGTCGCACATTCCTTATCTACAATTGGACTCAACTTGATACATAGGTTTTCCCTTTCAAGTTATTACTTGGGTCATGCCTACCTCTGCCATCTTAGAAGCCTGCTAGGAGCCGCTCCTTGTCCGGACCTCTCTGTTCCGGCTATCACTCCCCGCCCTCATCAGACCTGGATGATGCAGGTTGTCCTAAGCCATACTTCTACGGAGAAAGCCCTGTTCCACATGTCCCATATCATGTTTCATCACAGTTTATAGGTATCCCATCAACTCGTCCCATACCAAGCAACGGTTTATCAAGTCCAACATCTATAAGTCATTGTATGCACCCTCATCGACCTTCATTTCAAAGTCACAAACTCAAGCACAACATGTCTGTCCTCACCACTTGTCATAACAAGAGCACTTTCAAATCAATTCCTATCCATTCAAGAGTTCTAATTCCATCAATGACCATCACATCTCGCAGATCAATTGCCTATATTTCATTTTCTATCTCAAGTCCAATCAATATTCAAATCAACTCCTCATGCATCCAATCACAATCGATTTTCGATTCAGGTGTTCCTCGTATTCATCTCAACTCATATCATCCGAGGCTGTCAGTAGCAATCGATAGCTAAACCATCAAAATGTCATACAATTCAAGCCTGAATCCACTAATATTAGTCGTCTCTTTATAATTCGTACTCCTCCAGTAGGGTCATCGACAAATCAAGATTGCAACCATATACCCTTCATTCATAAGCAATTCCCTATTATCCTCAAGCACAATTATTACCTCAGATCCATGCTTGTAACTCTCCAATCACAGCTTGCTTCCACTTGCACTTTAATCACCATCTAACTCAAGATCATCCATCCAAGTCAACTCTAGGACCATTAAAGTATACACAAGTTCAAGCCTATCATCCCCGAGACTCAATAATCCATGCCTAGTCCTATAGACCTTAATATCAAACTATTCTCAAGTCATCGCTCCTTATCATTCCAGATCTCAACCACATTGGATTGAGCTGACCTTGCTCTGATACCAAATCGAACGGGCATGTCACGCCCCGGACTCGGGGAGAACGCGAACATCCCTGTCCATGCCGTTCATTTAAAAATACTCTAGGATCCAACGGCTAATTCCTTATGACTCCTTTAGAGAATGCATGCAGAAGCGATGTCATCCCCTGTCACATAAATACAACAACATACAGATGACTTAGGACATGAACAACAAAATCTCATTAATTCATTCTTGAGAATTCAATTCTATAATTCACCAATTAGGAGTATAAGTCAAATACCACATAAAGAAAACAACTTCATCTAAGGTACAATTGGTTCACTTTCTCTTCAAATGCCAATCCTTGGTAAGCTCGCGCTTACTTCGCCTGGAACCTGAAAAAGGTAAGCCCCCGCTGGGGTGAGATATAAATCTCAGTAAGGTAGGTCCTAACCCTAGGTTAGGCCGACCGTCCACTCAGACAGTCATACTCAGGTAATTATGTCCATGCACTCTCAGCCTACCACATCTCATATTCACTGACTTCAACCTGCCTAAATCTCTAGCCCGCAATCTTGTCGCCTCAAACTCGGCAACCCGTATAAATGTATCAGGTTTCGATAAATTTCTTGGCCAATAACATTATCTCAACCTCTGCCTGCCTCATTCTCTAGGTCGCGAACTAGTCGCCTCAGGCTCGGCCCGCGTAAACGCATCAGGCCGTCATCGGTGGCCCGTGTAAATGCATCAGGTCCCAGTTCATCTCCAGGCAAGGTTTATGAGCTCATACTCAACCCCGCGAACTCGTGCATCAAGGTATATATATCCTGCCCCGCGTCTCATACGCTTCAGGGCCTATTCATCCCGCGATTAGATCGCATCAGGACCTTGGCCATCACTCCCGCGAACTCATCGCATCAGGGCGCCACATCAAATTAACTTCACCCTGCGAACTCATCACATCAGGGTATATATTTTCCTGCTTCGCGTCTCATACGCTTCAGGGCCTTGCCATGACGTACTCATATCGTGACTCATCAATCCAATTCCCATACGAACTAAATGTGCAGCTCATGCACAGTTTGATTATTCGTGACATGTGAAACAATCGATGATACGCATACATGGCGGACAATTCAAATATATCCAATATCACACGTGAACCTCCTTTAACCATTTAGAACACATTAATAACTATCCCATTGGAACACTCTCATAAATTGGTCAAATTGTCTTTCGACTTGCCCAATGGAGTCCAATTGTCTTAACATAGGGTTAGGAATCCCCTTACCTTTGATTTGACAACCCAAGTTGCTCCTCATGGACCCCTCAAGGTCTCAGCCAACCATGGTCCTAGGCCAATCCACCGCACAACCTAATAAAATCCGACCAATCCGTCAATTTCATGTCCAATTCAACCATTCATGACTCCTAACCCTCCATGGCATAATCCTCAACATCTTAACATGCTTTTATCATCAATTTGAACCTCAAAATTCAATGCCAACAGCCCTCCATGGTTCAGCCATGTACAGAACCAAACCGGTTCCTCACGGTTATGTGCATGCCGTGAACTATTAGCCCTAGATCAACCCCAAATATAACATTTAACCATTATTTAACCTCTTAACATGATTATCTAAGGGTCCAAGAGGCACACCGTGAGTTTTAGGCCTGTTGGTCGCCGGAAAACCATCTAAAGTCGCCGGTTCCTCCAAGCACAGAATCTGACAGTTTTCTGGGCAAGATTAACAAGGCTTTTTCATGGTCAATACCTCCTTAGATCAAGCCCAAATATTTACCACAGAACCATCTACAAGTCTACTAGATCTCCACAAAATTTCAGCTCTAAACTCAAAGATTTCGTCCACCAACAGGGTTGAAAACCGGACCTACCTCAGATTGGAGCAGCTCCCGTTGACTCTCGGGAGAATCCTTGCTCCGGTCTTCTAGGTGCTCCAAATGATCTGATTCTTGTTGGATAATGTCGACAAGAGATAGATCTTTGTTTGGGTGGTTGGCCGGTGTCCAGGGGCGGCCGAAAGTGGCCGTGGTGACCGGCGAAGTGGAGCCCAGATTCTAGTCGGGCGGCAGAGAAGAAGCTGGAGAAAGAAGAGGATGTGTTCGGTGGTTGAGGGGCTGTTATGGCCGAAAATGGAGTGAGGAGAGAGAGAGTAGGCTGATATACAAGCTTGGGTCAAAGGCCTTTGATTGGTAGGTGGAAAAAGTGTGATATGACCACCACCCTTGAATGCTTGATACTTGGCACTTGCTCTTTCCCATGAGATCCAATGGCTCTTTTTTTTTTCTCTTGAATTTTCGGCAGCCAAGGGGGATAATTGTCCAAATTTCCGTTCTTCATTTGCTTGGGCAAAGTCTTAAACTTGAGGGCAAAATGGTCATTTTACCCCCGACGTTTCGTACGTCGTTTTTGTCGTTTCGAAAACCTTCGATAGGGCGACGACCAATCCGAATAACGTTGGAATTCTTGATTTTACATTTCAAACTTTCAAGGCTCTTTTCTGATAGTCTTCTCTATCAGACCTAGTTCTAGCATATCCCGGACAGACGAGCGGTTTTTGCAGACATTACGCGTATCGACCTGGCGATTCATATCACGTTTAGGGCTCGTCAATTTGTGGCGGCTTTGGTTGTCATGTAATTGTGAGGGTCTATCACTAGCTCCTAAGGTCTTGATCTTCACCGTCCGATTTAGGAAAATTTTACAAATCATACATTGGTTAAGCGGCATCACCCACGCTTCAATCGTATGATACTCGCAAGGCATCCCTTAATCGTTCTTGGATCGGCCTTTTTATGACTCTAAATATCTCCTCGACAATTCTTATGGTCAAAGCGTCATTTCCTATCTGAGTTCCTTAGGTCCACGTACCTCATCTCGCGTTAGCCTTTCCCTTTTGGTCAGTCTACTAGAATTGATCAGGTTCGAGCGGAATACGACTGAAATACATTTCCAGATACACACTTCTCATTACTGAGTTTGAAATCGACTGAAAATCAGAATGTCACAATCAATGTATGTCCTCTATAATCAACCCAATATGTGGCATGACTGATTCATATAGATTTCAATGCCTACGAAAAAATACTCTTTATTAATATCAATCATGTCAAAATGCTTTGATAATATCTGCTTCACCTTATGCAGTAATTCAAGAAAATCACTTTCAAGCAAAATATCGTCTATGTAAGACACAAGGAAAATACAATTTCTCCCACTGATCTTGCTGTATATACTAATTTACTTTGTTATTGACAGAACATAATATAACAACAATACCATGAAACTTCAAGCAACAATTATCGATAAGCTCACTTAAACCCATAAAACAAATTTTTCAGTTTAGAATGCCCATGAATATGTTCAAACTTTATTTCATGGTATTATATGAGATTCCTCTTTCTTTACGCAAAAGTTTATTCGAATCATCTACGGCAAAACCTTCGGGTTATATAAAAAAAACTTTCAAATTTAAATCCCCAATCCAAATTTAGATCTCCAATAAAAAAGAAGTTTCAATATCTGTATGATAAAACTCCTTATTATAAAGAGTTTTTAATACATTAATCACTCTAAAAATCTTTATGAGTGACTGAATAAAAATTATTTTAAGTTTACTTATTCTTTACGAGTGAAAAATTTGGCTTCTAGTTTGTCTTTAAACTTCTTAAATAAAGCATTGATTAAAAAATAATCAGATATAATAACTTAAAAACTTTTATTTAGAGTCCTTTTAAGTTTTGTACACCTAATTACAGCAGATGGGCTTATGACCTTGAGGCATGCTAATAAGCTTTCAAGCATCGTATGTTTCATAGTCTGTATCTCATCTACGATGCACTCAACCATAGTTCTAATTATGAACAATAAATAATAATTGTATAAATTACTAGATCAATTACATAGTTAATTTTGCCTTCATTCCCTTCTGGATAAACTATTTAGTGTGATGGTGCAGCTGATCATCTCTACCTAGGAGATCTATTATGAGGAGTTACTTTAGCCTTTATTCTGCGCTTGTGGGATCTGATAAATTTCATCAGGAGTTGTCTTAATAACAAGAACCTGAACCCTAACAAAATCAAACCGTAACTTAGAATGTTCCATGATCATCTGTAAAGATAGAAAAAAACGACACAGTGATCTCTACCACACCAGTACCTATAATAGTCCGTGAGCAACTACTCTAATTTGACTATATCAAGCTCCAGCAGTTTAACTATCTGTAATTCCACAATTCTTGTTTTTCTTTTGGGATGACAAATCAATACCCATTTAAATGAATTGGGTATAGTATGAAATAAAACTGAGTGCTTCTGAAATCCAACTTATCCAATGTTTGATTACGTAACTTTATTTCTGCATGAACACCTCAAATCTTAATATGGTTCAAACTAGATTAACGTCTAATCTATGTCTCAAAAAAAGTCAATGAAACAGTTTTGATAGAAACATGATGGGTTATTTTCAAAATTTTACCCCATAAAAGTCATATAAATTGATTTTATAAATTATACTATTCATAGTATCCATATGGTGTGATTTTTCCTTTCGACCACATCTTTCTGTTCAAGAACATCAAGAATAACATACTAAGTCACTATCCCGGTATCTTTTTAAGTATTCGATAAAATGACTCTTTAATTTATCTAGCATTGCCATATCAACCATGATACTCATCACCTTGATCAATTTTGACCCATTTTTTTTAAGTGTATTGACTATAGTCAGAAAAATGTTGAACTTATCATAAAAATTAAACCTTTCTTTAATCAAGTACGAACACATATAGAAAAAAATCATCATTTAAATGTGATAAAAAAACTCTACACAATATTGTTGGCCAGTATAAATAATCTTCAATAACTCATAACTATCGACTATAGTTTCATCATTTATCTTAATTATCTTACCTCTACTTCAATCTACGCATGTGTTTAGGTTACTTTTAAAAGTGAGCAGAATGCTTGCTTTTATCACTCTTTCCACTCTTTCTTTACTGATGTGATTAAGAAATTTATTCCACAATGCGCATAATTTTTCCTTAGGCAGAGATCTTTTGAAACAAATGCTTCAGCTGTATAAACGACGTATAATTCATTGGAAGATAAACATAATCTGTACAATCCATTGGACATAGAGTAGTGCCCAACTTTATTTTAATTAAAAGAAATAGTAATTGTTTTATTTGAAATCTCAAAAGAGTAACTACAAATGTCCAAACTTGATACTGAAAATAAATTTTGTCTTTAACGAGAGTATATAAAATATGTTTCTTATTGTCACATTAAAACCAAAATCCGGAATGACATTCTCATCAATTCAACATTAGTTTTATAGTTGTTTCTGTAGTGAGCTTGATTCATCATGATTTGGTATCTTTCAGTTTATGAATTCCTATATGGTCCATCACAAACCAGATGAGACTTTAGATAGAAAAAATTCACAAACCAACACCAAAAAGTCATTACTTTATGCTAATATTTTGATAACCCAGTTTTTGTATTAACTGTAATATTTTTTTATGTAACTATTTTTCTTATAAAAGAAGTAGTGGTTACCATCCTTCTCAAAGAATGCTTTCAATGGACCCAAATGGTCAGTATGACCGGTGGTTTATTATTTCTTTATGCGTATGATTTCAGAACCACGTAATATGCAATTCTACCAACTTTAATACATAATCTTTAATCTTAATAGAACCATCACACTTGATGTTAAGGAGTCATTACAGATATGTACCCTTCTTAATAATATATGAGATATAATTTCAAAGCCTCCAATGCTTCTTTTATTTATTTAACAGTCAGCTAATTGGCAAAGCACTTTTCAAGTATTATTTAATAGATCGCTTTATATCAAACAAGCGAATCTAATTGCCCTTTACCCAATAAACACATAATGCTTTTGAAAGTTCTCACTAATAAAACTGAGAACTTGGGGTCTTTCTTGGCAAGAGCAATATAAATATTTGCTAATCCTTTATAAACAGAAAATTCTCATTCAATTCTAAAAAATTGAACACATATGAATCTCAATTCTCAATGTTAACATAGTTGACGTTTACAAAAACGGTGACTGAAAAAATGATCAATGTTTTCAATTAACAAAATGTGAAATTTCACCTTGAAAGATACATACATCATCATATAATCACCTTTGGGCAGAAAACATGATATGTAATTGTATACTTCCTACATTACAGTGGTCATGAGAATTTATTTCAATCTTTATTAATCACCACCTTTGAGTGTATGATAACACGTAGACTAAGCAATCCTCAACCATATAATGTACATGTAACCCTTCATGCAAAAATACGCAATTACCTCCTTTGGGAGTATAACTACACATTAAAATAGGAGATATTCCAATACTTTATAAAATGTTCTTTATTAAACTCAATAAAGTATGTCACTTTGACGGTCGCAACCCAATTGAATTTATCTGAATTTGAGATATAAACTTTATATTTCACATGTGATATTCTGATTTTCCAGTCATTTTCAGACTCATTAAGGAGAAGCCCATCATAAACGAGTCTTGAAAATTGAGAATGGAAAATCAAGAATTCCAACATTATTCGGATTGGCTGTCGCCTTATCAAAGAATTCTGGAACGAGAAAAACGACGTTCTGAACGTCGGGGGTAAAATAACCCTTTTGCCCCTCAAGCTTAGAACCTTACCCAAGCATTTGAAGAAGGACATTTTGGACATTAAACCTTCCCCATAGCTGCCAAAAAAGTGAGTGAATGAGAGCCATTGGATCAAGCTCGATTGATAAGTGAACAAGTGTCACAAGATCAAGCATTGGATGGTCAAATCAACTATTACAAACCTACCATTCAACCTCTTTGACCAAGTCTTGTATATAACAAATATTCTCTCTCTCCTCACTTCATTTTGACCGGCCATAAACCCCTCACCACCGAAAATCTCCATCTTCTTCTTCCTCTTCATCTTGCTACCGGCGACCAGTTTTGGTCTCTCCGTTTGACACCGTCGATGCCCATTTCCAACCACCATCTAACCGTCGGCCGACAACACCAACGAAGCCCTACGTCTTGCCAACATCCTCAAATAAGAATCGAGCCATTTGGAGCACCGAGGAGTCCCGACCAAGGGTTTTCCCGAGAGCCGACAGAATCGAGCTCAACCCTAGGTAGGCCCGGTTTCTATCCCTTTTGAAGGCCGAAATGTTGGAGTTTTGAGGCCAAATTTGGTGGAGATCTAGTAGATATGTGTATGAATTTGTGATAAAAATTAGAATTCAATTTGATAAAGTTTGGACTATGAATTAGTCTTGTAAATCATGGACAGAATCTGCCGGGAAAACTGACTTGAGGAATCCGGCGACTTCAAGGGGTTTCCGGCAACCAATCAACCTCAAACTCACGGTGAGCCTCAAGAACCCTTAGATAGATATGTTAAGAGGTAAGATGGGGATTAAAGGATGGATTTAGAGTTGGTTTAGGGCTGATTGTGCCCTATTTGCACAGAACCGGGAAGAACTTGTTCGGTTCTGTGCAAGGCCGGGGCTGTTGGGGCTGTTGGCGTTAGGTTTTGAGTCTCAAATTGGCAATTAAGGCATGCTAAGATGATGAGGATTATGCTATGGAGGTTTATGGTTCATGGATTGAGGAATTGGACATAAAAATTGACTAATTGATTGAAATTCCTAAGTTGCGCGGTGAGGTTTGTCTTGGACTCTTGGAACCAAGATTGTGAGGATCCAAGAAGAGAATTTTGGTATTATCAAATTCAAGGTAAGGGAATTCCTAACCTTATGCTAGGAAGATTGGACTCAATTGGGTAAGTCGGTAAAAGATTCAATTAGTCCTTGAGTAATTCCAAGGTAGTAGGTTATGGTATGTGTTCTTGAATGATTTGGAGGATTTGAAGGCTTATTAATGCTTGAGTTTAAATCATATGCCATGTCGAATATCATTGATCGTCCTTCATGCCATGAGAATTCAAATTGTGCATAAGTTGCACCTGTTGTTTTATTTGTGAGTGGAATTGAGAAGCATGGCTTGAACGTGACATGTCAAGGCCCTGAGGCGTATAAAACGCGGGGCGGGAGTTGGATACCCTGATGCGATGTAATCGCGGGATCGAGTTGAGGTTGTGTGGTGCCCTGATGCGAATTAATCGTGGGGTTGAATTGGCCACGGTCCTGATGCGAACTATTCGTGGGACGGAGGAATGAGGTGATGATATTGGCTTGGAGAATCATTGGAACCTGATGCGTTTACGCGGGTTGCCAGTGGTGCTCTGATGCGATCTAATCGCGGGGTTATGATGGCCACGGTCCTGATGCGAACTATTCGCGGGACGAAGGATTGAGGTGATGATATTAGCCTGGAGAATCGTTGGAACTTGATGCATTTATGCGGGTTGCTAGTGATGCTCTGATGCGATCTAATCGCGGGGTTATGATAGCCACGGTTCTGATGCGATTTAATCGCGGGACGAAAATATGAGGCGTTGGTACCAGCTTGGAGAATCATTAGAACCCGATGTGTTTACGTGGGTTGTCAATGACAGTCTGATACGTTTAAGCGAACCGAGTCTGATGCGGTCTAATCGCGGGCATGAGAATGAGGCAAGGGAGAAAGGATGATTGTGGTGAGGTGGCGGGATGAGTTGTGTATGAACCTTTGAGTGTGTTATGATACCATATTTGCATGCCTGTCACCAGTGTATGGTTATCTATATTTGAATTGATTGATATGTCTATGAGTTGAACTGTTGGGGTATATGACTGCCTGAGTGGACGGTCGGCCTAACTTAAGGTTATGACCCATCTTACTGAGATTATATCTCACCCCAGTGGGGGTCTAACTTTCAGGTTCTTGGCGATGGAAGTGCAGACTTGCCATGGATTGGCACAGAGATGAGGTCACTAGAGGAAAAATGAAGACTTTTCTTTTGTGACCTCGAAATTGAATAGTACTGATATCGAGGATTTAGATTTGTAATAGTGAAAAGTATATTTGACCTTTATTAAAGGTGTACCCTTGTGTCCTAAGTCATTGGGTGCTGCTGTATGTGTAAATAGGAGTTGGCATCGCTTCCGCATGTAGGTTTCTTTCAGCGCAAAGGACATTGGCTGCTGGATCCTAGAGCTTTCTCAAAGGAACGGCTTGGTGGGATGCTCGCGTGCTCGCCGGGTTTGGGGCGTGACATCACATTTACCGTATGCACATAATTTCAAAAATTAGGGGCAATCATCCACAAAATTACACGCCGCTAATTTACATTGATACACTCAGCAATACATGACAAACCATATACATGAATTGACAGATTATGCTCCACATATTTGTATGTGATACTTACATGTGAGCTAGCACCTATATTTCATAAAACCATAGATAAATACTTGGAAATACGCAAAAATACCCCAAATATACCAATATTTGGAGTTTCATTAGTATTTTCCATCCAAAAAAGTGCCAAACATGTAAAATAAATATGTCACCCTGTAGAGCATGAGCATACGAGTACGCTGGTACCTGAAACTTCCTCATCGGAGCACGCACACGCGCTCACGCGCCACCCAAGTCCACGACGCATGAGAACCACGCGCAGACATGTGCTTTGCACGTGTTTTGATTATCGGCCGAATTACGAAACCGGTCCGACTAGCCTAACCGGTCTGATCGCTACCCCCTGAATCGACTCGCGAATCAAGTCGGACGGTTTGGTCGAACCGATCAATGACCGGTCCAACTAAACAGTCCGAGTCAACGATCAACGAATTGGGTCGGGTCAACGAATCGGGTCTGGTCAACGCGGTCGAGTCAGGTCTACTCACCGAGATGACGTCTGTTGATGTTGCACGTGTACGGCTAGGGTCTACGTGTGTAGTGCGTTTGGCGCATGGCCGTCACGTGCCCGCTGGCCATCGGTAAGTGGTAGCGCGTGGAGGTGTGTCCGGTTGATTTTGGTAATGATCTTAATATGGTTTTTCTCGTCTTGTCGAGCCCTTTTCAAACGTATAATTTTCTTTTTATTTAGACAAAATAAAATTTCAAAAATACACCGAGAATGAGATTCGCGACCTAATACGTGCAATCTTTGATACCATATGTAAGCGGCGTATTTCATCTGTATGCAGCGACCCAAGATATACAAGTACATATACACGAATCTCTAATCCACAAAGTTAAAGAATTAACGCGCCTTATTTAAAATTCATCGTTCTTGATGCGAAATTGCGAGGATCCGATACTCCAGAACTTTTCATCTATGAACCCCCTTTTTCACTAGCTTTAATGAGACGGCCCCTCACTGTCGCTTCAGACGATTATATATGTGAGGTTATGTGGATATTATGGTTTAGAGGAAGTACTTGAGCTCTATTTATAGAGAATGAAACTTATCTTCTCATTAAAAATTAGGCTTATCTCGACCCATACTATCCAGCCCCATATCTGACTAGAATTAGGAAATTCTATATATCTTTCTTTATTAGATCGATTAATTTACAATAACAATTAATAGAGCTCACAACTAATACATTTTATAATATATTCTAACAGGCATGACTCGCGCCATGCCGTGTTGGGCCTGTTGGCCATGACACGTGTCACGCCCCGCGCCTCGGGTACGAGCGCGTAACTCCCTACAAGCACAAACTCTCTCTAACGTCCCAAGATTCACATATATCGAGAGATGCATAATATCAATAGCACGCAGAAGCGACAATATACAAACTTCTCCATACAATAATAAAGGGAACCAGGGTAACGAGAACACTAATAAATAAACATAACCTCCCAACTTGTTCATATAAAAGCACTGGCAGACTAAACCAACTGGTCTATAGGGGCGACAATACCAGTACAAAAGACGATCATCAACATCTCCAAAAAGAAATAGGGCATCGAGACTATCATCAAAATATATCAGACCAGAAGACGGAAGCCCCTAAGTCGAGCTACTGGAGTCGTCTGTCTCCTTAACATCCTTAGTAGGCTCGTACTTCGAGAAAATCTCTGGGCAAACCTCCACTGTATACTCCATCGTCTCGTTAGCTGATGGCTCCACCAGATCGTCCTCGGTAGCATCGATCTTAGTGAACTTGTCGGTGTCTTCTAGGGTTGGGATCCTCTCGGGAATATTCCTTGAGCTAGCTACTGACTCCTCGGCCTCCACCGAATCCCGAGCGGGATGACACCAACTAGGAATTACCCCACTGAGTACCTCGATAGGCTTCAGTGGTCCCGTAGTAACTTCCCCTACTCTCCGAAACCAAGTCTTGAACCTATGAGGCTTCCAGCTCTTTCCACCCTCATCGATCCGGACTACAGTACATTTCCTAACGTATACGGTTCCCTATCCGTCTGGAAATTCCTCAAAATAAGCAGACATTTCTTTCGGGTCACCAAATCTGATTGGAAGCATTCTCACGGCCTAGGATCTGGAAATAGAGTCCCACAACGGGGTGAGATTTACATCTCAGTAAGACAGGTCCTAACCCTAGGTTAGGCCGACCATACACTCAGGCGAATGCATTCAAGGACAAAATGCACATGCAATCACATGAGGCATTCAACAGTCATTAAATAACATATAGGTACAAAAAAGTGTCAAGCATGTAATCATGGCATCATATCACATTAGTGGAATCAAGCACATTTTGCCAAGCCAGATCACACCTTCCACCCTTCCATGCCTCCATTTGATTCATGCCCGGGTTTAGAACACCTCAGGCTCGGTCCGCGTAAATACGCTCAGACCATCTCATTGACAAACCCGCGTAAACTCATCAAGTTTTCAATTTCATTCTAGGTATGTGTCGACACATATCAAATTTCGTCCTGCGTCTCAACGCATCAGGATATTGGCCATTTCAACCCCGCGTCTCGTACGCCTTAAGGTACCATTCAACACAAACCCCACGCCTCAGCGCCTCAGGGCATCCATCCATATAACCCCGCGTCTCAACGCCTCAGGGTATCACAGGTTTCAAGCATGCCAAACATTATTTCATTTTCAACTTCATGATCGAATACAAGCTCATGCAACGAGCAACGCATCTACGGCATGCAAGGCAATCAATCTCATCAGTCACAAGAGGCAATCAATTCATGGCACAATCATCCAATAAGAATTCAAGCTATCTATGCCACTCAAGGACACACAATGAGTAATCATACCATAAACTCCCAAGAACCAATCTAATTCACACCCAATTCACCCAATCGAGTTCAATCCTCCTAGTCAAGGTTTAAAAACTTCTTATCTCAAGCTTAATTCAACAAAATTCTTCTTCCAAGCACTTCAATCACTCGGTCCAACAATTCTCGAAACAAGGCAGCCTCGCACCCATTGAAAATCAATCCAATTCATCAATTTTTCTTGCTCAATTCACCAATCCATGAAGCATAAACCTCAATGACATGTTTATCAAAATTCTAATATGTCTCAATGATGAATTTGAGACTCAATTCCATCATCAACAGCCCCCCCACAGATTCGGTATGCACATAACAGAAACATGGCATTTTCAGTTTTGTGCATATCTCAACTAATCAGCCCTTAAACTAACTTAAATCCTCAATTTATCCACTAATCTACTTGCTAACATGTAGTTTTAGGAGTTGGAAAGTCTCACCAAAAATTTTAGCTCAAAGCGACGTCGGAAAGTCCTTGAACGGCGCCGGTTCCTCCAAGTCCTCAACCGGTCAGTTTTTGTCCTTCAAACACAAGACCCATTTGAGTCAAACCTCTATCAAATTCACCCAAACTTTTTACCACAACTCAGTCTACATGTCCTCTAGATATCCACAAAATTTGGTCGAAAGATTCAAAGGTTTCGGGGTCCTACGGAGTCTAAACAGTGGCTTACCTCCAGCTGCGACTGTTTCCGTCGACTTTTGAAAGAATGGCCGGCCGGAGCTCCTCGGTGGGTCAAACTCCGTGATTCCACTTAGAGGTTGTCGGCAAGAGGATGAGGAAGGAGCTGGTGGTTGGCTCGAGCTCAGGTGGTGGGCAGAAGTGGCGGTTGACGGCGGCGAAATCGGGAGGCAGAGTTGGTCGGGCGTGGAGCTCTCTCAGAGTGAAGAAGAAGGAAGAAGAAGAAGAAGATCGGCAGATTGAAGGGGATGCTCGGCTGAGGAGGGAGAGAGAGAAAGGTGTATACAAAAATGAGAGTCAACCATGAAGAATGATAGGTTAAAAGTGATTCAATCAATGTCAATGCCTAATCTTTTGACACTTGTCTTCATGTCAATCAAGGCTCATCCAAGGGTTGTGATTTCTCTCAATTTTCATCGACCTTGGGGTGTTGTGAAAGACCAAAATGCCCTCATCCAATTATTAAGACAAGGTTAAGGCTTGAGGGGCAAAATGATAATTTTACCCTCGATGTTCGGAACGTCGTTTTTCTGATTCCAATTCTCTTCGATGAGGCGACGACCAGTCCAATTATAATGTTGGAATTCTTGATTCTCTATTTTCTAATTTCGAGACTCGTCTCTGAATTATTTTTCTGTCAGATGTGATTTTAGCCTATCCCAAACTGACGGACGACTTTTGCAGACATTACGCGTATCGACTCTGTGATTCATATCACACTTAGGGCTCGTCAATTCATGGCGACTTTGGTTGTCATGTAATTGCGAGGGTCTATTGCTAGTTTCGACGGTCTCGATCGTCATGATTCGATTTAGGAAAATTTTATAAATTATACATTGGTTATGCGACATCACCCGTGCTCCAATCGTATAACGCTAGCAATATATTCCATAATCATTCTTAGATCTGCCTTTCATGGTTCTAAATATACTCTCGACAATCCTTATGGTCAAAGTGTCATTTCCTATTCGAGTTCCTTAGTTCCACGTATCTTGTCTCGCGTTAGTTTTTTCCTTTTGGTCAGTTAACTCGAGATTGATCAAATCCGAGTGAGATACGACTGAAAGACATCCTTAGATATTTTCTCATTAATAAATCCCAAAATGATAGGAAAAATCAGAATGTCACAACATGCGATTGCCACCTCTATATTTAGACCTAGCAATTGGAGCATGCAAACTAGTCATGCATGGTCGCCCTGAAGTCGATCACTTCTGACGCCAACTAGTCATGCTCAGAATCTACCTACAGATGTCGTGCATGGTCTCCGTAGTTTCAACATTATTTCCAAACCCATTGGTTACAATCGCTTCGCCCTTAAAATCCTTCATCAAGAAAAAAAACATATTTCTGAACTTGAAAGCAAGAACAATCCGTGGGTATTTTCTCGATTGTGTTTGCCTACACCTTGCACTTCCCAATGTCTCCTCTTCTTCTTCTTCTTCTTCTCCTCCTTCTCCTCCTTCTCCTTCTCCTTCTGCTTCTTCTCCTGCTTCTCCTCCTCCTCCTTCTTCTTCTCCTTCTCCTCCTCCTCCTCCTCCTCCTCCTCCTCTTCTTCTTCTTCTTCTTCTTCTTTTCCAGTCTGAGTCTGTATACTTGCTTTCTGATACTAGTTTAAGTCTTTGGTAAGAGTTTGGGAAACCTCCCCTATTTTTTTTAGGGATTATTTTAGGGTTTGCACTCGACATTACAATTTTCCTTGGTGGGTAAGATCGGGTTGATACTAGTTCTGCTCTAAGGAAACATCAGCAAAGTTGTTCAGATCCCTAATCCACGTTAGCAAAAATCTGTCGACATGAAAAATTCCACCTCTTTTTCTCTTGATATAGCGGATCAGGTCGTGTCTAGGTCAAATTTCACGCACCTTGAATGATCCACCTCTTTGAAGGATTGTAAGGGCGCATTCCCCTATATCGGATCACGAGAAGAGAGATCTCTTGCCATCTAATCGTAGAAGTTATGAATCATAGGTTGTTTATCAAAAGTTTCCAATTATTATTAATACGGTACTTAGAGCTTTCACGAAATCTAAAAAACAATTCATTTATTGCCCTATTTTTTCCCATAAGCTTTTATGGCCGGAAAAAGACTTCTACTAATAATTTTTCAATTTTGTGGTCGAATCTTTCATTAATATACCGATACACACTCCACACAAATTATTCTATTTTCGAACGAGATCCAATACCGGGAATTTAGATCTCTTCGAAGACTTCCAATGAAAATTGCAACGATGTAGACAAATCAAAAAAAGGAAAGAAAATTAGACGTCGTATAAAAGAATGATTAATGATTAGGATGGATCCCTCTTTGCGACCGTTGATTCACTAGTGTAAATATTCTAAGATACAGGAAGATAAAATCAATAAAGACTACGTCTTCACTTAATTAACTTTGACTTTACCCGTTATTAGAGGAGGATTTTCTATACCCGAATAACATGCATAGAAAAAGAAACTAACATATAACGAAATGTAAAAAAGTATCTTTAATATATAATATATGTCTCTAACGGTATACTTTGGTAGGAAAATCTTTGAACTTAAGCGATCGGGCGCGCGTCGAGCAGCACCCAGCCGCCTCAGAATATTCATTTTTCCTTACGTGAATTATTTGTCGGACAAAATGAGTGACGTCCATAATGATGCAAAACGAAGATAATGGAATCGTCAGAGTTACGTGAGCGTCCTTTTTGCTGCTTCACTCACTCACTCTTCTACTCCTTATAAGTCGTCTATCTTCGGATGGAAGTAGATTCTTATTGATAGCAATGTCTGGTCTGCAGTGCTGCGAAAACCCGCCGACCCTCGATCCGACCAGCGGAGCGGGGCACGTGGAGCAACTGGGTGGCCTTCATACCTATGTCATCGGCTCGCCGGACTCCAAGCTCGCGATCATAATCCTCTCCGACATCTTCGGTGCACCTGTGAAAGTTTTGCTCTTTTCCTTTTCCTTCCGTTTTTGGTTCTTGTTCTGCTCCTTGTGATGTACAATATGGTGTTCTAATTGGAACTGCGTGTCTTGATGGTGCAGGGAATGAAGCTCCGAAATTTAGGTATGGACCGCTGGCTATCGTAAATCAGCTGAATTCCTGAAAAGTGGAAGTACCATGTCAAATAACAGTCTCTTGTATCCGAATTCGCGGGAAACTGGCGGACAAAGTCGCGGCTGCTGGTTTCTACATGGTAGCTCCGGCCTATTTCTACGGAGATCCCTATGGACCTGAGAATCTGGAGAGGCCCCTACCAGTTTGGGTGAAAGATCATGGAGTGGTATGTTCTGTTCCTCATAATTGTCTTCTCAAAGTGCTTGTGGTTCTCATCTGTTGGTAGTTGGGATGTTCAGTGAGTATAAGGGCAACTCATTCATATGATGTGACAGTTCCATCTGTGGGCCCATTGAATACTCAATGGATTCAACTCAGTTCTTTTCTGACTTAGTGTCTGGCACTCATTAATTCCTAAATGTTGGAACTACTGGTCTGCAAGTCCTTCGCGTTCTTTTAGCTTTCGCTAATGCAAGATCCTGCTTAATAGCACGTGAAAAATTCGAGACCGTTGTTAGGTTGTTTGTCAATACGTAGTCGGACTGATTCGGGCGTTGTTGCCTGAGGCCTCGTTTCATGTCGATTCCTAGAAGTGTTTCCTGCCACTGGAAGTCTTAAAATTCGAAGGGAATGCACATTATGCACCCATGACAGCAGAGTAAAACCATGGGTTAGGGTTTTCTATACAACGGAGGTAATTATATTTTTGGAGTT
Source organism: Rhodomyrtus tomentosa (assembly GCA_028455895.1). NCBI lineage: Eukaryota > Viridiplantae > Streptophyta > Magnoliopsida > Myrtales > Myrtaceae > Rhodomyrtus > Rhodomyrtus tomentosa. The sequence continues at coordinate 38,818,239 of JAPCWY010000003.1, read as the reverse complement.
GCTCGTTTACATTCTTCTTTGACATGGTGGTATGTTTCAATTAGATCTGCTTCGTGTAGATCAAACCCCTAATAGGAATGTTGAAGTTACCAAATGAGCTAGTGATCATTTCGGGCGAGTGCTCGCTTATGAAATTCTTAAGAAAGACCCCTCCCATCTGATGCGAGACTTGATGTGTTACGAACTCCTCCACTCCTTATCGGAGCCCTCTGACCCAGACAATCTCTCCCCGCTTTCATCTAGTTGGCTCGGGGGCTAGTCCGTCCTAAAACTAAACTAGAGGGGTCTTGCTCTGATATTCGTGTGAACCCACCTGAATCTTGGTGTGTCAAGCCCTCAAAAGAGTACTCAAGTAATCAAAGAAAGGGGCGACCACTTGTGGGTAGTTATTAATTACAAATTAGTCAAGAAGACTATGTCACTGATCTGACGGGCGGTAAGTGATTGCAGAACCGAGAGGATTCATATAAGGTGTACCTCCTTATATGCTTATAGGATGGTGAAGGGGCAAGAATGCATCGAATCATATCTGGAATAGGGTTATCCCTGCAGGTCCTGGGCTGATATTAATGAGAATATCAGTCCTTTAAGGCGGAGAAGTTTATGGAACTTGAATTTCCACGTGAGATAGGAGAGACATTTTTGTTTGATTCATTAGATAGATCTAGGATCCACATCGTGCGGTTATTTGAAAACTCTTTTTTGCAGCTCAGGTCACGTGGATTTACAGATGCTTCCTCGTTTGGAGCTTGGAGTCTTGAAGATTGTAGACAGTAGTTTTGTAATTTGGAGCCTGTAATCATATAGCTTGTGGAAAGAAGTTCACGTCATTAAACGGTTTGGTCTTAAAGTCTGGATTATGCACTGCTTAACGAATTCCTTTACTCTATGGTGCTTCCTTGTCCCATTTAAAGGGGGTTTTCATGTATTCTTGGTGTGTTATGCTTTATAGTTATTCTCGTCGCTAGTGTTTGGTTTCGCCGAATTTCTGTTAAAACTCGTCTTGGTGTGGAAGGTGCATGCTCCCTGTAGATATCTCTTTTGCCTAAAGCTAAACACCAATTTTTGCAGGAATCTGGATATGATGATACATTACCAGTTATTCAAGCTCTGAAAAGTAAAGGCATATCTAAATTTGGGGCAGCAGGCTTCTGCTGGGGTGGTATGTGAAGCATATCTTCGGACCATGGACCAACATATCAGACAAAAGAACTTCTCTGGTTGACATTTAATGCTGTTTTTATCCTATTATACTGTGTTGTCTGTTCAGGTAAGGGTGTGGTTGAGTTAGGCAAGCGTGAGCTCATCCAAGCTGGGGTCATATTACACCCCTGCACTTGTCACTCCTGATGATATCAAAGGTATATCTCCACCATTTTCGCAACCCTACGCAGATTTCGCAGCTTCTTGATGTACATAACAAGGTGAAATACTACGAAAAATTAGTCTGTACATGAAGTTGTATCTCTTCAAACATTGTAAAACCATTTTATTCCAGTGGCCAGGAAAAATGTATATAGGTGTTAGTGGGCTAATTGAAGTCTGTCTAGTATGGCCGAAAGAAGGTCGATTTAACATTTTGCTGGTGCACTTTCATGACTAGTTTATTCAGCTGATTGTTCTGTTGGCAGGGGTTAAGGTTCCTATTGCTGTGCTAGGAGCTGAGGTTGATGAAAATGCTCCACCGGAACTCCTCAAACAGTTTGAAGAGGTGCTCGCTGCTAAGCCCAAGGTAAGAAAGCTATGCGTATGCCTTCTGATGAATCTGCGATTGTTCCGGATGTTAAATCATTCGAAAAGCTGATGGTGCTTTACATGTTCAACAAACAGAACAGTGGGGTTGGTAAGATGAAGCTGGTACTTGAGCGAGTCTGACTCTGATTTCCATTGAAAGACAAGATCAGACAGCGCAAAGTTTTTGATCAGATGCAAATTTTCCTCAAATTCTTTAATTGTTTTCGGGCCAGTGCAACTGTTGTTATTAAACCTGTCTGTTTTGAACAACATCATGGATGAAATGTCTTCTGTTAATGAGGTTTTTCCCCTTGTTCACCAGACAGTCTTTATCCCGGGACCTTCAGAGTCTTGAATTGAACCCGACTCTCTTCTGTGTCGTAGTCTCTCGCGCATGAGAAGTTTGGGAATGATTCTCTTTCGATCGTGTCTTGCAGGTCAACGGATTCGTTAAGGTCTTTCTCAAAACTTCTCATGGATGGACAACAAGATACAATGTTGAAGACGAAGCTGCCGCAATGGAGGCTCATTCAGACATGATACAATGGTTCGCGAAGTACGTAAAGTAAGAGACCGCATCAATAAAACTGGAAGTACCTAGTATGTCTCAGTTTATCTGGACTCTTACGTGGGGTAATGCGTGAGAGCTGGAAAGAATAATGTTATTTGGAGTTCTCTACATTCTTTGCTTCAGTGCAAGAGCTCTAGTACAAGCATCCGGCCGTTCTATAGTCCCAGTTCCAATCCCGCGATTCAGTTCAAACTCAGGGATGGACAAATTTTTTTTCTTTGATTGCATTTCCTCAGATGAATCAAGCTGTTCAATGTCATGCGTAATACCTACTCTTTTATGAAAAATCTATCACACCGCTATATTTTACGGTAATCTCAATGCATACTTAAGCGGTTGATGCGAGACAAGTGAGTTGTGACCTGAGTTTAGTTATCGGTGATCGGATCGGGCCATTGAAGTCCAATTCTTACGTGCTTATGTATTACAGTGGGATCTACCCGTTTCGGGTCGAAACGACATTCGCTAATTTGTCCTCCCTTGTTGGTGACTGTTAGTATGGGGGAGTAGTTCTAATCAAAAGTCGAACCACTATATATTAATTTGCAATATCTTCTGTCTTCACCATTAGCTTTATATGTTTGATAGACGTGTTTGGATCTGACTATATAAAAATGTTTCTGCTTTTTTTAATGGTATAACTTATTGCATTGATATTAATTTAGCTATAAAACTTACAATTAAACTAATTTAATCATATATTTTTTTGGATTGGTACCAATTATCTAGCTAATTTATGGTGGAAATCACTTATGTGGACGCCAACATCATGTGGTACAATAGAATTTTTTTTTTATAACTTTTAAATAGTTTGTTCGAATTTTTTTTCTCTCCCTTTTTCTTTTTGCTGGTGGCTGGCGAGGACTGAGCTTGCCTGGGCAAGGGTTGGCTTTATCGGGCTGCGCTGAAGAGGGCAAGCGCCAGCGAAGTTCCCTTGCCAAGTAAGGCTCGTCGAGCCTTGCCCTCACCCAAGTGAGGTTCGACAAGGTCCGACAATGCCTCCCTAGCCTGGGTGAGATTTGAACTCACCAGCCCTTAGGAGCAGCTTGACGAGGCCAACCCTTGGTGGCCACATATAAAAAGGAAAGGAAAATGAAAATTTTTAATAAAGATTATTAAAAAAAATGTTCACATCAGCGCAAATCGTTCTCGGCCAATGGTAGTCGGATTTTATAAATGACTAGAAATAAATTCGTTTATTGCTCTATTTTCACAAAATTTTATGAAAAGGTTTCCACAAATGCTAATAAAACAGAAAAGAAAAGCTGCACCAGGAATGAAGCGCAAGCCCCATCTAATGTCGTATCAATTTACGCTTGCATATGGACGCCAACCAATTATTCTTTTTTATTTTTTCCGAAAGAAAGAAGCCATTCATATGTCAAGATATCACTCGAGATGAACATAAAAGACTTTCAAGTCTAGCGAATTCTGAATAACTACAAGACAAATTAAAAGTCAGAAAATAAATAACAAATCACATTCTGCACTAAAAGCATACACTCATCCCTCATATCAGTTTTGTCACGGTAAAATTTCAGTAATGATTGATTTTGCTTTAAGCTGGTGGATTACTAAATTTTAAACTTAACTCTTATTCTCTCAAGTACATACTAATTCATGGCTTAGGTTCAATATTTATCATACAAAGATTTAACTTTAGGAGTCATCACTAATATATTCTTGGTATGTCCATTAGAAAACCAAATAAAATATTAAGAAAAATACTTTATTTGTCTGAAAATATTCGTTGAGATCGGGATATGATTATGCTAGATTAATTCTAACATCCTTTCGGTAAAAATTTCATTTTCATGAAGATATTTATGAAGGCAGTTTTGATCTATTTTAAACTAGTTACTAACATGCAAGAGTTATGCAGGTGCGCAATCAATAAATTAACAACCAATTAAATCAAAAGCAACAAATTGCAAGAAAGAAAATCAAGCAAAACAAGCAATTGATTTTCTTTTGGGTTTTTGTTATAGTCCTTACATGCAAACTAAGCTATGTATGTACGAATGAAATTGATTATTTTTTTGGGTCTTCTCTTTTAAATTAAAAAACTGTACAAAAAATGCAATGCATGTAATGCGAACTTAGAACTAAATGCAAAAACTATTCTAATATGACATGTAAATCAACTATCTAATAACATGAAATTTTAAATAAGTGAACCTAATATGCAAAATGCATGAGTAAAGTGCACATAATTTGATTTTATTTGTTCCTTTTATTAATGTTAGAAATTAGTAAAATACCTACTTAAACTATCTAGAGAAATCAATCATCTAATCCTATACGATATGGCCTAAACATGCACATGACATGTAAATGTGCCACGCTTATCCAAATTGAGCTAATTGTTATCTAAACATGCAATATTATGGATCACGCAATCTATGAAAGAAAAAGACATGGAACACTACATGAAAGATTATGAACTAATCGCCTTACCAAAAAAAAAAAGATTATGAACTAATCTAGATGCAATTTTTATTTTTATTTTTATTTTTGTATTTTTAGCTAGGGAAAGCGATCAAACGAGATAGGCATCCAATCCCTGAATATCACACCAATATTCACTCAAAAGATTATAATATTTAACCACGATAAATTCAAATATAATTAGAAAAATGACCCGTGGTCTCATGTCTCAAATTAATAATTAAATTTTATTTTATGCGGTTAATCTGTGACGTCCTGAAAATTCAATCTTTATAAGCGCCGGAAGTCGATTAAATTATATGAATTTATAGTCTTAGTCGACGTCTATTTTGGACTATAAGGACTGAAGAGACGAAAATTAGACGAATTCCGAACTTTAGATTATTTCGAATTGAGTTTCGAAATTAATTCGCGGCGATTTTTGAATTGCTGTTATCGCAATCGAGCTTAACCCTGACCGAGCTTGGCCAGTGAAATTACCAAAATTATCCTTCGTACAATGTACCAAAAATTTCGTTTCAGTCACGGCGCGCCAAATTACCGTTTTACCCCCCCCCCCCCCCAATTATTTATGTGAGTAAGACAAAAAAAAATTGAAATTTTTTACCTTGAAAGTCAAGGTGGGCCACTCTATCTCTCTGCCTAATACCCCGTCGCATCCCAATTACCGCTTCTTCCTTTTTCTTTCTTCTTCGTTTCGGTCTTCTTCACCTTCGTTTGTTTTTGGCCGAACGAACGACTTCCTCCTTCGCCGATCAATCCTCCTCTCCCGTCGCCAGTTTTCGCGGCCACCGCCCCACCACCGGCAGCCACCGTCCTCAGCTACTCCCCGCCGCCGCCCTGACCCAAGTCGAGCCGCCGTCGCCGTCGTTTAACCGAGGAAACGCCACGGCCGGACCTGCTCTATTTTCGGGTCAAAGGACCCGAGAACTCCACGGTCTCCTCCGGCCGCCACGGTCGCCACCGACGCCGACCACTACCACCTAGCTGACCCCCGACTCTCCCTCGACCAATTCAGCCCCTCGCCACAGACTGTCAGCCGCCAGAGTCACCGGAATCAGGCCTTGAAGTTCCGATGCCCTATTTTGGGCCCGATTTGATCCAGTCTTCGATCCAGCCACCACAGCCGCCGCCGTACCTCACCGCCACCCCCAGACGACTCCCCTGAGTCCCCTCTACCTCCACCTAGCTCACCTCCGTAGCCACCACGCGTGACGATCGGAATCGGCTGCCGACCGAAACTCCTATTTCGGCGCCGAACAGGGCAGCCACTGATCGTGGCTATCCGCTGCTGCCGGCAGCCTCCCGCCGCCGTCCACCTATCCCGGCCGACCCCCACCGATCCCTGGTTGAGCCCCCGACCCTTGGTCGGCCTTGTTCCGGCCCATGTCGTCGGAAAACGGCCAAAAACAGTATAGTTCGCCGGTTGAGTTTACTGTTTCTCACTATTTCAGGCCGCCGATCGCTGTTCGTCGGAGCTCCGCCGCCGACCACCTATTCCGGCGACCTCGTCGGACTTCCTTGGGGTGTCGCTGAAGTTTGAGCTCGGTTCGCCGCACGATAAACCTTAGTTTTATCGTCGTCGCCGCCGCCGCTGCCGTCGCCGCCACCTCCGCCGCAGCCGCCGCCGCCGCTGCCGTCGTCGCCGATCGAGCTAACTCACGTTGTAAGTTGACCCTAAACCTTGGTTAGGGCGCTAATTGCGCTTAGGATCAATTTTAATTAATTAATTATTTATTTATTTTATTGTTATAAAAAAAATTCTATCGGGACCGATTTAGATAGAAATCATGGTTAGGTCGATCGATTATTTGTCTGTGGTAATTTATCAATTAATTGATTGATTGAGTTGTTCGCGATTAAGTGACATGTTAGAGACGAGCGAACGATTGATTGCTATAATTTGACTGAGAATTAAGATTTTTAAAATGAATTGAGCTTGAAATTGCTGGGTTAAGTTAATTACTCGAGAGTGCGTGAATTGCTTAATTGGTTTGGTTGCCTGGCTGAAATGCTCAATTGGGAGTCTTGTGGGCCTTGGGGCCGAGTGGATTGTATTTCCGTTTGGATTTTGGCATTAATCAAAGATAAACAATGAGTTGATTGTCCTTACCAAAAAAAAAACAATGAGTTGATTGCTGAATGCAATTTGTGTGGTCATTTAAAGTATCAATGACGCTACCTGGCAAGTTCGCATTGTACCATTGGTACTTGTGCCGTACCTATTGTATGAAAATTCGCAACTTGTCAGAAGCACGATAATCCATGCCCCGTGCCAATCGTACAGTTTTAAGGGATTATTGGATGCCGATCGTAGCTTGTGATGGACCGAAGCTCCTTTTTAAGGAATGCCTACTTGCAGTACCGTGCTGGGTGCACTGGATGCATCGCTTGTAGTAGCCGTCGCTGAGAGGATAAAGTGAACATAGCCTGGTCCTGCCAGAAGAGTGCGGGATCGCACTATTGATGTATCTATCACGCCAGTCGCGTGGGTCATTGTTTAATAATGGACTTGGGTATACCTGAGTGGTTGTGCTTCTGTTGGTTGTTTATTTGACAGATTTATTTTGATTGATATATATCTGTTGAAATCTTGTGGCTTATTGTGATACTTAGGATATCCTGGGTGAATTAGTGTCCTAATCGAGATTAGACTTGATTCACTGAGATTAAATTCTCACCCCGTCGTGGGACAACTTTTTAGGTTCGAAGTAATGGAGAGACCAGTGCGATTTGGTACCCCCACCAACTCATCACTCGATGTCAGTCTCCACCCGGTGCCAGGCACGGACTAGATGTGGGAACGTTACATCACGACGATATGGGTCGATGAGGGGATGCCACAGCTGGTGGCACACCTCTTCAAGGCTTGGTATCTTCATGATGGGATGGATCTCTTTGGTCCACTTAGAGGATTTGAGGGGCCACCTCTTCAGGGGGTCCCTAATATCCTCGCTTGGGATCCGATGGATATCGATACGCCCGATGGGGAAGTGGTGGATCCCACACCTGGTATGCAGCCTGAGCTCTAGCCTGAGCAATCAGTAGCCCCCTCTATGCATTCTATCCAGAGTTCCTGTGACGACCCGAACGACCCGGCTCCCCCGGTTGGTTATGACGACCCGGATGTCGAGTTTACCCAGTAGAGGGTTAGGTTCCTTTTGTGGTCAGGGAACTGGTGATGTTTTTATGGGGGTACTATTTTGGAGTAGATGAGAGTTAACCTTACCTGACTCCTATATCTTTTTGTGAGTCCTAGGGGGCCGCCACGAAGCATGGGGTTGTAATTGTCAGGTGATGGCTCTATAAGATTATAGATCATCTATTCTCATCAGTTTATTTTAGTATTGTGTATCTGGCTTTCCTTCCTATCTATCCCATATGATTTTATTGGATGAAAAATTGTACGTTTCGCATGCGCAGTATACTCTTAGGTCGGTAGCAGTTGCCTAGAACGCTACCTTTTATGACTTGGTGGCGATTTGGCAAGGGATGTCACGGGTTCGAGAGTTGGGAGGTGACATCCCCGCCTAAGGTGGTATCAGAGCAAGGTCAGCCTGATCCTTCTGGTCATTAGCATGGAGTGATAAGGAGTGTTGAGAAATGGGGTAGTTAGTAAATTTTTGGTTATTATGCCTGTGATTGTTATTTTCGTGGTAGAATTTAAGGGTTCCTTCTGACCGTGTTTTGCTATGGGGTAAGCAGGACTCCATCTCTTACTGTAAAATGAGCGGACGTGGTAGAAGAGCACCCCGAGCACCTCGAAGGAGGCCTTTAAGGCCAGTGGAAGAATTGGTTGATGTTGAAAGAGTACCGCCTGTAGTGTCCCCTATTGCACCCCCTACTGTAGCCTCTGCTGCAGAACCTACAGCACCTACTGGAAGGAAACCTACTATGGCTGAAGTTATGCAAGCCTTAGGCGCTATTGGAGATTTGATGGGGCTGCAAGTAAGGAATCAAGCTGCAGCTACTGTCGCTGCTGCTGGGACTTCATTTACGATTTCGTTTGCAGTTTCGTCGGCGAGTCCACCACCTGTACATGACAGTGAGGAGCGTAAGGCTCAAAAGCTGGTGGAATAGTTTCTCAAATTGAAGCCACCTCAATTCACGGGAAGTGGAGACCCTGAAGCTGCTACTCGATAGGTCGAAGGGATGGAGAAAGCATTCGATTTGTTGAGGTGTTCAGATAGGGATAAAGTTACTCTGGCAGTTTATCAACTTGAAGGGAACGCTAGTATGTGGTGGAGAGCTGTCAAGAGTAGAACTTTTCCGGAAGGTACAATTCCATCATGCAATACTTTTGTGGAAGTTTTTAATAATAAATACTTCTCGAGGACAACTAGAGAGCAAAAGATGGCTGAGTTCTTCCGCCTCCGTCAGAATCAGATGACAATTGACCAATATGAGGCAAAGTTTTCTGAACTGTCCAAATATGCTCCGAGAATGATTGAGGATCCGGAGGATAGGGCTAGAAGGTTCAAAGACGGGTTGAAGCCCGAGATTAAGAGTGCTCTGGCACCGCTCGACCTTCAAGACTATGATGATATCTACGCGAGGGCGCTGATAGTGGAGCAGGATTTATCTAAATGGGCTACCGCATCTGGATCACGATTTACTTCCCCAAATAGATTCGACAGGAGACAAGGGAAGAAACCCATGTTTAACAACTGGAGTCACATCCCACCAAATCGTCGAGGGGCGATTAGTAAGCCGACATTTCGTCAGAGTGAGATGTGCAGCTTGTGTCGACAGAGGCATGGGCCTGGTTTGTGCCCGTATCGAAGTGGTGCCTGTTTTGGCTGTGGCCAGCTGGGCCATCAGGTGAAGGACTGCCCGCAAAGGCAAGGTGGACAGGCACAGCCACAGTAGGAAGGACAGCCTAGAGGAACTGTGCCGCCAAATTTCCAGAATTGCCCGCCGGCACAAGGAAAGGTTTTTGCAGTCACTCGAGAAACGACGAAGGATTCGCCGACTGTTACAGGTACGGTCCTCTTGCATAACCAAGTAGCATATTCCTTGTTTGATCCGGGTGCCACTCATTCATTTGTTGCGGATCAGTTCGTTGAATTATCTGAGTTGAACCTGGTACCTTTAGATATTGTGCTTAGTGTATCTACGCTGTTGAAAGATAAAGTAGTGGCTACAGTGAGCTGTCCATATTGGAGAATTGTGGTGGATGGCCATGAGAGTAAGATAGACTTGATTGTGCTGGAAATGTACGATTTTGACTTAATTGTGGGAATGGATTGGTTGGTAAAGCAAAGAGCCACAATGGACTGCTTTAATAAGGTAATACGATTTAATCCAATGGATGGTAATAGCTTTGATTTTTTTAGTAATCGAGGAGGAACCTCGACTGTAATGATATCGTCATTAGAGGCGACTCGATCGTTGGAAAATGAGTGCCAAGGTTATTTGGCTTCTGTGGTAGATACTTTTGCTAAAGAACTGAAATTGGAGGATATTGCGATTGTATGTGAGTTTCCAGATGTTTTCCCCCAAGAATTACCTAGTTTACCACCAGAAAGAGAAATTGAGTTCGTGATAGAATTAGCTCCTAGGACGGAGCCGATTTCTAAGGCGCCATATAGAATGGCGTTATCAGAATTGAAGGAACTCAAGGTTCAAATGCAGGAGTTGTTAGACAAGGGATTCATTCGCCCTAGTGCATCGCCATGGGGAGCGCCTGTCTTGTTCGTCAAGAAAAAGGATGGGTCTTTGAGATTGTGTATTGACTACATGCAGTTGAATCAGGTGACGATCAAGAATAAGTACCCACTGCCAAGAATTGACGACTTGTTCGATCAGCTGCAGGGAGCATCTATATTTTCAAAAATTGATCTACGGACGGGATACCATCAGTTAAGGATTAGAAAAGAGGATATACCGAAATCAGCATTTAGAACACGTTATGGGCATTACAAGTTCATAGTGATGCCGTTTGGTTTAACGAATGCTCCTGCTGCTTTTATGAATTTGATGAACAGAGTGTTCAAGGAGTTTCTGGATCGCTTTGTAATCGTTTTTATAGATGACATCCTAGTGTACTCGAAGAGTTCTGAAGATCATAAACTTTGAGAACAGTTCTGGAAACTCTGAGAACGCATCAATTATATGCTAAGTTCAGCAAGTGTGAGTTTTGGTTAACTAGCGTGGCATTCTTAGGCCACGTAATTTCGAGTGAAGGTATTGCTGTGGATCCAGTTAAAATTGAGGCGGTTATTAATTAGTCGAGACCGACAACTGCTATAGAAATTAGAAGTTTCTTGGGTTTGGCAGGTTATTACAAGCGATTTGTGGAAGGATTCTCAGCTACAGCCTCGCCTTTGACTAAATTGCTGAAGAAAGATATGAAGTTTCAATGGACGGACAAGTGCGAGCGTAGTTTCCAAGAGCTTAAGCATAGGCTAACTACGGATCCTATTCTGACAATACCGTTTGGTCCTGGTGGTTATGAAATTTATAGCGATGCTTCGCTTAGGGGACTGGGTTGTGTTTTAATGCAGCATGGCAGGGTGGTAGCGTATGCGTCTCGTCAGTTGAGACTGCACGGGTTGAATTATCCCACACACGGCTTGGACTTTGCTGCCGTCATGTTTACCTTGAAGATCTGGAGACACTATTTGATTGGGAAAAGTTTTTAGGCGTATACCGACCATCAGAGTCTGAAGTACCTGTTCTCTCAAAGGGAGCTGAACATGAAATAGCGCCGATGGATGGAGTTATTAAAAGATTGTGACTGTGAGATCCTGTATCATCCTGGTAAGGCGAATAAGGTTGCTGATGCCTTGAGTAGAAAATCAGTGATTGCTCAATTACAGGTGCATGAGTGGCATTTATTTGAACAATTAAGAGACTCAAACTTTAAATTGGAGATAAGCCACCTGTCGAGTCTCGTTGCTACCTTGAGAATCGAGCCAGAAGTGCAAGTTAAAATTAAGGCCCTGCAATCCACAGACCCCTTTATTTAGAAGATCCTGCAAGGAGATCCGACCAAACGAAGGGTCGATTTTCAAATAGCTGAGGATAGGATACTTAAGTTCAGAGGACGTTTGGTTGTGCCTACGGACGAAAATTTAAAGGAGGAGATATTATCAAAAGCACATCGTAGTAGTTATAGTATTCATCTTGGGAGTACAAAGATGTATCAGAATTTGAAACAACATTACTGGTGGAATGGTATGAAAACAGATATAGCCAAACATGTGGCTAAGTGCTTGACCTGTCAGCAAGTCAAGGCATAGCACTGCAAACTTGGAGGACTGCTGCAGCCTTTGAAAATTTCAGAGTGGAAATGGGAGCATATCACGATGGATTTCGTGATGGGTTTGCCAACGAGTTAGCGAAGGCACGATTCAATTTGGGTTGTGGTAGATAGGCTAACGAAGTCAGCGCACTTTATTCCAGTAAGAAAGGACTTCGCCTTAGACAGATATGCAGAATTGTATGTGAGGCATATTATAAGCTTGCATGGTATGCCAGTGACAATCACTTCTGACCGAGATCCCAAATTCACCGCTATATTTTGGAAGAGTCTACAAATTGCTTTAGGAACGAAGCTGCAATTTAGTACAGCTTATCACCCACAGACATATGGCCAGTCTGAAAGAACGATTCAGACATTGGAGGACATGTTGAGAGCATGTGTTCTGGATTTCAGAGGTAGCTGGGAGGAACAATTGCATTTGGTTGAGTTTGTCTATAATAACAGCTACCAACAAAGCATTAAGATGACAACTTTCGAGGCTTTGTATGGCAGAGCTTGCAGGACGCCAGTTTGTTGGGATGAGGTTGGAGAAAGGAAGATAACTGGCCCTGAGTTAGTAGAACAGTCAATGGAAGCAATTAAGGTAATTAGAGATAGATTAAAAATAGCTTAGAGTCGCCATAAAAGTTATGCTGATAAAAGGCGCAAACCTTTGGAATTTCAAGTAGGCGATCATGTTTTCTGAAAGCGTCGCTTATGAGAGAAACATCCCGTTTTGGCAGGAAAGGAAAGTTGAGCCCGAGGTATGTTGGACCGTTTGAAATCCTAGAACGAATAGAAATTTTTGCTTATCGACTCGCGTTGCTGCCTAGACTTGCTCAAGTGCATAATGTCTTCCACGTATCGATGTTGAGGAAGTACGAGCCAGACCCTGCTCATGTGCTGAGTTACGAGGAAATTGATTTGGAAGAGCGGGCGTCATATGTGGAGCGACCAGTCAGGATCGTGGACAGGAAAGAGCAAGTACTTCGATCCAAGATAATTCCATTAGTCAAGGTGGTTTGGCAACACCATGGTACTGAAGGAGCTACATGGGAGAACGAAAAAGTTATGAAACTTAGTTATCCTTATCTTTTTGAATAATTAGAACTGTGCTGTAATTTCAAGGACGAAATTTCCTAAGTGGGGGAGAGTTGTGACGTCCTGAAAATTCAATCTTTGTAAGCGCCGAAAGTTGACTAAATGATATGAATTTATAGTCATAGTCGATGTCTATTTTGGACTATAAGGACTGAAGAGACGAAAATTGGACGAATTCCAAACTTTAGATTATTTCGAATTGAGTTTTGAAATTAATCCGCGGCGATTTTTGAATTGTCGTTTTCGCAATCGAGCTTAACCCTGACCGAGCTTGGCCAGTGAAATTACCAAAATTACCCTTCGTACAGTGTACCAAAAATTTCGTTTCAGTCGCGGCGCGCAAAATTACGATTTTACCCCCCCTCCCCAATTATTTATGTGAGTAAGACAAAAAAAATTAATTTTTTTACCATGAAAGTCAAGGTGGGCCACTCTATCTCTCTACCCAATACCCCGTCGCATCCCATCTGCTGCTTCTTCCTTTTTCTTTCTTCTTCATTTCTGTCTTCTTCACCTTCATTTGTTTTTGGCCAAACGAACGACTTCCTCCTTCGCCGATCAATCCTCCTCTCCCGTCGTAATTTTTCGCGGCCACTGCCCCACCACCAGTAGCCACCGTCCTCAGCTACTCTCCGCCGCCGCCCTGACTTGAGCCGAGCCACCGTCACCGTCGTTTAGCAGAGGAAACGCCACGGCCGGACCTGCTCTATTTTCGGGTCAAAGGACCTGAGAACTCCGCGGCCTCCTCTGGCCTCCATGGCCGCCACCAACGCCGACCACAGCCACCCAGCTGACCCCCGACTCCCCTTCGACCGATCCTGCCCCTCGCCGCCGACCGTCAGCCGCCGGAATCATGCCTTGAAGTTCCAGTGCCCTGTTTTGGGTCCAGTTCGGTCCGGTCTTCGATCCGACCACCACGGCCACCGCCGTGCCTCACCGCCACCGCTAGACGACTCCCCTGAGTCCCCTTTACCGCCACCTAGCTCACCTCCGCCGGCCGCCGGGCGTGACGACCGGAATCGGCCGCTAACCAAAACCCCTGTTTCGGCGCCGAATAGGGTAGCCACTGATCATGGCTGTCCGCCGCCGCCGGCAGCCTCCCACCCCCGTCCACCTATCCCAGCCGACCCCCACCGATCCCTCGACCCTTGGCCGGCCTTGTTCCGGCCTGTGTCGCCGGAGAACGGCCAAAAACAGTATAGTTCGCCGGTTGAGTTTACTGTTTCTCACTGTTTCAGGTCGCCGGCCGCCGTTCGCCGGAGCTCTGCTGCTGGAAACCTGTTCTGGCGACCTTGCCAGACTTCCTCGGGGTGTCGCCAAAGTTTGAGCTTGGTCCACCGCCCAATAAAGCTTAGTTTTATCGCCACAGCCGCAGCCGCCGTCGCCGCTGCCGCTGCCGCCGATCGAGCTAACTTACGTTGTGAGTTGACCTTAAACCTTGGTTAGGGCGCTAATTGCGCTTAGGATCAGTTTTAATTATTTATTTATTTATTTATTTTATTGTTATAAAAAAAATCGATCGGGACCGGTTTAGATAGAAACCATGGTTAGGATATATGGTCGATCGATTATTTGTCTGTGGTAATTTATTAATTAATTAATTGATTGAGTTGTTGGCAAGTGAGTGACAGGTTAGAGACGAGCGAACGATTGATTGCTATAATTTGACTGAGAATTAAGATTTATAATATGAATTGAGCTTGAAATTGCTGGGTTAAGTTGATTACTCGAGAGTGCGTGAATTGCTTGATTGGTTTGGTAGCCTGGCTGAAATGCTCAATTGGGTGTCTTGTGGGCCTTGGGGCCGAGTGGATTGTATATCCATTTGGATTTTGGCATTAATCAAAGATAAATAATGAGTTGATTGCTGAATGCAATTTGTGTGGTCATTTAAAGGATCAATGACGCTACCTGGCAAGTTCGCATTGTACCGTTGGTACTCGTGCCATACCTATTGTATGGAAATTCGCGACTTGTCAGAAGCACGATAATCTATGCCCCGTGCCAGTCGTACGGTTTTAAGGGATTATTGGATGTCAGTCGCAGCTTGTGATGGACCGAAACTCCTTTTTAAGGAATGCCTACTTGCAATGCCGTGCCGGGTGCACTGGATACACCGCTTGTAGTAGCCGTCGCTGAGAGGGTAAAGTGGACCTAGCTTGGTCCTACCAAAAGAGTACGGGATCGCACTATTGATGTATCTATCACGCTAGTCGCATGGGTCATTGTTTAATAATGAACTTGGGTATGCCTGAGTGGTTGTGCTTCTGTTGGTTGTTGATTTGACATATTTATTTTGATTGATATATATATATATATCTGTTGAAATCTTGTGACTTATTGTGATACTTAGGATATCCTGGGCGAATCAGTGTCCTAACCGAGATTAGGCTTGATTCACCGAGATTAAATTCTCACCCCGTCGTGGGACAACTTTTCAGGTCCGAAGTAATAGAGAGACCGGTGCGATTTGGTACCCCCACCCACTCATCACTCGATGTCAGTCTTCACCCGGTGCCAGGTACGGACCAGATGTGGGAATGTCACATCACGACGATATGGGTCGATGAGGGGATGCCACAACTGGTAGCACACCTCTTCAAGGCCTGATATCTTCGTGATGGGATGGATCTCTTTGGTTCGCTTAGAGGATTTGAGGGGCCACCTCTTCAGGGGGTCCCTAATATCCCCGCTTGGGACCCGATGGATATCGATACGCCCGATGAGGAAGTGATGGATCCCGCACCCGGTATGCAGCCTGAGCTCGAGCCTGGGCAGTCAGTAGCCCCCTCTGTGCATTCTAGTCAGAGTTCCTGTGACGACCCGAACGACCCGGCTTCCCCGGTTGGTTATGAAGACTCGGATGTCGAGTTTACCCAGTAGAGGGTTAAGTTCCTTTTGTGGTCAGGGAACTGGTGATATTTTTGTGAGGGTACTGTTTTAAAGTAGATGAGAGTTAACCTTACATGACTCCTGTATCTTTTTGTAAGTCTTAGTGGGCTGCCTCGAATCATGGGGTTGTAATTATCAGCTGATGGCTCTGTAAGGTTATAGATCATCTATTCTCATCAGTTTATTTTAGTATTGTGCGTCTGGCTTTTCTTCCTATCTATCCCATATGATTTTATTGGATGGAAGATTGTACGTTCCGCATGGGCAGTATACTCTTAGGTCGGTAGCAGTTGCCTGGGACGCTACCCTTTATGACCTGGTGGCGATTTGACAAGGGATGTCGCGGGTTCGAGAGTCGGGACGTGACATAATCTTAATCGGATAATGCCTGGAATCTAATAAGATCAGATTAGTCTAACTCAGGAACCAAAAAGTGGAACTTAAAATAGATAAATAAATAACCTAATTTGGAACGATTCGATTTCCAATTTGGACCGACGGTTCGCAGATGGCTCGGACTGCCACCAGGGATGTTGGGGGGTCACGGTGGTAGACTCCGAGGGAATTCCCAACAGGATTTTTGGCATGTCGGCTCAAAAAAGCCAATCTGGAAACCGGCAAAATAAAGAAATCTCCAAACTGTGGAAGGGCTGAAAGATTCCACGGAAGATCAGCACGTGAGCGACGGCTAATGGAGGTTGCAGCAGGTCGTCGTCCATGGGCAGCTCGTCGTCACGGACAGGAATTAGAAACTTGTCCTTATGTGCAGGGATCGTCTCGAGGAAAGGATCAATGACAAGGACAACAATTCGGGGCAGCCCACAGCAAGACGGGAATGGCTCCTTGGATGGGCGTTGGTCACAGACAGGGCAGTAGGGACGTCGTGGGGGCTCGACTGTTGTGTCGGAGGAACTCACAGTTTGGCGCAACGACTACTCGGTTGCCGGTGTTGAAGTTTGTTTTTAAAACAAATAAAATATTGCCTTTTTTACATCTCACATAGGATAAAATTAAGAGAGCAATTCACTTTATTAATTAGAAGGCTAGTATTGTCTTTCAAAGAAAGAAATGGGCAATTGAGCTACACCCCACTATATCTGCATGCAATTGCACGATTTTGACGCGATTATAAGTCGTGGTCGAGGTGCGGAATTGGTTCTTTTCAATAATTATTTTTTATTTCGAAATAATATATTTTATAAATGAATTTCGTGACTTATTGAAACTGTGCGACTGTTCACGGACATAAGCTATTATATCTATAAGCTATTATATCTTTTGGAAGGCTTATATCTGTTTGGACAAATTTCAAACGTGAAGAGGTATGTTTGAATTATCCGTTATTAGACACGAAGAGTTGCAATTTTTCATAAAGAAACTTTCTTTGAAATTTATGAAAAGGAGCGTTCGCATAAACTATTTGAACACGAAAAGTTGCATGAGAATCAACTACTTTTCGGATGCGAAAAGGTAAGTTCATTTCTCATTATATATTTTAGTGTTCTGTTTTTTTTAACCCACTTACTCACTTTCAATTTTCGTTCAAAAGCACAAGAGATACAACCTTCCTTTCTGATTATTTTATAAGGAGTTCATGGAGAATTATTAGAATTGCTATTTAATAATCTTGCTTGAGACTCTGTTGTATCCTGATGGATTTTTTTCGGTAACCATTAGCAATGTTGTGGGGTAAATAATTCCTTAAAGAGAGTGCTATTATGCCTCTGAATTTGCTTCCTTTGTTCATCCAATCCGACCATATTCTGCAATAGACAGAGTAGCAGGGGGTAACGACGAGGCGGGAAGGCAGCCACGTTGTTGAGGCAGGGCTAGTGGTGTGCATGGTCCTAGTCGATTCGGTCCCGGCATGGAACCAAGGACCAAACCAGTAGTTTTTCAGGACCATGGATCATATCGGGATTGGCGGTCTGGTCCGATCCTAGTCCCGGCCCAGTAGGACTGTTAACACCAACCAGCTGCCTATAAAACTCTAGCCCTTAGAATATAATATGCTTCGATTGCATGTTAATTTATAATTTATAACATTGATTAAATAAAAAGGTAGGTATGTGACGCAAAGAGAAGCGAACTTATAAAACAATTCAAAAAAAAATGATCGAATTCGATTGAATGATATCATGAATATTATAAAGGTGGACGTCCCATATATAAAGATAGTACTCATTTAGGGAATATAATCGCTAAAAATAACATTATCAAAATCATATCTAACCTAATCTAAGAGAATTAGAATCAAATATTACAAATAATCAAAATATTGAAAATTGCCTAAATCAGAAAACTGCCTGAAAGGTGGTTTAAACGACTCTGAAACACTAAAATCCATCTTACGGTGAAGTTGTAACTTTGAATCAGACGGCCGTTTCGCTTCAACCGATTAAATTTAAGCACGATTCGAGATCATTTATCCCAAATCAGTGAAATTTCTCCGATTTCTGCTGATCATGATTTTCAAGATAATTAAGCGCCGACTTTTCTACATCAGTATGTTTTTTTAAATCATTATTCTGTTTTGTTTTCAAATATTTTTATTTATTTTTTCTAATTGTATAGATTTATATTTATAAATAACTATTTATTATAAGCGGTCTGGTCCTAATACATGAAATCGGAGATCGAATCGCCCGGTCGCCGATCCCATTTATTAGGACCGGGGATCGGACCGTACACCTCGAGGATCGGACCAACCCGGCTAGTCCAATCCGGTTTGAGTCAGTCCGGTACTGTTTGCACACCCCTAGGCAGGGCCAATAGTGGTGCTAACAGGCATGAGGGAGAGCGGCGGCAACCTTGGCAGAGGTGCGGGCTGTTAGAGATATGCCCTAAAACAACCATGTAATAGTTGCATATTAGGGATTTCAATTGTATTTTTGATTTTTCTTTAATTAATGGTAAAGACGTATTTATTTATTTATCCAATTACTTATTTATATGAATAAATTCCATAAGATCAGTTGTAGCTGGACCTATTCTTGAGACGTTGAGAGTATGTGTGATGGTTCACAGTTAGACTGAACTTTAAGATGTTCCCAATCGATGGATCATTGAACGAATATCAATGATCCCGCTGAGATCGATGTGTTCTTAACTTTATAATTAAGTATTGAATACTTAAGGGAATGACGAGTCACAAGTCACTGGGTATTGCGATGCCCGAGTTAAAACACAGGTGCTTGTATCAAACAAGTTTATTGAACGTAACACACATTGAACGATTAGTGACATGGAACCTTTTGGCATGGTCAATGTCTAATTGTTCATGGTTTGGTCTTGTGTAAATAATCCTTAGACCTAAAGCACATTGTTGATTTGCGTGTTGGATGGCTATGGTTCACAAAGACGCATTTTGGCGGTTTGTCGATCCGTCTCTATGCTTGTTGGTCATAGTTCATGCACATACGAAGTCACACATGTACGCAAGGTGAAATCTGTCTCCTTATCACATGCAATGTATGATATCCTATGCGATTTAATTATGACAAAGCATTGAAATCCTCGGTTGGGGTTGTAATCGAGAATAAAATGTTTATGTCTCGTATAAATTTATGTTGATTGAATTTGAACATATGATCGAATTGGTGACTTGATAAGTATTCCATGGTCTTTGTTCGATCAGGATATAGTAAGACAGAGATATTGAATTACAGTAGCCAAGGCTGACAGATTCATTATGTCTTGAAGAATTCATACTGTCTGGATAGCCATGACATATTGCTAAATGTCACTAATGACTTGTGGGATCTAGAGGTTAATTGGAACAATTAATTCTCTAGGAAGTACTAACGTGTTAGTACATGGCTAACTCCAGCCCAGTGATGAACTTACGGATGTCACACACCTTAGCCAATACAAGATGACATTGAATGGAAAGATAATATTGCAAATATGTTTGTAATAACGACTATCCAATTAGTCGAACTAAAATTAGATTAAATGGGATTTAATTGTATTCTATTTTTCGGTATTTGGCGTATGTACATGTAATGCACATGTACGTCACGATATATATGTGTGTGTGAAAAAAGTAAAAAAAAAATAGAAAAATAATAGCCCACGCACATGGTCATCAATCTTGCAGAGCATGTGCATGAGACACTTCCACGATCAGCGAGCGGTTGCTGATCGTGGGCGTTTCTCATGATCAACAACCGCTGATAGTTATTAAAAATTCCAAAACGGAATGAAACGGTGGGTGTCATTCAATTCAATTGTACTTGAGAAAGAAAATGCAGCAGTTTTGTTCTCTCTATTTATCTTTCTTTGTGACCAAAATATGAGAGAACTCGGAGAATTGATTCCACTAAATTGATATCACAATTAAAGTGGTGAATCTCACAAATTCGTTCTTCCGTTTTAGGTTGCGTTAGGTAGTGTGTCTGAACTAGAGTCCTGACATTTATGGGGGCTCGGATTGAAGAACATCTGAACCTTTTCGTTTGAAGCAAGCTTCAAGAGATAACCCCTTAACCCGCTTTCGTTTAATATGATATATTTTTTTTATTAAAACGCACGAACTACGCATATGGAGATACCCGCATAAGTTTATCTATTTCTGCTGTGTTTTTGTTTTATTTGCCTTTGCATGTTACATGCATCCCAACACGGGAGTGCTCGGCCATGGAAGGACTCAATTGAGTCTTTTCTCTCTAGTCTCGCTATGTTTGTTTTTGTTTTTGTTTTGTTTTGTGTGTATTCTGCTGTGAATATCGTGATACCCCCGATCCAATGAAAATTGCCCATTTTTACGGGGCACACAATACTAAAAAATCCCCCAAGTGGCGCATTTCCCACTCCTCTCTTGGTTAAAATACTCATTTTTTTTTTTTTGTGTTTTGACGATAATATCCCGTTGTGGCACACCACTCTACAAAAGTGATCCTTTTTTTTTTTAATTATATTTAGTTAGCTCTTCTTATTTTTTTACCGAGAAAATTTCTTCTTATTTTGTTTCTTTTCGGTTTTCGTCCTTGCGGGTTCCTCTTCCTCCTCCTTTCTTTGCACGCCTTTGGCATCTTGGTTAGAAGCTCTTGCAAATTTCTCTCTATTTTCTCTCTTGCAAGCCATTCTCTTCTTTCTACACCCTTCACAATGATGCCTTTGTGGCTAGAGGAGAGATAGAAATGCAACTATTTTATTTAGCCTCTATCGCTCCGCCGAAAGAACTTTTATTTTCTGAAAAAACAACAGTAATTTTATTTTAGGAGAAAAATAGAAAAAAAATACACTTTAAACCATTTAACTCCTGCAAAGAGGATTGAAATGGAGGTTAAATATGTTTCATGCGGTTCAGCCATAAGTTGATACAAATCTAAATAGAAGAATCTCCAGATGCTTTCGCAATTGCATTGTTACTTAATCTACTCCATTCTAAAATATATGTTTTACTGTATTGAGGAAATTCAAGCGGCCAAAAACTTCATAGCTCTCTTTTGCACGTGAGAAATCTCGGTTAACAAAAAAAAAAAAAAAAGAAAGGCATAATAGACCTCGTTAAGGGCTGCTGCTCCATTTAAGCCCAGCTCCAAAATCCAAATCGCGAGAAAAAATCAAGATAAATAGACTACTTAGACTAAAACACTTGCTTGGCTGCAGCAATGACCGCCTCTATTGTGATGCCAAATTCCAATAGCCTTAACTTTACTTCCAACGATCTAGTTTCCATACTAACTATTTTGATCCAATAATATGTTAGTGCTCCGCCTTAAGAACCGATTAACATTAATTGTGAATTAAGTTGTGTTGAAAAATCGAATTTCACTATACTTAGATAGTCATAATGTCTTGCTAGAGATCGCTTATGACTTATGGGTCAAAAGATTTTTGGGCAAACTACTAATGTCTAATGAATCTATAGGGTCGCACACAAAAGCGAATTCATTTCTTATTTTCTCTGCCTCTTGATCTACTTAAGAAGTAGAGCTTTATTTATTCTTATATTACGAATATCTATGTAATTGTGCGTGTTATGAGATAACGATTAAATGCACGATTAAATGGACGATTTAGATGACGTCGTGGGCCTAGACCGTTATGTCGTGGGGCCCAAACCGTGAAGCGTAGGGTTACGAGTAATAACTCTAAAGACGCCTCAAACCGGTCGTCATTATTTTTTTTTAATCCCAAAAAAGAAAAACAGAGAACAATTCTCTATTCAGGCGATTGGCAGAGAACACTCAAAGATCTGAAAGTAAGCACTTGAATCGTTGGAGAGCTTAGTTCGTGTGTGTGGATATCGGTAGAGTCGCAACACTTGGGGCGCTAATCCAGACACAACTGACCGTCAATTCGAAGCCGACCGCAAAAGGTACGTTTTGAACCTACTTTGATTTTGATATACATATGGATCCTGTTTAGGGTTTCGTTCCGTTGCATTTTATGATTCTAGAAAACCCTTCATAATAAGTCAACATACTATCTTTATGCTTGAGAGATTGCTCGTAAAAAAGTTTTCAAGAATCCAAGGACAAAACCTTCACAGCCTTACCTTCCCTTCAGAGGTTATCTGCTACTTTCGCAGCGAACTTAGATGTCAAAAGGCGGAAAGAAAAAAAAATGAATGCGAGATCTACAAGTAAAAATAAAAGAAGAAATCAAATAAAAAAGATTTAGACCAAATAAAAAACAAGATCACTTTTTAGAGTAACGAGTCATATAAGGGATAATATGGTCAAAATGCAATAAAAATGAGTGTTTTAGCTAAAAATGGAGTGGAAAAAGTGCGTTTCAACTTCAATCATGTCCAATTCCACAAAAAAATTTATGTCCAAAATCATTTTTTCCTCATAAAAAATACTAATTTGTACTTTTGTTCCAATTCTACCTGCCTAATACAAAAAAAAAATCACAACTTTAGCATTTTTCCTAATTATATCCAAAACCTTTTTTGTTTTGTTTCATAAAAAATCTCAAATTTTACTTTTATCTAAAATTTACTACCTTTAAATCTCTGTCTAATTAATGAATTACATTTCAGCAAAGCTAATATGAAAAAAACTCCAGATTTCTCTTCTATTGTTTGCTTTCCCTACGTATTACCAAGAAATACAAAACCACAACTCCGTTCGGATTCTCCCTGGCACTCAACAGCCGCAAGAATGGTTAGACATGGAGATCTGATTATCTGGACGAACGATCTAAAATTCTATCGTACTTGAATCCTGCCGTTTTCGAAATTTCAAATATTCATTGATAAGTCTGGCAAAAAAAATTCAAGCTACGTAGGATTAACTCATGGTAATTTCGGACGGAAGTCGACGGTGGTAGAATTGAGATAAAAGCAATTCAAGCTACGTGGATTAACTCATGGTAATTTCGACGGAAGTTGACGGTGGTAGAATTGAGATAAAAGTAAGAGTTTGAGGTTTTTTATGCACAAAAAATGTTTTGGATGGGATTGAAATAGATGCTAAAATTGAAGGTTTGTTTGGGAATTAGGCTTTTTATATAATAATAATCTCTCATGTTTCTTTTGAAAGTCCGGATTCATGAAGTCAATTGCTGAATTTCGGGTCTGAATTGTTGTCTAGAATTGGTCGCTTTTGTGTGGGTATACATGAATATCGCCCTTTTAATGACTAGATTCATTCCAGCATGGGCACGTCTATTTTAATCTTTCCTCCTTTGCATTGTACAAATAATTGAAGGCCCAATCCCAAAAAAAAATTTCAAACTTCAGACTTTATCCCAAAAATATTCATAATTTTTTTTTCTCCTAAAAAACCTCTAACTTTGGCCTTTGTCCAAAAAATATACACAATTTTTATTGTCTCCTAAAACATCTTCAACTTTTGAATTTGTCCCAAATCTACCAGTTCAATCACAAAAAACCTCAAAACTCATCTCGTAGAATTCCTGACGACCCCGACGTCGGCCATTTAGTTTTTGTCGAAACTCCAAGTGATTCTCAACCGTTGCCCGATTGTGTGGCTTTATCCCGAGACAATAACAACTCTTGTCATCGACTCCTTACCCGTTGATAGTTCTCGATGCTAATTGAGTCTCTCACCGAGGACCATCGTGCCGACTGTGCATCTGTTACAACAAACTGCCGCCGACCCTGCCTCTGTGATGACAAGCTGCTGCTGACCCTACCTCTGTGACGATAAGCTGTTGCCCCCAACGCTTTTTTGTGTCCACCATTTCGGTAAAGATTAGAAGTATAAGAAGAAGATTAGTTAGTATATTATTTTTACTGAAATTTGTATGTGAATTTATGGTAACTCAATTATATCTCGAAATGAATGAATGCAGCTGTAATGTGTTAAACATTCCCCCTCGAAACAATTGGAATTGCTTTTTGATTTTTGTCGAATAATCATAGGTTCTGTTCAATTGGGCGCGAAACATTTCTTTTTTTTTAATAATTGTGGTAAATTTGGGACAAAACCAAAATTTGGAAATTTTTTAGGAGACAAAAAAAGTTGTGGATATTTTTGGGACAAATACCAAAGTTTGAGATTTTTTTTTGGGATAAAATCAAAAGTTGAATTTTTTTTAGGAGACAAAAAAAAGTTATGGATATTTTTAAGACAAACGTCGAAGTTAGAAGTTTTTTTTTGGAATTAGTTCAATAATTGAAAGAGAATAATAAACTATCTTCCCAATCAACCAATTATCTTTTACTTTCTTGTTGCTCACCTGCCTATTCCATTGTGAGACTCAATTTCGAAGGTGAGATTGTTATTCAGATAAGCATGGCGCCTTTCTTGTCCGAACCCCTTTCCTTTTCTTTAAAAAAAGAAAAAGAAAAAGAAAAATCCACAATGAAAAAAAAAAGTCTCTTGATTTGCGGGAATCCATTGATTTTTTTCTTGCTCCTCCGGATGATGCTATTGGTGTCCGAAATTATTGATTGAATATTCCCTGCCTCGATCTTTTCTTCATGTCTCAACATGGAACGTTGACGCGTCCAAGATTATTGACCAGATTGACTCGAGCACAGTTTTGTTTACGACAAATTGATTCCCTGACTCGTCAACCCCTCCGATGTATTTCGGCTATAATGATCTTCAACATGTTTATTAACCAAAATTGCATGCAACCGTGGAAGTTCTGTTAATCAATTAAGAACCCTTTCATTTTAAGTCCATCCACCGTTGATCCGATTAATGAAGGTGGACACCATCCGCTTAGACCTATCTACCACCGATCCAATTAGACTGAATGCTGACATTTGAGCAATTTATGTTTTTTGTTTAGGGGATGGAGTCAGTCCCTAATTTTCTATGTGACAAATAATTAAATGAGATGTCAATTTTGTTTTGGTCGAAAAAAGTAATTTCATTCATACTAAAAAGTGGATGAATACATCAAAGGTGTTTATGAGCATAACACATCCCAAAGAACTTGTGGTGGGTTAGAAATCCAGTCAGGTGGGAGAGTTCTATGGAATTGAGCTTTGACAATGAAGTCAGCAAGCTTAATTTGGGTCCGTGCACATGGGCCAACCGCAAGCCTTTTACACTTGAAATCAAGTCTTTGCATTCTCTAATCAACGGTTGTACTTCCCATGAGACCAAATCTGTGCCTTGAAGCATTTTGACTAAAAGAGATACTGTCTGAGTACAAATCTATCTCTTTCACCACTTTCTCTGCAAACCAACGTGAGTTGAACGACTTCAAAGCATCCAACAGAGCTAGGGTTTCGACATGAAGGGGAGATCGGACATTCATAGACCTCACTGCTCCTTCAGTTAGCAGTCTAGAGGAGTCTCTGCATACCCACGACACTGCACCATCAGCTTCTCCCTCCATGTACGCTCCATCAATTTCGGCATGAAAGAGAGATGCCAAAATTTAAGTGTCAACACACGTCAAGATCTCACACTTCATTTGCAACGGCTTGCCGTGGACTTTTAGGTTCAATGTCCTCATCACCATTGTTGTGCTGAGACACCAACATCAGATCAAATATCTATAAGAAACTCCGATGTCTACATCTAAATATAGATCGAGAGAGTAAAACCCTTGAATCTTGACCTAAATTTAAATTGAGAGAGGAAAGCGACCTAAACTCGAAAAGGTTGTGGAGCCACATCACAAACATCCTTTCAATGGTGCTGACTGGACAAATAGTCAATTGATCTCCACATTCACCAAATTAGATGTAGCAATTTATTCAGGCATAGAAACTCTTAGAACAAATCAAAAGAGAAAAGACCGACAGACAAAGCAAAGAAAACAAAATTCAAAGATTAATGTAGGCTCAGCTGAGAGCCTAAAAATAAGAGAGCTTCAAAAAAGGGAAGAGAGAGGGGGGATATCTTCGAAAACGTCCGATAAAATTGAAGTGATACGAAGGAACAGAAATTCAGGCGATCGAACTTAATTATATTGATCCCTTTTGAGTTTTGGGAAGGTCTATTACAGATGAAGGTGCAAAGATTCAACGACATGTGCTATCTTCCCCTTTGCTTATTGGCTGCTTTTTTATTCAGCCTCTGCGCAATTTTCTGGCTTAAAAACAGGTGGATTGATGCCGGGTCTGACATTTTCGAATGAGCTCATTTCTAGAGATGAGGACCTCCTCCGTGACTTCGCTTGCGTTTTGTACAGGTGATCTTTTCTTTTACAAAGCTAGTTAAAATTAGCCAGCGGCGCTGAGGAGCAACTACATCTAGAGAAGGTTCATGAAATTGTTCAAGAAGCAGTTGAAACGGAGACCCATTTCGCCCGCGAGCCACTCCCGTGCCCGTTGATCGGCGTGTACTCGAGTCTAATGAGCCGGTACATAAAGTTCGTCGCCGCTGACCGGCTTTTGGTATATTTTTTTTCTTCTTTAACGTTCTTTCTATCGCTTCTACCGTGGTTGTATTTTCTATAACTTATTGATTCGTACTTTTAAATAAAGAAAAAAAATCGGATTGCTTTAGGATAACAAATGTCGTAGTCGGGGTATGTAGCAATCATTTTCAATCTAATCAGTGATGTTTGCAAAGGTATTGATTGGAGGGAAGGCATTGACATTTTTTTGTAGTGTCCCTTTTTTTTTTCATGTCTGATGAGTCCTTTTCCCTTTGTTTTGAGCCACTTACTTCATTGTGAAGTTTTGTTTATCTTAGGGTTGTTTCATAGGAAGAAACGTGTTCATGTGCTGATGATTCGAAGAAACATTTTCCTAAAATAAGGGACGAACTCGAATATGATTTTCGATGGCCCCAACGTGCTCGTTCTGCCGTCCGACTTATTGATTGTACCCTTTTGAGAAGGTTAATTGCATGTGAAGGTGCCAGATTCAACATCATGCGAGAAATGCAAATTGGATTGCACATTTAGGAACGAGTATAGTAACTGACATTTGAAATTTTTATGAGATCACTATAAAATGAATCGGGCGTTAAAGCGGCCAAATGAATTCGCGGCTTCACAAAATTTTATGCTACTCAATAATCACTTTCTAATCAATTTTACATAAACCATCTTACTTCAACATCATGGAAAATTTTACAATATCTGTCTAGCAACATGCCCGGATTGACGGGCGATTTTGGAGAGTTTGAGTTCAAATTGCCTAGCCGTCTCAATCATCTGGCTACCCTTCTATATTGAAAGTTACGTAGTGGACGGTCTCCGGCCAAAAGTAAACTAAGGCCCACAGCCTTAATTTTTCCACATAGTCAGTCCTGACGCCCCTGGTGCCGTCAAATAAGATAACGGAAACGTTCAATTTAGGAATATTTATATATATGGTCCTTTAATTTTAGTATAATATACAATCTAATCCCTGGACTTTTAATTTGTTTAATTTAATCCTTAAATTTTGATAAAATATGCAATTTGATCCATAAACTTTTGACTTGTTCAATTCAGCCCCTAAACTTTTAATGCATATTCCATGTAGCCCCTGAATTATAAAAAAATGTTCAATACGTATTTTTGTTAACTTAAGATCAGAGATAACGTTGAACATTTTTATATAGTTTAAGGACTAGATTGAACATGAACTAAAAGTTCAGGGATTAAATTAAACAAGTCAAAAGTTTAGGGCTCAAATTATAGATTTCGTCAAAGTTAATAGACTAAATTGAACAAATTAAAAGTTCATGAATCATATTATACATTCTGTCAAAATTCAGGGAATATTTGTTTCATTTTGAATTCAATTTACGTGAAGGTTCTTTACTCTCGATGCTTCACTGGCTCGCCAGTTCTTCTTTCTCCGTCATCTTCTTTATATTTGCGCATCCCCCTCGCCTTCTCCTCTCGTTATTCGTTGACCATCGAAGGCAAGAAAGTTCTCGTTCATAGCAATGTCTGGTCCGCAGTGCTGCGAAAACCCTCCGGCCCTCGATCCGAGCAGCGGAGCAGGATGCGTGGAGCAACTGGGTGGCCTCGACGCGTACGTTGTTGCCTCCCGGGACTCCGAGCTCGCCATCCTTCTCCTCTCCGATATCTTCGGTGCGTAATCTCGCGCTCGTGACAGTTCTGTTTCTTCTTTTCTGTACCTTTTTGGTTCTTGTTTGGTGTTTTCCAGTTTCTGGTTTGAGGTTGTGGGCGATGAGACCTGAGCTTAATTTTCATGGGGGGAGGTCGACTTTGTGGTGGGCAATCAATGGTAGACTTCAGTTTAGTTTTCTCTTTTCCTTCTTTTGTGAACTGCGTGTGTATTCATACTTTTCCAATTTTTTTCTTGACGCTTTCCTTCTTTCGTTGCGATCTCCAGTCTTCAAAGTCAGCTTCTGGAAGTCGTAATCTGGAAAGCGAACGGATTTTAGACCGAAAAACTCAACAACTGACATAATTTTCATACGAGACTTACTTGACTATTATACCTGATTACCATAACTTTCACTTTCAAATCAAAATTTTTCAATCTCTCACATGACTATTATTGCTTAAAAGACATATCCCAAAAAATATATTTTTTTTAAGTCACGAAACTCAAGTAATCGACTAAAAAGTTATCATATCCAAGTGAGCGTAGTATAAAAGTTATGGCAGTTAAAATGTCCTTATTCTGATTTGATTCGCTTTATTGTTGCCCAATAGTTGAGGCGTTGGCTGAGTTGGTGAAAATCTTGGGCCTTAAACAGTTAAACTGATGAGGTTTCAGGGTCGAATCTCTCGGCCGCGACTTGGGGGCTTGTCCAAAGGTATTGATCTTGTATCCCACCAATCTGAAGATTTAGTCCATTACACGTGGAAAACTTCGATTATAAAAAAAAAAAAAAGGTTGTATTGCTCAATTTGCTCCTTGTCATGTATATATAGTATTCTAATTTCATTAGTGTGTCTTGATGTTGCAGGGTATGAAGCTCCGAATTTTAGGTATGGACTATCAAGCACAGTAGATAAGCTGAGTTACTGGATATGCACTTCCTTATTCATGGCTTTTCTATAAATAAATAAAAAAAGGTCTCAATGCTTCTGAATTTGCAGGAAAATCGCGGACAAAGTTGCAGCTGCTGGTTTCTATGTGGTTGTTCCTGACTATTTCAAGGGAGATGTCTATGTACCTGAGAATCCTGAGAGGCCTCTAACGGTTTGGATAAAAGATCACCAAACTGTATGTTCTGTTTTCTCGTGTCTGAAAGTGCTTGTGGTCCTCATCTGTTGGTGATTGGGACTATTTAACAGTTTATGCATTCAACTCATCACTTCCTTTTTGTTAGAACTACTGGGATGTAAGTCCTTAGCCTTCTCTCACTTTCAGTAATGCAAGATCCCGGTTGATAGTACGCGAAAACTTTGAGATCATCGAAGTTTTATGGTTGTTGATATTCTTAATGTGCTAGTTCGACTGATCAGTGGATTGTGGCCTATGGCCTTTTTCCACGTCAATTTACCAGAAGAGCTTCTTGCTACTTTTGCAGGATAAGGGATTTGAAGATACCAAACCAATCATTCAAGCTCTTAAAAGCAAAGGCATATCCAAGATAGGAGCAGCAGGCTTCTGCTGGGGTGGTGTGTGAAGCATATCTTCGGACTCATCTTAAATTTTTTTCTCCGGACAACATTTCATCTTTTTGAAATGTCGTAATATTGTTCTTTATGCTGGCTTGTCTCAAATTTTCTTATCTCTTCAGCTAAGGTCGCGGTCGAGTTAGCTAAATGTGAGCTCATCCAAGCTGCTGTGCTACTCCACCCTGCATTTGTCACTGCTGATGACATCAAAGGTATGTCTATGCCATTTCACAACCACTGAGCATTTTGTTGGTGCACTTCCAATGACTAATTTCTTGATCTGATCGGTCTGTCGGCAGGGGTTAAGGTTCCTACTGCTGTGCTAGCAGCCGAGATTGACCATATGTCTCCACTTGAACTCATCAAACAATTTGAAGGGGTGCTTGCTGCTAAGCCCGAGGTAAGAAAGCCATTGCCTTTGATAATTCTGCTGTTGTGCTGGATGCAAGATGATTCAAAAAGTCGATGGTGCTTTACACGTTTGACAAACGGAAAATTGGTCTTGGAAAGATAAGTTTCTTCTTGTAAGCAGATACTCGACGAGGAATAGGTAGCGTAGTCGCATCTCTCCATTGTCTGACATGAAATCCGAATGTGTTAAGGACTCCAATGGCCATTCAAAGACAAAACAAGACAGGGCAAAGCTTTTTTTATCAGATGCAAATATCCTCAATTCCTTAACGTCAACCTGTTTGTTTTGAATGGCGGCTCTTCCATACAACTCTTCAGTGTCAGAGCCTCTCGTATGAGAACTTTCAAAATGATTCTTTCTGATTCTTGTCGTGCAGGTTGACGGGTTTGTGAAGATCTATCCCAAGACTTCTCATGGATGGACAATAAGATACAAGGCTGAAGACGAAGCTGCTGCGATGGAGGCTCATTCAGACATGATACAATGGTTGGTGAAGTATGTCAAGTAAGAAACGAGGTCACGCCTTCAGTAAATTGGAAGTAGGATGTGATCCATACAGTACGATGTACGAGTTGTCAGGTAATATTATTTCATGTGGTGTGATATGTAAGCGCTGTGAAGAACAATGTTGAATGCAGAGCTCCTAAATTCTTAGCTTTCAGTGTAAGAGCTCTAGTGCAAAATAAGAAAGATGTCGACTGTCTACTTCTTATGACCGAATCCTTCAGTTCACTTCAAAATTCAGTGATGGACTTCCTCAGATGAGTAGGCTGTTCAACGTCAGATGTTACCATAATTCGAGTTTCCATACAAAGTTAGTTTTGTGAATTTCGATGTGGTTACTTTAAGTGAGTGACACGAGAGACGAGTCGGTCGGAATTGGATTGTCGGTGATTGGATCGGACCGTTGAAGTCCAGGGTATGGGCGGCTGTGACCATGGTATGCCGCCGAGTAGTGGAGGTATGATCGTTCCTGAATCCTGATGGATCGCTCGAGTGTTGTGGTGGAGTTGTAAGTCAATCTTCATAAAAAATGATTTATGATTTTATAGAAGCATATATTATCTTTTGGAATTTAGCATTAATTATTGTCTAGAGTCAAAACATTCTTTGATAATTAAATTTTCAATACGGCATAAAACCACAGAAAATGAGAACAAATATTTTAATTTCGGGAAAAGTTCAAATAAATGACTAATCTTAGGCTCTTTTCTAAAAATAATTTCTCAAAATAAGATTCAAAGGCGATGTTAGCTCAAATAAGGGTTTTTTTGATTTTATAGAAGCATAGAATATCTTTCGGAATTAAGCATGAATTTTTGTTTAGAGTCGAAACACTCTTTGGTAATTAATTTATCAATACAGCATAAAACCAGGCCTAATACAACAAAAAAAAACCCTTCAAATTTAGCATTTGTGATAATTATATAAAAATAAAATTGTCTCATAAAAACTCTCAACTTTTACTTTTGTCCAAATTCTACTGATTTAACACGCACAAAAAAAAATCTTCAACTTTAGCATATGTCCTAATTATATCTGAAACTTTTTTTTTGTCTCATAAAAATCCTCAACTTTTTTCCCAGTGCAACCACCGTCAGTCTTCTGTCCATAATCACCATTTCTTAACCCTACGTGGTTCGAATTTTCTCGCTAAACTTTCCAATGAATCTTCAAATTTAGAAATAGTATGTTTTAGAGGCGACAATATTTTTAGACTACTCGCCCAAATATCTCCATGCCTAATCATTCTTTGGACTTTTGAGTATTGAAGAAAATACAAAACGCGTTGTCTTGAGTGAGAAGTAAACAACAGAAGAGAAATTCAAGGGTTTTTTCATGTTAGCTTTGCTGAGGTGTAGTTCATTAACGACGTGAAAATGCTACGTATGACTAATTAATGAGGATTATGGATGAAAAGTTAACGGTGGTAGAAATGAGACAAAAATAAAAGTTGAAAGTTCTTTATGAGACAAACTTGGCTAGGGGCCTAGTCCATCCTAAAACAACATGTCTACAATAGGGGGTCTTGCTCTTATATGATTCATGTGAACCCACTTGAAACCACGCGTGTGAAGCCCATAAAAAGAGTATTCAAGTAACCAAAGAATGTGGTGATTGGAGTTGTTTCAATTATGAATCACTCAAGAAGATATCTCAAGTAGATATGTGATTCGAGGATAGTCTATGTCGTCGATCTGACAGGCTGGGGAAGTGACTGCAGAGACGAGAGTACTCAAATAAGATGTAGTAGCTACTTATAGGCTTATAGGATGACTGTCACGACCCTCGAATTTTTGAGCGGGAATATGCTCTCGAGTGTGAAGGTTAATGGGTCGTCCTATCTAGTCGGACATTGGCCTCTCCCAAGATCCGTTACCCAAGTTGCAACGGAGGTATACGTGATCAACCTTCACTGTGGTCTAGTGACATGTGATACGTGTGCATGTTAAGGAGTCGCCATCAATTGTTTCTTGGAAGGTACGATTAGAAACCCTATCGAATAGTTAGGGGCTTCTATTCGATTATGCGAGAACAAGATAAATGTGATCGGGGACTTAGCTACGCCAACTGTCAAAGACGACACCCTTTCGGTACCTAAGTTGATTGAATTATTTAACCTTAAGATTTTATGCAGATGAGTGGGGTACGAATCCAAAATCAAGGAGTTCATGTAGATAGGAGTGACTACCCTAGCACTCACAATCAGTAAAAGAAGGTATGCAAATCAAGGATCCAAGACACGCGGATAAATCACATAAATACAACATGACATCCCTAGTAAGGCCCTATTGACCTAGAGAAGTGTCAATCATGGCTTAAGCGTGATTTGGACATGATTCACCCATGAAGAGCAGAATCATAGTTCTGAAGAAATTTGGGACGATTTGCCCAAAAATGGAAAAATCGTCATTTCAAAAGAAATCTGGAATTAAAAGGGGTCGAAAATAAGGTTGATCATCAAATTGACCCATTTCCTATTTTTCGGCAATTTTTGGTATTTTTCAGAATTTTAGAAAATGATTTACTCTTTGAGGAGTAAAATCGTCATTTCAAGATGAGGATGGGACGTAAAAATTCTAGACATAAGGATTGGCCAGCCACCTGACCCATCACCTAATTTTGGCAATTTTTACAACTCAATTGGAATAGGAGAGACGATTTACCCTTTGAGGGGTTAAATCGTCATTTCAGAAAAAAGGATGAGACTCGAAAACCTAAGCAGAAGGATTGGCCACCTAAAGGACCCCTAATCCTGATCTAGGCATTTTCGACCTATCTCATATACAAAGCAAAATCGATTTACCTTTAAATGGCAAAATCGTCAATTTCTAGAAGAACAGATATGAAAATAAAAAAAAATAGGATTGACTAGTTGTCTGTTATCATTCCTCAATATTTGAGAATTTTTGGAGTGTTTAGGAATTTTCTACAATTTTTCCTATTTTTTTGGGATTTTTTAGGATTTTCTAACATTTTTTAGAATTCTCTAGAAAATTTTTGATTTTTTTATTTTTAAAAATGTCTTTCTTTTTTTTTTAAGAAATTATTCGGACCAAGTCGACCAGACCCACGCGAACCGGATACCCGAACTAGACTCGGACCTGCGTGGAGACTAGCCTTGACAAGACGCCGTGTTGATTTTTTTTTTAATTATAATTTTTTAAACCTTTTCTGATTGTTCGAAAATATAATGTCTAATCCTCCGGTCCAAACTTGCACACGTGGCTAAGTCACCGCCCTTGGATCAGCTTACCAAAATCTACGGTTAGGATCGGTCGGTGACTAATCTTATGTCGTTCGATCAGATTACTAAAATCGACAGTCACGAATAGAAGGGTCGAATTGATCTGAACCGTCCATTTACACTAACCTAAATGACGCCGCTCGACCACTAACCTAAACGACACCATTTACACATTTTTTTTTATTTTATGATTATAAACTAATATCTAATATCACTCACTTACGCATGGCCGAGTTGGTTAAGAGATGGACTATCCCTTGTTAGGTCCTTGGTTCAAATCTCTTAACTAGTGCTCCGTGACTTAAGTGGGGGTCGCGGCCGGTGGTTGTCATGCTAGTCCCTCCGAAGAGTAGTCGAGGTGCGTGCAAGCTGGCCCGGACACCTCGGTCATAAAAAAAAACTAATATCTAATATCCTAATTACTAATCGAACGTCTACTAAAATTAGACTCAATTAATCTTAGCCGCCTGATCCATTTGCTGACTCAACCTAACAGGCTAACGGCTTGGCCAACTCAACGCTAGCCTAGACCAATCATGTGACGCCACCTAGACATTTTGATTCGTTGACCTACCACGTTAGCTTCGTCTTCAACCTCTCGACGGTAACTAAATGGATGACCGAGACTTCTCTGACGTCGATCAATGACCAAACATTGACCAAATGACATGAAATTACCCTCGTTTGGCTTGTCTCACTCTCTAGTTTAACATATCTAAGAATCAAGCAATTCTATTCGCAAAATCACAAGCAACGAGCAAAATGTCGGGTACGACCATGAAAGTTCATTCACACGATTTACACAGAATCAGGTCAATCCAATCACAAAGAAACACGAGAGGAGATTCATAACACTCACCTCGAGCTCCGATTGAGCTTACATGACCCAGATTTGGCAAGCAAAATTGAAAAATGCTTGGCTAATGTGACATTCTAATTTTTCCTGTTATTTCGAGACTTATCAATGAGAATGTATCTAATGAAGTATTTCAGTCATATCTCACTCGGATCTGATCAATCTCGAGTTAATTGACCAAGAGGGAAAGGCTAACGTGAGACAAGGTACGTGGATCTCGGGAACTCGAATAGGAAATGGCACTTTGACCATAAGGATTGTCGAGGGGACATTTACAGCCATAAGATGTCGATCTAAGAACGATTAAGGAATGCATTGCTAGCGTTATACGAATGGAACACGGGTGATGCTGCTTAACAAATGCATAATTTGCAAGATTTTCCTAAATTGAACGATGACGATCGAGACCATCGAAACTAGTAATAGACCCTCGCAATTATATGACAACCAAAGTCGCCATAAACTGACGAGCCCTAAGTGCGATGAGAATTACAGAGTCGATACACGTAACATCTACAAAAGCCGCCCATCAATGCGGGATAGTTTGGAACTACATTTGATAGAGGAATGGTTCAGAGGCGAGTCTCGAAATTGAAAAATGGAGAATCAAGAATTCCAACATTATATTTGGATTGGACGTTGCCATATCGAAGAAAATTTGAATTAGCAAAACGACGTTCCGGATGTCGAGGGTGAAATTACCGTTTTCCCCTCAAGTCTTGGCCTTGCATTTATAAATGAATAAGGGCATTTTGGTCTTTGACACCACCCCTAGCTGCCGAAAATTTGAAGAAACATTGGCCATTGGATGAGTTAATTATGAGCTAAGAAACAAGTGTCAATGGATGGTGGATTAGCATTAATTAACCAGCTTTTAACCTACGATTCCTCTCCTTTGATCATCAAAAATTGGTGTGTACACTCCTTCATTGTGCTTAGCCGAACACCGTCTTCTCCATAGCCATGCTCACCTCTTCTTCTTCTTCTTCTTCAAACCAAGAACACCTCCAGCCGACCGGATTCTATCCGCCACTTCGCCACTTCCGAGCGCCACTTCCGGCGACCTCCAGCCTTCGAACCGACCACCAACATCTTCCTCAACCTCTTGCCGACCAGCTACAACTTGAATCAAGTCGTTTGACCACCTGAGGAGCTCCGGCCAACCATTTCCCCGGAAGTCAATGGATTTCGTCACAGCTGAAGGTAAGTCACCGTTTGAGCTTCATAGGGCTTCGATTTGCCTCAAATTTCCAGCCAATATTTGTAGACATCTAGGGCACTTGTATACTGAGTTGTAGTGAAAAATTTGACTAAGTTTGATGAAGTTTTGATGTCAAATTGGTGCTGTGTTTGAAGGATAAATTCTGACCCGGCGAAGACCTAGGGAAAACCGAACCTATTCGAGCACTTCCGGGCGTCACCTTGACTTCAAACTTTCGGTGGGGCTTCTTGATATCTAGAACTATATGTTAGCAAGTAGTTTAGTTGATAATTTAAGATTTAACAATAGTTTAGGGGCTGATTAATCGGGTACCAAACAGAGCCGAAAAAACCCTGTTTTGGTTCTGTTCTTGCCGAGCCCTTAGGGGCTGTTCATGGTGTAATCGAGCTCTAATTTCATCGTTGAAGCATATGAGAATATCAATTGATATGTCAATAAGGTTTTTGCTTAGTGATTCGATGGTTAGACAAGGAAAAATTGATGAAATGGATGGAATTCTATTAGGTGTGAAGCTGCCCTGTTTTGGACTCTTTAGGGATGAATTGTTGAAGTGCTTGGAAGGAAATTTTTGTTGATTTTAGCTTAAGGTAAGGAGTCTCTAAACCTTGGCTAGGAGGAATGCACTCGACTGGATGAATTAGATGTGAATTGGGTTAATTTTCGTGAGATTATTATGCGTTTATCCAATGTTCGTCATTGTGGATTGATGATTGCTTGAATGCTTGCTAAATGCATATGCCTTGTGTCGGTTGCCACTCTTGAGTGATGAAATTGTTTGCCTCGCATGCTATAGAATGTTAGCTCAATGCATGAGCTTGTACTTGATCATAAAGTCTTGATTTGAAATGAATTCTGGCATGCTTGAGAACTTGTGATACCCTAAGGCGTTGAAAAGCGAGGTTGTGATGGTTGGCACCCTAATGCGTTGAGACGCGAGGTTGTGATGGTTGGTACCCTGATGCGTTGAGATGTAGGGTGGTATGAAGTAATGTCCTGATTCATTGAGACCCGTGACGAAATGGAGTATGTGTCGACACAGGCTTGGAAAGGCATTTGAAAACCTGATGCGTTTACGCGGGTTTGTCAATTTGATGGTCTCAGGCGTAATGACGCGGACCGAGCCTGAGGAGTTTGAAATGCGGGCGTGATTCATGGGAAAGTTTTGAAGGATGGAATATGTGGTTTGATTTAGTATCTCTTGCCTGACTTGGTTAGAAAGTTATAATGCCATGATTGCTTGATTGACAGTCGCTTGCATCCTGTCTTTTTATGACCGATGAGTGCCTTAAGTTGTTGTTTGTGTATTCTTGTTCATGATTGCATTCTTTTGGGTGTACTGTCAGCCTGACCTAGGGTTAGGACTTATCTTACAAAGATGTCAATCTCACCTCGTCGTAGGACCATATTTTTCAGACCTTAAGTCTTGAGGATGCTGCCGACTTGATTGGGCGATCCGAAGGAAATGACAACATATTTTGATGAGTTTCCAAATGGTGGGGTACGATGTATGTTAGGAAGTGTACAGTGGTCTAGGTCGACAAGGGCGGTAAAGATTGGAAATCGCATAGGTTTGAGGCCTGGTTTCGTAGGGTAGGCAAGGTTACCACTGGTCCGTTGAAGTCCATGGAGGTGCCTCGTGGAGTTATCCCTAGCTAGTGTCATCCCACTTGGGATTCTGTAGAGGTAGAAGTGTCTGTCGCTAGTTCAAGAAACATGCCTGAGAAGGCCCCAACCTTGGAGGACACTGATGAGGTGATTGTGCTCGAGGCCTCAAAGGACGAGTTGGGGGACGAAACTATGGAGGACACTATAGATGTACGCTCCGAGATTTTCTTGGTTTACGAGCCTACTGAGGATGCTGAGGAGACTGACGGTTCCAACAACTCGACCTAGGTGTTTCCTGACTTACTTCATAGTCTTTTGGTGATGACCTCGTTGGACTGTTTTCTTTTGGAGACTTAGTATGGTTGTCTTTTGATTAGGTTCTGATGCCACGACCCATCAGAACGACTAGTTCACTTGCACTTTTGTAAGAACTCGTGATGTTATGTTATTTATATATATGATGTTCTCGTTATCCAAGTCCCAATTTGTTTATGTACGGAGGAGTGCGCGTTTTTGCTTCTGCATGCCTTTTCTTTTATACATCTCTCGATAAGTGAATCTTGGGACTCGAGAGTTTAGTCAAGGGAGTTGCACGTTCGTGCTTCCGAGGGCGCGAGGCATGACAGCTATGGCGAAAAGTTTGAAGGCTCAAACACGGTTTATTATGCAAAATCAAGACAAAAATGGAGTGCGATCATGGTCAGAGTAGTTCAAGGAGCAAAATGCACACCTAAATTGGAAGAATGATGGTCGAATGTGAAATCCACCATTGATACATAGTTGGAATCTCGAGAGAGAAAACACCTATTTTTTCGAGGTCTGCGAAGGCGAGGTTGGTGGTGATCGCTTCCTTGGAGATTAGGCAACCTTCCGGTGACACTCAGAAACTTCGGTTTGGCCTAGAATCCTAACCAGTGGTTCAACGATTCGAGCTCAAGTCTTCGACAATGGCAATGGAAGGCGATCTCTCTCTCTCTCTCTCTCTCTCTCTCTCTCTCTCTATTCTGTTATCCCTCAGAATGATAATGGGGCTCCTATCCCCCAAAACGAGTGAGTTTTGATCAAAATACTCTTCCCGAATGATCAAGCGCGTGGGATAAGGGAAGTCGGTGACCTCGCACGTGCAGACATGTGCAAAATGGTCAGCGATGATCGGCCATCGCTAGGGATAATTTGGCCAATTCATTTAGGCCCGCCGGTGACCAAATTTTGCGCGAATTCAATCTGAGTTTGATCCTGCATTTGAACGAAACTGGCTGTGGCACATAACAGCCTCGTCGGCGCGATTCCCACGATGTCGGACTAGTCACGATTGACGTTAGACACCGTGGCTGTTGACACGTAATTTTCGATTAGTCTTTTCAGTTTATTTTTAGAAAATTCATAAAAAGTTGAAAAATTCCAAAATCAACTTTGGTAATATTGGCCAAGCCAAGGAACCATTTTTGACAAAAAAAATAATTTTTCATATTTTTTGATATTTTCAAAAACTAGAAAAATGCATGAAAAATCAAGAAAAATAGCATTTGAGGTCCCACAAATATGGAAAAATAGTTAATATTTTTATTTTTATTTTCTTGTCTTCTTGATGTCAAAAAAAGTCAAAATTCAAGTTCAATGTTATGTGTTCCTTTGTTACACGAATAGTTGAATTTGGTTAAAAAATGTCAATTGAGTCTTTTAATTTATAATTTTAGCATTTTGAGAGTCTCGTCATTCAATCTGATTGTCCTTCATTTCAATTTAGTCCAATTATTTGCGCAAATTACTCAATTGCATGAATTAAGTAAAATTGCACACTTAATTGCAATTTAGTCCTTGAATTTGGGTACAATTGAAATTAATTTTAATTCAAGGACCTCCTTCATAAATTGGAACAACTACCCAATGTTTTTCACCATTTTGGATCGATTGGCATATGTGATTTGGTCCAATTTGATGATTTGGGCCATCAATTTCATAATTTTATGAATTCCAATTAAAAATAAATTTGGGGTTTTCATATAAATTGGCAAGAACTTTTGAGAAAAATCACATTTTTAGATAATATCCATGTCCTAAGTTCGATTTTGAGGCTTAATTGTGAAAATTCCCCATGAATTTTGATTAATTTTGGGAAAAGTCAAGTTGAACCGGTTCTGACCAGTCGGACCGATTGAACTGGTCCAAACTGTGCATCGTCTTCCCCAAAATCGTGCCATTTTCAAACACTTGCATGCTGAATTTCAACAAGGAAATTGAGGGCCAATCTGGACATAATTGAAAGGATTATGGAGGGCGTTTGCTTCCACACACTTCAGGACGAGTCGATTGAGACCACTCTTGTCACCAATGATCGTCGGGGACTAACGGAATTGACTGGTCAAGGTCGTGGACCTGCAAAAGTCAACATTTCTCAAATACAGACCAAATCCATCCAAATTCGCGTG
This sequence comes from Rhodomyrtus tomentosa, assembly GCA_028455895.1. Taxonomy (NCBI): domain Eukaryota; kingdom Viridiplantae; phylum Streptophyta; class Magnoliopsida; order Myrtales; family Myrtaceae; genus Rhodomyrtus; species Rhodomyrtus tomentosa. The sequence goes on along the minus strand of JAPCWY010000003.1, from coordinate 38,778,052 downwards.
AAATAGGGAATGCCGTAGAACCAAATGGAGCCAAATGGAAGCCCAACTGATTTCGTCGTCGTCCGATGACCTAAGAGCACATGAGGCGTCTGAATCGATATCCCTCGTTCGGCGCCAAATTTCAAAAAGGAGGATATAACCTTCAAGGGCTGGAGAGAGGAAGTAGAGGTCGGCATTCTGTTTCTGGAGATTAACAGAATCGAGAGAGAGAGAGAGAGAGAGAGAGAGAGAGAGAGAGAGAGAGAGAGAGAGAGAGAGAGAGAGAGAGAGAGAGAGAGAGAGAGTGAGTGAGGAGGAGGTGCTAGGGACTCGTTGTTCTATTCGCTTGGTCTAATTACTTGAGCGAGGGTAAGGGAATTCAAGCAAGCTGTCGGCATCATGGTTCAAGATCTTTGGAGTGGAGGTGATCTTGATTTGGGAATTGAAGACTCTGAAACTTCTTGGCCCAACACGATTACATTTAGCCTTGCAAATTCCGAACGGGTTTAGGGATGATGAGCTCCGAATGGGCTCAAATTTGGTTAGCTGAAGCGAAATGGCGTCCTGATCAATACACATGGCTTATAGCCATGTATTGCGATGGATTTTGGACATTCGACATTGTCTTTATGGACTTTTAGGCCTTTTTCTATTTTAGATGAATTTTTATTAATTAAGGATATTTTCATCTTTTTGCCCTTTTAAGGTTATCACAATATATAAAGGTGCTTATGAGTTTCTAACAACATTAATCCATAATTTTATGCAGATAGTTTTTCTCTTCTTCGAGTTCTCTTAAGGACTAGATCTTATCAAGGTTTCCTTGTGGCGATTGATTTAACTTATCGAGCAAGGTCGCGAATTCTCTTGTTCGTGGCATCTATAGCTTGGATTGATTGACACAGGTTCGTCAACAGGTCACGTTTATACCAAGGTTACCAATCACAAGTTCGATTGGGGGTCAAGGTTCGCAATTCGTAATTCTTGAATTTTTATAGAACGGTCAGTTTCTACAGTGATTCACATCATTTGGTATCAGAGCTGGTTCTACAAGGTAGTTTTCTTACTTTTACTAATTTTATTTCAGTAATTTAGGGTTTATAGAATTGGGGATTCGTTATTAATCGAATTAGGGTTTTGAATTGTTATTTCTGCCATATCAATTTTGATTTAGCATTTTTTTGTCCTAATTGTTTTGATTGTATTGAGTTCGTAAAAAAAAAAGTTTCGGCAAGAAAAAAAATTCAGTGAAAAAAACGAAATAAAGGTATCAGTAAAAAAAAATCGAACAAAAAAATAAAAAAATCGAAAAAAAGGCTGAAAAAAATCAAGAGGACGACTCATTTCTTTATTTTTATTATTTTTTATTGTTAGTTGGATCGAATAGAAAAACAAAAGGTAGTAGAAATCGAATCTGAATTCAAATCTAGTAAAAGTTGTTAAATTAAACAGTCTATTGTTGAATTGATCTTGCTTTGTGGTTTAGTCGACTGTTCTGAGGAGCTTCCGAGACTGGAATTCTAGTCTAATAAAGAGTTTGAAAGAAGGAAATGAGAGGAAAAAGGCAAGAGTGTGTGAGCTTAATTGAGGGGAGAAAAAGTCGAAATTGAGTTAAACACGAAGAAAGTGATAAACACCTTGAGCGAAACACGTGATGGAGTGTTTGGTGAGGTTTCTTTTATTTCTAACATTTCCTTGCAGGTTTAGAGAAAAGAAAAAAAAAATCATATCAGGCTGGGAAAGCGTAAATCAAAGGGAGGATAGCACCAATCTAAGGGATGATGCGATTTTAGCAAGCATCCAACAGTTGACCTTACAACTTGAAGCACTTAGTAACAGAGTTATGAGGCGTGAGAAGAGGCTTGATGGTGATCGAGAGCCACCACGAGAGATGCCACAAAATCAACAAGAGGAGCCTAGGGTATTGCCTCGATGGCAGCAGTAATTTGACGATGGATATGTGTCCGATACAGAAGATGACCGAGATGACAGGTTTGGGAGGAGGAACGGACACTGAATTAGACATCGAGAAGATAATGAGCTTGGCAATAACAAGATGAAGATTCCATCTTTTCAAGGAAAGAATGATCCTAATACGTATGTAGAATGGGAGAAACGAATGAAGATGATATTTGATTGCCAGCAATATTCAGAGTTCAAGAAGGTAAAAATTGCAACTATTGAATTCACTAATTATGCTATAATTTGGTGGGATCAACTTGCAAATAACAAGAGATGCAATGGTGAGAGGCCGATAGAAATGTAGGATGAAATAAAAGCGTTGATGAGGAGACGCTTTATACCAAGCCATTATCATCTAGATTTGTTCTATAAATTGCGAAATCTCACACAAGGTAACAGGAGAGTGGAAGAGTACCATAAGAAGATGGAGATTGCCATGATCCGTGCTAATGTGGTGGAGAATCGTGAAGCCACAATATCACGATTTCTGTATGGTTTGAGTCGAGACATACCGAGGGTGGTAGAGCTGCAGCATTATGTTGAATTGGAGGAATTAGTGGATAAAGCCATCAAAGTTGAGAGGCAATTGAAATTGCGCCGAAATTACAAGAGTGATGGAGGTTTAAGCTCGACTTTGAAGCCCAATTGGAAGAGAGATGAGAAGCCGAATTGGAAGGGGAACAACTCCAAGGTTGAAACTTCAAAGGAGAAGGAGAAAGATGATAGAGTTGGTTCAAATCCGGCCTTAGGTAAAACTGAAAATCCAAATACTAGAACTCGTGAAATTAAATGTTTCAAGTTTTTAGGAAGGGGTCATATGGCGAATCAATGCCATAATAGGAGGGTGATATGACTGGACTTGGAGATATTCAATCTGAAAGTGACAGGGAGGAAGAGGATGATGTCATGCCGTCATTGGAGGACTATAGTGATGTTGAGAATCCAATCAAGGGTGAATTGATGGTGGTTAGGCGTTCTCTTAGTGTGCAAGTCAAGGAGGGGGAGCATCACCAGCAACATGATTACTTGTTCCATACAAGATGCTTGGTAAATGGTAAGATTTGTGGTTTAATTGTTGATGGAGATAGTTGCACAAATGTAGCAAGTTGTACTATTATGGAGAAACTAGGATTGAAAACTACAAAGCACCCTAGACCATATAGACTTCAGTGGTTGAATGATAGTGGTGTAGCGAAAGTATCGAAGCAAGTCTTAATTTCATTTGAGATAGGGCGATATAAGGATGGAGTGGTATGTGATGTTGTACCTATGCATGCAGGACATTTTTTACTTGGTAGACCATGGCAATATGATAGGTGGGTACATCATGATGCGTCCACTAATCAATATTCAATGGTGATGAATCAGAAGACTCACACTTTGGTACCAATGACACCTACTGAGGTGTATGAAGACCAACTAAAGCTACAATGTGAGGTTGAGAGAGAGAGAGAGAGAGAGAGAGAAAAGGTGAGAAAACTAAGGGCTTGCGTGGAGAGTCTGAGACGCATTGAAGGAGAGGTTGAGAAGAACAGAGTGGTAAAAGCAGAGGGAAAAAGAGAGATAAAAGAAAAGAGAAAAAAAATATATGCAAAAACGAGCGAAGCGATGAGAGCTTTGATTCTGGACCAACCTATGCATGTGCTTTTGTACAAGGAGGCTCTGTTTAATACTAATGATCTTAATTCTAGTTTGCATAGTTCTGTCGCGTCTTTATTGCAGGAATTTGAAGATAACTTTTTCGACAAGCTTTCTGGAGATTTACCACCAATTCGAGGCATAGAGTATCAAATTGATTTGATTCCTGGTGTGCCATTACCTAATCGACCAATATATTGAAGCAATCCCGAAGAGACAAAGGAATTTTAGTAGCAAGTTAGTGAATTACTGGAACGATGATATGTGCGAGAGAGTCTTAGCCCATGTGTTGTTCCTATTTTGTTAGTGCCAAAGAAAGATGATACTTGGCGAATGTGTGTTGATTATCGAGCAATCAACAATAATATGATAAAGTATCGGCATCCCATTCCTAGATTAGATGATATGTTAGATGAGTTACATGGAGTTTGCATATTTACTAAAATTGATTTGAAAAGTGGCTATCATCAGATTAGGATGAAAGAATGGGATGAATGAAAAACTACATTTAAGACCAAATATGGATTGTATGAGTGGTTAGTCATGCCATTTGATTTAACTAATGCACCTAGTACTTTCATGCGACTTATAAATCATGTTATGTGAACTTTTATTGGTCAATCGTGGTTGTCTATTTTGATGGTATCCTGATATATAGTAGGAGTCTTGATGACCATATTGAACATGTGGGTTTTACATGGGGAGAAGAGCAAGAAAGAGCATTCGATCTGTTGAAGGATAAGCTAACTAATGCACATTTGTTATCTTTATCGAATTTTAGTGCTACTTTTGAGATAGAGTGCAAGGCTTCTAGTACATAAATTGGAGCCGTGTTGATGCAAGGAGGACATCCCATAACTTATTTCAACGAGAAATTAAGTGGAGCAACATTGACTTATCCAACTTATGATAAGGAGATGTATGCGTTGATGCGAGCTTTGGAGACTTGACAACATTACCTATGGCCAAAGGAGTTTGTGATCCACACCGACCATGAGACCTTAAAGTACTTGAGGGGCATCAAAAGTTGAATAAAAGATATGCCAAATAGATGGAGTTTGTTGAGACTTTTCCATACGTAATCAAGTACAAGAAATGTAAGGAACATGTAGTAGCCAATGCACTTTCTCGAAGGTATGCAATTCTAACTAGTTTAGGAGCAAAGTGCCTAGGTTTTGAGCATATCAAAGAGTCATATACTGATGATGATGACTTGAAAGAGTGTTTGAAGCTTGTGAGCATGCTACGTTTGAAAAATTCTATAGGCATGATTGCTATCTCTTTCGTGAAAACAAGTTATTTTTGCCTAGATGATCTTTGCGAGAGTAGTTGGTGCGAGATGCACATAGTGGTGGTTTAATGGAGCATTTTGTAATCAATAAACTTATGAAGTGCTGTACGAACACTTTTATTGGCCACACATGAAGCGAGATGTCACACATATTTGTGAGAGATGCATTGCGTGCAAGCCAGCTAAGTCTACAACTAAACCACGTGGCTTGTATACACCTTTGCTTATCTCGACGCATAATTACGTTGATATTTCTATGGATTTTGTGTTAGCATTGCCTAGGTTTAAGCATGGTAGGCATTCTATTTATGTGGTTGTAGATCGGTTTTCAAAGATGGCCCATTTTATACCTTGTCATAAATCCGATAATACATCACATGTTGCTATTTGTTCTTTGTGAGGTTGTGCATTTACATGGTATGCCTAAGTCCATTATTTTTTTATCGAGATACTAAATTTCTTACCTACTTTTGGAAAACATTAGGGAAGAAATTAGGTACACAGCTTTTATTTTTCTACTACATGTCATCCACAAATTAATAGTTAAATTGAAGTAGTTAATAGAACTTTAGGGACATTGTTGCGTGCTATCATTAAAAAGAACATTAAATCTTGGGAAGATTATTTACCGTATGTTGAGTTTGCATATATCAAGAGCGTGCATTCTGCTACTAAATTCACACCTTTGAGGTTGTACATGGTTTTAATCCGTTAACTCCGTTAGATTTAACCCTTTTGCCTATTGATGAGTGTGTGGATTTAGATGGTGCTAAGAAGGTCGAATTTATGAGGAGATTGCATGGAAAGACGTGACTAAATATTGAGCACAAGACAGAGCAATTTGCAAAGCAGGCTAACAAGGGCAGTAGGAAAGTAGTGTTTGAACCAGGCAATTGGCTTTGGGTTCATATGTGTGCATGGAGCGTTTTCCCGAGCGGTGGTGTTCTAAGTTATTACCACGAGGGGATGGACCATTCACGGTGTTGGAGAGGGTCAACGATAATGCTTACAAGCTTGATCTTCCAAGTGAGCATGGTATTAGTGTTGCTTTTAATGTTACTAACCTAACTCTTTTCGATGCAGGTGATGATTTGAGGGCAAATATTTTGCATGGGGGAGGGAATGATGTGGGCATCGAACCATATCGAGGAGGAGGTGCTAGGGACTCATTCTATCCGCTTGGTCCAATTACTCGACCGAGGGTGAGGGAATTCAAGCAAGATGTCAGCGTCATGGTTCAAGATCTTTAGAGTGGAGGTGATCTTGATTCGGGAATTGAAGATTCTGAAACTTCTTGGCACAACACGATTACATTTAGCCTTGCGAATTCCGAATGAGTTTAGGGTTGACGATCTCAGAATGGGATCAAATTTGATCGACTGAAGCGAAATGGCGTCTTGATCAATACTCATGGCCTATGGCCATGAACTATGATGGATTTTGGCCGTTCGACATCGTTTAAATAGACTTTTAGGCCTTTTTCTATTTTTAGGAGAATTTTTATTAATTAAGGATATTTTCGTCCTTTTGCTCTTTTAGGGTTAACACTATATATAAGAGTGCTTATGAGTTTCTGATAACATTAACCCATAATTTTATACATAGTGTTTTCCTCTTCTTCGAGTTCTCTTGAAGACTAGATCTTATCAAGATTTCCTTGTGGCAATCGATTCAACTTATCGAGCAAGATCGCGAATTCTCTTGTTCGTGGCGTCTATAGAGTGGATTGGTTGACACAGGTTTGTCAACATGTCACGTTTATACCAAGCTTACCAATCACAAGTTCGATTGGGGGTCAAGGTTCGCAATTCGTAATTCTTGGATCTTCGTAGAATGATTAGTTTTTGCAGTGATTCACATCAGAGAGAGAAAGAGAGAGCTCGCTCTCCGACTCCCGTCGTTGAGAGCTTGAGCTCAGTCTGTGAGCAACTCGAGGCGAAGATCTAGGCCATATCAAGCCGCCATTCCACTTAGAGAAACTTGCTGGAGTTCTAGAGAAGCGATCGCACTCCTCTAATCAGCTCGACATCACCGGAAAAAGGTATATCTCAAACTCGAGCTTTCAACTGAGCTTTAATAGCGGATCTTATTTCCGATCACGTCCGTCAAAATTCATGTGTGCATTTCACATCTAGAATGACACTAAACATGTTTGATTGCATTGAAATCAAGTCAAACATTGCTTTTTAACCCATTGCCATTGCCGATTCAGTCGAATCTTGTCTAGGTTATCCTAAACCTAACCAGGTCAATCTGACCTGCAGATAAGTCTCCTGAACTTACGACGAAGCTATTCTGTGATTGAATTTGATTGTTGTACTCTATATGGTGAGTTTCGTCCACCATTGATGTACGTGTTAGAGCTTTAATGCACGTATACTCGTGAATGATACTGCCTAATTTTAGAATATGTTGTCTTTGGCGTCAAGGCAATTTGAAAGACACTGGTTTCTTTGAGTTTGGCTCAGAATCCACCGTTGGATCATCACTGTGACATTCTGATTTTCCTTTCCATTTTGAGACTTATTTATGGGGATGTATCTAATGATGTATTTCAGTCCTATCTCGCTCGGATTTGATCAATCTCGAGTTAATTGACCAAAAGAGAAAGGCTAACGCGAGACAAGGTACGTGGACCTAGGGAACTCGAATAAGAAATGATACTTTGACCATAAGGATTGTCGATGGCATATTTAGAGCCATAAAAGGACGATCTAAGAACGATTAAGGAATGCATTGTTAGCGTTACACGATTGGAGCGCGGGTGATGCCGCTTAACTAATGTATAATTTGTAAAAATTTTCTAAATCGAACGATGACGATCGAGACCGTCAGAACTAGTAATAGACTCTCCAAAGTGGTGTATACACCCCCACTCTCCCTCATTCTTCTAAGAATCACATCCTCCATAGCCATCTTCACTCTTTTCTTCTTCTCCTCCTTCACGCCGAGAACAACTCAACTGACCAGACCCGATCGCCCCCTTCGCGCCGCTCGACCACCCCCGTCGACAACTTCCAACCGTTGAGCTGACCACCATCACATTCTTCATCTTCTTTCCGACTAGCTCCAACTCAAAATACGACGTTTGGTCACCGGAAGAGCTCCGTTCGGCCGTTTCCCCGCGAGTCGATGGAATCCTTCACCGAGGTAAATCGCTGTTCGAGCTTCGTAGGACTTCAATTCGCTTCAATCTTCTAGCCAAATTTTGTGGACACCTAGGGCACATGTATACTGAGTTTTGGTGAAAAATTGGGCTGAGTTTGAAGGAGTTTTGATGCCAAAATGGCGTTATGTTTGAAGGACAAATTCTGACCGGTAGAGGACTTGGAGGAATTGGTGCTGTTCGTGGACTTTCGGGTATCGCCTTGAATTCAAATTTTTGGTGAGGCTCCCTAACATGTAGGACTATATGTTAGCAAGTAGTTTAGTTGATAACTTGAGGTTTAAGGATAGTTTAAGGGCTGATTAATCGGGTACCAAATAGAACCGAAAATGCCTTGTTTTGATTCTGTACAAACCGAAGCTTTAGGGGCTGTTAGGAATGTAATTGAGCTGAGGCATATGACGATATCAATTTATATATCATTGAGGTCTAAGCTTAGTGATTTGATGATTGGACGAGAAAAAATTGATGGAATGGATTGAATTCTATTAGGTATACGGCTGCCCTGTTTTGGACACTTTGGGGCCGAATTATGGAAGTGCTTGGAAGGGGATTTGTGTTGATTTGAGCTTAAGGTAAGGAGTCCCTAAACCTTGGTTAGAAGGATTGGACTCAACTGGATGAATTGGGTGTGAATTGAGTTAGTTTTCGTGAGTTTGGTATGATTGTGCAATGTTCATCTTTGTGGATTGATGATTGCTTGAATGCCTGCTAGATGCATATGTCATGAGTTGATTACCACATATGAGTGATGAAATTGATTGTCTCGCATGCCGTAGATATTTAGCTCGTTGCATGAGCTTGTACTAAATCATGAAGTCTTGATTTGAAATAATTTTTGGCATGTTTGAGATCTTGTGATACCTTGAGGCGTTGAGATGCGGGGTTGTGATAGTTGGTACCCTGATGCGTTGAGACGCGAGGTAGTGAGAATTAATGTCCTGATGCGTTAAGACGCGGGACGAGATGGAGTATGTGTTGACACATGCCTGGAATGGCATATGAAAACTTGATGCATTTATGCGGGTTTATCAATTTGATGGTCTAAAGCGTGGTGACGCGGACCGAGTCTAGGCGTTTTAAACGCGAGCGTAATTCTTGAGAAAGTCCTGAAGGATGGAATGTGGGGCTTGATTTTGTATTCCCTGCCTGACTTGATTGATAAGCTATGATGTCATGACTGCTCGAATGTTAATCGCTTGTACCCGTGTGGCATTTTATGACTGATGAGTGCCTTATACTGTTAAATGCATGTTCTCAATCATTGTTTGCATTCATCTGGGTGTACTGTCAACCTAACCTAAGGTTAGAGCTTATCTTATTGATATTTGAATCTCACCCCGTCGTAGGACCATATTTTCAAACACTAAGCCTTGAAGATGCTGCCAACTCGATTAGGCGACCCAAAGGAGATCACGGCTTATTTTGATGAGTTCCTAAATGGTCGGGGTACTGTGCATGTTAGGAAGTATACAGTGGTCTGGGTCGACGAGGGCGATAAAAACTAGAAACCGCATAGGTTTGAAGCTTGGTTTCATAGGGTAGGCGAGGTTACCACTAGTCCGCTGAAGTTTACGGAGATACCTTGCAGGATTATTCCTAGTTGGTGTCATCCCACTCGAGATTCGTTAGAGGTCGAGGTGTTTGTAGCTGACTCGAGGAATATACCTGAGAAGACCCCTACTTTGGAGGACTCGGTTGAGGTGATTGAGATCGATACCTCAGAGGACGAGCTAGAAGATGACACGATGGAGGACACCGTAGATGTGCGTTCCGAGACCTTTTTTGACTACGAGCCTACTGAGGATGCTGAGGAGCCAAATGGTTCCAGCGATTCGACCTAGGGGTTTCCTGCTTTTACTTGGTTGCTTTTGATAATCTCGTCGGTATGTTTCTTTTGGGGACCTAGTTTTAGTTATCTTTTGATTCAGTCCCGTTACCCCGACTTATCAGAAGGATTAGCTCACCTGCACTTTTGTATGGACTCATGGGATATTGATATATATATATATGTTATGTTCTCGTTATTCAGGTTCCCTTTTGTTTATGTACGAAGGTGGTATGCATATTATGTTTCCACATGCTCTTTGGCATTGCGCATCTCTCGATAAGTAATTCCTAAGACTCGAGAGCAACTGGAAGGGAGCTGCGCGCTCGTGCTTCCGAGGGCACGGGACGTGACAATCACCAAGGGCTTCCAATCATCCATTGCAGATGGAGTTTGCTCAAGGAAGAAGACAATGACGTGGCAGTCATCCGGTCAATGTGATGCAAGGCTGTTAGGGTCAAGAGTAATTCAATTAGAGGATCCAACGGTCTAGGTTTGACCGTCAGATCAATTTTGAATTTTTTGATTAATAAAAAATCAATTTTTCGAAATAAAAAAATAAATCAATTAATCAATGGTCAAGGATTAGCCGAGTCGTTCGATTGTGACTGTAGATCTAGGTAATCAGATCTGACGGTTAAGGTTCAATTGGCTTTTGATCTGGGCCGTATGCTTTGGTCGACCGATCCAGCGATCGTGGATTAGCCACCTGGTTCAATAAGAACCGTAGGAACAGAATAAAAAATAAAAATAAATAAAAAAGCGGAATGAATTCATTTTGGAGTGGGTCTCCGCGCGAGTCCGGGTTTGGGTTGGGTATCTGATCCATGTGGATCGGCTTGACCCGGTCTGAGTAATGTTTTAATAAAAAATTCAAAAAATGATTTTTAAAAAAATCAGAAAAATCCTAGAAAATTCCAAAAAATATTAGAAAATCTTAAAAAATCCTAAAAAAATTAGGAAAAATTGTAGAAAATTCCTAAACACTCTAGAAATTCCCAAAAATTGATGAATGACCATAGACAACCGGTTAATCATGTTTTTTGGATTTTTCATTCGTTCTTTCGAAAAATGACGATTATACCCTTTAGGATAATTCGACTCTGGATGACACATGAGATAGGTCGAAAATACTGAGATAACGATTAAGGTCAGTTACATGGCCAATTCTTCTGCTTGGGTTCTTGAATTTCATACTTTTTCCTGAAATGACGATTTTACCCCTTAAAGGGTAAATTATTTTCCCTATTCCAATGAGTCATAAAAATTGCCCAAAGTTAGGATTTGGGTCAGTGGTTGACCAACCCTTCCCCTTGGGATTTTCACTTCTCAAAATGACGATTTTACCCCTCAAAGGGTAAATCATTTTTAAAATTTCAAAAAATTCTGAAAATTGCCGAAAAATAGGAAATGGACTGATCAGACGATCAATCCAATTTCAACCCCTATCGACTCCAGATTTCTTCTGAAATGACAAATTTTCCCATTTCGGGCAAATTGCCCCAAATATTTTCGAAATTACGATTTTATCCCTCATAGGCAAACCTTGCGTAAATCACTCCTGAGTTGCGATTGACATTTCTCTAGCCAAATAGGGACTTGATTTAAAAATAATTTCAATTTTATCAATTTCAAGGACTAAATTGCAATAAAACTAGCAATTTTACCCAAATCATGTAATTGAGCAATGTAAGAAAATAATTGTCACGCCCCGCGCCTCGGACACGAGCACGCGAACATCCCTGCAGGCAAACCAACAATAATCTCTCGGCGGTCCCAAGATCCACCAATTAAGAGTCGAGAGATATAATAAATACATCACGCATACGGAAGCGATACTCCAATGAATCCCCATACAATATATATATATATATATATATATATATATATATATATATATATAGATTAAGTGGGACTTGGATAGCATATGTCATTCATACATCAAGGCGTACTGTTCATATAACCTGAATACTAAACCTACTAAACAAAAAGACGATAGGGTAAGCATATCAAAGGAAACATCCACAAAATCCCTCAAGAGCGGGGTTAGGTCTCTAGTCAAGATCGATCCACCAACTGAAATATTCTAGGATGAGCTGTTGGAGTCGTCTATATCCTCTGCGTCATTGGTCGGTTCATACTCAGAAAACGTCTCAGACGGAATCCTCCAAAGTCACCTCCAGTGACAGCTCAGCAAGGTCCCCCTCGAATACCTCTAGGACTATGACCTCCTCCTACTCCTGCTCCTCGGTGAACTTCATGGTCGTTGTCTACTCTGGTCCGTTCCAAGACCCTACCACTGACCCCTCAGGTAACTCCTGCTCGGCTACGGTCTGGCACTAATCGGGAATGACACCTTATGGTACCTCATGGGGCTTCAGCGGCCCTATTTATGAGTCACCCTCCTTCTTGAACCATGCCTCGAACCTATGAGGCTTCCACTCAGGCTTACCCTCGTCCACCCATACAACGGTACATTTCCTCACATATACGTTCCCCTGCCTATCCAGGAACTCATCATAGTACGCCGTCATTTTCTTTGGGTCCCCAAAACGTATTGACCACATAGTTATGACCTAAGATCTGTAAAGTAAAGGTTTCCCCAAAGGGGGTGAGATACACATCTTAGTAAGAAAAACCTAATCCTAGGTCAGGTTGACAGTCCACTCAGGTAGTCAAATCCCTCAACAGATCCACACTTATGAACACATAGGCATAACAATCATAATTCAATAAACAACAACACACAAAAGACAGGCATGCATTTATGATCTCGTGTCACACTCATATACACATGTACTCTCAGCTTGCCACTTCACCACATCCATCAACCTCCGCTTGCCTCATTCTCTAGCCTACGAACTAGTTGCCTCAGGCTCGGTCCACGTAAACGCATCAGATCGTCATCAGTGACCCGCGTAAACGCACAGGTCCCGATGAATCTCCAGGCAAAGTTCTTTAGCTCATACTCCGTCGTGCGAATAATTCGCATCAGGACCGTGGCTATCTCAACCCCGTGACTTTGTCGCATCAGGGCGCCACCATCCTTCTTCCTCATGAACAGCACTGGCGCTCCCCATGGTGAAGCGCTTGGTTGAATGAATCCCTTGTCTAGCAGCTCTTGCATCTGCACCTTTAGCTCCTTTAATTCTAACTGGGACATCTGGTAAGGTGCTTTCGATATCGGCTCCGTCCCAGGGGCTAATTTAATTACAAACTCTATTTGCCGTTCTGGCGGTAATCCTGACAATTCATGGGGAAACACATCCGGAAACTCACACACCACCGGGATATTCTCTAACTTTAGTTCCTCGTCAGTCGTATCCATTACTGCTACTAAGTATGCCCGACATCCTTCAGACATCAACTTAGTTACCTCCAAAGATGAGACTTAGGGAATCGAGATTCCTCCTCGACTTCCCACCAATTCAAAGCTAAGGCGGCCTCTCGGATAAAATCGAATTGTTCTACTACCACAGTCTACTACGGCCCCCTGCTTTCCCAACCAATCCATTCCTATTATTATGTCAAAGTCAAACATGGGCAGTATTACTAGGTCAATACTTTCTTTATTTCCCCCAATCACTATCTCGCAAGCAGCACATCCCAACGAAACTATTGTGTTATCCTTTAAAGGTGTGGTAACATGCAAGATTGTGCTCAACGGTTTCAATTTCATGCCTGCTAATTCAGCAAACTGTGCAGACACGAAAGAATGTGTGGCACCAGGTCGAACAATGCATAAGCAGTCTGGTTGCACAAGTAGATCGTACCTGTGACCACTCCTGGCACATCTTCCGCCTCGCTGCGAGCTACAGCGTATACTCTGCCTTGTGCCGGTGGTCTGCTCTGCTCAATTTAAGGCGCGGCAGTCGACAGTCCAACTTACGGCCTCTGTCCTTGCGGTCGACTTACCGGTGCTTGGTTTGAACACATCCTCATCTGGTGGCTCAATTGATCACACTTGAAATAGGCTCCCGTTCTTACTAGGCATGGCCCACTTCCATGCCTTTTGCCACACAATCTGCAGCTCCAGTTCGCCGGGTTCGGCGGTTTCACTATTTTCTTCCTTGCGGGCGGCACGAAACGTCTGTTATTTGCCATCGGCCTCCTGCCCATCTGGCAATTATCTTTGAACGATGGGAACCGCGATCCAGTTGCAATATTTCTTTTCCTCAAATCCCATTCAATCATTTGGCCTCGCTCATATATCTCCTAGTAGGTTCTCAAGTTCAAAGCTATCATCTGGCTGCGGAGTTCGGGTCTCAGACCATCCCTAAACCTCCTTGCATTCTCCAGAAGGTCTTCTACATATCGAGGTGCGTACCTCGAAACTCTCGCAAACTCAGCCTCGTATTGATCTATTGTCAGCTGGTTTTGACGTAGCTGCAGGAATTTCACCTGCTTTCTCTCTCTGTCCGTTTTTGAAAAATACTTATCGTTAAAGGCCGTCTTAAACGCATTCCAATTCATGGCCGCTCCCTCATGGAATACTCCATCCTTGGTGGCAGCCCACCATTCATTTGCCGTACCCTCCAACTGATACACGACTATCAGCACCTTCTCCTCATCCATGCATCTTAGCACCCCAAAAGCCTTCTCTAGCTTTTCTATCCATCTGGACGCTAGCTCGGGATCTCTAATCCCGTCAAATTGCGTCGGCTTCAGTTTCATGAACTGCTCCACCAGTTGGCCCATCTGTCTGGCCACAATGATTTCCTCCTGAGGGTTCACCGTTTCATTGCTCTGATTCAGTTCACCTTGACTTCCACTTCCACCAGCATTGCCAGCATTGGTATTCAAGGTTGCTAGGGCAGCTCCTACTGCTTGGGCTATGGCAGAGTCCCGATCTTGGGCCTACCTCTCTATGATGTCTCTGAGTCCTTCCATTGCCCCCAGTAGACCGTCCACTCTTGGATCTTCAGCTACGGGCGACCTCGAGCTAGAGGCTTCGCCTCTTGGTCTTCTAGGTCTTCTGGATGGGTTACTCATCCTTGCTTCTTTCTACTGAAACTGATCCACCATAAGTTCAACAATGAGTTAGTAACTTACTCATTCATCCAATCAAGAGTTACTAACTACTCCTTAACAGAAATAGTTATACAATAGCAATACTCCATACATCAATTTCAGAAATATTTCAACTAATGGCTCATGGCCATTCCTCATTTCCATCCACTCCAATGATTCACTAAAACCAATCACTTTCATTCATCAGGCAAGCTAAGGACCAAAAATGACTTGCCAAAGCAGAGAACTTAGTTCCTTATGCCTTGCCACAACCTTATCAAGGTCAAACACCATCCATAGGTGTCAAGTCACATGCTAGGCATCTCATGTCTTACCCTGACCAGTCTCTTAAAACCTCGCTATCCGTCCTTGTCCCAACTTAATCCTCCTTATTACTCCAATCCTCATTTCACTTTGTATCGAGCTAACTTTCCTCTAATACCAAATCGAACGGGGATGTCACGCCCCCCGCCCCGGGCACGAGCACGCGAACATCCCTGCAGGTAAACCAAGAATAATCTCTCGGCAGTCCCAAGATCCACCAATTAGGAGTCAAGAGATATAATAAATACATCATGCATATGGAAGCGATACTCCAATGAATCCCCGTATAATATATATATATATATATATATATATATATATATAAATTAAGTGGGACCTGAATAGCATATGTCATTCAAACATCAAGCATACTGTTCATATAACCCGAATACTAAACCTGCTAAACAAAAAGGCGACAGGGTAAGCATATCAAAGGAAACATCCACAAAATCCCTCAGGAGCGGGGTCAGGTCGCCAGTCAAGATCGATCCACTAACTGAAATATCTTAGGATGAGCTGCTGGAGTCGCTCATATCCTCTGCGTCCTCGGTCGGCTCATACTCAGAAAACGTCTCAGATGGAACCTCGACGGAATCCTCCATAGTCACCTCCAGTGACGGCTCAGCAAGGTCTCCCTCGGATGCCTCTAGGACTATGACCTGCTCCTGCTCCTGCTCCTGCTCCGCTCTGGTCCATTCTTAGACCCTACCACTGACCCCCTCAGGTAACTCCTACTCGGCTACGGTCTGACACCAATCGGGAATGACACCCTGTGGAACCTCGTGGGGCTTCAGCGGCCCTATCTGTGAGTCACCCTCCTTCTTGAACCACGCCTCGAACCTATGAGGCTTCCACTCGGGATTACCCTCGTCCACCCATCCAATAGTACATTTCCTTACATATACGTTCCCCTGCCTATCCGGGAACTAATCATAGTACACCGTCATTTCCTTTGGGTCCCCAAAACGTATTGGCCACATAGCTATGACCTAGGACCTGTAAAGTAAAGGTTTTCCCAAAAGGGGTGAGATACACATCTCAGTAAGAAAAGCCTAACCCTAGGTCAGGTTTACAGTCCACTCAGGTAGTCGCATCCCTCAACAGATCCACACTCATGAACACATAGGCATAACAATCATAATTCAATAAACAACAATACACAAAAGACAGGCATGCATTTATGATCTCATGTCACACTCATATACACATGTACTCTCAGCCTGCCACTTCACCACATTCATCAACTTTCGCTTGTCTTATTCTCTAGCCCGAGAACTAGTCACCTCAGGCTCGGTCCGCGTAAACGCATCAGACCGTCATCGGTGACCTACGTAAATGCATCAGGTCCCGATGAATCTCCAGGAAAAGTTCCTTAGCTCATACTTCATCTCGTGAATAATTAGCATCGGGACCGTGGCTATCTCAACCCCGCGACTTCGTCACATCAGGGCGCCACCAACCATACTTTACCCCGCGCCTCGTCGCATCAGGGTTTCAACCTCCCACCCCGCGTCTCACATACCTTAGGGCCCCGCCATGCCATGTTCATACCATATCATCACAATTTAATTCACTTAAAACAGTAAGTGCCACTCAAACACAATGTGAGCACTCATGGCACGCAAAGCTATTCGAGTAATAATCAGACATGGCAAATAACTCAAGCATAGACAATGTTATACAATCATCGCATAACGTCTTAGGACTTATTAAAACTATCCCATTTGGCGATCTCTCATAAATCATTTCAATCGACCCTCGACTTACCCAATCGAGTCCAATTCCCCTCGCCTCGGTTTAGATTTTCGGCAGCCATGGGAGGGTGTAATGCCCATTTTTCCCTTCTTCAATTGTAAAGGCAAGGTTCCAAGCGTGAGGGGCAAAACGGTCATTTTACCCCCGACGTTCAGAACGTCGTTTTTCTTGTTCCAAGATTATTCGATAAGGCGACGGCCAATCCAAATGACATTGGAATTCTTGATTTTCCATTCCAAACTTTTCAGGACTCGTTTCCGATAGTTTTCTCTATCATACGTGATTCCAGCCTATCCCAAACTGACGGGCGGCTTTTGCAGATATTACGCGTATCGACCCCGTGATTCTCATCACGTTTAAAGCTCGTCAATTCATGGCGGCTTTGGTTGTCATGTAATTGTGAGGGTTTATCACTAGTCCCTATGGTCTCGATCGTTACCGTCCGATTAAGGATGATTTTGCAAATCGTACATTGATTAAACGGCATCACCCGCGCTCCAATCGTACGACACTCACAAGGAAACCCTTAATCATTCTTAAGTCGGCCTTTTGGTGGTTCTAAAAATCTCCTCGACAATCCTTATGGTCAAAGCGTCGTTTCCTATCCGAGTCGCCTAGGTCCACGTACTTCGTCTCGCGTGAGCTTTTTTTCTTTGGTCAGTCTACTCAAATTGATCAGATTTGAGCGAAATACAACTGAAATATATCGTCCGATATATATAAACTTCTCATTACAAAGTCTGAAGTTGATTGGAAATCAGAATGTCACACCAGTAATCTCTTAGTGTCCCCAAAATCAGCCTTACGACTTTCCATTATTCCAGTGTGGGTCAGCCCAGTTCTTGTCGGGCCTTTTGTCTCTTTTTTATGTATAGGGATTCGGCTTTTTCACTTTTTCGATCCTGCCTTTTCCTTTTCTTTTTCTAGGAACTAAGATTTTTTACGATCATGCAAGGTATGTGACTTGAGTCTCATCATGTCTAAACATTTCACCTTGAAAGTCTCATGTAGCTCCTACTTCTTGAACTTTTCTGTCGATGAGTGTCTTTGCCACCTTCGCCTTGGTGTTGTGCAATAATCACCAATATGGTACATGAAACAAATATGTAGGCTCAAATTGGCTAAGCAATGGGTATAAGTGTGTAGGATAGAGAAATGAACATCTCTTCGTTATCCTAAGGCGCTTGGATCAATGCATATGATGTTAGTCCGAGCAAAAAGATTTCTAGCCATTTACCTTTTCATGCTACTGGACTGCTTCTATAATGTGGGTGGTTCTTGATAGGGTTAAGAAATGAAGATCGTCGCTCAAAGGGTTTGTCAATTATTACCTATGTGTTTATGGTTGAAGAATGAATGCATCCATCATTCCAATCCATGTAATCGATGCGAATATCTCTTACATTCTCAAGTTTAGGTTCTTCTATCGTTACACTCTTCTTATCTCTTCAATGTGTATAGGACGTGTTTGGATTAGGTTTGCCTCTTATCTGAAGAAACATTCCTGCTAGATAGCCTAAACAACTTTATTTTGAAAAAATCATTTCATTTTTCTCCAGATATTTCACCTCATAGAGGATTTAATGATTCATCATGTATGTTTCAACCATGCTTGGATAATCTCTAATCCCAACACGTGTGCAATAAGTGTTTGGAATTCATCTTTTGAAAGCACGGTTCATTCCTAAATTTGACCATATGAATGCTTATTTTTTATTCCTTCTTTCTTACAAGATGGTGAGAAATTTTACAGTATTTCTCTGTTACTACCTTTAGTCTTCATCAGGCATTCCTCTATGAAGAAAATAGAAATTCTAATGAGTCAAATATATTTTAACACTTGATGGAACATATACATATCACCTGGCTCTACGTGTCAGGGACAATTCTATTCTTGGTTCTATTTGAATGAGTTTGATTCTGAGTTCATTTCTTGAAATCCTGCAAAACATAACACATGTCATGTATGCATGGATGCATGATATGCTTATGTAATGACCGCTATGGCGACTCAGATCGTTTTGGAGAAAGTCAAGTGATCATCATCTGCTTTCATTTCAAGGATAATACTTCTTCACAACATCTGAGTTTACAGGATATCTCAATTCTTTTTCTTCAACAAGAATTAATGCTCCTCTCATAAGAACTTTCGTGACAACATAAGGGTCTTCGTAATTCGGGGTAAATTTGTCTCCCGAATGAACAGCATTTGGCAGAGCGTTCTTTGCCACCAGATCGTCCACCTCAAAACTTTTGGGTTTAACTTTCCGATTAAATGACTTGGTCACCATCTTCTGGTAACTCTGGCCATGACAGATTACTCTAAGACGCTTCTCTTCTATCAGATTTAATTGTTCACATCTGTGTTTGACCCACTCTTCCTCAGAAAGTTTAACTTCTGACAATATTCTCAAATAGGAAACCTTAATCTCTATAGGTAGGACAGCTTCCATTCCGTATACCAGAGCATAAGGAGTCGCCTCTATTGAAATCCTTACCGAAGTCCGATACGCCATTAAGGCAAAGGGTAGCCTTTTATGCCAATCCCTATAATTCTCCGCAGTCTTAGCCAAACTTTTTTTGATATTTTTGTTTGCCGCTTCTACTGCTCCATTCATTTGTGGGCGATAAGGGGAAGAATTAAGATGTTGAACGCCAAAGTGATCCAGTAGATCATCGACAATTTTGCTGTTTAAGTTGGACCCATTGTCTGTGATGATCACTCGTGGGGTACTATATCGAAAAATTATTTCTCTCTTGATAAACCTCACCACACTCCTCGCATTGACATTCGTGTAAGAACTGACCTCTATCCACTTCGTGAAGTAATTAATTGCAATTAGAATGAAGTGATGACCATTCAAAGTTGCTGGATTGATAGACCATATCATGTCTATTCCCTACATAGAAAAACGCCAAGCTTCAGACATCTAATGAAGTTCATTCGGAGGTGCATTAATCTTATCGCCATATACTTGGTATTGGTGGCATGACCTGACATGTTGACTACAATCTGATTCGATGGTCATCCAATAATAACCAAACCGTATAATCTTCCTAGCGAGGAGATGACCATTCATATGTGGCCCGTAAATACCTTCATGGATCTACTTCATTAGAGTATTTGCTTCTTTAGTATCTACGCACCTTAACAGAGTGGACTCAAATGATCTTTTGTAAAAACTTGTCCACTGAGCAAGAATTTACTAGCCATCTTGGTTATATATCTTCAATCTCCTACTTGACATTTTTTAGGAAACTCTCGCTTCAAGAGATAATTCTTAATATCACGGTACCACGGTTCTCCGTCGAATTCTACTTCGACCAGCATACAATGAGCTGATTTTCTAATTATGTCAATCTTCAGTGGCTCCACTTTTAATCCATTAGTTATTTGCAGCATTGAGGCCAACATGGCCAACACGTCTGCAAATTGATTATGCGATCTTGACAAGTATTCAAATGACACTTCTTCGAACTTAAGTGTCAACTCTTCAAGGTACTCATGATAAGGGATGAGTTTTGCGTTCTTTTTTTTTCATTCTTCCCATGTCTAAAAAATAATGAGCATAAAATCTCCATAAACCTGTAGCTTAGGTACCTTCATGGAGATGGCCAACTATAGGCCTAGAATGCATGCCTCATATTCTGAAATATTATTGGTACAAGGAAAAGTCGATTTTGCTGTAACAGGATAATGTTGACCATCAGGAGATATTAGCACTGCCGTTGTGCTAGCTCTTGATAGATTGACGGCACCATAGAAATACATGACTCATTTGTCTTCCGTCAAATTCAAAACTTGATCTTCCATTTTTGTCTTTCCAGAAAATGTGCAATTTTGAGAATTCTCTGCCAACATATCGGCTATGGCTCTCCCTCTTACAGATTTTTGCGGAGAACTCTTGATGTCAAATTCAGACAACATCACTTGCCATTTTGCTAACTTCCCAATCAAAGCAGATTTCTCCAGGAGATATTTGATAGGGTCATTTTCTATCACCAGTTGAATATGGTGGTGTAGGGTATACTGTCTTAATCTGCGAAGTACCCACATTGTTGCTACACAAGCCCTCTCAACAGGCACATAATTCGTTTCAGATGAGGTGAATTTCTTGCTTAAATAGTAGATGACTCTTTCCTTACCATCCACAGGGCTTGTTTGAGCAAATAAAACTCCCAAAGATTCTTGATGTATAGTCAAATACAAGGTCAATGGGTGACTTGGGATGGGTGACATAAGTACTGGTGGAGTGACTAGATAGCTTTTGATCTTTTGGAAGGTTTGATTGCATTCTGTATCCCAAGTCACTTTCGTACCTTTCTTGAGAAGTTTGAAAATCGATTTAGCTATATCCGATAATTGATTGATGAATCTGGTGATGTAGTTTAATCTCCCTAGAAGACTTATTACTTCTTTTGCCGTCGAGGGAGTTGCTAGGTCACGAATAGTTTGAATTTTCGAAGGATCAATCTCAATGCCCCTGTTACTGACCATGAATTCAAGAAGTTTCTCAGATTTTGCCCCGAACACACATTCATTAGGGTTCAGCCTCAACTTGTATTTTCACAGTCGCTCAAACAGCTTTCTTAATACTTGAATGTGATCTTGTCCTTTCTTGGACTTGGCAATCATGTCATCGACATACACCTCAATTTCCTTACGGATCATGTCATGAAATAGGGTAACCATTGCCTTCTAATAAGTTGCTCCAGCATTCTTTAGTCTAAAAGACATAACCTTATAACAAAATTTTTTCCAAGGGGTGGTAAATGCAATTTTCGGCTTGTCCTCCTATTTCATGAGGATCCAGTTATATCTGCAGAATTTGTCCGTGAATAAGAATAATTCGTATCCTGCTGTACTATCCACCAGCACATTAATGTGAGAAAGTGAAAAATTATCTTTTGGGCTTGCTCTATTCAAATCTTGATAATCCACACATATTCGGATTTTGTCATCTTTTTTCATAACTGAGATTATGTTTATAATCCAATCTGAATATGGGATAGTTTCAATAAAGCCCACTCTAAGAAGTTTCATCACTTCTTCTTTAATTCAGTCTTCTAACTCAGTTTGCATCCGTCTACTGTCTTGTCTCACCGGTTTAACATTGGGATTTGTGGGTAATGCATGTTCCATGATTCTGGGATCCAAACATGGCATATCAGCGTATGACCATGCAAAAATATCCTGATATTCCTTAAGTAATTATGTGAATTTGAGCCTTTTAGTTAAGGATAGATGTCCCCCGATCTTCACTTCTTTGATATCTACAGCATCACCGAAGTTAATGACAACTAGCTCTTCTGAAGTAGGAGGCATCGACTTTTCGAAGGCATTTCACTCTCTACGTATAGCCACATAACCCTCATCTTCGTCTTCCTCAAAATCGCAGGAGTAATCATCTTGGTATTCTGGTTCGCACATTAACCTAGTATGCATGTTTGAGATGATATGCCTGAAATGTCATGAGCATGGTTAGTCTCTATTCCATATAAAAATGCGATGCATGAATGTGAAAAATATTTTCTAAGGGATTTCAAAATAAGTGCAGGCATAGATGGAAATAGTGTTCATATCCTCAGACATCCTTATTCCTTAGAAATCTTTTGAAAATCAGGAATCATAGGGCAAACTAGGCCTCAAGCTTCTCATATGGAAAGCTAGTATCATCATCAGGCTGATTTGTGGTTCCATATGTCCTTAATAAAACTTGTGTGTTTTATTGAATGCAAAAATGGACCGCATTACAAACTATGTTGTTTGGACCAACGGTCGGAGATCCAAAGGCTTTTTCCTTCACTTACCTCAAACAACAAAAATGAAAAATGCAAAGAAATTTCAGAATTTAAGTGCATTATAAAAAGCAAGGGAGAGGTTTCTTTACTCAGAAGTAGTGGCTTTTTCATCTAGTCACTCAATGATGACGTTCACAGAGTCATCTCCCAGAAAAGGATTTGCTAGACCTGGTTCCGCTGACGGAGTTATCCCTTCTTCTGACAACCACTTGGAGTTTTTACTGAAATACACGTTCAAAGGGCTGTTGAACATCTTATACTAGCCTTTTCAGGCTGAAGAACTAATGAAGGAGTCCTTTTGATTTTTTTGGCGTCCACGGCTCTTGCCTCGACCTCGGCCTGCTACCTTAGAGTTAAAATTGCCAACACAAGTGTTCTGATATCCCAAGCCTATCTTATGCTCGTTGGACTTTAACCGTAGAAGAATGCTGATTCCCTAACCATGCTTGCCCAGACCTTTTCCTAGGTTGAATCCATATGCTAGCAGCATCTTAGCTGGTAAAAGGTTGGCTTCAGAAATAAAAGTAGCCTTCACTTTTGTCCCCACAGGAGTGTGGACCACTGCCACCAGCTCCAAGGAATGATAACTTGCCTCTTACTTAACTTCTGCCTCAATGTAGAGGATAGCGCTAATCTGATATGCGAGGAGATCAACTTCTCCATGGATGATAACCACTTTCCCGTTAACCACGAATTGCACCTTTTGATGTAAACTTGAAGGCACGGCTCCAGCAATGTGAATCCAGGGTCTCCCTAACATGAATTCAAATGCTCTCGGCAAATCCATTACTTAGAAGTTTATGGAGAATTTGATTGGGCCAATGAGCACATCCAGCTCGATTTCACCTACCACTATCTTTCTCATCCTATCAAAAGCTCTAACGGCTGCTTTGGAAGTTCGAATCGTTTCATCTTTGATGCCTAAACTCCTTAATGAAGCCAAAGGGCAGATGTTAAAAGTAGATCCGTTATCGATTAGCACATGTGCTACTCTCTTCCCATTACATTGTGCAGTAATGTACAAGGTCTTGTTGTGCCCTCTTTCTTCCATAGGGAAATCTTCATATGAGAAGCTCAATTGGTCCTTTAGAAGGATTGCCCCTACAAAGTCTCCCAACTGCATGTCATTGATAGTTTCAGGGACATACACTTCATTTAGTATCTTCAGCTGTGCATCTTTATGTTTCTCTGAGTTGATGAACAAATCTAATAGAGATATTTGGGCCGACATCTTCCTTAACTGCTCTATCACCTTGAACGCGCTGGTTTTAACGATGGACATGAGTTTTTCTACATCTTCTTTAGAAACTTCCTTCTTTTCAGATTCACCTTCCCTTGGGACGTAAAATCGTACAGGCCTCATCACAGTATCTATTTCTCCCATTCCATAGTTCCAATGGACTGCCTTAGGGTCATAATTTTCTACCGGTGGGACTTTTATGGTTACTATCGTCAGGCAGGACGCCTCTGGTTCAGCTTCATCGTCTGCTTAATTTCTCGGTAGGCGAATCACCATGGGTTTAATTGCATAATTTTCTTCTTGGCTTAAGTTGTCAAGCTCATCTAGTTTGATCACTACAGTTGCAGCAGTTTTAATCATCGTCACAGTATCGCCAAAGTCTTCTGTGGAGTTTCCGTATTCTAACTGGTGTTGCCTATCAACATCATTTGATTCTACTGACATTGCAAATTTCAATTGTTTTTTTACTCTCTCGAATAGTTCAGTTAAGATTTGCCACTGAGCTTTTAATTTCTCCATCCTAACGTATTGCTCTGCGTTAAGCTTGTCATCTATCGTCTGAGAATGACCACACGTTGCCAATCAAGAATGACACATCCTCCATTTCCCATGAGAGATCATTTATTTGCTCTTCGATGCGCAGGAAATGGTTGAATGAAGATTCAGATTCTTCTGCAAGAGGCTCTATCACATCTTCCAAGACTTCTGGTTGAGCAGGATCATCCATACCTTCCCACCTATCGGGTATAATATCCTCTATTCTCTAAAAGAAACTAGGAGGAGTAGAGTATTTCACTTTAAAGTTATGTCCACTAGAATCCTTATCCAAATTATCTATAATTTCGCTCCTCTCTAGGGCTTCAGTCACAAATCTGCAATCTGCCAGACTTCGCTCGGTGGCTTCTAGTTCGTCTTCGTCAAGCTCTTCTTCTAGTTCAGTAATTAACTCTACGTCGTCTACCATACTTTCATGTGGGACATTCTACATAATTCCTCACTCGGTTTCAACCATAAACTAATTTCATTCTAGGTTCACTGAGGCCTTAATCCCTTCGAACCTTTCATCGACAACGTTTGACATTATCCCTAGATCATCATCTTGGCGATGCATAACTTCTTTATCTTAGCTGACACTTCTCCCTCTTTTGGATATGACAAAGCGATTGCCAGAATGTTCGTTAACTTGGTACATTCACCTTCATCTTAAGGTAGTTTTCTTTTTCATCAGTGAATATTACACCAACTGCTTGGTGGTCGGGAAGTGCATTTTATTGCACGTTTGGAGCTACATCATCAAATTTCAAAATCTAACTGTCAATGAGAGCTTGAACCTTCAGCTTAAAGATATAATAATTATCTACATTGTGTCCTCTTTCACCCACATGATAGATGCAAGTTTGGTTTTCATCAAAGCCAGAATATTTTGCCGGATTCGCTTTAGGAGGTTCTTTTGCCATCAAGTGTTGTTCTAATAGTATCGGGAGCAATTTAGATAACGATCTCGGGAGCTGGGAAAATTACTTCGATGCTGCCTCTTCCTAGGCTCTTGTCCTTTAGACATTGACTATGATGATCCTCCTTTAGTCTGATTGGAATTAGCGAACACCTTGGGTTTAAGGGAATCTGGTACAAATGCTATATCAACTCCAGCTTCCTTTTCTTTTCTCGGGGGATATTATTTCCCCGTCGAAGTTTCATGCAGCCTTCTTTCTCTTAAAGCCCACTCCAATCTCTCGGCTACCTTTATCAAATATGTAAAGGTTTGACATCCTAAGATACTTAATCTGTCGAAGTATTCATATGAAAGTACTTTCAAGAACAGGTCAATCAAATCATCCTCCGAGATTGGCGGTTTTACTTGGGTTGCCAAAGATCGCCATCTTTAGGCATATGTTCTAATTGTTTCGCTTCTTCATTTCACAGTTCATAACAAATCTTCCCTCGTCGGAGCTGTAGCTGTGTTAAACTTATACTGCCTGAGGAAATCATCAGCAAGATCTTCCCATCCGTCGTAGTCATCAAGGTCTAACTCAATGAACCAAGCCAGAGCGGCGCCAGCCAAACTCTCTTGGAACGTATTCATCAGCAGTGGAATGTAGTAAAAATAGTACGCCATCTTACGCAGATAATATTTGAGGTGAACACGTGAACAGTCTGTCCCATTGCACTTTCTCACAAAGTCTGGCTCTTTGTAGTCAGGAGGAGTCTCCACTTTGGCGAAAGGAGATATCTTGTCAAAACGAGCTAACTCATAACCCTGACATCTCCACTTTGGCTATTCTTTTAGCCTTGACTTCAGTTTTCACAACTTGTTTCTCTTTTTCCTCATTCTCGAGGTTAATGATAACAGGGGGTGTCTTTGGCTATGACTAGACGTTCGGTATACAAGCGCCTTCTACGGCGTGTTGGGCACTTTCAGCCATCTCTTTGCTAGTCATATTGGGCATTGAGGATTGACATGAATCATTCATGTTAGGTACTATTGCTTGTTTGGCTTGTGAGGCTTCCAACATTGCCTTAATCTCAGCTATCATGGTAGTCATAGTAGTCATATGGGTTTCTAACATGCCTACTCATGGAGTCAACTCGTGTTGTTCCATTCTTGTCTTAAGTCGAGTACGAAAATGATGTTTTGGTAATTCCATGATTAGAGAGTACCTATTTATTTGAAATAACAAATAAGTATCTCTTTATAACAGATAAAGAAAGTACTAGATTCTTTCAATTGCATGTAAAGGACTACCTTGTGAGTCTTAGTCTCAAGTGAGCAATTCTTTCAATCATTTTTCAAGAGAATTCACGAAATTAAATGAAGCGTAATCTTTGACGATAGTTTTTGATGTATCGACAAAACATGTCTATGCTCATACACATGTGCCAAAAGTAACATTTATCCAAATGAGTATCTAAATGCTAAGAAAACATCATAATGTTCACATATTTTAACTTGACATAATAGTCTTATCCAAGCCTAGGGCGCTTGGGGTTTAAGGTACCCTCATCGTCCCAACAAAGATCAAGTCAATTAGTTTGAAATTCCTTATCTCCTAAATATGACGGCGATCCCATATCTTCAGGTATATAAGGCTCCACTCTATGCACGTATGGCACGATGTATTCAGGCACATAAGGCTCGACAAAGCTGCGTCTCGTCACTTCAAAGCGTTGAATGTGTTATGCAGAAGCCCTATGAGTATTCATCTCATGAGTCATATCATCTGGCCATCTTACGTCTTTAGTCTAGGAGTCTTTCAAAGAGCGAATGATGAATTTCACCTTGACTTCGAATTGCTTCTTTTTTTCCCTGTGAAGGTCTCTCTTGGCATGTCAAACGAGAAACACCTGCTTGTGATGATGAAGGGATCTCTTGCAATGCTCCAAACTGTCAGATAACCCTCCTTGGATAATATGCAGTGGCACTTGTGAACCCTAACAAGGGGATTGGGTCTTTTCCATTGCATGTGAGTTCGACTTTACCTAGTGTTGGTAATCTAAGCCACCATCGGAGTTGTTTTGATTTAAGAGTTCTAAGAAATTCCTTCCATTCTTTAAAGTTGAACTTAGGGATACGTGTATGAGTTTTGATGAAAGTTCTAAGAGGATGGGCATCGAAACTAACCTTAGTGAAACCCATGCGGATATGAGATTGTTTGATATGAGATATGAACCACAGGTATAGAAGACCACTAGAGGCTCTAAAGATTCCATTCTTGCTTTTCCTAAAGCGGTTCAGGGAGAGGAAGGTTTCGGTAAGGATAAGGTTCGAATAATCTCACCTATAACAGACTTATTTAACCACTACAACCATGAAAGGGTCAAAAGTAACAGATAAGATCGTAAATAGCACAAAGCTAAAGAATGCCAAAACAAAAGCTCTACCAGATTTAGTTTCTTTGCTAGTAGGGAGGTTGGAAAATCTATCTAGAAGAAAAAATATGGAAACTTGTCCAGAATTACTTTTGGCATCTGCTTTGATTTCATTGAGGCTTGTATCAAGGAATTCAGCTAGTTGACTCAAAAGCTGAAATCCTATGGGAGGTTGGACTAATCAGTGAGTAAACTCAACTCCAATGACAACGCTATATTCTTCAAGAATATGGGTGACCTCCAATCCTTCCATGCAGAACGTCGCAGTGGTAGGATTCCAATAGAGCGCCATGGCTTGGATAAAGGTAGGTGGACATTCAATCTTTAGCAGCTCCAATAAATACCTAGCCACGATCTAGCAAACTTCTGGTTGGCTTCACCCATATTGTCCCACCAAGCTAGGAGCTAGCTTGAGGGACTTTAAACACTTGGATATCATTCTTTCCCATCAATTCTAAGATATGCAAATGATTTTGAAAAATCAATCGTCAAAGATTACTTTAAATATGTGATCATGCAAATGTCATGAAATATGCATGAACTGATTTAATTGCATATTCCAATTAATAAAATGGAAATTAGAATCTTTTTCAGGTACGAAAGACCTGACTCAAGGTCTAATTTGAATTTCAAATAAGTGAATTATATAATTAGTCAGAATCATCTCAGTGACTAAAAGAAATAACAATGTCACATTCCATTAGTCAAAACATAAATTGTGAGCACAACAGAGTAAATTCCTTATTACAACAAGGACACACAATGAAAGAGAGATAGAGAGGGACCTTAAGAGGGAGAAAGATACCAATCATATCTATTCTAAAACAAGAAAGTCATAAAGGGCCTATGAAATGTGGGATCCAAACTATCTCTCCCCAAGATCTATTCTTCGCCGGAGTGATGGTCCATCGGGGTTCCCTCCTTGATTACATATTCATCATACCCCTCTTCGGGATACAACTCGGTGACCTAAACTTCTTCCTTGGTTGATCGCTCTTCAGAATGTGAAGAATGGTCTTTGCTAGGTCGATTAAGGTGCTCCAACTATTCTCTGATCCATGGTATAATGGCTTCATGGGCCTTTTTGGGTTCTATCTTTTTGAGTAGGATACACTTTGGCTTCGTCTTGTTTGCAGGGCGTCTCTTCTTTCCACAAAAAGTGATCATTGGCCTACTCTCACTGGCTTGACGCTTTGCTTTTTGGAGGGCATATGCTTCTCTTGTTAAGCTATTGCGATACTGTCTTTTCATCTCTAGATAGTGTTTGAACATCTCATCTGTATACCGCTTAAACTTAAGGTTACTGACATAGTAACTAGTTTGGCAATCTTCGGCATATCTCAGCTTACGTCCAGTCAGCTCTCGATCATGCACAAATCTAGTAAAGTGCAGCCTTGTGTTCAGTCTAGGACGAGTGACTTTCCTTAAATATTCGAAGGTTACTAACTCCGTGGAACTTCTAGGAAACAACGACATCCTATCCTCCATCATCGTTATTTCAATCAGTCACTTGAATGATTTCAGAATGTATGCAATGCATGTAAATGTGAATAATTTGCAATACATGAACATACTACGAAATAGGAAGTAATGAAATACATCAAAAGTAAATGCCTTACCAACTAAAACTCGGGGAACATCAAATATTCCCCCGCAACAATGGGTGATTTTAGGTATACCAACCTTCCATAGACATACGCATGAGACAGGTGGGAATATACTCTAAAAATCGAAAATCAGATGATGAACCTATGGCTTAGGCTCCCACGATCCAAATATGGTAGATTCCTCCCCAAAAGTACCCACCCAAGAAGGCTAAATATCACCAATTTGGATTGTGAGCGGGAACGAACACAAAAGTCTCAAGTGCCATCAAACACAAGATCCTTTCGTATCTTTTCCCTATCTAAGGTAACCTAGAGGTGGTTGCAGTTGGGGTTTGACCACCAGTGTGTGAGATGTGTCGTGATCATCGCAATGCAAGGTCATACACAGTAGTTTGTATCAAACATCGCTTCAATATATGCGTAAAAATAATACAATCTCAACTCCAACCTGCGGGAAAAATGTCAACAAACATTCCACCCCTTATTTCTCCTATCTGCAAAAATATCTAACACAATGGTTAGGATACATACCTCACCTTCGAGAGCATATGCAAAAAATAAGGTTAGATAAATCAATCAACTTTTTAATCGGCTCAAGTCCTCTAAAATTCCTAACCATAGATTCTGGTTTGGAATAAGTCCCCAGTAGAGTCACCAGTTTGTCGCGACCATCTCGATTTTTTTTTATTGGCAAGGGGGTTAATGGGTCGACCCTTCTGGTCGGACGCAGGCCTCTCTTAAGGCTCGTTACCCAAGTCGCAACGGTGGTATACGTGGTCGACCTTCGATGTGGTCTAGTGACATGTAATGAGTGTACATGCCAAGGAGTTGCCACCGATCGTTTTGCAGAGGGCGCGATCAAAAACCCTATCGAACAGTTAAGAGCATTCTATTCGATTCTGCGATAACTAAAGAAATAAGATCGGGGACTTTGTTACGCCAACTGTCAAAGTTAATGCCCTTTCGGTACCTAAGTCGAATGATTTATCTAACCCTAGGATTTTATGCAGATAAGTGAGATGCGAACATTAAATCTAAGACTTCATGCAGATAGGAATAACTATCCTAGCAAACACAGTTAATAAAATGGGTGCGCAAATCAAGGATCCAAAACATGCGGATAAATCATATGAATACAGCATGGCATCCCTAGTAAGGCCCTAGTAGCCTAGAGAAATGTCAATCAAGGCTCATGAATATTCTTGACATGATTTTCCCTAAGGGCAAAATTGTAATTTTGAAGAGTTTTGGGACAATTTTTCCTAAAAAGATAGATTTGTCATTTCAGATGGAATATGGAATCAAAAGGTGGTGGAAATAGGATTGGTCATCAAACCAATCTATTTCCTATTTTTCGGAAATTTTCAAAATTTTTTCTGAAATTTTTTCAAGCGGTTTAACCTTTGAGGGATCAAATCGTCATTTCAAAAAGCGATGAGAAATGAAAATCTCAAACATAAGGATTGGTCGACCACTAGACCCAAATCCTAATTTTGAATAATTTTCAAGGCTCGGTCAGAATAAGAAAGACAATTTATCCTTGAAGGGGTAAAACCATCATTTTTAAAAAAAGACGAGATTCGAAAACCCAAGCATAAAAAGCGGTTACCTGCCTGACCTAATTCTTATCTTGTCATTATTGCCCTATCTCATAAATCAAACCAATGCGATTTACCCCTAAAGGATAATATCGTCAATTTCTTAAAGAAAGGATAAGAAATCTCAAAAATAGAATCAACTAATTGTTTGTAGTCATTTCTTAATTTTTGGGAATTTCTGGAATGTCTAAGAATTTTTCACAAGTTTCTAAATTTTTGGGATTTTCTAGGATTTTCTTACATTTTTTTAAAATTTTCTATACTTTTTTGATTTTTTCTTATTATTTTTAAAATTATAATTGGATTTTTTTATTAAAAATATGATTCGAACCGAGGTAACCCGACCCACTCAGATTGGACAACCCGGCCCAGACTCGAACCCGCGCGACCACTACTCCGAAACGACGCCGTTTCAAGTTTTTCTAATTTTCGATTATTTGGATTTAATCATACGGTTCCTATTGAACCACGCGACTACTCCACGGCCTCAGAATCAGCTGACTAAATTCTACGACTCAGATCAGAAGCCGACTACTCCTTGATCGTCAAATCTGATTACTTAAACCTACGGCCACGATTAAAAGCCAAGACTCAATCTGGTCCGTCCATCCTCACTAATCTAAACGACGTCGTTCGACCTTAACCTAAACGATACCGTTTCGGTTTGTTTTGATTTTTCAATTTTAAAATCATTTTCAAATATTCTTAATTTCTAATCGGACGGCCACTAAAAATTGAAACCTCGATTAATCTAGGTCGTCCCATCTAAACTGACTCGGCCTAACAGACTAACAGTCAAGCTAACTCGACATCAACGCGGACCAATCGCACTCTGCCACCTAAGCAGCTGACTCGTTGACTCACCACACCAGCTTCGTCTTCAACCTCCCGACTGTAACCAAACAAAAGGTCGATACTTCTTCAGCGCCGATGAACGATCAAACCTATACCAATTAACATGAAATCGGTGTCATTCGACTCGTACTAACCTATAGTTTAACATATCTGAGAATCACTACATTTCATCCATTAAATCACGTTCAGCATGCAAAATGCTGAGTACAGCCATGGAAGTTCAATCAAGCAACCAAGAGCATATCGAGCCAATTCCTCCACACAATTGCATCTATATGAGTTCAGAACACTTACCTACAGGTCCGATTAATCTGGTTTAGGCTAGCTTGAGTTAGGGAAGCTTCGGCAAGGACGGCAACGGCGACACGGTTCAAAAGTAAGGTTTGACTCGATTTCAATACAATCAAAGCATAAAGCAATGCTCAGTGATGTCACAGATATGAAATGCACACATCAATCATAAGAATTTAGGTGGTGAAAGGACTTTGCCATTGAACGGCAGAAGTCAAGCTTGGAGGATCGACTTACCGTTTTTCAAGATTATAGGCCACGTGAACTAGTTTGATGGACCCCACGGAGTTCAGGCAATCTTCTTGATGTGGAATGGCGGCTCAATTCCACTTTATCAAAGATCACTTGCAGGCCGAACTTAAGCTCTCGACGGCAGGGGCCGGAAAGCAAGTTTTCTTTCTCTCGATTATGTTCTCTCTCTACAACAGAATGAACCGCTCCTCTTTCTTCTAGAAAGCCACCAAAGACTATATACAATTTTTAGTTTTAGCGTTGAACATGGAACGTCCATTTTGTCCCTCTCATGTGCCTCCCATGCACCATTTGATCACCGGACGGTGACGGAATCCGTTGGGTTTCCGTCCATGTCTGTCAGGATCTCCGGAATTCTCCATTTGGAGTGAATTTGAACAAATTTGATCTGAACTTGCTTCTGTTGACTTTTGCAAGAATCGTAACCTTGACCGGTCAATTACTCTCTGTCTCGGCGATGTCAGGTGGTATCTCCAGTGTTGATCGACGGGGGACGACAAGAGGACCAAAACACCTATCATTTTTCTTCCAATTATTCGCGAATTGATCTTCAATTTTACGATCAAAATCAGCCTAGGAACTGTTCATTCACTCAGGAGCTTCGGGAAGAAGATGACACTGTAGAGGATCGGTTTAACCGGTCTGACCGGGTGGTCTGACCGGTCAGAACCGGTTCTGACTTGATTTTTCAAAATTAACCCTAATTCGCGAGGAATTTTTGCAAATTAAACCTCAAAATCAAACTTAGGACATGATTATTATCTAAAAATTTGATTTTGCCCAAATTTTCATGCCAATTTCTATGAAAGCCCCAAATTTGTCCTTAACTCCAATTCGGAAAATTGTGAAATTGAAGACTTAAGCAATCAAATTGGACCAAATCACCCATGCCAATCGATTTAGAATAATAAAAAAATATTGGGTAGTGGCTTCAATTTGTAAAGGTAGCCCTTGAATTGAAAGTAATTTCAATTATTCCCAAATTCAATGGTTAAATTGTAATTAAGTATGCAATTTTGCTCAATTCGTGCAATTGAGCAATTTATGCAAATAATTGGGCTAAATTGCAATGAAGGACAATCAAATTGAACGTCAATACCCTAAAAATGCCAAAATTATAAATTAAATGCCAAAATTGTAAATTAAAAGACACAATTGACATTTTTTTATCAAATTCAATCATACGTGTAACAAAGAAACACATAAAATTGAGCTTGAATTTGGACTTTTTATGAGGTCAAGAATGCAAAGGAATTAAAATAACAATATTGACTATTTTTTCATATTTTTTTACCCGAAATGTTTTTTAAAATTTTCGAGTATTTTTCTATTTTCTAAAAATATTAAAAAAAGAGAAAAATATTAATTTTTTTTTGTCAAAAATGGTTCCTTGGGCATGGTCAAGGCTACCAAAGTTGATTTTGTAATTTTGCATTTTTTTTATGATTTTTTTAAAAATAAACTAAAAAAGATTAATCGAAAATCAAATGTCAACAGTTAGGAGCTAAGGTTGATGAAACGGCTCCATTGGAACTCCTCAAACAGTTTGAAGAGGTGTTCGCTAAAAAGCCCGAGGTAAGAAAGTCCATTGCTTTTCATCTTTGTATGAGTGTGCCTTCTGATGAATATGCGATTGTTCCAGATTTTAAATCATTTGAAAAGTTGATGGTTCTTTACATGTTCAACAACCGGAACACTGGTGTTGGAAAGATAAAGTTCTTTCTTGTGAATTGGTAATTGGCGATCTTCATTGTCCAACACGAAAGCCGAGCAGTGTCCGACTCTGATTGCCATTGAAAGACAAGACCAGACTGGGCAAAGTTTATGATCAGATGCAAATTTCCTCAATTCCTTAGTTATGCTTGGGCCAATGCAACTGTTGTTACTAAACCTGTCAGTTTCGAACAACATCATGGATGAATTATCTTCTGTTAATGAAATTTTCACCCATGTTCGCTTGATAGCCTTATCTCTCTCCAAATGATGTTTGTAAGTCCAATACGTTTGCTTAGGGAGATAGCCAAGAGGATGCCCAAGTCCGAGCCCGTTAATATATCCAGTTGGATTCGACTTTACTCAAAATCTTAAGCCAATGAGTTATTGGCTAACTTGGATATATTAACTACCCCACACTGCATTAATTCTCCAATGTGAAATTTCTCTAACACAACTCAAACGTGCATCCAATAATCTCTCCCACACGTGTGAGCTTGAGTGTTAAGTTTGCTCCCCCTTAATCTAAGTACCCTTATGCACCAATTTATCTCAACTTAAATCTTCGTCAATGCTTATCGGGCCCAGCAACATCCACAAGCACGAAAACTGCGTTGGCCACCAAATTCCTTTTTTCAGATCTATCTCAACTTAAATCTCCATCGACACCCGCCAAGCCCACGCTATTACACCACAACATTCATCGGCCCGAAAATCGCATTGGCCACTAAATTCATTCCTTGAGATGTTCACCAAATACTTATACATATTGGGAGTGGGCCACCAATCAACCATCGGCTCTAATATCATTGTCGTAGAGATTGCTTTAGACCATACAAAAAGTATTTCAACTTGCAAAGGTGATCTTCTTTACCCTCAACAGCGAATCCCTCGGGTTGAGACATACAGATTGTCTCCTCAAGCTCGCCACACAGAAAAGCGGTCTTCACATTAAGTTGCTCAAGTTCTAGATCATAAAGGGCTACTAACGTGAGCAACACATGTATAAAACTATGTTTCATAACTAGAGAGAACACTTCATTGAAGTCAAACTCTTCCTTCTGACTAAAGTCCTTTGCTACCAGACGTGCCTTGAATATTTCATCTTCGATCCCTAGAATTTCGTCCTTTAGAACAAATAGTAACTTCACGGAATGTAGAAGGTTATTCAATACCAAGTTCCTCAGCAACTATAAGAGCGTATGCTACCAAGTCAACGAAACCATATCTCTAGGGAGACTTAATTTGCCTTTTAGCTCTCTCTATAGCCAAAGTCTGAGGTTGCTCAACTTCTTCTATTACTTCTTTAGTCGAATCTGAGTCTTATTGCCCGCTATCACTTTTTGGCTTAGTAGGAAGTGTCTTCATAGGTTCTATGTGGATACCTTACACTAAACTCCACCTCTTTCGCTATATTCTCTTCCTGTATATCTGTAGACTCAACAACTTTTTTCTAATCAAATATAGAATTTTCATCAAAAGTAATATCCCTACTGTTTATAAATTTTGGTTACTGAGGGTCAGAATACCACAATATATATCCCTTAGTTCCATATACATAACCAACGAGAATACATTTATTGGCTCTAGGTTCAAGCTTACCATGTTTTACATGATAATAAATGGGACATCCAAATACTTTCAAAACAGAATAATCAGAAGGTTTACCAAACCATACCTCGTTCGGAATCTTACATTCAATTGTGGCAGAAGGAGAACGATTCACCAAATAACATGGCGTGTTTATGGCTTCAGCCAAAAAATCCTTATCCAGTCTAGCATTAGAAATCATACATCTAGCTCTCTCCAAAAGTGTTCGGTTCATACGTTCCACCTCCCTATTTTGTTGAGGTGTACACATGACTATTCAATGTCGAACAATCCCTAAATCTTCTCAATATTTGTTAAAATCACATCCACAAAACTCAAGACCATTATCTATTCTGAGACGCTTTATCTTCTTGCCGGTTTGATTTTCAATCAATATCTTCCACTTCATGAACATATCAAAAACATCATTTTTACGCTTCAAGAAATTAACACAGACTTTCCTAGAAAAGTCATCAATAAATGTTAGAAGATAAATTGCACCACCTTTAAATATAACCTGTGCAAGTTTCTACAAATCGAAGTGAATATAATCAATTGTGCCCTTCGTTGAGTACACCTTAGTATTGAAACTAACTCTGCGGTGTTTCCCTTAAACACAATGCTCACAAAAGTCAAGTGGGACTATATGCTCCCCACAGAATAAACCACACTTACTCAGGATAATCATTCCTCTTTCGCTCATATGGGCCAACAACATATGCCACAACCTTGATTTATCATAATCTAAAAATGATGATATATTTAAAGAACATACAACAATACTTCCCTACATAATATAAAGACCATTTTTATTATTACCTC
Organism: Rhodomyrtus tomentosa; assembly: GCA_028455895.1. NCBI lineage: Eukaryota > Viridiplantae > Streptophyta > Magnoliopsida > Myrtales > Myrtaceae > Rhodomyrtus > Rhodomyrtus tomentosa. The sequence continues at coordinate 38,741,462 of JAPCWY010000003.1, read as the reverse complement.
TCATCACAATCAAGGAGCCCTTTGAAATTTTTAAAACTCTACCGCCACTGGTATACATGCATCCAGTGGAATCCAAACTGCTCAAAGAAAAAAGATTCTTCTTCAAATCTAGGATGTGCCTAATATCTGTCAAAATTCTTACTATATTGTCATGGCATTTGATCCAACAGTGCCAATGCCCACAATCTCACAAACTGCATTGTTACCCATCAAAACTGAACCCTAGTGACTTTTTTATATGAGTGGAACCAATCTCTATTTGGGCACATATGGTATGAACATGCCAAATCCAAAATCCATTCATTGTCTATAAGACAATCTGAAGACAAAACAGTAGAAACATTATCTGCATTCGCAAACTCATTATCCTTTACCAGACTTGCCGAATCAGAACTCTCCATTGACTTTTTTCCCCTTAGCTTTAAGCAAAAGACACTCGTTTTTATATTGTCCGAACTTGTGACAATGGTAACACTCAACTTTGTTCTTGTGCTGGTCTGACCTTGTTGACACCTAAATTTTGATTTTTTAGAAATTTCTTTTATAACATAAAATAAGAGTTATTCATAACTCTTGCAAAAAAAAAAATTAATTCTCATGCATTACATATTTATTTTCTGTTAATCATGCCATTTGCATTAGGGTCAAAGGCGAGTCGATTGAGCATAATTTAATATCAATATGAAATTTTCGATCACAAGAGGGGATGGCCGAATTTACATGGGTTTGGGCTTCTTCGAGTTTAATTCAATCCAGTTTAGGTCTTTTAAATGCAAGGCTTTCAACTAATTACCCATTTAATTAGTTAAAGCTCAATTAGGCCCTGAATTCGCGCAAATAAACCCACAAATGGGAGAATTTTGGCCAAGCCATATGGTCCTCTATTATTGATGAAATGTTGAACACCTGAGCTCACCAAGGATAGAAGTTTCAATCTAACGACTATTATTTCTTGAATCCGATGGTAAAAAATAAACCCCACGGTTCAAGGCCTTTCTTAGTCTATATATATCTCACATTAGCCTAGGGTTCAAAGGGGGAAATATTCAGAATTTTAGAGGGAACGACAGAATTTTCTGAAAAATATACACTCTCTCTCTCTCTCTCTCTCTCTCTCTCTCTCTCTCTCTCTCTCTCTCTCTCTCTCTCTCTCTCGGGTGATTTCCTTCTTCCCCCCTTTCACATCACCTCCATCAACGACGACCTTCGGACGAAGGCAACCGCGCCGCCATTCCAGCCGCGTCGCCATCCGCCGTGCTTGGTCACTATACCAGTAACTCATCCATTTCAATTCGTGACCACCAGACTTGCCTTGTAGACCACCGTTTTGAGTTGAAACAGCAGCCGCCTCTATTCAGCTCCATAGGCTATTGACCAATTCTGGCCTGAAGTCATCCGGCTTTTGTTTCACCATTATCATGAGGTCTAACCGTGCTACTTGTTGTGATAGATTAATTGGAGCGGTCTTTTACGAATCGATTTGGAAGAAGCACTTTCTTGGGTCGAAGATTTGAATCTTTTCATCCAAGTAGTTTGTGAGGTGTTCAAAATTTAGTGCAATTTCAACCCAGTCGTGCACCACCACCGTCCTTGGTCTTCCGCTTAGTCCCTCCGAAGCTGCTAGCCAGCGAGTTTCTCATCCCAAATCAGCCTCATTTTTATCCCGCGGACTAAGGTAACGTCAAATACATTATGAGTCAATCCAAGCATGTTTGTTTGGGATGATTTAATGTTATTGTTCTATGGTTTGCCCGTTGTATACATTATGAGTCAAATACATTATTAGTATCACATCTAATAAAAGAGAAATTTTTTTTTTTAAAAAAAATCAAGTCATATAAACCAATCAAAAGACCTCAGCATGAAATTGGTACCGAAAGGGCATTAGTTTTGATTAATTAGTGTAATTAAGTCCCCGAATCCACAATCTCTTATTCGCAGAAGTAAAATGGTTCTCCCGCCATTTTACTTAGGTTTCTAATCAACTTACCAATAATGATTAGTGGAGACTCCAATTTATAAATCATTTTAGTGAAATTTAAGTTGCGATTTTGTAAGGCTTGGGAAAGTTCGTATTAGGTTAGTTAATTTAATTGACCTGATAATCCATTAGCCTAATTAATTAATTTTTTTAGGGTCACAACAACTTGGCGACTGCACTGGGGACTGCAAAATTTTAATTTGTTCAAAAATTGTAATGGGTGAATAGATTTTTCCAGTCAGTTTTTTTGAAATCAAGCTCAAATTTCGAATTTCCTTAATTCACCTCTAATTTTTGAAAAAATTAAAAAAATTATGGACTTAGTTCTTGGATTTCATGTTATATGTCACGTTCTGCACCCCTGGCACGAGCACCCAACCCCCTGCAAACGTAACCCCTCAAGCGTCCCAGGATTCAATAGATCGAGAGATGTGAATGATCGAAAGTATGCGGAAGCGATGACATACAAACTCCTTCGTACAATAACAAGGGAACCTAGGTAACAAGAACATCAATATACATTATCGAGAGTTCATACAAAAGAGCAGGTAAACTAACCCTGCTAACAGGTCGGGAAAATCAGGACTCTACCAAAAGACGACAAAGATTTAAATTCCCTAGAAGATTATGGACCAACAAGGGTCATCACCAAAAGACTACTAAGTAAAGCCAGGAAACCCCTAGGTCGAACTACTAGATCCGTCAATCTCCTTGGCATCCTCGGTAGGCTCGTACTCCGAGAAATTCTCCGAGCATACCTCCATTGTATCCTCAATCGTCTCGTCTACTGACTGCTCCACCAGGTCGTCCTCGGAAGCTTCGATCTCAATGACCTCGTCGGTGTCTTTTAGGGTTGGGGTCCTCTCGGGAATGTTCCTCGAACTAGTTGCTGACCCCTCGACCTCCATAGAATCCTGAGTAGGATGACACAAACTAGGAATTACCCCACGGGGTACCTTGGTGGGCTTCGGTGATCCAGTAGTAACTTCCCCTACCCTCCGAAACCAAGCCTTGAACCTCTAAGGCTTCCAGCTCTTTCCACCCTCATCGATTCAAACTATAGTACACTTCCTAACATACACGGTTTCCTGTCCGTCCGGGAACCCCTCAAAATACGCGGACATCTCCTTCGAGTCACCTAATGTGATCGGCAACATTCTCACGGCCTAGGATCTGAAAATGTGGTCCCGCAATGGGGTGAGATTTACATCTCAGTAAGGCAGGTCATAACCCTAGGTTAAGCTGACCGTACATTCAGGTGAATGCAATCATGGACAAAATACACAAGTAACCACATGAAGCATTTAGCAGTCATGAAATAACATATAGATACAATCTAGCGTCAAGCACGCATTCATGACATCAGTTCTAATAGTTCAGATTAAACACGCATAGCCAAAACAGGTTACACCTTCCACCCTTCCAGGCCTCCATTGTTTCACGCCCTCGTTTAGAACTCCTCAAGCTCGGTCCGCGTAATTACGCCTCAGACCATCCCATTGACAAACCCGCGTAAACGCATCAGGTTTTCAATTCATTCCAGGCTTGTGTCGACACATATCAGATTCCGTCCCGCGTCTCAACGCATCAGGACATTGGCTATTTCAACCCCGCGTCTCAACGCATCAGGATACAATTCCACACAACCTCGCGTCTCAACGCCTCAGGATGTCACAAGTTTCTCAGACATGCCAAATACTTATTTCAATTCAGAACCTCATGGTCAAGTACAAACTCATGCAACGAGCAACACATCTATGGTATGCGAGAAAATTGAATTCAACACTCAAATGTGGTAATCAATTCATAGCACAAGCATTCAACAAGCATTCAAGCCATCTACACCTCTCGAGGATGCACAATGGACAATCACACTATAATTCACGAGAACCAACCTAATTCACACCCAATTCACCCAATCGAGTCCAATCCTCTTAGCTAAGGTTTAGAAACTTCTTACCTCAAGCTTAAATCAGCAAAAATCTCCTTCCAAGCACACCAATGGTTCGGTCCTAATAGTCCAAGAACAAGTTAGCCGTGCAACCTAAGGAAATTCATCCAATTCGTCAATTTTCTCGTCCAACTCTTCAATTCACTAAACATACACCTCATTGACATATCGATTGGCATCCTCATACTTCTCAACGATGAAATTGGAACTCAACTCCATCACCAACAGCCCCCATAAGATTCGGTATGCACAAAACCAAAACAGGGCATTTTCGGTTCTGTGCATATCTCAACTAATCGGCCCATAAACTATCCTAAATCCTCAATTTATCCACTAATTTACTTGCTAACATGTATTTCTAGGAGTTAGGAAGCCTCACCGAAAATTTGAGGCCAAGGCGGCGCCAGAAAGTCCAAGATCAATGCCGGTTCCTCCAAGTCTACTGTCGGTCAGTTTCTGTCCATCAAAGGCGACAACATTTCATCATCAAATCTCCATCAAATTCAGCCCAAATTTTTACCACAACTCAGTCTACATATGCCCTTGATGTTCACAACATTTGACAGAAAAATTCCAATGTTTCGAGGTCCTACGGAGTCTAAACAATAGCTTACCTCCAACTGTGATGGTTTCCGTCGACTTTTGGGAAAATGGCCGACCGTAGCTCCTTAGTGGGTAAAATGTCGTGATTCAAGTTGGAGGTTGTCGGCAAGAGGATGAGGAAGACGCTGGTGGTCGGCTCGAGCTTAGGTGGCGGCCGGAAGGGGCGGTCGACGGCAGCGTAGGTGGTGAGCAAGGCTGGTCAGGCGGGAGCAGTTTTCGATGAAGAAGAAGAAGAAGAAGAAAAGCTCGAAGATGGATATGGTGATGGTGGTTTCGGCAGAATGAAGGAAAAAGAGGGGTATATGCACAATTTTGAGAGTTACCTATGAAGAATGGTAGGTTAAAAGTTGGACATTTAATGCCAACTCTTCATCCATTGACACTTATCTAATTGTCAATCAAGTCTTCATCCAAGGGCTGTTATTTTTTTTGATTTTCGGCAGCCTATAGGGTGTAGTCAAAGACCAAAATTCCCTCAACCATTTCTTAAAGCAAGGTCAAGACTTGAGGGGAAAAATGATAATTTTACCCTCGACGTCCGGAACGTCGTTTTTTTAATTTCAATTTTCTTCGATGAGGCAACGGCCAATCCAATTATAATGTTGGAATTCTTAATTCTCTATTTTCTAATTTCGAGACTCATCTTTGAATCATTTTTTTGTCAGATGTGATTACAGTCTATCCCAAACTGACAGGCGGCTTTTGCAGACATTACGCGTATCAACTCTGTGATTCACATCACTTTAGGGCTCGTCAATTCATGGCGACCTTGGTTGTCTTGTAATTGCGAGGGTCTATTACTAGTTCTGACGGTCTCGATCGTCATTGTTCGATTTAGAAAAATTTTATAAATTATACATTGGTTAAGCGACATCACCCGTGCTCCAATTGTATAACGCTAGCAATGCATTCCTTAATCATTCTTAGATCGGCCTTTCATGGCTCTAAATGTCCCCAAGATAATCCTTATGGTCAAAGTGTCATTTCCTATTGGAGTTCTCTAGGTCCACGTACCTTGTCTCGCGTTAACCTTTCCCTTTTGGTCAGTTAACTCGAGATTGATCAGATCCGAGCAAGATACGACTGAAAGACATCGTTAGATATGTTCTCATTAATAAGTCCCGAAATGACAGGAAAATCATAATGTCACATTATATGTCTTCATTGATGACTTGAGTTTGTTTTTGACCATTAGATCGAATTTTTTGGGCCGAAAAGCTTTGTTTCGGTTATGTAGAATTCGCCGAAAAACTGGCAAATGTGCTCAAAATGGGCTCAAATTTGGTGGGCCAAAGGAAAACGGCCTTTTGATCAATTTTCTCTCCTTTGGCTGCGACGAACGATGGATTTTTGTGATCTGGGGTCATCTTGATGGGTTTTGACGCCGTTTTTGAATTTTCGACAAATTTTTTCCTAGTTTTCGATTGTTTATATGCTTGCTTTAGTGTTCTTTCCTTGATAGAATCTCACCATTAAGGTGTTAAATGTTCTTGCAGACTTAGAGTGATAAGGGATGGAGTGTTTGTTAACTTCTTCTTGCAGGCTAGAGTAGAAATGTATGTCTTGAGGGATTATATTGAAGCGTTGTTTTGATATAAACTCATGTGCTTGTCTCAACTACCTTTGCATACACACTTTCTGAATGGCTAGGCTTAGAATGATATTTGATTAGGGACACTCTGGCCATCACCGCCTGGCCTGAGTCTCCCTCTTCAAGTCCTGTACTCTTGCAAATTGGTGCCATGGTTCATCACCCCTATCGTTCGCCATATGATGCGGGTCGATATTTGGCTGAGCCAGATGTCTATGAGGGATCCTGATGCAATCACAAATCAGGGTGGTTCAATTTGGATATCCTTAGGGCTCCACCTTTGTTAAACCTTGATAGATAGAAATCGAACCTCACAACGCATTTCATATGCATGTCTATGTGTTTGTTCATTTCACCTGTCTAAATATGGTATTCTCTTCAGTTTTTCACTCATGCTTTCCTATTTACTTATATTTTTAAGTCGGTCCATGGTAATTTTTAGGTGAGTCTTAGTCTTGAGCTGTAGATTATAGGGATGATTCGAGTCATAACTCCAGCAAAAGATCAACTGAAGCAGTGGTGGAGCGATTTGAATGAAGATGGCCGAGAGATGGTGTCATGCCCCGAACCCGACGAGCACGCGAATATCTCACCAGGCCGTAATCAAGCTGTACCATCCAGGATCCTTCGGCCCTCTTGTTTCCCATACTCATATACATGCAAAAGCAAGAAACTACTCCGTACACAAAATCAAGATGACTTAGGACGGAAAAGTAGTACACTCCTCGTATCTATATAATACACCTCAAATTTCGTGAATGGCCAAAACTAAAGATTTAATTTCTACATCCACCAAACAATATATATTAACTCTAAAGTCACCCAACGTATAAATACATTCGATCAACCACTACCTCCAATGCCAGTCCTTGGCAAATTCGGGCTTTCTTCACCTAGAACCTGAAAAAGTTAAGCCCCCATTGGGGTGAGATATAAATCTCAATAAGTGAAACTTAAACCTAGACCTGAACACCAATCCCCCCAGACCACACTCACACATGCTATCAAATGCAGGCATTCATCAATGCAATGGCACAAGGCCTTTAACGATTCAAGTATGGCATCAATCAATAAAATATCAATAGCCAATCATGGATAAACATTAAAATCAACAGCATTCACTATCAGGGTCCAAAGCTCATTGCTCAAATACATGCATCGATACATAACTACCACCACTTTCTCATCCACTCACATACTCCTCTAGCACTCTTGCCATCTGACATCACCGGGGCCACAGGCTAATCGATATCTTTGTACCACTAGGGCCACAGGCCAATCGGTACTTTCAAGGCTCGCAGCCATTCAATGACACTAAGGCCACAGGCCTATCGGCATTCTCATTCTTATTCGAGCTCACCACCATTCGATACCATTGGGGTTACAGACCAATCGGTATCCACATTAATACTCAGGGCTCACAGCCATTCAATACCACTGGGGCCACAGGCCAATTGGTATCCTCATCATCATTCATAGTAAAATCACACTCGATACCACTGGAGTCACAGACCAATCAATATCATCAGGGCATCAAGCCAATGCGATATCTGAGGCCACAGGCTAACGATCGCGGGGACACTATATCTCACTCATAAAACACAGGCATTATAGCCATATATATCACGTAGGCATCACAGCCAATTAAACAATCAAAGGCTTAATAGCCACTTACCTCACAAGGCTCTCTTGCCAATTGAAGCACACTAGCCAAACATAACATCAAGGCATATCATAATTCAATTGTCATACTATGCCATTCAAGTCATGGAATCCGCTACTTAATCAAGCAATTCAAGCCCTAGGATTCACCAAGCACTCAATTCATCTAACCCGTCAATCCAATAGTGTCCTAGCATTCGGGTAAGGGTTTAGGAAACACTTATCTCGATCAATTAGAAAAATTCCACACAATTGATTCTTCTCAAATCCATAAGTATATAATCCTCAAGAATTCCTTATCAACCTATAAAAATTCACCAATCTTGAATAAAAAAAAAATCAAGGAATGCTCGCTTCCATTAACCCAATCCTTCTTTAGTCATACCATTGGCAATTCATGACACCTTATTAATCAAATGAACGCATAATAACACTCCCACAAACCCTCAATGGGTTTGGTTCACACGGCCACACACATGACCAAACTCAACTTAGAGGTTTGTGCACCAATTTTGCCATAATTCCCTTCTAACTCTCAATTCTCTTCACAGACTCCTCATTAACACCTCACATCACATCGTATATGACATTATAAGTCAATTTGAAGTCCAAACACTCCTTAATCAATCCTAAACAGAACAGGCCAGCAAGGGTTCATCCTCCAAAACAGAACCGGTTTTCAATCTAACTCATATAATCTATCCATAACTCAATTCTAATCATTAATCCTTCACAAATCAACTTGCTAAGACCTTCCTTTGTGGGTTTAGAGAGCTCACCATGAGATTTGAAGTGGATCAACACCCCCAAAGACGTCTGAACAACTTGGCTTCTACACGGTCCTCAAACGGGCAGAATTTGCTCGGTATAAATCTCCACAAACCAGCCATGTACACCCATCAAAAATCATACAAAACCTTAATTTCGACTTGCTAAACTCTTATACTATGAGTTTAGAAGCGCTCACTGAAAATTTGAAGCCATTTGAAGTCTGGAAGCCCCCAAAAATGCATCCTCTCCAAAAACGGGTCAGATTTTGACCTTTGCCCACTCAAACAGAGCTACGGGACAAATGGTTGAGCCAAATTAAACTCATAATACCTCCCTAGAATGGCAAGATGATAAGCTCATAATATCTCCTTATAGGTTAAATGACCAAAATGACCCTCTAAATTTCTTAAGGCATGGCCAAAGATCGAGGGGCAAAATGATCATTTAACACTTTTCGTCCGAAATTCCATTTTTCCAATATAAGCCACCCTCGATGAGGCAACATCCATATCAATTCCTATGTTGAAATTTCTCAATGTCCAATACCCAAATATCGACGTCCAATTTCATGTCGAACTCTCGTCGACTGTAATTCCAGTTTATCTCAAACTGACAGGCGACTTTTGCAGGCTCTATGCGTATCTACCTTGGGATTTTCTCAAGTCGTGATGACTTTGATTGTCATGTAATTGCGAGAATTTATCGTTCGTTCCTTCAATCCTGATCATCGGAATCTGATTTAGGAAATTCTTGCAAATTACACAATGATTAAGTGGAATCACCTCCATCCCAACGTATAACACTAGCAAGACATTCCATGATCATCCTTAGATCGATCTTTGCCGGCTCAAGACATTCCCTCGACAATCCTTATGGTCAAAGTGCCATTTCTCATTCAAATTCCCCAGGTCCACGTACTCGACTCTACGTCAGTCTTTCTCTTTTGGTTAGATAACTCAAGAGTGGCCAACTCTGAGCGAGTTATAACTAGAATACACCGATCGATATCCTTCCATTCAATAGCCTCGAGAGGGTCGGAATTCGGAATGTCACAATTCTTCCCCCCTTAAAGAAATTTCGTCCTCGAAATTTGCCACTTTTCAATTATCCAATCTCATGGGGTACAGACGCCTCATCGCATTCTCATTTTTTTTTCAAAATAACTCGGTTCCTTAACAAACCATTGCAATGATACTCTTTTGACACTCATGCCACTTGACGTGTCAACCCTTCAAATATCCTCTCGTACCATCTGAGGTTCAAGAGCTTTATCAACTTGCCCTTTATTATCTAAGTCGAGATATAACCTTCTCGATTCCACTCGAGAGTCTCTAATAACCATAGTGATCCATCAACTTTCGTGGCCACGTCTCTTTCTCTTGTCGGCATGTCCAATGCTTGACTACACGTTAGACTACTTTAACCTTTCGATTCATATCACCGATCGTATTAAGGCAATCTTGGCACACCTTTGTGCCATCCTAAGGAATACTTTAATTTTCTATATTCTATTCATCTCCGTAAACCCTTAGATATCAGGGGTCCGATTATGGCAATATCTCAATTCATTTCTGACCTTCAAGCCTGATATTTTAGGTAGCCATCAAACTAGCCACACAGCAAACTTCCAATTTAGAAGTTGAATCTCTTATTTTTCGGGGGAAGATATGTCCCTCCATCGCTGATTACACAATGCTCAAATTTCAATTATAAGCATTCGCTAAATAATTCACCCTTCCTTAGCGAAATGGATATTGCAATAATAACACTTGGGTGATCTCTTCGTTCCACGTGACTTTCCATCAATTCTCCTTTTGACAGTCAATGCTCTCAACCTCTTATAATTCACATAACTTAGAGGTCTTTCTTTATACAAGCAGTGCCCTCACGTCCACAAGTAATTTCATACATTAGCGTTGCCTCTTGTTCAATTCCCCTCAGGAAACTACTACCTTATTCTCTTGTGGTAGATATAGTGTGACATTCTAATTTTTCCTGTCTTTTCAAGACTCATTAATGAGAAAGTATTTAACAATGTATTTCAGTCATATCTCGCTCGGATCTGATCAATCTTGAGTTGACTGACCAAAAGGGAAAGACTAACGTGAGACAAGGTACGTGGACCTAGGGATTTCGAATAGGAAATGGCACTTTGACCACAATGATTGTCGAGGGGACATTTAGAGCCATAAAAGGCCGACCTAAGGACGATTAAGGGATGCATTGCTAGCGTTATATGATTGGAGCGCGGGTGATGCCGCTTAACCAATATATAATTTATAAAAATTTTCTAAATCGAACAGTGACGATCGAGACCATCGGAACTAGTAATAGATCCTCACAATCACATGACAACCAAAGTTTCCATGAATTGATTAGCCCTAATTGTGATATGAATCACAGGGTTGATACGTGTAACGTTTGCAAAAGCCATCTGTCAATTCGGGATAGGCTGGAATCGCATTGGATAGAAAAATGATTCAAAAACAAGTCTTGAAAATTGAAAATGGAGAATCAAGAATTCCAACATTAGAATTGGATTGGTCGTTGCCTTATCGAAGAAATTTGGAATCAGAAAAACGACGTTCCGAACGTCGGGAGTAAAATTACCATTTTGTCCCTCAAGCCCTAACCTTACCTATATAATTGGATTGTGGCATTTTGGTCATTAACCACACCCCCATAGCTGTCAAAAATTGAAGGATTTGAGAACCATTGGATGAACCTCGATTGATCCCTTGAACAAGTGTTAATGGATGAAGCCTTGAGTTGATATATTCACTTTTAACCTACCATTCAACTCAAGTTGACTCTTGAAAAATTGAATAAACCCCCATTCTCTCCCTTTCTTGGCCGAACACCCCCTCAATTGCCGATTTCTTCTTCTTCTTCTTCTTCTTCTCTTCTCCTTGTTGTCGAGAAGCCTGCCGCCCGACTAGTTATGACTGCCAGCTTCGCCACCTTCGATCGCCACTTCCGACGACTCCCAGCTACTAAGCCAACGACCTGCTGCTTCTTAATCCTCTTGCCGACGTTCTCAAAGTGGAAGCAAGTAGTTTGACCACCTGAGAAGCTCCGGCCGACCAATCTTTCGAAAGTCGACGGAAATCGTCGCAACTAGAGGTAAGCCACGGTTTAGGCCTCATAGGACCTCGAAATCTTAGATTTTTTCAATCAAATTTTGTGGACATCTAGGGGACACATAGATTGAGCTGTGGTAAAAAGTTTGGATAAATTTGATGAAGTTTTGATCCCAAATGGATCTTGTGTTTGAAGGGCCAGAACTGACCGGTAGTAGACCCGGAGAAACCGGCGCCGTTCGAGGACTTTCTAGCGTCGCCTTGGCTCTAAATTTTCGATGAGGCTCCCCAACCCTTGGAAATATATGTTAGTAAATACATTCATGAATAAATTGAGGATTTAAGTTGGTTTAAGGGCTGATAAGTTGGGTATACACAGAACCAAAAATGCCATGTTTTGATTCTGTGCATACCAATTCTGTGGGAGGCTGTTGGTGTTGGAATTGAGCTTCAAATTCATCGCTGAGAAGTGTGAGGATGTTAATTGATTGGCCCATGAGGTGTATGATTAGTGGGGTGAAGTTTTGAGCAAGAAAAATTGATGATTGTGTGTATATTTTTTAGGTTGCGGAGCTGAGTTGTTTTTGAGCCATTTGGACCGAGTTCTTGAGGTGCTTGGGAAGGGATTTTGTTGAGTGAAGCTTGAGATAAGGGGAATCCTAAACCTTTGATAGGAGGATTGGACTCGATTGGGCGATTTGTGTGTGAATTGATCGATTCTTGGAAGTTTATAATGTGGTGTCCCAAAGTGTGTCCTAGAAAGATATAGAGCACTTAAATGTGTGTAACGATGCTTGTGCTTTGAATTGATTGCCACATTTGAATGTCACAATTGATTATTTCGCATGCCATGGGTGTATTGCTCGTGCTTGAGTTGCATTTGATATTATGTATTATGAATTAAAATGAACTTGTGGCATGTTTGATAGTAGTGACACCCTGAGACGTATGAGACACAGGGTGGTGTGGATGAATACCCTGAGGCGCTGAGGCGCGGGGTTTGAATTGAATGGCGCCCTGAGGCATACAAGACGCAGGGTTGAGAAGGCCATAGTCCTGATGCGTTGAAACGCGAGATAGAGTTGAGATGTGTCGACACAGGCCTGGATGGGACTAAAAACCTGATGCGTTTACGCAAGTTTGTCAATGAGATGGTCTGATGCGTTTACACCAGCCGAGCCCGAGGCGTTATAAACGCAGGCATGAAAGTGACGCAGATTGGAAAAGGATGGAAGGTGTAATTCGGCTTGGCATAATGTGCTTGATTCTAATAATATTGTATGATGTCATGATTGCATGCTTCACATCCATGTGCTATTTCGTGCAAGTTGAATGCCTCATTTGGTTTTGTATAAATTGCTTGTGATTGTAATTGCCTGAGTGGACGGTCAGCCTAACCTAGGGTTAGAACCCACTTTACTGAGATGTATATCTCACCCCGTTGAGTGACTCTATTTTTAGATCCTAGACCGTGATCATGTGGCCAATCAGTTTTAGAGATCCAAAAGAGATGTCAGTGTATTTCGATGAGTTCCCAGACGGACAGGGGACCATTTACATTAGGAAGTGCACGGTCGTCTGGGTAGATGATGGTGGTAATAGCTAGAAGCCTCACCGGTACGAGGCATGGTTCAGGAAGGTAGGGGACGTTTCCACAGGGCCACTGAAGCCCACTGAGATACCCTGTGGGGTGATACCTAGTTGGTGCCATCTCGCTCGGGATTCAGTGGAGGCCAGGGGTCCGTCGCTGGCTCGAGGATTGGCTTTGAGAGGACCCCGACCATGGAGGACACATATGAGGTCATAGTGATCGAGGCCACCGAGGATGACCAAGTGAAGCCATCAGCTGATGAGACATTGGAGGACACCCTAGAGGTTTGCTCAGAGACCTTCTCAGAGTACAAGCCCACTGAGGAGACTGACGACTTCAGTAGCTCGACATAGGAGTTTCTGTTCCTGGTCTGGCACTTTGATGGTGACCACGTTGCCTGTCCCTTTTTGAGAGCATATATGATCGTATTTTGTGTTAGCCTTGCCACCCTAGTGATTAGCATGTTTAGTTTGTCATGCCATGTATGGATATTTGGAAGTTCATGTTTTATTGGTACCTTCGTTACCTAAGTCCCATTTTATATTTGTACGGAGGAATTTTATATCGTCGCTCCGTGTGCTTTCTACATGATATCTCTCTCGACTTATATTTGAATCCTAGGACCTAGAGAGATAGTTTGTGCTTGTAGGGAGTCGCACGCTCGTGCCCGGGATACGAGGCATGACATATAGACTCAAAACCTCCTTCCATCCAAGCAAGGTTTTCCAAACTTGTCACGAGGACACTCATTTACGGCCCTCATAAACGTTTCAATTTCCAATCAAAATCATCATAAATAGTGTAGTCATCAGCTTAACTCAAATCCTCAAAACTCTTTTCACGTTCAATCACCCATTCGTTTTACTTGTCGTCCTTAGTCCATTTTACCAATGGAACAGCTCTTGTAGGGAATCTTCCCACGATCCGTCTGAAACAATTTACTAGTCTCAGGAAATTTCAACTTCCCGCAACTCACAGCAACTCTAGTCGATTTATCACTTATTCTCATCCTCAAAGGCTCCACAGGAATTTCATTTTTCAGAGATTTCACGACTGAGGAATCTTTCCTCATTAGATCCATAGCCCGTGCTCTACACATTCAGCATATAACGAGCATCTCCTTAGAGTCCATCACTTGAGAGCTCAAACATTGGCTCTCTGCTATCATGAGTCCCCACTTGGACTACACAACCCTTTATTCATTTTTGTCTCTCTTTCCTCAAGAAGCACTCTTATCTTAACCGTTGGTTTCCATAACCAGTCAATGCCACTTTATTCCAATTATGTCCGTTCCACTGAACGTCTACATTATCTTGGAATCCAACGTTGTCCACAAGATAGTTTCTTGGATAACACATTCATGAATCATTCAAGTCATGCTTCTTCTTTCTCATTTCAGACGTTCCATCTTAATATCACGATAGTTAAGATTTTCTCTTCCTTCCACACTAGGGTCTCTTACCCTACAAAGGAAACTATACACTTCAGTGGAATTCTCTTACTTCAAGTCCACTTTATCCTTCCTATTCCATAGACGTCAACCTTGGAGACTACGCCAACAGCGATACCTTTACTCCAGGATTCAAAGGTCTCCCTGCCTGACATTCTTCTTCCCATAACTCTGTCACTTCAAGTGACAACATCTGTTCGTCCTTGATCTCCACCAATTCACTTATCGAATATTCAATTCGATTACCTCAATTTACTTTGAATTACTCCCCAAGCGTTATTTTCGCTTCCTCAATCATTCACTAGAATTACAACCAGCCAGGACTATCAATTCCATTCACTTTCCCTTCCCTCTGGTCCAATCGTTCTTTAAGAACGACGCCCTAACCTTTAGGAAACAACAACTCATGATTTCATTTCTCATGGTTCCAGTTCAATCAACCAATCCCAGGAAATCATTAATTCCAGGCAAACTAGCATGCCGATTTTTTTTCCTCGACTCCTTCCATAATAGAAGAGGCGGACTACCCATTTTCCACCACGAGTCTTACGTCCAGGTAATCAACCGTTTTCCATAGGCACGTTCCATATTCCATAATGAACATCTCTTTGCTCATAATCCATGAGCAGGCGTTCTCTTCTTTTACTGAGTCTCATTATCATTCCTCAAAATCAGGAAGAACAACTAGCCACAAGACTTTTAAACTCCAATCCACTTAGAGATTTACTTATCTTACTCAAGGGACTTTGACCACATTTACCATATGCTTCAACAACCTTAAGAACTCTGTCTCACATTGGTCGATCATCCTCTGATCCTTGCATAAGTATCAAGATCCAAACAACCTTTGCTATCAAGCAATCCCAGGAGGATACTTTGCAACGAATAACTCAACAGAGGTAATCCAGGCAGATCTCATGCCTTCGAGGAAAACTTTTCCTTTGGTGACCTTTCACCAACTATCAACAGCCTCTTAAGGCTAAAATTTGAAGCCATTTGGAGTCCAGAAGCCCCCAAAAAAGCATCCTCTCCAAAAACAAGTCAGATTTTGACCTTTTTCCACTCAAACAAACCCACGGGACAAACGACTGAACCAAATTAAGCTTATAATACCTTCCTAGAACGGAAAGATGATAAGCTTTAAGATGGAGGTAGTTTTGCCTCAATCCAAAATCAAACGACAAATTTATGGCCGGAACAGTGAATCGATTTCTATCTGTCCGCGAGGAACCCATTCGGCCGAGAGGAAAAATGGAGAAGAAGAAGAGAGAGAGGGTGGCTGACCAAATTTGAAGAGAGAGAGAGTCTATTCCACCCCAATCATACACTTTTGATCAATTTGATACGATGGATAATTAATGGACATTTAATGTTTGGCCTTCTCTTTGATTGACACTTGGCAACCTCCCATTGGTTCCTTCATTGACTTTGACTTCCTTTGACCATTCCTTCCTCATATTTTCGGCTGCATATAGAGAGGTTAAATGACCAAAATAACCCTCTAAATTTCTTAAGGCAAGGCCAAAGGTCGAGGGGCAAAATGGTCATTTGACACTTTTAGTCCGAAATTTTATTTTTCCAGTATAAACCACTCTCGATGTGGCGACGTCCATCTCAATTCCAATATCAGAATTCCTCAGTATCCAATACCCTAATCTCGAGGTCCAATTTCATGTCGAACTCTCATCGACTGTAATTTCAGTTTATCTCAAACTAACGGACGACTCTTGCAGGCACTACGCGTATCGACCTTGGGATTTTCTCAAGTCGTGGCGACTTTGATTGTCTTGTAATTGCGAGGGTTTATCGTTCGTTCCTTCAATCCTAATCATCGGAATATGATTTAGGAAATTCTCGCAAATTACGCATTGGTTAAGCGGAATCACCCGCGTCCCAACGTATAACACTAGCAAGACATTCCACGATCATCCTTAGATCGATCTTTACTGGCCCAAGATATTCCCTCGACAATCCTTATGGTCAAAGTGCCATTTCTTATTCAAATTCTTCAAGTTCACGTACCTGACTCCGCATCAGTCTTTCCCTTTTGGTCAGTTAACTCAAGAGTGGCCAACTTCGAATGAGTTATAACTAGAATACACCGATCGATATCCTTTCATTCATTAGCCTCGAGAGGGTCGAAATTCGGAATGTCACAGATAGTCAGATTCTATGTTGGCCAGATGTTGCCCTTGATTTATATCCGTATGCGATTTGGTTTCATTCACGCATTAGTGTTGTTCTGGAGTCCACAGGCTACTACCTTCATATTTGGTAAGCACGAGCTAATTCCAACTCTAGAAGAGTATAGTGTTCTCGTTGAAAGTCACTGGACTCGGGTTTAGTCACTCCGCCAATTGGCGAAGATCATGTCCTTGTTTTGTCTGAATACTTGAACGTCAATTGAGATGAGGTGGCAAAAGCTTTAAAAGGGAGCCACAGGGGTTGTCCCCTTTCATTCCCAGAAACATGTTTTAGAAAAGCTCCATTTACATATGATAAGGTTAAAATCTTTATCATGTTATTCTTTGACTCAATCATTTTCCCACATAAGGAGAAAACTATAGATCCTATGATAGCATATTTTGCAAGACAGGTCAATAATGGAAAGAATTTTGATAATGCTATCCTAGCTTAAAGCTTCATCTCACTTACGAGGTTTAAAACCAATCGGGATAAAACACTTAGAGCTTCACCGGAAATTCTCCAAGTTTAGTTTCTTTCTCATTTTTCTGAATTTGGAAAATACCTAGAAATATCAAAAAATTTAGAACTTGAACATCCTCTCTTGAAGTTTAAAAAAGAACAAGACCGTGTTCTCGAGTATCATTATTCCCGCCTGCTAGTTCTGTAAGCAAATCCGAGTCCCATGACTTTACTATGGCATACTCTTTGGTTCAAAGTGGAGGAAGCTAGAATCATGGGACGAGATGAGGCACCTATCCCTCTTTTGGGAATCTCTGGCATCATAGAGTACTATCCGGCCAGAATTGTTCGGCAATACGGCATGACACAGTCGATCCCTCCAAAGCCGAAGGGTGTAGAGATTTGCACACACTTCAACATGAATTACCAGAAGTTCGAGAAACACGCCACCCTTGCTCATGCCATGTAGGAGCGTTGCTGACCAACCAAGTTAATGTTTCCTAAGGAAATCCTCTCAGGGAATGTCAAGACATACCATGCCACAATCAGTTATATCGAGGAGCATGTCATCCTGAAAGAATGGCTCCCAGTGATACCTCAAGTGGCTATTCAAGATACCAAACGTTTCGAGATCAATCGCCTCAAGCGGAAACTTGCCAAAGCTAAGGAAGAAGCCCAGAGGAATGAGGATAAATACAAGAAGCTCAAGGCTCAAGTTGTCCCCCAGAAGTTTATAGCTGAGATAGCTAGAGT
This sequence comes from Rhodomyrtus tomentosa, assembly GCA_028455895.1. NCBI lineage: Eukaryota > Viridiplantae > Streptophyta > Magnoliopsida > Myrtales > Myrtaceae > Rhodomyrtus > Rhodomyrtus tomentosa. The sequence continues at coordinate 38,723,383 of JAPCWY010000003.1, read as the reverse complement.
CTTTATTTGCTAATTTTTGTTCATTATTTCTTTTGAATATTGTTCTAGTTGTTTTCATTTCTGAGCTGATGCTCCGCACGACCTGATTATTTAGAGCTTTATCTATTCATATTTGAATTTTCTCTTCTAAACGAAAAATGTTCAAAATATCTGGGGCTATCATCTATAAAAATTAGAGAATGATTCGTGGTGTTTTCCATTTATTGGACAAATTTCCATCAAGGACAATGTAGGTGAGAATTTCGGCAGTTTACTCACATTTGCTTTGTTTTGCGGATTACTATTTTTAAATGATCTCCTTTACTGGACCGTGCAAAACGAAAGTTGTAGATTGATGTCTAAACTAGTAATCTGCAAAATTTCAAACCTTAATTCACAGCTTAAGGGGTTCATTCGCTCATTTGAAAAAATTCGGACAGAATAGTTTTTCCGGGAAGAATGTTTCAAAATAAGAATTAAACTGTACTAATCGGTCCACTTTTAGCCTTAAGTCTAAACATCAAAGTTGTTCCTCATTAAGTTCTAGATCAGCTCATACAATTTGGAAATTTTTTGATCACGTGCGAATTATGATGAATTTTACCGTGAAGGTCAACGGAACAGAAAAACTGTCTGATTCAGATTTTTGCTTTGTTTATTGAGACTAGAGAGTTGTCATGAATTAGCCCACTATTCTCACTCACTTTACTAATATTCGTGTGGTCTTTCTTTGAAGGTAATTTATCAGGGGTCATCCACACATCACCAGGTCAGTCGCGAAGAAAATGGCTGACAAGGCTGAAACGAACGCTGCAATCCAAGAGGCCCTCCAGGAGCATATAGATGCCATGAACAACTGAATGGACAACATGATCTCTCAAATGGCAGACAAGGTGCTGGTGAGTCTCATGACTAGGATGCAGCTGCCTAGCCAGACATCTCAAACTCCGACGCCTTCTCCACGTCCGACAGCTAATGGTCCAAGCAAGAACCAAGAGCAGTTTTTGTCACTAGAGGACGTGTTCATGCTAGGCTCTAGTATGAATGCTCTGCCGGCAGCTCCAGTTCACCAAACCAACCCTGTGGCTCCAGAGCAGACTTACGATGCAGCCAAGCTGATGGCTCAAATGGAGCAACAGATGGGGCAAAAGATGGAGTTGAAGATGGAGCAGAAGATGGAAGAAAGACTCCAAGAGATTCATGGAACACACAGCATCCCTCATGTCGATTTTTCTGCCTTCACAAAAGTTGAAGTGCTAGAGAAGTTTAAAGCGCCTGATTTTGAGAAATATGATGACACGTCCAACCCTGTGCAACATGTTCAAATGTGCCAGACGAGAATGAGCAACTACGCTGATAATGGCCCTTTACTGGTTCAGACTTCTCAAGCCAGTCTAAAGGATGCAGTCATGCGATGGTATACTAACTATGAGGTATATATCATGGGAAATTGGAAACAAGCGGCAACTGCTTTTATCAAGCACTTCAGTTTCAACAAAGACGTCCTCATCTCTAGAGAGGACCTGAAACAAACCGAGATGAGGAAAGGCGAGACGGTCATGCAGTACGCTACTAGGTGGAGGAACACCGCGTCCCAACTCAAGCTTGTTCCCGCTGAGAGGGAACTCATGAACTTGTTTGTTTCTACTCTTCCACAGACAATGCCAACACGAGTCCTTGGCATCTCTACAATATCATTTGCTCACCTCATAATAATGGCTGAGGAAGTGGAAGGTGGCTTGAAGAAGGGCTGGTACGGAGATACTAGCACGCCCGCAAAACGATTCGGAGTAAAGAAGGACAAGGAAGTCGCTTCTCAGATCAACATGACAAGTTCCACACCGGTTGTACAAGTTCCTGCCAAGCAGCAAGGGAATTTTGGCGAACAGAAGCAGAAGAGAAATCCACGCCCACCCCGACAATACACACCTTTGTCGGGAACACTTTCTCAAGTCCTGGCTATCCTTCACAAGAAAGACCTATTGTCAACTGAACCTTTGAGGCCAAATTATACATCGTATGCAAGTTATGACCCATCCAAGAAATGCGATTACCATCGCAATGAGGTTGGCCACGACACAGATAATTGCTTTGTGCTTAAAAATCGCATCCAAGACTTACTATAGTCAAAGGCGTTTTCGTTCCAGGGTAACGCCCAGCTAAATATCCAAAATAATCCCTTGCTAGACCATTCCGGCAAAACCAACACTGTGTTTGATTACAATATCCAACCGGTATGAGGGTTTGAAGTCCGGCTAGTAGAGGTTCTTCATGCTCTAGTTAAGTAGGATATTACTGGACTGGAGAGCTACTGTCGTTGGATGAGTTAAAAAAGATAATTTCGACCCTTATGAAGAATGGGTTGATAGTTAAAGTCAATCACGCGTAGACAATTGGCACTACTTCTCATATCGTCATTGATTGGGACCAGGACTCAGTCTGAGCACTTTTCAGAACCTGGATTAGCCGAAGCCGATATAGCGAGTCTAGTCAAAGTTGACTTAGATTTAGCTGATATGCATCCCCTTCAAGATGCATCGAATGATAAGTTAGGGATTTTCGTACCTAAAGCTCTGGTGATCAGCTCGCCTCAACCGTTTCCTTACAAAAACAATAAGGCTATCCCTTTGTCGTATGATCTGGCCTTGGTGACGAGATTCAGGCGCGCATATAATGAAGACCAACCAACCAAGCAAATCACAAAAAAGGATGCAAAGGAGTTTTTAGCCGTAATCAAGACGAACTAGTACAATATCGTCAATCAGCTGCGGAAGTTGCTAGCTCAAGTTTCTTTACTCGAGCTCTTGCAGTCATATGAGAAACATAGGAAATCCCTCATGAAGGTGCTGGGGTAGGTGCACGTCCCGGAAGATATCGACGAGGACAAATTGGAGAATTTTGTCGGAACCATCCTTCTGAAGGATCAGGTTGTATTTGCTGATGATGAGATTCCTGCTGATGGACGTGGCCACAACAAGGCCCTACACGTAATGGTAAAGCACAAGCAAACTCTAGTAGCACGGGTGCTCGTTGACAATGGATCGGCACTGAACATCTGCCATTTAGCCACTCTAAAGCGGCTAGGAGTAGATTTGGCCAGGATACAGGTTGTCAAGGCCTCAATCAGAGCTTTTAATGGTGTGAAGAAAGACGTCATGGGGCAGATCAATCTAGACATCCCGAATGGGCCTTCCGTGTTCGATATTTTCTTCTAGGTGTTGGATATTCCGTCATCTTTCAACCTCCAACTAGGTCGTCCCTAGATTCACAATGCGAGAGTTGTGCCATCAAGTCTTCATCAGAAGATCAAGTTTGTTGTTGAGGGAAAGCTAGTGATCGTTCATGGTGAAGAGAATCATAGGATCTTCAATGAAATGGCTATTCCCTACATTGAACCAGCTCAGAATGAAGAAGACTCGTATCATGCTTTTGAATTGGTACAGACTATCCATGCATCACCAGAAAGTCCTCTAGTCATTCCTGAGGTATCTCACGCTTCTATCATGGCGGCCAAAGTAATGGTTGGCAATGATTTCGAGCTTGGCACCAGTTTGGGGCGACATGGTCAGGGGATCCGTACCTCAGTTATGCTTAATGGACAATCCCATATAGCTAGTTTGGGACACTGAGGACGTGGCCGGTCTAGACATAGTGGGCAATACAAAAAAGGCAGTGGAAGGTCCGAAGCTAGTCCTTTACCGCCCCCACTCTACACTACTTTCCGATCAGCTAGCGTGGTCGGTGGATATGATGAGCTGACCCAGTTCGAAGACGACCTAGAGATTGTATTCCCATATTCTCCACATGGCCAAGATGTCTTGGCTGTACCAATGACGCTGGATGAAGATGCATTAGACGATAGATTCCTCAATCTCACTGTTTGTTTAATGACCTCATCATCGGAGCCATATTTGAGGATCCTGTATAGGTTGATAAAGTGCTAGAAGAAGACCTTTGCTTGGCGTCTGCATCTCTAAGTTTGTTTGATGATGCTATGGTCGAAGATCCAACGGAGGGTTCAAAGTAGCATTTTGGGAGTTTTTGCAATCCCCTGCGTGGGATCTTTCCAGTTTTCTTTAATTTTTCCATATTGTAGTAGGATTTTAAATTCATGTCGCATGTTAGGATTTCATTTTTCGATTCAGCATTGAACTCAATAAGATGTAATCATTGATCTTCATATCAATAAAATTACAGATGTTTTTCATTAAATTTTGGAATCTTGATGAGGCATCCCAAATCAATCGATGATAATAACCAACGAGTGAACAATCTGTCATCCATGGTAAGCACTAAGGGTTAGGCTTCCTCAAGAGTTTCTCATCCCACGATTTTTAAAGAAAAAAATCAACACCAAAATCAAAATCAAAGTTTTCAAAAAAAAATGACACATTGGACTTCGAAAGTTGCAAAGCATGCATGATTAAATCCTGTTTGCTTCTCTAACTTTGCCATTTTATGTTTCAGGAGAAAATATGAGGAGGGTGATCCATTGGATTTCGGAGTATATGACTTAGACGAATACACTCTTGATTATGAAGAAATACGTCAAGATTTTGAACAGCACGAGATGATTAAGCCTTTGACTGGTGATAAGACTATATCAATCAACTTGGGCGATGAGAAGAATCCAAGAGAGGTGAAAATTGGGGCAAACTTGTCCATTGAAATAGCAGAACGTCTTACCAAACTCCTGAGGGATTACCAAGATATCTTAGCCTGGTCCTATGCAGATATGCCTGGTCTTGATCAATCAATTGTTGAGCATTACTTACCGATCGATTCATTGTTCAAGCCAGTAGTACAGGGATCACGAAGGGCTGAATCAGAGCCAACAAAGAAAATTAAGGAAGAGGTCATGAAGCTCCTTGATGTGGGATTTATTGAGGCTACCCAATATTATGACTGGGTTGCTAACATTGTTCCGGTGCTAAAGAAAGATGGTCGAGTTCAAGTCTGTGTCTACTACCGTGATCTAAACAAGGCTAGTCCCCAATATGATTTTCCACTCCCACACATTGATGTGCTCGTAGACAGCACGGCAGGATTCGAAATGTTTTCGTTCATGGATGGTTTCTCAGGCTATAATTAAATTCTGATGAACGTAGATGATAAACTGAAGACTACATTCACCACTCCGTAGGGGTTGTTCCATTATGAGGTGATGCCTTTCGGTCTCAGGAATGCTAGTGCAACTTATCAATGGGCCATGATTACTTTATTCCATGACATGATGCACAATGAGATCGAAGTCTATGTCGATGACATGATCGCAAAAACAAGATGTGGAGAAGATCATATTGAAATCCTAACAAAGCTATTCGACAGATTTCGGAAGTTCAAGCTACGGCTTAATCCCGCAAAATGTGTCTTCGGCGCCAACTCGGGCAAATTGCTTGGGTTCATCGTCAGCAACAAGGGTAATGAGATAGACCCGCCCAAGGTGAAAGCCATATGTGAGCTCAAGCCGCCAACGATGATGAAAGAAGTTCAAAACCTCATGGGCAAGTTGAATTATATTGCCCGATTCATTTCTCAACTATTTGAGACTGCTAAACCTTTCTTCGAGTTATTAAAGAAGAATGCACTTGTCAAGTGGGATGATGATTGTGATGAAGCCTTTGATAAAATAAAACAACATCTCATGAATCCGCCAGTGCTTGTTCCGCCAGTGCTAGTTCCGCCAGTGCCGGGGCAACCTTTGATACTTTATCTCACGATCCATAGCGAATCCTTGGGAGCTATGCTAGTACAGATAAGACAATACGATGGGAAAGAACGCATCATTTATTATATGAGCAAGAAGTTCACAGCCTCCGAGATAAATTACTCTGAAGTTGAGAAGACATGTGCGACTGTAGTTTGGGTGCGGCACAGGTTGCGACAATACACTTTGCATTATCAAATTTTCTTGGTGACATAATATGATCCCATCAAGTATCTGCTAAATCAGCCTGCCCTGATTGGCAGGCTTGCTAAATGGCAGATCCTCATTTCTGAGTTCGATTTGCAATATTTATCTCAAAAGTCAGTAAAAGGACAAGTTATAGCCGATGTCCTGGCCGAAATCCGGGGCAAGATGAAGATCCATATCAACCCAAAGATAGAGACATAACGGTGGAAGATTATTTCTGAATCATGTATTTTGATATAGCTGTGAATTTTTTCGGATCGGGTATAGGAGCAGTCCTAATATTTCCAGGCGGTCAATATTACCCTGTGGCAGCAAAGTTAATATTTCATGTACTACAATATTGTAGAATATGAAGCATGCATTCTGGGCCTACAGGCCGCAATCGAAATGGGTGTGGCTCGGCTTAAAGTATTTGAAGACTCAGCCTTAATCATCCTCCAAATAGTTGGAAAGTGGAAAACAAGAGACGCTAAGTTGATACCTTATCATGAATATCTGGATCAGTTGGTGGAGGGGTTTGACGATATTTCGTTCGAGTATTTATCCAGAACTCACAACTTGAGGTCGAGCCATTGAAGATTGAGGTACTGAGAAAACCAGCCTATTGTATGACTATAACCGATGAACCTAATGTCAAGCCTTGGCACTATGATATCAAGACCTACATTCAGGAGCAAAAATTTCTTGAAGAGAGTTCAGCGTCTGATCAAATGTACATAAGGAAGATGGCCTCGAAGTTTTTCCTGAGCGGAGAGAGTTTTTATAAAAGATCCTTTGATTCAGTTCTTTTGAGATGCATCGACTCTGTTGAAGCTGTCCGTCTGATGATAGAAGTACATGAAGGAATTTACAGTCCACATATGAATGGCCACATGCTTGCCAAGAAGATTATGAGATTAGGCTATTACTGGCTTACTTTGGAAAGTGACTGCATTCAACATGTCCGTAGCTGTCATAAATGCCAAATTCATGGTGACAAGATCAACGTTCCTCCAAACGAGCTACATCAATTATCTGAGCCATGGCCTTTCTTTATGTGGGGGATTGATGTGATTGGTCCAATCAACCCCAAGGCATCAAATGGGCATCGTTTCATTCTAGTCGTTATTGATTATTTTTCAAAATAGATTGAAGCAGCCTCGTATTTGGCAGTCACGGCACGAAATATGGTGAAATCTATTAGCCGAGACATCATTGCTCGATATGGTTCACCCGAAGTCATAATCACTGGTAATAGCTCAAATCTAAACAAAAAGCCGGTTGATGATTTGTTCACAAAATTCAAGAGCAAGCATCTGAACTCTTCCCCGTACCATCCTTAGATGAATGTCACAGTGGAGACAGCCAACAAAAACATCAAGAAGATCCTTGCTAAGACTGCTGAGAATTATCGTGATTGGCACGAGAGGTGGCCTTTTGCACTTACGGCATATCGAACTTCAATCCGAACTTCTACCGGGGCAACCCCGTATTCCCTTGTGTATGGAATGGAAGCAGTGTTACCTGTTGAGGTAGAAATCCCTTCTTTACGTGTATTATCTCAGGTCAAGTTGACTGAAGCTGATTGGATCCAGCAGAGGATGGACCAGTTGAACCTGATCGATGAAAAGTGACTTAAAGCTTTATGCCACAGCCAGTGCTACTAGCAAAGGGTTGCTAAGTCCTTTAACAAGAAAGTTCAGCCTCGGTATTTTCAAGTAAGAGACCTTGTTCTGCGAAAATTATTGCCTATTGTCCCGCGTTCAGAGGGAAAGTTTGCTCCAAACTACGGCGGTCCATATGTCATAAAGAAGGTACTCCCAGGAGTTGCTTTAATCCTTGCAGAAATGGATGGTCGTGTTTTCACCAGTCCTGTTAATTCTGATGTTGTAAAGAAGTATTATACTTGAATTACTTTGACATATTTTGATCAATTTATAATACTCATCCAATGCTCATTTGTGTGCATTATAAATTTCCATTGTTAGATAATTTCAATCAGGAAGTTTCTCTGATCCAATTGAATTGACCATTTTGAATGAGGAAGATCAAGACAATTACAAAGCAAGCTATTTCCATGCACGTCCTATATCGCAATTCCCAATGAGCAATGTGAAAATTTCCATGCTTACAAGGTAAAAGGTTATCTCGCGAAAAGTATGACGATCAAAACAATATGAGGCATTCATTTCATCTATCCCAAACACTACAGATTGCCCATTGCTGAACCTCTTTTGAACGGTGATTTCATTTCATAACCCTATCAGGAACAACCCCACGTCAAGGCAAATTTCATAGATTCAAAGGATAAGTTGAATTTTCTTACTTTCACTTGCATTAATTTTGAGTGTGTTTGTTGCATGCAGAGTCTATGTTAGCTCAAGTGCTTTAGATATGACGAAGAGCATTTCATTTCTACTCCTATATACACTAATCCTTTGCTAAGCCAATTTGAGTGGTGGATTCACTTATCCAAACCCAATAGATGATCATCTTGAGCAAGAAATCATTTCAAACTATCTATAAAAAAAAGAGCAAAATGTCTTGGGTCTGGCCGAAACTTGAAAGATCGACTTACGCAATAAGCAAACAATTCATATAAGACACTTCCTTCCTAAAAAAAAAAAGGAAAAAGGGGGTTGTGCAAAAAGAGAAAAAGAAAAGATGGCAAATCTTACCATGCAAAAGAAAGAAGGCAAAATCGTCCACTCTCATTTAAAAAAAAAAAGTGGAGAAAATAAAAGCTCTCTCGAAGGAACTCCAAAAGAAAAGAAGGGTCTTACTTGAGTGGGAAGATCATTTCTGAAGCATAGAGTGACAAAGACGAATGATCATTGATTCTCTCATACAACTCATTGTTGAAAATAAGCCTTTTATTTCCAAGCCTACCCTGAACCTACATTACAACCCTCACCGAAACTCTCTTCAGATTAGGGCACTTGGGTTAATACAGAGTTTCAAATGCTTATAAATGTCGCTCAAAGAAGTGCGAGCAAGATCATTTTATCTCATTTCGTAGAGTTCCTAACTTGTAAGCCCAATGCAGCTGATGAAGATTTCATTTCATGACTTAAATGACTCAATTGAAGTCCCATTTTGAAAGCCTTTGACCTAGCCCTCATTACAGTCCCTGTGAAAGACCTCACGGATTGACATGGTCATATTAATTACGAGAATACCCAAACCCTTGTCAGGCTTGATGATGATAGTTCTGAGCATTTCTCTTATCCACATTAATGGTCGGGTCTTAAAAGCCTTTTTCGTGAGAAAGAGTGAAAAGTCCTTTCTGATTGAAATTCCACATTCAATTTAATTAATTTTATTAGAAAAATCAGATAGACTTTCTTATTGACAAATTCCCCAGTGGAGCTTTATAATGCAAGTAAAAGGTCATGAACTTTGTTTAGCATATGATGTTGCATTTACATTGAGCTTATGCATATCATCATTTTTCTAGAGATTTGGACAGGTATGATGAATTCAGTCTACCCATCATTCATTCGTCACTCAGAAAATCCAGGTAAGTTTTATGAACCCTTACAAAGTCGACTTTAGTCGTAACACATTTGATGTTTGCACTGATAATTCTTCAGGCGTCACCCCATTTTGTATTCATACTGATACAATTCATATGATACATCAACTCTGGTCTTGATACGATGAGACCTATTTGAGAAGGTCGCGAGAGATTATTTTACCGACTCATGCTGACCTGTTGAAGAGGTCGCAAGAGATTATTTTACCGACTCATGTTGACCCGTTGAGGAAATCGCAAGAGATACCTTACTGACTCATGCTGACCCGTTGAGGAGGTCCTAAGAGACAACTCTCATCTTGATACGGTGAGACCTGCTTGAGAAGGTCGCGAGAGATTTATTTTACTGACTCATTTCAACCCGTTGAGGAGGTCGCAAGAGACACCTTACCGACTCATGCTGACCCGTTGAGGAGGTCCCAAGAGACATCTCTCGTCTTGATACGGTGAGACCTTTGTAAGAAAGTCGTGAGAGATTATCCTTACCGACTCATGGTGACCCATTGAGGTGGTCCCCAAGAAACAAATGGCCAGTTCGAACCATGACTCGAGCATATTTTCAAACTCTACACAAATCTTGCGTCGTTTCGCGTCAGAAGGAAACTTCTGGCAACAGATGGGCTAGTACCTTAGTACCTTGGCATCTTTGTTGGAAGCTCGGAAATTAAGGAAATCATCAGCATATGAGGTATTCGGTAAAACATAAATTCTCATATGCGATCCATGCCCATGTTTCTCTAATACGGTGAAGAGAGAAATTTTGGCACATGTTATTTATAGAACCGCATTTCATGCATCATTTCACTTGCATCAGAAAATGGGATTTAAAAACTCTCTAAAAAAAAAATCATCATCATTTGCATTTTGCAGAATTTAGATTTCAATCTCAATCTTTGAGCGAACCCTCTACGAGTTTCCACTCAAAGATGGGCAGCTGTTGACACCTAAATTTTAATTTTTTAGAAAATTCTTTTATAACATAAAATAAGAGTTATTCATAAATTTTGCAAAAAAATAAATAAATTCTCATACATTACATATTTATTTTCTGTCAGTCATACCATTTGCATTAGGCTCAAAGGCAAGTCGATTGAGCATAATTTAATATCAATATGAAACTTTCAACCACAAGAGGGGATGGCCGAATTTACATGGGTTTGGGCTTCATTCGAGTTTAATTCAGTCCAATTTAGGTCCTTTAAATGCAAGGCTTTCAACTAATTACCCATTTAATTAATTAAAGCCCGATTATGCCCTGAATTCGCGCAAATAAACCCGTAAATGAGAGAATTTCGGCCAAGCCATATGCTCCTCTATTATTACCGAAATTTTGAGTACCAGAGCCCACCAGGGATATAAGCTTCAATCCAATGACTATTATTTCTCGAATCCGATAGTCAAAGGCCTTTCTTAGTTTATATATATATATATATATCTCACATTAGCCTAGAGTTCAAAGGGGGGAACAGATTCAGAATTTTAGAGGGAACGATAGAATTTTCTGAAAAATATACATACTCTCTCTCTCTCTCTCTCTCTCTCTCTCTCTCTTCTCCCTTTTCAAGTCCACCGCTCCTCCATCAACGACGACGCTCGGACGAAGGCAATCGCGCCGCCGTTCCAACCGCATCGACATCCGCCATGCTCGTTCGCTATACTAACAGCTCATCCATTTCAATCTGTGACCACCAAACTTGCCTTGTAGACCGTCGTTTTGAGTCAAAACAGCAGCCGCCTCTAATCAGCTCCATAGTCTATTGACCAGCTCTGACCTGAAGTCATCCAGCTTTTGTTTCTCCATTATTTTGAGTTCTAACCGTGCTACTTGTTGTGATAGATTAATTGGAGCGGTCTTTTACGAATTGGTTCGAAAGAAGCAGTTTCTTGGGTCGAAGGTTTGAATCTTTTCATCCAAGTAGTTTGTGAGTTGTTCAAAATTTAGTGCAACTTCAACCCAATCATGCACCGCCACTATCCTTGGTCTTCAGCTTAATCCCTCCAAAGCTGCTAGCCGGCGAGTTTCTCGTCCCAAATCATCCTCATTTTTATCCCGCGGACTAAGGTAACGTCAAATACATTATGAGTCAATCCGAGCATGTTTGTTTGGGATGATTTAATGTTATTTTTCTATGGTTTGCCCGATGTCCTCGCATGATTAGCATGTTGATTTCATCAAAGATGCCATATTATGCATGTCTTAAGAATCGTGGAATACTTTGACGTCATTCCGCATTGATGCCGACATTAAACGAAACACGAATCATTTTTTCTGGAAATTTAAGATAACGATTTTTTTTTATCAAAATCGTCAGAACATAATTTTGTCAAGAAAATCTCCGATATAGCTAATCTAACCTATCACCGTTTAGGTCTGATTTGCTATCTCCGAAAAGTCAATTTTTAATTTGAGACGTGGAATATTTCGAGAAATTTCGAAAAAAAAATATGATGGTCAGGATGTCGGCGGTCGTGATTCTATTTGAATATTAATTGGCAGATTGATTGATTGATTAATTGATTGAATGACTGACTGATTGATGGATTGATTGATTGATTGATCGACTAATTGATTTTTACCATATCTAGAAAATTGGTCGCCGAGAATAGGATAGTCTTTTTTTAATAAAAAAATCTGAAAATCCATAAAAACTGCATTTTACATAATTACACGTCATTTTGCCACGTCAACTTGTCATGCCATTCTTACATGTCATCCATGCATAAATGCCACGCCATCTTGCCATGTTATTCTTACATGTCATCCATGCATAAATGTCATGTCATCTTACCATGTCATTCGTACAGGTCATCCATGCATAAATGCCACGTCATCTTTTATGTCATTGCACACCACATGTCATATAGTTAGGTTGCATTAGTATCACATCTAATAAAAGAGAAAAATTTTTAAAAAAATCAAGTCATATAAACCAATCAAAAGACCTCAGCATGAAATTGGTACCGAAAGAGCATTAGTTTTGATTAATTAGTGTAATTAAGTCCCCGAATCCACAATTTCTAATTCGCAGAAGTAAAATGGTTCTCCCGCCATTTTACTTAGTTTTCTAAGCAACCTACCAATAATAATTAGTGGTGACCCCAGTTTATAAATCATTTCAGTGAAATTTAAGTTGCGATTTGGTAGAACTTGGGAGAGTCCGTATTAGGTTAGTTAATTTAATTGACCTAATAATCCATTAGCCTAATCAATTGATTTTTTTTAGGGTCACAACAGACCTAAACTTCGAACGCCCTTTACTATAATCGCGTCTATCCCAACAATTCAACCTTCCCTTGACAACTAAGTCGTCGGCTTTATCTACATTCCTACTCGCATTCAACTTTGTACGCATCTCCGTGAAATTCAGCGAGGCCTCTACGTCCTCAAGATCTCTTCCATACAATATAGAATTCACAAAATTCTCATACGAGCTCGGTAGTAAGCATAACACAATCAGGGCTTGATCTTCATCATCTAACTTCATACCTAGATTTTTTATATCCATAACAATTTTATTAAATTTATCTAGATGTTGTTGGATAGGAGTATCTTCTTGCATTTTTAATGTGTAAAGACGCTGCTTCAAGAATAATCTCGTCGTAAGAGATTTCTTTATATAGAGACTCTCTAGCTTTTGTCATAATCTCAAAGTTGTTTCTTCATCAACAACTTCACGAAGCACTTTGCCAAACAATGACAATTGGATGGTGCTATGCGCCTTCTCTTCTATCTCCTTGATCTCCGCTGTAGTCATGTCATAAGGATAATTCCCATTCAAGGCTCTAATCGAACCTTCTCGACACAACATGTCACGCCTCGCGCCTCATTGCGAGCACGCAATCATCCCTGCAAGCAAAACAACAATAATCTCTCGGCGGTCCCAAAGATCCACTTATATATAAAGGAAGATCGAGAGATGAAATAATTTACATTAAGCACACGGAAGCGTTTCCCAGCAACTCCCCGTACCACATATATATATATCCCAAGACTAAGCAAGACTGAATAGCATCATAAAGTCATACATCAACATCAACTGGTCACATCTACTACAGATCGCTATACAGCAAGGCGACGGGTAAACATGTCAAAAGGTGTCCACAAAATCCACTAGGGAAGGGGGGTCAGGTCGCCAATCAAAAAGTTAGGTCATCATCCGAAGTCGCCTAGGAAGAACTACTGGAATCTCCGATGTCCTCGCTCTCCTATGACGGCTCGTACTCGAAGAAAGTCTCTGACGGAACCTCCACAGAGTCTTCCATGGTCGCTTCCTGCAACTGCTCAGCCTGGTCTCCCTCCACAGTCGCCTCCTAGTCCGGCTCGGATGGATCTCTCTCGGACGACTCCACCACGATGACCTCATCCTCTGGCGGTGGTACGGGAAACTCAACTGTCGGCGTCCGCTCCAGGCCGTTCCTCGAACCAACCACTGAGCCCTCGGGAAACTCCTTGTATGCTATCATCTGACACCAAGGAGGTATGACACCCTCCGGAACCTCATGGGGCTTCAGCGGCCCGACCTTCCTATCCCCGTCCTGTCTAAACCAAGCCTCAAACCAATGAGACTTCCAGTCAGGTTTGCCCTCATCTACCCAAACTACTGTACATTTCCTTATGTATATATTTTCATGCCTATCGGGGAACTCATCGTAATACACCATCATCTCCTGCGGGTCTCCGAACCTGATAGACCACATAGCTACTGCCTAGGATCTGTAAAGTAAAATTTCCCCAAAATGGGTGAGATACACATCTCAGTAAGAAAAACCTAACCCTAGGTCAGGTTGACCATCCACTCAGGCAGTCAAGTCACTCAACCTATCCAACTCATGTGCTCATGCAGGTATGACATTCATACTTCAATAAACAATAATGCATAGAGGACATGCATGCATTTATATTCTCATGTCACACACAGTTGCACATATATGCTCGGTCTGTCACTTCACCACATCAATCAACCTCTGCATGCCTCATTCTCTAGCCCGCGATTAGATCGCATCAGGCTTCGGTTCAATTTCCAGGCAGGGTCTAGAGCTCGTATTTTGTCCCGCGATTATATCGCATCAGGACTGTGGCTATCTCACCCCGCGACTCCGTCGCATCAGGGCACCACCTTTTCATAATCCACCCTGCGACCTCGCCGCATCAGGGTCTCAACCTCCGCCTCGCGTCTCATACGCCTCCGGGCCATGCCATGCAATGCCACAATCATGTCTCATGTCACATCATATCAATTAACTTGATTTTTTTAAAAAAATCAAATTTCATAACCAATGGCCAATGCGCTTGATAATATGTTTAATAAATTTCGTGGCATGCAATTCAATTCAAATGGCACTCAGGCACTCAGACAATTCACACATAGGCTAGGTTAAACAATCATTCTATAACGTCGAAGGACACATCAAGCTATTACATGCGAGGGTTTTCTCATAAATCATTCCGTTCGGCCCTCGACTTACCCAATCGAGTCCAAACCCCCTAGCCTCGATTTAGGAAATTCCTTACCTCCGCTTAACAACACAAATTTCCCCTCCTTGAGTCTTCTATGATTCGGCCAATCCAAGTCCCAAAGCCAACTTGTCGCGCAACCTAGTTTAACCAATCGATTTGTCAAAATTTCAAGTCTAATTCCTCAATTCATCCATCCAAATCACTCATAACATACTCCTCATCATCTTAACACATCATACACACCAAATTACAACATAATCACAGCCTATTCAGCCCTCCACAGAACCGATTTGGCCCGGCATTGAACCTGTTCCATTCGGTTCTGTTCATGCCGGGTCTAACCGGCCTTAATCTATCTCAAATCCATCAAATATACACCATTCTACCTCTTATAATGTCTACCTAAGAGTTTGGAAGTCTCACCGTGAGTTTCAAGTCGCGTGGTTGCCGGAAAGTCGTCGGAAGTCGTCGGATCACTCAAACACAGAATACCGGCATATTCTGGACATAATGTACAAGGGTGGTTCATGGTCAAAAACTTATCAAATAAATCTCAAATTTTTACCACAGAACCATCTATATGTCTATTTGATCTCCACAAAATTTGAGCCGAAGATTCCAAGTTTTCGGCTATCTAAAGGGTTCAGAACCGAACCTACCTCAAACTGGAATAGATTCCGTCGACCTGTGGGAGAATGCTTGCCTCGAATTCCTCAGAGCTCCAAATGACCTGATTCAAGTTGGAGGATGTCGAAAAGACATGGGGCTACGTTTGGGTGGTCGGTCGAAAGCAGGGGACGGCCGGAGGTGGCGGTCGTACGGACCGAAAGGCGACGTCCGACGGGGTCGGCAAAAACAGAAACTGGAGAAGAAGAAGAAGAAGCTTGGTCTGTTCTTTGAGGGAGCAAAAATGGCCAAATGGTAGAGTGAGAGGGAGCAGAAAGAGAGCTTATTATCCCCAAAAAATTGATTAATTTGAAGTGATTGGTAGGTGGGCATTTAATGTGAGTTGCTCTACCACCCTTGGATGCTTGACACTTGTATATTACTCTAACCAAGAAGATCCAATGGCCATCCCTTTGTCCTTCAGTTTTCGGCAGCCAAGGGGGAGAGAAATATCCATTTTGCCCTTCCTTCAATTATAAAGACAAAGTCCTAAGCTTGAGGGGCATTATGGTCATTTTACCCTCGAAGTTCGGAACATCGTTTTTCTCGATTCTGACTTTTTTGATAGGGCGACGGCCAATCCAATTGACGTTGGAATTCTTGATTTTCCTTTTTCAAACTTTTCAGGACTCAATTCTGATCGTTCCTTCTACTAGACTTGATTCCAGCCTATTCCGAACTGACGGGCGGCTTCTGCAGACTATACGCGTATCGACCCCGTGATTCTCATCACGTTTAGAGCTCGCCAATTCATGGCAGCCTTGGTTGTCATGTAATTGCGAGGGCTTATCGCTAGTCCCTGTGGTCTCGATCGTCACGGTCCGATTTAGGATAATTTTGTAAATCGTACGTTGGTTAAGCGGTATCACCCGCGCTCCAATCGTACGACGCTCGCATGATAATCCTTAATCTGTTTTAGATCGACCTTTTTGCGGTCCTAAATATCCCCTCGACAATCCTTATGGTCAAAGCGTCATTTTCTATTCGAGTCACCTAGGTCCACATATCTCGTCTTGCGTTAGCCTTTCTCCTTTAGTCAGACTACTCAAATTGATCAGATTTGAGCAGAATACAACTGAAATACATCGCTTGATATAAATAAACTTCTCATTACAGAGTCTGAAGTTAATTGAAAATCAGAATGTCACACAACAAAGCTTTCATCTTTATCCTCCATAGCCCGAAATTATTTTGGCCATCGAATGGTGCTACTTCGAACTTGATAGACGCCATCTCAAATAAAAGATCGAAATTCCTTCGCTGTGACACCAATTTGTTGTAGAAAATTCCAAGAGATGCGCAAATTCAAGCGCAAAATTGAGAATAATGAAAGTAAAATAAAATGTACGAGGCATAATATATGTGGAAAACCCAAAACAGGAAAAACCATGGGGAGAGAGGGGTTTTACTATCTTCAATAACGAGTACAAGCGTACAATCAAAGATCGAAAAATCATATAAGAAGAAGTGAAAAATAAAGGATTTCGAGATATAAGCAAAAAGCAAGAATTGCAATATGATACGACATATCTTTTTTATTGCCCCATCTAAAAAAACCTAAAAAAAGAAAATGGAAAAAAAATAACATTATCACTAATTTGAAGTGATATAACAACGTTCAATATCATGAATCACTGTGATTTTTTATTTTTTATTTTTTTTTGGGGGGGGGGGGGGGGGGGGGGGGGGGGGGTTCAAATGGCGCTTCCATACAATGATCTTCAGATTCTTGGATCTAATCCGACCCTCTGATGCGCGCCTTAGTCTCTCGTGCTTGAGAAGTTTGGAAATAATTATGTCTCGATTGTGTTGTGAAGGTCGACGGATTCGTGAAGGTCTTTCCCAAAACTACTCATGGATGGACGACAAGATATAATGTTAAAGACAAAGCTGCCGCAATGGAGGCTCATTCGGACATGATACAATGGTTTGTGATGTATTGAAACCACATCACACCTTCAATAAATTGGAAGTGCTTCATATATAACATACAAGTTGTCAGGTAATATGTTTCTAGTGTCTCAGTTTATCTAGACCCTATGTGGTGTACGAGCTAGAAAGAATTGTTAGGATGCACGTGTGAATTGTATTAGAGGGGATTTTGTTGCGTGCTCCCAACAATAATAATGTTATTTGAAGTTTTCTACATTCTTTGATTTAGTGCAAGAGCTCTAGTACAAGCATATGGCCGTTCTATAGTCCCGGTTCCAATCCCGCGATTCACTTCAAATTCAAGGATGAACACAATTTTTTTTCTTTGATTGAATTAACTCAGACGAATAATCTTCTTAACGTCATGCATAATCTCTACTCTTTAATGAAAAATCTATTGCACAGCTACATTTAGCATAAATCTCAGTATAGTTTTAGTCATTGATATGTGACAAGTTAGTTTTGATCCGAGAGCGATTGGATCGGGTCATGGAAATAGTAGGAAATAGCCACATGTGTCAATATGGGTCTTTAACCCAATTTTATTCATTTAGGTCATATATACGTTCATTAAATTAAAAAAAGGTTCAAATATGGATTAAACTTATAAAACCTACTTAAATATGTGTTTTAACTCAACTCATTTTTAGCCATGGTTACAGCGTCCCAAGCATCACTTGTAAATAGGCGTCAATTATATTATTTTAAATATATATTATTTTTGTATACTATAAAAATAAAAATAAAAAAACTATTTTGAAATGTCGCAGCCCTGGCCACTCTTAGTTGAGGAGTAAAAAGAAAATACATACTTCAAATACAAAAAACGAAGAGGGGGAATGAACAACATAATTACATACTCTAAACCTAATGAGGTTCGTATTTTTTTGCTGCTTTCGTCATGCTTCGTCGCCACATGGATATCCGAACTGTTCTGTCACTATTGATCGCATCCCCAAATGGAGGAACAGAGTCTCTTCACGCTCCACCGGGACTCTGTCCTGTCCCACGTCAAGCTCAGCGAAGGAGGAGGAGCTCCAAGATAGAAAAGCCATATAGAGTTCATAGTTCCAGAGAGAGGGGGGGTTTGTATATGATAACTCCAGAAGATTTAAAGAGTACACAGAGAGACAGAGATCGATATGATTTTGTCAAAAGAAAACGATAAAGAGAGAGAGAGTTACTTGGTGTACTCTAAAATGGCTTGACAAAGATAAACGTGCTAATCGTAGACCGCACTATTAGGATGCCCCATATTAATTGTAGAATGGGTTGATGATTGATTTATAAGTGTGAAGTAAAGTCTCAATATGTGAGCTAATTTTTAGTTTGAGAAAAACTCAAGATCATCAAATACTGATATCAGAGCGCAAGTTAATTTCAAGGCGGAAAATTATTGTTTTATGTATTGGGTTTCAATCGATTTGCGGATATGACTCAATTTGTTGCGGAGATGGATAATATCGAAAATATCCAAGATTAACCACATCATTACACGGAGTGTGCTGTGCAGGGACTTGCATTGGCGCTACAGGACAAAAAAAGGGCATCCATTCAGTAATTAATATAATTACTCGTGGGCCCAAAGTAATGGAGAAAAGAAAAGAAAGTCAACGTTTTCCTCTATTGTTCTGCAAAAGCCGTACGCGAAAAAAGAGCCGTACACAGAAAGCTCAAAGGGAAACCGCACGGTGGCCTCTACACGAACGACGTACGAAAAGAATGACTCTGCTGATTGATATATCACGCAAACCGTGAAGAGTTTCGAGGGTTTTCTGAATACGGTGATTTCGTGGTTCGTGAGTTTATATTTGAGTTGTTTGTTTGTAAATAGTTTGGGTTTGGATATAATTTAGATGTGAGAAACAAAATCATATTGAGTGATTGAAATTTTGATTCTCTGATTATAATGAATTATTCTTGCTGGCTCTTGCCATAAATGTAGATACCGACATTCTGACCGAATCACGTTATATATGGTGTACTTTATCGTTTCTCGTTATTTTTTTGAGTTTTCGCATTGACATATTTACAAGATCCTGATTAGTTTCCGCGCGTTAGTATTACAGCACGCACAAGTGTCGCAGCTCGTCTGCAGAATCTCGGCCATGGCATCTCCGACAATCTCTGAAGACACATGAGAAGAAGAAGAATGAGAGCAAAGACAAGCTGCCAGTGGTGACAGTGGTCGGCGGTGGTCAGCGGTGCGGAGATGACAAACACTAGGCGGCAGTCAACGACCGGCGGTGGGCATTGGTTGGGTCGAGTATGGGTCGTTAAAATTGTATATGAAAATGGGATAAAATTGGTTAAATGAGTCAATATGAGTCATATCATATTTAACATGATCCGCCCATTTGACACCTCTAGATGGGCAATGTACGAGGTTAAGTCGATTTTAATCGTTTGGGTTGTTTTTAGTAATTATGATTAGAATCACATTTTCTAATTTTGTTCTCTGGATGATTTTTTGGAGAATTAAAACGGGTTTGGTAATTACACAAAATTTCTATTTCCGGAACAAAAACGCGTCTGGTAACTATACAAAATTTCTATTCCCAAGTGTTGAGAATTGTTTTTTTTTAATCATTTTTATTTTAAATTTTCTTGAAATGTTTTTGTAACTTGTTTTAATTTTTAAAATTTTTAATTTTTTTAATTTCCCCCTTTTTTATATTTTAGATTTTTAAATTTTTCGCATTTTTTGAATTTTCATAATTGTTTTAATTCCCCACCTTTTTAAATTTTTTGTTAAATTTTAAAGATTATTTTAAATTTTAATTTTAAAAATATATATTTTAAAAAATTAGTTGCTAGTGAATTTTCAAATCTAATTTTAATTTTTTTAAGTTCATAAGTCCACGTGGATTTAATCTTTTAAAAAATTGAGAATTTGTTCTTTTTTATAATTCTCGAAAGTGATTTTTTTCCAAAATTTATTTTTTAATTCTTTTTTTGCTCCAAAACTATTTCCTGAAACAGAATCTGAATGATCTATGTTACCAAACATGTTTCTTATTTTTATTTTTATTTTGGCCAACAGAATGAGAGAATCATATCGTCGCCAAACAAGCCCATCATATCCATGGTGGAGAGGCAAGTGAAAAAAAATGATTCGTGATGTTTTAAAAGTGTAGTTTACCTTTTGAATTAAAATAATCAAGTTCAACTTCGATTTGAAATTCATCCAGCCTAATTTCAACCTAATACATGCGATGCTTGATCTCGACCTGAGACATAGTTTACTTTGATCTCAATAGGGTAAGGATGGGACACCTCAATCTGTTGGAGCTAAAAGCATAAAAGATAATTAAAAAATTGAGAAAAAAAATCAAAAAAGTCCTAAATCTATTGCAATTGTGTCAATTCAATCACAAACATTTTTATTTGTGTTAATTTAGTCATAAATCTTTTGCATTTGCGTCAATTCGGTTCTTTCAATCAATTATGGCCGGAAACGGCCAATGTGGCATGGGAAGCACAGACTTGACTAATTCTTAATAATATTTTACCATTTTTTCTCTTCTTCTTCCTCCAGCCAGCTGCCAAGCTTGGCAACCAGTAAGAGGCAAGGGCCAATGAAGCTTGCCCTCGTTGGCCATTGGCAAGGATCCTGTCCGGCCATGGCAAGACGCGACCTCACCTAGCGACAGTGAGGTCGGCCTTGCTATGTGGGCGAGATTCCCAGGCCCTTGCCTTTGGTCGGTCACTGAGTTTGGCAATTTGCTGGAGAGGCGAAGGAAAAAAATAAATAAAGGGAAAGAAAAGAAAAATTAAAAATTTATTAAAAATTTATCATGCCAGCGATTTTCGGCAAAAATTGATCGAAAGAACTGAATTGGCACAAATGCAAAATGTTTAGGTCTAAATTGGCAGAAAAAAATATTTATGACTGAATTGGCACAATTACAACAGGTTTAGGACTACTTTTTTGATAATTTTCTCGAAAATTAACTAAAAAACGGTTAAATTTCTTTTCTTTTAACTCTTGTTGGTAGAAGCCGTGTATTTCTAATTATATTGTCTGGGAGGTTGCTTCTGTAATATGTGATAAGAGAAGTATACATTTGTAAAAGCAGTGCTTATACTCATTATGGGTTCTTCCAGTTTGGGGCTAAAGCCACATTTGCCATTTTGTTAAATCTCTCGAGATTATTAGTGGATTCCAACCTTATTGGTTACTGTTAGTCTGTGAGAGAAGTAGGCATAGTTAAAAAAAGCTAAACCGCCATATATATCCGCTTGCAATATCTTCTATCTCCTCACTATTAGCATTATTTGTTTGATAAAATGGAAAATACATAGCATGGAAATGGGAAAACAAAGATGATGAGGAGAAATGCATAAATTTGGGTTTTACTGCTTCAATGTCAGTTGGATAATTAAGGATAAATTTGCTCTTTTAGTAAAAATATTATGGGAAATGACGTTTTTTGCACTCAATGGTTGACTTCAATTAAGTTTGCTCTTCACTTTCTTTCTTTTTTTTTGTGAAGTGCGTGTGTGTCCACACTTTTTTCAATTCGTTCTCGCAACTTTCATCCTTTTTGCTGGTGAAAAGCACTAAAAAGGAATTGCATCATATAGATCAGAAAGCATCTAGATAGGATTTCATTTAGTTTAGGATCATGCATATCTGCATGGTAGAATAGGGACAAGTTTTAGATAATATTTTCATCATAGATAAGAATTGAATGCTAAAGAGATTGCTCCTCAATTTAGGATAGATTCTAGAATCAAATGGAATGTTACCTAGAATCGACCTTTTCCTTAAAAAAAATATAGGATTTTATCCATCTTATTTCCTCTGTCAATTAAGTTAGTTCTCACATATGCTAGTTTTAATCTCATTTGAAAGTTCGAGAAAAAAAAATGTCATGTGCTTGTTGCATATTACTTAGGTTATATTTACGCCATTTTATCAAGGGTTGCATGTGTGGATGATTTTCTCGTCATTAGAATAAAGTTCAATTCCATTTTGCATGTAATTAGACTTAGGTCATGCATTCTCATGTCATGTGTTAGCATTAGGTCATTACATCGTGCCATTGCATTTGTTAAAATTTGTTAAAATATTAGTAAAATTGATTTGATACCGAAAGGATAATAGGGTGCAGATGTGTTTCTTCACACTGTGAGATGAAGAAACTGAAATGACGGGACTCACTCGTGGGTCCAAAGAATAAGGAGACAAGGGCTTTCATCCGTCCACTCCCTTCTTTATTTAATGAAGAGAAAGCATGAAGACAAACAAATCTAAATAAAGTCATTGGAGGTTGGCTGGAAAGATACCCATGGATTTAGTGCTTCTTTTCTTTATGGTGTAGAGTGACTTTAGTGCCTAAGATTTGGCATGATGCTTCTATTATTTGGCATAGTGCTTCTTTCTATGGTATAGTGCTTTGTGACGCATGGTTTCATTTCTCTTCTTCGAGTGTCTCTTTTGATTCTTTTGTATGTTGTACCTCCAACCCTATAAAGGTTAGTTCAATCGTTCAGTAGCTTAAGAAGCCACAGAAGCAAAGAGAGATTCGAGTTGTATCCATCAGAAGTGTTCTCCAACAAGAATGTTTTCTCCATCTGTTTTTCGAGCCTCGCTTCATATATCCGAAATTCACCATTATTTGTTTTGGTTCTAACAGCATTTAGGGCAAATTTGCATAGCATTGCACATCGCTTCATTTGCAATAAAATAGCGAAACCACCCAACACCCCCCCCCCTCCTCAATCCAAAAAAAAAAAAATCATGCGACTGATTTGGTTTGTGTTTATTTCATTTCCGCAATTTATTTACATCTTTGGTTATCGGGCATTGTTTCTTGACTATGCACCTGCTTGAACATCTTCACATGATAGGAATTAGATCCTAAAATAAACCCAGACTGCATGTAGAACATTCTTTTTATGGTACCAAAAAGGACGTTAGAGGAACCTAGCTTAATCATTCCGTTATATAATTTCTTATTTGTAGCAGTAAAATAACCATCCCGTTATTTTATTTAGGTGTCTAATCAACCTACCGTAAACTAATTAATGGAGACTCCGCATGAAACTAATTTGCATGTTAAATACTTTAACCTAAGTTATGATTTCATATAGACTTGGAAGAGTTCGAGTTATGTAATCCATTAACATAGAATTGATAAAATTTTAAGTCGCGACACCTGAATTTATGAGCTCAATGATTGATTATCTGACGAGACTAGTTCTGTTTCTAAGATTTTAACCTCATCTACAATACTTATTTTCTTTAGCATATATATCCAATAAAATACTGAAAAGCACTTGATTAGGAACAAATTTTGTTTGCCCGAATATAGGGTAGATACCAATCATTTTCAGTCTCTAGAAAATGCTGAAGCACGCCATTGAATGAATCATTTCATAATCATTCTGGTGGAAGGACTGTAAAAATTAGGAAGACCAAATGTCGTAGTCCGGGTGGTTAGCAATCATTTTCAATCTAAAGCTAATGTAGCAATCAGTGATGTTTTCTAAGGAATAATGATTGATTAAAGCAAAGATTTGACATTTGTTTGTAGTCCTCTCTGTTCATGTTTGATGGTCTTTTTCCCTCTGTTTTGAATCTCGTGCTTCTAGACTTGAAACGAGTGAGTTGGATCGTGTTTGGATCAGGTCATAATAATCCAGCCCAAATTGATCACATTAACTCGTTTATGATCCATTTACGTGTGATGCAAATTTATTATCCCATAACCAACTCGACTCATATTACTAAAAAAAATTTATTTTTAATCCAATTTAAGAAAATTTATTCTTTATAAATTTTTCAAAAATTTATATTACTAAATTGTTGTGGACAATTATTATATTATATATAATTTCTTTTAAATATGAATTTTCTTATTTTTTATTTATCTTAAAAAATCTTGTTGTTTTGTTAATTCAATTTTTTATCTGAATTTCTTTTTTTATCTCATTAAAAATTTGATTTTTTTTTTCTTCTAAGGCTGTGGAGGGTCGTCAGCAGGTCATCACTCGAGCTGGAGTCTGGCTCTAGCTATGGCCCTTATTTGGAAATTTACCTAATTATTATTGGCTGGTATTCCCCGAATGTCCCCACATGCAACACGCAACATTTCTCTGACAAGTTGGACGAGATTTACATCTCAAGCGAGTTTTGCATGTACATGTACAAAGTGAACTGTTGCCCCATGTAGGAACCCGGAGGGGTTTTGCGGAAATTTGATAGTTTCAATACGAAAGAGTTTTCGAATATGAAAATGAGAGAATGGTATTCAAAAATAGCCTTGCTAAGGCTTTACAAATAAAACACACAATAACACAAGCTTTGTTAAGCTTGAATACAAAATAAATACCCTCTACTCTCTCACACTCTCTCTCTCTCTCTATGTATCTTTTCTAAATGCTTCAAGACTCTCTATTTATAGTGAATTTCCACCGCCTGTTTGAGGACCTCATTTGCCGACATCCCAATTGAAAAGCTGGTGCCAACTTGCATGTCCAGCTTGCCGACTTCAATGTGTAACGAGGGAGCTACCGCAAAATTCATGCAAAGGAGAGAATTTGCTAGCACTTGACTTTTCAATGGCTTGCAAAAATGATGGCCGCAATCCACCGTCAAAGGAGCCCCCCTCAATTTGACTTCATGTTCCTTTATTATTATTATTATTATTATTATTATTATTATTATTATTATTATTATTATTATTATTATTAACAAAAATCAATTTTACATTTTCTAACAGCTTCCCTTAAAATTGATTTTGGAAATCCGTAACATCAAGCATCGTCTTCAATTTCTCGAACGAATCTGCCTTCAAAGGTTTTGTCAAGATATCTGTAATCTGGTCTTCGGACCTACAGAAATCAAGTTCAATCTCGTCATCTTTGACTAGCTCACGGATATAGTGATACTTGATGTCGATATGTTTGCTCCTTTTATGAAAAACAAGATTCTTGGCTAATGCAATTGCCGACTTGTTATCGCACATCAATCTGGTAGAACATTTCTGCTCATGCTTCCCTTCGCTAAGCATTCTACGAAGCCATTGCCGAAGCTACTGCTATGTATTCTGCTTTAACTGTCGAGAATGCAATAACTTGTTACTTTTTCGAGGATCAAGAAATAACTCATGATCCTAGAAAAGACACATCCGAAAGTGTTTTTCCTCGTTTCAATATCACATGCCCAATCAATATCTGTATATCTCACTAAATTGAAGTCGCTAGTGTGAGAATATAAAATTCCATGATCTCGAGTTCCATTGACATACCGTAAAATTATCTTTGCTACATGCATATGTGATTGGTACGGTTTTTTCATTAACCGACTAATAATTCCCACACCATACATAATATATGGCTTTGTAGATGTCAAATACCTTAAACTACCAACAATACTTTTAAAATAAGTGGGATTTACTAGCTCACCGATTCTTTCTTTTTTCAGCTCCAACCGTTCTACTACGGGAGTCCGAATTGATTTGAGCAATTCCATATTAAATCGCTTCAAAATATTGTTGGCATATTTTTATCATAAAACAAATGTGCCATCATTTGTCTGCTTCACTTCAAGGCCTATAAAATATGACATAAATCCCAAGTCTGTCATCTCTAACTGACTTGTCATGGACTCCCTGAATTCAGCAAACATTTTTTCACAATTTCCTGTAAATATCAAGTCATCTACATAAAGGCATATAATGATGAGATCACCGTTAGTATTTGACTTGATATACAGTGTAGGCTCATATGGGCACTTTTGAAAACCATGCTTCAACAGGTTTTGTATCAATCCTTGTGTACCAAACTCGAGGTGCCTGTTTTAGCCCATATAATGCTTTCTTTAGCCTATAAACTTGATTTTCATGCTATTTCTTCACATAGCCTTGTGGTTGCTCCACATAGACTTCCTCATTAAGGAAATCATTGAGAAATGCAGATTTCACGTCCATTTAATAGATCTTCCAATGGTTCTAAACTGCTAGTGCTAAGATCATTCGAATGGTATCCATTCGAGCCACTGGTGCAAATACTTCAAAATAATCAATATCTGACTTTTGCTTATAGCCTTTCACAACCAGTCTAGCTTTATAACGGTCCACATGACCATCGGGCTTGTACTTTGTCTTGTACACCCATTTGACACCAATAGGCTTCTTACCATGTGGTAAAGAAGTTAGCTATCATGTATCATTATTTTCAATGGAGTGGATTTCTTCATCCATTACTTGGATCTACTTCTCATCTGCAACTGCATCATCATAGGAAATAGGGTCACATTCGGCAAATAAACAAAAAGTTGCCATTGTTTCATCAATGACCTCGTCATTGTCACTATCATCATCTCTTGTGACCACATAATCTCTAAATTTTACTGGAATCTGTCGCAATAGTTGCGAATGCCTAACCAATGGTTCTAAAACTGTTGTTGGTGAAGAAGATGAGCTACCAGGTGAAAATGATGGAACTTCAATTGAAGATTCTTCTGGCTCTCCTACAGCTGGTTCATCTTCAATGGTGATGTTTTTGGGATCACCCTTCTGGTTCCAATCTCAAGCTTCATGTTCAAAAAATTTAACATCCCTGCTGATAATCAACTTCTCTATGACTAGATTATACAGCCTATAACCCTTGATCACCTCACTATGACCAATGAAGATGCACTTTTTGGCTTTTATTGTCCAACTTTTTCCTTCGTTCATCTAGTACATGGGGATATACAACACACCCAAATACTCGCAGGAACGAAACATCTGGCTTGTTATCGGTCCAAGCCTCTTCTGGAGTTCTTCCCAGAACACTCTTCATTGGACACCTTTTTTGGACAAATACAGCACAAGCAACGGCTTCTGCCCAAAACTTATTTGGCAAACCTTTAGCCTTAAGCATACTTCTTGCCATTTCAAAAATAGTTCTATTTTTTCTTTCTGCTATACCATTTTGCTGAGGAGTATAGCTAGCAGTCAACTGACGCTTTATTCCATGAATTTTATAATATTTGTCAAAATCATTGGAAGTACATTCTCCACCTCGATCTGATCACAAAGTCTTTAGATTAAAACCACTATGTTTCTCAGCATAGGCTTTAAATTTCTTGAATTTGTTTAAAGCTTCAGCTTTTTCTCTCAAGAAAAATACCCATGTTTTTCTTGTAAAATCGTCGACAAAAATTAATGCATACCTTTTTTGTCCGACTGATTCTACCTCAACTAGGCCACAATATTTGTATGTACCAGCTCTAGAGGCTGCTTGGCCCTTCTGGTTTTTCCAATTGAAAAGGATTCTCGATGTTGTTTTCCAACAAGACATCCTTCACATGGACTAGTTGGACTATCGATCAAAGGCATCCCAGTCACCATCATTTTCTAGACCAATATCTTTAGTCCACGAAAATTTAGATGGCCAAAGCGAAGATTCCACAGCCACTTGTTATCTTTCTCCATGACTTGAAAACTCAATAAAGATTTCGTTTGGAGAGATATAGGAAACATCCGGTTCTTTATCATATGCACCGATGATCAACTTGTTATTTGCACCTCTAATAGTGCAAACTCCATTTTAAATGTTAACTTTGTGGCCATTTTCTGAAAGTTGCCTAATA
Source organism: Rhodomyrtus tomentosa (assembly GCA_028455895.1). Classification (NCBI taxonomy): domain Eukaryota; kingdom Viridiplantae; phylum Streptophyta; class Magnoliopsida; order Myrtales; family Myrtaceae; genus Rhodomyrtus; species Rhodomyrtus tomentosa. The sequence continues at coordinate 38,695,332 of JAPCWY010000003.1, read as the reverse complement.
CTTAGCAAATTCCAGAAAAGCCCTAGCACAAAGAAAACGTCTGCAATAGTAACATTAATATCATCTTTGGATTTGATATCAATGTTACCTTTGCCTATCACGAGAATCTTTTATTTATTCCTGAAGTTGACTTTACCATGAACCGTTTCATCCAACTACGAGAATAGTTCCTTTCGACCGTACATGTGATTGATGCATCCAGTATCGAGATACCAGATATTGGCATCACCGGTACTCGAGTCATCCATTTTGCATGCTAACACGGCGTTTTCTTTAGCATCAACGGCGTGCGCATGTTCTGGCTGCTCGTGCATCATGTTTGCTCAATATTCGGATTTGTAATGTCCGAATTTGTTGCACTTAAAACACTTGATCTTTTATTTGTCACATGTTTTATTTCTTCCTATGGAATTATAATTTCCACCTCGACCTCGTCCACCTTCATGGCCTCGAACAGCATGATGTCCTCCTCGAGTTGAGTGAGCGACCCGGATTTGCAAAGCTTTCTCCAGATATGAATTGACGGACTTCTGATTCATTCTTTGCTCATGCGAGCATAATGAACCCATCAACCGCTCCAACGTCATGGTTAATATATCTAGGCCTTCCTCGATCGCCGCAACGACGTAGTCAAATATTTCAGTCAAAGACCTCAAGATTATTTCCACAACTCGTTCATGTTGGAGTTCCTCACCATTAACCTTCAATTGGTTAACGATGGTTTACACACGATCAAAATACGACGAGATAGATTCAGAGTCGTTCATGTATAAAGACTCAAAATCACCTCGAAGTGTTTGAAGTCGAACTCGCTTCACACGATCATCGCCTTTGTAGGATTTCTGCAGAATATCCCACGCCGTTTTCGCCATCTCCGCACACAATATTTTTTTCAAATATCGTCTCTTCCGCAGCTTGAAAGATTGCATATAATGATTTCTAATATTTCTTTCGAGACTCGACCAACGAATCATTGTCTTCCTTCTTCAAAGCATTGAATTCTTCGACGTCAGCTACTTCGATGTAGTCATTCTCCACTAGGTTCCACAAATCCTATGATTTGAATAGAACCTTCATCTAAACGGATCAGTTGTTGAAATTCCCCACGTTCAACTTTGGAAGTTGCAACTGAACGGGGCTTGTAGATGCCATAGCTAGCTCCGAGTTCACAATCCTCGATCATCCACTCTAGGTTCTCGGTCTCCGCGTCTGAATTCTTGACCGCCTAGGCTCCGACACGATCTTGACAACCTGCTGGCTCTGATACCAATTGTAGGAACCCAAAGGGGTTTTGCAAAAATTTGATGGTTTCAACGCGAGAGATTTTCGAAAATGGAAATGAGAGAATGGTATTCAAAAATAACGTTGCTAAGGCTTTACAAACAAAACACACAATAACACAAGCTTTTCTAAGCTCGAATACAAAACAAATATCCTCTACTCTCTCACACTCTCTCTCTCTCTATATCTCTATGTATCTTTTTTAAATGCTTCAAGACTCTATTTATAGCAAATTCCACCGCTTGTTTGAGGACCTAATTTGCCAACATCCCAATTGAAAAGCTGGTGCCAACTTGCATGTCCAGCTTGCCGACTTCAATGTGTAACGAGGGAGCTGCCGCAAAATTCATGCAAAGGAGAGAATTTGCTAGCACTTGACTTTTCAATGCATGTCAAAGTCAAACATGATAGCTGCAATCCACGTCAAAGGTGCCCCTCAATCTGCCTTCATGTTCCTTTATTATTATTATTATTATTAGCAAAAATCAATTTTACATTTTCTAACACCCCAAACCGGAAGCCATGACTGGACTGAGAGCCCCTACGCCCACCGCTGCGTGAAGGCTCAGCGCAGCGACCTCGCAAGTTTCGCTACGCCGCAGTTGCCTGTCCCGTCTTTCGTGTCAACAGCTGCCTCAAGGGCGGTTCTTGCAAGTTCGCCTGTGGCATCATGTTGACACCAAAAATTACCCTAAAGGGTCACGTGATGAACACGAGCGAGGATCATGATCACTTACGAGTAGCTGTACTGGACTTAGACGCAAGTTAGCCTTGAAGACGCCACATGTCAAAGTAAATCTTGGCGGTATTCTCCACGAAAACTGAGAGAAAAGGCACGCAAAAGAAGCCACGACTAAAGCAGTTATAGAGATTGGCGGAATTCCCAAAAGCTGAGAGGAAAAGGCGCAAAAAGCCAAGAAACTGCCAAGGATATTTTCTGCAAAGTTACTAAAGAGAGCGTGCTTGGAGCCCACAGCAATAACCGTTCGACAGTTACAAAGAGTAAGCCTATAAATATCCAGGGTCATCTAGCACAGAAGCCCCCCACAACACAACAAACAAGTCTTATCTTTTTAAATTAGCTCTTAGCTTAGCTATAGTTTTTAGATTCTCTTCATCGATTCAATTCCGACGTGCTTCATATCCAGAGTTAGGTGTCATTGATTAAATTACGGTGTCTGCTCAGCCAATTCAGTACAATCGATTAAATTCAGATATTTTATTGTTCATCCACCCGTCCAGTACCATCTATTAAATTCCAGTGTTATGTCCTACATTTCCACCCGTTTGGTATCGTAGATTAAATTACAGCATTGTGTTCTGCAGAAAGGTCGAGCATCGTCGATTCAATTCCGGTGTTATATCTTGGTTACGATTGCGTCGAAGCATTCGGCAAGTTTCATTAGGAGGTTTGTCGAAAGCCTGTACATAACCGTCGAAACACATAGAGTTGTCAATATATATCTTGCATTTGATCCTCTCCCTAGTTTTAAATATTTATTGCTCATTACTAAAGTATCTAGTGCCATGCACTTGCTGGACGGTTCTTTTCCTTATGTATCCGTAGCAACTGTCAAACACGACTTTGGATTCGAAAGTAACTTCATTGGAAAAATCAAATTTAATGAGGATTTGGATCAGATTTTGCAGTTTTCTCTTCTGCAGTACCTCGACGTGACATCGCGATTAACCATGAGTCACAAGTATAACGAGCATTCCACTAGCATTTTGGCATTGGAAATTCTTGGGATTGCAAGTCAGATGCAACTTCATACTGATCCGATTGATGCACTCACTGCGATTTGAATCAGACCGTGGAGGTCAAGATGAAGCTGGACTGCGAGGGGCGCAAGATGTAGGTGCGGCGCCCGATGGAGGTGATGAAGGGCGTCCGGCTAGTGAACATCGAACACAAGGCGAGCAAGGTCATGGTGATCGAGTACTTGGACTTTGCAATCTTCTGATTTAGTGTGTAATTAGTTAAGTTTAAGAAGATTAAATTAAACTGTGATGAGGAATGTGATCTTTTGATTTGAGAAGTTAGTCTTAGATCTATAGTGAGTAATAAAAAAATCATGGGTGGTCGGTATGCCGGTTAAATGGGTGGGTTAGATCGGGCTTAGGTCTGCCGGCAACTCTCGCTGGGCTCATCGTGAAAAAAAAAAGTAAAAGAAAGAAAATAAAATGAAAACTAAAAATAAAAGAAATCAGAAAATAAAAGAACCAACAAATTTTTTTGGACTCATTTAACATAGCGAGGTAACTCATTTAGCGTCCCTTTAGGGCCCATTTAAGACATATTAAGCAATCAAGTGGCCCATTTATCCCGTTTAAGTTTGTTAAGTACTCATTTATGACTTACACAGTCTAAGTTACACTCTTAAATATATGTCAACATATGGGTTCTTGACTCGTTTTGCCACCTTTATTTGCTTCTTTGTGAAGTTCTGTTTATCTTGGAGTTGTTTTATGCGAGTATTTTTGCTCCTGGCCGCTTTCACGGTTCGCGGATTGTGCCTTATAGTTTGAAATCCTGAATTCAGCCCGACTTCGAGTTTGCTAATCCTTTTCGTTTCCACTGTGCGGAGGCAAAGCCAATATTTTTCGAGAGATGGTTGGGCGATTATCAGAAGGCATCTGTTATTAGAAGTGATCGATTCCTGATTCGGTCTAATCCCGCCCTAGAGTTGGGAACTTAGACCAGGTGAATTGACCGATCGTATTTTGTTTTAAGATTTATAGTTAAATTCTTCTCATTAATGACATATTCACCGGATTACTTCTTGTTAATTTCATCGCTTTGTCACCAAACTTGAAAATCATACTAAGCATCTTAGCTTTAGGTGTACATTTAAGAATTTTTTTGTTTAAAGGTCCAGTTGTCCCTAGACTAAGGAACTGGATCAATTGTAATCTGTTTCAATTTGTGGAACCAGGAACCACATCGGAACTCCCAGGAACCGGACCAAACCAGCCAATTCGGTCCGGTTTTGGTCAGGTTCAGGCAATTTTCGATTCAGTCGATTCATTGTGCTCATTCCTATCGATTATGTCAAGCCTTCAAGATGGCGGTAAGAACTTTGTCCTCAATCTTGACCAGGACTTCCAAACATCGGAAAATCATTAGGGGGTTCATTTTAGCATCGTAATTTTTGTTGTCATCACAGCACAGAACTTTGTTTATAATCTCATCTCATTATAAAGTAGCACTTAGATATTGTTTCATTATGTGAATCATTGCCCATTCCCATATTGATTTAGGGCCTTTTCGCGTGAATCATCATTTTGACTGCAACTCGTTGTCGATCTAGGTGTGGCCCTTCGCATGCTTTCGTCATATGTTGGCCAAGTTTTTCCAAGGTTTCTTTAAGCTGCTGAAGCATTCCAAGGAAGAAACGTTTTCATGTGCTAATCATTCAACGAAGCACGCTCCTGAAAAAAGAGATGAACCCGGGAATCATTTTCGACAGTGCCGACGAGCTCGTCTACGACCCGACTTATTAATTGTCCCCTTCTGAGAAGGTTAATCACATGAGAAGGTGCGAGATTCGATAACATGTGAGAATTGCAAATTGGACTATACATATGGGAACGAGTATAGTAATTGACATTTAAAATTTTTGTTCGATCGTTATAAATTGACTAACATCATGGTAAATTATGTCCAGATCGACGGGCGATAGAGTCGAATTTGAGTTCAAGTTCTCTAACTGTATCAACTTCTGGCTACTTTTCCATATTTAAAACATGTAGCGGACAGTCTCCGGTCAAAAATAAACTCGGGACCATAACCTTAATTTTTCCAAATAGCCGTTCCTGACGTCCCTGGTGATGATGCAAGGAATCGTTCAACTTACGTGAACGTTGGCCCCTCTTGCTTCTTCTGCTTCTTCTTCTTCTTATATTTGCACGTCCCCCTCGCCTTCGACTCTCGGCAATTGTCAATCATCTGAGGGAAGAAAGTCCTCGTTCATAACAATGTCTGGTCCGCAGTGCTGCGAAAACCCTCCGGCCCTTGATCCGAGCAGCGGAGCGGGACGCGTGGAGCAATTGGGCGGCCTCAATGCCTACGTTGCTGGCTCCCGGGACTCCAAGCTCGGCATCCTTCTCCTCTCTGACCTGTTCGGTGCGTAATCTCGGTGGTCGTGACAGTTCTGCTTCTTCCTTTTCATTCTTTCTTTGTTCTTGTTCTTGTTCTTGGCTTCACCATAGGAATCGTCTGATGTGATTTATCGGCGAGTTTTTGTGGTTGGTGGTTTCCAGTTTCTGTTTTGAGGTTCTGGGGGATGGGACCTGAGCTTAATTTTCATGGAGGAAAGTCGACTTTGTGGTGGGAAATGACTATTTACAGTCAATGGTTGACTTCAGTTTATTTCTCTTTTCCTTCTTTTGTGGGCCTAATTACCTTTAAAAAAATCCAAACTGTAGGTCGAGGCCCAAATATAACCCAAATGTTTTTTATATCATAAAAAAATCTCCACCTCTGGGTCTAGTCTTAAATCAACCACGAATTTTTTTTGTGTCGGAAAAACCCCAAACTTTAGATATAGTCTCAAATCTAACCCGAAATTTATTGTCCTGAAAAGCATAAATTTTCAATGTATTTTCAAATCTATCCAATAGTTCAATCCCAAATTGATGTGGCATTTTCACGTTGATTAAAAAAATCCACGTTAACAAAATAATAGGGCAATGCGTATGGAACGATGAGGCATTTTCAAGTGGATATTAAATTCATCACAGTAAAGACATTCTCCAAAATAAAACCATTCTAGAATATGAAATCTAAGGACAATTAACGGCGTTTTTGGATAGAGGAATAAGGAAGCAAATTTGAAATTAGAGTAAAAATCGGTGATTTTTTAGACAAAAAAAAAATCGGGGTAGATTTGGGACTGAAACTAGAGTTTAAGTTTTTTTTTTTAGACGAAAAAAATTTAGAGTAAATTTGAAACTGAACCTAAAGTTGAAGGTTTTTTCTGAGATGAAAAAAAGCTCAGGACAAATTTGAGACTTGACTTAAAATTGAGGGTTTTTTTAGGGAATTTGGCCTCTTTTGTGAAGTGCGAGCGTGTACACACTTTTCCAATCTTTTTCTCGACACTTCCCTTCTTTTGTTGCGATCTCCAGTCTTGGTGGTCAATTTCTTAAAGTCGTAATGTGGAAACCGAAAGGATTTTAGACCGAAAAAGTTAACAACTGACATAGCTTTCATGCGACACTTCTATACCTGGTTACCATAACCTTCACTTTTTGAAATCAAAATTTTCCATTCAGTCACATGGTTACCATTGCTTTTAAAAAAAATCCCCCCTAAAAAATGAAATATTTTTGAACGTTAAGGTACTCAATTGATCAGTTGAAAAGTTATGATAGCAAAGTGAGCGTCGTACAAAAATTTTGGCAATTAAGGTGTCCGGATCCCGATTTGATTCACTTTGTGGTTGCCTAATAATGTGTATTACTCCTTATATATATGTTATTCTAATTTCATTGGCGTTTCTTGATGGTGCAGGGTTCGAAGCTCCGAATTTTAGGTACGGACCATTAAGTACAGCAGAAAAGCTGAACTCCTGAATGTGCACTCCCTCATTCATGGCTTCTCTCAAAGAAAATGTCCCAATGCTTCCGAATTTGCAGGAAAATCGCGGACAAAGTAGCAGCTGCTGGTTTCTATGTGGTTGCTCCTGACTATTTCAAGGGTGATACCTATGCACCTGATAATCTGGAGAGGCCTTTAATGGTTGGGATAAAAGATCATGGAACTGTATGTTCTGTCTTCTCATTCGTCTTAAAAGTGCTTGTGGTCCTCATCTGTTGGTATTTGGCATGTTCAGTGACTAACGGATAGGATATGATTGACCATGACCATAGCAATGTGTGTGTGCGTGTGTTTTGTTTTTTTGTTTATGTTGACAACTCATTCATATGCCACAGTGTTGGGACTTTTTAATAGTTAATGCATTCAACTCAGTTCTTTTCAAACTTGTTGTATGCTAACTCATCAGTTCCTTATTGTTAGAACTACTGGTTTGTAAGTCCTTAGCCTTCTCTTAGCTTTCAGTAATGCAAGGTCCTGCTTGATAGTACGCGAAAGCTTTGAGATCATTGAAGTTTTGTGGTGGTTGATATTCTCAATGTGCTAGTCCGACCGATTAGTGGATTGTGGCCTATGGCCTTTTTTCGCGTCATTTACCAGAGGAGCTTCTCGCCATTGGAAGTCTTAAACTTCTGACAGAATGCACATGGTACACCCAGATCTATTTCATGTGGGCCAAGCCCCTAAAGGTATGTTTAAATGATATAATAAGCTTGTAACATGTGGGTGGTATTTACTCATAGATCACTTAAGAAGGACTCTTCCCATCCGATGTAAGACTTGAAGCATTGTCAGATCATATCCCTGAGTGAACTTCCCCTATGATTCGGTCCCTGCGGCCATTGTCATCATAAAAGTCTGTTAGAAGCGGCACTTTATCTCGAGTCCTCTGGCCCCTGCACTTTTTAGTCCATCCTCGAACCACATGTTTGCTAGAAGGGGTCTTTCTCTGATCCTATTTGTGTGAACCACCCGAATCCATGCGTGTCAAGCCCTCGAAGGAGCACTCAGGCAACTGAAAAAAGTGGTGACCATTTGTAGGGTAGGTGTTACATATAAGTCACTCAAGAAGGCCTCTCAAATAATATGTGATTCAACTATAGATATCATTGATATTATCAGCGCGGGGAGTGATCATCAAGATGAGAGGACTCAAATAAGGTGTGGCTCTTCATGGGCTTATAGGATGGCGAATGGACGTGACTCCGGGGTGCTCCTGTGCCATGTAAAGGGTTTTTCTTATGTTGTTGATGCGATAGTCTTGGTCTGTATTGAGCTATTCTCCTTGCTACTAGTTGGTTTGATTGAATTACATTTAAACTCATCCAGCTGTGAAAGGTGCATCCTCTCCGTTGGTACATATCTCTTTTGCCTCAAGCTGAACACCGGTTTTGCAGGATAAGGGATTTGAAGATACGAAACCAATCATTCAAGCTCTTAAAAGCAAAGGCATATCCAAGATAGGAGCAGCAGGCTTCTGCTTTTGTGGAGCATATCTTTAGACTCATCTTAAAATGTTTTCTCCGGACAACATTTTTCTTTCTTTCTTTTTTTCATGCCGTAATATGGTTCTTGATGCTGGCTTATCTCAAATTGTCTTCTCTTTTCAGCTAAGGTTGCGGTCGAGTTAGCCAAGTGTGAGCTCATCCAATCTGCTGTGCTACTACACCCTGCACTTGTCACTACTGATGATATCAAAGGTAAGTCTATGCCATTTCGGAACCATAGAAGCGCATCGAGTTGCGTTTCTTCAAAAAAGAGTGCTCTGGAAAATGAAGGCAATGGATATTATCTGCCTATTCGAATAAAACCTCTTTCTTGATGTTTTACAATCTAGAGCAGTTCCACTGTCTTTGCCTATCTAGCCTTCCATCTCTTAATCCGAATCCACAAGTTCATGAGAAGTTGAGCACTGTGGTCCGACACGAGCCTTGTGAAACCAAATTGTCGCATTCGCCAGGAAAAGATGCTTTTAGACGTTAGAGGGCTGACTGAAGTCTGTCTAGCGGGGCCCGAAAAAGGTCCATTAAGCATTTTGTTGGTGCACTTTCAATGACTAGTTTCTTGATCTGATCGGTCAGTCGGCAATGTCATGTCACGTCCTGAAAATTCAAATTTTATAACCGTCAGAATTCGATTGAATAATATGAATTTATAGTCATAGTCGACGTCTATTTTGGACTATATGGACTGAAGAGACGAAAATTTAGATGAATTTTGAATTTTATATTATTTTGAATTGAGTTTCGAAATTAATCCGTGGCGATTTCGAATTTCTGTTTTCGCAATCGATCCTAACCCCGATCGATCTTGGACAGTAAAATTACCAAAATTACTCTTCGTTCAGTATACAAAAATTTTCGTTTCAGTCCCGACATGCCAAAATTACCATTTTACCCCCACAATTACTCATACACAAAAGACCAAAAAATTTAATTTTTGGCCAAAAAGTCTTGCCGTGGGCCACCTTCTCTCTGCCCCATGCGCGTCGCTTCCCCCATCTGCCGCTTCTTCCTTCTTCTTCCTTCTTCTTTCTTCGTTCTGTTCTTCTTCTCCATTGTTCAACCGACGACCGACTCCCCCTTTGCCGATCAATCCTCCTCTCCCGTCATCGTTTTTCACGACCACTGCCCCACCACCGACAACCACCGTCCTCAGCTACTCCCCGCCGCAGCCCTGACCCCAGCCGAGCCGCCGTCGCCGTCGATCGGCCGAAGAGAAGCCGAGGCCGAACTTGCCCTGTTTTCGGGTCAAAGGACCCGAGAGCTTCTCCGCCTCCACCGGCCGCCACGGCCACCACCGACGCCGACCACCGCCCCTCAGCTGACCCCCGACTCCCCCTCGACCGATCCGACCCCTCCCCATCGACCATCCGCCGCCGGAGCCGCTGGAACCGAGCCCTGAAGTTCCGGTGCCATGTTTTGGGCTGGGTTTAGCCCGATCTTCGATCCGGCCGCCGCCGCCGCCGCCGTGCCTCACCGCCAGCCCCAGACGACTCCCCTGAGTCCCCTCTATCACCACACAGCTCACCTCCGCGGGTAGCTGCGTGTGACTACCGGAATCGGCCATCGACCGAAACCCTTGTTTCGGCGCCAAACAGGGCAGCCACTGATCGTGGCTGTTCGCCACCGTCCACCGGTCCCGGCCGACCCCCACCGATCCCTGGGTGAGCCCCCGACCCTTGGCCGGCTTTGTCCCGGCCCGTGTCGCCGGAAAACGGCCAAAACAGTAGGGTTCGCCGGTTGAGTTTACTGTTTCTCACTGTTTCAGGCCGTCGCTCGCCGGAGCTCCGCCGCCGGCCACCTGTTCCGACGACCTCGCTGGACTTTCTCAGGGTGTCGCCAAAGTTTGAGCTCGGGCTGCCGCGCTATAAACCTTAGTTTTGCCGTCGCCGCCGCTCAAGCTAATTCACATTGTGAGTTAACCCTAAACCTTGATTAGGGCGCTAATTGCGCTTAGGATTAGTTTTAATTATTTATTTATTTATTTTAAAAAAATTCGATCAGAACCGGTTTAGATAGAAACGATGGTTAGGATAAATGGCCGATCGATTATTTATCTGTGGCTATTTGTGGTAATTTATCAATTAATTGATTGATTGTGCTTGGTCGCGAGCGATTGATTGCTATAATTCGACTGAGAATTAAAATTTATAATATGAATTGAGCTTGAAATTGCCGGGTTGAGTTGATTGCTCGCGAGTGCGTGAATTGCTTGATTGGTTTGATTGCCTGGCTGAAATGCTCAATTGAGAGTCTCATGGGCCTTGGGGCCGAGTTGGTTGTTTTTCCGAATGGATTTTGGCATTAATCAAAGATAAACAATGGATTGATTGCCGAATGCAAGTTGTGTCGTCATTTAAAGGATCAATGACGTTACCTAATAAGTTCGCATTGTACCATTGGTACCCGTGCCGTACCTATTGTATGGAAATTCGCGACTTGTCAGAATCACGATAATCCATGTCCCGTGCCAGTCGTACGATTTTAAGGGATTATTGGATGCGGGTCGCAACTTGTGATGGACCGAAACTCCTTTTTAAGGAATGCCTATTTGCAGTGACATGCCAGGTGCACTGGATACACCGCTTGTAGTAGTCGTCACTGAGAGGGTAAAGTGGACGTAGCCTAGTCCTGCCAGAAGAGTGCGTGATCACACTATTGATGTATCTATCACGCCAGTCGCGTGGGTCATTGTTTAATAATGGACTTGTGTATGCCTAAGTGATTGCGCTTCTGTTGGTTGTTGATTTGACAGATTTATTTTATTGATATATATTTATTTATATCTTGTGGCTTATTGTGGTCTTAGGATGTCCTTGGCAAATCAGTGTCCTAACCGAGATTGGGCTTGATTCACTAAGATTAAATTCTCACCCCGTCGTGGGACAACTTTTCAGGTCCAAAATAATGGAGAGACCGGTGCAATTTGGTACCCTCACCCGCTCATCACTCGATATCAGTCTCCACCCGGTGCTAGGTACGGACCAGATGTGGGAACATCACATCACGACGATATGGGTCGATGAGGGGATGGCACAACTGGTGGCACACCTCTTCAAGGCCTGGTATCTTCGTGATGGGATGAATCTCTTTGGTCCGCTTAGAGGATTTGAGGGGCCACCTCTTCAGGGGGTTCCTAATGTCCCCGCCTGGGATTCGATGGACATCGATACGCCTGATTGGGAGGTGGTGGATCCCGCACCCGGTATGCAGCCTGAGCTCGAGCCCGAGCAGTCAGTAGCCCCCTCTGTGCATTATAGCCAAAGTTCCTGTGACAACCCGAACGACTCGGCTCCCCCGGTTGGTTATGACGACCCGGATGTCGAGTTTACCCAATAGAGGGTTAGGTTCCTTTTGTGGTTAGGAAACTGGTGATGTTTTTGTGGGGGTACTTTTTTAGAGTAGATGAGAGTTAACCTTACTTGACTCTTGTATCTTTTTGCGAGTCCTAGAGGGCCGCCCCTAAGCTTGGGGTTATATGTATTAGCCGCTGGCTCTGTAAGGTTATAGATCATCTATTTTCAGCAATTTATTTTAGTGTTGTGTTATCTGATTTTTCTTCCTACCTATCCCATGTTGATTTTATTGGATGGAAGATTGTACGTTTCGTGTGCGCAGTATATTCTTAGGTCGATAGCAATTGTCTGGGACGCTATCTTTTATGACCTGATGACGATTGGGATGTCGCGGGTTCGAGAGTCGGGACGTGACAGGTTAAGGTTCCTATTGCTGTGCTAGCAGCTGAGATTGATCACATGTCTCCATTGGAACTCATCAAACAGTTTGAAGAGGTTCTTGCTGCTAAGCTAGAGGTAAGAAAGCCATTGCCTTCTGCTAATTCTGCTATTGTGCTGGATGCTAAACAATTCGAAAAATCGAGGGTGCTTTACGTGTTTGACAAGCGAAAAATTGGTCTTGGAAAGATAAGTTTCTTCTTGTAAGATGATACTCGATGAGGAATAAGTAGCGTAGTCGCATCTCTCCATTGTCCAACATGAAATCCCAATGTGTTATGATGGCCATTCAAGGACAAGGCAAGACAGGGCAAAGCTTTTGTATCAGATGAAAATATCCTGAATTCCTAACCATTAACCTGTCGGTCTTGAATGGCGGCTCTTCCATACCACTCTTCAGTGTCGGAGCCTCTCTCGTATGAGAAGTTTCGAAATGATTCTCTTTGACTCTTGTTGTGCAGGTTGACGGGTTCGTGAAGATCTATCCCAAGACTTCTCATGGATGGACGGTAAGATACAAGGCCGAAGACGAAGCTGCTGCGATGGAGGCTCATTCAGACATGATACAATGGTTGGTGAAGTATGTCAAGTAAGAAACGAGGTCACGCCTCAAGCAGGATGTGATCTATACAGTACGATGTACGAGTCGTCAGGTGCTACATTTCATGTGGTGTAATATGTAAGAGCTGTAAAGAATAATGTTGAATGCAAAGCTCCTAAAATTCTTAGCTTTCAGTGTAAGAGCTCTAGCATAAAATAAGAAAGATGTCGACTGTTAACTTCTTATGATCGAATCCCTCAATTCACTTCAAAATTCAGTGATGGACAAATTGCATTTACTCAGATGAGTAAGCTTTTCAATGTCAGATGTTGTTATAATTCGAGTTTTCATACAAAATTATGTTCATTGAATCTCGATGTACTTACTTTCAAGTGATTGATACGAGAGACGAGTCGGCCAGAGTGGGATCGTCAATGATTGGAACGGGACGTTGGAGTCCTAGGGTCTAGCCGACTGTGACCACGGTATGCCGCCGAGTGGTGGAGGTTCAATCATCACTAATTGATCGATTGATGGTTATGATGGAGTTGTAAGTGAATTTCCAACAAACGATTTATGATTTCATAGAAGCATGGATTATCTTTTGGAATTAAGCATTAATTTTGTCGATTTTTTTTTCATGTGTTTTTTTTTCTCTTGTGCATCTTCTTCTTCCCTCATTTTGCGAATGAGTATGGACTTTGATGATTACATCTAGCCTAATTAATGATTACTCTGTAATACGACCTTATCGAGACATATTATTGCACATCCGATTTAAATATTTTCCGTCCAAGCCAATCGCAATTTCTTCAACTGAAATTCTAATTTTGGGAACTGTTGGAAGAAAGGCGACTCAAAACATAAAATAACGATGTCTCAACATGGCGGATAGAACTAGGTTAATGGATGAGCATAGGTTCCATGGATTGTGTTCAACGCGAGTTAATAAAAAATTTTAATCATATATATGAGTTAAACGGGTCAATCTATTTCATCGACTTTATGAAATGACTATCTAAAACGACTAGAAATTATGGTATCGATTACAATCCCGAGACATCCGTCTCTAATAGATTAGAACAATATAGATATAAATAAATTCGGGCCTGTGAGTCTATGAAGCACTTATTTAACGGTAGAATTTAATTCCAAAGCAATTGTAGGTCGTCATATTGACTTACTCAAAAGCTAACTCCAAATTAGGCTACCGTAAAATACTCAAATGTGTACAAACAGGACTATCACTCTCTTGCCCATATGCATATTATACATCAGATCACATTCCTTAATGCTGCAAAATGACTCAACCTCCCCCCACCCCCATGTAGACTCCTCCTCACTTAGCTCTGTCATCATGGGAAGAATCACATGCGATATGGCTCTCTAGGCGATCATGTTGCTCACGGCGTCACGTCAGTCTTTCTTGGCACCCTCGCCATAGCAAATAACTTCCTAATAGCCTGACAGTACTATCAGTTATTTTTAACCATAGACCCACATAACATCACCACGTGTTTTGCATAAAAACACTCATTAATTAAAAAATTGTGAGGTTAGAGATAACAATGTTAGATTGTCAGGCTAGCATCTTACCCTCGCCAATCATTTATTCATGGGCGCGTTTGCAACGCGTAATTGTACAAATTTCTTTTTTTGGGTGTGTTTTGCAGGGACATCAAGCGTGGATGGGATTGGAAGCGTGCCTCCTGAGGAAACTCTCTTGAGCCCTGCTCCTTGCACCGAGTTCAAAGAGTGCAGGGTGCACTGCCAACAATTTGGGTGCATCACCAAAGGTTGTATTAATGGGATGTGCGAGTGTCGACGCGCTTGATAAATTGTTAGATGCTACGAGGTTTATCGTGTAATAATATGTTGAAGAGGTAACGCAACAATTTGTTTATCCACGGTTATGGAGCCAAAAAGTGAATTTACTCGTAGGGTGATTTCGTAATTCGATATTGCTCATTGCTCCTAAGGGCAGCATTTCGAGAATCCATGTCGGTGAAATCGGATTTTACCAGCTACAGTCGTTCAGATCGAATTGAAATCCGAAAAGAGACGGGAGCATTTCTGGCTAACAGTCTCATTCACCCTTAATTTTTTATTTTTTATTTTTTGTCGAAACAAAGATTCTACCCATTAATAATCAAAAGAGTTACACATAATGCTTTCAAACTCTCAAAGACAATAAACAAGGCAAATTCTGCAGCTAAGAGCATACTCTCACCCTCCACGAGTAGATATGATACCGAAATTTTCCGACGACCGATCACCAAAGTCCATAATGAGCACACACCAAGACTTCCAATTCACTCTTTATTTGATTGATTAGAAAGTGAGGGGTTGAATTGATCGAACTGACGGCGGATAACACATTTGGCCGTTTTTCGTGGGATATGGAACGAGAATTTGAGGTGAGTAGTAAAAAATATGCAATAGCAAATTGGTCGCACTTTCATTCACACCCAAAGACTACAAGGCAAAAGGATACTTAAAATGTTAATATTTATATACGATGCTCACTTTAGTATCAATTTTTTTTTTTATATTGTAAGTGTCAAATCGAAGAAAAAATGATTACTTTTTGTTGGATCATTTAATTTTTTAAAAAAAATTCAGCCCACGTGGACTTTCAAAATAAAAAACAATTTAATTTTTAAAAAAAATTAAAATTAAATAGAAAAATAACCTTGAAACCGTTGCAAGTTTTTTTATTTATTTTTTATTTTTATTTTTTTCAATATTACGTGAATTTTTTTATTGATTTTTATTTACTGATTAGGACCTTCAGCAAGCCATAGATGCTACGCATGCTTTTTGGTAATGCTCATCAGAGTTGGTATTGAAATAATCGTTTTTCAAAAAAATTGACACTTAAGTGATTCAAAAAAATATTAGCACCAAAGTGAGTGTCGCGCACAATTATTGACACTCCAAGTGTACTTTTACCAATTAAACAAGGTCCAACATCGTGAAAATTTCATCATTGCTTCTTAATTGAGCAACAACTTTTTTTAGGATTGATGGTAAATTGATATTTAAATGTCAATTTACCTAATTCTTTAGTAATAAAGAAATTAGACAGACAATCTTTGCATGGAAAATTGATGTGCACCTTCAATAACTCCATCGAAAAAGGTTGTGTATGGATCGTAGCCAGGGAAATTGTTTCTTTTCCAAAAGTGTTCCGAGAACACTTTTGGAACAGAAACGCGTATGGTTGAAAAATGTTCCAAAAGTGTTCCGTGGAACAATTTTGTGCCAAGGAACACTTTTCAAGAAACAAAAAAAAAAACTTACTTCTGGATTTTGAAACACTTTTTGGAACACTTTTGGAATCATCATCTATCGCCGCCGACGTGGCCACCACCCATTGGCCGCCGCCTGTCGCCGGTCGCCGCCACCCGCCGCCGGTCGTCGGCCGCCGGTAGCGCAGCCGACGCAGGTTGCCGGCCGACAATGGCGAAAAAAGTGTTTTTATTTTTACTTACCAAAAGTATTTTTGTTTTCAAAAATCGTAACCAGGAACAGAAAATACAATAAAAAATATTTATATTTAAAAAATATTCACAGGAACAGAAATACTATCATACTATCATACGCATCCCAACCAGTCCTCCCACTAATAAAACAAAAGTCTCTTTCCTAATTTGCCTCCTCGGGCTCTTCTATAAGTTTTAAATATTCACTTTTTATAGAAAATAAAAAAGAGAATGTCACGTCCCGACTCTCGAACTCGCGATATCCCTTGCCAAATCGCCACCAGGTTATAATAGATAGCGTCCCAGGCAACTGCTATCGACTTAAGATTATAGTGCGCATGCGGATCATACAATCTTCCATCCAATAAAACCATATGTGATAGATAGGAAGTAAAGTTAGATATCACAACACTAAATAAGCTGATGAGAATATATGATCTATAACCTTACAGAGCCATCAACTGATAATTACAACCATATGCTTCGGAGCGACCCTCTAGGACTCACAAAAAAATATACAGGAGCCAGGTAAGGTTAACTCTCATCTACTCCAAAACAGTACCCCCACAAAAACATCATCAGTTCCTTGACCACAAAAAGAACCTAGCCCTCTACTGGGTAAACTCGACATCTAGGTCGTCATAACCAACCGGGGGAGTCGGGTCGTTCGAGTCGTCACAGGAACTCTAGCTAGAATGCACAGAGAGGGCTACTAACTGCTCAAGCTCGAGCTCGGGCTGCATGCCGGGTGCGGGATCCACCACTTTCCCATCAGATGTATCAATATCCATCGGGTCCCAAGTGGGGATATCAGGGACTCCCTGAAGAGGTAGCCCCTCAAATCCTCTAAGCGGACCAAAGAGATCCATCCCATCACGAAGATACCAGGCCTTGAAGAGGTGTGCCACCAGCTGTGGCATCCCCTCATCGACCCATATCGTCGTGATATGACGTTCCCACATCTGGTCCGTACCTAGTACCGGGTGGAGACTGATATCAAGTGATGAGTGGGTGGGGGTACCAAAACGCACCGGTCTCTCCATTACTTCGGACCTAAAAAGTTGTCCTACGACGGGGTGAGAAATTAATCTCAGTAAATCAAGCCTAATCTTGGTTAGGATACTGATTTGCCCAGGACGTCCTAAGCACCACAATAAGTCACAAGATTTCAACAGAAATATATATATCAATCAAAATAAATCTATCAAATCAACAACCAACAGAAGCACAACCACTCGGGCATACACAAGTCCATTATTAAACAATGACCCACGCGAATGGCGTGATAAATACATCAATAGTGCGATCTCGCACTCTTCTGGTAGGACCAAGCTACGTCCACTTTACCCTCTGAGCAACGGCTACTACAAGCGGTATATCCAGTGCACCCGGCACGGCACTGCAAGTAGGCATTCCTTAAAAAGGAGCTTCGATCCATCACAAGCTGCGACCGGCATCCAATAATCCCTTAAAACCGTACGACTGGCACGAGGCATGGATTATCGTGCTTCTGACAAGTCGCGAATTTCCATACAATCTGTATGGCACGAGTACCCATGGTACAATGCAAACTTATCAGGTAGCGTCATTGATCCATTAAATGACCACACAAATTGCACTCAGCAATCAACTCATTGTTTATCTTTGATTAATGCCAAACTCCAAACGAAAATACAATCCACTCGGCCCAAGGCCCATAAGACTCCCAATTGAGCATTTTAGTCAAGCAACCAAACCAATCAAGCAATTCACGCACTCTCGAGTAATCAACTTAACCCGGCAATTTCAAGCTCAATTCATATTATAAACCTTAATTCTCAGTCAAATTATAGCAATCAATCGTTCGCTCGTCTCTAACCTGTCACTCACTCGCGAACAACTCAATCAATCAATTAATTGATAAATTACCATAAATAGCCATAGATAAATAATCGATTAACCATATATCCTAACCATGGTTTCTATCTAAACCGGTCCCGATCGAAATTTTTTTTTACAATAAATAAACAAATAAAACTAATCCTAAGCGCAATTAGCGCCCTAACCAAGGTTTAGGTTCAACTCACAATGTGAGTTAGCTCGATCGGCGGCGGCGGCGGCGGCGATAAAACTAAGGTTTATCGCGCAGCGGACCAAGCTCAAACTTCGGCAACACCCCGAGGAAGTCCGGCGAGGTCACCGGAACAGGTGGCCGACGGCGGAGCTCAGGTGAGCGGCGGCCGGCGGCCTGAAACAGTGAACAACGGTATACTCAACCGGCAAACTCTACTGTTTTGGCCGTTTTCCGGCGACATGGGCCGGGACAAGGCCGGCCAAGGGTCGGGGGCTCACCTAGGGATCGGTGGGGGTCGGCCGGGACAGGTGGACAGTGACGGGAGGCGGCCGGCGGCGGCGGACAGCCACGATCAGTGGCTGCCCTGTTCGGCACCGAAACAGGGGTTTTGGTCGGCAGCCGTTTCCGGTCGTCACGCGCGGCGACCGGCGGAGGTGAGCTAGGCGGCTGTAGAAGGGGCTCAAGGGAGTCGTCTGGCGGTGGCGGTGAGGCACGGCGACGGCTGTGGCGGCCAAATCGAAGACCGGACTGAATCGGGCCCAAAACAGGGCACCGGAACTTCAAGGCCCGATTCTGGCGACTCCGGCGGCTGACGGTCGGCGGCGAGGGGTTGGATCGGTCGAGGAAAGTCGGGGGTCAGCTGGGGGGCGGTGGTCGGCGTCGGTGGTGGCCGCGGCGGCCGGAGGAGGCCGCAGAGTTCTCGGGTCCTTTGACCCGAAAACAGAGTAGGCTCGGCCATGGCGTTTCCTCAGCTAAACGACGGCGACGGCGGCTCGGTTGGAGTCAGGGCGGCGGCTGGGAGTAGCTGAGGACGGTGGCTGCTGGTGGTGGGGCGATGGTCGCGAAAAATGGCGACGGACGGAGGAGGAACGATCGGCAAAGGAGGAGTCGGTCGTTCGGCTTAAAACAAAGAAAAAGGAAGAACAGGGAAGAAGAAGGCAGAAGGAGAAGACAGAGGGAGGGGACGTGCGTGCATGGGGAAGGGAAAAATGGTGGGATCCATGGCCAAGACTTTCATGCCCAACATTAATTTTTTTTGTCTTTTGTGGGTAAATAATTGCAGGGGTAGAACGGTAATTTTGGCGCGTCGGGACTGAAACGAAATTTTTGGTGTACTGAATGAAGGGTAATTTCGATAATTTCACTGGCCAAGCTCGGTCAGGGTTAAGCTCGATTGCGAAAACGGCAATTCAAAAATCACCACGGATTAATTTCGAAACTCAATTCGAAATAATCTAAAGTTCGGAATTCGTCCAAATTTTCGTCTCTTCAATCCTTATAGTCCAAAATAAACGTCGACTATGGCTATAAATTCATATCATTTAATCGACTTCCAGCGCTTGCAAAAATTGAATTTTCAGGACGTCACAACTCTCCCCTACTTAGGAAATTTCGTCCTCGAAATTACAGCACAGTTCTAATTACTCAAAAAGATAAGGATAACTAAGTTTCATAACTTCTTCGTTCTCCCATGTAGCTCCTTCAGTACCATGGTGTTGCCAAACCACCTTGACTAACGGAATTGTCTTGGATCATAGTACTTGCTCTTTCCTGTCCACGATCATAACTGGTCGTTCCACATAAGACGCCCGCTCATCCAAATCAATTTCCTCGTAACTCAGCACATGAGCAGGGTCTGGCTCGTACTTCCTTAACATCGATACGTGGAAGACATTATGCACTTGAGCAAGTCTAGGCGGCAACGCGAGTCGATAAGCCAAAATTTCGATTCATTCTAGGATTTCAAACGGTCCAACATACCTCGGGCTCAACTTTCCTTTATTGCCAAAACAGGATGTTCCTCTCATAGGCAACACTTTCAGAAAGACATGATCGCCTACTTGAAATTTCAACGGTCTACGCCTTTTATCAGCATAACTTTTTCGGCAACTTTGAGCTATCTTTAATTTATCTCTAAGCACCTTAATTGCTTCCATCGACTGTTATACTGACTCAGGGCCAGTTATCTTCCTTTCTCCAACCTCATCTCAACAGACTGGCGTCCTGCAAGCCCTGCCATACAAGGCCTCAAAAGGTGCCATCTTAATGCTCTGTTGATAGCTGTTATTATAGACAAACTCAACCAAATGCAATTGTTCCTCCCAGTTACCTCTGAAATCCAAAACACATGCTCTCAATATGTCGTCCAAGGTCTGAATCGTTCTTTCAGACTGGCCATCTATCTGCAGGTGATAAGCTGTACTAAATTGCAGCTTCGTTCATAAAGCAGTTTGTAGACTCTTCCAAAATATAACGGTGAATTTGGGATCTCAATCAGAAGTGATTATCATTGGCACACCATGCAACCTTACAATATGCCTCACATACAACTCTGTGTATCTGTCTAAGGCGAAGTCCTTTCTTACTGGAATAAAGTGCGCTGACTTCGTTAGCCTATCTACCACGACCCAAATTGAATCATGCCCTCGCTGACTCCTTGGCAAACCCATCACGAAATCCATCGTGATATGCTCCCATTTCCACTCTGGAATTTTCAAAGGCTGTAGTAGTCCTCCAGGTTTGCAGTGTTGCGCCTTGACCTGCTGGCAGGTCAAACACTTAGCCACATGTTTGGCTATATCAGTTTTCATACCATTCCACCAGTAATGCTGTTTCAAATTCTGATACATCTTTGTACTCCCAGGATGAATATTATAACTACTACGATGTGCTTCTGATAATATCTCCTCCTTTAAATTTTCATCCGCCGGCACAACCAAACGTCCTCTGAACTTAAGTATTCCATCCTCAGCTATTTGAAAATCAACCCTTCGTTTGGTCGGATCTCCTTGCATGATCTTCTGAATAAAAGGGTCCGTGGACTAGAGGGTCTTAATTTTAATTTGCACTTTCGACTCGATTCTCAAGGTAGCCACGAGACTCGACAGGTGGCTTATCTCCAGTTTAAAGTCTGAGTCTCTTAATTGCTCAAGTAAACGCCACTCCTGCACTTGTAATTGAGCAATCACTGATTTTCTACTCAGGGCATCAGCAACCTTATTAGCCTTACCAGGATGATACAGGATCTCACAGTCATAATCTTTTAATAACTCCATCCATCGGCGTTATCTCATGTTCAGCTCCCTTTGAGAGAGCAGGTATTTCAGACTCTGATGGTCGGTATACACTTGAAAACTTTCTCCAATCAAATAGTGTCTCCAGATCTTCAAGGCAAACACGACCGCAGCTAACTCCAAGTCGTGTGTGGGATAATTCAACTCGTGCGATCTTAACTGACGAGACGCATACGCTACCACCCTGCCATGCTGCATTAAAACACAACCTAGCCCCCTAAGCGAAGCATCGCTATAAATTTCATAACCACCAGGACCAGACGGAATTATCAGACCAGGAGCCGTAGTTAGCCTATGCTTAAGCTCTTGGAAACTACGCTCGCACTTGTCCGTCCATTGAAACTTCATATCTATCTTCAGCAATTTAGTCAAAGGCAAGACTATAGCTGAGAACCCTTCCACAAATCACCTATAATAACTTCCCAAACCCAAGAAACTTCTAATTTCTGTAGCAGTTATCGGTCTCGACCAATTAATAACTGCCTCAATTTTAACCGGATCCACAGCAATACCTTCACCCGAAATTACGTGGCCTAAGAACTCCACGCTAGCTAACCAAAACTCACACTTACTGAACTTAGCATATAATTGATGCGTTTTCAGAGTTTCCAGAACTATTCTCAGGTGTTGCTCATGATCTTCAGAACTCTTCGAGTACACTAGGATGTCATCTATACAAAGCGATCCAGAAACTCCTTGAACACTCTGTTCATCATATCCATAAAAGCAGCAGGAGCATTCGTCAAACCAAACGGCAACACTGTGAACTCGTAATGCCCATAACGTGTTCTAAATGCCGATTTCGGTATATCCTCTTTTCTGATTCTCAACTGATGGTATCCCGTCCGTAGATCAATTTTTGAAAATATAGATGCTCCCTACAGCTGATCGAACAAGTCGTCAATTCTTGGCAGTGGATACTTATTCTTGATCGTCACCTGATTCAACTGCTTGTAGTCAATACACAATCTCAAAGACCCATCCTTTTTCTTGACGAACAAGACAGGCGCTCTCCATGGCGATGCACTAGGGCGAATGAATCCCTTGTCTAACAACTCCTGCATTTGAACCTTGAGTTCCTTCAATTCTGATAACGCCATTCTATATGGCGCCTTAGAAATTGGCTCCGTCCTAGGAGCTAATTCTATCACGAACTCAATTTCTCTTTCTGGTGGTAAACCAGGTAATTCTTGGGGAAAAACATCTGGAAACTCACATACGATCGCAATATCCTCCAATTTCAGTTCTTTAGCAGAAGTATCTACCACAGAAGCCAAATAACCTTGGCACTCATTTTTCAACAATCGAGTCGCATCTAACGACGATACCATCACAGTCGAGGTTCCTCCTCGATTACCCAAGAATTCAAAGCTATTACCGTCCATCGGATTAAACCGTATTACCTTATTAAAGTAGTCCATTGTGGCTCTTTGCTTTACCAACCAATCCATTCCCACAATTAAGTAAAAATCATACATTTCTAGCACAATCAAATCTATCTTACTCTCATGGCCATCCACCACAAGTCTGCAATTAGGACAGCTCATTGTAGCCACTACTTTATCTTTCAATGGCGTAGATACATTAAGCACAATTTCTAAAGGTACCAAGTTCAATTCATATAATTTAACGAATTGATCAGCAACAAACGAATGGGTGGCGCTTGGATCAAACAAGGCGTATGCTACTTGGTCATGCAAGAGTACCGTACCTGTAACAGTCGGCGAATCCTTCGCCGCTTCCCGAGTGACTGCAAAAACCCTTCCTTGTGCCGGCGGGCAATTCTAGAATTTTGGCAGCACAGTTCCTCTAGGTTGTCCCCCCTGCTGTGGCGGTGCCTGTCCATCTTGCCTCTGCGGGCAGTCCTCACTTGATGGCCCAGCTGGCCACAACCAAAACAGGCACCACCTCGATACGGGCACAAACTAGGCCCATGCCTCTGTCGACACAAGCTGCACATCTCATTCTGACGAAATGTCGGCTTACTAATCACCCTTTGGCGATTTGGTGGGATGTGACTCCGGTTGCTAAACATGGGTTTCTTCCCTTGTCTCCTGTCGAATCTATTTGGGGAAGTAAATTGTGATCTAGATGCGGTAGCCCTTTTAGACAAGTCCCGCTCCACTATCAGCGCCCTCGCGTAGATATCATCATAGTCCTGGAGGTCGAGCGGTGCCAGAGCACTCTTAATCTTGGGCTTCAACCCGTCTTTGAACCTTCTAGCCCTATCCTCCGGATCCTCAATCATTCTCGAAACATATTTGGACAGTTCAGAAAACTTTGCCTCATACTGGTCAATTGTCATCTGATTCTGTTGGAGGCGGAAGAACTCAGCCATCTTTTGCTCCCTAGCTGTCCTCGAAAAATATTTATTATTGAAAACTTTCACAAAAGTATTCCATAATGGAATTATACCTTCCGAAAAAGTTCTACCCTTGACAGCTCTCCACCACGTACTAGCGTTCCCTTCGAGTTGATAAACTGCTAGAGTAACTTTATCCCTATCTGAGCTTCTCAGCAAATCGAACGCTTTCTCCATCCCTTCGACCCATCGAGTAGCAGCTTCAGGGTCTCTACTTACAGTGAATTGAGGTGGCTTCAATTTGAGAAACTGTTCCACCAGCTTTTGAGCCCCACGCTCCTCACTATCATGTACAGGTGGGGAACTCGCCAACAGAACTGCAAACGGAATCGCAGATGAAGTCCCAGCAGCAGCGACAGTAGCTGCGGCTTGATTCTTTACTTGTTGCCCCATCAAATCTCCAATAGCACCTAAGGCTTGCATGACTTCAGGCATAGTCGGTTCCCTTCCAGTAGGTCCTGTAGGTTCTGCAGCAGAGGCTGCAGTAGGGGGTGCAATAGGGGACACTCCAGGCGGTACTCTTTCAACATCAACCAATTCTTCCACTGGCCTTAAAGGCCTCCTTCGAGATGCTCGGGGTACTCTTCTACCACGTCCGTTCATTTTGCAGTAAAAGGTGGAGTCCTGCTTACCCCATAGCAAAACGCGATCAGAAGGAAACCCTTAAATTCTACCACGAAATTAACAATCACAGGCATAATAACAAAAAATCTTACTAACTATCCCATTTCTCAACGCTTCTTATCACTCCATGCCAATGACCGGACGGATCAGGCTGACCTTGCTCTGATACCACCTTGGGCGGGGATGTCACGTCCCGACTCTCGAACTCGCGACATCCCTTGCCAAATCGCCACCAGGTCATAATAGATAGCGTTCTAGGCAACTGCTATCGACTTAAGATTATACTGCGCATGCGGATCGTACAATCTTCCATCGAATAAAACCATAGGGAATAGATAGGAAGTAAAATCAGATATCACAATACTAAATAAGCTGATGAGAATAGATGATCTATAACCTTACAGAGCCATCAACTGATAATTACAACCCCATTTTTCAGGGCGACCCTCTAGGACTCACAAAAAAAATACAGGAGTCAGGTACGGTTAACTCTCATCTACTCCAAAATAGTACCCCCACAAAAACATCATCAGTTCCCAGACCACAAAAGGAATCTTACCCTCTATTGGGTAAACTCAACATCCGGGTCGTCATAACCAACCGGGGGAGCTAAGTCGTTCGGGTCGTCACAGGAACTCTGGCTAGAATGCACAGAGGGGGCTACTGACTGCTCAAGCTCGAGCTCGAGCTGCATACCGGGTGCGGGATCTACCACTTCCCAATCGGATATATCAATATCCATCGGGTCCCAAGCGGGGATATTAGGAACCCCTTGAAGAGGTGGCCCCTCAAATCCTCTAAGCGGACCAAAGAGATCCATCCCGTCACGAAGATACCAGGCCTTGAAGAGGTGTGCCACCAGCTGTGGCATCCCATCATCGACCCATATCGTCGTGATGTGACGTTCCCACATCTGGTTCGTACCTGGTACCGGGTGGAGACTGATATCAAGTGATGAGTGGGTGGGGGTACCAAAACGCACCGGTCTTTTCATTATTTTGGACCTAAAAAGTTATCCCACGACGAGGTGAGAAATTAATCTCAGTGAATCAAGCCTAATCTCGGTTAGGATACTGATTCGCCCAGGACGTCCTAAGCACCACAATAAGTCACAAGATTTCAATAGAGATATATATATCAATCAAAATAAATATATCAAATCAACAACCAACAGAAGCACAACCACTCAGGCATACACAAGTCCATTATTAAATAATGACCCACGCGACTGGCGTGATAAATACATCAATAGTGCGATGCCGCACTCTTCTGGCAGGACCAGGCTACGTCCACTTTACCCTCTCAGCGACGGCTACTACAAGTAGTGTATTCAGTGCACCCGGCACGGCACTACAAGTAGGCATTCTTTAAAAAGGAGCTTCGATCCATCACAAGCTGCGACCAGCATCCAATAATCCCTTAAAATCGTACGACTGGCACGGGGCATAGATTATCGTGCTTCTGACAAGTCGCGAATTTCCATGCAATCTGTACGGCACGAGTACCCATGGTACAATGCGAACTTGTCAGATAGCGTCATTGATCCATTAGATGACCACACAAATTGCACTCGACAATCAACTCATTGTTTATCTTTGATTAATGCCAAACTCCAAACGAAAATACAATCCACTCGGCCCAAGGCCCATAAGACTCCCAATTGAGCATTTTAGCCAAGCAACCAAACCAATCAAGCAATTCACGCACTCTCGAGTAATCAACTTAACCCGGCAATTTCAAGCTCAATTCATATTATAAACCTTAATTCTCAGTCAAATTATAGCAATCAATCGTTCGCTCGTCTCTAACCTGTCACTCACTCTCGAACAACTCAATCAATCAATCAATTAATTGATAAATTACCACAAATAGCCACAGACAAATAATCGATTGACCATATATCCTAACCATGGTTTATATCTAAATCGATCCCGATCGAATTTTTTTTTACAATAAATAAATAAATAAATAAAACTAATCCTAAGCGTAATTAGCGCTCTAACCAAGGTTTAGGTTCAACTCACAATGTGAGTTAGCTCGATCAGCGGCGGCGGCGGCAACGGCGGTGGCGGCGATAAAACTAAGGTTTATCGCGCGGCGGACCGAGCTCAAATTTCGGCGACACCCCGAGGAAGTCCGGCGAAGTCGCCGGAACAGGTGGGCGGCGGCGGAGCTCCGGCGAGCGGCGGCCGGCGGCCTGAAACAGTGAACAACAGTATACTCAACCGGCAAACTCTACTGTTTTGGCCGTTTTTCGGCGACACGGGCAGGGACAAAGCCGGCCAAGGGTCGAGGGCTCACCTAGGGATCGGTGGGGGTCGGCCGGGACAGGTGGATAGCGGCGTGAGGTGACGGATAGCCACGATCAGTGGCTGCCCTGTTCGGCACCGAAATAGGGGTTTCGGTCGACGGCCGTCTCCGGTCGTCACGCGGGGCGACCGGCGGAGGTGAGCTAGGCGGCGGTAGAGGGGACTCAAGGGAGTCGTCTGGCGGTGGCGGTGAGGCACGGCGGCGGCTGTGGCGGCCGGATCGAAGATCGGACTGAATCGGGCCCAAAACAGGGCACCGAAACTTCAAGGCCCGACTCCGGCGACTGACGGTCGGCGACGAGGGGTTGGATCGATCGAGGGAAAGTCGGGGGTCAGCTGGGGGGCGGTGGTCGGCGTCGATGGTGGCCGCGGCGGCCGGAGGAGGCCGCAAAGTTCTCAGGTCCTTTGACCCGAAAATAGAGCAGGCCCGGCCGTGGCGTTTCCTCGGCTAAACAACGGCGACGGTGGCTCGGCTGGAGTCAGGGCGGCGGCTGGGAGTAGCTGAGGACGGTGGCTGCTAGTGGTGGGGCGGTGGTCGCGAAAAATGGCGACGGACGGAGGAGGAACGATCGGCAAAGGAGGAGTCGGTCGTTCGGCCAAAAACAAAGAAAAAGGAAGAACAGGGAAGAAGAAGGCAGAAGGAGAAGACAGAGAGAGGGGACGTGCGTGCATGGGGAAGGGAAAAATGGTGGGATCCATGGCCAAGACTTTCATGCCCAACATTAATTTTGTTTGTCTTTTGTGGGTAAATAATTGCAGGGGTAGAACGGTAATTTTGGCGCGCCGAGACTGAAACGAAATTTTTGGTGTACTGAACGAAGGGTAATTTCGGTAATTTCACTGGCCAAGCTCGGTCAGGGTTAAGCTCGATTGCGAAAATGGCAATTCAAAAATCGCCGCGGATTAATTTCGAAACTTAATTCGAAATAATTTAAAGTTCGGAATTCGTCCAAATTTTCGTCTTTTCAGTCCTTATAGTCCAAAATAGACGTCGACTATGACTATAAATTCATATCATTTAATCGACTTCTAGCGCTTACAAAGATTGAATTTTCATGACGTCACAAGAAAAATACCTTACCAAAAAAAAAAAGAGAAAAATAAGTATGGAAAAAGACGAAAAATAAAACCACAAGGTTAGCATCAAATTGGACAAGCCACGGACGCTATCCATCGACCCCCGCGTCACTTCTTCCACATTGAAGCTCCACTAGGGTTTTCACCAATCCATCCAAATCCTTGTCCGAGCTTCCTCCGTTGACCGCGTCCGCTGCCGCCCCGCTCAACTTCTTGATCCGGCTTCTCTCCGGCCTCGTCTCATCGAGCCACTCGGTCAACGCCTGGGCCAGCTCGGCAGGGTCGGGCACAGTGTCGGCTGGGGCCTCGCAAGCCCTGATCGCGGCGCCCAGCTCGTCCACCAGCAGCTTCGCGTCCGTGTACTGGTCCGAACCCATCGGCCATGTCAGCATCACCACCCCGGCACTGATCGCCTCGAGCACCGAGTTCCAGCCGCAGTGGGTCAAGAACCCGCCCACGGAGCGGTGCCTCAGTATCATCACCTGCGGGGCCCACCCCCTGATCACCAGTCCCCGCCCCGCCGTGCTGCTTTCGAACCCGTCCGGCAAGAGCCCGTGGCCGCCCAGCACCTGTCCGTCCACGGTGTCCCTCACGCACCATATGAATTGGACACGGCTCAGCTCCAGTGCGGTCGCCAGCGCCGCCATCTGGTCGTTCGCCAGCGTGGTGCGGCTCCCGAAGCACACGTACACCACGGAGCGCTCTTTTCTGCCGTCAAGCCACTTCAGCACCTCCTCGACCGGGACCGAGCTGGACCCGCCCCGGCTAGTCAGGCTCACTGCGTCATCCACAGGCGGCAGGAGCGGGCCTACGGTCCACACCCGACCTGGCCCGAACTTCCCCTTCATGTGGTCGACGTAGACTCTCTCCAACTCCGTGAACGTGTTGAAGACGACGCCCCAGCTGCCCGCGTTTGCCAGCCAGCCCTCCCTATAAAGCTCCATGTCGGCGTCTCCTTCCCTGTACATCCTGAATAGGCCTGAAATCTGCCACCACGGGTACGTGGGTGAGTTCGGCACGTCGCCGAAGGTCAACAGTGAGTTCTCATCGTCGCTGCCGTTCTTGGGTAGGTTCTGCCAGAGCGCGAACTCGATGGACACGGAGAAGGCAGCGGAGGGAGAGAACACAATGCGGGGAACGCCGAGCTCCGAGGCCAGGTGTTGGGTCCACCCGAGAAAGAAGTCGGACAAAATGGCGACTGGTGGAGAGGGGTGGGACCTGAACCACTCAAGGACCGCCGGGTAGTGGTGGTGGCGCATGGAGAGGATCTTGACAATGAGGCCGTTTTTGGAGAGACAGGTGGTGGTGTCGGGGGCCGGGATGACCAGGGGTTGGAAGAGGGAGGGATGGTCAGAGAGGAGTGGGAGGAAGAGGTGATGGTAGAAGGGGGTGACAAGGGCAGTCACGCGGACGCCGCGGTGGAGGAGGCGGTTGGAGAGGTCGAGGAGAGGGATGATGTGGCCGGAGCCGATGAAGGGATAAACGAGCAGGTGCGGAGAGGCGGCGGGGACGGCGTCAGGCATGCTGGCCGTGATGGAATAAAGCGAAAGAGGCCTTAGGTTTTAATAAGGAGAGGAAAATAAAGACCTAGATTTATACGGAAGGTCCAAATGCTGCAGAAAAATACCATTTGGGTGGTGGACGGTGGGATTATAGTCCGATGCTTCTTGACCAATGTGGATGGGGAAGGACTTTTAGACTGACTTTCTACAAAGAGAAAGGATCCGATTTATTTACATATTTAGGCGTTTCTTTCTCTGCATGGGGAGTTCAGGTTTGAGTGGTGCGTCATGCCTGACGACAGACTTTCCATTTATTAAGAAGGAAATTGTTAGCTTGGACATACTGCGAGTTATTTATGACGTTGCGATATTCCGATCAATTAATACTTTATGCAAAATATGGTGATGGTGTGTAAATATACAAATGATATTATACTGTCCCAGACTGTATTGTTTGAAAAGCATTTTTATGCCGAAACCTA
Organism: Rhodomyrtus tomentosa; assembly: GCA_028455895.1. Taxonomy (NCBI): domain Eukaryota; kingdom Viridiplantae; phylum Streptophyta; class Magnoliopsida; order Myrtales; family Myrtaceae; genus Rhodomyrtus; species Rhodomyrtus tomentosa. Next base: position 38,665,707 of record JAPCWY010000003.1, on the reverse strand, counting down.
ACGAAAATTGGCTAAATAGGAATTAAGAATTGAAAAGAGAAACAATACGTTCTCTCTAATCTACGATTATCAAATCGATAGAACATCAAAAGTCTGTAAAATATTTGATTCACGAGCAACCCTAAACACCCATATATACGGTGTTAAATCTAATTACAATAGGAAAAATAATATTACGAAAACATTACTAAAATCACGAAAATTGCCTAAAAACCTTCTAAACGACTTCAAAACTCGAAAAAAAACGACGTCGATCACAACATTGATGTGTGTATTGATAAGCGGCCCATTTATAGTCAGTCAATCAAATTTGAGCTCATTCCTAATTCGCCAACATTAAGTGCATCAATTTTTCATATTGAGAAATTTCAAACCCGATTAATAATAGCTTAAGGCCCTATGATTTAGGGTACCAAACGCGGGGAACCTAGGCCCGACCTCTGCAAGCGGGGGCTGGTGCACCAAGCAACCAGGCATAGGCACCAAGTTCTTGGGATCGGTTTTGGTGGACCCAAACCAGTGTCCGATATTCCGGAGTTCAAGCTTGAGACCACGGTGCCCGTGGCTATCAAAAGAAAATCAAGTGATTTTCCTTACCAAAAGACAGAAGGCATTTTTCGGTTTTTTTTTTCAAGTATTAGCCAAAGATAGGAAAATATTATTATTTTCCTGGAAAATAAGTTCGTGAAAAGTATTCTAAAAAAATATCGTATTTTTCATGAAACAAGTGGAACTTATGGTGTTTTCAGTTCATAGTAGACCCACATGATTGCAAAACAATTATTCTATTTTTCATATTAAGATAGAAATTGGAAATCTTATTCTCTTCTGAATCGTCGTTTAAATTGGAACGGTTAATTGTTCTATTTTGAATGGTTGGACTCACTTAGATACCTTGTTCTCTTTTAAGCAGGTTGACATCTATCACTACAAAAAAACATGATTTTAGCTACGAAATTTGCGACAAAAATTTTGGCAAAATTCATCGTTAAATGATTTTACGATGAAAAAAAATTCATCGCCAATTTGGCATCGCAAATTTAGCGACGAAATTTTTTTTATTTTCGTAGCTGATTTGCCATGAATTTTGCGGCGAAAAAGTGTTCGTAGCAAATTTGCGACGAAAAGGTTTCATAGCAAATTTGCGACGAAATAGAATTTAGTCGCTAAAACGGCGTCGCAAATTTTGCGACGAAATTTCGATCATTCATTCCAAATTTGTGATGAATTTTGCGACAAATTTCCAATTCGTGGCAAATTTGCAACAAATCAATTTTGGTTGCAAATTTGCGACGAATCTGGTTTTTGTCGCAAATTGCGACAAATTTTACAACGAAGTACATTTTTCATAGCTAATCTTACGTCGCAACATTTGCGATGAAATTGATGTTTCGTCACCAAATTTAGCAACGAAAAAGCGTACTGGTCGCTAAAATTTGCTACACGAGATTAGCCACGAATTTTATTTCGTGGCAAAATTCGTCGCAAAATCAATTAACCACTTTGCTGAATTTTTCATTATTATTATTATTATTTTGCCAAAATAATTTTCTTTTATTCACAAGATGTGTTTTGCGACGAACTTTTGTGTTCGTAGGATAAAATAATTTCTTTTATTTTTTTATTTTAAATCTAATTACAACAAATTAATTTCTAAAAATTTATATTTACCATTGATTAAGCAAATAATAAGATCCAAATATTATAAGAATATGAAAACGAATTATATTCATTGGTTTCTGCGGCTTGTACGGCACAGGAAAGCTCTAGATACAAAGTATATAAATAACCTCTATGGCCAACAATAGAGGAACCATATTTTGTAGGTGCCCAAACTTTGCTCCAACATGGTCCTTGACATCTCATATCTTGCGACTATTGCATCCCCAGTTAATGCCTGAGATGATTAAAGTTGGATCATTAAGAAAGGAGGAAAAACATGATCTGTGGAAGATAATCAGCTTGAGAAAAACTGATAAGGAAGTATCAAAATCAAACAAATGTATCTTTGGAGATTGCAACATGGTCAGATTTTCCAAACTAATTCTTTTTAGGTAGCACACTTACTCAACTAACTTAACAGACCTGAATATGTGATGCTATGGATAAGATTTAATGCACCATTTCAGAAACGACAAAGGCTCACCATTATCATCAGAAAGCAGAAGTCTCCCTTGGTCTGTGTTTCTACATATGCGCCTCTCAAGGAAGCTTGTATCTTTCCTGCAAGGCAGAATCTTGCTCTAAGATAGGGTATTACAGATACATGTGAAATTGCCAGTTCCCCAAACAAACATATGTAGCACATAGTTGTCATTAGATCATCTAAAAGTTTCTAAATTTAGAGAAAGCAAAGAGAAGCGAGTATTCATTAGTTGAACAAAGACCACTCAGGAAAGCTTCATGTAACAATATCGTCCACCAAGAACTTCAATACCGTAATCTTTATCCTAACGAGCCCATCTGAATGAGGAACTTCATTTTCTTTCAGCCTAGAGATATTCCCATCAACTTATCCTTGTGCTTTAACTAATGCAGAATAAAATTTAGGTGTCGTTCTTTACATTTTCCAAACTCCTTCAATATATAGAAGTTGCAACCAGAGCACATATAGTGCATAAGCTTAAATGCATACCTTTTACAAATTTCATCACTGAAATTAAACACCCTCACAATGTCCATGGGATACGGGCTACTTTCAAGATGCATATTGCACACATAACCTGAAACTGTTGAAAACGTGATACCAGTAAAAATTGCTGCTCTTAATACCAATACCCAATGAAATGACAATCAATATATGCCCGCAGTGATGAAAGATTGATGCTATTACCCTATTCTGGCGGGATACTTTGTGAAGTATGTCTCGCATATACTGAAAGGGATGAAGAGACAAATCAGTGCGGAGTCATATGAAGGAAACAAGTAATCAATATGCAAGGGATTATGCTTGACCAAGTAAACTTTGGAATGAGATCTTTATGCTGGCTGTGAACAACCTTCTTTGCGTTTTCATTCTGCTTAACAATGGCATCATAAGCGACATTTCCACGAGCATCAACAGTCACCGGCAGAATTTTGGAGAAGAGCAAAATAAACATCAGAGTCAAACAGGTGCAACTTCAAAATCACTAGGCAATGAATCACATAAGCTTCAAGCCTTCTTTCATCTCTGCATAACCTTATAGTAGAAGAAAAGCAAAATAAACAGCTTAACCAAGTCACACGGTTTGTTTCATCAGCTCAAGACTTCTCCATGATACCACGAAAAACACTATCTCAACATAGAGCAGAGAAAACAGATATAGTCAATCCAGTGAAAAACAAGAATTAAAAATAAAAAATTGCAACCGCAAGAAACACTGCGACAAAGCTCAATCCCCAGCTCAAAATCGTATTCCAATCTAGAATTGCAATCAAACCCTGAGGAAAAATTCAGATTCTAACCGTAGGGTTCAACCAACTCAACACGCCAGGCTCTCAAAACACCACAAATAGTCCCCAAACAGGCGAGCGAAACTCGATCGAGAATTCGCGACGCTCGAGAGAGAGAGAGAGAGAGAGAGAGAGAGAGAGGAGGTTTCGATACCTTCAAGCACAACCTAGTTCGATTGATGATCGCTGATCAAACAGGAGGCTTCAAGCACACGGAGAAGATAGAAGATATATGGATAGGGCAAAAGCCAGAAGAAGAAGGAGGAGGAGAAAAAAGACGAACCACGACGAATCGATCGAGCATGTTCCCTCCCGTTCCAGATCCAACTGATGAACACAGAGGGAGAGAAGGAGAGACAGAGCGACAGATCCAACTGATGAACACAGAGGGAGAGACGGAGAGACAGAGCGAGAGAGATCTAATCTGCTCGGAGGACGGAGGACGGATTGCCACGAAATGGGCTGAGGTTGATGGACTTGAGGGATGTGAAGCGTCGCGAGAAGAGGGAGTGGAGGCGCGGGGTCAAATGGCTGGGGATGGAGAGCGAAAATGAAAAGAAAGAACGCGGCAAAAATGAAAATTTTTGGATGATTTAGCGGGTTACATTTTGCGACGAAAAAAGGGGCACGTCGCAAATTTAGCGACGAATGTGCAAGATTCGTCGCTAAATTAAAGGATAACAAATTGCCCACGAAGTAGAGATTTGTCGCTAATTTGCAAAATTACGGGTCGCAATTTCGTGACGAACAGTGTTTTCGTGGCTAAATTTGAGACAAATTATGCTTTCGTCACTAATTTTCCGATGAAATACTCTTTTCATTGTAAAGTTTAGCGACGAAATATGTAGATTCATGGCTAAATTCTTATTTTTGTGGTGTAAATTAGCAACAAATGTCATGTTTGTTGCTAATTTAGCTACTGTATTATATACAATTTTGAATATTTTCTTTTTATTTGAAATTTTTTTGTATTGTATTTTAATATAGTTGGTAATTTGGCGACAAGACCTATTTTTCATTAAAATTTCAGTCATACAATTTCGAGCATTTTAAATGAGTAAAGTACAATGATTTTAAGAACAAAACACCTCATCTACATTTCAAAATTAGGATATCATTCACAATCTAAATTACGCATAATCATGATTAGTATTAATGTTAAAATGTTTATGACTGGTTTACTAGAATCGAACGCTTTCTATATATCTCTTTATTATTATAGCTTATGAATGGAATCCTTTTTCTCGACCCAAAAATATTTAAGAGAGAAATGACATAAAGACTTTATTTATCCTTTCTTAGTCTTATTGGGGACAGAGTAAGAGCCGAGTTCAAGACGATAGATATTACGATAACTTGCATCATATCCTAATTTGTGACAAAATTGATTGGTAGGTTGTATGTAAGAAACCAAAGTACAAAGAAAATATGATTTCATAATGAATCATATTATCAATTTTCCTAGAGAAGTTTATTATTCTTAGTTTATGATCTCATGCTTTTAATTAGAAAAGTTATATAAAATGTTAGAAACTTATAGTTATAATGGCTTATAAACACGCAATGAACAATCAATTTTTTATGAAGTAGTTTAAGGAAAACTTTATTTGAAAGTTGAAATTTCAATTCCAATATGATTATCAGGAAGATTTCGATTTTGTGGAAAAATTTTCCAAATGACTTATGAGTTTCTAAGGCTATAAATAGCTTATTTAGTTTTTTAATAAGCTAAGTTAAACGATCTATTATAAGTATTTCTTATTTAAATCATTCAATGATTGAAGAAAGCAAGATCCCAAAGAATCGAATTTTTTTGTATGTTATATCTTATAAAAAGAAATTGACATCTATTTTTTGTTTGTTCACATCTTTACATATGTAATAAATATTAAAAAAAAGGTTCTAATAAACCTAGAAAAAAAAAATAAATTAAGGATAGTAAGTAGCGATGAACAACTATTTTTGTCACTACAGAAAAATTACATATCTAAATATAAGTATGTCAAGAGCTTTTTTATCGAATATGTCAAGAGTTGAACATTAAGAAATTTTATTTCCCCCCTATTATTCATTCTTTGTAAATACACATCTAAATATAATTAAATAAAAAATTAATTAGTGACGAAAAAGGATTTCGTCGCTAATTTTAGAAAAATTAAATCAGTTTGCAAAGAAAAGGAAAAATTCGTCGCAAAATTGGCAATGAAAAGAACCTTTTGTCGCAAATTGCTAATAAAATTTAAATAAAAATAAAAAATAATTAGCCACGACAGAAAGTTTTCATCGCAAATTTAAAAAAAAAATTAAATTCATTTGCGACAAAAGGAAAAATTCATTGAAAATTTGATACGACTTACACCTTTCGTTGCAAATAGCTTATATAAATTAAATAAAAAATATTTAGTGACAAAAAAATATTTCTATCGCTAATTTTAATAATTTTTTATTTACTACTTTAATTTAGCGACGAAAGTTGAATTTCATGGCTAATTTTAATAATTTTTAATTATTACGGTAATTTAGCGACGAAACTCGAATTTCGTCGCTAATTAGCGACAAACAGCGAATTTCGTAGCTAAATTGCAAGGCAAGGCCAAATTTTTTTTCTTTTTTATTTTTATTTCAATCAAATTAGATAAATGAAATTTTATTGATTTTTTTTATTTATTATGGTTATTTAGCGACGTAAGTCTATTTCATCGCTGATATTTTAAATTTTAAATTTTTTATCAATTTATCAACGAAATTGATGATTCGTCGCTAATTTTAATAAGTCTTTATTTATTGCGTTATTTAGCAATGAAAACAGTGTTTCGTCGCTAAATTTTTATTAATTGTCAATATTTTGAGATGAAACCATTTTCGTCGCTAAATTTCAAACAATAAAAAAAATATTTAGTGACAAAAAATTTATTTCATCCCTAAATTTTCTGAAAAAATAAATTAATTGCCAATATTTTGCAATGAAAAGCTTATTTTGTCGAAAAAATTCGCTAAAATAATTTAAATAAAAAAGAAAATTTTGGCGAAGTCTCGATGAAATCGTCTCAAATATCGTGGCAAATTTGCTACTGAAATTTTTTTTGTCACTAATTTTAATAATTTTTTATTTATTGCGTTATTTAGCGACTAAAACACTGTTTCGTCACTAATTTTTTTTTAATTTTCAATATTTTACGACGAAACCGTTTTCGTCGCTAAAATTTTTGAAAAAAATAAATTAATTGTCAATATTTTGCGATGAAATCAAGAATTCGTCGCAAAATTTGCGACGAAACATTTTATTTCGTTGCTAAATTTCAAGTAATAAAAAATATTTAGAGACGAAAAAGTTATTTCGTGGCTAAATTTTCTGAAAAAAATAAATTAATTGTCAATATTTTGGGACGAAATCAATAATTTGTCGCAAAATTTGCGACGAAATGTTTATTTCGTCGCAAAATTCACTAATATAATTTAAATAAAAAAGAAAATTTTAGTAAAGTTGCGACGAAATCGGCTTTTCGTCGCAAATATTGTGGCAAAGTTCTTGCAGAAATTTTTTTTTGTCTCTAAATTCGTGGCTAATTAGCTACGAAACTTTTTTTGTCCCTAATTTCGTAGCGAATTAGCCACAAATTTTTTTCTTCATTAAATTTGTGGCTAATTAGCGATGAAACTATTTGGTCGCTGTTTTCGTTGCTAATTAGCCACGAATTTATTTCGTCGCTAATTTCCTCGCAAATAGCGACAAATTAATTTTTTTTGTCGCTATTTTCGTCGCAAATTAGCGACGAATTTTTTATGTCGCAAATTTTCGTAGCTAAATTAGTGTTTTCTTGTAGTGTATGCCCAGAGAAATTAAAGCAACTTATGAATGTGCAAGATTCAACAACGTATGGTACTTCGGATTGGACGACATATCTATTAAATTGACAACTATTTGAACACACTATATTTTGTTTCCTTGCCATGTAAATGTTTGTGCATCTTGATCAGTTGCTACATATTGATCAACACGCGGAGCAGCTGAAATATGCGTGAAGATCTAGTTAGACCTTACCGTTTGTAGCTGGACCTGTCAAAATGGGACATGAACTTCAAAATCTTAACTCACGTCTGATGGGTTGGGTGGTTATTATGTTCGATAAATAGGTCATAAATTTATTTGAAATGGTAAAATCCAAAATAATATGGATATTAAGTAGGTTCCCGACTTACTTAGACTCAGCTCAACTCAATGACTCTCTTCACTCAGATGTCGCTCTCACTTCAATTTGGCTACGAGTTTCCTTATATTAGGTTACACATGCATGTTTTTTAGTAAAATGGTCAGATTGGGTATGTGATAGGTCCAGCATAGGTCACTAGATTTATGTTATATGAAAATGAGTCAATACAGATTAAACAGATTAATTTAAGCTGGGCCATTTTCGATACGATTTATCCGTTTGATGGGTCTAGATGTAGCTTAACTAGTGATAGTTTGGACTCGTGGCTGTTGATAGTCCGGCACGTGTTATAGAGGCAAATATCTCTACTTGTGTGAGAGATCATTTGCTGAGAGCATCGGGTGAATGAAGGTTATAAGTTTTTTTTTTTTTTTTTTGGTCAGAATGAAGGCAATAACTAGCCCAACCTTCTATGTTTGCATCCGGCCGAAAAGGTAGAAGAAGCCGGCTTACAAATCAACAATGCCCATCCTCCGTCCATGCAGATCCACAAACAAAACTCAACTCTTCCTTTGTTTTTGATAAAAGCAAACATTTTGATAAAAAGAAACTAATTAAATTAAAGTTCTTTCTTTGTCCTATCTAAATTCATAATTCATAGTAGTATAGAGCAGATTAGATCAGATCTATTTTTAGTTCATATATAAGTAGCAATATCTAATATCACATATACATGGGTTATCCCCAAAATCCTATTTCAATCTGATCCAAAAAGATTTTGAATTCAAAATATAGGATTTGGCTTTTTTTTTTAGTTAGTTAAATTATGTTAACTAGAATAATATGGTATATATAGAATATGTCCTTTTCGTGTTCCTTGTAAGAGTGACACACAGGCACTTGATTCGAGTTATTTCTTTATCTCCCCGTGAATTGTATGTTTGTAATAATAACGACAGAATTTTCTCAATTCCAATCGACTAGGTGTATTGTGTCGATTCTTTTGAGTAATATATCTAACGCATCTATTTACTAAATGTTTTCTTCCTTGTACTTTTGTTATCCCTTGGTTAGAGCTATCAAAGGGGTGGGTCGGGTCGGGTTGGGTCGGGTTGAAAATGGTCCAATCCAAATTGACTCATTCAATTCTTTTTGACCCATTTTCATATAATACGGATCTAACGATCTATATCTGACTCGACTCATATTATTAGAACACTTCCATATCTAATTCAATCTAGAAAATTTTGTTTATTATACATTTTTAAATATATATATACACACACGTACGTAAAAAATTGTGGACAATTTTTATTTTGAATTAATACCCTAGAAAACTCCAAATTAGTATAATTGTGATAAATTTACACCTAATTATTTTTTTAACCACAAAACCCCAAACTGGCACACTTATGACAATTTTACCTCAAACTATCATCCGTTAGTTTTTGTTAAATTTAACAATTAAAGTGCTAAATTGCATGACATGCGGCAATTGACGATGTACTAACTTAGGATTTTTACCCTCTATTTGTCATATATTTATCTGTTTAAAATTTTTTGTGGTATTAAATCAATTTAATGGAGAGTAAATTTATCACATGTCTACTAATTTGAAATTTTCCGTGGCCCAAAATTAGTTTAGAATAAATCTATCACAAATGTACAAGTTTAGAGTTTTTAGTGATAAAAAAAATAGTTTAAGTAAATTTATCACAGCTGTGTCAATTTGAAATTTTTCGTGGTAAAAAAAAGTTTGTGATAATTTGTCACATGTACCATTTTGGAGGGTTTATATATATATATGGTATTAACCCTTTTATTTGTTGCTTCCAAGAGGTGAGGGCTTTGTCATAATACTGAGGCCAAGACGCCAAGCCCGGTAATATCGGCCTCGAGTCCTCAGCGCCCATTAAGGGTTAAATTTCATAAAAAAAATTATTTTCAATTATTTTTAATTTTTATTTTATCTTCCTTCTACCTCCTTCCTCCTTCGGTCCTGAGCCTCGGTGATAGCTAATAGCCCAGTAATTGGCCATAGACACGGCTGATCTCGGTGAGTTCGAGCTCGACCGATCTAGGCAAGCACAAGCTTGCTTGAGGCCGGTGAACTTGAGGCTCACGGGTGGTCATTGCCGACGAGTGGCAATGGATGTAGTTGGAAAAAGAAAAAGAAAGAAAGAAATTAAATAAAATTAATGAGAAAATAAATCATTATCAATTTTTTTAAAATGTTAAAAAAATCCTACATATGATCCACAGATAGTTATCTTTGCTAACACATTTATGACCAATTTAAATTTTATTAAGTTTCTAAGTAACCCATTTAGATCCACTTAAATTTATTTTTAAAAGTCAAGTCACTCATTTATGACCCATCACCAGTAAGTATGAGTTAAGTGTCTATTTTATACCCATTTTGCCATCTGTCATTGACGACCACATTCTTACACAATAGCACATTACATTTCCAAAATCTAACAATACTAGGTCCGATTCAACTCAAAAAATAGACTAAAATCGATTGGTTTATGACTGATTCTAGAAGAAAAATTGTCCAAGAAATTATAAATCTATTATAGTTTTGTCAATGCAGTTAATTGAGGCCATTCGAGAAATTTTGGTAAAAATTCATTAACGTGAATATTGGCTGTTCTACATGACACGGCCGATATTGATGTTGATGTATTAATAATATTTTCATTTTCCTTTTTTTCTATGTTTTTTTTTCTAGGCTGGCGAGACCCACAAAAGCCCTCGCCAGATCTAGGCAAGTAAGGGCCGCCTCATCCGACAACCAATAGGTTCACGAAGGCCCTCGATTGTGCCTAGCGAGGTTGCGATGGGCTCCCTCATCAGGCTAAAAAAAGCATAGGGAAAATGAAGCAAAAAAGGAAAGTAAAAATAAAAAAAAATAAAAAAAGCCGTAAAAATTTAAAATATTACAAAAAGCTATTCACTTCAACTTCGAATGTGTCACGTAGAACGAGACATCAGCGATTTTCGATTAGAATTGGCCGAACAAACATAATTGACAAAATGTGAAAATGTTTATAACTTAATTAACAAAATTTAAAGATTCAGGACTCAATTAGCAAAAGTGCAATAAATTTAGGATTTTTTTGAATAATTTTTCCTACTCGAGAGAGAATCGACTCAATTTGGATTCCACTAAGTTAAGATCAATTCGGTTTCAAATTCGAAACTTATGGATTCCACTAAGTTAAGATCAATTCGGTTTCAAATTCGAAACTTAGAACCGCCAATTCTACTAGAGAATGGGACTTGAAGCATGTTAAAGAAAAAACGCTGACCCATCAAGAGTTGTGCCATGATTTCTAATATGATCAAGCATCAACTAATATATGTTTTTTTTTTACCGAAAATGTGTAATGTTTTATGTTGTTGTATTGCAAAATTTTGATTTTTTGCACCAAGTAAAAAGTGGCCTCCGCTTCGAGATTACTTTTCCCTTCAAATTATTTGGCGGCCAAAGAGTTCGGTTTGAAGAAAACCAAAACCCTATTTTTCCGCATAGCGAGTGCTGACGTCACCGTTGAGGCAAAATGCGATAAGAGAAATGGGGACGTTTGTCACTTCACTGGACCCTTCTTCTAGCCTTTTCACTCGCTCACTGCTTCTCTTCTTCTCCTGCACCTTCTCCCCTCCTTAATCGTCGGATCATCGAAGCGAAGGAAGTTCTTTTTCACAGCAATGTCTGGTCCACAGTGCTGCGAAAACCCTCCAACCCTCAACTCCAGTGGCGGAGCGGGACACGTGGAGCAACTGGTTGGCCTCAAAGCCTACGTCGTCGGCTCGACGGATTCCAAGGTCGCCATCCTTCTCGTCTCCGACGTCTACAGTGCGTATCCTCGTGTTGTGAAATTTTTTGGTCCTTTCTGTCCGTTCCTTTTTGGTTCCACTTCCTTGCTTCGCTATGTGAACCGGGGCTTCGTTTGTTGCCGTTTGATAGGATTTCATTGGTGGGGTTTTTGTGATGGATGGTGTCCCGATTCTGTTTTGAGGTTGTGGGTGATGAGGCTTGAGCTTAATTTTGATTGGGGAAGGTCGACTTTGTGGTGGAAAATGACTATTTACCATCAATGGTTGACTTCAGTTTAGTTTTCTCTTTTCCTTCTTTTGGGAAGTGCGTGCGTGTTAACAATTCTCCAACCTTTTTCTTGAATACCCTCATTTTGCTGCGATCTTGAGTCTTGATCGTAAGTTCTTGAAGCTGTAATGCGGAGACAGAATTGATTTAATTCGCGTTATCGTTGACCAAATAGTGGGTATGGCTCCTTGTCATGCATTTATGATATTCTGATATGAATTGTCTGTCTTTATGGTGCAGGGTATGAGCCTCCGAATTTGAGGTATGGACCTTTAGCTATTGTGGATTAGCTTGATTCCTGAATATACACTCCCTTGGATTAGTGTGATTGATGATAATCTGTAATGTTTGCATGAAATGGGAGTACAGTGTCAAGTAACAGTCTCCAATATTTGTTCATGACTTGCTTCCAAAAACTTAGGGTGCGCATGGTAAGACTCTGCTTCAGAATTGCTTCTGAAACTGAAATCCGTTTGATAAATACAATTCTCAGAATTGCTTTTGAAGCTGAAATCCGTTTGGTAAAAATATTGAGATTTTCCACTTCTGGAAGAGATTTCTACTTTTGGTTGGATTTTTGGTCAACTTTGAGAAGCTAAAAATTGTAGCTTCTTAACTTCAGAAATCAATTCTTCAACTACACCGGTTTTCGCCGATCAATGCCCGCTTGCCGACGCCCCACGACCGCTGGCCGCTGGTTGCCTGCCGCCACCGCTGGCCGCCGATCGCCGGTCACCGGTTGTTGTTCACCTGTGCCGCTGACGCAGGTTTTTACCGACCATAGCCGCCGGAGTTTTTGTTAATAATGTTTCAAAAATAGAAATTTCAGAAGTAGAAATTTTATCAAACAACTTTCTTTGATCAGAAATCAACTTTTGATGGAGAAGTTGAAAAATCAACTTCTGCTTTTGATGGAGAAGTTGAAAAATCAACTTCTGTTTCGGTGATATTTCTAAAGCAGAAGTGTTACCATGTGCACCCTTAACAATTTGCAATGCTTCCGAATTTGCAGGAAACTAGCGGACAAAGTTGCAGCTGCTGGTTTCTATGTTGTTGTTCCTGACTATTTCAAAGAGGATCCTTATGCACCTGAGGATCCTGAGAGGCCCATAGGAGTTTGGATAAGAGATCATGGAGCTGTAGGTTCTGTTTTGTCATACATATCTTAAAATGCTAGTGGTCTTCATCTGTTGGTAGTTGGAAATTGGAATGCTCATTGAGATTAGCGGATGGGATATGATTGACTTTTTTACCATACCAATGTGATCTTTTGTTTCTGCTGACAACTCATTCATATGCCACGTTGCATCTTTGGTCATTCAACTTATTTCTTTTCAAACTTAGTGTCTGTTACTCATCTATTCCTAATTCTTAGAAATAAGGTTCTGTAAGTCCTTGGCCTTCTTTTAGCTTTCGGTAACGTAGGATCCTGCTAAATAGTATGTGAAGACATTGAGATTGTTGAAATTGTGGGGTTGTTGATATTGTTAATTTGCTTGATAGACTGATTAGTGCGCTGTGGCCGCTTGTGTCAATTAACAGAATAGTTTTCTTACCTTGGACGACGTGAATTTCTAAAAGGATTCACATAATACACCCAACAGAGAAAAAAGTAACGCCAGTGGTTAGGGTTTTTTTTATACAAAGGAGGTAATATTATTTCAGTAGTTGTCAGATTACTTTCTTCTTTAACATGTGGTATGTTACAAGCATATCTGTTCACGTAGGCCAAGCTTCCAAAAGGAATGTTTGAGTAACCAAAAAAGCTGGTGACTCTTTAAGATGAGTTATTTTGCCTATAAAGAAGCTTCCATCCAATCCGATGTGGGGCTTGAGGTGTCACAAATTCCTCCATTTAAATTACCAACTTTCTCATCCACGCAAAATTATACCCAAGTGAATTTCCCCTATCTGATGTGGGACTCCGTACATCCCGCTTGCCATCATAGAAGCGTGCAAGGAGCCGTACCTTATCCGAGCCCTTTGGCCCAACGACACTCCACGCCTTCATCTAATGGGCTAGCGGTCTAGTCCGTCCTAGAACCACATGTCTACGAGAGGGTTTTTGCTCTGATTTCATGTGTCAGCACTCAAAAGAATACTCAAGTAATCAAAGAAACTGCTGATCATTTGTGGGTTGGTCTTATGAATCACTGAAGAATTTCTTTCATGTATTTATTTGACTCGAGATGAAGTACGAAGTTGATCTGACAAGGGCATGGAGTGGTCGTTGGGACGAGAGGACTTGAACAAGTTGCAGCTCCGTGAAAGGGGCAATAATGGATTGAATTGATTCTCAAATAGGGTTCTCGCTCGGGCCATAAGCCGATATTGATGAGGATGTTGATGCTTTAAGTGGAGAAGTTTATGACACCTCAATTTACACGTGATGAGAGAGACCTTTTCTATGGATTCATGTGATGAACCCACTTCCAATTGGGCTCTACTTTGTATGAATATTTGAATACTCCTTTTAGTGACTTGGCTCACGTGGATTAGGGCAGCTTGTTACATAGTAACTAACTTTTGTGAGTTGTGATAGCTCCTGTCATGTTGTTTTACTCGTGATTTGTAGTTTGGAGCTTGTAGTCCTGTTGATTGGGGACAATAGTTTGTAATTTGGAGCACGTGGTCTTATAGCTTGTGGAAAGGAGCATATGTTGTTAAATTTGATGTTATAGACCTCTTTGATTATTCACCAACTTGTAAATGCTGTTACTTCGTGGTGCTTCCTTGTCCCATTTAAAGGGTTCATGTATTAATGGTGTATTAGTCTGGTCCTATATTGAGCTATTCTCATTGTTAGTGTTGGTTTGGTTAAATTTCATTTGAACTCATCTAGATGTGGAAGGTGCATGCTCCCTATGGATATTTCTTCTGCCTGAAGCTAATAACCGGTTTTACAGGATAAAGGATTTGAAGAGACAAAACCAGTAGTTCAAGCTCTGAAAAGTAAAGGCGCATCTAAGATAGGGGCAGCAGGCTTCTGCTGGGGTGGTATGCGAAGCATTCTTCAGACCATGAATCAACATATCGGACAGAATATTTCTCTCAATAACATTTCATTTCTTTTATTTCATAATATTGTTCATTATGATGACTTATTTTAAAATGTCTTCTCTCTTCAGCTAAGGTTGTGGTTGAGTTAGCCAAGTGCGAGCTTATCCAAGCTGCCGTGCTGTTACATCCTTCATTTGTCACTCTTGATGATATCAAAGGTATGTGGACGCCATTTTTCTGCCATTCAGACTTGACAGCTTCTTGATAAACATAGCAAGTTGAAGTATTACCCAAAACAAGTATTTACATCAAGTTGCATTTCTTCAAACATGAGTGATGCTGGAAAATGAAGGCAATGGATGTTATTGACCTCTTTGAATAAGACCCCTTCTTCTTGATGTTTTGCAATCTAGGGTAGTTGCACTCTCTCTACCTATTTAGCACTCCCTCTTACCATCGTCTATCCATGAGTGCATGTGCACGGTTCTTCGAAACGAGCATTGTAAAACCATTTTATTCCAGTCGCCAGGGATATAGATGCTACTGGGCTAATTAAACTCTGTTTAGTATGGCCAAAAAAAGGTCTATTTAGCATGTTGTTGATGCACTTTCGAAACAAGCTTATCCACTGATTGGTATGCCGGCAGGGGTCAAGATTCCTATTGCTGTGCTAGGAGCTGAGATTGATCAGATGTCTCCACCGGCACTCCTCAAACAGTTTGAAGAGGTGCTCGCGGCTAAGTCTGAGGTAAGAAAGCTTATTGCTTTTGACTAATGTACGCGTATGCCTTCTGATGAATCGGCTATTGTTCCGGCTATTGTTCCGGATGCTAGACTATTCAAGAATTTGATGGTGTTTTACATTTTCAACGAACAGAAAATTGGTCTTGAAAAGATAAAGTTCATAAAAGCCTAACGCGCTACACTGTGGCTGCCATTTAAAGACAGGACAAGAGGGGGCAAATCTTTTTGATTAGATGCAAATATCCTCAACTCCTTCATTTACTTTGGGCCTGTGCAAATGTTTTTACTAAACCTGTCAATTTGCAATAGAATCACGAATGAATAATCTTGTATTTTAACGAGGTTTTTACCCTTGTTCACTAGATAGTTTGTATCCCTCTCCAAATAATGTTTGATATTGTTAAAAGGATAGTCTAGAATTTTCCTTAGTTAGTGAACCCTAGTGCTCACTATATATATAAGATGATGTATTTTGATTCAATGATATATGACGATTATGTTTTCCAACATGGTATTAGAGCCTACAATCGTCACCAAAATCCTTCTCCACTTTCAGTAAAAAAAAAAAAAAAAACTGATCTAGAGTGGCGGCGTTGCTGGATGTCATCCGGCGTTGCTCGACGTGATCACCGACCTGCCTAGTGTTGCTTGACGTCTATATCCGGTGAAGAATCGCAGACCAGCAACGCCGAGCCATGGTTCACATCAGTTTCTACTGGAACTATGGGAAGACCTTCAAGAAGCCTACGATCAAGCAACACAGATAGACGGCATTGTCCGATCCCGAGTATTCTTCTTTTCCCCTTCTCAAATTGAAATTGGTTTGTTTAGCGTAGCTGCAGTAAAAAAAAGCATACACGGCCTCCTCTGAATCGAATTCCTCCTTGAAGCACTCTCTACATTAGCGCCAGAACTAGAAGGCAATGGATACCAATTCGTCTTTAAGCTGAGTTATTTCATATTGCTTTGTCATTATTCGGCATCTTGTCTGTTCTTGGAGAAAAAAAAAATTATGTCTTCATGCGAGTGCTTCCCTTGAGGTGACACCTACAGAGAAGCTATCCATGTAAAAGTCAAGCCACAGAGAGACATGCGAGCAAAAATACTAGATGTGGAAGATAATATGCTCTCTAATGTCATCAGCTTTAATTTTCTGGTGGTTTCCAGTGGTTTGGCAATCCTTTTCTCGCGAAACTAAGGTCGCTACCTGGTGTTGAAAGTTTCTCGCAATGGTTGATTATTGAGTTTGTTAATGCCCTATGTTTCTGATGAGTTATTGTATTTGGTGGTAATTGGTGATAATTATTACGTTTGGTGCACAAGGTGCAAATTTATGTTAAGTTCACTTTTCTATTATTATTGAGTCACGGTCGACAATTCTGGAAGTACGGATACCAGCCTCACTAATCTGAAGATGACCTCTGTTAAGCTCGATGGGACAAATTACCCTTCTTGGTCCATGGCAGTTGAAACATACCTTTTAGCCACCAAACAACTGAGTTATCTGACTTCATCTCCACCGACGGACAAAAAAAAGATAGATAATTGGCGCTCCGGTGATGCTGCTATTCGGACATTGTTATGGAATACTATGGATTCCAAGATTAGTTCTCAATTCATGCGGTGCACATCAGCCAAAGCTATTTGGGCAAATGTGCTCTTATGTTTTCAGGTCGTGATAGTGTGACCCGTGTTTGTGATGTGTGGGAGGAGCTATTTAACTTACGTATTGGAGATATGTCTGCATTTGATTACTATTCGAAGTTCACTACCCTTTGTGAGAAACTAGATACATATTTGCTTGCCACTGATGACATTAGAGAGTTAGCCAAGCGCCAACAGGATATGAGAGTTGTGTTATTTCTTCGTGGACTTAGTTCTGCTCATTCATCTCTTCGACAGCAGATTATCTCACAGGGTACTCTTCCATCAGTAGATGAGGTCTTTTCTCGTGTTCTTCGATGTGTGCCTGACTCATTATCATCTACACATGAAGCAAGTGGTATGGTCTCTCAGTCTACTGAGGGTCGTGGAGGCTGGGGGCGTGGCCCTCGGGGTCATGGTAGGTCTGTCTTTTCAGCAGGTCGTGCTCGAGATGGTAGTAGAGGTGCTGAAAGTTCTCGTTATTGCAACCATTGTTAGCGAACTGGTCATACTAAACCTTATTGCTATATCTTGCATTCTGAGCTTCGTCCACGAGTTGCTTATGCCGAAGCAATAGAATCTCCAGTACATAAGGTTCATGACCAGCCACAGGAGTTACCTAGTGCCGTTATACTGACTCGCATCTAGTATGAATCCTTAATGCGTTCCAACCAGGTGTTCGATTCCTCTGCTCCTACAGTTACTTTGGCACAAACTTCTTTAGGTAGTCCATCTTGTTTACTCTCGTCTGCGTCCACTTCCTGGGTGGTAGACTCAGGTGCCACAAATCATATGATCGGTAATTATAAATTGTTGTTTGATATTAATTCTATGTCACCTAGTTCCGTTATACTTGTTGATGATTCACAGTCACATATCACTGGTCAAGGAATGTAGCCCTGGGTCCCTCTTACTCTTTCATTTATTTATCATTTGCTAGCTTTCCCATATAACTTGCTCTCTGTTAGTTATCTTTTTAGAGATTTGAATTGTTCCGTAATTTTTAATTCCACTCATTGCATCTTTTAGGATCAGAGGACCGAATGGATGATTGGTGGAGGACATGAGTCCAATGGACTGTACTACCTTAACAAGGACCTTATTGCTGCGGCCGCTCAAAAGAAATTCGCTTCCGATTTATTTCATATGCATTGACGTATGGGTTATCCACCTCCTGACATTCTTCGTCATTTTTCACCTGTTACCGAATGTATGAGTCTTTTTCATTTTGATGCTTGCCAATTTGGCAAACACCATCGGGTGTTGTTTCCTTCTCGTGTTCAGCGTCGTGTGTTGAGTCTTTTTGATTTGGTCCATTCTGATGTTTGGGGATCGTGTCGTGTTAGTGATATGTCTGGTTATATATACATTGTTACATTCGTGGATGATTAATCTCGAATGACGTGGTTATATTTAATAAAAGATCGCACTGAAGTTTTTTCTTGTTTTTGTATGTTTTATTTTGAAATTCTCAATCAATATCATGTTTTTATTAAATGTTTGCGTTCTGATAATACAAAAGAATATATGGCTGTTTCTTCTGGCTTTCAGTCATTTTTTATATCTCATGGAATTTTGCATCGGACTTTTTGTTTCTATACTCCCCAACAGAATAGGGTGGCTGAACTTAAAAATTGGCATCTCCTTGATGTGGCCCGTTGCCTTTTTTTTTTTTTCATATGAACCTCCCCAAAATGTACCGAGGGAATGCTATAATTACAGCATATTATCTCATAAATCGTCTTCCATCCTCAGCGCTTTACGGGGGCATCTCTTTTTCCACTATCAATTCTCAAAGTCCACTTTTTACTTTACCTCTTCGTTTATTTGGATGTGTCGGTTTTGTGCATCGTCTTGCTCCCGGTTATGATAAACTCGATCCACGAGCTGATAAGTGTGTATTTCTTGGATATTCTAAAACTCAAAAAAGATATTAGTGTTATAGTCTGGTTAGTAGGCGGTTGTATGTCTCAGCAGATGTCACTTTCTTTGAGGATAAGTCATATTATTCCTGTACAGCAGGTCCTAAAGATGTTCAATCTTCGACTATGACTACACTACCACCTATTCCCTTGGCGAGTATGCCTGAGTTGTCAGCGTCATCGTCTAATTTTCAGTTTGCTGACAAGACTTATCAACGGCGTCGTCCTGTTCAACATGAGGTAGTACAGTCGCCGTCTACATTGGATATGCATGATTCTCCACCAGTCAATGTCCCATCTTCTGATCCACGAGCTACCTCTGAGCCTACTTCTACTGTTGATATTCCCATAGCATTGCGCAAAGTACACGCTCTTGTGTTGGTCAACCCAACCCTCGATTTACTCCCTATAGTGGATTGTTGTGTCATACACGTACTCGATATCCTCTTTCTCAATTTTTATCCTACGATTGTCTTTCTCCTCAATACTCCTCGTTTGTTGTTTCTTTATCTGTTGTGTCTGTGCCAAGTACCGTTGTAGAGGCTCTTGCTCATCTAGGTTGGCGACGGGCTATGGAGGATGAAATGCAGACGTTACAGGATAATGAGACATGGCTACTTACATCTTTACCTGCTAGAAAGTAGGCTGTGGGGTGCCGTTGGGTTTTCACAGTGAAGTTTCAACCAAATGGCATTGTTGAACGTCTGAAGACTCGTCTAGTCGCTAAAGGTTACACCCAGACTTATGGAGTTGATTATGATGATACGCTCTCTCCTGCAGTAAAGATGCTTTCCGTTCGTGTTTTCATCTCTCTTGCTGTCTATTATGGTTGGACTCTTCGCCAACTTGATGTCAAGAATGCATTTATTCATGGAGACTTGGCAGAGGAGGTCTATATGGAGCAACCCTCGGGGTTCGTTGCTTAGGGGGAGTCTACTAGTGTTTGTTACCTACGCAAGGCATTATATGGGTTGAAACAGTCTCCTCGTGCTTGGTTTGGTCGTTTCAGTGATGCAGTTACTCGGTTTGGTCTACGACGTTGCATTGTTGATCATTCTGTCTTTAGCACTACTTCGCATGCTGGGTGTGTTCTCCTGATCATGTATGTTGATGATATTATCATTACTGGTAGTGATTCTTTGGGCATAAAAAAAATGAAACAGTTTTTACAGGCAGAGTTTACCACAAAAGACATGGGTTGTTTGCAGTATTTTTTGGGCATTGAGGTGGCTTACTCACGTGATGTTATCTCATTATCACGGCAGAAATATGTACTCGACATTCTCAGTGATGTTGGTTTTCTTGGAGCAAAGCCTGTTAATACTGCAATGGATCCTAATGTGAAGCTTGACACGAAACATGATGAACTATTTCATGATTCAAGTAAGTATCGGAGACTGGTGGGTAAGTTCAATTACTTAATTGTTACCTGACCAGATATCTCTTATGCTGTTAGTGTTGTTAGTCAATTTATGAGTAGTCCTCATACTACACATACTACACATTGGGAGGCAGTGTTACGTATAATTAAGTACTTAAAGGGAGCACCGGGATAAGGGTTATTGTTCAAAAATCACAGACATCTTGATGTTGTCGGCTACTCTGATGCTGATTGGGCTGGTTGTCCTTTTGATAGGCGATCAAGTTCTGGTTATTGTTTATTCTTGGGAGGCAACCTCATCAATTGGAAAAGTAAGAAACAACATGTGGTATCTCGATCAAGTGTCGAGGCGAAATATCGGGCCATGGCTCATGTGACTAGTGAGTTGATTTGGTTGAGAATGTTATTATCTGAACTTAGTACATCATCTTCAGCTCCCTCAATTCTATGTTGCGATAACCAGTCTGCTATGCATATTGCTTCAAATCCAATTTTTTATGAGCGCACGAAGTATATTGAAGTAGATTGTCATTTTGTGCGAGAAAAGATTCAAGACAAGAGCATAACACTTCAATACACACGGACTGAAGAACAACTTGCTGATCTTTTCACTAAGTCACTGTAGAGCAGTAGGGTAATTACTTTGTGTAACAAGTTGGGGCTTTTTGATATTTATGCCTCAACTTGAGGGGGCGTATTAAAAGGGTAGTCTAGTATTTTTCTTAGTTAGTGAATCCTAGTGCTCACTATATATATAATATTTGATTCAATGATATATGACGATTATGTTTTCCAACATATATCATTAATCACTCTGGTTTGTGGGGTCTCAACGTACCAGGAATTTTCAATTTTTTTTAATTGAATCTCACCCTCCTCTGTGTCTTAGTCTCTCCTTTGGAAAGTTTGGAAATGATTCTCCTTTGTTCTTGTCGTGCAGGTTGATGGATTCGTGAAGATCTTTCCCAAAGTTTCTCATGGATGGACGGTGAGATACAAGGTTTAAGATGAAGCTGCTGTGAAGTCTGCAGAGGAGGCTCATTTAGACACGATACAATGGTTTGTGAAGTTTGTCAAATAAGAAACTACATCGCACCTTTTAATAAACTGGAAGTAGGACGTCATATCTAGTATGAAATTGTCAGGCACTATATTTCTTGGGTCTCAGTTTCTGTGGTGTAATATGTAAGAGCTGGAAAAAATAAAGTTAAGATTCGGAGTTCCTACATATTTTTGTCGTCAGTGTAAGACCTCTTGTATAAGAATCCTGCCCTCATAGTCCCTGTTCAGATCTACGATCTTGAATTCTTTGCCTCATTGTCCTCATTGTGCGAAGATGAGTGGTTAAAGAGTGATATTCACGTTGGAGTTCACTGATTCATCTGCAGATCCTGTAATAAATGCCCTGACCGTTGTTGTGCTGAATTTTCTTATGCCACGTGCCATGGCGATGCATATATCTGCAAAGGTAGTAGCAAGATGTGATACTTTCATCTATCAAATACATATCTTAGTGAAGTGAGTCACGGATAGTTGGAAATCGCATAATTTTTTTATGGCGCTCATCTCCATCTTTTGGTCCATTTGGAGTTATAAAGGAGACCAAAATGTGAAAGTCATAGCCTTTATATGAAGCAATCTGGCTTGGTCGGGCAGCTTCACATAGAATGCTGCGGATCCTTTGATGGCCCTCTTGCTCATGGTCTTATGGTATCTACATTTGTCAGAGAACAGCTATGAGAATGCTCAATTCGCTGTCATCTTCACATCTCTTCATGCTTAAAACTTCTGAACTCCAAAAACTTGCCATCGTTTCTTTCTTCCTGTTTTAAGGTATGATGATACATGGCCTAGCCCAGTTTGTTTGGTTCACTGGAATTTGAATGGCAAAGGGATGGGATTCATTCCTTGAATTAGTATTTGTTGTTCTTTTTGAGAAGCCAACTAGGAATTGGATTAGTAGGAATGAGACTTATACGAGGCGAAGAGGGGCAATTGGTTTGCCTATTTGACTTGGAATTAGGATGTCATGGGAAAGGACAAGCGCCGCCGTCTCAGTCACTGGACCATCTCCGTGGTTGCTGCCACCACCTCATCCTCTAGTGGCTATCTCTAGCTCCACCACCACTATGGCGAACACCACCACCACCACATTGCCACCCTAATCACCACAGATAAAGCGACATGTCGCCCTAAACAAGTGGACGTGGAATGCATGAAAAAAGGAAAAAAAAAAATTTAGTGCAAGTTAAGAGATGTGATTGAAGATTTGAATGCACCAAAGGGAGCCTTTCAAACCGCAAAAGCGTCGGACTTGCTGTCCGCTCGCAAAAGCCCGACATATGATTGTCAGCTGTCGTTTTACTATGCTCATCGGCTCTTGTATCCCCGATGGTTTGCGGGCAATCAGATTGGGCATTGCCCACGGCACTTTCGCTGCGCCAAAGGCCATGGCAGGGTGGATGTAGCCCAGCCCCACTTTGAAAGAAGTACCAGAAAGAGTCTTTTTCAACGTGACCACATCTTTTGACCCAACAAAAAAAAAAACACGTGACCACATCTAGGTTATATGTTTTGTTTATCATTGAATTTCATGATGCAGATGAACATTCATGGCACATCACTGTTCAAGCCGTGAACATGGCACCATAAGATTACCGTTGCTAGAATCTATAACGCAATTATGGCGGAAAATTACCAATAAAGTCCTAAACTTATTGCAATTGTGCCAATTTAGTCATAATTTTTTTTTTGCCGATTCTATTCTAAAACTTTTATAATTATGTCAAGTCAGTCAATCCAGCTAAATTTGGCCAGCTGACGATGACATGGACGCTAGTCAGCGTTGGCCATCCGACGGCATCAGCATCAACATCAACATCAACAACACCTTTATCTCAAACTAGTTGGGGTCGGCGGTCGATGAACCCCAAAGAATCATAAAAATAAAAGCAGAATCAAGTGAGGAAAAAAAGATAAATGTGTAAAAATAAATAAGTATATATATATCCATCCGACGGCATAATATTTTTAAATTTCTTTTCAATTTTTGTTTTTGTTTTTTGTTTATTTTTTTTTTCATTTTTTCCCCTCCCATGTTCATCTACTTCCTCTACAGCAAGCGGCGCACTCTACAACTTAATCTTGTCCTACAATGTCCATCACGAGTGGGTTGGAAAAATACCAATGTCCTAAAAGTGAACAGGAATCCCACCTCGCCAAGGCGGGGCAAGACTCGAACTCATCGTAGCTGGGCGAGGCTCGCCTCGCCAGTCTAGATCTAGCGAAATCTCAAACTATCTCGCCTAACCATGGTAAGGCTCGATCTCACTAGATCTAAACTAGCAAGGCCCGGCCTCACGCGGCCCCGACGAGATGAGCCTCGTCGATTCATGGTGCAACGCGACGATGGTGAGGCTTGCCTCACCAGTGACCGGCAAGACAGGCTTCACCCAAGGTGGGTTGCCAGCTAAAGAAAGAAAACGAAGGGCTAGAGGAAGAAGATGAAGTGGTAAAATAAAAAAAGAAAAAGAAAAGAAAATAATAAAATAACAAAATAATAAAAAAATTAAAATAATATGTCATCTGACGGCCAATGCCAGTGGCGTCCATGTCAGCACCGGACGGCTGGCGCCAGCGAGCATTTGTCAAATTTGACTTGATAGACTGAATTAACATAATTACAAAAAGTTTATGAATGAATCAACAAAAAAAATGTTTAGCACTGAATTAGCACAATTGAAATAGGTTCACGGTTGTTTTGATAATTTCCCCAATATTAGAGGGAAAAAGGGATTCGCACCTAATTTGCAATCCTTCGCTCTTAATGGGAAATATGAACAATCCAAGACTCAAGTGTTTCTCCTCTATTGCTTTTATACAACTGGCTCAATAAGACTAATACTTGCAAAATGCATTCAGTAACCGCTTCTTATGTGGGGTTATTTGTGCGTCAAAGTTGAAGGGGAGCACTGTTTATAGAATTTTAGCCAGAGGTCAGGCTTTAATCGGCCCGTACAAGCTAGCATTACATTAGACTCATTAAGAATCTTTATATTTTATCTTATGAGACCAATCTCGTACAATGGTAATTACAATCTCAATTAAAGGGGTAAGAATAATACAATTGTCTTAACTTTTGTACGGAAATCAATTGAATATCACAACCTTTTTTTTGCTCACTTGAGTCCTTAACTTTCAAAAATGGATCAATTAAGTATCATTGCTTATGTGGTAATCGGAAAAGCTAAGGTGGCATTCGGAAATAATCATATGGCACCGATGAGGATTTTTTTGAATATAATAATATACATGTGTAATTTTTCATAATTTTTAAATTATTAATTTTTTGTTCTTTCATGTTCTTTGCCCAAGGCCAACAGTTGCTCGGCGACCCTCGTCGGCCGGCCAGCCACCAGACCTCTCCCTGCCTCCGCCCCCTTCAGTTGTACCTCTCCGTCCTCTGCCCACCCCCATCGGCCGGCCACCTTCTTCTCACCCTCACTTCCGCACCCTTCAGGCCAAGTGCGACTCCGTCTTTGCCCTTGTCTCCGCCCTTTCACGTTTCCCCCCACACTCTTCTCACGGTGATGCTCTGTTTTGGAGTACTAAAAACAGAGGCCATCCACAGGAGCCTCAGATTAGCACCAAGCGCATCTTCATCGCGTCCGAAGCCGCAATAGCCTCAAAGAAGCTACGCGAGGCGATGCTAAAGGTCGCACGACCTCGCCACCCCACAGATGCACAAACCCTAGATCCCTTGGCCCAAGCGACTAGACCCGCGATTGTTGGCACAAATGCTAGAATTGAGACCATGGGCAACCATGGGGCGTCGAACCGGCGACCAGATCTAGAATGGTTGTCGCCAGGTGCAGTCAAGACCACCTTGCTCGTGGCCGACGGGGCCCTCGCTCAGATTTGGTGAGGGCTTTCGCGCCCTCGACCACGGCCATAAAGGCTGCGACGCCATCGCTGGGGACCGTCACGACCTCACTGGTATAGGGCGAGCTGGCCGATGCCCGTGGGTTGGCCAGTCGTTGCCAGTGAGGGTCATCGGAATCCTTTTTCTTCAATCCGACAGAAATGCCCCAAAATATCAAAAAAAGAAAATTCCGGAAAAAGAAAAATATCAAAACAAATAAAAATAAGCTGGAAAATATAATTTTTTTTAAAAAAATGACATGTAAATAATAATAATAATAATAATAATAATAAAATTCCACGTAGTACAACTTGCCGGAAATGACATTTAAGTGATCAACTTTCACCGGAATTAATAGTTAAGTGATATATTTCTGAAAGTTAAGGCACTCAAGCGAGAGACAAAAAAAGTTGTGGCACTCAATTGATCTCCATAAGACACTTGTATTGTTATTAACCCCTCAATTAATCCAGCCCACGTCGAAAAATCTTGCACATTAATGTAAAACAAAGCTCCATTTTTATTTGGATTGGTACATTCTTGGCATAATTAGGAGTGAGCATGGTTCCATGATAGAATTTCGAACCTATGATATGGTAAGTTTCAAATTTTATGGTACGTAGGGTATGTTTCGGATTTCAAAAAATAAGAAATCTATTCGACGGGTAATTTTCAGGTTATAAAACATAATTAAACTATTTCGAAAGGTAGATTTCAAATAACCGAGACTAAAACCGTTCACCCCCCACGCGTAATAAGATCGGATGAAGGGCAACTTTGTAACGAGTCTTCATAATGATGGCGACTGCATTTAAGAGCGTTGAAACTAGCCTCGTTCATACTCCGAATGAGTCCAAATGACCTTCTGGCCACAGCTCCGACCATAGCCGTATTCCTCGCTCTTATTTTTCCCTTCATTTTGTTTCTTTCTTTTGCTCCGAGCTGGAATTTGACAATTCTCACTTCTTGTCCGCAAGCAAGAGATGGCTCCAACCAAGTCCAACCGAAGTTCCGAGAAATCAGTCAATCGTGTGCACAAGATGACCATTCAGACAGGCAAAAGCTCCAGCTCCCTCAAAACTCGACCACAACCGAAATTTTCAGACAAATTATTCGTTAGATTGTATTTCCTCATATGAAGGAGCTATTATTCAATGTCAGCAGAACCGTCGATAATTGGATTAGGCCGCGGGAGGCCAGCTGCGACGATGGTCGGCCTCCGAGCATCTAGGGCTCTGTCGATGCTAGTGAATCGAACGATAGCTATGGCGGAGGTATAAGTGACGTTTCCGAAAGCGTAAATGATCTTTTGGAATTAAGCGGAAACTTCCGTGAAAAGTGAAAAAATGTTTCGATAATTAAGTCTCTAACACAGCGCGATTAAACAAATGAAAGGGTGTACCTTTTTTCTTTGCTCCCGATCACGGAATGAATTCCCTTCCACGGAAATAACAATAACATAAAAAGGGTACCTTGATAAGTACTTGGTGTTCATTCAAGTCAAAATCAAACCTCGCAATGGTTGTTAAATGTGGGGTTTTCAGATGTCTTTTGGGAGCATGTGGACTCCATTTGCCTCTGCTTTTCGA
The DNA here is from genome assembly GCA_028455895.1 of Rhodomyrtus tomentosa. Classification (NCBI taxonomy): domain Eukaryota; kingdom Viridiplantae; phylum Streptophyta; class Magnoliopsida; order Myrtales; family Myrtaceae; genus Rhodomyrtus; species Rhodomyrtus tomentosa. Next base: position 38,638,809 of record JAPCWY010000003.1, on the reverse strand, counting down.
CAGGTCACAATCTCCTTTCTTATTCTTCATTAATCAAAGGATAGAGGAAGAATCTTTTCTCATGGCTTAACCAAAGAGGGCAATTTGTGCTTATGATTAAACAGACCAGGTGGTGGAGAACCTGTCCAGGTATCGCCCTATCGGGGGTACGGCTCAAATGTAAGGATATAAGTAGAGGGAAAACAAAAAGAGAGAGAGAGAGGACAAAGCATATATGTCGTGTCGTGTGGCATTCAACTTTGATGTGGAGTTCATCCAATTTACCTTTAATGTAATACGTGTGATGTCGACCTGACATGTATCGAGCTTACTTTTCCTTTTGCGGAAAACTAGTGATTCTGAAAAATATTTTTTATGAAAATAATTGATTATATCGCTTGAAACATTTAATCAATGAATAACATTTTCATTATCGATAACTATTTATGGTTGTCTATTTTCTAGGATAGTATAAAGATTTTTCCTTCATTCGTTTTTGCAAGTGATATATGAAAGGTTTTCTGGATTCATAAAACGCAGCGGAACGAAAACTTAAACAAGATCCATGTGTATATTGAAATCAAAATAGTTTCAAGACGTACCTTTTAGTTGGCTTTTAATTAACGGTCAACTGCGTCTGGATTAGCGCCCCAAGTGTTGTACATTTACCAATATCCACACACACGAACTGAGTTCTCTAACGATCCAAGTACTTGCTTTCAGATTTTGGAGTGTCTCTCGCGATAGCCTGAACAAAAAACTGTTCTCCGTTTTTCTCCTTCGGGATAAAATAACAACGTGATATCGGTGTCTCTAGGGTTATTACTCGTAATCCTACACTTCACGGTTTGAGCCCCACGACACAACGACCTGAGTTCACGACGTTCTCTAAACCATCTATTCAATCATGCGTTTAATTGTTATTCCATGACGCGCACAATTATGTAGATATTCATAATATGAGAATAAATAAAGCTTTATTTCTTAAGTAGATCAAGGCGTAGATAAAATATTAAATCAGTTCGTTATTGTGTGCGACCCTGTAGGTTCATTAGACATTAACAGTGTGCCCAAAACTTTTTTGGCCTACAAGTCATAAGTGGTCTCTAACAAGACATTATGACTATCTAAGTATAGTGAAGGTCGATTTTCCAACACAACCTAATCCACAACTAATATTAGAGTATCAATTTTAATTGGTTCTTAGGGCAGACCACTAACAGTCTCTCACTTGCACTATAACCAATTATACAAACTAAATCCCTTTGTTATTTGATATTCGAGTTAAGCGTAAGGCAGAACAATTGTCATCCTTATATAGCTCAAATCCATTTTCTCGATACGTAGTTAGACTGTTAAATCAAATAGTTGACTCTTCAACTCACTTGAGCATGGCCATGCATTTCACAGTCTCAACTCTACGGGAGGCCATGATATCATACTCTCATTATATAAGAGGGACAAATCCCATCTTATCTACTCATATCCCTCAGCACGATTCATGACATGCCCAACCATTACCTTTATAATCACCAGTTACGGTTGACGTTTGGTAATGTTAAAGCATGCCAATCCACGTCTAGGAAACCGTGGTAGACTCAGGTCAAAGTACTATGCTCTACAGCTGTGATAAGAAACACTGATGACATCATATAACAATCCTACAGCATTCTCATAGCGAGTTTGCCAATACAATGTTCTCCAACATGTATTTCATGTGATCAACTTTATACCTCTATATTCATGGCCCGTGAAACTTGGTTATCGATTGAATCACATACTAGTCTGAAACACCATTGGTGTCCCAATGCACAATGATAATTGACTAAGGACATATAGAATATTAATATACATTCTATTAATAGAGTTTCACGATCAAATCACGTATTTGATTTTCTATTAAGGACATTCAATATTCAAGGGATAAATATTTCGAATTCAATCATGTACTCAAATTAAATCAAAATCAAATATAACATATGTTTTATTAATGAACAATGAAAATGTATATTACATATACTTCCACTCACATCAAGACCAATCACTAATGTGTCTAAAGCCTAAAGCGTTATAATGACGCTCATGCTTAGGTCGTAGAAGAGCCTTTGTCAACGGATCAGCTACATTTAACTCTGTTGCAACTTTACACATTTTGACATCGCCTCTTTCAATAAATTCTCGAATGAGGTGATATTTCCTGAGTATGTGTTTGGTATTTTGGTGAGACCTAGGCTCTTTAGCCAAAGCTATGACTCTATTATTGTCACAATAGAGGTCCACTAGATCTGAACCAATAGGACTGATTCCAGTTCTTCTATGAAATTTTGAATCCATACAGCTTCCTTTGATACTTCTGAAGCAGCAATATACTCAACTTTTGTCGTAGAATTTGTAATAGTGTCTTGCTTGGAACTCTTCTAGCACACTACTCCACCATTCACGCAAAAGATAAATCCTGACTGCGATCGAAGGTCGTCTTTGTCGATTTGAAAACTAGCATCAGTTTAACCATTTACAGTGATCTGTTCCTCAACTCTATAGATTAAGAATAAATCATTAGTTCTTCTCAAGTACTTAAGGATATTTTTTACAGTTATCTAGCGAGCTTCTCCTGGATGTGACTGATATTTGCTTGTCATGCTCAATGCATAAGAAACACCAGGACGACTGCACAACATGGCATACATGATGGATCTTATGGCTGATGCATAAGAAATCCTACTCATGCCGTCTTGTTCAACTTGTGTTGAAGGACACCGAGTTTTGCTAAAACTTATGCCATGTGACATTGGGAGAAAATTTTTCTTGAAATCTTGCATATTAAATCTATTGATGACTTTGTCAATGTATGTACTTTGACTCAGTCCAATAAGTCTCTTTGATCTATCTCTATAGATCCTGATCCCCAAGATATATTTTGTCTCTCCCATGTCCTTCATGGAGAAATATTTTCCTACCCATGTCTTAACTGACTGAAGCATAGGAATGTCGTTTCCAATGAGTAGTATGTCATCCACATACAACACTAGAAACACAATTGCTCTCCCACTAGGCTTCTTGTATACACAAGCTTCTTCTTTGTTTCTGATAAAGCCAAACTCTTTGACAGTTTCATTGAAACGAATATTCCAGCTCCGTCATGCCTGCTTCAATCTATAGATAGAACGTTGAAGCTTGCATATCTTCCCAGCATTATCTGGTGGTGTGAAGCCTTCAAGTTGTGTTATATACACACCCTTCTCTAGGTTTACATTAAGGAAAATTGTTTTTACATCCATTTGTTATATCTCATAGTCATAATATGCGGCAAACGCTAAGATAATCCGATTGGACTTGAGCATGACCACTGGTGAAAAGGTCAACCTTTAACTACCAACCGTGCTTTATGGATCTAAACATTTCCATTCATATCAGTTTTCTTCTTGAAAACCCACTTGCACCCTATAGGTTTGACATTTTCAGGTGGATCGATCAAAGTCCAAACTTTGTTTTGATACATTGAGTCCATTTTGGATTTCATGGCCTGAAGCCATTTATCGAAGTCTAGGCCCATCATAGCTTCCGTACAGGTCGTAGGTTCATCATTTTCTATTAACAATAGATGACAATGTTCTGTGACATGAAAGCCATATCTCATAGGCTCATGATGTGTTCTTTCAGACCTACGAGCTATAGGTGCCACTGGAGTAGGCTCTACGACTCTTCGTAGATCTAATTGAGGTTCTCATGAACTGGAACACTCTCTTGTGGCATAATAACTTCTTCGAGATTTACCTTACTTCCATTGGTTCATTTATTAAGAAACTCTTTCTCTAAAAAGACACCATTTCGAGCAACAAATACTTTGTTCTTTGATCGGTTGTAAAAATAATATTCTTTCGTTTCCTTATGATATCCCACAAAGAAGCATTTATAAGATTTGTACCCAAGCTTATCAGAAAGTAAACGTTTTACATAAGCTTCGCAGCCCCAAATTTTTACAAAAGACATACTAGGAACTTTTCCTGTCTACATCTCATATGATGTCTTCTGTACAGCTTTTGATAGACTTCTATTTAGTGTAAACGCTGCTGTCTCAAGTGCATAGCCTAAAAAAGATAATAGAAGATCTGAATGACTCATCATTTATCGAACCATGTCTAACAAAGTTCGATATATCCTCTCAGAGACACCATTCCACTGTGGTGTTCCAAGGGGAGTAAGCTGTGAAACAATTCCACACTCGTTAAGATGTTCATTGAACTGTTGGCTTAGATATTCTCCTTATCGATCAAATCAAAGAACCTTAATATTATTGCCAAGTTGATTTTGTACTTCATTATGAAATTCCTTAAACTTTTCAAAGGATTCAGAGTTATGTTTCATCAAATAAATATATCCATATCTACTGAAATAATCAGTAAATGTAATGAAGGACTGATAACCTCCTCTAGCTGTAGAACTTAGTGGTCCACAAACATCAGTGTGTATAATGGCCGACAATTCTTTTGTAAGGATCTTTTGTCATTTTGCCAACTAAACAAGATTCACACGTATCATATGATTTAAAATCAAATGAATTTAATAGTCCATAACTATGGAGCTTGTGAATTCTTTTCTTGTTTATGTGGCCTAATTGACAATGCCATAGGTAGGTCGAATTCAAATCATTATATTTAAACCTTTTTATATGTATATTATAGATTAGCACATCAAAATTTAGAACATATATCCCATCCACAATATGGGCGCCACCATAAAATAATTCATTAAGATAAAATGAACAACTGTTATTCTTTATATCAAAACAGAAACTTTTCTTATCCAAACAAGAAACAAAAATAATATTTTTGCATATAACAGGTACATAGTAGCAATTATTCAATTCTAAAACCATGCCAGAAGGTAAATCTACATTATATGTTCCTACAGCTAATGCAGCAACTCTTGCTCCATTTCCAACGCGTAGTTCCACTTCACCTTTTGCTAGTTCTATTTTGTTTCAGTCCCTGCATATTCATACAAATGTGAGTGCCACAACCGGTATATAATACCCATGAAGTAGAACTAGTAGTAACATTTACTTCTATAACATAAATACTCGAAGTGGAAGTCTCACTTCCCTTCTTTTTCAGATCCTTCAAATATTTCTTGCAATCCTCTTCCAGTGTCCCTTGTTGCCACAACGGAAGCAGACCACATCAGCAGTTGGACCCGTCTTGATCTTGGGTTTGGGTTTAGGATTAGTGCCCTTGCCTTTACCCTTGACCATGCCTGGCTTCTTAAAGCCTTTCTCCTTTTGAACAATGAGAACATTAGGGGTAGGTTCCTTTTTGATATTCTACTCAGCAATTTTGAGCATCCCATGCAATTCAGTCAAAGTCTTATTTAGATTATGCATGTTATAGTTCATAACGAACGTGTCATAATCATGAGGCAATGACTGAAGAATAATGTCAGTAGCCAATTCTTGACTAATGGGAGAGCCCAGTCGCTCTAAGTTTTCAATATGACCTATGATCTTTATGACATGTGGGCTGACTGAGCTCCCACTTGCTAGCTTACACTTAATTAAGGTTTTTACCGTTTGATACCTTTTAGTACGTGCCTGCTCCTGAAATAGATTTTTTTGGTTCTCGATCATATCGTAGGCTTCCACGTTTTCAAACTGCTTTTAAAAGTTCGAGTTCATGGTAGCTAGCATTAGACATGATGCATCCAATGCATCATCTTTATGCTTCTAGTAAGCATTCCTTTCAGCATGGGGAGTATTGGAAGCATGTGACTTCTTGGGGAGTGGTTTCTCCAGGACATAACCTTTTTTCTCCTGCTTGAGAACAATTCTCAAGCTTCTATACCAGTCTAAGAAATTTGAACCATTCAATTCGTCATTCTCAAGGACAGAATGCAGTGAAAAGCTTGATGCATAGGTATTTAACATTATCTACAACAAATATACAAAGTGAATTGTTCATTAATATAATTTATAATCAACTCCCACTATACTTTTATAAAATATTTCCTTATAAGTATAGTGGATCAATATCCATAATTCACCAAGACTCAAGTAAACTTTAACTTACCACTCAAGACTCACTTATTTAGGTAGACAACTCTTTGTCAATTGTATCGAATACAACTCTTAATTGTTGAGGTTGACATCTTATGTCTTATCCCCTAACCCTATGCCTCAAGGCCCAAAATCGTTTTGATAGTCTTATTAAGTAAACCAATCTTAATATATGGATAACCATTACCCATCCTACCTTTCTCAAATAGTTAAAGACACCCTGCTTTAGCATGCCCATCTTTTGACGATTCAAGCATTGATAGGTATATGATTAGAAAGACATCGTTTTATTACTTAATTTTATCAGGGACTTTTACAGTGTTTTTATACAGTGATGAATGTATGCATGTTATGGACATAATCGCTTATCACAATAAAAACATAACAATTATACTGGAAATGAACAATCTATGCAGGGGTCAAGGGGGTTGCACCCCCTAGCAGGGTTTGAAGGGGCAGCGCCCCTCGTAGGGGCTCGGGAGCAGCGCCCCCAAAACCTAGACAATTCTTAATTTTGTTTTAATAGGAATCTATCCGTCTCCTTATACCGACTCTGCTAGGGCGAACGATTTCAACTAAATCGTCCCAAAGGTCGTTCATGCTTTGTTTTTTCTCAGAACTCTAAACAGAATTCGTAATTCTATTTTCTTAACAGAACGTCTCTAGATCAATCACATTAATTCACATCATTACAGCAATTCAAGTTTGTTTCAATGTGAGATTACTCGAATTGATCATATCAATTCATATTTTCAATTCATCTAATCCTAATTAAGAATCACTCTAGGCATACATCACATGCATTGACAATTAGGGTTTTCTATTCAATTTCGATATAATACAAGTAGCTCTGATATCACTGGAGGGTTTCCTGGATTCAAAAAGCACAACGGAATGAAACTCTAAACAAGATCTATGTGTATATCGAAATCAAAATAGTTTCAAGACGAACCTTTTGGTCGGCTTCGAATTAACGGTCAATTGTGTCTGAATTAGTGCCCTAAGTGTTGCGTCTCTACGGTATCCACACACATGAACTGAGTTCTCCAACGATCAAAGTGCTAACTTTCAGAGTTTGTAGTATCTCTCGCAATAGTCTGAATAGATAATTGTTCTCCATTTTTCTCCTTCGGGATAAAATAACGACATGGTATCGGTGCCTCTAGGGTTATTACTCATAACCCTACACTTCACGGTTTGGGCCCCATGACATAACGGCTTGGGCCCACGACGCCCTTTAAACCGTCCATTCAATCGTGCGTTTAATAGTTATCTCATAACGCGCATGATTATATAAATATTCATAATAGGAGAAAAAATAAAGCTCTACTTCTTAAGTAGATCAATGTGTATAGAAAATATTAAATAAATTCGTTATTGTGTGCGACCCTGTAGTTTCACTAGACATTAGCAGTGTGCCCAAAACTTTTTTGGCCCACAAGTCATAAGCGGTCTCTAACAAGACATTATGACTACCTAAGTATAGTGAATGCCGATTTTCCAACACAACCTAATTCATAACTAATGTTAGAGTATTAATCTTAATTGGTTCTTAGGGCAGACCACTAACAATATAACCAACCATTTTTAGGGAAAAATATTCTAATCAAACATTTTTCGCAAAACAAAACAAAACAAACCTCAAATCAAAGTAAGGAAAGGGATCTTTGATCTACTTGTGCTAAAAGCGTTAATTGTTACAAAATTTGAGGGGACATTACATAAAATCTCCCGTGACTTTAGGGTGATGGACGCTTGCCGTCGAATTGTCAACTGTTACATAAGATCCTTCTGAATTTTCGTTGCATGACTATCACCTCTCATCAGTTTTTCTGTTTCGCATGCCTAATTGTGATAGGGGTGAGCATTGGTTCAGGGAATAACTTGGGACCGCACCGGACCGAACCTATCTAGCTGGTCTTGATCCTGCTCCAAGGTCCACCGGGTTGGTTTCAAGTTCAAAACTAGGAATTGAACACAATAAGAAATCGCTCACCCCTGCTTGGTGAATGCTGATCCCGACAGGGTAGGTCTAACTTTCGACAGTGTCCAATCTATCTCCAACTTGGTGAATGCAAGCATATCGAGCAAACTTTGTGGGGACATGCATTGTTTGATTGCCACCTCCTTCAAAGAATTCAATTCTTTCAAGTCATCGACGTCTTTCAACGTATCATAGTAACGTAATGAAGATGCCCTAGTCTTTTCATCTTTTGTGGATTGTTGCATTTGGCGGATGAGAATCTGTGTTATTGCTTTAACTTTCATTTTGCATTGCTAAAGCATGTGTTCGACACTTTCCAATCGCTTTATATACATGTTTGTTTTGGTACCGTACTTCTCGCACCTTGCTCTAGTTTAACTTAAGTCCCTTTGTTTTCCCAAATGCACGACCGGATCAACTTCTTTGTCCCTACGTGAGATGATCTCATTGTAATTGTCACACGGTCTTTGTATTGGAGTTACGGATGACTGTCGAATAAGTTATTGCACCAAAGAGATTGAGAAGATATTGTGCAAATTGTTAAATGATTTATCACATCATCAATTGACTATTTCATAATATGGTTGTGCTATTTCCACACCCAATACAACTAAGCTTACTCCATTTTCACTAGATAGACAAAATCATCCACGAGGGTTTTCATGTCTGTACAGTTTCCTTCAATTTAGTTACTCTCCTTTAATGATTTTCCTTCGAATTTAAACATATTACTTTCTCAAATAAAAATTAGCCGCTTTTTCATCATTTCTTTGTCTCACCTTATCCATTCTTCAGCTTCAAAGCTTGAAATTCCTTTTTCAATAGTTTGAAGAAGCCCAGATGGTAGGGATAAGAATACTAGGAGCGTCAAAAAGTTGTGTAAAATGCTCACTTTAGTACTAAAAATTTCGTCGGAAGCCAAATCCGATCTGCTTTGTTGAAAATCTAACGTGGCATTTTTTTATTAATATTGAAGCCCATGTGGTTCGCCGGAAGTCCAGTCAGCAATTAAAAAGGCTAAAAGTTAAAAAATATACATAAAAAATAAAAAAAAATATAAACTTAATCAAATTAAAAAATAAAAAAGAGAAAATTTTCTTGTATAGTAGAGGTCTTAAACTTGTTACGACAGTACAATTGAGTCCTAAAAACTTATAAAAAGTGCATTCAAGTCTTAAAACTTGTCAAATTTGTGCAATCAAGTCCTTCCTTTAACTTTGTTATTTTGGACTAACGAAAAATACTGATGTTTCTTAAAATATCTTTTCACTTCTACCTGGCAATGATGTGAGTAAGACGACGTCATTATTGTTCAAAACTGAATTTTGATACAAATTTTATTTGAATTTTTTTTAAATAACCTGAAGATTTTTTTTAAAGCTTAATGTTGGAAATCAAGCCCTCGCCATGGCCAAGCCCTAGCCAATGACTGGTGACCCCTGCGGACGAGGTCACAGCCCTTGCCCGATCTAGGTGAGGGTCAGCCCCCCATAGGCAGGGGTCGTCAGCCACTTGGTCGCGGCCATTCACCGCCATATTTTCACCATTAAGCTTTTATTTTTTACTATTTGAGCTGATGTCTAATTTTTAAAAATAATTTTTAACACATTTTTAAATTTAAATTATCTTAATTTATTTTAAATTTTGTAAGTTTAGAAGTCCAAGTGGACTTAATTTTTGCTTTAAAAATCAATTCATATTAAAATTTAATTATAAATGCCACATATTAATTTTGGCTATAATCTCTCACATGAGGCACGTAAATGATCTTTTATATTTTTTCAATTTGACATTTAAGTGATTCGATGGAAACTTTTGGCACTAAAGTGAGTACGAAACTTTTGGCACTAAAGTGAGTACAAAACTTTTGACACTTCTGGTGTTCTTCTTCTGCTGATGGCACTAGTCCTGATTTATTTTTCTATAAGTCAAGGGCTTGTGCTTGTTTCTCTACATAAAAGCTTACTTCTTTCTACCTAAACACTTGTACTCTAGGTAAGCAAGAAATTATAAGAGTATCTACAAAAATGTGCTAAAAACAATCATGTGAAAAAATTATGCTTGATCTTTTTTTTTAGATAATCCATAACTGACATCGATCTTTGTCAATCTAAATTGAGTGAAATTGTACAGCCTCTTATATTTTGTTTTATGCGAAGTTAGGAGTTAATTAATTTTCATCTTCTAAATTGCCATATTGGGAATGGAGTTGTCATTTCATTTTGTCGAATCTTTTAAGAGGGTGGTAATCACATTAGGTTATACAAGAGACGACCGACAAGAAAGAATTTGGCATTGATATGCACCATAAAAGTAAATGTTCATAATTAGTTGACGGTGTTAAAATTCCGTTCATGTTGAAGTTTGCTTGACAATGAAAATAGGATGGAGTTAGCCGTAAACATTGTGAAAATAGCCTCACACAAATAGAATCACTTCAACACCTAGTGTAATGTGAACATAGTGCAATTACGTAAAGAAGAGGCGGACATGGACAACGCTGCCTTTTACTCCACACATCAAATTTGCCTGATGATTGGCAACAGCATCACATAAAGCAAACACGTGGCAGATCTTTCACCTCTTAAAACCGCATTGAATGGTAAAGATCTCGTTGAGTGACTCATAAATAAACACCTACCACAAATAGTCATCATCTTGTGGTTATTCAGAGTACTTTTTTAAAAAACGTAACCTGTTTCCAGTCAATTTCAGACTCATTAATGAGAAATGAATCTAGAGATGTATTTCATTTATATTTCGCTCGAAACTGATCAATTCGAGTAGACTGACCAAAAGGGAAAGGCTAACGCGAGACATGATACGTTGACCTAAGGAATTCGGATAAGAAATAGCGCTTTGACCATAAGGATTGTCAAGGGGATATTTAGAGCCACAAAAGGCTGATCCAAGAACGATTATGGAATGCCTTGCGAGTGTCATACGATTGGAGCGCGGGTGATACCGCTTAACGAACGTATGAATTGCAAAATTTTTCTTAATCGGACAGTAACGATCGAGACCAAAGGGACTAGTGCTAAACCCTCTCAATTACATGACAACCAAAGCCGCCACGAATTGACTAGCCCTAAATGTGATGAGAATCACAAGGTCGATCGCGAAAAGTCTGCAAAAGCCATCCGTCGATTCGAGATAGGCTGGAACCACGTCTGATAGAAGAAATCATCAGAAACGAGTCTTGAAAAATTTGAAATGGAGAATCAAGAATTCTAATGTTATTCGGATTGGCCGTCGCCCTATGGAAAAGTTTGGAGCGAGAAAAACGACGTTCTGAACGTCGAGGGTAAAATTACCATTTTGTCCCTCAAGTTTAAAGCCTTGCCCATGCATTTGAAGAAGGGCATTTTGGACTTTAAACCCCCTCAAGGCTGCCAAAAATTAGGATGGATATTGGCCATTGGACCAAGCTTGATTGACATGAGGGACAAGTGTCAATGGATGGGCAAAAGAATGGTCAAATCCACTATGCCATACCTACCATTCAACCATTGACTTGAGTCTTAGATATATAGCATTTTTTCTCTCTCCACATCTCACTTTGGCCAGCCATAACTCCCTCAAGGTCTGGAAAACCATCTTCTTCTTCCTTCTTCATTCTACCGCTGACGACCAAATCTGCTACCTCTCTTTGCCGCCCATGACGACCTCTTCCGGCCACCGCCTGACCACCGGCTAACCATATCAACCTAGATCTACGTCTTTCTGACCTCTTTGAATTGGAAGCAAGCCATTTGGACCACCGAGGAGCTTCGGCCAAGATTTTTCCCGGAAGCCGACAGAATCAAACTCAATCAGAGGTAGGTTCCGTTTCTGACCCTTTTGAAGGCCGAAATGTTGGAGTTATGAGGTCAAATTTTGTGGAGATCTAAAAGACATGTATATGAATCTGTAGTAACAAGTTGGGAGTAGTTTGATAAAGTTTTGACCTCGAATCAGTCTTGTAAACCTTGCACAGAAAACTACCGGTACCGACCTAGGACGATCCGGCAACTTCCGGTGGGATTTCAGCGACGACACGACTTCAAACCCTCGGTAAGACCCTTAGATATACATGTTAAGAGGTAGGATGGTGCTTAAATGACGGATTTGGAGAAGATTGAGGATCGGTTGTGTCCGGCTTGCACGGAACCGAGAAGGACCAGTTCGGTTCCGGGCAAACCGAAACTGTGGAGGCTGTTGGCGTTCGGTTTTGAGTTTCAAATTGGTGATTAAGACATGTTATGATGATGAGGGTTAGGTTATGGAGGATTATGATCCATGGATTGAGGAATTGGACAGGGAAATTGATGAATTGGTTGAATATTCTAGGTTGCGTGGTGAGTTCGACATTGGACCCTTGGAACCGAATTGGTGAGGGCTCAAGAGGAGAATTATTGTGGTGTCAAACACAAGGTAAGGGAATTCTAAACTTAGGATAGGAAAATTGGACTCAATTGGGTGAGTCGAGATTTAGTTTGATCGATTTATGAGAATTTTCTAAAGGATAGCTCTTGATATATCCTAAGTGGTTATAGGAGGGTTATGTGTGTTATTGTTTGTGTTTAAATTATTTGCCATGTTGAATGTCATTGATTGTCTTGCATGCCATGAGTATTCAGATTGTGCATGAGTTGCACTTGTGGTATTGTCTACGAATTGAATTGAGAAGCATGGCATGAGCATGACATGACGAGGCCCTGAGGCGTACGAGGCGCGGGGCTGGAGATGGATACCCTGATGCGATGTAATTGCGAGGTGAAGTTGATGTTGTGTGGCCCCTTGATGCGATTTAATCATGGGGTTGAGATTGCCACGGTCATGATGCGAATTATTCACGGGACGGAGGTATGTGGTGATGATATTGGCCTGGAGATTCATTGGAACCTGATGCGTTTACTCGGGTTGCCAATGACGGTCTGATGCGTTTACGCGGACCGAGCCTGATGCGATTTAATCACGAGCTGGAGGATGAGGCAGGCAAGAAGAGGTGGTCGTGGTGAAATGGCAGGATGGGGCGTGCATGATAATCTGAGTTTGACATGGTATCATAGTTGCATACCCATCATCTGTGTGTCACTATTCTCATTTGTATGTGCCTATATGATTGTGAGTTTGAAATTTTGGGATGGATGACTGTTTGAGCGGACGATTAGCTTGACCTAGGGTTAGGATTCTTTTACTGAGATGTGTATCTCACCCCTTTGGGGATCCGTATTTTTACAGATCCTAGGCCTTAGATATGTGGCCTATTCGTTTTGGGGATCTCAAGGGGATGATGACATATTTTGACGAGTTCCCAGATAAAGAGGGGAACATTTATGTGAGAAAATATACGGTTGTATGGGTTGACGAGGATAGCCCAGATTAGAAGCTTCATAGGTTCGAGACATGGTTTAAGAAGGTCGGAGACGAGTCGATTGGACTGCTGAAGCCCCACGAGGTATCTTAGGGAGTTATCCCTGATTGGTGCCAGACCACCGGGGAGCAGGAGCTGCTAGAGGGTTCTGTAGTAGGGTCTAGGAATGGACCAGGGAATACCCTGACCTTGGAGTTCACTGAGAACGAGGTGATTGTCGTGGAGGCTACCGAGGAGGATCTGGCGGAGCCGTTACATGAGGCGACCATGGAGGATTCCATCGAGGTCCAGTCAGAGACCTTCTCGGAGTATGAGCCGACAGAGGATGCAGAGGATATAGGGCACTCCAGCAGCTCATCTTAGGTGTCCTGATTTATTGGCTCGATGTTGTGATGGCGACCCCCGACCATGACTATTTTGGATGTCGATGATGGTCATCCTTTTGATGTGCTTACCCCGTCGCCCTTGCCTAGCGGATTGTAGCAGTTGGTATTTGTATGAACAATATGTTATGATGTATGATAGTTATTATGCTATCCAGGTCCCACTTAACTTATATTTTGTATGGGGATTTAATTGAGTACCGCTTCCGTATGCTTAGTGTATATTATTATCTCTTAACTTGTTTGTGGATCTTGGGACCACGAGAGATGCGTTATTTGCTTGTAGGGATCTTTGCGTGCTCGACGGGTTCGGGGCGTGACATCCCCGTCCGATTTGGTATCAATGCAAGGTCAGCTCGATCCAAAGTTGGTTAAGGACGTGAGTAATAAGGAGGATTAAGTTGGGATAAGGGTGGATAGCAAGACCTTAGTAGGCTAGTTAAGATAAGGCATGGGATGTATGGTTTGTAGCTTGGTACTTAAGGTTGGCACTAGACTCTGGAAGGGTCGTGGTAATGCATGAGGATTGAGTTCCCTGCTTAGGATTGAAAGTTATTTCTGAACTTTGGTTTGTTTAAGGAATGAAATTGATTGGTTTTAGCGAATCACTAAAGGGAATGGAACCGAGAAATGGCCATAGGCTGTTTGTTGAAATGTTTCAGGAGTTTGTGGTATAAAGTACTGTTGGATTGTAACTATTTCTGTTAATGGTTAGTTAGTAGCTCTGGATTTAAATGAATGAGTAAGTTACTAACTCCTTGCTGAACTTGTGATGGACCAGGTTCAATAGAAAGTGATAAAGATGAGCAATCCATCTAAAAGATCTGGAAGAACTAGAGACGGAGCTTCTAGCTCGAGGCCGCCTGTCGCTGAAGATCCAAGAATGGATGGCGTGTTGAGGGCGTTGGAAAGAATTGGCGACTTGATTGATAGGCCGGCTCAGGATCGGGATGTTGCCATCGCCTAGGCAGTAGGAGTTATCATAGCAGCCGTCAATGCCAACAATGGCAAAAATGGTGGAAATGAAAGTCAGGGTGAACCGAACCAGAGTAATGAAGCTGTAAACACCCAAGAAGAAATCGTCGTGGCCAGACAGATGGGCCAACTAGTAGAGCAGTTTATAAAGTTGAAGCCAACTCAATTCGATGGGACTGGAGATCCTGAGTTAGCACCTAGGTGGATCGAGAAGTTAGAGAAAGCTTTTGGGGTGCCGAGGTGCACAGATGAGGAGAAGGTGCTACTTGCAGTGTACCAGCTGGAAGGTACAGCGAATGACTGGTGGGCTACCACTAAGAATGGCGTCTTCCCTGAAGGAATGGTTATGAATTGGGAAGCCTTTAAGACGGCGATCAACGACAAGTACTTTTCTGAGACGGCTAGGGAAAGGAAGCAGGTGGAATTCCTGCAGTTGCGTCAGAACTAGCTGACGATAGACCAGTATGAGGCCGAGTTCTCGAGGTTGTCGAGGTACGCACCACGATTTGTAGAAGACCCTCAAGAGAAAGCAAGAAGGTTTAGGGATAATTTAAGGCCTGAGCTCCATAGTCAAATGATCACTCTGAATCTAAGGACGTATAAGGAAATATATGAGCGAAGCCAAATGATAGAACGGGACTTGAAAGAGAGAAACACCGCAACTGGATTGCGGTTTATGTCCTTCAGAGATAACCGCCAGATGGGCAAAAGACCAATGGCGAACAATAAGCATTTTGTGCCTCTAGTGCGGAAAGATAGTGTGAAGCCACGAAATTCCCCAAACTAGAGCTTCCGCCTTTGTGGCAGAAGGCATGGAAATGGACTGTGCCCGATGAAGACTGGAGCTTGTTTTAAGTGTGGTCAGTTGGGCCACCAGATAAGAATGTGCCCGAGTCAAGCTCCGACAAATCGTCCTCAAGGGCAGAGACCGTAGGCTAGACCGTCGACTGCTACTCCCCAGATCGAGCAAAATCGACCACCGGCACAAGGAAGAGTATATGCAGTAGCCCGTAGAGAGGCGGAGGAGACACCAGGTGTGGTTACAGGTACGGTTTACTTGTGCAACCAAGCTGCATACGCATTGTTTGACCCTGGTGCTACGCATTCATTTGTGTCTGCACAATTTGCTAAATTAGTGGGGATGAAATTGAAACCGTTGAACATAATTTTGCATGTTGCCACATCGTTAAAGGATAATGTATTGGTTTCACTAGGCTGTGTTGGTTGTGAGATTGTGATTGGAGAGAGTAAAGAGAGTATTGACCTAGCCGTATTACCCATGTATGATTTTGATGTAATCATAGGAATGGATTAGTTAGGTAAGCAGGGGGCAGTAGTGGACTGTGGTAGTAAGATAATCTGGTTTATTCGAGAGGCCGCCCTAGCTTTGAATTGGTGGGAAGTCGAGGAGGAATCTCAGTTCCCTTAGTCTCATCTTTGGAAGTAACTAAGCTAATGTCTGAAGGGTGCCAGACATACTTAGTGGCAGTAATGGACACGACTACCGAAGAGCCAAAGTTAGAGAATATCTCGATAGTGCGTGAATTTCCTGATGTGTTTCCTCAAGAGTTGCCAAGATTACCACCAGAACAAGAAATAGAATTTGTGATTGAATTAGCCCCTGGAACGGAGCCGATTTCGAAAGCACCTTACAGGATGTCCCTGTCAAAACTGAAAGAGTTAAAGGTGCAGATGCAGGAACTGCTAGATAAATGATTTATCCGACCAAGTGCTTCACTGTGGGGAACACCGGTGTTATTCGTAAGGAAGAAGGATGGGTTTATGCGTTTATGCATCGACTATCGGCAGCTGAACCAAGTGAAGAACAAGTACCCATTACCGAGGATTGATGATCTGTTTGATCAGTTGTAAGGAGCGGCGGTATTTTCGAAGATTGACCTGAGAGAAGGGTATCACCAGTTGAGGATTAAAATGGAAAACATACCTAAGACTGCCTTTAGGACGAAGTATGGTCATTATGAGTTTACGGTGATGCCGTTTGGATTGACCAACACTCCAACTGCTTTTATGGACCTGATGCATAGAGTATTTAAGGTGTTTCTAAACAGATTCGTCATAGTCTTCATCGACGATATCTTGATTTACTCGAAGAGTGGTGCAGAAAATGAGGAGCACCTAAGGATTGTATTATAGACACTGAGGGAACATTCGCTCTATGCGAAGTTAAGTAAGTGTGAGTTCTGGCTGAACAGGGTAGCATTTCTTGGTCATGTGGTGCCTAGTGAAGGAATCGCAGTGGATCCTACGAAGATCGAGGCTGTAACCAATTGGCCTAGACCTGCTACGGTCACTGAAGTCAGAAGTATTTTGGGATTGGTAGGGTACTATAGGCGTTTTGCGGAGAAATTCTCGTCCATAGTCATCCTATTGACGCGGTTAACGAAGAAGGAAACGAGATTTGAATGGACTGACAAATGTGAGAGGAGTTTCCAATAACTCAAACATAGATTGACAACCGCACCAATGCTGACAATTCCATCAGGACTAGGGGTTACGAGATTTACAACAATGATTCGCTGAAGGGATTGGGTTGTATGTTGATACAACATGGAAGAATAGTAGCCTACGCGTCCAGACAGTTGAGGCCCCATGAAATGAACAACCCAATTCATGACTTGGAGTTAGCGGCAATTATATTTGCCCTTAAGATTTGGAGACACTACCTACGTGGCGAAAAGTTCCAAATCTATACCGACCACCAAAGTTTAAAATATCTATTTTCCTAGAAAGAGCTGAATATGAGGCAGCGTAGGTGGATGGAGCTGCTCAAGGATTATGATTGTGACATACTATATCACCCTAGGAAAACAAACCGAGTGGCAAACGCGTTGAGCCGAAAGTCAAGCATCGCATGTTTGCTAGTGAAAGTTTGGTCGATGATTGAGGATTTGAAAGACTCCGAGTTCAAATTAGAAGTCGATAAGTTGTCCAGTTTGATAGCTACGTTGAGGGTAGAACCTAGGTCCAAGAAGGAATAAAGACCTTACAGTTTACGGACCCAGAAATTCAGAAAATCCTTGAGATGGATGCGACAAAGAGAAAACTCGAGTTTCAGGTGTCTGAGAATGGAGTCCCAAAATTTCGAGGACGATTGTTCGGGCCAAAAGATGAAGGACTCAGGGAAAGTATTTTATCAAAAGCTCACTGGAGCAATTATTTCATCCACCTTGAAAGTACGAAAATGTATCAGAATCTACGATAACACTATTGGTGGAACGGGATGAAAGTGAGCGTAACAAAGCATGTGGCTAAGTATTTGACGTGCTAGCAAGTGAAAGCGCAACACTGTAATCTTGGAGGACTACTACAGC
This sequence comes from Rhodomyrtus tomentosa, assembly GCA_028455895.1. Lineage (NCBI taxonomy): Eukaryota > Viridiplantae > Streptophyta > Magnoliopsida > Myrtales > Myrtaceae > Rhodomyrtus > Rhodomyrtus tomentosa. Next base: position 38,620,751 of record JAPCWY010000003.1, on the reverse strand, counting down.
CACTAGAGATACCCGAATGGAAGTGAGAGCATATGACTATGGATTTTGTGATGGGACTCCCAAGGAGCCAGTGAGGTCACGACTCTATATGGGTAGTCATGGACAGATTAACCAAGTCCACGCATTTCATCCCGGTGCGAAAGGACTTGGATATGGATAGGTATGCAGAGCTGTACATGAGGCAGATAGTGAGGTTGCACGGAGTGCCAGTGACGATCACTTCGGATAGAGATCCTAAGTTCACGACAAACTTTTGGAAAAGTCTATAAGAAGCCATGGGGATTCGATTGCAATTTAGTACAGCCTACCATTCGTAGACGGACGGACAGTCGGAGAGGACAATACAGATGCTTGAGGATATGCTGCGAGCATGCGTCATTGATTTTAAAGGTGGATGGGAAAACCAGCTGCATTTAATAGAGTTTACGTATAATAATAGCTACTAGTAGAGCATCCAGATGACACCATTCGAAGCACTCTATGGAAGAGTCTGCAGAACCCCGATTTGTTAGGATGAGGTTGGAGAAAGGAGTATCACAGGCCCAGAGTTAGTAAAGCAATCGGTGGAAGCAGTGAAAATAATTCGGGATAGATTGAGGACGACACAGAGTCGTCAGAAGAGCTATGTAGATGAGCGCTTGGAATTTCAAGTGGGCGATCACGTCTTCCTCAAGATGTCTCCGATGAGAGGACTATGGCAATTCGGAAAGAAGGATAAGCTGAGCCCAAGGTATGTAGGCCCATTTGAGATACTGGAGCGGATTGGAAGCTTAGCCTATAGGCTTGCCTTGCCGCCTAATCTATCCCAGGTGCATAACGTTTTCCATTTGTCGATGGTGCGAAAGTATGAACCAGATCCGACACATGTGCTGGATTACGAAGTTATAGAAGTGGACGACATAGTGTCTTATGTGGAGAAGACGATAAGGATCGAAGACCGAAAGGAGCAAATCCTTAGGAACAAGAAGATTTCATTGATCAAAGTAGTGTGGGAGCACCATGGAACTGAAGGTGCCACATGGGAGAATGAAGAGATGATGAGGCGACGACACCCCTATTTGTTTGAATAATTAAGGGTAATGTAAATTTCGGGGTCGAAATTTTTGTAAGAGGGAAGAGTTGTGACATTCTGATTTCCAGTCAATTTCAGACTCATTAATGAGAAATGAATCTAGAGATATATTTAAGTCATATCTCGCTCGAAACTGATCAATTCGAGTAGACTGACCAAAAGGGAAAGCTAACGCGAGACATGGTACGTGGACCTATGGAATTCAAATAAGAAATGACGCTTTGACCATAAGGATTGTCGAGGGGATATTTAGAGCCACAAAAGGCCGATCCAAGAACAATAAGGGAATGCCTTGCGAGTGTCATAAGATTGGAGCGCGGGTGATGCCGTTTAATCAACGTATGATTTGCAAAATTTTCCTTAATCGGACAGTGACGATCGAGACCAAAGGGACTAGTGATAAACCCTCTCAATTACATGACAACCAAAGTTGCCACGACTTGACAAGCCCTAAATGTGATGAGAATCACAAGGTCGATACGCGTAAAGTCTGCAAAAGCCACTCATCGGTTCGACATAGGTTGGAATCACGTCTGATAGAGGAAATCATCAGAAACAAGTCTTGAAAAATTTGAAATGGAGAATCAAGAATTCCAACGTTATTCGGATTGGCCATCGCCCTATCGAAGAATTTGGAGAGAGAAAAACGACGTTATAAACGTCGAGGGTAAAATTACCCTTTTGCCCCTCAATCTTAAAGCCTTGCCCATGCATTTGAAGAAGGACATTTTGGACTTTAAACCCCCTCAAGGCTGCCGAAAACTAGGATGGATATTGGCCATTGGATCGAGCTTGATTGACATAAGGGACAAGTGTCAATAGATGGGCAAAAGAGTAGTTAAATCCACTATGACATACCTACCATTCAACCATTGACTTGAGTCTTGGATATATAGCATTTTCTCTCTCTCCTCACCTCATTTTGGCTAGCCATAACTTCCTCGAGCTCTCGAAAACCATCTTCTTCTTCCTTATTCATTCTGCCATCAATGACCAGATCTGCCGCCTCCCTTCGCCGCCCACGACAACCTCTTTCGGCCACCACCTAATCACCAGCCGACCATAGCAACCTAAATCTACGTCTTGCCGACCTCTTCAAACTAGAAGCAAGCCATTTGGACCATCGAGGAGCTTTGGCCAAGAGTTTTTCCGGAAGCCGACAGAATCAGACTCAATCAGAGGTAGGTTCCGTTTCTTACCCTTTTGAAGGCCGAAATGTTGGAGTTATGAGATCAAAATTTGTGGAGATCTAAAAGACATGTATATGAATCTGTGATAAAAAGTTGGGAGTAATTTGATGAAGTTTTGACCTCAAATCGATCTTGTAAACCTTGCACAGAAAACTGTGGGTACTGACCTAGGACTATCCGGCAACTTTCGACGGGATTTAGGCGACGACGCCACTTCAAACCCTCGGTAAGACCATTAGACCCTTAGATAGACATGTTAAGAGGTAGGATGGTGCTTAAATGGTGGATTTAGAGAAGATTGAAGATCTGTTGTATCCGGTTTGCACGAAACCAAGAAGGACCAGTTCGATTCCGGGCAAACCGAAACTGTGGGGGCTGTTGGCGTTGGGTTTTGAGTCTCAAATTGATCATTAAGGCATGTTATGATGATGAGGGTTAGGTTATGGAGGATTATGATCCATGGATTGAGGAATTGGACAAGAAAATTGATGAATTGGTTGAATATTCCAGGTTGCGTGGTGAGTTCGACGTTGAACCCTTGGAACCGAATTGGTGAGGGCTCAAGAGGAGAATTATTGTGGTGTCAAACGCAAGGTAAGGGAATTCTAAACTTAGGATAGGAAGATTGGACTCAATTGGGTGAGTCGAGGTTTAGTTTGATCGATTTATGAGAATTTTCTAAAGGATGGCTCTGGATATATCCTAAGTGGTTATAGGAGGGTTATGTGTGTTATTGTTTGTGTTCAAATCATTTGCCATGTTGAATGTCATTGATTGTCTTGCATGTCATGAATATTCAGATTGTGCATGAGTTGCACTTGTGGTATTGTCTACGAATTGAATTGAGAAGTATGGCATGAGCATGACATGGCGAGACCCCAAGGCACACGAGACGCGGGGCGGGAGATGGATACGCTAATGTGATGTAATCGCGGGGTGGAGTTGATGTTGTGTGGCACCCTGATGCGATCTAATCGCGGGGTTGAGATGGCCACGGTTCTAATGCGAATTATTCGCGGGATGGAGGTATGTGTTGATGATATTGGCCTGGAGATTTATTGGAACCTGATGCATTTACGCGGGTTGCCAATGACAGTCTGATGCGTTTACGCGGACCGAGCCTGATGCGATTTAATCGCCGGCTGGAGGATGAGGCAAGTAGGAAGAGGTGGTCGTGGTGAAATGGCAGGATGGGGCGTGCATGATCATCTAAGTGTGACATGGTATCATAGTTGCATACCCATCATTTGTGTGTTACTATTCTCATTTGTATGTACCTGTATGATTGTGAGTTTGAAATTTTGGGATGGATGACTGCCTGAGCGGACGATCAGCCTGACCTAGGGTTGTGACTCTTTTATTGAGATGTGTATCTCACCCCTTTGGAGACCCCTATTTTAACGTATATTAGGCCTTAGGTATGTGGCCTATTCGTTTTGGGGATCCCAAGGAGATGACGACATATTTTGACAAGTTCCCGGATAGATAGGGTAACATTTATGTGAGAAAATATACGGTTGTATGGGTTGACAAGGCTAGCTAGGATTGGAAGCCTCATAGGTTCGAGGCATAGTTTAAGAAGGTTAGAGATGAGTCGATCGGGTCGCTGAAGCCCCACGAGGTACCCCAAGGAGTTATCCCTGATTGGTGCCAGACCGCCGGGGACTAGGAGCTGCCAGACGGTTCTGTAGTAGTGTTTAGGAATGGACCAGAGAAGACCAGGACCTTGGAGTTTACTGAAGACGAGGTGATTGTCGTGGAGGCTACCGAGGAGGATCTGGCGGAGCCGTTACATGAGACGACCATGGAGGATTTCATCGAGGTCTAGTCAGAGACCTTCTCGGAGTATGAGCCGACAGAGGGTGCAGAGGATACAAGGGACTCCAGCAGCTCATTTTAGGTGCCCTGATTTATTGGTTCGATATTGTGATGGCGACTCCCAACCATGGCTATTTTGGATGTCGATGATGGTCATACTTTTGATGTGCTTACCTCGTCGACCTTGTGTAGCGGATTGTAGTAGTCGGTATTTGTATGAACAGTATGTTATGATGTATGACAGTTATTATGATATCCAGGTCTCACTTAAATTATATTTTGTACGGGGATTTAATTGAGCACCGCTTCCGTATGTTTAGTGTATGTATATTATCTCTCGACTTGTTTGTGGATCTTGGGACCACGAGAGATGTGTTGTTTGCCTGCAGGGATGTTTGCGTGCTCGACGGGTTCGGGACGTGACATAATCCGTGTTGATAGAGTCGAGTCATTACAAATGGTGGAGGAGCATGACCCCCCTCTAATAAAGGTATAATGCGTGGAGGGACTAATCCTATATCTATTTTAACAAGGGTTGAAAGTGATTGTCATGGCAAAAAGATTTAAATACAGTGTGACTCGCGACAGGTTTCTAGGATGACTGAAGGGGTGGGAGTAGATAGGACGATATATCCAGCATGAGAAGTATCGGTGGGTGATTTAAATTTGGGAATTCGTGACATCGCAAGCCTCGAATGGGGTGGAAGATGCCCATTGAGTAAGTCATAAGCAAATATCCATCCTAAATAGTCATCGCATTGTGTAGTCACCCTATAAGCTCTTTCTTGGGGTCGTTGAAATATCAATTTAACTCTTGTTAGGCATTTTGTGGAAATTGGAATGCTAAGTTGAAGGTTGATTTCCTAAATTGGGCGTGCTATTTTAAAAGGCGAGAACCGAAGTGATCAGTTAAACCAATCTTGCCTATTCACTAAATTTTAGCAAGTTGGCTCCATCATCGGGTTTCTTAGCTCAATGAGCAGGCAAGGTCCGACCACATGAACATTCACTTGGCCCCAGCCAATGATTATGTTTGAGCAGGCTCTCTCGCTTGAGTTTTATGGTGCGTTTATTTCGTGAAAAATGAATAAGTTGAAAAATATTTTCTTAGAAATAGTCGTTTATATCGTTTACAAAAATATATGTAAGAAAAATATTTTCATCGTTCACAAAAAATATTTAGACATAAATTTTGACGATAATAAAAAAGCAAATTATTTTAAATTATAGAAAGAAAAAACTTTTTAAATTATTTTTTTTTGCGAAATAAACGGAGCTTGAATGAGTTTTTCTTATCCCTCTTTTTCCAATTCTTTCTAAATCCTATTTCCGGAGCCGAATTAGTCGACAATCTCGAATTGTAATGCTGCAATTAGTTTATTATGACACAAGATAAGATAGAATAGGAAGCGATTAAAAATTCCCTAAACTTATTTATATTCTATCATTAGCATAAAAGACTTGTGCAAAGCACAGGATTATGCATATATTATTATTTGATTAATTGTCAGATATAAAGATTCTAGTTGGTGTTCATTTTTTATGCGTCGTTGATCTTTTTTTTTCCAAAAAAAAATCACTTAATGATGTTTTAGAGAATTTAAAAGTAGAATAGAATTTAAAAAAAAAATGATAACCAGGAAATAGTTATAATGATCACGGTCATTTAATAAACTTTTTTTAAATTTTTTTTTGAAACTATTAGTAAATACTTATGATTAATGCTCCTTATTTGATGATTTGGGATGAGCTTGTAGTATTATTAACAGACTTATTTGATATATAGAGTCGGAGATAGATATGAATCATTGAATAATTAATTAAAAATCAAACAAAAATCGGGATAGGGTGAATTGGGCCTACATTGCAACAACGATTACCATTGTCCCCAGCAACCACCACACTAGTGGTCAGCTGTGCCTTTTCTTTAATTGAATCTTAAATATTATATCACCGATAAAAGTTGATATAGAACAGTTGCCGCTTCATTATCTTGAGAATCATGATCGTCGAAAATCGAGAAGATTTCACTTATCGGGATGTCACTGAATTCGGGAAGTTGCCGATTTTCACAATGGATTGTCGACTTACTGAGTATCCAACTTGCCGATTCTTCCACTTACCAATTGGATGACTTACCGAATCTCGCAGAAGACTTACTGAGTTTCCGATCTACCAAATATCGTTTAGATTTGATTTCAACATCCGTTTTGAGATATCTTTAGATTTGATTTGCAATATTTCAATATTCGTTTTTCTATTTTAGGAAAGTTAGCAATATATATAATTGCAATATTTAATTTGAATTCTCTTTTGATTCGGTTAGATTCATTTTATGCTATCTTTGAGTAATTATATTTTCTTTAGGAGTCTTATCTATATAAAGTACATCCACTCTTTGTAATCTAGACGTTGTCATTCAATCAAAATTTTGAATTCCTTTGGAATTGTTTAAGTTATTACTTCTCTCTGCGTCATTTGGCATCAGAGCAGGTTTTTCTTGTGACGATGGTGAATAAAGTGAATGTCAACTTCCTCGTAGCTGAGGGCCGTGAAAACGAGCCTATTACACGAGCTAAATTCAATCAATTTGTGGGTCAAACCGATCGGAGGTTTCAAGAAATCCTTAAGGCCATCCATCATTTGTCCATAAACCACGCACTAGGTATTCTTCCAGCCGAGTGAATTCCAGTTGCTCATGATCCCGAAGTTGCTATGGAGCGTGGAGGAAATCCCCGACACAGGCAACAAGACTATGTCGAGGATTCTGAAGACGAAGATGAAGAGGATTTCCAGGATATGCCTATTCATAAAGGTCGCCGATACAGAGGATTCCAAGATAAGCATATTTGCGGGGGTCGCTGACGTTGAGGTTATTGACAAGATCCTGAGCAATATCAATTGAAGGTAGATCTCCCAACTTTCAATGGCAATTTATACATTGAAGATTTTATGGATTGGCTCTAGGAGGTTGAAAAATTCTTCGATGTTATGGAGATCGAAGAGGATCGCCAAGTGAAACTTGTGGCATACAAGTTGAAAGGTGGCGCTTTGACCTAGTAGGAGCAGACTTAATTAACCCGACATCGATAAGGAAAGGCTATCATTCGAACATGGAATCGGATGAAACAACTGTTGAAGGTGAGGTTCCTCTCATCGAATTATGAGCAGTTGTTATTTCAACAATTCTAGAATTGCAGGCAGTTGAATCAATTAGTGAAATCTTATATGGAAGAGTTTCTTCGACTCTCAGCTTTCAATAATCTTGATGAATCTAAGGCCCAATAGACTCCTCGGTACATCAATGGGTTGCAACTTAATATTCAAGATCGAGTGTCTTTGCATCGATTGTTTACTGCTAATGATGCTCAGGAGATGGCACGAAAGGTTGAGATGCAGCTGAAGAGGACTGGCCCTAACGTTCGAGGTAACAACTACTCAAGTCGTGGATCGTTCAGAAAAGGAAAGCAAACTGAAGTTTAGAGTTCTTCGACACAACAACTCAGTGATACAAATCGAAATTTGAGGATTACCGCAGGAATGTCCAAGGAGTCGATGGCAGCAAACAATCAAGCCCCTAATTCGAATGCACACAATTCTTATGCCAAGCCCCAACCAATCAAGTGCTACAAGTGTAACGAACTAGGCCATCGTTCTAGCGATTGTCCACGATAGAGGATGGTTAACATTGTCGAGCACGATGGTGATTTCTATGAAGATAAGTGGGTGGATGGGGAAGAAGTAGAAGATGAACTGGGCAAGCAAGTCAACTGTATTGTCCGACGTTTGGTACTTGCCTTGTAGATAGAAGACACCCAATGAAATCAACTCTCGATGTACCATCAATGACAAGGTATGTGATGTCATTATTGATAGCGGAAGTTGCGAAAATATAATATCGAAGGCCTTGGTGAATCACTTGCAATTGAAGACAGAGCCGCATCCTACACCATATAAGATCAGGTGGATTAGAAAAGGAGCAAAACTTAAGGTAACTTAGTTATGTCGTCTACCTATTTTGATTGGAAAATCATATCAGGATATTATCACCTGTGATGCCGTGGAGATTGATGTGTGCCATGTATTATTAGGGCAACCATGGCAGTATGATGTTGATATCACTTATCGAGCTAGGGAGAATACTTATTGCTTCGTGTGGAAAAAGATTAAAATTACTTTGAAACCGAAGAGTGATACTCCCCATATTCCAAAGAAACAAGGTGCAGGCGTTATGTTAAATGTCCGTAAATATAAGGGGATGTATATGATTGTGCAGAAGTGAGATCAGCAAGCTGTTATTAGTATTCATGATATTCTTAAACCTTTGATGAAGGCATTCAACGATGTAATGCCAGAGGACTTACCTGACGAATTACCTCCTTTGAGGGATATCCAGCATGAGATTCATTTTCTTCCAAGCACTAGTCTCCATAATTTGCCGCATTATAGCATGAATTCGAAAGAGAACTAGATTTTATAAGAACAAGTGGAAGAGCTCCTCTGAAAGGGTTTCTTACATAAGAGTAAAAGTCCATTTGTTGTTCCTACGCTTCTCATACTGAATAAAGACAGAAGTATGAGGATGTGTGTTGATAGTCGCGCCATCAACCGGATTACTATCAAGTATAGATTTTCAATTCTACGACTTGACATATGCTTGACAGACTTGCTAGGTCAAGAGTCTTTACAAAGATTGATATACGTAGCAGATACCACCAAGTTCGTATCTGCCTTGGAAATGAGTGGAAGATTGCTTTTAAAACTAGTGCAAGTTTGTATGAATGGCTTGTTATGCCGCTTTCATGCGTTTGATGACTCGGGTTCTCAAACCTTTTATTGGCAAGTTTGTGGTGGTTCTCTTTGATGGTATTCTCATATATGGTCTAGATGATTGGCACCACATGGAGCACTTGAAAGATGTCTTGCTGGCCTTGCAATCGAACCAATTATTTATTAATATGAAAAAGTGTAGTTTCATGACAGAACAACTTCTTTTCCTAAGTTTTATTGTTGGAGCAGATGGTCTTCATGTTGATGCCGAAAAGGTGGCTGCAATCCGCAATTGGCCAGTACCCCAGACCTTTAGGGTGGCTCGTAGTTTTCATGGCCTTGTGACATTCTATCGACGCTTCATAAATTTTTTTAGCACTATTATGGCCCCAATTACAGATAGTTTGAAGAAAGGAAAGTTTCATTGGGGTGATGAAGCTGAAACCAAATTTAATCTTATCAAAGAAAATCTCTCCACGGCGCCGGTATTGATGCTCCATGACTTTGAGAAAATGTTCGAACTGGACTACGATGCTTTTGGTATAGGGATTGGTGCAGTGCTTTCCCAAGAAGGCAAGCCTATTGCATATTTTAGCGAGAAACTTAATGATGTTCATATGCGACGATCTACTTATGAGCAGGAGTATTATGTTGTAGTGCGAGCTATTAAGCATTGGTAGCTCTATCTTTATCAGCATGAGTTTGTTCTGAATACTGATCGTCAGGCTCTTAAGTACATCAAGAGCCAGAAATATTTAAATAGGATGCATTCGTGATGGGTCTCCTTCTTAGAGCAATTTAACTTTGTGCTTCGTCAGAAGGCCGGGCACTTGAATGAAGTCATCGATGCACCCAATCGGCGTGCTGAAACTTTAGTGACCATGCGCAATGATGTTGTGGGTTTTGACCATCTTTGTTCTCTTTATGATGAAGATGATGATTTTGGTAGTATATGAGAATGGTGTTCTCAAACAGGTTCTCATGGGGACATGATCATTCAAGATAAGTTCTTGTTCTTTGGAAATAGATTATGCATTCCCCGTGGCTCTTTGCGAGAACAGCTCATTCGAGAAGTTCATGGTGGTACCTTGGGCAGAAACTTGTGTCGTGACAAAACTGTGACATTGGATGAGAATAGGTACTATTGGCTCCAACTGAAGATGGATATGGGTCGATTTATTAATAAGTGTTACACTTGCCAGACTGCTAAGAGTCATTCTCAGAATATTGGAGTATGTACACCTCTTCCTATTCCTACTGGTCCATGGATAGATATTTCAATGGATTTTGTGTTGGGACTTCCCTGAACACAACACAATTTAGACTCTATTTTTTTGGTGGTTTGCAGGTTTTCAAAGATGCGCACCTCATACCCTGTAAGAAGACTTCGAATGCTTCACATGTGGCGAGTTTACTCTTCTGTAAAGTAGTCTGTTTGCATGGTGTGCCCAAGATGATAACATATGATCGCGACACCGAGTTCCTGAGCTATTTTTGGAGGACTTTATGGCGTTTATTTGGAGTTGATTTACAGTACAGCAGCTTCTTCCATCCACAGACTGATGGTCAAATGGAAGTTGTAAACCATATAATGACTGATATCATTTGATGTCTTTGTAGTGACATGCCCAAGTAGTGGGATTGATATATTGCACCTGTTGAGTTCGCTTTCAACAACACTATTAATCGTTTAATTGACAAATCTCTATTTGAAGTTATCTAAGGGCGGCTCCACAACATACCCTTGACTTGATTCCTCTGCCAAAGATCTTTGGTTATAAGGTCATGGCAGAAAATCTAGCGACGAAGATTATGGAAGTTCAAGCTGATGTGGCTCGACAACTTGCTTCTTCCATTTCGAAGTATAAGGATGATGCTGACAAACGATGTCGTTTCAAGGTTTTTGAAGAAGGCAATGAGCTAATGATTTTTCTACGCAACGAGTGATTTACTATTGGTACTTATAACAAACTGAAGCATAAGAATATTGGTCCCTGCCGAATTCTAAAGGAGATCAATGACAATGCATATGTTGTTGCTTTTCCTAATGATCTAAACATATCCCCGACCTTTAATGTGGAGAACTTATTCGAGTATCATCCCCCCGATACTCCTCTTTATCCTAATACTCGCTTGAGGATGAGTTCTCTTGAAGAGGAGGGGACTGATGTAGAATAGTTGGCGCTTCATTATCTTAAGAATCATATTCGTCGGAAATCGGGAAAACTTCACTCATCGAGATGTCACTGAATTCGGGAAGTTACCAATTCTTGCAATGGATTGTCGACTTATCGAGTATCCAACTTGCGGATTCTCCCACTTACCGATCGGATGACTTTTCGAATCTCGCAGACTGTTTAGGATCTTTTATGTTTCCATATCGAAAGTATCTGTTGGAAACAAATGAAATACAAAGTACTCTTCAAATTCTAAATATTACACGAACAAGTGCACTAATATGATTAAAAGCAAGTTACACCGCAGCGCAAAGTAGAGATGAGCATGGTTCTTAAGGAACGTATGGTAGGTTTTAGGTTTCAAAAATTAAGGAACCGCTTTTGATAGACATACTCCAAATTCCAAGACCAAGTCTTTGTGTTTTACTTGTTCTATGACGTCTGATAACGAGTGTATAATATGACACCACTAATCTGAGCTTTCATTCCCAGCAATATTTGCGAGTCACGTCAGCTTAAATCGGAGTTGGCACTAAAGTAATCGTTTTTAAAAAAAATTGGCACTTAAGTAATCAAAATTACAAAAACTCAGCACTAAATTGATCGATTTAAAAGTTTTGATACTAACATGAGCCGTACATAATTTATAGCACTTGAGATTTACTTAGCCCATGAGAGAAAACTTCGCAACCTAGCTCGCTTTGGCGGGTGACTCCAGTCCTAAGTAAAATGGCCGACACACCTGTCCGAGCTATGGTTACCAATGTACTCCAAAACCTTATGTCCTGTGGTGTGATGATATGCAATGTTTTTTTTTCTTTTTTAATTATTTCGAGCGTGATCAGCGGCGGATGTTTTCCAAGGATATATATATATATATATATATATATATATATATATATAAAATTTATTTATTTTCGGCGGAATAAAACTAATTCTAGTTCCGGACAGGGATTACACGTCTCCGCCGCATACATCAAAAGCTCAGACGCGCTTAGGCCACGTGGCTGACGCGCCCCCGGTCTCCAAGAGTACGTCGCCCCAGCTCCAGCCTCAGCCCCCATTGTCCCGTGGGTCCCCACAAGACATTCCCGTCTGTTGCCAGACTTTCGCAAGGCGCGTGGGAGTAGGCCTATCCTCTAAAATTTATCTCATTTCCATTTTCCTTCACAGATTCCGGGTTTTAAAAAAAAAAAAAAAATCTTCCACTTTCCTTACGGCATCACCCTTCTGTTCTTACGGTAATTACAAACTGCCACGACGGTTTTATACTATTTTCTTCCCAAATGGAATTTGATGAAGTGTAATCATATCCCAAGACGAGATAATCGATCCTTAATTATATTTGGATATCCAAATTCAACGTCCCAATTTCAATCTCCTTTATTTTCATTTTCTAAACTATTTAAAAAAAAATCGAAAGTTTCTTTTCTCCGCGCTAGCAGCTTTTTGGATCATGGATAATCTCACTATTAAGAGAAAATAATCAATTACATTAGCTTTTGCGTGCAACTCCGATGAGTGATGATTATGTGGGGGGGACGATCCTTCCTCAGCTTTTAGTTCCCTTTTTAGGGTTAATCATGCGCCATGTGAGGTTTACCCCTGGGAGTGATTGGCAGGACAAATTTTATGATCTAGTGGTTAATCCTCTTTAATTAGTAATTAGCCATGAACATGCGAGAATTAGAATTTAAAAAAAAATGAAAAATGTGTGTGCCAATATGTTGGGACTCGTTTAGCTTTCACTAATAGAATCTCTAGCTCTTGGAACTTAGAGCGGGGAATCTTTCTTCCACATAAACCCATGTGAAGCACATGGACATGGGATCAATTAAACACAATAAAAATAGGAGGAGGATTTTAAAAACCCTCTCCAATTTTTATGCCCCTATAGAATATCATTTTCATTTTTTGAAAATCTAGATTTTGCATCCTCATATAGGTATTTTTAATTGAAAAGACCAAACGACCCCAATACGTCTGAACATATCTCAAGTTCACACACACTCTCTCATCTTCACTCAGCCGGCGCCGCCAACCACTATCGTCACTAAAAGAAGCCACCGCTCCCCGATCAATGCCGTTGAGATCCAGCGCATATGCCTTCCCCCCCACCACGTTTGTTGTTGATTCTCCATTCGTGGCCGACTCGCTCTTCGAGGCCCGATTGGCTTCGAACTCCATGTGATATGGGGTCAATCTCAACCTTACATGGTGGGGATTGGGAGGGAGAGACGAGCTTAGCCGGACGTGGATGATGGCGGTCGGGGGTGGATTTAAGAGTTGAGATGGCGGCTTGACTCAGAGTGGTGGATGGCGGTGGAGCGGCTGTCGGCGTAAACATCAGAGAGGAGGGGCTAACCTTGGGCTTTTGGTCAGGTGATTTTTGTAGTGCGTGGCTTGGCTTGTAGTGGTGATAAGCGTAAATTCGAAAGGAAAATGGTAAATGCATAAATAGAAAATGCAACTTATAATGAGATTTTGAAAGTCGGGATGATATATATATATATATATATATATATATATATATTAGGCTTTGAAAATCGAAGAGGGTGTTCCAAATGTGTATTCAAATGTGATGAAGGTATTAAAAGTTTCCCAAAAAGAAAAAATTGGGCCTCAAGTTGCAAAGCACATTGCTCATTACGATGTTTGGGTGATAACTATGCCAGAAAGATGTAATTAAAGCATAGGACTTGCCGTTGATTCTAAGAACTTAAATTATAACTAGGTATTTTTGTACACGTATTTAATTTCGTTTTTAAACGGCACAAATTTTGCATGGATTAAGTTTGTGTGTGTGTTTCGACCAAAAAAAAAAGTGTTTGTATATGTATATGTGTGTGTCTATATATATATATATATATATATATATCCGTCCCCTATTCAATTTCTTTTTCATTTTATGTTTTGAGTTCACAAATTTTTGCACCCTCTTTTTTTCATTTATAAGTGAAAGGTTGAATGGGAGAGATGAAATTGCAAGGCCGAATATTACCTTCTCGTTCCTCGATCTTTTTTTCTATTTTTGAACTAGCAAATGAGGGAATAGTTCGACCTAAAATCTTCTGAAACAACTATTAATGTCATTGAAACTTTCGAGCACGTGACACATTGTTGGAAAGTTTCATCGAATGGAATGAACAATAGAATCAGACTTTGAAGCATGTAATCAATCTCTTTAAGATTTATTCGTTCCACAACGTTGCTAATGATTTCTGGCAAATTTCCTCCAGGATACAATAAAGTCTCAACAAGAATAGCATATAACAATTCTGACATTTATCTAAGAACTCTTTAGGAAACAATTGAAAACAAAGGTTGTATTTCTCTTGTGTTCAAAGAACAAAATTGAGAGAATAAGTGAAGATTGATCTTGAAAATGAACAAAACACTTGAATATATAATGAGAGTAAACACATCTTTTCGCATCCAAAAAGTAATTAATTCTCATGCAATTCTTCGTGTTCAAACAGTTTATTCAATCATAACTTTTCAAGTATGAATCGGTAGTTATTTTCGAAAAGACGCAAACATTCGAAATGTTTTAAGAGTGTCTTAGAAAATAACCGATAATTGAATAGATATACAAATTTTTAAAGGGTATCAGAATACTTCGTGAACAGTCGCACTATTTCACTATAAAATAATGGTAATTGTTTATTTGTGTTAAATTTAGTCCGCGTGCGCACTCACATCTTTTTGATATGAGACAAGGTACCTCTTAGTTTGTTTTTACAAACAAACCACCATCAACATCTAGATGTCGGAATCAAGATAGCACAGTGAACGAATAATTATGTAATTATATTAGAATATCAAATATGAAATCACGTGTTTATCCATAAATTTAAACTTTCAGAACAGTTGGCATGTTTCTGCACAATCTCATGAATCAAATTCGAAGTCAAACAGTTCAAGCGGTAGGAAATTGATCCAAAATGTATGATTTTTCAAGAGAGAGCTCAAAATTTTGCAATGCTAATATACAAACGCAATTTTTTCTTACATTGTATACATTTGTTCCAACCAGTATATCCTTTATTAACAACTGAATTTGGAATTTACTGTGACTGTGGACTGATTCAACATTGTTTGCTCAATGGATTACAGTTGGGGAGCCTTTGGAATCCAAGACATCAGGCAACCTCCAACACATGAGTCGAAGCTTCGATAACTCATTCTAGGCGCGGGTCACTATTATAAAAGCCTATTCGGCAATAGTCAACTGAAGTTGACATGGTGTTTACACTCATCAATCCCAACACCCCCCTCCAAGTTGTAATTGTATCTTTTGCTTCGCCAAAGACAGAAAATACCCTCTAATTGCTTTAAATATAAGGAATTTCGAGGTTCGAATGGGCCTTAGACATAGCAATTTTAGGAGTTGCTGAGGTCCGGCAGTACTAATGTACGAACACGATCTTTTATACATTATGTATATTTGTTCAACCAATATATCCTTTATTAACAACTGAATTTGGAATTTAGTGGGATCGTTGACTGATCTAACCTTGTTTTGCTTAACGGGATTACAGTTGGGCGACCCTTGGAATGCAGGGAATGCAGGGAATCCAGCAGGCAACCTCCATGTGGAGCTGTTAAGCTCTACCCCTGCTTTTGGCCAACCAAAAGGTGCCACGTGGTGAGCAGTTGCACAAAGATGGCAACAGTAAACCGCCCGGACAATTTGGAATGCTCGAATATAGAATGCTAAAATAAAAGGGCAAGCTCTCCGGTCTACTCTCGTCTCATTTTGCTCCTCCTTTAATTGTTTTTTTTTCCCTCTCTTTGGTGGATGTGGGAGCGAGTCATAGGTGTTCACGATTCAGTCAATTGAATTCTAAATCTTTAAATTTTTGTCAACTGAATCATAGATTTTTCGTTTTCACAGAAAAGGCCATGATGAATAAATAAATATTCAGCAAAAATCACCATGAGCTGATGATCCAATCACGATTCGCAACGACTCAAATATAAAATCAGGATTAAATGAAACCCCC
Source organism: Rhodomyrtus tomentosa (assembly GCA_028455895.1). Lineage (NCBI taxonomy): Eukaryota > Viridiplantae > Streptophyta > Magnoliopsida > Myrtales > Myrtaceae > Rhodomyrtus > Rhodomyrtus tomentosa. The sequence goes on along the minus strand of JAPCWY010000003.1, from coordinate 38,604,718 downwards.
CCTCAAGTTCTATGAGATCATTTGCATCTAGATTCAGGCATTTATTTTATTTTATTTTATTGTTTTTGGTCTATCAATTTGCCTTTAGAAAGAAGATATGTTTTTTTAGACGAATTAGATAGAAGAGATAATTAAGAGGGAGTTCAGGAACTTCTCTCAAGATTAGAAACTAGACGGTTCATGTTGGATGAGGCCATACCCAATAGGGGTGTCAATGGGCGGGGTCTCGGCTTGGCTCGAGCCGACCCGAACGAAGCAGTACCGAGCTCGGACCAGGCCGAATTCTTTTTTTATTTATTTAAAATTTTTAGAATTAAAATCAATTAATAAACCCTTAAAATGAAATAATATAAAAATAAATTAAATTAAATTTAAAATAAAAAATAGATATTAAATAAAGTCGGGCGGCGGTCCAGCTCGAGTGCCAAATTAGGCCCGAAAAGGCTTGAAACTTCAAAAAAAATTCGAGCTGAGCCGCTCGGCATGGGTAGATTTGACTCCCCTAATACCCAATGTTGTTGCAAGTGTACATAGTTGACAAAACTCATGCTCGAAAATTAAAACATATCGAGGTTGTCCGAATATTGTTTGGCATCTCATTACTATTTGAGTGAAATGATGGATTGAGAACTTATAGTAGGTGCAAACGGCTGGTGAAACATCACTTTTTGAAGAGGACAAATTGGACGAAATATGTCCTTCGAACTGCTCGGAGAAAAGGAAGCCGAAGAAAAAGCCTCTACTCCTGTAGCAAGTAACAACATGGCAAACCAACATCTCTAGGATGAAAAAGGAATGGTGTTGAATTAAGGAAATAAAATAGAAGAAGAAAGATGCAAAATGAAAGCCATACCTCAAGCTATTGAAACGGGACGTGCTTGACAAAACTCATTTTTTAAAAAATTAATGTTTCAAGGGTGTCGGAAAATTTAAACATTTGAACAAAGCCATGTGGAATTTGCAACCATATCTCCAACAATATGACAAGTCAAATCTACTATTCATATAGTCCTTGTTATAATAACAAGGGTTAATATCGCGAAAAATCTCGAACTGATACATTTATGATAAATTTACCAAAAATTATTTTTTTGACCACCAAAAACCATAGACTGGTTTAATGTAACAAACTTATCCCAAAATAAATTTTTTTACCATAAAAAATCCAAAACTGGTACACATATGATAAATTTATTCTCTATTAGTTTCCGTTAAATTGAGTTAATACCACGAAAAATTTTAAATTGATGCACCAGTAGCAAATACGGGGTAACATGTACACTCGACAATTGCCACGTGTCATCCAATTTGGCAATTCAATGGTAAAATTTAAGGAAACTAATGAAGGGTAACTTTGTTACAACTATATCAGTGTGGGGTAAATTTATCACAGATATATCAGTTTAGGATTTTACATGGTAAAAAAAAAGGAAAAATTCAAAAAAGGGCCTAAATTTATCTTTTTTTTTCAAATAAGGGTCTCAAGCGAACATTGTTTTAAATAAGGACCTGAAGTATCTTTATTTTTTCAAACAAAGGCCTGAATTGAAGTTGTTTCAAATAAGGGCATGAAGTTGCCATAAAATTTTAGAAAAGAGCCTAATTTCAAGGGTACTTCGGTCTTTTCATATTTGAATTTTTTTTATTAAAATTTTCTTTTTTTGTTTCTTTAAAATTTAACAAAAAAATTAAAACAAATTAAAAAAAACCTAAGAAATAGAGGCGAGAGGAGGGTAGCCTCCTGCTCTAGCTACCGCCCCATTGTCAAGGTCGGGGGGGTGGGCGGCGAAGGCACCGGTGACCTCGCCGACTAGAGGCGAGGGTCAGCTGGCCTTTGCCAAGACATGAAGAGGGTTAGACCCTCTCCCAAATCTGGGTGGGGGTTGCCGGCCCCCACCTAATCAGGGATGGGGCAGCGATCCTCGTCCTAGGTTAAGGCAGGGGCCGTTGATCCCTACCCGGTCCTGGGCGAGGACCTTTGATCTCTGCCCAGACCTAGGTGGGGTCGCCTGCCGGCCCTTGTGTCACGTTCCGACTCTCGAACCTGCGGCATCCCTTACCAAATCGTCACCAGGTCATAAAAGATAGCATCCCAAGCAACTGTTATTGACCTAAGAATGTATTGCGCATGCGGAACGTGCAATCTTCCATACAGTAAAATCAACATGGGATAGATAAGCAGAAAAGCTATACAACCAAATACAAATATAAAACTGATGAGAATATATGATCTATAACTTTACAGAGCCAACAACTGGTAAATATAATCCCATGCTTCGGGGCGGCCTTCTAGGACTCGCAAAAAGATATAGAAGTCAAGTAAGGCTAACTCTCTTCTATTCCAAAACAGTACCCCCACAAAAGACGTCACTAATTCCTTGACCATAAAAGAAACCTAACTCTCTACTGAATAAAAACGACATCCAGATTGTCGTAACCAATCGGGAGAGTCGGGTTGTTAGGGTCATCACAGGAACTCTGACTAGAATGTACAGAGGGGGCTACGGACTGCTCAGGCTCGAGCTCGAGCTACAGACTAGGTGCGGGATCCACCACTTTCCCGTCAGGCGTATCAATATCCATCGGATCCCAAGCGAGAACATTAGAGACCCCCTGAATAGGTGGCTCCTTAAATCCTCTGAATGGACTAAAGAGATCTACCCCATCACGAAGATACCAGGTCTTGAAAAGATGCGCCACCAGTTGTGGCATCCCTTCATCGACTCATATTGTCGTAATGTGGCGTTCTCACATCTGATTCGTACCTGGCACCGAGTGGATAGTGATATCGTGTGATGAGTGGATATGTGTACCGAATCGCACCGGCCGCTCCATTACTTCGACCTAAAAGTTTATCCCACGACGGGGTGAGAAATCAATCAATCTCAGTGAATCAAGCCTAAGCTCGGTTGGGACACTAATTCACCCAGAATATCCTAAGCACAATAGTCAACATAAGGCATAAACACATATATCAATAAAATATAGTTACCAAATAAGCAACCAATCAAAGTATCACCACTTAGGCGTACACAAGACACCACACAAATTCATTATTTAACAATGACCCACGAGACTAACGTGATAAAAATATCAATAGTGCGATTCCGCACTCTTCTAGCAAGACCAAACTATGTCCACTTTTATCCTCTCAGCGACGGCTACTACAAGCGGTGTATCCAGTGCACCCGGCACGGCACGATGAGTAGGCATTCCTTAAACAGGAGCTTCGGTCCGTCACAATCTACGATCGGCATCCGATAATCCCTTTAAACCGTACGACTAGCACATGACATGGATTATTGTGCTTCTGACAAATCATGAGTTTCCATACAATAAGTACGGCATGAGTACCAATAGTACAATGCGAACTTTTCAAGTAACGTCATTGGTCCTTTAAATGATCACACAATTCACATTCGGCAATCAACCTATTATTTATCTTTGATTAATGCCAAAATTCATACAAAAATGCAACAGACTTGGCCTAAGGCCAACAAGACTCTTAGTCAGGCATTTTAGCGAGGCGACCAAACCAATAAGGCAAAAATGCACTCACGAGCAATTAACTCAATCAACCAATTTCGAGCTCAATTCGTACTATATCTCTTGTTTCTTAGTTGATTTATAAACTCAATTGCTCGCTCGTCTCTAACTTGTCGCTCGCTCGCGAATAAACACAATCAATCAAACAATTGATAATTTACCACAAATAGCCACATACAATATAATCGACCAAACCATCCTAATCGATCAGCCATTTAACTTAATCATCGTTTCTATCTAAATCGGTCCCGATCGTGTACCTAATTGTTTAATAAAAAAATAAATTAACTAAATAACTAATCCTAAGCGCAATTAGCGCCCTAACTAAGGTTTAGGGTCAACTCACTAAGTGAGTTAGCTTGAGCATCCTCGACGAACGACGGCGGCGAACTTGGTGACGGCGGTGGTGGCGACGGCGGCGGCGAAATTAGGGTTTATCGCGCGGCGACCCGAACCCAAACTTTGGCGACACCTTATGGAGGTCCGGCGAGGTGGCCGAAATAGGTGGCCGGCAACGGAGGTCCGGTGGACGGCAGCCTGAAACAATAGCGAGTAAGTGGCAAAACAGGGCAAACCATACGGTTTTGGGTTGTTTCTTGGCGTCACGGGCCGGGACAAGGCCAACCGAGGCCTGGGAACTCACCTAGGGGTCGGTGGGGGTCAATTGGGATAGGTGGACAGCGGTGGAAGGCGACCAACGGCGGCGAAATAGCAACAAACAGAACCCGGTGGAAAAAAGTCTTCATGGCGCCGAAACAAGGGAAGCGGACAGCTGCGAATTCCGGGCCCCACGACGGCGGCTGGCAACGACGAGCTCCGAGGAGGTAGAGGAGGGTTTGTGGGGGTGATTGGCGGCGGCGGTGAGCAACGGTGGTGGCCGGTTCGGTCGGATCGAAGACGAAACCAAACCGGGTCAGAAATAGGGCACTGGGGCTTCGGGGTGATTTTGCGGCTGCTTCGGCGGCTAACGACCGGTGTGGCTGGGTCGGGGTGGTCGAGGAAAGGACGGTGGTTGGCGCCGATGGCGGCTGGAATGGCCGGAGGAGGTGGCGGAGTCCTCGAGTCAGGGGACTCGAAAATAGGGCACCCTTCCCCGAGCCGTTTCTCGGCCGGTCGACGGCGTACAATGGCCGAGCGCGGGTCAGGGCTGCGGCAGGAGGTTGTTGAGGTGGTGGTCGACGGCGGTGAGGCGGTGGTCGCGCCAAAATCCCAAGAGAATGAGAGGATGTTCGGTCAGGAAGGAGGGATGTCCACAAGAAGAACGAAGAAGAAGAAGCAACAGACGAAAAAGAAAGAAAAAAAAAGAAAGAAGAGATAGAGTGAGATATACGGCTGATAGGAGGGGCATAGGGAAGAGAAATGGGGTGGGTCCCATAAGGGCTTTTGTGGCTAATTTTGTCTCACAAAATTTAATAGCTTTTGTCTTATACCAACTAATAATTGGAGGGTATTTTAGTCATTTGGCGCGTTGGGACTGGAACGAAATTTTGGTACACTGGCGAATGAAAAATTTTGGTAATCTAGCCGGCCAAGCTCGGTTGGGATTATGCTCGAGCGCGAAAACGGCAATCCCAATTCGCGACGGATAAAATTCGAAACCTAATCTAAAATAACCTAAACTTTAGAATTCGTCCAAATCTTCGTCTCTTCAGTCCTTACAGTCCAAAATATATGTCGACTATGATTAAATTTTCATATCCTTTTTATCGACTTCCGACGCTTACTAAAGTTGAATTTTCGGGACGTTATACCTCGCCTAGATTCGGGAGAGGGACTGACCATATCCCAATTTTGGCAAGGGCTAGAGGCCCCCCGTCCCACGCCGGCGGCCTTTGCGGCACCTGCCGACCTACCATTAGCGATGGCCCAGTTGCTACAGGCGGGAGGGGCAAGCTTTTTTAAAAAAAAAACCAAAAAAGGCAAAATATATAGAAATGAATAAAAAAATCAAAGTGAGAAATGACGAAAATGCCCTTTAGGCTAGGTCCTTTTTTGAAACTCTATGACCACTTTAAGCCCTTATTTGAAATAAAATGAAAGTATTTTGAGATTTTTTTTGAAAATTTTTCAAAAAATAATATATGATAAAATTATCACAAGTGTATTAATTTGGAGGTTTTGACTGTATTAACCTGATAACAATAAAGTTAGTACTTATACCGGTGTCAAAAAAACAAAAGGAACAGAGTCAAAGCAAGAGAGGCCCTTTATGGAGGAATTGCACAAGCTTCAATGGCAAAAGCGTCTTTTCGGTGCACTGTTTTATCGATGTATCTCTGTCATTCGCCATGTTCCATTTACTTTCCTAAAAAATTTAAGGAAAGAAAGAAAATCATTCCCACAGTCCCCCACCCCTCCCCTCAAAAGAGCCTTCAACTTGAAGCAGCACACGACTCCGTGACTTCGATTCGCTTCTGCTCAGACCAAGAAAACCCATCAATTGCTCCAGAAAATTTCTCCCATTTCTGATCTTGAGCTCCCACTTCTTCGTCTTCTCCTTCTCATCAAGAAACAGAGCATTTTCATCCATTCATTTCCGATTAATATTCTGCAGTTCTTGCTCGTCGGAGCACGAATTGCTTGAACTTTTGAGCGGATTGGAGATCTTCGCCAACCTCAGATCCTCCGGAGTTTTTCTTTCTTTGTTTTTTTAGTCGAAGGATTTCATCGAAAGAGCAGACACTGGCTTTGTCGATTGGTTCGAAACCTTGATCCGCGAACTGTCTTAAGCTGCATTTTCAGTCGCCTCCGCCAAGCTTCTTTGGCCGCACTATGTCCCTTTTGCCTTTTCTTTCTCTCTCTTGAACGGATTCTCCCATTTTCATTGCTCGAATAAAATAAAAACGCCCATTAATTTTCCCTGTATTGTGCCTGTTGGAAAGTTGCTGTCCTCGTGCCTTTTGTCTCCGAGCAGCGTTGTATCCGAGATTGAAGCGTTTCTTTGTTGTTTTCCCTTTGAAAGTTGAGTTTCCGGTACCCTTTTTGGGATTTTGGTGGTGGATTTTGAGGTGGAGTCTGATCACTGGTGTTCGAAGATTTGGCTCACAAGTTGACTTGAAGAGACATTTGTTTCATGCGTTGTTGCCGAGATGCAGCCTGATCAGCGGAAAAAGGTGAGATTTTCACATGCATATGATCGAATGTTTGATGTTTCTGACGTTGATTTTCGTGGAAATACTAGATCACTGAGTGAATATCATGTAGCGGATCAGAAGGGCGTTTTCTTTCATTCCAATGTTGGAGTTGGGTCCCTAGTTTTTTGCGGTCTATACTTACTGGGCTTTTTGGTTCTATGGTGAGAATAATGCTTAGACGACTGTTTGGGACAGAACGATTTGTCATGTTCATTTCTCTCAGCTTCTCTGCCATATCCGATAAACGTCCATGTTGCATCCTGGGTCCCACCGGGCATTTGGATTGATGATTTTCATGTAATTTGAGTTTCTTGTTAGGTATATGAAATTGGGTCAAGAACCGTTGCTTCTCTTGTTTGCAGGCTGTGTTAGGTATCCAAAGTCGACTACTGGTTCGTCTCTCTTGAATCAATGGGGATTAGATGACTCATTGTGGATTTGAATGCTTAGTCTCAAGCAAAGTTTCATTGCCAGAAGAATGATTTCTTGAGGGCATCGTTGTTTCTGCCATTTAGTTCTAGGAGTTCTATTCCGAGATAGCAGAGCATATGAAGCTTGAGAACTAGATAAAGGATCATGTGCCTTTTGTGTGATTTTTTCTGAGTCTCGTTTGTTATTCTTGTGCAATTGTTGTGGTCATGGTCTGCCTCGATCGCACAGAACCTGCAATTTCCTTTCTTGAAAATTCTTGCTGTTAGCTTTCTACAAAGCAATAGATGCCTTTCCTAATTGACCCGTCTGAGCTTGATTTGAGTCAAGTTTAAGGACAAATATTCTGATTATGTGTTTGGGATGGTAAAATATGTGGCTCATGGATGCTTGTTGCAAGATTGTAATGGAGATTTCCATTTTTCAACCTGCAATATAAGGTGACAAGTTTTTCCATCTCTAGATCCATAGACGTGGAACTTTCTCTAATCCTTGTGGATGGCTTTAATTTTTAGTTTCATACATTCTCATGTTGCTTATGCTGTCTATTAGCTGAATGTGAGACTTTGTGACACGAGTCATATGTGGGATACTTTTTCTCTTCAGTAATGAGTTATAATCAAAATGTAGCGTTCACAAACTTTATTTGTTTTGTGTTTTTGTTTTGTGGCGGTGTAGACATCTGCAGATGTAGATTTTTTCACGGAATATGGTGAAGGGAGCAGGTATAAAATAGAGGAAGTCATTGGCAAAGGTAGCTATGGTGTTGTTTGCTCTGCATACGATACACATGTGGGTGAAAAAGTGGCAATCAAAAAGATCAACGATATATTTGAACATGTCTCTGATGCCACCCGCATCCTCCGTGAGATCAAGCTTCTTAGGCTCTTGCGCCATCCGGACATTGTGGAGATTAAGCATATCCTATTACCTCCATCCAGGAGGGAATTTAAGGACATCTATGTCGTGTTCGAGCTGATGGAATCTGATCTACACCAGGTTATCAAGGCAAATGATGATTTAACGCCTGAGCATTACCAGTTCTTTCTGTACCAGCTTCTTCGAGGACTCAAGTACATTCATACAGGTCTGAACTTTGCGCATTAAGATGCATCATCATTTTCTTCTTTAAAACAGATTAATATTTCCACACCTTATCAAACTTGTTGCATTAAAAAGATGCTGAGTTTACTATGAAAATTGTTGATCTGATATGTTACCACCTGTTTATCCAGCAAATGTGTTTCACCGGGATCTGAAACCAAAAAATATCTTAGCAAATGCTGACTGTAAACTCAAGATCTGTGACTTTGGCCTCGCTAGAGTAGCTTTTAATGATACTCCAACTGCCATCTTTTGGACGGTAGGTATTTTGCTAATTTGAACTTTTGTCTCATTCCAATTGTGAAATTCTTGCAGTTTTGCTGAGATAACAATGCCTTACTATGATTCAACTATTTTCTCTGCACAGGACTATGTTGCCACGAGATGGTACAGGGCTCCTGAATTATGTGGTTCCTTCTTTTCGAAGGTGCAAGAATTAACTCCTGCTTATTTGGTTTTAGTGTGTTTCACTGTTTGCTGTTTTTGAGAGTTTTGGAAATCTTGATCAACCAAAATCTATGTTTTCTTGTTGTTAATCTTGAGCACTAGTGTACATGCCTAGAAATCTTCCTTTTACTGTACACTACTATGCTCTCTTAAAATTTCTATGGTTCATTTACTTTGGTCATTCCACTTGGCGAATACCTGCATATGACATGTTGATAGCTGACAACTCATGCTCCTTTGCTGCTGCATCCCAGCTTCTTTCCATAGTAGTCTGTTCCATGCGAAAAATTTGTTTCACGTGTGCTAAGTAATCTTGTTCTGTTTCAGTATACACCAGCCATCGATATTTGGAGCATAGGCTGCATCTTTGCAGAGCTCTTGACGGGAAAGCCCCTTTTCCCTGGGAAAAATGTAGTCCACCAGTTAGATTTGATAACCGAACTATTGGGAACACCTTCAGCTGAAGCCATTGCCAGGGTCAGTTTTGTCAGGAAATGTGCTTGTTAATGACGCCTTTATTTCATTAGTCTCAATCAGGGTTGCATGTTTACACTTGGTGTCTGCCCCCTTGATTAATTGTTGACTTTATATGAACAGGTACGCAACGAGAAAGCCCGTAGATATTTGGGTAGCATGAGAAAGAAAAGGCCTATACCTTTCTCACAGAAGTTTCCCAATGCAGATCCACTTGCACTTCGCTTGTTAGAAAGAATGTTGGCATTTGAACCCAAAGATCGTCCGTGTGCTGAAGAAGTGAGTTTATTTTTGTTTGTTAACCTTGCTTATAGTATTAATTCCTTGACTGATACCATGTGCTGGCTGGAAGTAGGCTCTTGCTGATCCCTATTTCGAGGGCTTGGCCAGGGTAGAGAGAGAACCGTCTGCTCAACCTGTTACAAAGATGGAGTTTGAGTTTGAAAGGCGGAGAATAACAAAAGAAGATGTGAGAGAGCTGATATACAGAGAGATACTAGAGTACCATCCCAAGATGTTGAAAGAGTTCTTGGAAGGATCTGAGCCAACTGGTTTCATGTATCCAAGGTAATAATAAATGCTCCAGTTCGACCAGTTTAATGAGAAAGGACAATAATTTGCATGGAATCGTTGTCATTTTTCTATTGCCTGTTCTTACAACCCTTGGGATTATTGTTCTTTCCATAAGCATATCTTCAGTGTGAAATATAGCCTAGCCCTCTATTTTGGCATTTCTTTGGTTTGTTGGCCAATAGGATTGATCAATATTATTTTCATGTTGATTTAGCCGACTTATGTCTGTTAACGCCCTGGATAATTAGAGGCTAGACCTGAGCTTTAACTTTTTGGCTTAGTTATGTCTTTTCATTTTATTTGCTACTTTTAGTAAGGTAGTCTTTGAAAGTTTTGACTTTTCTTTGGCATTTATTCCAAAGAGAATGTAAGTATAGAGGAGCGTTAGTCTCTTTTTGTGGCTCTTTTTGTGTATGGGTTTGCACACCCTTATTGCCCTATAGTTGAACTCTATCTATCAAAGAAAAAAGGAAGAATGAGAAGTATAGACGAGCATGTTATATCTCTGCACTTCACATTAAAGGAGAATTTCCATTTTCCACAGCTGTCATCACTAAAAGGTCAAGGTGGCTGTGTTTTTCTTTGTTCTGTATAGGGTGGGGGAATCAGGGGAATAGTTTCTGGTTTTACTTTTTACTCCTCTCTTGTTTTAGTTTCTGAATGGCCTTTGATGTCAAAAAGTATGCTGGATCGTATTCTCAAAGCCATGGGCAGAGTGGAGCTAAAAGCTTTGTAAATGATGCTACAATTTGGGTTATTCTGGAAGAATAATGGATGTAATTAGAAAGAGAACTTTGACAAATTTTGAATATGTAATGGACTGTGTTAACTAGTCTTTCTAAGGCGCTTGTTAAGCAAGTGATTATATTGTTTTTCTAGTGGTGTGGAACCACTCTTTTGAGAATTGAAATTTCCTAACTAAACATTTTTAATCAGTGCCCGTGCCCTGGGGGCACTCATTGACAAGACCCGTTCATTTAAGAGATTTTCTTTTGTGAAGCACATATCTTCATTTACTCCAAGGTCATTTTGTTCAACAAATCTCAGTGCATTTGTAGGGAAAAGAATCTTTTTGTTTTCCTATGCTGGGATGATAAATGAACTTAAATCTGTTTTATGTATGCTTGTGACTCCAATTCTTTGATATTGGAGACATGGAGTACATGCCTGTTTTGTTTTTGTGGTATTTGGTTTAGTGATATTGATCTCATTTTTGGAAATTTTAACGCTTCGCGAATGCTTGGAAGCACAATGTTTTTTTTTTCTATTCCTTACGCAAGCAGCAGTAAGGCAATGAATGTTGTTCCACTACCAACTCATGCAATGAAACAATTTGAGAAAAATCTTTCTTGCAAGAATTTCGGTGAGAGTTGAGACAAACATGTTTTTGCAGTGCTGTCGATCATTTCAAGAAGCAATTTGCTTACCTTGAGGAGCATTATGGGAAGGGTCCTACTGCTCCCCCACCTGAAAGACAGCATGCTTCATTGCCTAGGTAAATTTTCTAGTTTACTTCGGTATAATTCATTTTCTAGGTAATAGTATTTTATAGGCCTTATCTTTCACATTTTGGGACTTACGAAGATATGTAATTGCAGGCCATGTGTTCTATACTCAGATTCAGTGCAGAGCTCAAACGATGTGTCAGATGATCTGGCCAAATGTTCCATTAAAGAAAATGATAAGTCTCATGCTGAGAGGAACTCTACAATCCCAATGACAAGGCTTCCTCTTCAAGTCCCTCAAAGTATATCTAATGCAAATTATCGTTCTGTCATCTCCACTTTGGGCTACTTCTGTCAAAATTCTGGGAAACAGGTGTTTGCTTGTTTATCGTTTCTTAACAGCTTTCACTGCAGGTGGAGCTGCAAGGCCGGGGAAAGTCATTGGGTCCGTGTTGCGCTACAACTCTGGGGCAGCCGCAGCAGTGACCGCGGAGGCTGTTGAACAAAGGAGGACAGCAAGGAATCCCCCAATTGCCGCTCAACATACTTCTACTGGCTGTTCGTATCCAAGGAGGAATCCAGGTTGTAAGAGCGAGAGAGCCGAAGAGGAAGGTATTGGAATTCCCAACGGAGTGCAGCCTAAACCTCAGTATATGCCGAGGAAAGTCGCTGCTGCTCAAGGTGGGCCCGGAAATAATTGGTACTGAATGGAAGACCAGTGCAGGTGCTTTCCGGTCCAAACACATTATGCTCGTCCAGCTTCATGCTGGCTCATCGTACATCGGTTGGGCCAACACATCGATTAGAATTCTCAAGATTAACACTCCACTGATGTTATTTATTGGATACAGCTTATCGTGCGCGGGCGCAGAGATCGAAATTTGCTTCTGCTTGTAGACTACTGATCGCAGGCTAAGGTGCATAAGCAAAAAATTATAATCACGCTCTCCTTGGAAACTGACGGAAGGGGTTCGAGGTGAATTTATTCCGACGACGTTTTGCTGATTTCTTCTCGGGGACAGGTTTCTATTTCCAGATGGGACTGCGGCATTTGTTATTTGTACATTGTTTTGTAACTTAAGAAATAAAGACCCGCGAATCGGGCTGCTTCCAAATGACAGATGATATGTATTCGGAGTAAAAATGAAGCAGCATTGGCTTACCTGAAGTTATGAGAATGTTGCCGTGAAGGCACTGGTTGGGTCGGTTTTTGCTATTTGTTGCCATAAAAGACGAGGAGCGACGCTAGCAATGCTAGCAAACATTGCGATCGATTCAGCTGCAAGACAGAGACCGGTCATCCAAAGAACCAGATCGATGGGTGAGCGGAGAATTAATGGCCGAAGGGACATGTCTCGTGATGGTTCTCTCCGTTCTCAATTCCGTTCGAGGATGGAGCTCTCTGGATCGTCTGTATAGACACAGTAGTCAGTCCTCGAGTATGGACTTCTCATGGTACCAACTACCAACTAACACTTTTGAACAATTAACGTCCTGTAAAATGAACTCATTCTAGTACTAATCCTTGTAAGCTGACATGGCTAATTTTTCTTTTGTGCGTGTTGATTTCACTTTTGATGAAGTGCCATCTTAAGATACCACGATTATAAATACACGCTAGACGGACGGTTCGTCTTTCTTCATCATACACATTCGACGGCGGAGTTGGCATTGGTTTTGATGAGCTGGCGTAATTTTTTTTGCCAAGTAATGAGCCACGTCGACAATTGCTCATCATTTTGTTGGGCAATCTGGCCGCCTCATGAAATGGCACAGGACTTGGCAGTTGATTGAGCGGAAGCACTAGATAAGTCGAACTTGAAGAGTTCAAGTAATTGATTCGGGAAAAAAAAAAAAATAGGTGTTAGGATGTGGCTCATAATCTCCATAGACAAAATTAAAAAAAAAAAACATAGGGCTGCTACCTGATGAGGTGGACTAAAATTTCAAGGGGACATCACCCCTGAATGCCAAAAGAGTTTTATAGTTTAAGTCCATATATATATATAATTAGTCCATATCATATTAGTAGTTTAGGTTTGAACCCATGAATAACTACTATTATATAATATATATTATCTATTTCATTTGTAATCGAGTGATGTAACAAAGAGGTATGACGTGTCAATTATACTAGAATCCTTTGCTAGATGTGGGTTAACCATGATAAACTTTATGTTTTGATTTTTCTTTTTCGCTTTATGTTATATTTTGTTGTGGTTGTATGCCGAATTCTAACATTAGTCACTTGATTGGAAAACTAGTGAAAGTTCAGGTAGTTCATAAATGAATTGATCGAAGAGTCAATTTCAATTTCAAAAGACGAAAAGGGTCCTTATTGATTCCGGGATTTGATTGCATGAAATACAAATTTGAGAATCATGAACTATGGCGCTAATTCAGAGACTTCGTTCAATTTTCCCGAAAGATGGAAGAGTGGTTGCATCGCAATCCAGAGAAATGTTGACAGGTACTACAATTACAATGAGCAAACAATGTGAAAGAAAAAATTACCTGATCAACGCGGATGAAAAAAATTACCTGATCAATCTTAAATTTATTATATATATGCCAATCTAGTCGTAAAATTTTATATAAAATTATAATGCAGTCCTTTTAGTCAATTTTCGCTGAAAATTGCTAATATAGTGATCCAAACATTGCCGACCCATGTTACACCGCCACATCAATAATTTCTGAAGAAACTTGGAGAAAAGGGTTGCATTGAAATTTCGCGTAAAGGTTCAGGAATAAATTGAAAAAATTAAAAACTTGAGTATTGAATTAACATCTGTAGAATAAATGAAGGACTGATTTTACGATTGCTTAATAAAAAATTGTATAAAAAAATTACCTTGATTAAAGAAAATGGTTCGGTTTATATGTATATTTTTTAAATTGGTTTGGTCACAAGGTGCAGTTCATTTTTGTTGAAAACCTCAAAATTGTTTTTCAATACATCAACAACACCTTTATCCCAAACTAGTTGGGGTCAGTGTTCGATAAACCCTAAATAATCATAAAAATAAAAGCAGAATCAAGCAAGGGAAAAAAGATACATGTGTAAAAATAAATAAATATATATCTATATATATCTATCTATACACTAATAGCCTTCCTCCATTCCGTTCTAAGACAAACCGTACAACAATTTATTTCTTACTCCATCAAATCTTGTTTTATTGTTTTCCCCCAAGTAAGTTTTGGCCGACCTCTTGCTTTTTTCTTGTTATGCTTTCGATAGCAAACTTATATTCATATCGGTGCTTCTAAAGGATTTCGGAGTATATGCCCAAACCATCTCAATCTATGATTTCTCATCTTTTCCGCCACCGGTTCTACACTAGCTTTTCGTCGAATCTCTTCATTCCTTATCTTATCCATCCTTGTATGACCACACATCCACCTTAACTTTTCGTCGAATTTCAAAATTATTTTCCAATAAGAACGGAAAATAAAGAATCATTATTTTCAAAATAACACAAACAATTCATGTGCTTAAGTTCAATATCGTTCTTGAACTTCCTAATTTATTTAATGCGGTTCATGAACAATTAGTAAATATAGTTCCTAGATATTAGAATTTCTAGTGTCATTCTTCCATTAATTCAAGATATTGAAATCTGCTAATATAGCTCCCGATCTGTTAAATTCGAATGGTGGAAAAAAAGTTACAAGTAAATTATTAACATAAGATATTCATCTTACATCAAGATATGAGAGACATCAGCAAATAACGATGGAAATATAACATGCTAGTGTTTTTTTTTTTAAATCTAAAGTAGATAGATAAGAAGATGGATATGTTTACTCATCATTTTAAAAAATTCAACTCAACATATACTAATTAACGTCCTAAATTAAAATCTACTTTGTTATATGAGCAAACCACAAGACTACATTGAACATATGCTAATAATTCATGGATCACATTAAACAAATTAAAAGTTTAAAAATAATATTGCATATTTTGTCAAAGTTCAGAGACCATATTTGGCATTTTCCCTTTAAGATACAATAATCTCGATATGGCGTTTCAAGTCATAAAAGTTGCTTTTGAAAGGGGTGAGCATGGTTCTAACATAGAATTTAAAACTAAGAAATGGACCAGTGGAAAATTTGTTCGATTCCAAATTTCAAAGTATGGAGGGTAAATTTTAAATTCCAAAACTTGGGGAACCTATAATAACTTTTTATATTTTTCTTGGTATATCTTTTCGCATAATCATGTAGCATTCCATGGTGCTCGGTGATGATCTCTTGTAATTTGGAACCAATAATTTGAGCTTCTATTTTTGGAGATATTTATGATTGTCACTTTTACTTTGTTAATTCTTCATATTCAAGTGTCTAAATATGGGCAATGTTAAGTGGATTGTAGTAGTAAATAATGGTCATTAAAGGTGATGATTCACTATAATCATTCTGTTAAGAATATATAGCAAACCTGTTAAACCTTGAAACTAACTTTGAAATCTGTGATATGGTAGGTTTTAAGTTTCGAGATATGCATGGTAAATTTTAAATTCAAAGGTACGTAGGTAGGTTTGAGCTTCTAAAGAATGCGAAACTTGTTAGGACGGGTATGTTTCATGTTCCAAGTGAAACTAAAGCAGATTACCCCTAGCTTTTGATACTTCATTAAATAATAGATAGAAATAATACTATAATTTTGAATGGACTAATCACATTCGTGGTATCTGAAGTTAATGTTAGAAAAATAAAATATTTGACATCGATTGATTCTAGATGTTTCCATCCATATCAAGAGTGAAACACATATTTATGAAAATGGATATGTTTATCACAAGTCCTAAAACTTATTAGCAAAATGCAATTGAGTCCTAAAACTTACAAAAGTTCAATTAAGTCCTTAAACTTGTGAAATTGTTTAAATTGAGTCCTTATGTTATTTCAGAGTAAGATGGCAAACGGAAATAGCTGACGTGACATATTTAATCGTTTCTCTCTCCTACGTGTCAAATTTAATGCCCAATTTATCCACGTCACCCAAAACTACGTTGTATGATGCCCCTTTATTTTTCTCTTCAACAATCAAACGGCAACCCGTTTGAACCCTAAAGCCCCTTCTTTCGAAGAACATTAGAGTGACTATCCATTCGAGGGAGAAGACCGAGTGAGGAATAAGACCACTAAGGCAAGGGTGCTCGCACGCGCGATTAAGGCTGAAGTCGAGCTCGTGATGTCAGATTCAACGTCGCTAAGGGTGCGTATAGGAACGTTTTTATTTCTGGGCACAGTTTTTGAATAGGAACGCTTTTTTTGTGTTTTTGTTCTTGGTTACGATTTTTTAGAACAAAAACGCATTTGGTAGGTAAAAAATATATTTTTTTGTCGCGGCGGCCGGCCACTGACGTCAGTGGCAGGGGGCTAGGACTGGTGGCGGCCAACGGCAGTCAAAGATCAGATACAGCGGCGACAATTGGCGAGGATGGTGGCCTGCAGGTGGTGATCGCATCGGCGACGGTGGGTGGTGGTTTCCAAAGTGTTCTAAAAAGTGTTCCAAAATCCAAAAGTAGTTTTTTGTTTTTTCAAAATTGTTCCCTAGCACAAAAGTGGAACATTTTTAAATTATATGCATTTATGTTCTAAAAGTGTTCCGTGAATACCTTTGAAATAGAAACAATCTCCCTAAAGCGTTTCCATACGCAACCTAAGGTGCTTGTGTCACGGGCCGGGAGATTGCAATCGACCTGCGCGGCGACTCGAGCTATTTTGGATGGCTTGAATGCCCGAGCTAAGCCTTCCGCCTTCGTTTCTCCTAAGGATCTTCGTAGATAGAGAAAGCTCTAGAGAGAGACTCTGGGAGTAACTATTTTGATGTTTTATTTGTGAATAATCAAATGAGAATGAGTACTCCATTTATATAGGAGGGAGCCTCAGATTACAACCGTTGATCTCATTTAGATAGAATGGCTACGATTACATCTCCCATTTTCCCAACCATTGATATTGCTACCGACATTAAGTAGGAACTTTCTAGAGAAAGTAGGCCATTACCGACACGCCCTTCCCTAGGAATATTCTAGAAGCTAGTAGGATTTAGTAGAAAACCCTAGAGAAATCCTAGGGGTTCCAAGACACAGTAAGTCTTGGGGAATCTCTCGGCCATCAGCACGACCGATTGGGGCACGAAATCCTCGGCCCGTCACATTCTCCGCCACTGATTCGAGCGTCGTCCTCGGTGCTCTTGGCTCTGGGTCTTTCTTTGTAGTGGAATTCTTCTTTTGGCCGCCCGCATCCTTCTGGAACGTCGGCTTCTTCATGTTTCTATTTTTGCATCCACGAGAGCACTTCCTCTTCGGCTTCGGGACTTAGAGTTTGCAAGGCGCGAACACCGCATCTCGAGTCATCAGCAACTCGGTCTTTGTCTTGACCACATCAATGTTCTATAGCTCCATAAACAGCACATCGATAGGTAGAGTGTTTTGAGTTTGCACGGGCAGCTCCCACTTTTCCTTCGACAACTCCAAAGGTCTTGCTTTATTTTGCTCGAACGGCTTGAACGGCATCTCGACTCTAGTTTTCTTCTCCACGAGCTTGATCGTGTTGATGCTTTTGGCATTTCCCACCCAATTGATCATCGTCACGACCGATGGGCAATTTGAATCAGTAATGATGAGTGACTTGGTTCCAAGATCGACCATCGCTTGAGCCCTATCAAAGAAGTCTATCCCCAACATCAAATCATAGTCGTCGAGCGAAATTACCTCGAAGTCTAGCTTTCCTTTCCATCCGCCGACTTGAATCTTGACGTCTTTAGCTACGTCATTAGCTTGGCGATCTTTTGAGTTCAACGTCTTGAAGTAGTGTTCGTTGGGTTCCACGTCCAAGTCCAACCACCGCGCCGCTTCAGTTGAGATGAACATATTTGTCGCACCCATGTCCACCAAGGCAAGGAGTGTCTTGCTGTGTACCTTGACTTCCACAAAGTTGAGCGTTGACGGTCTGAGTGTTCTCTTCGGCGGTGATTGAGTACGTATCGTGTCAAGTCTTCGAATGCCTCCGAGTTGAGCAAGCTTTGGTTCTTCTTCCTTTTCTTTTTCTTTAAACTCATCCACACCATCTTTCCCAACGATAGAGTAGAGAGTCTTACCATCGTTTCTTTTTGGACACTGTTGCATCCAATGCGCGCCTCCGCATGTTGCACACGGTGACGAGGGAGGATGTTTGAACATGTCCTATGGTTTGATGTAGTTTTGGGGACGGTTGCCCCGATGTATGGAATTTTGACGATCATTTGTTCCACCTTCCTCTATCTCTGAATTCTTTTCGACCACGCCCAGAATCATCATCATCCTTGTGGTCGTTGCCTCGATCCTTCGATCCACTTCCCTTGGGCTTCGAATCAAACTTACTAAAGTCGACTAGTGACTCAACTGCAGAGATTGCTTTTGTGATGCTTTGAACATCATGTCTTTTCAACTCGATCTGCGCCTACGGTTTTAGCCCGTCCATGAACGCTCCGAGAGCCTCTTCCTCACCCAAGTTGGGGATTTGTAGTTTGAGCTTGGTGAACTCTTTGATGTAGTCCCGGAACGAGCCCTTTTGCTCCAGGTGATGAAGTTTGCTACAAGCTTTTTGTACCGCGAACACTGGGCAGAAGTTGTTTTGGAGTTGTTCGGTAAACTCATCACACGTTTCCATGTAGTCTTGATTACCTTTCTTGGCTTCGTCAATCATGAAACGCCACCACAACATAGCTTGATCAACCAAGTATAGAGAAACTGTTTGTACCTTGGCCGCATCGTCTTGGATTCCCATGGTGTCAAATTACTACTCCCTGCTCCATACTCCATGTGAAGTTTTTGTTTCTATGGAGGATCGTTCGCCTTCTAATTCTTTTGGCTGGAGCACCTTTATCTTCGACGCCACCTGGATGGCCAGTGTACCACCCACGGATACAACACTAGCTATGCTGGTTTTGCACAAGACCAGCTCAATCTTGAGCTCTTGGATCTCCACTTTTAGCGCCTCAATCTCGGCTTGGTAGGAGTTGTCTTTTTCTTGGACGCTCAGCTTCAAAGCTTCAACTGCCGCTTCGAGAGCTTCATCTTTCATTTGTAGTGGAGATATCGGTCCGTTGAGGATGATTGTGAAGTCTTCATGGATCTTGTGTCCATTTTGTCGATCTGCTCTTTGGAGTCTTCAAGACCAACGAGCAGCTCTTGCACCGTTCTTCTCATCGAATCGAACCTTTCGGTGAGCACCACCAAGGCATCTAACGATGTTTCTCTTCTTCTTGAAGATTTTCCCTTGGCTTTCTCTTGGGGAGCTTTGTCTTGGGGAAGATCCCCGTCTTTAGCAATATTAGTTTAATCCACAGGGTTAGACATTACCTCGACCAGTTTGATGCTCGTCAATCTCGCGAACAACTCATCTCTACGATGTTCGCTCTGATACCACTTATCACAGATCGGGAGATTGCGATCGACCCGCGTGGCGACTTAGGCTATTTTGGATGGCTGGAGTGGCCGAGCTAAGCCTTCTACCTTCGTTTCTCCTAAGTATCTTCGTAGAGAGAGAAAGCTCTAGAGAGATACTCTGGGAGGAACTCTTTTGATGTTTTATTGTGGATAATCAAATGAGAAGGATGACTCCCTTTATATAGGAGGAAGCCTTAGATTATAACCATTGATTTCATTTAGATAGGATGGCTAGGATTAAATCTCCCATCTTCCCAACCACCAACATTACTATCGACATTAAGTAGGAACCTTCTAGAGAAAATAGGCCATTACCGACACGCCCTTCCCTAGGAATATTCCAGAAGCTAGTAGTATTTAGTAGAAAACCCTAGAGAAACCTTAGGGATTCCAAGACACAGTAAGTTTTGGGGCATCTCTCGGCCATCAGCATGACCGGTTGGGGCACGAAAAACTCGGCCCTTCACACTCGCGTGTGCGATTGAAGAAGACCATCGTCGACTTATGTTCCAAACCCTAAAGCCCTTGCACGACGATCTTCAAGCAGCGCGAGGTGAGTTCAGGAGGTTTTGCTCTCTACGTGTTCTTCTTGAGGTCCTCACAAAGAGATTTAGCCAATGGGTAGATGAGTCGACTACGACGCCTCATCTTAGGTGCGATCCATTTGTTTTCTCAAGGTATTAAACAAATATTGGTGCTCTATGGATTGTCAAACAACTAGCTATCTCAAGGGATTAAACACATATTGGCGCTCTAGGGATTGTCAAATGATGTGCTAGAAACTATTTCCGTTTGCCATCTCAGCCTGAGATAACGAAAGGACTCAATTTAAGCAATTTGATAAGTTTTATGACTTAATTAAATTTTTTGTAAATTTTATGACTCAATTAAATTTTATTGATAAATTTTAGGACTCGTGGTGAACATATCCATTGTGAAAACAACATCCAAAATTAAATAATAATTTTCTCTCTATTTTCAATCGAAGCTATTTTTATTTTTTGAGAAAATACCAAAGAAGTGCCTAAATAACTTTGATTTTTTCAAAAAAAAGCCTGAACTAAATTTTATCTCGAAAAAGGGCCGGAACTCCGTTTTCCTCTTTTTGGTACAAAAGGGCTTGATAAAAGGACAGTTTCGTTTTTCACTGTTTTAATTTCATTTTTAATTTTTTTATTTTTCTATTTGCATTCTCGTTTCTTTTTTTCATTTCCTGTTCCTTTTTCTTTAGCTTTCCCGCCTCCGCTCCTCTGCGTCAGCCTCCTCCCCCGACCCTTCTCCTGATCCTCCTCCTCCTCCGAGCGCAAGCCGTCCGCGTTCAATGCCGCCAACTCCTCACCCGCCTTCAGATTTTGGTAGGTTGATAAATGCTATCTGCTTGAAATGGTAAAAAAAAATTTAAAAAAAAAATCTCAGCAAAGGGTTGAAAAAAATGGTATTAAAGATGACTCAAGGAACTGTAAAAATGTACAAGAAGAAAGGGAGTGAGAACTGAGAAGAGGGTTGTTGAAACTTTCAACAACTCTTTAACTAAAGATCTCTTGCAAATGGACGCGATTGGTGTCTTGATGACATGCCCCATGTTCGCGTATCTCGAGCAAGAATTGGAGAAAAGGTTCAAACTTTACTGGTTCTGGGATTTCCCTTCGCAGCGCCAGTACTTTGACAGCCACTCGGGCTCGATCCGAGTGGTCGTAGGGAACACCAAGCTGGGCATCGAGTCGGAGCTGATCGACGCGCTGCCGAGGCTGGAGATCGTGGCGAGTTACAGCGCGGGCTGGATAAGATCGATTTGGGAAAGTGCGAAGAGAAAGGGATCGGGGTCACGAACACTCCCGAAGTTCTGACCGACGACGTAGCTGACATAGCCATCGCTCTGATGTTGGGCGTGCTGAAGAAGGTTTGTGGGTGCGATGCGTTTGTGAGGGGTGGGAAGTAAAAAGGTGGAGACTTTGGATTAACCACCGAGGTGAGAAATAGAACAGCACTCTCTCCGCCAGATCTCTACGCTCGGACGTCGATTCCCTTAGTCGAGCCAGCGTTTTGGCGACCAGCTCCAGGTCGGACTCGTTGACCCGTGCGCAGTCGAGGAGGGACTTCAGTAGCGACTGCGACGGTTCGATCTCCAGCGTGGTAGAAGCAGAAGACACCCTTACCATGGCTGTGGCCGTGGCCACGTCGCCCTTGTGCTGTCTTGGCGGGGACAACAAGACCCTCGCCGGGTTGAAGTCGAGGGCGGAGGTCTTGGAGTCGGGGGTGCCAATCTGGAGGCGGTGAGAAGGCCAAAGCAGTGAAGGCGGACGGTTTGCGCTCGGAGGAGGAGGAAGAGGCGGTGGACTAGGAGGAGGAGGACGGTCGGGGAGGAGGCTGACGCTGAGGAGGAGGAGGAGGGAAAGTTAAGGAAAAAGTAACAGGGAAATGAAAAAAAAGAAATGAAAATGCAAACAGAAAAATAAAATAAAATAAAAAATTAAAACATTGAAATTTCACAAGGCCCTTCTTTGAACCAAAAAACGCCCTTCGGACCCTTCTTGGAGACCAAGTTTAGTTCAGGCCCTGGTATTTTCCTTTTTTTTTTTTTTATTCCAGCTTCATCTTCTGCTTCAGTCGGTACATCAGCAAATCTCTACTTGAGGCACGCTCGAGTCGCCTGGAGAAATCCATAACTCTCGGAACGCTTCCAAAGCCATCGAATTCCCATTTCTTCCTGGTGAGTGCAATCTTTTCCCATTTCTCGCTTCTTACGACAATCACCAAGTGTTGGTTCTGAATTTTGGCGCAGATGGTATTCATATCGTGTTTTCCTTGTGATTCTGCCTTCGTTTTTCGTTTCTCGGGAGCGGAAATGAGCCTCCTTTTTTTTTTTTTGGGTGGGTGGGTGGGTGGGGTTTATGTCTCCGTTGGCTTTGATGATGTTCGTGGATACAAATCGAACATATGCTTCGCTTGTGCAGAACCATCATTTTGTTTCTTTCCGTTTTACCCTTTTCCTGTTTCCTTCTTCATAGAGAAGAAGCATCCCGGGAAAAGTTTCAGGTTTTTGAATGCTCCTGCTTTTAGCATTTCGACTTTCTTGATTGGCGTTTCAATTTCTTAATGCTATTCGTGATAATGCTCGAGTTTCTGATGGGTTGAAGTGTTGCGATTTCTACGATGCTGATCTGAGCATCGAGTTGGTGTTAACTGTGGCTCGCTTGGGCACGAGAAAGTTGCGGGTTGTAACGTCCGTTCGGTGCACACAACCTGTTTGATGGATGGTCTAACATAAAAAGAAGGCAGTTTTTCCTATCTAAACGTCGGTGCTCTTAGAGCTGCTTCAATTTCGTTCTCTATGTCTAGGCTATAAAAACATTTTATAGATTTGCAGGCAAAAGATTATTTTGGGTTACTGCTTCAATTTTATTATGCACATCTGCACATCTAGGCTTGGAATGTTTAATGGTGTACGGTCAACAAATAAGATAGTAAACCGTATTTTAATTTTTTGAGGACCCATGCCCATAGCTACAATAGTTCTAATTGATTTATACTGTTATGTGATGCTATTAGCATTTCATTCCTACCATAACTAACATGGACCATGCAAGATAATTGATCTGCAGTAGATGATTTGATAATTCCTTGGTTATGCGTCATGCCCATGCCATTCTGTTGCTATGGAGTAAGTATTCTATTGTGGCTGTGTACCATTGCAAACCATCCTATTAGCATCATAGAATGCATCTGCTTGATTTTTGTGTCGGTTTTGGAGTCTGCAGGTGAGACACTGGAACACGGCATTCATCTTCCCTGGAGTATACGTTGCATCAGTGAGAAATTTCGGTTCTTTACATCGATATTATCAGCATCTTCTTCAGATGATTTTACAGAGACTTTGCTTCTCCGTTGCCCGTTTGGACCTCCATTTGCCGGCGTTTTACAAAAGAATTGGGGGCCAATTTACTTTTACCAGGTCAAGTCCAACTTTTTTCACTCAGAACTGTCATAAGCCAACATCTCAGAAGCTCTCAGTGGCTTCTCGTTTTGTTTCATCGAATTGCGAAATGAGTGATGCACGAAGACCCCTTGCTGTACCCATTCCATCCCTTGACAAAGCTGATAAGAACGAATTGCTAAGAGCCCTCGAAGCCTCAGTGGGTTCTTCCTTTAGTGTTGAACCATTGCGCCCTGTCCCAAACCCTTTGATTATCGTCATTAGTGGACCGAGTGGAGTGGGCAAAGACGCAGTCATTAAAAGATTGAGGGAGGTTAGAGACAATCTCCATTTCGTTGTTACTGCGACTAGCCGGCCAATGCGACCAGGTGAAGTTGATGGGAAGGATTATTACTTTGTCACTAAAGAGGAGTTTCTCTCCATGGTTGAAAAGAATGAACTACTGGAGTATGCTTTAGTGTATGGTGACTATAAGGGTATTCCAAAGCAGCAAATACGTGAGTACATGGCGAAGGGGTATGATATAGTGTTGAGGGTGGACATACAAGGGGCACAAACCTTGAGGAGGGTTCTTGGGCAATCTGCAGTTTTTATATTTCTGGTTGCAGAGAGCGAAATGGCACTTGTTCAGCGGTTGATTGATCGGAAGACGGAGACTAAAGAATCGCTTCTTGTCAGAATAGCAACAGCACGTGAGGAGGTCAGACATGTTAATAAATTTGACTATATTGTCGTGAATGAAGGAGGACAGCTAGAGAATGCTGTGAAATTGGTGGAGTCCATCATTGATGCAGAGAAAGCAAAAGTTAAACAAAAGGCTGCTGTGATATAGGGAACATGGATTAGCTTCATTTTCAAGGAAATGTGGATTTGTTACTGCGAGCTTAAAAATCCCATGTCTTTCTTATCGTTCGTCTGCTGTTTGGCAGTTAGCTTATGGAAGTTTTTATGGAAACGTCTGTGATTTATTTGAGAGGATAAGATGCAGAAGGTTGATAAGCTTTCATTTGAGTTTCATTATTCCCATTTGACCTGTTCAGATTCTTGAGGAAGTGGCAGAATGAAATCTCGCACATAGAACAGGCCACGCATATTTTTTTCATCTGATTTGATATTGGAAAAAGAGGTATCTATCTTGTAAAATCATGTATATCTACAGTTTTTGAATGGTATGATTGGTCAATGAAGAGCATGAGAATAAAAAAGAGAATCATCATGGTGAACTCCTAAATAATTGTCGAAGTTATTGAAAAGCCTCCATATCCATCATCTTTCTTGGCTTCCTCAAGGCACGGCATCAGTGAACTACTTTTGCTAAACCTGTTACTCTTTACTTATGGTTAGCTTTCTTTCTCCCCTAGTTCTTCCCTATTATGTTTGCGGTAGCAGCAAGATTTTGGTAGTTAGTTGGACAGCATTCTGTAATGCGTACAATTATTGCTTGGTCCTTTGAGACAGTTCGATGTCCCTGCTTGCGGTTATGTGCAATTTTTGCATTTGCTTTCTGTTCATCTCATTTTTTGCTTTGCGTTTGTCTTGCATCAACCTTCTCCTCCTTGACATGATATATAATGATGGATTTCATTTTGTTTTTTTTTTCGTTTGGTTCTATCTTTTATCCCCAAAACTTTGGGGTATCCCACGATATAAACCCCAGTCTCCTCCCTGTCACCCCGATGCCCTCGCTACTGGGGCGTTTGCCCAGCAGACGCTATAATGTGATGGTTGGTTGCACATTTTGAGGCTTTACTTTTGTGCAATTTGCAATGGCTTATTTTTGAAGTTAGACTGGTGATATTGCGGCCAGCGTGCTCAACCACTTAGCTCATCCATTGCTTTAAGTGTCGCCTCAACGTTAAACAGGACAAGGGTTGTCGGTAGGTATTGGCGAACATGAATTACTTCTGTGCAAGGAACTCTTACCTGATGAAGTTTTGGTTATGTTTGCTTCCGTCGACCAGTACGTTTCGGGGTTATATTTTTTTACTTCTTTTCGGGAGTATTTGATACGAAACATGTAGTTAGGATCAGCTCCATTTAATGGGAGAAGGTTAGTGCATGGCACTGTGTGGTCGACCGCGGTTGAGCCCACGGTGTTGAGCACTACAATGGAGGATTTTACACTCGACAGTAGACTTTAGGTTTCATTTGACGACCTGTGTCAGTACTCTAACAGTAGCAATGGGTCGATTGAGACTGAATCCAGCATCCGCATCGCAATTGTGTAGTAAAAGGGTTCGCAAGGAGGCACCAAGCATCAGTAGCTACATTGTTTGTGGCCAAAATTCTCGTTGGCCTTGCTGTATCCTCTCTATTCTCTAAAAGTAGCCATTGGATAAAGCACTTGGTTCTTTCACAGTCAAAAAATCAGTTCTTTAAGTCGAAGAGAGGAGCCAATGCCTTTCAGATTCTTTGAGGAGGTAAATTTTCCCATATGTTCTTGTAGCTCGCGAACTCGGAGATCTTGTGATGCAGAGGTGGAAGCGTCAAAAAAAGACTCAAAAGAACAAGAAAGAGTAGGGAGAACATAGGAAGAATGCTAGAAGAGATGTCGAGAGCACCAAAAAAGCAATTGGCGTTGGGTAATACCATGAGCAGTCCATAAATTGGTTCCATGTGAAATTTCCCTTAATTTTCTGTCAACATGGCATTACCTCAACAGAAGGTATCTATAATTGATGATGTGGAGTCAAGTTCAAGTAAAATTGATTTTCAAAAAAAAAAAAAAAAACTCCTCCTTTTTCGCCATAGGCGGCTCCACTACGCTGGCCATTACCACTATTGTCGTCCCCCGGCGTCTTCGCATCATGCCTCTCCACCATCAATCGCATTGCCGACCCTCGGCACCTGGCTCGAGCCCATGAAATTTGGCAATAATGAATGTTGCGTACAAAACTTGCAAGCGGTGACTACCAAGCTAGATCGATCGATTTTGTCAATTATTTTTCTTTTTATTTATTTATGTATTTATTTTCTTTCTTTCTTCCTTTCATTTGGGATTTTTCCTTGGAGGGGAAAGAGAAAAGTGGCGCGGATAAGATGGAATTCCTCAACTGGCCCAATCGGCTTTGCAAGGGACACGACCCCGAAAGCTGGTCATAATCACCACGCGCAAAAGCAACCTTTCCGGTCCAAAGCCTCACTTTTTCAAGGGGAAAAAAAGGCGAATTGGCATTCTATGGAAATTTAATGTCTAATCTAGAAAAGTATTTTCACAGGAAAAAAAATAAAAAAATAAAATCTCGAAAAGCATCACATTTCAGACACCGACCTCCTTCGAGCAAAAATTAGGGGTATGAATTGAATTTTAAAATCTAGGAATATCGATCTTGTTAATTTTACTACATATTTTTTTGTCGCTGTAAACTTAATTTTCGATAAAGTAAACTATTTTTCGGTGTTTGTTTGTGCGGAAAACAGGTTGAAAAAAAAATGGTTTGATGACACTTCATAGTAAGTGAATTAACTAAGGGTAGCTTTGTATCGTTAAAAATGATATGTAATGACTCACAAAACGAAATCAATATGTTCATTGTCTGTTCTATAATCCATCAAAATGAAAGGAATTGCAAATGAATTACGAAAAGAGCTACGAAACGATGTCCCTAAAGTGTAATATATGATCGTGCTTTTGGGGAATGTTGAAGAATATGACCATTAGTTCCGTTTATTTCACGGAAAACGAGTTTTTTGGAAAATATTTTTCAAAATGTAATCGTTTATATCTCTTGACAAAATGGATAATTGAATTTTTTTTCATTGTCTATGAAAATAGTTAGGTATAAATTATTATCGATGATGAAAATATTTTTGATTGATTAATTTCTCTAAACGATATAAGCGATCACTTTTTGAAAAATATTTTCCAAATTGATCATTTTTCATAAAACAAACGAAGCCAAATGAAGAATATTCAGGAGATGGTAGGCAAGATTTATTGAGAAAATGGATCCGACTTATTGGAAAAAAAGGAAAAATGGAACAAATTTGACGAGAGATAGAGAACCGAAAAGATTGGAAATAACGAAGCGGGGAAAATGATTTCCTTCTTTCCAAAACCCAGGCCTATTGTTTCAAGGCCATGGAGAAAACTTTTCGACATCCCAACTTCAAAATTTCAAAAGCAATTTATCGACAATAATTTCACTAGACAAGCGGGACCCTAAGAACCAAAGAAAAGAGAGAAATAGAACATGTGTTGGAAACACTCTTGTTTTTTCTGATTCCTGTTCTTTTGTTTTGGGAAGAGAAAAATAACATAAATTTGCTTGGTAACGAAGCTAATCAGTGGTTAGGGAATAGATTTGGAAAAGAAACAAGAGGCGAAAAGAATTCACTTCTCCATTCCTGAAAAGAAAAAGAAATATTCTCTTCTCATAAATTATACTCGAAAGCAGAATCATTACCAAATAGAACCTTAGGTTACGTTTGGTAGTCAGATAAAAGTCGGAATATGATAAAATTTATCATATCCTGTGTTTGATTTCTAATCAGAATAGGATATAACATGATATAAGGGGAATATAATCTAGATATAATTATCTTAGAGGGGAGGTAGGATAAAGGTGGATATGATTTTTTTATTTATTTATGATATAAAAATTATTTTTCTGAATAAAAAACTTCTTATATAATAAAATTAAAATATTAATTGTTTTTAAATAAATTTAAATTCTAATGTTAGAAAGAAAAATCAAAATAAAAAATACTTTTCATTTTTATTTTTTATAAATTATTTTTATAATTTGATTTCTTTCTTCTTTATAATATATAATTTATATATGTATATATATATACACACACACACACATACTTAGTATCTATATCATTACATATTTTAAGTATAATAATATAGTTTGTTATTTAATGAAAAAATTTATTAAGAAATGATGGAATGGAGTCAAAATAATGATAAAAAGAGATTTGTAATTAAAAAACAAGTAAAAAATGAAGTAGAAGAAACTAGATTTTAAGTAAATATATTCAAACTTGAAAATAAATTTTTAATTCTCGAAAATAAGGAGTAATAAAATTTCTAAAAAAAACTAGCACCTTTATCTTCGCCTTTTATATCTCTAGTTCATGTGGAAGTTTCATAATTACTTTGTAACCTTTTAGTTTATTATAAAACTTTATGAAAATAGCGAGATAGTTGAAACATACTCTCCTTATTAGCTTTTTGGTTCACAACAAAAGTCTAAGAAAAGTAAAAAGATAGTTAAATCTCATTCTCCTCCATAACTTTGTGTTTTATATTGAAATTTAACTAATGCCGTGAGAAAGACAAAATTTTTCAGCAAAAGTAGAATGCTTATGTATATATATATATATTACTAGATTCAGCAGTGAATTACAAAATATTCTTGTATTTTTTGCTTGTGCTTTTTCAAATTCATTTTACATCGATATATCGTATATATCAAACAATGAATATGTTATGACATGAATATATACAGTTCTATTACTACGATTCACCAAACACAAGATATGATATAATAAAATCTCTAGTTTTCATATCATATTATATCTAATCCCATCATGGTTAAAAATTCAAGCGACCAAACGCAGCCTTAGACTAAATTGTATCGACTTCGACACGCAACACGACATGACACGACACATTGACGCGTCATTACTCAAAAATAGAGAATTTCGACACATTGAGATAATATTGTATATTAGATATGCATTTTTATATAAGCATGATAATTTATCAAGTATATACGAAAATACCAATCACGATTAGATTTTTTTTTTGCTGGCTGCATATATTAATTTTGGAATGGCTGTATATATGACTTAAGCATATGTATTTTTTTATAGATTCAAATTTTGACCCTTAACTTATTAAAAATGTTTAAAATTAACTCCATGCATGTCAAAATGGCATGTCAGGATATCAAATTCATGCGATGCTGACGTATTTGGAGCGTTGATCATATGTCGATTGCATGTTAGAGGGTCTTGAAGTATCGAACACGAGACGAAACATTACGAAAGGCTCCAAAAAGTATCGGCGCTTCCTAGCCCTTGCAACCCCCTCCTCAATAGGGTTTTTATTTTCTTGTGCCAAAAGGGATAGAGAGCATTCTGGGCCCCATGTAGAGCCTTTAGCTTCACACAAGAAAACTCAGAAATAATTTTTCTAGACACGTCCCCCCCACAACCCCCCCCCCCCCCCCCACCCCCAAAAAAAAAAAAAAAACTAATTAATTCGCCTAATTACTCACAACATGACATGACAATTCCCTTTTATTGATGAGGGACGAGGACGACAAGCAAAGAAACAAAAAAACGCGGGACATAGGGAGGAAAAAGTCAAAATTCCCAAGTGGCCATTGGCCTTTGACATTCCTCTTGAAATTCTTTGATTTTGCCGACTAAGATAATGATTGATTCATGAGCTGCGATTTGCATGGAGATTTGCGTGATCTTTAGGTTGGAATTGGATGGAGGCTGACTGATACGTCCTAGGAACTCCTTAGCTGGACAAGAAAATAGTTTTTTCTTCATCAGGGGTGATTAAATTATCAAGAGCACCGTGTGCATGTCAAAGGGTTGATTAGGGTTTGAACAATAAGAAAAGTAAACGCGTGGCAAGATGGACTCAAAAGCCACAAATCAAACTTGATGATTGGAAAACTTTGCAAAAAAAATTAATTATTCTCATGTTACTGTGAAAAATATCTACATCGGTGCTATGCAGGAGAGTCGGCATTTATCATTAGCGATTTCCAATCAAAATTGACTGGATGAACTCAATCGACAAGAAGTAAAAAAAAATTATGACTAATTGGCAAGCTTGAGCGGTTTAGGATTGAATTGGCACAATTGTAATATGTTTAACACTTTTTAAAGTAATTTCTCCACGTCCGAGCCCTCGCCCCATGGGGTTTTATTCCGACAATTTGTCTCCTAGTTAATCTCAAAACCTCATGTTGCCTCGAAAACTGTGAGTACTCGATCAGTGCCAATCTGCCACATGCACAAGGTATCGACTCAGAACGGAACTCACATGATCCCGAGGATGAACTACTATGGTTGAAGACCGCATCCTTGCCTCCATCGGTATCGGAACCCAGGCCGGCCCACGATTTGAGCAAGGATCACGTGAAACTTAGGGATTGCATTACATAATGTAAAATTGAGTATGTAATGCAATGAGGATTGACCATGGGATTTGCATGATATCCAAAGTCTATTAGTCTCTAACCCAATTTGTTTCATCAGTTTGGTGTACATAAAAAGCTCGTTTCGAGAACTCCCACGTTTCCTTGTCCGTCTTCTGGTCCTCCTCGTTCCCATGAAATTGTCACCACAAAAGGAAAACATCGCCGCCCTCATAAAGTGAAAAAGGTGGCAACGACTGGCGATGAATCTAACTCGGAACATTCTCGTATGCTTTCTGGTCATGCAAGAGAAGTCATTGTGTGGACTCAACCCCAATGACTGATAACAATTCTAACTCGGAAAGCACAAGTTCCACGCAGCTTCTCCGTCGTGATCGGCTGATCGGCTTCGCCTACACATCATCGGTAAAACGGGTCTATCGATCGAATGTTTGTATGCCCCGGCCCGATGAGGAAACGAAAGGGAAAGGGCGGATGAAGATTGTCGGCCAAGAAGAGGGAGGGATAAGCAACAGACATAGCTTCCTGGGAGAAGTCGTGGAAGCACAAGGAACTTATGGTTACTCTTCCCCTCCACGCCACAAACGTGCCTCCTAAGCTCAGTCACCCAATCTCCTGCGCGTTATAAGAGCTCCAATGCACTTGCTCCTTTCCCAGTGAAATCTCAAACCGGCATCGACTTCCCATACCTGAGCTTGTACAGGCACTCACCGACTGTGTTGATCGGTCGATCTTTCTCTGTCCATTTGTCTTGGAACCGAGCATCTCGTTTCCAGGACTCCACATTAAGCTGGTCAAATGGATCAGTGCGGCTCGCTGGAGAGCGAAGGCAGTGTCAAGTTGCAGATTTCCGAGCTTTGCAGGCTCGGCGGGGCTTGCAGCTCGAGCACCACCATCTTCGAGCCACGGAACAGCATCGAGAAGAGAGACAGCAGCAATGGAGAATCTGTTTCTCCAGGGAAGCCGCCAGCGTTCTGCGCGCCGGAGAAGAAACTCACTCTGTTCGCCCTTCGCCTTGCAGTGTTCGAGAAGGCCGCGACCGGCCTAGGGACGCTCGGGTTCATCTGGGCGACCGTGGTCCTCCTTGGTGGGTTCGCCATCACTCTGGATAAAACCGACTTCTGGTCCATCACCATCATACTGCTGATCGAGGGGACGCGGATATTCAGCCGCAGCCACGAGCTCGAGTGGCAGCACCAGGCCACTTGGTCGATCACCGGCGTGGGCATCAACAGCTTCCGAGCGATCAAATCGAGCTCCCACTCTCTGGTCAAGAGCTTCAAGGCCGCTTTTCTCCCCATTTCGTCTGCGGTTCAGAAGAGGAGCCAGCAGAGCAGGGAGTTAGCGGCACAAATTGCAGGATCACCAAACACGAATGGTATCCACCGTAAACCGACACGGATGTGGATATCTGCCGACGTCCCGCTCCTACCTTACGGCAAATGGGTGTTCCTCTCCAGGAATGTGAGCAAGCTGCTCTACTGGCTTCAGCTCCTATCGGCAACAGCCTGTGTGGTCCTTTCCCTAATGAAGCTCATCAAGCACAACTACGGCGAAGTCGCAAAAGGCGACACCGACAAGAGGAACCGGAAAGCTGCCCTGACCATCTTCTACTCGCTGGCCCTGGCTGAAGCCCTGCTGTTCCTGATGGAGAAGGCCTACTGGGAGTTGAAGGTGAGCTTCTGCAAGCTCCTTGAGGAGGTTACCCGGGAGTGCGAATTGAAGAAATCCGGCCTCATAGCCGTCCGTCGCTTCTTCTACGACTCCTACTCACGGTGCATTAATGGGAGCATCTTTGACGGGTTGGGAATGGACATGATCACCTTCTCCACGGAGCTGCTCGACTCGAACTCCCCGGACGAGCAGCTCATTGGGGTGAGGATCCTCTGCCAGTTTGCAACGAACAGCCGGTTCTCCGACGACACCCTCCGCAAGATCGGGACGAATATATCCGTGATTGAGCGGCTCGTCGAGATGCTGAACTGGAAGGACCCGCAGGAGGAGGAGATCAGGTGGTCGTCTGCGGAAATACTGTCGAAACTCGCTGGGAAGAAGCGGAATGCGCTCCGAGTAGCTGGAATCGCCGGCGCGATGGAATCGATTTCATCGCTCCTCGAGACTAGCCGGTCCTCCACTGCCTCGCCGGACGAGATCGCGGAGAAGAGGGTCGTCTCATCGTCCGCCGCTTCCGACGGCCACGCGAGCTACGGCTCCGATACATTCAACCAC
The DNA here is from genome assembly GCA_028455895.1 of Rhodomyrtus tomentosa. NCBI lineage: Eukaryota > Viridiplantae > Streptophyta > Magnoliopsida > Myrtales > Myrtaceae > Rhodomyrtus > Rhodomyrtus tomentosa. Next base: position 38,571,826 of record JAPCWY010000003.1, on the reverse strand, counting down.
CTAGGACTTCTAATACTGAAGAAATTAGCGCGCGACCACGACAATTGCGGCAAAATTGGGAACACGAGAGGGCTGTTGCCGAAGATCATCGACCTCACGCACGCCGACGAGAGGGTTTTGAGGGACGCGAGCGTCACGAGGTCGCGGGTCCTCACCGTGAAGCGGTCGCTCCAGGTGGTGAGGATGCTGGCGAGCACGGCGGGGGCGACCGGGAACCAGCTCCGGCGGGAGATATCGGAGATCGTCTTCGCGATCGGGAACATCCGGGAAATTCTCCGGTACGGTGAGAGGTATCCGTCGATGCAGAGGCTAGGGATCGAGATCCTAACCAGCCTGGCGCTGGAGGAGGACGCGACGGAGCAGATCGGGGGGACAGGCGGCCTGCTGAAGGAGCTGCTGAGGATCTTCCTCGACGGCGGTGGGGAAGAGGCGAAGGGGGCGGAGGAGGAGGAGGAGGAGGAGGAGGAGGAGGAGGAGGAAGGGACGAGGGCGAGGGTGGCGGCGGGGGAGGCGGTGGCGATGCTGGTGCTGGAGAGCGAGAGCAACTGCCGGAGGGTGCTGAGGCTGGGCCTGCTGGAGAGGCTCGTGGCGGCCCTGGACGCGCCGCTGCTGAGGGTGAACGCGGCGAGGATTTTGAGAAACTTGTGCGCATTCGGCGGCGACGGCTGCTTCGAGAAGCTCAGGGGCGCCACTGTTGCCGCACCCACGGTGAGCGTCTTCTTGGTCACGGTCAACTTCCATTATCCAATTTTTTTTTTTTTTAACTTAAAAAATAAAAAATATTTTAATTAATTTTCTCACGAAGTTGTGTCCGGAATTCAGGTTCTGAAGGCAATAATGTCCGATGAGAACAAGCCGCAAGAGGTGATGATCGGACTAGCATCCCAAGTCTTCAAATACATGACGAGCGGGGAGTCGAGGGCCATGTTTGAGAGGGCCGGAGTACGAGAGACCGAGCTGGCCGACACCCTCGTCCAGATCTTGAAGAAGTACCCGTACCCGCCTGTCAAGGTGCCGAGGATACGGAGGTTCGCCATAGAGCTGGTGATCTGGATGATGACGGACAAAGAGACGAACGTGCTCACTTTCAAGGATCTTGAGATGGAGAGAGAGCTGGAGCACGTGTTGGAGACCACGTCGGAGGTTGAGAGCTTCAACATCTTCTCCGGCACGGTAGGCGTAAGCCGGCACCACATGACCATTCACTCTTTGGTTGAGCTGGCATTGAAGCTTTTGGCGGAGGGCTAAATTATAGTGAGAGAGATTGTAAATACCCAAGTATATATACAAATGAGCGGAGATTCTTTTGTTGGCAACATGTTGATCTTGTTTTCTAAGTGTGATTGATTAAATGATTCAATACATTGAAATTCTCGACGCACATCTTACGTTGCCATCATCTCACGACCCTGCTTAGACGACGACGCCAACTTGGCGTGAATGATTCAGAAATATGATCTAAGATACTCGCAGTGTAAGTGCAAAGGTTGACGGCTTTTCGCCGAGACAAACAGTCGTAGAGAGCGAGTTCACAGGTTTCGGAGAAGAAGCGAGGGCGGGCCAAGCGGCACTGTGTTCTGAGAACTCAGGACAAGCTCAGCTTCCCGACATGGCACGGACGATGATGAGAGAAACGATGCATCAGATGGTTGTGTTGTGACGACAGCAAAGATGGGTGTCATTTTGTTGGAGGCGAACTGAAATGGAGAGCGAAATTAGAGGTCTTAGAGAAGAAGTCAGGGGTGGCCAAGCAGATTTGCCAGCGGAAATTGGAGAACTTTAGGACGAGTTTGGTCTCTCAATCAGACGGATTTCTGCTTTGTCTAGATGGGAGCTTCTAGTAGTCATGTTACTGTCTATATGACCCTTCAGCTGGTTGTGAGTGTAAGGAATCGCTCATCTGAGCTAGCTTTTGGTTCTCTGGGTCAGGCTTTGCGGCCGCAAGGTTTTTGTCGATTCTGAGCTGCCTCAAGGCCAAGGCTCGCGCTCATCTCCTCCTACTTTTGCCGCTCAGATCACTTTCGGTAAATACTGTAGAGCGTGACTATGATGGCCAAGCATTGCTCGGCTCGACTTTTGTGGAGGATGATCTTGAATTATGAACTTGCGGTCTCTGAAGGTGAAAAAGGTCGTTTCTGGAAAGAGTCTGGGATTGGATGAGCAAAAACCAAAGATAAAGCGGTCTCTACGGTACAACTAGGGAGTTATATTATGTCACAGAAATGCGGGTGCGGTGGGCGTTGCCGGTCGTTTCATCCATGTTCCAGTTTGCAGTAGCTTCCTATTGCATCGCACAGAACGTCCAGGAAAAGTTCTTTCTGAGCGTTCCTTAATGAAGTTGACGCTGCAATTTCTGCTCCCATAATACAGCAGAACGTTCCTCGGACTGCAGCATTCTCCATTCAAGGCCTAACTGGACGAACTCTGGAATGCAAAAACATCGACCGAAGCTGTCCTAACGCCCCCAGGAACATATTGCGCTCCCCTAATGCTAAGATCCTAGTTTGCAGGACGGTCAAATCCTAGCATTTGCTGCAGCTCATTTCATGTACTGTCGGCACAAATAAATCAATAGGCCTTTAATGGAGGTTCACAAATTTTGGAAGCCTGGCAAAGTTAAAAAGGGCAAATATTTCCCTCGATCATGGTTCATGAATCAGGTGCCATCGCAACAACAGGATTTCATGGAGATGGAACTCACATAATCAATCATTGCGATTACCCCGGTCCATGTGGACCTGGGTCTTGGCAATTGCCTGCCACTTGAAACTGAATATTATTCAGATCAACCAAGTACTGTAAAGGCGGCATTGTCCGGAGAAGGAAGAAACAGACTAGACTAGATCTCATAATATGAGCTTTGTTTCAAACATGAGCTATCATGCATCCGCACTGTAATCATTTAATCTCATCTGGTTGCTGGCATTCAATGAAAACATAAGAAAGGAGGGCTAGTTATACACCACCCCGCTGGAATGTTAAGCATTGTCAAGACGTGTGAATTTGTCCCCTAAGGAATCCAATCAATAAGCAAATACAAGGTTTCTTGTCACTCACTCTATCAACCAATCACTAGTTCATTGATGGAATGCATGTATGTACAAAACTTCCTTCACATCCTTCTTTTTCTTTGTATTTTCCTATAAATCTTTACAGCCCTACACCCATTGTTACTTGGTAGTTACAAAACAATGCCAACAATCAAGAAGATGCCTATGGCATGTGCACAAACCCAATCTCAAAAAAGAAAGAAAGAAAGTAAGTTCGACTCCACTTCACCGATTGTTCCTGAAGAGGCCGAAGTCCCAACGACGCATCAAACCGTCCATGATGTTGCTGGAAGGATTCCGAACAACAGTCAGAGTAGCTCTTGTGTTGCCCGACATATCTGTATCCAAGGGACACTGGATGCTTGTTGGCCCTTCTGTACCAACAGAAGCAGCCTTCTCGACACCTAATTCTGTCACTTGTTGAGCATTTTCAAGCGGATTTTTCGACAATGAATTTGTATCACATTGAATTGCAGAGGGTGGGTTATCACATGACGGACTGCTCGATGGCGTACTCGTATCAGGAAATGCATCAAAAGCGTGATTTTGACGATTGATTTCTGATGCGGAGGTGGAAATGGAATCAGTTTTTGAGGCCTCTGACAGCTCCGTAGTGGAAGAAGTAGCCTGACCATCCTTCTGGAAAGACCCGAAAGATTCAATACTCGTGTCGGGCAGTGGATCATTTTCACTGTAATGTCTCATTTCCAGGTCCTTTAATGACATCATGACGGCTTCCATCAACATCTGAATATCCAATGTAAATAGTCAGTACATCTACTTTTGAATTTGGAAAAAACACGAGAGGACACGTTAGAACACCTTTTCTTCCTCTTCCACAGTGCAAGGAAAGCCTGTCGGGTCATCAAGCTGGTATTCCACATACTCGTCATCTTCTTCTGTTGTCGGAACGTGGGGACCACAGGGTTGACCATTGGACAGCTCAAAATTGATCATTTTGGAAGACGATGAGCGGGTATCCTCGTCAACCATTGCATCCTACAGCAAACAATTACTGAGCTTTGTACATATAACTAAATAAATCTTTTTCGTCAGACAATTATTCCTTCTAACTCATAGAACTATTTTCTCCCTAGATTGAAACTTAAGGATTAGAATGACAAGTTGCCCGTATAATTGACTCGGAAAGTGTAAGCTTTGAGATGGAAAAACGAAAAGGCAACAACATACCTCTGTCCTAGACTGGTGGTCTGCTTCTGGGATATCAGAAGGAACCTGAGCACAAAATTGGATGTTAAGGCAAAGCATAAATACTGATAATAACTATACTGATCTTAAATCATGCTACAAATGCAATCCTCTTGTGCTACAAATGCAATCAAACTGTTGAGACTTACGCAACCTTAGAAGCAAATGTCCCAGTCCAAATGGACAGTTGATACAGTTATCTGGATCAGGATCAGGGTTTATTACAGCTCATAACAAGCGGATGGATATGCAGTGAGCTATTTGTCCTGATAAAATATGGATATGGTTGGTCAGTGGGCTGCTAGGGTTGTGTTACTCTTTGGAGTACTTCTTTAAGGTCATTCACAATGTAATATATGAAACTACTCGTTTGTTTTTGGTTTGAAATTGCAAAGCAAATTATGATATGGAGAACTTCAAGTTCCTAGTTATTTTCTATTGTACATATTATGATTTCAAGAGAGACAGGCAGAAAAAAGATTCAGAGGCAACATTTTTACTCAATGACTTAACGAAAGAGTACATAAGATGGCTCTATTAGAGACACGCAAAAAACCCTAATTACCTTGATTAAGACTCAACTACTAACTACAGACTAACACCACTAAGTTTACTTCAACACTCCCCTTTAAGCTCAAACATCTAGCTTGCAACTGACGGATAAAATTTTCTTCAACAATTTGCAACTCAAGCGCCATGTAAGCCAAACCTGACACTACATAATGGAAGTATATAATTGAACTGGATTTGACATCATGACAATTGTGTAAGCAAGACCTTACAAACTGAATGTAATCCACATCAACACTGGATTTGATAACAGAGCTGAAGTTACAAATTGAACTGGAAAGTTGACACCTCTCTCTTCCTAAAACAAGGATAAAATCGTGTGAGAACCTGACTTCAAGAATTGTGGCAAATAGAATTGCATCACCCCACGGCACTAGACTCTAGCCTCTCGACAAAGAAGCGCTGGAATCTGGCGCTCACAGTAGCCTGGAGTCATAACAGCGACTTTTTTTTGTCGATGATGCTCATACTTGAAGATGAGTCTCACCACAGAACATTTACAATAGAGGTTGTAAAAGTTTCATAGTACCAAAATCTGGAAATTTTGCTTAAGACCACTTCCTGTAGCCTCTTCTCTTTGTTTATGGTGAATTGAAATACCACACTAGCCTAAAACCAAACCAGAAAGCACATAAACAGAGCTCTTCACTGATATGGACTAGCAAAAGGATGATTACACAGGAGAAGGATTGACGACAGCAAAGAACATGAATGAGTAACGAGTGCATGATAGAAAGGAGCCCGACCAGCAGAGTAGTCGCTAACAGAGGCTGAAAGAACGACTCCCCTGATTACAAACAGAGGCATGTCACCGACCATGCGGGAGAAAAGCTAAGGATGACGAACGATGAGGCATAGATTGGGCTCGACGAGGACAACAGAATCTTGACAGAAACGAACATTGAAAGCACAGGATATGCTTGCCACTGACAAAGGTGGAGGATAGGATTGCTATAATGCCAGAAGGCTGACAGAGATGACCGAGAGTGGACAGACCCACAGTGGAGAGAGCCCGTGACTGATAAGAAGATGATAGCTGAAAGAGCATGGGTGGTTTGATTTGACTTGATCGAAACCTCCAAGCTGACAAGGCAGATCAAGGTGGACAACGAGTCATGAAATCAGAGCAGGAGACAGGAGGCACAGTTTTGATGGTGTCGATCAAGGAAGATGGTACAAGGAGCATGACATTGACGAAGAATAGACCTTTTTGTTTTTCACGGGTGGAAAGAAGAAACAAAAGCTAAGGTTTTACTTTGGGCACCTCTCTCCAGATGGCTCTAATAGCATGTAATATCCTACTAACTACTGACTAACACCACTACATATACTTCAACATCTATGGTTCCAAAGCCCGACACTAGGATAAAGCTGTAGAACCAGTTTTAGAATAAGCTAGCACAATCTAATTTATGTCCCTATCCTTCAAGTACATTGGGCCGACTGAATTGCCAATTTATGTATGGAATATAAATCCACCAAAACCACGAATGATGTAAGTGAATCGTGGTTTGTCAGGCTTATAGTGATTCCGATAAAACCGCAGCAACATTGACATGACATAAAGTTGGATATTGGTACGAATTGTTTTCTTTGAGGGAGAAAGGAACAGGGTAGATGACGTTTCATGGACTATTCAGGACAATTAACAGGCACTATGATTGCATATTTAGCACGAGAACAGCACATGCTTATCGAGTGTGTTACTTTCCATTCATGAATTATCATCTCTAAACATAAGAGCAAAATGACACAAGTAATTACGGACCTCCATCCGACTCATAGGCCTCCTAGTACGCAATTGTCTGATGGCATCAGCTGTACTTGCATCCGATCCTTCAATAATTATTTCACAGAATCAGAGAATCTAGAGGGCCCACAATTTTCCAGCTAGGGAGAGAGAGAGAGAGAGAGAGAGAGAGAGAGAGCATAATATGCTGAAAATAACTGTCAATAAAATCATCAACAAAAAAAGTGCTAATCAAACTTGCCTTGAGACGCAGATGAAGGTTCATGGGCATGACTGGCTTCATGCACACCACTCCAATCTCCCTGCAGAAAATGATTCAACCCTTGTTAAAGATCTGGGTGGACAAGAATTGAAACCTTGACCAAAGGAAACTAAGAAGAGGTTGTTTGCATTTGCATTTACCTTACCAAAGTAATCAAGCATAGGTTCAAAATATGTTCCTGCCACCTCATCCTCTGGAGGTTGCAGAACATTGTGGAAAAATATATTTATTGAATCAAAATAAAACTGTGGACGAGGAGAGTTGTGGTCACCCTCAAACTTGATGATATTCTTGTCTCCCTGAAAAGACCATGTTAAAAAGCAAGCCAAAGGTGGTACACCCATTAGTGCTGTATAAACAATAACAATAGCAAGGGAGAGGCAACATGGGAGGCATTCAACTTTTTGTCCTTAAATAAAGACCCAGAAAAAAGCAACTGGAAATCCAAGAGGCGAATTCAAATAACATATCATTCAGTAGTGTCGCAGCGGAAAGAGTTATATCTGGACAGAAACTACATGACCGAATAAGCTGCAGCTAAAGGCTTGGATTCCAGAAAGTCCCTGAACTTATCCTCACACAAGATTCTATAGCGTGTAAACCTTGGTAAAGCAATTATCCCGTTCGTGAGAGTCCTATCAATTTCAACATGTCAATTAGTTGAGAAGACTTCATCCAATTGATAGTATTTATGGTCCAGCCTTATTTTTCCAGAGTAAGATAACCTCGTTAAACGGCAGCAGTGAAGAGAGCATTTCTTCCAACTCCTTTTAATTTATTGGGCCTTTTATATTTGATTACGATTCTGACCCAAAAAAATTATTAGCTAGACTATCACAAGTTAATTATGCTATTTATACGTATTCATTGTTTAATGTGACAAGAATATTCTGTAACTGACATTTTTAAGGTGGGAACTGAATCCTTGACATTAGACTAGAATGCATACTTTTCTCTAAAGTCAACACCCTCCATCTGACTTTTTTAAGGTGGCAACTGATTCCTTGATGTTAGACTAGAATGCACACTTCTCTCTAAAGTGAACATGCTCGGTCCACTTTCAGTTCACATGACAGACAAGCATTTCTAACCAAATGCTAACAAGAATGGATTTCGGTGAAGTTCGCCCCACTTTTTGTTGAAGTTAAATGAAGTGCTTTCTAAGGATAATTAAAAGTGATTGTATTGTGATTTTTAAAGATATAATTACAATCCTTGCTCAAGGAGCATATTCTTTATACTAATTTGAATTGACGTTACCATGTAAGCTTCGAATACTCGATCTGAGTGATGGGGATGTATGAAATCATCTTCAATGGCATGTCCCAACAAAGCTGGAACAAAGCAAGACTTGGCAACCTAACATAAGCAAACCATGAAAAAATCATTCAATGTAAATGGCATTGCATGAAGAACATTTTTGTTATAACAAGAGATTAAATAAGGTATGATTCCTTATATTGTGTCAAAGGAAAACCATCACTATATTTTCCACACAAATTTCATTACTTAGATTAGTTTCCAGTCATTTTAGATCCTTGAGTATTTTGGAACAATGTCCATAGAAAGGTTGATCATTCAAGAGAACAAAGAGGTGTCACTAGCAGCTTCCATGTGGGCAACGTTATAACTAGAATATCTAAGAAGAAATTTGTGAAGCAAGTAAAAATTTAAGATATTCAACTGCCACTTCATTTTTGTATTAGTATTAAGAGTCCTAAGTTTTGTGCAGGACCTGCATGAAGTTATTCATTATTGGTTACAAAAAGAACCTCAAAAGCCTTTGCCAGAAAAAAAGATATAAGAATAGTCTTCCCGATCAAAGAGTTCTCTCTCCATGCAAAAAACCAAGACTTTCGCATATTGATTATAGAATGAACTAGTAGATATCAAAATGGGTTAATCAACTACATCTGAACGGAGATCTCAATTACTATCTCCTCCCCACATGGGAGGGGAAACATTGTGGGGGAGACATGCAAAGCACGTGCTAAGAATCAAGCCATGCTCGCGCAGATAGATCCATTCTACCATGTAGATCTCACATGCATCATACAAAATCCATTCTCATTGGCAGAAAGCAAAAGTATAGTCTCTTAATAAACGGTTTGTTGAAGGTAGACACAAACAAAGTCGACCATTTCTTCGCTAATAATTTCTAAAAGTGAAACTATACATGATTTCAATTCAGGCTCTATAGAATGAGGCCCAAAGATTTTATAAACTAATCAGGCGGCATATTCTCTGCCATTAATAAAGTCAGGAAGTGTTGAAAGTAAGAAAAAGTAGAGTGAAAACCAAAAAAACAAATATATATGTGACAGAGAAAAGGCCGGGTAAGTAGAGAAACCTTGGATAAGCTAAATATGATGAGTACAACTGGAATTGGCAAATGACCGCTGGAAAAGACGAGCATTAATAACAGCAGATTAGAACCTTTATGGTGTTGAGATCCACAATATCAAATTTTGCCTTTTTTTGGATTGCCCTTCGCATGTACTGGACAGCAAGCTTGACCTAAGATAAGCCAGATGAGAGACAGAGGTCAAGAGACAAAGAATATTGGTTAAAAAGTTATGCCAAGAAATTACTGAAATACACGCCTCAACAACTGAATGATGGTCTGAGTTTGAACATGACAAAAGCCCGCAAAAGTTGACATAGCGATCATGTTCAAGTAATCTTTTTGTAGTTTGGCATAAGTAGTCAGTGGCAAATCAAAGCCTTCTCAATGGCAATTATGAAATTAAACCCCCATAACATAAAGATACTAATTACAAGAACTACAGCCAAACACAAAAGGGTCCTTTCAAAGCTACGCCATGTTATGAAAGAAGTGACAAGGAAGCTATAAGTAATGCAACTATGAATCTCATAGAGAGTTCGATCCAACTGAATCAATTACATATCAGTTCCAAACCAGAGGCATGTTATGGTAAAACTCATTGCCGTTTCCCTTTGGCAATCTCCTCATCAAGATAATCACATTACCATTTCTAGCTCTGATTTTATGAGGTCCCGTAAACCTCCTTGTCAAGAATCCCATAAGTTTGTATTCATGAACATCTGAATATTCACTCATTATTGGAAACAATAGATTACCCTCCAACCACAGAGCCCAATGGTCTGGCATGTTTATGTCGTGTCTTCAAGACTGACCAATATTGTTCCAGAAGAAAGATAAATATGAAATAAAACTCGAAAAAGAAGGCCACGTACCGTAAAGCCTAAACACTCAAGCCGTGTAAATGCCATTTAACTTGTTATGACCATCTAATAAGTATAATCTCTTCAGTTGTTTATAGAGTATGCAGAAACAGAACAGACAATCAAATTGCGCATTTCGCTGCAATGACACTGAGAAGTAGCATCAAAGTTACAACAGTTAACATTAACTAGTATGATCACCATCATTAGTTCTCCACTAGTCACAATTGCGAAATCTAAATTTCTACATCCACCTATATCATATAAGGAGAAACATCAAGGGTGGTGTTTACTACTTTTCCACTGGTCACTATTGAGAGATCTAAATTTCTACATTCACCTATATCATATGAGAAGAAACATCAAGGGTGGTGTTTACTACTTTCCACTGGTCACTATTGAGAGTTCTAAATTTCTACACTCACCTATATCATATGAGGAGAAACATCAAGGGTGGACAGACGTCACTCACCAAACCCAATGCAACTCAGAACAATAGAATCCTTCCTTTTCAATAATTCCTTTTATGTTGCTTTCATGACACATACATTTCAATTCCCGTTTTCTATTCAAGTAGAATCCCTTAGTGGGGACACGTATCAACTTCATGGAACACTCTGCTGCTCAACAATCTATTTCCTTCAACTTTACTCTTACTATGTCTCTTATTTAATTTCCATCTAGAATACTTCTCAAATTTTTAAGTTCCACAGTTCACTTATGTGTCAACCATGAGAAGTCCATTTTTTTCCCTCACTAAGCTTCATTATACTATTTTCAGCAAATACACTTCCGATATTAAAATTCAAGATTTCCTATGTACAGGGAAAAATCAAAGTTCCTTAAACAATTTATCGAGAATGGACTTATTATTCCCGTAGAAATTCATTTTCATATATTCTCCATTTATTTGATAATAAGTTAACAAAGACCAAGTTTTGTGCATTTCTAGAATACAAAATTGCTATCTTTTGTCTCTTTTTTCCAGAGCACAAGTATGATGCTCGCTCGCTCGCTCGCTCGCTATCCCCCCAAACAATCAATCTTGACCAAATTATGAGCACAAACTCTAAAGTTAGATAGAACCAGTCTTTGTCTTAATCTCTCTGTTTCTTTTTGTCTCTTCCAAATCTGGAATTAAAAAGACAGCCAGTGAGGATAAAATGAGTTAAGCAACTCACAGTGAACTTAGGTAAGCGAAAGGCATGCGTATCTGCTAGTTCCATCATTAAGTCAACCAAATCGGAAAAGGGACTGTCAAGAACCATTCCAGCAATTGAAGGATCATCAGCACCATACATTAGGCTGCAAGAAATAGACAATTACCATTAAACAAGCAGAAGTCCCTTTTTATGGAAATTGTTTTATAGGGACCAGTGCAATGTAAAAACTACAGCATTCTATCCAAACCAAGAGTGTTATTGAGAACTCTTATTATTATCCATCATTTTTAACATCGGAAGCAACAGAAAGCTATATGACCCATGACTAGACAGACCTATTTTGTGCTGAACCAAGTAACTTGTACTTAGAAACGTATACAGAGGCATTTGTAAATATACAGTAAAATCTCATCATTTTCATGTTTCAAGCAAGAAATAGATAAATTACCACTAATCAAGCAGAAGAGCCGACCAAAACTGTTATTGAGAAACTTCATTTTATCAATCATTTTTAACATCGGAAGAAACAGAAAGCTGTAAGACTCACCTGCTGATTTTGTGCTGAACCAAGAAACATATGTTCAGAAAATCATACAACTTCCTTATGTTTAAGTAAAATACTAATATAAAAGGCAGGTGAAAATATACAGTAAAATCTCGCCATTTACATGTTTCAAACAAGACATACAGAAAATTCCATATGAAGAACTGTTAGTAGCTAAGTAATCTTGTTAATACAGATAATGAAACAGGGAGAGTAATGAAGTAGGAGATCAAAACATAAAATTTGCTAATTTCAACTACTACTAATGATAATGACGGCGATGGATCCAAAAAATTATCCTGGCATTGCCTTTATCAAACTTTTCAAGTCCAAATGACAACTTTCTGTTTTCGTTTAATACTCTGGTTCAACAATATCCACGTGGACTATTCATAATCCCAGCCTACTTGGGTCCACCGTAATCCATTTGTGACACATCTAAATTGCTCAAATAATGAATTAGATCAACAATTCCAGGTTTAATTGAACTCAGAAAGACCATCTTGAGTATGCTTAATCATTTTGTGCCCAACCACTTCTAACGTGGCACTCCGAAAACACAATTAATGTTACAATTATTTCCATGTCTGTTATACTGTTCACCTGAAAACCGCTCCTACGATGATATAACCACTAAATTATGTAAATGGTGAATTACATTTAAGAAAGTTGTTCAATGCTACAAAGGTAAAAATGGGGAAAAAATGAACTTGACTATTTTCTTTAAATATGTATATCAAAAAAGAATCATGGTGTCCTAATCACATCCAAAGCTCCCTAGTCCACAAAATAGGAAGGCAAAGAAATCCATTGTTCTCTACCGCCAAATAAATAAGCACATTGTGCTGAGATGTAATTAGTCACTGCAGTAAATGCTGGAATAAAAAATTAGGTTTAAATAGAAAAGGAAGGAATTGATCTTACAGTCAGAGAATTTTTTTCTAACCTATTTTATGTAAATGGGTCTGTAAATACTGTTACGAATAGGCGCATAATTACAACAAAAAATAAAAAGTAAAGGCAAGAATGACAAATCGAGACACAAAGGTTTATCCTAGTTTGCCTTTAAAATAGGCCCATCCTCATATGAGCATAACCTGTGTTTCTACCAATATGCACAAAAAAGAAAAAACTATGCCAAATGCATTTTTTCGTTCCAAGCTCACCACAAGTGAATTTGAACTACCAACTCATCATATAACGTCATGGTCCAAAGAAAAGGAAACTACTATTGGATGCACTCACTATCCAAATCTCTGACCTCAACAGTTTGATCATTGTCTTTTCTATACAGAAGAAAAGCATGATAACATTCAACATCAGCTATTGCAAACCAAGCACATCTTATAAGGGCTCATGGACAAAGGAAGTAGAGAAAAAGAAACATATAAGAGAATAAAAAAAAAGTTTGGACAAAGGTAGGGAGCTGAAAACGTGAAGCCATATGCTAAATCAGATTCCAATCAGCAATTACCCTCAATGACAACAAGTTTGTTGGAATGTTAGCTCCATTCACTAGAATAAAAGAAAACATATCCCTGGTTCTTACAGTAAAGTAATGAAAATCAAAACCAAAAATAAATTAAGAAACCTTGTGACAGCACCCATCGAGCGGCCCCATAAGCCAATTAAAGAAACATTTCCATCGGCCCTCAAGTATTCGACCACGGCCTTCAGATCATCTTTCTGAAACCCAAAATAAATGATGATGAGTTGATGATAAAATACATGGATGTTCCATTCGACATTATGCACTTGTTACACAACAACCCCTTAGATTGAACCGAAGATACTTGTATAGAATCAAACTAGCAGCTTACAAGATTCACCAAGAGGTATGAGCTACTCAAAATACCACTCATTTAGTTACGTCCTCTAAATCCGGAAGAAATGCAGAAATTAGGCCCCAGGAGTATCTTCCGCTATAGGTGATTTTAGTGGAAGGACTTACCAAATACACGTATAGCAACACAATGTAGGATGCCAGAAAAAAAAAATTCAATCAACGAGAGAGAGAGAGAGAGAGAGAGAGAGAGAGAGAGAGAGAGAGAGATTCAAACAGGTGTTGCCATTAAGAAATCTATCTTTGCATGTTATCTCTAGTAAAACTAAACAAACAAGATGATTTGTTAAAAAACAAAACAAAACAAAAGACCAGAAATTCTTAAACGAGACCATGGCCATTCCTCTGCATAAAGACAAACACTCACTTCATGCCAGCCCAAAGTGACATGCTCTCCTCCAGAAAGTCCAGATCCAGAAAAATCAAGTGTGAAAACTGTAATGTTGGACGGAAGTAAAACTAGGGCAGCTTCACTAGCATCAGCTCTGCATCCACTGTCATAGGAAGAAGACATCAACATCAACATCAACATCAACATCAACAACACCTTTATCCCAAAGTAGTTGGGGTCGGCGGTCGATGAACCCCAAAGAATCATAAAAATAAAAGCAGAATCAAGGGAGGGAGAATAGAGTCATAGGAAGAAGACATAAGTGAATAAATTCCTTCGCCTGCTATGTGATAAAAATTAGAGCCAAAAATAAAACTTGGATGAGTGGGAATGAAAACCTTATCAAGGTAAACGGGAGATCCAGTAGACAATGAAATTCCCATCCAAACGTTATCTGGAACTATAAATCTATGTCCCTCTACCAACAGAATCAAAAGGCAAAAAACTAATAACTATCCTCAAATTTTCCCTTGGTTACACTTTGCATCCTGTATTTCAAAACCTTACTTTGCACCTTTCAGTTTCAAATCAACCTACACTCTGCAGCCCCTATTTCCAGAGTTTTTTAGACTGCAGGTATAGAATATGGTTATTGTTATATGCTAGCCGTCTTATTAGATTGATTTTCTGCATGTGCTAGCTCTCTAATTAGCTAGCTGTTGCTTAGCATTGATTGCGTAAATATTAGATTAGCCTAATTGGAAGGAATAGTTATTTCTTTCCTTGTTAGCTGTATATTTCCTTTTATTTTTATTTTTTGCACACTTCTCCTACAAGTAGGGCTCTGTAACCTATTGGAGTTAAGAGGAAAAATTATATTCCCTCACCTACGTGTTCAGTTATTTAAAACCTCAGAGTGCAAAGTGTACACTAGGAAAGCAGACAATAAGTGTAGGATAAGAAAAGGCTGGGCATTGTTTATGCCATTTTCCTCCATCACAGTTATGATATCAATCAGAAAATCTACTTAAAGTCAATGCTGTTATGCTTCTGACTGACTTGTGAAAACGAAAACAGCTCGCAGAAGTCAATATGTTGAGAAAAACTGACAACCATGCTGTCTAACCATATGAGTGCAACTACAAAACTGTTCTTAAGAACTTACAAATGGAACCATTAAAGCATATTACAAGTTAAGAGACCACATAGTTTCTCTCCAAGTATCAGCATAGTAAGAGAAACATTTCATAATGTCTGGAAAAAGAGCAATTGACAGTAGAAAAGTCCTAACAATGACAATATTAAAAAAAAAAAAAAAAAAACGAAAAAGCTGCTCTTCAACTTTCGTTAGAGAGCTAACCTATTTCCGTGGCAATATATTACACATGGCAGGGGTTTTCCTTCAGGACTTATAACTGGCACGTAATGACTACACTGAAGGATATCTCCTCGACTGTTCTTAACCTGCACAGAATACAATAAGATCCATACTGAAAAGAGAATCTCAACATATATAAAGACCTCATTTCCCCATAACTATCAGGGAAAACTAAGATTTGCAATTGACAAGAAGAGGGCTTGACAACCAGTTTTATACATAAAGCCAACTTGATAACTATAGAACGCAGAAGAATGGTGGATCAGCAAAAGCACCATTAGAAAACACGAATAGAGCCAACCATCGATTATTGAACACTAGAGTAAAGCATGTATAATCTCTAGATGTTTCAAATTGGAAGCTATGTATGGGACCTTTCCTTGAAATTTCTTACTTCTACCAAATTGAGCAGAAACAAAGTATAAAAGGAGGGGCACTAAAAGATTCATCAACCTTCCATTCTAATTTTTGCTTTAACTTTCAGGAAATAAGTCAATGCATTGCTTACTGACAGTTGTGTACCATAGTCAGTAGCTAGATATGGGTAAGGGGGCATGATAATAGTCCCCGACTCCTTTCCTATGAGTTCCCAAATACAATTCAAACTGTTAATTTCTCATCATAAAAGAAAAAAATATCACACAAATCGTTAACATAACCTCCTCTAAAGCCTCTAGTCATCAAATGAGAAGCATTATCTTTACTAATCATCCTTACTAATCCAAATTTAAAGCAGCCTTCACAATAGACATGCACAGCTAACAAATGGAAAAGGACTTCGTTTGTTTATGCGTTTTAAGCAGTTATAAACCTTGGCTTATACTGCAGAACAAGAAACTTCAGCCGATAATGCAAACTTTTCCTATAATTTGAAGAAAGCACAATAAGAGGAGGGAGGAAAACTCTCCATGTTTTCAAGGGTGATTGAGATATTCAACACTCGATTTAATTAAAACGACATTATATATAAGAAGGGAAATATTAACAAGCTGAAATGGTGGAAGGCCCCACATGTCAAAGGAAGAGCTTAAGCTCTCAGAAAGAGAGTGTGGCAAACAATATCTTACCTCCAGATCCTTTCTATGGTACAATTTGCCCTTCAGCATGAATTCATCATCTAACAAATCATATTTGGGATTATACTCAGCCCTGCAGGTCAGCAATGAGGATATTGACAATCTTGAATTTATCCAATCTATGAGACAACACTCGACAGAATACAGGACACTGCATGATGGAGGTCTGGCGCATACTAATTCATGACACTCAATAATTCACAGTTTTTTTAGATTCCTCATCTTTATCCATAAACATTAACAAATGACAGGTAAATACACCTTAAATTCGCATTAAAAATATCAGAATGCCTTTGGACAGTGAAGGCTAACAGACTAGATTGGTACTTTCAGATCTCATAGGATTTTGATCCCTCCTGCAAATGCCTCTCTTCATGTTCAGATGCACAGAACGTTAAATTAGACAAACTAAAGTTTATCAAATAAATATCTGATAGAAAGTCCAACCCAAAAACTTAAACTAATAGGTGGAGAGAGACCATATGAGTATAAAGAGCATTTAGGATGCGTTGTCGAGCAATGTGGGACATATTCAACACCCCCACTCACGTGCTAGCTGGATTACAAGCGACCCGTGAAATTTTGATTACACACATTCACGTAGAGTTTTTGAGGAATTTTTTACCATGCGCATTTGCGAAAGGGATAGCATTGACTCTGATACCTTGTTAGAAAGTCCAACCTAAAAGCTTAAACTAATAGGTGGAGAGAGACCACATGAGTATAAAGAGTATTTAGAACCCGTTGTCAAGCAATGTGGGGCATGCTTCAACAATATCTACTCTCAACGAGCTATAAATGAAACTTGCCAAGTTCGTCCCAGTCCCCAACTGGTTACTATTAGAAAAAACACTCTAACAAGGATTCACTAGCTCCGATGCAATAAAGTTGGTAATATCCTTTTAATAAGTAACATATTCAGAAGTATATGTCTAGGAACTATTAGATAACTGTGTAAGTCTTAAAAAAAACAGCAGCAACAGATTTTGGAAACGAATTTCAGCAACAATTTCCTTTTAAGAAGATAGGAAGACAGAAGCCCGTTCAACAAATTTTCACGTCAAGAAGCATGGGACGATGAGGTTTCAGTATCGCAGCAAGACTATCAAAAGAACTCTTAAATAACACATCTTGCAATGCTTTCGCGAAATTGCGGACACGAGCTTCACAGGCTGAGCTATTATACAGTTTCAACATAGAACGATCTGACGATCTTGAAAACGCTTGACACTTTAGGATAGGCATTACAGTTGACCCCCTAATGCAAATCCTCCCTTCCTCTCTTAAAACAAAGGAGGACAAATAAATATGACCCGAGATTTTCTTTTTGCGGCGAAATCAGTTAACGACAACTACTCTACACTTGGCCATACTATAAAGCTAGATGATCCGCAAGATTTGTCAAATTCTCGCCACCACAGCTCATGGGGCAAAAAGAAAAACAAACCCATTAACCCACAATCGGATTGAACTCGAAAGCGAGCAATAGGACATCAAAACACGAGGAATCAATAGGTCAGGACGTCGGGCTTCGTCACCTGGGAGGCCGAATTATGAAGTTGATAAGCTGCTCCATGGATTCGCACAGTGACGATGGACGATCTCCGTCTCTCCTTCACAACGATAACGGCTCTTGCCTTTGATTTATGGGAAAGAAAGGGGGACGAATCAGGGAAACGGGCGAGGCTCGAGAGAGAGAGAGCGAGACAGAGAGAGATGGTGGTGACCGTAAAAGAGAAACGAAAGAGAGAGGAGGAAGACGACGACCAGACCACCTCGTTGAAAGTTTTTTGTAATTTTTTTTTTTCGATTTTGCCGTTTGTTAATTGTTATTTTCGGGTCATGAGAGCATGACTCGTCGTCCCTTTGCAACACAACTATAGAAATGAAATATATATTGGTTTTCTAGTTTTGTCCCCCCGTTGGTTGCTTCCACAGGTTTGAAGCTGGTGAAGTGAGTCCGTCATCATATTTGTGAAACTAACAAAAAAAAAATTAAGGGAAATCTGGTAATAAGATAGGGTTCATCTTCATTAGGAATTTGAAAAGAAAAATTAAAATTGATTCCTTTGGCAATATAATCTATCTATTTATATCTTAAAAAAAAGAGTAAATTTGTCTCATTTCGTCTTTTCGGCCACCCTATCGTTGTTTTACTAAGAATTGCGCATGAAAAACACGTTCTCATATGGTCACACGTCGGTGGAGGCAAAATAAATTTCACACATTGCCCATTCTGAAGGTCGTAAATTTTTTTTATTATTATCATTTAAGTACCATGTAACTTTTTAACTAGTAACTTAAGTGTCGTAACTTTTTTTTTTAAAACGTTCGTCACAAGCATAATACCACGTCGGATTTTCTACGCTTCGGTGGCTCTTTTTTTTTTTTTTTAAGTTGTGACACTCGAATGATTGATTAAATTGACAACACTCGGATGTCATGGAGCTCGCTCATGTGTCTTTGATCCCGTGGATAGATTATACATCGATCGGGAACGGGCATCCCTTTGAATAGCTAGCTTGAACCCGTCTCAGGAAATTGTGTTGTTCCTCTTCATGAAGAGAATATTTGCAAGAGAGAGAGAGAGAGAGAGAAAGGTAATTTCCTTTCCTACTCTCTTTTTGTGAAATTGCAAATTGTATGAAAGCGCGAAAAATCGGTGTTAACGTAGAAAGGAATAGTTCTCCGTTTGAAAAAGCAAAAGCGAAAGTTGAAGATTCAAAGGGTTATATTATGTTTCTTGAGAAGTTGGGTGCTTTCTATGATTGCAATCACCGGTTGGTGGATTTCAGGATTGCTGACATCGAGGGAAGGGAACAGTGTCGAATTTGTGTCAACCGATACAACGTTGATGTTTACCAGATAACTTTTTTTCTTTTTTATTTTTTTCAGTGTAGTAAAAGTGAAAATTACATGCTCCCAGTAAAACAATTCTAGTCATGATGAATTCACTGCGTCTATATCATCTTATGCCTGTCGACTGTTGAAAAAATTAGCGTATTCTTCGTGGCAATTGATGGCTATAATAGTAATCGGCAAAAGGACAACTGAAACGCCAAAAATGGTACACAATGCTCGTTTTAGCATCAAAACATTTCGTCGGCTTACTTAAGTATCAAATGAAAGAAAAATCTATCGTTTAAGCGCCAAATTGAAGAAATTCCGGCCAAATTCATTACGCGACATCTATAGTTAAATTTTTAGCATGACGTTGCACATTTCTTCTTAAAAATTCGGTCACGTGAACTTCCAAACTTAATAATACGCCAAGAAATTTAAAATATTAAATAAGGTATAAAAATAAGCTAAAATTATTTTTTTGAAAAAAAATACGGATTTTTGTTAAAATTAAACTTAAAAATAAGCTAACAATTTTAAAAATAAAAATTAAAAAGGATAGAAAGGCTGGAGAATAGCCTTCGTCACCACCTCCCCCAACTTCATCGGCCAGGGCTGGGGGATGGCCGGTACCTCGCCGCTTGACGACCCCAGTCGATAGTATGCGAGAGCCTATGAGCCCTATCCCACATTCACCTCGGCAGGGAACGACCATCCTCCACCCTTGCAGCCAAAGGTAGGGGCAATGGTGCCGAAGGCTATGTAAGCGCTCGCCACATGTTTTTCACCCTCTTAAAAGAAAAGCTTATTTTTATGAACTTTAATTTTTTTTATTTGCTAATTGGACCTCAGCAAGTCACGTCGACTCTAAATATTAGTAAAAAAGTGCTATGAGTATGATTCCTGACCAAATAAATTGGAATTAGTACTTAAATGATCATTTTTCAAATAGATTGGAGTTGGCACTATCCTTTTTTTTTTTTTAGAGTTCAATGCTAAAGTGATTTGAAAAATGTACTGAAGTAAGTAACGTATAAAAATTTTGGCACTTCTGATGTCGTTTTTGCCCTTAGTAATCTAACGAGGGAGAGAGCACTGCATTTTTTCCTTTAGGAATTTGAGCGAGGCAACATTTTTGTCGTGAGTCCTCTCTTTCCCTTTTGTCTTTCGTTTGGGGTTTCTCTAAATTCGGGGCCGCCCAACGACAGTTTCCTCGAGGGAGAACCTTCTCCCTCCATTCTCCCTTTCCCTTCGTTGTTTGTTTTATTTATTTCTCTATCTTTTAGACATTTCTTCTGTTGTTTTCATAGATGACGCGGTCGGCATCCTTTAAGTGTGAAGACCAAAGCACAAAACCCTTGAAAGAATCTACCCTATTCAGATTTGGCTCACTTGCTCACGTTTTGGGTGCTTACTCCATATTGTCAAGTGATCCACGAGTCTACCAAACTCTCCTTCGCTAGTGTCTTTAGCAATTGGCATTTCTGAAAGTGATTTTGTGTTCAATTAGTATCTCTATTGTAGTTTTTCTCTCCTGATATGGAACTATATCTAGATTTGAGTGATTTTCTACCTCGATCTAGATATAAATGTGAGATTCATAAGGTGTTTTCTGTGTTCTATATTCTCTATATAATGATGATGTTGGGGACACTAAATCGAGACATCTTTTGGAAAAACTGTAGTTTCTTGAGAGAGATTTCTTGAAATATGGTCGTTATTTAGGTTGATTTGAGGTTCGATAATCGACCGTCATTTTGTTTCGATGCTAGAATAGATCCATCTTTGTGGAAAATGCAAGCCTCTATACATTGTACCTAATTGACTCAATTTTCAGATTTACTTATTTTAGTTGCTTTATGAAACTCGCATATTTATCTTAAAGCTATGTAATTCTTTTTCATGAAATTTTGACACTTCCGATGTAATTTTCCACTCCTAATCTAACAAGGGACTGGGAGATAGCTCTTTTTCTTGGGAATCTGAGGGAGATAACATTCACATTGCCTCAAAATTGCTCCATCTTCCTTTCTTTCCCATCTTGGTGTCGGGTCACATCACTCACGTTCATCTTGCTAATTGACCTTAAGGGCGTACTAAGTTCTTCCTTGAAATTTGTTTTCGGACTTTTGGAGTGTTTGGATGACGGAGAGCCAGCCCATTCGCGAAAGGCATTTTCCATGGACCAAAAACAACACATTGAACAGGGGAAATCGACTTTGTCTTTTGGAAAGAATGAAATCATTTTTCTTGATTTCTCGCGGCACGTGCGAGTAGAAGAATGTATCCCTCATTTCTCTTTTCTATCTCTGATCAATTATTATTATTTCGTCAGGTACCAGATATTTTTCATGAACATCATGTGCTATTTCCTGAATATAGTTCATTACTGCCCGTGTTATCCTGAATCCACAATAATTTAACAAATATGATTTGTAATATTGTACTTAATTTCTTTGTAATTTTTGTTACTTTATGGATTACAATATATGCAGAGAACATGTTCATTTTAGTTGTCTATTATTGTGTTAAGGGAAATTGTCCAAAAACTTCTAAATTTATTGTACGGTAGCTCATTCAGTCTTGAACAGTTCAGTTATTCCAATTTGATCCTAAAGCCTTTTGAGAATTTCTCAATTTGGTCATAAGCCTTTTAAATGATTGCCAATGTACTCCCATTAACTAATCTCATACGGAAATTACTGAATAGTGGTCTCGATAGGCTTATGGCGACTTCTCTCGATAAAATTCTCATAGGCAAAATCAATTCATATGAAATATCTTGAATGTCGCACGAGGGTGAGAGTTTGGAAGAACTCACGTTGATTAAGGACTGACGGTCCCCATCTCGACATTACCTCTAAATCCGCTCTTCCCCGCACGTTGGGAGGGTCGCGACAGTTGCTAAATTCAAGAAATTATTTTGTTATCTGATTGTGTATAGCTTTTCAGATTTAATCTAAACTAGGAATATACACCTTTTGGCTAATAAAATGGACGGACTTTCACGTACTTTTTTGGTCAAACTATACTCATGGAAAAGTGCTCTCGATATGTGTGGTAATTAATGTAATTCCTAGTGTTATACCTAAATCTAAACCGACAGAAGTGAACGGCCAATCTAAGAGAGTTTATGGAATCACATCACGAGCATTCTCATCGGTAGCTGTTGACTAAATGAATGGCATGTTCTCCACATTTACCCAAAATCAGCTACACAAAAATATTCTCATTCATAAACTCCCAAAACATAGTGAGAAAGAAAATGAAAGACAATCCAAGCAAAGGAAAAAAAAAGTCTTGAACTCTGACGTAGAACAGTTGGCATGTGATTATCTTGATAAATTGGATCGCCAAAAGTCCGCACGATTTTACTGGTAATTCTGATCTTGAGTCAAACGATCTCGGATCGCACTCAAAATTGGTATGTTGAAGCGAAACAGCCGTTTGATTCAAAGTCACATCATTGTGAGATATAATGGATTTTAGCATTTCGAAGTTGTTTATAACACTTTTCGGCATTTTCCTATTTTGGCAATTTTAAATTTTCACGTAATTCTCGAGATTTTAATTTGATTCCTTCCATATAAGATTAGATTTCATTCAATTAATGTTATCTTTAGTTATGTGCATTCCTTTCGGAGTCCTTTCTTTAGATTTCATTTAATTAATGTTATCTTTAGTTATGTGCATTCCTTTCGGAGTCCTTTCTTTGGATTTCATTTAATTAATGTTATCTTTAGTTATGTGCATTCCTTTCGGAGTCCTATCTATATATATGGACGTACTCTCTTTGCAATATTTAGACTTTGATTAATTGAATATAATTTATTCCAAGGAATTGATTTCCTATTTATCGCTACCCTGCGTCAAACTCTTACATAAGAAAGATATTTAAATGTTCGGCGCATGAATCTGCTCGAAATCAAGTACAAATTCTTGAGGGGGGTTTTCTCCTGTCCCTTAGGAATTACTAGTGGTGTTGACTAAAAACCCTAACACTGCGTTTGGTGGACCAGATAAAACTTCGAATAAGATAATTGTGACATTTTGATTTCCAGTGAATTTCAAGCTCATTAACGAGAAGTGTATATCTAGAGATGTATTTCAGTCGTATTTCGCTCGAATCTGATCAATTCGAGTAAACTGACCAAAAGGGAAAGGCTAACGCAAGATGAGGTATGTGGACCTAGGAAATTTAGATAGGAAACAGCTCTTCGGCCATAAGGATTGTCGAGAGAACTAGCGATAGACCCTCACAATGACATGATAACCAAAGCCGCCCCGAATTAACGAGCTATAAACGTGATATGAATCACGGAGTTGATACGCGTAATCTTTGCAAAGCCGCCCGTCGGTTTGGGATAGGCTGAAACCACGCTTGACAAAGAAAACCATCAGAAATGAGTCTTGAAAATTGAAAATGGAGAATCAAGAATTCCAACATTTCAATTGGATTGGTCGTCGCCCTATCGAATAATTCTGGAACGAGAAAAACGACGTTCTAAACATCGGGGGTAAAATGACCGTTTTGCACCTCAAACTTAGAACTTTGCCCTTACATTTCAAGAAGGAAATTTTAAACTTTATATACCCCTGAAGGCTGCCGAATTCAAGAAGAAAGGATGGCCATTGGATCACCTTGGGAAGACAAGGTGGACAAGTGTCAATGGATGGCTTAGAGAATGGTCATATCTACTTTTGCCCACCTACCATTCAAAGCATTGACCAAGAGTCTTGAATATAGTCTTTTCACTCTCTCTCCTCACTCATTTGGTCGACCACCACCCCAAGAACTCACGCCACTCCCTCTTCTTCTTCCTTCTTCACTGCCTGTCGCCGACCAGTTTCTGGTCTCTCTGTTCGGCCGTTCCAGCGACCACCTCCGGCCACCACCTGAACCCCATCCAGCCACAATAACCTAGATCTATGTCTTGACGACGTCCTCGAAGTGAAAGCGAGGCATTTGGACTACCGAGGAATTCTGGCCAAGCATTTTCCCGAAAGTCGATGAAAATTCACCCAACTTGAGGTAGGTTCGGTTTTTGACCCTTTTGAAGGCCGAAATATTGGAGTTTTGAGGTAAAATTTTGTGAAGATCTAGTAGACATATAGATGAATCTGTGATAAAAAGTGGCGTTCAATTTGATGAAGTTTTGACCATGAACCGATCTTGTAAACCTTGCAAAGAAACTGTCGGATTCTGACTTTGGAGGAACCGGTGACATCCAATGAGTTTTCGGCGACCAATTGACTTTAAATCTTTGGTGAGCCTCCCAAACCCTTCGATAGACACGTTAAGAGGTAGGATGAGGATTAAATATTAGATTTGGAGTAGATATAAGGCTGGTTATGCTCGGTTTGCATAGAACCGGGAAAAACCGATTCGGTTTTGTGCAAAATCGAGGTTGTTAGGGGCTGGTGATGGATGGTTTGAATTCCAAATTGATGATTAAGCCATGTTAAGAGGATGAGGATTATGTTATGGTGGATTATGATTCATGGATTGAGAATTTGGACAAGAGAATTGATGAAATTGATTGAAATTCTAGGTTGTGCAGAGAATTGACCCTTGGATTGATTTGACTGTGACTTGAGGCACTTGCAAGGAAGAATTTGTGTAATCAAACGCAAGGTAATGAAATTCCTAACCTTATGCTAGGAAGATTGGACTTGATTGGGTGAGTCAAGGTTTAATTGATCGATTTAGGAGGATATTCCAAAGGGGTAGCTTTTAAAATGCCCTAAGTGGTTATAGAAAGTCATGTGTGTTATTGTTGTGTTTAAATTGTGTGTCATATCGAACGTCATTGATTGTCTTACATGCCATGAATTTTCAAATTGTGCATGAGATGCACTTGTTGTTTTATTTGTGCATTGAATAGTGAATCATGGCATGAGCATGACATGGCGAGGCCCTGAGGCGTATGAGACGCGGGGCGGGGGGTGGATACCCTGATGCGACGAGATCGCGAGGTGGAGTTGATATTGTGTGGCGCTCTGATGCGACGAAATCGCGGGGTTGAGAAGGCCACGGTCCTGATGCGAATTATTCACGGGATAGAGAGGCCTTGAGGCGTATGAGACGCAGGGCAGGAGATGCATACCCTGATGCGACGAAATCGCAAGGTAGAGTTGATGATGTGTGGCGCCCTAATGCGACGAGATTGCGGTGTTAAGATAGCCACGGTCCCAATGCAAACTATTCGCGGGACGGAGTTATGAGTTAGTGATATTGGCCTAGAGAATCATCGGAACCTGATGTGTTTACGCGGGTTGCCGATAAAGGTCTGTTGCGTTTACGCGGACCGAGCTTAATGCGATTTAAATCGCGGGCTAGAGATTGAGGCAGGCGGAGATTGGTGGATGTGGTGAAGTGGCAGGTCGAGTGTGCATGATCATCTAAGTGAGACATGTGGTCATCATTGCATGCCTGTCATCTGCATGTTGTTATTTTATTGATTTGCGTTTGATGCGCCTGCATGATTATGAGTGTGGAATTTCGGGATAGATGACTGCTTGAGTGGATGGTCGGCCTAACCTAGGGTTAGGACCCACCTTATTGAGATTTATATCTCACCCCAGTGGGGGCTTAAATTTTTCAGGTTCCAAGCGAAGGAAGCGCGAGCTTGCCAAGGATTGGCATTTGAAGAATTAGTTGACCAAATGTATTTAGAATGGATTTGTCTTTTGTGATATTAGGGATTGTCCTCCTGGTTGGTGAATTAGGAATTGATCTTTGACTAATTGATTTTTATAACTCGATGTACCCTTGTGTCCTAAGTTATTGAGTGATGTTGTATTTATATGATTGGAGTTGGCATCACTTCCGTATGCGTATGCCTTTCAGTGCTTAGAACATTGGCCGTTGGATCCTGAAGTTTTTAGAAAAGTACGGCTTGGTGGGATGTTCGCGTGCTCGCTGGGTTCGGGGCGTGACATCCTCGCTTATTTGGTATCAGAGCGAGGTCAACTTGATCCAATCTGATTGAGACGTGGAGTGATAAGGTGCGATGACTTGGGGACGATTAGATATTGAGGCCTATAGGACTAGGCATGGATTGTTGAGTCTCAAGGATGTTAGGCTTGAACTTTTGTACACTTTAATGGTCCTAGGATTGACTTTAATGACGGACTTTGAGTTATGTGGTGATTAAGGTTTAAGTGGAAGCAAGTTGGGATTAAAGAGTCATAAGCATGGATTTTGAGGTAATGATAGTGCTTGAGGATAGTAGAAAATTGCTTATGAATGAGGAGTCATGAGCTTGGACTTAAAGTTGCTAGAGAATAAATTATGAATTAAGGGTCAATTGAAGTGTATGATTGTGATCTTGGTTTGTCAATTACCCAACTCAAGGAGTATGAGTTATAAACTGACAGCTAGTATTGGTGGATTCAGGCTTGAACTACGTGATATCTTGATGATTTTAGTTATCGATTGTTATTGACAACAATGGATGATATGAGTTGAGATAAATACAAGGAGTATCTGAATGGAAGATCAGTTGTGATCGGATGCATAGGAATTTGATTTGAATGTTGACTAGACTTGAGATACATAATGGAATATAGGCAACTGATCTGTGAGATATGACGGTCATTGGTGGAATTAGAACTCTTGAATGGATAGGAATTGATCTGAAGGCGGTTTTGACAGGACAAGTGATGAGGACAGTCATACTGTGCTTATGTTTATGGTTTTGAAACGAAGGTCGATGAGAGTGCTTGCAGTGACTTATCGCTGTTGGACTTAATAAACCGTCGCTTGGTATGGAACGAGTTGATGGGATACCTATAAACTGTAATGAAACATGGTATGAGACATGTGGAATGAGGCTTTCTCCGTAGATATATGACTTGGGACAACCTACAACGGCTAGGTCTGATGAGGGCGGGGAGTGATCGCCGGGATAGAGAGGTTCGGACAAAAAACGGCTCTTGGCAGGCTTCTAAGATGGCAAGAGGCAAGAATGACCCAAGTCATAACTTGAAAGGGGAAGTCTAGGTATCGGGTTGAGTTCAATTGTGGATAAAAGATGTATGACACGGAATTAATCCTTATCAAGTATGATAGAAAGTGGCATGACACGTGTAATGACGCCTATGAGTGGTATGGTTAAAAGCTTCGTGCGTGGCAGTGGATGCCCTTGGAAAAAGAAAAGTGATGGTTGTGATGGGTCTGTTAGGCATGTTATGATTAGCCTCATGTGATTGACTTGGCCAAGGTATAACTGAGAGATTAGACGACGTAGGAGGTGTATACCAGTGAAACTGAGGCATGCTGGGAATGAGATATTCTGTTGTGACTATGCTTGAGTGGTGGATGCCTTTAGGCCTAGAGTATGAGCTTTTGACCTAGTGAATCGTTGTCTTGAGTGCTTGATTGATAGTTGCCTAGTTGAGGCTAGCCTAGTAGTGGCTGTCAGTTGAGAAGTTGCCTCGTTGAGGCTGGCTTGAGGAAGGATTACTGACCAAGGATGATTTGGGATCCTTGAATAATTGGCAATTAATTAAGAATTGCCTAAGAACTGTTAGAGGGTTAGTCGATGGTGAAAGATATTGAGATGGCAGCCGGAGACTGATAGACTTGAGTAGATGACATAAGTTTTGAATTCTTAGAGGGAATCATAGTGGTTCAAGTGACATGAGAATCTAATAAGATTGAAAGATCAAAGTATGGTCGCTAGAGTAACACATGGCTTGTGTATGTGAGATGCGAAAAAATCTAAAAACTGGTGTGGATCATGAGAATTGAGTAAAGATAGGCGATTGGAGTATGAGTACTAAAAGAGAATATGGCTCGATCGGTTAATCGTACGAGACCCAAGAGCTGAATGGGTCGTGAGAACTTTAAATGGAAATGAGAAAATTTGTTGATTAAGCAAGCTCGAGGAGGAGCTGCTAAGATTGTCTAAGTCACTGTGGTGACAGGTGCTAGTACTGATGAACTCAAGTGATAGAAGTCACGAGGAAGATGACTCTGAGTTAATCTTTTCTAAATTGAATGTGTGGAAAGGACCACGAGAGTTTGGAAAAGCTTGTAAAATTATGTATAAGGTTGAGATTGATTGAGTTAGGTAGAGAGATGAGATTTGAAATTGTCTCCCTCTAGATTAAGGGTCTTGTAAGGAAACCTTAGAGTTTTTGGATACACTAAGGAAAGAAAGTGACCCTAACAGATTGTAGCCTTAAAAGGCTGTTGATAATTGGTGAAAAGCCACAGAGGAAGGGTTTCCTCGAAGGCACAATATTTGCCTAGACTACCTCTGTTGAGTTGTTCGATGGAAAGTATGATCTTGGGATTGCTTAAGGGCAAGGGTTGTTTGGATCCTAATACTTTTGCAAGGATCATAGGATGATCGACAGGTGTGAGATAAAGTCCTCAAGGTCGTTTAAGTATATGGTAAAGGTAGTCAAGGACCCTTGAATAAGATAAGTAAATCCCTGAGTGGATTGGAACTTGAAAACCTTATGACTGATTGTTATTCCTGATTTTTGAGAAATGGTGATGAGACTCAGCAAAAGAGGAGAATAATCGAAAGACTTATGAATAAGAGAACTCTTGCTCATGGATTACGAGCAAAGAGATGTTCATTATGGATATGGAGCGTGCCTACGGGAAATGGCTGATTACCTCGGCGTAAGACACAAGGTGGAAAATGGGTAGTCCGTCTTTTCTGTTATGGAAAGGGTCGAGGAAAAATTGGCATGCTAGTTTGCTTGGAATTAATGATTTCTTGAGATCGGTTGATTGACTTGGAACAATGAGAAATGAAATCATGAGTTGTTGTTCCCTAAAGAATAGGGCGTTGCTCTTAAAGGGCGATTGGACTAGGAATTGGTCATTGACGAAAGAAAAAGTGAACGGACTTGATAGTCCTGCCTGGTTATACTCTAGTGAATGATGTAATAAATGAAAAGAACGCTTAGAGAATACTTGCAAAGTGATTTGAGGTAATCGAATTGATCATTCGACAAGTGAACTGGTGAAGACCTAAGGACGAACAAATATTGTCACTGGAGGTGACTGAGTTATGGGAAAGAGAATGTAAAAGCGTGGTGTCATTTGCATCTTGGAGTAAAGGTATCGCCGTCGGCGTAGACTCCAAGGTTGCCGTCCTATGGAATGGGAAGGATAAGGTGAATTTGAAGTGAGAAAATACCACGGAGTTGTGTAGTTACTTCCTTAGGGTAAGAGACCCTATTGTAAAAGGAAGAAAAACTTTAAATTGTCTTAGTATTATGATTGAGCTTCTGTACCGAGAAAAAGGACGCAGAACTTTAATGACTCCTGAAAGTGAAATCCGAGAGACAGTCTTGTAGATAATGTCGAATTCTAGGATGATGTCGACGTTTAGTGGAATAAACAGAATTATATAAGGTTGCCTTAGCAAGTATGAAACTCAGAGGCTAACACTAATGCTTCTCGAGAAGAAAAATGACAAGGATAAACAAAATGTCATGAGGTCCTAGAAGAGACCCGTGACGATAAAGAGCCAAGGTTAAGCTCAAGAGAAAAGTGCGAGGAATAGTTGGGAAGATTCGACACTTAGTAGAAATAAGTTGATAATAGTCGAACTAAGTACCCAAGGAATGATTGAGTTGGTTGTTACCATCTCGAGAGACGATGGTTGAACTCATGTAAGGAGCCATGAGAAACGTGAACAGTTTTGAGAGTGTCATATGGGCTCTAAGGAAATGCCTATTGCATGCTAAATGTGAAGGGCGTAAGTTGTGTACCTGATAAAGTAAAATTCATGCATTGGAATAAGTGATGAATCCTTTGAGGATTGGAATAAGTGATGAATCGACTATAGTCAATGCGAGTTGCGGGAAGTCGAAATTTACTTAGATTGATGAATTGTTACGGACGGATCGTGGGAAGATTCCCCACTAGAGCTGTTCCAACGACGAAATGGGTTAAATATAAGATGTAATGCGAAAGGAGGAACATACGTGAATTGCACTTTCGAGGACTTGAGTCAAGTGGATGCCTACGCTGATAATGGCGTTCCTGTTCGGAATCAAAAGAGTCGATAGAGTCTTGATGATGTGATGTGAAAAGGAAATTTGAGGCGTAACAAGGTGATTTGAAGTGAGTATTACATGTACGCCATGATAGTAAAGCCACATGAATTGACATGCTTAGAGCATGATTAGAGTTGGTTTGCGAATATTCTCGCAACAAGGTTTGGAAAAATCTTACTTGGGTGGAAGAAGATTTTAAATTTATATCTACTCCAAAAGATATCAAGCAATAGTTTTCTGAGAGGGATTGAACGAGAAGCAACACCGAAGGATGAAATTGCTTGTGGATATAGGAGCGTTGTTTGTGCAAGGAAAGACCTCGAAGTTATGTGAATTACAAGAGGCTGAATGCATTGACTGCCTAAAGAGGATTGATGGAAAGTTACGTAGAACGAACGGATCACCCAAGTGTTATTACTACAATACCCTTATCGTTGAGGAAGGGAAAATCAATTAGAGAGTCAAGCGGTGCGTAATTGGCGAGACGGATCTTCCCTTAAGAAATAAGAGATTCAACTCCTAAAATTGAAAGTTCGCTAATGGACTAGCATGACGGCTACTGGGAACACCTAACCTGAAGACTAGAAGGAAATTGAGGTGTGCCATGATTAAACACCGATACTAGAGGAATTATAGAAATGGATGGAACCCTTGAGGCCTATAGGTAGAAGTACGATCCAAAGGACGAATTATGGTGACCTCTGGGGTGGCACAAAGATGTACCAAGATGCACATATATATCGGTGATAAGGTTGAAAGTCGAAGTTTGTCTATCTTGTAGTTGAGCACTAGACGTGTCGATAGAAGGTAAAGACATGACGACGAAAGTTGAAGGACCACTTTGATTCAAGGGAATTTTCGGATGAAGTCGAGAATGGATTGTTACGGAAGTAACCATGTAAATGTTTAAGAAGTCGAGAGGACCATAACTCGATTTGATTAATGGAGGGCAAATTGATAAAACCCTTGAATCTCTGTTAATGTGAATGGAAGCTTGAAAGGAGTAATGCGCCGAAGGGTATGGATATTAAGAGTGCATTCTGGCGAGGGCTTGGTAATAATAGTTATAGACAAATGAAAGAGATAAGGTGAACGCTCGAGGATGAGCTGTTGACAAATGATATGAATATCGAAAGAGAATTGAGAGAAGCAAATCAGATTGAGGGCTAAAGGAAACAAGTCCTAAGGAATGATGACTTTAGGTCGGAGGGGACAAGCAAGATTGTCAAGCCATGGAAAGGATTATCAGGAAGAGTGAGGATGCAACGATGCGCCAATACCCTAAAGGATGGGATGGGTAGAAGGTTGCGAATTTTGAGGATAAAATTTCGTTAAGGAGGGAAGAGTTGTGACATTCTAATTTCCAGTCAATTTCAGGTTCATTAATAAGAAGTGTATATCTAGATATGTATTTCAGTCGTATTCCGCTCGAATCTGATCAATTCGAGTAGACTAACTAAAAGGGAAAGGCTAACGCAAGACGAGGTACGTGGACCTAGGAAATTTGAATAGGAAAAGGCGTTTTGGCCATAAGGATTGTCGAGGGAACTAGCGATAGACCCTCACAATTACATGACAATCAAAGCCACCTCGAATTGACGAGCCCTAAACGTGATATGAATCACGGTGTCGATACGCGTAATATCTGTAAAAGCCACCCGTCGATTCGGGATAAGCTAGAACCACGCCTGGCAGAGAAAATCATCAGAAATGAGTCTTGAAAATTGAAAATGGAGAATCAAGAATTCCAACATTTTAATTGGATTGGCCATCTCCCTATCGAAGAATTCTGGAACGAGAAAAACGATGTTCCGAACGTCAGGGGTAAAATGGCTGTTTTGCCCCTTAAGCTTAGAACTTTGCGCTTGCATTTGAAGAAGGAAACTTTAAACTTTATATACCCCTGAAGGCTGCCGAATTCAAGAAGAAAGGATGGCCATTGGATCACCTTGGGAAGACAAGGTGGACAAGTGTCAATGGATGGCTTAGAGAATGGTCATATCTACTTTTGCCCACATACCATTCAAAGCATTGACCAAGAGCCTTGAATATAGTCTTCTCACTCTCTCTCCTCACTCATTTAGCCGGCCACCACCCCAAGAACTCACGCCACTCCCTCTTCTTCTTCCTTCTTCACTGCCTGTCGCCGACCAGTTTCTGGTCTCTTTGTTCGGCCATTCCGGCGACCACCTTCGGCCACCATCTAGACCCCGGCCGGCCACATCAACCTAGATTTATATCTTGCCGACGTCTTCGAAGTGGAAGCGAGGCATTTGGACCACCGAGGAGTTCCGGCCAAGCATTTTCCCGGAAGTCGACGGAAACTGACCCAACTTGAGGTAGGTCCGGTTTTTGACCCTTTTGAAGACCGAAATGTTGGAGTTTTGAGGTAAAATTTTGTGGAGATCTATTAGACATGTAGATGAATCTGTGATAAAAATTGGGGTTCAATTTAATGAATTTTTGACCATGAACCGATCTTGTAAACCTTGCACATAAACTGCCGGATTCTGACTTTAGAGGAACCAGCGACGTCCGACAAGTTTCCGGCGACCAATTGACTTCAAATCTTCAGTGAGCCTCCCAAACCCTTGGGTAGACATTTTAAGAGCTAGGATGATGATTAAATATTGAATTTAAAGTAGATATAGGGCTGGTTGTGCTTGACTTCAAATCATCGGTGAGCCTCCCAAACTCTTCGATTCTGTGCAAAATCGATACTGTTGGGGGCTGGTGATGGATGGTTTGAGTTTCAAATTGATGATTAAGGCATGTTAAGAGGATGGGGATTATGCTATGGTAGATTATGGTTCATGGATTGAGAATTTAGACAAGAGAAATGATGAAATTGGTTGAAATTCTAGGTTGCGCGGAGAATTGACCCTTGGATTGATTTGGCCACAACTTGAGGCACTTGCAAGGAAGAATTTGTGTAAACAAACGCAAGGTAAGGAAATTCCTAACCTTATGCTGAAAGATTGGACTCGATTGGGTGAGTCAAGGTTTAATTTGATTGATTTAAGATGATATTCCAAAGGGATAGCTTTTAAAATGCCCTAAGTGGTTATAGAAAGTCATGTGTGATATTTTTGTGTTTAAATTGTGTGCCATGTCGAACGTCATTGATTGTCTTGCTTGCCATGGATTTTCAAATTGTGCATGAGATGCACTTGTTGTTTTATTTGTGCATTGAATAGTGAGTCATGGCGTAAGCACGACATGGCGAGGCCCTGAGACGTATGAGACATGGGTTAGGGGTGGATACCCAGATGCGACGAGATTGCAGGGTAGAGTTGATATTGTGTGGCACTCTGATGCGACGAGATTGCAGGGTTGAGATGGTCACGGTCCTGATGCGAATTTTTCGCCGGACGGAAAGGCCCTGAGGCGTATGAAACGCGGGGCAAGAGATGTATACCCTGATGCGACGAGATCGCGTGGTGGAGTTGATGATGTTCGGCGCCCTGATGCGACGAAATCGCGGGGTTGAGATTGCCACGGTCCTGATGCGAACTATTCCCAGGACGGAGTTATGAGATGGTGATATTGGCCTGGAGATTTATCGGAATCTGATGCATTTACGTGGATTGTTGATGAAGGTCTGATGCGTTTACGCGGACCGAGCTTGAAACGATTTAAATCGCGGGCTCGAGATTGAGGCATGCGGAGATTGGTGGATGTGGTGAAGTGGCAGACTGAGTGTGCATGATCATTCGAGTGTGACGTGTGGTCATCATTGCATGCCTGTCATCTGCATGTTGTTATTTTATTGATTTGCACTTGATGCACCTGTATGATTTTGAGTGTGGAATTTCGGGATGGATGCTTGCCTGAGTGGACGGTCGGCCTAACTTAGGGTTAGGACCGTCCTTACTGATATTTATATCTCACCCTAGTGGGGGTTTAAATTTTTCGGGTTCCAAACGAAGGAAGCACGAGCTTGCCAAGGATTGGCATTTGAAGAATTAGTTGACCAAATGTGTTTAGAATGGATTTGTCTTTTGTGATATTAGGGATTATACTCTTGATTGGTGAATTAGGAATTGACCTTTGACTAATTGGTTATTATAACTCGATATACCTTTGTGTCCTAAGTCATCGGGTGGTGTTGTATTTATATGATTAGAGTTGGCATCGCTTCCGTATGCGTGTGCCTTTCAATGCTTAGAACATTGGTTGTTGGATCCGAGAGTTTTCAGAAAGTACGGCTCGGTGGAATATTCGCGCGCTCGTCAGGTTCGGGGCGTGACAATAATTTATCCAATCTGGGATTTGGAGTGACATGAAATCCGAATATGACATGATATAACTTGAATACAGTTCAGACAAAAAAAAAACTACCTAGGGGGCTGAATAGACTTGGATAAGATTTTTGAATTTTAAAAAACTCATAAAAAAATCCAAGCACTACCAACGTCAAACTCCAACGATCACTGCTCCATCGTCCATCAGCAACAACCGGCTTCCCACTTTCAGTCACCGTGAAAAACAGCATTAGAGCTTGCCGACCCTACCTCTTCCTTAGTCGCTCAATTCTGTTAACAACTTGTAAAATTGAACTAAATCTCTGTGGTCAGGCCTATCAATTGGTGGTGTGTTTGCTAGAGATCGAAGAACGACTGAAGGTTTGTCTGTGAAGCTTCGAGCGATACGACGTTGGTTACTATTGGCGACATTGGGAGTTGTTTGCTGTGGTTGCTGAAAGGTCGCCAGTGTTGGGGGCAGATCACCAAACTGCTGGATTGTGGTCGAGCATGGTTGGAGATGCTCTCACCCTAGCTGGACTGCCTCATTAAGAATTGCTGATTTCTCGGCAGTTTGCTCAGTCTTGACTGGTGTAGCGACAAGATGGCTCTACAGATCACTGATAGGTGTTAGAGAAGATCACCATAGGCCATTTCAAGGTGTCAACCTGCTTGGGAGTTCGTTGAGTGATTGGGGTTTTTTAAACTTCTTTCATAAGCTAATCTAAAAGTAAGTTCGTGGCAAAAATTTAAGTGCAAATTACCTATTAGGCTTATGTTCTTTCTTAAGAATCTCGAATATGTCTATGTCTTCGCGCTCCACAAAATAAATAGATTCATTATGGAATATGCATGATTTATTTTCATTTTATTAGTGATGCTATATAGATTGACTTTATAGTGACAAGACACACTTGTTTGACTTAAATGAAAAGAAAATTAGAAGAGAAATTGTTCTTGGGAATATAAATTTTATGCAATTAAAAAATAAATTGGAACATAAATTTTGCGTAGTTCCCATACGATCTGATTCTCTAAAACTCGTATAAGGAACATCATTAAAAAAATCAATTCTAAACAGAATTTGTGTCGTATATCATATTAGTAAAGTTTAAGGACTTTTATGACACAAATGGAATTTGGGCCGTTCATTTTTGGACAGATCGGAAACCCTATCGAACAGTTGGGAGCATTACATTCGATTATGCGATAATCAGAGAAATGCGATAAGAGACTTTGTTACGCCAATAAAGTTGACACTCTTTCGACACCTAAGTCGAATGATTTATCTAACCCTAAGATTCATGCAGGAAAGTGGGGTACGAACCTAAATCTAAGAATTCATGCAGATTGGAGTGTCTATCCTAACATTCACAATCAGTAATGAAATTACGCAAATCAAGGATTCAATACATGCGAATAAATCACATGAATACAGACACCCTTAGTAAGCCTTATCAAATCTTCTATTTTTAGGAGGCAACTTTTTGGATTTTTTTTTAATTTTTGGTAATGATCCGGTACGTCCACTCATAACCCGAACGATTTGGATCCCAAGGACAGGACTTGATTTTCTAAGGAAAGGGAGGTGATCCCTTTCCAAAAAAGTTTAGTATAATGATATATATATATATATATATATATATATGGTCGGAATTTGTATAACAATATTGGAGTGGTGTGATTTAGGGGTTTGGTGCCTTTGATCTCCGGTGAAAAAGATCAGCCATCGGATCAGGAATAGAAACGGCTAAACAGGCACTTAACGTGTGGATCGGATTCGAAGCTTTTGTTTATCCACTAGTTCGCAAAAGCGCAAGGCGATTACAAAAAATCATCACCATCAACTTGTGTTTGCAATCCGTTCCCACTTTTTGTCACGTTTTCGATCCATTACCATGATAATGGTTAACGGAAAAGGACATAAGCTAAGTTAGGAGGGACGATGGAGAGGGAAATTGTGACGTCCTGGAAATTCACCTCTGGCGAGATAACTAATATCAATATAAGGAATTGATATCGAATTTCAGTCAATGAAAAATTTTGGATCGCAAAGACTGAAGAGACAATAATTGGACAAATTCTGAAACTTCAGTCGGTTTAGATTAGGTTTCAAAATTCTTAGTCGTCGCGAATTAGGATTTCAATCATCGCGCTTGAACCTAATCCCGACCGAGCTTAGCCTATGAAATTACCAAAATACCCTTTTGTTTGCTGTCCAAAAATTCAATCCAGTCATGATTTGCGAAATTACCAATATGCCCCTCAATTTTCACTATAGGACAAAATTGCCTCAAAAGCCACCTACACTCTCTCTCCTGCTCCCTCTCCCTCCCACGTGACCCCTCTCTCTCTCCCTCTCTCTCACGGCGTAACACCCCCTCGATCAACTACTCCTCCTCCCACTGTCTCCTCCCTCCGGCGACTTTCGTTGTCGCCACCACCTGACCACCACTGCCACGACCGTTGACCTTCCCTTGCCGTCTCTCCCGACCCTTCCATCGCTGCCGTTGGCCACCGGACGAGGAGAAAAAGCCACGGGAATCAGCCCCCTATTTCAACCCCTATTGACCAGAGAGCGTCGAGGCCTCTTCCGGTCGTTTCCGGCTGCCACCGCCACCACCTACTACCCCTCCGACGTTCCCCAACCTTCCCTCGACATCCTCGACCTAACCTCGTCCCCGATTACCCACCGAAGTAGCCGCAATCGACCCCGAAACCGCCGGTGCCCTATTTTGGGGACCAGTCTGATTTTTCTTCAATCCGGTCGGACCGGCCACCGCCGATGAACTCCCAAGACCTCCCTGCATCTTCCCTGAGCTTGTGGCTGCCGTCCGCCGTGCGTGGCGATCGAAAATCGGCCTAACTCAAACCCCTGTTCTCGGTGTCCTCCAAACCTAGCTTGGCCGATTTTATTGGCCGCCAATCCGCTGCCTCCGGTTGCCCTCCGTCACGACCACCACTCCCGATCGACACCCTTCCGACCCCCTGGTCATTCCACCGTCAATCTTGAAATCGACTGCCTCTCGCTGGCCTTCGTTCCTGCCGTTTCAACCCCCCGCGCCGCCCCTGCCCTATCCAGGACAGTTCGCGCGTAGCGTGGCCCGTTTTGGCTTGGGCTGGGTGGCCAAGAATCCAAGTCGAGTGACCGGACCCGTGGGCCATTTTGGCCAAGAGAAGTTCGGGTCCGTGGGCCATTTTGGTCGAGGAGTTTGGGCCGTGGCTTGAGAGTTTTGGGCTGTTATTCGAGAAATTTGGCTTGTGATTCGCTGTTGTTGATCGACACCACCGTTGTTGCCGTTGAGATCGCCCGAGCCGAGTTAATTTGTGAGTTGACCCTAATCCTTGGTTAAGGCGCTAATTGCGCCTAGGATTAGTTGTTTAGGCGATTAGGGAATTAAGGTACGCTATTGGGACCGATTTAGATAGAAATTATGATTAAATTAAATGGCCGATCGATTAGGTTAGTCGGTTGATTATACTGTCTGTGGCTAATTATGATTAGTTGCAATTGATTGATTGAGTGATTGATTGTGTTCGATCGCGAGCGAGCGGTAGGAGATGAGCGAGCAATCGACATCTTAAATCGATTAATTTGGTTAATAAAGTATTATTGCACGAATCGAGCTTTTTGTGGCCTAATCGATTTTGACTGCTCGTGATTGCTTGGTGGCCTTGTTGATTTGATCGCTTCGCTGAGCTGCCTGTTTGACTATTTTTTTGTCCATCGGGTAATTGACTGTCTATTTAGAGTTTGATAACCCGTTTATGATTGCAGTGTCTAATGTTAGACTACATATGCATATGGCCGTATGGGATGTCAAAAGACATGTTTTAGCATAAAAATGGTCTTTGGCCGATCTTTTACATGCATGAGTGAGCATCCGGCTTTAATGGATTGATTGCGGGATGTGTTCTATGTGGTCATATAATGAAATGATGATGTTTTTCCTGGCAAGTTCGTATTGTATCAGTTGTATAGAACCACAAGACTCACCAGAAGCACGATAATTCATGCCTCGTATGGTACATACGATTTTAAGGGATTATCGGATGCCGGTCGCAGCTTGTGATGGACCGATGCCCCGTTTAGAGATGCCTATTTGGTGGTGTCGTGGCAGGCGCACTGGGGACACCTCTTGTAGTGGTCGTTGCCGAGAGAAAAGGAACGTAGCCCGGTCCTGTCGATAAAATGCTCGATTGTACTAAGGTGCTGGATCGCGTTATTTATGAGAGTCGAATCACACCTTCTTTCGCGTAGATCCTCTCATGTGCCGTAGGCACAATCATAGTTAATAAATGGACTTCTGTGATGTCCAGTGTGTAGTTGTGATGAGATGCTTGTTTGAGTAATTGACGGATTGGTTGTGAGCCGAGTCAAGAATTGTATTATCTGTGGTTGAGGCTGACAAGTATGCATGTGAATTGTTTTTATATAGTGACTGTATTTGGATGTTAATTGTGGTGAATTGCTATTGTTAGACTTTCGTTAGGATGCCTGAGCGAATCAGTTTCCTAACTGAGCTTAAGTTTGATTTATTGAGATTTATTCTCACCCCGTCGTCAGATAACTTTTTCAGGTTTCAAGTGACGAAGTCTCGTGGATGCCAAAGTTTGGCTTTTGGATTAGTCATCTAAAGTAAGACAAAAAGTTAATCTTACCTGACTTAGTACACCTACTAAGGTCTGGTCTACTCACCCTGGGATATGAGGTTGTGTACATTCGGAAGTAGTGTCGGTAGGATCAAGAGTTATTTATGGTGTTTAACTCCTACTATTCTATTCCTGTTTGTTTTTATTGTCAGGGAGTTAACATATTTCCGCATGCATAAGTAACTGATAGGTCGATAGTGTGCATAGGACGCTATCTCTATGATCTCGTGGCGATAAGGCGAAGGATGTTGCAGACTTGAGAGTCGGGGCGTGACATCCCCGCCCCAAGGTGGTATTAGAGCAAGGTCAGCCTAATCCATCTGGTCATTGACTTAGAGTGATAAGGAGCGTCGGTATTTAGGATAGTTAGTAGGATCGTAAGCTTTTGCATGTGCTTGTTATCTTTATTTCTTTTGATTGATTGTTAGTGATCTCATTACACGTTGCTTGGGATGGACAGGACTCCATAAGTTACCTGTATAATGAGCAACGGTAATGAGAGGGTGCTTAGTAGAAGGATAGCTCAAGAAGATTCTAGAGCGGAAGGGATTTTGTAGGCGTTGGAAATTTTGAAAATGGTAGTTGGACAACAAGTGAGTAGTCAAGTTAATGATACCACCGTTTCGAGTGAGGACTTGCTGACTGGAAACGAGAAAGGTGTTCAGCCGATAATTGAGTTGATGGAGAGGTTTCTTAACCTCGAGCCACCAAAGTTCAAATAATTAGGAGATCCAAAGGCTGCAATCTTATGGACTAAGGAAATTAAGAAGGTATTCGCTGTGCTAGGATGTTTCGAAGAGGACAAGGTGATACTGGTCGTTTACCAACTTCAAGGTGACACTAATGCATGGTGGAAAATCACACGAAAAAAGATCTTTCCTGAAGGTATGGTCCCGGTGTGGGATGCCTTCGTTGAAGTCTTCTATGGCAAGTATTTTCTAGACTGTAGGCGAGAGAAAAAGATGGC
Source organism: Rhodomyrtus tomentosa (assembly GCA_028455895.1). Lineage (NCBI taxonomy): Eukaryota > Viridiplantae > Streptophyta > Magnoliopsida > Myrtales > Myrtaceae > Rhodomyrtus > Rhodomyrtus tomentosa. Next base: position 38,531,710 of record JAPCWY010000003.1, on the reverse strand, counting down.
TGAATTCTTGTAGCTTCAATAGGACCAAATGACAGTAGATCAGTATGAGGTGAAATTTACTGAGCTCTCAGAGTTTGCACCATGGACAGTTAGAGATCCTATGAATAGGATGAGAAGATTTTGTGAAGGATTGAAGCCCGAGATCAAAGATCAACCGGTGCCGTAGAACCTTAATAGCTATAGCGAATTGTATAAAAGGGCCCATTCTGTGGAGAGGAGCATGACTGACAGGGCAATCGCATCTAGATCGCGATTTGTACCTTCTTCTAGGGATAACCGTTGGATAGAGAAGAGGCCGATGTATGCCAACAAGTATCACATCCCGTCTAATCAGATGAGTACAATCAGGAAGCCAATGTTTCGCCAAAGTGAGAAGTGTCGCCTGTGTCGCTTAAAGCATGGGTCCGGTCCCTGCCCATTTAGAGGAGGAGAATGCTTTAAATGTTATCAGCCGAGACACCTAGTGAAGGACTGCTCATTGGGATAGAAAATCGTCCAAGCATCGTTGTCGCAAGAATGACAAACTTGAAGAGATGTTCAGCAAAATACCGAGGATCGACCCTACTGGGAGTAGGGTAACTTTTGAGTTAAGATGCTTTGGTATAGATTAGCAATAGCTAGTCGAGTTTGAAAAGACCTTTTTATAAATAAGGCTTATGGATATGGGTTTGTAATAAGATAATTAGTATTCTGTGGATTGCATAAGTTTGAAGTGTTGTTCTACTTGGATTGTCTTAGCCGTTGTTTTCTTGTATCCTAATCACTGGTTAGATGAACGTCCGCAGAGGAATGAACGTGAAATTGTGAGATTGATCCTTGAGGTGTAATGAACCCCCAAAGAGTCAGAAAGTATGATTTGATAAGTATCGATGTGAAGGCAGGTAACTTGTGCTGAATGGAGACGAAAAGTCTCCACTACGCGTGTTTAAGCGGGGATCTCAAAGTGAAGAGCATGTTTGTGAGTCTGTTGTATTGTGTTTGGGGTGATGGACAGAAGATTGTGGATGAATCGAGATGTCATGGGTAAGTAAAACTTATGTACTTTGCAAGATTGGTGAAAGTTGATTTTATCTCTGAATCTTGATCGAAGAAGGACTTGTAGTATACCAAAGGCAGTATCGAAATGATTTGAGGCCGTATGACTCAGTCGACTAGTAACTTGATAAGGTCATGGTGAAGTATACACTGCCTGAAGATTATAGTTAATGAATCCTCAAACATGTGCATGGAACGAGAACTGTGAAGACGAACAAGAAAGGTTCGTAATGGCAATCTAAGGTTAGGTGACATGATAGGGTCGCTAGTTGGATGCACATGCTATTGAGTTTGGCGATGTCCTTGAATGAGATTAAGATTGCAAGATGTGACAATTAAGGAAGACTAGTTATTAGAGTGACGCAACGGAAGTATAATAAGCCCACATGATTTCTTGGAATAATGACCATAAATGCCTTATCTTTGATAAAGCAGAAAACTGATCGGGATTCACAACTGTAGTTTCAGTGTTAGTCTAGATAGCTCGTAAGGACATCAAGATTTGAGATAAGGCTATTAGAAGATTGATAGGCGTGGTCGAGCAAATGACGAAGATTTTGATGTATCAATAAGTCAAAGAGCAACATTGCAAGCCTAAGAGGACTACTGCCGTTGTTGGAGATTCTAAGGTAAAGGTGGGAAAAGATTACAATAGATGGGTAAAGATACTTCCAAGAACTCAAAGAAGAAATGACTCAATTGGAGTACAGTAAGCAAATTGACGATGCTTGTTCAAAATATAACAGCGTGAAGGAATTCAACTTGGTATGAGTATGATGCTCTAAGACTTACGACCGATTCAAGTTTAAGACTCGAACTAATCGCGAACAACGACCAACGGTCGAGGAAGCCACCGAGAGTTAGAGGTTGCCCTCGACGTGGATGATGGCCTGATTTGCCAGTCGGTTGTGCTGTTGATTAAAGGTCAACTGTGTGACGATCTGAAATCAAGCATGGACCGAATTGGGTTGGTCTCGCTCAGCTATAAGTCAACCATAGGATTACCCTGAAGTTGACCAGGGATTGATTCGTGGCATGATTTATGAGCTGGCATTGATCGATATTCAGGATGGCCATGGACTAGTGAGGAACGACTTGTACTAGAACCTCGTACCAGCCACATACTAGTCAAGTATTAGCTATCTTGGATTTTGTGATGTGTTGTTGGAAGACTACCAGTCGAGTTGAACTAATCCTACATCAATTTGAGTTGGTCATGAGAGGTGATCTCAATAGTGTTCAATTGTACCACCGATTTAGGAACGGGTGATTCCAACCCTAAACCGGAATATTTGAGATGGTTCTCAACTTGTTAGTCGGTTGTGAGCTGACCCTGTTCGATAGAATGAATGATCCGATCCTTAGTTGGATTTGGCGTCTGAGTTCAATGATTCTTCAGATGCTTCAAGAGATGACAAGTAGTGATTCTAAATCTCAAAGCGTTGAAGAAGATGCAAATTATTAGTATACCTTTTTTCATGTAAGTAGAATGTCCAAATTGCCATTAGTGTTAATCGTGGTTGACATATATGGAACAAGAGGAAATGACAACGTTAAACTCTGTTTGTTGGAATTTAAGAAATGATCAGTCTATTCGTAGGAATAGATAATTACTATGGTTACTAGGATAACCAACAGTTGATTGGGACAGCAAGATCGGATGGTCACAGTTGAGTTGAATCCCTAGAGTCGGATGATTCACCCTGTTGAAACGAATTGTGGATATGGAATTGTGTCAGATTAGTAGACAAGGATCGTAAGTTAGAATCCGACTTGGATGTGATAGTCGTTTTATATTTTCGATGCACAGAGTGGAGATTGTGAATGACTTGAAGCGAACCTAGTATGAAGTTTGGGAAACAAAATTGCAGTTCGGTATGGCTTATTACCCGCAGACAAAAGGTCAATCTGAAAGGACAATTCAGATCTTGGAGGACATGTTGGTGGCATGCGTTTAGATTTCAAGATGATTGGAAAGAACAATTGCATTTGATGGAGTTAACTGGAAAAAAAAATCAGCGGAGTATTAGAAGGATGCTTTTCGAGGCATGATATGGAAGAACGTGCAGAACGCTAGTCTGTTGGAATGAAAATGGTGAGATGAAGATCATGAGTCTTCAGTTAGTGAAACAGTCGATAGACGCTATTAAGGTTATCAGAGATAGACTGAGAACAGTTCAAAGTCATCAGGAAAGTTATGTTATTCAAGAGCAAAGACCAATGGAATTTCAAGTGGGTAATCATGTCTGTAGAAAGTGGCGTCTTTTGGAAGGACAACTCGTTTTTGCAAGAAAGGAATGCTAAGTTCAAGTATGTTGAATCTTTCGAGATTTTTGAAAAGAATTGAGAAATTAGCGTATCTTCTTACGTTATTGCTAAGACGATTCATGTGCGCAACGCCTTCCATGTGTCGATATTAAGGAAGTGCGAGCCGAGCCCTGCTCATGTGTTGTGTTGAGTTGTGAAAAGATTGAATTGGACGAGCGAGCATTGTAACCGGGAAGTCCAGTCAGGATCCGTTGTTGGGAGACAACAACTATTCCGGAGTAAGAATTTTTCCCTTTAGTCAAGGCGGTTTGGTAACACCGTGGTTCTAACGGAACTATTTTGAGAAAATTATGAGGACTGGATATCATTATTGGTTTGAAGGGTTGCAGTAGTACTTCAATTTCGAGGACGAAATTTCCTAAGTGGGGGAGAGTTGTGACGTCCTGAAAATTCACCTCTAGCAAGGTAACTAAAAGCAATATAAGGAATTGATATCGAATTTCAGTCAATGAAAAATTTTGGATCATAAGGACTGAAGAGATAATAATTGGATAAATTCTGAAGTTTTAGTCGGTTTAGATTAGGTTTCAAAATTATTAGTCGTCACGAATTAGGATTTCAATCCTCGCGCTCGAGCCTAATCTCGACCGAGCATAGCTTGTGAAATTACCAAAATACCCTTTTGTTCACTGTCCAAAAATTCAATCTAGTCCCCATTTGCGAAATTACCAAAATGCCCCTCAATTTTCACTATAGGACAAAATTGCCTCAAAAGTCTTTTGTGGGCCCCACCCCACACTCTCTCTCCTGCTCCTTCCCACGTGACCCCCCCTCCCTCTCCCTCTCTCTTTCTTGGCGTAACACCCCCTCGGTCGACTACTCATTCTCCCCCTATCTCCTCCCTTTGGCGACTTTCGCTATCGCCACCACCCGACCACCACCGCCACGACCCTCGACCCTCCCTTGCCATCTCTCTCAACCCCTCCATCACCGCCGTTGGCCGTCGGACGACGAGAAACAGCCGCGGGAATCAGCCCCCTGTTTCGGCCCCTATCGACCCGAGAGCGTCGGGGCCTCTTCCGGCGGTTTCCGACGGTCACTGCCACCACCCGCTACCCCTCCGACGTTCCCCTACCTCTCCTCGACATTCTCGACCCAACCTCGCCGTCGATTACCCACCGGAGCCGCCGTAATCGACCCCGAAACCGTCGGTGCTCTGTTTTGAGGACAGGTCGGATTTTTCTTCGATCCGGCCTGACCGACTGCCATCGCCTCACATCGCCACCGCCGATGAACCTCCAAGATCTCTCTCCATCTTCTCTGAGCTTGTGGCTGCCGGCCGCCGCGGGTGGCGACCAGAAATCGACCTAAACCGAACCCCTGTTCCCGGCGCCATCCAAACTCAATTCGGCCTGTTCTGTTGGCCGCCGATCCACCGCCTCTGGCAGCCCTCCGCGGTGGCCACCACTCCCGATCGACACCCCTCGGCTCCTGGGTCATTCCATCGTCAACGTTGAAGCTGGCCGTGGCCTGTCGACCTTCGTTTCGGCCGTTTCAACCCCCGATGCCGCGCCTGCCCTGTTCGAGCCGATTCGCACGGGCTATGACCCGTTTTGGCCTCGGCCGGGTGGTCGAGAATCCGAGCCGAGTGGCCGGGTCAGTGGCCGGGCCCGTAGGCCATTTTGGCAAAGAGAAGTTTGGGCCCGTAGGCTATTTTGGTCGAGAAGTTTGGGCCGTGGCCCGAGAGTTTTGGACCGTTGTTCGAGGAATTTGGCTCGTGATTCGCCGTTGCTGATTGTCGCCACCACCATCGTCGTCGACGTCGCCGTTGAGACCGCTTGAGCCGACTTAATTTGTGAGTTGATCTTAATCCTTGGTTAAGGCGCTAATTACCCCTAGGATTAGTCGTTTAGGCGATTAGGGAATTTAGGTATGCTATTGGGGCCGGTTTAGATAGAAATTGTGATTAAGTTAAATGGCCGATCGATTAGGTTAGTCGGTTGATTATACTCTCTGTGGTTAATTGTGATTAGTTGCAATTGATTGTGTTCGATCGCGAGCGAGTGATAGGCTAGAGACGAGCGAGCAATCAACGTTTTAAATCGATTAATTTAGTTAATAAAGTATTATTGCAGGAATCGAGCTTTTTGTGACCTAATCGATTTTGACTGCTCGTGATTGCTTGGTGGCCTTGTTGATTTGATCGCTTCGCTGAGCTGCCTGTTTGACTGTCTATTTGTCCGCTGGGTAATTGACTGTCTGTTTAGGGTTTGATAGCCCATTTATGATTGTAGTGTCTAATGTTAGACTGCATATGCATATGGCCGTGTGGAAAGTCAAAAGACATGTTTTAACATGAAAATGGCCTTTGGCCGATCTTTTACATGCGTAAGTGAGCATCCGGCTTTAACCGAAAATAATAAAATGGGTTGATTGCTGGATGTATTCTGTGTGGTCATATGATGGAACGATGATGCTTTTCTTGGCAAGTTCGTACTGTACCAGTTATATAGAACCACATGACTTGCCAGAAGCACGATAATTCATGCCCTGTATGGTACGTATGATTTTAAGGGATTGTCGTATGCCGGTTGCAGCTTGTGATGGACCGATGCCCCGTTTAGGGATGCCTACTTGTTGGTGCCGTGTCAGGCGCACCGGAGACATCTCTTGTAGTAGCCGTTGTTAAGAGAAAAGGAATGTAGCCCAGTCTTGCCAGTAGAACGCTTGATTGCACTGAGGTGCTGGATTGCGTTATTTATGGGAGTCAAATCACGCCTTCTTTCGCGTAGAACGTTCTATGTACCATAGGCACGATCATCGTTAATAAATGTACTTGTGAGATGTCCAGTGTATACCTGTGATAAGATGCTTGTTTGAGTGATTGATGGATTGGTTGTGAGTTGAGTCAAGCATTGCATTACGTGTGGTTGAGGCTAACAAGTATACATGTGAATTGTTTTTATATAGTGACTGTATTTGGGTGTTAATTGTGGTGAATTGCTATTGTCAGACTTTCGTTAGGATGCCCGGACGAATCAGTTTCTTAACCGAGTTTAGGCTTGATTTACTGAGATTTATTCTCACTCCGTCGTGTGATAACTTTTTCAGGTCCCAAGTGATGAAATCTGGTGGATGCCAAGGTTTGGCTTTTGGATTAGTCATCTAAAGTAAGATGAGAAGTTAGTCTTACCTGACTTAATACACCTGCTAAGTTTTGGTCTAGTCACCCCGGGGTATGGGGTTGTGTACGCTTGGAAGTAGTGTCGATAGTATCAAGAGTTATTTGTGGTGTTTAACTCATACTATTCTATTTCTATTTATTTTTATTGTCAGGGAGTTGACACGTTTCCGCATGCTTAAGTAACTAATAGGTCGATAGTGTGCTTAGAACGCTATCTCTATGACCTGGTGGCGATAAGCGAGGGATGTTGCGGACTCAAGAGTTGGGGCGTGACAGAAATCGTCGGACTCAAAACGCTTCTTTGTTTTCAGTTCTTGGGTTTGTGTTTTTGTCCAATTTTTTTCTCTTGTTTTTGCTTTGAATTTTGTTTTGGTCCTTCGTAATCAGGCGTCCCTTGACATAAAGTAGGTATCATAGCCCTCACAGCCTTTAGATCTTCCCAGGAGCCACAAATGATATGATTCCCTGCGATTATGGTTGGGGGATCCAAATTTCAAACGGGACTGCGTAGCGAAGAGTTATTGGTATAGGATGACTTGTTGCGTCATGATCTTGATAAGGACTTGTTTGGCAGCAAATCAAGCATCCTCTATAATTCTATTACCAATTAAAATATTAATCTTCTTTTTTCTTCACGTAAATTCTCCATTCTTGATTAGGACAATTTTGGGCTTTTCGAAATTGATTTTTCGAATCGAGACCCGATATCTTCTACTCAGTTTTTTTTTTTCATTTTTGAATTCTTTCAAGTCATGACCTTGTTATCCTTCACAATCAGTAACATCTTATCTGGTCGTTGGTTGTCTTGCTTTATTTTGAATTTTTTTTTGTGATTTAAGATTGGGTGCTTCTTAATCATATATTGCAGTCTTTTCAAATTGCAGCTAAGTAAAGATTCACCTTACTCATCTATAGCACCTTGGGCTCGTGCCGTTGTCAAAGTAAGTTCCTTTTCCTCACATTCACCAAACAAATTTGGCCAAAACAAGAAATATTCACCTAACGAAAATTTCATTTCAATATTGACCCCCCTAAAGAATTCGATATTAATGCATGATCTCCTAGGCAGAGAAGAAACATCGCAAACGAATTTAGGAGGGGCTTAAATGATGGTACTAGTCAAATCTTGCCGTAAAGGTATACTTACGGTAAATTTACTCCAAATTAATATTTTGATTACCAAAAATCCTAAACTGGTACATGCAAATCTATCCCAAAATTTTTTAACCATCAAAAACCCTAAAGTAATATAACTGTGACCAATTTACCCAAATTACTTTTTTTATATCATAAAAATATCAAACTGATCCACATATGATAAATTGACCCTTTGTTGATTTCCATTAAATTGAGCATGAAAAATTTCAAATTGATACACCTATAGTAAACGTAGGGCAACGTGTACATTCGACAATTGTCACGGGTCTTCCAACTCAATAATTTGATGTTAAAATTTAACGAAAACTAACAGAGGGTATAATTTTTCACGACTGTATTAATTTAGGATAAATTTGTCACAAATGTACCAGTTTGGGGTCTTTCATGGTCAAAAAAATAATTTGGAGTAAAATTATCACAATTCACAAGTGTACTATTTTGGGGGGTTTTTTTTTATAGCATTAACCCTGCAAACAACGAATATATTTGTGACTGCCTCATATTCAGCAGTCACAAATATATTCAGTAGAAACCTTTCGTTAGCATTTGAGAGCATCATTCTACAAACCTAAAGCTCCTAAAATCTCTCTGTGAAGAGTTGGAAGGGGAATGCAATAGTGAGGAGAGAGAGAGAGAGGGGTTTGAAAAAAGGAAAAAGAAAAAAGAAAAAAGAAAAAAAAAACTATTGTGGAGATTCCAAAGAGACACTTTCCTAGAGAGAGAGAGAGAGGGGTTTGAAAAAAGAAAAAAGAAAAAAAAAACTATTGTGGAGCTTCCAAAGAGACACTTTCCTTCGGAGCTTCCAAAGCGACACCACCAACTATTTTTCGCCACTCAAAACAGAGCCCTATCTGCTAAGGAAAAGCCAACAACATCTTTGCGCCCTTCAAATTACTCTGTAGTCTATACAAGAAGTCGTGGCTACAACAAATTACATCTGCCTCTGCCTCTCTCCTCTCACGCATTTTTGGTTTTGCTGTTCATCCATTCTGCAGAGGTTCTCAGGTAAATCCTTTGCCAATTTTGAGCACCATCTTAAGCAGTTGAGTACGTCTTTCGCATTACAAGATGTCTTTTGGCAGTTGGACAGGGAGTCTGATACCTGACTTCTCCATTCTGATCACTGCAACGTTGTCCTGCCACGTTTTGTTTGGTTGACAATCGACATGGACTTCATCACTTTGTGACAACAATGTCTGCAGAAGAAGTTCTGTGTGAGGCAGAATGAATGCACGGAGTAGTAGTCATCGCATTCATTCAATTTGAATAACTAGATCAATCACGAGCAATTATAAAGTGTATGTTGTGGACCTCATCTGGAATCAACTGCTCAAGCATCGACTCTTGTCTCAGATTTCTCTTGTTCTGTTACTTCAGTTGGTCATCCTAATTGTTGCTGCGTTCATTAGTCTTGTTCTGCAGTGGCGATATCAGATGGATATTTGTGCCAGAGACGTTTGCAAGAGTAATTTGCAATTGTGCCAAGTTTGTGAAAGAGAAGTGCTTCAATGTGATTGCTTTTTGGTTGCTAGAGAAAATAATTAGGTGCACTGTCAAGATTCGCGAGTTGATCATTCGTAATATCTGATGAAATGTCAGAACTACATGTTTGTTTATTGACCCTTGCAAGTTTGGATTCCATTAATCCGTTCAACAGTTTCACTCACTGGAGTCTGCTTCCTTCAACTATGTTACTGCCCTCAATATATTACTTGCCCACAAGCTCTCTTAGGGAAATTGATATGAATCACTATTTATGCTTCAAGAATGCAAGTTTTTCCTACTTGAGCTAGTCTTGTTTTTAAAGAAAACAAAGGTGTAGTCGTTCAATTTTCTAAATGTATCGAAAAGCGGTTTTCTGTCTTCTGTCGATGGCACATGTAAAAGTGAACCTTTCTTTGATATACCCGGTCCACATCTTTTGAAATCGTTTTTTTTTTATTATTGTCAGTAGACAAGTCTACTACTCACACGTCTTTATTTTTCAGAATAGGCAGTAATGGCGCAGATCTTGGCACCGACGACACAATTGCAGATGAGGATCACAAAGAACTCGCTGACTCCCAGTCCCATGACAACAAAAACATGGAGTTCTCTCTTGCTAAAACAGAAGAAGAGCGGGAAAACCAAGAGCCTTTCTAAGTTCAGGGTGTATGCTTTGAAGTCCGAGAACAATACCATTAACAGGCTCGAGAATCTTCTCAACTTGGACGTCACGCCCTACACTGATAAGATAATTGCAGAATACATTTGGTATGTTTTAATGCCCGAAACCTTCTAAGTGTGGTGCACCAAAAAACATAAATACTAGAACTATTCTGTATTCTAAGTATGCTTTTTTCTTCTATCCACCATGAGAATAAGTACATCACACGTTTTATGCAAAATTCAACAAGTGACACCTTTTTTTCTTTCAATTTCTGCCTTCGCATATACTGTTTCACATTTTGATACTAGTCTGACTATGAGACAGGATCGGAGGATCTGGCATAGATCTGCGTAGCAAATCAAGGGTATGAATGACGACAATAAAATGTTTTGCGTTTTTGTTTTTATGTGATACTGATCTATTGGTTCCTGAATAATCAGACAATCCCTCGACCTGTTGAGCACCCGTCTGAACTACCAAAGTGGAACTACGATGGGTCAAGTACCGGTCAAGCTCCAGGGGAGGATAGTGAAGTGATCTTATTGTAAGATGACATAAACCCGAATCTGTCTTACTATATTTACCTTCACATCATTCCATCAAGTTCTTGATTTGTTAACAGCCCTCAAGCAATTTTCAAAGATCCTTTCCGAGGCGGCAACAATATCTTGGTAATCATTCACCAAAACCAGTATTATGTTCTCAGAACTTGTTTGTCCATTTACATCATCTGAACAGGTTGATCAATGAGAAAGGACATATGGATCAATTTATGGATAATTACTGCTCGTCTGCAGGTTATTTGCGATACATACACTCCAGCTGGCGAGCCAATCCCAACAAACAAACGTGCTAAGGCTGCTGAAATTTTCAGTAACCAAAAGGTTATCAATGAAGTTCCATGGTAGGAGGGAGATCCAAAACTCGAGTTTTCTGCCGTGAATTAGGAAGCTTTGAAATGGACAAGTTTATAAATTTTGGCTAAATCTTCACATCAGGTATGGGATTGAGCAAGAGTACACTCTAATGCAGACAAATGTTCAATGGCCACTGGGTTGGCCCGTTGGAGGATATCCAGGTCCCCAGGTGAGAACTTGTTTCACAATGAATTTTCCTAGGTATAGTTGGAAAATAGGCTTTAAGTAGATGAGAAAATCTGTCTTGTGATATGAGATTTTTATGTTCATTTAGGGGCCTTATTACTGTGGTGTTGGGGCTGATAAGTCATTTGGTCGAGACATAAGTGATGCTCACTACAAGGCTTGCTTATATGCCGGTATCAACATTAGCGGCACCAATGGTGAGGTGATGCCAGGCCAGGTAATTCCTCACCTCCATCTTCCATTTTTTCATCATAAAAAAAGCACAGGACTTTTGCCACAACACTGACTTCTGCTGTGCAGTGGGAGTTCCAAGTGGGACCGAGCGTGGGAATTGAAGCGGGAGATCATATCTGGTGTTCAAGATACCTTCTCGAGGTGAAGTTCTAATTACTTGCTTGATTAAATAAAGGAAATTTATGGCAAAGAGAATAGGTGCATAGGGACATTCTGCAGTACTCGATACTTAGTTGTTTTTGTCACTTCTATAACAGAGAATAACTGAGCAAGCTGGTGTTGTCCTCACATTAGATCCGAAGCCGATACAGGTGGCTGACTTCACTCTCATCGTTTACGCAACATATTATCCCAAAGTTGATAAAAATATTCTCTTCCTTCTCAGGGTGACTGGAATGGTGCAGGATGCCACACGAACTACAGGTTCACAGCATACAAATAAGATGGACTTCATTAAGTATTTTTGCTCATTGAAGAACTTTAAGAGTGTGTTAACTGTCTTTTCTACAGTACAAAAAGCATGAGAGAAGAGGGAGGCTTTGAAGTGATAAAGAAGGCAATTCTGAATCTGTCACTTCGCCACAAGGAGCATATTAGCGCCTACGGAGAAGGAAATGAGAGAAGGTTGACGGGAAAGCATGAAACAGCCAGCATCAACACGTTTTCTTGGGTAATGCTCAGGAGAATCATACCAGTTGCTAGTGGATTCAAAGATTGCCCCTTTGAAATGAACTCAAATTTTGTTGTGATGCCTGGATTACTCATCTTCCATTATGCAGGGAGTTGCCAATCGTGGTTGCTCGATCCGTGTGGGGCGTGACACTGAGAAGAAAGGAAAAGGTACTATAACAATTACCACCCAGTTCGAATTGTGCTCTGTCTAGATATCAAATCAGAGATGCCTAACTTTCTTAGGGGATTCAAGAAACGCCACCCTAAGAAGATAAAATATAAAAAGTGTTGTCTTTTGGTCTCGGTTCATGAATTCTACTATGCAATTTGTTTTTTTAGACAATCATAAAGCACTCCCACAGTTTTGCTTCCTAAACAAATATAATTGTTCATATCAGTCCTTACTCATCCAACATATACAGAACATTATCGAAGTTAAGACTTTGACATCTCACATGGAATTCTCATTGTTTCTGAAAATCGATAAAACAAAGTTCACCTTCCTTGCACAATCACTTAACGGCTTGAAATGTAAACAGGTTACTTGGAAGACAGGCGTCCCGCCTCAAACATGGACCCATACGTCGTGACCTCGTTACTTGCTGAAACTACAATTTTATGGGAGCCCACCCTTGAGGCCGAAGCTCTTGCTGCACAGAAGCTATCGTTGAAGGTCTAAAATTTGAGCTGCTGCTTAAGAAAGGCCAAGTGCATTCATTAGTGAGGAGGACCAACAAGCTGAGAGATTGTGAACCCGTTTTCCTTCAGATTTAGGTCATGAGAGAAGATCCTCATGTAAATTAAGCTGCCCAAAGTGAGAGAAAATTAGGTGTCCAAGCTCAGACCTGGTCTCCTTTACATTGCTTTCGTCCTGCATTCACAAGTGGTTTCAATGTTTTGGGCATTTGAGTTCACCAACTATCCTTTTAGTGTCATGGACATCTTCCTGTGCTCGAATTTTCAGTTTCTTCGATATTTCAGCGCAATTCATCCGAATTTTCATTGTCCTCATGCTAATCATTCGATTTATCATGTCCGGCTTTCTTTTATATGGAAGGCAGTTCGACTTCTGATTTAGTAAACATGAGATGTACCAGTTTGTTTCATCTTTTCCAGTGCCTTATTAAGAGAACTTTGGGAAGTATAAACAAAACTCTATCCTCGGAGGCACGCAAGTGTGTCCCTGCAATTCGGCAATTCTTTTTTCTTTGTGGGGGTACAGAAATGTTCTCATTAACACGGATGCAGACATAACAATACCTAGCATTTTCCTTCTACATAACTGAAAGGTACACAGGTCCTTTTTCTTGCATCTCCTCACATAAATTCAACCGCCTCATTCAACAACAGAATAAGTAATTATCAATGATCCTGATGCTAACTTATCTACCATGTCGTATATAGCACATAAAAACACTTGACAAACAGGATTGGTGTTTTCTCTTGTAAGATGGATGAGAAGACACGCTGATTGGAAATCTTAGATGATTCCAGGTCCGATTAAGGGAAAATTTGCACAAATTTCTGCGGTTAACAGATTGATGAAATTGCTACTACATTTCTAATAGGCCAGTAAGTTGAATGTTGGGTTACATGTTATGAAATCACCAACATTATTAGGAATTTACCAAATTTTAAAATGAATTTGTACATTACCTACACTTGTTAAATTTTGCTGGCATCACAAGTAAATTTTCAACACTATTTGCAAACATTAAATATGTTAGTATTTATCAACTTCTTTGAGCCATTACCGGTGAATTTAGTAATATGTCGGCCCTACAAGAAATTTATGAATATTCCAAAAAATTAGTAAGCTATCAATTTATTTTAAATTCTACCATTGTTGCAAGTAATATACTAGCACTACAAGGAATGCATACACTAATAAATTAGCAAATTACCAGCTTCTTTAAAATTTACAATAAATAAAGAAGAGTAAATCCCCGGCATAACATTGCGGTAACACAATTAACATAGGAGAGTACTACGATGCTCAAAATTCATGAGGTCAACAACCCCGACTGTATTAAATTTTAACACAATTATCTCTAGAAAGACAAGCAAGACTCCAACCGTTAACAAAAAAAAAATTCTTGATAAATAGAATGCTCAAGTCACATCACCCAAAACAAATTTCTAATTGAGATGCATAATCACAAAGTTGTTCGAAATTATAGTTTAAAATTACAGTTTCGGAGTGTTCAGCAATAAGTTAAATACCATTCAGTAAGGTTTAGCCCATGCCTACCAATGGGCATTGAGACTAACGCATAAGTATACTGGCAATGTCTAATTTCATGGATTTAGGAAATGCATTAACAAAATACAAAAAAGAATACACAAGTAATGCTCAATCAAATCGTACGCAAAATCATAATATAAGGAGTACCTAAGTATGGAAAAGCAAAAGGAAAACACTTTGATTAGATAATATTTCCATGTTGGTTAAAGACAAAAAGGATCTGGGGACACCATCCAATATGAAAGATAGGACCGTTTCAACCCTTTTAAAACTTCCAACGGAAAAAAAATATAAAAAAGTAATCCGACACGACTCCTTTTGCAAGAATGTAATGCCAAGAAATCACTTTCTTGTGTTAAGGGCAATGGAGGGGGCAAAGAAAGGGACGGATTCGCAAGTTTCCTTGTTATGTCGATGAGGAAAAATGCAGGCTAACACTCAAGAACCATATTTTCATAATTTGTTATACTGTTGCTTGAATTTCATTGAGGCTCGCCGTTGTCAAAGTCAGTCTTTCGGTATCATTCGTATTCCTGAAAACTTCGCTCTCGGCTATTATCACTATAGGATACAGCAATATGTGTTATGAACTATAAGATAGAGTGATTTGTTTTCACTAGCATTTTCATTGCCATTGCAAGCATGTTAGACTAGTAAACACTAGAAGCAAGTAACATGTTCTGTGCGTCCCAGATGCATATTGATTTGGGCCTCATCTTGTAATGTGCGTGGATGATGAGAATTCCTATCTTTAAAAACTCAAGTTGGCCAAGCTCCTGTGGTGGATTTCAAGCTCTGTGCTATTCACCGGCATCGGCAAAACAGCTAAAGGCTTGCTTGTTTATATTTTTCTTTAATCCAATCTCATTTTGGACGCATGCTAACATTTGTTTTGGGTCTGAAACATATGGCTTTTTCACATAAATTACATATAATCTTTTCATTATTCTAAATTTTAGCAGAAAGCCAAAAAAAAAAAATCATTTGCTTTTAAAAAGCACAAACAAACAAGCCCTAAGAAACCTCATCTAACTCTTATCATCATGATTATTTTCTATCATTCCATTTTGCTATATGTCGTTTGTGAAACCAAACTAAGTGTTATATATGTACATATGTCCTTCCCACTTTCCTCAACATCAATTAGTTATATTACTATGCAATACAGCAGAGAAAAACTCAATCATCTAATTTATTTGACATAATATTTCTAGAATAATATATCGACATTAACTTTCCTTACTTGTTGAATTATATTATACAATTATACCATAGTTATAGATAGTAGAAAATATTCAAATGACCAACATTGATTGCAAAACTCCAATGTATATACATACTTTACAATAAAGTGGGAAAGAACATAGGACCTGTTTGGTTCAGCATTTGGCCAAGGGATTTTGAGTGAATGCAAATACTTTTGGGTTAAAGGCCTTTTTTAAAATGCAAGTAATATTTGGTAAAGCACTTTTTAAAAACATTTTTGAAAGCAACTTTGACGTAAATGCCGTTTGGTGAAAAATAAATTTTGTAAAGTATTTTTACTTTTTTTATAAAAAAAAAGTGGCAATGGGAGGCGACCGGCGATGGCGGCGACCGGTAGATGGTGGCGGTCGGCAAGCAACGACGGCATCGGGTGGCGATGGCGATGGGCTACTGGCAGCGGCGGGCAAGTGAATGTGATAATTTTAAAAAAAAAATTAGTTGCATTTGAGATGCAACTTCTCAAAGTGGCCCAAAGGCCTTTAGAGAGCATTTGAGATGCAATTACATCTGCTTAAAGTGAGCTAAAAAATAAACCAAACAACATTTGCATTTGACTAAAGGACTTTAGAGCTCCAGTGCTCATCTCAAATGCTGAACCAAATAGGGCCTTAATCATTCCATTTGGTTTTTTTTTTCATACAAGAACAAAGACATCAACTTGCGTTATTTATTAAGCTGGATGTAATCTTTTACATATCCAGTGAATTTGGGTCACTCTCGTCCCAATTTAACTGTAATCATAACTCCAATTTTAGCTCCCGCAATCCACCGAAAATGTACAAGATTACGTTCTACCTTAACGAGTGAATTGATGGGGTATTATAGTAAGAGGATCAAAATAATTGCTTGACACTCTTATGTCTTATGGATAGGGTGCTACGTCTTAAGGGAACTTAAGCCAATTATTTGTAGCCATGCGTTAAGAGGACACAGGCCGACACCAAGCCCAACAGAAAGGTGTAGAGAATAGGCCAGGCCACCTTTCATGAGCCCGGTTCTCAGCCTGTGTTTTTTGGTCGAGTGCCCTCAAACAAATAAGAATAAACCTAAGATCGTGCCAGCTATGTCAAGTCACTCTTGCATGGAGCAGTGTTCGTACAAAATAACCTATAACAAATCCTTGGTAATGGCATTTGTTAGTAAATTTATGTAATTGTACGAAGTACTATATTTATTAAATGTGAAACAAACCCTACATGAGAGTCCATTGAAGTATGCAAAAATGATTGTCATTCATTGAGAAAATGCACAAAGGGTAATGATTAAGACTATTCCTCTTATTGGTGGTAAGATAAGGATGTTGCAATTTGACAAAAGTAAAT
This sequence comes from Rhodomyrtus tomentosa, assembly GCA_028455895.1. Lineage (NCBI taxonomy): Eukaryota > Viridiplantae > Streptophyta > Magnoliopsida > Myrtales > Myrtaceae > Rhodomyrtus > Rhodomyrtus tomentosa. The sequence continues at coordinate 38,515,074 of JAPCWY010000003.1, read as the reverse complement.
GTGCGACATGCATAACAAAATATGATGAAGATGGCTAGTCATACATTGTATGAAAAGAAACGATCATATCATAATAAAGAAATAATAGTTGCGTTCTTTTATGTGTACAAAGAATAATAACATTCTTTGCAATGTCGCGAATTTGAATTTAAATAAAGTAAATAAGAGGAACTTGTCTATTAGTCATTAATAGAAGATGCAAAAACAACTGTAGATGAAAGATAAGAGGCAAGCTGATAGTATGATTAGATAGGAAATTCAACAAAGTTTTGATTGTTTATATTGGATAGAGCTAGATTAGAAGAAAAACATGGAAGGGGAAAAACTACAATAAACAGGAGAGTTTTGAATTGAGCTAGATTAAAAGATGGTATCAGAATGTTAACAAATCCATGTATAGATTTCGTTAAAATTATTATCTCACATTGCCTAATAATGGGTCTTATATGCTCTTTATATCTCATGTGCAAGCCGGATTACGAACGGCATGTGAAATTTGTCAACTGTTCCAAAAGTTTAAATTTTTAGAAGAATGCGTGATTTAATATTTATGTGTTCCAATATATATTACTATACTAACCGTCCCTAAGTTTATAACCTAAGGTTAGCTGCCAACTTTGTCATATATCTTTCAGCCAAAAATTAAAGAATGACGCCTTTGACAAAAAAAAAAAAAAAGAAATGTTCTTACCGGGATCGGACGCGACCTGGGTGGGTCGCCACTTTTGGTTGAAGGCTTGCGTGGATGATTGGAGTTCCTATCTAATAACTGCTCAAGTCTGTCATAGAAGTTGATAATTAGATTTGTTAGGCTTTTGATTTACCAGTCTCAGGTGAGAGTTGGCATTAATATGTTCTGATCCACAGACAGAAAAAAAAATAAAAATGGCAGAAGCTGTCGTCGGTATTGCTGGAAAGATTGTTGCTATTCTGGGTTTTCATGCGATAGAAACGGTTGGAAAGTTATGGGGCGTCAAGCATGAACTCAAGGCGCCTAGGGACACTGTCTCCATGCTTCAGCCTGTACTGGACCATGCAGAAGAACAATACCACCAAACTCCTCATGTCCGAGTTTGGGTTGAAGAACTAAAAGACGCTTTCTACGAGGCGCAGGATGTTCTTGAAGAGGGGCGACAATGAAATGATCAAGGAGGCAAGGACGTTCTTCTCAAGTTCAAACCAGCTTGCCTTTAAATTGAAGATGAGTAACAAAGTAAGAGCAGTGAGGGAGAGAATACAAGCCATTAAGGCTGAAAAGAAATTCCACTTGGATGAGCGCCGCGTGGATTCGCAGATAGAAAGAGAGTGAAGGAAGAGAGAAGAGACGCATTCGTTTATATGTGAGGGAGATATTATAGGGAGAGATGATGGCAAGAAGAAGGTCAAGGACTTTTTACTGGATTCAAACGTGAAAGAGGACGTTTCCATTCTTCCTATAGTTGGTGCCGGGGGGCTTGGAAAAACAGCTCTTGCTCAGTCCGTGTACAATGATTAGATGGTTTGCAAACAGTTTAACTTGAAAATGTGGGTTTGTGTCTCTGATAACTTTGACATGAAAAAAATAGTGACAGATATGATAGCTTGTGCAAAGAAGAAAGAACCGACCGAGGTTGCAATGGACCGATTGCAAAGTGATCTGAGGCGACAGATTGAAGGAAAGAGATACCTCTTAGTTTTAGATGATTTGTGGAATGCAGAACGAGAAATATTGTGACGTCCCGAAAATTCACCTCTGGCAAAGTAACTGAAATCAATATAATGGATTGACATCGAATTTCAGCCGATGGAAAAATTTTAGATTGCAAGGACTGAAGAGACAATAATTGGACGGATTTTGAAGTTTCAGTCGGTTTAGATTAGGTTTCAAATTTCTTAGCCGTCGCAATTAGGATTTCAACCCTCGCGCTCGAGCCTAATCCCGACCGAGCCTAACCTATGAAATTACCAAAATACCCCTCGTCCAGTGTACCGAAAAATCAACTCAGTCCCGATTTACAAAATGACCAAATTGCCCCTCAATTATTCACTAAGAGACAAAATGGCCAAAAGGTCTTCATGTGGACCCCACTACCCTCTCCCTCTCACGTGCCCCTCCCTCTCTCTCTCTCTCTCTCTCTCTCTCTCTCTCTCGATCTCGATCTCGATCTCGATCTCGACAGAACACCCCTCCTCCCCTGACCGACTACTCCTCCTCCCTCTTTCTCCTTCCTCCGGCCGTTTTTGCCGCCGCCACCACCGACCACCACGGCCACGACCCTCAGCCCTCCCTTGCCGTCACCTCCGACCCCCCACCGCCGTCGACAGCTGTCGACAGTCGAGAAACTGCCGCGAAACCCCAATCTCTATTTTCGACCCCTGCTGATCCGAGGACTTCGTCGCCTCCTTCGGCCATTCCGGCCACCACCGTCGCCACCCACCACCTCTCCGACATCTCCCTACCTCCCCTAGACACCCTCGACCCAACCCCATTGCCGATTGACCACCGGAGCCGCCGTAATCGGCTTCGAAATCGTCGGTGCCCTATTTTGGAGACCGGTCGAATTTTTCTTCCATCCGGCCGTTTCCGGCGACATCGTCTCTCACCGCCACCGCCGATGAACCCCCAGGACCTCTCTTTATCACCCCTGAGCTCGTGACCACCGGCCGCCTCGCGTGGCGGCCGGAAAACCGCTCGAACTGGCGCCTTGTTTCCGGCGTCCCCAGACCTTGCCCCACCCGATTCTGATCGCCGCCGATCCGCCGCCTCCGGCTGCCCTCCGCCGCGGCCACCACTCCCGATCGACACCCCCCGACCCCCTGGTCATTCCACCGCCTACCCCCGACCCGACTGCCGTCCATCGATCGTCGAACCGGCCGCCACAGCCCCAAGTCGCCCCCTGCCCTGCCTTGCCCGGCCGAGAGCCCTATTCGGGCCTGTTCGCTCGGGCCATGGCCCGTATTGGCCTGGGCCGGGTCCATGGACATTTTGGCCGAGAAGTTTGGGCAGTTGTTCGAGGAAGTTGGCCCATGATCCGTCATCACCGATCGTCGTCACTGTTCGTCGTCGTTGCCTGCGCCGTCACCGTTGAGACCGCCCGAGCCGACTTAATTTGTGAGTTGACCCTAATCCTTGGTTAGGGCGCTAATTGCGCTTAGGATTAGTCGTTTAGGTGATTAGAGAATTTAGGTACGTGATCAAGGCCGGTTTAGATAGAAATTGTGATTAAGTTAAATGACCGATCGATTAGGTTAATTAATTTATTATATTGTCTGTGGCTAATTGTGATTAATTGCAAATGATTGATTGATTTGATTGTGTTTGATCGCAAGCGAGCGACAAGTTAGAGACGAGCGAGCGATCGACGTATTAAATCGATTAATTTGGTTAATAAAGTATTATTGTACGAATCGATCTTTTTGTGGCCTAATCGATTTTGACTGCTCGTGATTGATTAGATGACTTTCATTGGCTTGATTGATTGATTGGAACGACTGTCGGCTGTTGATTGATGATTGTGGGTTAATCGCCCTGTGTGCGGTTGTGATGACTAGGATGTAGTTTGCATATGCATATGACTGTGTGCGAAGTCAAAAGACATGTTTCAGCATGAAAATAGCCTTTGGCCGATCTTTTACATGCGTGAGTGAGCATCCGACATTAACCGAAGATAATGAAATGGGTTGATTGCTGGATGTGTTCTGTGTGGTCATATGAGGACACGATGATGCTTTTCCTAGCAAGTTCGTACTGTACCAGTTGTATAGAACCATGCGACTTGCTAGAAGTACGTCAATTCTGGTCCGGTGTTAATTAGCACGGATGCAGAATTGGTCGGATGCTGGTCGCAGCTTGTAATGGACCGACGCCCCGTTTAGGGATACATACTTGCTGGTGCCGTGCCAGGCGCACCGGAGACACCTCTTGTAGTAGCCGTTGCCGAGAGAAAAGGGACGTAGCCCGGTCTTGCCGGTAGAACGCTCGATTCACTAAGGTGCTGGATCGCGTTATTTGTGGGAGTCGAATTTCGTCTTCTTTCGCGTAGATCCTCTCATGTGCCGTGGACACGATCATCGTTAATAAATGTACTTGTGTGATGTCCTGTGCGTACTTGTGGATGAGATGCTTGTTTGGGTGATCGACTGATTGGTTGTGAGTCGAGTCAAGCATTGTATTATGTGTGGCTGAAGTTGGCAAGTATGCATGTCGATTTTTTTTATATCGTGACTGTAATTGGATATTATATGTAGTGATTTGTTATTGTGAGACTTCTGTTAGGACGCTCGGGCGAATTAGTTTCCTAACCGAGCTTAGGCTTGATTCACTGAGATTTATTCTCACTCCGTTGTGCAATAACATTTTCAGGTCCCAAGTGACGAAGCCTCGTGGACGCTGAGGATTTGCGTTTGGATTAGTCATCTGAAGTAAGATAAGAAGTTAGGCTTACCTGATTGAGTACACCTGCTTAGGTCTTGTCTAGTCACCCCGAAGTATGTGATTGTATACGTACGGAAGTAGTATCGATAGGATTAAGATTTATTTATGGTGTTTGATTCCTACTATTCTATTCATGTTTGTTTTTATTATCAGGGAGTTAACATGTTTCTGCATGTTTAATAAATGATAGATCGATAGTGTATCTAGGACGCCATCTCTATGACCTCGTGGTGATTTGGCAATGGATGTCGCAGGCTCGAGAGTCGGGGCGTGAAATCCCCACCCAAGGTGGTAGCAGAGCAAGGTCAGTCTGATCCATCTGGTCATTGGCTTGGAGTGATAAGGAGCACTGGTATTTGAGATAGTTGGTAGGATCGTAAGCATTTGCATGTGCTTGTTATCTTTGTTTCTTTTGATTGATTGTTAGTGATCTCATTACGCATTGCTTGGGGTGGATAGGACTCCGTAAGTTACCTGTCTAATGAGCAACTGTAATGAGTAGGTGCCTAGTGAAAAGATAGCTCAAGAACATCCTAGTGCGGAAGGGATTATGCAGGCGTTGGAAACTTTAAAAGCTGTAGTTAGACAGCAAGTGAGTAGTCAGATTAATGATGCCGCTGTTTCGAGTGAGGACTTGTTGACTGGAAACGAGAAAGGTGTGCAGCTAATACTTGAGTTGATAGAGAGGTTTCTTAACCTAGAGCCATCGAAGTTCAAAGAATTAGGAGACCCAGAGGCTGCAATCTTGTGGATTAAGGAAATCGAGAAGGTATTTGCCGTGCTAGGATGTTCCAAAGAGGACAAGGTGACACTGGCCATTTACCAATTTCAAGGTGACGCTAATGCGTGGTGGGAAACCACACGAAGAAAGATCTTTCCTGAAGGTATGGTCCCGGTGTGTGATGCCTCGTTGAAGCCTTTTATGGCAAGTACTTTCTGGATTGTAGGGGAGAGAAAAAGATGGCTGAATTCTTGCAGCTTCAACTGGATCAAATGACAGTAGAGCAATATGAGGCGACATTTACGGAGCTGTCAGAGTTTGCACCATGGATGATTGGAGATCCTATGAATAGGATGAAAAGATTTCCTGAGGGATTGAAGCCCGAGATCAAGGATCAACTATTGCCGCTGAACCTTATGAGTTATAACGAATTGTATAAAATGGCCAATCTGTGGAGAGGAGCATGATTGACACGGCAATCGCATCTGGGTCGCGATTTGCGCCTTCTTCCAAGGATAACCATTTGATAGAAAAGAGGCCGATGTATGCTAACAAGTATCACATCCCGTCTAATCGGAGGAGTATAATCAGGAAGCCGATGTTCCCCCGGAGTGAGAAGTGTCGCCTAAGGCATGGGTTTAGTCCTGCCCGTATAGAGGTGGAGAATGCTTTAAATGTTGTCAACCGGGACACCAAGTGAAGGACTATCCGCTGAGACAGAAAATCGGCCAAGCATCGTTGTCGCAAGAAGAACAAACTTGAGGAGATGTTCAGCGGAATATCTAAGATTGACTCTACTGGGAGTATGGTGACTTTTGAGTTAAGATGCTTGAGTACCGATTAACAATAGTTAGTCGAGCTTGAAAAGACCTTTTTATGAATAAGGCTTATGGATATGGGTTTGTAATAAGACAATTAGTATTTTGTGGATTGCATAAGTTTGAAGTGTTGTTTTGCTTGAATTGTCTTAGCCGTTGTTTTCTTGGATCCTCATCAATGATTAGAATAGCGAGCGTGAATTGTGAAAGTAATTTGTACGATGTAATGAACCCCCAAAGAGTCAGAAAGTATGAATTGATAAGGACAGATGTGAAGGCAGGTAACTTGTGTTGAATGGAGACGAAAAGCCTCCACTACGCGTGTTTAAGAGGGGATCTCAAAGTAAAGAGCATGATTGTGAGTCCGGTGTGTTGTATTTCGGGTGATGGACAGAAGATTGTGGATGAACTGAGACGTCATTGGTAAGTAAGACTTATGTACCTTGCAGAATTAGTGAAAGTTAATTTTATCTCCGAGTTTTGATTGAAGAATACCTTGCAGTATACCAAAGGTAGTATAGGAATGACTTGAGGCCGTATGGCTCAGTCGACTAGTAACCTAAAAAGGTCATGGTGAAGTATACACTGCCTGAAGATTATAGTTAATGAAAGCTTAGACATGTGCATGAAATAAGGACAGTGAAGACGAACAAGGAAGGTTCGTAATGGCAATCTAAGGTTAGGTGACATGATAGAGTCTCCAGTTGGATGCACAAACTATTGAGTTTGGCGGTGCCCCTGAATAAGATTAAGATTGCGAGATGTGACAATTAAGGAAGACTAGTTAACAGAGTGACGCAGCGAAAGCATAGTAAGGCCGCATGATTTCTTGAAATGATGACCATAAGGGCCTTGCTTTTGATAAAGCAGAAAACTGATTGGGATTCACAACAGTAGTTTCAGTGTTAGTCCATATAGCTTGTGAGGACATCAAGATTTGAGGTAAGGCTACTAGGAGATAAATAGGCGTGGTCAAGTCAATGACGAAGATTTTGGTGTATAAATAAGTTAAAGAGCAACATTGCAAGCCTATGTGGACTGTTGTCGTCGTTGGGGATTCTAAGATAAAGGTGGGAGAAGATTACAATGGATTGGTGATGAAACTTCTAAGAAGTCAAGGGATAAATGACTCAGTTTGGAGTACAGTAAGCAGTTTGACGATGCATGCTCAAGACATAACAGTATGAAGAAATTCAACTTAGTATGAGTGTGATACTCCAAGACTTACAACCGATTCGAGTTTAAGACTCGAAGTGCTCACGAACAACGACTAAGGGTCGTGGAAGCCATCGAGAGTTAGAGGTCGCCCTCGACGTGGATGATGGCCTTATTTGCCGGTCGGTTGCGTTATTGATTAAGGGTGGTCGATTGTGTGGCGATCTTAAATCAAGCATAGATCGAATTGGGATGATCTCACTTAGCTGTAAGTCAACCATAGGATTACCCTGAAGTCGACTAGGGATTGATTCATGGCAAGATTTGCGAGCTGGCATTGATCGATATTCAGGATGGCCATGAACCTAGTGAGGAAGGATTTGTACTAGAACCCCGTACCAACCACACACTAGTCACGGATTAGCTACCCTGTATTTTGTGATATGTTGTTGGAAGAATATGGGTCGAGGCGAACTAATCCCTCATCAATTTGAATTGATCATGAGAGGTGATCTCGATAGTGTTCGATTGTACCACCGATCTAGGAATGGGTGATTCCAACCCTAAACCCGAATATTTGAGGTGGTCCTCATCTCATCAGTCGCTTGTGAGTTGACCCTGTTCGATAGAATGGACGGTCCGATCCTCGGTTCGATTTGGCGCTTGAGTTCAGTAATTCTCCAGGTATTCAATGGATGACAAGTGGTGATTCTAAATCTCAAAGCGTTGAAGAAGATGCGAATTATTAGTAGACCTTCTCCATGTAAGTAGAATGCCCAAATTGCCATTAGTGTTAATCGCATATATGGAACAGGAGGAAAAGCAGCGTTAAACTCTACTCGTTGGAAGTTAAGAAATGGCCAGTCTATTCGTGGGAATAGATAATTACTACGGTTACTAAGATAATCAACAGTTGATTGGGACAGCAAGGTCGGATGGTCACAGTTGAGTTGAATCCCTAGAGTCTGATGATTCACCCAGTTGAAACGAATTGTAGATATGGAATTGTATTGGATTAGTAGTCAAGAATCGTAAGTTAGAGAATCCGACTTGGATTTGATAGTCGTTTTATGATTTCGATGCACATAGTGGAGATTAGGAATGATTTGGAGCAAACTTAGTATGAAGTTTGGGAAACGAAATTGCAGTTCAGTGCGGCTTATTACCCACAGATGGAAAGTCAGTCTAAAAGGATAATTCAAAATCTGGTGGACATGTTGAAGGTATGCGTTTTGGATTTTAAGATAATCAAGAAGAATAATTACACCTGATGGAGATTACTTAAATAACAGTTCCAATATAGTACTAAGATGATGTTTTTCGAGGCATGATATGGTAGAATGTGCAGAACGCTAGTTTGTTGGAATGAAAATGGTGAGATGAAGATCATGAGTCTTCGGTTAGTGGAACAGTCGCTAGATGCAATCAAGGTTATTAGGGACAGACTGAGAACAGTTCAGAGTCGTCAGGAAAGTTACGCCATTCAGGAGCGAAGATCAATGGAATTTCAGGTGGGTGATCATGTTTGTAGAAAGTGACGCCTGTTGGACGGACAACTCATTTTCGCAAGAAAGGAATGCTTAGTTCAAGTATGTCGAACCTTTTGAGATTTTTGGAAAGAATTGGGAAATTGGCGTATCGTCTTACGTTATCGCTAAGACTGGTTCAAGTGCACAACGCCTTCCATGTGTCAATATTAAGAAAGTGCGAGCCGAACCCTGCTCATGTGTTGTGTTGAATTATGAGAAGATTGAACTAGATGAGTGAGCATCGTAACTAGGAAGTCCAGTCAGGATCGTGGGTAGGAAAGAGCAAGTATTTCAAGACAATAATTTTTTCCTTTGGTAAAGATAATTTAGTGAAACCACAAAACTGATAGGAACTATTAGGGAGATTGAAGAAATTGTGAGGACTGGATATCCTTATGTGTTTAAAGGATGTAGCAGTATTTCAATTTCGAGCACGAAATTTTCTAAGGGGGGAGAGTTGTGACTCTCCGAAAATTCACCTCTAGCAAAGTAGCTGAAATCAATATAATGGATTGACATCGAATTTCAGCCGATGGAAAAATTTTGGATTGCAAGGACTGAAGAGACAATAATTGGACGGATTTTAAAGTTTCAGTCGGTTTAGATTAGGTTTCAAATTTCTTAACCGTCACAATTAGAATTTCAATCCTCGCGCTCGAGCCTAATTCCGATCGAGCCTAACCTATGAAATTACTAAAATACCCCTCGTCCAGTGTACCGAAAATTCAATTCAATCCCGATTTACGAAATGACCAAATTGCCACTCAATTATTCACTAAGAGACAAAATGGCCAAAAAGTATGTATCACCTCTTATAGTAGCCGTTGCCGAGAGAAAAGGGACGTAGCCCGGTCTTGCCAGTAGAACGCTCGATTGCACTAAGGTGCTGGATCGCGTTATTTGTGGGAGTCGAATTTCACCTTCTTTCGCGTAGATCCTCTCATGTGCCGTGGGCACGATCATCGTTAATAAATGTACTTGTGTGATGTCCTGTGCGTACTTGTGGATGAGATGCTTGTTTGGGTGATCGACTGATTGTTTGTGAGTCGAGTCAAGCATTGTATTATGTGTGGCTGAAGCTGGCAAGTATGCATGTGGATTGTTTTTATATCGTGACTGTAATTGGATATTATATGTAGTGATTTGTTATTGTGAGACTTCCGTTAGGACGCCCGGGCGAATTAGTTTCCTAATCGAGCTTTGGCTTGATTCACTGAGATTTATTCTTACCACGTCGTGGGATAACATTTTTAGGTCCCAAGTGACGAAGCCTCGTGGATGCTGAGGATTTGGTTTTGGATTAGTCATCTGAAGTAAGGTGAGAAGTTAGTCTTATCTGACTGAGTACACCTGCTTATGTCTTGTCTAGTCACCCCGAAGTATGTGGTTGTATACGTACGGAAGTAGTATCGATAGGATTAAGTTTTATTTGTGGTGTTTGACTCATACTATTCAATTTATGTTTATTTTTATTGTCAAGGAGTTAACACGTTTCCGCATGTTTAAGTAAATGATAGGTCGATAGTGTACCTAGGACGCTATCTCTATGATCTCGTGGTGATTTGGCAAGGGATGTCGCGGGCTCGAGAGTCGGGCGTGACATCCCCACCCAAGGTGGTATCAGAGCAAAGTCAGTCTGATCCATCTGGTTATTGGCTTGGAGTGATAAGAAGCATTGGTACTTGAGATAGTTAGTAGGATCGTAAGTTTTTGCATGTGCTTGTTATCTTTGTTTCTTTTGATTGATTGTTAGTGATCTCATTACGCGTTGCTTGGGGTGGACAGGACTCCGTAAGTTACCTGTATAATGAGTAATTGTAATGAGTGGGTGCCTAGTGGAAAGATAGTTCAAGAAGATCCTAGTGCGGAAGGGATTATGTAGGCGTTGGAAACTTTAGAAGCTGTAGTTGGACAGCAAATGAGTAGTCAGATTAATGATGCCGCGGTTTCGAGTGAGGACTTGTTGACTGGAAACGAGAAAGGTGTGCAGCCAATACTTGAGTTGATGGAGAGGTTTCTTAACCTAGAGCCACCGAAGTTCAAAGAATTAGGAGACCCAGAGGCTGCAATCTTATGGATTAAAGAAATCGAGAAGGTATTTGCCGTGCTAGGATGTTCCAAAGAGGACAAGGTGACACTAGTCGTTTACCAACTTCAAGGTGACGCTAATGCGTGGTGGAAAACCACACGAAGAAAGATCTTTCCTGAAGGTATGGTCCCGGTGTGGGATGCCTTCGTTGAAGCCTTTTATGGCAAGTACTTTCTGGACTGTAGGCGAGAGAAAAAGATAGCTGAATTCTTGCAGCTTTAATAGGACCAAATGACAGTAGAGCAATATGAGGCGAAATTTACGGAGCTGTCAGAGTTTGCACCATGGATGATTAGAGATCCTATGAATAAGATGAAAAGATTTCGTGAGGGAGTGAAGCTCGAGATCAAGGATCAACTGTTGCCGCTGAACCTTATGAGTTATAGCGAATTGTATAAAATGGCACAATCTGTGGAGAGGAGCATGATTGACAAGGAAATCGCATCTGGGTTGCGATTTGCGCCTTCTTCCAAGGATAACCATTTGATAGAAAAGAGGCCGATCTTTGCCAACAAGTATCATATCCCGTCTAATCGGAGGAGTATAATCAGGAAGCCGATGTTCTGCCGAAGTGAAAAGTGTAGCCTAAGGCATGGGTCTGGTCCCTGCCCGTATAGAGGTGGAGAATGCTTTAAATTTTGTCAGCCGGGACACTAAGTGAAGGACTGCCCGCTGAGACAGAAAATCGGCCAAGCATCGTTGTCGCAAGAAGAACAAACTCGAGGAGATGTTCAGCGGAATATCTAGGATTGACTCTACTGGGAGTATGGTGACTTTTGAGTTAAGATGCTTGAGTATCGATTAACAATAGTTAGTCGAGCTTGAAAAGACCTTTTTATGAATAAGGCTTATGGATATGGGTTTGTAATAAGACAATTAGTATTTTGTGGATTGCATAAGTTTGAAGTGTTGTTTTGCTTGAATTGTCTTAACCGTTGTTTTCTTGGATCCTTATCAATGATTAGAATAGCGAGCGTGAATTGTGAAAGTAATCTCTACGATGTAATGAACCCCCAAAGAGTCAGAAAGTATGAATTGATAAGGACAGATGTGAACGCATGTAACTTGTGTTGAATGGAGACGAAAAGCCTCCACTACGCGTGTTTAAGCGGGGATCTCAAAGTAAAGAGCATGATTGTGAGTCCGTTGTGTTGTATTTCGGGTAATGGACAGAAGATTGTGGATGAACTGAGATGTCATTGGTAAGTAAGACTTATGTACCTTGCAGAATTGGTGAAAGTTAATTTTATCTTCGAGTCTTGATTGAAGAAGACCTTACATTATACCAAAGGCAGTATAGGAATGACTTGAGGTCGTATGGCTGAGTCGACTAGTAACCTAAAAAGGTCATGGTGAAGTATACACTGCCTGAAGATTATAGTTAATGAAAGCTTAGACATGTGCATGAAATAAGGACAGTGAAGACGAACAAGGAAGGTTCGTAATGGCAATCTAAGGTTAGGTGACATGATAGGGTCTCCAGTTGGATGCACAAACTATTGAGTTTGGCGATGCCCCTGAATAAGATTAAGATTGTGAGATGTGACAATTAAGGAAGACTAGTTAACAGAATGACGCAACGGAAGCATAGTAAGGCTGCATGATTTCTTGAAATGATGACCATAAGGGCTTTGCTTTTGATAAAGCAGAACACTGCTTTGGATTCACAACACTAGTTTCAGTGTTAGTCTATATAGCTTGTGAGGACATCAAGATTTGAGGTAAGGCTACTAGGAGATAAATAGGCGTGGTCGAGCCAATGACGAAGATTTTGGTGTATCAATAAGTTAAAGAGCAACATTGCAAGCCTAAGTGGACTGCTGTCGTCGTTAAAGATTCTAAGGTAAAGGTGGGAGAAGATTACAATGGATTGGTGATGAAACTTCTAAGAAGTCAAGGAATAAATGACTCAGTTTGGAGTACAAAGTAGATTGACGATGCATGTTCAAGACATAACAGTGTGAAGAAATTCAACTTAGTATGAGTGTGATACTCCAAGATTACGACCGATTCATGTTTAAGACTCGAACTACTCGCGAACAACAACCAAGGGTCGAGGAAGCCATCGAGAGTTAGAAGTCGCCCTCGACGTGGATGATGACCTGATTTGCCAGTCGGTTGTGTTATTGATTAAGGGTGGTCGACTGTGTGGCGATCTTAAATCAAGCATAGATCGAATTGGGATGATCTCACTCAGCTGTAAGTCAATCAGAGGATTACCCTGAGGTCGACTAGGGATTGATTCGTGGCAAGATTTGTGAGCTGGCATTGATCGATATTCAAGATGGCCATGGACTTAGTGAGGAACGATTTGTACTAGAACCCCGTACCAGCCACACACTATCAAGGATTAGCTACCCTAATCCTCAGCCGCTCCGCTCTTGGTCATCACCTCTCCTTGCCCAAATACTCATAGGGAAGATCTGTGCCTAAACCGATAGGTAATATCTCTAGACCTAAATGATCCTTCGGGAGGGGAAAGAATAGGTCGTGACAATGTGTCTCAAAGGCAATACCGCATAATATCTGTTCTTAGGCTAAGTTATGACCATCTTCCTTCACATTTGAAACAATGTTTTGCGTTTTGTTCATTGTTTCCCAAAGATTATGTGATGAACAAGCAGACATTGGTCAATCTTTGGGTGGCAGAAGGATTTATCCAACCATCAAGTAGAAGTTAGCATTTGGAAGACATTGCTCATGGATATTTCATGGATCTACTTTGGAGTAACTTCTTCCGAGATTTTAAAAAAGAGCCATACACGAACAGGGAAACTTGCAAGATGCATGATTTGATGCATGATCTAGCATGCTCGGTTGCAAGGACCAAGTGCTGGGTGACATGGGATGACACAAAATGCATACATGAAAGAACCCGTCATTTGTCTCATAATTCAACTCCCAATTTGATGGGTAAACTTCCAGTTTCATGCTTGAAAGCGAGTGCACTGAGAACATTCCTGTCTACTCATAGGTCATATTTGGGAATGGAGCAAGAATCAATAAGTGAAGCAGATCTATGCCAGCTTGTTCAAAGTTTCAAGAGGTTGCGCATCCTGGATTTGCAGGACATATATTTCGAGAAGGTGCCAAGGTCCATTTGTAAGCTGAAGCATCTCACATATCTCTGATCTCTCTCACAATGGTAAACTCAAAAGGCTTCCTGATGCCATTACGATATTGCATAATTTACAAGCACTTAATCTCTGCAGTTGTAATTCCCTTGAAGAATTGCCGAGGGGCATAAGGAAGTTAGTCAGCCTTCGGAACCTAGACATAGATCATTGTCGGAAACTTAGTTATATGCCACGTGGACTTGGGCAATTAAGTTCTCTGCATAGGCTAACGCGCTTCATTTTGCCCAAGAATAAAGCTGTCGCTAAGAATGGTTGCGGGCTTGGGGAGTTGAGCGGGCTCAACAACATCCGAGGAAGCCTTTGCGTTGAAAATTTGGGAAGCGTGACGGATGCAGTAGCGGAATCCACAGGTGCGGACTTGACGGGGAAGCGTTCTATGGAATGTTTGACGCTTGAGTGGGGTAATCCTGAGACTGATGATGATGCAATAACTAGGGATAGAGATGAAGCGTTGTTAGATGGATTGCAGCCACCCTCAAATCTGCGGAAGTTGAAGATCAATGGGTATAAAGGAGAGAGCTTTCCAAGGTGGATGAAGTATAAGCTTGCGTCTTCCTTGCCATACTTAGTTGAGTTATGGTTACGTGACTGCAGAAGATGTAAACGGATTGGTCAACTAGGCCAACCACCTCGCCTCAAGAGACTAGAGATTGAGGGTCTGACTGAATTGGAATGTTTGCCTGAGGAGGAGTGTTTGAAAAGTCTCGTCTCACTTGAATCTCTTCGCATTAGTCATCGTCTTCGGTTGACTTCCCTCTCACGCGGTATGCAACATCTATCGAACCTCGAGCGTCTCTCCATTTGGGATTGTAGGGAGAAAAAAAAAAACGAAGAAAATTCCCTACTTCTTCTCATGTAGACTCGATTTCTCTTGTATTCACTCTTGACTTAGTTTTGTCTTGTTCTATGACTTCAACTGCTCTGCCATAGCGATATCTGATGGATATTTTTGCAATTATTCCAAGTTTGTGAACGATGATGTGATCTTCTTTTGATTGCGAGAGGAAAGAATTACGTGCACTGCCAAGATTCACGAGTCGATCATCCGTTATATCTAATCAAATATAGGTGTCACGTCCCGACTCTCGAGCCCGCGACATCCCTTGCCAAATCGCCACCAGGTCATAAAAGATAGCGTCCCAGGCAATTGCTATCGACCTAAGCTTATATTGCGCAAGCGGAACGTACCATCTTCCATTGAATAAAAACACATGGGATAGATAGAAAGTAAAGCCAGATTGCAAAATACAAAAGGCTGATGAGAATAGATGATCCATAACCTTACAGAGCCATCAACTGATAAATACAACCCCATGCTTCTGGGTGGCCCTCTAGGACTCACAAAAAGATACAGGAGTCAGGTAAGGTTAACTCTCATCTATCCCAAAACAGTATCCCCACAAAAATAACCACAGTTCCCTGACTACAAAAAGGCCCTAACCCACTACTGGGAAGACTCGACATCCGTGTCGTAATAATCAAACGGGGGAGCCGGGTCATTTGGGTCATCACAAGAACTCTGGCTAGAACGCACAGAGGGGGCTACCGATTGCTCAGGCTCGAGATCGAGCTCCATATCAGGCGCGGGGTCCATCACTTCCCCATCAGGTGTATCAATATCCATCGGGTCCCAAGCGGGGATATTAGGGACCCCCTGTAGAGGTGGCCCCTCAAATCCTCGAAGCGGACCGAAGAGATCCATCCCATCACGAAGATACCAGGCTTTAAAGAGATGTGCCACCAGATGTGGCATCCCTTCATCAACCCATATCGTCGTGATGTGACGCTCCCACATCTGGTCCGTACCTGGTACCGGATGGAGACTGATATCAAGTGATGAGTCAGTGGGGGTGCCGAACCGCACCGGTATTTCCATTACTTCGGACCTGAAAAACAATTGTCCCGCGACGGGGTGAGAAATGAATCTCAGTGAATCAAGCCTAATCTCGGTTAGGATAATGATTCGCCCAGAACGTCCAAAGTATCACAAGATAACAACAGATATATATATATAAATATATCAATCATAACAAGTCTGACAAATCTACCACCAACAGAAGTACAACCACTCAGGCATACACAAGTTCATTATTAATCAATGACCCACGCGACTGGCGTGATAAATACATCAATAGTGCGATCCCGCACTCTTCTGGCAAAACCAGGCTACGTCCACTTTACCCTCTCAGCGACGGCTACTACAAGCAGTGTATCCAGTGCACCCGGCACGGCACTACGAGTAGGCATTCCTTAAAAAGGAGCTTCGGTCCTTCACAAGCTGCGACCGGCATCCGATAATCCCTTAAAACCGTACGACTGGCACGGGGCATGGATTATCGTGCTTCTGACAAGTCGCAAATTTCCATACAATCTGTACGGTACAAGTACCCACGGTACAAAGCGAACTTGCCAGGTAGCGTCATTGACCCTTTTAATGACCACACAAATTGCACTCGGCAATCAATTCATTGATTATCTTGGATTAACGCCAAAATCCACAAGAAATACAATCAACTCGGCCCCAAGGCCCACAAGATTCCCAATTGAACTTTTCAGCCAGGCAAACAAACCAATCAAGCAATTCACTCACTCTCGAGTAATCGTCTTAACCCGGCAATTTCAAGCTCAATTCATATTAGAAATCTTAATTCTCAGTCAAATTATAGCAATCAATTGTTCGCTCGTCTCTAACCTGTCACTCACTCGCGAGCGACTCAATCAATCAATTAATTGCTAAATTACCACAAATAGCCACAGACAATTAATCGATCGACCATGTATCCTAACCATGGTTTCTATCTAAACCGGTCCCGATCGAAATATTTTTTTTTATAATAAATAAATAAATAAATAATAAATAATTAATTAACTAAATAAATAAAACAGACTAATCCTAAGCGCAATTAGCGCCCTAATCAAGGTTTAGAGTCAACTCACAATTTGAGTTAGCTCGATCGGCGACGACGGCGGCGGCGGCGGCGGCGATAGAACTAAGGTTTATCGCGCGGCGGGTTGGGCTCAAACTTCGGCGACACCCCGTAGGAGTCCGGCGAGGTCGCCGGAACAGGTGGCCGGCGGCGGAGCTCCGGCGAGCGGCGGCCGGCAGCCTGCAACAGTGAACAACTCAGAATGTTCAATCGGTAACCTCACTGTTTTGGCCGTTTTCCGGCGACACGGGCCGGGACAAGGCCGGCCAAGGGTCGGGGGCTCACCTAGGGGTCGGTGGGAGTCGGCCGGGACAGGTGGACGGCGGCGGAAGGCGGCCGGCGACGGCGGACAGCCGCGATCAGTGGCTGTCCTGTTTTCGAGCCGAAACAGGGCTCTCGGTCGGCGGCGGTTTCCGGCGGCCACGCGCGGCGACCGGCGGAGCTGGGCTGGGTGGCGGTAGAGGAGACTCAGGGGAGTCGTCTGGCGGTGGCGGTGTGGTACGGCGGCGACGGTGGCGGCCGAAACGAAGACCGGAGCATACCGGGTCCAAAACAGAGTATCGGAGTTTTCGGGCCGGATTCCGGCGACTCCGGCGGCTGACGGTCGGCGACGAGGGGTGGGATCGGTCGAGGGGAGGTCGGGGGTTAGCTGGGTGGTGGTGGTCGGCGTCGGTGGCGGCCGTGGCGGCCGGAGGAGACCGCGAAGTCCTCGGGTCGCCTGACCCGAAAACAGGGGACGTTCGGTCGTGGGTTTTCTTCGGCGAAACGGCGGCGACGGCGGCTCGGCCGGGGTCCAGGCGACGGCGGCGAGTGGCTGGGGACGGTGGCTGCCGGTGGGGGTGTGGTGGTCGCGAAAAATGGCGACGGAAGGAGGAGGAATCGGTCGGCAAAGGAGTCGTCGGTAAAGAAAAAAAAAAAAGAAGAAGAAGGAAGAAGAACAGAAGAAGAAGAGAGGAAGAAGAGAAGAAGAAGCAGGCGGCAGACGTGCGTTGGGCAGAGGGCAGCTGGGCCCACCTTGACTTTGAAGACCAAAAATTTAATTTTTTTTGTCTTATATGAATGAATTATTGGGAGGGGCAAAATGGTAATTTTGGCGCGCCGGGACTGAAACGAAATTTTTGGTGTACTGATCGATGGGTAATTTCGGCAATTTCACTGGTCAAGCTCGATCAGGGTTAAGCTCGTTTGCAAAAACGGCAATTTAAAAATCGCCACGGATTAATTTCGAAACTCAATTCGAAATAATCTAAAGTTCGGAATTCGTCCAAATTTTCGTCTTTTCAGTCCTTATAGTCCAAAATGGCGTCGACTATGAATCTACATTCATATCATTAAATCGACTTCCGGCACTTACAAGGGTTGAATTTCTAGGACGTCACAACTCTCCCCCACTTAGGAAATTTCGTCCTCGAAATTACAGCACAGTCCTAATCACTCAAAAAGAGAAGGATAACTAAGCTTCATAACTTCTTCATTCTCCCATGTAGCTCCTTCTGTGCCATGGTGTTGCCAGACCACCTTGACTAACGGAATTGTCTTGGATCGCAGTACCTGCTCTTTTCTGTCCACGATCCTGACTGGTCGCTCCACATATGACGCCCGTTCATCCAAATCAATTTCTTCGTAACTCAGCACATGAGCAGGGTCTGGCTCATACTTCCTCAACATCGATACGTGGAAAACATTATGCACTTGAGCCAGTCTAGGCGGCAATGCGAGTCGATAAGCCAAAATTCCGATCCGTTCTAAGATTTCAAATGGTCCAACGTACCTCGGGCTCAGCTTTCCTTTCCTGCCAAAACGGGATGTTCCTCTCATAGGTGACACTTTCAAAAACACATGGTCGCCTACTTGAAATTTCAAAGGTCTGCGCCTTTTATCAGCATAACTCTTCTGGCGACTCTGAGCTGTCTTTAATCTATCTCTAATCACTTTAATTGCTTCCATCGACTGTTCTACTAACTCAGGGCCAGTTATCTTCCTTTCCCCAACCTCATCCCAACAGACTGGTGTCCTGCAAGCCCTACCATACAAGGCCTCAAAAGGTGCCATCTTAATACTCTGTTGGTAGCTGTTATTATAGGCAAATTCGACCAAATGTAAATGTTCCTCCCAATTACCTCTGAAATCCAGAACACATGCTCTCAACATGTCCTCCAAGGTCTGAATCGTTCTTTCAGACTGACCATCTGTCTGTGGATGATAAGCTGTACTAAATTGCAGCTTCGTTCCTAAAGCAGTTTGTAGACTTTTCCAAAATGTAGCGGTGAATTTAGGATCTCGATCAGAAGTGATCGTCACTGGCACACCATGCAACCTTACAATATGCCTCACATACAACTCAGCGTATCTGTCTAAGGCAAAGTCCTTTCTTACTGGAATAAAATGCGCTGACTTCGTTAGTCTATCCACCACGACCCAAATTGAATCATGCCCTCGCTGACTCCTCGGCAAACCCATCACGAAATCCATCGTGATATGCTCCCATTTCCACTCTGGAATTTCCAAAGGTTGTAGTAGTCCTCCAGGTTTGCAATGCTGCGTCTTGACCTGCTGGCAGATCAAACATTTAGCCACATGTTTGGCTATATCAGTTTTCATACCATTCCACCAGTAATGCAGTTTCAAATTCTGATACATCTTTGTACTCCCAGGATGAATACTATAACTACTGCGATGTGCTTCTGATAAAATCTCCTCCCTTAAATTTTCATCCTCCGGCACAACCAACCGTCCTCTAAATTTAAGTATCCCATCCTCCGCTATTTGAAAATCGACCCTTCGTTTGGTTGGATCTCCTTGCAGGATCTTCCGGATAAAAGGGTCTGTGGACTGCAAGGCCTTAATTTTTACTTGCACTTCTGGCTCGATTCTCAAAGTAGCCACGAGACTCGACAGCTGGCTTATCTCCAATTTAAAGTCTGAGTCTCTTAATTGCTCAAGTAAACGCCACTCCTGCACCTGCAATTGAGCAATCACTGATTTTCTACTCAGGGCATCAACAACCTTATTCGCCTTACCAGGATGATACAGGATCTCACAGTCATAGTCTTTTAATAACTCCATCCATCGGCGTTGTCTCATGTTCAGCTCCCTTTGAGAGAACAGGTATTTCAGACTCTGATGGTCGGTGTATACCTGAAAACTTTCCCCAATCAAATAGTGTCTCCAGATCTTCAAGGCAAACACAACCGCAGCTAACTCCAGGTCGTGTGTAGGATAATTCAACTCGTGTGGTCTCAACTGGCGGGACGCATACGCTACCACCCTGCCATGCTGCATCAAAACACAGCCCAGTCCCCTAAGCGAAGCATCGCTATAAATTTCATAACCACCAGGACCAGACGGAATTGTCAGAACAGGAGCCGTAGTTAGCCTATGCTTAAGCTCTTGGAAACTACGCTCGCACTTGTCCGTCCATTGAAACTTCGTATCTTTCTTCAGCAATTTAGTCAAAGGCGAGGCTATAGCTGAGAATCCTTCCACAAATCGCCTGTAATAACCTGCCAAACCCAAGAAACTTCTAATTTCTGTAGCAGTTGTCGGTCTCGACCAGTTAATAACTGCCTCAATTTTAACTGGATCCACAGCAATGCCTTCACTCGAAACTACGTGGCCTAAGAACGCCACGCTAGCTAGCCAAAACTCACACTTACTGAATTTAGCGTATAATTGATGCGTTCTCAGAGTTTCCAGAACTATTCTCAGGTGTTGCTCATGATCTTCGGAACTCTTCGAGTACACTAGGATATCATCTATGAAAACAATCACAAAACGATCCAGAAACTCCTTGAACACTCTATTCATCAGATCCATAAAAGCAGCAGGAGCATTCGTCAAACCAAACGGCATCACTGTGAACTCGTAATGCCCATAACGTGTTCTAAATGCCGATTTCGGTATATCCTCTTTTCTGATTCTCAACTGATGGTATCCCGTCCGTAGATCAATTTTTGAAAATATAGATGCTCCCTGTAGCTGATCAAACAAGTCGTCAATCCTTGGCAGTGGGTACTTATTCTTGATCGTCACCTGATTCAACTGCCTATAGTCAATACACAGTCTCAAAGACCCATCCTTTTTCTTGACGAACAAGACAGGCGCTCCCCATGGCGAGGCACTAGGGCGAATGAATCCCTTGTCTAACAACTCCTGCATTTGAACCTTAAGTTCTTTCAATTCTGATAATGCCATTCTATATGGCGCCTTAGAAATCGGCTCTGTCCCCGGAGCTAATTCTATCACAAACTCGATTTCTCTTTCTGGTGGTAAACCAGGTAATTCTTGGGGGAAAACATCTGGAAACTCACATACAATCACAATATCCTCCAATTTCAATTCTTTAGCAGATGTATCTACCACAGAAGCCAAATAACCTTGGCACCCATCTCCCAACAATCGAGTCGCCTCTAACGACGATATCATCACTGTCGAGGTTCCTCCTCGATTACCCAAAAATTCATAACTACTGTCATCCATCGGATTAAACCGTATTATCTTATTAAAGCAATCCATTGTGGCTCTTTGCTTTACCAACCAATCCATTCCCACAATCAAGTCAAAATCGTACATTTCTAGCACAATCAAATCTATCTTACTCTCATGGCCATCCATCACTAGTCTGCAATCAGGACAGCTCACTGTAGCCACTACTTTATCTTTCAATGGCGTAGATACATTAAGCACAATTTCTAAAGGTACCAAGTTCAATTCAGATAATTTAACAAACTGATCCGCAACAAACGAATGAGTGGCGCCTGGATCAAATAAGGCATATGCTACTTGGTCATGCAAGAGGACCGTACCTGTAACAGTCGGCGAATCCTTCGCCGCTTCCCGAGTGACTGCAAAAAACCCTTCCTTGTGCAGGCAGGCGATTCTGAAAGTTTGACGGCACAGATCCTCTAGACTGTCCCCCCTGCTGGGGTTGTGCCTGTCCACCTTGCCTCTGTGGGCAGTCCCTCACCTGATGGCCCAGCTGGCCACAACCAAAACAGGCACCACCTCGATACGGGCACAAACCAGGCCCATGCCTCTGTCGACACAAGCTGCACACCTCATTCTGACGAAATGCCGGCTTACTAATCGCCCCTCGGCGATTTGGTGGAATGTGACCCCGATTGTTAAACATGGGTTTCTTCCCTTGTCTCCTATCGAATCTGTTTGGGGAAACAAATCGTGATCCAGATGCAGTAGCCCTTTCAGACAAATCCCTCTCCACTATCAACGCCCTCGCGTAGATATCATCATAATCTTGAAGGTCAAGCGGTGCCAGGGCACTCTTAATCTCGGGCTTCAATCCGTCCTTGAATCTTCTAGCCCTATCCTCCGGATCCTCAATCATCCTCGGAGCATACTTAGATAGTTCAGAAAACTTTGCCTCGTACTGGTCAATAGTCATCTGATTCTGACGGAGGCGGAAAAATTCAGCCATCTTTTGCTCCCTAGCTGTCCTCGAAAAGTATTTATTATTGAAAACTTCTACAAAAGTATTCCATACTGGAATTGTACCTTCTGGAAAAGTTCTACCCTTGACAGCTCTCCACCACGTACTAGCATTCCCTTCAAGTTGATAAACTGCCAGAGTAACTTTATCCCTATCTGAGCATCTCAGCAAATCGAATGCTTTCTCCATCCCTTCGACCCATCGAGTAGCAGCTTCAGGGTCTCCACTTCCAGTGAATTGTGGTGGTTTCAATTTAAGAAATTGTTCCACCAGCTTTTGAGCCCTACGCTCCTCACTGTCATGTATAGGTAGGGGACTCACCGACGGAACTGCAACCGGTATAGCAGATGAAGTCCCAGCAGCAGCGACAGTAGCTGCGGCTTGATTCCTTACTTGTTGTCCCATCAAATCTCCAATAGTACCTAAGGCTTGCATGACTTCAGCCATTGTCGGTTCCCTTCCAGTAGGTCCTAAAGATTCGGCAGCAGAGGTTGCAGTAGGGGGTGCAATAGGGGACACTGTAGGCCGTACTCTTTCAGCATCGACCAATTCTTCCACCGGCCTTAAAGGTCTCCTTCGAGGTGCTCGGGGTGCTCTTCTACCACGTCCGCTCATTTTTCAGTAAAAGATGAAGTCCTGCTTACCCCAGAGCAAAACGTGGTCAGAAAGAGACCCTTAAATTATACCACATAATTAGCAATCACAGGCATAATAACCAAGAATCTTACTAACTATCCCATTTCTCAACACTCCTTATCACTCCGTGCCAATGACCAGATGGATCAGGCTGACCTTGCTCTGATACCACCTTGGGCGGGGATGTCACGTCCCGACTCTCGAGCCCGCGACATCCCTTGCCAAATCGCCACCAGGTCATAAAAGATAGCGTCCCAGGCAATTGCTATCGACCTAAGCTTATATTGCGCAAGCGGAACGTACCATCTTCCATTCAATAAAAACACATGGGATAGATAGAAAGTAAAGCCAGATTGCAAAATACAAAAGGCTGATGAGAATAGATGATCCATAACCTTACAGAGCCATCAACTGATAAATACAACCCCATGCTTCGGGGTGGCCCTCTAGGACTCACAAAAAGATACAGGAGTCAGGTAAGGTTAACTCTCATCTATCCCAAAACAGTATCTCCACAAAAATAACCACAGTTCCCTGACTACAAAAAGGCCCTAACCCACTACTGGGAAGACTCGACATCCGTGTCGTAATAATCAAACGGGGGAGCCGGGTCATTTGGGTCATCACAAGAACTCTGGCTAGAACGCACAGAGGGGGCTACCGATTGCTCAGGCTCGAGATCGAGCTCCATATCAGGCGCGGGGTCCATCACTTCCCCATCAGGTGTATCAATATCCATCGGGTCCCAAGCGGGGATATTAGGGACCCCCTGTAGAGGTGGCCCCTCAAATCCTCGAAGCGGACCGAAGAGATCCATCCCATCACGAAGATACCAGGCTTTAAAGAGATGTGCCACCAGATGTGGCATCCCTTCATCAACCCATATCGTCGTGATGTGACGCTCCCACATCTGGTCCGTACCTGGTACCGGATGGAGACTGATATCAAGTGATGAGTCAGTGGGGGTGCCGAACCGCACCGGTCTTTCCATTACTTCGGACCTGAAAAACAATTGTCCCGCGACGGGGTGAGAAATGAATCTCAGTGAATCAAGCCTAATCTCGGTTAGGACAATGATTCGCCCAGAACGTCCAAAGTATCACAAGATAACAACAGATATATATATATATATAAATATATCAATCATAACAAGTCTGACAAATCTACCACCAACAGAAGTACAACCACTCAGGCATACACAAGTTCATTATTAATCAATGACCCACGCGACTGGCGTGATAAATACATCAATAGTGCGATCCCGCACTCTTCTGGCAAAACCAGGCTACGTCCACTTTACCCTCTCAGCGACGGCTACTACAAGCAGTGTATCCAGTGCACCCGGCACGGCACTGCGAGTAGGCATTCCTTAAAAAGGAGTTTCGGTCCTTCACAAGCTGCGACCGGCATCCGATAATCCCTTAAAACCGTACGACTGGCACGGGGCATGGATTATCGTGCTTCTGACAAGTCGCAAATTTCCATACAATCAGTACGGTACAAGTACCCACGGTACAAAGCGAACTTGCCAGGTAGCGTCATTGACCCTTTTAATGACCACACACATTGCACTCGGCAATCAATTCATTGATTATCTTGGATTAACGCCAAAATCCACAAGAAATACAATCAACTCGGCCCCAAGGCCCACAAGATTCCCAATTGAACTTTTCAGCCAGGCAAACAAACCAATCAAGCAATTCACTCACTCTCGAGTAATCGTCTTAACCCGGCAATTTCAAGCTCAATTCATATTAGAAATCTTAATTCTCAGTCAAATTATAGCAATCAATTGTTCGCTCGTCTCTAACCTGTCACTCACTCGCGAGCGACTCAATCAATCAATTAATTGCTAAATTACCACAAATAGCCACAGACAATTAATCGATCGACCATGTATCCTAACCATGGTTTCTATCTAAACCGGTCCCGATCGAAATATTTTTTTTTATAATAAATAAATAAATAATAAATAAATAATTAATTAACTAAATAAATAAAACAGACTAATCCTAAGCGCAATTAGCGCCCTAATCAAGGTTTAGAGTCAACTCACAATTTGAGTTAGCTCGATCGGCGACGACGGCGGCGGCGGCGGCGGCGATAGAACTAAGGTTTATCGCGCGGCGGGTTGGGCTCAAACTTCGGCAACACCCCGTAGGAGTCCGGCGAGGTCGCCGGAATAGGTGGCCGGCGGCGGAGCTCCGGCGAGCGGCGGCCGGCAGCCTGCAACAGTGAACAACTCAGAATGTTCAATCGGTAACCTCACTGTTTTGGCCGTTTTCCGGCGACACGGGCCGGGACAAGGCCGGCCAAGGGTCGGGGGCTCACCTAGGGGTCGGTGGGAGTCGGCCGGGACAGGTGGACGGCGGCGGAAGGCGGCCGGCGACGACGGACAGCCGCGATCAGTGGCTGTCCTGTTTTCGAGCCGAAACAGGGCTCTCGGTCGGCGGCGGTTTCCGGCGGCCACGCGCGGCGACCGGCGGAGCTGGGCTGGGTGGCGGTAGAGGAGACTCAGGGGAGTCGTCTGGCGGTGGCGGTGTGGTACGGCGGCGACGGTGGCGGCCGAAACGAAGACCGGAGCATACCGGGTCCAAAACAGAGTATCGGAGTTTTCGGGCCGGATTCCGGCGACTCCGGCGGCTGACGGTCGGCGACGAGGGGTGGGATCGGTCGAGGGGAGGTCGGGGGTTAGCTGGGTGGTGGTGGTCGGCGTCGGTGGCGGCCGTGGCGGCCGGAGGAGACCGCGAAGTCCTCGGGTCGCCTGACCCGAAAACAGGGGACGTTCGGCCGTGGGTTTTCTTCGGCGAAACGGCGGCGACGGCGGCTCGGCCGGGGTCCAGGCGACGGCGGCGAGTGGCTGGGGACGGTGGCTGCCGGTGGGGGTGTGGTGGTCGCGAAAAATGGCGACGGAAGGAGGAGGAATCGGTCGGCAAAGGAGTCGTCGGTAAAGAAAAAAAAAAAAAGAAGAAGAAGGAAGAAGAACAGAAGAAGAAGAGAGGAAGAAGAGAAGAAGAAGCAGGCGGCAGACGTGCGTTGGGCAGAGGGCAGCTGGGCCCACCTTGACTTTGAAGACCAAAAATTTAATTTTTTTTGTCTTATATGAATGAATTATTGGGAGGGGCAAAATGGTAATTTTGGCGCGCCGGGACTGAAACGAAATTTTTGGTGTACTGATCGATGGGTAATTTCGGCAATTTCACTGGTCAAGCTCGATCAGGGTTAAGCTCGTTTGCAAAAACGGCAATTTAAAAATCGCCACGGATTAATTTCGAAACTCAATTCGAAATAATCTAAAGTTCGGAATTCGTCCAAATTTTCGTCTTTTCAGTCCTTATAGTCCAAAATGGCGTCGACTATGAATCTACATTCATATCATTAAATCGACTTCCGGCACTTACAAGGGTTGAATTTCTAGGACGTCACAATAGGAATAACATGTTTGCTAGTTGATCATCCGTTATTCTTAAACTGTGGCGCTCTGCAGTCTGCTTCCTTCAATCATGCTCTATTTTGGGAATGAGGCGTGAGAATAACCTTGAAATGGTTCTAAAAGGAGAAAGTTTAGTTATGCCACTGTTTTTCAGTTTATTTTTAACGGAGAATGTGACAGCATCGTTAGGGCAATCGATAATAATCGCTATCTGACCTTCTAAAATGTAAGGAAACAAGTCTTCAAACGAGGTTTTCCACTTTTTGGTGCTGTCACTTGCCTAAGGAACCACCCTTTATTTTAAGTACCCAGTTCATTATTTTATCTTTTCAAAACTAAACTCTCATGCATGCCAGAAAGCCAAGTCATACAAATAGAGCTCGTCGTTTGAACTATCTTCCATGAGATTAAGCTCCCAGTTGTCGTTTTTTTCCCTTTCTCTGGTCAATATGTCCATTACTCACACTGCTTTAGCTTTCAGATTGGACAGAAATGGCATAGAATGTGGCACCAACAACACAACGCCAGTCGTGTGATAGAAAAAACATGGAGTTCTGTCTTGTTAAAACAGAAGAAGAGTGGCAAGACCATGAGCTTTTCTGAGTTTCAGGATGTATGCTCTGAAGTCCGAAAACAAACTATTACAACCTTGAGAGTCTTCTCAACTTGGTCATCACGCCCTACGCTGATAAGATCATTGCAGAAAACATTTGGTATGTTTTAATGCCTACAAATTCTGTAAATGCGGTCCAAAAAAAGATGAACAATATTGGGAAATTTCATCATTAACTGAAGGAATCCGAGGGCTGGCATCCCTTACTCACGTAGGAATCTACTGTTGCCCAGAATTGGAGGAGAGGTGCAAAAAATATGCGGGCGAAGACTGATACAAGATTGCCTCATCCCCCATTTATCACGAGCGCTTTTTTCCCCTAAGGTATGTGGACCTTTTTTCCAAGGTTTTACACAAAAAGATTTTCGAATGTGTTTTGATACTTGATTCAATTGGGGGACATGGCCAGATTGCTGAAAGGTTTGGACACATTGTTTTATTCCCAAACGTGGGAGAAAAATGAAGATATAGTGTGCAATGTGCTTGTTTGATTTCATAAGGAGTGAAATGCCTGCACAGTCCGATGATTCTGGAAAACTCTCATAGATGATGTGATGAAATTTTTCTCCGGAGAACAACTTCTGGTTTTCTTCCCTTAATAATAACTTTTATCTCATAGAATTGGAGGTTCTGGCATAGTTCTGCAGCAAATCAAGGGTATGAATGGCGAGAATCAAATATGTAGCTTTTTTCTTTTCACATGCTACAAGCTATTGATATCTTGATTCCTGATATCAGACGATGCCATACCTGTTGAGCTTCTGTCCAAACTTCCAAAGTGGAATTACTATGGATCAAGTACTGGTCAAGCTTCAGGGGGAAACAGTGAAGTGATCTTATTGTTAGCATTTGACAAGCAACATTGTGTGAGTCCAAGGCTGCAATTTTATCCTATATTAGAGTTTCCAAAGTGTCTGTGAAAAGTTTGAAGGGAAATGCAATGGTGTGGAGGGAGGGAGAATTCTTAATGTCATGGTGAAGGTGGTCTACTCTTTCTTTTGGAGCTTCCAAAGAGACAAACCAACAATTTTCGTCCACTATGCCATAGCCGTATCTGCTAAGGAAAAGCCAACAGCATTTTTTCACCCTTTAAATCACTCTATAGTCTACAAGAAGTTGCACCTCGAACAAATTACAGCTCTGTCTCTCTCCCTCTCTCAATCAGATTCTTGGTTGCTCTTCCGCAATTCTACAGAGGTTCACAGGCAAATCCTTTGCCAATTTCGAGCACCATCTTAAGCAATTGACTAAATGTTTTGGCATTAGAAGAGGTCTTATAACAGTCAGGCCGGGAGTGTAATCTACGACTTATTTGATTACTGCAAGGTTGTCCTGTTCATTTTATTTGGTTGACATTTGCTATGGACTTCATCTCTTTGCGACAACAATGTCTGCAAAAGGAATGCGATTGTGTGAGGCAGAATGAACAAATGAAGCAGTGGTCTTTGTTGTCATTCCTTTTGATGACTAAAACAGAAGAAGAGTGGAAACACCAAGAGCTTTTCTAAGTTTAGGACGTATGCTTTGAAGTCCGAGAACAATACTATTACGTGCTTGGGAGCTTTCTCGACTTGGACGTCATGCCCCACACTGATACGGTAATTGCAGAATATGTTTGATCTGTTTTAATGCCTAAAAGTCCTTTGAGTGCGGTGCCCAAAAATATGAACAATATTTGAACTATTCTGTATTGAGATTATAAATTCCTACTTATTTTCAGAAGAGGTATGTCATATGTTTTATGCGCATTCAATTGTTATTATTTTTTTGTTCACCATTTCTATGCACATTCCACAAGCGACGCCATTTTCTAGTTATCAATTTCCACATTAGCTTTGTTTCACATTTTGATGTTAGTCTAATTATTAGACACAATCATATGTTCTGGCATAGATCTGTGCAGCAAATCAAGGGTATGGATGGTGATAATAATATGTGTAGCGTTTTTCTTTACACGTGCTACATGCTACTGATGTTTTGACTCCTGGATAAAAGGATGGTCCTAGACCACTTGAGCACCTGTATGAATTTCCCTAGAGGAACTACGATGGATCATGTGAATGGATTAATCAAACGAGAACAGATGTTTCAATTAGTTTATGGAGAATTATTGTTCATCTGCAGGTGTTTTAGGATTCACACACCGGCTGGCGAGCTGATCCCAATGAACAAACGTGCCAGGTTTGCTGAAATTTTGAGTAACCCAAAGGTTTTCAGTGAAGTTTTATGGTAGGAGACACGAGAACATGAGTTTTCTATCGTGAATTAGAAAGTTTTGAAATGGACAGTTTCATGACTTTTGGCTAAATGTTCGCATGAGGTATGGGTTGGAGCTAGAAAGCACCCTACTGCAGACATGTTAATGGCCATTGGGTTGGCCTGTTGGAGGACATGTAGGTCCCCAGGTGAGACATTGTTTCACAGTGAATTTCCCTAGAAATTGATGGATATAGGCTAAGTTGATGAGAAATTTTGTAATGATACGAGGCTTTATGTCCATATAGGAGGCCTTATTATTGTGGCGTTAGGGCTGATAAGTCATTTGACCGAGACATGTCCAATGCTCACTACAAGGCTTGCTTATACGCCGGTACAGACATTAGCAGCCCCAACGGAGAGGTGATGCCATCAACACTGAATTCTATCATGCAGTGAGAATACCTAGTGGGACCAAGCGTGGGAATTGTTCAAGATACCTTCTTAAGGAGAAGGTATTCCTACTGCACGATAGAATACTTGCTCGATAAAATAACAAAATGGCATTAACGGCAAACATATGGAATTAGTGCACACAGACATGTTCTATAGTATTGTTAATTGTTTCTGTTACTTATATAACAGAGAATAACAGAGCAAGCTATTGTCGTCCTAACGTCAGAGCCGAAGCTGATGGAGGTAGCTGCCTTCGCTATCACCATTTGCGCAACATATTTTCCAAATTTTGGTAAAAATATCGTCTTCCTTCTCAAGGTGACTGGAATGGGGCAGGACCCCCACTACACCAAAGAAATAACATGGACTCTGATTAAGTATTTTTGTCCATTGAAGGACTTCAAGAGTGTGGTCCCTGTCTATTCTGCAATAACAAAAGCAAAAGGTACTATACAATGACCAAACCAATACCCTTTTGTGCTCTATTTGGGTATCAGTCGGCGACCTTAACTTTCATGGATGATTCAAAGAACACTATCATAAAATAATAGTGCACAGAAAGTAATTGTTCATTTTGGTCTCAGTTGATAGTCACTACGAACGAAATTTTAACTGTTGACACTCATAAAGCATTCCCCCCCAGCTTTGCTTACTGAACAAATGTATATCTTCATGTCAGTCCCCGTTAATATAATATTTACAGATTACATTGAAGTTAAGACTAGGACATCTCAGTTCTTTTAGGGCCTCAAAAAAGTTTCTGGAATGCTCCATTATATCTGCATATTGATAAAAACATAGGAAGTTCTCCTCCAGGTTTAGGTCATTGAGAGAAGATCCTCTTGTAAATAAGGCTTCCCAGAGGGAGAGAAAAGTAGGCGCCCAAACTATAGATCTGGTCTTCTTGACATTGATTTCATCGAGCATTCGCGAGGAGTCTCTACTTTTTAGCCATTTGAGTTCACCATTACCCTTTAGCATCTGAGCATCTTCCTGTGTTTGAATTGTCAGTTACTTTGATATTTTAGTGTAATTCATCGAAATTTTCAAAATTTTCAGTGTTATCATATGATGAACTCATTCAATTTGGCATGTTCGATTTTCTTTTGAATGAATGACAGTTTGACTTGCTGGTTCAGTAAACATGAGATGCACCATTTTTTTTCATCTCTTCCAGTATTTTTATCAAGAGGACATTAGGAGTATAAACAGACCACAAACCTTGGGGTCGCGCAAGTTTTTTCTATGCAACTTGGCAATTCTTTTTTATTCATGAGGCAAAGAAATGTTCTCATTGATATGAGAACTGCAGTACAAACATAAAAACAGAAAGTTGGCAATACCTAACATTTTACTAATACAGAATTGAAAGATGCTCAAGTCCTTTTCCTTTTCATTTCCTCATATCGATTCAACTGTCTCTAGTCAACAATAGAGCAAGCAATTTATAATGATACTGATGCCAACTTATCTATCTGGCCATGTCCGGCAGATAGAAAATTTGAGAAGTAGGATAGGCATTTGTATCCAAATATGAATGAGAAGACACACCAATTGGAATTCTCAGATGATTCCTGAGTTCGGTTAAGGGAAAAAAAACTTCAAAATTTCATGTAGTTAATAGATTTTGAAAAAATTTCAAACGACGGCCCGAAGTGGAGCTGTTTTCTCAAAAAAAAAAAGGACACAAAGTGTGTTTTGTCTTGCCATCTTTTGAGGTCATTTTGCCTCAGTCTTCAAAGTATGAGCTGAAAGCTTTTGGCCAAATATTAGAAATCAGTGACATTGGTCTACTTGGCCTGCTTCTGTTTTAGAATCATGGGTAACTGTTAATTAATTTGTTTGCCAGAGAGAGGAATCGTTTATGTATCCATCTTTTACTATTGCAGTTTCTGCTACGGGCAAAGGGAAAAGATTATATTATATTATTATGGCTGAAATCAAGAGTCGATTATGTGCAAGTGTTGTGCACGAGTTTGTCTTGTGGAATCTAGGGAAAGCAGACAACCTCAGTGTAAGCTGTAATTTCTCTTATTATTTTAGATACTCTTGGTATAAGAGAGAATAGAAGAAATGACAGTGCGAAATGTTTATTATTATTTTTTTTTTCCTTTGGGTTTCTCCAGAAATCACTGCTGCAAACGGCTTGGACAGAGTTGCTCTGTCTCGTCACTGTCCAACAATCCGAGCCCCGGATACCAACATAGAGCAGGTATGTCGCCAGTGGACAGAGTTGCTCTGTCTTGACTTGTCGCCTTTTGTTCTACTTCTGTTGGTTGTTTCGCTGATTTGAGTATTCGCCCACTGTGTCCGATATTTTGGTGTTCACTATGCATATCAACTCTGTCCGTTTGGGAAGGAGATCCATCAGACAAAGTACAGCCGATCATATACAGTAACCACTAGAAGGATATAACCGGAAATGAGTGTATTTGGGAAACAGGTAGGGCTTACCTTAGTTGAGGATTTGAGTCATTCGAACACGAGAAAGGATGACATTGTAGAAGCTTGAGAGGGAAGGTAAGGTAGCGCCTTTTGCATTGCTCTACCTTTCCTTTGTTCTGACAAACTAATTTTGAACGGCATTTTAAAGTTTTGCTTGTTGCTTTATGCTGCAGAGTAACGCCCTTTGCAATGCTTCTAAAATCATGAAGCAGGCACTCGCACATTGCGACGAGAAAGACATGTTTGTTGTTGCCGGCATCGGCTGCAAGAGCTGATGAGAGTTATGTGCCACCGACAATTGCTACTGCATCAAAAACTCTTTGATAGAAAGTTATCAGAATTACAATATACCTTGTCCGAAATCGAACGACTAAGACGGAAACTTTAATAACTCAAGCGTGGGGTCTGCGCTTTTTACTCAAGAAATTGAAAGCGAAAGAGCGGAGGAAAGTAAATGAAAGCGAATGAGTGCCGTGAATGAAGTGGGACATCACTGCCATGAGAGCTTCATGTCCAATGGGCAAGTACGAATAGTGAGGGAAGAATCAATCATTGTTAAAGATACTAATTGTCTTAGAGTTAAGGTAATGATCGCAAAGGGTACGTGATCCAATGAAATTACTTCAAGTGGAGGAGAGCTCCACCTTCTAAGTTAAAATTGGTGAGTCATAAAATGCATCCAATGATTAGGTACAAGTAGTTTGATAGCATCATTACATGCATCAAATGACCAGGACCAAATTTGTTGAGGCAATGCATGACCTCATCTCTAGCAAGTTTCTTCCGCAAGCCAAGAAATGAATGGTCCATTGGCAAGTAAGGGAATGAAGGTTTCATGGGCTAGCAAAGAAAGGAATCATTGAGGACATTAAAGGATTGAAGATGTCAAATCATGATATCACCAGGAGTATGGGAGGTGAAACCGCCGGTGAGAAATTAAGAAAGGTGGCGTACTTAAAAGAGAGGCAAATGGCTTAATTAAGTGGTTCCAAAAATAGATATTTGATAAATTTACCCAATATATCAAGCAGATTAGTACGTAAACAAAAAACAAAAAAAAAAAATCATTTTGTTACTTTTAAACATGGACACATTAGAAAAATATTTTAAAACCGTCAACACGTTTCGTAAAACTTATCAAATGTAAAGATATATCTAATTGAGTACATTTCAAATCTACCACTCAAAAACTCGGAGCGTCTCAACCTCCATTAACAACCAACATGGCGGTACGTGTTTTACCGCCACTCTACCAAAATCAATATGACAACATGTCTAGCAATCTATTCTAACCAATATATTTGAACGAAAAATACATAATGTGCCTCTGCTAAACTATGCAGGTCACCCAACTAGAATTCTCACGTGTGACATTTATTGCCAATGAATTTCTACATATTATAAATTAACGTGGAAATTTTCAGGATGTCATAGGGTAGCTTACTAATTATATAGAATATTGATAATCTTTTTTATAGGGTTGGTATTCCACTAATTGCACTTTCAAAATTAAAAAGAAGCATGCAAATACATTACTAGTAACCTCAGTATAATTTCGTAGGAGTTGGTAATTGACTATTTCATTTGAACGTTTGTAAAGTGACGACAATATTGGTAATTTACTAATGAGTGAACTGACAAGCAAGTAAACACTGATATTTTACCAAAAGCATTGGAAAATTACCGGCAGCATTAAAACTTTACCAGCCAAGAATGAAAAGCTGGACAAAAGCATTGGTCCTCACAGATGCAAAGCTCTTTCATAAATTCTGTTTTCTCTCTCTAATTTATGTCTTGAAAGTGTGATGCATAAAGCCAAAGCTGTCATGCTAAGACCGGCTTCACCAACAATGGATTCTCATCTCTTGCTCTCATGTCGAGCAAAGTATATATGCAGGAGAGAACGAATTCCTCGCGCGATAGTGACTGGCGACATTACAATCCAGACTTAAGATTTACTTCAATGTACAATTAGGGGCAGTCAATTAATGGTAAAATTTTTCTCTATTATCAAATCATTCACCTGAAGAGTGCCTATTGTTCAGAGCGTGGATCTTTGCTTCAAACAACGGGGTGATAGTCAAATCCAAATTTTGTTTGAACTTTTTATTTTGTAGTGGTTGTTTCGCCTAGACAGGTAAAAAGTAGTCACAATGAAAAGTTTAACTAATCTTAAATCTAGATAGTTTAATGCAAATGTAATTTCAATTAAAGAGACGTATAATCAACTAAAATCAAAGTAAAAATCCTTGCATGACATTGCAGTTATGCAATTAGGTTTGAAATTATAGTCAGTATTGCTTGTTACAATCGTAATCTCGCAATGTTCAGCAAGAATTTCAATACCATAATGGGCTGTAAGGTATAGAATTTGTCCGCCAATGGGCATTGACACTAGGCGCATAAGTACACCAAACCAATAGAAAAAGAAACACCATGTCTAATTTCATGAATTTTGGGAATGCATTAATAGAATACGAAAAAAAGAACATATAAATAATACTGAATTGAATGGTAAGAAAAAATATAATAAATATGTTATTAAAATCGATAAATCTATGTTTATAAATTTATAATATGGAAAAGAAAAAGGGGGAAAAAAACTTCCATTAGATAACATTTCCACGGTGGTTAAAGAAAAAAAGATTTGAGGGAGATCATCCTATACAAAGGACCATTTTCAAATGAACTTAACCGTTGCGAGATTCCTTAAAAGATCAAATATTTGCGCATGTTTTGGGTTGTAACTTGAACATTTCCACCTAAAATATGATGATAGGATATAAAATAACCTTTCCGTTGAGCAAAAGAAAGTAATCCAAAACACTAGCAATGGGAATTGAGACTAGTTAAGGTATAGCCAATGGGCATTGAGACTAGCGCATAAGTATACCTAACCAAAAGGAATAGAAAAGCAATGTCTAATTTCATGAATTTAGGAAATGCATCAACAAAATACGAAAAAGAATACATAAGTAATACTCAATCAAATCGTAAGCAAAATAATAATAATATAGGCAGCACCTGAGCATGGAAAAGCAATATGAAAGCATTTTGATTAGATAATATTTCCATGTTGGTTAAATACAAAAGGATTGGGGGACACCATCCAAAGTGAAAGATAACACTGTTTCAACCCTTTTAAAATTCCGACCGAAGAAAAATATAAAAAAGAAAATCTTTTAAAGCGAACTTAACAATCCCACAATTCCTTGGAAGATCAAATGCTTGCCCATGTTTTGGGTTGTAACTACAACATTACACTTTTACCACTAAAATTGTGCTTGCTAAAATATGATTATCGTCTATGAAAGAAACCATTCCATCGAATATAAGAAAGTAATCCGATGCGACTCCTTTTGCAAGGATGTAATGACAAGAAATCCCTTTTCTTGTGTTAATGGTAACCGAGGGGACAAAGAAAGGGATGGATTCCAAAGTTTCCTTGTCATGTTGACATAAGAAAGGAACGTTCCCCTTTACTTTCTCTATATAATGTCGATGAGACAGCGCTCAAGAGCCATATCTTCATCATTTCTTATCCTCTTGCTCGCGTTACATTCAGGCACGCTGCTGTCAAATTCAGTCTTTCGGTATCATCCGTATTCCTGGTAATTTCTCTCTAGGTTACTATCACCATGGGATACAGTAAAATGTTTTATGAACTATAAGATAGAGTGATTTGTTTTCACCAGCATTTTCATTGCCTTTGCAAGCATGTTAGACTAGTAAACACTAGAAGCTAGCAAAATCTTAGACAAACCACGGACCTCAGACCCGATCTCTGTGCATCCCGTATGCAAATTGATTTTGGCCACATCTTGTAATGTGCGTGGATGATGAGAATTCCTATCTTCAACAACTCCAGTTGGCCAACCTCCTGTGGTGGATTTCAAGCTCCATGCTTTTCACAGGCATCGGCAAAACAGCCAAAGGCTTGTTTATATTTTCTTGTGGATCTCATTTCAGACGCGCGTTAACATGTTTTTTTTTTTTTTTTGGGTCTAAAACATATGACATTTTCGCATAAATTGCATATAATCTTTTCACTTTTTTAATAATTTAATATTATTTTGTATTTTAACAGAAAGCAAAGAAATTCATTTGCTTTTTAAAAAGCACAAACAAACAAGTCCTAAGAAACCTCAACTAACTCTTGTCATCATCATTATTTTCTTTCACTCTAAGCACAAGCAACTTTGGATAAATGTGAAAGTTTTGAAATTGTCCAGTACGGGAAGAGCTTTAAGGGGGTTTTTTTTTTTTTAATTTTTTGGATAATATGAAAAAAATAAAGGAAGAAAAAAAATGTGGAAGCGTTGATCGTAGGAAGCAAATAATTTTGAGATATTAGCAAGGATAGTGGATTTTCTTAATCAAATTGTAACGTTTTAGTTATAAGATCACGCGACAATAAGAATGGGAGTTTTGAATTGAGAGGTATAGTGATAGCATCAGAATGTTAAGAAATTCATGCATATAAAACTATCTATTTTCTCAGAAAGAATCTCTCTCCTACCATGTATTATGTATAACTCTATTTATGTATATGTATATGTATATGTATATGTATATGTATGTTTATGTTATTACTAATTAATCGCAGCTCACATCTCGTTGTGCTCGAATATGAAAAATGATAAGTCATCTTTCAGCAAAAAAAGTAAAGAAATATGCGACCTAGGCGGGGGCCGCACTTTTGGTTCAGGCTTGCTTGGATCAGAAAATTCCTATTTATGGCAGCTCGAGTCGATCATAGAAGTTGATAATTAGATTGGTTAGGCTTTTAATTTGCCAGTCTCATGTGAGCATCAACATTAATTTTATTGCATGTCATGATAAGTCGTTTAGCCTTGGACCTGCTGGATTGATATCTTCTGATCCACAGGGAGAACAAAAAATGGCAGAAGCTGTCATCTTTGGCATTGCCGGAAAGATTGTTAATTTTCTAGTTCCTCAAGCACTGGAAAAGGTTGGAAATTTATGGGGCATCAAGCGTGAACTCGAGGAACTCGGAAACACCGTCTCCACGCTTCAGGCCGTACTGGAGGATGCAGAGCAGCGATCCTACCGTAGTCATCAAATCAAAGATTGGCTTGACAACATCAAAGACGCCTTGCACGATGCGGAGGACGTGCTTGAAGAATTCAATATAGAAGCTGTGCGACGAGAGCTGCGGGGCCACAATGAAATGATAAAGGAGGTAAGGACATTTTTCTCCGGTTCAAACCAGCTTGCATTTAAATTGAAGATGAGTTACAAAGTAAAAGCAGTGAGGGAAAGAATAGAAGCCATGAACGCTGGTAGGAGATTCCACTTGGAAGAGCGTCTTGTGGATTCACAATTAGAGAGAGATTGGAGGACGAGAGAAGAGACGCATTCATTTGTCTGTGAGGTGGATATTAAAGGAAGAGATGCCGATAAGGAGAGGGTTAGGGAGTTTTTACTGGATTTAGACGTGAACGAAAACATTTCCATCCTTCCAATAGTTGGAATTGGTGGGCTTGGAAAAACGACACTTGCTCAATGTGTCTATAATGATGAGATGGTCAGCAAACACTTCCAGTTGAAAATGTGGGTTTGCGTCTCCAATGACTTTGATGTGAAAAAAATAGTGAAAAATATCATAGCTTGTGCAAAGAAGGAAGAATCAACCGCGGATATAATGGAATTGTTGCAAAGTGAGCTTAGGGAAGCAATTGGTGGGAAGAGATATCTCCTAGTTTTAGATGACTTGTGGAATGAAGAACTAGAAAAATGGTTGAGTTTGAGAAAATTATTGATGGGGGGCGCTAGAGGAAGCAAGATCCTTATAACTACACGTCTTCCTTCAGTTGCAAAGATCACCGTCAATGCTCCGCCCCATTTTCTCGAGGGCATATCTGAAAGTGCATCTGTTGATTTATTGATACAAATTGCTTGTCGAAAAGAAGAGATACATGATCCTGACAAGCAAGCTATTGCCAAAGAAATAGCTAGAAAGTGCTATGGGATTCCATTGGTTATTCGAACCGTTGGGAGCTTACTATTCTTTAAGAAATCTAAACAGGAATGGTTAGATTTTAAAGATCATGAGCTCCAAAAAGTGTCTCAGAAGGAAGATTGCATAAATTCTACACTTAGGTTAAGTTATGACCGTCTTCCTTCACACTTGAAACAATGTTTCGCGATGTGTTCATTGTTTCCCAAAGATTATGAGATAAAGAAGCAGACTTTGGTCGATCTTTGGATGGCAGAAGGATTTATCCAGCCATTATTAGATAGAAGTGAGCATTTAGAAGATATAGCTCATAGATATCTCATGGATCTACTATGGAGAAACTTCTTTCAAGATTTTAAAAAAGATCCATACACGAATAAGGAGACCTGCAAGATGCATGATTTGATGCATGATATAGCTTGCTCAGTTGCACGGATTGAGTACTGGGTGGCATGGGACAACACAAGGCCCATGCTTGAAAGAACTCGCCATATATCTCATGATTCAATTTCCAATTTGATGGATAAACTTCCAATCTCACGCTTGAAAGCAAATGCACTGAGAACAATTCTGTCTACTAGAGGAAAATGGGGAATAGTAGAAGAGTCAATGAGTGAAGCAAATCTACGCCAACTCATTCAAAGTTTCAAGAGGTTGCGCATCTTGGATCTACATCACACACGCCTCAAGGTGCCGAGGTCCATTTGTAAGTTGAAGCATCTCACATATCAAAAGGCTTCCTAATGCCATTACGAAATTGCAGAATTTGCAAACGCTTAATCTCACAGGTTGTCGTTCCCTCGAAGAATTGCCAAATGATATGAGGAAGCTAGTCAGCCTTCGGAATCTAGACATAGATTACTGTCGGAAACTTATTTATGTGCCGCGCGGGCTTGGGCAGTTGACTTCTTTACGTAGGCTAACGCGCTTCATTTTGCCCGAAGATAAAGCTCTTTATAAGAATTATTGCGGGCTTGGGGAGCTAAATGGGCTTAATAACATTCGGAGAAGCCTAAGCATTGAAAATCTGGGAAGCGTGACAGACGCGGCAGCGGAATCTAGTGCTGCAAGCTTGATAGGGAAGCATTATCTGGAATCTTTGATACTTGAGTGGGGCAATTTCGATACCGATGACGCAATAATCAAGGATAGAGATGAAGCGCTACTAGATGGACTGCAGCCGCCCTCAAATCTACAGAAGTTGAAGATTGATGGATATAAAGGTGAGAGGTTTCCAAAGTGGATGATGAATAGCCTTGTGTCTTCCATGCCAAATTTAGTTGAGTTACGCTTAGATGATTGCAGAAGATGTAAACGGCTTGGTCAACTAGGCCAACTATCTCGCCTCGAGACTTTAGTGATTTTGGGGCTGACCGAATTGGAATGCATCGAGTCAGACGATTCAGACGATTCACTCACTTCAACAACAACAACAACAACAACAACAACAACATCATTTCCTAGTTTATTGAAATTAAAAATTTATGACTGTAAGAAATTGAAACCGATGCCGCTACCTCCACATCTTGAGGCGCTAGTGCTGGGCGGTGTCCACCCGGCGTGGATAGATCAGATAGCTGACCTTAACAAGTTGAAGAGTCTGGATATCCGTGAGATGGAGTTTCTAGAATGTTTGCCTGGCGAGGAGTGTTTGAAAAGTCTCGCCTCGCTTGAATCCCTTAACATCAAAGGGTGCCCTCGGTTAACTTCCCTCTCGCTCGGTATGCGACATCTATCCAACCTCGTGGAACTCCATATTTGGAATTGTCCGGTGCTGGATATATCGAAAGATGAAAGCGGCAACACCTTGGATTTCCATGGAGGAGGACTTCTCCGCACCGTGGACCTCTTTGGCCTTCCCATGCTAGAATCCCTCCCACGGTGGCTTCTACAGGCCAGCAATCTCGAGCGTCTCGGAATTGGCCTGTGCCCCTCTCTGACGTCATTACCTGAAGGAATGCGAAGGATTACATCCCTTGCTCGCCTAACCATCGATGATTGCCCAGAATTGAAGGAGAGGTGCAAAAGAGATGGAGGCGAGGACTGGGACAAGATTGCTCATATCCCCCACATTAACATATATTAACATGAAGAAGGTATGTGATTCGATTTGTCGTGACCATTGCTCGAGACATCTCTCGCGAGGCCTAATTCTGATTATTACACGCATTTTTTGGACTGGTGCGTCGTCTCCCTCTGTCTTCGGAATTCTCCTAGCTTTTTGCGTGAATAATTTTCGTGTTGTGTTTCGATACTTGATTCCACTGGCCATATCTGATGTATTCACTCTTATCTCAGTTTCTTCTTCTTCTTCTTCAATTGCTCTGCCATCCCCATATCTAATGGATATGTTGGCAATTATGCCAAGTTCGTGAGTGGAAGAAACTACTTCAGTGTGATTCCCTTTTTAATCGCAAGAGGAAGGAATTAGGTGCACTGTCAATCAAGAATCACGAGTTGATCATCCCATTATATTTGTCTAATCAAATATTGGAATAACATGTTTGCTAGTCGATCATCCGTTATTCTTAAACTGTGGCGCTCTGTAGTCTGCTTCCTTCAACCATGCTCTTTAAAAGGAGATGTTTAGTGATGACACTGTTTTTCAGTTTATTTTTAACGGAGAATGTGGCAGCATCCTTAAGGCAATCGATAATACTCGCTATCTGACCTTCCAAAATGTAAGTCTTCCCTACTTTGAAACAAGTCTTCTGCTTTTTGGGCTGGCACTTGAAGTACCCATTCCATTATTCTCTCTCTTGAAAGCTAAACTCATGCATGCCAGAAAGCCGAGTCATACAAATAGTGCTCGTCGTTTGTACTATCTTCCATGAGATTAAGGTCCCAATTTTTTTTTTTTGTTTTTTCCCGGTTGATATGTCTATTACTCACACTGCTTTAGCTTTCAAAATGGATAGAAATGGCACAGATTTTGGCACCAACGATACAATGCCAGTCACGTGATAGCAAAAACATGGAGTTCTGTCTTACTAAAACAGAATAAGAGTGGCGACCACGAGCTTTTCTGAGTTTCAGGGTGTATGCTCTAAAGTCTGAACACAATACTATTACAAGCTTGGGAGTTTTCTCAACTTGGACATCACGCCCTACGCTGATACGACCATTGCAGAAAGTGTTTGGCATGACAATGAATTAGGAAAGGAATGTACAATCATACTTGATTAATGATGCATGAGAGCGTGTAAATCCTTCTCCAGGTACGAAAGTTGAGCCTGAAATCTTCATTAATAAAGCCCTCGTCACATACTTTGCCCACAAGCTTGACCAACTCTTGGGCATACTCTAGTGAATCATGAGCTGACCAATTAGTAAATACCAATTTGGTAAACTTGATAGTACTAAAGTAAATTCCAATACCACTCTCGAATCACTCTCCTTGTGCATTCGACTAAGCTTTCCTGTTCTCGAAACCTAAAATGGTACTAACGGATGAGGAAAAATCAAGCGAAGAAATGCACCTTTAAAAACAAATTTGCATCGGTGGATCAAAGCGACCAGTCATTGCATTATCTCATATATCAAGTAGAATGCTTACTCCAATGAATAAAAAATTATGCACTATACCCACGTAAGGTAATCAGCATATATGAACTCAATGTCAACAAATCTACGATCACACTAGGCCCGTGACAAAGTCCCAAAAATACATGCCATGTCACAATGCACCTTTTTCTCAGCAACTCTTGTCATGCAATTTTCACGGAGGCTGTAACAGAAATCTAATAAGGAAAGAAGTTGTCGTAGGAAACAAGGAATTATCATATCCCTAATAGGCTAATATGTAATAATCTCTTTAACTATATAGAGTAGATCTACTATGTATTTGAATAAACAACGTTGTATTTGTCCAAAAACAAGCATATGGTGACAACGCATATATATATACACACATGCACCCATTAAGCATAGTGATTATTATATAAAAAAAAAGGAATTCTAAATATATTGTACGGATACCAATTCAGTCTTAAACATTTTAATTTGACTAATTTAATATTAAATCTTTTGGCGATATGCCGATGTAGTATTTCTAGTTAATTTTTGCTGGAAATCATTGACTTGGATGTTAGCTATCCTACTTAGCATGGGCGGTATTGATATGAATAATTTTTGTATTTTTAATTTTTTTTTTTGAATTTTTTCTACGTTC
Organism: Rhodomyrtus tomentosa; assembly: GCA_028455895.1. Lineage (NCBI taxonomy): Eukaryota > Viridiplantae > Streptophyta > Magnoliopsida > Myrtales > Myrtaceae > Rhodomyrtus > Rhodomyrtus tomentosa. Next base: position 38,472,908 of record JAPCWY010000003.1, on the reverse strand, counting down.
TTTTACAATTTCTTATGTTTTTCACTAGCAAGCAAGACCTGCCAACCCTTGTCGGTCAATGGTGAAATAAAAACGAAAATAAAAAACCTAAAAGTTTAGAAAATTGTGTAAAAATGTTTCGTCTCTGCATTAGTTGACACATCTTTCGTTTTTCTGGATCATGTTGCTCACTCCACCGGACATTTGCACACCTTTTTCGCTGGGGCGGGGGGGTGGGGTTCAGCAATGGGTCTCACCATGATAATCATTTCTTGTCCTTTAGGGGTCCCAATTACTTCTTTTTACTCGGCATAAACTGTTTATTTTGAACTTCTTGCGCTTGATTCTGTCGGAATCTTACTGGTCTTTACTGGGCAATAATAGAGTTCCTTGATTTGTGCCCCGAACCTTCTTGTGAAGATCGGGTTTTTCTTCATCATTTGAGGGGGAAAAAATGACTAGCGTCTGTATTTGATGAAGGACTGAAATAGTGTAACTTTAGTAAGATAAAAATTAAAACTTTTTTTTTTAAATCGACAATTTACAAGAATGGAACTATCAGGATGACTAAATCAGATGCTGCACCAGAACATCACTTGATTAGTTTTTTTTTCTTCCATAAATTCGCAGTGCAGTTGTACAGTGGGGACCTGCAAAAGAGAGTGGGCATAACCGCGGGCATATGCATCCTAATCCAGAACAAGCCGGAGAAGAAAGGCGACCGCTACGAGGCCATCTTCAGCTTCTACTTTGGGGACTACGGCCACATCGCGGTCCAGGGCCCTTACCTGACCTACGAGGACACGTACCTGGCCGTGACCGGCGGGTCCAGCATCTTCGAGGGGGCGACCGGCCAGGTCAAGCTGCAGCAGCTCGTCTTCCCTTACAAGCTCTTCTACACCTTCTACCTCAGGGGCATCAAGGACTTGCCCAAGGAGCTCCTGGGGAAGCCGGTCGAGCCCAGCCCCACCACCAAGGCCTGCGAGCCGCACGCCAGGATTGCTAATTTCACTTTCTAATTTATACCCGTTGAACAAATCGTGACATGAACTAACACGACTAGCGCGAGCATTGAAAGAACTGAATCAACCGCACAAATGAAAGGATATCCCATTTTAGCAAAGCACAGAAAGGTCCGACCTCAGCTCACTTCTATTACTTTATGATCCACCCTGGCCTCATCACCAAAGAGAGCCCCGCACATAAAAGCAACATGGCAAGTCGTCAACACTAATAAAAGGAGGAGCACCACACCAGTGGGGGCATAACAAGGACACCGAGCACACGCTCATCATGAGAAGTTTACTGCCGTTGTACGCTGTGCAGGATTTGTAGCATCCATCAGCTTTTCAGCTTTGAAGGATTCGATGGGAGCATCCGATAAATTAGGAGATTTGATCATACAACTCAATCTCAGATTTCCTCCGCCCCCCGGCGATCGCTGAATGCACTTGGGCTGAAAAGCCCGTTCAGACAAATATTCGACTCTCTAAATAATATGAACTAACCATACTTTGCGCCAAACTCGTTTATATCATTATGCAGAATACTAAAAAATGATGTTGCAATACGACTTCCAGATAGATAGCACGAGCCACAAGGAGCTGCACCAAGCCAAGCTATGCAAGAATGATCCCGATGTTCCATTTCTTTTTCTCTTTTTTTTTTTTCTTTTTCAATGTCACGAAGCTCCCTTTTTGGATCTACCCACTAACGGAATTACATCATCAAAATTTGCCAGATATGAACCTCCGAATGAGTGTGGATACTTGGTTCAATTTGCAATCTGATATCTGAACTTTTACTTTGTTCAATTTAATCCTTAAATTTTATTGCATATTTTACCAAAATTCAAAGACTATTTATATAATTATCTCTTCTTCTTCTTCTTTTTTTATACGATTGGTGTTACGTAGAGTCTCAAAAGAGAAGGACCAACATGGCACGAAAAAACAAAAAAACAAGGTGATGGTTAATAGTTCACCATGATCGAGTTAACTTACTTTTTGTTCATATCTTCAGTCGGCCTCATGACTTAATGTCAATAGGTCCACATAGACGTGAATCGTAATTACTATCGTGGGTCCCAACTCCACCGTAGTCTCATTCCATTATTTCCACACGTTGTCAATCCAGCTTTGTCACGTGGTACGGAAGAATCTCCGCCCCACACTCCGTGGGCCACACCTAAAAGATACTTGTGGTCTGGTTGCCGTCGGAAAAAATAAAAAAGACAAAGGAAGAAGTGTACACAGCAAATTGTCGGACAATTTTTGTAGGACGGTGTCACGGTGGACCACCTCCGATGCATATCAATCAAGCTTTGCATTCTCACATGCCACGACAAAACATGTAACATGTGCAATTTTTTACAAAATTTGAATATTGATATTTAATGTGCTCACATTTTTCAAAATCCTTTACTATTTGAATAAACATTTTAAAACTTAGTTTTTGCATTTTAGAAAGCATAAATAAACAATTCCTAACAAAGCTTAGCTAATTCTTGTGATTGTGATTACCTTCTTTCATTGTTTTTTATGGTGATTGTGTATGTATGTATATATATATAAAAGCTGTAATGGTAGAGCTATATCATTACAAAACTTCATTCCTTCTCACTTTCCTTCACATTAATTAAACTCGCTCTTTTAAAATAAAGTAGAAAAATATTTAATTGTTGCATTTAATCGAAGATAATGCCATTTAAACAATACAACAACATCTACTTACCCCTTTTTTTTCAATTGAAGATATAAATATTATAGAGCAAATGAAGTATAGCAGCTTATGGGCATCCGCCGCATTACAAAGAGAGCCAATAATTCAAAAGAATGGAGGTAGGAAGTCTCCATATAGTAGCCAAAACTACATTTGTCTGGGAAGAACGAATTTTTTGGTAAAGTGAAGCTTTGCCTCTGATATTTCTGCGCACCTTTGCCAAAATAATATGGATGTCAGTTGATCTATTTTGGAACCGTCTCTAGTTGCACTCCATCCAAATACAATATATGGTTGCGAGGAAAGATACCTTTAAGGAGTTTCGTCGCCAAATCTTTGCCTGTTGTTGCCCTAATCATCCATGAAAGTTCATCATTCCATCCCCCTAATGAACATCTAATCCCACGTTACGCAAGAATAGTGCGCCATATTTTGGCTATCCACTCATACTGGCAGAATAAATGTGTTATGTCTTCTATACCGTGCCCTACTGTCTCGCCCCGCGTTTCGAGCACGAGCGCGCGACACCCTGCGAGAACAAATTCTCTTGAACGTCCGAAGATTCATATATATCGAGAGATGCATTATATCAATAGCATGCGGAAGCGATAATAGACAAACTCCTCCGTACGATAATAAAGGGGACTAGGGTAACAAGAACACCAAAAATAAACATAACCTCCCATCAAGTTCATACAAAAACACTGGCAGGTTAAACCAGCTGGTCGGTAGGGGCGATAGGGTCAGTAAAAAGGAGAGTCATCATCATCTTCGAAAGAAACGAGGTATTGAGACAATCATCAAAATGCATCAGCCCAGAAAACGGAAATCCCTAAGTCGAGTTGCTAGAGTCGTCAGTCTCCTCAGCGTCCTCGGTAGGCTCGTACTCCAAGAAGGTCTCCGAGCATACCTCTACTGTGTCCTCCATCATCGTGTCTGCTGAATGCTTTGCCAGGTCGTCCTCAGAGGTTTCGACCTCTATAACCTCGTTGGTGTCCTCCAGGGTCGGGGTTCTCTCAGAGATATTTCTCGAATTGACTGCTGACCCCTCAACCTTCATAGAATCCTGAACAGGATGACACCAGTTAGGAATCACCCTACGGGGTACCTCAGTGGGTTTTAGTGGTCCCGTAGTCACTTCCCCAACTTTTCTAAACCATGCCTCAAACCTATGAGGCTTCCAGCTCTTTGCACCCTCGTCAACCCAGACCACGGTACATTTCTTAATGTAAATGGTTCCCTGTCTGTCCAGGAACTCCTTAAAATATGCCGACATTTCTTTTGGGTCACCAAATCTAATGGGCAACATATCATTGCCTAGGATATGAAAATGTGATCCCGCGACGGGGTGAGATTTACATCTTAGTAAGACAGGTCCTAACCCTAGGTTAGGCTGACCGTACACTTAGGTGAGTATAATCACAAACCACAATGTACAAGCAATCACATGAGGCATTTCACAGTCATTAAATATCATGCGGATACAAACGAGTGTCAAGCATGCAATCATGACATTTTGTCACATCAATGGAATCAAGTACATATTATCAAGCCAGATTACACCTTCCACCCTTCCATGCCTCCTTTTGATTCACGCCCGCGTTTAGAACCCCTCAGGCTCGATCCGCGTAAATACGTCTCAGACCATCACATTGACAAACCCGCGTAAACACATCAGGTTTTCAATTTCATCCTAGGCATGTGTTGACACATCTCAACTTCTATCCCGTGTCTCAACGTATCAGAACATTGGCCATTTTAACCCCGCGTTTTGTATGCCTCAGGGTACCATTCAACACAAACCTCGCACCTCAGCGACTTAGGGTATCCATCCACTCAACCCCGCGTCTCAACGCCCTAGGGTGTCACAAGTTCCTCAGACATGCCAAATGCTCTTTTCAATTCAGAACTCATAATCAAATGCGAACTCATGCGATGGGCAACACATCTATGGCATGCGAGATAATTAAATTCAACACTCGAATGTGACAATCAATTCATGGTACAAGTATTGTCAAGCATTCAAGCCATCTATATCTCTCAAGGGCGCATAATGGACAACCACACTTTAAACTTCCAAGAACCAATCCAATTTCACACTCAACTCACCCAATCGAGTCCAATCTTCCTAACCAAGGCTTAGAAACTTCTTACCTTGTGCTAAAACCAACACAAATCCTCTTCCATGCACTTCAATGGTTTGGTCCTAATGGTCCAGGAACAATTCAATCGCGTAACCTAAGGAAATTCATCCAATCATCAATCATTCTTGCTCAATTCGTCAATTCACTAAATATACACCTCAATGACACATTCATTGACATCCTAATACGTCTCAACGATGAATTTATGACTCAATTCCATCACCAACAGCCCCCCACGGATTCGGTATGCACAGAATCGAAACATGGCATTTTTGGTTCTGTGCATATCTCAACTGACCAGCCTTTAAACTAACTTAAATCCTCAAATTTTTCACTAATCTACTTAATAACATATAGTTCTAGAAGTTGGAAAGCCTTACAAAAAATTTAAAGTCAAGGCGATGCCGGAAAGTTCTTGAATGGCACCGGCTCCTCTAAGTCCTCAACCGTTCAGTTTTTTCCCTTCAAACACAAGGCCAATTCGGGGTAAAAAATCTATCAAATTCATCCAAAATTTTTACCACAGCTCAGTCTACAAGTCTGCTAGATGTCCACAAAATTTGGTTGGAAGATTCAAAGGTTTCGGGGTCTTACGGAGTCTAAACATTGGCTTACCTCCAGCTGCGACGGTTTTCGTCGATTTCCGAGAGAATGATCGGCCGGAGCTCCTCACTGAGTCAAATGACTTGATTCTACTTGAAGGTTGTCAGCAAGAGGATGAAGAAGGAATTGGTGGTCGGCTCGGCAGCTGAAAGTCGCCGGAAGGGGAAGCTGACGGCGGCGAAGCTGACGGCAAAACCTGGTCGGGCGTGGAGCAGCTCGGCGATGAAGAAGAAGGAAGAAGAAGAAGAAGAAGATCGGCAGAATGAAGGGGGTTTCGGCTGAGAGAGTGAGAGAGAGTGAGAGAGAGTGAGGTATATACAAAATTGAGGGTCAACAAAGGTTGAATGGTAGGTTAAAAATATTCCCATCAATGTCAATACCTAATCCTTTAACACTTGTCCATGTGCCAATCAATGTTTCATCCAAAGAATGTCAATTTCTCCAAATTTCGGCAGCTATAGTGGGGTATCAATGACCAAAATGCCATTGTTCAATTATAAATGCAAGTCTAAGGCTTGAGGGGTAAAATGGTAATTTTACCATTGACGTCCGGAACGTTATTTTTTCTGATTCCAATTTTCTTCAATAAGACGACAACCAATCCAATTATAATGTTGGAATTCTTGATTCTCCATTTCCTAATTTCGAGACTCGTTAATGAATCATTTCTCTATTAGACGTGATTCCAACCTATCCCGAACTGACGGGCGGCTTTTGCAGACGTTACACGTATCGACTATGTGATTTATATCACACTTATGGCTCGTTAATTCATGGTAACTTTGGTTGTCATTTAATTGTGAGGGTCTATTACTAATTCCGACGGTCTCGATCGTCATTATTCGATTTAGAAAAATTTACAAATTATACATTGGTTAAGCGGCATCACCACGCTCCAATTGTATAACGCTAGCAATGTATTTCTTAATCGTTCTTAGATCGGCTTTTCATGGCTCTAAATGTCCCATTGACAATCCTTATGGTCAAAGTACCATTTCCTATTTGAGTTCCCTAGGTCCACGTACCTTGTCTCGCGTTAGCCTTCCCCTTTTGGTCAATTAACTCGAGATTGATCAGATCTGAGCGAGATACGGCTGAAAGACCTCGTTAGATATATTCTCATTAATAAGTCTCGAAATGACAAGAAAATCAGAATGTCACAACTCTTCCTCCCTTACAAAAATTTCGTCCTCGAAATTTACAACAAACCCAACTACACTTCATTCCATCGCGAAATCCTTTTGCACAGGAATGAAGTGTGCATACTTGGTCAACCTGTCTACGACTACCCCAATAGAATCATGGCCTCTCTAGCTCCTTGGTAGTCCCATCACAAAATCTATCGTTATGTGCTCCCATTTCCATTCAGGAATCTCTAACGGCCGCCACAATCCACCTGGCTTACAGTGTTGTGCCTTCACTTGCTAGCATGTTAAGCACTTGGCCACGTACTTCGCTACATCCACTTTCGTCCCGTTCCACCAAAAATATTGGCGCAAGTTCTGATACATTTTCGTGCTATCTGGATAGATACTATAATTGCTTCTATGAGCCTTTGATAAAATCTTTTCCTTGAGCTTTTCGTCCTTTGGTACGCATAAACGCCCTCGAAATTTCAAAGTTCCATCCTCTAACACTTGGAACTTTGGCTTCCTTTTTTTCGCATCCATTTCGAGGATTTTTTGAATTTCTGGGTCTGTCGACTGCAAGGCTTTTATCCTTTCCTAGACTTCAGGTTCTACTCTTAGTGTGACCATCAAACTGGATAACTGACAGACTTCCAATCTGAATTCAGAATCCCTCAAATTCTCAAATAACGACCACATTTTCACTAGTAGACATGCGATACTCGATTTCCGACTGAGCGCATCCGCGACTCGATTCACTTTCCCAGGATGGTATAATATATCGCAATCATAGTCCTTAAGCAACACCATCCATTGTCGCTGCCTCATGTTCAGCTCTTTTTGAGAAAATAGATACTTCAGGCCTTGGTGGTCTGTATAAATCTAAAACTTCTCACCACACAAATAATGCCTTCAGATCTTCAGAGCAAAGATGATCGCTGCCAATTCCAAATCATGGGTCGGGTAGTTCATCTCATGCGATCTCAATTGTCGGGACGCGTAGGCAACTACTCTTCCATGTTGCATTAGCACACAGCCTAGTCTCTTTAGCGAAGTATCGTTATATATTACGTAACCTCCAGGTCTTGATGGAATCGTCAATACCGATGTGGTTGTCAACCAATGCTTGAGCTCTTGGAAACTTTTTTCACACTTATCTGTCCATTCGAACTTCGTTTTTTTCTTAGTCAATCTCGTCAGTGGAATGGCTATGGATGAAAACTTCTCTACAAAATGTCTGTAATATTCTGCCAATCCTAAGAAACTTCGGACTTCCGTGACCGTAGTATGTCTAAGCCAATTCATAATGGCTTCGATCTTCACAGGATCCATCGCAATTCTTTCTCCAAATACCATATGTCCAAGAAATGCCACTTTATTCAACCAAAACTCGCATTTGCTAAGCTTCTCTTAAAGCGAGTGCTCCCTCAAGGTCTGCAAAACAATTCTCAGATGCTCTTTGTGTTCTTCGTTACTCCTTGAATAAATTAGGATATCATCAATGAAGACTATGACAAATCTATCCAATAATTCCTTGAACACTCGATGCATCAAGTCCATAAATATGGCTGGAGCATTGGTCAGTCCAAAAGGCATCACAGTGAATTTATAATGACCATATCTTGTCCTAAAAGTAATCTTAGGTATGTCTTCCTTTTTAATTCTCAACTGATGATACCCGGTCCTTAAGTCAATCTTAGAGAACACTGCGGCTCTTTGTAATTGATCAAATATGTTATCAATCCTCGATAGTAGGTACTTATTCTTTATAGTCACTCGATTCAACTGTCTGTAGTCGATGTATAAACACAAGGACCGATCATTTTTCCTCACAAATAACACTGGCACTCCCCACGATGAAGCACTTGGTGGAATAAATCCTTTATCTAGTAATTCTTGCATTTGCATCTTTAACTCCTTCATTTCTAATAAGGACATTCTATAGGATGCTTTCGAAATCGGCTCCGTTTCGGGAGCTAACTCAATCAAAAATTCAATTTCTCGTTCTGGTGGCAACCCTAGCAACTCTTGAGAAAATATGTAAGGAAACTCACGCACTACAAGGATATTTTTTAATTTAGGCTCATCGGCAGTCGTGTCCATAACTGCGACTAAGTACGCTTGACATCCTTGAGTTATCAGTTTTGGCGCTTCACGAAATGAGACTAAAGGAATCGAGGTTCCTTCTCGACTTCCTACAAATTCAAATCTAGGGCGACCATCCAGATAGAAACGGTTTATCCTACTCCCACAATCAACTACTGCCCTCTGTTTACCCAACTAGTCCATTCCTATAATCACATCGAAGTCATACATGGGCAACACAACCAAGTCTATACTCTCTTTACTATCGCCAATTATTATTTTACAATCAACATAACCCAATGAAACCATCACATTATCTTTCAACGGGATGGCAACATGAAGAATCACACTCAACGGTTTTAACTTCATATAAACCAAATTAGAAAAACGAGCAAACACAAACGAGTGTAATATGCCAGGATCAAACAAAGCATAGGCAGTTTGATCACACAAATAAACCGTATATGTGACCACGCCTGGCGTTTCTTCTGCTTTCTTACAGGCCACGGCTTAAACTCTCCCCTAAGCTGGGGGTCGGTTCTAATCAATTTGGGGAGTGGTAGCTGACGGTCCAGCCTGTGGTCGCTGCCCTTTAGGTCTATTCGTTGGAGTTTGGTTCGGGCAAGTCTTCATCCGATGGCCCATCTGACCACACTTGAAGCACGCTTCAGTTCTTGCCGGGCAAGGTCCGTTACCATGCCTTCTACCACAAAGGCGGCAGCTCCAATTTATTGGGTTTGGCGGCTTCAATATGTTCTTCATTACTAGAGGGACGAAATGCCTGTTGCCAGCCATAGGTCTTTTGCTGGTCTGACGGTTATCTCTGAATGAATTAAACCGCTATCCAGATGCGGAATTCTTCTCTTTCAAGTCACTCTCGATCATCTATCCCCGTTCATAGATATCCTTATAAGTCCTCAAGTTCAAAGATACCATCTAGCTGCAAAGCTCAGGCAGTCCATCTCGAAATCTTTGCGCTTTCTCTAGGGGATCCTCTACCAATTGGGGTGCATACCTCGATAATCTGGAGAACTCAGCTTCATACTGGTTCACCATCAAGTGATTCTGACGTAGCTTTAAGAGCTCCACTTGCTTCCTTTCCCAGGCTGTCTTCGAGAAGTACTTGTCATTGATTGTCGTGGTAAAAGCATTCTAGGTCAAGGTCGCTCCTTCTGGAAAGACTCCATTCTTGGTGGCAGCCCACCAATCATTTGTGATCCCTTCTAATTGATACACTGCCAGCAATACCTTTTCTTCGTCCGTGCATCTCAAGACTCCAAAGACCTTTTCTAGTTTCTCGATCCATCTCGGTGCTAATTCGGGATCTCCAGTCCCATCAAACTGGGTTGGCTTCAGCTTGATAAACTGCTCAATCAGTTGGCCCATCTATTTGGCCAATTTCTTCTTGGGCATTCACTACCTCATTGCCCTGGCCGTAGTGGCCGTTGTTTCCATTGCCTCCATTATTGCCGTTATTGGTGTTGACGACAGCTATTGCGGCTCCCATCGCTTGGGCTCTGGCAACATCCTTGTCTTGAGTTTGCCTGTCGATGAGGTCGCCAATCCTTTCGAGTGCCCTCAGTACTCCGTCCATTCTCGGGTCTTCCACCACAAGTGGCCTCAAACTAGAGGCTCGACTCCTACGTCTTCCAGATCTTCTAAGTAGATTACTCATTGTTGTATACTTTCGCTTAGGTTGGACCACCACAATTTTATCAATGAGTTAACAACTCATTCATCCAACCAATTCTAAAGCTACCAAACTATGCCTTAATAGAAACAGTCATAACATAACGACCTGCCACACAACTAATTCCAGAGGCACTTCACTAAACAGTCCATGGCCATTACCCCTTTTCGTCCACTTCTACGATTCACCAAAACTAGCCATGTTTATATACTCAACAGACCCAAATCTAAAAATGACTTTCAGCTTTAAACCTGAAACTTAATTCTCATAAGCCACCACAATCTTATCAGGACCAATGTCAATCTCATGCGCCAAGTTATATGGCATGCATCTCATGCCTTATTCTAACAAGCTTCTAGGTCTCGCTACCCGTCCTGTTCCAATTTAATCCTCCTTATCACTCCAATCCTCAATCAACTTGGAACGAGTTGACCTTGCTCTGATACCAAGCAAGTTGGGATGTCACGCCCCGCGTTTCGACCACGAGCTCGCGACACCCTACGAGCACAAACTCTCTCGAACGTCTTAGGATTCACATATATCGAGAGATGCATTATATCAATAGCATGTGGAAGCGATAATATACGAACTCCTCCGTGCGATAATAAAGGGAATCAGGGGTAACAAGAAGACCAACAATAAACATAACCTCCCATCAAATTCATACTAAAGCACTGGCAAGCTAAATCGGCTAGTCGGTAGGAGCAACAGGGTCAGTACAAAAGAGGGTCATCACCATCTCTAAAAGAAACGAGACATTGAGACCATCATCAAAACACATCAGCCTAGAAAATAGAAAATCCCTAAGTCGAGCTACTAGAGTCGTCAGTCTCCTCTGCGTCCTCGGTAGGCTTGTACTCCGAGAAGGTCTCTGAGCGTACCTCTGCTGTGTCTTCCATCGTCGTGTCTGCTGACTGCTCCACTAGGTCGTCCTTGGAGGCTTCGGCCTCTATAACCTCGTCGGTGTCCTCCAGGGTCGGGGTCCTTTCAGGGATATTTCTCGAATCGACTGCTGACTCCTCAAGATCCATAGAATTTCGAGTGGGATGACACCATTAGGGATCACCCACGGGGTACCTCAGTGGGCTTTAGTGGTCCCCTAGTTACTTCCTCTACTTTCCTAAACCAAGCCTCAAACCTATGAGACTTCCAGCTCTTTGCACCCTCGTCAACCCAGACCATGGTACATTTCTTAATGTAAATGGTTCCCTGTCTGTCCAGGAACTCCTTAAAATATGCCGACATTTCTTTTGGGTCACCAAATCTAATGGGCAACATATCACGGCGTAGGATATGAAAATGTGATCCCGCGACGGGGTGAGATTTACATCTTAGTAAGACAGGTCCAAACCCTAGGTTAGGCTGACCGTACACTTAGGTGAGTATAATCACAAACCACAATGTACCAGCAATCACATGAGGCATTTCGCAGTCATTAAATATCATGCAGATACAAACGAGTGTCAAGCATGCAATCATGACATTTTGTCACATCAATGGAATCAAGTACATATTATCAAGCCAGATTACACCTTCCACCCTTTCATGCCTCCTTTTGATTCACGCCCGCGTTTAGAACCCCTCAGGCTCGATCCGCGTAAATACGTCTCAGACCATCACATTGACAAACCCGCGTAAACGCATCGGATTTTCAATTTCATTCCAAGCCTGTGTCGACACATCTCAACTTCCGTCCCACGTCTTAACGCATCAGGACATTGGCCATTTCGACTTCGCTTTTCGTATGCGTTAAGGTACCATTCAACACAAACCTCCCGCCTCAGGGTATCCATCCACTCAACCCTGCGTCTCAACGCCTCAGGGTGTCACAAGTTCCTCAGACATGCCAAATGTTCGTTTCAATTCAGAACTCATAATCAAATACAAACTCATGCGACGAGCAACACATCTATGGCATGCAAGACAATTAAATTCAATACTCAAATATGACAATCAATTCATGGCACAAGCATTGTCAAGCATTTAAACCATCTATATCTCTCAAGAACCAATCTAATTTCAGACTTAACTCACCCAATCAAGTCCAATCTTCCTAGCCAAGGCTTAGAAACTTCTTATCTTGTGCCAAAACCAACACAAATCCTCTTCCAAGCACTTCAATGGTTCTGCCCTAATGGTCCAGGAATAATTCTACCGCGCAACCTAAGAAAATTCATCCAATCGTCAATCTTTCTTGCTCAATTCGTCAATTCACTAAACATACACCTCAACGACACATTTATCGACATCCTAATACGTCTCAACGATGAATTTGGGATTCAATTCCATGACCAACAACCCCCCACGGATTCGGTATACATAGAACCGAAACAGGATATTTTCGATTCTTTGCATATCTTAACTAAACTGCCCTTAAACTAATTTAAATCCTTTTTTTTGTTCACTAATCTACTTTCTAACATGTAATTCTAGAATTTGAGAAGTCCCACCAAGAGTTTGAAGTCAAGGCGATGCCAGAAAGTCCTTGAACGGCGCCGGTTCCTCCAAATCCCCAATTGGTCAGTTTTTACCCTTCAAACACAAGATCCATTCGGGGTCAAAAATTCATCAAATTCATCCATACTTTTTACCACAGCTCAGTCTACAAGTTCTATAGATGTCCACAAAATTTAGTCAGAAGATTCAAATGTTTTGGGGTTCGACGGAGTCTAAACAGTGGCTTACCTCCAACTGCGATGGTTTTCGTCGACTTCTGGGAGAATGGCCGGCCGGAGCTCCTCGCTGAGTTAAATGACTTGATTCTACTTGGAGGTTGTCGGCAAGAGGATGAGGAAGAAGCTGGTGGTCGGCTTGGTGGTTGAAAGTCGCCGGAATGGGCGGTCGATGGAGGTGAAGCTGACAGCAATACCTGGTCGGGCATGGAGCAGCTCGACGATGAAGAAGAAGGAAGAAGAAGAAGAAGATCGGCAGAATGAAGGGGGGTTTCGGCTGAGGAAGTGAGAGAGAGTGAGGTATATACAAAATTGAGGGTCACCCAAGGTTGAATGGTAGGTTAAAAGTGTACCCATTAATGTCAATGCCTAATCCTTTGACACTTGTCCATGTGTCAAACAATATTTCATCCAATGGTTGCCAATTTCTCCAATTTTCGATAGCTATAGTGGGGTGCCCTTGTTCAATTATAAATGCAAGGCTAAGGCTTGAGGGGCAAAATGGTAATTTTGCCCTCGGCGTCTGGAACGTCATTTTTCTGATTTCAATTTTCTTCGATAAGGCGACGACCAATCCAATTATAATGTTGGAATTATTGATTCTCCATTTTCTAATTTCGAGATTCGTTTTTGAATCATTTCTATATAAGACGTGATTCCAACCTATCCCGAATTGACGGGCCGCTTTTGCAGACGTTACGCCTATCGACTCTGTGATTTATATCACACTTAGGGCTTGTCAATTCATGGCGACTTTGGTTGTCATGTAATTGTGAGGGTCTATTACTAATTTTGACGGTCTCGATCGTCACTGTTCGATTTAGGAAAATTTTGAAAATTATACATTGGTTAAGCGGCATCACCCGCGCTCTAATCGTATAATGCTAGCAATGCATTCCTTAATCGTTCTTAGATCAGCCTTTCATAGCTCTAAATGTCCCATCGACAATCCTTATGGTCAAAGTGTCATTTCCTATTTGAGTACCCTAGGTCCACCTGCCTTGTCTCTCGTTGGCCTTCCCCTTTTGGTCAATTAACTCGAGATTGATCAGATCCGAACGAGATACGACTAAAAGATATCGTTAGATACATTCTCATTAATAAGTTTCGAAATGACAGGAAAATCAGAATGTCACACCTACAGAAGTTGCATTGCATATCAAGTGAAGTTATCCATCGTGCTAGGATTTCTGCTATCGGTAGTCTATCTCTGCAAACTAGCTAGCCAATAAAATTGTGTTTGTTAATGCCGTTTATCCAAATTATGTTCTATCACTCTACAACCGGTCCCTCATGTCTGAGTTTGACATATATCTCGGTAACAGTACCGTGAACTAGATGTAACCGAGGTTAGGAAAGGTTGCAATGTAGGGAGATAACGCCAACTCCAAGCCATACTAACCCTCACGTCAAGATGCATAATTGGACTGCCTCTGCATTTTGTGTTGCGAACCCAGATGCTCTAAAGGGAAAAAGATGGATGATTAATGATGTTCTACAACATATCGCCTAATAGAACTTTGTTCCATAAGTTCAGATCAAGCAATCCTAATCCTCCTTCTCTTTTTGGTGAGAAAACTACTTTCCACACCACCTTGTGCAAGTCATGATTTTTGTAGAACCAGCCTATAAGAAATGTCGAATCCTCTTCTCAATCTCGTATATAGTTTACTTTGGAAGTAGGAACATTGCATATAGTAAGTATAGATGGAAAGAAGGACCGCTTTAGTTAATTAGAAATGCCTTGCGTAACTTGTGTGCTTCATGACCTTACTTTCAATTTTGTTAAAGATCTTCTCAGTAAGACTCTTTCAATCTGTGTGAGCGAGTCCTCTAGTAACAAGAGGAAACACCCAGATAGTTAATGGGGAGGTTACTTGGGGAAAAGGGTGTGTGGTCCAGTATAAGTAGCTTCTCATCCTTATTTAACCCAGAGAAAAAGATTTTGCATTTGTTAGGATTAAACCATAGCCCTGTGAGAGCTGTGAATTCTTCAAGTGCATCTACAAGGCAAAGGACAGAGTCCACATCTCCACGGGAAAAAAGGAACAAGTCATTTGCAAAGCACAAGTGAGTAATCCTTTGTGTTTTGCAATACCAGTGGTATTTGAAAGAAGATGCAGCAACTCTCGCACTCACAATTCTAGTGAAACTTTCCATAACCAGGACAAAGAGATATGTAGAGAGGGGATCACACTGTCGCAACCCATTTGTGTTATTGAAATAGCCAACCTGTTCGCCATTAAAGTTCACTAAAAACCTTGGAGTAGTGATGCATTCAATTATAAGATCAACCAAGTATTGATTTGTATTTATGGTTTTAAGTACCCTGGTGACTACATCCTATTTAACCTTGTTGTAGGACCCTGATGACTTACATTATTTACTAAATGGGATGTATTTTTCACATATTTATCATTCAAATGTGTTTTACTATCTATTGTTATCGTACACTTTGATTATCTTTGACAAGGTTTTTGTACAATGATTGAGGCAGAGCACCTATATTAAGTTTTATATAATAAATGAGGCAGTTGGCCATTCAAGAGTAACAATTGACATACTAATATATGGCTTTTAATATTAAGAGTTCCAAAAGTGCTGCATCTTAAAAATGCAGAGGAGGAGGAAGGAGAACAATATTGAATATTTTCATATAGCCCGGGGATTAAATTAAACTAATGCCAAAGTTCAGGGATCAAATTAAACAAATTAAAAGTTCAAGAACGACATTGCACGTTCGGCAAAATTTTCATGGACCATTTGCGTAATTTTTCCTTCTATAAATACATGTAATGCATTCACTCATTCTCCACGGCACAAACATATTTCTTCACTAAAAAAAATGGCTTCCACACTCGCACAGAATTTCTCCACATGCTTGATACTTGTCTTGTGTGCATGTGCATGCGCATCGGCTGCCGCGTCTCGTGCTGCCGCGTCTCGTGCTGATAACATCCCCTCCGCGACTAAAAAGTTTGAGGAGTGGATGACTCAGTACGGGCGTGTCTACAAAGACGTCACTGAGAAGGCGAAACGTCAGAAGGTTTTCCTGGAAAACCTGCGGTTCGTCGAGGAGTTCAATGGCGCGAAGAACCATTCTTACAGGGTCGGACTGAACGCGTACTCGGATTTAACGAAGGAGGAATTTGTGGCAGCATATACCGGCTACAAATTGCCGCCATCAACACGTAGGAACTCCTCCCAAGTCCATTCTTTTGAGTCGCAACCTTTGAAAAGCATTCCGTCGAGCATCAATTGGGTCACAAAAGGGGCGGTCAACCCTTTAAAGTTACAAGGCTCATGTGGTAAGAAATTTAATGCTAACTACGTGAGCTTCGGCTTGAAGTTTTCTTGATTGAGTTAATATCATTATACGATTCACTATCGTCTGTATACAGCTTCTAGCTGGGCGTTGTCTGTGGCGGCGGCGGTGGAAGGGATCACACAGATCACCACCGGCGTGCTGCCGAAACTGTCCGAGCAGCAGCTCGTAGACTGCGTTCCCAACAACCTGGGCTGCCGAAGTGGCTCGGTGGACCACGGCTTCCAGTACATCATCAACAACCAAGGCATCAGCTCTGCATCGGACTACCCATACGTCGGTGTCCAAGGCACCTGCAACACTCTGGCGCCATCCGCGGCCAACATAGAGGCCTACAATGACGTCAGCCCGACCGAGGCAGCCCTGATGCTGGCCGTGGCAAAGCAGCCGGTGTCGGCAGTGGTCGACTCGACCAATGCCGCATTCGCGGACTACGCCGGCGGGGTCTTTACGGGCCCGTGTGGCACCAATCTGAACCACGCCGTGACTGTCGTCGGGTATGGGAGGGACGTGGATACCGGGTTCAAGTACTGGCTGTTAAGGAACTCTTGGGACGAGTCGTGGGGCGAGAAAGGGTACATGAAACTCCAGAAGGATTCTGGGATCGACGGTGGCCTTTGTGGAATTGCTTCGAAAGCTTCTTATCCCGTTGCCTAAGTAATTATCTAAAGAGATAATTGCTTCCAGTTCGGTCGATACGAACTGAGCTTAGTCTAAGTGGAAATAAATGGGGTCGATTACGACAGTTGATCTCGTGTGTTCACTGTTTTAAATTTCAGCAAGACCCCACGCGACCTTTGCTGGGTTTCTTATGCTGAAGTTTCTCGTGTGTCTAATGATAATGAGAATAAAGAGGATTTAAAGATGGTCCTTGAATTTTATTTTGTTGGCAAACACTTGATATCATTATTATATGTCTTTCTTATAAGCGTATTAAATCTGTAAATTAATATGAATTTATCAATATTTATTCGTTGGAGTTGTCAGCTTTTCTCCCATTAGATTACCGACTTGTTTTTGTTTGTTAATTCTTTTTTTTTTTTACGTTTATTTTTCGATTTGCCAACTCTCTATTGATTTACTAATATCTATTGCCTTGCTCATTGATATGTTACATTCGGCAACTCATCTTAGAAACCACAAACCCTATATTAAAGTAATATGAACACTCGTTTAGGTTACTTACTAACATTTATATGGTTATTCCCAATTACCAACTTATCTTATTTTACTTTTTTAACTAGCGACTTATATCTACCCTATTATTTATACTCTTACCAACTTTTATTTGAATGACCCACCAACATTTTTTTAGTCAAGACTCCATTTGGTTTGCGAAAAAAATGAACGGTTATAAAATGGCTGCTTGTATAACCTGAAATAATTAATCAACAATGTCATTATCATCGATGAAAATTTATTTCTAAACATTTTTCTAGATGATGAAAATATTTTTCATTCTTTCTGTACTTCAATATAATTGATCATTTGAAAAAAGTATTTTGCGCCATTTTTGGGGAAACAAGCGCAGCCAAGTTAGGGAGTTGCATTATGGCTATGTCAATCTCATGTTGTAGATGGCAGTACGATTTCATACACGTGATCCTAACAGTAGGCAATTGTTGTGTGTCCTTTATGTTTTTTTAATTGATTTGAATAGTAGATTTGTACAAATAGTTATTTCTTTGACTTAGATGCTCCATCTTATAATGGCATGCGAAAAGTAAAGGCATGCTTCAGCAAAAAAAAAAAAAACTTAAAATTATGAAAAACCGTATACAAAAGTACGTTCCAAAGCTACGTATGAAATGACAAAGGAGGCAAGGATATTTTTCTCCGGTTCAAACCTACTTGCTTTTAAATTGAAGATGAGTGACGAAGCAAAAGCAGTGAGGGAAATAATTGAAGCCATTAACGCTGGTAGGAGATTCCACTTGGACGAGCGCCCTTGTGAATTCGCAAGTAGAGAGAGAGAGAGAGAGAGAGAGAAAGTGTGTGCAGGAAGAGAGAGGAGACGCATTCATTTGTGCGTGAGGTGGATGTTAAAGGAAGAGATGACGATAAGGAGAGGGTTAGGGAGTTTTTACTGGATTTAGACGACAATGGTTGGAATTGGTGAGCTTGTAAATACGACACTTGCTCAATGTGTCTATAACGATGAGATGGTCAGTAAATATTTCCTCTTGGGAATGTGGGTTTGTGTCTCTCATGAATTTGACGTGAAAAATTAGTGAAAAATATCATAGCCTGTACAAAGAAGAAAGCGCCTGGCGAGGTTGCAATGGATCGGTTGCAAAGTGAGCTGAGGGCAGAAATTAAAGTAAAGAGATATCTTTTCGTTTTAGATGACTTGTGGGATGAAGACCCAGAAAAAATGACTGCACTTGACAGTACTACTGGAAGGAGGGCGCTAAAGGAAGCAAGATCTTTTTAACTACGTACTCTTCTTCGGTTGCGAAGATCACCGGCAATGCATCTGTTGATTTGTTAATGCGAATGGCTGATTGGCTGGTCGAAAGTTAGAGGAGATGCAAGATTCTGACATGCTAGCCATGGTCGAAAAGATAGTGTTCTGGGTTTCCATTGGCCGTTCGAACTGCTGGGGGTTTTACTATCCTCTAAAGAGGAAGTATAACTCTCGCGATGCCGTCCCCCCCTCTCTCTCTCTGTTTTCCCCTTTGTTTCTCACACTGTCTTTTACTTTCAGACTAGGCAGAAACGGCGCAGATTTTGGGGCCGATGGCACAACGCCAGATGACTATCACAAAGAAACTCACTGACCGCCAGTCCCGCTGCGGCAAACGCTTGGAGAGTTGGAGTTATGTCATGCTAAAACAGAGAAGAGTGGAAACACCAAGAGCCTTCCGAAGTTCAGGGTGTATGCTCTGAAGTCGGAGAACAAACACAATTACAAGCTGGAGAGTCTTCTCAATTTGGACGTCATGCGCTCCACTGATAGGTTAATTGCAGAATGTAATCGGTATGCATTAATGCCTAAAAACCGTGAGTGCATTACACAAAAAGATGAGCAACACCAGGACTACTCTGTTCTGACATTATAATTTCGTTTTTTTCTTCGATCTACCGTTGTAATAAGTACGTCACATGTTTTATGTACATTCATTCAACCACTGACACCTTTTTTCAATTTCTACATTAGCATATCTTTTTTCATAAACTGATGTTAGTCTAACTATGAGACTGGATTGGAAGTTCTGGCATATATCTGCGCCGCTAATCAAGGTTGCTTTTCCATCAGATAATCACTCTACTAGTTGAACACCCGTCTGAACTTCCCAGGTGGAACTACGGTGGATCAAGTACTGGTCAAGCTCCAGGGGAGGGTTGCGAAGTAATCTCATGGTAAGATGACATAAACCCGAAACTGTCTTGCTATATTTGTTGAAAAGCAATGAAAAAATATAGAAGAAGACATAATTTACAAGGTTCGGCAATGTGCCTACGTCCTCAGTCAAAACATCTCACCCTCTTATCTTTTTTTTTTTATCAAGCATATATAGACTCATAAAAATACAATCAGACGGACTTGATCTGCAAGTCAAATCTCTGCAAAATAAGAAAAAGAATCCTCTCTAAATCTAGAGGAAAAATCAAATCTCCTACAAAAAAGGAATCTACAACTCACGCCAACACTCCCCCTCAAGTTGGCATGTAGATATCTTGCATGCCCAACTTGTCTAGTGAGCTGTAGAACACCCTACTTGAAACAGCCTTTGTCAAGATATCTGCTAGTTGGTCTTTGGATTTCACGAATGGAAACTGAATAACCTGGGACTCCAAGTTCTGCTTAATGAAGTGACAATCCACCTCAATATGTTTGGTGCGATCGTGTTGAACTGGATTGTGAGAGATATCAATACCTGTTTTGTTATCACAAAATAACTTCATTTCAAAAACAGGGCAAAATCAAGTTCTGTCATAAGTTTTCGAAGCCATAGGAGTTCACACAGTCCCTTAGCCATTCCTCTAAACTCTGCTTCTATACTTGAGTGAGCTACTACTTTTTGCTTTTTGCTCCTCTAAATAACCAAATTTCCTCCTACAAGGGTAAAATACCCTGATGTTGATCTTCTGTCTAACATACTTCCAGCCCAGTCTACGTCAGTAAAACCTTCAATCTTAAGATGCCCACTCTTCTGAAACTAAAGTCCTCTCCTTGGAGCTCCTTTTAAATACCGGATAACACGCATTATATTATTCACATGATCTTCACTAGGGGCGTGTATAAATTGGCTTACAACACTTACCGCATAGGCAATATCAGGACGTGTATGTGACAAATAAATCAATTTTCCAACTAACCTTTGATATCTTTCTTTATTTGAAGGTACCTGATCATAGTACACTCCAAGTCTATGATTCTAAACAATAGGTGTATCTACAAATTTACAATCAAACATTCCCACTTCGGCCAACAAATCCAAAATATACTTTCTTTGAGATAGAAAAATACCTCTGTTAGATCTTGCTACTTCTGTCCCCAATAAGTACTTGAGTTCTCTAAGATTTTTCATTTCAAACTCCATTGAGAGCTTCTGTTGTAATTTCGCGATTTCTTCTTGATCATCTCCTGTGATAATTATATCATCTACATAAATAATCAGCATGGTTATCGTACATTGACTTCGCCTCAAGAACAAGGTGTGATCAGAGTCGCTTTGAACATATCCATATCTTTTCATAGCCACACTAAACTGTCCAAACCAAGCTCAAGGAAACTGTTTCAATCTGTAGAGTGATCGCTCTAACTTACAAACAAGTCCCGGTTGTGATGAAGAACTATAACCTGGCAGAATGTCCATATAGATATCCTCTTCAATGTCTCCATGGAGAAATGCGTTCTTGACATCAAGTTGGTGTAATGGCCAATCTAAATTCGCTGCAAAAGATAATAACACTCGTACAGTATTTAGTTTCGCAACAGGTGAAAAATTTTCTAGAAAATCCACCCCATATGTTTGTATATATCCTTTTGCTACCAACCTCGCCTTATATCTTTCAATGGACCCATCAGCTTATACTTGATCGAGAACATCCATTTGCATACCACTGTTTTCTTTCCTTCAGGCAATTTCACCAGCTTCCAAGTATTATTTTTCTGCAATGCTTCCATCTCTTCTTTCATAGCTTGCACCCATTTAAGATCTTTCAAAGCATCATGTACCCCTCCCAGAATATAAATTGATGATACATTCGAGACAAAAGCCTTTAATGGCTCAGATAATTTTCTAACAAAAACATAGTTAGTAATTGGATAAGCAAATTTCTTTTTCCCTTTAACATCTGGTGAGTATCAAATCGGGGGCATTTCTCGATTGTGCCTATCAGGTAATTTATATCCTACAGAATCACTAGAATCATCATGTAAATAAGTAGTAGGAGAAGTTACCTTAGGAATTTCCTTCGGAGTGGGGACGAGTACTGATGAAGATGGGGAAAGCTGTTTTGGAAGAGCTGACTGATCTTGCAAACTTTGCTTCTCGGGGAATTGACCTTCCTGAGGCGATATTTGTTGCTCAACACATGTTGGTAAATTCTGGTCTAGTTCTACACTAGCTGAATTCTGGTCTAGTTATGCACTAGCTGCCGGAGACAATATCGACACTCCATCGATTTGAACTCCCCCTGAAGCCATAACATTACTAGTCTCCCACCAAATTTTCTTTTCCGTCTGTACTCCCCCTGAAAAGAAGAATTGGTATCTCGAAAAAAAGATTCCATCTCAAAGAATGTCACATCCATTGTAACATCTATCTTCTTAGTAGATGGATTATAACACCGATATCCTTTCTGATGTGAACCATATCCCAAGAATACACATCGCATAGCACATGGTTCAAGTTTTGTGCGTTGTGATTTGGGAATGTGAACAAAGGCGATACAGCCAAACACCTTAGGGGAAATAGTAAGAACTGACGGTAAATGTAAATGAGAAGAGAATGCCTCCAATGGTGTTTGAAATTCTAATAGCTTCAATGGCATCCTATTAATAAGATGGACTGCGGCAATTACTGCCTTATCCCCAAATTGGAAAGGGACATTATTTTCAAATAACAAAGAACGAGCCATCTCAAGGATATGCCTATTCTTTCTTTCTGCTACCCCATTTTGTTGAGGTGTCCCTGTACTATCTGATCTCCGAACTTTTAATTTGTTCAATTTAATCCCTGAATTTTATTGCACATTCTGGCAAAGTTCAGAGACTATTTATGTAATTATCCCCTTTTTATACAATTGGTGTCATGTAGAGTTTCAAAAGAGGAGGAGGACCAACATGGCACGAAAAAAAAAAAAACAAAAAAACAAGGTGATGGTTAATAGTTTACCATGGTCGAGTTAACTTACTTTTTGGTCATATCTTCAGTTAGCCCCATGATTTAATGGCAGTAGGTCTACATAGACGTGGGCCATAGTTACTGGCTTAGTGAATAATCGTGGGACCCAATTCCACCGTACTCGTCTCATTCCATTATTTCCACACGTTGTCTAATTCAGCTTCGCCACGTGGTACGGAAGAATCTCCGCCCCACACTCCGTGGGCCACACCTGAAAGATACTTGTTGTCTGGTTGCCGTCAGAAAAAAGAAAAAAGACAAGGGAATAAATGGACACATCAAATTGTCGGACAATGGCACAACCTGTAATTTTCTTTTTCTCACATGCCTCAAGAAAATATCTAACATTTGGATTTTTTTAGATATTAGGCTGATAAAATTGACAAAAAAAAATTTGAGGGTTTTGTATAAGATTACAAAAATGAGTATACTTGGAATATAGGCTAAAGTTGATGAATTTTTTTTGTGGTACTATGCTCGTTAGTGACTTAGGCTTCATCATCTATTATGCTTGGCCGAGGAAAATTCCTATCTTTAACATGAACTTTTAAGGTCTAATATCCAAAAGAATCTCCAACTTTAACATTTATGATGGCTGTATCCAAAATTCTTTTTTGTCTAATAAAAAATCTCAACTTTTACTTTTATCTCAATTTTACAGATCTAACACAAAAAAAAAAAAATCATCAACTTTACCGTCGATCTCAATTATATGCGAAATTTTCTTTTATCTCATAAAAATTCTCAACTTTTATTTTATCCTAATTCTACTACCGTCATCCTTTTTGTCCATATTCATCATTAATTAATTCTATGTGGCTCGAATTTTCTCTCCAAACTTGCTAGTGGATCTTTGAAATTTAGAAACACTATGTCACAAGGACGATTAAATTTTAGATCGTTGATCCAAATATCTATATGTATAGCTATTCTTAGGCTGCTAAGTGCCGAAAAGAATACAAAACAAACAGTATTAAGTGACTCTTTATTTCCTGGAAATATGTACAGAAAGCAAACAATAGAAGAGAAGTATGGGGTTTTTTCATATGAGCTATGCTGGGGTGTGATTCATCAACGAAGTGAAAATGCCACTTATGATTAATTAATAGTGATTATGGACGGAAAGCTAATGATGGAAGAATTGAGACAGAAGTAAAAATTAAAAGCTTTTCACGAGACCAAAAAAAAAAAAGAAGAAGAAGCTTTGGATAAAATTGGAACATATGTTAAAATTGATGGTTTTTTGGCACTAGGTCTGTAGAATTGATACAAAAATAAAAGTTTGAGGTATAATTGGGATAAAACTAAAAAATAGAGGTTTTTTATGAGACAAATTTTTTTTGAATATAATTATCATAAATGCTAAAATTCGATTTTTTTTTTGGGTATTGATCCAAAATTGTAATACCTATCCTGAGAAGTCTCTAGACTTGGAACCATACGAATAATATCTTATAATCCACGGAAATTGAGAAAGAGAGACAAGAGAGAACAAAAATGACGGAAGAGGTCATCGGGAGCGATATATATATATATATATATATATATATATATATATGTTGGAAACGACAAAGTAAGGTTGAAGGGAGCTTAATGATTGAGCTAATATCATTACAAAACTTCATTCCTTCTTCTTTTCTTAACATTTTATTAGACATATTGCTTTAAATAAAGCAGAAAAAGCTTAATCACTGCATTTAATCTATGAATACATTTTTGAATAGTGCATCTACTTCAACTTCCTTTTTTGGTAAATATGGTATGATGTATATAATTTGAATTATTTTATGTCACAAAAAAGACAGAAAAATGGGTCACAGTAGATATACTTTGTAAATTTTTATGGCTTTTTTCTTAGTCTAATATAATATTTCTAGCAGGATATGTGAACACCAACTTGCCTTACATAGTAAGTCTATGTAATCTTTCTGGTGTACACGCACAGGGAGCATTGATGAAGCAGGATGTTCGCTATTACTATGTATCACCTAAATACTTTCTATTACTTATCATTAGGGAGATATTTACCCCAAAAAAAAAAGTTCCTAAACTATGTTCTCCATGACAATTAACGGGAAGCAAGAGAAAGGGACCCGTTGTAAACCTTGGCCTTCGGTTCCAAATTGATCGGGCCGGCTAGGAATCATATTGAATATTTGATGATATATATCGTACACATATTTAGTAATAACGAAAAAATTGCTTACAAAACTCAAACTTATATCCGTATGATACATTCTCTCTAATTATTTTTTTTTGTGACACAAAAAATCTCCAATTTGATGGTGACATAGTGTGGGGTAAATGCATGACATGAATATGTATTAGGATTATTGTCACAATTTTTTTTTAGAGTGAATGTTATTTAGAGTTTGATGACTTTTTTCCTTCATTATTATCACGCTCTTATATCATATTAGTTTGTAGAGCTTCAAAAGTGCATAGTCTTTCTCTAAAACGCAGAGGAGGAAGAAGACACATGCGGCCAAAACAAAAATAAAAGAACAGAATGATGGTTAATAATTAATCATGGTCGAGTTAAGTTGCTTCTTGGCGATGTCGGTCACGCGGCAATTATTATGCCACGTCTTCCTATGTGCGCCTGTTCTGCCATCTGCAGCGCGAGGCGGACATAGGAAGACGTGGACCCTTAGTTGTATCCGTTTTTGGTGTTTTCTAGTTGATTTGGATAGTTGAGGATGCTTCTTTTACTTGGATGCTTTGCATGGTTGCTCAGCAAAAGTGTGTACTTAAATTACAAAAATGGGTACCAAATATGTGCCAATATTTGTATATTATGAAAATTGTGCGACTAAGGAGTGCCCGATGCTGGGTTTCATGTGCATTATTGATTTAGGGTTTGTGTGGAATCTGGATGATGATGAGAATTCTTACCTTCAACTAGTCAAAGCTGAAAATTAAATTTGTCAGGATTTTGATTTGTCCGATGTTCGGTGAGCATCAACATAAACTTGTTCGTTGTGACTAAGAAACGCTTGGAATGATCCCCAAAAAGAGATGTAGACAAAGAAGAAAGGGAAATAGTATGAAAATGGCGAAAGCTGTCATCTTCGACATTACCGGAAAGATAGTTAATTACATGGTTCCTCAAGCACTGGAAAAAGTTGGAAAATTATGGGGTGTCTCAAGCATGAACTCGAGGTGATCGGGGACACTATCTCTATGCTTCGATCTGCTGTTTGGCAATGTTTTTAGGCAGGTCTTAGAGTTTTCACGTAAGAAAACATCACGAGTTTTTTAAGACTTCCAATTTTTCGAGAATGTTAAAAGATGCTTTACGTATTTTAGCTACGGCTCAAGAATTCATACCATTGTCCGGCATTAGACTTTGGAAATGCATTCTTAGTGGTAACAAGGTCCGCTCGGCCTAGCTAGGAATTGCTAAGGTCTCGCAATTATTCTATCAGAAAACTATCTCTAAGGAAATTAGGCCAATATTTGATTGTGTATATTGAATAGATAAGTTATCTAACTACCTTAAGTGAGTCGTTATAAAAAAAAATTCTGATTTTTTACTTTTAATTTTTTATTATCTTTTTTACGAAATTCGGCAACGATCGTCGAGCTTCGCTTGTGTTCTGTGAAAGTCGACTAGCCCTCGCTGGTGACCGGCAAGAGTTAGTCGGTGACCCTCGCCAAACTTAGACGAAAAAGATTGAAAAATAAAAATAAAAATGGGTCTATTGAAGAGATCAGTTCTAAGTCAATATTTATTTATTGTATGAAAATGAGAAAGATAGAATTGAGGTCAATGGTCGGAGTATATCATTATAAAGCTTCATTCCTTCCAATGTTAGTTATCCCCAAGCCGGTCGTGCATGTTTATGTCATATCTGTTAGATATATTGTATATACTAGGAGTAGGTTTTTTTTCGTGTATTTACTTTCTTGTCATTCTTTGTATGTATATTTATATTGGTCTTATACCTAATTGATGTTCCAATAAGAACTGAAGTTTTTTATCAGGAGCATGATATGAAGAAAGAAAGAGGTCGACTGAAATTAACTTGGGGGAAAGTAGTAAAACATGATTTAAGGATATGAGAAATACATTGGCATATGACTTGTTCTAGGACAAAGTAGAAGGAACCTATTAGTATTAGAGAGGTGTAGATTTCCTATGTTCCAAACTGGCCTTTATAGTTCTTAGTCCCTTTTTTCCTATTTCTATTTTTATTTTATTCTTTTTTCTTCTATTGATCTTTGCTTTTTATTTTTGTTATATTCTCTTTTATTCTATTTTTCTTTTTTGGGTTCATCGACCGTCGACCTCAACTACTTTGGGATAAATGTATTGTTGATGTTGATTTACTTTCTTCCCCTTCTTTGTATGTATATTTATATTGGCCTTATGTCTAATTGTAATTAAGGATTCCATTATTCAATTCTCAAATTTATCATGGTATTAGAGCTAGGATTTCTCGCTCTTCCTCTATAGGCGATGTTCGTGCTCGAGTTGGATTTCACAAGGTATTCTTTTGGCGTACGTGGTCGGCGATTTTGTTTTGCAATTTTGTTTTCTCCTCTCCTCTTTGTTTGCTGGTCAAATGTCGCATCATCGATGTCACCAATAGGGTTTTCTCATGCCGGTTCGTGGGTATATCTCAAGTTTTCTCCTTGAGGATTGTGCTTCGTGGTCTTCGAAACGAGAGTTCCCTGCATTTTTCGATGGATGATTTCGAATTTTGGTGGGTTCTCTTTAAAGTGATTGATGAGCACGTGATTGGTTTTTCACGATTTGATGATTTTGTCTTGTCAGTGATTTTTAACCACGCACAAAAGCGGAGTGATTGTGTCTTCTCAGTGATTGGTGAACCCGACGTGAACCACGCAACCTTCTGCATAGCTTGGAGTGCAATTTCATTCTCGCAATTGACCTCGGATTTTGCTTCCTTCACTCTGCTTTCATTTTGATTTATTGATCTCAGACTTATGACTAATAATAATTGGATTGATTGCATTGATGTTAAGTTGGATGGCTTTAATTATGTTCCTTGGAAACCCTCAGTGATGGATGCCTTTGTTTATCTTGATTTGTATGAACATGTGGATGTTACTCGTTTTTGTCTTGCACCCTTTTCTGATACTACAGATTCTAAACCTAAGACTGATCAGATTTCGCGACGCCAATCTGAAATTAGGGATTGGCATGTGCTGATAGAAATGCATGGCCAATATTATTTGGTTCTGTAAGTCTTGATCTTTGCCCCAAATTTACTCAAATTATTGGTGTGAAACAGTTTTGGGATCAAATTACTGAAATGTTTACACAAACTAATTCTATTCGTGTTTATCAGCTTATATAGGAACTTTGTTGTGTCATTCAAGGCACACGAACAATTCGTGAATTTTATAATTATATGACGTCTCTTTGGTCTCAGCTTGATGTGTTGGCTCGTCCACCATGTCCTACGTGTGCTGGTTTTGTTGCTTGTGTTGAATCTAGACTTGAAGATCGGAACAAGAATCGTCTGTATGAATTCTTAATGCAACTCTCACAAGAATTTGAGAGAGTTCGAAGTTACATACTATATTGTTGTCATGCACATGCCGTAAGAACATTGTCTGACGCATTAGACTCATTTTTGTTAGCAACATTAGCCGCATCTTGTCGTTAATCATGCTGCTTCTCCTTTCTCTTGAGCAAAGGACAATCTGATTTGTAATGTCCTCTCTTGTGACAATAGTAGCGCACGACGTTCATCTTGTCTCCAAGTGGCCTAGATTTTAAACGACTAACAAATTTCTCTTGAAAAACTTTATCCCTGCTCTTGGCCCTGCCTCTCACAAGCAAACCATCTGCTCTGTCTCCACTAGTATTCCCATTCAATTTTGTTCTCAGTTCTGAAGAATTCAAGGATGTTTTTACATCCTCCAAAGTTATGGATTCACGTCCATAAAGCATCGCGTTCACAAAATTCTCGTATGAGGCAGGCAGTGAACATAACACGAGCAAAGCTTGATCTTCATCCTCGTGTTTAATATATAGATTTTTCATATCCATAACAATTTTATTAAACTCATTCAAGTGTTCCTGAACAGGAGTACCTTCATGCATATTTAGAGTATAAAGATGTTGTTTCGAATAAAGTCTCGATGTCGAAGATTTCATCATGTAGAGACTTTCTAGTTTCTTCCAGAGACCAGCTGCTGTTTCCTTATTGGCGACTTCTCGCAAAACATCGTCATCTAGAGACAATTGGATCGCGTTATGCGCCTTCTCATCAATCTCTTCAATCTCAACCGTGGTCGTGTTGTCACGCCCCGACTCTCAGGCCCGCGACATCACTTGCCCAACCTCCACGAGGTCATAGAGATAGCGTCTCAGGCACGCTATTGACCTAACGCTTACTTAAGCATGCGGAAACGTGTCAACTCCCTAACAATAAAATAAACAGGAATAACATAGTAAGAGTCAAACACCACAAATAGATCTTAATCCTGTCGACCTTAATTCCGTACAAAAATAACCTCATACTTTGGGGTGACTAGACTAGACCTTTGCAGGTGTACCTAATCAGGTAATGCTAACTTCTCATCTTACTTCAGGTGACTCATCCAAAAGCTAAATCTTAGCATTCACGAGGCTTCGTCACTTGGGACCTGAAAATATTATCCCACGACGAGGTGAGAATAAATCTCAGTGAATCAAGCCTAAGCTTGGTTAGGAAACTGATTCACCCGAACATCCTAACGGAAGTCTCACCAAAGTAAATCACCGCAAATAATATCAAAATACATAAATATATAAAAATAATTCATATGCGTACTTGTCAACCTCAATCACACATAATGCAATGCTTGACTCGACTAACAACCAAACAGTCGATCACTCAACAAGCATTTCATCCACAAGTACACACTAGACATCACACAAGTCCATTTATTAACGATGATCGTGCTCACGACACATGAGAGGATCTACGCGAAAGAAGGCGTGATTCGACTCCCACAAATAATGCGATCCAGCACCTCAGTGCAATCGAGCATTCTACCGGCAGAACCGGGCTACGTTCCTTTTCTCTCGGCAACGGCTACTACAAGAGGTGTCTCCGGTGCGACTGGCACGACACCAGCAAGTAGGCATCCCTAAACGGGGCGTCAGTCCATCACAAGCTGCGACCGGCATCCAACAATCTCTTAAAATCAAACGTACCATACGGGGCATGAATTATCGTGCTTCTGGCAAGCTGTGTGGTTTTATACAACTAGTATAGTACGAACTTGCCAGGAAAAACATCATCATTCCATCATATGACCACACAGAACACATCCAGCAATCAACCCATTTCATTATCTTCAGTTAAAGCCGGATGCTCACTCACGCATGTAAAAGATCAGCCAAAGGCCATTTTCATGCTAAAACATGTCTTTTGATTTCTCACATGGCCATATGCATATGCAGTCTAACTTTAGACACTGCAACCATAAACGGGCTATCAAACCCTAAACAGACAGTCAATTGCCCAGTGGCAAAAAGGCAGTCAAATCGGCAACTCAGCGAAGCGATCAAATCAACAAGGCCACCAAGCAATCACGAGTAGTAAAAATCGATTAGGCCACAAAAAGCTCGATTCGTACAATAATACTTTATTAACCCAATTAATCGATTTAATGCGTCGATCGCTCGCTCGTCTCTAACCTATCGTTCGCTCGCGAACAAACGCAATCAATCACTCAATCAATCAATTTCAACTAATCACAATTAGCCACAGATAGTAAAATCAACCGACTAACCTAATCGATTGGCCATTTAACTTAATCACAATTTCTATCTAAACCGGCCTTGATCGCATACCTAAATACCTTAATTGCCTAAACGACTAATCCTAGGCTCAATTAGCGCCCTAACTAAGGATTAGGGTCAACTCACAATTTAAGTCGACTTGGACGGTCCCAACGGCGACGGCGACGGCGGTGGCAACAAACGGCGTCGGCGGTCCGTAAACCAAAATCCTTGAATAATGGCCCAAAATTCTCGGCCACGGCCCGATTTTTCTAGGCCAAATGGCCCACGAGCCCGGCCACTGGCCCGGCCACTAACTTGGCTCGACCCAGGCCACAATGGGCCACGGCCCGCGCGGATCGACCCGAACAGGGCAAGTGCGGGGCCGGGGGAAAAATGGCCAGAACGGTGATCGGTGGACGGCGGTCGGCTCGGAGGTGGACGGTGAAAGGACCAGGGGATCGGCGGGAGTCGATCGAGAGTGGTGGCCGCGGTGGCCACGGTGGAAGGCGGCCGGAGGTGGCGGATCGGCGGCCGACAGAACCGGCCGAGAGGTGGGTTTGGGCGCCGAGAAATAGGACACCAGTTCGAGGGGATTTCCGACCACCACACGCAGCGGCCGGCGGCCAGGAGCTCGGGGATGATAAAGGAAGGTCTTGGGGGTTCGTTGGTGGTGGCGGCGTGAAGCGGCGTCACCGAAAATGGCCGGATCGAAGAAAAATCCGACCGGTATCCAAAATAGGGCACCGGCGGTTCCGCGGTTGATTGCGGCGGTTCCGGTGGACAATCGGCGGCGAGACTGGGTCGAGGACGTCAAGGGAAGGTAGGGGAACGTCAGAGGGGTGGTGGGTGGCGGCGGTGGTGGCCGGAAACGGCCGGAGAAGACAAAATGGGTCTTGGCGCGCAGGCGGCCGAAACAGGAGGCTGGAAGTTCGCGGCATTTTCGCGGCTTCCGGCGGCTGTTGAAGGCGACGAAGGGGTCGGGGGTGACGGCGTCGAAGAGCTGAGGGTCGTGGCGGTTGGTGGCGGCGCAAATTGCCGACGGGAGGAGAAAAACGGACGAGGGGGCAGTTTGGTCGGGGGGTATACCGAGCGGGAGAGAGAGAGAGAGAAAGGGAGCAGGGGGGAAGGCACGTGAGAGAGAGTGGGAGGGGGACCACCGGGGAGGGGTAATTCGGTAATTTCGCAAACGGGGGTTCGGTCGGGATTAGGCTCGAGCGCGAGGATTGAAATCCTAATTTGCGACGACTAAGAATTTCGAAACCTAATCTAAACCGACTGAAACTCCAGAATTCGTCCAATTTCGTCTCTTCAGTCCTTGCAATCCAAAATTTTCCATCCACTGAAATTTGATGTCAATTTCTTAAATTACTTTCAATTACCTTACCAGAGGTGAATTTCCAGGATGTCACAATTCTCCCCCACTTAGGAAATTTCGTCCTCGAAATTGAAGTACTACTGCAACCCTTCAAACCAATAATGATATCCAGTCCACATAATTTTCTCAAAAGTTCCTTTAGGATCACGATGTTACTAAACCTCCTTGACCAAAGGGAAAAATTCTTGCTCCAGAATACCTGTTGTCTCCCAACGATCCTGACTGGACTTCCCAGTTACGATGCTCGCTCATCCAGTTCAATCTCCCCATAACTCAACACAACGCATGAGCAAGGTTCGGCTCGCACTTCCTTGATATCGACACATGGAAGACGTTATGCACTGGAACCAGCCTTAGTAGTAACGTAAGACGATACGCTAATTTCCCTATTCTTTCCAAAAATCTCAAAAGGTTTGACATACTTGAGCTTAACATTCCATTATTGCAAAAACGAGTTGTCCTTTCAACAGGCGTCACTTTCTACAGACATGATCACCCACCTGAAATTCTATTGGTCTTTGCTCTTGAATAGCATAACTTTCCTAACGACTCTAAATTGTTCTCAATCTGTCTCTAATAACATTGATTGCGTCTAACGACTGTTCCATTAAATGAAGACTCATGATCTTCATCTCACCATTTTCATTCCAACAGACTAGCGTTCTTCACATTCTATCATATCATGCCTCGAAAAGCATCATCTTGATACTCCGTTGATTTTTTTTTTCAACTGTTCTTTCCAATCACCTTGGAATCTAAAAAAACGCATGTCACCGTCATGTCCTCCAAAGTTTGAATTGTCCTTTCAGATTGATCTTCTGTCTGCGGTTAATAAGCCATATCGAACTGAAATTTTGTTTCCTAAACTTCATACCAGGTTCGCTCCAAGTCAATCCAACTTTATTTCCACTCTAAGTATCGAAATCATAAAGCGATTATCAAATCCAAGTCGGTTTCTAACTTACGATTCTTAACTTCTAATTTGACACAATTCCATATCCACATTTCGTTTCAGTAGGGTGAATCATCCACTTCTAGGGATTCAACTCAACTGTGACCATCCAATCTTATTGTCCCAAACAACTGTTGGTTATCCTAGTATCCGTAGTAGTTATCTATTCTCATGAATAGACCGACCATTTCTTAAATTCCAACGAGCAAAGAACGCCCTTTTTTTTTCCCTTCCTGTTCCATAGATGTCGACCACAATTAACACTAATGGCAATTTGGGCATTCTGCTTACATGGAGAAGGTCTACTAACAATTCGCCTTTTCTTCAACGTTTTTTAGATTAGAATCTCCACTTGTCGACTCTTGAACATCTGGAGAATTACCGAACTCAGACGTCAAATCCAACTGAGGATCGGATCGTTTATTCTATCGAACAGGGTTAGCTCACAACCGACTGACGAGTTGAGGACCACCTCAAATATTCCGGTCTAGAGTTGGAATCACTCGTTCCTAGATCGGTGGTACAATCGAACACTATCGAGATCACCTCTCATGACCAACTCAGATTGATGCAGGATTAGTTCAACTCGACCCGTAGTCCTCCAGTAACACATCACAAAATCCAGGGTAGCTAATCCTTGACTAGTGTGTGGCTGGTACGAGGTTCTAGTACAAATCGTTCCTCATTGATCCATGGCCATCCTGAACATCGATCAATGTCAGTTCGCAAATCATGCCACGAATCAATCCCTGGTATATTTCAGGGTAATCCTATAGTTGACTTACCGCTGAGCGAGATCAACCCAACTCGATCTATGTTTGATTTAAGATCGCCACACAGTCGACTCTTAATCAATAACACAACCGACTGGCAAATCAGGCCATCATCCACGTCGAGGGCGACCTCTAACTTTCGGTGGCTTCCTCGACCCTTGGTCGTTGTTCGCTATTAGTTCGAGTCTTAAACTTGAATCGGTCGTGTGTCTTGGAACATCACATTCATACTAAGTTGAATTTCTTCACACTGTTATATCTTGAACAGGCATCATCAATTTGCTTACTGTACTCCAACTGAGCCATTTCTTCTTTAAGTTCTTGGAAGTATCATCATCAATCCATTATAATCTTCTCCCATCTTTACCTTAGAATCTCCAACGACGGCAACAGTCCACTTAAACTTGCAATGTTGCCCTTTGACTGATCGATACACCAAAATTTTCGTCATTTGCTCGACCACGTCCATTAACATTCTAGTAGCCCTATCTCAAATCTTGATGTCCTCACGAGCTATCCGGACTAACACTGAAATTACAGTTGTGAATCCCGATCAATTTTTGGCTTTATCAAAAGCATGGCCCTTATGGTCATTATTCCAAGTAATCATGCAGCCTTACTATGCTTCCGCTGCGCCACTCTGTTAACTAGTCTTCCTTAATTGTCACATCTCGCAATCTTAATCTTATTCAGGGGCATTGCCAAACTCAATAGTTTGTGCATCCAACTGGCGACACTATCATGTCACCTAACCTTAGATTGCCATTACGAACCTTTCTTGTTCGTCTTCACAATTCTCATTCCATGCACATGTCTGAGGCTTCATTAACTATACTCTTTAGGCGATGTATACTTCACCATGACTTTATCCGGTTACTAGTCGACTGAGTCATACGGCCTCAAGTCGTTCCAATACCGCCTTTGGTACACCGCAAGCCCTTCTTCTATCAGGATTCGGAGATAAAATCAACTCTCACCAATTCTGCAAAGCACATAAGTCTTACTTACCTATGACATCTCGGTTCTTCCACGATCTTCTATTCATTACTCTAAATGACACATGGCATTCATAATCGCGTTTTCACTTTTAAGTCCCACTTTAACCACATGCATAGAAAGATTTTCATCGCTCTTCACTACACTTTACCTTTCTTCACATTAATCCTTATCAAATCATACTTTCTGACTCTTGGGAGGTTCATTACACCTCAGGGATCAATCTCATAATTTCACGCTCGTTCCTCTGAGGATATTCATCTAATCAGTGATTAGGATCCAAGGAAACGACAACTAAGGCAATCCAAGTAAAACAACACTTCAAACTTACACAATCCACAAAATACTAATTGTCTTAGGACAAACCCGTATCCAAAAGCCTTATCCATAAAAAGATCTTTTCAAACTCGACTAGCTATTGCTAATCTGTACAAAAGCATTTTAACTCAAAAGTCACCCTACTTCCAGTAGGGTCGATCCTAGGTATTTTGCTGAACATCTCATCCAGTTTGTCCTTCTTGCGACTATGATGGTTGGGCAATTTTCTATCTCAACGGGCAATCCTTCACTTGGTATCCCGGCTGATAACATTTAAAGCATTTTCCTCCTCTAAATGGGCAGGGACCAGACCCATGCCTTAGACGACACAGGCGACACTTCTCACTTTGGCGGAACATCGGCTTCTTGATTGTACTCTTCCAATTAGATGGGATGTGATACTTTTTGGCATACATCGGTCTCTTCTCTATCCAACGGCTATCTTTGGAAGAAGGCACAAGTTGTGATCCAAATGCGATTGCCCTGTCAGTCATGCTCTTCTCTACAGATTTGGCCCTTTTATACGATTCGCTATAATTCATAAGGTTCAACGGCACCAGTTGATCCTTGATCTCAAGCTTCAATCCCTCACGAAATCTTCTCATCCTGTTCATAGGATCTCCAACCGTCCATGGTGCAAACCCTGACAGCTCAATAAATTTTGCCTCATACTGCTCTACTGTCATTTGGTCCTGTCGAAGCTATAAGAATTCCGTCATCTTCTTCTCTCGCCTACAGTCCAGAAAGTACTTGCCATAAAAAGCCTCAATGAAGGCATCCCACACCGGAATCATACCTTAAGGAAAGATCTTTCTTCGTGTGGCTTCCCACCACGCATTAGCGTCATTTTGAAGTTAGTAAACAGCCAATGTCACCTTGTCCTCTTCGGAACATCCTAGCACGGCGATTACCTTTTCGATTTCCTTAATCCACAAGATTGCAGCCTCTGGGTCTCCTAATTCTTTAAACTTCGGTGGCTCGAGGTTAAGAAACCTCTCTACCAACTCAAGTATTGGCGGCCCACCGATCTCATTTCCAGTCGACAAATCTTCACTCGAAGCGGTGGTATCATTAACTTGACCACACACTTGCTATCCAGCTACAGCTTTTAAAGTTTCCAACGCCTGCATAATCCCCTTTGCTTTAGGATCTCCTTGAGCTATCCTTCCACTAGGCACCCTCTCATTACTGTTGCTCATTATACAAGTAACTTACGAAGTCCTGTCCACCCTAAGCAATGCGTAATGAGATCACTAACAATCAATCAAAAGAAACATAGATAATAAACACATGCAAAACCTTACGATCCTACTAACTATCCCAAATACCAGCGCTCCTTATCACTCCAAGCCAATGACCAGATGGATCAGGCTAACCTTGCTCTGATACCACCTTGGGGCAAGGATGTCACGCCCCGACTCTCAGACCCGCGACATCCTTGCCCAATCTCTACGATATCATAGAGATAGCGTCCCAGGCACGCTATTGACCTAACACTTACTTAAGCATGCGAAAATGTGTCAACTCCTTAACAATAAAATAAATAGGAATAGCATAGTAAGAGTCAAACACCACAAATAGATCTTAATCCTGTCGACCTTAATTCCGTACAAAAATAACCCCATACTTCGGGGTGACTAGACTAGACCTTTGCAGGTGTACCTAATCAGGTAATGCTAACTTCTCATCTTACTTCAGGTGACTAATCCAAAAGCCAAATCTTGGCATCCACGAGGCTTCGTCACTTGGGACCTGAAAATATTATCCCACGACGGGGTGAAAATAAATCTCAGTGAATTAAGCCTAAGCTCGGTTAGGAAACTGATTCACCCGGGCATCCTAACGGAAGTCTCACCAAAGTAAATCACCGCAAATAATACCAAAATATAGAAATATATAAAAATAATTCACATGCGTACTTGTCAACCTCAACCACACATAATGCAGTGCTTGACTCGACTAACAACTAAACAGTCGATCACTCAACAAGCATTTCATCCACAAGTACACACTAGACATCACACAAGTCCATTTATTAACGATGATCGTGTACACGGCACATGAGAGGATCTACGCGAAAGAACGCGTGATTCGACTCCCACAAATAACGCGATCCAACACCTCAGTGCAATCGAGCGTTCTACTAGCAGAACCGAGCTGCGTTCCTTTTCTCTCGGCAACGGCTACTACAAGAGGTGTCTCCGATGCGACTGGCACGGCACCAGCAAGTAGGCATCCCTAAGCGGGGCGTCGGTCCATCACAAGCTACGATCGATATTCGACAATCCCTTAAAATCGTACGTATCATACGGGGTATGAATTATCGTGCTTCTGGTAAGCCGTGTGGTTCTATACAACTGGTATAGTACGAACTTGCTAGGAAAAGCATCATCGTTTCATCATATGACCACACAGAACACATCCAGCTATCAACCCATTTCATTATTTCGGTTAAAGTCGGATGCTCACTCACGCATGTAAAAGATCAGCCAAAGGTCATTTTCATGCTAAAACATGTCTTTTGATTTCTCACACGGCCATATGCATATGCAGTCTAACTTTAGACATTGTAACCATAAACGGGCTATCAAACCCTAAACAGACAGTCAATTGCCCAATGGCAAAAAGGCAATCAAACCGGCAACTCAGCGAAGCGATCAAATCAACAAGGCCACCAAGCAATCACGAGTAGTAAAAATCGATTAGGCCACAAAAAGCTCGATTCCTACACCAATACTTTATTAACCAAATTAATCGATTTAATGTGTCGATCGCTCGCTCGTCTCTAACCTGTCGCTCGCTCGCGAACAAACGCAATCAATCAATTTCAACTAATCACAATTAGCCACAGACAGTAAAATCAATCGACTAACCTAATCGATCGGCCATTTAACTAAATCACAATTTATATCTAAATCGGCCTCGATCGCGTACCTAAATTCTTTAATTGCCTAAACAACTAATCCTAGACTCAATTAGCGCCCTAACCAAGGATTAGGGTCAACTCACAATTTAAGTCGACTCGGACGGTCCCAACGACGATGGCGAAGGTGGTGGCGACAAACGGCGTCGGCGGTCCGCGAACCAAAATCCTCGAATAATGGCCCAAAATTCTCGGCTACGGCCCGAACTCTTCTCGGCCAAATGGCCCACAAGCCCGGCCACTGACTCGGCCCGGCCCAAGCCACAAGGGGCCACGGCCCGCGCGGACTGGTCGGAACAGGGCAAGGGCGGCGCAGGGGGAAAAACGGCCGGAACGACCATCGGTGGACGGCAGCCGGCTCGGAGGTGGATGGTGGAAGGACCAGGGGGTCAGCGGGAGTCAATTGGGAGTGGTGGCCAAGGTGGAGAGCGGCTGGAGGCGGCGGATCGGCGACCGACAGAACCGGCCGAGAGGTGGGTTTGGGCGCCAAGAAACGAGGCGCTGGTTCGAGGGCATTTCAAGCTGCCACGGGCGGCGGCCAGCGGCCAGGAGCTCGAGGATGATAGAGGAAGGTCTTGGGGGTTCGTTGGTGGTGGCGGTGTGAAGCCTCGTCACCGGAAACGGCCGGATCGAAGAAAAATCCGACCGGTACCCAAAACAGGGCACCAGCGATTCCGCGGTTGATTGCGGCGGTTCCGACGGACAATCGGCGGCGGGGTTGGGTCGAGGACGTCATGGGAAGGTAGGGAAACGTCGGAGGGGTGGTGGGTGGTGGCGGTGGCGGCCGGAAAGGGCTGGAGGAGATAAAATGGGTCTTGGCGCGCAGGCGGCCGAAACAGGGGGCTGGGAGTTCTCGGCGTTTTCGCGGCTTCCGGTTGCTGTTGACGGTAGCGAAGGGGTTGGGGGTGACGGCGACGAAGAGCTGAGGGTCGTGGCGGTAGGAGGCGGCGCAAATCGCCGGCGGGAGGAGAAAAACGGAGGAGGGGGCAGTTCGGTCGGGGGGTATACCGAGCAGGAGAGAGAGAGAGAGAGAGGGGGGGGAGCAGGGGGGAAGGCACGTGAGAGAGAGTGGGAGGGGGGACCACCGGGGTTTTTTTTTAAGAGGGGTAATTCGGTAATTTCACAAACGGGGGCTCGATCGGGATTAGGCTCGAGCGTGAGGATTGAAATCCTAATTTGCGACGGCTAAGAATTTCAAAACCTAATCTAAACCAACTGAAACTCCAAAATTCGTCCAATTTCATCTCTTCAGTCCTTGCAATCCAAAATTTTTCATCGACTGGAATTTGATGTCAATTTCTTAAATTACTTTCAATTACCTTACCAGAGTTGAATTTCCAGGATGTCACACATGTCGTCTGAATAATTTTCATCTAGTGCCCTAATGGTACCTTCTCGCTTCAATAAAGCCTTCATCTTTATTCTCCATAATCCGAAATTGCTCTGTCCGTTAAAAGATGAGATCTGAAACTTCAAAGATGTCATCTCAAATAATCCTAGAAACGAACTTGGCTATGATACCAATTTATTAAAACAAATGCGGAAAAATAAACATAGAACACAAGGATTTACAAGGCTCGATCAAGGTGATCTACGTCCACGAGCGAGGCAAAAGACAAGATTCAACTATAATCAAAGAGAGTACATATTACAGAAGTCGATTTTGACGACTTTACAAAAGCACACGTCTCACAAAAATCTCATATAACGAAAATACTTCGTACTACAGAATAAACCCTAGCCGCAACATAAAAAATAGGGCCCAAAAATTCTCTGTTTGCACCCCCATAGAGATTTGTTCGCTTGCTCCGAGTTGGGCCTATCGGCCCAATTCTCCGCATCACGAACCAAATCTCAACTTTCTCTCCACTTTTGGGCTGCGCAAAAATTATGCTGGGTCAGGTGATCAACCAAACCGAATGCATAAAATTCAAGACATATTTAACAGGTATTATACATTGACCCTGCCATACTGCCTTGTTCCCTTATGTGCTCTATTTGAGTATCAACCGGAGACCTTAACTTTCATGGATGATTCAAAAGAACTCCATCATAAAATAACAGAACATAGAAAGTAATTGTTCATTTTGGTCTCAGTTGATTTATGATCGTTGTTACTGTGAAAGAAATTTTAGCCGTTGCCACTAATAAAGCATTCCCTCAGTTTTGCTTATTGAACAAATGTAAATCTTCATATCAGTCTTTATTAATCCAATATTTACAGATTTATATTGAAGTTAAGACTTGGACATCTCAGTTTTTTTAGCTCCTCGAAAAATGTTGTGGAATGCTCTATTATTTCTGCATATTGATAAAACATAGGAAGTTCACCTTCCTTGCTCAGTCAAATTATTGGCTTGAAATGGTATGCAGGCTACTTGGAAGACGGCGTCCTGCCTCAAACATGGATCCATTCGTCTTGACCTCGTTAGTTGCTGAAACTGTACTTTTCTGGGAGCTCACCCTTTAGGCTGAAGCTCATGCTGCTCGGAAGATAGCATTGATGTTGCTGGTTAAGAAAGGCCAATTGCATCAGTCGCATCGGGGAGGACCTACTAGCTGAGAGACTGTGAACCCTTTTTCCTCCTGATTTAGGTCATTGAGAAAAGATCCTCATGTAAATAAAATTTCCCAGAGGGAATAAAACTAAGCGCTAGACCTAGTCGCCTTGACATTGATTAAACACACGTAATCTCAACTTTTTAGCCATTTGAGTTCACCATGACCCTTTAGTGTCGTCATATGATGAGCTCATTTAATTTGGCATGTCTGATTTTCTTTCGAATGAAAGACAATTTGAATTCCTGGTTCAGCGAACATGAGATGGACCAGTTTGTTTCATCTCTTCCAATGTTGTATCAAGAGAACTTTGGGAATTATGAACAGACCACGATCCTTGGGGTTGCATAAGACTTGTCTGTGCAACTTGGCTATTCTTTTTTCTTCATGGGGCAAAGAAATGGTCTCATTGATATGAAAACCGCCGTACAAACATAAAAAGCAATTTGGCAATACCTAACATTTTACTAGCATAGAATTGAAAGTTGTTCATGTCCTTTTCCTTTTTATTTCCTCAGACCTATTGAACTGTCTTATTCAACAATAGAACAAGCATTTAGTAATGATACTGATGCCAACTTATCTATCTCACCATGTCTGGCAAAACGAAAATTTGAGAAGTAGGATAGGCATATGTCTTCAAATATGCATAGGAAGACACACTGATTGGAATTCTCAGACGATTCCCGAGTTTGGTTAAGGGAAAAAAACTGCAAAATTTCATGTAGTAGATAGGTTTTGGGAAATTTTCAAATAAGACCCTGAAGTGAAGCACTTTTCTCAAAAAAGGACATAGAGTGAATTTCGTTTCAAATAAAGGTATGAAATGCAATCTTTCGAGGCCATTTTGCCTCAGTCTTCGAAGGTTGAGCTGAGAGCTTTTGGGTGAATATTCGAAATCATTTGACATTGGTCGACTTTGTGTGCTTCTGCTTTAG
The DNA here is from genome assembly GCA_028455895.1 of Rhodomyrtus tomentosa. Lineage (NCBI taxonomy): Eukaryota > Viridiplantae > Streptophyta > Magnoliopsida > Myrtales > Myrtaceae > Rhodomyrtus > Rhodomyrtus tomentosa. The sequence goes on along the minus strand of JAPCWY010000003.1, from coordinate 38,431,622 downwards.
AGTCATGGGTAACTGTCGTTTTTGAATTTGTTTGTCCGTGAGAGGAGTCGCTCATGTACCCATCTTCAACTATTGCAGTTTTGCTACGGGGAAAGGGAAAATATTAGATTTGTATTTTTTTTTATTTTTATAGTTGAAATCAAGAGTCCATTATGTGCAAGTGATCTGCATGAGGTTGTCGTGTGGACAAAGGTTTCGTCTTCGCGATCGTTTCATCTAGTTATTTATATGTTGTATTTGGTGGAGATTATATGTGTACTAGGATTATCACAGTGAGTAATGTGTTCTCTAGAGATGCGTTCGCCAGAGCGAGCTAACATCCCCCATTAAATTAGTCCAACGCCTTCGAAAGTTTACGTGTATGGCGAAATTATTAATGTCTCATTAAATAAGGAGTATTGCATGCTAATTTTAGAAAGCCCCATTACACATTAATAAAGAGCCGCAAAGTTAAAGATCCGTTAAACAACTTATTAGTCTAAAACTAACCCTGTAACATAGAACACGTAAAGCTTTATTCAAAATAGGAAATAGACCTACAATTTTGCAATTTGGTTTATTTTCTTGCACCCACCGCCCGACAAATTGGTCTCGATTACAAAACATGCTCAATTAATAACGTTGACAAGTCGGTACGACATAAATAATCTGTCGCTATATCACATTTACTCTATATTACTTAAAAACAAAATTGAATTTACAACTTGTTATGATCGTCAAAATTTGAAATGATACTTCCACATGTCCCCAAAACCAAAGACCATATGAATATGTGCTTCGCAAAAAGTCGTGAACTTAGAGCAAACATTTAGTGACCAAGGCCTAATTGTCGTAACTTACTGATTTCCAATATATTGCACTTGTAATAGGTCATAAGTTGGAAGCAAATGTATGTGACCAATGGGCTTTTCCATCGCTACCTTGTCATTTTCACAGTATCAAGCTTGCAATAGGTCGTTAGCTCAGAGGGAATGCATCATAATTAGTAGGGGTGATCAGTTCCCGGTCCGGTCTGGTTCTCCTCAAGAACCGAGAACTGCTGGATCTTTCCAGGCAATTTTATCGGACCAGACACATGCCAAGAAAAATATACACAATTCGCGTAATCATCATATGACTCGAAGTCAATTCAGGAAAAAAAATAATTCTTCTAGTATTATAGTTCAGGGAGTGGTACATTCATCTGCTAACTATTACTGTCAGTGCTGCCGTTATGATATTGTTTCGAAAATCAAGAGAACCATTCAGAATGGATTAATAAAAAAGCCCTGAAGTTGCTACGCAATTTTCATTAGAAAAATACAGGGTCTTGTGTTGTAATTGGGGTGTTATTGTAGTGTAATTCTGGAGCTTGTAGCAGGATTGCTCCTATGCTTTTGGAATGCTAAATTCTCTCATGTTTATGGGGGGGGAAATCTTCAAGAAACACAGATAAATACAAAGAGCTCTCAGCTCTCAATCAGGAGCGAAACAAATTGAAATCACTGAGGGGAAAATCCAATATTTAACGTCTCCACGTAGAGACAGCCTCAAACCATTAGACTCAACACCTCATCAATCATAAAGAAAGAACCGAAGTTTAGGGACAAAAAGAAAAGACGAGGGATTCGGAGAACACATGTAAGCAACAGTTAGTCTAAGAACCAGACTACAGCACCGAACGTAAAATAAATAAAAAATTTAGTCGATCTGGTCTGGGCGGTCCGGTCCGGTCTGAAAGGACCCTAGAATCGGGAACTGGACCGCTCCCTGTAGAATCGAGAACCGGACTACCAGTTCCGATTCAGACAGTGTGATTTGCTCACCCCTACTAATCAGGTCAATTCAGTTGTAGCTTTACTGATTTTTCACTTATTGCATTTATAGTGGGTCGTAAACCCGACTGAATAAAATAGTCGTAAACCCGACCGAATGAAATAGAGTTACAAAACAGGCTAAAAGGTTTTAGAACTTTTTACGATGTATGTAGCTGTTGTTCCGACGCCTTCAGTTGGTTTCATCCATTTTTGAGAAATAGTCTCAAACCAGATAGTCACCGATTGACCCAACAAAAAAAAAAAAAAAAAAAATTGGTGCAAATGAGCAGATGCATTGTAATATGCGGGTAGAATAGAATTGAACTGAAGCATGACCCAACACAACCAGTTTACAATTTGTTAAGACCCATGCCTCCAAAATCTCTACAATAGAAACGAACCTAAAAAATCTTTCAAATTAATCGTATTAGATCAGTTTGGAAGAGAAATCAAATTCAAAAGGTCCTATGAATTTATTGGTGAAAATGCAATGGACATTCTCCTTAATATACAAAACCCCGTTGTTCTTGTTGTAAGTTATTCAAAGCAATGTGAAGGGGTTCTATAACACTGACATCTTGCAATCAAGTCTACTCTCGTTGAAAGTTATTCATGGCATTGTATTGGATTGTTGTAAGATGTCACACAAAGATTCATAACCAAGGCCCGTCGTGTTGGAATTTGCTAACTTAGTTTAGTTACTCTTATCTTTTCTAACGAGGGAGGCATGGACAAATTGACTAACGCGAGTATCTGCCAATCGAAAGAATGATCATGTTATGATTGCATAGTCTTTAGTTACACAATTTGTCAGAGAGACTACGACATATTAGAAGAGGTGCCGCTACGTGCACTCGATTCTCACTTTATGAATCTAGTGATTTTTGTAACATGGGAATGGCCACTTGTAGTACTACAATTTCGTAACGAGGAGGATAAGAAGTCACCAACCCAAGCTATACAAGACAATTTCCATAATTACCTTCCGAAATCGCTTCTTGCCTTCTCAAAATAATCCAAATGTTTCATCTTTTTCTTTTTCAATGTTGCAAGACCCCCTTTTTGGTTTGGAATATTAAAATCTACCCCACCAATGTATTTTTGTCGGTGAAATTTGATAGATATGGACATTTGGATGAGTGCCGTAACTTCATTTGATATCTTTCTCAAGTCCCGAGTTATTTTTCTTTTAATACTGATTTTTTTTAATCATTGCATCTTCTCCTGAGGAGTGAAAGGATGCTTTACAACTTGTCTCGTCAATCAACACATCAAATCACCACTTTTGTTTTAATATTTACTTTTTTTTAATCATTGCATCTTTTTTTGAAGAGTAAAAGGGTCCTTCACCACTTGTCTCATCAATCAACACATAAAAATTATGTTTAGTGTTTAACTACAGCAGGCTGAAGTGACTTGATTAGATCTTTTAAACATATTTTCGCAATATAGGAGCATGAAAAATGCTTCAAGTAGGTGAAATAGTGAGTCAATAAATTTGCATCTTTGATTTTCACACAGCCGAACTCAAGTTGGAATCCTAAATTCGCAAATAATCTTAAAAACAAAGTGGTGGATATCTATATATATATAAAAAAAAAAGAATGTCTCTTAAGAGGTTCGGTGTGCGGATTATTGGACTTATGTTGTGTTTGTATTAGCTTTTGTTCCAGATATGTATGTTTTTTTTTTATATATGGTTGGTATTATGTAGAGTTTCAAAAGCCCATGATCTCTCTCGCGCTAAATCGTAGTGGAGGAGGAACAAGACCGACGTGGCACGGGAAAAAAAAAAAACAAGGTGATGGTCAATAGTCGATCATGGTTGTGTTAAATTAAAATTTTCCCACACTGTGTTAATAATCATCGTCGGACCCAACTCCCCTCCACCGTGCTCATCTTATTTATATTTGCACACATTATCCAATCCGGGTTCGCCACGTGATACGAAAGAATCTCCACCCCACACCCCTAAAGTGTGATCGTGGCCCCACTTGAAAGATTCCTGCCGTCAGAAAACACGACAATGGACGAGATAAAATTCGACAATCGAATCGTTCCAGCTCGCAAGAGCGGCCAACATATTAAATCAAAGAAGATTACGAGATCTTAAAAGATACAAATTGGCTACTGCATTAAACAAAGATTGCGAGATTTACTATTATCGCTATCTCTTAATTTTGTTATTTGATTTTGAGTATTTTATTTTATTTCTTAACAAGCGACCTCTCTTTAAGTAGGCGCTTAAGCTTTTGCTAGGATTATCTCCATCATTCCGAATAAACGTTATTTTTTGGAATCGTTTTTTAATTATCTCTTCCTCTGCGTCATTGTAGGACAATGTCACAGTGGAACCACCACCGATGCATATCAATCAAGCTTTGCATTCTCACGTGCCACGACAAAACATGTAACGTGCAATTTTTACAAAATTTGAATATTAATATTTAATGTGCTCACATTTTTCAAAATTCTTTACTATTTGAATAAACATTTTAAAACTTAGTTTTTGCATTTTAGAAAGCATAAATAAACAAGTCCTAATACCCACCCATGGGTTATTTCAGTTGGTTAGGGCATACTTGGAATTGTGTAGTTAGGCGCACTGGTCCCAGATTCGATTCTCCGAATGAGCACCCATGATTTAAGTGAAGAGCTATGGCGGTGGGTTGTTGTGCTAGTCTTCCCCGAGGAATAGTCGAAGTGCGCGCAAACTGATCCGGACACCTTAGTTATAAATAATAATAATAATAATAATAAACAAGTCCTAACAAAGCTTAGCTAATTCTTGTGATTGTGATTACCTTCTTTCATTGTTTTTTATGGTGCGTGTGTATGTTAGTATATAAATAAAAGCTGTAATGGTAGAGGTATATCATTAGGAAACTTCATTCCTTCTCACTTTCCTTCACATTAATTAAACTCGCTCTTTTAAAATAAAGTAGAAAATACTTAATTATTGCATTTAATCTAAGATAATGCCATTTAAACAATACAACAACATCGACTTACCCCTTTTTTTCAACTGAAGATGTAAATATTATAGAGCAAATGAAGTATAGCAGCTTATGGTCATCCCCAAGAGAGCCAATAATTCAAAAAAATGGAGGTAGGAAGTCTCCATATAGTAGCCAAAACTACATTTGTCTGGAAAAAAACGAATTTTTTGGTAAAGTGAAGCTCTGCCTCTAATATTTTTGTGCACCTTTAACAAAATAATACGGATGCCAGTTGACTTATTTTGGAACCGTTTCTAGTTGCACTCCATCCAAATACAATATATGGTTGCGAGGAAAGATACCTTTAAGGAGTTTCGTTGCCAAATCTTTGCCTGATGTTGCCCTAATCATCTATGAAAATTCATCATTCCATCCCCCTAATGAAGATCTAATCCCACGTTACGCAAGAATAGTGTGCCATATTTTGCCTTCTATACCGTGCCCTACAGAAGTTGCATTGCATATCAAGTGAAGTCATCCATCATGCTAGGATTTTTGCCGTCGTTAATCTATCTCTGCAAACTAGCTAGCCAATAAAATTGTGTTTGTTAATGCCATTGATCCAAATTAGGTTCTACCACTCTACAACCGGTACCTCATGTCTAAGTTTGACATATATCTCAGTAACAGTACCGTGAACTAGATGTAACCGAGGTTAGGAAAGGTCGCAATTTAGGAAGATAACGCCAACTCTAAGCCATGCTAACCCTCACGTCAAGCTGCATAATTGGAGTGGTTCTGCATTTTGTGTTGTGGACCTAGATGCTCTAAAGGGAATAAGATGGATGGTTAATGATGTTCTACAACATATCGCCTAATAGAACTTTGTTCCATAAGTTCAGATGAAGCAATCCTAATCCTCCTTTTATTTTTGGTGAGCAAACAACTTTCCAAACCACCTTGTGCAAGTTATGATTTTGGTAGAACCAGCCTATAAGAAATGTTGAATACTCTTCTCAATCTCGTATATAGTTTGCTTTGGAAGTAGGAACATTGCATATAGTAAGTATAGATGGAAAGAAGGACCGCTTTAGTTAATTGGAGACGCCCTGCATAACTCGTGTGCTTCATGCCCCAACTTCGAATTTTGTCAAAGATCTTCTTAGTAAGACTCTTGCAATTTGTGTGAGTGAGTCCTCTAGTAACAAGAGGAAATGCCTACGTAGTTAATGGGGAGGTTACTTGGGGAAAAAAGTGTGTGGTCCAGTATAAGTAGCTTCTCATCCTTGTTTAACCCAGTGAAAAAGATTTTGCATTTGTTAGGATTAAACCGCAGCCCTGTGAGAGCTGTGAATTCTTCAAGTGCACTTACAAGGCAAAGGACAGAGTCTACATCTCCACGAGAAAAAAAAGGAACAAGTCATTTGCAAAGCACAAGTGAGTAATCCTTTGTGTTTTGCAATACCAGTGGTATTTGAAAGAAGATGCAGCAACTCTCGCACTCACAATTCTAGTGAAACTTTTCTTAGCCAGGACAAAAAGATATGTAGAGAGGGGATCACACTGTTGCAACCCATTTGTGTCATTGAAATAGCCAACCTGCTCGCCATTAAAGTTCATTGAAAACCTTGGAGTAGTGATGCACTCAATTATAAGATCAACCAAGTATTGAGTTGTATTTATGGCTTTAAGGAACCCGATGACTACATCCCGTTTAACCATGTTGGAGGACCCTGATGACTTACATTATTTACTAAATGGGATGCATTTTTCACATATTTATCATTCAAATGTGTTTTACTATCTATTGTTATTGTACACTTTGATTATCTTTGACAAGATTTTTGTACAATGATTGAGGCAGAGCACCTATATTAAGTTTTATATAATAAATGAGGGAGTTGGCCATTCAAGAGTAACAATTGACATATTAATATATGGATTTTAATATTAAGAGTTCCAAAAGTGCTGCATCTTAAAAATGCAGAGGAGGAGGGAGGAGGACAATTCATAGAACATCATTTGACTATTAATTCCTAGAGTTTCAAAACCGCATGGTCTCTCTCTCTCTCTCTAAAACGCAAAGGAGGAAGAACACATATATGACAAAAAAACAAAAACAAAGTGATGGTTAATAGTTAACTATGGTTGGGTTTAGTTCCTTTTTGTGGCAATTATGCTTATGCTACATACACATGGGTTTTTGTTTTGGCAAAATATCTAAAGGTTTTGATGAAACATGCGAAATGTTCACAACCGTTAAATATTGACACATAATGTATGCATAATTTTTTTAGAACCTTTAAATATTTAAATGGCATTAGAAAATTCAGTTTTTGCATTTCAAAAACATAATCAAACTAATTTTCTAAGAAAACTCAACAAACTTTGATAACCCTGATAATTGTTAGAGTTCAGCGCACAATCATAATGAAGTAAAACGTAAAAGCGAGAAAGAGACATCAAGGCACAATATTTTATCTTGACTTATCCCTAATCTAGGACTATGTTCATCAAAAGATTTCATTATAATTAACACATCGTACCTCTCAATCACATCAATCAATTATAAACGAAAAAGAATATATATAATAATAGTTATCTATGAGCCCAAACTCAAATTACAAATGAAAAATATGAGCTCAAATTATAGAATCTTGTGGCTCGATGGTGCTAGCCTCGCGATTCCTGCCTGCTTACAAGGAAGCGGGATCCCATGCTATTATGTCGATAAAGAGTATGAACCACACTTATACAATTACCTTCTTTCATTATATTTTGTTATGTCATTTGTGAGACCAAACAATACACACACATACATATGTATGTATGTGTATATATAAAACTGGTGTCTATTTTTGTAAGCCACGGTTAAGAATTAGTTAGATGAATTTTCAACTTAACCGAAGTTGGAGTAGAACACGACCATTTAATTGATAGCATCGCGCGCATGGAACAACACTATAGAATATCTTTGTTAGCTGATTGTAGAGATATCGTTAGTACCACTAATTTGTTCGCAATTTATCATGTATGTTGGTTCATTTTAAGTAAAAGAATTACTTAATGTGCTTTCTGTCCAAGTTTAAAATGCTATTAATGTTTTGAATATATATATATATATATATATATATATATATAAAGCATGCGTAAATCTAACTGTCAATATTCGGAAGTTTTGCCTGAGATAAATGTTAATTGACACACGAAAAACTTTTCATCAATATCAATCATTCACTTATTAATTTCTTCCTTACATGCACACTATCATCTCTCGTCCTCACAGATACGTTACTTTTGCTTGCTTTTGATCAGTATAGGTCAATAAAGGCATCGAAATTGTAGAAAAGTAAAATATAATTAGAGACGTCTTTAGATCAATCTAATTCTGTTTAGCTTTACAAAAAGAAAAAAAAAGATCAAGGAAAGAGATAATTACGCAAATGAACCCTAAACTTTGGCTCAAATGCGTTGTCATCTCTGAACTTTTGGTAAATCTAGTCCCTAGACAGTGTGAAAATTTTAAATGCTATTGTTTCATTAATTTAAGTTAACAGAATTTGCTGATTTGACTTTTAATCTAGTAAGATTGAACGGTATATAGAAAAATTACGTTAAAATATACTCATGATACAATAGTTCATATCATCAAATTAAACGTTTTTCCAAATTGAACAAGTTAAACCAAATTATAGGATTATTACATCATAATTTGAGTTGGATATCTTACGTGAATAATCTACACATAATGTTATTTTTTTGTATACTGTTCGAATGTACTGGATTCAAAATTAAATCGGCAAATTCCTTTCATTTGGATTAATGGAAGAATAATATTGAATATTTTCATATAGTTCGGGAATTAAATTGAACTAATGCCAAAGTTCGGGGATCACATTCAACAAATTAAAAGTTCAAAAACGACATTGCACGTTCGGCAAAAGTTGATGGACCATTTGCCTAATTTTTCCTTCTATAAATACATGTAATGCATTCGCTCATTCTCCACATCACAAACATATTTGTTCACTAAAAAAAATGGCTTCCACAGTCGCACAGAATTTCTCCACATGCTTGATACTTGTCTTGTGTGCATGTGCATGCGCACCGACTGCCGCATCTCGTGCTGCCGCGTCTCGTGCTGATGACATCCCCTCCGCGACTAAAAAGTTTGAGGAGTGGATGACTCAGTACGGGCGTGTCTACAAAGACGTCACTGAGAAGGCGAAACGTGCGAAGGTTTTCCTGGAAAACCTGCGGTTCGTCGAGGAGTTCAATGGCGCGAAGAACCATTCTTACAGGGTCGGACTGAACGCGTACTCAGATTTAACGAAGGAGGAATTTGTGGCAGCATATACCGGCTACATATTGCCGCCATCAACACGTAGGAACTCCTCCCAAATCCGTTCTTTTGAGTTTCAACCTTTGAAAAGCATTCCGACGAGCATCAATTGGGTCACAAAAGGGGCGGTCAACCCTTTAAAGTTACAAGGCACATGTGGTAAGAAATTTACTGCTAACTACGTAAGCTTCGGCTTGAAGTTTTCTTGATTGAGTTAATATCATTATACGATTCACTATCGTCTGTATACAGCTTCTAGCTGGGCGCTTTCTGTGGCGGCGGCGGTGGAAGGGATCACACAGATCACCACCGGCGTGCTGCCGAAATTGTCCGAGCAGCAGCTCATAGACTGCGTTCCCAACAACCTGGGCTGCCGAAGTGGCTCGGTGGACCACGGCTTCCAGTACATCATCAACAACCAAGGCATCAGCTCTGCATCAGACTACCCATACGTCGGTGTCCAAGGCACCTGCAACACTCTGGCGCCATCCGCGGCCAAGATAGAGGCCTACAATGACGTCAGCCCGAGCGAGGCAGCCCTGATGCTGGCCGTGGCAAAGCAGCCGGTGTCAGCAGTGGTCGACTCGACCAATGCCGCATTCTCGGACTACGCCGGAGGGGTCTTTACAGGCCCGTGTGGCACCAATCTGAACCACGCGGTAACTGTCGTCGGGTATGGGAGGGACGTGGATACCGGGTTCAAGTATTGGTTGTTAAGGAACTCTTGGGACGAGTCGTGGGGCGAGAAAGGGTACATGAAACTCCAGAAGGATTCTGGGATTGACGGTGGCCTTTGTGGAATTGCTTCGAAAGCATCTTATCCCGTTGCCTAAGAGATAATGGCTTCCAGTTCGGTCGATACGAACTGAGCTTAGTCTAAGTGGAAATAAATGGGGTCGATTACTACAGTTGATCTCGTGTGTTCACTGTTTTAAATTTTAGCAAGACCCCACGCGACCTTTGCTGGGTTTCTTATGCTGAAGTTTCTCGTGTGTCTAATGATAATGAGAATAAAGAGGATTTAAAGATGGTCCTTGAATTTTATTTTGTTGGCAAACACTTGATATCATTATTATATGTCATTAACGCTGTGTATTCAACAAAAGCAGCAAGACCTCACTGCTTTTGTTGGCAAAAGCAGGGAGGGAAATAATTGAAGCCTTTAACGCTGGTAGGAGATTCCACTTGGACGAGCGCCCTTGTGAATTCGCAAGTAGAGAGAGAGAGAGAGAGAGAGAGAGAGAAAGTGTGTGCAGGAAGAGAGAGGAGACGCATTCATTTGTGCGTGAGGTGGATGTTAAAGGAAGAGATGACGATAAGGAGAGGGTTAGGGAGTTTTTACTGGATTTAGACGACAATGGTTGGAATTGGTGAGCTTGTAAATACGACACTTGCTCAATGTGTCTATAACGATGAGATGGTCAGTAAATATTTCCTCTTGGGAATGTGGGTTTGTGTCTCTCATGAATTTGACGTGAAAAATTAGTGAAAAATATCATAGCCTGTACAAAGAAGAAAGCGCCTGGCGAGGTTGCAATGGATCGGTTGCAAAGTGAGCTGAGGGCAGAAATTAAAGTAAAGAGATATCTTTTCGTTTTACATGACTTGTGGGATGAAGACCCAGAAAAAATGACTGCACTTGACAGTACTACTGGAAGGAGGGCGCTAAAGGAAGCAAGATCTTTTTAACTACGTACTCTTCTTCGGTTGCGAAGATCACCGGCAATGCATCTGTTGATTTGTTAATGCGAATGGCTGATTGACTGGTCGAAAGTTCGAGGAGATGCAAGATTCTGACATGCTAGCCATGGTCGAAAAGATAGTGTTCTGGGTTTCCATTGGCCGTTCGAACTGCTGGGGGTTTTACTATCCTCTAAAGAGGAAGTATAACTCTCGCGATGCTGTCCCCCCCTCTCTCTCTCTGTTTTCCCCTTTGTTTCTCACACTGTCTTTTACTTTCAGACTAGGCAGAAACGGCGCAGATTTTGGGGCCGATGGCACAACGCCAGATGACTATCACAAAGAAACTCACTGACCGCCAGTCCCGCTGCGGCAAACGCTTGGAGAGTTGGAGTTATGTCATGCTAAAACAGAGAAGAGTGGAAACACCAAGAGCCTTCCGAAGTTCAGGGTGTATGCTCTGAAGTCGGAGAACAAACACAATTACAAGCTGGAGAGTCTTCTCAATTTGGACGTCATGCGCTCCACTGATTGGTTAATTGCAGAATGTAATCGGTATGCATTAATGTCTTCTCAATTCAAACTGATGTCAGTCTAACTATGATACTGGATTGGAAGTTCTGGCATAGATCTGCGCCGCAAATCACGGCTGCTTTTCCATCAGATAATCACTCTACTTGTTGAACAGCCGTCTGAACTTCCCATGTGGAACTACGGTACACTTGAGAGAGCTGCTACTTTTTGCTTTTTGCTCCTCCAAGTAACTAAATTTCCTCCACAAAAGTAAAATACCCTGATGTTGATATTCTGTTTAACATACTTCCAGCCCAGTCTGCGTCAGTAAAACCTTCAATCTTAAAATGTCCACTCTTCTGAAACTGAAGTCCTCTCCTTGGAGCTCCTTTTGAATACCGGATAACGCGCATTACACTATTCATATGATATTCACTAGAGGCATACATAAATTGGCTTACAACACTTACCACATAGGCAATATCAGGACGTGTATATGACAAATAAATCAATTTTCCAACTAACCTTTGATATCTTTCTTTATTTGTAGGTACCTGATCAGATTACGTTCCAAGTCTATGATTCTGAACAATAGGTGTATCTGCAGGTTTACAATCTAATATTCCCACTTTGGCCAACAAATCCAAAATATATTTTCTCTAAGATAGAAAAATACCTCTGTTAGATCTAGCTACTTCTATCCCCAAGAAGTATTTGAGTTCTCCAAGATTTTTCATTTCAAACTCCGTTGAGAGCTTCTGCTGTAATTTCGCGATTTCTTCTTGATCATCTCCTGTGATAATTATATCATTTACATAAATAATCAGCATGTTTATCTTACCTTGTCTTCGTCTCAAGAACAAGGTGTGATCAGAGTCGTTTTGAACATAACCATATCTTTTTATAGCCACACTAAATCGTCCAAACTAAGCTTGAGGAGACTGTTTCAATCCGTAGAGTGATCGCTCAAACTTACAAACAAATCCTGATTGTGATGAAGAACTATAACCTGTCGGAATGTCCATATAGATATCCTCTTCAATGTCTCAATGGAGAAATGCGTTCTTGACATCAAGTTGGTGTAATGGCCAATCTAAATTCGCTGCAAGAGATATAATAACACTTGTACAGTATTTAGTTTCGCAACAGATGAAAAAGTTTCTTGAAAATCTACCTATATGTTTGTGTATATCCTTTTGCTACCAACCTCGCCTTATATCTTTCAATGGATCCATCAGCTTTTTACTTGATCGAGAACACCCATTTGCATCCCACTGTTTGTTTTCCTTCGGGCAATTTCACCAGCTTTCAAGTATTATTTTTCTGCAATGTTTCCATCTCTTCTTTCATAGCTCACACCCATTTAAGATCTTTCAAAGCATCATGTACCCCTTCTGGAATATAAAATGATGATACATTCGAGACAAAAGCCTTTAATGGCTTAGATAATTTTCTAACAGAAACATAGTTAGTAATTAGATAAGCAGATTTCTTTTTCCCTTTAACATCTGGTGAGTATCGAATCGAGAGATTTTCTCGATTGTGCCTATTAGGTAATTTATATCCTACAGAATCAGTAGAATCATCATGTAAATAAGTAGTGGGAGAAGTTACCTCAGGAATTTCCTCGGGAGTTGGGACGAGTACCGAAGAAGATGGGGAAAGCTGTTCTGGAAGAGCTAACTGATCTTGCAAACTTTGCTTATCAGGGAATTGACCTTCCTGAGGCGATATTTGTTGCTCAACACATGTTGGTAAATTCTGGTCTAGTTCTACACTAGCTGCCAGAGACAATATCGACACTCCATCGATTTGAACTCCCCTTGAAGCCATAACATTACTAGTCTCCCACCAATTTTTCTTTTCCGTCTATATCTTCCCCAGAAAAGAAATATTGGTATTCCGAAAAAAAGATTCAATCTCAAGGAATGTCACATCCATTGTAACATATATCTTCTTAGTATACAGATTATAACATCGATATCCTTTATGATGTGAACCATATCCCAAGAATACACATCGCATAGCACATGGTTCAAGTTTTGTGCATTATGATCTGGGAATGTGAACAAAGGCGATATAACCAAATATCTTAGGGGAAATAGTAAGAACTGACGGTAAATGTACATGAGAAGAGAGAGCCTCCAATGGTGTCTGAAATTCTAATACCTTCAATGGCATCCTACTAATAAGATGGATTGCAGTAGTTACTGCATTATCCCAAAAACGAAAAGGGACATTATTTTCAAATAACAAAGAACGAGCCGTCTTAAGGATATGCCTATTCTTCCTTTATGCTACCCCATTTTGTTGGGGTGTCCCTGAGTATGATGTTTTATGAAGTAAGCCATGCTGTAGAAAATATTCTTTGAGATGTTGATTAATACCATTATCACTACGAAGGATCTGGAGCTTCCTATTAAATTGAGTTTGCATCATAGTATGAAAAACTTTAAACACATTTACAGCTTCATCCTTAGTCTTCATCAAATATAGCCATGTCATTCTAGTGCAATCATTGACAAAAAGAACGAACCATCGACTACCAAATATAGAAGTAATAGGAGAAGCAACCCATAAATTGGAATGAATCAGAGATAAAGGAATTGCACTTTTACTCAAGCTGACAGGAAAAGGTACTCGATGGCTTTTCGCCAAAATACAAATTTGACAATTAAACTGATAATCATTCAAACCTAAAAATGACTTAGAAAATAATTTTTTCATATAACCAAATGACGGATGCCCCATTCGCTTATGCCAAAGCCATATCTGCATCTCCCTACTTGTAGACGACCCTTGAACTTGATTGACATTCCCCTAATTGAAGTCGTCCATGTAATGCAGCCCCCCTTCTTAGTACCACGCTCAATAATCTCCTTCGTGAGGATATCCTGAAACAGGCAAAAGTGTGGGTACATTAGCACAACACAATTTAATTCTTCTACAACCTATCCAACCGAAATCAGTTTCGTAGATAGTGACGGGACAAGGAGTGTTTTTGGTGGAGATAGGGAAGGGGAAACATTAACAACTCCAACGCCAGTCATTGGATATGGTACTCCATTAGCATTCGAGATAATATGATGTCGGGGCTCTGTAATACTAACAAAGTCATCCGCAGTGAAAGTCATCTGATCAGTAGCTCCAAAATCAATAACCCATTGACTATAATCACTCTGTACAAAAGCAACTAAAGCAAAACCATACTTACCTTCACAATCTGTAGATTTCTTACTCTATGGTTCGAGCCGTGGCACAAATGACAACTGAGGCTCTCCCATAACTAGAGACACCTTCCCTTTGCCACTGTTCTTTCTCCCTCTAATTGTTTTCGGGCTTTTAGTTCCTTCCAGCAGTCAGGATACCCGTGCAGCTTAAAGCATGTTTCTCGGGTGTGTTTAGTATTTCCGCAATGAGAGTAACCACCATTTGAAGTAGTTCTTTATTTCAGGGTTGTACCGGTCCATGCCCATCCAAGTTTGGCCATTTGTAAATTTGGCTCTTGTACTTTTCTTAGACTCAGTTTGTCCCCTTGTGATAACATTGTTACAAATTATGGGTAGTCTTATCACTACTCAATATCACTGTCTGTCACATATCCTCCCTACGAACCCGAGCATAAGCTTGCTCAACTATAGGGAATGGTTGCATCTATAGTACATCAACTCTAATCTTATCTAAGAGATCATCTAAACCATCAATGAATATATACACACGATCCTCCTAGAATGGCTAAATTGTATCTCGCAATATCATGAGGGCATACCATTGGATTCAGACGTCGAATATCGATCTCTCTCTATAACCCTCGAAGGCCATTATAGTAGGCTTTAATAGGTCCCCCAGACTGTCTCATTCGAGTCGCACGCCTCTTCAAATCATAAAGCTGAGAAGCACTAGTTCCATAAAAAAAAAGGTAGTAGCGACAACATCCCAAACTGCTTTCGCAGTTGGGAAGCGAATAAAGTTACCGATTAGAGCTAGGTCCACAGAGTTTGTCAGCCATCATTTTACGATAGAGTCTTCAGTTTTCCATCTCTGAAATTGAGGATTTGTAGGTAAAGGATAAGGAAAGTCTCCATTGATATATCCCAACCTATCTTTGCCTGTGATATACATCTCAATAACTTGAGACCATATACCATAGTTGGTTCCATCCAACTTAACTGCAATCTGCGAATAAGAAGATGAATCATTCGGCGGTGTCGGTATAGGTGAAGTCTGATTCTAAGTCAGAATTTGAGCCAATCTGGTAGTCAGATTCTCCAATAGTACTTCCGTGGTCAAATTTTTCCCTTGATTTTGGTTGGGAACCACTTCTCCCGTAGGATTTCTGTGACGTCCTAGAAATTCAACCCTTGTAAGTGCCGGAAGTCGATTTAATGATATGAATGTAGATTCATAGTCGACGCCATTTTGGACTATAAGGACTGAAAAGACGAAAATTTGGACGAATTCCGAACTTTAGATTATTTCGAATTGAGTTTCGAAATTAATCCGTGGCGATTTTTAAATTGCCGTTTTTGCAAACGAGCTTAACCCTGATCGAGCTTGACCAGTGAAATTGCCGAAATTACCCATCGATCAGTACACCAAAAATTTCGTTTCAGTCCCGGCGCGCCAAAATTACCATTTTGCCCCTCCCAATAATTCATTCATATAAGACAAAAAAAAAATTAAAATGTGGCCTTCAAAGTCAAGGTGGTGGCCCTCCATTTCTCTGCCCAATACACGTCCATTCCGCCGCTGCTTCTTCTTCTTTCTGCTTCTTCTTCTTCTGTTCTTCTTCCTT
Organism: Rhodomyrtus tomentosa; assembly: GCA_028455895.1. Lineage (NCBI taxonomy): Eukaryota > Viridiplantae > Streptophyta > Magnoliopsida > Myrtales > Myrtaceae > Rhodomyrtus > Rhodomyrtus tomentosa. The sequence continues at coordinate 38,415,557 of JAPCWY010000003.1, read as the reverse complement.
CTTCATTTTTTTCTTCTTTGCCGACAACCCCCTTCAACCGAGTGAATCTCCTCCTTCCGTCGTCATTTTTCGCGACCACCACACCCCCACCGGCAGCCACCGTCCCCAGCCACTCGTCGCCGTCGCCTGGACCCCGGCCGAGCCGCCGTCGCCGCCGTTTCGCCGAAGAAAACCCACGGCCGAACGTCCCCTGTTTTCGGGTCAGGCGACCCGAGGACTTCGCGGTCTTCTCCGGCCGCCACGGCCGCCACCGACGCCGACCACCACCACCCAGCTAACCCCCGACCTCCCCTCGACCGATCCCACCCCTCGTCGCCGACCGTCAGCCGCCGGAACCGCCGGAATCCGGCCCGAAAATCTCGGTGCTCTGTTTTTGAAACCGGGTTGTTCCGGTCTTCGTTCGGCCGCCACCGTCGCCGCCGTACCACACCGCCGCCGCCAAACGACTCCCCTGAGTCTCCTCTACCGCCACCCAGCTCAGCTCCGCCGGTCGCCGCGCGTGGCCGCCGGAAACCGCCGCCGACCGAGAGCCCTGTTTCGGCGCAAAAACAGGGTAGCCACTGTTCGCGGCTATCCGCCGTCGCCGGCCGCCTTCCGCCGCCGTCCACCTGTCACGGCCGACTCCCACTAACCCCTAGGTGAGCCTCCGACCCTTGGCCGGCCTTGTCCCGGCCCGTGTCGCCGGAAAACGGCCAAAAACCGTGAAGTGTCGGTTGAATATTCTGGTTTCTCACTGTTGCAGGCTGCCGGCCGCCGCTCGCCGGAGCTCCGCCGCCGGCCACCTGTTCCGGCGACCTCGCCGGACTCCTACGGGGTGTCGCCGAAGTTTGAGCCCAACCCGCCGCGCGATAAACCTTAGTTTTATCGCCGCCGCCGCCGCCGCCGCCGCCGTCGCCGATCGAGCTAACTCAAATTGTGAGTTGACTCTAAACCTTGGTTAGGGCGCTAATTGCGCTTAGGATTAGTCTGTTTTATTTATTTAGTTAATTAATTATTTATTTATTAATTATTTATTTATTTAAAAAAAAAATATTTCGATCGGGACCGGTTTAGATAGAAACCATGGTTAGGATACATGGTCGATCGATTATTTGTCTGTGGTAATTTAGCAATTAATTGATTAATTGAGTTGCTCGCGAGTGAGTGACAGGTTAGAGACGAGCGAACAATTGATTGCTATAATTTGACTGAGAATTAAGATTTCTAATATGAATTGAGCTTGAAATTGCCGGGTTAAGATGATTACTCGAGAGTGAGTGGATTGCTTGATTGGTTTGTTTGCCTGGCTGAAAAGTTCAATTGGGAATCTTGTGGGCCTTGGGGCCGAGTTGATTGTATTTCTTGTGGATTTTGGCGTTAATCCAAGATAATCAATGAATTGATTGCCGAGTGCAATTTGTGTGGTCATTAAAAGGGTCAATGACGCTACCTGGCAAGTTCGCTTTGTACCGTGGGTACTTGTACCGTACAGATTGTATGAAAATTTGCGACTTGTCAGAAGCACGACAATCCATGCCCCGTGCCAGTCGTACGGTTTTAAGGGATTATCGGATGCCGATCGCAGCTTGTGAAGGACCGAAGCTCCTTTTTAAGGAATGCCTACTCGCAGTGCCGTGCCGGGTGCACTGGATACACTGCTTGTAGTAGCCGTCGCTGAGAGGGTAAAGTGGACGTAGCCTGGTTTTGCCAGAAGAGTGCGGGATCGCACTATTGATGTATTTATCACGCCAGTCGCGTGGGTCATTGATTAATAATAAACTTGTGTATGCCTGAGTGGTTGTACTTCTGTTGGTGGTAGATTTGTCAGACTTGTTATGATTGATATATTTATATATATATCTGTTGTTATCTTGTGATCTTTTTGTGGCACTTAGGATGTTCTGGGCGAATCATTGTCCTAACCGAGATTAGGCTTGATTCACTGAGATTCATTTCTCACCCCGTCGCGGGACAATTGTTTTTCAGGTCCGAAGTAATGGAAAGACCGGTGCGGTTCGGCACCCCCACTGACTCATCACTTGATATCAGTCTCCATCCGGTACCAGGTACGGACCAGATGTGGGAGCGTCACATCACGACGATATGGGTTGATGAAGGGATGCCACATCTGGTGGCACATCTCTTTAAAGCCTGGTATCTTCGTGATGGGATGGATCTCTTCGGTCCGCTTCGAGGATTTGAGGGGCCACCTCTACAGGGGGTCCCTAATATCCCCGCTTGGGACCCGATGGATATTGATACACCTGATGGGGAAGTGATGGACCCCGCGCCTGATATGGAGCTCGATCTCGAGCCTGAGCAATCGGTAGCCCCCTCTGTGCGTTCTAGCCAGAGTTCTTGTGATGACCCAAATGACCCGGCTCCCCCGTTTGATTATTACGACACGGATGTCGAGTCTTCCCAGTAGTGGGTTAGGGCCTTTTTGTAGTCAGGGAACTGTGGTTATTTTTGTGGGGATACTGTTTTGGGATAGATGAGAGTTAACCTTACCTGACTCCTGTATCTTTTTGTGAGTCCTAGAGGGCCACCCCGAAGCATGGGGTTGTATTTATCAGTTGATGGCTCTGTAAGGTTATGAATCATCTATTCTCATCAGCCTTTTGTATTTTGCAATCTGGCTTTACTTTCTATCTATCCCATGTGTTTTTATTGAATGGAAGATGGTACGTTCCGCTTGCGCAATATAAGCTTAGGTCGATAGCAATTGCCTGGGATGCTATCTATTATGACCTGGTGGCGATTTGGCAAGGGATGTCGCGGGCTCGAGAGTCGGGACGTGACAATTTCCATCTGCCATGGGTATAGGGTTGATCGTGAGAGCAAGACGAATGGCACTGTTGACAGCCTTTTATGAGCCTAAAAAAACTGTACCAAACTTGCTATGAGTTTGCCCCTAAAAACAACATAAAGTCCTACCGAATCGTTTTGTTTGTACTATGTATCAAACGACGTTGACCAACACAGGATGTTAACTAAGCACCACCAAATCAAGACAAACAAACCAGGATGTTGAATTCAAATCAGTGGACACAAACAAAACCAAATCGGCAGTGATATGTATCAAATGATGTTGACCAGAATTTTTCCACAAATCGGCAGTGATATGTTTGACCAGAATTTTTCCACGAGACATCAAAGCAGGATGTGGAATTCCATCGAATAAACGCCACCAAATCAAGACAAACAGAGGATGAAGCCAAAAAAACCATTCAAAAGAAATTTTACGAACAGTAGCGCTGCACAAGGCTACCACACAAACTTTGACCAACAAGTGCTTACACCGATATAAAGCGAGGGCTAGCTGACCCCGCTCAATTGCCGCCGTATTCAAGCCTTGGCGTGCCGTATTCTCAAGAAACAAACTATCATGCCTCGCACCCCAACCACGGGCGCGCGACACCCTGCAAACGTACTCTTGAGTCCCGAAAATCATATAGCGAGAGGTGCATAATGAAAGAATCATGCGGAAACGATATCATATACTCCTCCGTACAAACATACATATGAACTTGGATGGCGAGAACATAACATATATACATAACATTACATGGGTCCGTACAAAAGTGCAGGTGATCCAATCCTGCAAATGGCCTGGGCAATGGGACTAAAACAAAAGATAACTAAAATAAGTCCCCAAAAGAAACAGACCGATGAGGTCAACAGAAGCAAAACGACTAAAAGCGGGAAACCCTTAGGTCGAACCGTTGGAATTGTCGGTCTACTCAGCATCCTTTGTATGCTCGTAGTCGGAAAAGGTCTCGGAACGCACATCTTCAGTGTCCTTCATCGTGTCGTCCCACTACTCGTCATTTGAGATGTCGATCTTAATCACCTCAACTGTGTCATCCAAGGTAGAGGTATTCTCGGGTATGTTCCTCGAGCCAGCTACAGGCCCATCAATCTCTATTAAATCTCGAGTGGGATGGCACCAACCAGGATTAACCTTATGAGGTACCTCTGTGGCCTTCAGCGAACCAGTGGCGACATCACCTACCCTACGAAACCAAGCCTGAAATCTGTGTGGTTTCCAGTTCTTACCACCATCGTCGACCGAAATCACTGCACACTTCCTAACATAAGCTGTACCCCTACCATCCGAAAACTCATCAAAATAAGTCGTCATCTCTTTAGGGTCACCTTGTTGGGTCGGCAGCATCCTCACGGCTTAGGATATGGAAATATGGTCCCACGACAGGGTGAGATTTACATCTCAGTAAGACAGGTCCTAACCCTAGGTTAGGCTAACAGTACACCTAGATGAATGCAAACGATGAACAAGAATATTCATTTAGCAATATAATGCATTCATCAGTCAATATGCCACTGCGATGCAAGCATTCATCAATCACACTGTAATAACACCATAACATATTAGTAAAGTCAGACATGATGATACTAAATCAAGCCACAGATTTCACCCTTCTAACTTCCTCAAATTCACGCTCGCGTTTAAAACGCCTCAGGTTCGGTCCGCGTAATCATATCTCAGACCATCCAATTGACAAATCCGCGTAAACGAATTAGGTTTTCAAATTCATTTTAGGCCTGTGTCGACGTATATCAAATTCCGTCCCGTGTCTCAACGCATTAGGACATTGGCCATTTCAACCCCGCGTCTCAACGCATCAGGGTACCAACCGTCACAACCCCACGTTACAATACCTCAGGGTAACACAAGTCCTCATGCATGCTAGATATCATTTCAAATCAAACTTCATAATCAAGTACAAGCTCACGTATCGAGCTAGATAACTATGGTTTGCAAGGCAATCAATTTCATCACTTACAAAAGGCAATCAATTCATGGCATATGTATTAAGTAAGCATTCAAGCAATCATCCATCCATCGTGACGAACATTGGACAATTATGCCATAACTCACGAAAACTAACTCAATCCGCACCCAAATTACCCAGTAGAGTTCAATCCTCCTAGACAAGATTTTGAAACTTCTTACCTTGTACTAAAATCAACAATATTCCTCTTCCAAATACTTCCAAGATTCGGCCCCAATGACTCCCAAACAGGGCAGCGCACAACCCTAAGGAATTCAATCAATTTTTCAACTTTTCTCACTTAATTCACCAATCCACGGAGCGTAAACCTCAATAACAAATTGACATTCTAATACGTCTCTACAATGAAATTTGAGCTCAATTCCATCAGGAACAGGCCCCAAAGTAAAGTGATTTAACAAAATAACGATATAGTGCATCGGTGCTTTACTTTATCGCAGTCGATTAGGCCATAACCCAACTTTTCGAGATATTCCACCTTCCGGCTGCTTTATAGCCATACTTGCTCCTGCCACTTACTAGATGGAAATGTGAATGAACCGGAATTGTATACGCGAAGAACTATTTGCGAATCAATGATGCTTGGATAGCAGAAAATGCAGGTTTCTTGAAAAACAACACACCAAGTGTCCTTTGACCTTTGGGTGCAACAAAATTTTTCAGGAAAAACTAAAATTCAGACATCAACATCAACAATACCTTTATTCAAACTAGTTGAGGTCAGCGATCGATTAAACCCAAAATATCATAAAAACAAAAATAAAAGCAGAATCAAGTAAAGGAAAAGAGATAAATTTATAAAAATAAATAAATAAATATATCTATCTATACACTACCCCTCTACAACACTAATAACCTTCCTCCACTTCGTCATAAGTCAAATTGTATGCCAATCTCTTTTTCACTCCATTAAATCTTGTTTTACTGCTTTCCCCGAGTAAATTTCGGTTGTCCTCTTGCTTTCTTCGTATTATACTCTCGATAGCAAAATTCTGTTCGTACCGATGCATCTAAAGGTATTCAGAGGATATGCCCAAACCATCTCAATCTATGCTCTCTCATCTTTTCCGCCACCGATTCTACTCCAACTTTTCGTCGAATCTCTTCATTCCTTATCTTATACATCATTGTATGACCAAACATCCATCTTAATATCCTCATTTCCGCTGCTTCCATTTTATACTCATGTTTCTTTTGTGTTGATCAACATTCAGCTCCGTATAACATAACAGATCTGAATACTGCTCTATAAAATTTTCATTTTAACCTAAAAGAAATTTTGCGATCATACAAAATTTCAATGCATTACGTCATTTCATCCAACCTGCTACGATTCTATGGCTTATATCCTCATCAATTTCTCTCTCTTTTTGCAATATGATCCCAGATATTTAAATGTATCTTTCTTGTGTACCTCTTGTCCGAGTATATTTACGGCTTCTTGATCCCATCTTTCTACCATGTCAAACTCACACTTCAAGTATTCCGTCTTACTTCGACTTAGCGTAAATCTTTTAGATTCTAACGTGCTTCTCCATATTTCTAACTTAGCGTTAACCTCAGCCCTAGTCTCATCAATAAATATAATATCATTTGCAAATAGCATACACCGCAAATACCATCTTGAATATATTTTGTTAGCTCATCCATAATTAGGGCAAAAAGTTAAGGGCTCAAAGCAGAACCTTAGTGTAAGCATACTGTGATTGAAAAATAAGATAAATGTCAATTTCTATTAAATAGCAGACGCAGGTACATGAGAAATTACCTCACCATTCATCCAGGGCACCAGATCTATGATACAACAGAGTTTCTCCCGTAATCTCAATGCCAGAGTTCTCATGATTCACAGGAACCCTCCTCCTACACATGCCAATCCTGATATTATGATACTGAAATTTATTGGCAACCATCCAGAGCAAACATTCCTTCAATGCTCGTACCGGTTGCCAAAGAGTGCGCATTGAATCTCTGCCTCCTCATACGTAAGAGGAATGAGCAAACATTCCTTCATTCCTTCAATGGTGCTAGTCTTCTTGAGGTCGCCCATGGTGTCATCCTCGTTGCAAACTTCGCCCTCGTCTTCTTCCCTAACCGGTCGTTCAGCGTTCGTCGAACGAGAGCTCTTTCAAAGCAAAGTGAAGAGAGAGGGGAGAGAGCGCGTCACGTGAGGGAGGGAAAGAGGCTACTTTTAGGCGATGACAATTTTTTTTTTTTTTTAATGCATCTGTCCGCCGTCGATAGGAATTGAGGATAAAAAAAAAAAGAATTATGATCGCCTAAAAGTGGCCACTTTGCTTTATGTAATAGTATTATACATACGTGACATTTCAAATGCCATACATACATCAATTTTCAATTATTCAGTCAATCTAATTTTCTATTATTACTAAGGTACATTTTTTTTTTATTTTACTATGCTATGTTTGATTTAGCACCATCAAATCTACAACATTATGAGGAAATCATTGAGAATCAATGGCAATCCTTTTTATATATATATTGATGTGGATAAGGTCGCGATCTTCGAATGACGCTGATGAGGTTGTGATTTATGCAGTCAATATAGATAAAGTTATGATTTACGTAATATTGCCCGATATTGCGTAATATTACGTAATATTTATCTTTGGGCAATAGTATAATTTTGATGATATTTTTGTAATTTTACAGTTTTATAGTCAATTATAAAAGGGTGTTTTGGGGTTTTGAACATTCAGATTATTCATAACATTATCAAATTTCGAAGTTTCTCTCTAGGCAAGGATTTGCTTATTTCTTTAATTGAACGCTGCGTCAGTTGATATCAGAGCCTATGACAACTAGCGGTGGTCATGACGATGATCAAAAGACCAGAGCCCCTATCCGTGAAGCGTAGTAGACTGGAGCCCCTATCCTTAGGGACGAAGCACGGGAGACTAGAGCCCCTTTCTTGGGACGAAACGCTGTAACATTTGGAGCAGCGTTTAATGGAACGCATAGATCAACGAATTGACCTTGTACTTCATCGTATCAAGCAGCGATTTAAAGAATTAGCATATTGATTTGAAGGTCTTGGCGTTGATGTGAACCGGAATCGGCGAAATGACAGAAGTCCGGGTGCAGATCTTACTCACGGTGACCATGTCGACAGGCTTGTTCTTATCCGCAAGCAGAATAACCCTTTATTTTCTTTCAACGAAGGATGTGCTTGTTATGGAGGTAGAAATCGATATGGAGGATTTGGAAGGGGATATGATGGAAGACGACGTTACAACAATCTTGAAAGTAATGACTTTAAACTAAAAGTTTATATCCCTTATTTTGATGGAAGTATAGGAATAAAAAAATTTCTGGTTTGGATTGCTAGTATTGAAAAATTCTTCGATTATATGAAGATCCCTAGTGAGAAACATGTGCGATTAGTAGCATGTAGATTGTGTGCGTCTATATGGTGGGAGAAATTGCAAAATATGAGGAAACAAGAAGAAAAAGAAAAAGTGCAAACTTAACATAGAATGAATGTCACGTCCCAACTCTCGAGCCCGCGACATCCCTTGCCAAATCGCCACCAGGTCATAATAGATAGCGTCCCAGGCAATTGCTATCGACCTAAGCTTATATTGCGCCAGCGGAACGTACCATCTTCCATTCAAATAAAATCATATGGGATAGATAGAAAGTAAAGCCAGATTGCAAAATACGAAAGGCTGATGAGAATAGATGATTCATAACCTTATAGAGCCATCAACTGATAAATACAACCCCATGCTTCGGGGTGGCCCTCTAGGACTCACAAAAAGATACAGGAGTCAGGTAAGGTTAACTCTCATCTATCCCAAAACAGTATTCCCCACAAAAACAACCACAGTTCCCTGACTACAAAAAGGCCCTAACCCTCTACTGGGAAGACTCAACATCCGTGTCGTAATAGTCAACCGGGGGAGCCGGGTCATTTGGATCATCACAAGAACTCTGGCTAGAACGCACAGAGGGGGCTGCCGGTTGCTCAGGCTCGAGATCGAGCTCCATATCAGGCGCGGGGTCCATCACTTCCCCATCAGGTGTATCAATATCCATCGGGTCCCAAGCGGGGATATTAGGGACCCCCTGTAGAGGTGGCCCCTCAAATCCTCGAAGCGGACCGAAGAGATCCATCCCATCACGAAGATACCAGGCTTTAAAGAGATGTGCCACCAGATGTGGCATCCCTTCATCAACCCATATCGTCGTGATGTGACGCTCCCACATCTGGTCCGTACCTGGTACCGGATGGAGACTGATATCAAGTGATGAGTCAGTGGGGGTGCCGAACCGCACCGGTCTTTCCATTACTTCGGACCTGAAAAATTTGTCCCGCGACGGGGTGAGAAATGAATCTCAGTGAATCAAGCCTAATCTCGGTTAGGACAATGATTCGCCCAGAACGTCCAAAGTACCACAAAAAGATCACAAGATAACAACGGATATATAAATATATAAATATATCAATCATAATAAGTCTGACAAATCTACCACCAACAGAAATACAACCACTGAGGCATACACAAGTTCATTATTAATCAATGACCCACGCGACTGCCGTGATAAATACATCAATAGTGCGATCCCGCACTCTTCTGGCAAAACCAGGCTACGTCCACTTTACCCTCTCAGCGACAGCTACTACAAGCAGTGTATCCAGTGCACCCGGCACGGCACTGCGAGTAGGCATTCCTTAAAAAGGAGCTTCGGTCCTTCACAAGCTGCGACCGGCATCCGATAATCCCTTAAAACCGTACGACTGGCACGGGGCATGGATTATCGTGCTTCTGACAAGTCGCAAATTTTCATACAATCAGTACGGTACAAGTACCCATGGTACAAAGCGAACTTGCCAGGTAACGTCATTGACCCTTTAAATGACCACACAAATTGCACTCAGCAATCAATTCATTGATTATCTTGGATTAACGTCAAAATCCACAGGAAATACAATCAACTCGGCCCCAAGGCCCATAAGATTCCCAATTGAACTTTTCAGCCAGGCAAACAAACCAATCAACCAATCCACTCACTCTCGAGTAACCCACTTAACCCGGTAAATTCAAGCTCAATTCATATTAGAAATCTTAATTCTTAGTCAAATTATAGCAATCAATCGTTCGTTCGTCTCTAACCTGTCACTCACTCGCGAGTAACTCAATCAAACAATTAATTGCTAAATTACCACAAATAACCACAGACAAATAATCGATCGATCATGTATCCTAACCATGGTTTCTATCTAAACCGGTCCCGATCGAAATATTTTTTATATATATATATAAAATTAATTAAATAAATAATTACATAAATAAATAAATAATTAAAACAGACTAATCCTAAGCACAATTAGCGCCCTAACCAAGGTTTAGGGTCAACTCACTATTTGAGTTAGCTCGATCGGCGACGACGGCGGCGGCGGCGGCGGCGGCGGCGGCGACGGCGGCGGCGACGATAAAACTAAGGTTTATCGCGCGGCGAATCGAGCTCAAACTTCGGTGACACCCCGTGGGAGTCCGGCGAGGTCGCCGGAACAGGTGGCCGGCGGCGGAGCTCCGGCGAGCGGCGGCCGGCAGCCTGCAACAGTGAGAAACCAGAGTATTCAACCGGCAATTCACGGTTTTTGGCCGTTTTCCGGCGACACGGGCTGGGACAAGGCCGGCCAGGGGTCGGGGGCTCACCTAGGGGTCAGTGGGGGTCGGCCGGGACAGGTGGGCGGCGGCGGAAGGCGGCCGGCGACGGCGGACAGCCGCGATCAGTGGCTGTCCTGCTGTCGCCCGAAACAGGGCTCTCGGTCGGCGACGATTTTCGGCGGCCACGCTCGGCGACCGGCGGAGCTGGGCTGGGTGGCGGTAGAGGAGACTCAGGGGAGTCGTCTGGCGGTGGCGGTGTGGTACGGCGGCAACGGTGGCGGCCGAAACGAAGACCGGAACAACCCGGTTCAAAAACAGAGTACCGAGACTTTCGGGCCGGATTCCGGCGACTCCGGCGGCAGACGGTCGGTGACGAGGGGTGGGATCGGTCGAGGGGGAGTCGGGGGTTAGCTGGGTGGTGGTGGTCGGCGTCGGTGGTCGCCGCCGTGGCGGCCGGAGGAGGCCGCGGAGCCCTCGGTTCCCCTGACCCGAAACAGGGGACGCTCGACCGGGTGGTTTACTTCGGCGAAACGGCGGCGGGGGCGGCTCGGCCGGGGTCCAGGCGAGTGGCTGGGGACGGTGGCTGTCGGTGGGGGTGTGGTGGTCGCGAAAAATGGCCACGAACGGAGGAGGAATCGATCGGCCAAGGGAGCTCTCGGGCAAGAGAAGAGAAAAAAAAGAAAGAAGAAGAAGAGAAGAAGACAACAGCAGAAAGAAGAAGAAGGAAGCAGCAGAGGCGCGCACGTTGGGCAGAACAATGGAGGGCCCACCTTGACTTTGAAGACCAAAATTTAATTTCTTTTGTCTTATATGAATGAATTATTGGGGGGGCAAAATGGTAATTTTGGCGCGCCGGGACTGAAACGAAATTTTTGGTGTACTGATCGAAGGGTAATTTCGACAATTTCACTGGTCAAGCTCGATCAGAGTTAAGCTCGTTTGCAAAAACGGCAATTTAAAAATCGCCGCGGATTAATTTCGAAACTCAATTCGAAATAATCTAAAGTTCGGAATTCGTCCAAATTTTCGTCTTTTCAGTCCTTATAGTCCAAAATGGGCGTCGATTATGACTATACATTCATATCATTTAATCGACTCCCGGCACTTACAAGGGTTGAATTTCCAGGGCGTCACAACTCTCCCCCACTTAGGAAATTTCGTCCTCGAAATTACAGCACAGTTCTAATTACTCAAAAAGAGAAGGATAACTAAGCTTCATAACTTCTTCGTTCTCCCAAGTAGCTCCTTCTGTGCCATGGTGTTGCCAAACCACCTTGACTAACGGAATTGTCTTGGATCGCAGTACCTGCTCTTTTCTGTCCACGATCCTGACTGGTCGTTCCACATATGACGCCCGTTCATCCAAATCAATTTCTTCGTAACTCAGCACATGAGCAGGGTCTGGCTCATACTTCCTCAACATCGACACATGAAAAACATTATGCACTTGAGCCAGTCTAGGCGGCAATGCGAGTCGATAAGCCAAAATTCCAATCCGTTCTAAAATTTCAAATGGTCCAACGTACCTCGGGCTCAGCTTTCCTTTCCTGCCAAAACGGGATGTTCCTCTCATAGGTGACACTTTCAAAAACACATGGTCGCCTACTTGAAATTCCAAAGGTCTGCGCCTTTTATCAGCATAACTCTTCTGGCGACTCTGAGCTGTCTTTAATCTATCTCTAATCACTTTAATTGCTTCCATCGACTATTCTACTAACTCAGGGCCAGTTATCTTCCTTTCCCCAACCTCATCCCAACAGACTGGTGTCCTGCAAGCCCTACCATACAAGGCCTCAAAAGGTGTCATCCTAATACTCTGTTGGTAGCTGTTATTATAGGCAAATTCAACCAAATGTAAATGTTCCTCCCAATTACCTCTGAAATCGAGAACACATGCTCTCAACATGTCCTCCAAGGTCTGAATCGTTCTTTCAGACTGACCATCTGTCTGTGGATGATAAGCTGTACTAAATTGCAGCTTCGTTCCTAGAGCAGTTTGTAGACTCTTCCAAAATGTAGCGGTGAATTTAGGATCTCGATCAGAAGTGATCGTCACTGGCACACCATGCAACCTTACAATATGCCTCACATACAACTCAGCGTATCTGTCTAAAGAAAAGTCCTTTCTTACTGGAATAAAATGCGCTGACTTCGTTAGTCTATCCACCACGACCCAAATTGAATCATGCCCTCGCTGACTCCTCGGCAAACCCATCACGAAATCCATCGTGATATGCTCCCATTTCCACTCTGGAATTTCCAAAGGTTGTAGTAGTCCTCCAGGTTTGCAATGCTGCGCCTTGACCTGCTGGCAGGTCAAACATTTAGCCACATGTTTGGCTGTATCAGTTTTCATACCATTCCATCAGTAATGTTGTTTCAAATTCTGATACATCTTTGTACTCCCAGGATGAATACTATAACTACTACGATGTGCTTCTGATAAAATCTCCTCCTTTAAATTTTCATCCTCCGGCACAACCAACCGTCCTCTAAATTTAAGTATCCCATCCTCCGCTATTTGGAAATCGACTCTTCGTTTGGTTGGATCACCTTGCAGGATCTTCCGGATAAAAGGGTCTGTGGACTGCAAGGCCTTAATTTTTACTTGCACTTCTGGCTCGATTCTCAAGATAGCCACGAGACTCGACAGCTGGCTTATCTCCAGTTTAAAGTCTGAGTCTCTTAATTGCTCAAGTAATCGCCACTCCTGCACCTGCAACTGAGCAATCACTGATTTTCTACTCAGGGCATCAGCAACCTTATTCGCCTTACCAGGATGATACAGGATCTCACAGTCATAGTCTTTTAATAACTCCATCCATCGGCGCTGTCTCATGTTCAACTCCCTTTGAGAGAACAGGTATTTCAAACTCTGATGGTCGGTGTATACCTGAAAACTTTCCCCAATCAAATAGTGTCTCCAGATCTTCAAGGCAAACACAACCGCAGCTAACTCCAGGTCGTGTGTGGGATAATTCAACTCGTGTGGTCTCAACTGACGGGACGCATACGCTACCACCCTGCCATGCTGCATCAAAACACAGCCCAGTCCCCTACGCGAAGCATCACTATAAATTTCATAACCACCAGGACCAGACGGAATTGTCAGAACAGGAGCCGTAGTTAGCCTATGCTTAAGCTCTTGGAAACTACGCTCGCACTTGTCCGTCCATTGAAACTTCGTATCTTTCTTCAGCAATTTAGTCAAAGGCGAGGCTATAGCTGAGAATCCTTCCACAAATCGCCTGTAATAACCTGCCAAACCCAAGAAACTTCTGATTTCTGTAGCAGTTGTCGGTCTCGACCAGTTAATAACTGCCTCAATTTTAATCGGATCCACAGCAATACCTTCACTCGAAACTACGTGGCCTAAGAATGCCACTCTAGCTAACCAAAACTCACACTTACTGAATTTAGCGTATAGTTGATGCGTTCTCAGAGTTTCCAGAACTATTCTCAAGTGTTGCTCATGATCTTCAGAGCTCTTCGAGTACACTAGGATATCATCTATGAAAACAATCACAAAGCAATCCAGAAACTCCTTGAACACTCTATTCATCAGATCCATAAAAGCAGCAGGAGCATTCGTCAAACCAAACGGCATCACTGTGAACTCGTAATGCCCATAACGTGTTCTAAATGCCGATTTCGGTATATCCTCTATGCTGATTCTCAACTGATGGTATCCCGTCCGTAGATCAATTTTTGAAAATATAGATGCTCTCTGCAGCTGATCGAACAAATCGTCAATCCTTGGCAGTGGGTACTTATTCTTGATCGTCACCTGATTCAACTGCCTATAGTCAATACACAGTCTCAAAGACCCATCCTTTTTCTTGACGAACAAGACAGGCGCTCCCCATGGCGAGGCACTAGGGCGAATGAATCCCTTGTCTAACAACTCCTGCATTTGAACCTTAAGTTCTTTCAATTCTGATAACGCCATTCTATATGGCGCCTTAGAAATCGGCTCTGTCCCCGGAGCTAATTCTATCACAAACTCGATTTCTCTTTCTGGTGGTAAACCAGGTAATTCTTGGGGGAAAACATCTGGAAACTCACATACAATCACAATATCCTCCAATTTCAATTCTTTAGCAGATGTATCTTCCACAGAAGCCAAATAACCTTGGCACCCATCTCCCAACAATCGAGTCGCCTCTAACGACGATATCATCACAGTCGAGGTTCCTCCTCGATTATCCAAAAATTCATAACTACTGTCATCCATCGGATTAAACCGTATTATCTTATTAAAGCAGTCCATTGTGGCTCTTTGCTTTACCAACCAATCCATTCCCACAATCAAGTCAAAATCGTACATTTCTAGCACAATCAAATCTATCTTACTCTCATGGCCATCCACCACTAGTCTGCAATCAGGACAACTCACTGTAGCCACTACTTTATCTTTCAATGGCGTAGATACATTAAGCACAATTTCCAAAAGTATCAAGTTCAATTCAGATAATTTAACAAACTGATCTGCAACAAACGAATGAGTGGCGCCCGGATCAAATAAGGCATATGCTACTTGGTCATGCAAGAGGACCGTACCTGTAACAGTCGGCGAATCCTTCGCCGCTTCCCGAGTGACTGCAAAAACCCTTCCTTGTGCCGGCGGGCGATTCTGGAAGTTTGACGGTACAGATCCTCTAGACTGTCCTCCCTGCTGGGGTTGTGCCTGTCCACCTTGTCTCTGCGGGCAGTCCCTCACCTGATGGCCCAGCTGGCCACAACCAAAACAGGCACCATCTCGATACGGGCACAAACCAGGCCCATGCCTCTGTCGACACAAGCTGCACACCTCATTCTGACGAAATGCCGGCTTACTAATCGCCCCTCGGCGATTTGGTGGGATGTGACTCCGGTTGTTAAACATGGGTTTCTTCCCTTGTCTCCTATCGAATCTGTTTGGGGAAACAAATCGTGATCCAGATGCAGTAGCCCTTTCAGACAAGTCCCGCTCCACTATCAACGCCCTCGCGTAGATATCATCATAATCTTGAAGGTCAAGCGGGGCCAGGGCACTCTTAATCTCGGGCTTCAATCCGTCCTTGAATCTTCTAGCCCTATCCTCCGGATCCTCAATCATTCTCGGAGCATACTTAGATAGTTCAGAAAACTTTGCCTCGTACTGGTCAATAGTCATCTGATTCTGACGGAGGCGGAAAAATTCAGCCATCTTTTGCTCCCTAGCTGTCCTCGAAAAGTATTTATTATTGAAAACTTCTACAAAAGTATTCCATACTGGAATTGTACATTCTGGAAAAGTTCTACCCTTGACAGCTCTCCACCACGTACTAGCATTCCCTTCAAGTTGATAGACTGCCAGAGTAACTTTATCCCTATCTGAGCATCTCAGCAAATCGAATGCTTTCTCCATCCCTTCGACCCATCGAGTAGCAGCTTCAGGGTCTCCACTTCCAGTGAATTGGGGTGGTTTCAATTTAAGAAACTGTTCCACCAGCTTTTGAGCTCTACGCTCCTCACTGTCATATATAGGTAGGGGATTCACCGACGGAACAGCAACTGGAATAGCAGATGAAGTCCCAGCAGCAGCGACAGTAGCTGCGGCTTGATTCCTTACTTGATGTCCCATCAAATCTCCAATAGTACCTAAGGCTTGCATGACTTCAGCCATTGTCGGTTCCCTTCCAGTAGGTCCTGAAGATTCTGCAGCAGAGGTTGCAGTAGGGGGTGCAATAGGGGACACTGTAGGCCGTACTCTTTCAGCATCGACCAATTCTTCCACCGGCCTTAAAGGCCTCCTTCGAGGTGCTCGGGGTGCTCTTCTACCACGTCCGCTCATTTTGCAGTAAAAGATGAAGTCCTGCTTACCACAGAGCAAAACGTGGTCAGATAAAGTCCTGCTTCGAGGTGCTCGGAAGTAATGGAAAGACCGGTGCGGTTCGGCACCCCCACTGACTCATCACTTGATATCAGTCTCCATCCGTACCTGGTACCGGATGGAGACTGATATCAAGTGATGAGTCAGTGGGGGTGCCGAACCGCACCGGTCTTTCCATTACTTCCGACCTGAAAAATTTGTCTCGCGACGGGGTGAGAAATGAATCTCAGTGAATCAAGCCTAATCTCGGTTAGGACAATGATTCGCCCAGAACGTCCAAAGTACCACAAAAAGATCACAAGATAACAACGGATATATAAATATATAAATATATCAATCATAACAAGTCTGACAAATCTACCACCTACAGAAATACAACCACTGAGGCATACACAAGTTCATTATTAATCAATGACCCACGCGACTGCCGTGATAAATACATCAATAGTGCGATCCCGCACTCTTCTGGCAAAACCAGGCTACGTCCACTTTACCCTCTCAGCGACGGCTACTACAAGCAGTGTATCCAGTGCACCCGGCACGGCACTGCGAGTAGGCATTCCTTAAAAAGGAGCTTCGGTCCTTCACAAGCTGCGACCGGCATCCGATAATCCCTTAAAACCGTACGACTGGCACGGGGCATGGATTATCGTGCTTCTGACAAGTCGCAAATTTTCATACAATCAGTACGGTACAAGTACCCACGGTACAAAGCGAACTTGCCAGGTAACGTCATTGACCCTTTAAATGACCACACAAATTGCACTCAGCAATCAATTCATTGATTATCTTGGATTAACGTCAAAATCCACAGGAAATACAATCAACTCGGCCCCAAGGCCCATAAGATTCCCAATTGAACTTTTCAGCCAGGCAAACAAACCAATCAACCAATCCACTCACTCTCGAGTAACCCACTTAACCCGGTAAATTCAAGCTCAATTCATATTAGAAATCTTAATTCTTAGTCAAATTATAGCAATCAATCGTTCGCTCGTCTCTAACCTGTCACTCACTCGCGAGTAACTCAATCAAATAATTAATTGCTAAATTACCACAAATAGCCACAGACAAATAATCGATCGACGATGTATCCTAACCATGGTTTCTATCTAAACCGGTCCCGATCGAAATATTTTTTTTTATATATAAAATTAAATAAATAAATAATTACATAAATAAATAAATAATTAAAACAGACTAATCCTAAGCGCAATTAGCGCCCTAACCAAGGTTTAGGGTCAACTCACTATTTGAGTTAGCTCGATCGGCGACGACGGCGGCGGCGGCGGCGGCGGCGGCGGCGGCGACGACGATAAAACTAAGGTTTATCGTGCGGCGAATCGAGCTCAAACTTCGGTGACACCCCGTGGGAGTCCGGCGAGGTCGCCGGAACAGGTGGCCGGCGGCGGAGCTCCGGCGAGCGGCGGCCGGCAGCCTGCAACAGTGAGAAACCAGAGTATTCAACCGGCAATTCACGGTTTTTGGCCGTTTTCCAGCGACACGGGCCGGGACAAGGCCGGCCAGGGGTCGGGGGCTCACCTAGGGGTCAGTGGGGGTCGGCCGGGACAGGTGGGCGGCGGCGGAAGGCGGCCGGCGACGGCGGACAGCCGCGATCAGTGGCTGTCCTGCTGTCGCCCGAAACAGGGCTCTCAGTCGGCAACGATTTCCGGCGGCCACGCGCGGCGACCGGCGGAGCTGGGCTGGGTGGCGGTAGAGGAGACTCAGGGGAGTCGTCTGGCGGTGGCGGTGTGGTACGGCGGCGACGGTGGCGGCCGAAACGAAAATCGGAACAACCCGGTTCAAAAATAGAGTACCGAGACTTTCGGGCCGGATTCTAGCGACTCCGGCGACGGACGGTCGGTGACGAGGGGTGGGATCGGTCGAGGGGGAGTCGGGGGTTAGCTGGGTGGTGGTGGTCGGCGTCGGTGGCGGCCGTGGCGGCCGGAGGAGGCCGCGGAGCCCTCGGTTCCCCTGACCCGAAACAGGGGACGCTCGACCGGGTGGTTTACTTCGGCGAAACGGCGGCGGCGGCGGCTCGGCCGGGGTCCAGGCGACGGCGGCGAGTGGTTGGGGACGGTGGCTGCCGGTGGGGGTGTGGTGGTCGCGAAAAATGGCCACGAACGGAGGAGGAATCGATCGGCCAAGGGAGCTCTCGGGCAAGAGAAGAGAAAAAAAAGAAAGAAGAAGAAGAGAAGAAGACAACAGCAGAAAGAAGAAGAAGGAAGCAGCAGAGGCGCGCACGTTGGGCAGAACAATGGAGGGCCCACCTTGACTTTGAAGACCAAAATTTAATTTCTTTTGTCTTATATGAATGAATTATTGGGGGGGCAAAATGGTAATTTTGGCGCGCCGGGACTGAAATGAAATTTTTGGTGTACTGATCGAAGGGTAATTTCGGCAATTTCACTGGTCAAGCTCGATCAGGGTTAAGCTCGTTTGCAAAAACGGCAATTTAAAAATATCTGCGGATTAATTTCGAAACTCAATTCGAAATAATCTAAAGTTCGGAATTCGTCCAAATTTTCGTCTTTTCAGTCCTTATAGTCCAAAATGGGCGTCGATTATGACTATACATTCATATCATTTAATCGACTCCCGGCACTTACAAGGGTTGAATTTCCAGGGCGTCACAATGAATGAAGAGGCTGATGAAGCAAAAGTTCCTTCCACTCGATAGTTCCAGTGGAAATTAATGGGTTTAGAACAAAATCACGATTTTTCCTGGTGTTCGCAAGATTTTCCTATTGTTGAATCGAGAGGAGTCAGTGGATCGAGCGAAGGGGCCAAGTTGCAGCTCAAACCTCACATTATGCCATCTGTCTACGAAGCTGATTTGACGAACTTCAAGGACTCAGAGAAGAAGAGTGAGTACTGTTGTGCATGCAGGGTTTCAGATTCAGTTACAATGGTAGAAGCCTTCGTGTTAGCGAAGGATGACAAGGTCGTCCCTAGCGACGTTCTCCAGGAGGCAGAGTGGATGCCGGCGTGGAGGTAGACGATTGGGATTTGGCCGCGTTCGATGAGGAGGTATTGATTTTCGACTCAAATGCCGTCGGCGATGAAGGAAACACGGAGGAGCTCGATAAAACCGTTGACCCGGAGTAGTTGGTTACGCACGACCAGCACAACAATAAGTTTCCAGTGATGGAAAATGGATTTGAAGGGTATAAAGATGACAAGGAAGCGGATGCGGTTTGGGAAGCCACCGAAAAACAGATGGATGCGCGGAGGAAAGAGCGGGAGCATGTTACGGCTCTAGACCCTAAGAGTAGAGCAGCAGGAGGGACTGAAACGCCTTCCTCTCAGACGCCGGTAACCGATTTTTCCGTAGTGGGTGAAGAAAGAGGACCCTTCTTCTCATTCGTTATTGGAGAGGATACCACAAAGTATGATACTTGTGAAAGAGGCGGCATAGTTACACAAGCGAAAGAGCCCACAGTATTGAATTTTAAGCAGATGAGAGCAGATCCTTATGATCTTCTTTTTTAGTGATTTTTCTAAGTTTGATTGGCCATCGTTTTTGCGTTTGGCGCTTCAAGCCCCGGACAAGTTCGTCTCTGAGTTTGGGAAATACCCTGCTTCTAGTTCAGAAGAGGATGTTCAACATCTTATCTCTATTGCCACTATCATTAATGAGAACTTGGGAGATGGGAAGCTGGAAGACATAAATCCAAAACTTCGCAGGCATTTTACCTTTGGTGCCAAGGCAGTTCTGGATCCCATGGCTGCTATGTTTGGTGGGATTTTTGGGCAAGAGTTTACAAATTTCGATCAAGAACCATTTAATATATGTGGGGATTGTAAAATTTTGTTAATCGAAGATTTTCAGAACCCAATCAGAGAATCCCGTGGCAGATTTCGCAAAGGAAATATAATTAGCAGAGGAAGATTTAGGTACGGTAACTTTGAGTCCACAGAGAGTCGATTCTCTCGACAGTTCTCACAAATTGATTAGGCAAAACCAGTCCAGTGCCTCTATGCGTGAAGCGAACTTCTCGGATGGTGAAAGTTATGCAAGTTTACTGCAGCAAACAAGTACCTACACTACTCCAAGTGGCTCTAGAAGATGGAAGCACGTGGCTTTTGATGCAGAGAGTGATGGTCTTGATAACATGGATACTACTTATGGGGAAAGCGACACGAGTGCAGGTCTTGGTCAGTTAAGGAGGGTATTTTAATGGCCTAGCAAAGGAAGTGTTCTACACATTGAATTGTGTTTTTTAATAATTAAACTTGAAGATGTGTTTTGGATAAATTTCTGCGGGCTCAAGCTGGTGTATTACTTGATTTGTTGGAGGATGAAGCAGATTTCGTAATATGAGAATGATTTTGAAGAGATTGAAGCGAAGACGAATCTTTTTTCTAGCAGGGGAGAATGATGATGATAAGGTCGCGATCTTTGAATGACGCAGATAAGGTTGCAATTTACGCAATCAATATAGATAAAGTTACGATCTACGTAATATTACATGATTTTTGCGTAATATTACGTAACGTTTATCTTTGGGCAATGGTATAATTTTAATGATATTTTTTGTAATTTTACAATTTTTTTATAATCATTAGGTTAGCACCTTATAAAAGGGTGTTTTAGGGTTTTGAACATTCAAATTATTCAAAACATTATCAAATTTCGAGGTTTCTCTCTCTAAGAAAGTATTTGATTGTTTTTTTAACTGAATGTCATATATATATAGAGTCATACATTTCAAATTGGTTAATTTGGTCAATTAGATTTCTTGTGGGATTGTTGCATAATATTTTAGATGTTTTTCATTAAAACTGAAATTAATTTCCTTTTGTGGAAAGTCAACATATTAAAGAGTGGAAAACCGACAGGAGAAAGATATAAATCTCCATCTCATAGCGTTAGATGCACCTTACGTTCGCATCGTCGGGCTTAAGGTTTCAAAGCACATTACTCCCATCAAGCACGATTCATGCATCGGAGATGCGACGCACTCCACAACCGTCTGATCATTTTCTCACTACATTTCCCGCGGCAAAAAGCGACATGAAACCCCTGTGAACTATTCATTTATTCATAAATCAACTGACTAAAATGAAATGCCAGTGGGCTGTTAGACTTGATGGCAGCTCAGAGTCAGACAGCGGTATAGACCAGTTCCTTTGGGTACTAGCTGATAGGAACAAATGGACCATTAGAAGACCGATCGAGCACACAATTGATGTTAAATCTGCTCAAACAGTCGACAGAACAACGATTAGTTCAATCATGAAAATAAGTAAGAGGCTAGAGAGCCCATAGATTCATACTAACTTCTAAAGACTCTGATTGCGCCATCACAGATATTTTTCTTTTCTCTTTTCTTTTCTTTTTTTTTTCTCTCTCGAGCTAATTACAATCCTTGATCTGCTAGGTGTTTGTTCAAACAAGCCTTTTGAAACAGAAGGTACAACCAAGGAAATTTTGAGTATGGTTCTTCATCGCTCTTCTCAAATTTTCCCCTCCCTTACCACTATCTTCTAAGATCTGACATGAGATCTTAAAAAAAACAAAAAACAAAACAACAACGACGACGACGACAGCATTATGGTTCTCGAGTGGGTGCATGGAACAAGCGGGTGGTTCACAATTACCATTTTGTGTAAGCAATCTCTAGAAGACAGTTCTTAGTTCTACGATGGAAATCATACGTTCTGAAACCGATCACCTCTAAAATGCATAGTTTTGTATCCCCATAATTTGTAAAATTTGAAGAAGATGGTAGCTTAAGGTGCACATGATAACACTTTTGAAAATGATTTTCTGCTCGATAAGCTTCTGGAGCAGAAATCTGTTTGGTAATGTAACTTTTGTGGCAGAAATCCGTTTGGTAAAAATTTTTAGTTCTGAAAAAATTTCCACTTCTAAAGTTTTTTTTCCCCCAATTTGAGAAGTTAAAAAAATAGCTTCTCTAACTCAAGAAGTACTTATTTGACCAAAAAAAAAAAACCCAAGAAATACTTCGCACCTCACCCTCTTTTCATTACGCCCTCACCCTCTTTTCAATCATACCCACCTCCGCCGACCTCTTCCACCGTCGACCATCGTCGGCTGCCGCTACCTGTCGACCGCTCCTGCCAGCCAACCACTGGCCACCATCGACCTCCGCCAGCAACCCATCGCCGCCCACAATTGCCGCCAACCGCCGACCATCGGCAGCTGCGACCGCCGCCAACCTTTGCCAGACATGACCATCGCCAACCACTGCCAACCATCAACCACTGCACTGGTTGCCACCGCCGAGTCGCCGTCTCTAGCCGCCAGATTTAAAAAGTTATTTTTAAAAAGTTATTTTAATAATAAAAATTATTTTTAAAGTAATGTAAAAAGTTTAAAAATGAAGTAGAGATTTTTTGTGCACTAATAATAATTTTTCATAGAAAAATTTGTGTTAATAATGTTCCAGAAGTACAAATTTTCAACTTTTACCAAAAGAATTTTTCTAATTATAAATAACTTCTGGAGCATAAGTAGAAAAATCAAATTCTACTTCTGAGAAGAGGTAAAAAATTCAACTTCTGGTCAGAAGCTGATTTTTGAAGTAGAAATGTTACCATGCGCGCCCTTACTAGTTCGTTTCGAAAATTTCCTGTGGGGTTGGTGTTCCACTAATCACATCTACAACTTTACAAAGAAGCATGTAAGTTACTAACTTAGCGGAACATTTGGTAAATTTATTGAAGTATTAGGGAGTTACTAATGACAATTGTATAATTTTTGGAAGAGTAGCGACTGGCGACATTAAAATCGAAACTTAACATTTACTTTAATATACAATAGATTCTCATCTCTTACTCTCGTGTTAAGCAAAGTATATATATGCAGAATAGAAAGAATTTCTTAGATTGGAGAGAATATTAAGCAATGACGACTGGCGACATTACTACCCCGACTTGACATTTACTTTAATGTTTAATTGTGGCAGATAATCAATGATAAAGTTTTGTTTTCCATGATTGCGCATATTTTTTTGGTGTAAAATGTGTGAAATATAATTTTTTACATGTACACCGATTTTAGTTTTTTCATATAATTTCTATCACAAGAATTTTTTATATATAGTATTTTCTCTATTGTCAAATCATTCATTTAAATAGCGTCTGTTTTACAAATCATGAATCTTCAAATTAAAATTTTGTTTGAACTTTTAATATGTAGGGGGCTTTTTAACTTTAAATTTGAGAAAAAAAAAATTTAAAATACGAGTTTTGACCCTATGGAAGTAGGTAAGTGAATAGCATCGATATGGTTCTTCTTGAATTGCCTTTTTTTTTTTTTTTTTTTTCCGGTTATGGGTTATGTTTTTGTAGAACGAATTCGAACAGCGACATTGTACAACGATTTCGAGATTCTTGATAAGCATAGAAGTTTCTACTATTCCATGTAGCCTTTATGATTTCAAAGGTCACCTCTATGGTAATGCTAAAGATACCATTGAATCATAAGGGCGTAATCAACCATACACTTTGATAATGGACGACCATCCCAAAAAGGAAAATAACTTAAGTAAAATCTACAAGTACAATAAATTTTTTCACTGATCTTAAATCTAGATAATTTAGTGCAAATGTAAATTCAATTAGAGAGAAATATAGTCAACTAAAATCAAAGTAAAATACTGGCATATGACATTGCAGTTACAATTAGGGCGTGCATGGTTGTCATTCTGTTTCTTGACTCTATTTCTGACCAGAATTATATTTTTCTATTTCTATTTCCTGAAAGAGTTTCTAAGCCAAAAAACTTGTTTGGTAACGACGCAAAATTTCTATTTCTGAAACAGGAATTCGTTTGATAGCAACATAAATTTCTATTTCCTAAAACAAAAGATTATTTTTGTTTGTCTTAAAAATTAATCTATGATGCAGACATTCCATTACCATGATTTTCCATACCTCCAGCGGCTGCCGAACAATAGCAGCTGCCGTTCTTTTCTTTGCTTATCAGGAACAGAATTCTCAGAGAAAAAAAAAATATGTATTTACTGACATAGCACCGCGATACTCGAAATTCGTGAGGTCAATAACCCAGAGTGTGCTAAAATTCTTACATGATCGTCTCCAAAAAGATAAGCAAGACTCCAATATTTAACAAAAAAAAAAAATTCTTGATGACTAGAATACTCTAACCACATCACCTAAAAAAAGTTGTTAGTTGAGATGCATTTTTGACATTATGTTCAAAATTATAATTTCACAATGTTCAGCAAAATGTTTAATACCCTAATGAACAGTAAGGTATAGCCTTTGCCTCCCAATGGGCATTGAGACTAGCGCATAATTATAATTTTAACCAAAGAAAAAAGAAAGCCAACGTCTAATTTCATGAACTTAAGAATGCATTCACAAAATACAGAAAATGGATATGCAAGTAATACTTAATCGAATCGTAAGCAAAGTAGTATTACTGTAATGAGTACCTAATTGCTAAAATCAACATATCTATGTTTATAATACTGAAAAGCCAAAAGAAAAAACTCCGATTAGATAATATTTCATGGTGGTCGGAGAAAAAAGGAGTGGGGGAGACCTTTCAATATGAAAGATATAATCGTTTCAACCCTTTAAAACGAAATTGACCATTGCGAGATTCCTTGGAAGATCAAATACTTGCCGATGTTTAGAGTTGTAACTCATACATTTCTTTTGGCCCGAAAACTGTTCCTACTAAAATGTGATTGTTGAATATGAAAGAACCATTCTGTCGAATAAAATAAATGCGACCTCTCTTGCAAGAACGAAATGCAAAGGAATCCCTTTTTTTGTGTTAACGGCAATGGATTGAGGCAAAGAAAGGGGTCAATTCCCAAGTTTGCTTTTGCTGTGTCGACATAAGAAAGGAATGTTTCTCTTTTTCTTTCCCTTTATAATGTGGGACAAAGACAAATGCACGCATCACTCAAGAGCCATTTCTTCATTGTTTCTTGTCTTGTCTTGTTGCCTGTAACTCATTCAAGCTCGCCGCCGCCGAATTCGATCCCTCAGTCCTCCCTACTCCTGGTAAATTAGCTCTCAAGTTATTTTCACCATGCCTGCGTCTGTTTATCGTTTCAAGAACTATAAGATTGATAATTTGTTTTCGCCAGCATTTTTACAGCCTTTGCCGGCATGTTAGATGGGTACACACTGAATGCACATAAAATCTTAGACAAACCAATCACGGACATCGGACTCGAACTCGGTGGGGGTCCCATATGGATTTAGGCCTCATCCTGTAATGTGCGCGGATGGTGTGAACTCCAATCTTCAATAACTCAACTTTGTCCGCCCCTTGTGGTGGGTTTCAAGCTCTATGCTTTCACAAGCATGGCAAAACAGGTAGAGGCTTGTTTTTGTTTTTATCTGATCCATTGCAGACGCATGTTAAGCTAAGGTTTTCATCTGAGACATATGAACTTTTCGCATAATCTACGAGAAAGCAAGTAATTTACTTTTGCATATTTAGAAAGCACAAACAAACACGTCCTACGAAGCCTCAGCTAGCTTATCATCATGACTGTTTCCTTTCATTCTATTTTAGTTTGTGTCTTTTGTTAAAACAAACTAAGTGTAAATAGACGTCAATCGAAAAAAACTTCAGTAAAATGGAGTTGAATGGTTGACCCACATCGTCACAAAGCTCCATCACTTCCGTTATGTCAACATTAACCTTCCTATCTTATTGAATTACAGTATGAAAGTACACAATAATTACACATGATAGAAAATTTCCAAAGATACTTTTTCAACACCAGCTCGCCTTATTTATTAAATTGGATACAATCTTTTACATTTCCGGTAAATTTTGTAAAAGCTGAGTTAGGGGACACCACAATTGAAAATTGAGAAGAAAGTGTCCTTTTCTTTTCTTTTTCCAAAATACAAGGTGAAACTTATAGGAAAACCTGCATAAATATATTTATGACATGAAAGTTTTTGCAACTAGTGTTGTCATTTAGATACCTATTAGTATTATACACCTATATCATGATTTTAGGCAATAATTGGGGTAGGGTACCATATTAAGTTTTATGTAATAAATGAGCTGAATCGCCATTAAGGAGGGAAAAATTATCAAATTTATCTATGATGGTTAATATAGAGTATATGAAATGCCATTCTAACGTAATCTAATCTAGTGTAAATAATATCAGGTTTGGTGATTGATTCGGTGTACTGAATGTCTGTAATTGATCAAATGTATTTGAATGATTGGTTTTTCACCACATGAAAGTCCATTTTGAGGATGATATGATCTCATTAGGTGGATTTTGTACTGTAGTTGAGGTTAGATACTCATAAAGAGGGTTTTTTACAATGAAATGTTGCATTGGTAATGAGAAACAATTAATGAGTTAATATTTCTATTTCAATTATAAACAAGTTGTGGAGGTTTGCTCCGGATATCCCCTAGCTTTTTGGAAGGGTTAGCGTCATGCAGAAGTAACATTGTAGTCAGGATAAATAGAGTGTGTGTGTGAGGAGGAGCGGGCAATCCTAGCCAGGTAGCAGGTGAGGTATGTCAAGTCACTTGTTGGAGAGTTTTTTTAGTGGTTCCCTGTCATGGTCGGTCGCAATGGGGAAGTCTAGATGTTTAGAAATAAAAAAAGGTTACAACGGACAGTCTTACGTGAGTGTCAACATAAACTTCTTAAACACATTCTGAGAAGCCCATGGCCTTGGAAAGATTGTACTAACATCTTCCGATCCACAGAGAAGCGAAGAAAGAGAGATACAGAGAACAAAAATGGCAGAAGCTGTCATTCTTAGCATCGCCCAAAAGATCGTTGCTTAACTGGCTCCTCAAGCAATAGAACAAGTTGGAAAACTATGGGGCGTCAAGGGTGAACTCGAGGCGCTCAGGAACACCGTCTCCACGCTTCAGGCTGTACTGGAAGATGCAGAGGAGCAATACTACCAGAGTCGCCAAATCCAAGATTGTCTTGGGAAAATGAAAGACGTTTTCTATGACGCGGAGGAAGTGCTTGACGAATCCAGTATAGAAGCAACACGACGAGAACTGAGGGGCCACAATCAAATGATGAAGGAGGTAGGGACTTTTTTCTCAATTTCAAACCAGCTTGCTGTTTTACTGAAGATGAGTTACAAAGTAAAACCAGTGAGGGGGAAAATAGAAGCCATTAAGGCTGATATGCAACTCCACTTGAATATTCCCAAGAAAGAGCCGAGGAAGAGAGAAGAGACGCATGGGTTTATACCTAAGGGAGATGTTATAGGGAGAGAGGATGATATCAAGACGATCATGAAATTTTTGCTGGATTCTAACATGAAAGAGAATATTTCCATCCTTCCAATAGTTGGTATTGGCGGGCTTGGAAAAACGGCTCTTGCTAAATATGTGTATGAAGATAGTAAATTTGACTTGAAAATGTGGGTTTGTGTCTCTACTGACTTTGATGTGCAAAAAATAATGAAAAAGATGTTAGCTTGTGCAAAGAAGGAAGAACCATCCGAGGATACGATGGAGCTATTGCAAAGAAAACTGTGGGAAGAAATTGATGGAAAGAAATATCTCTTAGTTTTAGATGACCTGTGGAATGATGAACCAGAAAGATGGCTGAGCTTGAAAAATTTATTGGTGGGAGGTGCTAGAGGAAGCAAGATCCTTATAACTACACGCCACCCTTCGGTCGCGGAGATCACGGGCGCTGTTCAATCTCTTTCTCTCAAGGGCTTATCTGAAAGTGCGTCTCTTGAATTATTAATGCAAATGGCTGGCCGAAAAATAGAGGGGATGCAAGATACTTGCATGCTAGCCATTGGTGAAGAGATAGTGAAAAAATGTGTTGGAGTTCCATTTGGTTGTTCGAATCGTTGGGAGTTTGCTGCGCTTTAAAAAAACTGAACTCGAATGGTCACAATTCAAAGATAATGAGCTCCCAGCTGTGTTTCAGAGTGAAGAGAGCATAAAATCAGTTCTTAAAATTGGTTATGACCATCTTCCTTCAAATTTGAAACAATGTTTCTCATTTTGTTCATTGTTTCCCAAAGACTATGAGATAAAGAAGCCGACTTTGGTCGATCTTTGGATGGCAGAAAGATTTATCCAACCATTAGATAGAAGTCAGCATTTAGAAGATATTGCTCATAGATATTTCATGGATGTACTATGGAGCAACTTCTTTCAAGATTATCAGAAAGACATAGAGACTTGCAAGATGCATGATTTGATGCATGATCTAGCTTGCTCAGTTGCAGGGACCACACATGAGAGAATTCGTCATATATCATACGATTCAACTTCCATTCTCATTGATGACCTTCCAATCTCACTTTCGAAAGCAAGTGCACTGAGAACATTTCTATTTGTGACTGGACGCTGGCAAGAAAAAGAAGAACCAACGAGTGAAGCAGATCTACACAAACTCATTCAAAGTTTCAAAAAATTGCGTATCTTGGGTAGGCCTACCATGAAGGTCGAGAAGTTGCCAACGTCCACTTGTAAGTTGAAGCATCTCACATATCTTGATCTCTCTCACAATTATAAACTCAAAAGACTTCCTAACTCCATTACGAGATTGCAGGATTTGCAAACACTAAATCTCTCGTCCTGTTTATCCCTGGAACAGTTGCCAAGGGATATAAGGAAGTTAGTCAACCTTCGAAATCTAGACATAGATGATTGTTCGAAACTTAGATATGTGCCACGCGGGCTAGCGCAATTGACTTCTCTACATAGGTTAACCCGATTCATTTTGCCCATAGATAAAGCTCTTGGTAAGAACTATTGCGAACTTAGGGAGCTTAACGGGCTTAATAACATCCGAGGTAGCCTGTGCATTGAAAATTTGGGAGGGGTGATGAATGCAATAGCGGAATCTAGGGCTGCGAACTTGATGGGAAAGCATTATCTAGAATCTTTGGAGCTTAATTGGGGTTATTTTGACATCAGCGATGCATCGGTTGGGAATAGAGAGATGAAATACTGTTAGATGGACTGAGTCCGCCCTTAAATATACAGAAGTCGACAATCCATGGATATAAATGTGGGAGTTTTCCCAGGCTTGCCCAATTTAGTTGGGTTATGCTTGAAGTATTGCAAGAGATGTAACCATTCCCTCAAGAGGTCCTTGATAAGTTGAAGAGTTTGGAAATCTTGGGGATGAAAATGTTAGAATGTTTCGACGAGAGGGGTTTGAAAAGTCTCACCTCCCTCGAATCTCTTGACATCAAGTTTTGTCCTCGGTTAACTTTCCTCTCAGCACTCGGTATGGGACATCTATCGAACCTCGTGGATCTCAATCCTTGGCTTTGTGAGGAGCTGGATATATCCAAAGACGAAAGTGGCAACGTCATCATCTTGGATGATTTCCATGGAGGAGGACCTCTTCACAGTCTCCGCTCCGTAGCCACCCATTTCCTTCCCAAACTAGAATCTCTCCCGCAGTGGCTTCTACATGCCAGCAATCTCGAGCGTCTCGTGTCACATCCCGACTCTCGAACCCGCTACATCCCTTGCCAAATCGCCACCAAGTCATAATAGATAACGTCCCAGGCAACTGCTATCGACCTAAGATTATACTGCGCATGCGGAACGTACAATCTTCCATCCAATAAAACCATATGGGATAGATAGGAAGTAAAGCCAGACATCACAACACTAAATAAGCTGATGAGAATAAATGATCTATAACCTTCCAGAGCCATCAACTGATAATTACAACCCCATGCTTCGGGGTGGCCCTCTAGGACTCACAAAAAGATACAGGAGTCAGGTAAGGTTAACTCTCATCTACTCCAAAACAGTACCCCCACAAAAACATCATCAGTTCCCTGACCACAAAAGGAACCTAACCCTCTATTGGGTAAACTCGACATCCGGATCGTCATAACCAACCGGGGGAGCCGGGTCGTTCGGGTCGTCATAGAAACTCTGGCTAGAATTCACAGAGGGGGCTACTGACTCCTTAGGCTCGAGCTCAGGCTGTATACCGGGTGCGGGATCCACCACTTCCCCATCGGGTGTATCAATATCCATCGGATCCCAAGCGGGAATATTAGGGAACCCCTGAAGAGGTAGCCCCTCAAATCCTCTAAGCGGAACAAAGAAATCCATCCCATCACGAAGATACCAGGCCTTGAAGAGGTGTGCCACCAGCTGTGGCATCCCCTCATCGACCCATATCGTTGTGATGTGACGTTCCCACATCTGGTCCGTACCTGGTACCGGGTGGAGACTGATATCAAGTGATGAGTAGGTGGGGGTACCAAAACGTACCGGTCTCTCCATTACTTTGGACCTGAAAAGTTATCTCACGATGGGGTGAGAAATTAATCTCAATAAATCAAGCCTAATCTCGGTTAGGACATTGATTCGCCCAAGACGTCCTAAGCACCACAATAAGTCACAAGATTTCAATAGAGATATATATATATATATATATCAATAAAAATAAATTTGTGAAATCAACAACCAACAGAAGCACAACCACTCAGGCATACACAAGTCCATTATTAAATAATGACCCACACTACTGGCGTGATAGATACATCAATAGTGCGATCCCGCACTCTTCTGGCAGGACCAAGTTACGTCCACTTTACCCTTTCAGCGACGGCTACTACAAGCGGTGTATCTAGTGCACCCGGCACGGTACTGCAAGTAAGCATTCCTTAAAAAGGAGCTTAGGTCCATTACAAGCTGCGACCGGCATCTAATAATCTCTTAAAACCGTACGACTGGCACGGGACATGGCTTATCGTGCTTCTGACAAGTCGCGAATTTTCATACAATAGGTACGACATGAGTACTAATGGTACAATGCGAACTTGTCAAGTAACGCCATTGATCCATTAGATGACCACACAAATTGCACTCGGCAATCAACTCATTGTTTATCTTTGATTAATGCCAAACTCCAAACGAAAATACAATTCACTCGGCCCAAGGTCCATAAGACTCCCAATTGAGCATTTCAGCCAGGCAACCAAACCAATCAAACAATTCACGCACTCTCGAGTAATCAACTTAACCCGGCAATTTTAAGCTCAATTCATATTATAAATCTTAATTCTCGGTCAAATTATAGCAATCAATCGTTCGCTCGTTTCTAACCTGTCACTCACTCGCGAACAACTTCATCAATCAATTAATTGATAAATTACCACAAATAGCCATAGACAAATAATTGATCAACCATATATCCTAACCATGGTTTCTATCTAAATCGGTCCCGATCGAATTTTTTTTTTACAATAAATAAATAAATAAATAAAACTAATCCTAAACGCAATTAGCGCCCTAACCAAGATTTAGGGTCAACTCAAAATGTGAGTTAGCTCGATCGGCGGCGGCGGCGGCGGCAATAAAACTAAGGTTTATCGTGCGGCGGACCGAGCTCAAACTTCAGCGACATCCCAAGGAAGTCCGGCGAGGTCGCCGGAACAGGTGGCCGGCGGCGGAGCTCCGGCGAGAGGCGGCCGGCGGCCTGAAACAGTGCAAAACAGTATACTCAACCGGCAAACTCTATTGTTTTGACTGTTTTTCGGCAATACGGGTCGAGACAAGGCCGGCGAAGGGTCGGGGGCTCACCCAGGGATCGGTGGGGGCCAGCCGGGACAGGTGGAAGGCGGCGGGAGGCGGTCGGCAACGGCGGACAGCCACGATCAGTGGCTGCCCTATTCGGCACCGAAATAGGAGTTTCGATCTACGGCCGTTTCCGGTCGTCACGCGCGGCGGTCGGCGGAGGTGAGCTAGGCGGCGGTAGAGGGGACTCAGCGGAGTCGTCTGGCAGTGGCGGTGAGACACGGCGGCGGCTTTGGCGGCCGGATCAAAGACCGGACCGAACCAGGCCCAAAACAGGACACCGGACTTTAAGATCCGATTCCGGCGGCTCCCTTAGCGGATGGCCGATGGGGGGTCGGATCGATCGAGGGGGAGTCGGGGGTTAGCTAGGTGGTGGTGGTCGGCGTCGGTGGCGGCCGTGGCGGCCGAAGGAGGCCGCGAGGTTCTCGGGTCCTCTGACCCGAAAACAGGGGAGACTTTGGCCGCGGTTTTCTTCGGCTGATCGACAGCGACAGCGGCTCGGCTAGGGTCAAGGCGGCAGCGGGGAGTAGTTGAGGACGGTGACTGTCGGTGGCGAGGTGTCGGTCGCGAAAAACAGCAACGGAAGAGGAGGATTGGATCGGTTCAAGTTCGGTGTCCTCGGATGAACAACGAAGAAGAGCAGAAGAAGAGAAAAAAAAGAACGAAGGAAGAAGAAAGAGACGGCAGAAGGGACGTGCGACGTTGGGCAGTGCAAGAGGTGGGTCATGGCAAGACTTTCATGCCTACCATTAAATTTTTTTGTCTTTTGTGGGTAAATAATTGTAGGGGTAGAACGGTAATTTTGGCACACCGAGACTGAAACGAAGTTTTTGGTGTACTGAATGAAGGGTAATTTCGGTAATTTCACTCGCCAAGCTCGGTCAGGGTTAAACTCGATTGCGAAAACGGCAATTCAAAAATCGCCGCGGATTAATTTTGAAACTCAATTCAAAATAATCTAAAGTTCGGAATTCGTCCAAATTTTCGTCTCTTCAGTCTTTATAGTCCAAAATAGACGTCGACTATGACTATAAATTCATATCATTTAATCGACTTCTAACGCTTACAAAGATTGAATTTCCAAGACGTCACAACTCTCCCCTATTTAGGAAATTTCGTACTCGAAATTACAGTACAGTTCTAATTACTCAAAAAGATAAGGATAACTAAGTTTCATAACTTTTTCGTTCTCCCATGTAGCTCCTTCAGTACCATGGTGTTGCCAAACCACCTTGACTAATGGAATTGTCTTGGATCGTAGTACTTGCTCTTTCCTATCCATGATCCTGACTGGTCGCTCCACATATGACGCCCGCTCATCCAAATCAATTTCCTCTTAACTCAGCACATGAGCAGGGTCTGGCTCGTACTTCCTCAACATCGATACGTGGAGGACATTATGTACTCGAGCAAGTCTAGGCGGCAACGCGAGTCGATAAGCCAAAATTTCGATTCGTTCTAGGATTTCAAACGGTCCAACATACCTCGGGCTCAACTTTCCTTTATTGCCAAAACGGGATGTTCCTCTCATAGGCGACACTTTCAGAAAGACATGATCGCCTACTTGAAATTCCAACGGTCTACGCCTTTTATCAGCATGACTTTTCTGGCGACTTTGAGCCGTCTTTAATCTATCTCTAATCACCTTAATTGCTTCCATCGACTGTTTTACTAACTCAGGGCCAGTTATCTTCCTTTCTCCAACCTCATCCCAACAGACTGGCGTCCTGCAATCCCTGCCATACAAGGCCTCAAAAGGTGCCATCTTAATGCTCTGTTGGTAGCTGTTATTATAGGCAAACTCAACCAAATGCAATTGTTTCTCCCAGTTACCTCTGAAATCCAGAACACATGCTCTCAACATGTCCTCCAAGGTCTGAATCGTTCTTTCAGACTGGCCATCTGTCTGCGGGTGATAAGATGTACAAAATTGCAGCTTCGTTCCTAAAGCAGTTTGTAGACTCTTCCAAAATATAGCGGTGAATTTGGGATCTCGATCAGAAGTGATTGTCACTAGCACACCATGCAACCTTACAATATGCCTCACATACAACTCTGCGTATTTGTCTAAGGCGAAGTCCTTTCTTACTGGAATAAAGTGCGCTGACTTCGTTAGCCTATCTACCACGACCCAAATTGAATCATGCCCTCGCTGACTCCTTGGCAAACCCATCACGAAATCCATCGTGATATGCTCTCATTTCCACTCTGGAATTTCCAAAGGCTGTAGTAGTCCTCCAGGTTTGCAGTGCTGCGCCTTGACCTGCTGGCAGGTCAAACACTTAGCCACATGTTTGGCTATATCAGTTTTCATACCATTCCATCAGTAATGCTGTTTCAAATTCTGATACATCTTTATACTCCCAGGATGAATACTATAACTACTACGATGTGCTTCTGATAATATCTCCTCCTTTAAATTTTCATCCGCCGGCACAACCAAACGTCCTATGAACTTAAGTATCACATCCTCAGCTATTTGAAAATCGACCCTTCGTTTGGTCGGATCTCTTTGCAGGATCTTCTGAATAAAAAGGTCCGTGGACTGGAGGGTCTTAATTTTAATTTGCACTTCCGGCTCGATTCTCAAGGTAGCCACAAGACTTGACAGGTGGCTTATCTCCAGTTTACAGTCTGAGTCTCTTAATTGCTCAAGTAAACGCCACTCATGCACCTATAATTGAGCAATCACTGATTTTCTACTCAGGGCATCAGCAACCTTATTCGCCTTACCAGGATGATACAAGATCTCACAGTCATAATCTTTTAATAACTCCATCCATTGGCGCTATCTCATGTTCAGCTCCCTTTGAGAGAACAGGTATTTCAGACTCTGATGGTCGATATACACCTGAAAACTTTCCCCAATCAAATAGTGTCTCCAGATTTTCAAGGCAAACACGATCATAGCTAACTCCAAGTCGTGTGTGGGATAATTAAACTCGTGCGGTCTCAACTGATGAGACGCATAGCTACCACCCTGCCATGCTGCATTAAAACACAACCCAGTCCCCTAAGCGAAGCATCGCTATAAATTTCATAACCACCAGGACCAGACGGAATTGTCAGAACAGGAGCCGTAGTTAGCCTATTCTTAAGCTCTTGGAAACTACGCTCGCACTTGTCCGTCCATTGAAACTTCATATCTTTCTTCAGTAATTTAGTCAAAGGCGAGGCTATAGCTGAGAACCCTTCTACAAATCGCCTGTAATAACCTGTCAAACCCAAGAAACTTCTAATTTCTGTAGCAGTTGTCGGTCTCGACCAATTAATAACTGCCTCAATTTTAAATGGATCCACAGCAATACCTTCACCCGAAATTACGTGGCCTAAGAACGCCACGCTAGCTAACCAAAACTCACACTTACTGAATTTAGCATATAATTGATGCGTTCTCAGAGTTTCCAAAACTATTCTCAGGTGTTGCTCATGATCTTCAGAACTCTTCGAGTACACTAGGATGTCATATATAAAAACGATTACAAAGCGATCCAGAAACTCCTTGAACACTCTGTTCATTAGATCCATAAAAGCAGCGGGAGCATTCGTCAAACCAAACGGCATCACTGTGAACTCGTAATGCCCATAACGTGTTCTAAATGTCGATTTCGGTATATCCTCTTTTCTGATCCTCAACTGATGGTATCCCGTCCGTAGATCAATTTTTGAAAATATAGATGCTCCCTGCAGCTGATCGAACAAGTCGTCAATTCTTGGCAGTGGGTACTTATTCTTGATCGTCGCCTGATTCAACTGCCTGTAGTCAATACACAATCTCAAAGACCCATCCTTTTTTCTTGACGAACAAGACAAGCGCTCCCCTTGGCGATGTACTAGAACGAATGAATCCCTTGTCTAACAACTCCTGCATTTGAACCTTGAGTTCCTTCAATTCTGATAACGCCATTCTATATGATGACTTAGAAATCGGCTCCGTCCCAAGAGCTAATTCTATCACGAACTCAATTTCTCTTTCTGGTGGTCAACCAGGTAATTCTTGGGGGAAAACATCTGGAAACTCACGTACAATCGCAATATCCTCCAATTTCAGTTCTTTAGCAGAAGTATCTACCACAGAAGCCAAATAACCTTGGCACCCATTTTTCAATAATCGATTCGCCTCTAACGACAATATCATCACAGTCGAGGTTCCTCCTTGATTACCCAAAAATTCAAAGCTATTACCGTCCATCGGATTAAACCGTATTACCTTATTAAAGTAGTCCATTGTGGCTCTTTGCTTTACCAACCAATTCATTCCCACAATTAATTCAAAATCGTACATTTCTAGCACAATCAAATCTACCTTACTCTCATGGCCATCCACCACAAGTCTGCAATCAGGACAGCTCATTGTAGCCACTAGTTTATCTTTCAACGGCGTAGATACATTAAGCACAATTTCTAAAGGTACCAAGTTCAATTCAGATAATTTAACGAACTGATCTGCAACAAACGAATGAGTGGCGCCCGGATCAAACAAGGCGTATGCTACTTGGTCATGCAAGAGGACCGTACCTGTAACAGTCGGCGAATCCTTCGCCGCTTCCCGAGTGACTACAAAACCCTTCCTTGTGCCGGCGAGCGATTTTGGAAGTTTGGCGGCACAGTTCCTCTAGGATGTCCCCCCTGCTGTGGCGGTGCCTGTCCACCTTGCCTCTGCGGGCAGTCCCTCACCTGATGGCCCAATTGGCCACAATCAAAACAAGCACCACCTCGATACGGGCACAAAACAGGCCCATGCCTCTATCGACACAAGCTGCACATCTCATTCTGACGAAATGTCAGCTTACTAATCACCCTTCGGTGATTTGGTGGGATGTGACTCTGGTTGTTAAACATAGGTTTCTTCCCTTGTCTCCTATCGAATCTATTTGGGGAAGTAAATCGTGATCCAGATGCGGTAGCCCTTTCAGACAAGTCCCGCTTCACTATCAGCGCCCTCGTGTAGATATCATCATAGTCCTAGAGGTCGAGCGGTGCCAGAGCACTCTAAATCTCGGGCTTCAACCCGTCTTTGAACCTTCTAGCTCTATCCTCCGGATCCTCAATCATTCTCGGAGCATATTTGGACAGTTCAGAAAACTTTGCCTCGTACTGGTCAATTGTCATCTGATTCTGACGGAGGCGGAAGAACTCAGTCATCTTTTGCTCCCTAGCTGTCCTCAAAAAGTATTTATTATTGAAAATTTCCACAAAAGTATTCCATACTGGAATTATATCTTCCGAAAAAGTTCTACCCTTGACAGCTCTCCACCACGTACTAGCGTTCGCTTCGAGTTGATAAACTGACAGAGTAACTTTATCCCTATCTGAGCATCTCAGCAAATCGAACGCTTTCTCCATCCCCTCGACCCATCGAATAGCAGCTTTAAGGTCTCCACTTCCAATGAATTGAGGTGGCTTCAATTTGAGAAACTGTTCCACCAGCTTTTGAGCCCTACGCTCCTCACTGTCATGTACAGGTGGGGGACTCGCCGATAGAATTGCAAACGAAATCGCAGATGAAGTTCTAGCAGCAACGACAATAGCTGTAGCTTGATTCCTTACTTGCTGCCCCATCAAATCCCCAATAGCACCTAAGGCTTGCATGACTTCAGCCATAGTCGGTTCCCTTCCAGTAAGTCCTGTAGGTTCTACAGCAGAGGCTGCAGTAGGGGGTGCAATAGGGGACACTACAGGCGGTACTCTTTCAACATCAACTATTTCTTCCACTGGCCTTAAAGGCCTCCTTCGAGGTGCTCGGGGTGCTCTTCTACCACGTCCGCTCATTTCGCAGTAAAAGGTGGAGTCTTGCTTATCCCATAGCAAAACGCGGTCAGAAGGAAACCCTTAAATTCTACCACCAAATTAACAATCACAGGCATAATAACCAAAAATCTTACTAACTATCCCATTTCTCAACGCTCCTTATCACTCCATGCCAATGACCAGACGGATCAGGCTGACCTTGCTCTGATACCACCTTGGGCGCTGATATCACATCTCGACTCTAGAACCCGCGACATCTCTTGCCAAATCGCTACCAGGTCATAATAGATAGCATCCTAGGCAACTGCTATCGACCTAAGATTATACTGCGCATGCGGAACGTATAATTTTCCATCCAATAAAATCATATGGGATAAATAGGAAGTAAAGTCAAATATCACAACGCTAAATAAGCTAATGAGAATAGATGATCTATAACATTACAAAGCCATCAACTGATAATTACAACCCCATGCCTCGGGGCGGCCCTCTAGGACTCACAAAAAGATACAGGAGTTAAGTAAGGTTAACTCTCATCTACTCCAAAATAGTACCCCCACAAAAACATCATCGTTCCCTCACCACAAAAGGAACCTAACCCTCTATTGGGTAAACTCGACATCCGGGTTATCATAACTAACCGGGGGAACCGGGCCATTCGGGTCATCACAGGAACTCTGGCTAAAATGCATAGAGGGGGCTACTGATTGCTCAGGCTCTAGCTCGGGCTGCATACCGAGTGCGGGATCCACCACTTCCCCATCGGGTGTATCAATATCCATCGGGACCCAAGCGAGAATATTAGGGACCCCCTGAAAAGGTGGCCCCTCAAATCGTCTAAGCGGACCAAAGAGATCCATCCCATCACGAAGATACCAGACCTTGAAGAGGTGTGTCACCAGCTGTGGCATCCCCTCATCGACTCATATCGTCGTGATGTGACGTTCCTACATCTGGTCCGTACCTGGTACTGGGTAAAGACTGATATCAAGTGATGAGTGGGTGGGGGTACCAAAACGCACCGGTCTCTCTATTACTTAGGACCTGAAAAGTTATCCCACGATGGGGTGAGAAATTAATCTCAGTGAATCAAGAATAATCTCAGTTAGGACACTGATTCGCCCAGGACGTCCTAAGCACCACAATAAGTCACAAGATTTCAATAGAGATATATATATATATATATATATATCAATCAAAATAAATCTGTCAAATCTATAACCAACAGAAGCACAACCACTCAGGCATACACAAGTCCATTATTAAATAATGACCCACGCGACTGGCGTGATAGATACATCAATAGTGCGATCCCGCACTCTTCTGGCAGGACCAAGTTACGTCCACTTTACCCTCTCAACGACAGCTACTACAAGCGGTGTATCCAGTACACCCGACACGGCACTGCAAGTAGGCATTCCTTAAAAAGGAGATTCGGTCCATCACAAGCTGCGACCGGCATCCAATAATCCCTTAAAATCGTATGACTGGCACGGGGCATAGATTATCGTGCTTCTGACAAGTCGCAAATTTTCATACAATAGATACGACACGAGTACCAATGGTACAATGCGAACATGTCAGGTAACGTCATTGATCCATTAGATGACCACACAAATTGCACTCGACAATCAACTCATTGTTTATCTTTGATTAATGCCAAACTCCAAACGGAAATACAATCCACTCGGCCCAAGGCCCATAAGACTCCCAATTGAGCATTTCAGCCAGGCAACCAAACCAATCAAATAATTCACGCACTCTCGAGTAATTAACTTAACCCGGCAATTTCAAGCTTAATTCATATTATAAATCTTAATTCTCGGTTAAATTATAGCAATCAATCATTCCCTCATCTCTAACCTGTCACTCACTCGCGAACAACTCAATCAATTAATTAATTGATAAATTACCACAAATAGCCACAGATAAATAATCGATCGACCATATATCCTAACCATGGTTTCTATCTAAATCGGTCCCGATCGAAATTTTTTTACAATAAATAAATAAATAAAACTAATCCTAAGCGCACTTAGCGCCCTAACCAAGGTTTAGGGTCAACTCACAATGTGAGTTAGCTCGATCGGCGGCGGCGGCGACGACGGCGGCGGCGATAAAACTAAGGTTTATCGCGTGGCGGACCGAGCTCAAACTTCGGCGACATCTCGAGAAAGTCCGGCGAGGTCGCCGAAACAGGTGGCTGGCGATGGAGGTCCAGCGAGTGGCGGTCTGAAACAGTGAAAAACAGTATACTCAACTGGCAAACTCTACTCTTTTGGCCGTTTTCCGGCGACACGGGCCGGGACAAAGCCTGCCAAGGGTCGGGGGCTCACCTAGGGATCGGTAGGGGTTGGCCGGGACAAGTGGACGGCGGCGAGAGGCGGCCGGCGACGGCGGACAGCCACGATCAGTGGCTGCCTTGTTCGGCACCGAAACAGGGGTTTCGGTCGGCGGCCGTTTTCGATCGTCACACGCGGCGGGCGGCGTAGGTGAGCTAGGCAGTGGTAGAGGGGACTCAGGGGAGTCGTCTAGCGGTGACGGTGAGACACGGCGGCGGCTGTGGCGGCCGGATTGAATACCAGACCAAACCGAGCCCAAAACAGGGCATCGGAACTTCAAGGTCCGATTTCGACGGCTCCGGCGGCGGACGGCCGGTGGGGGGGTCGGATCGGTCGAGGGGGAGTCGGGGGTTAGCTGGGTGGTGGTGGTCGGCGTCGGTGGCGGCCGGAGGAGGCCGCGGAGCTCTCGGGTCCTCTGACCCGAAAATAGGGGAGACTTTGGCCGCGGTTTTCTTCGGCTGATCGACGGCGACGGCGGCTCGGCTGGGGTCAAGGAGGCAACGGGGAGTAGCTGAGGACGGTGGCTGTCGGTGGCGAGGTGTCGGTCGCGAAAAATGGCGACGGAAGAGGAGGATTGGATCGGTTCAAGTTCGGTGTCCTCGGATGAACAACGAAGAAGAGCAGAAGAAGAAAAAAAAAAGAACGAAGGAAGAAGAAAGAGACGGCAGAAGGGACGTGCAACGTTGGGCAGTGTAGGAGGTGGGTCATGGCAAGACTTTCATGCCTACCATTAAATTTTTTTGTCTTTTGTGGTAAATAATTGCAGGGGTAGAACGGTAATTTTGGCGCGCCGGGACTAAAACGAAATTTTTGGTGTACTGAACGAAGGGTAATTTGGTATTATTGGCCAAGCTCGAGGGTTAAGCTCGATTGCGAAAACGGCAATTCAAAAATCGCCACGGATTAATTTCGAAACTCAATTCGAAATAATCTAAAGTTCGAAATTCGTCCAAATTTTCGTCTATTCAGTCTTTATAGTCCAAAATAGACGTCGACTATGACTATAAATTCATATTATTTAATCGACTTCTGGCGCTTATAAAGATTGAATTTCCAAGACATCACATCGCGAAATTCGGAGTTGCCACAATTTGAAAGAATTGCCAGAGCAGATGGAGGCCCTTCAATCACTTCAATGGCTTGAGATCAGCTCCTGCCGCTCGCTGACGTCATTACCCGAAGGAATGTGAAGGTTGGCATCCCTTACTCACCTAATAATCTTCAATTGCGGAGAATTGGCGAAGAGGTGCGAAAGAGATGTAGGGAAGGACTGGTACAAGATTGCTCATATCCCCCACATAATAGCCGAATAATGAAGGCATATGGGACCTTGTTACCCAGAATTTCACATGAATAATTCTCGATTTGTGTTTCGATGCTTGATTAGGTTGGGGATCTTTTTACCAGCGCGATTTTGCAGGGGCCTTCTGTTCTTTGAAGAAATCTCGTCGTGGCCATTGCTTGATCATTGGTGGTCGGTGGCTGATATTTCGTTTGCATTTTGGTTTGGATCATCATGCTTTGTATTTCGTGAGCGGTAGCTTGTCGTCTATATGGAAGCGTTGTCACGCCTCATTTTGCTGCTCTCGCTATTCTACTCTCAAGTTGTTTTAGCCATTCCTTCTTCTTGATTTCTACTGCTTACGTTTTCTAGAAATCATGCGATCAAAACAAGAAAGATTTTAATAATCTACTCTCAGTTTATCCCTCTTTGGGCTAGAATCAACAAGTGGGCTAAGACCACGCTGCCCCTGATCTTTAAGCTTATACCCCTATGGAAAACTCTCTGTGCAAAATTGTTCATGACAATTGTGTTTAATCATCTCTATTTATGCTTCAAAAAAATGTAAGTTTTTCCCACTTGGAGCTAGCCTTCAAAAAGCGATTTCATGAAATTAAGCTTAGAGCAAAGCTGCTGGCACTTGCTAAAGAGACCCTTTGTTGAAGTGCCCAGTCCCTTCTTTTCATCTATTCAACACTAAGCTCTCGTGCATAACAGAAGGCCAAGTCATACAAATATATTCCGATACTTGAAGAAAATGATTTTCGAATTGTGTTCAACACTTGATTTGATTGGGGGGCATGGACAGACCGCTGAAATGTTTGGACATATCCCTGGATGCAGGTATTTAAAGGGACTGCAAGCATCGTGTTATTTCAAAACATGGGAGAAAAATGAAGAAAGCTCGTTAAATCTTGCTTGTGACTCGTGCTGTAGATGTATAGTGCGCAATCGGCTTATTTGATTTCACAAGGAGCAAAATGCCTGCACAGTCAATGATTCTGGAATCTCTCATACATGAATGAATGAAATGTTTCCCTTTGGACAATGGCTTCTGGTTTGCTTCCCTGTTATCTCATTCTGTTCCCATGGAATCAGAGGTTCTGATATAGATCTGCACAGCAAATCAAGGGTATGAATGGCGACAATAAAATATTTAGCTATTTTCTTTTTCACAATGCTACATGCTACTGACTGATTAATTCATAAATTCAGGCGTTATCTAGAACTGTTGAGCACCCATTTGAACTTCAAAAGAGGAATTACTATAGGTCAAGTACTAGTCAAGCTCCAAGGGAGGATAGTGAAGGTGGTCTTATTGTTAGCATTTGACAACAGTTGACATTCTTGGCTTGGTGTTCAACCATTCTGCAGAGAGAGGCTCTCAGGTAAATCCTTTGCCAATTTTGGAACACCATCTCAAGCAATAGAGTAAATGATTGACATTAAAAGTGGCTGTTAGACTGGGAGTCTAATCCATGACTTCTCCGTTTTGATCATTACGAGCTTGTCCGTGACAATTAAGATGGACCTCATCTCTTTGTGAAAAGAATGTCTGCAATAGAAATGCCTGCTGTGTGGGGCAGGATTAATGAATGAAGCAATAGTCATTGTTGTGGAAGACCTCATGTAGACTTGATTACCAATTTTGATCAATCATTACCAATTTTAAGTCTGTTGTGGACTTCATGTAGACTTGATTGCCAATTTTGATAAATCATTACCAATTTTAAGTCTCTGTTGTGGACTTCATGTAGATTCGATTACCAATTTTGATCAAACGTTACCCATTTGCAATAATGCCAGGTTTGTGAAAGAAGAAAGTACTTACAGTGTGATTACCTTTTGATTGTGAGAGGAAAGAATTA
Organism: Rhodomyrtus tomentosa; assembly: GCA_028455895.1. Classification (NCBI taxonomy): domain Eukaryota; kingdom Viridiplantae; phylum Streptophyta; class Magnoliopsida; order Myrtales; family Myrtaceae; genus Rhodomyrtus; species Rhodomyrtus tomentosa. Next base: position 38,372,493 of record JAPCWY010000003.1, on the reverse strand, counting down.
AGTGCACTGTCAAGATTCACGAGTTGATCATTCATTAAATCTAATAACGTATCAGAATAACATGTTTCTCGACTGATCCTTGGTAAGTTGGCCCTGCAGTTTGCCGTTTTTCAATTTTCTAAGTGTATTAAAAAGCAGTTTTCTGGTGCTGGCACTTGCTAAAAAGAATTTTCTTTGAATTGCTCGGTCCAACTTTTTGACTGCGCTCTTATGCGTGCCAGATGGCCAAATCAGACAAAAAAGCTTAATCTTCAATGAGATTAAGCTCGCAGGTGGATGACGTGTCTATTACTCACACTTCTTTTCTTTCTTTTTTTCCAGTCTAGGCAAAAATGGTGCAGATATTGGCACCGATGACACAATGCAAGATGAGGATCACAAAACACTCAGTGACTGCCAGTCCCCTGACAGCGAAAACATGGAGTTCTCTCTTGCTAAAACAAAAAAGGAGTGGGAGCACCAAGCGCTTTTCTAAGTTCAGGTTGTATGCTTTGAATTCCAAGAACATCACTGTTAATTGGCTTGAGAGTCTTCTCAATTTGGATGTGACACCCTCCACCGAGAAGATAATTGCAGAATACATTTGTATGTTTTAGTGCCTGAAACCTACCAAGTCCAGTGCACAAAAGATAACAACCCTAGAACTATTCTGACTATGATTCTAATTCGCATTTTTCTTCAATTTACCCTTAGCATAAGTATGTCATATGCTTTATGCTTTATGCAGCATGGAGCAGAGGTCCTTTTTGTCTTTTCTACATCAGCGTATCTTGTTTTAGTGCCCGAAACCTTCCAAGTCCAGTGCACAAAAAGATGAACAACCCTAGAACTATTCTGAGTAAGATTCTAAGTTCGCATTTTTCTTCAATTTACCCTTAGCATAAGTATGTCATATGCTTTATGCAGCATGGAACAAAGGTCCTTTTTGTCTTTTCTAGATCAGCATATCTTGTTTTGCACTTTGACGTTAGTCTAGCTATGAGACATGATCGGAGGTTTTGGCATAAATTTGCACAGCAAATCAAGGGTATGAATGGCGAAAACAACATATGTAGCATTTTACTTATAACATGCTACATGCTATTGATTTACTAATTCCTGAATATCAGATGATCCCTAGAAATGTTGAGCATTCGCCTGAGCTTCCAAAGTGGAACTACAATTAATCAATTATTGGTCAAGCTCCAGGGGGATAATGAAGTTTTAATTTTCCCTCAAGCAATTTTCAAGGATCCTTTCTGAGATGGCAACAATATCTTGGTAGTTGTCCACGAAACCAGTATTACGTTGTCAAAAATTGGTCTCCATCAGATCGTCTGTATAGGTTGATCAGACAAGAACGACCTTTCACTTAGTTTACTGAGAATGATTGTTCGTCTGCAGGTTATGTTCAATTCATACGCAGCAACTAGTGAGGCAACCCCAATGAACAGATGGGCTAGGGTTGCTGAAATTTTCAGTAACCCGAAGGTTATAAATGAAGTTTCATGGTTGGAGAACCAAAAACATGAGTTCTCTACCGTGAATTACAAAATACTGAAATGGATGATTTCATGAGATTTGGCTGGATGTTCACATGAGGTATGGGATTGAGCAAGAAAACATCCTACTCCAGACAAATGTTCAATGGCCATCGGTTTGGCCTTGAGAATATCCAGGTCCCTAGGTGAGAAATTGCTTCACGATGAATTTCCCTACATATTGATGGATTGTAGACTAAGTTGATGAGGAAAATTGTAATTTGATACAAGGTTTTATGTCCATTTAAGGTCCTTATTACTGCAATGTTGGGGCTGATAAGTCATTCGGCTGAGACATATCCAATGCTCACTACAATGCCTGCCTATATGTCGCTGTACACAGTAGTGACACCAAGGTAGAGATGAGGCCGGACCAGGTAATATCTAAACTCCATCTTACCTCTTTTTTTCAAAAGGAACTAAAAGAAAGCCACATAACTGTTGCCATCAACACTGGCTTCTATCGTGCAGTAAGAATACCAAGAGGAACCACATATAGGAACTGAAGCGGGAGATCACCTATGGTGTTCAACATACCTTCTCCAGGTGAAATTTCAATTGTTTGGTCAAGAAAATAACAGAATGCGATTAACGGCAAACAGAATCAGTGCTTGCAGACATGCTCTGCAGTATTTAAGTTCTTAATTGTTTATGTCGCTTTTACAACAGAGAATAACTGAAGAAGCTGGTGCCATCCTCACGTTGAAACTCAAGCCGATAGAAATAACTGATGTCACTATAACCATATACGCAACAAATTATCCCAAATTCGATAAAAATATGTTGCTCCTTCTCAGGGTGAATGGAATGGTGCAGGATGCCACACTAATTGCTGGTTCACAACATAGAAATAACATGGACTTCGTTAAGTATTTCTGTTCATCGAAGGACTAAGTGTGTTCCCCATCTTTTCTGCAATACAAAAAGCATGAGAGAAAGGGAGGCTTTAAAGTAATAAAGAAGGCAATTTGAATCTCTCACTTCACCATATGGAGCACATTAGAACCTATGAAGAAGAAAATGAGAGCAGGTTTGCGCAGACATTTTCTTGGGTAATGCACAGAAGAAGCATACCAGCTAGTAGTCAAATTCTAAGATTGCCCATTAATAATATTTTATTGTCGTGATGTAGTCTTTTTTTTTTTTGTGATGCCTGAGTTACTCGAATTCCGTTATGCAGAATTTTCCGATCGTGGTTGTTCATTCGCGGTGGGCCGTGACACCAAGAAGCAAGGAAAAGGTACTACAATAATGGCCATACCAGTTTCCTTTTATGCTCTGTTATGAGTATTGATTGAGACCCTTAACTTGCATGGATATTTCAAGAAATGCTACCATAAGAAAAAGATAAGAAGTACTTAATTGTTCTTTTTGGTGTCAGTTGATTCTATGACTGTTACTATGAAAGACATTTTAACTATTAATACTCATGAAGCATTCCCCCAGTTTTGCTTCCTAAACAATTGTAAAACTTTCTGGAATGTTTCATTATTTCTGAATATTGATAAATCGCATTCCTTGCTTAAACATGAGGATCTTCTCTCAGTGACCTAAATCTGGAGGAAAGGGGTTTTACAGCTTCTCATCTATAGCTTCCAAGCAAAAAGAGCTTCAGCCTCAAGTGGCCTTCGAATAAAATTGTAGTTTCAAAAAGTAGCGAGGTCACCAAGTATGTGTCCCAAATGGGAGAGAAAATTAGGTGTCCAAGCTCAAACCTAGTCTCCTTTACATTGTTTTGGTCCTGCATTTGCAAGTGGTCTCAGTGTTTCGGGCATCTGAGTTCATTATTACCCTTTAGCGTCATTGACGTTTTCCCTTGCTGCATTGTTAGTTGCTTTGATATTTCAGTGCAATTCATCCAAATTTATAGTTTCCTTATGCTAAAATTCATTCAATTTGGCACGTCCGACTTCCTTTTGAACGCTAGGCGGTTTGACTTCTGATTCTGTATAACATGAGACGCTCCGGTTTGTTTCATCCTTTCCAATATCTTATTAGAACTTTGGGAAATCTAGACTGACCACAACACATGGGGTCATGCAAATTTGTTTGTGCAACTCGGTAGACCTTTGTTTGTTTGTGAGGCAAAGAATTGTTCTCATTAACGTGGAATGTGCAGGACCGTCGTAAAAACAGCAATTTGGCAATAACTACCAGTTTGCTTCGATGAAATTGAAAGTTATTCAGCTCATTTTTCTTTTCATCTCCTCACACCAACTCAACCATCTTGTTCAGCAACAGAACAAATAATCACCAATGATACTGAATCAAACTTATGCCATATCTAGCAAATAGAAAAATTTGAGAGATAGGATAGGTGTTTCTCCTGAAACATGGATGAGAAGACATCCTGATTGGACTTCTTAGATTATTCGGAATAAGTGTCAAAAAAGTCCTAAAACTATTACATCAGTGCCAATTTAGTTCTAAATCTTTTTTTATGCCAATTCAGTCATAAACCTTTGTGTTTGTGTTAATTAAGTCTTAAATCTTTTATTGGTGCTAATAAATTTATAATAATAATACTAAAAAGAAAATTTGACCGGCAACTCGATTGTCAAGTTACCCATTAGGAAATCACCAATGCTATTAGGAATTTATGAACTTTCAAATGTATTAGTAAATTACCAACTCTTCTTGAAACTTTACCAGTGTCTCAGTTAAATAGAGAAATTATACGAAAAATTTGAGAACAAATAAAACAAATAATTAACAATGATACTGATGCTAACTTATTGATAATGCCGTATGAAGTACATAGAAAAATTTGAGAAATAGGATAGGTGTTTCTCTTGAAATATGGATCGGAAGAAATGTTGTTTGGATTTCTTAGACGATTCCGGGATTTACGAAATTACGGGTAATATTTTTACAACGTTAACAAAATGTACGACTGGTAACTCAAACGTCAGGTCACCTGTTAGAAAATTGCCAAAACTATTAAGAATTGACCAACTTTTCAATGGATTAGTAAATTACCTACGCTTCTTAAATTTTTACCGTTATCACAGGTAAATTTTTATTATAAGTTTACCAACATTCCAATAAGTTTGTAAATTATCTATTTCTTTGAACTGATACAAGTGAATTAGTAAAATATCAGTCCTAGAAAAATTTTACCAATATTCCAATAAATTGGTAATTTAACAAGTTCTTTTAAATTTTAAAATTGTTGCTTGTAAAATCCGAGCATTTATCAATTTCTTTTAAACTCTAAAATTGTTGCTAGTAAAATAACAGTGCTATAAAAAAAAATTCCAGCACCTCAATCAATTAGTAAACCATTAACCTGGTTAAGATTGACTACGTAAAGTACAAAACCCTATGAAAAACTTACATGAAATTAATAAGTTACCCACTTCTTTGAAATTTTACAAGATTGGGCAGTAAACTACCAACATTATAGAGAATTTACCACGTTTTAATAAATTAGTAAATTACAACTTCTTTCAAATTTTACAAAATTATGGTTAGTAAAGTATCAATCTAACAAATTCTTCAAACAACCCAACAAGTTATTAAGTTAGCAAGTTCTTTCTCAAGGGACTATAATTAGTACAACTTCATTGAAGGTTTACACGGGGAGAATTGGGGAAGAATTAACAAAAAAAATCATAAATATATATCAATTATGTCAATTCAGTTCGAAATATTTTGAATTTGTGCCAAAATTCAATCCATCTAACCAATTTTAGCCAATAAACACTGAAGTGGACTATTTTTTAAATAAATTTTGTTTTGGACATGGGTCGTCAAGGCCCTTAGTGCCCTTGCTTGGCCAGGATTTGGCGAGGTTCGCAATCCTCATCAAATTGGCAAGGGGCCACGTGCCATCACCTTGGCTGGTGAGGTCAGCCAGGGTTAGCGGGTGACCCTCTCCCAACTCTAGGTGGAGGGGAAAGAACTAAAGAAAAGAACACGAACAAGAAAAAAGAATATGTATATATATATATAATTGAAAAAATTATTAAAACATAATTATAAAAAGTCTACGTCAGCATCCGGCCAAAATTAGTTAGATGCAAAAGGTTTAGGACTATATTAGTAAAAAAAACGTTTAGGATTTAATTGGTACTATTTCGCTATATTTAGGACTTTTTTTGGGAAAATAAGCAGCTCTTTTTATTTTTCTTTTTCAATTATTATGCAAAATACTTAAAAGTCCTGGGACTCTTCTATACTGAACCATGCAAAATAGGTTACTTGGCACAATATTTTTCCCTTTTGTTTTTATTTAACTCCAAAGATAGTGAGCTATATCATAATCCCATTTTCATATCGTCACTCTTAACTAAATGTCATTGCCGCTCCATGCGTTGGGCCCAAGAACCTTCAATAGGTATGGGCCAAGCTACGAAGTGGAGGTGATCAGTGTACGATCTCGGGGGCTGGCCTGGTCTTTACATTGGGCTTAATATGTTACCCAGATCAAGTTAACTTGCATCACTTTTATCTTAAATTAGTTGGGATCAGCGATCGATAAACTAAAAAATAAGTGAACTAAAAGCAAAATCGATTGAGAAATATATATATATATATATATATATATATATAAGCCAATAGGAATATAGGAAATATGATCTTCCACAATGCTATTAGCTTTTCTCCATTTCGTCCTAAGACTAATTGTACGTCAATCTATTTCTCACTCCATTAAATCTTGTTTTACTACCTTCCCTAAATAAGTTTCGTTCGACTTCTTCCTCTCTTTATGTCAAGCTCTCGATAACAAACTTCTATTCTTATCGTATCATCTAGGAATCTACGACGATTATGCCTAAATCATCTTAATCTATATTCTCTCATCTTTTCTACCACTGAAGCAACTCTAACTTTTCGTCGAATATCTTTATTTTTTATCTTATCCATCCTTGTATTACCATACATCTACCTTGACATCTTCATTTTCGCAACTCCCATTTTATTCTTATTTTGTCTTTATGCTGGCTAACATTCGGCTCCGTATAGCATTACAGGACTTACTACAATTCTATAAAATTTTCCTTTTAGCCTATGAGTGATTTTACGATTACACAAAAATCCTGACGCGTTGCGCCATTTTTAGATCAAGTTTATTTATTTGAAGGGGTTTTTTGTGGTCTTACGATATGCTTCTAAGGTGACAAGTTTTTTTTTTACCTACTAATAGGAAATCTCTTTCACGGTTTTAACAAATTCTGGGTCAAAGCAAATCCTTTGTTATAGAATTATTTTTTATTAGATATAACAGAGCTAATTGCAGTGATTTACTACGAAGTCCTGAGAAAAATCCTTAATTGATTTTGAAATTGACAAAACAATCCATATTCTTTAATATATGAGTCAATACAATGAAATACTTATTTTGCAGATTGTCCTTGTAAATATTCAATTATTCAGGAATAATTACACAAGATTTAATCTAGTAGACAAGGCTGAGATGCTATTTTAAGGAGTTTAGATGCTATCGCATAGATCAAGCTCTGAGGAAATATTTCAAATACAACGATAAGATTATTATAAGATACTTCCAAGATACTTATGAGATATTGTATTATGACAACGACTAGCAAATCAAGTTTGATTCGCTCTTGATGATTATCGATCACGAATATTATTGATTATCTATTAACGACGACGAGTAGACTACTCTATCTTTAGAAACCCTAATCATGATTGTTTGGTCGATCTGATCTAATTTGAGATTCTTTCTTTGGATAGTCGTAATGGCTACGAAATCATGTGTATACAATCTCGTCCAAAAGGAAAGTCTTGAGAATGAAAGACCGCTAGTTTGAAGGTTGAGAAGTATAAAAGGAGATTTCAAGACTAGAGATAAAGAGAGAATTTAGAATGTATAATTTCAAAGTTCAAAAAAGTAGAAAGTGCACTTAAATATTTTCTATTTAAAAAGTAGAAACAAATATGTAGTAAGAAAACTGAGTTAACTTCTATCATTATGATTAACTTCTTTCTTTCTGTTTTATTAGTGTCATTTATGAAGACAAACCCCGTGTGTAGCATCATCACAAAGCTCCATTCCCTCCCGCTTCCCTTAACATTAATTGGACACATTACTTTCTAATAAAGTAGGAAAAAACTTAATCATCTAATTAATCTAATATAATTTTATTGTAGCGATATGTCAACATCAATTTGCCTTAATTATTATTACTGGGATAATTTTCAAATAAGGGTCTCAAGTACCATAATTTTCTCAAATAAAGCCTAAAGTAGACTTTGTTCTAAATAAGGGTCTAAAGTGCGCTCATTGTTTCAAATAAGGGCTTCAAGCAGATATTATTTCAAATAAGAGCATGAAGTGATCATTTCAGTCTAAAAAAAAGACCTCTCACTAATTATTTATGATATTTTCATGATTTAACCTTTTTTATTATTTTTCTCCTATTTCTTTGGTTTTTTTTTGCCTCTTCTATTTTTTAAACATTAAAAAACTGGAAAAAAAAAACATGCTAGAGGCAAGATGGTGGGGCGGCATTGGTGGCCATCGAGATCACTGGAAACCTTAATGGAGTCGGGAGAGGGCCGAAACCCTCTCTCAGATCTACGCGAGGGCTGACCCTTCCACATGTCGGAGGGAAGACTGGAGGCAACGACCCTCGTCCAGGTCCCGTTGAGGGCCACGACACTCCCTTGGACCTAGATGAGGGCCGCCGACCCTCTCCCGGATCTGTTGGCCCTCCGCACTGGTTGGCGTGGTTGTCAGCCCCTGCCGAGGAGTCGGCAACCCTAACGGCCACTAATGTCGCCCCTATTGATGGTGGGACGGCTTCAATAAGTAGAAGGCTACTCCTTCCGCCTGTATTTCCGTCTTTTTGTTTTTGTTTTTACTTTTATTTTTTATTTTTTATTTAACTTAATTTAAAATTATGTTAAAATTATATTTTGACGAAAATACCCTTGATTAGCTGGAATATAACCAGCCAGTTAGTTACTTAAAATAACAATGATCACTTCAAGCCTTTATTTGAAATTAAAAGGGCACTCGAACTCTTATTGCAATAATGTTTATTTTTTACCCTTATTTAAGAAAATCAAGGCACTTGGGGCCCTTATTTAGAATTTTCCCTATCTTACATATCCGGGGGACTGTGAGAGTTGGAGTGGAGTGAGGAGTAAATAACAACATGTAAATGGTACACATGTAGAATCCCATAGTGCTTCTTTTACTTTCAACTTTCATACACACAGCGAACCGGCCAAATTATATATAGGATTTGTGCCATTGACCAACAAGATTAAATACATTTGATTTAGATGTCGGCCTTGGTTTTAACAATTTTTTTTTAATGGAAACGGATTTTTATGTAAACGATTAGATTCAATTTGATAAGTAAGGTAAGTCGATGTTGACATGTTCTAATATGTAAAATATTAAATGAGATGAGTAGAATTTTCTCAAAAGAAGAAGAAGAGATGATTAGAGTTTTTTCTACTTTATTGTAAAGGAATATATACGTGGGATTGTGTATTGGCGTTGATGACGTGGGAGCTTTCGCAATTAGTATTTGTCATTTAAATATATTTCATTATCTAATATCATGTACAATTCTACTATCTTAAGAGGTTTTGTAAGTAATTGAGGCGGGGTGCCTATCTTAAGTTTTATGTAATAAATGAGGTGATTGACCATTAATTAGGGACAATTAATAAATTAGTTTTTAAAATTTCATATATATATATACACACACACCCTGTGCAAAATCTCAATTCTAATCTAATGTAGCACAAATAATATTACATTTGACTGTCGATGTGATATCTAAATGACTTCAATTGATTAGACTATTGAATGATTAGCTTTTCACTTCATGATGGTCTATGTTAAGAATAACATATCTCCTCATCTAGAAAAAACAATGTCGATACTATTAAGTTGCCTATATCTTTTAGTGTTAATATCATTCCATAGTGTCGAAACTTGTAATTTAATTTTTTTGTTTTCAAATTCCAAGCAAGGAAACCCCTACATATTAAAAGTTCAAATAAAATTTGGATATGACTATCACACTTTGTTTGAAGCGGCTTCTTGGTTCGTAAAACATGCGCTCTTCAGATGAATGATTTGATAATAGAGAAAATCATACATATAAATAAACTGACGATAGAAATTGCACGCAAGATAAAATCTGCATATACATAAACAACTATCCTTAAATATTTAACGCCAAAATCCGGGCAATAATCTGGAATATAAATTTCTATCATTAATTATGTGCCCCTAGTTAAAACATTGAAGCAATTGTGAAGACTGCATATATATACTTGGCTTAACATGAGAGCTAGAGATGACAATCTTTTCAATAATGAAAAGCAGGACAGAAGCAGCAGCGGTCCTCATAGATGCAAAGCTCTTTCATATAATATTCTGTTTATTCTCTCTAATTATGTCTTGAAAATGTGATACATAAAGCCAAAGTTGGCAAGCTAAAAATAGATTCTTATTTCTTGCTCTCGTGTTACACTACAAAAAGACAGCCTTTTAGCGACAAAATTTGCGACGAAAATTTCGCCAAAATCCGTCGCAAATTAGTTTTGCGACGAAAGATAATTTCGTCGCTAAAACAGTAATTTGCGACAAAATTTCGGCGAATCGTCGCAAATTTGCTACAAAATTTGCGGCGAAAATAATTCGTCACAAATTTGTGACGAAATGAAGATTCGTCACTAATTTGCTACGAAATTTGTGACGAGTTCATCGCAAATTTGCGATGAAAATAAGTTCATTGCAAATTTGCGACGAATGAGCAAAGCGTCGCAATTTGCGACGAATCTGTAATTCGTCGCAAAAAAGGAAAGCGTCGCAAATTTGCGACGAATAAGGTATTCGTCATTAATTAGTGACCGATATACGAAATGTTATTTATTCTTTTCGCGACGAATTTAGCGACGACATTTTTTAATTTTTTAACTTAAATCTAATTAAAAGAAAAATTAATTTCTAAAATTTATAGTTACCATTAATTAAGCAAGTAATAAGATCTCAATATTATAATAATATAAAAATAAAATACATTCATCTGTTTCAATTATAAGAAACTGAGAGATCTCCTAGTGTTCTAACCATACAAGTGCAATATGATAACTCTCAAAAGGAGTTTTGACAAGGCAAAAAACTTGGGGCATCAGGGTCTTCGATCCCAAAAAGTCTCCTTCGCTCAACGTCCCTCGAATCCTCTATCATAATCGTCAGCTTGACCTACAAAGAACCGGAAAATTGCAAAAGTTAAATGACAGAGCTTAGTTAGATCTTTGACTGTTTAGAAGCTTCATCATATAACATTGAGAAAAGACGATGGCAAACAATTTCTCCTCCAAATAGTCAATAAATGACAGAGAAGAAAAGCTGCATGATAAGAATGATTCCCTATTGATTATGAAAAAGAATATACCTTGCAACCAGCAAACCTATCTTTTAGTTCTTTCATGTGTTCCTGAACTGGTAGAGTGTCAAGTGCTCAGATGAAACAATCAGCATCTACGCCAATAGGAAACTAAAAGCATCGAGCACACAAGAGCAAAATGTAAGTTAGCATTCCATGCATTGTGGTTTACGAGTTATGATATAACCTAACAAAATTTTAGAGCATGGAAAAGAAACAAACACATGCTGTCTATACAATATTTGATTCAGATACACCTCCAATTCCGATATATGGAAGTCTTATTTCCTTCCTAGAGTCTTGATCACAACTTAAGTTAAGAGCCAAAAAGTCCCCATCGATCAGTATGAAAATGGCACCTTAGAAAAGTTATAAAAGATGGGAAAAGCCATCATTGCACGCAATCATGCCAAAGCTCTATACCATGGCCTGTCTACTTCCAATTAACACCGCTATCAATCAACACTTTAGAAACCATCTTAAACTACCCTATTGTCTCCACCTATGCCTGCTCTGTCCGTATGGTCCAAGACTTAAAATGGGCAACTACATTCTAAATTGAAGTTCCAAGGAATCAAGCAACTAAGACAATCACAAGTAATCTTTCGTAAGAAAAAGATAGCAACTCAAAATCCTTTGAGATGACTACTCTGATAATAAAAAGTGTTAACCTCCATACCCACTTAATCTTCGTGTACTTATTTTGCCACAATTCCATTTGTCGCCAAGTACTTTGAAAAGCTTGAGATGGAGACGGAATGAGGTCCACCATGAAGGACCACAATAAGTGGATCAGGCACGTCATTCTTGGATTTTTTTTTTATACAAATATTGCCTCAAAGTGCTTTGAAGCACCTGTAATGAATCAAATATATGGACCCTGAGGAGCAATAATTTGTCAATTGCCATAAGATGCGATTTTCGACATTTCTAGGGATGGAAATCTCAACAGCATCTAGCGCGTGTAAGTCAAACCATACACATAAAACATAGCATCTACACATAACCACATGAAACAATGACCAGATGAACAAACCTAGGCCTTGCTGACATGCTATTTGGCACATCTGGAGTAAAGCCCTTCAACACGGCTCCAAACATAGCAGGGATAAAAGGCCTTCCAGTCTGGCCCCTATCAGCAAACTTCCATCACTATAAGCATTTCATGCAGTATATGACTTACTGGGGAGGAAGATCAGCATCTTTGGAAGATTCACTCTGAACACGCTCAAAATTCTGAATATTTTGTCTCAATTCACGCTCAAAAAATGCTCTTGAAATAAAAAGCAATCTCTTCACCATAGAATCCTTCATATCCTCCTTATGTTCTTGCAGCCATAAACAATAGCTTCCAAATCTCAGTTCACATGATTTGCCAACATCAAGAATTGCGACTTTGTTAGACTCACGGCTAAGACATAATTTTCAAAGAATCCGGAATAACACAAGAGATTGATCTACAATACACGACTTGAAACATGGAGAAATCTAATACACAGATTACTCCAGGACAAAATATTCTGCAACCATTCAGACATGAAACAAACCGGAAATGCTCTAAACAATAACTTGATTTGGTGCAGTTCAAAGATTAGCAAGCTCCAACCAACGACCCGAGCTTGGAATCAGAACACTGCCTAGTCCGCAAAACCAAAAACGCCAAGGAAATGGAAAAGATGCTTACCTATTCATGAACTTCAACGGCTACTACGGAGGATTTTCTCTGCGACCTTCTGATTAGGGTAAGCAAGCGGCTCTGCAACAGATAAAGGTTCGAATTCGCAGCTCTTGTTCTTCAAGATCAGAAAGCTCCTCGAGGAAGAAGGCGAGAAAGATCGGCTTTGTAGTGGGTTTAAATTCGCAACCCTTCTTTTTGCAGAGAGAGAGAGAGAGAGGCTTATCAGAGAAGCGGACTCCTTCTACGCCTCCATCCCGATGAAAATGAGAAGAGGACTCCCTCTCATAACCAACTTCCGGCGCCTAGGGTTTGAAGAGGCGTCGGCGGAATTCCGCCCGAGGGATGAGGGAAAGAACCACCCCACTACAATCGATTCCGAAGCGACAAAACCGTGGTCGCAGGAGGCCCAAAAACCGGCGACCTCAATCCGAGCAACGAGTCCCAGCGATTGCGGGAGCGCGCGCAATATTGGGAGGATTCAGGAGGGAGATTGAGCGATTGCGGGAGGAGGCACTGCAAGGGAACGAAGAAGAGAGACCAAGATTAGGGTTTCACAGTGGCGATTTTCAGAGGGAATAGAGAAGAAGTTTCGCAATCTGGAGCGTGAGAGTGATTTGGCAGTGGTCACTGACTCACAGGTCAGAGAGCGATTTGGGCGCGAGTGATTTGCACGAAATTTTTTTTGGTCGATAGGGAAAGTTTAGCGACGAACCGTGTTTCGTCGCTAAATTAGCCTTGTGAAATCAGTGACCAACGCGTTCCTCGTCGCTAGTTTTTCGTCGCTAATTAATTTTCTTTTTCATTTCTAGTTGTATTCTATTTTCATATATTTTTAACTCATTCCCTAAATTAGCGACATAAATTATTTCGTCACCAATTTAGTGACGAAAAGTTGGATTCATCGCTAATTTGAATATTTTCATTTTTATTTTTTATTTATATTCTATTTTCAAATATTTTCAATTTCTTAATTTATTAAATTTTTATTTATTCTACTTATTATTAGACATTTTCTTTCTATTTTTATTTTTTAAAAAGAAAATAGAATTCAAAAGAAAATATTAAATTAGCGAGACTTTTATTTCGTTGCTAACTTTTACATTCGTCGCTAATTTCAACAAAATTTAACTGGACGAGACTGAATTCGTATTAATGTTGAAAGCAAACAGAATTCAAAATATTCGAATTTGGAATTCTATCCTATTTGTAATTTCATTGCAAATTAGTGACCGATCACTTTTTCATCTCTAATTTTTCATGGCTAAAACCTTATTTTTTTTTTGTAGTGAATAATAATAACATTAAGAATGATAATAATGAATGATTATCTTCATTTATTAGAAATTCAAATTATTTTTGAGTTACGCACTTCTGTAAAAACGAATAAGTCTCAATTCCAATAAATTATATCTTCTGTTAAAGTATTCACTGAAGAAGCATAAACCCTTTTGAAAAAAGATATACAGGAATAGAAAGAATGGTTTCTAATTCAGGAACAAGGATAATATAAATAAATAAATTGATCAATTTTCATTTATACTTATTGATAATAACAATATTCATAATCATAGTAATTGTCACGCCCCGCACCCCGGACACGGGCGCGCGACTCCCTGCGAGCAAACTTTGAACTCTTGAGTCTCAGCATTTACATATCGAGAGATGCGGAAACGCAACATGAATGACACCTTCGTACATAAACAAAAGGAACTTGAGCAACGAGAACATAACACACACACACACACATATATACATGTCTCATGAGTTCGTACAAAAGCACAGGTGAGCTAACCCTATAAATAGGTCGGGGTAACGGGATCGAAATAAAAGACAACCATATCAAGTCCCTAAAAGAAACTAGCCTATGAGATCATCACCAAAAGACTACATAGTAAGTCTGGAAACCCCTAAGTCGAGCTGTTGGAATCATCCATCTGCCCAGCGTCCTCAGTAGGCTCATATTCCGAGAAAGTCTTGGAGCTTACATCAATTGTATCTTCCATCGTCTCATCCTTTACCTGCTCCTCCGACTCATCCTCTGAAGCATCAATCTCTATCACCTCAATGGAGTCCTCCAGGGTCGGGGTCATCTCAGGCATGTTCCTCGAGCCAGCAACAGACACCTCAACCTCTACAGAATCCCGAGTGGGATGACACCAACTAAAGATAGCTCCGCGAGGTACCTCTGTGGCCTTCAGCAGACCAATGGTAATCTCGCCTACTCTATGGAACTAAGCCTCAAACCTATGCGGTTTCCAGTTCTTACCGGCCCCGTCGACCCAAACTACTATACACTTCCTAACATAGACGATATCCCTACCATCCGAGAACTCATCAAAATATGTTGTCATCTCCTTCAGATTGCCCAATCGAATCGGTAGCATCTTCAAGGCTTAGGATCTGAAAAGGTGGTCCCATGACGGGGTGAGATTGACATCTTAGTAAGTGAAGTCCTAACTCTAGGTCAGGCTGACAGTATGCCCAAATAAATGCAAATAATGAACAAGAATACGCACTCAATAATATGAGGCACTCATCAGCCAAATATGTCACAATGATGTAAGCGATCATCAATCACACAAACAGGGCATCATAACTTGTCAATCGAGTCAGGCATAGAGTACAAATTCAAGCCACACATTTCATCATTCCGAACTTTATCAAGAATCACGCTCGCGTTTAAAACGGCTCAGGCTCGGTCCGCGTCAATACGCCTCAAACCATCAAATTGGTAAACCTGCGTAAACGCATCGGTTTCCAAATGCCATTACAGGCCTGTGTAGACACATAAAAATCTCGTCCCACGTCTCAACGCATCAGAATATTGGCCATTTCAACCCTGCGTCTCAGCACCTTAGGGTACCAATCCACACAACCCCGCGTCTCAACGCCTTAGGATATCATAAGTTTCCAAGCATGCCAGATATCATTTCAATTCAAACTTCATGATCAAGTACAGGCTCACACAACGAGCTAAGTATCTACGGCATGCAAGGCAATCAATTTCATCACTCACAAGAGGCAATCAATTCATGTCGTATACATTTGGCAAGCATTCAAGCAATTCTCAATCCATCATGACGAACATTGGATAATCACGCTGTAACTTTCAATAACTAACTCAATTCACACCCAAATAATCCAGTCAAGTTCAATCTTCCTAACAAAAGTTTAGGAACTCCTTACCTTAAGCTTAAATCAACAAAATCCTCCTCCAAGCACTTCAAAGGTTCGGCCCCCAAAGAGTCCAAAACAAAGCAGCTAGCACCTAATATAAATTCCATCCATTTCATCAATTCTTCTTCGCTCAATCATCAAACCACCGAGCATAAACCTCAATAACATATCCATTGATATTCTAATAAGCCTCAACGAATAATTTTAAGCTTGATTCCACCATGAACAGCCCTAAAGTTTCGGCATACACAGAACCGAAACAGGGCATTTTCGGTTCTGTGTAGTGCCTAACTAATCAGTCCTCAAACTACTCTTAAACATCAATTTATCCACTAATCTACTTGATAACATATAGTTCTAGGTGTTTGGAAGCCTCACCGAAAATTTAAAGTCAAGGAGACGCCGAATGGTCCACGAACGGCGCCGGTTCTTCCAAGTCCTCTACCGGTCAGATTCTTTCCTTCAATCACAGCACCAATTTAGTGTCAAAACTCCATCACACTCAGCCCAATTTTTCACCACAACTCGGTATATGAATTCCCTAGATGTTTACAAAAATTTCCCGGAAGATTGAAGCAAGTCGAAAGTCCTACGGAGCTCAAACAACGACTTATCTTTAGTTGCGACGGAATCCGCTGACTTTCGAGGAAACGACTAGCCGGAGCTCTACCGGTGGCCAAACGTCGAACTACCACTTGGAGATGGTCGGCAAGAGGATGGGCTTGGAGCTGGTGGTTGGCGCGGAGGCTGCAGGTCGCCAGAAGTGGAGCTTGACGACGGCGAAGCGGCGGACAGAACTTGGTCGGCTGGAGGTGTTCTTGGCTGAAGAAGATGCTGGTGAAGGGGGGTTCGGCTGAATGAGGAAGAGTGAGGGTGTATACACCAATTTGGAGAGTCAAACTACCAAGAATGGTAGGTTAAAAGTTAAACAATTAATACCAACTCTTCATCCATTAACACTTGTCCACATGTACATCAATTTTTCATTCAAGGGCTGTCGTTCCTCCTCATTTTCAGCAGCTAGGGGTGTGTGGTCAATGACCAAAATGCCAATATCAATTTATTAAGGCAAGGCTAAGGCATAAGGGGCAAAATGGTAATTTCACCCTCAACGTCCGAAACGTCGTTTTTCCAACTCAAATTTCCTTTGATGAGGCGTCGTCCAATCTAATTATAATATTGGAATTCTTGATTTTCCATTTTCTAGTTTCGAGATTCGTCTCTGAATCATTTCTCTATCAAATGTGATTTCAGCCTATCCCGGACTGACGGGCGGCTTTTGCAGACGTTACACGTATTGACTTTGTGATTCAAACAAACGTTACGCGTATCGACTCTGTGATTCATGTTACACTTAGGGCTCTGTGATTCATATCACACTTATGGCTCGTCAGTTCATGGCGACTTTGGTTGTCATGTAATCGCGATGGTCTATTACTAGTTCCGCCGGTCTCGATCGTCATCGTTCGATTTAGGAAAATTTTATAAATTATACATTGGTTAAGTGGCACCACACAGCTCCAATCGTATAACGCTAGCAATGCATTCCTTAATCGTTCTTAGATCGGCCTTTTATGGCTCTAAATGTCCCATCGACAATCCTTATGGTCAAAGTGTCATTTTCTATCTGAGTTCCCCAAGTCAACGTACCTTATCTCTCGTTAGCCTTTCCCTTTTAATCAGTTAACTCGAGGTTGATCAGATCCGAGCTAGATATGACTGAAATATATCGTTAGATATATTCTCATTAATAAGTCTCGAAATGACAGGAAAAATCAGAATGTCACAGTAATAATGGCAACAAGAGTAACATATGTCGCAGACTATTAAAAAAATACTAATCGCAGGCTATAAGAAAACGACCATTAATAGAAATGAGCACAAGCACAATCTTATTATATAGCAGCATAGAAATTAACCAAGATAATTAGAAATAGAGAATGATATGTAATTAAGATCAATAGCAACAGTGTAATTGAGAATGATTTGTAACTGAGAGCAAAGTCTAGAAACTGTTTCAACCCAGTACGAAACTCATTTGCCAATCCTCGACGCTCAGGTGAGATCTTATCACACATCCAAACCCTATCGTTTTGCATTGTGCCTGCATACGAATTAAAGATTTGTAAAATATGAAACTTATCACATCCAATGTTTAATACTATTAATTAAAACCATAAAATTTGATGAGAGTTGTAAATTTCGTTGTTAATTGTATAAATAAATGAATAAAAGATGCTGGTGGACTTTAGTGACGAACAACTTTTGCATGACGCAATCAAAAGATCAAACTAGCAAAAAAAATTTGTATTGACTCTAAATCTAAAACATAAAAATAAACAAATCCGATAAGAATATTAAAAGTTTTCATATAAAAAAGGCAATTGGAATAGGCTGCCTCTTCTCGCTTATGTTATCCATTAGTAAATAAACTTTTTGTTTATATTTCTATCATATTAGCGACGAGTAACACATTTCCTCGCTAAATTACCGACGAAAACCATGATTCGTCGCTAAAATTGTTTCCTTTCTATTTTTATTTCGATCAATTGGCAATGAAAATGCTAAGTCATCGCTAAAATTTTTTCTTTTTATTTTTATTTATATCAAATTAGCAATTAGTTATTTCGTCGCTAAATTAACGTAATTTAAAAAATAATTTTGCGACGAAAAGTATAATTCGTTGCTAAATTTGCGACAAATTCCTTATTTTGTTGCAAAATTTGAGAAATACTAAATAAAAATAAATATTTAGCGACAAATTCATTATTTCGTCTCTAAATTAATCTAATTTAAAATGAAGATTTTGCGATGAAAAATAGGATTTGTCGCAAAATGTGCGATGAATTCCGTATTTTGTAGCAAGATTTAAGAAAATTTAAAATAAATACAAATATTTAGAGACGAAATAATCAAAATTTGCGACGAATTCCGTATTTCATCATAAGATTTGAGAAAATTTAAAATAAATATAAATATTTAGAGACGAAATAATTATTTCGTCACTAAATTTTAATTTAAAATAATGATTTTGCGATGAATACCGTATTTCGCCGTAAAATTTTAGAAATTTCAAATAAAATTAAATATTTAGCGACGAATTCGTCATTTCGTCGCTAAATTATATTATTTCAAACAAATGATTTTGCGACGAAATACATAATTCGTCACAAAATTTGAGAAATTTAAAATAAAAATAAGTATTTAGCGACAAAATCGTTATTTTGTCACCAAATTAAATTAATTAAAGTTATGATTTTGCGACGAAAATTAGCGTTCGTCGCAAATTTTTAGAAATTTAAAATAAAAATAAATTTTTAGCTACAAATTTGTCATTTCGTCGTTAAATTTTTAAAACAATGATTTTGCGACAAAAATAGAATTCATTGCTAAATTTGCGACGAATTCCGTATTTCGTCGCAAAATTTGAGAAATTTTAAAAAAATAAATATTTAGCGAAGAATTCGTTATTTCGTCGCTAAATTTTAATTTAAAATAATTATTTTGCGACGAAATACAGAATTCGTTGCAAAATTTGAGGAATTATCAAATATAAATAATTATTTAGCAACAAATTATTTATTTCGTTGCTAAATTATTTTAATGAAAAATATGAGTTAGCCACGAATGTTGAATTTCGTCGCAAAATTTAAGCAATTTCAGTTCAAAATAAAAATTTACTGACGAATTCTAGATTTCGTCGCTAAATTAATTTACTAAAAATAAATATTTAGCAACGAAACACATTTTTAGTCACTAAATTTGTGACGAACTTTTCTTTTCGTTGCTAATTTTGTTGCTAATTTGCTACGAAAGTTTTTTCATCGTTAAATTCTTTGCTAATTAGCTATGAACATTGTTTTCGTCGCTAATTAGCCATGAATTATATTCGTCGCTAATTTCGTCGCAAATTAGCCACAAATTTTTTTCGTCGCTAAATTCGCCGTAAATAGTGACAAAATTTGTTTCCCGTCGCTATTTTCGTCGCTAAAACCGTGTTTTTTTGTAGTGTTAAAGCAAAGTATATATGCAGAACATAAAGAATTTCTTAGATTAGAGAGAATATCAAGCAATAGCGGCTGGCAACATTAGTATCCCGACTTTACATTTACTTTAATGTTTAATTAGGGGAAGATAATCATGATAAAGTTTGGTTTGTCATGATCGAACATATTTTGGTATAAAATGTGTAGAAAAATAAATTTTACAAATACACAGATTTTATTTTTTGTCATATAATTACTATCACGGTATTTTTTATATAGTATTTTCTTTATTGTCAAATCATTTATTGAAACCTGTTTTACAATTTGAAATTTTGTTTGAATTTTTAATATGTAGGGGTTTCTTTAAATTTGAGAAAAAAAACAAGGTTAAATATGAGTTTCAGCACTGTAGAATGATATTAACACTAAATAAGTAGGCAAGCGAACATTATCAAAACGGTTCTTCTTGATGAGATGGTGAGTTTTCATCCTTTTTCTATTTTCAGTTATTTTGCTAGCCAATTGATTTTTTTTCCCTGGGTATGCTCTTTGTTTAGAACGAATACCAACAGCAACATTGCACAACGCTTTCGAGATTCTTGATGATGCATACAAGTTTCTACTATTCCACGAAGCCTTCAAAGATGAGACCATGAATGAAACCTCTATGGTAATGCTAAAAGATACCATCGAATCATAAGGACGCAATCAGCTATACAATTTGATGATGTATGATCACTACAAAAAAGAAAATAATTTAAGTAAAATCTACAAGTACAATGAAAAGTTTCACTGATCTTAAATCTAGATAGCTTAATCAAAGTAAAATACAGAAGTAACAATGCAGTTATGCAATCAATAAACAAGAGGAAAAACAGTGCATTTACTGACATAGAACCTCGATGCTCAACATTCATCATATCAACAACCTCCAACCCCGAGTGTACTAAAATTTCAACAATATAATCTCCAGAAAGATAAGCAAGACTCCAGTAGTTAAAACATAAATGATAAAAGCAAAACAACCGTCGACGACTAGAATGCCAGCCACATACCCAAAACAAATTTTTAACTGGGATGCACATTTAATATCATGTTCAAAATCATAGTTGTTGTTCGATAAAATTGTAATCTCTCAATGTACAGCAAAAAATTTAACACCATAATAACATTAAGATGTGACCTTTGCCTGCCAAGGTGCATTGAGACTAGCTCGAAAAGTGTACCTAACCAAAGGGAAAAGAAAGGCAATGTCTAATCTCATGAATTTAGGAAATGCAATAACAAGACACCGGAAAAGAATATATAAGTACCACTCAATCGAATCACAAGCAAGAAAATAATACTATAAGGAGCACCTAATGTTTAATCAATATATCTCTTTTTATGATATAGAAAAGAAAAAGAAAAATCTTTGATTAGATAATATTTCCATGGTAGCTAAAGAAAAGATATTTGGGGAGACAATCCGACATGAAAAGCATAGCTGTTTCAACCCTTTTAAAGAGAACTTAACCGTTGTGAGATTCCTCAGAAGCTCAATTATTTGCCAATGTTTTGGATTGAAACTTGAACATTTCATTTTTAGCACTAAATCTGTCCTTACTAAAATATAAATTTTCGGATACGAAAGAACCATTCCGTCAAACAAAATAAAGTAATCATGCGTGACCTCTTTTACAATAATGAAATGCCAAGAAATCCCTTAATTACTTGTGTTGACGGTAACTGAGAAGGCAAAGAAAGGGATCAATTCCCAATTAAGTTTCCTTGTTATGTCGACACAAAAAAGGAACGTTCCTCTTTTCTTTCTCTATATAATGTGCAAGAAGGACAAATGCAGGGAGCACTCAAGAACCATTTCTTCATCATTTCTTATTTTGTTGCTTGCATTTCCTTCAAAGGCTCCCCACTGTCGAATTCCATCCTCCAGAATCAACCATACTCCTGGTAATTTCGCCTCTCAGCTATTTTGACCAAGCATGCAGTGGTTTATTTTCGTCGGCATTTTCATTTGCTTTGTAAGCATGTTAGACGAGTAAAAACTAGAAGCACGTAAAATCTTAGACAAACCAATTGCTGACCTCGGACCCAATCTGGCGGTATTCCATATGCATATTGATTTAGGCCTCATCTTGCAATATGCGTGAAGGATGAGATATCCTATCTTCAACCACTCAAGTTTCTCCCCCTCCTGTGGTGGATTTCAAGCTCTATGCTTTCACAAAAGTATCGGCACAGCAGCTAAAGGCTTGTTTTTTTTTTTTTTTTTTTTTATAATCCAATCTCATTTTAGACGCACGTCAACATTTTTTATGCTCTGAAACATATCAATTTTTTACATGAAATACGTTTTATCTTTTCATAATTTTCCACTACCTGAATAGTATTTTAAATTTTAATGTAAATAAAAAAATTGCTTTTTAAAAAGCACAAACAAACAAGTCCTAAAGAACCTCAGCTTACTCTTATCATCGTGATTATTTTCTTTCATTGGATTGTACTATGTGTCATTTGTGAAACCAAATTATGCGTGTGTATATAATAAAAAATGAAATGGAGTTAAATGGTTGACCCACATCATCACAAAGCTCCATCCCTTTCCTTCCCACTTTACATAACATCAATTAGACTTATTACTATGCAATAAGTAAAGAAAAACTCGATCATCTAATTTAATATCATATGATTTTTCTAGAGCAATACATCAACATTAACTTTGCCTTATTTATTGAATTAGATTATAGAATTGTACAATATAGAAAATATGTAGATGACAAACATTGGTTTACACCCACCCACGCATAGCCAAGTTGGTTAAAAGATGAACTATCCCTCATTAAGTTTCTGGTTCAAATCTCCAAACTCGCGCTCATTGACTTAAGTAAGGGTCGCGACTAGTGGTTGTCGTGCTAGTCCCCCGAAGGAATAGTCGAGGTACGCGCAAGCTGGCCCGGACACCTCGGTCATAAAAAAAAAAACATTGGTTTACATACTTTACAACAAATTGGGAAAGGACTTAATCATCCTATTTAATCTTTTACAAACAAGTACAACAAACATCAACTTGCGTTACTTATTAATTTGAGCTTTTACATATCAAGTGAATTTGCGTCACTTTCATCCCAATCTAAATGTGGTCCTAATTCCAACCTCAGCCCTCACAATCCAACGGATATGTAAAAGATTACATCCCACTTTAACAGCGAATTGACGAGGCAGGGATCAAAATAATTGCTTAATAGGATTATGTATAGATATAGGATTTTACTTTGCACGAGTGTGCAAGTTTATATTGCATTTTGCCTCCTCATTCTAAACACAAAATGTATTGGTCATCTGTGACTGTCTAGTATGGGGAGAGCTTCAAGGCAGTTTTTTTATATGTATAGCCGGAAAAAATAAAGCAAGGAAAAAAAATGTACAAGCATTGATCATAGGAAGCAAATAATTTTAAGAGATTAGAGGGAACTTCCTTAATCAAAATGTAACGATTCTGTAAAATAATAGTAATAATGTCACGTGACAATATGAAGGAGAGTTTTGAATTGAGGTGTAGTATTGGCATCACAATGTTGACAAATCCATTATGTTACTCACGCATATGGAGCTTTCAATTTTCCTAGAAAGAATCTTGATCCTAACGTACATTGCATACGTGTAACTATATATTCACATATACATTGATTTCTAATTAACCGCAGCTCTCATCTCACCCTGCTCGAACACATCAAAACAAACTAACATTCTCTGGGTTTATGACATAAGCTGAGTTAACAACGTTGTCTTAGAATATAAAAAATGATTGGTCATCTTTTGTCAAAAAAAGAAAAGAATGTAATCTTTGACAAAACAAAAGTGTTCTTTCGGGCATCGGACGCGACCTAGGTGGGTCCGCATTTTTGGTTGAGGTTTGCGTAGGTTATTAGAATTAATACCTCAGCTCAAATTGGTCACAGAAGTTGATAATAAAATGGAGCTTAATGATTTGAGTAATATAATTACAAAGCTTTAGTCCTTCCCACTTTCATACAGTGCTTTAAAATAAAACAGAAAGAAATTAATCATCACCATTTAATCTGAGATAATGTTTTTTAAACAATACATCCACATCAACTTACCTTATGTACTAAATTGGATATAATCTTTCATATATAATTAAACAATGCATCCACATCGACTTATCTCATCTACTAGATTGGATATAATCTTTCATGTATGTATATATGTCATTTAAATATTTCTACATATCTTAAATAGTTGAGTTTGGGGTGTCTGTATTAGATTTTCTATAATAAATGAGGTAATTGGCTATTATTGAGTGACAATTAACATATTATTATTCGGCTTCTAATATGGAGAGTTCCAGAAGCGCAGGGTGTCTCCATCTTAAAAACACATAGAAGGAGGATAAAGAGATGCGCGGCGCTGAACCTTAAGAAAAAGAAGAAAAAATGGATGATTAATAGTTTACCAAGGTCAAGTTAACTTGCTTTATGGCCACGTCAGTCACGTGGAAATTGTTATGCTTCGCGTTCTGTCAATCTCATGGCAGTACGGCTTCATACCCGTGATCCTAATAATAGTCAGTTGTTCCTCTATTTTTTTTAATTGATTTGTGCAAATCGTTCGTTTTTTTACTTAGATGCTCCATCCGATAATGACAATTTTCCCAAAGCAGAAGATCCTCACCCTTGATATAATAATAAAAAATTCCCTCCATATCAACGGTGGGGATTCACCTGCCTTAGAAAAATTAAAGCAGTGGATACGGGTCCCATCAGCAAAAGCATACCTAAAACTATGAATAACCGTGCACGACAGTACATTCCAAAATTTATGTACTATGGAAATTGTGTGACCAAAGAAGCACTGAACATTTGGAGACAAAAAGTCGGGCTCCATCGAACAGTGCGAAGAAGTCGAAAATTAGATTTGTTAGGATTTTTATTTACCGGTCTTATATATCCCGCCTTGGAACAACTGGAGTAATATCTTGTGATCCGCAGAGAGAGAGAGGCAAAAGGAAGAGAGAACAAAATGGAGGAAGCTGTCATCTTTGGCATTGCTGGACAGATCGTTAACTTTCTGGTTCGTCGAGCACTAGAACAGGTTGGAAAGTTATGGGGTGTCAAACATGAACTCGAGTTACTCAGAAGCACCGTTTCCACGCTTCGGGCTGTACTGGAGGATGCAGAGCAGCGATCCTACCAGAGTCACCAGATCCAAGATTGGCTTGACAACACGAAAGACGCTTTATATGATGCGGAGGACGTGCTTGAAGAATTCAATATAGAAGCTATGCGACGAGAGCTACGGGGCTACAATGAAATGATGAAGGAGGTAAGGACATTTTTCTCCGGTTCAAACCAGTTTGCATTTAAATTGAAGATGAGTTACAAAGTAAAAGCAGTGAGGGAAAGAATAGAAGCCATGAACGCTGGTAGGAGATTCCACTTGGAAGAGCGTCTTGTGGATTCGCGAGTAGAGACAGAACACAGGAAGAGAGAAGAGACGCATTCATTTGTACGTGAGGTGGATATTAAAGGAAGAGATGCCGATAAGGAGAGGGTTAGGGAATTTTTACTGGACTTAGACGTGAATGAAAACATTTCCATCCTTCCAATAGTTGGAATTGGTGGGCTTGGAAAAACGACACTTGCTCAATGTGTCTATAATGATGAGATGGTCAGCAAACACTTCCAGTTGAAAATGTGGGTTTGTGTCTCCAATGACTTTGATGTGAAAAAAAATAGTGAAAAATATCATAGCTTTTTGCAAAGAAGAAAGAATCAATCGCGGATACAATGGAATTGTTGCAAAGTGAGCTTAGGGAAGCAATTGGTGGGAAGAGATTTCTCCTAGTTTTAGATGACTTGTGGAATGAAGAACTAGAAAAATGGTTGAGCTTGAGAAAACTATTGATGGGAGGGGCTAGAGGAAGCAAGATCCTTATAACTACATGTCTTCCTTCGGTAGCGAAGATCACCGTCAATGCTCCTCCCCATTTTCTCGGGGGCATATCTGAAAGTGCATCTGTTGATTTATTAATGCAAATGGCTGGTCGAAAGTTAGAGGAGATGCAAGATTCTGACATGTTAACCATCATTAAAGATATAGTTAGAAAGTGCTCTGGGGTCCCATTGGTTGTTCGAACTGTTGGGGCATTACTATCCTTTAGAGAGAGTAAATATGAATGGTTGCAATTCAAAGAAAATGAGCTCCCAGATGTGTCTCAAAGGGAAGATGGCATAAAATCAGTTCCTAAGCTAAGTTACGACCATCTTCCTTCGCATTTGAAACAATGTTTTGCATTTTGTTCATTATTTCCCAAAGATTATGAGATAAAGAAGCAGACTTTGGTCAATCTTTGGATGGCAGAAGGATTTATCCAGCCATCGCATAGAAATCAACACTTACAAGACATTGCCCATAGATGTTTTATGGATCTACTTTGGAGTAACTTCTTCCAAGATTTTAAGAGAAATCCAACAACGGATGAAGAGACCCGCAAGATGCATGATTTGATGCATGATCTAGCCTGCTTAGTTGCCAGGTCTGAGTGTTGGGTGGCATCAGATGATAGAAAATCCATACTCAACAGAACTCGTCATATATCTCATAACGTATCTTCTAATTTGATGAGTGAGCTTCTAATTTCACGGTTGAAAACAGGTGCATTGAGAACATTTTTGTCTACTCGTGGATTTTGGGAAAATGAACAAGAACCAATGAGTGAAGTGGATCTACGCCAACTCATGCAAAGTTTCAAGAGGTTACGCATCTTGGATCTGCATGGCACAAATGTCGAGAAGGTGCCAAGTGTTAGATATATTGTATATACTAGGAGTAGGTCTTTTATGTATTTACTTTCTTGCCCTTCTTTATATGTTTATTTATATTGGCATTGTGCCCAATGGTAATCTATGCATTCCATTATTCAAATCTCAATTCTATCATGGTATCATAGCTAGGATTTCTCGCTCTTCTCTCATAGGCGACGTGATAAACAAGCGAGGATTTTCTTCCCTCCGATCGGATTGGTGTTGGGTTTCACCAATTGTTGTTCTGGCCCCTACTGTTTTGATCTATTCGTGCATTCTTGGTCCCGAAGCTTTGGGGTTCGGTGGTGTCTCATCCATTGATTTGCTTTTGCCGATGTTGGCCCTCTTCTAATTCGAGATCAATTCTAGAGGTACTTCGAACTTCTGTCCGACGTGGATTTTAGCTATCTATTTGGAATCAATTACCACATCGTACAAAAAAAGCACCACCAAGGCCACCTGCGAGTTGTTTGTGGGTTCTGCTTTTGTTTGTTTCTGTTAGTGGGTTTCGTCCGTCCCTTTGATTATTCCCAAAGCTATTGGTGCTTTTACAATAATAATAATAACTTTTACAATAATAATAATAATAATAAATCGATCGTCATTGTGGGTGGTGACATTTGGGTCAACTTAAGCTTTTGCTTGTTTGAATATGAAATTTGGCATCTTCTAATTCTTTGTACGCTCAGCTCTAAATATAAGACTTCGATTTAGGTTTGTTTGGTATGCTCAGTCGATGTTCTCAAAGTGCAAATTCGGTGCACTAGGGTTGCTTCTTCGGTGATTTGGATTTCTCAGTGCGATTTGGATTATTTTGATTGGGTCTTAGCTTGGAGTGCAATTTTGTTTTCATGATTGATTTCAGGTTTTGTTTTCTTCACTCTAACTTCATTTTGATTTATTGATCTCAGAATTATGGCTGATAAGATCGGATTAATCGCATTGATGTTAAGTTGGATGGCTCTAATTATGTTCTTTGGAAACCTTCAATGATGTTTACTCTTGTTTATCGTGATTTGTATGAACATGTGGATGGTACTCGTTCTTGCGCTGCATCCATGTCCGATATTGCAGATCCTAAACCTAAGACTGATGAGATTTCATGACGTCAATATGAAATTAGGGATTGACA
Source organism: Rhodomyrtus tomentosa (assembly GCA_028455895.1). Taxonomy (NCBI): domain Eukaryota; kingdom Viridiplantae; phylum Streptophyta; class Magnoliopsida; order Myrtales; family Myrtaceae; genus Rhodomyrtus; species Rhodomyrtus tomentosa. The sequence continues at coordinate 38,344,793 of JAPCWY010000003.1, read as the reverse complement.
TGTTGCTAATAGAAAAGCATGGGCAATATTATTTGGTTCTATAAGTCCTGATCTTCGCCCCCCAATTTACTCAGATTGTTGGTGCAAAATAGTTATGGGATCAAATTGCTGAGATGTTTACACAAACAGGTTTTGTTCGTGTTTATCAGCTTATGAAGGAACTTCGTTCTGCCACTCAAGATACACGAACAATTCGTGAATTTTATAATTATATGACCTCTTTTTGGTCCCAACTTGATGTGTTAGCTCATCCACCATGTCTCATGTGTTCTGGTTGTGTTGCTTGTGCTGCATATAGACTTGAAGATCAGAACAAGAATCGTCTATATGAATTCTTGATGCAACTTTCACCAAAATTTGAGGGAGTTCGAAGTCAGATTCTATATCGTTTCCTGCACTATCTCTTTCTGATACAGTCAAGGAACTTCAGGCTGAGGAAACTAGACGAGGAATTCTTGGTGCTCCTCCATCTTTAGATTCCTCAGCAGTAATGGCAACTCCACGGTCTGATTTCTGACCAAGCTCCTCTGAACGCGGTCTCCAATATGGCTCTTCGCAACGTGTTTTTCAGTCCGACTATTCACATTGCGGTTCTTAGCGTGGTTTTGTGCGTGGTTTCCAACGTGCTTTTTCTCAGCGAGGTTCACGTTTTTATTGTAACTTTTGTGAACAAAATGGGCATACTGAAGATCGATGTTTTCAGAAAATACGTGATCTTTCTGATGCACCCTTACGTTCAGTTGCACCTGTTTCTTCTCCATCTACAGATCGTGTCATTTCATCTTCATCTTCAAATGATCGTCTTGCTAATATTGAGGCTTAGCTTTCTCGTTTAGCTCAGCTTCATCTTAATTCTTCTAGTGTATCCTTCATTGTTGCTACAGTAGCTACTGCACAATCTTCAAGTGATAGTTCTTCCTGGATTCTTGACTTTAGAGCTGTTCATCACATGACTGTCTCTGCTCATCATCTCACTCAACAGACTGCACTCAAAAATTCAAAAGGGTTCTTTACAGCCGATGGATCCTCTCTTACTACTACTATGCAAGGCCAACTTACTATACCTGACAGTTTTAATGTGCCTAATGTGTTACATATATCAAACTTAGCCCTGAATCTTTTACCTGTTTGGTAACTTGTCGATATGGGTTATATATGTGACATTTACTATTTATGCTTGTGTTGTATAGGATCGTACGAGTGGCCGGACGATTGGCAGGGGTAGTAGATATGGAGGATGGTATTTGATGCAGCATCTCCAGATTCCTTCACCTCAACCTGTTCTTGCCATCTTCGATCTTGACTGTTGGCACCAACGCTTAGGTCATATATCTACTTACCGTTTGTCTTTTCTGCGTCAGTAGGGTGCACTTGGACATGTTTCATCTACTATTTTGCGTTCTTGTACTAGTTGCTCTTTAGCTAAACAATCTGCACCTTATTTTCCTAGTAGTTCTTCTGTTTCCACTTCTTGTTTTGACTTAGTACACTCAGATGTTTAGAGTCTCGCTCCCCAAATTTCTAAAAGTGGATTCAAGCATTATGTATCGTTCATTGATGATTATTCTCGTTATATTTGGGTTTATTTCATGAGCTCTCGTGATGAATTTCTCTCTATCTATAAGAAATTTAAAGCCATGATATATACTCAATTCTCTAAAATATTAAAGTTTTTCGTTCTGATTCTGGTGGGGAGTATCTTTCTGCAACTTTTCGTTCTTTCTTAACTTCTCAAGGAATCTTACCTCAGTTGTCTTGTCCCGGTGTTCCTGCTCAAAATGGTCTTGCTGAACAAAAACATCGTCATATTTTGGATACTACTCATGCTCTCCTGTTATCCAATTCGATTCCTACTGAATTTTGGGCTGAAGCACTATCTGTTGTCTATCTCATAAATCGACTTCCTTTTCTTGTTCTCTCCAAAACCACCCCTTATCAACGTCTTTTCTCAAAACTACTCACTTATCATCAACTTCGTATTTTTGGCTGTACATGTTATGTGCTTCTTCCACCCCATGAGCATACCAAACTCTCTGCAAAGTCAATTCGATATGCTTTCTTAGGTTACAATACAGAACACAAAAGCTATAGGTGTTATGATACTTCTTCACAACGTATTCGTATCTCTCGTAGTATTCAGTTCTTTGAGTACCTACCCTTCTTTTCTGCTGCCTCTACTTCTTCATAGTCTTCTCCATCTGTCTTTATGGATTTTCCTCTTGATTCTTCTCCTACTATGCCTCCTCCTTCGTCTACTTGGCCTGCTACTTTGACGCCTCTTGACGATTCTCGTCCACCATCCCCTGGATCTACTTTGGAGTAACTTCTTCCAAGATTTTAAGAGAAATCCAATAAAGGATGAAGAGACCTGTAAGATGCAAGATTTGATGCATGATCTAGCCTGCTTAGTTGCGGGGTCTGAGTGTTGGGTGGCAACAGATGATAGAAAATCTATACCCGAAAGAACTCGTCATATATCTCATAACGTATCTTCCAATTTGATGGTGAGCTTCTAATTTCACGATTGAAAACAGGTGCATTGAGAACTTTTCTGTCTACTCGTGGATTTTGGGAAAATGAACAAGAACCAACGAGTGAAGTGGATCTACGCCAACTCATGCAAAGTTTCAAGAGCTAACGCATATTGGATCTGCATGGCACAAATGTCGAGAAGGTGCCAAGTGTTAGATATATTGTATATACTAGGAGTAGGTCTTTTTGTGTGTTTAATTTCTTGCCCTTATTTATATGTATTTTTATATTGGCCTTGTGCCCAATGGTAATCTATGCATTCTATTATTCAAATCTCAATTCTATCATGGTATCATAGCTAGGGTTTCTCGTTCTTCCTTCATAGGCGATGTGATAAACGAGCGAGGATTTTTCTTCCCACCGATCGAGTTGGTGGTGGGTTTCACCAATTGGTATTGTGGCCCCTACTGTTTTGATCTATTCGTGCGTTCTTGGTCCCCGAAGCTTTGGGGTTCGGTGGTGTCACTTCCATTGATTTGCTTTTGTCGACGTTGGCCCTCTTCTAATTTGGGATCAATTCTGGAGGTACTTCGAACTTCTGGAGGTCATTCCGTTGATTTGCTTTTGCCCGACGTAGATTTTAGCTACTTATTTGGAATCGATTACCACATCGTACAAAACAAGCACAACCGAGGCCACCTATGAGTTGTTTGTGGGTTTTGCTTTTGTTTGTTTTTGATAGTGGATCGGACAATGGGAGCAAACCTTTTTTTATGAATATTTTCAGACAATCGCAAGCCCGAAAAATGATATTTAATATTCCATCTAGGATATCGTTCAGAGAGAAGATGACCCAAACCCCATGAGGGAAAACTTCTGTCAGGTGAGCACAAGAAGCAGGGTCGAGAGGGCCGGTCCGTCTCTTTGATTGTTCCCGAAGCTATTGGTGCTTTTACAATAATACTAATAATAATAATAAATTGATCGTCATTGTAAGTGGTGACATTTAGGTCAACTTAAGCTTTTGCTTATTTGAATCTGAAATTTGGCATCTTCTGATTCTTTGTACGCCTAGCTCTGAATATAAGACTTCGGTTGAGGGTTTGTTTGGTATGCTCAGTCGGTGCTCTCAAAGTGCAAATTCGGTGTAATAGGGTTGTTTCTTCGGTGATTTGGATTTCTCAGTGCAATTTGGATTATTTAGATTGGGTCTTAGCTTGGAGTGCAATTTTGTTTTCATGATTGATCTCGGGTTTTGCTTTCTTCACTCTACCTTCATTTTGATTTATTGATCTCAGAAACATGGCTGATAAGATTGGATTGATCGCATTGATGTTAAGTTGGATGGCTCTAACTATGTTCTTTGAAAATCTTCAGTGATGGCTGCTCTTGTTTATCGTAATTTGTATGAACATATGGATGGTACTCGTTCTTGTCCTGCACCCTTGTCCGATACTGTAGATCTTAAACCTAAGACTGATTAGATTTCACGACGTCAATCTGAAATTAGGGATTGGCATGCTGCTGATAGAAAAGCATGGACAATATTATTTGGTTCTATAAGTCCTTATCTTCGCCCCCAATTTACTTAGATTATTGGTACAAAACAGTTATGGGATCAAATTGCTGAGATGTTTACACAAACAGGTTCTGTTCGTTTTTATCAGCTTATGTAGGAACTTCGTTGTGCCACTCAAAGTACATGAACAATTCGTGAATTTTATAATTATATGACGTCTCTTTGGTCCTAGCTTGATGTGTTGGCTCGTCCACCATGTCCCATGTATGCTGGTTGTGTTGCTTGTGCTGTATCTAGACTTGAAGATCAGAACAAGAATCGTCTATATGAATTCTTGATACAACTTTCACCAGAATTTGAGGGAGTTCGAAGTCAGATTCTATATCGTTATCCTGCACCATCTCTTTCTAATACAGTCAAGGAACTTCAGGCTGAGGAAACTAGACGAGTAATTATTGGTGCTCCTCCATCTTTAGATTCCTCAGCAGTAATGGCAACTCCACAGTCTGATTTCTGGCCAAGCTCCTCTCAACATGGTCTCCAATCTGGCTCTTCGTAAAGTGTTTTTCAATCTGGCTATTCACATCGTGGCTCTCAACGTGGTTTTGTGCGTGGTTCTTAACGTGCTTCTTCTCAGCGAGGTTCACATTTTCAGAAAATGCGTGATCTTCCTGATGCACCCTTGCGATCAGTTGCACCTGTTTCTTCTCCATCTACAGATCGTGTCATTACATCCTCATCTTCAAATGATCGTCTTGCTAATATTGAGGCTCATCTTTCTCGTTTAGCTCAGCTTCATCTTGATTCTTCTGGCGTATCCTCCACTGTTGCTACAACAGCTGCTGCACAATCTTCAGGTGATAGTTCTTCCTGGATTCTTGACTCTAGGGTTGCTCATCACATGATTGCCTCTGCTCATCATCTCACTCAATAGATTGCACTAAAAAATCCAGAAGGGTTCTTTACAGCCGATGGATCCTCTCTTACTGCTACTATGCAAGGCAACTTACTATACCTGGCAGTTTTAATGTGCCTTATGTGACATATATACCAAACTTAGCCCTGAATCTTTTATCTGTTTGACAACTTGCCGATATGGGTTATATGGTGACATTTACTGTTGATGCTTGTGTTGTACAGTATCATACGAGTGGCCGAACGATTAGCAGGGGTAGTAGACGTGGAGTATTGTATTTGATGCAGCATCTCCAGCTTCCTTCACCTCAACATGTTCTTGCCATCTTCGTTCTTGACTTTAGCACTAGCGCCTAGGTCATATATCTACTTTCCGTTTGTCTTTTCTGCGTCAGCAAGGTGCACTTGGACATGTTTCATCTACTGTTATGCGTTCTTGTACTAGTTGCTCTTTAGCTAAATAATTTGCATCTCATTTTCCTTTTAGTTCTTTTGTTTTCACTTCTTGTTTTGACTTAATACACTCAAATGTTTGGAGTCCTACTTTCCAAATTTCCAAAAGTGGATTCAAGTATTATGTATTGTTCATTGATGATTATTCTCGTTATACTTGGGTTTATTTCATGCGCTCTCGTGATGAATTTCTCTCTATCTATAAGAACTTTACAACCATGATATTTACTCAATTTCCTAAAACTATTAAAGTTTTTCGTTTTGATTCTGGTGGGGAGTATTTTTCTGCATCTTTTCATTCTTTCTTAACTTTTCTGGGAACCTTACCTCAGTTGTCCTATCCCTTTATTCCTGCTCAAAATAGTCTTGCTGAAAGAAAACATCGTCATATTTTGGATACTACTCATGCTCTCATGTTATCCAATTCGGTTCCTACTGAATTTTGGGCTGAAGCACTATCTACTGCTGTCTATCTCATAAATCGACTTCCTTCTCTCGTCCTCTCCAAAACCACCACTTATCAACGCCTTTTCTCAAAACTACCCACTTATCATTAACTTCATATTTTTGGTTGTACATGTTATGTGCTTCTTCCACCCCATGAACGTACCAAACTCTCTACAAAGTCAGTTCGATGTGCTTTCTTAGGTTACAGTACAGAATACAAAGGCGATAGGTGCTATGATCCTTCTTCACGACGTATTCATATCTCTCGTAGTGTTCAGTTCTTTGAGCACCTACCCTTCTTTTCCACTGCCTCTACTTCTTCACAGTCTTCTCCATCTGTCTTTATGGATTTTCCTCTTGATTCTTCTCTTACTATGCCTCCTCCTTCGTCTACTTCGCTTGCTGCTTCAACGCCTCTTGACGATTCTCGTCCACCATCCCCTCGGCAGAATCCTTCGCGAGATCGTCGTCCTCCAGCTCGGTACGTAGCGGCCACAAGTTATTCTGATGAGTTTGGTTCATTTATGGTTGTTGTCCACACTTTGTAGGAACCATCAAATTATCATATGGCCGTACAACATGCTAAATGGCGTGATGCTATGTCTGAGAAATTATCTGTTTTGGAGCACACTGGTACGTGGGATCTTATGCCTCTTCCACCAAGAAAATCCTTAATATCTTGTCGTTGGATATATAAAATTAAGACCCACTCTGAAGGAAGCATTGAGCGCTATAAAGCACATCTTGTTGCACGTGGTTTTGATCAAGAGTATGGGATAGATTATGAGGAGATCTTTGCTCTTGTTGCCAAAATGGCTTATGTTCGCACTCTTATTGCAGTAGCCTCTATTCGTAATTGGCCTCTTTTTCAGCTTGATGTGAAGAATGCTTTTCTTCATGGGATTCTTCAATAGGAACTCTATATGCAGCCACCTCCATGTTTTCCTCATTCGCCCAACCAGGTATGTCGTCTTCGTCGGGCTCTTTATGGTCTCAAACAAGCTCCTCAAGCTTGGTTTGAAAGGTTTGCAGACGTCGTTTGGTCAGTTGGCTTTGTTAAGAGTGAGAATGATCATGCTATGTTTACTCATACCTCTTCAGTTGGTTGTACTATTCTGCTATTCTGTGTAGATGATATGATTATTACTGGGGATGACTCTATTCATATTGCTTATACTAAGCAACATCTTCACCGTTTGTTTCCTATGAAAGATCTAGGTTTCTTACATTATTTTCTCGGTATTGAGGTTGCTCGCAGTCGACGTGGTATTCTTCTCTTAACAGAAGTACATTGCTGACATTTTAACTCGTGCTGAGTTATCTGATACTCGTACTGCAGCTACTCATGTTGAACTTCATTTACAGCTTCATCCGAATGATGGTGAGCCTCTATCCGATGTCACTTGCTACTGGGCTCTTGTTGGCAGTCTTGTCTATCTTACGATTACTCGTCCTGATATCGCATATGCTGTTCATCTTGTCAGTCAGTTTGTTGCGGCTCCTCGTACAGTTCATTATTTTGTTGTACTCCAAATTCTGCGATACCTTCGTGGTACTCTAACATGCTCTGTTTTTCTTCCATCGACTTCCTCACTTGCTCTTCGTGCTTACTTTGATGCTGATTGTGCTTCGTATGTTATTGACCGCAAATCCATTACAGGATTTTATATCTTTCTAGGTGATTCTCTGATTTCTTGGCGTACCAAGAAGCAACCTGTTATGTCTTGCTCTTCCAATGAGTCTGAGTATCGTGCTATGGCTGATACTACTGTTAAGATTATTTGGCTTTGTCGTCTTCTTGCTGATCTTGGTGTTGCCTCCTCTGCTTCCATTCCTTTTCATTGTGACAACATGAGTGCTATTCACATTGCTACAAATCTGGTGTTTCATGAGCATACCAAGCACATCGACATTGATTGTCATATTACGCGTCACCGGCTCCAAGCACATATCATTTCTCTTCCCTTTGTAGCTTCTGCAGCCCAGCTTGCTGATTTATTCACTAAATCTCTTACATCACAACGTTTCGCTGTTCTTCTTTGCAAACTCTCGTTGGCTAACCCACCTTGAGTTTGATGGAAGGTGTTAGATATATTATATATACTAGGAGTAGTTCTTTTTTATGTATTTACTTTCTTGCTCTTCTTTATATGTATATTTATATTGGCCTTGTGCCCAATTGTAATCTATGCATTCCATTATTCAAATCTCAATTCTATCACCAAGGTCCATTTGTAAATTGAAGCATCTCACGTGTCTCGATCTCTCTCAAAATTATAAGCTCAAAAGGCTTCCTAATGCCATTACAAGGTTGAAGAATTTGCAAACACTAAATCTCTCCCGGTGTCGTTTCCTTGAAGAATTGCCAAGGGGTATAAGCAAGTTAGTCAGCCCTCGAAGTCTAGACATAGATGAATGTTCGAAACTTCAATATGTGCCACACGGGATAGGGCAATTGAGTTCTTTACATAGGCTAACACGCTTCATTTTGCCCAAAGATAAAACTCTTGCTAAAAATTATTGCGGACTTGGGGAGCTAAATGAACTTAATAACATTCGAGGTAGCCTGTGCATTGACGGATGCAACAACGGAATCCAGGGCTGCGAACTTGATAGGGAAGAATCCTCTAGAATCTTTGAAGCTTAAATGGGGCGATTTCGACACCGACGATGCGGAAACTGGAAATAGAGCTGACATACTGTTGGATGGACTGAGCCCGCCCTCGAACATACGGAGGTTGACAACAGATGGATATAAAGGTGGGAGCTTTCCGTGGCGGATGACAGATGGGTCTTCCTTGCCCAATTTAGTTGGGTTACACTTGGACGGTTGCGAAAGATGGAAGCATTTCCCTCAATTTGACTCTGGATATATCGAAAATGACATTTCTGGAATGTTGGCCTGAGGAGTGTTTGAAAAGTCTCACCTCACTTGAATCTCTTCGGATATGGCACTGTCCTCGGTTAGCTTCCCTCTCCCTCGGCATGCGACATCTATGCAGTCTCCTGGATCTCGCCATTGGGGATTGTGGGGAGCTGGATATATGGAGAGACGAAAGCGGCAACATCATCTTGGATGATATCCATGGAGGAGGACTTCTTCACAGTCTCCGCTGCGTGAAAATCGGTTACCTTCCCAAGCTGGAATCTCTCCCACGGTGGCCTCTAAAGACCAGCAATGTCGAGCGTCTCGAGATTTACGGTTGCGACAGTCTGAAAGAATTACCGGACCAGATTGAGGCCCTTCAATCACTTCAACAGCTTACAATCTCCAGGTGTCGCTCGCTGACGTCATTACCCGAAGCAGTTGGAAGGCTTGCATCCCTTGCTCACCTAGCAATCATATTTTCCCCGGTATTGGTGAAGAGGTGCAAAAGAAATGGAGGCGAGGACTGGTACAAGATTGCTCATATCCACCCCCCCCCCCACAGAGCTGTTTTCTAACGAAGGTATGTGGGCCTTGTTTGTTACCCAGATTTTCGCACGAATAATTCTCGATTTTGTGTTTCGATTTGGGGGAGACCTGGATTAACCCTAACGGAAACCAGCACGATTTTGCAGACGCCCCTCTCTTCTTCACAGAATCTTGTCGTAGCCATTGCTTCAGAGATCTCTCTCGCGTGGCCTAATTCGCATTCTTGTTATTCCTCCCCAAATGCCTTTTTGATTGGTGCGTACTCTCTCTCTTTCTCTCTCTCTGCTTATTGAATTCTCCACTTTTTATGCTTTCTTCTCGCTTGGGGCGCAATGGTTTGCTGCTTGATTTTGTAATGGAGAGAGGACAATGCCACTGAGTTCAACATCGTTAAATGCTTTTGCGCTTCTTGATTTTGAACTGTTCGTGCTTCTGGAGAATTTCTCAGTTTGTCCTGCCTCCTGAGCCAAGTTGACTACTTCTGTTTGCCGTCCTATGAATTCTTGTTTTGTATCTTTTGATTGGGTTCCATTTCGATGGCATCTTGGTTTGGATCATCATGAGTGGTAGTCTGTCATCCATCAGCAATCATTTCCATCTCTGCCTATATCTTCCCCCTTGTCGACACTATCCAGCCCAATTGAAACTAGTCTTCAAAAAGCGGTTTCGCGAGGTTAAGCTTAGGGCAAAGGTGCTGGTGCTTGCTAAAGAGACCTTTCATAGAAGTACCCAGTCCATTCTTCTATCTATTCAAAACTAAACTCTCATGCACATCACGAGACCAAGTCTACAAAATAGAGCTCTTCGTTTCAGCTATCTTCCATGAGATTAAACTCCTAGGTAATTTGTTTCAGTTGATATGTCTATTACTCACACTGCTTTAATTTTCAGACTAGGCAGAAATGACGCAGATTTTGGCACCGACAGCAGAATTCCGGATGAGGATCCCAAAGAACTCACTGACTGCCAGTCCCATGACAGCAAACACATGACTTCTCTCTTGCTAAAACAGGAGGGAGCGGAAACACCTAGAGCTTTTCTAAGTTCAGGGTGTATGGCTTGACGTCTGAGTACGGTACTCTTACACGTTCCGGAGTCATCTCAACTTGGACGTCACGCCCACCAATATTATAACTGCTGAACACATTTGGTATGTATTAATGCCTAAAACCTTAAAAGTGCAGCGCACAAAAAGATGAACAATTCTAGAACTTTTCTATGCTGTGGTTATAAGTTCGAATTTTTATTCCCTCTACCATCAGAATAAGTAAGACATATGCTTTATGCACACATGAGGCAGGATTGGAAGTTCTGGCTTAGCGCTGTGCAGCAAATCAAGGGTATGAATGGGCGACAATAAAATATGTCGTGTTTCGCTATCAGATAATCACTAGACCTGTTGCACACCCATCTGAATTTCCCAAGTGGAACTACGGTGGATCAAGTACTAATCAAGGTTGTGAAGTGATGTCATATTAAGATGACTTATACCCAAAACTGTCTTAATATATTTACGTTCACAACATTCCATCAAGTTCTCGATGTCTTAGCAGCCCTCAAGCAATTTCCAAGGATCCTTTCCAAGGTGGCAACAATATCTTGGTAAATCATATACGAAGCAAGTGTTATGTTGTAAAAAATTGTTCATCCATCAGATCATCTAAACAGGTTAATCAAAGGAGATGTCTCAATTAATTTACAGAGAGTTATCGCTTGTCTGCACGTTATTTGTGATTGATACACACAAGCTGGCGAGCCGATCCCAACGAACAAATGTGCCGGGTTGCTCAAATTTTCAGTAACTCAAAGGTCATCAATGAAGTTTCATGCCAGGAGATCCAGATACAGATCCAGAAACATAAATTTTTTATCATGAATTAGAGAGTTTTGGAATCGCAAAGTTCATGAATTGGCTGAATGTTCACGTTAGACATGGGATTGAGCAAGAGTACACCCTGTTGCAGACAAAATGTTCATGGCCATTGGGTTGGCCTGTTGGAGGATATCCAGGTCCCCAGGTAAGAACTTGTGAATGAATTTCCCTGTTTATAGTTGATTGTAGGCTTAAGTTAATGAAAACATGTATTGTGGCACGAGGTTTTATGTCCATATAGGCGCCTTATTGCTGTGATGTTGGGGCTGATAAGTCATTTGGCCGAGACATATCTGATGCTCACTACAAGGCTTGCTTATATGCCGGTATCAACATCAGTTCGTTCAATGGGTCAAAAACTTTCTGGAATGATTCATTATTTCTAAATATTGATAAAACGTAGAAAGCTTCACCTTCCTATCTCAGTTAATTAATGGCTTCAAATGATATGCAGTTTACTTGGAAGACAAGCGTCCTCCCGCAAACGTGGACCCGTCCTAGAAGTTTGAAGCTCTTGCTGCTCAGAAGCTAGCATTGAAGGTCTAAAATTCGAGCCGTCGGTCAAGAAAGGCCAAATGCATTTATCAAATCGGTGAGGACCTACAAGCTGAGAGACTGTGAACCTTTTTTTCCTGTGGATTAGGTCATTGAGAGAAGAAGCTCATGTAAATAAAGCATACCAGAGGGAGAGAAAATTAGGTGTCCAAGCTTAGACATAGTCTCCCCCTTACGTTGGTTTCGTCCTGCATTCGCAATGAGTCTCAACGTTTTTCTGGCATTTGAGCTCACCAGTACCCTTCAGTGTTATGAACATCTTTCTATGTTGGAATCGTCAGCTACTTTGACATTTAAGTAAAATTCATCCTTATTTTCGGTGTTCTCATATGTTGAACTCATTCAATTTGGCATTTCCAACTCTCTTCTGAATAAAACACAGTTTGACTTGAGAGAAATTTGTGATTTGGTTTGTCTGTGCAACCCGGCAATTCTTTTTTCTCTCTCTTAGGCAAAGAAATGTTCTCATTAACGTGGAAAGTGGAGTACATTCACAGAAACAGCAATTTGGCAACACCTTTACCTACCATTTTGCTTGTACGGAACTGGAAGTTATTCCGACATCCTTTTTAATTTTCATATCCTCGTACCAGTTCAACCGTCTTATTCAATAATTGAACAAATAATTAACAATGATACTGAAGCTAGCTAATCTATCATGCCGTATCTAGCAAATTGAAAATTTTGAGAAGGATTGGTGTTTCTCTCGAAATATGGATTAGAAGGCATGCTGATTGGACTTCTTAGATGGTTCCAGCATCCTGTTAACAAAAAATCCGCAAAGTTTCCAGAAATTAATAGATTTATGAAATTGCCAATAAATTTCTAATAATATTGATAATAATAAAAAAATATGTGGACGGTAACTCGAATGTCAGGTTACTTGTTAGGAAATCACCAATACTATTAGGAAGTTACTAACTTTCAAATGAAATAGTAAATCTCCTACTCTTCTTCAATTTTATCGGTATCACAAGTAATTTCCAACGCTTTTAAATTTGCCAACGTTCTAGTCATTTGTAATTTATCAACATCTTTTAACCGTTACCAGTGAAATTAGTAAAATATCAACCCTGCAAGAAACTTACTAATATTCCAACAAAATAGTAAGCTGCCAATTTTGTTTTCTAAATTCCATCATTGTTGCTAGTAATATACTAGCACTATAATGAAATTACTAACACTTGATGCATTAGTAAATCGCAACCTTCTTTAAAATATAAACAAAATGCCAATCTTATAAGGAATTTGCCAACATGACGTGTAATTATTTATTGGACAATTTTAGCAAGGTTGAGTAGCAAACTTCCAACACCATAGAGGATATACCAAAGTTCTGATGAATTGGTAAAATCACCAACTTTTTTAAAGTTTTACAATTGCGGGTAATAAAGTATCAATTCTTTAACAAATTTACCAAACATCTCAATAAGTTGGTAGGTTAGCAGCTTTTTCCATATTCTACAAGCGTGATTAGTGTGCTGCCAAACAGACACGTGACTTACTAACATCGGAAAAATTACCAAAAATTCACAATCCTATTACAATTGTACAATTCAGTGATAAGTTTTTTGCACTTGTGTCAGTTCAGCCTTTCTGGCCAACTTTAGCCAACAGGTGCTGAAATGGACAATTCTTTATAATATGTTGATATATATTGACTTGTTCACTTAAGTCTTTGTGTATTTTTCTTTTATTTCTTTGTTTCCCCTTGTTCTTCTTCCTCTAACAACCCGCCAATGAGGCAAGGGCCGATGAAGCTGACCTCGCCAAGTGACAGTTGCTAGAGGAAAAAGGATAAAAAAGGAAAAAGAAAATGTTCAAGTTATGTCGTTGTCTCACATTTTGTGAATAGGTGATCTATGTTCTTTATATTTATATGGTCTCTCTCCACCTATCGACTTTAAGTTTTTGAGTTGGAATTCCTAACATGATACCAAGCTAGTGTTATTACTTTTTGCGTATGTGGGCTCACCCTCTATTAATCAATTTTCACGTGCCGCTCGTAATTCGACTTGCATGTGAGAGGGGTATTGAAGTTATTATTATTATGTTATTTCTTTCCACGTAAATTTCAATCCCGCATTAATCAATTTTCACTTGTAATTCGGCTTGCATGTGAGAGGGAATGTTAAAGTTATTGTTATTATCCCATGTCGATTGTGGTCTCTCTCTACCTATCATTGCCACATTAGCGTCTGTCGGCCAAAATTCATCGATCGAACTGAATCGGCAGAAATGACAATTATTTTGGATTGAATTGAAAAATAAAAGTTCATGACTTAATTGGCACAATTGCAATAGGTTATGACTCTCTCTTTTTTCAGAATTTTTCCTACTTACATTCCATTAGATTACTAATGTCTTATTAAATAAGTAGTGCCCATCAATAAAGAGCCGCAACGTAAAGGATCCGGTAACCATCTTATCTAAAAATAGCCCTCTAAAATATAATACGCAAAACTCTTAAAAAAAAACTGTTAATACCAATCTTATGTGTTGTTCTTTTTTTTTTTTTGGGTCGAAATCTTATGTTGTTCAGTCTTTATTTCATGTTGTCATGTTTCAACGATTTATATATTTTTCCTTCCTGATATTTTCGCCTGAAATTTCACATTTTTATTAAAAAAAAATTACGCTCCTTCCTTATGGTGAAGAAGTAATCTTATATTTAGTGTTGTTTACTTTCTTGCACCCACTTACAAAAAGGTCAAGTTACAAAACAAGCTACTAGGGTTTGACAACCTGTTACGAGGTTAATATCTATTTTTTATAGCGCATTTATTCTAATAGTATGAAAATACAAAAATGGCTTTACAACTTGTTATGATTGTCAAAATATGAAATGATACTTCCACGTCCCCGAAACCAAAGACCGGGGATAAGTGCACTATAAAAGTAGGTATGCCAATCGTTCAGATTAGTTTGATTTTCTTGAAAAATTAAACTGAACCGAACTATTAAGATTTTCCTTTGAATTGAATCATTCTCGACCTAAACTGCATATGAATTGAATTGAAAACCCAATTTGGTTCGGTTCAGTTCAGTTTTTTTTTTCTTTTTCTTTTTTGTATGTTCTCTGTCGCTCAAAGCTAAATGATGGCCATAAAACACAGCCTGATTTTGGGAAACTGGATGGAAGGAGGGAGAAATGACCAGTACGCACTTTGAATGAAGGGGCAGAGAGGTCATCAATTGCGGATAAGGGATAGAGCAGCTGTTTTTTTTTTTATTTTTTTTTTCCCTCCGTGGGTTTGGACCAGAAAATTGGGGTTAACTTTGTGCTGTTGCTGCGACATGGTCCGTACTTGAAGCCCTTCTCACTTACTGCTTGTCGGCAAGAGATAGAGAGCGAGAGAGGAGAGGGAGGCACAGATCTGAGGTTATAGACGAGAGGAAAGAGGCAATTTTTAGTGACTGATCTGATCTGTACCTTAACCAAAAAAATATCTGAACCGTTAAGAACATTTTGGTTTTTCCCATTGATTGAATCGAAAACTGAATTGAATCGAAAATGTGCAAAATTTTAATTCGGTTCAGTTCAATTCAGTTCTTAGTATAGCATGTTGTTCGTTTTTGACACCCTTGCGTAAAAGTTGTCAACTTAGAGCAAACATTTCGTGACAAATGCCTTTTCTATCTTAACTTGCTGATTTTAAAAATACAGCACTTGTAATAGGTCAAAAGATCCTTTTTTTTTTTTTTTGGGGGGGGGGGGGGGGGGGTCAAATAGTAGGTCTTAAGTTTTTTATTTTTTTTTAACAGTAGGTCTTAAGTTGAGAGCACATGTTTGTGGCCAAAGGACATTTCCATCGCTATTGTCGTTTTTCAATTACTGCAATTGCTAGAGGGAATGCCTCGTAATCAAGGTGATTTCCATCGTAGCAATCGCAACTTCCTGATTTTTGGCTTATCGCGCTTGTGACGGGTTGTAAAATTTTGCTAGAAGGGTTTAGAACTTGAAACGATATACATAACCATAGTTACGACACAACTATTTTTCTCATTTGGAAGGCGATCATCTCTAACCAGATATTCATCAGTTGACAAAAGAAATGCAAATGAGTAGAACGATCGTAACTAGCACATAGGATTGAATTAAATTGAAGCATGACCCCAACATACCAACATAGCCAGATTTATGATCTGTTACGATTCGCGCCTCCAAGATCTATTGTTGGGCTATGTTCTATTGGTATTGGCTTTTGGCCTAGTCATGTACGTTTTCGGTACAGTTGACATGTGGTGAGATTGATTCGAGACTTTGCCCTTCTATCGGAAGACGCCCCGTGTCACTCCTTGTTTTTTACTTACGTGGAAATTAGAAGGACAATTACGCTGTGCGATACGGGGGGAAGGACCAACGTGAAGAATGAGATTGATGGTCATGATTTAGTCTTTGGAGCACCCAAAAATCTTTACCGAGATCATATCTTTTCATTAGCAGAAGCCCATCTATTGATCTTCAACCGAAAGAATTCTTTCATGTGTAGGATGTGGCAACGACCAGAACAAAGGTTTTGGAATCTGCCTCACAGCGTCTGTCAATTGGTGCTGCGCTTTTTTCACGTCGTAGATTTAGCAGCAAGTCCATATAAATTTGTAGGTAACGTATCTTGCATCGAAGTTAAGAGCCCATGGAAAAAGAAACTTCTTGCTTATTTAACTTTATGGGCTAATTTTTCTTGCAAAATTCACTTTTGATCATCCATCCGACAAGCATGAATTCGGAGAGGAATGTACAATCATACCTGATGCATGAGGGCGTGTAAAACCTTTTCCAGGTACCCAAGTTGAGCCTGCGGTCTTTCATTGATAAAGTTTCCTGTCATGTAATGCCCACGAGCTTTGACCAACCCTTTCAAAAGCTCATTCACTCTATAATATTGTCATTTTCAAATAGAAAGCTCAACTTTCACTCCCTTGCTACTCCCAGAGTATGAGACCAGGTCTCATCACTACGGCCGTAATGTCTCGATGCTCTACCATGTTCAATTACTATGCACCGTATTTTCTCATCAGAGCCTGACCTTCTCAATCATTCATCGTATTGTCGAAATTCGGACCAAATCCTATGAAGCAGGAAAATCTCACTTCGACAGCACAACCCAGGAATACAGCGGTCAATCCAAGACGAACTAGTAATGCAATTGGCACAAAAATTGCGACATATGTTCCTTGCCGACTCTCTATAGTGTTCTGTAATTTGGTGTTAGGCATTCCATTGCACCAGACTAATCCAACAGGCTAACGGTAGTCTCCCCATTGAACACATCCAAACAGTTTCCACGGTAAGAGGTGACTAGGGATGACCCCAACGAGCGGCATTCAGCAGGACTCAGACCATTTCCTTCCGCCAAATAGTATTGTAATCATCTTGACAAACTAAGATAATGTCTTGCCTATTCAATTACTCTAAGAAGGACACAGTCGCTAACTCCTACAAATTCCTTTAGAAGTATAAATTAAAATTAGAAGAACTGAACTTAGAAGCATTTTATGTGGCTACCGACATTTTAAAAAGGTAAAGAAAGAGAAAATCAAGCACATATAGATCACTCCAGAGTCTTAGACTATCCTAACGCAGAATAAATTCGGACAAGCAGGCAACACCTTTCTCAGAGATGGCCAATGCAAGCTGCAGAGCCACTCCAGAAAAAATGTCTTACCAAACATGCGTCAATTCCCTGTCAAGTTTTTATTCTGTCTGCTCAAAACTTATTCTCAGTTTGTAACTTTACAGCATACGACTCTAACTACAGTTGTTCTGTTTTCTTTTTCACGTTTCTGTCATCATCAGGATTTTGGATCGATAAGCATACCCTATAGACTCTCAAGGACTTAGTTTTCTTCTCAAAATTGCATCGGTAACCTGCTTTACTAGGATTTTCTTCTCAAAATGGCATTGGTCACCTGCTTTACAGGATGCTCTTCAAGAGATGCATGGACAGTGACCCAGCAATCAAATCACACTTAGAAATTGTCTTGAAAAAAAAATCATGAAAATAATGAGAAATTCGTTCTCTTTGTATGATGTCAGCAAGTTTCAGTTGAAGTGCATCAAAGCTAGTTAAGAGTATACAACTAAAAAGGAAACATATCAAGAATTTAACAAGGGGAGATCATGATATGATCAGGACATATGGTTTTCACAAAGCACTAGGCATGTTCAGATCTCAAATAATATTGAAGCTCAAGGTTTCAAGTCGAGGCATCAGGGAACAATGTTAACATAACATACGGTACCGTCATATATAATATGAACATGGACTCTATGAAGCACTTATCAGGCAAATCTCAATTCATGCATTTCTGAATCTTGTCTCATTCCAGGTGTTGTACATCAGCTTCAGCCTCATCAATCTAAGGAACATATCAATGGCTGTCCTGAGCTACCTATTATCTGCCCGCAAGCAAGTTCAACTCTAAGCTAGCTATACAAGCCACTTGACCCTCGGCTAAATATTCTTTCATGGTTTCTCCAGTGAGAGTAGCCTAACTTGCCATACTAAGAAGCAGTACATTTCTGTTGCCATAAGGACAAATCTATCTGCCAGCACAGTTGTGATTGCCCTAGCTTTCTCATATATTTTAGTGCTAATGGATATATGTCCATTAAAGAGCTACTCGCATCTTAAAGAACAAATTATGATGCTTCATGAGCCAGCATCACACATGCTACTGAGAGTTTCTTCTGTGCATTTGTGAGATATTTCATTTTGCATTCTCTTCACATTGCTCTTCGTACTAAATCTGTACTACAAGAGTTATTCAGCACACTCCAATATAGTGGAACATTTCAACATTGTTGAGTGACAGAAGTTTGTCGACTATGATACGTTCTATAAGCTGCGGAGGGAAAGAACATGTATGGCCATATGATACAAGAGATCAGCCACGTCACGGAATGTCATATGGCATTTCCAAATATTGCTGGAAAAATGATTACCAAATAGACTCACATCCACTGAGTAACTTTCCGCAACAACAACTAAGGTGCTGGAGTGCAATTGGTTATCAAATCAGACATTTCTACTAGATGAACTTTACTTTTCCTTTTATGTTAATGTCAGATTATACAGGGTGAGAACAAATTGAAATGCAAATCGCCACAGCTCATGTATATCATTAACTTCACTATGATTAGCTCATTAAAGGCCAGACCAGCAGGTATCTCTTGCAAACTTCTGCTGCTCTGCACCAAAACTAAGAGTCATCCAAGTCTCCATTTTCTTTTGCCAAAGTTACACGAGAGAGAGAGAGAGAGAGAGAGAGAGAAGAGAGAGAGAGAGAGAGAGAGAGAGAGAGAGAGAGAGAGAGAGAGAGAGAGAGAGAGAGAGAGCGTGTGTTCTGGCAAAACCCCAAGACGGAGTATTCTTTTTTGAAAGAACGCCATCTGTAACGCGACATAAAGACCCCTTTATTTTTTACATTTCATACAGCTAAAATAAATAGAGTGGGAAATAGATTGGCGTACGGTTTGTCTTAGGGCGGAGTAGAGGGAGGCTATTAGTATTGTGGAGGGGTAGTGTATAGATAGATATATATATATATATACTTATTTATTTTAACACATTTATCTCTTTTTCCTCCCTTGATTCTGCTTTTATTTTTATGATTCTTTGGGGTTCATCGACCGCCGACCTCAACTAGTTTGGGATAAAGGTGTTGTTGATGTTGATGTTGATACGGCTAAAATAAAACTGAAGTAAATTAAATGATAAATGAATAAAACAAAAACAAAAACAAAAAAAGTGACCTTTGAAAAAAGGGGGAAAAAGCCAGCTGTGAGAGAGAGAGAGAGAGAGATTGGACAACTTGGAGGTAATTACACCAGAGCACAGGTCTAAAGGTTCTTCAAATATCAGGTCAGCTTTCCAAAGACACTCAATCAGGGGGCTTTTGGTGGTTTCCCCCCGCTAGACGTCTGCTCAAATTTGCCTTTTGAAACTGAAGGTAGAATTTCATTGCAAGAAAATTTTAAGCATAGTTCTTCATTCGCTCTCGTCAATGTATCCCCTCCCTTACCCCTAGCCTCTGAGGTGAGATAAAACAGAATAAAGCAACAAAAAGAACTAGCAGAATGCATAATTTCATATCCACATAATTTCACCTCTGAATGAAAAAGCTTTTATACCATATAAAACAAGTTTATCCCTTGTAGTTACAAAAGTCAGGCCCACTAGAAAAGAAACTACAGACGCACTCCAAACTACAAAATTATCTTAAATTTACCTCTGCCAGCAAAGTTTCCTCCCACCCTCATGCATAATTTCATATGCAATTTTGTATTTCTCAAACGTCGTGGCACCAAACTCTATGTATTTGGCTGCAATTTCACGAAGACTCCAAATCATCTTAGCCTTAATTTCATGGGAGCTACCTCCTGATTCAAAATCACGTATAGTGCCATACTCAGCACTCCTCGTCCACCTATGTAGGATGTAGCGTGATGGAAGCTCCCTAATATCTACAATCTGGAACAATCTCAAAGCATGTCTGCACAATACACCCTCTGATTCAAACATTTGACAGCCACAACTCACATCGAGATTGGATGAACAAAAGGTAACGACATGCTTCTCATTCTCATTGCCGCACTTATGGATCAAATATCTGCTGATGGTCCCTTGTTCATGAATCTTGGCACCCAGATAGCTGTAGCTCTGTAACAGTTCCCTCTGGAAAACTTTGAAAACAGAAAGGGTATAAAGCCTCCTACATTGCTCTTCCATCGGTTCATTTGTCTGCAAAAATGCCTGCAAGTTGAATGAATTATAATCTTCTTTCCTTTCATTGCCACGACGTTGCTCCAAACCTTGCTCATATCTCACAACAAATTCTTCAAGTGACGTTTGAGAATTTAAATACGGATCAAAAAAGGCATCTAGACCTCCATCAATGGGAATTCCAGCAAAAAACGTTCCACGTAAGTACAGTGGAACCCAGTTTTCACGCTTTTCATACATTTCCTTCAGCCAAGCATTTTCCCTCAAGCCATATTTGCTGAGAAGAGCATCCCATGCAGCATCAAATTCACCAACTGTATGACTTCGATAAACACACTTCTCATATTCATATTTACATTCACTACTCAGTGGACTCAAATGCTCACATTCTTTTGTCTTAATTTGCCACATTGAGAATCGATGATGACTCGAGGGAAAAACTTGTGCAATTGCTTGCAGAATGGAATCATCATGATCAGCTATTATGGATTTGGGATGACACCCAGATGTTGCCCTGAGCCATGTCTCAAACAACCATATGAAGGACTCCTTTGATTCATCAGCAACTAGAGCACATCCAAGAAGAACCGGCTGCTTGTGGTGATTAACACCAACAAAAGTAGCAAATGGCACCATATAATTGTTTTGCTTATAGGAAGTATCAAATACGATGGCATCACCAAACTGACTGCAGGAAAACCTAGATCTGCCATCAGCCCAGAAAAGACTCCTACAACAACCCATGTGTACATCGACAGCATAAAAGAATCCGACGTCTTCAGCTTGTCGGTTCTG
This sequence comes from Rhodomyrtus tomentosa, assembly GCA_028455895.1. Lineage (NCBI taxonomy): Eukaryota > Viridiplantae > Streptophyta > Magnoliopsida > Myrtales > Myrtaceae > Rhodomyrtus > Rhodomyrtus tomentosa. Next base: position 38,323,620 of record JAPCWY010000003.1, on the reverse strand, counting down.
AAAGTAATTATGAAGCGCGGTGTACCAATCACTTCCTATGTTGTTCGTATGATGTTTCTTCCCATTGTGCTTTTTAGCAATGTCTAGTTTTTCTGATGTTTCATTAATCTCATCTAAAAATTTCCTAGAAGCTGAACCTCTGTTGGCTTTCATTTGCATCTCAAGATCATGGTTATGCTCTAGTTGATAACGATCAACAATCCATCTTCCATTATCATGCCTCTTAATCCTCATAAATGCACCACACCCAACCCTAGAAGGATGCTGAAATCCTTCCTTCGAGCAGACAAATCTCCGAGAAGTAATCGAACCATCATTCTTTGATCGAAACAACTGACCAATACGAACTCTAAATCCCACATTACCAGCATATGTATCATAATGCTGGTATGCTTCGTTAGCTGAATCAAACTTTAGACCCACATAAGGCTCAAGTTTCACTTGTCCTTCATTTGCCCCCGGTTTAACGCGTTTGGCACTGACAATACTTGAAGAAGATGAGCATCCATTATTGACAACATCAAGCTGTTTTATCCGTGGCTTACGGCACAAATCAACTACTTTAGCAGTTGTTGCTGAACTTTTGCCCTGGGAATTGGCAGGGTGATTTTCCTCACAAGTGTCGAGATCATGATTATGATCTTTTGCAAATTGATCAAGGACCCACTTGCCAGAATCAGATTTTTTCACCCTTATGAATGCAGGGCATCCTGTCCTTGAATTAATCTGAAACCCTTCTTTCCAGCACACAAATCTCCTATTACAAACCGATCCATCCACTCGCGATCGATACAATTGACCAGACCGTATTCTAAAACCCACTCGTGACGCATAATTGCCATAGAAAATACGAGCATCATCTGCGGTATTAAACTCCAACCCCACATATGGCTCTTGTTCAAACTCTTCTTCCCCCACCCCCATTGAAATGCCTCACACATACGGCACGAAGCATTCCTCAGTCTTTAAAGCTCGACCTGAAATGAGAAAATAAAGTAAGCAGGAAAACGTAGAAACCTCAATAAATCAGCTCGTTGTAATTATAGCTAAATATCAAGAGAATCAAGGACTCAAGACAATGAGCAACATTAATTAAAAAATGCTAGCATTGTGATTATAGAAAGAGTCATGCTGGGTTTACTTAAAATATTCCACAAAATTCGTATACAAAGTGATATGGCCATGCAAGTGGTCCTTCAAATAAATGGATCATAGTAAACTAGGAGTCTACATGAGAGAATAAAAAAGTACCTTCAAAGTATGTCGAGGCAATCAAGGACATTTATAACGGTGCTACTACATGTGTGAAGTCTTGTAATGGCACATCAAGTTATTTTCCAATCACAGTAGGCTTACACCAAGGTTCTGCTTTGAGCCCTTACCTTTTTGCCCTGGTTATGGATGAACTAACAAAAGATATTCAAGATAAGGTGTCGCGGTGTATGCTATTTGTAGACGATATCGTGCTTATTGATGAGACCCGGGCTGGGGTTAACGCTAAGTTAGAAGTATGGAGAAGCACGTTGGAGTCTAAAGGATTTACGCTAAGTCGAAGTAAGACGGAATACTTGAAGTGTGAGTTTGACACGATAGGAATAGGGGATCAAGAAGCCGTAAATATGCTCGGACAAAAGATACCCAAAAAAGATACATTTAGATATCTGGGATCAATATTGCAAAAGGAGGGAGAGATTGATGAGGATGTGAGCCATAGAATCAGAGTAGGTTGGATGAAATGGCGCAGTGCATCGGGATTTTTGTATGATCGCAAAATTCCTCTTAGGTTAAAAGGAAAATTTTATAGAACAGCAGTCAGACCTGCCATGTTATATAGAGCTGAATGTTGGCCAGCACAAAGGAAACATGAGCATAAAATGAGAGTAGCGGAAATGAAGATGTTAAGGTGGATGTGTGGTCATACAAGGATGGATAAGATAAGGAATGAAGAGATTCGACGAAAAGTTGGAGTAAAACCGGTGGCGGAAAAGATGAGAGAGCATAGATTGAGATGGTTTGTGCATATTCTCCGAAGACCCTTAGATGCACCGGTACGAACAGAATTTTGCTATCGAGAGCATAACACAAAAAAAGCAAGAGGTCGGCCGAAACTTACTTGGGGTAAAGTAGTAAAACAAGATTTAATGGAGTGGGAAATAGATTGGCGTACGGTTTATCTTAGGACGGAGTAGAGGGAGGCTATTAGTATTGTGGAAGGGTAGTGTATAGATATATAGATATATACTTATTTATTTTTACACATTTATCTCTTTTCCTTCCTTTGATTCTGATTTTATTTTTATGATTCTTTGAGGTTCATCGACCGCTGACCCCAACTAGTTTGGGATAAAGGTGTTGTTGATGTTGAGTAAACTAGGAGTCTGCTGTAATATACTAATTTTTGTAAACCACATCTGTACACCTAGCATTATTTTTACACAACCAAAAAACAATTTAGACATTCTAATCTATCACTGACCATCTCTTGATTTAGTTCAGCCACCAGGCCCAAAAGAAAGCAGCATCAGGAATATCAGTAGTCATTTTTGCATCGTTGCATATTCTATAATAAAACCAATAATCCGTAAGGACAATAGAACAGACAAATTCAGAGTTGAACCAAATCCAATCGAATCAATTCTAAGCAAAGAGACCGTAGTCATGGTAGCCCAATGGTCGGGTGTATCCATGACCAGATTTCACAAGAACTCTCAGGTTCGAAACCAATCTGGGAAATTTATTTACAGGGTCACATGGATGCACCCGGTTTGGTATTTGGAATTGTGGTAGTAGTTGCTGGGGCCAATCCCTAGTAGTTGGTCAGTCCCCTTAGGCCCGTCCCCTGAGAACTCCATAAGCAATAGCTACGACTGAAAAGCAAACACTCGTAGCAGGTACGAACCTCCCGCTTCGTTGGTCACTACTTCACACCCTTTTGGTGGTGAAAAAAATACATTCCAAGTAAGTGGATAACAGATTCACAACACCAAATGCAACATTCATCAAATGTAGACCAAACACGTCACATCGTATCGCGAACGCGCGGACAGATACCAATGACAATCATCCTAGCAAACCGACCCAGAATCTTGAAACCCTTTGGGCCCTAGTGAAGCAAGCTAACCGAGAGCAGTCCAAACATTCAGCAACGCCTCCTAAAGAAATTTCACCTCTTGACATCGACGGAGTGGACGGTGCTTGGCTCTCCCCCGAGTGTCATGTATCTGCAGATGAGGAAGAAGAACAAAGTGGGCTTGTGTAAGCTCCGGCTGCACCGGCAGAGACCCACCTCCTCCTCCTACTCCTTCTTCTTCTTCTTCGTGGGATTTATGGTCTCATTCTTGATTCTTCATTCGCAGGAAATGGAACAGATGACGGCGAATGAGTTCGGAGCTTGGGCGTCGGGAGCGGATGAAGAAATGGGGGCTTTTGCAATGGCAATGCGGCTTTAAGGTTTTCTTTTTGTCAATTTTGCCCCCACAAGATAAATTTAATTCAAGAGAGATCCAAACTATCGGTATTACATCATTTTAAGATCCCTTAGTTGGATACTATTTTTGTAATAATAGTCCTAGGTTAGCTCGCAAATAGCTTCATGAGATGGACCTTGTCAGCAGGTGCCCAACACCAAATAAATTTATGCCGACCTATGCCGACATCTACAAACCTCAAAATTAATATACATATAATAAATTTATCGCATGTTAATTTTATTGCCTAAATAAATTTATCCCGATAATCACAGGTCTCAAAATTGATATACTTGTAATAAATTTATCACCTACTAATTTTATTATCAAATCGATGACTCAAGGGACTCGTGGTAGTTAACGAGTATACCAATTTCAAGTTTTTAACCTGTATTTTATTCGCATATATTTTTAGTATCAACTCAATTTATCGAAAACTAATGAAGTATAAATTTATCATACATTTATCAAATTGAGGTTTCTGATTGTCAAAAAATTAGTTTAAAGTACATTTCTCATAGATATACCAATTTAAAATTATTCGGGTATTAAAATATTATACTATCGTAAACTCTTGGAAAATGAAAAAATAAAACACGCATCTTAATAACATTGTTGGTTTCGAATGGTAAATTTTGCGGTTAAAAAATAAAACACGCATGGTAGCCAGTAGGTGAGCTGACGTGGCCAACTTCACAGTGAACAGTGAAGTGGACCTTGGGAGCAAAGCGCCTCTATCTACGGCACTAATTAAATTAACCGAAACTAAATTCTAACACTTTTCGGAACTCTTTGAAAATAAAAAATAAATTACAAGTGATCTTTTTTTTTTTTTTTGGGGGGGGGGGGGGGGGGGTCGGAAATTACAAGTGATCCGAGAGGACACTTTTTAAGATTTGTTTCCTCATGAAACATATATTTCTCAAATTAAAATATTAATAGTCGTTATTTATCTTCGTTAACCCATACATGGAAAAAAAAAACAAATCACAATCATATTTGAACTTGCTTCTTCACTAATATCAATACCACATAAACTTTAAACTGATTACATATGTGACAAATTTACTCAAGCCCCAAACTTGTATATCAGTGACAAATTCATCCTCCATTAATTATTCAATCATAATGTTGAGTTGAATAACACATGACAATTGGTTAGCGTAGGTATCAGTCTAAGGTCTTACCTTCCGTTTGTTATATGTGTATTAATTTGAGGTTTTTTGTGATATTAATTTGATTTAAAGGAAACTAACGAATGGCAAATTTATCACAGATGGTTTGAAATTTTTTATGGTCAAAGAATTAATTTTGAATAAATTTCGTCGCGAGTGTATTAGTTTGGGAGGCATCGTGGTATTAATTCAAATAATTAAGGTTGCGTTTATTTTTCAATTTTCTCAAGAATGACTAGTTGAGTCACAAATGTCTTTTGTTTTTTGGTTGTTGGTAATTTCGATCAATCTTTAAAGTTTGTCACATGGACATGCTTTTGATTTTGTTGTGGAGGGCTTTCTCTCTAATGTATTTGTTTTTCAAACAAAACCCTTTGATTTAAAAATTAATACTCGACTAATCTTTTATAGGACGGACGATAAAGCCCAATACAATGGCGGTTTTTTTTTCCCCGAATATAATCATCGGTGTTTGGAATTTGAACATAAAAAAGAATTGCTAGGCAGCACATTTATAAATATTGTGGAACCAAACTCACTACCAATTGGGCTACTAAGTGACCACAATACTTCGTTAGCGGGGTCTAACTCACAAATCTTAGAACATGAAAAAAGCATTACGGTGTTATGGGACCACGTACTATCGATCGCTTCATATTGCATGCATGAAAGCACTTTAATAGACGAATGTAGCACTTTCGGTGATGGTTGGCGTAACCGTTATGCCTTGCTTGTACGATATTGACACCCCGATCATCATGCATGCCATATGCACTAATCGTGCATTTCTCATGCACAAAATTACTTTATACTCTATTTGGTTAAAAGTATAGTTTTAGAGTTTTTTTCTCTTTCCTCTTAATCCCTCGTAGCAAACATAGGGTTTATAAACAAACGTAACATGGTGAGTAAAAATCGGCATGCACAACCTTAGCCGACAGATGTATCTTTGGGCACGAATGCAAGTGTCCGTTAAAAATTGTCTGTGTCGTCGGATATAAGGACTATTTTACTAAATTGTATGTAAATAGTGTCTGCATTAAGTATATTAGGAGCAATCTATTAAATATTCTAAGTTGTAAATAGCCTTCTAAAATAAATGGGTCGGACACTAAATTCATCGCAAGCTGTCATATTGCTTAATATATGTACAGTAATGTAATGAACTTGCCTTGATATAATTGAATATTGTTCTATGTATTTACCCAATCATTTGTCACTGTAATGAACTTGTAATTGGCGCGCATCAGGTTACCCTTTCTTTTTTTTTTTTTCCTTTTTTTTTTTTGGGATTTCCTACCAAAACAACCTTTGATGTCGACATTTTCCCTTTTAGTACTTAAGCCCTGTCCAAATTAACCGCGTTAAGAAACGAGGACTTAAAAAGTGAAGGCAAATTACACATGAAACCCTCAAGATCGAGAATGACCGAGTTGAAAAAGGCTTATCTACACATAGATTTTGGAGCCCTCTTGGTCATAAAGCAGAATTCCTTAGTTGATCATCTATGTCGGGAATGTAAGCTTGCTTGTGACGTATGTTCGTTTTGCAAATCGTACATAAAATCAGTGTGATTTTAATGCGATCTGCACTTGACAATGCGACAAAAACATCAATTGTGACTCGGAGCGAACTTTCGACTTTTTATAATAGAACATAAAAGGTTCTCGATCGGAAAAAGGTTATGTCCACTTTAATCGTCCTCCCCTACCCAATTTTACCCATGGAGAATAACTTTTACACGTTAGAGCACCGACAAATATTGAGAAAATCAATCAATTTCACAAAAATGAAAGAAGGATGGGTAAAAAAGTAAAATTGAAGCGGACCGTTTGGCTACATGTCACCCGTGCGTCACCCGTGCATCACCCGAAGCCGAGGAGTATATATAAAACCCCCCCCGGCTCCCTCCGCCTGACACCGCCCACCGCATCGCTCGCACTCGCCTGAGACACACCAACAGACCACCGGCCCACCGTCCATTTCTCTCTCGTCCTCGCCCATTCAATCAGAATCGAGTGGTCAACCGACCATGCGAGGTCACGACATGATCAACAACTGCCTCCCGGACGAGCTGATGGTCGAGATCTTCAAGCGGCTGGACTCAAAGTCGACGCGCGACGCCTGCTCCCTCGTCTGCAAGCGGTGGCTCGGCCTCGAGCGGCTCACTCGCACCACCCTCCGCGTCGGCGCGTCGGGCGCCTCCGACCTCTTTTTCAAGCTCCTCTCCCGCCGCTTCACCAACGTGAAGAATGTCCACGTCGATGAGCGCCTCTCCATTTCCGTCCCGGTTCGCCTCGTAAGTTATCGAATTCACCATTGCTGTGTTATAATTTTCATTTTTGTGATTTCTGTCTGCGGGATTGTAGTCGCGTGTCGTCGATTATGGAATTCGGTAGTGGGTCTCGAGAACTAGGACCGGTCGAAGAAGTGACGATTTGAAGGCTCATTGATCTTGATCTCTTTGTGGCCTTGTTCTACTGAAGTTATCTCGTCTTCTGTGATTATGTGAGTTCAAGTCTCTGTGTTGTGAGAAATGTTGTTGTCCCTACCTAGCCCCAAAGGGGGAAAAAAATGGTGTTTCTTGTATTACCTGCACTGTAGATCGTTCCTGTGCATGGAATGGTGGAAGGAAATTGGGGGAACATTGATAGTCTAAAAGCGGGTATGATGTTGGTCAATTTCAATAAAATTTTACTTAGAAATGGTATATAGATGGTTAAGTTCTTCATGCTAAACTAGCAACCGTCACTTGTTAGACATTCCGAAATTAATTGTTGACATCTTACACAAGATCATATGTAGGATTTGTCTTTTGAGAAGTAACTGTTAATTTTTGGCAAATATTTATTGTGGAGGATTATCCTGATTACAAGCCATTTGATGACGTCAACACGAGCTATCCTCTGTTATCAATATCGTCCTAAACATCGAGGTTTAGTTCATGGAACAATGAGAAAATGACTTAAGTCGTTCGAGGATGTAGCTGGTGTACCTTTACTGAACATTGAAATTGTTGATAGAGGCGTTCCGATCATCAGTTTACCATAAATGAGCATCTTTTAAATCACGATTGCCAGGTGAATAATATATTCCGATGAGCCGCAATAAATTTTGTTGGAAGGAGTCTTTTGCATTTGAATTGCATGACTTCACGGTCAGATCATTTTTTAGTTTCAAAGTCTTTGGCTCTGGAAGTGCAATAGTTAATTATTGAATTGATTTATTGCTGCAATTCAATCATACTCTCCTGCAGAAATTAATAAGAAAGCAGAAATGCACTACGAGTATGAGGCACCAAATGCCAACTTTCAAAACAGCTCAAGTACAGAAAGGAGCTCATTTATTTTAAAAAAAAAAAGGGATATATGGTATCAATTGGAGCATTTGCATCCAAGTTTAAATCCCCACAAAATCAATTATTTGATTCTCGATTAATGCCCGAAGAACAGACACTTGCCCTTCAAAGACTCTTGTCTTCCCGTCTTTCCAAACCGATCAAACTATAGAAAGAGAAATTAAGGATACGTGTTTTGTCTTATGAGTCGGTATCTGAATATCCTGCCCGAAAGTTGAAATGAAAAGAAGGTTTATGAAAATGGGAAACAAGAAGATTGAAGAAGGTTTATGAAAATGGGAAACAAGAAGACGGCGAAAACAACTTGAAATGAAAAGACGTAAGGGGAAATGTTTTGGTACAGAAGAGTCCTCATCGTACCTGAAAGTTAGTAGCTAGTTGAGAAGTAAAGAAATAGGGTTGTGACGCCGCTGGACTACCGTACGCAAGTGCATCTTGGTGGGAAAACCAACCTCTTCAGCATGGGTTTAAAGTGGCTACAATATCTGTTTCATGCAGGTTTATTGTCATTTGCATGGTTTGTGAGAAATTTTATTTACTTTTCAGGGAAGAAGATATCTCAATGATCAGTTTGCAGACGCAGCACTTTTGTTTCTTAGGTCTCATGATGAAACTGAGAGAAGCAATGTTGCAGACGTAGTTGAATCTTATTCACTATCAGATGGTGGATTGGCTGTTCTTGGTGAAGGTTTTCCGAATCTGGAGAAGTTAAGCTTAATCTGGTGCTCCAACATCTCAAGTGCGGGGTTAAGATCCCTTGCTGAGAGTTGTATGTCCTTGAAATCTTTGGACTTGCAGGTAGATACTTCACTTTATTTTATTGATTTTTATAATTTTCGGGTCTCTCATCTCTTTATCTGTAGATGTTGTTGCCTAATCTGATCAACCTTCTACCTAGTGTCTAGATTCATTTTATTTAATCAGGCTTTTCTAAAGGAGACATTAGTTTTCGTACAAGCTAGTAATGGTACATTTACACTTTTGCTTATCAAGAATGTTTAATGCATGCAGTTTCTATTATATTCTCTCTTGTGCAATTCCAATGATATCTTTTTCCCCTTTCTAGGGTTGCTATGTTGGAGATCAAGGCTTAACTGCTGTTGGAGAGTGTTGCAAGCAACTTGAAGAGTTGAATTTGCGGTTTTGTGAGGGCTTGACTGACAAGGGGTTGGTTGAATTAACTGCTCGGTGTGGGAGATCACTGAAATCTCTCGGTATTGCTGCCTGTGCAAAAATAACTGATGCTTCCCTAGAGGCAGTGAGCTCTCACTGTCAATATCTTGAGACATTGTCATTGGATTCAGAGTTCATGCATGATAGTGGGCTTCTCGCTGTGGCCAGAGGATGCCATTTTTTGAAGGTCTTGAAACTTCATTGTGTAAATATTACAGATAAAACCCTGAGGACTGTAGGCAGGTGCTGCTTGTCATTAGAGGAGCTAGCTCTAAACAGGTTCCAGAGATTCACTGATGTGTCAGTAACTCTTCAATCTTCTTATTTAAAGTTTACACATTTGCCCTGGCTAGTTCTTCTCCATATGTTTGATGAAGCTTTGCAACATTCCTTCCACTTTCTGGTCCCTTTTGGTTGATGATGCATGAAAAGGTTTTAAAGCTGAGAAGTAGCACTGTAGCAGATATTGTTATTCCCCTCATGTTATTCATTATTATTCTTTTAATTAAAATTTTTGATAGATTCCTTCCACAGTGCCTACGATATGCTTGCATTCTGTTTGGGCTCTTCTGGAAAGAGTATTATATTAATAACCTTTCTATCTTACGCAATATCAAGTAAAAGCTCATTCATCCGGCCATTCAAAATTTGTCTTTATGCTTTCTTTTGACTTTTGCTGCATCTTGTTTCAGGGGTTTACAATCTGTTGGGAATGGGTGTAAAAGTTTGAAGAGTCTAACTCTGACCGACTGCAGTTTCCTCACGGACACTGGTTTGGGAATAGTTGCAACTGGCTGCAAACAACTTACTCATCTTGAAGTGAATGGTTGCCATGGCATTGGGACTGTTGGACTGGAGTCAGTTGGGAAGTCTTGCTTGTATGTTTCTATAAGTTTTCCATATAAAACTAGTAGATCCTCTTTAGAGTTTGTTTTTTTTTTTGGCCTTCATTTGGATGCTAGATTCTATTGGTTGTTCTATCAGCTCTTGGTTTGCAGGCTCATAACTTCGAGGAATTTTACTAGTCAGAAGTCATAACATGTAGAATTTATGCTTTTTCTGCAAGTAGCTTGTTAACTTCTTTTAATTTGGCTGCTTTCTTGCTTTCATTAGTATTCTCTACTGAAGGTCATGTATATTACAAGGTTCTCATCCTTGTTCCAAATGATGTTTTCTCCCACCATGAGAACTATTCCCTAGTTTTTTCACTGGCACCGCATTTTGACTCGACAGCTTAGCTTGCCAACAAAGTGATTAAGACCTGTAACGAAATATGCCCTTTGATTTGGAGTCATGTCTTCATGTCCGAAGCTTAGACCAGATGATCAAAAGAACTGTCAACTTAAATAATCAATTTAGCTGTGCAATTCGCAATACTTTTTAAGGTTCAATAGGGTGTCCATTGTTTTTCGACCAGACTAAGATGAACTTTTACAGCTTGTATTTGTTGGAGAAAGAGCAAGATGTATCCAAGTCTAGATCTTCACATTCTGCTGAGCTATGTAATTGTGGTTTTTTGTTTGTTTTGGCTTAAGCTCTCAATCACATGCAGGAATCTCACTGAGTTGGCTTTACTATACTGCCAAAGAATTGGCAGCCGTGCGCTTCTTGAAATTGGTAGGGGCTGTAAATTTTTGCAAGCTCTTCACTTGGTCGATTGCTCCAATATAGGAGACGAAGCAATTATCAGTATAGCCAAAGGCTGCATCAATTTGAGGAGACTTCATATTCGCCGATGCTATCAGGCTGACTCTCTCTGTGCCTCTTATTGCCGTCTTTTTGGTGCTTCTAAATAATACCGCTGTAATTTTCATTTAATACAACTAGGGATGGTGGCCATGGGTTGTATTCTTGAGCTTAGGTTTTTTGGGAGGAAGCAATTGAGGCCATGATTAAAGGTTGGCTGGTGAAAAAGCGGGTGTAGTTGTAGAAACCACAGATGAATGGCAGTTTAAGCTAAAAGCAGGGTAGAGAAGAAGAGTAAGAGGGAAGGGAGAAAATTATTTTAGTCATTTGCGATCTGGACATCAAGATTTTTGCTGCTGTTGGGTCTGTTTCTTAAACTATGACACTAGTCCTTTTAGGACTTCTGGTTACTTTTCCCAATGAAAACCATGTTGCTGTTCTACACAGCATAGTTGTTGTCAGACGCAAGGAGTAATTCATGGTGGTTATTTTGTTCTTCATGTGACGTGAATTATTGTTTAAATCATTTTCTTCTCTCAAATAGGTTGGTGACAAGGCAATTGCTGCTATTGGTCGGCATTGCAAGGCTCTGACAGATCTAAGCATTCGTTTTTGTGATAGGTAATGGTCTTCTAGATATCTTTCACTTTTGTTCTGCAACTTCTCTCTCTCTTATGTGTATATTAAATGACTAGCTATCATTTGGTATAGTCAGCTGTCAAGCTTGTTTATCATCTGTTTTCTCTACACCCTTAATAAGGCCAACCCCACTAGTGTAATAGGGTTTAGTTTGTTGTGGTGGTTGTATTCTTTTTGGCCACTCCTTTGTAACTTTGTGAACCTATTGGATTCTCGATGCGTTCAATATTTTGCTGACCCTATGATTATCTTGGTATAGAGTTGGCGATAGGGGCCTAACTGCTATTGGGAAGGGTTGCAACTTAACTGATTTAAATGTCAGTGGCTGTCATCAGATTGGTGATTCTGGGATTATAGCCATTGCAAGAGGCTGCCCTCATCTGCGCTCCCTTGATGTTAGTGTCCTTCAGGTCTCTCTCTCTCTCTCTGAGACTCTCACTCCCATCTCTTCCCTTCAAATATTTCTTTTTCTTATAAAGTAGTGATTTGTTAACAGGGAAAAATGTTTTGAGTTCATGAGGAATATAAAAGAGCAGTAGAAGAAAGAGTAATAAGACAGCTAATTCGAAAAAAAATTGGCACATGAAGCCCATGAACGCTTTCTTCTCTTGAAATCTTTCTGTTAAGCGTTGTACTGCTTGTGTTTGTTCTTCTGTTATGGAAACTTTTGCACTCTGTTCGCCAATAATCCTGTTACTGCCTGTTCTCTATCCTCTTTGACAATAGAACATCTGTGGTTGCATAGTTTTTCTGATTAGTAGGAGTCCTTTAATTACTTCTTGTGAATTTGCTCACTACTGGGTGTGCCGAGGGGCTGTTGGCAACCATTCTCAAAGTGATGCGCCACATCGATGCCCGGATGTGGTGATAAATGAGCAAAGGTCCTTACACTTCCGTGGGCGAGTGTGGGGGGCAAGAAAAGCTCAGGGGGTAGGGATTAGATTGGGGAGTTGTAATGTAGGAACCTTTACGGGTAAATTGAGGGAATTGACAAATACTTTTGCTAGGAAAAAAATGAATATTGCTTGCCTGCAAGAGACTAAATGGAAAGGAGAGAAGGCTACGGAAGTGGATGGCACTGGATTCAAGCTATGGTATACAGGCACAACAAAGAGTTTAAATTGAGTTGGGATTTTGATCGATAAAAATTTCAAGGATAGAGTGATTGGTGTTAAAAGAATAGGAGATAGGATTATTTTAGTTAAGCTAGTAGTGGGGGATTTGATTTTGAATATCCTTAGTGTGTATGCCCCTCAAGTTGGACTGCAAGCGCTCGAGAAGAGCAGATTTTGGGAAGATCTGGAAGAGATTTTAAGGTGGATACCACACGAGAAGAAGGTATTCATAGGAGGAGATCTAAATGGACATGTCGGTCAGAGTAGTGGAGGTTTTGACAGAGTTCATGGAGGTTTTGGATATGGAACTAGAAATGAGTCTGGCGAAGACATCTTGAGTGTGGCATTAGCTTATGATTTGATGTTGGCAAATACTTTTTTTTGGAAAAGAGAATCACATCTGATCACTTTTCGCAGCGGTCAAAATTGTAGCCAGATTGATTTCTTTCTTGCCAGGAGAGAGGATAGAGCTTCGTATGTAGATTGTAAGGTATACCTTGGTGAATGTATAGTTACACAACATAAGTTGGTGATCTTAGAAGTTCGGTATAACAAAGTATAGAAAATGAAGAGAAGTACGCAGCACCCTAGAGTAAAATGGTGGAAGTTACATGAGGAGAAACAAACAGAATTCAAGGAAAGAATGCTACAGGAAGGACCGTGGCGACTAGAGGGCGAAGTAAATATGATGTGGAAAGAGATGTCTAACTTCATCCAAATAGTGGCAAAAGGGGTGTTAGGGGAAAGTAGAGGGAATGAACATCAAATAAAAGAAACCTGGTGGTGAAATGAAGAGGTGCAGGAGGCAACTAAGCAGAAGACGGAGTGTTTCAGATGCTTACATAGATGTCCTAATGAAGAGAATTTGCAAAAGTTTAGATTGGCGATAAAAAGTGCTAAGAAAGCTGTATGAGAGGCTAGAGGCAAGGTTTTCACCGATATGTACAACAAACTTGGGAGCAAACAAGGAGAAAAAGGCATCTATAGACTTGCAAAATCAAGAGACAAGAAAAGTACATACTTGACACAGGTTAGATGTATCAAGGATGAAAATCAAACACTCTTGATAAGAGATGAAGACGTCAAGGGCAGGTGGATGAGTTATTTTAACAAACTTTTTAATGGGGAGAGCGATAGAAGTGAGGTGGATTTGGAAGATGTTTCTGATGATTCAAATAGAAGGTTTGTGCGTAGAATTAAAGCACGGGAAGTTAGGGAGGTATTAAAAAAGATGAAAACTGGTAAAGCCTTGGGATCCGATGGTGCTCCTATTGAAGTGTGGAGATGTTTAGGGAATGTAGCAATAAGTTGGTTGACTAGTATTTTTAACAAGATCCTTTATACTAATAAGATATCTGATGAATGGAGGAAGAGTATACTTGTGCCTGTATACAAAAACAAGGGGGATATCCAGAATTGTTTTAATTATAGAGGCATCAAGCTTATGAGCCATATAATGAAACTGTGAGAGAGAGTTATTGAGCATCGTTTGAGAATAGAGACCAAGATTTCTGTCAATCAATTTGGATTTATGCTAGGAAGATCTACCATGGAGGCTATTTTCTTAATACGACAATTGATGGAAAGATATCGAGAAAGAAAGAAGGACCTCCATATGGTGTTTATTAATCTCGAGAAGGCATATGATAGGGTTCCAAGAAAGGTTTTGTGGTGGATTCTTGAGAAGAAAAAAGTACCTTTAAAGTATGTCGAGACAATCAAGGACATGTATAACGGTGCTACTACATGTGTGAAGGCTTGTAATGGCACATCAAGTTATTTTCCAATCACAGTAGGCTTACACCAAGGTTTTGCTTTGAGCCCTTATCTTTTTGCCCTGGTTATGGATGAGCTAACAAAAGATATTCAAGATGAGGTGCCGTTGTGTATGCTATTTGCAGACGATATCGTGCTTATTGATGAGACCAGGGCTGGAGTTAACACTAAGTTAGAAGTATGGAGAAGCACGTTGGAGTCTAAAGGATTTACGCTAAATCGAAGTAAGACGGAATACTTGAAGTGTGAGTTTGACACGGTAGAAAGAGGGGATCAAGAAGCCGTAAATATGCTCGGACTGGAGGTACCCAAAAAAGATACATTTAGATATCTAGGATCAATATTGCAAAATGAGGGAGAGATTGATGAGGATGTAAGCCATAGAATCAGAGCAGGTTGGATGAAATGACGTAGTGCATCGGGATTTTTGTGTGATCACAAAATTCCTCTTAGGTTGAAAGGAAAATTTTATAGAATGACAGTCAGACCTGCCATGTTATATGGAGCTGAATGTTGGCCAGCACAAAGGAAACATAAGCATAAAATGGGAGTAGCGGAAATGAGGATATTAAGATGGATGTGTGGTCATACAAGGATGGATAAGATAAGAAATTAAGAGATTCGACGAAAAGTTGGAGTAGAACTGGTGGCGGAAAAGATGAGAGAGCATAGATTGAGATGGTTTGGGCATATTCTCCGAAGACCCTTAGATGCACCGGTACGAACAGAATTTTGCTATCGAGAGCATAACACCAAGAAAGCAAGAGGTCGCCCGAAACTTACTTGGGGGAAAGCAGTAAAACAAGATTTAATGGAGTGAGAAATAGATTGGCGTATGGTTTGTCTTAGGACGGAGTGGAGGGAGACTATTAGTATTGTGGAGGGGTAGTGTATATATAGATAGATATATATATATATATATACTTATTTATTTTTATACATTTATCTCTTTTCCCTCCTTTCATTTTGCTTTTATTTTTATGATTTTTTGGGGTTCATCGACCGTCGACCCCAACTAGTTTGGGATAAAGGTGTTGATGTTGATGTTACTGCAGTTGTATAGGAGTCTTGAATGGGTTGATGCGGTGTTTGCTTCTGTTGATCTGTGTTAATATATAGTTATCTCTGAATCTTGCTTCCCTCTGGATTGCCACAAACTCGATCTTTTGTTCCTTTTGGTTTTTTAGATGTAAGAATCCATTTTTCCCTTGTAACCTACTAGACACGAATTCATTTGCAAAATTGAAATATTCTCCGCAGAAATTGGGGGACATGGCAATGGCAAAGCTAGGAGAAGGGTGTCCCTTGCTCAGAGAGATAATCATTTCTCACTGCCGCCACATAACGGATGCTGGTCTGTCCCATCTGGTTAAAAACTGCAGCATGCTCGAAACGTGCCACATGGTTTATTGCCATGGCATAACCTCGGCTGGGGTTGCAACTGTGATTTCCAGCTGCCCCAACATCAAGAAGGTCCTGGTCGAGAAGTCGAAGGTCAGCGAGAGGACCAGACGCAGGGCTGGGTCGGTGATCTCCTACCTGTGTGTGGACCTTTAGAAAGAGAAGGGGTTCTCTATGGAAAGTTCAGATCTTTCTTTAATTTAATCTTTTTTCCGGAGTTCCTGGGGACATGCATTTTCTAGTTGTGAACTCTGTTGGTATTTTCATTCAGCACCATATCTTTCTAATTAGGTTTTAATTAACCGAAATGGAAAGAAACGTAAGGTTACTTATGGCGTTTTCAAATGTCTGCATGCATGTAAGACTAAATAAATTTGTTGCATGCTGTTCTTAATAAGGTGGAGTCTTCTGAATTTCAATGACGACAAGTCTTATTGGACAATTTCTCTCGCGTGCCTTAAGATTTCCAGCTAGAAAAATTTATGGTGGAAAGTTAGTTTTGATGTTTCTACTGCTGGCTTTGACCGCGACACCTTGTGAAATGGACTTTAGGCTCCTCCAGTTTCCTTCCGGTTCCTGAGCTGATCTGGATGGGAATCATCACCCCTAATAGTTTCATTGCAGTCCTCTCTCTCTATGAATTTCTTCCCTTCGCTCGGTATCTGGGCAATTATGAACAAATCCGATCATAACGTCCAATTGCTGGGGAATTCGTGGCTTTCATCGGACATTAGTATTGGCTTCTGTTATAGGGGACACGACATGGTACTTGAATTTTTTAATTTTTAAAAAATAGAGAATTTTGACACGTTGAGACATGATATATATATTTATATTTACATAATATAGTATTGTTTCATGCTTTTAACAAATATATTTTTATGTATATTTATATATATGCATATAAGACAAAGACTTCGTAGATAATTAACTAGCAAATACAAAATGAACTTCACAAATTCTTGCGTGATCAACAACAGGTGTCGAGATGAAAAAGTTAGAAATTAAGTACAAAAGTTGGGTCTTTTTTTTTTACTATTTTAAGTGTGTGGCCGTTAAAAATAAAAGGTGTCCAGTGATGTCGGACAAGCACAACAAAAAAAAAAAAAATTTAAATTACCGTGCCCGTGTAACAGAGGCGCCAGTCTCCCAGAATTAAAAGAAATTCTCATGCGAGAATAAAAGTGAATGCTACAGCCCGCACAACACTCCACTACACCCACCCCCAAACGCATTCCCATGGCCCCCAATAAAAGTAAGGAAGGGCGAGGAGTAAACTAAAGAAAAATAGATCTTTAACCGACCAAACTCCATGAAGTTGACCAGTGTCGAAATACTGCCACTCCAGTACCCAACATTATATATTGGCATGATATGTTCACAGGCATACTGGACGGATTAGAATGTGAGAGAATTTTTAATGTTGCCCCTTTTTCTTATCAATTACACACATTAATCACAAATTCTACTTTCCATCTAACTAGCATCTCTTCCAATTACTCCAGTTTAATTTCTTGATTATGATGATTTATCACTGCCTTCTAGTGACTTCGTGTCGCACACTGTTACCCTTCGAAGAGCATCACAAATATCATTAAAATGGGAGTGGTGCTCGCCCATGAACCTATTAAACAAAAATAATTACCGATCATATGTCATGAAAAATAATAATAAAGAATAATAAAGAAAGTAGGATATGCATTAGTTGCACCTCATTTGCTTTCTTTTTTTTATTTATCCATTCGTGATTATTGAAGCTAAACCCAATTTTTGCTGGTGGGAGACTAACAGAATGAACATCGATAGAAGCCCAGCGCAAGCAAGCAAACATTCTCCACATGAAAGAACCTCCTAGCAAATAAGTTTTGAGTTCAGTTGCGTCCCGATTACAGAGAGGCCCCTATCCCTAGACCATACCATAACAAGAATCCGTTATGTGTGCAAGCAATCTAATTTGGGAAGATTTTGAAAAATGATATTTGTATATCAATAAAAAAAAATTAGGCCAAATTTTGATCAGACATAATGTTTTCGACCGACATCCTATTGAATCGATTCTTTCATCAACCGAAAAATCCTTCTTCTAATTATTCAGACATAACTTTTCTTCTAACGTCCTATTTAAGCAATTCACTCATCAATTGAAAACTTTCACCTAGTTATTTACAAATTTATGGGTATGCTATCTTTCTTTTTCTTTTTTCTTTTTATATTCAAACATTATGTCCGATCCAAGTATTTCAAGCAACCTAATTGGGAATTTTCAAAAATGATATTTAGATGTTTATAAAAAAAAACGAGGGAAAATTTTGGCCAGGCATAATGTTTTCCTCCTATGTTGACTTGATTTTTTCATCAACAGAAAGCACCTTCTCCTAATTATTTAGAGAGGACTTTTTTTTTAGACGTTCTGTTGACTCATTTATTTCATCAATTAAAAACCTTTTATCTAACTATTTAAAAATTTAAGGGTTATGCTATCTCCTTTTTTTTCTGTTTAAAATTTATGTCTGATCAAGTATTTTTAGCAATCTAATTGGGAAAGATATTTATAAAAAAAAATTAGGCCAAATTTTGATATAACATAATGTTTTCCTCCCACTGACTCAATTATTTCATCAAGGAAAAACCCTTCTTTTAATTATTTAGACATAATATTTTCTTGTGATCTATTGAAAATATGAGCATGAATCTTCATTTTGAATCATCAAATGATGGGGTCCATCACTTGACTTTTGTTCAAATGTCATGAACACATCAATTCGTGCAAGTCATATCAAGTGGCCATTTCTGGCTTGCAAATTTTCGTGCCTATCTGCGCCATAAATAATTATCTATCTGTGCGACATTCTAGTTTTTCCTGTCATGACTTATCAATGAAAATGTATCTAATGATGTATTTCAGTCTTATCTCACTCAGTCGAACCAACTCTCGATCGATAGAGAATCACAGAGTCGATACGCGGAACGTCTGCAAAAGCCGCCTATTAGTTCAGGATAGTTTGAAATTACATTTGACAAAGAAATGACCCAGAGATGAGTCTCGAAATTGAAAAATGAAAAATCAAGAATTTCAACATTTTAATCGAATTGGACGTCGCCTCATCGAAGGAAATTTGAATTGAAAAAATGACGTTTCGGACAACGAGAGCAAAATTACCATTTTGCCCCTTAAGGTTTGGCCTTGTCTTATCAAATGAAGGAGGGTATGTTGGTCAATGATCATCCCCCAAGGCTGCCGAAAATTAGGATGAATGGTGGCCATTGGATGATCAAATTATTGCTATGAGGACAAGTGTCATTATTTGGAGGGTTATCGATTAATGCAAGCTTTTAACCTACCATTCTATGGGTTTGACCAAATTATTTTGGTAGAAAGCCTCTTCTTCCCTTGCCATTGCCGAACACCTTCTGCTCTCCCTCTCTTTAATTTTTCTTCTTCCTCCTCAGCCGAACCAACTCTCGCCCGATCAGCCCTACTCGCTGACTTCGCGCAACTCGACCGCCGCCTCCGACGACCCACTGACCTCGCGCTAGCCACCAGCTTCTAGCTCAGCCTCTTGCCAACAACCTCTAGGTGGAAACTCGGCCATTGGACACCGGAGGAGTTTCGGCCGGCCATTCTCTCAAAAGCGGACAGAATTGGACACAACCTAGAGTAAGTCTTCGTTCGGTCTCCGTAGGACCTCGTTTTGCTTCAAACTTTCGGCAAGATTTTGTAGTCTTAATGTACACTTGTATGTTGAGCTGAGGTAGCAAATTGGTTGGATTTTGATGGAGATTTGATGATGAAATTGTGTCGTTTTTGATGGGCAGAATTTGACTAGCGGTAGGCGTGAGGAAACCAGGGCTGTTCTTGGACTTTCGGGCATCGACTCACCCTCAAATTCACGGTGAGGCTCTATTAGACCTAGAACTATATGTTAACAAGTGAATTAAGTGATAAATTCATATTTAAGGGTGAATTATGGATTGATTAGTTGACTACAGGGAAGAATCGAAAAGTCCCCTGTTTCTGTTTGTGCAGTCCGGGTTCTTGAGGGTTGATCGAGGCGTCGTCTTGTCTTAATTTTATCGTTGAGACGTACTAGGATGTCTATTGATAGGTTATTGAGGTGTATGCCCCGTGGTTTGACGAATTGGGCGAGAAAATTGATGAAATTGATTGAATTTCCCTAGGTTATACGACTGCCCTATTTTTGGACTACTAGGCCGAATATTTGAAGTGCTTGGAGGAGATTTTTGCAGAATTAAGCATAAGGTAAGGAGTCCCTAAATCTTAGATATGAGGATAGGCATCTACTGGATGATTTGGATTCGAATTGGATGAATTCTCGTGTGATTCATGTGTAATTGCTTGATAACGATTCTTATGACTTGGTGTGATATGTGTGTTCTTACTTGATGCACATACTTATGTTGAATGCCATGTGGTGCGTGATGAATTTTGTCGACTCGCATGCTATAGACTCTTAGCTCGATGAATGAGCTTGTACTCGATCATGAAGTCTTTAAATGAAGGGGATTTTTACATGCTTGGAAACTCTTGGCACCCTGATGCGTCGAGACGCGGGGTTGTGATAGCTAATATCCTGATGCGTTGAGACGCGGGATGAGATTTTACATGTGTTGACACAGGCCTTGGATGACATTGAAAACCTAAGGCGTTTAACGCGGGTTCATGTTTATGATGGTTTGAGGCGTAATGATGCATAGCAAGCCTGAGGCGTTTTGACGTGGGCGAAAATTATGAGAAAATTCTAGAGGATGGAATGTACGACTTATCCTTGTGTTTCCATGCCTGACTTGAATTGTAAGTTATGTTGACATGCTCGCATGATTATCAACCATTTGTTTCTATATGGCTTTTATGACTGATGTTTGCCTTATATTGATAAGAGTGTCCTTGTTCATTATCTGTATTCATCTGGGTGCACTGTCAGCCTAACCTAGAGTTAGGACTTGACTTACTGAGATGTAAATCTCACCCCGTCGTGGGACCTCACTTTTTTCAGACCCAAAACCTTGAAGATGCTACCGACAGGTTTAGGCGATCCGAAAGAGATGAGCGCCTATTTTGATGAGTTTCCTGACGGTCGGGTACCGTTTATGTGAGTAAGTGTACAATTGTGTGGGTTGACGAGTGAGGTAAGGACTGAAAACTGCATAGATTTGAGGCTTGGTTCCGTAGGGTAGACGAGGTTACCACAGATCCGTTGAAGTCCATGGAGGCACATCGAGGAGTCATACCTAGCTGGTGTCATCCTACTCGGGATTCAGTGAAGGTAGAGGTGTCCGTAGCTAAATCGAGGGATGTACCTGAGAAGACCCCTACCTTAGAGGATACTGACGACGTGATAGAGATTTCGGCCTCTGAGGATGAGCTGGAGGATGCCATGATGGATGACTCAGTAGAGTTGCGTTCTGAGACCTTCTCGGACTATGAGCCAGACAATGATGCGGATACGACAGATGGATCTAGTGGCTCGACCTAGGGGTTTCCTGACTTTGCTAAGTAGTTTTTTTTTGTGGCCCTCGTTGGCCTGTGATCATTTGGGGGACTTTTGATTGTCTTTTGATTGAGCCCCATTCGGCCGGATCCGTCAGCAGGCTTAGCTTACATGTGTTTTTGTATGAACTCATGCTGGTGTTTATATTTATGTTCTCGTTATCCAGGTTCCCATCAATTTTTGTACGGAGGGGTTGTTTATTTTCATTTTCGCATGCTTGTCTACATTATGTATCTCTCGACAAGTAAGTCTTAGGCCCCGAGAGTATTGTGAAGGGAGTTACGCATTCACTCACGAGGGCGCGTGGCGTGACATCCCCACTTATTTGGTATCAGAGCAAGGTTAACTCGATCCAAATTGATTGAGGATTGGAGTAATAAGGAGGAATGAGTTGGGACTGATTGGGTAGCGAGACCTTAGGAGACTCGTTAGAGTTTGGCATGAAATGCATGACATATGACTTGGTGCATGTGGTTGACATATGGTATTCGCATGATTGTGTTAGTTTTGTGAAGGGCAAGCTTTGTACGTAGCACTGGGAGTTATTCCTGAACTTTGGATTGTTGAGTAAATGAGTATAGCTAGTTATGATGAACCGCTGAAGTGAATCGAATTGAATAGTAGTTGTGACTCTCTGATTGACGTAGCCTTGGAAAAGACTGTGCGGATGATTGTCTTGTAATGATCGTGCTTTTAAGGTATAATTTAGTATCACTGGACATGACTAGATACGGATGTCTCTAATTCCGTGATGGAATTATAGTGATCTAGGTATAGTTAGTGTGGACAAGATGAACAATCCGCCTATAAGACCTATAAGACCTAGGAGTGGAGCTTTTAGCTCGAAACCGCTTGTGGCAGAAGACCCAAGGATAGATGGAGTGCTGAGAGCACTAGAAAGAATTAGTGATCTCATCGACAGGCAGACCTAAGATAGGGATGCTGCCATAGCTCAAGCCGTAGGAGCTGCTATAGCTGCTGTCAACGCCAATAACGGCAACAATGGAGGTAATGAAAACAACGGTGACCATGACCAGGGTAATGAAGTAGGCAATGTCTAGGAAGAAGGTGTTGCGACTAGACAAATGGGCCAACTGGTCGAATGGTTTATTAAACTGAAGCCAACCTAGTTCGATGAAACTGGAGACCCTAAACTGGCACCGAGGTGGATAGAGAAGCTTGAGAAAACTTTTGGGGTTTTAAGGTGTACGAACGAAGAGAAGGTGTTGTTGGTAGTGTACCAACTGGAAGTTACCGCTAACGACTGGTGGAGTGCGACCAAGAACGAAGTATTCTCGGAGGGAACGGCCTTGACTTGGAATGTTTTTACTACAGCGTTTAATGACAAGTATTTCTCCGAGACGGCGTACGAGAGAAAGCAAGTGGAATTTCTACAGCTACGCCAAAATCATCTGACGGTTGACCAATGCGAAGCCGAGTTTGCTAGATTGTCCAGATACACATCGAGATCAGTTGAGAACCCGCTGAAAATGGCACGGAGGTTTCGAGATGGGTTGAGGCCCGAGCTTCGCAATCAGATGGTGGCTCTGAATTTGAGAACTTATAAGGAAATTTATGAACGAGGACAGATGATAGAAAGAGACATGAAGGAGAGGATGACCGCATCTAGATTTTGGTTTAGCTCATTTCGAGATAATTGTCCGGCTGGTAAAAGACTTATAACTGGCAACAGGCACTTTGTCCCTCCAATGAGGAAGAATATAGGGAAGCCGCCACATCAAGCAAACTGGAACTGCCGCCTTTATGGCAGGAGGCATGGTAACGGACTCTGTTAGGCTAAGACTGGAGCATGTTTCAAGTGTGGCCAGATGGGCCATCAAATGAGAACTTGCCCCAATCAAGCTTCAGTGACTAGACCTTAAGGGCAACAACCACAGGCAGGACCATCAACTGCAATTTCCTAGAACGATTGGAATTGACCCCCCAACTCAAGGAAGAGTTTATGCTCTGGCACGCAGGGAAGCGGAGGAAGCGCTTGGCGTGGTCATAGGTACGATTTATTTATGTAACCAAACCGCTTATGCGTTATTTGATCCTGGCGCTTTGT
This sequence comes from Rhodomyrtus tomentosa, assembly GCA_028455895.1. NCBI lineage: Eukaryota > Viridiplantae > Streptophyta > Magnoliopsida > Myrtales > Myrtaceae > Rhodomyrtus > Rhodomyrtus tomentosa. The sequence continues at coordinate 38,300,252 of JAPCWY010000003.1, read as the reverse complement.
ACGCTTTCGTGTCTGCTCAATATGAAGTTGAAATCGTTGAGTGTAATACTGCATGTTGCCACCTCGTTAAAGGATAATATGTTGGTTTCATTAGGCTGTGCGGATTGTAAGATGGTAATCGGTAGTAGCGAAGAGAGTATAGATTGGCTGTGTTGCCTATATATGACTTTAACGTGATTATTGGGATGGACTGGTTGGGTAAGCAAACGACAGTAGTCGATTGTGGTAACAGAGTAATCCGTTTTTATCCGAATGGCCGCCCTAATTTTGAATTCGTGAAAAGTCAAGGAGGAACCTTGATTCCTTTAGTCTCATCGCTTGAAGCAACAAAGCTGATGACCGAAAGATGTCAAGCTTACTTAGTCGCAGTTATGGATACGACTGCCGTGGAACCTAAATAAAAAAATATTTCGGTAATGTGTGAATTTCCTGACGTCTTTCCCCAATAATTACCAGGATTGTCATCGGAGTGAGAAACTGAATTCGTGATCGAATTAGCTCCTGGAACAGAGCCAATCTCAAAGGCGCTATATAGGATGTTCTTATCAAAACTGAAGGAATTAAAGGTGCAAATGCAGGAATTGTTAGATAAAGGATTTATTCGATCGAGTACGTCACCGTGGGGAGCGCCAGTGTTGTTTGTGAGGAAAAATGATGGGTCCCTGCGCTTATACATTGATTATAGACAGTTGAATCCAGTAATTGTAAAGAATAAATATCCACTGCCAAGGATTGATGATTTATTCGATCAACTGCAAGGAGTTTCGATATTCTTTAAAATAGACCTAAGGATCAGCTATCATCAATTGAGAATTAAGAAAGAGGACATACCGAAAACGGCTTTTAGGACAAGGTATGGTCACTACGAGTTCACCGTTATGCCTTTTGGATTGACCAATGCTCCAGCTGCATTTATGGATTTGATGCATCAGGTGTTCAACGAATTCGTGGATAGATTTGTTATAGTCTTTATCGATGATATTCTGATCTACTCAAAGAGTGACGAAGAGCATGAAAGGCATCTAAGGATCATCTTGCAGACTTTGAGAGAGTACTCGCTTTACGCTAAGTTTATCAAATACGAGTTGGCTGCATAAAGTAGCATTTCTTGGTCATGTGGTTTCTGGAGAAGGAATTACTGTAGATCCTATAAAGATTGAAGCCGTTATGAATTGGTCTAGACCTACTACAGTTACGGAAGTTTGGAGTTTCCCAGGATTGGCTAGTTATTACCGACACTTTGTGAAGAAGTTTTCATCCATAGCCATTCCATTGACAAGGTTGACTAAGAAGGAAACTAAATTCGAGTGGACGGACAAGTGTGAAAGAAACTTCCAAGAGCTTAAGCATCGGTTGGCGATCGCATCAGTATTGACGATCCTATTAGGACCTAGAGGCTACGAGATATATAGCGATGCTTCGCTAAAAGGACTGGGTTATGTGCTGATACAGCATGGAAGAGTGGTCGCCTATGCGTCGCGACAACTGAGACCTCACGAGATGAATTATCCACCTCATGACTTGGAATTGGCTGCAATTATCTTCGCCCTGAAGATCTAGAGGCATTATTCGTGTGACAAAAAGTTTCAGATTTATATAGATTACTAGAGCTTGAAGTACCTCTTTTCCTAAAAGGAATTAAATATGAGGCAACGCCAATGGATGGAACTGCTTAAAAATTATGATTGCGACATTTTATATCATCTTGGAAAGGCGAACAGAGTTGCGGATGCACTCAGTCGGAAATCAAGCATTGCTTGCCTATTGGTTAAAGGATGGTCGTAACTCGAAGAATAAACGGATTCTGAATTCAAATTGAAAGTATGTGAACTGTCCAGTTTGGTAGCGACTTTGGGAATAGAACTTGAGATCTAAGAAAGAATAAAAGCCTTGCAGCCTACGGACCTAAAAATTCAGAAGATCCTTGAGAAGGACGCAATAAAAAGAAAACCACAGTTCCAAGTGTTAGAGGATGGAGTTTTGAATTTTTGAGGGCGTCTATGTGTGCCCAAGGACGAGGAGCCTAGGGAAAAGATCCTATTTGAGGCTCACCCAAGCAATTACAGTATCCATCTAGGTAGCACGAAAATGTACCAGAACCTACATCAACATTACTGGTGGAACATGATGAAAGTAGACGTGGCTAAATATGTAGCAAAATATTTGACGTGTCAGCAAGTAAAAGCACAACACTGTAAGCCTGGTGGATTGTTACAACCATTGGAAATTCCTGAAATGGGAACATGTGACGATAGATTTTGTGATGGGATTGCCAAAGAGCCAAAGAGGTCACGATTTCATTTGGGTAGTCGTTGACAGATTGAAAAAGTCTGTACATTTCATTCCGATGCGAAAGGACTTTGCGATAGATAAGTATGCCGAGCTGTATATGCGTCACATAGTACGGCTACATGGGGGTACCTGTGACGATTACATCAGACCGAGATCTTAAGTTCACGGCAAACTTTTGGAAGAGCCTTCAAGATGCCATGGGAATCGAGTACAGTTCAATACGGCATACCATTCATAGACGGATGGACAATCGGAAAGAGCGATTTAAACGTTCAAAGATATGTTACGAGCGTGTGTTATAGACTTCAAAAGTGGATGGAAGGATCAATTACATTTGGTAGAGTTCGCGTATAACAACAGTTATCAGCAAAGCATCCAAATGACACCTTTTGAAACAATTTATAGAAGAGCCTGCAAAGCCCCGATTTGTTGGGACGAAGTTGGAGAGAGAAGTATTACAGAACCAGAGTTGGTAGAACAATCAATGGAGGCTGTGAAAATAATAAGAGATAGGTTGAAGACGGCACAAAGTTGTTAGAAAAGTTATGCCGACAAACGATGCAAACCCCTGGAGTTTCAAGTTGGTAATCATGTTTTCCTTAAAATATTGCCGATGAGAAGACTATTTCGATTTGGAAGGAAAGGAAAACTAAGTTCGAGGTACGTAGGGCCTTTTGAGATTTTGGAACGAATTGGAACCTAGACATACAGACTTGCCTTACCACCTAGCTTGTCTCAAGTACACAACATCTTCCATGTGTCAATGCTAAAGAAGTACGAGCTAGACCCAACACACATACTAGATTATGAGACTATCGAAGTAGATGATAGGGTGTCATATGTGGAAAAGCCAGTCATAATTAAACATCGAAAAGAGCAAGTTTCGAGAAATAAGATGATTCCACTATTCAAAGTAATTTGGGAGTACCATGGAATAGAAGGTGCTACGTGGGAAAGCGAAGAAATGATGAGGCGCGAGTACCCCAATTAGTTTGGATAGCTGAGTTTATTGTAAATTTTGAGGACGAAATTTCTGTAAGGGGGGAAGAGTTGTGACATCCTGATTTTTCCTATCATTTCGAGACTTATCAATGAGAATGCATCTAACAATGTATTTCAGTCTTATCTTGCTTGGATCTAATCAATTTCGAGTTAACTGACCAAAAGAGAAAGGCTAACGTGAGACAATGTATGTGGACCTAGGGAACTCAAATAGGAAATGATACTTTGACCATAAGGATTGTCGAGGAAATATTTAGAACCATTAAACGCAGATCTAAGAACGATTAAGGAGTGCATTGCTAGTGTTATACGATTGGAGCGCGGGTGATGCCATTTAACCAATATATAATTTGCAAAAATTTTCATAAATCGAACGATGACAATTAAGACCTTCGGAACTAGTAATAATCCCTCGCAATTACATGAAAATCAAAGTCGCCATTGACTGACAAGTCGTAAGTGTGATGAGAATCACAGAGTCGATATGCGTAACGTTTGCAAAAGCTGCTTGTTAGTTCAGGATAGTCTGAAATTACATTTGACAGAGAATGACCTAGGGACAAGTCTTGAAATTGAAAAATGAAAAATCAAGAATTCCAACATTTTAATTGAATTGGACGTCGCCTCATCGAAGAAAATTTGAATTGGAAAAATGAAGTTCCGAAAAACGAGAGCAAAATTATCATTTTGCCCCGCAAGATTTGGCCTTGTCTTATTAAATGAATGAGGACATTTTGGTCAATGACCATACCCAAGACTGCCGAAAATGAGGATGAATGGTGGCCATTGGATGATCAAATTATTGCTATGAGGACAAGTGTCATTGTTTGGAGGGTTATCAATTAATGCAAGCTTTTAACCTATCATTCTATGGGTTTGACCAAATTATTTTGGTGGAAAGCCTCTTCTTCCCTTGCCAATGCCGAACACCTTCTGCTCTCCCTCTCTTTAATTTTTCTTCTTCCTCTTCATCACTTCCTCCTCAGCCAAACCAACTATCGCCCGACCAGCCTTACTCGCCGACTTTGCGCCGCTCGACCGCCTCCTCCGACGACCCACTGACCTCGCGCCAGCCACCAGAGTCTAGCTCAGCCTCTTGCCGACAGCCTCCAGGTGGAAGCTTGGCCATTGGACACTAGAGGAGCTCCGGCCAGCCATTCTCTCAAAAGCGGACAGAATCGGACACAACCTTGAGTAAGTCTTCGTTCGCCCTCCGTAGGACCTCGTTTTGCTTCAAACTTTCGACAAGATTTGGCAGACTTAATGTACACTCGTATGCTGAGCTGAAGTAGCAAATTGGTTAGATTTTGGTGGAGATTTGATGATGAAATGGTGTCGTTTTCGATGGGCAGAATCTGAGCGGTGGTAGGCGTGAGGAAATCGGGGCTGTTCTTAGACTTTCGAGCGTCGACTCACCCTTAAATTCTCGGTGAGGCTCTATTAAACCTAGAAATATATGTTAGTAAGTGAATTAAGTGATAAATTCAAGTTTAAGGATGAATTATGGATTGATTAGTCGACTATAGGGCAGAATCGAAAAGTCCCCTGTTTCGGTTTGTGTAATCCAAGTTCTTAAGGGCTGATCGGGGTGTCTTCTTGTCTTAATTTCATCATTGGGACGTACTAGGATGTCTATTGATATTCTATTGAGGTGTATGCCCGTGGTTTGACGAATTGGGCGAGAAGATTGATGAAATTGGTTGAATTTCCCTAGGGTATACAACTGCCCTATTTTTGGACTACTAGGCCGAATCCTTGAAATGCTCGGGAGGAGATTTTTGTTGAATTAAGTCTAGGGTAAGGAGTCCCTAAATCTTGGCTAGGAGGATAGGCCTCTACTGGATGATTTGTGTTTGAAATGGATGAATTCTCGTGTGATTCCTGTGTAATTGCTTGATAATGATCCTTGTGGCTTGGTGTGAGATGTGTGTTCTTACTTGATGCACATACTTATGTTGAATGCCATGTGCTGCGTGATGAATTTTGTTGACTTGCATTTAATAGACTCTTAGTTCGATGAATGAGCTTGTACTCGATCGTGAAGTCTTTAAATGAAGGGGATTTTGGTATGCTTGGAAACTCTTGGCACCCTGATGCGTCGATACGCGAGATTGTGATAGCTAATATCCTGATGCGTTGAGACGTGGGATGAGATTTTACATGTGTCGACACAGGCCTCGGATGGCATTGAAAACCTGAGGCGTTTAACGCGAGTTCATGTTTATGATGGTCTGAGGCGTAATGACACGGACCAAGCATGAGGCGTAATGACGGACCAAGCATGAGGCGTTTTGACGCGAGCGAGAATTATGAAAAAATTCTAGAGGATGGAATGTACAACTTATCCACGTGTTTCCATGCATGACTTGAGTTGTAAGTTATGTTGACATGTTCGCATGATTATCAATCATTTGTTTCTACATGGCTTTTCATGACTGATGTTTGCCTTATATTGATAAGAGTGCTCTTGTTCATTGTCTACATTCATCTAGATGTACTATCAACCTAACTTAAAGTTAGGACTTAGCTTACTGAGATATAAATCTCACCCCGTCGTGGGACCTCACTTTTTTCAGACCCAAAACCTTGAAGATGCTACCGACAGGTTTAGGCGATCTGAAAGAGATGATCGCCTATTTTGATGAGTTTCCTGACGGTCGGGTACCGTTTATGTGAGTAAGTGTACAGTTGTGCGGGTTGACGATGGAGGTAAGGACTGGAAACCGTATAGGTTCGAGGCCTGGTTCTGTAGGTTAGGTGAAGTTACCATCGGTTTGTTGAAGTCCACGAAGGTACCTCGATGAGTCATACTTGGCTGGTGTCATCCTACTCGGGATTCAGTGGAGGTAGAGGTGTCCGTAGCTAGATCGAGGAATGTACTTGAGAAGACCCCTACCTTGGAGGATTCTAACGAGGTGATAGGGATCTCGGCCTCTGAGGATGAGCTGGAGGATGCCATAATGGATGACTCAGTGGAGGTGCGTTCTGAGACCTTCTCGGACTATGAACCAGACGAGGATGCGGATGAGATAGATGGATCTAGTGGCTCGACTTAAGGGTTTCCTGACTTTACTCAGTAGTTCTTTTTTTGGTGGCCCTCATTGGCCTGTATTCATTTGGGGGACTTAGATTTTTGATTGTCTTTTGATTGAGCCCCATTCGCACCGATTCGTCAACAGACTTAGCTTACATGTGCTTTTGTATGAACTCATGATGGTGTTTATATTTATGTTGTTGTTATCCAGGTTCCCATCGATTTTTGTACGAAGGGATTGTTTTTTTTCGTTTTCGCATGCTTGTCTACATTATGCATCTCTCGACAAGTAAGTTCTGGGCCCCGAGAGTACATAGAAGAGTTACGTATTCACGCACGAGGGCGCAGGGCGTGATAATCCAGGTCATGAATATTGGCCTACTCGAGCCATAATTAGTAAGGCATATCTAGGAGTGCTCACTTATGGGTTCAACGTTACCAAATGGTAAATGTCTCGCAAAATCACCTTCACTAGAACGATGGCTCAATTTACTGACAATACAAACCCCTGAGACTTTAAGGGAACGTTGCTTATTTGGGCCATATAATTGCCTATTTGGGCCATAAATAATTGCATATCCGGACCATACGTCGTTCCTCGAATGATTTGCACAAATACATTCTTGTAGGCACATGCATCAAATCATTTTCATGCAAGAAAATATCATTGTGACTCGATGCAATAACACTCGTGTCACACATGAAATGCACACAATTCATGTCAATCTAATGCAATGCTTCATATAAGTAACAAATGGACGTTACCGCGTTAGATCTAGTAATCCCATTTACATGTTACCAGAACTATAATTTCCTACGTCATGCAACAAGAAGACAAGGTGGCACGAGGCAGCGCAAGGCGGTGGCGGTGACAAGCGGTGATTCAATGGAGAGAGAGAGAGAGAGAGCAAGTGTGTGAGAGAGAATAGAAAGGGAGGCGTGAGATGAGCAGGGGTTGAGGAAAATAATAATGATCCTTGGCTACTTATAACCTCCTTTGGCTTCTTTCCCAAGCCATTGACCTTGGAAATCGTGCTCTCAGAAATCTTTCTCGTAAATCGTGTGAAGATTTAGAAATATCTTCCTTATAAACAATGCAAATATCTTTCTTGAATATCATGCAAAGATTTAGAAATGTCTTTATTGAAAATCGTGCAAATTTCTTTCTCGAAAGCTGTGCAAATATCATTCTAAAATATCGTGTAAAGATTTAAAAATATCTTTCCAAAAAACTGTGCAAATATCTTTCTTGAAAATGGTGTAAAGATTTAGAAATACTTTTCTCAAAAACTTTTTAGTTGTCTTAAAGAACTAGTTAAAAGAAATTATTCTATTTCTTATTTATTTCTAATATGAGAAAATACGGGATGTCGCATATGCTGAAGCGATGAGATACAAATTCCCAAATTTTTGCTCTCTGAAAATTCTTACATAAGGATTAAAAACAACGAAAGTGATCTAATAAATCAATTCATCCTCTTTATTTTTTTTTTAAAAATACAAAAATGTGTTATTTGTTAATACTATCACCTAAAGGGGGTAAATAAGTGATTGTAATCAAACTTGATAAAATAATGCGAAAATAAGAACTTCAAGTTTGATAAGAGTGAATTTAGTAAATAGAACTGTGCAGTGCTTTTATCAGATAATAAAAGATGCAAATAGGAGAATAGAAGAAATGCACAATAGCTTATAATGATTTAGTTTTTGTGAAACCCTGCGCCCACTCTCCCACACTAACAGCCTTGATTGGATTCGATTAACTAATCAAATTGGAGATTGCAGACAGATGAGATGATTTTGAATAAAATCATTTCAACAAAAGTGAGTGCCACCTCTACCAAGGCTGACTCATTCTAAACATTTAAACTTTGCTTTACTCATCTCAAAAGATCTCATTTATAAACTCGAGTAGACAATTTAAAATAAACATAGCTCTCTTGAATTATGGATGATGATCTCTTGATCTTACTTTTCTTCGAACTTGTGCTCCTTATACAGTCCTTGTCAACCAAGCTTCCTGCTGGATAGAACCGCATTGAGGATTAATCTCCAAGAGTAGCTAGCCATTGGTTGATTGATGCAAAGGATCACTTAGTCGTTGAGTTTGAAGACATCACAAGTCCGAGAGGATTTGTTTGCCATTCAATCAAATCCTATAATCCTTACATTAAGCTTCAATAAAAAAATAATCTACGGGGTGATTGCCAATCAATCAAGATTCCTGTATTGAAAGTCACTAGAATATCTTTTAGATGCTAGTCAATCAATATAACTCAAGAAAAAATCGTAACCAGAGCATTAACCATTTGTGAGGGATATTTAATCTAGAAATAAATTAAGAATAAGTATATAACAACAATGATGATTAGAAGAAGAATAAAATATATCTTGCCACGGATATCTCATATAAGTCTGTCTCTGTTCACGAATCATGCTTCTATTAGAAGTATTAAAGACGTAAAGATATATCTGTATAACATCGTCAAAGTATTTCACAAAGTCTTTTTAACAAAACATAGCAATTTTGTTTCCGTCAAAATCCAATATAATTTCTCAATAATTTCTCCCACTTTGATAGAGACAAAACCTTTCAAGCATGATCTTTGTTGGAAAAGATTTTGAGAAAACATACTCGTGTAATGCAAAGTTTTAAACATTTTTGAAGAAAAGCACAAGTACTAGAGCATATGCACAAATATTAGAAAGTTCTTACAACAATGCCCCTGCTCGATCTTCTTGCGTTACTCCCCTTTTTGTGAACATTAGAAATGGGCATAAATAATAATAAAGAAGTATACACAATAAACACCCATCATATATTATTCAATAGGAGCATATAGTACTTAGGTCCAAACAACACGACAAGCCAACGCACTAACAGAAGCAAAACACACCAAAGTCTTAGAAACAACTAAATGGAAATGAAGTTCCTTTTGAGGACGGATAAGGGTGCTAAGGTTGAAGGTTGGTTGGTGAAGATATCAAAAGAGGCCTTGGCTAGATTGAAATACAAATGGCTCAGCCTGAGATTGAATACCTTTGTCAGATTCTGCATCTCCTTAACCAAAAGCAATAATTGCTCGCTAAAAATGACCATATTGTAACTTGGGTCTGAGACTTCGTGACAAAATCTTTGATAATTGCTTCCTGGTTTTGTTGACGCACTTGTAGAGTCTCGATCTCTACGTAGAGCTCAGCTCGAAGGATATTAAATTGCCCATTGATCTTTTCTTGACATTTTTTAGTTCTTCCGGTCCTCCCAGAAAGTTTGTGAAGTCCATTTATTCTCCCGCTAGGTCATAATCTTCTCCTATACCATAATCTCTGCCCGCCATTAACAAGGCTCTACTTTCCTTGTCTTTTTCCCTGTCATACTCTTCCTTCGTTAGCCTTTCTTCTTTGGCGACTTTCAGCTCTGCTTCTTTTCTTGCTCTTTCATCTGTAGTTACTCTACCAATAGCAGCATTTGCCGCCTCCTTTGCTTGCCCTAAGTTTCCTTCTTAGATAAAGCCTTTAATTTGACTCTTTCTTTTGCTTCTGTCTTAGCCTTAGACTTAGCTTCTGCCATAGATCTAGCATAGGCCACTTCTCAGCCTTTGCTTTGGCTTTTGCATGATTTTTTGCCCTTGCCCTTTCTTCCTCTTCAAGTAGACATGGGCACGGGCCGATTTGGACCCGAAACAGGACCGTTAATCAATTGAAATCGACCCGTTGACCGAGCCAGCCGATTCTATGAAAATTCGGAACTGGCTATTAGCCGCTGTGCCCAACGGCTATTACGCCCAATGGCAATTAGGCCCAATGGCCCCCGCCCCTCTTTTTTTTTTTTTTTTCCTTAATCAATTAATCTAAGTATACTCTCCCCAATCTATAAATACCCCTCCCCTCTTATATTTTTTTCTCACAAATTCTCACAATTCCCTCTATCTGCTCAATTTTCTCAATCCTGCTAAATTCTCTGAATCAGCTTTCTGATCAATTCTCTCAAAAAATGGCAAGTGGAAGCAGAGATACTGGACAAAGCCTGATGGGGGAATTCGATTATTCTCATTCTAGATATGATCCCCGTAATTATGCATGTTGGGTAGACAACAACGATAATATCAACGTTGTTTTCAATCCCAACTTCGTGCACATCTCAACGCAAGAAAGTCTTCATGCTCCTACCGGTATCGAAGAATTATAGTCAGCAATTGAGCTGGAACGGTAGGCCTGGGAGGGTACATCCAACTTATGGCAACACTTTGACAAGGTACATGTTGATGAAGATAAGTATAAGGTAAACTATAAATTTTGTACGAAATCATACAATTTTGAGACGGGAGACGGCTGTGGAATATACCGTCAGCATCTGACGCAAAAAACATTCAACGCAAGCTGGAATCGACACCAGCCAACAATAAATTTTCGGATACGACAATCCTAATACTCATTCTATATTCCGTTACACCGATCAACTTTATAAAGAAACATTAGCAGAACATGTTGCCATTCAATATTTATCGTTGAGTACTGGTGAAAAATTTGATTTGAATGATTTGATAAACACTGCATGTACTTCGCTAGCAAAATTTGTTCCGAGAAATACTCTTAAATGTGAAATTTTTATGGATTTCAAGGACGTATTCATATAGATAGCGACATTTGGACTAATTATTAGTAAATTCATTCTTATATGGGCATCACATGTCTGGATAAGTGAAGATATAACATTCAAAAAAGAGTTCTTACATTTCTAATGTTTGGTGACAGACATACGACCAATAATATTTATAAAGTAATTAGGCAAGTTTTAAAAAGAATATAATTTGATTAATAATTTTTTAATTGATTTTGATAATGCCGTGGTAAATACCGCTTCCATTCCTGAGTTGGAAAGAATTTATAAGTCCTCTTTCAGTGGATAATTTTTCACATTAGATGTGTTTGCCATGTTTTAAATTTATGTGTACAAAATGGTTTATGATCTCTTGAGGATTTTCTCGCCCCAATAAAGAGAGCAATTAAATTTTTACGGACGCGTCCCCAAGTTATGAAAGAATGGGGCATATTTTGTAAACAAAATGGAAAAAAAAAGAAAAAAAAGATTTCTATAAGATGTTTCTACTTGTTGAAATTCTACCTACAAGTTACTTCATCAATCTTTTGATTACAAAGATTTATTATGAGCATATATTTCGAATAATATTCCCGAAATTAGTTTATTACCGCAGGATTAGGATGTTTGCAATTTTTTTTTTAGATTTTTTGAAAGTTTTTTTATGTTGATATTTATACTTTATTTGGTATTTATTATCTTACTACACATTTATTTTTAAAAAAGCGTGTTAATATTGCTTGTTTTTTTGTGATTATGAAAATGATGCTCAATTAGTTCAAACTATTATAGCAATGCGAGAAAAATAGTTGAATTATTATTTCAACATTTCTCTTGTTTATTTGATTGCTATTGTTTTCGATCTACGTACTAAACTAGATGGTTTATATGATCGTCTTAGCGCTTATTACTATGATTGTTTATATTTGAATGAAGATATAGATATTAAAGCTATACAATGAGAGGTTAAAGACATTATAATAGCATTATATAATGAATTTTGTAGTATATATGATTTAGGTAATAGTGAATCTTTCCAACCTAATGCCTCACAAAGTGAGGAGGGTGGTAGAGTTGGTAGATGGTATGATCTGCTCATGAGTAGGAAAAACAATATAAAATGGAGCAATAAGTAATATTTACGAATTAGAAAACTATTTAACCATTTCTTTTGAGTTCCATGATTTCGAACACGACGCAGATTTCAAAATTTTAGAGTGGTGGAAGAGTCACTCAACCGATTACCCAATTCTTGCTCTCATTGCAAGACATATATTAGCAACTCCTTCTTCAACTGTTGCAGCTGAACAAACATTTAGTGCTAGAGGATTAATTTTATATGCCCGCCGTTCAAGATTAAATTCAGATGCTGTTGAGGCTCAAGTTTGTGTCGATGACTGGACAAAGGCTAGATTCGACAACAAGAGCAGAATCAAGATGATGAGTTCTTCAATGATGATGGTGGAGATACCATCGCTAAGGGTACTATAGTAGCAATGATTGACGATGAAGTAAGTTGGGGTTATCAAAGGTAAAAGAACTATATGGGCTTTGATTTTTCTATCTTCGATAAGATATGTAGGCGTTTAATGATAATTCATTAAGTTAAAGTACCTTCCCCTCCGTTTTTTCCCCCAAATTTGATTAAAATGTACAATTTGATTATAATTTATAATTTTTATAATTTTTTTAAAAAATTAATTTTAAAAATCAGAATTGGAGCCGGTCCGGTATCAGCAGTTCCGAACCGGAACCATAACCGCCTCTTGAAGGGCCGGTTCTGATTCATCCTTTCCCACGAATGGGAACCGATAGTTCACCGGCCGTGGCCATGTCTATCTGCAAGGCATCTTATCCTTTCTTCCTGCGGTCTAATGGTTGTCTGACGTAGTTCTTTAGTATCCTTGTTCTTCCTTTCCAGAATTGGTCTGCTCTCCAAAAGTACAGAATCATCTTCATTTTGCAATTCTTCTAGCCCTTTCTTTTGTAACTCTCCTTTATCTCAGATTGAGTCCAGCTCTTCTTCAGAGTTATCTGGTTATCAGACAAGGTTTCATATGAATCAGAAGACTCGCCTGACTCATAGACTTCTTGAATTGAGAGAATAGTTCCCTTGTTTGCAGCTTTGCCTTTCTTTCCCTTACGTAAAGTACTGATAGAAGTCACAGCCAGGACCTTCCTCGTCTTTGCAGACTTGTTGGATCTACTTGCAGTAGTTGCTGAAATGATCCTGCTAGATTCCTCTTCCAAGTTTCTTCCAATCTCACAATGTTGTCTTCTTTATCTTTCCACCGTTTAAGGTTTGCAGTGAAACGCATTTTAAAGAGGGTATTCTACACCAACAGTGATGCCAAGCAGAATCTCTTTGCGCATTTTTTAAGGTGCCTTTACCTCAAGAAACTAGAAGATCCTTGTGACAAGCGATAACAATCTTGCTCTCTTATTTTACTGTTTTCTACATATGAAATGTTGCTAAAACACTTTCATAAGAAATTGTTTTTCTTATCCTTTTTTTAAAAAATAAATATTAGTAAAACATTGGAAAATTTTTATAATTTCTTTAAAAAGTTTTCATTTTTTTTATTTTTGCATTTTGCTTTTTTTTCCCCTGCTATAAGGGTCACCGGTCAACCTTCGCCGGTCATGGGTAATGGTCTCCTGACCCACTTTGACCGCGAGTGAGGCTTTGTAGTCCTTGCCTTGTGGTCTGCGAGTTCGACCGGCAATCTCATTGGATTTCGAAAAAAATGAAAATAGAGAAAAAAAAAAGTAAAAATAAAAAATTGTAATATGCATTCAAAAGAATATGTCATGAATAGGTTAACTCAACTAATAACCCTAATAAGCTAAACACACATACAATAAGGCCTACAACTCAAACTCATTAACAACTATTAGGAGCTCGCAGCAGATTTTCGATATCTTCATTATGGAGATCGCCAAGAGAGAGCTCAAGTCCAAGCCTGTTAACATATCCAATTGCACTATCTTCACTAAAAACTTAAGCTAATGATTATAAGCTCACATTAACTCTCCAATATGTGACTTCTCTAATATTATTCACACATACATCCTAACAATTTTTCCCTCATGTGTGTCACGTCCAAACTCTCGAACCCTCAACATCCCTTGCCAAATTGCCACTAGGTCATAAAAGATAGCGTCCCAAACAACCGCTATTGACCTAAGAATATACTGCGCATGCGGAACGTACAATCTTCCATCCAATAAAATCAACGTGGGATAGGTAGGAAGAAAAGCCATATAACACAACACTAAAATAAACTGATGAGAATAGATGATCTATAACTTTACAGAGCCAATAACAGATAAATACAACCCCATACTTCAGGGCGGCCCACTAGGACTTGCAAAAAGATACAGGAGTTAGGTAAGGTTAACTCTCATCTACTCCAAAACAGTACCCCCACAAAAACATCACCAGTTCCCTGACCACAAAATAAAACCTAACTCTCTACTGGATAAACTCGACATTTGGGTCGTCATAACCAATCGAGGGAGCTGGGTCATTCAGGTCGTCACAGGAACTCTGGCTAGAATGCACAAAGGGGGCTACTGACTGCTCGGGCTCAAGCTCAGGCTGCATACCGGATGAGGGATCCACCACTTCCCTATCAGGCGTATCGATATCCATCGGGTCCCAAGCAGGGATATTAAGGACCCCTTGAAGAGGTGGCCCCTCAAATCCTTTGAGCGGACTAAAGAGATTTGCCCCATCGCGAAGATACCAGGCCTTGAAGAGGTGTGCCACCAGCTGTGGTATCCCCTCATTGACTCATATCGTCGTGATGTGGCGTTCCCACATTTGATCCGTACCTGACACCGGGTGGAGACTGACATCGTGTGATGAGTGGGTGGCGGTACCAAATCGCACCGGTCTCTCCATTATCTTGGACCTGAAAAGTTATCCCACGACGGAGTGAGAATTTAATCTCAGTGAATCAAGCCTAATCTAGATTAGGACACTGATTCGCCCTGGATATCCTAACCACCACCATAAGCCATAAGATATAAACAGATATATATCAATAAAATAAATTTTTCAAATCAGCAATTGATCAAGGCACCACCACTCAGGCGTACACAAAGCGTCATACAAGTCCGTTATTAAACAATGACCCACGTGACTGGCGCGATAGAAATATCCATAGTGCGATCCCACACTCTTCTGGCGGGACCAGGCTACGTCCAATTTACCCTTTTAGTGACGGCTACTACAAGCGGTGTATCCAGTGCACCCGGCACGGCACTGCAAGTAGGCATTCCATAAGAAAGAGCTTCGGTCCTTCAAAAGCTGCGGCCGGCATCCAATAACCCCTTAAAACCGTACGACTGGCACGAGGCATGGATTATCGTGCTTCTGACAAGTCGTGAATTTCCATACAATGGGTACGGTACGAGTACCAATGGTACAATGCGAACTTGTCAGGTAACGTCATTGATCCATTAAATGACCACACAAATTGCATTCGGCAATCAACTCATTGTTTATCTATGATTAATGCCAAAATCCATAC
The DNA here is from genome assembly GCA_028455895.1 of Rhodomyrtus tomentosa. Lineage (NCBI taxonomy): Eukaryota > Viridiplantae > Streptophyta > Magnoliopsida > Myrtales > Myrtaceae > Rhodomyrtus > Rhodomyrtus tomentosa. The sequence continues at coordinate 38,284,786 of JAPCWY010000003.1, read as the reverse complement.
GGAAATACAACCAACTCGGCCCCAAGGCCCACAAGACTCTCAATCGAGCATTTCAGCTAGGCAACCAAATCAATCAAGCAATTCACGCACTCGCGAGCAATCAACTCAACCCGGCAATTTCGAGCTGAATTCATATTATAAATCTTAATTCTCAATCGAATTATAGCAATCAATTGCTCGCTCGTCTCTAACCTATCGCTGGCTCGCGAGCAAACACAACCAATCAATTAACTGATAATTTACCACAAATAGCTACAGACAAATAAACGATCGGCCATTTATCCTAACCATCGTTTCTATCTAAACCGGTTCTGATCGGAATTTATTTATAAAAATAAATAAATAAATAAATAAATAATTAAAACTAATCCTAAGCACAATTAGCACCCTAATCAAGGTTTAGGGTCAACTCACAACGTGAGTTAGCTCGAACGGCTGCAGCGGCGGCGACGGTGGCGGCGACGGCGGCCGCGATTGAATTAGTATTTATCGTGGGGCGGCTCGAGCTCAAACTTTGGCGACACCCCGAGCAAGTCTGGCGAGGTCGCTGAGACAGGTGGCCGGTAGCCGAGCTTCGGCGAGCGGCAGCCGGCGGCCTGAAACAGTGGTGAACAGTAAACTCAACCGGCGAACCATACTATTTTGGCCGTTTTCCGGAGACACGGGCCGGGACAAGGCCGGCCAAGGGTTGAGGGCTCACTCAGGGATCGGTGGGGGTCGGCCGGGACCGGTGGACGGCGGCGAGAGGCGGCCGGCGGCGATGGGGAGTAGCTGAATACGGTGGCTGTCGGTCGTGAAAAAAGGTGACGAACGGAGGAGGAACACTCGGCAAAGGCACGATCGTCCACGGCAAAAAAAAAAAAAACGAAGAAGAAGACAGAGGAAGGAAGGAGAAAGAAGAAAGAAGAAGCGGTAGATGAGGAAGCGACGTGCATGGGGCAGAGAGAAAAATTGGTGGGGTCCATGTCCAAGACTTTTTGGCAATTTTTTTTGTCTTATTTGCCAAATAATTAAACTTGTCTTATTCCTATAAATAATCAAGGGTAATTTTTGGCGTACCGGGACTAAAACGAAATTTTTGGTACACTGAACGAAGGGTAATTTCGGTAATTTCACTGGCCAAGCTTGGTCAGGTTTAGGATCGATTGCGAAAACGGCAATTCCAAATCGCCACGGATTAATTTCGAAACTCAATTCGAAGTAACCTAAAGTTTAGAATTCGTCCAAATTTTCGTCTCTTCGGTCCCTATAGTTCAAAATAGACGTCGACTATGATTATAAATTCATATCATTTAATCGACTTTCGGCGCTTGCAAATGTTGAATTTCCAAGACGTCACAACTCTCCCCCACTTAGGAAATTTTGTTCTCGAAATTATAGCACAGTTCTAATTACTCAAAAAGATAAGGATAACTAAGCTTCATAACTTCTTCGTTCTCCCATGTAGCTCCTTCAGCACTATGGTGTTGCCAAACCACCTTCACTAACGGAATTGTCTTGGATTGGAGTACTTGCTCTTTCCTGTCCACGATCTTGACTGGTCGCTCCACAGATGACGCCCGTTCGTCCAAATCAATTTCCTCGTAACTCAGCACATGAGCAGGGTCTGGCTCGTACTTTCTCAACATTGATATGTGGAAGACGTTATGCACTTGAGCAAGTCTAGGCGGCACTATGAGTCGATAAGCCAAAATTTCGATTCGTTCTAGGATTTCAAACGGTCCAACATACCTCGGGCTCAACTTTCCTTTTTTGCCAAAACGGGATGTTCCTCTCATAGGTGACACTTTCAGAAAGACATGATCGCCTACTTGAAATTCCAACGGTCTGCGCTTTTTATCAGCATAACTTTTCTGGCGACTTTGAGCTGTTTTTAATCTATCTCTAATCACCTTAATTGCTTCCATTGACTGTTCTACTAACTCAGGGCCAGTTATTTTCCTTTCTCCAACCTCATCCCAACAAACTGGCGTCCTGAAAGCTCTGCCATACAAGGCCTCGAAAGATGCCATCTTAATACTCTATTGGTAGCTGTTATTATAGGCAAACTCAACCAAATACAATTGTTCCTCCCAGCTACCTTTGAAATCTAGAACACATGCTCTCAACATGTCATCAAAAGTCTGAATCGTTCTTTCAAATTGGCCATTTCTCTGCGGGTGATAAGCTGTACTAAATTGCAGCTTCGTCCCTAAAGTAGTTTGTAGACTCCTCCAAAATATAGCAGTGAATTTGGGATCTCGGTCAAAAGTGATTGTCACTAGCACACCATGCAACCTTACAATATACCTTACATACAACTCTGCTTATTTGTCTAAGGCGAAGTCCTTTCTTACTGGAATAAAGTGCGCTTACTTCGTTAGCCTATCTACCACAACCCAAATTGAATCATGCCCTCGCTGACTCCTTGGCAAACCCATCACGAAATCCATTGTGATATGCTTCCATTTCCACTATGAAATTTCCAAAGGCTGCAGCAGTCCTCCAGGTTTGCAGTGCTACGCCTTGACCTGCTGACAGGTCAAACACTTAGCCACATGTTTTGCTATATCTGTTTTCATACCGTTCCACTAGAAATGCTGTTTCAAATTCTGATACAGCTTTGTACTCCCAGGATGGATACTATAACTACTACGATGTGCTTCTGATAATATCTCCTCCTTTAAATTTTCATCCGCAGGCACAACCAAACGTCCTCTGAACTTAAGTATCCCGTCCTCAGCTATTTGAAAATCGACCCTTCGTTTGGCCGAGTCTCCTTGAAGGATCTTCTGAATAAAGGGGTCTGTGGACTGTAGGGCCTTAATTTTAACTTGCACTTCCGGCTCGATTCTCAAGGTAGCCACGATACTCAACAAGTGGCTTATCTCCAGTTTAAAGTATGAGTCTCTTAATTGCTCAAGTAAATGCCACTCATGCACTTGTAATTGAGCAATCACTGATTTTCTACTCAGGGCATCAGCAACCTTATTCGCCTTACTAGAATGATACAAGATCTCGCAGTCATAATCTTTTAATAACTCCATCCATCGGCGCTATCTCATGTACAGCTCCCTTTGAGAGAACAAGTACTTCAAACTCTGATGGTCGGTATATACCTGAAAACTTTCCCCAAGCAAATAGTGTCTCCAGATCTTCAAGGCAAACACGACCGCAGCTAACTCCAAGTCGTGTGTGGGATAATTCAACTCGTGCGGTCTCAACTGACGAGACACATATGCTACCACCCTGCCATACTGCATTAAAACACAACCCAGTCCCCTAAGCGAAGCATCACTAAGACATTTCATAACCACCAGGACTCGACGGAATTGTTAGAACAGAACCCGTAGTTAGCCTATGCTTAAGCTCTTGGAAGCTACGCTCGTACTTGTCCGTCCATTGAAACTTCATATCTTTCTTCAGCAATTTAGTTAAAGACGAGGCTATAGCTAAGAACCCTTCCACAAATCGCCTGTAATAACCTGCCAAACCCAAGAAACTTCTAATTTCCGTAGCAGTTGTCGGTCTTGACCAATTAATAACTGCCTCAATTTTAACTGGATCCACTACAATACCTTTACCTGAAATTACGTGGCCTAAGAATGCCATGCTAGCTAACCAAAACTCACACTTATTGAACTTAGCATATAATTGATACATTCTCAGAGTTTTCAGAACTACTCTCAGGTGTTGCTCATGATCTTCAGAACTCTTCGAGTACACTAGGATGTCATCTATAAAAACGATTACAAAGCGATCTAGAAACTCCTTGAACACTCTGTTCATCAAATCCATAAAAGCAGCAGGAGCATTCGTCAAACCAAACGACATCACTGTGAACTCGTAATGCCCATAACGTGTTCTAAATGCCGATTTCGGCATATCCTCTTTTCTGATCCTCAGCTGATAGTATTCCGTCCGTAGATCAATTTTTGAAAATATAGATGCTCCTTGCAGCTGATCGAACAAGTCGTCAATTCTTGGTAGTGGGTACTTATTCTTGATCGTCACCTGATTCAACTGCTTGTAGTCAATGCACAATCTCAAAGACCCATCCTTTTTCTTGACGAACAAGACAGGCGCTCCCCAAGGCGATGCACTAGGGCGAATGAATCCTTTATCTAACAACTCCTGCAATTGAACCTTAAGTTCCTTCAACTCTAACAATGCCATTCTATATGGCGCCTTAGATATCGGCTCCGTCCTAGGAGCTAACTCTATCACGAACTCAATTTCCCTTTTTGGTGACAAACCAAGTAATTCTTGAGGGAAAACATCTGGAAACTCACATACAATCGTAATATCCTCCAATTTCAGTTCTTTAGCAAAAGTATCTACCACAGAAGCCAAATAACCTTGGCACCCATTTTCCAACAATCGAGCCGCCTCTAACGATGATATCATCACAGTCGAGGTTCCTCCTCGATTACCCAAAAATTCAAAGTTATTACCATCCATCGGATTAAACCGTATTGCCTTATTAAAGCAGTCCATTATGGCTCTTTGCTTTACCAACCAATCCATTCTCACAATTAAGTCAAAATCGTACATTTCCAGCACAACCAAATCTATCTTACTCTCATGGCCATCCACCACGAGTCTACAATCAGGACAGCTCATTGTAGCCACTACTTTATCTTTCAACGGCGTAGATACACTAAGCACAATATCTAAAGGTACCAGGTTCAATTCAGATAATTTAACGAACTGATCCGCAACAAACGAATGAGTGGCACCCGAATCAAACAAAGCATATGCTACTTGGTTATGCAAAAGGGCCGTACCTGTAACAGTCGGCGAATCCTTTGCCGCTTTCCGAGTGACTGCAAAAACCTTTCCTTGTGCCGGCGAGCGATTCTGGAAGTTTGGCGGCACAGTTCCTCTAGGCTGTCCTCCCTGTTGTGGCGGCGCCTATCCACCTTGCCTCTGCGGGCAGTCCCTCACCTGATGGCCCAGCTGGCCACAACCAAAACAGGCACCACCTCGATACGGGCATAAACTAGGCCCATGCCTCTGTCGACACAAGCTGCACATCTCACTCTGATGAAATGCCGGCTTACTAATCGCCCCTCGGCGATTGGGTGGGATGTGACTCCAGTTGTTAAACATGGTTTCTTCCCTTGTCTCCTGTCGAATCTATTTGGGGACGTAAATCGTGATCCAAATGCGGTAGTCCTTTCAGATTAGTCCCGCTCCACTATCAGCACCCTCGCGTAGATATCATCATAGTCCTGGAGGTCGAGCAGTGCCAGAGCACTCTTAATCTCAAGCTTCAACCTGTCTTTGAACCTTCTAGCCCTTTCCTCCGGATCCTTAATCATTCTCGGAGCATATTTAGATAGTTCAGAAAACTTTACCTCATATTGGTAAATTGTCATCTGATTCTGACGGAGGCGGAAGAACTCAGCCATCTTTTACTCTCTAGCTGTCCTCGAAAAGTATTTATTATTAAAAACTTCCACAAAAATATTTCATGCTGGAATTGTACCTTTCGAAAAAGTTCTACCCTTGACAGCTCTCCACCACGTACTAGCGTTCCCTTCGAGTTGATAAACTGCCAGAGTAACTTTATCCCTATCTGAACACCTCAGCAAATCGAACGCTTTCTCCATCCCTTCGACCCATCGAGTAGCAGCTTCAGGGTCTCCACTTCTAGTGAATTAAGGTGGCTTCAATTTAGAAACTGTTCCACCAGCTTTTGAGCCCTACGCTCCTCGCTGTCACGTACAGGCGGTGGACTCGCCGACGGAACTACAAACAGAATAGTAGATGAAGTCCCAGCAGCAGCAACAGTAGCTGCAGCTTGATTCCTTACTTGTTGCCCCATCAAGTCTCCAATAGCGCCTAAGGCTTGCATGACTTCAGTCATAGTCTGTTCCCTTCCAGTAGTCCTGTAGGTTTAGCAATAGAGGCTGCGGTAGGGGGTGCAATTGGGGACACTGCAGGCGGGACTCTTTCAACATCACCCAATTCTTTCACTGGCCTTAAAGGTCTCCTTCAAGGTGCTCAGGGTGCTCTTTTACCGCGTTTGCTCATTTTGCAGTAAGATATGGAGTCCTGCTTACCCCATATCAAAACGCGGTCAGAAGCCAACCCTTAAATTCTACCACGAAATTAACAATCACATGCATAATAACCAAAAATCTTACTAACTATCCCATTTCTCAACGCTCCTTATCACTCCATGCCAATGACCAGATGGATCAGGCTGACCTTGTTCTGATACCACCTTGGGCAGGGATGTCACGTCCCGACTCTCGTACCCGCGACATCCCTTGCCAAATCGCCACCAGGTCATAAAAGATAGCGTCCCAAGCAACTGCTATTGACCTAAGAATATACTGCGCATGTGGAACGTACAATCTTTTATCCAATAAAATCAACGTGGGATAGGTAGGAAGAAAAGCCAGATAACACAACACTAAAATAAACTGATGAGAATAGATGATCTATAACCTTACAGAGCCAATAGCAGATAAATACAACTCCATGCTTCGGGGTGGCCCTCTAGGAGTCGCAAAAAAATACAGGAGTCAGGTAAGGTTAACTCTCATCTACTCCAAAACAGTACCCCCACAAAAACATCACCAGTTTCCTGACCACAAAAGAAAACCTAACCCTCTACTGGGTAAACTCGATATCTGGGTCGTCATAACCAATCGGGGGAGCCGGGTCGTTCGGGTCGTCATAGGAATTTTGGCTAGAATGCACAGAGGGAGTTACTGACTGCTTGGGCTCGAGCTTAGGCTGCATACCAGGTGCGGGATTCACCACTTCCCCATCAGGCATATCGATATCCATTGGGTCTCAAGCGGGGATATTAGAGACCCCCTTAAAGAGGTGGCCCCTCAAATCCTCTGAGCGGACCAAAGAGATCTGCCCCATCGCGAAGATACCAGGCCTTGAAGAGGTGTACCACCAGCTGTGGCATTCCCTCATCGACTCATATCGTCGTGATGTGGCGTTCCCACATCTGGTCCGTACCTGACACCGGGTAAAGACTAACATCGTGTGATGAGTGGGTGGGGGTACCAAATTGCACCGGTCTCTCCATTATCTTGGACCTGAAAAGTTGTCCCACGATGGGGTGAGAATTTAATTTCAGTGAATCAAGCTTAATCTCGATTAGGACACTGATTCGCCCTGGATATCCTAAGCACCACCATAAGCTACAAGATATAAACAAATATATATCAATAAAATAAATTTGCCAAATCAGCAATTGATCAAGGCACCACCACTCAGGCGTACACAAAGCGTCACACAAGTCCGTTATTAAACAGTGACCCACGCGACTTGCGCGATAGAAATATCCATAGTGCGATCCTACACTCTTCTGGCAGGACCGGGCTACGTCCACTTTACCCTCTCAACGACGGCTACTACAAGCGGTGTATCTAGTGCACCCGGCACGGCACTGCAAGTAGGCATTCCTTAAAAAGGAGCTTTGGTCCTTTACAAGCTGCGACCGACATCTAATAATTCCTTAAAACCGTACGATTGGCACGGGGTATGGATTATCGTGCTTCTAACAAGTCGCGAATTTTCATATAATAGGTACGGCACGAGTACCAATGGTACAATGCCAACTTGCCAAGTAACGTCATTGATCCTTTAAATGACCACACAAATTGCATTCGGCAATCAACTCATTGTTTATCTATGATTAATGCCAAAATCCATACGAAAATAAAACCAACTCAGTCCCAAGGCCCACAAAACTCTCAATCGAGCATTTCAGCCAGGCAACCAAATCAATCAAGTAATGCACGCACTCGCGAGCAATCAACTCAATCCGGCAATTTCGAGCTGAATTCATATTATAAATCTTAATTCTCAATCGAATTATAGAAATCAATCGCTTGCTCGTCTCTAACCTATAGCTCGCTCGCGAGCAAACATAACCAATCAATTAATTGATAATTTACCACAAATAGCCACAGACAAATAAACGATCGGCCATTTATCCTAACCATCATTTCTATCTAAACCGGTTCCGATCGAAATTTTTTTATATAAATAAATAAATAATTAATTAAAATTAATCCTAAGCGCAATTAGTGCTCTAATCAAAGTTTAGGGTCAACTCACAACGTGAGTTAGCTCGAGCGGCGGCGGTGGCGGCGGCAATCAAATTAGGGTTTATCGCGCGGCGGCCCGAGCTCAAACTTCGGCGACACCCCGAGGAAATCCAGCGAGGTCGTCGGGATAGGTGGCCGGTGGCGGAGCTTCGGCGAGTGGCGGCCGGCGGCCTGAAACAGTGGCGAATAGTAAACTCAACCGACGAACTATACTGTTTTAGCCGTTTTTCGGCGACACGGGCCGAGACAAAGCCGGTCAAGGGTCGGGGGCTCACCCAGGGATCGGTGGGGGTCGGCCGGGACCGGGGGACGGCGGCGGAGAGTAGCTGAAGACGGTGGCTGTCGGTGGTGAGGTGTCGATCGTGAAAAACGGTGACGAACGAAGGAGGAACGCTCGGCAAAGGCGCGGTCGTCCACGGCAAAAAAAAAAAAAAAAAAAACGAAGAATAAGACAGAGGAAGGAAGGAGAAAGAAGAAAGAAGAAGCGGCAGATGAGGAAGCGACGTGCATGGGGTAGAGAGAAAAATTGGTGGGGTCCATGTCCAAGACTTTTTGGCAATTTTTTTGTCTTATTTGCCAAATAATTAAACTTGTCTTATTCCCATAAATAATCAAGGATAATTTGGTAATTTGGCGTGCTGGGACTAAAATGAAATTTTTGGTACACTGAACGAAGGGTAATTTCGGTAATTTCACTAGCCAAGCTCAGTCAGGGTTAGGATCGATTGCGAAAACGGCAATTCAAAATCGCCGCGGATTAATTTCGAAACTCAATTCGAAGTAACCTAAAGGTCATAATTCGTCTAAGTTTTCGTCTCTTCGGTCCTTATAGTCCAAAATAGACGTCGACTACGATTATAAATTCATATCATTTAATCGACTTTCGGCTCTTACAAATGTTGAATTTCCCGGACGTCACAACGTGTGTGTTCCAATGTTAATTTTTCTCCTCTTTAATTCAAATATCATTCTGCATCTATTTATCTCAACATGAATCTCCTTCAAGTCATTGCAATATACCCGCAACTATGCACTGCAACCAATCAACATCAATGACGTAAGACAACTGACGTTATCAGTTTGCGTTATGTGTTTTTCGATTTTAGGAAACTTACGATATAGAGTAGATTAGATATTTATAATATTTTATTAAATTCTGATTAGATTTGACATCTTAATCTGTGATTTGATGTCATGTTAGAAAATTCATTTTTTTTTCTTTTTTCAGAAGTTTAAGCTATTAGGAAACGGGTCCGCAACGTACTTATATCATATTTGTCAATTAGCGAGGCTGCCAGACCGTATTGCACTGCGTCAGATTGCGTATCCCGTTTATCATTTCTCCTAAGAGACTTTAGAAAGACGGTCGATATCACTGAGTCAGTCAATGCAGCTCAGTTAAGAAATTAACTAAACAAGTTGATAATCTTTGCTGTAATGTCCTCAGTGGGAAACTGACAAAGAAGATTATTTAATTTAGAAAAACTCAGTGAAAGAGTTTTACCCAAGAAAAAAATCTCAGTGAAAGAGCCTTCACATAATTATTACCATATCTGAGGGAGAATCCTCATCAAATCTCTTACCCACTTGCATAATCCAAGAATAAGGACACCAAAGAACACAAGGAAGTGCACAACTTATTGCTGGCAAATTGGCTATATAAGGCCATGATACTCTCTCATTTCATTGTCCTATCAAGTTTTTGAATTCATCACAAAATAATTTCTTCTACCGCCACAGGAAATGGCTCTTTCTTGGCTCTCTCTTATCGTCCTTTTCATTTCATCAGCATCTCCCGTATGTGCGCAGGAATTTGATTCTCCGAGTCTGAGTCTGCACCGCGAGAAAGTCTTCCAAGATCCCGAACGTAGGGTTCAAGTGTCGGTAATCAATGATTTCAAGACTCGCTTCTTCAACCAAACGCTCGACCACTTCAACTATCGACCCGAGAGCTACACCACCTTCAAACAGAGGTACTTGATCAGCTCCAAGTACTGGGGTGGTGCCAATTCTAGCGCCCCGATCTTCGTTTACCTCGGTGGCGAAGAGCCGATCGACGACGACCTGAAGGTTATTGGGTTTCTGACCGAGAACGCTGCTCAATTCAAAGCTTTACTAATTTATATTGAGGTATCACATTTGGATCACATCATCTTCTCTTGGTCCATGCGTGAACAATTTGATCTATTTAGGAGTCCAAAACGTAATTAAATTCGTTTTGACTTTGGTGAAATACTTTTTCTTGTTCAGCATCGGTACTATGGTACGTCAATTCCACTTGGGAAGAGCTTTGAGGAAGCCCTCAAAGACCCAAATGCTCGTGGATACTTTAGTTCTTCCCAAGCTTTGGCCGACTACGCAGCTATTATCAGACACGTGAAGGAGAAACTAAAGGCCAAAGATTGTCCAATGATCGTCGTGGGATGTTCGTATGCGGGAAGTAAGTAGAACGAGCGTGTGTATATATATGGCCTACGAATGTCAGTAGTGTCCACAATTGGAATGTTCAATTGCTATTCAAGAATCCCTGCAAATTTATATTCGTATTTGGAGGGAAAAAAAGTTCGAATGCAATCTGATTGCATAAATAACATAGAACATTTATCAAGACATTTTCAAAAAATGTAAATACATTTGGAACCTCTCATGTATATAGGAGCAATTAAACTCAATTTGCGGCAATTGCGTACAAAAATAGGGTTTTGTCTCAAGAAAGATCTATTATTCCATTTAATCTATCAAAATGTTAACGGCTAGCTTTCGCGGATTTCAGTGCTTGCTTCGTGGTTTCGACTAAAGTATCCGCATTTGGCCTTTGGAGCTCTGGCCTCGTCGGCTCCAATACTGTACTTTGACGGCATTACTCCACAAGATGGATACTTTTCTGTAGTCACCAAGGACTTCAAGGTAGTCGCACGCCTCCTAATTATCGCTTCTTTTATTTTTGCTCTAACGTTGGATTGCCCAAGATTTTTCAAGCACCCAATTTAGATATTCATTAAATGCGGCGGCGGTCTCACTGCCGGAAGGTTGGCACTAAGAGAATGTGCCGGTGCGGTAATTCCAAAAAAAAGGACTTAAGTGAGAAAGACGGATGCACATATATATGACTCGAGCAATCTTTGGGACCTTGATGTTTATTTCATGACTCGTGCGGCACTTTGGTTGGTTTACACAGGAAGCTAGCGAGACTTGCTACCAAACCATAAAAGACTCATGGGCGGACATCGATAGAGTTGCTTCTCAACCTGATGGCCTCTCACGATTAAGCAAAATCTTCAAAACTTGTAGGTACGTCTTTTGATACGTTGTCATACAATAATCATCGTCATATAATATGCGCCACAATCCCACGAGTAAGCGAAATCTTCGTTCGGTGACGGCTGCGATCATGGCATAGCATTTACATATGCAACTTAACCACTTTTTTTTGTCGGTTGGGTCGACAAAGTGTCATCAATGTTTGAGGCTAAGTTGAAACTCAATTGGTGCTTGTTTGGATTGTTCTTCGGGTGATTTAGGCCCTTGAAGAGTGGGGAGGAGCTGAAGAACTATCTGATATCACTGTACGCGGGAGTAGCTCAGTATGATGAACCACCAACATATCCAGTGGAAGTAATGTGTAAAGGCATTGATGGAGCAAATGCTTCTGAAAACGGGATTCTTGAAAAAATATTTGCTGGCGTCGTTGCGATTTCTGGAAACTCTTCATGCTACATCTTTCCACCCAGTGGCACTATCCCTTCTCAAAGAAAGTTGGGTTGGAATTGGCAGGTATATTACTCTTAACATTTTCATTTGGTTTACTGAGTGAAGCGATAAATTATTAGTTCTGTCATAAGTGTGCATTGCTTGCGATTTGCATGTCCTTAGGTTACGAGAGAAACTTTTACACTTAGGTGATGTCCTAATGTAATGTCTTGTTAAATTACCTCGTTTCTCTTGGACTGAAAGAGAGCTGTTTGCAGAGATGCAGCGAGATGATAATGGGTGTAGGCATTACAAACAATTCTATGTTTCAACCAGATCCTTTCAACATAAGCAACTTCATTGATCGATGCAACCGATCGTACGGCGTTGTGCCTCGGCCACATTGGATCACCACTTATTATGGCGGTCATGTATGATTTTCAGTGACATTTCATAAAACTATGGCCCCGACATTTTATCAGTAGATGAAATTGATATCCTTGCATCTAAAGATCATTGCCAACTCTAAAATCTTTGCTCTCCACTTGTTTCTCTTCTAAAAAAATTGCAGGACACAGAGCAAGTTCTCCGTAAGTTCGGTAGCAACATCATTTTCTCAAATGGACTTCGAGACCCTTACAGTAGTGGCGGGTATCGGAACTTACGAATTTTCATGCAAAAGATCCGAAATATCCATTTAATTTGATTTAACAATTTCTCTGTTTTACTCTCAGGGTTCTCAAGAACATTTCAGACACTATCGTCGCTATCTCTACACAAAATGGTATGTATCCTTTCACAATCTTGATTTAGTGGATAAATCAAGAGGCCATTCCGTAACCAAGCATGTACTTATTTTTGCCTGACTCATCTCGAATGCACAAGGATCATACCAAAGTATCTAGATGTACATGCCTGCCAAAGGAATTTTAATAGATTTTGATTTTTTTTTTGTGAGTTTGCGCTTGTAGGCCAAGAACTACAGTGTTATTCAAACTTTAAAAAATGGCATAAGGACACGCCAACTGCCAATATTTGTGTACGACGCTCATTTTGGTGCAAATATTATTTTTTTTTATCACTTAAGTGCTAAATCGGAGAAAAAACGATCACTTTAGTGCCAACGGCGACAAATTCTGGCATTCTCACTTGATGTGACACTTAAATAATCATTTTTTTTAAAAAAATTGCAACTTAAGTGATCCAAAAAATGATCAATTTAGTGCTAAATCGGAGAAAAAATATCACTTTAGTGCCAATTCCGACAATCTCACCGAAGTTGGCATTGGAATAACCTTTTTTTAAAAAATTTGATACTTAAGCCAAAAAAATATATGGTACAAAAGTGAGTATCGTACACATATATTGGTACTCCTAGCGTCTTTTTGCCTTCAAAAAAGTGGTAAAAACATAGTGTACTTAGCACTGTTTGCATTGCTTTGAAAGTTTCAGCTATTTCTTCTAAGTCAAAAGAAGTGCATCGTAAGATCTATGTTAACCGAAAAGTAAAAGGTAAAATTCATCTCGAAGGCTCTCCTGAAATCATCCTACACATTTTGCAGGGTCCCATTGTTTAGACATACTTGCAGCATGGCAAGATGATCCAAGCTGGTTGATCAGGCAACAAAAAATGGAGATTGAGGTTATAAAAGGGTGGATCACCAAGTATTATGCTGATCTACTTGCTCTTAAACAATGATTAAAAAGCCTCGAAGCCAAAAAAGTAGCCAAATCAATAAGAGACTAGAATGCAGATCATCTTGTAGATTTTCTTTTTCTTTTCCCTGTAAAAGCCCTTGTCCTGGTCATCAATGAATCAAGGAACCGTGGTTCATGATTTCACAATACTATTTTGAATCTTAATGGGCATGCCTTGAATTTCAATGCTCACTAGGAATTAACGGAAAGGATCGCCCAAAAAAGATGTCGGAGCGATAAAATCTGCACTTCCGCAGGCTCTTCCTCTCAAACTTCTTGCAATAAGACAAATAATATTAGGCATGCTCTAATAGCTTGATCGGGGTAAGGATACCGTAAGTGCCATAACTTTCGTATGACGCTTAATTGAGTGTCATAATTTTTTTTTTTGGTCACTTGAGTGCGATAACTTATGTATGGCGCTCAATTGAGGGGTGCAGCTTTTTTTCTCGATCACTTGGATGATATATAACTTTTCAATCATTAACTTGAGTGCAATAACCTTGTGAAGATGTTCACCATACTATATCACATCAAATTTTCGACACTTGGGTAGATGTTTTAATTTCTTTTTGGTACTTAAGGAATCAAATGTAAGTTTATTGTTAGGATAAACGGGTGAGTGAGTTGTGTTAAATAGTTAAAGAAACCACATATCGGAGAATCAAAGTGGTGTAGAACAGCTAATATATCTATGTTGGCCCATAACTCATTAGCTTAAGCTTTTGAGCGAATGTGAATTTGACTAAATATGTTAACGGGCTCGAGCATGGGCTCCCTCTTAGCGATCTCCCCAGATTAAGATATCGGATTTCTGGTGCTCACTCCCATAAGTTATATAGCACTCAAATGGTTAAAAAAAAAAAAATGCTATGACATTCAAATGAATGACAAGTGAAAATTATGACACTCGTGGTGTCCTTGTCCAGCTGGACTCCTCTTATTTTCGATTAACTTGGTTCTTATCCTGATATTGATCCTGAAAATTTATTGGCCAAATAAGATGCCGAAGCGATAAGATACAAGTTCCCGAGGTTTTGCCCTCTCAAAGTTCTTACATAGAAAAAACCAGCAAAAATGCTTATCATAGGGCCTTCCCTTGATTACCATTGCACTAGATTCCTGAAAGAAAAACAAATGACATAATCAACGACATCTCTATTGACTTCTCATTTGACTCAGTTTCTTGTAAATTTACTTATTTTCTTTCGTCTCACATAATCATCCAATTGCGGCACCCGTGGGCGATCACCATTTTTCGTCAAGGACTCGAGGGAAATGGTTTTCGGCTAAAGTATCCGCGTTTGGCCTTCGAAGCTCTGGCGTCGTCGGCTCCAATACTCTACTTTGACGGCATTACCCCACAAGATGAATACCTTTCGGCAGACACCAAGGACTTTAAGGTAATTGCACTCCTCCTAATTATCTCTTCCTTTTCTTTTTCATCTAATTAGCCATTTGAGTACTAATTAGATGAAGGCAGGCAGTCTCGCGCCAAAAGGTTTTGCACTAAGAGAATGCGCCAGTGTAATTCAAAATCAGGGCCTCAGCGACAAAGGGTTTTTTTTTTTGTCCATAACTCGTGTTGCTCCTTTATTGGTCTGCCCAGGAAGCTAGTGAGACTCGTGGCTGGAGATCGATTAAGTTGCTTCTAAACCTGGTGGCCTCTCGCGATTAAGCAAGATCTTTAAAACTCGCATGTACATCTTTTTAGGCGCTGTGTATAAGTTGGGTATGTCACAACGACATGACTAAATTACTGATGATAGCAACCTTGATGTATTTATGCGATGCTTTGCCCCCTTTGTTTTGTCAGTCGAGTAGATAAGGTGTCGTGAATGTTTGAGGCTAAATGGACATTTAATTAGTACTCAAATGACGTCCCGAAATTTTGACGTCCGTAAGATATCTTGATTCAATGAAAGATTTAATCTTGAATTCTAGCTCGTTATAATGATATTGGATTTTGAGGATATAAGTTACGATAATTAGATATTCCTAAGCCGTTCTTTTAGAATAGATTAATCTTCGGTAATTTAGTCGTATCGTAGTAGTTTCGAGGCTATCGCACCCAAATCTAACCCTAACCGAGCTCGAGTTGCGAACCGTAACCAACTCGTATGGGCTCAATCAGTTTCGGTTCAGAACCAGCGGGCCTGGTCAACGAGCCGGTTCCAGGCGTAAACCGGCTCGTGGCCAGTGGCCACCTCTACCTGCAAGACAAAGCAATCAAAGTCGCAACTTCGAGGCTTGAATAGTCATTAAAGAATTTGGAGGTCACCATAAACCCATTGTGAGTCGTTAAAGATCAGAGAAGAATAACTCTGAACCCACACCTACATTGGTCAATTTGACAACAAGAAGGGGGCACTTGGACAAAGAAGACCACCCAATTTTACTATAAGATTAACGGCAGAGATTACGGGCAGCAAGTAAATAGCGGATTTCGGGAACCAGAAAGGGGGGCAAAAAACGGGCACAGTTACTAGAATTGTCGCACGAGTTTGACCCGACGGCGGTGATCAATGCTAGAACACAGTATTAGGGCCGAAAATCAGCCGCATGTGGCGGCCAGTGGCCACGAGCTTAGGGAAGTTGAAGGGAGGTTTTGGGGTTTCGTCGGCGGCGGCGGCGAGAGTCGGCGTCTCCTGAAACAGCCGGATTGAAGAGAAAATTGACCGGTCCCCAAAACAGGGCACCGGCGATTTCGGGGCCGATTACGGGGGCTCCGGCGAGCAATCGGCGGTGGGGCTGGGTCGAGAATGTCGATGGGAGGTAGGGGAACGTCGGAGGGGTGGTGGGTGGCGGCGGTGATAGCCTGAAACGGCCCGAGGAAGGGAAATGGGTCTCGGGTTCGAGCGACCAAAACAGGGGCTGGGTCCGAAACTGTTTTGCGGTCGTTCGGTGGCTAATGGCGGCGATGGAGGGGTCGGGAGTGACGGAGACGAAGGGCTGAGGGTCGTGGCCGTCAGTGGTGGGTGGCGGCAGCGCAAATCGGCGGCGGCAGGAGGAGGACAGAGGAGGAGTAGTTCGGTCGGGGGGTATTACACCTAGAGAGAGAGAGAGAGAGATGTCACGTGGGAGGGAGAGGGAGAGGGAGTAGGAGAGAGAGAGAGGGTTTAGTGGCCCACCGGGAATACCTTTTTTTTTTTTTAAGAAGTGTAATTCGGTAATTTCCCAAACGGGGGCTGGATCGAATTTTCGAACACCGAACATAGAGTAATTTGGTAATTTCATAGGCTAGACTCGATTGGGATTAGGCTCGAGTATGAGGATTGAAATCCTAATTCTTGACGATTAAGAATTTCGAAACCTAATCTAAACCAATTGAAACTTCAGAATTCGTCCAAGTATCGTCTCTTCAGTCTTTACGATCCAAAATTTTCCATCGACTAGAATTCGATATCAATTCCTTATATTGATTTCAGTTACCTCGCTAGAGGTGAATTTCTAGGACGTCACAGTTAATATTCTAAACCGAAAATGTGCAAACAAGAGTTTGGAAATAAACGTTCGAAGCATGTGAGATTTGAAGGCGTGATTTAATATTTATATATCTTGACACTCCTCCCTCAACCTTAGTGAGATCTATTTGCCTAGCACTAAGCGATTTCTACTCTAATAACATGTGAGATTTTGTGAAATTTTTATCAATTGTTCTAAAAGGTTAAGCTGGTAAATAAAAGCGCAGTCTAATATTTGTATT
The DNA here is from genome assembly GCA_028455895.1 of Rhodomyrtus tomentosa. Taxonomy (NCBI): domain Eukaryota; kingdom Viridiplantae; phylum Streptophyta; class Magnoliopsida; order Myrtales; family Myrtaceae; genus Rhodomyrtus; species Rhodomyrtus tomentosa. The sequence continues at coordinate 38,267,629 of JAPCWY010000003.1, read as the reverse complement.
TTCTAACAAAGGTAACCAACTGTGAAACTCTATCCCAAAACTTTATCCCTATCTAAACCAGCTATCAAATTCTATCCCAATTTTTAAATTGCATTAATGACTAGTGACCGTAATGGTAGGGGAGCTATGATCAATCTGGACCGTCCAATTCAAAATGGATGGTTCAGATCAATCCACATCATTTCTCACTTAAAAATTATGAATTGATTTAGACCGTCCATTTTGAATTGGACAGGCCTAAATTTAATGGCTCTCCTACATTTATGATAGGAAATCCACATCTGCATTGAAATGACTTCATTCACATTATAAACACTCTATCCCAAGACTATCTCAATTTTCCTCGGTAAGCAAGTTTGAGAGAGCGTAAAGATCCACCATGGGAACGCTTCCAAAGCTGTATCTCCTTCTTCCAATCTTTACAATGCTCTTATTTTCCGTAGCCCAACTCAAGCCTGTGGCTGCTCAGCAACTCTACGCCAATTCCCGATGGATCATCGATGGGGCAGGGAGACGAGTGAAGCTCGCGTGTGTGAACTGGCCGGCGCACCTCCAGCCGTTGCTGGCTGAGGGGCTGAGCAAGCGACCAGCCGACGCGATCGCCAACAAGATTAGAGAAGTGGGTTTCAACTGCGTGAGGCTCACATGGGCCCTCGAATTGCCTATGAATGAGACAATCGCATCTCTTACCGTGGCACAATCGTTCCATAACCTTGGACTGTCGGAAGCACTCGCCGGCATCAAGTCCAACAACCCTTCCCTGGTTAATCTTCCTGTGATGGATGCCTACAAGGCAATCTTATTTTTTTTTTCCGCGGTCTTTCCTAATTGCAAGGACAAACACATTACTATGATAGGAGATGAGAAACAGTGGCTAGAGCATTTTAATTCTTGTCATAAGTAATTCAATAGCACTAGGATTCGGGGAAGGGATTGTATAATTTTATTATGGTACTAGTAATTCTGTTTTTTTTTTTTGTGGTAAATTTAAGTATGTATAGATTTTCAAATCACTAGGTATAGCGGTGTAGTCATACACAAAAACCATGAACCAATGTTGGTACTAGTAATTACGTTCATTGCTATCAAAGTTATTACGCATTAATGTATGTCCTTTTTGGAAATTTCTTGTTTCAGTCCGTGATGACGAGCCTTAGAAACAACAAAATCATGGTGATACTCGACAATCACATAACCACACCGGGTTGGTGCTGTAGTGACAACGACGGCAATGGCTTTTTCGGTGATAAGTACTTCGACCCAGAAGTTTGGATCCAAGGTTTGCATAAGATGGCAACGATGGCTAATGGTTTTAGCAATGTGATTGGCATGAGCTTGAGGAACGAGCTTCGCGGTCATAGACAAAATGTGGATGATTGGTACAAGTATGTCGCATCACTCTTAATTAGATGTTCAAATTGGAAATTATTTTTCAGAAACCTATTGATTGGCATCGTTTGGTAAGAAGTCAATGTGCTCATAAATCTTAAGATGTGCAATAACAACTGCTAATGTTGCATGCATAGGTATATGCAAAGGGCCGCGGAAACCGTGCACGCGGCAAACCCTAATGTCCTCGTCATCCTCTCCGGTCTCAACTACGACAAGGACTTTTCGTTTCTCCGGAACAGGCCGGTCAGCCTCTCTTTCATAAAGAAACTGGTGTTCGAGATGCACTGGTACGGGTTCCACAACGGCCAGGCTTGGCAATCCGGGAACCCGAATGACGTGTGCGGAGCAGTGTCCAAGGACGTGATGAGCCAGTCCGTATTCTTGCTGGAAAAAGGGTATCCTTTGTTCGTGAGCGAGTTCGGCATCGACCAAAGAGGAACCAATGTAAACGATAATAGGTACTTCAATTGCTTCATGGCCATGGCCGCTGAATTTGATTGGGACTCTTCATTGTGGAGCCTTCAAGGGAGTTACTACTTGAGAGAAGGAGGGGACGGGTTGGAGGAGTACTACGGATTGCTCAACTATGATTGGTCCAGCATCCGAAACTTGAGCTACCTTCGACGAATTTCGACCCTTCAATTACCCTTCCAAGGTATAAAAATCTTTCGAACTACCTGTCTAAATATTCCTGATGTTTTTGCTTCTGGTTTCTGAAAATCTTTGCTCTATTAGTAAAGCGCTAACGTTTTCAATAAGGATGTTTAAGCTTTCCTAAGAACAAAAACTGTTGCAGGACCAGGAGGGCGACCAACAGTTGCTCACAAGGTCATATTCCACCCCTTGACCGGTCTCTGCATACTGAGGGGATCGCCGTCCTCGCCACTCGTGTTGGGTCCATGCACACAATCGGAGCCATGGAGCTACACGCCGCAGAACGTGCTGTCGCTCGTGGGAAAGGGTCTGTTCTTGCAAGCGGTCCAGCTTGGGAGGCCAGCGAGTCTGGGCACAAGCCCGACAGACCCCGGCATGAAGTGGGAGATGATATCGGCCTCCAGGATGCACCTGTCGTCCAAGGCCAAAGATGGAAGCACCGTTTGCTTGGGCGTGGATGCTGGCAACGCGGTGGTGGTCGAGACCTGCAAGTGTTTGAGCAAAGGCAGCTCCTGCGATCCCGCGAGCCAGTGGTTCAAGCTGGTGGACAGAACCCGGCTCTGAGAAAAATAAAAACAAGTTCCAAATGTTGGTGAATTTTACGGTGCAAGAATAATAGCATTTCTGTTGGTTCCTGCTCTATGTTACATTGAACAATTTCAAAGAACATTGTATCTGGTGGGAGTTAGTGACTCGAGGTAGTCCCATTATAAACTTAAACACACAAGTTTTATTTGTTTTGTGAAAAATAACTGATTTAAAAAATATTCTGTCATCCTTAATTTATATTTTTTCCAAGTTTATTAGAACCCTTTTTTTTATGCTTATTACATATATAAAGTATTAAATAAGCAAAAAAAAATAGAGGTCAATTTTTTGATAAAATGGAACTTGTTCTAATGAAGTTAGAAAAAAAATTCAACTCTGATGAGATACTAAAAGAAAATTCTTCTAATTTCGATTTGACTAAAAAATAGAGCCATTTATAGCTTCAATGCGAAAATAGTCATGAATTAAGTTATAAGAAACTTTTGAGTCCAAAATGAATATTTGTGACCAATGTTGATATCATTTGAAAATGAGTAGTTCAGATTGAATCCAACGGCTCTATCGCAAAAATGAATGAATTAAAGATATTTTAATCGTTTGCGTAAATATTTAGATACAAATTATTATCGATAATAGAAATGCTTTTCATTGACTAATTATTTCAAGCGATACATGCGATAATTTTCATAAAGGAGATTCTAACCTGACAGTCTGACAGTACTTTTAGTTATTTTTGACACACAATCTCTCAATCAATAAGTATTTTATGCAAAATAAGCGTTGATGATGTGTAGTTGAGATTGTACCGCTCCTGATAATATTGTCGCATTTCTCTTTTTAGAAAGATGTTTTTCGAATCACTGATATACATATTTTTAATTAGTTTAAAATGGGCTGGCAAGTATAGATCGAGTTTGACCCGACTCGTAATGAGAAGGCCAGTGGCTGAGAATTCTTTAAATAGGCTCAAGTCCATACTCTAACCCTCTAACACACAAATTATCTCACATAAGGAAGACTAAAACATTTCGTTAGGGGCTCTATTGAAATTCAGAGGCACAAAACTCTGATAATCAAAGGTGAATGGCTCATTCAATAACACTCACAGGAGAAGCTTTCAGGAGAGGAGATTGATGAACTTTTTGTTTGCCTTGTTTACCTTACTGAAACGATTACAGGACTTGCCTTGTATAGGCTAGACACATGACTCTTGGCATGCCTTAGGAACGTGAAAGGACACGTCTAGATACATAGTTATAATTACACATTGGAATACTAAAGAACTCTCAAGAAACACAACTAATGATGACTCTTGAAAACAACAAAACAATAAAGACAATAAAGATACTTTAACACATTCATCGAAGAGACACCATAGGGAACCGAACAGTCTTTCGACAACCGTCAAAATACGAAGAATCACACCATTAAATATTCTAGAGTAGGCGGTGATATCTTTAATACTCCCCCTCACCGGCTACTCCCTCTAGGGATAGTCCTCGCGACCATACCAAGCTAAATTTAAACTCTTCAAACTTTACTTCTCCAAGACCTTTGGTGAAAACATTAACAACTTGATCACCTGTCTTATTGTACTTCATTTTAATCTCACCTTGCAACACCTTCTCTCGCAAAAAGTGATAGTGGACTTTCATAGCGGATAGATTATCACAATATATTGTTGTCGAATAATCTATTGGTTGATGAAGATTATCCAATAACTGCACTAGCCACGTGCTCTCCTGAGCTGCCATTGCTGCTGCTGTATATTCAGTATGTGTCGTAGATAACGAAACCGTCGACTGTCTCTTACTACACCAGGATACTACTGCTGACCCTAGATTAAATGAGTATCTAGTAGTCGATCGTCGAGTATATCGATCTCCAGCATAGTCAGCGTCACAATGACCAACCAACTCACCTGATGGTTCCTTCTTGTATAGAAGCCCAAAATCAAATGTCTTCTTAACAACCTCATGATGCGCTTGGCTGCATCCAAATGAGGCTTCCGTGGCTTCTCCATGAATCGACTCACTACTCCCACTACAAAAGCAATATCAGGCCAAGTTATGGTAAGGTAAATTAGACTACCTACCAGTTGTCTGTACATGGTCGAATCTTCTAGCTCACGACCTTCATCGGCACATAGCTTTGCATTCCCATCCATCGGAGAAGATATAGGCTTGCAATCGTACATCCCGAATTTCTCCAAGAGATCTCGTGCATACTTCTACTGACATAGGAATAACCCTTCCTTTGTCCTGTCAACCTCGAGTCCCAAAAAGTGTTTCAACTCTCTAAGCTCCTTCATCTAGAATCGAACTGAGAGGTTGGCTCTGATTCAATGTATTTCATCTTCATTATCTCCAGTAATGATGAGATCACCCACATAAACCAGCACGGCTGCAATCTTTCCATCTTCTACCTTTACAAATAGGCTCGAATCTGCTGGAGTTACAGAATAACCACTCTTCAACAAGAATTCTGCGATCTTGTCATACCATGCTCTCGGGGCTTGCTTCAAGCCATACATCGCTTTCTTTAGCTTGCAGACATACCCAGGATAAGTTTTACTCACGAAACCATCCGACTGCTCCACATATATTTCTCTGTCGAGTTCTCCATGCAAAAACGCCTTCTTTACATCCATTTGCCATAGATTCCACGCTTGCTTGCTGCAAGTACTAATAGAACTCGAACTATGATAACTTTTGCCCCTAGGCTAAAGGTTTCTTCATAATCGACACCATACTGCTGTGAAAATCCTCGAGCCACTAGACGTGCTTTATATCTCTCTATCGACCCATCTGGTCGAGTCTTAAGTTTATAAATCTATTTGCATGATATAGAACGTACCTCTTCAGGTTTCGGTACCAAGTTCCACGTCTCATTCTTCTTCAACGCCAGGATTTCTTCTTTCATGGCCTTCCTCCATTCTGCACCCTTCGATGCTTCCTCATACGTCGATGGCTCGATTACACCAATATCTTCAGTCAATGCCGCATTGGCATACTTGGGGTTTGGCCTTCTTTGCCTCCTCGATCTTCGAAGTTGAGGCTCATCTTCTTCAATTTCTTCGACCTGACTTGGTCGATGTTCTTCTGTCGATATTCGACGCTCACCAGATGAACTTGTTGATCCTAGTGATTGTGCCTCGACATCCTTGTCGACATCTTTTCGATAGGATTTTCCATAGGGATCAGTCTATCGAATTCTTTTCGTCTTTCTTCGATCTCTTTGGCGAAATATTGTGAATTTAGCAATTCGATAGCTTGAGGTGACCACTGTGACGACAGTTCGCCGAATATAACATTCCTCGAAGTATAACACTTTCCTGTTGTAGGATGACAACACTTCCACCCTTTCTGTTGGTCATCATAGCCAACGAATATGTAGCGAACAACCTTCTTGTCGAATTTGCTGCGAAGATGGTCTGGCACAAATGCATAACATACACAGCCGAAAACTCTGAAATGACTTACCATAGGCTTATGATTCCACAACTTTTCATATGGTGACATAAATCCAAGCCTTGGCTACGGTAATCTATTGATCACGTGTGCCGTCGTCTTCATACACTCTGCCCAAAACTTCGATGGGACATTCTTCGCACGTAGTATGCTCCTGCATGTCTCTGCCAAATGCCGATTCTTCCTTTCGGCGACTCCGTTCTGCTGCGGCGTATATGGACAAGTATATTGTCGACGTATCTTGCACTCACACAAATACTTTGTGAACTCATAGGAACTATATTCTCCTCCATTATCAGTATGAAGGCAAAGAATCTTCTTGCGTACATCACTTTCAGCTTTCTCCTGAAATTCCTTAAACTTGATAAATGCCTCAGATTTATCCTTCACGAAATCAACCCATATATACCTAGAGAAATCAGCGATGAAAGTGATTATGTACTTGAATCCACTGACAAACGATTGCTTCACTGGACCAAACACATTCGAGTGAATGAGCTCGAGAAGTCTACGAGCTTTAAACGACTATTCCTCATAAGGAAGCTGATGTACCTTTCCGTACTGGCACCCGGCACAAACCACGTCTTCTTGAACTTTCAACTGGGGAAGGCCCCTCAACATATTTTTCTGCACCATAATCTTTGACTTGTGGTAACTTACATGCCCAAGCCGCGCATGCCATAAATCAGGTGTATCATTTATTTGGGTTTTGTTTACGTATGCCGTTTGAGCTGACCTCACGTAAACAGACTCCAGTCAACGTCCCTCCATGATTGATCGACTAGTGGACTTCACACTTCGGTACACCTTAACATCTCGTGGACCGAACACCACAAAATTACTCGAGTCTGTGAGCTAGGACACAGAGAACAAATTCTTCTTCATTCTTGGCACATGATACACATTTTTTAATTCGACCTACTCTGAATTAAATCAAGGAGTTATCACCGTTTTGCCAATTTGTGAGATTAACAACCTCGTGTTGTCTGTAATAATGACAACACGTCCACCAGCATAATCAAGCAAGTTCGACAGCTTGCCTTGAACTCCAGTCATGTGATTCGAACATCCTGAATCAACAATCCAATCATCATCATAATTAATCGACTTATCACTTATAGTGACTAAAGTCGTCGAATCGTTCATCTCGACAATAGACGAGGCAGTGAGCTCGTCTTGCACCTCCATTGCAACTGACGCATAGAAATCCCATTCCTCGTTACCATCGATCTTCTTCGATGATGCTACAACATTTCCTTCAACTTTCTTGGCGTGACAATCTCTGGCAAAATGACCTTCCTTGCTGCAAATGTAGCAACATCCTTTACGTCTTTTGTCATTGCCATTTTTGCCGCGACTCCGCCAAGCTCCCCCTGGTTGGCGACTCATCTCTCCTGGACGCCTTTGCCATTCTCCACGAGCTGGCTGCTACTGCCTTTTGACATGACTTTTCTCCAGCTTGCCATCTCTATTATTGGCGTCGAATCTCCTCTAGCCTTTGAACCATCTCTTGTCACTGAAGAGGGCACTCTTGTCTCCTTTGATTGTGACTTTAGACATTTGATTATCTAAAGCCTCTTGGTTGGCCAGGATATTCTCCAGATCGGTCAATGTCGGTTGAGTTGCCTATCCACGAGTAGTCGTAACAGTACCGTTATACTCGGCTTTAACCCATGAATAATAATCCTTCTCATTCTTGTTTCTGAGATGACATTATTCGATTCCAATTTTGAAATATCATCACAAATAGACTTGACTTTTGAGAAATATTGACTCGCCGTCATATTTTGCTGCGACATCGATAACAGCTCATTCTCCAATCTTTGCAACTTAGCATCATTCGTCCTCGCGAATAGTGCTGCCAAGTTATCCCACGCTTCCTTGGGAGTCTGCACACTCTTAATGTGCTGCAACAAGTCATCTTCAACAGTTACAGCAAGAGCATAAAGAGCCTTACCAGCTTTGATCTTCCATCTTCTTTGTTCATCATCGTCTCTGGGTGCCATGGTGTTACTGCCGCCAACAATATCCCACAAATATTGACCCATCAAGTAAAACTGCATACGAGTATTCCAATTATTATAATTGGAACTGTTAAGCTTCTCAATGCCATTCGTCGAAGTTGAAATCTCTGCCATTTGACTGGAAATAATGCCTGGCACTACTCCAAGAAAACTTGGTCCTTGAACAAACGACCACAGTCCCTGAATACACTCCGACAGAACTTCGACGTGCTTTGATGGTCCCTGACCACGCTTCGGAAGACTTGATTCACGGTCCCTGACAACCGTGCTCCGATACGGTCCCAAACAACTGGGCTCTAATACCACTTGTTGAAATTCGGAGGCACAAAGCTATGATAATCGAAGGTGAATGGCTCACTCAATAACACTCACAGGAGAAGCTTTCAAGAGAGGAGATCGATAAACTTTTTTTTTTTGCCTTGTTCACCTTACCGAAACGATTACAGGACTTGCCTTATATAGGCTATACACATGACTCTTGGCATACCCTAAGGATGTGAAAGGACGCATCTAGATACATAGCTATAATTATACATTGAAATACTAAAGGACTCTTGAGATACACAAATAATGATGACTCTTGAAAATAACAAAATAATAAAGACAATAAAGACACTTTAACACTCTCGCCGAAGAGACGCCATCGGGAACTGAACCTTCTTTTGGCAACCGTCAAAATACGAAGAGTCATACTATTGAATATTCTAGAGTAGGCGGTGATATCTTTAATACTCCCCCTCACTGGCTACTCCCTTTGAGGGTAGTCCTCACGACCATACCAAGCTGAGTTCGAAACTCTTCAAACTTTGTTGCTCCAAGACCTTTAGTGAAAACATCAGCTACTTGATCGCCTGTCTTGGTGTACTTCATTTTAATCTCACCCTGCAACAGCCTCCTCATTCGGCCAGTGTTCCAGAGAGGGAATAGAGGGGCAGACTTTAGAGTTCTGAATCGCTGTCACCCCGCATTAGATTCGATGGATTCCAAGTCAGGTGTGTGCCATTCCTCTTCTTCTATCATGTTGTGTTTCCAGTTTCTGGTCTTGGGAGTGCCATTTTCTTGGCTTACATGATTTTCATGTGGAGCTTCCCCGTTCATGCTTCTGGCGCAAACGTGATTTCTTTTTAAGATTAAGATGGTACAAAGATCACCCGGAAAAAATTCTGTCAACGGGTGTCATGTGGACACTTCGAAGTTTTCGACGGGTTGATTGTGCTCTTGTCATGCACATTTTGAAAATTAAGTTATTCTCGACAATACACTTAACAACTGCTTCGAGAAGATTTGTTAAGGACACCCCGAAAAAAAGAAAAGGACCGTTAATATTCTAAACCGAAAATGTGCAAAAAAGAGTTCAGAAATAAGCAGTTATGACTTCGCCTGCATATTTTTTGCACCTCTCCTCCAATTCGGGGCAACAGTAGATTCCTAGGTGAGTAAGGGATGGCAGCCTTTGGATTCCTTCAGTTAATGATGAAATTTGCCAATATTGTTCATGTTTTTTTGGACCGCACTTAAAGGAATTTTAGGTTTTAAAACATACCAAATGTTTTCTACAATGATCTTGTCGGCGTTGGGCGTGATGTCCAAGTTGAGAAGACTCTCGGGGTTGTAATAGTATTGTTTTCGAACTTCAAAGCATACACCCTGAAACTCAGAAAAGCTCGTGGTCTTACCACTCTTCTTCTGTTTTAACAAGACAGAACTCCATGTTTTTGCTATCACGAGAATTGGCATTGTGTCGTCGATGCCAAAATCTGTGTCATTTCTGTCCAATCTGAAAACTAAAGCAGTGTGAGTAATGCACATATCGACCAAAGAAAAGGAAAAAACATCATCAACAACAACAACAACTACAACTGGGAGCTTAATCTCATGGAAGATAGTTCAAACGACGAGCTCTATTTGCATGACTTGGCTTTCTGCCATGCATGAGAGTTTAGTTTTGAAAAGATAAAAGAATGGACTGGGTACTTCAAATAAAGGGTGGTTCCTTAGGCAAGTGCCAGCACCAAAAAGTCGAAAACCTCTTTTGAAGACTCGTTTCCTTACATGTTAGAAGGCCAGATAGCGAGTATTATCGATTGTCCTAACGATGCTACCCCATTCTCCGTTAAAAATAAACAGAAAAACAGTTGCATAACTAAACTTCTCCTTTTAGAACCATTTCAAGGTTATTCTCACGGCTCATTCCCAAAGTACAGCATAGTTGAAGGAAGCGGACCGCAGAGTGCCAAAGTTTAAGAATAACGGATGATCGACTCGTGAATCTTGACAGTGCAACTAATTCTTTCCTCTCACAATCAAAAGCAGATCACATCTTCGTTCACAAACTTGGAATAATTGCAAAAATATCCATCAGAACAAGACAAAGCTGAGACAAGAGTGAATGCAAGAGAAATCGAGTCTACATGAGAAGTGGGGAATTTTCTTCATTTTTTTTTTCACGCACGTTTGGCAATGAAGCCATGGGTCAAAACCTCTTAGCGATCACCATCTTAAGCAATTGACTAAAATTGAATCAAGTATGGCAACAAAGAATCGAGAATTATTCATAAGAAAATCTGGAGAAACAAGGTCCCACCTACCTTCTTCATCTTATGTGGGGGATATGAGCAATCTTGTACCGATCCTCGCCTCCATTTCTTTTGCACCTCTCCTCCAATACTAAGCAACCTCCGATGTCTAGGCAAGCAAGGGATGTAAGCCTTCGCACTCCTTCAGGTAATGACGTCAGCGAGGGGCAGTCGGAGATTCCAAGCCATTGAAGTGACTGAAGGGACTCCATCTGCTCTGGTAATGACTTCAAATTGTCGCATTTGTAAATGGAGAGAACCTCGAGATTGGTGAGCTGTAGAAACCACAATGGGAGGGATTCTATCTTGGGAAGGCTACCGATCTGCACGAAGTGGAGACTCCGAAGAAGTCCACTATGGATATCATCCAATATGATGTTACCGCTTTCGTCTTTCAATAAATCCAGCTCCAATTCTGGGCAGTGTGTGATTATTAGCTTAGTAAGGGATACCAGCCTTCGCACTCCTTCGGGTAACGAGGTCAGTGAGTGGCAGTAGGAGATGTGAAGCTATTGAAGTGACTGGAAGGCCTCGATCTGCTCTGGTAATTCCTTCAAATTGTCGCAGTAGGAAATGTCTAGACGCTCCAGATTGCTGGCCTGTAGAAGCCACTGCGGGAGAGACTCCGGTTTTGGAAGCCAGGAGATCTTCACAGAGCGGAGACTGGGAAGAAGTCCTCCACCATGGGAATCATCCAAGAAGATGATGTTGCCGCTCCTTTCGTCTTTGGATATATCCAGATCCAATTCTGGACAATGTACGATTTCTAGGTGAGTAAGGGATGCCAGCCTCCGAATTCCTTCGGGTAATTCCTTCAAATTGTCGCAATCAATAATGTCGAGACGTTTCAGATAGGTGAGCTCTAGAAGCCACTGCGGCAGAGATTCTAGCTTGGGAAGGCCACTGATATACAGGGAAGGGAGATTGTGAACAAAGTCCACCATGGGAATCATCCAAGGTGATGATATTGCGGCTTTCGTCTCTCGATATATCCAGCTCCCTACAATCCCAATTGGAGAGACGCTCGAGGTTCGACAGATGTCGCATACCACGTGAGAGAGAAATCAACCGACGACAATGACTAATGCGAAGAGATTCAAGTGAGGCGAGACTTTTCAAGCACTCCTCCTCAGGCAAACATTCCGATTCAGTCAGACCCTGAATCACTGGAGTCTTGAGGCGAGGTAGTTGGCCTAGTCGACCAATCCGTTTACATCTTTGCAGTCACTTAAGTATCACTCAACTAAGTTTGGCAAGGAAGACGCAAGGCTATACATCATCCACCTTGGAAAGCTCTCTCCTTTATACCCATCGATCCTCAACTTCCGCAGATTTGAGGGCGGCTGCAATCCATCTAACAACGCTTCATCTCTGTCCTTGGCTACTGCATCATCGTCAGTTTCGGGACTGTCCCACTCAAGCGCCAAATATTCTAGAGAACGCTTCCCTGTCAAGTTCGCGGTCGTGGATTCCACTACTGCATCCGTCATGCTTCCAATATTTTCAATGCAAAGGTTTCCTCGGATTTCGTTGAGCCCGTTCAGCTCCCCAAGCCCGCAGCAATTCTTAGCGATGGCTTTATTCTTGGGCAAAATGAAGACCGTTAGCCTATGCAGAGAGCTCAATTGCCCTAGTCCGCGTGGCTTATAACTAAGTTTCCGACAACCATCTATGTTTAGGTCCCGAAGGCTGACTGACTTCCTTATACCCCTCGGCAATTCTTCAAGGGAATTACAGACGAAGAGATGAAGTGTTTGTAAATTCTGCAATCTCGTAATGGCATCAGGAAGCCTTTTGAGTTTACCGTTGTGAAAGAGATCGATATATGTGAAATGCCTCAACTTACAAATGAATCTTGGCACCTTCTCGAAATGTATGCCATGCAAATCTAGGATGCGCAACCTCTTGAAACTTTGAACAAGCTGGCATAGATCTGCTTCACTCATTTATTCTTGTACTATTCCGCAATATGTACTACAAGTAGACAGGAATGTTCTCAGTGCATTTGCTTTCAAGCATGAAATTGGAAGTTTACCCATCAAATTGGGAGTTAAATTATGAGATAAATGACGGGTTCTTTCATGTGTGGATTTTGTATCATCCCATGTCACCCAACACTCGGTCCCTGCAACCGAGCATGCTAGATCATGCATCAAATCATGCATCTTGCAAGTTTCAGTGTTCGTGTATGACACTTTTTTAAAATCTTGGAAGAAGTTACTCCAAAGTAGATCCATGAAATATCCATGAGCAATGTCTTCTAAATGCTGACTTCTACTTGATGGTTGGATAAATCCTTCTGCCACCCAAAGATTGACCAATGTCTGCTTGTTCATCACATAATCTTTGGGAAACAATGAACAAAACGCGAAACATTGTTTCAAATGTGAAGAAAGAAGGTCATAGCTTAGCCTAAGAACATATATTATGCGGTCTTGCCTTTGAGACACATTGTCACGATCTATTCTTTCCCCTCCCGAAGGATTGTTTAGGTCTAGAGATATTGCCTATCGGTTTAGGTGCAGATCCTCCCTATGAGTATTTGGGCATGGAGAGGTGATGACCAAGAGCGGAGTGGCTGAGGATTAGGCAAGGAGAGATTTGCTTTGAGGAGCGGGAGATGAAGAAGAAATGTGAAAATTTGAAAATGAGAAAAACTTATTAGGACTCAATTTGGGATTTTCTTTATTTTTTACATAATTACAACTTTCGGATAATGGTCGGAATAAGATGTCGACCGGCGAACATTTGGCCAATGGGTTAGTTCAGGTCCTTATTCAAAAAAACTTGGCCACTACCAGATTTTATTTGAATCAATATCCACTTTCGATTTTTTTTTTTTTGGAGAAAATACCCCTTTCAAGTCCTTATTTAGATTTTTTTTTTTCAAATTCGGAAAGAGAGACTCCCAGAAGATAATCTATCACCATGCTCATTTTGATTAGAAATTTGATCAATTCTGTTTTTATAAACATAGGGTTTGGTTTTGATCGCCCAAAATTAGCACACCGTGACCGGAAACTTTTATAAGAATTGGGTGTGAGGATGTAGAAAAATAAGGATCCAAAACCTTGTGACATTCTGATTTGTCAATATTCAGCTTGACACAACCTAATGTAGTCTAATTTATTTTCATCTTTGATTTGATAATGGGTCACGCTTTTTTCACTCTCTCTTTGACTAATACACTCCTCGTTATAATGTTTTGATTATATTATCTCTTGTGGGACTCAATTTTTAGCCCATTATACGCCGACGATAATTTTCAAGTTAAATGTAGGGCTCATTTTGACCTTATTTTCTCTCTTGCTTGTTCATCATCCTCTTCTTCCTCGCTGTCTCCTCCACCTACGCCCTTCACTGCGCACCCAAACCTAAAGGTTCCATAGACTGAGTCGTTCGCTCGCTTTACCGCCTCGCCGTCCCTCGCGCCTCAACCTGCCATCATCAAGATATCACTCTCTCAGCAACATCATCTGCTTTAGCTCTAGCAGGCGCATGAGGACGCTCGACAAGTGCTTGGGAGCTCACCTGAGCAACCAGATCTAGCTAGACGCGCGATGCCATAAGGTGACCTTCCCATAACCGTCATCATCCTCCACGACACCGTGGCGCCGGCAAATTCGGCATGCCAGAGTAGGACTTTGACGACCCTATGTTACACCGACACGAGATACGACACGCTACACGACACAACAAGATACGCCGACACATGATTTCTAAAAAAATAGAGAATTTCGACACGATGGGACACGTTGTATATTCAATATATATTTTTATATATACTTGATAAATTATCATTTTTCTAAAGTCATAAATAAATAAATAAATAATAAAAGCACCTATGAATTTACGTAATAAATTTCTTAAACTTTTTTTTTTCTTTTTAGTTTCATGACCAACACAGTCACAATGAACCCCTTCTGTGAGGGATGACCTACTAAGAGAGTTAGATAATAATGCTCTATGAAGGAACTATGTCTGCCTCGGTACACATCTAGTTCCTTGTCCCACATTGGCAAAGTAATAGAGAAAGGAAGGGAAATCTTCTTATAAAATGGGGGCTCAACTGCTTAAAAGTTCTTTGAGGGAGTATCCGGGTAATATAGTCACTACCACCACGACCGCTTCTACTCGCAGAAGCACACGTAGCCCCATTGCCTCCTCGAGGAGGTCCTCATAGAGTGCACGGGCTCGTTGGCTCAGTCCAAGTCGACTTGATCGTCGTCATCAAATGGCTACAATATGTTCCACATCGACCAAGACGAAGATGAGAAATCAGATCCGAGAAAAGGCTGTGCAGTCTCGGCCTGAGGATATTTGATTGGGACGAGTAGAGAGCGGAGCTGCTGAGGAACACCCAGATTCCGACATCATCGGGCCTAACAAGACTAGCGTTTTGCTCGTCACAGGTTCATCTCTAAAGTAGTGCAAGAAACCCCCGTCGTGATCATTACTTGTTGAAATCTGTTAAGAACAAGATAGATTATTGTAGGTAGCACTGGTATTGAGATCTTTTACAATAGGGCACTCTTAAATGCAGAGATTGCTAGGTTTGGGCTAAATTGCCTTTGATTAGGAAACTGACGTGGTCGCATCCGGAGATTGAGTCCTCGTGGTAGATGGACAGTACTGCTATGGCGTTTGAGGTTTCATGGGAGATGTATAAGGACTGTTACAATCCCAGCCCTCCATTTCCGGGTAGCTTCTTGCTTAGGAATCGTCAGTAGTCACTGGACATTGTCGCTTCTCATTGCTCTCCTCAACGAAGTTCTGAACCATCCTCACCGAGCAGATTTGAGCATGGATGGAACTCGGCCACTCCACCCCACCTCTTCCATCCTTGCAGTACTGAGGTGGAGCCTCACGGCCAGTTGCCTTTTATCCAATGACCAAATTTTCCGGACGCCTTGAAACCGTCGGTGGAACAAGTAAAAGAGAGAACAGAGAAATAAGAAGAAAAAGAAAGAATCAAATAAAAGGCGGGACCCAAATTGGATTTAACTAGAATCATAGCTTGAAAGTGGGACCCATAAGTTTAATATTGTCACGTCTCAACTCTCGAACCTGTGACATACTTTGCCAAATCAACATGGGATAGGTAAGAAGAAAAGCTAGACAACCCAACGCAAAGATAAAACTGCTGAGAATAGATAATTTATAACCTTACAGAGCCTCGGGGCTGCCCTCTAGGACTCATAAAAATATACATGAGTAAATAAGGTTAGCTCTCGTCTATCCCAAAACAGTACCCCACAAAATACGTCACCAGTTTCCTGACCACACAAGAAACCTACCCCTCTACAAGGTAAAAACAGTATCCAGATTGTCATAACCAATCAGGGGAGCCGGGTCGTTAGGGTCGTCACAGGAACTCTGACTGAAATATACAAAGGGAGGCTACTGACTGCTCAGGCTCGAGCTCAGGTTGCAAATCGGGTGCGGGATCCACCACCTTCCCATCAGGCGTATCTATATCCATCGGATCTCATGCGGGGACATTAGAGACCCCCTGAAGAGGTGGCCCCTCAAATCCTCTAAGCGGACCAAATAGATCCACCCCATCGTGAAGATACTAGGCCTTGAAGAGGTGTGCCACCAGATGTGGCATCTCCTCATCGACCCACATCGTCGCGATGTGGCGTTTCCACATTTGGTCCGTACCTGGCACCGGATGGAGACTGACATCGTGTGATGAGTGGGTAGGGGTACCGAATCGCACCGGTCCCTCCATTACTTTGGACATGAAAAGTTGTCCCACGACGGGGTGAGAATTTAATCTCAGTGAATCAAGCCTAATCTTGGTTAGGACACTAATTCGCCCAGGATAACCTAAGCACAACAGTCAATCATACAGTATAAACATATAAATCAATAAAACAAATTCACCCAATAAGCAACCAATCACTGTATCACCACTCAGGCGTACATAAGACATCACCAAAAATCCATTATTAAGTAATGACTCACGCGACAGGCGTGATAAAAACATCAACAGTGCGATCCCACACTCTTCTGGTAGGACTAAGCTACGTTCACTTTACCCTCTCAGCGACAGGTACTATAAGCAGTGTATCCAGTGCACCTGGCACGGCACTACAAGTTGGCATTCCTTAAAAAGGAGCTTCGATCTATCACAAGTTGCGATCGGCATCCAATAATCTCTTAAAACCATATGACTGGCATGGAGCATGGATTATTATGCTTCTGACAAGTTGCGAGTTTCCATATAATAGGTATGGCATGAGTACTAATGGTACAATGTGAACTTATCAGGTAACGTCATTGATCCTTTTAATGACCACACAAATCGCATTCGACAATCAACCCACTGTTTTTTTTTTGGGGTAAGGACAATCAACCCATTGTTTATCTATGATTAATGCCCAAAATTCATACAGAAATGCAATAGATTCGGCCCTAAGGCCCACAAGACTCTCAGTCGAGCATTTCAGCCAGGCAACCAAACTAATCAGGCAATTAATGTACTCGCGAGCAATTAACTCAACCCAGCAATTTCGAGCTCAATTCATACTATATTTCTTATTTCTCAGTCGATTTATAAAAAAAATCAATTGTCCGCTCGTCTCTAACCTGTCACTCACTCGTGAACAAACACAATCAATCAATCAACTTATAATTTACCACAAATAGCCACTGACAATAAAATCGATCGACCATTTATCCTAATCATCGTTTCTATCTAAACCAGTCCCGATCGTAAATTTTTTTTATAAAAATAAATAAATAAATAATTAATTAAAACTAATCCTAAACGTAATTAACGCCCTAATCAAGATTTAGGGTCAACTCACCAGGTGAGTTTGTGTCACGTCCCGACTCTCGAACCCGCGACATCCTTTGTCAAATCGCCACCAGGTCATAAAAAATAGCGTCCCAAGCAACTGCTATCGACCTAAGATTATAGTGCGCATGCGGAACATACAATCTTCCATCCAATAAAATCACATGGGATAGGTAGGAAGAGAAGCCAGAAAACACCACACTAAATAAACTGCTGAGAATAGATAATCTATAACCTTATAGAGCCATCAGCTGCTAATTACAAACCCATGCTTCGGGGCGGTCCTCTAGGACTCGCAAAAAGATACAAGAGTCGGGTAAGGTTAACTCTCATCTACTCTAAAACAGTACCCCCACAAAAACATCACCAGTTCCCTGACCACAAAAGGAACCTAACCCTCTACTGGGTAAACTCGACATCCGGGTCGTCATAACCAACCGGGAGAGTCGGGCCATTTGGGTCGTCACAGGAACTCTGGCTAGAATGCATAGAGGGGGCTACTGACTGCTCGGGCTCGAGCTCAGGTTGCATACGGGTGCGGGATCCACCACCTCCTCATTAGGCTTATCGATGTCCATCGGATCCTAGACGGGGACATTAGGGACCACCTGAAGAGGTGGCCCCTCAAATCCTCTAAGCGGACCAAAGAGATCCGTCCCATCACGAAGATACCAGGCCTTGAAGAGGTGTGCCACCAACTGTAGCATCCCCTTATCGACCCATATCGTCGTGATGTGACGTTCCCACATCTAGTCCGTACCTGGCACCGGGTGGATACTGACATCGTGTGATGAGTGGGTGGGGGTACCAAATCACACCGGTCTCTTCATTACTTCGAACCTGAAAAGTTATCCCACGACGGGGTGAGAATTTAATCTCAGTGAATCAAGCCTAATCTCAGTTAGGACACTGATTCGCCCAAGACATCCTAAACACCACAATAAGCCACATGATATAAACAGATATATATCAATAAAATAAATCTGTCAAATCAACAATCAACAGAAGCACAACCACTCAGGCATACACAAGTCCATTATTAAACAATGACCCACGCAACTGGCATGATAGATACATCAATAGTGCGATCCCGCACTCTTCTAGCAGGACCAGGTTACGTCCACTTTACCCTCTCAGCAACGGCTACTACAAGCGATGTATCCAGTGCACCCGGCACAACACTGCAAGTAGGCATTCCTTAAAAAGGAGCTTCGGTCCATCACAAGCTGCAACCAACATACAATAATCCCTTAAAACTGTACAACTGGCACGGGGCATGGATTATCGTGCTTCTGACAAGTTGCGAATTTCCATACAATAGGTACGGCACGAGTACCAATGGTACAATGCGAACTTATCAGGTAACGTCATTGATCCTTTAAATGACCACACAACTTGCATTCGGCAATCAATCCATTGTTTATCTATGATTAGTGCCAAAATCTATTCGGAAAAACAACCAACTCGGTTCCAAGGCCCACAAGACTCTCAATTGAGCATTTCAGCCAGGCAATCAAACCAATCGAGCAATTCACGCACTCGTGAGCAACCAACTCAACCCGGCAATTTCAAGCTCAATTCATATTATAAATTTTAATTCTCAGTCGAATTATAGCAATCAATCGCTCGCTCGTCTCTAACCTGTCACTCACTCGCGACCAAGCACAATCAATCAATTAATTGAGGAATTACCACAAATAGCCACAGATAAATAATCGATCGGCCATTTATCCTAACCATCGTTTCTATCTAAACCGGTTCCAATCGATTTTTTTTGAAAAATAAATAAATAATTAAAACTAATCCTAAACGCAATTAGAGCCCTAACCAAGGTTTAGGGCCAACTCACAATGTGAGTTAGCTCGAGCGGCGGCGGCGAAGGCGGCAAAACTAGGGTTTATCGCGCGGCGGCCCGAGCTCAAACTTCGGTGACACCCCGAGGAAGTCCGGCGAGGTTGCCAGAACAGGTGGCCGGCAGTGGAGCTCCGGCGAGCGGCGGCCGGCGGCCTGAAACAGTGAGAAACACTAAACTCAACCAGCGGACCCTACTGTTTTGGCCGTTTTCCGGCGACACGGGCCGAGACAAGGCCGGCTAAGGGTCGGAGGCTTACCCAGGGATCGGTGGGGGTCGGCTAGGACAAGTGGACGGCGGCGGGAGGCGGCCGACGGCGATGAACAGCCACGATCAGTGGCTGCCCTGTTCGGCGCCGAAACAGGGGTTTTAGTCGGCGGCCGATTCCGATCGTCACGCTCGGCGGCCGGTGGAGGTGAGCTGGGTGGCGGTAGAGGGGACTCAAGGGAGTCGTCTGGCTGTGGTGGTGAGGCACGGCGGCGGCCGTGGTGGCCGAATCGAAGACCGGACTAAACCGGGCCCAAAACGGGCACCGGAACTTCGGGGCTCGGTTCCGGTGGCTCCGGCTGCGGACGGTCGGTGGAGAGGGGTCGGATCGGTCGAGGGGGAGTCAGGGGTGGGGGCGATGGTCTGCGTCGGTGGGGGCCGTGGCGGCCGGTGCATAGGGGGCGATGGTCTGCGTCGGTGGGGGCCGTGGCGGCCGGCGGAGGCCGAGAAGTTCTCGGGTCCCTTGACCCAAAAATAGAGTAGGTTCGGCCGCGGCTTCTCCTTTGCTGATCGACGGCGACGGCGGCTCAGCTCTGGTCAGGGCGGCGGTGGGGAGTAGCTGAGGACTGTGGCTGCCAATGGTGAGGTGTTGGTTGGAAAAAACGACGACAGAAGAAGAGGATTGAATCGGTTCAGGGGGAGTCGTCGTCGGCTAAGAACAACGAAGGAGAAGAAGAACATAACGAAGAAGAAAAGGCAGACGGAAGGAAGAAGCGACGTAGTATTGGGCAGAGAGAGCGTGGGCCATGGCAAGACTTTTTTGGCCACAATTAAATTTTTTTTGTCTTTTGTGTATAAATAATTGTGGAGGTAAAATGGTAATTTTGGCGCGCCATGACTAAGCGAAATTTTTGGTATACTGAACGAAGGGTAATTTCGATAATTTCACTGGCCAAGCTCGGTCGGGGTTAGGCTCGACTGCAAAAAGGGCAATTTAAAAACACCGCGGATCAATTTCGAAACTCAATTCGAAATAACCTAAAGTTCGGAATTAGTCCAAATTTTCGTCTCTTAGGTCCATATAGTCCAAAATAGACGTCGACTATGACTATAAATTCATATCATTAAATCGACTTCTGGCGCTTACAAATGTTGAATTTCTAGGACGTCACAACTCTCCCCCACTTAGAAAATTTCGTCTTCGAAATTACAACACAGTTCTAATTACTCAAAAAGATAAGGATAACTAAGTTTCATAACTTCTTCGTTCTCCCATGTAGCTCCTTCAATACCATGGTGTTGCCAAACCACCTTGACTAACGGAATTTTCTTGGATTGGAATACTTGCTCTTTCCTGTCTACGATCCTAACTGGTCGCTCAACATATGACGTCCGTTCATCCAAATCAATTTCCTCGTAACTCAGTACATAAGCAGGGTCTGGCTCTTACTTCCTCAACATCGATACGTGGAAGACATTTTGCACTTGAGCAAGTCTAGGCGGCAACGCAAGTCAATAAGCTAAAACTCCGATTCGTTCTAGAATTTCAAACGTTCCAACGTACCTCGGGCTCAGCTTTCCTTTCCTGCCAAAGCGGGATGTTCCTCTCATAGGCGACACTTTTAGAAAGACATGATCGCCTACTTGAAATTCCAAAGGTCTACGCCTTTTATCTGCATAACTTTTCTGGCGACTCTGAGCTGTTTTTAGTCTATCTCTAATCACCTTAATTGCTTCCATTGACTGTTCTACTAACTCAAGACCAGTTATCTTTCTTTCTCCAACCTCATCCCAACAGACTGGCGTCCTGAAAGCTCTGTCATATAAGGCCTCAAAAGGTGCCATCTTAATACTATGTTAGTAGCTGTTATTGTAGGCAAACTCAACCAAATGTACTGTTCCTCTCAGCTACCTCTGAAATCCAGAACACATGCTCTCAACATGTCCTCTAAGGTCTGAATCGTTCTTTCAGACTGGCCATCTGTCTGTGGGTGATAAGCTGTACTAAATTGCAGCTTCATCCCTAAAGCAGTTTGTAGACTCCTCTAAAATATAGTAGTGAATTTGGGATCTCGATCAGAAGTGATTGTCACTGGCACACCATGTAATCGTACAATATGCCTCACATATAACTCTGTGTATTTGTCGAAGGAGAAGTCCTTTCCTACTGGTATAAAGTGCGCTGACTTCGTTAGCCTGTCTACCATAACCCAAATTGAATCATGCCCTCGCTGACTCCTTGGCAAACCCATCACGAAATCCATCGTGATATGCTCCCATTTCCACTTTGAAATTTCCAAAGGCTGTAGTAGTCCTCCAGGTTTGCAGTGCTACGCCTTGACCTGTTGACAGGTTAAACACTTAGCCACATGTTTGGCTATATCTGTTTTCACACCGTTCCACCAGTAATGTTGTTTCAAATTCTGATACATCTTTGTACTCCCGGGATGAATACTATAACTACTACGATGTGCTTCTAATAAGATCTCCTCCTTTAAATTTTCATCCACAGGCACAACCAAACGTCCTTTGAACTTAAGTATCCCATCCTCAGCTATTTGAAAATCGACCCTTCGTTTGGTCGAGTCTCCTTGAAGGATCTTTCGAATAAAGGGGTCTGTGGACTGTAGGGCCTCAATCTTAATTTGTACTTTCGGCTCGATTCTCAAGGTAGCCACGAGACTCGACAGGTGGCTTATTTTCAGTTTAAAGTCTAAGTCTCTCAATTGCTCAAGTAAACGCCACTCATGCACCTGTAATTGACCAATCACTGATTTTCTACTCAGGGCATCAACAACCTTATTCGCCTTACCAGGATGATACGTGATCTCGCAGTCATAATCTTTTAGCAATTCCATCCATCGACACTGTCTCATGTTCAGCTCCCTTTGAGAGAACAGGTACTTCAGACTCCGATGGTCAGTATATACCTGAAAACTTTCCCCAATCAAATAGTGTCTCCAGATTTTCAAGGCAAACACGACCACGGCCAACTCCAAGTCGTGTGTGGGATAATTCAACTCGTGCGGTCTTAACTGACGGGACGTATATGCTACCACCCTACCATGCTGCATTAAGACACAACCCAGTCCCCTAAGCGAAGCATCACTATAAATTTCATAACCACCAAATCCAGACGGAATTGTTAGAACAGGAGCCGTAGTTAGCCTATGCTTAAGCTCTCGGAAACTACGCTCGCACTTGTCCGTCCATTGGAACTTCATATCTTTCTTTAGCAATCTAGTCAAAGGCGAAGCTATAGTTGAGAACCCTTCCACAAATCGCTTGTAATAACCTGCCAAACCCAAGAAACATCTAATTTCTTTAGCAGTTGTCGGTCTTGACCAATTAATAACTGCCTCAATTTTGACCGGATCCACTGCAATACCTTCCCCCGAAATTGCGTGACCTAAAAATGCCACGTGAGCTAGCCAAAACTCACACTTACTGAACTTGGCATATAATTGATGCATTCTCAGAGTTTCCAGAACTACTCTCAGGTGTTGCTCATGATCCTCAGAACTCTTTGAGTACACTAGGATGTCATTTATAAAAACGATTACAAAGCTATCCAGAAACTCCTTGAGCACTCTGTTCATCAAATCCATAAAAGCAGCAGGAGCATTCGTCAAACCAAACGGCATCACTATGAACTCGTAATGTCCATAACGTGTTCTAAATGCCGATTTGGGTATATCCTCTTTTTTGATCCTCAACTGATGGTATCCCGTCCATAGATCAATTTTTGAAAATATAGATGCTCCCTGCAGCTGATCGAACAAGTCGTCAATTCTTGGCAATAGGTACTTATTCTTAATCGTCACTTGATTCAACTGTCTTTAGTCAATACACAATCTCAAAGACCTATCCTTTTTCTTGACGAACAAGACAGGCGCTCACCAAAGTGATGCACTTGGGCTAATGAATCCTTTATTTAACAATTCCTGCATTTGAACCTTGAGTTCTTTCAACTCTGACAATGTCATTCTATATGGCGCCTTAGAGATCGGCTCCGTCCCTGGAGCTAACTCTATTACGAACTTAATTTCCCTTTTTGGTGGCAAACCAGGTAATTCTTGGGGGAAAACATCAGGAAACTCACACACAATCGCAATATCCTCCAATTTCAGTTCTTTAGCAAAAGTATCTACCACAGAAGCCAAATAACCTTGTCACCCATTTTCCAACAATTGACTCGCCTCTAACGACGATATCATCACAGTCAAGGTTCCTCTTCAATTACCCAAAAATTCAAAGCTAATACCATCCATCGAATTAAACCGTATCACCTTATTAAAGCAGTCCATTGTGGCTCTTTGCTTTACCAACCAATCCATTCCCACAATTAAGTCAAAATCGTACCTTTCCAGCACAATCAAATCTATCTTACTCTCATGGCATCCGCCACAAGTCTGCAATCAGGACAGCTTACTGTAGCCAGTACTTTATCTTTCAATGGCGTAGACACATTAAGCACAATATCTAAAGCTACCAAGTTCAATTCAGATAATTTAACGAACTGATCCGAAACAAACGAATGAGTAGTACCCGGATCAAACAAGGCATATGCTACTTGGTTATGCAAAATGACCGTACCTGTAACAGTCGACGAATCTTTCGCCGCTTCCCGAGTGACCGCAAAAACCTTCCCTTGTGCCAGCGGATGATTCTGGAAGTTTGGCGGCACAGTCCCTCTAGATTGTCCTCCCTGCTGTGGCGGCACCTGTCCGCCTTGCCTCTGCAGGCAATCCTTCACCTGATGGCCCAGCTGGCCATAACCAAAATAGGTACCACCTCGATACGAGCACAAACCAGGCCCATGCCTCTGTCGACACAAGCTGCACATCTCACTCTGACGAAATGTCGGCTTACTAATCGCCCCTCGACGATTTGGTGGGATGTGACTCCGGTTGTTAAATATGGGTTTCTTCCCTTGTCTCCTGTCGAATCTATTTGGGGACGTAAATCGTGATCCAGACGCGGTAGTCCTTTCAAATAAGTCCCGCTCCACTATCAGCGCCCTCGTGTAGATATTATCATAGTCCTGGAGGTCGAGCGATGCCAGAGCACTCTTAATCTCAGGCTTCAGCCCGTCTTTGAACCTTCTAGCCCCATCCTTCGGATCCTCAATCATTCTCGGAGCATATTTGGACAGTTCAGAAAACTTTGCCTCGTACTGGTCAATTGTCATCTGATTCTGACGGAGGCGGAAGAACTCAGCCATCTTTTGCTCTCTAACTGTCCTCGAAAAGTATTTATTATTAAAAACTTCCACAAAAGTATTCCATGCTGGAATTGTACCTTCTGAAAAATTTCTACCCTTGACAGCTCTCCACCACATACTAACGTTCCCTTCGAGTTGATAAACTGCCAGAGTAACTTTATCCCTATCTGAATACCTCAGCAAATCGAACACTTTCTCCATCCCTTCGACCCATCGAGTAGCAGTTTCAGGGTCTCCACTTCTAGTGAATTGAGGTGGCTTCAATTTGAGAAACTGTTTCACCAGCTTTTGAGCCCTACGCTCCTCACTGTCATGTACAGGTGGTGGACTCGCCGATAGAACTGCAAACGGAATCGCAGATGAAGTCCCAACAGCAACGACAGTAGCTGCAGCTTGATTTCTCACTTGCTGCCCCATTAAGTCCCCAATAGCGCCTAAAGCTTGTATGACTTCAGCCATAGTCTGTTCCCTTCCAGTAGGTCCTGTAGGTTCAGCAGCAGAGGTTGCAGTAGGGGGTGCAATTGGGGATACTGCAGGCGGTACTCTTTCAGCATCAACCAATTCTTCCACTGGCCTTAAAGGCCTCCTTCGAGGTGCTCGAGGTGCTCTTCTACCACGTCCGCTCATTTTGCAGTAAGAGATGGAGTCCTGCTTACCCTATAGCAAAACGCGAATGGAAGGCAGCTTCAAAATTCTACCACGAAATTAACAATCACAAGTATAACAACAAAAAATTTTACTAACTATCCCACTTCTCAACGCTCCTTATCACTCCATACCAATGTCCAGACGGATCAAGCTGACCTTGCTCTGATACCCCCTTAGGCGGGGAAGTCACGTCCCGGCTCTCGAACCCGCAACATTCCTTGCCAAATCGCCACCAGGTCATAAAAGATAGCGTCACGGGCAACTGTTATCAACCTAAGATTATATTACGCATGCGGAACGTACAATCTTCTATTCAATAAAATCATATGGGATAGGTTGGAAGAAAATCCATATAACACCACGCTAAATAAACTGCTGAGAATAGATGATCTATAACCTTACAAAGCCATCAGCTGCTAATTACAACCCCATGCTTCGGGGCGGCCCTCTAAGACTCGCAAAAAGATACAAGAGTCAGGTAAGGTTAACTCTCATCTACTCTAAAATAGTACACCCACAAAAACATCACCAGTTCCCTGACCACAAAAGGAATTTAACCCTCAACTGGGTAAACTTGACATCCGGGTCGTCATAACCAACCGGGTGAGCCGGGTCGTTCAGGTCGTCATAGGAACTCTGGCTAGAATGCACAGAGGGGGCTACTAACTGCTCGGGCTCGAGCTCAGGTTGCATACTGGGTGCAGGATCCACCACCTCCCCATCATGAGTATCGATGTCCATCGAATCCCAAGCGGGGACATTAGGGACCCCCTGAAGAGATGGCCCCTCAAATCCTCTAAGCGGACCAAGGAGATCCATCCCATCATGAAGATACTAGGCCTTGAAGAGGTGTGCCACAGGCTGTGGTATCCCTTCATCGACCCATATCGTCGTGATGTGACGTTCCCACATCTGGTCCGTACCTGGCACCGGGTGGAGACTGACATCGTGTGATGAGTGGGTGGAGGTACCAAATCGCACCGGTCTCTTCATTACTTCGGACTTGAAAAATTATCCCACGACGGGGTGAGAATTTAATCTCAGTGAATTAAGCCTAATCTCGGTTAAGACAGTGATTCGCCCAGGACATCCTAAACACCACAATAAGCCACAAGATATAAACAGATATATATCAATAAAATAAATCTGTCAAATCAACAACCAACAAAAGTACAACCACTCAGGCATACACAAGTCCATTATTAAACAATGATCCATGCGACTGGCGTGATAGATACATCAATAGTGCGATCCCGCACTCTTCTGGCAAGACCAGGCTACGTCCACTTTGCCCTCTCAGCGACGGCTACTACAAGCGGTGTATCCAGTGCACCCGGCACGGCACTGCAAGTAGGCATTCCTTAAAAAGACGTTTCGATCCATCACAAGCTACGATCGACATCCAATAATCCCTTAAAACCGTACGACTGGCACGGGGCATGGATTATCGTGCCTCTGACAAGTCACGAATTTCCATACAATAGGTACAGCACGAGTACCAATGGTACAATGCGAACTTATCAGGTAACGTCATTGATCCTTTAAATGACCACACAACTTGCATTCGGCAATCAATCCATTGTTTATCTATGATTAGTGCCAAAATCCATTCGGAAAAACAACCAACTCGGCTCCAAGGCCCACAAGACTCTCAATTGAGCATTTCAGCCAGGCAATCAAACCAATCAAGCAATTCACACACTCGCGAGCAATCAACTCAACCCGGCAATTTCAAGTTCAATTCATATTATAAATTTTAATTCTCAGTCAAATTATAACAATCAATCACTCGCTCGTCTCTAACCTGTCACTCACTCGCGACCAAGCACAATCAATCAATTAATTGATAAATTACCACAAATAGCCACAGACAAATAATCGATCGGCCATTTATCCTAACCATCGTTTCTATCTAAATCGGTTCCGATTGAAATTTTTTAAATAAATAAATAAATAAATAATTAAAACTAATCCTAAGCGCAATTAGCACCCTAACCAAGGTTTAGGGTCAACTCACAATGTGAGTTGGCGGCCGTAAAACTAGGGTTTATCGTGCGGCAACCTGAGTTCAAACTTCGACAACACCCTGAGGAAGTTCGGCGAGGTCGCCGGAACAGGTGGCCGACGGCAGAGCTCCGGCGAGCGATGGCCGACGGCCTGAAATAGTGAGAAACAGTAAACTCAATCGACGAACCCTACTGTTTTGGTCGTTTTTCGGCGACACGGGTCGGGACAAGGCCGGCCAAGGATCGGGAGCTTACCTAGGGATCGGTGGGGGTCGGTCGGGATCGGTGGACGGCGGCGGCTAACAGCCACCATCAGTGGCTGCCCTGTTCGGTGCCGAAACAGGGGTTTCGATCAGCGGCCGATTTCGATCATTGCGCGCGGCGGCCGGCGGATGTAAGCTTGGTGGTGGTAGAGAGGACTCATAGGAGTCGTCTGGCGGTGGCGGTGAGGCACGGCGGCGGCCGTGGTGGCCGGATCGAAGACAGGACTAAACCGGGCCCAAAATAGGGCACCGGGACTTCGAGGCTCTGTTTCGGCGGCTCCGGCAGCGAACGACCGGTGGGGAAGGGTCAGGTCGGTCGAGAGGGAGTCGGGGGTCAGCTGGGGGGCTGTGGTCGGCGTCGGTGGCGGCCGTGGCGGCCACAGGAGGCCGAGAAGTTCTCGGGTCCCCTGGCCCGAAAATAGAGTAGGTTCAGCCGCGGCTTTTCCTTGGTTGATCGACGGCGACGGCGCCTCAGCTCGGGTCAAGATGGCGGCGGGGAGTGGATGAGGACGGTGGCTGCCGGTGGTGAGGTGTTGGTCACAAAAAACGACGACGGAAGAGGAGGATTGAATCGGTTCAAGGGGGAGTCGACGTCGGCCAAGAACAACGAAGGAGAAGAAGAACAGAACGAAGAAGAAAAAGCAGACGGAAGGAAGAAGCGATGTGGTATTGGGCAGAGAGAGGGTGGGCCATGGGAATACTTTTTTGGCCACAATTAAATTTTTTTCGTCTTTTGTGTATAAATAAATGTGGGGGTAAAATGGTAATTTTGGCGCGCCGCGACTAAGCGAAATTTTTGATATATTGAACGAAGGGTAATTTCGATAATTTCACTGGCCAAGCTCGATCGGGGTTAGGCTCGACTGCAAAAACGGTAATTCAAAAACACCACGGATCAATTTCGAAACTCAATTCGAAATAACCTAAAGTTCGGAATTAGTCCAAATTTTCGTCTCTTAGGTCCATATAGTCCAAAATAGACGTCGACTATGACTATAAATTCATATCATTAGATCAACTTCCGGCGCTTATAAATGTTGAATTTCCAAGACGTCACAGTTTGCCCTAGTGGTGCGGCGGTGGCGGCGGTGAAAATGGGGTTTATCGCGCAACGATCCGAGCTCAAACTTTGGTGACACCTCGGGGAAGTCCGGCGAGGCTGCCAGAACAGGTGGCCAATGGCGGAGCTCCGGCGAGCGGCGGCCGACGGCCTGAAACAGTGAAAATCCGTAAAAAATCTGCGAATCGGACTGTTTTGGGGTGTTTCTCGGCGACACGAGCCAGGACAAGACCGACCAAGATTCGGGAACTCACCCAAGGGTCGGTGGGGGTCGGCCGGGATCGATGGACGGTGGTAAAAGGCGGCCGACGGCGGCGAACAGCCGCGAACAGAATCGGGCCTTCACGGCGCCAAAATAAGGGAGATGATCGGCGGCGGATTCCAGGCGCCACGCGCGGTAGCCGGCGGTGGTGAGTTCCGAGGTGGTAGAGGGAACTCTGGAGAGGCGGTGGCAATGAGGCATGATGGAGATCGGTTTGGCCGGATCGAAGACAGAACCAAGTCGGGTTCAAAACAGAGCACCGGGACTTCGGAGCTAATTTTCGGCAGCTTCAGCGACGGACGGCCGGTGGGGCTAGGTCGGGGCGGTCGAGGGGAGGATGGTGGTCAGCTAAGGGGGGTGGTCAGCGTCGGTGGTGGCCGTGGTGGTCGGAGGAGGCCACAAAGCTCTCGAGTCAACTGACCCGAAAATAAGACAAGGCTCCCCGAGCCGATTTCTCAGCAGTTCGACGGCGACGGTGGTCCGGCTCGGGTCAGGGCGGCAGCGAGGAGTAGCTGAGGGCGGTGGCTCTCGGTGGTGAGGCGATGGACGAACAAAACGACGGTGGAAGGAGGAGGAATGGATCGGCAAAGGGGAGGGGTGTCCACGGTGAAGAACAAAGAAGAAGAAGAAGAAGATAGAAGGTTGACGTGAAGGGCATGGGGAAGGGAAATTGGTGGGTCCATGCCCAAGACTTTGTGGCATTTTGTCATATATGCCCAATAATCAATCTTGTCTTATATGTATAAGTAGGGGCAAAATGGTCATTTGGCACGCCGGGACTAAAATGAAATTTTGATATATAGGACGAAGGGTGTTTTCGGTAAATTCACTGGCCAAACTCGGTCGGGGTTAGGCTCGATCGCGAAAACGACAATTCCAATTCAGAGCGGATTAAATTCGAAACCCAATCCGAAATAACCTAAATTTTAGAATTCGTCTAAATTTTCGTCTCTTCAGTCCTTATAGTCCAAAATATGTGTCGACTATGATTATATTTTCATATCATTCCCATCGACTTTCGGCGCTTACCAAAGCCGAATTTCCAGGACGTCACAACTCTCCCTCACTTAGGAAATTTCGTCCTCGAAATTACAGCACAGTTCTAACTATTCAAAAAGATAAGGATAACTACATTTCATAAATTCTTCGTTCTCCCATGTAGCTCCTTCGGTACCATGATGTTGCCAAACCACCTTGACTAACGGAATCGTCTTGGTTCGGAGTACCTATTCTTTCCTATCCACAATCCTGACTGGTCGCTCCACGTATGACGCCCGTTCATCCAAATCAATCTCTTCATAACTCAGAACATGAGCAGGGTCTGGCTCGTACTTCTTCAACATCGACACGTGAAAGACGTTATGCACTTGAGCAAGTCTGGGTGGTAACGCAAGTCAATAAGCCAAAATTCCAATTCGTTCTGGGATTTCAAACGGTCCAACGTATCTCAGGCTCAGCTTTCCTTTCCTGCCAAAGCGGGATGTTCCTCTCATAGGCGACACTTTCAGAAAGACATGATCGCCTACCTGAAACTCCAAAGGTCTGCGCCTTTTGTCTGCATAACTTTTCTGGCAACTCTGAGCTGTTTTTAGTCTGTCTCTAATCACCTTAATTGCTGTCATTGACTGTTCTACTAACTCAAGGCCAGTTATCTTCCTTTCACCAACCTCATCCAACAGACTAGCATCCTGCAAGCTCTGCCATACAAGGCCTCGAAAGGCGCCATCTTAATACTCTGTTGATAACTATTATTATAGGCAAACTCAACCAAATGTAATTGTTCCTCTCAGCTACCTTTGAAATCGAGAACACATGCTCTCAACATGTCCTCCAAGGTTTGAATCGTCCTTTCAGACTAGCCATCTGTCTGCGGATGATAAGCTGTACTAAATTGCAGCTTCGTCCCTAAAGCAGTTTGTAAACTCTTCCAAAATATATCAGTGAATTTGGGATCCCGATCAGAAGTGATTGTCACTGGCACACCATGTAGTCTTACAATATGCCTCACGTACAACTCTGCGTATTTGTCTAAGGTGAAGTCCTTTCTTACTGGAATGAAGTGCGCTGATTTCGTTAATCTATCTACCACCACCCAGATTGAATCATGCCCTCTTTGACTCCTTGGCAAACCCTTCACGAAATCCATCGTGATATGCTCCCATTTCCACTTTGGAATTTCCAAAGGCTGCAGCAGTCCTCCAGGTTAGCAGTGTTACGACAGGTCAAACATTTAGCCACGTATTTGGCTATATCAGTTTTCATATCGTTCCACTAGTAGTGCTGTTTCAAATTTTGATACATCTTCGTACTCCCAAGATGGATACTATAACTGCTATGATGTGCTTCTGATAAGATCTCCTCCTTTAAATTTTCATCAGCAGGTACAACCAAACGTCCTCTGAACTTAAGCATACCATCCTCAGCTATTTGAAAATCGACCCTTTGTTTAGCCGAGTCTTCTTGAAGGATCTTCTGAATAAAGGGGTTTGTAAATTGCAGGGTCTTAATCTTAACTTGCACTTCCGGCTCAATTCTCAAGATAGCCACGAGACTCGACAGGTGACTTATCTCCAGTTTAAAGTATGAGTCTCTCAATTGCTCAAGTAAACGCCACTCATGCACCTATAATTGAGCAATCACTGATTTTCTACTTAGGGCATCAGCAACCTTATTCGCCTTACCAGGATGATACAAGATCTTGCAGTCATAATCTTTTAATAACTCCATCCATCGGCGCTGCTTCACGTTCAGCTCCCTTTGAGAGAACAGGTATTTCAGATTCTGATAGTCGGTATACACTTGTAAACTTTCCCCAATCAAATAATGTCCCCAGATTTTCAAAGCAAACACAACCTCAGCAAACTTCAGGTCGTGTGTGGGATAATTCAACTCATGCGGTCTCAATTGACGAGACGCATACGCTACTACCCTGTCATGCTGCATTAAAACACAACCTAGTCCCATAAGCGAAGCATCGTTATAAATTTCAAAACTACCAGGACCAGACGGTATTGTTAGAGCAGGAGCTGTAGTTAGCCTATGCTTAAGCTCTTGGAAACTACGCTCGCACTTGTCTGTCCATTCAAACTTCATGTCTTTTTTCAGCAATTTCGTCAAAGGTGAGGCTATAGCTGAGAACCCTTCCACAAATCGCCTGTAATAACCTGCCAAACCCAAAAAGCTTCTAATCTCAGTAGCAGTCGTCGGTCTTAACCAATTTATAACTACCTCAATTTTAGTCGGATCCACTGCGATACCTTCACCCGAAATCACATGGCCTAAGAATGCCACGTGAGCTAGCCAAAACTCGCACTTACTAAACTTGGCATATAATTGATGCATTCTCAGAGTTTCCAGAACTACTCTCAAGTGTTGCTCATGATCTTCAGAATTTTTCGAGTACACCAGAATGTCATCTATAAAAATGATCACAAAGCGATCCAGGAACTCCTTGAATACTCTGTTTATCAAATCCATAAAAGCAGCAGGGGTATTTGTCAAACCAAACGACATCACAGTGAACTCGTAATGTCCATAACGTGTCCTAAATGCCGATTTCGGTATATCCTCTTTTCTGATTCTCAGCTGATGGTATCCTGTCCGTAGATCAATCTTAGAAAATATCGATGCTCCCTGTAGTTGATCAAACAAGTCGTCAATCCTTGGCTGTGGGTACTTATTCTTGATTGCCACCTGATTCAACTGCCTGTAGTCAATGCACAATCTCAAAGATCCATCCTTTTTCTTGACAAACAAAACATACGCTCCCCAAGGCGATGCACTAGGGCAGATGAACCCTTTTATCTAACAACTCCTGCATCTGAACTTTGAGTTCCTTCAATTCTAACAATGCCATTCTATATGGCGCCTTAGAGATCGGCTCCGTCCCAGGAGCTAATTCTGTCACAAACTCAATTTCTCTTTTTGGTGGTAAACCGGATAATTCTTGGGGGAAAACATCTGGAAACTCACATACAATCACAATATCCTCCAATTTCAATTCTTTAGCAGACGTATCCACCACAAAAGCCAAATAACTTTGGCACCCATTCTCCAACAATCGAGTCGCCTCTAACGTCGAGGTTCCTCCTCGATTGTCCAAAAATTCAAAGCTAATACCATCCATCGGTTTAAATCAAATCAACTTATTAAAGAAGTCCATTGTAGCCCTTTGCTTCGTCAACCAATCCATTCCCACAATTAAGTCAAAATCGTACATCTCGAGCACAATCAAGTCTATTTTACTCTCATAACCATTCACCACAAGTCTATAATCAGGACAGCTCACTGTAGCCATTACTTTATCTTTTAACGGCGTAGATACTTTAAACACAATATCTAAAGGTACCAAGTTTAATTCAGATAATTTAACGAACTGGTCCGCAACAAACAAATATGTAGCACCCGGATCAAATAAGGCATATGCTACTTGGTTATGCAAGAGGACCGTACCTGTAACGGTCGGCGAATTCTTCGCCGCTTCCCGAGTGACAGCAAAAACCTTTTCTTATGCCGAAGGACGATTCTGAAAGTTTAGCGGCACAGTTCCTCTAGGCGACCCTCCTTGCTGTGGCGGCGCCTGCCCGCCCTGCCTCTACGAGCAGTCTTTCACCTGATGGCCCAGCTAGCCACAATTAAAATAGGCACCACCTCGATACGGGCACAAGCTAGGCACATGCCTCTGTCGGCACAAACTGTACATCTCACTTTGACGAAATGCCGGCTTACTAATCGCCCCTCGACGATTGGGTTGGATGTGACTCCGGTTGCTAAACATGGATTTCTTTCCCTGCCTTCTGTCAAATCTGTTTGGGGACATGAATCGTGATCCAGATGCGGTAGCCCTTTTAGCTAAGTCCCGCTCCACTATCAGCACCTTCGCGTAGATATCATCATAGTCTTGAAGGTCAAGCGATGCCAAAGCACTCTTAATCTCGGGCTTCAGCCCGTCTTTGAACCTTTTAGCCCTATCCTCCAGATCCTTAATCATCCTCAGAGCATACTTGGACAGTTCAGAAAACTTTGCCTCATACTGGTCAATTGTCATCGGTTTTGACGGAGGTGAAAGAACTCAGCCATCTTTTGCTCTCTAGCTGTTTTCGAGAAGTATTTATTATTAAAAACTTCCACAAAAGTATTCCATACCGGAACTGTATCTTTAGGAAAAGTTCTACCCTTGACAGCTCTCCACCAAATACTAGCGTTCCTTTCAAGTTGATAGACTGCCAGAGTAACCTTATCCCTATCTGAACATATTAACAAATCGAACGCTTTCTCCATTCCTTCGATCCATCGAGTAGCAGCTTCAGGGTCTCCACTTCCGGTGAATTGAGGTGGCTTCAATTTGAGAAATTGTTCCATCAGCTTTTGAGCCCTACGCTCCTCGCTGCCAGGTGTAGATGGTGAATTTACTAGCGGAATTGCAAGTGGAATCGTAGATGAAGTTCCAGCGGCAGCAACAGTAGCTGCAGCTTGATTCCTAACTTAGTGTCCCATCAAATCTCCAATAACCCCTAAAGCTTGCATAACATCAGCCATAGTCGGTTCTCTTCAAGTAGGTCTTGTAGGTTCAGCAGCAGAGGCTGCCGTAGGAGGCGCAACTAGGGACACTACAGGTGGTGCTCTTTCAACATCAACTAATTCTTCCACTGGCCTCACAAGCCTTCTTCGAGGTATTCGGGGTGCTCTTTTACCGCGTTCGCTCATTTTGCAGAAAATATACAAACTCCTGCTTACCCCACAGCAAAACGCGATCAGAAGGCAACTCCAAAATTTTACCACGAAATTAACAATCACAGGCATAATAACAAAATCTTACTAACTATCCCATTCCTCAATGCTCCTTATTACTCTATGCTAATGACCGGACGGATCAGGCTGACCTTGCTCTGATACCACCTTGGGCGGGGATGTCATGTTTCGACTCTCGAACCCGCGACATCTCTTGTCAAATTGCCATCGGGTCATAAAAGATAGTGTCCTAAGCAACTGCTATCGACCTAAGAATATACTGCGCATGTGGAATGTGCAATCTTCCAAACAATAAAATCAACATGGGATAGGTAAGAAGAAAAGCCAGACAACCCAACATAAAGATAAAACTGCTGAGAATAGATGATTTATAACCTTACAGAGCCAATAATTGATAAATACAATCCCAAGCTTCAGGGAGGCCCTCTAGGACTCACAAAAAGATATATGAGTCAAGTAAAGTTAACTCTCATCTATCCCAAAGTAGTACCCCCACAAAAGACATCACCAATTTCCTGACCACACAAAAAACCTAACCTTCTACTGGGTAAAAACGGCATCCGGATCGTCATAACCAATCGGGGGAGTCGGGTCGTTAGGGTCGTCACAGGAACTCTGGTTGGAATGTACAGAAGGGGGCTACTAACTGATCAGGCTCGAGCTCGGGTTGCAAACCGAGTTTGGGATCCACCACCTCCCCATCAGGCGTATCTATATCCATCGGATCCTAGGCGGGGACATTAGAGACCCCCTGAAAAGGTGGCTACTCATCCTCTAAGCGGACCAAAGAGATCTACCCCATCGCGAAGATACCAGGCCTTGAAGAGGTGTGCCACCAGATGTGGGATCCCCTCATCGACCCATATTGTCGTGATGTGGCATTCCCACATTTGGTCCGTACCTGGCACCGGGTGGAGACTGACATCGTGTGATGAGTGGGTAGAGGTACCGAATCGCACCGGTCTCTCCATTACTTTGGACCTGAAAAGTTATCGTACGACGGGGTGAGAATTTAATCTCAGTGAATCTAGCCTAATCTCAATTATGACACTGATTCGCCCAGGATAACCTAAGCACAATAGTCAATCATACAGTATAAACATATAAATTAATAAAATAAATTCACCCAATAAACAACCAATCACTGCATTACCACTCAGGCGTACGTAAGACGTCACCAAAAATCCATTATTAAGCAATGACCCATGTGACGTCCTGGAAATTCAACCCTTGTAAGTGCCGGGAGTCGATTTAATGATATGAATGTATATTCATAGTCGACGCCATTTTGGACTATAAGGACTGAAAAGACGAAAATTTGGACGAATTCCGAACTTTAGATTATTTCGAATTGAGTTTCGAAATTAATCCGTGGCGATTTTTAAATTGCCGTTTTTGCAAACGAGCTTAACCCTGATCGAGCTTGACCAGTGAAATTGCCGAAATT
Source organism: Rhodomyrtus tomentosa (assembly GCA_028455895.1). NCBI lineage: Eukaryota > Viridiplantae > Streptophyta > Magnoliopsida > Myrtales > Myrtaceae > Rhodomyrtus > Rhodomyrtus tomentosa. The sequence goes on along the minus strand of JAPCWY010000003.1, from coordinate 38,231,439 downwards.
ACCCATCGATCAGTACACCAAAAATTTCGTTTCAGTCCCGGCGTGCCAAAATTACCATTTTGCCCCTCCCAATAATTCACTCACATAAGACAAAAAAAATTAAATTTTTGGCCCAAAGTCAAGGTGGGCCCCACCTGCCCTCTGCCCAACGTTGCCTCTGCCGCCTCCTTCTTCTTCTTCTTGCTACTTCTTCTTCTGTTCTTCTTCCTTCTTCTTCTTCTTTTTTTTTCTTTGCCGACAACCCCCTTTGCCGACCGATTCCTCCTCCTTCCGTCGCCATTTTTCGCGACCACCACACCCCCACCGGCAGCCACCGTCCCCAGCCACTCGCCCCCGTCGCCTGGACCCCGGCCGAGCCGCCGCCGCCGCCGTTTCGCCGAAGTAAACCTCCCGGTCGAGCGTCCCCTGTTTCGAGTCAGGAGACCCGAGGGCTCCGCGGCCTCCTCCGGCCGCCACCGACACCGACCACCACCACCCAGCTAACCCCCGACCTCCCCTCGACCGATCCCACCCCTCGTCGCCGACCGTCAGCTGCCGGAACCGCCGGAATCCGGCCCGAAAGTCTCGGTGCTCCGTTTTTGAACCCGGGTTGTTCCGGTCTTCGTTTCGGCCGCCACCGTCGCCGCCGTACCACACCGCCGCCGCCAGACGACTCCCCTGAGTCTCCTCTACCGCCACCCAGCTCAGCTCCGTCGGTCGCCCCGCGTGGCCGCCGGAAACCGCCGCCGACCGAGAGCCCTGTTTCGGCTCGAAAACAGGACAGCCACTGATCGCAGCTGTCCGCCGTCGCCGGCCGCCTTCCGCCGCCGCCCACCTGTCCCGGCCGACTCCCACTGACCCCTAGGTGAGCCTCCGACCCCTGGCCGGCCTTGTCCCGGCCCGTGTCGCCGGAAAACGGCCAAAAAATCGTGAAGTATCGGTTGAATATTCTGGTTTCTCACTGTTGCAGGCTGCCGGCCGCCGCTCGCCGGAGCTCCGCCGCCGGCCACCTGTTCCGGCGACCTCGCCGGACTCCTACGGGGTGTCGTCGAAGTTTGAGCCCGACCCGCCGCGCGATAAACCTTAGTTTTATCGCCGCCGCCGCCGCCGCCGTCGTCGCCGATCGAGCTAACTCAAATAGTGAGTTGACTCTAAACCTTGGTTAGGGCGCTAATTGCGCTTAGAATTAGTCTGTTTTATTTATTTAGTTAATTAATTAATTATTTATTATTTATTTACTTATTTATTATATAAAAAAAATATTTCGATCGGGACCGGTTTAGATAGAAACCATGGTTAGGATACATGGTCGATCGATTAATTGTCTGTGGCTATTTGTGGTAATTTAGCAATTAATTGATTGATTGAGTTGCTCGCGAGTGAGTGACAGGTTAGAGACGAGCGAACGATTGATTGCTATAATTTGACTGAGAATTAAGATTTCTATTATGAATTGAGCTTGAAATCGCCGGGTTCAGTTGATTATTTGAGAATGAGTAAATTGCTTGATTGGTTTGTCTGCCTAGCTGATATGCTCCATTGGGAATCTTGTGGGCCTTGGGGCCGAGTTGACTGTATTTCTTGTGGATTTTGGTGTTAATCCAAGATAATCAATGAATTGATTGCCGAGTGCAATTTGTGTGGTCATTAAAAGGGTCAATGACGCTACCTGGCAAGTTCGCTTTGTACCGTGGGTATTTATACCGTACTGATTGTATGGAAATTTGCGACTTGTCAGAAGCACGATAATCCATGCCCCGTGCCAGTCGTACGGTTTTAAGGGATTATCGGATGCCGGTCGCAGCTTGTGAAGGACCGAAGCTCCTTTTTAAGGAATGCCTACTCGCAGTGCCGTGCCGGGTGCACTGGATACACTGCTTGTAGTAGCCGTCGCTGAGAGGGTAAAGTGGACGTAGCCTGGTTTTGCCAGAAGAGTGCGGGATCGCACTATTGATGTATTTATCACGCCAGTCGCGTGGGTCATTGATTAATAATGAACTTGTGTATGCCTGAGTGGTTGTACTTCTGTTGGTGATAGATTCGTCAGACTTGTTATGATTGATATATTTATATATATATCTCTGTTGTTATCTTGTGATCTTTTTGTGGCACTTAGGATGTTCTGGGCGAATCATTGTCCTAACCGAGATTAGGCTTGATTCACTGAGATTCATTTCTCACCCCGTCGCGGGACAATTGTTTTTTAGGTCCGAAGTAATGGAAAGACCGGTGCGGTTCGGCACCCCCACTGACTCATCACTTGATATCAGTCTCCATCCGGTACCAGGTACGGACCAGATATGGGAGCGTCACATCACGACGATATGGGTTGATGAAGGGATGCCACATCTGGTGGCACATCTCTTTAAAGCCTGGTATCTTCGTGATGGGATGGATCTCTTCGGTCCGCTTCGAGGATTTGAGGGGCCACCTCTACAGGGGGTCCCTAATATCCCCGCTTGGGACCCGATGGATATTGATACACCTGATGGGGAAGTGATGGACCCCGTGCCTGATATGGAGCTCGATCTCGAGCCTGAGCAATCGGTAGCCCCCTCTGTGCGTTCTAGCCAGAGTTCTTGTGATGACCCAAATGACCCGGCTCCCCCGTTTGATTATTACGACACGGATGTCGAGTCTTCCCAGTAGTGGGTTAGGGCCTTTTTGTAGTCAGGGAACTGTGGTTATTTTTGTGGGGGATACTATTTTGGGATAGATGAGAGTTAACCTTACCTGACTCCTGTATCTTTTTGTGAGTCCTAGAGGGCCACCCCGAAGCATGGGGTTGTATTTATCAGTTGATGGCTCTGTAAGGTTATGAATCATCCATTCTCATCAGTCTTTTATATTTTGCAATCTGGCTTTACTTTCTATCTATCCCATGTGATCTTATTGAATGGAAGATGGTACGTTCCGCTTGCGCAATATAAGCTTAGGTCGATAGCAATTGCCTGGGACGCTATCTATTATGACCTGGTGGCGATTTGGCAAGGGATGTCGCGGGCTCGAGAGTCGGGACGTGACATCCCCGCCCAAGGTGGTATCAGAGCAAGGTCAGCCTGATCCATCTGGTCATTGGCACGGAGTGATAAGGAGTGTTGGGAAATGGGATAGTTAGTAAGATTCTTGGTTATTATGCCTGTGATTGCTAATTATGCGGTAGAATTTAAGGATTTCTTTCTGACCACGTGTTGCTATGGGGTAAGCAGGACTTCACCTTTTACTGTAAAATGAGCGGACGTGGTAGAAGAGCACCTCGAGCCCCTCGAAGGAGGCCTTTAAGGCCGGTGGAAGAATTGGTTGATGATGAAAGAGTACCGCCTGCGGTGTCCCCTATTGCACCCCCTACTGCAGCCTCTGTTGCAGAACCTACAGGACCTACTGGAAGGGAACCGACAATGGCTGAAGTCATGCAAGCCTTAGGTACTATTGGAGATTTGATGGGACAGCAAGTAAGGAATCAAGTCGCAGCTACTGTCGCTGCTGCTGGGACTTCATCTGCTATACCGGTTGCAGTTCCGTCGGTGAGTCCCCTACCTATACATGACAGTGAGGAGCGTAGGGCTCAAAAGCTGGTGGAACAGTTTCTTAAATTGAAACCACCACAATTCACTGGAAGTGGAGACCCTGAAGCTGCTACTCGATGAGTCGAAGGGATGGAGAAAGCATTCGATTTGCTGAGATGCTCAGATAGGGATAAAGTTACTCTGGCAGTTTATCAACTTGAAGGGAATGCTAGTACGTGGTGGAGAGCTGTCAAGGGTAGAACTTTTCCAGAAGGTACAATTCCAGTATGGAATACTTTTGTAGAAGTTTTCAATAATAAATACTTTTCGAGGACAGCTAGGGAGCAAAAGATGGCTGAATTTTTCCGCCTCCGTCAGAATTAGATGACTATTGACCAGTACGAGGCAAAGTTTTCTGAACTATCTAAGTATGCTCCGAGGATGATTGAGGATCCGGAGGATAGGGCTAGAAGATTCAAGGACGGATTGAAGCCCGAGATTAAGAGTGCCTGGCACCGCTTGACCTTCAAGATTATGATGATATCTACGCGAGGGCGTTGATAGTGGAGAGGGATTTGTCTGAAAGGGCTACTGCATCTGGATCACGATTTGTTTCCCCAAACAGATTCGATAGGAGACAAGGGAAGAAACCCATGTTTAACAATCGGGGTCACATTCCACCAAATCGCCGAGGGGCGATTAGTAAGCCGGCATTTCGTCAGAATGAGGTGTGCAGCTTGTGTCGACAGAGGCATGGGCCTGGTTTGTGCCCGTATCGAGGTGGTGCCTGTTTTGGTTGTGGCCAGCTGGGCCATCAGGTGAGGGACTGCCCACAAAGACAAGGTGGACAGGCACAACCCCAGCAGGGGGGCAGTCTAGAGGATCTGTGCCGTCAAACTTTCAGAATCGCCCGCCGGCACAAGGAAGGGTTTTTGCAGTCACTCGGGAAGCGGCGAAGGATTCGCCGACTGTTACAGGTACGGTCCTCTTGCATGACCAAGTAGCATATGCCTTATTTGATCCGGGCGCCACTCATTCATTTGTAGCAGATCAGTTTGTTAAATTATCTGAATTGAACTTGGTACCTTTAGAAATTGTGCTTAATGTATCTACGCCATTGAAAGATAAAGTTGTGGCTACAGTGAGTTGTCCTGATTGCAGACTAGTGGTGGATGGCCATGAGAGTAAGATAGATTTGATTGTGCTAGAAATGTACGATTTTGACTTGATTGTGGGAATGGATTGGTTGGTAAAGCAAAGAGCCACAATGGATTGCTTTAATAAGATAATACGGTTTAATCCGATGGATGACAGTAGTTATGAATTTTTGGGTAATCGATGAGGAACCTCGACTATGATGATATCGTCGTTAGAGGCGACTCGATTGTTGGGAGATGGGTGCCAAGGTTATTTGGCTTCCGTGGTAGATACATCTGCTAAAGAATTGAAATTGGAAGATATTGTGATTGTGTGTGAGTTTCCAGATGTTTTCCCCCAAGAATTACCTGGTTTACCACCAGAAAGGGAAATCGAGTTTGTGATAGAATTAGCTCCGGGGACGGAGCCGATTTCTAAGGCGCCATATAGAATGGCGTTATCAGAATTGAAAGAACTTAAGGTTCAAATGCAGGAGTTGTTAGACAAGGGATTCATTCGCCCTAGTGCCTCGCCATGGGGAGCGCCTGTCTTGTTCGTCAAGAAAAAGGATGGGTCTTTGAGACTGTGTATTGACTATAGGCAGTTGAATCAGGTGACGATCAAGAATAAGTACCCACTGCCAAGGATTGACGACTTGTTCGATCAGCTGCAGGGAGCAACTATATTTTCAAAAATTGATCTACGGACGGGATACCATCAGTTGAGAATCAGAAAAGAGGATATACCGAAATCGGCATTTAGAACACGTTATGGGCATTACGAGTTCACAGTGATGCCGTTTGGTTTGACAAATGCTCCTGCTGCTTTTATGGATCTGATGAATATAGTGTTCAAGGAGTTTCTGGATCGTTTTGTGATTGTTTTCATAGATGATATCCTAGTGTACTCGAAGAGTTCTGAAGATCATGAGCAACACCTGAGAATAGTTCTGGAAACTCTGAGAACGCATCAATTATACGCTAAATTCAGTAAGTGTGAGTTTTGGCTAGCTAGCGTGGTGTTCCTAGGCCACGTAGTTTCGAGTGAAGGCATTGCTGTGGATCCAGTTAAAATTGAGGCAGTTATTAACTGGTCGAGACCGACAACTGCTACAGAAATTAGAAGTTTCTTGGGTTTGGCAGGTTATTACAAGCGATTTGTGGAAGGATTCTCAGCTATAGCCTCGCCTTTGACTAAATTGCTGAAGAAAGATACGAAGTTTCAATGGACGGACAAGTGCGAGCGTAGTTTCCAAGAGCTTAAGCATAGACTAACTACGGCTCCTGTTCTGACAATTCCGTCTGGTCCTGGTGGTTATGAAATTTATAGCGATGCTTCGCTTAGGGGACTGGGCTGTGTTTTGATGCAGCATGGCAGGGTGGTAGCGTATGCGTCCCGCCAGTTGAGACCACACGAGTTGAATTATCCCACACACAACCTGGAGTTAGCTGCGGTTGTGTTTGCCTTGAAGATCTGGAGACACTATTTGATTGGAGAAAGTTTTCAGGTATACACCGACCATCAGAGTTTGAAATACCTGTTCTCTCAAAGGGAGCTGAACATGAGACAACGCCGATGGATGGAGTTATTAAAAGACTATGACTGTGAGATCCTGTATCATCCTGGTAAGGCGAATAAGGTTGCTGATGCCCTGAGTAGTGTGCAGGAGTGGCGTTTACTTGAGCAATTAAAAGACTCAGACTTTAAATTGGAGATAAGCCAGCTGTCGAGTCTCGTGGCTACCTTGAGAATCGAGCCAGAAGTGCAAGTAAAAATTAAGGCCTTGCAGTCCACAGACCCTTTTATCGGGAAGATCCTGCAAGGAGATCCGACTAAACGAAGGGTCGATTTTCAAATAGCGGAGGATGGGATACTTAAATTTAGAGGACGGTTGGTTGTGCCGGAGGATGAAAATTTAAGGGAGGAGATTTTATCAGAAGCACATCGTAGTAGTTATAGTATTCATCCTGGGAGTACAAAGATGTATCAGAATTTGAAACAGCATTACTGGTGGAATGGTATGAAAACTGATATAGCCAAACATGTGGCTAAATGTTTGATCTGCCAGCAGGTCAAGGCGCAGCATTGCAAACCTGGAGGACTACTACAACCTTTGGATATTCCAGAGTGGAAATGGGAGCATATCACGATGGATTTCGTGATGGGTTTGCCGAGGAGTCAGCGAGGGCATGATTCAATTTGGGTCGTGGTGGATAGACTAACGAAGTCAGCGCATTTTATTCCAGTAAGAAAGGACTTTGCCTTAGACAGATACGCTGAGTTGTATGTGAGGCATATTGTAAGGTTGCATGGTGTGCCAGTGACGATCACTTCTGATCGAGATCCTAAATTCACCGCTACATTTTGGAAGAGTCTACAAACTGCTTTAGGAACGAAGCTGCAATTTAGTACAGCTTATCATCCACAGACAGATGGTCAGTCTGAAAGAACGATTCAGACCTTGGAGGACATGTTGAGAGCATGTGTTCTGGATTTCAGAGGTAATTGGGAGGAACATTTACATTTGGTTGAATTTGCCTATAATAACAGCTACCAACAGAGTATTAAGATGGCACCTTTTGAGGCCTTGTATGGTAGGGCTTGCAGGACACCAGTCTGTTGGGATGAGGTTGGGGAAAGGAAGATAACTGGCCCTGAGTTAGTAGAACAGTCGATGGAAGCAATTAAAGTAATTAGAGATAGATTAAAGACAACTCAGAGTCGCCAGAAGAGTTATGCTGATAAAAGGCGCAGACCTTTGGAATTTCAAGTAGGCAACCATGTCTTTTTGAAAGTGTCACCTATGAGAGGAACATCCCGTTTTGGCAGGAAAGGAAAGCTGAGCCCGAGGTATGTTGGACCGTTTGAAATCCTAGAACGAATTGGAATTTTGGCTTATCGACTCACATTGCCGCCTAGACTGGCTCAAGTGCATAATGTTTTCCACGTATCGATGTTGAGGAAGTATGAGCCAGACCCTGCTCATGTGCTGAGTTACGAAGAAATTGATTTGGATGAACGGGCGTCATATGTGGAGCGACCAGTCAGGATCGTGGACAGAAAAGAGCAGGTACTGCGATCCAAGACAATTCCGTTAGTCAAGGTGGTCTGGCAACACCATGGCACAGAAGGAGGTACATGGGAGAATGAAGAAGTTATGAAGCTTAGTTATCCTTCTCTTTTTGAGTGATTAGAACTGTGCTGTAATTTCGAGGACGAAATTTCCTAAGTGGGGGAGAATTGTGACGTCCTGGAAATTCAACCCTTGTAAGTGCCGGGAGTCGATTTAATGATATGAATGTATATTCATAGTCGACGCCATTTTGGACTATAAGGACTGAAAAGACGAAAATTTGGACGAATCCCGAACTTTAGATTATTTCGAATTGAGTTTCGAAATTAATCCGTGGCGATTTTTAAATTGCCGTTTTTGCAAACGAGCTTAACCCTGATCGAGCTTGACCAGTGAAATTGCCGAAATTACCCATCGATCAGTACACCAAAAATTTCGTTTCAGTCCCGGCGCGCCAAAATTACCATTTTGCCCCTCCCAATAATTCACTCACATAAGACAAAAAAAATTAAATTTTTGGCCCAAAGTCAAGGTGGGCCCCACCTGCCCTCTGCCCAACGTTGCCTCTGCCGCCTCCTTCTTCTTCTTCTTGCTACTTCTTCTTCTGTTCTTCTTCCTTCTTCTTCTTCTTTTTTTTTCTTTGCCGACAACCCCCTTTGCCGACCGATTCCTCCTCCTTCCGTCGCCATTTTTCGCGACCACCACACCCCCACCGGCAGCCACCGTCCCCAGCCACTCGCCCCCGTCGCCTGGACCCCGGCCGAGCCGCCGCCGCCGCCGTTTCGCCGAAGTAAACCTCCCGGTCGAGCGTCCCCTGTTTCGAGTCAGGAGACCCGAGGGCTCCGCGGCCTCCTCCGGCCGCCACTGACGCCGACCACCACCACCCAGCTAACCCCCGACCTCCCCTCGACCGATCCCACCCCTCGTCGCCGACCGTCAGCCGCCGAAACCGCCGGAATCCGGCCCGAAAGTCTCGGTGCTCCGTTTTTGAACCCGGGTTGTTCCGGTCTTCGTTTCGGCCGCCACCGTCGCCGCCGTACCACACCGCCGCCGCCAGACGACTCCCCTGAGTCTCCTCTACCGCCACCCAGCTCAGCTCCGCCGGTCGCCGCGCGTGGCCGCCGGAAACCGCCGCCGACCGAGAGCCCTGTTTCGGCTCGAAAACAGGACAGCCACTGATCGCAGCTGTCCGCCGTCGCCGGCCGCCTTCCGCCGCCGCCCACCTGTCCCGGCCGACTCCCACTGACCCCTAGGTGAGCCTCCGACCCCTGGCCGGCCTTGTCCCGGCCCGTGTCGCCGGAAAACGGCCAAAAAACCGTGAAGTATCGGTTGAATATTCTGGTTTCTCACTGTTGCAGGCTGCCGGCCGCCGCTCGCCGGAGCTCCGCCGCCGGCCACCTGTTCCGGCGACCTCGCCGGACTCCTACGGGGTGTCATCGAAGTTTGAGCCCGACCCGCCGCGCGATAAACCTTAGTTTTATCGCCGCCGCCGCCGCCGCCGTCGTCGCCGATCGAGCTAACTCAAATAGTGAGTTGACTCTAAACCTTGGTTAGGGCGCTAATTGCGCTTAGAATTAGTCTGTTTTATTTATTTAGTTAATTAATTAATTATTTATTATTTATTTACTTATTTATTATATAAAAAAAATATTTCGATCGGGACCGGTTTAGATAGAAACCATGGTTAGGATACATGGTCGATCGATTAATTGTCTGTGGCTATTTGTGGTAATTTAGCAATTAATTGATTGATTGAGTTGCTCGCGAGTGAGTGACAGGTTAGAGACGAGCGAACGATTGATTGCTATAATTTGACTGAGAATTAAGATTTCTATTATGAATTGAGCTTGAAATCGCCGGGTTCAGTTGATTATTTGAGAATGAGTAAATTGCTTGATTGGTTTGTCTGCCTAGCTGATATGCTCCATTGGGAATCTTGTGGGCCTTGGGGCCGAGTTGACTGTATTTCTTGTGGATTTTGGTGTTAATCCAAGATAATCAATGAATTGATTGCCGAGTGCAATTTGTGTGGTCATTAAAAGGGTCAATGACGCTACCTGGCAAGTTCGCTTTGTACCGTGGGTATTTGTACCGTACTGATTGTATGGAAATTTGCGACTTGTCAGAAGCACGATAATCCATGCCCCGTGCCAGTCGTACAGTTTTAAGGGATTATCGGATGCCGGTCGCAGCTTGTGAAGGACCGAAGCTCCTTTTTAAGGAATGCCTACTCGTAGTGCCGTGCCGGGTGCACTGGATACACTGCTTGTAGTAGCCGTCGCTGAGAGGGTAAAGTGGACGTAGCCTGGTTTTGCCAGAAGAGTGCGGGATCGCACTATTGATGTATTTATCACGCCAGTCGCGTGGGTCATTGATTAATAATGAACTTGTGTATGCCTGAGTGGTTGTACTTCTGTTGGTGATAGATTCGTCAGACTTGTTATGATTGATATATTTATATATATATCTCTGTTGTTATCTTGTGATCTTTTTGTGGCACTTAGGATGTTCTGGGCGAATCATTGTCCTAACCGAGATTAGGCTTGATTCACTGAGATTCATTTCTCACCCCGTCGCGGGACAATTGTTTTTCAGGTCCGAAGTAATGGAAAGACCGGTGCGGTTCGGCACCCCCACTGACTCATCACTTGATATCAGTCTCCATCCGGTACCAGGTACGGACCAGATGTGGGAGCGTCACATCACGACGATATGGGTTGATGAAGGGATGCCACATCTGGTGGCACATCTCTTTAAAGCCTGGTATCTTCGTGATGGGATGGATCTCTTCGGTCCGCTTCGAGGATTTGAGGGGCCACCTCTACAGGGGGTCCCTAATATTCCCGCTTAGGACCCGATGGATATTGATACACCTGATGGGGAAGTGATGGACCCCGTGCCTGATATGGAGCTCGATCTCGAGCCTGAGCAATCGATAGCCCCCTCTGTGCATTCTAGCCAGAGTTCTTGTGATGACCCAAATGACCCGGCTCCCCCGTTTGATTATTACGACACGGATGTCGAGTCTTCCCAGTAGTGGGTTAGGGCCTTTTTGTAGTCAGGGAACTGTGGTTATTTTTGTGGGGGATACTGTTTTGGGATAGATGAGAGTTAACCTTACCTGACTCCTGTATCTTTTTGTGAGTCCTAGAGGGCCACCCCGAAGCATGGGGTTGTATTTATCAGTTGATGGCTCTGTAAGGTTATGAATCATCTATTCTCATCAGTCTTTTATATTTTGCAATCTGGCTTTACTTTCTATCTATCCCATGTGATCTTATTGAATGGAAGATGGTACGTTCCGCTTGCGCAATATAAGCTCAGGTCGATAGCAATTGCCTGGGACGCTATCTATTATGACCTGGTGGCGATTTGGCAAGGGATGTCGCGGGCTCGAGAGTCGGGACGTGACAACCCATGTGACTAGCGTGATAAAAATATCAATAGTGCGATCCCGCACTCTTTTGGTAGGACCATGCTCGTCCACTTTACCCTCTCAGCGATGGCTACTACAAGCGGTGTATTCAGTACACCTGGCAGGCACTGCAAGCAGGCACTGCAAGTAGGCATTCCTTAAAAAGAAGTTTCGATCCGTCACAAGCTGCGACCGACATTCAATAATCCCTTAAAATCGTACGACTTGCACGGGGCATGGATTATCGTGCTTCTGACAAGTCACGAGTTTTCATATAATAGGTACGATATGAGTACCAATGGTACAATGCGAACTTGCTAGGTAACGTCATTAATCTTTTAATGACCACACAAATCGTATTCGACAATCAACCCATTGTTTTTTTTTTTTTTGTAAGGGGCAATCAACCCATTGTTTATCTATGATTAATGTCAAAATTCATACAGAAATGCAACAGACTCGGCCCCAAGGCCCACAAGACTCTTAATCGAGCATTTCAGCCAGGCAACCAGACCAATCAGGCAATTAACGCACTCGCGTGCAATTAACTCAACCCGGCAATTTCGAGCTCAATTCATACTATATTTCTTATTTCTTAGTCGATTTATAAAAAAAATCAATCGTCCGCTCGTTTCTAACCTGTCACTCGCTCGCGAACAAACATAATCAATCAATCAACTGATAATTTACCACAAATAGCCATTGACAATAAAATCGATCGGCCATTTATCATAATCATCGTTTCTATCTAAACCAGTCCCAATCGCAATTGTTTTTATAAAAATAAATAAATAAATAAATAAATAAAACTAATCCAAAGCGCAATTAGCACCCTAATCAAGGTTTAGGGTTAACTCACCAGGTGAGTTAGCCCGAACGGCGGCGGCGGCGGCGGCGAAAATGGGGTTTATCGCGCAACGACCCGAGCTCAAACTATGGCGACACCCAGGGGAAGTCCGGCGAGGTCGTCGGAACAGGTGGCCGGCGGCGGAGCTCTGGCGAGCGGCGGCCTGAAACAGTGACAATTAGTAACAAAATCGACGAATCGGACTGTTTTGGGGAGTTTCCCGGCGACACGAGCCGAAACAAGGCCGGCCAAGGTTCGGGAACTCACCCAGGGGTCGGTGGGGGTCAGCCGGAACCGGTGGATGGCGGCGGAAGGCGGCGAACAGCCGCAAACACAGTCGGGCCTTCACGGCGCCGAAATGTGGGAGATGATCGGCGGCGGATTCCGAGCTCCACGTGCGGCAGCCGGCGGTAGTGAGCTCCGAGGTGGTAGAGGGAACTCTAGGGAGGCGATCGGCGGTGGCGGTGAGGTACGGCAGCGGCCGGTTCGGCCGCATCGATGACCGAACTGAGCTAGGTCCAAAGCAGAGCACTGGGACATCAGGGCTGGTTTTCGGCTGCTCCGGTGGCGGACGGCCAGTGGGGCTGGGTCGGGGCGGTCGAGGGGAGAACGGTGGTCAGCTGAGTGGCGATGGTCGACGTCGGTGGCGGTCATGGTGGCCGGAGGAGGCCACGAAGGTCTCGGGTCAACTGACCCGAAAATAGGGCAGGGCTCTTCGAGCTGATTTCTCGACCGTTCGACGGCGACGACGGTCCGACTCGGGTTAGGGAGACGGCGGGGAGTAGCTGAGGCCGGTGGCTGTCGGTGGTGAGGCGGTGGTCACGCAAAACGACGGTGGAAGGAGGAGGAATGGATCGGCAAAGGGGAATGGTGTCCACGATGAAGAACAAAAAGGAAGAAGAAGAAGAAGACAGAAGGGTGACGTGAAGGGCATGGGGAAGGGAAATTGATAGGGCCATGCCCAAGACTTTGTGGCATTTTGTCCTATATGCCCAATAATCAATTTTTTCTTATATGTATAAGTAGGGGCAAAATGGTGCGCGCTGGGACTGAAACAAAATTTTGGTGCACAAGACGAAGGGTGTTTTCGGTAAATTCACTGGCCAAGCTCGATCGGGGTTAGGCTCGATCGCGAAAACAATAATTCCAATTCACAGCGGATCAAATTCGAAACCCAATCCGAAATAACTTAAATTTTAAAATTTGTCCAAATTTTCGTCTTTTCAGTCTTTATAGTCCAAAATATGTGTCGACTATGATTATATTTCCATATCATTTCCATCGACTTCCGGCGCTTATCAAAGCCAAATTTCCAGGACGTCACAAATATAGTCAAAACAAACGACGTAATAGGAAGTTTTTCAGAAAAATGGATAGATCCATGTCACCTCAAACAATGTTAGGGAATTTAGATCCCTCAATTCACCAAACCCCGTCAACCACTCAAATTTTCGCTAGCTAGTTAGGAAGCACGTGCGTCTCGAGTGCCATTTTTTGCGCCCATGCCAGGGCATTTTGGTCATTTCAGTTATTGGACGGGTTTTTGGATCTCATTTATTAAGTGGACTGGGCTTGCTAAGCCTAAGCCCATAAAAAGTTAATCAAACACAGTTTTAGTTTTTTCGTCCAATAAACTATTCTATTTGCCATTTCCAACTATGACCTCACCGCCGCCCTTAGACGGCGGGCGCGTTCATCCGCCATCGCCGATCCACCAGAGCGACGCCGACGAGGATGACGAGAACGTGAAGCAGCTCCAAGAGTGCTCTTCTCTGTACCTTTCCTTGCAGGTACGTGTCCTTTCCTGTCGTGTGCTCTGAAGAACCCTAAACCTCCGATCATTCCCTTCCCCTGCTTCTGACCGTAGAATCCTACATGGGTATCTTCAGGATTGTCTTGTTAACAACAATAGAAACTGGAAATCGTGTCAGAAAGGTATGCCGTAGTTGGGTTATCGTGTGTTATATATGGATGAATCAGCGATGCATCTGATGACGGCGATTGTGCTTTTATGTTGTTTGACATGATCAATAGAAGTTCAAGCTCTAAAGGCGTGCAATGAGAAGAGGAGTGGCAGAGGAAGGAAATGAAGGTTCGACTGAGGTTGAACAATGAAACACCCCGCTGATTTTGTACTCTAAAGGGCTAAGATTTGCCTCTTTTTTCCTTTCTTTTTCTGAGAAATAGTGGAGGCGAGGGAGGATTCCTAGCTGGTACTGACTACTGAATCGTGAACTGTGAGGTTGCTTCATACCCGTTATTTGGCAAGATTTTGTTCATCTGGTATTCATTGACCTCCAGGAAACAGGAAGTTAACCGCTTATTGAAAATTCTTCCTGTATTGGATGTTTATGAGAGAAGTTATTTAATTTGATTTGATTGATGGAGCATTAAGCATGGCTTGTGTATCTCGAATTGAAGGTCATGGTCAGACATTCTTGATTTTGTTCGCGTGACATCTGCTTGAAGAATTCGGCAAGCTGAGGTTTTTCCCCTTTGATAAAACTCATTGAGATGGCTCTTGCAGTCTTTACTTTCCCACTGGAATTGGCAAGTAGAATGGGCAATCTCGCCTCATTTTCTTGATATGAATGAGATGTTGGAGTTGATTGTCTTTTTGGTTTCTCCTTTGATTTATTGGTTCTCAACTCTTAGGATCCTACTTAAATTTTCATGTGGCGGCATTGGAAATCCGAAGTCACATGCCTTCTGTCACAAAATGTATGATGTATCCGCATGTCCACATTTGGCATCTGTACCATAGTTTTATATTTAATGGAGAAGTGAGAAATTGATGGGGTCTAGTGCTGTGACTCCTAAGAAATAGCCTCCTTCAAGTATAGAAGATGAATTTACTATTGCATGTGGTGCCTGAAAGAGTGTCATCTGAATGCAGTCAATTGTTCATACACGGTGAATATCATGTCCCGAATAAAATTACATTGCTTCATTTTTGGTTGGGGTCATGTGTGCATGGATTTTCTTGGTGGGATTTCTAGGCTTGCCGTCCTGCTGTAGAGCATTAAACTTTTTCTCTCTATATCTTGTCACTCTTTTGCTTTGCTGCCTTTAATACCTCTTTCTTTGCTCATCTCTTGTTTAAATACAGCTTGAAATTGATTTATCTGGATCACGAGAGCTGTACCTTTACTGGTTTGACATTCAGTTTGGTGGATATCCTAAAATGATATTGGATCTCAACCGTGTGTTTGAAGCTGTTGCAAATCGAATAATGTGTTGAGTTTATGTTAGCATATGGATTATTCACTGATGTTGAAGCTTCCAGTGGAAGCAAGCAGCACTTGGAAACCAGTATCCCAAATGTCGGGCAAATGTCTTCGGCTGGTGGGCAGGTCCTTGTTAAAACTGAGGAACAGATGGTGCAGAACATTGTGATTTATCCTTCGCCCTGGAAGTTCTTTATCCCAGGAGATAAAGGGTCATTTTTATGTCCCTATTGGTGTCAAAACATTTTACTGGTCGAGATCTTTGTGATATTATGCTCATCAAAAGTAGTAATTTGGTTGGCCTGGTCCTCAAATGAGATTGCTGTGAAATTATACAATGGTTTAATTTGGCTCGAGTAGATTTGTATGCTCGTTGCTTGCCATTTTCAGGTGACAGGAGTTCTAGCATGCACTGACCTACTGTTGTAACCGGAATTCAGTAAATTTCACAGCAAAGCCAATCCAATTGTTGGTTATTCCAAAAAGTGGCCACCGCATCCGATACTGCCTTACGTATGCCAGATTAATCTTCCATTTACTCTCTTGGAAAACCAAAGAAAAGAACTACCCCTTTGCTTGTCTTGGGTTCCCTACATACCAGAACACAACATAATCTTGTTCTTCATTGCAATTAGATGCCATAAACGCCACGTTGGAAGTTGTGGGACTTGGTAATCACTCTTTAAAGTCCTGTCATCTCCCATTCTTGCATTATTGATGAAATTCTGAGCATAAACATGTTCTCAAGTTTCATAGGCATTTCTGAGGCATAAATTTGATCGAAACAGTGTTGGCACCGTGCTGTCCAGTAATCCGTCCAAGTCAGAAACACCCTTGCCCTTGAAGACATGGCCCAAATGCCAACCCCAAGCTGCACAATTTGCTTCAGTGGTTCTTCCATCAGGATTCGGCTGCAAAATCTGTTCTTTTATGGGTGCAATAAACAAAATAGTTGATATCAGCCAAAAAACGAATGTAGCCGAAAGATCATGATGCAGAGCGATTTTCGGGACACCCTCTAGAGAGCTGGACCACTGCAACCAGAGTCAAACAAGTGGGGGACGATTACGAACACCAGCAAAGAACTCGTTCTAAATTTTTATCAGGAGTAGCGGCAAGTGCAAGATTTGACGCTCTCTAGGAAGAAACAAGAGTCTGGATATGGAGTCTCTTTTGAACCAACAAGTCCTCTTTTTATTAATTTTTTATTTTTTTATTTTTTTATTTTAGAACTCGAGATCCATATCCTCATAGATAGTCTGCGAAAAAGAAGGAATGCGCTGGTCAATACATGCTTGCTATGCAAAGAGGGACATTAAGTTGTGAGGCATCTCCTTTGTCGTCCTTGGACAAGAATGCTCTGAGCAGCGCAGGTTGGCAGATTTGGACACAGCAAAACAATATAGCATTTGAAGAAAACGGTATCTTCTGTTTTCTCAACTGTCGAAAGCTGGTTCAAGTGGGAATTTACTTGGTATGAATGGATTGATTCATGTTGTAGTTGCTTTGTCTTCTAAAAGACAGCTCCTTTTTGTATATGGGTTTGCAATCCCTTGTGTTCTATAATAGCCAACAAATGTCATTGAACATTAACGTAGAAAGGGTAGTCATGACCACCTTCATGGGCTTAATACCCTTGACATGCTCTGGATAACTCGAGAGGAGCCGGCAAAAGGCAGGCTGATTGGCGATGCCAAAACAGGTCTTTTGATCCTAAGCACTACCTTCCATGCCAAAAGTTCTTCCGCAAAGGTCAAGCTGTATTATCCGTCCCGGAGCCGTCTGATTCCAAAGATGCATGCTAACTCATTATAAATGCTCTCGCTACTGGTTTGTTTTGATGGCATGCTTTATGAATATTGTTCTACTGTGAATTCTTATAAGTCTCTCCGGAACTGGACAAGTACTGCACACTGAGGTCAATGTGATGAGAAGATGTTGTAGACTTCATTGTTACGCATGACATCTGCTTCCTAAACTTCATATCACGATTCACAGTGTGCTTCTTCCTTTGTAATTAACCATACGAAGCAGCTGTTACTTTTCCGCGCTTCAAGGTTATGTCATCCATCTCCTTTCAATGGCTATTGTGTCTCTCCTTTCATTGATCATGTCTCAATTTTCTATCACCATTAATGACTATGGCGTATGAACTCCTAGATTAATGCCTAAGTTTTGACATGGCGGAATTGGGCCATCCCTAAGTCGCACACAATTTGATCGGAAAATCTTCGTCCATTTGATCTCTCCATCTTGCAATTGTAGCACTACAGTCTCAGACCAAATGAGGCAGCAAAACATGCAGACACAACTGATAGAGGCAAAGCGCTGGGAGATTCTCTTACCAATAGCGTTTTCGCTATCGGGTCATGCAACTGTGAAGGTGTAGAATTATATAATTTGCCAACTCGTTAACAAAGTGAATACCATTTGACACTGGGAGAGATTTTGTCTCATTGGTGGGATCTTAGACTTGTTCTTACCCCTCTTCTCCTCTAATCATTTTAGCAATGTTCATTTGAGCAATGTGGTGAGCAAAGCCAATCACACATGCAAACTAAGACTCTGTTCTTTAAAGAGTGTGATGTGTTTCTCTCAATCAATCTTCTTTTGGGACACCTCGGACCGATCTGGCCCCTCTTTTGTTTCATTTCTCCAAAATGATCAATTTGCATATTATTAGTCGCACTTTTAAAGGCCGATAATGATTAAGATGCTCAGTTACATGAATGTCTCAAGATGATTCAGAATCTCAGATGAAGCCACTACTGTGACCAGAATTCAATCAATTTCACTGCAAAGCCAAAGCCAAATCTTCAGTTGCAATGCTCATCTGCACCGCATAACAGAGAACACATTCAAGGAAAAACCATAATGTCCATTCATCACTTGTAAGAAGTCTCATTTTTGCCTTCCATTATTGACTAAATCCAAGCATAGCCTGCTCTCTTGAGTTTCATGGGGATTTCTCAGACACAAATTTGATCGAAACACTGTTGACACAATGGCGTTCATCAGTCGGTGTCGAAAATCCCTCGCCCTTGAAAACATGGCCCAAATGCCCGCCGCAAGCTGCACATGTAATCTCGGTTCTTCTTCCATCTGGGTCCGGCTGAAAAACAGTTCTTGTTAGAGGTAAAATCGGCAACACTGTTGAGGACGACGACAAAGACTGAACTCACCGTTTGATTTATTGCACCAGGGTAACCCTCATAGAAAGCTGGCCAGCCGCAGCCGGAATCAAACTTGGTGGTGGACTTGTAAAGCGGTGTCCCACATCCAGCACAGTTATAAACACCTTCAGCATAGAACTTGTTGTACTCCCCTGTGCCTCGCAACCTGCACAAAAATCAAATCTAATCCCTACAAACATCCAGTACTCTCCAAATATATCGACTGTTCCAGAATTTTTAGCAAATGAACACAAAACAAACAGTCGCCAAACATACACTGCCAAACCTAACAACTCAAGAATTCCCATCATAGTGAAATGGCTTGTCATGTTATAAGTTCTAGGCTGCTCATGGGAAGAGAAGCATTAGTGCCAAATTCAATTTGAAGATCCACTCTCACCGAATATGACCACAACTAGCTGCATCGAAACTCTAAAGCACAAGTGTAAGCAGCCTGTCTCTTGGGGTGCAGTAACTACTTGGACACAGTACAGCACCCAACAGATGTGTCTCAGCCCTATTTGTTCGATTGTACAGCGAACGGCAACCAAGTTATATAGTATCACATTCTGAAATCGCAAAGACAAGATCATCTGCTACATCGCCTAAGATGCAAGCTCACCATCTTATATCAAAGACACTCGACCATTGTTCTTTCATTCCCCAGAAACCTGAAATGTTACAAGCCTAGAAGATACATTACAAGCCTTTTTTTTTCGCAGTGTGTATAAGCCATATCAAAATTCTTCAACTCGAACTCACATTTCAGTTATCTAGATTTCTCTGTGAGCCGAAAACTTTTCGATTTAAAACAAATGGACACCCATCTTCGCTTCTGTAATCATTCTAGAAACCAACATTTCATCAGAGTCGAGCTTTTGAAACAGTTTAGTTCCATCCATCAACAGCACGCCGACCCACCACACTCCCACCCCCACTGAACAATCAAGTATCGATGAATCATCAAACAACGGAACAAATAGGAAAATCACAAACCCTTGAAGCCAAGCCCTCCCTCCGCCAGAAAAAAAAGGGAAAATCGCCCATAAAACATGATAAGGCCGGAATCGACTGAATTCACCAGATAAAATGAGCAATCGAGCGTAAGGAAGAGGGAGAGACAGAGGATTACTCGGTGCCCTTTTCGCGGAGGATCCGAAACTGTTCGGGAGAGAGAACAGCTCTCCATTCCTCCTCCGTCTTTTCGATCTTAGCAGTCGAAGTCATGTCTATATCGAGAAAGAGAGCTACTTGCTTCTCTTTCTTCTTCTTCTTCTTCTTCTTTATACAAGATTGGATCTTGCGTGGCTTCTTACCGATGAATTGGAACTGAACAAGGTGTACGTGAACGTAGACCCTTTTAAGGATCGGCCAGGTGAACGGAGACGTGATTCGGGGCAATGTCCGGTGTAGGTTGTAATCGTTCGTTAGGCATTAGGTGAGTCAAAGGCTTTGACTTTTTTTTTCTTCCATATATTGACTCTTAAGTTTTGTAAATTCCTACTTAGATGTCTAACCGGAATTTGTTCTATACTCGAATTGGACAACACGTCGAAAACCTTAATGAGAAAGTTGACGTTAGAAGTTCGGTTATAGTTCGGACTCAGCTATTACCACAGTCCATTTATGTTGACATATAAATTTTGACCACCTCATTTTAGTCATTTGTTACGTATAAAATTAAGCATCGACTCTAATCTCTAAACAATAATTTTATTAATTTACATTTGCATATTAGGAGCATTATAGTGATAAACCCACATAAACTGTATTTTGATTGGACTGGTGCTGAATGGGTCTAAGCAAGGAGGCTTTGAGCTTAAATAACTTATGAACTAAGCCCGTAAGAGCATGAAATTCGGCCAAGCCCATTGAAGACCCACAATGGCTTAAGATCATGGGGAATTAGTAAATTAAAAGGCATTTGTGCTCAAACTTTCGGCCACAAGGGAGGGAACCAGACAATGGAACAGGAGTTCATGTTTGACATTGGCAAGGTGCTCTTTTCTCCCTGCGTTCGCTGCCCTCCGTCGAGCTGCAACCGCCTTGCCTCGCCTCGCGATCAGCGCCTCCGTCAAGTCATGCTCTTTGATCGTACGAAGAACCCTCTCTCTCTCTCTCTCTCTCTCTCTTATATTGTCTCTGTTTTATCATTCTATCTTTCCTTCTTTCTTTTTTTCAGTCGGTTGGGGCCAATGATGAGCCGAGGCTTTAAAATTCCGAACCT
This sequence comes from Rhodomyrtus tomentosa, assembly GCA_028455895.1. Lineage (NCBI taxonomy): Eukaryota > Viridiplantae > Streptophyta > Magnoliopsida > Myrtales > Myrtaceae > Rhodomyrtus > Rhodomyrtus tomentosa. The sequence goes on along the minus strand of JAPCWY010000003.1, from coordinate 38,210,855 downwards.
AATTATTACCACAATCCTCCATATCACCACCTCTCCGCCTCGCGACTCTCTTCGCAACGTAATCTCTAATGTGGTCGACCGACCATGCCTGTGTCGTCGTTGTTTGACCTTGCTTGTGTTAGAAATTAAACCAAATTCTATAAATTTAGACAAGGTAATTTACACGTGCTTATCTATTCGTATACAAAGACGTGTGACTTATTGACTCTCGAGATGCATGCAAGTGGACGAACCGAAACTTATCTTTATAGTTTTTCAAGAATCGTAATTGGTTAAGTGTATCAGAAATCTTTTAGTGTTCCGATGTAATTATTACTTTAGTCTTTTCACTTTCCTAGAGATACTCAAGAGTCGTGTATGTGAAGAGTCGTGTGGTTACCTATATAAAGGCGTGTCTTGTAACCATTTTTATTGATGAGTCGATTGTGAATACAGTATATTGAAAAGCCACTTTCTGTCTCCTCTTTCTCGTTAGTAAACAAAGTTCCTCTGTGAGTGCTTGTTGAGAGCCCCACGGTCAATTCCTCCCATCAAATTGGTATCAGAGCACCGAGTTTCGTGATTATGGCTTCAACAAGCAACCTTCCTTTTCAGTATCCAGTCCTCACCAAAGAAAACTGTGGCAAGTGGGCTTCCAGAATGAAAGCCATACTCGGCGCCCATAGTGTGTGGGATCTTGTCAACAATGGCTATGATAAGCCAGATGAAGATATAGCGTTGACTCAGGCTCAGATGAATGCATTGGAGAAGACTCGTTTGAAAGATCAACTCGCGTTATCAATCATTTTTCAAGCCTTAGATGATTCTATGTTCGAGAAAGTCTCGAATGCTACTACATCCAAGGAGGCATGGGAGATTCTCCAAACCACGCATCAAGGTGTGGAGAAATTGAAGAAGATTCGCCTTCAAACTTTGAGAGGCGAGTTCGAGGTAATCCGTATGAAAGAATCTGAGTCGATTTTTGATTATTTCACAAGAGTTTTAGCTATTGTGAATCAGATGAAAAGGAATGGCGAAGATGTTCCTGATGTTCATGTTGTCGAAAAAATCCTATGGTCGTTGGATAAGAAGTTCAACTACATCGTCGTCGCTATCGAGGAATCGAAAGATGTCAATTCTATGACAATTGATGAGCTCATGGGTTCGTTGCAAGCCCATGAAGAGAGACTGAAAAGAAACAAGTCTGAGCCGGTGGAGGAAGTACTCCAATCTCGGTTGAGTATCCGAGATGACAAGGGCCAAAGAAGTGACCCTGTACAAACTCGTTGGGTCAATCAAGATCGTGAGCGAGGATGTGGTCGAGGCCATTTCCAGGGAAGAGGCCGTGGACCAAGCAGAGGAGATTTCGCCCGAAGCAATGCATGTTTTCAGAATCAAAGAAGTGCTTGTGGAAGAGGAAGAAACACAAATGACCGGTACGATAAATCAAAGGTTCGATGTTATCGTTGTAATAAATGTGGTTATTATGCTTCTGAGTGTTGGCAAAAAGAAAGTGCGGTGGTAGATGAAAAGACGAACTTGATGAACGATGGTGATCAAGTTCTTATGCTGGCATTTAAAGAAAATACTGATGAAAAGAATGATATGTGGTATTTGGACATTGGAACAAGTAATCACATGTACGGCCAAAAGGAGATGTTCGTTGAAATGGATGAGACAGAAAAAGGAAAAGTCTTGTCCGGTGATAATTCCCAAATTCTTGTCGAAGGGAAATGTACGATTCTAATTTGTCTGAAGAACGGAACACGTCAGTTTATTACTAACGTGTATTATGTGTCGAAGATGTCGAGCAATATTTTGAGTTTGGGATAGCTTCTTGAGAAAGGGTTTACTGTCCAGATGAAAAATCTATGTCTTATGTTGAGAATCGCAATAATAAGTTGGTTGCGAATGTGAAGATGTCGAAAAATAGGATGTTCACTCTGAACATTAAAGATGAAATATCTACATGTCTTCAAGCATGTGTAGACAATCCTTCGTGGTTATGGCATTTGAGGTTTGGCCATCTCAATTTCGGTGGACTCAATATGCTTTCTCGCAAGAAGATGGTATATGGCTTACCGTATATTGATCATCCCGATCAATTATGTGGAGGATGTGTAATTGGCAAGCATTCTCGAGTAAGTTTTTCGAAGGAGTCGACTTATCGAGCGAAGAAACCACTGGAGTTGATTCATTCTAATGTATGTGGTCCGATCACTCCTCAGTCGTACGGTAATCATCGATACTTTGTTACGCTTATTAATGATTTTACTTGAAATACTTGGGTGTTTTTCTTGAAAGAAAAATCGAAAGTGTTTGATACATTTAAGCACTTTAAGAAAATGATTGAAAATGAGAGTGGTTATTTTATCAATTCTTTGAGAACTGATCGTGGAGGAGAATTTACTTCTGGAGAATTCAATCAATTCTGTGATTACCATGGCATTCGACGTTTCTTAACGACGCCGTACTCCTCGCAATAAAATGGTGTGGCTGAGCGAAAGAACAGAACCATGTTCGACATGGTTCACAGTATTTTGAAAAGCAAAAATTTGTCAAAGGAACTTTGAGGCGAAGCTATCAGATGTGCAGTTTATTTGCAAAATCGATGTCCCACGAAAGGATTCGATGGTGTTACTCCAAAAGAAGTATGGATTAGGAGAAAACCTACGGTTTCTCACTTGCGAATTTTTGGGAGTGTTGCATATGCTCACGTATTCGACTGGAAAAGATCGAAGCTGGAAGACAAAAGTAAAAAGCTTATTTTTATCGGGTATGATTCCTCATCGAAAGCTTACAAATTGTTTGATCCTGACACTTTAAAAGTGTATGTAAGCAGATATGTTAAATTTGATGAAGAAAGTTTGTGGGAGGAAAATCGACAACTTAATGAAACTAATCGTGATAAATTTATCGAAACCGTTTGTGATGATTCTATTGACATGGAGATTGAAGATCACTCACCACTTTCTTCTCCGATGTTCTCTCCATCATCGCCAGCTTCAACTTCAAATACTGTCGAAAAACAGCTAGCACCGAGATCAAGGAGACATTCAGAAATTTATGAAGCTACCGATGAGCTTCACCTTATATGTCTTCTTGTAGATTGTGAAACACTTTTTTTCGATGAAGCTGCTAAAGAAAAAAAATGAAGAAAAGCCATGGATGAAGAGATAGAAGCCATCGAGAAGAATCAAACGTGGCAACTCGCTAATCTTCCAAAGGACAAAAAGTTGATTGGTGTCAAATGGGTATACAAGGCCAAGAAGAATGAGAAAGGAGAAGTCACTCGTTATAAGGCCAGACTTGTCGCGAAAGGCTACAAACAGAAAGTTGGGATCGACTATGACGAGGTATTTACACCTGTCATCCGAATGGAAACCATCAGATTAATGATTTCCATTGCAGCTCAAAATCGGTGGCCAATCTATCAAATGGATGTCAAATTGGCATTCTTGAATGATGTTTTTGAAGAAGAAATTTATGTTGAGCAACCTCTCGGGTTTATTGTGAAAGGTCATGAAGACAAAGTCCTGAGATTGAAGAAAGCTTTGTATGGGCTTAAGCAAGCTCCGAGAACTTGGAACTCCAGAATCGATGCTTATTTCAAGGCGAATGGATTCGTACAATGTCCGTACGAACATGCTCTCTAATTAAAGCACGAGAAAAGGTGATATTTTATTGGCATGTCTATACGTCGATGATCTTGTCTTCATAGGAAATAATTTTGGATTGATCGACAATTTCAAAGCGTTGATGGTGAAAGAATTTGAGATGACAGATAATGGTTTGATGAGTTATTTTCTTGGAATCGAAGTAAAGCAAAACAGTGATGGGATTTTTATTTCCCAAAAAAGATATGCTGAAAATATCATTGAGAAATTCAACATGAAAAATTGCACTTCGGTTAATACTCCGATGGATTGTGGTACAAAGCTGTCGAAGTTCGATGAAGGTGTCGATTGTGATTCGACATATTATAGAAGTTTGATTGGAAGCTTAAGGTATTTGACCTGTACCAGACCATATATCATGTACTTTGTTGGAATTGTGAGTCGTTAAATGAAGAATCCGAAGACATCTTATCTTAAGGTAGCAAAAAGGATACTTCGGTACATCAAAGGTACTATCTCTCTTGGCTTGTATTATTATCAGTCTGAACTATTTCAGCTCAGAGGTTATTCAAATAGTGACTATGGGGGAGTTGTCAATGACCGAAAAAGCACTACAGGGTTTGTGTTTTATCTAGGTGAAGCTATTTTTACGTGGTCATCAAAGAAGCAACCTAGTGTTACTTTATCGACATATGAAGCAGAGTATGTTGGTGCATTATCGTGTGTTTGTCATGCGATATGGTTGAGAAAGTTGCTCAAAGAAATCCATACGGAACAAAAGGATGCGACGGAGATTTTTGTTGATAATGTTTCTGCCACTGCTTTGGCGAAGAATCCAGTTTTTCATGAGAGGAGTAAGCATATCGATATTCGATATCATTTTATTCAAGAACAAGTCAGCGATAAACAAATCGAAGTTGTGCACGTTAAGACCAGAGATCAAGTTGTAGATATTTTTACGAAACCTCTCAAGATTGGAGTGTTTCGAAAATTTAGAAGTTTACTTGGAATGATCGACGAAAGAGAATTTGATTTAAGGGGGAGTGTTAGAAATTAAACCAAAATTTATGAATTTAGACAAGGTGATTTACACGTGCTTGTTTGTTCGTATACCAAGGCACGTGACCCATCGACTCCCGAGATGCATGCAAGTGGACGAACCGAAACTTATCTTTATAGTTTTTCAAGAATCGTAATTAGTTAAGTGTATCAGAAATTTTTTAATGTTCTGATGTAATTATTGCTTTAGTCTTTTCATTTTACTAGAGAGACTCAAGAGTCGTGTACGTGATGAGTTGTGTGGTTGACTATATAAAGGCGTGTCTTGTAACCATTTTCATGGGTGAGTTAATTGTGAATACAGTATATTGAAAAGCCACCTTCCGTCTCCACTTTCTCGTGAGTGAACAAAGTTCTTCTATGAGTGATTATCGAGAGCCCCACAGTCAATTCATCCCATCAGCTTATTGCTACCGGAATGCAACTTTCCTTTCCCAGATGGTCACCACCATCACCGATGTGGGAAAGCGTATCTCATGTGATGGTCATACGGCTGATGTAGATTTAACTGTTACGATCAAATTGCCCTCTCGGTATGCCTCCCGATTGGCTTTTACGTTTGAATGTCGAAGCTCTACCTTGTTGCAAACCGATTCCTCCGCATAATATAATGACCAGATAATACTTTCCCCATCGATAAGGAAGCTTTTAAGGTTCGCTCGTCTTTGGCAGGCTTTGAGGCTCACCATGGCCTTGTATTTAGGTCTTGGGCCTTGTGACCCTTTGGTTGCTTTTTATTGTTTACTTGTGAATAAGAGAGCGAAGAATCTTGAAGCCATTAGAAAGAGGGACAGAAATTTGTCTGAAATCGAAGCTTGACCAAAGTACCTGTTCGTCTGTCTGGTTCCGTGAATAAAGAACATGTTTATATCCAATGTCGTCCCAACTAATCTCCCCTTCTCACTCTCCTAATTATAAAAAAGAATGTCGTCTTACCATTCTCGACTCGGCCAAAACCCGATCCTACCCATTCGTTTTGACAGGTTTACTGGCTACCAACTCCTTGAAATCTCGTGCTTTCTCCAAGTGGATTATGGCTCCAATGACTCAGTAAGGTGGACGAAGCAGACATTCTAAGGGATTGTCATAGAACTAACATTCTTAAGGAATGGAAATTTGATCGTCTGTTGATCAAGAACCTAGGAGCGAACGACAAAACAAGGTACGATAGAAAGAAAAATGATGACAAAAGAAAGGAAGAGAAGAAAAAGTGCAAGAGAGAGGGGAAAAAGAAAGGTTTAATCAAAACAGAAAGGGAAGGGAAAATTCAAATTCCTCTCTTACAACCCCTCCACATCGGCACTTGGCCACTACACAAAAGAACCTCAAATGAGTTTTTAGGCGTGACAAACCTGAGTGGGAGCATTATCATGATGTGCATGATCCTCCCATTTTCTCTCTCAACTTCAAAAATCATCTCTCCATCTTCCTAGTACTCCACTTTTATCCCTCTCCTAACTACATAACCAAACCCATCACCCAATAACGTTATTACCCATCTCAGAGTCCCAAGAACATGCTTTGAACAATCCATATCACCCCCCCAATTGTTCTAAAACACCCTAGTTCTTACCCCTTCCCTCTCTTCATAATTACTCCTCCTTTTAAGCCTCTCTCGTACTCTCTACCCTCTAACCGGAGGACTTTGCCGTCGTCTCTCACTTCCGGCGAGTCGTCGTGAAAGTTTGGAAGACGACGGTCCCGGCGGCGGGAAATTCGTCGGCTGAGCAACTCCGGCACTTGAGCCCGACGAGCTCTAGGGCCTTGGCCACCCTCCTCCACACATCGTTGCTCGCACAAGTGGTTGCCACTGACACGGTCCCAGGCCGGAAAACCTGCGCCACCTTCTTCAAAACCCTAGAGATTTCATGCGGATCGTCGTAGATTGACCCGATGCACTCATAGCTTGCGTAGCTGAACCCTTCCTCAGGGGTCACGTGTATCGTCGAGTAACGGCCGCCGTCAATTCCGTTCATGGAGTAACCGCATGGGTCGAACCCGAAATCGCAAATGAGAGCCCTTGGATTGATGTCTCCGATCCCAGTGAGCCCGGTCATCTCCCTCCCAGTGGAATCCCCGGAGTACTTCTCATTGTCCCTGGCCCCTCGGCGGAAGAACTTACGTGCCGAAGCCCGGTCAAGCTCGGTCATGCACACCTCGATGGTGTAGAGGGCATCATTTCGACCTTCCCCTAGCTCATGAGGATGAGATGAGTCGTCGACGTCATCATCATCGCCATCACTAGCGGTGAAGACATGCCATGAATGAGAGGACACATTGGAGGGCATGACACAGGCCTTTCTAAAGCAAAGCCTGCTTGGCAAGTTCCCCTCCAAGAAGATGACTTCCTCTTCGAAGCTCGTGTGAGGGGAAGGCTGGGCTTTGGGGAAGATGAAGCTACCCCTGGTGTACCGGCACATGCGCACCGTGAGGCCGAGGCGATCGCGGGCCAAGTGGACCAAGGGACGGATGGATTTCAACAGCTGAGTGGTCCCACATGTCTTGATGATGATCTTGGTCGGGTAGACGAAGAGGCTCGACTCCGATAGAACGTAGGCGTCGAAGTGGCGATTGGCCACGGCCGACACCACCGTGCACTGCACCGCATGGAGTATTTCCTCCAAACACCCGAAGTCAAGATTTCTGAGACCCATCGAGCCCGTGAATAAAGGGTCGTCCCCGAAGAATTGGAGTTCTATGCGCTTCTCAAAGCCCTCAAAACCAGAAGAGGCCATTTCAGAACAAAAGAAAGAATTTGAAAAATTTTGAGAGAAGATTGAATTTTTTTTTTCTGGGAAGTTAAGGTAAGGTTAGAGAGAGAGAAAGAGAGAGAGAGAGAGAGAGGGTGTGAAATTTGAAAGGCTTGCAAGTGAGATAGAAGTGGGAAGTGGACAGTTTTTATAGGTGGAGAGAGAGAGAGAGAGTAAGTGGGTTAGAGGAAGTGAAGGAGGGAGGGGGGCATGCGGGTGAAGCGACCAAGAACAATGATTGCAGGCATTATGGAACGAATGCGATGGTGTCGAAATTTTCTGGTTTTTCTTATTTCTTTGGTGGAGTCTTGATTCTTCGGACAAGAACAGAGGAACGAAATTTTTGGCCACGCGGATTTTCTTGTTCCCCGTTGCCAAATGCAAACCTCGTTATGGGTAAAGCTTGTCCGGGATTGAGCCACGTGTTTGTTCACAACAAGCAAACTTCAAAAGAACAAAGTTACCTGTAGAAAAAATTTCAAAATCATCTCAAACCTAACTCTATAACTTCTTCAACAAGTGTTCTTCGATCAAGATAAACAGATGGCATTGCAATCAAATAGAGAGAGCCCGCCCGTTTGAGTCTTTGCGAGTCAAAAAGTGTACTGACAATTTGAGCGAGACTAATTGCAATTGCAGGAATAGAGTGAATTTTCGCATCTCTTAAATGGACACACCCCTCCGTTCTTGAAGCGGAAGCGCTTGGCGTCTAAAGCGCACTATGCTCCGCTTCAACAAATGAGAGTTTTTGGTGGAACCAGAGAACCACGCTTTGTTAAGATAATTTTAAATATATAAAGGTATTGCAAACTATTACACTTCGTGAGTAAACAATACAACAACGAAAAATAATAATGAAGATATGTCATCCCTTGATTCTAGCATCTTGAAGAATCAGTACTTGTGATTTTGATTGATATCTCTATATTCTTCTTCTTTGATTGATAAATTAATGCATTTACTCTCCCTCAAATTAGGAATGAGAGAATCCCAAATTCTCAATGTGTGATGTAAGTTTCCAAATGTATTTCTAGGCGGTGGTTTCATGAAGAGACCAACAATTTGAGGCACAGACGGAACATACTTGGTCATAAGTATTTCAAGAGTCACTTTTTCTTGCACATAATGATGAAATAATTCGATATGTTTAGTTCTTGAATGAAACACAATAAGTACACTGATATTATCATAAAATAATATTGGTAGACATGAGAGATGAATACCCAAATATTTCCTAAGGAATGATATCCAAGTAATCTCTACAACTGTCGACGCCAATGCATGATACTATGTCTTGGCATTGGATCGAGCAAATGTTCGTTGCTTATTACCACTTCATGATATACAATTGCTACTTAAGAAAGTACAAAATCCAGTAATCGATCATCAAGTAAAGGGAGGGGTGTGTGCAACCAGACCGGATTTCCCAAAATTCGGATCAGCCCACTTGAAGAAAATGGTCAAGAATCGATTCATGTTCAAATTGGTCTGGGAACCGATTGAAATCAATCCGATTTTTGGTTCTAGCTGAAGACCCACTTGGACCAATTTTAGAACTGATTTGTAGCTACTATTTAAAAAAAAAAACTATTTCATTTGCCAACCTTGCCTCACCTCCCCTGTTTCGTGTTTTGCAACCTCATCTCTCTCTCTCACTCTCTCTCTCTCATTGTCAGTACAATCGAATCATTTAATCAATACTCATATTATTTTGTTGAAAAAAAATGAAATCAGAAAAATAAACAAAAGGAAAACAGGTTCTTGGGTAGATCCTAGAACATGATAAAAAAAGATCGGTTCCAAAATAGATTTCAGGACAAACATGATAGGTTCTCGATTTCAAAGATGGAGAAACGATTTCAACGTGGACCGTTTCAAGGTCTAGGTCTGGACCATACCCATCCAGCTCATGCTCACCCTTATAAGGGATTACCTATCCAATCTCATCACAAAAGGCATACAAGTCCAAAGTTGACTTGGACAAGATCTGCATGCTTGATCTATTGTGCCACTGACATAATGCAAAATGCACCTCACAATTTTGAAAATAACTTACAGTAGGTTGATGCATGAATTCACAAACAAAATTGACCGCATATGAAATATATGTCCGTGTGATCGTTAGATATTGAAAATCTGCAATGCTGCGATAAAAAACCATGCAAGAAGGCATTTCTAACATTTAATTGTTTGATGCCAGCCTTTAATAGTAGCAATGGTGAGAACCGTTATTATGCTTCTTGGTCGAACAACCAGCGAAAATATCTTAAGGAAATTTAGTCCCGCTGCTCGAGTATATCCCTTGGTGACCAATTTTGTATTTAATTTTTCTAATGTACAATCAGCCTTTAACTTAGACTTAAAAATCCATTTACATCTCACAATTTTAGTAAATGGACAATGCGGAAGAGTCCAAGTTTTATTCCGGTGCAATGCCTCAGAGCATGTGTTGTTCGGTTCCCTTGATGGGAGATTAGTGATGATCCGAATAATATCGAATTAGCATAGCGGAATAATGAAATCTTCCCTCTTGTGTAAACCTAATAGGAAACGATATAATAGAGCGATATATCTGATAGAATATATAAACACCAAGCACCAACCGACACAAGAGAGTTTTTATGTGGAAAATCTCCCCGATGTGAGGAGATAAAAAACCACGGGACCGTAGTCCACCCAAAAACTTCACTATCAACAAATTGGGTAGACAATGTTCTTCCCTAGTTAATACTAGATGTGCATAGCAGCAAATACATCAAGAACATCATTCTTGGCAATACACGTGAAATCGCAATAGATCAAGGTTAAATCTCACCAAAACGAAGGTTTAGTTCTACCCATGAAAAATCCGATGAAAGAAGATCCAAATGAAAATCAAACCGATCAGATCCAAGAGCAATTCATCGTGAGCAATTGGACCACGAATCGACCTCTGCTGTAAGCTTGATGAAATCCGACAGCACCCTCTTTCATATTTTTTTTCGCTCTCTCTCTCTCTTGCTACTACGTCCGAAAAAGAACGTCTTTTCTACTACAACATATATGATAGTGAGAAACCCTATTTCTCCATATGTATCAATATACGAGCTCAAGCCATGGGCTTGCACTTCATTGGGTTCCCCCATATAGGAGTGACCCAGCCTACAAATCTCCCCCTCACAACGATGTGGAGAGATTCACCATCCCCACCATCAATCGACAATATTCAAGCTTGTCCCTTGGTAGAGTCTTCATCATCATATCGGAACCATTATGGTCCGTATGGATTTTTTCAAGTTCCAACAACTTCTCATCTAGAACATCTCTTATCCAGTGAAACCTAACATCAATATGTTTCGATCTAGAATGAAAAGTTGTGTTATTACCAAGATGAATCGCACTTTGGTTATCACAAAATAACACATACCTTTTTTGCTTGAATCCAAGTTCTTTCAAGAACTTCTTCAGTCACAACAACTCTTTACTAGCTTCCGTTGCTGCAATAAATTCTGCTTTGGTTGTAGAGAGTGCAACGCATTTTTGCAACCTTGACTTCCATGACACAGCTCCACCGGTAAACGAAATCAAATAGCCAGAAGTAGATTTACGTGTATTAATATCTCCGGTCAAATCAAAATCTGTGTATCTAACCAACTCTAGTTTTTCAGTCTTGAAACTGAGTTTCAAACTTGAAGTTCCTTGAAGATACCTCATGATCCACTTTACCGCGTTCCAATGCTCTCTTCCCGGATATAACAAATAGTGACTAACAAAACCATCTGCATGCGCCAAGTTTGGTCATGTACATACCATCGCATACATTAAGCTTCCCACAACCGATGCATATGGAACAATTTCCATGTCTTTCTTCTCTTTATTAGTCGTAGGACTTTGCTTTGTTCTAACTTAAAGTGGGAAGCAAGAAGAGCACTAACCACCTTAGCCTTGTCCATGTGAAATTTTTGAAGAACTTTCTCGATTTACTTCTTCTGCGACAAGAATAACTTCTTAGAATTTCTGTCCCGAGTAATCCTAATACCAAGAATCTACTTCGTCGGGCCTAAGTCTTTCATGGCAAAAGACTTGTTCAACTGCTTCTTCAACAATTCAATTCATGAAGCATTCCTGCTAATAATTAACATATCATCAACATAAAGCAAGAGAATAATAAAGTCATCATCAAAATTTTTTTGGACAAACATGTAGTTATCTGAGAAAGTCTTCTTATAGCCCTGCTCAATCATAACTGATGTAAACCTTTTGTACCACTGTCTCGGAGCTTGCTTAAGGCCATAGAGACTCTTTTTTAGCTTGCACACATAGTTCTCTTTTCCTTTCATTTTGTAACCTTTTGGCTGTTCCATGTATATCTCTTCCTCCAAGTTACCATGAAGGAAGGTTGTTTTGACATCCATCTGTTCAATTTCCAAGTCTAGGTTAGATGCCAAGCCTAAAATCACACGGAAGGAGACATTTTTACCACCGGAGAAAATATACCATCAAAGTCAAAACCCTTTCTCTGATCGAATCCCTTAACAACTAATCTAACTTTGTACTTGTTGGGATTTACGTAACACGTGTGGGCAAATAAAATATAAATGCAGCTAAAAAAATAAATGCTCATACATGTATCTCTGGAGGCGTAGTTCGTGTGTTTCAATCGAAAATCATAATAAACGAATAGAGTTAACAGATTACCTTTTGTAGCGTGCTTGAAACAAATTAGTTCAAATGTTCTTCTATCTGAGCCCAACAAATGTCGAGCCTCTAGGTCAGACATATCACCAATAACAATGACCAACGAAAGAGTGAACTTGTGGGAATCACCACTCAATTGTGCTAGCAATGTTGAGGATGCAATACTCCGCACTCATTGTTGAATTTTTGGTCATCGTGGGAGAAATCAAAAATGAGAGAGAGATAGAGAGATAGATCTGAATTTTCTGCTCACAAATTGCACTCCCTTAATCCAAGGATCTAATCCTTTGATTATGCATTACACACACATATACACGCATAATTCTAGGATCCAATCCAAGAATTATGCTGCCATACAATCAGTAATTTAGCCCACCAATCAATTATCGAAATTATGGCAATTAATCAATTTGGCTCTTAATAGGCGTAAATTTCCAAAAGTACCGTGGTTGTAAAGTATGTTCATCTTGTTTCATCCTGTATACCCACTTGCTCTTCAAATTTCTTTTGCCTTTAGGCAACTTCACCAGCTCATAAGTATGATTACCATAAAGTGACTGCATTTCATCCTGCATGGCATCAAGCCATTTGCTTTGGCACTCATATTCTATTGCTTCTGCATAACACTCTGGTTCACCTGCATCAATTAATAATATATACTTATCTGCAAAATATCTGGTGGAAGGTCGTCGGTCTCTAATAGATCTCCAGACTGAAACATCTGGTGGAGTATCTAATGAAGCTTCTGGTTCAAGAACAACATCATCTGTCTAAATATATTCCGGGAAATGTGTATTATCTGGAACATTTATTTCTGGTGGGTCCTCATCAACCTGTGCAGGAACATGGATGTGAGGAACTAGATCAAAGTTAGTTAAATCATCACTAACTTGTGGTGTTGAAATTATCTCTGATTTCTCTATATACTCTATAGTCTGATCTTCAATAAACACAACATCTCTGCTTCTTATAACTTTCTTCTCAACTAGATGATAGAACTTGTAGCCAAACATATCCCGTCCATAGCCAATGAATATGCATTATCGTGTTTTCACATTAAGTTTAGATCTCTCATCTTTGGGAATATGCACAAATGCTTTGCACCCAATGACACACAAATAATCATAAGAAATATCTTTTCCTGTCCAAACTTTATCAGGAATATCAAACTCTAAAGGAACACATGGAGTAAGATTTAATGCATGTGCAACTGTACTTAAAGTTTCACCCCAAAAGGATTTTGGTAGCTTTGATTGTGAAAGCAAACATCTTCCCCGTTCAATCAGTGTCCTATTCATTCTCTCAGCTAAACCATTTAACTGAGGTGTCTTGGGAGGTGCCATTTGATGTTGAATACCCTGTTGATTGTAATATTCATTAAAAGGACCAATATACTCTCTCCCATTATCAGTTCTAATGCATTTCAACTTCTTTCCAGTCTATCTCTCAACTGAAGCCTAAAACTGCTTAAAAGCATCTAACACTTGGTCTTTAGATTTCAAGGTATAAACCCAAAGCTTTCTTGAATAATCATCTATGAAAGTAACAAAATAAAGAGAGCCACCATGCGATTTTGTCTTCACAGGACCACAAACATCAGAATGCACTCAATCAAGTATACATGACTTTCTTAAAGGATGGGAGCTTTTGAATGCAACTCTATTATGTTTTCCTGCTAAATAGTGATCACCCTTCTTTAGTGCTAAACTTTTCATTCCTGAAAGGAGCTTCTTCTTAGACAATACTGACAAGCCCTTCTCACTGATGTGATTGAGTCTCTTGTGCCATAACTCAATTGTCTCTTCATTGTCTACTGCATTAATTTGGCCTGCGGATAATTTTGCCTGCATAATGTGTAACGAAGAAACTTTGTTTCTTCTAGCCACAACCATATAACCAGCTTCCATTGATCATCACTGAAGGTGTTGCAATACCCCTCATCATCCAGCTTACCTGTGGGAAATCAAATTCAATCGAATATAAAGTATATACTTAACATTACTCAATACTAACCTCGTGCCATTGTTGGTCTATAGGCACACATCACCAATGCCTACAACTTCAGCCAGCCCATTGTTTCCCATCTTTACATAACCAAAGTCGTTTGCCCTGTAAGATGTAAAGAAATCCCTATGAGACGTAGCATGAATAGATGTACCACTATCGATTACCCAACTTGTCTCATGACATACAAGATTCATTGCATCACCATAAAAAACAATGAGAAAATCATCAGAAAGTGCAGCAACACGATCGTCATCGGTATTATTATCACTTTTCGTCTCTTTACTTTTCTCTTTATGTTTCTCTCTTTTCAATTGATGGCAATACCTCTAGATATGTCCCTTTTGATGGCAATAATGACACTAAATATTTGCAAATTGATTAGATTTGCCTCTACTCTTAGCTCGACTCTTATTCCTGTTCCAAGAACATCGAATCTCACTTCTCCCCCTTTTTTCAACAACCAAGACATTAGAGTTTGAAGAGGATCCCCGTGACTTCCTTCACATCTCTTCATTCAAAACACTGCTCTTGGCTAAATCTATGGTAATCTTACCATTCGAGGCTGAATTAGACAAAGAAGTTCGAAATGTTTCCCGTGAGTCTGGCAAAGTACAAAGCAACCATAATGCTTGTATCTCATCATCAAACGTGTTTCTCATTGCAGCCAACTGATTTATTCCTTGAAAAGAATTTAAATGATTAGTCAAAGGAGTACCATCATGATGTCTCAAAGTCATCATCTGTTTAATCAGAAATAACTTGTTATTTCTAGTCTTTCAAGCATATAATTGTTCGAGCTTGTTCCACGAACTATGTGCATGTGTTTCTTCAATGATATGGTTCAAAACATTATCATCCACCCACTGTCTAATATAATCACACACTTGACGATGGCATATAGACCATTCATATCAGATTTATTATCTGGTTTCTCATCAGTAAACACAGGTAAACAATAATCCTTGACATATAAAAGGTCTTCCATTTTTTCTTTCTAGACATGATAATTTAAACCACTCAATGTAACGATTCTACTCGTATTCGTTTCCATCATTTAACACAAGGTGCACAAAAAATCCAGAAAGAACCAAGCTCTGATACCACCTTGATGGGAGATCAACGATAATCCGAACAATATCGAATTAGCATAGAGGAATAATGAAATCTCTCCTCTTGTGCAAACCTAATAGGAAATGATATAATAGAGTGATATATCTAACAGAATATATAAACACCAAGCACCAATTGACACAAGAGAATTTTTACGTGAAAAATCTCCCCGATGCGAGGAGATGAAAAACCACATGACCGTAGTCCACACAAAAACTTCACTATCAACGAATTGGGTAGACAATGTTCTTCTCTAGTTAATACTAGAGGTACATAGCATCAAATACATCAAGAACTCCATTCTTGACAATACACGTGAAATTGCAAGAGATCAAGGATAAATCTCACCAAAACGCAGGTTTAGTTCTACCCATGAAAAATCCGATGAAAGAATATCCAGATCAAAATCAAACCGATCAAATCCGAGAACAATGCGTCACGAGCAATTGGACCACGAATCGACCTTTGATGTAAGCTTGATGAAATCCGAACGGCACCCTCTTTCAGATTTTCTTCGCTCTTTCTCTCTTGCTACTACGTCTGAAAAAGAACATCTTTTTCTACTACAACATATGTGATAGTGAGAAATCCTATTTCTCTATATGTATCAACAAACAGGCTCAAGTTATGGGCTTGCACTTCATTGGGCTGCCACCATATAGGAGTAACCTAGCCAATATCCTTCGTAGTGAGTGCATCATATGTAAATTGTCATATTTTGAATCATGTTTCACAATTGAATGGTTTTGAGCGAATGAACGTGCTATTGAAGAATCATGAAGGACGTCCATAGAGGAATTTTCTATTTCCAAATTGCATGGAAAACTAAATTAAGCACTAGATGAGTCACCAATTTCAACATCATTTTGGCAAACATGTGATGCATGTCTGTCAATGTTGTCTTCATGAGAATTATCATGAGTAGAATAATTCAATAAGCCATTACAGTATTGACTACACTGTTGATCTGAGTTAGCAAAGAACGCACCTTGGTGCAAATACAAAGATGAATTCTAAATCAGATGCTGAAATGTCATCATTTTGCTAGCCTATAAATTCAAATATTATCGCTTTATCACTTTGATATCAAAATAATGAGCTGGGCATGGATAGTGAAATACGGTCTCATCAAAGATGATGTGTCGTGATCTATAGATTCGGGAGCATAGAGACATTGATGTCCCTTATGGCAATCACTATAGCCGAGAAGTATGCATGGTAACGATCGAGGATTGAACTTATTCTTGGTGTAGTCCCTAAGATAAGGAAAGAACCTACAACCAAAAATTGCAAAGATTTATAATTTGGTTTCTGCAAAATAATAATTCATAAGGTAATTTCATGCTTAATACCCTTGAATGAAGCTGATTCAAGAGAAAACCCGTTGTTTGAAAGGTTTCAACCCAGTACTTTCTAAGAAGTTTTCTTTGATGAAGTATAATCAAGCTAATTTCACATATGCGCCTATATTTCACTTGAAAACTCCATTTTGTTTTTGAGCATTTGGCAAGATAATTGGTTAACAATCCCATTCTTTTGAAATGAATCAAGAAATCTACTTGATTGAGCTCTCCTCCTCCATTAGATTGAAAAATTTTAATGTGCTCTTCAAATTGCCTTTCCAGATGTTTCTCAAAATTAAAAACACATGCATAAACTCAAAGTTTTTCCATGATGAAAAGAACCAAGTATATATGATGTAATCGTCCACAAAGCGAACATAATACTGAAACCTTTGAAATGAGATTATCGAAGCCTTTTTCCACAAATCGCAATGCATCTTTTCAAAAGGCTTAGAAGTACGGGTTTTGAAAGGCAAAAAATGAAGTTTAGATGCTTAACCCATTTGCCAACTACTACATATGGTAGTAATAGTAATATTGCCTTTATTTTGCAGGTGACATATTGTCATCGGTTGTGGATGTCCCAACCTTTGATGCAAATTACTTTTATAAGCTTTGCTAAACCAGTTTGAAATAAGTGCTTCTTCTGGTGCCTTCAAAGTAAAAAGAACACCTTCACGGTTTCCAACTAATGGAACAATGTAAAATAGTTAGCAAATACATACACCGAAACGTTCAAATGTTGTAAGAGCGGACAACATATCAAATCAAAGAAGATTGTGAAATCTTAGACGATATAAACTGCTACATTGATTTCGATAATTAAAGAAAATTGCGAGATTTCAGAAGATTGTGAGATCATCATTGTTTCCCTTGATTATTGCAAGATTAGATATTTGATTTTTTAGTGTTTGTTCGTTTCCTAAAGGCGGATCTCTTTATAAATAGTCACCTAAGTCATTGTTAGGATGATCATTATAATTAAGAATAAACGTTTATCTTTTGGAATCGTTGTTTAATTTTCTCTTCCTCTGTGACGATGGCTAATAACGCTGATATCAATCATTCCGTAGCTGAGGGCCATGAAAATGAGCCTATTACACGGGCAAAATTCAACCAATTTGTGGAGCAAAATGAACGGAGGTTTCAAGAATTGTTTGTCGCCAGCCAACGTTCATCCACCAACCTCATACCTGGTAATCTTTCTGCCTAACGCGTTCAGGCCGCTCGAGTTCCGGAAGTAGCTATGGAACGTGTGGTAAATCCTAACAAGGGAAACAAGCCTATGTTATGGATTTCAAAGAAGACAAAGAAGAGGATTTCTTGGACGTGTCTATTCATGGAGGTCGCCGAAACGGAGGATACCGACGAGATTCTGAGCAATATCAATTGAAATTTTATCTCCCAACCTCCAATTGCAGTTTGAACATCGAACATTTTCTAGATTGGCTCTGTGAAGTTGAAATTTTTTCCGATGCCATGGATATCGAAGAGTATCGCCAAGTAAAATTGGTGGCATACAAGTTGAAGGGCGGTGCCTCAGCCTGGTGGGAACAAATGCAGCTAACCCGATGCCGACATGAAAAAAACTACCATTTAAATGTGGAATCGGACGAAACAAATGTTGAAGGTTCGATTCCTCCCAACTGATTATGATCAATTGTTGTTTCGAGCAAGAGCCCTTATGCAGTCCCTTCACTCCTCACACCGAAGAAAGACGGGAACATACATATGTGCTTCGATAGTCGGGCTATTAATCATATTACTATCAAGTACCGATTTTCAATCCCTCGTCTTGATGATATGCTCGACCGACTTGCTAGATCAAAGGTCTTTACAAAGATTGATCTACGTAGTGGATGCCACCAAGTTCGCATCTGCCTCGGTGATGAATGAAAGATGGCTTTTAAAACAAGTAAATGGTTGTACGAATGGCTTGTTATGTTGTTTGGCTTCACCAACGCTCCTAGCACCTTCATGCTTTTAATGACTCATGTTCTCAAACCTTTCATTGGTAAGTTTGTGGTGGTTTTCTTTGATGACATCTTCATATATAATCCGGATGATCGGCATCACATGGAGCATCTACGGGATGTCTTGTTATCCTTACAGACGAACTAATTGTACATTAATCTGAAAAAATGTAGGTTCATGACAAATCGACTTTTTTTTCTTAGGGTATATTATTAGAGCAGAAGGCCTTCAAGTTGATGCATAAAAGGTAGCTGCCATTGACGACTCCCAGACCGTTGGGTAGATGCGCAGCTTCCATGGGCTTGCAGCATTTTACCAATGCTTCATCTGAAATTTCAGTACCATTATGGCCCCGATCACTGAGTGCCTGAAGAAAGGAAAATTTCATTAGGGTGACAAAGCCGAAGCCAGCTTTAATCTCAACAAAGAGAAGCTTTTCACGGCGTTGGTATTGATGCTTCCTAATTTCGAAAAGTTGTTCGTACTAGATTGTGATGCCTCCAGTGTAGGAATTGGCGTTGTTCTTTCCAAAGAAGGTAAGTCTATTGCCTATTTTAGCGAGAAACTTAATGATGTTCGCATGCGATGATCTACCTATGAACATCAATATTTTGATGTATTTCGAGCTATTAAACATTGGCAGTCCTATCATTATCATCATGATTTTGTCCTTAATACTGACCATCGGGCACTCAAGTACATCAAGAGTTAGAAGCATCTAAATTGAACACATGTGCATTGGGTCTCCTTTTTGGAGCAATTCAACGTCGTGCTTCATCATAAGGCGAGCCACTTGAACAGAGCCGTTGATGCACTTAGTCGTGGTGCTGAAACACTCGTGGCCATACACACTGATGTTGTGGGCTTTGACTAACTTTGTTCTCTTTACGTTGAGGATGGTGATTTTCAGCATATTTGGGAGAAGTGTTCTACGACATACTCTCCTGGAGACATGATCATTCAAAACAAATTCTTATTATTTGGCAATAGATTATGTATTCCTTGTGTCTCTTTATGGGAACAACTCATTCGATAACTACATGGTGACACCCTCGGAGGACACTTTGCACGAGACAAAACTGTTACCTTGATTGAAGAGTAGTACTATTGGCTGTAACTGAAGTGGGATGTTGGCCATTTATGAAAAAGTGATACATCTGTCAGACTGCCAAAGGTCACTTTCAAAACACTGATCTTTACACACCTCTACCTATTCCTTCTGGTCCGTGGGTAGACATTTCAATGGATTTCGTGTTGGGTCTTCCACCCAACGAGGTATGGATTCTTTTTTTGTGGTGGAAGACAGGTTCATAAAGATGGCACACTTCATTCCCTACAAAAAGGTTTCTGATTCTTCTCACGTGGCGAACTTATTTTTTCGTGAAGTAGTCCTCCTATGTGGTGTGCCCAAGACAATTGCCTCCGATCGTGACACCAAGCTTCTTAGTCATTTTTAGAGGGCTTTGTGGTGCTTATTTGGGACGGATTTATAGTATAGCAGCTTCTTCCATCCCCAGGCTGACGGTCAAACTGAAGTTATCAACCGTACTTTGTCGGATATCATTCGATGCTTCTATAGTGACATACCAAAGCAGTGGGACCGATATCTTGCTCTTGTTGAATTCGCATTTAATAACATCGTCAATTGTTCCTCGAGTAAATCTCCATTTGAAGTCATCTACGGGAGAACTCCACAACGTACACTGGACCTTGTGCCTTTGCCCAACGTCTTAGGATATAATATCGTGACTGAGAATTTAGCAACAAAGTTGCAAGAGATACAAGAGGATGTGAAGGACAACTGGAAGCTTTCACCGTTGTCTACAAAATTGCTGCAGTTAGACATCACCGTCTTAAAGTATTTGCTGAAGGTGATGAAGTAATGGTCTACCTTCGCAAACAACGATTTCTTGTCATTACATATAACAATTTGTTGGGTGGTATTGAGCCTCTCTCAACCCAAAAACTAGCTCAAAGATTGAGGCTTTCCCTTACACTTATAAACCGACCGCCAACCCCTTCCATAACCGATGTAGTACGATCTCAACAATCTCCCACTCACACATCGGGCCATTGGTTGGAGGGAACGACAATCCGTATCTCTCTCGTGTGATTATTTGATTCAAACTTGTTGGTAACCTGGGCTCTGATATCAGTATTGGGTGGTCTTAGACCTTTCTCAACCCAAAAACTAGCTCAAAGGTTGAACCTTTCTTTCACACTTATAAACCGGCAAGTAGCAGAAGTCCGATACTTTTCACCTGGGGAGATCGTCAAGAGGGAGCCCAAGTCCGAGTCCGTCAATATATCCAATTGGATCTATCTTCATTCAAAAACTTAACACAATGAGTTATGGGTGAATTTGGGTATATTAACTGCTCACTGCCACATCAATTCTCCGATGTGGGATTTCTCTAACCCAACTCACATATGCATCCTAACACAAGCTAAAGCACAAAAAGGTTGGCCCCTATCGAATTGTAGACTTATTTTGAAGACTTTCCCTGTTATCAATATCTTCTAATTCTGTTATTTGATTTTGAATATTTGTATGTTTCCTAAAGGGCGACCTCTATACAAATAGTCGTCTAAGTCATTGTTAGGATGATCATTATCATTCAGAATAAAATTTTATCATTTGGAATCGGTTTCCAATTTTCTTTTCCTCTACGTCATAGAACCTTCCCCATCTTCCAATCCATTATCACAAAATTAGTGGCAGAGTGCTCAAAATTTAGAGCATAGTCAGTTGTAAATTGGCTCAACAATAATAAATTCTATTTTTCATATGAGGAACAACTAGATCAATTTTTAAGGCAATGCTCTCTTAGCCCAAATTGATTTGGTCATTAGTAGTATGGAAAATTTGAAGTGAATCACCATTTACAACCATAAAACTATCTTTTCCAATATATGCGCGGAAGTTGAAAAGGCTACCTACATCTCCGATCATATGATTTGAGGGTCTTGTATCAATGAACCATTCTGAATCTTGACTATCTCAAACAAGTGCAATAAATTCCTTTGGCATATTTGATGGATGAAAAGATGGATTAAACAGATTGATACAATCTAAAGCAATATGTACTTGCTTGTTACATATTTGATAGGAAATAGCTTTGTTTGTTCCTTTCACAAGTTTCTCGATGTTTCTTTGATTGAATTGTGGCCTAACCTGTGAATGCATAAAATCAGCTTGGGAATTTTTTTTATTATGGGATCGTAGTGAGATAACCCTCTTTCATTTTAGCGATCCATACCGCGACACCCGAAGGCTAAGCTAAGGCTTGCCTAACTCACGACCTCTTCTTTAATCTTTCATTTACTCAAAGTACGATGACACGTGGAGAATGTGACATTCTGATTTCCAGTCAATTTCAGACTCATTAATGAGAAATGAATCTAGAGATGTAGTTCAATCATATCTCGCTTGAACCTGATCAATTCGAGTAGGCTGACCAAAAGGAAAAGGCTAACGCGAGATATGGTACGTGGACCTAGGGAATTCGGATAAGAAATGGCGGTTTGACCATAAGGATTGTTGAGGGGATATTTAGAACCACAAAAAGGCCGATCTAAGAACGATTAGGGAATGCCTTGCGAGTGTCGTATGATTAGAGTGCGGGTGATGTCGCTTAACCAACGTATGATTTGCAAAATTTTCCTGAATTGGACAGTGAAGATCGTGACCAAAGGGACTAGTGATAAACCCTCACAATTAGATGACAACCAAAGCCACCATAAATTGACGAGCCTTAAATGTGATGAGAATCACAGGGTCGATATGTGTAAAGTCTGCAAAAGCCACCCGTCGGTTCGAGATAGGTTCGAACCACGTCCGATAGAAAAAATCATCAGAAACGAGTCTTGAAAAATTTGAAATGGAAAATCAAGAATTTCAACGTTATTCGGATTGGTCGTCGCCCTATCGAAGAGTTTTGGAGCGAGAAAAACGACGTTCTGAACGTCGAGGGTAAAATTACTTTTTTGCCCCTCATGCTTAGAACTTTGCCCATGCATTTGAAGAAGGGAAAATTGGTCATTAAACCCTCCCAAGAGCTGCCGAATTCAAGGAGAAATGAGGGCCATTGGATCATGCATGATTGACATTGACGACAAATGTCAATGGATGGTGTAAAGAGTAGTCAAGTCTACTATTCCAAACCTACCATTCAAAGCATTGACCAAGAGCCTTGAATATAGTCTTCTCACACTCTCTCCTCACTCACTTGACCAGCCATGTCCACCCCAAGCCACCGAACACTCTCCATCTTCTTCTCTCTTCTTTCTGCTGCCGAAGACAGATTCTGGAGCCGCTCTTTGCCGCCCACGACGCCACTTTCTGGCGACCTCCTGACCACCGGCCAACCATACCAACTTATATCTACGTCTTGCCGACCTCCTTGAACAAGAAACGAGCCATTTGGACCACTGAGGAGCTCCGGCCAAGGATTCTCCCGAAAACCGACAGAAATAGACTCAACCTGAGCTAGGTGAGATTCCTGACCCTTTTGGAGGCCGAAATATTAGAGTTTTGAGGTCAAATTTATGGAGGTCTAGTAGACGTGTATATAAATCTATGATAAAAAGTTGAGAGTGATTTGAAGAAGTTTTGACCTCGAAACGGTCTTGTGAACTATGGACAGAAACTGCAGGATTCTGACCTTGGACGATCCGGCGACTTTCGACGAGTTTTCGACGATGATTCGACTTCAAACCTTTGGTGAGACCCCTAAACCCTTAGATAGACATGTTATGAGGTAGGATAGTGTGTGGATGATGGATTTGGAGTTGAATTAGGGTTGGACAAGTTGGGATTACATAGAACCGAGAGGAACCGGTTCGGTTCTGTGTATGGCCGAACCTTGGAGGGCTGATGGCTAGTGATTTTGAGTCTCAAATTGATGATTAAGACATGCTAGAACAATGAGGATTATGTTATGGATACTTGTGATTCATGGATGGTTGAATTGAACTTGGAAATTGATGGAATTGGTTGAAATTCCTAGGTTGCGCGGCGAGTTCGACCTTGAATCCTAGGAGGCCAAAAATTTGAGGATCTAAGAAGTGAATTTGGCGTTATCAAATGCAAGATAAGGGAATCCTAAACTTAGGATAGGAAGATTGGATTTAATTGGGTGAGTCGAGGATTGATTGGATTGATTGGATTGATTTATGAGGATTTTCCAAAGGATAACTATTGGTATGTCCTAAGTGATAATAGAAGGATTATGTATGCTATTGTTTATGCTTGAATTATCCGCCATGTGTGTGTGTCACTTGATTGCCTTGCATGCCATAAGTTCTTTGAATTGTGCCTGAATTGCACATGTTGTCATGCATGGAAACTAATTGAAAATTATGGCATGAGCATGATATGGCGAGGTCCTGAGGCATATGAGACGCGGGGCGGGAGATGGATACCCTGATACGACGAGATCGCGGGGTGGAGTTGATGTTGTGTGGTGTCCTGATGCGATGAAATAGCGAGGTTGAGATGGCCATAGTCCTAATGCAAACTATTCGCGGGACGGAGATATGAGATGAAGATATTGGTTTGGAGATTCATCGGAACCTGATGCGTTTACGTGGGTTGCCAATGACGGTCTGATGCATTTACACGGACCAAGCCTGATGCGATCTAATCGCGTGCTAGAGATTGAGGCAGGCAGAAAGATGTGGTTGTGGTGAGATAGCAGGATGAATTGTGCATTATCATCTGAGTGTGACATGTCGTCATAGTTGCATGCCTGTCATCTGTATATCGTTATTTTATTGATTTGTACTTGATATGCCTGTGAGTGGAATTATTGGGGTGTACGACTACCTGAGTGGACGGTCAACCTAACCTAGAGTTAGGACTCTTTTACTGAAATATGTATCTCACCCCTTTAGGGACCTCTATTTTTACAGATCCTAGGCCTTAGGTATGTGGCCCATATGTTTTGAGGATCCCAAGGAGATGACGGCATATTTTGACGAGTTCCCGGATAGGCAGGGGAACATTTATGTGAGAAAATGTACGGTTGTATGGGTTGCCGAGGGAAGCCTGGATTGGAAGCCTCATAGGTTCGAGGCATGGTTTAAGAAAGTTGGGAACGAGCAAATCGGGCCACTGAAGCCCCATGAGGTACCCCAGGGTGTCATCCTTGATTGGTGCCAGACCGCCGGGGAGCAGGAGCTGCTAGAGGGTCCTATAGTTGGGTCTAGGAATGGACCAGAGAAGACCCCAACCTTGGAGTTCACTGAGGACGAGATGATTGTCGTGGAGACTACCGAGAAGGATCTGGCAGAGCCATTACATGAGACGACCATGGAGGATTCCATCGAGGTCCAGTCAGAGACCTTCTCGGAGTATGAGCCGACAGAGGATGCAGAGGATACAGGGGACTCCAGCAGCTCATCTTAGGTGTCCTGACTCATTGGCTCGATCTTGTGATGGCGACCCCCGACCATGGCTATTTTGGATGTTGAAGATGATCATATTTTGATGTGCTTTCCCCGTCACCCCTTGCCTAGTGGATTGTAGTAGCCGGTATTTGTATAAATCGTATATTATGATGTATGATAGTTATTATGCTATCCAGGTCCCACTTAACTTATATTTTATATGGAGATTTGTTTGAGTACCACTTCCGCATGTTTAATGTATATATATTATCTCTCGACTTGTTCGTGGATCTTGGGACCACGAGAGATGTGTCGTTTGATTACAGGGATGCTCGCATGCTCGACGGGTTCAGGGCGTGACACAAAAGCTCTAAAATAGAAAATCAAATAGGGCGGCCATACAGGTACAAGTGCATGGAATACAAAACATTCAATGGCAAGTACGCTCACTTTCATGGGTTCACTAACCAGATAATGTAATCTCAAACAACAAAGATCATTTAGCAAATTGAATTACAAACTTCGAATTCACATATGGTGTAAGCCATTTACATAGTTTCTTTTGTCAAACAGATTAACTGAAAGGATTTACAAAGGAAGATAATCTACTCCCGAGTATCAAACCTATCCACAACCTCCATCAATTAGGAATAACATCACACCAACTTTGTCGTCACTAACTTACTCATCTGAAAAATGTTAAATCCACAGGAATAAGTCGAACTCCTGGAAAAACATGACTTTTAGGCCAAAAGACTAAACCAACAATAGAATTGCATAATTGCAATCACAACCACTTCAATAGAATCCAATCTTTTCAAAAGAAAAAAAATTCATGTTCAACCAAGATCCAAGGATAAACTTAATTAGAATCTCAGGATAAATTCAATTAGATTCATAATCATCACAATTCGAGATCTATCAAACCAAAATCTAAAGATATTCAAGGATAGGATCTTAGAATCTCAGGATATCAAAATTGAAGCTATCATAGCCCAAACAGATTGGCCAAAAATGCTTACAATTGCAAAATCATAGACAATCCAGTAATAAGGACAAGAAATCAACTTACCTCAATTAGTCGAGAAAATGATTTAGAAACAACAACAGACCGACCAACGGCAAACGTCGGTAGCAATCTTAGAGGATATACGGAAGCAGAGCAATGACGTTCTAACGATTATCCTATGAATAAACATAATATAAAGATTTATATAGGGGAAACAGCTGAAAACCAATCATTTTATAGTGAGTCAGCTTCCAGTGGAGTCAGCTTTGGACAAGTTAGCTTGCAATTTTGACCATGGCATGATATGTGTTATGTACTTGTGACACTTGTCAACTGATGACACATGGCACGTGCTTGGCCACGTCATGCTTTTTTCCTGGTTGTCCTAATTTCACATATATTTGACCCGATGTGACCTAAATCAAACATATAGTATCCCTAAATAGTAATTACACAAACAATAATCTTTTTAGAGCTCATTTACTATTAATTTGAGCCTAACGAGTACTAATCTGCTTAAAAATTAAGCTAGTGGAAAAATCGGGTCGTCACATCCATGCGAAGAAAAATGATTATTGTTGGAATTGTTTTCCCTTTTTGGTGCTCAGAAAATTAATTCTCCAATTAAAGGAAGTCATCCCATGTTCAATTACAAGGGAACTTTTATTTGACAATCGCCTCTCAAAGCTTTGTAGTTGCAAAATCAAGTTAGAGAATTTTGGCAACGGGGGCTTCAACATGGAGGTAGTGAATGAATCATATTGATCACCTAAGATGAAATATTATCTCTATGAGGTTTTTGGATTTGCAGAAAAATTGATACTTCACGTTCCTCACATACCTTGGTAAAAATATTTTGTAAAGTTAACCACACACCTCAGCAGATATCTTCAAGTCTACTATTTGAGGAATAAATTCTTCCGACAACGTCACAATGGTTATTCCCTGTAGAAGGTGAAATGCCTTCACCATTGTAAAAACGTTGGATTTGTCACTTCCCCTAAGACTCCAGGTTCTTTTCGAAAGTAAAGTGATTGTTGAACTCGTGATCTGGCCATCAATAGATCCCACCAGATCCTAACTTTCAATTAGAGCAAACATTTGTGATTTCAACATGAGTAGTTTGTTTGTGTCAGTTTCAGTGACCACAAAATTGGGCTAAGTATACCTCAAGTACCATAAGTTGTGTACGACACTCACTTTAGTGTCAAAACTTTCAAATTGATCACTTCGGTGCCGAGTTTTTGTGACTTCTATCACTTCGGTGCTAAAACTTTCAAATCGACCACTTTAATGCTAAGTTTTTGTAACTTCGATCACTTAAGTGTCAATTTTTTTTAAAAACAATAACTTCAGTACCAAGTCAAATGAGCCACATCAGCTCAAATAATTAAAAAAAAAAACACGTGTTGGATTTTCGGCGATCCACGTCAGCTTAAATTGGAGTTGGCACTAAAGAATTTATTTTTAAAAGAAGTTGGCACTTAAATGATTGAAGTTGCAAAAATTTAGTACTAAAGTGATCGATTTGAAATTTTTGATACTAAAGTAAGCGTCGTTCATAACTTATGGCACTTGGGGTATAATTAAGTCCCACAAAATTGCTAACGTTCAAGGATGAGGAATATGGACACTTGGAGGAAGCCATGGTGAAGGATTGATTTCTTTTCAAGATATACTCTAATGCCATAAAAGAACAAAGGTGCTTGATTCTTTATCTCAACTTACAATTGTTGACATGATTTTCAGTATATAAAAAATATTACAAATTGTTACACTTCATAAGGAAACGATACTACAATGGATACTAATAATAATAAAGAGAATACCATTATATTACAAAAGTTGACAATCCCTTGATTCTAGCATTTTCAAGGATCAATGCTTGTGATTTGATTAATATATCCAGATTCTTCTCCCTTGAGTGGTAATTTAGTGCCTTTAAGCTTAACATGATAATTTAGTTCTCATGGTCACTTTAACAATATTAATCTGCATATCTATTTTTTATGCATGTCATTATCGAATGCACAAGAAATAAGGAATTACTCGTATTGAATTTCTAATTGATGTGCCAGAAAAAATAGAAATATGCATTTATTTATTAAGAGATGTTCAAAATAATTTTTTATGATGGGGTTCTGAAGAGTTTGAAAATTAGTGATACTTAATTTCATATTTGAGTCATATTTGCCAAGTATCGTACTGGGCTTGAATTTAACAAATACAAATTAAACTAATATTTGATTAACAGTATATTAAAAGTATCATCGAGACGTAAGGCTGCAGTTCATCCTAATATAAGAGAAGAATATTATGGCCGACGTAATATTTTCCAATTTGCAACTTAAACTTTGTTACTGTTTACGCCAAAGAAAGTACCATTATAATGGACAAGTGATAGATTTAGTCAAGAGTAGCATACTTTATTGAAAGAAGCCATCGATGAACAAAATAGTCGACAACTTGAAGAGAATTGATAATTTTTTTTTTATAAAGTTATCGACAACAAACATTAGTTATTGACGAGAATCTTCATCAGAGATGAAATCATCGACATCGACATCGACATCGACATCGACATCGCCACCTACATCGATATATAACTACCGAGCAGCAATATTTTGGGATGTCTAACGTTGTTTGGGATAAGGGTTTCCTGTAACCACCTATAGGATTATATAATTATCACTTTTTCATTAACTATGTATGTAACGTCCTTTTGCGAGCGCTAATAAAGGGTTATAAATACTCCAAGTGAACTCGTTGTAAACCCCTCACATCAGTTTAAGAACTCAAATGTTCTTTCAACTTTATCTTTTATTTTTACTTGCCTACAACTTATATGACTGGTAAGGGATTGCCTCTGGTCTCCGTATCTTTGAATTTCTTGCAATTTATTTTCCCGTCTAAAATCAACTAAGGACCCTTAACAACTTTTGCCGATTTACTCATTGATCCATTTATACTTTGAAAGATATTTTATCAACGCTATTTTGGTAATATATATATATATATATATATATATATATATATATATATATATAGATATTTCTATCACGGTTGGCAGGACACATTTTGTTGATTTGAGGAGACTATCATGAGAAGAACCAAAAAATCAACAAGACTCCCATTAACTTGTAATGAGATGGCCATGCATTTCGATACCTGAGCCGCTGGGGGCGCGACAGAAGATAATCGACGTGAGAAAGTTGATCTTCCATTGAATTACACTGATGAGCAATTGATGAAAATTGCACCTAATCCCTACATGGTGTCATCTGTGAGAAGAATGTAAAGAGCTACAAAATAATATAAGCAACTACATTATGAATTATATATTCCACGTGATTAAACCAATTGATCGTCAATGTTGTGAGTGACACCATCTTGAGGACAGGATTATTTTTTTTGGGTAAAAGTAAGAAATATATTGACTGAGTGTAAAAACGTACATACCACCGCTGCACGCCACAAAAATGTCACCTAAAGCGTAAGGGAAGCTCGGGTAATACCAAAGGACAAAAGGCCAAAAAAATGACAGCTAAAATGAGAAAAGCTAGTCTGTATAACATATACAAGGAGCTATACAAAAAACCAAAAGTCAACAAGGCAGCCAAAAGGAAAAGGAGGTAAAACCTCCGCACAACATCAATAAAAAATCACTGTAGAGATACCCTAAGGAGCTTGCTTCCTACGGTTTCTAATATTGTCATCTACATGGTGAAAAGAGAGAGCCTTATCTTTGACAATCTTTCGAATATGCTCCTTGAGGGATGACAAGTTGAGTTGCTTGTTGCGTTAGAGAATATGGTTTCTTTCCATCCAAATCACATAGCATCAGGCACCAAAAGAGAATCTAGCTATACATTGATAAAAGGAGTGGCCACGAAAGTGTGTCATCCCCCATCGAAGGTATCCTGCCAAGTCGGTTATACCAAGCCAGGTTGCATTTGGATGACCAAAACAAGGCAAGAGCATTCGTGACACGACAACCAAAAAATAAATGATCAACAAAGTCAGGACGAAAACTACAAAATGCACAAGTATCTTCTGCAATGCGATGGTAGTTAGGAAGGACAATCTGAGTCGGTAGTCTATCAAGAGTTATAAGCCACAAAAGGAAGGAGTGCCGGAGAGTATGGTGACGATCCCAGACGAATGAGTGCCAATGGAGCACCTGTCCTTTAGAGCGAAAATGCTCCCAAGCCGAGGCTGAAGAGAAAGCTCCTGAATTGTGGCCTAACCAAAGCAACTTATCACAGATCTCAGCGGTGATGGACGGCATGGGATCAAATCAAGCTCCCATGACGATGTTCCCTCTCGAGAGAAAGTGAGTTGTAGTTAGAAAGTCTCGAACTGCGGCCATACGAGAAATACTAGACCTATATATTTCAGTATTCGAAAATAATTTGTAGAGAGGACCTCGCCAGTGCCAGGAATCATACCAAAAATATATATTGCCAACCCCAACCTGCCATTGAAAGAGTTTCCCACTATCTTTCTTGAGGTCGAAGATCTTTTTCCAAGCTCAAGAGCAACAGCTTGGTCTTCTTGCCACCCAAAAGTTCATGTTTGTGAGAAACTTGAAATGAATCCATTTGCACCAAATGGACTATTTATCTGTGAAAAGTAACCAGATATGTTTGAGCAAGGTAGCCTTATTGCAATTGGAGAGGCGATAAACTCCTCTTTTGGTAAACACATGTTATCCCATGAGACCTTGATTCCCGTGCCCAACTCCGGACCTTTCCAAAGGAACGCTTGAGAATTTGCTCCATACAAAGAAGAACAAACTTAGGCAGGATAAATATAGAAGACCAATAAACCTGAATGGCATGAAGGACTGTCTTGACCAACAAAAGGCATCTCGCAAAAGAGAGGAAATGTTGAGACCACGAAGGAGCTCTAACTGTAATAGCATTTATCAAAGAGGTACAATCTGTCTTTTTCATATGGCTCGAAACAATTGGTACCCCAAGATACCGAAATGGCAACACACCTTGAAATCCTAGATTCGAGAGAAGACGTTGACGAAGTTGGATCGAACCACCCAAGCAAAAAAAATTGTTTTTGCTCAAATTTGGTCTAAGTCTGGACCAGTTGAAGAACCTATCTAGGCCTGACTTTAGAAGCCCAGCCGAGGTACTTCGGCAAAGATGAGAACATCATCGACAAAGAAAAGGTGGGATAGCCTTGTAGCTTTACACCTCCAATGAAACTTAAAGCCAGGGTGTCGCATTTGAAAGTTGATAATACCCGTAAAAATCTCCATAGCAAGAGTGAAAAGATAAGCCGATATCGAGTCACCTTGACGAAAGCCTCTTCTACTAGAGAAAAAACCATGAAGCTCCCCATTGATAGATATTGAGAACTTTGGGGTTGTGAAACAAGTCATAATGAGGTCAGAGAAGGATGATGGGAAACCCAAGCCCTAGAGGA
Organism: Rhodomyrtus tomentosa; assembly: GCA_028455895.1. Taxonomy (NCBI): domain Eukaryota; kingdom Viridiplantae; phylum Streptophyta; class Magnoliopsida; order Myrtales; family Myrtaceae; genus Rhodomyrtus; species Rhodomyrtus tomentosa. The sequence continues at coordinate 38,179,498 of JAPCWY010000003.1, read as the reverse complement.
CCAACCGAAGAAAATTCCAATCCACTGTATCGTAGGTTTTCCTGAAATCAACTTTAATAGGACACTTCGATAAGTGCGGGTCATTATGGAAGCCAGTGAATAGCTCCTGAGCCAATAGGATATTGCCAGTTATCCGACATCTTTTGACAAAGGCATTTTGTGGCGAACTAACAATCAAAGGAAGAATACCACAAATCCTATTAGTCAGAATCTTGGTGATGCATTTATAAAGAGTGTTGCAACAGGCAATGGGTCTAAAGTCATTCATGGCACAGGCGTTTTGGACTTTAGGCACCAATGATAGGATGGTGGCATTGACTTCCCTAAGAAGTCTACTAGAGGTAAAGAAATCCTGAATTGCCAAAATCACTAATTGGCTAACAATATCCCAAGCAACCTTAAAAAATTCAACATTAAATCCATCCGTACCAGGGGCTTTACCAGTAGCTAAAGAAAATAGAGTGGACTAAATCTCATCTAGAGAGACAGGCCGAGATAAAGAAGTGACCTGGTTGTGGTTTAAGGAGCATCTGATCACTGACCTAATAGCTTCAATCGTTGGGCAAGATGATGACCCAAGGGAGGAAAGAAGATCTTCATAAAAGGAGACAATATGAGCTTGAACTTAGGCCGGTTTAGTGAGGACATAACTAGAGTTATTAGTGACCGAAAGAATCTTGTTACGAAGTTGTCTTTTGTTCACAAAATGATGAAAGCACTTGGTATTCAAACCCCCTTCTTTAAGCCACAAAACTCGAGATTTCTGCTTGTAGAAGGACTGCTCCTGCAACCGAAGAGTAGCAAAGTGTTGCCGACTATCCCTTTTAAGATTAGCTAGGTCTTGGTCGAAAGGATCTAATTGAAGAGTAGCTTGGGCAAACTTAAAGGCTTCTCTGGCCTCATTTGTAACGCCTCGCGTCCCTTGGAGCTCGTCACATCCACCTTAGGCCAGTAAATACCCAAGAACCTTACACGGCCTAGTATGATATGAAATGCATACACAGAAGGAGAGATAACATCCCCATACAAAAAGAAATAAAAGGAAATTTGGAATGATTTAAAAGCACACCCTTTTATACATAAGACAACATCCAAAAACAGTAGTCAAAAGGGAAAGGACAAAAAGATAAAGCCGCACACCCGGATAGGAAAAGAAATGAAGACATAAGTTCTAAAAGTTACCATTTAACCTTCCCCAAGGTCTAACATAAAAAAATTTCATAATCCCTTTTAGCTTACACCCCCTTTTTCCAATTACTCAAAAGAACCGGTTGATCCGTCGCTTCCATCGTCCTCCTCGTCCTCGGGATTGTAATAAGAAAATATTTCGGATGGCACCTCTTCAGATTATTCTTCAGTCTCTTCCTCGGTTTCCTCTTCACTTTCTACTTCATTGTCTTCGTCGGTGGCCTCGATTGCATCTGCAGATATCTCAATGTAGTTCATGTATTCCTTAGTAGGTGGAGACTTCGACTGTTTAGGAATATTCCTCGATCCTCCCGCTGATGCTGGATTCTCTACTTCTATCTTCGATCGAGACGGATGACACCAGTTAAAAACCACCTTTGATGGAACATCCTCGGGTAGTAGAGGTCCCATCAAGTTCCTGTTTCCCAGTCGACGGAATCATGCTTCAAAGCGGTGAGGCTGTAACTCCAGCTTCCCTTCATCTACCCAGATGGTTGTGTGTTTCCTTACATACACAATATCTTTCCTAGCAGGGAACTCATAAAAAAGGGCGGTCATCTCCTTCGGATCGCCAAGTTGGATTAGCAGCATGGTTAAGGCTTAGGGTCTGAAAAATATATCCCACTACGGGTGAGAGTTGTACCTCAACAAATGAAACCTAAATCTAAACTTCAACACAAATACCCCCAGATCTCACACAAATGCCACCAAATGCGAGCATTCATAGATGCAATGGCACAAGGCATCACCAAAACATATATATCAATAACCAAGCATGGATAAGAAACACAATCAACCACATTCAACTTCAGGGTTTCAAGCTCATAACATATAGCATGTAATTTGATACACAATTGTCATAGCTTTCACATCCACTCATTGCTTGGGCTCTCAGCCGTGATGTACTTCTCCGGCTCTCTGGCCAATTGATATCACCGAGGCTACAGGCCAATCGATACCATCGGGGCCATAGGTCAATCGGTATCATCATTATCATTCCAATAAATTCACAATATCATCATATCACCCAATTTAGGTTATAGATGTCACCAGTCATTCAATAATTCATTCAGCAGTGTCCTATCATTTAGGTAAGGATTTATGAACACTTACCTTAATCGATTAGCAAAATTTCACACCAAGTGATTCTCCTTAGTTCCACAAGTACGCAACCAACCAGAGATCACTCGTCAACCTAGAAAAGTTCATCAATTTCAGATCAAAAAGCCATTGAATCTCACTTTCATTAAGCCAATCCCTCAATAACCTTTCAATTAGCTACTCAAGACGCCTTATCGATCAATCAAATACATGACAATTCTTCCATGAACCCTCAATACGTTCGGTTCAAGTAGCAACATGCAAGGCAGAATATAACTTGGGGTTTTTGGTACTAATTAACCCTTAAATTACTTTCAACTCTCAATTCACTTCACATACTCCCCATTAACACCTCACATAACGTCTTACAGGTCTCATAAGTCATTTTGAAGTCAAAATATATTCTAAATGGTCATCACCAGGTTCGGCCAAAACAAAGTACTTCTACAAAACAGAACCGATTTTGGTTCAATCTGCACAATCAAGTCGTATCTCAATCTTAGGCCTCAATTTCTCACGAAATAAATTGGTAAAACCTCAATCCATGTGTTTAGGAAGCTCACCAAGAGTTTCATTGTGAGAAAAATTCGCAAGACCTTCAAACAGCCTCGTTCCTTCATGATCCTTGCATGATCATTATTTGTTTGGTTATAATCGCTCACAATCAGCCATGAAAACCTATTTTAACATCACTAAATTTGTGGCCACAGATCATCCAACTTGAGTACTAGATGTTATGAAGATCTCACAAAAAGTTTGAGGCTAATCGGAGTCTCTAAGAGAATAAACGAAGGCCTTATCTTAGCTCGCGCAGAATCTGTCCGGTTTTGGTTTCGAGGTTGGTCGGGAAAAACCACTCAACGAAATATCGAGCTACCACTTGAAACTATTAAGGGGAGGTTGATCTTGCTCCTGTGGTCGGAGTGCTACAAGGCAGCGATGGGAAGGGCCAGTCGAGCACACCGAACAGGAGGGCAGTAAGCGGTCGAACTGGGCGGTTTCGGCTAGGAAGAAAAGAGGAAGAAAATCAAATGGAAATGGAGGAGAGGGGTACACAGCTGATAAGGGATACACATGAAGGTATTTCACATATATAAATGAGATTAATTGACAAGAATAATTTAGGTGATGGTAATAAATGTTTAAGGTCTTCAATGAGTGACATATGGCACTTGTCAAATAATGCAATCCTTGGCTTTTGACTTCCTTTGACCCATGCACATACTTTCGGCAGCCATATGGGAAGCTTAGAATTGACCATTTTGTCCTTCTTGAAATCCTAAGGTAAGGCAAAGGATTGAGGGGCAAAATGGTAATTTTACACTTTCAGGCAGAAACTTCACTTTTTCAATTCGAAATTACCATTGGCGAGACGACGTCAAATCCTTATCTAGAATTGTAATTCTCTATTTACAATTGCTAATTTTGAGCTTCCATTTCGTGATCAATCATCTGTCGATCGTAGCTTCAATTTGTCCCGAACTAACGGGCGGCTTTTGCAGACGTTACGCGTATCGACTCTATGATTCTCATCACACTTAGGATGACTCAAGTTACGACAGCTTTGGTTGTCATGTAATTGAGAGGGTTCATCACTAGTTCCGACAGTTTCGATCGTCATAATTCAATTTAGGAAAATTTACAAATTATACATTGGTTAAGCGGCATCACCCGCGCTCCGATCGTATAACACTAGCAATGTATTCCTTAATCGTTATTTGATCGGTCTTATTGGTTCTAAATGTTCCCTTGACAATTCTTATAGTCAAATCGTCATTTCTTTTGTCGAGTTTCCTAGATCCGCCTATTTTGTCATGTGTTAGACTTTCCTTTTTGGTCAGTTTACTCGAGATTGATCAGATCTGAGCGAGACAAAGCTGAAATACATTGATAGATACATTTTCATTCAATAGCCTCAAAATATCAGGAAATTCAGAATGTCACATCATTGGTCTGAGTCAAAATGTCTGAGAAGGACTTCTTATTGAACTGTTTAAGTCGCCCTTTTAGGATTTTGAGTTTTGTTCAGACCTGAAACATGGGAATACAACTTACATTAGTGTTCCAAACTTGACTTATCATAGGCAAGAAGGAGGGATAATCGATCCAAAATTTGAAGAACTTGAAGGGCCGCCCAACGTTAAGAGGAACCAATAAAAGGATGACCATAGGAAAAGAAGCTTGGAAGAAGGAAAAATCATTGCTCCAACGGGCATTAATGAGAACCCTATCAATCTTCCGTTGCTTGCAAGACACTCCGGAAGAGGAAGACCAAGCATAGCAGAGGGCAATGTAACGGAGATCCTCAAGGCCAGCATGTGAAATGCATTGACCGAATTCATCAAAAGAAGGGAGCCATACAATCGAAGACCCAATCCTGTCCCGACGGGTCACGAATGGCATTAAAATCTCCAGCCAGCAGCCATGGGCAGTCCACTACGATTAACAATATCAGTCCAGAGAAAACGTCGAGCCCAAGATCATTTGATAGGTAGTCTCTAGTCTTTCTCTATTTATTGATAGTAATAATGTTGGTCAAAGTAGTCAACCTCCTATAGCAATTATTAAAAGGCCTGAATCTTCTAATCAATGCCAGAACAATAAGAACAATTAAGACAATATTGACCAAAATTACAAAATTGTTAATACCAATTTGGTAAATCAAATTAGTCGATAAGCCGATCAACCGCTAAATGCTGAAAACATATGGCTAGTGGCTCCATTGGTACCACACAATGTGAGTATTCCTGTTGGGCCCACCATGTCGATCAACGTAAATTATCTAGCAAAACCAGCATCATCGCTTAGGGGGCAGCACAGGCAACCAAATCAAAACTTAAACGCTGCACAGTTTGTCTAAGAAGTCCAGCGACAATTGGGTTTGTCCCCAAGAGGTCGATAATCAACCATTTTCCAAAATGTTTCAAAACTTATGGCTTCTTTTCTACTGCGAAGATGAACAACTGACCATTAAACACATTGTTTAACTAGCCCAATATGGGGAAATAAGAACAAATGAGTTTTTAAAACTTAGGTTGATTCCTTTTTTTTTTTTAATCGAACATTGCTTTTATCCGGTACACTAGTTAACAACCTAATTCAGTGTATAATTACGCAGGATAAAAAGACAATTCCACTCTCAATTTTGTAGAAGAACACTTAAAGTATCGATGGCTGGTTTGACTTAGATTTATAAGTATAATAGTGAGTTAGTCGATTAGTTATTGCTCGGTTTAAGAAGGCAAGAAACATATGCCCCGCTGCGCTATAATATAAAACATTCATGGGTATGGCTTTCTACGTGACAAAATTTAATTTGTGAGAAAGATTTGGAGGCCAAGGCTTTGCCTATTTGTTTCAATTGGTAATAAGAGTACGTAAGTATGAACAAATCTTAAAGACAGGGATAAAGGGTCATGTCAAGGCTTTACACAAACAATGGCTTTAGTGAAAATTTACGAGTTAGAGTATGAATCTGACTTGCATGAAAACATTGAAATATGTGACAAAAATGATGCTTGTGAAGCTTAACGTTTGTCAATCTCTAAAGCCTACCAAAAATAAATGAAACAAGAATGGATAGTGACGCAGCATAGAGCGCAATAGGAATCAATTACAAGCAAAGCATAATAGAAAATCTCAAAAATTCAATGTCAATATTCTGTATTTTTAAATCCTAAAGACGACCTTTTATAAGGTGTCAACCCTAATGACAATAAAAAATACGAAAGTACAAAAACAACATTAAAATATAAAATTGCCTAAAAATAGAAAAAAAATAGCCTGAAAACCCATCTAAACGACCCGAATCTCCAAAGATCCATCGTTAATCATAGCCAAAGGTAGTGTATATTGATCAGGACGCCGATTCGCTTCAACCAGCCAAATTTGAGCTTGTTTCGAAGTCGTTGACTTTCGAGTTCGTCGGTCTGCCAGTTCTAAGGGCATCATCGCTTCGACTTCATTTTGGATTTCTACCTGTCCAGTCGGTCCAAAAACGCATTGTTAATATTTTCCACATCATCAGAAGTCGTCGAATTTCGAGCTCGCCGGTCCTAGGTGTATCATCGCTTCGACTTCCGTTTGGATTTCTATCTATCCAATCGATCTAAAAACGCATTGCTAATACTCTCCATGTCAGCTAGGATGAAGAAGCTTAAGTTTAGTCATTCGACATTGAAAAGTTGGACAAAATTTTTGATTTACTCTTAAAAAGATGTCCCAATAAAAATCTTTGATTTACTCCTAAAAGATTGCACAATTCATGGAGCCATAGCACAATTGATTGTATTGTTTCCAAAACATATTTCAAGAAGCAATTCTCAATTTTTTTTATGACAATTCATATTTAAAAGAATTGAATGATCAATGAATCATTCGATTATTTTAAAAGGAGACATATGTATCATCAATATTTGGTTGTAATAGACAAGTTACATGCTTTTAATAGCAGAGTTTGGTAGACAGAAGTCATCAGTGAACAAAACAGTGTACAAGTTAAAAAGAATCAACAATTTTGATAGAGTTAACGACAACAAACATCAGAATCGACGAGAACCTTCACCTGAGATGAAGTCATCAGCATTGACATCAATATATAAATGCAAAAAGGCGACATTTTCGGACGTATAACTTATTGTGGATAAGCATGTTTAGATAATAAGAGATTGTGTAACTTTTTGTACCCACCCATAGGTTTATGAAGTTATTTCATTTCTAGTAACCATTGTATATAACCTCTGTTTATAGCCATTTTATGAGAGGTATAAATACCTTAAGTGTGCTCTTTGTAGATCCCCCAATCAATAAAACACAAAAAAAAAAAAAACTCAATGTTTTCGCCATTCATATTGTATCTTAACTTCCTTCGACTTGCATGGCTGGCCGCGATTGCTTCCAGTTTCTATCCCTTTAATTTTCTTTTGATTTACTTTTCTATTCAAAAACAACAAAAGACCTTTCTCAATCTTTGTAAATTCACTCAATGATCCATCTATACTTCGAAAGACAGTTCATCGGCACTATTTTGGTGAGATAGATTTCATCCTAATTAGCCCTCTTAATTAGGGCGACTCCACATGGAACTTCGTGTCCCTAAAAAATGATCCCTATCTTTTCAACAAGCAATCACGCTCAGGTAGATTGGAGACCATACATGTTGCAAGAAATGAGGCAGCACTCAAAGAAAGACGGGCATGCATATCTGGTCAAACCCTGACCATGCACACTGTAAGGAAATTATAAGTGTCCAAATCATTCGCACGACAGGTCTCTCCAAAACACAAACACAATCATAGATAAGTCTAATTGTCCCTAATGCATGGCAACCTCTGCATGTCCTCGCAATTAGTAGATACTGTTATCATTAGCCAGATAATTTGCTTCTTCATAGGTGCCCTTAAATAGCTTTACTTTATGCTAATGGACAAAAGAACAAATTTGAAAATGGTCACTCCTTTGTTTCTTTTTACACCACACGGCATTTAATGTTTATATTACACGTAAAAAAAACATATATAAGAAAATTAACAGCCGATAATTTCAAAAAATGATGTGATCGAAGTTAACATATCATCGTTTTATCTGGAGCGTCATTGAAATTATTGAAAATTATGTCAAGCACTGAATTAAAAGGGAAATAAGACATATCATATGCATGCGTATCGGGAGAATTACCTTAGAATCGCCAAATTTTGTGTATAAGCTCACCTTAGTTCCAGAAATTTGAAATGATCATTTAGACGTCATTTTTTTTTAAAAAAAACAATCATCTAAGTGTCAGCTTCGATATGCATAGGCAAAAATGCGATGTGTCATTTTTTTAATATCTGACGCTGACGTGGCTCGTCGAAGATCTAGTTAGCAATGAGAAAAAGATAAAAATTCAAAAAATATTACAAATACAAAATATAAAATTAATAAGCTTAAAAAATTTTAAAAAATAAGCTTAAAAAAGTAGAGGATTGCAGGCGGTGAGGGCTACACTGCCCTTAATGTCGCCACCCTACCATCTCAGCAATGGCTGGTGAGGTGGAGGATAGCTGGTGACCCTTGCTAACCGTAGGCGAGGGCATGCAACCCCTCTCCTAGATTTGGGTGAGGGTCACCGGACCTCGCGGCCTAGCAATCCTTTCTCTTTTTTTAGCTCATTTTGAAATTTTATTTTATTTTATTTTTCTTAGCTTCTTTTAATTTTGAAAGTCCTTGTGGACTGAATTGCGTAAAAAGTTGGCCACGTTGGATTGAAAAATTAATTATAAATGTCACGTAATTAGTTTGATATTAGACAACATTAAAGGCAATGGCATTGAGGCGAAAAACACGGGCCTTCCATTGGGAGATGGGATATGAACCTTAACCAACAATTTATGTCTCAAAAGGGATGATTTCTCACCGGAGTCACTTAAATAATAGTTTTTTCTTCGATTCGGCACTTTAATGATTTTTCGAAAGTTGTTTATACCAAAGCGAGTGCTCTATATAACTTTTGATACTTTTGATGTGTTTCTTCCCATTTGTATTATTGTGTATGAGGATTTCGGAGGGCCGAAGGCTCCCAATCTAAGGAATCCACATGATATAATGGTCAAAGGTTAGCAGAAGTAGGGGATTGATGACGTGGCAATCTGACCTGGCCTGACATAGAAGAGGACATACACAGCTGACATGCCTGATGATGTTAGCAATGACGCCGTTGTATGTGTCTAGCGTCGATTAACTTGTGAACAACATGCGTTTACCATGATTTGAAGCCCAAAGGGGTTGGGTGGGAAAAATTCCAAAAAAGTCCACGAAGTGTTATCATTTTCTCAAATAAAAACTTAAAGTGAATTTTGTTTCAAATAACGACATAAAATGCTCAAATTATTTCAAAGAATGATCTAACTGAATGTCATTTTTGTCCTTTACTTTTTGAATTTTTTTTCCTTTTTTTTTGTCTTGTCTTTTCTTTTTTCTATTCTTTTCTTTTTTTATTTTCTTTTTTCTCCCTTCCCCTCCCCTCTTCTCCCTAGGCCATCGCTAGCCTCAGGCCATTTTCGCTTGGGCAGCATCCTATTGGCTTGTGAAGCCAAAATATATCGTTAAGATTTCTTTTTGTCTTTTATTCTTTCCTTTTCTTCTAGGTTAAAAGATACACATTATATATTATGGATATATAGGTTGTAACCGTCAGAAGATGAGAGCAGATAAAAGAGCAGATAGAAAGCGCAAAAGAAAATAGCAGATAAAACGCGCGAAGTAGCGAATAGAGAGAAAAAGAAAGAGAGAGGCCGTGACGCCATTATTGAGTGTTCTTGTTTTCTTTTTGCTTTGATCTTGTGAGAAGATCGTCAGTTGTATTCCTACTTTTCTCAAAAATTAGTGGATTCACAGAGTGACTCTGCGCGAAGACATAGCCCAGGTTTGGGTGAACTTCGATAAAAAATTATCTGGTGTGTTCTTCTGATTCTGTTCTTTTATTATTATATTCTGCTAGTGCATATTGTTTGCTTGGGTTATTTTTCTGGAATTGGCGCACGATTCCTATCAATTGGTATCAGAGTTGATGGTTGATGCCCCATGGGATTACTAAGCGGGCCAAAGGTAGACTTCATGGTTATGAAGTTGAGTTATTCAACTTGAGATAAGTTGATGCAAAAGGATACCTAAATTAAGAGGGATTGGACCGAACTTAACACTGAGCTCACACGTGAGAGGGAGATTGTTAGGATACACGTGTAAGTGAGTTGTGTTAAAAGTTAAAGAAATCTCATATTGGAGAATCGAAGTGGTGTAGAGCAGTTAATATATCTACGTTGGCCCATAACTCATCAGCTTAAGTTTTTGAGTAAATGTGGGTTTGATTGGATCCTCTTGGCAATGTCCCCTGATTAAGTTGTGGGAATCAAAGTGGTGTAGAGCATTTAATATATTTACGTTGGCCCCACAACTCATCAGCTTGAGCTTTTGAGTGAAGGTGGGTTTGACTGGATATGTTAATGGGCTCGAATATGGGCTCTCTCTTGGTGATCTTCCCAGGTTAAGGTATCGGACTTCTGCTGCGCAATTCCATCAACTGGTATCAGAGCCTAGGTTGGCTAATCGAGAACATTGATGATTTTTCGGTGACGTTCAATTAAAAGCAAATGATAAGGCAGAAGATAAAATTAGAATCGATAAGTTCGAGAGGTGGGATTTCAGATGGTGGAAACTCCAAATAGAGGACTATCTTTTTTAGAAAGATCTCTATACTTCATTTGAAGGTTGAAAACCTGAACTTGCGGAAGTAGATCCAACAGCAGAATATGATGGAAAATTCTTGATTGAAAATCGTTAGGTGCGATTCGTCTAGGTTTGATGAAAAAGACAGGATACCACATTGCGAAAGCGAAGACTACAAAAGAAACTATGGATATTTTAACAAATATCTATGAGAAGCCATCCACATCAAATCAGATATTTGTGCCAAAAAAGTTGGTTGATATGAAATTATCTGACAGAGATTCTGTTACAAAGCATACTAACATTTTTACACAGGTTACAGACCAGTTAGAATCTGTAGGCATAAATCTAGATATGAAGTTACAAGCTTTATTATTTCTATGTTCTCTTCCAAAAAGCTACAACACCATTGTATAGGGAATTTCGAGCACCATGAAGGATGATTTGACTATAGATGATGTTGTGAACAGTATCATGGATGAAGAGATGCGAAGAAAGTCTCAGGTGGAGATAATTTTTGGTCATCTGCTCTTTAACGGCACTAGCAGTGGAGAACTGTGAAAGAAATAAAAGCAAAGAAAAATTCAACGAACGCGGTAGGTCACAATCCAGGGAGAAGAGAGAGGTTACAAAATATGAGTGATGATTTTGTCACCAAACATGACATTGTAGATTTTAGTGTGAAGCCTACAAAAAGAAGCTGCGAGATGATAATCAAGGAGCAGTTGTAGTAAGTGATGAACCTTTGCTAGAAAACTTGTATTTATCTGCAAGGTTTGACTTGACAACAGATTAGTGTTTTCTTAATTGTAGTGCTTCTTTTCATTGTACCTCACAAAGAAATATATTTGTTGATTATGCCAGTGGAGATTTTGGGCAAGTGGTTGTAGGAAATGGTCACATGTGTCCCATTGTAGGAAAATGCACTGTAGTTTTGAATATCTCAGGTGGCGGACGATTAATTTTGCGTGAAATCAAACATATTCTCAGGTTAAGAAAAATTTGGTTTCAACAAGCAAACATGACCAAGAAGGCATGGTGACAACTATTGAAGACAGGGAGTGGAAGATAACCTCAGGAGCAAGAGTAGTAGCAAAGGGAAAGCGTACATATACACTTTATCTTCTCCAGGGAGACAATATCAATAATATAGTTGCAACTATAGTGGCTATAAGTAATTTATCTACTCTTTGGTATTATCATTTGGGACATCTTGGTAAAAAAAGGTGTCAAGCAGTTAACATTCAACAAAGTTGCTTTCAAGTTTGCAGAAAGTTAAGTTAGATTTTTGTGATGGAAAACAAAAGACAATTAGTTTTCAATTAAATGTCCGATAGAATAAAAAGCAAAAATTAGAGTTGGTTCATACTAATGTGTGGGGATCGACTCAAAAGCTCTCTTATGATGGTAAGAGATATTTTGACACTTTTAATGATGATGCAACAAGAAAGACTTGGGTATATTCTCTCAAAGAAAAATCAGAAGTATTCTATGGTAGAAAAAGAAACTGGTTATCATATTAAAACTCTAAAATCTGATAATGGTTGTGAATACACGAGTAATGAATTTGTAGAATATTTGAGCCAAGAAGACATACATGGGTTAAAGACTGTTTCTAGAACCCCTCATGAGAACAGTGTAGCTGAGAAGATGAATAGCACTATTTTGAAGTGTGCAAAATGCATGAGACTACATGCAGGCCTCTCACTATATTGATGGGCTGCTATAGTTGATACAGCTGTATATTTGATTAACAGGAGCCAATCTAGTGCGCTGGATGGAGGAGCACGGCAAGAGCAGTAGTCAAGTAAAAATGTCAATTATTCATATCTAAAAGTTTTTGGTTGTATTGCATATGTTTTGATTGACAGAGAGGACAAAAAAAAAAAGCTTGATGCTAAGTCCCAGAAGTGCATCTTTATTGGATATGGCGGCGATGAATATGGATATAGGCTTTGAGATTATGAGAATAACAAAGTCATTCGTAGTCGAAATGTGGTATTCTATAAAGAAAACATGTAAAAGGATCGTCAGATAGAGCATGAGACGGCAATAGAACTATAATATATTGAGTTGGACACAATTCCTGTGAAGATAATTCCAACAGATTAAAGTACACCTGAAGAGGAGGTTCAAAATGAACATATTACTAATGAGCAAGCAGTTCAAGAGGAATGCGGTGATCTGAAACAAGCTCGTAACCCTGAATTAACTATTTTGAGAAGATCTACACGTGTGAGAAAATCCAAGGTAATTTTTTATGATTCAACTAATATTGTTCTGAGCCATATCTTATATACAGATTCGGGAGAGCCGGAGGCTTATGATGAGGCAAAGAAAGACACGTCTCATATGTAGCGAGAACATGCTATGAAAGACGAGATGAGCTCGTTAATTTAGAACAAAACTTGGGAGTTGGCTAAGTTGCCCACAGGTAAAAAAGCTTTGCTAAACAAGTGGGTATAAAGGATAAAAAATGAAGCTGATGGTAGTATCAGATACAAGGCGAGACTTGTAATGAATGGTTTTTCTAAAAAAGAAGGGATCGACTATTCCGAGATATTTTCACCAGTAGTGAAGATAACGTCAGTTAGAGTTTTGCTGAGTATAGATGCAATGGAGGATCTTCATTTGGAACAGTTAGATGTAAAAACGATGTCTTTACATGGTGATTTAGATGAAGAATTATGCATAGCGCAACCTAGAGGCTTTGAAGTCAAAGGTAAAGAACACATGGTATGTCGCTTTTAGAAAAGCTTGTATGGCTTGAAACAAACTCCGTGATAATGGTATTTAAAATTTGATAGTTTTATGGAAGAAAAAGGATTTGCACACTATAAGATTGATCATTATGTTTATTTTCGAAAGTATAACGATGATGATATTGTATATCTCTCTTTATATGTTGATGACATGCTAGTGGCTAATTTTAATATGAAGAGAATCATAGAAGTAAAGAAGATGTTAGCAGGGCAATTTGCTATAAAAGACTTGGGAGAGGCCAATAAAAATTTAGACATGAAAATCATCAGGGACAGAAAAAATAAGAAACTATAGTTATCGCAGGAAAACTATGTGAACAAGGTGTTGAAAAGATTCAACATGAACGAGGCAAAACCGGTTACTACTTCTCTAGCGGGTCACTTCAAACTTTCCAAGGATATGTTTCCGAGTACTTAAGTATTAAAAGATGAGATGGCAACAGTGTCGTATACGTCAGCAGTTGGAAGTTTGATGTATATTATGATAAGACCGAGACCACACATTGCACAGGCGGTAGGAGTTGTTAGTCGATATTTGCAGAACCCAAGCAAAAAGTATTGGAATGTAGTAAACTGGATATAGAGATATCTAGCAAGTACATCAAATTACTCTCTTTGCTATAGAGATACATCTCTAGAATTACAGAGTTATGTATATGCAGATCACTCGGGTGATTGAGATAGTGGTAAGAGTACCACTTGATATGTCTTTATGGTTGTAGGTATAACAGTGAGTTGTGTATCTCAATTACAGAAAATAGTGGCTCTATCGACGATAGAAGTAGAGTGTGTGGCGATCATGGAAGCCTCTAAGGAAATCATGTGGTTACAAGATTATATGGAGGAGCTACATCGAAAGCTGCTAGTGAGTACACTGTAGAGTGATAGTCAAAGTGCGGTGCACTTAACAAAGAATGCAACTTGTCACTCAAGGACTAGACATATCAAGAAACGTTATCACTTCATTAAGTAAGCATTGAAAGATAACGAGTTAAAACTACAAAAGATTAATGGCTCAAAGAATCCAGCTGACATGTTTACCAAGGTAGTAGACAAAGAGAAGCACACTTTCTGTACTACTACTATTGGTATTACTCCATGTTAATTGATGATGAGTATCGCAGAGGCACAAGTTTTAGCTGCTAGTTTTTGAAGAGGATGGATGCAAAATTACTTGATGCATCAGATATATTTGTTTTCAAGTGAAAAATTGTTAGATTGTGAAGCCAAAATATATCATTAAGATTTCTTTTTGTCTTTTTGTCTTTTCTTTTCTTCTAGGTTAAAAGATACACCTTATTTATTAGGGATATATAGGTTATAATCGTCAGAAGATAAGGGCAGATAGAAAGCGCAGAAGAAAAGAGCAGATAGAATGTACGAAGTAGCGAATAGAGAGAAAAATAAAGAGAGAGGTCGTGACGGCATTTTTGAGTGTTCTCGTTTTCTTTTTGTTTCGATCTTGTGAGAATATCGTCAGTTGTATTTCTAATTTTCTCGACAACTAGTGGATTCGAAGAGTTCCTCTGCGCGGAAACGTAACCCAGGTTTGGGTGAACTTCGATAACAAATTCTCTAATGTGTTCTTCTGATTCTGTTCTTTTATTATTATATTCTGTCTGTGCGTATTATTTGTTTGGCTTATTTTTCTAGAATTGGGACATGATTCCTATCACATCGGGCTACCCTTGCCCAGGTCGACACCGGCGAGGGTGACCATGGCCATCTCTTGGATGAGCATGTCAGCGTATCCCGTTCAATTGCTGCAACCAACCCATCTCTTCTTCCTTGAATGCCTTCAAACTCTGGCGCTTCATGTGAGGCAAATCTTTCTCTATCAAAGCATCAACGTACTCGTGTACTCGGAAAGCTCTCGATTTTGCTACATATTGTGCCGATTAGTTGCGAACGTTTATTATGACGATGATGACGTCGGTGACTGTCGCTCAAATGGACCTGCCCACGGCCCCGAATTCAGACAGGCTTTAAAACTTCACCCTAGATCGCGTGCAAGAGATCAAAAGAGCTTTCTATTGCACTAGTGTTGCCCGATGCCTGGCTTCGTCGGCGTGTGGGCAACCCTCGTTAACTTGAACCCTCGCCCGACCATGTGACGGGAGGACTACCCTCACCAAATCTGGCAAGGGTCACACTTGCCCGCCCAGGGAGGACAGCTCTTGCCTAACGCTAGCCCGGGCAAGGATAGCTAGACGTCAGCTTAGGTGAGGCGATGCCAGCTCAGGCGACCCTATGGACGTTGATCTAGGAAGGGAGTGGAGTGGAAGAAAAATAAAAAGAAAAAAAAATAAAAAAGGCAAAAAAAAACCTAAATAGAAAAAGAAAAAATAAAAAAAAATCAAAAAAATAAAGGATAAAAATGCACTTTGATTAGGTCCTTTTTAAAAATAATTTGAGCATGTTGGTCCGTTATTTGAAACAGAGTTCTCTTTGGGCTTTTATTTGAGAAAATTATGACATTTCAGATATTTTTTTGGAATTCTCCTGGTTGGGTGGCATGCGAAGGCGCGGGCACCGGTGAATCGAGATACTGTTGCTAAGATCTAACTCGTCGGAGGACGACGAACCGAAGGTGGTATTTATATTGGAAAAGAAGCACCTAAAGGCGTCAAAATAACAATCGGCAACAGCGAGTTTGGTGGATCTAAGACGTGGCCGCGAGTAGTGGCGAGTAAGGCAGCTTTCGGCGGCCATCCGTCGCAAAATTCTAGTACTTGGCTTGTCTGAAGGCAAGGACTCTGATGGTGGTGTTCGTTTTTCAAGCCGAAGCAGCGGAAGCATGTCGGACAGCTACATTACATGAGATCATGGACTGGCAGAGAAACATGGCCGTTGTGGCTAGGGTTGTCACACAACAAACTTCATGGACGCATTCTGATATAACAATAGATTATATTCAATATTGTCCTTGAACTCGAGTTAATGGAAGGATAATATTGAATATTTTCATATGATTTTTAGATTAATTAGAACATGCGCCAAAAGTCCAAGGAGCACATTAAACAAATTACAAGCTTATGAATCACACTGCACATTAATTAAAGTTCATAAATCACATTATATATTAGTTCAAAATTTATAGATCATTTGTATCCTTACTCCTTTCTGTTGCCGCTGACTTGGCGCCACATCAACCTCGCTAGGCATGGGAAATATCTATCGGAAGCTATTATCTGTGATCACTCAAAAGATTGCACGGGCAATATGCTGGACCCAACACGACCACACAATGCATCTTCTTGCACGCGCATCACCATGAGAGGAATAAGCCCACATCTTACCCGCAAGCCAACACATGCATCATCTCTCTTCACCACCTTTGGTCAACCACTTTCCAAAGCCTCGAACCATGCACGCATATTTTTCGAAGCGAATCTGCCCTAAAAAGTCCCCAAATCAAAGCTCCCACACTAAAATCCCAAACCCACCTTTTCACACGAAAAGAAGTTTGACAAAGTCTTCTCTCTCTACGATTATAAAGTCAAGTCTTTTCACCTTAGCAACTTAGAAACTCAAAAGAAATCAATTGTACAGTGGATATGCAACGTAGTAGCTACAAGCTAGCTAGTGGGCTTTTTGGTCCCAAAAGTGAAAGTGGCCTTTTTTGAACATCTAGTATTTTTGGGATTTATTTACTTTTGTACTAATCACAAAATTACTATCAAGATTCCGGATTTAATTGTCATGCACCAGTAACTAATAATACCTTTCTCAAATATTTTTTAATAATCAGTTATTTGGCTATCGTATTATACCGTAATTATTACATCGTCAGATAAATTAGAATGAAAATAATCACTCAAATTATAAATGTATATTAAAATGGTTATGCTCCTCATGCTGAAATGATGGACCAGGACCATGATTGGACCCCACTCTTACATGAATTGTGATTGTGCCCTCATCAAACCACCACAAGGAGGTCCCACACTAGGTTAGCATTATCTAGGATGTGCCCCAACTTCCTGGCAACACAAGGAGCCAATTCTTGATCTGGGGTTTCAATATTCCATCTCGCCTTGTGATTATTTTAGCCTGTAGAGACATGGGAGTCCCCACATGGTCCTTGCTTTGAGGGACATTGGCAATTCTTGTTGGAATTGGACCAAAAAAGCCTTTTAGCCGCCAAGCATGCTTGCACGCGCACAATTCCCACACATGTGTGTGTATAACAGATTGATACGCACATTTAGACATTTCTATGGCCCTATAGCTAGTTGATCTTTTGGGGGCACTAATGAACAATCCTGAGTGCTACTGTTCCATGCGCACCCAACCTTTTTTTTTTTTTGCTAAAATCGTGGATGGAACCCACTTTTCTAGTCTTGTTTTGGGAAATGCCAACATTAAAGATTTGCATGGCTATTTTCCATAAATATGAGAAAGCGTGACATCTTCCTCTCTCCACCAAGATCCTCTTGTGATGCCGATTAATTTACCTACCCATTATGATGAGACGAGGGACTGTGGCGACTCGATAGGATTGATCCGGTGTTGCAAGAGGTCAAGACACCCGGTGTAGATAACAAAGAAAGTAACTAAATGCATGCTTTACCTAAATTTGTAATTTTTTATTGAGAAAAGAATTCAATGGAAACAAATAAGTTGAACGAGGGAACAGCTTCACATTGCATAATGACTTGAGGCAAATTTAGAAACCAATTTTTTCTTTTCGGGGAAGGGGTATTTGCCCATATCAGATATAAATTTCTTAACTCAGCAAGTCCTTTGACAGAACTTCTTAATTCACCAAGTCCTTTTGTGTATCTAAGATTTAAACTTAAGACAATCAAATGCCTCAAAAGGCTGTTGATGTAGCCACTTTTTCATTGACTTGAATCGACATCAACTGGCTGGAGTGGAGAAGACATATCTGAATGGGACTCAAACGGAACATGTCGAGTCACAAATCATCAAAAAGCATTGAAAGCAAAGTACATTTGGACCAAAGAAATGCCTTTGAAAACAAATGATGCCTTATCATGGCAATTTGGATAAGTATGCTACTTTATTATACATATGCTAGCAACATGTTCATGCATGGATATAGTTTGGTCCCTTTCAAACTTCTCCCTGGAACTTCACTAGTAATTACATCTTCACATGGGATGATCATTAGTCAAATTGGTCCAAGTAAGGTAGCAATCTCTTTATTGAACTTAAGTCACGTCTCATAATTATTAGTACCATCTCATATAGACAGTTGTTTGAGATCGCAAGTTCTTAAAAGAGTAGGGCGAGTAAACTCTACGTGAATTCCATATTAGGGTATTGAAAATGTAGAAGTAAACCAATTCCGATTGCATTCAAGATCTAACCCCCTTAAACTATCAGCTCGATAGAGTATTTAAATGCCAGAAAGAGTTAAGACAACTACTACTATTTTTCTTGTTTTAGGAAAAAATTGCCATCTCTTGATTAACATGCTTCCTAACTTGAGTTCTCCAACTCATTACATAATTCCTCCATTTTGAGTTCCCACCAAAGTAATGTGTCGATGCAGATTCTCTGCTCTCTCTCTCTCTCTCTCTCTTAACTTTCGGATAGCATATGTTGTGCCAACATTTGGCTCGACTATTCCTATATGAGTGCACACAAACTATCCAGTCCATATGCACCCGACAAGGCTCCGATAGGCAGGACCCTCGTTCTACTATGAGCGAAAGACATCATGATTCGAACACACCATCCACCATCATCCAATCAAGTGCGTAATTGCTTAGCCAATCCTTTCCACAATATTCGAATTCTCCGATTCGTAAACTAGGATCAAGCTACTTGTGTTTTTCTCTGTAGTCTTATTTTGATTAAGGGTGTCAGTCTTGGTGGGGGCCCCAACATGGGCAATTCAGAGTGGAACCAAAACGTTTTAGAACAAAGAGATGTGAAATGAATGAATCTACTCGAAGGAGCTCCCACATGAATCATGTATGACTCGCACTGTGCCAAAAGGTTTTGATCCAAACAAGGCATGTTTGGGGAGGGCAAGCTCTAAAGTGCACATAATAGCCTTTGTCCCCACAAAACCAGTACGCACACCCCCACACTCCTTCACATTACCTGGGGAGTGACCAAATAATTTCATTTTCCTCGAGCCCTTCAAGGGGGGAAATTAGAAAAAAAAAACAAAAAACAAAATCTATCTCGATTGGCATGCCACATCATGCCTCAAGCTATGCATGCTTCATCTCGAAAGGGAAAAGGAATGAAAGAACTAGGTTAAGGAAAATAAACGAATGGCAAACTCTCTCTGCCAATTGATCCACGACAGACATCATTCTTCCCGGTGACCTGGACCCTTATCTTTAAACTCTGCTGTCTCATTGGCTCCCTTCCTCCAATTCCAATTGCAATTGCAATTGCCAATGGGTGTTCCTGTCCAAGGGTAAACGGCGTGTGAACTTCCAAATCTGATTTGCTACTTTACACCTCTCATATGCTTAGTTCTAGATAATGTTTCTATGACATGCCCTCTCTGTTTGACTATTTCATGAAGAAAGTTGTAATAAAGGGAAACAAAACCTTTGGTAGTCCTATTTGGCTCGAGTACGTCAGGCGTTAGATCTCAGCTGGTGACAATTTTATTGTATTTGTGATCTGTATACGATAGCCTTGAGTGCCGATCGGTATTGCTTACTAATCTGTCCATATTTATGCCTAAAAACTGTATCTAATTTGTGGGTTTCAAATAAACATTAATAATTACATTAGTTTTTTGGTTGACATTTTAACTATTGAAGAGGAAGACAAAATTTAAAATATTCTCTAACTGCAGAGATTTTGTAAACCTGATATTTTCTAAAATCCAAGATCCTTAGTGAATTTTACAAAATCTTATCTTTAGAAGGTTTGAATTTCCATGAGCTCTTGAGTGATAGGATGTGACATTCTGATTTCCAGTCGATTTCAGACTCATTAATAAGAAGTAAATCTGGAGACGTATTTCGATCGTATCTCGCTCGAATCTGATCAATTCGAGTAGGCTGACCAAAAAGGAAAGGCTAACGCGAGACAAGCTACGTGGACCTAGGAAACTCGGATAAGAAATGACGCTTTGACTATAAGCATTGTCGAGAGGATATTTAGAACCATAAAAAGGCCGATCTAAGAACGATTAAGGAATGCATTGCTAGTATTATACGATTGGAGCGCGGGTGATGCCGCTTAACTAATGTATAATTTGCAAGACTTTCCTAAATCGAACAGTGATGATCGAGACCATAGGAACTAGTGATAGACACTCGTAATTACATGACAACCAAAGTCGCCACGAATTGACGAGCCCTAAATGTGATATGAATCACAGGGTCAATATGCGTAACGTCCGCAAAAGCCGTCCGTCAGTTCGGGATTGGCTGGAACCACGTCTGATAAAGAAAACCATCAGAAACGAGTCTTGAAAATTGAAAATGGAAAATCAAGAATTTCAACATTATATTCGGATTGGCCGTCACCCTATCGAAGAATATTGGAACGAGAAAAACGACGATCTAGACATCGGGGGTGAAATTACTATTTTACCCCTCAAGCTTAAGCCTTGCCCATGCAATGAAGGAAGGGCATTTTGGTCTTTATCCCTTCTCCAAGGTTGCCGAAAATGTGAGTGAATATTGGCCATTGGATCAAGCATGAATGACATGTGGGACAAGTGTCAAGAGATAGACTAAAGAGTGGTCATGTCTACTATTGGCCACCTACCATTCAGCCATTGACCTTGAGTCTTGAATATAAGGCTTTTTCTCTCTCTCTCGACTCATTTTGGCTGGCCATAACACCCCCACTTCACCGAAACCTCTTCTTCTTCTTCTTCTTCTTCTTCCTTCTGCTTGCCGGCGACAGCTTCTGCCGCTCTCGTTCGGCCTTTCCGACGCCATCTTTCGGCCATCGCCTGGACTCTGGCCGACCACACCCTCCTAGCCCCACCTCTTGCCGACCTCCTCGAAGTGAAAGCATGATGATTGGACCACCGAGGAGCTCTGGCCAAGCATTTCCCCAGAAGCCGATGAAAACTGACCCAATCTGAGGTTGGCCGAGTTTCTGACTCCTTAGGAGGCCGAAATGTTGGAATCTTGAGGCCAAATTTTTTGAAGATCTAGGAGACATGTATATCAATCCGTGGTAAAAATTTGAGAATGATTTGATGAAATTTTGACCTCGAATAGGTCTTGTGAACTTTGAACAGAATCTGCTGGTTACTGACCTTGGAGGGTGAGGCGACTTTTGACCGGATTCCGGCAACGACTTGACTTCAAACTCTCAGTGAGACCCTTAGACCCTTAGATAGACATTTCAAGAGGTAGGATAGTGCTTAAATGATGGATTTGGAGGAGACTTAGGGCTAGATATACTCGGTTTACACAAAGCCGAACATAGCCTTGTTCGGTTCTATGCAAACCGAATCTGTGGGGGCTGATGATGGTTGATTGTGAACCTCAAATTTGTGATTTAAACATGCTAAGATGATGAGGACTATGTTATGGAGGTTTGTGGTTCATGGATTGGTGAATTGGATATGGAAATTGACGGAATGGTTGGAATTTTCTAGGTTGTGCGGTGAGATTGGTCTTGGACCATTGGAGGCCGAATCCTTGAGGGCAAAGAAGAGAATTTTTGTGGTATCAAACTCAAGGTAAGGGAATCCTATACTTAGGATAGGAAGATTGGACTCGATTGGGCGAGTCGGACGAGATTGAGATGATTTTCTTGAGGTGCTTAGTGTGATTGGTCTTTGTGAATGCCAAGAGAGTATAAATGATTCGAATAATTGCATATGCATGTCTCTTGAGTAATTGGTTACATTTGTTTGTGTATTGACTCGTTTCGCATGCCATGGATGTCTTGTTATGCATGAGATGTTTATGCACGAGATGCGCTGGACCTTGTGTGCATGAATTTGTGGTTGTGACATGGCGGAGACGAGTTAAGACCTTGAGGCGAATGAGACGCGGGGTGGAGAAAAGCCTGATGTGATCTAATCGCGGGCATGAAAAAAGCCTGATGCGATATAATCGCGGGCATGAGAAAAAAAAAAGCCTGATGCGATCTAATCGTATGTACGAGAAAAGAAAAGCCTGATGCGATCTAATCGCAGGCATGAGGAAGGCTTGATACGATCTAATCGCGGGCATGAGATTAGCTTGATACTATCTAATCGGGGGTATGAGAATGAGGCAGGCAAGAAGAGATGGTTGTGGCGAAGCTGTAGGACGAGGCGTGCATGATCATCTGAGTGTGTTATGATGTCATAGCTGCATGCCTGTCATCTGTGTGCCGCCATCTTCATTTGTATGTGCCTGTGTGTTTATGAGTTTGGAATTTTGGGATAGATGACTGCCTGAGTGGATGGTCGGCCTAACCTAGGGTTAGAACTCTTTTTTTAAGATGTGTATCTCACCTCTTTGGGGACCTCATTTTTACAGATCTTAGGCCTTGACGATGTGGCCTATTCGATTTGGAGACCCTAAGGAGATGACCTTGTATTTTGATGAGTTCCCTGACGGTCAGGGGACCATTTACGTGAGGAAGTGTACAGTTGTGTGGGTTGACGAGGGTAGCACGGACTGGAAGCCTCATCGGTATGAGGCTTGGTTTAGGAAAGTTGGGGATGTGTCGACTGAGCCGCTGAAGCCCCATGAGGTGCCCCAAGGAGTGATCCCTTATTGGTGCCACCCTGATAGGGACCAAGATCAGGCCGAGGGATCAGTAGTCAGTTCTAGGAACGGGCCGGAGAGGACCTCAACGCTGGAGTTTACTGAGGAGGATGAGGTCATTGTCCTGGAGGCGACCGAGGAGAATCTCGCAGAGCCGTCGCATGAGGAGATTATGGAGGATACTATTGAGGTTCGCTCCGAGACGTTCTCAAAGTACGAGCCGACGGAGGACGCTGAGTACACTGAGGACTCTAGCAACTCATCCTAGGAGACTCTAGTTGTAGCTTGATCTTTGGTGACGACCTGACCCTGTTCCTGTCGGATTTTAATGATGGTCCATTTTGTATGCTCACCCCGTCACCCCCCCTTGCTTTTCGGATTTTAGTAGTTCTGTACTTGTATGAACAAACGGTTATTGTGTACGATAATTTCTATGCTATCTAGATCCCACTTAATTTATATTTGTACGTAGGAGTTGCTTTATTACCGCTTTCGCATGCTTGATATATTTGTCATATCTCTCGGCTTAGATTGTGGATCTTGCGACCGCTAGAGATTATGTGATTTGTTTGCAGGGAGTCACGTGCTCGTGCCCGGGACGCTGGGCGTGACATGCCCGTCCGATTTGGTATCAAAGCAAGGTCAGCTCGATCCAAAGTTGGTTGAGGACTGGAGTAATAAGGGGGATTAAGTTGGGACAAGAACGAATAGCGAGACCTTAGGAGACTAGTTAAGATAAGGCCTGGGGTGCATAGTGTGTGACCTGATACTTATGATTGGTGTTTGATCTTGGCAGAGTTGTGGTAAGGCATGAAAGAGTTGAGTTCCCTGCTTAGGATTGAAGGTCATCCCTGGACCTTGGCTTATTTGATAGATGAAAGTGATTGGTTTTATTGAATCACTGGAGTGAATGGAACTGAGAAATGGCCATGGGCCATTTGTTGAAATGTTTCTAGAGTTTGTGGTATGGAGTACTGTTGAATTGTAACTGCTTCTGTTAAGGGTTAGTTAGTAGCTCTGGATTTGGATGATTGAGTGAGTTACTAACTCCTTGCTGAACTTGTAGTAGACCAGGTTCAGTAGAATGAAATAAGGATGAGCAACCCGTCTAAAAGGTCTGGAAGGTCAAGACGCGGAGCCTCTAGCTCGAGGCCACCTGTCGCAGAAGATCTAAAGATGGATGGCGTGCTGAAAGCACTGGAGAGAATCGGTAATCTTATTGACAGGCAAACCCAAGATCGGGACGCTGCCATAGCTCAGGCAGTAGGAGTTGCCATAGCTGCCGTCAATGCCAACAATGGCAACAATGGTGGCAATGAAAGCCAGAATGAACATGGCCAGGGCAATGAAGTTGTGAATGCCCAAGAAGAAATCGTCGTGGCCAGATAGATGGGCCAGCTAGTGGAGCAGTTCATAAATCTGAAGCCGACTTAATTCGATAGAACTAGAGATCTCGAGCTAGCACCCAAGTGGATCGAGAAGTTAGAAAAAGCTTTTGGAGTGTTGAGGTGCATGGATGAAGAGAAGGTATTGCTAGCAGTGTACCAGTTGGAGGGTACGGTGAATGATTGGTGGGCTGCCACCAAAGATGAAGTCTTCCCTGAAGGGACAACCTTAAACTGGGATGCTTTTAAGACCGCGTTCAACGACAAGTATTTTTCTGAGACGGCCAGGGAAAAGAAGCAGGTGGAATTCCTGCAGCTACGTCAGAACCAGCTGACGATAGATTAGTACGAGGTCTAATTCTCGAGGCTGTCGAGGTATGCACCTCGATCTGTAGAAGACCCTCAAGAGAAAGCAAGAAGATTTAGGGATTGTCTGAGGCCCGAGCTCCGTAGTCAGATGATCACTCTAAATCTGATGACCTATAAGGAGATCTATGAACGGAGCTAGATGATAGAATGGGACTTGAAAGAGAGAAACACCACAACTGGATCGAGATTCACATCATTTAGAGATAATTGCCAGATGGGCAAGAGGTCGATGACGGGTAATAGGCGTTTTGTGCCTCCCGTAAGGAAAAATATCGTGAAGCCGCCGAATCCCACAAACTGGAGCTGCCGCCTTTGTGGTAGGAGGCATGGGAATGGTCCATGCCCGATAAGGATCGGGGCTTGTTTTAAGTGTGATTAGCTGGGCCACCAGATAAGGACGTGCTCGAGTCAAGCTCCGACAAATCGACCTCAAGGGCAGAGACCGCAGGCTAGACCATCGACTGCTACTCCCCAGATCGAGCAGAATCGACCACCGGCATAGGGAAGGGTGAATGCAGTAGCTCGTAGAGAGGCGAAGGAAGCACCAGGTATGGTTTACTTATGCAACCAAGCTGCATACACATTGTTTGACCCTGGTGCCACACATTCATTTGTGTCTGCACAGTTTGCTCATTTGGTGGGTATGAAATTGAAACCATTGAATATGAATTTGCATATTGCCACTCCATTAAAGGATAATATATTGGTTTCGTTGGGCCGTGCTGGTTGTGCGATTGTGATTGGAGGGAGTAAAAAGAGTATTGACCTAGCTGTATTACCCATGTATGATTTTGACGTAATCATAGGAATGGATTTAGTGGGTAAGTAGGGGGCAGTAGTGGACTGTGGTAGTAAGATAATTCGATTTTATCCGAGAGGCCGCCCTAGCTTTGAATTGGTGGGAAGTCGAGGAGGAATCTCGATTCCCTTAGTCTCATCTCTAGAGGTGAATAAGTTGATGTCTGAAGGGTGTCAGGCATACCTAGTGGCAGTAAAGGACACGACTACCGAAAAGCCAAAGTTAGAGAGTATCCCAGTAGTGCGTGAATTTCCTAATGTGTTTCCCCAAGAGTTGCTAGGGTTACCACTAGAACGGGAAATAGAATTTATAATCGAGTTAACCCCCAAGACAGAACCGATCTCGAAAGCACCTTACAGGATGTCCCTAACAAAATTGAAGGAGTTAAAGGTGCAGATACAAGAGTTGCTAGATAAGGGATTTATCCGACCAAGTGCTTCACCGTGGGAAGCACCGGTGCTTATCATAAGGAAGAAGGATGGGTCTTTGCGTCTATGCATCGACTATCGACAGTTGAACCAAGTGACAGTGAAGAATAAATACCCACTGCCGAGGATTGACGATCTGTTTGATCAGTTGCAAGGAGCGGCGGTATTTTCGAAGATTGACCTGAGAACAGGGTATCACCAGTTGAGAATCAAGAAGGAAGACATACCTAAGACTGCCTTTAGGACGAGGTATGGCCATTATGAGTTTACGATGATGCCATTTGGTTTGACCAACGCTCCAGCTACATTCATTGACCTGATGTATCGAGTATTTAAGGAATTCCTGGACAGATTCGTCATAGTCTTTATTGACGGCATCTTGATTTACTCGAGGGGTAATGCAGAACACGAGGAGCACTTGAGAATTGTACTGCAGACCTTGAGGGAGCATTCGCTCTATGCGAAGTTGAGTAAATGCGAGTTTGGTTGAGCAGGGTAACATTTCTTGGTCATGTGGTGTCTGGTGAAGGAATCACAGTGGATCCTACGAAGATCGAGGCTGTGACAAATTGGCCTAGACCTACTACGGTCACTGAAGTCAGAAGTTTCTTGGGACTGGCGGGATACTACAAGCGTTTTGTGGAGAAATTCTCATCCATAGCCATCCCATTGACGTGGTTGACGAAGAAGGAAACGAGGTTTGAATGGACTGACAAATGTGAGAGGAGTTTCCAAGAGCTCAAACATAGGTTGACAACTGCGCCAATACTGACAATTCCATCAGGACCGGGAGGTTACAAGATATACAGCGACGCTTCACTGAAAGGATTAGGCAGTGTGTTGATGCAACACGGCAGAGTAGTAGCCTATGCATCTAGACAGCTGAGGCCACAAGAGATGAACTACCCAACTCATGACCTGGAGTTAGCGGCGATTGTATATGCTTTGAAGATTTGGAGACATTACCTATATGGCGAAAAATTTCAGATTTATACCGACCACCAGAGCTTAAAGTACCTATTTTCTCAGAAGGAGCTGAACATGAGGCAGTGTAGGTGGATGGAGCTGCTTAAGGATTATGATTGTGACATACTATATCACCTTGGGAAAGCAAACAATGTAGCGGATGCGCTGAGTCGGAAGTCAAGCATCACAAGTCTGCTGGTGAAAGGTTGGTCGATGATTGAGGATTTGAAAGACTCCGAGTTCAGATTAGAAGTTGATCAATTATCTAGCTTGATAGCTACGTTGAGGGTGGAACCTGAGATCTAGGAAGGAATAAAGGTCCTACAGTCTATGGACCTAGAGATTCAGAAGATCCTTGAGATGGATGCGACAAAGAGAAAACCCGAGTTTCAAGTGTCTGAGGACGGAATTCTAAAGTTTCGAGGATGATTATGTGTACCAAAGGATGAATGACTCATGGAAAGAATTTTATCAGAGGCTCATAGGAGCAATTACAGCATCCACCTTGGGAGTACGAAAATGTATCAAAATTTGCGACATCATTATTGGTGGAACGGGATGAAGGTAGACGTAGCAAGGTATGTGGCTAAGTGTTTGACGTGCCAGCAAGTGAAAGCGCAGCAATATAACCCTAGAGGACTATTACAGCCACTGGATATTCCGAAATGGAAGTGGGAGCATATAACTATGGATTTTGTAATGGGACTTCCAAGGAGCCAGTGAGATCACGACTCTATATGGGTTGTCGTGGACAGATTGACCAAGTCCGCACATTTCATCCCGGAGCGAAAGGACTTCACTATGGATAGGTATGCAGAGATGTACATGAGACAGATAGTGAGGCTGCACGGAGTGCCCGTGACGATTACCTCGGACAGAGATCTCAAATTCACGGCGAACTTTTGGAAAAGCTTGCAAGATGCCATGGGAACCCGACTGCAGTTTAGTACGGCGTATCATCCACAAATGGACGGGCAATCGAAAAGGACGATACAGACGCTTGAGGATATACTGCGAGCATGCGTCATTGATTTTAAAGTTGGATGGGAAGACCAGCTACATTTGGTAGAGTTTGCTTCTAATAACAGCTACCAGCAGAGCATCCAGATGGCACCATTCGAAGCACTCTATGGAAGAGCCTACAGAACCCCGATTTGCTGGGATGAGGTTGAAGAAAGGAGTATCACTGGCCTAGAATTGGTAGAGCAATCAGTGGAAGCAGTGAAGATAATTCGGGATAGACTGAGGACAACACAGAGTCGTCAGAAGAGCTATGCTGATAAGCGGCGCAAGCCCTTGGAGTTTCAAGTGGGCGATCACTTCTTCCTCAAGGTATTGCCGATGAGAGGACTATCGCAATTCGGAAAGAAGGGGAAGCTGAGCCCAAGGTATGTAGGCCCATTTGAGATACCAGTGCGGATTGGAACCTTAGCCTATAGGCTTGCCCTACCGCCTAATCTATCCCAGGTGCATAATGTATTCCATGTGTCGATGTTGCGAAGGTATAAACCAGATCCGACACATGTGCTGGATTATGAGACCATAGAAGTGGACGACCGAGTGTCTTACGTGGAGAGGCCAATAAGGATCGAGGACTGGAATGAGCAAATCCTCAGGAATAAGAAGATTCCACTAGTCAAGGTAGTATGGGAGCACCATGGAACTAAAGGCGCCACTTGGGAGAGTGAAGAGACGATAAGGCGACAACACCCCATTCATTTGAGTAATTAAGTATAATGTAAATTTCGAGGACGAAATTTTTGTAAGGGAGAAGAGTTGTGACATTCTGATTTAGAGTCGATTTCAGACACATTAATGAGAAGAAAATATGGAGACGTATTTCAGTCGTATCTCGCTCGAATCTGATCAATTCGAATAGGCTGACCAAAAGGGAAAGGCTAACGTGAGACAAGGTACGTAGACCTAGGAAACTCGAATAAGAAATGGCGCTTTGACCATAAGGATTGTTGAGGGGATATTTAGAACCATAAAAAGGTCGATCTAAGAACGATTAAGGAATGCATTTGCTAGTCGCTTAACCAATGCATAATTTACAAGACTTTCCTAAATCGAATAGTGACGATCGAGATCATAGGAGCTAGTGATAGACTATCGCAATTACATGACAATCAAAGTCGCCACAAATTGACGAGCCCTAAATGTGATATGAATCACAGGGTCGATACGTGTAACGTCTACAAAAGCCACCCGTCGGTTCGGGATAGGCTAGAACCATGTCTGATAGAGAAAACCATCAAAAACGACTCTTGAAAATTGAAAATGAAGAATCAATAATTCCAACGTTATATTCGGATTGGCCGTCGCTCTATCGAAGAATATTGGAACGAGAAAAATAACGTTTTGGACATCAGGGTAAAATTACCATTTTGCCCCTCAAGCTTAAGCCTTGCCCATGCAATGAAGGAAGGAAATTTTGGTCTTTATCCCTCCCCCCAGGCTGCTGAAAAAGTGAGTGAATATTGACCATTGGATCAAGCATGAATGACATGTGGGATAAGTGTCAAGAGATGGACTAAAGAGTGGTCATGTCCACTATTGGCGACCTACCATTCAACCATTGACCTTGAGTCTTGAATATAAGGTTTTTTCTCTCTCTCTCACCTTACTTTGGCTGGCCATAACACCGGTGACATTCTGATTTCCTGTCAATTTCGGGTTCATTGATGAGAAGAGTATATCTAGAGATGTGCTTCAGTCGTATTCCGTTCGAAACTGATCAATTCGAGTAGGCTGACCAAAAGGGAAAGGCTAACGCGAGGCGAGGTACGTGGATCTAGGAAACTCAGATAGGAAATGACACTTTGACCATAAGGATTGTCGAGGGAACTAGCGATAGAACCTCACAATTACATGACAACCAAAGTCACCACGAATTGCCGAGCCCTAAACGTGATATGAATCACAGGGTCGATACGCGTAACGTCTACAAAAGCCGCCTATCGGTTTGAGATAGGCTGAAATCACGTCAGATAGAGAAAACTATCAGAGACGAGTCCTGAAAAGTTTGAATTGGAAAATCAAGAATTCCAACTTTATTTAGATTGGCCATCGCCCCATCGATGAATTTCGGAGCGAGAAAAACGACGTTCTGAACGTCGGGGGCAAAATGACCATTTTGCCCTTCAAGTCTAAGACTTTACCTTCGCAATTGAAGAAGGGCATTTTGGACATTAAACCACCTTGTGGCTGCCGAAAATGAAGAGTGAATGGTGGCCATTGGATCAGCTAGGAAAGGCAAGTGGACATGTGTCAATGGATGGGCAAGAGAGAACTCTTGTCTACTTTTGGTCAACTACCATTCAAAGCCTTGACCATGGACTTTGAATATAACCCTCCTTTACTCTCTCTCTACTCATTTTCGTCCATTTCACCCAAGAGAACACCGAGCCTTCTTCATCTTCATCTTTCTTCTTGCTGCCCGCCGAACAGCTTCTGGACGCCTCCTTCGCCAGCCACAACGGTAACTTCTGGCCATCATCTGACTGCCGACCAACTACACACCCCTAGACCCATGTCTTTCCGACCTCCTCGAAGTGGAATCAAGTCATTTGGAGCACTAAAGAGCTCCGGGCAAGAGATTTCCCGAGAGCCGATAGAATCGGAGCAAACATGAGGTAGGTCCGGTTCTTAGCCCTTTTGATGGCTGAATTCTTAGCGTTTTAGGCTCAAATTTTGTGAAGACTCAGTAGACATATGTAGGATTCTGTGGTAAAAATTGAGGCTCCATTTGATAAGAATTTGACCATGAACTGGCCTTGTGAACTTTGCCTAGAATCTGCCGGTAAACTGACTCGGACGGTCTGGCGAGTTCAACGGGAATCCGGCTACCATTTAACTTCAAATCTTCGGTAAGCCTCCCAAATTCTTAGGTAGACATGTTAAGGAGTAGGATAGAATTTAAATGTTGAAATCGAAGTAGGTTTAGGACAGGTTAGCCCCGGTTTGTACAGAACCGAGTAGGATCGGTTCGGTGCCAGGCCAAACCGAATCTGTGGAAGGCTGAGTGTGGATGGTTTGAGCTGCAAATTGATATTTACGATGTGGTGAGATGATGAGGGTTATGTTAAGAATGATTAGGGTTAATGAATTGAGGAATTGGACTTGAAAATTGACAAATCGGATGAATATTCTAGGTTGCGCGGCAAATTGACCCTTGGATTTGGGTTGGCCGAAACCTTGAGGGCTTAAAAGGAAGAGTTTTGTGTTGTCAAGCTCGAGGTAAGGGAATTCCTAACCTTATGCTAGGAAGATTGGACTCAATTGGGTGAGTCTAAGGTTGAATCGGATGAATTATGAGAATTTGTTCAAGTAGGTAACTTGGTTGTATCCTAAGATGTTATAGGATGGTTGTGTATCACATTATCTATGCTTGAGTCGTTTGCCATGTCTGGATATCATTTGATTTGCTTTGCATGCCATGAGTGTCAATTGTGCTTGAGTTGCACCCGTTTTTGTATGTGAAATGAAGTAAGGTAATATGGCATGAGCATAACATGGTGAGGCCTTGAGGCGTGTGAGATGCGGAGTGGGAGATGGATACCCTGATGCGACGAGATCGCGGGGTGGAGTTGACATTGAGTGGCGCCCTGATGCAATGAAATCGAGGGGTTGAGTTGGCCATGGTCCTAATGCGAATTATTCGCGGGACGGAGAGGCCCTGAGGCGTATGAGACGCGGGCAGGAGATGTATGCCCTGATGCGACGAGATTGCGGGTGGAGTTGATGATGTGTGGCACCTTGATGCGACGAGATCGCTGGGTTGAGATGGCCACGGTCCTGATGTGAACTATTTGAGGGACGGAGGTATGAGAATACCTTGATGCGACAAGATCGCGGGGTAGAGTTGATGTTGCGTGGCGCCCCGATACGACGAGATCGCGGGGTTGAGATAGCACTGTCCTGACGCAAACTATTCGCGGGACGAAATTTATGAGATGTTGATGTTGCTTGGAGATTCATCGGAACCTGATGCGTTTACGCGGGTTGCCGATGACGGTCCGATTTGCGGACCGAGCTTGATGCGATTATCGCGGGCTGAAAATTGAGGCAGGCAGGAGGAGATGGCTGTGGTGAGATGGCATGTTGTTGTTTTATTGATTTGTATTGGATATGTCTATGAGTTTATGAGTTTCAACTATTGGATATATAACTGCTTGAGTGGACGGTCGGCCTAACCTAGGGTTAGGATCCACCTTACTGAGATTTATATCTCACCCCAGTGGGGGCTTCATTTTTCAGGTTCCAAGTGAAGGTAGCGCGAGCTTGCCAAGGATCGGCATTGAAGAGATAGTGGACCAATCGTATTTAGATTGGATTTGCCTTTTAAATTAGGGCTTGTACTTCGATTTGGTGAATTAGGAATTGATCTTTTAGTAATTGGTTAATGTAACTTGATGTGCCCTTGTGTCCTAAGTCATCGGGTATTGTTGTATTTAAGAGGATGGAGATGGCATCGTTTCCGCATGCGTGTTCCTTCCAGTATAAAGAATATTGGCCATTGGATCCTGGACCTTGAATAAGAAATGGCTTGGTGGGATGTACGCGTACTCGCCGGGTTCGGGGCGTGGCATCCCCGCTTGTTTGGTATCAAAGCAAGGTCAGCTCGATCCAATGTGATTGAGATTTGAAGTGATAAGGAGCGATGACTTGAGGACAATTAGATATTGAGGCCTATAGGACTAAGCATGGATTTTGAGGTAGTAATTGTGCTCGAGGATAGCAGAAAATTGCTTATGAATGAAGGGTCAATTGAGGTGTATGATTGTGATCTTGATTTGTCAATAACCCAATTTGAGGAGTACGAATTACAAAGAGGCAGCTGACATTAGTGGATTCAGTCTTGAATCGCATGATACCTTGGTGATCTAGCTATCAATTGCTATTGTCATCCTTGAATGATATGAGATGATACAAATACAATGAGTATTTGAACTGAGGATCAGTTGTGATCGGATGCATAAGGATTTGATTGGAATGTTGATTGGACTTGAGATATATAATGGAATATAGACAAGTGATCTGTGGGGTATGACGGTTATCGGTGGAATTAGAACTCTTGAATGGATAGGAATTGATCTGAAGGTGCTTTAGATATGACAAGTGGTGGGGACAGTCATGCTATGCTTGAGTTGTGGTTATGAAAGGCAAGTTGATGAGGGTGCATGCAGCGACTTATCGCTGTTGAATTTAATAAACCGTCGCTTGGTATAGGACAAGTTGATGGGATACCTATAAGCTGTAATGAAACATGGTATGGGACATGTGGAACGGGGCTTTCTCCGTAAATATATGACTTGGGACAACCTGCAACACACATGTCTGATGAGGGCGGGGAGTGATCGTCGGGACGGAAAGGTTCGAACAAGGAGCGACTCTTGGCAAGCTTCTAAGATGGCAAGAGGCGGGAATGACCCACGTCATAACTTGAAAGGGAAAGTCTAGGTATCAAGTTGAGTCCAATTGTGGATAAGGGATGTGCGGCATGGGATTGATTCTCATCAAGAATGATCGAAAGTGGCATGACATGTATAATGACACCTATGAGCGGCATGGTTAAAAGCTTTGTGCTTGGCGATGTATACCGTTTGAAAAAGAAAACTGATGTTTGTGATTGGCCTAGTGGCGTGTTTTAGAACTAGCGTCATGTGACTATCTTGGCCAAGATATAACTGAGAAGTTAGACGACATATGGGTTTATACCCTTGGAACCGAGGCATGTTGAGATGGGATAGTCTGTTGTGACTATGCTAGAGTGGCGGATGCCTTTAGGCCTAAAATATGAGCTTTTGATCCAGTGAACCGCTATCTAGAGCACTTGATTGGTAGTTGCCCAGTTGAGGCTAGCCCAGTAGTGGCCGTCAGTTGAGAAGTTGCCTCGTTAAGGCTAGCTTGAGGAACGATTACTGATCAAGGATGATTTGGGATCCTCAAATAATTGGCGATTAATTGAGAATTGCCCAAGAACCATTAGAGGGTTGGTTGATGGTGAAAGATATTGAGGTGAGCAGCCTGAGACTGATAGACTTGAGTAGGTGATTTGAGTCTTGAATTCTTGGAGGGAATCATAGTGGTTCAAGTGATATGAGAACCTGATAAGATTGAAGGACCAAAGCATGGTCGCTAGAGTAGCACTTGGCTTGCGTATGTGAGATACGAAAAGATCCAAGAATTAAGATGGATCATGAGAAATGAGCAAAGATAAGTAACCAGAACGGGAAAACCAGCAGAGCAATTGACTCGAGTTTGTGAACTACATGGGACCCAGTAGTTGAATGGGTCGCAAGAACCTTGAATAGAAATGAGAAATTTCTATGGGTAGGCGAGCTAAAAAGGGGCTGCCATTGTTACCCAAGTCACTGAGACGACTTGTGCTGACAGTTAAAGTGATGAAAGTCACGAAGAAGGTGACTTTGAGTAAGTCTTTTCGAAATTGAAGATGTGGGTAGAACCATGAGAGCTTGGGAAAGCTTGTAAGATTATGTATAAGGCTGAAATTGATTGAGTCAGGTAGAGGGATGAGATTCGAAATTTTCTCCCTCTGGATTAAGGGTTTTGTGAGAAAACCTCAGAGATTTTAGGTGCACTAAAGAAGGAAAGTGACCCTAGCAGTACTAGCCCTAAGAGACTATTGAGGATTGGATAAAGGTCACTAGAGGAAGGATTTCCTCGAAGGCATGAGATCTGCCTAGCCAACTTCTGTTGAGTTGTTCGATGGGAAGTATCGTCTTGGGATTGCTTGAGAACAAGGGTTGTTTGGATCCTAACACTTTTGCAAGGATCATAAGATGATCGACCAGTGTGAGACAGAGTTCTCAAGATCACGTAAGCATATGGTAAAAGTGGTCAAAGACCCTTGAATAAGATGAGTAAGTTCCTGAGTGGATTGGAACTTGAGAACCACATGATTGGTTATTATTCCTGATTTTGAGGAATGGTGACAGGACTCAGCAAAAGAGAAGAATGATCGAGAGACTTACGAATAAAGAGAACTCTTGCTCATGGAATACGAGCAAAGAGATGTTCATTATGGGTATAGAACGTGCCTACAAGAAATGGCCGATTACCTGGGCGTAAGACACATAGTGGAAAGTGAGTAGTAATTCTTTTCCTATTATGGATGAGGTCAAGGAAGAATCGGCATACCAATTTGCCTGGAGTTAATGATTTCCTGGGATCGGTTGATTGAATTGAAACCATGAGGAATGAAATCATGAGTTGCTAATCCCTAAAGAATGGAGCATTGTTCTTAAAGGGCGATTGAACCATGGATTGATCATTGACGAAAAGAAAATTGAATAGACTTGATAGTCTTGATTGTTTGTAATTCCAATGAATGGTTGAATAAGCGAAAAGAGCGCTTAGAGTGTAAATACAAAGTGATTCGAGAACGTAGAATTGAGTATTCGACATGGGGATTTGTGAGACCCAAGGACGGACAGATATTGCCACTTGAGATGACGGAGTTATGGGAAAGATAATGTGAAGGCATGGTGACATTTGAATCCTAGAGTAAAGGTATCGCCATTGGCGCAAACTCCAAGGGTGTCGTCCTATGGAATGGGAAGGACCAGGTGAATTTGAAGTGAGAGAATGTCACGGAAGTGTATAGTTTCCTTCATAGGGTAAGGTACCCTAGTATGTAAGGAAGAAGAACTTCTAAATTGACTTAGTATCATGATTGAGCGTCTATACCGAGAAAGAGGACGCAGAACTTGAACGACTATTGGAAGTGAAGTCAGAGAGACAGTCTTTTGGACAATATTGAATTCCAGGATGACGTTGACGTTCAGTAGAACGAACAGAATTGGGATAAGGTTGCCTTAGCGAGTATGAAACTCAGAGGCTAACACTAATGCTTCTCGAGAAGAAAAATCACAAGAATAAACAAAATGTCGTGCGGTCCTAGAGGAGACCCGTGATGATAGAGAGCCAAGGTCTGAGCTCAAGCGAGAAGTGCGAGGAATAGTTTGGAAGATTCGACATCTTGCGGAAGGAAGTTGATAATCGCCAAACTAAGTGCCCAAGGAATGATTGAGTTGGTCATTACCGTCTTAAGAGGCGATGATTGAACTCGTGTAAGGAACCATGAGAAACATGAACAGTTTTTGAGAGTGTCATATGGGCTCTAAGGAAATGTCTATTGCATGCTAAATGTGAAAAACGCAAGTTATGGACCTGATGAAGTAAGATTCACGCATCGGAATAAGTGATAGATCCTTTGAGGATTGAAATAAATGATGAATCGACTAGGGTCGATGTGAGTTGCGGAAAGTGCAAGCTCCTTGGGACTGATGAGTGGCAATAGACGGACCATTGAAAGACTCCCTACAAGAGTTATTCCACTGGTGATATGGGCTAAGGACGAGTCGTGACACGAATGGGTGAATGAAAATGAAAAGAGTTTTCGAGGACTCGAGTTAAGCTAATGACTGCGCTGTCTATGACAATTCCAGTTGGAAATTGAAAAGCATATGAAGGTCGTAATGACACGACGCAGAATGGACTTGAGGCATAACAAGGCGATTTGAAATGGATGTTGCTTGTACATCATGATGATAAGGCCATAAGAGTTGGAATACTTAGGACGTGATTGGAATGGGTTACGTGTGTCCTTGCGATGAAGATGGGGAATGTTGTTCGAGTGAAAGAATGTTTCAAAACTATGCCTATCACCAGAGTATAAAGTAGCAGTTTCCTGAAGAGAATTGAACAAGAGACAACACAGATGTATAGAAGTGCCGGTGGGTATGAGAGCGCTGCCTAGATGAAGAAAAGAACTCTAGAATTATGGTGTTTCCTGGAATGGCACAAAGATGTGCCAAGATATATATACTATAGGTGATAAAGATCGAAGGGGGAAATTATTCTATTGTATGGCCGAGCACTGGACATGTCAATAAAAGAGAAGAACGTGACCATGAAAGTTGAATGACCACCTTGATCCAAGGAAATTTCGGATGGAACCGAGAATGGATTGCTACTGAAGTAACCATGTAAATGTTTGAGGAGTTAAGAGGGCCATAACTCGATTTGATTAATGGAGGGCAAATTGATAAAGCCCTGGAATCTCTATTGCGTGAAAGGAAGCTCGAAAGGAGTAATACGCCGAAGGGTGTGAATATTAAGAATGCGTTCTGGCAAGGGCGTGGTAATAATGGTTATGGACAAACGAAAGAGATAAAATGAACGCTCGAGGAAGAGTCGCTGGCAAATGATATGAATACCGAAAGAGGGTATAGAGAAGCTCATTGGATTGAGGACTAAAGGAGACAAGTCCTAAGGAAGATAGTTTTAGGGTGGAAAGGATTATCCGGAAGAGTGAGGGTGCGACGAGGCGCCAATACCCCAAAGGATTGGATGGGGTGGAAGATTGCAAATTTTGATGATGAAATTTCCTTAAGGGAGAAAGAGTTGTGACATTCTGATTTCCAGTCAATTTCAGGTTCAATGATGAGAAGAGTATATCTAGAGATGTGCTTCAGTCGTATTCCGCTCAAATCTGATCAATTCGAGTAGGCTAACCAAGAGGGAAAGGCTAACGCGAGGCAAGGTACGTGGACCTAGGGAACTCAGATAGGAAATGACGCTTTGGCCATAAGGATTGTCGAGGGAACTAGTGATAGACCCTCACAATTACATGGCAACCAAAGCCGCCATGAATTGACGGGCCCTAAACATGATATGAATCACAGGGTCGATACGCGTAACATCTGCAAAAGCCGCCCGTCGGCTCGGGATAGGCTGGATATCACGTCTGATAGAGAAAACTATCATAGACGAGTCCTGAAAAGTTTGAATTGAAAAATCAAGAATTCCAACTTTATTTGGATTGGCCGTCGCCCTATCGATGAATTCCGGAGCGAGAAAAACGGCGTTCTGAACGTCGGTGGTAAAATGACCGTTTTGCCCCTCAAGCCTAAGACTTTGCCCTTGCAATTGAAGAAGGGAATTTTGGACATTAAACCCATCTTGTGGCTACCGAAAATGAAGAGTGAATGGTGGCCATTGGATCACCTAGGAAAGGTAAGTGGACATGTATCAATGGATGGGCAAGGGAGAAGTCTTGTCTATTTTTGGCCAACTACCATTCAAAGCCTTGATCATGGACTTCGAATATAACCCTCCCTCACTCTCTCTCGACTCATTTTTGGCCATTTCACCCAAGAGAGCACCGAGCCTTCTTCATCTTCTTCTTTCTTCTTGCTGCCCGCCAGACAGTTTCTGGATGCCTCCTTCGCCGGCCACGACGGCCGTTTCCAACCACCATCTGACTGCTGGCCGACCACACACACCTAACCCCATGTCTTGCTGACCTCCTCTAAGTGGAATCAAGTCATTTTGAACATCGAAGAGCTCCGGGCAAGAGATTTCCCGAGAGCCGACAGAATCGAAGCAAACCTGAGGTAGGTCCGATTCTTAGCCCTTTTGATGGCCGAATTCTTAGCGTTTTGGGCTCAAATTTCGTGGAGACTCAGTAGACATATGTAGGATTCTGTGGTAAAAATTGGGGCTCCATTTGATAAGGATTTGACCATGAACCGGCCTTGTAAACGTTGCCTAGAATCTGCCGGTAAACTGACTCGGACGGTCCGGCGAGTTTCAATGGGAATCCGGCGGCCATTTGACTTCAAATATTTCGTAAGCCTCCCAAATCCTTAGGTAGATATGTTAAGGTGGAGGATAGCATTTAAATGTTAGAATTGGAGTAGGTTTAGGACCGATTAGCCCTAGTTTGCACAGAACCGAGTAGGACCGGCTCGGTGCTTGGCCAAACTGAATCTGTGGGAGGCTGAGTGTGGATGGTTTGAGCTGCAAATTGATATTTACGATGTGGTGAGATGACGAGGGTTATGTTATGGATGATTGGGGTTAATGAATTGAGGAATTGAACTTGGAAATTGACAAATCGGTTGAATATTCTAACCTTATGCTAGGAAGATTAAAATCAATTGGGTGAGTCGAAGGTTGAATCGAATGAATTATGAGAATTTGTTCAAGTGGGTAACTTGGTTGTATCCTAAGATGTTATAGGATGGTTGTGTATCACATTATCCATGCTTGAGTCGTTTGTCATGTCTAGATATCATTTGATTTTCTTTGCATGCCATGAGTGTCAATTGTGCTTGAGTTTCACCCGTGTTTGTATGTGAAATGAAGTAAGGTAATATGGCATGAGCATAACATGGCGAGGCCCTGAGGCGTGTGAGACGCGGGGCGGGAGATGGATACCCTAATGCGACGAGATCGCGGGGTGGAGTTGACATTGAGTGGCGCCCTGATGCGATGAAATCGCGGGGTTGAGTTGGCCATGGTCCTGATGCAAATTATTCGCCGGATGGAGAGGCCTTGAGGCGTATGAGACGCGGGGTAGGAGATGTATACCTTAATGCGACGAGATCGCGGGGTGGCGTTGATGATGTGTGTCGCCCTGGTGCTACAAGATCGCGGGGTTAAGATAGCCACGGTCTTGATGTGAACTATTCACGGGACGGAAGTTTGAGAATACCCTGATGCGACAAGATCGAGGGGTGGAGTTGATGTTGCGTGGCGCCCTGATGCAACGAGATCGCGGGGTTGAGATAGTCACGATCCTGATGCAAACTATTCTCGGGATGGAAGAGATAGTGGACCAATCATATTTAGATTGGATTTGCCTTTTAAATTAGGGCTTGTACTTCGATTTGGTGAATTAAGATTTGATCTTTTAGTAATTGGTTAATGTAACTTGATGTGCTCTCGTGTCCTAAGTCATCGGATGTTGTTGTATTTAAGAGGATGGAGATGGCATCGCTTTTGCATGCGTGTTCCTTCCAATATAAAGAATATTGGACATTGGATCCTAGACCTTGAATAAGAAACGTCTTCGTGGGATGTACGCGTGCTTGCCGGGTTCGGGGCGTGACAACACCCTACTTCACCGAAACTTCTTCTTCTTCTTCTTCTCCCTTCTGCTCGCCGGCGACATCTTCTTCCACTCCCGTTCGGCAGTTCCGACACCATCTTTCGACCACCGTCTGGACTCCGGCCAACCACACCCTCCTAGCCTCACCTCTTGCCGACCTTCTCGAAGTGGAAGCACGACAATTGAACCACCGAGGAGCTTCGGTCAAGCATTTCCCCGAAAGCCGACAAAAACTGACCCAATCTGAGGTAGGCCGAGTTTTTGACCCCTTAGGACGCCGAAATGTTGGAATCTTGAGGCCAAATTTTGTGAAAATCTAGAAGACATGTATATCAATCTGTGGTAAAAATTTGAGAATGATTTGATGAAGTTTTGATCTCGAATAGGTCTTCTGAACTTTGAACAGAATCTGCCGATTACTAACCTTGGAGGATCTGGCGACTTTTGACGGGCTTCCGGCGACGACTTGACTTCAAACTCTCGGTGAGACCCTTAGACCCTTAGATAGACATGTTAAGAGGTAGGATAGTACTTAAATGATGGATTTGGTGGAGACTTAGGGCTAGATATACTCAGTTTTCACAGAACCGAACATAGCCCGATTCGGTTCTATGCAAACCGAATTTGTGGGGGCTGATGATGGTTGATTGTGAACCTCAAATTGGTGATTTAAACATGTTAAGATGATGATGATTATATTATGGAGGTTTGTGGTTCATGGATTGGTGAATTGGATATGAAAATTGACGGAATGGTTGGAATTTTCTAGGTTGTGTGGTGAGATTGGTCTTAGACCGTTGGAGGTCGAATCCTTGAGGGCCAAGAAGAGAATTTTTGTGGTACCAAACTTAAGGTAAGGGAATCCTAAACTTAGGATAGGAAGATTGGACTCGATTGGGCTAGTCGGACGAGATTGAGATGATTTTCTTGAGGTGCTTAGTGTGATTGATCTTTGTGAATGCCAAGAGAGTATAAACGATTTGAATAATTGCATATGCATGTCTCTTGAGTAATTGGTTACATTTGTATGTGTATTAACTCGTTTCGCATGCCATGGATATCTTGTTATGCATGAGATGTTTATGCGCGAGATATGCTGGACCTTGTGTGCATGAATATGTGGTTGTGACATGGTGGAGACGAGTTAAGACCCTAAGATGTATGAGACGCGGGGTGGAGAAAAGCCTGATGCGATCTAATCGCAGGCACGAGAAAAGAAAAGCCCGATGCGATCTAATCGCGGGCATGAGAATGAGGCAAGCAGGAAGATATGGTTGTGGCGAAGCTGCAAGACGAGGCGTGCATGAACATTTGAGTGTATTATGATGTCATAGCTGCATGTCTGTCATCTGTGTATCGTCATCTTCATTTGCATGTGCCTATGTGTTTGTGAGTTTGGAATGTTGGGGTAGATGACTGCCTGAGTGGACGGTCGGCCTAACATAGGGTTAGGACTCTTTTACTGAGATGTGTATCTCACCCATTTGGAGACCCTCATTTTTCCATATCCTAGGCCTTGACGATGTGACCTATTCAATTTGGAGACCCTAAGGAGATGACCATATATTTTGATGAGTTTCCTGATAGTCAGGAGATCATTTACGTGAGGAAGTGTACAGTGGTGTGCGTTGATGAGGGTAGCACGGACTAGAAGCCTCATCGGTATGAGGCTTGGTTTAGGAAAGTTGGGGATGTGTCGATTGGGCCGCTGAAGCCCCATGAGATGCCCCAAGGAGTGATCCCTGATTGGTGCCACCCCGGTAGGGACTAGGATCAAGCCGAGGGATCCGTAGTCGGTTCTAGAAACGGGCCAAAGAGGACCCGATGCTGGAGTTTACTGAGGAGGATGAGGTCATTATCCTAGAGGCGATCGAGAAGGATCTCGCAAAGCCGTCGCATGAAGAGACTATAGAGGATACTATTGAGATTCGTTCCGAGACGTTCTTAAAGTACGAGCCGACGGAGGACGCTGAGGACACTGAGGACTCCAGCAGCTCATCCTAGGAGACTCTAGCTGTAGCTTGATCTTTGGTGACGACCCCGACCCTATTCCTGTCGGATTTTAATGATGGTCCATTTTGTATGCTCACCCCGTCACCCCCCTTGCTTATCGGATTTTAGTAGTTCTGTACTTGTATGAACAGTCGGTTATTGTGTACGACAGTTTCTATTCTATCCATGTCCTACTTAATTTATATTTGTACGGAAGAGTTGCTTTATTACCTCTTCCGCATGCTTGATATATTTGTCATATCTCTCGGCTTAGATTGTGGATCTTGAGACCGCGAGAGATTATGTGATTTGCTTATAGGAAGTCGCGTGCTTGTGCCCGGGGCGCGAGGCGTGACATAGGATATGCCGAAATCGAATAGAATCACGATAAAAGCCCTGAATGTAATAGAGGTGATTACTGCAGATACGGGGGAGACGAAAAATATGAGAAAAAAGAAGAAGAGGTAGAAAGCAAAGAAAGCAACATGCAGCAAAGGAAGCAATGTGCAGAAAATTAACTTCGGTCATGGTTTCTTCTCCAATTTCTTCTCCATCAATTACCTTCATGAGTAGCTAAATTTATTCTGTCACCTTTGAGTATAGATGAAATGATACTTCTTGCTGGAATTCTAAACTTTCTATTTAGTTTTTGGTAGGGTTAAGTGCACCTCAAGTGCCATAAGTTGTGCACGACACTCACTTTAATGTCAAAATTTTCAAATTGATCTTTTTAATGCTAAGTTTTTGTAATTTCGATCACTTAAATGTCAACTTCTTTTAAAAATGATCATTTCAATGCCAAGCCCGATAAGTCACGTCAGCTCAAATAATAATAATAAAAAATACACGTGTCAAGTTTTCGGCGAGCCACGTCAGCTTGAATCGGAATTGGCACTAAAGTGGTTATTTTTAAAAGAAGTTCGCACTTAGGTGATCGAAGTTACAAAAACTTAGCACTAAAGTTTTGGCACTAAAGTGAGCACCGTACACAACTTATGGCACTTGGGTATATTTAAGTCGTTTTTGGTATTGCACTTGATTATTTAGGAGAGACTACGTCGTCATCTATTTCATTAAAAAAATTTATTGTTAAATCAAGTTTACGATTTTAGTTTCTGTGATTTTAATTTCATACCCGAGCAATTGTTTTAATTGTATTTTTTTATCAAGGCTGATGATATTCTATATTTGATCGATTCTTAGCATGTTAAGCTTGGAAAGCGAAAAACGATAGTGATCGACAAGATAGGTTATAACAAGGTTAGGTCATAGATTATCTTCATGATTATAGCAAGCTTGTAGCTTGTTAGGTTTGATAGAGGAACAAAGAGGCTAATCAAATAAGAACGTATCGTGGATTCGAGATTCAAAGGCGACAGTTTTCTCATAATTGTTTATATTTTATTTTAATTAATTGAATTCTAGCATTAGACTATATTACTTAGTAACATAAACTCAAATCCGTCATTATTTTCTTTGTGGTTCGACCCCTTCTTATCACCATCTATAGTTAGTAATTGTGTTTTATTTTTTTATCACTCTATGACACAATCAAATTTTAGCGTCGTTGCTGGGGACAATCAACGCACGGTTCTTTACTTTTGCTTGAGTAGTTTATTTTCGTTATTTTAAATTTTTTTTACCAGGTTATGCACGGACGTCACTTGGTACATCCAATCATGACATAATTGGACAAATAAATTAGGAAAGAACAAAATCTGAAGGCAGAGAAAGTTGAGTTAGTAGAAAACAACACTCCACTAATGGCCAAACATTAGAGGATTTTGAGTGATCACTTTGCTCCTCCAATATACATATCTAATTTGCAGGTACGAGTTCCAACAATTACAGTAGCACAGTATGAAATTAAGTCAAGTGTCATTCAGATGATACCCTCATTTCACGATCTCAGCAATGAAGAACCTCACAAATACTTGGCTAACTTTTTGGAGATTCGCTCTATAGTGAAGTTGTAGAACTTTTCTGATGAGGCGAAAAAGCTTATTCTGCTCCCTCTTCCGTTAAAAGATAAACCCAAGCATTGGCTTAATTCTCTAGATACAATGATCACTACCTAGGTAGATTTTCAGTGTTTATTCTTGAAGAAATACTTTCCCATTGGGCATATTACTAATATTAGAAGGGTAATCAAAAGCTTCAGCCAACACGATGGCGAGTAATTTCATGAGACGTAGGGAGAGATCAAAGATTTATTTCCCTCTTGCCCACATCATATAGTTCCCAGGTGGCAACTAATGCAGACCTACTCCATGAGAGGTACAGACCTATGGCGAATGCTTTTTATGGGGGCACCTTTTTGCACAAGAATGAAGACAAGGCGTGGCAACTGTTTGAGATGCTAAGGGACAATTTTATGCACCATATCTCTTCATCAAGGAAGCAATGCTACTCAGAAACTGCAAAAAGGGAGTCCTTGTTCAAAGTAGGTCAATTTATAGAGGTGAATGCCAAGGTTATGAGTGTGCACTCCAAGATTGATGTCTTGACCCGACGATTTGACCAATTGTTGCTTCAAAGACAGAAACCCCAACATGAGGTGTATGCTTTAGATTTAATATATTCAAGTGTAGGTTCATTGTAAGGAGAGGTCTTTGCAAAATAGCAAGTTCAGGCAACTTAAGGTTTTAACAAGGCTGGTCACGATCCTCACTCGAATACTTACAATCCTGGTTGGAGAGACCATCCCAACTTTTCTTGGAGGCAACCACCACAATAACAAAGTAACTCTTTTAAACCTCGAGTAAGTAATTTTACTAAACGTGCTCCTTTTAATGTGCAGGCCCCGCAAGCTCCTCAACCAATACCGAATGCATAATCTTTTGAAGAGAAGATACTGCAAGTTTTGCAAGGACTTGAAGCCTCAAATCAACTTCTCTATTCATACACTTAATCGATTATAAAGTTGAAGACATAGATGAGCTAGCTAGTATCAACGATCAATCAAAGAGAAGAAGGGAAATTGTCGAGTCAAGAGGTTGGTAATCCTAATAACCAACCCGGTGGCTGATTGCATCATGAGCAAGCAAAATCAATCATAACTTTGCACAGTGAAAATGAGATGCACATGATTGAAAAGTAGAGAATCAAT
Source organism: Rhodomyrtus tomentosa (assembly GCA_028455895.1). Taxonomy (NCBI): domain Eukaryota; kingdom Viridiplantae; phylum Streptophyta; class Magnoliopsida; order Myrtales; family Myrtaceae; genus Rhodomyrtus; species Rhodomyrtus tomentosa. The sequence goes on along the minus strand of JAPCWY010000003.1, from coordinate 38,134,607 downwards.
GATAGCGAGATAGTGAAGGAAAATTCAACCCAACCAAAAAAGAAAGAGAAGATGATTAGATGAGAAGATGAGCTAAATTCTTATGTACCAAAAGCACCATTTTTAGTAGCTTTAAAGGCACCGAATTTGGTGATGGAGCCAACAAAGGAACAAAGATGAAGGAGATGATGAATCTTTTCAAGCAAGAACAGATCAATTTATCTCTCTTTGATGCAATCAAACAAGTTACAACGTATGCAAAATTTTTAAAAGACTTGTGTATTCACAAGTGTAAGTTGAACATCGGTAACGCACATACAGTTCGCTTACCGACACAGATCAATGTTGTACTTTCTAGGACATTGCCTCTTAAACTTAAAGAGTCAAGTACGCCAATCATTTCTTGTCTCATTGGGAATGTTGAGATTGAAAGAGCTTTACTTAATTTGGGAGAAGTGTGAATATTCTGTCTAGCTCTGTGTATAATGCTTTTGATTTGGGTATGTTGAAAAAAACTATTGTGATATTGTAACTTGCAGATGGATCTCTAAAAGAATTTATGGGTATGTTGGAGGATGTTTCGATCAAGATTGATGATTTATATTTTTCTGCTGACTTTTTAGTAGACAACCCCAGGTAAACAACCTCCTATTATCTTAGGTCAATCATTCTTGAATACTATTAATGCTTGTATTAACTTCAAGTCATGAGTTATGGACGTCTCTTTTGGAAACAAAAAGCTATGTCTAAATATTTTCAATGCAGTCATTGGACCTCAAAAGAGTGAGGATTGTTTTATGATAGATGTAGTTGATGTAGAGGTGGAGGATTGCATGTTCCAATGGTTGTCAGATGAGCCAAGAATCGCTATGAGGATGACATTGAGGAAGAGATAAGTAATTTAAATCTTTGGATGCCTAAATATGAACTATTTCCTACACTAAAAAAAAGATATATACCACCCGAGCATTTTGCTCTCTCGGCCATGGAGAAGACTAACTGACGTTGAGCGGTTGAGGCCGATTTTCGGCCATCTCCGACGATCTCTCCTGTTGAAATTCTAACCAGAATATCGCAACACTTCATTCCATCATCCCTCCGAAGGATTATCCTTGGCGTTCGATCGATTGTGAGAAAGAACAAATCTACACCGCTGAGAGTCATTTCTGCTACAAGGGAAGCCTACGGTGGTTTTCGACCATTTTGGCCGGCGTAGAGGGCTGGTTCCTCTGCATATAAGGTCGCAACACATCCATCTACCATCCCTCCGAAAGACTTTGCTTGGCATTGGATTTGTAGAGAGGAGGAACAAATCTCCGTTGCTGCTTATTCCTGCTCGAGGGGAGCCCGCGGTGGTCTCCGACCAATCTAGCCGGCGCCAAGGGCTATCTCAAATTCATTTAGGGACATCGTTGTTGCTTCCTCCTGCGAAGGTGATTCCTCTTCAAGCATTCAGATTCCTGATCTTGGGGTGGACGCATCACCATCCACCTCCTCCAAAGTAAGTCTTGCTAGTTGTTATGGAGTATTCCCTCCTGTGACAAGGTCTGCTCCGTGTATCTCGTTGTTGTTGTGGCTTTCTCTTGTTTTAAACTGAGGAGTAGGGGTCATTAGGCTACGTGAGTGGAGTTAGGTGCCTTTGATTGTTGACTGGTGGATGTAGTTATTGTTGTTGATTGATAGCTGTGGATGATTTATATGGCGTCCGATAATCCCCCTGTTGTGGACTCGAACCAGACTTCACTTGGACTTGACCCTCTCATTTGTATGGCCTCTGTTGATGAGATAGTACCCTCCTCCTTACTTGAGATTGACAATTTGGTGGATCCAAATGTTGTTTATGCGGTTAGGGGTGTTCCCATCCCTTTGAATAAAGGTAAGGAGACGGTTGTTGAGTCTGGGATGGAAAATATCAATACTGGTGGTAATGATATTAACATTGTGGATGATATGGTGGCTGGTGCTACTGGTGGAATGGTTGTTAGGACCACAAGGGTGGCTAGTCGTGTCCCTAAAAGGAGTCGAATTATGTCCAAACCTAGTGTCTGGCTTTCATGGCCCCTCAAGTGCATTTTGCCCTTGAAACAGGTTTAAATGTCGCTAGTGATCATGCCAAAGCTGGTGCTGCAATTGAACATATTGCTATCATAGATAGGGATGATGGTGGGATTTCACATGTGGCTGCAATTGTCCCTAATTGTAGCCAGGTAGCGTGGAAGGAAATCAAGACCCCCTTTTTTCAGAAATGGTCCACAAAAAGGACCACTTAAGGGTCTCATTTCTCATCCGAGTAAGGAAGGAGCTAGGCAACGCAGCAATAGTAAGCAGCACTTCCAATCTAGTCCACCAAATCAGCCACAGACTTGGGTTAATGTGGCAAAGGTTGTGACCAAGGGTTACAACCTCTCTTATGTAGCCCCGGTCATAAAGGATGGAAAGTCAATGGTGTTTATTCCTCCAGATGAAGTAGTAAATGAAAATCCATTCTTGAACGAATGTCTTGTGCGTCAATTTCTGAGGAAGAAGATCTAGTTTAAGTTAATCGAGGAAGCCACCAAGAAAGCATGGGGTAACAAAGTTGTTGATGTCCGCTTACATGAAAACAGGTATTACTTCATTCATATACCATATGAGGAGCTTAGGAGGAAGGTGCCAAATTTGGGACCTATCTCAATCCTAAATAGCACTATGATGCTACAACCGTGGCATCCAAAATTGAAGCTCAAAAAAGGAATGCATGATACTTTGCCCGTTTGGGTTAGATTGAGGGATGTCCCACTCTCTCTCTGGAATCCTAAGAGTATTAGTCGGATAGCAAAAGCCATTGGTAACCCTCTATATGTTGACACACAAATCGACCAAATGAAGAGATTATCTTTTGCCCGTGTTTATGTAGAGATTAAGGCTGCTCATCCTTGCCCTGAAGTGGTGAAAATTAGCTGGGATGGTGAGATGATGAATGTAGGTGTAGAATATGAATGGAATCCCCAAGCTTGTGACTCTTGTTATGTATATGGTCACAAATAGGGTACTCAAGACTTTCCTTGTGCCCAAGCAATTGAAATCCCTTTGCCGAAGGCCTTGGTCCCAAGACAACAGAAGGGGAAGGAGAGAGAATGGCAACAAGTAAAGGGAAAGAGGAGAAGGGGGACAGATCAGCCTCTTAACTAGTAGAGACAGTCCCAGTTTTGATGAACTCTCGGCCACATGCCTAGACTTCAAACCTGTCTTGTGCTTCAGTTATAGGGGCTGCTGCTGACCAGAATCTAAGCCGACCAGACCCCTCCTCAGTTCTGAACAGCTCTCAGCCACCATCGGAGAAGCCTGTGCGAAATGGCCACTTGGAGACCACATTCATGGCAGCCACTGAATGTCCTAAAACTGCGGGGGAAGATATAAGGAAGAGACCAGACCAACCCCTTAACTGAGCAGTTTGTGTTCCTATAATGTTGACCTCTCGGTCACCTACCCAGATCTCGACTCTACCCTATACCTCAGGTCTGAAAGCTGTAACTGAACAGATTCTAAATCGATCAGAACCTCCTCCAGCTCTGGAAAGCTCTTGGCCACCCTTGGATAAGCCTAACCATCACCTTCCTATCAAGGAAACTAATCGCAGAGAGCCTCTAATTTGTGCGGCTCTTATTGCTATTACTGCCATCGAGAGGCCTAAAGTTGCAAGAAACCAGCAAATTGATAACACTAACCATTCCCCATGAGCATGGTTTATACACTCTTCAAAGTCAGAAAATGGTGAGGAAATGTCAAGTAGTATTGGCAGCGATGAGGAGGAAGACATTGCATCTCCATCTCCTTCTATTACTAGATCTCGTGCAACGGTCTTCTTACTTATGGAGGATCCTAAATTGATTCGGCCTAAGCTGAGTGTTGTACCTAAAGAGCCTCTCATTAGAGAGGAAAAGCAGCCCTTCCTCTTCAAAGATTGGTCAGCCTAAGTCAAAGAAGAAGAAAGCTAAAAGAAGATACCAGTAACCACCGCATTCCTTCTTGTAAATATGTTTTTTGGAATATGGAATATTATGTGTCTTGTCGGCCCTCTTCGACAAGCTGAAATTAGGGCCTTTATTCGGAACAACCATCTTTCTTATGTGGGTATATTGGAGACTAAGGTGAAAGAGTCTCTTTTTGGTTGTATTTCTGATAACTTAATACCCGGTTGGCGGTGGGTGGTGAACTATGATTATTCTCATCGAGGTAGGATATGGATTAGCTGGGACCTCAAACAGTTGAACTCCAGATTCTTTTGACTTCAACGCAGATAATCATTGCTAGAGTCAGATTGATTGCCATGAACAATTCCTGTCTGTTGTCGATTGTTTATGGTGAACATACATTTATTGCTCGAAGGCCTCTATAGGCCGACTTTATTAGGTTTAGTACATATGATGAGCCTTAGATGGTGGCAGGAGACTTTAATGCTATTCGAGACCATATAGATAGAATAGGTAGTTCGAATACTTAGACCCCTGCTTCTTATGAATTTGGAGAATGTTTAGCTCAAGCAGGCTTGGATGACCTCAGATATGGGACACAGGTTCACTTGGGCCACCTCCTCCGATTTATCTCTGAAACAACGCAAAATTAATCTTATTCTTATAAATGAACACTAGAGCCAGATATATTCCTTTCCTTAGGCTACCTTTTTTCGCCAGGGATCTCTAACCACACTCCCATGGTGGTCAAAATTACGCCTCCACCTATGTCCAATAAACCGTTCAAATTCTTTCATTATTGGACTACACTCCCCTCAAACAAAGATATTATTGTACAGGTATAGGCTACTTCTTTTGGCGGATCCCCTATGTACATACTCTGTCGCAAACTCAAGCTTCTTAAATGCCAACTCAAACAGTTGAATGTGAACTCGTTTTCTGATATTTCTAGCAGGGCTGAACAAATAAGGATAGCCCTCAATTCGGTTCAAACGCTTTGCAGCTCGATCCCACCAATCAGGCATTGGTGAATAGTGAAATGAAACACCTTCAAGCCTTCTCTACTCTATAAACAAAAATCAAGAATCATATGACTCAAGGAAGGGGATATGAACACTAGACTTTTCCATCACTTTGTCAACAAGAGAAGACTTCACAATCACATCCTCTCGGTGTTGGATTCAGGTAAGAACCTTTTGACCAAACCTACTCAAGTTCGGGACCATATAATCGGCCACCTTGAGGAGTTGCTCAACGGTGATCCTACATCTACTCGGCTTGGAATCCCTGAGATATGGAGATACCTTTCTCGCACTTTAGATGACGAGCAAGTGACGGCATTATCCCGAATTGTCATGGAGGAGGAAATCCAAACTACTATCTTCTCTTTAGCTAAAGGTAAAACTCCTAGACCTGATGGCTTTAGTGTTGAATTCTTTATATCATCGTGGGATGTTGTCGGTCCTTCAGTTGTTATGGTAGTCCAAGACTTCTTCACGAATGGCAGCCTCCTAAAAGAGACGAACACTAACATCTTATTACTTGTGCCGAAGACTCCTAACGCCATGTCTATAGGTGACTTTCGACCTATTTCATGTTGTAATACGATTTACAAATGCATCACTAAGATACTTGCCAATAGAGTAGCATCTATATTGTCATGCATCATTTTCCCTTCTTAAACTGCTTTTGTTAGAGGTAGACGGATTAGTAACAATATAATGCTTGCTCAAGAGTTATTTGCGGACTTTCATCATGAGCCATGTCTTCCCAAATGTGCTATTAAGGTTGACTTTCGCGAAGCTTATGACACGGTGGATTGTGGGTTCCTTGAGGCAACATTGAAGGCTTTTCGATTCCCATATTTCATTGTTAAACTTATCATGGAATGTGTCTCCACTCCTAAGTTCTCTGTGGCAATTAATGGAGAATTTCATGGTTTCTTCTCGAGTACTAGAGGCATCCAACAGGGGAATCTGTTATCTCCATACCTCTTCACTTTGGTTGTGGAAGTTTTTTCTGGCATCCTATACTCCAAGACTGCTTTACCCGCCTTCAAATTTTTTCTGGAGATGTAAACATAGCCGAGTTTCGCACTTATTCTTTGCCGGTGATGTACTTTTATTTACCGAAAGAAACTTGGGCACCATTCACCTATTCAAGGAGGCTCTAGAACTTTTTTCCAATTGGTCCGGCCTGTAGCCGAATCCTAGTAAGAGTGAACTTTTTCTCTCAGGTGGTACATCTTTCCTACAGGATCATATTCCACTTTGTCTATATTTCCAAGAAGGTATTCTTCATTTTCGATATCTAGGAGTGCCTAGTATTTCCTATAGAATCTGCAAGGCTGATTGTGATGCCCTAGTAAATGTCATTACCGCTAAAGCCTGGTCTTAGTCCCAAAGATTTCTATCTTGTGCAGAACGGTTGCAGCTCTTGAAATCAATTTTACATTCTATACACATATATTTGGCTACTATTTTCACTCTTTCGAAGTCTGTTATGAATATGATTGAATAAATCCTTATACAGTTCCTTTGGAAATGCCCCGACTTAGGTGTTAGGGGGCCTAAAGTCTCCTAGTTAAGCCTAAAGTCTCCTAGTTAAACATATGCTTACCTAAGGATGAGGGAGGCCAAGGGATTCGCAGACTAGTGGATTGTAAAAAGGCAATAACCTTGAAGCATATCTGGATTCTCTTCACAGACAAAGAGTCACTTTGGTGCAAGTGGATTCACTCGACCTTCCTCAAGAACAAAAAGTTCTAGGTAGTCAGCAGACCTACTATATGCTCTTGGGCATGGAAGAATATTTTGGACTACATGTCATATTTCTTTCATCTCTATAGATGGATTATTGGCAATAGGCATTCGACGTCATTTTGGTTTGATCATTGGCATGATAAAGGCCCTTTACACAAACTTGTCACAGCTGGAGATATATACCGGTCTAGGATACCCCGTGAGGTTAATGTTTGAGACTTTTTCTACTCGGATTGGCCGTCCTCTACTATGCTAGACACAATCTTATCTTGGATGGATCTGGTGCCCTCTTTTGTAGAGAATAGAGATGACAAGCTCACTAAGATAGGTCACTCTTCCGGAGCCTTTTAGGTAGTGTCGGCTTGGGACTCGTTGAGACCCAACACATAGCTGGTTCATTGGCATTCATTCGTATGGGATAAGGCCTTTGCCCCAAGAGATGTCTTCCTTATGTGGTTAGCTTCGCACAATCGCTTACCTACCCAAGCACGGCTACTTCAGCACCATCGAATTGAGGATGGTGTTTGTGTTTTTTGTTGACTTAGACCGGATTCCGTTGACCACTTATTTTTTGGTTACCCGATCACCAGGAGCATTGCTTCTACTTGAGCTTCTAATTGTAACTTGTCTTGGCAAAATCGAGCCTAGGATGACTTTATCAAATGGGCCAAACAATATATGGGCGATCGATCATTTGCTCGTCAAATTGCTAAGTTTTCCCTTGGTGCATTATGCCACATTATCTGGACTGAAAGGAATAACATCCTCTTCTGAGGTAAAAATATCTTCGTGCCGGCTATCATGTTACATCTTACCAAGAAGGTTAAAGATAGAGCTCTCTCGTTTGGACACATTCAAGATTGTCCACGCAAGAGAAGCTTATAGAGAAAATGGGGGCTCTCGACCACCATCTTTGATGATCAACGTAAATCTGATTAGTTGTTGTTTTATGGTTATTTTCTATTTTATGGGTAGCTTTTCCTTTCCCTTTAGGCCATGGTTTTGGACGTTGTTCTTTAGTTGTGTTACATCGGCTCCCCTACGCCTGTTGCCTCCAGACAGTAGTAGGATATAGATGTACCATAGCCGGTTGCTTCATCATTTCATTTTGTGGCTAGGACCTTCTTCATGTCTAGATAGTTTCAGATGCTTTTTAGAGGCTCTAAGATCATACTGTTGTTATGTTTTTATGTCAATGATTGTCACAGATTGGGCTACCATCATGCTACTATACAGATCTACCGCTGCTTCCCTATTCAATACCCTTTAAGGAGACTGAGTTGGCTTCTGTCTTGGCTAATTTTAATGCATTATTTGGCTATTCGATTGGCTGGCCAGCTGCTGTTCATGATGCTACTTTATAGTGATTTTTGGCGACTAGTCTTAATTTTATTTGGTTATTGAATTGCAAACCTAGTCAGGTCCCTCCTTTGGCCACTTGTTTGGCCTAAGATCTTGTTACTTTTTGTTACTTTTTTGGAACCGACTGTTTGGCCATCACTAGTGTATTACTGTTCTTCTCTGCTGCCTAGATTTGTTGCCGTCCAGACTTGCTGCTATCCAAAACTGCTACGCCCCGGCTTAGTCCTATTTAGGTCAACTGGTCTGGTTACTTTGTTGGCCAATTGTTCGGCTCCTTATTTGTATATGTTGTCCTTGTTGGCTGCTTGTTTGGCCCTTGTCGATACTGGTAAGGCCATGTGTGGGCCTTCCAATTTTAATTGGACTGTACAGGTTTCTCCTTATATTGGCTGGACATTCTGCCACTTCATGCTACTCAGTTCTTGGCGGATTGGTACGTCCCTGCTTGGTACACCACAAGTCAACTAACTCGGCAGCCTTTTGGCAAGTGACTCAGCTCCTTTTCTTTACTTGCACTTGCTATTTCTAACCGTGTATTTGGCCTCACTCGATGCTGGTATGGCCGTGTTTTGGCCTTCCTTCTTGGTTTGTTGTGCACATGTTTCATCCCATTTTGTGAGGAGTTATGCTTCTTGGTTCTGGCCAGCTTTTGACAGATTGGTATACTGCTTGTCTGCTGACCCTAGTGCTGCCTACTCGATGCTTTATTAGTAAAGAATTAACCTTGCTTTGTTGTTGTTGTGGCCAAATTTATCTGGTTACTTTTATTAGGTTTCTTCTACCTGCTATAGGCCGCCTGTTTGGCCTTATTTCTAATTATTTCCTCTTGCCCAGTTCTGTTCTACGGCTGATATTGCTGCTTTTTGCGGCCGTCTGTTTGGCCGTTTATCTACTAGCATTTGGCCGACTCTGGCCTCTAGGTTAGACGCACATTGTCTCATTAATGTATCTTGCAGCTGATTCACCGTTGAACCCATTTTGGCACACTTAGTGCCATTATTGACTCATGATTTTTGTGTTCGACTTAATATTTGTACCTAGTCTCTTGAAAAGTTTATACATACTTAACTTACCAAAAAAAAAAACTATTTCCTACACTATCATCTATACCTCTTCCACACTCTCCTGCAGTACATTCTACTTTAGAACTGAAATCTCTTTAATGTAATTTGAAATATATTTTTTGGTTCCAGGCAACAATTTACCCATTATTATTGCTTCTAATATGACCAATGAACAGGAAAGTTAATTGATTGCAGTGCTTCAGAAACATAAAGCAGCTATTGGGTGGTTGGTTGTAGATCTTAAGGGAATTAGTCCATCTATTTGCATGTGTCGCATTTATGTTGATGATGCAGTAAAGCTATTCCATGAAGCATAATGAAAGCTAAACCCAAACATGCATGAAACGGTGAAAAAGGAAGTGGTCAAATGACCTGATGCAAGTGTCATCTACCCTATTTCTGATAGCGAGTGGGTCAGTCCAAAATAAATAGTTCCTAAAAATGGTAGTATTATTGTAGTTGCTAATGAAAAGGAAGATCTGATCCCAATTCATGCTACTACAGGGTGGAGAGTTTGTATTGATTATCGTAAGCTGAATCTTGCTACTAAGAAAGATCAGTTTTTCTTACCTTTTATTTACTAGATTCTTGAGAAATTGGCAGAGCGTAGCTATTTTTGTTTCCTTGATAGTTATTTAGGTTACTATCAAGTTCTGATATGTCCAAAAGACCAAGGAAAGACCATTTTTATATGTCCTTTTAGTATTTTTATCTTTCGACGAATGCCTTTTAAGCTATGTAATGTTCCAGCCACTTTTCAGCATTGCATGATAGTAATTTTTTCATACGTGATTGGTGAGTATATTGAGGTTTTCATGGATGATTTCTCTATTTTTGGATCTTCCTTTTATGGTTGTTTGCAAAATTTGAGGAAGGTATTATAGCATTGCATAGAAGCGAATCTCATCCTTAATTGGGAGAAGAGCCACTTTCTAGTGCATCAATGTTACAACATGGTATTGAGGTGGATCCTACGAAAATTGAACTTATTAAAAAACTATCACCTCCTAATTCAATGAAACAGGTAATATCTTTTCTTGGGCATGCTCGGTTTTACTCTATTGTAATATCGATTCATTCCTTCTTTTAGTAATATTGCTATTTGCTTGCAAAGGATGCTCCTTATGATTTTTATGATGCTTGTTTGAGTGCTTTTAACATACTCCACTCTTTTTTGACACAAGCATATGTGATTCAACTACCTAATTAGTATTTACCATTTGAGATTATGTGCGATGCTTCAGATTATGTAGAAGGGGCTATTTTAGGTCAAAAGCTGGACAAGAAGCCCATTGTAATATATTATGCTAGCAAAACTCTTTCTATGGCTCAAATTAATTCTATTACTATTGACAAAAAAAAGTTGTTAAATGTTGTCTTTGCCTTAAATAAATTTTGCTCTATTTGTTGGGATCTAAAGTGATAATTGATACTAACCATACAGCCTTGAGACACTTGTTAACAAAGAAGGACACCAAACCATGACTAATTCGGTGGATTCTTTTGCTACAAGAATCTGACTTAAAGATCTAAGACAAGAAGGGCGCATCAAATGTGGTGGCGGATCACTTATCTCGCATTATTGTTGATCAACCCACTACTATCCTAATTTATAATGTTTTTTCTGATGAGCAATTGTTTGCTATTTCTAGCTCTCCATCTCCCTGGTTTGCTCACATTATTAATTATTTAGTTACAAGTCAACTCCCTGTTAGATGGAGTACACAAGAGAAAGATCGGTTCTTCTCTCAGAGTCGATTATATTTTTAGAAGGATCCTGACTTATTCTAATAGTGTTCCGATCAGATTGTGCATAGATGTGTACCCGACATTAAGTTTGCTAGTGTCCTTACTTTTCACCACTCCTATGCGTGTGGGGGACATTTTGGGATAAGAAAACGATATTAAAGGTATTGTAATGTGGTTTCTATTGGCCTACTCTTTTTCGTGATGCCTCTAAATTGTATTCTCAATGTTTAAGATGTCAGCAAACAAGTAACTTGAGTTAGCGTGATACGTTGCCTCTTACCTCAATTCTAATTGTTGAGATATTTGATGTGTTGAAGATTGCTTTTATGGGATCATTCTTACGTTCTTGTGTTCTAGAGTATATATTAGTAGCTGTTGATTATGTTTCTAAATGGGCCGTGGAAGTTGCTACTTGTACGAATGACCACAAAACTGTGATGAAATTTGTGTGGCATAATTGTCTTAATATGTTTGGATTCCCTCAAGCTCTTATTAGTAATGGAGGTTCTCACTTTGTTCGCAAGAACTTTGGGCTTTTTGTAAAGTAGTATTGAGTTGATCATAGAGTAGCTACACCATACCACCCTCAAACAAGCGATCAAGTGGAGGTTTCGAACCGGGAAATCAAGAAAATCCTCGACAGAACCGTCCGACCTGATCGCAAGGATTGATCCTTGTATTTGGATGATGCATTATGGGCATACCGCACCGCTTACAATACTTCTATTGGCATGTCTCCGTACCATTTAGTATTTGGAAAAGCTCATCACTTACCGATGGAGTTGGGGAATCAAGCAATTCAACTTTAACATGGTTCAAGCGCCTTCAACTTGTGGAATTAGAGGAGCTGCATAATGATGCCTATGATAGCGCTAAACTTTACAAAGAGCCGACCAAAGCCTTTCATGACAAACACATTGTCCGCAAGACCTTTGAACCTAATAAAAAGGTTTGGCTCTTCAACTCCAAACTTCGTCTTCAAACAAGCGGTCAAGTGGAGGTTTCAAACTGGGAAATCAAGAAAATCCTCGAGAGAACTGTCCAACTTGATCACAAGGATTGCTCCTTGTGTTTGGATGATGCATTATGGGCATACTGCACCGCTTACAATACTCCTATTGGCATGTCTTTGTACCGCTTGGTATTTAGGAAAGCTTGTCACTTACCGGTAGAGTTGAAGCATCGAGCCGTGTGAGCGATCAAACAATTCAACTTTGACATGGTTCAAGCCGGTTCTCATTGCCGCCTTCAACTTGTGGAATTAGAGGAGATGCGTAATGATGCCTATGATAGTGCTAAACTTTACAAAGAGCGGACTAAAGCCTTCCATGACAAAATACATTGTCCGCAAGACCTTTGAATCTAATCATAAGCTTTGGCTCTTTAACTCCAAACTTCGTCTATTTCCCAGCAAGCTTCGCTCTCGTTCAAATGGAACTTACAAAGTTCTTCAAATTTCTCCATATAGTGCCATAGAAATTCAAAATATTAACATGGGACAAATTCTTAAGGCAAATGGACAACGCTTAAAACCTTATGTTGACGACCTTGTTGATGGTCAACTTATTGAATCCACATCCTTGGTGGAGCCTATGTTTTAGGAGTGATCCCATCCATGTTTGGCTAAAGAAAATAATCTTAGCGCTTCTAGGAGGAAATCCATAGTTTGAATATTTAATTTCATATTATTTCAATTTTACTTCTATTATGTGTTTTTTGTTTTTGTTTTAGGCTTCATCTATACAAGGCTTATGAAAATTGAGGTGTTAGCTTCTCTCCAGATTTTCACATGTAGGATTCGAGCTTACTTTCCCTTAGGTTATATTATTCCTTCTTGTTCTTTAATTCTTCATGCCATTGGGGACAATGTCAATTAAGTTGGGGAGGGCGGAGATATAGTTTCTTTTCTTTTCTTTGTAGACTGGATGCATTAGTTTAGTCCATTAATTTACTTTGAGGCTGGATATAAGTTAATTATTAATTAGATTATATTGTGTTAAACTATGTACAAGCTTTAGTACATCCTCTAAAAATAGGCTTTTATTGACATTATGAGCATCCTCTTTATTGGTAAACACTAGTATGTATAGGAATCTTTGTAATCATTGATTGATAGATGTTTTTGCCTAATAACTGGGGTTTTGCGTCACAAACATGAAGTTTCGCGTCAAACGATTGTTAGCTTAGCTAAATAAATTCATGATGATCTTATGAACTATTTGGTCTTATTTTGACTTGAAGTCTTTTTGGTTCGAGCATGTAAGTCCAAGGGGTGTTTCACCTAGTTCTTTAAAGCCCTTTTGCAATTTGCGAGTAGCTGACCTAAACCTCGTTACATGGACCATTTATAAAACTTAAGGGGTTAAAACATTGCACGGACTAAACAAACTATACAGTTATGTGCAGAGAGAGAAAGAAAATTGTATTTCAAGATGATGCTTATATAATCATGTGGCTTGTGTAATTCTCAATGGGGGTGCTGAATGTCAATGATAACTTATTGGTGGGTGAGATGAATTTGTTGTTCTAAGCTTAGTGTGATATGGTTTGATTAACAGTTGATTTGTGTCTTGCCATTTAACTTATGGATGGACTTTACTATTGTATTTAGCTAAAGAAAGGTAGAAGCTATTTTCCTTACTTTGATTGAGTTTCTGAGTATAGTGTGATTTTTCCCTTTTACTCGAGGACGAGCAAAAGTTTTAGTTGGCGAGTGTGATCGGTCCATATTTATGCTTGAAAACTATCTCTAATTTATGGGTTTCAAATAAATTACAATAATTAAATTAGTTTATTTGGCTAACATTTTGATTACCAAAGTAGAAAACCGAATTTGAAATATTCTCTAGCTGCAGAGATTTTGTAAACCTGATATTTCCTCAAATCCAAGATCCTTAGTGAATTTTGCAAAATCTTATCTTTAGTAGGTTTGAATGTTCAAGAGCTCTTGATTGATAGGATATGCTGAAATCAAATAGAATCACGACGAGAGCCCTGAATATAGTGGAGATGACTACTGCAAATATGGAGGAGACGACGAATGTGAGAAAAAAGAAGAAGAGGTAGAAAGCAAAGAAAGCAACGTGTAACAAAGGAAGCAACATGCAGAAAATTCACTTCGACCATGGCTTCTTCTCCGATTTCTTCTTCGTCAATCACCTCCATGAGTAACTAAATTTATTATGTCGTCTTTAAGTGTAGATGAAACGATACTTTTTGCTGGAATTCCAAACTTTCTATTTAGTTTTTAGTATTGCACTTGATTGTTCAGAAGAGACTACACTTTCATCTATTTCGTTCAAGAATTTTATTTTAAAATCAAGTTTATGATTTTAGTTTCTGTGCTTCTAATTTCATACCCAAGCAATAGTTTTAATTGCAATTTATAATCAAGGCCGATGATAATCTATATCCGATTGATTCTAGGCGTGCTAAGCTTGGAAAGGGAAAGACGATAGTGATCGACAAGATAGGTTATAACAAGGTTAGCACATGGATTATTTTCATGATTATAGCAAGCTTGTAGCTTGTTAGGTTTGATAGTGTGAACAAAGAGGCTAATCAAATAAGAACGTATCGTGGATTTGAGACTCAAAACGATAGTTTTCTCGTAATTATTTATATTTTATTTTACTTAACTGAATTCTAGTATCATACTAAATTACTTAGTTAAAAAAAACTCAAATCCGTCATTATTTTTCTCTGTGGTTCGATCCCTTCTTATCACTATCTACAATTAGTAATTATGATTTATTTTTTATCACTCTATGGCACGATCACTTAATTGATTAGATGGTATACTCATTGTGCTAGACACATTCAGCATGAAAAAAAAAAAATCAGTGGGCAACGGTAGGAAGAGGGCAATCGACATTGGCACTGAACTTAATGAAAAAGACAATCCTACTGCTATGTTAATTTGGTTTGTCTATGGTGTTAGGGGGACACAGTAGAAATCTGATGCCTTCACTAGAGAGATTAGGGAGCCAACTAGGATAGATATATTAACTATTCAATATCACATCAATTCTCCGATGTGAACGTTCTTTGACACAACTCACACTTACATTATGTCTTAACTTAAATATCCATCAACATCCATTATCGTTCGTGGTCTCTTTCTCTAGACTATATCATCAAGGCTGCGATGAGGACCATGTTGCTACACCACAATGCCCATCACTTGAAAACTACATTGATCATCAGATTCCTTTTTAAAGATATTCATCAGACACCAAAACAAATTAGGGATCCACCAATTTACCATCAACTCCGATACAACTTCTTGGGAGCACAAAATAGAAGTCTGATGCCTTAATCTAGAGATATCATCTAGAGGGAGCTTAAGTTCGAGCATGTTAACATATTTAATTGGACATATCTCCACTAAAAAAATTAAGACAATGAGTTATAAGTCAACGATGATATATTAATTGCTTCTCACCATATCAATTCTCCAAATGATAGACTTCTCTAATACAACTCGTGCGTTATCAACACCACAACTGTAAAAAGATTGATATCATATATCAAACTCATCATAAAAAAACAAATAGAAGTATGAGTAAGATAAATACCTAAAGATAGTTTTTAATGGGAAAAATGAGTTAAAAAAGTTATCATGAATTTCATGACTAGCGTTTGATTGCAACAAGATATCGAAGCATTGAAAAAACAACAATGCATTCTCATTCTCAAAGCAAAGCATGAATAAGGCTTAGACCCTCCTTGACTTGACAATGTTCCTTTCGCTTGAGACATAGCAACTCAAGAATTGGGTTACTTTGGTTTTTCCTCGGGAGGGGAGGGAGGTGATTGAAGTATTATAAACTCTGCACAAATTATCTGTATCCAATTCTTACGAGCCCAACCCATGTGACAAGCTAGTAGCAAGTTTCGACTTATTTCACGAAAAACGAATGATCGAAGTAACATTTTCTACAAAATGATCATTTCTTTTAATCATCAACATAAATATTTTGACACAAATTATTTTCAATAATAAAAATATTTATCATTGACTAATAATTTCAAGCTATCAATGCGATCATTTTTAAGATAATATTTTTCAAATTACTCATTTTCCACTATTGCACCCCCACAATGAGTTTGCTTTTTTTTTTTTTCTTTCCCTTTTCCTTCTCCACCTCTTTATTCGTCCTAATCTCCCCATTTTGCTCTGGACAATTCTATGATCCTCCATCCCGATTGCAATCTGTCGTGACTTCTTACATTTATCTTACTTTTTATATTACACACAAATCTAAGAATTACCATAAATGAGAAAGATTTATCCTTCTATTTTTGTTAATCTACAGCTTTTAAGGGCACGCATGACGACAGTTCTATTTTTTATTTTCCTATTATAAGAAAGAAGTTTGAAATAAAATTCATTTTGTGATGCAATATTATTTTTAAAAATTTTGGGATAATTTTTTGCCAAGAAATAGGTTTGAAATAAAAACAAGAAGCAAAATTTTTTTACTACTTTTTATTTCTAGAACATTAACAAAAATAAAAATTATTTTCATTGCTCACTCCCTCTCTCTCTTTCATGTGGTCTCCCTCTCTCACGCATTCCTAGTGCCGACTGCAGGTCGCTTGCCTCCGGTCCCTAGCCACAATTCGTTGGCCCCTAGGAGCCTCTCTCTCAACCTTTCCGCCTTTTGCCGGTCACCTATTGCCATTTGCCAATCACCTGCCACTGGTTTTTATTCTCTGGCTCGCGTTTGCCCTTTGCCTTTTGCTATCCGCCGACCACCAGTCTTCGTCCGCCCATTGTCATTCGCCAGCCATCAGCCTTTGTCTGCCTATCGCCATTCACCTCTGCCAGTCTCCGGCGCATGGCTCCCATTCGCCTTTTCCATTAGCCATCCACTAGTTGCCAACCATTCGCCGCCAGTTTTCAATCCTCAGCTCGTGTTCACTGTTCGCCATCCGCTGGCCGATGTCTGCCCATCGCTATTCATAAGTCTCCGTCAGTTGGTCGCTGGCCGCCATTCTCCAATCTCTAATCGCCCTCTATCGGTCTCTGGTTGAGACTGAGCAGCGAGAAATCGTAAAAATTTTATGTTTTTATCTAATGAATTTCAATTTTGAAAATAAAAATTTTGTCTTGTTATTAAACGTGTATCTATGCTTTTGTACAAAATAAAATTTAAAAAATTATTTTTGATAAAAATGAATCTCGAAAATAGAATGATTGTCATTCTCGTTTGAAGGCCAACCTTTCCCAACGTTCCTCGAGACACCCTTTTGCTCTGGTCCAAAGTGGCTTGCCAGCTGCCAATATAATGCTGATAGAGCCATGCGTCATTCTAACCTCACACTGGCCTTAAAAAAGAGAAGAGATAGAGAGAGAAAAAGACTTTTTGAAGTACTGATAGTGTCAGCCCGTCAGGTTCAGGCATGGATATGTAAGCATGGAAGCCATCATGTCTCCTCTGCTTCTACCCCTGTCATTTACACTAAAAATCCATCTCACTTTCTTGTACCTTAACTTTTCAGAGAAAATTCCATGTCCCCAGAGATTTTCTCTTTTTTTTTTTTCCTCCCAGGCCTTTTAGGATTCCTTTTTCTTCGTTCAGACAGAATGTATGAGAGAGAGAGAGAGAGAGAGAATTGATTTAGGGACATGGACCGAAAGATTGTTTGCTGACATCTTGGGACACTTGCACATGATATATTAGTGGAGCCAATTAGATTCTAATTGTACACCTCTAATCATTGCATTTGTGAAACCGACATGGATATGGGGTTGAAGCATATCTCAGCTAGACTTATTTGTTTGACACGGTTCCTGCTAATTGTTTCTTGGAGGTGACAGCTAGGCCATTTGTCTTTAATTTGAAGTTTAGAATATTATAGACACTAAACCCATTAAGGAAAATCAGTTTAAATATTGATGGGACAAATATTTAGCAGGAAAAAAGAAGGTTTATCAATTTGTAAATTATTCTGGTAATTCGATCTTTACATGTCGGTGTTATTCATAGAATTGAATAAAATTGCCATATCTAGTTATGCCGTTTAAAACTCGGGCATTTAGATCTCAAAAGTCGTGTATATTTTAAATATCTAAATCTTGAATGAAAAGTGATTACTAAAAGAAATTTAGTCTAAGCACAACTACAATAAGCTTTTGAATTCCAATAGAAATAAAAATAACCATCACAACTAGAATGAAATTACTTCACCTACTTAAACGAATCACGTATTTTCAACATTAGCTCCGCTCAGTGTTTAAACATTATGCTCCTCGAGTTCATTAGATGAATTGATCTCGAGTTGCTCACCACGGACTTGGCTCGGATCACTTCTAATTATGACCCCACAAATCCTCTGAACATTACCACGTAATTAGAGAGAAGAGGGTGTAATTAGATCTCTGGACCAAAAGGAATATTGCTGACATCCCGGGATTCTCCCAAATATTTTCTTTTTCTTTTTCCCAATTAGCTTAAAGCAGCCAATGAAACTCTAGTTGTACGCCTCCTATGATCACACTGCAGTTTCAAAAGCATATGGGAGTGATGAACATTGAATATAAGTCATTACTGAACTCATTTCCTAGACAAATATGTCAGATTTACAGCAGATCCTCATCCATAATATGAATTTTTTTAAGAAATCAAGTTGATCTCTTGCTCTTGCGGGAAAAGGTGATATGGAGATATAGGATTTGTCATCTAATTTTGACATTAAATTATTAAATCCTTTTTTATTTTTTATTTTATATATATATTTTTTATTTTTTTGGGTTCACTAGGATTAGATATAAAACCTGACAACTTGGAACTCTCAAGCGAATTTTCCAAAGTACTTTTGGCTCGACGAATTAGATTGCAATTGTACGAGTCAAATGATTCCATTTGATGTTTTCTAAAACTAGAAAGGATTTGGTAATCTTTCCCTTAATGGTCCCTGTTTTAAGACTCTACTTATTAGGGACTGTTGGTGTGCCCCAGGAGTTTTATAATTGATTTAATCAAACATGTCTCCATAGCACTACTTGAACATCAACAAATATTGTGATTTTCGACATATTTTCTCTCTCCTGTTATCTATTGAAGATGATAAATACTTATTAAGTATGGTTAATAAGTGTAACGATCGAGGCCGCTCCTAATGTAAACCATGATTTTATTCCTTCTGTCGTAGTATTTAATGTTCAAAGCTTTTATGGCACTCATCAGATATGAAAGAATTGTTGAGGCACTCACTCTTTACAAAGAAATTGGACAGCTTATATGAAGTAACGAATATTAAAAAGATGATATACTTAACACAGTTATTTTTATTCCACCACTTGGTGCTTAAAATGTCTTGCTCGACAGAAATTTCTCGATATGCCTATGAAATGATTTGGAAAGAAACTATTATTGGCGTGGAATTTCACTGGCCTGAAAATTATCTTATTACAAACTACAAAGCAAGGAAGCTGGCAAAATTACTGGATCTTCATAGAGAAAAATTGGAGGCTTCCTTTTGATTGATCAAATTGATAGACATCACCCCCAGACATTTTGAATTATAATTATTGTTAGCGAAAACATAGAATATGACGGCAATGGCCATTCACACACATATGACGACCACGGCTTTGGTGGTTGTGTTTAAAGTCGTAGTCAGGATCGATCAATTGAACGAGAGAGAGATCACATGGAAAGTGCACGTCGTCTGATAACAACGATGACCATTAATGCAATGCAGTTGCCAATCTCCAATTCTCTCCTCTTCCTTTTTCCTGGTTTGTCCAGCTCCATCCGCTTCATTTCCTTTTTCCAAATTTTGATCTTTTCAATATACTTTGTCTTGTCAATATTAGATAAAGATCTAGGACATATGCTATCTACACCCGAGTACATCCATCAGAACAGAGATTAGAATGCGAGGAGAAATAATAAGATCCCATAAAAATAAATCCAAGGATTGCACACGTGAACATGGATAGTACCATGAAGTGTTTGGTGCACAAATGAAAAGAATCGGTTAAATTACCAAAAAAAAAAAAAAAGGGAGAGAGAGAGGCTGCCTGGCGGGTGGTCTCTTGAGGACGGTGACCCGTGCGCAAATCTAAGAGAGAGAAGTGGGAGGAAACCTCAAATGACTTGGGATAAAAAAAAATTATCACATCCGGTACGTGGAGCCTGATCTAGCTATTCAAAGAAGATCAACTACCCATATAAATGTACTTGTCGATCAACTGTATGCACAGTAAATATGCTATGAGCATCAAAAGTAAGGAGACAACAAACAAAAATTTGCCTTTCTTTCTTGTAAAATTCGCATTCGCCATGTAGTTCTTTGTCTAGTCAATTTTGAGGTCCTAATTCGTCTGGCGAATTCAATCCTCTAAAGGAATGGAATCTTTAGTACTGATGGATTTGGCGAAAAAGCCCACAATCTCAAGATCAACTTGTTTAGATGCCGGAAGTATGATTGCTTGTCACTTGGGAATCTCTCCAAAAACTTCATGATGAAAAAGAGTACTATTCTTTGAAGGTGTCGATCGTCTTAGCTGGTCTAGCTCTTTTATATTAGATTATGTTATTGGATGATTTAAACTATAGGAAAATATGCCCATGTTCCTTTTTAATCAGACTAGCAAATGTGGACAGGTGTTGTGTATGTAAAAAAACAAAAATCGAAATACGAAAGATTAAGAAAAATTACTTTTCTAAGAAATATTTGAATTAGAAATGCAAAATAAATATGTGGGTACAGATTTCAAGATTCGAAATCTTTTGTTAAGGTTGTCATAGGATAGGAGATATTCAATATATGAGAGACAAAATAATGAATCCAGCATTTGTCTATGGACACAATATTTGCAACATAAGTAATACAAAATATTTATGAAAATGGTCGAGACTCCTTAAAATTAAGAGATCATCTTTGGTTGATATGGAAGTGTAGATCAAGGTATTGGATGACCTAAGCTATAGGTATAAAAATAAAAAATAAAAAAAGGGCCCGTGTTCTCAAACTCGGTTTTTGCAATTCCTCTTCCAAGCCATCCACCTTCTTCGCTGATGTCTTTCCTATATTCATACAAAAATAGGTGAAGTTTTTGCAGAGCATGAGCCATTCTATCACCTTGTACTTGAAAATATATATATATATATATATATATATATATATATATATACACACCCTATGGATTTTGCAGCTTACACTCAAATTCCTAAAGTTTAGAGTTAGCAACTCACTCTATTGTTCCTGCTTTCTCCATAGCCTCGTAAGTAAGCAGTTTGATCCAAAGGTGGCCCATCCTTGATAAATTTATCAGAGCTTAGCCAATCTTTTTTCTTCATCGTTTTTTGGGAGCGAAACTAGGCCATGGGTTTCTTGTAGGTGGCCAAACTTGCAACAAAGTACGTGATTAAGGGTCCGGTCCATCTGTTTGAAGAAAAAATATTCTAGAAAATTATTTTTCGGCTTTCTGATGTTTGAATGAAGGAAAACTAATCAATCTATAGAAAATGTCTTCCATGTACTGAAAACAAGGTTAGGTTTGAAAAAACGATTTACCATTTGGTAGGCTTGTCAAACAGGTGAGATTAAGTCTTAAATGATCCAATTCAAAATTGACTCTTCAATCCGTTTTGATTCGCTTATTTATAATGCAAATTTCTCGGCAAATACCTGAACCAACTTATACCCAATCCATCTCGGATTCATTTTTAAATTTTTTTTTCCTTTCTTATATTGTTGCATTTGAAGAATGGAGGACTCCATGGACTAGCACACGTTCTTTAAGAATGGATGGCTACATGAATGAATGGTGAACTTTTGGGTTGAATTTTGTACTTAATTGGTATGGCGGATTTTATATATGCAATGATATGGCAAATTTATTTTTCAATGCAGAAATTAGGATCTAATTTGCTTATTTAAATATTAATACACAAGTTATCCTATTTTTCTACATTTTTTCCTACCTACCGTTCTTATGTTATTAGACAAGTACACACAAAAAACTAAGGGGGGGAAAATGGATTTAAGGAGAACCTGGCTGCCAATGCTATCTCTTTGCTCCCCATCACACCACGTTGACTTCCACGAGACAGAAGACGAGTTTGTGGGGGGAAGATCACGTTTAGAAAAACATTTACGACTCACTCTCGTTGGACTTCGATATGTTAAACCCATTTTCACCTCGCCCATCCAATGTCTTAACAACCCAGTCACGGCCTATCCCCAAATATATGAGTCCAAATTTACCTTCTGAAAATCTTTTTCCTAAACCATTAAACAAATGAAAACTAACAATTTTCGTAGAAAATGATTTTTACAGCAAATATTTTTTTCTTTAGATAAAACAAATGCGCCCTAAATATATGTATTGGAAATGGGTCAACTGGCTCGTCACTTCCGCTAAGCTACAATTGCCAGTTCTACCACATGAAAAAGATCATGAGTAGCATTCTTCCAAAATGAGGCGAAAAGATAAGGCAGAACGAATATTTCAGTCACTAATATGACAAACTTTTAGGCTCCAAGCACTGAATCGGGAACCGACAAAATTGAGGACCGCATGGTGATTGATGAATTAACAAGAATGCAAGAATTTTGGCATCCTTGGGAATTTAACTGTTGGAAATTTCACACATCCTTTCAAATAGAAAACCTATGATTACAGTCGATGATATGGCACTCAATACGATGAGCACAGAGAGGAAGAGGAAAGAAAGCGAGAGACTCGGGATTAATGGCCTAGGAAAGATACCAGAACAAATTTGAGTGCCCTAGTGACCTCACAAATCAATTGCACATGTTTTCAGGTCAAGGAATATGACATGCCCAAATCATATTGTAATCAAAGCACACATGTAAGTACAGTCAAGTTGGTATTTTCTTAAACAGTTAGATTATTTCACAATACTCTATGGAATGCACTAGATACGCCATGTATAATCATATATAGAAGTGCAAGCATGCAAAAGAACCGAATGCAGTGTTACAGCCATCAAGCCTCAAGCCTGATCAAGTACTTGAACCAAAACTGGGCATTATAATCATCTTCATGTGCGGAAATACGAGATTTGCTCTAGTTTTTCTTTTCACAGTGGCTGTTTAATTTTACACCCTTCTTCCCTTCTTTTTCTCGAGCTCTATCTAATCAGAACCATCAACAACACAAGATTGGGACAATGGCACCAGTAGTCTGTGAATTAATCCAGTGTGCAGTATCATACTTTCGATTGGTTCAAGATCCCTGAACTACTTTAAAATGTCCAATGTGATCTTCTTGTTAATAACCACGAATGACATTCGCTAAAATAGACACCAATCTATTAAAACTCATGTTGATGGAGAACATTGTACACGTGGATTAAACACTTTAACTTGAAAACTTTTTCTTCACTCTAGACAGCATGGAAAAAACCAAAAGCTTGACTTAAATAGAAGCTCTTGTTAGCTCAATCCTCTTGAACAATGTTTCAGCATTTGTAATCTCACAAACTCTCTTGAAAGGCAAAAAAGAATAATGAAAGCAACACTGCAATCTTATTCCACAAAAGTTTATCTAACTGAACCAGTTTAAAAGCTCATGGACAACACTACATACTAGACATCTCCACAACTCTAATTAACTGAAAGTCCTAGTCAAGGTCCGAGTCTGTTTGTGTTCCATTCAGTCAGATAACTAGGTTCAGCATGAATGAAATAGCACCTGTTGGTCCAATGTTGAAGTTCCTTCTGAGTTCTCACACAACAGTCGTGAAAGGCAGTACGCAATTCGCAATTTTCACATGACTTCCGTCTATTTTGGCATTGCGACAGAGGGACATCTGCCCAAGGTGTTCCACAATATATATTCCCCAGCAGTCACCTGTTATAAGAAAGTAAACAAGATTGCAACAGGAGAAATTGAAAAATATGAAGGAACACGGCTATAAAAAATTGATTGCTGTCTGAAGAAGTTTTGAGGCCTGAAAAGATGTACAAGGCAAACTTTCACGTCTGACCACTTTCCACAAAAGGTCAGTGTTCCATCATTCACCAGGAAATCAACTGAGTAGGAAATTGTCTTTCCTTCATGTCATCTTGGGTATGTCACAAAAGGGAATGCATCACTTTGGTAGACAAAAAAGCATATATCAACATCAACAACACCTTAATCCCAAACTAATTGGGGTAGGCGGTACAAAAAAGCATATATCTTTTTTTAAAATTGTCTTCTACAACCACTTATATTTACAGGTTTGTCTAACTAGTATTGCATACCCATGCATTACATGTCTATTGACAAACAACACTGCTGTCCATTGTTGTAGTTTGAACCCTCAAGAGTTTAAAGTCAAACAGTGTGCTTGCAGATGATTCACCGTCTAACAGGGGCAAAAACTTTCAAAAGCCTCATCATTACAGTAACAATGACACAGTTTAATCAATATATAGTTATGAGGAAGTCCATAAACAGCCTATAAGATGTTCACTTTACTTCGATACTGATAGTTCTGGACTGAATCAAATGTTCGAAAAAAAATTTGTATTAATTTTCTTTTCATTACACTCTGGCCCACTCAAGAAAATTGGAAAAACAAAAAACCAATCTCAAGTATTTGATAAGAAGAGGTCTACTACCTGAATTGAGAACTCCACAGGTGCTTTAACAGAAGGATAGATGCCCACCTGCATTTATGGAAGACATGATAAAAAGTGAAAACACAGTGGCTATATATTATACCTCACAATATTGAACAGGAAGACCTACTATTTCACTAAAAAATAGAAAACATTTTTTTTTTGGTAAGGTAAAAATTAGATAACATTTCTTAGCTGCTCATCCTCTAAAGTTCCGGATGAATCTAAAAGAGAATAAAGGAACATTTAAAAGTCCCCTATCTGCGAACAGCAGTAAAACTCAAGTGCCAGCCTTCTCAGGTAATTGAAAACTACAAATGGGCACATAAAGTCAGCTGTTCCAAATGGAACAGCCAAGCTAGCCGCCTATTGTAGAATATGATTCAGATTCATTCAGACGCAGCCCATTGCAATCTCACAGTGCCTTGTCATGTACAAGACAGGCATGCCAAGGCATGCACATCTCTCAAATTGAAAAATCAACTATCTAATACACGATGACCATAAAATAATGAAATTATACATTTCTGAAGAGGTATTTCAAAAAGCACACATTACATTTCTGCAGCTCTCTCCGTAACTAGAATTTTACAGGTACGCCAAACTTTTTGCAGCAGGAGAGCAAAAAAGTCACTTTTCTACTGTAAGCCAAAAGGTTTTTGCTTGACACCCCCCCCCCCCCCCCCAAAAAAAAAAAAAAAATATATATCTCTCTCTCTCTCTATATATATATATATATATATATAGAGAGAGAGAGAGAGAGAGAGAGAGAGAGAGAGAGAGAGAGAGAGAGAGAGAGAGAGAGTTGGCAAGGTGTTAAAAAGAAACTTACAGATTTAGGATCAATGGATATCCCAGACAACGATGCCCCAACAATTCTGAAAGACACCTGTGATCATGCAAACAATAGCCCGTAACAGGATTTCCCACATCAGTTGCGAGAGATAAATATGTGATGAAAATGGGATGCAAAAGCAAGCACTAGTAGTGCATCACCGATAAACCTAACAAAACATCTTGAATAATCTTCTCCAGAGCATTTGCTATTCTTGCAACCAAGTTACTGATGGCAAACTATTTTTTGGTGTGCTGACTCTATGGCATCTCCAGCAATGTTTCTCTATGATTAATTCCCCACCTCACATACCATCAACTAACAGAAAACACATGGGATTGGCTGTAAAGTGGTTCACCAATGAATGAGTTCCCTTTTCCATTCACACCACAGACAAGAATAATTAACTGAACAGCCCAGCACCGTCAAGAATGGACCGACACAGTTTCAAGTAGACAAACAATACTAAGCTAAGAAAACCATTTCATGAATAACCATTCTGTATAGAATGACTAGAGTTTCACTTGGCAGAAGAAAGACAACCAGTGAACTCCATTTTATAAGAAAGGCATGGCTTTTTGTCGATGCACACAGAACCACATATATGAAGCCATAAATGCATGATGCATCACAAGAAAATAAACTGCATAAACTAACATCCAAGCAAAAAAAGACATTCATACTCTGGCATAATTGTATGCCTGCCAGCAAAATGGTTCCTCTAAATCAACTGGAGGGAGATCCCTCGTCATTTTCTCCATCAGAAATTCCTCTACATTGACCATGTTATTGGTTGGTTCTGTGTCGACATCACTATCTTCCTCTTCCATGCTTCTGAAAAATGATTTTGTAAAAGGGAACCTTTGGGTTTGCCATGGTGCAAACTTAACTGTCCCTGGGAAGGTAGCTTCAATGCTCTTTCCAACAAGACCTCGTCCACTTACTAAAATTTTCCACTCGACGGAATGCTCTGTAGTTGAAATAGTTCCAACTGAAGGACTTCCATCTACAGCGACAATCCTTCTCCTAGGAAAAGGCATTGTCAGAGTACAGAACTCCATGGTCAAAGGAGCCTTGTAACCTTCCATCAAACTTAGTTTGAACAAAAATGCACCTTCATCTTCCGAAACCATTGACAATTGATAGAATCCCTTTATGGGAGGTCCAAGCCCACAGGATGCTTGATAACGCATCAGAACAAAATTACCCAACGGCGGTGAAAACATCACAGACAGTTTATCCGTACCCTGTTCTGGAACTTGAGCAGATGAATGAAATGACAAGGACTCAATGTGACTGCTATTTAGTCCTATCAAAGGAAGGGACACATCAGGAAGTCCTTCTAATTCTGCTCGACAATTAACCTGACCTGAAACTGAAATGCTGTCTGGAATTTCATCACGATCATACAAGGCAGCAGCGACAGTTTCATGAATAGTAAAAAGTATTTTCTGCTTCCCCTTGTAAAGATACGGCTTCCATGCAGGCTGTTTGACATCTGGAGGAGGCAGATCTGCCGAAGAAAACCCATTAAGCTTGATAGTGAAAATATTGGAAACATTGAGATCCAAAGGGGTACCTACATTTGAAGAATAGAAACGAATAAACCAATTAGTCAATCCTAGAAAGATGAAAAGCACAGTTCAGAAGAAAAAGGTGACAAAAGCAGCTGTCATAGCCGGAGTAAACATCACTGACCAAAGGGCATCGAGCTACTAATATAAGTCCTTAGTGCATCCTTATCCAATGGCCTTGAACCAATTTTTGTAGCATCTGATGAGAAAGCACCAACAGAAGTGTTGGAGGGAGCTGAAGATGCAACTGGAGCTGCCACAGGCTTTGGTCTTGAAGATATACCTATGCTGCCAGTTAAGGAATCCAATAACCCTCCCACGGATGGGGATGCATTCACAATCACTTCTGGTTCAGCCATATCCCCAGAAATTATCTCACCAATGGCATGTGCTACCATGAATGCCCTGCAAAAAAGATAAAAAAGAAACAAATGGAGCCAACGAGAGAAAACACAATAATTGTCAAAGGAGAGACAATGGATAATGCTGGGTCACCATCATTCAATGCTTCAAATACGATTCACTAATTCAAGGGTAGTCAGACTGAAAGAACAGGCACATAAATGATTCTAGATGATATAAATTACAAACCACCACAACCTGGAGACAATTACTCCATTGCTACAAACCTAATGCACAACTATGCCTGTTAATCTGAATGTTAAACGTGATAGAAGATTTTTCCTTTTTGTTAAGGAAGGTGATAAAACTCAGGCATATCCCACATGGAACATGATATGAGAAAAACACTCCCATAGATCAAAACCAGTCTTCAAGTTGCATTCAACATTTTAACCATGACAAAGCATTCTTCAATTGTTTCCTTTAACTTACAGAAGAATCTAGTTAGGCTAGACAGAAATATTAGCGAGAAGAATGGATTATCAACTACTAGTGCACAACAAGAAAGTAACTGATGGTTTTTTTTTGGGGGGGGCGGGGGGGGGGGGGGGGGGGGGGGGGGGGCAGGTGGTAAAGAAGTATATTGATGGTTTGATGCCATAGAACTGAGAGAGAGAGATTTCTAATGTCTCCTAACTAATAAAATGAGCAACTTACCATACCCTGTGACTGATGGAAGATCAAGCAGGAGCGAAGATAAACTCCCATCCACTCCTCCAACAGCGTTGCCACAATCAGATCTTTTACATAGTTCCTTATATGAATTTAGATGTCCAAGCTCAACCAAAGGCAGTACAAGGATGCAGAACTGGCTCTTCATATGCAGAATCAAAGGCCACAACAGATAATTCTCTCTTGCCTCTTCTTTGTTAATGTAAATGCTAATGACATGACGCGTAACTGGATCATCTACCCAAGAATCTGAACCTTCAGCAGACTGAGACACACGGATGCCAAATCCACGAACAGATCCTTCTCTAAACATAGATGGTTGACGTCAAATTAGTAGAAAACTATTGAAGGCGCATGAGAGTAGAAACCGGTAAACTGCAATATGTGTCCTCAATAGCTATGCAAGACTAATAACCATCTTATCCAGTTATCATTATTTCAACTGGCTCTGTAATACCAGTGCATAATTTTACGGAGTCAACATCAACAACACCTTTATCCCAAACTAGTTGGGGTCGGCAGCCGATGAACCCCAAAGAATCATAAAAACAAAAGTAGAATCAAGTAAGAAAAAAGAGATAATTGTGTAAAAATAAATAAATAAATATATATATAGCACTAATAGCCTTCCTCCACTCCGTCCTAAGACAAACCGTACGCCAATCTATTTTCCACTCCATTAAATCTTGTTTTACTATTTTCCCCCAAGTAAGTTTCGGCCGACTTTTGGCTTTCTTCGTGTTATGTTCTCGATAGCAAACTTCTGTTCATACCGATGCATCTAAGGGCCTCTCTCATCTTTTCCGCCACCGGTTCTACTCTAACTTTTCGTTGAATCTTTTCATTCCATATCTTATCCATAATTTTACAGAGTGATGATCCAAAATTAACTCCGAACTTTAAACATCAAAAGATCACTTATTTTGTCCATTCTGAAGAAGCATTTTTCCTCAAAATGAAACCACTTCCTCATATACTCAAGGCTGAAACCCATGGCATTTGAACAATAGTGACTCGACCACCCCCCCCCCCCTCCCCCACAAAAAAAAAGGAAGCAAGAGTGACTCCAGCATCCATCAAACAATCACGTTCCTTACTATGCAAATTATGAGCCAATGTTATATCAACTTAAGGGAACAAACGCCAAGCATCAATTTTTTGAGACAAGACAGATATATAATGTGCAAATGATTGTTCCTGGAGGCTATTATCAGCTAATGCAGTTTAGACATAGGAAAATAATAGAAGTGTTCAGTTTGTGTAGAAATATAAGAAAACTCGTCAAGTAAAATACCGAGAAGCCCTCAACTCATTGTATTGACATATTGACAAACCTCTTCTTTCTCTCTGCAAATGAAGAGGCCAACTCTGAATCAGACGGCAAATACGGCAATGCCCCACCATCAACACTAGCGCCGTTGTGCTGGTTCTCGCTTTTGCAAGCCGCCCGCCACTGTTTCTCCACCACTGAAAACCTCCTGTTATGACATCCAATCAAAAGAAGAAACATAAAACTCCCATCAGTAAACAATCCACAGCAGTAGGCCAGGCGCTCTATAGCTCGAGGCTTTGCGGGGAGATGGTTTTGTCACTGCTGTGGCCCCCTGACTCTATCCATTCTAGAAAGCACAGAGGTCAACACTACTCGGGCTTTTGCGAGAAATCCCAGACTGGGTCGTAGCAAGCGGCCAACAGGAGGTCTCTGCCCCCATCAACCACCTTGTAAACCAAATTCGTAAAACCAGTCTCGCCATAAACAGCATATTATCCAATCGAAAAATGGACTGGTAACCCCACCGACAGTTCGAATGCAAACACACAAACCCGACGAGAGAGCGACCTGGAGAAGACGACGGCGTCGTGGCTGTTGAGGATCCAGAGAGCTCGGATGCTGCAACCAGTCGGGGGCATGTTTACGAAGCCTTCTTCTCCGTTGCGATTAGCTCCGCCGGACTGGGAGAGAAGGCGAAAGAAATTGAAAACGTTTGAGGATTAGGGACGAACCGGTGGATGGATCATGGAGCGCCGAGCGGAATGATGCATTCAAGGTTTGATCGAAGGACCGTTGAAACGACGAGTCGTTGCGTTGAGCAGGGGGGCTTTGGGGTGGAAAGAGATTGAGAGTCTAACTCGCAATTGGAATTTCTGGTCGGATGGCCGGAACAGGTCCTAACTATTATCTATTTACTATTTATTCTAAGATGTACGTAAATGTGCGGAAGAAGCTGCGTATTACCCAAAAAAATCGAAGATGTATGATCCGTTCCCCTAAAACTAAACGGCTCAGATTATAAAATTAAATACCTAAACTTTTAAAGAAAAGTTAAGCGACCTGAATCGGGGTGGAAATAGTTCTAACCATTTTCCTGGGCCTACGATATCATCTATTTCCCTTTACCCGGTCAGGTTGCATCTTGGTTATTTTATCGAATAAAGGGAGATAGAAGAGTCACGAAGGACCATCGTACGACAAACCAAAGGATGGGAGATGAAGCACTGAGAATGGGGGAGTGGTGTGGAGGTACCGAAATATACTCGTGCAAGATGAACATATTCTCATTTCCTTTTGTCTAATGCTTTTGTTGGTTTGATTTCAAGCAAGAGGAACTCTCTTCACTGCTCAAACTTTGTCACGACACATCTATTAGCCTCAGACCGTTGTGTATAATCACGTGATAAAACTGTCTTGCAAAAGTGGCCCCGATTGTTGGGGGGTACAGGGGAGATTATCAGCTCAAGAGCTGTCACTTTTTCAAAATCCTACCAACCGATGCAACCGCTCTTTGTGAAGGAAACCTACACAGGCCAATGACCTACATTATGACATCCTGAAAATTCAATTTTTGTAAGCGTCGGAATTCGATAAAAAGGATATGAAAATTTAATCATAGTCGACATATATTTTGAACTGTAAGGACTGAAGAGACGAAAATTTGGACAAATTCTACGGTTTAGGTTACTTTAGATTATGTTCCGAATTTTTTCCGTCGTGAATTGGGATTGTTATTTTCGCGCTCGAGCCTAACCACAACCGAACTTGGCCGGCGAGATTACCGAAAATACCTTTCTTCAGTGTACCAAAATTTCGTTCTAGTCTCGGCGCGCCAAATGATCAAAATACCCCCCAATTATTTGTTGATATAAGACAAAAGCTATTAAATTTTGTGAGACAAAATTAGTCACAAAAGTCCTTGTGGAACGCACCCCATTTCTCTTCCCTATGCCCCCTTCCATCAGCCGTATATCTCACTCTCTCTCTCTTGTTTCTTTTTTTTTTCTTTCTTTCTTTTTCGTCTGTTGCTTCTTCTCCTTCGTTTTTCTTGTGGACATCTCTCTTTCCCGACCGAACATCCTCTCATTCTCTTGGGATTTTGGCGCGACCACCGCCTCACCACCGTCAACCACCACCCCAGCAACCTCCTGCCGCCGCCCTGACCAGAGCTTGGCCACTGTACGCCGTCGGCCAGCCGAGAAATAGCTTGGGGAAAGGTGTCCTATTTTCGGGTCCCCTGACCCGAGGATTCCGCCCCCTCCTCCAGCCATTCAGACCGCCATCGACGCCAACCACCACCCCACAGCCGACCACCGTACTTCCCCCGACCACCCGGACCCAGCCACACCGGCCGTTGGCCACCGAAGCCGCCGCAAGACCACCCTGAAGCCTCCTGTTTTTGACCCGATTTGGTTTCGTCTTTGATCCGGCCGAACCGGCCACCACCTTTACTCGCCGCCGCCGCCGCCGACCACCCCTTCAGAGCTCGCCGCCGCCAACCGCCACGCGTGGGCCTGGACCCCCGCTGACCGCTTCCCCTGTTTCGGTGCCGTCAAGACCTGTTTCCACCCGATTCTATTTGCTGCTGTTTTGCGGTCGTCCGCTGCCTTTAGCAGCTGTCTACCGGTCCCAATCGACCCCCACCGACCCCTAGGTGAGTTCCCAAGCCTCGGCCGGCCTTATCCCGACCTGTGACGCCAAGAAACACCCCAAAATAGTTCCCCTGTTTCTCCACGACCCGCTACTATTTCAGGCTGCCAGCTGCCATCCGCCGGAGCTCCGTCGCCGGCCACCTGTTTCGACGATCTCGCCAGACCTCCACGAGGTGTCGCCAAAGTTTGGATTCGGATCGCCGCGCGATAAACCCTAATTTCGCTGTTGCTGTTATTGCCGTCGCCGAGTTCGCCGCCGCCGTTCGTTGAGACCGCTCAAGTTAACTCACTTAGTGAGTTGACCCTAAATATTGATTAAGGCGCTAATTGCACTTAGGATTAGTTATTTAGTTAATTAGTTATTTATAAAAATTAGGTACACGATCAGGATCGATTTAGATGGAAACAATAATTAGGTTAAATGGCAGATCAATTAGGTTAGTTTGTCGATTATTTTATCTGTGACTATTTGTGGTAATTTATCAGCTGATTAATTGATTGTGTTTATTTGCGAGTGAGGGACAAGTTAGAGACGAGCGAGCGATTGTATTTATAAATCGACTGAGTAACAAGAGATATAGTACGAATTGAGCTCGAAATTGCCTGATTAACTTAATTGCTTATGAGTGCATTATTTGCCTTATTGGTTTGGTCGCCCTGCTGAAATGCCTGACCAAGAGTCTTGTCTTGGGCCAAGTCTGTTGCATTTCCGTATGAATTTTGGCATTAATCAAAAATAAACAATGGGTTGATTGTCGAATGTGAATTGTGTGGTCATTTAAAAGACCAATGACGTTACCTGGCAAGTTCGCATTGTACTATTGGTACTTGTGCCGTACTTATTATATGAGAAATCGCGACTTGTTAGAAGCACGATAATCCATGTCTCGTGCCAGTCGTGCTGTTTTAAGGGATTATCAGATGTCGATCGCAGCTTGTGACGAATCGAAGCTCCTATTTAAGGAATGCATACTCGTCGTGCCGTGCCGGGTGCATTGGATACACCGCTTGTAGTAGCCGTCGCTGAGAAGGTAAAAGTGGACGTAGCCTAGTCTTGCCAGATGAGTGCAGGATCGCATTATTGATGTTTTTATCACACCAATCGCGTGGGTCATTGTTAAATAATGGATTTGTGTGATGTCTTGTATACACCTGAGTGATAATGCCTTGATTGGTTGCTTATTTTGTGACTATATTTTATTGATATATGTGTTTATGCCTTATATTGACTATTGTGCTTAGGATATTTTGGGCGAATCAGTGTCCTAACTGAGTTTAGGTTTGATTCACTAAGATTGATTTCTCACCCCGTCGTGGGATAACTTTTTAGGTTTAAGTAATGGAACGGCCAGCGCGATTCGGTACACCTACCCACTCATCACATGATATCACTCTCCACCCGGTACCAAGGTACGGACTAGATGTAGGAACACCACATCACGACGATATGGGTCGATGAAGGGATGCCACAGCTGGTGGCACATCTTTTCAAGGCATAGTATCTTCGTGATGGGGTAGATCTCTTTGGTCCGCCCTAAGGATTTGAGGGGCCACCTATTCAGGGGGTTCCTAATGTCCTCGCTTGGGATCCGATGGATATTGATACGCCTGACGGGGAAGTGGTGGATCCCGCACCTGGTATGCAGCCCGAGCTCGAGCCTGAGCAGTCCGTAGCCCCCTCTGTACATTCTAGTTAGAGTTCTTGTGATGACCCTAACGATCCGACTCCCCCGATTGGTTACGACGATCTGAATGTTGTTTTTACCCAGTACGGGGTTAGGTTTCTTTTGTGGTCAATGAAACTAGTGACGTCTTTTGTGGGGGTACTATTTTGAAATAGATGAGAGTTAACCTTTCCTTACTCCTATATCTTTTTGTGAGTCCTAGAGGGCCGCCCCAAAGCGTGAGGTTATATTTACCAGCTGTTGCCTCTGTAAGGTTATAGATCATCTATTCTCTTCAGTTTTATGTTTATGTTTGGTTGTCTGGTTTTTCTATTTATCTATCCCATGTTGATTTTACTGTGTGGAGGATTGCACGTTCTGCATGCACAGTACATTCTTAAGTCGATAGCAGTTGCCTAGGCACTATCTTTTATGACCTAGTAGCGATTTGGCAAGGAATGTCGCGGGTTCGAGAGTCGAGACGTGATATCCCCACCCAAGGTGGTATCAGAGCAAGGTCAGCCTGATCTGTCTGGTCATTAGATTGGAGTAATAAGGAGCGTTGAAAAATAGGGAGTTAGTAAAATTTTTATTGTTATGCCTGTAATTGTTAATTTTGTGGTAAGATTTTGGGGTTGCTTTCTGACCGCGTTTTGCTATGGGGTAAGCAGGACTCCGTATCTTTTCTGCAAAATGAGCGGACGGGGTAAAAGAGCACCCCGAGCACCTCGAAGGATGCCTGCAAGGCCAGTGGAAGAATTAGTCGATGTTGAAAAAGCACCGCCCGTGGTGTCCCCAGTTGCACCCCTTACTGCTACCTCTGCTGCTGAACCTACTAGACCTACTGAAAGGAAGCCGATTATGGCTAAAGTTATGCAAGCCTTATGGGCTATTGGAGATTTGATGGGGCAGCAAGTAAGGAATCAAGATGCAGCTACTATTGCAGCTGCTGGGACTTCATCTATGATTGCACCTGCAGTTCCGCTAGTAAATCCACCACCTGTACCTGGCAGCGAGGAGTGTAGGGCTCAAAAGCTGATGGAACAGTTTCTCAAGTTGAAGCCACCTCAGTTCACTGGAAGTGGAGACCTTGAAGGTGCTACTCGATGGGTCAAAGGGATGGAAAAAGCGTTCGACTTGCTAAGATGTACTGATATGGATAAGATTAATCTGGTAGTCTATCAACTTGAAGGGAACGCTAGTACTTAGTGGAGAGCTGTCAAGGGTAGAACTTTTCCTGAAGGTACAGTTTTGGTATGGAATACTTTTGTGGAGGTTTTTAATAATAAATAATTCTCGAAGACAGCTAGAGAGCAAAAGATGGTTGAGTTCTTCCGCTTCTGTCAGAACTATATGACAGTTGACTAGTATGAGGCAAAGTTTTCTGAACTGTCCAAGTATGCTCCGAGAATTATTGAGGATCTGAAGGACAAGGCTAGAAAGTTTAAGGACGGGCTGAAGCCCGAGATTAAAAGTACGCTGGCACCGCTTGATCTTCAGCACTATGATAATATCTACGTGAGAGTGCTAATAAGGGAGCAGGACTTGACTGAAAGAACTACCACATCTGAATCACGATTCACGTCCCTAAACAGATTTGACAGAAGGCAAGGGAAGAAATCAATGTTTAGCAACCGGAGTAACATTCCACCCAATCGTCGAGGGGCGATTAGTAAGCCAGCGTTTCGTCAAAGTGAGATGTGCAGTTTGTGCCGACAGAGGCATGGGCCAAGCCCGTGCCCGTATCGAGGTGGTGCTTGTTTTGGTTGTGGCCAGTTGGGCCATCAGGTGAAGGATTGTCCGCAGAGGTAGGGCAGGCAGGCGTTGCCACAGCAAGGAGGACCGCCTAGAGGAGCTGTGCCAAAAAACTTCCAGAATTGTCCCTCGGCATAAGGGAAGGTTTTTGCTGTCACTCGGGAAGCGGCAAAGGATTCGTCGACCGTTACAGGTACAATCCTCTTGCATAACCAAGTAGCATATGCCTTGTTTGATCCGGGTGCCACACATTTGTTTGTTGCGGATCAGTTCGTTAAATTATCTAAATTGAACTTGGTACCTTTAGATATTGTGTTTAAAGTGTCTACGTCGTTAAAAGATAAAGTAGTGGCTACAGTGAGCTGTCCTGTTTGTAAACTTGTTATGGATGGCCATTAGAGTAAAATAAACCTAATTGTGCTGGAGATGTACGATTTTGACTTAATTGTGGGAATGGATTGGTTGACGAAGCAAAGGGCCATGATGGACTGCTTTAATAAGGTGATTCGGTTTAATCCGATGGATGGTATTAGCTTTGAATTTTTTAGTAATCGAGGAGGAACCTCGACTGTGATGATATCGTCGTTAGAAGCGACTCGATTGTTGGAGATTGGGTGCAAGGTTATTTGGCTTCTGTGGTGGATACGTCTGCTGAAGAATAAAAATTGAAGAATATTGCGATTATATGTGAATTTCCAGATGTTTTCCCCTAGGAATTATATGGTTTACCACCAGAAAGAGAAATTGAGTTTGTGATAGAGTTAGCTCCTAGGACGGAACCGATCTTTAAGGCGCCGTATAGAATGGCATTGTTGGAGTTGAAGGAACTCAAAGTTTAGATGCAGAAGTTATTAGATAAAGGGTTCATCCGCCCTAGTGCATCACCTTGGGGAGCGCCTGTTTTGTTCGTCAAGAAAAAGGATGGGTCTTTGAGATTGTGTATTGACTACAGACAGTTGAATCAGGTGACGATCAAGAATAAGTACCCACTACCAAGGATTGACAACTTGTTTGATCAGCTGCAGGGAGCATCGATATTTTCTAAAATTGATCTACGGACGGGATACCATCAGTTGAGAATCAGAAAAGAAGATATACCGAAATCGACATTTAGGAGACGTAATAGACATTATGAGTTCACTGTGATGCCGTTTGGTTTGACGAATGCTCCTGCTGCCTTTATGGATTTGATGAACAGAGTGTTCAAGGAATTCTTGGATCGCTTTGTGATTGTTTTTATAGACGATATTCTAGTGTACTCGAAGAATTCTGAAGATCATGAGCAACACTTGAGAGTAGTTCTGGAAACTCTGAGAATGCATCAGTTGTATGTCAAGTTCAGTAAATGCAAGTTTTGGCTAGCTCACGTGACATTCTTAGGCCATGTGATTTCTAGTGAAGGTATTGCGGTGAATCCGACTAAAATTGTGGCAGTTATAGATTGATCAAGACCGACGACTGCTACGGAGATTAGAAGCTTCTTGGGTTTGGCAGGTTATTACAGGCGATTCGTGGAAAGGTTCTCGGCTATAGCCCCGCCTTTGACTAAATTGCTGAAGAAAGATATGAAGTTTGAATAGACAGACAAGTGTGAGCGTAGTTTCCAAGAGCTTAAGCATAGGCTAACTACGGCTCTTGTTCTGACAATTCCGTCTGGTCCTGATGG
This sequence comes from Rhodomyrtus tomentosa, assembly GCA_028455895.1. Lineage (NCBI taxonomy): Eukaryota > Viridiplantae > Streptophyta > Magnoliopsida > Myrtales > Myrtaceae > Rhodomyrtus > Rhodomyrtus tomentosa. The sequence goes on along the minus strand of JAPCWY010000003.1, from coordinate 38,097,653 downwards.
TTATGAAATTTATAGCGATGCTTCGCTTAGAGGATTGGGTTGTGTTTTAATGCAGCATGGCAGGGTGGTAGCGTATGCATCTCGTCAGTTGAGACCGTATGAGTTGAATTATCCCGCACATGACCTGGAGTTAGCTACGGTCGTGTTTGCTTTGAAAATCTGGAGACACTATTTGATTGGGGAAAGTTTTCAGGTGTTTAACGACCATCAAAGTCTGAAGTACCTATTCTCTCAGAAGGAGCTGAACATGAGGCAGCACCGATGGATGAATTTACTTAAAGATTATGACTACGAGATCATGTATCATCCGGGTAAAGCGAATAAGATTGCTGATGCCCTAAGTAGAAAATCAGTGATTGCTCAATTACAGGTGCATGAGTGGCATTTACTTGAACAAGTGAGAGACTCAAACTTTAAGTTGGAGATAGGCCACTTGTCGAGTCTTGTGGCTACTTTGAAAATTGAGTCGGAAGTGCAAGTTGGGATCAAGACCTTGTAGTCTACAAATCCCTTTATTTAGAAGATCTTTCAAGAAGACTCAATTAAGCGAAGAGTCGACTTTCAAATAGTTGAGGATGAGATACTGAAATTCAGAGGACGTTTGGTTGTACCTGCTAATGAAAGTTTAAATGAAGAGATTTTATCAGAGGCACATCGTAGCAGTTATAACATCCACCCTTGGAGTACAAAGATGTATCATAATTTGAAACGGCACTACTGGTGGAACGACATGAAAACAGATATAGCCAAACATGTGGCTAAGTGTTTGACCTATCAGCAGGTAAAGGCGCAGCACTGCAAACCTAGAGAATTGCTGCAGCCTTTGGAAATTCTAGAGCGAAAATGGGAGCATATCACGATGGACTTCGTGATGGGTTTGGCAATGAGTCAGAGAGGCTATCATTCATTCTGGGTTGTGGTAGATAGGTTGACGAAGTAAGCACACTTCATTCCAGTAAGAAAGGACTTCGTCTTAGACAAATATGCAGAGTTGTATGTGAGGCATATTGTAAGGTTACATGGTGTGCCAGTGACAATCACTTCTGATTGGGATTCCAAGTTCATTGCTACATTTTGGAAGAGTTTACAAATTGCTTTAGGGAAGAAGCTGCAATTTAGTACAGCTTATCATCCGCAGACAGATGGCTAATCTGAAAGAACAATTTAGACCTTGGAGGACATATTGAGAGTATGTGTTCTGGATTTCAAAGGTAGCTGGGAGGAACAATTATATTTGGTTGAGTTTGTCTACAATAACAGTTATCAACAGAGTATTAAGATGGCACCTTTCAAGGACTTATATGGCAGAGCTTGCACGACGCCAGTCTATTGGGATGAGGTTGGTGAAATGAAGATAGCTGGCCCTGAGTTAGTGGAACAGTCGATGGAAGCAATTAAGGTGATTAGAGACAAACTAAAACTAACTCAGAGTCGCCAGAAAAGTTATGCAGATAAAAGGCGTAGACTTTTGGAGTTTTAAGTAGGCGATTATGTCTTTCTGAAAGTGTCGCCTATGAGAGGAACATCTCGCTTTGGTAGGAAAGGAAAGTTGAGCCCGAGGTACGTTGGACCGTTTGAAATCCTGGAACGAATTGAAATTTTGGCTTATCGACTTGAGTTGCCACCTAGACTTGCTTATGTGCATAAGTCTTCCACGTGTCGATGTTGAGGAAGTACGAGTCAGACCCCGCTCATGTACTGAGTTATGAGGAGATTGATTTGGATGAACGAGCGTCATACGTGGAGTGACCAGTAAGGATCGTGGATAGGAAAGAGAAAGTGCTCCGAATCAAAATGATCCCATTAGTCAAGGTGATTTGGCAACACCATGGTACTAAAGGAGCTATATGGGAGAATGAGGAGGTCATGAAACGTAACTATTCTTATCTTTTTGAATAGTTAGGACTGTGGCGTAATTTTGAGAACGAAATTTCCTAAGTGGGGGACAGTTGTGACGTCTTGGAAATTTAACTTTTGTAAGCACCGAAAGTCGATAAAAAGGATATGAAAATTTAATCATAGTCTACATATATTTTGGACTATAAGGACTAAAGAGATGAAAATTTGGACGAATTCTAAAGTTTAGGTTATTTTAGATTAGGTTTTGAATTTTATTCGTCGCGAATTGGGATTGCCGTTTTTGCGCTCAAGCCTAATCCCAATCGAGCTTGGCTAGCGAGATTACCAAAAATACTTTTCATTCAGTATACCAAAATTTCGTTCCAGTCCCAGCGAGCCAAATGACCAAAATACCCCCCAATTATTTGTTGATATAAGACAAAATTAGCCACAAAAGTCCTTGTGGGACCCACCCCATTTCTCTTCCCTATACCTCCTCCCATCAGTCATATTTCTCACTCTCTCTCTTCTTTTTTTTTTCTTTCTCTTTCATCTGTTGCTTCTTCTTCTTCGTTCTTCTTGTGGATATCCCTCCTTCCCGACCGAACATCCTCTCATTCTCTTGGGATTTTGGCGCAACCACCGCCTCACCGCCGTCGACCACCAACCCAGCAACCTCCTACCGCCGCCCTATGTCACGTACCGCGATTACATGGCACGAACTCGCAAACATCTGCAAGCAAACCAACAAAAATCTCTCGGCGGTTCCAAGATCCACCAATATGGGTCGAGAGATATAATAAACACATCAAGCATGCGGAAGCGATACTCATATAAAACCCCGTACAATATATATATTAAGTAGGACCTTGATAGCATATGTCATTCATACATCAAGGCGTACTGTTCATATAATTCGAATACTAAACCTGCTAAACAAAAAGGCAACAGGGTAAGCATATCAAAAGAAAACATCCACAAAATCCCTCAGGAGCGAGGTAGGTCGCCAGTCAAGATCGATCTACCAGCTAGAGTATCTTAGGATGAGCTGCTGGAGTCGTCTATATCCTCTGCGTCCTCAGTCGGCTCATACTCTGAAAACGTCTCAAACAGAACCTCTACTAAATCCTCCATGGTAACCTCCTGTGATGGCTCAGCTAGGTCCCCCTCGGACGCCTCTAGAACTATGACCTCCTCCTGTTCCTGCTCCTCGGTGAACTCCATGGTCGGTGTTTGCTTTGGTCCGTTCCTAGACCCTACCATTGACCCCTCAGGTAACTCCTGCTCCGCCACGATCTGGCACCAATTGGGTATGACACCTTATGGTACCTCATGGGGCTTTAGTGGCCCTGTTTGTGAGTCCCCCTCCTTATTTAACCACGCCTCGAACCTATGAGGCTTCCACTCAAGCTTACCCTCGTCGACCCATACGACGGTACACTTCCTCACATATACGTTCCCCTGCCTATCCGGGAACTCATCATAGTACATCGTCATTTCCTTTGGGTCCCTAAAACGTATTGGCTACATAGCTATGACCTAGGATATGTAAAGAAAGGATTTCTCCAAAAGGGGTGAGATACACATCTCAGTAAGGAAAACTTAATCTTAGGTCAGGTTGACAGTCCACTCAGGTAGTCGCATCCCTCAACAGATCCACACTCATGAACACATAGGCATAACAATCATAATTCAATAAACAACCACATACAGAAGACAGTCATGCATTTATGATTTCGTATCACACTCATATGCACATGTACTATCAGCCTGCCACTTCACCACATCCATCAACCTCCGCCTACCTCATTCTCTAGCCCGCGAACTAGTCGCTTCAGGCTCGGTCCGCGTAAACGCATCAGACCATCATCGGTGACCCGCGTAAACGCATTCGGTCCCGATGAATCTTCGGGCAAAGTTCCTTAGCTCATACTCTGTCCCGCGAATAATTCACATTAGGACTATGGCTATCTCAACCCCGCGACTTCGTCGCATCAAGGCCCCACCAACCATACTTCACCCCGCGATCTCGTCACATCAGGCTCTCAACCTCCTGTCCGGCGTCTCACACGCCTCAGGGCCTCGCCATGCCACGCTCATGCCACATCACCTTGAATGCCTTGAATTTCGATTCAGTTTCACACTCATTGGCAAGCACGCATTCAAATGCATTTCATAAATTCCGTAGCATGCAAATTAATTTAAATGGCACACAGACATGGCAAACAATTCAGGCATAGACAATGTCATACAATCATTCCTTAACGTCTTAGAACATATCAAGCTATCCCATTTGGAAATTTTCTCATAAATCACTCCAATCGACCCTCAACTTACTCAATCGAGTCCAAACCCCCTAGCCTCGATTTAGAAATTTCCCTACCTTTACTTGGCAACACAAATTACTCCTTCTTGAGCCCCAAGGTCTCGGCCAACCAAGGTCCATGCCCGGACTTGTCACGCAACTTAGAATTTCAACCAATTCGTCAAATTTCCGACCTTAATTCCTCAATCCATCAATCCCAATCATCCATAACTCAACTCTCAACACTTCACAACGTCACAATCATCAATTTGCAGCTCAAAACCATTGCCCAAGGCCTTCAACAAATTCGGTTTGGCTCGGCATTGAACCGGTTCCATTTGGTTCTGTTCATGCCAGGTCCAACCAGTCCTAATCTACTCCAAATCCATTAATTATATACATCCTACCTCTTATAATGTCTACCTAAGGGTTTGAGAGGCTCACCAGTTGTTTGGAGCCTGTTGGTCGCCGAAAACCCGTTGAAACTTGTCGGAACACCTAGGGTCGGAATACCGGTAGATTCTGTCCAAAATGTTCAAGGCCGGTTCATGGTCAAAAACTTATCAAATAAATCCTCAATTTTTACCACAGAAAGCTATATGTGTCTACTAGGCCTCCACAAAATTTTAGCTCAAGATTCAAAGGTTTCGGCCATCAAAGGGACTAAGAACCGAACCTACCTCTGGTTGGTTCCTAATTTGTCGGCTCTCGGGAGATTGCTTGCCCAGAACTCCACAGTGCTCCAAACGGCCTGATTCTTGTTGGAGGACGTCGGTAAGACGTGGATCTATGTCTGGGTGGTTGGTCGGCAGCAGATGATGGCTGGAGGTGGTGATTGTGGCCGACGAACTGCGGCTTCCGGTCTGGTCAGGCGGTCGACAGAAGCTGGAGAGGAATAAGAAGGTTATCTCGGTGGCTTGAGGGGGTATTCTGGCCGAATGGAGTTTGTGGAGAGAGAGAGAGAAGAGAGAGAGTTTGTTTATCTCCAAAATTTGGTCAAAGAGAATTGAATGGTAGGTGTGGAAAAGGTGATATGACCATGCTTCACCATCTATTGACACTTGGCAAGTTGTCTTCCCAATGGAGATCCAATGGCCACCTTTTGTCCTTCATTTTTGGCAGCCCAAGGAAGATTAAAAGATCAATTTGCCCTTCTTCCTTTGTAAGGGCAAGGTTCTAAGTTTGAGGGGTAAAACGGTCATTTTACCTCCGACATTCCGAACGTCGTTTTTCTCGTTCCAGGGTTATTCGATAGCGTGACGACCAATCCAAATGACGTTAGAATTCTTAATTTTTCATTTCAAACTTTTTAGGACTCGTTTCTGATAGTTTTCTCTATCAGACGTGATTCCAGCTTATCCCGAACTGATGGACGGCTTTTGCAAACATTACGCGTATCGACCCCGTGACTCATATCACGCTTAGGGCTTGTCAATTCCTGGCAGCTTTTGTTGTCATGTAATTGTGAGGGTTTATCACTAGTCCCTATGGTCTCGATCATCATAGTCCGATTTAGGATAATTTTGCAAATCATACGCTGGTTAAGCGGCATCACCCGCGCTCAAGTCGTACGGCAATCGCATGGTAATCCTTAATCGTTCTTAGATCGGCCTTTTGGTGGCTCTAAATATCCCCTCAACAATCCTTATGGTCAAAGCGTCATTTCCTATCCGAGTCGCCTAGGTCTACGTACCTCGTCTCGCATTAGCATTTCCCCTTTGGTCAGTCTACTCAAATTGATCAGATTTGAGTGGAATACGATTGAAATACATCACATGACATATACAAACTTCTCATTACAGAGTCTGAAGTTGATTAGAAATCATAATGTCACAACTCTTCCCCCCTTACAAAAATTTCATCCCCGAAATTTACATTATACTCAACTACTCAAATAAATGGGGGTGCTGTAACCTCATCGTATCTTCATTCTCTCATGTGGCTCCTTCCGTTCCGTGGTGCTCCCATACTACTTTGACCAGCGAAATCTTCTTATTACTAAGGATCTGCTCTTTCCGGTCCTCGATCCTTATTGGCCTCTCCACATAAGACACCCTATCGTCCACTTCTATAGTCTCGTAATCCAGCACATGTGTCGGGCCAGGCTGATACTTTCTTAGCATCGACACATGGAATACGTTATGTACCTAGGATAGATTTGGCGGCAGAGCAAGCCAGTAGGCCAATGTTCCAATCCGCTCCAATATCTCGAATGGGCCTACGTATCTTGGGCTCAGCTTTCCTTTTCTTTCGAATTGCGAAAGTCCTCTCATCGGCGACACCTTGAGGAAGACATGATCGCCCACTCGAAACTCTAGGGGTTTGCGCCGCTTGTCTGCATAGCTCTTCTGACAACTCTGCGCCTTCCTCAGTCTATCCCGGATCACTTTCACTGCTTCCATCGATTGCTCTACCAATTCCGGGACTGTGATACTTCTTTCTCTGACCTCATCCCAACATATCGGTGTTCTGTAGGCTCTAACATAGAGTGCTTCAAACGGTGCCATCTGTAAACTCTGCTGGTAGCTATTATTGTACACAAACTCTACCAGGTGTAACTGCTCTTCCCATCCGCCTTTGAAATCTATGACGCGCGCTCTCAACATGTCCTCGAGCATCTGGATCGTCCTTTCTGACTGTCCATCTGTCTGGGGATGATATGCCGTACTGAACTGCAGTCGGGTCCCCATGGCCTCTTGCAGGCTCTTCCAAAAATTCGCCGTGAATTTTGGATCCATATCCAATGTAATCGTCACCGGCACCCCGTGTAATCTTACAATCTATCTCATGTACAAATCGGCGTACTTATCCATAGCAAAGTCCTTCCATATTGGAATGAAGTGGGTGGACTTGGTCAATCGGTCCATGACTACCCATATCGAGTCGTGACCTCTCTAGCTCCTCGGAAGTCCCATTACGAAATCCATGGTTATGTACTCCCACTTCCATTTCGAAATTTCCAGTGGCTGCAGCAGTCCTCCAGGTTTACAGTGCTACGCCTTTACTTGCTGGCAAGTCAAACACTTAGCCACGTATCTTGCCACATCTACCTTCATTCCATTCCACCAATAATGCTGTCACAAATTCTGGTACATCTTCGTACTTCCAGGGTGGACACTATAGTTGCTCCTATGAGCCTCTGACAAAATTCTTTCTCGGAGCCCTTCATCCTTTGGTACACATAAACGTCCTCGAAACCTCAAGATTCCATCATCAGATACTTGGAATTTCGGCTTCCTTTTCGTTGCGTCCATCTCAACAATTTTCTGAATCTCCGGGTCTGTAGATTGTAATGCCTTAATCCCCTCTTGGACCTTAGGTTCTACCCTCAGAGTCACTATCAAGCTGGATAAATAATCGACCTCTCATCTAAACTCGGAGTCTCTCAAATCCTCTATCGTCGACCAGCTTCTCACTAGCAGGCATGCAATACTTGACTTACGACTTAAGGCATCTGCTACTCGGTTTGCTTTCCCAGGATGGTATAATATCTCACAATCATAATCTTTGAATAGCTCCATCCACCTACGCTATCTCATAGTCAGCTCCTTTTGGGAAAATAAGTACTTTAAACTCTGGTAGTCTGTGTAATCTGAAACTTCTCGCCACAAAGGTAGTGCCTCCAAATCTTCAAGGCAAATACAATTGTCACTAACTCCAAGTCGTGGGTCGGGTAATTCATCTCATGTGGCCTCAATTGCTCAGATGCATAGGCTACTACCCTTCCATGCTGCATCAGTATACAGCCCAATCCTTTCAGCGAAGCATCGCTGTAGATTTCATAGCCTTCCGGTCCAGACGGAATGGTCAGCACTAGTGCGGTCGTCAATCTATGCATAAACTCTTGAAAACTTTGCTCACATTTATCAGTCCATTCGAACTTCATTTTCTTCTTTGTCAACCGTGTCAGTGGGATGGCTATGGCTGAGAATTTCTCCACAAATCGCCTATAGTATCCCACAAATCCCAAGAAGCTTCTGACCTCCGTGATCGTAGTAGGCCTCGGCCAATTAGTTACAGCCTCTATCTTTGCAGGGTCCACTGTAATCCCTTCACCAGACACAAAATGACCTAGAAATGCTACCTCGTTCAACCAAAATTCGCACTTTCTTAACTTCGCATACAGTGAATGTTCCCTCAGGGTCCTCAATACGATTCTTAAATGCTCCTCATGTTCTGCATCGCTCCTCGAGTAAATCAAGATATCGTTAATGAAAACTATGACGAATCTATCCAGAAACTCTTTGAATACTCAAGATATCGGTACTGCCCATGTTCGACTTATTACGTCAAAGTCGAACATGGGCAGTACCGCTAGGTCAATACTTTCTTTATTTCCCTCGATTACTATCTCACATTCAGCACAGCCAAACGAAACTGTTGTATTATCCTTTAAGGGCGTGGTAACATGCAAGATCATGCTCAACGGTTCTAATTTCATGCCTACTAATTCAGCAAACTATGCAGACACGAAAGAATGTGTGGCACTAGAGTCAAACAATGCATAAGCAGTCTGGTTGCACAACTAGATCGTACCTGTGACCACTCCTGGAGCATCTTCCGCCTCCCTGCGAGCCACAGCGTATATCCTACCCTGTGCCGGTGGTCTGCTCTGTTCAATCTGAGGAGTGGCAGTCGACGGTTTAGCTTATGACCTTTATCCTTGCGGTCGACTTGACGGTGCTTGGTTTGGACACATTATCATCTGGTGGCCCAGTTGACCACACTTGAAATAGGCTCTCGTTCTTACTAGGCATAGCCTATTTCCATGCCTTCTGCCACACAGTCTGCAACTCCAATTCGCCGGGTTTGGCGATTTTTCTATTTTCTTCCTTGTGGGGGGCACGAAACGTCTGTTATTCACCATCGGCCTCTTGCCCATCTGGCGATTATCTCTAAAAGATGGGAATCGCGATCCAGTTGCGGTATTTCTTTCCCTCAAATCCCGTTCAATCATTTGGCCTCACTCATATATCTCCTGGTAGGTCCTCAAGTTCAAAGCTATCATCTAGCTGGGGAGTTCGGGTCTCAGACCATCCCTAAACCTCCCTGCCTTCTCCAAAGGGTCTTCCACAGATTGAGGTGCGTACCTTGAAAGTCTCACAAACTCAGCTTCGTATTGGTCTATCGTCAGCTGGTTCTAACGTAGTTGTAAGAACTCAACCTGTTTCCTTTCTCTGGCTATTTCTGAAAAATATTTATCGTTAAATGCCCTCTTAAAAGTATTCCATTTCATGGTCACTCCTTTAGAGAAAACTCCGTCCTTGGTGGCAGCCCTCCAATCATTTGCTATACTCTCTAGTTGGTACACAGCCAACAGTACTTTCTCCTCGTTCGTACATTTCAGCACTCCAAAAACCTTATCCAGCTTCTCTATCCACCTGGGCGCTAGCTCGGAATCTCCAATCCCATAAAACTGTGTCGGCTTCAGTTTCATGAACTGCTCCACCAGTTGGCCTATCTATCTGGCCACAACGATTTCCTCTTGAGGGTTCACCGTTTCGTTGCTCTGATTCGGTTCACCCCGACTTCCACTTCCACCAGCGTTGCTAGTGTTGGTATTCACGGCTGCTAAGGCAGCTCCTATTGCCTGGGCTATGTCAGATTCCCGATCCTAGGCCTGCCTTTCTATGATGTCTTTGAGTCCTTCCATTGCCCTCAGTAGACAGTCCACTCTCGAATCTTCAGCTACGGACGGCCTATAGCTAGAGGCTCCGCCTCTTGGTCTTCCAGGTCTTCTGGATGGTTACTCATCCTTGCTTCCTTCTACTGAACCTGATCCACCACAAGTTCAACAATGAGTTAGTATCTTACTCATTCATCCAATCTATAGTTACCAACTACTCCTTAACAGAAACAGTTATACAAAAACAGTACTCCACACATCAATTCTAGAAATATTTCAACCAATGGCTCATGGCCACTCCTCGTTTCCATCCACTCCAATGATTCACTAAAACCAATCACTTTCATTCATCGAGCCAGCCAAGGTCTAGAAATGACCTTCAATCCTAAGCAGAGAACTTAATTCCTTAGGTGTCTAGTCACATGCTAGGCATCCCATGTCTTACCCTAACCAGTCTCTTAAGACCTCGCTATCCGTCCTTGTCCTAACTTAATCCTACTTATTACTCAAATCCTCAATTCACTTTGTATCGAGCTGACCTTGCTCTGATACCAAATAAACGGGGATGTCACGCCCCGCGATTACATGGCACGAGCGCCCGAACATCCCTGCAAACAAACTAACAAAAATCTCCCGGCGGTCCCAAGATCCACCAATATGGGTCGAGAGATATAATAAACACATCAAGCATGTGGAAGCGACACTCATATAAAACCCTGTACAATATATATATTAAGTGGGACCTGGATAGCATATGTCATTCATACATCAAGACGTACTGTTCATATAATCCGAATACTAAACCTGCTAAACAAAAAGGCGACATGGTAAGCATATCAAAAGGAAACATCCACAAAATCCCTCGGGAGCGAAGTCAGGTCGCTAGTCAAGATTGATCCACCAACTAGAATACCCTAGTATGAGCTGCTGGAGTCATCCGTATCCTGTGTGTCCTCAGTCGGCTCATACTCCGAAAATGTCTCAAACGGAACCTTCACTAAATCTTCCATGGTAACCTCCTGTGATGGCTCAGCTAGGTCCCCCTCAAACGCCTCTAGAACTATGACCTCCTCTTGTTCCTGCTCCTCGGTGAACTCCATGGTTGGTGTCTGCTCTGGTCCATTCCTAGACCCTACCACTAACCCCTCAAGTAACTCCTACTCCGCCACGGTCTGACACCAATCGGGTATGACACCCTGTGGTAACTCATGGTACTTCAGCGGCTCTGTCTGTGAGCCCCCCTCCTTCTTGAACCACGCCTCGAACCTATGAGGCTTCCACTCAAGCTTACCCTCGTCGACCCATATGATGGTACACTTCCTCACATATATGTTCCCCTGCCTATCCGGGAACTCATCATAATACGCCGTCATTTCCTTTGGATCTCCAAAATGTATTGGCCACATAGTTATGACCTAGGATCTGTAAAGGAAGGGTTTCCCCAAAAGGGGTGAGATACACATCTCAGTAAGAAAAACCTAACCCTAGGTCAAGTTGACAATCCACTCAAGTAGTCGCATCCCTCAACAGATCCACACTCATGAACACATAGGCATAACAATCATAATTCAATAAACAACCACATACAGAAGACAGGCATGCATTTATGATTTCGTATCACACTCATATGCACATGTACTCTCAGTCTGCCACTTCACCACATCTATCAACCTCTGCCTGCCTCATTCTCTAGTCCACGAACTAGTCGCCTCAGGCTTGGTCTACGTAAATGCATCAGACCGTCATCAGTGACTCGCGTAAACGCATCAAGTCCCGATAAATCTCCAGCCAAAGTTCGTTAGCTCATACTCTGTCTTGCAAATAATTCGCATGCCTGGTCCAACCGGTCCTAATCTACTGTAAATCCATTAATTATACACTATCCTACCTCTTATAATGTCTACCTAAGGGTTTGGGAGGCTCACCGGTTATTTGGAGTCGATTGGTTGCCGGAAACCCGTTGAAACTTGCCGGAACGCCTAGGGTCGGAATATCGGCAGATTCTGTCCAAAATGTTTAAGGCCGATTTATGGTAAAAAACTTATCAAATAAATCCTCAATTTTACCACAGAAAAATATATGTGTCTACTAGGCCTTCACGAAATTTGAGCTCAAGATTCAAAGGTTTCGGCCATCAAAGGGACTGAGAACCGAACCTACCTCTGGTTGGTTCCTGATCTGTCGGCTCTCGGGAGATTGCTTGCCTAGAACTCCACAGTGCTCCAAACGGCCTAATTCTTATTGGAGGACGTTAGCATGACGTGGATCTACGTTTGGGTGGTCGGCCGGCAGCAGATGATGGCCGAAGGTGGTGATCGTGGCCGACGAACGGCGGCTTCCGACTTGGTCGGGCTCTCGGCAGAAGCTGGAGAGGAAGAAGAAGGTTACCCCGGTGGCTTGAAGGGGTATTTTGGCCGAATGGAGTTTGTGGAGAGAGAGAGAAGAGAGAGAGTTTGTTTATCTCCAAACTTTGGTCAAAGAGAATTGAATGGTAGGTGTGGAAAATGTGATATGACCATGCTTCACCATCTATTGACACTTGGCAAGTTGTCTTTCCAATGTATATCCAATGGCCACCTTTTGTCCTTCATTTTCGCAGCCCAAGGAAGATTAAAATACCAATTTGCGCTTTTTTCCTTTGTAAGGGCAAGGTTCTAAGCTTGAGGGGCAAAACGGTCATTTTATTCCAGACGTTCCGAACTTCGTTTTTCTCGTTCCAGGATTATTCGATAGGGCGACGGCCAATCCAAATGACGTTGGAATTCTTAATTTTTCATTTCAAACTTTTCAAGACTCGTTTCTGATAGTTTTCTCTATCAAACGTGATTTTAGCCTATCCCGAACTGACGGACGGCTTTTGCAAACATTACGCGTATCGACCCCGTGATTCATATCACGTTTAGGGCTTGTCAATTCTTGGCTGCTTTGGTTGTCATGCAATTGTGAGGGTTTATCATTAGTCCCTGTGATCTCGATCGTCACAGTCCGATTTAAGATAATTCTACAAATCATACGCTGGTTAAGCGGCATCACCCGCGCTCCAGTCGTACAACACTTGCATGGTAATCCTTAATCGTTCTTAAATTGGCCTTTTGGTGGTTCTAAATATCTCCTCAACAATCCTTATGGTGAAAGCATCATTTCCTATCCGAGTCGCCTAGGTCCACGTACCTCGTCTCGCGTTAGCCTTTCCCCTTTGGTTTGTCTACTCAAATTGATCAAATCTGACCGAAATACGATTGAAATACATCGCATGACATATACAAGCTTCTCATTACAGAGTCTAAAGTTGATTGGAAATTAGAATGTCACACCTTGACCCGAGCTAGACCGCCGTACGCCATCGGCCGATTGAGAAACAGCTCGGGGAAGTGTGCCCTATTTTCAGGTTCCCTAACCCGAGGACTCCGCCGCCGCCTCCGGCCATTCCGACTGCCATTAGCGCCAACCACCACCCCACAGCCGACCACCGTCCTTCCCCCGAGCATCTCGACCCAACCACACCAGCCGTTGGTCGCCGTAAAACCACCCCGAAGCCTTGGTGCCCTGTTTTCGACCCGATTTGGTTTTGTCTTTGATCCGATCGAACCGGCCACCACCATTACTCACCGCTACCGTCAATCACCCCCCAAAGACCCTCCTTTACCCCCTCTGAGCTTGCCGCCGCAGGCCGCCGCGTGTGGGGCCCAGAATCTGCCATTGAACGCTTCCTTTGTTTCGGCGCCGTGAAGACCTGTTTCCACCAGGTTCTGTTTGCTGTTGTTTCGCCGCCATCGGCTGCCTTCTGCCGCCATCCACCAGTCCTAACCGACCCCCACCGACCCCTAGGTGAGTTCCCAAGCCTCAGCCGGCCTTGCCTCGGCCCGTGACGCCGAGAAACACCCCAAAACAGTCTGGTTTGCCCTGTTTCGTCACTGACCCGCTACTATTTTAGGCTGCCGGTCACCGTCCGCCAGAGCTTCGTCGCCGGCCACTTGTTTCGTCACTAACCTACTACTGTTTGGGTTCAGGTCGCCGCGCAATAAACCCTAATTTTGCCACCGTCGTTGCCGAGTTTGCTGCCGCCGTTTATCGAGGCGCTCAAGCTAGCTCACTTTGTGAGTTGACCCTAAACCTTGGTTAAGGCACTAATTACGTTTAGGATTAGTTATTTAGTTAATTTGTTATTTATAAAAATTAGGTACACGATCGAGACCGATTTAGATAGAAACGATGATTAGGTTAAATGGCTGATCAATTAGGTTGGTTTGGTCGATTATTTTGTCTGTGGCTATTTGTGGTAATTTATCAGCTGGTTGATTGTGTTTATTTGTGAGCGAGCGACAAGTTAGAGACGAACGAGCGATTGAATTTATAAATCGACTGAGTAATAAAAGATATAGTACGAATTGAGCTTGAAATTGCCTGATTGAGTTAATTGCTCGTGAGTGCGTTATTTGCCTTATTAGTTTGGTCGCCTCGCTGAAATGCCTGACTGAGAGTCTTGTTGGCCTTGTGCCAAGTCTGTTGCATTTCTGCATGAATTTTGGCATTAATCAAAGATAGACAATGGGTTGATTGTTCTTAACCAAAAAAAAAAATAATGGGTTAATTGTCGAATGTGAATTGTGTGGTCATTTAAAGGACCAATGAAGTTACCTGACAAGTTCACATTATACTATTGGTACTCATGTTGTACTTATTGTATGAAAACTCGCGACTTGTCAAAAGCACGATAATCCATGCTCCATGCCAATCGTACGATTTTAAGGGATTATCGGATGCCGGTCGCAGCTTGTGACGGACCAAAGCTCCTGTTTAAGGAATGCCTACTCATCGTGCCGTGTCGGGTGCACTAAATACACTGCTTGTAGTGGCCATTGCTGAGAGGGTAAAAGTAAACGTAGCCTAGTTCTGCCAGATGAGTGTAGGATCGCACTATTGATGTTTTTATTACACTAATCGTGTGGGTCATTATGAAATAATGGATTTGTGTGGAGTTTTGTGTACGCCTGAGTAGTGATACATTGATTAGTTGCTTATTTGGTGACTATATTTTATTGATATATGTGTTTATGCCTTATGTTGACTGTTGTGCTTAGGATATTCTGAGCGAATCAGTGTATTAACCAAGCTTAGGCTTGATTCACTGAGATTGATTTCTCACCCCATCGTGGGATAACTTTTTAGGTCCGAAGTAATGGAGCGGCCGGTGCAATTCGGTACACCTACCTACTCATCACATGATACACTCTCCACCTGGTGCCAGGTACGGATCAGATGTGGGAACGCCACATCATGACGATATGGGTCAATGAAGGAATGCCACAGTTGGTGGCGCATCTTTTCAAGGCCTGGTATCTTCGTGATGGGGTAGATCTCTTTGGTCTACTCAGAGGATTTGATAGGCCTCCTATTCAGGGGGTCCCTAATGTCCCTGCTTTGAATCCGATGGATATTGATATGCTTGACGGGGAAGTGGTGGATCTTGCACCTGGTATGCAGCCCGAGCTCGAGCCTGAGCAGTCCGTAACCCCCTCTATACATTCTAGTCAGAGTTTCTGTGATGACCCTAACGACCCGGCTTCCTCGATTGATTATGACTATCCGGATGCCGTTTTTACCTAGTAGAGGGTTAGGTTTCTTTTGTGGTCAAGGAAACTAGTGACGTCTTTTGTAGGGGGTACTGTTTTGGAATAAATTAGAATTAACCTTATCTGACTCTTGTATCTTTTTGTGAGTCCTAGAGGGCCACCCCGAAACATGGAGTTGTATTTACCAACTGTTGGCTCTGTAAGGTTATAGATCATCTATTCTCTTCAGTTTTATGTTTGTGTTTGGTTGTCTAGCTTTTCTATTTATCTATCCCATATTTATTTTACTGTATGGAGGATTGCACGTTCCGCATACGCAGTACATTCTTAGGTCGATAGTAATTGCCTGAGATACTATCTTTTATGACCCGATAGTGATTTGGCAAAGAATGTCACGGCTTTGAGAGTCGGGGAGTCGGGACGTGACATACGTGTTTTCAGGGTATTCATGGACCTCTTTGTGGGAACGAATTGTTAAAAAAAAAAAAGATAGGCATATACCAACACTACGTTTTGATATGACCGCGTGCGGTGAAGTGAGCTGGGTTTTTATGATTTTGATGGATTAATGGTAAAGCAATGGCCTCCAATCGCACGACGATGTTTTTCTAATTCTTGTTCATTCGTTTCCGTGGATAGAAAAAAAAAAATAGAAACCCGTTTGGTATCATCAGTTAATTTTTCTGTTCCCATAATCAGAACAGTAAACAAGGAACATATTTGAAACATAAACAAGAAGCCAAAAAAAGATCCATTGCTCTCTTGAACAGAATTAAAAAAAAAAATCATTTTTGCTCAGGAATTATTTCTGAAAACAAAAATTGTTACCAAACATGCACTTGGAAGTACACCTTCCGCAAGCCTTGAGTGTACTTATTTATTTTAGAAACTAATGACTTTATATCACGGATTCGTTTGGAAAATACACACGGAGCATATCATAGTGGAGGACCAATTGTAGATGGATCAAAGCCTTGGTTCCCTGATTCATTCACAGCTTTCAGGAACTTGAAAACATAACCAACGCAAGGTGAAAACAAATGCATTCATCCCAGCTGTACCAAGAGCCCAAGCACTCCTTTTTGTCTTAACCCGTGACCGGATGATTCTTCAGCTTCATTGTCCAAACAAGGATTTGATTCCTACGTGAACACAGTGTTGCAGAAATATTTGATCTTGAAGGAGCTAGATCTACGTCAATGTGTCCCAACCGATCAGCGATCTGTCCATAGTCCCCAATAAAATCGATTACCAAAGCGCAATTCGAACATAATTATAAATGTAGAATCTGGGAGAAAAGGTCCTCATACCTGCAGAAGAGAAGTGAAGAATTCCTAGTCAAAAGATCGGAGCTGGTGAGATACGTGCGGTATATGATCAATCTTGTACCAGTCCTCGCCCGCGTCATTTTTGCACCTCTCCTCCAAATCTGCGCAACCAGCAATCCTTAGGCGACTGAGGGATGCAAGCCTTTGCATTCCTTCGGGTAATGATGCCAACGAGGGGCACCGGATGATTTCAAGCGATTGAAGTGATTGAAGGGGCTCGATCTGCTCAGGTAATGCCTTCAGATATAAGCAGTTTTCAATAGAAAGGACCTGAAGATCGCTGAGCTGTAGAAGCCACTGTGGGAGAGATGCTAGTTTGGGAACACATCGAATGTCCACGAACCAAAGACTCTCGAGTCCTTGCAAATCCAAGATGTTGCCGCTTTCGACTTTGGATAAATCGAGCTCCTCACACGCCCAAATACAAAGTAGCTTCAGGTGTGATAAATGTCGCATCCCGCGTGAGAGGGACGTTAACTGAGGACATTCATTGATGCTAAGATGTTCGAGCGAAGTGAGACTTTGGAAACACTTCTCAGGCAAGCGTTCTAGAAACTCCATCTCCAGGATAAAGAGTTTCTTCAGCTTAGTAAAGCCAAAGATCTGATTTATCAACTCTGGATTGACCTTGCTCAGCATCAACTTCTCAAGGTGTGGAATAAGTGGCAGATCTTTCAAGTTTTCACAGTAACCAATATGTAAGCTTAATAGACTAGGAAATGTTAAACTGGATGGATGGTCTGCCTCAATATATTCCAATTCAGGCAGCCCCAAAATCCATAAAGACTTGAGGTGAGGCAGTTGGCCAAGCTGAGGCAGATGTTTACATCTTCCGCAACAGTAGAAGCTTACCTCAACTAAATTTGGTAAGGAAATGATAAGGCTGTTCATCATCCAACTCGGACAGTTCTCACCTTCATATCCGTTGATCTTCAACCTCTGCAGGTTTGAGTGCGGCCTCAGTCCATCTAGTAGAGCTTCATCCCTATCCCCAATTACTGCATCATCAGATTCGAGATAGCCCAAGTGGAGTTCCAGAGATTCTAGAGAATGCTTTCCTATCAAGTTTGCAGCCTTGGATTCTGCTTCTACATTTGTTACATGTTTTAAATTTTCAATGCTAAGGCTTCCCCAGATGCTATCAAGCCCATTTAGTTCCCCAAGTTCGCAATAATTCTTAGCAAGAGCTTTATCTTTGGGCAAAATAAAATGCGTTAGCCTATGTAGAGAGCTCAATTGCCCAAGTCCGCGTGGCACATAACTAAGTTTTCGACACCCACCTCTGTCAAGATTCCGAAGGCTGACTAACTTCCTTATACCCCTTGGCAATTCTTCAAGGGCATAACAACTATAAAGATTAAGTGTCTGCAAATTGTGCAATCTAGTAATGCAGTTAGGAAGCCGTTTGAGTGCATCATTGTAAGAGAAATCGAGATAGGTGAGATGCTTCAACTTACAAATGGACCTTGGCAACTTCTTGCATTTGTGGCGTGCAGATCCAAGATGCGCAAACTCTTGCAACTTTGAATGATTAGGCGTAAATCTGCTTCACTTGTTGGTTCGTTTTGGTCCATTTCCACATTCGTAGGTTCTGGCACAACAGAAAAAAAATGTTCTTAGCGCGTTTGCCCTCAAGCGTGAGATTTGAAGTTCGCTCATTACGTTGGAAGTTAAACCATGAGATACGTGACGAGTTCTTTCAAGCAAAGGTTTTGCGTCATCCCATGCCACCCAACACTCGGTCCCTGCAACCAAGCAAGCTAGATCATGCATCTTGCCAGCCTCCGCTTCCGTGAATGGATTTCTTTGAAAATCTTGGAAGAAGTTACACCAAAGTAGATCCATAAAATAACTATGAGCAATGTCTTCTAAATCTTGACTTCTATTTGACGGCTGTATAAATCCTTCTGCAACCCAAAGATTGACCAAAGTTTGCTTCTTTATCTCATAATCTTTCAGAAACAACGAACACAACGCCAAACATTGTTTCAAATGGGAAGGAAGGTGATAATAACTTAGCCTAAGAACAGACATTATGCGGTCTTCCCTTTGAGACACTTCTGGCAGCTCTTTATCTTTGAAATGCAACCATTCTGGTTTAGTTTTCTTAAAGAATAGTAAACTCCCAACGGTCCGAACAACTAGTGGGACCCCAGAGCACTTTCTAACAATCTCTTTCTCGATGGCTAGCATGTCAGGATCTTGTATCTCCTCTTCTTTTCGACAAGCCATTTGCAAAAATATATAAAGAGACGCACTTTCAGATAAGCCCTCCAGATGATGAGGAGGAGCAGTACCGGTGATCTCTGCAACCAAGGGGAGGCGTGTAGTTATAAGGATCTTGCTTCCTCTAACACCTCAGACCAATAAATTTTTCAAGTCCTGCCACGTTTTTCGTTTTGCATTCCACAAATCATCTAAAACTAAGAGATATCTCTTTCCATCAATTGCCGCCCTCAATTCACTTTGTTATCGCTCTATAACCTCAGTCGGTTCTTTCTTTGTTGCACAAAATATGATGTTTTGCACAATCTTTTTCACGTTAAAGTCATTGGAGACACAAAGCCACATCTTCAAGTTAAACTGTTTTTCTACCATCACATCATTATACACAATTTGAGCAAGAGCAGTTTTTCCAAGCCCGCCAATACCAACTATTGGAAGGACGGAAACGTTCTCTTTCACGTCTGAATTCAGTAAGAATTTCATGACCCTCTTCTTATCATCATCTCTCCCTCTTAAGTTTCTCTCGTGTATAAACGAATGTGTCTCTTCTCTCCTTCCCCACTCTCTCTCTACTCGCGAATACACAGGGCGCTCATCCAAGTGGAATCCCTTATCGGCCTTAATGGCTTCTATTCTCTCCCTCACTGCTCTTACTTTGTAACTCATCTTCAGTTTAAAAGCAAGGTGGTTCGATCTCCTTACCTCCTTGATCATTTCATTGTGGCCCCTTAGCTCCCGTCGCGTAGCTTCTGTATTGATTTCTTCAAGCATGTCTTGCGCGTCATAGAAAGCAATGCATTGATCCTCAAAATTTACTTCTAATACGCGTGGAGAGCAGTTAAAGGGGATATAGTGAATTTCTAGTTTTTGGTTAATGACTCACCAATTTCTATTATAATTATCATTCAGTAAGAGGTTTTGCTCAGTCGATATATGCGTTTAAAATGATTGTTCTTGGTTGAAAGCTTCCGTTCTTTATTATTTTTTGGAGGATTGCTGGTCATTCTCTAAAATTTTGGAATGGCTTTGGAACATCACAAAGTTGGTATCGGAGATTATGCTATGAACATGGAGAATATTAGTTAGCTTTACTTTAATCGAGGCACTTTGAGGTGTGAGTTGTGATTAATTAGCAACACGCACACGCACACGCACATATATATAACACACGTTAGGGTAGAATTTCTTTTTGTGAAAATAGAAAGTACCATATGCATTTTTTTCAAATTCTAATGCAAACACTATACTTCTCAATTGAAACTCTTCTTCATATTGTCAGGGGCCAAATACCCAAAAAAAACTTCAACTTTAACATTTGTGATAATTATATCCAAAACTGTTTTCTGTCTCATAAAAAACCTCAAAATTTTATTTTTGTCCTAATTTTACCAACTTAGTACAAAAAAAATCCTCAATTTTTTCTTTTATCCATATACCCAAAACTTTTACTTTTATCACAGTTAAAAAAAAAACCTTCAACTTTTACTTTTGTGCTAATTTTACCAATCCTCAACATTTATTTTTGTCCTAATTCCATTCAAAAATTTTACTTTTGTCTTTAATTTTACCGGCCAAGTACAAAAAAAAACTCAACTTTTATTTTTGTCTCAATTTTACCACCGTTAGCATTCTGTTTATAATCATCGTTAGTTAATCTTACATGAGATTGCCACGCCATTAATGAATTATACCTCGGCAAAGTTGACATAAATTTTTTTTCGAAATTCTCTTTTATTTTTTGTTACCCCTATATGTCACTGAGAGATATATAATCACTAAAAACGGGGCATTTCGTATTTTTTTCGGCACTCAATAACCCAAATAATAGCTAGATATGAAGACATTCTGACGAACTTTTTAAAATCTCGTTGTCTCGAAAACTTACAAATTCTAAATTTCAAAAATTCATTGGTAAATTCGGTAAGAAAATTCAAATTACGTAGGATTAATTAATAGTGATTATGAACAAAAGGTTGATGATGGTAGAATTGAGATAAAAGTGAAAGTTGAAGCTTTTTTTGGTATTAGGCAGGTAAAATTGGGACAAAAGTAAAAGTTTTGGATATAATTGAGACAATTAAAAGTTGATGTTTTTTTAGTACTAGATCGGTAAAATTGGAACAAAAGTAAGAATTTTGGATAGAATTGGGATAAAAATAAAAGTTATGGATTTTTTATGAGACAATTTTTTTTTTGGATATAATTGACATAAATGCTAAAGTTAGATTCTCTATATAAATTAATAAAAATTGCCTTAAAGATCTCTTGCCTTGCGGAAAGATTCCCATGCAGAAGCAAAATGACAGGCATACCCCCCTCGTTTTTATGGCATTTACAATTTGTGCACAATCTTATAGGTGATATCAATTAGTTTGGATCATCCTTTAAAATTACATAAAAAAATTATTTATGAAATAATTCAAGGCAAGTGATCTCTCTTATTTTTAATTCTGGCTCTCACTTTTATCGCTAACATATTCTTTTTCAAAATTTTCTCTGTTAAATCACAATCAATAGGTGCTGAATTTACTATTTGATCATCTGTCAGCTTGCTTCTGTCTTTTAATCTATTTATGTTTACTTTTCCTCATTGATGACAGACAGACAACTTTCTCTTTTATTTCATGTTCAAATTCGAGATAGTGCGGATATTATAGAAAAAAAAAATACAACAAATATTTTGCCTTGATATTTCAATGTTCTATTATTGGTTCTTTTTTATCCGGAATACTATTGCTCTTGATAATATTTTGTCGATATCTTCCTTCATGCAATTCCCTAAATCTACTAACAACTGCCTTGTCAAGCAGGATCTTATTTTGTATGAGCATTGCTTTATACATGACGACTTTAGGGAGGTGGCATGATCCTAATTATTCAGGAAAATTACCAAAAAAGTCCTAAATGTATTGTAATTGTGCCAATTCAATCCTTTTTTTATTCTAATTCAGTCATAAATCTTTTGTAATTATGTCAATTCAGTTCATCTGGCCAAAATTGATCGGCCGATGCTAATATGGACCTCGACCGGCACTAGCTATCCGACGACATAATATTTTTAATGTTTTCTTGAATATTAATTTTTTCATAATTTTTTTTTACTTTTTATTTTTTTTCCTTCTTTGTTCTTCTTCTTTCTCCTACTTGCGACTAGCCAAAGCAATTACCGACGAGTGGACTTGCCAGCCTAGATCTGACAAGGTCTCGATTGGCCTTGCCCTAGTGATGGCGAGGTCCAAAAAATGGGCTGACAAGGCCACGAAATCAAGGGGCGTGAAGGTGGGTTGTGAAGAGGGTGTAGCCCCAAGTGGTGAAGTTGATGCAGATCTTCTGGAAGAGGACATTCGATATCGGATCCATGGCTATGGGTAGAGCTGTCAATATGGGTTATATACTCATATTTGACCCATATTTTATATAAAATAGGTTTTATACGAGTTATTAAATTTTAAAGGGTTAAAAAAAATGGGTTCAAAAGTTTGAAGTAAAATTAAATGGGCCAATAATGGGTTCACACTTAAACCCATTTTCGACCCATAAAGGCAATTGCAAATGAGCCCAATATAATGCCAAAGCAATTACCGACGAGTGGACTTGCCAGCCTAGATCTGACAAGGTCTCGATTGGCCTTGCCCTAGTGATGGCGAGGTCCAAAAAATGGGCTGACAAGGCCACGAAATCAAGGGGCGTGAAGGTGGGTTGTGAAGGAGGTGTAGCCCCAAGTGGTGAAGTTGATGCAGATCTTCTGGAAGAGGACATTCGATATCGGATCCATGGCTATGGGTAGAGCTGTCAATATGGGTTATATACTCATATTTGACCCATATTTTATATAAAATAGGTTTTATACGAGTTATTAAATTTTAAAGGGTTAAAAAAAAATGGGTTCAAAAGTTTGAAGTAAAATTAAATGGGCCAATAATGGGTTCACACTTAAACCCATTTTCGACCCATAAAGGCAATTGCAAATGAGCCCAATATAATGCTTCAAAATCTTTGCAATATAATACAATTGCAAATAGGTCGTCGTCGACCGCCCCTCTCCCGTTGTCGGTCGCCGATCGCGTGTTGCCGACCATGATTTGTCGTTGTTGTCACTACTCGAAGAAATTTATTTTAATAATAAATTATTTTTGAAATAAAAGATATTTTAATAATAAAAGTAATTTTGAATAGTTAATATTAAAAAATTAAAAATTTGAAAAAAATCTAAAAAGATCTTTTAAAAATTTTAAAAAGGAAAATGTTTCTATAGATTTTTTATTATATGGAAGTATTTTAGTAATATTATTTTCTTAGAATATTATTGTGATTTGATAATATAGGTCAAAATGGATCGGGTCGAGTCGAGTTTGGGTTAATTACGGGTCATATCGGGTATGCGTCATTAAATATGGATTAAAATAGGTTAGACGGGTCAATATGAGTCGGACCATATTCGACCCGACACAAACCCGATCCGATCCAACCCGGCCCATTCATTTGACACCTCTTGTTGTGGGTTATGAAGATCGAGGCCTTGACTTCCTGATCCAGGTAGAAAAAAAAAATGGTTCTTGAGGACCTCTTCTTCGTCGCCCCCTCCCCCTTCCTCGAGGACCTCCTCTTTGACGTTGTCAACAACCTCTCCGATCTTGAAGATGACGACAGCTACAGCTCCATCGAGTCCGACACCAGCACATCCCGGCTCACGATTCAGAGGCCAGGCTCGGGAGGGAGATCGTCATGGTGATCCCCTCTGGGAAGACCGATGCGCTGGAGCCCAACTTGGGCTAGGCCGTCACGATTGCGAGCACCACATCTACGTCAGGTTCCATGTGGAGACCGACTCGGATCATCGCTTGTGAGACTGGCACGGCCACATCATGCTATTCGACGACAAGAACATACACGGGAACTACTTCGAGAGGTCGAACAGTAAGGGGTGTGAAGCCAAGGAGAAGGAGGTGGTGGAGAAGCAGAAGGAGAAGGTGGGGAATTTGGGAGTTGATTGATGGGGGTGATTCTGGCGGTGGTCGGATTCTTCACAAGAACTTGAACGGGGCTCTCCTAGATCTGCGCTGGCGACCAAGAAGAGAAATGAAAAAAAAATAATGAAAAATTTTAAAAAAAATTAAAATATAACGTTATTGGACGATCGGTGTCGACATCAGCGTCGACCAGCTAAATTAGGATGGATAGTCTTAATCGGTACAATGTCAACAGATTTAGAATTGAATCGAAAAAAAGAAAAGATATTTAAATTAAATTAACATAATTATAATAAGTTGAGGATTAACATTTTCTAAGTTATTGTTGTCCGTTTTGCATGTTTACAAAATTTTGACTCTGTGAGTAGGGAACGAGGGATGATGGCCCAGGCCATTCCCTAACCCTTTCTAGTGGGCTTGGTGACATCCCGTGTCTTCTTGACATGTGGTTGTCTATGATTGGCCTGTGTCCCTCTAATATGTGGCAGTCTTTTCGCTGCCTGTGTCCAATGCGAAGATTGCCAATACGTCTTGTCTAGACACCATTTTGATCCTCTCGCTATCGAGTATTTAATAGTCATTTTAAAACTTTTGATACGAGCTTTGTACATGACTTATTGCATATATAACGTATTTCGAAGCCCTATCGATCCCCGTTTGGGTTTACTCGATTAATTATGAAAGTTTTTTTTAATTAACTCTAGCAGCTTTCATTAACCTATTGAAAGTCAATTAAGTTGTGCATGATAACCATTCTGTTCCGAAAAATTGATTCTAATTAAAATGATTTTTTCTAATTCTGTTCCTGGATGAATTTTAGAGAATCATAACGTGTTTGATAACTATTCAAAATTTATGTTCTTAGAATAAAAACGTGCCTGATAACTACACAAAATTTCTATTTTGAAAAATTATTTCTCTTCCTAATTTTTTTCATTAAAGTCAAATAACTATATAATTATTTTGTAAAATTTCATTCAAAAATTTTAAACTAATTTTCAATGTAGAATAAAACAATTTAAAATATAATTTTTTTTCGCATGTCATAAATGAAACACAAATTTTAATATATGATGTTTGAAGTTCGATTGAAGCATGAGATAATTCTCATATTAAGAACTTATTTTTTTAAAATATTACTTTATCCAAAATACATATAAACATAGCAACTGAATAACCAAATTATCCACTGACAAAAAAAAAAATCAAATTATCCTTCTTGATGCAAAGTACAAGTCATTCACTATCATTTTGCAGCTTCTATTCTAAATTCAAGTGGGTGTTTGACTCTAACTCCACATGCAGATAATCACATTTTGTGACGCATGGTTACAAGTATATATGTTATTATTTGCATATTGGATGCGCTCATCTTCTGTGATAATTTTTGCAAAAGAGTTTAAACTGCGAAATATAGTAAATTTAGGCCCAAATTTATGAAAATGAGGTCAAATTAGCTTAATATAAGCTTCTTCTATGTTTAGAGATTTTCTACATTAAAATTCTATTTTTTTTTTTTGAATTTTTGAATTTTAATTTCTTTTTATTAGGTTAAGGGAAAAGTGACGAGAGAACTGAAAGGAAAAATTGAGAAGTGTTAAACTTCATTCTGTTTTGTAATTCTCAAAAGTGATTCTTTTTTCCATAACCAACTTTTTTTTGCTCTAGATTTCGCTCTAAAACTTATTCTAGAAACAGAATCAGAATCAAAATTATTCACATTAGCAAATAGGATTCTCATCTTTTTTTGTTCCCAGACCTTAGAGGCTAAGTAAAACACCGGTGGTCGTTTTGCATCCACGAACTAAACATTTGAGTCCGTGGACTTGATGCTAGTGTCTATTTAACGGCCAATTTGATACCATTTCTCTTTACGGAAGAACGCTTCTTGTGATCTTTCACATTTCCTCTTTTTTTTTTTCCTAAAACAGAAAAAATCTAAATTTGCCATGCAAGGGGGCACAACCAAAAGAATTAAAACAAACCGATAAGCAAGTATATGATGATATAAAACGAGTAAAAGCCACCAAAACTCCAATACGGCACATTAATCCATTTTTTTAATGCCAAAAATCTCAAATTTATACTCGCGCGGGACATCCAAATTTGTATCCATCCACCACGTTTACCCCAAATTTTTTTATGACACCAAAATTCCCAAACCTATATCCGCGCTACACGTTTAACGTCCTTCAAGAGATCTTTTTTTTTTTTTTTAATTGCGTGCTTCCTCCTCCGTCCTTGCCCCTGCCGCCACATTTACCGTCGCCATTTCCGCCTTCCTCATCATCGCCAAGTCATGGAGGAAAACAAAGGAGGAAGTTAAAAAAAAGAAAATGAAAAAGAAAAGAAAAGAAAGAAAGTGAGAAGGATAAACATAGAATGAGTTGATAAGTTTTTGCCACGTGACCGCTATGCCAGCATTGTTTGCTTTCCACCATCCATGTAAACAGTCACATAAGATTTTTAGGTGCATAACATTAACAGAATTTTGACGGAGGGCAATTACGTTGCACGAATATAAGTTTGGGCAAATGCGTCATACGGATACAATTTTAGGGGCTTAATGTAAGATAGGTGTACAAGTTTGGATTTATGGTGTCACAAAGAAAAAAGAAGAAGTTTAAAATAAATGTCTCACACTTAGCATAGTTTAGGAGTTTTTTGTCGCATTTCCCCGATATAAAACTAGTAAAGTGCATTTACCAAAACTCGACCTGTATCGGGTATAATTTAACGTCGCTTTTCAAAAAGCCCCGGGGTAGGACCCCGTCAAAATAACTGATTAGTACAAAGAAAATGGTCTTAATAGATTATATACTATCTGATTATGCCCGAATTCGGATCACCAAGACCACAACCTGAGTTTTTTATGGATGAGGACTGAGATTGCAAAGGAATACTTGAACTGCTAATGAAAAAGGAGTGTTGTAATTACGTTAACAGAAATATGTTTCGAATTTGAGCCGTGTATAAAATTCGAGCGAAATTGGAGGATGTAGAGCGATCCCCTAGCATATGAAGAATTTTAGTGGTGTGGCATTTACTTGAAGAACTCATCGAAGGCGGAAATAATTCGTTTGACCAATCCCTCGGAGAAAGACAGAAAATTCCAAAGCCCCGCGTGATCCCTGCTCGTCTTTGAAGTTCACGTTTCTTGTTTCCAGCTTTGACGGGTCTATTCATTTTCCGGAAACCGAACTTTGTACGTTGCGATTTTAATCCTTATGCAGCAACTCAAGAATAACACGTTTAGGTATGCGAATCACGATTTCATAAAATAGAAGAAATGACGCACCTTATTTTGAATCCATCGCTCTTGATGCGAAATTGCAACGATCCGATGTTCATGTACTTCTCCTCTATAAACCTCATTTATCGTTGGTTTCAATGAGACAGTCTCTCACGTATTCTGACGACTCTTTATCTGAGGTTATGCGGACATTATGGTTTAGAGAATGGATTTGAGTTCTATTCATAAATAATATAACATATCCCCTCATTAAAGATAAAGTTTATCTCGGCCCACACTATCCATCTTTATATTAGGCTGAATAGAAAACTGTATGCATATTTTCTTTATTAGATTGATTAATATTTATAATAACAATTAATAGAGCCCACATTGAATATTAAAAATATGTTATAACGACTTTTTCTTGCTTTGTTTATGTTAAAATTGTGTATCGAGTTTGAAACAATTAATTAAACACGGGTCCAAAGCAAGTCCGTCCGACCGAGCAAACAGAATTCAACCGCCTTTTTGATGTTGTTTGAGCCTGCAATACATTCCCATCACGATACCCGTTAAATAATGTTTTTTTATGAGATTAATAAAGCATATTCGAATGCTCACGGCAAATTTGTTCAAGCAAAATATCCCTCGAGAATTCTTTTATTTGAACAAAGAACGTGTCTAGATGATAGACTAGCTGATCATGCCCGAATTCGGATCATCGAGACCATCCACCAGAAATAGAGATTGCGAAAGAATACTCGCCTGCTGAAGAAGAATGAATGCTGTATAGTTTTGTTAACAGAATTCTTGATATTATGATATATGTTTCGAGTTTGAGCCTTCGCATGAAATAGGAGCGAAATCGAAGGATGTAGAGAGATCACATATATATGAACAATTTTAGTAGCGTGGGCATTTATTAGAAGAATTAATCCAAGTTGGTAATAATTTCTTTTTGACATAACTGTTAGAATATATTCTTTTTTGATATATTCTATTGTGGGCCTTTTTAATTATTACTGTAATTATTAATTGATCAAATAAAGAAAGATATATGCAGTTTCATAATTATTATCGCATATGGGACTGGATAGTGTGAGCTGAGATAAACCTAAACTTTGACGAGGGGATATGTTTCGTTCTCTACAAATAGAGCTCAAGTATCTTTTCTAAACCCGAACGTCCACATAACCTCACATATAGAATCGTCTGAAGCGATAGCAGTGGGGAGCCATGGCAGTGGGTTACTGTGCTAATCTCCCTCGAAAAATAGTCGAGGTGCATGCAAACTGGCCCGGACACCTTGGTTATAAAAAAAAAATTCATTGGTGAAATTCATGTTCCCACATCAAGTAGCCCTTTGGGAAATGGACATCAGAAATTTCGAGCAAATTGATGATTGCATTATATGTAGAGCGTGTTTGTTTCAAGGAAAGTGATTTTCGAGAATTGATATTCTGGACTTTCGCTCCGTTTGGTTTGTCAAAAAAGACGAATCAACAGAAAACGCTTTTTTGTCGACAAAAATTTTGATGTACAAATCAATATGAATTCATCAATCCGAACAGGTGAAAACATTGGTATGGGATGATGAGGCTCGAGCTCGGCCTCAAGCTCTGCTCGGTCACCTCGCTAGTCTCGAACGAGGTTGAGCCTCGCTCGCCTTTGGTCGGTAAGCCATTGGTCAATTGCAGTGGATAATGTAAGATAGGTGTATAAGTTTAGGTTTATGGTGTCACAAAAAAAAAAGAAGTTTAATATAAATGTCTCACGCTTAGCATATTTTTCAAGAGTTTCTTGTGGCATTTTCCTGATATAAAACTAGTAAAGTACATTAACCAAAAACATTGGTATGGGTTGATGAGGCTCGAGGTTGGCCTCGAGCTCTGCCCGGTCGCCTTGCTAGTCTCGACCGAGGTTGAGCCTTGCTTGCCTTCGGCCGGCACACCATTGGCAAGTCAGTGGAGGAAGAAAGCGAAGGCAAAAAATGAAAAAAAAAATTAAATTCGAATTGTTTTTAACTAATAAAAAGTTATGAGATTGTATCATTCTCCAAAATATACAGTAAGGTTTTCTCCTTTATAATATTTCATTCCTTTTCTCTTTTATTCTTATGGGTTGCTTTCTCTATTTATACCAATGC
Source organism: Rhodomyrtus tomentosa (assembly GCA_028455895.1). NCBI lineage: Eukaryota > Viridiplantae > Streptophyta > Magnoliopsida > Myrtales > Myrtaceae > Rhodomyrtus > Rhodomyrtus tomentosa. Next base: position 38,068,405 of record JAPCWY010000003.1, on the reverse strand, counting down.
ATTCCCACCAGTGATCGCACAAATGCGAGGTGGGAAATAGCCCGAAGCTTAGCCAATGGAGTACTCCCTAATTTCGTTCTTTTGGCTCGGCCTCCTACTTCCGGCACTCCTAGCTCTCCTTCGCAACGGGCGGAACCGCACCAAGCTTCCCCCTCAGCCCCCCGCATGGCCCGTGATCGGCAACATCCTCGACCTTGGGACCACGCCGCACCAGAGCCTCCACAGTTTCCGAGCCGAGCACGGGCCAGTCACGTGGTTGAAACTCGGCTCCGTGGACGCCATGGTGATCCAATCTGCTCAGGCCTGCCGCGGAGTTCTTCAAGGGCCACGACCTAGCATTCGCAGACCGCAAGTGTCCCCACGCGCTGACGGCACTCGGCTACGACCGGGGCTCGCTTGCCTTGGGCTGTTAAGGCAGCTACTGGCGCGTTCTCCGGCGTCTGTGCTCGGCGGAACTCCTCGTGAACAAGCGTGTCAACGAGACCGCCTTCCTCAGGCAGAAGTGCGTCGACAGCGTGATCGCGTACTTAGAGGAAGAAATGGCGGTTGAACGAGCAACAGGTTATTTCTTACGTGCTTGGTGCTTTTCTTACGTTTGTGTTGTATTTGTAATCCCGATTGACCGAAATAATAGTTTTCTTCTTTGAAGGAAAGAAAATGAGTTAATATCGTGAAAAACTCCAAACTGATATACTTTTGATAAATATACCCTCCGTTAGTTTATGTCAAATTATAATGTCTAATTATTGAGTTAAATGACACGTGGATATTGACAGGTGTATCAGTTTGGAGTTTTGTTATAGATATACCTGTTTGAGATTTCTCGTGATATTAACTTAATTTAATTGAAACTAACAGGTGGCAAATCTGTCATGGGTGTACCCGTTTGAGATTTTTGATGGTAAATAATTTAGTTTGAGGTAAATTTATCAAAAATGTACTAGTTTAGGAATTTCCATGGTTAAAAAATTAATCTATAGTAAATTTTTCACAGATGTTATGGGTCGAGAGTTTTTTGCGATATTAAAAAAAAAAAGGGTAAGGGAGACAGGGAGAAAGAAATGTTTAAACTCATAAAATATCAAACGAAGATGGAGATCCTATACCCTTGTCACAGCTGCCTCTCTGATTAGAATCAATCGTTAAAAAGGTTTCATATTCTTGAAGAGCAAGGAATCGACTTGTCCCACTTCCTCTTTATCTTCACGTTTAATGTGGTGGGCAACATGGTGCTTTCGCGTGACCTGTTGGACCATAGATCGAAGGACGGGTCCGAGTTCTTCGACACCATGAACCGGTTCATGGAGTGGGCCGGCAATCCGAACGTAGCCGGCTTCACGCCGTGGCTGAAATGGTGGGATCCGCAGGGGATCAAGGCAAGCATGGCGAAGGACACGGGTCGAGCCATGAGGATTGCCGGAGGGTTTGTGAAAGGAGGTTGGAGGAGCGAAAGCTGAGGGGAGAGACGAGAGCGACGGATGATTTCCTGGACGCGGTGTTGGATTACGAGGGCGAGGAGAAAGGAGGCCTGCACAAAATCTCTTTGGAGAACGTCAACATAATCATTCTGGTAAGTTTGCTCATCTCTCCCTCGTTTGTCATGGCCACAAGGAAATGATTCGATTACCATCCTAGGGTTATTTGGTCGAGTTCGATTTATTAAGTGGTGTGGCAAACTTAATTGACGCTGCAAAACTAAGGTCACATCACGCGTCACGGAGACTTTTTACTAGCTAATTTAACAAATCAACAATCGGGTCTTCTTCAAAATTGATCCCAAAATTTGTAATCCTTTTGCGAATTCGTCAGCGGCACCGTAAAAAGTCAACTTTGATGTCAAAGCGCTAAGTTAATGAGAAATGATGTAATTGACGATACGTCCTAATTGACGATTACGAGAAATCAATGAAATTAAGACGACAAGAAGTGAACATTTTTCGTCCATCGACTAATGACCGAGTCAACGTCAGTCGAGTGTAAAATGGAATGGCAGTTTGCAGTAAAGCAATTATTGTAAGCGGAGACTATAAAGAGAGCACATCTTAAGGGAAAAATACGCACAAACGAAAGAAGAACAAGATTTACTTATGTTAATCCACTTTCCTTTCATAAATTAGTGGATTCATTTTGTCAATTTTAGGACCCAATCATCAAGTTCTCGCCCCTTTCTTTGTGCGTAATAGTTCATCAACTTGAAGTGTAGGTACTGCCATGTTTGATTAGGATTTTTGATCATGTGAAACGCGATAATTTTTCTTTTTGAGCTGGCGACTCGAGGGAGCGAATTTTGAGCGAAATTCAATCTCTAATTATAGCTCGAGACGTTATGGGTATCCCCGGCATGACTTGACGCTGTAATAAATGGGTTGTCTGGATGGTGCAGGAAATGTTTTTTGGTGAATTAGAGACTTCAAGCAGCACCATCCAATGGGCGATGGCAGAGCTGCTCCGCCATCTCGAGTCGATGAAGAAGGCCAGGGATGAGCTCGACCAGGTGGTGGGGTCGAACAGAAATCTCGAAGAAAACGACATGGAAAAAATGCCGTTTTTCCAAGCTGTGGTGAAGAAAACCCTAAGATTGCATCCACCATTACCTTTACTCATCCCCCGAAATGCTCTGAAGGAAACCAATTTCATGGGCTTTGACATACCCAAAGACACCCAGGTTTTGGTGAATGCATGGGGCATCGGAAGAGACCCAGATGCTTGGGAGGACCCATTGGCATTCAAACCAGAGAGGTTCCTAGGATCCAACATTGACTCAAGGGTCAGAATTTCGAACTGATTCCATTTGAATCGGGCAGAAGGATGTGCATCGTGCTTTCGTTAGCTCATAGGATGCTTCATCTCGGCCTCGTGACATTGCTCCACCGTTTTGACTGGGACCTTGGCGGTGGCTTGACTCCAGAGACCCTTGACACGAGAGAGCGAGGTGGGTTAACAATAAGGAAGCTCAATCCTTTGAAAGTGATACCTAAGAAACATAGTGTGCGAGGTCTTTCTAATGTCATCCCTAAGGTATAATTTCAACATGTAATTACCCTAAGGTTATAATAGCTGATCTTATTGTGTCGAGGATTTAAAAAGCTGCCCAAGGAAGACTTCTTAAGACTGCTGTTGTAATCTTTGGGCAACAACATGTGCTTGTGTCGTGTCAGCATTTGGGTCTTGTTTAAATTTTATGACTTAGAGCATTTAGCAGGGTTGCTCACCTGCCTTTTATGCCGTCAATAATACGTCCTAAGTACTCTCGCGGGTCCTGTAAGACCTGAAATCGAAGGACGGGCCAGACTTCTTTGACTCCATGGACCGGTTCATGGACTGGGCCGGCAAGCCGAACGTGGCCGACTTTGCGCCATGGTTGAGCTGGTGGGATCTGCAGGGGATCATGGCAAGCATGGCGAAGGACATGGGTCGAGCCCCGAAGATCGGCGAAGGGTTTGTGAAAAAGAGGTTGGAGGATTGAAAGCCAAGGGGGGAGATGAGAGCGACGGACGACTTCTTGGACGCAGCGTTGGATTATGGGGGCGATAGGAAAGAAGGCCCACACATAATCTCTTTGCAGAATGCCAAGATAATCATTCTGGTAAGTCGTCTCCACTCTTCCACGTTTATCACGACCATAAAGGAAATTAACGTCTTAGGGTTATTAGGTCGGACTCGGTTTAACAAGTGATGTGGCAAACTTAATTGAAATTTAAATAAGCTGGGTCGCATCACCCGTCACGGGAGACGGTAGCTAATTTAATAAATAGATCATCCGAGCTAAAGTTAATGAGAATTGATGTCATTGATGATGCATCGATTATGGCTATAAAAATGTCATTACCTTGAGCTAATGCTGATGAAGAAGAGTAAAGGCCACTTAGACAAAGAGGAATATCTTAAGTCGAAGTCAACCACTAAACAAAGTCAATGTCGATTATGAGTATTGACTCATTAATAGAACATGTTGGGCGTCCACAAGAAAGGAGTGAATAATATGTTGACTAGCACATGTGATCTAATATAGGCCGTGAACATAGCCCACAATAAAACATCTAGGGGGTGTCATAAAGTCTCGCGTCGGAAGGGCCAACCCGGCCCGACCCAACCCAAAAATTTATTTAATTTTCGGGCTTGATTTGACACTAGGGCCAACCCGACCCATTGTCCGACTTTTTTTTAACATACATTTTTTATTTTTACTTTAATTTATCTTTTGTTTTCTATTTTTATTTTTTTTTCACTTGATTGGTTTGTTAATTGATTTTAATTTCAAAAAAGAAAAAAAAAACAAAACAAAAACAAATCGAGGTGCCCCGAAATCGGTACTGCTCAGTTTCGGACCGAGACCCAGCTAGACCCGGCTTGTTGATGCCCTTAAAAACATACACCAAACATTTTTTGCCCGTCAACTCGTAACCGAGTCAGTGTCACTCAAATCAATGCCACTCGAGTCAAGAAGCATTGATATTGGCTCACAAAATTTAGCCAAAATCAAATCGACTGCAAGGATAAAACTAGCCCTAACAATTATTGGGATCAAATTCTTAAAGGGGTTCGATAAAAATAAAAAATAAAAAATTCCTAGAGGGGAACAAATACCATAGCTGGAACAGTTATTATTGTTGTTGACTGACAGTGACGGCCAAGCAATTCTTATGAAAAGATCACGCCTCAAGGGAAAAAGACAAACAAACAAAAGAAGAACAAGATTTACTTATTTTGATTCACTTTACTTTCGTGCGATTCATTTTCAATCACGTCCTAGCGACTTATTTCTTGCCATTCCAGTTGTTTATGTCCTTTTGCCAATCGAACACTTTTAGTCTTGCTCTTTCATAAACATATTTATTGTCATTAACGGGTCCATTTCGTCAACTTTAGGACCCAATCATCGAGTTCTTGTCCCTTTCTTCATGTGCAATCGACTGTCGATTGAAGTATAAGAACGCTGTGTTTGATTGGAATCGTTGATTAGGTGAAGCAAAATAACTTCTACTATTGAGCCGACGATTCGAGGGAGCGACTTTCGAGCGAAATGCAGTCTCTTAATTATAGCACGGGCATCGACATTAGCGGTATCCCAAGCGAGACTTGATCTTGTGATAAATGGGTCTCCTTGATGGTTTAGGAAATTTTTTTGCCGGAGCAGAGCCTGCAAGCAGCACCATCGAGCCGCCGATAGGGGAGCCGCTCCGCCAACCCGAGTCGATGAAAAAGGCCAGAGATGAGCTTAACCAGGTTATGGGGTCAAACAGAAATCTCGACGAAAACGACACGGATAATATGCTGTTTTTTTGCAAGCTGTGGTGAAGAAAACTGGGGACTGTGGTGGTGGGGTCCTGCAGTTTACCCCCGAGGACTAGTCGTGCTTCACCGCTGGTTTGAGCGCAAGCTCGCCGGCCGCGCGGACACCTCGGTTATAAAAAAAAAAAAAAAAAACTCTAGGATTGCATCCCACGAAAGGAAACCAACTTCACGGGCTTTGACATATCCATAGACATCTAGGTTTTCGTGAACACATGGGCATTGGAAGAAACCCAGATGCACGGAAATACCCATGGGCATCCAAATCATCAACTACAAGGGTCGATTCCGTTTGGATCGGGCAGAAGAACGTGCGCTGGACTTTCGTTGGCGCATTGGGTGGCTTTTCCGAAAACGCATAGTCGGGCTTGATTAGTCGCTCTTTGTTGTTAAAAAAGACTGACTTCGTTTTGCAATTTTCAAATTGTTCCAAAGTCTTATAAGTCGAATTAATCATATTCACTTTTTTTTTTCTATCTTAGAGTACCCATTTACTCAAAACTGCTCCATTTTCATTTTCACTTTTCGGGCCCAAGCTTTTTTCAGCTATTCAATCCCTTCCCCTCTAATTTGTTGAAAAGATGGGGTTTGAGATGAATACCAGCCAGCTGATCGAAAAGATTTGTTCATCGGATTCCCCATCTAAGGGACATCTCTTTGTTAGGTAGACCTAGGGAACTGGGCAACGGTTCAACTCCGGAGATCCCCGACATGAGAGAGTGGGCGAGAATAACACTAAAGAAGCTTCATCCGTTGAAAGTAATACCCAATAAACGGAGTGTGTGAGGTCTTTGGCATATATTTGGATATATATATATATATATATATATATATATATATATATATATATGTTCAAAGGGAACAACTACAAGTTCTTGTGTCAGCATTTGGGTCTTGTTTAAATTTGTACGATTTAGAGCATTCAGTAGTGTAGCTCACCTGCCTTTTATGCCATCAATACAACCTTACTTGTCAAAAAAATAAAAATTACTCTAAAGTTGGCTCCACACGTGGGGTCCAAAAAATGGACCGTTTTGATCAACTTGATCTATTATACACGAATACATACGATAAATTTCCGATTCAGAGGCCATGAGCAGTTCGTTGAATAAAAGGAAAAAAAAAAGATTATGTGACAATCTTTAATTCATTGTGACAATAAAATCCTGTTTTGGATAAAGAAATAAAGCACAAATAATTAAAATTATCGTGGTGTCTACTCATTCATGAATTTGTTGTCTTCCATAAGCTTTACTCTCACAAGACACCCGAAATTTATCTATGTAAATTTGCCAAAGAGCCTTAGATACATCTCGATTCATAATCATGATCAATGTGTACATAATCCAAAAGAATATATTTGGACACCGTTCAGATTTAATTTTTTTAAATCCGATTTTGAACTTCTAACCAACTAAGTTTATTTAGATTCCGTTTATTTCGTAGAAAGTGCTTCCTAAAAACGATATTGTTTTTAATAAAAAGTAGTGAATAAAAAATAATTTCCTTGCTAATCAAAATGTTCAGACATAAACTACTATCGATAATAAGAATATTTTCATTAATTAATTATTTCAAGCGGTACAAACTATCATTTAAAGAAATATGTATATTTTTTCACACATTGATTTTTCGTGAAACAATGGATCCTTAGCAAGTTTGTATTACTTCTTCGTGGAGAACAATTAAGTTCTCGTTGGGACCAATCGACTGCGTACAAATGAATGCATCAACAAATAAAATTGATAAAAAAAAAAGAAAATCAGTTAAAAAACCGCTGTTCGACTTCTTGTCCGTCATCCTAGATCATTTGCCACCGCACGATATCCTCTTACCTAATCAAAAGCTCTGAGATACGATTAATAAAATTTGGTCAAGTTTAAAATAAATCATGCTCTAATGACACAAACAATTCGTTTATGTGTCCTACCACTCATCAAGAAAAAGAGGGCAAAAGAAATAATTTCAAAATGTGTTCATCAATTTTAAAAAGGGTTAATACCACAAAAACTCTATATTGAGACATATGTGATAAATTTATCCCAAAGTAATTTTCTCAAATTTTCATGAATCTCAAACTAATTCAGGTGTCACATATTTTCTCTACTAGCTTTCGTCAATTTTATCATTAAATTGCTGAACTGTATGACAAGTGACAACAACTGAGTTGCCCTAGCAAGTCCACGATAAAATTCCGTAGAAAATTAGATAGATTTCTGAGCATATTTGAGCGTGCCTTCTACTTTTGGTGGAGTTTGGTCCATAGAGCCTAATGATCGGAAGGCTATTACCCTTCTTTTGTCAAAAGCACAGATAAATAGATGGATTTACCATTCTAATTATGAGGAAAACCGACTAATTGTCATGTGTCATCCAGCTCAACAATGTTATGATAAATTTTGACGGAAGCTAATGGACAATAAATATGTCACGCTTGTATGAGTTTAGGATTTTCGGTGATTGAAAATTAATTTGGGGTAGGTATACCAGTTTAGAGATGTTCATGGTATTAATCCTTTCAAAAAAATATTGAAATGTGGAAAACCTTTGGGCATTTAGAGCACATTTGATTTACGTAAAATTCAAGATTTGGAGAGTATTTTTAAAAATTGATCGATTATATCGCTTAGAAGTAGGAAACATAAATTATTTTCATTGTCCACAATAGTTCATACCTAATTACTGTTGTGGATAGCACCCGTGCGATCCGAGCAATGAGGGGCATAAGGCGAAACCCATCATCCTCACTGAGTTTATGGCAAGTTCTTTGGTCATTCTGCTAGGAGGATTCCACAATTCTGCCGATTCAACTACGGAAACTTTGTATTTCTCGCGATGTCATTAGTGGCAAATTTTTCACGTTGCGGCGATCGAAACACTTCACCAAACCATTTTAATTAGTAGGAGTATTTTAATTAGTAGGAGTGACGGGTAGCATGTACAAAAGTCAAATATGTGATCAATGTCAACTGGTGACTCGCGCTTACTAGAAATTCCTCATCAAAGATCAATAATTGCAATAGTCTATCCCCATAATGATGAAATCTTAGAGATTACCTAGACGTGTTGGCTAATGCTATAATATTGTTGAATACATCAGTGTAGTATGTGTGGCCTAGAGCATTTAAGGGTATCATAAACTTATTATTGCCTCAAACTCCATTTCAAGATGAGAAAATACGAAAAGTCAAGCTCAGTATGCTTTATTGTTCTTTGAAGTACACAATATTTCCTAATTTGATTACTCTCATGTATATCCTACATGCAAGATCTCGGCTCCTATGATAAATTAATGGGCTTAGGTTAGATAATCCGATGAAGCTCAAAACATCCCTACTTAGCTCAATCCAATTATGATTCATTTTTTGTGGGCTTATTACTACCAAATGACAATTATCCTAATATCTAGATGCACTTAATATTTTTGTTTAGGGCTCATGATAGTTCCCTAATTTTCGATGCAGTAAAGTGTCATTTGCTGGTGATATTCTGTGGATCTTGGTGGCGATTTTCGTCATTACCGATCTTGATCCTCGATTGGTGGTTGAGTCCTGTATGCCTTGGTTCTGATTGTGGGTTATATTGATTTTTTTTTTTTTTTAAATCTGTGGACATCTATTCCATACACTCATGTATCTCTACTTCCATCCGTCACCACTAAAATGACTCTTTCCATTGCGCATCCCCCACACGCATCACCGTGATACTTAGATTGCCAATGTTTGAGCTCGTTTGGGTCTTCCATCAATCAAGAGAAGCCGGGTCAACATTACGGAGAGGAAAATTGAGTTTGAGAGTGAACTGGTGCTAGTGAGGCTCTCTAGAGTTGCCGTCGATAAAAATTTTAGCAATCGGGTCCAAGGTTGTCATAATACATTGTCCCTAATTGAACAGTATAGGAGATCCCTAATCTTCATGAGACAAATGGATGACGTACGCAAATCGAAACCTAATTATTAAGGTACTGTCATGCCCCTAGTTTATATGTAAAGAAGGAACGTAGCAGGAAAATGAATGCAAAGTCGTATAAACTAACTATTCTTTTACCAGGGGTCAAGTTTCGCTATTGTCGGCGAATTTGATTGCTGAAATGATTATATACAATAACTCATGCTGAATTCATCGGTGAAATTCATGTATCAACATCAAATAGTCCTATGGAGAGTGGAGACCGGAAATTTCAGAAAAATTTTCGATCAGAAATGACATGACATCTCACCAAGGCAAAAGTAAGTACATCACTATGTGAGTTTGGTAGGACAAATAAGTTGATGAAGCAATCCGTGAAATCCGAGCAAGAACAATACACCATAATTTCAATAGGAATTTTCAATCTTTGGTAACCGGAGCATTTCAAATGAATACTTACCTAAAGTTATAGAACTTGATTGCGCAAATTAAGAATTTCAGGATGTGATTGCCTGATTCACGTTATTTGTGGGACCAAAATTGAAATAAATCCATTAAATTAAGTATCGAGATTTAGCAAATTCAATGAAATGGATGGCAAAATAACCAACGTGACCAGCATGTTTACTCCTTATCGGTTGCCAATCAATAAATTTATGTTTATATCTTGGTTTTTGTTTTGGGTTGCTTTCTCGTGAACAGGATTAGAAGGTCTTGTTTTATATCTTGGTTTCCCTGCAATAATCGCATAAGCGCAACATCAGCAACAGCTCAAAGCTTAGCCAATGGAGTACTTTCCAATTTCGCTCCTTTGGCTCGGCCTCCTCCTTCCGGCACTCCTAGCTTTCCTTCTCAGCCGTCGGAAGCGCACCAAGCTTCCCCCTCAGCCCCCGGCATGGCCCGTGATCGGCAACATCCTCGACGTCTGGACCGCGCCGCACCAGAACCTCCACAGCTTCCGAGCCGAGCACGGTCCCGTCACTTGGTTGAAGCTTGGTTCCATGAACACCATGGTGATCCAAACGGCTCAGGCCGCCGCGGAGTTCTTCAAGGGCCATGACCTTGCGTTCGCGGACCGCAAGTGTCCCCACGCGCTGACGGCTCTAGACTATGACCAAGGCTCGCTTGCCATCGGCCGTTACAGCAGCTACTGGCGCGTTCTCCGGCGTCTCTGCTCCGCGGAGCTCCTCGTGAACAAGCGCATCAACGAGGCGGCCCACCTCAGGCAGAAGTGCGTCGACAGCCTGATAGCGTATTTAGAGGAAGAAATGGCCGTTAAACGAGCAACAAAAGGTTATTTCTTACGTGCTTGGTCTTCTGACGTTGGTGTTGCATTTGTAACCTTGAATGACCCAATAACAGTTTTTTTTTTTTTCCAAAAGGAAAAGAATAATTAATACCGCAAAAATTTTCAAGATATATATATATATATATATATATATATATATGTGTGTGTGTGTGTGTGTGTGTGGGGGGGGGACGCGCCTTATTCTAAATTAATTTTTTTTACTATCGAAAATCTCAAACTTGTACGTCTGTAATAAATTCATCATCCGTTAATTTCTGTCAAATTTTACCATGAAATTGTGAGTCAAATAATATGTGGCAGTTGACAGGTGTACCAATTTGGGGCTTTCACCATCGGTTTGTCACAGATGTGCTAGCTTGAGTTTTTTTTCGTGATATTAGCTGATTTTCTTTTAAAAAAAATTAATCGAGGGTACATTTGTCATAAGTGTAGTTTAGGGTTTTGGTAGTAAAATTTTAGTTGGGATAAATTTATCACAAGTGTTTCAATTTGTGCTTTTTTCTTGATAAAAAAAAATCAGTTTAGATAAAATTGTCATATATGTGCGAATTTGAGATTCTTCGTTGTATTAACCGAGAAATAAATAAAGCAAGAGATAGAGAAAATAACTTTTAAACTCCTCATAAAATATCAAAGTTGGATGAAGATCCAATACTCCACACAATATCCGCATTAGTGTCACAACTACTTTTGTCTGATTAGGACTAATCTCTTGAAAATGTTTTGTTATTTTGAAGATCAAGGAATCGACTTATCCCACTTCCTCTTTCTCCTGGCGTTTAATGTGATGAGCAACATGGTGCTGTCGCGGGATCTGTTGGACCCGCAATCGAAGGATGGGCCCGAGTTCTTCGACGCCATGAGCCGGTTCATGGAGTGGGCCGGCAAGCCGAACGTGGCCGACTTCGCGCCGTGGTTGAGATGGTGGGATCCGCAGGGGATCAAGGCAGGCATGGCGAAGGACATGGGTCGAGCCATGAAGATGGCCCAGGGGTTTGTGAAAGAGAGGTTGGAGGAGCGAAAGCTCAGGGGAGAGGCGAGAGCGACGAATGACTTCTTGGACGCGGTTTTGGATTATGAGGACGATGGGAAAGAAGGCCCGACCAAAATCTCTTCGCAGAACGTCAACATAATCATTCTGGTAACTTTGGCTTCTCTCTTCCACGTTGAACATGGCCAGGAAGGCACGATTAACATATTAGGGATGTTAAGTCGAATTCGGTATGTTAAGTGGCGCGACAAACTTAATTGACATTTCAACGAATATGGTCACATAACGCTTCACGGAGACGTTTTAGTAACTAATTTAATAAATCAATCATTAGCGCGATTCGTTTGTGAACTCCGAAATCAAATCCACTGCAAGAATACAATTAGCGCGAACAAGTATTGCAGTCAAACCCTTAGGCGGGAACGATTATCAAAGCTGTCGACTGAAAGTTGCAACAGAGCAATGATTGTAGCCGATACTATAGAGCAACAGTACATCTTAAATGAAAAGACAGCGCAAAAAAAGAAGAAGAACAAGATTTACTTATATTAATCCACTTTACTTTCGAGCAATTCATTTTCAATCAAGCGCTTTATCTTGTTATTTAACAAATATATACGTTGTCATTAATGGATACATTAGGTCAATTTCCGGATCCCAATCGTTAAGCTCTTGTTCCTTTCTTTGTGCGCAATCGTCCGTCAATATAAAGTATATGTACTGCTATGTTTGATCAGGATCATTGATCAGGCGAAGCATCATAATTTTTACAATTGAGCCGACGATTTAAGAGAGTGCTTTTCGAGAGAAACAGAATCTCTTAATTATAGCACGGGAATCGGCATTAGCGGTACCCCTAGCAAGACTTGAACTTTTGCTAAATGGGCTCTCCTTGACGGTGGTGCAGGAAATGTTTTTCGCTGGAACGGAGACTACAAGCAGCACCATCGAGTGGGCGATGGCGGAGCTGCTCCGCCAACCCGAGTCGATGAAAAAGGCCAGAGATGAGATCGACCAGGTTGTGGGGTCGAATGGAAAGCTCGAAGAAATCGACACGGAAAAGATGTCGTTTTTGCAAGCTGTGGTGAAGGAAACCCTAAGATTGCATCCACCCTTACCTTTACTCCTCCCACGAAATGCTCTAAAGGAAACCAATTTCATGGGCTTTAACATTCCCAAAGACACCCTGGTTTACGTGAATGCGTGGGGCATTGGAAGAGACCCGGATGCTTGGGAGGACCCTTTGGCATTCAAACCGGAGAGATTCCTGGGATCCAACATTGACTACAAGGGTCAAAACTTCGAGCTGATTCCGTTCGGATCGGGCAGAAGGATGTGTGTTGGACTTTCGCTGGCGCATAGGGTGCTCCATCTCGCTCTCGCGTCGTTGCTCTACCGTTTCGACTGGGAACTCGGTGGCGGTTTGACTCCGGAGACCCTCGACATGAGAGAGCGGTCGGGCATAACCCAAAGGATGCTCCATCCTTTAAAAGTGATACCTAAGAAACGGAGTATGTAAGGTCTTTTGAATGTCGCTCCTAAAGTATAATTTTGATTAAGGTTGTTAGCACTGATCTTATTGTATCTAGGATTGAAAAAACTGTCTCATGGAAGACTGGCTAAGAATGCTGTTGTTACTGCGCTAATGCCTTTGGGCAACCACAAAGTTCTTGTGTCAGCATTTCGGTCTTGTTTAAATATGCATGACTTGAGCGGGTCGCAGCTCGGCTGTCTTTTATGCCAGCAATAATGCCTCGTCAAAAAATTTAAAGAAAAGAACAGCGCTAAAGTTGGTCCCACACGTGGGTCCACAAGATGGACAATATCGATGAACTTGTCCATCAGACGCAAGTCCACACGATATTACGATAGACTCCCGACTCAGAGACCACGACACGAGCCGGTTGCTGACTGAAAAAGCAAAAGAGAAATAATTATCTTATAATCTCTAATTCGTTATGAATTTAACAGCCTGTTTTGGACAAAAATATATAATTAATAATTATTTGTGGAGTTCACTGTTTTATGTATTTATGTCCCATATAATTTTTTACCCTTACGCCATCCAAAATCTACCATGCAGAACAAACAAACAAAAAAAAGTCAGAGATATTGATAGGAAAGAAAAGAAATATAAAGAATATCGTATGATCTTTTTAGATCTTGTCGAGCATGTATGAACAGTTGATAACGTGGACTCTGCACTAGATTTACATAGACCTGAGACCACATTGCTTTCATCCGTGGGCTTTTTTCTAATTTAATTTAAAAAAATTATTTACCAAATTAAGTAAAAAAAATATTTACTGATTTGGGTCTCGCGTGGCAGTCAAAGTGCTGTGCGAGAACCGCTCAGTGGGCGAAGTGCCATGCGGGCCTGTGCGGCACTGCAATTGCCGCGTGTATAGACGCGAGGAAATGCTGATCCGAGGCCCAGTAAGGGCCTTCAGTGTGCCTGCAGGCACCCTGTGAAGCCCCTGCACGCTGCATGCGTAATAAAAGCACTTCGAGTTTGCTTTCCTCACTCCTTCATATCAATCTCCCTAAGACGCTCACTCTTCTCCCTCACACATTCTCCGTCAAATCACAATACTTCAGACGCTCTCATTCTCGCTCACTCATTTTCCCTCTCTCAAACGGTCTTGTTCATTTTCGCTCTGCGACATCTCAAAATTTAGGGTCAGATTATGCTTAGGGTTCGGACTAATTACATATAGTAGCCAAATGGTTGAAATGACCCACCAAAAAAGAAAGATCCCTTCAATATGAGTCATGATCACCTTCAATATGAGTCATGACTTAGTATATCAATTGGCTATGTTATCGATCGAGGGTCGACTGTGTGGCAATCTTAAATCAAGCATGGATCGATTATAATTGATCTCGTCAAGCTGCGGAACAACTACAGGATCACCCTGAAGTCGACCAGGGACTGAACCGTAGAACGATTCGCAAGCTAACAAAGGTCGACAACCAAACTAGCCGTGAACTCAACGATGGTCGATTTGTATTAGAACCCCGTACTAGTCACACACTAGTCAAGGATTAGCTATCCTAGACTGCGTGATGTTCTGCTAGAGGACCATGGATCAAGACGAACCAATCCTGCATCAATTTGAATTGGTCATTAGAGGTAAACTTGATAGTGTTCGGCTATGCTCTTGGTTTAGGAACAAATGGTTCCAACCTTGAACTAAGACAAATCAAGTGGCTTGTGATTCGATAGGCAACGAGACATGATCTTGAGCATGCCAAACATGGCTATGCCTCCAGATATGCTTGGGCATGAGCTGAATGGCTCTACAAGAAAGAGATGGCCCTGCCTTCAGTATAAATAGGCACGTAAAATGGAGAAATCGTTTAAATATCCCAATAGTTTGATAAGTAGCATTTCTAGAGTATGGAATAAGAGGTCGATTATTAGACGATCTTACCCAATTAAATAGAATGTCTAAATTGCCATTAGTGTTTAACATGGATGGCATTTATAGCATAAAAATAGAAGTCCAGAGACCTTCTTGGATTAGGCGATTCCAAGGGACGTTAAAATTGATATGTTAAATTTCTATCTTGAAAATAAAATAAAACAAAAGAAAGAGAAAAAAAAATATAATTAGCGTGTGAGACATTGTAAAGAAAAGAAATAAAATATTCAATTACAAAAATATGTCATAAAAAATTAAAGGGTTATAGAATAGCCAAATGGAGGATTTAAGAATATGACACGTGGCATCTAGTATATTCTTAATTATAAAGAATAATTAAATATAAATATTGACTTGGAGGACAAGAAAATAGAGTCTAAAATATTTCCCATTATTAAGAAAAAAAATTAAATGTAAAATATGGACTTGGATAGCAAGTTAGGGTGTGTATGGCAACCCTTCAGAAACACTCCAGGGAGAGTGTTTCTGATCCCAAAGTGTTCCTGAAACACTTTTGGAACAGAAACTCGGAATACTTTTGGAAAAAACATAAAAAACTTGCATTTTTGTTTCTGAAACACTTTTTACAGCTTACTTGGAACACTTTTTATTACACCTTCACTTCATCGTCCACTACTTGAAGAAGAACGAACCACTTCCTCCCTCATACGCGAGCAGGTCCTCCCTCACAACGCACACCTTGACCATCGCCGTTCCTCGACCAACCATCCCTGGTTGGACCTCCGGTGAGTTTCTGCTTCATCCTCTTCTTCTTACTCTTCTTGGCAATCGATCGGTGGCCCACAGGCGAGAGAGCTCATGCGAGCCCGCTTAGATCTGGATGATTTTTTGCTCGCCTCGCAGCGCGCAGCCGAGTCCCACCCAGATCTGGGCGGGTTTGGATGGCGCTCGCCGCGCGTGGTCGAGCCCCACCCAGGTCTGGGCTGATTTTGGCTCGCGCTCGTCGCGTGGCCAAGCTCCACCCAGATTTAGGCTGGTTTTTGCTCGTGTGCGGACGAGCCCCACCCAGGTCTGGGCGGCTTTTGCTCGCGCTCACTGCGCGTGGCCAAGCCCCACCCAGTTCTGGACGGGGTTTTGCTTTCAAAAATCTCGTGTTTGCACCTACAAATTTGGTAGTCTTAATCTTCCGTCGAAACTTCTTCTTAGTGAACTTAATTAAAATCGTTGTAGGCAAGCAAAGTTGCTTTGTACTTTTGGTACCTTTGCGAGATGCTACTTGCGCGGCTACCATTTATTGTTGCTTACTGAGCCCATTTTCTAATGGAGTTGTTTTAGCAAAACCCCTGTACATCAATCTCTGTACATCAATCTATGCTAAAAGAACAAGATTTGTAATTTCCACACTTGTAAGACAACAAGCATTTTATTTTTTGTCCTTTTATTTCTTTTAGTGAATGAGGAGCCATGTTTCTGGATAAGCATGGAGTGCCTACCATTTCACAAAGAAAAATCAGTAGACTCTCACTGAGGATTTATATGCTGTTGCTTCTGGTTAGTAACATGAAGTTGTTGGAAGATGAGTTGGAGAGAGAGAATTATGCCCTTGTGCTCCTAATTTTTTTTCTTTTTTTCTTTTGCTGCTAATGTTAAGAGAGAACAAACATGGATGCTCAGTTCATTCCTTTTGTTTCTGGCCAAAGATTATTAATGTAAAAAGTTAAAAATTCACCATCTGTAATAATGTAAATCACAGCGTGATTAGACAGTTGCTTCTGTTGGCTTATGAGTTTCTTCTAGGGACCCTTGAACATTTTCTAATCTTTTTTTGCTGATTTGATGACTAGTTTTGGTTGCAGGTGTTCTGTGCATAGATATTCTTAGGCGACATTGTGACATTCTGAATTTCCTATCATTTTGAGACTTTTGACTGTAAAATATCTACCGAAGTATTTCAGTTGTATCTCACTCGGATCTAATCAATCTCGAGTCAACTAATCAAAAGGGAAGGGCTAGCGCGCGATAAGGTACGTGGACCTAGGAAACTCGATGAGAAAACAACGCTTTGACCATAAGGATCGTCGAGGGAACATTTAGAGTCGATGTCGATCTAAGAACGATTAAGGAACACATTGCTAGTGTTATACAATTGGGACATGGGTGATACCGCTTAACCAAAGTATGATCTACGAAATTTTCTTAAAACGATTTGTGAGGATCGTTGCCGGCGGGGCTAGTAATAGACTCTCGCAATTACATGACAACCAAAGTCGCCGTAGTTTGAGTTACCCTAAGTGTGATGAGAATCACAGAGTCAATACGCGTAACGTCCGCACCGGCCACCCGTTAGTTTGAGATAAACTGGAATTACGAGTGACGAAAAATCAATCATGAAATAGGATCTTGGAATTGGAAAATGGAAATGATGAATTTCAATAAGTGTTATGGATTGAACGTCGCCTTATCGTGGGTGAAAAATATCAGGAAAATGAAATTTCAGACGAAAGGTGTGAAAAGACCATTTTGCCCCTGGAGAGTTAACCTCGCCTTAATGATTTGAGAAGGATGTTTTCATCATTTGATTATTCCCTCAAGGCTGCCGAAAATTTAAGGGCAAGAAGGTCATTAGAGCTTTGATATTATTGACTCAAGGACAAGTGTCGTCACTTGGGTGAATGTCATTAATTTTCCACCCACTTATAACCTTCTAGAACTTTGACCATGGTTGAATGAAGCCTCATTTCATCTGCTGTTTCCCTCAATTTAGTGGATCATCTTCTTCCTCCCATCACATACATTCTCAACTCCAACCTACAGGAAAGATGCCAGCAAACACTCCACCCATATTTCTCTAATATGCAAAAACATCTAACACGATGGATCTACAAAAAATGGGGTTAAATAAATCAATCAACCTTTTAATCGGGTCAAGTCCTCTAAACTTCCTAATAAGAGGTTCTGGTTTGGAATAAGTCCCCGACAAAGTCGCCAAGTCTGTCGCGACACTCTAGAGAGATTTGCAAGATCTCGAGTTGGGCGAGGGTTAATGAGCCGTCCCATCTGGTCGAACGCGAGCCTCTTCCAAGGCTTGTTGCCAAAGTCGCAATGGGAGCGTACGTGATCGACCTTCAGTGCGATCTGGTAATATGTGATATGCGTACATGTTGAGGAGTCGCCACCAATCATTTCGTGAAGAGCACGATTGATAACCCTATCGAATAGTTGGGAGCATCTATTTGACTCTGTGAGACATAGAGAAATGAGATCGATGACTTAGTTACGCCAACTATCAAAGCCGACGCCCTTTCGGTACCAAGATTGAATGAATTATCTAACCCTAAGATTTCATGTAGATGAGTGGGGTACGAATCCTAAATCTAAGAGTTCATGCGGATAAGAGTGACTATCTTAACACTCACAATCAACAAAGGTGCGCAAATCAAGGATCCAAGACAAGAGGATAAATCATATGAATACAACATGGTATCCCTAGTAAGGCCCTATTAACCTAGAAAAATGTCAATCATAACTCAGGAGTGATTTAGGCACTATTTGCCCAAGAGGGGCAAAATCATAATTTTGAAGAAATTTGGGATAGTATGTCCAAAAGGGAAAAATTATCATTTTAGAAGAAATTTGGATGTCAAAAGGGCTTGGAAATAGGATTGATCATCTAATTAATCCATTTCCTATTTGTTTGACAATTTTCAAAACGTTCTAAAATTTTAGAAACGATTTACCCAATGAGGGGTAGAATCGTCATTTCAGAAAATTATGGGAGGTGAAAATTCCAGAGAGGGATTGGTCCACCATTAGACTCAAATCTTAATTTTGAGCCATTTTCATAATTTTTCTAAATAGGAAATACGATTTACCCTTTAAGGGGGCAAAATCGTCATTTCGAGAAAAATATGAGATTAAAAAATCCAAGCAAAGGAATTGGCCACCTAACTGGCCCTAACTCTCATCTTGGCATTTTCGACCTATCTCATATGCAAAGCATGGTTGATTTACCCCTAAAGGGCAGAGCCCTCATTTTTCGAAAGAAAGGATAAGAAATCCCAAAACTAGGATTGATCAGCTGTCTGTGGTCATTCCTCAATTTTTGAGAATTTTCAGAGGTTTTAGGAAGTTTCTACAAATTTTCCTAATTTGTATGGATTTTTTGGGTTTTTCTAACATTTTTTTTAGAGTTTTCTACGATTTTTCTGATTTCTTTTATTTTTAAAAATTATTTTGAATTTTTTATTAAAAATATTATTCGGACTAGGTTGACCTGGGCCACACGGATCAAATACCCGGCCCAGACTCGAACACGCACGATCCAACCTCCTAAAACGACGTCATTTCATTTTTTTTTTTACTATTTGAACTTAATCCGACGGTTCTTATTGAACCACATGGTTACTCCACGACCACTGGATCGATCGCCTAAAACCTTCGGCTCAGATCAAAAGCCAATTAAATCTTATCCGCTAGATCTAATTACTTGAACCTATGGCTATGATTAAAAGACTAGACTCGATCTAGACCGTTCATCTTCACTAATCTAAATGTCACAGTTTTTATATTTTTTAATTTTCGATTATAAACCTATTTCCTAATATTTCTAATTACTAATCGAAAGGCCACTAAAATAGGACTCGATTAACCCTAACCGTTGGATCAAACCTGACTCATCCTAACAGATTAACGGTCAAGCTGACTCGACATCTACGTGGACCTTTCACAGAACGACATCTTAGCTCTTTGACTCTTTGACTCGCCACGTAATCATCTTCAACCTCCCGACGTTTGCCACAAAAACGGACAGTCGAGGTTTTTCGGCATTGATCGGCGGGCAAACTTTGACCAATCGACTTGAATCTGATGGCGATCGACTTGTCTACATCTCACCTACAACATATCGTAAAATTATACAATTGCGCAGACAAAATCAAGAACAATAAAACTTACACAGTATATAAGCATGGCATTTCAGTCGCACTATTTAGAGCACGTTAGGTCAATTGCTTTACAGAGCACCTTCAATTGAAGTTCATAAGACTTACTTACAGGTTCGATTGACCTAGTTTAGGTTAGCTTGAGTTAGGGAAGCTTCGACATGGTCGGGAATGGAAATAGGAATTTCATAGCTCAGACACGGGGTATTATGCAAAATTGACGTAAAAACAGGATACGATAGAGGTCAGCGATGCTCAAGGAGTAAAATGCACATGATAAATGCAAAATGATCAAGCAAAAGGCGAATCACCATTGATGCATAGTAAGAAACTTGAAAATGCGTCTCACCTTTTTTCATAATTTTAGAGGACGCAGCCGGCAGTGATCGAATCCGGGAGCTTTAGGCAAGTTTCCAGGGGTCCTCTTTGGCTTGGGTCTGGCCGAAAACGACCTAACCAGCACCTTGCAGTCGAGCTCAAATTCTCGACGACGGGAGTCAGGGAACGAGCTCTCTCTCTCTCTCTCTCTCTCTCTCTCTCTCCCTTTCCTCTCTCTCTATTCTGTTCCTTTCTTTCAACAGAATGAACCAACTCCTCCTTTCTAGAAAGCCTTCAAAGCCTATATTCAATTTCCAAATTCTCGCTCGATTGGTGGACACTCACCGGCACCAAAATGGCACGTAATCGTGCGTGCCATTTGGTTCAAACGGTGACGGAGATGCTGGGTATTCCGTCCAAATCCATTTGGTTCTCCAGCAAGTCTAATTTCACGCGAATTTATCATGGATTTGGTCTGCGTTTGACAAATGTTGATTTTACAGGTCCGTGACCTTGACCGTCCAATTTCGCCCATCTCTAGAGATGTCATGTGCTGCCGCCAATATTGATCGACCGGGGATAATGAGAGGAACAAAACGCCCACCATTTCCCATCTAATTGTTCGCGAATTGCCTTTTAATTTTAGGATCAAAATTGGCTTGGAAACTGTTCATCTGCTTGGGCGACTTGAGGTTGAAGATGACACTATTTGGACCGATTTGACCGATCGGAATTGATCTGACTCAATTTTTCTCAAAATTAACCAAATTCATGGGAAATTTGTGTAATTAAACCCCAAAATCAAACTTAGGACATGAATATTATCTAAAAATGTGAGTTTTCCCAAAAGTTCATGCCAATTTATATGAAAGCCCCAAATTTATCCCTAATTGCAATTCGGAAAATTACGAAATTGAGGGCTCAAATGGTCAAATTGTATCAAATCACCTTGCTAATCGATTCAGAACGGTGGAAAACATTGGGTAGTAGTTCCAATTTATAACGGAAGTCCTTGAATTAAAAGTAATTTCAATTATGTCCAAATTCAAGGATTAAATTACAATTAAGTATGCAATTTTGCCCAATTCATGCAATTAAGCCATTTGTACAAACACTTAGACTAAATTGCAATGAAGGATAATCAAATTGAATGACAAGACCCTCAAAATGCCAAAATTGCAAATTAAAGGACTCAATTGATATTTTTTACCAAATTCAACTATGTGTAACAAAGGAACATATAAAATTGAACTTGAATTTGAAATTTTTATAAGGTCAAGAAGACAAGAGAATTAAAAGAAAAATATTGATTATTTTTCATATTTTTGTGAACTCAAATGCTATTTTTATTTTTATTTTTTCATGTATTTTCGTATTTTCCAAAAATATCGAAAAATGCGAAAATTATGAAAAAATATTTTTTGGTTAAAAATGGTTCCTTAGGCTTGGCCAAAGCCACCAAAATTGATTTTGCAATTTTTCAACGTTTTATGAAGTTTTTTTTATGAATTTTTCAAAAATGAACTGAAAAATACTGATAAAAAATCAGCTGTCAACATCCATGAACGTGTAATTTGAAGATGAGTACACTACTCAAAAGATCACTACTGGTGGTGTAGTGTCAGATGATGAAAACCAATCATATGAGAAGTAGAACCCATCATCTGAAGCTGAAGAAACAACTGTATCTTCTTAGAATATGGAAGATAATCAACTAGCTGCAACTTTTGAAGATTAGAATGCTGAAGAATCAATTGATAATGAGCTTGAAAAATCAAAGAAGGACTGAAAATACATATCCAGTCATCTCACAGACCAAGTCATTGGGAATATTGATGAAGGAATCAAAACCAAATCTAAATTGAGAAGTGCAATAAATGCATTTGCTCTGGTTTCTGAGTTTGAAACCAAAAGAATTGAACAAACTCTTGAAGATGAAAGCTGGATTGAAGCTATGCAACAAGAGTTACACCAATTCAAACTCAATGAAGAATGGAAATTGGTACTAGGATCAAATGATCGTCTTGTTATCGGAAACAAATGGGTATTCATGAACAAACTGGATGATAAAGGCAAAGTAACCAGAAACAAGGCAAGACTTGTTGCTAAGGGCTACTCTAAAAAAGAGGGAATCGACTATGATGAAACTTATGCCCCAGTAGCAAAACTGAAATCTATCAGACTTCTACTTGCCTATGCTTGCTATAACGACTTCAAACTATATCAAATGAATGTCAAAAGTCCATTCCTAAATGGATATATCAAGGAAGAAGTCTATGTTGATCAGCCTCCAAGTTTTGAAGAGCCAAAATGTCCACATCATGTATTCAAACTTCAAAAAACACTCTATGAACTCAAGCAAGCTCTACGAGCATGGTATGAAAAGTTAAGTAAGTTCCTTACCAACCAAGGTTTTAAGAAAGATAAAGTTGATACAACTTTATTTATCGAAAGGGGAGGTAACGAAATTCTACTCATTCAAATTTATGTAGATGATATAATATTTAGATCATCTAGTAAAAATCTCAGCAAGGAATTCTCTCGGATCATGCAAAATGAATTTGAGATGAGTATGATGTGAGAACTTATATTTTTTCTAGGACTTGCAAGGTACTTTCATACAGCAAGAGAAATATATTCTTGAACTGGTAAAAAAGTTCGGTCAAAAAAATTATAAGAAAACTGATTTGCTAATGTCTTCCTCATCCAAGCTAGACAATGATGAATAAGGCAAACAGGTTGATCAGAAGCTTTATAGGAGTATGATCGGTTCATTACTATATTTAACTGCTTCTAGACCTGACATAATCTTTAGTGTATGTATGTGTGCTAGATTTCAATCAGATCCCTAGGAATCACATTTTACAGCCATTAAAAGAGTTATTAAAGACATAGGAACCTATCCTAATTTGGGACTGTGGTATCCTAAG
The DNA here is from genome assembly GCA_028455895.1 of Rhodomyrtus tomentosa. Lineage (NCBI taxonomy): Eukaryota > Viridiplantae > Streptophyta > Magnoliopsida > Myrtales > Myrtaceae > Rhodomyrtus > Rhodomyrtus tomentosa. Next base: position 38,045,330 of record JAPCWY010000003.1, on the reverse strand, counting down.
ACTTCATATCTTACATTACATGGATATTCAGATGATGATCTTGCAGGTTGTAATTAGACAGGAAAAGTACTTCAGGAAAATGTCAACTTTTGAGAACAATTGCTGGTGTCTTGGTTCTTCAAGAAGCAAAACACCGTAGCTCTGTCAACTGCAAAAATTGAGTATGTTGCCGTAGGTAGCTGTTGTCCACAAATCCTATGGATGAAGTAACAACTGAAGGACTTCAGTGTTCAATCTAACAACGTGGAAATCAAATGTGACAACACCAGCACAATCAATCTCACCAAGAATCCAATCCTGCATCCACGAGCTAAGTATATTGAAATTAAGCATCATTTTATTCGTGATCATGTGCATAATAGTGATATTAGCATTCAATTTATTAATTCAAAGCATCAATTAACTGACATATTCACCAAGCCACTTGATAAGAATACATTTGAATATATCAAACAAGAATTAAGTATTACCATGATGCCTGTTTGAGATGTTATTTAAACAAGAATATTTTGCTTCTAGGCTTAAAGCAATATATGGAAGAAGCAAAGGATGCCAATGCTTCATCTGAAGAAGCTCTATGATCACAAGGAACTCAGAACTTAAAGCATCATCTGAAGATGACATCTTCTAAGTGGAGAACGACTAAAGGTTTGATCATTCAAATTTTAGGCGCATAAGTAGTTATATTTCTGGCAATAAATAAGGTACGCATCATCACACTCTTTCTAAATATTCTGTAAATATTATGATTGTGTTTATTGTGTTGATTGTCGTGATTGATTTAATTGATTGATCCTAATTGATTGAGCATATTTTTCCAAAATTACTTAAATAATATCTGCAGATATCTCTCCTTCCAAACAAATTCCAGTAACTCTATTATTTAAGTCATATAGTCAAAAGAGTATATGCATCATGTTCCTTTAATTCACAAATAGCAATACTCTTCTTTCTGAAACCTACTCTATCAACTTCTATGGCTCCCATCAAATCTATTGTGCGACATGCTGATTTTCCTATCACTTTCAGACTCATTAATGAGAAGTGTATCTAGCGATATGTTTCAGTCATATCCCGCTCGAATCTGATTAATTTGAGTTGACTGACCAAAGGAGAAGCACTAACGCGAGACAAGGTACGTAAACCTAGAGAACTCGAATAGGAAATGGCGCTTTGATCATAAGGATTGTCGAGGGGACATTTAGAACCACAAAAGGATGATCTAAGAACGATTAAGGGATGCATTGCTAATGTTATATGATTGGACCGCGGGTGATGCCGCTTAACCAACGTATAATTTGCAAAATTTTCGTAAATCGAACAATGACGATCGAGACCATCGGAACTAGTGATAGACCCTCACAATTATATGACAACCAAAGTCGCCATGAATTGACGAGCCCTAAATGTGATATGAATCACATGGTCGATACGTGTAACGTCTGCAAAAGTCGTCCGTTAGTTTGGGATAGGCTGGAACTACGTCTGATAGAGAAAACGATCAGAAACGAGTCTTGAAAGTTGAAAATGGAGAATCAAGAATTCCAACATCAGGATTGGAATGGCCATCGCCTTATCGAAGAATATGGAAATGAGAAAAACGACGTTCCGGACGTCGGAGGTAAAATTTTCATTTTGCCCCTCAAGCCTTAGCCTTACTTATATAATTGGACGATGGTATTTTGATCTTTGACACACCCCCAAAGCCACCGAAAATTTGAGAGAATCATGGCCATTGGATGAACTTGAATGACACATTGGACATGTGTCAATGGATTATGTCTTGAGTGGACATATCCACTTTTCAACTATCATTCGACCCTTGTTGACTTTTGAAAATTTGCATATAGCCCTCTCTCTCTCTTGGCTGGTCACCCTCCTTCATTTGACCGAGAGCTTCTTCTTCTTTTTCTTCCTTTTGCCGTGAAACTGCTGCTCACCAACCGATTTTTGTCCGCCGGTTCATTCGTTCCGACGGCCACCTCCGGCGACTCCCAGCCGCCAAGCTGACTACCAACTCCTTCCTTAAACTCTTGCCGACATCCTCGAAGTGGAAGCGAGTCATTTGACTCGGTGAGGAGCTCCGACCAGCCGATCTCTCGAAAGTCGATAGAAATTATTGCAACCAGAGGTAAGCATGATAAGTTTGATGTGTGTTGACGCGGGCATAGCCATGAAAATTGAAATCACGATGACCCTGAGGCGTATCGACGTAGACCTAGCCTTTGAAATGGAAAGTTGTAATGAAATTGAGAATAAACCATCCCATATGAACTTAATGTTGTGCTAGTATGAAGTTCGGTCTTGATATTATATAGGTCCTTAAATTAGATTTGTTTAAACCAATTGTGATGCCTTGTATTAGTGCATTGAATGCCTTGTGTTAATTTTCTTGATGAGTTATTGCATGCTCTTTTTAAAAAAGATGTATGGAGGTACTAATGACCTAGTCTAGGTGTAGGGTTAGCTTGATGTGATTTATATCTCACTCTGTCGAGGGATTAACATTTTTTATATCCCTGACGATGGAAACCAGATGTTGCCATGGATTGGTACTCGAAGAAGTCATTGGACGAAATGAAAATTTACCCTTTTTGTGGCCTTAGGAACTGTTTCTTATTTTGGAATTAGAATTGTACCTAACTTTGGTTATATTAGAAGATGTTTCCTTTTTCGTCCTGTGTCATCTTGTGTATTTTATGTATGGAGTTGTTTTTATCGCTTCCACATGCGCATATTACATAAGTATGGATTTATTAGTTGTGGGCTGAAGGATCCTGGGGGATTATTGAAAGAAGAACGGCCTAGTGGGATATTTGCGTGTTCGCCAGGTTCGGGGTGTGACATCCCCTTTTGTTTGGTATCAGAGCAAGGTTAACTCGATCTAATTTGATTGAGACTTGGAGTGATAAGGTAAGATGACTTGAAGACGATTAGATAGTGAGATCTTTAGGATTAAGTATTGATTGTTGAACCTTGAGGATTATAGGCTTGAACTTGTGTTGTATTCTAATGATTCTAGTGCCGATTTTAATTGATTATCTTGGGTGATGTTATGATTGAGGTTCACAAGGAAGCAAGCAAAAATTGAGGAGTCATAAGTATAGATTTTGAGGTTGTAAATGTGTTTGAGGTTGATAGAGAATCGCTTATGAGCAGAAAGTCAGTTGGATTGTATGATTGTGATTATGGCTTGTCAATGGCCCAACTTGAGGTATATGATTGAACGTAGGCAGTTGATCTGTGAGATACGACGGTCGTTGGTGGAATTAAAAATCCTCTACTAATAAGAATTTGTCTGAAGATGAATGTGGTGTGACGAGTGGTGAGGACAATCATGTAGTGTATGTGTTTGTGGCATTAAAATGAAAGCCGGGGAATGTCCATGCGTAAGCTTATCATTATCAAACTTAATAAATCATCGATTAGTATGGGACAAGTTGACGGGATACCAATAAACTGCAATGAAACATGTTATGAGACGTATGGAATGGGCCTGTCTCCGTAGATGTATGACTTGGAACAACCTATAACGACTAAGTCTAATGATGGAGTGATCGATGGGATAGAGAGGTTCAGACAAGAAGCGACTCCTAGCAGGCTTCTAAGATAGCAAGGAGGCAGGAATGACCCAAATCATAACTTGAAAAGGAGAGTCTAGGTATCGGGTTAAGTCTGATTTTGGTTAAGAGATGTGTTGCATTAAATTGATCCTCAAGATGAATTTTTAAAATTGCATGGCATTTTTAATGGCGCATGTGATTGGTATGGTTAAGAGCTTCTACTTAGCAGTGGGTGTTATTCGAAAAAGAGAAACTTTTGACGTGTATGATTGGCCTGTTTAGTGATTTTTGTGTTTGGCATCACATGTTTATTTTGGCTAAGGTTTAACTGATAGATTAGACGACATGTGGAGTCTATACCTCGTTGAACTGATGTCTTTTGAAATTGAGATAGCATGTTGTGTTCTTACTAAAGTGGCAGATGCCTCTAAACTTAAAGTATGAGCGATTGATTTATTAAATTGATGCTTTAAGTGCTTGTTTGATAGTTACCGAGCTAAGGCTTGCCAAGTAGTTGACTGTTAGTTGAGAAATTACCTAGTTGAGGCTAGCTCATTAAGTAGTTGTTGTTTAAGGATGATTTGGATTTCATAAATAATTGGCAATTAGTTGAGAGTTGCCTAAGAACCATCGGATGGCTGTTTGCTGGTGATAGATGATGAGATGAGCAGCCTGAGACTGCTAGACTCGAGTATGTGACTTAAGTCTTTAATTCCTAAAGGGCATTGTAGTGATTTAAGTGCCATGAAATCCTAATGAGGTTGAACGACTAGAATATGGTCACTAGAGGAGCATTTGGCTCGAGTCAGCAAGATATGAGAATATTAAAGAATCGAAAAGAATCACGCGAATTGAGTAAAGTTGAGCTACTGAGGCATGAGTACTAGAAGAGCGTTTGGCTCGACCTTGTGGATTGTGTGAGACCCAAGAGTGGAAAGGGTCATGAGAGCTTTGAATGGAAATAAGAAAATAGATGGGTAGGTAGACTCAAGAATGAACAACCATTGTTATCTAAGTCGCCAAGACGACTAATGTTAGTGCTAATGAAATAAGTAATGAAAGCCATGAGAAAGGCGACAAGAGGCGGGAATGAAAACCGTCCAGTGAATAACTTGTGTAATGGCCTATGAAGTTCCAGTGGTTGCGTTCTATGGAGAGAACACATTTGAAAATTGCTTTCCTCTGGATTGGGAATCTTGATAGGGAAATCTTAAAGGTTTTGAGCCTAATGAGGAAAGGAAGTGACTCTGGTAGTTATTAGCCATAAAAAGGCTGTTGATGATTGGTGAAAGGTCGCCAAAGGAAACATTTTCCTTGAAAGCATGGTATCTGCCTAGGTTGTCTTCGTTGGGTTGTTCAATAGAAGTACATTTCTAGGATTGCTAGAGAGCAAAGGTTATTTGGATTCTAATAACTTTGCAAAGATCTGAAGATGATCGACCAATATGAGACAGAGTTCTCAAGGTCATCTAAGTGTACTATGGGTGGTCAAGGACCCTTTGAAAGACATGTGAAGTCCTTGAATGGATTGAAACTTTAGAAACCTCATGGTTAGTTGTTATTTCCGAACCTGAGGAATTGTAATGGACCTTGATGAAAGAAGTGGATGATTAGAATAGGTATAAGTAAGAGAATTTCCGCTCATGAATTATAACTAAAGAGAACGTTAATTGTGGAACATGAAATGTGTTTGTAAGGAATGGTCGTTGCCTTTACATAAAGCTTATGGAGATTAACCTTTTTGCTGTCGTGAATTATATTAAGGAAAGAGATATATCAGTTATCTTTCATCGTTGATTAAAATGGGACTGATTGAAGCTGAATCGAAATCCCAAGAAGTGGAATTGCAGGTTATCGTCCCTAAAGAATAGGGCGTTATCCTTAAGGACAATTGAACCATGAGATGGGTCTGGATTAAAAGAAAAGCGAATGGACTTGATAGTCCTAGCTACTCGCGATCTTAATGAATGGATGAGTAAGCGAAAAAGGTGCTTGGATTACAACTACAAGGAGATTTGATTTAACCGACTGAGAAGTCCAAGTTATGGAAGTGCCGAGACTGAGGAAGAACCTCGACTCCATAGAACCTTATCACTTGAGGTGCCTAAGTCATTGGAAGAAGAATGTCAAGTATAGTGGCATATGAATCCTGGAGTAAAAACACCGCCATTGACATAGACTCCAAGATTGACGTTCTGTGGAATAGGAAGGACAAGGTGGATTCGAAATAAGATAATGTCACTGAAGTGTATAGTTTCTTTCATAGGATAAGAGACCCTAGTGTGAAAAGAAGAGGAAATCCTAATTGCCTTGTGTTAAGATTGAGCGTCTGGGCTGAGAAATAAGACGCATAAGTCAAATGATCTCCGTAAGGGAATTCTAAGGAACTGTCCTATAGAAAATGTTGAATTTCAAGATATGTCGATGTGTAGTCAGATGAATGAAATCGAGATAAGGTCGCATTAGTTGGTTGTGGAACCAAGAGGTTAAGTCACTAATGTTTCTTGAGGAAAGCATGACAAAAATGAACAAATTGCTACATGGTCTAATTGGAGACCCATGAGAGCATAGAGCCAATGTCACGCCCCAAACCCGGCGAGCGCGCGAACATCCCACCAAGCCATACTTTTTCGAAAACTCCAAGATCCAACAGCCAATGTTCTAAGCATTGAAAGGAACACGCATACGGAAGCGATGCCAACTCCAATCATATAAATACAACGTCACCCGATGACTTAGGACACAAGGGTACATCGAGTTATAATAACCAATTAGTCAAAGATCAATTCCTAGTTTACCAACCAGGAGTACAATCCCTAATATCACAAAAGACAAATCCATTCTAAATACATTTGGTCAACTAATTCTTCAAATGCCAATCCTTGGCAAGCTCATGCTTCCTTCGCCTAGAACCTGAAAAATTTAAGCCCCCATTGGGGTGAGAAATAAATCTCAGTAAGGTGGGTCCTAACCCTAGGTTAGGTCGACCGTCCACTCAGGCAGTCATCTATCCTGAAATTCCACACTCATAATCATACAGGCGCATCAAGCACAAATTAATAAAATAACAACATGCAGTTGACAGGCATGCAATGATGACCACAAGTCACACTCGGATAATCATGTACACTCGGCCTGCCACTTCACCACATCCACTAATCTCCACCTGCCTCAATCTCTTGCTTGCGATTTAAATCGCATCAGGTTTGGTCCGCGTAAATGCATTAGACAGTCATCGGCAACCCGCGTAAACGCATCGGGTTTCAATGAATCTCCAAGCTAATATCACCATCTCATAACACCATCCCGCGAATAGTTCGCATTAGGACCGTGGCTATCTCAACCCCACGATCTCGTCGCATCAAGGCGCCACACATCATCAACTCCACCTTGCGATCTCATTGCATCAGGGTATCCACCTCCCGTCCCACGTCTCATGCGCCTCAGGGCCTCGCCATGTCATGCTCATGCCATGCTCCACAATTCAATTCATAAATAAAACAACAAGTGCATCTCACGCACAATTTGAAAATTCATGGCATGCAAGACAATCAACGACATTCGACATGGCACATGATTTAAACACAAGCAATATCACACATGACTTTCTATAACCACTTAGGCCTCTTTAAAAGCTTCCCCTTTGGAATATTCTCCTAAATCGATCAAATTAAACCTTGACTCATCTAATCGAGTCCAATCTTCCTAGCATAAGGCTAGGAATCCACTTACCTTGGGCTTGATTACACAATTTACTCCTCTTGAGCCTCCAAAGTTTCGGCCTCCAATGTCCACAACCGGACTTATCGCGCAACCTAATAAAATCCAACCGATTCCACAAATTTCCAAGTCTAATTCAACTATCCATGAATCCTAATCCTCCATAGTATAATTCTCAACATCTTAACATGTTCTAATCAGCAATTTGAGACTCAAAATCCAGCGCCAACAGCCTTCCATGGTTCAGCTATGCATAGAATCAAACCGGTTCCTAACGGTTCTATGCATGCCGTGAGCTATCAGCCCTAATTCAACTCCAAATCCAACATCTAATCCTTATCCTACCTCTTAACATGTCTACCCAAGGATTTGGGAGGCTTACCAAAGATTTGAAGTCGATTGGTCATCGGAAACTCGCCGAACGTCGCCGATTCCTCCAAAGTCAGAATCCGGCAGATTCTGTCCATGATTTACAAGACCAATTTGAGGTTAAAACTAAATCACTCTTAACTTTTTACCACAGATTAATATACATGTCTGCTAGATCTCCTCAAAATTTGACCTCAAAACTCTAACATTTCGGTCTCCTAAAGGGTCAAAAACGTTCCCTACTTCAGGTTGGGTCAGATTTCGTCAGCTTTCGGGAAAACTCTTGGTTGGAGCTCCTCGGTGGTCCAAATGGCTCGCTTCCACTTTGAGGAGGTCGGAAAAACGTAGGGCTAAGTTGGTGTGGCAGACCGGTGGTCAAGCGGTGGCTGGAGGAGGTCGTCGTGGGCGGCGAACGGCAGCACCAGTGCTAGTCGGCGGCGAGCAGAAACAAGGAAGAAGAAGAAGAAGAATGATCGTGGGTTTGAGGGGAGTGTTATGGCCAGCCAAATGAGGTGAGGAGAGAGAGAAAAAGCCTTATATTCATCTCACAAGTCAAAGGAAGAATGGTAGGTGTGGAATAGTTGATTTGACCACTTTTTTGCCCATCCATTGACACTTGTCCTTAATGTCATTCAAGCTTGATCCAATGTCCCATATTCATCCTATTTTTCGACAGCCTTGAGGGGGGTTTAAAGTCCAAAATGCCCTTCTTCAAATGCATGGACAAGACTTTAAGCTTGAGGGGCAAAATGGTAATTTTACCTCCGACGTTCAGAACGTCGTTTTTCTTGCTCCAAAATTCTTTGATAGGGCGACGGCCAATCCAAATAACATTGAAATTCTTGATTTTCCATTTCAAATTCTTCAAGACTCATTTCTGATGATTTTCTCTATCAGACGTGGTTCCAGCCTATCCCGAACCGATGGGCGAATTTTGCAGACATTACGCGTATCGACCCCGTGATTCATATCACGTTTAGGGCTCGTCAATTCATGGCGGCTTTGATTGCCATGTAATTACGAGGGTTTATCACTAGTCCCTATGGTCTCGATCGTCACTGATCAATTTAGGATAATTTTGCAAATTATACGTTGGTTAAGCGACATCACCCGCTCTTCAATTGTATGACACTTGCAAGGTAATCCTTAATCATTCTTAGATCGGCCTCTTATGTTTTTAAATATCCCCTTGACAATCCTTATGGTCAAAACGTCATTTCCTATCCGAGTCGCTTAGGTCCACATACCTCGTTTCGCGTTAACCTTTCCCCTTTGGTCAGCCTACTCAAATTGATCAGATTTAAGTGGAATACAACTGAAACACATCGCTATATATATATATGAACTTCTCATTAATGAGTCTGAAATTGACTAGAAATCAGAATGTCACAGCCAAGGTACGAGCTCTCAAGTGGATGGTACGAAGGATAGTTTAAACGATTTGACATCTGATAGCAAGAAGCTGATAATAGTCGGATTGAGTATCCAAGGAATAATATGATTGATTGTTACCCTCTTGAGAAATGATGATTGGATTCATTTGAGGAGTCACAAGAAACATGAACAACCTTTGAGAGTATCCTATGGATACTAAGGAAAATGCTCATTGTATGCTAAATGTGAAGAGCGCGAGCTGGGGGCTTGATAAGGTAAGATTCCTTAGTAGTGAAGTTTCTGGGAAATGAAATCCCTGTGGAGTCCTTGAGGAATGAAATAAGTGATGAATTGACTAAGGTCGATGCGAATCGCTGAAATTTGAAGTTTCCTAAAATTGATGAATTGTTATAGACGGAACGTGGGAAGATTCCCCACAAGAACTATTACATTGATAAAAAGGACTAAGGACGAGATGTAACATGAATGGATGAATGAACGTGAAAAGAGTTTTCAAGGACTTAAGTCAAGTTCGTGACCACACCAACAATGGCATTTCGTTTGAAATTGAAAAGCTTATGAAGATTATAATGACATGATGCAGAAAGGAAATTTGAGGCATAGCAAGGCAAACTAAAGTGGGCTGTGCAAATACGCCGTGACCATAAGACCACATGAGTTGGAACGCCTAGTGCATGATTGGAGTCGACTTGCCAATATCCTTGTGACAAAATTTGGGAAACATTACTTGTGTGGAAGAAGGTTTCAAATCTATACCAACCACAAGAATATAAAGTAGTAATTTCCCGAGAGGAACTGAACGAGAGGCAATGCTGATGGATTAAATTGCTTATGGATATGGGAGCGTTGTTTATATAAAGAAAGACCTCACAATTATGTGAACTATAAGAGTTGAGAGTGTTAACTGCCCCAAAGGGAACTAAAGAACAGGTAACGTTGATTGGAGATATTACCCAAAGGTCATGACTGTGATACCCTATATCGCTAAGGAATGGTGAATTAAGTAGCGGATGCATATAAGTGAAAACTGAGCATCGTGCAGTTGGTGATGAAAGGACAGACCTTACCTCGAGAAATAAGAAATTCAACTTCTAAATTGGAAGTTTGTCAATTGACTAGTTTAATGGCTATTTGGAGCATCAAATCTGAAGGTTAGAAAGGAATTGAGATGTGGAGATGAACGGACTCGGACATCTAAGGTGTTATGGAAATGAATAGAATAACGAAAAAATCTAGACTTCTGAGTACTTGGGAAAGAAAACTCGAAGTTGAAGATAAAAACCTTGAAGTTCCATGGACGAGTGTACGAGTCCAACATTGAAGAGAAACTTAAAGAAATGATCTCATTGGAAATTTGAAGGGAGCACCATGGTATCCATTAGGATGGCATAAAGATGTGTTGAGACTTACCTCAATATTAATTATGGAATGGACTGAAAGTTGGGTTGGTCTAATATGTGATCAAGTATTAGAAAGACCGACAAGAAAGAAACATGATGTTGAAGGTTGACAGATTACTATGATCATTGGAGGTTTTTGAATGGAATCAAGAGCAAATTACTATGGAAGCAATCATGAACTTGTTTAAGAAGTCGATAAAGCTATGACTCGAATTGGATAATAGAGGGCAAGTTGATAAACCCCATGAATCCAAGATGGTACAAAAGGACACTTCAAGGGAGTGATATGCCAAATGGTATGGGCACGAAAGAGTGCATTCTTATGATTGGTCAGTAATGATGGTGATAGGTAAAGATCTTGAGTCTAATATAACGTTTTGGAAAAGCTTTCCGTCAAGGAATTTGAAAAGCGAGAGTGCAGTATGACATACATATTATCTTCAGATCGATAGACAGATTAAAGGTGATTTGAATACCCGAGGGTATATTAACAACAAATACTATAAATGTCGAAAGGGAATAGGGAAAGGTGAACACAGATTGAGGACAAAATGAAACGAGTTATGAAGGATAAGAACTGTCATTGGTAAAGACATTATGGAAATGTCAGGTAACAAAGGGAGCTACTTTGGAAAGTGAGATAGTGATGAGGCGTCAGTATCCTACAAGACTGGATGATTGGAAGGTTGCAAATTTTGAGGAAGAAATTTCTTCAAAGGGGAAGAGTTGTGACATTCCGGATTTCGACCCTCTTCGAGGCTATTAACATGAAATGTGATCTTGAAATTGAAAAATTGATAATGAAGAATTCCAACATGTGAAATGAATTGGACGTCACCTCATCAAAGGTGATTTAAATTGAAAAAGTGAAATTTCGGAGTGAAAGGGTAAAATTACCATTTTGCCCCACGAGGATTAACTTTGTATTAAGATTGGATAAAAGGCATTTTCGTCATTTGGAAGTCTCTCTAGCTACCGAAAATTGGAGGGCACTAGAGTCATTGAGCCAAGGATATTTATGGTTATAAGCCAAGTGTCATTACTAGAACAATTAGCATTAATTGAAGTCCTATTACGACTACCATTCTTCAAGATTTGACCAAGTGAGATTAAGGGAAGACCTTCTCTCTCTCTCTCTTTAATTTTTTTGGCAACTCTCTCCTCCCCCTTACTCTCTCTTTTGTTTCTTCTTCTTCGACCAAGGAAAACCACAACCGACCAGCTCGCTGCCGTGTCTGGCAGATCTACTGTTCCAGCCATAACTTTTTTGTTCGACATCGGATTGAGGCACACCCACCATTAGAAAGTTTATCCTCTTGCAGTTCCAACAAGGTATTATAAGCTCAATTTGGCTCAACCGTTTATCCTGTAAAGTCATTTTAGTGAGCAAGGGTCGCTGACAAGACTAATACGGACCCAAGGAGCTTCAAATGAGATTTTCGGACTTGTTTTGGCTTTAATCTTTGTAAGACCACCTCTCAAGCCTTACTAAGACATATATAATTGTGATTTTGGGTTGGAGGATAAATTATTATGGGATTTAAGGACTGATTGTGTGTAAATTTGCTCTGACAAAAACTGCACAAATTCTGTCCCTCTGCTGTTTAGGTGGAACCAAGTCATTTGAAGACTTGTTGAGAGTCGCTTTTCCTAGAAATCTTCGTTAAGGCATCTTAAGATCTAATACTATATGTTGGTAAGGACTTATTGAGTTGGATTGTGGATTAGAAGGAATATAATAGCTATTTTATGCATTTTCCCTAGGGCCGGTTACTGCCCTGCACTGAACCGTTTAGAACCGAGCCATTTGGAGGTTCATTGAGGTGTCGCTTTACTTCAAAACTCTCGGTAAGACACCTAGGGACATAGTTTGATATGTTGGCGAGGTGGTTGTATGATGGATTGAAGTTTAAAAGTGGATTGATGATTGTTTTGTGCAATTTCCCTTAGCTGGTCAAGGAAGAACCGAGGCTTGTGGTGGACATTGATTGAAATTTCTAGCTTGATTGACTTGCTAAGCAACCTCTAAATCTTTATTAGGAAGTTAGGGTACTAAGAGACGCGTTTGAGACTCGATTGATGATTGTGTGAGATGTATGTGCTCGATTTGATCAGTGTCGAATGAGATTGGTGATAACTAAACCTCCCTTGCTTGTTGAGGCTGAAATGGAGATAATAATGGCTGAGTTTGCCATATGAATGTTCAGTTAATGTGTATTCTCTTGGTTGGCCGTGTCACATTCGGCCCTTGACTGGCAATTGTATGGAAAATATGCTAGAGTTGGCAAGAGAATGATTTATGTAATTGAGTGCCTTGCCGTGCATTGTGCCATGTAATGTGTAGATTCAGCTATGGTACTTCTCATGTTAAAAGGCTAATTGCTTACTTATTCGAGTTATACTCGATCAAGAAATTGTTTAAAGATGAGATACGGTATGTGAACCCTTGAACTATGAGAGGCAGGGTATATGATGGCTAACCTTGATTGATTGAGTTGTGAGCATAATGGCATATCGAACCTTGAAGCGTCAGAACGCGAGGTCGGTTAGTATCCTGATGCGTTAGAATGCGGGATAGCCTTGTTACATGTCGATACGAGTATTGAAATGGCATTTGAAACCTGATGCGTCAGAATGCGGGTTGCTAATCGAAATCTTGATTTAGCCTGATGCGTATTGACACGAACTTGGCCATTAAAATTGGAAGAATGATAAGCCTGTTGAGTGTTGACGCAGACATAGCCATGGAAATTGAAATCACGATGAGCCTAAGGCATATCGACGTGGGCATAACCATTGAAATGGGAAGTTGTGATGAAATTGAGAATAAACCCTCATATATGAACTTAATGTTATGCTGGTACTAAGCTTGGTCTTGATATTATTAGGAGTGAGCGGTTTCAAGTTCCAAGTAGGTTCCACGAACCTGGAACCTACTCGCTGGTACAGGTTCTTTATTTTTTGGAACCTGGAACCTACCCTCTATACCCTGAACCTAGAACCTACCCTGTCACTGGTTCCGATTCCGGTTCCAAGGTACCCGAGAACCAGCTTGTACACCACTTTAACTACAAAGTCCCAACGTGACTTCTCGTTCTGGACATCATTGGGATCTATTATGACATTTCGAATTTCGACTCTCTCGAAACTATTGAATGGAAAGATATCGATCGATGTATTTCAGTTGTAACTCACTCAGAGTTGGCCACTCTTGAGTTAACTGACCAAAAGGGAAAGACTGATGCTGAGTCGGGTACGTGGACCTAGGGAATTCGAATGAGAAATGACACTTCGACCATAAGGATTTTCGAGAGAATATCTTGGGCCAACAGAAATCGATCTAGGAACGATCTGGGATGTCTTGCTAGCGTTATAAGTTGGGACGCGGGTGATTCTGTTTAACCAATGTGTAATTTGCGAGAATTTTCCAAATCAGATTTTGATGATCAAGATCGAAGGAGCAAACGATAAACCCTCACAATTACATGACAACCAAAGTCGCCACGGCTTAAGAAAAATCCCAAGGTCAATACGCGTGGCGCCTGTAAGAGTCATCCGTCAGTTTGAGATAAACTTGAATTACAATTGACGAGAGATCAATATGAAATTGGACCTCGAGATTTGGGTATTAGACATTGAGTAATTCCAATAGTTGAATTACAATGGACGTCCCCTCATCGAAGGTGGTTTATACTCGAAAAATGAAATTTTGAACGAAAAGTGCCAAATTACCATTTTGTCCCTCGACCATTTGCCCTTGCATTAACATTTAAGAAGGAAGAAATGGTCAATTCCCACTCATACATATGGTTGCCGAAAATGTGAAGGGATGAGGTCAAAGGAAGTCAAGGCCTTCTAGAAGCCTTGCAAGTGTCAACCAAAGAAGGCCTCATGCATTAAACGCCCAATTAAATTAATCTTGTCATTTTCACCTCAATTATATGTGTGAAATGCCTCATTATACTCACATACCAGCCATGACCCTCACTCTCTCCTCTTCTCCTTTATTTTTCTCTTCATTTCCTTCTTCTTCTCTCGCGGCCAAGAAGGACTTCTTGCGGATAGACAGAAATCGATTCACTGTTCTAGCCACAACTTTGTCGTCCGATATTGGATTAAGGTAAAATCATCACCATCTTAAAGATTATTATCTTGTTGTTCTAAAAAGATATTATGAGCTTAATTTAGCCCAGCTATTTGTCCCGTAGTTCTGTTTAAGTGGGTGATGGTCAGAATCTAATCCAGTTTTGGAGAGGGACGGTTTTTTGGAGCTTCCGCACTCCAAATGGCCTCAAAAGTTCGGTGAGATCTTCATAATATCTAGTACTTAAGTTGGATGGTCTGTAATTGTAAGTTTAGAGGTGTTAAAATAGGTTTTCATGGCTGATTATGGGTGATTAAAACTAGATAGAAAATTGATCGCCGAACACCAAGGAGAGACTAGACTGTTCAAAGGTCTTTGAGGTGTCATTCCACTTCAAAACTCTTGGTGAGCTTCCTAAACACATAGATTGAGGTTCTAGCAAGTTTATTTTAAGAGGAATTGAGGCTTAGGATTGAAATAGGCCTTGATTATGTTAATTGAACCAAAATCGGTTTTGCAGATAAACCCTATTCTGGCCGAACCTAATGAGGACCAATTAAGTGGTATTTTGACTTCAAATTGACTCATAAGACCCCATAAGATGTTATGTGAGGTGTTAATGGGAAGTATGTGAAGTGGATTAGAGGTTAGAAGTGATTTAAGGGCAAATTGGTGCATGAAACTCCAAGTTATACTTTGCCTTGTGTGTGACTACATGAACCAAACATATTGAGGACTCATGGGAGTGTTGTCATGTGTTCAATTGATCAATAAGGCATCTTGAGTTGCCAATTGAATGGCTATTGAGGGATTGAATTAATGGAAGTGAGAATTCAATGGCTTTTGATCAAAATTGGTGAACCTTTCTAGATTGACACGAGATCCTTGGTTGGTTGTGTAGTTGTGGGATTGAAAAGGATTGCTTGGTGCAAAGTTTTGCTAATCGATAAAGGTTTGCTTAAACATTAGGACACTACTGGATAGATTGATTGAATGATTTGATTGCTTGGTGAAGCCTATAGCTTGAATTGCTTGATTGGGTAGTGGATTTCATGACTGGAATGTCATAATATGACAATTGAACTGTGATATGCCTTAATGACATATTTGGCTTTTGAACCATACGTGATTTATATGGCTATAGTGCATGTGATATCTATTGGCTATGAAGCCCTGTTAGTGAATTAGCTTTAATGTCTATGCTACACAAATGGCTATAATGCCGATGCTATATGAATGGGCTATATTATCCTAGCGATCGTTGGCCTGTGGCCCTAGAGATCGCGTTGGCTGTGAGTCCCTAAGATGAAAATTGTCTGTGAGCCCCAGAAGTACCGATTGGCCTGTGGCCGCAGTGGTATCAATTGACTAAAAGTCCTGATGATACCGATTGGCTCATGGCCCCACTGGTATCGAGCGGCTAGAGATATCAGTGGGGCCTCAGGCCTAGAGATACCAATTGGCCTGTGGCCCTAATGGTATAGATTGGCCGTGAGCCTAGAAGTACCGATTGACCTATGGCTTCAGTGGTATTAGTTGACTAAAAGTCATTAGGATATCGATTGGCCTGTGGCCCTAATAATATCAATTAGCAAGAGAGCCAGAGAAATGCATCGCGGCCGAGAACCTAGGCGATGAGGAAATGAGACGTTATTGTGATGATTTTATGAAGTTATATGCTTGTTTTGGTATGTGTTAGAAGCTTGAACCTATGAAGTTAAGTGCTTATGACTGTGACCTTAGATTATGCCTATCTTGCTGAGATAGTTGATTGTGGATGTCTTGCGCCATTGCTTGGATCATGTTTTGCATCCGGTGTTAGTTACATGGTCTAGGGGGATTGGTGTTCAGATCTAGATTTAGGTTTCACTTGCTGAGATTTATATCTCACCCTGGTGGGGGATTATCTTTTCAAGTCTCAGGCGAAGGAAGCCCGAAATTGCCAAGGATTGGCATTCGAGGAAGTTGATCAATTGTATTTAAGACGTTAGGTGACCTTAGAGATTGTATATTGTTTGGTGGATTAGTTTGATCATTGAAACAAATTGAGATGTATTTTATAGATTAAAAAGTGTACTATTTTTTTTTCCTGAGTCATCTTGATTTTTATTTGTATACGAGATGAGAATATGAGGGCCAAAAGATCCTAGATGGCACAACTTGATTACGACCTCGTGGGATGTTCGCGTGCTCATCAGGTTCGGGGTGTGACATCCCCGTTTAAGTGGTATCAGAGCAAGGTCAGCTCGATCCAATGTGATTGAGGTTTGGAGTGATAAAGATTGATGACTTGAGAATACTTAGGTAGTGAGACCTTTAGAATTAAGCATTAATCACTGAATCTTGGGGATTATAGGCTTGAACTTGTGAGGTATTCTAATGGTCCTAGTATCGATTTGATGAATGATCTTGAGTGATTCTATGGATAAGGCTCATAAGGAAGTGAGTAGAGATTGAAGGGTCATAAGCCTGTATTTGAGGTTGCTAGAGAATACCATGTGAATGAAGGGTCGATTAGGTTATATGATTGTGATTGTGGTTTGTCGATGACCAACTTAGGGAATATGAGTTATAAAGAGATGACTGGTATTAGTGTATTCAGGCTTGAATTGCATTGTATCTTGATGATTTAGTTATCAATTGCTATTGACAATCTTGGATGATATGAGGTGAGGTGTATACATGAAATTGAGCAAGGAATATTTGGATTAAAGATCAGTTGTGATTGAATGCACATGGATTTAACTTGAATAACGACTAGACTGAGGTATATGGTTGAATATAGGCAAATGATCTGTGAGATGTGACGGTCATTAATGGAACCAGAAGTTTTTTTATAATTGAGACTTTATGTGGTATGACAAGTGGTGAGAACGAACTTATTGTGCATGTATTTGTGGTTATGAAATGAAAGTTGATGAGGGTGCATGCATGAACTTATCGTTGTTGGACTTAATAAACTGTCGCTTGGTATGGGACAAGTTAATGGGATACCTATAAACTGTCATATAGCATGGTATGAGACGCGTGGAACGAGGCTTTCTCTGTAGATTTATGATTTGAGATAACCTGCAATGGCTAAGTCTGATAAGGGCGGGGAGTGATCGCTAGAATAGAGAGATCCAGACAAGGAGCGGCTCCTAGCAGGCTTCTAAGATGGCAAGAGGCAAGAATGACCCAAGTCATAACTTGAAAGAGAAAGTCTGGGTATCAAGTTAAGTCCAATTGTGGTTAAGAGATGTATGGCACGGGATTGAATTGAATGTTTAAAAGTGTCATGGCATGTGAAATGACGACTATGAGTGGCATGGTTAAAAGCTTTGTGCTTGGCAGTGGACCGTTTAAAAAAGAAAAAAGCGATGTTGTGATTGGCCTTTTAGGCGTGTTTTATGATTGGCATCATGTGATTGGCTTGGCCAAGGTCTAACTAAGAGATGAGACGACATATGGGGTTTATACCCGTTGAAAAGATGCCTATTGAGAATGAGAAAAATTGTCGTGTTTGTAACAGAGTGGCAGATGCCTTATGCTTAGAGTTTGAGCGATTGATTTATAAAAGAAACGCCTTGAGTATTCGCTGGGTATTGACCTAGTTGCATTTTGGCCTAGTTGAGGCTTGCCTAGTAATTGATTGATGACTGAGACGTTACCTTCTTGAGGTTGGCCTGTTGAATAGTCATTGACTGATGAGGATTTGGAATCCTTGTATAATGAACTACTAGTTGAGAGTTGCTTGGGAACCATTGATGATTGATGGTAAAAGATAACGAGATGAGCAGCCTGAAACTGCTAGACTTAGATGACTTAAGTCTTTGATTCCTGGAGTGAATCATAGTGGTTCAAGAGACATGAGAACCTAATAAGGTTGAATGACCAAGGTACGATCGCTAGAGGAGCACTTGGCTCGAATATGTAAAGTATGGGAAGATCCAAGATTTGAGATGGATCAGGAGAATTGGGTAAAGATAAGCAACTGGAGTATGAGTACTAGAAGAGAATATGGCTCGATTCAGTTAATCGTGCGAGACCCAAGTGTGATAAGAGGTCGTGAGAACTTTAAATGGAAATAAGAAAACTGATAGGTAGGCAAGCTTGAGAAGGAGCTGCCATGATTGCCTAAGTCACTGTGGTGACTGATAGTAGTACCGATGAGTTAAAGTGATGGAAGTCACAAAAAGGTTACTCTGAGATTACTCATTTTCAAAGTGGAAACGTGGAAAGGAACCATGAGAGTTTTGAAAGGCTTATGAAGCTATTAATAAGGTTGAGATTGACTGAGGTTGATGTAGGGATGAGATTTGAAATTGTCTCACTCTGGATTGGGGATCTTGATAAGGAAACTTTAGAGGTTTTGGGTACACTGAGGAAAAAAAGAGACCTTGGCAGTTTTTAGCCTTAAGAGGCTGTTAGTAATTGGTGAAAGGTCACCAGAGGAAGGGTGTTCTCGAAGGCATGATATCTGTCTGGACTACCCCTGTTAAATTGTTCGACGGAAAGTATCCTCTTGGGATTGCTCGAGAGCAAAGATTATTGGGATCCTGATAGTTTTGTAAGGATCAGAGTATGATCGACCAATGTGAGACAAAGTTCTCAAGGTTGCTTAAGTACATTGAGAGTGGTCAAGAACTCTTGAATAAGATAAGTAAATCCTTGAAAGGATTGGAATTTGAAAGCCTTATGACTAATTGCTATTCCTGATTTTGAGGAACTATAATGGATTTTAATAAGATGAGTGAATGATTGGAATAAATACGAGTAAAAAGAGTGTCACTGGTGGAACGCGGAAAGTGTTTCCAAGGAATGATTGATTACCTGGGCGTAAAACCCATGGTAGAAAATGGCCAATCCGTCTCTTTTGTTATGAAAGGAGTTGAGGGAAAATCAGCATGCTAATTTGCTTGAAATTAACGATTCCCTAGATTTGTTGATTGAAATCATGAGCTGTTGTTCCCTAAAAAATAGGGTGTTGTTCTTAAAGGGCAATTGGACTATGAGATGGTCGTTGATGAAAAGAAAAGCGAATGGACTTGATGGTCCTAGCGACTTGCGATTTTAATGAATGGATAAATAAGCAAAAAGTGTGCTTGGATTGTAATCGCAAGGCGACTTGAGGTAGCCGAATTGAATATCTGAAATATGAATGTATGGAGATCGAGGAAGAACGAACCTTATCACTTGAGGTGATTGAGTTATGGGAAGAAGAATGTCAGGTATGGTGACATTTGAATCCTAGAGTAAAGGTATCGTCGTTGGCGCAGACTCCAAGATTGACGTCCTACGGAATAGGAAGAACAAGGTGGATTCGAAGCGAAAGAATGCCACTAAAGTGTATAGTTTCTTTCATAGTATAAGAGATCCTAATGTGGAAGGAACAGAAAATCCTAATTGTCTTGATATTAAGATGGAATGTCTAGAGTGAGAAAGAAGACGCAGAACTTGAAGGATTCTTGGAAGTTAAGTTCGAGAGATTGTCTTATGGATAACGTTGAATTCCAGGATAATGTCAACGTTTAGTGGAACGGACGGAATTAGGATAAAGTTGCATTGACTGGTTATGGAAACCAACAATTAAAATAAGAGTGCTTCCTCGGAGAAGAGTGACAAAAATGAACAAAATGTTGCATGGTCCTAGTGGAGACCAGTGATAACAAAGAGCCAAGGGTTGAGCTCTCAAGTGGAAAAGTGTGAGGAACAATTTGAAAAATTCGACACCTGGTAGAAAGAAACTGACGATAGTTTAATTGAGTATCCAAGAGATAATTGGCTCGATGGTTACTGTCTTGATAGACGATGATTGGACTCATTTAAGGAATCATGTGAAATATGAACAGCTTTGAGAGTATCCTATGGACTCTAAGGAGATGCTCGTTGTATGCTAAATGTGAAGCGCACAAGTTCCGGACCATATAAGGTAAGATTTCTTAGTTGTGAAGTTTCTGGAAAGTGAAATTCCTATGGAGCACTCAAGAAATGAAATCAGTGATGAATCGACTAGAGTCGATATGAGTTGCGAAAAGTGCAAACTTCTTGGAATTGATGAATTGCAATAGACAGACCGTAGGAAGATTCCTCACAAGAGCTATTCCATTGGTGAAATGAACAAAGGACGAGATGTAACGCGAATGAATAAATGAACATTAAAAGAGTTTTCAAGGACTTGAGTCAAGTTAATGACTGCGTTGGTAATGACGTTTCTGTTTGGAATCAAAAGAGTCGAGAGAATCTTAGTGATGTGATGTGGAAAGGAAATTTGAGCTGTTTATTTTGTGAGGAATTGAGGCTTAGGATTGAAATACGGCTTGATTATGTTAATTGAACCAAAATCGGTTTTGTTTTGTGGATGAACCCTATTCTAGCTTAACTTGATGAGGACCAATTAATTGGTATTTTGACTTCAAATAAACTCATAAGACCCCATAAGATGTTATGTGATGTGTTAATGGGGAGTATGTGAAGTGGATTGGAGGTTAAAAGTGATTTAAGGGCAAATTGGTGCATGAAACTCCAAGTTATACTTTGCCTTGTGTGTGGCTACATGAACCGAACATATTGAGGACTCGTGGGAGCGTTGTCATGTGTTCAATTGATCGATAAGGCGTCTTGAGTTGCCAATTGAATGGCTATTGAGGGATTGAGTTAATGGAAGTGATAATTCAATGGCTTTTGATCCAAAATTGATGAACCTAGTCTAGGTTGACGCGAGATCATCGATTGGTTGCGTACTTGTGGGATTGAAAAGGATCGCTTGGTGTAAAAGTTTACTAATCGATCAAGGTAAGTATTTCCTAAACCCTTGCTTAAATATTAGGACACTACTAGATAGATTGGTTGGATGATTTGATTGCTTGGTGAAGCCTATAGCTTGAATTACTTTATTAGGTGGCGAACTCCATGACTTGAATGTCATAGTATGACAATTGAACTGTGATATGCCTTAATGACATATTTGGCTATTGAGCCCTTGATAATTTAATTGGTTGTGATGCCTACGTGATTTTTATGGCTATAGTGCCTGTGATATATATTAGCTATGAAGCCTTGCTAGTGAATTGGCTTTAATGCCTATGCTACATAAATGGCTATAGTGTCGATGCTATATGAATGGGCTATATTGTCTTCGTGATCGTTGGCCTGTGGCCCTGGAGATCGCATTGGTTGTGAGTCCCTGAGATAAAAATTAGCTGTGAGCCCTAAAAGTACCGATTGGCCTATGGCCCTAGTGGTACCAATTGACTAAAAGTCCTGATTATACCAATTGGCATGTGGGCCTGTGGCCCCAGTGGTATCGAGCGGGTATGAGCCCTAAAATGGTAATTGGCTATGAACCCTAGAGATACCGATTGGCCTATAGCCATAGTGGTATAGATTGGCGGTGAGCCCAGAAGTATCGATTGGCCTTTGACCCCAATGGTACTAGTTGACTAAAAGTCATTACGATATCGATTGGCCAGTGACCCTAGTGACATCAGTTGGCAAGAGAGCCAGAAAAATGCATCGCGGCTGAGAACCCAGGTGATGAGGAAATGAGACGTTATTGTGATGATTTTATGGAGTTATATGCTTGTTTTGGTATGTGTTAGAAGCTGGAACCTATGAGGTTAAGTGCTTATGACTGTGACCTTAGATTATGCCTATCTTGCTGAGATAGTTGACTGTGGATGTCTTGTGCCATTGCTTGGATCATATTTTGCATCCGGTGTTAGTTTCATGGTCTGGGGGGGATTAGTGTTCAAGTCTAGGTTCAGGTTTCACTTGCTGAGATTTATATCTCACCCTAGTGAAGGATTATCTTTTCAAGTCCCAAGCGAAGGATGCCCGAAGTTGCCAAGGATTGGCATTCGAGGAAGCAGTTGATCAATTGTATTTAAGATGTTGGGTGACCTTAGAGATTATATATTGTTTGGTGGATTAGTTTTGATCATTGGAACGAATTGAGGTGTATTTTATAGATTTAAAGTGTACTATTTATTTTTGTCCTAAGTCTTCTTGGTTTTTATTTGTGTGCGGAGTAGTTTCTTGCTTCCGCATGTATACGAGATGAGAACATGAGGGCCGAAGGATCCTGGATGGCACAGCTTGATTACGGCCAGGTAGGATGTTCGCGTGCTCGCCGAGTTCGGGACGTGACATCTATGTTCTTCAACAAATTAAGTGTCAAAACTTTGGGTTCCTCAGGTGTAAGCTCCTTCAGTGGAACAACATTCATTCCCATCTTGTCGTGTTTACCACCCTATGCAAACAGCAAAGGCAGCTTAAAGATCCCATTCAGTGAACGCAATACACATTTCAACCCATGACCTTTCTAGAAAACAACCATTAGATATCAAACTGCTTGATATTTCTGATGTCAACTTGGGAAGTACTCGACTCGGCCAAAAAGGAAAACAAAGCGAAGTCCAACGGGGAACCAAGGGAAAAAAAACAGCAATAGACTAACAGGCTAAATTGTGTAGGAAAATTTGAACCAACTAGATAACTAAAGTACCAATGAGGAGAAATTACATGTTCCTAGTCATAGACAATAAGCTCTGAGGCTTGAGATTATGGGTTCTTCACCAGCAAACTGAACTCCTCATTCCATTCAGGATTTAGATTGCTAAGTTTCACTATTGTCTTCTTTGTGGATAACTTTTCAGTAAGCTTTAGCTTCACATAAGGGTTTTACTTCCCCAAAAGGTCCTCCTTTTTAGGCTTCATTCCCCTCATGACCTTTACATTAAGAATCCCAATTGGTTTCCTTACAGCTCTGGAAGAACAAGCAAAAGTTCATATAGTTTGACCAATGAAAGAATTAGACCCTCAATATTCATTAACTTGTGGCAGCATATTTGTAGTAAGGAACAGTTTGTAAAGAGGAAAACTCACTTAGAAGGATCCATAATAGGTACTTCTAGGTACTTAGGCCAGAGGTACAAATTTGCAACTTGATCCTTGATAAGTTCCTGAACACAATCATGAATATAATAGTAAGAAGTTTTATTACAATGTAATAGTTAGTAGTATTTTTCCAACCTATTTTACATTAGCAGTTTACATGGTTATTGCCCACAATTACTGAAGTTGGAAAATGAGATATCTGTTCAAATTAGCCTAACGACAAAGGTAAGAGCATTACCTGGACAAACCTATAAAGGCCTGGAATGGACATAGCATCTGCTCCGAGAAGCTTAAGGCCAAAATCTACATTTGGCTGCACAAAAAAACACATAGTAAGTAGTAATTAGACAACAAAGACGATTGTAACTATCTTATTATAGAAAAACCCTTGTAAATGCAGCTCCTACAAACATAAAGAAGTCTACACTGGAAATTATTCAACGCAACTTCTCCATTAAAGACACAAATATCTTTTCAAAACAAGGAAAGGTTGGAACCACAGGGTTCAGAGTGATGCGCGGAGAAGCAAACACTTGCAAATCAACCACCTAAAATGCATAGAAATTGAGAGAGGGAGAGACAGAAAAAAAAAAAAAGACGAAAGAATCGCTATTCATTGTTACTTGAACTGTTGCCCTCAACCCAAATGCCTTAGCAGCAACAATGACGTTAGGATTCCCTGCCCACTTCATCGACAGCTCCATTATTAACCCATTCCCATCAGTAAGATAGACTTTCATTCCTGGGAAACACAAAGTAAGACACGTTATTTGAGAAGATGAATGACAGTTAAACAAATTTGAAAACAGGATCGGCACTTTTCTACCATTAGCATAACCCTATCAACATCCTATTCATCAAAAGATCAAATTCAAATGAGCAATGACCTTGTAAATGCTAAACGTAACCAAAACCCCCCTCTCCAATTTTTTTTTCTATACTAAAGCCTTCAATTGCCACACGCAACTCTGTGTATGTACATTCTAATGTTTTGGATAGATGAAACATATGGACATTCATAAAAAGGGAATTCAAATTGGAGAGGTCAGACTTAATCAATTCATCAAAATCAATTGCAGATTCATTTGATCAGACAATTCCTACAAATATGGCCAAGGCATTCAAGCAAAGATCAAACATTTCCCGGCCAACAGACTCATAAACTATGTCAATGCCTTTCGGAAATTCCTTCTTCAAAACCTGTAAATTGAAAAAGATGAAGACAAAGCTGGCTACATAAACTTTTACTTGAATATCATTCATTACCTTGTAAATCCTAAGAAATGGATTCATTCTAAATGAAAGTTCATATAAAAACTAAACCTAAGAGCAGATAAAAACGCAGAAACAAGTCTACACTCTATGCATGGAAAAGTCCAAACATTACAGGGAAACCATCGAAAAACTTAAAAAGGTCAAAATATGGCCACTAAAGCCTTTCCACTGCCAAAATCCTAAGCACCAGGCATTTTCTATAAGCCCATATACTTGTCACAAAAGTAAGATCTTCTGCACCATCCGATTCCTGGGAATGAAAGCTCAAGTTGTCTAGCATGAACAATTGGTCTGCAATCTCAAGTGGTCTCCTCAAAGACAATTCTGCCAAGCATTCATCATCTTACAAAAAGAAAGAAGAAGAAGGAAACACAAATCGTAATGCGCTGAAATAAACACAAATTGCCAAATGAAAATTCACGTGCAAAGTTACAACAAGCTCCCTTTCGATTGCACTCGACCCGAAATCTAACCACCTAAAACCAAACTAAACAATAAATTAATATTAGTTTTAAATTAAAATTACTATCAACTAAACTGAAACAATGATTAGAAAGCATCACCACATACAGTAATTCCACTTCAAGCCATAAACTCTATTTGCCGATGATAATCTCCTCATTAAGACAATCCATATCTGAAAAGAGAAGAGATTAAATAGAACTTTCATTCAAAATATATACAAAAGAATACAATATATAAACATATAAACTTAACTTACCCGACTTAAACTTTTCTGCATTCTCAATGCACTCTTCAATATCAATCGGCATATCTTTAGGAGTCAGAGAACTTCGAAAACTATCAAGAATACGACCCGATGTACTAAAAGACGACTATGAAGCAACAGTAGTTACGGGAACAGACGAAATATCCCGAGCCATCAAAGATAGGATTTTATATTTGGAGCCAGTGGTCTTCCACCACATCAAAAGATCAAGATCAAGAGCATCTTCAAGATACTGATCAAGCTCAAACTTGTTACCATCACACACTTGTTTTTTCGAGAGCATAAAGGTTTTCCTCCAAGCTTGGATGTCATACTTTTTGTTACCTTCATTACCATCACCATTGAAACCACTATTACCAGGGCTCAGACTTTGGCCACCACATTTTTTATTACTTGAGGCAAGAGATTGCTCATAAAATTCATACAACTCTTCCAATGCGCTCTTCACCTTATCATACATCTCATTTATTTTCAAATCATCATCATAAATTTGTCCATAACAAAAACTCACATAATGCAACTTCTTTGTAGGATCTAACGCAACCACAATTAACACCAACATATTCACCTTATCTAAACTTCCATAATATTTGTCAAATTTCTCTTTCATTATCGTGCTCATGGCTTTAAGCTTTTTATCTGAAGAACCCGACGCATCTTTCAAATACTTATACAAAGCAGCTATCCCCTTGAAATAATTACTTGAAGTGACATATGAACTCCATGACAGCCGTTTGATGGCTTCATAGAACTGTTCTAAAAAATCAGAAAGCATAATGGCATTTTCTCAATCGTCTTCTTTAGGAACATCATTTTTAAGCTCACCATCGAAAGAAAAGTCCTCTTCTTCCATTTTTTCAAATGACTTTCTGAACTTTAGAGTAGTGTATAACATGAGATAAGCGGAGTTCCATCTAGTTGCAACGTCAAGACACACTTAACCCTTGTAAGTGATCCTTTCACTTTCAATGCAAGATTGAAATGTTTTAGCTATCATGGGAGAACTCCTCACATACTTAATGACATTTCGAACACATTCAATAGGCATACCTACTTTTTTCAGGCCATTTTTCACAATCAAGTTTAATATATGAGCAGTGCACTACATATGTAAGACCTTACCACCTAAGATCAATTGTCCTTCGCTTGAAAGTTTACCCATCAAATACCCAACAGCAACATCATTAGAACTAGCATTATCTACGGTGATAGTGGATACTTTTTTTTTCTATTCTCCACTCGTAGATGCATTTCTCCACCATTTTCCCAATCTCTCGACCCTTGTGTTTATGCATCACCACAAAATTAATTATTCTTTTGTGCAATCTCCAATTTTCATTAATAAAATGTGCAGTGAGACACAAATAATTCATGTTTTGAATAGAAGTCCATGTATCAGTCGCGAGTGCGATCCTAGAATAAAGCTTACCAAAGAAGGTCTTCAAACAAGTTCTTTCACTAAGATATTACTTCATACAATCTCTAGCCACTATAAATCGTGATATATGCTTGAAGAGAGGTTGTAACTCACTGACATACTCACGAAATCCAACACACTCAACCAAGGAAAAAGGTTGTTCATCAACTACGATAAATTGAGCAAGCTTTTGCCTACAACGATCTTGATTAAACGTCTAAGTCGATAAGACACTATCAATATTAGGATGTCCCCCTACCTTGCCATCCATGCCTAAATTACGCGAAGTAAAGAACTTTTGTCTCTTATTTACATTGCAAGGAAATTTCTTGCACGTCTTCAAGTGCTTCCACATCGAAGAAGTGCCGTTAGAAACAGTGTACTTTAATTCAGCCCCACAATGAATACACCTCACTTTATTTACTTTTCTAGTCATCTCATCTATCATTTTCACAAAATGATGCCAACATTCAGATGTATTCTTCTTATCAATAGGAGGACAACGAGAATTAGGTACCTTGTTTGTTGCACTCGCAAGGGTCGGGGGTGGCTCTTTTTCATATTCATTTTTTGAAAATACCAAGTCCATGTTCAGAGTCATCTCCTCACCCTCCACCTCCACTGACATATTATCTTGATACATCACCTTCACAATAACAATAACAAAACAAGTGACAAACAAGGTGAAAACAGAACAGGAACCGACTTATGAAACTAGGTGAAAACAGAGCAAGTGACAATTTCAATAGTAACACGAGTCTGTCAAGTTTGTGCAGTAAAGAAGAGAAAAGCAGCCATAGAAAAAATAAAATGGGGTTTTGTTGTCAAAGATGACTTGTGAGAGAACCTAAAATTGAATTCAAGATAATTTCAACAGTAATGCGAGGGAGAGAGCCCTAACCTCTAGCAGATTTAAGGTGGGGTTCAACATGTGCCGAAGATTGAGGTTGAGCTTTGAGGGTAGAGGAGATTCAGGCTGAGCTTTGTGAATTAGCTCGTTCAGTTGGGACTTGGGAGATTCAAATCGACAGATCCAGCTTTGCAGAGAGCTTCACGGTTGGGATCTGGCGAAACATACCAAAAAGCAAACAATAGCGATTAGCAAATAACGCCCCAACAAAACCAGAGATCCGTGAGCAAGAGATCTGAAAAATGGCGAGAAACAAAAGGCGGAGGTTCAGGTGCTACCAGAGAAAGCTATGCGCCATCTCTACGTACGTCGCCACCCTCGTCATCCTCTCCTTCTTCGCGTTGATCTACGAAAGGGCTTCGACGACCACCAGGAGCACATCTCGTCCAATGAACATCTCTGACCTAGGGCGTCGCTCACTATTTTGAGACTCAAGGGAGTACAGAACAGAGCTTCGAAGTCCAAGGATGACCACTCGACTTGAGTGGGAGATTAATGATCGTCTCTTCATAGACTCATAGAAAAGGTAAAGTCGCGTTGCGGCTTGAGTCGAGACAAAGAAGAGAAGAAAAACTCTAAGAAAGCAAATATGAAATTAGGGTTTAAGTGTGTGTATGATGTATATATATGCTGGTTTCGATTCCGGTTCGGTTCTAGGGTAGAACCTAGAACTGGAACCGGTATCGAAACTAGCGGTTCCTGTAAATGGGGAACCGAGAACCGGACCCTCATTTACAAATCGAGAACCGGACCGAGAATCGCAGGGTCGATTCTCCAGTTCCCGATTTTACCCTAGACCCATGCTCACCCCTAGATATTATGGAGGTCCTTGAATTGGGTTTGTTTTATACCAATTGTGATGCCTTGTATTATCGCATTGAATGCCTTGTGTTAATTTTCTTCATGAGCTATTGCATGCTATTTTTAAAAAAGATGTGGCCTAGTCGAGGTTTAGGGTTAACTTGCTAATATTTATATCCCACCTCGTCGAGAGATTAACATTTTTTAGGTCCCCGACGATGGAAACCCGATGTCGCTATGGATTGGTATTCGAAGAAGTCACTGGATGAAATGAAGATTTACTCTTTGTTTGGCCTTAGGGACTATATCTTATTTTGGAATTAGAATTGTAGCCGACTTTGGTTATATGAGAAGATGTTTCCTTTTTAGTCCTAAGTCATCTTGTGTATTTTATGTATGGAGTTGTTTTTATCGTTTCCGCATGCACATATTACATAAGTATGGATTTATTAGTTGTGGGCCGAAGGATCCTGGAAGACTATCGAAAGAAAAACGGTCTGGTGGAATGTTCGCGTATCCGTCGGGTTCGGGGTGTGATGCTTAACTTCTTCCTTAATCTTTGTTAGGGCAGGGTCTTCTTCCAATACTTCCACTAGGAGTTTCCAAGCTCGTCGACTGTCAAGCTTGAAAACTCCTAGGCTAGCGTTGACAAGACCTGTGCTTGAAAACTCAAAGGCGGTGTGAATAACTCGAGCAATATGAGGAGCAATCTCAATACTAGGGACTTATGGTACTTCACTAGATTCATCACTTTTTGTACACATTTAACTTGTTCCTTAAGCTTTGTAAGGACAAAGTTAACCTGGAAAATTGGTCGGAATTCGCCAACGATTGCAAGGACAAAGTTAACATTAACAACACAACTGAAATTTTTGAGAGCTTATGTCGAAACGTAAGCATGGTTTTCATTGCAACTAAAACATGAATTAATAACCAAGACCTAACCGAAAAATAAAATGAAAATAAGACTGAAAAGTAATGTAAGATTAATTAAACGAAAGCGAAGAGAAATAATTTCAATGAAACCAGCTATTTTAGACTGTACCCGGATTAAAATTCTATGTTTTGGAGAAGGACAAGTAAATCAGTTTACGAACCAAGAAGAACAAATCACTGTTCTGACAAAGGTGAGTTTCCTTAATTGTGGAGCTAGCATGCACGCCCACGCGCATGGAATTCACCAGAAAATTCTCCTACGCCATATTTTTTTCATGAAGAGGACGGCATTGTGACATAGTCTTGTCGTTAGGGTTCGAATCCTACCGACAGGTCAGCTAGAGATATGCCTCTTGGGTTCATGTATAGTGCGACTATCCTTGGTTTAGGTATTGTTCGCCAATAGTTGTAATACCAAGTAATTCTTGTCAAGCTCTAATATGGTCCCAAAACTGGCCTTAGATGGGGAAGATCATTCATCAACGTGGAATTCAATACAAGTTTTTAACCTTTCGAATGATTTCGGGCATGGCCAACTCCCATAGTGTAACAGGCGGTATTTACAAGGCTCATGAATGAAATTCCGCATTGTATCTTCAAGCTTTGTATATTTATCTTGCCAAGTTTTCCATAGTCTGTCGTCTAGGAGGAATTACACTAGTTCTTTAGTAATCTCTGGTCAATGGAATTTCGCTTCTCAATCAGCAACTAGTCACAAAGCACGAGCCGTTATGGAAGATCCTTTCGATTTCTAAATCGAACATAAACTACACTTATGAAATTATTCTGTGATAAAGATAAAATTTGTATCCCTTAAGAATGGTACATGCATCTTTTGATGCATACCGTTGCGAGAAAATAAAAAAAAAGAAACAAAAAGTAAGTGATCCAATAATAAACTAAACAGAATATCGACGTTTACGCAATTCAATTGATGTGACTCATCCATGGAAAGATCAACACAGAATTAAATTTATCATTCAAGAAGTATGATAGAGATTATTACCGCACTCAATTCACACAATCTAGTGCCTCTCAGTTTCAGTTGCATTCGATAACTCACAAAATTAGCTTTCACAATTCTTTGGGAATCATCTTTTCATCTCACAAAAGCATTTACAATAATTATTACAAATTTGTTGGCTTCAAATAACTTCAATTTCTTCGTGATACAAATCACGACCATGTCACAAAATTGATTGTTACTTTCAAAAGCTCATCTTCTCACTAATGTGCAAAAAGCCAACCTCTTACATATATGAAATATTTGGATTAAAGTAAACAGCCATTTTAGCCAACTTAACTAAAACAGTTGAAAAGCTCGAGTCCCCGTCACCAATGCCCAAGCGCGGGATCCCGGTAACCATGCCCCGATCCCTAACAACTGGGCTCGGGTTCATCGAGGATGGGCCCAGGTCCCTTGACGCCGAGCTCGGGACTCCGGCATCTGAACCAAATGTTTGCGTTTGTACTTGAGAGTTTTTCCTGAGATGCGTGTTTTCATGATTTTGCTACGACAAAACATTAAAAGAATCCCTTTTCCATGTTGCGTTGGGAAGTCTTGTGGGAATCGCAGCTCAATTAAGACGTGAAAGCATTAGTCTCCGTCGGCGCAGGGCACGGTTTTCTCAAGCTTATCATGAGAGCTGAGAGAGACCTGTGAGAGTCCGTTATCACAAGCGCACCGAACCTACCGAATGCTTTAAAAGCCACCGTAATCTATACACAAGTTTAGAACAAAAATGGCGGCTTAACATGATTAATATGCGGTAAAATCAATGTACGATGAAGAAAAGTTGTACTTTCTAGGTGATCTATACCGTCTTTAGTTTATGCGAAATGACAGCTATAGTCCTTGGTCTCGTTCTGATGCGAGTGCCTGAAAGAATTTATTGTTTTTGGTCGTGCGTCGACGTTCCTTAACTACTGCGGGTACTCTCTGCAACTATCATTGGCAATTTCTTTTTTATAGTAAGGGTGACGTACTAGTGGAGTTCTTTTACAAAAAGTTGGCTCCTTCAGAATCCAATATTGGATCCAAGGAGACATCTGAAGAAAGATAATTCAGCTTGCGATGGAAGAGTGACTCTTGAGTGATTCGAGGACAGACTCCATACCCGATCTAATGGAGGGTGTGAAGTGCCGAGGCGAGAGGGCTCATTCAATATATGGCTCTTGATATACTTGTAAGATGACAAAAGGGGGTCGGAACAAACTGGACCACACATAATATATGGGCAGCATCACGATACCGGCCAAACATTAACGAGGACATCAGTTCATTACAAGTGAGGAAATTTGCAACATTTCAGAGTCTCGCCTTAACGAGAGAGGCTACTTATTGTATGATTAGTTAGAGTCATGCCTTTAGAAACTTGGTTCAAGTGGAATGGACCAAGTGGTTATTGATCTCAAATATGTATAGTCTAACATAATCTTGGATAAATTGATACAAATTCGTGAAAGTAAATACGCGGACAGAGCCACATGGAACATAACTTGCTAGCCTGCAAGATTATATCTTCCAAAGGAATTGTAATTATGCATATAAATGACTCTAATTAGCATATATTGTAAGCTGCGTATTTTATCCGTATGCAGCGACCTAAGATACACACATACAGATACACGAATTTCTAATCCATAGAGTTAAAGAATTAACGCACCTTGTTTTGGATATATCGTTTTTAATGCGGAATTGCGAGAATCCAATGCTCAAGAGCTTCTCCTCTATGAACCCCTTTATAACCGGTTTCAATGAGACAGCCCCTCATTGTCGTTTCAAATGATTCTATATGTAAGGTTATGTGGATATTAGGGTTTAGACGAGGGACTTGAACCCTATTTATAAAGAATGAAACATATCCGCTCATTAAAGATTAGGTTTATCTCGGCCCGCACTATCCAGCCTCATATCTGACTAGAATTAGGAAACTGTATATATCTTACCTTTATTAGACCAATTAATAATTATAGTAACAATTAATAAAGCCACAATTGAATATATACATTCTAACATCCTCTCACTTAGGTTAAATTAATTGTAACTATACTGTATATGCGCATCTTTATATTTGTCTAAAAATAATTCCCAATAGTCAGTCCGATCCCACAAAGTCTCAAGTACCGAACCATGCTAGTAACTGCATCAGAAGACACAAAGCCATCCATAATCACGAATACTATTAACTTTACTGATATGGAATTGATATAGTAGTATGGCAATTGGATAACATCTCAAATAACAGAGGTACTTTATATTTTATCCTCCTTGTCAATCATCATTCTCTCATCTTATGTGTCACAAAATCGAATGTGTCATGAGAGAACTTCTTTACGATTTCAACGAACCAACATATGTCTCACATTTATATTTAATTATACCTTACGTGTAACAAGACATATGTCTTTTAGCTAAAATAAATGCCTCAGCAATCACTCAAGGTTTACACAACTCCTTGAGATTTTCAACTAATATGCATTCAATAACAATATCACATTCAAAAATGCTTCAAAGAATGAAAAAGTTTAATACATATCACAATCATTACTAAAAAATAACATAACATTGTAAACTTTATTAGAACAAAAACTAAAAAGCTCTCACTAAACAATGATATCACATGATGCTTCTAAGCCCATATTAATGACATGTCGCTCAAATACAAAGGGTGTAGACCTTTCGTCAGTGGATCAGCAATCATACTATCTGTAGTTATATGCTCTACTACAACGTCACTATTCTGCCCGGATTCCTTTATGGTCAAAAACTTGACCTCCATACAGTTAAACTTCTTGAGACCTCTGTTGTTGTTAATGAATAACACTACAGAGTTATTGTCACAATACAACTGTACAGGTCTATCAACAGAGTCAAATACGGTCAACTCCCTAATGAGATTCTGGAGCCAAATAGCCTGAGTAATAGCTGTAAAGTATGCTATAAACTCCACTTGCATAGTAGAGGATAATACCGTTTTCTGTTTTTCACTTTTCCATGATACTACACCACCTGCTAGCATAAAGATATACTATGTTGTCGATTTCTTGTCTTCCTCACAACCTGCATAATCTAATCTGAATATCCCACTAGCTGCAAGTTCTGAACACCTCTGTAAATTAGCATATAATCTCTAGTTCTTTTTAAGTACCTCAAAACTTTCTTGGCAGCAATCTAGTTATCGTATCCTGGATTCGATTGATACCTGCCGAAAAGTCCCGTTGCAAAAGCAATGTCTGGCCTAGTACAAACTTGAGCATACATGATACTACCAAGTGCACTAGCATAATGTACATTCTTCATTTGTGCTTTCTCAATATCTGAATGAGGGCATTGTGAAAGACTCAATTTAACACCTTTGCAGACTGGAGCAATCCCTGACTTGCACTCTTGCATATTGAATCTTTTCAAAATACGATCAATATAAGCCCTCTGAGATAAGCCTAATATGTGGCGAAAACGATCCCTATGAATCTCAATAACAAGCACAAATGAAGCTTCACCAAGATCCTTCAAATCAAAATTTTGTGACAACATTCTTTTTGTCTCATGCATCAATGTAATATCGCTGCTAGTAAGTAAGATGTCATCAGCATAAAAAATGAAAAAAATAAATTTTCTCCCATTGACCTTGCAATATATACATTGATCTAGCTTGTTCTCAATAAAACTAACAACACTATGAAATTTCAAGTACCACTATCCAAAAGCTTGCTTCAAATCATATATAGACTTTTTCGCTCTACAAACTAGATTACCTATTCCATCTGCTGTAAAACCTTCTGATTGTGCCATAAAAACTTGTTCATCTAGATCTCCATTCAGAAAATCAGTTTTAACATCCATTTGATGAAGCTCCATATCAAAATGAGCTACTAAGGCCATAATCAATTTAAAAGAGTCTTTAGAAGAAACTGGAGAAAATGTTAACTCATAATCTATTCCTTCTCTCTGAGTAAATCCCTTAGCCACTAGTCTCGCTTTAAAATTTTCAACCTTTCCTGCAAAGTCTTTCTTGGTCCTAAAAAACCATTTACAACCAACAAGTTTATAACCTTCAGGTAATTCAACAAGTTTCCAAACATCATTATGTTTCATGGACAGCATCTCATCTTTCATTGCATCTAATCATAAAATAGATTGAGGACAAGAAATAGCTTCTGTATAAGTCACTGCATCAACAACACAACCAATATCATAATCATGTTCTCCCAAATAGACTATATACTGTAATGGTATTGCTAATCGTTTCTGTCTAACAGATCTCCTTAGAGGAGCATCTTACACCTCATTCTGTTCCTTAAAAGCTTGAAGAACTTCATCAGGAACTGCTTCAATAATAGGTTCCTAAGCCTCAACAAGTTCAACCTGTGGTACAACAACTTCCACAATTGTCTGTATAGGTATAAAAAACGACATTGGAATACTTACTGTGATGTTATCCTCAATAGTCTATGAGCAATCACCCTTTTCTTCTACATCAAGCTCCAATAACTTTGCTATCTATGAATCCACTATTCTCGATCCTCCATTGGGATTATATAATCAATATCCCTTTGAATGATCTGGATAAGACACAAAATAACAACGAGTAGTTTTGGAGTCCAACTTGCTCAAAATTGGATTATATAATTTTACTTCTGCAGAACATCCCCAAACCTTCAGATGATTCAAGCTTGGCTTCCGTCCAGTCCACAATTCAAAAGGAGTAAGTGGTGCAGATTTAGTAGGAACACGATTCAATACATAAAGCGTCGTTTTCAAGGTCGCCTCACCCCATAAAAAACCAGGTAAATGAAATCTGTTAATCATACTCCTCACCATATTCATAAGAGTAGATTACACCTTTCAGCTACATCGTTCTGTTCAGGACTACCAGGCATAGTAAACTGAGCCACAATCCCAAAATCCTCTAAGTACTTGGCAAATGACCCTTTAAGCTGTCCAACGTCGCCATGTCGACCATAGTACTTACCACCATAGTCAGATCTGACAATTTTTATGACCTTCCCCAGCTATTTCTCGACTTCAATCTGGAAAATCTTGAACTTTTCAAGAGATTCAGACTTTTCCTTAATCAAGTACAGATAATCATATCGGGAATAATCATCTATAAATGTGATGAAATAAAAATTTCTACCCAACGTTGCTGTATAGGGTCCACTTACATCTGTATGGATGATCTCTAATAAATGAGAACTACGGATTGCAATTTTCTTCTTTATTCTGATCATCTTACCTCTACAGCAGTCTACACATGTGTCTAGGTCACTAATAAGAGTGGGTAGAATGTCAGCCTTTATCAGTTTTTCCACTCTTTCTTTAGAGATGTGACCAATACGTTTGTGTCATATTGTGTAGGACCGTTCCTTAGGTAGAGGCTTTTTGGAAACAACCTTTTCAGCTGTATAAGTGACGTATATTTCGTTGGAAGACAAACATAATATGTACAATCCATTGGACATAGTGCAGTACCCAATTTTATTTGAATTAAAAGAAATAGAAATTGCAGAGTTTGAAATCTCAAAAGAGTAACCACATGTCCAAACTTGATACGGAATTAAATTCTGTCTAAAAGAAGGTACATAAAATGTATTCCTTAACATCAAATAAAAATCAGAATCTAGAATTAAAATTACATCTCCCACGAACTCATCATCAACTTTATTGTTGTTTCCTACAGTGAGCTTTGATTCATCCTTATTTGGCTCCCTCTAGTTTATGAATCCATGTATGGTAAACGCAACATGGTTAGTTGCACCGCTATCTAGCCACCACGAGTGATATGGAGTTTCTGCTATATTAGATTCACAAACCAACACCAAGGAACTATTACCTTTAGGCTCACGCTTAGATAACAAATTCTTATATTTAACATAGTCTTTCTTTACGTGTCCTCCGTTCTTACATAAAAAATAAAGACCATCCTTACCAGCATTACCGTCCTTTTTAATGGTCGATTTCTTTAGACCCAAGTTGTCATGCTGACCAGTAGATGAATGAGTTCCTTTACGTTTCTTGTTACCCTTACCCTTCTTGATACCAGACCTAAAAGTAGTATACATAGCCATATGAACGTTACTTTTCTTTAGCTTGGTCTCTTCTAACACCACCCTTGCAATCAAGTCGTTGATTGTCCATGCCTGATCAGCGGTGTTATATTGTGTTTGGATAATGCCAAACTCAGGTGGAAGAGAATTAAGCGCAAGATGTATGATACAAGCATCAGGAATTGAAACATTAAGCCCATTGAGCTTTGATTGCAGATTTACCATCCTCATGACAGAGTCCCTAATACCAGCAGAACCATCATACTTCAAACTGAATAATCATGACATATATGTCCCAACCTCAGCAATAGGAGAGCCATGATTTCTAGCTGTCAGGGCTTTCATCATTTGTCTAACATTGATGTTAGCAGCAAAATCACTTCTAAGATGTTCCAGTATGGATCGCTTCATTAATAACAGAATAATATGAACATTCGCCAATTCCATACCAAACAGAAAATCATCTCTCCACTTCTTAAAATTACTACCAGTAAGAATCTCAATAGCTATGGAGTTGCCGTTCACTGAAAAGGTGACTGAAAAATACCCAATATTTTTAATAAGTATAATTTGAAATTTCACATTGTGAGATACATACATCATCATATAATCACTTTTAGGCAGAAGACATGACATGCAGTTGTATACTCCCTACATTACAACGGCTATGAGAATTTATTTCAATATTTGTTAATCATCACCTTTGGGTGTATGATAGCACTTAGACTAATCAATTCTCAACCATATGTTGTACATGTAACCCTTCATGTATCAATACGCAATCACCTCCTTTGGGAGTATAAGTACGCTTAAGACAAAAGACATCCCAATATTATAAAACATGTTCTTTATCAAACTCATCCAAGCGTGCCGCTTTGGCGGTCACAACCCAACTGGACTTACCTGAAATTAGGATATAATTTTATATTTCATATTTACCATATGCATGCAATTTCAGAAATTAGGGGCAATCATCTCAAAAATACACAGCTCATTAATTTTTATCGATACCTCAATAATTCATATCAAATCATAAACATGTAATTAATAAAGCATGGTCCACATATCCATATGTGATATTTACACATGAGTTTTGCACCTGTATTTCATAAAATCATAGAGAAATACCTGGAAATTCTCAAAAATACCCCAAAATATAGACGTATTTGGAGCTCCATAAGTATTTTACATCCAAAAAAGTGCCAAACATGTAAAATAAATATATCACCCTGTAGAGCATGAGCATATGAGCACGCCGGTACGTGAAACTTTCCCATCGGAGCACGTACGAGCCCTCACACGCCACCCAAGTCCACGGCGCGTGAGAACCACGCGCAGACACGTGCCTTGCACGTGTTCTGATTATCGGCCGGGTTATAAAATAGGTCCGACCGCTACCCCCTAGACCGACTCACGAACCAGGTCGGGCGGTCCTGTCGAATCGGTCCAACCGAACGGTCTGAGTCAACGATCAACGAATCGGGTTAGGTCAACGGATCGAGTCAGGTCAACGCAGTCGAGTCGGGTCTACCCGTCGAGATAACGTTTGCTGATGTCAGCCCTGCACGTGCCGCGCACATGCAGGGCCAGCGTCTAGTTGTGTGGCGCATGAGGGTGCGTGGCCGCCACGCGCCCGATGGCCACCGGCGAGTGGCGGCACGTAACGACGCTTCCTGTCGATTTTGGCGACGATCTTGATATGGTTTTTCTCGTTTCGTCGAGCCCTTTCCAAATAATTTTCTTTGTATTTATACAAAAATGAAATTTTGAAAATTTATCGAGCACGAGATTCGCGACCTAATACGAACAGGCTCTGATACTACATGTGAGCTGCGTATTTCATTCGTATGCAGTGACCCAAGATACACACGTATAGATACACGAATCCATAATCCATGAAGTTAAAGAATTAACGCACCTTGTTTCAGATTCATCGTTCTTGATGCGGAATTGCAAGAATCCAATGCTCAAGAGCTTCTCCTCTATGAACCTCTTTATCACTGGCTTTAATGAGACAGCCCCACACTGTCACTTCAGACGATTCTATATGTGAGGTTATGTGGAAATTATGATTTAGAGGAGGGACTTGAGCTCTATTTATAGAGAATGAAACCTATCCTCTCATTAAAGATTACGTTTATCTCGGGACACGCTATCCAGCCTCATATCTGATTAGAATTAAGAAACTGTATATATCTTACCTTTATTAGATCAATTAATAATTATAATAATAATTAATAAAGCCCACAATTGAATATATTATAAAGAATATATATATATTCTAACATATATTCTCCTTGAGTGATGGCCAAATCAACTCTCTGTGACATCACTCGCATAAACTAGGTCATGGTCACGGATAGTTTGCAGATGTCAACACGAATTGTCTGTCCTACTTTCGGAACGTCGTGGCACTCCGGGGCATAATCGCGTCATTTTGCCATCACTATGGATCAACAAAAACGCCAAGCTCTCTTTTATTAAACATTTTCCAAAGGACCGCTAAAGTCAAGTAATGGCCACACACTAGCACCCTTTCTTCATATTTTGGCGACTTCATTTCGGTTCAACCAACGCATTTAACACTAATAAAAGATACCACTAAAAGAAAGACATGACGTCTTAACACACCAGACGTCACCGTCCAAGACAAGCAATCCCACTCATAAGTCAACATTTTCCGGATCTTAATCATCGTCAGGCTCGACCGTCACTTGTTATGCCCACATAAGTTGTGTTTTCCTTAGAAGGATCATAAACTTAGGAGCAAACCTAGTCTTATTTGCAAATATTTTAGCCCACCTCATCAATTATATTTCCCAACCGCAAAACTTTAGAAGAGGGTTTCAAAGATTCACTCCAATTCTAACTTTAATTATGACCCTGTTTTCTAAATTTCATCCTTAGTTATGCAAATTTTATTTCGTATTTTTTTTTTTTGGGGGGGGGGGGGGGGGGTCAACAATGGACATATGATTGGTAGCAGTTGGTACTTTGGAAAAGGAGCTCAACAGTTTTTGTGCTTATAGTCAAACTCACGCCTCCACCATTGTCTTTGGAGCAGTTAGAGTTTCTTGTCTGTCTGTCTCTGTCTCTCTTTCTCAACATTGTTGTTCATAACACAACAATTTTTCAACCTTCATCCAAAATGACCTCATGTGTTTCCTACTAACTCTCTTATTTATCATCTTTCTCATGACCCTCAATCTTGCCACAAGGAAAGATTTCCATTTGCTCTATTCATGTGAAGAAAGGTGCTGATGAAGTGCTAAAAGCTTAGTTTTCCTTCTTTAAAGCCTCGATACATGGCCCGAGAAGCATTGTGCAGTGACCATTCAGCTCACATACTCCGTGTGCTACGACGAAAAATCCGGCTTCTCTGCTCGAGAATACGGTGGCTGATTAGGAAGCGGCCGCGGCTAAAGATAGTCGTCAGGAGATTGAGAAAGTTTGGCTCAAGAATCCGTTCCGGTGAATCGCTAGGTGCCAAGCACAGTTCCAACAATGGCCAATTCAGTTTCTCTTTACCAGAGAGGCCGATCCGGGTCGCGACATTCAACGTGGCGATGTTCTCTCTCGCGCCCGCCGTCCCGAATCACGACGAATTCTCCGAGTTGGATCAAAAAGAAGAGGAGGAAGACTACTTCTTGTTCGGTAGTAATCAGCAAAGGCCAGGAGGACTTAATTCCCAGCCGAGGAGCATACTGAAGCAATCTCCTTTGCACCCATCGGTGAACGCTAGGCCTGCGAGGCCAAATCTGAAAGTCTCAATAAATCTTCCCGAGAACGAGATCTCCATAGCTAATAGCAAGCTGCTTGGCTTCATTCAAGAGAATGATGCCAAGAGCTCGCCGATCATGATCACCAACAGTAGCAACGCTCGAAGCAAAGTCCCTGTAAGATCGCCCATATGTTTCCCTTACGGCATGGGCCTGGGGAATTCCAGGGGCGATCAGGAAGAGAATCTGAGGAGCGGCAAGAGCATCTTGGAAGTGCTCAGGGAGGTGAATGCTGACATTTTGGCGTTGCAAGATGTGAAGGCTGAGGAAGAGAAGGGAATGAGGCCGCTTTCCGACCTGGCGAGTGCTCTGGGGATGGACTACGTGTTCGCCGAGAGCTGGGCTCCCGAGTACGGTAATGCAATCCTGTCGAGGTGGCCGATCAAGCAGTGGCGGGTTCAGAAGATCGCCGACAACGACGATTTCAGGTGCTTGTTCAGTTATCTCATTATTATTTTCCCTGAAATCTTTGCGTTGGTCAAGGAAAAGCGTAGTGTCTTGTGCTCTGCAATGTAGGAATTTTAACCGAGTGATTCAGGGGTCAATCTGCAAACTTGTCAATCTGCAAACTTTCTTATCTGGAAAAAGGAGGAAATTTGATATATCAGCAAGTAGAATTTTGGCCACTGC
This sequence comes from Rhodomyrtus tomentosa, assembly GCA_028455895.1. Taxonomy (NCBI): domain Eukaryota; kingdom Viridiplantae; phylum Streptophyta; class Magnoliopsida; order Myrtales; family Myrtaceae; genus Rhodomyrtus; species Rhodomyrtus tomentosa. The sequence continues at coordinate 38,004,394 of JAPCWY010000003.1, read as the reverse complement.
AGTAACCTCCAAAGAGGGATTCGTGTTCTGTTTTAATTATGACTATAAGCATAAATGGTAGCCACATCTCGGGGTTGAAAGTGATACTTCAAATCCCTTTTACAGCAATGCCATCGTGACCCGCCATTCCGTGCCTTTCAAATTAACGAACTATCAAAAAGGGAAAATGTAAGTTTGAGGTAATGATATGCTCAAAGCCGTGCCGAGTCTGGAGTCCACGTTCGGTCATTCTTACCATCTCCATATCAATTAAGTCGTGTTACCAGTCTGATTCACGTCCCAAATCCGAGTCCTATGGAGTTGGGCCAATCCGGAACTTCCAACATTACTCAACATGAGCTGAATGTCATTTGGATATGAATGGATTTGTGGGGTGATGACCAGGAATGTGTTGAAGGCCACCGTAGATGTGCCATGGGCAGGAGAGCTCAGCTTCAACTGCACACAGCTGGACCACCTGGATGAGTTCTGGAGGATGAGGCAAATCAGGGCAATCGTCCACTCATATGACCCTCCTCACATCCTAGCAGGCGGCCTCAACTCACTGGATGAATCGGATTACTCTGTCTCTAGATGGATGGACATCGCCAAGGTAATTTAAGGAAAAAGCAACAAAAATTTCTTCTTTTTCCTGGAAAAACCCTTGATTTTTTTTAAAAAAAAAGTTTCTATTTTCTTCTTTCTGCGTACTTCTGAAGTTATGTCTGTTTAATTTTGTAGTATTATGAGGACATAGGGAAGCCCACACCAAAGGTAGAAGTGACCAAATTCTTGAAAGGGAAAGACTACACTGATGGAAAGAACTTTGCTGGGGATTGTGAGCCTGTGGTCATCATTGCTAAAGGGCAAAGTATGGGTTCCTTCTCCTTCCCAAGCTCACATGCCTCCACAGAAAAGGAAAAACAAACTCTTCCGTTGGAGTCTAAATTTCTTCTTTGGGTTATTGCAGATGTGCAGGGCACGTGCAAGTATGGCACACGTGTGGACTACATCTTGGCATCTCCAGAGGCACCCTACAAATTTGTGCCCAATTCATACTCTGTCGTCTCATCCAAGGGCACTTCAGACCACCACATAGTCAAGGTTGACCTTGTTAAGGCAGATTGTAAATCTAGGAAAGACCATCTAAGACAACAGAAGAAGGCCAGACAGAAGGTTTTGAAGGTGAGATAACCTTGTACTTGCAGGAGTGCATGGCAAGTCAAAGCCTAATTATAGGGTGATTTCTACTTTTTCCTCTCTTTCCCTTATGCTTCTATATGGTCTCTCCTTCATGTTGGAGGAAGAGCTGTATATCCCTTTTTAATGGGGGGTCTGCAGTGTTCTAACTACTTTAAAGTATCCAATTAATCTCCCATGTCCTGATGTTCCCCTTTCATTGTACTGAAATATCTGCATAGAGATAGAAAGATCTCAAGGTGGTTCCGAGGAAATTGAATTCGATCGAGAAACTTAAGATGTGTTTCAATATCGAATATTAACCAACTCAATATCCCATTAACAAAACAATTTAGTTGATCCATCATCTCGATATATTTATCAATTGAAGAACGGGTTTTGCTAGCATAACAGTTTTTAGATGACTGTGAGAGTAACAAACAGCATGTTGTGGGTTATAAATTTTTGAAGAAGTGGACCCCACAATAATTTTTTATTATTTGTCATTTATCTTTCTGTGGTTCAGACTAGGTTGTTAATCTTATGATGGGTTATGGCACGAAGCCTGAGTCATCTAGCAATGATAAATAGTAAGGATGAACTGGGCGCACAAAGCTCGTGCAATTTCATCTTTGCCGAATGGCCCTGTGACTCTGCACCTTTGTACAGCGAACCCTTATATGGGTTGAGGATTGAAGATCTTGTGTGGCAGTAACAAATTTTTACAACAAAGCTCATGACACACCTTTTAGTTATTTAAAAAAAAAACAGTAGAAAAATGATTCACTTAATTAGTTTGAATCCGCAAAGTAAGCTCCAATCCGAGATTTGGACAGCCTGGACGATGGGACTTCAATTTCGTTCCAAAAGTTTGCTAAAGCAGCATACCGCGCCGAGAACACTAAGAAATTGGAAAATTTTGTCCAAAAAGTTCTAAACCTATTACATTTTTATCAATTTAGTTTTAAAACTTTTTACGTTTTGCCAATTGAGTTCATCCAACCAATTTTGATCGATAATTGTTAACGTGAATGCCGGCCTTCCTAAATGACAAGACCAGCACACACGTGTGTGTGTTCTGGCTATGTACTTAGGCATACACATATATATATATATACACACACTTGTTATTCCATTACTACCATTATTATGATATTGCATATTCTAATCCGTTTATCGAGATTTAATCCGCCCTATGATATAAAGACATTAAAATCATAAAATATATAGAGTTGATTTTTTTTTTTAGCTCTTAAATTTTTTCATGGATTCTATTGTTCAACAGATGATTCGCATAAAAGAGGGATACTTTAATTTTACCCTTTTTCGGTAGGATACGAAACATAGTAAGGAAGTTTTTAAAGGCAGGCATTAATGTGAAAAAAAAAAATTACTTAACTATTTCATCTTAGGCATTATTATTTTTTTAAATGAAAGAAGAATTTACTCAAAGTAAAACTATGTCTCGAAGTAGAAAAAGCATTTCCCATTTTTTTTTTGTGATCGTGAATTCATTAATCCGTTGAAGATGTAATTAATGGTGTTAATTTTACTTGATAGAAAGTCGTTCATTTGTCCTTTTTGTCTAATCTTTAAGTGGTTTTGATTGATATCAAATCTAGCTTAGTTACGCTTTCTTCGTATTCAAACTAGTATTTATATTCATGGATTCACAAAGCAACAAAGAATAAAACGGTAAGTTTTTGAAAATAACGGAGGAAAGTAGCAAGACGTGTCTCATTGAATTTCCTTAAAAAAGAATGTGTAATAAATGTCAGTACATGCTTAACAAAGCTGAAGGCTAATTCTGATTTTTTTTTTTTTAAGTTGAAAGCTAATTTTATCGGTTAACACTACACTTCTTTTTTGGTAAGTAAAAACAAGTTATCCTTTATTAGCCACAGATCCATCTGCAGTCCAATGTAGGAAAATTGCTGTTACGCCCCGAACTCAGCGAGCGCGCGAACATTTCTGCCCATACTGTTCGTTCATAAATGCTCCAGGATCCAATGGCCAACGTTCTATGCACTCACAATAGCACACATGCGGAAGCGATGCCTTCTTCTTCAATCATATAAATACATCACATCCGATGACTTAGGACAGTTACCTCAAAATCAATAAACAACAACATACAGAGTTCAACTCTTAACCTGCCAATTAGGTGTACAACTCCATTATCACAAGAGACAAATCTCAATCTATGTGTCATTGGTCACTAAATCTTCAAGGCCAATTCTTGGCAAGCCCGTGCTTCCTCTGCCTATAACCTGTAAAAATTAAAGCCCCCACTGGGGTGAGATACAAATCTCAGTAAGGTGAGTCCTAACCCGAGATTAGGCCGACCGTCCACTCAGGAAGTCATATATCCAATAAAATTAGGCTCTAGCTCACATAGGCATGTAGGGCACTAGTCAATCAACTCAACATATGAATGACAGGCAAACATCTATGACCTCATGTCACACCCAAGTAATAATACCCCTGCACTCTCAGCCTACCGCATCTCATATCACTGACCTCAACCTGTCTAAATCTCTAGCCCGCGATCTTGTCGCCTCAAGCTTGGCTACCCGCATAAACAAATCAGGTTCCGATAAATCTCATGGCCAATAACATTATCCTAACCTCTGTCTGCCTCATTCTCTAGCTCGCGAACTAGTCGTCTCAGGCTCGGTCCGCGTAAACTTATCAGACCGTCATTGGTGACCCACGTAAAGGCATCAGGTCCCAGTTCATCTCCAAGCAAGATTTATGAGCTCATACTCAACCCCGCGACGCATCAGGGTATATACATATATATCCTACCCTGCGTCTCATACACTTCAGGGTCTCTTCGTCCCGCGATTAGATTGCATCAGAACATTGGCCATCTCAACCCCTCGAACTCGTCGCATTAGAGCACTATGCAATATCTATTTCCACCCTGCGACCACGTCGTATTAGGGTATTCTTTTCCCGCTCCGTGTCTTGTACGCCTCAGGGCCTTTCCATATTATACTCATACCATATTTATCAATACATTTACCATACATGACGACATGTGCAATTTAGGCACAACTTAAGGACTTATGGCATGCAAGGCGAGACAATACCCATACAAATAAGGTCAATGCTCAAGAGTCATGCATGCGCAATTACTCAAATCATTTAAACTCTCTTGGCATTCTCAAGGCCAATCAAACCGAACTCCTCAAGAAAATCGTCTTAATTCAACCAATTCAATCCATGACTCACCCAATAGAGTCCAATCTTCCTAGCATAGGGTTAGAAATTCCCTTACCTTTGAATTGGTAACACAAATTACTCCTCTTGGACCCTCCAAAGTTCCGGCCAAATCAATCCAAAGCCAATTCATCGCGCAACCTAATAAAATTCAACCAATTTGTCAATTCTCAAGTCCAATTTCTCAATTCTTTAACCCTTATCATTCATAACATATCCCTCAACATCTCATCATATCATAATCATCAATTTGCAGCTCAAAATTACCAATCTCAGCCTCCCACAGATTCCGTTTGTACAAAACCAAGCCAATCCTTCTTGGTTCGGTATAAACCGAGCACTACCAGCCCTTAATCCAACTCTTAATCCATCATCTAATCATTAATCTACCTCTTAACATGTCCATTTAGAGATTTGAGAGGCTCACCGTGAGTTTGAGCTTGATTGGTTGCCAGAAACCCTTTTACATCGTCGGATTCTCCCTTGGTCAGTACCGGCAGTTTTCTGGGCAAGATTAATAAGGCCGGTTCGTGGTAAAAAATTAATCAAATCATGCCCCAATTTTTATCACAGAACCATATACATCTCTACTGAGTCTCCACAAAATTTGAGCTCAAAAATCCAGGATTTCGGCCACTAAATAGGTCAGAAACCGGACCTACCTCAGATTGAAACGGTTTCCGTCGACTCTCGGGAGAATCCTTGCTCCGGACTCCTGGGTGCTCCAAATGCTTCGATTCTTGCTGGAGAATGTTGGCAAAATATAGATATTTGTTTGGGTGGCTGGCCGGTAGTATATGGTGGCCAGAAGTGGCTGTGGTGGCTGGTAAAGTGGAGGTCCAGAAGCTGGTCGCCGATGCAGGGAAGCAAGAAGAAGAAGAAGAAGAATCTGTGGTGGTTTCGGTGGTTCCCTTGGGCAAATGGCCGGCCATTAGAGAGGAGAGAGAGAGAGAGCAAGACTATATTCAAGACCCAAAGTCAATGGTTGAATGGTAGTTGGGTAATAGTGGACAAGACCACCCTTTAACACATCCATTGACACTTGGCATTTTGCTTTTCCAAAAAGATCCAATGGTCACTTTTTGTCCTTAAATTTTTGGCAGCCAAGGGGTTTATAAAGTCCAAAATGCCCTCCTTCAATTACAAGGGTAAAACCTTAAGCTTGAGGGGCAAAATGGTCATTTTACTCCCGATGTTCAGAATGTCGTTTTTCTAGTTTCGGAAATCTTCGATAGGGCGAAGGCCAATCCAAATAACGTTGGAATTTTTTATTTTTTCATTTCAAATCTTTCAAGGCTCATTTCTGATAGTTTTCTCTATCAGACATGGTTCCAACCTATCCCGAACTGACGGGCGATTTTTGTAGACATTACGCGTATCGACTCCGTGATTCATATCACGTTTAGGGCTCGTCAATTCGTGGCGATTTTGGTTATCATGTAATTGTGAGGGTCTATCACTAGCTCCTAAGGTCTCGATCTTCACCATCCGATTTAGGAAAATTTTGCAAATCATATGTTGGTTAAGCGGCATCACCCGCTCTCCAATTGTATGACAATCGCAAGACATCCCTTAATCGTTCTTGAGTCAGCTTTTTTGTGGCTCTAAATATCCCCTCGATAATACTTATGGTCAAAGCGTCAATTCCTATCCGAGTTTCCCCAGATCCACGTACCTCGTCTCGTGTTAACCTTTCCCCTGTGGTCAATCTACTCGAATTGATTAGGTTCGAGCGAGATACGACTAAAATACATCTCCAGATACACACTTCTCATTACAAAGCCTGAAATCGACTGGAAATTAGAATGTCACAATTGCTCAAAAAATCATAAACCTTTCGATTTTACCAATTGAATCCTAAATCTTTTGGCACTTCGTCAATTGAGTCCGTCGGCCAATTTTAATCGAAAATTGCTAACGTGGATGCCAACGTCCTACATGGCACTATGAGCATTGAAATGGACAATTTTTTTTTATAATTTTCTTTTGAAATTGAATTCTTTTATAATTGTTTCCCTTTTTTATTTTCTTTCTTTCTTTTCCTTTTTCTTCTCAAGTCCGACGAGGGCCCATGAAGCCCTTGCAATGGTTGCTAACCCTCACTATAGCGACGGGCAGGGGTCGCGATCCTCGCCTAGGATTAACCCTTGCCAGATTTGATAGAAAACAAAAAAGGAAAAGGAAAGAAAAAGCAACTTTAAGTCTTTTAAAAGTTATAAATTATTGTTGACGTAAGCGCAAATCATATGCCATACCATTGGTGTTCAAGTCAGTTATTTTGGTGTTAAATTTGCCTGGTAGACTCAACTGACAAAGTGTCAAAAGACTCAATTGACAAAATTGAAATATTTAAAACTAAATTGATCAAAGTGCAATAGATTTTTGGGATAATTTTTCCTCTGATGTCTATATGAGTTTGATCCATTGCTATTAAGAAACATTAGGAAGCAAGTCCTATTGACTGGCTAAGATATATAAACTGATATCCTTAACCCTGGATGTAAAATAATAACACGTATGCATGATCAAGAAAAGAATATAACTCATGTAAGAGTACGCGAATAAACTTTATGAGCTACCTCCAATCACCTAAACCTCATATCTTCCGTCAATGCTATTTGTCTCTCCTCTCTCCTCATCCATCCCACAGATGCACCCGCCCCGCCATACTCGTCACCACGTTGCCGCCGTCAATCACAGTCCCCTCGTAGCTGGCGCCTCCAGTCAACCCGTAGTCTAGCTCTTATCCACCGGCTGAACTTGCGAGCTCCACCATCTAGCTCGTGTTGGCAGCACTCCCCATAGTAATTTTTTGTATTAATGGCTCAACATTAATGAGACATTATTGCATTTATGTCTCTCAGAGATTACAAATTTTCTGATTTAATGTCAGCGTAATCGGCGCGTACTTATGTCTTCATAACCGACACGTTTAATGCCAGCTAACTGATGTGGATTAATATCGGCGTAAGTGACGTGGTTTAATGTCGCATAATGGAAGTTTTTCCTTTCTATAAGTATACTATTTCCACAGTCCATAACCAAAATTCACAACTCGTATCACATTCCTCTAGTCTCTCTTAGTCGTCCTTCAAGTGTGACAGTTTCGAAAAGTGTTCGATAGAGTTATGTTCGTATAGTGCCTATACAAATAGGTTCGAGGTGTTGTATCTTGAGAGGCATAATTCGCAAAGATTCTTAGCACTGTTGGCAGAAATTAATTGTCTTAAGGAGATTCAACTAGCCATACTTCATTTCTTCTTCAATTCCTTTTGGAGTTTACATTAGCAAAAATTTTTATAATCTTTATGTGTAAAGATTAATACAAAATTATTAGCTTGTTTATTATTATTTAAGTTATTATCGTTATCTTTGTTTTATTAATTACAACACACAGTGTTACGTATTTATCTTCATACGTTAACATGTGCGCAATATTTTTCCAACAATCGTAAGGCGATATTGTATTCACTATTTGTTTGGTTTTATCAGAAAAATCGTGATGGTTGATAACAATATAGTACCCAATTAATGTCCAAAACATTTTTGGAGATGTTCCAATAGTCGATATGAACGCTGCTTGTCGAGAGGTTCATACCTCGAGGCTCAGTATTGTGGCAACACATGCTGCGAGCCTTCACGTTGAGATCATCTTTGATGGGTATACATCAACAGGCCTTACCTTCGTTGATGGTGCCATATTCGGTTATACTGAATGAGAAACCGGAGAAAATCACCAGTGTAGGCTTTAAGCAGAAGGAACAGTCCCAAAAATTCTACGAGACGTGTTTTGTTTGCAGTCAGCCTGGCCATCGTGCCAAGGATTGCAAGAAGTGCCCAAACAAAATCACTTCTAAGATGTTCATGTCGCTTCATTGACATTAAACAAATCCTATTGCTATTTTCCTAGGTAGTAAATTGTGCTTTCTAAGCATTTGTGCTAGCATCAGTAAGAGCTATTGGTCTATCCTCATTAATAGCAGCGTAACCGATGGTTCCATAATAAGAAAAATCCTCACTCCACTTCTTAAAATTAGAACCGATAAGAATCTCAATAGCTATGGAGTTGTTGTTCACATAAGGTGATTGAAAAAAAATCAAAATTTATAATTAACATAATGTGAAAATTTACCTTGAGAATTACATACATTATCATATAGTCACCTTTGAGTAAAAAACATGATATAACGTCATATACTCTCTATATTACAGCGGCCAGGAAAATTTCTTTTAATCTTCGTTAATCACCACCTTTGGATGCATGAAATTACTTGGATTGATCAATTCTCAATCATATGATGTACATATAACCCTCCATGTAACAATAAGTAGTTACCTCCTTTGGGACAATAACTAAGCATTAAAACATGAGACATCTCAATACTTTATAATCATTATTTATTAAATCCAATCAAGTGTGTCACCTTGGCAGTCATAACTCAATTGAATTTTTCTGAAATTAGTATATAAACCTTATATTTCACATTTACTGTGTACATGTAGTTTTAGAAATTAGGGTAGTTATCCCAAAATAACATGTCATGTTAATTTACACTGATATAATTAATAATATATGTTAAACCATATACATGTAATTGATAAATTATGCTCCACATATCTATATGTGGTACTTATATGTAAGCTTGCATCGGTATTTTAGGAAGCTACATAGAAATACAAAGAAATACACCAAAAGTACCTCAAAATAATATATGCATGTCAAGTTTCATACAAATTTTGATCCATAAATGCATCAAACATGTAAAATAAATATACCACTTTTTAGAGTAAGATCACACGAGCACGTCGGTACCTAAAGATCCCCGATTGGACGTCGCATGCTTCTTCACGCGCCTCCTCAAGTCTCGGCACGTGAGGCCCAGGCGCTAACACGTGCAACACACATGTTCAGTTTCTCAAACAGTCCTTCAAACCAGTCCGATTGCTCTCTAAATCGAATCAGCGAACTAGGTCCAACTTAACCCAATCTGTCCGATCAACGACCGGTGTGACATTCTGATTTTTCCTGTCATTTTGAGACTTATTAATGAGAATATGTCTTATAATGTGTTTCAGTCGTATCTCGCTCAGCTCTGATTAATCTCGAGTTAACTAACCAAAAAGAAAAGGCTAACGGGAGACAAGGTAGATGGACCAAGGGAACTCAAATAGGAAATGACACTTTGACCATAAGGATTGTCGAGTGGACATTTAGAGCCATAAAAGGCCGATCTAAGAACGATTAAGGAATGCATTGCTAACGTTATACGATTGGAGCGCGGGTGATGCCGCTTAACCAATGTATAATTTGCAAAATTCACTTAAATCGAACGCTGACGATTGAGACCGTTGGAACTAGTAATAGACCTTTGCAGTTACATGACAATCAAATTCGCCATGAACTGATGAGCCTTAAGCGTGATATGAATCACAGAGTTAATACGCGTAACTTTGCAAAAGTCACCCGTCAGTTCGGGATAAGCTGAAATCACATCTGATAGAGAAATTATTTAGAGATGAGTCTCGAAATTAGAAAATAAAGAACCAAGAATTCCAACATTATAATTAGATCAGGCGTCGCCTCATCGAAAATGATTTGAATCAAAAAATCGACGTTCTGGATGTCGAGGGTGAAATTACTATTTTGCCCCTCAATCCTTGGCCTTGCCTAAATAAATGGATAATGGTATTTTGGTCAATTGTAATACCCTCTAGGCTATCAAAAATTAAGAAAAATACCAGTCATTAGATGAAAACTTGATTGACTAGTCGACAAGTGTCAAAGGATGAAACTTGGGCATTAAATATTAACTTTTAACCTACCATTCCACCTTGGTTGACTCTCAATTTGGTGTATAGATCTCTCTCACTCCTCCATTCTGCCGAATACCCACTCCCAAGCTTCCATCTTCTTCTTCCTTTCCTCTTCTTCTCTTCGGCCGAGAGAAACCTCACCCGACCAGACCGTAGCCGCCCCTTCGCCGCCGTTGACCGCCACCACCGACGACTTCCAACCGTCGCACCGACCACCATAGTCTTCCTCATCTTATTGCCGATGCACTCCAACTTGTAGAGCGGCATTTGACCATCGAAAGAGCCTCGTTCAGCCGTTTTCCCGCGAGTCAACGAAATCCGTCACAACTGGACGTAAGCTGTTGTTTGAACTCCGTAGGACCTCGAATTGTCTCAAATTTTTGGCCAAGTTTTGTAGACATCTAAGGCACACATGTACTGAACTGTGGAAAACATTTGGGACGATTTTAACGGAGTTTTGATGCCGAAACAATGTTATGTTTGAAGGGCAGAAACTAACCGGTTGAGGACTTGGGAGAACCGACGTCGTTGTGGACTTTCAAGCGTCGTCTTGATCTCAAATTTTCGATAAGGCTCCTCAACACCTAGAACATCATGTTAGCAAGTAGATTAGTGGATAAATTGAGGATTTATGATAGTTTTTAGGCCGATTGAGTGAGGTATGCACAGAACCGAAAATGCCCTATTTCTGTTATGTGCATACCGAAACTTTGGGGGCTGGTCATGGTGGAATTGAGCTCAAGTTTCATCGTAGAGGCATATGAGAATGTTGATTGATATGTCAAGAGGGTTTATGCTTAATGAGTAGATGATTGGACGAAGAAAATTGATGAATTGGATGGAAATTTCAATAGGTGCAAGCTACCCTGTGTTGGACCCATCGGAGCCAGTTACTTGAGGTACTTGGAAAGGGGAATTTGTTGAGTTGAGCTTAAGTTAAGGGGTTTCTAAACCTTGGCTAGGAATATTGGACTCGACTGGATGATTTGGGTGTGAATTGAGTTAGTTTTCACAAGTTATGGTGAGATTGTTCAATGTTCGTCCTTCTGGGGTGTTGATTGCTTGAATTCTTGCTAAATGCATGCATGTGCTATGAATTGATTGCCTCTTGTGAGTGATGAGATTGACTGCCTTGCATGCCATAGACATCTAGCTCGATGCATGAGCTTATATTCGATCATGAAGTTTGATTTGAAATGAATGATTGGCATGTTTGAGAATCTTGTGCTACCCTGATGCGTTGAGATGCGGGGTTCAAATGACCAATATCCTGATGCGTTAAGATGCGGGACGGAATTTGATATGTGTCAACACAGGCCTGGAATGAAATTGAAAACCTGATGTGTTTACGCAGGTTTGTCAATTAGATGGTCTGAGACGTAATTACGCGGATTGCGCCTGAGGCGTTTTAAATGCGGGCTTGAACTTTGAGGAAGTTGGAAGGGTGGAATCTATGGCTTGATTTAGTATCGCCATGCCTTGTGACATTCTGATTTTTCCGATCATTTCAAGACTCATTAATGAGAAAGTACCTGACGATGTATTTCAGTCGTATCTCGCTCAGATCTGATCAATCTTGAGCTGACTGACCAAAAGGGAAAGGCTAATGCGAGACAAGGTACGTGGACCTAGGGAACTCAAATAGGAAATAACGCTTTGACCATAAGGATTATCGAGGGGACATTTAGAGCCATAAAAGGCCGATCTAAGAACGATTAAGGAATGCATTGCTAGCGTTATACGATTGGAGCGCTGGTGATGCTGCTTAACCAATGTATAATTTGTAAAAATTTTCTAAATCGAACAATGACGATCGAGACCGTTAGAACTAGTGATAAACCCTCACAATTACATGACAATCAAAGTCGCCATGAATTGATGAGCCCTAATTGTGATATGAATCACAGGGTCGATACGCGTAACGTCTGCAAAAGCCGCCTATCAGTTCAAGATAGGCTAGAACCACATCTGATAGAGAAATGATCAGAAACGAGTCTCGAGATTAGAAAATGGAGAATCAAGAATTCCAATGCTATAATTAGATTGGCCGTTGCCTTGTCAAAGAAAATTGAAATTAGAAAAATGATGTTCCGGACATCGAGGATAAAATTACCATTTTGCCCCTCAAGCCTTAGCCTTGCATTTATAATTGGATGATGGCATTTTGATCATTAACCACATCCCCAAGGCTTTCAAAAATGAGAAGAAATAGTAGCTCTTGGATGAGTATTGATTGACCCTTGGACAAGTGTCGAAGGATTAAGCATTAATGTAGATGGGGACACTTTTAACCTACCATTCAACCTTGTTAACTCTTGAATTTGTGTATATATCATTCTCTCTCTCCCTCTTCAGCCGAACACCCTCCCTCCATAGCCATTTTCTTCTTCTTCTTCCTTCTTCTTCATTCGGCCGATAGAGCTCCTGTCAACCAGGTTCTGCCGCCGCCTTCGCTCGCTCCAACCGACACCTCCGGCCACCACCTGGGCTCTCCTTCCTCATCCTCTTGCCGACAACCTGCAAGGGGAATCAAGTCATTTAACCCACTGAGGAGTCCCGGCCAGCCATTCTCCCGGAAGTCGACAAAATCCGTCACAACTGGAGGTAAGCCACTCTTTAGGCTTCGTAGGACCCCGAAAACTTTGAAACTTTCGGAAAAATTTTGTGGACATCTAGAGAACATGTAGACTGAGCTGTGATAAAAATTTTGGATGAATTTGATGGATTTTTGACCCCAAATGGATCTTTTGTTTGAAGGACAAAAACTGACCGGTTGAGGACTTGGAGAAACCGACGCCGTTAGAGAACTTTCCGGCGTCGTTTTGGCTTCAAATTTTCAGTGAGGTTCTCTAAACCCTAGAAATAAGTATTAGCAAGTAGATTAGTGGATAAATTGAGGATTTAAGTTAGTTTAAGGGTTGATTGGTTGAGGTATACACATAACCAAAAATGCCATGTTTCGGTTCTGTGCATATCGAATCTATGGGGGCTGTTGGTGATGGAATTGAGTCCCAAATCTATCATTGAGATGTATGAGGATGTCAATTGATATGTCAAAGAGGTGTATGTTTAGTGAATTGACGAATTGGACAAGAAAATTGACGAATTGGATGAATTTCCTTAGGTTGCGCGATTGACTCGTTCTTGGGATAATTGGACTGAACATTGAAGTGCTTGGAAGGAGATTTATATTGATTTAAGCTTGAGGTAAGTAGTTTCTAAACCTTGGCTAGGAGAATTGGACTCAATTGGGGGAATTGAGTGTGAATTAGATTGTTTCTTGGAAATTTAGGGAGTGATTATCCATTGTGCGTCCTTGAGAGATATTAGTGGCTTGAGTGCTTGACAATACTTGTGTCATGAATTGATTGTCACATTTGAATGTTGAATTTAATTGACTCGCATGCCATAGATGTATTGCTCGTTGCATGAGCTTGCATTTGATCCTGTGTTATGAATTAAAATGAGCATTTGACATGTCAGAGAAATTGTGACACCCTGAGGCGTTGAGACGCGGGGTTGTGTGGATGGATATCCTGAGGTGCTGAGGTGCGGGATTTGAGTTGAATGGTATCCTGAGGCGTACAATACGCGGGGTTAAGATGGCCATGGTCTTGATGTGTTGAAACACGGGAAGGAGTTCGAGATGTGTTGGCACAGGCCTGAAATGAAATTGAAAACTTGATGCGTTTACGCGGGTTTGTCAATGTGATGGTCTGAGGCGTATTTACGCGGATCGAGCCTGAGGCGTTCTAAACGTGGGCGTGAAAATGAGGAAGATTGGAAGGGTGGAAAGTGTGATTTGGCGTGGCAATGTTTGTTTGATTCCAACGATGTGATATGGTGCCATAATTGCATGCTCGACACTCGTTTGTACCCATATGTTATCTAACGAGAGTTGAATGCCTCGTTTGATTGCATGCGTGTTATGTCCTTGATTGCATTCGCCTGAGCGTACGGTCAACCTAACCCAGGATTAAGACCTACCTTACTGAGATGTAAATCTCACCCCGTTATGGGACCCCATTTTTTCATATTCTAGACCGTGAGAATGTGGCCAATCAGATTTGGTGACCCGAAAGAGATGTCGATGTATTTTGAGGAGTTTTCGGACAAACAGGGAACCGTGTATGTTAGGAAATGTACAGTAGGCTGGGTCGACGAGGGCGGCAGCAGTTGGAAGCCTCATAAGTGCGAGACCTGATTTCGAAAGGTATAAGAGGTCTCTACGGGGCCACTAAAGCCCACTGAGATACCCCGTGGAGTAGTCCCTAGTTGGTGTCATCCCGCTCGAGATTTGGTGGAGGCCGAGAGGTTAGTAGCTAGCTCGAGGAACGTTCCTGAGAGGACCCCAACCTTAGAGGACACCGACGAGGTTATCGAGATCGAGGCTACTGAGGACGACCAGATGGAGCCGTCAACTGACGAGACGGTCGAGGACACTGTGGAGGTTTGCTCTGAGACTCTCTCGGAGTACGAGCCATCTGAGGATGCTGAGGAGACTAACGACTCCAGTAGTTCGACTTAGGAGTCTTTGTTTTTCTAGTCTGATGTTTTAATGGTAACCTCGATGCCTGTTTCTTTTTGGGAGATTTGATGACCGTCTTTTGTACCAGTCTTGTCACCCCTACCGACTAGCAGGTTTAGCTTGCTAGTGCCTATGTATGAACATTTAGGAGTTTATGTATTTATTGGTACTCTCGTTACCAAGGTCCCTTTTTATTATCGCACAGAGCAGCTTGTATACTATCGCTTCCACGTGCTATCGATATGGTACATCTCTCGACCTATGTGAATCTTGGGAAGTCGAGAGAGTTCATGCTTGCAGGGAGTCACATTCCTGCGCTTGAGGGCGCGGGGCGTGACAATTACTGTGTGGTTGATGAACGCTTGCATCTTTGTCGCATATTGACTGATGAGTGCATCATATTGCTGAGTGCATATTCTTGTTCATTGTTTGCATTCATCTGGGTGTATTGTCAACCTGACCTAGGATTGAGACCTGTCTTACTGGGATGTGAATCTCACCCCGTCGTGGGACCATATTTTCAGATCCTAAGCCGTGAGGATGCTGCCGACCCAATTAGGTGACCCTAAGGAGATGACCGCTTATTTTGAGGAGTTACCGGATGGTAGGGGTACCATGTATGTTAGGAAGAGTACTGTGGTCTGGGTCGATGAGGGTAGAGACGAGTAGATACCACATAGGTTTGAGGCTTGGTTCCGTATGATAGGTGAAGTTACCACTGGTCTGCTGAAGGCCTTGGAGGTATCTCGCCGGGTTTTCCCTAGCTGGTGTCATCCTACTCGGGATTCGGTAGAGGTTAAAGGGTTTGTAGTTGGCTCAAGGAATATACCCAAGAAGATCCCTACTATGAAGGACACGGTTGAGGTGATTGAGATCGACATTTCAGAGGGCGAACGGGAGGACGACATGATAGAGGATACCATGGATGTACATTCCGAGACCTTTTCTGACTACGAGCCTACCGAGGATGTCGAGGACACTAACGATTTCAGCAGTTCGACTTAGTGGTTTCTAACTTGCTGTAGTTTTTATTTTTATTTTTATGATGGTCTCGTAGGCTAGTTTCTCTTGAGGACTTGTTATTGTTTTCTTTTGACGCAGTACCGTTACCTCGACCCGTCTGTAGGACTAGTTCTCCTGCACTTTTGTATGACCTCATGGAATGTTATATATACATATATGTTATGTTCTCGCTATCCAAGTTCCCATGGATGTTTGTACGGAGGAGTATTTGATAACGCTTCCGCACGATACCATTGTTACGCATCTCTCGATACATGAAACATGGGACACTCGAGACTTTACTTGCAAGGAGTCGCGCCCGTGCCCGGAGTGCGGGACGTGACAGCCCATCTTGCTTGGTATTAAAGCAAGGTCAGCTTAGTCTAATTTGATTAGGGATTGGAGTAATAAGGATGCATGAGTTGGGACTGATTGAGTAGCGAGACCTTAGGAGACTTGTTAGAGTTAGGCACTAAATGCATGGCATATGACTTGGTGCATGTGATTGACATTTGGTCTTGACAAGATTGTGATGATTTATGAGGATTAAGTTCCATATTTAGCGCTAAAAGTCATTTTTGGATTTTGGTCTATTGAGTAAATGAGCATAGCTAGTTTTGGTGAACCGTTGAAGTGAACGAAATTGAGGAATGGCCATGGACTGTTTATTGAAGTGCCTCTGGAAATAGTTGTGTGGGAGGTTGCTATGTTATGACTGCTTCTTTGAGACCTAGTTTAGTATTGCTGGACTTGATTAGATGAATAAGTTACTAATTCCGTGGTGGAATTGTGGTTGTCCAAGCGTAGTAAAAGTATACCAGAATGAGTAATCCACTTAGAAAACTTGGAAGACCCAAGAGTGGAGCCCCTGGTTCGAGGCCACCTATGGCAGAAGACCCGAGAATGGACGGAGTGCTAAGGGCACTCGAAAGGATTGGTGACCTCATTGACCAGCAGACCCAAGATAGGGATGCTGCCATAACTCAAGTGGTGGGAGCCACGATAGCTGCCGTCAACGCCAATTACGGCAATAATGGAGACAACGAAAATAACGGCGACCACGACCAGGGCAATGAAGTAGGGAATGCCTAGGAGGAAGTTGTTGTGGCCAGGCAGATGGGCCAACTAGTCGAACAATTTATCAAGTAGAAGCCAACCCAGTTCGATGGGACTAGAGACCCTAAGTTGGCGCCAAGGTGGATTGAGAAACTTGAGAAGGCCTTTGGAGTCTTGAGGTGCACGGACGAAGAAAAGATACTACTGGCAGTGTATCAGCTGGAAGCACCGCAAATGACTAGTGGACTGCCACCAAGAATGGAGTCTTTCCAGAAGGAACAACTTTGATTTGGAATGCCTTTACTACGGCATTCAATGACAAGTACTTCTCTAAGACCGCTCGAGAAAGGAAGCAAGTGGAGTTCTTACAGTTACGTTGGAATCACCTGACAATAGACCAGTATGAAGCCGAGTTTTCCAAATTGTCAAGGTATGCGCTCCGATCGGTAGAGCATCCCCTAGAGAAGGCACGGAGATTTCGGGATGGACTGAGGCCTGAACTTCGCAGCCAGATGACAGCTCTGAACCTGAGGAACTATAAAGAAATCTATGAATGGGGACAGATGATCGAGAAGGACCTGAAGGAGAGGAATGCCACATCTGGATCACGGTTCAATTCATTGAGAGATAATCGTCAGGCAAGCAAAAGACCTATGGCTGGCTATAGACGCTTCGTCCCTCCAGTAAGAAAGAACATAGTGAAGCCGCCAAACCCAATGAATTGGAATTGTCACCTCTGTAGCAGAAGGCATGGTAACGGACCTTGTCCGGCAAGAACTGGAGCATGATTCAAATGTGGTCAGATGGACCATCAGATGAAGACTTACCTGAACCAAGCCCTAGTGAATAGACCTCAAGGGCAACGACCACAGGCAGGATCGTCAACTGTCACTCCCCAAATTAACCAAAACCGACCCCCAGCTCAAGGAAGGGTTTATGCTATGGCACGCAGGGAAGCAGAAGAAACGCCTGGCGTGGTCACATGTACGATTTATTTGTGACAGGTACGGTTTATTTGCGTGACCAAGCTGCCTATGCTTTGTTTGATCTTGGCGTATCACACTCGTTTGTGTCTGCTCGCTTTACTGATTTGGCTAATATGGAGTTGAAACCATTGAGTGTGATTCTACATGTTGCTACCCCGTTGAAAGATAATGTACTGGTTTCGTTGGGCTGTGCTGGTTGTAAAATCGTAATTGGCAGCGGTAAATAGAGTATAGACTTGGCTGTGTTGCCCATGTATGACTTTGGTGTGATCATAAGAATGGATTAGTTGATAAACAAAGGGCAATAGTTGATTGTGGAAGTAAGATAATTCGTTTTTATCCTAATGGCCGACCAAATTTCGAGTTTGTGGGAAGCCGAGGAGAAACTTCGATTCCTTTAGTCTCGTCTCTTGAAGCGACAAAGCTGATAACTGGAGGATGTCAAGCGTACTTAGTCGTAGTTATGAACACGACTACCGAGGAACCTAAATTAGAAAGTATTTCGGTAGTGCATGAGTTTCCTGACATTTTTCCTCAAGAGTTACCAAGGTTGCCACCAGAACGAGAAATGAAATTCGTGATTGAGTTAGCTCTTGGAACGGAGCCGATCTCGAAGGCACCCTATAGGATGTCCCTATTAGAACTGAAGGAGTTAAAGGTACAAAAGCAAGAATTACTTGATAAAGGATTTATTCGATTGAGTGCTTCATTGTGGGGAGCACCAGTGTTGTTTATGAGGAAAAGGATGGGTCCTTGCGTTTATGCATTAACTACAAACAGTTGAATCAAGTAACTGTAAAGAATAAGTACCCACTACCGAGGATTGATGACTTATTTGATCAGTTGCAAGGAGCTGCAGTATTATCTAAAATTGAATTGAGGACCGGGTATCATCAGTTGAGAATTAAGAAGGAAGACAAACCTAAGACCGTTTTTAGGACAAGGTATGGTCACTATGAATTCACCGTGATGCCTTTTGGACTGACCAATGCTTCAGTTGCATTCATGGATATGATGCATTGAGTATTCAAAGAATTCTTGAATAGGTTCGTTATCATCTTTATTTATGACATTCTAATTTACTCAAAGGGTAACGAACAACACCTAAGGATTGTTTTACAAACTCTGAGGGAACATTCGCTTTACGCTAAGTTTAGCAAATGCGATTTTTGGCTAAATAAAGTAGCATTTTTTGGCCATGTGGTATCTGGAGAAGGTATTGATGTGGATCCTACGAAGATCGAAGCCGTTATGAATTGGCCTAGGCCTACTATGGTCACGGATGTCCGAAGTTTCTTAGGATTGGCAGGGTATTATAGATAATTCTTGGATAAGTTTTCATCTATAGTCATTCCACTGACGAGATTGACTAAGAAAGAAACAAAGTTCGAATGGACGGATAAGTGTGAAAGGAGTTTCCAAGAGCTCAAGCATCGGTTAACAACCACACCAGTATTGACGATTACATCAGGACCTGGAGGCTATGAAATATATAGCGATGCTTCGCTAAAGGGACTGGGTTGTGTGCTAATGCAAAATGGAAGAGTGGTTGTCTACGCGTCCCGACAGCTGAGACCGCACTAGATGAATTATCCGACTCATGATTTGAAATTGGCAGCAATCATCTTTGCTCTGAAGATTTGGAGGCATTATTTGTGTGGCGAGAAATTCCATATTTATATGGACCACCAAAGCCTGAAGTATCTATTTTCCTAGAAGGAACTGAACATTAGACAACGTCGATGTATGGAACTGTTTAAGGATTATGATTGTGACATATTATATCGCCCTATGAAGGCAAATAGAGTCGTGGATGCGCTCATTCGAAAGTCAAGTATCACTTATCTACCAGTAAAAGGGTGGTCGTTATTTGAAAATTTGAGGGATTTTGAGTTCAAATTGGAAGTCTGTCAGTTATTCAGTTTGGTGGCCATACTGAGAATAGAACTCGAGATCCAAGAAAGGATAAAAGCCTTGCAGCATACGGACCCGGAAACTCAGAAGATCCTCGAAATGGACGAGACAAAAAGGAAGCCAGAGTTCCAAGTGTTAGAGGATGAAATTTTGAAATTTCGGGGGCGTTTATGCGTACCAAAGGACGAAGAGCTTAGAGAAAGGATTTTATCAGAGGCTCACAGAAGTAATTATAGTATCCACCCAGGTAGCACGAAAATATACCAGAACTTATGTCAACATTATTGGTGGAACGGGATGAAGGTGGATGTAGCGAAGTATGTAGCAAAGTGCTTGACATGCCAGCAGGTGAAGGCACAACATTTTAAGCCTGATGGATTGCTACAACCCTTAGAGATTCCTGAATGGAAATGGGAGAATGTAACGATGGATTTTGTAATTAGATTACCAAGGAGCTAGAGAAGTCACGATTCTATTTGGATAGTTGTGGATAGATTGACCAAGTCTGCGCATTTCATTCCGGTGTGAAACGACTTTGCGATGGATAGGTATGTCAAATTGTATATGCGGCAGATAGTGAGACCACATGGAGTACCCGTGGCGATTACATCGGACAGAGATCCCAAGTTCACAGCGAACTTCTGGAAGAGTCTTCAAGATGCCATGGGAACTCGACTACAATTTAGTACGGCATACCATCCACAGACGGACGGACAATTGGAGAGGACGATTTAGACGCTCGAGGATATAGCGTGTGTTATAGACTTCAAAGGTGGATGGAAGGATCAGCTACATTTGGTAGAGTTCACATATAATAATAGTTATCAGCAGAGTATTCGAATGACATCTTTTGAAGTGCTTTACGGAAGAGCTTGTAGGACCCCGATTTGTTGGGACAAAGTTGGAGAAAGAAGTATTACAGGCCCAGAGTTGGTAGAGCAATCAGTGGAAACAGTGAAGATAATTCGGGATAGGCTAAAAACAGCACAGAGTCCTTAGAAAAGTTATGTGGATAAACGACGTAAACCTCAAGAGTATCAAGTAGGCGATCATGTTTTCCTTAAGGTGTCGCCAATGAGAGAATTATCTCGATTTGGAAAGAAAGGAAAACTAAGTCCAAAGTACGTAGGAACTTTTGAGATTTTGGAACGAATTGGGACCTTGGCCTACAGGCTTGCCTTACCGCCTAATTTGTCCCAAGTACACAACGTCTTTCATGTATCAATGCTACGGAAGTACGAGCCGGACTCGAAGCATGTATTGGATTACGAAACCATCGAAGTAGATGACAGAGTGTCATATGTGGAAAAGCTAATTAGGATCGAAGATCGGAAAGAGCAAGTTATGAGGAACAAGATGATTTCATTGGTCAAAGTCATTTGGGAGCACCATGGAACCGAAGGCGCTACGTGGGAAAGCGAGAAAATGATGAGGCATCAATGCACCCATTTGTTTGGATAGCTGGGTTTATTGTAAATTTCGAGAATGAAATTTTTGTAAGGGGGAAGAGTTGTGACATTTTGATTTTTTTTTGTCATTTCGAAACTTATTAATGAGAATATATCTAACGATGTGTTACAGTCGTATCTCGCTCGGATCTGATCAATCTCGAGTTATCTGACTAAAAGAGAAAGACTAACGCGAGACAAGGTACGTTGACCTACGGAACTTAAATAGGAAACGACACTTTGACCATAAGGAATGTCAAGGGGATATTTAGAGCCATAAAAGGCCGATCTAAGAATGATTCACGAATGCATTGCTAGCGTTATACGATTGAAGCGCGGGAGATGCCGCTTAACCAGTGTATAATTTGCAAAATTCTCCTAAATCGAACGCTGACGATCGAGACCGTCGGAACTAGTAATAGACCCTCACAATTACATGACAACCAAAGTCTCCATGAACTGACGAGCCCTAAGGGTGATATGAATCACAGAGTCGACACGCGTAACGTCTGCAAAAGCTACCTGTCAGTTCGGGATAGGCTGAAATCATATCTGACAGAGAAATGATTCAAAGACGAGTCTTGAAATTAGAAAATAGAGAACCAAGAATTTCAATATTATAATTAGATTGGACGTTGCCTCATCGAAAAAGATTTGAATCAAAAAATCGACGTTCCGGACGTCGATGGTGAAATTACTGTTTTGCCCCTCAAGCCTTAGCCTTGCCTTAATAAATGGATAAGGAACTTCGGTCAATTGCAATACCCTCTAGGATGCCAAAAATTAGGAAAAATACCAGCCATTGGATGAAGACTTGATTGACTAGTGGACAAGTGTCAAAGGATGAAACTTGGGCATTAAATATCAACTTTTAACCCACCATTCCACCTTGGTTGACTCTCAATTTGGTGTATAGCACTCTCTCACCCCTCCATTCTGCCGAATATCCACTCCCAAGCTGCCATATTCTTCTTCCTTTCCTCTTCTTCTCTTCGGCCGAGAGTAGCCTCACCCGACCAAACCGTAGCCGTCCCTTTGCCATCGTCGACTACCATCACCGACGACTTCCAACCGTCGCAACAATCACCATCATCTTCCTCATCTTCTTGCCGATGCACTCCAACTTGAAGCATGGCATTTGACCACCGAAGGAGCCCTATTTTACCTTTTTCCCGCGAGTCGACGGAATCTGTCACAACTGGAGGTAAACTGCTGTTTGAACTCCGTAGGACCTCAAATTGTCTCAAATTTCCCACCAAATTTTGTAGACATCTAGGTAACTCATGTATTGAGCTGTGGTAAAAAGTTGGGATGATTTTAATGGAGTTTTGATGCCGAACGAATGTTGTGTTTGAAGGGCAGAAACTGACCGTTTGAGGACTCGGGAGAACCGACGTCGTTTGTGGACTTTCGGGCGTCGTCTTGAACTCAAATTTTTGGTGAAGCTCCTCAACACCTAGAACCTCATGTTAGCAAGTAGATTAGTGGATAAATTGAGGATTTAGGATAGTTTTTGGGCTGATTGAGTGAGATATACACAGAATCAAAAATGTCTTGTTTCGGTTCTGTGCATACCGAAACTTTAGGGGCTGTTCATGGTGGAATTGAGCTCAAATTTCATCATAGAGGCATATTAGAATGTTGATTGATATGTCAAGAGGGTTTATACTTAATGAGTAGATGATTGGACGAAGAAAATTGATGAATTGGATGGAAATTTCAATAGGTGCAAGCTGCCTTGTGTTGGACCCATTGGAGCCGGTTACTTGAGGTGCTTGGAAAGGGAAATTTTTTGAATTGAGCTTAAGGTAAGGGGTTTCTAAACCTTGGCTGGGAAAATTGGACTCGACTAGATGATTTGGGTATGAATTGAGTTAGTTTTCGCGAGTTATGGTGAGATTGTTCAATGTTCGTCCTTGTGGGGTGTTGATTGCTTGAATTCTTGCTAAATGCATATGTTATGAATTGATTGCCTCTTGTGATGATGAGATTGACTGCCTTGCATGCCATAGATATCTAGCTCGATTCCTGAACTTGTACTCGATCATAAAGTTTGATTCGAAATGAATTATTAGCACATATGAGAATCTTGTGGTACCCTGATGCGTTGGGACATGGGGGTTGAAATGGCCAATGTCATGATGCGTTGAGACGCGGGATGGAATTTGATATGTGTCGACACAGGTTTGGCGTGAAATTGAAAACCTGATGCGTTTATGCGAGTTTGTCAATTAGTTGGTCTGAGGCATAATTACGCAGACCGAACCTGAGGGGTTTTAAACGCGGGCGTGAACTTTGAGGAGTTGGAAGGGTGGAATCTATGGCTTGATTTAGTATCGCCATGCCTGACTTGTTTGACATGATATTATGCTATTACTGTGTGGTTGACGAACGCTTGCATCTCTGTGGCATATTGACTGATGAGTGCATTATATTGTTGAGTGCATATTCTTGTTCATTGTTTGCATTCATCTGGGTGTACTGTCAGCCTGACCTAGGGCTAGGAACTGTCTTACTTGGATGTGAATCTCACCCCGTCGTAAGACCACATTTTCATATCCTAAGCCGTGAGGATGCTGCTGACCCGACTAGGTAACCCTAAGGAGATGACCATTTATTTTGAGGAGTTCCCGAATGATAGGGGTACCATGTATGTTAGGAAGAGTACTATGGTCTAGGTCAATGAGGTGAAAACGAGTGGATACCACATAAGTTTGAGGCTTGGTTTCGTAGGGTAGGTGAAGTTACCACTTGTCCATTGAAGGCCTCGGAGGTATCTTGTCGAGCTGTCCCTAGCTGGTGTCATCCCACTCGAGATTCGATAGAGGTTGAAGGGTTTGTAACTGGCTCAAGGAACATAATCGAGGAGGTCCTTACTATGGAGGACACGGTTGAGGTGATTGTGATAGACACCTCAGAGGGCGAACGGGAGGACGACACGATGGAGGATACCGTGGATGTACGTTCCGAGACCTTTTCTAACTACAAGCCTACCGAGGATGCCAATGAGACTGACGATTCCAGTAATTCAATTTAGTGGTTTCTAACTTGCTGCAGTTTTTTTTTTTATGATGGTCTCGTAGGCCAGTTTCTCTATTATGGTTGTCTTTTGACGCAATACCGTTACCCCGACCCATCTGTAGGACTAGTTCTCCTACACTTTTGTTCGAACTCATGGAATGTTATGTATATATGTTATGTTCTCGCTATCCAAGTTCCCATGGATGTTTGTACGGAGGAGTATTTGATAACGCTTCTACATGCTACCGTTGTTACGCATCTCTCGATACATGAATACTAGGACGCTCGAAAGTTTACTTGTAGGGAGTCGTGCCCGTTCTTGGGGTGCGGGGCATGACAACCAATTCGATCGGAAACCCGAGTCAACAATCAACCAGGTCGGGTCGAGGTCACATGTCGAGTCAGGTTTCCATGTCGGGTGGGGTTTACCTAGGCTAAGATGACGTCACCTCTGCGCGTGCCAAGTACGTGCAGGCCCTTGTTTAGCATGTGGGTTCACTCCTTGGTGTGTAGCTGCCACAAGCCCGATGGGCAGCAACCACTGTGACCTCGGATGCCCAAGGCATCTTGTCGCCTTGCTAGTTCCTCTTAAGGCGGGCGCCTTGAACGCGTGGTCAACGAAAAGCACTCACTCCCAGAGCTAACATGAGCAAACTAAATTTGACTTTGGGAAAGGCCTAGCCTAATGAGCAAACACCTCTCCCAAGGACCCAGACAGGCCTACCCGGACCAAGTTCTCCATCAGCCACAACCAATTTATAGAACTTTTTCTATGAGCTTCTTCTGCTAGTGGCCGATGTGGGACTCTTTGTTGGGCATACACAGAGTCTACCTCTCTCTTCTTAAACGATGCATTGTTTGGGTGCTCGTGGGTTGGTCGATTCCCCTACCCCTGTCATCTTTCTCCAACTTTTCTCTTTCTCTCTCTTATTTTGTGTATCAAGAGAGGAGAAGGGAGGAGGTGGGAGGAGAGTCTTTTGCTTTGCTTATTGCTTTTGCCCTAATCTCGATTACCTACTCCATCTTATGATTATTATATGTCTTAAATATATTTGATAGTTGTTTACTTTTAATAATCTTTCATGCATATATTTGCTCTGTTGAATCATGAATGTAAGTTTTGAAGTACAAATGTAAAATATACTATTATATATATAGCTACATTGTCGTCTTATCGCCTTGCGGACGACTAGGCAGGCGCCTAATTGTCTAGGCATTTTAGAGGCCTTTGTTGGCCATGTCACCTTAACAACTATGGCAGTGACGTGTGGTGGCACATTTGTAACATTTCGAATTTCGACTCTCTCGAGACTATTGAATGAAGGGATATCAATCGATGTGTTTCAGTTGAAACTTGCTAAGAGTTGGCCACTCTTGAATTTTTTGACCAAAATGGAAAGACTGGCGCGGAGTCAGATACGTGGACCTAGGAAATTTGAATAAGAAATGGCGTTTTGACCATAAGGATTGTAGAGGAAATGTCTTGGGTCAGCAGAGATTGATCTAAGGACGATCATGGAATGTCTTGCTAGCATTTTACATTGGGACGCGAGTGATTCCGCTTAACCAATGTGTAATTTATGAGAATTTCCTAAATCGGATTTCGATGATCAGGATCGAAGGAACGAACGATAAACCCTTGCAATTACGTAACAATCAAAGTCGCCACAGCTTGAGAAAAATTCCAAAGTTAATACGCGTAGCTCCTGCAAGAGTCGCCCGTCACTTTGAGATAAATTGAAATATAGTCGACGAGAGTTCGACATGAAATTAGACCTCAAGATTTGGCTATTGGATATTGAGGAATTCTAATATTTGAATTGAAATGGATGTCGCCTCATCGAGGGTAGTTTATATTGGAAAAATGAAATTTCGAACGAAAAGTGCCAAATGACCATTTTGCCCCTCGACCTTTGGCCTTGCTTTAAGAAATTTAGAAGGTCATTTTGGTTATTTTCCATCCTCTATATGCTACCAAAAATTGGATGAGGTTGAGTCAAAAGGAGTTAAAGTCAATGAAGCAACTAATGACTCTGTTGATGTCAGATGGCAAGAGTGCTAGAGGAGTATGTGGGTAGATGAGAAAATGATGGCAGTTGTGTATCGATGCATGTGCTTGAGCATTGAGCTTGGAACCTTGATATTGAATGCAGTTGATTGTACCGTTTTTCCATGATTGGCTGTTGATATTGCTATTGGTTGATGCCATCTTTAAATAGTCGATGCCTTATGCCATTGCATTATTGTTTATCTACATTTTGGTGGCATTTGTGTGCAGTCTAGGGGGAGTGGTGTTCAAGTCTAAGTTTAGGTTTCACTTATTGAGATTTATATCTCACCCTAGTGGGTACTTAACTTTTTCAGGTCCCAAGCGAAGGAAACTCAGACTTGGCATGGGATGGCATTTGAAGAAGTTGTTAGAGTTAGAATTGTAATTGACCTTTTTATTTATGGGAAGTGTATACCCATTTGTCCTAAGTCATCTCGCGGTGAATTTTTATGGAGCTATTTAATTGCTTCCGTGACCTTGTATTATTTCTTAGTTGTGATTAATTTGTCGAGGGATCCTTAGAGATTATTGAAGATCAACGGCCAGTTGGGATGTTCTCGTACTCGCCAGGTTCGGGGCGTGACATCCACATTGAAGTGGTATGGAGCAAGATCAGCTCGATCCATTGTAATTGAGGTTTGGAGTGATAATGAGTCATGACTTGGGGACAATTAGGTAGTGAGACCTTTAGAGTTACGCATGGATTGCTGAATCTTGGGAACTATAGGCTTGAACTTGTGCTGTACATTAATGGTTCTAGTGTTAATTTTGATTGATGATCATAAGTGATTTTATGATTAATGTTCACAAGGAAGTGAGTAGAGATTGAAGAGTCATAAGCCTGGATTTGAGGTTGTTAGAGAATAGCTTATGAATGAAGGGTCAATTGGAATATACAATTGTGATGATAGTTTTTCAATGACCCAACTTGAGGAGTAGGAGTTATAAAGAGACAACTGACATTAGCGGATTCAGGCTTGAATTGCATTGTATCTTGATGGTGTAGTTATCGATTGCTATTGAGAGTCTTGGATGATATGGGTGATATGAGTTAAGGTGTACACAGGGAAGCGGACAAGGAATATTTGGCTTAAAGGTCAAGTGTGATCGATTGCTTGTGAATTTGACTTGAATAGCAACTAAACTTGAGGTATATAGTTGAATATAGGTAATTGATCTGTGAGATACGATTGCCATTGGTGGAACTAGAGGTTTTCTATAGATAAGGCTTGATGTGGAAACGTTTGTGGTATGACAAGTAGTGAGAACGAACATGCTATGCATGTGTTTGTGGCACTGAAATGAAAGTTGATGAGGGTGCATGCTTGAACTTATCGCTGTTGAACCTAATAAATTGTCGCATGGTATGGGACAAGTGGATGGGATACCTATAAAATATAATGAAGCATGGTATGGGACGCGTGGAACGGGACTTTCTCCGTAGATGTATGACTTGGGACAACCTGCAATGGCCAGGTCTGATGATGGCGAGGAGTGATCGCCGGGATAGAGAGGTCTGGACATGGAGCGACTCTTGGCAGGCTTCTAAGATAGCAAGAGGCATGAATGACCCAAGCCATAACTTGAAAGGGAAAGTCTAGGTATCAAGTTGAGTCCAATTGTGGTTAAGAGATGAATGGCACAAGATTGAGTCCCAAGTGAATGTTGAAAGTGGCATGGCATGTGTAATGGCGCCTATGAGTAGCATGGTTAAAAGTTCCATGCTTGGTAGTGGATGTCGTTTGAAAAAGAAAGGTGATGTTGTGATTGACCTATTAGGCGTGTTTTATGATTGGCATCATGTGAATGTTATGGCGAAGGTCTAATTGAGAGATTAGACGGCATGTGGAGTTTGTACCCATTGAACTGATGCTTGTTGAGTATGAGATAGCCTGTCGTGTTTGTGATAGAGTGGCAAATGCCTCTAGGCTTAAAGTATGAGCTATTAACTCAGTGAATTGCTATCTTGATGCTTGTTTGATAGTTGCCTAGTAATGGCTATTAATGGAGAAGTTGTCTTGTTGAGGCTAGCTTGTTGCATGGTTGGTACTTAAGGATGATTTAGAATCCTTGTATAATAAGCAACTAGTTGAGAGTTGTTTGGGAACCATTGGATGGTTGATAATGAAAGGTAATGAGATAAGCAGTCTGAGGCTGCTACACTTAGATGACTTAAGTCTTTGATTTCTAGAGGAAATCATAGTGGTTCAAGTGACATGAGAACCTAATGAAGTTGAACGACCCAAGTATGGTCGCAGAAGAGCATTGGGTTCGAGTATGTAACATATGTGAAGATCCAAGAACTTAGATGGATCATGAGAATTGAATAAAGATGAGCGATTGGAATATGAGTAACAAAAAAGAATATGGCTCGATTTGTTAATCGTACGAGACCTAAAAGCTGAATGGGTCATGAGAACTTTAAATGGAAATGAGAAAATTTGTTAGGTAAGCAAGCTCGAGGAGGAGCTGCCATGATTGTCTAAGTCACTGTGGTGACAAATGCTAGTATTGATGAGTTAAAGTGATAGAAGTCACGAGAAAGGTGACTCTGAGTTATTTCATTCACGATAAAAGCGAATGCGTGTGAAGAACCATGAGAGTTTTGAGAAGCTTGTGAAGCTATGAATAAGATTGAGATTGACTGAGTTTGATGGAGGGATGAGATTCGAAATTGTCTCCCTCTAGATTGGGGATCTTGGTAAGGAAACCTTAGAGGTTGTGGAGTATACTGAGGAAAGAAAGTGACCATGGAAGTTTTAGTCTTAAGAGGTTATTGATAGTTGGTGAAATGTCACTAGATGAAGGGTTTCCTCGAAGGCATGATATCTGCCAAGACTATCTTTATTGAGTTGTTTGATGGAAAGTATTCTCCTGGATTACTTGAGAGCAAAGGTTGTTTGGATCCTAATACTTTTGCAAGGATCAGAGGATGATCGATCAATGTGAGACAGAGTTCTCAAGGTCGTTTAAGCATATGGTAAAGGTGGTTAAAGACCCTTGAATAAGATGAGTAAATGCCTAAGTGGAATGAAACTTGAGAGCCTTATGGCTAGTTGATAATCTCGATTTGGAGGAACTATAATGGATCCAAAGGAAGGAAGTGGATAATCAAAAGAGGATTTCAGTTTACGGATTATGAATATAGAGATTTCCACAGAATACGCTTGTAAGGGATGGTTGTTATCTTGACGCAAGTCTCGTAGTGAGAGATTGATGTTTCATTTCTTCAGTCATGGGGAAAAGTTAAGGAAAGAGTTATGTCGGTTGTCTAACATTGATAATTCTATGAGAATGATTGAGATTGAAACGGAACCACTAGAAGTGGCGTTACGAACCATCACCCATAAAGAGTATGGTGTCATTCTTAAAGGGCGATTGGACTATGAAATGGTCGTTGATGAAAAGAAAAGTGAATGGACTTCATAGTCCTGGTTGTTCGTAATTCTAGTAAATGGTTGAGTAAGTGAAAGGAGAGCTTGAAGTGTAATTACAGAGTGATTTGAAGTAGTCAAATCGAGTATTCAATACGTGAATTGGTGGAAACTAGGGACGAACGAATAATGTCACTTGAGGTGACTGAATTATGAGAAGAAGAATGCCGAGTATGGTGGCATCTACATTCTAGAGTAAAACACCGTCGTTGGTGTCGACTTCAAGGTTGACGTCTTATGAAATGGGAAGGACAAGGTGGATTCAAAGTGAGAGAATGCCACTGAAGGGTATAGTTTTCCTTTACAGGGTAATAGACCCTAGTGTGGAAGAAAGAGAAAATTCCAATTGTCTTGGTATTAAAGCTGATCGCTAGACTAACGAGGAAGACGTAAAGTTTGAATGATTTCTGAAAGTTAAGTCCAAGAAACTGTCCTATAGATAATGTTGAATTTTAGGATGATGTCGATGTGTAGTGGAACAGATGGAATTAGCATAAAGTCGCGTTGACTAGTTATGGAAACTAGTGGTTAAGATAAGAGTGTTTCCTCAAGGAAGAGTGACAAAAATGAACAAAATATTGCATGGTCCTAGAGGAGACCCGCGGCAACAGAGAGCCAAGGTTTGAGCTTTCAAGTGAAAAGTGTGAGAAATAGTTTGGAAGATTCGGCACCAGGTCGAAAGAAGTTGTTAATAGTCGAATTAAGTGCCTAAGGAATGATTAAGTTGGTTGTTATCGTTTTGAGAAACGATGATCAAACTCATTTAAGGAGTCGTGAGGGATACGATCAACCTTTGAGAGTATTCCATGAAATCTAAGGAGATGCTCGCTGTATGCTGAATGTGAAGAGCACGGACTATGGATCTGATGAGGCAAGATTCATCAGTTGTGAAATCTTTGAGAATGAAATCTCTGTGGAGCCTTGGAGGATTGGAATAAGTAACGAATCAACAGAGTCGATGTAAGTTGCTAGAAGTTGAAATTTTCTAAGATTGGTAAATTGTTACCAACGGATCGTGGGAGGATTCCACACAAGAGTTGTTCCATTGGTGAAATGGACAAAGGACGAGATATAACATGAATGGATGAATGAACGTGAAAATAGTTTTCAAGGACTTGAGTTAAGCTGATGACTACGTTGATAATAGCGTTTCCGGTTGGAAAGTGAAAAGCTTATGAAGGTCGTAATGACGCGACACAAAATGGAATTGGAGGCATGACCAAGCAATTTGAAATGGATATTGCTTGTAAACCGTGACAATAATGGCATATGAGCTTAGAGCATGATTGGAATTGGTTTGCGAATGTCCTCGTGACAGAGTTTGGGAAACATTGTTTAGGTGGAAGAAGATTTCAAGTTTATATCTACTCCAAAGATATTGAGTAGTAGTTTCTCGAGAGGAATTGATGAAAAGCAACATCGATGGATCAACTTACTTACGGATACAGGAGCGTTGCTCATGTAAGCAAAGATCTCACAACTGTATAAATTGCAAAAGTTGAAAATGTTGACTGGTTTAAAGGGATTGAAGGGAAAGCATAACCGTTGCAAGTTGGTGGATTAAATTGGTCATTGGAGGATCTCGAATGTAATCGAGAAAAAGCTATTAAGGACTCAAACATGAGTTTGCCTGAGAAGTCGAGAAGGCTATGGTTCGATTTGGACAATTGAGGGTAAGCTAATGGAATTTGTACATTCTCGACGATACGAAAAGACGTCTGAAGCGGATTAGTATGCCAAATGGTAGAGGTATCAAGGAGCATGTCCTCGAGATGATTGGTGATGATCGTGACTAGAAAAGAATAGGAATTTAAGACGACGTTTTAGAAAAACCATCCTACTGGGAATTTCAAAAGCAAGGATGCGGTGTGATGCAAGTGTTATCATCGGACTAATGGGCAAATTGAACGAAAGATTCGAATGCTCGAAGGTGTATCACCGCCAGATATTATGAATGTCGGAAGAGAATAGAGAAAATCAAGTACAGGTTAGGGACTAAGGGAAATATGTCCTAGAGGAATATAACTCTTGTTAGCAAAGACAAGTGGGAATGTCAAGCAATTGGAGGATCTACTTTGGAGAATGAGGATGCGATGAGGCGTCGATACCCCATCAGATTGAATAATTGGAAAGTGACAAATTTCTAGGATGAAATTTCTTTAAGGGGGAAGAATTGTGACATTCTGAATTCCGACCCTCTCGAGGGTATTGAATGAAAGGATATCGATCGATGTGTTTTAGTTGTAACTCGCTCGGAGTTGGCTACTCTTGAGTTATTTAACCAAAAGGGAAAGACTGACGTGGAGTCAGATACGTGGACTTGGGAAATTTGAATAAGAAATAGAACTTTGACCATAAGGATTGTCAAGGGAATGTCTTGGGCCGGTAGAGATCGATCTAAGGACGATCAAGGAATGTATTGCTAGCATTATAGGTTAGGATGCGGGTGATTCCGCTTAACCAATATGTAATTTGCGAGAATTTCCTAAATCGGATTCTGATGATCAGGATTAAAGGAACGAACGATAAACCCTCGTAATTACATGACAATAAAAGTCGTCACGGCTAGAGAAAAATTTCAAGGTCGATACGCGTAGCGCCTGCAAGAGTCTCTCATTAGTTTGAAATATACTGAATTACAGTCGACGAGAGTTTGACATGAAATTGGACCTCGAGATTTGGGTATTGAACATAGAGGAATTCCAATATTTGAATTAAAATGGATGTCGCCTCGTCGAGGATGGTTTATATTAGAAAAAATTTCGAACGAAAAGTGCCAAATGACCATTTTGCCTCTCGACCTTTGGCCTTGCCTTAAGAAATTTAGAAGGTCATTTTGGTCATTTCTCCTCCTCTATATGCTTCCAAAAATTGGATGAGGATGAGTCAAAGGGAGTCAAAGTCAATGAAGCAACCAATGGAAGGTTGCTAAGTGCCAATGAAAGAGAAGGCCAAGCATTAAATGCCATTTAATTTCCCATCTTGTCTATTTGACCAAAATGAATAAATGGTGTGTAATAGACTCTCTCTCTTCATGTTTGGCTGGCCAACATCTCCACTATCTTCCTCTTCTTCATTTTTTTCTCTCGACCGAACAGGTTCCCCACGGACAGGGAAAAATAGCTCCACTGTTTCGACCATAACTTCGTCGTCCGATATCGGATTGAGGTAAAACCACTGCCATCTTAAAAATTATCATCTTTCCATTATAGGAAGGTATTATGAGCTTAATTTGGCCTGGCCGTTTGTCCCGTAGGTCTATTTTAGTGGAAAAATGTCAAAATCTGACCCGGTTTTGGAGAGACTGCGTTTTTTGGGGCTTCTGGACTCCAAATGACCTCAAATTTTTTGTGAGACCTTCATAACATCTAGTACGTGAATTGACTGAGTTTTAGTTTTAATTTTAGTTGAATTTTGATGGGTGTACATGGTTGATATGTAGAGGTTTCTACCGAGCAAATTCTACCGGTTTGAGGACCGTGGAGGAACCGGGCTGTTCAAAGTCTTTGAGGTATTATTTTGCTTTCAAATACTCGGTGAGCTCCCTTAACATGTAGATTAAGATTTTGGTGAGTTGTTTTTGTGATGGATTGAAGTTTGAAATTGATTTATGGCTTGATTGAGCGGATTGAACTTGAAACCGGTTCTGTTTTGTGGATACCTTGCTGTGACCGATTTTGTTGGGGAACTAATGAAGGTATATTTGACTTCAAAATGACTCATAAGACTTCATAGAATGTTGTATGAGGTGTGAATGGGGAGGAGTATGTGAAGTGGATTGGGGTTTAGAAGTGAAGTATAGGCAAAATTGATGCATGAACCCCTAAGTTGAGTTTTGCCTTGTACGTGGCCGTGTGAACCGAACCCATTGAGGGTTTGTGAGAGTGTTATTATGCGTTCAATTGATCAATAAGACGTCATGAATTGCTAATGGTGTGGCCAGTGAGAAATTGGATTAACGGAAGTGAGCATTACATGGTTTTTGATTTAAGATTGATAAATCGTTCTAGGTTGACGAGGAATTCTTAGGGATTATACACTTGTGGACTTGAGAAGAATCAATTGGTGTGGAGTTTTACTTATCAATCGTGATAAGTATTTCTTAAACATTTATGAATGCTAGGACACTACTGGATAGAATGGTCGAGTGATTTGATTGCTTAATGAAGCATATGGATTGAACTGCTTGATTGAGCATTAGATTCCATGACTTGAATGGCATAGCATGACCATTGAACTGTGACATGCATTTATGACATATTTGGCTATTGAGCCTTGATTATTTAGTTGGCTGAGATGCCTATGTTATGAATTGGTTGTAATGGTATAGTGCCGATGCTTTATGAATGGGCTATAATGCCTCAGCAATCGTTGGCCTGTGACCTCGGAGATCGCGTTGACTTGATGCCCTGATGATACCGATTGGTCTGTGACCCTAGTGGTATCGAGTGTGATTTTACTGTGAACGGTGATAAGGATACCGATTAGCCTGTGGCCCTAGTGGTATCGAATGGCTGTGAGCCCTGAGTATTAATGATGATACCGATTGGTCTGATGATTAGAGGGTGGTGAAATTGAATGAGAATGAGAATGCTGAATGGTCTAATGACCCCGATGGCATTAAGTGGCTGAAAACATGGAGAGTACCGATTGGTCTGATGACCCCAGTGGTACGTGGATATCGTTTGGTCCGATGACTTCGGTGATGTCAGATGGCAAGAGTGCTAGAGGAGTATGTGGATAGATGAGAAAATGGTGGCAGTTGTGTATCAATGCATGTGCTTGAGCATTGAGCTTGGAACCCTGATGTTGAATGCAGTTGATTGTACCTTTTTTCCATGATTGGCTGTTCATATTGCTATTGGTTGATGCCATTTTTAAATTGTTGATGCCTTATGCATTGCATTATTGTTTATCTACATTTTGGTGGCATTTGTGTGTAGTCTAGGGGGAGTGGTGTTCAAATCTAGGTTTAGGTTTCACTTCTTGAGATTTATATCTCACCCCAGTGGGGGCTTAACTTTTTCAGTTCCCAGGCGAAGGAAACTCGGACTTGCCATGGGATGGGATTTGAACAAGTTGTTAGAGTTAGAATTGTAACTGACCTTTTTATTTATGGGAAGTGTATACCCATTTGTCCTGAGTTATCTCACTATGAATTTGTATAGAGCTGTTTAATTGCTTCCGTGACCTTGTATTATTTCTTAGTTGTGATTAATTTGCCGAGGGATCCTGAGAGATTATTGAAGATCAACGACCATGTGGGATGTTCGCGTTCTCACCGGGTTCGAGGCGTGACAACTTTCATCGTCCTTCGTGAAAAAATACTGAAAACATGATTCGAGATCTAATAGTCGTAGATTCTGATACCACATGTCGAGTTGATTAATACCCTTACGCAACGACCCAAGATAATCGTGCTTAAATATGTGAATCTCAAATTCATAAAGTAGAAGAATTGTCACACCTTGTTTCGGATCCATCGATCTTGATGTGGAATTGAAAAGATCCTATGCTCAAAATCTTCTCCTCTATGAATCCATTTTATCGTCGGCTTCAATAAGACGACCTCTAACGTATTGCTTCTAACAACTCTTTATGTGTAGTTATGCAAGTTTGGAGGAGAGATTTGAGCTATATTTATAGAGATTGAAACACATCCCCTCATTATAGATAAGGTTTATCATGGCCCACACTATCCAACACC
This sequence comes from Rhodomyrtus tomentosa, assembly GCA_028455895.1. NCBI lineage: Eukaryota > Viridiplantae > Streptophyta > Magnoliopsida > Myrtales > Myrtaceae > Rhodomyrtus > Rhodomyrtus tomentosa. Next base: position 37,969,051 of record JAPCWY010000003.1, on the reverse strand, counting down.
ATATTAGACTATTCAACAAAATTGAATATGGTTTTTCTTTATTAGATCAATTAATATTTACAATATCAATTAATAAAGCCCACATAGTATATTAAAATATATTCAAACATTTAGGACTTAATTACTTTTTCTTGATAAATTGTAAGACTTAGGAAACATTTTTATCCTTTGTTTTTTAAGCCTGCTATTAGTTTTCAATTGTTTAAGCATGAATTTTTATCGCTAAGTATATGCAAGTGCAAGGACATTTACATTCTATTTCGTATGTCTTTCCCTTTTAAGAGAAGAGACTAAGGGAATGAGCTGTCTACTCCCCCCACTGAGCCTTCTCTTCGCTGCTTGAATGTGAACTCCTCTTGAAATTTCTTGGTCTCTACAGCTAAAGTAAAGAAATGAACTGATGCGCATCACAGCTCAATGTTAGAAAGGAAAAGAAAGATTGTGACAAATTTCTCGACGAAATCGAATGAAGGGCGAACCGAGCCTAGATCAGTAAGTCCTCCTAAGGGGATAATGACAAATGAGAAATCAAGTAAGATCTCGTCAGAGAGGCGAAAGGCGGCTTTTGCTGGCCGGAGGAGATTCCAAGAGCAGTAGGGAGCAAACTACTACTGGATCGAAGGATGTTATCGCTAGGAAGCGATTGTTTTAGTGAAAGATGTGAAACTTCGGCCACTTTGTTTTTTGGTGTAAAAACTAGCTGACGATATATCTGCAAATTCTAAGTGGCAAAGAAGTTTTGTTATTACTTGCAATCTCTGCAAACACTAAGATCCTGTAGTTTCAATTGCAAATTTTTGGCTGTACCGCTAAGGGTCACCAGATGAGGCTTTCAATTGCAAATTTTTGGTTTGCAATCTCTGCAAACACTAAGGGTCACCGGATATGGCTTTCACGAGGCCAATCGAATTCGATGACATAGGAGCATGAATCGGAAGCGTAGCATCATGGTTAGGGTAAATGATACAAATGATCCTTCAAACTTGGCCTAATGTAGTTCCTACACTTTTAATTTGTTTAATTGTGATCCCTGAATTATTGATAAATAATATCTGGGTTACTTTCCACACTTTGTGAAAATGAAACAAAAATGAAATGACTACATTGAAATATTTACCGGTAATTTAGGGATCGCATTGCGCAAATTAAAAGTGCAGAGATGGCATTGTACATGAATCAAAGTTTTGGGATATTTGTGTTATTGTCTCTTTCGGTTCAATGCTTGATAACACAATTTTTGTCAAGTACTCCTTCGGGGGCTAAAATCTTTAGGTATTCAATAAGAAACATTCGAAATCTCTCCAAAATGTGCAAATATTGGATTTGCTTGCCATTTTTCATTGCTCGATCTTATGATGTTTTCATCCTTTTTTCTAAATGGGATAAACACAACATACGATGTGGTCCTGAACTTTAAATGTGTTCAATGTGGTCCATGAACTTTAACACTATGTGCTTGAATTTTAACGTGTTTAATATGGTCTCTAGACTTCTTAAATTATAGAGACTAAATTAAACATATACGAAAAGCCTAGGAATTATATTAAATAAATTGAAAATTTATAGATTATGTTGAATAAATTTAAAATTATCGATCAAAATTCATAAAAACCATTTGTGTCAATTCTCCATTCCAAATCAAAATTCAAAACCTCGGGCACAAAGCTGAGTGCAGCGGACGCGGCAAAACAAGGCCTCGGACGACGGATGCACACTTTCTAAAGCCACTCTCCTTCGTCCAAAACTGCAATTTCCGTCTCGTTGGACAAGCTCCTCGTTCCGGCGGAACAAGCTCCCGTTCGCCTTTCGAATACCGTCGGCAGGTAATCACCGCTCGCTTTCTCCCAACTCGTGCATTCCCCTCCGATTTCTCGATTCTGATCAGAGCGGAACTCTGATCGTGCCTGCTTCTCCGTTGAAATTGATCTCCAAAGGCACCGATGGAAGAGAAGCGCCGTCGAATTGAACGGCAGGTTCGAGCCCAAGTATCGTCACCATCTGTCCAACCTGCTGATGCAGTCGTATGCGCAGGTGAATTCAATTTTTGCTTATTGCTTATGGTTGACCTAACATTGGAAGGTCGAGGCAGTCCCACGTGGATGTCAGCCTCCCCTATGCAGGTAGATTTTGTTTCTTTTCTTTATCTGCTTTTCACCGATATTTTTCTGTTCAGATCTTACCTTGTATGCATACGACCACGAACTCTTGGAGGTACATGAAGCGAAAACGGTACGGTAAAAGTTTAGGAGAGGGTTGAAACTAAGTTAACTTAGGAGTTCCGGAGGGGCTGGCAGGTAGCTTTAACCATAGGTTTTCCAATGTCTCATAAGAAAGAGCTCAACAAACTCTTGATAGAGTTTGATGGGACTGTCTGCACCTGGTAAGTTTGATAGAGCTCAACAAACTCGACAGCGAGAATGTGTGGTGAACAGATTTGGTGAATGTTTCAAGTAAGTTTTCACTTTCTTTTGGGTTAAATGTCTCTAGTAATTTCCTTCCAAGCCCCGGGATTATAGATTCAGGTGCAACTGACCACATGACACATTCACAAATCTGTTCACCACATATTCTCCCTATCCAAGTAGTAGGAAGATAGCTACTATTGATGGCTCGTTAACCACTGTGGCTGGAACTGGCAATATTGAGCTCACCCCATCCTTAACCTTAAAAAATGTCCTACATGTTCCTAGACTATCTAAAAACCTTGTTACTGTGGAAATACTCACGCAAGATTTACATTATAATGTAATATTTTACCATAGTCATTGTGTATTTTAGGACAAGGATTCAGGGAGGACGATTGGACATGCTAGAGAAAGGGGTGTACTCTACTGCCTTGAGACACCAGGCCAATCACATGCTACCAATGACAGTCTTTCTCAAACCAATAAAGAAAAAGTATTGCTTTACCATCGCCAACTTGGACATCCTTACTTTAGAGCAATCAGCATTTTGTTTCCTTCTTTGTTTCACGGCATACATGTTGAAGAGTTTCATTGTGAGGTGTGAGAGCTTGCTAAACACAAGCATGTACCATTTCCTTTAAGCAATAACAGAAGTCTCATTCCTTTTTATCTCATTCATAGTGATATTTGGGGTCCTTCTAATGTTCCTAATGTGTCTAGGGCTAGGTGATTTGTGTCATTCATTGATGATTGCACTCGCGTCACATGGATTTTTCTACTTAAGAATAAATCAGACGTTAACACTGTTCTTCCCAACTTCCTTTCCATGGTTAAAAATCAATTTGGAGTTAGTATCAAAAGATTCAGATCTAATAATGCTAGTGACTATTTTAACCAAATCCTAACCCCATTCTTTCAAAGGGAAGGAATCATACATGAGTCATCGTGTGTTCACACTCCACAACAAAACGGGGTAGCCGAATGGAAAAATGGTCATCTTCTTAATGTAACTAGAGCCTCTCTATTCCACTACAATGTGCCTAAATCTTTTTTGGGGGAAGCAGTCCTTACAGCAACTCATCTCATAAATCAGTTGCCTTCTAGAGTCTTAGGATTCAAGAGTCGAATGGATATCCTTTCCCAGTTCTACCCCAACTTAAAAACCACAAATAATCTTGTTCCTCAAATTTTCGGGTGTGTCATTTGTTCATATTCATGAACCATCTCGGGGTAAATTAGATCCTAGAGCACTCAAATGTTTATTTGTAGGATATTCCTCTACTCAAAAGGGCTATAAGTGCTATCACCCTCCTTCAAAAAGGTTCTATGTGTCCATTGATGTCACTTTTAATGAACATAAGTCTTATTTTTCCACACCTTATCTTCAGGGGGAGAATTCAATAATGGAAGATAAGAATGGGAAAGAGAATTTCTTTCTAGACCTAGAGTCCACTCCCAAACACTTATTTGTGTCAAACTCTGAACAACCTAAGCTTGTATCAACCTTTGGAATTGAAGAGTCTGTTTTAGAAGAACCTGTTTATGATCTTGAGCATGTGAGATTTGGCAAAGAAAAGGTGTACTCAAGGAAAAAGAATCTTGTTCCGAAATCAGTGCAAGTCCAAGACTCCAACCTAAGTTCTGGAAATGAGGTACAAATGACTAATCCTTCACTAATCGTATCTGATGTGCCCATAGAAAGTAATGATCTAGATCTTCGTATGGCAATTAGGAAAGGAACTAGAGAATGCACAAAGAAACACGTGTACCCCCTTACACAATTCTTGTCCTTTAAACACTTCTCCCCATCTCATAAAGCCTTCCTTGTGAGTTTAAATACCATTACCATTCCTAGTACCTTATCAGAGGCTTTATCCAATAAAGAGTGGAAACAAGCTATGAATTGGAGATAGAGGCATTAGAAAAGGATGGAACCTGGGGACTTGTGAGGTTACTAGAAAGGAAGAAACCTGTGGGTTACAAATGGGTCTATACGGTGAAGTATCGAGCAAATGGATCTTTAGAAAGGTACAAGGCAAGGTTGGTTACCGAGGGCTACACCCAGACTTACGGGATTGACTATCTAGAGACATTTGCTCCGGTTGCCAAAATGAATACTGTCAGAATCTTGCTATCTTTGGCGGCAAATTATTGCTGGGACCTACAACAGTTTGACGTTAAAAATACATTCCTACATGGTGAACTAGAAGAAGAAATTTATATGGAGGTTCCACCTGGTTATGAGAAGGTTTTAACTACTAATACCGTATGCAAGTTAAAAAGGGCCTTATATGGACTCAAACAGTCACCGCAAGCATGGTTTGGCATATTTGCGCGAGTCATGATTGGTATGGGTTACGGACAAAGTCAAGGAGACCATACACTGTTTGTTAAGCATTCATCGTCAGGGGGAGTCACGGCACTACTAGTCTATGTTGATGATATAATAGTGATCGGAAATGAAGAAAAAGAAAAACAACGTTTGAGTCAGTGCTTGGCCAAGGAATTCGAGATCAAGACTTTAGGAAGATTAAAATACTTCCTCGGCATTGAAGTTGCTCACTCTCAACAAGGCATTTTCATCTCTCAACAGAAATATGTTACGGATCTCCTTAAAGAAATAGGAATGGATGCATGTAAATTAGCAAGCACTCCAACAGATCCCAACAGTAAACTCGGGAATGCAAAAGAAGATGTTGCTGTAGATCGAGAGATGTATCAAATACTAGTAGGAAGACTAATCTACTTGTCTCATACAAGAACAGACACAGCATATGGAGTAAGCGTGATCAGCCAATTCATGCACAGTCCAAAGGAAGTCCACTTGCATGCAGCTTATCGTGTGCTACAATATTTAAAAGGGACACCGGGGAGAGGCATTGTATTCAGAAAAAATGATGGACTGATACTGGAAGCATACACCGATGATGATTATGCAGGGTCAGTGGCAGATAGAAGGTCAACCATAGGATATTGCACCTTCCTTGGTGGCAATCTTGTGACATAGAGGAGCAAAAAGCAGAATGTTGTGGCGCGGTCAAGTGCAGAAGCCGAGTTCCGTGCGATGGCACGAGGAATATGTGAATTATTTTGGTTGAAGATTATCCTAGAGGATTTGAAGATTAAATGGGATGGACCAATGAGACTCTACTGTGACAATAAATCAGCAATCAACATAGCACACAACCCTGTTCAACATGACTAAACCAAGCACATTGAAATAGACAGACACTTCATCAAAGAGAAGCTGGGCTGTGGGCTAATTTGTACACCATATGTATCAACACATGGTCAACTTGCTGATGCACTCACTAAAGGACTAAGCAGCTCAGCATTTCAGAATTGCATATCCAAGCTAGAAATGGAGAATGCCTATTCACCAACTTGAGGGGAATGCCTATTCACCAGCTCGAGGGGGAGTAAGGAAAATCGCAAAAGTAGGACGATTTCTTGTAAATAAGTTGATCTTTAATTCTAGGAATAGTCAATCTCTTTGATTCTAGTTCTGATTTCTACGAAGTTTGAAATCTCATAAATCAAGGGATTTATTCTAGGAAGTTTCCTACTTTGTAGAAAGTAGCTGTGTATATATTGGTTGTAAAAATTCTAAGCAATACAAAGCAAAATTCATACAATTCAATCTCTATTTTTCATCACCTATCTCTTTTCTGCATATATTCTGATAGCTTTAAATCTTGGCTAGACTGGGTGGAACATCTTTAACTAGTTTCCTGTCCTCTTTTACTATTAGTCAATTCTTGTGACTGGTGCGAGCTAGCACTGTTAACTGGTAGTCGCTTTGGAAATTTTTAAAGGTTGACATGCATTCCTTTTTGTATTCATAGATATTTCCTTAGTAGTATAACAAGCAATGATAAATTGTCTTCTAGTCTTCTGGGAATGCACCTGTTATTCCTTTTTATCTTCTATAGTAAAAAGCTTTGTCTAATAAACGCAATTATAGCATCTTTAGGATGTGCTGCTGTCAGCAATTCTTGGAGGTGCATTGAACCTTTGAGGATATTGTTAATATCCTTGCTGCTAGAAATGGTTTGCCCTATGCTAATGGACTTGACTGTTCATGGTTTAGGCTTGGTTTGTGCATGCCCTAATTTTAGTTCACTTCTTTTTGGTTTACATCTTGCTTGATGGGATAAATCGAAAGTGGGCACTCAACAAACACTCACAACTCAACTATATTTACAAAGGAAAAAGAGATCGAAGAAGGCTTTTTAATATTTTGTATTCACAATTGATTCACCTATATCGAAATGGTTATAAGGCAAGCCTTTATATAGGCATTTTACAAGACTCTTCAACTACAAAACTTCTCAACAAACTCATAAATAAGCTATCGTTCCAAGGAGATAGACTTGTAGGAATTTGCAAAACATTAAATCGTCCTAGAAATATGAAAAGACTCATTAAGAAACAACATCATATTAAAGACTATTGGAAAATGCTCCCAGTTGGTCAAACTTCGATATCGACAACTTTCGGATGAATTTGGTTTAATTTCATTTTCCAACAAAACTCCCCCTTAAACCAAATTCTCTTTCTCTTTTTGTAATAAAATCGTCTCAGCTTAAGATCGAATCCCTACTCGATTAGCTGCTTTTGATGCATGAGGTTGCACATGTCGACGTCCTCGATCCCTTAAAGACTAGTGTAGCTCATCATGGACTCATCATTTATCACTTCGATGAAAACGTGTTGTTGACTCATCAGCTTTTTCAATTCCGACATATAACCAGAATTGCAAGTGCGGTATGTTAGTTTTTCAATTTCGACAATCTCCATCATCCATGCACGACTCTCTTCTTCATCTTAGTGATGAAATTGGACGATGTTCTTCTCATCGTAAAATGTAACTGAGGATTATTCTCGATTGCTGTATCATCACTCGACTACAACGTCCTAGATGAAGTCCAATAAATGAAACACGAAAGACGATAACTTGATTGCCAACCGCTTCACCTTCTGCTGCAATATGGTTATGCGAGGATGGAAATTCGGGAGTCTGATCCTTTTAGCTTTTTCAAAGAACTCCATTTCTTCAAAAAAAGAAGTTAATCTTCTGGTCATTTTCATCACAGTTTTGGAGCTCACCTGAGTATTGATTCAGTAACTCCACCAGCCTGGCTATGCGGTACATTTTCTTCTCTTCTGGATACTCATCGAACTTGTTGCTCGGCAAGAATTTCATCAGCACTTGTGCTACGACAAACACATCATCGATGGACTCATCGATCCTGTGAAGCTGAGGGTGCGTGTTGAACAACTTTGTGTTTGGCTAAATACCATATGTATCTCTCATCATATCTAAAGATTGATGACCCTCTTCGACTTAAATGTCTGCGGACGCATTTTCAAGTAGCATGCCGAAATTTCCTAAACACAACTTAGAAAGTGAATGGCGCATCTTTTGCGCAACCTCCAAGTTTCCCATATCTACACATGTAGACAGCGGACTCAACATTGTCACTTCATCCGGCTTCTCTCCAGCTCTTCTCATCTCCTTAAACATCACTTTCTCATTTGCAGAATCACATTGAATATCAAGATCTTCTTGTATAGGATCATAGTCCAATTCACAAAGGCTCTCTAGACGAACGAATGAAAAATAGTAGTCCCGATCCTGTGTTGCGTTTTCATCTTCAGTAAGCGAAGAATCAATACATAGTTTAGTACCTTTGCCTTCGAGAAGAACTCTAGAATTGTCTTTACGCGAGTCTTGCTTCACTTCTTGAAGCACAACATTGCTACGATAGCTTGAAGCCTTCTCTGGCTTTCTCTGGTCCGAGGAACTTTTGCCTTCTCTAGACTAAGGTTCTTTCGCCTTCCCTTATATGAAGCTCTTTTCGCTTGAAACTCTATTAATCTAAATCTTTTTGCCTTTTTGTACTTGTTGATATATCTCATGTATGAGCTCTCACGTCTCCTTTGAAGTAGTGGCTTTCGGAACTTTCTCCAACACATAATCATCTATATACTGATAGATAACAAACAAAGCATATTGATATTTTGCTCTTACCTTCTCCAATGCATCTCTCTGATTTTCATTCAATGTGGCTTCGACATCTGGCTCTTCATAGTCGTTGTTGACAATCTCCCATAGACTATAAGCATCAAGAAACTCTTTCATCCTCGAAGCACAATTTTCAAAATTTCCTTTTAAAAGATGTCACGCCCCGAACCCTTCAAGCACGTGAACATCCCTGCAAGCAAACAACACATCTCCCGTTGTCCCAAGACCTACAAACAAGTCGAGAGATAATATATATACACATTAAACATGTGGAAGCGGTACTCAAATATATCCTCGTACAAAATATAAGTTAAGTGGGACCTAGATAGCATAATAACTGTCATACATCATAACATACTATTCGTACAAATACCGATTACTACAATCCGCTAGGCAAACTGGGCGACGGGGTAGTACACAAAAGAGTTCCTCATGACATCCAAAAGAACAAGGTCGGGTCGCCTCCAAAAGATCAAGCCAACGAACTGCAATATTAAGATGAATTGTCGGTATCTTCGGCATCCTCCGTCGGCTCATACTCGGAGAAGGTCTCTGATAGAACCTTGATAGAATCCTCCATGGTTGCCTCATGAGACGGCTTCGTAAGATCCTCCTCGGTCGCCTCCAGGACGATGACCCCATCCTCCTCCACAGTAAAGTCCAGCGTCGGGGTCTTCACCGGCCCGTTCCTAAAACCAACTACAGACCCCTCTGGTTACTCTTACTCTCCAACAGTCTGGCACCAATCAGGGATAACTCCCTGGGGTACCTCGTGGGGCTTTAGTGGCTCAATCGACTCATCTCCGACCTTCTTAAATCATGCCTCGAATCTATGAGGCAGTCCGGACTACCCTCGTCGACTCACACAACCGTACACTTTCTCACATAAATGTTCCCTTGACTATCTGGGAACTCATCAAAATATATCGTCTTCTCCTTTGGATCCCCAAAACGAATAGGCCACATAGCTAAGGTCTAGGATCTGTAAAAATAGGGGTCCCCAAAGGGGTGAGATACACGTCTCAGTAAAAGAGTACTAACCCTAGGTCAAGCTGATCGTCCACTCAAGCAGTCATCTATTCTAAAATTTCAAACTCATAATCATACAGGCACAAACAAATAAAGATAATGACACACAGATAATGGGCATGCAACTATGATACCATGTCACACTCATATGATCATGCACACCCCATCCTGCCACTTCACCACAATCACCTCTTTCTGCCTGCCTCATTTTCCAGCCCGTGATTAGATTGCATCAAGCTCGATCCGCATAAATGTATCAAACCGTCATTGACAACCCAGGTAAACGCATCAGGTTCCAATGAATCTCCAGGCCAATAACATCACCTCATATCTTCGTCCCGCGATTAGATCGCATTAGGACCGTGACTATCTTAGCTCCATGATTAGATCGCATCAGGGTACCACATAACATCAACTACACCCTGTGATTAGATCGCATTAGGGTATCCATCTCCCACCCCGCATTTCATACGCCTCAAGGCCTCGCCATGTCATGCTCGTGCCATGATTTTCAACTCATTTTCCATACATGACGACATGTGCAATTCAGGCACAATTCAAAGACTCATGGCATGCAAGGCAATCAAGTGACACACACACATGACGGATAATTCAAGCATAAGCAATGGCACACATAAATCCCCTATACAATCTTAGGACATTCCGAGAATAATCCCCTTGAAAACTCTCGCAAATCATTCAATTTATCGCTTGACTCGCCCAATTGAGTCCAATCTTCCTATCCTAAGTTTAAGATTCCCTTACCTTGTGGTTGATAACACCAAAATTCACTTCTTGGATCCTCACAATCTTTATTCCAAGGGTCCAAGACAATCCTCATCGCGCAACCTAGGAATTTCAATCAATTAGTCAATTTCCTTATCCAAATCCTCAATCCATGAACCATAATCGTCATCATCTTAGCATGCCTTAAACATCAATTTGAGTATCATAATCCATAGTCATCAGCTCCAACAGAACCGGACTTGCACAGAACCGAACCGATTCATTTCGGTTCTGTGTAAACTGTGTACAATCCATCCCAAATCAACTCCAAATCCATCATTTAATCATTATCCTACCTCTTAACATGTCTATCTAAGGGTCCAAGGGTCTTACCGAGGGTTTGAAGTTGCGTCGTCGCCAGAAACCCGTCTGAAGTTGCCGGATCGTCCAAGGTCAGTACCGGCAGTTTCTGTTCCAAGTTCACAAGACCGTTTCAAGGTCAAAACTTCTTCAAATCACTCTCAACTTTTTATCACAGATTCATATACATGTTTTCTAGATCTCCACAAAATTTGGCCTAAAAAATCCAACATTTCGGCCTTCAAAAGGGTTAGAAACCAAACCTACCTCAAGTTGGATCAGATTCTGTCGGCTCTCGGGAAAATGCTTGGCCGGAGCTCCTCGGTGGTCCAAATGGCTCACTTCCAGTTCGAGAAGGACAGCAAGACGTAGGGCTAGGTCGATATGGTCTGCCGGAGGTCAAGCGGTGGCCAGAGGACGGCTTCTTGGGCTGTGAACAGTTGTGGCAAGTCTGGTCGTCAGGCGGCAGATTGAAGAGGAAGGAGAAGATGGTTTTCGGTGGTTCTTGAGGGAGTATGGCCGCCCAAATGAGGTGAGGAGAGAGAGAAGAAAGCCTTATATTCAACTCACAAGTCAATGGTTTGAATGGTAGTTGAATAAAGTTGGACATGATCACTCTTGCTTGATCTTGTGACACTTGTCCCACTTGTCCCACTTATCATTCCAATTCAATTCAATGGCCCATATCCCTTCAAATTTTTGGAGGCCTTGGGGTGGATTTAATGACTAAATTGCCCTTCTTCAAATACATGGGCAAGGCTTTAAGCTTGAGGGGAAAAATAGTAATTTTACCCCCGACGTTCAGAACGTCGTTTTTCTCGCTCCCAAACTCTTCGATAGGGCAATGGCCAATCCGAATAACGTTGGAATTCTTGATTCTCCATTTCAAATTTTTCAAGACTCGTTTCTGATGGTTTCCTCCATCAGACGTGGTTCCAACCTATCTCGAATCAACGGGTGGCTTTTGCAGACTTTACTCGTATCGACCCTGTGATTCTCATCACATTTAGGGCTCGTCAATTGGTGGAGGCTTTGGTTGTCATGTAATTGTGAGGGTTTATCACTAGTCCCTTTGGTCTCGATCATCACTGTCTAATTAAGGAAAATTTTTGCAAATCATACATTGGTTAAGCGGCATCACCCGTGCTCCAATCGTATGACACTCGCAAGACATTCCTTAATTATTTTTAGATCGGCCTTTTGTGGCTCTAAATATCCCCTCGACAATCCTTATGGTTAAAGCGTCAACTCCTATCTGAATTCCCTAAGTCCACGTACCATGTCTCGCGTTAGCCTTTTCCTTTTGGTCAGTCTACTCGAATTGATCAGATTCGAGCGAGATATGATTGAAATGCATCTCTAGATTCATTACTCATTAATGAGTCTGAAATTGACTGGAAATCAGAATGTCACAAAAGATCAACGTATTAAAGAGGAAGCGAATTGCTTGTTAAGGCCATGATAATAGACTGTAGGCTCTGATACCAATTTGATGGGATAAATCGAAAGTGGACACTTAACAAACACTCACAACTCAACTATATTCACAATGGAAAAGGAGATCAAAGATGGCTTAATAATCTATATTCACAAAGGAAAATGAGATCAAAGATAGCTTAATATTCTGTATTCACAATCAATTCACTTATACCGAAATGTTACAACGCAAGCCTTTATATAGTCATTCTACAAGATTCTTCAACTACATGACTTCTCAACAAACGTATAAATAATCTACCGTTCCAAGGAGATAGACTTCTAGGAACTTGCAAAACATTAGCTAGTCCTAGAAATATGAAAAGACTCATTGAGAAATAACATCATATTAAAGACTATCAGAAAATTCTTTAGGTTGGTCAAACTTCGATATCGACAACTTTTGGATGAATTTGGTTTAATTTCATTTTCCAACAAAACTCCCCCTTAAATCAAATTCTCTTTCTCTTCTTGTAATAAAATCATCTCAGCGTAAGATCGAATCCCTGCTCGATCAGTTGTTTTTGATGCATGAGGTTGCACATGTCGACGTCCTCGATCCCTTGAATAATAGCTCATCATGGACTCATCACTCATCACTTCGATGAACACGTGCTGTTGACTCATCAGTTATTTCAATTGCAACATATAATCTGAATTGCAAGCATATTCTATTAGTTTTTCAATTTCGACAATCTCCATCATCCAACGCACGACTCTCTCCATCTTAGTGATGAAATTGGACGCTATTCTTCTCATCGAAAAATGTAACTGAGGATTATTCTTGATTGCTGTATCATTACCTGACTTACAACGTCCTCGATGAAGTCCCATATGTTGTAATACTAACGCGAAAACTACCAGGATCTTGCAAATACGTCAACACGAAAACCTAAAGAAAATAACGAAGAACGATAAAGGACACCAAATATAACGTGGTTCGGTCCGAATGTCGGTACTTACATCCATGGGGAGAGCCAATAAGAACAATCCACTATAATCGGATAATCGAATGTACAATCACTTAATACGCTTGTGTTTCCCAAACCTAGATTATACCCAAACCCAAGTATTTATAGATAAAATAACTTGATTGGATATAATAAACAATGAAAAATTTTCAGTCGTCACAAGAATTCATGCGTAGACGTCATTCATTTGTGGCAATAAGATTTAGTTCGACATTATCTTTTAGTGTCGAATACTTCCTAACACTAAACCGTATGTTTTTGCGCCTTCCAAGTATCTCGAAACCTAATTGAGGAAAACCACACTTTGTATAGAGGTAATGTCCTTCAAACATGTTTCTGATTGATGGATGGAGATCAGCTGCTTTTTAAATTGAGTAACATTCACACGTAGGTGATGTTTTAATCAACCATAGAGGAAAATACAGCCTCAACGGGCTTCAATGAGGTCAAGAACATACTTTTATAACTATAGCCTCTTCCATGGGAGGTTAATTCCAAGTGAATCAACCATGTTAATATGCACGTATGAGTTGTTTTAAAACAATTTCATATCAGAGTAATGTTTGGCTTAACTTTTGAATAAAGATGAGTCCAATTGAATATGTTGACGAGCTCATACTTAGACTATTTCTTGGCGATCTTATCAGGTTTAGATATTGGACTTCTACTGTACACTCACTAAAAAATGATATCAAAGCCGATGGGTCAATTAGTGGGCCCACAATCTATTTTAGTGTCTTTTTAATGTCTAAAGGAAAGAATATGGTGACCAACGCGGTGAGCATAACAGTGTAGCGATGCGAGCCTGATACCAGACTTCATGGTTGAGTTTGGAGAAAGAGACCAAGGATGAAGTTTGGTGTCGATAAAAATTCAAGTTGAGATTTTCTTGGCTCAAAATGATACCTGAGTTAAGAAGGAGCAAGACCTAATACTAAGCTCACACATTAGGGGGAGATTGTTAAGATGCACATGTACATTATCTTAGAAGTCTCACATCGAGTAAGTGGTGTAAATGAAAGTGAGCCCAACTAGAAATCTTGACAGGCTCAAACTCGGGCTTCCTTTTAGCAATCTTCCCAAGTCAAGGTCTCGGGCTTCTTATATGCACTCATTAATAAATGCTATCAAAGTCGATGGTTGATTGGTCGGCCTACAATCTATTTCAATGTTTGGTGAGTCTCTCATGGAATAAATCTCTTGATCAACGTGTTTTTCGGGCGGTGGGCATAACGGCGTAATGCATGGGTAATGGCTAATGGTAGATTTCATGGTTCCATCTAAAGAAAGAGATTATGGATGAAGTTGGGCATAGGATTCAAGTTAAGATATATTGATTTAGAATAATACTTGAATTATGTGGGAGCTAGACCTAACACTAAGCTTATACGTAAGGGGAAGATTATTGAGATGCATGTATGAGTTGTCTTAGAGAAGTCCCATATTAGGTAAATAGTATGATATTGAGCAATTAATATATATATCCAAATTGACTCATAACTCATTGAATTAAGCTTTTGATTGAATGTGAGTGTAATTGGATATGTGAACGAGCTTAGACTCCCTCTTGACGATCTTCCCGGATGAAGGTATTGAGCTTCTATTGTGTGCTATCTAACAAACCTGTTTGATTCTTTCTACACCTATCTTATGGTTCTATCTCGTGCAAGTTGTTGCATGCATCCCGTACAAGGGTGAACCCACAATCACTTTTTATATTCATATGATTCGCCATGTACTCAATTATACATTTGTTTGGATGAGCATCCACTCAATTGCATTCTAGTTCGGGCTATATTTTCTCTATCCTAACTAATGGAAACTTTTTCCAGCTATACCTTTAATTGATGGATCACGAATTATACTTTTCATGCACATACAAACTAAACCAAATATAATGCAACATGATATCTGTACTTGTAGTGCATCAATAAAAAGAAAATAGATTTTTGTTTGCCAAAACAAGGCAGGGAAATATGAACTAGGTGATGATTTTTCTTTTTCTCGATTTTTCTTTTTTTAGACGGTGTAAAATAATTAGCGTTATGTTAACACAAAAAATGACCAACTTTTGGTTGTTATTAGCAAGTATCGAACCTAGCTGATAAGAGCAGAGTTTGGTTAATATTGAATAGAGTTACCAACAATTTGAAGGGAATCGGCAACTTGGCAGTGAAGTACCGACACGAAGAAGTCACCGACGTGAAGATAACCAGTGGTTGGTTACAACTTATCCATAACTTCTGACAACCACCGTTGTAAAGATAACCGTCGGTTGGTTACGCCTTATCCATTCATGCAATAGATTTCGCTTACCGCCAGGGAGTTATTTTTTCTATTTTATTAACTGCCATGTGTAACCGCTGTTTGTAATGGTTATGAATACCCCAAGATTTCTTCATAAGTTTTCTTCAATCAATGACAGAATTCAACTTTCTTTAATTTTATATCTTCACTTTCTGCAATTTTTTTTTTTTTTTTTGCAATTCTACATTCGTATACCTTTCAATTCCCACACTTTAGCTGTAGTTTTCATTACTTCATCATCGATTAACATCGTATCTCTCTATCATTTCACTTTGTCGTTGATTAAGTTCCATAAACATAAGCACGCAGGATCTGATGGTAAGAAATTAAAATGTTTTAAAAATGAAATTAAAATGTTTTAAAAATATCGTCTCTTTAAACGACGAGTGTAGTATGCGCGATGACTTGCAGAAAAACAAAAATAAATGCTTAATAATTCAAAAAGGGTTTCTAATATGAAGAGTAAAATATAAACACTGACTAGAACTGTAAGGATCACAAGAATGAGAAGTATTAATTATTGTTGTTTAAAAAAAGTATGATAGAGCTGTTCAACAGATATATCTAGAAAACAATCACAATAATCAATGAATTCAATTACAAATTCTATGCAATACTGTATTAAAAATATCGAAGAGACATTGATATGGATATGAAGACAAATATTAAATATAAAAAGAAATAAGATTCTCAGCATATGATAAGAGAAGGGAGAAGGGATTCAATGAATTTTACGACATCAGAGCCCGTCGTTGAATAGTGCAATAAGTGTGGGATATGGACCACCTGTAGAAGGCTCGGCCTTCCGATTCTGGGGTATACACAGTATAGACTGCAACAAAGTAAAATGAACTCTGCCTTAAACACCACAGGTGGTAAAACTTGCCGATTGTGGGTCTAATAGGCCAAATATGGAAATATGTACTTTTATTGAATGAGAGTGAAAATTTACACAAGAAATACCAAAAAGATCAACAAATCTATGCATACAAGTCCAAAAATTTAAATATCCAGGATAAACACCACAAGTAGATTTGGGAGTAGAAAAGTGGGTAGGTAAGAAAGCTTACTGGATCTGGTTCCAAGAAGGGGGTAGAAAAAGTGCTCCAAAATGGGTAGTCCGATTTTGAAAGTATAAGACCCTAAGCTATGTAACATGGACACGCCTACTGGGAGAATTTTTGCGTGTCGGACACGGGGGACCTCTTGTCCGGATGGCCAACAAAAAAAGACGGGCGTATTCGGCGCGGCGGTATGTCCGGGACACGTCCGGCTGGTAAAAAAAAATATATTTTTAAAATATGATGTGATCTTATAGCCAGAACAGTTAGAACTAGATTTGGAAGGAGTATAAGAAGCATCGAATTGTTTACAAAAATCACATAATCAGTGATTTTTCATTCTTAAGTTGTTTCTGCAACTTAATATTGTTACACAATTGGGATCTTGTCTTATAAATATAAGCTATAAGTTCTTTGTATGAGAGTGTATCAAAAGGAATTATTTCTCCGAATTTTTCTCGAATTCTATTGCGAACTTGATTACCTATCAAAAGAGGTAATCCAGCAAGAAATTTCTCTTTCCAAAATGGTTGATTGCAGTCTAGTCGGAGAAGGACTCTTTGTATAAATAGATCTTTGTATTCTCTAAATTCACCAAGGGATCTACATTTCATATTAGAAAGGAGAACTCGATTTTGATCTCGGATTATGGAAGGATCACCTATGAAATGTTGAGATATTAAATATTTAAGAGTAGAAACGACATCTTGGGCCATTTGACCATAATCATCAAACACAGTTTATCCATCTTCGTCAATTTTTACCGCGTTTATGATTTGGTCAAGTTGGTCTTCAGCGAGATAATTATCCCACCAGCCTTTGAGACTACCAGTGAAACCATCAATTATCATATGAGCAGCTTGCTGATCTATGGTGTCAAGAAAAGTTCTATGAGTAGCTTGCTGATCTATGGTGTCGGGAATAGTTCTGTAGGTGGTGCCTAACATCACCATTTGACTTGAAATTTGAATAAGATTATGACCAGAAATTCCATCTATATTCCATTCAAAGATAGATTCTGCAGAATATCTATTTTGAGGTCTTTGGAAGTTTCTTCAAAATGAATATCAGGAGGAGTAGCCCTAGAGTAATATAATTTATGAGGTTCTCTCCAAGAAATTCTATTTATTTCGGGAATTTCCATTTTGTCAAGAGTAGCAAGTTGATGATCTTGAGAAATTGATTGGTCATTCTTAAGATTAAGAGTTCCAATTTTTAAAGGTTTATTTGTGACGTTCTGATTTTCTTGTCATTTCGAGACTTATCAATGAGAATGTATCCAACGATGTATTTCAGTCTTATCTCGCTCGGACTTGATCAATCTCGAGTTAACTGACCAAAAGGAAAAAACTAACGCAAGACAAGGTACGTAGACCTAGGAGACTCGAATAGGAAATGGCACTTTGGCCATAAAGAATGCCGATGGAGTATTTAGAACCATTAAAGGCCGATCTAAGAACAATTAAGGAATGCATTGCCAACGTTATATGATTGGAGCGTGGGTGATGTTGCTTAACCAATGTATAATTTGCAAAATTTTCCTAAATCAAACGATGACGATCGCGATCGTCGAAACGAGGAATAGACCCGCGCAATTACATAACAACCAAAGTCGCCATGAACTGACGAGCCCTAAGTGTGATGAGAATCACAGAGTCGATACGCGTAATGTCTGCAAAATCCGCCCGTTAGTTTGGGATAGTCTGAAATTACATTTGATAGAGAAATGACCCAAATACGAGTCTCGAAATTGGAAAACCAAGAATTTCAATATTTTAATCGAATTGGACGTCGCCTCATCGAAGTAAATTTGAATTGGAAAAAATGACGTTTCGGACAACGAGGACAAAATTATCATTTTGCCCCTCAATATTTGACTTTGTCTTAATAAAGGAAGGAGGGCATTTTGGTCATTGACCTATCCCCCAAGGCTGCCGAAAATTGAAAGAAATAATGGCCATTGGATGATAAAATGATGGATATGAGGACAAGTGTCAATAGATGGTGGTTTGGCATTAATTGCTTAAATTTTAACCTACCATTCTTACTAGTTGACTATCAAGATTGATGTATAGCCATCTTCTTCTTCTCTTCAGTCAAAACACCCCCTCCACCGTCTCCTTCTTCCTCTTCTTCTTCGTTTCTTCTTCTTCTGCATGCTGCTCCGCCCAACCAGGATTCACCGCCGGCTTCGCTCCACTCGACGGCCCTCCCCGGCGACCTTCTGACTTCGCGTCGACCACCAGCTCCTAGTTCAACCTCTTCCCGATGACCTCTAAGTGGAAGCTCGGCCATTGGACATCGGTGGAGCTCCGGCCAGCCATTCTCTCGAAAGTGGATAGATTTCGACGCAGCAGAGAGTAAGTCTTCGTTCGGCCTCCGTAAGACCTCGTTTGGCTTCAAACTTTCGATAAAATTTTGTAGGCATGTAGTAAACTTGTATACTGAGCTGAGGTAGCAAATTGGTTAGACTTTGATGGAGATTTGATGATGAAATGGTGTTGCTTCCGATGGATAGAATCTGACCGGTGGTAGGCTTGAGAAAACTAGCGTTGATCTTGGACTTCCAGACATCGAGTCACCACAAAATTTTCGATGAGGCCCTATTATTCATAGAAATATATGATAGCAAGTAGATTAAGGGATAAATTAAGGTTTAAGGATGATTTATGGGCTGATTGGTTGAGTATAGGGCAGAACCGAAATCACTTTGTTTAGGTTTGAGCAATCCAAGTTATTGAGGGTTGTTCGGGATATCGCCATGTCTTAATTTCGTAGTTGAGATGTACTAGGACGTCAATTGATATGTTATTGAGGTGTATGCCCCGTGATTTGACGAATTGGACGAGAAAATTGACGAATTGGATGAATTTCATTAGGTTGTACGACTGACTTGTTCTTGGACTATTAGAACCGAATTATTGAAGTGCTTAGGAGGAGATATTTGTTGAATTAAGCCTAAGCTAAGGAGTCCCTAAACCTTGGTTAAAAGGATAGGCCTCTACTGGATGAATTAGGTTTGAATTGAGTGAATTTTCATGAATTTATCATGTGATTGTTCAATGTCAGTCGTTGTGGTTTGGCGAATGCGAGTATGCTTGTTTAATTCACATGCCTTGTGTTGAATGTCATTTTGTGAGTGATGAATTTTATTGAACCGCGTGCTATAGACTCTTAGCTCGATGAATGAGCTTGTACTTGATCATGAAGTCGTGAAATAGAGGGGAATTTGGCATGTTTGAGAACTTCAATACCCTGACGTGTTTAACGCGGGGTTGTGATGGCTAATATCCTAATGCGTTGAGACATGGGATGAGAATTTATATATGTCGACACAGGCTTGGAATGGCATTAAAAACCTGATACGTTTAATGCGGGTTCATGTTTATAATGGTCTGAGGCGTAATGACGCGAACCAAGCCTGAGGCGTTTAGACGTAGGTGAGAATTATGAGACAATTCTGAAGGATGGAATATACGATTTAACCTTGTGTTTACATTCCTGACTTAAGTTATAAGTTATGTTTATATGCTCGTATGATAATCAACTACTTGTTTTTATATGGCATGTTATGACTGATGATTGCCTTATATTGATGAGAGTGTTCTTGTTCATTGTCTACATTCATCTGGGTGTACTGTCAGCTTGACCTAGAGTTAGGGCTTATCTTACTGAGATGTAAATCTCACCCCGTCGTGGGACCTTACTTTTCAGACCCCAAACCTTGAAGATGCTACCGACATCTTTAGGCGATCCGAAAGAAATGACCACCTATTTTGATGAGTTTTCTGACGGTCGGGGTACAGTTTATGTGAGGAAGTGTACAGTCATTTGGGTCGATGAGGGAGGTAAAGACTAGAAACCACATAGGTTCGAAACCAGGTTCCTTAGGGTTGGTGAGGTCACTACCGATCCGCTGAAGTCCAAGGAGATACCTCGAGGAGTCATACCTAGCTGATGTCATCCTACACGATAAAACCATCATCATCTTAAATCTTATCATCTTGCCATTTTAGGAAGGTATTATAAGCTTGATTTGGCCTAGTATTTCGTCCCGTAGGTCCGTTTGAGTGAGCAAAGGTCAGATTAAAGCAGAATCTGACCAGTTTTGGGAAAGGGGCTGTTTCATGGGCCTAAAGGTTTCAAGTGGGTCCAAATTTTCGGTGAGCTATTCTACACTCATAGTAATAAGGTTTGTTGAGATGGGGTTGCAAGTTTACTTTAGTTTTGATGGGTTTTCATGGCTGAAATGAAGTGATTTATGTGGAGCAAAATCTGAGCACCGAGAGAAACTGGGTTGATTGGAAGCTGCTGAGGTGCTATTTTGCTTCCCAATTCTCGGTAAACCTATTAAAAATGTAGAATAAGATTTTTTCAAGTTGATTTCATGATGAATTGACGTTTAGAGTTGGAATTGTGGGCTGTTATGCATGATTCGTTGACGACCAATTCTGCCCTATTAAGGTTTTATGGAAGCTGAGCACTTTGAGGCTTAGAAAAGGTGTCGTATTGTTGTTAAATGATCGTTAAGGCACCCTAGGATGTCAATTGATATGTTGATAGGGTGTGTACTTGGTGGATTAGAGATTGGAAGAGTTTTAAAGGCTGTTGAGGTGAAAAAGGTGAAAGGGCGACCAATCTGTCTATAATGCGCATCGGTTTTGAATTGAGTCGTTCTAAGTCGTCTAGTATCCGTATCAAGCTCCGTTTTTGCCCACACGTCCGTAAGACAATTAAGTATAAGATTCTGAAGTTTGTTTTTATAAAACTTCAAAGGAGCAATGTCAGTTTATCTGTGATTGAATCTGGTCGTGGAGCCTATGAAAGGGAAGATTTAGTAGAATGATATCTATGGTGATTTGCTTTGATAGAATGACCCTTGGCATGCTTAGAGGCATTGATTTAACACTATAACGACTTGAGAATAAGGTGTTGTGTGTAAAATTGAGATGTATGTGCAAGGAAATTGAGAATTGAATGAGTTTTGATGTGGAATTGATGAAATTCTCTAGGACCGTGCGTGATCCTTGTTGGCCGAGAGCTTGCCGAGCTAGGTAGCTCATTTGGATGGAATATGCTAGCTTGCTTAAAGAGGTAAGTGATTCCTAAACTTTTACTTTAATGCTAGGACATTGTTGGATGAGTTATTGAATGAATTGAATGACTAGTGAATTTTATGAAATAAATTGTGAGTATTGTGATGGCATTGTGAATCCATTGAGGAAATGTGGATGATTTCGATTGGTCTGTGACTCGGTGGTATTGGAGGGTGGTGAATTTGAATGAGAATAAGAATGTCGATTGGCTTATGGCCCCGGTGGCATTGAATGGCTGTAAGCCTTGAGAGTATCGATTGACCTATGACCCCAGTGGTAAGTGGACATCGATTGGCCTGCGGCCCCAGTGATATCAGATGTCAAGAGTGTCAGTGCAGTATGTGGGTGGATGAGAAAGTAGTGGCAAGAGTGCCAGAGGAGTATGTGGTTGGATGAGAAAGTGGTGGCAGTTGTGCATCAAATTGCTTGTACTTGTACTTTGAGCTTCAGACTCTAATGTTGAATGTGGATTGGTTGTACTATTTTTCTATGCTTGGCTATTGATATAGTTATTGATGAATGCTTGCATCCGATATCCTTATCAAAAAAAAAATGCTTGCATCCGATAGCATTGTGTGTGGTCTGGGGGGAACTGGTGTTTAGGTCTAGGTTTAGGTTTCACTTATTGAGATTTATAGCTCACCCCAGTGGGGGATTTCCTTTTTCAGGTTCCAGGCGATGAAAATCCGAGCTTGCCAACGATCGATATTCGAGGAAGTGATTGTAGGAAATGGACTTACACTTTTGTGTCTTAAGGGATTTCATGTTACCTTATAGTTAGTTATTATAAGAAGACGTACCTTATGTCCTGAGTCACCTTATTATGATTTTGTTTGGAGCAGTTTGTGGCTTCCGTAACCTTGTTTCCTTCTGAGTCATGATATGGTTGGCCGAGGGATCCTAGGAGATAATTGAAGATCAACGGCCTGGTGGGATGTACGTGTGCTCGACGGGTTAGGGGCGTGACTAGACCTCTGGAGACTCATTAGAGTTAGGTATGAAATGCATAACATATGAATTGGCGCATGTAGTTGACATATGGCATCGGCATGATTGTGCAGTTTTGCGAAGGTCAAGCTCTGTACTTAGCGCTAGGAGTCATTCTTGAATTTCGACTTGTTGAGTAAATAAGTATAGCTAGTTATGGTGAGTTGTCGAAGTGAGTGGAATTGGAGTGTAGCCGTGACTCCCTGATTGACTCATCCTTGGAAAAGACTGTGTGGACGATTGTCTTGTAGTGATTGTGCTTTTAAGGTGTAATTTAGTATTACTGGACTTGACTAGATGAGTAAGTTACTAATTTCATGATGGAATTATAGTTGTCCAGGTGTTGTAAGTGTAGACCATAATGAGCAATCCTCCGAGAAGGCCTGGAAAACCCAGGAACGAAGCTTCTAGCTCGAGACCGCCTGTGGTGAAAGACCCAAGGATGGATGGAGTGCTGAGAGGACTAGAAAGAATTGGCGATCTCATTAATAGGATGACTCAAGACAGGGATGCTACCATTGCTCAAGCTCTAGGAGCTACTATAGCTGTTGTCAACGCCAATAACGGCAACAATGGAGTAAATGGGAACAACGACGACAATGACTAGGGTAATGAAATAGGTAATGCCTAGGAAGAAGGTGTTGTGGTTAGGCAAATGGGGCAACTTGTCGAGCAGTTTATTAAACTGAAGCCAACCCAGTTCGACGAGACTGTTGACCCTGAATTGGCATCAAGGCGGACAGAGAAGCTTGAAAAAGCTTTTGGAGTCTTGAGATGCACCGACGAGGAGAAGGTGCTACTGGCAGTGCACCAGCTGGAAGTTACCGCTAACGATTGGTGGAGTGCGACCGAGAACGGAGTATTTTTGGAAGAAACTACCTTGACTTTGAATGTTTTTACCACGGCGTTTAATGACAAGTATTTCTCCGTAATGGTGTGCAAGAGGAAACAAGTGAAATTTCTGCAGTTACGCCAAAATCATCTAACAGTGGATCAATATGAAGCTGAATTCGCTAGATTATCGAGGTATGCGCCCATATCAATGGAGGATCCGCTGGAAAAGGCGCGAAGATTTCAAGATGGATTAAGACTCGAGCTTCGCGATCAGACGATGGCTCTGAACTTGAGAACTTACAATGAAATTTATGAACGGGGACAGATGATCGAAATGGATATGAAGGAGAGGGCGGCCGCATCTAGATCACGGTTCAGCTCATTCAGAGATAATCGCCAAACCGGTAAAAGACTTATGACTGGAAATAGACGATTTGTCCCTCCAGTGAGGAAGAATATAGGGAAGCCGCCACATCAAGAAAACTGGAACCGTCGCCTCTGTGGCAGGAGACATGGTAACGGACCATGTTCGGTTAGGACCAGAGCGTGCTTCAAGTGTGGTAGATGGGCCATCAAATGAAAACTTGCCCCAATCAAA
Organism: Rhodomyrtus tomentosa; assembly: GCA_028455895.1. Lineage (NCBI taxonomy): Eukaryota > Viridiplantae > Streptophyta > Magnoliopsida > Myrtales > Myrtaceae > Rhodomyrtus > Rhodomyrtus tomentosa. Next base: position 37,945,173 of record JAPCWY010000003.1, on the reverse strand, counting down.
CTCTAGTGACTAGACCTCAAGGGCAACGACCACAGGCAGAACCATCAACTACCGTTCCCTAGAACGATCTGAACCAACCCCCAGCTCAAGGAAGCGTTTATGTTGTGGCGTGCAGGGAAGCGGAAGAAGCGCCTGGTATGGTCACATGTATGATTTATTTATGTGACCAAGCCGCTTATGCGTTGTTTGATCCTGGCGCTTTACACTCTTTCGTGTCTGCTTAATTTGTTGATTTGGTCAATATGAAGTTGAAACTGTTGAGCGCGATATTGCATGTTACCACTCCGTTAAAGGATAATGTGTTGGTTTCATTAGGCTGTGCGGACTGTAAGATAGTAATTGGTAGTAGCGAAGAGAGTATAGACTTGGCTGTGTTGCCCATGTACGATTTTGATGTGATCATATGAATTGATTGTTTTGGTAAGCAAAGGGCAGTAGTCGATTGTAGTAGCAGAGTAATCCGTTTTTATCCGGATGGCCGCCCTAATTTTGAATTTGTAGGAAGTCGAAGAGGAACCTCGATTCCTTTAGTCTTATCGTTGGAAGCGACAAAGCTGATGATCGAAGGATGTCAAGCTTACTTAGTCGCGGTAATGGATACGATTGCTGTGGAACCTAAATTAGAAAATATTCTGGTAGTGCGTGAATTTCTCGATGTCTTTCCTCAAGAATTGTCAGGATTGCCACCGGAGCAAGAAATTGAATTTGTGATCGAGTTAGCTCTCGGAATAGAGCCAATCTCGAAGGCACCTTATAGGATGTCCTTATCGGAGTTGAAAGAGTTAAAGGTGCAAATGCGAGAGTTGCTAGATAAATGATTTATTCGATCGAGTGTTTCACCGTGGGGAGCAACAGTGTTGTTTGTAAGGAGAAAGGATGGATCATTACGCTTGTGTATTGGCTATAGACAATTAAATCAAGTAACTGTAAAGAATAATTATCCACTGCTAAGGATTGATGATTTATTTGATTAGTTGCAAGGAGTTTTTGTGTTCTCTAAAATAGAATTGAGGACCGGCTATCATCAGTTGATGATTAAGAAAGATGATATACCGAAAACGGCTTTTAGGACAAGGTATGGTCACTATGAGTTCACCATTATGCCTTTTGGATTGACTAATGCTCCAGCTGCATTTATCGATTTAATGCATCGAGTGTTCAAGGAATTCTTGGATAGATTCGTTATAATCTTCATCGATGATGTTCTAATCTACTCAAAGAGTAACGAAGAGCATGAAAGACATCTGAGAATCGTCTTACAGACTTTGAGAGAGCACTCACTTTACGTTAAATTTAGCAAATGCGAGTTTTGACTGAATAAGGTGGCATTCCTTGGCCATGTGGTATCTAGAGAAGGATTTGCTGTAGACCCTGCGAAGATTGAAGCCATTATGAACTGGCCTAGACCAACTACGATTATGGAAGTCCGGAGTTTCCTAGGACTAGCCGGTTATTACTGACGCTTTATGGAGAAGTTTTCATCCATAGCCATTCCATTGACGAGATTGACTAAGAAAAAAATGAAGTTCGAGTGGACGGATAAATGTGAAAGGAGTTTTCAAGAGCTGAAGCATCGGTTGACGACCGCACCAATATTGACAATCCCATCAGGACCCAGAGGCTATGAGATATATAGCGATACTTTGCTCAAGGGACTAGGTTATGTATTAATGCAACGTGGAAAAGTGGTCGCATATGCGTCGCGACAACTGAGGCCGCACGAGATGAACTACCCAACTCATGACTTGAAATTGGCTGCAATTATCTTCGCTCTGAAGATATGGAGGCATTATTTGTGTAGCGAGAAGTTTCAAATTTATACAGATAACCAGAGCCTGAAGTACCTCTTTTCCCGGAAGGAATTAAATATGAGGCAACGCCGATGGATGGCGCTGCTTAAAGATTATGATTGCGACATTTTATATCATCCTGGGAGAGCGAGTCGCGGATGCACTCAGTTGAAAATCAAGTATCGCTTGTCTGCTGGTTAAAGGGTGGTTGTTACTCGAAGAATTAATGCATTCTGAATTCAAGTTAGAAGTTTTCCAACTGTCCAGTTTGATAGCGACTTTGAGAATAGAACCTGAGATCCATGAAAGAATAAAAACCTTGCAGCCCACAGACCCAGAAACTCAGAAGATCCTCGAAATGGACGCAACGAAAAGAAAACAAGAGTTCAAAGTATTTGAGGATGGAGTTTTGAAATTTCGAGGACGCCTATGCGTGTCCAAGGACGAAGAGCTTAAGGAAAAGATCTTATCCGAAGCTCACCGAAGCAATTAAAGTATCCATCCAGGCAGCACGAAAATGTACTAGTACCTACGTCAACATTACTGGTGGAATAGGATAAAGGTAGTTGTGGCTAAATATGTGGCAAAGTGCTTGACGTGTCAGCAGGTAAAGGCACAACACTGTAAGCCCGGTGGATTATTACAGCCATTGGAAATTTTCGAATGAAAATGGGAACACGTGACGATGGACTTTGTGATAGGATTACCAAGGAGCCAAAGAGGTCACGATTCGATTTGGGTAGTCGTGGATAGATTGATCAAGTCTGCACATTTCATCTCGGTGCGAAAAGACTTCGTGATGGATAAGTATGCAGAGCTGTATATGCGTCAGATAGTGAGACTACGTGGGGTACTCGTAACAATTACGTCGGACAGAGATCCTAAATTCACGGCGAACTTTTGGAAGAGCCTTCAAGATGCCATGGGAACTCGACTACAGTTCAGTACGGCATATCATCCGCAGACGGACGGACAATCAGAAAGGTCGTTTCAGATGCTCGAGGATATGTTACGAACATGCGTCATAGACTTCAAAGGTGGATGGGAAGACCAGTTGCATTTAGTAGAGTTTGCGTATAATAACAGTTATTAGCAGAGCATTCAAATGGCACCTATTGAAGCACTTTATGAAAGAGCATGCAGGACCTCAATTTGTTGGGACGAAGTTGGAGAGAGAAGTATTACAGGCCGAGAGTTGGTAGAGCAATCGGTGGAGGCTGTGAAAATAATACGAGATAGGCTGAAGACGGCATAGAGTCGTCAGAAAAGTTATGCTGACAAACGACGCAAACTCCTGGAGTTTCAAGTTGGCGATCATGTTTTTCTTAAAGTTTCACTGATGTGAGGATATCTCGGTTTGGAAAGAAAGGAAAACTGAGTCCAAGTACGTAGGTCCTTTTGAGATTTTGGAAAGGATTAGAACTTTGGCCTACAGGCTTGCCTTACTGCCTAGCTTGTCTCAAGTACACAACGTTTTGCATGTGTCAATGCTGAGGAAGTACGAGCCAGACCCGACATACGTGCTGGATTATGAGACTATCGAAGTGGACGACGGGGTGTCATACGTAGAAAACCCAATAAGAATTGAAGATCGAAAAGAGCAAGTTCTAAGGAATAAGATGATTCCACTAGTTAAAATAATTTGGAAGCATCATGGGACCGAAAGCGCCACGTGGAAAAGCGAAGAAATGATAAGGTGACAATACACCCTATTTGTTTGAATAGCTAGGTTTATTGTAAATTTCGAGGACGAAATTTTTGTAAGGGGGGAAGAGTTGTGACGTTCTGGTTTTCCTGTCATTTCGAGATTTATCAATGATAATGTATCCAACGATGTAATTCGGTCTTATCTCGCTCGGATCTAATCAATCTCGAGTTAACTGACCAAAAGGGAGAGGCTAAAGCAAGACAAGGTACGTAAACCTAGAGGACTCGAATAGGAAATGACACTTTGACCATAAGGATTATCGAGGGAGTATTTAGAACCATTAAAGGCCGATCTAAGAACGATTAAGGAATGCATTGCTAGCGTAATATGATTGGAGCGCGGGCGATGCCGCTTAACCAATGTATAATTTGTAAATTTTTCCTAAATCGAACGATGACGATCGCGACCGTCAAAACTAGTAATAGACCCTTGCAATTACATGACAACCAAAGTCGCCATGAACTGACGAGCCCTAAGTGTGATGAGAATCACAGAGTCGATACGCATAACGTCTGCAAAGCCGCTCGTTAGTTCGAGATAGTTTGAAATTACATTTGATAGAGAAATGACCCAAAGACGAGTCTTGAAATTGGAAAATGAAAAATCAAGAATTTCAACATTTTAATCAAATTGGACGTCGCCTCATCGAAGGAAATTTGAATTGGAAAAAACGACGTTTCGGACAACGAGGATAAAATTACCATTTTGCCCCTCAATGTTTTGCTTTGTCTTAATAAAGTAAGGAGGGCATTTTGGTCATTGACCTATCCCCCAAGGCTGTCGAAAATTGAAAGAAATAACGGCCATTGGATGATCAAATGATGGATATGAGGACAAGTGTCAATAGATGGTGGTTTGGCATTAATTGCTTAACTTTTAACCTACCATTCTTACTAGTTGACTATCAAGATTGGTGTATAACCATCTTCTTCTTCTCTTAAGCCGAAACACCCCCCTCCACCATCTCCTTCTTCCTCTTCTTCTTTGTTTCTTCTTCTTTGTTTCTTCTTCTTCTTCACGCTGCTCCGCCCAACTAGGATTCACCGCCAGCTTCGCTCCACTCGGCGGCCTTCCTAGGCGACCTTCTGACCTCGCACCGACCACCAGATCCTAGCTCAACCTCTTGCCGACGACCTCTAAGTGGAAGCGCGGCCATTGGACATCAGTGGAGCTCCGGCCAACCATTCTCTTGAAAGTGGACAGATTTCGACGCAGCAGAGAGTAAATCTTCGTTCGACCTCCGTAGGTCCTCGTTTTGCTTACAAATTTCGGTAAGATTTTATAGACACGTAGTACACTTGTATACTGAGCTGAAGTAGAAAATTGGTTAGACTTTGATGGAGCTTTGATGATGAAATGGTGTTGCTTTCGGTGGACAGAATCTAACCGGCGGTAGGCGTGAGAAAACTGGCTTTGATCTTGGACTTCCGGACATCGACTCGCCACAAAATTTTCGGTGAGGCCCTATTATTCATAGAAATATATGATAGCAAGTAGATTAGGGGACAAATTAAGGTTTAATGATGATTTATGGGCTGATTGGTTGAGTATAGGGCAGAACCAAAACTGCCCTGTTTCGGTTTGAGCAATCCGAGTTATTGAGGGCTATTCGGGGTATCACCATGTCTTAATTTCGTAGTTGAGATGTACTAGGATGTCGATTTATATGTTATTGAGGTGCATGCCCCGTGGTTTGACGAATTGGATGTGAAAATTGACGAATTGGATGAATTTCCTTAGGTTGCGCGGCTGACTTATTCTTGGACTATTATAACCAAATTATTGAAGTTCTTATGAGGAGATTTTTCCTGAATTAAGCCTAAGGTAAGAAGTCCCTAAACCTTGGTTAGGAGGATTATCCTCTACTGGATGAATTAGGCTTAAATTGTGTGAATTTTCGACAATTTATCATGGATTGTTCAATGTCAGTCGTTGTGGTTTGGCGAATGTGAGTATGCTTGTTTAATGCACATGCCTTGTGTTGAATGCCATTTTGTGAGTGATGAATTTTGTTGAACCGCATGCTATACACTCTTAGCTCGATGAATGAGCTTGTACTTAATCATGAAGTCGTGAAATGGAGGGAAATTTGGCATGCTTGAGAACTTCAATACTCTGATGCGTTTAACGCGGGGTTGTGATGGCTAATATCCTGATGCGTTGAGACGCGGGATGAGAAATTATATGTGTCAACACAAGCCTGGAATGGCATTGAAAACCTGATGCGTTTAATGCGGGTTCATGTTTATGATGGTCTGAGGCGTAATGACGCGGACTAAGCCTGAAGCGTTTAGACTCGGACGAGAATTATAAGATAATTCTAAAGGATGGAATGTACGATTTAACCTTGTGTTTACATGCCTGACTTAAGTTATAAGTTATGTTGATATGCTTGTATGATAATCAACCACTTGTTTCTATATGGCATGTTATGACTGATGATTGCCTTATATTGATGAGAGTGTTTTTGTTCATTGCCTGCATTCATCTGGGTGTACTGTCAGCCTAGCCTAGAGTGAGAACTTATCTTTCTGATATGTAAATCTCACCCCGTCGTGGGACCTTACTTTTCAGACCCCAAACCTGGAGATACTACCGATACGTTTAGGCGATCCGAAAGAAATGACCGCCTATTTTGATGAGTTTCCTGACGATCGGGGTACCGTTTATGTGAGGAAGTGTATAGTTATTTGTGTCGATGAGGGAGGTAAGGACTGGAAACCACATAGGTTTGAGGCCTAGTTCCGTAAGGTAGGTGAGGTCACTACCGGTCCGTTGAAGTCCACAGAGATATCTCGAGCAGTCATAATTAGCTAGTGTCATCCTACTCGAGACTCAGTGGAGGTAGAGGTGTCCGTAGCTAGATCGAATAACATACCTAAGAAGACCCCTATCCTGGAGGACACTAGTGAAGTGATAGAGATCGACGCCTCTGAGGATGAGCTGGAGAATGCCATGGAGGGTGACTTAGTGGAGGTGCCTTTTGAGACCTTCTCAGACTATGAGCCATACGAGGATGCGGACGAGACAAATGGGTCAGCAGTTCAGACTTGGGGCTTCCTGACTTTACTTAGTAATCTTTTGCTGGTGACTCTCGTTGGTCTGTAATCTTTTGGGGCCTTAGATTTGATTGTCTTTTGGTTGAGTCTCGATCGCCCCGATCCGTCAGCAGGTTTAGCATACCTACGCTTTTGTATGAACTCATGCTAATGCATACCTTTATGTTCTTGTTATCCAGGTTCCCAACGAATGATGTACGGAGGTGTTATTCATATTTCGTTTCTGCTTGCTTATTTTCATTATGCATCTCTCGTTAAGTTTGTCATAGGCCTAGAGAGTACAATAAAGGGAGTCGCGCGCTCGTGTCCGAGAGTGCGGAGCGTGACATTATTAACTTTAGGAGTATTTGTATTAAAACAGGTTTCCTTTGCTATTTTTCTTGTTTAAGTCTTTTCCTTTTTTGCTGAATAGCTTCATAAAATTCTTTATTGAATTTCTTCGACATTTCAAAATTCATAAACAATGGTGGTTTTAAAGTATTGGAAGATGAGAGAGTGGATTGATCGGAAAAAGTGGAAGTAGAAGGTTTTCCAACGGGGGATTCTATCCTATCCAATTGGATTCCTATTGTATGCACGTGTTGGTTTGTAAAACTATTTTGTTCTATAATCTTCTTAAATTCTTTGTTTTCTGTGTCATAAGGTGTCTTAAAAGGAGAAGTTGGAATTTCCTTATCACGATGAGAAATTTTTATTTTTCTTAAGGGAGGATGACTAGATTGAATTATCTGATTATCATCTAATTTCCATTTAATTTTTTTTTCTCAAACAGAAATTTCTTTGGGTTAAAGAAAGTGTTCTTCGAACCAATCAAAGACAAACATATGAGCTCGTAACTGATCTAAAAATTCATAATATTGGTCTTTAATTTTCTTTGCTTGAGTTTTAAATTTTTCAAAAACCAATTTCTTATATCAGAATTTTCTTCAGAATTGAATTCTTTACTAAAGAAGTTGCGATCTGGAACAAATTCTTTTTCTAAAACATTGCATTCTGGATCGTCATCTTCCATTTGAGATTGGATAGGTTCAGGAGATTCGGGATCCTGTTGTTGATGATAAGCAGGTCTAGAGATTCCTTAGTTTCTATCTAAACCAGAAAGATTTAAAAGTGGAGCACTAGGAGTTGTATGTCCTTGTGTATGGGTATTGATACTACCATGAATGCTCCCTAGCAAAGTGATTGCAGGAGGCAGATCTGGAGGTAGATCAACTGATCTTCTGGAGGAAGACCCACAGGAAGAAGGTCTAGCAGAAATGAATGATGAAGTGTCAAAAGATCTTCTATCAAACTGTATGGTTACCTTTCCTTCAGGATGTTAGATGATGTTAGTTGAATTATTGTTTTGAACAATTGGTTGAGGTATTGGATTTTCAATTTCCCATTGTTCGGGTAGAGTAATATTATCCCAACTAATTGAGGTAGGAATAATAACATTAGAATGTCTGATATCAGTTTGCAAAAGAAGGGTTTTCCCTTTTGGAGCTTTATTTAAAGAGTAAATGTCACGCCCCACGCCCCGGGCACGAGCGCGCAACTCCCTACAAGTACAAACTCTCTCGAACGTCCCAGGATTCACATATATCGAGAGATGCATAATATCGATAGCATGCGGAAGTGACAATATACAAACTCCTCCGTACAATAATAAAGGGGACCAGGGTAACGAGAACACCAATAAATAAACACAACCTCCTAACTGTTCATACAAGAGCACCGGCAGACTAAGCCAGCTGGTCGGTAGGGGTGATAAGACCAGTACAAAAGACGATCATCAACATCTCCAAAAAGAAACAGGGCATCAAGACCATCATCAAAATATATCAAACTAGAAAACGGAAGCCCCTAAGTCGAGCTACTAGAGTCATCAGTCTCCTTAGTATCCTCAGTAGGCTTGTACTCCGAGAAAGTCTCTGAGCAAACCTCCACTGTATCCTCCATCGTCTCGTCAGCTGACGGCTCCATCAGGTCGTCCTCGGTAGCCTCGATCTCAATGACTTCATCGGTGTCTTCCAGGATTGGGGTCCTCTCGGGAATATTCCTCGAGCCAGCTACTGACCCCTCGGCCTCCACCAAGTCCCGAGCGGGATGACACCAACTAGGGATTACCCCACAGGGTACCTCGGTAGGTTTCAGTGGTCCCGTAGTAACTTCCCCTACTCTCCGAAACCAAGCCTCGAACCTAAGAGGCTTTCAGCTCTTTCCACCTTCATCGACCCAGACTACAGTACACTTCCTAACGTATATGATTCCTTGTCCGTCTGGGAACTCCTCAAAATAAGAGGACATTTCTTTCGAGTCAGCAAATCTGATTGGCAGCATTATCACGGGCTAGGATCTGAAAATAGGGTCCCATAACGGGTGAGATTTACATCTCAGTAAGACAGGTCCTAACCCTAGGTTAGGCTGACCGTACACTCAGGCAAATGCAATCAAGGACTAAATGCACATGCAATCACACGAGACATTCAACAGTCATTTAATAACATACGGGAACAAACGAGTGTCAAACATGCAATCATGGCACCATATCACATCATTGGAATCAAACACATATTGCCAAGCTAGATCACACTTTCCACCCTTCTAGTCCTCCTTATTTTCACGCCTGCATTTAGAACGCCTCAAGCTCGGTTCGCGTAAATACGCCTCAGACCATCACATTGACAAACCCGCGTAAAAGCATCAGGTTTTCAATTTCATTCTATACCTATGTCGACACATCTCAAATTCCATCTCACGTCTCAACGCATCAAGACATTGGCCATTTCAACCCCGCGTCTCGAACGCCTCAGGGTAACATTCAACACAAACCCCGCGCCTCAGCGCCTCAGGGTATCCATCCACACAACCCTGCGTCTCAACGCCTCAGGATTTCACAGGTTTCAAGCATGCCAAACATTATTTCATTTTCAACTTCATGATCAAATACAAGCTCATGCAACGAGCAACGCATCTACGACATGCAAGGCAATCAATCTCATCAGTCACAAGAGGCAATCAATTCATGGCACAAGCATTCAATAAGCATTCAAGCCATCTATACCTATCAAGGACGCACAATGAGCAATCACATCATAAACTCCCAAGAACCAATCTAATTCACACCCAATTCACCCAATCGAGTCCAATCCTCCTAACCAAGGTTTAGAAACTTCTTACCTCAAGCTTAATTCAACAAAATTCTTCGTCCAAGCACTTCAATCACTCGGTCCAACAATTCCCGAAACAAGGCAGCCTCGAACCTATTAGGAATCAATCCAATTCATCAATTTTTCTTGCTCAATTCACCAATCCATGAAGCATAAACCTCAATGACATGTTCATCGACATCTTAATACGTCTAAACGATGAATTTGGGACCTAATTCCATCACCAACAGCCCCCACAGATTCGGTATGCACAGAACCGAAACATGGCATTTTCGGTTCTGTGCATATCTCAACTAATCAGCCCTTAAAATAACTTAAATTATTAATTTATCTACTAATCTACTTACTAACATGTAGTTCTAGGAGTTGGGAAGCCTCACCGAAAATTTTAGCTCAAAGCGACGTCGAAAAGTCCTCGAACGGCACCGGTTCCTCCAAGTTCTCAACAGGTCAATTTTTGTCCTTCAAACACAAGACTCATTTGGGGTCAAAAATCTATCAAATTGATCCAAAATTTTTACCACAACTCAATCTACATGTCCTCTAGATTTTCACAAAATTTGGCTGAAAGATTCAAAGGTTTCGGGGTCCTACAGGGTCTAGACGGTGGCTTACCTCCAGCTGCGACGGTTTCCGTCAACTTTTGGTAGAATGGTTGGCCGGAGCTCCTCGGTGGGTCAAATGCCGTGATTCACTTGGAGGTTGTCGACAAGAGGATGAGGAAGGAGCTAGTGGTCAGCTCGAGCTCAGGTGGTGGCCGGAAGTGACGGTCAACGGCGGCGAAACCGGCGGGCAGAGCTGGTCGGGCGTGGAGCTCTCTCGGCGTGAAGAAGAAGGAAGAAGAAGAAGAAGATCGGCAGATTGAAGGGGATGCTCGGCTGAGGAGGGAGAGAGAGAGAGGTATATACAAAATTGAGAGTCAACCATGAAAAATGGTAGGTTAAAAGTGATTCAATCAATGTCAATGCCTAATCCTTTGACACTGGTCTTCATGTCAATCAAGGCTCATCCAAGGGCTGTGATTTCTCTCCATTTTCGGCAGCCTTGGAGTGTTGTGAAAGACCAAAATGTCCTCATCCAATTATTAAGGCAAGGCTAAGGCTTGAGGGGCAAAATGGTAATTTTACCCTCGACGTCAGGAACGTCGTTTTTCTGATTCTAATTTTCTTCGATAAGGCGACGGCCAATCCAATTATAGTGTTGGAATTCTTGATTCTCTATTTTCTAATTTCAAGACTCGTCTCTAAATCATTTCTCTATCAAATGCGATTTCAGCCTATATCGAACTGACAGGCGGCTTTTGCAAACGTTACGCGTATCGACTCTGTGATTCATATCACACTTAGGGCTCGTCAATTCATGGAAACTCTGGTTTTCATGTAATTACGAGGGTCTATTACTAGTTCCGATGGTCTCGATCGTCATCGTTCGATTTAGGAAAATTTTGTAATTTATACATTAGTTAAGTGGCATCACCCGCGCTCCAATCGTATAACGCTAGCAATGCATTCCTTGATCGTTCTTAGATCGGCCTTTCATGGCTCTAAATGTCCCCTCGATAATCCTTATGGTCAAAGTGTCATTTCTTATTTAAATTCCCTAGGTCCACGTATCTTGTCTCGCGTTAACCTTTCCTTTTTGGTCAGTTAACTCGAGATTGATCAGATCTGAGCGAGATACGACTGAAAGACATCTTTAGATACATTCTCATCAATAAATCTCGAAATGAAAGGAAAATCAGAATGTCACGGTGAATGTCAAAAGCAGAAGCCATTGCCCTATAATGAAATTTATAGATGAGAGAAAGAGGAATTGATCCTTCACGTATACTATATTATGAGTTTTGACCTGTAAGACAAGAGATTTTAGGATATTTTTGTCTTTTAGGGATATTGAAAAGTTTGAATAACAATCAAAATGGATAGAACCATTGCAGAGACTTGTTTCTACAGTAGCAAGTATGGAATCTTCATATCTCAAAAGTCTTGCATCTCTCAAACTAACAGAATAGAAGTATTTAATCATTCTTTTAGAATGGTTTGATTTCTATTTGGACCATTCCAAAATGTAGATAATTGTACTTCTGATTATGTTTTTTTTCAAAGATTCTTTGTTTAAAAATGATATTGAAGCATAAGAAGAAGAGAGAGGAATGTCTCGCTCTTCTGTTGTAATAATATAACCATTTGATTTAAAAATCTTTTAAAAAGTTGATTGCTCATAAATTTGGTCATATTTAACTTTTGAATTTTTTTAAATTTTTTATTGATTTATTAAAATCTTCAATAGTTATTTCTTCTCTATGTAAAGGATCTGGAGTCTGAGATAACTCAGATATAGAACTATTGGAAGAAGAATTCTAAAAAAAATCCATTTTATAGAAAAATCATTTTTATTCGCACAATCAGCTCCTCGGGTTACTGGCCCTACTGACCAATGGACTTATGCACTTCTGCCAGGACCACAATGGTTAAAATGAGGTCTACTTTTGGGCCAACAAACTCGATTTTTATATAAAATGTTTCTCTAAAGACAATTAATCCTTTTCCCACTTGGCTTTGATACCATAAGCATATACGTTTCGTGTGATCCATTGAGACTTCCTATCTAGAATTACCATGCAACCCATCCCTGATGACCATTTTTGTGAAACACGATAAATAAGTTTTTACTAACAAAGATGAGAAATCGACTATTGAACATATTTTTCGATTTATAGCCCAAAGCGGAGAAGCAAAGACAAATGAGTTTTTAAGATTTAGGTTTTTTTTTTTTTTTTGTCTTTGTCAAAAATGGCTTTTTGCTTGGTACACAGACATGCCACCTAATTCAGAGTATAATTGGGCAAAGATGGAGAAACAGTTTCATTCTCAATTTTATCGAGCAATGCTCAAGGTATCGCTTTCCGATATGGCTACAAACTCTATCAATATGATAACAAGTCGGTCGATTAGTTTGTTGTTCAATTCAAAAAGGCTAGAAACAAATGTTTTATTTCATTATCAGAGAAAGAACCTGTGAATTTGGCTTTCAATGGATTGAAACTCTATCTAAAAGTAAATTTCGAAGGCCAAAACTGTGCTAAATTATTTGAATTGGCAATGAGAGTATCCAACTATGGGCAACTACTTAAAGACAAAGATAGAGGGCCACAAGAAGATTTGAAAACAAAATGTGGCTTATGTGAAAAAAACATGTCAGATGATGAATCAGTCCAAGATAACATTCAGCAAAGGAAAATTGAAGTTGCGGATGACAAGGGAGCATATGGCGACACTCGATCATTTAATATAAAAGAAAGAGATGATCCATGAATCATTCAATTCTTTTAAGGCGGCATTTGTTGACACCAAAAATAACAAACTTGTATCTTCTTTTAAGGCGGCATTTGTTGACACCAAAAATAACAAACTTGTATCTGCTATCGATAAGTTGGGGACCTAGCCGATAATAGCGGACTTCGATTAATAATGAACAGAGTTGCCGACAATTTGAAATCCCCAAATTAATCTCACACGTCATGACAGCACCCCTTAAATGGAGCTGGACAGCTTTATCGAGATAGAAAGTTCCAAAGACGGTGCACATAAACTTATGTATTTTACAATTCAAATTTCTTTGATTTTGAATTTTCGGATTTCAATGCAATAAATTTGTCTAGAAACACACGAAAAATGTTCCAAGTGAACTTCAATTCATAATTTTGGATAGCAGGAAAAATTTGACTTTAGATTTTATTCCAAAGTTGAAATTGTGTCATGCCGCGCTGAGAACACTAGGAAATCCATGCGAAGGAGTTTCTGCAACTTTTTTTTTTTTTTTTGCTGGAATTCGACTTGACGGAGAAATATATTTCACTGAAAGTCGTTCTTCGGTTCATATAAAAACAGACCGGTCAAATGGCGGTTCTGGACAGGATGTACCACTGGAGCACAAGGAAACCGATATATACGTTTTGACGAAATTTAATCAACGCCAAAGTACACAAAATTTAATTAAGCAGTTTCAACCGTGCCTTCATATATCCAAAGCTTTCAGCTTCACATCTTCACGTTGCCACGACCTTTTCTCTCTTAAGTATTTACTCCTTCAAAGTCGCGCCTCGATTCTCCATGTTTATTCGTCACCACCTTGACTCTCATCCAAGTTACTACTCCTTCGAATTCGTCTTCAAATCATGATCTGTTTTGCTCCGCTTGTCTTATCTGCAAGCAATTTCAATTTCGAACACCAATATGCCTGAACTTCGCACCCTCTCTACTCGCCAAAAGGTTAGTTTTCAGACGGCCCCTCGTCCGGCTGTTAATCGATACCGTTCAGTCGGCATCAATTTCGAACACCAACAAGCCGCTATCATTTATCAATAGCTAATCATGTTTAGCGATAAACAAGGCCACAGACAAGGACTCTTCTGATTGGAGTGGCCATCGACAAGGGCTCGTGCGATCACTGTCTTTCCAATAGTCACACCTAATCTAGTCTTGAGTTACGTGCTCACTTGGATTGGTGTCATGTCGACTATAAGGGAAAAGTGTAAGAAAAAATTCTAAACCTGCTGTATTGGTGTCAATTGGATCCTAAATTTTTTATATTGGTGTTAATTCAGTCATAAAATTTTTGCGTTATTATCAATTGAGACAATCCGGTCAATTTAAATTGAAAATCACTAATGTGAACATCGGTTATCGTACGCGACATGGCTTGTACTAACGTTCACATCTTTTAATTTTATTTTAACATTTTTAAAATATTTTTTATTTTTTAATCACAAATAGATTATTAAAAATATAAAGAAATATTAAATAATATTTAAAATTTTCTACATCAGCTTCAGCTGTACCATGTAGGACAACTGATGTACATGTCTCAAAATTGGCCGGATTGACTCAATTGGAACAGATGCAAAAAATTTAGACCTGAATTAACACAAATACAAAATGTTTCGGATTAAATTAGCATCAATAAAAGGTTTATGACTAAATTGGCACTAAAAAAAGGTTTAGGAATGAATTGGCACCAATAAAATAAGTTTATGACTTTTTTTTGCCCTTCCCCCTATTATAATTATTCGGTTAATCTTTGTTTAAAACGGCAATAAATTTGCAAATAAAGGTTTTTCTTAATCCATTGTTTCAAGCGGAATAGGTTGGGAGTGGTATAGCCATGACTGTGAATCAAACGTGAGATAAAATAGCCGACTCTTAAGACACTCTGAGGGAAAGACCCTTATGCTATGCTATATCGGTCCTTTTCGGGCTAGACCGACCTGTTTTTTCCCCCAAAATAATTTTCCATGATTACTCCTAAACCTAAATAATATTTCTTACTAGGCAACGTTATTTTCAGACCCTATTTGACTAAAACACAACCTTCTCATATTAGCTGACCAAATTACCTCTCAAGCACAAAAATTCGGTTCAATAATCCCTTTTCTCAGTAAAATTACTCTCTTGTTTCAAAGAGAGGAAGACAGGTTATGTACATTTCATTTGATGATTAGAAGCGAATTGAAAACTAAGAAGTGGTAATTTGTCTCTCACTCACACGATATTTGGGATAATTAAGTTCCCAGAAAGAAAATAGCTAATTTATCTCTGGCTCGTATCCGGTGCTCTTCTAAAATTAGTAACAATAAATATCTTGAATTTATCGATTTGTTGAAGCTATAATGTTCTAAATTTGAGTTGTTAAAGAATCGTTTATTTCTTATTTTTTTTTCCTTAAGTCAAAATTTGGCTAGTCACATTTTCTTTGCATTCAAACTTATGTTGATGGAAAAATAATAATTGAGGACATAGTTCAAGAGGAAAGAACTTTCGTTATGATTAAACAATATTTTGAACTTGGAGTTAAAGTTTTCGATTCTAAGAAACCAATCACGCATCCCATCAGTGTTATTAAATGAATATAGTCACAGCTTGATCTGAACTTCGTTGTCTATATGAGTTTTATCCATTGGTGCTGAGAAACTTTAGGAAGCAAAGGCTGCTAAATGGACGGACTAATGTATTAAACAATCATGACGGATAAAACACTCAAGAATATACCTTCAGATATTATCTATCCTTCACACGAGTAGACTTTCCTCACCAACCGCCAAAATCGCTTAAAGACCAAGCTTTCCTCAATCGTATGTTTTTCCGGTCGAATGGTTATGTGAGAATTTCAGAGATGTCACTTTCGTCTACTTATACATTGTTAACCCGCCGGACTTGAAGTCCACACTCAAGAATATACCTTCAGATATTATCTATCCTTCACACGAGACTTGTGCTCTCGCACAGGGCCGCTGCGGGAGATGCAAAAGCGTTGGGCGCTTGAGGACAAGCCCATGAAGAGGTGGCGAAGTTGCCGATGCGGAGGGTCTGGGGGGGTGCATGATCGCGGCTGTTGGTCGAGGCAGGTTCTGCGTCGTTCACGGTGATTGAAGGATTGAAATCATGCACAATTATCAGATGCATCCACGAGGAAAATGGGATGGTACAAAGGGGGGAAAAAGGGAAATTTATTGATTCCAATATAGATAAATCATTTGTCACCACTAAAATGTAGATCTACGGCACATGTAAGTACAATCTTAATTACATACTCCTCGTTGAGCACACGAGTCTACCATGAGAAGTCGTTGATGCTAGTATTTGGAAATATGCATGTTTTTACACTGGATCCTGCATAGGCACTTACGTTGATCATCAAGCTCCCTAGGCTTTGCTCTCTGAGGTAGTACTAGTCTCTGAGGTAGTCTTGGTATCTGAGGCAGCCTTACTCTCGCTCGAGGGATACCCAATCCCGTGGCGCTTGGTGGGGATCAACGCGAACACCACGCCCGAGATGGCGCCGGTCAAGGGTGGCAAAACCATGATCAGAGTATTCTGCGTACGCTCGAAAGACGGATAGAAGCACCTCATGGTGTTCGTGTCCAACAACACCAGAACGGCGAATATAAGCACAGACGTGAAAGCGTGGACGAAATCTCCGAATCGAAGCTTATGCCCCGACAAGTCCACAGAGCTCGAGCCTGGCCAGAGGCCCTTGGCCGTGGCAACCCCATAGTAGGTCAGCCCGAACTTCCCCTTGTAGCTATCGGTGAAGCAAGCGAAACTACACGAAAGGCCACAAACTCCGATTAGAACGGTGCTAAGGTACTTGTTCACGGCGTGGCACTTGCCATTGTTGGTCAAGACAGGGTTGAGGAATTGGAACAAGAAGACGGTCCCTGTCGGCAGGAGCCTAATGACGTTGCCTAGACCGTGGAGTTTGTCCTTCTTGGTGGCGTTTGTTTGTTCTGAATCGGTCTTGGATTTTGAAGAGCTTTTGTTCCCCATTTCCTCGGAAAATGCTAATTCACTAGGGTTTTTACGAAGTGCTTTGTTTGTGTTTCTTGGAGCAAATGCTGATTATGGGGGTTTTATATGTGGATAGACGTTGGGGAAGAGGAAGAGGAAGTTACTTGTACGAAAAATCATGTGAATTTGCCATATTTTAAAAGTGGGAAAGGCTTTTGTGTTCCATTCTTAGAGAGTTGGTCAATTTCGGTCCCAATCAAATCTAATTAAGAGCTTTCATCACGTTTTGGGAAGTTGGCAAATGTGAGAAGAAAGAAGAGGTTAGATTTGATGGAATTTATCCCAACCGAATCAGATGATCACACAGAAAATCAAGAAAATTGAATGACGCATGAAATTACCCAAGTTCACCCTAGAATAGGGCTACATTCTGCAAAGAGATTTCACTATGATTGTGGATTTACAGCCACTCAACTCGTTACAATGATCAGCAAACTCGTTATAATGATTAGCAAAAACGAACAAAATATATATGCCCCAAAACGGGCCCAAAACCTAAACATGTCTGAAACTCTTTAATCCCACAACAAACGGGCCGACTTAAACTAAAGTCCAAACCCGTTGAGGTTTTGGGGGCGTTGCCCCCGAACTCCCGCCCGCTCACCGGCGAGTGGGGCAGCCGTCCGTTGACCGAGCAGCGGAAGCCCCGCTAGTTGATCGGGCAACGGGACACCCGTGTTGGGGGCAGTTGCATCCCGTGTGCATCGGTCACATGTCGTCAGATAACACTTTAGTTTCCCTAAACTCACGTGAATATATGCGGTGTGAGAAACAAGGGCCCCCGAAGTATTTGCCAGCTCCAATGAGATTAAGCAAGTCATAATCCACTACTAAAGAATGATAGCCTTGACTTTTGACGAGAAATCGTACTTAAGCGTCCGTAGCAACTAAATTCAATTCGATACTATGTTCAGTTCCGAATACTTCCTAACCCCAAACTTTATGTTTTTGGGCCTTACAAGTATGGTCGAAACTAATTAAACATAGCACATCACGTATAGAGGAAATCTTTTTCACCGTATCTCTGGCTAGTGGATTACCAGCACAGGGATCGCTCGTTCTTAATTTTTGTAGCTCAATTTGGCATGTGGATAAGGTTCATATCTCGTGACCACAACTATAATAAGCATGTGTTTGATGAAATTTTGTCTAATCGGCAATGGAGAAAAGGTCGATAGGACAAACATATAACCTCAATAGGCTTCAATGAGGTCAACAACAAGTTGCACGACTATTGACTATGACCTTCTCTTTTATGGAAGATTAATTACCGAATTGAATCTCCCTAAACCTTTCTTATGGTGCTGTCTCATGCGCAAAGTTGTTGCATGCAGTGCGTACCATGAGGA
Organism: Rhodomyrtus tomentosa; assembly: GCA_028455895.1. Classification (NCBI taxonomy): domain Eukaryota; kingdom Viridiplantae; phylum Streptophyta; class Magnoliopsida; order Myrtales; family Myrtaceae; genus Rhodomyrtus; species Rhodomyrtus tomentosa. Next base: position 37,926,769 of record JAPCWY010000003.1, on the reverse strand, counting down.
CCCACAATGAATCTTCAAACTTGACACAATTTCCCATGTATCCCTTCACATGTTTGGTGGACGTGCATGTAGCCACTTTTATTCCAGTTCTCGGCATATTAATACTCCGCATTGGAGTGAATTTTTCTCCGACCATACTTTGAATTGGTGGATTACAAATTATGGATACCACTCACGTACAGACTTAACTAAATATGACAACGATGTGATATCTGTATTGAAACCCACCAAATAAAAATGGTTGGAAGAGAATTTCATTCTAGTTTTTTCTTCTTCTTTTTTCCATTGAAGCGGTTTCCAATCGTACCACCAAGCATGGTTATTCCGGCACTTCTCGCGTTCACCGTCTTCCCCAAGGACACGACCACTAGTACTTAAGGACATGAAGAATTTTGGTAAAGGAGACATATCTACTCTCGCGTGGCGTGGGTTACAGATTTCCGGTAGAATTACAGCACGGTATCGAATTCGCTAGCCAAGACTTTAAAGTCAAGAATGATACGGAATAGTTATGGTTTAAACCAAATAGTCGGTTAAGGACTCTTCCTAAGCTCCTTATCCTGTCAAAAACAAGAACTTTTTTCTTGTCCCACGGTGTTACTTCAAATGGACTCTCGACATGATCTTATCCCGGACCGAGACGAAAAAAAATGGGATCGCTTCCAAGAGATACCCTCTGGGAAGGGATTTCTTTCTCATCCCTTCCAGAAGAACGCGACACAAACAATTACTATAAATATCAACCGTGAGAAAAACTAGAGGCCCATCTTTCTTGCGACATGGCGTAAAGAAATCTTCTTATAAAGACATTAACATATAAATATGTTAGAGTATATGCCCGTGTACGTGCAAGTATTCATAAAATATGAACGCCTTAAGAACAATAGAGATGTCGTGGATTTCGTCCGACGCTCATTTAAGTGTCATAACCTTTTTCACTCACTTAATTGCCTCAAATTTAAAAAATCGACCACGTGTGTGCCATTAGCGATTCCTCATCGGAATCCAACGTGCACACCCAAAAAATCTGACGTTGATATTTTTCGTGATTTTTTTTGTTTTTTTTGTAATTTTTGTGTAATTTTTATTTTTTTATTTGTCACTGATGACCCTCGCCGGCCGCAAAGGCCTCCTCTACCCATCGTCCCTAGGCGAGACTGTCGTGGTCTTGCTGGTCACTATCGAGGTGCAAAGGCCCTTGTTAGATTTAGGTGAGCCTTGCCAACTCCCGGTGAAGACCTTCGTGGCCAGCAAGAGTCGCCGATGTTGAAAATATGAAAAAAAAAATTGATGGTTGAATGAATATGAAAATTTGATGCTCAAAGAACACCCTTTGCATTGAAAGTGGGAAGTGAAAAAACACTAATCTCACATTGGAAATAAAGAAGGCTTTAAAATGTTTTATACTCATTTGGAGTGGTAACTGTCACAGCACAAGCATCATGTCTCGCGCATAGGCGCAAGAGGTGCAAATTTCAGTCCTTGAAGGAGGCCCAACAAGGTGAAACTTGAGAACGACCCAAGTACACAAATGTAGAATCGAAAAGTGGGCCTCGCGACAAGCTCATGTTTGCCTTCTGATTTATTTTTTTCCTTTCAACTCAAACTGTTACAATTTTATTTTGTAACAGTTGCAAAATCAATTAAGTAACAGTAGGTTAATGGCATTAATTTTTTTTGTTACAGAATTAATATTATAACATCAGATTTAATTAGCAATTACTATTTTTTATTCTTAAAATGCCCCCACTTACCCTATAAATAGATGACTTCCCATTCTATTTTTCCAAAAAAGAAAACACTGAAATATTTTTTTCCCTCTCTTTATATTCTCTGCATTTGCATTGTTTTTTTGATAGGGTCAGTTCCAGTTTCTTCAAGTTCGTCGGAAGCTTTGAAGTGTTATGTTTGCTTCTTCACTACCAACCATTATATCCTAGAAGACAAACGTTCACAGAACCTCAAGCATATATGAGAGGGGACAAATCTGCTTTAAGAAAACTGAGTCAAACACAGGCCTCGATATTTATTTGTATCGATTCCATTCCTTTTCACTTTTGTTATTGCAATTCCATTTCTTTTCAGCTCTGTTACTGTTTTAATTTCAATTTTAGAATGATTATTTCATCAATTTGTATACTGTTCATAATGTTTATATTAATGCCATTTTGAATTTATTACAATCTTAAAACATACTTTAGATTTAAAATTCAAATGGCTACTAGAAATGAAGTTATTGATGTGGTTGTTTGTCACGCCCCGCGCCTCTAGGCACGAGCGCGCGACTCCCTGCAAGAACAAACTATATTTCGAGGTCCCAAGATTCAAACATGGTTCGAGAGACATACCATATAAAAAGCAAACAAGCGGAAGCGACGATATAATAATTCCTCCATATAAATATAAAATGGGACTTGGGTAATGGGAACACCAATAATACATAAGATCTAAATGTTCATACAAGAGCATAGTAAACCAGATCCGCTCGTCAGTAGGAGAGAGGTCCATCATTATCACCAAAAAGAAACGGGCATTAGGGTCACCGTCAAAATGTCAAGCTAGTAAACTAGGAGCTCCTAAGTCGAGCTGCTGGAGTCATCGGTCTCCTCGGCCTCCTCAGTGGGCTCATACTCCGAGAAAGTCTCTGAGCAAATCTCCACCGTATCCTCAAGGGTCTCATCCGTGGACGGCTCCACCAGGTCATCCTCGATAGCCTCGACCACTATGACCTCCTTCGTATCCTCCAAGGTCGGGGTCCTCTCAAGACCATTCCTCGAACCGGCGACTGACCCATCAGCCTCCACTGAATCCTGGGTGGGATGGCACCAGCCAGGGATCACTCCATGAGGCACTTCAGTGGGCTTTAGTGGCCCTGCGGAAACATCTCCTACCTTTCTAAACCAGGCCTCATATCTATTAGGTTTCTAGCTACTACCACCCTCGTCTACTCAAACGACTGTACACTTCCTAACATAGAAGGTCCCCTGCCCGTCAGGAAACTCGTCAAAATATACCGACATATCCTTGGGGTCGCCAAACCTGATGGGCCACATCCTCAGGGCCTAGAATCTGTAAAGAAGGGGGTCCCACAACGGGGTGAGATATACATCTCAGTAAGGTGGGTCCTAATCCTAGGTTAGGCTGATAGTCCACTCAAGCAAAAGCAAACGTAAATAATTCATACAACATCGCATGAGGCATTTCACTTTCACAAAGTAACACACAGATGTCAAGCATGCAATCAAGGCATCTTATCACATCATTAAACTCAAGCATGCATTTCAAACCAGATTACACCTTTCACCCATTTCCAGCCTCCTTACTTTCATGCCCGTGTTTAGAACGCCTCAGGTTCGGTCCGTGTAAACGCATCAGACCATCTCATTGAAAAAAAAAATCCGCGTAAACGTATCGGGTTTTCAATGTTACTCCAGGCCTGTGTCGGCACATCACAACTTCGTCACGCGTTTCAAAGCATCAAGACTATAGCCTTCTTTACCCCACATCTCATACGCCTCAGGGTGCCATTCAATTCAAACCCCGCGCCTTAGGACATTTAGCCACACAACCCCGCGTCTCATACGCCTCAAGGTGTCACAACTCTTCAGATAAGTCATAAGTTCATTTAATGTATATCACATATAATCAAGTGCAACTCATGCCCGAATAACACACTTATGGCATTCGAAGCAATCAAGTTCAACACTCAAATGCGACAAATCACTCAAGGCACAAGCATGGTCAAGCATTTGAGTCATCTATATACTCCTAGGACGTACAATGAACAATCACTTTAAAATCTTCCAAGAATTAAGCAAACTTGCATTCGACTCGCCCAATTGAGTTCAATCCTCCTATCAAAGGTTTAGAATCCCCTTATCTCAAGCTTAATGCAACAAAATCCTTCTCCTAAGCACCTCAAGAGTTCGGTCCAAATAGTCCAAGGACAACTCAACCGCGCAACCTAATGAAATTCATCCAATCGTCAATTTTTCATACTCAATTCGTCGATCCATGGGACATAAACCTTATTGACATATTTCTCAACATTCTAGCATGTCTCAATGATGAATTTAAGACTCAATTTCAACGCCAAAGGCCCTCAATAGAATAGGCATGCACAGAATCGAATCGGGCATTTTCGGTTTTGTGTGTACCCCCAGCTAATCAGTCCTTAAGCTACCTTAAATCCTCAATTTATTCACTAATCTACTTGCTAACATGTAGTTCTAGGGGTTGGGGAAACTCACTGACAATTTGGAGTCAAGGCAATGATAGAAAGTCCTTGAATGGCGCCAGTCCTCCCCAATTTTCAACCGGTCAGTGCTGGGCCTTCAAACACAAGACCCATTTGGGATCAAAACTCCATCAAATTAACCCAAAATTTTTACCACAGCTTATTCTATATGTCCCCTATATGTCCACAAATTTTGGTTGAAAAACTCCAAGATTTCGGGGTCCTAAGAGGCCTAACACGTGGCTTACCTCTGGTTGTGACGATTTCCGTCGACTTTCGGGAGATCGGCTAGCCAGAGCTTCTCACTAAGCCAAATGGCTTGCTTCTACTTCGAGAACATCGACAAGAGGATGAGGAAGTAGTAGGTGGTCGGCTCGGCGGCTAGAAGTCGTCGGAAGTGGCGATCGACGGCAACGAACAGTGGTGGCAGAACCGGTCGGGCAGTGGGCGATCAATAAGAAGGAAGGGAAGAAGAAGAAGATGAAGAGCAGATTGGGGGGGGGTTTCGGCCAAGAGGAGAGAGAGAGAGTGATATATACACAAATCCATGAGTCAACTTGAGTTGAATGATAGGTTAAAAGTGAATCTATTAACTCAAGGCTTAATCTCTTGACACTTGTCCAATGTGTCAATCAAAACTCATCCAATGGCCATGGTTTCTTCAAATTTTCAGTAGTCTTGAGTGTGGTTTATGCCCAAAAGGCCATCATCCAATCATATAGGTAAGGTTAGGGCTTGAGGGGCAAAATGGTAATTTTACCCCCGACGTTCAGAACGTCATTTTTCTGATTCTCAATTTCTTCGATAAGGCGACGGCAAATCCAATTTTAATGTTGGAATTATTGATTCTCCATTTTCAAATTTCAAGATTTTTTTCTAAATCATTTCTCTATCCAATGCGATTCCAGCCTATCCTGAACTCACGGGCGACTTTTGCAGATGTTACGCGTATCGACCCTGTGATTCATATCACAATTAGGGCTTGTCAATTCATGGCGACTTTGGTTGTCATATAATTGTGAGGGTCTATCACTAGTTCTGATAGTCTCGATCGTCATTGTTCGATTTAGGAAAATTTTGCAAATTATATATTGGTTAAGCGACATCACCCGTACTCCAATCATATAACGCTAGCAATACATTCCTTAATCGTTCTTAGATCAGCCTTTTATGGCTCTAAAAGTCCCCTCGACAATCCTTATGGTCAAAGCGTCATTTCCTATTCGAATTCCCTAGGTCCACGTACCTCGTCTCGCATTAGCCTTTCCCTTTTGGTCAGTCAACTCGAGATTGATCAGATCCGAGCGAAATACGACTAAAATATTTCGTTAGACAATTCCTCATTACTGAGTCTTGAAATGACAAGAAAATCAGAATGTCACATTGTTGACAACATCACCCAAGGCTATTGTAACGACCCGACCTTCGGTCCTGCTGCTCCAATATCACCTATAGCAGCCCAAACTTAAACCTCGGCTCCGACATGTTAACAAGTATATGTCACTCTCCTAAAAAAATGTCGACAAAGAGGAGTGAGAAAACTCAGCAAGTTGAGACTCTAAATCACCAACTAAATTGTCTAACGAAGTGAACAGGCAACAGTGAAGCAAAAAGTAGCGGATCACTCAGTGGTTAATTACATGGCTGATCACGAGGATTTTTCATGTGTAAAATGCGTAAAAGATGTTAATGCATGCCATGTAACCACATACTCATGATATTGTCTCGTTCCACCTCAAAGACCGGCCTAGTCACACAGCAGGGCCACTGATGTGAATCGATGCCGAAACTTATCATTCTACGAAGAACCAGGGGTTGCGAATTATGAACCTCGATCCCTAATCGAACTTATGATTGGTAACATCGGTACGAGCGTGACCTGTTGACGAACCCGTGTCAACCAATTTACGATGTAGACGCCACAAACAAGAAAATTCGTGATCTTACTCAATAAGTCAATCGACTGCCACAAGGAAACTTGATTTAGTCTAGTGTTCAAGAGAACTCAAAGAAGAGAAAGAAACCTATCTATATTAATTCTGAAATCAATGTCATGTTCTTAGAAATTCATAAGCACCCTTATATATGGTGATAACACTAAAAAAAAGATGAAAATAATCTTAATTAATAAAAATTCGCCTAAAAATAGTAAAATGCCTAAAAGTCCATCTAAACAATGTCGGATGCCCGAAATCCATCACAGTTCAAGGCTAAGGCCATGAGTATTGATCAGGACGCCGTTTCGCTTCAGCAGACTAAATTTGAGCCCATTTGGAGCTTATTAGCCTTGAATCCATTCAGAATTCACGAGGTTAAATGTAGTCATATTGCGCCAAGAAGCTTCAGAATATTCAATTCTCAAATCAAGATCACCTCCACTCCAAATAGCTTGAACCATGATGCTGACAACTTGCTTAAATTCCCTCGCCTTTGCTTGAGTAATTGGACCAAGTGGATAGAACAACGAGTTCCTAACACCTTCTTCTTGATATGGTTCGATGTCCACATTAGCCACTCAATCACATAGCAGAGTTTTCCCATATCTCCATGGGGCATAAACATATATATGTCCAGGCATGACACATATTTCCTTGATCCTTGATCGATCTCATTCATGCTATGCTAAACCATGCTCATGCTCATGACTAATGTATGCTTTATGCCACACTAAATTGAGTTTCACCATGTCAAATTCTTATTATAGCTATGAAAATGCGTACTACTCAGGCATCTTAAGTTCAGGGTGTTGCACCCCGACCCCCGGACCCACAACAACCCTACCAAATCGCCTCAGGTCATAAAGGACAATGTCCCAGACACGTCAACAACACCCATTATTCATTTATCTTTTTAATAAACGCATACAGAACGTATTACTCCCAAAACAGTTATAAAATCAACTGAGATAGAAAAGTAGGATAATACAACAGTCACATGAATAAATATCAACAAAGAGTATTTTAATTATTTATTTAATTATTGTTAATTTTGAAAAAGTTATGGTACCTAACTCTTCAGGTTGTTTTTCATGACCACCAAAAGATATCGACTCAAGATCGTTAACCTTGCTTCAAGTTATTCCAACAGATATCAATGTCCACATCCTCTCTTCACATCCTGTATATCGCTACTCCATGATTAGGGACCTAAAAAAATTTCCCACAAAAGGGCGAGATATAAAATCTTAGTCAAGTCAATTCCTAAGTCCGAGTAGGACAATGACTTGTCCAAGGCATCCTATACATGCAAAGCAATATCGATGGTAGATCAATAGCAAGCAATTCATATCACAGTAACTACTACAGGGTACGATCAACATTTTAACGAATCATCAACACATGCGTGCTTACCCCACCTTGACCCACATATAAACAGTTTATATACATGCAATCAATTGCATACAGCCAAGGCATATAACCAGAACACTCATCACATTTAGCATATGCAATGCATCACATGTGCTTCAGTTATTAATGACCGAATCTGGTCCAACAAAACCATGCTCTTCCGGCAGAACCGGACTTCGTCCCTTTCCTTCGGTGACGGCAACCACAAGCCATGTGGTTCCAAGTACCCTCGGCATGGACTAATATTCGGGCATTCCTGTAAAGAGCGTGGGTCCGCAACTTGCTGCGACTGGCATCCAATAAGTCATGTGGTTCCAAGTACCCTCGGCATGAACTTACCAGGCTCGACCCTCGTACTTGGGGGTCGGCTTCGTCTTCACGTACCCGAGAAGACTGTATCCAGTATATGATTACACAAGCACAATAGTCAAACAGCCAATTTATCTCTTTGTATTTAATCCAATGCAACCACACGCGGTTGTGCTCAAAAATTGGCTTAGGGCCATTTTTATGCTCAAAACTTTAGTTTACATGCGATCACATATGGATATATGTTATCCACCAAAACTTGCATTTATATACAAGACAATCAATCATCAAATGCACATCAGACATGAAATTTCACAGTCATCAGATAATTATCCAATGAAAAAAAATAGTAATGTCATGATAATTACTATTTAATAATTAATTAATTAATTACCCATGCCATATTTAATACCCGATTAATTAATTCAGATTTCAATTCACATAATTAATTTTTTTACAAGTTTGATAACAAATAAACAAATTAATTATAAATAAAATTAATATATCTGACAGTTGTTAATTATTTTAATCGCAATCAATTTCAGTTAATACCCTATTTAGAGTTTAGGGGTTAACTCATAAACCGATGGTCAATAACGGGTCAGGCCCGATGGCGATGAAAATGGCAACAGTGGTTGAAAAGCTTTGGGGTCAGGTTCGATTTCTCGAATAGTCGACCCAAATTTTTGGTCACACGGGCCATGGTCTCGGCCACAGCCTGTTATAAGACCTAGGAGTCCGGTCAAGATTCTCGACCCTGGCCCAAGCACAACTGGGTCACAACCCGATCTTGGCTGGCACACGGGCTGGTCACGGACTGGCACACGGCCCGGCGCGGCTCCCTCGGCTCAAAGGAACACAGGTTGGCCCTGGTTCTTTCGAGGCTTCACGAGAACGACGTCAGGAGCTCTGGGGTGCTCATGGCTGTACGATGGTGGAGACCAGCAAGTCAATGGCGTCGGGGACTGAGGACAACGGTTGAGGAAGCTCGGGTGGCACCTGGACAACGGCGCCGGGGCTATTGGAGACGATGTGCGACATGGAGGGTTGTAGGCTCTTGGGTTCACACAAAGGAGGGACGGGTCAGTGGTCTCACGACTTCGACTGTTCATAATTGGGGGTTGTCGGCAGTTGGTGGAGACTCGCGGATGGCTGAGCAGAGAAGGGAGGGGGGCGTCGCGAGTTCCAGATCTGGGGTTGTCGGGTCCGTGGCTCAGGTCGGCACTGTTCACGACCTCAAGGAGCTTCTGGTGGCCGCGGATAGTCGGGTGAACGCTGGGGACTCTGGTTTCCAGGGCTGTACAGCAGCTCCGGATGGCGAAATTGCGACAGCCCGGCATCGAAATAACAACCAAAGCCATTGACGAAGCTGGGGGTTAGCGTCAAGAGGTGTTGAAATGCTACGAACAATGGTTGAGCGGCAACTGGATGACCGAGCAGAAGCGTCGAGCTACTGACCATAGAAAAAGGAACATCGGACAGCGAGATCAGGAGGTGGCCAAGATGGTGGGAGACGTCAAGCCCAAACACAGCGCGACTAAAAGTGAACGAGGACGAGCCGCGACATTGGAGCATGGCAGCGCGAGCTGCGTTACCTCCCTGCTCGTGGACTTCGGCGGTCTAGGGGTAGTGCGACAGCCAAACTGGAAACTCCAGCGGAGATGTGACTGCGTCGGGAGGAAGCTGGCACGGTGGTTGTCACGTCCCGACTCTCGAACCCGTGACATCCCTTACCAAATCGCCACTAGGTCATAAAAGATAGCGCCTCAAGCAATTGCTATCGACCTAAGAATATATTGCGCATGTGGAACGTGCAATCTTCCATCCAATAAATTCAACATGGGATAGTTAAGAAGAAAAGCCAAATAACACAAGACTAAAATAAAATTGCTGAGAATAGATGATATGTAACCTTACAGAGCCAACAACTGATAAATACAACCCCATGCTTCGGGGCGGCTCTCTAGGACTCGCAAAAAGATACGGGAATCAGGTAAGGTTAACTATCATCTACACCAAAATAGTACCCCCACAAAAACATCACTAGTTCCCTAACCACAAAAGAAACCTAACCCTTTACTGGGTAAAATCGGCATCCAGATCGTCATAACCAATTGGAGGAGCCGTGTCGTTCGAGTCATCACTGGAACTCTGGCTAGAATGCACAGAGAGGGCTACTGACTACTTGGACTCGAGCTCAAGCTGCATACCGGGTGCGAGATCTACCACCTCCCCATTAGGTGTATCGATGTTCATCGAATCCCAGGCAGGGACATTAGGGACCCCTTGAAGAGGTAGCCCCTCAAATCCTCTGAGCGGACCAAAGAGATCCACCCTATTGTAAAGATACCAAGCCTTGAAGAGGTGTGCCACCAACTGTGGCATCCCTTCATCGACCCATATCGTCGTGATGTGGCGTTCCCACATCCGGTCGGCACCTGGCACCGGGTGGAGACTGACATTGTGTGATAAGTGTGTGGAGGTACCAAATCGCACCGGTCTCTCTATTATTTTGGACCTGACAAGTTGTCCCACGATGGGGTGAGAATTTAATCTCAGTGAATCAAGCCTAATCTCGGTTAGGACACTGATTCGCCCAAGATATCCTAAGCACTACAATAAGCCACAAGATATAAATAGATATATATCAATAAAATATATACGCCAAATCAATAACCAATTGAGGCACCACCACTCAGGCATACACACGACATCACACAAATCTATTATTAAACAATGACCCACGCGACTGGCGTGATAAAAATATCAATATCATGCACTCCTCTGGCAAGATCAGGCTACGTCCACTTTACCCTCTTAGCGACGTCTACTACAAGCGGTGTATCCAGTGCACCCGGCGCATCCAGTGCACCCGGCACGGCACTGCAAGTACGCATTCCTTAAAAAGGAGCTTCGATTCGCTACAAGTTGCAACCGGTGTCCAACAATCTCTTAAAACCGTACGACTGGCACAAGGCATGGATTATCGTGCTTCTGACAAGTCACGAATTTTCATACAATAGGTACGGCACGAGTACCAATGGTACAATGCGAACTTGCCAGGTAACATCATTGATCCTTTAAATGACCACACAAATTGCATTCGGCAATCAATCCAATTTTTATCTATGATTAATGCCAAAATCCATACAGAAATGCAATAAACTTGGCCTAAGGCCCACAAGACTCTCAATTGAGCATTTCAGCCAGGTAACCAAACCAATCAGGCAATTCACTCACTCGCGAGCAATTAACACGACCCGGCAATTTCGGCTCAATTCGTATTATAAATCTTAATTCTTAGTCGAATTATAGTAATCAATCGCTCGCTCGTCTCTAACCTGTCACTCGCTCACGAACAAACACAATCAATCAATCAATTGATAAATTACCACAAATAGCCACAGACATATAATTGATCGGCCATTTATCCTAACCATCGTTTCTATGTAAACCGGTTCTGATCAATTTTTTTAAAAAAGAATTAAATAATTAAATAAATAACTAAAATAAATCCTAAGGACAATTAGAGCCCTAACCAAGGTTTAGGGTCAACTCATAACGTGAGTTAGCTAGAGCGGCGGCGACGGCGGCGGCGGCGGCGGCAACGACGATCGAATTAGGGTTTATCGCGCGGCGGCCAGAGCTCAAACTTTGGTGACACCCCGAGGTAGTCCGGCGAGGTCGTCGGAACAGGTGGCCGGCGGTGGAGCTCCGGCGACCGGCGGCCGGCAGCCTGAAACAGTGATAAACATTAAACTCAACCGGCGAACCGATCTGTTTTGGCCATTTTCCGGCGACATGGGCCGGGATAAGGTCTGCCAAGAGTCGGGAGCTTACCCAAGGGTCGGTAGGGATAGGACGAGACCGGTGGACGGCGGCGGAAGACGGCCGGCGGCGGCGAACGGCCGCGATCAGAACCGGCACTTCCCGGCGCCGAAATAGGGGAAGTGTTCGGCGGCCGATTCCGGGCGCCACGCACGGCGACCGGCAGGGGTGAGCTCAATGGTGGTAAAGGAGACTCAAGGGAGTCGATCGGCGGTGGCATTGAGGCACGGCGGCCACCGTGGTGGCCGGATCGAAGACTGAATCAAACCAGGTCCAAAATAGGGCACCGGGACTTCGGGGCTAGATTCCGGTGGCGCTGGCAGCGGACGGCCGGTGGGGCAGGGTCGAATCGGTTGAGGGGAGGTCGGCGATCGGCGATCAGCTGAGGAGTGGTGGTCGGCGTCGGTGGCAGCCGTGGTGGCCGGAGGAAGCCGAGAAGCTCTCGGGTTCTTTGACCCGAAAATAGGGTGGAGTTTGCCGCGGCGTTTCCTCGGGCATTTGACAGCGACGGGGGCTCGGCTCGAGTCAGAGCAGCGGCGGGGAGTAGCTGAGGACGGTGGTTGTCGATGGTGAGGCGGTGGTTGCGAAAAACGGTGGTAGAAGGTGGAGGAACGGTTGGCAAGCTTCGATCGTCCACGTCCAAAATAACAAAGAAGAAGAAGAACAGAGAAGAAGAAGAAAAAGAAGACAGAGGAAGAAGTGACGTGCGGCGTTTGGCAGAGAGAAGGTGGGCCACGACACGTCTTCCTTGGCCAAAATTAAATTTTTTTGTCTTATTTGCCCAATAATCAACTTTGTCTCATGTGTATAAGTAGGGGCAAAATGGTCATTTGGCGTGCCGAAACTGAAACGATATTTTGGTATATTGAACGAAGGGTAATTTCGATAATTTCACTGGCCAAGCTCAGTCAGGATTAGGATCGATTGCGAAAACGGCGATTCAAAATCACCACGGATCAATTTTGAAACTCAATCCGAAATAATCTAAATTTTAGAATTCATCCAAATTTTCGTCTCTTCGGTTCTTATAGTCCAAAATAGGTGTCGACTATGATTATATATTCATATCATTCCATCTACTTCCGGTGCTTACAAAAGTTAAATTTTCATGACGTCATAGTGGTGAGTGACCTGCGGCGAGGTGTTTGATGTATGGTGGCGTCGGATGGGTTGAATAAGAGGGAGGAGTGGTCGGGCGAGCTGCACAGGAGATAAAAGAAGAAGATGAAGTTGCAGAACTTAAATAAGGAAGAAGATAACGAGCGTGTCTTCTATCTACGGTTGAGAAAGAGAATATCACGTGGGTCTACAAGAGTAATTGTGATGAGGTCAGCCTTGCTGACAGAGCAAAAAGCAAGAATTGAATAGACATGAGAAAGGACGTTTGGCTAGGAAAAGAAAGGACTTGGTTGGCATATAAAGAGAAGAAGGAGATAATTGGCTATGACCAAAAGAAAGTGGAACCCTTTATCTCTCCCCTCGCTTGCATTTGGTTAACAAGAATAGAAGGGAGAAAATAAATAAATAAAAAAGAACAGGAACTTTGGGGTGACGTGCGTCCCAATGGTGTCCACGAAGACAATTGTCCAAACCCAATTAGTGTTTTGTCTCATTTAAGTAAAATTAAGGATGAAAGGGGTAATTTAGCAAATGGATAACAAACGGTCATTTGAATCAATCGATTAAGGCCAAAATTGAAATTTCGCATTTAGGATTTGATAAGTATTGAATTTACGCAAGACGAATTTCGATTCAACGAGTCAAAGTTTGACGATTCAAGCTTGATTATTTCTGACAATCGTTGCAGAATAGTCAATCATCGACGTCTAAATTTTCAAAACCAAATTTCACTTTTCATGCTGGAATTTATTATTTTTTTAAAACATGCCGAAATTTCAGAATGTCACAATTCTCCCCACCTTAAGAAATTTCGTCCTCGAAATTGTACTATTACTCAACCTCAAAAAGGTAAAGATAATAGTATCTCACGACATCTTCACTGTTTGTCACATACTCATTTTCACATGACTCCTTATCTCAACTCAATTCACTAAAATTGCAATTCGCCCATCATTTATGATCCAGATTCAAGCTTACCATTCTCGTCTTTCTATCCCACAATTCCATATCCATAATTCGTCTAAACAAGCTAACTCGTCAAATTCCAATGTTTCACACCAAAATTAACACCATATGCAGTTGTTGTCCAATTCAATAGTCGATTGTCATACTATAACCACAGTTAGTCATAGAAATTAGCCATTCTTACTTGGCGATCGATAGCTTCTCAACTAACGAGTGGCCAAAGCTGTTACTATTTCTTCTATCCGATACAAATACATTCTCGCAACTTAAACCCAGCTTCTGTATTATCATTTCAAACTAGCTATTCGTCTACATATGATAAGTCATGCTAAACTGCAACTTCATTCTCAATGCAGTCTACAAACTTTTCTAAAAGGTGACAGTGAACTTGGGATCACGACCCACATTGATCGTCACTAACACTCTATGGAAACGCAATATGTGGCGCACATACCACTTTAAATTAATTGTTCAAGGTAAAATCCTTCTGTATATCTATAAAATAAGCAGACTTCGTCAATATGACTCTATAATCCAAACCGAATCATTTCCTTTCTAATTCCTTGACGACCCCCATCACAAGTCCATTATGTCACGATCCCTTTTTTTATTTGAAATCTCACTCGGCTACCATAGTCCATCAAGCTTACAATATTACGCCTTAACTAGCTGGCATGTTAAACACTTCACCACGTGCTTGGCTATATTAGCCTTTATATCATTCTATTAAAAGTGTTACCTTTACTCTTATCCATTTTCATACTACTCGGATCAATACTATATTTATTGCAATAGGCTTCCTATAAATTTTTCTCCTTACCAAAATTAAGATCCTTAAGGTTATTATCTCACTTAACTTGGCGACCTTACCACAACTTTCGCTATGTACTTTGATAACTTATTTTCCTTAATTGCCACATCTTGCAAACTTCATATTATATAGCGTCATCTTTGACCTTAGTATCTCATAGACTCTTCTAGCAAATCTAACTATATTATCCACTAGTAACTTGTCATTATGAATCTCTCACGTCCATTTCCACAACTCTTCGTTCCACCTACCTATCTGTGGTTCCATTGGTTATAGTCCCCAAATAGTATGCACTCCATGGTCACTGATCATTTAGCTCGTATGAGTCTCAATTCATTCTCAGGCCATCCTAGTCACATAGCATAGAACTCTCTCCGTGACTATACTAGGAGACACAAATTAACCTTACTAATACCACAAGGTGCAGAAAAATCACTTAACCATGACATCTCAATTCACTCACAATCTTCCATCTGTTGCTCAAGGTGCAATGCTAAGCACTTTCAAAATATATTTTTCACTTTAAGAATCCACTTTAATATCATGAACATGTGCAATTACACGATCTACTCTTCATACACCATTCACTTCACATCAACCTCTATTGGTTCGAACTTTTTAATTTGCCCAAGCGACCATCACATTCCAAAGATCAATTACCTAAAATTGACCTATAACCTCAAGTCGGATCGCTGCGTATACAAAACTCGTACGCATTCAATCACACTGGTCGTTCGTCTAAATGTTCGTTGTTCACTTTCTTATGAATCCTTTTTTTCCTCATTAATTAAGGCCGTCAATAAAGATCAATAACCTAAACCATCAAAGTGCTACACAGATTCAAGCCTATAATCCACAATTATCATTCGTCATAACCATTGAAAACATGCTGACCACCCACTCTAATAATTCAACCTAATGCCTTCGTCTTTCGAATTTATCATTCAATCAAACTGTCAATTAGTAGAGTATGATTGCTCACAATCCAAAATCACAATCATATAATCCAACTAGCCCTCCATCCACAAGTAAGTCACTAAACCTCAAACACATTTACAAGCTCAAATTCACTCTTAAAACTTTTTGATTCTCGTTCACTTCTTTGAGAGTTTCACATCCTTATTAGGGTCGTCAATAACCATCAATAACCAAAATCATCAGCAAGGATTCAATAATCTAGACCATTTTACAAACCTCAAGTTGACCATTTACAATCTAGGATCACAATCATGTTATCCAACTAACTTTGCCTACAAGCAAATCATTAACCTCAAGCACACTTGCCAGCTTAAATCCATGCTTAAAATTTTCTTATTCATGTTCGCTTTCTTACGAATCTCGATCATAACACCATATCACTTTCACATTGACCCATATTAATCCGAATCTTCTAATTCCACAAATGGTCATCACATTTCAAAGATCAATTACCTATGACTAATCTATAACCTCATAAGCGATTATCATTTAAACAAAAATCATATTCCTTTAATCACATTGGCCTTTAGTAAAAACGTTCGTTATTCACTTTCTTGTGACCCCTTTTTTTCTCATCAGTCAGGGTCTTCAATAAAAATCAACAACTTAAACCATCAAGGTGCTATACAAATTTAGACCTAATATCTACAATTACAAATACCACAATTATTCCAAACAGGTTAACCACTAAACTCTGATGATTTCAATCTAATGATTCACTTTCTAAGCTTATCATCCAATCCACCCGTTGATCATTATACTATATCCTCTCAATCCAAATTTATAATCATATAATCCAATTTACCCTTCGCCATAAGAGAATCACTAAATCTCAGATACATTTATCATTTCACATCCACACTTAAAGATTTACAGTTTTCATTAGCTTCATTGCGAATCTCAACCATATCACCACTCAAGGTCATTAATGAAAGTCAACAACTAAAATCATTGGAACGCCACATAAATTCAACCTTAAATAACCCACACTTAAAATTCTTGATTCTTGTTAACTTCCTAGCGACTCCCAATTCCGTTGTCGCTTAGGGTCATTATTGACAGTCAATAACTAAACCTATTAGAATACAATGCAATTCAAGCCTCGATAATTCATGGATACCAGTTATCCAATTACAAACCTAGGTCCACCAATTCTAGTCACTTGATTCTTTAATAACACAATAAAGGCATAGCTATCGTAGAGAGGCTTTTTACAAAATATCATTGTTGTCTTGTCAATCTAAGAAACTTCGAATTTCTACCACTATTGATGGCCTTGGTCAATCTATGACTACCTTGATCTAAATTGGATCCATGGATATCGTTTCATCGAAAATCACATGACTTGGGAACACTACACAAGTCAACCTAAAGTTTGCATATACTAAACTTGGCAAACGATTTATGCTTCCTATCTGTCTTCAATATAATCCTCAAATGTTGCCTATAATCCTCAAAACTCCTCGAGTGAACCAAGATATCGCCTATGAACATTATCAAAAATCGATTTAAATATTTCTTGATTGTCCTATTCATTAAATCCGTAAAAGCAACACGAATATTTGTTAGATCAAATGGTATTTCGATAAACACATATGCTATGGCAATGTCCCTATCCTTTGTTCCTTGAATAACATATTAACTATGGTCACTGAATAACATTGACAATTACTTTCCAACAGACAATTCACCTCCAATGACAAGTACAAAAGACCCGAGGTTCCTCCTCAATTACCATCGATCTCAATACTAACTAAATTACCTTGTAATAACCATCCATCATAGCTCTGAGACAACCCATAACATCAAAGTCAAATATCGCCAACACAATCAAATTTATTCTCACCTCATGGCCACTTATAATTATCTTACATCCAGAACATCTTGTAGCAGGTATTGTCCTATCATTTAGCAACATATAGATCCTAAAAGTCATTCTCAAGCATTCCAAACTCAACTCATAAGACACTACTCATCCAATAGGTATCTTATGGGAATATGCTCACACCCAAGCAATATGTAATGAGAACTCAGACATACAACCTTAAACCTTAAATAACAAACACATTCATGGAATGTCACGTCCCGAACCCGTCAGGCACGCAAAGTCCCACCAAGGCCATCTTGTCTCGATGGTACCCAGGATCCGTCGGCCAACAATTTATAACTTCTAAATGGTACAAACACATGGAAGCGATAAAACTTTTCTATTATATTCAAAATTAAGATGACTCAGGACATAGGGTACGTCTTCTTATAAATACCGACTACAGGTTCAGAGGGTACAACTCTAACTTCGAGATAATATGAAATCTCTAAAATCACAAAAGTGTAAATCCATTTCCTATAATTACTTCTTCAAATACCGATCATTGGCAGATTCAGATTTCCAACGCTTGAGACCTGAAAAAGTTAATCCCACGACGGGGTAAGATATGAATCTAAGCAAGTTCACCCCAAACCTAGACCAGGCCATTAGTCCTCCCAGATTATGCAATAAAACAATAGACAATGATTCATTGATAAAATAACACATGATAATAAAACATCAAGGCATCTAGATACGTCTGGCGTATTGCAATAACAATTCAAGGACAATCATATCATCACAACCAAGCTTCATACTAACACAATATTAAATTCATAAGCAAAGGTGTGTCCTCAATTTCATCACAATTTTCAATTTCAATAGCCAAGCCTACGTCAATACGCCTCAAAATAATTATGAATTTAATCCCAATGGCCAAGCCCGCGTCAATGTGCATCAAGCTAATCACGAATTTAATCCTAATGGCCAAGCCCGCTTCAATACGCATCAGGCTAATTATGAATTTAATCCCAATGGCCAAGCACGCGTCAATACGCTTCAGGCTAATCAGGAATTTAATCCCAATGACCAAGCCCGCGTCAATACGCATCAGGCAAATTACGAATTTAATCCTAATGGCCAAGCCCGCATCAATACGCCTCAAGCTAATCAAGGTCTCGATTAGCAACCCACGTTCTGACGCATCAGGTTCTAAAGGTCATTTTGATACTTGTGTCGACACGTATTAAGACTATCCTACGCTCTGACGCATCAGGATATCAATTCTCATTTCAATAGCTATGTTCGAGTCGATACGCCTCAGACTCGATCCGCGTCATTACGCCTTAGACCATCAAATTGACAAACCCACGTTAAACGCATCAGGTTTTCATTGCCATTCCTGGCTTGTGTCGACACATAATCAATCCCGTCCCGCGTCTCAACGCATCAGGACATAAGCCACCACAACTCCGCGTCTCAACGCATCAGCGTACTAGCCATCACAACCCCGCGTCTCAACGCATCAGGGTGCCACAAGCTCTTAGGCTCACAAATCAAACTCCCCTCTTAAGGAACTTCATAATCGAGTACAATTTTTATCAGCCAAGTAATGAATCATTATCATGCGAGACGTCAAGGCCAAACGCCCACGAGGTGATATCAAGTACATAGCAAGACAGTCATTCTTACGGTTTGTCCTCTTGCCAACTCATTCATATTTATCAACAGTCGCCATTCAAGGCCAAATATCACATAGCCATACCAGCATCCATGTTAATCGAATGCACACAACAACAATTTAGCCATGAGAGTCATAATTTCTCATCATCAGGAGTACACACGACTCACACCTCCATTATCTCAGTCGATCATGAACAATCAATGCAATAGACTCCCAAATTCATCAATATATCATCCAAACTCATCCAGTAGAGTCCTAACATCCTAGCAAAGGTTTAGGAGTCACTTACTTTCCAATTTAATCCGTAAAATTCCCTCCAAGACTCCTCTGAAGATTCGGTTCCCTTGATCCCAAAACAGGACAGCCGTGCGACCTAGTCCAAAGTTCGTCAAACAATCAATTTTTCTATTCCAATCACCAATTCACGGAGCATACACCTCATTAACATCTCAATTAACATTCTAGTATGTCTTAACGACGAATTTAAAGCATTGTGACACCTCCCACAGCCCTCAAAGGGCTCAGTTCATCTAAATCGAAATAGGGAAGAATTTGGTTATGCCCTCTGCCTTCTTAATCAGTCCATAATGCAACTCTAAACCTTGATTTACCACAAAATCAACTTGCTAACATGTCATACTACATCAATAGGTGTCTTATCAAAAGTTTTGGAGCAAGTTGAAGCCTCGAAGTGCCGCAAACGACCTTAGTTCTACTCGGTCCATCGGCGGCAGATTTTGCTCCATAGAAACCCTCATAAATCAACCATGGAAACCCATCTAAACCCAATCAAACTTAAAATTTCAGATCAGCCAACACAAGTACTGTGATTTAAAAAGTCCTCACCAAAAATTTGAAGCAATTTGAAATCTTGAAGTGGTCAAACGAAGACTTTCCTTCAACTCGGTCAGAATATGTCCTGTCTGGACCTTTGTCCACTCAAATCAAGCTACGGGAAGATTTACTGGGTCAAATTGAGCTTATAATAGGTCTATGTAAAGATAAGACAATAAGCTTTCATTTGACGATGGTCTTACCTCGATCTGGTATCGGACGAAGGAGATATGGCCGGACTAGTGGGATGGGTCGAGACTAGTCGGCTGGGAGCTCTTGACCAAGATGAAGAAATTGAAGAAGAAGAGTGGAGCGAGAGAGAAAGAGTGTGCTGAATTGAGTGAAGGGGAAAGAGAGAAAGTGATATAGCTTAATCCACTTGGTCAACATCCTTTGAATGATAGGCTAAAAGCTTACATTGAATGTCATTTCTTAATCCTTTTACACTTGTATTTATGTTAATCAATGGCTCCTCCAAGCGTTGTGATTTTTCTTGATTTTCGGCAGCCTATAGGGTGTGGTCAAAGACCAAAATGCCCTTATCCATTTATTAAAGTAAGGTCAAGACTTGAGGGACAAAATAATAATTTTATCCTCGACGTCCAGAACGTCGTTTTTCCAATTCAATTTACATTCGATGAGGCGACGTCTAATTCGATTAGAACGTTGAAATCTTTATTTTTTATTTTTTTAATTTTGAGATTCCATTTCATATCTCAAGCATCGAGGGGTCAGAAATTGGAAATGTCACAACTCTTTCCCCCTTAAAGAAATTTCATCCTCGAAATTTGCAACCTTCTAACCATCCAGTTCTTTAGGGTATTGGCGTCTCATCGCATCCTCATTCTTCCGAATAATTCCTTTCATGATTCAATCATCTTACTTATCCTTTCCGACCAAAGCCATCTTTCCCTAGGACTTGTCTCCTTCAATCCTCAATCTGCATTTGCTTCTCTCCATTCTCTTTCGATATTCATAACATTTGTTAGCAGTTTATCCTCGAGCGTTCACGTCATCTTTTCCATTTGCCCATCACCATTAGTACTAAACCCTCACCAAAATGCACTCTTTAATGTTCATACCACTCGTCGTATCAATACTTTCAAGGGAACGTCTTTTTCTTGTCGACATGTTTAATACTTGACCTCAAGTTCGACTAACTAAATTTTCAGTCCATTCCATCAATAATATCGATGCAAGTCCGGCACACCTTTGTGCCATCCCAAGGGAGACCATAATTCTCCCTTTGAATTTCTGATGTGGTCATTTCGTTAAGTTCATCTTCAATATTGGACTCATACTCTCGTCCAAGGGACTTTAAGGTTTCTACCCTCAACTTTGAGTTTTCTTTCCCAGGAATTCGAAAATCTAGATTTCCTCCCTAGTCTATCCATTTCCATAACCCCTTTGTTCATCGCAGCATCTCAATTCCTTTCTGACTTCAAGCTTGATGCTTCAAGTAGTTATCAAACTAGTCAATTGGTAACCTTTCAATTTAGGAGTTGAATCTCTTATTTCCTTGGGCAAAGCCTATCCTTTATCCGCCAAATGCACGATGCTCAATTTTCACTTATATGCATCCGCTACTTAAATCACATTTTTCCAGGCGATATAGGATATTTCATCCTTAGTCCTTAAGCAATCTCCTTCACACACGTTATTCTTAATCAATTTTTCTGGGCAACCACATACCTCAAATTCTTATAGTTTGTGTATGAAACCTCTCCATGTGAGTCGTGTTTTCCAACTTCGTTGCAAAAATATTTGCAAGCCAACTCCAACCATGCATTAAATGTTCCAACTCATATAGCTTTACTATCACGACGTATTCGCATAGCCCACTTCAGTTTGCCTTACTACGCCTCAAATTTCCTTTCTGCGTCACGTCATTATAATTCACTCAACCCCTTTTTAATTCCAAATAGGAACACTATTATCGGCGTAGTCATCAACTTGACTTAATTCCTTGAAAACTCTTTTCGTATTCATTTATCCCTGGAATTGCTTTTGTGGAAAATCTTCCCCCGATCCATCCATAACAATTCACCAATTTCAGGAACTTTCAATTTCTGCAACTCACATCGATCTTAATCGATTCATCACTTATTCCATTCCACAAGGATTTCATTTCCAAGAAATCTTACTACTGAGGAATCTTATTTTATCATGCCCACAACTCGAGCTCTTCACAATTAGCAGCACACAACGAGCATTTCTTTAGAGTCCGTAGGATACTCTCAAAAGTTATTCATGTTTCTCATAACTCTTTAATTGAGTCTATTCATCGTCTCTAAAGACGGTAACAATCATTCCAATTATTCATTGGATACTCAATCTAACTTTTATTAGTTTCTTTCTACCAAGTGTCGAATCTTCAATCTGTTTTTCATACTTTTCTCTTGAGAGCTCAAACCTTGCCCCTCCACTCTCATGAGTCCCCACCTGAACTACATAACATTTTGTTCATTTTTGTTCCTCTTTTCTTAGGAAAAATTAGTGTCTTCACTTCTTGATTTCACAACCAGTTAATGCGACCTTATCTCAATTTTGTCTAATCAACTGAACCTCGACATCATCCTGGAATTCAACGTTGTTCACAGGACAGCTTCTCGGACTTGACTTTCAGAAATCATTCAAGCTCGCGTCCTCCTCACTAGTCTAAACATTTCTTTTTAGCACCAAGACAATTGGTTTTTTTTTTCTTCCTTCCACACTAGGATCTCTTATCCTATGAAGGAAATCACACACTTCAGTGGCATTCTTTTACTTTGAATCCACATTGTCTTTCTCATCCTATAGGACATCCGTCTTGGAGTCTCGCCAACAACAATTCCTTTACTTTCAGATTCTAATGCCACCACACTTCAGTATTCTCCTTTCAATAGTTTAGCCACCTCAAGTGACAAGTTTCATTCTTCTTTGGTCTCCACAAATTCAAATTTCAGATATTCAATTCAACTTCCTCAAGTCGCCTTGTGATTACAATCTAAACACCCTTTTTGCTCATTCATCCATTCATTAAAATCGCAAGTAACTATGATCATCAGGTCCATTCACCTTTATTTCCATCAATGATCATATTATGATCCAATTGTCCTTAAGGGCAACACCCTATTCTCTAGGGGTGATAACTCGCAATGTCACTTTTAGTGGTTTCGATTCGACCTCAATCAATCTCATAAAATCCACAGGGTCTGACAGACTGACACATCAGTCCCCTTAT
The DNA here is from genome assembly GCA_028455895.1 of Rhodomyrtus tomentosa. Classification (NCBI taxonomy): domain Eukaryota; kingdom Viridiplantae; phylum Streptophyta; class Magnoliopsida; order Myrtales; family Myrtaceae; genus Rhodomyrtus; species Rhodomyrtus tomentosa. Next base: position 37,903,626 of record JAPCWY010000003.1, on the reverse strand, counting down.
TATTCTTCATGACAACAAAAGGTTAATCACCATAAGCCTGATGTCATAGTAACGACATTGCCTTATAGGCACACTCTATGTTCCATAAGTGAAGTTCTCTTTTCTCACAATCTATGAACATAAATTCTTTTACTTATTCTTCTTTTGATCATCCACTTCTTTCCTTGATGTCCATTACGGTTCATCATATTCAGGAATAGCAATTAGCCATAAGGCTTTCAAATCCCAATCCACTCAGAGACTTCACGTCTCATTTAAAGGGTCCTAGACCACCCTTAGTACGCTTAGACGACCTTGAGAACTCTATCTTATAATGACCGACCTTCCTCGGGTCCTTTCAAAGCTATTAAAGTTTAGGTAATCATTACTCTCGAGTAACCTTAGAAAGATACTTTCCATGGAACAATTCAACGAAGACAATCTAGGCAAATATCATGCCTTCAAGGGAAATTCTTCCTTTGGTGACCTTTTATTAATCATTGACAGCCTCTTCAGGCTAATAGATATCAGAGTCGCTTCTCTTCCTCATTGAATTCAATACCTCTAAGGTTCTTTTCCAAATTTTCAATCCAGAGAAAGGCAGTTTAGGCATCATTTTCTCCATCGAACCTTAGTCAATCTCAGCCTTATACATCGTTCCACAAGCTTTTCATTGAGCGATTTCATTTTCTATCGCCTTTCCTGTGGTCTCTACCATTCACTTTGCTAGCAAAAGCAACTGCAGTCTCAGTGACTGGGATAACAATGGCAGTTCCTTCTCGAGTCTACCTACCCATCTACTTTCTCATTTCCATTCAAAGTTCTCATGACTTTTTCAACTCTTAGGTCTTGTACAGTCCACAAGCTCGAGCCAAACGCTTTTCTAGTACTCATATTTCGGTTACTCATCTTTACTCAATTCTCACGACTCCCTTCAGTTCTAGAGTCATCTCATATCTTGCATACTCGAGTCAATACTCCTCTAGCGACCATTCTCTTGTTGTTCAACCTCATTAGGTCCTTATGGCACTCAAACCACTATAATTCCTTCTAGGAATTAAAAACTTAAGTCATCTACTCGAGTCTAGCAGTCTCAAGCTGCTCATCTCATCATCTATCACCATCAAACAACCATCTAGTGGTCCCTATGCAACTCTCAACTAATTGCCAATTATCTAAGGATTCCAAATCATTCTTAAGCAACAGCCACATATCAAACCAGCCTCTACTAGGTAATTTCTCAATTAACAGTCAACTACTAAGCAAGCCTTAGCTCGACAACTATCAAACAAGCACTCAAGGCATCAACTCAACGAGTTAATCACTCATACATTAAGTATAGAGGTATCTATCACTCTGTCGTAAACGTGACAGGCTATCTCATTCTCAACAGACATTAGCCAAACAACATTTAATACGATTCTTGCTCAAACAGGTCAAACAAACGCATCAAAAGTTTCTCTTTTTCAAACAACACTCATTGCCAAGTATGAAGCTCTTAGCCATGCCAATATCATCATAAATGCCATGCAATTTTTGGAAATTCACTCTAGGGATCACTTTAGGGCATTACACCTCTTAACCACAATTAGACTCGACTTGATACCTAGACTTTCACTATCAAGTTATGACTTGAGTCATTCCTGCTTCTTGCCATCTTAGAAGTCTACTAGGAGCCGCTCCTTATCCGGACCTCTCTGTCCCGACGATCACTCCCTGCCCTCATCAGTCTTGGCCGTTGCAGAATGTCCCAAGTCATACATCTACGGAGAAAGTCCCGTTCCACATATCCCATACCATGTTTCATTACAGTTTATAGGTATCCCATCGACTTGTCTCATATCAAGCGACAGTTTATTAAGTCCAACAGCGATAAGTTCATGCATGCACCCTCATCAACTTTCGTTTCAAAGCTACAAACACATGCACAACGTGTTCGTTCTCACCACTTGTCATACCATAATCGTCTCCACATCAAGCCTTATCCATGGAAAACCTCTAGTTCCACAAAGACCATCGCCTCTCACAGATCAATTGCTTATATTCAACCATATACCTCAAATCTAGTTGCTATTCAAGTCAAATCCATGTGCATTCGATCACAACTGATCTTTAATCCAAATATTCCTTCCTCACTTTTCTGTATACACCTCATTTCATGCCATCCAAGGTCATCAATAGCAATCGATAACTAAACCATTAGGATACAATGCAATTCAAGCCTGAATCGACTAATGTCAATCGTCTCTTTATAACTCAATTACCCAAGTTGGGTCATTGACAAACCACAATCACAATCATATAACCCAATCGACCCTTCATTCAAAAGCTATTCTCTACCAACCTCAAATCCAAGTTTATGACTCCTCAATTTCTATTCACTTCCTTGTGAGCCTTATTCATAAAATCACTCAAGATCATCCATTAAATTGGCACTATGACCATTAGAATACTACACAAGTTCAAGTCTATAGTCCTCAAGATTCAACAATCCATACTAATCCCCCAAGGTCTCACTACCTAATTGTCCTCAAGTAATTGCTCCTTATCACTCCAAGTCTCAATCACATTGGATCAAGCTGACCTTGCTCTGATACCACTTAAACGGGGATGTCACGTCCCGAACTCATCAGGCACGCAAAATCCCATCAGGGCGGTCTTGTCTCGGTGGTACCCAAGATCCGTCGGCCAATAATTTATAACTTCTAAATGGTACAAACATACGGAAGTGATGAAACTTTTCTATTATATTCAAACTTAAGATGACTTAGGACATAGGGTACGTCTTCTTATAAATACCAACTACAGGTTTAGAGGGTACAACTCTAACTTCGAGGGAGTATTTAGAACCATTAAAGGCCGATCTAAGAATGATTAAGGAATGCATTGCTAGCGTTATACGATTGGAGCGTAGGTGATGCCGCTTAACCAATGTATAATTTGTAAAATTTTTCTAAATTGAACAATGACGATCGAGGCCGTCGGAACTAGTAATAGACCCTCACAATTACATGACAACCAAAGTCGCCATGAACTAAAGAGCCCTAAGTGTGATGAAAATCACAGAGTCGATACGCGTAACGTCTGCAAAAGCCGCCCATTAGTTCGGGATAGTCTGAAATTACATCTGATAGAGAAATGGCACAAAGACAAGTCTCGAAATTGGAAAATGAAAAATCAAGAATTTCAACATTTTTAATTGAGTTGGACATTGCCACATTGAAGGAAATTTAAATTAAAAAAATGACATTCCGGACGACGAGAGCTAAATTACCGTTTTGCAACTCAAGGCTTGGCTTTGTCTTAATAAATGAAGAGGGACATTTTGATCATTGACCACCCCCAAGGCTGCCGAAAATGAGGTGGAATAAAAGCCATTGGATGATCAAATGATGGACATAAGTACAAGTGTCAATGGATGGTGAGTTGGCATTAATTACTCAACTTTTAACCTACCATTTTTCTTGTTTGACTCTCCAAACTTAGTGTATAGCTCTCTCTCTCTTCCCATTGCTTCAGTCAAACCCCCTACCATCCCCTTCTCCTTCTTCTTCTTCTTCCTCACGCTACCCAGCCCGACCGGACGCCACCTGTCGCTTCGCTCGTTCCGACGGCCACCTCCGGCGAGCACTGCCGCTCACGCAGACCACCAAAACCTAGCCCCACCTCTTGTCAACCACCTCCAAGAGGTAGCTCAGCATTTGGAAACCAGTAGAGCTCCGGCCAACCATTTCCTCAAAAGTGGATAGATTCCGACGTAGCAAGGGTAAGTCTTCGTTCGACCTCCATAGGACCTCGAATTGCTTCAATCTTTCGGCGAAACTTTGTAGACATATAGTACTCTTGTATATCGAGTTGAGGTAAAACTTTTGGCTAAATTTGATGGAGATTTGATGATTAAATTGTGTTGTCTCCGAAGGAAAGAATCTGACCAGCGGTAGGCGTGTAAAAACCGGGGTTGTTTTTGGACTTTTCGGCGTCGACTCACCCTCAAATTTTCGATGAGACTCCTTTAGACCTAGAACTATATGTTAACAAGTAGATTAAGTGATACATTGAGATTAAAGGATGAATTATGGGCTAATTAGTTGGATAAAGGGCAGAACCGAAATCCCCTGTTTCGATATTGTTCAAACTGAACCTTTAAGGGACTGTTTGGGGTGTTGCCATGTGCTAATTTCATTGTTGAATCGTGCTAGGATGTCAATGCATATGTTATTGAGGTATATGCTTAGTGGTTCGATGATTGGGCGAGGAAAATTGACGGATTGGTTGAATTCCCCTAGGGTACACGGCTGCCCTATTTTGGGATGCTTAGGACCGAATACTTGGTGAGCTTGGAAGGAATATTATGCTAAATTAAGCCTAAGGTAAGAAGTCCCTAAATCTAGCTCGAAGGATAGTCCTCGACTGGATGATTTGGTGTCGAATTGGATAAATTTTTGTGAGTTTCTTGTATGGTTGTTCAATGTCTATCATTATGGGTTGATGAATGCGAGTATGCTTTTTAAATGCATATTCCTTGTATTGAATGTTATATTATAGGTGATGAACTGGACTGCCTTGCATGCCGTAACTCTTAGCTCAATGTATGGGCTTGTACTAGATCATGAAGTCTTAAATTGGAAAGAAATTTTGGCATTCTTGAAAACTCTTGACACCCTGATGCGTCAGACGCGGGGTTGTGATGGCTAATGTCTTGATGTGTTGAGACGCATGACGAGATTTTATATGTGTCGACACAGACTTTGAATGGCATTGAGAACCTAATGCGTTTACGCGGGTTCCTGTTTACAATGGTCTAAAGTGAAATGACGCGGACCAAGCCTGACGCGTTTTGACGCGGGCGAGAAGTATGAGACAACTTTGGAGGATGGGATGTACGACTCATTCTTGTGTTCACATGCCTGGCTTGAATTATAAGATATGTTGATATGCTTGTACGATCATCAACCATTGGCTTCTATATGGCATGTTATGACTGATGATTGTATTATATTGTTGAGTATGTTCTTGCTCATTGTTTGCATTCATCTGGGTGTACTGTCAACCTGACCTAGGTTTATGACTTATCTTACTGAGATGTGAATCTCACCCCATCATGGGACCTTACTTTTTCAAACCTCAAATCTTGAAGATGCTACCAACACGTCTAGGTAATCCGAAAGATATGACCATCTATTTTGATGAGTTTCCTAATGGTCGAGGTACTGTTTATGTGAGAAAGTGTACAGTTGTATGGGTAGACGAGAGGGGTAAGGACTGAAAACAATATAGGTTTGAGGCCTAATTTCGTATGGTAGGTGAGGTCATTACCGATCCGTTGAAGTCCACGGAGGTGCCTAGAGGAGTCATTCCTAGCTGATGTCATCTTACTCGGGATTCAGTGAAGATAGAGGTGTCCGTAGCTGGCTCGAGGAAAGCATCTACGAAGATCCCTACCCTGGAGGATACTGGTGAGGTGATAGAGATCGATGCTTCGGAAGACGAGCTGGAGGATGACACAATGGATGACACAGTAGACGTGCATTCTAAGACCTTCTCAGATTATAAGCCAGACGAGAATGCGAACAAGACTGATGGATCTAGCTGTTCGATCTAGGGGTTTCCTGGCTTTACTTAGTATTCTTTTGATGATGACCCTCGATGGTTTGTAATCTTTTGGGGACTTGAGACTAGTTTTCTTTTGGTTAAGTCCTGATTGTCCCGATCCGTCAGCAGGCTTCGTTCACCTGCGCTTTTGTATGAACTCGTGCTGATGTTTATATATTATGTTCTTGTTATCCATGTTTCCATTGATTTATGTACGGAGATGATAGCCATATTTCATTTCCGCATGCTTGCTTACATTATGCATCTCTCGACAAGTGAGTCCTAGGCCTCAAAAGTATAATGAAGGGATTTGTGTGTTCGCGCTCGAAGGCACAGGGCGTGACATCCCCGCTTGTTTGGTATCAGAGCAAGGTCAGCTCGATCCAAGTTGATTAAGGATTGGAGTGATAAGGAGGAATGAGTTGAGACAAAATGGGTAGCGAGACCTTAGGAGACTTGTTAGAGTTAGGCACAAAATGCTTGGCATTTGACTTGGCGCATGTGATTGACATGTGGTATTGGTATGATTGTGGTGGTTTATGAAGATTAAGCTTCATGTTTAGCACTGAAAGTCATTCCTGAATTTTGGTCTGTTGAGCGAATGATTATCGCTGGTTAGGATGAACCGCTGAAGTCAATGGAATTGGGTAATAGCCATGTATTGTTTATCGAAGTGCCTCTGGAAATAGTTATGTTGAAGGGTGTTTGTTGTGACTGCTTCTTTTAAGAGATAATTTAGTACAGCTGGACTTGACTAGACAAGTAAGCCTCTAATTTCGTGATGGAATTATAGTGTCCAGGTGTAATAAAGGTACACAAGAATGAGTAATACGCCCAGATGGCCTAGAAGAACCAAGAGTGGAGCCTCCTCGAGACCGCCTATGGCGGAATACCCAAGGATGGATGGAGTGCTGAGAGCACTAGAAAGAATTGGCGATCTCATTGATAGGCAGACCCAAGACAGGGATGTTGCCATAGCTCAAGCCGTCGAAGCTGCTATAGCTGCTGTCAATGCCAATAACGGTAATAATGGAGGTAATGGGAACAACGGGGACCTTGACCAGGATAATGAAATATTCCCAAGAAGAAGACGTTGCTGCTAGATAAATGGGCCAACTGGTCGAACAGTTTATTAAACTAAAGCCAACTTAGTTCGACGAAACTGAAGACCCTGAATTGGCGCCGAGATAGATAAAAAAGCTTGAGAAAGCTTTTGGAGTTCTGAGATGCACGGACGAGGAAAAAGTGTTACTGGCATTGTACCAGCTGGAAGGTACCGCAAACGACTGGTGGAGTGCCACTAAGAATGGAGTATTTCTGGAAAGGACTGCCTTGACCTAGAATTCTTTTACCACGGCATTTAATGACATGTATTTCTCCGAGACAGCTCGTGAAAGTAAGCAAGTAGAATTTCTCCAGCTGCGCCAGAATCATTTAACGATTGACCAGTACGAAGCTGAATTCGCAAGATTGTCGAGGTATGCGCCCAGATCAGTTAAGGACCCGCTGGAAAAGGCGCGGATATTTCGTTATGGATTTAGACCTGAGTTTCGCAGTCAAATGATGACTCTGTACTTGAGAACTTACAATAAAACATATAACGGGGACAAATGATTGAGAGGGACCAAAAAGAGAGGATCGCCGCATCTGGATAGCGATTTAACTCATTCCGAGATAATCGCCAGACCGGTAAAAGACCTATGGCTGGCAACAGACACTTTGTCCCTCCAGTAAGGAAGAATATAGGGAAGCCGCCGCATCTAGTAAATTGGAACTGCCGCCTTTATGGTAGGAGGCACGGTAATGGACCATGTCCGGCTAGGACCAGTGCGAGTTTTAAGTGCAGTCAGATGGGTCATCAAATGAAAACTTGCCCCAATCAAGCTCTAGTGACTGTACCTCAAGGCAACGACCACAGGCAGGACCATTAACTGCAGTGCCCCAAAACGATCAGAATCGATCCCCAGCTCAAGGAAGAGTTTATGTTGTGGCACGCAAGGAAGCAGAGGAAGTGCCTGGCGTGGTCACAGGTATGATTTATTTATGTGACTAAGCCGCTTATGCGTTGTTTGATCCTGGCGCTTCACATTCTTTTGTGTCCGCTCAATTTGCTGATTTGGTCAATATGAAGTTGAAACCGTTGAGTATGATACTGCATGTTGCTACCCCGTTCATGGATAATGTATTGGTTACATTAGGTTGTGCGGACTGCAAGGTAGTAATTGGTGGTAGCAAAGAAAGTATAGACTTTGTTATGTTACCCATGTATGATTTTGATGTGATCATAGGAATGGGTTGGTTGGGTAAGCAAAGGGTAGTAGTCGATTGTGGTAGCAGAGTAATCCGTTTTTATTCGGATGGTCGCCTTAATTTTGAATTTGTAGGAAGTCGAGGAGGAACCTCAATTCCTTTAGTCTCATCGCTAGAGGCGATAAAGCTAATGACAAAAGGATGTCATGCTTACTTAGTTATAGTTATGGATACGACTACCGTGGAACCTAAATTAGAAAATATTTCGGTAGTACGTGAATTTCCTGACGTCTTTCCTGAAGAATTGCCATGATTGTCACCAGAGCGAGAGATTGAAATCGAGATCGAGTTAGCCCCTGGAACGGAGCCGATCTTGAAGGCACCTTATAGGATGTCCTTATCGGAACTGAAGGAATTAAAGGTACAGATGCAAGAATTGTTAAATAAAGGATTTATTCGATCGAGTGCTTCACCGTGGGGAGCGCCAGTATTGTTTTTAAGGAAAAAGGACGGATCCTTGCGCTTATGTATTGATTATAGGCAGTTGAATCAAGTAACTATTAAGAATAATTATCCACTGTCAATGATTGATGATTTATTTGATCAGTTGCAAGTAGCTTCTATGTTCTCTAAAATAAACCTGAAAACCGGTTAACATCAATTGAGAATTAAGAAAGAGGACATACCGAAGACAACTTTCAGGACAAGGTATGGTCACTACGAGTTCACCGTTATGCCCTTTGGATTTACCAATGCTCTAGCTATATTTATGGATTTAATGCATCGGGTGTTCAAGGAATTCTTGGATAGATTTGTTATAGTCTTTATTGATGATATCTTGATTTATTCAAAGAATAACGAAGAGCATGAAAGGCATCTGAGGATTGTTTTGCAGACCTTGAGAGAGTACTCGTTGTACGCTAAGTTTAGCAAATACGAGTTCTGGCTGAATAAAGTAGCATTTCTTGATCATGTGGTATCTGGACAAGGAATTGCTGTAGACCTTGCAAAGATTGAAGCCGTCATGAATTGGCCTAGACCTACTACGGTCACAGAAGTCCGATGTTTTCTAGGATTGGCAGGGCATTACCGACGCTTTGTGGAGAAGATTTCATCCATAGCCATTCCATTGACGAGGATGACTAAGAAGGAAACTAAGTTTGAGTGGACGGATAAGTGTGAAAGGAGCTTTCAAGAGCTTAAGCATCGGTTGACGTCTGCACTAGTATTGACGATTCCATCAGGACCATGAGGCTATGAGATATATAGCGATGCTTCATTAAAGGGACTGGGTTGTGTACTAATGCAGCATAGAAGAGTGGTTGCCTATGCGTCACGACAATTGTGGCCGCACGAGATGAATTATCCAACTCATGACTTGAAATTGACTACAATCATCTTCACCATAAAGATCCAGAGGCCTTATTTATGTGGCGAAAAGCTTTAGATTTATACAGATCACTAGAGTCTGAAGCATCTCTTTTCCCATAAGGAATTAAATATGAGGCAACATCGATGAATGGAGTTGCTTAAGGATTACGACTGTGACATCTTGTATCATCCTGGAAAAGCGAAAAGAGTCGGGGATGCACTTAGTCGGAAATCAAGTGTCGCTTGTCTGCTGGTTAAAGGATGGTTGTTACTCGAGAAATTAAGGGATTCTAGATTCAAGTTAGAAGTTTGTCAACTGTCTAGTTTGGTAGCGACCTTGAGAATATAGCCTGAGATCCAAGAAAGGATAAAAGCTCTGCAGCCTACGGACCTAGAAATTCAAAAGATCCTCGAAATAGACGCAACAAAAAGGAAACCAGAGTTCCAAGTATTAGAGGATGGAGTTTTGAAATTTTGAGGGTGTCCAAGGACGAGAAGCTTAGCGAAAAGATCCTATCTAAGGCTCACCGAAGCAATTACAGTATTCATCCAGGAAGTACGAAAATGTACCAAAACCTGCATCAGCATTACTGGTGGAACGAGATGAAAGTAGAAATGGCTAAATATGTGGCAAAGTGTTTGATGTGTTATCAGGTAAAGGCACAACACTATAAGCCCGGTGGATTGTTACAACATTGGAAATCCCTAAATGGAAATGGGAGCACGTGACGATATATTTCGTAATGGGATTTCTAAGGAGCCAAAGAGGTCACGATTCTATTTGGGTTGCTGCTCTTGGCAGCCATTCGCCGACCTCAGCCAGTACCGACGACCCCTAGGTAAGCCCCCGAGCCTTGATCGGCCTTGTCTCGACTCTTAAGGCCGAGATTCACCTAAAATCAATCCCAACGTCCCAATTTTGCATACTGACCAGGTTCTGATTTTTACCTCTACCGCTCGCCGAAGCTCCGCCGTCACCGCAGCGGCCTCGCCGGACCTCCGCCACATATCCCAGCTAATGTCAAGCCTAGTCGCCACTTGTTTACTAAAGAAATTGAGGTTCCGATAAGAAATCGAGAATCGTCGCTGCCGTCATTACCGAGTTCGTTGCTGCCGCCATTGCATCGTTAATTTTAAGTTGGCCTGAGCTTAATTAGATAGTGAGTTGACCCTAATCCTTGGTTAGGGCGCTAATTACACCTAAGATTAGTCGATTAGTCTAGTATGGTATTTAAGTAGTGAGACCGTGATCGGTTTAGATAGAAATCGGGTTTAGGGTAAATGGCCACGATCGAATAAATTAGTCGCGTTGGCCTAGGTCGACTATGGCTAACTAATTGATAGATTGAATTGATTGATTATGGACTGTGGTTCGATCACGAGCGAGCGATAGGTTAGAAACGAGAAATTGATTAGTGTTTATAAAGCAAATCGGCCAATAAATGATTATTGTACGAACTGGCCGTTATATTGCTTAAATGAATTGATGGCCTAATTGGATTGATCACCTCGTTGATATATTTGATCGGATGCCTGAAATGTTCATTGAGTGAATTGACATTCGTTTGGGAGTTAATATTCTATGTGAGATTGTCGCATCTAATTAATAGTCTGCATATGCATATGACCGTGTGCAAAATCAAATAATCCTTTTTAGCACGAAAATGGCCGTGGGCCGAGTCTTTGAGCACGTTGTGTGAGCATCCGGCCTAAATCAAAGTGAATTAAATTGATTGATGTGTTGGGTGTGCCGTGTCGTTATATGATGGATAAGGGCCTGGCAAGTCTGTATTGTACTAATCGTACACACTGTACTAATTGTATGAGACCACACAACTTGCCAATAGCACGACAATTCATGCTTCGTGCCAGGAAGTACGGTTTTAAGAGATTGTTAGATGCTGGTCGTATCTTGTGATGGACCGACGCCCCGTACAGAATGCCTACTTTCTAGTGTCGTGCTAGATATACTTGAGACACCTCTCGTAGTCGCCATTACCGAAGGGAAAAGGAATATAACCCGGTCATGCTGGAAGAGTGTGGAATCGCATTAGTCGTGAGAGTCGATCGCGCCAATTGCGTGGATCCTCTGCACTATCTTTGAGTTTATCGCGTCAACGCGCGGATCCTCGTTAATAAATGAACTTGTGTGGTATCCTACGTATACTGGTAGATGTGATGCTTGTTTGAGTGATTGACTGATATGACTACTGAGTCGAGTCGAGTTAAGCATTGCATTGTATATGGCCGAAAGCTGGTAAGTATGCATGTGGATGTTTATTATATCGTAGCCGTACTTGAGTGCTATATGTGATCTTGTGAGCCCTCTATTAGGATGTCATGGGCAAATCAGTTTCCTAACAGAGCTTAGACTCAATTCACTGAGATTTATTTCTCTCCCCGTCGTGGAATAACATTTTCAAGTCCCAGGTGACGATGCCTTGCAGGTGCTAAAGTATGACTGAGGAGGTAGTCTTTTGAAGTAGATGTGGAGTTAACCCTACCCCGACTCTTTATCTTTTTTAGGTCTTAGAGAGCCGTCCCGAAGAATGGGGTCGTATGTTGTTAGCGATATATGATTAATTAACATCTTCTTTCAGTTAATGTAATGAATTGTCTTTTGTTGAATTGACCATATTGATTTCCTGCTTCTCTATCCCATGTTGATCTTACTGTTGGAAGTTATACACATTCCACATGCGCAAAATAAGTGATAGGTCAATAGTGTGCTTGAGACACTATCTTCATGACCTAGTGATGTTTTGGCAAGGGATGTCGTGGGCTCGAGAGTCGGGGCGTGATAGCCAAGCTAAAATCGGGACCAAAAAGATGAGTTTTCAAGAATAAGTTTCAAGAAAAATGCTTCAATTAGAGGCGAGCAAAAAATTCATGATCCAATCAAACCGTACCGTACCATACCCAACCGGCTGATTTTGGATGGTAACTGGTGGGTATGGTTTGGTTCTCGATTTCAAATTTTTAGAACCGATGTGTATTGGTTTGGTTTATGGTTTCGGGTACGAACCATCCAATCGATCCAACGAACCAACCATTTTAAGCAAATAGTATTTGTGTTTGGTGAAAAAAATGGCATCATACTGTCGTGTTTATATTTACAGCTCATGGATGATGTTTTGTATTTCAACAGAGGAGATTAAATACTTGTGGCATGCATTTTCAACATTTTTTGTCCTTCTTGTGATTGTAAACAAATGTATTTGTGTTTGTTGTAAGAAACTGCATCATAATGTTGTGTTTCTCTTGATACCCTCACCTGTGAATAGTGTAATCGCGATCCAACCGAGAACCGGACTGGATTGGTGGTTCAGTTCTCGATTGGATTCATAAAAAGAACGGGTGATTAACAATTCGCATTTTGCGGAACCGGTCCTTAATGGATGGTTCTCAATTTTAAGGTGGGAACCACCCTTCCTAGAGCCGATCACTCCTAAATCTGTGGATTGCAGACTTCCGAAGAAGAAGAATTACGAGACAAATGTAGTGAATGACATCGCTCAAGATGTGTCAGACATAAACTTCTCTGCATTGGTTTCTGAAGTTAACTTGGTTGGGTCCAATCCGAAGGAATAGTGGATAGACACCGGTGCCACTAGACACGTATGCACAACTCTTGAACCAACTAATGAGGATAAAATTTTCATGAAAAACTTTGCCTCTTCTATTGTCGAAGGCCAAGGGAAGGTACTGCTGAAGATGACATTTGAAAAAGAGCATACTTTGAATAATGTCTTATATGTGCCAGAAATCCTAAAAAACTTGGTCTCTGAGTCTCTGTTGAACAAGCATGGATTTCGTATGGTGTTCGAGTCAAACAAAGTAATTTTTTCTAAATTTGGAATGTATATGCGGAAGGGATATGCATCTAATGGGCTTGAAACAAAGTAATAACAACTATTAAAAAAGATAACAAGTCTTTCATTTATTTGCTTGAGTCTTCCAATTCATGGCATGGCAGAGTAGGACACGTTAATTATGATACATTGTGTAGATTAATTAACTTGAAACATATATCCTGATTCCAAATTGATTCAAAATATATATGTGAAATTTGTGTTGAGGCAAAATTAATGAGATCGTCGTTTCAAACAATTGAAAGAAATACCGAACCCCTTGAATAAATTCATAGTGATGTTTGCGATGTCAAATTTATACAAACAAGATGTGGTAATAAATATTTTATTATTTTTATCAATGATAGCACTAAATTGCTATATGTATTTGTTTAAAAGTAAAGATGAAGCCTATGAAGTTGAAAATCAACTTAATAAGAAAATTAAAAGATTGAGAAGTGATAGAGATAGTAAGTATGAAGTACCAATTGGTGAATTCTGTGCACAACACGGAATTATACATGAAATAACTGCGTCTTACTCTCCTCAATTAAATGGTGTTGCTTGACGTAAAAATCGCACATTGAAAGAAATGATGAACATTATATTATAAATTCAGGTTTACCTCAAAATATGTAGGGTGAAACTATTTTGTCAAGCAATTACCTTTTAAAAAAGGTACATCAAAAGAAAGATGATAAAACACCTAATGAGTTATAGAAAAGTAAGAGACCATCCTACAAATACTTACAAGAATTGTGATGACTTGCAAAAGTGGCTATTCCAATACCAAAGAAAACAAAGATAGGTCCTAAAACGGTGGATTGTTCCTTAGAGGCTATGCACATAACAGTAATGCATATCGATTTCTTGCGTATGAATGTAAATTCTAGATATACACAAGAATAAAATCATGGAATCTGGGAATACATCGTTTTTTGAAGATGTATTTCCTTGTAAATCCAATGATGGTCAAGTTCGTCTAAACAAACAAATGAAACGAATGAAGAAAGTCATGATTTAGATCATGAACTAGAACTGAGACGTAGCAGAAAAGAAAGAGTAAAAAATCATTTGGAAATGACTTTCTAACTTATTGGTTAGATAAGGAACCATTAAATTAAGCATAATCTGTGAATTCTTATTTTGGACCTCTATGGAAAGAATCAATAAAAATTGAAACTGATTCTATTTTGCATAATCATACTTGGGAGCTAAGGGATCTGCCTCCTAGTTGTAAACCTTTAGGGTGAATATTGATCTTTCAAAGAAAAATGGAAGCAGATGGCTCCATTGATAAGTATAAAGCCAGACTTGTAATCAAAGATACATACTATGAGAAAGCTTAGATTACTTTGACGCTTATTCTCCTGTGATAAGAATAAACTCCATTAGGATGATACTTGCAATTCTAGCATTGCGAAATCCAAAAGTAATTAAATGGATGTAAAAATAGTCTTCCTCGACGTTGATTTGGATGAAGAAATCTACATGGAATAGCCTAAGGGTTTTATAGTTCCGGGACAAGAAAGGAAAATCTGTAAATTGGTAAAATCATTGTATTGTCTAAAACAAGCGCCAAAGCAATGGCACGAAAAGCTTGATAATGCAATGATTAGAAATTGATTTAAGATCAATGAATGTGATATATGTGTCCACATTAAAGAGACAGAAAATGGCTATGTCATTTTGTCTTTACGTAGATGACATACTCATTGTTGGTGGTGATGACAAAATGATCAAATCTACCAATAATATGTTGAATTCAAGATTTGACATGAAAGATACGGAACTTGCTGATGTGATTTTAGGAATTAAAATCAGAAAATGTCAGAGGGCTTTATTTTAAACCAATCAAACAATGTGAACAAGATTCTTGAAAAATTCAACATCAATGATTATGGTATTGCTAGAACACCATTAAACAATGGTCTTCATCTGTCCAAGAATTAAGGAGAGGGTATTTCTCAAGTAGAGTACTCTAGAGTTATTGAAAGTCTAATATACTTAATGAGTTATACTATACCATATATTGCCTATACAGTTGGTTGATTGAGTACATATGCAAGCAATCCAAGTGCTGACCATTGGAATGCAATAGTTATAGTACTTTGGTACTTATTGTATAATCAGAATCATGGCATGTATTATATTATATACCCAGTTGTTCTAGAAGGATATAGTGATGTGAACTGGATATCGAATATAAAAGACACAAAATCTACTAGTAGATATGTATTCACACTAGCAGGTGCAGCTGTATCTTGGAAATCCTATAAACAAATTGTTATAGTCAGATGCGCAATGGAATTTGAATTTATAGCTTTGGATAAATGTGATGAAGAGATTGAATGGCCACACCATTTCTTAGAGAATATTCTCAAATGGCAAAAATCCGTGCCACAAATCTATATACAATGTGATAGTCAATCTACGATTAGAAGAGCACTGAATAACATATATAATGGTAAGTCTAAACATATACGTCATAGACATAATACCATTAGACAACTACTCGCAACTAAAATTATCTTTACTTACTACATAAAGTCAAAAGACAATATTGTGATTCCGCTAACTAAAGGGTTAAAAAGAAAGTTAGTTGAAAAGTCGACCAGAGAGATGAGACCGAAGCCTGTGAGAGAATAAGTTGATATAAAGAAAACTCAACATAGTTGATTGGAGATCCCAATATCTAAGTTCAAAAGGACAATCTAATTATATAAACTTAGTGATGTCACTGTGAGGGTTTATCCCTAAAACCATTCTTATAACATATCAATGATATTGTAAGGAAAATGATAGCAATTTTTGCTTTAATATTCTTAAGTGGAGTAAAAAATTTACTCTAATTTAAGTAATCACCTACATGAGAGAGAAGTGAGGCTGCTTCAAAGGAAAATTATTTAGGGCTAAATTCTTTAGAAACTTTCGCAGAATCAGGTTGATGTTCATGGCCAAAACAAACATAAACATTAAAACTAACCAAATATTTAGATGATTCCTGTGTGAAGTGTATGGTTCATTTACATAAGAAAGCAGAAAAGTTTAAGGAAATCATGTCTATTGGACAGCTAGTAAAGAAAATATATTTTCACAAGGGAAGGTTCAAAGGATAACACCTGCCTATCCTATGCAAGTTTCAATTGGTGAACACTATCACAGAGTTAAAACTAAAGCAATTTTTATTCATGTGGTGGATTGTTGAAAATATGAGATAAATTATGGGTGAATGAATGAGAAACTAATGCTCAAAGAAAAGCCTTAAGCTGGAAATGGGAAGTGAAAAAATACTAATCTCGCATTGAAAATAAAGAAGACTTTAGAATGCTTTATATATAGTTACACTCCTTTGAAGTGGTAATTATCATAGACAAGCACTATGCCTCGCACGTAGGCATAGGAGGTGCAAATCTCAGGCCTCAATGGAGGCCTGATGAGCTGAAACTTAGGCGCGAGTGCATGCCTCGCGTACAAGAACGCAGGAGCGAAAAGTAGGCCTCGCGACAAGCTCATTTTTTCCTTTTGATTTATTTTTTTCTTTCGACCCAAACTGTCACGCCCCTCGCCCCAGGCACGAGCGAGCAACTCCTTGCAAGCACAAAATCTCTCTCAAGGTCCCAGGATTCACATAGGTCGAGAGATGAACCATATTCATAACAAGCGGAAGCGATAATAAATAACTCCTCCGTGCAATAAAAAAAAAGGCACCAGGGTAACGAGAATACCAATAGATACATAGACTCCATCCATATTCGTACAAGAGCATGGGCAAGCTAAATATGATGGTCAGCAAGGATGACAGAGCCAATACAAAAGAGATTCATCACATCTCCCAAAAGAAACAGGCATCGAGGCCACCATCAAAATATCATACCAAAAACAGAAACTCCTAAGTTGAGCTGCTGGAGTCTTCAGTGCTCTCGGTATCCTCAGATGGCTCGTACTCCGAGAGTATCTCAAAGCAAACCTCCATGGTGTCCTCGAGTATCTCGTCAACTGACGGCTCTACCTGGTCATCCTCGGTAGCCTCAATCTCGATGACCTCATTGATGTCCTCCAAAGTCGGGGTCCTCTTAGGAACGTTCCTCGAGCCAGCCACTAACCCATCGGCCTCCACCGAATCCTGAGTAGGATGACACCAGTTAGGGATTACCCACGGGGTATCTTAGTGGGCTTCAGTAGCCCCGTGAAAACATCCCCTACCTTTCTAAACCAAGTCTCGTACCTATGAGGCTTCCAGCTGCTACCACCCTCATTGACCTAAACTACGGTGCTTTTCCTAACATATACAGTTCACTGTCCGTCCGGGAACTCGTCAAAATATATAGACATCTCTTTCGGATCACTAAATCTGATTGGCCACATTCTCACGGCGTAGGATCTGAAAAATAAGGTCCCACAACGGGGTGAGATTTACATCACAGCAAGGCAGGTTCTAACCCTAGGTTAAGTTGACCATACACTCAGGTGAATGCAGTCAAGGACAAAATGCACATGCTATCACAAGAGACAATCAATAGTCATTAAATATCATGCGGGTAAAACAAGATTCAAGCATGCAATCATGGCACCATACACAATATCAAGATTTAAACACACATTGCCAAGCTAGATTACACCTTCCACCCTTCCATGTCTCCTCATTATCACGCTTGCGTTTAGAATACCTCAGGCTCGATCCGCGTAAATATGACTCAGATCATCTCATTGACAAACCCGCGTAAACATATTAGGTTTTCAATTTCACTCTAGGCCTGTGTCGACACATCTCAAACTTCGTCCCGCGTTTCAATGCATCAGGACCATGGCCATTACAACCCCGCATCCCGTACGCCTCAGGATGCCATTCAATTAAAATCCCGCGCCTCAACACCTCAGAGTATCCATCCACACAACCCCGTGTCTCGTACGCCTCAGGGTGTCACACAATTCTCAGACATGTCATAAATTCATTTTAATTCATAACATATAATCAAGTACAAACTCATGCACGAACAACACACCAATGGCATGCGAGGCAATCTAATTCAATAGTTAAATGCAACAATCAATTCGTGATACAGGTATTTTCAGGCATGCAAGCCGTCTACATTTCTCAAGAACGCATAGAGGATAATCTCTCCATAAACTTCTAGGAATCAATCCAATTCACGCTCAATTCACCCAATTGAGTTCAATCCTCCTAGCCAAGGCTTAGAAACTTCTTACCTCAAGCTTAATTCAACAAAATCTCTTCCCAAGCACCTCAAGGATTCAGCTCCAAGGTTTCCCAAAATAGGATAGCATTATAACCCAAGGGAATTCCAATCAATTTGACAATTCTCTTGCTCAAATCACCAATCCATGGAACATAAACCTTATTGACATGTTCATCAACACCCTAGCACATCTCAACGATGAATTTAGAGCTCAAATTCAACACCAACGCTCCCACAGATTCGGTATGCATAGAACCGAAACAGGGTATTTTTGGTTCTATGCATATCCTAACTATTCATCCCTTAAACCAATTTAAATACTCAATTTATCACTAATCTACTTGCTAATATGTAGTTCTAAGGGTTGGGAAGTCTCACCGAAAATTTGAAGCCAAGGCGACGCCGAAAAGTCCTTGAATGGCGCCGGTTCCTCCAAGTTCTCTGACAGTCAATTTTCTTCCCTTCAAACACAAGACCCATTTGGGGTCAAAAACCCATCAAATTCCTCCAAACTATTTACTATAGTTCAGTCTATGTGTCCTCTAAATGTCCACAAAATTTGGCCAAAAAGTCCAAAGGATTCGGGGTCCTACGGAGCCTAAACAGTGGCATACCTCCAGCTGCGACGGTTTTCGTCGACTTCAGGGAGAATGGTTGGTCGAAGGTCCTCAGGTGGTCAAATGGCTTGATTCTATTTGGAAAATGTCGGCAAGAGGATGAGGAAGGGGCTGGCGATCAGTTCGGGTCCAGGCAGTGGCCGGGAGTGGCGGTCGGAGCGAGCGAACGGGAGGCCTATGGCTGGTCGGCGGTGCAGCTCTCGGCAGCAAGAGAAGAAGAAGAAGGAAGAAGAAGAAGAAAACTGGCAGAGTGTGGGGGTGTTCGGCCAAGAGAGAGAGTGAGTGAGGTATATGCACATTTTCAAGAGTCAACTTGGTTGAATGGTAGGTTAAAAGGTGACTTAATCAACATCATAGCCTAATCCTTTGACACTTGTCCATGTGTCAATCAATGTTCATCCAATGGCTCTCAATTTCTTTAATTTTCGGCAGCCTTGGGGTGTGGTTAATGACCAAAATGCCCTTGTCCAATAATTAAGGCAAGGCTAAGGTTTGAGGGGCAAAATGGTAATTCTATCCTAGACGTTCGGAACGTCATTTTTTTAATTTTAATTTTCTTCGATAAGGCCATGGCCAATCCAATTATAATGTTGAAATTCTTAATTCTCCATTTTCGAATTTCAAGACTCGTTTCTGAATCATTTCTCTATTAGACGTAGTTACAGCCTATCTCGAACTAACGGGCGGCTTTTGCAGACGTTACGTGTATCGACCCTGTGATTGATATCACAATTAGGGCTCGTCAATTCATGATGACTTTGGTTATCATGTAATTATAAGGGTCTATCACTAGTACCGACGGTCTCGATCGTCACGGTTCGATTTAGGAAAATTTTACAAATTTTACATTGGTTAAGCGGCATCACTCGTGCTCCAATCGTATAACGCTAGCAATGCATTCCTTAATCGTTCTTAGATCGGCCTTTGTATGGCTCTAAATGTCCCCTCGACAATCCTTATGGTCAAAGTGACATTTCCTACTCGAGTTCCTAGGTCCACGTACCTTGTATCGCTTTAACCTCTCCCTTTTAGTCAGTCAACTCAAGATTGATCAGATCCGAGCGAGATACGACTGAAATACATCGTTAGATATTTTCTCATTATTGAGTCCTGAAATTACAGGGAAAATCAGAATGTCACAACTCTTCCCCCTTACAAAAATTTCGTCCTCGAAATTTACAATAAACTCGTTACTCAAACAAATGGAGGTATTGACGCCTCATCGTTTCCTCGCACTCCTATGTAGCGTCTTCGATTCCATGGTGCTCCCAAATAACTTTGACCAATGGAATCGTTTTATTCCTCAGAATTTGCTCCTTTCGGTCTTCGATCCTAACTGGCTTCTCCACGTAGGATACTCTGTCATCCACTTCTATAACCTCATAGTCTAGCACATGCGTCGGTCCGATCCGTACTTCCGTAGAATGGACACATGGAAGTCGTTGTGCACTTGGGATAGATTAGGCGATAAGGCCAATTTGTAGGCTAAGGTCCCAATCTGCTCCAGAATCTCAAATGGACCTACATACCTTGGATTCAGTTTTTCTTTCTTTCCAAATCGAGATAATCCTCTCATCAGCGACACCTTAAGGAAAACATGGTCACCTACTTGAAACTCCAAAGACTTATGCCGCTTATCTGTATCACTCTTCTGACGACTCTGTGCCGTCTTCAGTCTATCCCGAATTATCTTCACTGCTTCCACCGATTGCTCTACTAACTTTGGACCTGTAATGCTTCTTTCTCCAACTTCGTCACAGCAAATCGAGGTTCTATAAGCTCTTCCGTAAAGCGCTTCAAACGATGCCATTTGAATGCTCTGCTGATAGCTATTATTATATGCGAACTCTACCAAATGCTGCTGATCCTCTCATCCACCTTTGAAGTCTATCACACAAGCCCGTAGCATATCCTCGAGCATCTAAATCGTCCTCTCCGATTGTCCGTCTGTTTGTGGATGGTATGTCATGCTAAATTGCAGTCGAGTTCTCATGGCATCCTGAAGACTTTTCCAGAAGTTCACTGTGAACTTGATGTCTCTGTCCGATGTGATCGTCACGGGTACTCCATGTAGTCTCACTATCTGCCGCATATACAATTCTGCGTGTTTGTCGATTGCGAAATCCTTTCATACAAGGATGAAGTGTGTGAACTTGGTCAATCGGTCCATGACTACCCAAATAAAATCATGGCCTCTCCGGCTCTTTGGTGGTCCCATCACAAAATCCATTGTTACATGCTCCCATTTCCATTCAGAAATTTCTAGTGGCTGTAATAATCCACCAAGCTTATAGTGTTGGGTCTTCACCTGCTGGCATGTCAAGCACTTAGCTACATACTTCGCCACATCCACTTTCATCCCGTTCCAAAAATAACGTTGACTCAAGTTCTGATACATTTTCGTGCTTCTTGGGCAAATACTATAATTGCTCCTATGAGCTCTGATAAAATCCTTACCCTGAGTTCTTCGTCCTTTGGCACGCATAGACGTCCTCGAAATTTCAAGATTCATCCTCTAATACTTGGAATTCTAGTTTCTTTTTTGTCGCGTCCATCTCCAGAATTTTTTGAATGTCTGGGTCCGTATGCTGCAAGGCTTTTATCCTTTCTTGGACCTCAGGTTCTATTCTCAGTGTGGCCATCAAACTAGATAACTGACAAATTTACAATCTGAACTCAAAATCCCTCAAGTTCTTGAATAACGACCACCCTTTCACCAGTAGATAGGCGATACTCGATTTTTGGTCGAGCGCATCCGCGACTCGATTCGTTTTCCCAAGATGATACAGTATGTCGCAATCATAACCCTTAGCAGCTCCATCCATCGACACAGCCTCATATTCAGTTCCTTCTGGAAAAATAGATACTTCAGGCTCTAGTGGTCAGTGTAAATCTAGAACTTCTCGCCACACAGATAATGCCTCTAGATCTTTAGAGCTAAGATAATCGCTTCTAATTCCAAATTATGAGTCGAATAGTTCATTGCGTGCGGTCTCAATTATCGGGACGCGTAGGCCACTACTCTTTCATGTTGCATTAGTACACAGCCTAGTCCCTTTAGTAAAGCATTGCTATATATCTCAAACCTCCAGGTCCTAATGGAATTGTCAATACCGGTGCGGTTGTCAACCGATGTTTGAGCTCTTGAAAACTCCTTTCACACTTATCCGTCCATTCGAACCTCGTTTCTTTCTTAGTCAATCTCGTCAATGGCATAGCTATGGATGAAAACTTCTCCACGAAACGTCGGTAATATCCTACCAATCCTAAGAAACTTCGGACTTCTGTGACCGTAGTAGGCTTAGGCCAATTCGTTACAACTTCGATCTTTGCAGGATCTACCGCAATTCCTTCTCCAGACGCAACATGGCTAAGAAATGCCACTTTATTCGGCCAGAACTCACATTTGCTAAACTTAGCGTAAAGCGAGTGCTCCCTCAAGGTTTGTAAAGCAGTCCTCAGGTGCTCTTCGTGTTCCTCGTTACTCCTTGAGTAAATTAGGATATCATCAATAAAGACTATGACGAATCTATCCAAGAATTCCTTAAACACCCGATACATCAAGTCTATAAATGCAGCTGGAGCATTGGTCAATCCAAAAGGCATCATAGTGAATTCATAATAACCATACATTGTCCTAAAAGGAGTCTTAGGTATGTCTTACTTCTTAATTCTCAGCTGATGATACCCGGTCCTCAGGTCAATCTTAGAGAATACCGCAGCTCCTTGCAATTGATCAAATAAGTCATCAATTCTTGGCAGCGGGTACTTATTCTTTACTGTCACTTGATTCAATTGTCTATAGTCGATACATAGACGCAAGGATCCATCCTTTTTCTTTACAAACAACACCAGCACTCCCCACAGTGAAGCACTCGGTAGAATAAATCCTTTGTCCAGTAATTTCTACATTTGTACCTTTAATTCCTTCATTTTGGATAAGGACATCCTATAGGGTGCCTTCGAGATTGGCTCCGTTCTGGGAGCTAACTCAATCATGAATTCTATCTCTCGCTCTGGTGGCAATCCTGGCAACTCTTGAGGAAATATGTCAGGAAACTCACGCACTATCGGGATACTTTTTAGTTTGGGCTTCTCAGCAATCGTGTCCATAACTGCAACTAAGTACGCCTGACATCCTTCAGTCAACTACTTCGTCACTTCAAGAGACGAGACTAAAGGAATCGAGGTCCCTCCTCGACTTCCCACAAATTCAAAACTAGGGCGACCTTCTAGGTAGAAATGAATTATCCTACTACCACAATCCACTACTACCCCATGTTTACCCAACCAGTCTATTCCTATTATCACATCGTAGTCATACATGGGAAACGCCGCTTAATCTATGCTCTCCTTACCACCGCCAATTACAATTCTACAATTCGTACAACCCAACGAAACCAGCACGTTATCTTTCAACGGGTGGCAACATGCAGAATCACACTCAACGATTTTAACTTCATATCAACCAAATCAGCAAACCGAGCAGATACAAACGAGTGTGTTGCGCCATGATCAAACAAAGCATATGCAGTTTGGTCACATAAATAAATCGTACCCATGACCACGCCTGGTGTTTCTTTTGCCTCCCTACGGGCTACTGCATAGACTCTCCCCTGAGCTGGGAGTCGGTTCTGATCAATCTGGGGAGTGGTAGCCGACGGTCCAGCCTGTGGTCGTTGCCCTTAAGGTCTATTCGTTGGAGCTTAATTCGGGCAAGCCCTCATCTAATGGACCATTTGACCACACTTGAAGCACTCTCCCGTTCTTGCTGGGCAAGGTCTATTACCATGCCTTTTGCCGCAAAGGCGACAGCTCTAGTTCATGGGGTTCGGCGGCTTTACAATGTTCTTCCTCACGGGAGGGACGAAGTGTTTGTTGCTAGCCATAGGTCTTTTGCTGGCTTGGCGGTTATCTCTGAATGAATTAAATCCCAATCCAAATGCGGCATTCCTCTCCTTTAGGTCCCTCTCAATCATCTATCCTTGTTCGTAGATTTCCTTACAGGTTCTCAAATTCAAGGCTATCATCTGGCTGCGAAACTCAGGCCTCAGTCCATCTCGAAATCTTCGCGCCTTCTCTTAGGAATCCTCTACCGATCGAGGTGCATATCTTGACAGTCTAGATAATCCAGCCTCATACTGATCTACGGTCAGCCGATTTTGACGCGGTTGTAAGAATTCCACTTGCTTCCTTTCCCAAGCTATCTCCAAGAAATACTTGTCATTGAATGTCGTAGTAAAGGCATTCCAGGTCAAGGCCATTCCTTCTGGAAAGACTCCATTCTTGGTGGCAGCCCACCAATCATTTGCGGTACCTTCCAGCTGATACACCGCCAATAGCACTTTTTCTTCGTCCATGCATCTCAAGACTCCGAAGGCCTTCTCTAGTTTCTCGATCCATCTCGGTGCTAGTTCGGGGTCTCCAGTCCCATCAAACTAGGTCGGCTTTAACTTGATAAATTGGTCGACCCGCTGGCCTATCTGTCTAGCCATAACAATTTCTTCCTGGGCATTCACCGCCTCGTTGCCTAATCGTGATCGCCATTGTTTCCATTGCCCCTGTTATCGTCGTTATTAGCGTTGACGGTAGCTATTGCGGCTCCTACCACTTGGGCTATGGTAGCATCCCTATCTTGGGTTTGCCTGTCGATGAGGTCGCCAATTCTTTCGAGCACCCTCAGTACTCCATCCATTCTCAGGTCTTCTGCTACAGGTGGCCTTGAACTAGAGACTCCGCTCCTGGGCCTTCCAGGTCTCCTAGGCGGGTCACTCATTCTTGTGTGCTTTTACTGAGCCTAGACCACCACAACTTCATCAAGGAGTCAGTAACTCATTCCTCCAACCAAGTCCAGAGCTACCAAACTATGTGTTAATAGAAACAGCCACAATACAACAACCTTCCACACAACAAATTCCACAGACACTTCATTAAACAGTCAATGGCTATCACTCCATTCCGTCTACTTTAACGATTCACCAAAACTAGTCGTGCTCATTTACTCAATAGGCCCAAAATCCAAAATGACTTTCAACGTTAAACATGGAACTTCATCCTCATAGATCACCACAACCCTATCAAGACCAAATGCCATGCACATGCGCCAAATCATATACCATGTATCTCATGCCTTATTCTAGCAAGTCTCCTAAGGTCTCGCTACCCGTCCTTTTCCCAACTCAATTCTCCTTATCACTCCAATCCTCAATCAATTTTGGATCGAGCTGACTTTACTCTGATACCAAGGAGACGGGGATGTCACGCCCCGCACCCCGGGCACGAGCATGCGACTCCCTACAAGTACAAACTCTCTCTCGAGGTCCCAAGATTCACATAGGTTGAGAGATTAACCATATTCAAAACAAGCGGAAGCGATAATAAACAACTCCTCCATATAATAATAAAAAGGGACCGGGGTAACGAGAATACCAATAGATACATAGACTCCATCCATATTCGTACAAGAGCAAGGGCAAGCCAAACATGCTGGTCTGTAGGGGTGACAAGGCCAATACAAAAGAGGTTCATCACATCTCCCAAAAAAAACAGGCATCGAGGTCACAATCAAAATATTAGACCAGAAACAGAAACTCCTAAGTCGAGCTGCTGGAGTCGTCAGTACCCTTGGTATCCTCAGATGGCTCGTACTCCGAGAGTGTCTCAAAGCAAACCTCCACGGCGTCCTCGAGTGTCTCGTCAACTGACGGCTCCACCTTGTCATCCTCGGTAGCGTCAATCTCGATGACCTCATCGGTGTCCTTCAAAGTCGGGGTCCTCTTAGAAACGTTCCTCGAGCAAGCCACTGATCCATCGGCCTTCACCAAATCCCGAGCGAGATGACACTAGTTAAAGATTACCCACGGGGTACCTCAGTGGGCTTCAGTGGTCCCGTGAAAACATCCCCTACCTTTCTAAATCAGGCCTTGTACCTATGAGGCTTCTAGCTGCTGCCACCCTCATCGACCCAAACTACGGTGCATTTCCTAACGTACACAGTTCTCTGTCCGTCCGGGAACTCATCAAAATATATAGACATCTCTTTTGGGTCACGAAATCTGATTGGCCACATTCTCACGGCCTAGGATCTAAAAAATAGGTTCCCACAACGGGGTGAGATTTACATCTCAGCAAGGCAGGTCCTAACCCTAAGTTAGGTTGACCGTACACTCAGGTGAATGCAGTCAAGGACAAAATGCACATGCTATCACAGTAGACAATCAACAGTCATTAAATATCATACGAGTAAAACAAGAGTCAAGCATGCAATCATAGCACCATACACAATATCAAGATTTAAACACACATTGCCAAGCCAGATTATACCTTCCACCCTTCCATGCCTCCTCATTATCACGCCCGCGTTTAGAATGACTCAGGCTCGATCCGCGTAAATACGCCTCAGACCATCTCATTGACAAACCCACGTAAACACATCAGGTTTTCAATTTCACTCCAGGCCTGTGTCGACACATCTCAAACTTCATCCCGCATTTCAACGCATCAGGACCATGGCCATCACAACCCCGCGTCTCGTACGCCTCAGGGTGTCATTTAATTAAAACCCCGCGCCTCAGCGCCTCAGAGTATCCATCCACACAATCCCGTGTCTCGTACGCCTCAGGGTGTCACACAATTCTCAGACATGCCATAAATTCATTTTAATTCATAACACATAATCAAGTGCAAACTCATCCACGAACAACACACCTATGGCATGCGAAGCAATCGAATTCAACAGTCAAATGCAACAATCAATTCGTGATACAGGTATTGTCAGGCATGCAAGCCATCTACATCTCTCAAGAACGCATAAAGGACAATCTCTCCATAAACTTCTAGGAATCAATCAAATTCATGCTCAATTCACCCAATTGAGTCCAATCCTCTTAGCTAAGTTTTAGAAACTCCTTACCTCAAGCTTAATTCAACAAAATCTCTTCCTAAGCACCTCAAGGATTCGGCTCCAAGGTTTCCCAAAACAGGACAGCCGTATAACCCTAGGGAATTCCAATCAATTTGACAACTCTCTTGTTCAAATCACCAATCCATAGAACATAAACCTTATTGACATGTTCATCAACACCCTAGCATGTCTTAACGATGAATTTAGAGCTCAAATTCAATACCAACGCCTCCCACAGATTCGGTATGCACAGAACCGAAACAGGGCATTTTCGGTTCTGTGCATATCCCAACTATTCAGCCCTTAAACTAACTTAAATCCTCAATTTATCACTAATCTACTTGTTAATATGCAGTTCTAAGGGTTGGAAAGTCTCGTCGAAAATTTAAAGCCAAGGCGACGCCGGAAAGTCCTTGAATGGCATCGATTCCTCCAAGTCCTCCGACGGTCAGTTTTCTTCCCTTCAAACACAAGACCCATTTGGGGTAAAAAAATCCATCAAATTCCTCCAAACTTTTTACCATAGTTCAGTCTATGTGTCTTCTAAATTTTCACAAAATTTGGCAAAAAAATCCAAAGGATTAGGGGTCCTATGGAGCCTAAACAGTAGCTTACCTCCAACTGCGATGGTTTTTGTCGACTTCCAGGAGAATAACTGGCCGAAGGTCCTCAGATGGTCAAATGGCTTGATTTCACTTGGAGAATGTCGACAAGAGGATAAGGAAGGGGCTGGTGGTCGGTTTGGGTCCATGTGATGGCCGGAGGTGGCAGTCGGAGTGAGCAAACGGGCGTCCTGCGACTGGTCGGTGGTGCAGCTTTCGACAGCAATAGAAGAAGAAGAAGTAAGAAGAAGAAGAAAACCGGCAAAGTGAAGGGGTGTTCGGCCAAGAGAGAGAGTGAGTAAGGTATATGCACATTTTCAAGAGTCAACTTGATTGAATGGTAGGTTAAAAGGTAACTCAATCAACATCATAGCCTAATCCTTTGACACTTATCCATGTGTCAATCAATGTTCATCCAATGGCTCTCAATTTTTTCAATTTTCGGCAGCCTTGGGTATGGTTAATAACCAAAATGCCCTTGTCCAATAATTAAGGCAAGGCTAAGGCTTGAGGGGCAAAATGGTGATTTTATCCTCGATGTCCGAAACGTCGTTTTTCTAATTTTAATTTTCTTCGATAAGGCGACGGCCAATCCAATTATAATGTTGAAATTCTTGATTCTCCATTTTCAAATTTTGAGACTCATTTTTGAATCATTTTTCTATCAAACGTGGTTCCAGCCTAT
Source organism: Rhodomyrtus tomentosa (assembly GCA_028455895.1). NCBI lineage: Eukaryota > Viridiplantae > Streptophyta > Magnoliopsida > Myrtales > Myrtaceae > Rhodomyrtus > Rhodomyrtus tomentosa. The sequence goes on along the minus strand of JAPCWY010000003.1, from coordinate 37,875,575 downwards.
CTCGAATTGACGGGCGGCTTTTGCAGACGTTGCGCGTATCGACCCTGTGATTCATACCACAATTAAGGCTCGTCAATTCATGGCAACTTTGGTTTTCATGTAATTTTGAGGGTCTATCACTAGTCCCGACGGTCTCGATCGTCACTGTTCGATTTAGGAAAATTTTGTAAATTATACATTGGCTAAGCGGCATCACCTCGCTCCAATGGTATAACGCTAGCAATGCATTCATTAATCGTTCTTAGATCGGCCTTTATATGGCTCTAAATGTCCCCTCAACAATCCTTATGATCAAAGTGTCATTTCCTATTCGAGTTCCCTAGGTCCACGTACCTTGTCTCGGATTAGTCTCTCCCTTTTGGTCAGTCAACTCGAGATTGATCAGATCCGAGCGAGATATGACTGAAATACATCATTAGATACTTTCTCATCAATAAGTCCCGAAATGACGGGAAAAATCAGAATGTCACACAATCTATTACATAATATTTTTTTTTGTAACTGCTACTGAGTCGATTGAGTAACAGCGGGACAAGTACAAAAAAAGTCTCAAACCTATTACATTAGCGCCAATACAATCCTAAACCTTTTTTTTATGTCAATTCAATCCTAAGCCTTTTGTATTGGTACTAATTTAGTCTTAAATTTTTTTCTGGTGTTAATTCAGTCTTAAACTTTTTAACAATAGTGTTAATTTAGTCCTAAATATTTTGCATTTATGCCAATTGAGTCAATTCAGCAAATTTTGACCGAAAATCATTAGTGCAAATATTCCTTGTCCTACCTGGCACGGCTTGCGTTAATGTGGAAGTTTTTTTATATTTTAAATAATTTTTAAAAAAATTGCTTAAAAATTATTTAAAATTATAAAATAATATTAAAAAAATATCCAAGTCAGCGTTTGTCATGCTACATAGAACAATTGATATCTACGTCAGCCATTGTCAATCAAAATTAGTCGGATTAACTCAATTAGCATAAATACAAAAGATTTAGGACTGAATTAGTATCAATGTAAAAGGTTTAGAACTGAATTAGCTCCAAAAAACGATTTAAGACTTAATTGACGCCAATGCAAAATGTTTACGAATGAATTGGCACCAAAAAATATTTATGACTGAATTGGCACCACTGTAATAGGTTTGGGACTTTCTTGACACTTCTCTCGACTTTTTGGACACTTCTCGCCAAGTTAATGGCATTAAAATTCTGTTGTTACAGAATTAATAGTATAACAGCAAATTTAATCAGCCATTGTTATTTTTTATTTTTCAAATGCCCCCCACACTTACTCTATAAATAGATGACTTCCCATTCCACTTTTCCAGAAAAGAAAACACCGAAATATCTTCTCCCTCTCTTCTTATTCTCTGCTTTTGATTGTTTTTCTGATAGTGTTCAATTCTAGTTTCTTCAATTTCACCGGAAGTTTTGAATTGTTACGCTTGCTTCTTTGATGCCAACCATTGTATCTTGGGAAACAGACGTTCACGAATCTCAAGCACATACTAGAGAAGACGAATCTGTTTTAAGGAAACTATGTCAAGCACAAGCCTCAGTATTTATTTGTATCAATTCCATTTATTTTCAATTTTGTTATTGCAGAGCCATTTCTTTTCAGCTCTGTTATTGTAATGTTATAATTTCAATTTTAGAACGATTATTTTATCAGTTTGTATACTGTTCATAGCATTTATAATAATGCCATTTTGAATTTGCTACAGCTAGTCACCCCGCCGACATAGAAAAAAACAAAGATAAAATAGGAAAATTTAAATAACAATAAAAATCTACGTGGGATTCTTGTTTATTTTTACTATTTCACGTCTGATGAAAAAATAAGTAAAGGAATCACGTCCATCGATTTGTCAAAATCAAATTGATCAATTTTAGTCTAATATGATATTTAAGTGAGAAAAAATTATGACACTTACTATTATCTCACTCCTTCGACCGTTCTTATCCCAAATATACATATACACATAGCTCGACTCTTTGCAAATTGGCGTGACGGGATATGTAAAGCCCGTGACGGGGTACTCGATAAACATGTCTAGTCCGTGGATATTTATAAGTAATGCTGACATGGTGAACAGTTCGCACGATAACGGTGGCTGCAACGTCCGTGAACAAACGAAGTCGACTGAATTGGACCTAAACCAACTATTAAAAGAAACTTTGGCGGTACAAAACCGACGAGAAATCTATTTCTTCGTGATATTTTTATTGAGCTATTTTGTTCTCATTTGTGAAAATTATAGAGATAGATCAATGATTTGAATGTTCGATAAGAAGGACGTGCCAAAATGGACTAGCTTGTCATTGGGGTCGTCAAACATGGGTGGGAGCAATTGGAGATTTCGGCACGCCATGCAATTGATCACAATTAGAAATGGACCTAAACCAACCAGTAAAAGATGTAGGGGAAACATTGGACTGAGCGTAGTTGATGTGATCTTTTGTACAGGTTTTCATTTACAGATGCAAACGACGAATATTCGGAGGATAAAATTGGCACCACCTCGTTACCGTCGACGATTCTCCTAGTTGTAGTTTTATCACGTGATAATGTTGCGAAAGTGAAATTTACCATCTAGAGTGATTTTTTTTGTTTTGAGTCGAATGCAAATTTGATTAAATTCATTTACAAGGACATTGTGAATGATTCGTTGTATCGCGTCATCATTCACTAGACACATAAATAACTTATCCATAGTGATATGAATGATCACTGTACCGAGCTGATCTATCCCGCGATGATGATAGACCATTTATCCTCAGGGGTGATGAAAGAAGATCCTCAATTTATAGAAAGAAAAAAAAAACCCACAACCTAAGCAAAATTGATATCGACACGTGATACGCTACACGACACGACAACACTTCATTTCTCAAAAATAGGGAATTCTGACACGTTAGGACACGTTATATACTATATATGTATATCGATAAAAAAAATATCAACTCTAAGTTTTTTTCTTTTTCTGTTGTGGATTAATGAATAGAGTTTTTTTAAGCTGATTGAGCAAATTAATTTTGAGGCAACTGAGTACATGACTTAAATATATATTATTATTAGGTTTACATTTAGAATTATTTATTGAAACTATTTAAAATTGACCACATGCTGGTTGGAATGGCGTGTCACAATAATGGACTGTAGTGTCGTTGGCATATTCAGACAACTAATCATGCGTTGATCGTTTGTTGAAGAGTGTTGAACATGTGTTGGTGACAGATACGCATTTGACACAACACGGGCACCCTAGAGAGTGTTTGTGCTTTCTAGCCCTCAATCTCTTGGGGTAACTTGGAGACATATAACTAAAATTCGTTTAGTGTCTCGACATACCGTTATAACTATTAGTTTCTTCAATATTCCACATGCACCCTGAATTTTAGTTTTTTAAAATTTTTTAAAATTTTGGGTCAATATAGTTCTGGATTTTTCGAAAATGAAAGCAAATTTTCAAAAATTTCGGAACTAAATTCAACGAAGAATAATAAAAAAAAAATTCAACGACCACGCTCAACATTGAAAAAAGTTCGGAGACAATCCATTGTGGTTACCCAAAATTTATCCTCCTTCAAAAAGGATATGGAATAATAATTTGAAATGAGTACTTGATCGCCATTTTAGCCTGCTTAAGAGTTAAAATTGTTATGACAAGTTAGATTCTTTTCACTACATTGTTGACAAGATGACCAAAGCAATAATTCAGAATCTAGTCACCTCCTAATTGATCTACTATACGAATCTGACTAGCTACCAAAAGTGATTTTTATCAAAGTGCCAAAAATGCTGAGGAAAACAAGACCTTGAGGCACGGGAAGAGAGGGAGAGGAATTCGAGTGAAATGGACGGCTCGATGAATGTTTATCTCATTCCTAATATGTATCCCCAATGTTAGGGGATCCACTTCTGGCCGATCCTCACCCTCACACTCAACTCTCAAGGTGATGCTCAATATTGCCAGATTCTGGCAAGGTGAAGCAATCTCAAGGTCAGGACTAGTAGAGGAAGAAAGTACAAGGGAAAAAAGATAATAAAAATTTCAAAAAAGAAGGGAAAAAATAATAAAATATAAAACAACTAAAAAGGGAGGGAAAGTGAATGAGTGCAAAGAAGGAAGGGAAAGGGACCACTTGCCCTTGTCATGGAAGTTGTTTCCCGACTAGTTTATGTTCTGTGAACCCAATGCCGGAAATTTTGAAAAAAATTTCATGCAAGTTGTTTCCCGTGGAGCAAACGAAGCCTAACGAACATTATTAGTGTAATCTCAACAGAATATTATGTATGTTTATTTTATGAAGTTGCATATTGTTCATGAATACTTCAATGAAAACAAGAAAAGTTAATTTAATCAAATGTCTGAGTTGTCACATTGAGCATTAAGTTATCATAAAATTTATCCTATTTCAACACTTACCACAAAATTACCACATCATGAAATTCAACTGATTGAGCTCAAATAAGGAACCAGACAAAAGATTTTGTTTTCCCCTTTTTTCCTTTTTTGGACCGGGTTGGATTGACCAGTCCATTTACCGGACATCCAGTTTACCAGCTTCAATTTTAGTCTGGAAAGCCCAAATCAGCCTAAAAGCCCACACATAAACCTCCTAAAAAACCAATTCCAGCGCAAACCTCAAACAAAATAGAATTGGGAGAAAATTTCAAATAAGGAACCAAAGTGAATCCCTTTTCTCAATTAAAGATCCAAAGTAAACTGTGTCTCAAATAGGGATCTGAAGTGGCTAAATCAGTCTCAAATAAGGACCTCATCTCGCCGGCCGACCAAATAGTCGTCGGCAGACATTTTCTTGCAATTAAAGTGAGGCCAATTCTGTCCATATTAAATCTGAAGAAATGTTAATAAATGCTAAAGCAATAATTTAAAAAAAAAAAACCCTAGTTCTTCTACGTTCTTCCCTGCTTCTTGATGCCCATTCACTACGAAGTGGGATACTCAAATTTTCGGTTCGTGGAGGAACGATTTGGAAACCAACAAGAAGACCCAAACTTTTGGAGTCAAATTCTTGCGCTCCACCCAGTTTCCTTTCTTCAATCGAGGTCAATTCCCATCTTCTTACCTCTTAGAAGTCACTCGCTTTCAATCGACTTGTGCACAAAGCTCAAATTCTCCATCATCTTTCTCCAGATTTGCATTCATCAATCTGCATTCACGTTCAATCGAGGTCAATTTTGTTCAAATTGGTGCAGCCCATCCTTCGTTCATCCAAAACGAAAAAGCGATTGGGCTTGTTTTTATGGATTTATGAGTGAATGCCTCTTTTTTCTGAATCAATGCATACAAGTTGCGTCCACTGTGCATTCTCTCAACTGAATATGCAATTGCAATGGTCCTTAGTTGCTTGTAGTGATCCCTATTTTGCATTTTTCTAGTGCTATCCTCTCTTCTTCTTCTTCTTTTCCTGGTGTATATGTTATCGTTAATGGGCAGCGCTTGTGACATGTCATGAAATCTAAATGTTGATTTTTGATGATTTTTTAGCTGTAGTAAATTGACTGTATCAAGGATAAAATCACTCGCCGTAGCAATAAAAAAATGTTGTCTTTTCATGATGCTCTTGCACCGAAGGGAATTGATCATACTAAGGATACGGTCTGTCACCATAGCAGTAGCACTTTGTGCCCCCACAAGGCTGATTGTATATTACCAAACAATTAGCATAGCAAATATTTTAAGTCCATAATGCACATATTTTTTTGTGGCAAACGGTAATCGACGAAAGGGTGGTATGTAGTCACTAGTGCAACTAATTTTCCTTCCTTTATCATTGTGTGGTACAGATGTATTGTAATTTGTTAGTATTTTTTTTCCTAGTATGTATCTTGCATGGGAATATATTGATGATATTTTTGCATTCACTTTCCACCAGTTGAGGGATGTGAAGAATCGAACTATTCCATATATAATGGTATATGTGATAAGGTTACTGAGGGTGCTTAAGAAGATGGGTTTGCCTTTATTGATCTTGATAAGTCATACACAAGAAATGTAATATGTGCTAATAGTGACGGTTTAATGGAGAGGGATATGGAGATCGGAGACATCAGCTTGTATGTAGATATGTTAGGTGACAATGTAGATTTTTTGGATATGAACAGCGGAAGTGAGTATACGCATCCTGAATTTAATTCTGAGGTTGATATGGAAAATCTTGTCTTCAAGTTGGGAAAGTGCTTTAGTAATGCGAAGGAGTTTAGAAAGGCCGTTAGGAACCATACCATAAAAAATGGGAGAAAGGTGAAATTTATTAAGAATACACCTAATAAGTTGAGGGCAGTGTGTTTGGAGGACTGATTGGCTCATATATGCTTCCAAAGTGCAAAGGAAGCATACTTTATAGGTCAAAACCTTCAACCACATACATACATGTAATAGAGCTTTACATCTTCCTCAAATAAGCACAAAATAGCTAGCAAACAAGTACTGTGATCGGTTGAGAAACAATCCTACGTGGCCAGGTGCTTCAATGAAAAAACAATGGAGTCTAAGAATGTTTTGAAGTTGTCGAGGCCAATGGTTTATAGAGCTAGGGAAATAGCAATGAGTATGATCACAGAGACTGAGAAGGAGCAATTTTGTATGCTTAGGAGCTATTGTCAAGCACTTCTTGTCACGCCTCGAAACCCGACGAGCCCATGAACATCCCAGCAGGCCGTTCTCCTCGCATAATTTATTATCCAGGATCCAAAGGCCATCAAACTTACCATAGGCTTATAAATGAGGTGCATGCAGAAACGTAAAACAACCCTATACAAATAAAACAACACAAGATGACTTGGGACGAAAGGGTACACCTTTCATAAATGGTCAATCGTACTTCAGAGGTTACGAATCAAAATCCCCAAATTCAATAGGCAATCCCTAAGGCTACAAAAGGCCACCATCTATTCTCTTACTTAGTTGTCTTCCAACATCAGTCCATGGCAAGATCGTCTTTCCATTCTGTCAGACCTGAAAATGTTGGTCCCACAACGGGGTGAGACATATAATCTCAGTAAGTTAACCCTAACCCTAAGCTAGACTGTTGGTACCTCTAGGCACGTTTGAAAATATGCAAGTTTTGGCAAAATACTTTTCACACATGATATTCAAGCAGTTGGCATAACAAGGCAACTCAGGCATATCAGGCAATCAGGTTCATGTCTTTCACCACTTTCACTTTTCATTTCGAATTTCCCAAGCCATGCATGCATAATAGACATTCCATGCATTCTAGGCATTCCAGGCCTTCCAGCCAGCTCAAGCCTTTCAATCATGCAGACTCGAAAACACATCACAATCATGTTTTAGTCTTTTATCTTCATTACGCTCATCTAGGGCTGCCCTCATTGGGCCGCGAGATAATTTGGTCAATCACATGACCCTCGACGTCTTATCGAGATAATTCGGTCATCATGACTCTCGCTGCGAGATGATTCGATCGATTATAGGACTCTCGCGCCCGAACCTAGAAATGATTCGGTCTCTACCTGACTCTCGATTCTTACAGCCTTCGAGATGATTCGGTCAAGGTAGGACTCTCTAGCCGCACGACCTCGTCAGGTCAATCTGGATCAAACACCCACGATGCAATGCATTGGCCAAAGTAACTTCATTTGTGATCCTTCTTATTAGTCTCCTTTTCACATCCACAAACAAATTCATCCCATCGTCATTCAAGGCACATCATTCAACCACATCAGGATCACAAATTCAAGCATGCCATTTGGTTATCATGCACATGCACGCCATCACACAAGGTATCATTCGACACTAATTGCACAACCGAGCATTAAAGCCCTCAATTGAACCTCAATACTCATCACATGCCTAAATTCACACTTGGTATTATTCACAGCTTTGATTCATTGGTCCCTAAGCATGGCAACATGGTACTCATTCAAGGACAAGTCATAAAAACCTCACTTCACAATCTATCTACTCACGACCAGGTTCAGTCTCACAAAAACTGCAATTTTTATACTCACCTTTTGAGGAAAACTTCATATTCTTTTCCTTCAATATCTTACAGACGTGTGAGCGAAAATGGGGCTCAATTTGGATATCGAATGACTTAGAACGAGCCATTTTAAAATTGGCGCATGCTGAAAACATATTTGGGCAGTTTTTGGGTCTCTCACGTTTTTCTCATCAAAACACCCTTTAAAACCCCTTCAATTCCACCAAAAATCCACCTTTTAGTAACTCAATATCCCAGGGAAGGATTAGAATCAACTTACCAAGCTAATTAAGCCAACAAACTTCTCCAAGAATTGTAACAATCTTTGGTTTCTAATATGTCCAGTGCTTGACAAATTATGTTCCTAGGGAAATCCATGCAAACCGGCCATCAAAACTCTAATCTAACTCACCTATCCTTTGCTAACATGTAATATCATGTCAAAGGATGTCTTACCAATAGGTTTTGCGGCAAGGAGATACTTCGGTGGACCTCAAAAGCTCACAGATCTTTTGCTCGTCGAAAAGAACAGAATCTGCTTTTGCATAATCAACCAATTTCAACCATGAAAACCCGTCAAAACTCTAATAAACTTGCAACCTTAGCTCATCCAATTTTAATACTATGAGTTTAGAAGATCTCACAAAAAATTTGAAGCCATTTGGAGTCCGGAAGCCCCCAAAAACCGTCCCTCTCCTAAACATGGTCAGATTCTGACCTTTGCCCAATCAAACAGACCTATGGGACAAACGGCTGGGCCAAATTGAGCTTATAATATGTACCTAGAACCATATGACAATAAGCTTTAAGATGGCGGTAGTTTTACCTCAATACAATGTCAGACAACAAAGTTATGGCCGAAACAGTGAAGCTATTTTTGTCTGTCCGCAAGAGGCTTCTCGGTCGAATTAAAGAAGGAAGAAGAAGATAGTGGGAGTGATGGTGGCCGGCCAAAATGAAGAGAGAGAGCTTTTCCATCCCAATAATACACTTTGGTCAATTAGAAAAGATGGGTAATTAATGGGCATTTAATGTTTGGCCTCTTTTTTGGTTGACACTTGGCAAACTTCCATTGGTTGATCCATTGACTTTGACTTCCTTTGACCATATCTATATATATTTTTGGCAGCCTTATAGAGGAAGGAAAATGACCAAAATGACATCTTAAACTTCTTAAGGCAAGTCCAATGGTTAAGGGACAAAATGGTCATTTGGCACTTTTCGTCTGAAAATCTATTTTTCCTGTATAAATCACCCTCAATGAGGTGACGTCCTTTTCAATTCAAATATTAGAATTCATCAATATCCAATACCCAAATCTCGAAGTCCAATCTCATGTCGAACTCTCGTGGACTGTAATTTCAGTTTATCTCAAACTGACGGACAACTCTTGCAGGCACTACGCGTATCGACCTTAGGGTTTTCTCAAGTTGTGGCAACTTTAATTGTCATGTAATTGTGAGGGTTTATCGTTCGTTCCTTTGATCATCGAAATTCGATTTAGAAAATTGTCGCAAATTACACATTGATTAAGCGGAATCACCTGCGTCCCAATGTATAACGCTAGCAAGACATCTCATGATTGTTCCTGGATCGATTTCTGCTGGCCCAAGATATTCCCTCGACAATCCTTATGGTCAAAGTGTCATTTTTCATTCTTGTTCCTTTGATCTTGATCATCGAAATTCGATTTAGGAAATTGTCGCAAATTACACATTTGTTAAGCGGAATCACCCGCATCCCAATGTATAACGCTAGCAAGATATCTCATGATCGTTCCTAGATCGATCTCTGCTGGCCCAAGATATTCCCTCGACAATCCTTATGGTCAAAGTGTCATTTCTCATTCTCGTTCCTTTGATCCTGATCATCGAAATTCGATTTAGGAAATTGTAGCAAATTACACATTGGTTAAGCGGAATCACCCGCGTCCCAATGTATAACGCTAGCAAGACATCTCATGATCGTTCCTAGATCGATCTCTGCTAACCCAAGATATTCCCTCGACAATCCTTATGGTCAAAGTGTCATTTCTCATTCAAATTCCCCAAGTCCACGTACCCGACTCCGCGTCAGTCTTTCCCTTTTGGTCAATTAACCCAGGAGTGGCCAACTTCAAGCAAGTTACAACTGAAACACATCGATCGATATCCTTCCATTCAATAGCCTTGAGAGGGTCGAAATTCGGAATGTCGCACTTCTTGATGCCAACCCAGGATCCACATGTATAATCAAGACCGAACAATGTCAAGATCAATTCAAGTTTATGAGAGTCTACATTTGTCTAGATGCATTAAGGAGAGGATTTATAGAAGGATGTAGGCGCTTTGTGGGATTCGATGGTTGCCATTTGTCATCAGGCTACAATGATATACTTCTTGCAGCGATAGGTATAGATGGTAACAATCAGATGTATCCTTTTTCATGGGCAGTTTTCAGACAAGAACATACAAGACATGGCATTGGTTTATTAGTTTCATTGCAAAAGACTTAGGAATTACAGAACCCTGCAAATTCAAAGTACTAGACTTTCTTATGTGACAAACAAAAGGGATTGGTGCAAGCACTAGCAAATCTAATGCCTGAAGCAGAACATAGATTTTGCCTAAGGCATCTTTATGAAAATTTCAAACTGCATCGCAAAGGGGTAGAACTTAAAAAGCTTCTTTGGAAGGCTTCCATGGCAACTCGGGTATGTGATTTTGACTCGGCAATGGTACAATTGAAGGCAATCGATGAAAAATCGTATGATTTGGTTATCACAAAGGCCTCTAGTGCAATGGAGCAAGTCCTACTTTAGGACAAACTCCAAATGTGAAATTTCTTTGAACAACTGGTGTGAAAGTGTCAACAAAAGCATCATTGATGCCAGGGACAAGCCTATCATCACAATGCTTGAAACTATAAGAGTGCAACTCATGGAGAGGACTCATAAGCAAAGGGATGGGATGAGTAACTATACTGGTGTAATTTTTCCTAATATCCAAAAGATATTAGATCTTCAAAAATAGTTTTCAGCATCATGGATTCCTACCTGGAATGGAGAGGATGAATTTGAATTGAGTGGCCCATATGGAGACAAGAGAGTTGTTAATATTCGACATAAATCTTGTAGCTATAGATGAGGGACATCGATGGAATTCCTTGCTGTCTCGCTGTGGCGGCTCTTATATCATGAGGCAAGAGCCTGAAAAATGGGTTCACACAAGTTTCCATAAGGAAACATTCCTGCAGACTTATAGTCATGTTGTGCATGTTGTAGATTCTAAGGACACATGGCCTGCTAGAGAGCCATTACTCCTACTTGATGTGCCCAAGCAAGTTGGCAGAAAGAAGAAACAAAGAACAAAGTCAGTAGATGAAACAATCGATACGAATTTGAAGAAAAGAAAGAAAAAAGTCGTGCAAGAGCACATGGGAACAAAATTGAAGAGACAAAATACCACAATCACTTGTGGAAAATGTGATAAGTCGGGCCATAATAGGTATCATTGTAAGAACCCATTGGTAGCATCAGTAGCTACAACAACATTAGCCCCATAAGCTTTTATAGTTGCCTCATGCTCGGAAGATACAATAGAATCAGCCCAAACAACTTTTATAGAGAAGATGCAGGTATCCATTTGTGGTTAACTTTGTCATAAAATCGTTCTTACTTGTACTTGACTTTGTTTTGACTAATGATACATTTTGTGATTCAACCGCAGGTAAAGAAGATGTAATGACCTCAATATGAAGCCGGTCGAAAACGAACACTTTTTTTAATATATGCAAAAGCAACAAGACCAAAAATACAAATTCTTTTTGTTTTACCGCTTGTTGATATGCATGGACTTGTTTTTGAAGTATCTTAAAGTATGTATAGGTAAATTGTGTTGAGAAGATTTCGTGTTTGGGATGTTTCTCTTTGCCATCATATAATATGGAACAATACAAGTTTATCGAATTCTATTAGTTTGCTATGCAATATCCCAATACTTCATGGTAGCATAATGGTACTGACAAGTTTAAATGAGGTCATTAATCCAACAAGGAAAAATAAAATTTATAACAGCAACATTTAAAAAAAATGACCTGCAAAGTGCAATGAGCACAACATTCCAACAGCACACTATGCTAAAAAAATACCCTGTAATATGGGCCAAAGCAAAAACTCAGAACATCAATAGGCTCTGTCAAAGCATGTAGATAGAGTTTAAAGCAGATTTCTTGAGCTCTATATAAGACAAAATATAGAGCAACCAAACTAAAGACAGCTTGTGGTGCTAAAAAGTATCAGCATTAACTCATCATTGAACACTTTAATTAATTCTACTTCAATATTTCCATTACAATAGGAGATATAAACATATGAGTTACAACCTTAATATGTGCGCCCAACACCCACAGCACTATAAGAAAGAGAGACAACAGATCAGTTCAAAAAACAACCTCCCACTGTTCATATGTAATGATCATTGCCCATCTTATTACAACAAATCTAAAACACCCAATAAAAGCTTAAAGGCTTCACTATTGTACGGATGAATTGATGCGATTATAATTCTTCTAATTTCGGCTCTTTTGTCCATTATGCTCAAGACATAATAGGATGTTGCGCTACTAAGTTCATTGGTTGGTTTGTCGAGGAAGAGAAGCTTCAATTCTCTTTTGACCACCACAAAGTCCTGTAGTCAGCCTCCAGTTCTCCATGGCATCTTGCACTCCTATTTTCCTTATTGTCGTTTCTGCACTTTCCTTATTCTCGGATACTGGCATTGAGTCTAGCAATTGTAGCTCAACTGTGTAGTAAATAGCTTATCTCATTGTCACGCCCCGCGCTTCGGGCATGAGCACGCAACTCCCTGCAAGCAAATCAAAACATCTCCCGTGGTTCCAAAATCCACACATAAGTCGAGAGACGTATAATATACATAGCATACGGAAGCGACAATGTAATAACTCATCCTCCGTACAAATAGTAAAATGAGACCTGGATAGCGGAAAATACTACTATACATAACATCCATAAGTTCGTACAAACACAAGGCCACTAAATCCGCTAAAACAAGGAGTGACGGGGTAAGTACACAAAAGAATCCATCATCAACATCCAACAAGAAACAGGGTCAGGATCGTCGTCGAGAGACTAAACTGGCAAGCTGGGAGCTCCTAAGACGAGCTGCTGGAGTCCTCGGCCTCCTCTGCGTCCTCCGTAGACTCGTACTCCGAAAAGGTCTCCGAGCAAACCTCTATGGTGTCCTCCATGGTCTCCTCAGTAGATGGCCCCACGAGATACTCCATAGTCGCCTCGACCACTATGACCTCTTCCTCCGTGTCCTCCAAGGTCGGGGTCTTCTCCGGTCCATTTCTTGAACCGACGACTGACCCCTCAGCCTACTCTAAATCCCGGGTGGGATGACACCAACTAGGGACAATTCCCTGGGGCACTTCAGTGGGCTTCAGCGGCCCTGTGGACACATTCCCGACCTTCCTGAACCAAGCCTCATACCTATGAGGCTTTCAACTAGTACTACCCTCGTCTATTCAAATCACAGTACACTTCCTGACATAAATAGTTCTCTGCCCGTCAGGGAACTCATCAAAATAAACGGACGCCTCCTTGGGGTCACCAAAACGGATAGGCCACATCTTCAAGACCTAGGATCTGTAAAAAGGGGGTCCCTAACAGGGTGAGATATACATCTCAGTAAGGTGGGTCCTAATCTTAGGTTAGACCGACCATCCATTCAGGCAGTCATTAACATTAACATATCATGCAAATAGGCATATAAGGCATTCACATAACAACACTCATGCAGAAGTCAGGTAGGCAGTTATGGCATCACAACACATCACTAAGATCATGCACATTCTGTCATGTCTTACCACCACTTCCACCTTTTACACCCGCCTCATTCTCATGCCCGCGTTTAGAACTCATCAGGCTCGGTCCGCGTAAACGCATCAGACCGTCATTGACAACCCGCGTAAACGCATCAGGTTTCAATGTTACTCCAGGCCGGTGTCGACACGTTACATCTCCGTCCCACGTTTCAACGCATCAGGACCGTGGCCTTCTCAATCTCGCATCTCATACGCATCAGGGTGCTACACAACTCCAACCCCATGCCTCAGCGCCTCAGGGTATCCTTCACACCGCCCCGCGTCTCATATGCCTCAGGGTATTCACCATGCCTCAAACACACCATAATTCAATTCAATTCATACACATAATGTCATGTGCAAACTCATGCACAAACCATACACTTATGTCATGTAAGACATTCAAATTTACACTCAAATACGACAAATTACTCAAGACACAAACATGATCAAACAATTTGAATAATCTTCACCCTCCTAGGATGTACAATAAACCATCACATAAAAATCCTTCAAGGATCACCCAAAATACACCCGACTCGCCCAATTGAATCCAATCTTCCTATCCTAGGTTTAGGATTCCCTTACCTCAATCTTAATGTCACAAATTTCTCCTTCCAACAGCCTCAAAGATTCAGCCAAGTAGTCCAAGAATCAAATCCACCGCGCAACCTATGAAATCTCAACTAATCGTCAATTTTCTCTTGTTCAATCACCAATCCATGGATCACCAACCTCATTAACACATTCCTCAACATCCTAACATGCCTCATTGATGAATTTGAGACTCAAAACAAACTACCATCAGCCTCCATAGAACCGGTTTGCATAGAACCGAACTGGGCTATTTTCGGTTCTGTGCATACCGAGGTTTTTCAGCCCTAAAACTACTCCAAATTCACCATTTATTCACTAACCTACTTGCTAATATGAAGATCTAAGGGTTTATGAGACTCACCGAAGATTTGACGCCGAGTCGTTGTCGGAAACCCTCTGGAAGTCGTCGGTTCTCTTTAATTCTCCAACCGACAGCTTCTGTCCATCATTCACAAGACCCATTTGGGGTTAAAACTTCATTAAATTAACCTCAAATTTTTACCACAACTCTATGAGTCTCCTAGATGTCCATAAAATTTGGTTGTAAAACTCCAAAGTTTCGAGGTCCTAAGAGGTCAGAAACATTGCCTACCTCAGGTTGTGACGGTTTCCGTCGGCTTCCGAGAGAATGGCTGGCCGGAGCTCTTCGGTGGGTCAAACGACTCACTTCCACTTTGAGGATGTCGGCAAGAGGTCGGGCTAGGTGTGAATTGTCGACTTGCCAGCTACAGGTCGCCGGAAGGGGTCGTCGGAGCAGGCGAACAGGAGGCACAGATTCGGTCAGCTGGAACAGTTCACGGCAAAGAGAAGAAGAAGAAGAAGAAGAAGAAGAGAGTTTCAGCCAATTGGGGGTGATGACCGGCCATGGAAGAGAGAGAGAGCTATATACAAGTCTCAAGGTCAACTAGTTGAATGGTAGTTGGGGAAAAATGGACATGACCACTCTTTACCTAATCTATTGACACTTGTCTTAAGTGTCAATCAAGCCTCATCCAATGGCCAAGATCATCTCAAATTTTCAGTGGCTTTTGGGGGTATATTAAAGACCAAAATGCCCTCCTTCAATTGCATAAGCAAGGCTAAAGCTTTGAGGGGCAAAATGGTCATTTTACACCCGACGTCCGGAACATCATTCTTCTCATTTCAATATTCTTCAATAAGGCAACGGCCAATCCAAACATGACGTTGGAATTCTTGATTCTCCATTTTCAATTTTCAAGACTCATTTCTGATCGTTTTCTCTATCAAACGTGGTTTCAACCTATCCCGAACCGACGGGCGGCTTTTGCAGACGTTACGCGTATCGACCCTGTGATTCATATCACATTTAGGGCTCGTCAATTCATGGCGACTTTGGTTGTCATGTAATTACGAGGGCCTATCACTAGTTCCTATGGTCTCGATCGTCACTGTCCGATTTAGGAAAATTTACAAATTATACATTGGTTAAGCGGTATCACCCGCGCTCCAATCGTATATCGCTAGCAATGCATTCCTTAATCATTCTTAAATCGGCCCTTTGCGGTCCTAAATGTCCCCTCAACAATCCTTATGGTCAAAGCGCCATTCTCTATTCGAGTTCCCTAGGTCCACGTACCTTGTCTCGCGTTAGCCTTTTTCTTTTGGTTAATCAGATTCGAGCGAGATATGACTGAGACACGTCGCTAGATATACTTCTCATTAATGAGCTTGAAAATGACTGGGAAATCAGAATATCACAACTCTCCCCCCTTACAAAAATTTTATCCCCGAAATTTACATCAACTTAATTACTCAAATATGGGGGTGTCGTCGTCCCATCATCTCTTCGTTTTCCCACGTGACGCCTTCGGTTCCATAGTGCTCCCACACTATCTTGACCAATGGAATCGTCTTATTCCTAAGAATTTGTTCCTTCCGATCCTCAATCCTGATCGGCTTCTCCACGTAAGATACCCTATTGTCCACTTTTATGACTTCGTAGTCCAACACATGTGTCGGGTTTGGTTCATCTTTTTGCAGCATTGACACGTAGAAGACATTATGCACTTGGGATAGGTTAGGCGGCAAGGCAAGGCCAAGCTTCCAATTCGCTCCAAAATTTCAAATGGACCTACGTACCTTGGGCTCAGTTTTCCTTTCTTTTCAAATCGCGATAATCCCCTCATCGGCGATACTTTGAGGAAGACATGATCGCCTACTTGAAATTCCAAAGGCTTATGTCGCTTATCTGCATAACTCTTCTGACGACTCTGTGTCGTCTTCAGTCTATCCTGAATTATTTTCACTGCTTCCACCGATTGCTCTACCAACTCTAGGCATGTGATACTTTTTTCTCCAACCTTATCCCAACAAATCGGGGTTCTGCAGGCCCTTCCATAGAGTGCTTCGAATGGTGCCATTTGGATGCTCTACTGGTAGCTATAATTATACGCAAACTTCACCAAATGCAGTTGATCTTCCCATCCACCTTTAAAGTCTATGACGCACGCTCATAACTTGTCCTCAAGCATCTGAATTGTCTTCTTCGACTGTCCGTCCGTTTGTGGATGGTACATCGTGCTAAACTGCAGTCAAGTTCCCATAGCAACTTGCAAGCTTTTTCAAAAGTTCAATGTGAACTTGAGATCTCTATCTGAGGTAATTGTTACAGGTACTCCATGTAACCTCACTATCTGTCTCATGTACAACTCGGCGTATCTATCCATTGCGAAATCCTTTCGCACATGAATGAAATGTGGGAACTTAGTTAATTTGTCCATGACTACCCATATAGAGTCATGACCTCTCTAGCTCCTCGGGAGTCCCATCACAAAGTCCATTGTTATATGATCTCATTTCCATTCCAGAATCTCTAGAGGCTGTAATAATCCTCCAGGCTTACAGTGCTGCGCTTTCACTTGCTGGCATGTCAAGCACTTTGCCACATACTTCGCTACATCCACCTTCATCCCATTCCACTAATAGCGTTGACACAAGTTCTGATACATCTTCGTATTTCCCAGGTGGATACTATAATTACTCCTGTGAGCCTTTAACAAAATCCTTTCTCTGAGTCCTTCATCCTTTGGCACACATAGACGTCCTCGGAACTTCAGGATTCCGTCCTTTGATACCTGAAATTCTAGTTTTCTCTTCGTTGAGTCCATCCCCAAGATTTTCTAAATCTCTGGGTCCGTAGACTGTAAGGTCTTTATCCCCTCCTGGACCTCAGGTTCTACCCTCAATGCAACTATCAGACTGGACTGCTGGCAGACTTCCAGTCTGAATTCAGAATCTCTTAAGTACTCGATCATCAACCAACCTTTTACTAGCAGACCCGCGATGCTTGACTTCCGACTAAGCGCATCTGCTACTCTGTTTGCCTTACCAAGGTAATACAGTATATCACAATCATAATCCTTGAGTAGCTCCATCCACCGACGCTGCCTCATATTCAGCTCTTTTTGGGAAAATAGATACTTTAAGCTCTGGTGGTCGGTATAAATCTGAAACTTCTCGCCATAGAGATAATGTCTCCAGATCTTCAGAGCAAAAATAATCGCTGCTAACTCCAGATCATGCGTTGGGTAGTTCATCTCATGTGGCCTTAGCTGTCGAGATGTGTAGGCCATTACTCTTCCATGCTGCATTAACACACAGCCTAGTCCTTTCAACGAGGCATCACTGTATATCTCAAGCTTCCCTGTCCTGATGAAATCGTCAGCACTGGTGCGGTTGTCAATCGATGTTTGAGCTCTTGGAAACTCCTTTCGCATTTATCCGTCCATTCAAACCTTGTCTCTTTCTTTGTCAACCTCGTCAATGGGATGGCTATGGATGAAAAGTTCTCCATAAAACGTCTATAATACCCTGCCAATCCCAAGAAACTTTTGATTTTAGTGACCGTAGTGGGCCTAGGCCAATTTGTTACAGCTTCGATCTTCGCAGGATCCACTGCGATTCCTTCTCCAGATACCACATGACCAAGAAATGCTACCTTATTCAGCCAGAACTCGTATTTGCTCAACTTCGCGTAGAGCGATCCCTCAAGGTTTGTAAGTGTCACGCCCCGCATCTCATAGTGAGCACGCAATCATCCCTGCCAGTAAAACAACAACAATCTCTCGGCAATCCCAAGGATCCACCTATATATGAAGAAAGGGCGAGAGATAAAATAAATTACATTAAGCACACGGAAGCGATTCCCAACAACTCCCGTACAATATATATATATATATATATACACATATACATATACACCAAGACTAAGCTGGATTAGATAGCATCATAAAAAGTCATACATCAACACCAACAGCCAACGACTACTACTCCGCTAAATATTAGGGTAACGGGTAAGCATGCCAAAAAGGTATCCACAAAATCCACCAGGGAAGGGGGCAGGTCGCCAGTCAAAAAGTCAGGTCACCATCTGGAGTCGTCTAGAAAGAACTGCTGGAATCCCCGGTGTCCTCAGTCTCTTCCGACGGCTCGTACTAGGAGAAGGTCTCCGACGGAATCTCCACATAGTCCTCTATAGTCGCCTCCTGTGACGGCTCAACTGGGTCTCCATCCATGGTCGCCTCCTAGTCCTACTTGGCTAGGTCTCCATCAGACAGCTCCACCATGATGATCTCGTCCTCCGGCGGTGGTACAGAATACTCTACTGTTGGCGTCCGCTCCGGGCCTTTCCTCGACCCAACCACTGATCCGTAGAAAAACTCCTGGTCCACTATCGTTTGGCACCAGTCGAGTATGACACCCTCTGGAACCTCATAGGGCTTCAAAGGCCCAACCTTCCTATCCCCGTCCCGTCTAAACCATGCCTCGAACCGATAAGGCTTCCAGTTCGGCTTCCCCTCGTCTACCCATACCATTGTACATTTCCTTACGTATATATTCCACTGCCTATCGAGGAACTCGTCGTAAAATGCCGTCATCTTCTGCGGGTCCCCAAATCTGATAGGCCACATAGCTACTGTCTAGGATCTGTAAAGTAAAATTTCCTCAAAAGGGGTGAAATACACATCTCAGTAAGAAAAACCTAACCCTAGGTCAGGTTGACCGTCCACTCAGGCAGTCAAGTCACTCAACCTATCCAACTCATGAACTCACGCGGGTATGACAATCATAATTCATTAAACAACAATACTCAAGGGACAGGTATGCATTTATAATCTCATATCGCACACGAATGCACATGTATGCTCGACCTGTCACTTCGCCACATCTATCAACCTCTGTCTGTCTCATTCTCTTGCCCAAGATTAGATCGCATCAGGCTCGGCCCACGTAAACGCATCAGATTGTGATCGACGACCCGCGTAAACACATCAGGTCTCGATTCATTCCCAGGCAGAGTCTATCAGCTCATATTCTGTCCCGCGATTATATCGCATCAAGACTGTGGCTGTCTCAACCCCGCGACTTCGTCGCATCAGGGCGCCACCTAATCATAATCCACCCCACATCCTCGTCGCTTCAGGGTCTCGACCTTCTGCCCCGCGTCTCATACGCCTCAGGGCCATGCCATATAATACCACAATCATGTCTCATACCATATCATATCAATTAACTTGATTTTAAATTCAAATTTCACAATCAATGGCTAATGCGCATGCTAAGACGTTTCATAATTCCCATGGCATGCAAATCAATCCAAACGGCACCCCAAACACACAAACAATTCAAGCATAGGTTATGTCATAAAATCATTCTTATAACATCTAGGGACACATCAAGCTATTACCATAAAGGATCCTTTCATAAACCATTTCGATCGGCCCTCAACTTATCCAATCGAGTCCAATCCCCCTAACATTGGTTTAGAGAATTTCTTACCTTACCTTCTCTTCTTGGATCACCTAACCTTTGGCCAACTCAAGTCCAAGGCCAATTTATTGCGCAACCTAGAATAATCAACCGCTTCGTCAA
Source organism: Rhodomyrtus tomentosa (assembly GCA_028455895.1). Classification (NCBI taxonomy): domain Eukaryota; kingdom Viridiplantae; phylum Streptophyta; class Magnoliopsida; order Myrtales; family Myrtaceae; genus Rhodomyrtus; species Rhodomyrtus tomentosa. The sequence goes on along the minus strand of JAPCWY010000003.1, from coordinate 37,855,247 downwards.
ATTTTGTGCTCAATTCCTCAATCCATCAATCCAAATCACCCATAATATACCCCTCATCATCTCTTCAAATCTTAAACACCAATTTGCAGCATAAAACCATCATTCACAGCCTCCAACAGAATCGGTTTGGCCCGGCGCCAAACCAGTTCTATTCAGTTCTACACTTACCGGGTCCAACCGGTTCTAATCTACTCTAAATCCCTCAATTATACACTACCCTACCTCTTATAACATCTACCTAATGGTTTGGAGTGCTCACCGAGAGGTTCAAGCCGCGTGGTTGCCAGAAAGTCGTCAGAACTCGCCGGATCACCCTACACAGAATACCGGCAGATTCTGGGCATAATGTACAAGGGTGGTTCATGGTCAACAACTTATCAAATAAATCTCAAATTTTTGCCACAGAATCATCTATGTGTCTACTTGATCTCCACCAAATTTGAGCTCTAGATTTCAAGTTTTCGGCTGTCAAAAGGGTTCAGAACGAAACCTACCTCAAACTAGAGCAGAATTTATCGACCTGTAGAAGAATGCTTGGCCTGAATTCCACAGAGCTCCAAATGACCTGATTCAAGTTGGAGGACGTTGAAAAGACATGGAGCTACATCTGGGTGGTTAGCTGATAGTAGCTGGTGGCCGAAGAAGGCGGTCGTACTAACCGAACAGGCGGTGCCAAGGCTGGTCAGCAATAACAGAAACTAAGGAAGAAGAAGGAGAAGCTTGGTCGGTTCTTTGGGGAAACAAAAATGGCCAAAAGAAGAGTGAGGGGGAGAGGAAAGAGAGAGCTTATTATCCCAAAAATTTGATTAATTGAAGTGATTGGTAGGTGGGCATTAATTGATGACTTGATCTTCCAACCTTGGATGCTTGACACTTGTCCATTGTTCTTCTCAAGGGCATCCAATAGCCATCAATTGCCCTTGAACTTTCGACATCTTGGGGGGGAAGAAATGTCCATTCTGTCATTCCTTCAATTATAAAGACAAAGTTCTAAGCTTGAGGGACATTATGGTCATTTTACCCCCAACGTTCAGAACGTTATTTTTCGTGTTTCTGATTTCTTCGATAGGGCGATGGCCAATCCAATTGACGTTGAAATTCTTTATTTTCCATTTCAAACTTTTGCAGGACTCGTTTCCGATCGTTTCTTCTATCATATGTGATTTCAGCCTATCCCGAACTGACGGGCGGCCTTTGCAGACTATACGCGTATCGACCCCATGATTCTCATCACGTTTAGGGCTCGTCAATTCATGGCAGCTTTGGTTATCTTGTAATTGCAAGGGTTTATCACTAGTCCCTATGGTCTCGATCGTCACAGTCCGATTTAGGATAGTTTTGCAACTCGTACGTCGGTTAAGCGGCATCACCCGAGCTCCAATCGTACGACGCTCGCATGGTAATCCTTAATCGTTCTTAGATCGATCTTTTTGTGGTTCTAAATATCCCCTCGACAATCCTTATGGCCAAAGCGCCATTTCCTATCCGGGTCGCCTAGGTCCACTTACCTCGTTTCTCTTTAGCCTTTCCCCTTTGGTCAACCTACTGAAATTGATCAGATTTGAGCGGAATACGACTGAAATACATCGTTTGATATACATGAACTTCTCATTACAGAGTCTGAAGTTGATTGAAAATCAGAATGTCACAGTAAGACAATCCTCAGGTACTCCTCGTGTTCTGCATTACTCCTCGAATAAATCAGGATATCGTCAATAAAGACTATGACGAATCTATCCACTCGATGCATCAAATCCATGAATGCGGCTGAAGCATTGATTAATCCAAAAGGCATCACTGTGAACTCATAATGACCATACCTCGTCCTAATAGCAGTCTTAGGTATGTCTTCCTTCTTGATCCTCAACTGGTGATACCCGATCCTCATATCAATCTTTGAGAATCCCGCCGCTCCTTGCAACTGATCAAACAGGTCATCGATTCTCGACAGTGGGTATTTATTCTTCATTGTTACTTGGTTCAACTGCCTATAGTAGATACATAAATGCAAAGACACATCCTTCTTCCTTACAAATAATACCAGCGCTCCCCACAGCGTAGCACTCGGTCGGATAAATCCTTTATCTAGCAGTTCCTGCATCTGCACCTTTAACTCTTTCAATTCTGACGGGGAATCCTATAAGGTGCCTTTGAAATCGGCTCCGTTCCAAGAGCTAACTCGATCACAAATTCTATCTCTCGCTCCGATGGCAATCCTGGCAACTCTTGGGGAAAAACGTCAGGGAACTCATGCACTACCGGGATACTCTCTAATTTTGGCTCCACGGCACTCGTGTCCATTACCGCGACTAAGTATGCCTGACTCCCTTCTGACATCAACTTGGTCACTTCTAGAGATGAGACTAAGGGAATAAAGATTCCTCCTCAACTTCCCTCCAATTCAAAGCTAGGGCGACCTTCCGGGTAGAAATGAATTGTCCTACTACCACAATCTATCACTGCCTCCTATTTACCCAACCAATCCATCCTTATGATCACATCAAAATCATACATGGGCAATACCACTAGATCAATACTCTCCTTACTTCCTCCAATTATAATTTCACAGTCGACACTGCCCAAAGAAACTAGTATATTATCCTTTAACGGAGTGGCAACATGCAGAATTATACTCAACGATTTTAACATCATGCCCACCAAATCAGCAAACTAAGCAGACACAAATGAATGCGTGGCACCGGGGTCAAACAATACATATGCAGCTTGGTCATACAAGTAAACCGTACCTGTGACCATGCCTGGCGCTTCCTCCGCCTCCCTGCGGGCCACTACATATACCCTTCCCTGAGCTGGTGGTCGATTCTGCTCGATCTGAGGAGTGGCAGTCGACAGTCCAGCTTGTGGTCTCTATCCTTGAGGTCGACTCGTCGGAGATTGGTTCGAGCACGTCCTCATCTGGTGGCCCATCTAACTGCACTTAAAGCAAGCTCCACTCCTCATTGGGCATGGCCCATTTCTATGCCTTCTACCACAAAGAGGACAGCTCCAGTTCGTGGGGTTCGGGGGCTTCACAATGTTTTTCCTTACTGGAGGTACAAAACGCCTATTGCCCGCCATCGGTCTCTTACCCATCTGGCGGTTGTCTCGATATGGAGTAAACCGCAATCCAAATGCGGCATTCCTCTCCTTCAAGTCCCTTTCAATCATCTGGCCTCGCTCATAGATCTCCTTATAAGTCCTCAGGTTTAAGGCAATCATCGGACTGCGGAGTTCAGGCCTCAATCCGTCCCTAAATCTCTATGCTTTCTCCTGGGGATCCTCCACTGATCGAGGTGCGTACCTTGATAATCTGGAGAACTCGGCCTCATACTTATCCACCGTCAACTGGTTCTAACGCAGCTATAAGAATTCCACTTGTTTCCTTTCCCTAGCCGTCTCCAAGAAGTACTTGTCGTTGAACGCTGTCTTAAAGGCATCCAGGTCATGGTCGTTCCCTCTAGGAAAACTCCATTCTTGGTGGCATCCCACTAATCGTTTGCCGTCCCTTCTAACTGATACACTGCCAGTAGTACCTTCTCTTCGTCTATGCACCTCAGCACTTCAAAGGCTTTTTCCAACTTCTCAATCCATCTGGGTGCTAGCTCGGGATCTCCAGTCCCGTCGAACTGGGTTGGTTTCAATTTTATGAACTACTCGACTAGTTGGTCCATCTGTCTAGCCACGAAGATTTCCTCCTGGACATTCACCGCCTCATTGCCTTAGTTAAGTTCACCATGGTTCCCATTGCCACCGTTGTTGCCGTCGTTGGCGTTGACGGCAGCTATGATGGCTCCTACCACCTTGGCTATGGCAGCTTCTCGATCCTGGATTTGCTTGTCAATGAGGTCGCCAATCCTCTCTAGCGCCCTCAGCACGCCATCCATCCTTGGATCTTCTGCTACAGGCGGCCTCAAGCTAGTGGCTCCGCCTCTGGCCTTCCAGATCTTCTAGATGGGTTGCTCATCCTTATATTCTTTTACTGAGTCTAATCCACCATAAGTTCAGCGATGAGTTAGTACTCACTCATTCATCTAAGTCTAGAGCTACCATCTATGCCTTAATAGAAACAGTTATAACACAATAGTCCTCCACACAATAAACTCCAAAGACATTTCAACAAGCAGCACATGGTCATTCCTCGGTTTCGTTCACTCTAACGGTTCACTAAAACAGGCCATACTCCTTCACTTATTAGACCAAAATTCAAAAATGACTTTCCACACTAAGTAGGGAACTAAATCCGTATGCATTACCACAATTCTGCTAAGGCCAAATACCAACCATAAGTGCCAAGCCATATGCTACGTACCCATGCCTTATCCTAGCCAGTCTCCTAAGGTCTCTCTACCTGTCCTTGTCCCAACTTAATACTCCTTATTACTCCAGTCCACAATCAACTTTGAATTGAGCTGACCTTGCTCTGATACCAAGCGAACAGGAATTCACGCCCCGGGACCCGGGCACGAGTACGCAACTCCCTGCAAGCAAACCAAAACATCTCCAATGATTCCAAGATCTACACATAAGTCGAGAGACGTATAATATACATATGCGGAAGCGACAATGTAATAACTCATCCTCCGTATAAATAGTAAAATGGGACCTAGATAGCGGGAAATACTACTATACACAACATCCATAAGTTCGTACAGACACAAGGCCACCTTTAATCCGCTAAAACAAAGGGTGACGGGGTAAGTACATAAAAGGATCCATCATCAACATTCAATAAGAAACAGGGTCAGGATCGTCGTCGAGAGACCAAATTGGCAAGCTGGGAGCTCCTAAGACGAGCTGCTGGAGTCATCGGTCTCCTCTGCGTCCTCCGTGGGCTCATACTCTGAAAAGGTCTCTGACCGAACCTCTATGGTGTCCTCCGTGGTCTCCTCAACAGATGGCTCCACGAGATCCTCCTCGATCGCCTCGATCACTATGATCTCTTCCTCCGTGTCCCCCAAGGTCAGGGTCTTCTCCGGTCCATTCCTCGAACCGGCGATTGACCCCTCAACCTACTCTAAATCCCAGGTGGGATGACACTAACTAGGGAAAACTCCCTGGGGCACTTCAGTGGGCTTCAGCGACCCTGTGGACACATTCCCGACCTTCTTGAACTAGGTCTCATACCTATGAGGCTTCCAACTAGTACTACCCTCATCTGCCCAAACCACAATACACTTCCTGACATAAATAGTTCCCTGCCCGTCAGAGAACTCATCAAAATAAACGGACCTCTCCTTGGGGTCACCAAAATGGATAGGCCATATCTTCAAGACCCAGGATCTGTAAAAAGGGGGTCACCAACAGGGTGAGATACATATCTCAGTAAGGTGAGTCATAACCTTAGATTAGGCCGACCGTCCACTCAGGCAGTCATTAACATTAACATATCATGCAAATAGACATATAAGACATTCACATAACAACACTCATGCAGATGTCAAGTAGGAAGTCATGGCATCACAACACATCACTACAATCATGCACATTTCGCCATGTCTCACCACCACTTCTACTTTTCACACCCGCCTCATTCTCATGCCTGTGTTTAGAACGCTTCAGGCTCGGTCCCCATAAACGCATCGGACCATCATTGACAACCCGCGTAAACGCATCAGGTTTCAATGTTATTCCAGGCCGATGTCGACACGTCATATCTCCATCCCGCGTTTCAACGCATCAAGATCGTGGCCTTCTCAACCCCGCGTCTCATACGCATCAGGGTGCCACACAACTCCAACCCCGCGCCTCAGCCCCTCAGGGTATCCTTCACACCGCCCCGCGTCTCATATGCCTCAGGGTATTCACCATGCCTCAAACATGTCATAATTCAATTCAATTCATACACATAATGTCATGCGCAAACCATACACTTATGGCATGCAAGACATTCAATTTACACTCAAATACGATAAATTACTCAAGACACAAGCATGATCAAACAATTTGAATAATCTTCACCCTCCTAGGCTGTATAATAAACCATCACATAAAAATCCTTCAAGGATCACCCAAAATACACCCGACTCATCTAATTGAGTCCAATCTTCCTATCCTAGGCTTAGGATTCTCTTACCTCAAGCTTAATGTCACAAATTTCTCCTCCCAAGAGCCTCAAAGATTCGGCCAAGTAGTCCAAGAATCAAATCTACCGCGCAAACTATGAAATTCCAACCAATCGTCAATTTTCTCTTAACCAATCATCAATCCATGGATCACCAACCTCATTAACACATTCCTCAACATCCTAACATGCCTCATTAATGAATTTGAGACTCAAAACCAATAGCCATCAGCCTCTACAGAATCGATTTGCACAGAACCGAACCGAGCTATTTTTTGTTCTGTGCATACCGAGGTTTTTCAGCCCTAAAACTACTCCAAATCCACCATTTATTCACTAACCTACTTGATAACATGTAGATCTAAGGGTTTATGTGGCTCACCGAAGATTTGAGGCCGAGTCGTCACTGGAAACCCTTTGGAAGTCGCCGGTTCTCCTTAATCCTCCAACCGACAGTTTCTGTCCATCATTCACAAGACCCATTTGGGGTCAAAAATCCATCAAATTAATCTTAAATTTTTACCACAGATCACTCTATGAGTCCCCTAGATGTCCATAAAATTTGGTTGTAAAAATCCAAAGTTTCGAGGTCCTAAGAGGTCAGAAACGTTGCCTACCTCAAGTTGTGACAATTTCCGTCGACTTTCGAGAGAATGGCTGGCCGGACCTCTTTGGTAGGTCAAACGACTCGCTTCCACTTCTAGGATGTCAGCAAGAGGTCGGGCTAGGTGTAGATGGTCGGCTAACCGCTAAAGGTCGCCGGAAGGGGTTGTCGGAGCAGGCGAACAGGAGGTACAGGTTCGGTCGGTTGGAGCAGTTCACGGCAAAGTGAAGAAGAAGAAGAGAGTTTTGGCCAATTAGGGGGTGATGACTGGCCATGGAAGAGAGAGAGAGAGAGCTATATACAGGTCTCAAGGTCAACTAGTTGAATGGTAGTTGGGGAAAAGTAGACATGACCACTCTTTACCTAATCTATTGACACTTGTCCTAAGTGTCAATCAAGCTTCATCCAATGGGCAAGATCTTCTCACAATTTTGCTGGCTTTTGGGGGTGCATTAAAGACCAAAATGCCCTACTTCAATTGCATAAGCAAGGCCAAAGCTTTGAGGGGCAAATTGATAATTTTACCCCCGATGTCCAGAACGTCGTTTTTCTCATTCCAATATTTTTTGATAAGGCGATGATTAATCCAAACATAACATTGGAATTCTTGATTCTCCATTTTTAATTTTCAAGACTTGTTTCTAATCGTTTTCTCTATCAGACGTGGTTCCAGCCTATCCTGAACCGACAGGCGACTTTTGCAAACGTTACGCGTATCGACCCTGTGATTCATATCACATTTAGGGCTCGTCAATTCATGGCGACTTTGGCTGTCATGTAATTGTGAGGGTCTATCACTAGTTCCTATGGCCTCGATCGTCACTATTCGATTTAGAAAAATTTGCAAACTATACATTGGTTAAACGGTACCACCCGCGCTCCAATCGTATAACGCTAGCAATGCATTCCTTAATCGTTCTTAGATTGGCCATTTGCGATCCTAAATGTCCCCTCAACAATCCTTATGGTCAAAGCGTCATTCCCCATTTGAGTTCCCTAGGTCCACGTACCTTGTCTCGCATTAGACTTTCCCTTTTGGTCAGTCAACTCAAATTGATCAGATTCGAGCAAGATATAACTGAGACACATCGCTAGATATAATTCTCATTAATGAGCCTGAAAATAACTGGGAAATCAGAATGTCACACACATAGTTAGCGCGGCTATTGATACGTTGTCTTGGATGACATAAGCTTGATTCATAAGTATAGAGAACCCTAATGTGAGTAGACAATTCCTGATCATTAACCATTGAAATGTAAGATCACTTCAAAAAATAATATAATTGATTTATGTCTATTTTTTTATATGAAGTCACAGATTATTTCATACAAATTGGAGCAATTAAGGATTTGAGGATGAAAGAGAATTATTTTCGGATTCTACACTTCCTAAGTTCCATAAGTCAGGGCTTGTTTATGGTTATTGACTAGAATATCTCATTTTTGCCTTGTGTAGCTCAATCTCTCTGTCATGTGAGTTCCAAAAGTTGAAATGCACAAAAAGATAAGCCCTTTAGGCCGACAAGAGCACAGTTTTAAACATAGGCTAAAGTCACAAATTAATTGTTTTCTTTCGATAAGTTAATGACAGAGGTACACCAAAATATGGTAGACAAGCTCATGCCAACAGAACCGAGTGGTAGACAAGCTAAGTCTAGTCATTTTCATGTTTCGCTCATTACATGTGAATGGAGAGAAGCATCAAATACTAGCGGCCACCTTGTGATAATACTTAAAGCTACAGATTTAATTTTAGAAGCCGCAGGATTCACAATATGTTCTTGACCAAAGCTGCAATACCATGTTTATGAAGAATAAATCTATGAAAGTTGAAAGCAATCTATTACCACGAAAAACACTTAAAGGAACTAACAATCTGTGTATTGCTAACAGAAGCCAAATTGACTAGAAAAGCAACACAGAAAAGTCCCCCCCGTACCTACTCTCAAGCACGCCTTCTGATTAAAGAAAGCATCCGCAACAGAGATCAATCAGTAGAATGCTACTAAAATGCGGTCATAGCTACCTGGCCACCGACCAATGCGACTGGCGGAAGCGCCTCCTAGAGAGACGACGCCTCACCGCCATGGTTGCCCAAGCGGTGCAAACCTTGGAAAGAAGAGACTACGACGAACAATAGACTGACGCTCGTGAGGAGTAGGCAAGGAGCAAGGAGCATCGAGGATCGAGCGAGGAGCATTGAGGACCGAGCAGAAATTTGGTTGAAGAGCAGCAGGGCAGACAAAGGAAACAAAGTAACCATCAAGGAAATAACTTAATCTTTAATTCAATTTGGGAATTTTCTTCTCTGTTTTGGCCAATTACATATTTTGGACGAAATTGCCCCCATTTTAATCACCAAAAAATTTATGCCGACGACTATTTGGCCGGTCGGCAAGCTGAGATCTTTATTTGAGACTGACTTAGCCACTTCAGGTCCCTATTTGAGATACAGTTCACTTTGGATACTTAATTGAGAAAAAGGATCCATTTTGGGTTTTTATTTGAAATTTTCCCTAAAATTGGCAAAGTGAACCCCACACACACAAAAAAAAAAAGCGAATTCTAGCAATTCCAAGTCGGAAGTCAATTTAGAAGCCAAAAATCAACTCATCCATACTCGGTTGAGACTTTGAATAAGCTTTCCAATGAGGAAGCTTCAGTTATGTAATTTTGCGACCCGTAACTCATTGTAGACAAAAATCTATCGCCCGTCATTTGAGGTTGAAATTCACAAAGCTTTTGATTGTATAGGACGCCGTTAATGAACAATGATTGGCCCGATTTAGACCGTCGGCCACTTCAATGGACTCAGAAAGCTTGGGCCGACCACTATTGGGCCACTGTTATAATATAACGCAAAAACTAATCAAGATCTTGTATATTAAGTCAATGCAAAAAACCCATAAAGATACCAAGGAATGATAAAGTACACCAAAAATTATGTGATTCTGTTCGTATATCGGCACTCACACCCACGAGAAGAGCCAGTAAGAACAATGCATTATAATCAGAGAATTGGAGTTACAATAGCTTAATACGCTCGTGTTTTTCGCACTTAAATTATACCAATGGTATTAGAGCCGATGGTTGCTATCCCATGCGGTTACTATGCGAGCCCAAAGGTAGACTCCATAATTATGAAGTTAGGCTTTGGTAGAGATCCAACTTGAGATAAGTTGATGCAGAAGGATACTAAATTAAGGGGGAGTGAGCCTAACATTGAGCTCACACGTGAAGGAGAGATTGTTATGATGCACGTGTGAGTGGATTGTGTTAAAGAAATTCCACATCGAAAAATTGAAGTGGTGTAGAGCAGTTAATATATTACAACAAGAACAACCATTTAATAACTTGTAAATAGGAGCGTACCGAAGTCTCCAAAGTGTGAAAGGATTGAGTCAATTTGGAAGTCAAGTACACATTAACCTGATAATATAAGTAAGATCCTAGAAAGACAAACCAAAGACTCCACTACATTGTAAAGAACATGAGATGCTATCACTCAAGTAACTAATTGATTTAGAAAATTGCTTAATGATAGTTATTCCATCAAGCCGTTATCATTTGATAAATTTGTTCGACTTGCTAACATAGTTATCAAGACATCGCCTAGTCAACAAGGCGACCTCGGATGCCCAAAAAGTCATGTTGCCTCGCTGGTTCTCCTCAAGGCGAGCGCCTTGGTTGTCTAGGGGCCGCCTTATGGACGCCTAGGTTTTCCTTTTGTGTTTGCTGTCAAATTTTTAGTCCATGAAAACTCTCTATCTCAATCGGTGCCGAACAAATATCTGGAGGGGGCGACTTTTTCATTCTTTTTAGTAGAGCATGTTAGACTATTTTGAAATTATTGAACTTATAATTACTTAATCTCAATTACCTACTTCGTTTTATGATTATTATATGTCTTAAATATATTTGATAGTTGTTTATTTTTAATAATCTTTGATGCATATATTTGCTCTGTTGAATCATGAATGTAAGTTTTGAAATACAAATGTAAAATATACAATTATACATATATATATATATATATATATATTTAAAAATTTAGTTACATTGTCGCCTTGAGGACGACTAGGCGGGCGCCTAATCGCCTAGGCGTTTTAGAGGCCTCTGCTTGCCTTATCGTCTTAACAACTATGCTTGCTAAAATAATGTGATCTTTAGATCTAATGAGTTAACATATGTATAAAGTTTCCAAATTTGTGTAACACACTCAATGAGAGAGAGAGGAGGGCCAAAAGGAGTTGCGGAAAGAGATGAAACCATTTAAAAGGAAAAAACTTGTTAACTTGCTGAGATTAATTAGTACTTTGAAATTGTAAATAAGCAAACGATATTCTTGAAATATCGTTATTTCTTAATTTTCAAAGTATGTCCACTATTTTTAGCAACTTTAAACACAGGTCTATTCTTTTGAAATTAGTAGTATACGCAGCGTACTGTATTTTCCTCCAAATACAAAACATACATATAAACAGTGTGTCTGTATATCAACTGTTATGAAACCATTAACGAATTTAATAATTTTACATGTCAACCTACATAATTTCAATCTCATAAATTCGACGTTAACAATTTATCATGTGACATTTATTTTGTCTGTATAAAGTCTTTATGTGGCCCTCTATTTTAGATACGCTCGTTGCCGATTCTTTCTTTGGGAGTGAAGGAAGACATCTATTTTGTCTGTATATCAACTGGCTATGGAGCTGCGTCTCTGTTTGCTCCCTGGAATGTACAGAATTGATCGGTAAAGATGTACAGCACGTGAAAGCTGTCTTAGATAATGACAAGGGAAACAGTCTTAATTTCCAACAATCAGCATGAGATGTATCACTACATTGTGCACTGAATCAACTAACATGCTCTTCCGACCAAAATAATAATAATAATAATAATAGTAACTTGCTCCATTGTCGATTCATCATTTTCACCAGGAGAGGCAAAAAAGAAGAAGAAGAAGAAGGCAGAAATCAGATATTTCAAAACTTCTTGAAAATGGTACTACATCCATCCAATACGGATATGTTTTTCTGTACACGGGTCTAATATTTCTTGGTACATACCATATCGCTACATTTCTGCTCGAATATCAATTGAGCATTCTGCGGATCTTGTCCATGGATTGCTGGAGCGGGCTGCCCCGTGGCAAAGGTTGTGGTACAACTTGGTTATCGAACACCGTAATTGGCCGTTGAGGAGAATACACTGAATTAGGCATCGATGTATCTTCTGCTACGAGTCGTTGACCATCATTTCCCCTAGACGGAGTTGGTGATTTACCTTGGTTGCCGATGACGACATTGGGAGCATATGGGGTGAGTGTTATGTTGAGTTGAGGCGCCATTCCAACGGGCCCGAAAAGTGTAGGATTAGCAGGATTGGCTTGCGTTTGAACAGAGTTAGTCGATATCCGTCGTCCACTTGCAAACTGATGGAGGGTATCAATGATCAGCGACTTGATTGTATCAGCAACGTACTTCGCCATATGGTTAGTGGTTTCATCACGGTGTTCATCAAGAATCTTCCTGATGGCAGCCAGCATAACAGGGCTTGGGTCCAACTGCCTTTTCTGCTCATCGATGAGTTGCCTTGGGACGTCGACCTCTCTATTCTGCTCTTGATCCACCATCGGTTGTGCATTGATGATTCAGACCTTCCCACTCTCTCACTATTTGGTGGTGGTGGTGAATTGTCATGATCAAGGTTGTGAGAATTGTGTTGGTCCCTTGTTCTCATTGTCATATATATTCCTCAGATTAAATACAATGATCTCACCGGGCATGTCAAAAAAATGTTTCGCTGGAATTGTTTCCGCAACGAAATATATTCAATCAAAAGTAGTTTTTTTTTTTTATGACCGAAGTGTCCAGGCCAGCTTGCGTGCACCTCGACTATTCCTCGGGAGGACTAGCACAACAACCACCAGCCGCAACCCCCACTTAAGTCACGGAGCGCGAGTTAGGAGATTTGAACCAGAGACCTAACAATGGATAGTACATCTCTTAACCAACTCGACCATGCATTGGTGGGTTCCAACCAAAAGTAGTTCTCAACTTTTAAATGTATAAATGGGTTCAGCGGCAATTCCAGATAGGAATAATTCAGATGAATATAGAAATCAATGCTTCGATTCCAAGGGACACTATACGGACGTAGTCCAAACCGGAATTTAACTCAATTGAAAGGTTTAGAGAGTACAATTATCACGAACAAGCCAATTTGAACAAATTTTGACGTAGTTTGACCTGACTATGAAGCTTGGGAATGCAGTAGTATTACGCTACAGTTTGACTCAATGACGGAACACCAGAGATAAAGATACACGCCAAAGTTTGACTCAACAATAAGAATCTGAAAATTAAAGTTAGGGAAATCTAAAGTGCAGTAGATATAATGTGAAGATAATTGAAAGACAATATGTTATTTTGTGCGGTAGGCTCTCCGAAGGGTACCATGTGGCTTTTTATAGCCTACAATCGACGGTTATCAATGGAGATTAGAAAAGGGAAATTACAAGCTGAAGTTGCAAATGGAACTTACCAACAGAAGTTATAGATGATTATCGATGGTTTCTTCGACTCCAATACATTGCCGATTGCTTCGACTCAACTACTTTGACTATTACCGATGGCTTCTTCCACTCCGCTACTTCGATTATCATCGATGGTTTCTTCAACTCCACTACCTTGATGGATTTTTCAACTCCACTACATTAACGGTTGCTTTATTCCAATACGTTGATGGTTACTTCTACAACAGCTGCATATGGTATTGTTGACTCCACTTTCTGTCAATTCATCCAAGTTGAGGATTCATCAAGTTGTTGATTATTCAAATCGTCAATAATTTTGTTCATAAATGACCAAGCTATCGACAAAAGCTATCACATGTCCATAATAATCGATAATTTTTTGTGTAACACAAATATATAAATTCATTGTTGGGCAAACAGTGTTAAAAATAACAATTCTGTTTTATAAAATTGGAGGATACTTAAAATTCGAATGACAATAGTAAATGTAAGCAAACTGCCTTAAACATAAAAACATTAAGTTGGCAGAATCATAAAATCTGAGCCTTCAGAAGTACCTCAACAGCAGGTCAGAAGCACAAAATCTGAGCCTTCAGAAGCAGCTCAGAAGCAAAAAATCTGAACCCTTCAGAAACAGTGAATCTAAACTCGTCAGAAGCATTGAATCTGAACCCGTCAGAAGGATTAAATCTGAACCTGTTAGAAGCACATTCAGAAGCAGTGAATCTGAACCCGTTAGAAGCAGTGAATCTGAATCCGTCAGAAGTAGTGAATCTGAATAGTCAGGAGGACTGAATCTGAACCCGTCAGAAGCAGTGAATGTGAACTCTCAAAAGGACAAAATATGAACCTTCAGAAGAACAAAAGCTGATCATAAACACAACAGTATTAAAAGAAATGGAATTGATAAAAATACCGAGGTCTGTGTACGACACAGTTTCCTTAAAACAGATTTGTCCCCTCTAGTAAGGGCTTAGAGGTGTCGTGAACGTCTATCTCCCAAGATACAACGGTAAGCATCAATAGAGGCAAGCACGGCACTCCAAAGCTTTTGGCAAACTTAAACAACACGCGAACACTATCGAAAACAATGCAAATGTAGAGAATTTGAAAGAGAATGAGGAGAGATTTTCGCTTCTTGTTTTTTCTGATATCTTGAAACAGAACGGGAATCCACCTATTTATAGGCTAAGAGGGGCATTTCGGAAATAAAGAATAACAGCTAAATAACTCTGCCGTTTAGAGCCGTTATGTAACCACATAATTATAATAGTCGTTACTTAGTTAATACCATTAACATGCCGATAATTAACTTAAGAAAGGTTACATTGTAATGGCTTGAGTTGGAAAAATGTAAAACAGAAGGCAAAAATGAGCTTATTGTGATGCCGACTTTCCGATCCTGCATTCGCGTACGTGCCCAAGCTTCAACTTTGTCGGGCCTCCGTCGGGGTCTGGGATTTGTACCCCCTATGCGTGCGCGCGAGCCATAGTAATTATGTTATAATAGTTACCACTCAAAAGTAGTGTAACCACATATAAAGCACTTTAAGGCCTTCCTCCTTTTCAATGTGGAACTAGCGTACTTTCAATTCCCTCTTCCAACTCTAGGGTGTTCTTTGAGAATCAATTTCTCATTCACTCACCCATTAAAATACCTTGTATTCCCAATAGTCTAAACTTTAGCCGTTAAGAAAAGTTAAAAAGCAAATATAATCACTCATGTTCGTTACCTTATCCTTCTAAGCAAATAAATTGGAAAAAGAAATAAAAAGATGGTTTTCCACCGACACTTGATGGAAGAGGAACACATCAAATAAAATAAACATTAAAACGTTCAAAATACTTAACATGTAACATGAGTTATAGACTTTCATCCCACATTCATCACTAAAAGATTGAACAAATTCTAAACACTTGACAATAAAATAAATAACAACTATAGTTAATCACTTATCAATAGTTACCAGATTGGTCTGATTCAGCACCTTGACCCACATTGCCAATTTCCAATTTTTGGATCGAGGACTGGACCGTGCCCCGTGAATACTGAACCGAGCCGAACAACACGGTACAGGTCTTGGTTGGTTGTCAGGTTGACCCCAAACAACCTAGAGAAAGGAAATGGGGAAAATAAAAGCAAAAATGTAGACCCGATTTGAGCCAACCAGCTTGCTGGTTGCCATGTTCTCAGAGCTTGGGAGTAACATCATCTGACTTAAAAAAAAAAATACTAACATAAGAAAGTGTCAATATTCTAAATATGGTTGCGATAAATGAAGTTGAATATGATTGATTTATCACACGCGATGACAGACTAACCAGAAGGCATCAATATATTTATTGATGACAATACAAATAATTCCTTTTTCTACCAATTAAGTGTAAGATCTATGGCACAATTGCCTAAAATTTTTATTACATACTCATCCAAGAGCACGAGTCTAATACGAGAAATCCAAGATGCATGCGGTTACATTGGCTCATGCATGTGCTTATGTGCATCATCAAACTTTCCCGGCATTGCTCTCCGAGGTAGTACTAGTCCCCGACGTAGTGCTAGTGTCACTTGAAGGATACCCAACTCCGTTGCGCTTGCTCGGGAACAACGTAAACACCGTGCTCGATATCGACCCGATCACGGTTGGCAGAACCACGATCAAAGTCTTCTCCGTAGTCTCGAAAGACGGATAGAAGCACCTCACGGTGTTCGTGTCCAACAATGCCAGAGCTGCGAAAATAATCACCGCCAAGAATGCGTGAACGAAATCCGAAAGCCGAAGCTTATACCTCGACAAGGAACTACCAGAGCTCGAGCTCGAGCTCGGCCAGATGCCCTTGGTCGTGGCAACCCCGTAGTGGGTCGACCCATCGCTTCCCTTGTAGCTATCAGTGAAGCTAGAGACACAACATGAAAGGCCGCAGACTGCGATGAGAATGGCACTTAGGTACTTGTTATAAGTGTGGCATTGGCCGTTGTTGGTCAAAAGAGGGTTAAGGAATTGGAAAAGGAAGACGGTCCCAGTCGGGAGGAGCTTAATGATGTTGCCTAGTCCGGTGTATGCGCTGCTGGCGCTGGTGCTGGTGCTGGAGGTGGTAGTACTGCCGCTGGAGGTGGTGGTGGCGCTGCTCCGTTGCTGAGAATTGGCATTGGAGGATTGGGATGAGACCTTGCTGGCCATCTTTTTGACAATGCCAACCAATTTTTGGAAAATAAGGAAGCTACCTAGGATCTTGGGAAACATTTGGGCCTGTGTTTTGTGTCTTGAAACGACCACTAATAAGGGTATTTATAGGTGGAGCGAAGTTGGGCAAGGGAAAGTTACTTGTACGGAAAACCATATGATTTGCCACTATTCTTAAGTGTGAGGATTACGCGTTACATTCCTGGCGACTTGACCAGGTTCAGTCCAACCCCTCAAACGTTTGAATTTTCTGAAGAGCAACACTAATCTTTTCATCACCTTTTGGGGAGATCGACGAATGTGGGAATAGAGGAGAGATTGGAGATGAGCAAGTGATAATCTATTGCTAGAACAATGATAATCCTCAACTCGTCACAAGAAACAAAAATCGGAATTAGATCCATGTTTTTTTTTTATGGCGTCTATAGTTAATTCTATAATATTTGTCCATCTTCCCAATTATATTCTGTTTCGAGCTATGTTTTCTCCATCCTTCAGGTCGGAGGGAACTTTTTCCGCCCCTGCCTAAGGTGGATTATAAAATATTGGATATTATCCATGTGCAGGCTCAACTAAATATAAACGTGAGGTGATATCCGCTCTTATAACCCACTGATTCAAAAGAAAATGGTCGGAAGATTGCATGACCCTTATAGTTTTTCCCAACCGAAGTGCTTCCAGTCATACCCCAAGCATAGTTAATCTAGTGCTCGCAAGGGCACGGCCATTTGAACTTAAGTACGCGAAGAGTTTTGTAAGGAGACGCTTCTACCTCATGTGAAGTAGTTGCAGTGTGCCAAATACTGAGCCCCCCTAACCTCAGACTTTGAGATCGAAAATGATTCTAAGTAGTATGACTTGAATTGAAGATTTCGCGGGGATGGCTGAAGTCACTTGCTGCTCCTCATACTTTTAACGAGGAGAATGTTTTCCTTAGTCCACTTTAAATGGACTTGTGACATGGTACCTTTTTTCAAAGGACGAATGTTATTAGATCTTACCCCTGACCACGAGGAAAGAGAAATGGGTTTTCTGTCATGCAAGTGAGGGTTTCTTTCTCATCCTTGCCAGAAGAAAACAATACAAATAATATAAGCGTGACAAAAACTAGTTGGCGATGTCTTGTATATAAATATAATATCCGGATAGCTCAACACATTCAAAATTGGAGTTTTGAATTCTGTAAGACCAATGACGCGACATTCAATGATCATTTTTGATTCGTCTATATATATATATATAATTAGCACAACAAAGTTTTATTGTGCAGGGGATCTTAATCTACTGTCTATACGAAGATTTACAATACACAATGAACATGTGAGTCCGTCGGGTATGGGACGTGATATGACATGGTGAACAGATAGCGTGTTAACGGTGGCTGCGAATTAGATTCGCGAATTGACCGCACGTTCTCGTCACAAGCTTTGGTAGTGCCAAATCGAGATTTTATAACATATAGATCATTATGAATGTTCAAGTTCGATGTGTGCGTGTCAAAGAGAAGAATACTTTGTGCCAAAATTGGACAAGCTTATCATTGGGTCGTCAAATGTGGGGGAATCAATTGAAGAATCCCGCGCGTGATTCAGCTTGTGGAACTGGAATGGACCTAAACCAACCAGTTAAGGAAGTAGTTCAAGGCTTGAGGGGTTAGTTTTTTTGTCTTAATTGAAAAGGACTGAAGACTGGCTGGTGTGACCTTTAGACTTGCCATGATTTAGAGATTCAAACCAATGAAATATCAAGGTAGCACAACCTCGTTATCATTCGAGGATTCTCTTATTTGTTGGACGATGTAGTTTGGCCATGCTCGGGATTAATGCTAAATCTATTATACGGATGCCAAATTTAGTTATGAACTTTTTAATTTTGTCAATTTGCTTCTAAATCTTTGCACGAAATTTCAATGCAATCCCTCCGACGAATTTTCATCGAAAACTGCTAACATGGCGGTATACCGTGTAGGAAACCTACACGACTAAACCATCATGTTAATGATTGTAAGGGAAAATTGATTTGAAGGATTATATTAGAATTTCTAGGAGAACTACCCTAAACATTATAAACATATTGCAATTGTGTTAATTCAATCATAAACCTTTTTTTGGGCATCCTAAACCTTTTCATTTATGTCAATTCTATTCATCCGGCAAATTTTTACCGACTGACGCTGATGTGAACTTTTTTTAATAATACTTTTTATTCTGCCTTCATTGGCCCTAAGTTCAAGGGGAAAGAAAAACTCCAGAAAGAAAAAATATATATATAAAATGATTAAAAAATTTAAAATTATTTTTTAAAAAAAAATCTACATGTGCGCGGTAGTAGCATATGTGCCAACAGGTCAAAATTGACCGAATTGATTGAATTGGTAGAAATGCAAAAGGTTTAGGATTGAATTGGTTTAAATATAAAAGATTTAGGATAGAATTGGTACAATTGTAGTACGTTTTGAAATTTTCTGGTAATTATCCCCGCAATTTTTCGTAAAATATTTAGAAATAAATGAACAGAATTAAAAACTTAGCATTGAATGACATCTATATAATAACTTTTGGACTGGTTGGATGATTTTCCGACAATGCTTCAAAAGTAAAATTTTAACAATAAATATGTTTGAATTGGAATGCCAAGTTAGTAAAATTCATATCAGATGGGTGTTGTGATTGACTCGTCATATCATGTCCATTTATTCGACACATCTACGGTGTAATGATAAGGGTGGTTATGTCCTTTTCTTCAAGGTCCAGTATGAGGCGTGTGAAACAACTCCGTTATTTGGCCCAGCAAATGCTAACGTGGTTCAAGTCAAAAAGATCCACGCAATGTGGCGGTATATTCAACGTGACTATACTTGTATTTGCACTATGTAATGCAAATACAAGTAGCTAGATCCAAAGTGATTTTTTTCCAAAGTGCTAAAAAAAAAAAGGATGAGAGAGAAAGAGGAGTGCTGGCGAAAATTGACTGCTGCCAAAATTTGGATGAGGATCACCAAGCCTCACCATCGCACTCGAGCAAGGGTTTATGATCGCAGCCACTGTGAATGTGAGGGCTGCCACCCCTCGCTGCCTTGTTCGGCGAGCGTCCGCAATCAACGTCTTTGTGAATGTGAGGGCGACGACTCCACACCAAGCCTAGCCACCACCCATGCTTGATCTTCAAGCAAGTGTCATGAATAGGCGCGAGAGCTAGAGCGCGCATGACAACATTTCTATTTCAGAATGAATTTATGGAACGGAAATAGCTTTTTCTATTTCCTTTTCTTAATAATGGCATAAAATTTCTGATTCTAAAATAAAAATTTATTTGAAGGAGTGGCGGGGGACCGGCGCCGAGGGGAGGTGCAAATGGCAGGGTTGGTCGTCAACGAAAATTTTTATTTTTATTTCTATATCTCGGAGAAGTAACTTTTTTTATTTCTCATTTCTGCTTCAAATCTATTTTTGGAAAAACTTTTCGTTTCAGAAATAGTTTCTTCGAATTGCGTTACCAAATAAAATTTTGTTCCAAACCTATTCCAGAAATAGATTTTTGTTCCAAAAACAGTTTCTAGTTTGTTTTCATGCATCCCCCTTAGAATATCTGTAGGAGGGGGCGCAACTTGTTGACTGGTATGTGTTATTATCATATTTATGAAAGAATACCATGTGATAAACCAAAAAGAAAAAAGTGTAGCAAAAAGTATTTTTGCTTTTACAAAAGAAATATACTAAAGGGCATTATTCGATTTATCTTATTGAGGGAAATTTTCTAAGTTCATGAATAAATGCTACATTAGTATATTTTAATTCAAATAAGAAAACTTAATTTCATTAATTGTCTGAAGGTCGAAATGCTGAAGGGTTACTGTTTCTTCAATTCTTGGCTAGACAGTGCCCCTCCAGCAAGGAACCAGACCCCACCCCCCCCCCCCCCCCCCCCCCCCCCCCCCCCCCCAAAAAAAAAAAAAAAGGACAAAAGATGTCTTTTCTCCGGCCCGGGTTGCACTGACAAGTCCATCTTCTGGCCACCCGGCTTGTCACCTAAAGTTTCACCCCCGGAAAGCCCAGATGGACCTTAGAACCCCATGCACAATCCTCTTACCAGCCTAAGCCCGGAGGCTCCGTTTGTTTCACCTTGGACCAGATATTTCTACAAAATGTTTTTCGGTAAATCCTTTTTAGGAAAATGATAATATTTTGCGGTGAGCGGCTTAAACCTGAAAATGAATAGAAAAATATTTTTCATCTTTTGATATGAAAAATTGAATTTGATTTTCCTCCTTACACCCCTTTTGATATTTTTTTTTATTTTCACTTTTATTTTGTTTTCAATAAAATTAGATTTTTATTTTTTATTTTTTTCTCTTTTTTTATTTTCTTTTCCTTTCTTTTTGGCTGATCTTCGGTACTATGGCCGACTACAAGCAAGCTCAAGCCTCATTGACCTGTGCAAGGCTCAAGCTCACCAGATTCCAGCAAGCTCGTCACTTGCCTGTAGAAGTATGCTGCCGAATCGGCCTTACCTAAAACCTAGATCGAACCAATCGAAAATAGGTTCGAGAACTGGTTTCCAATCAATTGGTTAGTGAATCGGCTCTTAATTTTGATAACCGGTTGGAATCGGGCTGATTTTCAATTCCAAGCACTTGGAAGTAGATCGATTTTTAGCAATTTAAAAAAAATCCTAATCTCACAAACCTCACCTCTTCTATTTTTTGTGGATTGTAATTAGAATTGCTCGTATTATAGGTCAATGCTTTTTGTGGATGGTGAGTTTTATTATTAATCTTTTATTTTGATTGTTTCATTGCTACCCAAGAATATATATATTCTTGGGTAAACCCTGAAACTAGATCGAAAAAATAGGGTAGGTTCCACAACAGGATCCACAATAAACATGGTAAGTTTTATATTCAAAAAACTTGAATTTGATTATAACAATGTCGATTTCAAAGTCCAGATTGGGAACTTATCCACCCTGTCCATACTCATCCCTACTCGCCTGTGGCAAGTTGCCATGGTCAGCAACCGCCAAAGAAGAAGAAAAAAAAAGATAGAGATAATTAAAAGAAGTACACGAAAGAGAAAGTGCTTGGCTTGAGCAAAAGAAAGACGAGGGAAAACGATTTTCTCTTTTCAAAAAGAGGAAATCGTTTCCTCACTTTTTAAGATTTTTTTTTTATTAATGGAAAACGTTGCCTTTACTCATTTATTTTTCATGAATCGAACATTAAAAAATGCGAAGAATATTTATTTTAAAGTTGTCTTTCGCGAGGTGAACAGAGCTTAAATCAAAACCCAAAAAAATATAAGTAGCAAGTGAATAGCAACGAGTACTAGCAAGATGAGGTCGGTAAGTGAATTTATAAGCTTTCTGATGAGTAACCTTGAGTCGGGTGATGTTGTGACTAGTATATGCAGGCTTCGTAATTCAGTGATTTCTAAAATTTATAGCCCGTCAATTCAGGTCGGGATGCGCAAGCTTGAATTGAAACTTGCACAGTTCTTTTTTCACAATCAGGGTCATAATTTGGTAACTACCAAGCCGAAAACGATTGCCTGATTTGGACTATCGACCCACTTTACTTCATTGGACTCAAAAATCTCGGGTTGCGCCCTATTGGGCCTGGCTTTATAATTTCTGAAAGCCCGGTCCATGAATACGCCAAGATTCCTTGTCACGATCGGTTGTAGTAGGAAAAAAATAGGGTGAGCGGTTTCAAATTTCGTATAGATTTCACTTGGAACCTGAAACTTATCTGTCTCTACAAATTTCTCATTTTTTGGAATCCGGAATCTATTCGTTTATACAGGTTTCTCATTTTTTGGAACCTAAAAGTTTCTCTGCATGTTTTGAAACCTATAACATGTTAGGATACACGTGTGAGTTATGTTGGAAAAGTCTCGCATTGGAGAATTAATATAGTGTGAAGCAGTTAATATATCCAAGTTGGCTCATAACTCATTAACTCAAGTTTTTGAGTAAAAGTGGGTCCAACTGAATATATTGACTAATTCGAACGTGAGCTCCCTTTTGGTGATCTCTCCAGGTAAAAGTATCGAACTTCTCCTACGTTCTTCCAACAGAACCTACCTTATCACAGGTTACAGTGAATAATCATATTTAATGACCACCACCTGCTGAAAAAAATCCATTAACTATAACTTACATCTAGATACATGAAAAATATAAAATATTAACAAAGTAAAAGTATCAATAATAAAGTGATTTCAGATTACACACTTATTATTGAACACCATGAAATACCCGAGATGATGCGAAAACACATATCAAGAAAAAGATATAAAAATTTATTCCGAATTTCAAATTCCGGTTCCAGGCTTTACCTACCTGGAACCTAAAATATACCCGCCATAGAAACCAAAACCTACTTTCCATATCTTGGAACCTAAAATTGATCGATTCTCACCGGTCCAATTCTTCAAATTTTAGGTTCTACTTTGTAACCATACTCACCCTTGTAAAAAATCCCAAAAAAAAAATGTTAGGTCTTGTCCTAGGATTCGTGCAAAGGATCCAGATAAGGCCACGATCATTTTTGGCAGAAATTTATAGCATTATATATCATGATATGAGTTGTTTTCTTTTTGAGATTTTTTTTTTTCTAGGTTTGAATTGATCAAAACAACATCAATAACTTTGCTCCATAGTGAAAGAGTTGAGTGGATTCGTCAAGTACACATCGGCCGTGAGCTAAGTAAAAATCGAAGCGAAACACACGTCAGTGAATCAAAACATAGTTTATGGAACTCATCTACTACTTCTGGAATTTATATATGCTACGTAGCCTTTCTGAATGAAGTATCATATTTTCCATGAAAAATCGAATATATATATATATATATATATATGAACTGCTGTAACATCATTAACGTTTTCATATTTGAAATTGCATGCTTTGTATAATTTCATATATTCAAAATGAAGAAATTATTTGATGTGACATTTATTTTTTGTCTCTACATGTCTTTCCAAATCGAACGGTTCAATCATGGAGTTTTTTTTTTTTTATGAATACTTAAAACTTTCACGACCATATCTATGTTACTGTATAAATTCTTTTCAAAGACAAGCTATGTGCGCGTGTGTTTCAATTGTTATAAAACCGTTAATAGATTTAACATTTTAACGTGTCGACCTACATAATTTCAGTAATCTTTTATATTTGGAGTTAAGAATTTATCTGATGTGACATTTATTTTTGTCTTTCTACGGTTTTCTAATCTAACATTTTACGTATTTTGGATTCTTTTTCTTTTTCTAGATGCTTTAGAAAAACATAAAGTTATTGCCTAAATTCATGTTTAATAACTTTTTTATAATTTTACGAGAGAATTAAAAAACTTATTGTTAATAAGTCCAAACATATATATCCCGAATATTCACCATTATGAATGTTAGAATATCTTTAATATTCATGTGGGCTTTATTAATTATTATTGTAAATGCTAATTGATCTAATAAAGAGAGATATATACACTATCTTAATTCTAGTCCGATATGATGCTGGATAATATGAGTTGAGATAAATCTTATCTTTGATGAGGGATAGGTTTTAATCTATATAAATAGAGCTCAAATCCCTCATCTAAACATTGATGTCCGCATAATCTCATATAATGAATCGTCAGAATTGACGCGTGAGGGAATCGTCAGAATTGACGCATGAGAGGACATCTCATTCAAGCAAAGGGGTTCATAAAAGAGAATCTCTTGAATATCGGACGTCGCAAATTTCACATCAAGATCGATTGAAAATAGGTGCGTTAATTCTTCTATTTTATGAATGTGTGATTCGTGAAATCTATGCGTGATGATTTTGGGTCGCTGCATACGGAGTATAGTCGCAGCTAATAATGAAAAGTTAAAAATAAAAAATAATCAGTCCCGTTACCTTCTTGTTTTGCTATAAAAATAAAAACAAAAACAAGAAAACTTTTACACCGGCACTTGGTGGGACCCGTGACAGCGATGATCACAAACGCCAAAATTCACCCGATCCAGAACTCACCCGTACATTGTCGGTTCTCAATTTTTGAGATCAAAGACGGATCCTATTAAGACCGAATTCCGGTCAACCGAGAGCTGGCTAAAATTTTCTCCTTACAAGTACAAACGACACCTCATCTTTAGCGACAACCGTCAAAATTGAACACGCAAAATAAAACAAAAATTGAAAAAAGTTCGAAATACATGACGTAAAACATGATCTATAAAATTTCGTTTCTCCTTGATCCATACAACATTGCCCAAATTCTAACCGCTTGAAATTAAAACAAACAACAAACATAGTTTCTTTTTTCTTTCTTTCTTTCTTTTTTTTGTGGTCGAAAAACAGCATACATAGTTAATTACTTAACAATAGTTAAGTTTTGGGTCGGTATAGATTCTATCTAGGGTCAATTTGATCCAACGCCTTGACCTTGGAACTGAACAACACGTTTTTAGTTCCTAATTTTTGAAACCGAGGATTGGGACGTGTCTCATAGAAACCAGACCTAACAGAACGGCCCGTGCTGATCCAGCCTCATGCTAGATTGACCTTGGACCAATGCTCAAAACCAGAAAAAGGAAAAG
Source organism: Rhodomyrtus tomentosa (assembly GCA_028455895.1). Taxonomy (NCBI): domain Eukaryota; kingdom Viridiplantae; phylum Streptophyta; class Magnoliopsida; order Myrtales; family Myrtaceae; genus Rhodomyrtus; species Rhodomyrtus tomentosa. The sequence continues at coordinate 37,830,268 of JAPCWY010000003.1, read as the reverse complement.
GGAAAACAAAAGGAAAAACGTTGATATGTTCTCTGAGCTTAAGGGATGATATTATTGACCTTAAAAGAATTAGAATGTATCGCTAGTTGGAATAAAATTGTGGCTGTCATAAATGAAGCTGAATGTGATTGATATATCACTCATGACGGCAGACTAACCAAAATACATCGATGAATTTATCGATTCCAATACAAATAAATCCTCTTTCTACCTAATACAGTGTAATATCTACGACAACAAATGTTTGCAATCGTCATTACATGCTTGTCCTAGAGCACACGAGTCTAATATGAGAAATCCTAGATGCACGTAGCTGGAAATGCATGTGGATACATTGGATCAAGCATATGTGGCTATGGGTATCATCAAACTATCTCGGCATTGCTCTCCGATGTAGTACTAGTCCCCGAGGTAGTACTAGCATTGCTTGAAGGATACCCAACTCCGTTGCGCGTGCTCGGGAACAACGTGAACACTGTGCTCGAGATCGAGCCGATCACGGTTGGCAGAACCATGATCAAAGTCTTCTCCGTAGTCTCGAAAGACGGATAGAAGCACCTCACGGTGTTCTTGTCCAACAACGCCAGAGCTGTAAAAATAATCACCGCCAAGAACGCGTGGACGAAATCCGAAAACCGAAGCTTATACCCCGACAAGGAACTACCAGAGCTCGAGCTACCAGAACTCGAGCTCGGCCAGATGCCCTTGGCCGTGGCGAACCCATAGTGGGTCGACCCGTCGCTCCCCTTGTAGCTATCAGTGAAGCTAGCGATGCAACACGAAAGGCCGCAGACTGCAATGAGAATGGCACTTAGGTACTTGTTATAAGTGTGGCATTGGCCGTTGTTGGTCAAAAGAGGGTTAAGGAATTGGAAAAGGAAAACAACCCCGGTTGGAAGGAGCTTTATGATGTTGCCTAGTCCGGTATATGCGCTACTGGTGGTGGTGGTGCTGCTGCTGGAGGTGGCGGTGGTGGTGTTGGTGTTGGTGCTTTGTTGCTGTGAATTGGTTTTGGAGGATTGGGAAGAGACCTTGCTGCCCATCTTTTTGACAATGCTAACCAATTTTTGAAAGATGAACAAGCTACCAAGGATTTTGGGAAACATTTGGGCTTGCGTTTTGTGTCTTGAAACAACTACTACTTAGTAGTTAGGGTATTTCCAGGTGGAGAGAAGTTGGTCAGAGGAAATTTCTCGGACGGACAATCATATGAATTGCCACTATTCTAAAGTCTGAAGATTATGCGTTCCATTCTTCGAGACTTGACCAGATTCAGTCCAACCCTTCAACGGTTTGAATCTTCTAAAGAGCAGCGGTTTTTATCACGTTTACGGAAATTGACGGATGTGGGGATTAGAGGAGAGGTCGGAGATAAGCAAGTGATAATCCATTATTAGAAAATGACAATTTTTAACTTTGTCACAAGAGCAAGAATTGGAATTAGGGGCCATACTTTTTATGGCAACTAGATTTAATTCTTCAATATTATTTCCTAGTTTTGAATACCAGAGCGATTTGAATCTTCCAATATTATGGTTTTTTATCTCGAGGGCAAGCTGTTGCATTCATTACACATAATTTCCGATGTGTCCGTTCATACATCTCGTCAATCTATCCAATTATTTTACGTTTCAAGCTATGTTTTCCTCCAACCTAATCGGGTCGGAGGAAACTTTTTTCCGATCATACCTTTAAAAAGGTGGATTATAAATTACGAATATATTTCATGTGCGTTCATTATGTTTGGTTGGGAAAAAAGTCCATGAAAAATGAAAGTGATTTTTCGGAAAAAAAAAAAAAAATCTAGGAAAACGATGTGTGTCTCCTTTTGTTTGGTGTTATGTTTCTGAAAAGGTTTTTTAGTGTTTGTCTCTCATTATAATTTCAATCCTATGATTTTATCTAAGGCCAAAAAATAAAAATACAAATTTGTAAATATTTTTAATTTTTATATTATATTTATATGGTATTTATATTTTCTATTTTTTATTTCTTCTTTATTTCTATCTTCTTCTTCTTCTTTCACCGATCGCCGAGCCTCGACGACGCCCGGTGACCAGTCACATGAGACGATCAGCGAATTCAAGCCTCGCAAGGATTTGGCAAGTTCAGCTACAATCACCGAGGTCAAAGCTTCCCTAGGATCTAGCGAGGCTCGACCTCATCTGGCCATTCCCCGGCCTTCGCCGAGGCTCGATGGATTGACGGCTGAAAAAGAAAATGAAAAGAAAAGGAAACTATAACTTATAAAAAAAATTAAAATAATAGTATTCCATAAATGAAATGATCAAAATTTTAGATGAGCAATTTCAAAAAGAGTTTTCACCTATTCAAGATTGGGGAACTCACTTTCATAGTTTTATACATTAATTTTTCATGGAAAATTTACCAAAAAGTTATAAATCTATTGCAGTTGTGTCAATTCAGTCTCAAACCATTTTTTTGCCGATTCAGTCCTAAACCTTTTCTGATTATGCCATTTCAGTATATCTTGCCAGCTGGTGTATGAATATTTTAATATTTTTAATGATTTTTTTATAACTTTTACCTCTGGCAAGTCGCCATAGTCCAGTGACGGCCAGAGGCATGGCCAGAGAGACTGAGCCTTGCCCTGCCGTGGCGAGGCACGACCTCGTTGTCGCCGGGCGAGGAAGCCACGGCAACGTTCAACCTCGCAAGCCCGGATCTAGGCCGGCGAGGTCGAGCCACCTACCCAGATCTAGGCTTGATGCCCACCAACGAAGAGATTAGCAGCATGTTGCAGGAGATCTTCGAGAAACACCAGAGCTCCTGAGGGTGGAGGATTGCATGCAGATGCATATGGAGACTTTTGTCACTGCCTCACCCAACGACGCAAGGTTGGTGCCCACCATGACTGAGCGAGGCCTCTTCGGACGTGCCTTTGGCGGATACTATGGCAATCGACTGGAAGTGGGGAGGGAAGGGGAGGGGGTAGGAAAATAGGGGGAAAATAAAAAAAATAGTAATAATAACATTATAACTTTTCAACGAGATAGTGATTTTTCATCCTTTTAATTAAGACGAAATTCTGTAAAAATAAACTCTCGCCTTCTTTAAAATATCATAAAGACTTGGTACAACCCAAGGTCATCATTCTATTTGGTTTGCACAACCTCCCCACAGCGTGTTGCCACCAAAAGCAAAACCATAAACTAAATAGGTTACTACCAAGAATCATAGCAATCTACATATGTCTCTATCCATCAGAGCCATTGTTAACCATTGGTCGTTAAGGCGTATTCTCAAAATACCTATATCTACAGTAATTGCAGAGTTGATCATTCGGACCTTTATTTTTATTTTAAAAAATTGTGAAAAATATTAAAATATTCTATTGCCAACCGGCCCACATCCACGTCAACACCAGCTGGATGTACTGAAATAGTATAGTTTCAAAAGGTTTGTGATTGAATCGGAATAAAAAAAGATTTAGGATTGAATTTGCTCAATTAAAATAGATTTAGGACTTTTTTTTTATAATTTTCCCAATTTTTCATTGATTGGAAAGTGCTTGCCATAGACTAAGTTATTTTCGATAAATCAAACGGATGAAAGTCTGGAAAATCAATTCCAAAAAAAAAAATCACTCAAACAAAAGAAGATTGTCAGAAGAATGCATGATGCTTTCATTTCTACCAAGTTAAATGTTTCCAGTTGTACCTCCAACCATAATTGGTCCAGCGCTCACAAGGGTAGTGCCATTTGAACTTAGGATGCTGTTGAGTCGGAAAAAAAAAAATAGAGATTTGAAAAACATTTTTTTAAGAATAATTTTTTATTTCTCTTACAAAAATAAGTTAATGAACTTTTTCATTGCATACGAATTAAGCGTAAATTGTTATCGATGACCCTCTTGGAGCTCCTCCATTCGTAGGGCGATCCCTTGCTCTCACGTTCGAGTGTTTGCTCGTTTTTTAAGCCGGTGAGTGAGATTTCTTCTCATTGCAATCATCTCCAGGGTTCTTCGCACCTAGATAGTACCAGGACCTAAAATATTTTTTATTGACTAATTTTTGTAAATGGTGTCACGGCCTAAAAATTAGGCTAATTTTTAGGTTAATTTTAACGACTAACCTAATACGGACTCTCCCAAGCCCTGCCAAATCGCAACTTAAATTCTTTTCATTGCAATCATCTCCGAGGTTCTTCGCACCTAGATAGTACCCGGACCCAAAATATTGTTTATTGACTAATTTTTGTGAATGGTGTTGCGACCTAAAAATTAGGCTAATTTTTAGGTTAATGGATTATCAGGTTAATTTTAACGACTAACCTAATACGGACTCTCCCAAGCCTTGTCAAATCGCAACTTAAATTCATCTAAATGATTTAGAGTTTGGAGTCGCCACCAATCATTTTTGGTAGTTTGATTAGAAACCTAAGTAAAACAGCGGGAGAACTATTTTACTTATACGAACCAAAGATTATGGATTCGATGACTTGATTACACTAGTTAATTAAAACTAATGCCCTTTCAGTACCTTAAATCCAAATAGGATGTCATAATTTGACAACTCAGATTGAATTTTATTTTAAAGCTCGAGAAATGAAGTTCATTCTTTGGGATTTTCGCTTTTTCTATGCAATGCATGATGATATAAAATGTGGAATTAAAGTCATGTTTTCCTATATGCAAAATTTAACTAATTAATTAAGGTATGCAAAATGACATGATATAGAATTGCAATAATGCAAATGCGATAATGATTTTCGAAAAGAAAAAAAAATAATGATGCATGGGTATATATAATTTCGAAAATATAATAAATGACATGGCAATTGATGAACATATGGCATAATGACATGGCAAGATGACATGGAAAATGACGTAGAATAATGACGTAGCAAAATGACGTAGAAGAATGACATGGCAAAGTGACGTGGCAAAATGAAATGAAAGACGGATTTATGAAAAAAATAATGAATTAAGAAGTTATCCTATTAACCTAATATTCAGACGTGATATGTGCACAAGATTGAATATATGCTATCCTAATTAATGCGAAATATGTCGTAAGACAAGATATGCATGAGACAAGATTTTCTTTTGGGAATTTTCAGCCATTGCGCGGGAAGATGAAGATCGAAAGGGCTGAAAGGGTAAAGAATGCCCGCCAAGTTCAGAGTTGGGAATGCTTTTCTAGCTGACTTCTATGATTGATAGGGAAAAGTCTTCAACATTTCTCTTATCTTTCTCTTTATCTAAGGCTGATCTGGCTGCAGAATGGAATTGAAATGAAAAGAAAGAACTAGCACTGCCGTTTCGCAAGTCGGCACGGCATCGGCAACGCTCACACGCCTCACAACCGGCAGTGAACTCGGGGATCGCAGACTGAAGTGCGTTAGCAATACTGCTCTTCGTCGGCGGATGGTTCGAGCGTGCATGGACTTCAAGTGAGATTTTTTTTTTTTTTTTGGCATTCTCTCAGTGCTTCACGTGCGTATCAAAATTGAAGATTTTCAGTCTTTCTCTAGTTTGTCGTTTCCTCCTTGTATGTGTATTGTGGCTGCCTCCCTACTTTTTTTTTTTTTTTTTGTTTTTTGATGTGGTGGACATGAATCCACGGGGGAAGAGTGATGAGCAATTTCATATAGCGAGCAAACACAGGCCCTTGTATTCTCCTCTCTCCCGCCGCCTCTCTTTCTCTATTCTTTGCTGCCACAAATTCTAGATGAAGTCCGAGTGTTGCATTGATTGGACTCCACTTGATGTTAACCTTAAAGCATCTATTTATAATAATGAGTTAAGATTTGGTATTATTTTCGTTATTTGCAAAATTATCCCTCAACCCTAGATAATCGTAAATTGATCCGGAGGAAAAATATTTTGTCTATAAAGCCTTTATTTTCTTAATTAATGGGCATTTTTTAATGAAAAGGCTTTTTCCCAAATTGAACATTAAATAGATCTTGATGAATTTTTTGGAATTTCGCTGAATTATACTTTTTTGAGCTTTGGTTCACCGCTCGTCAATTTCAATTCATTTTCCACTGCCGATTCGATCAAATGTAAATACAATGTAATATAATGCTAAAAATAAATATGAAAAATGATATGATTATTTTTTGTATGAACTAAAATTAATTCTTATTTTTTATGCAAAATAAATTATCAAAGAAAGAATCAAAATTTAGGTGTCAACAAATGATATAAGCAATCACTTTTGAATAAATATTTTTTAAACCACTCATTTTTTGCAAAACAAAAGCTACAAGACGATAGAACACTCATTTTTTCGCAAAACAAAAGCTACAAGACGATAGAATTAGATTGCAATACTTATCCCCTTAGCCTCAGATTTGAACATTAAGAATGATTTAAGTAGATATGATTTAAATCGAAGATTTCGCGAAATTGCTAGAAGTCACTTGCTGCTACTCATCCTTTTAAGAAGGAGAATGTCCGTCAATCCACTTTACATGGACTTGGGACATGGTCCTTTGGTTCAAATGAGGAATGCCATTAGATCATACCCCTGACCAAGAGGAAAGAGAAATGGGTTTGCCTTCATGCAAGTCAGGTTTCTTTCTCATCCTCGCCAGAAGAACCCGCTTCAAATAATATAAACGTGAGAAAATCTAGTTAGGCAATGGCTGCGAATTAGTTTTGCGAATTGACCATACGTTCTCTTGTCCCAAATTTTGGTAGTGCAAAATCGAGATAAGAAAAACAAAAAACAAAAACAAAAAAAACACTTTGAGCCAAAATTGGACTAGCTCATCATTGGGTCGTCAAATATGGGGTAATCAATCGGTGGATTCAGCGCGTGATACAACTCGTGGTATTGGAATGGACCTAAACCGATCAGTTAATAAAGTAGGGAACATGTCAAGGCTTGAGGGTTAGTTGTTTTGTCTTCATTGTGGAGGACTTGAGACTGATTGGTGTGATCTTTGGACTGACCATGATTTACAGATTCAAACCATTGAATATTAAGTTTAGCACAACCTCGTTATCATTCGACGATTCTCTCATTTGTCGGACGATGTGGTTTGGCATGCTCGGGATTAATCCTCTCAGGACGTAAAATTTACTTCTGAACCTTTTAACTTTGCTAGTTTGATTTTAAATCTTTGCGCGAAATTTCAACAGGATACTTCTCACGAATTTTCACCGGAAACTATTGACATGGTGGTTTGCCGTGTTGGACGAGTACTGATGACTGAACCGTCATGTCAGCGACTGTCTGCAAAAATTGATTGGGAAGATTATAATAGAATTTCCATAAGAATTACCAAAAAATCATAAACAATTTACAATTTTACCAATTCATTCCTAAAGCCTTTTTTTTTTGTCTTTGCTAATTCAATACTTGCATTTATGCCAATAAAATTCATCCGGTGAATTTTGACTGCTTGACACTGACGTGAACTTTTTTTATAGTACTTTTTTATTCCACCATCAGCGTCCCTATGTTCGGGGGGAAAAGAAGAACTAAACAAAGGAAAAAATTATTAAAAATACAAAAGCATCATTAAAAAAAGTCCACATCAGCGTCAGTAGTGACGTACATGCGGATGGCCTAAAATTGGCAAAATTGACTGAATTGGTACATGTATGATTGAATTGATACTAATACAAAAAATTTATGACTGAATTAGCACAAAAATATTTTCATAATAGTCCCTGGAATTTTCAATGAATTTTTAGAGATAAATTAATAAATTTGAAAAGCTTAGAAATGAATTGGCATGTATGCTATAACTTATGGACTGATTGGGTTTCCGACAATGCTTCAAAAGCAAATTTTTAACTATATGTTTGAATTGGAATGCGAAGTTGACTAAAATTCATGTCACGCCGACGTTGTAATTGATTCATCATACCATGTCTTAATTTATTCGACACATCTACGGTGTAATGACAAGGGTGGTTATCTGCTTTTCTTCAATGTCCAATATGAGGCATGACCTTTTTTGCTTACCGTTAGCTAACTTGGCCATAATTATTTGTGAAATCAGGAAGTTAAGCTGACTTGGGGAAGCAACTCCGTTATTTTGGCCCAACAAAAGCTAACGCGGCAATTCAAAGTCAAAAACATCCACATAATGTGGCTATGTATATGGCCATCCATATCATCATACCTAATCTACCGGCCTTTAAAATGGAGATGGAGCAGTAATTTGAAATTGTTGCTTGGTCGCGGGTTTATCCTGGTTAAAGATTGTTATGTGACGCAAAGAATCAATAAATTGGAAATAATTCTAAAAGAAAACTAAATTTGATAGATGATAATGTGAATATTACAAAGTCACTCACTCCTTTAGGGAATAGAATCGCTAAAAATAACATTATCAAAATCATATCTAAGCTAATCTAAGAGAATTCGAATCAAATATTACAAATAATCGAAATATTCAAAATTGTCTAAATTAGAAAACTGTCTGAAAAGTGGTCTAAACGACTTCGAAACGTTAAAATCCATCGTATCTCACAGGAAAACGTCATTTTGAATCAGACAGCAGTTGCGCTTCAACCGACCAATTTTGAGCGCGATCCGAGATTGTTTGATCCGAGATCCGAATTACCGGTAAAGTTGCGTCGACTTTTGGTGATTTAGTTTTTCAAGATAGTCGCATGTCAATTATTCTACATCATTACGATAAGTTAGATCCTTTTCACTGCACGGTTCACAAAATGACCAAAGCAACCATGCAGAATCTGTCAATAACAAAAATATGGGTAGCTGGACCCAGAGGGATTTCGTCAAAGTGCTAAAAAGGCCAAGGGAAACGAAATCCCCAGGAGGGAAAATGGCATGGGAGAAAGAGAGAGGAATGCGGGCGAAAATTGGCTGCTCCCTAGATTTGGACGAGGGCTTATAATCATGGCCACGTGAAAATATGAGGGCTGCCACCGGTCGCTGCCTTGCTCCGGCAAGAATCCACGACCATAGTCGTTGTGAATGTGAAGGTGGCGACACCTCTCCAAGCGTAGCCACCACCCTAAGGGTCACGAACAAGCGTGAGAGCTAGATATCTCTGTAGGAAGGGACGCAATTTTCAAACTAACTCAATTTAAAAGTTTGACTGATATTTGTTATTAGAATATCACGTGATAATCCAAAATATAGATCAAAAAAGAAAACAACAAGTGTGTCAAAAAGTATTTTTTTTTTTGCGTTTGATCGAAAGAAAAATATCCAAAGGCAATATTCCATTTTATCTTATTGAATGAACTGTCATAAGTTCATAAATAAAGGGTGCATTAGTATTTCAACTAAAATAAGAACACCTAATTTCATTAATAGTTAGCAAAACTTAATTTGTTCTCACCAAAAAAAAAAACTTAATTTGCTAACTATTGATATAGAACAGTTAGCAAATGCGTATATTGAAAATTTTGAGCATGGCAAGAGCGGACAACATATCAAATCAAAGAAGATTGTGAGATCTCAGAAGATGTAAACTAACTACGTTGATTTTAGTAATCAAGGATGATTGTGAGATCGTGGTAAGAGCTTCGTTTTCACTGTGAGACCAGAGATTCCAGAAGCATTAATATCACAAAAAAATAATTTTCTACACAAAAAATTATTAATATCACAAAAAAAATCATAAATGATACACATGTGACAAATTTACCCTAAATAATTTTTTATCACAAAAACCCGCCAGAATTGGTATATATATGTGTGTGTGTGTGTGTGTGATAATTTTACCCCAAATTAATTTTTTAACTATCAAAAATCTAAAATTGACACAAATGCAAGAAATTTACCCTTCTTTAATTTTCTCTAAATTGAAATAATACTATAAAAAATCCAAAGTAGTATACAGTGACAAATGGATGGTAAAAATCCAGAAGAATACGCCCTTCAATTGTTACGTTTCATTCAACTCAACAACTTTGCGGTAAAATTTAATGGAAATTAACGAATGAGTAAATTTATCCTAAGTTTCCCGATTTGAGATTTTTTGAGGTTAAAAAAATTAGTTTAGAGTAAATTCATCGTAAGAGTACCAATTTGAAATTTTACGTGGTATTAAAAAAATAATGAAGATGCCTAAAACAAGTAAAAACAAATCACCTCCTTCCTTTGAAATTCATTTTTTTTCTAATTTTTTATACTTTTTTCTCACAATCCACGTCACCATTTCAACCTTTAAAAAAAAACTCTAAGATTAACATGAATAAACAAAATTCAGGACCAGATCGACTTCCCACAAAAGTTGATTTTTCACTCCCAAGTTCTCATAACTATTTGAAGTCGAAAAAGTTGAAGGGTTATTGTTTCTTCAATTCTTGCCAAGGCGCCGGTGAACCTGCTGGCAATGTCTGACACCCCCACAGGGGTGGGGGCGGCGACCACAGGAAGGAGGAAGCCTCCTTCTTCTTTCTTTTTCTTTTTTTTTTAACTTTACTTATTTTAATTTTAAAAAATAATAAATATAAAGTAAGTCACAATAATGTCCTAAATCATTTGGTGAGTTACACCATTTTTTTTATATTGATATTGACAAGTCATGCGGTTATTTAAAATAATATTGACTTGAGGCTTTTTTTTTTAAATAGAGAATGCCTTCGGATCTTTATATATTTGAAAAAATTATGACACTTCAAATTTTTATTTGAAATTTTTTCAAAATAATCCGTTCCGTTACCTTTTCGTTTTAAGCAAATAAAAACAAAACCAAAAACATGAAAGATGCTTTTCCGCCGGCACTTGGTGGTACAGAGAAAATCACAAACTATCAAGATGCATCCTGCATCCTGCATCCAGCAGCCAAAGGAAATAAAGGGGGAAATGGCCGTTCCCAATATTTTAGACCAGAGACGGATCCGATTGACTTTGAGACCGATTCAGGGTCAAACCAGGAACCGGTCAATCTTTTTCCCTCCAAAGCACAAAAATCGTTGCCTCATTTTTAGTGACAATCATAAAACACGAGCACGTAGAGCCTAAATAAACATTAAAAAAGTTCAAAACACATGATGTAAAACATGAACTTTAGAATTCCACTCCTCATTCATCTATTTAAAAAAAAAAATTGTCCAAATTCTAACCGCTTGAAATTAAAACAAACAAAAAAACATAGTTGATTACTTAATAATAGTTAAATTCAAGGTCGGTCCAGATTATGTTCCAACACCCTGACCCAAGAACTGAATATCATGTTTCCAGTTCCCAATTTTTGTGACCGAGGTCTAAACCGTGTCCCATGGAAATTGGACCGAATCGGACGGCGTGGTTCTAATTGAGAAATGGGTTTGATTGTCCATTTTTTTTTATAAAACCCATTTGTCGATTCAATAGAAATTAAAAGAGTTGAATAGAGTCCCAAATAAGGAGAAACTTTTGAAAAGCGGGTCTGATCACGCCTATTCATAATCCTAAATAGAATGAAACGATGTAGTTATCCATATGCAAGCATAGTTTCTATTTCGACATGCTCAAATAACTGTTTTTCATAATGAGAATGTAATGCTCAAACCTAGAAAAAGGAAAAGGGAAAACAAAAGTAAAAATGCAGACCCGATTTGAGCCGTTCAATTCGTTTTTGCCATGTGCTCTGAGTTTTTTTTTTTTTGGTCGGAACATGTGCCCTGAGCTTAAGGGGTAATGTTATCTACCTTAAAAACAAACGAACTTCAGAAAGTCTTGATATTTGAAATAAAATTGTGGCTGCCATAAATGAAGTTCAATACAATTGATATATCACTGGTGACGACAGACTAATCATAAGATATCAATGAATTTATCAATTCCAATACAAATGAATCATCTTTCTACTTATACAGTTTAAGATCTACTGCAAGAAATGCGTACGATTGTTATTACATGCTCCTCCTAGAGCATATGAGACTAATATGAGAAATCCCGCATGCATATATTTGGCAATGCACGTGGTTACACTGTCTCATGCATATGTATGCTAGTGTATCATCAAACTTTCTCGGCATTGCTCTCCGAGGTAGAACTAGTCCCAGAGGTAGTACTAGTCCCAGAGGTAGTACTTGAAGGATACCCAACTCCGTTGCGCGTGCTCGGGAACAACGTGAACAGCGTGCTCGAGATCGAGCCGATCACGGTTGGCAAAACCGTGATCAAAGTCTTCTCCGTAGTCTCGAAAGAGGGATAGAAGCACTTCACGGTGTTCGTGTCCAACAATGCCAGAACTGCAAAAATAATCACCGACAAGAATGCGTGGACGAAATCAGAAAACCGAAGCTTATGCCCCGACAAGGAACTACCAGAGCTCGAGCTCGGCCAGATGCCCTTGGCCGTGGCGACTCCATAGTGGGTCGACCCGTCGCTTCCCTTATAGCTATCAGTAAAGCTAGCGATACAACACGAAAGGCCGCAGACTGCGATGAGAATGGCACTTAGGTACTTGTTATAAGTGTGGCATTGGCCGTTGTTGGTCAAAAGAGGATTGAGGAATTGGAAAAGGAAGACGGTCCCGGTCGGTAGGAGCTTAATGATGTTGCCTAGTCCGGTGTATGCGCTGCTGGTGCTGCTGCTGCTGCTGGAGGTGGTGGTGGTGCTGCTGGAGGTGGCGGTGGTAGTGGTGTTGGTGCTTTGTTGCTGAGAATTGGTTTTGGAGGATTGGGAAGAGATCTTGCTGCCCATCTTTTTGACAATGCTAACCAATTTTTGAAACGTGAACAAGCCACCTAGGATTTGGGGAAGCATTTGGGTTCGTGTTTTGTGTTTTGTGTCTTGAAACGACCCCTAATTAGGGTATTTATAGGTGGAACGAAGTTGGCAAGAGGAAATTTCTCGGACGGACAATCATATGAATTGCCACTATTCAAAAGTCTGAAGATTATGCGTTCCATTCTTAGGGATTTGACCAGGTTCGGTCCAACTTCAACGGTTGAATCTTATGAAGGGCTGCTTTCATCACGTTTACGGAAATTGACGGATGTGCGAATGGAGGAGAGGTTAGAGATAAGCAAGTTATCTATAATCCATCACTAGAAAATGATAATCTCTAACTTGTCACAAGAAACGGCAACTAGGTTTAATTCGATATTATTTCGTAGCTTTGAATATTTCCTAGCACCAAATTATGTGTTTCTGTGCCTTTAAAGCATCTTCAAACCTAGTTAACCAAAGACCCGCCACGCATATATAACAGTGGCAAAATGAAACGTAACGTGTTTATGTAAATAGTCGTACGTGTTATTTTTCCATCTGTGATTATAGAAAATTATCTCCAACCATGCCTCTGATTGGCCGGTTACAAAACACGGGAATCACCCATTTTTAATCTTCGGTTTTAGTGTGCCTGTAGATGACGTTCAGAACTTGTGGCCACCGATTTTAATAACCATGATCGTGCATCCATAATCAATCTTTAAATTCACACGATTTCCCATGTGACCCATCGTCATACGCTGGATCGAGCTATGCTTTCATCCATCCTAATCAGATCCGAGGAAACTTTTATAACGGATATTATCCACATGGAGACTTAACTCAATATAAATGTGAGGTGATATGCGTTCTTACAACCCATCAATCAAAAGAATATGGTCGAAACAATGCATGATCCCTTTAGTTTCTTCCAGATTGAACTGTTTCAAATCTTACACCAAGCATAGTTAATCTAGAACTCACAACGGGTACGACCATTTGAACTTAAGGACGTGATGAATTTTGTAAGGAGTCTCATGTGGAGTGAGATGCAGTCTCCCGACGAGCCGATACAGTTTTACTCCAATAGAGTTATGCTTAAGGACGGGATTGCTAAAGTCACTTGCTGCTCCTTGTCCTTTCAAGAAGCTGGAGATTGTCCCTTAATCCACTTAAAATGGACTTGGGACATGATCCTTTGGTTCGAATGACGAATGTTATTGGATCTTACCCTTGACCAAGAGGAAAGAGAAATGGGTTTGCTTTGATGCAAGTAAGGATTTCTTTCTTATCCTTGCTAGAGAAAGAAACGGTGCAAATGATGTAAACGTGAGAAAAACTAGTTAGCCATGTCTTTACGTGTGTATATATAAATATATATTTAGAAATCTCGACTCATACAAAACTTGCGTGATGAATTTTACAAGACCATGGTGCAACATTCTGCTTAATTCATCTAATGACGCTCTTAATCTGCGGTCTATACATAAATTTGCAAGAAATCATAAGACATGTCCGTTAGGCACGAGGCCTGACGATGAAATGGTGAAGAAATTGCGTGCTAACAGTGGCTGCGAATTAGATCTGGGATTTGACCGCACGTTTTTCTCATCACAAGCTTTGGTAGTGCAAAATCGTGATAATAAAATTTAGATTATCATTTGGATGTTCAAGTCCGATGTGTGCGTGTCAAAGATAAGAACACTTTGTGCCAAAGTTGGACCAGGTTGCCATTTGGCGCGTCAAATTTGGGTGAATCAATTGGAGAATTCAGCGCGTGGTACAACTTGTGGAATTGGAATGGACCTAAACCAACCATTTAAGGAAGTAGGGAACATTTCAAGGCTTGAGGACTAGTTGTTTTGTCGTGATAGAGGAGGACTCAGACTGTTTGGTGTGACCTTTGGACTGGCCATGGTTTACAGATTCAAACCAATCAATATTCGAACATAAGTCAGGACAACCTCGTTACGAATCGAGGATTTTCTTATTTGTCGGACGACGTAGTTTGGCCATATACTCAGGAAAATTGTGTTAGGATGCACGTGTGAGTTATGTTAGAGGAGTCTCACATTGGAGCATTAATGTGGTGCTGAGCAGTTAACATATTCAAGTTAGCCCATAACTCATTGGCTTAAACTTTTGATTGAAGGTGGGTCTAACTGGATATGTTAACGGGCTCAGACTTAGGCTTTCTCTTGACGATCTCCTCAAGCAATCCCAACAAGTGGTATCAGAGCCGATGGTTGATTAATGGGCCTCCAATCTGTCAATCCGTTCCGGTGAATATCTCCAACAAGTGGTATCAGAGCCGATGATTGATTGATGGACCTCCAATATGTCAATCCGTTCTGGTGAATATCTCAATGAAGGAACTTGGTGACTAACACGATTTAAGGGCCGATATGGCATTGTAGTGTAGCAATGCGGGCCCGATGGGTGTTGATGGAGATTCTATGGCATTATAATGTAACAATGAGGGCCCGATGGATGTTGATGGAGACTCAAATGGATGTTAATGGAGATTCTGTGGCATTGTAGTGTAGCAATGCGGGCCTGATGGGTGTTGATGCAGATTCAAGTTGAAATAAGTTGGCGCGGAGGGATGCTTGGATTAAAGGGGAGCAAACCTAACACTAGAGCACGGAGCTCACACGTGAGTAGAGGAGCTAGTTAATATATCTAAATTGGCCCATAAGTTATAACTTGTTGATTTAAACTTTTGAGTGAATGTGGGTCTAACTGAATATGTTGACGGACTCAAACTTGGGCTCCCTCTTGACAATATCCCTAGACAAAAGTATCGGACTTCTGTTGCGCTATCCCAACAAATTATCCAATCAATCCTAATTCTATTACACTGATGTGAAACTTACTCCTAAACTTTTCAGCTTTTTCTATTTCGTCCTAACTTTCTTTGCACAAAATTCCCATGTAGTTCTTCCAACTAATTTTCATCGAAAATTGCTGACGTTGTGATTTACCGCGTAATACGACCGTTAATGACCGAATCATCATATCAGTTATCCTCGTTGAAAATTAACTATAAGGAATATATTGGAATTTCGTAAGAAGGTTTTGGCAAAATTGAAAAAAATTAGAACTGAATTGACGTTTTTACAATAAGTTGTGGATAGATTCGATAAATTCCCGAAATACTTCAAAAGTTAAAATTTAACATTTAGAATGGTTTTATGCTTGAATTGGAACTCAAAGTTGATTAAAATTCATATCACACAAACATTGCGATTGACTCGATATATCATGTCAATTTATACGGCACATCAACACTTTAATGTATAATGACATAGGTGGTTATGTGCTTTCTTTAACGTCCTATATTAGGCCTGAACTTTTTTGCTCAATCTAGTCTTTAAACTTCATAAATGCAATGAATGCAGTTCTTTCATTGAAAGTTATAACGCCGTTAGCTACCTTGGCCTTTTTTTTTTTTTGTTTAGGGGAGGGGGGTTGTGAAACCATGAAGCTTTGCTGACTTGTGAAACGACTTGTTATTTTGGCCCAATAAACGCTAACGGGGCAATCCACATCAAAAAGGACTCACATAATGTGTGGTATACCAAAAAAAAAATGTAGTGGTATACTTAACTCGATTACTACATAAAGCGGATTTTTCAAAAATTTGAGATATAGATTGACTAAAAGAAATTAAGAGATTACACGGTTCGTCCGGTCTATTGCCTAGTACTAAGCGTGGACATATTCATTGAAAAGGCAAATAGGGGCCTGAAAAAGTTTGAACTCGGGACATACTACTCTAATAGTATGTGAGATTTGGTGAGACCACTTGCCAACTGCTCTAAAAGTTTAAACTGATAGAAGAATACATAACTTAATATTTATATGTTCTAACACATATCTTTACACATGACCCAAACTCCTTTAACACGGAGATGGAATAGTAATTGGAAATAGGTATTTGGTCGCCGCTTTAGTCTGCTTAAAATTGTATTCATAAAGTAGATCCCTTTTTACCGCATGGTTCATAAAATGACCAAAGCAAGCACCCATAGTCCAACATCTATCTAATTGATCTAGACTACAAATATGAGCAGCTAGATCCAAAGCGATTTTGTCGAAATGCTAAAAAAGTTAAAAAAAGGAAAATAAACACAGGAGGCGGGTAAATTGTGCCCGTGCGAGCGAGAGAGGAATGCAAGCGAAAATTGGCTGTTACATCTTGACGAGGGTCAAACCCTCGACATCACAATCAAGCCGGAGTTCATGGTCATAACCATCGTGAATGTGAGGGCTGCCACCCCCCCGCCACCTTGGTCAGGCAAGAGTCCTAAACTATAGTCGTTGTGAATGTGAGGGTGACAGCGCCTCACCAAGCCTACCCGCCAACCTTGCTCAATGTCCAAATGAGGGTCACGAGTACGACCGGCGCGAGAGTCAGAAATCTCTATGGGACAAAAACAAAAACGAGAAAACAACTTAAAAGTTTGACTAATATTCATTACTACAGTGAAGAATATCACATGATAAAACAAAAAAAAATTGTCGCAAAAATACTAAAGGGCGTTAATTTCGCAATCATATTAAGTGAACTTTTCTAAGTTCATTTTATGAAGTTTCCATCTTGTTCAAATTCACCAAAACATAATTAGTACATTAATAATTCCGTTAAAATAAGAAAAGTTAATTTCTCCAATTTATGAATTGTCACGTTAAACTATATCTTATCTCAACATTTACTAAAAAAGAATTTAGATGTAAAGTAATGAAAATAGCTAAAACAATAAAAAACAAATGCCCTCTTTCCTTTGAATTTCATTTGTGTTTTTTTAATTCTTCTAGCTTTTTATAATTTTATTCTCACAATCCACGTCAGCATTTCGACCTGTTTTAAACAACTCTAAGATTAACGTGAATAAACATAGTTTAGGGTCATATTGACTTTCCACGAAACTATGACCAATGATATCTTTAGTCCCCATAAAGGAACCAGACAAAAGAAGAAGAAGAAAAGCAAGGAACCAGACAAAAGATGTCTTTTCTCCGGCCCGGGTAGCATTCACCGGTCCATCTTCGGGTCACCCGGTTTGTCACATTCAGTTTCACCCCCGGAAAGCCCAAATCGGCGTAGAAGCCCATGCACAAACCTCTTAAAAACCTAAGCCCCACACAGACCCCAAGCAAAATAGTAGTAGCAAGCGAATGCAAATGGACGAAATTAACGAGTCCTAGCAAGTCGTGGTCAGAAGTCGATTTAGAGGCCGACGAACGAACTCATCCACGTTCAATGGGGGCTTTAAATAAGCTTTCTGATGAGCACGCTCGAGCAGGGTGATGTTGCGACTAATATGTACAGGCTTTGCAGCTCAGTGATTTCTGAAATTTATAACCTGTCAATTTAGGTCGGAATGTGCAAGCTTGGATCGAAACTTGCACAATTCTTTTCTCACAGCTAGGGTCATAGTCGGCTAAAAGATGCTATTAGTTTGATAGTTTGACAGTCCTATCTATTATGTTTGACCACACGTTCCCTCAATCAATAAGTGTTTTATGCAAAACACGCAGTGATGGTGTGTGAATCGTCCATGACAGTACTGTCAAGAAGCATTTTCCTTTGCTAAATACTCAAAAAAATCTCTAACTTTAACTCTTATCTCAATGCTACCTTTTGTCTCATAAAAGATCTCCAACTTTAAATCTAATCCTAATTCTGCCCTAAATTTTTTTTGTCCCATTAAAAACTCCTCAACTTTAGGCTATATTCCAATTCTACCATAAATTTTTTGTTTTTTTTGCCCATATGAAAAACTCCCAACTTTAGGTTTTGTCCCAATTCCATCGTCCAGTCTCAATTTTACCTTAAAATTTTTACAGTATCATAAAAAAAATAATCATAAATTTTTACTTGAGTCACAAATCTATCCACATTAACCTTTCGTTCAAAACTTCTCGTTGACAACTGAGAAATGCAAAATTCCCAAGCATGAGTTATTCGAGCATCCCGAACGTAAGCTCTCTAACCGTGAGAAACGAAACATTCTCAGAGAAAGTGTTCAAAAAATTCTAAAACTTTTGCATTTGAACCAATTTAGTCATACATTTTTTTAGTTATGTCTATTTAATCATAAACATTTTGCATTTGTACCAATTAAGTACATCCGATTAATTTTGATTAGAAATCGCTGACATGGATGCCATCCGTACTACATGGCATGACCAGTGTTGACATGAATTTACCAAAAGAAATCAAATTTTTAATGAGTTTTTCTTTTTTTTTTATCTTCCTTTTTCTTTGTTTTAGTCCGGCAAGGGCTCAAATGCCTGTCAAATCAAGGCGAGGGCCACCTTCCCCGAGGACAAGGCGGACTAAGCAGAAGACATCAATGAATGAAAGTAAAATTGTGGCTGCCATAAATAAAGTTAAATATGATTGATATACCACGCGTCACGATAGACTAACCAAAAGACATCAATGAATCTATCGATCCAATACAGACAAATCCTTTTTCCACCTGTACATTTTGAGATCAACGACAACCAATGCTTATGATCGTATTCACATATTAAACCTAGAGCACACGAGTCTAATATGAGAAATCCTAGACGCACGTATATGGAGATGCATGTCGTTACATTTGATCATGCATATGTGGCTGTGTGTATCATCAAACTTTCTCAGCATTGCTCTCCGAGGTAGTACTAGCCCCCGAGGTTGTACTAGCATCACTTGAAGGATATCCAACTCCGTTTCTCGTGCTCGGGAACAACGTGAACACCGTGCTCGAGATCGAGCCGATCACGGTTGGCAGAACCATGATCAAAGTCTTTTCCGTAGTCTCGAAAGACGGATAGAAGCACCTCACGGTGTTCGTGTCCAACAACGCCAGAACCGCGAAAATAATCACCGACAAGAAGGCATGGACGAAATCCGAAAATCGAAGCTTATACCCCGACAAGGAACCACCAGAGCTCGAACTGCCAGAGCTCGAGCTCGGCCAGATGCCCTTGGCCGTGGCGACCCCGTAATGGGTTGACCCATCACTCCCCTTATAGCTATCGGTAAAGCTAGCGATAAAACACGAAAGGCCGCAGACTGCGATGAGAATGGCACTTAGGTATTTGTTATAAGTGTGGCATTGGCCGTTGTTGGTCAAAAGAGGGTTGAGGAATTGGAAAAGGAAGACGGTCCCCGTCGGAAGGAGCTTAATGATGTTGGCTAGTCCGGTATATGCGCTGCTGGTGGTGGTGCTGCTGCTGCTGGAGGTGGTGGTGCTGCCGCTGGAGGTGGCGGTGGCGTTGGCGGTGCTGGTGCTGGTGCTTTGCTGCTGAGATTTGGCATTGGAGGATTGGGAAGAGACCTTGCTGCCCATCTTTTTGACAATGCTAACCAATTTTTGAAAGATGAACAAGCTACCTGGGATTTGGGGAAGCATATGGGCTCGTGTTTTTGTGTCTTGAAACGACTCCTGATTAGGGTATTTATAGGAGGAGCGACGTTGGGCAAGAGGAAACTACTTGGACGGAATATCATTTGAATTGCCACTATTCCAATGTGTGATGATCACGCGTTCCGTCCCTAGGGACTTGTGATAATGTTTAATCTGTCACAAGAAACAAGAATCGGAGTTGGACGCAATGTTTTTTTGATGTCAACTAGATTTAATTCGATGTTATTTTGTAATTTGAATATTTCCTAACACCAACCTACATGTCTGTGGGCCTTTCGAGTATCTTCAACCCAATTGACCAAAAACACTCCATCTATAGACAAAGGTGATTTCCACCACCACCCAAAAAAAAAACCATGAAGTGATAATGGTTCCATCCTTGATTAGAGGCAATTTTCTTCAAAAACATGTTTTTGATTGGCGAGTTACAAATATGAGGGTCACCCATTTTTCACTTTCGGTTTTAAATGTCAATTACGATAACCCGTTTGAATACCAAAGTGATTGAAGCCGTTTGAATCTTCGTAAAACTGTCTTATGGTTTTATCTCATGTGCAAGTAGTTGCATGCATTACGTATATGTGCAACCCACAATCAATCTTTAAATTCATACAATTTCCCATATGATCCTTCATCCATATCGTGGGACGTGCATCTGCCGAATTATAATCTATTTCCAGTTACGTGTTCCTCTATCCTAATAGGATCGGAGGACACTTTGATTATACAGTATGGATATCATTCATGTGTAAATTTAACTAGATATAAATTTATGGTGACGTCCCTTCTTGTGACCCACCAGTCAGAAGAAAATGATCGGAAGAATGCATCATTTTTTTAGTTTTTCCCCAATTGAAATGTTCTCAATTATACCTCCAAACATAATTTGTACGGTGCTCACAAGAGCGCGACCATTTGAAGTTAAGGACGCGATGAATTTTGTCAAGAGACGTGTCTACTCTCATGTGGAGAGGGTTGCATTTTGCCTGCAAGCCGGTAGAATTATACAACAACATCGAGTCCCCTAAAATTTGTCTTTAAGATCGAGAATGATTCTAAATAGCTGTGACTTAAATCGAAGATCTCGCGTGATTGCTAAATCGCACGTTGCTCCTCATCCTTTTTAAGGACATTGTCCCTTGATCCGCTTTAGATGGACTTGTGACATGATCCTTTGGTTCAAATGAGGAGTGCAATTAGATCTTACCACTGACCAACAGGGAAGAGGAATGGGTTTGCTTTCATGCAAGTAAGGATCTCTTTTTCATCCTTGCCAGCAGAAAACGACTCAAATGGCATAAACGTGAGAAAAACTAGTTGGCGTGACGAAATCTATGACACCATGACTGCTTAAGATATGCCTCCTGAATTGTTTTTCAAATGAAGGATTGAATAGAGGAACTATCGAACGTTTGGACCTTCGGTTTATTTTATTTGCCGCTCCGCTGTTTTGACCAAGCCACGAGCCGTTTCCTTGACCAATTCTGGCGTGAATTGCTAAAGATAATGATCATTTCTAGCTGGTCGATATTTATAATAGTACAACAAAATCGTATTCTGTGAAGGCTCTTAATATGTTGTCTACACATAATTATATAGCGTTGGCTGCAACATCGGCGAATGTGCAAGTCGGATGTGTGCGTGTCGAAGATAAGAACAGTTTGTGCCAAAATTTGACTAGCTTGTCATTTGGATCGTCAACTTTGGGTGAATCAATTGGATAACAAAAAAAAAAAAAAATTGGAGAATTCTGCACGCGATACCACTAGTGGAATTGGAGCGGACCTAAACCAACCAGCTAAGGAAGTAGGGAAGATTTCAAGGCTTGAGGGGCAGTTGTCCGTCTTAATTGAGGAGGACTAAGACTGGTGGGTGTGACCTTTGGACTGGCCATGATTTGCTCATTCAAACCAATGGATATTCGAAGATAAGTTTAGCACAACCTCGTTATCCAAGGATTCTCCTATTTCTAGGACGATGATACCAGTTCAATTTTCAACATTTCAATTTTGCCAATTTGATTCTAAACTTTTCCGCAAAGTTTCAATAATTTTCGGCCAATTTTCACAAGAAATTATTGACATAGCAGTTTGCTGCATGGGAGTGAGATGGCTGGTGATAAATGAATTGTCATAACGGCGATTTTCAGCAAAGATTGACTGGAACGATTATATTAGAACTTCGCGCAAAGTTTTAGAAATAAATTACAAAATTTAAAAGCTTATTACTGAATTAGCATCTGTAAAATAAATTTTGAACTCGTCATGTCATGTCCATCTATTCAACATATCAATAATTTCGATAAAATTGTTAAAAAAAAAAGTCTTAAATCTAAATCATTTTTACCAATTCAATTCTAAATTTTTCTATTTTGCTAATCCAATTATAAAGCTCTTGCATTTGTGCTAATTCATTCCATCCGACCAACTATCATTGGTCGATGCTGACGTGGACACCGGCCAACACTCAGTAGATAATTTTTAATGATGTTCTAATATTTTTCGAACTATTTTTTTCCTTCTTTTTCTTTTCTTTCTTTTCTTTATCTTTCCTTTCTTTTTTCCTTTTCTTCTTCTTCTTCCAACCTATCATCATCGCAGCCAGCAAGGTTCGCACACCTCCACAATGGCTGGCGGGGGCAAGCCTCAATGAACGACTGGAGGATGAAGAAAGAAAAACAGAAAAAGGAAAGGACAATAAATAAATAAAAAAAATTACCTTTTTACCTATTGCCATACATACTTACCATACCCCAAAAAAATAAAAATTATAAAAATAATTCTGAAAAAAATTATTAAAAATTATCTACATGAGTGCCGGTCAGAGACCATTTCAGCGCTAACCTACCAAAGTTAGCCAGATGGACTAAATTGGCAAAAAAAATTAGGATTAAATTGACAAAATTAAAAAGTTGATGACTAAATTAGCAAAAGTGCACTAGGTTTAGGACTTTTTTAACAATTTTCCTCAATAATCTCCGGTATAATGAGATGGCCATTATGCGTTTTTGTTCAATATTCAATATGAGGCCTGAACCTTTTTTTTTTCTCAATATAACAGTTCTTTCATTTAAATATTCTAACACTGTTTAGCTAACTTGGCGATAATATTTTTTTTTTAAATTACATCATGAAGTTTTATTGACTTGGGATAATGACTCGTTATATTGGCCCAACAAAAGCTAATGTGGCGATCCTTGTCGAAAGAGGCCCCGCGTCCTTTGGAGATATAATTAGCGGAATGATTACATTGGGCGAGAGTGAGAGGATGCAAGCGAAAGTTGGCTGCTACGACCCACCCTTTACATCAACACGAGCGAGGGTTCCTGATCATAGCCACCGTGAATGTGAGGGCTGCCACGCCTCGCCACCTTGCTCAGGCAAGAATCTGCATCCGCGACCGCAACCGCCTCACCAAGCCTTGTCACCGCCCGTGCTTGATCTCCGAATAGCGGTCACAACCCCCGTGAGAGAAATTTCTGCAGGAGGGGGTGAAATTTTCAAAATATTCAACTTAAATGTTTGACTATTATTTGTAATTAGGGAAAAAAAACCATCCAAAAACCTAAATTATATCCATTGTGATACATTTACTCTAATTTTTTTTTATTATACAAAAAACCCCAACCTTTTAGTCATGTAGTGAATTAACCTTAAACTTGTACCATTGTGACACGTTTGCCCTAAACTTTTTCTTATCCTAATTTTGTATCCGTGTGATACAATTACATCAAAATTTAGAGTACATATGTCACATGCCTATGAGTTTGAGACTTTTGGTGTCACAACACAATAATTTGGGGTAAAATGTGTCACACGGGTATTAAGTTTTTGATTTTTTGTGTCATAAAAAAATATTTAAAGTAAATGTGTCCTATTATACAAGTTTGGGATTTTAGCTATCTCAAGAAAAAGTTTAGGGTAAACGTGCCACAGTGAACGCAGTTTGGAGTTTTTTTATGATGTTTTCCTTTGTTACCACCACTTCAGTTAAGAATACAACGTGACGAACCAAAATACCCCAAAAAAATGTAGCAAAAAGTGTTTTTGCTTTTGACCGACATAATAACACTAAAGGGCATTATTCCAACTTGTTCAAAGTGTCACCAAGTAATTATTACTACATTAGTATTTCAATTAAAATAAGAAGACTTAATTTATCTCGTTATTAATCAGGAAAGAGCGAGGAACCAGACAAAAGATGTCTTTTCTCTGGCCCGGATTGCATCGACCGGTCCATCTTCGGTCCACCCGGTTTTCCACCTTCATTTTCACCGTGGAAAGCCCAAATCGGCCTAGAAGCCCATGTCCATTTTCTATTCACTTGCAAAATAGAAGGAGCAAGTGATAGCAAATGGACGAAATGAACGAGTTCTAGCAAGTCGAGGCCAGGAGTCGATCTAGAGGCCGACGGACAAACTCATCCACGGTCGATCGGGGCTTTAAATAAGCTTTCTGATCAGTATGCTTAAGTCAGGTGATGTTGCGACCGGTACAGGCAGGCCTTGTAGCTCGGTTATTCCTAAAATCTACAGCTTATCAGTTGAGGTCGGGATGCGCAATCTTTGATTGAAACTTACATAATTTTATTTTCTATGATATGATTTGGTAATTACCAAGCCGAAACCGGACTGCCGGGTTTGGGCTGTCGACCCACTACACTACATTGAACCTGGCTTTATACCCGGCCCATGAACACACCAAGATGTTGTCATGTCGCCATTGGGGATTCGCGTAAAAGGATCCCCCAAGTGAAAAGGTCACTATCATTAAATATCATGATATTATTTCCCTTAAGACTCACATTACTTTCGCCGCCTTATTATCTCTCACAACGCCTTGAATTGACTACATTATCTTTTGTGGAACCCACTCTTGATTTTAATTAACGATTTTTTTCTTCTTCTTCTTTTTTATTATTATCTATTTTACTAGAAGAAAAGCCGACTTTCGAACAATTTTTGTTCGCCCTAGCCGCTTCTTCCACACCCATCTTCTTTTCACCTTCAGCTGCTTCGTCCACAGCCATTACTCCTCAACATTTCCTTCGTGTTTGTCTTCTTCTGAACTTTATTCAATATTGTGATAATTTAAGCAAGCACTAATTATATATCGGAGTAAAGAAATGTTAGTTTTTATCTGCAAATTGGCTACTTGATTTCCCTATTATCCTCGTGATAATGAACTTTTGGACTTTGATTTTTTTGTACAATTTCACGAGAAATTTACTCAAAGGTTGAATATTGTCGTTGATGTGCGCATTATACACAATTTACATAAAGATTATCATGTTACTTGTGCTTAAGTTATTTTTTAAACAATAGTTTCCTAGTGCAAAAAATTAAAAATAATATGTAACTCATTAACAAAATTACTTCTTCTTTTTTTTCAAAAACACAAGAGTTAGTTAGCTATCTACCATAAAAACTATTCTTCATAAAAAAAAAAATTTAAAAAAAAGGTACACCGGTTTTGTTCCAAATTGAGAAAGAAACGAAAAAAAAAACCAAAAAAAAGAAGAAGCCCTCAGTCTTAAACCAAGAGTGAGCTCTACATTTAATCTTGATCAATGTTTTTTTAAAGGAGCATGGGTAGTTTCGCCTCTAACAAAATTGAAGGAAAAAAACAAGGTAAGAAGAAATATTTAATTAAACGTGGAATCTGCCAGGAATAATATAGTCAATTCAATGTAAAATAGGGTGTCTGAAGTCACGAGGGGATGGAAATAACCTAATCCATTTTGTTATGTTATTTTCCTAGGTTTGAATTGGTCAAAGCAACATTTTATAAGTTGGACGGGGGATGGTAGCAAAGTATCCAAATTGTGAATTCCATGACCCAATTCGGGAATTCACGAATGCATCAATCTCATGAGCTGAAGTAAGACCGAAACGAAAAGTAACTAATTGATCAACATGCTATCGATAGATGTTTCATCGAAAAGTAATTAGCAGATTAATCGCTGGATGTGCTAAAATGAACGTGGATCATTACATCCGATAGATGCAATTTTCAATCATTCCAAATTTGCATAACACGCTCAAATAAATTCTCTCAAAAGGCTAAAAAGAAATGCTGAAAGATATAAACAGTATAAATTTAACGAAAGTGTTTTGTAGACTTGTTGAGACTCATTGAATACTTCGAAAATAGTAAGCAAACGGATTTCCTGAAATACGTTATTTATTAATTTCCAAAATATCTCCACTAATTTAGTTTCGGTGGCTTTAGACACAGATCTATTTACTCTGTAATTTATATATGTGACATAGCTTTTTTGGGGGGTTTTTTGTTATTAATATCACGAAATACCTCAAATCGATTCATCTATGATAAATTGACCCAAAACTAAAAAAATAAAAATAAAATAAAAAAACCCAAATCAATACGCATGCGATAAATTTATCTTAATCTGCTTTTTTTTAACACCAAAAATCCCAAGTTGACATACTTATGATAAATTTACCCTCTGCCACGAAAAACTCTAAACTGAAATATCTATGATAAATAGAAAGCAAAAACCTCAAATCGGTACACTCGTGGTGGTCAAAAAATTGGTTTGTAACAAATTTATCATGGATGTACCAATTTAAGATTTTTTGAGTTATTAATCTTTTTTTTACCTTTTTATATTTAAAGTATTATATTTCCATTCAAATATGGAAAATAAAAAATTAAGATTCGCTTGTTAAAAAATCATTTAACAGGTTTATGATTTTACATGCTTTAAATACTTTCACAATCAAAGTTAAGAATTTAAACATTTGTCCAATATCCGACAGTTTACGCATTTTTACTATCTTAACCATGAGCACAAAATATTTTCACAAATAAATGAATGCTAAAGGCGCAAATCCACGTGTAATTTTGTTACGTGATTCTTAAAATTTCGTTGCCATTTTTCAAAATTCTGATCGAGAAAATGACGTACAAAATTTATTTTTTGCTTTATATAAGTTTTAAATTCTGACAAAAAACAAGTTCTAAATTTTTTTTAAAGTCCTAAATATTTCAAGGATTAATACAACAAAAAATCTCAAACTATTTTTTATCATCAAAATTTCAAACTAGTACATTTATATTAAATTTATCTCAAAATAGTAACTTTGTAAGCTGCGAATTTAATCCGTATGCAGCGACCCTAGATTCACACATTTAGATACACGAATCACTAATTCATAGAGTTAACTAATTCATAGAGTTAAAAAATTAACGCACCTTGTTTCGAATCCATCGTTATTGATGCAGAATTGCGACGATCTAATGCCCTCTCTCTTCTATGAACCCATTTATCGTTGGCTTCAATGAGATAACCCCTCACGTATCGCTTTTGACGACTCTTGACGTAGTTTATTTATACATCATGGTTTAGAGTAGGACTTGAATTCTATTTATTGAAACATATCACCTCATTAAAGATAAGGTTTATCTCGGCACACACTATTCATCACCATATTAGACCAAATGAAAAACTGAATATATATTTCTTTATTGGATCAATTAATATTTATAATAATAATTAATAAAGCCTACAATTGAATATATATATTTATATATATTTATATTCTAACGCACTTGCAATAATTTACCCACATTTAATTTTTCATTAAATTTTCCCATCAAATTGTTAAGTTAGATAACACAGTTGGTTACCCTTTGTCTATCACAAGTGTCAATTTGAAATTTTTCATCAAATTAACTCAATGTAACAGAACTAATGAAGGGTAAATTTGTAACCAATGTATTAATTTAAAGTAAATTTATCACAGGAATATCAATTTAAAATTTTTCATGATAAAAAAAATTGAAATAAATTTATCATAAATATATCTATTTGAGATTTCATGTGGTTAAAAAATAATTTAAAATAAATTTATTATAGGTATATTTATCCGGTATAAGGATCACCTGAGGTGAGAAGGGGATTTCCTATCATAAATATATTGATGTCATTAAATCTGAACCGTTCAATTTAAAATAAACAGTCCAGATCAATTCACAATTTTTTAATGAATAATAATATGGACTTAATCTGAACAATTCATTTCGAATTGAAATTTTCAAATTGATCATGATAAGAAATTCAAATTCATGAAGATTGAAGATGGATTATGTCACTTGCCTTCCTGCCAAGTGATCCGGATCCATCTATCCGTGATATTAATTTAGGTGTGTGTGTGTGTGAGTGAGAGTATTCAAACTTTTGAGGGAAGTTCAAAAAGCAAAAGTAGTCAGTCCCGTCATCTCCTCGTTTTAATCAAACATCGTGAAAAGATGCTTATTTTCACCGGCCACGGGTGGGACCCAGTAGCACGGCAAACAAACCACGAACGCTAAAATGACCAAATTAACCTTCTGTTCACAAAAGGTGTGTGGAAGAATCACAAGAGCTGCCCGGCTGCAAAAGGCTCCATTCTTCCTTAAATTTCTGCAATAATTACATACTGCAGTAGGCACCTGTCCCCATCTAAACGCAGAGGCTCCTCCTCGGATTCCATTGGCCCTAATATATATAAATATATATAAATATATATATGTAAAAACAACAATAATGATAAAATTAAAATGAAGCAAAAATACGTCAATAATGCAATATTTTTTTTTCTTCGAGGGGTCATATCAATAATGCAATTGAAAGCATTCGATTGCGACCTCGCTACTGACTCAGCATATGCCCCCACCACGGCGAGATACGAGCCCTTCTCCTCTTCACAGGATCCACGTCCGACACCGACTCGCCCATCCAACGAAAACCACACAACGCGACCACAGGAATCAAAACTCGAGGACAGCATAACCGCACATGATGTCATATTTTCCTTCGATTTTTTTAAAATTTTATCATGTTATTTAAATCGAAAAATCAAACCATGCCGACATACTCCGAGGATTTGACCGAGCACCCTCAAAACCACGGGACTTCCTCAAAACCATCAAATCAAAAAGCAGAAGACTATATCACGTTGGCCAAAAGACAAGATCCATGGTAAGATCAATCAATCACTAGGCATTTAATACTGTAATTATGGGTTAACAACAATCCCACCACACGATTAAGGGCGAGCCCACACTAACAAAAATATCATCAAGACTGCCAAAAAAAGAAGAAGAAGCAATTTACCACTCTGACCAAAGAGGCTCATTATCCCAATACCCTTCTTCATGTTGGGGTTCTAAAGAGGGAAGGAAACCTACATGAACCAAACTTACGATAATGAATTGAAATTCCTTTTATTTTGTTTTTTTTTAACACTATGTCCACCACAAGATTTTCCCACATAAACACATAATTTAACAGGCAAAATAATGATCTTGAAATGGCCAGAACAAGAGCAAACAAAACCCAGATTCAAAGGGGCCAACAATCCCTAAAACCATCTTCTTTAATTACATTACATTAGTACTGGACCATTCTTACATAGGCCTCTTTCCTCTTCACAGATTTTGAACCACACCTCAAGATCATAATCATCAAATTAACACCTTAACCCATCCTTAACCCAACATTTCCCCAACACAACACTAACTCAAGCTCAAACCCATCATCTTTTTTTTTGTGCCTTTTAATTGTTTTTTTCCCACTTCAATTACAACTCACAACCCCCTAAGAAAAATACCCATCAACCCCAAATTACATTAAACATTACCCATAAGACCCACCCACAAGATTAGATAACGATACACATGTAGATCTAACCAAGATCACGTCCCAGACAAGGAGAAAGGAGAAGATTTGCAAATTTACTGAATCGCCCCCGGGTCAATTTCTCCGATATTGAGATCTATCCATCCCACCCGCTTCTTAAAAACTCGCGGTTGCGATCTGACCTCCAAGATATCGCGAGAAAATGGACCCGCGACGAGACATGGAACCTACATAGAGAGAGGGAGGGAGGAGAGAGTCGGATCCGGGCACGAGCTCGGATCTAGTGAACCGGGACTTCTTCATGGTCGAGACTCGAAAGGGCTTTCTCAATCGAGACGCAGCAGCCTGCGGAGATCTCTAGTCGCCGAGTCGTCGAAGGAGATGTGCTTCTTCTTCGAGAACGACGGGAGGGGGAGGGAGCTCGGCTCCGGCGACACCGCGAACGCCGACCCGGCGTACACGTCGCACCTCCTCGCCGCCGCCGCCGCCGGGGACCTGAATTCCACGAGCCGGACCTGCTTCGGGACCATCTCCGCGTCCGGGCCCAGCCGCTGCGTCCCGTCGCAGACGACCAGGTCGCTCGACGCCGCCGCAGCTGCCTCCGAGACCTGGCTCTTGATCTTCGAGTCCAGCGACTCGCCCCGTCGGAGGATCGTGACCTTCTCCATCACGAGGCCGGACGATCTCGCCTGCCTGAGGTCGTCGGAGCTGGACCTCGAGGAGGTCGACGGCTCCGACTGCGCGCGGACGAACCGCCTCCTCTGAGGCTCCGGCTTTGCCGCCGGCTGCGGCTGCGGCTGCTGCTGCTGCTGCTGGTGGATCTGCTTCCGGGCAGGTCTAGCGCTAGATCTGTTAGGGTTAGAATAGGAGTTCCCATAGTTGCAGGGCTTCCGGCGAGGAAAAGACGCCGGAGAGACCCGGATCCTCTGGATCAGGCAATCCTGAGGCCGCAACACGTCGGTCGCCATGGTTCCAAAACCAGATCTAGGAGACCCAAGTCAACGAATCGAGGGAACAAGAAGAAAAGAAGAGAAACTCGAGGGAAATTAAGTTAATCGCCGTTAATTCAAAATCTATCGCTTCCTTCGTCGTCGTCGACGTCTGTTTGTGGGTATTGAAATGGTTTTCTAACGAATCTACGCTAGCAATCTCTCTGACCCATCTTCCTCGTATGGAGAAGGAGGAGAGAGAAGGAGGGGTTTGGGGTTGTTTTGATGCTCTGTGCAGAGCATAAATGGAGGATTTGGGCGATACACGATGGGAGGATGCGAGGGGAGGGAGGTGGTGATATATAGGGGGTGGAGGAGAAGGTGAAGGTGAAGGCGAAGGCGAAGGCGAGTGGAGAACGGCAAAGAAGAAAATCTTGTCTGTCTCTCTCTCTCTACACCGACCTTCGCGCGTGGAAAGTAATTCGGTCAAAATATTGAACATTTAGAGAGAGAAAGTGGTAGCTGAGTCCAAGCTAGAAGCTGCTATTCAAGTTCGGGCAGCAAATTCTCATTTCTTTTTCCTTTTTTTTTTGAATTATCATTATTAGATATTTCGGACATGAGTCTTGTCAATGGAGTATCAATGATAAAATGCCATGACAAATAAAGTTTTGCCGGAATTTTAACAATAACGGATTGTGATGACATAAAGTTACCAAATTAAAATTTAATTAACGATAATGATCCGAAAGTTACGACTCAAATATATGCCGATATTTAATCGATGACTACGTATCTGGAAATTACAATTAAGGTATAAGAATTATAAGATAACAAGTATTTGTTGTTTGTTCGGTATCGGGAATCTACAATGTATTTATAACCTTCTACAAATTGTTACATACAATGGCTTACTAAATTCAAATAAGTGAATTACTTCCTAGTGGTTACAAGAACTTAATTCGTGGTCCCTTCTTATATAGCAAAACACTTATTCATAAGAACCTACAATAATCATAAAACAAGGGTAATGAAAATATCCATCCAATGGTTATCCTATCAATCACTCATCATTGCTAGTAATGACTCTCATCGATTAATTTTAAGGTTCTCGTTGACAACTTTAGATTGCGCGTCATCGCTAACTTCGTCAGCGCATTTGTTGATTCTTTTCAAGTTACTGATATTTTATTGTTCATAAATGACAAAATTTTACTATAATCAACTAGTACTCAAAAGTTGATCATTTTTTATATCAATATATAAGAATCGTGAAATGGAATACGAAATTCACGAGTAGTGAATCAAGGCTCGAACTGAATGGTAAGATACTCTCAAATGAGCTTTTCTTAACATAAGAACATCAAAACATATAGAGCAAGTGGAAAAAAAAATCCAAAATAACGAGTTTTGATTGGAATTCACTATCAATTGCAAAAAAAGTCCTAATATCGAGTTCATGTTTAGCAAATTAGCAAAATACAAAACATTGTAGCATATTATTTTTAATAAAATCGTGATATTTAGACACAAAAAGAGCGTGTTTGTGTGTTAAAATCGAAAGATGTATATCAAATCATTAAATTTGCCGGTGAGTGAATCGACATAGATATCCTTAAGATTCGTTGTTCTATATATCCACCTAACATAGACGTACTATTTGGAACTTTTAATCAAATCGTATACTAAGATTTCAACAAATATGGTTTAATGATCTTAGAAGGAGGCAAGGGGAAAAAAACTACCAAGAGAGAGAGGAAAATAAAGTTAGATGAATCCGTTATACGAGCACCGTTAGATGAAGTGAGTTTCCACACGAAATTCAGCTAATCTAACGGCATGAATGAGCTGAGATCACATGTATTGAGTGCATGTAATAATTGGGAAGACAGGAGTTGAAACGACACATGGCTGTGAGCCTGACGTGGCAAGCGCGTATGTTAGTGTTCACCAATCATGCACTGACACGTGGCAAGACGTGGAAATAAATAAAAAATCAAAATATTATAAAGTTTCTCTCCTTCGTTCTCTCTCTTCTTAATCCTCCCTCTGCAAAATCGTTCGAGTTTCTGGGTTTCCTCTTCTTCCATTACTTTCAAGAAGCCATCACCCACTAGTTTATCTCCATATTTTTTTTACCGTTACATGCTTTGTGTCTATAAAAATTTGTCGTTGCCATAACAGTTCTCGATCAAGCTTCAGTTTCAAGCATTCTGGTATCCATCGAAGGATTACTTCATCTTTTAATGGAAACTGAGAGAATCGAACGTTCTTCTCTATCATTTTTCCCTTTTGGCTCGTGATCTCTTCAGCAATCTCGAAACCACTTCGCAACCGTCGCGGCTCGCAAACCGAGTCACCCCTTCATCGTCGCTCGCGGCCAGCTTGTTCGTCGCCCAAATCTGGAGCCATGGTCGATGGCCGAGCCGTCCCTTCGTCGTCGCTCGCCAGATCTGAATACTTTCTTCTAGATCTCTCTCTGATGTCTCTTCCGCAGGTTATTGTGGGGTTCGATCATACATGGAGGGATGGCCTTGAGCGAAGACGAAGTGGGATGGCCTTGAATGTGGCTCCGGCGACTGCGGATGGAGAAGGTAACTGTGGATAGATGAGGAAGAAGAGACAAGAGTAACGAAAGAGGAAGAAACCCAGAAACTCGAAGGATTGCAGAGGGAGGACAAAGAAGAGAAACTTTTAACATTTTAAATTTTTATGTATTTCCACGTCAGTGACACGTGGCAGCCCGTGACTGGTGAACAGTGTTTGCCGCATCAGCTTATGACGTGGTGCTATCTAACCCCTAAATAATATCTCAGTGCACGTAATACTCGTGAAGACCGGAGTGGAAACGACAGGTGGCTGTGAGCCTGTGATCAGGACTCCGGGTGCGGCCCCCATGTAGCGGGACAATGTGGAGTCCCGACTTTTTCTTCGTTTTCCTTTCGGTGACGTTGCAACTTCCCGTCGTTTTGCCCAATGAGTCGCCGTTCGGCGTCTAAGGCGTGTAAATCGGTCCTGTAACGGTCGGACAGAACTATAACTCAAACATCAAACCATCCGTTCATTAAAAAAAAAAATCTTTTTTTAAATTTTCTACCCCACAAGCATATAATTGCGTTTTGGAAAGAGAATGAATAATTTTTTTTTAAATCAACAGCTAAAATCCCTCTTTTTTCCCGTTTAACTGCAGCAATATACATTCTATATAGAAATATAAAAAAGAAACATAAAAAATATTGACATGATTATAAATCAACGCACGTGCATATTTTCCATTCCCAAGAGATCAATTGTCGGACATCAAATAAAAACATAAAATATTAAATATTAACAAAAAAAAAAGATCAACTTTAAGGAAGCATATTATTATTTTTTTCACTTTAATAAATAAATCAAATAATATTCCCGAAAATTAAATAATTTTAAATATATTTTTCTAAAATAATCTCACGTCCCTTGAAACTATTTTTTCTAATAAATTTAAAAAATAATTTTTTATGAACGGTGAATCAAAATTGTCACTTTTTTTGTTTGGTCGGAAAAAATTGTCACCTTAAGTAGTTAATTTTTGACGGAATAGAAATCACCAAGCAGAGACCACGAAAGGCCGAAGAAGGGGGCGCCATCGCCATCCATCCGCACTGGGAAACTCGAAACGTCTTCTCGGGCAATCCGTTGGACGGCGCTTTTGGTGTTTTGTCGTTTTCCCCCCCTCCCTTTTGTTTTTTTTTTGGTCGTTTTTCCGATTTAGGATGACGTGTCTCGGGGAAATAATGGAGGTGGGAGTGGGGCCCACTGATGCCAGCTAGGCTTCGTACGAAACATCCCGGTTGCGCGTCGATGTTGACGAGGTCGTCCTTGGTGTGCGCGTGTGCCCACTCCGTCAAGGAATTATTATTGTTTTTCTAGTGGGGAAGCGACATGATGCATGAAATTTAGTTAAACGTGTGATATGATTTATAAATATTTAATTTATTCAATATAATTTTAAATTTTAATTTAATATATGATGTGAGTTTTTAAATTTTGAGTTTATTCAATATAATCATTATATTTTTTATGTTTGTGAAATTTAGTTTTTGAATTATTTGAAAAAAGTTCGTCACCTCTAATTTTAAATTAATGAAAAGTTACATTAAACATTTTCATATAGTTCATAAATCACATTGATTATGCATCGAAAGTCCATAAGTCATATCGAACAAATTAAAAATTCATGAACCACACTGAATATTAGGTTAAATTTTATGAATTACATTGAATAAATTAAAAATTTTAAAAATCATATTACATATTAAGTCAAAATTTATAAATCTTTTATATCATCATTCCTGTTTTTTGCAATTTTCCGTCATGTGATGATTATTTTTTGACATTTATTACTAAGCGAAATCACCAAAAAAAAAAGTGAAAAATACATATCGAAAGAAAGTATCCTCTCTCGCCACGTGTTCTAATTCCGAACTCGGTTTTGGAAACACCCCCCCCCCCCCCCCCAAAACAAAAAAAGAGAGAGAGAGAGGAAATTCCCTTCTCTGTTTCCCACGGCATATCCTCCCATCCATATCTCAATTAAACTACGTGACACCTTGTCACTCGACTGGTCCAACCAATTTTTCTAGTATAGTTAATTGAACGCGCAAAAATTTCAACAATGCTAAGTTTTTTTTGGGTCGAAATAAAGTTTCATTCATTTCCTCAAAGTACATGAAATACAAAGATTCATGTTGAATATCACAAATAAACAAGATCCAAAAATAGAAACTTGCTCATAAGAACAACAAAGTTAAGGATCACTCGTTCAGAAAGCTGAGCTATAATTTATTCAAGCTAAAATCAGCAGTCGATCACCAGATTCGTATTTAATAATGAGCACATACCGATATCTTCAGATTTCGCAACGGTTTTGCCGTTTGACGGTACGCGCTTAGGTTCGGCGTCCTCATCACTATCATAGTGTAGAGAAACAAGACTAAACGAGTATCGATCCTTGACGAAGTACTTTCGATCTTCACCAAATTTGGATTTGTTCAGCAACAAAACCTGAGGAAATCGAAATGCAGCAAATATGCTAGCAAAACTCCCAAAGATTGGGAGAGATATATCCCCGAAATGGCAGAGGAGAAACTTCCAAATTTAGAGAAGATCGGAAGAGGAAAGAAAAGAAAGCAAACTACAAATATAGTAAAGAAAAGCATAAAAATTGAGGAACGAAGGGGAGAGAGAGAGCGCTTCTCCCTCTCCCCCTCAAGGCGGCCAACACAGAGAGCAGCCCGCGGGGGAGAAAACCTCTTGAGGGAGGAAACCTCGAAGAGACACTCAACAATACCAAGTTTGATAGAGATATTGGATGTTTAAATATAAAATCTGAGCTTAAAACGGTGCTCTTGAAATGAATAATTTAGGACATGTTTTTTGAGCCATCATAACAATAATTTTGAAGCATAAATCTGTTTGATATCGCAACTTCAACTATAGAAATCCGTTTGGTAACGCAACTTTATTTTTCTACATTTGGTGCATTTCTTTTTGCTTCAGAAGTTGTTTTAAAACATATTGAAAAAGTGAAAAAAAAATAAATTTACTTATTTTCAGAACTTCTAATTAGAATTTGATTTCTAGAATAAAAGTGTTGTCATGTGGCCCTTGCGAAGTAGAGTCTATTGGGTGCATTTTGCAAATAAGGAGACAAAGTGAAATAGCTGAAAAATGTCCGTCGAAAGTTTTGGTACTTTCCTAAGATATTTTCTACATAAGCAATGTCGGATTAAAACACACGTACAGAACAACGTGTTCAATTTGTGAAAATCGCTTTGAAAGATCTGTTTTCCCTTTGGTAGCGATACATTTAAAAAATAAAAAATACTTGAGTTAGGATATCATTTTAATCATCTCAAATCATTGAGCATGATGGTATAATAAAAGTTTCACTAATGATAGCTCTAAAAAGGAAGTTTTTTTTTTTTTTTTGTGTCACGAAATCTCATTTTAAGTAGGTAAACCCATTTTAAATCACGTAAGGCGCAAGTCACAATTTAGATTTTAACCCAAGTCCAAAATTATTTGCGCTATGGTGCATGGATTTGAGCCGATACAATAGGTAAATTCACTAATGTAAATCTTAATTATAAAGCCAATTGGTGATGTTAGATTCAAAATTTCTTCTTTTGTTACCAAATTAGGGCTAATTTTTCTTTGTTTACCAATTTAGGGTTCGAACGACAATCAAAGTGCCACACGGGCCCATGCGCCTAGTCCCCTTTTTTTAAATTTCAAATTTTTATGATTTTTAATTAGTTTATATTTATATAAATTTGTAAATATATTTTTAAGAAGCTTATTTTCATAGCATAATTATCAATAATTAATTAAAAATTTATTAAGATATATAATTAATAAATAATTTAGTATTTATGTAATTCATTTATTTAATATGTAAATAATAAATAAAAATATTCACAAAATAAGATTGGTAAATATATGAAGATGACATATTAATCATCTTGGAGTTAGATTGCCCCACGGGCCCCGTTTTCATAAATAAAAAAAAATAGCCCTAATTTTATATAAAAAAAAAATTGACCCATTTTCAAAAAAAGCTGCCAAATATACCCATATTAATCATAGTGGAGGAACTACAAGATTGGGATCAAAGGGATGTGACGAGAAGTTACTCACTTGGCTTAGGGTTTTCAAATCTTAATAATGTATACTTATTTTTCTCAAAACTTTTTATGAACTACATATAGATGGACTAAGCGAAGAGTCCCAATTTGCTTATATAAGCATGAAGTAGAGCCAAAAGTCTCACTTCTCAAGGTAGAAGCTCCTTGCCAGATGATTATATAAACAACGAAGTAGAGCCAACTTTTTTTTATTTACGAAAATGGTTCCCATGCGACAATCTAAATGCCAAATGATTAATATGTCATCTTCATATATCTTACCAATTTTATTTTATGAATTTATTTTATTAATTATTTACATTAAATAATGAATTACATAAATAATAAATTATTTATCAATTATATATCTTAATAATTTTTAATTAATTATTGATAATTATGTGACGAAAATAATCTTTAAAAAATTATATTTACAAAGTTATATAAATATAAATATTATAAACATAAAATATTTTAAAAAATGTAAAAAAAAAGTATGATTTTTTTTAAAAAAAGGGACCGAGCGCATGGGCCCGTGCCGGCATTTGCACTTTGACTGCCCGCTTGGGCCCCAAATTGATAAATAAAAAAATTAACCCTAATTTGGTTTAAAAAAATTGGACCCATTTTCGAAAAAAGCCTGTGTTGTGCATGGGTTACAAATTTGATGACAAATCACAAGTCATGATTTTCTATTTTTGTGACGAAAAAATTGAAAATAGGGATGAACGGAAGATTATTGCTAAGTAAATGATATACAATGCCATTTAACCGGAGGTATGGAACCACCAACAAGCTAGTTAACTAGCACTGTTCGAAGCTTATGCCAGCTACGTAGGAGCCGAAACTCCGATAACTCATCCCAGGCGTGAGACTCTACTACATTTGCCTACCTAGAAATAGCCAATCGAAATTGACGTGGAGTCTATTCTACTTACCGTTACCCCCCTAAGTTGGGAGAAAAAAACATTCTTTCTATTATCTTAAGGAATACCCTCGAATTTTACGTTCCAGAATTTAGATGAAGCCTTTTAAGGTCATATGCTTAGGACCAAGATTCATGAGTGTCCATCCTTGGTCTCATCCAAATTGCTATGATTAACCATTGAATGGTCAATCTAGCTGCGTAGGAATTGTTTGGCATATAAGTTGATTTGATGTTTCAAGAAACATTCGTCACCTTAGGTCAATATCATTATTTTCTGCTTATCAACTTTTAAAAAATATTTTGGTACAATGTATAACGTCATCTTTAAACTTTAAACTTTTTTCTCGATATATAATGTAATCTGTAAACTTTTTATTTATTTAATGTAATTCGTGAAATTTTGATACATGTTCAATTTAGTCCATAAACTATATGAAAATGCTCAATATTATACTTTTATTGATTCAAACTCAGGAACAAAATAAAATATTTTCATTTAGTTCGGGTACTAAATTGGACATATACAATAAGTTTAAGATAACATCGACCATATTAAAAATTTAAAGATCACATTACATACTATTCCAAAGTTAACATTGGAGTCATTTTGAAAAAAAATCCACAACAAAAAAGAATTTTAAAGTCAAATTGAAGTTTCATGATTGGGGTTGTTTTGGTCTACTAAATAGTCTATAGTTCTTCACCATTTAGTGAATTTCGGGGAAAGCATGGAAATATTGGGTAAAGCAAATTGGGAAAAAATTCAATTAAGGGCTCGAAGTGGTCTTTGTTCAAATAAGGGCATGAAGTGACTTTTTTTTTTTGTTTCAAACAAGGGCCCGAAGTGCAAACTGCTCAAGGAAACCAATACAACTATACTCTCCTTGGTACCGAAGTCTTCGAATGCTATGGCTATGCAGGACTTTCGACTTATTGCTTGTTGCAATACGATTTACAAGTGCAAAACAAAGATATTGGCTAATCGGATAGCCTCTATTCTTCACACTATTATCCTTCCCTCCCAGACAGCTTTTGTTAAAGGAAGAAGAATTAGCGATAACATTATGCTTGCACAAGAGTTATTCGCTAACTTTCATCATGCACCATATCTTCCAAAATGCGCCATTAAGGTTGACTTCTGTAAGACTTATGATACAGTAGACTGGGGCTTCTTGGAGTTGGTCTTGAAGGCCTTTGGCTTTCCGGATTTTACTGTTAAACTGATTATGATATGTGTTACCACACCAAAATTCTCAGTAGCCATAAATGGAGAACTTCATGGTTTCTTCAAAACAGCTAGAGGAATCCACCAGGGTGATCCCCTATCTCCGTACTTATTCACGATGGTTATGGAAGTTCTTTCTCGTATCATCCATGTCAAGACCACCTTGCCAGGCTTTAAATACTTTTGGAGGTGTAGACAAAGCCGGACATCACATCTCTTCTTTGCAGATGATGTGCTCCTCTTTTCTGAAGGGGACCCACACACTATTCGGCTATTGAAAGATGGACTGCACCTATTTTCTTCGTGGTCGGGTTTATGGCCAAATCCTAACAAGAGTGAATTTTTCCTTTCGGGGGGCAATCGTATTTTGCAGAATCACATCCAACATTGCCTGAACTTCCAACAAGGTACACTACCCTTTCGCTATCTTGGAGTTCCTGTCATTGCCTCTAGACTGCGTAAAGGTGATTGTGATGCTCTTGTCAACAAAATTACGGCTAGAGCTCGTTCGTGGTCTCAAAGATTCCTATCTTATGCGGGACGTCTATAGCTCATAAAATCCGTCCTACACGCTATTCATGTGTACTGGGCTTCTGTTTTCACTCTTCCAAAGGCTGTACTAAATAGGATTGAACTTATACTCAGACAGTTCCTCTGGAAGGAACCGGATCTAGGAGTCGGCGGTGCAAAGGTCTCCTGGAGTGATATTTGTCTTCCTAAAGAAGAAGGTGGTTTGGGGATCCGGAGACTTACTCATTGCAACAAAGCTTTCAACTTTAAGCATATTTGGGTCCTCTTTACGGATAAAGAATCACTATGGTGTAAGTGGATTCATTCCAACTTCTTGAAGAAAATAAACTTTTGGGCTGCTAAAAGGCCGACCGTGTGTTCTTGGACTTGGAAAAAAATACTACAAATTCGGGACGAATCCTACTTACAATTTAGATGGATTATTGGAAATGGGTTAAAGACGTCCTTTTGGTTTGATAACTGGCATGACCTGAGCCCTCTTTCCAAAATGGTTTCCAATGGTGATATTTATCGTTCTAGGATTCCACGAGACATTACGGTGCGCGACTTCTTCAACTCGGAATGGCTTGACACCATGGCATACCGCACCATTGCCTCGGGGCTACAAATACCTCCCTCCTTTGTGGATTCAATGGATGATAGGCTCCGGTGGATGGGAAATAATCTTGGTGACTTTTCCATTTCTTCGGCTTGGGAATATGTTAGATCCAAGGGAAGGAAAGTGCATTGGTATTCCTTCATTTGGGATAAAGCTTTCGCACCACGGGACGCTTTTCTTCTGTGGGTGGTCTCTCACAACCGCCTTCCTACTCAGGTGCTACTACTGCAATATAGAAGAATTGTTGAAGGTTCCTGTGCTTTCTGCAATTTGAGACCGGACTCCATAGATCACCTGTTCTTTGGTTGCTCGGTTACTAATAACTTAGCTGGTATATGGGCTTCAAAGTGCAACCTCCCATGACAAAACCTCCCTTGGGATGACTTTATTAGGTGGGGAAAAAAACATTTTGGGAGTAAAAGTTTTAGCCACCGCATTGCCAGATTCTCTTTAGGTGCACTTTGTCACATTATATGGACTAAGCGAAATGATATACTTTTTAGAGGTAAAAAGTTGTTTACCCCCTCCATAATCATGCACCTTACTAAAAAGGTAAAGGATAAAGCTCTTTGTTATGGGAAAAT
This sequence comes from Rhodomyrtus tomentosa, assembly GCA_028455895.1. Classification (NCBI taxonomy): domain Eukaryota; kingdom Viridiplantae; phylum Streptophyta; class Magnoliopsida; order Myrtales; family Myrtaceae; genus Rhodomyrtus; species Rhodomyrtus tomentosa. The sequence continues at coordinate 37,789,131 of JAPCWY010000003.1, read as the reverse complement.
CCAAGACAATCCTCAAAATAGATGCCTCCAGAGGAGGTGGGGCCTCTCGGCCACCATCTTTGAAGGGTAATGTGCTGCTACTTACTTGAGATGGATGTGATGACTGCTACTTTGGGTTGTCCTCTGTCCCATTTTATGTTGATACTCCTGTGCTCAACCTCTATTTTACTGCATCGGCACATGGTTCTGTGGCTAACCGGGATTCAATCTCTGGCACTCTATTCTGGTATTGAGATCATACAAAGGAGAATACTGATTGACCTGCTGTATGGTTGTATTCGCGGCATTTATGGCCCTACGTTCTTTGAAGTATCTACTGCCCAGCTTACTTTATACTATGGAATGTTCGGCTGTACTGTTTATATTATCTTTATGCTGGTGAAGCTGTCTTCTCCATCTGCACAGCTGCTCTGTGATGAACTTTGCACTATCCTGTGTCCTTACAAAGCTGGCCTCACTCGAGCTGATGAACTTAGCTGTTTTCTGATGCAATGGACTGAATGGCACCTACTTCTGTTAGCTGTTTACTCCCCAGGATGCACTTCTGCTTGCTTATCAACTGTGATGATAGTCTGCTCAATGAATTCTGTCCATGCTGATTACTAGTTGCGACTGGTACCTTGTCTCTTAAGCTACCCACTGCTAATATTGCCGCGAGTTGCTGCTGGTTACTACTGGCTCTGCTCTCTCAAGCTGTCCTGCCACTCCAACTGCTCCCTCAAGCTTGCCTTGGACTCCAACCATGGCTCTACTGGACCTCCCTCGATACTTGCTGCTCTCGGAATTCTGATGTGTCTTGCAATGGCTGGGCTGACCTTACTGTCCCGACACTATGACGTAACTGCAATGCTGAATCGTTGATACACGGACTGGGATAATAGTGTATCCTGCACTCTTATGAATGGATGTTCTCTAACTCTCTTTTGGCCGTATGTTTGGCTTTATTTTGCTCTTGATCAACCGTACTTAGGCTATAGGTTGATTTCTCTCCCGTGTGTAAATTTTGTGACTGGTTCACCTATGAACCCATCATGCCACTTTAGGTGCTGTGGTTGGTTCATGGTTTTATGACCGGTTTGTAACTAGTTTTTTGAAAAGTCAATACATACGTATCTTACCAAAAAAAAAAAAAAAACAAGGGCCCGAAGTGATTACGCATGTTTCAAATAAGGGCCTCTCATCACCGGTAGACCGTCCGGCTGGTCAGGGATATTTTGGTCAAAATACGATTTTCATTTAATTTTTAGTTAAATTAAATACAGTATAAATTTTTAAAATAAAAGAAAAATAGCGCCGCCCCACTAACAGTGGGGCGGCGAAGGCTATCGTCTGGGTCGCAGGCGCCTCGGTGAGGACCGGCGACCCTGTCAATTGGTGGTGAGGGTCAGCAAGCCTTGGCCGTGACGGGAAGAGGATTGTGAGTCATGAGCCTCAACCAGATCTGCACGAGGGCCGATAGCCCTTCACCAAATCCGGGGGAGGGCCGCCGCCTTCTGTAAGACCAGGGCAACGGCTGTCAACCCTCGCCCCGACCTCAGCTGTCACGCCCTAAACTCGGCAAGCACGTGAACTGCCACGTCCCGACTCTCGAACCCGTGACATCCTTTGCCTTATCGCCACAAGGTCATAAAATATAGCGTCCCAGGCAACTACTATCGACTTAAGAATATACTGCACATGCGGAACGTGCAATCTTCCAAACAATAAAATCAACATGGGATAGGTAAGAAGAAAAGCTAGACAACCCAATGCTAAAATAAAACAGTTGAGAATAGATGATCTATAACCTTACAGAGCCAACATCTGATAAATACAATTTCATGCTTCGGGGTGGCCCTTTAGGACTCACAAAAAGATACATGAGTCAGGTAACACTCTCATCTATCCCAAAATAGTACCCCCACAAAAGACATCACCAATTCCCTGACCACAAAAAAACCTAACCCTCTACTAGGTAAAAATGGCATCCGGATCGTCATAACCAAATTGGGGAGTCGGGTCGTTTGGGTCGTCACAAAAACTCTGGCTAGAATGTACAGAGGGGACTACTGACTGCTCGGGCTCGAGCCCAGGCTGCATACTAATTGCGGGATCCACCACCTCCCCATCAAGCGTATCTATATCTATCGAATCCCAGGCAGGGACATTAGGGACCCTCTGAAGAGGTGGCCCCTCAAATCCTCTGAGTGGATCAAAGAGATCCACCCTATCACGAAGATACCAGGTCTTAAAGAGGTGTGCCACCAGGTGTGGTATCCCTTCATCGACCCATATCGTCGTGATGTGGCGTTCCCACATCTAGTCCTTACCTAGTACCGAGTGTAGACTGACATCGTGTGATGAGTGGGTAAGGGTACTGAATCGCACCGGTCTCTTCATTACTTTGGACCTGAAAAGTTATTCCACGACAGGGTGAGAATTTAATCTCAGTGAATCAAGCCTAATCTCGGTCAGGACACTGATTCGCCCAAGATAACCTAAGCACCACAGTAAGTCACAAGATATAAACAGATATATATCAATAAAATAAATCCGCCAAATCAACAACCAAGTAAAACACCACCACTCAGGCGTACACTAGACATCACACAAGTTCATTCTTAAACAATGACCCACGCGACTGGTGTGATAGAAACATCAATAGTGCGATCCTACACTCATCTAGCAGGACCAAGCTACGTTCACTTTACCCTTTCAACGACGGCTACTACGGGCAGTGTATCCAGTGCACCCGGCACAGCACTGCGAGTAGGCATTCCTTAAAAAAGAGCTTCGGTTCTCACAAGTTGCGACCGGCATCCAATAATCCCTTAAAACCGTATGACTGGCACGGAGCATGGATTATCGTGCTTCTGACAAGATGCGAGTTTCCGTACAATAGGTACAGCACGAGTACCAATGATACAATGCGGACTTGCTAGGTAACGTCATTGATCCTTTAATGACCACACAAATCACACTCGGCAATCAACTCATTGTTTATTTATGACTAATGCCAAAAATCATACATAAACGCAATAGATTCGGCTCCAAGGTCCACAAGACTCTCAGTCGAGCATTTCAGCAGGCAACTAAATTCATCAGGCAATTGACATACTCGCGAGCAATTAACTCAACCCGGCAATTTCGAGCTCCATTCATACTATATTTCATATATCTTAGTCGATTTATAATAATCAATCGCTCGCTCGTCTTTAACCTGTCACTTGCTCGCGAACAAACATAATCAATTAATCAATTGATAAATTACCACAAATAGCCACAGACAAATAAACGATCGGCCATTTATCCTAAACATCGTTTCTATCTAAATCGGTTTCGATAGCAAATAATTTTTTAATAAATAAATAAATAAATAATCATAAGCGCAATTAGCGCCCTAACCAAGGTTTAGGGTTAACTCACCACGTGAGTTAGCTCGAGCGGCGGCGACAGCCGAATTAGGGTTTATCGCACGGCGGTCCAAGCTCAAATTTGGTGACACTCCGAGGAAGTCTGGTGAAGTCATCGGAACAGGTGGCCGGCGATGGAGCTCCAGCGAGCGGTGGCCTAAAATAGTAACTGTCAGTAGCCAAAACCGACGAATCGAACTGTTTTGGGCGTTTCCCGGCGACACGAGCCGGGACAAGGCTGGCCAAGGTTCGGGAGTTCACCCAGGGGTCGGTGGGGGTCGGCTGGGACTGGTGGATGGCGGCGAGAGGCGGTCGGCGGCGACGAACAGCCGCGATCAGAAGCTATCCTGTTCGGTGTCAAAACAGGGGAGGTGTTCGGCGGTGGATTCCGGGCGCTACGCGTGACGGCCGGCGGCGGTGAACTCGGAGGTGGTAGAGAGGACTCAGGGGAGTCGATCGGCGGTGGCGATGAGGCATGGCAGCAGTCGATTTAGTTTGATCGAAGACCAAATCGAGTCGGGTCCAAAACAGGTATCGGGACTTCGAGGCGGCTTTCCGGCGGCTCTGGCTGCGGAAGGCCGGTGGGGCTGGGTTGGGACGGTCGAGGGGAGGTCGATGGTCAGCTGAGGGGCGGTGGTCGGCGACGGTGGCGGCCGTGGTAGCCAGAGGAAACCGCGAAACTCTCGGGTCCACTGACCCGAAAACAGGGCAGGGCTTTCCTCGGCCGTTCGATGGCGACGGCGGCTCCGCTTGGGTCAGGGCGGCGACGGGGAGTGGCTGAGGGCGGTGGCTGCCGGTGGTGAGGTGGTGAACGCGCGAAACGACAGTGGAAGAGGAGGATTGGATTGGCAAGGGGGGGTCGGTCGTCCACGGCCAAGGAAGAAAGAAGAAGAAGACAAAGAAGAAGAAGAAGAAGAAGAAGACAGAGGGAAGTGACGTGCGGGCATTGGGTAAAGAGAAGGTGGGCCACGACCAAGACTTTCTTGGCCAAATTTAATGTTTTTTTTGTCTTATACCCATAAATAATTGGGGGGGTAGTATGGTAATTTGGCATGTCGGGACTGAAACGAAATTTTGGTATACTGAAAGAAGGGTAATTTCGGTAATTTCACTGGCCAAGCTCGGTCGGGGTTAGGCTTGATTGCAAAAACGGCAATTCAAATTCACCGCAAATCAATTTCGAAACTCAATCCGAAATAACCTAAATTTTAGAATTCGTCCAACTTTTCATCTCTTCGGTCCTTATAGTCCAAAATAGGTGTCGACTATGATTATATTTTCATATCATTTCCATCGACTTCCGGCGCTTATAAAAGTTGAATTTCCAAGACGTCACACGAACATCCCACCTGGCCGTTGATCTTCAATAATCTCCCAGGATTCCTCGGCCAATTAATCAAAGCTCCAAAATAATACAAGGTCACGAAAGCAATTAAACAACTCCATACAAATTTACAATCAGATGATTCAAGGCAATAGGATATACACTTATCATCAATATCACTGTCGGTTACAAAACTAACTTCAAACAATACACAGTTACTACGGTCTCATTCAGATTTTTTTATGACTTCCGCCAACAACTTCCTGAAATAACAACCCATGGCAAGTTCGGGTGTCCTTTGCCTGAGACCTGAAAAAGTTAAGCCCCCACTGGGTGAGATATAAATCTCAATAAAAGCAATTAGACAGCTCCATACAAATCCACAATCAGATGACTCAGGGCAATAGGATATACACTTATCATCAATATCATAGTCGGTTACAAAACTAACTCCAAACAATACACAATTCCTACTGTCTCATTCATATTTTTTATGACTTTTGCCAACAACTTCCCACCTGGCCGTTGATCTTCAATAATCTCCCAGGATTCCTCGGCCAATTAATCAAAGCTCCAAAATAATACAAGGTCACGAAAGCAATTAAACAACTCCATACAAATTTACAATCAGATGACTCAAGGCAATAGGATATACACTTATCATCAATATCACCGTCGGTTACAAAACTAACTTCAAACAATACACAGTTATTACAGTCTCATTCATATTTTTTTATGACTTCCGCCAACAACTTCCTGAAATAACAATCCATGGCAAGCTCGGGTGTCCTTTGCCTGAGACCTGAAAAAGTTAAGCCCCCACTGGGTGAGATATAAATCTCAATAAAAGCAATTAGACAGCTCCATACAAATCCACAATCAGATGACTCAGGGCAATAGGATATACACTTATCATCAATATCATAGTCGGTTACAAAACTAACTCCAAACAATACACAATTCCTACTGTCTCATTCATATTTTTTATGACTTCCGCCAACAACTTCCTGAAATAACAACCCATGGCAAGTTCGGGTGTCCTTTGCCTAAGACCTGAAAAAGTTAAGCCCCCACTGGGGTGAGATATAAATCTCAATAAAGGAAACTTAAATCTAGACCTGAACACCAGTCTCCCCAGACTATGCAACTAGCACCAAATCAGGCAAATCAACAAAACTAGCATGGTCAAGCAAAACAATTAATCACATTTAATCTCAGGGTTCAAACTCAATGCACAAGTACATACATCGATACACCACTGCCACCATTTTCTCATTCACTCACATACTCCTCTGATACTCTTGCCACCTAACATCACAAGGGTCATCAGACCAAACAATGTTCACGTACTACTGGGGTCATCAGACCAATCGGTACTCTCTTGGCTTACAGCCACTCAATGTCACCGGGGTCATTAGACCAATTGACATTCTCATTCATATTCAATTTCACCACCCTCCGATACTACCAGGATCATCAGACCAATCGGTATCCTCCACACCTTTCTCATTGGACTCACAATGCCATAATAATACTCACAACAATTCAATTCATAACATTCACCAGGTATTCATTTCATTCAATAACTCATCCAGTAGAGTCCTAGCATTCAAAGAAAGGATTAGGAAACACCTACCTCTTTAATTAAACTAGCAATTTTAATCCAAACGATCCTCCTAGGTCAGCAAGCTCAAGGCCAAACAGGGCACCTATGACGTGCCTAGGAAAACCACATTGAAACTCGATTATTTCTCAATTTCATTGCACCAGTATCTCAATAACACCGACAACACCTTATTCTCACATTGTCACAGTGTTGAATCAATGACCCTAAGCATGCCAATTGTCGTTTTAGCAAGGCAAGTCATCCAAAATCTCAATTTACCAAAACTGCCCAATTTGCCCCCCCACAACTAGGTTTAGTCTCACAAAAATTGCAATTTTTAGAATGATGTTTTGAGAAAATAAATTCTATAATCTTAAACTTTAAGATCTTACGGACACATGGGGGAAAACGGAGCTCAATTTGGATATCAGACGATTTAGAACGACCCAATTCAAAATTGGTGCGCGTTATGGGCAAATGGGACAGTATATTAAGTTTTTCACCTCAAACAGACCCTAATTCATCTTTAAACTTCCATTCACCACAAAATAAACATTCCATAATCTCAATCTACACATTAAGAAAGTTCACCAAGAATTTCGGAGCAAGAACACCTCTTTTGGTCCTTTGATCAGCCTGTTTCCTTCCGGCACGTAAACGGTCAGAATCTGTCCAGTTTTTCTCATCAATATTCAGTCATGAAAACCTATTTTAACACCATTCAACTTGCAGCCACATACCATTAAATCTTAGTACTAGATGTTATGAAGCTCTTCTAAAACATTTGAGGCCAATCAGAGTCTCTAAGAGGTAGAACGAAGACCTAACCTCAGCTTGCGCGATTTCTATCCGGTTTTGATCTAAGGACTGGTAGGGAAAAACCGCTTAACGAAACCTTGAGATACCACTTGGAATGTGTCAAGAATACATTTATCTATCTTCTGGTGGCCGAAGCTCAGCGAGGCGGAGCCAAAAGAGGGCCGGCGATCTGACCGAACAACAGGGCAGAATTCTGTCTTCTGGGGCAGTTTTTGGTGAAAGCCCAAATAGAGAGGAAAATGCAAGGGAATGGTGGAGGTGGTGTACACGACTGATGAGGCTTTCTAAAGAATGTCTCACGCCAATAATTTGGCTTAAAATTGATTAGACTTGATTAGGTGGGTAATAAATGTTTGGGGTATCCATTGCTTGACATGTGGCATGTAACCAATAATGCAAGTCTTGGCTTTGACTCCTTGCACATCAATTTTCGGCAGCCTATGGGTAGGGAAAATGTTCATGTTGTCCTTCTTGAGTTCTTAAGGCAAGGGCAATTGGTTGAGGGGCAAAATGGTAATTTTGCACTTTCAGTCCAAACTTCACTTTTCCAATTCAAAATTACCATTTGGTGAGACGTCGTCAAATTCTTGTTTAGAATTGGAATTCTCTATTTCCAATCGCCACTTTTGAGTTTCAATTTCATGATCCTTCATCCGTCGATTGTAACTCCAGTTTGTCTCAAATTAATGAGCGGCTTTTGCAGACATTACGCGTATCGACTTTGTGATTCACGTCACATTGAGGAAAACTCAAGTTATAATGGCTTTTGTTGTCATGTAATTGTGAGGTTTTATCGCTAATTTCGACGGTTTCGATCGTCATGGCTCGACTTAGAAAAATTTACAAATTATACATTGGTTAAGCGGTATCACCTGCGACCCAATCGTATAACGCTAGCATTGTATTCTTTAATTGTTATCTGATCGGCTTTATTGGCTCTAAATGTTCCCTCAACAATCCTTATGGTCAAAGTGTCATTTCCTTTTTCGAGTTTCCTAGGTCCACGTACCTTGTCATACGTTAGCCTTTCCCTTTTTGGTCAGTTTACTCAAAATTGATCAGATCTGAGCGAGACAAAGCTGAGATACATCGAAAGGTCGAAAGGTATATTCTCATTCAATAGCCTCTAATGACAGGGAATTCAGAATGTTACGTCGGTGAAGGGCTTGCAACCCACTTCCAGTCGCTGCGAAGGCTTGCTGGCCCTTGCTACCAGTCGGCAAGGGCGCCAATGACCCTGACGACAGACTTCGTTGCTCCACCGGCAGTGGGGTGGCGTCCACATTTTTATTAGAAAACTAAAACATACATAAATAAAAGAAAGAAATTTTAAAAAGAAAATGACGAAAATACCCTTAATTAATTGGTGAGAGACCTTTTTTTTGATATTGCTACATCAGCCTTTTATTTGAAACAATATCCACTTGAAGCTCTTATTTGAAATAATTAAAATACTTCAAACCCTTATTTAAAACAAGATCCACTATATGCCCTTATCTGAAAAAAAATGAGAGTACTTCGAGCCCTTAATTGAAATTTTCCCAAGTAATTGTTGGTATAAGGGGAAATGCGGACAAGACCTGGCGTGGAAAATGGCCTTCTTCACAACTCGGTCAACGTCAATTATATCCTTTTTGGACAAAAGAAAATTTCCATCGATATTTTTTGGCCACACACGAGGCAATGTCAAATAAGTGTTTTTTAAAGCCATTTTTATGCCAGGAAAAAAGTAAGATGGCTATCATAACTGGGACATGCATTTCAAATGCGTATCCAGTTTATGCACAGCATAGTTATGAAAATCCATGAGAAGCGATTGGGTATATTGCATGTGCCAATTGCCATTTAGCTAACAATGGTGCATATGGGAAGTTTTTGTTCATGGGCACAATTTTTGAAAAAAAACATTTTTTTTTTGTGTTTTGTTTCCGCCTAAAATTTTTGAGAACAAAAACGCATTTTAACGCTTTTTCCCCAGCCGCCATTTTCCGACGGTAGCCAGCAACGGCGATGGTGGCCGGCGAGTGGTGACCACATCGGCGGCGGCAGGTGGTGATTCCAAAAATTGTTTCAAAACTCAAAAGTAAGTTTTTTATTTTGTTTTTTCAAAAGTGTTTCCCGGCACAAAAGTGTTCCGCGGAACACTTTTGAAATATTTTTAAACCATATGCATTTCTATTCTAAAATTGTTCCGGGAATACCTTTGTAATAGAAACACTCTCCCTGAAGCGTTTCTAGAGCGTTCCCATACACACCCTAAGCCTATGGATATTGAGGTTCCGCAAGCGGTACTTCCTGATATTGTATTTGAGGCAATTGTTCTAATTTCTTATGATATGCAAGTTAAACAAGTATGACTGAAAATTGCAATGATTTTTTTTTAAAATTGAGTTTTATCATAGGCACACATGTTTGCGTAACCTTTTTTCTATACCTTACATATTCATCATTGTTGATATTTAGCCACTAATTATGATAGTTGTTGCGTGAAAAAGAAATGATTTTTTTGAACATTCGATATCATTAATATTTAAAAAAATGAAATAATTACATAATTGGTACGTACACTAATTCAATTTTTAAATTTTTAAATTAAGCCAATATAGTTTTAAACCTTTGCATGTAATCATTCTAGCCAATTGCTATTGGAAATTGCGGACATGACATATAAGCGTCATCCGCCATCATATGTAGTACGTTAACATGGGCAATTTGTGGATAGCCACATCGACAATTGGCTAGAAGGAATATGTTAAAATTTTGCATAAAGGATTAGGATTATATTGGTTAAAATGAAAATTTTACAGTTGAATTAATATTGGTAAATTTGTTTAGTACTGAATTGAATACTTTTTTCAATCAAAATGTGATATCACGTGGTTTCGTATTTGTAGAGCACATATCCCAACATCTAAAATACATATCCATATTCTCATTTTGCGAATCATCCAAAATCTATGTTGAATTCGGAATGCACGTAGTGCATGCAAAAAATTAGACGAAATTTTTTTAAAATATCTAAACATATTGTATTTATGTCATTTCAGTCCTAAATCTTTGATAATTTGTCAATGTTGTCCTTTTCACTAATTTTGATTGAATAACGTTCACACAGAGGTTTAGTCAGTGCCTACAGCCAATGCAAACGCGAACAATTTTTTTTTAAAATTTTTTGTCCTTCTCTTTTTTTTTCCTACTTTCCTTTTCGCCGGTGGCTGTCTCGGGTGATAGCTAGAGAGGACTAGGCGAGGGTCGCCCTCTCTCAGTCTGGCAAGAGCCACTTCTCCCGCGATCGGTAAAGGTTGATGAGGGCTTGAAGGTTCTTGCCCAGTGACTAGTGAGGGTCGCCGAGCGCTCGACAACCGCCATAAAGGAGAAAGAAAGGAAAATAATAAATAAATAATTTAAAATAAAAAAATAAAAACTAGAAAAAATTGTCTAGGTAGGGTCGACTGCTGGTGTTCATGGTAGTGATTTCGGTTAAAAAAAATGGTTGGATGGACTACTTTGGCAAATTGTCAAAATGGTTAAGATTAAATTGGCCAAATTTATCTTTGACCTGTTTGGTTAAGTACAAAACTGAAGTGTTACTTGGTCCGTGCCTACTGGCCTTTCTACCTGCTGGATGGACCCTTATCGGACTGCCTATTCTCCCACGTATCTCTCTTCAAGGTGATAGTATACTCTTTCAAGTCAGGATCCCCCAGGATGCTGAGGTCTGGTATGGCCGAGAAGGGTTCTACTCAGAGGACCTGGCTTGCTTGCAATGCTACTACTCTTTTCTCCTTGGAAGGATACTTCATGTTATTGCTTCTGCTCTGTACTCACTTATTTCGAATATGTCTCAGTTGGGGGTCTGGTTGTATTGATGCATATCTCTCTATCTTTGACCTGTTCGGTTGTCTTGCCTGCCACCAGCCTTTCTTTTGTTGTCCCTTCTACTTTTGGCTGCTGTTTTGGCCTCCATTTCTGTTTATTTGGATAGACTCTTTTGGCCTTATGGCTCAGCCGCCTCCCTTGGCTTGTTTGTACTGGCTTGTAAGTTTACTTTCTGCTAGCGTGCCTTGCTCCTGCCCGGTGATTCCTCAGGTTCGTGCTGCTGCCTGGAAGAGGATCTTCACTTCTGCCATGGTGCTGATGCTCTGTCTACGACCTTATGGTCCTCTCCTGACATCTCCTATAATTTTCGCTCGGATGACTTCTACTGCTCAGTCTCACTCAACTTCCTGGAGACCTATTGCATCACCAGCGGATGATTTTGTGCTGCTGTCGCTGCCTCTGCGGCTTCTTTAAATCTGTTGCCTTTATCTTCTCTATGGCTAGTATGTTTGGCCTTGCTTAATGTATTTCTCATGTTAATACGCTAGCCTCAAGACTCCCCACATATAGTTTAGGCGGTCCGCTCTGCTTTGTATGAACTTAGACTGCCGTGCATAGGCCTTAGTTAGCATGGTTTATTCTGTGCCTGAATTTTTGCGACTAGATCACCGTTGAACCCATCATAGCACTCCGGGTGCTGTAGTTGGTTCATGATTTTTGTGTCCGGTTATACATGTATCTAGTTATTTTGGAAAGTCAATACAAACATACCTTACCCCCAAAAAAAAAATTGGCCAAATTAAAATATTTAAGTATGAATTGACACAAATGCAATATATTTAGAATTTTTTTGGTAATTTTCCAAAACAAGCATATATTTTAACAAATAAAGGTTTTAAGTTTGGTGATTCACCCTCAAATTTCACAATACTATACTTAAGGCTTCAATGTTTCATACAACAATAAAGTCTCTTTGCTTTAATTTCACCGATTCTCTTGTAATATATATGGCCTTAGGTCTACTTGATGTAAGTGTCTTCAAGGTCTAAATGATAAAATCATGAAGTAATTAACATTGGATGGTCAGACAAATGCACATGTATCATGTCGCCTAGGCCGCACACGACCTATCGCCTTAAAATGAGGTCGACATAGGAAAAAAAAAAAGTAGGGGGGGGGGGGGGGATAACTTTTCCTGATTTTTAAATTATGAAATTGAAAGTCACTCGTTCAATAATGCTACATGTTCCTCCAAATGATTATCGAGGCCCCATTCGCTTTTATTTAATTATTTTTAGATGCTAAGATAAAGCTAATCTCACTTTTTGAATAGTGATTAATTATGGAGAACGACTCTGTCTCCACAATAAATAATCACATAATCAAATGCCAATCCTGCGTTGATTTATTCAAAAAGATTTTGTCGTCTGATTTATGCCGGTTGAATGGCGACATAATTATTAGACAATGTTAATTCAATAATACCGAACAAAATTAATTAAAAAAAATAGTTTGATGACACCGAATCAACGGGAGAAGCATAAAAAAAGTTTTAAACTTATTACATTAGTGTCAATTCAATCCTAAACCTTTTACGTTGATGCCAATTAAGTTTTTAAATTTTTATTAATGCTAATTCAGTTCTAAAACCCAAATTCACGGTCCCAAACTCAAATTTTTAATAAAATATGGGCTTAAGCTATAAAATTTTTAATACGTCCAAAGGACGCTATCTCATTGGGATTTGCACCGGTTTCATCGAATAGTATGGCATCTTTGATTTCTTTATCGACGTGAAGTATAAATTACACCCATGATATTACTTTCCTTCCCCATTTTCTACTTTTCCCCCCTCTGTTTGATAGAATAAATTCATGCCAGCTCAATAGAGCATTCCGATTCCAAAGAACCCACTCAGCCCTCCATCACCTCCTACTTGGAGACAGAGACCAAGACTTACGCCCCCAGCTCATCTTAACTTGGGCAACCAATCCCTTCCTTGATTCTTAATTTAATCAAAACTTGCAATCATTTAGTGATTTTTTTTTAAGAAAAGAGAATTAAATGAGTGGACCTTGATATGCTTAGTCCCCACTCAGTCGTCCTCAATGATTTCCCACTGAAAAAAAGGAGGAAAATAAAGAAAAAGAGGGCACAAATATTGGAGACTTAAAAGCAAGAAAGTGGGTTTCAAAGAACCCTTTCTTTTCCCCCAACATGAACCAAATTGCAAGGAAGCAATAATGCTCCTTTGTCTCCTATCACCAATCTCATTGCATCTTTACTTAAAAACAAAAAAGAGTAAAAAGGAATATGCTGCCTTGGGAAGGGGTAGTGGAAACATCCTTCTAGAAAGACAACATCTTAAGATTATCGAAGGCAAAAAGGTTAAAGTTTATGTTCTTTGTTATCTTTTACTTTTTAGAAATGTTTGTGTCCCTCTAAGTTTCTAAACTTTATCACAGGATCAAGGATCGTCCAGAGCATTCGGGTCCGCTAAAAGATGCAAGTCCTTACATAATCTTAAACCAATTCAATCATAGATATCTCAATTACGCTATTTGAATCTAAAACATTTTTACGATTGTCAATCCTTCCGTTTAATTTTGACTAGAAATTGATGATGTGAATTCAGACTATCCTACGTGGCACGACCGATCCTAACGTGGACAACATTTGTAATTTTTTTATTATTATGATTTTTATTAATTTTTTATTCATTACATCTCCTTTTACCGTCAAGAGCCAATCTCAGCGACTCTTGTCAGCCCTTAACAGTTAAAAAAAGAAAGAAAAGAAAATGCAAAAAATTTGCAAAAGTTGTCCACTTCAACGCACGTGCCACATAGGAAGACGGTCATCTATGCCAGCAATTTTCAGTTAAAATTGATAAGAAGTATTGTATTAACAAGTCGTTAAAAGGTTTAGGACTAAATTGGCGCAATCGAAGGATTTAGGACTGGAACTTTTTAGAAAATCATCTCCATTGTGATTACAATTTTATCGATCAACCCATTCATTGGATGAGTGTATCCGTTATATCAGCACATCGCTCATAGTCAAAGGTATACCATACCGACTAAATGTGGGATCCAAACGATATACACACGATTATATAAATTATTTTAGTTGATACAGAATGGGATTTTTTTTTTAGTTAGTCTTTTTAAGTTTTCTTTGTTTTTGGGTGAATTTGATATAATAAATTATAAACCCCAAATTTGTCACTTCAACCATGTCATTGGAGTCAATCGCCATTTGTTTTAAAAATGGAGGGTGTCGACATAATTTGGGTTTAGCCAATCCGGTGCACACAAGCCAGTCTTCACCAACCAAACTCAAAGTCACATTACAGATTAGTTTGGTCAACGACCCGAGTTTGATCTTTTCGTTGGTTGTGAAAATTTGCGCATCCGTTGATGTTTCTTGGTTTGGACTCGACACTTCGCTCGAGTGCCACGTGGACGGTCAATCACTCTCTTGGAACGGAGTCAAAACTGGTTCTTATTTGACAAATCGCAATCTAAACTCCGTTTAGTTCATGAAAAATTTCTTTTTAATTTTTTTTGAATTATTTGATTCACAAAAAATAAACTAGTAAAAAAAATTCCTTCGATGAAAAAATATACGTTCAAAAGTGAGGAAAATAATTTTTTTTTCTTTTCTTCCTATACTCATTCATGTTCATTTTTTTAAAAATATTCTAAAAGAAATTATGAATTTTTTTAATGATATTTTCATTTATTTCTTTTTCCGCCGGTCGCCGAACACAAGTAAGGAGGGATAAGCCTCGCTGACCTCGGGTGAGGCTCCATCTCTTTAGATTCGGCAAGGTGGAGCTCGCCCGAGGCTGACGAGCTTGACCTCCCATGAGCAAGGCTCAAACCTCGGCTGCGGTTGATCACCGGTTAAAAGAAAGAAAGAAAAAACATATAAAAAGAAAAATAAAAATAATTAAAAGTGGTAATTTTCTCCAAAAAAAAATCAAATCAGATTTTCCATACCAAATGGTAGAAAAGAATTTTCTATTCATTTTCAAGTTGTAGCCAAACACTAGAAAATATTTTCCTTTTCATGAAAAATGACTTTCTTGAAAATATTTTCCTAAAATGTCTTAATTTTCGTGAAATAAATGGAGCCTAAGTATACCATTTGCTGATAATCGAGTGGTTTATAGGTCAACAATTCATAAAAAGAACCGACTCTATTATCATTTCAGGAAAGCCCAACTAAGTATTTAAATTGGTAAGTAAAATGAGATCACCTGAATATAAAGAGTATATAAGGTACGTTGTCGGGACTTTGACAAAACAAAAAGTGATGTAAGGCAACATTTCAACAATATTTTGATAGTTTACGAGTTTGGGTTAGGTATATTGCTGATATCGGGCTTCCAATTTACATTGCGATGCGTGCAAGTGTGATAGGCCCGTCCAGCAGTAGTGGGGCAGGCAAGATAAGTGTGACCTCACTGAACATTTTGCTATAGTATAGACAGTATGATGATATTCTTCATTATTTGATTAGATAGAAGGGCCGCATCGAATATTTAGGATTAACTTAAAAATATCACATCGAACGAATTAAAAAGCTAAAAAAACGACATCACACGTTATATCAAAATTTTGTGATTGCCAATGTCCTTTTCCCAATCTATCAACTCTAAACACTCTTTAGGGAATAGAAAAAGAAAAGAAAAAAAAGGTGTATGACTTCCTTGTCTTCTTTTTCCAAAGCTTCACTATTTCTGTTTACTATTACTCAAGTTTTGAGTGGTAAGTATCATTTTCTTTTCTTTTTTCTTTTTTCTTATTTCTCTCTCTCTCTCTTTTTTATAACCAAGATGTCCGGATCAGTTTGCGCGCACCTCGACTATTCATCGAGAGAGACCAGCACAATAACTCACTGCCATGAACCCCCATTTAAATCACATGCGCTTATCTAGGGAATCGAACCTGAAACCGGTGCACCTAACTATACAATTTCAAGTGCGCCCTAACCAACTGAGCTATCCATGGATGGGTTCTCTCCTTCTTGATTTCTCTATTTCAGATTTTTTTTTCCGCAAGGTCCCCTATAATTCATAATCTTTTTCCTTTTTGCCCTTTTCCTCCTCCTCGTCTCTTTCTCTATTCTCAACCATCCCATTTTATCTCGAGCCTAAGACAAGCCGGGGCCGGGCCGACGACATCACGAATCCGGGTTGCTCGGCCATGTGGTTAAGGCAAAAAGATGGAGAAATTTTAATTTACCATCTATTTTTTCTAGCTAACTTTCCCAATTTCTCGCCTTGGAGCGACAACATATGATCATATTTTGGACACGTGTCAGGACTTTAGCTTAGGTTTGCACATTACACAATTGTTAGGATTAAAATATCCATCTTAGCTCTTGTATCCACGGACCAGACAATGATAAACGTGTGTAGGTAGAGAAACTTTAATAATTTCATGTCATAGTCTCACGTAATGGTAGGCATAAGCTGGCTAAAACTATTGGTTGTTTTTAATTATGATTCACCATGGTGACGTATCGGATTTTTTTTTGGGCCTCCCATTGATGCATTTGGTGGGCTGAGTGAGACAATCAATATGGGCCGCTCACTCAAGTGGCCTCAGGCCCAAAGTCTAGACGGTCCATATGAAAAGAAACCTGTCAACTGAACTTTATTGCTTTGATCAACTAATTTTATGAAACTTGTTAAATTACAATTAAGTTCTATAACTTTTAAAAGGTACAATCAAATCCTAAAAATTATTAAATTGGTGCAATAAAACATTTTCTGCTGACTCCGTCTAATTTGACTAGCAAAAAATGCTAGCATGACTTTCTTATCATTTTCATTTTCCATTGGAAATAAATTAATTAAAGTACGAAATATAATACCATTGTAATTTCTTACCCCAAATCTCAATTGAATTTAGAGTAAACACAAAATAAAAATAAAAAAAACACAAAATGAAAAAAGAAAATCACAAGCGTGGCCTGTACTCAGCCCCTCAATGGTGGATGCCATCGCCGGAGATGATCGGTGGGGGTTGGTACGGCCTCAGCCATGGCCGAAATAAATTGCTTTTAAGATCAACGGGCACGCGAGACAACGCAACACCTGTCGTCAAGATCGATGGATCGCGACTCTCGCCCTGGCGGGGAAGTGCTTGATTAGGATGATGAAGTGGTCGCGACAACGCGATTCAAGGCTTTTAGCGCCCGAAGATCGGATTGGGAACCCAAGTACCATTTTCTGGAGAGATATGACTCTTAGAATCGCCCGTCACTTCGGCCTCCTCGTCATTGAACTTTGTCACGTTCGTTCAATTGCGTCGTTTAGGTTTTCTAGTGTGGGGGAAAATCTCATTCTGCAATGCTTCTCTATTTGGGATTTTTTTTTTTGGTATTTCTTGACTGGAATTAATGTCTTTTTTGTTCGTTCAAAGTGAGAAAGGAATGCCGGTTTATCTTCTCTATGCATCATCGATCATGTTCTGGTAAGCTTCCTGGGTTGGATTATATTGTGAGCAGTTCACATGGCTATTGTTTCGGGAACGTCGGCGAGGGTCACCGGCGACCTCCGCCGGTCTTTTCCGGCGAGGTGAGTGAGGCAACGGCCTCACACGGGTGAGGGGTGCAGGCACTTACCTATGATTTTATTTATTTAGTTTGTGTTTTCTGAAGTTTTTATTTTTGAATCTAATTGAATTAATATTTGGGGCAAAAAAATAGAATGCCGGACCAAAATGTAGAGGAGAAAAAAATAATATAAAAAATGTATCCGCATTTTTCATTAGTCAAATTAGACGAAGTTAACTGATTTTTTTTATAGAACCAATTTAATAAGTTTTAAGATTGAATTACACTTATTGGAAGTTTTGAGTCGCGCTTTCAAAATAAGTTTGAGCATTTTATCGGAGATATTTACATACTTTTAGAATTAAAAATTAAACTTTCGTTGTTTTTTTTGTTTTTTGTTTTTTGCATTGTGACGATTAATATACAAACGTAAATACGAAAAATATGAAAGGACTTTAACGACAACATCTTCCCCTTATAGGAAATACAACCATGTAAAGGTTTTTAGGTAAGCAATGTGGAACAATTGTTTCCCATGTATTCTATCTTCATATTGTCCCCCATGACTATTTTCTGAAGTTTGAAACTTATTATTATAGTATATACCATTGTTATTGTTAGGAGTAATGTCGGATGTTTTACTTAATTTAACGCAATGTCAAGTGATTCTCGCGATTGCCCATCCTAATATATTAAGATGAACTTAGTGTGAATAATGAATGAATGAATGAATGTTTGTTTTTCTGTCTCATACTCTCTTCTTATGTTTCATTGTCACCGAACATAACGACACGATTTAGATTCATTACGTATACACATTACATGAAGAGGATTTGAATAGTAGAAAGGTTATGTTGCCACTCGAGGATTTTCTAAAACTTCTGATTATTCTCTTAGGTTCCGTTTACTTTGCCAAATATAAAGGATTTGGATATAATTTTCTTGAAAATGCTCTCTTGTATAACTTTTAAATAATTGGTCAGCAAAAAATATTTTCATTATCTATAGATATTTTCTTTTGTGGACAATGACAGATATATTTTTTTCCATTTATTTTTGTAGGCGTTACAATGTTTAGCGATCATTTTTGGAAAATATTTCTCAGTACATTCATTTTTCGTGAAATAAAGACGCCTTTAATAAAACCTTCATCTATCTCCTTTGCCATTATGGATATCTCGACTGATCTAGGGTCAGTGATTATGATACTTTCTTATGGATGCATGCAAACCGCCTCCTCCGCAAGACCAAGCGGGTAAAATATAGTCGCACATGAAAACTCGACTAATCTAGAAGTACCCTTTTTTTTGTTATTAATATGTGGTCATTATTAATTATATAGATATACACAGACATCATTGTCATTTTTTTGGGTCGGCTAAACACAGACATTATTGTCATTTTGCCATCGAACACCCGAGATGGAAAATACTTTAAGTTCCTTTTAATCAATCACTTTATTTATATTTTACAAAAGTGCTCCTACGTACTTTCTAAGTGTTTTGGTGAGTCGGATCAAACTCTGAATAGGATAACTTTTATCTTATCTGAAGTTTGGAGCGATAGAAATCCAGATATGATTGGATATAATCTGGATATAGCCTAGAAAAAAAAATCCAACCTAAAAAGTGGGATAGACCCCTAAATAGGATATGCGAACAAAAAATAGGATATGCGGCATCTTGAAAATAAGAATAAAAAATTATGTGTTCTTTCTCCAATTCTATGCACGCTCTTCTTTCTTTTTGCCCAACACCACCATCATAAGGCTCCAATGGTCGTGTTGGGTTTTCTAGATTCATAAAATGCAGCGGAATAAAACCTCTGAGCAGGATCCATGTGTATATCGAAATCAAAATAGGTTCAAGTCGTATCTTTTGCGGTCAGTGATGAATTGATAGTCGGTTGTGTCTGGATTAACGCCCTAAGTATTGCGTCTCTACCGAAATCCACACACATGAATTGAGTTCTCCAACGATCCAAGTGCTAGCTTTCAGATCTTCGAGTGCCTCTCGCAATTGCCTTGAACAAAGAATTATTCTCTATTTTTCTCCTTCGGGATAATGCTAACCCCCAGTTTGAGGCGTCTCTAGGGTTATTACTCGTAACCTTACATTTCACAGTTTGAGCCCCACAACGTTATCTAAACCGTCCACTCAATTGTGCGTTTAATCGTTATTTCATAACTCACACGATCGCGTAGATATTGATAATAGAAGAATAAATTAAACTCTACTTCTTAAGTAGATCAAGGAGCAGATAAAATATTAAATAAGTTCGCTATTGTATGTAACCCTGTAGGTTCGTTAGACATTAGCAGTGTGCCCAAAACTCTTTTGGCTCACAAGTCATAAGCGGTCTCTAACAAGACATTATGACTACCTAAGTATAGTGAATGTCGATTTTCCGACACAACCTAATCCACTACTAATATTAGAGTATCAATCTTAATTGGTTCTTAGGGAAGACCACTAACAATCTCCCACTTGTAAGAACCAATTATACAAACTAAATCCCTTTGTCACTTGATATCCGAGTTAAGCATAAGGCAGGACAAGTGTCATCCTTATATAGCTCAAACTCATTTTCTCGATATCGCAATTAGACTGTTAAACCAAGTAGTTGACTCTTTAACTCACTTGAGCATGGCCATGCATTTCACTGTCTCAACTCTTCGGGAGGCCATGATATCATACTCTTGTTATATGAGAGGGACAAATCCCATTTTGTCTACTCACATCCCTCAGCACGATTCATGAAATGCCGGCCATTGCCTTTATAATCACCAATTATTGCTGATGTTTGGTGATGTTAAAGCATGCCAATCCACACTTAGGAAACCACGGCAGACTCAGGTTAAAGGACTATACTCTATAACTGTGATGAGAAATACTGATGATATCATATAACAATTCTATAGTATCCTCATAGCGGGTCTATCCAATACAATGTTTTCCAACATGTATTCCACGTGATCGACTTTATATCTCTATATTTATAACTCGTGAAACTTGGTTATCGGTTGACTCACATACTAGTCTCAAACACCATTGGCGTCCCAATGCACAATGATAATTGACTAGGAACATTTAGAATATTAATATCCACTCTATTAATAGAGTTTCACGATCAAATCCCTTATTCGATTATCTATTAAGGATATTCAATATTCAGGGGACTAAGACTTCGCATTTAATCATATACTCAAATTAAATTGAAATTAAATATAACATATATTTTATAAATGAACAATGAAAATGTATATTACATCTACTCCCACTCACATCAAGACTAATCACTAATGTGTCTAAGCCCTAAAGTATTATAATGACACTCATGCTTAGATTGTGGAAGAGCCTTCGTCAACGGATTAGCTACATTTAACTCCGTTGTGACTTTGCACTTTTTGACATTACCCTTTTCAATGAATTCTCAAATGAAGTGATACTTCTTGAGTATGTGTTTGGTTTTTTGGTGAGACCTAGGCTCTTTAGCCAAAGTTATGGCCCCATTGTTGTCATAATAGAGGTATACTGGATTCGAACAAGTGAGATTGATTCCCAGTTCTTCTATGAACTTTTGAATCCATACAGCTTCCTTTGATACTTCTGAAGCAGGAATATACTTAGCTTCGGTCGTAGAATCTATAATAGTGTCCTGCTTGGAACTCTTCCAGCACACTGCTCCACCATTCACGCAAAAAACAAACCTTAACGACAATCGAAGGTCGTCTTTGTTGGTTTGAAAATTAGCATAAGTGTAACCACTTACAGTGATTTGCTCCTCACCTCCATAGACTAAGAATAAATCCTTAGTTCTTCTCAAATACTAAAGGATATTTTTGACAGTTATCCGTGAGTTTCTCCTAGATCTGACTGGTATCTGCTTGTCATGCTCAATGCATAAGAAATGTCAGGACGAGTGCACAACATGACATACATGATGGATCCTACGGCTGATGCATAAGGAGTCTTACTCATGCGGTCTCGCTCGCCTTGTGTTGAAGGACATTAATTCTTGCTAAGACTTATGCCATGTGACATTGAAAGAAAACCTTTTTTGGAATCTTGCATATTAAACCTATTGATGACTTTGTCAATATATGTACTTTGACTCAGTCCAATAAGTCTATTTGATCTATATCTATAGATCTTGATCCCTAAGATATAGATTGCCTTCATGGAGAAACTTTTTCCTAGCCATGTCTTAACTGACTGAAGCATAGAAATGTCGTTTCCAATGAGCAGTATGTCATCCACATACAACACTAGAAATACAATTGCGCTCCCACTAGACTTCTTGTATACACAAGCTTCTTCTTTGTTTCTGATGAAGCCAAACTCTTTGATAGTTTCATTGAAACGAATATTCCAGTTCCGTGATGCTTGCTTCAATCCATAGATAGAACGTTGAAGCTTGCATATCTTCTCAGCGTTGTCTGGTGATGTAAAGCAATCAAGTTGTGTCATATGTACATCTTCTTCTAGGTTTCCATTAAGGAAAGCTGTCTTTACATCCATTTTCCATATCTCATAGTCATAATATGTAGCAAACGCTAGGATAATCCGAATGGACTTAAGCATGGTCACTAGTGAAAAGGTCTCGTCATAGTTAATACCATAAATTTGTTTGAAATCTTTAGCTACCAGCCATGTTTTATGGATGTGAATCTTTCCATTCATATCAGTTTTCTTTTTGAAAACCCACTTTCACCCTATAGGTTTGACACCTTCAGATAGATCAATCAAAGTCCAAACTTTGTTTTGATATATTGAGTCCATTTCAAATTTCATGGCCCGATGTGTAGGCCATAGGTTCATCATTTTCTATTAATAATAGATGACGATGTTCTGTGAAATGAAAGCAATATCTCATAGGCTCACGATGTGTTCTTTCAGACCTACGAACCATATGTGCCACTAGAGTAGACTCTACGACTCTCCGTAGATCTAATTGAGGTTCCTCATGAATTGGAACACTCTCTTGTGGCATAATAACTTCTTCGAGATTTACCTTACTCCCATTGGTTCATTTATTAAGAAACTCTTTATCTAAAAAGACACCATTTCGAGCAACAAACACTTTGTTCTCTGATCGGTTGTAAAAGTAATAACTTTTCGTTTCATTAGGATATCCCACAAAGAAGTATTTATCAGATTTGAGCCCAATGTTATAAGAAAGTAAACGTTTTACATAAGCTTCGTAGCCCCAAATCTTTAGAAAAGACATATTAGGGACTTTTTCTATTCACATCTCATATGGTGTCTTCTCTACAGCTTTTGATGGAATTCTATTTAGTGTGAACGCAGCTGTCTCGAGTACATATCCCCAGAAAGATAATGGAAGATCTGAATGACTTATCATTAATTGAACCATGTCTAACAAAGTTCGATTTCTCCTCTCAGAGATACCATTCCACTATGGTGTTCCAGGGGGAGTAAACTGTGAAACAATTCGACATTCCTTGAGATGATCATTAAACTATTGGCTTAGATATTCTCCTCCTCAATTGGATCGAAGAGCCTTAATATTCTTGTCAAGTTGATTTTGTACTTCATTTTGAAATTTCTTGAACTTTTCAAAGAACTCAGATTTTGTTTCATTAAATAAAAATGTCCATATTTACTGCAATCATTAGTAAATGTAATGAAATACTAATAACCTCCTATGGCTGTAAAACTTAGTGGTCCACATATATCAGTATGTATAATGGCTAACAATTCTGTAATGACCTGAACCTCCTAACCTCCAGTTCCGCCATCGACCCAAAGCCAAGCTGTCGTATCTTCTAATTAAAAAAAAATGTTCCCACAACGTTGGTTAGCAAATAACTAGCAAAAAAATCACCCAAAAGAATTGCCCCTAACCTAGGACTAGGCTTTTTTTTTCTTCATTTATTGAATTATAAATTATAACACAAACGAAATCAAATGACAATTTTGATTATGTTAGCACATAGTTGGTTTCACTTAACCAAAAATAAGTTTTAGCACAAATCATCAAGTATATGAACCAAGGCATGGCATATTCTATAAGCAATGCATGAGTGCATGAATTAATGAATGAGGCATTTTCAACACAGCACAATCACCCGTCAACCCGCGATTGATCTATCATTTGCTTACACTCCGTTTCTCATTTCCTCTACTCCGGGGCATCACGTTTATGCTATCCCCGCTCTGGGGCTCCTTGAATATCCGTATAGCATACCTCGCACCCAACTCATGGTGCCACATACTCATTTCAACCACATTCATGATGCTCAAATGATGTGCTATGACATGTCACAATGGTAAGCATCAAGAAACAATCCCCTCACGTGCTTTGCCAAGCAACATGTTCAAGTAAATCAAGACAATCTATCACATGGACCATGATACCAACAAGATAAGCAGGAAAACCAACCATTCCACTTAATCATTATGAAAGCTTATACTGAATTTACATATGAGAACTATCCTGGTTATTTTCCACGCCTTAGCACTCACTGTGACATTCTGATTTCCAGTCAATTTCAGACTCATTAATGAGAAATGAATCTAGAGATGTATTTCAGTTATATCTCGCTCGATTTTGATCAATTCGAGTAGACTGACAAAAAGGAAAAAGCTAACGCGAGACAAGGTACGTGGACCTAGGGAATTCGGATAAAAAATGACGCTTTGACCATAAGGATTGTCGAGGGAATATTTAGAACCACAAAAGGCCGATCCAAGAACGATTAGGGAATGCCTTGTGAGTGTCATACGGTTGGAGTGCGGGTGATGTCGCTTAACCAACGTATGATTTACAAAATTTTTCCTAAATCAGACAGTGACGATCGAAACCAAAAGTACTAGTGATAAACCCTCACAATTACATGACAACTAGAGCCGCCATGAATTGACGAGCCTTAAATGTGATGAGAATCACAGGGTCGATATGCTTAAAGTTTGCAAAAGCCATCCGTCAGTTCGGGATAGGTTGGAACCACGTCTATTAGAGAAAACCATCAGAAATGAGTCTTGAAAAATTTGAAATGGAGAATCAAGAGTTCCAACGTTATTCGGATTGGCCGTCGCCCTATCGAAGAGTTTTGGAGCAAGAAAAACGACGTTCTGAACGTTGGGGGATAAAAGTATCCTTTTGCCCATCAAGCTTAAAGTCTTGCCCATGCATTTGAAGAAGGGAATTTTGGACTTTGAACCCCTCAAGGCTGCCAAAAATTAGGATGAATATGGGCCATTAGATCAAGCTTGATTGACATGAGGGACAAGTGTCAATGGATGGGCAAAAGAGTGGTCAAATCCATTATGCCATACCTACCATTCAACCCATTGACCCAAGCTTAGATATATAGTCTTTTGCTCTCTCTCCTCACCTCATTTGGCCAGCCATACTCCCTTAAGAACCACCGAAAACCATCTTCTTCTTCCCTCTTCATTCTGCCCGACGCCGACCAGATTTGCCGCCTCCCTTTGTCCAGTCGACAACCTTTTTCGGCTACCGCCTGACCACCGGCCGACTATAACAACCTAGTTCAATGTCTTGCTGACCTCCTCGAAGTGGAAGCGAGCCATTTGGACCACCGAGGAGCTCCGGCCAAGGATTTTTCCGGAAGCCGATAGAATCAAGCTCAACCTGAGGTAGGTCTGGTTTCTAACCCTTTTGAAGGCCGAAATGTTAGAGTTTTGAGGTGAAATTTTATGGAGGTCTAGAGGACATCTGTATAAATCTGCAGTAAAAAGTTAGGAGTGATTTGATGAATTTAGAGTTGATTTAGGGCTAGTTGTGCTCGGTTTGCACAGAACCGAGAAGAACCGGCTCGGTTCTGTGCAAGGCCGAGGCTGTTGGGCTGATGATGATTGGATTATAGGACTTAAATTAGTGATTAAGATATGTTAAGATGATGAGGGTTTTGCTATGGAGGATTATGGTTCATGAATTGAGGATTTGGACAAAGAAATTAACTAATTGATTGAAATTCCTAGGTTGCGCGGTGAGGTTTGTCACCGAGATTGTAAGGATCCAAGAAGTGAATTTTGGTGTTATCAAACGCAAGGTAAGAGAATCCTAAACTTAGGATAGGAAGATTGGACTCGATTGGGCGAGTCAAGTAATAAATTGAATGATTTGTGAGAGTTTTCAAGAGGATTGTTTTTGGAATGTCCTAAGATTGTATAGGGTTTATGTGTGCCATTGTTTGTGCTTGAATTATCCGCCATGTATGTGTTTCACTTGATTGCCTTGCATGCCATGAGTTTTTGAATTGTGCTTGAATTGCACATGTCGTATGGAAAACGAATTGAAAATCATGGCATGAGCATGACATGGCGGCCCTGAGGCGTACGAGACGCGAGGCGGGAGATGGATACCCTGATGAGATGTAATCGCGGGGTGGAGTTGATAATGTGTGGTGCCCTGATGCGATCTAATCACGGGATTGAGATGACCACGGTCCTGATGCGAATTATTTGCGGGACGGAGGTATGTAGTGATGATATTGGCTTGAAGATTCATTGGAACCTGATGCGTTTACGCGGGTTGTTAATGACGGTCTGATGTGTTTACGCGGACCGAGCCTGATGCGATCTAATCGCGGGCTGGAGGATGAGGCAGGCAGGAAGAGGTTGTTGTGGTGAAATGGCAAGATGAGGTGTGCATGATCATTTGAGTGTGACATGGTATCATAGTTGAATGCCCATCATTTGTGTGTCACTATCTTATTTGTATGTGCCTGTATGCCTATGAGTTTGGAATTTTGGGATAGATGACTGCCTGCGTGGACAATCAGCCTAATATAGGGTTATGACTCTTCTACTGAGATATGTATCTCACTCCTTTGCAGACCCCTATTTTTACAGATCCTAGGCCTTAGCCATGTGGCCTATTCATTTTGGGGATCCCAAGGAGATGACGGCATATTTGACGAGTTTCCGGATAGGTAGGGGAATATTTATGTGAGAAAGTGTACGGTTGTATGGGTCGACGAAGGTAGCCCGGATTGAAAGCCTCATAGGTTCGATGCATGGTTTAAGAAGGTCGGAGACGAGTCGATTAGGCTGCTGAAGCCCCACGAAGTACCCCAGGGAGTTATCCCTGATTGGTGCCAGACCGCCGGGGAGCAGGAGCTACCAGAAGGGTCTGTAGTTGGGTTAGGAATTGTGACATTCTGATTTTCAATCAACTTCAGACTCTGTAATGAGAAGTTTATTTATATCAAGGGATGTATTTCAGTTGTATTCCACTCAAATCTGATCAATTTGAGCAGACTGACCAAAGGGGAAAGACTAACGCAAGACGAGATACGTGGACCTAGGCAACTCGAATAGGAAATGACGCTTTGACCATAAGGATTGTCGATGGGATATTTAGGACCGCAAAAAGGCTGATCTAAGAACGATTAAGGATTACCATGCGAGCGTCGTGCGGTTGGAGCGCGGGTGATGCCGCTTAACCAACGTACGATTTGCAAAATTATCATAAATCGGACTGTGACGATCGAGACCACAGGGACTAGTGATAAGCCCTCACGATTACATGACAACCAAGGCCGCCATGAATTTACGAGCTCTAAACGTGACGAGAATCACGGGGTCGATACGCGTATAGTCTGCAGAAGCCGCTCGTCGGTTCGAAATAGGCTGGAATCACGTCTGGTAGAAGGAACGATCAGAATTGAGTCCTGAAAAGTTTGAAAAAGGAAAATCAAGAATTCTAACGTCATTTGGATTGGCCATCGCCCTATCGAAGAAGTCAGAAACGAGAAAAATGACGTTCCGAACATCGGAGGTAAAAGACCAAAATGCCCCTCAGGCTTAGGACTTTATCTTTATAATTGAAGGAAGGGCAAAATGGACATTTCTCCTCCCCCAAGCTGCTGCAAATTGAAGAGCAATTGATGGCCATTGGATGCCCTTGAGAAGAACAATGGACAAGTGTCAAGCATCCAAGGGTAGTAGATCATTTCATCAATTAATGCCCACCTACCAATCACCTCAATTAATTTAAATTTTTTTGGGATAATAAATAGCTCTCTCTCTCTCTCCTCAAACCCCCCCATTCGGTCATTTTTGTTCCCCCAAAGACCAGACCAAGCTTCTTCTTCTTCTTCTTCTTCTCCAGTTTCTGCTCCACCCGACCCCGCCGGCCGCCGCCGACCGCCGCCGTTCGATCCGTACGACCGCCACCTCCGACCATTCCCTGATGCCGGACGACTACCCAGACGTAGCTCCACGTCTTGCCGACGTCCTCCAACTAGAATCAGGTCATTTGGAGCTCTGAGGAATTCGGGGCAAGCATTCTCCTACAGGTCGACGAAATCTGTTCCAGTTTGAGGTAGGTTCGGTTCTGAACCCTTTAGACAGCCGAAAACTTGGAATATTTGGCTCAAATTTTGTGGAGATCAAGTAGACATATAGATGGTTCTGTGGTAAAAATTTGGGATTTATTTGATAAGTTTTTGACCATGAACAACCCTTGTACATTATGCCCAGAATCTGCCGGTATTCTGTGTGTGAGTGCTCCGGCGACTTCTGACGACTTTCCGGCAACCGCACGACTTGAAACTCACGGTGAGACTTTCAAACTCTTAGGTAGACATTATAAGAGGTAGAATGGTGTATATTTGATGGATTTGAGATAGATTAAGGCCGGTTGGACCCGACATGAACAGAACCGAATGGAACCGGTTCAATGCTGGACCAAACCAGTTCTGTGGAGGGCTAAATAGGCTGGGATTGTGTTGTAATTTGGTGTGTATGATGTGTTGTGATGATGAGGAGTATCTAATGGATGATTTGGATGGATGAATGGAGGGATTGAACTTGAAATTTGACAAAATCGATTAATTATCCTAGGTTGCGCGACGGATTGACCTTGGACTTGAGTTGGCCGAACCGTAGGAGGTACAAGGAGGAGTAATTTGCGTTATTAAACGGAGGTAAGGAATTTCCTAAATCGAGGCTAGGGGGATTGGACTCGATTGGGTAAGTTGAGGGCCGAACGGAACGATTTATGAGAAAATCCTCGCATGTAATAGCTTGATGCGCCCTTGGATATTATAGAATGATTGTTTGACCTAGCCTATGTGTGAATGGTCTGAGTGCCTGAGTACTATTGAATTGAATTGCATGCCACGAAATTTATTAAACATATTATCATGCGCATTGGCCATTGGTTATGAAATTTGATTTTTAAAAATCAAGTTAATTGATATGATGTGGCATGAGACATGATTGTGACATTGCATGGCATGGCCTTGAGGCGTATGAGACACGGGGCGGAGGTTGAGACCCTGATGCGACGAGGTCTCGGGGTGGATTATGAAAAGGTGGCGCCCTGATGCGACGGAGTCACGGGGTTGAGATAGCCACAGTCCTAATGCGATATAATTGCGGGATAGAATACGAGCTCAAAGACTCTGTCTGGAAATTGAACCGGGGCCTGATGCGTTTACGCGGGCCGGGCCTGATGCGATCTAATCGCGGGCTAGAGAATGAGGTATACAGAGGTTGATTGGTGTGGTGAAGTGACAGGCCGAGCATATACGTGCAACTGTGTGTGACATGAGAATATAAATGCATGCCTGTCCTCTATGCATTATTGTTTATTGAATTATGACTGTCATGTCTGCGTGAGTTTATGAGTTGGATAGGTTGAGTGACTTGACTGCCTGAGTGGACGGTCAACCTGACCTAGGGTTAGGTTTTTCTTACTGAGATGTGTATCTCACCCCTTTTGGGGAAATTCTACTTTACAGATCCTAGGCAATAGCAATGTGGCCTATCAGATTCGGAGACCCACAGGAGATGACGACGTATTACGATGAGTTCCTCGATGGGCAGGGTAATATATACATAAGGAAATGTACAGTAGTTTGGGTAGATGAGGGCGACCCTGACTGGAAGCCTCATCGATTTGAGGCTTGGTTTAGACAGGACAGGGATAGGAAGGTCGGGCCGCTGATGCCCCATGAGGTTCCAGAGGGTGTCATACCTCCTTGGTGTCAGACGATAGCAGACCAGGAGTTTCCCGAGGGCTCAGTGATTGGTTCGAGGAACAGCCCGGAGCGGACGCTGACAACTGAGTTTCCCGTGCCACCACCAGAGGATGAGGTCATCGTGGTGGAGCCGTCCGAGAGAGATCCATCCGAGCTGGACCAGGAGGCGACCGTGGAGGGAGACCGGGCTGAGCAGTCGTAGGAAGCGACCATGGAAGACTCTGTGGAGGTTCCATCAGAGACTTTCTCCGAGTACGAGCCGTCAAAGGAGAGAGAGGACACCGGAGATTCCAGCAGTTCTTCCTAGGCGACTTCGGATGATGACCTGACTTTTTGACTGGCGACCTGATCCCCTTTCCCTAGTGGATTTTGTGGACATCCTTTGACATGTTTACCCGTCGCCTTGGTGTATAGCGATTTGTAGTAGATATGACCAGTTGATGTTGATGTACGAGCTTTTGATGCTATCCAGTCCTGCTTAGTCTCGGGATATATATACATTCATGTGGTACAGGGAGTTGTTGGGAAACGCTTCCGTGTGCTTAATGTAAATTATTTCATCTTTCGATCTTTCTTTATATATAAGTGGATCCTTGGGACCGTCGAGAGATTGTTGTGGTTTTGCTTGCAGGAATGATTGCGTGCTCGCGATGGGGCGCGGGGCGTGATAGGAATGGACCGGAGAAGACCCCGACCTTGGAGTTCACTGAGGACGAGTTGATTGTTGTGGAGGCTACCGAGGAGGATCTTGCCGAGCCGTCGCATGAGGAGACTATGGAGGATTCCATCAAGGTTCGTTCCGAGTATGAGCTGATAGAGGATGCAAAGGATATAGGGGATCCCAGCAGCTCATCTTAAGTGTTCTAGTTTATTGGCTCGATCTTATGATGACGACCCCCGACCATTGCTATTTTGGGTGTCGATGATGGTCATACCTTTTGATGTGCTTACCCCGTCGCTCTTGCCTAGCAGATTGTAGTAGTCGGAATTTGTATGAACAGTAAGTTATAACTTATGACATTTATTATGCTATCCAGGTCCCACTTAACTTATATTTTGTACGGAAATTTATTTGAGTACCGCTTCCGGATGCTTAATGTATATATATTATCTCTCGACTTGTTTGTGGATCTTGGGACCACGAGAGATGTGTTGTTTGCTTGCAGGGATGTTCACGTGCTTGACAGGTTCGGGGCGTGACACTCACTCTCTTTGGTAGCCTAACTTGATAACCATGACACACAATACGATGATGTGTCTTGGGCAAATGAATAAGTTCATCATGTTTTATGGCCATATAATAAGATCACTTCATCACACTTGCTATCAGGCAACATGGTCAATACATTACATGATCTCATTCCGAAATTGCACATTGTCCGATTCTGGTCACTACAAAAAATCCCTATATGTTGGCTTAAAACCTTGTTGCATTTATTAAGGCACCATGGTATAGACTCCCAAGGCATAAAACTTTCATTATGGATACATCATGGATAGGATATGCAAAAATAGCATTTCCTTCAAAATTGTTCATCAGGCAGAAAAGTTCAGTTTTGAGCAATTACGGAAGTCATCACATTTACAATAGAAAATGAGCTTCCAAAATACCAAATTTCAGTATGATGTATCTAAAATATTGGTAAGCAATGTGTGAAGAAATCGTTAGTGTACTCCATTTAGAACAATTGCAGTAATTCATGGAGTCTAGAGGACATCTGACCTTCGGAAAAGCTATAGCAACTTCACAGAAATAGAATTGTTTCCTACGCTTAACAAGTACATAAAAATTTGAAAATTTTATATGTTGTGGTTCAAGAAGTCCTTTTAAACTTTTATGAAGAAAAGTTGATCCATTTCGATTTTCCAAAATTGTTAGAAAATCACGAACTGACAGAGGTCGCAACTAAACTCACCCGAAACAGACAAATTGAGCGGTTCTAAATGAATTAAAAATATCGATTCAATCCCAAAAATTATGAAATTAAATTATGTTATGGCCAAGGATGTTATGAACAATTTTCATGAATGAAGGTTGATCAGATGGTCGACACACCGAGGTCTGCAAAATTTAAATCCTAGCAGACCCAATGCAGATCCGAAAACATCACTCTGTTTCTCACTCCAATACGACTCGAAACCAATCTCTGCACTAAAATTTATTTAAAAGGACTAGAGAACAAAAGTTTAGATGTTATTTCTTTGTATCTAGCTCTCTAATTAGTAGTTTTCCCTACTCAACTACACATCAATCGTCTCACCGTTTGTGTTTTAAGTAGCAAACTCCTAACCGAACTCTCTATGATTAGGATCTACTTGGTTATCTCCCTTGTTCACCGAGCGAATAGAACTAAATCTGAATTAATGTCCCATAATCTACAAGTATTATAACTACATGAGACCATTGGGTGAGTTTCTTGCCTTGGTTCGGAATGTGCAAATACCAATCGAGTATCTTCCGTCCGTGTTGCCGTTGAACAGCCGCGGATCGCCTCCGTGAGCTTGCTAGTCATCGAGTGAGTTAGTGGGGTGAAAGGACGAAGAGGGAGATGACGAGGCAAAAAGTTCCTTCTCATTCCGCTCGCAAGTATATATAGGTGTTAGGAAGAGTAGAGACCAAATCTTGGTGACAAATGGCAAATTGCATGCAGAAATGCTGGTTGGAACTCGCCACTTGTCATTAATTCGTGGGTCTATGCCTTTCCACATTCCTTCTTAATACACGTGTTGGCCATCCATTAAACGCCACTTGTAGTTAATTGCTTAGGCACGCCTATTAAGCCCTCTTAAAACACGCCATTTACCCTAGGTCATTAAGCCCACGTTTTCCAATACTCCTCTCCCTATCCCTACATGCCACTTGTTTTAGGTATGGGGGTTTGCATATTCTCAACATTTTTTCCCCTTCCTTTAACACTACTTGTCCAATCCTACTCTTTTCTCACGCCATTTTTTCCAAATCCACGTGCGCCCTTTCATTCCCCTATGCGCGCCTTATCTAAGAGTTAATTATGGCTCTTTATTCACATTTACTTCACTGCTTCTCACCTACCTACGTGCATGCATGCATTCCTCATTGAGTCTCGTGAGACCTAATTACATGCCTAATAAGGCCACAAGAAAATTAAATGCATGCCCAAAGCCTCAAGAGCCATTTAATGCTCTTTAATCATATTTCCTCCAAGCTTTTACACGCCCACTAGAGCTTCGTGATATTAAATGTACGTGGGAATCGAAGACAAGCATTAATGCTCTCCATTTAAATCTCAACCAATCACAACATGTGCTCTTTTAATTCCTTATGCATGCTTTCTCTTTCTAAGCATTAATTGTGGCTCTTAACTCATATTTTGTACAAGGCTTTTCACCTACCCAGGCGCACCTAATTTCATGCATGCCTCATAGAGTTGTGTGAAACTTAAATGCATGCCTAACGGGCTACAAGGAAATTAAATGTATATGCAATTCCAAGAGCCATTAATGTTCTCCATCAAAATTTCCCTAAAACTCTTCATATATCTTCCTTATTAGGCATGTGCATTGATTGAAGAGAAGGCCCATTTATGGCTGATTCATCTATAAATGGTCTTTTCCATTTTCCTAAGCATATTCTTTCTACACGCTAATTAATGCTCTTTGTTCATTTCCTTTCATGGCTCTTCATCTATCCACGAGCACATGTCGCGGACGCCTATTGAGATTCACGACACTTAAAGGCTCGCCTAAGTCCCAAGAGAATTGATTTTTGCCCTCTCTACTCACATTATGTCCAAGGCTCACTCCTGTTTACACTGACAATTTTTTCATCCCCTTTTTTGGTAATTGGAGTTCATTTTCAAATTCCTCATTGTCTTACGATCACGTGAGAGAAAACGAAGCTCATCGGACTCCGGATGACTTCGAATTAGCCGTTTTACTTTTGACGTGCGCTGAAACTCGAAAACGCGAGCTCTTAGGACATGGGCGTTTTTCATTAAATCCACTTTGTATTGAGGGTCGACGAAGCTCTTTTACTAGCCATATATGATAAAAGATTGTAACAACATCTCATAATCTCTTAATCTTCTTGAATTTGAAATTTAGTCACATGTCCACATATTGTTAATAACTTCCAAATCAATTCTCTTGGATACCAATGAACTGATTAGGATCTTGAATCACTTCTCTTAAACTTATCGATGACTATTCTTGCAAGATGAAACTTGTGTAATTCAAGATGTCTATCGATCACACATTGATTCTTTATCCATAAAATTGAGGTATAACTAATGTCCTGAGGTTCTCGACCAATTGTTTTTAACTTGACAACCACGAACCAATCCATTTCCATTTAGTTGCCTTATAAGTGAGCTTTCAAATTTGTATCTAATTTCCTCTACCGCTTAAAGGTCGCTGGAATTGGGGTGTTACAAATTCTTTTGCCATCTCACTTTGATTAGTAAAAGGACCTTTTGTCATTTTGCGAAGTAAACAATACTCACACTTATCATATGATTCAAAATTAAATGAATTTAATAGTCCATCGCTATGTAGCTTGTGAATTCTTTTCTTATTTACATGACCTAATGGACAACGCCATAGGTAGGTCGGATTCAAATCATTAGATTTAAACCTTTTTGTATTTATATTATAGAAAGACACATTAAGATTTAGAACATATATCCCATCTAAATTATGGGCACCACCATAAAACAATCTATTAAGATAAAATGAAAAACTATTGTTTTTTTATATCAAAACAGAAATCGTCCTTGTCCAAACAAGAAACAGAAATAACATTCCTGCGTATAGCAAGTACATAGTAGTAATTATTCAATTCTAAAACTATGCTAAAAGGTAAAGTTACATCATATGTTCCTACGACTAATGCAACAACTCTTGTTCCATTTCCAACGCGTAGTTCCACTTCACCTTTTGCTAGTGTTCTACTTCGGTTCAGTCCCTTCACATTCATACAAATGTGAGTACCACAACCTGTATCAAATACCCATGGAGTAGAACAATTAGTATCATTTACTTCTATTACATAAATACCTGAAGTGGAAGTCTCACTTTCATTCTTCTTCAGATCCACCAAATATTTTTTTTCAATTCCTCTTTCAGTGTCCTTTGTTGCCACAATGGAAGCAGACAACATTAGTAATTAGACCCATTTTGGTCTTAGATTTGAGTTTAGGCTTAGTACCCTTGCCCTTACCCTTGATGATGTCTGGCTTCTTAAAGCCTTTCCTCTTTTGAACCATGAGAACATTAAGGGCAAGGTCCCTCTTGATATTCTACTTAGCAGTTTTGGGCATCCCATGCAATTCAGTCAAAGTCTTATTTAGATTATGCATGTTATAGTTCATAACAAACGTGTCATAATCATGAGGTAGTAACTGAAGAATAATGTCAGTATGTCAGTAGCTAACTCTTGACTAATGGGAGAGCCCGGTCGCTCTAGATTTTCAATATGACCTATCATCTTTATGACATGCGGGCTAACTGAGCTCCCACTTGCTTGCTTGCACTCAATTAAGGCCTTTATTGTCTGGTACCTTTCAGTGCGTACCCGTTCCTAAAATAGATTTTTCAGGTTCTCTCGATCATATCGCAGGCTTCTACGTTCTCAAACTGCTTTTGAAGGTCTGAGTTTATGATAGCTAGCATTAGACATGATACATCCAATGCATCATCTTTATGCTTCTGGTAAGCATTTCTTTTAGCACGAGGAGCATTGAAAGTAGGTGGCTTCTTGGGGAGTGGTTTCTCCAGGACATAATTATTTTTCTCCTGCTTGAGGACAATTCTCAAGTGTTTTTACCAGTTCAAGAAATTTGAACCATCTAATTTGTCTTTCTCAAGGACAGATCGCAGTGAAAAACATGCAGAGCTATTTTCCATTATCTACAATAAATATGCAAAGTGAATTGTTCATTAATATTATTTATATCAAACTCCTACTATACTTTTATAATATGTGTCCCTAAAGTATAGTTGACCAAGATCTATAATTCACCAAGACTCAAGTAAATTTTAGCTTACTGCTCAAGACTCAGTTATTTAGGTAGACAACTCTTTGTCAATTGTATTGAATACAACTCTTAATGGGTTTGACCTCTTATGTCTTATCCCCAAACTCTATACCTCAAGGCCAAAACTGTTTTGATAGTATCGTTAAGTAAACTAATCTTGACATATAGATAACTATTGTCCATCCTACCTTACTCAAATAGTTAAAGACACACTGCTTTGGCAGACCCATCTTTCGACGATTCAAGCATTGATATATTTATGATTGGAAAGTCAATGTTTTATTACTTAATTTTATCAGGGACTTTTACGATGTTTTTATACAATGATGAATGTATGCATGTTATGTACATAATCACTTATTACAACAAAGGTATAACAATTATACTGGGAACGAACAATCCATGCAAGGGTCAAGGAGATTGCGCCCCCTTGCGGGGTTCGAGGGGCAGCGCCCCTCGCGTGGTTAAGGGATAGAGCCTCTTGCGGTGATCTCACTGGCAGGTCAGCAAGCGGGGTTCGAAGGGGCAACACCTGTGGCATTCTGAATTTACTACCATTTCGAGACTATTAAATGAAAGAATATCTATCAATATATTTCAACTTTATCTCGCTCGGATCTGACCAATCTTGAGTTAACTGATTAAAAGGGAAGTGCTAACACATGACAAGGGACGTGGATCTAGAAAACTCGAATAAGAAATGACGCTTTATCCATAAGTATTGCCGATGAACATTTAGAGCCAATAAAGGCCGATCTAAGAGCGCTCGTGAAATTCATTGCTAGCGTTATACGATTGGAGCATGAGTTATACCGCTTAACCAATATATGATTTGCAAACTTTTTCCAAATTGAGCTATGACGATCGAGACCATCGGAGCTAGTAATAGACCATGACAACCAAAATCATTATAACTTGAGTCGTCCTAAGTGTGATGAGAATCACTAAGTCGATATGCGTAACGTTTACAAAAACCGTTCGTTAGTTCGAGATAAACTGAAATTACGATTGACGGAAAGTCGAACAAGAATGAGATGTCAAAATTGGAAAATGGTTATAAAAAGAATTTCAACATTTGAAATGAATTGGACGTCGCCTCATCGAGAGTAATTTAAATTGAAAAAGTGAAATTTCGGACAAAAAGTATAAAATTATCATTTTGCCCCTCGAAGACTAACCTTGCTTTAGAAAATGATTAAGGACATTTTAGTCATTTGGAGTCCCCCATGGCTGTCGAAAATTGAGGGGTAGTTTTGTCATTTTATGCCAACATATTATGTGCAAAAGGACAAGTGTCATTAGTGGAAGCTTAGCATTAATTGAGTCATTATTCCACCAGTCATTCCAACCATTAACCAAGAGGGATTAAGGACTAAACCCTCTCCCTCATTTTGATCGACATTTTCTCTCTCTCCTATCCCCTCTCTCTCATTTTCTTCTTTGGCCAAATAGAATAGTCCGACCAGCTCTTGCTCGTTCGTTCGCTCGCTTCGACCACCACCTCCAACGACCTCTGACCCCAACGCCGACCACTAACCTCTTCCTTAGCCTCTCCCATGCACGTCCCTGGTTTCCATTTAGCCATCCATCGAGGAGTGTGCAAACTGGACCGAGCTGGCCTAGGACCGGCAGGGTTGGTTTGGTCCTTGAGGTTGGCGGTCCGGTCCCCGGTCCCAATAAAAGAGATCGGTGATTGGGCGGTCCGGTCCTCGATTCCATGGTTTGGGATTTGACCAGCCCGACCCGGACCGAACGACCAATATTTTTTTAAAAAAATTAATCTACATCTAGAGTTAACCTATTTTTAATATTTTAAAAAGCCCATGAATCTCATCTCACGCCTCTTGAGTTTAGTGGTGTCATTATACATATTATTTAGTAATTTAGGTTTTGGTATTACTTTGGGATAAAATCAGGTCTTAATTGATGATAAGATATGTTCCTTATGATAGGTATGTGCATGAAAATAGAAACTCGAGTCATTATGCAGATTTGAGAAATCTGGTTTTTTTTTTCACAACCAAAAATAAAAAGAAAAAAAATAAAATCTGAGTTCGGTTTCAACGCCCACTTGAGTTCAAAGAGTTACATACGGGCGTCAATTATGAGTATAAAAGATCACGCAAAGCCTTCAAGGCCGAATCGAACACACGTTGGGTGCCCCAACATTTACGCGGTTGTCTTGCCGTTGTAGGTTGATTATAAATTATAAATTAACATTGTATTGTAATTTCTAAGGGCTAGGTTTTTATAAGTAGTTAGAGTTAGCGGTCTTATTAGGGCTGGACTAGGACCGGCCCAGACTGTCGGTTCGGGTCCAGTCCGTGGTCTCAAAAATATGGGGACTGAGATTATTGATCCGATCCCCGGTTCCATGCTAGGACCAGATCGGCTCGGACTATGCACACCTCTACATCCATAGCTAGAAGCCTTCTGTCCATCCTCGAGAACTCGCAAAGGTTGGCGCCGGACCTGGTTTGGGAGAGAGACTTCTTGCGCCAACTTCAAGAGCTCATTTGACCCCAAAATTTCGGTGATGTCTTCTTAACATCTAGTGTAAGGTTCTAACAAACTAAGATTGGGTATTTGTTGAAGTAAAAATGGGTTTTGATGAATGAATATTGTGATTCCTTAAGGACAGTTTGTATTTACCCTACTGCCGTGTGGAAACCAAACACATTAGAGACTCTCGAAGGCATCGTCTTGCTGTGAAATTTTTGGTAAGACCCCTAGGGATATTGCTTGACTTGTTGGCAAGGAAATTATATGGTGAATTGAAGCTTAGAGGAGGATTTAATGGCTATATAATGCATTTTTCCTAGGATAGGTTCTGCTCTGCATTAGACCGTGAGAACCGAACCATTTAAGGGCTTACAGAGGTGTCGCCTTACCATATAATCCTTGATAAGGCATCTCAGAACGTAATGCGATGTCTTAGTGAGGTAGTTCCATGATGGAATCGAGTTTGGAAGAGTTTTAATGATGACATTATGAAATTTTCCTAGGGCCGTGCGTTTTCCCTGTTCTAGTCGAAGGATGACTGAGCTTGGTGGGTTATTTATATTGAAATCCCCAACTTAATTAAAGTGGTAAGCGTCCCCTAACCATTTTCTAGGGCGTTATGGTACTAATGGATGGATTTGAGGCTTAAATGATGGGTTTTGCGAAATGAGATGTACTTGAAATGATAGAGGCCGAATGTTACTTGTGGTATCCGAACAATGTGTGCTTGCCTTGGAGTGAATTTGTGACTTTCATGGTTGAATTGGCGATGTGTGTATTCGGTTATCATGAATGCTTGCATGGCCGTGTGACATTTGGCCTTGAATGGCAATTGTGTGGAAAACATACTTGAAAAGGCAATAAAATGAGTTGTGTGATATTGTGCCATGCAATGAAAGTGTTCGGCCATGATGTTTCTCAAGACAAAAAATTTGCTTGGTAGATTATACTCGACCATGAGGTCACTTGAAAGATGAGTTTGGCTTATGAGTCTTGAATGATGAGAAACATATTATGTGATGGCAGCTTGAAGGAAATGAGATATGGGCCTATGGGCTTATCGCACCCTGATGCGTTCGAACACGGGGTTACAATTCGAATTATATCCTAATACGTTAGAATGCGGGATAAGCTTGTTACGTGTCGTCATGAGTCTTGATATAACATTTGAAACTTGATGCATCAGAACGTGGGTTTGGGAATTGTGTAATCCGATGCATCAGAACGTGGATCAATTCATTGAGTTGAGAAATAGTGATGGAATGGGAATAAATTTTTGGTTTATGAAATTGATTTTGTGATAGTACGCAAAACTTGGTCATATTGCTATGTATGTCTTGAGTTGTGACTATTTTATGCCAATTATGACAATGTGCCTTGATGCTTGAGTGCCGTGTGCTATTTTCCTGATGAGTTCTTGCTTATTGTTTTAAAATGTTGCCTAGAGGTACCGACGAGCTGGTCTAGATTTAGGGCTAGCTTGCTGAGATGTAAATCTCACCTTGTGGTGTGACCCTCTTTTCTTTCAGATCCTAAATCCTGAAGATGTTGCTTGTACGCCTAGGCGATCCTAAGGACATGACCTCCTCTTTTGAAGAATTTCGAAATAATCAGGGCGTTGTATATGTTAGGAAAGGGACCATAGTTTGGGTGGATGAAGGGGGAAAGCATTGGAAGCTTCACTACTATGAGGCATGGTTTCATCGAGTCAGGGATAGTACTATTGATCCACTGAAGCCTTTAGAAATTCTTAGAGGAGCCGTACCTGATTGGTGTCACCCTATTCGTGATGAGGTCGAGGTCGAGGTCTCGGTAGTTGGTTCGAGGAACGTTCCGGAGAAGACCCCGACTATTGATGAGGACATTGAGGTGATTGAATTATCTGCTTCCGAGAGCGATGAGGAGGATGACTCCATTGAGGTGTGTTCTGAGAGCATTTCTGATTATGATCCTGACGAAGACGAAAACAAAGATGAAGACGAGGCTAGTAGTTTTGTTTAGTAGCCTTAGTAGTCGTGGGTTCTTTTGGGACATCGTCTTTTGATTAGAGACTTTGTTAGGACCTTGGAGCTGTCTTTTATCTTGGTTCTTAGTTCCCTTAAATTCCTACTATGTATTTTGTGCTTGGCCCCTTTCCCTTGATCGTTTGTAACTAAACTTTGATGTTTTATGATATGCCCGATTTATAGTTATCCCGAGTCATCTTATTTTATTTTTGTATGAGTTTGTTGTTGTATCGGCTTGCGCATATGCATTCATTCACGAATCGATTGTCGATTGGTTCCTGGGTTTATTAAAACGGTTTTGAATGGGGATGGCGTTTCCGTTCCACGGAACACAGGGAGTGACAGCGCCCCTCGCAGGGGCTCAGCGGCGGCGCCCTCGAAACCTAGACAAAATTCTTAATTCTATTTCATTAGGAATCTATCCGTCCCTAGAACTATCCCTGCTAGAGTGAATGATTTCAACTAAATCGTCCCCAAGTCGTTCATGCTTCATCCTTTCTCAAAACCCTAAACAAAATTAGTAACTCTGTTTTCTTAATAGAACGCCTTTGGATCAATCACATTAATCCACAACATTGGAAGAATTTAAGTTCGTTTCATTGTGAAATTACTCAAATTGATCATATTAACTCGTATTTCCAATTCATCTAACCTTAATCAAGAATCACTCTAGGCATACATCACATGTACCGACAATTAAGGTTTCCTATTCAACTTCAATATAACACAAGTAGCTCTGATACCACTGTTGAGTTTCCTAGATTCATAAAATGCAGCGGAACAAAACCCTAGAACAGAATCCATGAGTATATCATCA
The DNA here is from genome assembly GCA_028455895.1 of Rhodomyrtus tomentosa. Lineage (NCBI taxonomy): Eukaryota > Viridiplantae > Streptophyta > Magnoliopsida > Myrtales > Myrtaceae > Rhodomyrtus > Rhodomyrtus tomentosa. The sequence continues at coordinate 37,748,282 of JAPCWY010000003.1, read as the reverse complement.
AAAGAGGTTCAAGACGTACCTTTTGCGGTCGACGAGAAATTGATAGTCGGTTGTGTCTGCATTATCGCCTCAAGTGTTGCGTCTCTACCGGTATCTACACAAACGAATTGAGCTCTTCAACGATCCAAGTACTAGCTTTCAAATCTTGCAGTGCCTCTTGTAATTGTTTTGAACAAAAAACTGTTCTCTATTTTTCTCTTTCGGGATAATACTAACCTCCAGTCCGAGGTGTCTCTAGGGTTATTACTCGTAACCCTACATTTCACAGTTTGGACCTCACGACGTAATGGCATAGGCCCACGACATCCTCTAAACCATACACTAAATTGTGCGTTTAATCGTTATCTTATAACGCACACGACCGCGTAGATATTCATAATATGAGAATAAATTAAACTCTACTTCTTAAGTAGATCAAGGCGCGAAGAAAATATTAAATCAGTTCGCTATTATGTGCGACATTGTAGGTTAACTAGATATTAGCAGTGTGCCCAAAATTTTTTTGGCTCACAAGTCATAAATGGTCTCTAGCAAGACATTATGACTACCTAAGTATAGTGAATGTCGATTTTCTAACACAACCTAATCCACAACTAATGTTAGAGTATCAAGTTTAATTGGTTCTTAGGACAGACCACTAACACACCGTTCTTCCCATTGGCAACGACTTACTTACCACCTCGAACATTGGAAAAAGCAATGCTGGAGTTCACTAGTGTCACGCCTCGCGCCCACGAGCGCGAGCACGCAACTCCCTTTCACTGTACTCTCAGGGTCCAGGATTTACTAGTTGAGAGATGTATAATGTAAATGAGCATGCGAAAACGAAATGAACAACTCCTCCGTACACAAATCGATGGGAACCGAGATAACGAGATCATAATATATATAAACATCAACACGAGTTGTTACAAAAGCGTAGGTCAGCTAAACCTGTTGATGGATTGAGGTGATCGGAACTTAACCAAAAGATAATTAGTCCTAAGTCCAAAGTCCCCAAAAGATTTCAAACCAACAAGGGTCACCATAAAAAAGAAAACTAAGTAAAGTTAGGAAACCCCTAGGTCGAACCACTAGACTCATTAGTCTCGTCCGCATCCTCATTTGGCTCGTAGTCCGAGAAGGTCTCGGAGCGCACATCCACTTGTCATCCATCGTATCGTCCTCCGAGGCATCGATCTTAATCACTTTATCAGTGTCATCCAAACTAGGGGTCTTCTTAAGTACCTTCCTCAAGCCAGCCACGGACACCTCTACATCCACAAAATCCCGAGTGGGATGACACCAACTAGGGATGACTCATTGAGGCACCTCCGTAGACTTCAACAGATCAGTAGTAACCTCACCTACCCTACGGAATCAGGCCTCGAACCTATGCGGTTTCCAGCCCTTACCACCCTCATCAACCCACACGACTGTACATTTTCTTCCATAAATGGTACCCCGATCGTCAGGAAACTTATCAAAATAGGCGGCCATTTCTTTTGGATCGCCTAGACACGTCGGTAGCATCCTCAAGGTTTAGGGTCTGAAAAAGTAAGGCCCACGACGGGGTGAGATTGATATCTCAGTAAGATAAGTCCTAACTTAACCCTAGGTCAGGCTGATAGTACACCCAGATGAATACAGATAAGGAGCAAGAGCACACTAAAGAATATAAGGTAAAAGCAATACACAATATGTCATAAGAAGACAACGGCTGATAATCATGTAAGCATCTCAACATAATTTATCACTCAAGTCAAGCATGGAAACATAAGAATAAGTCGTACTTTCCATCTTCCAGAATTATCTCATAATTCACACCTGCGTCAAAACGCCCCAGGCTTGGACCGCGTGATTACGCCTCAGGCTTGGACCGTGTGATTACGCCTCAGGCCATCAAATTGACAAACTCGCATCAAACACATCAGGTTTTCATCGCCATTCTATGCATGTGTAGACACATAATCAATCTCGTCCAGCGTCTCAACGCATCGGGACATTAGCCATCACAACCCCACGTCTCAACGCTTCAGGGTGCCAAGAGGTTCCAAGCATGCCAAATTCCATTTCAATTCAAGGCTTCATGATCGAGTACAAGCTCATGTATTGAGCTAAGAGTCTACGACATGCGAGACAATTAAATTCATCACTCATAAAATGAAATTCCATACAAGACACGTGCATTTAACAAGCATACTCGCATTCATCAATCCATAATGATATATATTGAACAATCACATCACAGATCCACGAAATTTCATCCAATTCATAATTAAATCATCCAGTTGAGGCCTATCATCCTAGTCAAAATTTAGGGACTCCTTACCTTGGGCTTAATTTAGCAAAATCTTCCTCCAAACCACTTCAAGGATTCTGCCCAAGTGTCCAAAAATAGGGCAGTCGTATAACCTAGGGGAATTCAACTAAATTCATCAATTTTCTTGCTCAATTCACCAAATCACAAAGCATAAACCTCAATGACATATCAATTGACATCCTAGCACGACTCAACGACGAAATTAGCACATGACGACACCCCAAACAGTCCCTTAAAGGTTCGGTTTGCACAATATCGAAACAAGGAATTTCGGTTCTGCCCTATATCCAACTAATTAGCCCATAATTCATCCTTAAACCACATTTTATCACTTAATCTACTTGCTAACATATAGTTCTAGGTCTAAGGGAGTCTCATCAAAAATTTGAGGGTGAGACGACGTTGAAAAGTCTCAAAACAGTCCCAGTTCTTTGAGTCCTACCACCGGTCAGTTTCTACCCTTCGAAAACAACACCATTTCGGTATCAAATCTTCATCAAATTCAGCCAAAATTTTTAACTCAGCTCATATACAAGTGTACTACATGTCTAAAAAATCTTGTCGAAAGATTGAAGCAATTCGAGGTCCTATGGAGGTCGAACGAAAACTTGCCCCCTGTTGCATTGGAATCTATTCGCCTTTGGGAGAATGGTTGACAAGAGCTCCACTGGTGTCCAAATGCTGAGCTACTACTTGGAGGTGGTCAGCAGAGGTTGAGCTAGGGCCTGGTGGCCGGCGCAAGGTCAGTGGATCGTTGGAGGTGGCTGTCGGAATCGGCAAAGGGACGGTTAGTGCCTGGTCGGTGGTCGAGCTTGGTAAAGAAGAAATGGAAACGAAGAAGATGAAGATGAAGGCAAAGGCGAAGGGGATTTTCGGCTGAAGAAGAAGAGGAAGGAGATATACACCAATTAGGCTTGGTCAACTAGTAAGAATGGTAGGTTAAAAGGTTAAGTAATTAATGCCACTTAGCCATCTATTGACACTTGTCCTTATAGCAATTATTTGATCATCCAATGGCCAATATAACTCTTCATTTTCGGCAGCCTTGGGGTAGGGTCAGTGACCAAAATGTCCCTTTTCATTTATTAAGACAAAACCAAATCTTGAGGGGCAAAATGATAATTTGGTTCTCGTCGTTCGGAACGTCGTTTTTCTAATTCAAATTTCCTTTGATGAGGCGACGTCCAATCCAATTATAATGTTGAAATTTTTGGTTTTTCATTTTTCAATTTCGAGACTCGTCTCTAGGTCATTTCTCTGTCAAATGTAATTTCAGACTATCTCAAACTAACGGGCAGCTTTTGCAGACGTTACACGTATCGACTCTGTGATTCTCATCACACTTAGAGCTCGTCAGTTCATGGCGACTTTGGTTGTCATGTAATTGCGAGGGTCTATTACTAGCTCCGACGGTCTCGATCGTCATCGTTCGGTTTAGGAAAATTTTGCAAATTATACATTGGTTAAACGGCATCACTCACGCTCTAATCGTATAACGCTAACAATGCATTCATTAATCGTTCTTAGATCGGCCTTTAATAGCTCTAAATACTCCATCGGCAATCCTTATGGTCGAAGTGTCATTTTCTATTTGAGTTCCCTTGATCCACGTACCTTGTCTCGCGTTAGCCTTTCCCTTTTGGTCAGTTAACTAGAGATTGATCAGATCCGAGCGAGATACGACTAAAATACATCATTAGATACATTCTTATTGATAAGTCTCGAAATGACAGGAAAAATCATAATGTCACAACTCTTTCGCCTTACAAGAATTTCGTCCTCGAAATTTACAATAAACCCATCAATTCAAACAAATGGGGGTATTGACGTCTCATCGTTTTCCCATGTGACGCCTCGATTTCATGGTGCTCCCAAATTACTTTGACCAGTGGAATCGTCTTGTTTATCAAAAGTTGTTCTTTTTTATCTTCAATTCTAAGTAGCTTTTCCACGTAGGACACTCTGTTGTCAACTTCGATAGTCTCATAATTCAATAAGTGCATGGGGTCTGGCTCGTACTTCCTCAACATCAACAAGTGGAAGACATTATGTATTTGAGATAGATTAGGCAGTAAGGCAAGTCTCTATTCTAGAGTTTTAATCCGTTCCAAAATCTCAAAAGGACCTACGTACCTTAGGCTCAGTTTTTCTTTCTTTCCAAACTGAGATAGTCCTTGCATCGGTGAAACTTTAAGAAAAATATGTTCACCAACTTGGAATTCCAAAGGTTTGCGTCGTTTGTCAGCATAACTTTTTTGACGACTCTGTGCCGTCTTTAGTCTATCCCGTATTATTTTCACAGCCTCTACTGATTTCTCTACCAACTTTGGTCCCGTAAGACTACTCTCTCCAACTTCATCCCAACAAATTGGGGTTCTGCAAACTCTTCCACACCGTTGTTATACGCGAACTCCACCAAATGTAACTGATTCTCCCATCCACCCTTGAAGTCTATCACACACGCTTGTAACATATCCTAGAGTGTCTGAATCGTCCTTTCCGATTATCCGTCCGTTTGTGGATGATACGCCGTATTAAACTGTAGTCGAGTTCCCATGGTATCTTGAAGACTCTTTCAGAAGTTTGCCATGAACTTAGGATCTCTGTCTGAAGTAATCATTACGGGCATTCCATGTAGTCTCACTATATAACGCATATACAATTTGGCATACTTGTCCATTGCGAGGTGCTTTCGCACCGGAATGAAATGCGTAAAATTGGTCAATCTTTCCAAGACTACCCAAATTGAATCGTGACCACTTTGGCTCCTTGGCAATCCCATCACAAAATCCATCGTCACGTGTTCTCATTTCCATTCAGGAATCTCTAAGGGTTGTAATAATCCATCCGGCTTACAATGTTGTGCATTTACCTGCTGACGTGTCAAGCACTTTGCCACATATTTAGCCACGTCTACTTTCATCCCGTTCCACCGGTAATGTTGATGCAGGTTTTGGTACATTTTCGTACTATCTGGGTGAATACTGTAATTACTTTTGTAAGCCTCAGATAAGATCTTTTCCCTAAGCTCCTCGTCCTTGGGCACGTATAGATCCCCTCGAAATTTTAAAACCCCCTCCTCTAGTACTTGGAATTCTTGCTTTCTTTTCGTTGCGTCCATCTCGAGAATCTTCTGAATTTCTGGATCCGTAGGCTGCAAATCTTTTATCCTTTCTTGGATCTCAGGTTCTATTCTCAAATTCGCTACCAAATTGGACAGTTGACAAACTTCCAACTTGAATTCATAATCCCTCAATTCTTCGACTAGCGACCATCCCTTAACCAACAGGCAATCAACGCTTGATTTTCTACTGAGTGCATCCGCAACTCTGTTCGCTTTTCTAGGATGATATAAAATGTCACAATCATAATCTTTAAGCAGTTCCATCCATCGGCATTGTCTCATATTTAATTCCTTCTAAGAAAAGAGATACTTTAGGCTCTGGTGATCTGCATAAATTTGAAACTTTTCACCACACAAATAATGTCTCCAGATCTTCAGAGCGAAGATAATCGTAGCCAATTCCAAATCATGAGTTGGATAATTCATCTCGTGCAGTCTTAGTTGTCGTGACGCGTAGGCGACCACTCTTCCATGCTGCATTAACACATAACCCAGTCCTTTTAGCGAAGCATCGCTATATATTTCATAGCCTCTAGGTCCTGACGAAATCATCGATACTGGTGCGGTCATCAACCGATGCTTAAGCTCTTGAAAGCTACTTTCACACTTATCCGTCCACTCAAACTTAGTTTCCTTCTTAGTCAACACATCAATGGAATAGCTATGGATGAAAACTTCTCCACAAAGCGTCGTTAATAACTGGCCAGTCCTAGGAAACTCCGAACTTCTATGACCATAGTAGGTTTAGGCTAATTCATAACGGCTTCAACCTTCGTAGGGTCTACAGCAATTCCTTCTCCAGATACCACGTGACCAAGAAATGCTACTTTATTCAGTCAGAACTCGCATTTGCTAAACTTAGCATAAAGCGAGTGCTCCCTCAGAGTCTGTAAAACAATTCTCAAATGCCTTTCGTGCTTCGTTACTCTTTGAGTAAATCAAGATATCGTCAATAAAGACTATAACAAATCTATACAAGAATTTCTTGAACACCAGATGCATTAAATCCATAAATACGGCTGGAGCATTGGTCATAAAAGGCATAACAGTAAATTCATAGTGACCATACCTTGTCTTAAAAGCCGTTTTTAGTATGTCCTCTTTCTTAATTCTTAACTGATGATAACCAGTCTTCAGGTCAATCTTAGAGAACACAGATGCTCCTTGCAGTTGGTCGAACAAATCATCAATCATCGGCATTGTATACTTATTCTTTACAAGTTACTTGATTCAACTACCTATAGTCAATGCATAAACGCAAGGACCCATCATTTCCTCACAAACAATACTGGCGCTCCCCACGGCAAAGTACTCGGGCGAATAAATTCTTTATCTAGTAATTCTTGCATATGCACCTTCAATTCTTTCAACTCTGATAGGGACATCCTATAAGGTGCCTTCGAGATTGGCTCTGTTCCGGGAGCTAACTCGATCACAAATTCAATTTCTCGCTATGGTGGCAATCCTGGCAATTCTTAAGGAAAGACATCAGAAAATTCACGCACTACCAAAATATTTTCTAATATAGGTTCCATGGCAATCGTATCCATGACCGCAACTAAATAAGCTTGACATCCTTCGGTCATCGCTTTTGTCGCTTCAAGCGATGAGACTAAAGGAATCGAGTTCCTCCTCGACTTCCTACAAAATCGAAATTAGGACGACCATCCGAATAAAAACGGATTACTCTACTACCACAATAGACTACTGCCCTTTGCTTACCTAACCAATCAATTCCTATGATCACATCAAAATCGTACATGGGCAACACAACCAAGTCTATATTCTCTTCGCTACCATCAATTATTATCTTACAATCCACACAACCTAATGAAACCAACACATTGTCCATTAACGGGGTGGCAACATGCAGTATCACACTCAATGGTTTCAACTTCATATTGACCAAATAAGTAAATTGATCAGATATGAAAGAATGCGAAGCGCCAGGATTAAATAACGTATAAGCGCCTTGGTCATATAAATAAATCATACCTGTGACCATGCCAGACGCTTCTTCCACTTCCCTGCGTGCCACAGCATAGACCCTTCCCTAAGCTGGGGGTCGGTTCTGATCGTTCTAGGGAACTGCAGTTGATGGTCCTGCCTGTGGTCGTTGCCCTTGAGGTCTAGTCACTAAAGCTTGATTGGGGCAAGTTCTCATCTGATGGTTCATCCGATCACACTTGAAACACGCTCCGGTTCTAGCCGGACATGGTACATTACCATGCCTCCTGCCACAGAGGCGGCAATTCCAGTTTGCTTGATACGACGACTTCACTATATTCTTCCTTATTGGAGGGATAAAGTGTCTGTTGCCAGCTATAGATCTTTTACCGGTTTGGCGATTATCTTTGAATGAGCTGAATTGCGATCTTGATGTGGCCGTCCTCTCCTTCATGTACCTCTCGATCATTTGTCCCCGTGCATAAATTTCCTTGTAAGTTCTGAAGTTTAGAGCCACCATCTGACTGCGAAGCTCGAGTCTCATTCCGTCTCAAAACCTCCGCACCTTTTCCAACGGCTCCTCTACTGATTTGGGCGCATACCTTGACAGTCTAACAAACTCGGCTTCGTATTGGTCCACTGTTAAATGATTCTGACGCAGCTGTAGGAATTCCACTTGCTTCCTCTCGCGTACCGTCTTAGAAAAATACTTGTCATTGAATGTTGTAGTAAAAGGATTCCACGTTAAGGCAGTTCCTTCTGGAAAAACTCCATTCTTGGTGGTACTCCACCAGTCATTAGCAGTCCCTTCAAGTTGATATACCGCCAGTAGTACCTTTTCCTCTTCTGTGCATCTCAAGACTTCAAAAGCTTTCCCAAGCTTCTCTATCCACCTTGGTGCCAATTCAGGGTCTCCAGTTCCGTCGAACTGAGTTGGCTTCAGTTTAATAAACTGTTCGACCAGTTGGCCCATTTGTCTAGCCACAACACCTTCTTCCTGAGCATTGCCTACTTCATTGCCTTGGTCGTTGTCACCGTTGTTCCCATTACCACCATTATTGCCGTTATTGGCATTGACAACAACTATAGCAGCTCCTACAGCTTAAGCAATGGCAGCATCCCTATCCTGGGTCTACCCGTCAATGAGATCGCCAATTCTTTCTAGTGCTCTCAGCACTCCATCCATCATTGGGTCTTCCGCCACGGGCAGTCTCGAACTAGAGGCTCCACTTCTAGGTTTTCTTGGTCTTTTGGGTGGATTACTCATTCTTGTGTACCTTTACTACACCTGGACCACTATAATTCCATCACGAAATTAGAGACTTACTCGTCTAGTCAGGTCCAGCGGTACTAAATTATCTCTTAAAAGAAGCAGTCATAACAAAACAACCTTCCACACAGCTATTTCCAGAGGCACTTCAATAATTAATCCATGGCTATTACCCAATTTCATTCACTTCAGCGGTTCATCAAAACCAGTGATGATTATCCGCTCGATAATCTAAAATCCAGGAATGACTTCTAATGCTAGGCACAAAGCTTAACCTTCGCAAAACTACACAATCATGCCAATACCATATGTCAACTACATGCGCCAATTCATATGCCATGCGTTTCATGCCTAACTCTAACGAGTCTCCTAAGGTCTCGCTACCTATCATGTCCCAACTTATTCCTCCTTATTACTTCAGTCCTCAATCAACTTGGATCGAGCTGAACTTGCTCTGATACCAAACAAGCGAGAATATCACGCCCCGCGTCCACGAGCGTGAGCACGCAACTCATTTTCGCTGTACTCTCGAGGCCCAGGATTTACTAGTCGAGAGATGTATAATGTAAATGAGCATGCAGAAATGAAATGAACAACTCCTCCGTACATAAATTGATGAGAACCTGGATAATGAGATCATAATATATGTAAACATCAACACAAGTTCTTACAAAAGCGCAAGTCAGCTAAACCTGCTGACGGATCGAGGTGATCGGAACTCAACCAAAAGACAACTAGTCCTAAGTCCCTAAAATATTTCAAACCAACAAGGGTCACCATAAAAAAGGCAACTAAGTGAAGTCCGAAAACCCCTAGGTCGAACCACTAGACTCATCAGTTTGATCCGCATTCTCGTTTGGCTTGTAGTCCGAGAAGGTCTCGGAGCGCACATCCACTATGTCATCCATCGTATCGTCCTCCAGCTCGTCCTTCGAGGCATCGATCTCAACCACCTCATTAGTGTCCTCCAAAGTAGGGCTCTTCTCAGATACGTTCCTCGAACTAACCACAGACACCTCTACATCCATAAAATCTCGAGTGGGATGACACCGGCTAGAGATAACTCCTCAAGGCACCTCTGTAGACTTCAACGAACCGGTAGTAACTTCATCTATCCTACAGAACCAGACCTTGAACCTATGCGGTTTCCAGTACTTACCACCCTCGTCAACCTACACAACTATATATTTCTTCACATAAATGGTACTTCGATCGCCAATAAACTCATCAAAATAGGCGGTCATTTCTTTTGGATCGTCTAGATGCGTTGGTAACATTCTTAGGATTTAGGGTCTGAAAAGTAAGGTCCCACGACGGGGTGAGATTGATATCTCAGTAAGATAAGTCCTAACCCTAAGTCAAGCTGACAGTACACCCAGATGAATACAGAAAAGAAGCAAGAGCACACTAAATAATATAAGGTAAACATCAGACATAATATATCATAAGAAGCCAATGCCTGATAATCATGCAAGCATCTCAACATAACTTATTACTCAAGTCAAGCATGGAAACACAAGGATAAGTCGTACTTTCCATCCTTCAGAATTATCTCATAATTCACACCCGCGTCAAAACGCCTACGCCTTAGACCATCAAATTTGACAAACCCGCATTAAACGAATCGGGTTTTCATCGCCATTCCAGGTCTGTATCGACACATAATCAATCTCGTATCGCTTCTCAATGCATCAGGACATTAGCCATCACAATCCCGCGTCTCAATGCATCAGGGTGCCAACAGGTTCCAAGCATGCCAAATTTCATTCCAATTCAAGACTTCATGATAGAGTACAAGCCCATGCATTGAGCTAAGAGTCTACGACATGCGAGACAATTAAATTCATCACTTATAAAATGGCATTCCATACAAGGCACATGCATTTAGCAATCATACTCGCATTCATCAATCCACAATGATAGACATTGAACAATCACAACACAGATCCATGAAAATTCATCCAATTCACAACTAAATCATCCAGTCGAGGCTTATCCTCCTAGCCAAGGTTTATGGACTCCTTACTTTAGGCTTAATTTAGCAAAATCTCCCTCCAAAGCACTTTAAGGATTCGGCCCAAGTGTCCAAAAATAGGGCAGCCGTATAATATAGGGGAATTTAACTAAATTCATCAATTTTCTCCCTCAATTCACCAAACCATAGAGCATAAACCTCAATGACATATCAATTGACATCCTAGCACGACTCAACGATGAAATTAGCACATGACGACACCCCAAACAGTCACTTAAAGGTTCGGTTTGCACAATACCGAATCAGGAAATTTTGGTTCTGCCCTATATCTAACTAATCAGCACATAATTCATCATTAAACCTCAATTTATCACTTAATCTACTTGCTAACATATAGTTCTAGGTCTAAAGGAGTCTCATCGAAAATTAGAGGGTGAGGCGACATCGAAAAGTCTAAAAACAAGTCTAGTTCTTTGAGTCTTGTCGCCGATCAATTTTTGCCTTCGAAAACAACACTATTTCGGCATTAAATCTCCATCAAATTCAGCCAAAATTTTTACCTCAACTAAGTATACAAGTGTACTACATGTCTACAAAATCTTGTTGAAAGATTGAAGCAATTCGAGGCCCTATGGAGGCCGAACGAAGACTTACCCCCTACAGCGTCGGAATCTGTTCACCTTTGGGAGAATGGTTGGCCGGACATCCACCGGTATCCAAATGCTAAGCTACCACTTGGAGGTGGTTGACAAGAGGTTGAGCTAGGGGCTGGTGGCCGGTGCGAGGTCAGTAGGTCATCGGAGGTGGCTATCGGAACGAGCGAAGGGACGGTCAGTGGTTGGTCGACGGTCGAGCTTGGTGAAGAAGAAATGGAAAGGAAGAAGATGAAGATGAAGGTAAAGGGGAAGGGGATTTTCGGCTGAAGAAGAAGAGGAAGGAGCTATACACCAATTAGGCTTGGTCAACTAGTAAGAATGGTAGGTTAAAAGGTTAAGTAATTAATGTCACTTAGCCATCTATTGACACTTGTCCTTATAGCAATTATTTGATCATCCAATGGCCAATATAACTCTTAATTTTCGGCAGCCTTGGGGTAGGGTCAATGACCAAAATATCCCTCTTCATTTATTAAGACAAAGCCAAACCTTGAGGGACAAAACGATAATTTGGCTCTCGTTGTTCGGAACGTCGTTTTTCTAATTCAAATTTCCTTCAATGAGGCAACGTCCAATCCAATTATAATGTTGAAATTTTTGGTTTTCCATTTTCCAATTTCGAGACTTGTCTCTGGGTCATTTCTCTATCAAATGTAATTTCAGACTATCCTGAACTAACGGCCGGCTTTTACAGACGTTATACGTATCGACTCTGTGATTCTCATTACACTTAGGGCTCATCAATTCATGGCGACTTTGGTTGTCATGTAATTGCGAGGGCCTATAACTAGCTCCGACGGTCTCGATCGTCATCGTTCGATTTAGAAAAATTTTACAAATTATATAATGGTTAAGCAGCATTACCCACGCTCCAATTGTATAACGCTAGCAATGCATTCCTTAATCGTTTCTTAGATCGGTCTAAATACTCCCTTGGCAATCCTTATGATTAAAGTGTCATTTCCTATTTGAGTTCCCTAGGTTCACGTATCTTGTCTCATGTTAGCCTTTCCTTTTTGGTCAGTTAACTCGAGATTGATCAGATCTGAGCGAGATACAACTAAAATACATCGTTAGATACATTCTCATTGATAAATCTCGAAATGACAGAAAAAATCAGAATGTCACAACCGGCCCCGCCTCTTCCTTATGTCGCTCGAATCCATCCTAATGGGGAGCTTCGTGATCCTGATTAGAGCTCGGCACCTCCTCAACTGAAAAAGACGATCCAATGGAGGCGGTAGCTGTGGCGACACAACTTCTCAACCTCGTCGCATTGAGTGAGTTAGATTAGAGGAGCTGCTTGCTCGAGAATTGAATCTGCACATTCATTCTAGCGGCCCCCACGAAATCTTGAGGAAATTCGCATGTTGCTCTCTGATCCAATTCGTGGCTCCACTCTCATCTAATACTGCCTCCATTCTCGGATGCAATAATCGAGATTCGATGTGATCCTCGTATTAGTTGTACTGGATTTAAAGATAGAGAGAGTAAGGTATTGAAGGTGAGCATAGGATAGGGAAGTGAGATAGATTGTGTTTGATTGAAGAAGAGAGGGGGTTTGATGCAGGAGAGAGGCATCAACGGCGGCGAAGATGGTGGGACTGGCAAAGGATTTGAGCTCAGGGCGAAGCCGCAAAGTTGAAGGTAGATCGGGCAAAATGCCATTTGGAGCAAGAAGTGACATCACAGAAGGGGAGGGAGCTCGAAGTCATAAGGAAGAGGGTTGTCCGACAGGAATGGCGAATTGTGGAAGGATAATAGTTCTTACTACTTTTGGTGGTTTATTTTTAGTTCTAATCCTACAAATCAAAAACTCGTTTGGTAATACTTAAGCAAATCCAATTTATATCCCGACATCAATAAATATTGGATGAGATATTTAAAATCTCATCCTATCCTATTCTTATCTTATATGACATTATTCTATTCAGTAAAAATGTTCGGATGACCAAATGCAACTTTTTTTCCTGTTAATAACTAAGAAGGCATTAATGCAAATATCCGGTTACAAGGCCTCGTAAAATATCCCTAGAGTTCATATGGTGGTCGTGTTTAGGTCTTTGACCTAAGTGAAAGCCCAAATGAAGGCTTGGAGTACACTTACTTTCTTCAATAAGAGTTTTACATGGACTTTATTTCAAATAAGGGCTTGATCTTACTAGTCGATGGACATTTTCGTTAATTATTTTTTTGAATTTTTGTTTCCTTTTTTTTTCCTTTTCTTCCTTTTTCCCTCTTCCCTCTAACGGCGATCGTTGGGCCTCATCGATGGTTGATGAACTCAGGTGAGGGCCTGAGCCCGTTGGCTCGCCTAGGTAAGGTGGGCCAGATCTACCCTTGCTCGCCTAGCCCAGACGAACAGGGCTCTAGACCGACGCCGGTGAGGACCGCCTTTGCCTGAGCATGGTAGAGGACGCAACGGAACAAAGAAAAAAACAAAGTAAAAATATATATATATATTCTTACTTTTTTTTACTAAAATGCCCCTTGCCGAAATAGTTACATGCTTGCCGGCTGATCAAAAGTCCATATCTGCGTCGATTTGGCAAATTTATGTCGTTATTTGAGATAAGATCCACTTAATGTTTTTATTTAAAAAAATTATGCCCTTAATTAAAAAAATCCACTTATGCGTTTTTTTTTAAAAAAAAAAATAGAGGCACTCCCGACATTTATTTAAACTTTCCCATTTGGTTTTTCTAGTCAATTTGTGGGGTTTGTCCATTTTCAAAGACCTATCCACTTCTAGACTAAAAAAATAAATAAAACCTATCAACACCAGCCCTTGTTACGCACCACACAGAACTTCTTGGAGTCACATTTTCCCTAACTTCTAGATAGAGAGAAAGAGAGACAAAAAGAATAAGTAAATAATTTAAGATAAAAGAATAAAAAGGAGTAGAGGGAAATACAGAGAAGAGAGAGAAATGCTGGCGGCGGCGGCGGCGGCGGCGGCGTTCGACCTGCCGGAGGAGGTGCTGGATGTGCTGCCATCGGACCCCTTCGAGCAGCTGGACGTGGCCCGCAAGATCACCTCCATCGCCCTCTCGACCCGCGTCTCCGCCCTCGAGTCCGAGTCCTCCGACCTCCGCGCCAAGCTCGCCGAGAAGGACGACCTCATCGCTGACCTCCAGTCCCAGGTCGAGTCCTTCGACGCCTCCCTGGCCGACGCCCTCGACAAGCTCTCCCAAGCCGAGCTCGAGAAGGTCGGAGAGAACCGAACCCACATAATTGAATTCGATTCGATTCGTTTTCTTGACGAGGCTAGGTTGAATTGTTTTTTATTTGTTGATTGGGGTTGCAGGAGAAACTGGTGAAGGAGAACGAATCGCTGACGAGCACTGTGAAGAAGCTGAGCAGAGATGTTTCCAAGGTTGTATTCATTCTACTCCAGGGCTCCCACTCTATGCTTTGACTTTATGCTTACCTTCGTCAATTTAAGAGCAAAAACTGCTTCTTTTAGTGAAATATAACCTATCATCGTGAATTGGTCACTTAGTGAAAGTCGCTGTTCCGTCAAAGTTCATTGAGTCAATTACAGAACCCACTGTGGTTCAAAGACTACTGGTGAGACCTACGCTTCGAAATTTAATGGTTTTTTTGAGTTATGATGAGAATTGAATCACACTAGTTTGACACTTTGATGAAAAATGTGTGTTTTGAGATGCAAAAAGAAAGCGGGTTTTATGATTTTCAATGATCAATGGCAATGCCCTTGCTTAGTGCTGGGATTCGAAAAGCTACTTGAAAGACCCACCCGCTAGACTTCGCCTCTTGGAATTAAATTTCCTTTAAAGTGTGCCTCATGAGAAGATGACCTTGTTGTCGAATAATTTGTTTTTAGCTGGTATAATTCCCTTTTCTGGCGTGTAGTTTGGTAATTTCTGCTGCTTGGTTGGTCTGAGGTTTAGTCTTGTGGTCATGCAGTTGGAAATCTTCAAAAAGACGCTCATGCAATCCCTTCAAGAGGATGAAGATAGTTCTGGCCCTGCACGACATGGAGCTTCACAAATCATTGCAAAGCCAACACCAAGCGGTCTGATTCTAATTTCTATCAAATGCTTAATCTCTAGCTTTCCTGAAAACGCATTTCTTGCAATGTTGATGTATATGTGCATTGATGAAAAATGGGCTGCTTTGTTGCTTTCTACCTGATTGGCTGAAAATGAATGCCATTTGGCTGTGAATTTGAGTGGAATGTTGATTTTCATAGGGCAGTTGAAGCTCCCTTTAGTTCCCATGGATTTTACAACATGCATACAAGTACACGAAATTACCCCTTTTTGGTCAAATGCATGCGTTTTCCTAGAACTTTCTTTTGGCTGTTGTGGTTGGTTAGTTGAGAATTGTCATAATTGAATAATCAGAAAGTTTTGTCAACTCAAAATGATTGTCCTGTTTTCTTCAGAAGATGATGCCACACTGCCTCCAAGATCTTCTTCAATTAGAAGTCAATTCACAGAAGTGGGAAATTCTCTATCAGAGGATCGCGAGACCGATGGTATTTTCTGATTTCTCCTATGTAGGAGGATCTGTCATGTCACTTTCTTATGGCACTGAAGATTCTTGTCTTACTTCCTGTATATATAGATTCTTGTGCTGCCATTTTTCACAACGATGTCAAATTTCATGGCATAATGCACAACTTTGTACGTCTGTTTTTATTAAAACAACTTCTTTCTTTGGCAGTTCCACGACCTGGTATGTCACATGGCTTTCTGTTAGCATCGCAAACTAGCACACCACGGCTTACTCCTCCTGGCTCGCCTCCCAGTCTATCTGCGTCTGTATCTCCTACAAGAACGTCGAAGCCAGCGTCACCACGACGGAATGCGATGTCATTCTCAACATCAAGGGGAATGTTTGATGAAAGGTCTTCTATATTTTCTTCTATGCCCCCAGGCCACCATGGTTCTGTACCAAGTTCAGAGTCCGGGTCACACACCGGTAAGCCCAACTGGAATTAAAGTACCCATGCAATTTAGTGGGTGATGTGTATGCTTGAAACATGCATTGGTTCTGATGCATTTTGTCGAGGAGCTTTGAAGGTTGTATGTGAAAGAAGTGTGATTGCCATTTGAGTTTCAGACATTACAGTTGCGCTCTTTCTCCTCCCCAGATGTTTGTTTTTCACGCTCATTTGATACTTCTTAGAGTTGTACTTACTCCCTCATTTGATACTGCACTGATTGCGTTTTTTAGATTGGATTTATTGATGTGGATCCTCCACGACATAGAAATGACTAAGAGAACTGTTCATTGACATCTGCACTTGATGATTCTTGCTGTAGACTTTCTTTTATTAGACAACCGTCTGGTCAATCCTCTTATTCTTTCTTGGTTTACTTTTCTTCAGCAAGAGCTCGAGTTGATGGAAAAGAGTTCTTCCGGCAAGTCAGGTAAGGAAATTGGAATATTTCATAAAGTAGGCAAGCTTGTAGCTCTATTTTGTTGGTGTTGACCTCTATCACATATGCATCGTCTCATGAAGGGGTAACCTTGAATTTTAGGCTATCGAACTGATCTCAATCTAGTAGTGTTTTTCTTCGTCCATCGAATGCTCATTTATTGATGATTACTTTCTTGTTCTCCTGGAATCATAACAAGATGCTGCTCTGACTCCTTTGTTTTATCAGGAGTCGCTTGTCGTATGAGCAATTTGGTGCATTTTTAGCCAATGTGAAGGAATTGAATTCTCACAAGCAAACTAGAGAAGTAACACCTCTCTTTCTCTCTCTCTCTCTCTCTCTCTCTCTCTCTGCACGCACGAGCGAGCAGAGAACAGCTTCAATTGGGATCGAGCCTAATCTGTCTTTGTTTATGTTGGGTTCTTTTTGCAGGAGACACTGAGGAAGGCTGAAGAGATTTTTGGCTCCGACAACAGAGATCTTTACGTCATATTCGAGGGGTTGATCACTCGCAACGTCCATTGAGATCTTAATTTGCAATCTTCACATGCATGTAAAGTCTCTGAGCATCTTGTTTCTACTCTCAGATCATTGATCCACACTAAATTTTTCGTATGTAAATTGAGGAATATTTCAAGTGTAGTTACGCTTTGCCTGATAATTCATATTTGGTCACCCATCAAGTTTATGGGTTGAAAATGTGTAATTTGTTTGTGCCTGCTCGGACCTTGTTTGATATAAGGTGGTCGAATTGAAAGACGGTAAATATTGATTTACAAATGATTAAGAACTTTTTGATGTTAAGACATCATGAGTATTATTTAAATAAACTATTAAAACCTTTTTGATGTGATTAAATGTAATAGTATTAGAAGACTTCCCCCGTTATTCAGGCGAGATATTCTAACACGAGCAAAGTTATATTATTTCACCAATGAAAAATGTCCACGAAAGAAGAGTACAAACATGTTCATCTTAGGCAAAATGACACGAATAGTTCTTAAACTTTAACAGAATGTGTAATCTGATTTCTGAACTTTTAATTTGTTCAATTTAGTCCTGAACTTTGGTAAAATGTGCAATTTGATCCCTATACTTTGACTTGTTCAATTTAGTCCATGAATTTTTAGTAAATGTTTAATTAAGTCTCTGAATTATATGAAAATATTCAACGTTATCCATGATCTTAAATTAACAAAAGGACTATATTGAACATTTTTCTATAATTCAGGGACTAGATTGAGCATGCACTAGAAGTTGATGGATTAAATTGAACAAGTCAAAAGTTCATGGACTAAATTGCACATTCTGCCAAAGTTTAGGGGCTAAATTGAATAAATTAAAAGTTTATGGATCAAATTGTACATTCTACCAAAGTTCAGAGACTATTTGTGTTTCATTTTACTAGGAGAATTTGTAGGTCTTATTTTTCTATCAAAGAAAATCTAGGCAAATATGATAAAAAGGATTACCTCTAGACATTTTCACGTGACCTAACTTTTAACGCGGTCATTGAAGGACATTAATTGATTGAAACAACCATTGGTATATTGTCCAATATTAATGTTGAACGGTAATAGTAAAGCTTATCTTTAGGTTTATTTCCCTGTAAGCAAACTTCTAGGAAAATTTCAAATAATGACTCTAAGTGGATCTTATTTTAAATAACAGCTTGAATTGACTATGTAATATCAAAAAAAGGTCTAGTCTCAAGGCCCTCTCAACAGTAATTTTTTTAAATCTTTTTTAATTTTTAAAAATTAGAAAAAGGAAAAGCAAAGAATAAAGCAAAAAATTGAATGACAAAAATGTCCTTGAGGCTATGCCCATTTTTGAGACTATATGAACTTTAAACTCGTATTTGAAACTCTTATGTGAAAATTTCTCTAATTCTCTACGACACTTTTTCAATTTAATAAATTAAAAGTAAAAAATTTTCTGGCAAATTCAAAATTCTTTATCCTTATTTTTTATTCTGAAAATCTTTGTCCTTATTGTCGCATTTAGTCTGAAACTTGAGGAAGAATTCCCTCAAAAAGGCTGATTAGACAAGTTCCTCAAAGGTCTTTTCATCAAATCGTCATTTGCTACAAGATGTCATAGAGGGTAGACTGGCCTGGCCAAACGAAGGGTTTTAATTGAATATTCAGCATTTTTCTTTTTGGGTCTAAGAATATTCGGCATTTATTCACTAATTGAAACTCTTCATCTTTATTACTTCTTACTTAATTTTTCAGTAATATATAATATGAAATCCTCCAAGTTGTTATTTCTTAGTTACGAAAAAAAAAAGTTTCAATGTTATTCTCTATGAATAATGAATTCAAAGAAACAATGTATAATATTTCCTAGTTCGTCAATTATTGCACATGTTTAATCACCGAGAGTTGCTCGAAAGACCACCCTTCTCATTTGGAAATTCGATTATTTATCTTCACAACAGGAAATGGATTCAAACGAGGAAAAGCTTACGATGGATGCCTAGGCATCTAGAGATGAGACGTGAGTGAGAGGGATGGAACTTTCTAATTTGTACACAACAAATAGCGTACTAAAATAAAATATGATATGATAAGATAGAATCAATAGAAAAAGATATAAATTATTGCACATGCTTCCCTTAATAACTTTTTTGCCACGTGTAAAGATGGAATAAAATTGAGAACCGACAACGAAGGGAGGCTCCCAAGGAAATAAAATAAAAAAGAAAATATGTTGGACGAGGAGATGTGACAATTGGAATATGTATGTCCTAAGGGTGTATAAATTGGATCGGACCGGACATGTCGGGTTGGTTCGGTCCTTAAGGTTGGCGGTTCGGTCTCCGATCCCAATAAATAGGACTGATGACTGGGCTGTCCGGTCCCCGGTTCTATGATTTGGGATCGGTACGGCCCGGCCCGGCTCGCACCGAACTGCCAATATTTTTTTTAAAAAAATTAATCTACATCTACAGTTAACCTATTTTTAACATTCTGAGAAGCCCATGAATCTTATCTCACGCCTCTTGAGTTTAGTGGTGTTATTGTACATATTATTTAGCAATTTGAGTTTTGGTATTGCTTTGGGACAAAATTAGATCTTAATTGATGAAAAAAACTGTTTCTTATGATGGGCACGTGCACGAAGAATAAGCATGTACATGCATGAGGACAGAAACTCAAGTCATTATGTAGATTTGAGAAATCTGTTTTTATTTTCACAACCAAAAATAAAAAATAAAGAAATAAAATCTGAATTCGGTTTCATCGCCCACTGAGTTCAGCGGGCCACATGCAGGTGTCGATTACGAGCATAAAAGATCACGTGAAGCCTTCAAGACCGGATCGAACACACGTTGGGTGCCCCCAGTATTTACGTGGTTGTCTTGCTGTCGTAAGTTGATTATAAATTGTAAATTAACATTGTATTGTAATTTCTAAGGGCTAAATTTTTATAAGTAGTTAGAGTTAGCGATCTTATTGGGTTCGGACCGGACAGTCGGTCCTTGTCCGATCCATGGTCTCGAAAATATGGGATCGAGACTATTGATCAGGTACCCAGTTTCGAATTTCATGTCAGGACCGAATCGACCTGAACCATTCACATCCCTAATTTGTCCTTTCGTTTGACAAGAATATTATTTTATTTTGTGTCACTCCCATAATAAACGAATTAATAAATGAAATGGATGAATGGTGGAGAGGGAATATGATGTCACGGGGACAGGTCCGATATGTGCTTGATGCCTTGATGGTGAAAGAGAGAAGAACGTGGACCACTCAAATCAACCTAAATTGATTAATTTTTGCAGTTCGAAACTAAGCAAGATAAGGATTCTCTCTCCACGTTCTTGTTGTCCAAACGTGGAGGCTCGGCCGACCAAAACTCACTTACTTTTATTTTAAAGCAGTCGCAAACAATTTTAAATCGATATACATATAAAAAAATTATTTTAAATTATTTTTTATCATAAAAAATCTCAAATAAGTTTATTTTTGATAAATTTATCTTAAATTATTTTTTTGAATACCAAAATTTCAAACTAATATCTCTGTGACAGATTTATCTCACACTAAATCTTTTGACCATAAAAAATTTCAAGTTGGTACATTTATGATAAATTTATCCTCTATTAATTTTCGTTAAATTTTACCGTCAAATTATTGAGTTGGATGATATGTGGCAGTTAGGTGTTTCATTATTATAAATGTATTTATTTGAGATTTTTTATGGTATCGAACTAATTTAACAGAAATTATCGGAGGGTAAATTTATCATATATGTATTAGTTTGATATTTTTTTGCGACAAAAAAAATTAGTTTGTGATAAATTTATCACAAATGTACCAGTTTGAAATTTTTGGTAGTAAAAAAAATAATTTGTAATAAATTTATAAAATAAATATTAATTTAGAGTTATCCTTTATTTTAATTGAAAAAAGTTAGGCCTTTTCTGGGGATCATCATCATATCTTTTGCCCAACTTTATCTTTACTTAAACAAATAAAAAGGCATGCATTGCATTACGGGTCTAAAAAGGTACTAGGGTTGGATTTATGCTGTGGCATGACTCCAAGAATTAAGCAGAAATTAAGGAAAAGAGAGTTTACTTTTTTTTTTCTTACCCTTTGAACAATGAGGGGCTTTTTTTTTTTTTGCTAAAAAAAACTATGAGGTTTTTCAAAAAAGAAATATGAGGTTTCATAGGAACAAAGACATCGAGACGTCTGTTAGTGTTGGATTAGATGATCCAAATTCAAGATTAATAGAAGTTAGTAAGATTGTAAGGCAGTTGTAGCATAGTGAGGTTGTTTGTGACAAAACCATGTTCCAACAAGATTGCTCCACTTGGATTGGCTCTTAAGATTACGAAAACAAGCAATCATAATTGATCAACAATTAGTGCGAATTGAAATCAATTTAAAGTATGAGATACGCGATCTAGGGGGGAAATGAAGTTACTTATACGTCGATACATTGACCCTCGCAACGGTCTGATTAAAAGGCACTATTAAAAGAAATCGAGAGAGGGAAAAAATGTATTGCTTTCGGTGTTACTACATGTTAATCGTAATTCCCCATAAGTAATTATGTTTGCAATTCTCTAAATCTTCACCATACGTTCTCATCCAACATGAAAAGTGTTCAATTGGATAAAGAAAACGTATCCCAAGGAACGGGGTGAGATAAACTATAACTTGATTTCTTAAGAGAGTAGACTCGAGAAGAATCGGTTTTTTTTTTTTTTTCACAATCACCGTCTCTCCTCCACGTTGGCCCCCCTATCCGCTGTGCCGAGCCGCCTCTCCAACGGCGGCATCTGTCAAGTGTGGGCACCTTTCCGGTGACGCCAGGTTGGGATCTCCAGCCACAATAGGTATCTCCACAACCTTGTTCTTTAATTGATTGTTTGGTGTGAAATGAGATCACGATCCTCAGTCTTTGACCACTTGAACCTTTTCAACATTGGAACGAGGTCTGGACATGTTACGAAGAACTTAGGTCAATCATCGGCTTTCAAAAGGGTCTCGACATTCGAAAGGGCTCTTTTGAACAGTTTGCATGAGTGCATCTTCAACTTTGCGAAAAGAGTCCGAATAATTAGATTGTTCATCATTTATTTACTCACTCGATAAAATAACAAACAAGACCAGTGGATTATTCTCAGAGAATTCAACTTCAAATCTCTTCAGGGTCTACTCCGTCTATATTGTATCCAAATTCAGATGGCACAAAACTTTACTTAAGAATAATAGAGTCGATATCATCTGTGTTTTTTTTTTTTTTATGATCGAGATGTCCGGCCCAGCTTGCTTGCACCTCCACTATTCCTTGGAAGTACTAACACGACAACCACCAGTCGCGACCCCTATTTAAATCACGGAGCTCGAGTTGGGAGATATCATCTGTGTTTTATCTTTGTTTATTCGACTTTAAATCTGTATTACCAAATATCGAATAGGATATGACAAAATCTTTTGATTTATTATCCTACTTACTAGAAATTCGGACGATCATATGCAGCCCTATAATAATGTCCAGGCAATATAAACATTAAAAACTAACTTTTTAATTTTAAAAAAAATAGATGAGACGTTTTTTTCCCCGAAAAAAAGAAGACATCTTACTTGGCAGTGAATGTAAGGGGGGACTCTTGATTCTGTCACAAAAGGGCACCAATCCAGATGATGTTCTAAGTGGGCAGAGCATTTCCCACATTATAAAGCTAGTCTGTTTTTTATTTTTTAAGACTTCTAAAAATCACTTTCAGAGGTTCTTCTTTAGCATTTATAGCTTCTCTGATCTGATCAGATTTAGCAGTCATCATTCTCCACCCCCAAGATCTGCCAATTGAGAGCCGCAAGTTCATTGGTCACACCCCCCCCAAGTCTTCAAGCGGGCAGGGAACAACAGGCATGGAGGTGGGTCAGATGCAGAGGAGGTTGGTGGAGTTCACCAAGTCAATGTTTATGGAGGTAAAAAGGTTCAAATCTGTAAAATTCATGATCAATTCTCAAGTGGGTTTTTATTTTCTTTTTCTTTTTTCTTCTGGGTTATGTATGGTTGTGTATTGATTTTGACTTTGGAACACTTGTTCTGTTTTGGGTGAGAGGAAGGGTTTCTTGGATGATCAGTTTTTGCAGCTCCAACAGCTGCAGGATGATAGCAACCCAGATTTTGTAGTGGAAGTTGTGTCCCTCTTCTTTCAAGATTCTGAGAAGCTGCTCAATGATCTGACCTTGGCTCTGTAAATGACAAAACTCCTGATTTTGCCTGAATTGAAAGACACGAATGATGTTGGATTTTTCATTTGTTTTGGGCCTGTGGCTGTGGGGTTTCTCTGATGTTTCTCTTCATTTTGTTATCACCATACAGAGATCAGCAAAATGTGGACTTCAAAAGAGTTGATGCCCATGTTCACCAGTTGAAGGGTAGCAGTTCCAGGTGCATCAGAACTTCCTTACTGAAACTAAAGGAACAAATTAAGACAGAAAGAGCTCAATTTTTCAGATTATACAACAGCTGATTCTTCTGAATTTGCAGCATAGGTGCACAGAGAGTTAAAAATGCCTGCATCGTGTTCCGCAACTTCTGCGAAGAGCAAAACCTTGAAGGGTGAGTTTGTTCGATCTCGTGTTTCCAAGTTTTGATGTTTCATCATTTCATAATAGAACTATTAGGATCTGCGAAGATTCGCGGGACATTAGAATTGGACATAAACATTAAAGAGAGATCGTAAATGTTCCAAACCGGTTTTCATTCTTTCTGTGCAGGTGCATGAGATGTCTGCAACAAGTGAAGCAAGAGTTCTACCTTGTGAAAAACAAGTTCGACACTCTGTTCACCGTGAGTACATCTACCTTGAGTTTGAGTAGCATCTTTTCAGTTTGTGTTCACTGCTTAATTTGTGGATACATGTGGTCTTGGTTACTGCAGCTGGAGCAGCAAATCGTGGCAGCAGGCGGTTCCATCCCGGCTATGGAATAGCAACGTACCCTTGATGTGCCGTAGAGAATCCGTAACCCGATTTTGCGAACTTTCTTCGGACCGTTAAGCTAAAGAATTAACCCTGTTTCTGTGGTGTCTCCACTGAGAGAGATCTCTGTGCCTGTAGTTTCCTAAAACAGGAACAGATTTCTGTGTAGTCTAGCGTTTGTTTCTGTATTTGGGATTTAATTCTATACTTTCTTAACTGACAGTGATGGGCAGTGACGACGACTCATTACATCATAGAATTGGTGTTCAAAAGAAGATCACAAGATCTTCCTGATGCAGGACAGAATTAAAATTTCCGCATGATGTTCTCATAAAGCCGTAAAAGATCATGGCAAACCCTATTTGAATAGGGTTACGGTCACAGCCTCCATGAAAACTCAGCCTTTAGCTAGATTATGCCGCGTCAACTAATTCAACCGATGTGAAAGAACTAGCTGCTAGTTCTTTCGTATATGGGGGCATGTAAGTTGTACATCATCCACCAAATCAAGACACAGCCATTTGTCTGATGGAGATGCGAGCCCACTTTTTGGGTTGCCGCCGCTACGGTGGTCTATGACTCGTCCGTGTCAACGTACGTGGACTATTGGTCTCTTCCCCTGTTGATGGGTTCGTAATCCCTGAAGAATCTACTACCATTTTCATCTTCAATCAGTATCGATGATCTACGGTTATAACGTTCAAAGTGGCTAAGCAACTATTGGAATGGAATGACCATGTTGCGCATTCTACAATTGACAAAGAGACCACATCAATGACGATAAATATCACAAGCACCAGAGCTCCAAAGCAAGCAGAAGCATATAGATGGGTAATCAAACATTGATGAAACAGAACTGAAAAATTGTTTGTCGCCGAGCAACAGAGTGACCACTCGGTACCCGCCACTGGGAGAACTGCTCCTATTCGATGCCCTAGACTTTTCCACATTTGGCCGAAGGAAGCAGACGATTAACAAAAGAAAACCCATCTCACTGCTGCTGAAGCAATGACAAGAATAGTGCTGATCTTTATATACAGCAAAGGAATGAAGTCAAGAAGGAGAAACCTCTGTAATGTGTATCTTTACTGGAAACTGCAACGCGGTAAGTTTACGTCTCACCTTTCTTTTCCTCGGTAAAGCCTCTTTCCATGTTAATTTGACTATAAACAATGAGCAAAAGATATGACTAGACCAGGACATTTAAGGCCGTGACCCGCTCTAATAAAATATTGCCCTCCTGCTTCTTCTCCGCCTCGGTTTACACGGTGATGGTGTTTTCCCATCTCCTGGGAATTCCCACTTGGCAATCACACCGTCCCACGAAGAGGTGACCAGCAATGGATAACATGGATGCCAACTGCAATCCCTTACGGGTTCGTTATGATAGTCGAGTCTGGCAACTTCATGTCCACTCACCTAGATGAAGCAATCGAATTACTCAAAACATTTCGAGGTAACACGAGGAAAGCAGAAAAGGGAACTCGATACTTAAGGTTTTTACTCAATTCCTGCCGATTGTTATCTGAGATATAGACCTTAAATAGGTTAAATCAGGACAAAATACAAACCAAATAGACAGATTTTAGGTTCGTTGACCTAGTTTTTTTTAGGTTGAAAGGTCTCAAGACCTAGTTACTCACTAGAGTAGTTGAGAACATCAAGAGTCCAAATCTGTTACAAACTGAGCTAGTCGCAAAACTCAAACGATTGCTCTCTTTTTGGGGCCTGTAATCAAATTACCCCATTAAATTGATTTCTCATGGCCGTTAAAGTATCACGGGAAAATTTACTTAAATCCTCCTCTTCCAGAACCAATGAACAAGCATATTATTATTATTATTATTATTTGCCCCTGGTAGTTGGTACCTATTCTTAAAAATACCTTTCTGCAAGTCCAAGGATCAAACCATGTATAAATCTATTTATTTGATAGGAATATAAAAGGAAATTGATCTCTTCCCGTGACAGTGCCGCATGAAAATTTGAATGAATGAAGATATAATCCGTAAGGTAGTAAAGGCCGTACCAGATCATATATATAAACTATGCAGTCACTAGATCCGGTGTAGATATACTTCTGACCAGTGCTGCAATGAAGGAAAAGAACAATACAATATCAGCAGAAGACTCTTATCAACCAGTGTTTATGAAAAGGACGTGTTTAGCACTGGTATAGACATCCCTTACACGAGAAACCAACATGAACAGAGGGAGAATTCAAAAAGATAGGGCTCTTTTGGTGCATTACCTATAGGTAGGGGAGAAGTAACAGCGTATCAGAGTATACAACACTGAGTGACCTTTATATGTAGTCACTGACTGATCGTAGGGATGTTTCAAGTTTCTATCTTCCTCTGGGTAGTCCATCCACCTATAATCCCAATCATATTCTCTTCGCCCGTGGCTGCCATTTCACAAGAGAAAACTACACCTAAGAATTAACTATTCAAGGAACAAATTCAACTTCTAGTGTGATAAATATGTGAATAATCACTCGCAAAATATTCAATAGAAGAGACCCAATGTCTAAAACAACAGTCGGTCAGCCCTGCCAATATTGTGTGTATGCATGAGAGAGAGAGGACCGGCAAGAATGAAAAGACATAATAAAACCTACAATGTTGGACTATTCGAAGTCATCTTTCGTATATCCCATAGTTTGGTGGACTGATCCTTTCCATTTGA
This sequence comes from Rhodomyrtus tomentosa, assembly GCA_028455895.1. Taxonomy (NCBI): domain Eukaryota; kingdom Viridiplantae; phylum Streptophyta; class Magnoliopsida; order Myrtales; family Myrtaceae; genus Rhodomyrtus; species Rhodomyrtus tomentosa. The sequence goes on along the minus strand of JAPCWY010000003.1, from coordinate 37,721,450 downwards.
AATGAGGTAGCGTCCATCTCCACGACTATCGATAAACGTAATGCCTTCTAGATGTCCTGTCAAAACTCCAGCTGCTTGTCCTGTTGTGGAAAGACAACGACGGTCCCAGACCTAAAGAGAATTTATTTATAAAGCAGAATGCAAATTCATGAGTTCGCTATGCTCCACATATAAATGACAATGAATTTGACTTATGCGCATACTATTTCCATTGACAACTTTAGCAGCGAATGTCATGCCAAAGATATTGCTGATTATGGTAATCTGAGGTGCATAGCTGCTATAGAAAAGGATGAAATAGTACATTTTTCACAAACTTTTACATTTCGGGTCACAGAGCGATAAATTATCCTGATTATTTATGCCCGTGAAATAGTTCAGTTACCCAACAAAGAGGAAAGGATTGTTTCATCTTCAAAGGGGAGATACTGTAAAGCTGCACAACTCAATTTTTTTGAAGTACCTAGATATTCGATTCTCCAACAGGAAACAAATACTTGCAACACGTTCCCTACAAATAGATAAAAAAAACCTTTCGCTAACGAAGTACCTACAGGTGCCTTATAATTGTATATAATCATCTCAAACAACATCGGACACAAAAATACCAATTCAAGACCAGACCGCTCAAGTGATAATCGAATTTAATTTCTTGATTCAAGTAGAAATCTAGACCCTTAACTAAGCAGAAAACATCATTTTCCCCAAACCATGGAAGGCTACCTTCTTCATGCTGAGCTATTTTGCTAAACAGTCATCAGACAAACTAAAAAATTGAGGTTTCTGTCAACAGAGTAGTCACATTACGCCCCCACCCCCTCCAGAAAAAGAAATCACAAGAAACATTAGTCAAGTTCACTCTCTTCCTCCGAAAGAAAATCATATTTACCTTACAGAAATTATCATCACTTCCAGAATATATGATGTGGCCACTTTCATCCGCAAAGCATACGGTGTTAACATCAACCTGTAATACGCTAAGCATGTTTAGTATAAGGATCGTAGCTTTTAGCATCTTATATCTTGCGGTCATGCAGCCAGAACTGAAGGGATATTTGAACAATATGGAGACATATAAGAATGCTCGTCAAATACAAAAACAGCAGCAAAAGTTAGTTCGAAATCAAATTCTGAGACATAGATCAACCTTGTTAAATTGACATTATCAGTCTCACTCTTCATCATCCTTTGTAATGCATGTCTTCTCCCACTTCATGCTTATTGGATCTGTTTTTATCTAATCTAGCACTTATCCTAGAAAGCTACCATAATAAGCTTAATCAACTGGCGCAACAACCCTTTGTTGAAAGACAATTTCTAAAATGCCCAGATCTATAGGGAACTGGGTAAAGTGGAAGTTGGTCTGGTCTGAAAAACTGGGGAAAAGTTGGAACCTGAATTTTCACATTGCCCAAAATTCAAGCTATGTAAGTGTAAATTACATGAAAAGCCAAAGTCAAGAGAATACAGGAACAAGAATTGCCATGCTAATTAGACAAGATTTCCACATGTGATAGAATGGGTCTAGTCAGCCAAACACAAACCAACAAAAAAGTGCAAACCGAAAAAAGAAGGGGAAAAAGAACTGTACTTGAGAGTTTCGATTTATACATTTTAAATTATTCACGTTTAGCAGATCAAACTCATGCCCGTTTGTCCATAATAAATGAAAGCACTATATCCGTGGAAAAGTTGGCATACCTGATGAGCAGGAATTTGAAGGCCAACCTTGTTTGCTAGAAGATCATAAATGTATATTGCCCCATCTGCACTTGCAGCAACAAGCTCTCGCCCATCAGTCGAGAACTTCACGGAGAAGATAGAAAAATCTTCATCGTCACCATTGTTATTAGAAGAAAAATCCAAGCCATGATGTATTTCCTGTATAGAGAGGACTTGCAGCATGAAAAGAGCAGTTTTAATTTTACCCATCACGTATGCATAGCTTGCTACATAATGAGAGAGCAACAAGGCAACCTATGATATTGAGAAGTACTTCACCCTCCAAGTGCCAACCTAAGAAAAGCTTAACTGAATTCTTTAGACAAAGTTCCTATGTTGCTGTTCTATATGATGTATCATCTCACACACTGATTGAACTGCAGTAAGTCAATGTGAGACTATCTTATGTCTTGAGTCATGTAATTTCCAATTTAAGTACGAGACATGATCTAACTGAATGATCCCATTTCAAGGAAAAATTCCCATCTTATTTACTCAAAGACGTGATCTAACAGAAGGATCCCATTTAAAGCAAAATTTCTCTCTGATACAAAATCTTGACATGCGGCAGGACCACCGTCGAGTTCAATATTCTCTTGCCAGTATGAAATTTCTAATAATCATCTTGCATGACAGTTCCATACGAAGTAAATTGTTTGTATGGATGTACAATAACGTAATTCTATTAACCATTTTGCATAACAGTCCACAAAATTCTGCGATACACACAATTCTCCTTTGTAATTTGGAAAAAGAATTTTAGACTTCGAGATCACAGTTGCAGACCTACCGTGACATTCGCAAGTGACTCTGTTGTATCAGATTCAATATTAACAATGTGGACAAGGGGTGACATACTAGAATAGACCTGCAAGACACAGACCTGTATGAGCTCGTTCACAAGAAACCATCAATTTCATGGAAGTCTTCAAAAGAAGTTCCATCAAAAGCGAACTGAAAAAAGACATATATGACTCAAAGACACTGACAAAATGTACTCAAATCATAGAAAGAGAACCCTACATAACAAAGAAAGGAGCACAATATATGACTGTTTAAAGGAGGAGGGACAAGAGTTGTACAACAAATCAAATGGCATGGAGATCAAATCTAAGAAACCTCATCCAATGTGATAACGTACTTCCTAGTTGGAAGACCTTCACAAACTTACGAGGTAACGTTGATCAGGAGAAAGACAAGTGTCTGTAATTGTCCATCTCAAACTTTTTGCCAGTATGTCCTTTTGAACTTTCCAGCCCTTATCCACATTGTATATCCTAATATGGCTCCCCTGTAATGGCAATAAGCTAGGATTAACAGCATCACGTAGAAACAAGCGTGCTTAATAATTTAATTATAAAAGATCACAAACTGAAGGCCTAATGTGGCATCCACAATTTGCCAAATACCATCAGGAAAATAATGATTACCTGAAAGCCTGCCACAAACAGCGAACCATCAGCAGAAAACTGAGAAACATATGCACGGGATCTCATCTTATCCACATTTTGAGGGCCATAAATAGGCAAACATCTACTCAACACGTGACAGCTATCAGACAATGAGAACCTGCCCCTCCCTGAATAATTGCCCTCTCGAGCAGCCAACATTCTGAGGGTAGAGACAGGCAGTTTCAATCCACCTGGCGTTGCCTTTCTCATATGTTCATTGGGCTCAGATCTAAGTTTCGTCAACTGAGCAATCTCATGGTCTAAATCGCCTGAATTTCCACCGGATCCATGAGCTCCGCAGGAATGGGTACCAGAAGTCTCCTCGTTGCAAACTTTTATACGCTTGGCAAGCCAAGACATTGCAAACCCTGGAACGAATTTCAACTGTTGTGCATTAGTTTGTCTATAACTGCATATAGGAGTCTTCTGAGAGAACTATGCTCCGCCTTAGAGAATGTACAACAGTGAGAGCTGACCCAATATTCGACAAGGCAAATCCTGCAGATGACAAAACTAAGACAGACTTAAGTGCCAGTTCTGCACCTCATCAGAATCAAGACACCAAACTTGTACAACAACATGACCGTTAATAATGCTCAAGAGAGATGACCGAACTTCACGCACGCATAAGATACTCATGAAAATGCCAACCGACACCATCAGTGCAATCATAACAAGCTCTCCCGAGCTGCCCATCGAAAGAACAAAAGCATGACGAACATATCCCGTAAACCATAAACGCCCCGGAACTAGGTCGGGACCGTGAACACAATCTGACTAAAATCCCATCTCCTTTTAATCACAACCAACCAAGAATCTGTCGAAATTTCCGCAATTTATCAAGTTTTATGCCCCATAACTCAATCCCACAATCAAATATCCCTTAAAAGGTTCGGTCTTTGATTCCTTTTAGTTAAAATAGACAAATTTCGATACAAAAAACCAAATGTTTCAACGTTAGGACCTCAACAACATCGAAACCAGGGAGGTTAAGGCTGACCAAGAAGAACCCATGGTTAAGCGCGAGAACAAAACCAAGTGACTGAGATAAAAAATCAGAGCAGAGCATCATCACTCACCCGGGGAAGCTGAGAGACTCCAGAAGGTTTGGAGCAAGAAACCGAACAATGGTATGATTGGGTCTCGGGGAGGATACAGATTTATGCATATGTGAGTGCGTAAGCGAAGACGTAAGGAGTGTGTCACGCTCACGGTCGTGGTCTTCTTCGTCGTCGACTGCTAACGTTTCGATTTCCGGCCAAAAGAACTCCAAGGGCCAGAGATCCCTTGGGGGCACAAACGACACGTGTCTGAATTCAGGAACCGATGCTGCTGACGCACACAGCGGCAGACTGTATCGATCCTTCGTCGGACCACGGGTTTTCTTCCGATTTAATTTTCAAAAAATTATTTACAAAATTAGATTTTTAAAAAAATATTTATCGAGGTGGGTGTTGCGCGCCACTTCAAGTAGCACGCGAGTCATGCGTGCGCAATTGATTTACCAAGCATTGTGCTTGCTTGGTTTTTTTTTGTTTGCATTTTTTTTCTTGCTTTTTTTTTTAAGTTACTTGCATTTTTTTGCTAGAAGTCACACTTGATTTTGTGCAGCTTGCTACTGCACAAAAAATATATATTTATTATTAATTTGTGATATATTTTATTAGCAACAAATTCGATGACGAATGTATCTTTGGAAATGTACGTTGTATACTTTCCGACGAAACATCATATTTGTTGCAAATTTCGTCGCAAAATATATAACGTACATTTCCAACGACATGTTCGTCGTAGAATTCTTCGCTAATAAAATTTATCCCTATTAAAATTCATCGCTAAAAAAATTAATTTTTTTTGTATTTATTGCCGATTTGCGATGAATTTCTACTTCATATATTTTGCGCAAATTTCATCGTGCCACACGTTTATATTTTGTGACAAACTCATGCGACACGTTTGTCGCATGATATAAAGTGTACATTTCAACGATACGTTCGTCGAAGAATTCGTCGCTAATAAAATTCATCGCAAATTAATAATAATATAATTTTTTAGCTACGAAAATCAGCGAAGAAAAAAAATTTATCGCTAATTTTCAACGAAATATCATATTTGTTGCAAATTTCGTCGGAAAATATATAACGTACATTTTCAACGACACATTCGTCATATAATTCTTCTATACAATTACCATTCACAAAACAAAATGAAACAAACATACAAAAAAGCAAGCAAAAAAAAAAAAAAGCAAGCAAGGAAAAAAAAAAACCAAGCAAGATGCTTGCTTGGTAAACCACTTGCGCGCTGCATAAAGCAGCGCGCGAGGCTACTTGAAGTTGCGCGCGAAATCTAAATTAATAAATATTTTTTTAACCTAATTTTGTAAATAATTTTTTTTAAAATTAAATCGGAAAAAAACTCTCGGGGTCCAAACATCGCGAGAAGACGGCATTCACTAGAGAATCCGTTTCTCAAGTGACACATCAAGACCCCTCCTTCAAGATGTTTTTGGAGACATTATTGTGAAAAATTTGACAAGTTTCCCATTTGTTATCATAAAGATTTTAACTTCTCCCCCAAATTTTCTCATTGTACCAAATGTAAATGTTACCTTGACTCACTCCAACTCTGGAGCGATCGATATTGTCCTCTAATTATATAATATTTCTCGCAGTAATTCAAGCGTCATTTACTTATGATTAACTTTTTTGAATTCTCGTTTTGTTAATATAATCTAAAATGCAATTCAATTATTCATTTGTCTCGATGGCCCCGGGATTTGTTTGAATTTAATAGATGTTTGTGCAGGGTAAAAAGTTGAAAAATTTAGTAAATGATGAGTCAAACACTAGGTAGATCTTCTTTCTTTTTTCTTAGGAAGGAAAGACGAATCTTAAATTCGAATTTATAAAGTTAAAACAAAGTTATAAGAGCCACATGGAATCACCTAGCACAAAAAATGGACTCAGTGCACTCATCTTCCAATTAAGGCGATTGATGCATACTATTTAAGGGTATGTTTATTGGAATTTTTAAACCTTATCACGAAAGTGCAGTTAAGTTAAAAATACTTTTAAAAAGTACAATCAAATCCTAAAACTTATTAAATTAGTGCTATCGAGTTATTTTCTTAACTCCGTCCAATTTGGCTTAAAAAAAATACTAAAATGGCTTTCTTTTAGTATTTTCTCTCTCCTACGTAGAGCTAACATGTAACTCATGAAACATAAGGTTAAATTGAATTTTATTTAAATTGAATTATCAAATAGAAAAAGGGAAATGGAGGGAAGGGTTATTTGGTCCTCACCGCCGCCGCACCCTTCCTGGGAAGGTTGGCGGGGGTTCCCGCTAGCGACCAACCTCCGGTAAGAGTGGCCCTCCCTTTGTTCGACAAGGGCCGCAGGCCATTTCCTACGCTTGCCAATCTTCCTGGCAAGGGCTGCAACCTAAATAGCACCAACACACCGACATGCAATACAACATGACACGCCAACATATTATTTTTTAAAAAATAGAGAATTTGGACACATCAAGACACGTTGTGTGTGTATATATACATGACAAATTTACTACGTATATATAAAAATACCAACGGTAAATTTCTTATTCTGTTAGGGATCCATGATTAGGTTTTTTTTGTCTGACTAGATATATTAATTTTGATTAACCGGTTGTGACGACCTGAATTTCCACTGGATTGAATTAACGAGGGAAAAGGCACAATCAGGCTCGAAGTAATAGTGAAAAGGACTTTGGGGGTTTAAATCATTAGTGCGGTGGATTGCTTGAGCCTAATGAGAGAGTAGAAGCGGTAATTTTAGCTGGACCATTGGTGATTTATTCGATTGTGTTAGAGTAATATCGATCGGTCTGGAGTGAAATTGGTTCACGATTGAACAGCGAAGCATCGATCGGTCCCTAGCTTTCACCGTCTCTGACCCATTATAAAAAGCCTCTCACATTTCTCTCTCCACTTTTGCAACCTCAAGCACTCTTACCTCCAAACTCTCTCTCGGTCACCTCACTCGACTGTCGCTCGTCTTCCTCAACCTGTCGTTGGCAATTCTCAAGCTCCCAAAGCTCTTGGCACCAGCTTCCTCCCGTCGTCCCGCTCTAGCTCGTGCTTTCGATCCCTCACCCATGTGCGACGCCAAGCAAGGAGGCGGCAAAAGCTGTTGGGTGATCTTGAGGCTCTCTTATTTTAAAAGCTGGCTCAAAGGTGAAGATTTTCCTTCATACTTATAAACTGAACACCAGCCCCTTCCACAATCGATGTGGGACAATGCGAGACAACCCAACAGTCTTTCCCTCACACATCAGGCCATGAGTCGGAGGGAGCGACAACCCATATACCTTCCATGTGACTATTAGATCCAGAATTGTTGGTAACTTTGACTCTAATACCAGTGTTGGGTGGTCTTGGGTCTCTCTCAACTCAAAGCTAGCTCAAAGGTTGAGACTTTTTCTCACACTTATAAATCGGCTATGAGCCCTTTCCACAACCGATGTGGGACAACCTAAACAAAAGCGAGCTCGTTTTCGACGCAACTACACTTATGTTCTTTTTTAGCCTGGATTTAAGGCAAGTGGTCATCTAACCTTACCACCAGACGACTCAAATAACATTCGTTAGGGCGCGAATCATCGACTTTGGAAAAATGGATATGCTGAATGAGCTTTTAGTTTGCATGGATGGAAAAATGTTGGTGCACGTTCAATCGGTTGCTTGTAGTTGTGTCCTTATATCACGAGTAACCAAAAAATGAGAGTTGATCGTTTTGTTTGTCGTCAGTTTAAAGTGGATCGAAGTTGGAGGCTGATGGAAACTGAATCCTTGATTCTAAACGAATCACATGCGGAAAAACTACTTATTAGTGCCCAATCTATCACTTACTTGTATCACCAATCGGAATACGATCACACGAGGAACCGTACCCACTATCCACAGATTAAATGTTGCCTTTGCAATCTCGAGAGTCACATCGCCATTGATGTGATTCAATGTAGAGGGGGGAGTGACGTTTGTCGTTTTTCTACCACCGACAGTATGTCGTATCTCATCATAGGAGGAGGGAGAGCGTCGGTTCCTTTTTAACGATAGTGAACAAACGTGACTTTTCACGTTTGTTATATTCAAACTGCAGATAATTGCTTTTGCAGTTATCTCTAGAGGCGGGTGTGATTGCCCGCATGAGCGCACATCGTAATGCCCCCTTCCAACTCACACTCGCCCGTGTAGGGCAAACAGCTCACACTTGTCCACAGAGGACCAACAACTCTCACTTGTTCACAGAGGATCAAGCATAACTCTCTTTATATCTGCAAAGTTCATATTGATAAATAATCTGTTCGACCAGCATACACTGAGAGCTCGTTATCACATATTCATTGGGAGTATATGACTGCTCAAATGGACATAATAAAAAATATATTTCTGTATGCTTGTACCCTAGATCGATTAGTTACATACATATCTCTCTTTGGATCTCATTTAAGTATGATATGTTATATTCACAATTATAATTACACTAAATAATCATAACCGGCTGGTCTGTGAATATAAATCTATTATGTGACTTAAGAACTTGAAGTCGATCTTCCTCTTTTATTAAACCTCTCAATCTTAGTTTAGCTCGCTTTTCTAGAAGTGTCCCTTTAGATCGAATCAATTTCATGACCATAGGCAACACCTTAAGATAACGAACACTAAATAGAAATATTGAGAATAACGAAGAGTCATGATGGCACTCAAAATGAGAAACTCTTATCCTCGAGAGTCTCACACGATTTAATAAAGTTAAGATAAAAAACTTTTGCCCACTCTCATTGGTCGACAATAATACATACGTAATATGAAGTACGTATTATGGTATTTTATCTTTCCTCATGGAGTGTATATCTTTTTATTTTAATACTGTACAGATGATCACTTAAATATGCTCAATGTCTAATCAGAGTTCATGTAACAACTCCAACCAAGAGTTTCCATCAGAATTCTCATTTGGCAATAAAGACAGATAAAGTGAAATACGTGGGATGGGTAGAAGTATATCCTTTTTATTTCAATTCCAAACATTATAAATAATAAGTACTCATCTTAATATTCTATTAAGGCGGCATAAATATTTTAAGCTTTAGCTCTCAATTATCACCTAGATAATAAGCTTAAAATTGCATCATCTCTATTTATTACGCAGTAAATAGAGGCGATTACCCGTGTGAGTGGGCTAATCTCTCATCTGTCTGACATACCTTCCTAATCTAATGCACTCAACATTAATATGCATAAATGTTACACAAAATCATAGACTCCAATAGTGATAACAAATATCATTAACTCATTAACTGTGAACTTTGGGGAATGTAAATTTCAGTATTTTTAAAGATTTCAATATATAGAACTAATCTCTTTGTGAACAAATAACCAAGTCAAAAAACATCTCTAGTAACTCATTTCATCATTGGATCTGCTTTCAATCTATCCATAGATATGTACTATATGTTCACATCTTTTCATATAAACATGTCTTCCATGACATCATATTCTGAGTTGATACATTTTGGTCTTGCAATGGATCTTTAGTGTAAGATCTTGCTACTTAACTATCACAATTAACTAATAATTAGACCCATAGCATCCTTAACAACACCTCATTGATCCAAACATCTCTCGAGTCAATGACCCTTTTATACTATCGCTGATAACACCACGAGAACATTTTCCATCATGGACAAGGCCATACACATTTGCTTCTTACTTTTCCATGATATGGCGTCATTACTCAATAAAGATGCAAATCCAGAGGCATAATTCCTCTCATCTATATCTCCCCCTCAATCAATATCAGTATACCTTCGAGATGTAGATATCTACCTTGAATATTAGTAAATTGATCAGCAGTACTTTCAGATACCTCAGAATTCTATTAATGGCAATTCAGTATGCTTGACCTCTATTAAATTGGCACTTACTTGCCATTCCAATCGAATAACAAATACCAGGCCTTATATATATCACAGCGTATATTGAGCTTCCAACAGCACTAACATATGGATCACTTTCCATTTCTTTATCTCCTTATGGAGTTTCAAGACACATATTTCGGCTCAAACATTTACTACTTGCAATGAAAATATATCATTAACATATAATGATAAAATCACAAATTGATTTAGGATCTTTTGATACATACACAATGGCCTTTTCACTTGTCACAAAGTCATATGCCACTAAGACATTGTGCAAAATGTATATATCAATGTCTCAAAGACTGCTTAGGGCCATATTCTTGGCCTTCATTCACAAATCCTACAGAATGTACCACATAGGTTTCTTTTATTAATTCTCCATTGAGAATCGCTGTCTTTACATCCTTGATGTAATTCAAGATCCATACTCATCACTATTACCAGAATAAGGTGAATTGGTTATTACGCTTCACCACAAGGTGAGCCTAACATTTCTCAAACAAGCCATCAGCTTTACGCTTTCTTTTGAGAACACACTTGCTCCCAATGACTCTGTGTCCATTCGAATGATCAATTAGCTCCAAAACTTCGTTTGATCTCATTAACTCCATCTCTTTCTCCATTACTTGTATCCACTTTTCCTTATCAGGGAAAATTGAAGCCTTATTTTATACTCCTTCACTTATTCTCTTCTTGTGGAGTAACCACAAAAGCTTACACATAGTACATCATTCACCATTACGCTCCTACTCGGATCAGACAATGACTACATCTTTTATACAACAAGTGGTTGCAATTGAGACTAATACAAAACAAATCCCCACTTCTCACATTGCTCCCACTTGGATAAGATGCCTAAAAAAATCATTGCCACTATCTTAGAAGTCAAACAGAGAATATATATAAGTTTCTTGCCTTTTTTCGAAAATTCATCCACTAAGAATGTGACATCTCGTAATTCAAATTCAGTTACACTTTCCACTTTCTTGCTTACCTATAGTACTTACCCTTTCAAGTGCTCTTAGTATTTCACAAAAATACTCTTTTTGCCTCTAAGGTCCAATTTTTCATACTCGTGGGAGAACATATGTGTATAGGAAGCATTTCAATGTCTGAGAAAAACTCAAATCTCATTCTCGACCTGTCCACAACTCATATGGGAAAGAGGTGACTGATTTATAAGACACACAGTTAAGTATCTAGACAGTCATCAACAAAAATATCACCACGAAAGATAATATGCACAATAGCATGTGCTATTACTAACTTAACCATTTCTATTATGATCTATTTCTTCTCTCTGCTACTACATTCTGCAGAGGAATTGATGGAATAGTCAACTATCGTTCTATTCCTTTTCATCACATAAATATCTGAACTGATTAAATAATTTTCTCAACCTCGATTGATTTTTTTTTTAAATTAAAAGCTCAAAATTTTAAAAAAAATTCTTAAAGCAACTTATGCCTTAAATTTATGAAAAATCATAAAAACAACAAATCCAAATCGAGTGTAATCATACAAATGTGATGAAATAAATAGAATCATGCCTTGCTATCACATGTGTCTAAATGGATTAACAGTAAAGGAAACTCAGCTCTTGTTCCTTTTTCAAATGGTTTCCTCATTTTTTTTTACGAGGCAATGCTCATAAATAGGCGACATATTCAATAATGTCCAACAAGCCCTATTTAGCTCATGTAAATATCCTATTGGCCAATATGACCCAATATAGCATACCACATGTTCTTATCATCACAAATATGAAAATGAGGAATAACATTATATTATTGTACTCAACAATATGCATAATGAAACCATCTAGAATTATAATAACTTGTTTCCAACGACAATTCATCACCATCTTTATGAAAGTTCAAATTGAAATCAAGTTTAACTAAACTAACACGGAAACTAAATTTCATCGTGTTTTGGAGCATATAAACGTTAGTAAGAACAAGGTGCGACCATCGCACATATTCAATTGGCAGGTGCCAATTACTTTGATTTTCACTAAGAAAATATTTCTCACATTTATTAAATTTGCTCAATGTGAAACTTATTAAAATTTCACAACTATATGGTCTGTGGCCCTTAGATTTACAATCCACAAAAGATGAAATTCAGTTACCAAAACTGAAGTACAAACATACGTATACTCTTAAGTATACAAAGGGATTCTAACTTCTTTATCTTATCACAATTATGAGCAAAGTGATCCTTTTTGCCACAGTTAAAACACTTCACTTTTGAAATATTTTCTTGAAAGGACGTTTTCGTTTCTTATGTTGGTTAAACTTTGATTTCCATCATGAAATATTTATTTCTTTGTTCTTTCCACTTCTTAAATCCACCTTGACGCTTACGTCTGGAGCACAAAACTCATTAGAACTATAATCATCATAACAAATGTCGATTTTAGGTTTTGCCACCAGAAGACAATCCATCTCTAGTTTAAGGCGTCGTATATAAAAAAAAATTTACTTATAATGTGGATTTAGTGGATTTTCATATGCACATAACTATGAAATAAAGAATTGACTATTGATTGCACTTGTTATTTCTTAGTCAACATAGGGCCTGCATTTCACAGTGCACTTATTTGTTTGACACATGCCACAAAGGCCATTTAATATTATGCCCATAAGACATTATATAAGCATCAAACCTTATAGTGATCTGTCTCAAATTGAAGACCAATGTCTAACCAAACTTAGTTTGTTAATGGCTCCCACTTGACTTTAGCATTTAAAAAAAAATGCTTGAACTCATGCATAATATATATATATATATATATATATATATATATATATATATATATATATGTCTCAGCAACATAATGCGAGCAATAGAGTTCATTTATTTCGTGCAGCAAGTATCTCTTTGTACTTTCTTGACAATGCAGTAATTCCATCTTCAGATTCTTCCATAATTAGGTCAAGAGCTCATAGTACATATTGCTATTTTAGCACATATTGGATCTTATTCCAATTTTCACAATTTTACCATGTAATTTTTCACTTTATTCAGGCTTAGCTACGATATCCTAGTAAGCTAAAGCCATTGTATCTGAACACAAAGTTCAATAGACATGTATTCTCAAACTATTGATGCCTATACATTTATGCATATATTTTACACTAACTAATTATATTAACGAATAATTTCACATGAGGTCTCAAAGTCGAAAGTTCACTATGTTCCCATTATCTGAGAATCCTCGTTTGAAATTATCATTAACATAATTATTTGTGTAAAATTGAGTTCATGAAGTTACTAAAACTTTTAGAACTCATCACTTATCCATATACCATCAAGGCATTACATAATAATAATAAAAATTCTTACACCATTCACAGCTTAATATTTCATTTAACATGAAAGATAATATTTACATCTATAGATATACATCAATAAGATGCAAAATTCTAGTACAACAACATCATGTTATATAATGTATGCCAAGAGTGAAAAAAGATTCAATGAACTCTTTAGGGAACTTCTTGACCTTAGAAGGCATCCCTATAGTGGCTCTTGGAAAACCTTCTAATCTCACCCAAGGAAAAAAATCTCTTCGCCAAGGCGCATTCTATCTACGCCATGACCCATTCATAGCAAGGGTCGATGTCTTCCTTACCCCGACCTCTAAGAACTCCATTAGGAATCTTATTCCAAGTTCCTTATAAGAATAGCTGCAGGCATCTTTTCATAAATGGTCCAAGACCTCATGCCAATCAAGAATAGTGATTTTTAAGGTAACAACCCTCAAATAGTCTGGCATGACAAAACCATTATAAATGATTTCTAATATCATTTTGTTCACCGTTATGATGTGAATCATCGTGTCAACTCTGCCATCCCATCGATAAAGTGCCAGCTCATTCCTCGACTTTAGGAGTCTCTCATGTTCATCGTCTGTCCATGGGAATATTGAGGTTCGCACAATACTTTGTTCCATAGTTCCTGCAACGAATGCAGAATAATAAAAGGGATTACACATAATTCATAATGCATAAAATGGTAAAATAAATATACCACATTGAAGGAAATTTCAATACGAACACATCGGCATCAAAATCACCTCAATCGGACTCCCCACGTGCTCACACACGCCACCAGAAGCCTCGGCGCGTGGGCTTCACGCGCCGCATGTGCAAGGCACGTGCTGGTCAACGCGGTCAACGATCAACCGTTGACCGTTGAACCAGGTCGGGTCATAGGTCAAATTGGGTCAAATTCAGGTTGGGTCTAGTCAGACTGTCACGTCATCTGACATATGTCTGCCATGTCAGCGGCCACGCAAGCGCCACGTCAGCAGATGGTTTTCGGCGGTTCAATACGCGAGATGCACGGGGTGCGTGAGGCCCACGCGTAGAGTGCTCCGGCAGCGTGTGTCAGCATGTACGGCTCTGTCCGTCATCCGTTGGTGGCGTTCCGCCCCCCAAAATACTCGTATTGTCAATTCCGACTTATTGTATGATCAAATTACAATTTTGTTGAGTTCATGAAACATGTGTTTTAGTCGTTGGCCACCAAGGGGGCTCGCCCAACCGCAGCGCGTGTAGCTCGTCCGTCGTCGCTTGGCCTTCTCTGGCGATGGACAACTACTCCTCGGACTCGTATTGATGAGTACTTTCCAATGATGCAATTATATTTCACTTTCATCGAATAGAAAATTTCAAAACAGGCCAAAAAGCATTCTGACGAACAAAAAATTCAAACGACGATGAATGGGTTCCAAATTTCGATTCTTACAGTGTGTTACGATCAGGAAAACAAGCATTGATCGGCTCCAATACCAATGATGAAAACTGATTCCTTGATTCTAAACGAATCACATGCGAAAAAACTATTAATTAATGCACAATCTATTGCTTACTTGTATCACCGATCGGAATACCATCACACGAGGAATCGTACCCACTATCCACATATTAGATGTCGTGTCACGCCCCGAACCTGTCAGGCACGCAAAATCCCACCAGGGTCAGTCTTGTCTCAGTGGTACTCAGGATCCGCCGGCCAACAATTTATAACTTGTAAATGATACAAACATACGAAAATGATGAAACTTCTCCATTCAATTCAATCTTAAGATGACTCAGGACATAGGGTACGTCTTCTTATAAATAACGACTATAGGTTTAGAGGGTACAACTCTAACTTCGAGGTAACATGAAATCTCTGAAGTCACAAAAGTGTAAATCTATTTCCTATAATTACTTCTTCAAATACTGATCATTGGCAAGCTCATATTTCCATCGCCTGGGACCTGAAAAAGTTAATCTTACGACCCGGTGAAATATAAATTTCAGCAAATTCACCCTAAACCTAGACCGGGCCATTAGTCCTCCCAGATTATGCAAAAAAAAAAAAAGACAAGGATTCAATGATAAAACAATACATGGCAATAAAATATCAAGGCACCTTGATACGTCTGGCATAATGCAATTACGATTCAAGGACAATCATATCATCACAACCAAGCTTCATACTGGCACAACATTAAATTCATAAGCAAATGTGTGTCCTCAATTTCATCACAACTTTCAATTCCAATGGCCAAGCTCGCGTCAATACGCCTCAAGCTAATCAAGGTCTCGATTAGCAACCCGCGTTCTGAAGCATCAGGTTTCAAAGGCCATTTCGATACTTGTGTCGACACGTATCAAGACTATCCCGTGTTCTGACGCATCTAGATATGAATTCTCTTTTCAATAGCTATACCCGCGTCAATACGCCTCAGGCTCGGTCCGCGTCATTACGCCTCAGACCATCAAATTGACAAACCCGCGTTAAACGCATCAGGTTTTCAATGCCATTCCCGATCTATGTCGACACATAATCAATCTTGTCTCCCGTCTCAACACATCAGAACATTAGCCACCACAACCCCGCGTCTCAACGCATCAAAGTACTAGCCATCACAACCCCACGTCTCAATACATCAGGGTGCCACAAGATCTTAGGCTCACAAATCAAACTCCCCCTTAATGAACTTCATAATCGAGTATAATTTTTATCAGCCAAGTAATGAATCATTATCATGCGAGACGTCAAGGCCAAACGCCCAAAAGGTGATATCAAGTACACAGCAAGACAGTCAATCCAACGATTTTTTCTCTTGCCAACTCATTTATATTTCTCAACAGTCGCCATTCAAGGCCAAATATCACATAGCCATACCAGCATCCATGTCAGTCGAATGCACACAACAACAATTTAGCCATGAGAGTTATAATTTCTCATCATCAGGATACACACGACTCTCACCTCCATTATCTCAATCGATCATGAACAATCAATGTAATATACTCTCACATTCATCAATATATCATTCAAACGCATCCAATAGTGTGAGTCACTTACTTTTCAATTAACTCCTCCAAAGATTCGATTCCCTTGATCCCAAAACAGGACAGCCGTGCGACCTAATCCAAAGTTCGTCAAACGATCAATTTTTCTATTCCAAACACTAATTCACGGAGCATACACCTTATTAACATCTCAATTAACATTCTAGTATATCTTAACGACAAATTTAAAGCATGGCAACACCTCCCACAGCCCTCAATGGGCTCGGTTTATCCAAACCGAAATAGGGCAAAATTCGGTTTTGCCCTCTACCTCCTTAATCGATCCATAATTCAAATATAAACCTTGATTTACCACAAAATCAACTTGCTAACATGTTGTATTAGGGGTCTCACCGAGAGTTTTGGAGTGAGTGGACGCCGGAAAGAGCCGCAAACAGCCCCGTTTCTCCTATGTCCACCGACGGTCAGAAACTGCTTTGGAAAGTCACCACAAGATGGCCATGGTTACACCTCTAAACTCAACCAAACTCACAATTTCAATTCAGTCAACACAAGTGCTATGAGTTAAGAAGTCCTCACCGAAAATTTAAAGCAATTTAAAGCCTCGAAGTGGCTAAACGAAGACTTTCCCCCAACTTGGTCAGAATTTGCCCTGTCTGGACCTTTGTCTACTCAAATCGAGCTAAGGGAAGATCTACGGGTCAAATTGAGCTTATAATATGTCTATGGAAAGATAAGATAATAAAATTTCATTTGGCGGTAGTTTTACCTCGATCCGATATCGAACGACGGAGTTATGATCGGAATAGTGGGACGGGTCGGGTCTGGTCGAGCAGCAGCAGCTCGGGTGAAGGAGAAAGAAAGAGAAAAAAATGAGAGGAAGAAAGGGGAAAGGTGGTCCACGAAAATGATGAAGAAGAAGAAGGGATTAGGCTTGATCTCACTTGGTCAACTTCTTTGAATGGTAGGTTTAAAGCTTGCATTAAATGCTAACCAATCACATTATGCCACTTGTCTCCATCTCCATTATGCCACTTGTCTCCATCTAAACAATGTATTCATATTTTTGGTAGCCACTAAGATCTTAGAATTGACTAAATTACCCTTTTTCAATTATTAAGACAAGGCCAATTCTTGAGGGGCAAAATGGTAATTTTGCTCTCGCCGTCCAAAACGTCGTTTTTCCAATTCAATTTACATTCGATGAGGCGATGTCTAATTCGATTAGAACGTTGGAATCCTTATTTTTCAATTTTCAATTTTGAGATTCCATTTCATATCTCAAGTCTCGAGGGGTCGAAAATTCGAAATATCACAGTTCTTTCGTCCTCGAAATTTGCGACCTTCTAACCATCCAGTTCTTTGGGGTATTGGCGTCTCATCGCATCCTCATTCTTCCGAATAATTCCTTTCATGACTTGACGATCTTACTTGTCCTTTCCAGCCAAAACCATATTTCCCTAGGACTTGTCTCCTTCAGTCCTCAATCTGTATTTGCTTCTCTCCATTCTTTTTCGATATTCATAACATCTGTCAGTAGTTTATCCTCGAGCGTTCACATCGTCTCTTCCATTTGTCAATCACCATTATTACTAAACCCTCGCCAAAATGCACTCTTTAATGTCCATACCATTCGACGTATCAATCCTTTCAAGGGCATGTCTTTTTCTTGTCGGCACGTTTAATACTTGACCTCATGTTCGATTAACCAAATTTTCAGTCCATTCCATCGATAATATCGATGCAAGTCTGGCACACCTTTGTGCCATCCCAAGGGACACCATAATTCTCCCTTTGAATTTCTGATGAGGTCATTTCTTTAAGTTCATTTTCAATATTGGACTCATACTCTCGTCCATGGGACTTTAAGGTTTCTACCCTCAACTTTGAGTTTTCTTTCTCAGGTATTCGAAAATCTAGATTTCCTCCCTATCTATCCATTGCCATAATCCCTTAAATGTCGAGGGTCTGTTCATCGCAGCACCTCAATTCCTTTCTGACTTCAAGCCTAATGCTTCAGGTAGTTATCAAACTAGTTAATTGGCAACCTTCCAATTTAGAAGTTGAATCTCTTATTTCCTTGGACAAAGCCTATCATTTATTCGCCAAATGCACGATGCTCAATTTTCACTTATATGCATCCGCTACTTAAATCACCCTTTTCTAGGCAATATAGGATATTTCATCCTTAGTCTTTAAGCAATCTTCTTCACACACATTGTTCCTCATTCAATTTTTCTAGGCAACCACATACCTCAAATTCTTATGGTTTGTGTAAACTTGAAACCTCTCCATGTGAGTCGTGTTTTCCAACTTCGTCGCAAGAACATTTGCAAGCCAACTCCAACCAAGTATTAGACGTTCCAACTCATATAACTTTACTATCACGACGTATTCGCATAGCCCACTTCAATTTGCCTTACTACGCCTCAAATTTCCTTTCTGCGTCACGTCATTATGATTCACTCGACCCCTTTTTAATTCCAAATAGGAACACTATTGTCGGCGTAGTCATCAACTTGACTTAATTCCTCGAAAACTCTTTTCCTATTTATTCATCCATGGAATTGCTTTTGTGGGAAACTTCCCCCGATCCATCCATAACAATTCACCAATTCCAGGAACTTCCAATTTCCGCAACTCACATCAATCTTAGTCGATTTATCACTTATTCCATTCCTCAAGGGCTCCACAGGGATTTCATTTCTCAGAAATTTCACTACTGAGGAATCTTACTTCATCAGGCCCATAACTCGTGCTCTTCATAATTGGCAACACACAACGAGTATTTCCTTAGAGTCCGTAGGATACTCTCGAAAGTTATTTATGTTTCTCATGACTCCTTAAATGAGTTTATTTATCGTCTCTAAAGGCAGTAACAATCAATCCAATTATCATTGGATACTCAATTTGACTTTTATCAGTTTCTTTATACCATGAGTCGAATCTCCAATCTGTTCTTCATACTTTTCACTTGAGAGCTCAAACCTTGGCCCTCCACTCTCATGAGTCCCCACTTGAACTACAAAACATTATGTTCATTTTTGTCCCTCTTTTCTTAAGAAGCATTAGTGTCTTGACTTCTTGGTTTCACAACCAGCTAATACGACCTTATCTCAATTTTGTCCAATCAACTGAACCTCGACATCATCCTAGAATTCAACGTTGTTCATAGGACAGCTTCTCGGACTTGACTTTTAGAAATCATTCAAGCTTGCGTCCTCCTCGTTAGTCCAAACATTTCTTTTTAGCACCAAGACAATTGGTATTTTTTTTTCCTTCCTTCCACACTAGGATCTTTTATCCTATGAAGGAAACCATACACTTCAGTGGCATTCTTTTACTTTGAATCCACCTTGTCTTTCTTATCCTATAGGGCATCCGTTTTGGAGTCTTGCCAACTGCAGTTCCCTTACTTCCAGATTCTAATGCAACCACACTTTAGCATTCTTCTTCCAATAGTTCAGCAACCTCAAGTGACAAGTTTCATTCTTCCTTGGTCTCCACAAATTCAAATTTTAGATATTCAATTCGACTTCCTCAAGTCGCCTTGCGATTACAATTTAAACACCCTTTTTGCTCATTTATCCATTCATTAAAATCGCAAGTAACTAGGACTATCAAGTCCATTCACTTTTCTTTCCATCAATGATCATGTTATGATCCAATCATCCTTAAGGACAACGCCCTATTCTCTAGGGGTGATAACTCGCAATGCCACTTTTAGTGGTTTCGATTCAACCTCAATCAATCTCATAAAATCCACAGGGTCTGACAGACTGACCTTCAGTCTCCTTATTATTCCTCATGACAACAAAATGTTAATCACCATAAGCCTTATGTCATAGTAATGACATTTACTTATAGGCACATTCTATGTTCCATAAGTGAAGTTCTCTTTTCTCACAATCATGAACAGAAATTCTCTTACTTATTCCTCTTCCGATCATCCACTTCTCTCTTTGATGTCCATTACGGTTCATCAGATTCAGGAATAACAATTAGCCATAAGGCTTTCAATTCCAATCTACTCAGAGACTTCACGTCTCATTTAAAGGGTCATTGACCACCCTTGATACGCTTAGATGACCTTGAGAACTCTGTTTCATAATGATCAACCTTCCCCAGGTCCTTTCAAAGCTATTAAAGTTCAGGCAATTCTTACTCTCGAGTAACCTCAAAAAGGTATTTTCCATGGAATAATTCAACGAAGACAATCCAGACAAATATCATGCCTTCAAGGGAAATTCTTCCTTTGGTGACCTTTCATTAATCATCGACAGCCTCTTCAGGCTAATAGCTATTAGAGTTACTTCTCTTCCTCAATGAATTCAATACCTCTAAGGTTCTTTTCCAAATTTTCAATTCAGAGAAAGGCAGTTTATGCATCATTTTCTCCATCGAACCTTAGGCAATCTCAACCTTATACATCGTTCCACAAGCTTTCCATCCAGCGATTTTCATTTTCTATCGCCTTTCCTATGATCTCTACCATTCACTTTGCTAGCAAAAGCAACTGTAGTCTTAGTGACTAGGATAACAATGGCAGCTCCTTTTCGAGTCTACCTACCCATCTACTTTCTCATTTCCTTTCAAAGTTCTCATGACCCTTTCAACTCTTAGTTTTTGTACAGTCCACAAGCTCAAGTCAAACGCTTTTCTAGCACTCGTATTTTGGTTACTCATCTTTACTCAATTCTCACAACTCCCTTCAGTTCTAGAGACATCTCATATCTTGCATACTCGAGCCAATGCTCCTCTAGTGGCCATTCTCTTATCATTCAACCTCATTAGGTCCTTATGGCACTCGAACCACTACAATTCCCTCTAGGAATTAAAGACTTAAGTCATCTACTCAAGTCTAGCAGTCTCAGACTGCTCATCTCATCATCTATCACCATCAAACAACCATCCAATGGTCCCCATGCAACTCTCAACTAATTGCCAATTATTTAAGTATTTCAAATCATCCTTAAGTAGCAGTCACATATCAAACCAGCCTCAACTAGGCAATTTCTCAATTAACAGTCAACTACTAAGCAAGCCTTAGTTCGGCAACTATCAAACAAGCACTCAAGACATCAATTCAATGAGTTAATCACTCATACATTAGGTCTAGAGGCATCTGCACTCTAGTGCAAACACAACATGCTATCTCAATTTCGAAAGACATCAGCCAAGCAACATTCAATACGATACTTGCTCAAACAGGTCAAACAAATGCGTCAAAAGTTTCTCTTTTTTCAAACAATACTCATTGCCAAATACGAAGCTCTTAGCCATGCCAATTACAGGCGTCACCACAATTGCCATGCAACTTTCGAAAATTCACTTCGAACATCAATCACGTGTCATACATCTCTTAACCACGATTGAACTCAACCTGATACCTAGACTTTCCCTTTCAATTTATGGCTTGGGTCATTCCTGCCTCACCGCCATCTTAGAAGCCCGTAGGAAGCCGCTCCTTGTCCGGACCTCTATGTCATGGTGATCACTCCCCGCTCTCATCAAACTTGGCCGTTACAGGTTATCCCAAGTCATACATCTACAGAGAAAGCCCCGTTCCACACGTCCCATAACATGCTTGATGACGGTTTATAGATTTCCCATCAACTTGTCCCACACCAAGCAACAGTTTATTAAGTCCAATAGTGATAAGCCCATGCATGCACCCTCATCAATTCTCATTTCATCTAAGGTTGAAAATAGCAATTGATAGCTAAATCATCAAGATATCACGTAATTCAAGCCTGAATCCACTAATACCAGTCGTCTCTTTATAACTCGTACTCATCAAGTTGGGTTATTGACAAACCACGATCACAATCATATACTCCGATTGACCCTTCATTCATAAGTTATTCTCTAGCAACCTCAAGTCTAGGCTTATGACTCCTCAATTTCTATTCACTTCCTTGTGAGCCTTATTCATAAAATCACTCAAGATCATCCCTTAAATCGACACTAGGACCATTAGAATACTACACAAGTTCAAGCCTATAGTCCTCAAGATTCAGCAATCCATGCTTATCCCTCAAGGTCTAACTACCTAATTGTCCTCAAGTCATCACTCCTTATCACTCCAAGTCTTAATCACATTGGATCAAGCTGACCTTGCTCTGATATCACTTAAACGGGGATGTCACGCTCCTAACCTGTTAAGTACACAAAATCCCACCAGGGCCGTCTTGTCTCGGTGGTACCTAAGATCCATCGGCCAACAATTTATAACTTGTAAATGATTCAAACATACGGAAGTGATTAAACTTTTCCTTTCAATTCAATCTTAAGATGACTCGGGACATAGGGTACGTCTTCTTATAAATACCGACTACAGGTTCAGAGGGTACAACTCTAACTTCGAGGTAGCATGAAATCTCTAAAGTCACAAAAGTGTAAATTCATTTCCTATAATTACTTCTTCAAATACCGATCATTGGCAAGCTCATATTTCCATCGCTTGGGACCTGAAAAAGTTAATCCCACGACGGGGTGAGATATAAATCTCAGCAAGTTCACCCTAAACCTAAACCAGACCATTAGTCCTCCCAGATTTTGCAATAAAACAATAGATAAGGATTCAATGATAAAACAACACATGATAATAAAACATCAAGGCACCTTGATACGTGTGGTATAATGCAATCACGATTCAAGGATAATCATATCATCACAACCAAGCTTCATACTAGCACAACATTAAATTCATAAGCAAAGGTGTGTCTTCAATTTCATCACAACTTTCAATTCCAATGGTCAATCTCGCGTCAATACGCATCAGGCTAATCACAAATTTAATCCCAATGGCCAATCCTGGTCAATACGCCTTAAGCTAATCAAGATCTCGATTGGCAAGCCGCGTTCTGACGCATTAAGTTTCAAAGTCCATTTCGATACTTGTGTCGACACGTATCAAGACTAATCCGCGTTCTGGCGCATTAGGATATCAATTCTCTTTTCAATAGCTATGCCCGCGTCAATAAGCCTCAGGCTTGATCCGCGTCATTACGCCTCAGACCATCAAATTGACAAACCCGCGTTAAACGCATCAGGTTTTCAATACCATTCTTAGCCTGTGTCAACACATAATCAATTTCGTCCTGCGTCTCAACGCATCAGGGCATTAACCACCACAACCCCGCGTCTCAACGCATCAGGGTACTAGCCATCACAACCATGCGTCTCAACGCATCATGGTACCACAAGCTCTTAGGCTCACAAATCAAACTTCCCCTTAAGGAACTTCATAATCAAGTACAATTTTTATCAACCAAGTAATGAATCATTATCATGCGAGACGTCAAGGCCAAACGCCCAAAAGGTGATATTAAGTACACAGCAAGACAGTCAATCTAACGATTTTTTCTCTTGCCAACTCATTCATATTTCTCAACAGTCACCATTCAAGGCCAAATATCACATAGCCATACCAGCATCCATGTCAGTCGAATGCACACAACAACAATTTAGCCATGAGAGTTATAATTTCTCATCATCAGGAGTACACACGACTCTCACCTCCATTATGTCAGTCGATCATGAACAATCAATGCAATAGACTCTCAAATTCATCAATATATCATCCAAACGCATTCAGTAGTGTCCTAACATCCTAGCAAAGGTTGAGGAGTCACTTACTTTTCAATTTAATCCGTAAAATTCCCTCCAAAACTTCTCCAAAGATTCGGTTCTTTTGATCCCAAAACAGGACAGCCGTGCGACCTAATCCAAAGTTCGTCAAACGATCAATTTTTCTATTCCAATCACCAATTCAAGAAGCATCACGCCCCGAACTCGGCGAGCACGCGAACATCCCTGTCCATGCCGTTCATTCATAAATGCTCCAGGATCCAACGGCCAATTTCCATTGCGCTGTGAGAAACATACTCGCGGAAGCGATGCCAACTCCAATCATACAAATACAACAACACACGATGACTTAGGACACAAGGGTACATCAAAATCTCCTTAATTCATTCTCGAGGATTCAATTTTATAATCTACCAATCATAAGTACATTTCCAACTTCAAAGAAAGGTGAATCCAACCTAGATACAATTGGTCATCTATCTCTTCAAAAGCCGATCCTTGGTTAGTTCGTGCCTCCTTCGCCTGAAACCTGAAAAATTTAAGCCCCCACTAGGATGAGATATAAATCTCAGTAAAGTGGGTCCTAACCCTAGGTTAGGCCGACCATTTACTTAGGCAGTCATTTATCTCAAAATCCAATCTCATAACATGCTGGTGCATCAAACACAAACCATAAAACAACAACATGCAGCAAACAAGCAAACCACAATGACCTCACGTCCCACTCAAACATTCTTGTCCACTCAATCTGCCACTTCACCACATCCGCTAGTCTTCGCCTGCCTCAATCTCTAGCCCGCGATTAGATCGCATCAGGCTCGGTCCGCGTAAATGCATCAGACAGTCATCGGCAACCCGCGTAAACGCATCAGGTTCCGATAAATCTTCAGGCAAAGCTCATTAACTCATACTCCGTCCCGCGATTAGATCGCATCAGGACCGTGGCCACTTAACCCCGCGAATTCGTCGTATTAGGGTGCCACACAATATCATCTCCACCCCGCGAACTCGTCGCATCAGGGTATACGTCTCCTACTCCGCGTCTTATATGCCTCAGGGCCTCTCCATCCCGCGAATACTTCGTATCAAGACCGTGGCTATATCAATCCCGCGTCTTATATGCCTCAAGGCCTCGCCATGCCACACTTGTGCCATGATTTTCAAATAACTCTCCATACAAAACGACATGTGCAATTCAAGCACAACTCAAGATTCATGGCATACAAAGAAGATCAATGAACTCCGGACATGGCAAACAACTCAAGCATATCCAATATCACACAAGGATGTCCTATAACATCTTAATGTATCACCAAGCTACCCACTTGAATAAATTCTCATAAATTGATCAAATCGAGCCTCGACTCACCCAATCGAGTCCAATCGTCTTAACATAGGATTAGAAATCCCCTCACCTCGAGTTTAATCACGCAAATTACTCCTCTTGAGTCCTCAAGGCCTCGGCCAAACCATGGTTCAAGGCCAATCCACCGCACAACCTAGCATTTCCAATCAATTAGTCAATTTCCATGCCCGCTTTCCTTAATCCATAAACCATAAACCTTCAATGCATAACCGTCACCCTCTTAACATGCCTTAATCATCAATTTGGAGCTCAATTCATTCCCTCAGCCCCCTCATAGATTCGGTTTGCACAAAACCGAACCGAGCCTTCTTGGTTCAGTGTAAACCGAACACATTTAGACCTTAATCAACTCCTAAATCCATCATTTAATCAACATTCTACCCCTCAACATGTTTATCTAGGGGTTTGGGAGGCTCACCGTGAGTTTTGAGTCGATTGGTCGCCGAAAACTCGCCGAACGTCGTCGGTTCCTCCAAGTCAGTTTTCCGGCAGTTTCTGGGCAAGATTCACAAGGCCGGTTCATGATAAAAAAAAAATTAATCAAATCAAGCCTCAATTTTTATCACAGAACCATCTACATGTCTACTAAGTCTCTACAAAATTTGAGCTCGAAACTCGGACATTTCATCCACTAAACAGGTCAGAAACCGGACCTACCTTAGATTGAAGCGGATTCCGTCGACTCTCGGGAGAATCCTTGCTCCGAACTCCTCGGTGCTCCAAATGATCGATTCCACTTCGAGGAGGTCGGAAAGACATAGATATTTGTTGGTGTGGCCGGTCGACAGTCAAAAAGTGGCCGGAAGTGGCCGCCGGAGTGACCGAACAGAAGCCCAGAAACTGATCGTCGAGCAGCAGAATGAAGAAGGAAGAAAATGAAGGTGGTGGTGTTCTCTCTTGGTGGTCTGGCCGAAAATTGCAAAATGGAGAGAGAGAGAGAGAGAGAGAGAGAGTTGTTTTATTTAATCCTTGAGTCAAATCTTTGAATGGTAGGTTTGGCATAGTAGATTGGACTACTCTTTACACCATCCATTGACACATGTCCATTTGTCTTCTCAAGGAGATCCAATGGCCACCATTTAATCTTTATTTTCGGTAGCTATTGGCGGGTTTATTATCTCAAATGCCCTTCTTCATTTGCTTGGGCAAAGTTCTAAGCTTGAGAGGCAAAACGGTCATTTTACTCCCGACGTTCAAAACGTCATTTTTCTCTTTCCGAAATTCTTCGATAGGGCGACGGCCAATCCGAATAACGTTGAAATTCTTGATTTTTCATTTTCAATCTTTCAAGGCTCATTTCTGATAGTTTTCTCTATCAGACGTGGTTCCATCCTATCCTGAACCGACGGGCGGCTTTTGCAGACATTACGCGTATCGACCCCGTGATTCATATCACGTTTAGGGCTCGTCAATTCATGGTGGCGTTAGTTGTCATGTAATTGTGAGGATCTATCGCTAGTTCCCTAGATAATTCTTATGGCCAAAGCGCCATTTCCTATCCGAGTTCCTCAGGTCCACGTACCTCGTCTCGCGTTAGCCTTTCCCCTTTGGTCAGTCTACTCGAATTGATCAAGTTCGAGTAGGATACGACTGAAATACATCTCTAGATACACACTTCTCATTACTGAGCCTGAAATCGACTGGAAATCAGAATGTCACAACATCTCAATTAACATTCTAGTATGTCTTAAAGATGAATTTAAAGCATGGCGACACCTCCCACAGCCCTCAAAGGGCTCGGTTCATCCAAATCGAAATAGGGCAGAATTCGGTTCTGCCCTCTACCTCCTTAATCAGTCCATAATTCAACTCTAAACCTTGATTTACCACAAAATCAACTTGCTAACATGTTGTATTACGTCTATAGGGGTCTCACCGAGAGTTTTAGAGTGAGCCGACCCCGGAAAGAGCCGCGAACAGCCCCGTTTCTCCCATGTCCACCGGCGGTCAGAAACTGCTTTGGAAAGTCACCACAAGATGGTCATGGTTACACCTCTAAACTCAACCAAACTCATAATTTCAACTCATTCAACACAAGTGCTATGAGTTAAGAAGTCCTCACCGAAAATTTGAAGCAATTTGAAGCCTCGAAGTGGCTAAATGAAGAATTTCCCCCAACTTGGTTAGAATCTGCCTTGTCTAGATATTTATCCACTCAAATTGAGCTACGGAAATATCTACTAGGTCAAATTGAGCTTATAATATGTGTATGGAAAGATAAGACAATAAGCTTTGATTTGGCGATGATTTTACCTCGATCCGATATCGGACAATAGAGTTATGATCGAAATAGTAGGACGGGTTGGGTTTGGTCGGACAGCAGCAGCTCGGGTGAAGGAGAAAGAAAGAGAAAAAAATGAGGGGAAGAGAGGGGAAATGTGGTCCACGAAAATGAGGAAGAAGAATAAGGGATTAGGCTTGATCTCACTTGGTCAACTTCTTTGAATAGTAGGTTAAAAGCTTGCATTAAATGCTAACCAATCACATAATACCACTTGTCTCCATCTCCATTATGCCACTTGTTTTCATCTAAACAATGTCTTCATATTTTCGGCAGCCATAGTATCTTAGAATTGACTAAATTGCCCTTCTTTAATTGTTAAGACAAGGCCAATTCTTGAGGGGCAAAATGGTAATTCTGCTCTCGCCGTCTGAAACGTCGTTTTTCCAATTCAATTTACATTCAATAAGGCGGCGTCTAATTTGATTAGAATAATGGAATCTTTATTTTTCAATTTTTAATTTTGAGATTTCATTTCATATCTCAAGCCTCGAGGAGTCGAAAATTTGGAATGTCACGTGTCGCCTTTGCAGCCTCGAGAGTCACGTCGCCTTTGATGTGATTCAATGTAAAGGGGGGAGTGACGTTCGTCTTTTTTCTATTAGCGATAGTGTGTCGTATCTCATCACAGGATTAGGGAGAGCGTCAGTTCCTTTTTAACGATAGTGAACAAACGTGACTTTTCACGTTTGTTATATTCAAACTATAGATAACTACTTTTGCAGTTATCTCTAGGGGTGGGTGTGATTGCCCGCATGGGCGCACACCATAAGACCTCCTTTTTTCCAACAGAGGTAGGTTGTGTTCAGCGTAGTGACGATTCAAGATTATTTTCGCTTAAGAGTCAAGGCAAGCAGAACCTCTAATCCTTTCTACTAGATTACTTATGGCTTGTATAGTAACACTTCAAAAAAAAAATGTTTCTATTCTCAAAGTGTTTCGGGAACACTTTTGAGAAACAAAAATAATTTTGGAGCAGAAACAAAGAAAAAAGACTTGTTTTTGTGTTTCTGGAGTACCTTTTTGAAACACATTTGGAACATTTTTTTTAGAAATAATTAAGAGTAATTTTTTAACACATTATCTTTTGTTCTTGCACGATTTTGATACCTAGAATTTTGATCATTTTATTTTATAAAATTAGTTAAAAATATTAAAAGAATTCATAAAATTACAAAATCAACCTTGAATGTTTTGGCCTAGCCTTAGAAATCAATTTTTGATTAATTTTTTTTAATTTTTAATATTTTTAGATTTATTTTATTATAAAAATAGTTGAAAATCAGAAAATTAGTATTTGTAGTCAGAAAAATGCACAAAAATAGTCCATATTTTTATTTTAATTCCCTTTTCATTTTAGCCTATAAAAGTTTTAAAAATTCAATTTGGGACCACATGCATCTTCATTGATCATAACCCTAAATTGACTAAAACACTTCTCATTTTAAATCACTTTAGCCAATTTGTTTTACTTTTGGAGTCATGACATGGGACTTTGATCCGCATCTTATTTCAATACTCATGTTTGGAAAAATTGCACAATTTAACTAAAAGGACCTAAATGCACAAATATTTTTCATTTTAGTCCCCGAATTTCACTAAAAGTACAATTAATATTTTTCTAGAGGTTCCCATTTAAAGGTAATCATATTTTTAACTACTTGGGAACATTTATGTGTAATTCATAATTGTAATTTTTTCTATTTATAGAAAATATATTTTGTAATATTTGCGAGAAGGCCATATTTTCCTTAAGCTCAGCCCCAACATTTTTCCTTTTGTCTTCAGCAAAACCAACGTGAAAATGGATAGAGCAAAGGAGGGCTCGACTGAGAAAGAAGGCAGAAAAGATAGGAGGAAAAAACAGAAAAAGAGAAGATACTTACATGTTGCCTTTCCAAACTTTCTTGACATCTATTAACAGCGTCCGGTAAGTTCTCGCGCATCTCTTTCTTTCGATTGAAGTGATTTTCGGAGTTAGGGCTTAATTTCAAAATTTGGTGGAATATGAGTCGCCGGATCCGATTTATTGGTCATTTAACAAGATTTTTGTGTTGAAATGAAATTTTATGGTGTTATGAAGCCATAGGATTCGACGGACCTTGATTTGAAGTTACGGTTTGCCCGGAGCTAGTTTTTCAAATCTGGTACGCGCAGTGAACAGTATGTGACCAGAGCTGTTTTTGCCCATTTTTCAATTTTCGAATGGATTTTGGACAAGCTGTGTTGGAATTCTTGTTCTATGTTAAAAGAGTTTTCTTTGGACTATAAGATCATTTAAATCAAAGCTCGAATAAGGGAGTTATAGCCCGTTAAAGTTTATCGCGCAAGTTGTACAAAACGGACAACATGCGTTTTTGCTATAAACAAGTGTTTTGTTGGTGCATAGGTGTCGTCTTAGTGACAAATATGTCTTATTTAGTTGAGTCGTATTCTAGAGTAGCTTGTTACTTAGTTTTTGATCTGTTTTTCATAGTTTTGATAGGGTTTCGAATGTGTCTTTCCGAGTAAGATTTTTAGTTTGCTTATGACGTTTTCAGGTGAGTGATACTATTTCTTCTTTGTGTTATGAACTGAGAAAAATAGCATATTTATTGCATAAAACATGATCAAACCTTTATTGCTGTTTTTTTTCTATTTGATATGATTTGAGCTGCTGATTTTGGGTTAACTGTGATATATATTTTGGTTATAAGGAGAATATTGTTATTGAATTTTGTGGTGCTCAAGATAGCTGTAAACTCGGTTGAAGGGTTTGTGGGTATGCGCATACTAGTTAGGATACCTTGTGGGCCGAGCCACCAACATTGTAGGTGGAGACATTGCCAAGGGGGAATTTGGGTCGCCTCTTGTCATGGGCGTTATACGTGACCATGGTTAGACTCTTGAGTATGAAATTAGTCAGTGGATGGAACATTGACATGTGTTCATGTGTTTTTGATGAGATTAGTCAATGGATAGATCGTTGACTTGTATTTTGACGAGACTAATCAATGGATTGGACCATTGATGTTTTACTTGAGTTCATGGTTTGAAAACAAGTATTTTACTAGGAACCTATTATGTCAAGGTTTTATATAACTCGTTTTGACTATAAAGATCTGTTGTATTTCTATCCGCTTAGAAGAAATGTATTACTCATTGAGCTGTATTAGCTCATCCCTTTCATTTTCCTTGTCTTTCAGGTTCAACGAGTCGCCACTAAGATGTGAGAGTAGTGCTAGTTGGAGGATTTTGGGGTAGAAAATTTTTGATATGAAGTGTAATTAATCGTATTGAGTTTTGGAGATATTCTTTTGCTGTATATGTAGAGATCTTTTTTATGTTTATAGAAAGCTCTGATAATATACCAAGATACCTTTTTATCATATATATATGTACTCATTTATTAGCAGGCTAAGTTTGGCTTTGTGAAGGCTGCATCCTTTTGAGAAAGAACGGCTGTGTCATGGCCCTTGCAGTGAATTTGGGGCGTGACATTTATTGGTATCAGAGCATAGGTTATGATATCTATGGGTAGTTATGGGATGCTGTGAGATAGTGTGATAGATGTTAATGCATTAGCCTAAGAAATACTAAGGTATAGTGTCCTTTTATTCTTGAATCTAAGTAACCATGAGTTATGATCTAGAGCTGGTTGCCAATTATCGCAAGAGAAGTAAGAGTAAGAGAGTTATCACCTTTGATTTCAGGGATGTTCCTCGAAGTTCTAGAGTAAGGCCTTCAAGATAAGAAAAGGATGCGAGAGTTGAATATCGAGAATCAAGAGGGGAGAGCCAACAACAAGGGACCCAAAATATTGTAGCTGGAGCCGTTGAATCTAAGGGTAATGCATGCTACACTTTCACCTAGTTTAGAAAAGCGAAACCACCTACTTATGATGGAAAAATGGATCCTCTTGCGGCATAACGATGGATTACAAAGATCGAAGGGATCTTCAGAGTCGAAGAGGTTTTTGAGGAGAAAAAGGTCGACTTTGCTATGCAATATCTAGAAGATGAAGCTGAATATTGGTGGGAAGGAATGAGGTCCATCTTTGGAGACGAAGATACTATTGTTTCTTGGAAGGATTTTAAGGAGACCTTCAACACCCAATTCTTCCCACAATCTTTTCAAGCATAGATGAACATGATTTTCTACACATATCCCAAGGTGACTCGGCTGTTAAAGAGTATGCAGGCCGTTTCAACTAGATGAGTAGATTTGCGGGACATCTGGTAGCCGATGAAGGGAAAAAGGTTGAGCACTTCGTGAAAGAACTTCAGCCCGAGATTCGTTTTACACTTGTGTCCTTTTCATTACCAACTTACAAAGATGTGCTGGAACGATCGATCAAGATGGAACAAGAGATTTCTATCAGTGGCACTCATGTTGCTCCTTCATATAAGAGGCCGAAGTTCGCTCATTTTCAGGAAAGTCAAACAAGTGGTAGTACCAGGCAAAGAAGCATTAGTAATCGGGAAAAGAGAAAGTATCAAGTGCTTCGGGGGCCTTACGCTACATGTGGGAAACATTATGGTGGTCTTTGTCATCGCAAGACAGGAGCGTGCTTTATTTGTGGAAAAATGGGATACATGGCGCATGATTGTTCCTCTTAGAGGAGTGCACCTATAGATAGTAGGGTATGTTTTGTTTATGGGCAGCCTGGACAAATAGCAAGTACTTATTCTATGAGGAAGACGGGCTCTTCAACTGGTAGGCCTCAAGATAGTCAGCAAAAGCAGAAAATGACTAGGAAAGTTTTTGCTATAATAAAAGATGATGCCACAGCTTC
Source organism: Rhodomyrtus tomentosa (assembly GCA_028455895.1). NCBI lineage: Eukaryota > Viridiplantae > Streptophyta > Magnoliopsida > Myrtales > Myrtaceae > Rhodomyrtus > Rhodomyrtus tomentosa. Next base: position 37,688,977 of record JAPCWY010000003.1, on the reverse strand, counting down.
TAACACAGTTGTTGCAGGTATTATTTCACTTGTCTCTCGGTGTGCTTATACATTGTTTAACTTCGGTGCTATGCATTCTTTTGTTTTCACAAAATTTGCAAAGAAACTTGATGTGCAGTCCTCTTGATTATGAGTTGCGTGTTGATACTCCTACCGGTGACTTCTTGATTTCTAATTGTGTGCTCAAGAGGTGTAAAATCCAGACTAATAATGTGAAAATGCCTGTAGATTTGATGTTGTTAGATATACGTGATTTCGATATTATTCTTGGGATGGATTGGAAATCAAGATATCATGCTACTATTGATTGCTATTCGAAAAAAGTTATCTTTTGAGTTCCGAATCAGCCGAAGTTTTCTTTTTCAGGAAGTTGTAAAGGCACTTTTCCAAGATTAATTTCAGCTATGCAAACAAAGAAACTTCTAAGGAAGAGTTATTGTTGTTTTTTAGCCCGCGTAAAAGACACCAGTAAAGAAGTTGTAAAGCTAAAAAATATTTCGATTGTTAGAGAATTCCCGAATGTGTTTTCTGATGACTTTACCGGTTTACCTCATGATAGAGAAATTGAATTTTGCATTGAGTTGTTGCTTGGAACCGCACCTATCTCTAAAGCACCTTATCGGATGACACCTGCTGAATTGAAAGAGTTGAAGATGCAGCTACAAGAACTTTTAGATAAGGGTTTCATTAGACCCAGTGTCTCACCTTGGGGAGCTCCTGTTCTATTTGTGAAGGAAAAGGATGGTAGCATGCAGTTTTGCATAGACTATAGAGAATTTAATAAGGAGACAATCAAGAATAAATATCCTTTGCCTCGGATCGATGATTTATTTAATTAACTCCAAGGTGCTCAAGTATTTTCAAAGACTAACCTTCGTTCTAGCTATCATCTATTGAAGATGAAAGTAGAGGATGTGCCAAAAACTGCTTTCAGAACAAAGTGGTATGGGCATTATGAGTTCTTGTCATGCCTTTTGGACTAACAAATGCACATGCTGCTTTTATTGACTAGGCAATATCTTGATAGATTCATTGTGGTGTTCATTGATGATATTCTGGTGTATTCAAAACGTGTAAAGGAACACGAGCAACACTAGAGGCTGGTTTTGCAGACTTTGCGTGAGAAAAAATTATTTAATAAATTCAGTAAGTGCGACTTCTGGCTTGATCATATAGAGTTCTTAGGCCATGTCATCTCTAAGGATGGTATTTCTATTGACCTGAAGAAAGTTGAAGCAGTCGTTCAGTGGAATCGTCCTACAAATGCTACAGAAGTAAGAAATTTTATTGGGTTAGCAAGTTATTACAGGCGGTTTGTGGAGAAGTTCTTAAAAATTGCTAGTCCACTTACTCGTTTGACTCAGAAGGGCGTTAAGTTATTGTGGTCATATCAGTGTGGGCACAGTTTTCAAGAATTAAATAAGTTATTGGTGACAGCTCTCATATTAGCCTTTTTCTTTAGGAATTGACAGTTTTACTATCTTTTGTAACGCATCCAAGGAAGGTTTAGGTTGTGTTCTTATGTAGTATGGTAAAGTTGTAGCTTATGTCTCAAGACAGTTGAAAGCACATAAAAGGAATTATCCTACTCATGATTAGGAGTTAGCAGTAGTTGTCTTTATTTTGAAAATATGGCGGCATTACTTGTATGATGAGAAATGTGGAATTTAAACTGACCATAAAAGTTTAAAGTACATTTTTACTCAGAACGAATTGAACATGAGGCAGAGAAGATGGCTAGAACTCTTGAAAGATTATAACTTGTCTATCAACTATCATCCAGGAAAGGCAAATGTAGTGGCGAATGCCTTGAGTCGTAAATTTTCGAGAAACATGGCAGTATTGCTCACTTCTCAGCAGCATATTCTCGATGATATGAGGAAACTAGAATTGGGGGGATTGGTGCATCAACTTGGTGTTCGGTTAGCTAAACTTCAAGTGCAGCCAACGCTGATTGATAGATTCAAGGCTAAACAGAACGATGATCCTCAGTTGGGGAAGATTAGAGAAGGCGTAGAAGCTGGGGGACAACAGATTTTAGTATCCATGTGGATGGATCACTGAGATTTCGTGGCTGGTTATGTGTTCCCGATGATGCAGACTTGAAAAAGGAGATAATGCAGGAGGCTCACGCTACTAGATACTCGATTCATCCAGGAAGCACTAAGGTGTATGGACATTTGAAAGGAAATTTATGGTGGATCAACATGAAGAAATATATTGTGAAGTTTATTGATAAATGCCTTGTTTGTCAGCAAGTTAAAATTGAGCATCAGAAATCAGGTGGACAGTTGCATCCACTCGAGATACCTAAATAGAAATGGGAACATGTCACCATGGACTTCATTGTCGGTTTACCGAGGACTCTTAGTGGGAAAAACGTTATATGGGTGATTGTCGATCGATTGACTAAGTCAACACAATTTCTATCATATCGATTTGGCCTTTCAGTGGAAGACATAACGAATCGATACGTGAATGAGATAGTTAAGCTACATGGGGTTCCAATGAGCATTGTTTCTGATAGGGATCCCCAATTTGTGTCTAACTTTTGGAAGAGCTTACAAAGGGCATTGGGTACAAAACTTAACTTTAGTACGGTTTTTCATCCACAAACAGATGGGCAGTCAGAGAGAACGATCCAGAAACTAGAGGATATGTTGAGATCATGTGTTATTGACTTTGGAGGTTCGTGGGATGAACATATACATCTAGCGGAGTTTTCTTATAATAACAATTACCATTCCAGTATAAAGATGGCTCCTTTTGAAGCCTTATATGTTCGAAATGCAGAAGTCTTATTTGTTAGGACAATGTTGGCCCTGAGTTCATACAGCAGTCAGAGGAGAAAGTCAAGCTGATCCGAAAGCATTTGAAAGCTGCTCAAAGCCAACAGAAAAGTTATGCATATCTCAAAAGGCGCAATATATAGTTCAATGTGGGAGATCACGTTTTCCTTAAGGCTCCACCTATGAAGGGTGTTATGAGATTCGGCACTCGTGGAAAGTTGAGGTCAAGATATGTGAGACCGTTCTTGATATTAGAAAATATTGGCAAAGTTGCCTATAAACTTGCTTTGCCACCAGCGTTATCCGGAGTGCATAATGTGTTCCATGTATCTTTATTACGAAAATATGTGCCGAATCTTGATCATGTCCTGGATTTCACTCTTTTGAGATTAAGAGAGAACTTGACTTATGAGGAGCAGCCTATCCGGATAGTTGATCGGAAAGAGCAAGTGTTACGACGACGAACTATTCCCTATATTAAGATCCAATGGTAGAATCACACCGAAAGAGAGGCTATGTGGGAACTCGAGGAGGAGGCGAGACGTAAGTATCCTTATTTGTTTGAAAGTTGAGGTAAGTTCAGTTATTCAAATTTCGAGAACGAATTTTTTTTTTAAGTAGGGTAGATTGTGATATTTGCAAGAAGCCGATATTTTCCTTAAGAAAATGGAAAGAGCAAATGAGGGCTTGACTGAGAAAGAAGGCAGAAAAGAAAAGAAAGAGAAGGGAGGAAAAAGCAGGAAAAGAGAAGATACTTACACGCTGCCTATCCAAACTTTCTCGACATCTATTAACAGCGTCCGGTAAGTGCTCGCATCTCTCTTTCCTTCGATCGAATTGATTTTTGGAGTTATGGCTCAATTTCAGAATTTGATGAAATATGAGTCATCCGGTCTAATGTTTTGGTGGTTTAATCAGATTTTTGCATGGAAATGAAACTTTACGGTGTTATGAAGCCGCAAGATTCGACGGATCTTGATTTGAAGATATGATTTGCACAGAGCAAGTTTTTAAAATCTGGTGCGTGCAGTGAACAGTACTCGACCAAAACTGTTTTTGCCCAATTTTGCCAATTTTCGAATGGATTCTGGACAAGCTGTGTTGGGGTTCTTTTGAGCAATATATTTCTTCTTCGTCGAATCGCACATAGCAAGGAATAGAGATAATCAATTCTTGACAATGGATTATTTCAAAACAAAGCAATGGCGAGCATTCCTAGTCAATCTGTAGAAAGCAAATTTTACTTTGAATTAGATTTCCAGCAGCTAGGTAATTGATCGCAATCCATGTTAATGAGCTTCATCCAAATGGAAATTTATAAACAAAAACAAAAAAACAAGGCAATTTATTTTATTTTTTATCCGTTTTAAAATATTATGGAGAAGTATAACAACTAAATATAAGTTGTTAGTACTTTCACCTTGTTCATGGAAACCCAGTGCAAAGAGTTTCTCCCTAATCTGACGATGCTGATCTGCAACGCCACGGATGCTCAAACGTCTTCCAGGCACTTCCTACGAGCAAGCAACTCCAATATTATACACCTTAACCAAACACTCTTGAAATATGGCTTCGCTTTCGGAAAGGCAATGCTGATGACTATAGGGGCCGAAATGGCTATCTCTCTCTTGAAGCAGAACCGCGTCAGTAATCTCAAGCACTTGTTCGGGCAAAGCTTCTGCAACTAAGCTACGAAGAGTCAAATTATCCATGAATGTGTCATTGGTGCTGTGGGACTCAACCCTATAAACATCTCCGGTAACAGAATGTCGTAACTATAGACATCGTCTTCTCTTGAAACCTCACGTCCCATGCATATTCTGTCACACGTTCACATCATAGTGCTAGTCAAATTGGAGTGTAGATCATGAAATCGGAGTGTAAAGTGAATAACACTATGAGAGTTATCATTAGTAATCAAACTTCAACAGGAAGACCCATCAATAACATTTTGGTGAATGAACTTTCTTGATTGAGAGAGAGGGACGGAAGGAGGAAGCGTGATTACCTGGTGCAACATAGCCACTTGTCCCTCGAAGACCCACCAAACTCATCTGATTAGCTACAGTGTCAAGGGATGATTCCAGAAGGAATTTTGCTAATCCAAAGTTGCCAACATGTGCAACCATCTCAGCATCTAAGAGTATAATGCTTCGCTTTAAATCACAATGAATGATGGGAACGTGGCACTAGTGATGAAGATAATCTTGTGCAAAAGCAACACCAACAACAGTATTTATCCTTTGAATGAAATTCAACTTTTTTGGAATTTCCTTCTCATGAGATGACGTTGTGTTTGGGTGTAGCCACCGTTCTAGTATTCCATTGTCCATGAATTCATAGACTAAGGCTTTAAAATCATTTCCTTGATAATCACTGCTCGAGCAAACTGTTAGTATCTTCAAAAGATTTCGATATTTGATATCCCTTAAAGCCTCGCACTCAACTGTGGAACTCTTCAAAGCACCGTCACAGACTAAATGAAGCACCTTCACGGCGACAATAGTTTCATTGTCCTCGAGAATCCCCCTATAAACAAAACCAAAGCTTCCAACACCAATCAAATTCGTTGAAGAAAAACAGCCAGTTGCTTTTAGGAGTGTTCCATAAGATACGTTCGGACGCGAATCATCCTTCAAACTTGAAACTGGTTCATTTACTTTCTTCTTCAACCAAAAACTAAATATAATAGAAGTGGACAAGATCACTATATTGATCTTTCTGCTCGTGTAGCTTTTGGAGATGCAGTTAAGCAAGTGAAATTCCAGCAATTCGCCACAGTTATAGAAGTAACGCTGGCATTCTCAAAGACTCCTTCACGTGGTAGCATGCCTTCAAACTTGTTGTACGATAAATTTAGAAGTTTCAAGAAACAAAATACTGCTAAGGATGCTGGAATCTGACCCGATAAATTGTTGCGTGAAACATCTAGTTCAATGCCTCCTAACCGTTTGATTGATTCAGGAATGGACCCGTGGAAGAAGTTGCCCGCATCCTTAGTGATGTCAATCCAGTGCAATCACCTAAGCTACTTGGGATTTCACCTTCCAACAAATTGTTTGAGATGTCCAACGCAGTCAAAGCTCTCAAATTGCCAACTTCTGTGGGTAGAACTCCTGTCAGATTGTTGCCAGACAAGTCCAAATAGATCGTAGTGATGAGAGACCTATAAGTTGTGGGAGTATGGCACCACTTAAACTGTTATTATACAGATCAAACAGATTATGGGATCAACAGTTCGATAGATGCGACGGAATTTGGCCACCAAAATTGTTCCCACCAAGATATAGTTGAATCAACTTGGTTTGATTTCCCAAAGAAGATGGGATAGTCCCTCCTAGGTTGCTGTCACCTAAGAGCATTATTGCTAGATTGTGTAAATTCTTCAAATATGAGGGGATAGCACCTGAAAGCCGATTGCCACCCATAACCAGCAATACCAAGTTGACAAAATTCCCGATTTCATGTGGGATCTCCCCAGATATTTTACTCCAGCCAACATTAAATTGTGTGAGAGTGGTGGATAAATTACCTGTGCACTTAGGTAGAACCCCACCAAACTTGTTCCCGTCAATACACACTGTCTGTAATTTGGTATTGTTAGTGTTTTTTTTTTTGGTCGGTATTGTTAGTTAACGAGCAAAGGAAGCTCAAGTCCTCAGATTTTCCACTTCCAAGCTGATTTTCAGGGATTTGAAGCCCCCTAAGCTTTACAAATTTTCCAAAGAAGGCACTTTGCCTGAAAATCTGTTAACTCCAAGTAGAGGCTTATCTAACCTTGTGCAGTTCGATATTGAGGGAGGAATTGGCCCGTCAAGTTGGTTCTCCTGAACACTAAAAAAATCAAGATATGGGAGTTTGAGGCCCACGCCTGCGGGAAGAGCCCCATGTATTCGGTTGAATGAAGCATCAAGTGCAGTTAGCGAAGAGAGATTGAACAACGAAGATGGAATCATACCCGACAATCTGTTCGCGGCAAAGCCAATGACTTGCAAGTTTGTCAAGCGGCCGAGAGCTTGGGGAATGCTCCCGCTCAAGTCGTTCAGAGAGAAACAGAGGATCACCAATGAAGATAAGTTCCCAATGGAGGAAGGTATACCGCCAGTGAGATTATTTCCGTACACAGAAAAATATAGTAGCTTTGATAATGAACCAACCTCTGAAGTAATTTTTTCCAGTTAGTTGGTTGAATCCAAGGGGCGGGCTGACAAGGTTAGAGCAACCCGATAAGTTTCTAGGAATTTCGCCAACCAATTGTTGTTTAGTCATGGGAAACACAGGCGGATCAGCTGGCCAAGCTGTGGAGGGATTTCATGATCAAGACTGTTGTTTTGGAGCTGCATGTCCCTTAGGAAGCTGAGATTCCCAATATGGGAAGAGATCGACCCGGAGAGCCTTTGTGATTGCAAATCTAGTACCGTGACCCTTCGGTGCCTCCGGCTGCACGTGACGCCGTTCCACTAGCAAAACCCAGCGCTATCGTTCCATGAGTCGAGCACGCCAAAAGGGTCTCCGGTTATGCAGGCCTTAAACGCAAGCAGCGCGAGTCTGTCCATCTCATTGGTGGCGGAATAGACTTGGTAGAAGCACAGTGCAAGAGCAATACCACGAAGCAAGTGGCATGATTGCAACTCTGCAAAACTAATGCTCAAGAGTTTCATGACAGAAAAAAGCCCAAGGAAGGGGGCAGATAGGAGAGCAAGGCAAGAAGAAAGGCAGGGTTAGTGTTAATGGAAACTGTCAAGAGATCTATAGAAATGTGTCGTTTTTCAGGAGTGCGAAGTTGAACTCGCCCACGGCCGGCGAGCGCTCTTCCTCTTTTTCTTTCTTTTCCTGCAAACATCATTCAGTGCCTTCGTAGTAAAACAAAGAGATGATTGAAGTAGATGATGTTGACTCAGTGGTCATCGAACAGCGAAGCCGGCCAATCCCATCTTCTACCGGTGACTCTGCCTTCGGGAAAGACATTTGTCTGGCCATACATGCGCAGACAAATGTCTGAGCGGTTGGGTTTCCTTGATTTTCTGGCTTGAATCACTAACTGTAGCTACTCCGTTCAGTTCCTTCCTCCCTTCGCTCTTCCTTTTAATGCGGATGAACCGGGTTACTTACGTTCTCTCTGTGCATTGCACGAGGGCAGAGAGGAATGGGCTTAGCGGTTGGGTTTCCTTTAAAGTCCTTTTGACGGCAATGGAGCGAAACAGCTCAACCAAAGCGGAGAGGAGATGCTGGGCAAGAAAGGTTAAATATGCATTAGAGGAATAACCAGTAATAACGAGTAATTAAGCTTTTTTATGTGACTAATGTAAGGGAAGTGCATGGGAAGGCAACTTTGTAACATTGTGGCTCAACTACAAAGCTCCGTACCACCGGCCATTCTTGTTATGATTATTTATAGATGGTTAATGAATTGCTGACGCTTTCAATCGTTTGGAGTAGACCTGTTTTTATCGACGTTCCAGACTATTCATGGATGCCCCAACGGTTCGGGATGCTGTAGACTCGTATCTCCAGGCAACTGAAATGTACACACACGGATGCGTATGGATATGTAGAAACCTATAGACAGCCTATAAAAGAAAAACCAATTCACCTCGAGTGATTTTGAGAATGAAACTCCTAGATTCCTTTCGCCATTGTTGAGATATAACGCGGCGCTAACGAATCTTGAAAATAAGTCAATACTAAATAACCATAAAAATTGCGAGGAATAATAAAGAACACCATATATTTACGTGATTCGGTCCGAATATCGATACCCACGTCCACGGAAATTGCCGGCAATATAATCCATTATAATCGAAAAATCGACAGTATGTGTTTTCCGCACTTATACCTAAACTCAAAATGTTTACAAATAACAAATTGATTGGATATAAAAACTCACGCACACATCACCATGTTCAAGAACTCCTCTGTGTGTATCGTTCTCTTTCTTGCTTCGAGTTCGTCCTTCCAAAAGTATATCATGCGGCATGGTGTGCGTCCTCTGCTCGTGCGTAGCCAAGCCCCTGGACACAAAAATAAAAGCAAACCCCTTTTATTTACTTTAATTTTCTTTCCTCTGACTTGCCCCTACTCACCCCCCACTCATAGGTTATATAATACGATAGTGGCCCCGCTTTGCTTTACACTATCAAAACAAAAGAGTTCAATATTCAGCAGGGAGACGTCCACTGGCTAGCTTTTGCAGAACTTGATCTTGATTAATTCAGTCAAATCTCAACAAAAGAAATAACCATCTTATGCTGTATCTTCGATTCTATACATATCCAATATAATCTAGGATAATTACCCATAAAAGGCAACACAAGATTCTGAACAAATCAAAATCTCCTAATGTATACGTGTTTATACACCGCTCAAACTCGAGACACTAATATAACAGCCTTAACTAATTTTATCAGGAGGTCTCGGGCCTGGCCTCTATAGACAGAAGACCCAACATTTCCGACACGGGCATCAACATCAGGGTCCCAAGCCCGACCTCGAGGGACCCGCGCCTGAGTGCCTGGGACCTGGGCTACATGGACACGATCACCGGGATTCCAGGTATGGCCTCAATGGACTCAGGTCTAGGCGCTGGGGACATGGACGCGGGTGTTGGATCCAATTCCCAGCCTCAGTGGACCTAGCGTGGTGATCAAGGTCTCAAGCACGAGTTTGACCTCTTTGAACATGAGCTCGTGCACCGAAGACCCGAGCATGGACACTAAGGTACCGAGCACAGTCTCGATGGACCCAAGTTTGGGCGTCGAGTCACGGGCATAGCTTTGATGGCCTCGGCCCCAGCATTGATGGATTAGGGCGAGGGCATAGGGGACCCTAGCTTGGAAATTGGGGATCGGGGCATCAAATAGACCCAATGGACCCAGGCACAACTCCGAGGACCTAGTGCTAACCTCGATGTTACTGAGCCCAACGTCTAGGCCGCAGGCACCGGTATCTTAGCCCAAGCCTCAATCGAACCGGTGCAGCGGCCGATATCTCAAGTCGGCCTAGATGGATTTGAGCCCAGCCAACGGGGTTCTGTGGTTCTAGCCTCGATTGACCTGGGTCCGGGTGTCGGACGTGACCCTACTTTCAAGGGTCAAAAGGAGCATTGGGTTCTCATGTCCAATCACAAAGCTAATAATCTAAGCGCTTTTACCTATTCATATTTGAAAAAAAAAAAATCAATTTTTTAAAGAGGTAATCATTTTTCTAAATTTAAGCTTTGGTAGGAAAATAGTTTCCTTTGACTCATTTTTCTAAGCAGTCCAAATATCGAAAAATGAGGAAAGTTTCTTCGCGGAAGATGTTTTCCACAAAACAAATGGAGCCTTTGGTGTGTTCGTTTGACTGAAAGAGTTTTCCCGAAATCAATTTTCCGGATTTTCACTTGTTTGGTTCGTCGAAAATAATTTCGTCAATGGAAAACACTTTTTGGTTAATGAAAAATCCATATATAAAATTAGTAAAGTGAATTCCCCAATTTGAAGAGGTGAAAGAATTTTTCGAGATAGCTCCTCTCACTTTTTTACTATTTTTATTTTAATATTTCAATAGTTTAATGTTCTAACCTTTTTTATTTTATATGTTTTTATTTTCATTTTCATTTTTTCTTTCTTGTCTGAAGTCGCCAGTCGCTGGCCTCCGTAATGGTCAACAACTAGCCACACGAGGTGAAGCCTCGCCAGCCACATGGCAAACTCAAACTCCCCTGCTCAAGGCAAACGAGTTTGAGCTTGAAAAGGATGCCGCCTACCAATCACAGTGGAGGATGTAGCGATAGAGAAAGAAGAAAGAAAAGAAAAATAAATTAATAAAAATAAATTTTAAAATTTCATATTTTTTATATAAAATAAAATCATGAGATTGAAATCATTTTTCAAATGAGAATCAAATATCAGAAAGCGTTTTCGTTCACATATCACCAAACAAAATTTTCCTCTTTCATGGAATTTTGTGTGAAACAAATGTAGCATTAGATGCAGAGGAGAATGAAACAGCGCGTGATAAACATGATTAGGGGTGTTTTCTTGTGGACAGTCCCGGTTGCCAGGAGCCAAGGTTCTCCATCAGTAGAGAAGTGGCCATCGCCAAGGCCCCTATAAATAGTGGGAAAAAAGAAAATTAAAAGGAAAAAAATAAAAATATCTACAAAAATTAAATGAAAGTTTAAGAAAAACTTATTAAATTCGTTTGTGCTAGCACCCGTTGTGCTATATAGAACAGTCGGTTGTCATATCAGCAATTTTCGCCAAAAAATCGGAATGACTATACTGGTAAATCTTAAAAAGTTTAGGTCAAATTGGTCAAATTCAAAAATTTATGACTAAATTGATTACTGTACAGTATGTTTAATATTTTTTGGACAATTTGCCAATAGTGAGCATACCCCTCGTCGCATTGAGTTTCCTTCGTGATCTCTAGCCACTTGGTATCGGTGTGGTTATTCGACAAATCGACTGCTTTGAAGATCAAAAAGCGACGCAAATGACACTTTTATGCTTAAATATAAAGATAATTATCATAGTAATCACTCAGTGTTTCTCTAGATCTTATTTTATTCATACACGTCTAATAAGTAGTTGTGATATGTCTTGAAGTACGGGAAAAGCATATATATATATATATATATATATATATATATATATATATATATATGTACACTCTCTATTTGTCCAATATCCCAAGTCAAAGCAATGGAGACGCTATTTTTACATTATCTGGTTCCCAAGTTGCCTCAGGAAGTCTACGTCGCTTCCCTTCCGATGATCAAGTAATGCTGACAGGTTCTCCTTCAAAGTGTCACACTCCATCCCCCAGCTTCTCTCAACCTTCACATTTCAACCATCACGCATGTCATTCATACATGTATGCGTTATACCATGTCATTCAGAATTCAGTAAGTTTAAGGGTCCATTTATTTCGCAATAATCAACTTTCAGAAAAATATCTTTTGAATTTTTCAACGTTCAGCTCACGAAAAATAAAAAAGTCAAGAAAAACATTTTCCTTCAATGAAAAAAAAATGACTTCAAAAGTGGAAAAATTATTTCCTCTTTTTGAAAATAGAAAAAAAAATTTCCTCCTCTTTGACTCCTTTACATTCCTTTCTTTTCATTTATTTTTTTCTTTTCTTTTCTTTTCTCCTTCTTCCTCCGCCGGCCAATCAAACCTTGGCAACGACCGGCCATGAAACGGATCGATGAGCTCAGGGGCTCGGCTGATCCAAGCAAGCTCTGGCTCGCCCAAAGCCGATGACCTCGGGGTTTTCCTTTGGTCGGCCGAAGAAGGGGGGACAAATACAAAAATAAAAAATTATTCAAAGACATGCATGGAGGAAAATCAAATTCCACTTTCCACAGCACGTGAAGAATAATATTTTTTCAGTCGTTTTAGATTTCAGAACATAGAAAAATATTGTCATTTTCCTGAAAACTGAATTCATGAAAAACACTTTCCAGAAACAGTACATTTTCCATGAAACGAATAGAGCATCGGTTTAATCAAAGAAAATAACGGGTCAATGACCAAGGTGAACTACCTGAACGTGTAGATTGTAGAAGGTTGTTCTTGTTCCGCCGCCCAACTCGAAGGTGGAAGAGCTCATCAGAGGAAAGCCAAGGTAATCCAAGGTAAGCAAGACCTCAGACAAATCGACAGTCTGATGAGCCATGAACTTTCTGGTGCATATCTGAATTGCAACCTCGCTCTCATTCAAACGAGTCGTGGAGATCGATGGAACCAAATTTTGAAGCGAACCTTTGCCTTCTGGGTGATGAGTGCAATAATCTCCATCTCTTCTTGATAACAGCTTTTCCTTCTCTCGAGTGAGTTTCTCCACTTGCTGCTGCAGTTCCGGTATGTACTTCAGTGCTCGGGACACCGTCATCGGGATGCTTAACTTCTTCTGGAGGAAAAGGAATGAGATCAAACTCTGTTATAGCCAAATTTTATGGGTGTAATTCTTTAGTTTCTGGAGTACATAAATATTGAGAAAGTTGAGAGTGCAGGGACTTGAAGTTGAAGCAGCTAGTGATAGAAACAATAGTGAATTTGAACAACAGGCTGGTATTAGGTCAAAGAATCCGTTTGAAGCCTTAAAAGATCCGAATTGTTAGGAAAGAAGATCAAGAACATTATAAAACAAAGGGATCTAGAGAAAAATTACAGAAACTAGGGTTATATATGATTACATAATATCCACTAGCTACTAATACTGCATTATTCGCTCCATCACTCTGTATAGTTTTGGCAAAGTGTATCGAGAGGAAGGTGTTGGGGTTATCACACATCAATCGTGGAAGGGGTTGATAGTTTGTTTATAAATGTGAGAAAAAATCTCAGACTTTGAGGTGGCTTTTTGGATGAGAGAGCCTCATAGACGCAAGACTAATAGCATCAGAATAATTACCATTTGATCAGCAACCGGAAGCAATGAACGGAGAGTGGAGTACACACCGTTCATCTTCTTCCGCCGATCACGTTCGCTGGCGTTGTGGTTCAACTTCCTGACCATCGTTGATTTGCCATTCCCCATTCCAAACGAGGTGTCGGAAGGATCGGGCGCCAGCTCCTCCTGAGGAGACGTTGTAGATGGTGATAAGAAGAAGGGAAAATGGAGAAGAGGTGGTGAATAGCAAGGGTAGGCATCACTGTCCATGCGGTTGCTTTGTTCATGGCTCGTGGAATCCTCCAGGGGCCAACCACTGGGAGAAGTAGATAGCATGGGTGTGTATTACCTTTCCTAAGGTTCTTGAAAATTGTAGTTCTATAGGAAGGTGAGATGACCATGACTTGTTTATATATTAACGACCTCAGCTAAAGATCAATGGCATAATATAATTGGACAAGGATGGCTAATTTGGGAATAATGGGGTTGATTAAGGCCCGTGACATCAAGAAGATGGAAGTTTTAATATCGTTTGAATAAAGTTTAATTAAGGATGTCTTGTCTAAAACTTAAGCTAGCATGCATAAGCGTGTCCCAAGTGTGTGCATGACTCGTGGGTTGGTGTGGCTAAGCTTCCTGTGCTCACTTCTGTTGCTGTCTATACACGAGCACTCCTATACATTATTATTCTACTATTTGTCCATGTGAAGAGATTGGAGAAGCCCTTTTTGGCTCGATTCATTCGGTTAAAACATATGCCGTGTGAATTATTAGGATATTTAAATATTAAATCGCACGGTAATTATCAGCTTAAGCTTTTAAGTATGACATTTTTCACATAGTATTAGAGTCAGGTTATGCTATTTCCGCGTGTGCGTACACTCCCGTCATTCAAATTTCACGTGTCACTCTTAATTCAACTTGCATATGAGAGGAAATGTTGAAAATGTCCTACCTCCCTTGACAATTACATGCTTTTTGCATAAACGTAATCTCACCCTACCAATCAATTTAGGCTTTTGGGTATAACTATTTTACATGAACCACAGAATAGCATAAGCATATGCATGTGCTGAGTTTGTTTGTCAGCTTTCACTCCATTATTCTGGTAACTCGTGTTCTCTCTCTCTCTCTCTCTCTCTCCCCAACTTGATGGTTGTTTCTTTTCTTATTTCCTATGTATAGTCCTCATGCATACGCTTCAATTAGTTAATAATAAGATACCTGACTTGGACTAAACTACAGAGACGGTCATTTGTTTAATGCCTGATTATATGTAAATCGTGCATCATATATCTCCAGCATTACTCTTTTTTTTTTCCGGTCAAAGAAAAGGAAAAAGAAAAACAGTGATTCGTGAAGTGCGCATGCCATGCCCACCGAAACACGAGCACAAAACGAGGTTATTACCACAATTCACGTGCACGTATTGCCACACCATACGCATAACCTCGGAGGGTTTATTCTGTAAGTATGTACCTATATTTAGGTATTAAGTCAACATTGGATTTTGTCTCGCTTAATTTAACATTCCAAGAACACGCTTATATTAAATACCATAATGACAAAAAAGGACATAATGGCTACATGTACAGTAATTTCTCCCTACCCTCAATCGTCCAGATTAGCTTAGTACATACCCTATGTTCGTGAATATGACGAGTGCCATTCATACCCATGATGGACTATTAAGCTTCACACGTCAGGACTTCATAGAAACTGCACTTTGGGGAATAAGTGCAATGTTATGGCTCGATGTCATAATTTGTGTACGTCGTTCACTTGAATACTATAACTTTCAAAATATTCACTTGAGTGTTATAATTTTTAAAAATCGCTCACTTGAGTCTACATCAATTTTTCCGACGTGCCACGTCAGCTTTACAACGTGCCATGTCAATTTTCCGATGCCACGTTAGCTTTTCAGCGTGTCACGTCAGCTTTTCCAACGTCTACGTCATCGATGGCACTCAAGTGATCGATTTTCGAAAATTATGATATTCAAGTGAACATCGTACAAAATTTATAGCACTGATAGTGTACTTACCCTGCAATTTGGGGTAACCATAAGGGACAAATTGCATTTGAATGTAAGTAAAAACAAAACTGCATTTGAGAAATTTAAATTCTCTTGGGGCCAGCCACTACTCTCTCTCATGAAATCGTATTACCTTACAATGCCCCCAAGCAGGAGAAGATTGAACTCACAGAGCATCTAAATCCTAGAGTAATCCTCCATCCAATGAGTCAAAAAGAAAAGGCACCGCAATTTCAGTAGCCGGGCCTCGCATATGCCTCGCCCACTAATTTAGAATACTACATAATACAAAAGGAAAAAAGGAAAGATACAAGGAGAGACCGCTATGTGAATTACCAGCGACCTCTTCTTCCTCTCCCACGGGATCCTCTTCCTCTCCCGCGGGGTCCTCTCCCTCTGCCGGTAAAGCCTCGTTTATCCAACTTCAACCCTAGTGATTGGATTCCCCTCCTCTTTTCACGCTGGCCATCTCTGTCGTCCGCGTCTTCTACGTACTTGGCTGAGCTTCTGGAAATAAAGGATATTTCCCTGGACCCTCCTGGTCCCAATCTGACATCATTCGGAGCACCAGGAGTGCGCTGGCCATGTTGGAGAGCCGCCACCCTCTCTCCCAAAGGAAGAGAGTCCTCCTTTGCTAGTGACACGCGGTTAAAAAATGCCTCTGCATGACGCTCGTCCTTAACTTCATATAATCTAGAATTTGTAAAAAGGAAAATATTAGCCATAAATATATAATAATAAAAAAGCAAATCTCATCTATCCCAGACACTCAATCCAATGAATCCACCCTTCACTTCCAGCGTTTTTTTAAGCCTGCGAATTTCTAAACACACGTGCATGCCACAGAAATCCATAGGATGTCATCAATGAGACCCACACTGGGTAAAGCGGAAACACTGATTTCCCCCAATTTTCTTCAAGGTAACAGGCACTGTCCACCACATCATCCATAATTGGCTGTGGAGAAAATTCACCTTGGAACATGAGACTTCTTTTTGCTTCTATCCTTATCAAAATCAGGCTCTTCCTCTGATGACTGAGCCTCAGCAGAGGCATCAGAATAATCTGAAACATCGTCATCCTCCACAGGCTCAAAATGCTCCTCAACCAATGATGGCTGCTTCTGGGAAGACATTGGATGTAAGGAAATGTACTCTTGTGATTCTTCATCAATTTGATAGTCCTGTGGACAAAAATCAAAAGTATATCAGATTTCAATAAGCACACAAATAAAATGACCAAACCATAAGTATTGAAACGTAACACCCTAAGAGTTTGCAACTTTAACACAACGACACTAAACCTAGCCATTGGCAACTTCCAAAAATATATATGTACATATCCACACACACATTGAAATGAGAGGATATGTACACTACTTATCATCCTAACAATAGCATCAGACCATGCAGAATCTACCAAAGCAAGTTGGGCGCCAGAGTGGGAAAGTAAAGCAAGAGCCTCAGCACCAGCTACGGTCTTTAGCACACCATGGTGTGTGAGGTTTTCTTTACCTTATTTTCAAACATGGCTGCAAATCGTTCATCTTTAAGAACTTCACTGCTGAGTCCTTTCTTCTTCTTCAATTTCTTCTTAATCTCATTGTCATCACTTCCTTTATTCTCGTTTTCAGCTTCATCATTCTCAAGGAGACGAGCAGCAAGAACCCTGTTAACTTTAGGTAATTTTCTTTTGATCTGCAAGAAAATTAATAGTCAATTAGATTAAATGATTACTACTCAAAGGTAATGGCCGACTAGGAAGCATTTGCCCATGTCAATCTAATTACACTTCCAAAAGCTTCCAGCAGATACTGAAGCCAAATCTGCTGTGTCATCCCCATTTATGCAAAGCAAAGCTGAAGAGGCGAGGGGGGGGGGGGGAACAAGGAAATCTTGCATTTAACTAACCGTGATCCGAGAAGCACGTTCAGCTTCCAACTTCTCTTTCTTTCTCTGTTCTATATATGTATCATATGCAAAAGGATCTGCTAATGCCTTAGCCTGCAGTTTCGGAAATATATTGAGAAAAAGAGCTGCATTGATATTCTCTTCAAAAGATAGATATGCTCAATCACATGCAAGGAAACTTAGAAACTTAAAATATGGTCTTTTTCCTCCCATAATGCATAATTGAAGGCAATACAGACTGCAATACATGCATAAAGTAAAACACCCTGACGTCACGTCATTAGCAATAAAAAGGTGAACATCCCCTACATCAGATACAAGAACACTATTGTTTAACGATAATCAACAAATAAAATTCTGTCATCAGCATAACCGATATTTCATTTCCTTTTCCCACCTAATTATAAGGCCCAATTCTTCAGAATAATTTTTTTGTGTGCACATAAACTCAAGATGGCTGGGTAAACCCTATTGACTACCCGTAAACATAAGTGGGCAAGAGCCTATATATGCATGTTCCCGTGCGCACAGACAAACGTGTGATGGTGTCAAGCTAAAATGACACAGGAAGCGAAACTTCATTCAAACAAATGTCGAGCACATTTTCCCCATTATGATCCATGGTAAATGACCAAAAAAAAAGTTCCAGCATAATAAAGCATTTTAAAGCATGAAATCAGAGTAACAATGCGTCAGTTCTATTCAAATGATGTAAAGGGGAGCTGGACTCACTCTCTTGTAAAGCCGGTGATCAATAAAAAACCCATGCATATAAGCTCTTAGAAGGTTTGTGCCGATCAAGTTTGTCAAATTCAACTTTTCAAGGTCCTCTTTTGTTACAAATTTGAAGTCGTCATATATAGTTGTTTGGCCTCCCTCCTCAAGCTCCTCCTATAAAAGGAAATCTTGAATGAAACTATAGTACTCACCAAGGATAGAATAGAATAGAAGCAAATAACACTTCAGAACCAGACCGTCAAGCTTTCAAGATAAGCACACCACTTAGGAGCAGGTCCAAGAGCAGGTACAAAATAAGAGGGTATTTGGCTGCAATCCAAGGCCAGTAACATAAGTCCACTGTCCCTGAACACGCATATGTCATTTATTGTTCCAGCAGTCGGTTCAATGCTGGTCATGCCATCACCCTGACATCCAACAGAAACCAGTTAAAATTTAAATGAACTTGCAACAGGGAGCATTGACAAAGAATAAATTCTGAAAATTCTTTCTGCAACAGCGACAAGACTCAAAAATTGACATCTCATACAAAATGATCTAAAGAACCAGGTAAAATTTAACATACAGAATTTTGCATTGCTGTTGGAAAGATACCAAACTAATACTTGAACACAGAAATAGTGACGGCAAAAAATTAAGGACATGTAGCATCCATTATGTCTAAGAAACTCTGATAATCAAATTTCAGTCTTACTATACTAGGACGGGCAAAAATAGAGAAAAGGTGTACTCATATGTCAATCTAGGCATTACCTCCAATAGGGCCTAATAATAACTTAAAACCAGGGTGAACACAGAACAGCAATAGTACTGAAAAATATCACCCGCGAGAGGCGACTTCAGGATATGGGATTCCTCTATCCATATGAAGAAATCAAGTAACGGCTTATTGAGTCAAAGCTGCCACAAGATCTCATTGGAATTCTTAAATGATTTGCACCATATACAAAGAGAGTATCGAAAGGAAAAAAATAAGAAGCATAGCTTCTCATGGATACAACTCATACCGTCTCCGGTTCCCAAATTCTGACAACATGATTATCAGTAGAAATCAACTTTGGGTTTTCAGAATACAGCGTATGATGCCATTTAATATCCAATATTGCACTGCCATACCTGCATAGGAACATAACATTTTGTTTTTTGTTGTCGAAAAAAATGAAAAAAATGATCATTTCAAACCGAGGCAAAACCAAAAAAGGGGCACAACATGATAATCTGAATAACCAAGAGAAATCTCACATGTGATCCTTTACTCGTATGGGAAGGGAGGAACGCAAATCGTAGATCATAACCTGCATCATAAATAAGATATTTAGATTACTATATCAGTAAATATAAGTTTTGACTCTCAGTACAATCCGAGTACGGCTCCAAACAAGGTGAATGTTGCAAACACAGGAACTCACAAAATATCCATCACTAACGAGACTTCATACCAAATTGTCTAGTAGAAAGTGAGCATGAATGAGATCATAGACTTTTACTGAACATGATTTGATAATCAGACTGGATCGACCCTTTTTTACTTTGACCCTCAGTACACTATTTAACTATTTGGTGCCTATACACTGTGAACACCAGCATAACAACCCCCAATATGACTCTCTCATCCAACCTCTTGGAGTCTTTCATGAGGTCAAACAATCATTGGTCCATTTTTATCATATTTCTCGCTATCAAGTAATTAAGATTAGCTCTACTTGACATGTTAAATTTGGTAAGACCATGTAATTTAGTAACTCAACAGTCTACAGATAAAAGGTGCAATGTGCAATGCAAGCATGTTCTTTCTGGTGCTCAATGTCTGAACGTAATAAGTTATTCAAGAAAAATATTTATGAGCTTGAGCACAGCAAATAACTTCAAAGTTCAGTAGCAATTGCTTCGAAAAGGTGGACATTCGAAAGGCCTGTTTGGCCACATATTGTAAGAATGGCATCATACCTTGCCTGCGCTACTTCCAACAGCCATCAAGAAGCCCCCATCTCCCTCAAATTCCACAGCAGTGACCTCCTACGAGTCAGGCAAGTACATGAGAAAACTTCACCTCATCAATGTTTCATTTTCAGTTCCATGTTGAAAAGGTGTAGATAAGTATTTAAGAACTGTGCAGCAGGCTTACTGAGTCAATGTCTCCAGTAGGTGCAACCGCATTTATCCTACCAACAGAAGATCTCATTCTCAAGTCAAAACATTCGAGAGCACCATCTTCACCACCACACGCAACAAGACCATGAAGCTTGCTGAGGCAGAAAACATCCTTGTCAATTCCAAAGCACATTCTACCGTGTGTAAATTCAATAATTATATGGATATTAGTTTAAGTTACATGTACCTTCGAGAAACTACATTCAGTGCTGGCGATCGAGTACTAAGGGAGGAGAGAAATCGTCCCTGCCAAGAAAAAGGAAGAAATTAACATCATTATTTAGGAATAAAATTGGCCCCCCATATTTGAGAAGAATATTTCCAATGTATCCATCTCAAATACAAGGAAAAAAAAAAAATAGTCGCCAGTAAAAGGAAAGGTTAAATCAATTATCCTATTCTTCTCTTTTTCTTCTTTTTTTGTGGGGGGTGTGTGTGTTTCATCATGCATGAACTCCTCAGAAGTAAGATAGCTCCCCAGAGACTCATCTTTGCAAGGACAAATTATAACTGGAAAAATGCATTGAGTTCCTTCCTTCCACACGAAGGTCCCACACACAAAAACAAGAAAGTCATGCACACTTGAAGTTACATCATTTAAGTGTAGACTTGGCCAAGATTTAGCGTTGAAAAATAAAAACTTCCCATCTCTCAAACTATAGTTGGACAGCAAGCAACTATAAAACAATAAAAAGAAAAAGACTTCCGTAACTCATAATAGCCAAGAAGACACAAGAACCTGTTCTAAATTTATTCTGTACAAATCAGGAGAAGATGCAGCACATAGCAAGTCACACGACCAGCAATCATATGCCATATCCCTTCCCATCCTGCCAAAAAAAAAAAAAAACCCAGACAAATGACTTTAATCAAAATGATTCATAAAAAACAGAACGTCAATGCATCAATAGTAATGGCCTAAAAGCTATAGATATTCTCTTCCAATAAAATGCAACTCATCTCAAAAAATTATCCCGCATTGGAACAGATAATATCTGTCATATGAAATTATCCAGCTGAGGCATAAAATGCACGTTATCTATTTCTCAATGGAGGAAAAAACAATTTCCACAAAGACACGAGTGTTCAAGTCAGGATGAATATGAAAACTAGTGAGGCATCCCCAGATGCTTCGTATGTTATCTTCAGAAGGTAAGTAGTCCCGATCAACCACATCAAAATGTACAATGTAAATTTGCTACATACAGAAGACACCGAAACTCAAGGAATCGGTAAGAACAAAAGCAGCAAAACAGATTGTGATGTCTCCTTCTAAATCAAAGGGATATCAGCATTCTGAAGAACTTCAAAAAAAGGAAACATTGAAAATGTTGAAAGAAGACTCAGGAAACAGGTCTGTGTTTGGTCCAAATCAGTCCTAGTGAAGGCAGGGGCCTAAAAGTGAATCCAAAATGTCAACAAAGTTTCTCTGCATTAATTTTACAAACTAAATGTGCAAGACTAAAAAGCATGGAATCATAATGATGCTACAAATGTAAAATTTGGATAATCTAGTATCATCACATAGCAATTCACGGAAAATATAAACCACCTGTATTAGGAAAGAACTGAAGAAGTACCTTGGAATTCGTAGGCTGTAGTGTTTTCCATACTTAGCATGTAAACATACAGAACGATCCGCACATAGGAAGGCAAGCTTAGAGTAGTCATCACCCAAAACCTAGGCAATATAGCACAATTTTTGCACAACATGAAAACTTGTTCAAATAGTATGTCCTGCCACCTAAAATCTAAATAATTTCAAACATTAAATTCAACAGAGCAAAGTGGAATATTACAACTTTCCATTGTACAAACTGTTGCCACATTGATGGCTAAGATGCCATCACGTTTGTTATCCTTCTACTCGGGCAAGTATATTATCAATGAACCTTTACAAATCAGAGAACTAAAACATGTGTTTACAAAGAACTTCGCCATATGTTACTTTTCTTTAGATCCATGATTCTTCTTATAACTCGAGGTGAAAATCTAAATACCACAAATGAAATATGAAAAAAATTCACAGCTTCAGCATCAGGGCCGTGAAAATAGATACTGTTCAAAATTTCTTTATCAAGCTCTCAAAATGTAATATGGGATAGCATTCCCTTGACTCTGTCAACTTGAAAACAATCCACAGAAAGAGACCAAACAGAATATTGACCATAAACTTGCACAGTAGCAATCCAAAAAGGCTGCGTTTGGTCGCCAAGATATAAGGCAGGATAGGATATGTTTTATCCTATCATGTGTTTGGCAGCTATTCAGGATAGGATAAAGAGAGGATATAAGGGGATATAGCCAAGATAAATAATCGCAGGGGAGGGGGTGGGATTGACCAAAATAGGATTTCTCAAAAGGGCAGACACGAGGAGAACGTAATTTTTCACACAACCACTGCCTCTCCTTCGCGTTGGGCCACCTCTCTACCGCATCAGGCTACCTCTCTAGCAGGGTAGCTGCCAAGTGGGCCGCCTCTTTGGCGATGCCAGGCTGGGGTCTCTGGCCGCAAAGCTAAGTATCTCAACGACTTGTTCTTTAATCGATTGTTTGGCGATATATGAGATGACATTCGTTGTTTTTTAACCGTTTGAACCTTTTCAATATTCGAAGGGGTGTTGACATATTATGAAGAACTAGATGTTGATCATCAACTTTCAAAAGGGGTCTTGACATTCGAAAGGACTCTCTTGGATGACCTGCATGAGTGCATTGACCGAATAATTGATTATTCGGCATTTGTTTATTCACTCGACAAGACAACGCTAACGGGTCATTCTCAAAAAATTCGACTTCAATTGAGATGCCCAATTCTACGGGTCTGCTCCGTCGGTGTTGAGCCTGAATTCAAATGGCACAAACCTCTACTCAAGAATAACTCACTCATTAGAACTCATTATTGAATAATTTCTAAAGCATTTTATTGTTTCAACAAAATAGAGTCGATCTCATTCGTGCCTTACCTCTGCTCATCCGACTTTAAATCCATAGTTCACCAAACAGTAGATAGGACATGACAAAATCCTTAAATTTCTTATCCTATCCTATCTCATCCAACCCTCTCCTGACTATAAATCCGGACAACCAAACGCAGCCTTAAGGATGGCATACTCCCAAAAAGTACTTCTGTTAAGTAGACAATTCATTTGAAAATCCATATTGCACAACATGCAGAAATTTGAGTTTTTGGAACTTTGTCGTCCATAAAAGCCGATTGAGAAGGATAAGGATCTAAAGAAAGCAAGAGACATCACAACAAGCACAATAATTCACCAGTTCAAGGGTTAGCATATGATGTATGGGAAAAGCACCTCGAAATCAATTATCTCTGAATCCAGGTGTCTTTCAAACTTCACAGCTAATTCTCTTAGCTCATATACTTTGATCTGAGGAGGATATATACCTGCTTCGCAGAAATACATCGGAGATGCATCAAGTTTCATACCTCTTGCAATTATCCATATTTCTTCGCTTGAAGAAGTAATTAATGAAAGAAACAGTGAGATGACCTGATGCAATAATAAACTCGCCGTCGGGGGTTGCTTTAATCCTTGTCGTAGCAGTTTCAAACCTCAAGTCCTGTATCAACTCCACCCTTTGCATATAATCTGATCACAAAAATGGAGTGAGGTTACACAACCAAGAACACAGCTTAGTGCACCTCCAGGACAATCATTCAGATTAGCATGTCCATTGCAGTCCGCCAATTCAGAGCACACGGTCATCTGAGCAGGATATCAAACCAAAAACCTCCTGCTTCATACTATCCGGACAATGCAAGCCTCATACTAATCACCATCTTATGCGCCTCACCCGCCCATCACAGTACGATTGAAGTAACTAAACTCTAACGCTCGTGCCAATACAAAGCAGGCGAAGCCGAACAAGGGAATAGCCAAGAAAATCAAGAGCGAGAGAAGACGAAGTGGGCATACTCTTGTCTTTGCGAAGAGCGCGGAGCTTCTTGGGAGGGAGCCAGGTGGCGAGAGAGCGCTGCTGAGAGGAGACTGAGTACAGCTTCACTCCATTTATGGAGGTCGACTTCAGGTCTCCTCCTTGATACGCCATCTTCTTCTCCTTCTTCTTACTGCTGCTCGGCGGAACCGCCCGTGCGTGGAGGCGAAGGGTTTTTAGTCTGTCAACCCCCCGACGGCGAGGGAAGTCGGTCAAAAGGTCGGAAGGTGTTTGGTTATCGGGATAGCTATATTCCTATCAGGGTTTTCTCCCTCGCCGGTCCGGTCCGGTCCGGTCGGGTTCACTTCCGTCGGCTCTTGTTTCGGTTTGCAAACGATAGAACGGTAGACCGTAGAACCAACCAATAAGGCAAAAAGAAAATGTTGAGAGGAGGCTTTTACTGGTTTGGGTTTCTTGCGGTTCCGTGGGTAACTTTCGGAGTGGTGGGGACCACCGATCTTTCGTGGAGCCGCATCGCGTTTTGTGTTTGGCCGGGCCATGCTGACGTGTTAGCCTGGGATCACCCAATATTTTCTCTAATTTTTAGGTCAATGACCGGTTTAATTTTTTTTTAACGTGTTCAATAGATTTTGCGCGCGTACTCAGAGATAGTAAAATAAGAAAATATATTTCATTTTTCTTAGAGCAATTTCCGATCCAATCAATAATCGATCTTCACTCCAATCTTGCTCCAAACCTTTTTTACGTGGTTGACGCGGTTTACGCGATTTTTGCCCTTCAAAGTGAGCTGAAAGTACTTCTCACATCTTGCTTCGTAAAGACATTCTGAGATCCTCCGGCAACCGTCGCGGAAACTCTATTGTTACATCTTCAAAGCTTTTGAACAAAAGTTAATGAGTTTTTCCTTTCCCAAAAAAAAAGGTTACCTAAAAATATGTTTGTACAAAAAGAAGAAAAAAATTCCTTGATTTTCTGACAATCCATGCCAAGTGGCCTCGCGGGAGTGCCCCTACGATTCTTCGGAAAAATTACCAAAAATAATTTTGAAATTATTGTAGTTATGCCAATTTAATGTTACTCTTTTTTATTTTTGTCAATTCAATTCTAGACATTCTGCATACCTCGTCCAGCAACAGCAAGGTCGAGCCTTACGCGATCATGGCAAAGCTAGCCTCTCCATCTCTGAGGGAGGTCGAGCCTCACTCGCCATGGCCGAGGTGCGATCTCGCCGTACCTAGACAAGGACAAAAAAGAAAATAATAATAATAATAACTATGAATCGACACAATTATAATAATTAAAGTACATTTTTTTTTTTTGCAATTCTTCCTAGTTTTCTCATTTTGACTAGTCCTTTTTCGCATATTTTTAAAAGTGCTTCCTTACTAGGCCGGACATTATGCTGGCTTCAATAATGTGAAACAACAGGTTAGAATTGCCAAATAGAAATCTTCGAACACGATGGGGTGATGCTTCCCCATCATCCCACCTCACAAAATATGTGTCATGATGTAGGAAACCATCATCCCGATGGCACATAAGCCAATCTATCCATGTGCATACCAAGAAGAAAATTATAAACTCACTGCCCAACAATTTGGAAACATAAGGAGATTGAATTGCAGCAATGTACTCCCAACAGCAAGAGACGACAGTCCCCTTTTAGCCTATAGCGTACACAATTCCATGCCCGACTCTGAACCATTTGCTGGGTTTTGACCCGCGTCTTGTATGTCCAAGTAATCGGCGAGACAGTACATGTACAAATGTTAACCGAAGCAAACATCCTAAGAGGCGCGAACCCCATTTTTTTCAAATTCAAAGCATTTCGCGATAACAAGCAACAGAATAGAGTAAGAAACTAGGTCACACTTTGATGTCCGGTATAAACAATAAAGGACAAACATTAACCTAAAGCCTCGCTTCCTTTTGCAATAACAGCACAAGGGAGACAAGCGAATTTCCTGCCAACACTATTCGCACTTCAGAAGTGCAAAGCACATGCAGTTTCCGGTCCCTCTCGA
Organism: Rhodomyrtus tomentosa; assembly: GCA_028455895.1. Classification (NCBI taxonomy): domain Eukaryota; kingdom Viridiplantae; phylum Streptophyta; class Magnoliopsida; order Myrtales; family Myrtaceae; genus Rhodomyrtus; species Rhodomyrtus tomentosa. Next base: position 37,663,028 of record JAPCWY010000003.1, on the reverse strand, counting down.
AGCCGGAATGCTCGCAGCATAGCCACCTCGTGGCTATGGAAGAGATCGTCTCACTTGTGAGAAAGGAATAAGATACAAGGACTGCACAATCCTGGCCCCAATTGCTGCCAATGCACGGTTGAACGTCTTCGAAAGTGTCATTAAACGGGGTTAGATCTCTCAGTTGTCGCAACAAACAGCCGAGCAATATTCGCTGAGCACAAAGTAACAGGTTCTCAATATCTGCTAGTCAGGTGAGTCCCTGCCGAAATACAATCTCCATCAAGCTATGACATCTGATGCATCTACCACCCAAAAGTTGTGTCCGAGTGACAATGCACCGGACAGAAAACCGAAGCTGACCTACCTCCCGCTATCAAAGCTCCCAATGATGAAAAAAACCGGTAGCTTGATCCGATGAGATAACGTCAGGTCCATTAAGTACACCATGTATATACAGGGAGATTGAGATCTCAAAGCAAAGTCCCTATGGTCGGTCAAAGAGGCTTCTGTGAATAGAAACCGCAAATTCACCAACTTTATCAGGATGGAGGAGGACGGCACATACTCCGAAACAAACCGCTACAGTTGCGACTAAATATAGCGTAGAACGAGATCTCATTACAGAGTTGAGGAGAACTCGACTGCGAGGCTTTTCCATGAGAAGGTTACCATTCATGACCAACTCCACATCCAAAAGTGGATCAGCCTCGTTTTTATTTGTACAATTGGAACCCATGAGCAATTCTACCCTGTGGCTCTCTCCCCTCTCCATATCCTGCAAAATCAGAATAGCATCAACAGGGTTTTAAGCATGCAAGTGACAAGTGCAACAGATTAAACTGACAAACTACAAGGTATTATATGCTGTAGTTTAATAGGCATTCTCATGTGAAGTTTCAGTACTATAACAAAAGCCTATACTATGAAATTGTTCCCTGAGGGAAGATACATGATTGAAACCCTGGCAACAACTTTTTATAGGTTCCCTAGAAGTACCTCCATGGTTGGCAACAAACTGGCATATGCCACACGATACACTATCACAAGTTGCCACATGACAGGAGATTACAAGGCCCCCGCAATGCCAAACCATGAGAGAACACGCATAACCTCAAAGGAAAGAGACTGGCTTGTAAAGGTAAGACGCCTCACCTGATTAGCGATTGTCACAGCCGAAAGCACATCATTCTGACGGAAATCTTGATGAGAACATTCCTTTTTTGGCTTCGAATGCTCTGAATGCATCACCACCGTCTTGGATGACTGATGCTTCCTAAGAAATTCTCTTGCTCGATCTATTTGGGTATTCAATAATCTAATATCATCATCATTCTTGCCGCTACTACTTTCACTGGTTAATTTCATATTCTCCATAAGAACGTCCAGTTTTTGCAATATTTTCTCCAAAATAATGCTTGAATGATGATGCATCAAAAAGCTCAACAAAGAGCTGAATCTTTGAATCTGCGACACAGGGAGAATGTGGTGAAGATTTTCTGAAACAGGTTCTTTCAGCAGCCATGCGATATCCAGGATGAACTCAGAAAGTGTGGTTCGTCTCTGTGAGAAAGCCCTGGACGAATCCAGGACGCTACCAATGTCCGAAATTTGAAGCCCCTCATTTAAGAGAGATTTATCTACTCTCTCCTGTATCATCCTCATCTCAGAGCAAACTTCCTTGTTACCAATGAGAATGGGAATGAAGTTCGACAAGCCAGACTGGTTCTCGACCTATGGAAGGTACAAACATTCAAGAAAGTGGTCAGAGCTAATATTTGTTAGCCACCATCATCACGCTAGAAAGTCGGTATAAGCATCTCTTCAGTTCATTAATTGAGTATTCCTATAAGCTACCCCGTACATTAGCAAACAGCATAAAAAGGATGTCAATGTATGTAGGGTCAACTAAAAACTCAAGGAAGGTTTTGAAACAAGGGCAAAAGGCACCAAAAACCTCAAACTATGCCAACTATGTCAAATTTACTCTAAACATTTCCTGTAACAACCAAAACTCCCAACTTGTAACTGTATTTCACATTTATTCTCCGTTAAAGTTCCATCAATGAGGAACGTTAAAAATCTGCCTACATGGAGGCCGAAAAGCAAATGGCATTGACATGGCACCTATGTGGCTTAAGTGAAATAAAAACGACGTTTTGGCTGAAAAATCATCTGACGGATTTTATCGGGGGGTAAATGTGTCACATAAGTACAAATTTGTGATATAAGTTTAGGATAAATGTGTCAAAATGGGCAAAATTTAAGGTTTTTGATGTCACAAAAAAAATTAGGGTGAATGTATCAGAATGGGCATAGTGTGGGATTTTGTGGTTTTTCCCTTGAAACAATTACAAAGACAAATATTGTTTCTTTGTCGCCCAAAACGGAAAAAATTGACCTACACAACAGATGTTCTGAGATAAAGCAAATTCTTAAATAAATGCCGGTACAGACCTCAATAAATGCAGGACCACATTGATTGAGCTCATTGCAAGGAATATGTATATTATACAGCTGATGATCATTACAATTGATGCCCCTTTCACTTCCAGCAGCACCATAATCACATGCCAAATATTTGCCAGCAAAAGATATGAGAAACCTGCAGCACAAGAATCTCTCTCATAAAGATATATTTCATATGCAATATTCAGTTACACTGTTAGGGCACTTCAGTTAATATAAATCATAGAGGCTAAGGCTCTCCAATTTCACAGCGAAAGACTAGTTAAAGGACCCAAAAAAAAAAAGGTGCTCTTTGTAACGGGCTACAGGACTCAAGTATCTAGTAGAATAGAAGAAGGAGAAGGTGAGCAAAATCAAGGGTCCGTCTCGGGATACTTTGATATGGAACAAAAGTATATCTATCACCGTACCGAAACTGGGGTTGCAGCAAATCACTTCCACAAGCAACAAACTCCATGGGCTTGCCAGACTCAAAACACATAGGATGAACATAATGAAGCCGCGGAGTCCGAACCCCCATCTCAACCTTTGCGACAGAAGTTTCATCTACAGACAATAGAAATTAACTATAAGGATCGGAGGAGGAGTCCCAACTCCAAGACAATTCTAGAAAGTCCGTAAGACCTTCTGTAAATCAAATAATGTCACATGGAGGATAGAGGTGAAGCTATACATGGTCTATAGCAAGAGAAGGCGCGGTGACACTTTTCATCATGGGCCACCATGAATGCCAATAGTTATTTTTCAAAGATAACCGTAAAGCTGAGAGGCTCAAGGATTAAATAGTGCCCGTATCATAATTGAAATAGACACCAGCCACTAATAAACAACAAAATGATCAAGGTATCTGACTCGCATGCTCACAAAACTAAAAGGTACATAAATTATCCCCCTGCTGGGATGAGAATGAGATCCGCATGCAGGATGCCGTAGTCGAACTAATGTTGTTGAAGAATATATCCATAATAGTCCCCACAATCAGCTTCATGTTTAGCGAGAAACCGTTACGCGTGAATTTAGTTGTTTCTGATATATAGATAGACCAGTTGGTGCAACAACAACATTTGTGCTGACAGCAAAAAATTATCACTCAGCTAGGAAATGATCAATTATTGGTCCTTGTTCAGCTTCAATGCAAGTAAAGCATTCTACAGAAACATACTATGCCTTTGTCTATGTATGCAGCCATAAGCAGAGAGGGAACTTCTGTTTACGAACTGCACCCACCACTGACACTCCAACCAGAAAAGTAGATGAACGTACGATGAAAGATAGTCCATGCATTCCAAGCCGAATAATAGATTAATAGTCAAAGTGTCAAGGGAATATTGATGGTCCACGAGCAGGCATGCTAATGGGGGCTGAAGGGGAACAATTTACCTTTCATAAGATGGAAAACCATGTCGTTTATCAAGATATAAACAGTGCCTCTTCCAGACAGCATTCTTCCAGGCCGAAGGAGGAAGTCATTTATATATGAGACAGGATCTTCATATAACTGCTTGATGCCCCAATATATATTAGCCAAGAAACCATACACAAGTTAATATGAGCAAAGGAAGGAACTAAGAGCAGAATCTGATCGAGTAATCTCACTAAATCAAGCTTCACAATTTCTTGAGATTAGTAAGTAACAATCTAACCAAGACATAGCAAAATGGAAGAACTTATAATCAAGAGAGGGAGCCAAATTATATCTACTGCACCATTTCCAGTTCCAAAGGAAATAATATTAGTTCGATCTGAAAGAAGTGCTACAGAGATCGAAATTGTAATGCTCAGTACAACTTCACAGAACATCCATATGTTACTGACCCAGCATTAACAGGAATCCCAAACCCACATAACATAGGGCTTAAACAAGCAACAATTGTTATACGTCGATAGTTCAGACGAATAATTATCACCATACAAGTTTTCTATTTTGCAAGCACTACCTTTCCCCACATCAACTTGGGCATGGCGATAAACACTGTCAAAATAACACATCCAGGGCGGATATAACCCTCCAACTCCACTGGCATGCTCGCCAACCACTGGAATATCTGAATATTATTCGACCAAAAGCCATTCAGTTCTGCCTGTGCTAAGAAGATGTTGTCTGATTCAAGATAGTTAAGTACAAGTGTAGATTACTTGGTGGCGAAGACGTCTAGGAAATTCTGCTGGATTCCAGTCATAAAGCTTGAATGAAATTCGACCTGTTGGACACTAATAAAAAACTTCAATGAATTAGTATTACTCAACTAAGAATCCAAACGCATGAGTATTAACAATAAAAAGGGGATAAAAACAAGCAAGCACAACATCCAGGCCAAACCCACCACAGAAGAGTATGCACTCCTATTGTCACCACAGGACGGAGAAAGTGCACCTTTCAAATTATCTTTCCTACTTTTCATTTGGGTGTCACGAGAAACTACATAAGATGCAACGCTATCTGCAGGAATAATTTGACATTCAGGAGCAGTTTCTGGTATAGGTACTTCTCCATCTTCAGGCTCTATTGAGGCTTCCTTTTCACCGAACTGGCCACTCAAACATAAGGTATCTGTTACATTACATGAGCAGTTGGATTAGCTTGTTCACCGACATAATCAAGAAAAAAAAATGTTAATTGCTATTGTCTGTACCTTTACCATCTTCATCATCACAGCCGACATCTTCAGAATGAATATCTTGTTGCAATTCCTTTGCTTGTTCACTGCCAGAATCAACAGGCTTTCTTCTCCTTCTTTTGTTATGGCGCTCTAATTTTCTTCGACAACTTCGTTTACCTTCATCAAAGTCTGACAAGATGTGAAACCTGTGAAAGGAAACACATTATGAGGCAATTAAAGATGATATAATCGCACAACACAACTGTTTCGCATAAGGTGTCAACAACTACAAATTATTCCTCATTTAGACAATAACACACCAGGCAAAAGCTCAATGATCAGATAACTCCCAGATAGAAATTAAACTTTCCTCTGAGTTTCATGCTTAAATCTTCATTAATTTATACCACAGAACAGCCGAAGGTAGCAATTTGAATGCAGAACCCATGTAAAACAAACTGAATATCATGTCAACAAGAAAGGCATACAATATCAGTTTCAGCGTATCGATTCCTTCTTTGCATATGAAAAAATAATACTTCATTTTCCATGATTGCTTCCAGAAACTATAAACACTGGTTGTTAATTTCTTATTGCAGAGATCATCTGCCCCCTCAAAAAGAGAAAAAACGGCGCTTTTTCAACATTTCAATTGAGCTCATGAAACAACACTTGGCTATATGATACTCTAGCCAATTTCCTTCATCACATAGTTATCAGATACTTCCACAATGAGTTCATCCAAGTTAAACTGCATGCATAGCCCCTCTATAAAAAATGCGAAATGCCTTCTAATAAGAAATTGGCATAAGTAAATGAAAAGCAACAGAAAACTCTACCAAACGTTAATCACTATAATACCATAGGAACATGTGTCGTCAACTGACCAAATTAGATCGATTAGAAGATAATAGTCCAAAAGCTAATTGAGAGAAGAAGAAGCTGTTGCAACAAGAATTCCAGTAATTTGGCAACTGAACCAAACAAGATTCACTCCGAAAGCCATCAGGAAACTAGGATCGAAGCGGTATACGAAGAAGCCTGACACATTACAAATGCCATCACGCCTATCTAAAGACAAGCTTGTACCACAAAAAAATGTGATAAAAAACCGATCTGGCATTGTTTTTGGAGTAAGGGGTCCACTTTGAAAAGCTACAAGAACTTCAACAGAACACTTGGCCACCGGAATAATAATCCACCAAGCTTCTCAAACTTTTGTTATTTCAAAGTTTCTCCGCATATCACCTTTATACAGTTATTTACTCATTGTCCACTAAAAAAGGAAAGACACTGATTTTCCTTAACAGCACGAATAAACTGCACACTGACGATTTTCAGAACTACCAGTATCCAACAACACCAATCCTGAAACACACCAAGCAACAGCTTTTAGTCATTATAGCAATCCAGTAGATTATCTCTGCACCTAAGTTGCTATCTCCCTCATTGCCTATTGGCCAATATGCAACATGGATGACAATGATATGACCGAATTCACATCACTTAAATCTTGAATGGATCTCAGAGTCGGAATGTAAATGGCGGAGTTAGTAGCAACGACAAATTTTTATTTTTTTGGTCAAAGCTAGCACCGACAATTCAACCAGTCTCCAATTGAGCAAAAACAGCTTACTGCCACTTAACTTCGCGGCAATAATCAACTCATATTCAAAAACAAACAACTCTGGAACCTATTAGTACATACAATCTCAAATCATCACTCAAAAAGCGACAACCCGAAACCCCACACCAACCGCAAAATTAAAGCTTACTTGCCACACTGCTGACAGTATCTCTTCCTTTCCCCATCCAAGACCACGGCTGATGCGTTGGCGCACCGGAGGCAAACCCGGTGGCGCCGGTGGTACCCCTTGAGCTCCCGGATGTCGGCCTTGCAGCTCGGGACCTGGCACCGGGCCACCCCCTGGCCTGCCCCCCTCGGCGCTCGAGCCCGCCTCTTCTTGGGCAATCCCTCCGCCTCCGCCTCCTCCTCCATCATCGCGTCGAGCTCCGGGCAGGCACACGGGACGCGCCCCGCCAGAAAGTTGGAGCAGACCAGCCGGGGGTCCCGCTTCCTGACCCTGGTGGCCACCGGGGCATCGTCCGCGGGGTCTTCCGGAGAAGGGTCAGGATCTGGGTCGGAGGGGGCGGAGGCGGGGTTGTCGAGAACGGGGGGCTCGTCCCAGGGGATGATCAGGTGGTCGTCGGCGGTGAAATCGAGGAGGTCGCCGAAATCCCAGACGGAGTCAACGGCGGCGCTGTCGTCGAGGAGCGGCGGCGCGTGGAGGTCCATGTGGGAGAGGACCTGGCTTGAGTAAGAAGAGGGAAGTGGTTGGGGCGGCCGTGGCGGCCGTGGCTCCATCAATGTAGGGGCTTTGTGGTTGCTGCTGTTGCTGACCGAAGGAATAAGGATGCTTAGAAAGACAGACTTTGAGGTGGTGGTGGTTGGATCCGGTAGTCTTTTCATTTTTTTTTTCTGTAAAAAAACAAAAAAGGCGAAGAAAAGAAAAAAAAATTGTCCTTTTCAGAAGTTTGTCCCCATTGAAAAGTTAAAAGGGGTTTCCTCGAGGGTATATTGGTCAAGAGGGAATATTTTCATTTTTCAATGGCATTAACGTAATTCCAATGTGTAGTAGAAACAATAATTTGTGAGTAGGATTCTATTTTTCAATCGTTGGCAAAAAAAAAAAATCGCGATTGTTAAGTACATTAATTACTCTCGTGATATGTCCGGTCAATATTACCACTTCCAGCGCACATGACAAAATTTCTATTTCAAAATTTTTTTTTTGAATAGAAATAAATTTTTTATTTCTATTTTAAAATAAATTTATGAGCAAAATAAATGTGTTTGATAATGATAAATAATTTCTATAGCTGGAATAGAAATTTTTTTTATAAGAGGGCGACGGCGGGCAGTGATTGACGAGGGCGACAGAGGCCGACGGCTGCTGCTGGCGATGGCGATCGACAACCGAGGGCAACAGGCAATGGCAACCAGCAGCAGCGATCAGGGTGCGGCTACGACCGACGTTGTGCGACCGGCAAGATTGGTCGTCGACAGAGATTTCTATTTCTCGAATAAGTAACTTTTTTTATTTTTCATTTCTACTTCAAATCTATTTATTTTTCTTAAAATTATTTCAAAAATAATTTTTTACGATTGTTTTACCAAACGAATTTTTATTTCAAATATATTTTAAAAATAAAAATCTATTCCAGAAATTATTTTTGATTGGTTTTCATATACCCCTTAAAATTCAAATCACTTTAGTTACCACCGTTAGTGCAATGCTAAGTCTACGGACGTCCGTAAACACAAACATTTATATCGGTACCTCAGGTCTGTTTGTATGTAGCGATGCAATAGGACTGTAACGCGACAGCTATAAGCCTATAACACTGTAGTGTGACAAACTTACCTGTTATGCTGTTTGACTTAAGTAATACTTTGTAATAACTAGTAAACGGCATCATAATTCCCAAAGTACCCCTTAAAAATTTGAAATCGGAGGGAATACAGTAAACCAACTGGTGGTATCACTGTCCAAATAATACAAATAAATCCAATTCTTAATTAAAATCATTTCAAATAATCTGAAATTTACAAAGTCAACCGGGGGGGAAAAAAAGACAATGGCGTTGTAGGACAATAGCTATTAAACGATGGCGTAATAGCCATTGCAACGGTAAATACGCTGTAATAGAATAGCTACTACTGTAAGCAAATACTGTAATAGGCGCTCAACACGCGATGGACTTTTAAAATGTATAAGACATTACTGCAATCAAATGCGCTGGACTAGTAAACGGGAGAGATTTCGGAAGTGGTCTCTCACCAAAAATGATCATATCATCATCCTCATAACTTCTATAAATTCCGTTAACCTCTGTTTATTCCATGCAAAATGAATTATTTAAAATTATTTCTTCCAGAGATGATCGCGAGCATCGTTTCATATAATTAGTCAATGAAAATTGTTTATATTATCGACAACATTTTACTATAAGTATTTTCATGGATGATGAAAATATTTTTCGTTCATTCATTTTGGCAAATAATATAGATGATCATTTTCAAAAGAATACTTTTTAAATTATTTATTTGTCATAAAATATATGTACCCCTCTAACTCTTGTCTTCGTTGTACCTATTTTCTTAATCGGACCTCTACTTAGTTTCACCCAAGTTTCATCTTATTCATGGATAGATCACCCAGGTTCGGACCCATAAGCAATGACAATTTCGCTATGAAGACTCGCTTTCGCTACGACTCCGGTGGATTCCCTTAACTAACACTCAAGTTCCATGGCTTTGGGTCCAATATCCCGATCTTGTGGGGACAGGAGGGATTCGAACCCCCAACACTGTGATTTGTAGCCATGTGCTTTACTCCTCTGAGCTACAAGCCTCGCCCCGTCTCCATTGGATCTGTTCCCGAGAGTACCATAAAAAAAAAAGGAACATTTCCTCTCCACAACTTATTGGTATTATGGTATATCTCAGTATAGAGAATGATAACAAGGATCAGTATTTGTTTATAAACTCTCCTGGCGGATGGATAATCCCCAGAATGGCTATTTATGATATTATGCAATTTGTGCAACCCGATGTGCATGCGTTATGCATACTTTGAAGTTCTTGTTTTACTGAATACGATTAACTTGGATAATAAAGTAAAGTTCGGTCCCAGTCTTCTAGAAGGAAAATGCCCCAAACTTTTTCCGTGTGCTAATTATATTAACCCAATGAAGAATTTTATTGGAAACTTTCATGAATTGGCTCCTCGCACTTACGTGCAGGTCGTTTATGTAGATAATTTTGTTTTTGAAAATTGCCTTAAAGACACTTATTAAGAAGTCAAAGTAATTCTTACCTCATGATATCAATGGATGGGGCCGTAAAACATTTTGTTCTTGAGTATGGTGATCTAGTAGAGGTGTGCAACCTGGCCGGACCACCCGAAAAATAGATTTGAGAATAGGTTCTAATTTTTGGGAACCGGTTAGAACCCATTCGATTCCCAATTCCAAGTGAAGAACCACCCGAGAACTGGACTGATTTTGGAACCTAATTTTAGCTACTGTAAAAAAAAAAACATAGTCTCACTTGCTCACCTCCTATTTTTTTGTGAATTGCAATTTCTATTGCTCATAGTGAGTTTTATTATTCATATTTTACTTTGAATCATTTCATTGATATTCATATTATTTTGCTGGAAAAAATTAAATCGAAAAAAGAAACAAAGGACCTAGAACCGTACAAAAAAAAAGAGTAGGTTCCAAAATAGGTTTCAGGGCAAAAAGGTAGATTTCAAATTTTAAAAATTGAGAACCGATAGGTTTGAGGTTTTAGGCCTGGAATTTACCCATCCGGACCATGCTACCTCTCCCCTCGCTTTTGTCGAGTCAATATCAATTTGTTGGGTGGTTGTCCGTCCGGTTTGGTCCAACTTCCCATCTACAAAAACAAAGGAAATGATTGGAAAGCAGAGACCAACTTTCCGTCCCAAGAAAAAAACAACCGAAGGTTGGTCGGAGTGGTTGTATTGCATGAGACACGGTTGGATGATGGAATTGGATAAATTTCTCCAGAGGTCTGTTCTCGCTGTGAAGTGAAGATCCTCTGTCGCTTATCTTCAACTTCAGGTGGGTTTTTGGCTCTTTAAATGAAGAAAGAGAGGACTGGGTGAGTTTTATGGTGTTAGGATTTAGGGTTTTGGTCATTTTCTATATTTTTCCTTCAAATGTGAAACTTTTTCGCGATGAAATATTCAAAAATTCTCTAGAGTCGCCCCAATTTTTTTTCTTTGCATTATCAATTTTTCATGGTAAAAAATAATATCTCGTTTTCGCGGACAATTTAAATTCTACATATCATAAAGCTCCTTTGGATGAATTTGATAAAAGAAGACTCTTGGATTTGGCGTCCGCCTCCACAATTGTGGAGGTATCACTGAATTTTTCTGTCCGTTATTGTACTCTCGAAACCCTTTACTGTAAATTACCTACGGTACCGCATGCCACTTAATCACTAATTCAAAAACGACCGCGGTCCCCCCGTTTTTGTCTCCGCTTATCTACTAATTCACTCTGGTTATCGAGAACTCGCAAGATGACAACTAACCACAATTTTTATTGTGAAAAACAAGCATTTGAATAGTAAAATATGCACACACAAAAAAACGAATACCAAATTTAATTCTGATTTGTTAGCTACTGTATCAAGGATGAAAATCAAACACTCTTGATAATAGATGAAAACGTTAAGGGCAGATGGATGAGCTATTTTAATAAACTTTTTAATGAGGAGAGCGATAGAAGTGAGGTGGATTTGAAAGATGCTTCAAACAAAAGGTTTGTGCGTAGAGTTAAAGCACGGAAAGTTAGGAAGGCATTAAAAAAGATGAAGACTAATAAAACCTTGGAACCCGATGGTATCCCTATTGAAGTGTGGAGATGCTTAGGAGATGTAGCAATAAGTTGGTTGACTAGTCTTTTTAACAAGATCCTCCATACTAATAAGATGCCTAATAAATTTATGAAGAGTATATTTGTGCATATATACAAGAACAATGGGGATGTCTAGAATTGTTCTAACTATAGATGCATCAAGTTTATGAGCCATACAATAAAACTGTGAGAGAGAGTTATTGAGCATCGTTTGAGAATAGAGACCAAGATTTCTATCAATCAATTTGAATTTATGCTAGGAAGATCTACCATAAAGGCTATTTTCTTGATACGACAATTGATGGAGAGATATTGAGAAAGAAAGAATGACCTCCTTATGGTGTTTATTGATCTCGAGAAGGTGTATGATAGGGTTCCAAGAAAGGTTTTGTGGTGAATTTTTGAGAAGAAAAAAGTACCTTCAAAATATGTCGAGACAATCAAGGACATGTATGACGGTGCTCTACATGTGTAAAGGATTGTAATGGCACATCAAGTTATTTTTCAATCACAATAAGCTTACACCAAGCTCTGCTTTGAGCCCTTACCTTTTTGCCCTAGTTATGTATGAGCTAACAAAAGATATTCAAGATGAGGTGCCGTGGTGTATGCTATTTGCAGACGATATTATACTTATTAATGAGATTATGGCTGGGGTTAACGCTAAGTTAGAAGTATGGAGAAGCACATTAGAGTCTAAAAGATTTACGCTAAGTTGAAGTAAGATGTAATACTTGAAGTGTGAGCTTGACATGGTAGGAAGAGGGGATCAAGAAACCGTAAATATGCTCGGACAGGAGATACCCAAGAAAGATACATTTAGATATCTGGGATCAATATTGCAAAAGGAGGGAGAGATTGATGAGAATGTAAGCCATAGAATCAAAGCAGATCGGATGAAATGGCACAGTGCATCGAAATTTTTGTGTGATCGTAAAATTCCTCTAATGTTAAAAGAAAAATTTTATAGAACAGCAGTCAGACCTGCCATGTTATACGGAGCTGAATGTTGGCCAGCATAAAGAAAAAATGATCATAAAATGGGAGTAGCGGAAATGAAAATGTTAAGGTGGATGTGTGGTCATACAAGGATGGATAAGATAAGGAAGAAAAGATTTGACGAAAAGTTGGAGTAGAACCGGTGGCGGAAAAGATAAAAGAGCATAGATTAAGATGGTTTGGCATATCCTCCGAAGGCCTTTAGATGTATCGGTACGAACAAAAATTTGCTATCAAGAGCATAACACAAAAAAAGCAAGAGGTCGGCCGAAACTTACTTGGGGAAAAGTAATAAAACAAGATTTAATGGAGTGAAAAATAGATTGGCGTACGGTTTGTCTTAGGACGGAGTGGAGGAAAACTATTAGTGTTGTGGAGGGGATAATGTATAGATATATATAGATATACATATTTATCTCTTTTCCCGCGCTTGATTCTGCTTTTATTTTTATGATTTTTTGGGATTCATCGAACGCCGCCCCCACCTAATTTGGGATAAAGGTGTTGTTGATGTTAATGTTGTTGTTAGTCACTCAAATGCTCTTGCGTTTTTCAATCCCAATTACACTCAATAACTTACACAATTTTTAACATCTTGAATTATAGCTCATGATACAACTTCTCAATCTCACAAATGAATTAACAAATCTTAAAATAAGATTTAATACTCTGTAACTCATTAAGAAGTTGTCTCTTGGAATAAGCTCTTTACAACGAAGACACTTCTTATATATAGATAATAGTTGGATCCAAAATAAGAAGCCCTTTTTAGGAAAAATTGTTAAATTAGGAAAGTTTCCTTTTTAGGCTTAAACTCGATATGAATTCGGAATAATCTTCACCTTGATTTGACCTTTAAGCCAAGCCTTAATTGCTTCACTCGAGTATGAACTTTGATGCTGCTCTTCCGCAGCTCGCATGAGCTCAACCGCCACAAACATTTTCCAAGTCCAAGTTGCTGAGTTTTTCCATGAGCATGGACCTCATCATAACACGGACTCTAGTCTACAAGGATTTTCTAATACAATTTCCTCGACCATGGATAATACAAAATTATCATTGTATTCATTGTTAGGAGATTGAATGTCACGTCCCGACTCTCGAACTCGCGACATCCCTTGCCAAATCGCCACCAGATCATAAAAGGTAGCGTCCCAGGTAACTGCTACCGACCTAAGAGTATACCGCGCATGCGGAACGTATAATCTTCCATCCAATAAAATCATATGGGATAGATAGGAAGAAAAGCCAGATACACAACACTAAAATAAACTGATGAGAATAGATGATCTATAACCTTACAGAGCCATCAACTGATAATTACAACCCCATGCTTCGGGGCGGTCCTCTAGGACTCACAAAAAGATACAGGAGTCAAGTAAGGCTAACTCTCATCTACTCCAAAACAGTACCCCCACAAAAACATCACCAGTTCCCTGACCACAAAAGGAACCTAACCCTCTACTGGGTAAACTCGACATCCGGGTCGTCATAACCAACCGGTGGAGCCGGGTCGTTCGGGTCGTCACAAGAACTCTAGCTAGAATGCACAGAGTGGGCTACTGACTGCTCAGACTCGAGCTCAAGCTGCATACCGGGTGCGGGATCCACCACTTCCCCATCGGGCGTATCGATATCCATCGGGTCCCAAGCGGGGATATTAAAGACCCCCTGAAGAGGTGGCCCCTCAAATCCTCTAAGCGGACCAAAGAGATCCATCCCATCACGAAAATACCAGGCCTTGAAGAGGCGTGCCACCAGTTGTGGCATCCCCTCATCGACCCATATAGTCGTGATGTAACGTTCCCACATCTGGTCCGTACTTGGCACCGGGTGGAGACTGACATCGAGTGATGAATGGGTGAGGGTACCAAATCGCATCGGTCTCTCCATTACTTCGGACCTGAAAAGTTGTCCCACGACGGGGTGAAAATTTAATCTCAGTGAATCAATCCTAATCTCGGTTAGGACACTGATTCGCCTAGGATAACCTAAGTACCACAATAAGTCACAAGATTTCAACAGAGATATATATCAATCAAAATAAATCTGTCAAATCAACAACCAACAGAAGCACAACCACTCAGGCATACACAAGTCCATTATTAAACAATGACTCACGCGACTAGCGTGATAGATACATCAATAGTGCGATCCCGCACTCTTCTGGCAGGACCGGGCTACGTCCACTTTACCTTCTCAGCGACGGCTACTACAAGCGGTGTATCCAGTGCACCCAGCACGGCACTGCAAGTAGGCATTCCTTAAAAAAGAGCTTCGGTCCATTACAAGCTGCGACCGGCATCCAATAATCCCTTAAAATCGTACGACTAGCACGGAGTATGAATTATCGTGCTTCTAACAAGTCACGAATTTCCATACAATAGGTACGGTACGAGTACTAACGGTACAATGCGAACTTGCTAAGTAGCGTCATTGATCCTTTAAATGACCACACAAATTGCATTCGGCAATCAACTCATTGATTATCTTGGATTAATGCCAAAATCCATAAAGAAATACAATCAACTCGGCCCCAAGGCCCACAAGACTCTCAATTGAGCATTTCAGCCAGTCAATCACACCAATCAAGCAATTCACGCACTCGCGAGCCATCAACTCAACTCGGCAATTTCAAGCTCGATTCATGTTATAAATCCCAATTCTTAGTCAAATTATAGCAATCAATCGTTCGCTCGTCTCTAACCTGTCACTCACTCACGAACAACTCAATCAATCAATTAATTGATAAATTACCACAAATAGCCACAGATAAATATTAGATCGATCATATATCCTAACCATGGTTTCTATCTAAATCGAACCCGATCGAATTTTTTTTAATAATAAATAATAAAATAATTAATTAATTAAAACTAATCCTAAGCGCAATTAGCGCCCTAACCAAGGTTTAGGGTCAACTCACAATGTGAGTTAGCTCAATCGGCGGCGGTGGCGATAAAACTAAGGTTTATCGCGCGGTGGACTGAGCTCAAACTTCGGCGACACCCCGAGGAAGTCTGCCGAGGTCGCCGGAACAGGTGGCCGGCAGCGGAGCTCCGGTAAGCGGCGGCTGGCGGCCTGAAACAGTGAAAAACAGTATACTCAACCGGCAAACTCTACTATTTTGACCGTTTTCCGGCGACACGGACCAGGACAAGGCCGGCCAAGGGTCGGGGGCTCACCCAGGGATCGGTGGTGGTTGGCCGGGACCGGTGGACGGCGGCGGGAGGCGACCGGCGGCGGCGGACAGCCACGATCAGTGGCTGCCCTATTCGGCACCAAAATATGGGTTTCAGTCGGCGGCCGTTTCCCGTCGTCACGCGCGGCTGCTGGCGGAGGTGAGCTAGGTGGCGATAGAGGGGACTCAAGGGAGTCGTCTGGCGGTGGCGGTGAGGCACGGCTGCTGCTGTGGTGGCCGGATCGAAAGACCAGACTGAACCAGGCCCAAAACAGGGCACCGGAACTTCAAGGCCCGATTTCGGCGACTCCAGCGGCTGACGGTCGGCGGCGAGGGGTCGGATCGGTTGAGGGGGAGTCGGGGGTTAGCTGGGTGGTGGTGGTCAGCGTCGGTGGCAGCCGTGGCGGCCGAATGAGGCCGCGGAGTTCTCGGGTCCTTTGACCAGAAAACAGAGCAGGTCCGGCCGTGGCGTTTCCTCGTCTAAACGATGGCAACAGCGGCTCGGCTCGGGTCAGGGTGGCGGCGGGGATAGCTGAGAACGGTGGCTACCGATGGTGGGGCGGTGGTCGAGAAAAAAATGGCGACGGGTGAGGAAGATTGGATCAGCGATGGAGCAAGTAATCGTCGGTCAAAAACAAAGAAGAAAAAGGAAGAACAGAAAAGAAGAAGGCAGAAGGAGAAGACAGAGGGAGGGGACGTGCGTGCATGGGGAAGGGAAAAATGATGGGATCCATGGCCAAGACTTTCATGCCCAACATTAAAATTTTTTTGTCTTTTGTGGGTAAATAATTGTGGGGGTAAAACGGTAATTTTGACGTGTTGGGACTGAAATGAAATTTTTGGTACACTGTACGAAGGGTAATTTTGGTAATTTCACTAGCCAAGCTCGGTCAGGATTAAGCTTGATTGCGAAAACGGCAATTCAAAATCGCCGCGGATTAATTTCGAAACTCAATTCGAAATAATCTAAAGTTCGGAATTCGTCCAAATTTTCGTCTCTTCGGTCCATATAGTCCAAAATAAACGTCAACTATGATTATAATTTCATATCATTTAATTGACTTCCGGCGCTTACAAAGGTCGAATTTCCAAGACGTCACATGGAATATGTATCTTATCGAACCCAGTGGTTATAATGACTGTTGGCTTCATATGCTTCATTTGTTACAAGTATCATTTGGGTCGATTACTCCACTAGTACTGCTACCTCAGGAATTTCTAGTTGCAACTCCACCTCGGGCTAAATACCATTTATATCCAAAAAGACACTTTAGCAATAACCCCTTCCTAAAAGTAATAGATATTTGTCAAATATAATTTCTCTACTGACAATAGATGAATTTAATCTTGAACAACAGAACTGATAGTCCCACTCACATTGTGTAACTAGGAATATGCATTTCTTGCTCTCTCATTGAGTTTATCATCACTCACTCGAACATAGCACGAGCATAGCATAATGATTAATTACGTTACTTGATCACACTTTTTCGAAAGTCCGACATTTCGTCGTACTAAGCGCCTCTACGAATAATTTCCTATTTGTACTTAAAAAGCATTGTATTGGTCGTCTCTAGTAATATTTTGCTCATCAATTTTGCAATTTGTTGTGGTTCACTAACACTAGTGCGATATCTCACTATACCTTCCTTTGTATAGAATTCATTTAATATTACTAAGCAGAAGTGCATGCTACTATTAGTATGCATGTGCTTGGTCATCTTATCGGTCTCCCTTTTAATTAAAGCTCTCAACTATTTGATCTTGATGATAACATAGCACAAATATCAAATCTTCCTTAAGCAGTCATCCATAATCATTGGCATAATATGGCACTCTTCTTTGAAGGAAACCGTGACAGCCTGTGAATATCTAAATGAATTAACTTTGCAATCTTCGTGGTATGCACTTTTCACTGTTGATCTAAGCCACATAGTTTGCTTACATTTAGTTCTTTAACCACATAATCACACAACATATTTCTTTCACTTAGAACTTTTAGGCTTATCTCGCGGATACGCTCTAAATGCACATGACACAATTCTTACTCTTGAATAAATGCATTCAACTTCTCAATGGTGAAATTGAAGCTCGTACGCGTGAACGTGCTTTATTCCCCACATTATCACCAAGGCACCTTAAATAACCTTTAGAACTTTACATTTGAAATATTCCAATATTCAGCACTATGGAATTATTATTTACTATTACAACAATATCATTTGTCAACTTAACTCTAATTCCCTTACCTTTATTGTTCTTATGTTTAAGGAAATATTTTTTCATGTGCCCCTCTTGCTACAATTTCGACGGAGGGCACCTCTAGTCCTAGACTCCCTTCATCTATTCAATTTTGTTCTACTATTACTAATATAAGTAATAATTCGTCTACCTCCTTCACCTATTAAAACAATAGGCACAAGTTCATTAGATTCTCTCCTAGGATGTCCTCGCTCATAATCAAATTTCGAGCCCTATCTGACGTCAAACTTGTTGACCCATAGAAATTACTAATATCAGCAATAGTATTTTACTATCATGCAATGAAGACAATATAATCAAAGCACGTACATTGTCATCAAAGTCATTTCAGCTAAACTCAATTGACTAACGACGACATTGAGTTCATTGATTTGACTAACAGTTAACACGCATTTGCTCATTTTTATGCTAGATAGACGTCGCGTTAAGTAGACTTTATTGGTCGCAAAGGGCCTCTCGTGTCTAGTAGGACCTTCATCAAACCCGCATCTTCTCTTTCATGATGTTAAACATGATATGATGAGTCAACGTCAGCCAAATAACACTCAACGCTTGTCTATTTATAAATTTTTAATCGGCTTGCTTTATCGACTTTGACTTCTTCCCATAAACGGGTAAGTGCATATTCTTCTGTTGTAGAAAATTCTCAATCTACTTTTTTCGAAAATAAAAAATTTCCCATCTAGTTTTAATTTTCATTATCTTGTCGCCACCGACTCGTTTCAACTCAAGTAATCCTATCTTCGATTCTAATTACTTTGAAAAGCAAAGGATCGAACAACAAAATATATTGGACTAGAACATAAATCAGACGTCATATTTATGTGGTTCAAGTAGTGTGATGTTTATCTACACTGAAGGAATAACAAAATTTCACTAAAGATCAAGCGCCACAACGGAGATCACAACCACACTCTAGTCACATGAACACACTCGATAACTCATATAGTAATAACCTTACAGTTCTTCACAAAATAAACCGAAGTGTAATTGATGAAGAAGTTGTCTCTTTGATACTCTTCGCAAATAAAGACAATCCTTATAATATCGACAAGAGTCGTATGCAAAATAGCAAAATCCTTTTGAGAAAATTTCATTTTATTTAAAAGACTTTCACTTTCAGGCCCAAACTCGAGAACGCATTCCCAACAACTTTTGTCCGCTCTTATCTACTAATTTACCCGCGATTATAATTATCCACGATTTCTAGTATGGATGTATTTCAACCTCCAACTTTTCACTTCGTCTTTTGCAAATTATTGTGAAAGTTTTCATGTACTCAATTAGATGGTCCACATGTACATACACATTTTTTATGTTGATATTGATCGATTTTTTTTTTAAAATTGTACCAAAAAAAAAGACAAAAGCAACCACGCAAACTCGTGTGATATGCTCGAGATCTTGTATCTTAGGAACTTAACTCCATCTTCAGCACTTTGGAGAAGTCGTGGAAATAGTTACAAATTTATAATACGATGTGTCCCGTCTCTTGTTACACATTCTTAGATTGACTTTAGCTCTGCTTTATTTTAAACTATGACTTTAACTTTACTTTATTTTAAACTATACTTACAAATTTATATTGTTCTTTTCTTGGAAATTTTTTTTCCAAAACGTCCCTTTCAATCCAATCCACGCATGCATAAAAACCAATTTCGAGCACACGAAAAATGTGAGAGGTCAGGAAAAAATAAAAAAAGAAAAAGAAAATCATCCGGCGATGGCGACACGTGAATAAGCTGCGCGCGGCCCGGCTGCCACGTGCGCAAAGCGTCGACGAGGTTGTCCCCAAAATTAGTACAAATAATGACGACATCAGCGAGTGATGCGTGCGCGCCAGGAATCATAATCCTCACGCGCCATCGTTCCACGAGCCCCGCCGTCTCCGGTCCACGTGGCAATACATGAGGTGCGTGCGGCGGAGCACGCCGCGGCGCGCGTGGGATAAAAGCGGGGGCTGCTTCCGAACATGTCGAAAGATGCTCTCCCCACCATCCATGACGACATTGCCTCAAATCATTGGAGGCGCAACCGCCCCCCCTGCCCCTTCGTTTTCACCAAGAGCCAATAACTAAGATGGTTCGACATTATCTTCTTAACCGCATAAAAAAAAGGGGTAAGTCACATAGAATCTTAAAATTTATTGCAAAAGTGCGATTGATTCTTAAAATTCATCAGAAAATACGATAGAGTCCTAAAATATTCAAAAAATTTAATCAAATTTTTAAATTTATCAAATTTGTAAAATCAAGTCATTCAATTGATTGCACTTTTTAAAAAATTTAAGATTCAATTGCAATTTGAAGATAAGTTTTAGAACTTAATTATAAATTTTTGAAAGTTTTAAGAGCCGAATGCACTTCATTGACAAGTTTAAAAACTTGATTTGACTTTTTAAAATCTTTAAAACTCATTTCAATTTTCGGTGATAAGTTTAAGAATTTATAGTGCATTTGTGCAATTTGTTATACACAATCACAGTTAAAAGATATGCATACCATTTTGATTAGCCGAATGGATCAAATATAAATGTTAGGTATCCATTTATTCTGGTGTAAATTTTATTTCCACATCGTCAATAATAAAGAGAATCCTCCTACCAAATAAATTTATAATTCCTAATTCGAAAAAAGTGTGTTCCTTTTTTTTTCATCTAGCGATATCGCTTCACACTTCAAGTAAATATTATTGTTCCTCACAAAATCTGTCGTATATGGAAATGGATGACCATCACACATGATGGGCAACGCTTTAACTTGTCGTGGCATTATATAATTAAGGGATTAATTACTCATCTTATCACGTGATTTGAGATTGGACCTTCCGAGGAATTAATTAATGCATTAAGTCACTAATATTCGGCAGATGACCATGTAATGATGCCGATGGGACAAGACAATGATGCTTACTAGAAAAAACAAGGACTATTAGGGTTGGAGTAGGCCAAACGCAAATTTGTAACGCAAGGAAAATGTCAAAGAAAAAAAAAAGTAACAAAAGAGTAAAATAAGTCATGATTCAAAATCTTGACCAATGAAATTAAGTGGCTTGTTCATGATTCCAAACCCAATATTGAAAACAATTTGGGTATGTCTTTGCAACATGAGTGATCAGAATAATGTATGCCCGTTTATAAAGAACGAGTCGCCAGCACTTTCGACAGATAACATAATATGATCCGATTAAGCGCCACAATTTTAATTCCTCTCAAGATTTCGACGCATATAGTACGATAGTTGGGTGATTTTGAAATCGCAAACTGAGTTAAGGGGTCACTTAGACATGGTGAGTATCCAAAAAAGAAAAGAAAAGAAAAGAATTGAATTGATTTGAAGATGGGGTTAGCCAATCAAGCGCGTACACAGCGAGTCCCAAAACAATCGCCATCTCATAATTCCTAATTACTAGCCCAATGAACTTTCGACCGTCAAGAGTGTGCCCCAATAATTCCCCATGTGTCATTTTCACAGCGCTTGGCCAACCAAAAAGATCTGACTTCCTGTTGATTTTGTCGGGGGCGTATTATCGGCGAATGGACGACTTTGTTCCCACCCAGTGGTCGGAATCGGGTTCTCTGTTCCACGGGACAGAAAGTAGGGTCGACCCGTCAGGCCGAGTGATGTGTTTCCCTATCTTCACGAGGGAATCGGATTTCTTCTCGACATCGTTCCATGCTAGACTCGACTCGATTATTCAAGGCTCGGAAAAAGGCTCTAATTAGTTCTCAATGAGGTTGAACTCGTCTCAGCCCGACCCCTAATTAACGTATGAAATTCACTTGAAAATCGAGATGAAATTTACTCGGCGCGATCGGTGGGGCGCTTCCTTGGCGTGGAGATGAGTTTTTTGTCGTATAAAAATGCATTCGAATATGTACGATGCGCACACAATAGTAAAGACTAGTCAGTTGCAAATGAATAAGAGCATGTGATGTTAGAAAGAAGTTAGTGTGCTTTGGGATGAAATTATTGGCGTTCACTCTTAACTACTTTCACTCTTTGACTTGGGCTATAAACCCCTTTTAATTGAAGCTTGCTGAGCTTATGGAAAAGCCCACAATCAACATGGGTCGGTACAAAAGCCCAAATTGCATCGTGGCCCAAAATCCTAAGGCCCACAAGCGGCCCTTGTATTTCCTCTATAACTCCACACGCCTACACACACCCTCGCTCTAGCTTCATCCGAACTTGGGTCCTAAGCATCGGAAGGTCTTCAACCCGCGGACATTCGAGGACTTCCTTTTCTTGGTGTCGCACGAGTCCAACACGCTTGATGTTCTCCGCTGGCTACATCGAGCGCCCATCGGATTCGCGCATCAACACCGGCGCAGTCCGGGGATGTCCATTGGCGCCCGAGCCCATGGAGTTCTTTTGATCATGACTAATTGGGCCCTTTGCGATTTCTCAGATCCAATATCGAGAGATTCTAGGAGAGAGCATTCATACTACAGAGAGAAGTTACTTGCTGTTTTCATTTTAATTTGATGTGCTATGGACATTGGGATTTTCATAGGAACTTAGCTTTATTATTCCACGACATAATTGGCTTGGACAAAAGCGGACCTTACTTAGAAACATGCGAGTGAAACCTACGGGATCATACAGATTCTGAAGGATTTGATCCTCAAAGACTGGTGACCATTAGATCAGCAAAAAAAATAAAAATAAACCTCACATCGTTCGTTAAAAATCTTTTGAATACTATGTATCGCATGACATTTTCATACCATATGACGTCTATAGGAAGTTGACTCGATCACTCGAAAGTCTATGAAAACTTCCGTTCTTACATAGAGTTTTGGGCATGACATCACGGAAATAGATCGTGTAGCATTTCCTTAGAAATTTAAACCCTAATTTTGCTATCCAGACCGTTCGTGTTTTGAATAAATGTCTCAAATTATAACTAACAAAAATACATATAAAAAAATTCAATGCCTCCTAAAAATCGAATATTTAGGTCGTCCATCCAAAAATGAACGATCCGAATTGTAAGGTTAGGTGCCTAATTTTCTAAGGAAAATTTAGGCGATCCGGATCCTGAAATCACTATTCTAAGCATCTGAAATTGATCTGAAAATCACTTTCACAAATCAAATGCCACAACGTACGTCCATAGTGACAGGACTCATTGCTAATGCATAGTAATTTTGATAGGAAATTATAATGATAACAAACTTCGAGAGAGATGGTTTGGCTTGCTAATCTTGTCAATCACTGCACGGCAACGAAGATGCTGACCATCGTTGAGGCTCAAATACATGATTAGGGCAGTGACTTGCCAACCTCTCTCGAGCTTTAGCTGGGGTGGCGACTCGCACCGGGATTATGGGAGCGGTGGTGGCCGTTGCCCTATTCAAATCTTCCAATTTTGAGATGGGGAACCATTTTCTTCTATTAGTATTTTTTTTTCTTTTTTTTGTGAAATTTATAGAATTTACTCGTCTATGCGTAATGTGACCTTCAACATCCAATTAATTTTATTTCAAGTCTTATGTCATTTTCATCAATATCTTTTGCTGGAGGTGATGGGTTTGAGAGAGTAAAGAGTTTTCTGGTTGCTGGAATTATTACATCAAGTGACGTCAAGTTTGGAATGCTCAATAGTGTTACTTTCAGCTTAAGAGAATTTTAAAAGTAATAGGCAAGTTATTGGACTCCAGCTCATATGGACCAAAATAATCATCATTTCATATATTGTGTTTGTATGTGAATATATTATTTTGGACTATATTGACAGTATATCTAATACCTTTAGCAAAAAGGGAACAATATGAGATAAATTATTTTTCCTATTTGAGAGAATTGTTTGGAGATGACATGGGACAACCTGCGAAAGTTCTAAGGCTTCGTTTATGTTGCTAAAAATAAATTATTTGAAAAAATGTTTTTTGAAACAATGACCAATTGTATCATTTAAAACAACTAGTTATAGGAAATTGTTTTCATTACCTCCAATAATTTATGTCTAGTATAAGCGATTATTTTTAGAAAAATATTTTTTAAATATCCATTTTTTGGCGAAATAAATGGAGCCCAAGACTAGTTTAGTTTTAAAAAATGTATTCAATTATCTTAAAAAATAATTAGTACATGAAAACGAAGAATTTATTTAAGATTGAAATTTGTGAGCATGTGCCGCGTGCTTCTGATTCCATTGAAATTGTAGAAGAGATGTTAACTAGATCCTTTCTCATTTTTGTTTGGACTATTTTAAAATAAGCAACCAAAAAAAAAACTCGTTAACAATTAAAAAAACGAAAATATTACTTAAAAATTATATGTTAATTGCGCTGTGAAGATTTTTAGGAATTTCTAATTATGAAAAATAAAAATAAAAATACGCCAACCGTAAGATTTAAATAAAAAAGAAGAAGAAGAATAAAAAAGCCAATCTAGAGAAATGCCACGGTCGAGTACAAAGTAGAAAGACGCCAAGAAAAGGAAAACGCTCCTTCACCGTCCCTCCCTCCCTCCCTCCCTCCAAAACTTAGGAAACACACCACGAAAGCCAACCCCTTCCTGCTAGGGTTAGGGTTTCTCATCGAAAATCGTCGAACCGGAGAGGTGCCCCCCAATCGGAGACCCATGGCGAGGTACAGGAGCAGAAGCCGCAGCTACAGCCCCCGCCGCCGCAGCCGAACCCCACCTCGTGCCCGAAAGCGCTACGGCTACGACGACGACCCTCGCGACCGCCGCTCTTACCGAGACCGCCGCTCTCCTGCTCCTTCTGGCCTCCTCCTCCGCAATCTCCCCCTCGATACTAGGTCTTCTTCCTTCCCCCCCCCACCCCCCCTTTTTTTTTCCTCCAAACTTTTTGCTTTGTTGGATGTCGGAGTTGGGTTTTAGATTCTCGTACTCGCTTGGTTGAAGTGACGTTGAAGTGTATGGTGTATGAATAATGAGTGTTGTCTCGGTGTTTTTGGCCAATTGCCTCTTGTATTTGGACATCAGAGCTCGACATGGATACGCTTTCGGCGTCTGCACAACCCCAGTGGCTATTGGAAGTGTGGGTTATGTAACGTCGTCGTGAATGATTTAATCTAATTGTTGCTGTTATGGTTGCAGGGCGGAAGATCTCAGGGTACCATTCGAGCGGTTTGGTCCTGTGAAGGATGTCTACCTTCCTAAGAATTATTACACGGGGTATGTCAGGTTGATGCGCTGTGAATTATTGTCTGTTTAGTGCACGTTTTGGGCCAATGGTGTTGGTTGGTCGCACAACTGAGTCTGGCAAGAACCGTGTGCTGATGTTTGATGTTGCTGACATACTTTAAGAATGAAAGAAACTGTCTTTGTGCACTGTGACTTTGAAAGCATCCAACCCATTGACGATCAGATTGTTTATCTGATCTACAAAATTTTGGACTTATAACTTCACCATTTATGAGTGTACATTAGATTATGCGTCAACACCATAATAATCTGGCTCTTGTCCCACATTGCTTCTGCAGATTGTGTAAAGTTGCAGATGGTCCTAGCTTCACAGAAGTTCTAAAACTCGACTTGTTTTAAAATTTGCATGCTGCATTATCCAATTTCTAGCAATTTCTTTTTTCTGTTTAACATTTAGTCAGTGAATAGACGTGTTTGGTTGAAGAATTTCTGTCTTAGTTGATTCTCCCTCTCTATTCCTCACGTTGGAATTGTACTTTGGGATATGTTGAGATGCCAAATTTGCATGTGATTGAAGAAACATATGGCCAAAAGAGTACTTGAGAGAATGATTGGGATAACCATTTTGCGCTTACATAGATTCATTACGGATGGTACCTGTTACCTTTTTTACTAAAAAAATGGTGCTTGTCACAAAACAGCTGCATTAATGAGTATGCCATATTGCCATTCTCTATGGGCTTCCCTTGCTGTGTTTACAATGTGAGTGCCGTTTTTGAGAGGCTTGCTGTTTGGGTGGTTTCTGATGCAACTAATAAACTGTATATTAGCCTCTGTGATTCCGAAAATGGACAAAAATTGGACAGAGGAGATCCATTACTTGCTGAGCTGTTGATATTTCATCCACGACAATCATAGCGCATGTAATTTAGTCACTTCAGTGATTGTATATTGCATTACCAGGGAGCCACGTGGCTTTGGATTTGTCAAGTTCCGTTATGCGGAAGATGCAGCTGAGGCTAAGCAGCAAATGAATCATAGTGTTATTGGAGGACGTGAGATACGAATTGTTTTTGCTGAGGAAAACAGAAAAACTCCTCACGAGATGCGCGTGACTGAGCGTGTGAGGTACAATTTGTTGCATTCTCCAATTTACTTGGTTGTCTTTACGGCGTTTGTTTCCATCAATTCGTGACAGTTTTTTTTTTGTTCATTCTTTTTCCCCCCATTTTAAATGAAGTGGGCGACACAGGGAAAGGAGGAGAAGTATATCAAGGTCTCCAAGGCGTCACTATCGCTGTCAGTAATTTTGACTTCATGTCCATTCTGATATGTGGCTTTGTCGTCCTTTGGGTTGTACACAGAATAAAGTAGCCTGTCATGATGGACATATTTGCAAGTTTGGGGAATCTTACTCTGCTTTTGTTTTTTCTTACAGCTGACTCAAGGTCACCAACACCAGATAGGCATGACTCAAGGTTTGGCATTATTGTCCGAGTGGATTTAGTTGCATTGTTACTGGTTTCACACTTTTCTGTGCCTCTCTTAGGATAATAAGTACACTAGTTTGAGCATATTAGGAACTTACAGTGCTAAGGGTGCATCGTTGGCCTGGGAAGAATATACAGATCTCTTAGTGGCACTGAAGTTGTGTATATCGAATATGATGTGATATTTATTCATTTTATGTTTATTTCAACCAGTAATGTTTTGTGCATTGTAGTTTCAATCTTTTGGTAAATGAAAGGTTGATCAAGTTATTTCAGTTCAGTCTTTGGCGAACTTTAGTGGATGATATTGTCCAAGGTACTAGAGTAGTAGAATTTCATACACTTTCTTTTTTAATAGTGGGTACGTGTATTGTATTCCGTTTGTTCGTAATAATTATGGTACGGGATTTTCTCCCTAAGCTAAATTATGAGCAGAAAGCTATACATTCTTCATTTTCTCTTGTCCAAATAGGTAGATTTTTGTTGTTTACTTCTCTTGGAAATTTGTTCTTTTAGATAGGAAGCCGTTGGTCTATTCTCGACATAGACCATAGTGAACTATTCAAATGTAATTTATTGAAATGGCAGTCTTTTCTTAAGTTATCTAAGCCTGGCTAAATGAGTGGAAAGGCGACCAATTATCCTAGCGAACCATTTTTTTTTTTGGAATGGTTTAGTTGTACACCATTCACATTATGCTTATGAGTGAAAAATTGTTGCCATATACAATTGAAAGGAAAACTTTACTGTCTCTAGCTTGTCAGATTGCTGTAATATGGGAAATTTATTTGTTTGCTGGCCTTGCTGCATATGGTATTACTGATGTGATGCTTTTCTGTCCTTTAATATTCATACTACAATGGTTTTTATCGATTTGAGGTTATGGATGCAGTGCGGCATCATTTCTGTGGTATTGAACAGTATCTGCTCGTGGCCTTGTTTATGCAGATATTAAAGTGAACAGGGAGATTTTATGGGTATTAAGTTAAACGAGAAAAGAGAGATGGACTACTCCCTTATCATTCTGTCAAAGCTTTTCAATATGTTATTACCCCACCTTCGCCATTTACTGTCAAGAAAGCATGGGCTTTTGCGTACTAGGTCTGGTGGCCTGCAGTTGCAACTGAACCGATTAGTAAAGCACTGTCAGCAGACGATTAAATCACTAAAGTACCTTTTTTCCACTATTTGCTTTCTCTGTGTGATCTAACATAGTTATTAATGAAAAGGTTTTGAAGCTTTATTTTGTTTTGCATATATCATCCAGTTAAGAAAAGAACTAGAGCTTTTATTTGGCCAAAGAAAGAAATCATCATCAATCAAGGGAAGCAATACCGGTGTAGAGATATGATGACATTGTCAAAGATAGTTTGAGGTTTTAAAAAGTTGGGCCAAAGAAAGCCATGCAGTTGTTGGATGCTGACGTACCAGTACATCGTTAATGAGAGTAATTCCGGTATTTGGGCCCAAGTTGGTAATTTGTACGGAACTCTTATAAAGGTGCAGGTAAAGGTTATCTTCAATCAGTTCGATTAGTGATGCCATCATGTTGATGCTTATATGATTTTATAAGTTGAGTATGACCTTTTTGACTTGCAAAACAGGTTTTCTTTTACTTTTTATTAGCTTTTGCTGATGGTATCGTTTTCTTTTTTCGTAAAATTCATGCTTCAAGCTGAGCACTGTTTCCTTGTAAGATCTTTTGTTACCCTAGATCGTGTTCAGATTTTTGTATGAAAATCTTTATGTTTCATTGCTAGTATTTCCCATCTAAATGGATTAATGGTGTATATACCAACTCCTTGAACCAGGAGCCGTGGGGTGAAGGACCGGTACCACTCTCCAATGCGATCTGGGTCCGTACCACGTTCTGTATCACCTCAGGAGCACAAAGTTAAGCGGTCCAGTAAGAGGTCTCCAAGTCCAAGGGAAGATAATCGAAGTCCCATTCAAGAGAGGGGTTATCCGGCAAGCAGCTCTCAGAGTCCTAGGGGCAATATTCGCAGTCCTTCAAGGTCTCGCTCGCAGTCTTACAGGTATATCTGTTATTTTTCTAGTCTTGGTCTGGAAAAGTGCATTTCCATGGCTCTTCGGCCAAAAATTTCTTTTTCGTTTTTGTTTTTGGAATATGACCTTGGCAATTAGGTGGCATGAACTTGATAATTATTTTTATGTTGCAAATTTGGTGATTGACAATAAATGGCATAAGTTGTTATGTTGAGATAGAGCTGTGAGAATTCCTCCGGGTGTGTAAGATCCGTTATTTATTGATATTTTATTCAGCTTGAGGTTCCGTACCTATAGCAATTGATATTTATCGGGTGATTGCTTTTGCGGGGACACATGATGTTCCGTTGACAAGAGAATTGTTAGGACACATGATGTTCTGTTGACAACAGAATTGTTAAAGATGGTAAAGTACTTCAAATTTTCTTATGAAAAAATGTATAAATAATTCTCATGAATGAAGCATGTTCCCTCATTATGTTGTTGAAATTCCGCACCATTTCATTTATTACTAACCAATAGCTAGTGGATTTATCTGGTTTATGGTGGCATGGTGCTAGTGGCTACAGTTTTAGCATATTTCTGTTAAATGAAGGGGTTTCTTTTGTGCATCTCTTTTGCAGTCCGCGCTAAGAGCCTCCTGCGTAGTAATTATGGGGCTTGCAGTCAAGATGGTGGTGGTTTTTTGCATAGTGTACTTCCAAGTATCAAAGTGAACGATGAAGAATGTCATTTTGGAGGTCCTGTTGCTCTCTTTGAATCCTAAGTATCATGGATTAGTCTATGCTTTGGAAATACTTTGGAACTTTCTAATGAACTTTGTGAACATCAAGTGCAAGATGGTTGTTGGCTGCTGGTTTGCTCTTTTAAGTCCTATGTTTATCCTTAGTGCAGGCTCTTTACTTTATATTTGCATCTGGTTTTTATTGTCGCCTTAATGTGTGTTCCTGGGCTAAGGCACCAGATAAATGTGTGGTATCAAGTGTCTAGATTGCCTGTTGTGTATTTTTCAAATTTTAAAAGATGCTGAGCTGAAAACTGTTTGTGGTGCCCTTATAACTCGAAAGGCAGGGGCGTTCAGACTTGATAGATTTAAAGCTTACGAAGCACTCCACAAAAAAAAATTTATATTTACAGAAGACTCACGCTATTTCCATCCTCAAAATGGAGGAAAGGTTGAATCGGATTTAAAAATTGCAAGAAATGTCCTCATGTGAGTGGAGAGTCCATTTATTTCTTATTCACTTATTTGGACGAACCATCATTCTGGCCATTATGCCATTTCAAATCAAACACAAAGTCTCAAGAAAATCATCATTAGACAATTTATGGATATGCTTTCCCTTACAAATTAGATTACTAGTTACTAATAAATTAGACAAATTGCGTGATCTTAAGCTTTATTTATTTTGCAAATATTAATGAATTAAAAATATTTTTTTCTTGAAAAATATCGCTTGTCATTTACATAAATAACAGAATGAAAAATATTTTCATTGTCCATGAAAATATTTAGACATGAATTGTTGTGGATAGTGAAATTTTTTTTCAATAACTAATTAAATCAATTAATATTTTTCAAATTATTCATTTTTCGTGAAATAAATCAACTCCGAATTAAAAGATGATAAATGCCAGAAACACGGAGATTCGACATATTAAGCTAGTTCAAACCTTATAACAATTAAGCCACAGGTAGATTGTAAAAAAATTGGATAATGTCACCATTTTGCCACCTCTAATGGAAACTGAAAGTGGCGCTGACACGAAATCTTCCAACAAAGAATGCGTTCATCAGTAGTTAAGCGCAAAGCAGGAGACTTATTGCTCTCAAGCAATTCAAAAAAGATTAACTTGAGCAATTCAAGGGCAACATCTTGATCACATTCAAGGCCACAGCAGCATCTACTCCTTGCAAGCTGCTCTGAGTTATTAGAGAGTCGCGACTTCTAGGAATTGACCACCTCTTAATTACAATGGGCACGCCTTTTCAAAGGTTTGCTGCTCTTTGCGGCATAAATCGAACTCGTTTGTGTGGTAATGCATGCAACCAACATAAGCGTCCATCTCTTTTGTACACCTCTGGTGAAGATCTTTCAGTCTGCACAGCCAAAATTCATGGTTTAGATACTACAATGGAAAGTGGTACGTAAACTGCAACAGCTACTTTTATCAGTTAAAAGGGGCGTCATGAATTTTATCGGCACCTCTATTTAAGCTTCTAAAATATCCACATGCATCCGCATACTTCCGAGGGCAAACGTCATGAATCATTCACAGTAAAGCTTATAGCTAGTTTACATTTGCCAATGTTAGCATTGTGCAGCCCAAAAATGAAGACAGACTAATGCAGTGTCTAAGATACCCACAAGTATGCATGCATCTGAAACTGTCAAAAGAAGTAGACTGCATTCTTCTCACTCGAAGTGGAAAGTGCATAGCCCATAAGTCAGTCACAAAGCTGTGTGCTCTATATCAAGATCATCAAGTATCAACAATTGAATCTCCTTCATCATTCTGCAAGCAAAGTCTACTCATCCAAGCACAAGTCATAGATCCTGCACACCACATCTTTATGAAGAGAAAACTTGAACGTATTGATTCTAGGCAATAAATCTTAAATGCTGCAAAAAACAGAAGCCCTGGCCTGGCATATGTGACTAACTTAAAAACCGAAATATTTGATCCACCAAGAGATTTGGAATTTTGGATCCAGAACTAAGACCCAAGATACTACAAAACTATATTTGATTTAAACAAAGTGATAAAGAGGTCTAAGGAACGAAGCTACCAGCCAGATATGAAAGGAGCTCCATGTGAAGTACTCTATATAGCGGTACATTTTGTATGAACAAATGAAATAAGAAATGGCCGGCGTTGAGAAAGGAAAATAATCAAAAGAAGAATAGCTTTGATGTTTAATTCTGATGGAAAAAATGGAATACCCCTTGCTTGTGTTTTTTCTCAATTCCACTTGAATGTACCTCGCATTGAAGTGGCAAAGCTAAATGAGTCCCTTTTTCTGTGATGTACCTTTCCTTCTCTCTCTTTTACTTTTATGGAAGAGATGAATTTGAGAGAACACAGGAAGGGGAATTCCAATGGAATTCTTGCTTCTATTCCAACAAAACTTTGTTAGACACTTGAGTGGAATGTTGATGTAAAGAGAGAGTAAATTGTCTATCTTTAATCCATTCAAAAGATTGCGCATATGAACATGGACAAGCGACCCCACGTCAGATACCCGAGACCATGTTCTCTGTTCTCCAGGCCATTATGACTACATTACGAGCTCGTATACCCTGTATGCAAACTACCTCATACCAAAGTCTTCCGCAATACTTTCCATTAGTTGCTAATGATTCCAACAGCCCATTTTGAAAATTTTCAGAAGTGACTAAGAAAATCCTAGGCTCTACTAATTTGAGTTCTCTCAGCAACATTACCCAAATCATTACGCCAAGCAAACAACGCAAGAAACCCCCACAACTTCTCGCATTTTAGATAAGTAAACAAACGATGTGTCAACAACAACAATCATATTTGAAGGCGTGCGCGGCTGAATCGGAAGCAACAAGACAGGAAAAAAAGCACGCTCACAGATGAAGCACGCAGCGAGTGACTTGCTGGCCTTTCTCGAGGCACTTTTCCGGATTCGGTTCCTTCTTCTTGCACTTGAGGAAGGCCACGTTCTCCGACAGGCAACTCGCCCCAATGTGCTTCGACGACGCCGTCAGCACCGCCGACGTCGGGATGGGAACTCCAGCAGCATCCAGCGACGTCGCCATCCCGGTCGATATCGGATTTTCTTGGGTCTTTTTTTCCCTGCGACAGAGAAGATGGGTGAAGGAGATCTCTTCAACGAATGCGTGGGACGGCGAAATCGAAAAATCAATCTCCGATGAAGCACCGGATGAATTTCAGGATCGCGGGACGAGGATCCGGAAATTCGGACGATGAACTTCAAATCGCAAGCTTTCGTTTACCTAATGCTTGCTGTCGTTAGCAGAGCGAGCTCGCTCCGAATTGGGGGGGGGGGGGTTGGGGGGGCGAGGGGTTGGGTTGGGTTGGGTGGTACGTGTCCAAAAAATATAAATTTATTGTAATTTCGTTAATTTAAAGACCTCAAATTCACTTGTTTTCACAATTAAGGGTCAAAACCGCAAGTTGTGTCAATAAGAGTTTATAATGTTTTATTTGTTTCAGAAAAGGGTTTGGTCAAAGGGTATATTTGTCTTTTAGCTTTTTTTACAATTTAATCTTTTTTCTGCCTTTCTTTTCTTTTTATCTCTCATTACTCTTTTGTAGAGAGAGAAACAGGAGAGAGAGAGAGAGAGAGTTGTAGGCAGAGAAGAGCAAAAAGCTCGTGGAGAAGGACAGAGAGAGACACCATGGCGGACGAGCTGGTGGTCAACACGGATAGGGTCCAGAAGTTCGTCGGCGACCTCGAGTCCTAGATGAACGCCCTTTCTGCCTGCACTCGCGTCCTCGCCACCCTCTCTGATCGCCTCCATTCCCTCCGGCACACCCTCGACGACAAGTCCCGCTCCGTCGAATTCGGCCTCCAATCCCTCGTCTCCTCGTCCCTCCAAGCCCCGGATTCCCTCTTCCGCCAAGTGGCCTTGCCCCCAAACTGCGAATCCTCCGCCGTCGCGCTCGTTGAGGAGGGCTAGGCCGCTGCCCTGGTCGACCTCGACAACCCCAGCCCGAGCGGGTTGTCCAAGTCCCTGCGATCGTTGGCGCGAAGGATGGACTGCTCAAGGCTGGTCAAGTTCCTCGTCTCAAAGAGGAAGGAGTCGGCGTTGCTGCGGGTGGAGATGCCAGCGTCCATTGCGGAGGCGGTTGAAGATTAGAGTGGTTGGATGCGAGGGCCTTTTTTTTCCTATCATCATCTCGGGTGCGGAAAGAACTGCATGCCGCCCATGAGGTTGTTGAGCTGAGTCGGATACATCGAAGACTGGTCGAAGAGAGAAGCCACGACCTGTGATGACGCCGCGTTGTTGTTCCCTTCTTATGGTGTTGCCATTGCGTCGTAGCCACGTAGCTATGAGATTGACTTGTTGGATCCCGCCGCGCTGTCGTCGTTGAGGTGCACTGAGGAGCTCTCGCTAGCCGCCATGTAGTTGGCATGGTCAGCCGCCAAAACTCACATGTCGAACACCGACAAGAAATTGCCCTCGGACCTTGGCGAGTGAGAAGAAGAAGAAGATAGATCTCTCTCTGCGTTCTCGGAATCCGCGGGCGTGGATTGGTGAGATTTCGATTTTTGAATCGACCTGTTTTACTTGACTCGAGGAGAGAGAGAGAGAGAGAGAGAGAGAGAGAGAGAGAGAGAGAGAGAGAGAGAGAGGGTGCTTTCGGTTGCGGAACTGATGGAGGAGGTTGAGGGCTCGGGTTCGAGACCCCTGTCGGTCGGTGATCGGAAGGCAAAGAAGGAATCGGTCCGAGTGAAGAGAGAGACGTTGCAGGCCGGCGAATTGACCTCCGCTGGGAAAGACCCTATCTCCAAACCTGGAAATAGCGAAATGTGTGCGCCCAACACAGATTAAATTGCAAAAAAAGTTAAAAAGACAAATATACCCTTTAATCGGACACATTTTTAAAACAAACAAAGTACTATATGCCCTTCTTTGACACAACTTGCAGTTTGGGCTCTTAATTGAGAAAAAAAGTGAAGCTGTGGCCCTTTTTCCTTCAATTTAATTTTAAATTTTTAAAACAAATTAAGTGCTAAATATTTTCTTATTTTTCTAATTAATTCTATCCATTCGATTTTGATCAGAAATGACTGATATTGCTGATATGTATAATTTAATAATAATGTTATATTTATATTAATTTTTATTTTTTTGTTTTCAAATTAGATAAAAAATTTTAGAAACTAAAATTTAGTTTATTAAAAAATGCAAAAAAAGAGAATGGAAAACACCGATGATGCACTGCCATTGCCGCCATGAGGTCATTGCCTTGGGCGAGGGTGGCAGGCCTTCGACCCTTGCAAAGGCTTGGGAGGGCCCATATTTGGGCGACGCCTGCGCTCGGGCTAGCGAGGCTCAACGACCACGGTTGAGGGTACGCCTCACTCGGGCCTAGTGAGGGTCGCCAGTCCCAGGTGAAGGCCAGTGTTGTCTAGATCTAGGCACCCTCACCCAGGTCTAGCAAGGATCAACCACCCTTGCCTAGAGCCGACCACCTTGATCGGCCCTTATTGTGATGGGCGGCGGTGGCGACAACACCCCACCAACGCTTGTCTATGAAGCACCGACACGCCAAACCCCTCGGCATGTTGGTGACGAACACTGACACATGTCCGACAAGTGGTCAACGCTGTTGACATCTGATTTTCGATTAGTATTTTTTAATTTATTTTTGAAAAATTCATAAAAAATTCATAAAAAATTGAACAATTACAAAATCAACTTTGGCGGCCTTGAATAAATTCAAGGAACAATTTTTGACCAAAAAAATAATATTTCATATTTTTCACATTTTTTAGTATTTTCAGAAAATAGAAAAATACTTGAAAATTCAAGAAAAATAGCATTTGAGGTCACAAAAAAATGAAAAAATAGTCAATATTTTTATTTTAATTTTCTTGTATTCTTGACCTTAAAAAGTCCAAATTCACGTTTAATTTTATGTGTTCCTTTGTTACACGTATGATTAAATTCGGTAAAAAAATGTCAATTGAGTCTTTTAATTTGCAATTATGACATTTTAAGGGTCTTGACATTCAATCTGATTGTACTTCATTGCAATTTAGCCCAATTATTTGCACAAATTGTTCAATTGCATGAATTGAGCAAAATTGTATACTTAATTACAATTTAATCCTTGAATTTAGGCATAACTGAAATTACTTTCAGTTCAAGAACTATATTTATAAATTGAAGCCACTACCCAATGTGTTTCATCGTTCTGAGTCGATTGACATATGTGATTTGGTCCAATTTGACTATTTAAACCCTCAATTGCATAATTTTCAAATTGCATTTAAATGAAAATTTGGGTTTTTTTATATAGAAATTGGCTAGAGCGTTTGGGCAAAAACACATTATTAGGTAAAATTCATGTCCTAAGTTCGATTCTAAGATTTAATTGTGAAAATTTGGTTAATTTTGTAAAAATGGAGTCGGACCGGTCGAACCGGTCAGCTACAGTGTCTTCTTCTTCCCCAGACTCCTGTGTAGATGAACAGTGCAAGGTCAAGTTTTGATAGTAAAATTGATTGATCAATCGACTACGATTGAATACGTATTGGTGGGGGTTTAATTCTTCATGTCATTACCTGTCGATTGAGACTGGAATCACGACCAATGATCGTCGGAGGAGGATGAAATCGACTGGTCAAGATGCGGGACCTGCGAAAGTCAATATTTCTCAAGCTTAACTCAAATTCATCCAAATTCACACCAAATGGAGAACGCCGGAGATCCTGATGGACGTGAGCGGAAACCCAACTGATTCCTCACCGTCCGATGACTAAATGACACATGGGAGGCACGTGACAGGGACCAATGAGCATTCCCCATTCGGCGCCAAAATTTCGAAAGTTGTATATAGCCTTTGGGGCTTTCTAGAGGAGGAATGTGGTTTCATTCTGTTTCTAGAGTACAACAGAATCGAGAGATCGAGATCGAGAGAGAGAGAGAGAGAGAGAGAGAGAGAGAGAGAGAGAGAGAGAGAGAGAGAGAGAGAGAGAGAGAACTCGCTTTCCAACCCCCGTCGTCGAGAGCTTGAGTTCGTCCTGTGAGTGATAGGTGACAGAGATTCAGGCCAAACCGAGCCGCAATTCCACTTTGAGAAGCTTGCTGGAGCTTTGCAGAGTCGATCGTACCAGCTCACGCCACCTTTGATCTCGAAAAACCGTAAGTCGATCCTTCAAGCTTGACTTCTGACCTTCAATGACGAAGTCCTATCATCGTCTCAATTCTTTTGATTGATGTGTGCGAATTGTATCTATAACATTACTGAGCATTTCTTTATGTTTTGATTGCATCGAAATTGAGTCGAACCTCGCATTTGAACCTCGCTACCATTGCCGATCTCGTCGAAGCTTCCCTAGCTCAAGCTAGCGTAAACCAGGTCAATTGAACCTGTAGGTAAGTGTTCTGAACTCATATAGATGCGATTGTATGATGGAATTGGTTTGGCACGCTCTCTGTTGCTTGATTAAACTTCCATGGCTGTACTCGGCATTTTGCATGCTGCACATGATTCAATAGATGAAATGCTCTAATTCTTAGATATGTTAAACTAGAGATTAGTACAGGTCGAACGACACCGGTTTCACGTTACTTGGTTTAGGTTTGGTCATCGATCGGAGCTGGAGAAGTCTCAGTCGTTCGTTTAGTTACAGTCGGGAGGTTGAAGACGAAGCTGACGTGGCGAGTCAATGAGTCAGCAGCGTAGGTGGCAGAGTGTGATTGGTCCACGTGGATATCAAGTCGGCTCGACTGTTAGTCTGTTAGGTTGAGTCAGTTTTGATCCAATGGTTGATGTTAATCGAATCCTATTTTTAATGGCCGTCCGATTAGTAATTAAGAATATTCAAAAATAATTTTAAAATCAGAAAATCAGAACAGGTTGAAACGGTGTTGTTTAGGTTAGTGGTCGAGCAGCGTCGTGAGGGCTGACGGACCAAATCGAGTCTTGGTTTTTAATCGTGGTTGTAGGTTTAAGTAATCAGATCTGACGGCTGAGAGATAGTCGACTTTTAATCTGAGTCGTAGGTTTTAATCAACTGATCCAGTGGCTGTGGAGCAACCATGTGGTTAAATAGGAATCGTTAGATTAAGTTTGAAAAATAAAAAAATAAAAAAACCTGAAACGAAGTCGTTTGAGGTCGGTTTCCGTGCAGGTCCGGGTTTGGGTCGAGTTGTTTGATCCAAGTGTACTGGGTCGACCCAGTCCGAATCATTTTTAATAAAAAAATTCAAAAATAATTTTAAAAATAATGAAAAATAAAAAAAATTCTAGAAAATTCTAAAAAAATATTTGAAAATCCTAGAAAATCTAAAAAAAAATGTAGGACAATTTTGAAAAATTCTTAGACATTCTAGAAATTCTCAAAAATTGAGGAATGACCACAAATAACTAGTCAATCTTATTTTTGAGATTTCTTATCCGTTCTTTTGAAAATTGACGGTATTAACCTTTAGGGGTAAATCACCTCTGCTTGGTATATGAGATAAGTCGAGAATGTCAAGATAAGAATTAGGGTCGGTTAAGTGATCAATTCTTCTACTTGAGTCTTTGAATCTCGCCCTTTTTTTTTGGAAATGATGATTTTACCCTTCTAAGAGTAAATCATCTTTCTTACTCCGATTGAGTTGCGAAAATTGCTCAAAATTAAGATTTGGGTCTGGTGGTCGACCAATTCTTCTATTTGGTATTTTCACTTTTTATTATTTTTTAAAATGACGATTTTGCCCCTCAAAGGGTAAATTGCCTCCAAAATTCCAGAAAAATTCTGAAAATTTGCGAAAAATTGGAAATAGGATTGGTCATAGATTGGTTTGGTGACCAATCTTATTTCCATTCCCTTTTGACTCCATGTTTCATTTGAAATGATAAATTTTTCCTTTTAGGGCAAATTATTCCAAAACTCTTCAAAATTACGATTTCACCCCTCAAGGGTAGATCGTGGCGAGAACACTCCTGAGCCTTGATTGACGTTTCTCTAGGCTAATAAGGCCTTACTAGGGATGCCATGTTGCGTTCATGTGATTTATCAGCACGTCTTGGATCCTTAATTTGTGTACTTTCATTACTGATTGTGAATGTTAGGGTATTTACTCATATCTACATGAATTTCTAAATTTAGGGTTACTACTCCAATCATCTATATGAAATCTTAGGGTAAGATAAATCATTCAACCTAGGTTTCGAAAAGGCGTCAACTCTGATAATTGGCGTAACTAAGTCCCCGATCCCCTTTCTCTGGTTATCACAGAATCGAATAGAAGCTCCTAGCTATTGGATAGGATTTTCGATCGTACCCTCCGCAAAACGATTGGTGGTGACTTCTTGACATGTACACATACCACATGTCACCAGATCGCATCGAAGTTCGACCACGTATTCCACCGTTGCGATTTGGGTAACGTGCCTTGGGAGAGGCCTACGTTTGATCAGACGGGACGATCCATTAATCCCCAATCTCGTCGGAGGTTTTCGAGGGTTGCGACAAACGCCAGCGACACACATCGGGGACACACGAGTCGGTGATAAAGAAGGGCGGGGAACAGCAGATCCGAAGGGCAGAGATCGGTGGGAAAGAGAAGAGCGTCTTTGGTCAAGATGAGGGAGGGAGCCGATGACGCGTGGCGAGTGCCCGAGCAGAAAACGGCCTTTGTCTGTGCTGGAGCAGAGAACCAACGAGTTGGAGTACAGAGAGAGAGAGAGGGCGCCGGAGGAGAGACGAGCGGCAAAAATCGTGGTGTGAGATTTTTTCAGGAAGTGAAGAGAGAGGGGGCTGAAGGGAACAAAGAGGAGAGAGGTGAAACGTGAGATGTTTTCGGTGATTTTTTGAAGAAGCAAAGAGAGAGGAGTGGGGGAGAGAGAGAGGAAAGAGAGGGGTGAGTCACGTGTCAGAGATTTTTTTTTTTTAAGTAAAGAGAGAAGGGGAGGAGATGCATGTCCTGTATGGATTGTAGCTACGGAAATTGTTCCTGTTCCAAAAATGTTTCGAAAACACTTTTGGAATAGAAATATGTATGGTTAAAAAATATTTCAAAAGTGTTTAGCGGAACACATTTGTGCTAGAGAACAATTTTGAAGGAAAAAAAAGCTTGCTTTTGAGTTTTGGAATAATTTTGGAACCACCATCCATTGCCGCCGACACGGCCACCACCTGCCGATCGCTGACCACTGCCGCTGCCGATCGTTGCCGTTGGCCATCACTACCGCCGTCGCCGATTGCTGATGGCCGGCCCCCCGTCGCCGTCGCCGGTTGCCTGCCGTCAGCGACTGAAAAAAGTATTTTTTTTTCATTTACCAAACATGTTTTTGTTCCCAAAATTCGTAGCCGGAAACAGAAATACAAAAAAAAAATATTTCTGTTCAAAAAATACTCTTAGGAACAGAACGTTACCATACACAACCGTAAAAGAGGAGATATTATGGAAGTATTCCTGGTATGAGCTTTCTTTTTATTATAAGAACTCATGTTGTAAATTTTCCATTTTATAAAAAAATTATAGAATAATAATATATTGCGCATATATAAAAATATATTTAATATA
Organism: Rhodomyrtus tomentosa; assembly: GCA_028455895.1. Taxonomy (NCBI): domain Eukaryota; kingdom Viridiplantae; phylum Streptophyta; class Magnoliopsida; order Myrtales; family Myrtaceae; genus Rhodomyrtus; species Rhodomyrtus tomentosa. The sequence continues at coordinate 37,623,221 of JAPCWY010000003.1, read as the reverse complement.
TAACGTGTTCTTAACGTGTCGAATTTTTTTTTAAGAAATGATGTGTCGACTATCTTATCATACTGTCTAGTGTCGTGTCACGTGTCGATATTACTTAGGTGCTTGTCGTTGTCTCTCTCTCTCTCTCTCTCTCTTTCAATTTTATTTTTTAAAACTAAACTTTATCTCTTTTTAAGTTTTTAATCTAATTTAAAATCAATGAAAATAAAAGAAAACATAAAAAATAATTTAATAAAAGTATTAAAACATCATTATTAAATTGTCTAATTTCTGCCAAAATTGATCAATGGACTCAATTAAAAATATATGAAAATGTTGAAGATTTAATTGGTAAAATGAAAATGTTTAGAGCCGCATTGGTAAAATTGTAATAAATTTAGGACTTTTTGGACAATTAACAGCAGTTTAGTTTTGATTATATTGAATCTATGCATTGGAGGAAAGTAAAACTAGCATAAATTGAACAGCATGAAAATCAAAAATAAAAACAAATCGCAATTACACGATAAAGTTATAGATTGATTATGGTCCAAAGAACATTAATCACAGACTATACAAGGCTTGGTTGAAATTTTTTGAATATCTTGGTCGTGGCTCCAGCCAATCCGGCCGTAGTAATAAAACCGGCTTTTATCTTATTACTCTTGTGTAGGGACATTCAAGGAAAAAAAAAAACTAAAAAGTGACACAACCTTTTCTTTTAATTTAGGTTTAGTTTGTTTTACGAAAAATGTGATGTTTCTAATTATTTTTTTCCCGGAAAAGTCATTTTTCAAGAAAATAGTGATATTTTCCGATATTTGGTTAAGACTTCAAAATGAATTGAAAAATAATTTCCATCGTTTGGTAAGAAATTGATTTTCTTAGGAAAAAATTATAAAAAAAATTCAAAATTTTAATTTTCCTTGTCTTTCAGCCACAACCGCTTGCCCAAGGGCAGTGAGCTCGATGTTCGCCAGCCTCAAGCGAGGTGTTGGCGGGGCGGAGCTCGTCGGCCTCTTTGCGGGCGAACTCGAGCTTCGTTTGAGGCTAGTCATTGTAGCCGACAATCGACATAAAAAGAAAAAGATTAAATCGAAGTTTGATACCACAACAAACTCCAATCTAGCCATCTAGATGTAGGGTTAGATGAGTATTTGCCTTAGATTGAAATACGAAGAAAAATGAAGCTCGAATCGCGTCGATACGAGCTTGGGTCGCCATCCTTCCCTTCCTTGGCCACACGAGATACTTCGGGATAAGGGGCGACGAACGAGGGGCTTGAAGGATTGAGGTCGCTGGGTCCTGACAGCTCAAGGGTGTTGTGGCGTCGGACGAAGGTTAAGGCATGGGCGAGAGAGACAATGAGGAGGAGAAGTCGGGCGAAGTGACCAAGAGAGGGAAGGGAGGAAAGGTCGTTGTTCATAGTGGGGAGGGAAAAAGTGGGTAGCGAGAGTGGAGGGCCTTCTGTAGGAGCTAAGATCAGTGGAGGGTCTAGAGGCGGCGGCGTTTCGTGGTTTAATCTCGAACCAATTTCGCATCGAACCAACATCGTACATTAACCAATCAAATAATCACTAATTGTCCGAAATTTTCGTTCCCAACTATACCATCAACTTAATTAATCCATTGCATCAAATAATTGAAACCCCCTTGTCAATTCAATCGGGTAAAAGTTTCGATCTTCACAATTCCAGCCTCGACCAGCTTCTGGTCTGGCCAATTCCGGTCCAATTGGCCTTGGTGACTCGATATTTGCCCCCACCCAATCTTTGTTTCACGTGCCGACCTCCTAAACTGTCATTAAAATACTATTATTTTGATGCAGTAACACCCATAACACACGTGACACTTCATCGAAGTAATAAATATACATTACCGTGTTAGAATTAGAAATCCTATTTACCTGTTTCCCAAATATGGGTACTCTATGTTATGGCGTGCAAGAAAGCAATACGAGAAGGAAGGTGAAGAGTCATGCGGTGTGTCGGTGAGGCATGAATCGCGTGATGTAGCGGCGACTTGGTGGCATGAGAGAGAGAGAGAGAGGGGTCGGTGGAGGTTGGTGAGACGGAGAAGGAAGAGAGAGTGAGGCTGGGTTGGTGTGTCCAATTGGGGGACCAGGTCTATTTATAATGCAAGGACCCCTAAAGTCTTAACTTAGATTATTGATCTATCTTAAAATGATAGGGCCACCTTATCCCCATATGTATCCAATCCTAAGTTAGCGATTTATCGCTATTCTATTGGTCCACTTCTTATTCTTCTAGAATCTAGTTTACTTATCATCTCGTCATTGGTTCACATATTCCCCCTTCTAGAACTTAGTCATAGTAACTCATCATTAACTTAATTAAGTTTCATAATCACTTAAGGTAAACTTTTTACAATTAATGGGTTAATGTTCATAGACGATAAAACAGAACAACCAGAAGACGAAGCCGTTGGTAGTGGCCCATCAACAGGACCACCCGTGAGTGGTGGTGCAACCTGGCCTGGCGACTCTACGCCATGCAAGCCAATAGATATGCCTAGGCTATGTTACACGGACATGAGATATGACTCGCGACACGGCATGACATGATACGCCAACACGGTAATTCTAAAAAAATAGAGAATTCCGACACGCTGGGACACGGTTGTATATTATATGTATATTTTTATATGTACACGATAAATTAATATTTTTATGATTTTAACAATAATAACATCATGATAATGAAACTATTATTAATCTACTCCTTAGAAAGGTTTCACAAAATATATCCCGTGAAGAATTCAACTACATTTCATTTCAATAATTCATAAAACTTGGAGGAAAAAAAAAAGCAATCCGCAATCCACATTCCACCTTAAATTTAACATACATTTAACCATAGGTGAAAAACAACGAAAATAAATCCCATTTCACCATAAAAAAAATAACAAGAAATCATGGAGTTATATTATCCGCTCTTCCTGACAAAAGAACAGACTCTATATTCGGCTCATTAAGTGAAATACTTGCAACTTCAAGCACCCCAACATCTTGAAACATGTCAAATGCATCTCCACCAATATACCACATCTTGGTCTCTCCTTCTAAATATCGTGGATCTTTTCTTGATAGAAGACGAAGGTTGCTATGAATGAAAACTAAATCTTCTGCGCGTCTTGGAGCCATCCTATGTCTTCTCGCTGGTTGCACAATGGAGTAGGTGCTCCAGTTTCTCTCGACATAAGATGAAGAAGAAAGTTGTACAAGAAACTTGAAGGCTATTTTCTGAAGCATAGGTGCACATGCACCATGTTCAACCCACTACACTTAGGATCCATAAAATACTGATTTCGAATGGAATGAGGGTCTTGAAAATGCCCACTATTAGACGCAAAATCTGCATACTCCATTCTTATCTTGTAGAGCTCATCCTCATTAGGAAAGTATTTCTTAAGACATTTATTTCTTTCTTCATTGATCTCATAATCCATGTGTGGAGAAACTCGAGTAGAATCTTCATTGAGCCATTTATCATTATAATACTTTGTTTAACAAAACATAAATAAGTAAGAGAAGCATTAAATCAATATGTCAAAGAAAGAATAACCAATATTATATAAGTTTAGTACTTACTTAGGATTCAAGGCATGTGCCAAGCAATGAAGTAGAGTGTTGTTCTTAGTCCAACGATCCACAAGAATTCTATGAACTACCTCATAAAACGTAGACTCCTCATGTGGCCTTTTCACTTCATGCATATATATAACTTTCTTCACTTTTTCAATCATCAAATTTCACATGTCATAAACCAAATGAAGACAAGGCTTGTCGGTGTCATAAACTCTAAACATGTCGTAAATAGGAGCCGTGAAGCAAAGTATGTAATCTAACACTTTCTCCTTGACAAACTTAGCTCTCCCTTGATTATCATCTCAATAAGTACTTCGTTTATCACAAATAACTATGCTTTGAAGATCATCTTTTATCAACTTAAACCTCTTAAGCATCACAATCATCGATATAAAATGGGTGTTTGCCATGGAAAGCAACTTTAAGTGAATAAACTCGTTGTATATTGCCAATCTCATCGAATGGTTCATGATGAAATTTTTGATTTGCACAACATTATCAACAATCTTTGTAATCCAATTACATTTCTCGTATGCTACTTCATTGGCCTCCACATTCTTTGTGGCACAAACATTCTTCAAAGCTAGATTAAGTGTGTACACCACACAAGGCGTCCAAACAATGGACATAAATTCTTGTTCAATGAGTTGTCCTGCGCCCTTACAATTTGAAGCATTGTCCGTAATTACTTGGACCACATTCTCATGTCCAACTTCAATGATTACTTCTTTCAATAAGTTGAAAATAAAATGCATGCTTTTCCTTTCATTCGAACAATCAATCGATTTTATAAATATAGGATTTCCATCCGACACTGCCATAAAGTTAATAAGTGGCCTTCTTTGTGAATCACTCCATCCATCACTCGCGATACTTACACCCTTATCCTTAACATTTTTTTAATAGGTGCTTACAAGCTCTCAATATTTGTCTTCTATTTTTGTAATAAAGTAGTCCTCAACAAATTAAATTTCGGTGGTACATATCCCGCAATATTTTGATTAACGGCAAAAGTGAAAGCTTCATGAAAGTAAGGGTTATTTGCTAGGTTAAATGGCAAGGCCGCCGAGTAGAACATCCTAACAATAAAATGATCTAAATGTTCCCGTTGAGACATATCGAATGCTTTCTCAATTGGTCCTCCACTCCTACTACCACTTCCACTTTTCATTTTCCATTTTCCTTTTCTTAGAGCCAGAGAGTGAATCCATTTGCACACTGCTACAACTAGAAGATGGCAAAGGCACATTTCTAGGAGCATTACTCTGTAATTTATCATTGATCTCGCTATCTAATCTTTCCATTTCCAAAAGATCTTGTTTTTCTACTTTGCTGCATTTTGCAATCCCTCTTCCACTTATCATCAACAAATGAGCCCTGATTCTTATGCAGGAACTCTTAAAATATTTTTCACAAAAGTTGCATTTCCAAAAGTAATTTCCCCTCGCATCGTCATGATTAGCCAACTTAGTAATATACCTCCACGGTGATTTATTTGAATCATCATTGCTACTGTTGTCCATGCTTGATGTTGATATCACTTTATAAAAAATGCAATTACAAGGACTATAGAAGAAACGACACGAATGAAATTGGTCAATCTCTTCTTAAGTAAAGGGACTGAAAGAGAAACTGTTAACGAGCATTTTGCATTTAGAGTAAATGCATCTAAGTGACAAACTATTATCCGGTCTAATTACTAGCAAGGAAAGGGAAAGATGCGCCCTATAGAAGTAAATGACAGCGACCAAAGGCAATCCTACATAAAGTCGAATCACTTTACATAAGGACCCTTTTTGTCCGCACTTTTTTTTTTCTTTTAACAGTTAGAATAGCCACTGGTTAGCAAACTTCTCATGCCAACATCAATTAGTAAAGCGACTTAACTAAGAACATGAAATCGTAGAATATATTAACAAAATCAGCAGAATCGAGATCACCAAATAAGCATAAGCTTGACGAAATGTCACCAAATCAGTAGAATCGCAACAAGAATCAGAGCAATAAAGAAAACACAGAAGTTCAGAGGCATTCGCGTTTCTTCTTCGTGTACACTATACAGAGCAACATAGATAGAGCATGGTGATACAGATACTGATACCTTGACGATGATGGGATGTGAGCTGAGAAGCGACGAGGTGGCGAGCTGAAGGCCTGAAGCGAGCGACAACTAAAAGGCGAGCTGAGGCAGCGAGCTGAGGCTGGCGAGATGAGGGGGTCGACGAGAGACGAGTCACAAGGGACACGAGAGGCAAGTTGCGCGCTGAGGTGGGGCGGCCAAGAGGGGAAGCCGTGAGAGGCGAGTCGCGAGCTGAGGTGGGGCGGCGAGAGGTGAGTCGTAGTAGGAGGTGAGAACGAAGGGAGAAGAGAGAAAACGATTCAGAAATTAGGTAAAACAAGAAAACGATTCAGAGCTGAGGTGCGCGTCTATTTTACCCCCCTTTACCCCCGGACACGCTCGGACTCGTGAGTACCTCGCGTATTCATTGAGTTGACTTCGAGTCCCAGCCCGAAAATGCATTGATCGCGTATCCGGAGGTGTCCCTCTGTGCTGGGCTCGTATCCATGTCCGACACGATTTTTTTTTTTGAAGTGCATGTCTGTGTAACGAAGTTCCTCGTTTTGGCCATTTGCTTGCCAGACGCAAGTCGACCGAGCACCGTCCTTTTCGGTAGTTGGCTGAGCATCGTCCGTGTCAGTCGTTGGCCGAGTGAGCCTAACCCCTGGTCTCGCCATCTTTCTTGCTTATCTCTAGTTCGATCATTTATTGATTCATCTGTCATCTTATTTGTACCGTATTTCCCACTATTGATCTTTGATGTTTTCTCTTATTTAGAACAGACTTCTTAAACAAGCTATAGGATTGTTTTTAGAAGTACTTGATTATTTGATTCAAGAAATGTAACCTTATTCATAAGATTTGAAAATGACTTCTATCATTATCTCCAAGGTTCGAAAGTGACCTTTATACTTACTCTATGGCTTGAAAGTGACATCCATGCTTATTGTTATCTAATTAACTTGAAATTGACTTATATATCAATTCAAGAAATATTACTCTATTTTAAGAAAATTTCAAGTCATCACATTGTTGCGATCCTCACATGTGCGGAGCGTGGTAGATGAGAGCTACTGGGTCGTCTGGGTTTGGTCGGATGCGGGACTCTTTCAGGGCCCTCTACTCAAGTCGCAACGGATGTATACATGGTCAATTTTCAGTATAGTCTAGCGACATGTGACGCGTGTATATGCCAAGGAGTCACCAGCAATCATTTCGTAGAGGGTATGATTGGAAACCCTATCGAATAGTTAGGAGCTTCTATTCGATTCTGCGAGAATCAGAGAAATGAGATCGTAGACTTAGTTACGCCAACAATTAGAGTTGACGCTCTTTCGATGCCTAAGGTGATTGATGTGACATTTTGATTTCCAGTCAATTTCAGACTTATTAATGAGAAGTAAATCTAGAGATATATTTCAGTCGTATTCCGCTCGAATCTGATCAATTCGAGTAGGCTGACCAAAAGGGAAAGGCTAACGCGAGACGAGGTACGTGGATCTAGGAAATTCGGATAGGAAATGACGCTTTGATCATAAGGATTGTCGATGGTATATTTAGAATCACAAAGAGGCTGATCTAAGGACAATTAGGGAACGCCTTGCGAGTGTTATACGATTGGAGGGCGGGTGATGCCGCTTAATCAACGTGTGATTTGTAAAATTTTCCTAAATCGGACAGTGATAATCGAGGCCTCAGGGACTAGTGATAGACTCTCACAATTACATGACAATCAAAATCGCCACAAATTGACGAGCCCTAAACGTGATATGAGTCACGAGGTCGATACGCGTAATGTCTGCAAAAGTCGCCTGTCGGTTCGGGATAAGTTGAAACCACATCTAATAGAGAAAACCATCAGGAACGCGTCTTGAAAATTGAAAATGGAGAATCAAGAATTCCAACGTTACATTCAGATTGGCCGTCGCCCTATCGAAGATTATTGGAACAAAAAAAACGACGTTTCGAACGTCGGGGGTAAAATTACCATTTTGCCCCTCAAGCTTAAGCCTTGCCTATGCAATGAAGGAAGGGAATTTTGGACTTTATCCCTTTCCCCATAGCTGCCAAAAAAGTGGATGAATGGTAGCCATTGGATCAAGCATGATTGACATTGAGGATAAGTGTCACAAGATTAAGCATTGGGTGGTCAATTCCACTATTTCATACCTACCATTCAACCATTGACCATGAGTCTTAGATATAAGCTTTTTCCTCTCTCTCTCCTCTCTCATGATCGGCCATACACCTCATCACCACCGAAAATCTTCATCTTCTTCTTCTTTCTTCTCTGCGCCGCCGATTAGTTTCTGGAATTGCTGTTTGGCCGTTTCAGCTCCACCTTCCAGTGACCCACATGCCGGCGCACCGACCACACCAACTTAGCTCCACGTCTCGCTGACCTCCTTGAACTAGAAGCGAGCCATTTGGACTACCGAGGAACTCCAGCCAAGCGTTTTTTCGGGAGTCGACGGAATTTGACCCAATCTGAGGCAGGTTCTGTTTCTGACTCTTTAGGAGGCCGAAATGTTAGAATCTTGAAGTCAAATTATACGGACATGTATATCTATCTGTGGTAAAAAGTTGAGAATGATTTGATGAATTTTGACTTTGAATCGATCTTGTAAACCTTGCACAGAAAACTGCCGGTATCGACCTTGGAGGATCTGACAACTCTAGACGGGTTTCCGGCGATGATTCGACTTCAAACTCACGGTGAGACCCTTAGACCCTTAGATAGACTTGTTAAGAGGTAGGATAGTGCTTAAATGATGGATTAAAAGTTGATTTAGGGATGTACAAGCTCGGTTTGCACAAAATCGAGAAGAACCGGTTCGGTTCTGTGCAAAGCTGAACCCTTGGAGGCTGATGGCCATTTGTTTATAGCCCAAATTGATGATTAGAATATGTTAAGATGATGGGGATTATGCTATGGAGGCTTATGGTTCATGGATTGGTGAATTGGATATGGAAATTGACGGATTGAGTGGAATTTCCTAGGTTGCGCGGTGAATTGAATCCTTTGGATATTGGACCGAACCCTTGGGGAAATTGCAAAGAGAAATTGTGTTATCAAATTCAAGGTAAGGGAATCCTAAACTTAGGATAGGAATATTGGACTCGATTGGGTGAGTCGAGCGATGAATTGGTTGATTGGTGAGAGATTTCGTGGTGAATGTTCTTGGTGTACCCTAAGTTGTTATAAGGGATTAAGGTGTGTAAATGCTTGTGCTTGAATTATCCGCCGTGTGTGTGTATCACTTAATTGCCTTGCATGCCATGAATTTTTGAATTGTGCTTGAATTGTACACGTTGTCATGTATGGAAAACGAATTGAAAATCATGGCATGAGCATGACATGGTGAGGCCCTAATGCGTATGAGACGTAGGGAGAGGTGGATGATACCTAGAGGCGCTGAGGTGCGGGGTCGAAATGGAGTGGCGTCCTGATGCGATTTAATCGCGGGGTTGAGATGGCCACTGTTCTGATGCGATCTAATCGCGGGACGGAGATATGAGGTGCTGATAATGGCCTAGAGAATCATTGAAACTTGATGCGTTTACGTGGGTTGTTAATGACGGTCTGATGTGTTTACGCGGACCGAGCCTGATGCGATCTAATCGCGGGCATGAGAATGGGGCCAGAAGAAGTGGTGGATGTGGCAGAGCGAGTGTGCATATCATCTGAGTGTGTCATGATGCCATATTTATGTGTATGCCACCTATGTGTTGTTGTTTGTACTTGAATTTGCTTGATATGCCTGTGAGTTTGAATGATTGGGGTTGCGACTGCTTAAGTGAACGGTTGGCCTGACCTAGGGTTAAGACTCTTTTACTGAGATGTATATCTCACCCCTTTTGGGGACCCTTCTTTTATAGATTCTAGGCCTTGATTATGTGGCCCATTCGCTTTGGAGACCCTAAGGAGATGATTGCGTATTTTGATGAGTTCTCTGACGGTCAGAGGACTATATACGTGAGAAAGTGTACAGTGGTGTGGGTTGACGAGGGTAGTACAGACTGGAAGTCTTATAGGTATGAGGCGTGGTTTAGAAAAGTTAGGGACAAGTCTACTAGGCCGCTGAAACCCTATGAGGTGCCCCAGGGACCACTCCGATAGGGACCAGGACCAGGATCAGGCAGAGGGATTGGTAGTCGGTTCTAGGAACGGGCTGGAGAGGATCCCGACGCTGGATTTTACTGTGGAGGAGGACAAGGTCATTGTCCTGGAGGCGACCGAGGAGGATCTCGCGGAGTCGTCCCATGAGGAGACCATGGAGGATACCATTGAGATTCCATCAGAGACCTTCTCTGAGTATGAGCTGACGGAGGATGCCGAGGACACTGAGGATTTCAATAGCTCATCTTAGGATTCCAGTTCGTTGGCTTGAGCTTTTGGAGGTGACCCGACCCTGTTTCTAAATGAATAGATGGTTATTATGTATGACATTACAGATGCTATCCAGGTCCCACTTAACTTATATTTTGTATGGAGGAGTTGCTTACTTATCGCTTCTGCGTGCTTATACATTATACCTTTCTCGTCTTATTTGTGAATCTTGGGATCACGAGAGATTATGTGGTTTGTTTGCAGGGAGTCGCGTGCTCGTACCCGAGGCGCGGGGCGTGACAACTGAATTATCTAACCTAATATTTCATGCAGATAAATGAGATACGAACCCTAAATCTAGAAGTTCATGCGGATATGAATAAATGCTATAATACTCATAATCGATAAAGAAATGTGCACAAAATAAGGATCCAAGACATGCAAATAAATCGTATGAATACAACATGACATACCTAGTAAGATTCTATTGGCCTAGAGAAGTATCAATTATGACTCAGGAGTGATTTAGACATGATTTGCTCGTGAAAGACAAAATCGTAATTTCGAAGAAATATAGGGATAATTTGCCAAAAAAGGAAAAGTCATCAATTTGGAAGGATTCCGGAATCAAAAAGTGTCGAAAATAGGATTGACCACCCAAATGATCCATTTCCCAGTTTGCAACATTTTTCTGAATTTTCTGGAATTTTTGAAGGTGATTTACCCTTTAAGGGGTAAAATTGTCATTTCAAAAGTAAATGGGAATGAGACATGAAAATTTCAAACAAAAGGATTAATCATCCACCCGATCCAAATCTTAATTTTGAGCAATTTTCACGACTCATTAGAATAAGAAAGAAAATTTACCCTTTAAGGGGTAAAATCATCGTTTCAGGAAAAAGATGAGATTCGAAAACTTAAGCAGAATGATTGATCACCTAACTGGTCCTAATCCTAATCTAGGGATTTTCGACTTATCTCAGATGTACATTGGAGACGATTTACCTCTAAAGGGTGAAATCCTCAATTCCAGGAAAAATAGATAAGAAATCCCAAAAATAGAATTGACTAGTTATCTGTGATCATTCCTCGATTTTTGGAAATTTCTAGAGTATCTAGGAATTTTCTACAAATTTTTATGTTTTGTTTCATTTTCTAGGATACTCTAACATTTTTAAAAATTTTCTAGAATTTTTTTGATTTTTTTATTAATTTGTATTATTCGAATCAATCTAAACCGACAACACGAATCGGACCGATGGTCTGATCGCGCGCTTGACTTGAACTAACCTAGACGATGTCGCCTAACCTATACACAAAACAACATTGCGTAACTGAGAGACCAAAAACGACGCCGCACGATGCCGAGCCTAAACAACGTTGTGTACAGTTAAACGCCGCCTTTTTTATGATTTTTTTTTAATTTTTAGATTTTTGAAAATTATGAAACTAATTTCTAAAATTCTAATTATAGATCTGACGGCTCCTAAATTACATGCAATGAATCTAGGCCGTCGGATCAATGATGCTCGGCTAACTGGCTCTAATAGACGAGGCCAACGTGGATTAGTCTCGGCCAATCACAGAGCGCCAGCTCATGTGTTGACCTGCTGACCAGTCTACTTCAGCTTCGTCATCTTGATTGAATGAAGACTGAACGAATGGTCGAGGATTCTACTCGTTGATCGGTGGCGAAACTTCAGCCAAATGACTCGATTGACTCGACACGACTTCTAGTTTCACCTATATGAAAATCAAACAAGATTATCCACTAAATCAAACACAAGTGAGCTAGAACCAGTACGGATATAACAACTTCGATCATGCGATTCATGACATTTTAGAGCAATTCCTTCACACAGAAGCACAACTCACAATGTCTAGAATAGCCTGACCATTGATTGACCATACTGAGCTTATTTAGAGGTTCGACATGTCACGGCTCGCGCCTCATCGCGAGCACGCAATCATCCCTGCAAACAAAACAACAATAATCTCTCGGCGGTCCCAAGGATCCACTTATATATAAAGGAAGATCGAGAGATGAAATAATTTACATTAAGCACATGGAAGCGTTTCCCAAAAACTCCCCGGACAATATATATATATATATATATATATATATATCCTAAGACTAAGCAGGACTGAATAGCATCATAAAGTCATACATCAACATCAACTGGTCACATCCACTACAGACCGCTATACAGCAAGGCGACGGGTAAACATGTCAAAAGGTGTCCACAAAATCCACTAGGGAAGGGGGGGTCAGGTCGCCAGTCAAAAAGTCAGGTCATCATCCGGAGTCGCCTAGGAAGAACTGCTGGAATCTCCGGTGTCCTCGTTCTCCTCTGACAGCTCGTACTCGGAGAAAGTTTCTAACGGAACCTCCACAGAGTCCTCCATGGTCGCTTCCTGCGACTGCTCAGCCTGGTCTCCCTCCACGGTCGCCTCCTAATCCGGCTCGGATGGATCTCTTTCGGACGGCTCTACCATGATGACCTTATCCTCTAGTGGTGGCATGGAAAACTCAACTGTCGGCGTCCGCTCCGGGCCGTTCCTTGACCCAACCACTGAACTCTCCAGAAACTCCTGATCCAAAGTCGTCTGACACTATGGAGGTATAATACCCTTCGGAACCTCGTGGGGCTTTAACGGCCCGACCTTCCTATCACCGTCCTGTCTAAACTAAGCCTCAAACCGATGAGGCTTTCAGTCTGGTTTGCCCTCATCTACCCAAATTACTATACATTTCCTTAAGTATATATTTCCCTTCCTATCGGGAAACTCATCGTAATACGCCGTCATCTCTTACGGGTCCCCGAATCTGATAGGCCACATTGTTATTGCCTAGGATCTGTAAGGTAAGGTTTCCCCAAAAGGGGTGAGATACACATCTCAGTAAGAAAAACCTAACCCTAGGTCAGGTTGACCGTCCACTCAGGCAGTCAAGTCACTCAACCTATCCAACTCATGAACTCACGCGGACACGACAATCATAATTCAATAAACAATAATGCATAGAGTACATGTATACATTTATATTCTCATGTCACACACAAATGTACATACATGCTCGGCCTGTCACTTCACCACATCAATCAACCTCTGCCTGCCTCATTTTCTGGCCCGCGATTAGATCGCATCAGGCTTGGCCCGCGTAAACGCATTAGGCCCCGGTTCAATTTCCAGGCAGAGTCTATGAGCTCGTATTCTGTCCCGTGATTATATCGCATCAGGACTGTGGCTATCTCAACCCCGCGACTCCGTCGCATCAGGGCGCCACCTTTTCATAATCCACCTCGCGACCTCGTCGCATCAGGGTCTCAACCTCCGTCCCGCGTCTCATACACCTCAGGGCCATGCCATGCAATGCCACAATCATGTCTCATGTCACATAATATCAATTAACTTGATTTTTTAAAAAAATCAAATTTCATAACCAGTGGCCAATGCGCATGATAATATGTTTAATAAATTTCGTGGCAAGCAATTCAATTCAAATGGTACTCAGGCACTCAGACAATTCAAGCATAGGCTAGGTCAAATAATCATTCTATAACGTCCAAGGACGCATCAAGCTATTACATGCGAGGGTTTTCTCATAAATCGTTATGTTCGGCCCTCGACTTACCCAATCGAGTCCAATCCCCCTAACCTTGGTTTAGAAAATTCCTTACCTCCACTTAATAACGTAAATTACTCCTCCTTGCACCTCCTAAGGTTCGGCCAACTCAAGTCCAAGGTCAATCCGTCGCGCAACCTAGGATAATCAATTGATTTTATCAAATTTCAAGTTCAATCCCTCCATTCATCCATCCAAATCATCCATTAGATACTCCTCATCATCACAACACATCATACACACCAAATTACAACACAAATCCAGCCTATTCAGCAATCCACAGAACCGGTTTGGCCCGGCATTGAACCGGTTCCATTCAGTTCTGTTCATGCCGGGTCCAACCGGCCTTAATCTATCTCAAATCCATCAAATATACACCATTCTACCTCTTATAATGTCTACCTAAGAGTTTGGAAGTCTCATCATGAGTTTCAAGTCGCGTGGTTGCCGGAAAGTCGTCGGAAGTCGCCGGATCACTCAAACACAGAATACCGGCAGATTCTGGGCATAATGTACAAGGGTGGTTCATGGTAAAAAAATTATCAAATAAATCTCCAATTTTTACCACAGAAACATCTATATGTCTACTTGATCTCCACAAAATTTGAGCCAATGATTCCAAGTTTTCGGCTGTCTAAAGGGTTCAGAACAGAACCTACCTCAAACTGGAACAGAATCCGTCGACCTGTGGGAGAATGCTTGCCCTGAATTCTTCAGAGCTCCAAATGACCTGATTCAAGTTGGAGGACGTCGAAAAGACGTGGGGCTACGTCTGGATAGTCGGCTGGCAGCAGGGGACGGCCGGAGGCCGCTGTCGTACGGACCGAACGGCGGCGTCCGGCGGGGTCGGGTGAAGTAGAAACTGGAGAAGAAGAAGAATAAAGGGAAATGGTGGTGCTCTACAATTTTTGGCCAAATGGGGGGGTTTGAGGAGAGAGAGAGAGCTGGTTATTATCCCAAAAATTTAAATTAATTGAGGTGATTGGTAGGTGGGCATTAATTGGTGAAATGATCTACTACCTTGGATGCTTGACACTTGTCCATTGCTCTTCTCAAGGGCATCCAATGGCCATCAATTGCTCTTCAATTTTCAGCAGCTTGGGGGGGAGAAATGTCCATTTTTCAATTCCTTTAATTATAAAGACAAAGTCCTATGCTCTAGGGGCATTATGATCTTTTTACCTCCGACGTTCGAAACGTCATTTTTCTCGATTCTGACTTCTTCGATAGGGCGATGGCCAATCCAATTGACGTTGGAATTCTTGATTTTTTTTTCAAACTTTTCAGGACTCAATTCTGATCGTTCCTTCTACTAGACGTGATTCCAGCCTATTCCGAACCGACGGGCGGCTTTTGCAGACTATACGCGTATCGACCCCGTGATTCTCATCACGTTTAGAGCTCGTCAATTCATGGCGGCTTTGGTTATCATGTAATTATAAGGGCTTATCGCTAGTCCCTGCGGACTCGATCGTCACAGTCCGATTTAGGATAATTTTGCAAATCGTACGTTGGTTAAGTGGCATCACCCGCGCTCCAATCGTACGACACTCGCATGGTAATCCCTAATCGTTCTTAGATCGGCCTTTTTGCGGTGCTAAATATCCCCTCGACAATCCTTATGGTCAAAGCGCCATTTCCTATTCGAGTCGCCTAGGTCCACGTATCTCGTCTTGCGTTAGCTTTTCCCCTTTGGTCAGTCTACTCAAATTGATCAGATTTGAGCGGAACACAACTGAAATACATCGCTTGATATAAATAAACTTCTCATTACAGAGTCTGAAGTTGATTGAAAATCAGAATGTCACGCGACTCGAGGTTTTCTGGAGAAATCGATGCAAAAATAAGATGCGATGATGGTTAGTGATGTTCTAGGAGTAAAACACATACGATAATTTTAAAAATGATCATCAGATAAGCGACTTGCCATGAATGCACAATGAGGAGCTCATGACTGCAACTCACCTATTTTCAAGGTCTCAAGTGGCGCGGCTGGTGGCGATCGCTTCCTTTGAGTTCAGGTGAGCTTTCGGTGATAATCCTTAAGTTTAGTTGACCTAGAATGGTTTGGCCAGTGATGCTTAGCTTTTGGACGAATCTCCAACAATGGTGTCACATAAAGCGGATTTTCTCTCTCTAGCTCTCTCTCTCTCTTTCTATTAGTTTGTGAAACCAAAATGAGCGATCCTCTTTGTTCTAGAACAACTCTAGAAGCCTTATACCAATCTTTCAAATTTGCTGCGGACGGGCGAGTGTTTGTTGAGCTCTCTCACGTGTCAATTGGTTGCTGGACGGTGACAGAGATGGTTAGAGATCTGTCCAAGTCCATTAGTTGGTTTGTCGAGCTCAAATGCACATGAAATACCTTATATTTGCATTTTGTTGACTTTTTGCAGATCGAAGGTTTGACTGGCCATTCCGCTGTGCTTCGACAATGTCAGGCAACGTCATTGGTCTCGATCGAAAGGTTTGATCATGAGGAACAAAACGCCCACCGCATTCCTTCAATTACTTGTGAATTGGCCGTCAACTTTCACGTGTTATCTCAGCCCGAAAATTTGAAAATGTGTGAGAATGGGGAAGATGATGACTAGTTCGGCCGGGTCTACGGGCCGGATTCGATTTGGCCTGCTGATCAGGTCGAATTTCAATTTCAAAATTAATTGAAATTCATGAGGAATTAATCAAATTAAACCTCAAAATTGAACTTAAGGGTATGACTATTATCTAAAAATACGATTTTGCCCAAACATTTATCTTGAATTGCACAAAAACCCAAATCAATCTCTCGACCCGAGAATCCAAATTGTCAAATTGAAAGCCCTAATGACCAAGTCATACCAAATTATCCCCACCAATCAACTCAGGATATAAACAAATACAAGGGAGAGGTTTCAGCTTTGCATGGAAGTTTCTGAATTAAAAGTAATTTCACTTTTAGCAGTATCCATGGATTAAATTGGAATAAAAGTATGTAATTTTGCATAATTTGTGCAATCGTGCAATTTTAGTGAATAATTGGGCTAAATTGCAATGTAGGGTAATTGAATTGAATGTCAAAATTCTAAAAATGTAAAAATTGCAAATTAAAATACTAAATGACATTTTTTTTATCAAGTTGAACTCTATGTATAGCAAAGGAACACCCAAAATTGAACTTGAATTTTGACTTTTTATGAGGTCAAAATAAAGAGGGAATTAAAAGAAAAATATTAACTATTTATTTTTATATTTTCGTGACCTCAAATTCTATTTTTTTTAATTTTTCGCGCATTTTCCTATTTTTTGAAAATATTAAAAAATACAAAAAATGAAAAATTATTTTTTTGGCCAAAATGGTTCATTAAGCTTGGCCAATGCTACTAAAATTGATTTTTTTTTATATATATATATATATATATATATATTACTTTTTATGGATATTTTTTATGAATTGTTTCAAAAATAAACTGGAAAAGGACTGATAAAAAATCATATGTCAACACACATATGCTGCCTTGCCCACTATAGGCAACTAAAAATTCAAGTTTATCAATTTCAGGTTAATGGACCATTAGATTAATTATTTAAGTAACTTAACTTAGATTCTCCCAAGCCTCATTAGTTCGCAACTAAAGGTTCAATGTGACTATCATGCAAATATGTTTAATTGGAGCGGCCATTAATCATTTTTATAAGTCGATTAGAAACCTAAGTAAATTAGTGGGAGAACTAAATTACCTATATGAACAATAGATCAAGACTTTGAAGACTTGATTACATTATTATTTTTTAATTAACGTGCTTTTGGCACCATTTCATTTTTATAAAGAATTTGTCAAGCAAATTTGATTAATTTCAACATAAGTTATTAACAAAGGTGATCACACGGTGCACGATCATTTAAATAAAAATCAACATTTAATGGTTTGCAAGGAGCATGCGTCAGACAATTGTTTTTTTTTTTGGATTTTTTTTTCATTTATGAAATAATGAATGACTAAACTATATGCTATGCATATCTTGGTTATAAAAAAAAACTATATGCTATGCATGAATTTATTCTAGATATAATTTATACGATATGGAAAATGATGATGCAATATCTCATGTGACGGGATAGTTTAAAAAAGATGTGCAGTCAGACAATTCAAAATAGGAAGTAATAATTCAAATCAATTCAAAATTTTTGCGATTTCTTTTGAATTAATGTTTGATCTAACACCTTATAGATCCAAAATAAAATTCAAAGTATCTGCCGGAAATAGTTTCATCTAACGCTTTATAGATAAAATTAAACCCGCATGCGAAGTTGCGAAATAGGAAAATTAATATTTGAAAAAAAAAAACAGATTGGATAAGAATTTTTACCTTCTTTGAGTATTGCACGTTTTTCAATTTTGAGCCAGCTTCGAGTCGGGCGGATCTCGGGGTTACAACTAGGAATGGTCGTCTCGGGGCTGCTTGCATTGATTCACGACGCGTCTTTTTGAGGGATTGGATGAACCCGTCGACGGTGGTGTGCGATGGTCTCGCGCATCAGACTCGGCTCAAGAGATTCGCGAGTTTTAAAGCGGGAGACTCCACGGTGGAATCACCTTGGGATGTTCCTGGACCTGCAAAATAGATCTCGTCCGAAGGCAAGGCCTCGCTGGGGATGGCCGGCAGCGGATGAAGGTTGCCGTAATTAAAGAATATGAAGGTGAGAGGAAAGAGATCATGCGGCACAAGTCATGCCCCAGAAACCCAAGTCCGAAGAAGACGATCACTCCACTTTTTGTCTCTCTCTCTTTTTTTTTTTTAAGTCTTTTTATGCCTCCTTTTCCGTTGTGTGTGTGTGTGTGTCCGTCCGCAGCCGTGCATTCTCTCTTCCCTCACTCTCAAATTCTCTCTCTTTGTCAGACCCCAATGTTGCCTCTCCGTTCTCTCTTCTTCTTCAATGAGCGGCTTCTTTTTATAGAAAGAGTGAAGGAAACAAACACATTGAATGCTCTCAAGATAATTCTACAAAAGCCCGCATGGATGACCAACTTAAGAAAAAATGAGCGCAACTTCTGCTCTCCTCTTTCTTCAATTTATTACGCAAGACAAAAAATTAGCCCCAGTGGACAACAAAATAGTTTACCCTCGATGCCCAAAATGCGTGCACAGTGCACGCATTGAGTAAGAGAGAGGTTGGACGTCCAACTTCATGGGCATGCTTTTGAAGAGGGAAAAAGTCAGGACTCGCATCTGTTCATTTCAATTTTGTCTACTCAACATTGCGTATTTTACGCGTGACTTTACGCTCATGCTTCACGTGTGAGACAAGGTCTTGTGTACAGGCTCAAATTTGAGGCACAATTTAACATACCATGAGTTCTCTTTCTTCGTGAGGTGCCTGGACGCCGTGGCAGGACGTGAGGAGAAAGCAAGGCTCAGCGGGGTTCAGCTATTGGATATCTCGGTTAAATGTCAATTTATGAGTGCGGAAAACAAAACCAACACATATATAAACCAATATTTAAATATTTTTGTCAGGGACTAATGTTAGTCCCTAATTTTTATGCAATTAATAAAAGAAAAATCAAAATTTAGGTTTCGATACCCCCTATTATGTACATTTTAGAAACATTATACCCGATTGACAAAAATTAAGTGTCAACAGGAGATATGATCATTTCAAGCTATGAGGTAATTCTGTAGAATGTATAGAAAACGAAGAATAACAAATGAAAATGAAGATAAAATGAAAAAAAGAAGAAGGAGAAGAAAAGCCACTTTGGGCATGGCTCAGGCCATTTTGATCGTGGAGAATCAGCGCTTAACCTATGTATATAGTTTGCAAATGATATTATTAGGTATAAAATCTATCACATAGTTGAGGCTTCCTAGGAATCGTTGTAATTGAGTTTTATCTCTTAATTGGTCTGGGAATTTATCAACAAACTGTATAGATTTTCAACTGGGACAAATGTTCCCAAATAAATGTAATGACCCAAAAATTTGATTTCGGTTTTAAGTATTTTGATAAAATCTCTAAACAACCAGTCATAAACTATGACTGGCTCAACCAGAGAAATACTTCCAAAACTGTCTCATTTTTGCATAAGAAATATCTTTTACTGCTTCGAAATTGTCTTGTGCTAAAAATGAATAGCAATTTTACCAGGTTCTGAAACAGGCTCTATATGGATATGAAGAATCGCAACCTTCCTCTCATCATAGTGGCAGCACCAATGATGATGGTTGTTATGGCATTTTTCTGGCCGACAATGAAGACCCTCAACTATGATCGGCAACATGATATTCTGTAGCAAAATCACTGTACACTGTACACTGTAGTGGCTTTTAATGTCACTGTACACTGTAAATTGTAGCTGCAATAGAAACCAAACCATCATCCTCGTATACACCATTGAGACTAATGACGGAGGCACGTTGGCCAAATCCAGTGAGACATATATCGCTCATCCCTGCTGCACCTTTTATTCCAGATCTGTTATCCATACGAGGATACGAAGGTTTTATATTTTGCACTTGTATCTTTATCTTTAAGTTTGTAATCTTTTCAACATTACGCAATATCAATAATTATTATTTAACCATAAGTATTTATATATCAGCCATCTACTTTACATACCCCACAATCGGCAGGTTTTACCGTCTATAGCTGGTTTGTTTTTCATTTACGGTCCTTACATAATTTGCATTATTTTGTTGTTCCATTATATTCTTACACCTTCTTACTGCATATTATATATTGTGTACATATACATATATAGAACAAACTATGATGAAATTGGCTACCTTACAAGCAAACTCTAAACTAAATGTGATCCGAGAAACTTACGCTATGATTGGAGTAAAAAGGGTTCGGCTTAGAAAGGAAAAAGAAGAAGATGAACCGATGTTTTGGAAAGATTTGGAATGAAGAAGAGAAATGTGCGCGTGAGGAAAAAGCTCCATTTCAGGAGTGCAAGCTAGCCATTTATAGAACAAAAAAGAGCTACAGTAAAAGTTGTCTTTTGATATGATGTTGCTGAAGTTCTCAGCTTTTTGCATGTGGTGTTGCCAGACTTTTGCATGTGCTCCTTTAGTTTTCTGTAGGTAATCTAACGATTTAGTAAATCTTGTAATCTCGTGATCTACATACGCGGCCCGTTCAACTAAACCGGCGGTTCTGGTTACACCAAAAGTAGAACCGTTGGTTCCCGATCGATTCCTGATTTCGATTTTTTTAAAATAATAAAATAAAAAATACATTATTAATTATTAATTATAATCATTAATCAAATTGCACATTGTAATAAAATTTGAAAAATAGAGAGAGGAGGAATGGGCTTGAACTTAATGAATTATCATTAAGCGCCTAAATATTTTCTTGGGGATAGAAGAATCAAAACCCATATAGTTCTATTACTTTCGATAACCCCAATTTACCTCATCATCAATAGTCGCTACTTGTTATTATGGTGGCGGTGGTATCTCTACAGTCATCACTGAAAAATTTGTGTTCTCGATCCAGCTTTTGTTGTCGAAATTTAGACTTTGTTCAATTATCGACACAAGCTTGAATCTCCATACTTTCTATACTTAATCTTGAACGGCGGGGGTCCAAAATTAATCCTTCAGCGCTAAATGCTTGTTCAACTGCCACTGTTAAAGAAGGGGTCGCCAATATTTGTTTCGCAATGAGGGAGATAACTAGAAATTGAGTTGAATGTTTCTTCCGCCACTCAAGAATCTTGAAATCTGCGCTGTGTTCGAAATCACTAAACTCAAAAGCAATTGTTAAATAATTTTCTAATTCAGAAATACTACCTGTTGATGCCTCTTTATATTTTTTTGACTACTCATGAACATTTTATACCCTCTACTAAGTGAAATACCTGCATCGCTTTGTGAGACACTATGTTGGACATATCCACATCCATTGTCACTTAAACCATATTTATTAGAAAATTCATTATATAATACTACTATAACTTGTTTAACCTCTATTTTATAATTAAAATATTTATTGCTTTATTCAAATGTAAACAATCATAATAATAACCATTCAGATAATCGAATAAACCATCTAATTTAGTACGTGGATTGAAAACAATACCAACTAAATAAACAATAGGAATGTTCAAATAATAATGCAACCATTTTTCTCGTATTACTAAAATACTCGAAACTAATTCATCATTTTTTCCATATTCATTAAAAACACTAGCAATATTAACACACTATATTAAAAATAAATGCGTAGTGGGATAATAAATACCAGATAAAGTTTAGTAGCATTATTAAAAACTTTCAAAAAATCTATTTTTTTTTGCAAACATCCTAATGCTGCGGGAGTAAAGCAATATCGGGAATGGTATTCGAAATAAAGGAACATAATAAATCTTTGTAATCAAAAGTTTGTAGAAGGATCTCGTAGATAGAATTCCAATGAGTCGGAATATCTTTTGGAAATGCCGTTCTCCCATTTTGTTTACAAAATTTTCCCCACTCTTTCATAAGATAAGGACGGCTTCATAAAAATCTAATTGCACTATTGATTGGATGAAGATAAGTCACAAGAGACATCTTGTACACGTAAATTCAAAACATGGCAAACACATCTAATGTGAAAAAATTGTCCGCCAAAAGAGGGCGTACAAATTTTTTCTAACTCGGGAATGGAAGCAGTATTTGCGGTGGCATTATCAAAATCAATTGAAAAAACTTTATTAATCAAATCATATTCTTTTAAAACTTTCCTAATTAGTCTATAAATATTATGGGTCGTATGCCTTTCAGAAAAAACTCGAAATGCAATAAGTCTTTTTTGAATAATCTAATCATCACCTATACAATGGCATGTGACACTCATATAAGAATTAATATTCCAAGCATCACTCCAAATATCACTACCTATATGTACACGTCCATTGAAATCTCCAAAAAAACTTATCAAATCATTTTTTTATTTTTTATGAACTTGTTTAAGTTTGCATTTAAGAGTAGTTTTCGCAACAGATGGTGCTTGCGTAGCCAGCGCTGTGTTTACCAAATATCTAAAATTAAAATTTTCACCAGTATTAAACGGAGCATGCTCAAGGGCAACATATTCAGCTAATGTTTGTTTATAAAGTGCATTAGTGAAATGGAATAAAGGATGATGGTTAGGATTGGCGAACCCGAAAATTTATTATTAGCTAGTGTCGATCCCCGCTTGCGTTTCATGTTTCTTCATCAGATGCCGACGAAATATTCCGTAACCATATCTTTTACCAAGTTTGTATGTTTGCGGATAATATTTACAGCTTATATCAAACTTACCTTCATTTTCATTCCATACTTTGTTGAAGTGTAGCCATAAGTTGGATTCTCGGCTCTTCCATCCCGGCTCCTTTGCTATCGACGTTTCTTCAACACCAGTAGGAGGATAAAGACTTTTTTGCCTTGGGACATGCTCGACGTTGGGATTGGAAACATCATCGTCTTCCCAACATGTATATTCAAGAGGATCATTGTGACATTCTGATTCTCCTGTCATTTTTGGACTTATTGATGAGAATTGTATCTAGCGATGTATTTCAGTCGTATCTCGCTCGAATCTGATCAATCTCGAGTTAACTGACCAAAAGGGAAAGGCTAACACGAGACAAAGTACGTGTACTTAGGGAACTCGAATAAAAAATGACGCTTTGCCCATAAGGATTGTCGAGGGGACATTTAGAGCCATAAAAGGACGAAGGAATGCATTGCTAGCGTTATACGATTGGAGCGCGGGTGATGCCGCTTAGCCAATGTATAATTTGTAAAATTTTCCTAAATCGAACAGTGACGATCGAGACCATCGAAACTAGAGATAGACCCTCACAATTACATGACAACCAAAGTCATCATGAATTGACAAGCCTAAACGTGATATGGATCACAGGGTCGATACGCGTAACATCTGCAAAAACCGCTCGTCAGTTCAAGATAGGTTGGAACCACGCATGATAGAGAAAACGATCAGAAACGAGTCTCGAAAATTGAAAATAAAGAATCAAGAATTCCAACATCATATTTGGATTGGCCATCGCCTTATCAAAGAGAATTGGAATTAGAAAAAAACGACGTTCCAGACGTCGGGGGTAAAATTACCATTTTGCCCTTTAAGCTCTAGCTTTACTTATATAATTGGATGAGGGCATTTTGGTCTTTAACACACCCCCAAAGCCACCAAAAATTGGAGAGGAATCATGGCCATTGGATGAGCTTGAATGACACATTGGACATGTGTCAATGGATTAGGCCTTGAGTGGACATATCCACTTTTCAACTACCATTCAACCTTTGTTGACTTTTGAAAAATTGCATATAGCTCTCTCTCTCTCTCTCTCAGCCCTCACTTGGCTGAACACCACCCCACCAGCACCAGGCGGACGGGGAGTACGCAGCCGAACAAGCGCAGGGGCTTACAGCAGTGATAGCTGAACTAACCAGATGGGCCAAAAATTGGATAGGGGTCAAGACGCAGTCGGGCGCCGGCGGCTGACTCAACTCAAGTGCTTGAAGACAAGTTTCGTATGCACAATAGCCCAACTACAAAGTATTGGATTTCGTTCCCCTAGAACGCCCGAAAGCTTACAACAAGAAGGAGCTCCGTAGATGTGTCGAAGGAATTACCAGTCTTATGTTGATGCGGAATAACTTCTTCTTCTTCTTCTTCTTCTTCCCTTGCTGTCGTGAAGCTACCACCCAACCGATTTCTGTTCGCCGGTTCGCTGCCCTGACCACTACGTCCGGCGACTCCCGGCCACCGAGCCGACCATCCACTCCTTGTTTGACCTCTTGCCGACGTTCTCGAAGTGAAAGCGAGTCATTTGACTCAGCGAGGAGCTCCGACCAGCCGGTCTCCCGAAAGTTGACGGAAATCGTCGCAACTAGAGGTAAGCCATGTTTTTGGCCTCTTAGGACCTCGAAATCTTGGATTTTTTCAACCAAATTTTGTGTAAATCTAGGGGACTCATAGATTGAGTTGTGGTAAAAAGTTAGGGTTAATTTGATGGAGTTTTGATCCCAAATGGGTCTTGTGTTTGAAGGGCCAGAACTGCTGGTTTGAGGACTTGGGGAAACCGGTGACATTCAAGGAGTTTTCGGCTACGATTTGGCCCCAAATCTTCGGTGAGATTCCTAAAACCTTAGATATACATGTTAGCAAGTAGATTAGTGAATAAATTAAGGATTTGAGGCAGTTTAAGAGTTGGTTAATTGAGGTATACATAGAACCGAAAATTGCCCGGCTCGGTTCTGTGCATACCGGTTCTATGGGGACTATTGGTGGTTGGAATTGAGTCTCAAATTCATCATTGAGACATGCTAGGATGTTGAGAAACATGTCAATAAGGTTTATGTTCCATGGATTGGGCAATTGAGTAATAAAGTTGATGATTAAATGGATTTCAATAGGTTGCGCGGGTGAGTTGTCCTAGGGTTGCTTGGACCGAATTCTTGAGGCTCTTGGGAGAAGGATTTTGTGGCATTAAGCTTGAGGTAAGGGAATCCTAAACCTATGATAGGAAGATTGGACTCAATTGGGCGAGTCAAGTGAAATTTTGATTGATTCTTGAGAAACTTTAATGTGATTGTTCATTGTGCGTCCTAGAATGGTATAGAAGACTTGAATGTGTGCCAATGCTTGTACCTTGTATTGACTGCCATGTTTGAATCTCAATTGAATCTTCTTGCATGCCATAAGTGTATTGTTTGTGCATGAGTTTGCACTTGGCCTTGTGTGCATGAATTTAATTGAGATTGTGGCATGTCTGAGACGTAATAAGACTCTGAGGCGTATGAGACACGGGGTGGTGTGATGAATGCCCTCAGGCACGGAGTTGGAACTGAATGACACCCTGAGGCGTATGAGACGCGGGATTGAGAAGGCCATAGTCTTGATGCATTGAAACGCGGGAAGGAGTTGTGGTGTGTCGACATGAGCCTAGAGTGACATTGAAAACCTGATGCGTTTACGCAGGTTTGTCAATGAGACTGTCTGATGCGTTTATGCGGATCGAGCTTGAGGCGTTCTAAACGCGGGCATGAGATTGAGGTAGGCTGGAAGGGTGGAAGTGGTGATGTGACATGGCGAGTGTGCATGATCATATTGATGTGTTATGATGCCATGACTACATGCTTGACATCTGTGTGTTGTTATTGATAATTGAATGCCTCATATGTTTATTTGCATGAAATACTAGTGTTTATGACTGCATGAGTGGACTGTCAGCCTAACCTAGGATTAGGACCCACCTTATTGAGATGTATAGATCACCCCGTTGTGGGACTCCCTTTTTACAGATCCTAGGTCCTGAAGATGTAGCCTATCAGATTTGGCGACCCCAAGGAGATATTTGTCTATTTTGATGAGTTCCCTAACGGGCAGTGACTATTTATATTAGGAAATGTACAGTAGTGTGGGTAGACGAGGGTGGTAGTAGCTGGAAGCCTCATAGGTATGAGGCCTGGTTCCGAAAGGTGAGGGATGTATCTACAGGGCCGCTGAAGCCCACTGAGGTGCCTCAGAGAGTGATCCTTAGCTGGTGCCATCCCACCCGAGATTTAGAAGAGGCTGAAGGGGTCAGTTGCCGGTTCGAGGAACGAACCTGAGAGGACCCCGACCTTGGAGGACACTGAGGAGGTCATAGTAGTCGAAGCTATTGAGGAGGACTTGGTGGAGCCGTCTGCCGAGGAGACCATGGAGGACACCGTAGAGGTTTGCTCGGAGACCTTCTTGGAGTACGAGCTCACGGAGGAGGCAGAGGAGACAGATGACTCCAGCAGTTCGTCTTAGGAACTCCTAGCATACTAGTTTGACTTTTTGACGGCGACCCTGATGCTTGTTTCTTTTGATGATGATGGACCTCTTTTGTACTTACCCCGTCTCCCCACTGACTAGCGGATTTAGTTGCCATGCACTTGTATGAACAATTAGGTATTATGTATTGTTATTATCTCGCTACCCAGATCCCACTTTATGTTTGTACGGAGGAGTTCTAATGTCATCGCTTCCGCGTGCTTATTATATGGTATGTCTCTTGAATCATGTTTGGATCCTGGGACATTGAGAGATATCTTGAGATGGTTGCAGGGAGTCGCGCGCTCGTGCCTGGGGCGCGGGGCGTGACAATCATATTTACGAACAGGATAATCGGATTCTCCCATTGGACACTTTGCCTTTTCAATATTTCTGCTTCTACTTGCCATTTTTGAGAGAATTGATCGGAAAGGTGATTCAAAGAATTAAGATGGAATTGAAAGAGAATAACGGATTGAGAGAATATGACAGAATTTGAGAGATTGAGATTTGAGAGTATTGAAGATAATTGAGAGAAATTGTGAGAAAAATGAAAAGGGCTTTAGTGGTTTTCATAGATATTTTTTTTAAATTTTTTTTAGGGAAATTCCAATAGCCAAATGGCCGTTGCAATTTCCAACGAACTTCGGATCGTTGTGCCTGGGGAAGAGCCCAACGGCTCTTCCCTTTCTCTTCGTCTGGCGGTTTGGAACCAGAACCGGCCCTTGAAGGCCGGTTCTAGTTCCGGTTCGGAGCTGCGGTGTCACGTCCCGAACCTGTCAGGCACGCAAAATCCCACCAGGCCCGTCTTGTCTCGGTAGTACCTAGGATCTGTCGGCCAATCATTTAAAAACTTCTAAATGATACAAATATACGGAAGCGATAAAACTTCTCCATTCAGTTCAATTTTAAGATGACTAAGGACATAGGGAATGTCTTCTTATAAACGCCGACTACAGGTTTAGAGGATACAACTCTAACTTCAAGGTAACATGAAATCCTTAAAGCCACAAAAGTGTAAATCCATTTCCTATAATTACTTCTTTAGATACCGATCATTGGCAAGCTGGGATTTCCATTGCCTGAGACTTGAAAAAGTTAATCTCACGACGGGGTGAGATGTAAATCTAGTAAGGTAGGTCCTAATCCTAGGTTAGGCTGACCGTCCAATCAGGCAAATGCAATCACAAATAATTTGTACAAGTAATCACAAGAGGCATTCAACTATCAATAAACAACATACGGATGTCAAGCATGCAGCATGGCATCATTTCTCATCATTAGGATCAAACACACGTTACCTTGTCAAATCACAACTTCTACCCTTCTGGTCTGCCTCACTTTCATGGCCGCGTTTAGAACGCTTTAGGCTCGGTTCGGGTAAACGCATCAGACCGTCTCATTGACAAACTCGCGTAAACGCATCAGGTTTTCAATTTCACTCCAGGCCTGTGTCGACAAACCTCAACTCTGTCCCGCGTTTTAACGTGTCAGGACATTGGCCATTTCAACCCTATGTCTCATATGCCTTAGGGTGTTATTCAATTCAAACCCCGCGCCTCAACGCCTCAGGGCATTCATTCACACAACCTTGCATCTCATACGCCTCAGGGTGCCATTCAATTCAAACCCCGCACCTTAGCACCTCAGGGTATCCAGTCACACAACCCCGCGTGTCAACGCATCAGGGTATCACAACTTTTCAGACATGCCAAATGCTCATTTCAGTTTATAGCACACAATCAATTGCAAACTCAAGTAACGAGCAATACATTAATGGCATGCGAGACAATTAAATTCGCAATTCAAATGTGGCAATCAATTAAGGCACGAGCATTGTCATACATTCAAGTCATCTATGTCTTTCTAGGACGTACATTGGACAATCACAGTATAATCGCCTAAGAACCGATCAAATTCATACTCATACCACCCAATCAAGTCCAATCCTCCTATCAAAGGTTTAGAATTCCCTTACCTCAAGCTTAATGCAACACAATTCTTCTTCCAAGCACCTCAAGTGTTCGGTTCTAATGATTCAAGATCAAGTCCGCCACGCAACCTAAGGAAATTTCATCCAATCGTTAATTTCCTTGCTCAAATCATCACCCCATTAAACATACACCTCGTGGACCTATCAATTAACATCCTCATACTTCTCAACGATGAATTTGGAGCTCAACTTCAACACTAACAACCACCCACAGAATCGGTATGCTCAGAACCGAAACATGGCATACCCGGTTCTGTGCATACCCCAACTTAACAGCCCTTAAACTAGCTTAAATCCTCAATTTATCCATTAATCTGATTGATAACATGTAGTTCTAAGGGTTGGGGAGCCTCACCGAAAATTTAGAGCCAAGGCGATGCCGGAAAGTCTTTGAATGGCGCCGGTTCCTTCGGGTCCTCCAACGGTCAGTTTTGCCTTTCAAACACAAGACCCATTTGGGGTCAAAACTCCATCAAATTCCTCTAATATTTTTACCACAGCTCATCCAACTTTAATACTATAAGTGTAGAAGACCTCACTGAAAATTTGAAACAATTTAAAATCTTGAAATGGCCAAACGAAGACATTCCCCCAACTCGGTTAGAATCTGCCTCGTCTGGACCTTTGTCCACTCAAATAGAGATAAGGGAAAATATACCAGGTCAAATTGAACTTATAATATGTCTATAGAAAGGTAAGACAATAAGATTTCATTTGGTGGTGGTTTTACCTCGATCCGATATTGGACAAAGAAGATATGATCAGAATAGTGGGATGGTCAAGACTGGTTGACTAGGAGCTCTCGGATTCAAAACTGACCAACCTGACCTTTGCTCTTTCAAATGGATCTATGGGACAAACGACTAAGTGGATTTGGACCCATAATACCTTGTTGGAAGGGCAAGACGATAAGCTTTCCAATGGTAGGTGGTACGCCTTAATCCGATGACAGAGGAAGAAGTTATGGCTGAAATAGTGAAGGAGTCGGGACAGAGTGACGGGCTGGTCGACAAGAGAGAGAAGAGGAAGAAGAAGAAAAAGGAGAAAGTGAAGAGAGAGAAGGATGGTCGGTGTGACATTCTGATTTCCAATCAACTTCAGACTCTGTAATGACAAGTTTATTTATATCAATCGATGTATTTCAGTTGTATTCCACTCAAATCTGATCAATTTGAGCAGACTGACTAAAGGGGAAAGGCTGACGCAAGACGAGATACGTGGACCTCGGCGACTCAAATAGGATATGGCGCTTTGACCATAAGGATTGTCGAGGGGATATTTAGGACCACAAAAAGGCCGATCTAAGAACGATTAAGGATTACCATGCGAGTGTCGTGTGGTTGGAGCGCGGGTGATGCCGCTTAACCAACGTACGATTTGCAAAATTATCCTAAATCGGACTGTGACGATCGAGACCATAGGGACTAGTGATAAGCCCTCGCGATTACATGACAACCAAGGCCGCCATGAATTAACGAGCTCTAAACGTGACGAGAATCACGAGGTCGATACGCGTATCGTTTGTAGAAGCCGCCCGTCGGTTCGGAATAGGCTGGAATCACGTCTGGTAGAAGGAACGATCAGAATTGAGTCCTGAAAAGTTTGAAAAAGGAAAATCAAGTATTCCAACGTCAATTGGATTGGCCGTCGCCCTATCGAAGAAGTCAGAAACGAGAAAAACGACGTTCCGAACATCGGAGGTAAAAAAATCAAAATGCCCCTCAAGCTTAGGACTTTGTCTTTATAATTAAAGGAAGGGCAAAATGGACATTTCTCCTCCCCCAAGCTGCTGCAAATTGAAGAGCAATTGATGGCCATTGGATGCCCTTGAGAAGAACAATGGACAAGTGTCAAACATCCAAGGGTAGTAGATCATTTCACCAATTAATGTCCACCTACCAATCACCTCAATTAATTTAATTTTTTGGGATAATAAACAGCTCTCTCTCTCTCCTCAAACCCCCCATTCAGCCATTTTTGTTCCCCCAAAGACCAGACCAAGCTTTTTCTTCTTCTTCTTCTTCTCCAGTTTCTGCTCCACCCGACCCCGCCGGACACCGCCGTTCGGTCTGTACGACCACCACCTCCGACCATCCCCTGCTGTCGGCCGACTACCCAGACGTAGCCCCACATCTTGCCGACGTCCTCCAACTCTAATCAGGTCATTTGGAGCTCTGAGAAATTCGGGGCAAGCATTCTCCCACAGGTCGACGGAATCTGTTCCAGTTTGAGGTAGGTTCGGTTCTGAACCCTTTAGACAGCCGAAAACTTGGAATCTTTGGCTCAAATTTTGTGGAGATCAAGTAGACATATATATGGTTCTGTGGTAAAAATTTGGGATTTATTTGATAAGTTTTTGACCATGAACAACCCTTGTACATTATGCCCAGAATCTGCCGGTATTCTATGTGTGAGTGCTTCGGCGACTTCCGACGACTTTCCGGCAACCGCGCGACTTGAAACTCACGGTGAGACTTCCAAACTCTTAGGTAGACATTATAAGAGGTAGAATGGTGTATATTTGATGGATTTGAGATAGATTAAGGCTGGTTGGACCCGGCATGAACAGAACCGAATGGAACCGGTTCAATGCTGGGCCAAACCAGTTCTGTGGAGGGCTGAATAGGCTGGGATTGTGTTGTAATTTGGTGTGTATGATGTGTTGTGATGATGAGGAGTATCTAATGGATGATTTGGATGGATGAATGGAGAGATTGAGCTTGAAATTTGACAAAATCGATTGATTATCCTAGGTTGCGCGACGGATTGACCTTGGACTTGAGTTGGCCGAACCTTAGGAGGTGCAAGGAGGAGTAATTTGCGTTATTAAGCGAAGGTAAGGAATTTTCTAAATCGAGGCTAGGGGGATTGGACTCGATTGGGTAAGTCGAGGGCCGAACGGAACGATTTATGAGAAAATCCTCGCATGTAATAGCTTGATGCGCCCTTGGATATTATAGAATGATTGTTTGACCTAGCCTATGTGTGAATGGTCTGAGTGCCTCAGTACTATTTGAATTGAATTGCATGCCACGAAATTTATTAAACATATTATCATGCGCATTGGCCATTGGTTATGAAATTTGATTTTTAAAAATCAAGTTAATTGATATGATGTGGAATGAGACATGATTGTGACATTGCATGGCATGGCCCTGAGGCGTATGAGACGCGGGGCGGAGGTTGAGACCCTGATGCGATGAGGTCGCGGGGTGGATTATGAAAAGGTGGCGCCCTGATGCGACGGAGTCGCGCGGTTGAGATAGCCACAGTCCTGATGCGATATAATCGCGGGACAGAATACGAGCTTATAGACTCTGCCTGGAAATTAAACCGGGGCCTGATGCGTTTACATGGGCCGAGCCTGATGCGATCTAATCGCGGGCTAGAGAATGAGGCAGACAGAGGTTGATTGGTGTGGTAAAGTGACAGGCTGAGCATATACGTGCAACTGTGTATGACATGAGAATATAAATGTATGCCTGTCCTCTATGCATTATCGTTTATTGAATTATGACTGTCATGTCCGCGTGAGTTCATGAGATGGATAGGTTGAGTGACTTGACTGCCTGAGTGGACGGTCAACCTGACCTAGGGTTAGGTTTTTCTTACTGAAATGTGTATCTTACCCCTTTTGGGGAAATTCTACTTTACAGATCCTCGACAATAGCAATGTGGCCTATCAGATTCGGGGACCCGCAGGAGATGACGGCGTATTACGATGAGTTCCCCGATAGGCAGGGTAATATATACAAAAGGAAATGTACAGTAGTTTGGGTAGATGAGGGTGAACCTGACTGGAAGCCTCATCGGTTTGAGGCTTGGTTTAGACAGGACGGGGATAGGAAGGTCGGGCCGCTGAAGCCCCATGAGGTTCCACAGGGTGTCGTACCTCCTTGGTGTCAGACGATAGCAGACCAGGAGTTTCCCGAGGGCTCAGTGGTTGGTTCGAGGAACGGCCTGGAGCG
Source organism: Rhodomyrtus tomentosa (assembly GCA_028455895.1). Classification (NCBI taxonomy): domain Eukaryota; kingdom Viridiplantae; phylum Streptophyta; class Magnoliopsida; order Myrtales; family Myrtaceae; genus Rhodomyrtus; species Rhodomyrtus tomentosa. Next base: position 37,590,879 of record JAPCWY010000003.1, on the reverse strand, counting down.
GACGCCGACAGCTGAGTTTCCCGTGCCACCGCCAGAGGATGAGTGGTGGAGCCGTCCGAGAGAGATCCATCCGAGCTGGACCAGGAGGCGACCGTGGAGGGAGACCGGGCTGAGCAGTCACAGGAAGCGACCATGGAAGACTCTGTGGAGGTTCCATCAGAGACTTTCTCCAAGTACGAGCCGTCAGAGGAGAGCGAGGACACCGGAGATTCCAGCAGTTCTTCCTAGGCGACTCCGGATGATGACCTGACTTTTTGACTGGCGACCTGATCCCCTTTCCCTAGTGAATTTTGTGGACATCCTTTGACATATTTACCCGTCGCCTTAGTGTGTAGCGGTCTGTAGTAGATGTGACCAGTTGATGTTGATGTACGACCTTTTGATGCTATCCAGTCCTGCTTAGTCTTGGGATATATATATTCATGTGGTACGGGGAGTTGTTGGGAAACGCTTCCGTGTGCTTAATGTGAATTATTTCATCTCTCGATCTTTCTTTATATATAAGTGGATCCTTGGGACCGCCGAGAGATTGTTGTGGTTTTGCTTGCTGGGATGATTGCGTGCTCGCGATGGGGCGCGGGGCGTGACATCCTCGCTTGTTTTGGTATCAGAGCAAGGTCAGCTCGATACGAAGTTGGTTAATGATTGGAGTAATAAGGAGGATTAGGTAGGACAAGGACGGATAGCTAGACCTTAGGAAACTGGTCAAGGTGAGGCAGGAGATGCCTAGTTGTGACTTGACACCTATGGATGGTTTTTTTTTATCTTGGTAAGGTTTTGACAGGGCATAGAGGATTGAATTCTCTGCTTAGGATTGAAGGTCGTTTCTAGACCTTGACCGGCTTGATGCTTGAAAGTGGTTAGTTTTAGTGAATCACTGGAATGAATGGATTTGAGCAACGGCCATGAGCCATTGGTTGGGACATTTCTAAAATTGATGTTGACGTGTGAAGTACTGTTGTTGTGTAATTGTTTTGTTAAGGAGTAGTTAGTAACCCTGGATTGGATGATTAAGTAAGTTGCTAACCTGTTATTGAACTTGTTATGGACCAGGTTCGTTAGTAAGTGACAGAGATGAGTAACCCATCCATAAGACCTGGAAGACCAAGAGGCGGAGCCTCTAGCTCGAGGCCGCCCGCAGCTGAAGATCCAAGGGTGGATGGTCTACAGAGGGCAATGGAAGGACTTAGGGACATCATAGAGAGGCAAGCCCAGGATCGGGACTCTGCCATAGCCCAGGCAGTGGGAGCTGCCCTAGCAGCTGCGAATACCAACACTGGCAACGCTGGTGGAAGTAGAAGTCAGGGCAAGCCGAACTAGAGCAATGAAATGGTGAACCCTCAAGAGGAAATCATAGTGGCCAGGCAGATGGGCCAACTGGTGGAACAATTTATGAAGTTGAAGCCGACGCAGTTTGACGGGATTAGAGATCCCGAGCTAGCACCTAGATGGATAGAGAAACTGGAAAAGGCTTTCGGGGTACTAAGATGTACTGATGAGGAGAAGGTGTTGCTAGCCGTATATCAGCTAGAGGGTACGGCAAACGACTGGTGGGCTACCACCAAGGATGGAGTCTTCCCTGAAGGTACGGCCCTAAACTGGAACACTTTTAAGAGGGTGTTCAACGACAAGTACTTTTCAGAAACGGCTAGGGAAAGGAAACAGATCGAGTTCCTACAGCTGCGACAGAACCAACTATCGATAGATCAATATGAAGTTGAGTTCTTGAGGCTTTCGAGGTATGCGCCTCGATTAGTGGAGGATCCTTTGGAGAAGGCACGGAGATTCAGGGATGGGTTGAGGCCCGAACTCCGTAGCCAGATGATAGCCTTGAATTTGAGGACCTACAGGGAGATATACGAGCGAGGTCAGATGATTGAGCGAGACTTGAGGGAAAGAAACATCGCAACTGGATCGCGGTTCTTGTCATTTAGAGACCATTGTCAAACGGGCAAGAGACCGATGGCAGGTAACAGACGTTTCGTGCCGCCTGCAAGGAGGAATATCGTGAAACCGCCAAACCCGGCGAACTGGAGCTGCAGGCTATGTGGCAGAAGGCATGGGAATGGACCATGCCTTATGAGGACTGGAGCCTGTTTCAAGTGTGGTCAGCTGGGCCACCAAATGAGGACATGTCCAAACCAAACACCAGTCAGTCGACCACAAGGACCGAGGCCGTAAGCAAGACCGTTGATTGCAGCACCTCGGATAGAACCGAACAGACCACCAGCTCAGGGTAGAGTGTACGTTGTAGCGCGCAACGAGGCAGAAGATGCGCCTAGAGTGGTCACCGGTACGGTTTACTTGTGCAACCAGACCGCTTATGCATTATTTGACCCGGGTGCCACGCATTCTTTTGTATCTGCACAGTTCGCTGAGTTAGTAGGCATGAGATTAGAACCATTAAGCATGGCATTGCATGTAGCCACCCCATTGAAGGATAATGTCTTGGTTTCACTAGGGTGTGCGGAATGTGAGATTATGGTTGAAAGAAGTAGGGAGAGTATCGACCTAGCTGTATTGCCTATGTTTGATTTTGACGTGATTATAGGAATGGATTGGCTGAGTAGGCACGGAGCGGTAGTAGACTGTGGCAATAAAACGATTCGATTTTACCCGAAAGATCACCCTAGTTATGAATTGGTAGGAAGCCGAGGAGGAGTCTCAATTCCCTTGGTTTCATCTTTGAAAGTAAATAAGTTGATATCTGAAGGATGTCGGGCTTACTTAGTAGCCGTGATGGATACGACTGTTGAGGAACCTAAGTTAGAAAGCATTCCTGTGGTACGGGAGTTTCCGGATGTGTTTCCCCAGGAATTGCCGGGATTGCCACCGGAGCGGGAAATAGAGTTTGTGATTGAATTAGCTCCTGGAATGGAGCGAATTTCGAAAGCACCGTACAGAATGTCCCTGTTGGAATTAAAGGAGTTAAAGGTGCAAATGCAAGAGTTACTGGACAAAGGATTCATCCGACCAAGTGCTTCGCCGTGGGGAGCACCGGTGCTGTTCGTAAAGAAGAAAGACGGATCCTTGCGACTATGCATTGATTACCGGCAACTGAATCAGGTGACAATGAAAAACAAGTATCCGCTGCCAAGGATTGATGATCTTTTTGATCAATTACAAGGAGCAGCAGTGTTCTCGAAGATTGACTTGAGGACGGGGTATCACCAGCTAAGGATCAAGAAGGAAGACATACCGAAGACTGCATTCAGGACGAGGTATGGACATTACGAGTTTACGGTAATGCCGTTCGGATTGACTAACGCCCCAGCCGCATTTATGGATCTAATGCATCGAGTGTTCAAAGAGTTTCTGGACAGGTTCGTCATAGTTTTCATTGATGACATCTTAATCTACTCGAGGAGCGACGTAAAGCACGAAGAACATTTGAGAATCGTATTGAGGACCTTGAGGGAACATTTGCTGTATGCAAAGCTAAGTAAATGTGAATTTTGGCTAGACAGGGTAGCATTTCTGGGTCATATTGTGTCTGGTGAAGGGATTGCAGTGGACCCTGCAAAGATAGAGGCTGTAACCAATTGGCCGAGGCCTACTACGGTCACGGAGGTCAGAAGCTTCTTGGGACTAGCAGGATATTATAGACGATTCGTGGAAAAGTTCTCATCCATAGCCGTCCCACTGACGCGGTTGACGAAGAAGGAAACGGAGTTCGAATGGACTGATAGGTGTGAACAGAGTTTCCAAGAGCTTAAACATAGATTGACGACCGCGCCAGTACTGACCATTCCGTCGGGACCGGGAGGATATGAGATCTACAGCGACGCTTCGTTGAAAGGATTGGGTTGTGTATTGATGCAACACGGCCGGGTAGTAGCTTACGCATCCAGGCAGTTGAGGCCGCACGAAATGAATTACCCGACCCACGACTTGGAGTTAGCGGCGATTGTGTTTGCTTTGAAGATTTGGAGGCATTACCTTTGTGGCGAGAAGTTTCAGATATATACAGACCACCGGAGTTTGAAGTATTTATTTTCCCAGAAAGAGTTGAACCTAAGGCAGCGCAGGTGGATGGAGCTGTTGAAAGATTATGATTGTGAGATATTATATCATCATGGGAAAGCAAACAGAGTGGCAGATGCATTAAGTCGAAAGTCGAGTATTGCATGCCTGCTAGTGAGAAGTTGGTCGACGATAGAGGATCTGAGAGATTCTGAATTTAGGTTGGAGGTTAATCAGCTATCCAGTTTGATAGCGACTTTGAGGGTGGAACCTGAGGTCCAAGAAGGGATTAAGGCATTACAGTCTACGGACCCAGAGATTCAGAAGGTTATCGAAATGGAAGCGACGAAGAGGAAGCCAGAGTTTCAAGTGTTTGAGGATGGACTTTTGAAGTTTCGAGGGCAATTATGTGTACCAAAGGATGAAGGGCTCCGAGAAAGAATCTTGTCAGAGGCTCATAAGAGCAATTACAGTGTCCACCCTGGAAGTACAAAGATGTACCAGAACTTAAGACAACATTATTGGTGGAACGGAACGAAGGTAGATGTGACAAGATATGTGGCTAAGTGTTTGACTTGCCAGCAAGTGAAAGCGCAACATTGTAAGCCTGGAGGATTGTTGCAGCCGCTGGAGATTCCGGAATGGAAGTGGGAACACATAACTATGGATTTTGTGATGGGACTTCCGAGGAGCCAAAGAGGTCACGACTCATCTGGGTAGTCGTGGATTGATTGACCAAGTCCGCCCATTTCATCCCTGTACGAAAGGACTTCGTCATGGATAAGTACGGAGAACTGTACATGAGGCACATAGTCAGATTACACGGAGTGCCAGTGACGATCATCTCAGATAGGGATCCGAAGTTCACGGCAAATTTTTGGAAGAGTTTGCAAGGAGCAATGGGGACGCGACTACAGTTCAGTACGGCGTACCACCCACAGACTGATGGACAGTCAGAAAGGACCATCCAGACGCTCGAGGACATGTTGAGAGCGTGTGTCATAGATTTCAAAGGCGGATGGGAAGAGCAGTTACACCTAGTAGAGTTTGCGTACAATAACAGCTACCAGCAGAGTATACAGATGGCACCGTTTGAGGCACTCTATGGCAGAGCATGTAGGACACCAAAATGCTGGGATGAAATAGGAGAAAGGAGTATCACAGGCCCCGAGTTAGTAGAGCAATCGGTGGAAGCAGCGAAAATCATTCGGGACAGGCTGAGGACGGCACAGAGTCACCAGAAGAGCTATGCAGACAAGCGGCGCAAGCCTTTAGAGTTTCAAGTGGGCGATCATGTCTTCCTCAATGTGTCACCAATGAGAGGACTCTCGCGATTCGGAAGGAAAGGGAAGTTGAGCCCAAGATACGTAGGCCCTTTCGAGATTCTGGAGAGAATTGGGACCCTGGCCTACCGGCTTGCGTTACCGCCAAGTCTATCTCAGGTACATAATGTATTCCATGTGTCGATGCTAAGAAAGTATGAGCCTGACCCGACACATGTGCTGGACTATGAAACCATAGAGGTGAACGACAGAGTATCCTATATAGAGAAGCCGATAAGGATCGAGGACCGGAAGGAGCAGATCCTCAGGAATAAGAAGATTCTGCTGGTCAAAGTAATATGGGAGCACCACGAAACGGAAGGAGCCACGTGGGAGAATGAAGAGACGATGAGGCGACAACACCCCCATTTATTTGAATAGTCGAGTGTAATGCAAATTTCGAGGACGAAATTTTTGTAAGGGGGGAAGAGTTGTGACATTCTGATTTTCAATCAACTTCAGACTTTGTAATGAGAAGTTTATTTATATCAAGCGATGTATTTCAGTTGTATTCCACTCAAATCTGATCAATTTGAGCAGACTGACCAAAGGGGAAAGGCTAACGCAAGACGAGATACGTGGACCTAGGCGACTCGAATAGGAAATGGCGCTTTGACCATAAGGATTGTCAAGGGGATATTTAGGACCACAAAAAGGCCGATCTAAGAACGATTAAGGATTACCATGCGAGTGTCGTGCGGTTGGAGCGCGGGTGATGCCGCTTAACCAACGTACGATTTGCAAAATTATCCTAAATCGGACTGTGACGATCGAGACCACAGGGACTAGCGATAAGCCCTCGCGATTACATGATAACCAAGGCCGCCATGAATTGACGAGCTCTAAACGTGACGAGAATCACGGGGTCGATACGCGTATGGTCTGCAGAAGCCGCTGTCGGTTCGGAATAGGCTGGAATCACGTCTGGTAGAAAGAACGATCAGAATTGAGTCTTGAAAAGTTTGAAAAAGGAAAATCAAGAATTTCAACGTCAATTGGATTGGCCGTCGCCCTATCGAAGAAGTCAGAAACGAGAAAAACGACGTTCCGAACATTGGAGGTAAAAAGATCAAAATGCCCCTCAAGCTTAGGACTTTGTCTTTATAATTGAAGGAAGGGCAAAATGGACATTTCTCCTCCCCCAAGCTGCTGCAAATTGAAGAGCAATTGATGGCCATTGGATGCCCTTAAGAAGAACAATGGACAAGTGTCAAGCATCCAAGGGTAGTAGATCATTTCACCAATTAATGCCCACCTACCAATCACCTCAATTAATTTAAATTTTTTGGGATAATAAACAGCTCTCTCTCTCTCCTCAAACCCCCCATTCGGCCATTTTTTTTCCCCCAAAGACCAGACCAAGCTTCTTCTTCTTCTTCTTCTTCTCCAGTTTCTGCTCCACCCGACCCCGCCGGACACCGCCGTTCGGTCCGTTCGACCGCCACCTCCGACCATACCCTGCTGTCGGCCGACTACCCAGACGTAGCCCCACGTCTTGGCGACTGGAATCAGGTCATTTGGAGCTCTGAGGAATTCGGGGCAAGCATTCTCCCACAGGTCGACGGAATCTGTTCCAGTTTGAGGTAGGTTCGGTTCTGAACCCTTTAGACAGCCGAAAACTTGGAATCTTTGGCTCAAATTTTGTGGAGATCAAGTAGACATATAGATGGTTCTGTGGTAAAAATTGGGGATTTATTTGATAAGTTTTTGACCATGAACAACCCTTGTACATTATGCCCAGAATCTGCCGGTATTCTGTGTGTGAGTGCTCCGGCGACTTCCGATGACTTTCCGGCAACCGCGCGAATTGAAACTCACGGTGAGATTTCCAAACTCTTAGGTAGACATTATAAGAGGTAGAATGGTGTATATTTGATGAATTTGAGATAGATTAAGGCCGGTTGGACCCGGCATGAACAGAACCAAATGGAACCGGTTCAATGCTGGGCCAAACCAGTTCTGTGGAGGGCTGAATAGGTTGGGATTGTGTTGTAATTTGGTGTGTATGATGTGTTGTGATGATGAGTAGTATCTAATGGATGATTTGGATAGATGAATGGAGAGATTGAACTTGAAATTTGACAAAATCGATTGATTATCCTAGGTTGCGCGACGGATTGACCTTGGACTTGAGTTGGCCGAACCTTAGGAGGTGCAAGGAGGAGTAATTTGCGTTATTAAGCGAAGGTAAGGAATTTTCTAAATCGAGGCTAGGGGGATTGGACTCGATTGGGTAAGTCGAGGGCCGAACGGAACGATTTATGAGAAAATCCTCGCATGTAATAGCTTGATGCGCCCTTGGACATTATAGAATGATTGTTTGACCTAGCCTATGTGTGAATGGTCTGAGTGCCTGAGTACTATTTGAATTGAATTGCATGCCACGACATTTATTAAACATATTATTATGCGCATTGGCCATTGGTTATGAAATTTGATTTTTAAAAATCAAGTTAATTGATATGATGTGGCATGAGACATGATTGTGACATTGCATGGCGTGGCCCTGAGGCGTATGAGACTTGGGGCGGAGGTTGAGACCCTGATGCGACGAGGTCGCGGGGTGGATTATGAAAAGGTGGCACCCTGATGCGACGGAGTCGCGCGGTTGAGATAGCCACAGTCCTGATGCGATATAATCGCGGGACAGAATACGAGCTTATAGACTCTGCCTGGAAATTGAACCGGGGCCTGATGCATTTACGCGGGCCGAGCCTGATGCGATCTAATCGCGGGCTAGAGAATGAGGCAGACAGAGGTTGATTGGTGTGGTAAAGTGACAGGCTGAGCATATACGTGCAACTGTGTGTGACATGAGAATATAAATGTATGCCTGTCCTCTATGCATTATCGTTTATTGAATTATGACTGTCATGTCCGCGTGAGTTCATGAGATGGATATGTTGAGTGACTTGACTGCCTGAGTGGACGGTCAACCTGACCTAGGGTTAGGTTTTTCTTACTGAGATGTGTATCTTACCCCTTTTGGGGAAATTCTACTTTACAGATCCTCGACAATAGCAATGTGGCCTATCAGATTCGGGGACCCGCAGGAGATGACGGCGTATTACGATGAGTTCCCCGATAGGCAGGGTAATATATACAAAAGGAAATGTACAGTAGTTTGGGTAGATGAGGGCGAACTTGACTGGAAGCCTCATCGGTTTGAGGCTTAGTTTAGACAGGATGAGGATAGAAAGGTCGGGCCGCTGAAGCCCCATGAGGTTTCAGAGGGTGTCGTACCTCCTTGGTGTCAGACGATAGCAGACCAGAAGTTTCCTGAGGGCTCAGTGGTTGGTTAGAGGAACGACCCGGAGCAGACGCCGACAGCTGAGTTTCCCGTGCCACCGCCAGAGGATGAGGTCATCGTGGTGGAGCCGTCCGAGAGAGATCCATCCGAGCTGGACCAGGAGGCGACCGTGGAGGGAGACCAGGCTGAACGGTCGCAGGAAGCGACCATGGAAGACTCTGTGGAGGTTCCATCAGAGACTTTCTCCGAGTACGAGCCGTCAGAGGAGAGCGAGGACACCGGAGATTCCAGTAGTTCTTCCTAGGCGACTCTGAATGATGACCTGACTTTTTGACTGGCGACCTGATCCCTTTTCCCTAGTGGATTTTATGGACATCCTTTGACATGTTTACCCGTCGCCTTGGTGTATAGCGGTCTGTAGTAGATGTGACCAGTTGATGTTGATGTACGACCTTTTGATGCTATCCAGTCCTGCTTAGTCTTGGGATATATATTTATATTCATGTGGTACGGGGAGTTGTTGGGAAACGCTTCCGTGTGCTTAATGTGAATTATTTCATCTCTCGATCTTTCTTTATATATAAGTGGATCCTTGGGACCGCCGAGAGATTGTTATGGTTTTGCTTGCAGGGATGATTGCATGCTCGCGATGGGGCGCGGGGCGTGACAGTCGGCCAAATGAGAAGGGGAGAGAGTATTCCACCAATAATTCACTTGGTCAAAGGTTTGAATGGTAGGTTAAAAGTTGCTCACTTAATACCAACCAATCGCATAATACCACTTGTCTCCATCTTCATTATGCCACTTGTTTTCATCTAGCAATGTCTTTACTCTCATTGGCTTCCATTGATCACGACACCTTCTCATTTTCAGCAGTTCTAGGGAAATCAAATGACCAAATTGCCCTTCTTCATTTGCTAAGATAAGGCCAATCCTTGAGGGGTAAAATGATAATTTTGCTTTCGTTGTCCGAAATGTCGTTTTTCCAATTCGAATTACCTTTGATGAGGCGACGTCTAATTCGATTAGAACGTTGAAATCTTTATTTTTCATTTTTAAATTTTGAGATTTTATTTCATATCTTAAGCTTCGAGGGGGCAGAAATTCGGAATGTTATAACTCTTCCCCCCTTAAAGAAATTTCGTCCCCGAAATTTGTAATCTTCTAACCATCCAGTCCTTTGGGTATCGACGTCTCATCGCATCCTCATTCTTCTGAATAATTCATTTCATGACTTGACAATCTTACTTGTCGTTTTTGACCAAAACCATCTTTCCCTAGGACTTGTCTCCTTCAGTCCTCAATCTGATTTGCTTCTCTCCATTCTCTTTCGATACTCCTAACATCTGTCAGCAGTTCATCCTCGAGCGTTCACATTATCTCTCCCATTTGTCCATCACCATTATTACTAAACCCTCACAAGAATGCACTCTTTAATGTTCATACCATTCGGCGTATCAATCCTTTCAAGGGCATGCCTTTTTCTTGTCGGCACGTTCAATATTTGACCTCATGTTCGACTAACCAAATTTTCAGTCCAATCCATCGGTAATATCGATGCAAGTCTGGCACACCTTTGTGTCATCCCAAGGGACACCATAATTCTCCTTTTGAATTTCTGACGAGGTCATTTCTTTAAGTTCCTTTTCAATATTGGACTCGTACTCTCGTTCATGGGACTTTAAGGTTTCTACACTCGACTTTGAGGTTTCTTTCCCAGGTATCCGAAAATCTGGATTTCCTCCCTGTTCTATCCATTTCCATAACCCTCTTAAATGTCAGGGTTTATTCATCGCAGCATCTCAATTCCTTTCTTACTTCACGCTCGATGCTTCAGGTAGTTATCAAACTAGTCAATTAATAACTTTTCAATTTAGGAGTTGGATTTCTTATTCCTTGAGCAAAGCCTATCCTTTATCCGTCAAATGCACGATGCTCAATTTTCACTTATATGCATCAGCTTCTTAAATCACCCTTTTCTAGGCGATATAGGATATTTCATCCTTAGTCCTTAAGCAATCTCCTATAGTCTTATGCATACAAGATGTATTCGGGTTAGCAAAAAAATCCTTTTTCACACACGTTGTTCCTCATTCAATTTTTCTAGGCAACCACATAACTCAAATTCTTATGGTTCGTGTAAACTTGAAACCTCTCCATGCGAGTCGTGTTTTCCAACTTTATCGCAAGAACATTTGCAAGCTAACTCCAACCATGCATTAGACGTTGCAACTCATATAGCTTTACTATCACTACGTATTCGCATAGCCCACTTCAGTTTGCTTTATTACGGCTCAAATTTCCTTTCTGCGTCACGTCATTATGATTCACTCGACCTCTTTTTAATTCCAAATAGGAACACTATTGTCGGCGTAGTCATTAACTTGACTTAATTCCTCGTCAACTCTTTTCGTATTCATTCATCCATTGAATTGCTTTTGTGGGAAATCTTCCCCCGATCCATCCATAACAATTCACCAATTCCAGGAATTTCCAATTTCCGCAACTCACATCAATCTTAGTCGATTCATCACTTATTTTATTCCTCAAGGGCTCCACGAGAATTTCATTTCCCAGAAATTTCACTACTGATGAATCTTATCTCATTAGGCCCACAACTTGTGCTCTTCACAATTAGTAGCACACAACGAGCATCTCCTTAGAGTCCCGTAGGATATTCTCGAAAGTTATTCATGTTTCTCCTGACTCCTTAAATGAGTCTATTCATCGTCTCTAAAGACGGTAGCAATCAATCCAATTATTCCTTAGATACTCAATATGACTTTTGTCAATTTCTTTCTATCAAGTGTCGAATCTTCAAACTGTTCTTCATACTTTTCACTTGAGAGCTCAAACTTTGGCCCTCTACTTTCATGAGTCCCCACTTGAACTACACAATATTCTGTTCATTTTTGTCACTCCTTTCTCAAGAAGCATTAGTGCCTTGACCTCTTGGTTTCACAACCAACTAATGTGACCTTATTTCAATTTCGTCGTTTTAACTCAACATCGACATCATCCTGGAATTCAACATTGTTCATAGGATAGTTTCTCGGACTTGATTTAAAAAGAAAAATCATTCAAGCTTGCATCCTCCTCGTTAGTCCAGACGTTTCATTTTAGCACCAAGACAATTGACATTTTTTTTTCTTCCTTCCACACTAGGATCTCTTACCCTATGAAGGAAACCATACACTTCAGTGGCATTCTTTTACTTTGAATCCACCTTGTCTTTCTTATCTTATAGAACATCCGTCTTGGAGTCTCGCCAACAGCAGTTCCTTTACTTCCGGATTCTAATGCCACCACACTATAACATTCTCCTTCCAATAGTTCAGCCATCTCAAGTGACAAGTTTCATTCTTCCTTGGTCTCCATAAATTCATATTTTAGATATTCAATTCGACTTCCTCAAGTCGCCTCGCGATTACAATCTAAGCATCCTTTTTGCTTATTCACCCATTCATTAAAATCGCAAGTAACTAGGACCATCAAATCCATTCACCTTTCTTTCCATCAATGATCATGTCATGATCCAATTGTCCTTAAGGACAACGCCCTATTCTCTAAGGGTGATAACTCGCAATGCCACTTTAGTGGTTTCGATTCAACCACAATCAATATCATAAAATCCACAAGGTCTGATAGACTGACACATCAGTCTCCTTGTTATTCCTCACGACAACAAAAGGTTTATCACCATAAGCCTTATGTCACAATAATGACATTTCCTTACAGGCACATTCTATGTTCCATAAGTGAAGTTCTCTTTTCTCACACTCCATGAACATAAATTCTCTTACTTATTCCTCTCCCGATCATCCACTTCTTTCCTTGATGTCCATTATGGTTCATTAGATTCAGGAATAGCAGTTAGCATAAGGCCTTCAAATCCCAATCCACTCAGAGACTTCACGTCTCATTTAAATGTGACATTTTAATTTTTCCTGTCATTTCAAGACTCATTGATGACAATGTATCTAACGATGTATTTCAGTCATATCTCGCTCGGATCTGATCAATCTCAAGTCGAATGACCAAAAGGGAAAGGCTAACGCGAGACAGGGTACGTGGACCTAGGGAATTCGAATATGAAATGACGTTTTGACCATAAGGATTATCGAGGAGACATTTGGAGCCATAAAAAGCCGATCTAAGAACGATTAAGGAATATATTGTATGATTGGGGCGCGGGTGATGCCGCTTAAAGCAATATATAATTTGTAAAATTTTCATAAATCGATCAATGACGATCGAGGCCATCGAAACTAGTGATAGACCCTCACAATTCCATGAAAACCAAAGTCGTCATGAATTGACGAGCCCTAATTGTGATACGAATCACAGGGTCAATACGCGTAATATCTGCAAAAGCCGCCCGTCGGTTCGGGATAGGTTGAAATCGCATTGAATAGAGAAATGATTCAAAAACAAGTCTTGAAATTCGAGAATGGAGAATCAATAATTCCAACATAACAATTGGATTGGCTGTCGCCTTATCAAAGAAAATTAGAACTAGAAAAACGACGTTCCGGACGTCGGGGGTAAAATTACCTATTAGGAAAATAAATTTTCTAATTTAGATTTAGGTCCTTTTTTATTCAGAAAAATCGTGCCTAAAATACATATCAATGCAATTCAAGCCTTTTTTTTCGATAATTCTGATAAAAATTCTGACTGTATGATGAAACTTGCAAAAGTTATCCCTTTTAATCATCAAAAATTGGAAATCAAGTTTATTCAATCAAAGATTTTGTGCTTCAACTTAATAACATCAATTCATGACGGATGAAGAGCACATGCTAATGGAAATCAAACAGCTACATGTTGGCAAGTTGAAATAAGGGAATTTACCTTGCATTGCCCAGCAAAACTTCGCGCCTAAAATCCAAGAAATGCTCATCAAAATCAGCACTATTCTAGGCATAGACAGCAGCCAAAATCCTCCAAATCGATTTGCAAACGACCTATGGCTTGCGGATGACGACATATCGTCCATGGACCCAGCTATCACTTGCGGTGTGCATGGTCGGGCGAGAGTTTGACTAGCGAGTCTTGCAAGCAACACCTTATCCTCAGTAGCTTCACTAAACTCCAAGTGATTCGTGAAATTATGGTGGCGACAGTCTCCAAGTGTGAGTTTCGTCAGAGGAAATTCTCTGCCGTGAACTTCTTCAATTGTTCCTTTTTATCCAACTTCTTTTCCTCCTCATGAGGCCGTGCATGAGAAATTTGCGTGGCTTCAGTTGTCCACCCCACCTTCAGAAGCTGCATGAAGCACGAGAACTTTCTCTTCCTTCTTTTACTATGGCCTTCACTGTGAACCGCATGCATTCCCTCTTTTGTTGTGGAGTAGACGCACACCAGATCTTGAATTTTATGTTATAACAATATTGAAAAAGTAACAATGAATTTGCACAAGCAAAACAAGCACCACAGACTTTGCCTGAAGTTAAATATAATTATGACTTCAAAGCAGGAAATTGTTAAAGGACGATGGAGGCCAATGGTGCATCTCTCAAATAGCAACCACTTGTAGGCCAACGTGAGCGAATCAACACTGGATTAGTCACAATGAGGCTCTCGATAGAGACTCGCAGGTTTGGTCCCCAGCGTCCGTGATGAGGGATCGGCGAGGATGCTAGGCTCGTCTGGATCGTCGAGGATGACCAGGCTATTGTTGAGACCAATGGGAGAGTCCCAGTGAAAGTGTTCTTTTCAATATCTCCTTGCATTCATGCATGACCTGTACGTTGAAATTAGAGAAAAAACAAAAAGACAAAAAGTGACGACAGGGAGATCACCTTTTGTCTTCTTCTTCTGCCAATGGACGATTCATCCTCTAAACTTATGGGCTTCTCATCTCAGTTGATCATAACACGTCCATCAAGCAGTTTGTAGTGATATGACGAATTAGCAATAATCCATCCATGAAGCATGGCTTATTGTGTTGTAATTGTAACGCGAAAACTACTAGCATCTTGCAAATACGTCAACGCAAAAGCTCAGAAATAATAACGATGAACAGTAAAGAACACCAGATATAACGTGGTTTGGTCCAAATGTCGGTACCTACATCCACGGGGAGAGCCAACAAGAACAATTCACTATAATCAGATAATCGGATTTACAATCGCTCAATATGCTCGTGTTTCCCGCACCTAGATTATACCCAAACCCAATGTTTATAAACAAACAAATCTCAATTGAATATAAAATAAAACTAAACTAAACTGACGAACGAAGCGTAAATCTCGACCGTACTGCTCCTCTTCTTTCATGCGGTTGTGTCTTGGAACGAGCAAAGAAGAGAGTCTGCCAAGTCTTCTCTTTTTGGATCTCTATATCACTCGCGGCTATTGCATGATGCAAACAAGAAAAAAAAAAACCCTTACTCTTTTGTTTCCTTTCTTGGATCAAATATCTACCCAAATAATATATAATATTTGCGTCACATCTTTTGTCTTCTAATGCAGATATCAAATCTGCAATTAAAACTCATCCAAAACATGCCACAATTGTTTTGGTCAAATATTGAATATTTAAACCAAAATATATATTCGCGGACGATTTAAACTCGAGACATATTTAACAATTCTCTACCTTGACTTAATGTTTGAAAGTCAACTCATAGTGCTCATCATCCATGCTACTCTCCCATCGCCCCGAAAGGCGGTCACTCTCCACAGACGCCAATAATGCTCAAGCAAAACTTGAGCTTTGCCAAAGTAACAGACTTAGTCATCATGTCCGATGGGTTCTCTACTGTAACTATTTTTCTCACAACAACCTTACCTTTCGCTAAGATATCTCGAATGAAGTGGTAAATAATATTGATATGCTTCGTCCGCTCGTGATAAACCGGATTACACGCCAGAAATATCGCACCTTAGTTGTCACAGTATATATCACCACTTTTTTTATCCAACCCAAAGTCCAAGAGCAAACTCTGTAACCATATCGCCTCTTTCGCTACAAAGGTCAGTGCCATGTACTCCGCCTCGGTCGACGACAAGGCCACGTGGTCCTGTAGGGACGCCTTCCAACTAACTACACCACCTGCAAGCGTAAACAAGTACCCTGCTAAAGACCTACACTCATCCAAGTCACCTGCATGATCAAAATCCACAAAATCAGTGGTTTCACATCCATCACTGTCCCTCCGGTACACTATGCTAACGTCTGTTGTCCCCTTCAAATATCTGAGGATCCATTTCATAGCTTCCCAATGAGCTTTACCATGACGCTTCATATAACGACTAACTACACTGACAGCTTGTGAAATATCAGGCCTAGTGCATACCATAGCATACATAATACTACCCACTGCACTAGAATATGAAACACGGGACATATGTTCCTCCTCCTCCTCAGTCTGCGGTAATAATTTAACTGAAAGTTTAAAGTGCTTCGCTAATGGTATACTCACAGACTTCGCTGACTGCATATTAAAACGTTATACAATCTTCTCAATATATTTCTTTTGAGACAAACGTAATAATCCTGCATTCCTGTCACGCAAAATCTCCATTCCCAATATTTTCTTTGCAGCACATAAATCTTTCATCTCAAACTCAGCATTTAACTGCCTTTTCAGCGCATCAATATCAGACATATTCTTAGCTGCTATCAACATATCATCAACATATAGTAATAGATATATCAAAGATCCATCATCCAGTTTCCTAAAATAAACACAACTATCCATCTGACTCATAGAATAGTCCCGGAATAACAAATCCCTCTGACTGCCTCATGTAAATCTGCTCCTCCAACTCACCATGAAGAAAAGTCGTCTTTACATCAAGCTGCTCCAACTCGAGATCTTGTGCAGCAACTAAGGCAAGTAAAATACGAATAGAAGTATGCCTTACCACAAGAGAAAACACTTCATTATAGTCAATGCCCTCCCGCTATATAAACCTTTTCGTCACAAGTCTCGCCTTATACCTCACTACCTCGACACCGGGAATGCCCTCTTTCCGTTTGTAGACCCATTTGCTTCCAACAATCTTCTGACTCTTTGGTACTTTAACTAGCTCCCATATCTGATTTCGATTGAGTGATTCCATCTATTCACTCATAGCCCCTAGCCACTACGACGACTCAGAACTAGCCATCGCCTCAAAATAAGACGAAGGCTCATCTGTCTCTACCTCGTCACCTACAGTCAAAGCATAAGCAATATCTGTATAACCATAACGTACCGATGATTTTATTTTCCTTCGTTGTCTATCCTCAACTAGAGTATGTTGTGACTGTACTGATTGTTGACTATCACCATCTTCAAGAACTGCGGCCTCATCTGCAGTCTCAACATCTGTTACCTCTGAGGTCTCCGGAGTCTCCACCTGAAGCTCCACCTCACTACTGACACCATGATCTGTCTGCTCTGCTGGTAGTGTCTCAGGACTCCTCTGTCGAAGTATTGCAGTCTCATCGAAAATTACATCTTTGCTGATTATAAAATCGGGTGATTTGGGATCAGTGCACCACAGCCAGTAGCCTTTCACCCCATGTGCAAAACCCAGAAATATACACTTCTTTGACCTCGGCTCAAGCTTACCATCGTAGTATGAGCATACACAGGACATCCAAATACTCGTAATCCGAAGTAATCAACAGTTTTTCCCGACCATAGTTCCTCTGGAGTCTTCCACTCAATAGCAGATGATGGAGATCGATTAATTAGGTAACACGCCATGTTCACTACTTCGGCCCAAAATTCCTTGCCTATTCCAACATGCGATAACATGCTCCGAGCCCGCTTAAGTAAAGTTCTATTCTTCCGTTCTGCCACGCCATTCTGCTGTGGTGTCCCAGGTACTGTGCGGTGTCTAATAATACCTTCTCTTTCACAGAACTCGGTAAAATCTTTATCACAGAACTCCATGCCGTTATCGGTTTTTAGGCACTTGATCTGTTTATCTTATTATTTCTCAATCAATGCCTTAAATTTCTTGAACCGATCAAACACATCAGATTTGTGCTTTAAAAAGTATACCCATACTTTCCTTGAATAATCGTCGATAAATGTGAGCATATAACGGGCACCTCCTTTGGAAGGAATCGGAGACGGGCCCCAGACATCTGAATGAATATACTCAACCGGTTGCTTGGTCGAATGAATACCTGTAGTAAATTTAATCATGCGTTACTTTCCAAAGATACAGTGCTCACATAAGTCTAACTTACTTGTCTTCTGACCCTTTAACTACCCCCTATCACTCAGCATTGTCATACCTGCCTCACTCATATGCCCAAAACGCATATGCCATAAACGATTTAAATCAAAATCTGACTCACCTGATGAAACTGCGGCAGCTCCTGTCACGGTCTCTCCCAGTAGATGATAGAAAGAACTCATTTTCTTCCCTTTCATCACTGTCATGGCACCTCGAGAAATCTTCAGTATTCCACCTTCAGCGGTGTACACCCGATATCATCGAGTGTTCCTAGAGAAATAAGGTTCTTCTTGAGCTCCGATACATGCCTCACGTCTGTCAATGTGCGAACCACACCATCATGCATCTGAATCCAAACTGTCCATATCCCAACAACCTTGCAAGCTGCATTATTTCCCAACAGAACTCTACCACCATCTGCAGTTTGGTAAGTACTAAACCAGCTCCTATGAGGCGTCATATGATAAGAACACCCCGAATCTAGCACCCATTCGTCTCCTGACGAACCTGTAGTCACGCACAAAATAGCTTCTGCATCATTAGTGCTCTTCTCGGCAATGTTCGCGACACTAACTGTGGCCTTCTGCTTATCACCTCTGTTTCTCAGCTTAGGACAATCTATTCTGATGTGCCCCTCCTCGTGACATTCCAAGCACCTCGCGCGTCCCTTGGATTTTCTATGACGTGATTTAGACCTACTTTTACCTCTGCTGCTGCTGGACCCCCGCTGTTGCTCTCTACCCCGAATCACTAGTCCATGCGCTACATCCTGCGCCAGACTGTCATATCGTAACTATCGCTGCCACTCTTTAGAAAACAAGGTGGACTTTACCTCTTCTGAGGTAATCGTAGTACGCCCCTGCAATAGAGAATCAGTAAAATGCTCCCATGACTCTAGTAAAGAAGCCAACAACATCATGCCCTGCTCTTCATCTTCAAGAGTCTTACCGACATTCTTCAGATCCATCATGAGTTTATTAAATTCGTCTAGGTGGGTTCTGATAGACGTACCTTCAGTATATTTGAACTGGAACATCTTCTTCAATATGTACAAGCGATTGTTCAAACCCTTCTTTACATAGAGCGACTGAAGCTTTGCCCACAATGCTGCGGTATCCTTTTCTTCGCCTACCTCTATCAACACTTCATCCAATAAATTCAATAGGATTACACTCCTAGCCTTCCTAATCAATACTTCTTTATCAGCATCTTTCATCGATTCGGGCAACTTAGCCTTGCCCTCCAATGCTTCTGCCAAACCTTGAGTTATCAATAACGCCTTCATCTTGAGGTTCATAACCCAAAATTGTTCCTCCCGTTAAATTTCTCAATTTCAGCTTTCACCCCAGACATAATTGCAACAATAGAATTTCCAGATAATAATCAGACAAGCAAAAGCCCCAAATCACAATCCAAAAATCTAACCTAGCTCTGATACCAATTGTTGTAATTCTAACGCGAAAACTACCAGGATCTTGCAAGTACGTTAACGCAAAAGCCCAGAAATAATAACGATGAATAATAAAGAGCACCAGATATAACGTGGTTCGGTCCGAATGTCGGTACCTACATCCCCGGGGAGAGCCAGCAAGAACAATTCACTATAATCAGATAATCAGATTTACAATCGCTCAATACGCTCGTGTTTCCCGCACCTAGATTATACTCAAACCCAGTGTTTATAAACAGACAACTCTCAATTGAATATAAAATAAAACTAAAATAAACTCACGAACGAAGCGTAAATCTCGACCGTACTGCTCCTCTTCTTTTCGTGCGGCTGTGTCTTGGAACGAGCAAAGAAGAGAGTCTGCCAAGTCTTCTTTTTTTGGATCTCTATATCACTCGCGGCTATTGCAGGATGCAGACAAGGAAAAAAAACCCTTACTCTTTTGTTTCCTTTCTTGGACCAAATATCTACCCAAATAATATATAATATTTGAGTCACATCTTTTGTCTTTTAATGCAAATATCAAATCTGCAATTAAAACTCGTCCAAAACATGCCACAATTGTTTCGGTCAAATATTGAATATTTAAATCAAAATATATATTTGCGGACCATTTAAACTCGAGACATATTTAACATATGGGGTGGTGTAGCAAGCAGAGGACTCCGCCGTAACACTTTTTTCTTGAAGTTCTCTCCAGACCAAAACCACTACTTCTTTTCCGTGGAGAACCATAATTCTCGTTTTTGTCGCTCTGAATCAACCATTGTCGATGAAGACCCGAGGAAGAGAGATGTGCGTCTTCCACTTCGTGGCCCTGAATCTTTCAATTGTGTGCGGCTCCTAAACATGAAAGCAAAACAAGGAAGCGCCCAGATGGAGGAAAAATTAATGTTACAAATAACCAATTAACCATGCTAGAGGAAAAAAGAAGTTGGCTTTGAAGACTCCATGATCTCCGCCAGGAGCCAAATTTAGATTGCCCTTGTATGCTCAGAACGATGAACGACGCCTCCCCCCAAAATCTGCCGTATGTTCTAATTATGTGTGGCCTCCTCAAGCAAAAATCCGAATTTATCGACTCTATCCCCCTTTAAAATTCGGCCAGTGATAACAAGTTTGATAATGGCCGAAAATGAACTGTGTGATGGGGCTCTTCTTACTTTTTCCCAGTTAATGCTAAACTGAAAGCCTCACTGAGTAATGAACTGAAATAATTTTGAAATTAAGCTTATTTGGCCCACACAAAATTCGGCACACCCCTCTATGTTTGATCAAAAATTTCAAATTGATTTTGATCCCATAGCCCATCAAATTAAGCTCAATCGACTCATCTAATGTAATGACTGAAATTATTTATGCAATGCATGAGGATTATTTTTTGTGAAAGTTATGACTAACTCTCATTTTATGCTTAAATGAATGATTTTTGAAAAAAATAAAATAAAATTTAGGTCTCTACAGTAGGCTTAGTACGGTTGATTGTAATATTCTCGTGTCGTCCATTACTGCTCGAGCTCGATCTTGATCCCAAAGATTTCTCTCTTTTGCTGGCCGGCTTTAACTTATTAAGTCAATCTTGCATGCTATGCATGTTTATTGGGCCATTGATTCGCACTTCCGATGTCAATTTTGTCTCGCATTGAGCATATCTCAAGACAGTTCCTATGGAAGGAACCGAACTTGGGAGCGGGTGGACCAAAGGTCGCTTGGGCCGATGTTTGCTTCCCTAAGGAGGAGGGTAGACTGGGAATCCGTAGACTTATTGACTGTAATAGGACCGCAATATTCAAGCATATTTGGGTCTTATTCACAGACAAAGAGTCTTTATGGTGCAAATGAATCCACTCTACTTTTCTTAAGAACAAATATTTTTGGGTGGTGTCCCGACCTACCTTCAGTTTTTGGACATGGAAGAAGATCTTTGATCTTCATGCGGATCTTTATTTGAGCTTTACATGGAGGATTGGGAATGGTTGATCTGTTTCATTATGGTTTGATGCTTGGCATCCTCGAGGCCCGCTCTACAAGCTATTCTCAGATCCTGATATTTATCGCTCCCGTATCGCTCGTGACATTTCGGTTCACACCTTCTTCTCTTCGGTATGGCAACCTTCGGCTTTCCTTACTGCTTTCAATACTTGGTTGGATGCTCCCCCGGCCTTTGTGGAAGCGAACGAAGACCATCTTGTTTGGCAAGGGCATTCTTCTGGCTCCTTCTCCATGTCATCGACTTGGGTCTATATTATACCCAAGGGCAACGCGTCTTTTGACACTCCTTTGTTTGGGACCGAACCTTTGCACCTAGGCATGGTTTTCTCTTTTGGCTAGCCGCACTCAATCGTCTCCCCACGTAGGTGTTTCCACTTTCTTTTCATAGAATTTTGAATGGTGCTTGCGCTTTTTGTCATTGTAGACCCTATTTCACAGATCATTTATTCTTTGGATGTCTTGTCACAGGCTCTCTAGCGCTCTTTTGGGCCATCAAGTGCAACTTGGCTTAGCAAAATAGGTCTTGACAAGATACTATTCGTTGGGCCATGCATCTTTTTGGCAGCCGTTCCTTCCCCATCGATTAGCAAGATTCTCCTTTGGTGGCGTTTGTCACATAATTTGGATTGAGAGAAATCACATCCTCTTCAGAAACAAGACATTGGTTGTGCCGACCCTCATATAGTATCTTCTTAAGATTGTTAGGGACAAGGGCCTCACCTTCCTTCATATTGAAGACAATCCACACAATAGGCGATTGCAAAAGAGTTGGGGATACCTCCACTTCCATATTTGAGGATCGGCCTGGTGTTAACTAGCCTTTCTTCTTTGCGTTCTTTGCTGTTCTGGTTTTCCTTTAGCCACCTGTCTGGCTCTGCTGTTTTGTTATTTGCCGTGTGGCCTATTGGTTCATATTTTTTGGCCGATGGGTCTGCCATTAGTTTGGCTGTTGTTTAGACCGCCTTGTATGTGCTTTGCCTTTAATGTATCTTGCAAACCGCTACACCTTTGCATCTTTATAACATGTCTAAGTGTCGTGAGGGGCTCAAGATTTTTGTGTTCGGTCCTTTCTATGTAGTTGGCGCTTTGAAAAGTGGAAAGTTATATGCATACTTACTTTACCCAAAAAATACAATATTTGTACCAGGTGGTCTCCACATTTTGGTATATACAGCGAATGATACACTTTTATTCTTTGTTTTCGTACCGATCAAATCATATAATATGGTCCCTAACCGTATAATACAATTTGTGTAACAAATTCCGTGTCCTTAAAGAAAGCTATCATATTTGAAACCACGGAGGCCTCACAGCAGACAAAATCAACTTTGGCTTGCCAACCTTGGGTACAATTTGTGGGTCATATATCCTGATATACCACTGCACTTGCGGTTATCCAAGGAAGGAGAAGTCTGGTGGAAGCAACTAATCGATGTGATCACGACTGGGGAAACAAAAGAGTGGGGGGACTCGCTGATCATTTCAATGCTGATCGTATTCAACCTTGTTAGGAGGGGAGTTGGTATACACACAGTTGGCACCGGCAAAAAAATCCATTAGTTTATGTGTGATCAAAGAAGTTCAAACCACAAAAAAAAATTCCTAAAAAAGTCATAAATCTATTGTATTTGTGTCAGTTCAACCCTAAACCTTTTAATTTAGTCATTTTAGTCCGAAACCTTATGACAACTTGCCAATTTAATCCATCCGATCAATTTTCATTGAAAATCACCAAATTGGATGCTGGCCATTCTAAGTGGTATTGCTGACGCTGATTTGAACAATTTAAAAAAATTATTTTCTTTTCTCTCTTTCCTTTTTTACTTTTATTGTGACAGGCGATAGCTCGGCGACCCCCATCATCCACTGCACAAGGGCTTGCAAGTCCTCGTTGGCCAGTGGCTGGCAAGAGCTGCCTCATTTGAATTGGGTGAGGTTGATGCTAACCCAGCCCTCGCAGCCATTATCAGAGATCAGCCACCGACAGAAAGGAAAGGAAAAAACAAAAAGAAGAAGGAAATTCAGAAAAATTTTTGAAATTTATTCATGTCAATGTCGGCTGCACCACAGGACAGCTGATGTTGGCTTGACTACTAAATTAGCGATTTTTGATTTAAAAAAATAATTGAAATAACTACATTTGCAAATCATTAAAAGATTTAAGATCGAATTGGTACAATTAAAAAGTTCGTGACTAAATTAACGAAAATACAATAGGTTTAGGACTTTTGTGGTGATTTTCCCCGAAACCATGCATATGACCCGAAACTTTTACATGGGCAACTTGCAGATTTTAAAAGACTAGAACGTTGAAGTGATATGTCTTTTAAACAGGAAGATGAAGTTTTCTTCACCGGCCATATGGAGTCACGATACCCATCCAGTCATCTTCTCGGGATGCCCTAGTGTAACACCCCCACAGAGTCGCCCTCAACATTTTTAAACTGATATTGCACCGCCGGTTTTTTGAACCAGCCATCTCAGTTGAGGTCACTCTTTAACTAATGCACTAGCAACTCCACGTACATGGAATCAACCCGGCAAAGTCAACTCAAAACTCTCTTGACCATGATCGGCTTTTTCTTGCTTCGTGATCTCAACTTGCTTCACCAGCTTCTTAGCAGAAAACATTGATATAACTGCTGACCCTGAAAGAAAGGGAAACCCTAACCGTTTTGTTCTGCCTTTGTGTTCCCTATATAAAGGATGAAAATATGCGTGAATATGCATGCTTCATTTTGAGAGAGAGGGAGAGAGAGAGAGAGAGAGATGAATAATATGAGCTTAGTGCTGGTCATCGCCATGGTTGTCTTCTTTGGGCACATGGGAGATACAGAAGGAGGGGACTTGAGGAAGAATTTCTACAAGGATTCTTGTCCTCTCGCTGAGGAAATTGTGAAGAACATCACGTGGAATCATGTCGCTAGCAACTCGTCTTTGCCCGCCAAGTTCTTGAGGATGCATTTCCATGATTGCTTCGTCAGGGTACGTATGTAGATACACAGTATATTATTCATGCATTTGAATAGATTAATCCCGGCGCCACGCTTGTGCTGGGACTCTCTCACTAGGCAATGAGCAATATCTTCAGTATTAGACATTTTAATTTTGTCAATTCGGTCCTAAACATTTCAATATTTTGCAAATTGAGTCTATTTGGTCAATTTTGGACGACAACTGCTAACGTTGATATTTTTTAATAATATTTTTTCAATTTTTTTATTTTACTTTAATTGTCTTGTCTTGTCTTTTCTTTTCTTTTCTTTTGGGAAGTCGCCGGCGAGAAAAGAAAAGAAAAATAAAAATAAAAATTCTAAAAGATAATAAAATATCATTAAAAATCATTTATGTCAGTGCTGAGTATGCCACGCAGAATGTCAGCCATCCACCTCCCGATTTGTAGTCAAAATTGGCATGATTGACCCAATTAGCAAAACATAAAAAGGATTAGGATTGAATTGCTCAAGTTAAAAAGTTTACAACTAAATTGATAAAAATATTAGTAATTTTCGAACTTTTTGTTAATTTTCCCAAAGATCTCTCTCCATCTACAAATAAGATGATGACGCATAATATGCACTTGACTGGCGTGAGCCAAACAAATTATACGGGACTAAGTTAAGACCCGATGAAACTTGCCTTGTTCCAAGGACGCATGCGCGCGCTCGCACAAGAACTACCTTATTTTGATCTAGTGTCCTATACATACACACACACGGGGGAGTCTTGCGCATGAAATATTCAATTTTGTGCATACACGAGGGTCGCGCTATGTCTAGATTGCACCGAGAACGGAAATTCATCAGAAGAATCATTTCATTGTCCCACATCGTTCGCACAAGCTAATAGTAAATCAACGCTGACGTCCATGGTAGTAGAAGGAGAGTTTCACGCGGTAATATTTCCATAGGTGTTTTGATTACATCGCTCATGTGTGTAGGGTTGCGATGGCTCGATTTTGATAGACTCGACAGCGAACAATGTGGCGGAGAAGGCGGCTGTTCCGAATCTGTCGCTAGCTGGGTTCGACATAATAGATGAGATCAAGGAAAAGCTAGAGGAAACATGCCCTGGTGTCGTCTCTTGTGCCGACATCGTAGCTTTAGCTGCTAGAGACGGGGTCTCTTTCCAAGTAAGACTTCCGGGATGATGAAAATTCTTGGACCATTATTATGAGTTTGTTCAACACTTTAGAAAAATTTTCAATAATAATAAAGAAAACTATCATGAGTTTCAATATTAATAAAGAAAACTATCATGACTTTCATTAATTTTAACTTTTTAGTGCATCTCAAGTTATTGCGCCAATTAATTGTGATTTGCAGTTCAAGAAGTCAATGTGGGAGGTGTTGACCGGAAGAAGAGATGGAAGCATCTCACGTGAATCAGAAGCACTGTCCAATATTCCTTCCCCATTTTTCAACTTTACAACTCTCAAGCAATCTTTTGCCAACAAGAGCCTCACTGTTCATGACCTTGTTGTTTTATCAGGTAAATTGAGGACAAACGAATCACGTTTCCTATGGTCAAAATTAGCCATGTTGTCTTGGGGTAGGTCCTTTTGTCTAGTAAGTCAATTTTCTACTCTAGGATGCCTTTTTTTTTTTGTTTTTGTGAATTCTTTTTCGTAAGAATACACAACAATTGCACTAGGTTGTCTCTCTCAAAAACATATATTGGAATACCTTCTTCTTCTTTTTTCAAAACAAAACAAAGTGCGAAATTTTATCCGAATTCTTTTGTTCAGGTGTGATGGAGGATAATTGCAAACAATTATTTTTATCTAGCTGCTTAACAAATGTGATTGCTATCGTTATGGTACCGTGTTATTGCCAATTAGTAATGGCGTAAGTTGGACCACACATTCTAAATGGGCAGCCAGAGTACAATATTTGTGGGCAAACATTAGTTTCAAAATTTCATCTTTATGTGGATTGCATATATGTTTTGGTTTTATAATGAGAGATACATAAGTGGGTGACATTATTCAGCAAAAAAAAAAATGCTATCGAATATTCCATAGTAATTTTTAAGTAGCTATTGCCAATTTATATATATTTAGGAATTGACAAATATGGAAAGTAAATATCTGGTCATGAATGATATAAATTGTGAGTTTTCAATTCTTTTATCATTTTCTTATTACCAAAAGACTAAACTCTTTTATCAATATATCAAAAAACAGGTAGTCTCTCTTTCCGAAGAAGAAAGCATGTCGGTCTCTTTTTAACTTTCATCACATTCTAGTAAATGGTACTTTTTTTCCGGTCGAAAAGCAAATGGTACTTGAACATCGTATTTAGTTGTTTATCAAAAAATTAATCCTTCTCCAAACAGGTATGCCCAAACCGTTTTTTTTTTTTTTAGTTTGTGTTGTATACGCGGTTCCTTTTTTAGTATTGGGATTGATAAAAATGTATTACAAGAAAAGTCAAAACAAATGCAATTAAAGATTGATATAATAAGAAAGATCAACTGAAATGGAATATCATAAATAGATCAAATAAATGTCATTTTTAGCTGAATGGCGGTCAATAATCGTAGTGAGAAAATAATGACCTGTATGTTTTACAATAAAAAAAAATGTCATAAATGTCGAAGATATATTCTTAATATTAAATGGAAAAATCATAAGTGATGTGTGTGTGTGTGTGCATTATGATGTTTATTTTTTTTCAAAAGTTTTCAAGTACACGACTTGAAACAAGAGTCAACTTTTGATCTTTATAAGAAAAGTAATATTAAAAAGGTAAGAGTCAATCTCATATGCTTAGAATGCGCTACGGACTAAGATCCATGGTTCAACAGGTGGGTCATCAAATGGGCAAAGTAAACACTAATCAAAATAAGAAGAAAAATTAAATTAGTTTATTAATTGATTAAGTATACTACATATCCGGGTCATCAGGTGGGCACACCATTGGGGTCGGGCACTGCAACTTCTTCAGCAACAGGCTCTACAACTTCACAGGCAAAGGAGACCAAGACCCTTCCCTCAACCCAACCTACGCCTCTCAACTGAAGGCCCAATGCAAGACGCTCTCCGATAACACCACCACCGTCGGGATGGACCCCGGAAGCTTCCTCTCCTTCGACAGCCACTACTATGTGGCCTTAGAGCAACACGAAGGCCTCTTCCAATCTGACGCCGCGCTCTTGACCAACGAGGAGTCGAGCAAGATCGTCAAGGAGTTGCTAGACCAAGAGGGTTTTTTCACCGAGTTCGCCCAGTCAATGAAGCGGATGGGCGCTGTCCAAGTGCTCACCGGGAGCAATGGCGAGATCCGGAAGAAATGTAATGTGATTAATTAGAAGTGTTGTGAGAAATTTGGGTTAATCTGGTGTGAGTTTTTATAGTTTCTTGAGAATAATGGAGAACGTTCAGCCACATATCTTAAATTTAGCAAGAGGGGCAGCCAGGAGTTCAAGCATGGTCCTTTTTGTCTTATTTCAGCCAATCTTTCTGCTTAAAAAATCTCACTTAGTTTTGGTGCAAATAATTTTGCAAACCTTACTTTAAACCAAAAAACAAATACCATACCCATCTCACATCGATAGTGCTACTATAAAAGAACTCCCCCCGCCCAAAAAATTTTAAAAAAATTATTTTTTGTGTCTATCAAACTTTGTAATTATGTAGATCTAATATATAGATGTGATGTTATAATTTTTATGTTAACAGTAATGAGCTAAAGCTACTAGAAGCAGTTCTTATCCATGGTTCCTAAACATGTTAGGTTAGTTTCCCAACTAAATAGGCTAATTAAAGCATGCCTACCGTAATCAATCACGTCGAAATGATCAATTTGAACATAGCACATTTAACACTCAGCAAAAATGCGCCACAAGGATGTTTTATCTCGTTAAATAATAGTGGCTGGTCACTCCAACCAGTAAGTGATCCGCTGTTCATGACATGTTTGAGATCATATTATATTTGTAAAAAATTCTCCAAGCACAAAAATCATGACATTTATCAGAATACTGCATAAAATCGTGTTAGTTTGTGAAAAACGGATATGCTTGCATTAGTGGCGTACGGCAAACATTAATGTGTTTTCTCCAGATATTTCCAAAAAGGTAACTAGTTTTCAAATTTTGTGGAAAAATAAAAGGACGAAAATATCACTCGCAAATTGTTTGCACCAGTCGCTACATAACAAACGAATAAAATGACTTTTCAGAGAGATTACAATCAAAAGACAAGGTTTGTAGCACCAAAACCGAGCAAATAAAATAAAAGTGTACCTGTAGCAACATAATTTGGGGGAAAGCTGCCAGCCTGACAGTATTATCAGTTATATCTGACCACACAATCTATCAATCAACAAGTGTTTTATGTGAAACACATAGTGATGGTGTGTGGATTTACGGTTGATATTATATTGTTAATGATAGTACTATCATAAAAGAATTTCTCAATTAACAGTGGAAGCTGGGCCAATAAAATCCAGGTTTCTTTGAATACTTTGTGGTTGAGAACGGGCTGTCACTTTCATTGGGATCACGGACCATCACTTAATTCTCTATATATCTCTCTCTCTCTGGTCGAAAAGAATATATTTATTTCACCTGAAAAGAAGATACATAACTTCGGGACAAAACCAATCACAAAGAGTTACAGTTCAGTGCAAATCTGAAAAAATAAATCAACTTAACACAGCCTGCAGAAACTCATTCATTCCACAAGAACGGATTTTTCACAGTATCATAGCACAACCGGTAATCAATCACCGAAGCTTGCATCATCAATGATGAGCAAACGTTGAGATTTTTCTCTTTAATAGTTACGGCATTGCCAAAGGCGGTGCACACCTAGGCTCGGTGTCCTAAGCACCATCACCATGTAGAGATAACAACAACACATTTTTTTTTTTTTATCATGCAACACAAATAGGTTGAAAGAGCACAAATAAGGACTTGTATCCCAAATATATTTCGAGATCGGGATAAATGAGCTCCAAATCTAGATATAACTCTAACTTGAGGGAGTGAAGTCGCAAAATAGATACTGGTTGATTACAAAATCAGATAAACCCACCATTGAACCAGCAGGGGAGAAGTTTCGAAGACTTTGAGAGTGCTCGACTTTGAGGAGCAAGCATCTAGAGCCAAAACTAGCAAGCAGATTGGAAAAACCAAAATTCATAATAAATATTTTTGGTGTTAAATATGCGAGCGGACTTTTTTCGACAAAAGTAGTTAAAAGCGCACGCCGGAGCATGAGCAGTGGCAAAGTTGTGAATCGAGGATAAAAAGTTTGGCGCAGTGATCCATTTGAACTTGACACTATAGTTGGGAGCGGCTAGTTTAATTAGACCGTTGGTCATATATTTAATTGAGTAATGGAGTGCAAAAGCGGCCCGATGCGAACTTGTCTCACGGCTAAACCGCGAAGGACATTGTGATGGTTCCTCAAGCTACTACACCCTCAGCTCGGTTCTTACCAGCCGCCCAGCTCTCTCTCTCTATTTCCCCAAAGGTGGTTTTTGTTCGCGGCATCAAACAGGAAGACGAAGCTCGGCGCGGCGACGGTTCCTTGGGTTGTTCTTCGTGCAATATCGAGGCGAGTGTCTCTTCTAACTAACTTCTCAACTGGATATGTGTATCGGTTGATTCGGGCGTGATAGGGCTGTTGGGTTGAGATTCAAGTGTGTGTGTGTGTTTTTTTATTGGGAATATCTGCATGAAATGGACCTTTGATATGATCAGTGCAAAGTTTCCAAATTGACTGGAAAGATTTTATGTGGACATTATACAAACTTGGATACACTAAGGAGTTAGTCTGTTGGAACTACATCACCCTCATATCTGAAGTGTCTTGAGTAATAGATAAAGCGTACCGCGTGAATATCAGTACAGTACTAAAGGCAAAATATAAGCATAAAGCTTGGAGGCCAAGGCTAAAGAGAGGGGCAAGCTTTCATTCTCCACTTTCGCATCCTTCCTCTCCTTGTTCACTTAAGATCGTCCCTTTGTAGTTTACTCATATCACTTGTAATCCTTCCATACCACTACTAATATTCTCATTTCTCTTGTAATCTTTCCATTAAAATGGGATCACATCATCTTGTAACTTTCCTAATTAAATCAAAGATTACCGACTAAATCATAGTTGATTTGATCATTTTTCATTAATAATAGTCATGTTTATTTAATTATTAGTGGGATCATCCTTGAGCGCGGATTACCGCCCTTAGAAAAGATCACATTATTTTTTAAGATTGTTTTGTCTTTAAATGCTCACACCCTACTTGAGCGTAGTTTACTACCCTTGTGGTTTAAAGTTTAAATAACAACATCCCTCTTGAGCGAGGTGCATCCCTCTTATTAGAAGTGAGCAAATCAAATCGCCTGGACTAGACTGAGACCGATTGTCCGATTCCCGATTCTAGAGGAAGCGGTCCGTTTCCCTGTTCTAGGGTCCTATAGAACCGGACCACTCAAACCAAACCGATCGAATTTTTTTATTATTTTTATTTTAAGTTCGATGCATATTATCAAGAGAAGACTGGAACCTGAGAAGGCCATCGTTGGAAGAAGATGTGCTTGGAAATTGACTCCATTATTTCCAAAGATCTTACCAATGAGAAGGCCATTGCATAAATCCAAAAGGATGGTAAAGATTTGACCTTTGCCTACTTACATTTAGTGATGAAAACTTATGCCTTCTTTGGCCCAAAATCGAAAAGAAAATACTTAACTAGTTCTATCCGTATAGACACATTAATGTCTTCATCGCCAACTAAGGCAAAAACAAATGAAAGAAATATGAATCACGGACTTCACATTTACAGCATCGATCTCTTGTCGTCTTGCCACGTTCTGAAGCATTCCCTTCATGACAAACACAGCATGATTGATGACTGCATCCACCATCCTTCATTCCACTTTGGACGCGGTGGCCATTGCGGCATCAAAGAAGCTTCAGCTGCTCCATGAAGAGTGGAAGCTTTTCTCTTCCTCTTTTTGTATATTTTCATAGCAGACTTATATATTCCAGTAGTTAGGTTCATCAAAGAACTTGACATGCACGCAAATCTTCCCCTTCTCCAAATCCAACTTGACTCGTGTCACCAATCAATGCCCCGGGCTATCTTGAGGCCTCTTGCAATATTGTCAAATGTGTATAATTCCTTGGAATCGCTCAGGAATCGGACCGGACCAACGGTCCGGTCTGTGGTTCCGAAAAATTGGGAATCAAAACTATCGGTCCGGCTCCCGATTCTTGAAAGGAAGCGGACCGGACCGGGAGCCGATCACCTTACCTCTCATGGATGGTTCTTCTTTTTTGCATTATTTTATTGATCACTCTATATTTGATTTTGCCGTTTTTATTATTCTTACCATACGTGATTTTATATAATCATTTAATAAATAATTATTTAATAAAATATAAACCACTCTTCTCGTTCTTATTTCTTTTCTTTATATAGAACCCATATCCATGGGGCAGCTTGGTATTATTTATATATATATATGGGAATTTATAATTGGATGATATAATTTGAAGTATGTGTTTACTAAATTGTATATATCACCAGATTACAAGATTACCAAATCGTTAGATTACCTACAGAAAACTGAAGGAGCACATGTATAAACATGGCCATTTGGAACCGTGGGCCCGGAACCGGCCCGTTGACCAGACTTGCGTGTGACATTTCGAATTTCCGCCCCCTCGAAACATGAAATATGAAATGAAATCTCAAAATTGAAAAATGAAAAATAAAGATTCCAACGTTCTAATCGAATTGGACGTCGCCTCATCAAAGGTAATTCAAATTGGAAGAATGACGTTTCAGACAGCGAAAGCAAAATTACCATTTTACCCCTCAAGGATTGGCCTTGTCTTAGCAAATGAAGAAGGGCAATTTAGTCATTTCATTTCCCTAGAGCTGCCGAAAATGAGAAGGTGTCGTGGTCAATGGAAGCCAATGAGAGTCAAGACATTGCTAGATGAAGACAAGTGGCATAATGAAGATGGAGACAAGTGGTATTATGTGATTGGTTGGCATTAAGCGAGCAACTTTTAACCTACCATTCAAGCATTTGACCAAGTGAATTATTGGTGGAATACTCTCTCTCCTTCTCATCTGGCCAGCCATCCCTTTTTCTCTTCACTTTCTCCATTTTCTTCTTTTTCCTCTTCTCTCTCTTGTCGACCAGCCCGTCACTCTGTCCCGACTGCTTCACTGTTCCGGCCATAACTTCTTCACCCCTCATCTGATTAAGGCGTACCACCTACCATTGGAAAGCTTATTGTCTTGCCACTCCAACAAGGTATTATGGATCCAAATCCACCCATCCGTTTGTCCTGTAGAGCCGTTTGAAGGAGCAAAGGTCAGGCTGGTTAGTTTTAAATCCGAGAGCTCCAAGCCGACCAGTCCCGACCGTCTCACTATTCCGATCGTATCTTCTTCATCCGATATCGGATCGAGGTAAAAACACCGCCAAATGAAAGCTTATTGTCTTATCTTTTCATAGACATATTATAAGCTCAATTTGACTGGTATATTTTCCCTTAGCTCGATTTGAGTGGACAAAAGTCCAAACGAGGCAGATTCTGACCGAGTTGGGGGATTGTCTTCGTTTGGCCACTTCAAGACTTCAAACTGTTTCAAATTTCCAGTGAGGTCTTCTACACTTATAGTATTAAAGTTTGATGAGCTATGGTAAAAATTTTGGAGGAATTTGATGGAGTTTTGACCCTAAATGGGTCTTGTGTTTGAAAGGTAAAACTGACCGTTGGAGGACCCGAAGGAACTAGCGTCATTCAAGAACTTTCCGACGTCGCCTTGGCTCCAAATTTTCAGTAAGGCTCCCCCCTTAGAACTACATGTTAGCAAGTAGATTAGTGGTAAATTCAGGATTTAAACTAGTTTAAGTTGGGGTATGCACAGAACCGGGCCTGCTTCGGTTCTGAGCATACCGGTTCTGTGGGTGGCTATTGGTGTTGAAGTTGAGCTCCAAATTTATCGTTGAGAAGTGTGAGGATGTTAATTGATAGGTCCATGAGGTGTATGTTTAATGGGGTGATGATTTGAGCAAGAAAATTAATGATTGGATGAAATTTCCTTAGGTTGCGCGGCAGACTTGATCTTGGATCATTAGAACCAAACCCTTGAGATGCTTGGAAGAAGAATTGTGTTGCATTAAGCTTGAGGTAAGGGGATTCTAAACCTTTGATAGGAGGATTGGACTCGATTGGGTGGTATGAGTATGAATTTGATCGGTTCTTGGGAGATTATACCGTGATTGTCCAATGTACGTCCTAGAAAGACATAGATGACTTGAATGTATGACAATGCTCGTGCCTTGATTGATTGTTACATTTGAATGCCGAATTTAATTATTTCGCATGCCATTAATGTGTTGCTCGTTGCTTGAGTTTGCAATTGATTGTGTACTATGAACTGAAATGAGCATTTGGCATGTCTGAGAAGTTGTGATACCCTGATGCGTTGAGACGCGGGTTGTTCGACTGGATACCGTAAGGCGCTAAGGCGCGCGGTTTGAATTGAATGGCACCCTGAGGCATATGAGACGCGAGGTTAAAATGGCCAATGTCCTGATGCGTTGAAACGCAGGACAGAGTTGAGGTTTGTCGACACAGGCCTGGAGTGAAATTGAAAACTTGATGCGTTTATGCGGGTTTGTCAATGAGACGGTCTGATGCGTTTACGCGAACCGAGCCTGAAGCGTTCTAAACATGGCCATGAAAGTGAGGCAGACTGGAAGAGTGGAAGTTGTGATTTGACATGGCAACGTGTGTTTAATCCTAATGATGTGAAATAATGCCATGACTGCATGCTTGACATTAGTATGTTATTTATTGACGGTTGAATACCTCATGTGATTACTTGTACAAATTATTTGTGATTGCATTTGCCTGAGTGGACAGTAAGCCTAACCTAAGGTTAGGACCTACCTTACTGAGATTTATATCACACCCCATCGTGGGATTAACTTTTTCAGATCTCAGGCGATGGAAATCCGAGCTTGCCAATGATCGGTATCTAAAGAAGTAATTATAGGAAATGGATTTACACTTTTGTGACTTTAAGGATTTCATGTTACCTTGAAGTTAGAGTTGTATTCTCTAAACCTGTAGTCGGCGTTTATAAGAAGACATTCCCTATGTCCTAAGTCATCTTAAGATTGAACTGAATGGAGAAGTTTTATCGCTTTCGTATGTTTGTATCATTTAGAAGTTTTTAAATGGTTGGCCAACGGATCCTGGGTACCACCGAGACAAGACGGCCGTGGTGGGATTTTGCGTGCCTAACGGGTTTGGGACGTGACATCCCCGTTTAAGTGGCATCAGAGCAAGGTCAGCTCGATCCAATGTGATTGAGACTTGGAGTGATAAGAAGCGATGACTTGAGGACAATTAGGTAGTGAGACCTTGAGGGATAATCATGGATTGCTGAATCTTGAGGACTATAGGCTTGAACTTGTGTAGTTTTCTAATGGTCCTGCCGATTTAAGGGATGATCTTGAATGATATTATGAATAAGGCTCACAAGGAAGTGAATAAAAATTGAGGAGACATAAGCTTGGATTTGAGGTTGCTAGAGAATAACTTATGAATGAAGGGGATTGGGTTATATGATTGTGATTGTGGTTTATTAATGACCCAACTTGGGGAGTATGAGTTATAAAGATACAGCTGGTATTGGTGGATTCAAGCTTGAATTGCGTGATATTTTGATGGTTTAGCTATCAATTGCTATTGTCAGCCTTGAATGAAATGAGGTGAGGTGTACACAAGAAATATTGGATTAAAGGCCGGTTGTGATTGAATGCATATGGATTTGGCTTGGATAGCGACTAAACTTGGGATTTATGGTTGGACATAGGCAATTAATCTATGAGATGTGATGGTCATTGATGGAATTAGAAATCTTCAATGGATATGAATGGATCTGGAGATGATTATGGTATGATGAATGGCGAGGACAATCAGGACGCGCATGCGTTTGTGGCATTAAAATGAAAGTCGAGGAAGGTGTGTACATGAGCTTATCATTATTGGACTTAATAAACTGTCGCTTGGTATGGGACAAGTTGATGGGATACCTATAAACCGTCATGAAGCATGGTATGGGTCATGTGGAACGGGGCTTTCTCCGTAGATGTATGACTTGGAACAACCTGCAACGGCCAGGTCTGATGAGAGCGGGGAGTGATCGCCAGGACAGAGAGGTCCGGACAAGGAGCGGTTCTTGGCAGGCTTCTAAAATGGCAAGAGGTAGAAATGACCCAAGTCATAACTTGAAAGGGGAAGTCTAGGTATCAAGTTGAGTCCAATTGTGGTTAAGAGATGTATGGCACAAGATTGATCCTCGAAGAAGATGTTCAAAAGTTGCATGACATGTGAAATGATATCTGTGATTGGCATAATTAAAAGCTTTGTGCTTGGCGGTGGATGTCGTTTGAAAGGAAAAGTAATGTTTATGATTGGCTTGTTGGGCATGTTTTGTAATTGGCATCAACTGAAAGAGTAGACGACATGTGGAATTTATACCCATTGAACTGATGCCTGTTGAGAATGAGAAAGCATGTCGTGTTTGTGACAGAGTGGCAAATGTCTTAGACTTATAGCATGATCGATTGACTCATTGAATTGCTGCCTTGAGTACTTGCTCGGTGTTAACCTAGTTGAGCTTTGACCTAGTTGAGGCTTGCCTAGTAATTGGCTGAAGATTGAGAAGTTGTCTTGTTGAATAGTCATTGACTGATGAGAATCTAAAATCTTTGAGTAATGGACAACTAGTTGGGAGTTGTTTGGGAACCACTGTAAGGTCGATAATGATGAATGATGAGATGAGCAGCCTAAGATTGATAGACCTGAGTATATGACTTAAGTTTTTTATTCTTGGAGGAAATCATAGTGGTTCAAGTGACATGAGAACCTAATAAGGTCGAACAACCAAGATATGGTCGTAGAAGAGCATTGGGCTCGAGTATACATGGTATGGAAGATCCGAGAAATGATATGGATCATGAGAATTGAGTAAAGATGGACGATTGGAGTATGAGTACCAAAAGAGAACATGGCTCGATCTGTTAATCATACGAGACTCAAGAACTTAATGGGTCGGGGGAACTTTAAATGGAAATGAGGAAATTTGTTGGTTACGTAAACTCGAGGAGGAGGAGCCATGATTGTCTAAGTCACTATGGTGACAGATGCTATTAGTGATGAGTTAAAGTGATGGAAGTCACGAGAAAGGTAACTCTGAGTTAATATTTTCTAAATTGAATGTGTGGGAAGAACCACAAAAGTTCGGAAAAGCTTGTAAAACTATATATAAGGTTGAGAGTGACTGAGTTAGGTAGAGGGATAAGATTTTAAATCGTCTCCCTCTAGATTGGGAATCTTGATAAGGAAATCTTAGAGGTTTAGGTACACTAAAGAAAGAAAGTGACCCTGGCAGTTTTAATCTTAAGAGGCTGTTAGTAATTGGTGAAAGGTCACCAGAGGAAGGGTTTCCTCAAGGGCATGATATATGCCTGGACTACCTCTGTTAAGTTG
Organism: Rhodomyrtus tomentosa; assembly: GCA_028455895.1. Lineage (NCBI taxonomy): Eukaryota > Viridiplantae > Streptophyta > Magnoliopsida > Myrtales > Myrtaceae > Rhodomyrtus > Rhodomyrtus tomentosa. The sequence goes on along the minus strand of JAPCWY010000003.1, from coordinate 37,554,176 downwards.
TTCAATGAAAAATATACTCTTGGGATTGCTCGAGAGCAAAGGTTGTTTGGATCCGAATAATCTTGAAAGGATCCAAAGACGATCAACCAGTGTGAGACAGAGTTCTCAAGGTCATTTAAGCATATGGTAAAGGTGGTCAAGGACCCTTTGTGTCAAGCTTCGGACCCGGCGAGCGCGCGAATATCCCACCAAGCCGTTCCTTTATGAAAGTCTTCCAGTATCTTTCGGCCTACAATACATATAATCCAATTTACAAGCGAAAGCTTCAGTCATCTCCACTCTATACAATAAAACAAATGACTAGGGACAAATAGTAGTGGTTCCATTTTACAATCGCAAAATAGAATACAATCCATAAGTTCACAAAATATCTTGTACTCATTCACTTATTACTCCCAAGAATGCCAATTGTTGTACTTACTGATGCTCCATCGCCTGGAACCTAAAGAAAATATTAATCCCCAATGGGTGAGATTCACATCTCAGTAAGGTGGGTCCTAACCTTAGGCTAGGCAGACCGTCCACTCAGGCAGTCGCAAACCCCAAACATTCAAACTTGTCCAGACATATCAAGCAAATACAAATGGGGTGAGATTCACATCTCAATAAGGTGGGTCCTAACCTTAGGCTAGGCAAACCGTCCACTCAAGCAGTCGCAAACCTCAAACATTCAAACTCATCCAGACATATCAGGCAAATACAAATAGAGATGACAGCACACAGATGACAGGCATACAGCTATGGCATCATACACACTCAGATGATCATGCACTCTTGTCCCGTCACTTCACCACATCCACCATTTTCAACCTGCCTCAATCTCATGCCCGCGATTAGATCGCATCAGGCTATCCTCATGCCCGCGATTAGATCGTATCAGGCTATTCTCCACCCCGCGTCTCATACGCCTCAAGGTCTCGCCATGTCATGCTCATGCCATGATTTTCAATTCATTTCACATACAAAACAACAGGTGCAACTCAAGCACAATCCAAATACTCATGGCAAACAATTTAAGCACAAGCAGTAGCACACATAAATCCCCTATAACAACTTAGGATAGACCAAGAACATTCACCTTGGAATCTCTCTCCAATCAACCAATTTATCGCTCGACTCACTCAATCGAGTCCAATCTTCCTATCCTAAGTTTAGGATTCCCTTACCTTGAGTTTGATGCCACAAAAATTCTCTTCTTGAGCCTTCAAAGATTCGGCCTTCAATGGTCCAAGACCAATCTCACCGCATAACCAAGAAAATTCCAACCAATCCGTCAATTTCCATATCCAATTCACCAATCCATGAACCACAAACCTTCATAACATAATCCTCATCATTTTAGCATGCCTCAATCACCAATTTGAGGCTCAAAACCAACCATCATCAGCCCCCACAGATTCAGTTTGCACAGAACCGAACCGGGCTATTTTTGATTCTGTGCATACTAAGGTTTTTCAGCCCTAAAACTACTCCAAATCCACCATTTAATCACTAACCTACTTGCTAACATATATTTCTAAGGGTCTAAGAGGCTCACCGAAGATTTGGGGCCGAGTCATCGCCGAAAACCCTTTAAAAGTCGCCGGTTTCCTCAAGTCCTTAAATCGGCAGTTTTTATCTAAAAATCACAAGACCCATTTGGGGTCAAAACTCCATCAAATATATCCTAAATTTTTATCACAAATCATCCAACCTTAATACTATAAGTGTAGAAGACCTTATGGAAAATTTGGAGCAATTTGAAGTCTGGAAGATCCCGGAACAGGTCTTTTCCCAAAATCGGTCAGAATCTGACCTCCCCTGACCTTTGCCTACTCAAACAAACTTACAGGACAAACGGCTGGGCCAAACGGAGCTTATAATATGTCTCTAGAACCATAAGACAATAATCTTTTAGATGGAAATGGTTTTACCTCAATCCTTTTTCGGACGACAAAGATATGGCCGCAATAGTGGGATGGTCGGGACTGGTCGACTGGGAGCTCTCGGATTCAAAACTGACCGCCTGACCTTTGCTCCTTCAAACGGCTCTACGGGACAAACGGAGGGGTGGATTTGGACCCATAATACCTTGTTAGAACGACAAGACAATAATCTTTCTATTGCAGGTGGTTTTACCTCAATCGACCATTGGACGAAAAAGTTATGGCCAGTTTAGTGAAGCAGCCGATACAGGGCAAGAGCTTGGCGATGAAGGAGAAGAAGAGGAAGAAGAAGATGAAATGGCAGATGGAGAAGGTGATGATCAGCCAAGTGAGGGGGAGAGAGAGAGAGAGAGGGGTATATGAAATTTCAAATGTCAACTTGTGTGGAATGGTAGGTAAAAAGTGTACATATCAACTTATGGCTCAATCTCTTGACACTTGTCCAAGGTGTCATTCAAAGTGCATCCAATGGCCATGGTTTTTCCACATTTTCGACAACCTTGGGTGGGATTTAAGACCAAAATGCCCTTGTCCAAAAAGTTGGAAATATTTTACCTGTCGCCATTGGGGTATGATTCTCCGGCTTAGTAAAAACGGGAAGTTAGATAATTTGATCTATTGTCATTTAAATCTGATGCGTTATCTTCATAAGCCACTTTCAGATTTGAGAGCATCAAATTTTTCTTGATTGATCTTGATTGTTATCTTGATATTATCTTGGTTGATATTATTTTATTTGAATTTCATAAAAAAAATCCTAAAAGATTTTAGTAAGATATGGTTTTCTAGAAGCTGTATCTAATTAAAACTTTTAGGAATATAAAGTTTCTTGAAAACTTTATTGCATTGAAGAAATTGGAATAAAAACTAAGATAATCAATCAAGCTTACATTTAAGAGTCACGAAGATTCCAAAAAAAATGCCAAAAGAATTCTGCTCATTTCTTGCATTTGTCTCATGCATATCTATATCTTTGCATATTTTTCGACTATCACATATCTTACTTTGCATTTATATATATATATATATATATATATATATATATAATCGTTGTCATATCATGCATATCTCATGCATCTTTTATTGTAAAAAATATTAAAAGATAAGATAAAAAAATCCATCCGTTCATGATCTTGCATTGTCTCATGTCATTTATATTTTCGAGCACCATTTAGTCTCTCATCCATCTTTTTTTGAAAATCATGCATATTATATCATAGCATTCACATGTCTCATAAGTTGCATGTTTATGTCGCATTATATTTTCCTATGTCATTTTACGTGTCGTTAGTATCATGTTTAGGGTATTCATGCTAGGCTAGTCTAATTGCTTAGTCGATTTTCTTGAGTTAGAAATTGCATGCTATTTAGTCTAATTATAATATTTTGCATGTTTAATATATGTAGTCCTTGCATGATTAGTCCAGTTAATTGCATATTTGCTTACATTTTTGTCCCATCGAATTGTCTTGCGTCGTCATTGATGTTGTGTGATTTTTTTTTTCTTTTTGCATGCTTTAATGAATTAGTTAAACTTTGCATATAAGAGTACGTGAACTTAACTTCGCATGTCTTGCATTGCATCCTTTACTCATGTTATTGCTTTTATGCATCCATGTCATTCGTGCATTGTAACTAAAAAAGTGAAAATCCCAAAAGAACTCCATTCAATGAACTTTAAACATTCAATCCGAGTCATTAATTTAGGATATCTCATGGAATTAAGGAACTGAAGGGGCATTAGTTTTAATTAACTAGTGTAATCAAGTGCCCAAATCCAATATTTCTGATTCGTAGAAGTAAAATAGTACTCCCGCTATTTTACGTAGGTTTCTAATCAATCTACCAATAATGATTATTAGCGACTCCAAATTTTAAATCATCTCAAATTAAATTAAAGTTGCGATTTGGTAGGGTTTGGGAGAGTTCATATTAGGTTAGTCATCAAATTAACCTAATAATCCATTAGTCTAGAATTTTTATTTTTAGGCCGTGGCACCAACCAACTATGACAATCGGCCTTTCTAAGCCTACCTGGTACAAATATTGTCTACCTCTAACAATAATAATAATAAAAAATGGGTATCCTGGAGCAAAAAATGACTTACTAGACAATAGGACCTACCCAAGACAACATGACTAATTTTGACCATAGGAAACGTGATTTGTTTGTCCTCATTTTACCCGATAAAAAAACAAGGTCATGAACAGTGAGGCTCTTTTTGGCAAAAGATTGCTCGAGAGTTGTAAAGTTGAAGAATGGGGAAGTGTCCAGGGATGTTGGAAAGTGCTTCTGATTCGCGTTAAGATTCTCCCGTCTCTTCTTCCTTTCAACACGTCCCACATTGACTTTTTAAACTGCAAATCACAATAAATTGGTGCAATTACGTGAGATGCACTAAAAAGTTAAAATTAATGAAAATCATGATATTGTTTTTACTACACTAAATCGCAGTGGCACGATAAAGTTGTAGATTGATAATGGTTCAATGAAACTTTATCACAGACTATACAAGGCCAGGTTGAAAATTCTTGGACACCCTGATTGTGGCTCCAGCCATTTCGGCCGTAGTAATAAAGCCGGCTTTATCTTATTACTCTTGTGTGGAGACATCACGAAAAATCCGGAAAATGACATAACCTCTTGTTTTGACTAGAAAATGCTTTCTGAAAATTCATTTTTTAGGAAAATGACGATGTTTCTCGGTATTTGTCTATGAGTTAAAAATGAATAAGAAAATAATTTCCACCTTTTGGTAAGAAATTGATTTTCTTGGAAAAAATTTATCAAAAAATTTGATTTTTTATTTTAATTTTTTTTCTCTTATTTTTCTTTGTTTTTCAGCCGCAATCACTAGCCCAAGGCTGGTGAGCTCGAGGCTGATGGCGAGGTCAAGCTCATCGGCCTCATCGCGGGCGAAGTTAGGCCTCGTTTGAAATTGGTGTTGGAGATAGGAGGTAGAGCAACCATGTAATAGTTACATGTTAGGGATTTCACTTGTACTTTTAATTTCTTATTTCATTAATGGCAAAAACGTATTTATTTATTTGTCTAATTATTTATGTATATAAATAAATTCCATAAGATCATTTGTGACTAAATCTATTCTTTAGACGTTGTAAATATGTGTGACGTGTTCACAGTTAGACTAAATCTTTAAACTGTTCCCAATTGATGAATCATTGAATGGATATTAATGATTCTATTGAGATTGGTGCGTTCTTAACTTCATAATTAAGTATCAGATACTTACAGAAATGACGAGTCACAAGTCATTGATTATTACGATGCCCGAGTTAGAACACAGGTACTTGTATCAGACAAGTTCACTGAACGTGACACACGTTGAACGATTAGTGACATGGAAGCTTTTACCGTGGTTAATGTCTAATCGTTTGTGCTTAGATCTTGTATAAATAATCTTTAGGCCAAATCCCTCGTACGAGCACCGTAACAAGTTCATATACAAGGATTTGTTCTCAATTTCATTGCAATTCTCTTTTCAATGGCTCGGCTCGTGTAAATGCGCATCAGGCTCATCAATTTCATCACGGTTCTATTTTCAATGGCTCGGCTCGCGTCAATGCGCATTAGGCTAAAAACAATTGGCAACCCATGTTCTGACGTATCAGGTTCCAAAGTCATTTCAATACTTGTGTCGACACGTAATGTCACGCTCCGAACTCGGTGAGTACGCGAGCATCCCACTGGCCGTAAATAAGCTGTGCCATCTAGGATCCTTCGGCCCTCATGTTTCAAATCGTATACATACGGAAGCAAGAAGCTGCTCTATACACAAATAAAATCAAGATGACTTAGGACGGAAAAATAGTATACTTCTCGTATCTATAAAATACACCTCAATTCTTTTAATTTCTACATCCACCAAACTATATATAATCTCTAAGGTTATCCAATGTCTTAAATACATTTGATCAACTACTTCCTCGAATGCCAATTCTTGGCAAGTTTGGGCTTTCTTCGTTTGGAACTTGAAAAAGGTAATCCCCCACTGGGGTGAATATAAATCTCAGCAAGTGAAATCTAAACCTAGACTTGAACACCAGTCCCCCTAGACCACACAACGATATCAAATGCAGGCATTCATCAATGTAGTGGCACAAGACATCCATAAATCCGACATATCCACAAACCAAACATGGATAAGAAATACAATCAACCACACTCAACTTCAAGGTTCAGGCTCACAACACATAGCAAAACAAGCACATTTGTCACGCCCTGCGTCTTGAGGTGAATGCACTACATCCACCCCAATACTGCATAGGACCCAGAATACGATACATGCAGTCCTCATGATATGAAATACGCATGCAGAAACGAAATAAACATACACATCCGAAGAAGTAAAATAAGGGGACCTGGGATAACGAGGACACAAATATAAATATAAATATAAATATTAATATATACATATACATAATATAAGCATGAGTTTATACATAAAATTCCAGATGTAAACTAAAGACCTTCAGTTGGGTCAGGGGAGAAGGGGGACTAACCAAAAGACAACGGCTATCTAAGACCCTAAAAGATAACATGCCAACAAAAGACAATCTCAAAGATAATCCCTAGGAAGAACATAGATCACTGAAACGTACTACTAGCTTCATCTTCATCCTCATCCTCGTCCTCGGCTGGATTGTAGTCAGAAAAGGTCTTAGTACGCACCTCCACAGAATCGTCCTCCATGGCGTCCTCTAGTTCGTTCTCGGAAGCAGAAACCTTTATCACCTTAATATCTTCCTCAAAAGTAGGGGTCTTCTCTGGCACATTCCGCGATCCTATCACGAATACTTCCACCTCTACCTCATCGCGAATGGGATGGCACCAACTAGGCACTACGCCTCGGGGTACTTCTATGTGCTTCAAAGGACCTATGGTATCCTCACCGACTCTACGAAACCATGCCTCGAACCTATGTGGTTTCCATTCCTTTCCTCCCTTATCAACCCAAACAACAGTACATTTCCTAACATATATAATACCCTGACCATCGGAGAATTCATCAAAATAGGTGGTCATCTCCTTGGGATCGCCTAAGCGGACTAGAAACATGCTTCAGGCTTGGGGTTTGAAAAAGGTAAGTCCCATGACGGGGTGAGATTTACATCTTAGTAAGCTAGTCCCTAAACCTAGGTTAGACCATCAGTACATTCAGACACAACTTTAAACATTAAACAGAAGCACATCAATAAACAACGTAAAGGAGGCAATCATGATAATACACCATGGAAAAACATATAGTTCCCAACTCAAGGCATGTGTAATAACATAAGATTCAGCTTAACGTACTAGTACTATAATTCGTTTCATTGTCTTTGCCCGCGTCAAAATGCCTCAGGCTTGGCCCGCGTCAATACGCCTCAGACCATAGCAATTAACAAACATGCATTAAAACGCCTTAGGTTTCAATGCCTTTAGAAGGCTAGTGTCGACACATGCAAAAGCCTATCCCGCGTCTCGACGCATTAGGATATCACTCATTGCAACCCCGCATTCCGACACATTAGGGTGCCAAAGCTCTTAAGCTTATAAGTCTCACTTCCCTCTCAAGACTTCATGATCGAGTACAGTTTATCGAACGGATAATGAATTTCTAACAAGTGAGGCATCAAGGCTACCCACTCACGAGGTGACATCAAGTACATAGCATGTAGTGCAGTCAAATACATACGCAACATATTAGTCATGAGAATAACAACTTCTTATCATAAGAACACACATGACTTGCACCTCGATCATCTTGACCAACGATGAATAACCAATGCAATAAACCCACAAAGCTCATCCAATTTAATCTCAACTACTCTAGTAGCGTCCTAATGTCCTAACGAAGGCTTAGGCACTATTTATCTTTCAATTTAATCCGTAAAATTCCCTCTAAGACTCCTCCATAGATTCGGTTCCCTTGGTCTAAAATAAGGCAGCTGCACGACCTAAAGAAATTCATCCAATCGATCAATTTATCTCATCCAATCGCTGCTCCATGGAGCATACACCTTGTTAACACCTCAATTGACGTTCTAATATGTCTTAACGATGAATTTAGAACTTGGCGACACCTCCCACAGCCCCCTAAGGGTTTAGTTTACCCAAACCGAAACAGGACAAAATTGGTTCTGCCCTTCTTCTCCTCAATCAGTCCCTAACTCAGCTCCAAACTTCGATTTACCATTAATTCATTGCTAACATGTCATATTATGTCTAAGATGCCTTACCAAGAATTTTAGCGCGAGTCGATATCAAAAGTGCCACAAACAGCCCCGGTTTTCCCCAAGTCCACCGGCGGTCAAAATCTATTTTGAGTAAAACGTCACAATCTAGCCTTGTTTACCCTTCCAAACTCAGTCGAAATTGACATTTCAACTCAGCCACTACTAGTAATATGAGTTAAGAAATCCTCATCGAAAATTTGAAGCAAAACGAAGCCTTGAAGCGGTCGAATGAAGGCCTACTCCCAGCTGTGTTCAATTCTGTTCGGTTTTGGGATTGTGGCTGGTCGGGCAAACTGGGGCCTCCAATCCACTAGCGGTCGGCTGGAGCTTGTGGGGGAAAGGTTGAGGATAACGTTGATGGTCGGTGCGAGGTTGATTGGTCGTTGGAAGTGGCCGTTGACGGTTGTGAAGCCGACGGTCAGAACTGGTCAGGCGAAGGCAGCTTGGTTGCTAAGACAAGGCCAATCTTTGAGGGGTAAAATGGAAATTTTGCTCACGTCGTCCGAAACGTCGCTTTTCCAATTCAAATTACCTTCGACGGGGCGACATCTAATTCAATTAGAATGTTGAAATTCTTCATTTTCTATTTCTCAATTTCGAGATCTATCTCTTGGTCAATTCTCTATCAAATGAAATTTTTAGACTATCCCGAACTAACGGGCAGCTTTTGCAGACATTACGCATATCGACTCTGTGATTCTCACCACACTTAGGGCTCGTCAATTCACGGCGATTTTGGTTGTCATGTAATTGCGAGGTTCTATTATTAGCTCCGACGGTCTCGATTGTCATCGTTTGATTTGATAAAATTTTGCAAATTATATATTGGTTATGCGACATCACCCGCGCTCCAATCGTATAACGCTAGCAATGAAATCTTTAATCGTTCTTAGATTGACCTTTAATGGTTCTAAATACTCCCTCAGCAATCCTTATGGTCAAAGTGTCATTTCCTATTCGAGTTCCCTAGGTTCACGTACCTTGTCTTGCGTTAGCCTTTCCCTTTTGGTCAGTTAACTCGAGATTGATCATATCCGAGCGAGATAAGGCTGAAATACATCGATAGATATATTTTCATTGATAAGTCTAGAAAATAAAAAGAAAATCAGAATGTCACAATATAGCTTCACCAAGTCATCACAATAACATCTCATTTTCTTATCGCTTGGGCTCTTAGCCGCGATGTACTTCTCAGGGTACTCTGGCCAATTGATATCACTGGGCCACAGGCCAATTGATATCACTGGGCCACATGCCAATCGATATCTTCAGGACTTTTAGTCACTTGGTACCACCGGGGCCACAGGCCAATCGGTACCTCTGGGCTCATAGCCGATTATTAGTCAATTAGTACTACTAGGGCCACAGACCAATCGGTATCTTTAGGCTTTTAGCCATTTATCATTTCAAGAGCCACATGCTAATCGACACCACCGGGATCATAGTCAATTGATATTACCTGGGCCACAGGCCAATTGATATCATTAGGGACATCAAGCTAATGTGATTTCCGGGGCCACATGCCAATTGATCGCTGGGGCACTATACCCCATTCATACAGCATCGACACTATAACCGTTTATATAACATAGGCATTATAGCTATCTATATAGCACAAACATTATGGCAAACTCAATGACACATGCACTATTGCCAATTCAATAACAGGGGCTTCATAGCCAATCCACATGAATCCAGGGCTCAATAGCCAAATTATACACCAAACCTAATAGCCACTTACATTACAAGACTCTTTGAGCGTAATGTATACCTTAAGGGCTCAATTGCCTTTTCTTTTCATAGGGCACTATAGTCATCTCATTTCACATAGGGTACTATAACCACTTCCTATAATTGGGTCTCTCTGGCCATTTAAAATCTTAATTATCAATCACCATATAATTGCATCAAGCAATTTAAGCCATAGGCTTCACCAATCAATCAACTCATCAAATCAATCTATCTAGTAGTGTCCTAGCATTCGGGTAAGGGTTTAGGAAACACTTACCTTTCAATTAAATCAGCAAAATTCCTCCAAAAGCTCCTCTAAAAATTCGATCCCTCTTGGTCCAAAGCAGGGCAGCTGTGCAACCTAAAGAAATTCATCGCATCGATCAATTTATCTCCTTCAATCACTAATTCACGGATCATACACCACATTAACACCTCAATTGACATTCTATTATGTCTTAACGATGAATTTAAGGCTTGGCGTCACCTCCCACAGCCTCCTAAGAATTCGGTTTCTCCAAACCAAACCAGGGCAGAATTCGGTTCTGCCCTTCCTCTCCTCAATCAGTCCATAACTTTGCTCTAAACGTTGATTTACCACAAAATCAACTTACTAACATGTCATGTAACATATATAGGAGTCTTACTGAGGGTTTTGGAGTGAAACCACATCACAAAACCTTCAAACCAATCGGTTTTCCCTACGGTCCTCAAATGGCTAGATTCTGCTTGGTAAATATCTCCATAAATCAGCCATGTACACCATCAAAACTCAACTAAAATTGCAACCAAAGCTCAGCCAACTTTACTACTATGAGTTTAAAAGACCTCATCGAACATTTGGAGGCATTTGAAGTCCTAAAGCCCCGAAACAGGTCTTTCCCCAAAACCGGTCAGATTCTGCCTTCATTTTGACCTTTGCCCACTCAAATAGGCCTACGAGACAAACGGCTGGGCCAAATCAAGATTATAATATGTTTCTAGAACTAGAAGACAATAAGCTTTAAGATGACAACAGTTTTAGCTCAATCCGATATCAAACGAAAAATTTATGACCGGAGGAAGAGAGGTGGTCGGAACTGGTCGGGCTGGGCTATTCGGCCGAGAAAGAAGAGAAAGAAGAAAATAGAGAGAGTGAAGAGAGAGAGAGACAGTCACGGTTGATGAGGAAGGAGAGTGGAGTCTTTCACACAAATAATTAGGCTTAATATTGATAAGATTGATTTTGTGGGCATTTAATTCTTGGAGCCTTCTTTGAATGACACTTGGCATAGCTTCTAGAAGACCTCGACTTCCTTTGACCTTATCTTCACAATTTTCAGCAGCCATATAGAGGGGTATAAAATGACCAAAATGACCTCCATTAGTTCTTAAGGCAAGGCCAAAGGTCGAGGGCAAAAATGTCATTCTACATTTTTCGTAAGATATTTCATTTTTCTAATATAAACCACCCTCGATGAGGCGACGTCTATTTTAATTCAAATGTTGGAATTCCTCAATGTCCAATACCCAAATCTCGAGGTCCAATTTCATATCGAACACTCGCCGACTGTAATTCCAATTTATCTCTAACTAACGGACGACTCTTGCAGGCGCTACGCGTACTGACTTTGATTTGTTTCTTAAACCGTGGCGACTTTGGTTGTCATGTAATGTGGGGGTTTATCGTTTGTTACTTCGATCCTAATAATCAAAATCCGATTTAGGAGATTCTAAAAAATTACACATTTGTTAAGCGGAATCACCTGCCTCCCAACGTATAACGCTAGCAAGACATCCGATGATCGTTCCTAGATCGATCTCTGCTGGCCCAAGATATTCTATCGACAATCCTTTTGGTCAAAGTGTCACTTCTCATTCAAATTCCCCAGTCCACGTACCCGACTCCGCGTCAGTCTTTCCCTTTTGGTCAGTTAACTCAAGAGTGGCCAACTCCGAGCGAGTTACAACTGAAACACATCGATCGATATCCTTCCATTCAATAGCCTCGAGAGGGTCAAAATTCGGAATGTCACACGTAACAAGGCTATCCCGTGTTCTGACGCATCAGGATATCAATCGACCTCGCGTTCTGACGCATCAAGGTTTGACTTGCCATTAGTTCATAGTTCCATCAATCAAAGATAGCCATCATTTATCATGCTTCTCATCAAACAAGGGCTCACAGGCCATATCTCATCTTTACAATGACTTCATGATTAAGCATAGCTCAATTAAGCATATGACTAATCATTTATTATGAGAAGCATCCATGGATGAACACTCACAATACATGGCACAAATTGCACATCAAGGCAATCAATCATACAAGGCATTCTCTTGCCAATTTCAGCCATGCATTTCACACAATTGCCACTCAAGGGACGAGGTACCACATGGCTGTTCAAGTATACATGCCAATCGAACACTCACATGGCAATCACAGCCATAAAAATCTAAATTCCATCCCAAGGCAAACAACAAGGTTCGGTTAATGTAATTTTCAATCGGCACTCACCAATTCAAGTATATTCGGTTCACAATTCAATCAATCGAATCTCAAACTCTTCTCTTAGTACCCTAATGTCCTAATAAGGGTTTAGGGGTCACTTATCACACCAATCAAGCTAGCAAAATCCATCAATTGGTCGCACGAAGCCTTCGAGTTAAACTGGTCAAAATAGGGCAATATGCGGCCCTAAGGAATTCTAACAATTCAACCATTAAAACTCCTTTAAACTCAATTATATCACACAACCATTTTGCCAACACATCATACTACATTTTAGAATACCTTACCAAGAGTTTTGAGGCAAGGAGACACCTCGGCAAGCCCCCAAGTGGCTTGGTTCAATTTTGTCCGAGCAGAGCAGTGTGCTGTTCCTAAGGGAATCACACCAAACAACCATTATAACACCTCTAAACCTCATTTCATAACACAATCATCTTGCCAAGACATCAATCTACATCCCTAGATGTCTTACCGTGAGTTTCCAAATAAGGGGACACCTCCACAGGCCTCCAAACAGCTCGATTTCGATCAGTGTACAAGGGGGGCAGAATCTGTTCCTTGCGAGTTCATGAAGGAACAACCATTAAAACCCATCAATTTCACCTCATACCTGCAACAATAGCTTATTAACATGTCAAGCTATGATTTAGGGTCATCTTACCATTCAATCTAAGCACAATTGGTTCGCGAACAGCCCTCAAAGTCATGGCTTCCTCTTAGAACAACAGTGCCCAGTTTTTGTCCAACAAAACCACACACAATCAGCCCTTAAATCCCACTATAATCCAACCTTGACCTCATAAGCACAAATATATATGTCTTATCTAAGCTTGAGAGATGGTCTTACCGAAAACCAAGCCATAACAAGCTCAGAAACCCAATTTGAAACTCGCAGGGTTCAAGTTTGACTAGTCTGACCTTTGCTCCTTTAAACAGCTCTACAGGACAAATGGCTGGGCCAAATTGAGTTCATAAAACGGCAAGATGATAAGCTTTCTAATGATGGGTGGCTCGCCTCCATCCGATGTCGAACGACGGAGTTATGGCCAAAAAACCGGATTGTTCCAGGTCTGGGTAGTGTTCTGGGCGAAAGAAAAAAAAAGAGGAAAAGTGAGAGAGAGATGAGAGAGGGGTGTGGCCGGCTGAAAAATGAAGAAAGGAGAGAGAGAGAGGAGTCTTCTTCATTCTCCCAAAATCTTGGAATGGTAGTTGGATTGACATGCAATTAATGCTAAGTGGACATCTTTCACCATATAATGACACTTGTCTTATTCCAATAATATTTTGAAGCTTCAAAGACCAAATTACCCTCAAACTTTCAGCCACCAAGGGGATTGACAAAAGACAAAAATGCCCTTATTCAATTCTTAAGGCAAAGGTGTCCTTCTAGGGACAAAATGGTAATTTCATACTTCAAGTCCAAAATTTCACTTTTCAAATAGAAATTACCTTCGATGATGCGATGCCCAATTCCTTTAAATGTTCATTTATGTTCATCAATATGCTAGAACACACGTACAAGCTTCCGAGTAAACAAGCACGAGTTGCAATCAAAAAGTTGAAGAGTGTACCTTTTCTCGATCTAAATTTCCAGCACGCACAGCATGGAATTTTTCGCACAAAACTAGGACCTTTTGAGCTTGATTCGCCACGAAAATACTCCAATCGATCTAGCAAAAGTAGAAACAAAGTTAGACTCAAAAAATTCGTAAAACAAACGCTAATTGACCTCAATATGGGGCTGGACAGAGCCGGTTCATGGCTGGAGACAATGGGATCTCGGTGGGATTGAAGTACTCAGCGGGCACAGCTAAGGTTCAACGGGCTGAGCTGGTCTCCGGCTGATCTAGAACGCCTGAGTGGTGGTGCGCGTGGAGGAGCAAGGACCAACGATCACTAAGCCATGAGCCTTCGGAAAATCTTGTCCTGACTTGCTTCACATGATGCCTGCAAGAACTGGAATCTGACGAAGTCCGAAGCTCTCTCATGGAGAGACTCTTGCTTGGCTTTTCCGTGCAGATTTTGAGGACTTCAAGTACTGCCATTAACCACCTCTTTGACTCTCCTGATGAAGACCTTCAAATTAGAAGGCAAAGATGCAACACCAAGATGGTTATACACGTGCAAAAATACTATAGGAAAGAAAACAACTCCCCTGATCCTTCACTTCTTTGAGAGATTCCCCATTTCTTTCCCCAATGGTCTTGTGGATGAGTTATGTGGCCTCCCATTAGACCTCGTTGGACCTCGTGACCACCACCACCCAAGAACCATCCTCTCTGCCTTTTAAACCTCCTCCTATTGCGGCAGTGAATTCTCAAATTGAATGGCTCCATTTGATGTGGATTCTCTCCTCCAAGCGGTGGCTCTCGGCTTCCCGTTGACTAGGGATTCTCCACTACCGTTATCATTAGCTGTAGATGTCACAAAAATTGGTGGCTTCGTCTCCGAGAGGAGTCGAAGAACCCTGCCTCTCCCGATCATACCGTATCTTCAATCACATTGGCCTCCCCTTTTGTCATGTGACCTAGAGGTGTTTATATAGAGAAATCCTACGTCAAAATCTGATAACGTGGGGTTAAGTTTTGGTCTTATTTCGATTAATAAGCTTTAATTAAAAAGCCTTTTCCAGAATAAAAATTTAGTGGACTGAAAATTAGGCCCCAAGGCCTTATGATTTTCGGCACTTGCTCCCTTATGAGGCCGAATTGTGCAATGTGGGCTCCGGTTCTCTGCGTGTCAATTCAGGCCCAAATCCCCTCATTAGAGCAAAATAATGCAAATGCAATGCATGCTTAAATTAAATATGCTATACATGAAATCTAATTTTTTTGGTGAGAATCAAGGCTAATTCTCATTTTTATGGAAAATGAATAATTTAAGGAAAATTAAAATTTAGGTGTCAACAGCTGCCCCTCTTTGAGTGAAGGCTCGTAGAGTTTTCGCTCAAAGACAAAATTGCAACCTCAATTTTGCCCATGCAACTAATGATGATTGTTTTTTGTGAGAGCTCGACAAGAACATTCCAACCAATGATAAGGTCTTTATTTGGGGAATTACAACAAAGGATTTTTGTGGATATAAAACAATCTGAGAAGATTTGAAGTGTGCCGATTTTGCTGCGGAATTTTGTGGTAAAAGTATGACCAGGAGCAAAATGAAAATACCTTGTGTAAGGCATCCAAATTTTTTCTGAGAGTACTTTTACATCCATGAGAGATACTACCACACTGGTATCAATGAGGGCAATGACTTGGGTGGGTTTATTATCTTATGAAGTGTGGATTTGGATAGGAATATATGGAGAGTGGAAAACAGGTTGGACATGGAAAGAATCAGAGATAATATCTGGTAAGAATGCAAAGATATCACGAGGGGATTCATCAAAGTCTGAAGAGTATGTTTGAAGAGCAAAGAGTGTATCAGGTGAATGTTCATCTTCGATAGAGAATACAGACTCGACATCTTCATAATCCAATAGGATACTTGTGGTTGAAAAAATCTTTTGGATCATGTAACTTCCTTGGCGCTTTGCTTGGGGACAATTATTCGCAAAGTGCCCTTTCTTGTTACAAATGTAGCATCGATCAGATTTCTTCTTTTTCCTAAAACCAGAAGAAGGATGCCGTTTTTTTCTTCGAAGGAACTTCCACTTGCCTTTCTTGGATCTCCGTTTGCCAAAATAAAACTTTTCAAAGGAGAACTTCTTGAAGTGCTTGCGTTTTTTATTGCCAGTACAAGAGGGATCACTGCAGTCTCTTGAGCATTTGATCTTCCAATGGGAATTGTTACAATTGTTTTCGAGAGAACGATTCTCCCGAAGATAACTCTTGAAGACTTCTCTTCTGTGGCACATTCCTTCAATGGCAAGGTGGACAGACTGTTGGATTTCTCCAAAAGTGGCATCTGTGGTAGTCTTGTTCTTGAGCTTCAGGGCTTTCTGTCATGCCCCGAACTCGGCGAGCGCGCGAACATCTCTGTCCATGCCGTTTATTTAATAATGCTCCAAGATCTAATGACCAATATCTTATTGCGCTGAAAGAAACGTACTTGCGGAAGCGATGCCAACCCCAATCCCGAAATAAATACAACAACCGATGACTTAGGACAGATACATCAAAAGCTCACTAATGAATTCGTTCTCGAGAATTCAATTCTATGATCTACCAATCAGAAGTACAATCCCAACACCACTAAAGGCAAATCCATCCTAAATACAAGTGGTCAACTCTGTTTCTTCCAATGCCAATCCTCGGCAATCTCGCGCCTCCTCCGCCTGGAACCTGAAAAATAAGCTCCCACTGGGGAGAGATATAAATCTTAGTAAGGTGGGTCCTAACCCTAGGTTAGGCCGACCTTCCACTCAGGTAGTCATCTATCCCAAAAACATCAATCTCATAATCCCACTGGCGCATCAAACATGAATCCACAAAACCACAAAATGCAGATGACAGACATACAATAGTGACCTCAAGTCCACTCAGACGATCATATCTACTCGGCCTGCCACTTAACCACATCTACTAATCTACGCTTGCCTCAATCTCCAGCTCGCGATTAGATTGCATTAGGCTCGGTCCGCGTAAACGCATTAGACCGTCATCGGCAACCCGCGTAAACACATCAGGTTCAGATAGATCTCCAGGCAAAGCTCATTAACTCATACTCCATCCTGCGATTAGATCACATCAAGACCATGGCTATCTCGACCCCGCGACCTCGTCGCATCAGGGCGCCATTTAACCATAACTTCACCCCGCGATCTTGTCGCATCAGGGTTTACATTTCCTGACCCGCGTATCATACGCTTCAGGGCCTCTCCGTCCTGCGAATATTTCGCATCAGGACCGTGACTATATCAACCCCGTAATTACATCGCATCAGGGCGCCACATCACATCAACTTCACTCCGCGAACTCATCGCATCAGGGTATATATCTCTTGGCCCGCGTCTCATACGCTTCAGGGCTTCTTCGTCCTGCAATTAGATTGCATCAGGACCGTGGCTATATCAACCCTGCGATCACATCGCATCAGGGCACCACATGACATCACTTGACCCCGCGAACTCGTCGCATCAGGGTATATATATCTCCTGCCCCGCATCTCATACGCTTTAGGGCTTCTTCATCCCGCGATTAGATCGCATTAGGATCGTGGCTAACTTAACCCCGTGATCACATCGCATCAGGGTGCCACATCATATTGAATTTCACCCCGCGAACTCGTCACATCAGGGTTACATTTCCTGTCCCGCATTTCCTACGCTTCAGGGCCTCTCCATATTGTACTCATACCATGTTTTTCAATACATTTACCATACATGACGACATGTGCAATTCAGGCACAACTTAAGAACTCATGGCATGCTAAGCAAGTCAATTGAAATTCGGATATGGCAACCGGCTCAAGCATATCCAACATCACACACGATCATTCTATAACATCTAAGGATATAATAAGGCTATCCCCCTTAGACCAATCCTTTTAACTCATCCATTCAATTCATGACTCACCCGATTGAGTCCAATCTTCCTAACTTAAGGTTAGGAATTCCTTTACCTTTGATTTGGCAACTCAAGTTACTCCTCGTGGACCATCAAGGTCTCGGCCAAGCATGGTTCAAGGCCAATCCACCGCACAACCTAGCATTTCCAATCAATTAGTCAATTTCCATGCCCAATTTCCTTAATCCATAAACCATAAACCTTCAATGCATAATACTCATCCTCTTATCATGCCTTAATCATCAATTTCGAGCTCAATTCATTCATCCTCAACCCCCTCACAGATTCGGTTTGCACAAAACCGAACCGATTCTTCTTGGTTCGGTGTAAACCAAACACATTCAGACCTTAATTAACTTCTAAATCCATCATTTAATCAACATTCTACCCCTTAACATGTTTATCTAGGGGTTTAGGAGGCTCACCGTGAGTTTCAAGTCGATTGGTCGCCGGAAACTCGCTGAACGTCGCCGGTTCCTCCAAGTCATTTTTTCGACAATTTCTAGGCAAAATTCACAGGGCCAGTTCGTGGTCAAAACTTCATCAATTCAAGCCCCAATTTTTTCCACAAATTCATCTACATCTCTATTGAGTCTCCACAAAATTTAAGCTCAAAAATCCAAGATTTCGGTCACTAAACAGGTCAGAAACCGGACCTACCTCATATTGGAGCAGATTCCGTCGACACTCGGGAGAATCCTTGCTCCGGACTTCTCGGTGCTCCAAATGACCCGATTCCACTTCGAAGAGGTTGGCAAGACATAGATATTTGTTAGTGTGGCCAGCCATAAGTCAAAATGTGGCCAGAGGTGGCCTTCGTGGTCAGCGAATAGAACCCCCAGAAATTGTCGCTGGGCAGCAGAGAAGAGGAAGAGAGATGATGGAGTTCTTGGCTGTTCTTTTGGGGTGTTAGCCGAAAATAATGAGGTGAGGAGAGAGAAAATGCTATCTATTCGAGGCTTGGTCAAGTGGGAAGAATGGTAGGTGTGGAATGGTAAGTTTGACCGCTCAATGGTTGATCTTGTGGCACTTGTCCTAAGTGTCAATTCAACTCAATCCAATGGCTATGCTTCCTCTAAATTTTTGGTGGCCTTGAGGGGTTTAATGTCCATAATGCCCTTCTTCATTTGGAAAGGCAAAGCTTTAAGCTTGAGGGGCAAAACAGTCATTTTACCCCCGACATTCAGATCGTTGTTTTTCTCGTTCCGGAAATCTTCGATAGGGCAACGACCAATCCAAATAACGTTGAAATTCTTGATTTTCCATTTCAAACTTTAAAGGCTCTTTTCTGATAGTTTTCTCTATCAGACGTGATTCCAACCTATCCCGAACCGACGGGCTACTTTTGCAGACATTACGCGTATCGACCCCGTGATTCATATTACGTTTAGGGCTTGTCAATTCGTGGTAGCTTTGGTTGTCATGTAATTGTGGGGGTCTATTACTAGTTCTCTCGACAATCCTTATGGCCAAAGCGCCATTTCCTATCCAAGTTCCCCAAGTCCACGTACCTCGTCTCGCGTTAGCCTTTCCCTTTTCGTTAGTCTACTCGAATTGATCAGGTTCGAGCGATATACGACTGAAATCCATCTCTAGATACTCGCTTCTCATTACTCAGCCTGAAATCGATAGGAAATCAGAATGTCACAACTCTTCCCTCCTTAAAGAAATTTCGCCCTCGAAATTTACAACCTTCCAACTCATCCAATCCTTTGGGGTATTGGGCCTCGTCGCACCCTCACTCTTCCGGATAATTCTTTCCATCCCAAAACTATCTTCCTTAGGACTTCTCCTTCAGTCCTCAATCCAACGGGCTTCTCTCCGTTCTCTTTTGGTATGCATATCATTGCCCAGCGACTCATTCTCGAGCGTTCACCTTATCTCTTTCATTTGTCCATGACTATTATCACTAAGCCCTAATGTCCATGCCATTCGGCGTATCACTCCCTTCAAATTTCCTCTCACGCCAACAAAAATTCAAGGGCTTTATTAATTTGCCCTCCATTGATCAAATCGAGTCATATCTCTCTTAACTCCTCAAATGATTCCATGACTACTTTTGTAGTAATTCATTCTCGATTCATCCGAAGATTTCCCTTGGATCAAAGGGGTCCTTTCACTTTTGTCGTCATGTACTTCCCTTCCATTGACACTTTTACTACTTGACCACGGCATAGACAATTCTCAACTTTCAACCTCATCACCGATATCAATATATAAGCAACTTGGCACATCTTTGTGCCATCCCCAGGAAATACCATAATTCTCTATGTTGTATTCATTCCGTAACCCTTTAGATATCAGGGTCCGATCATGGTAATATCTCAATTTCTTTCTGACCTTCAGGTCGGATCTTTCAGGTAGTCATCCGACTTAGCCATTGGCAAACTCTCAATTTAGAAATTGAGTCTCTATTTCTCGAGGGGAGATATATCCCTCCATTGCCCATTACTCAATGCTCAACTCTCAATTGTGAACATCTGTTAAACAGTTCACCCTTTGAGCAGTCCATAGCTTCAACCTTCTTTAGTTCACATAACTTCGAGGTCTTCCCTCGCACAAGCAACGCTCCTACATCCACAAGCAATTTCATCTTTCGGCGTTGCCTCTTGTTCAATTCCCCTCAAGGAAATTGCTACCTTATACCCTTGTGGCAAGTGTAGTCTTGCAACGTACTTTCGCTCAAATAACATTTCCCCACTTTATCCTGAGGACACTTGTAAACCACTCCAATCAGGCTCTAAGCATGCCAATTCACATGACGTTATTGTCACAATATACAAGCAATATCCATTTCAAATTGCTTGTTATGCCTCAAGTTCCATTCTGCGTCATGTCATTACGACCTTCATATGCGTTTCAATTTCTAACTTGACTTGCCCTAAACAACACAGCCATTAACTCAACTCGAGTCCTTGAAAGCTCCCTTCACGTTCATTCGCCCACTCGCGTTACATCTCGCCCTTAGTACATTTTATCACTGGAACAACTCTTGTGGGGAGTTCTTCAACGGTTTGTCTATTGCCACTCATCAATCTCAAGAAGTTTGCACTTTCAGCAACTCACATCGACCCTTGTCGATTCATCGCTTATTCCAATGCTCAAAGGATTTATCACTCATTCCAATGCATGAATCTTATTTCATCAGGTCCAGAATTTGCGCCCTTCACACTTAGCATGCAATAGACATTTCCTTAAAGCCCACATGACACTTTCAAAAGCTGTTCGTGTTTCTCATGGCTCTTTACATGAGTTCAACCATCGCCTCTTAAGATGGTAACGATCAATTCAACCATTCCTTGGGCACTTAGTTCGATGATTATCAACTTTCTTCGACCAGGTGTCGAATCTTTCCAACTATCCCTCGCACCTTCACTTGAGAGCTCAGATCTTGGCTCTCTGTCGTCAAAGGTCTCCTATAGGACCGCATGACATTTCGTTTATTCTTGTCATTCTTCTTCTCGAGAAGTTCTAGTGCTAGCCTCTGAGCTTCATACTCACTAAGGCAACCTTATCCAATTCCGTTTGTTCCACCGAACGTCGACATCATCTTAGAATTCAACATTGCCTTCAAGACTATCTCTCCGATTTCACTTTCAGGAATCATTCAAGTCCTGCGTCTTCTTTCCCGGTACAGGCGCTTAATCATCATACCAAGACAATTTAGAGTCTCTCTTCCTTTTACCAAAGGGACTTTTACCCTAAGGAAGAAACTACACAACTCCGTGGCATTTCCTCGCTTCCAATTCACTTTGTCCTTTCCATTCCATAGGATGGTAACCTTGGAGTCTGCGCCAACGGCGATACCTTTACTCCAGAACTCAAATGCCACCATGCTTTCACATTCTCTTTCCCATAACTCAGTCACCTCTAGTGACAATATCTGTTCGTCCTTGAGTCTTCACCAGTTCACTTGTCGAATGGTCAATTCGATTAACTCAAATCACTTTGCAAGTATTCTTCAAGCGTTCCTTTCGCTTACTAAATCATTCACTAGGATCATAATCAGTCAGGACTATCAAGTCCGTTCACTTTTCCTTTCGTCAATGACCAATTCATGGTTCAATTGCCCTTTAAGAGCAATGCCCTATTCGTTAGAGAATAGCAACTCATGATTTCATCTCTCATGGTCCCAATTCAATCAACCGATCCCAGGAAACCATTAATTTCAGGCAATCTAACATGCCGATTCTTCTTCAACCTCATTCATAACAGAAAAGACTTATTGCTCACTTTCCACTATGTGCCTTACGTCCAGGTAACCGGTCATCTCCCATAGGCACGCTCCGTATTCATAATGAATATCTCTTTACTCGTAATCCATGAGTAGGAGTTTTCTTATTCATAGGTCTTTCAATCATACTCCTCTTTAGCTGATTCCTGTCATCATTTCTCAAAATCAGGAATAACAATTAGCCATAGGGTTCTCAAGTTCCAATCCACTCAGGAATTTACTCATCTTGTTCAAGGGTCCTTGACCACCCTTACCATATGTTTAAGCGACCTTGAGAACTCTGTCTCACATCGATCGATCATCCTATGATCCTTGCAACAGTATCAGGATCCAAGCAATCCTTGCTCTAAAGCAATCCCAGGACAATACTTCACATCAAACCACTCAACAGAAGTTGGCTAGGCAGATTTCATGCCTCCAAGGAAATCCTTTCTCTGGTGACCTTTCACCAATCCTCAATAGCCTTCTCGGGCTAGTACTACCAAGGTCACTTTCCTCCTTTAGTGCACCCAAAATCTCTGAGGTTTTCTCACAAAACCTTCAATCTAGAGGGAGACAATTTCGAATCTCATCCCTCTACCTGACTCAATCAATTTCAGCCTTATATATAATCTTACAAGCTTTTCCAAGCTCTCTTGGTCCTATCTACACATCCAATTTCGAAAAGACTTACTCAGAGTCGCCTTCTTCGTGACTTCCATTACTTAACTCCTCAGTACCAGTTGTCTCAGCGACTTGGGTAACAATGTCAGCCCCTTTTGAGCTCGCCTACCCATAGAAATTTTCTCATTTCTATTCAAGGTTCTCGCGACCTACTCAACTCTTGGGTCCCATGTGGTTCACAAATTCGAGTTAATTGCTTTGCTGGTTTTCGCGTCCTGATTACTCATCTTTGCTCAGTTCTCATGATCCATCTCAATTCTTGGATCTTATCATATCTTACATACTCGAGTCCAGTGCTCTTCTGCGACTATACTATCACCATTCAATGTCCTTTGGTTTTCATGTCTCCTGAACCACTATGATTCCCTCCAAGAATCATAGGCTTAAGTCATCTACTTAAGTCTGATAGTCTCATGCTCCTCATCTCCATATCTTTCACCATTAACCAACCCTCTAATGGTTCTTAAGCAATTCTCAATTAACTGCCAAATATTCAAGGACATCAAATCATCCTTAATCTGTAATCATTCATCAAGCCAGCCTCAACGAGGCAACTTCTCAACTAGCGGCCATTACTAGGCCAGCCTCAACTAGGCAACTGTCAATCAAGCACTCAAGACAGTGATTCACTGGGTCAAAAGCTCATACTCTAGGCCTAAAGGCATCCGCCTCTCTAGCATAGTCACAACAAACTATCTCATCTCAACAGGCCTCGGTTCCAAGGGTATAAACCCATACGTCGTCTAACTTCTTAGTTATATCTTGGTCAAGCCAAATACATGAGGCTAATCGTCAAACATGCCTAACAGGCCCATCACAACCATCACTTTTCTTTTTCAAATAGCATCCCTGTCAAACAACCCTGCCACTCTTAGACGTCATTACATAGGTTATGCCACTTTCAATCATCCTTGATGGGAATCAATCTTGTGCCGCATATCTCTTATCCACCATTGGATTCAACCTGATACTTAGGCTTCCCCTTTCAAGTTATGACTTGGGTCATTCCCGCCTCTTGCCATCTTAGAAGCCTGCCAGGAGTTGCTCCTTGTCCGGATCTCTCTGTCCCGGCGATCACTCCCTGCCCTCATCAGACCTGGCCGATGCAGGTTGTCCCAAGCCATACATCTACGGAGAAAGCCCCATTTCACATGTCCCATACCATGTTTCATTACAGTTTATAGGTATCCCATCAACTCGTCCCACACCAAGCGACAGTTTATTAAGTTCAACAGCGATAAGTTCATGCATGCACCCTCAGCAACTTTCATTTCAAGCCACAGACATAAGCACAACATGACCGTCCTCATCACTTGTCCTGTCAAAATCGCCTTTAAATCAATTCCTATCCATTCAAGAGTTCTAATTCCGCCAATGACTGTCATATCTCACAGATCACTTGCCTATATTCCGTTACACTTCTCAAGTCCAGTCAACATTCAAATCAACTCCTTATGTAGCCGATCACCAATGATCTTCGATTCAGGTACTCCTCGTATTCATCTCAACTCATATCATCCAACGTTGCTAATAACAATCGATAACTAAAACACCAAAATCTCATACAATTCAAGCCTGAATCCACTAATATCATTCGTCTCTTTATAGTTCGTACACCTCAAGTTGGGTCATAGACAAATCAAGATCACAATCATACACCTCAATTGACCCTTCATTCATAAGTATTTTCCTATTATCCTCAAGCACAATTACCACCTCAAAGTCCATGATTTTAACTCTCTAAATCCCAGCTTGCTTCCACTTAAACCTTAATCACCTCATAGCTCAAGGTTACCCATTAAAGTCAACTCTAGGACCATTAAAGTGTACAAAAGTTCAGGCCTACCATTCTCGAGACTCAACAATCCAGATCTAGTCCTATAGACCTCAATATCCAATTGTTCCTAAGTCATCGCTTCTTATAACTCAATGTCTCAATCACATTGGATCGAGCTGACCTTGCTCTGATACCAAATCGAACGGGAATATTACGCCCTGAACTCGATGAGCGTGCGAACATCCCTGTCCATGCCGTTTATTTAATAATGCTCCAAGATCCAATGACTAATTTCCTATAGCGCAGAAAGAAACGTACCTATGGAAGTGATGCCAACTCCAAACCTGAAATAAATCCAACAACCGATGACTTAGGATAGATACATCAAAAGCTCATTAATGAATTCGTTCTCGAGGATTCAATTATATCATCTACCAATTAGAAGTACAATCCCATCACCACTAAAGGCAAATCCATCCTAAATACAAGTGGTCAACTCTGTTTCTTCCAATGCCAATCCTCGGCAAGCTCGTGCCTCCTCCGCCTGGAACCTCAAAAATAAGCCACCACTGGGGTGAGATATAAATCTCAGTAAGGTGGGTCCTAACCCTAGGTTAGGCCGACCGTCCACTCAAGCAGTCATCTATCCCAAAACATTAATCTCATAATCCCACTCGCGCATCAAACATGAATCCAGAAAACCACAAAATGCAGACGACAGATATCCAATAGTGACCTCAAGTCCACTGAGATGATCATATCTACTCGGCCTGTCACTTCACCACATCCACTAATCTACGCCTGCCTCAATCTCCAGCTCGAGATTAGATCGCATTAGGCTCGGTCCGCGTAAACGCATCAGACCGTCATTGGTAACCCGTGTAAACGCATCAAGTTTCGATAGATCTCCAAGCAAAGCTCATTAACTCATACTCCGTCCTGCGATTAGATCGCATTTGGACCATGGCTATCTCGACCCCGTGACCTCGTCGCATTAAGGCGCCATTCAACCATAACTTCATCCCGTGATCTTGTCGCATCAGGGTTTACATTTCCTGCCCTGCGTCTCATACGCTTCAGGACCTCTCCTTCCCGCGAATATTTCGCATCAGGATCGTGGCTATATCAACCCCGCAATAACATCGCATCAGGGTGCCACATCACATCAACTTCACCCCGCGAACTTGTTGCATCAGGGTATATATCTCCTGCCCCGCGTCTCATACGCTTCAGGGCCTCTCCGTCCCGCAATTAGATCGCATCAGGACCGTGGCTTTATCAACCCTGTGATCACATCGCATTAGGGTATATATATCTCCTGCCCCTCGTCTAATACGCTTCAGGGCTTCTTCGTCCCGTGATTAGATCACATCAGGACCGAGGCTAACTTAACCTCGTGATCACATCACATTAGGGTGCCACAACACATAGAATTCCACCCCGCAAACTCGTTGCATTAGGGTTTACATTTCCTGCTCCGCATTTCCTATGCTTCAAGGCCTCTCCATATTGTACTCATACCATATTTTTCAGTACATTTACCATATATGACGACATGTGCAATTCAGGTACAACTTAAGGACTCACGGCATGCAAAGCAAGTCAATTGAAATTCGGATATGGCAACCGGCTCAGGCATATCCAACATCACACAAGATCATTCTATAACATCTAAGGATACAACAAGGCTATCCCCCTTAGACCAATCCTCTTAACTCATCCATTCAATTCATGACTCACCCGATTGAGTCCAATCTTCCTAGCTTAAGGTTAGAAATTCCCTTACCTTTGATTTGGCAACCCAAGTTACTCCTCGTGGACCCTCAAGGTCTTGGCCAAGCATGGTTCAAGGCCAATCCACCGCACAACCTAGTATTTCCTATCAATTAGTCAATTTCCATGCCCAATTTTCTTAATCCATAAACCATAAACCTTCAATGCATAATACTCATCCTCTTATCATGCCTTGATCATCAATTTGGAGCTCAATTCATTCATCCTCAGCCCTCTCACAGATTTGGTTTGCACAAAACCGAACCGATTCTTTTTGGTTCAGTGCAAACCGAACACATTCAGACCTTAATCAACACCTAAATTCATCATTTAATCAGCATTCTACCCCTTAGCATGTTTATCTAAGGGTTTGGGGGGCTCACCGTGAGTTTCGAGTCGATTGATCGCCGGAAACTCGCCGAACGTCGCCTTTTCGGCAGTTTCTAGGCAGAATTCATAGGGTCGGTTCGTGGTAAAAACTTCATCAATTCAAGCCCCATTTTTACCACAGATTCATCTACATCTCTACTGAGTCTCCATAAAATTTGAACTCAAAATTCCATGATTTTGACCACCAAACAGGTCAGAAACCGGACCTACCTCAGATTGGAGCAGATTCCGTCGACTCTAGGGAGAATCCTTATTTCGGACTCCTCGGTGCTCCAAATGACCTGATTCCACTTCGAGGAGGTTGACAAGACATAGATCTTTGTTGGTGTGGCCGGTCGAAAGTCAAAAAGTGGTCGGAGGTGGCCGTCGTGGCCGACGAACAGAATCCCCAAAAATTGTCGCCGGGCAGTAGAGAAGAGGAAGAGAGATGATGGAGTTCTTGGATGCTCTTCTGGGGTTTTGGCCGAAAATAATGCGATGAGGAGAGAGAAAATGCTATATATTCAAGGCTTGGTCAAATGGGAAGAATGGTAGGTGTAGAATGGTAAGTTTTACCACTCAATGGTTGATCTTGTGACACTTGTCCTAAGTGTCAATTTAACCCAATCCAATGGCCATGCTTTCTCCAAATTTTTGGTGGCCTTGAGGGGTTTAATGTCCATAATGCCCTTCTTCATTTGCAAGGGCAAAGATTTAAGCTTGAGAGGCAAAACAGTCATTTTATCCTCGACGTTCAGATCGTCATTTTTCTCGTTCCGAAAATCTTTGATAGGGCGACGGCCAATCCAAATAACGTTGGAATTCTTGATTTTTCATTTCAAACTTTCAAGGCTCTTTTATGATAGTTTCTCTATCAGACGTGATTCTAGCCTATCCCGAACCGACGAGCAGCTTTTGCAGATATTACGCGCATCGACCCCGTGATTCATATCATGTTTAGGATTCATCAATTCGTGGTGACTTTGGTAGTCATGTACTTGTGGGGGTCCATCACTAGTTCCCTCGACAATCCTTATGGCCAAACCGCCATTTCTTATCCGAGTTTCCCAAGTCCACATACCTCGTCTCGCATTAGCCGTTCCCTTTTGGTCAGTCTACTTGAATTGATCAGGTTCGGGCAGGATACGAATGAAATCCATCTCTAGATACTCGCTTCTCATTACTCTGCCTGAAATCGACTGAAAATCAGAATGTCACACTTTCTCATCAACTTGACTAATTTCCTTAGGAATGAAAGCTAAGAAAACTGACTTGAGATTAGGATCAAAACCAAGCTAGTAGAAAAGCTTGATCATTTCTCTAAAGTGTGGATCTAGATCTTTTTTGATCAGGGAACAACATTTGCTTTCAAAGAATTCTTTTCTTTTAAGTTCTTTTGAATCGTGGAGTTGGCCAATAAAGAAAAGATGAATAAGCTGAATGGCTTCATCAAAGGACATAGTTAAGAACTGAAGTTGGTCTCTTTCTAGGCTAACTTCCATTAATCTTTCAAGGAACTAGTGAATTGAGTGACAAATTCAAGGAAAACATCATAAGTACTGTGCTCTTTGAGGTTCCTGGTAATCAACCAAGCATGAAACTCTTGGAGTTTTTTGGCCCATTTGTGATAAGTGATAGCATCCAAAGTGGAGAAATTGGACGAATAGGTTTTTCAGGATGATGGGTTATGGTAGGGCTGTGAAGGTGGAGGTGGATGCTCTACTTCAGGTTGGTCTTCCATTTCCTCTTCAATGATTGGCTCTGTTGGATCTGCCATCATAATGTCTGCTACAATAGACAGAGAACTGGAGTCATAAGACTCGGTATTAGGAATGGAAGAATAGTCACTAGTGGAGATTTCAGGAGTAGCTGGAGGTGAAAGATTTATGGGTTCCACTGTAGAGATGGTAGGAACTTGGTTTCTAAGGAAATTTTCCAAGGGATTAGAAACCATAATTGAATGGGAAAGTTTATGAGGTGGGGATGATGATGGAGACTGTTCTGGTGGAGCTAAATGAGATGAAAGAGAGGTTTGTTTGTCTTTTTTTTTCTTCTCTTGATCTAGCTTTCTAAGATGATCCCGAAGAGAAAGGATGTTCGTCTCTGGAGGAGGAGGTGGTGCTGTGCTAAGGATAGCTACAAAAGAGCTAGGATCTGAAGAGCTTGACAAGAAGAAGGATGTTGGGTTTGGTGTTGCTGTTGGGAAAATGAATGGATCCAGAGCATTCATGTTCCTTTGCTCTAAGAGAGCCTGTCATTTTTACAGTATCTGGACCTGGCGTCTGAGCTTCTCAATCTCAAGAGTTTGGTCTTCCAAATAATGGCTGGTAGGGATCTGCTTTGTTTCCATCAAATATAACCTTTTCTGAAATCTTCCAATATGTTATTGGAGACAGATGTAGCATGATCTACTTGATCAAGATGAGTAGCAACAGAGTTTATGGCTACATTCTTGACTAGAGCATTCTCTGTTTGTCAATTCAAGACAGCTTCTACCGGAGTAGGGCCTTTCCGTCTCCCTTGAAGATCGACATCATTTGGAACTGAGATCTTCGGAGAGTGAAAGTATTTCTGTTGCTGGTTAGAAAAACTTTCAACAGGAGGAAATCTGAAGGGTGTTGAGCTTTCTTTAAAAGACTACAAAGGGGAAAAATCTTTTGGTCTGAACATGCAAATACTGGGTAAAACAGGGAGTGGTTCAGGTTTAGGATTGCAAGTGTATGGTTCAGGCAGTTTGATAGGGCAAGAGTTTTTCTTTACCCATTTGAGGATGGGTTTATAGTTCTTTGGTGGTGGAGGTGGCGGCTTTGGTGCATTTGGGGATAGACAGGTGGAGGTGTAGTTATTTGGGGAAGTTTGGGAGAACCATACTCAACCATGTATTGCTAAAGAGGTTCTACGGTCGGATAACCGTTTAGGTACCTTTGGTAAAGGGAATCTTTTTTCTTTTTCTTTTTCTTGGAGGAAGGTTTGTCATCCTCATCGTCTGGATTTAAACAAGAGGGACAGGAACAATCAACATCCCAAAAACAATATCCGGATGGATCCTTGAAATAATGGATAGGTCGTCCATATGCATCAAAGGATTGGACATGAGTTTTAGGATCATGGTCTTCCATACTGACTGTTTTAGTTGGACATAGTGTGAAGCATAAGATAGTGGGGAATGAGGGAAAAATAGAGGAAGAAGTGTCTTCCTTCTCTTTGACAAATTCGAAGGTAATCGCACCATATTTTTTTCTTGGTGTATTGTGGCTCGGAAGATTGGACAGGTCAGGAATTCTGGTGAAGTTTTTCATAGTTGGTTACCCAACTGTCAGGAAGGAGTTTGACAAGCTGATCTCTTGAAAGTTGACGAGGGACGTGAATACATGAAGTCTGGTCATTGTCAACAGAGATAAGCAAAGCATCTTCGGCACTGGGAAGGTTAAGATCAATAGAATGATTTTGCACTCTATATACAATCTGGTAGTGAAGAGTAGCAATTATAATAGAAGTAGTTTGAGGAGCACCAGTGATCTGTAGCTGGACATTTAAAGCAGAAAGGAGGTTGAGATCTTAACTGACCAAAAGGGACAGACTAATGAGGAGTCGAGTACGTGGACTTGGGAAATTCGATTAAGAAATGACACTTTCACCATAAGGACTGTCGAAGGGATATTTTGGGCCAGCAGAGATCGATTTAGGAATAATCGTGGAATGCCATGCTATTGTTATACGTTGGGACGCGGGTGATTCCGCTTAATCAATGTGTAATTTGCAAGAATTTTCTAAATCGAATATCGACAATCAGAATCGCAGAAGCTAGCGATAAACCTTCGCAATTACATGACAACCAAAGTCGTCGGAGCTCAAGAAACCCTATGGCCGATACGTGTAGCGCCTGCAAGAGTCGCCCATCAATTTGAGATAAATTGGAATTTACAGTCGACGAGGGCTCGACATGAAATTAGACCTCGAGATTTGGGTATTGGACATTTAGGAATTTCAATATTTGAATTGAAATGGACGTCGTTTCATCAAGAGCAATTTAAAATTTGAAAAGTGAAATTTCGGACGAAAAGTGCCAAATGACCATTTTACCCCTCGACCCTTGCATTTGCCTTAAAAACTATTGAAGGATGTTTTGGTCATTTAGACTTCAATAGTTGCCGAAAATCAAGAGAGGAGTGGTCCATGAAAGTCAAAATAGAAGCTAATTGTCATGTGTTAGCCATGCCAAGTGTCACCCTTTGGGTGATTAGCATTAATTGCCTCCCACCTACCAATCTTATCATTTGACCAAGAGAATTATTGGTGTGGAAGACTCTCTCTCCCTCCTTCTTGGCCGACCATCGCTCTCTCTCTTCACTCTCTCCATTTTCTTCTTCTTCCTCTTCCCTCTCTCGCCAACCAGCCTGCTACCCTACTTCGACCAGTCCACTATTCCGGTCATAATTTTATCGTCCGATATCAGATTGAGGTAAAACTATCGCCATATGAAAGATTATTGTCTTGTGGTTCTAGGGACATATTATAAGGTCAATTTGGTCCATCCGTTTGTCTCGTAGGTCTGTTCGAGTGGGCAAAGATCAGGATGGGGGCAGAATCTGATCAGGTTTGGGGAAATACCTGTTTCATGGGCTTTAAGGCTTTACATGACTCCAAATATTCGGTGAGGTCTTCTACACTTATAGTATTAAAGTTGGCTGAGTTGTGGTTGTAATTTTATTTGGGTTTTGATGAGTTTTCATGGCTGTTAGAGGGCGGAGTTCATGGCTGAGTTGGATGGAACATATCCTCCTAAGATTGTTCGGGAGCAAAGGCTATTTGGATCCTAAAAGTCTTGTGAGGATCTGAAGATGATCGACCAATATGAGGCGGAGTCCTCCAAGTCGTCTAAGTGTACTGAAAGTGATCAAGTACCCTTTGAATGAGACGTGAAGTCTCTGAGTGGATTGGAAATTTAAAAGTCTTATGGCTAGTCGTTATTCCTGATTTTGAGGAATGGTAATGGGACTCAGTAAAAGAAGAGAATGATTGGAAGACTTATGAATAATAGAACTCCTGCTCATGGATTACGAGCAAAGAGATGTTCATTATGGAATATGGAACGTGCCTACGAGAAACGGCTATTACCTTGGTGAAGGGCTCGCAATGAGGGATTGACATTTCGTTTCTTCTATTGTGGGAATACTAAGGAAAGAGTTCTGTCAGTTATCAGACTTTGTGATTGAAATGAGATTGATTGAAGTTGAATCGGAATCCCAAGAAATGACATTGCGAGTTATCACCCCTAATGAGTAGGGTGTCATTCTTAAAGGGCAATAGAACTATGAGATGGTCGTTGAGGGAAAGGAAAGTGAATGAACTTGATAGTCCTGACTGTTCGTAATCCTAACGAATGGTTAGGTAAGCGAAAAGAGCGCTTAGAGTGTAATTGCAGAGCGATTTGAGGTAATCGAATTGAGTATTCGATACGTGAATTGGTGGAGACCAAGGACGAACGAATCTTGTCACTTGAGGTGACTGAGTCACTAGAAGAATGCCAGGATGGGGACATTTGAATCTTGGGGGAAGGTATCGCTATTGACATAGACTTCAAGATTGACGTCCTATGGAGTATGAAGGACAAGGTAGATCCAAAGTGAGAGAATGCCACTAAAGTGTATCGCTTTCTTTGTAGGGTAAGAGACCCTAATATGTAAGGAAAAGGAACTTCTGATTGTCTTGGTGTTAAAATTGAACGTCTGGAGTAACAAGAAAGACGCAAAGTTTGGATGATTTTTGGAAGTTAAGTTCGAGAGACTGTCTTGTAGACAATGTTGAATTCCAAGATGATATCGCTGTTCAGTTGAATAGATGAAATTGGGATAAGGTCGCATTAGCGAGTTATGGAACCTAGAGGCTAAAGCACTATTGCTTCCTAAGGAAAGAGTAACAGAAATGAACAAAAAATTGTGTGGTCTTAGAGGAGATCCGTGACAACAGAGAGTCAAGGTCTGAGCTCTCAAGTGAAAAGTATGAGGAATCGTTTGAAAGATTCAACACATGGTGGAAAGAAGTTGATAATAGTCGGATTGAGTATCCAAGGAATAATTGGATTGGTTGTTACCGTTCTGAGAAACGATGATTGGACTCATTTAAGGAGTCATGAGAAACATGAACAGCTTTTGAGAGCATCCTATGAACTCTAAGTAGATGCTCGTTGTATGCTTAATGTGAAACACACGAGTTGTGGACCTGATGAAATAAGATTCCTCAATCGTAAAATTTATGGGAAATGAAATTCCTGTGAAGCCTTTGAGAATTGAAATAAGTAATGAATCGACTAAGGTCGATATGAGCTACTGAAATTTTAAGTTTTCTAGAGTTGATGGATTGTTATAGACGGATCGTGGGAAGATTCCCCATGAGAATTGTTCCATTGATGAAATGGACTAAGAGTGAGTTGTAACATGAATGAATAACTAAACGTGAAAAGAGTTTTCGAGGACTTAAGTCAAGTTGATGACTACGCTGATAATGGCGATCCTGTTTGGAGTCAAAAAGGTTAATAGAAGCATAATGACGTGACGCAGAAAGGAAATTTGAGGCATAGCAAGACAAACTAAAGTGGGCCGTGCGAATGCGCTGTAATGATAGGGCCACATGAGATGGAATGCTGAGTACCTAATCAGAGTTGGCTTATGAATGTCTTCGCGACAAAGTTGAGAAACATTGTTTGGGTGAAAGAATGCTTCAAGTCTATACCTACCACAAGAATATAATGTAGTAGTTTCTTGAGAGGAATTGAACGAGAGGTAACGCTGATGCATGAAACTGCTTGTGGCTATGAGAATGTAGCATGTTTAAAGAAAGACCTTAAAGTTATATGAACTATAAAAGGTTGAGAGCATGGACTGCCAAAAGGGAATTGAAGGCGAGTCACGTGGATTGAAGAGATAACCCAAGTGTTGTTACAGCGATATTCATATCGCTAAAGAAAGGTGAATTAAGTAGCGGATGCATATAATTGAGAATTGAGCATTGTGTAATTGGTGATGGAGGGGCAAATCTTCCCTCAAGAAATAAGAGAATCAACTTCTAAATTGAGAGTTTATCAATGGACCAGTCTGATGACTACCTAAAGCGTTAACTCTGAAGGTTAGAAAGGAATTGAGATATTGCCATGATTAGACCCTGATATCTAAGGGGTTATGGGAATGAATAGAACATGGAGGAAATCCAGACTTCTAAGTACTTGGGAAAGAAACCTCGAAGTTGAAAAAAAAATTCTTGAAGTCCTATGTACGAATGTATGAGTTCAATATTGAAGATGAACTTAAACAAATGAACTTATTGGAAATTTGAATGGAGAATTAAGGAGTTTCTTGGGATGGCACAAAAGTATGCCAAGATTGTCTTAGTACTATTAATGATATGGCTTGAAGGTTGAATTAGTCTAACGTGTAGTCGAGCATTAGACATGTCGACAAGAGAGAGATGTGGCCATGAAAGTTGATGGATCGCTATGATTATTAGAGATTTTTGAGCGGAATCGAGAAGGCTATAACTCGATTGGGATAATAAAGGGCAAGTTGATAAAACCCTTGAATCTCTTATGGTACAAGAGAACATTTGAAGGGAGTGATATGTCAAATGGTATGAGTGCCAAAAAGTGCATTATTGTGATGGTCTAGTAAGGAACAGAGTTATTTTGAAGAATGAGAATGCGATGAGGCGTCTATACCCTGTAAGATTGGATAAATGAGAAGATTGTAAATTTTGAGGACGAAATTTCTTTAAGGGGAAAGAGTTATGACATTTTGAATTCCGACGTTCTCGAGGCTATGGAGTGGAAGGTATCGATCGGTGTGTTTCAGTTGTAACTCGCTCGGAGTTGGCCACTCTTGAGTTAACTGACCAAAAGGAAAAGACTGACGCGGAGTCGGGTACGTGGACCTGGGGAATTTGAATGAGAAATTATACTTTCACCATAAGGATTACCAAGAGAATATTTTGGGCCAGTAGAGATCGATCTAGGAACGATCGCGGAATGCCTTGCTAGTGTTATACGTTGGGACGTGGGTAATTCCGCTTAACCAATGTGTAATTTGTGAGAATTTCCTAAATCAGATTTCGACAATTAGGATCACAATAGCTAGCTATAAACCCTCGCAATTACATGACAACCAAAGTCGCCACAGCTTAAGAAACCCTAAGGTCGATATGCGTAGAACTTGCAAGAGTCGCCTGTCAATTTGAGATAAACTGGAAATTACAATCGACGAGAGTTTGACATGAAATTAGATATCGAGATTTGAGTATTGGACATTTAGGAATTCCAACATTTGAATTTAAATGGACGTCGCCTCATCAAGAGCAATTTAAAATTTGAAAAGTGAATTTTCGAGCGAAAAGTGCCAAATGATCATTTTACCTCTCGACCCTTACCCTTGCCTTAAGAAGTATAAAAGGATATTTTGGTCATTTGGACATCAATAAGCTGCCGAAAATTAAGAGAGGAGTGGTCAATGAAAGTCAAAATAGAAGCCAAGTGTCATGTGCTAGCCATGCCAAGTGTCACCCTTTGGGTGATTAGCATTAATTGCCTCCCACCAATCTTATCATTTGTCCAAGAGAATTATTGATGTGGAATACTCTCTCCCTCCTTCTTGGCCGACCATCTCTCTCTCTCTTTGCTCTCTCCATTTTCTTCTTCTTCCTCTTCTCTCTCTTATCGACCAGCCTGCCACCTTACTCCGATGAGTCCACTGTTCCGGCAATAACTTTGTCGTTCGATATCGGATTGAGGTAAAACCATCGCCATATGAAATATTATTATCTTGTGATTCTAGAGACATATTATAAGCTCAATTTGGTCCATCCGTTTATCCCGTAGGTTTGTTTGAGTGGGAAAAGGTCAAGATGGGGGCAGAATCTAGCCGATTTTGGGGAAATACCTATTTCATGGGCTTTAATGCTTCAAATGGCTCCAAAATTTCGGTGAGGTCTTCTCTATTCATAATATTAAAGTTTTCTGAGCTGTGGTTGTAATTTTATTTGGGTTTTGATGAGTTTTCATGGCTGTTTGAGGACGGATTTCATGAGGCAGAATTTGACCGCCTATGCTTCGAAGAGAATCGGAGTGATTGGATGCCTTTGTTGTGTTATTTTGCTTCCAAACTTTTGGTGAGCTCCTTAACATGTAGATTAAGGTCTTAGCAAGTTATTCTCATGGTAAATTGGAGCTTAGGATTGATTTGTGAACTGATTTGTGCGGTTTAAGGTAGAACCGATTTTGCCTTGCTTTGGGGTTGTTGGAACCGAACCTTTTTGGAGGTTCTTGGGGGTGTTGCCTTACTATAAAATTATCGTTAAGACATATTGAGATGTTAATTGATGTGTGAGAGAAGTATTTACTCGATGAATTTGTGATTGGAAGAGTTTTATTGATGAAATAATAAATCTTTCCTAGGATCGTGCGTGACCATTATGTGGTAGTGAGTTTGCTGATCTAGGGGGATCATTTAGCTTGAAAATCGCTAGCTTGATCAACAGTAAGTGTCCCTTAAATATTTACTCGAATGTTAGGATACTACTGGATGAGA
The DNA here is from genome assembly GCA_028455895.1 of Rhodomyrtus tomentosa. Classification (NCBI taxonomy): domain Eukaryota; kingdom Viridiplantae; phylum Streptophyta; class Magnoliopsida; order Myrtales; family Myrtaceae; genus Rhodomyrtus; species Rhodomyrtus tomentosa. Next base: position 37,517,894 of record JAPCWY010000003.1, on the reverse strand, counting down.
TTGATTGATGAATTGGTGTTTATTATGACAAATTGGATGTTGAACGCATGAGATTGTTGTGATCGATCCATATGCCTTTGTGTGAGGTTGAATTGATGAATTCCATGATTGGAATGATATAGTGTGACCTCGATTTTAATGAGGACTAATGTGCTTGTGTGGCAACTAAATCTTGGTTGTGGGATATCGACAATGTAATTGCCTAGTGTGCATTATGAGGGATAAATGGCCAGAGTGCCCCAGTGATATCGAATGGCTAGAGAACCCTAGTGATTCGAATGGCCGGAGTGCCCGAGTGATATCGAATGGCCAAAGTGCCCTAGTGATATTAATTGGCCAGAGTGCTCCAAAGAAATACATCGCGGCACGAGAGCCCTTGGCGATGAGTATTGTGATACCATTATGTGAACTCTGAAATTGTGAATTCATTCTGTGCTGGTACATGAAGCTTGAATTTCATAGTGTCTGATATGCTTGTCAATGAACCTTACTCATATCATTTGCATTGAGACATTAAATATTTGAATGCCATGTGATATTGTCTGGCTGAGCTTCTGCTGATAGCTTGTTGTGTAGTCTAGGGAGACTGGCGGTCTGGTCTAAGTTTATGGTTCACTTGATGAGATTTATATCTTGCCTTGTTGGGATTAAATTTTTTAGGTCCCAGGAGATGAAACATTAAGTTTGTCAAGGTTGGATTTTCGAAGAAGAAATCGTAGGATATGGATTCACACATTGTGATGTTGGGAATTGTATTTCTATTTGTGGTTGTAGAAATAGAATCTCTAGTATTTGATATTGATGAGGATTCGAGGTGAATTTTATGAATAAGAGAAGTATACCCTTTTGTCCTAAGTCCTCTCATTGTGAATTTATATGGAGCTGTTTTATTGCTTCTATGACCTTGTTTCATTTTCAAGTTAAGATTGATTGGCCGAGGGATCTTAGGAGTTATTCTAAAGTTAATGATTAAAATGGGATGTTCGCGAACTCATAGTCGGGACGTGACTGGAAACACTAAGAGTGTGTTTGTGTAACTCGAGTGATTTGTAATTTTTGTCTATCGCTTGATCTATTGTGGAATTCGTTGCTACTCTCCCCGTGTACGTAGGTACTTACGACTGAACTACGTATATTTGGTGTCCGATTTTCTTTACTCGTTTTATCTATTTTATTGATCGAGCGCTTGTTCCGCATAACAATTGGTATCAGAGCTAGGCTAGTTTAAGTTGAAGCGAATCGATGGCGACAGAAGAAGCTAAAGGAAAAATTGACAATTTGAGGGGAAGGACTTTGGTTTTTGGAAGATGCAGATAGAAGATTATTTATATCAAATGAAGCAGCACGAGCCCCTATCTGAGAAGAAACCAGATACAATGAAGCAAGTCGATTGGGAATTGCTGGATAGACGAGCGATGGATGTTATTCAAATGACGTTGGCTCGTAACATCAGCTCGTAATGTCGCATTTAACATCGCTAAAGAGAAGACCGATGCAGGTTTGATGAAAGCCTTGTCGGACCTGCACGAAAAGCCCTATGCAATCAACAAGTTCTATCTGATGCAACGTCTGTTTAATTTGAAGTTGAGGGAAGATGCGTCAGTTACGAATCTTATGAATGAATTCAATGTGATCGTTAGTCAATTAAGTTTAGTTGAGATTGACTTTGAAGATGAGGTATGTGCTTTGATTATATTATCCTCATTACCTGATAGTTGGAATACTACTGTTACTGCTGTTAGTAATTCTTCTGGGTCAACAACTTTGACGTTTGATGGGATTCGAGATTTAATTCTGAGTGAGGATATCCGTATAAGAGAATCTGACGAATCTGTATCTATTACTTGAGTAGGTGAAAGAGGAAGAGCTAGTACTTGTGTTAGCAGAAGTAATATGAACATGAATAGACACAGTCAATCTAGGACTGGCGATGCTGTTTATTGGAACTGTGGCAAGAGGGGGCATCTTAGAAAAATTGCTTTAAACTGAAAAATGAAATGGGTAAGGGAATTAGAGTTGAATCTGCAGATGATGTTGTAGCTATAGCTGAAAATTTTGATGGTGTCGATTGTGTCTTGTTTGTCACCGAGGATTCGTCGTTTTACGGATGGATTATGGATTCCATTTGTTCTTTTCATGCTCCACCAAACAAGAATTGGTTTACTTCTTATCAATGTATGGATAATAGCAAAGTGGAGTTGGGAAACAATGCTGAATACGATGTTATAGGTGTTGGTGATATTAAAATCAGAATGCATGATGGCATTGTGAGGACATTGACTGGAGTATGACATGTTCCAAAATTAAAAAAGAACTTAATTTCCTTGGGTGCCCTAGATTCAGCTGAATGCAAGTATTCGTCACGAGATGGAGTTCTGAAGATTGTTTGAGGTGCCCTGGTGATAATGAAAGGAATTAAGCATGACGGCTTGTATGAACTTTAAGGTGAGACATTGGTAAGTTTCGCTCATGGGACATTGACATCTGTTCGAGAGTCTAATGGCTACACGAGGAAGGCCTGGGTGATTGTGCTGATACACAAGTTTGATGCTATTGTCAAGAATACGCGGTCGAGAGCTTTGATCTGAACGGAGACTGGTAAGTTGATTAAGCATGTGCGAATGGACAGTAGCATGGAGTCCTGCTTGAAGCTGGTAAATGAATTTTGCATGAAAAGAGCATAGTAAAACACTGCTCCAGTGCTAGTAAACCATAACAATTTGTAGAATTGATGAGTAAAACGTTACTAAAGACGGCCCGTAAAAAGATCTCTAGTGCCGGTATGGCTAGGCAAATTTCAGCAGATGCACTTAGTATGGTGAGCTACATGGTGAATACATCCCAATAGACTGCGATTTGATATCGGACTTTCGAAGAAGTGTGGTCAGGTAATGTTGCAAATGATTCTATTTTTAGAATGATTAGTTGCCCGTGTTATTATCGAGTAAGTGATGGTAAGCTCAATGTGGAAGCAAGGTGCGTATTTCATGGCTATGCACGAGGTGAGCAGGGCTATCAGTTGTGGTGCTCGGATATAAATTCACTTGTTTGCGGCAGAGAAGTTACCTTTGACGAGTCTCCAGTACTTTAGGCTAGGAGGGATTATGGCAGTATTAATAGGATATGGACGATGTTCAGCTTGAGGTGGAGTTGCAACCAGAAACTCCTAAGATAGCGGATACTAGCGAAGTAATCGACACAGATGTGCTTGTAGCAAGGTAGAGCCTATAGAGCCAATGGTTACTGTAAGTGCTGATATTGACAAGATACATGTTTGATCTCCTAACATTTATGGATGCAACGATGATTTTGCTTTATATGTAGTTAAGAAGCTTGTGTCAGAAAGTCTTTGTAGAGTAGTTGAAGGTGCATGTGGAGTTGGTGTTTTAATGAGGTCCTCGGTTATGGTGAAGTACAAGCACGACTTGGACTTGGATGATGTTTGTGGCGGTTGAGCCCATTGGGGTTATTGGGAGAGTAGTAGATGATGTTTGGATTATCAGCGAAGCGATTGTGATTTGGCTCAAACGTCGAGCTAAAGTGAAGATTATTAAAATATGTCTTGAGTTTTAGCCGAAGCGAAAATATGAATTTCGAAAATAAGATTTTCTTTGTTTGGTGTAAAGAGACTCTGTTGGATGTGGATTTCAATATATCCGAAATCATGTTCCTAGAGTCGGCAAGCAAAAAAGCAGAATAAGAAAGTCATCATGTTTTGGTCAACTTGGGTTTGGTTGACCACCGTGGGAGTACGTTCTTTGATCCCAGCGTATATATGTTATAATATGTACTTGTAGGTTGAACGTGAAAAGATTTGAAGGAAAAGTAAAGGAAATAAATAAATAAAGGAAAGAAGCATTCTGTTGGGATTTGAAAAAGAAGAAGATGATATGAAAGAATATGTACCATGGATATCCTTTATCACGTGGGACTTGTTTTTTCAAGAAAGTTTTTCTTTGCTGTATTTAAGAGCTATTCTTTTGGCAGCAAGAAGGTAAGTCGCAGTTGATCCATAGGGACAATTTCTTGAAGCGCCGTTGCTTTTACGAATGCTTGGCGGTGGAAATATTGAAGCCCCGTTTGATGAGCGAGTGCTTGGCATTGGCTCTTCGTTTTGTTCGCAGAATTACATCAAGAATTCAAGTGTTGAGTCGATTAAATTTTGAGGTTATATTTGTATTGTAATTCCTTTGCGAGATTGAGAGATTATTTCGCTAGGAATTGAGGGCTAAACACTGTGTGCGTTCTTGGATGTAATTGGGGCTTGGGAAACCCCAAAAGTGTGTTTGTGTAACTCGAGTGATCTATAATCTTCATGTATCGCTTGATCTATCATGGAATTCATTGCTTTTCTCCACTGGACGTAGGTCTTTAAGATCGAACCACGTATATCTGGTGTCCGATTTACTTTACTCGATCTGTCTATTTTATCGATCGATTGCTTGTTGCGCGCAACAGTTTAAATGGGTATCTCAGCCTACACGCATGGTGGGAAAAAGGCGTTGCGTGTTTGGTACATTGCTTGAAACGGATGTCTCGAACTGTAGGCCAAGTGGAATGCACGAATTAATCGTCCTGATAGTTTCCCAATTGTGATGAGTTGAGTAGCATGACATACAGTTGTTTCCATGTTCAACACCATGCTTTGACGTTTTGCTCTTTCTCGTCAAGGAAGTTAATCTCGTGCAAGCCTAGTTAGATTCTGGATTGAAGTTTAGTGAAAACTATGGGAAATTGTGATGAGTTGAGTAGCATCACATACAGTTGTTTACGAGGTTATATGACATGCTAGTCGGCTCGTGATCACCCTAACTTTACGCATGCTTGTTTTTATTAATGTGAATTGTTAGAACAACTCACGGTACACTCCTGTCCATACGAGAAATGAACATACATGCATTGCATTGCATTTATAGAGGAAAGGGGTTGAGGCCACAAAATTATTATATGAGCTCAATTATTCCTCGAGGGAGGCGGGATGGACTGGTAGTTGCGCCAGGAGCATCATATGTTGACGCGATGACCTCGGAGTGAGGACTCCATGGCGGGGAGTTGCCATGAAAGGATGGCAAGGAAGCCAGGCAAAAGTATTCATATTACGAGTCAAGAGCTGACTCGAGAACGATGATGGTAATTGTTATACTTGGGAGACATGCATTCACTCATTTGCATCCTACGTATTCATCTCAGGCTTTCTGCATATATGAATTCATGTGTGCGATATGTAGTTCACGAAATTGATTGTTAAGTTGGATATGGGTTTAAATGATGAGCTAAATGGGCATTGAGGTGATTATTTCTGCTTGACTGAATAAGAGAATGGATGGCCTAGTCGTTAGGCTAGAAGTTCTACTTGCTGAGCTATGATTAGCTTACCTTTGACATTCTGATTTCCAGTCGATTTCAGGCTCATTGATGAGAAGTGTATCTGGAGATGTATTTCAGTCGTATTCCGCTCGAACCTGATCAATTCGAGTAGACTGACCAAAAGGGAAAGGCTAAAGCGTGACGAGGTACATGGACCTAAGGAACTCGGATAGGAAATGACGCTTTGGCCATAAGGATTGTCGAGGGAACTAGCGATAGACCCTCACAATTACATGACAACCAAAGCAGCCACGAATTGACGAGCCCTAAACGTGATATGAATCACGGGGTTGATACGCGTAATGTCTGCAAAAGCCGTCCGTCGGTTCGGGATAGGCTGGAACCACGTCTGATACGCGTACTGTCAGAAACGAGCCTTGAAAGATTGAAAATGGAAAATCAAGAATTCCAACGTTATTCGGATTGGCCGTCGCCCTATCGAAGATTTCCGGAACGAGAAAAACGACGTTCGGAACGTCGGGGTAAAATGACCGTTTTGCCCCTCAAGCTTAGAACTTTGCCCTAGCAAATGAAGAAGGGCGATTTGGACATTTAACCTCCCATAAGCTACCGAAAATCAAGAGACAATGAGAGCCATTGGATCTTCTTTAGTAAAGGCAAAGACAAGTGTTGCAAGATCAAAGGTGGTAGTCAAATCCAACTTTTGCCACCTACCATTCAAACTCTCTTGACCAAGACTTTGGATAAAGCAATTCTCTCTCTTCCCCTCTGCAATTTTCGGCCACCACTAAGAGAGAGAGAGAGAACACCACCATCTTCATCTTCTTCATGTTTCTGCACCGGCGACCAGAATCTGGGGTTCTGTTCGGCCATTCCCACGGCCATTTCCGGCCATTTTCTGACTGCTGGCCGGCCACACCGACAAAGATCTATGTCTTGCCGACCTCCTCGAAGTGGAATCGGGTCATTTGGAGCACCGAGGAGTCCGGAGCAAGGATTCTCCCGAGAGTCGACGGAAACTGACTCAATCTGAGGTAGGTCTGGTTTCTGACCTGTTTAGTGGCCGAAATCTTGGATTTTTGAGCTCAAATTTTGTGGAGACTTAGTAGACTTATAGATGAATCTGTGGTAAAAATTTGAGATGGATTTGATTAAGTTTTGACCATGAACAGGCCTTGTGAACCGTGCCCAGAAAACTGCCAGATTCTGTGCTTGGAGGAACCGGTGACGTTCGGCGAGTTTCCGGCGACCAACGACCTAAAACTCACGGTAAGCCTCTTGGACCCTTAGATAAACATGTTAAGAGGCTGGATGATGATTGAATGTTGGATTTGGAGTTGAATTTAGGGCTGGTTGTACTCGGATTGCACAGAACCGAGAAGAACCGGTTCGGTTCTGTGCAAAACCGAATCTGTGGGGATGATAATGGTTGGATTATAAGTCCCAAATTGATGATTGAGGCATGTTATGATGATGAGGAATATGCAATGGAGACTTGGGGTTCATGGATGGTTGAATTGGATTGGAAATTGACGTAATTGGTTGGATTTTGTTAGGTTGCGCATTGAGTTCGGTATTGGACATTGAGGGCCGAAACTTTGGAGGCTCAAGAGGAGTAAAATTGTGAGGTTGAAATCAAGGTAAGGGGATTCCTAACCCTATGTTAAGACGATTGGACTCGATTGGGTGAGTCGAGACTTGAATTGATCAATTTATGAGAATTTATTCAAGTGGGTAGCTTGGTGATATACTAAGATGATATAGGATGATTGTGAGCGATATTATGTATGCATGAGTTGTTTGCCATGTTCGGATATTATTAATTTACGTGGCATGTCACGGGGTTTTTGAATTTCATTCGGACTTGCACTTGTCGTTGAATGTGCAATTGAATGGGAAATCATGGTACGAGACATGGTTGTGGCATGAATATAACTTGGCGAAGCCCTGAGGCGTATGAGACGCGGAGTAGTAAAATATATACCCTGATGCTATGAGATCGTGGGGTGGAGTTGATAACGTGTGGCGCCCTGATGCGACGAGATCGCGGGGTTGAGATAGCCATAGTCCTGATGCGAATTATTCACGGGATAGAGATGTGAAAATACCTTGATGAGACAAGATCGCGGGGTGAAGTTGAAATTGAGTGGCGCCCTGATGCGACAAGGTCGCGGGTTGTGATGGCCACGGTCCTCATGCGAACTATTCGTGGGACGGAGGTGTGAGTACCCTGATACGACAAGATCGCGGGGTGGAATTGATATTGGGTGGCGCCTTGATGCGACGAGATCGCGGGGTTGAGATAGCCACAGTCCTGATGCGAACTATTCGCGGGATGGAGTGTGAGAAATTGTTATTGACCGGAGATTGATCGGAACCTGATGTGTTTACGCGGGTTGCCGACGACGGTCTAAGGCGTTTATGCGGACCGAGCCTGAGGCGACATGATCGCGGGTTGGAAATTGATAATGAGGCAGGATGGAAAGGATGGTTGTGGTGAGGTAACAGGGTGAGTCGTGTGTGAACTTCTGAGTGTATTATGAGACCATAGTAACCCGATTGTCACTTGTGTTTGATTATCTAAGTTTGAAGTGATTGATTTGTCTTGAGTTGAATTATTGGAGATATGACTGCCTGAGAGTACGGTCGGCCTAACCTAGGGTTAGAACCCACCTTACTGAGATTTATATCTCACTCCAGTGGGGGCTTAATTTTTTAGGTTCCAAGCGAAGGAGGCACGAACTTACCAAGGATCGGCATTTGAAGAGATAGATGACCAATTGTATCTAGGTTGGATTCGCCTTTCTTCGAAGTTGAAAATGTACTTATGATTGGTAGATTATAGAATTGAATCCTCGAGAATGAATTAAGGAGATTTTGATGTACCCTTGTGTCCTAAGTCATCGTGTATTGTTGTATTTGTATGATTGCAGTTGGTATCGCTTCCGTGAGTATGTTTCTTACAGCGCGGATGGAAATTGACCGTTGGATCTTGGAGTAAAATGTCAAAGGAACGGCATGGACAGGGATGCTCGCCTGCTCACCGAGTTCGGGGCGTGACATTACCCCTATTGGGGAATATATTTTCAGATACCTGAAGAAGGAATGGTTCGAGCCATGAAGACGGTGATGAAGATGAAGATAAAACTCACTATAATACTAATAGGATGGGAATACTCCTTGTTGTTGTAATATTTGAGTTGTCAATGAAAAGAATACGTGTTTGTACCATTCACATGTGAACTTCAACTTAATAGAGATTTAAAATTTTTTCGCTGCTTGAGAACATTTTAATACTAATGATACTAATTCAATGTGATGGCCTGGGACGTCACAGCTCTGCGGGACGCACCTGAGCGTGGGTGCGACACACTCTGCCTCTCTCTCACGTTTATTTGTTTTTCTTACCGTGTGAATGATGAAGTGGTCTCCTTAACCCTAAGCTATAACGAGGTATTTATAGATTTATTACTTACCTTGATGAACAAGAACATAATCTGAATATTCGGTGGCTGCAGTATTCTTGCAATATTTTCTCGCAATATTATTTGAATATTTGACAAATATCATCATAAATAAATATTGAAAGAATTATGCTGATTTTTCCTTCCTCCTCAAGCAAAAATCCGAATTTGTCAAATATATCCCCCTTTAAAATTCGGCCAGCGATGCAAGTCTGATAATGGTCGATAATGAAGTATGTGATGGGGCTCTTCTTAATATTTTGGCTCTAGTTAATGCTAAACTGAAAGCCTCGCTAAGTAATGGACTGAAACAATTTTGAAATTAAGCTTATTTGGCCCACAGAAAATTTGGGACACCTCTTTTTGCTTGGTCGAAAATTTCAAATTGATTTTGATCCAGTCACTCATCAAATTAAGCTCAATCGACTCATCTAATATAACGACTGAAATTAAATAAGCAATGCATGAGAATTTTTTTTTTTTTTGAGAATTATGTCTAACTCTCATTTTGTGAATAAAATGCATGATTTTCTGAAATCAAAATTTAGGTGTCAACACATCAAAACAGATCATGGAGGGGAATTTGAAAATCAATACTTTGCTTAATTTTGCGATCAAAATGATTTTCAATATAATTTTTCATCTTCATACACTTCACAGCAAAATGGAGTTGTTGAAAGAAAGAACAGATCTTTACAAGAAATGGCATGAACTATTTTAATTGAAAGCAACGTTCCATGATATTTTTGGGCTGAAGCTATTTCTACTGCTTGTTATATTATGAATCGTGTTTTTTTTAGATCATTACTTGAGAAAATCCTCTATGAACTTTACAAAGGAAAGAAGCCAAATATTTCATATTTTCATATGTTTGGTTATAAATGCTACATTTGTAAAAACTCAAGTGATTGGCCAAGTGAGTTTGATGAAAGATCAGACAAAGGAGTATTTTTGGGATATTCTACTTCAAGCAAATCTTATCAAGTCTTAAACAAGAAATCTCAAGTGATTGAAAAATCCATGAACATGAAATTCAAAGGTGAGTACACTTCTCAAAAGATCACTATTGAAAGTGAAATGTCAGATGATCAAAGCCAATCATTTGAGAAGTAGAATTTATTATCTGAGGCTGAAGAAGCAAATGAGTCTTCTTAGAACAAGTAAAATACTCAGCTAATTGTAAATTTTGAAGATTCAAATGCTAAAGAATCAATTGAAAATGAAATTGAAAAGTCAAAGAAGAACTGAAAATACAAATCCAGTCATTCTATAGATCAAGTAATTGAAAACATTGATGGAGGAATCAGAATCAGATCTAAACTGAGGAATGCAATAAATGCATTTGCTCTGGTTTTCTAGTTTGAACCCAAAAGAATTGAAGAAGCTCTTGAAGATAAAAGCTGGATTGAAGCTATGCAACAAGAGTTACATCAATTCAAACTCAATGAAGTTTGGGAACGACTGCCAAGACCAAAGGATCATCCTATTATTAGAACCAAATGGGTAATCAGAAACAAATTGAATGACAAGGGCAAGGTAACCAGAAACAAGGCAATACTTGTTGCTAAGGGCTACTCTCAAGAAAAGGGAATCAACTATGATGAAACGTATGTCCCAATAGCAAGACTGGAATCTATCAAGCTCTTACTTGCCTATGTTTGCTATCATGACTTAAAACTATATGAAATGAACGTCAAAAGTACATTCTTGAATAGATGCATCAACGAGGAAGTCTACGTTGATCAACCTCTAGGCTATGAAAATATAAAAAGTCCAAATCATGTATTCAAACTTTAAAAAGCTATCTATAAACTCAAACAAGCACCACGAGTTTGGTATGAAAGGTTGTTGATACATAAATTTTGATTTTAAGGAATTCATTTATTTCACAAAATGAGTTAAGCATAATTCTCACAAAAAAATGAATTCTCACACATTGCATATTTATTTATTTTATGATGCATTGGTTGTCAGTCGAAGGCGAATCGAAGGAGTTTAATTTAACAGGCGACCACACTGAAACCGATTTGAAATTTTCGATTTATCAAAGGGGATACCCGAATTTCACATGAGTGTAGGGCTCAATTTGAATTCAATTCAGTCTATTTTAATTTTTAAGGGCAAGACATTTGATTAATTATCCATTTAATTAATTAAAGCCCAATTAGGCCAAAAATTTACGCAAATAAGCCCATTTATAAAGGAATTTTCGGCCAAGCCTTATAACCCTCTATAATGGCCGAATATTTCATGAAAATCCTTGGATATTCAGAAAATTCCAATCCTACGGTGGATATCCCGCATGAAATCTTGATGGTCAAGATTGAATCCTAGAATTTTACCCTAATCCTCTCTATATGTGCATTATTATGGTTAGGGTTAAAAGGGGGAAACGACATAATTTTCTGACATCTTCTCACTCTCTATTCACGTATTTCTCTCTCGCACGACTCCCTCTCTTTGGCGTGCGTCACTCACTCACTCTCTCTCTCTCTCTCTTTCTCGTCCCTCTCTCACGTCCATCTCTGCCACCACACATCGTCATCCCTGTTTCTGCTGCTGCCACATCGAAAATCATCGTCGCCACTCCCGAGCATCCACGCCGCTGCTATCTGGCCTCGCCACGCTCGATGAGCCCTTGCTAATCCTCGTTGCCATGCTTGAACTTCTTTCTTTGCAAGTTCTCCTGTAGAGGTCCTCATAGCGAAGCGACTCCCATCGAGAAGCCGCCGTTATCGCCATCATTCGGCTCTTGACTTGTTGTCGGTCTCGTCGTACCACATTGCTGTCAACACCACCTAGCCCGTGCAAGTGAATCCCTTGCCGTCGGTCCGTGGAATACAAACTTGGTCATCAAGTATCGACAAAATTCGAATTTGGAGGGCAATTTTCATAAATTAAGGTAGAGTTCCCTATCTCAAATCTGAATATTCAATCGTCTATGTTGCATAAAATTGCAGATTGGATTGCATATCTTGAAAATCATGTTGCAAGGTTAAGGGATCCGAAAGTTGTCTAACCGAAGATTGCACGTCAAAAAAAAAAAAAAAATCGGATATTCTGAATATTTGGTTGCGACATTGATTGCTTGAAACTGCCTTGTTTAAAAATTGCATTTTCTCAAGATATTTTTTGCTTAAATCGGAAGATTGAGATTCATGTGAATATTTGGAAATTGTGTGCTAGTCTTGTGGTAACATAATTAATTTGAACTATCTTCTGAATATCACTAAAGACACTCAAAATATCATAAATTTTGGATTTAATCTATTTGACCTATCACCGTTTAAGTCTGATTTGTTATCTCCAAAAGGGTAATTTTTAATTTGGAATAAGGAGATTTTCGAAAAAATTAAAAGGCGGATGATGGCTGCGATCTTTCCTTATTTTGATGTGAATAATTATTGATTGATACATTGTCTTGATTTGGTTTACCATTTTGAAAACTCCCTGAATATTTAGTAGGATATGATTTCCTAGAAACCATGTATGATTAAATTTTTAGAAAGATAAGGTCTCCTAAAGACCTTATCTCATCAATAAATCAAGATAATGAGTCTTTATCATATCCTTGTCTGGCAGAAATTTTGAAAGGGGAGCAAAAAAAAAAAAATCACATTCATGCATATCTTGCATATCTCATATAGTTTAGGATAACATATTCAAATACCATGCATATCTCGTCATTCTGCATATCTCATGTAGTTTAGGGTAGCGTATATTCAATCTCATGCATATCTTTGAGTTTTATCATATTGTTTTTGCATTTTTATGAATTTCTGAAAAGAAGAAATTAAAAGATAAAAACCAAAAACAAAATCTATTCATGTCATCACTTTTTTAAGAATTTATGCTCATGCATCATATGGTATGTCATTTATGCATCCCATTAACACCCGAAAATACCAAAAAATAATAATAAAATATCATTAGCATTATATATTACATAGTTGCTATGTCATCTTGCCACGCCGCCCATGCATTTTGCCACGTCATATTTTCCATGTCATTCATCTATGTCACGTCATCTTTTATGTCATTGCATGTCGCATGTCATATAGTTAAGTTGCATTAGCGCTGCATTTAATAAAGAGAAAAAAAATTTCAAGTCACATAAACCAATCAAAAGACTTTTCCATAAAGTTGGTACCAAAAGGGCATTATTTTAATCAAACTAGTATAATCAAGTCCCCGAATCCATAATTTCTGGCTCGTAGAAGTATAATGGTTCTCCTGCCATTTTACTTAGGTTTCTAATCAACCTACCAAAAATGATTAGTGGCGGCTCCAAATCTAAATCATTTCCTATTAATTTAAGTTGTGAATTGGCAGAGGTTGGGAGGGTTCGTATTAGATTAGTTAATTCATTTGAGTATTCTAATAATCCATTAACTTAATTTTAGGTCGCGACAAAGGTTAAGCAATTTCCTTATCAAGAAAGGTTTTGAGAAAGGTAAAGTTGATACAACTTTATTTATCAAAAGGGAAGGTTATGAAATCTTACTTTTTCAGATATGTAGATGATATTATATTTGGATCATCTAATGAAAATCTTTGTAAGAAATTCTTTCAAATCATATAGAATGAATTTGAGATGAGTATGATGGGAGAACTTACATTCTTCCTAGGACTGTAAGTCAATTAGACTAATCAAGGCACTTTCATATATCAAGAAAAATATGCTCTTGAACTAGTAAATAAGTTCGGTCAGGAAAATTGTAAGAAAACTGAATCACCAATGTCTTCTTCATCCAAGCTAGACAAGGATGAACAGGGCAAACAGGTTGATCAGAAGCTTTTAGAAGTATGATCGGTTCACTACTATATCTTACTGCTTCTAGACCCGACATTATCTTTAGTGTATGCATGTGCACTAGATTTCAATCAGATTCTAAGGAATCACACCTTACTGCTGTCAAAAAAATTATCAAATAGATAGGAACCTATCCTAATTTAGGACAATAGTATCCTAAGACTTCAGATCTTATATTACATGGATATTCATATGCTGACCTTGCTGGTTGTAAGTTAGACATGAAAAATACTTTAGGAATATGTCAACTTTTGGTATCAATTCTGGTGTCTTGGTTTTCTAAGAAGTAAAACATCATAGCTCTATCAACTGCAGAAGCAGAGTATGTCGCCTTAGGAAATTGTTGTGTACAAATCCTATGGATGAAGCAACAAGTGAAGGACTTTATTGTTCAAACTCACAACATGAAAATGAAATGTGACAATACAAATGCCATCAATCTTACCAAAAATCTGATTTTGCACTCATGAGCTAAGCATATTGAAATAAAGCATCATTTTATTCGTGATCATGTGCATAATGTTGATATTAGCATTCAATTTGTTGATTGAAAGCATCAATTAGCTGAGACATTCACCAAGCCATTTGATAAGAATACATTTGAATATATCATATAAGAATTAAGTATTACTGTGACATTCTGGATTTCTACCCTCCTTGAGGCCATTGACAGGGAATGGAATCTCGAACTTTGATATCGAGCAATGAAGAATTGTGACATTTGAAAGGAATTGGACGTTGCCTCATTGAACTTAATTTATATTGGAAAAGTGGAATTTCGGATGGAAAATGTGAAATTACCATTTTTCCTTAAGAATGAACTAAGGACATTTTGGTCTTTTCTTAATCCCTTAATGTTGGCCGAAAATTTAGGGGCACAAGGGTCAATTGGCTTCAAGATATTCATTGGCTAAGGACAATTGTCATCACAAGAGCAAACCTATCCACTTAGCATTTAATTCAAGTCTTGTCCTCAATCACCATTCAAACATTGACTAAATTGGGATTAAGATAGGTCTCTCTCTTTCTCCTCTTTCCATTTGCTCGGCCGAACCCCCCCTCACTCTCTCTCCTTCATTTTTCTTCTTCCTTCTTCTCGCCGAGAATCTCTCTCGCGGCCAGACCAAAATCGCTCCACTGTTTAGGCCATAACTTCTTCATTTGGTGTTGGATTGGGGTAAAACCACCACCATCTGAAACTTAGCTTTCGAAGAACATATTATAAGCTTAATTTAGCCCAACCGTTTGTCCCATAGGTCTGTTTGATTGGGTAAAGGTCGGGATGAGGCAGAATCTGACTCGATTTGGGAAAGAGTCTTCGTTCGCCCACTTCTAGGGCTCGATTGCTTGCAAAATTTCGATGAGATCCTATTAAATTCTAGCTTAAGAGCTGAGCAAGCTGTTTTTGAGAATTAGATAAAGTTAGAATGTATTTTGAAGTTGGTTTATGTGATAATCCAAGGTCAGTTTCTGTGTCGATTTTGTTCGTGAGGAACCGAGGCTGTTCGAAGAGCTTTGGGGCTTCACCTTGCTGTGGATTGCTTAGTAAGGCCCTTATTGATGTAGTATGATTATTGGCAAGAGGATTTTGCAAAGAATTGCAGTTTAGAGGTGATTAAGGGCTGTTTGAGGTGAAAAATTTGAGATGCCGCCTAATCTATCTTCAACGCGTACCGTTTTTAAAATGGGCCTTTCTAAATCATCTAGTACTCAAATTGAGCTCCTTTTTCGCCCATACATCCGTAAGATCTTGAGGGACGAGAATATGAATTCTCAAAAAAATAGTAGAAAAATATCAGTTTTCTTGTAACTAAACCTGGTCGTGGAGGTTGAGCAAAGCCAGTTTTTGGTGAATTGAAATATGAAGAGTTTTAATGGGTGAATTGTGTGATTTCCTTAGGATGTACGCTGCTTTTTTTTGGCCGAGGAAGAGCCGAGCATTATTGTTGGCTTTGGTTGAAATTGCTAGCTTGATTGGTGAGGTAAGTGACGCTTAAACCTTTATTAGGACGTTAGGACACTACTAGATGAGTCTGGTTGATGAATGAATTGGTGATTTTATTGTGCTCAAATTGATGAAGGCCGAATAGGATGGTGGTGGATTGAACCATGAGATTACAATTTTCATGGCTGAATTATTGATGTGTGTATTTGGTTGGCATGTAACGTTGAGTGGCCATATGACATTTAGGCCTTGAGTGGTGAATGAGCTGAATTAATGCTTGAAATGACAGGGGAACTAATGAATTGATTGATTGCCATGAAGTGTGGGATTATGCTTTACTCTATGTATGCTGGCTTTAGCTATGTTCCTTGTGATATGAATTGGCATGGTACCCTTGAAAGATGAATCGGCTTGGTGTCCTTGATTCATGTGAAATGGGTAGTGAGCCCTTGAAATGTGAATTGGCTATCGAGCCCTTGTGATATGAATTGGCTTGGTACCCTTGAAAGATGAATTGGCTTGGTGCCATTGATTAATGAGAAATGGCTAGTGAGCCCTTGAAATGTGAATTGGCTATTGAACCCTTGTGATATGAATTGGTTTGGTGCCTTTGAAAGATGAATCAGCTTGGTGCCCTTAATTAATGAGAAATGGCTTGTGAACCTTCGATTGATTAGATTGAGACTAATCCATCGCTTATGAACTCAATGTTGTGCTAGTACGAAGCTTGATTGTGATGATATGATTATTCTTGAATCGTGATTGCGTTATGCCAGATATATCGAGGTGTTTTGATGTTTGATTGTCATGTGTTGTTTGACCAATGAATCCTTGTTTATCGTTTTATTGCATAATCTGAGAGGACCAATGGCCTAGTCTGAGTTTAGGGTGACCTTGCTGAGACTAATAACTCACCCCGTTGTGGGATTAACATTTTTCAGGTCCTGGATGATGGAAACACGAGCTTGATGTGGATGAGCTCTCGAGGAAGTAATTGTAGAAAATAGATTTATGCTTTTTGCGGCCTTAGGGATTGCATCTTGGTTTTGAGGATTTAGGAATTGAATTATTAGTACTTGACTATTGTAACATTTGAAGTACGTTTGGTAATATGAGAAGTGTATCCCTTTCCGTTCTAAGCCATCTCGTATTGAGTTGTATGGAGGTGTTTTATCGCTTTCGCATGCTTGTATTAATTTGAAGTTTTAAATTGTTGGTCGAAGGATATTGGGAAATTGTAATAAGAAGAACGACCTGTGGGATGTTCGCGTGCCCGCCAAGTTCAGGGAGTGGCATTCCTTTTCATTTGGCATCAGAGCAAGGTCAGCTCGATCCAATTTGATTGAAATTTGGAGTGATAAAATTGATGACTTGTGGACAACTAGATTGTGAGGCCTTTAGGATTAAGCATTGATTGCTGAATCTTGACGATTATGGGCTTGAACCTGTGTTGTATTTTAATGGTTATAGTATTAATCTTAATTGATGCTTTTGGGTGGTGACATGGTTGAGGTTCACAAGGAAGCAAACATAAATTGAGAAGTCATAAGCATGGATTTTGAGGTTGTAGGTGTACTTGAGGTTAGCAGAGAATTGCTTATGAACAGAGGGCTAGATGGATTATGTGACTGTGATTGTGATTTGTCAATGATCGAACTTGAGATATATGGTTGAACATAGGCAATTGATCTACAAGATGTGATAGTCATTAGTGGAACTAGAAGTCCTTTATGGATAAGAATTGATTTGGGGACGTATGTGACGTAACGAGTAGTGATAACAAATATGTTGTGCATGTGTTTGTCGCTATGAAACGAAAGTTGATGAGGGTATATGCATGAGTTTATCATAATAAACTATCGCTTGATATGGGACAAGCTGATGGGATACCTACAAATCGTAATGAAGCATGTTATGGGACGTGTGAAACAGAACTCTCTTTGTAGATGTATGGATTGGGACAACCTGCAAATGGTCAGGTCTAATGAGAGCGAGGAGTGATTGTCGGGATAGAGAGTTTCGGATAAGGAGCAGCTCCTGGCAGGCTTCTAAGATAGCAATGAGGTAGGAATGACCCAAGCTATAAATTGAAAGAGAGAGTCTAGGTATCAGGTTGAGTCTAATTTTAATTAATAGATGTATTGCACTAATTGTTTCTCGAGTTGAAGTTTCAAAGGTTGCATGGCATTTATAATGGCACATGTAATTGGCATATGGATTGGTGTCACCATGGGTGACTGTAAGGCCATAAAACTACGTACTTAGCACCGAGTGTTGTTGCTGAATTCCGAATCGTGAATGAATGGTTGGCTTTTATTGCATTGAGTTGTAGGTGTGGCTATAATTGATATAGTCTGTTATGTTCATGCTAGAGTGGCAGATGCCTCTAGACTTAACTTGAGAATTGCATAGTTGAGACTGGCTTGCTATGTAGTTGCTGCTTAAGGATGATTTGGAATCCTTGGATAATGAGCAATTAATAGAGAGTTGCTCAAGCACCACTGGATGGTTGATTGATGGTGAAAGATAATAAGATGAGCAGTTTGAGATTGCTACACTTGAATGGATGTCTTTGATTCCTGTAAGGGAATCATAGTGGTTCAAGTGACATGAAAATCTAATAAGGTTGAATGACCAAAGTACGATCGTAGAGGAGCACTTGGCTTGAATATGCAAGATATGGGAAGATCCACGAACTGAGATAGATCATGAGAATTGAGTAAAAATAAATGCCTGGAGTATGAGTACTAGAAGAGAATATGGCTCGATTTTGTTAATCGTGCGAGACCCAAGTGTAATAAGGGGTCGTGAGAACGTTAAATGGAAATGAGAAAAAAAAATTCATGGGTAAGCAAGCTCGAGGAGGAGCTGCCGTTGTTGCCTAAGTCACTGAGGTGGCAGATATTAGAGCTAATGAGTTAAGTGATGGAAGTCACGAGAAAGTTGACTCTGAGATTACTCATTTCTAAATTGAAAGTGTGGAAAAAACCGTAAGAGTTTTGAATAGCTTGTAAGATGGATCACGAGGTTGAGGTCAACTAAGGTTTGATGGAGAAAGTGAATTTGAAACTACGTTATTATAAATTGAGGGTTTTGTGAGAAAACCTTAGAGGTTTGGGTACACTGAAGAAAGAAAGTGACCCTGATAGTTATTAGCCTTAAGAGTCTATTGATGATTGATAGAATGTCACCAAAGGAAGAGTTTTCTTTGAAGGCATGGTATCTGTCTAGATCGCCTTCGTTGAGTTGTTCAATGGAAGTACCTTCCTGGGATTGGTTGAAAGCAAAGGTTGTTTGGATCCTAGTAGTCTTGTAAGGATCTGAAGATGGTCGACCAATATGAGGCGGAGTCCTCGAGGTTGCCTAAGTATACTAAGAGTGGTCAAGGACCCTTTGAATGAGACTTGAAGTCCCTGTGTGGATTAGAATTTGAAAGCTTTATGTCTAATTGCTATTTCTAGTTATAAGAAACTGTAAGGAATCCTAAGGATAGAAGTGGATGATCGGAAGAGGAGTAAGTCAGAGAATCTTTGCTCTTGGGTTATGAGTAAAGAGATTTCCGTTATCGAAACATAGAATGTGCCTGTAAGGATCGTTACCTTGGCAGAAGGCTTATAGTGATTAACTTCTTGCTGTTATGAGGAATATAAATGAGATTGATGTGTCAGTCTGTCGAGCCCTATTGATTTTATGAGATCGATTGAGGTTGAATCGGAACCATTGGAAGTGGCATTGCAAAATATCAACCTAGAGGTTACGGCATCATTTTTAAAGGACGATTGGACCATGAGATGGTCACTAGTGAAAAGAAAGGTAAATGGACTTGATAGTCCTAGCCACTTGGGATTTTAATGAATGGTTGAGCAGGCGAAAAGGATGCTTAAAGTGTAATTACAAAGTGACTCGAGGTAGTCAAATTGAATATTTGAAATATGGATTTATGGAGACCCAGGAAGAACGAATCTTGTCACTTAAGATGACTGAGTCATTATAAGAAAAATGTCAAGTATAGTGACACCTGAGTCTTGGAGTAAAAACATCGTTACTGGGCATAGACTCCAAGATTGATGTCCTATGGAATAGGAAGGACAAAGTGGGTTTGAAGTAAAATAATGCCACTAAAGTGTATAATTTCCTTCATAGGGTCAGAGACCCTAGTGCAGAAGAAAAAGAAAGTTCTAATCGCCTTGGTATTAAGATCGAGCGTCTGAACTGAGAAAGAAGACGTAGAGCTCAAATGGTCTTCGTAAGATAATTCTAAGGAACTGTGCAGTGGATGATGTGGAATTTCAGGATACGTCGATGTTCAGCTAAATGGATGAAATTGAGATAAGGTCGCATTAGCTAGTTGGAAAACCAAGAGGTCAAGGCACTAATGCTTCCTGATGAAAGAGTGACGAAAATGAACAAAATGTTGTATGGTCCAAGAAGAGACCCATGAAAGTGGAGGGCCATAGTTTGAGCTATTGTCACGCCCCGCGCCTCGGGCATGAGCACGCGACTCCCTGCAAACAAACCAAAAATCTCTCGTGGTCCCAAGATCCGCACATAAGTCGAGAGACGTATAATATACAAGCACGCGGAAACGATAATGAAATAACTCCTCCGTACAAATATGAAGTGGGACTTGGATAGCGTAAGTACTGTCATACATAATATCCAACTGTTCATATAGATACATGGCTACTAAATCCGCTAATCGAGGGGGTGACGAGGTAAGTACACAAAGAGGTTTATCCTCAAGCATCCAAGGAAAATAGGGTCAGGGTCGCCACTAAAAGATCTAACTAACAAACTAGGAGCTCTTAAGACGAGCTGCTGGAGTACTCGATCTCCTCTGCGTCCTCTGTGGGCTCGTACTCTGAGAAGGTCTCCGAGTGAACCTCGATGGTGTCCTCCATGGTCTCCTCTGTAGACGGCTCCACGAGATCCCCCTTAGTCGCCTCGACCACAATGACCTCCTCCTCCGTGTCCTCCAAGGTTGGAGTCCTCTCCGGTCCAATTCTTAAACCGGCAACAGACCCCTCAGCCTGGTCTAAGTCTCGAGTACGGTGGCACCAACTAGGAACAACTTCCTAGGGCATCTCATTGGGCTTCAGCGGTCTAGTAGACACATCATCGACTTTCCTGAACCAGGCCTCATACCTGTGAGGCTTCCAACTAGTACTACCCTCGTCTACCCAAACAACAATACACTTTCTGACATAAATAGTTCCCTACCCGTCAGGGAACTCATCAAAATAGGTGGACATCTCCTTAGGGTCACCAAAACGTATAGGCCACATCGTCAGGACCTAGGATCTATAAAAATAAGGGTCCCAAACGGGGTGAGATTCATATCTCAGTAAAAGAGTCCTAACCTTAGGTTAGACCGACCGTCCACTCAGGCAGTCACATACCCCAATAATTCAAACTCATAAACATACAAAGCAATGCAAATATAGATAACAACACACGGATGGAGGGCATACAGTTATGGCATCATAACACATTTAGATGATTATGCACAACTCGCCCTACCACCTCACCATAACCACATTTTCCTGCCTACCCCATTCTCATGTCTATATTTAGAACGCATCAGGCTCAGTCCATGTAAATGTATCAGACAATCATTGACAACCCACGTAAATGCATCAGGTTTCAATGATACTCTAGGCTAGTGTTGGCACATCACATCTCCGTCTCGCGTTTCAACGCATCAGGACCGTGGCCTTCTCAACCCCGTGTCTCGTATGCATCAGGGCGCCACACAACTCCAATCCCGCACCTTAGCGCCTCAGGGTACTCATTTCCACCATCCCGCGTCTCATACGCATCAGGGTCTCACCATGTCACACTCATGCCATGATTCTCAATTCATTTCACATTCATAATGCAATGTGCAACTCAAGCACAATCATACACCCATGGCATGCAAGACAATCAAAGTGACACTCAAACATGGCAGGTAATTCAAACACAAGTATTAGCACACATTAATCCCTTATACCATCTTAGGACGCACCAAGAACATTCATCTTGAAATCTCTCACAAATCAATCAAATTCTCGCCCGACTCATCCAATTGAGTCCAATCTTCCTATCCTAAGTTTAAGATTCCCTTACCTTGAGTTCGATGTCACAAAAATCTTCTTCTCAAGCCCTCAATAATTCGGTCTCACTGGTCTAAGAGCAAACCCACCGCGCAACCTAGGAAATTCCAACCAATCGTCAATTTTCCTTATCCAATTCACCCATCCATGAATCACAAATCTCCATAACACAATCCTCATCATCCTAGCTCGTCTCAATCACCAATTTGAGACTCAAAATCAACGATCATCAGCCCTCACAGATTCGGTTTGCACAAAATCGAACCGGGCTATGTTCGGTTCTGTGTAAATCGAGTATATCAAGCCCTTAATCTACTCCAAATTCACCATTTAATCACTAACCTACTTTCTAACATGTCTATCTAAGGGTTTATGAGGCTCACCGAAGATTTAAGGTTGAATTGTCGCCGAAATTCCTTCGAAAGTCGTCGGCTGCTTCAAGACTGCAAACCGACAGTTTCTATCCAACATTCACAAGATCCATTTAAGGTCAAAACTCCATCAAATTAAGCTCAACCTTTTACCACAGATCACTAAACGAGTCCCCTAGATCTCCACAAAATGTGGTCACAAGACTCCAACATTTCGAGGTTCTAAAGGGTCAGAAACTCTACCTACCTCAGATTGTGTCGGCTTCCGTCGGCTTTCGGGAGAATGGTTGGCCGGAGCTCCTCGGTGGCTCAATTGACGCGCTTCCACTTCGAGGACGTCGGACAGAGGCTGAGCTAGGAGGTGTGGTCGGTCGGAGTCCAGGCGGTGGCCGGAGGGGTTCGTCGGAGCTGGCAAACGACGAGGGAAGGACCGGTCGGGCGACGGCAGAAAGAGAGGAAGGAGAAGATGAAGCTCTTGGTGCTTTGGAGGAGGGATTAGCCACCCAAGGAGAGAGAGAAGATGCTATATTCAATCCTCAAGTCAAAGGAAAGAATGGTAGGTGGGTAATAGTGGACAAGACCACTCTTTAGCTCATCCATTGACACATGTCCTAAGTATCAATCAAGGGTGATCCAATGGCCACAATTTCTCCAAATTTTCGGTGGCTCTTGGGGTGTACAGAAGATCAAAATTCCCTTCTTCAATTGTATAAGCAAGGCTAGAGCTTTGAGCGGCAAAATGGTAATTTTTCCCCGACGTCCGGAACGTCGTTTTTCTCGTTCCAATATTCTTTGATAAGGCGACGACCAATCCAAACATGATGTTGGAATTCTTGATTATCCATTTTCAATTTTCAAGACTCGTTTCTGATTATTTTCTCTATCAGACGTGGTTCCAACCTATTCCGAACTGACGGGCGGCTTTTGTAGACGTTACACATATCGACCATGTGATTCATATCACATTTAGGGCTCGTCAATTCGTGGCGACTTTGGTTGTCATGTAATTGTGATGGTCTATCACTAGTTCCTATGGCCTCAATTGTTACTGTCCGATTTATGAAAATTTTGCAAATTATACCTTGGTTAGGCGGCATCACCCATGCTCCAATCGTATAACGCTAGCAATGCATTCCTCAATCGTCCTTAGATTGGCTTTTTATGGTTCTAAATGTCCTCTCGACAATCTTTATGGTCAAAGCGCCATTTCCTATTCGAATTTCCTAGGTCTACGTATCTCGTCTCGCGTTAACCTTTCCCTTTTGGTCAGTCTACTTGAATTGATCAGATTCGAGCGAGATATTACTGAAACACATCACTAGACATACTTCTCATTAATGAGTCTGAAAATGACTGGGAAATCGGAATGTCACAGTTATCAAGTGAAGAGTATGGAGGACAGTTTAAACGATTCAACATCTGAAAGGAAGAAGCTGATAATAATCAGATTGTGTATCCGAGGAATAATTGGGTTGATTATTACCGTCTTGAGAGACGATGATTGCACTCACTTAAAGAGTCATGAGAAATATGAACAATCTTTGAGAGTATTCTGTAGACCATAAGAAAAACGCTCATTGTATGCTAAATGTGAAGAGCGCGAGCTGTGGGCTTGATAAGGTAAGATTACTTAGTCATGAAGTTTCTGGGAAATGAGATCTTTGTGAAGCCCTTGAGGATTAGAATAAATGATGAATTGATTAAGGTCGATGTGAGTTGCGAAAATTGGAAGTTTTCTAGGATTGGTAAATTGTTATAGATGGATCATGGGAAGATTCCCCACGAGAGCTATTCGATGGATGAATGAATAGGAAAAGAGTTTTCGAAGACATAAGTAAAGTTCATGACTATGTCGATAATGGCATTCCTGTTTGGAATCAAAAGGGTCGAAAGAATCATAATGACGTGACGCAAAAAAGAAATTTGAGGCGCAGCAAGGCAAACTGAAGCAGGCTGTGCAAATGCATCGTGATAGTAAGACCACATGAGTTGGAACGCCTAGTGCATGATTGGAATTGGCATGTAATTGTCTTTGCGACGGAGTTTGGGAAACATTACTTGCACGGAGGAAAGTTTCAAGTTTATACATACCGCTAGAATATAAAGTGTTGGTTTCCCGAAAGAAACTGAATGAGAGGCAACACCGATGGGTGAAATTGCTTATGGATACAAAAGCGCTGCTTGTGTAAAGAAAGACCTCACCATCATGTGAACTATAAGAGTTGAGAGTATTGACTGTCCCAAAAGGAACTAAGGGAAATGTCACGTTGATTAGAGATATTACCTAGAGTTCATGACTACGATATCTTATATCGCTAAGGAAGGGTGAATTAAGTGGCGGATGCTTACAATTTAAAAATGCGCATCGTGCAATTGATAATGAAGGAACAGACCTTACCTCGTGGAATAAGAAATTCAACTTCTAAATTAGAAATTCGTTAAGTGGCTAATTTGATGGCTACTTGAAGAATCAAGCTTGAAAGTCGAAAAGGGATTGAGATGTTGTGATGAACGGACGCTGATGTCCAATGAATTGTGGAAATAAATCTAACAGAGAGGAAATCCAAACTCTCGAGTACTTGGGAAAGAAACCTTGAAGTTGAGAATAGAACCCTTAAAGTCTCATGGATGAGTGTACAAGTCCAATATTGAGGAGAAACTTAAGAAATGATCTCATCGAAAATTCGAAGGGAGAACCATGGTGTCCGATGGGATGACACAAAGGTGTGCCAATACTTGCCTCAACACAATCGACGAAATGGATTATGTGACATTCCGAATTTCGACCCTCTTTGAGGCTATTGACAGGAAATGGAGTCTTGACATTGGAGATTGAAAAATGAAAAATTTCAACATTGAAATGAATTAGACATCACCTCATCCAAGGTAGTTTAAATTAGAAAAGTAAAGATTTGAGCAAAAAGTGTGAAATGACCATTTTGCCATTTGAGAATTAGACTTGTCATAAGATTAGAGGAAGGGCATTTTTGTCAATTTCAAATCCCCATGGCTGTCAAAAATTTAAGGGCAAAAGAGTAATTGGATATCAAGATATTAATTTACTTGCAGACAAGTGTCATGACTTGGAGTAGTTAGCATTAATTAATCACTTTTTACCTACCATTCAAATAATTTAACCAAGAGAGAACGAAGACCAAACCCTCTCTTCCTCTCCCTCATTATAATCAACAACTCCCTCTCCTCCACCTTCTTCCCTTGCGTTTTCCTTCTTCTGCCGAGAGCTACCGTCCGACCAGCTTTGCCCCTTCACTTTGCCCTCCACGACGGCTACCTACGGCCACCCCAAGCAGATCACCGACCACTACACCACTCATAAACCTCTCATCTACAAATCTTCGATGGCCACTCAGCCATTGGTCGTCAGAAGCTCACCGTCCAGCCCCGAGAGCGCGCAAAGGCCAGATTTTGACCCAGTTTGGGAGAGTGCCCACTTTCTCTGGCTTTAGGACCTCATTTGACTTCCAATTGTCAATGAGGTCTTCTTGACTTCTAGTTAAGGTTTGGGAGCATGATGGACAAATGTTGGGGTTTTGTAAGACAGATTTTGTGTCACTACTGGTCGCGTGGAACCAAGGTTGATTGAGGCTCTTTGAAGTGTTATTTTGCTCCAAAAAATTTCGGTAAGACCCATAGAGACATTGTTTGACATGTTAGCAAGGAAATTATGTGATATATTGGAGCTTAGAGGAGAGTTTAATGGCTGTTTGATGTAACTTACCTAGGATCGATGCTGCCTTGCTCTAACCCAAACAAGTCGAGCCACTTGAAGGTCTGCGGAAGTGCCGCCTTGCCATAAAATCCTTTGTAAGGCATATAGGAGCGTAATATGATGTGTTAGTGAATTTGTGGCACGATGAAATTGGGTTTGGAAAAGAATTGATGAATGTTTTGTGTGTTATTCCTAGGACCGATTGCTGCCCTGTTCTGGCCGATCAAGAGCCGACCTTTGTGGAGGACATTGGTGGAATTTGCTAGTTCGATTAGCTTGGTAAGTGTTCCTTAAACCTCTACTAGGACGCTAGGATACTAAGAGATGGAATTTTGGGTTGGATTGATGATTGGTGAGTCAATTGGGCTAAATTTAGTCTATGTCGTTTATGTTTGGGGTCAACTGAACCATATCCTTGTGTTTGGAAGTTCATTGATGAAATCCTCGAATTGAAATTGTTCGAGGATGTTTCGTTGGTGTGTGTGTGCCTTGAGTGGCCGTGTGGCATGTGGTTCTTTAATAGAGGAATGGGTGAAAAGCCATGCTTGATATGATAAGAGAATGACTTGCTTACTTGATTGCCTTGATGCACACTTGCTATGTCTCATGATTGCTTGACCATGGTTGTCTTCCTTGATAAAAGACCTCATGTTTACTTGAGTGTATTGTACTCGATCATGAAGTATCTAAAGAAGAGTTTAACTTGGGAGCCTTGTTTAATGGGAAGCTTAATGTATGACTACATTGATCGATTGAGTTTTGAACCTTGGTTTATCGTACCCTGATGCATTAGAACACGAGATCGATTTCTATCTTGATGCGTCAGAGCGCTTGCTAGATTTGATAAGTGTCGACACTGACATTAAATGGCATTGAAACTATGATGAGACTGAGATGTATTGACGCGGGCATAGCAATTGGCATTGAAGCTATGATGAGCTTGAGACGTATTGACGCGGGCATAGCCATTGGTTTTGAAACTATGATGAGCCTGAGGTGTAATGGCACGGGCGCAACCATTGAAATAGGACGTGGTGATGAAATTGAGAATAAACCCTCGCATATGAACTTAATGTTGTGCTTGTGTAAAGCTTGGTCTTGATTTATGGAGGTTCTGAAACTGTGACTATTAAATGTCAAATGTGATGCCTTTGTTATGATGCATTGATTGCCATGTGCCATTTTATTATTGAGCTATCGTTTGTTTTGTGTTGAAAGATGTCTAGAGGTATTAATGGCCTAGTCTAGGTTTAAGGTTACCTTACTAAGATTTATATCTCTCCCCGTCGCGGGATTAACATTTTCAAGACTCATACGGTAGTAAATCAAGTGTGCAATGTAATGACATTGGAGGGAATGGATATTAACCTTTTTCTTTGGTCTTAGGAGTTGTATCTTGTTGTTGGTGTTGGATGTGTACCCAACTTTGATTGAATGAGAAGATGTACCTTTTTTCGTCCCGAGTCATCTTTTGTAATGTGTAAAGTGAGTTGTTTTCTCGCTTCCGCATGCGTATATCATTCATAGGTTTAGAAGTTGTGGGGCAAAGGATCCTGGGAGACTATCTAAAGAAGAACGACCATAACGGGATGTTCGCGGGCCTACTGAGTTTGGGGCGTGACATCTCCGTTTGTTTGGTATTAGAGAAAGGTCAGCTCAATCCAATTTAATTGAGACTTGGAGCGATAAGGAGTGATGTCTTGAGGACGATTAGATAGTGAGACCCTTAGGATTAAGCATGGACTGCTGAATCTTGGAAATTATTGGCTTGAACTTGTGTGGTATTCTAATGGTCCTAGTGTCGATTTTAATGGATGTTCTTGAGTGATGTTGTGATTGAGATTCAAGTGGAAGCAAGCAGAAATTAAGGAGACATAAGCATGGATTTTGAGGTAGTAATTATGCTTGAGGTTGTAGAGAATTGCTTATGAATGAGGGGTCAATAAGATTATATGATTGTGATTGTGGCTTGTTGATGACCCAAGATGAGGTATATGGTTGAACATAGGCAATTAATCTATGATATGTAACGGTCATTGATGGAATTAGAAATCTTTGATGGATAAGAATCAATTTGAAGACGATTGTGGTATGACAGGTAGTGAGAACAAACATGATATGCATGTATTTATGACTATGAAATGAAAGTTAATAATGGTGTATGCATAAACTTATCATTATTGGATTTAACAAACTGTCGCTTAGTATAGGACAAGTTGATGGGATACCTACAAACCGTAAGGAAGAATGTTGTGAGACGTGTGGAATAGGGCTTTCTCTTCGTGGATGTATGGCTTGAAACAGCTTGGAACGATTAGGTCGGAGTGATCGCCGAGACAGAGAGGTCTAGACGAGGAGCGGCTCCTAGCAGGTTTCTAAGATAGCAAGGAGGTAGGAATGACCTAAATCATACATTGAAAGGGGGAGTCTAACTATCGGGTTAAGTCTTATTTTGATTAAGAGATGTATTGCATTGAATTGATTCTCAAAGTAAAATTTTGAAAGTGGCATGATTAAGAGCATCGTGCTTGCACGTGGGTGTTGTGAAAAAGGAAATTTATGATTGTAATTGGCCTGTTTGGCGAGTGTTGGCATTGAGTGCCATTTGATTGATGTCTTTTGATTGAGAGATGGATTGTTGTGCTTATACTAGAGTGGCGGATGCCCCTAGACTTAAGGTCTAAGTGATTGACTCACTAAATTGATGCCTTGAGTATATGTTTGATATTTGCTAAGCTAAGGCTTGCCTGGTAGATGATTGCTATCTGAGAAATTGCCTTGTTGAGACTGACTTGATAAGTAGTTGATGATCAAGGATAATTTGAAATCCTTAGATGATGGGCAAATACTTGAGAATTGCCTGGATGGTTGCTTGCTGATGATAGATGATGAGATGAGCAGCTTGAGACTGCTAGACTTAAGTAGATGATTTAAGTCTTTAATTCTTGGGGGAATTGTAATGGTTCAAATGGCATGAGAATCTGATAAGGTTGAGCGACTAGAGTATGGTCGCTAAAAGAGCATTTGGCTCGAGTATACAAGATATGAGAAGATTCAAGAAATGAGAGGAATCATGAGAATTGAGTAAAGAAGAACAACTGAAGTATGAGTGCTGGAAGAATGTTTGGCTCAAGCTTGTGAATTGTGCGAGACCCAAGAGATGAAAGGGGTCATGAGGACCTTGAATGGAAATAGAAAAAGTAGATGGATAGGCAAACTCGAGAAGGAGTTGCTATTGTTGCTTAAGTCACTGAGGTGACTGATGCTAGTACGGATGAATTAAGTGATAAAAGTCACAAGAAAGGTGACTCCGAGATTTTTCATCTCTAAATTGAAAATGTGAAAAAGTACCACAAGAGTTTTGAATAACTTGTGAGATGGATCACGAGGTTGAGGTCGACTAAGGTTTGATGGAGAAAATGAATTTGAAATTGCCTTCTTATAAATAGAGGGTTTTGTAAGAAAACCTTAGTGGTTTTGGGTACAATGAAGAAAGAAAGTGACCCTGATAGTTACTAACCTTAAGAGGCTATCGATGATTGGTGAATGGTCACCAAAGGAAGGGCTTCCTTGAAGGCATAATACCTAATTAGGTTGCCTTCACAAGTTGATTGATGAGAAGTACCTTTCGAAGGTCACTCGAGACCAAAGGTCGTTTGAACTCTGATAACTTTGCAGGGACCTGAGGAGGATATGCGAGACAGAGTTCTCATGGTCATCTAAGTATACTAAGGGTGGTTAAGGACCCTAGAATGAGATAGGAAGTCCCTGAATGGGTTGGAATTCAAAAGCCTTATGGCTAGTTATTATCCTTGATTATAAGGAACTATATTGGGTCTTAGTCAAAGAAGTGAATGATCGGGAGAGAAATAAGCAAGAGTATTTATGTTCATGGATTGTGAGAAAAGAGAACTTCACTTATGGAATATAGAATGTGCCTGTAAGGAATGGTCATTACCATGATATAAGGCTTATGATGATTAACCTCTTGTTGTCATGAGGAATAATAAAGAGACTGATGTGTTAGTCTACCAAACCCTATGGATTTTATGAGATTGATTGAGGTTGAATCGAAACCACTAAAAATGGCATTGCGAGTTATCACCCCTAAAGAGCAGGGTGTTGTCCTTAAGGACGATTGGACTATGAGATGGTCATTGGCAGAAAGGAAAGTGAATGGACTTGATGATCCTAGCCACTCTTGATTTTAATGAATAGTTGAGTAAGTGAGAAGGGCACTTAGATTATAATTACAAAGTGACCTAAGGTAGTCAAATTGAATATTCGGTACATGAATTTGTGGAGACCGAGGAAGAACCTTAACCCTTTGGAATCTTGTCACATGAGGTGGTTAAGTCTTTGGAAGAAGGTCAAGTATGGTGGCATTTGAGTCTTGGAGTAAAAACATCGCTATAGGCGCAGATTCAAGACTGACATCCTATAGAACAAGAAAGACAAGTGGATTTGAAGAAAGAAAATACCACTAAAGTGAATAATTTCCTTCATAGGGTAAGAGACCCTAGTGTTGAAGGAAGAGAAAATTCTAATTGCCTTGGTGTTAAGGTTGAGTGTTTGGATTAGGGAGGAAGATGCAAGGCTTGGATGATTTCTGGAAGTTAAGTCTGAGGTACGGTCCTGTAGATAACATTGAATCCCAAGATAATGTTGACATTCGGTTGAACGAACGAAATTGAGATAAGGTCGCATTAACTAGTTGTAGAACCAAGATGCTAAAGCACTAGTGCTTCCTGAGGAAAGAGTGACAAAAATGAACAAAATGCTACTTGATCGAAGTGGGGACTCATGAGAATAGAGGGCCAAGGTTTGACCTCTCAAGTGAAAAGTATGAAGAACGGTTTGAAAGATTCGACACATGGTAGAAAGAAGCTGATAATAGTCGGATTGAGTATCCAAGGAATAATTGAATTGATTGTTACTGTCTTTAGAGACGATGATCAGACTCGTTTAGGGAGTTGTAAGGAATAAGGAATATGAACAGCCCTTGGATAGTAATCTATGGACCCCAAGAGGATGCTCGCTATGTGTTAAATGTGAAGAGTGCGAGCTGTGGGCTTGATAAGGCAAGATTCTTTAGTCGTGAAACTTTTGGGAAATGAAATCCCTGTGGAACCCTTGGGAATTGGAATAAGTGATGAATCGACTAAGGTCAATGTGAGTTGCGAAAATTAGAAGTTTCCTAAAATTGATGAATTGTTTTAGACGGATCGTGGGAATATTTCCCCAAGAGCTATGTCATGGATGAATGAATACTAAAAGAGTTTTTGAGCACTTAAGTCAAGTTGATGACTACATCGACAATGGCGCTCCTATTTGGAATAAAAAGGATCGAGAGAATCATAATGACGTGATGCAGCAAATAAATTTGAGGCGTAGTAAAACAAACTGAAGTAGGCTGTGCGAATGCGCCGTGATCGTAAGACCACATGAGTTGGAACGCATAGTGCATGATTGGAATTGGCATGCAAATTCTTTGCGACGGAGTTTGGGAAACATTATTTGTGTGAAGGAAGGTTTCAAGTTTATACCAACCGCAAGAATATAAAGTGTTGGTTTCCCGAAAGGAACAGAATGAGAGGCAACACCGATGGGTACGGAAGAGCTACTTGTGTAAAGAGAGACCTCACAATCATGTGAACTATAAGAGTTGAAGTATTGACTGCCCCAAAGGGAACTAAAGGAAAGGTCATGTTGATGGGAGATGTTACCCAAAGGTCATGACTGCGATACCCTATATCGATAAGAAAGGGTAAATTACGTAGCGGATGCATATAATTGAAAATTGAGCATTGTGCAGTTAGTGAGGAAGGGACAGACCTTACCTCGAGGAATAAGAGATTCAACTTCTAAATTGGAAATTTGTCAATTGATTAGTTTGACGGCTACTTGAAGCATCAAACTTGAAGGTCAGAAAGGACTGGAGATGTTGTGATGAATGGACCCGATATATAAGAAATTATGGAAATAAATCGAACAATGAGAAAATCTAAACTTCCGAGTACTTGGGAGAGAAACCTCGAAGTTGAGGATAGAAACCTTGAAGTCTTATGAACGAGTGTGCGAGTCCAATATGGAAGAGGAACTCAAAGAAATGACCATTTTGCCCTTCGAGAATTAGACATGTCTTAAGATTAGAGGAAAGGTATTTTTATCAATTATAAATCCCCATGGCTGTGGAAATTTAAGGGCAAAAGAGTCATTGGATATCAATATATTAATTTACTTGTGGACAAGTGTCATGACTTGGAGTAGTTAGCATTAATTAACCACTTTTTATCTATCATTCAAACAATTTGACCAAGAGAGATTGAAGATTAAACCCTCTCTTCCTCCCCCTCATTGTGATCGACAACTCCCTCTCCTGACCTTCTTCCCTTGTGTTTTCCTTCTTCAGCCGAGAGTCACCATTTGACTAGCTCTGCCCCATCGCTTCGCCCTCCACGACGGCTACCTTCAGCCGCCCCCAAGCTGATCGCTGACCACTACGCCACTCCTTAACCTCTCCTCTACAAATCTCCGGTGGTCGCTCAGCCATTGGTCGCCGGAAGCTCACCGTCCAACCTCGAGAGCGCGCAAAGGTCAGATTCTGACCCAATTTGGGAGAGTTCCCACTTTCGACGGCTTTAGGACCTCATTTGGCTTCACATTTTCGATAAAGTCTTCTTGACTTCTAGTTAAGGGTTGTAGCAAGCTGAAATTGGGTATTTTGTTAAAGTTAGAATGGAGCTTGATGGGCAAATGTTGGGGTTTTGTAAGACAGATTCTGTGTCACTGCTGGCAGTGTGGAACCGAGGTTGATTAAGGCTCTTTAAGGTGTTATTTTGCTCCAAAAAATTTCATTAAGACTCGTAGAGACATTGTTTGACATGTTAGCAAGGAAATTATTTGATATATTGGAGCTTAGAGGAGAGTTTAATGGTTGTTTGGTGCGACTTACCTAGGACCGGTGCTGCCCTGCTCTGACCCAAACAAACGAGCCACTTGAAGGTCTGTGGAAGTGCCGCCTTGCCATAAAATCATTGGTAAGGCATATAGGACCCTAATATGATGTGTTAGTGAAGTGGTTGCACGATGGAATCGGGTTTGGAAAGGAATTGTTGAATTTTGTGTGTGTTATTCTTAGGACCGATTGCTGCCCTATTTTCGCCAGCCATTGTAGAGGACATTGGTGGAATTTGCTAGTTCGATTAGCTTGGTAAGTGTTCCCTAAACCTCTATTCGGATACTAGGATACTAAGAGATGGAATTGTGGGTTGGATTGATGATTGGAGAGTCAATTGTGCTAAATTTAGTCTATGTCGTTTATGCTTGGGGTCAACCGAACCATATCCTTGTGCTTGGAAGTTCATTGATGAAATCCTCGATTGAAATTGTTGTGAGGATGTTTGGTTGGTGTGTGTGTGCCTTGAGTGACCGTGTGGCATGTGGTTCTTTGATAGAGTAATGGGTAGAAAATCATGCTTGATATGATAAGAGAATGACTTGCATGCTTGATTGCCTTGATGCACACTTGCTATGTCTCGTGATTGCTCGACCATGGTTGTCTTCCTTGATAAAAGACCTCTCCTTTACTTGAGTGTATTGTA
Source organism: Rhodomyrtus tomentosa (assembly GCA_028455895.1). Classification (NCBI taxonomy): domain Eukaryota; kingdom Viridiplantae; phylum Streptophyta; class Magnoliopsida; order Myrtales; family Myrtaceae; genus Rhodomyrtus; species Rhodomyrtus tomentosa. The sequence continues at coordinate 37,484,544 of JAPCWY010000003.1, read as the reverse complement.
CTCGATCATGAAGTATCTGAAGAAGAGTTTAACCAGAGAGCCTTGTTTAATGGGCGAGTTACGAAACCATGGTTTATCGTACCCTGATGCATCAGAACGTGGGCTCGATTTCTATCTTGATGTGTCAAAGCGAGGAATAGATTTGAGAAGTGTCGACACGAACAATAAATGACATTGAAACTTTGATGAGCCTAAGGTGTATTGACGTGGACATAGCCATTGGCATTGAAACAATGATGAGCCTGAGGCGTATTGACGTGGGCATAGCCATTAGCATTGAAACAATGATGAGCCTGAGACGTATTAACGCGGGCATAGCCGTAGCGTAATGACGTGGGCGCAGCCATTGAAATGGGACGTGGTGATGAAATTGAGAATAAACCCTCACATATGAACTTAATGTTGTGCTAGTGTAAAGCCTGGTCTTGATTTATGGAGGTTCTTGAACTGTGACTGTTAAATGTCAAACGTGATGCCTTTGTTATGATGCATTGATTGGCATGTGCCATTTTATTGTTGAGCTATTGTCGTGACCTGAAAATCGGGTTTTCAATTTTAGGCTAATTGATTACTAGATTAATTAATTAAATTAAATAACCTAGCTCAAACTCTCCCAAGTTCTACTAAATCGTGACTTATGGTTCAAGTGATTATCTTGAGAAAAGATTTAAAATTTTTTGGAGTCGCCACTAATTATTTCTAGGTGGGTTGATTAGAGCCTAAATAAAATAGTTGGAGAAAACTATTTTATTTCTGCAAACTAGAGATTTTATGATTGGGACTTGGTTACATTAAATTTTCAATTAATACCATTTCGATACCAATTTCATGAAAAATGTTCAATTTGACAATTGTGATGAATTCTAAATTGATGTGCAAATGTGCAACTTTTTTGGGTTTTCTTTTTATGATTTTTTTCCATGTTTTTAAAGTTTTTTCGAAATTAAAATTAATGAAAAATGAGGATGAATTGATTCAAGATTAACTTAAAATTTTTAGATTTAATTTGCATTAATTCCTAATTTTTTTTAAGAAAATCTTTTCACCCACGTCTACATCTTTTAAAATCTATCATAATGGATGCAAAAGATTCTTGTTTTATTTAATGTGATCCATGGATAGGATTTCTCGAAAATCCTATCTTTTAAAAATGATGATACGTGGTTTAAAAGAAACCATATCTTCCTAATTTTTTTAAATATTTCTGTGATTTTCTGACATTAAAATTAAACATGAGACATGAATGATTTTTATTTGTTTTTACTATTTTTTTTGTGATTTTATGTTTTTATGAATGAATTTAAAATAACGTTGCAAATCTTTTAATGAAAAGATAATTATCACTAAAACTTTCGAATTAAGTTTCGATATGAAATCTGACAGATCGATCTTAAAATTTGAAATTTCCACTATAAAAATAATTCCATCTAAAGCTTGATTGATAGACTTATTTCCATATATGGGGTTGCGGATTAGGAAATTTTCCTAATCAATCACATTATCAAATATTTTGGCATCTTGAGTATATTCAGAAAGATTTTTGGATCATCACAAGATTATCACAAAGATTTCAATGATTTTCACATCACAATACAATCTTTCCAAATTAAACATAAGATATATTGCATGCATGATATGCCTCAGATTTTTGATCTCCAAAATTAACATGTAATCTTCCAATTCCAGAGATTGAATATCTCAATTATCCAAATCATGCAAGCAAATCTTCAAGACATACAAACTGCCAATTAAGCAACCGAATTTGCAGAGATATGCAATCAAAGCATCATTTCAAACGAAATAGGTGAGGCAACATTCGAAATGCCAAACTAGAAATATACCTAATCTCCGAGGATTTGTTTTCCAAAATAGGATTGCGTTGAAGCTTGTGGATTGGACGAAGATGTTAGTGATCTGCCTTAAGAACCAATTAAGATTTATACTCTATCATTAGTTGTGAATTAGGTTGTGTTGGAAAATTGACTTTCACTATACTTAGGTAGTCATAATGTCTTTCTAGAGATCGCTTGTGACTTATGGGCCAAAAGAGTTTTTGGACACACTGCTAATGTCTAGTGAACCTACAGGGTCACACACAGTAGCGAATAGATTTCTTATTTTCTCTGCGCCTTGATCTACTTAAGAAGTAGAGTTTTATTTATTCTCCTATTACGAATATCTACATAATCGTGCACGTTATGAGATAACAATTAAACGCACGATTAAGTAGACAGTTTAGAGGATGTCATGGGCCCAGGCCGTTATGTCGTAGGGCCTAAATCGTGAAGTGTAGGGTTACGAGTAATAACCCTAGAGACGCTTCAAATTAGTCGTCATTATTTTTATTTCCGAAGGAGAAAAACAGAGAACAGTTCTTTGTTCAGGCAATTGGCAGAGACACTCTAAGATCTGAAAACTAGCACTTAAATTGTTGGAGAACTCAGTTCGTGTGTGTGGATACCGATAGAGGCGCAATACTTGAGGCGCTAATCCAGACATAACTGACGGTCAATTCGAAGCCGACCGCAAAAGGTATGTCTTGAAACCTACTTTGGTTTCGATATACACGTGGATCCTATTTAGGGTTTCGTTCCGCTGCGTTTTACGATTCTAGGAAACCCTTCAGGAAATCCCAAACGGACGACCGACGATGGAACATGTGAACAATGGCTGGTAGTGGAGGTCACGTGGCTACTCAAGGGATTAAGGCGTTGGGACAAGGTGGCCTCATTGACATCCGTGGGGAAACAATTTACAAGGAGTCCAAGAATGCCTATCCACAAGCAAGAAACAGCCAAGTATAAGTCGTCCATCTTTTGGCATTTTGGGGATGTCAATATTCTCTTTCAATGGGGATTAAATCATGTCGTAGATCCCCACCAAACATGCTTGATTTACAGTTAATCTGTTACCCCCCACGTCCTACTAGTCTGGCTCGGGGGCGCAACTTCCGTTCCTTTCCTTAACTCTCAAGGCCTAGGACATGCTTCAACCTATGCATGTGATATAAAATAAGCATGCGAAAACGAAAAGAATCTACATCTCCGTACAAGTCCAAAAAGGGAAACTGGGATAACAGAAGCTTGCTATACATATAATAAATATGAGTTTATACAAAGATCCAAGGTCAACTAAATCCTTTGGATGGGTCAGGGTAGATCGGGGATGAACCAAAAGACAACAGTTACCAAAGTCTCCAAACAGCTAACATGCCATAAAAAACAACAACCAAAAGACAACCCCATAAGCCACGGAAAACAACTAAGACGCACTGCTAGACTCGTCCTCATTCTCGCCTTCGTCCTCGACTGGGTTGTAGTCTAAAAAGGTCTCAGAGCGCACATATACAGAGTTGTCCTCCATGGTGTCCTCCAGTTCATCCTTTGAAGCCGAAATCTCTATCACCTCCTCAACATCCTCATGGTAGGGGCCTTGTCACAGCTCGAACTCGGCGAGCATGTAAATATCCCCGTCCATGCCGTTCATTCATAAATGCTCCAGGATTCAACGGCCATTTTCCATCGCGCTGTAAGAAACATACTCGCGGAAGCGATGCCAACTCCAATCATACAAATACAACAACACACGATGACTTAGGACACAAGGGTACGCCAAAAGCTCCTCAATTCATTCTCGAGGATTCAATTCTATAATCTACCAATCATAAGTACATTTCCAACTTCAAAGAAAGGCGAATCCAACCTAGATACAATTGGTCATCTATCTCTTCAAATGCCGATCCTTGGTAAGTTCGTGCCTTTTTTGCCTGGAACCTGAAAAAATTAAGCCCCCACTGGGGTGGGATATAAATCTCAGTAAGGTGGATCCTAACTCTAGGTTAGGTCGACCGTCCACTCAGGCAGTCATCTACCCAAAAATCCAAACTCATACTCATACTGGTGCACCAAGCACAATCAGATAAAACAACAATATTTAGATGACATGCATACCATGAAGACTTCACGTCCCACTTAGATATTCAAGCCTACTTTGCCTGTCACTTCACCACATCCACTATTTTCCACCTGCCTTAATCTCTAGCCCGCGATTAGATCATATCAGGCTCGGTCCACGTAAATGCATCAGACCGTCATCGGCAACCCGTGTAAACGCATCGCGAATAGTTCGCATCAGGACCGTGGCTATCTCAACCCGCGATCACATCGCATCAAGGCGCCACATCACATCAACTTCACTTCGCGAACTCGTCGCATCAGGGTATACGTCTTTTGCCTCGCGTCTTATACGCCTCAGGGACTCTCCGTCCCGCGAATACTTCGCATCAGGACCGTGACTTTCTCAACCCCACAATCACATCGCATCAGGGTGCCACTCAACAATAACTTTACCCCGCAATCTTGTCGCATTAGGGCATCAACTCTCGCCCCGCGTCTCATACGCCTCAGGGCCTCCTTGTCCCGCTATTAAATCGCATTAGGACCGTGGCTGTCTCAACCCCGCGATCACATCGCATCAGGCACAACATCACATCAAATTCACCTCACGAACTTGCGCATCAGGGTATATATATCCTGCCCCGCGTCTCTTACGCCTCAGGGTCTCTCCATGTCATTGCTCCACCATGTTATCTCAACTCTTATCCACATGCGTCCGTAGGTGCAACTCATGCACAAATCAAAGACTCATGACATGCAAGGCAATACAACACACATATAAGTGAGGTTAATACTCAAGAGTCATGCATGTGCAATTATTCAAATCATTTACACTCTCTTGCCATTCTCAAGGTCAATCAAACCAAACTGCTCAAGAAAATCATCTTAACTTCGTCTGACTCGCCCAATAGAGGCCAATCTTCCTAGCATAAGGTTAGAAATTCCCTTACCTTGATTTCAACATCACAATTCTCTCCTCTTGAGCCTTCAAAGTTTCGGTCCCCTTAAGGTTCATGATTGAACTCACCGTGCAACTTAGGAATTTCAACTAATTCCATCAATTTCCATGTTCAAATCAACTATCCATGAATCACCAGTCTCCATAGCATAATCCTCATCATTTTAACACACCTTAATCATCAATTTGAGACTTATAAACCAACAACCACAACCTCCACAGAACCGGTCTTGCACAGAACCGAACCGGTTCATTTTGGTTCTATGCAAACCTTGCACTTCCAACCTTCAATCTACTCCTAAATCCTTCATTTAATCATCTTCCTACCTCTTAACATGTCTATCTAAGGATTTGGGAGGCTTACCGAAGAGTTGGAGTCAATTGGTTGCCGAAAAACCTTCCAAAGCCGCCGGAGCTCCCTTGGTCAATACTGGCAGTTTTCTAGGGAACATTCACAAGGCCGGTTCTTGGTCAAAAATTCATCAAATCCTTCTCAAATTTTTACCACAGATTCATCTACATGTCTACTAGGTCTCCACAAAATTTGAGCTCAAAAATATAAGATTTCGGCCATCAAAAGGGCTAAGAACAGGACCTACCTCAGATTGGAGCATATTCCGTCCACTCTCGAGAGAATCCTTGCTTCGGCCTCCTCGGTATTCCAAATGCCTCGATTCCACTTCGAGGAGGTCGGCAAGATATGGATCTACGTTGATGTGGCTGGCTGGAATCCAGAAAATGGCCGGAGATGGCCATCGTGGCCGGCGAACAGAGACCCAGAATCTGGTCGTCGGCATTGCAGAATGAAGAAGAGAGATGATGGAGTTCTTGGTGGTTCCTTCGGGTGGTCTGCCGAAAATGTTAAGGGAGAGAGAGAGAATGGGCTATATTCAAATCTTGGTCAATGAGGTTTGAATGGTAGGCGTGAAAAGTTGGACAAGACCTCACCCCTTGATTTTGTGACACTTGGCATTTTGTTTTCCCAAGAGGATCCAATGGCTCTCTTTTAATCCACTTTTTCGGCAGCCATGGAAGGGCGTATGGACCATTTTTCCCTTCTTCAATTGCAAGAGCAAAGCTCTAAGCTTGAGGGGTAAAACGGTCATTTTACCCCCTACGTTTAGAACGTCGTTTTTATTGTTCCAGAAATCTTCGATAGGGCGACGGCCAATCTGAATAACGCTGAAATTCTTGATTTTCCATTTTCAATCTTTCAAGGCTCGTTTCTGATAGCTTTCTCTACAGACGTGGTTCCAGCCTATTTCGAACCGACGGGCGGCTTTTGCAGACATTACGCATATCGATCCCGTGATTCATATCACGTTTAAGGCTCGTCAATTTGTGGCTTCTTTGTTTGTTATGTAATTATGAGGGTCTATCACTAGTTCCCTCAACAATCCTTATGGTCAAAGCGCCATTTCCTATCGGAGTTCCCTAGGTCCACGTACCTCGTCTCGCGTTAGCCTTTCCTCTTTGGTCTGTCTACTCGAATTGATCAAGTTCGAGCGGAATACGACTGAAATACATCTCTAGATACACACTTCTCATTATTGAGCCTGGAATCCACTGGAAATCAAAATGTCACAACTCTTCCCCCTTAAAGAAATTTCATCCTCGAAATTCGCAATCTTCTACCCATCCAATCCTTTGGGGGTGTTGGCGCCTCGTCGCATCCTCACTCTTCTTGGTAATCCTTTCCAACTCAAAACTATCCTTTTATAGGACTTGCCTCCTTTAGCCCTCAATCCAATGGGCTTCTCTCCATTCTCTTTGGCATTCATATCACTTGCCAACAGCTCTTCCTCGAGCGTTCACCTTATCTCTTTCATTGGTCCATAACCATTATTATTACGCCCTCGCCAGAATGCGCTCTTTAATATCCATACCATTCGGCATATTATTCCTTTCGAGCTTCCTTTCATGCCAACAAAGATTCTAGGGCTTTATCAATTTGCCCTCCATTAATCACATTGAATTATGGCCCTCTCGACTCCTCAAACATTTACATGGCTACTTCCATAACAATCCATTCTCGACTCCATCCGACAATTCCCCTGGATCAAAGTGATCCTCCAAGTTTCAAGGTCATGCTCTCCTTTTTTATTGACATGTCTAGTGCTCTACCATACAAGATAGACAAACTTCAACTTTCAATATTATGCCCCTTTCTTTATCAGCATGCCTAATGCTTGACCTCATGTTAGACTAATCCCACTTTCAGTCCATTCAACGATAGCATTGAGGCGAGTCTGGCACACCTTTGTGCCATCCTAGAGGACTCCATGATTCTCAATGCTCAACTCTCAATTATAAGCATCCGTTAAACAATTCACCCTTCCTTAACGATACGAATATCGCTATAACAATACTTGGGTGATCTCTTCGTTCCACATACCGCGCCTTCAATTCCCTTTATACAGTCCATACTCTCCACCTCCTTTAGTTCACATAACTTTAAGATCTTCCTTGCACAAGCGACACTCTTATATCCACAAGCAATTTCATCCTTCGGCGTTGCCTCTCATTTAATTCCCTTCGGGAAACCGCTACCTTATACTCTCGTAGTAGGAGTAGCCTTGCAACATTCTTTCACCCAAACAACATCTCCCAACTTTATGACCAGGACACCTGCAGACCACTCCAATCATGCTCCAAGCATACCAATTTGTGTAGCTTTACTATCATGGCGTACATCCAATACCCATTTCAAATCACCTTGTTATGCCTCAAGTTCCATTCTGCGTCGTGTCATTACGACCCTCATATGCATTCTAATTTCCAACTTAACTTGCCATAAACAACACAGTCATTAGCTCAACTCGAGTCCTTGAAAACTCCCTTCACGTTCATTCGCCCAATCGCGTCACTACTTGTTCTTAGCTCATTTCACTAATAAAACAGCTCTTATGGGGAGTCTTTCCACGATCCGTCTATTGCCACTCATCAATCCCAAGAAGTTTTCCATTTTTTTGCAACTCACATCGACCCTTGTCGATTCATCTCTTATTCCAATCCTCAAAAGATTTTATCGTTTGTTCCGATGCATGAATCTTACTTCATCAGGTTCACAACTTGCGCTCTTCACATTTAGCATGCAATAGACATTTTCTTAGAGTCCATACGACACTCTCAAGAACTGTTCATGTTTCTCATGGATCCTTACATGAGTTCAACCATTGCCTCTTAAGACGGTAACAACTAATTCAACTATTCCTTGGGCACTTAGTTCGACTATTATCAACTTCTTTCTACTAAGTGTCGAATCTTCCCAACTATTCCTCGCACTTTTCTCTTGAGCTCAAACCTTGGCTCTCTGTCTTAACAGATCCCCTCTAGGATCGCACGACATTTCGTTTATCCTTGTCACTCTTCTCCTCGAGAAGCATTAGTGTTAGCCTCTGAGTTTCATATTCGCTAAGGCGACCTTATTCAATTCCGTTTGTCCCACTGAACGTCAACATCATCCTGGAATTCAACATTGTCTACTAGACTGTCTCTCGAATTTCACTTCCAGGAGTCATTCAAGTTCTGCATCCTCTTTCTCGATATAGATGCTCAATCATGATACTAAGATAATTTAGAGTTTTTCTTCCTTTTTACAATAGGGTCTCTTACCCTAAAGAAAAAACTACACAACTCCGTGGCATTTTCTCACTTCAAATTCACCTTATCCTTTCTATTTCATAGGATGGCAACTTTGGAGTATGCGCCAATGGCGATGCCTTTACTCCAGGGTTCAAATGCCACTATACTTTCACATTCTCCTTCCCACAACTCAGTCAACTCAAGTAACAATATCTGTCCGTCCTTGGGTCTTCACCAGTTCACTTGTCGAATGGTCAATTCGATTACCTTAAATCACTTTGCAGGTATTTTCTAAGCGCTCTTTTCGCTTACTAAATCCTTCATTGGAATCATAACCAGTTAGGATTATCAAGTCCATTCACTTTTCCTTTCATCAATGACCAATTCATGGTCCAATCGCCCTTTAAGATCAATGCCCTATTCTTTTGGGAACAGCAACTCATGATTTCATTTCTCATGATTTCAATTCAACCAACTGAACCCAAGAAATCATTAACTTCAGGCAATCTAGCATGCCGATTCTTCTTCGACCTCATTCATAATAGAAAAGACTTACTGCTCACTTTCCTCTCTGCGTCTTACACCCAGGTAATCAACCATTTCCCATAAGCACTCTCTATATTCATAATGAATATCTCTTTGCTCGTAATCCATGAGCAGGAGTTCTCTTATTCATAGGTCTTTCAATCATACTCCTCTTTAGTTGAGTCCTGTCACCATGCCTCAAAATCAGGAATAACAATCAGCCATTTGGTTCTCAAGTTCCAATCCACTCAGGGACTTACTTATTTTATTCAAGGGTCTTTGACTACCTTTACCATATGCCTAATCGACCTTGATAACTCTGTCTCATACTGGCCAATCATCCTATGATCCTTGCAAGAATATTAGGATCCAAGCAATCTTTGCTTTCAAGTAGTCCCAAGATGATACTTCCTATCGAACAACTCAACAAAAGTTGGTTAGGCAAATCTCATGCCTCCGAGGAAATCCTTCTTCTAGTGATCTTTCACCACTCCTCAACAATTTCTTAGGGCTCGTACTGCCAGGGTCACTTTCCTTTTTTAGTGCACCCAAAATCTTTGAGGTTTTCTCACAAAACCCTCAATCAAGAGGGAGACAATTTCGAACCTCATCCCTCTGCCTGGCTCAATCAATTTCAGCCTTATACATAATCTTACAAGCTTTTCCAAGCTCTTGTGGTCCTACCCACACATTTACTTTCAAAAAGGCTACTCAGAGTTACCTTTCTCGTGGTTTCCATCACTTAACTCGTTAGCACAAGGATTTATCACCACAGTGACTTAAAGAATCATGGCAGCTCCTCTCCGAGCTTGCTTAATCAACAATTTTCCATTCCCCTTTAAAGTTCCCACGACCCATTTAGCTCTTGGGTCTTGTACGATCCACCGATCGAGCCATATTCTCTTTTAGTACCCATACTCCCATCGCCCATATTTACTCAATTCTCACGATCCATCTCAATTTCCAGATCTTCCATGCCACTTATACTCGAGCCCAACGCTCTTCTATGACCACACCTTGATCGTTCAACCTCATTAAGTTCTCATGATCCATCTTAGTCCTTGGATCTTTTCGTATCTCACATACGCAAGTCAAGTGTTACTCTAGTGACCACACCTTGGTCCTTCAGTCTTGTGAGGTTCCCATGTCCCTTGAACCACTATGATTCTTTTCAGGAATCCAAGACTCAAGTCATCTACTCAAGTCCATCAATCTTGGACCGCTTATCTCAATATCTTTCACCATCAACCAACCCTCTAATGGTTTTTAAGCAATTCCCAATTAACTGCCAATTAATCAAGGATCTCAAATCATACTTGATCTGTGATCCTTCCTCAAGCCAGCCTCAATGAGGCAACTTCTCAACTAGTGGCCATTACTAGGCCAGCCTCAACTAGGCAACTATCCATCAAGCACTCAAGACATCAACTCATTGAGTCAAAAGCTCATACTCTAGGCCTAAAGGCATCCGCCACTCTAGCATAGTCACAACAGACTATCTCATCTCAACAGGCCTCGGTTCCAAGGGTATAAACCCATACGTCGTCTAACTTCTCAGTTATATCTTGATCAAGCCAATCACATGAGGCTAATCATCAAACATGTCTAACAAGCCCATCACAACTATCACTTTTTCTTTTTCCAAGGGCATCCACTATCAAGCACGAAGCTTTTTAACTGTGCCTCCCATTGGCACCATTACATTGGTCATGCCACTTTCAATCATTTTTGATGAGAATTAATCCCGTGCCATACATCTCTTATCCACAATTGGACTCAACTTGATACCTAAGTTTCCCTTTTCAAGTTATGAATTGGGTCATTCCTGCCTCTGCCATCTTAGAAGCCTGTCAGGAGCTGCTCCTTATCTGGACCTCTCTGTCCCGGCGATCACTCCCCGCCCTCATTAGACCTGGCTGATACAGGTTGTCCCAAGTTATATATCTACGGAGAAAGCCCCGTTTCACATGTCACATACCATGTTTCATTACAGTTTATAGGTATCCCATCAACTTGTCCCATATCAAGCGACAGTTTATTAAGTCCAACAGCGATAAGTCACTGCATGCACCCTCATCAACTTGCCTTTCATAACCATAAACTCAAGCACAGCATGACCGTCACATCTGACGGATCAATTGCCCATATTCCATTACACATCTCAAGTCCAGTCAACATTTAAATCACATCCCTATGTATCCGATCACGACTGATCTTCGATTCATGTACTCCTCATATTCATCTCAACTCTTATTGACAGCTAAACCACTAAAATATCATGAAATTCAAGCCTGAATCCACTAATATCAGTTGTCTCTTTATAATCCGTACTCCTCAAGTTGGGTCATTGACAAATCAAGATCATAATCATACACCCCAATTGACCCTTCATTTATAAACAAATTCCTATTATCCTCAAGCACAATTACTACCTCAAAATCCATGCTTATGACTCTTTAATCCCAACTTATTTCCACTTAAGCCTTAATCACCACATAACTCAAAGTCAGCCATTAAAGTCAACTTTAGGCCATTCAAGTGTATACAAGTTCAAGCCGACCATCCTCGCGACTCAACAATCTAGGCCTAGTCCTATATACCTCAATATCTAACTGTCCTCAAGTTCTCGCTCCATATCACTCCAAGTCTCAATCACATTGGATCGAGCTGACCTTGCTCTGATACCAAATCGAACGGGAATGTCACGCCCCGAACTCGGCAAGCACGCGAACATCCCTATCCATACCGTTCATTCATAAATGCTCTAAGATCCAACGGCCAATTTCTATCGCGTTGTAAGAAACATACTCGCGGAAGCGATGCAAACTCCAATCATACAAATACAACAACACACGATGACTTAGGACATAAGGGTACATCAAAATCTACTTAATTCATTCTCGAGGATTAAATTCTATAATCTACCAATCATAAGTACATTTCCAACTTCAAAGAAAGGAGCATCCAACCTAGATACAATTGGTCATCTATCTCTTCAAATGTCGATCCTTGGTAAGTTCGTGCCTCCTTCGCTTGAAACCTGAAAAAATTAAGCCCCCACTGGGGTGAGATATAAATCTCAATAAGGTGGGTCCTAACCCTAGGTTAGGCCGACCATCCACTCAGGCAGTCATCTACCCAAAAATCCAAACTCATACTCATACCAGTGCATGAAGCACAATTAGATAAAACAACAACATTTAGATGACATACATACCATGAAGACTTCACGTCCCACTTAGATATTCAAGCCTACTTTGCCTGTCACTTCACCACATCCACTATTTTCCGCCTGCCTTAATCTCTAGCCCGCGATTAGATCGTAGCAGGCTTAGTCCGCGTAAATGCATCAGACCGTCATTGGCAACCCGCGTAAACGCATCAGGTTTCGAGGAATCTCCAGGCCAGTATCCCATCTCATAACTCCGTCCCGCGAATAGTTCGCATCAGGACCGCGGCTATCTCAACCCCGCGATCACATCGCATCAAGGCGCAACATCACATCAACTTCACCCCGCGAACTCGTCGCATTAGGGTATACGTCATCTGCCCCGTGTCTTATACGCCTCATGGCCTCTCCGTCACGCGAATACTTCGCATCAGGACCGTGGCTGTCTCAACCCCCCGATCACATCGCGTCAGGACGTCACTCAACAATAACTTTACCCCGCGATCTTGTCGCATTGGGGCATCAACTCCCGCCCTGCGTCTCATACGCCTCTGGGCCTCCTTGTCCCTCGATTAAATCGCATCAGGACTGTAGTTATCTCAACCCCGCGATCACATCGCATCAAGGTGCCATATCACATCAAATTCACGCCGTGAACTCGTCGCATCATGTTATATATCTCCTACCTTGCGTCTCTTACGCCTCAGAGTCTCTCCATGTCACTGCCCCGCCATGTTATCTCAACTCTTCTTCACATACTTCTGTAGGTGCAACTCATGCACAAATCAAAGACTCATGGCATGCAAGGCGATGCAACACACATATAAGTGAGGTTAATACTCAAGAGTCATGCATATGCAATTATTCAAATCATTTACGCTCTCTTGACATTTTCAAGGTCAATCAAACTAAATTCCTCAAGAAAATCGTCTTAACCTCGTCCGACTCGCCCAATAGAGGTCAATCTTCTTAGCATAAGGTTAGAAATTCCCTTACCTTGATTTCAACATCACAATTCTCTCCTCTTGAGCCTCCAAAGTTTCGGCCCCCTTAAGGTTCATGATTGAACTCGCCATGCAACCTAGGAATTTTAACCAATTCCATCAATTTTCATGTTCAAATCAACCATCCATGAATCACCAATCTCCATAGCATAATCCTCATCATTTTAACATGCCTTAATCATCAATTTGAGACTTATAAACCAACAACCACAGGCTCCACAGAACCGGTCTTACACAGAACCGAACCGGTTCATTTCGGTTCTGTGCAAACCGTACACTTCCAGCCTTCAATCTACTCCTAAATCCTTCATTTAATCATCTTCCTACCTCTTAACATGTCTATCTAAGGATTTGGGAGGCTTATCGAAGATTTGGAGTCAATTGGTCACCGAAAAATCGTCTAAAGCCGCCGAAGCTCCCTGGGTCAGTACCGACAGTTTTCTGGGCAACATTCACAAGGACGGTTCGTGGTCAAAACTTCATCAAATCCTTCTCAACTTTTTACCATAGATCTATATGTCTACTAGGTGTCCACCAAATTTGAGCTCAAAACTCTAAGATTTCGGCCATCAAAAGGGCTGAGAACCGGACCTACCTCAGATTGGAGCAAATTCCGTCGACTCTCGGGAGAATCCTTACTCTAGACTCCTTGGTGCTCCAAATACCTCAATTTCACTTTGAGGAGGTCGGCAAGACATGGATCTACGTTGGTGTTTTTGGCCGGCGTCCATAAAATGGCCGGAGATGTCCATCGTGGCCGGCGAACAGAGGCCCAGAATCTGGTCGTCGACATTGCAGAATGAAGAAGAGAGATGATGGAGTTCTCGGTGGTTCCTTGGGGTGGTCTGCCGAAAATGCTGAGGGAGATAGAGAGAATGGGCTATATTCAAATCTTGGTCAATGGGGTTTCAATTGTAGGTGTGAAAAGTTGGATAAGACCTTACCCCTTGATTTTGTGACACTTGGCATTTTGTCTTCCCAAGAGGATCCAATGGCTCTCTTTTAATCCACTTTTTCGACAGCCATGGAAGGGTGTATGGACCATTTTGCCCTTCTTCAATTGCAAGGGCAAAGCTCTAAGCTTGAGGGGCAAAACGGTCATTTTACCCCCGACGTTTAGAACGTCATTTTTTTCGTTCTGGAAATCTTCAATAGGGCGACGACCAATCCGAATAACGTTGGAATTCTTGATTTTCCATTTTCAATCTTTCAAGGCTCGTTTCTGATAGTTTTCTCTATCAGATGTGGTTCCAGCCTATTCCAAAAAGACGGGCGGCTTTTGCAGACATTACGCGTATCGACCCTGTGATTCATTTCACGTTTGGGGCTCATCAATTTGTGGCGACTTTGGTTGTCATGTAATTGTGAGGGTCTATCACTAGTTCCCTCGACAATCCTTATGGCCAAAGCGCCATTTCCTATCGAAGTTTCCCAAGTCTATGTACCTCGTCTCACGTTAACCTTTTCCCTTTGGTCAGTCTACTTGAATTGATCAGACTCGAGCGGAATACGACTGAAATACATCTCTAGATACACACTTCTCATTACTGAACCTGAAATCGATTGGAAATCAAAATGTCACAAGTCTTATCCGGCACGTTCCGCGATCCTACTACAAAAAATTCCACCTCTACCTCATCGCGGATAGGGTGGCACCAGCCAGGTACTACGCCTTGGGGTACTTCGGTGGACTTCAAGGGACCTGTAGTATTCTCACCAACTCTACGAAATCATGCCTCATACCTATGGGGCTCCAGTCCTTTCCTTCCTCATCGATTCAGACTGCGGTACATTTCCTAACGTATGTAGTATCCTGACCATCTAGGAACTCATCAAAATTGACGGTCATCTCCTTGCGATCGCCTAGGCGAGTTGGAAACATCCTTCAAGACTTGGGATATGAAAAAGTAAGGTCCCACGTAGGATGAGATATACATCTTAGTAAGCTAAGTCCTAAATCTAGGTTAGGTCAATAGTACACCCAGACATAAAAGAAAACAATGAGCAAGGGCACGCCAACAATAGTATAAGGCAAATAATCACCATAATGTACTATAGAAAAACATGTGACTGACAAACATCAAGGTATATCATTATAGTTCACAACTCAAGGCAGGCATGAACATACAAGATCAAGCTCTACGTTCTATCATCAAGATTCATTTCCTTATCCTCCCCCGTGTCAAAACGCCTTAGGCTTGGTCCCCGTTAAAACGCCTCAAACCATGTCAAACCACCAACTTGCGTTAAACGCCTCAAGTTTTCAATGCCATTCAAGGCTTGTATCGACACATGTACAACTTATTTCGCGTCTCAACGCCTCAGGATATCAGTCAATGCGACCCCGCATTCCAACGCATCAAGGTGCCACAGTTCATGAGCATACCAGTTTAACTTCCCCTTCAAGACTTTCTGATCGAGGCCAATTTATTCACCAAGTTATGAATCTATAGCATGCGCACCAACAAGATTGAACACTCACACGCGTTATCAATTGTGAAGCATATACAATAGTTGAAAACCAGTGCAACTACATATTTATGAGAATAACAGTTTCTTATCAAAAGGAATTCACATGACTCGCACTTGATCGCCTCGATCGACAATGATCATTCAACATGATAACTCCACAGAAATTCATCCAAAACAATCCAAATTCGTCCAGTAGAGGCCTATCTTCCTAACGAAGGCTTAGAAATTACTTACCTTAAACTTTAATTAGCAAAAATTCCTCCAAAAGCACCTCCAAGAATTTAATTTTAGGGGTCCAAAACAGGGCAGCCATGTACCTAGAGAAATTTGCCCGATTAATTAATTTTTTTCTTCCAATTCGTCAATTCACGGGGCATACACCTTAATAACATCTCAATTAACCTCTTAATATGTCTCAACGAAAAAATTAAGGTAAGGCAACGCCCCAAACAACTCTTAAGGATTCGGCTTGTACAAACGAAAACAGGGCAGATTTCGGTTCTTCCCTCTAGCTCTCAAAATAGCCCATAACTCCACTTTAAACCTTAATTTATCACATAATCTACATGCTAACATGTTGTTCTATGTCTACAAGAGCCTCACCGAAGATTTTAGAGCAAGTTGATGTCCGAAAGTTCCCAAACAACCCCTGTTTCTTCAAGTCCTTCGGCGGTCAGATTCTATTCAACATAAATCACTCCATTTCAACTACAAAACTCCATCGAAACTCAGCCAAACTTGCTACCTTAGCTCAGCATACACGAGGACAATAAGTCTACAAGGTCTCACCGAAAATTGAAGGCAAACCAAAGTCTTGAAGTGATCGAACAAAGACTTACCCTCGGTTGAGTCCAAATTTGTCCAGTTTTGAAAATAGGGCTGGTCGGGCAAATCGGGACCTCCAATCGACAAACGGTCGACAGGAGCTTGTAGGGGAGAGGCTGAGGTTGATGTTGCTGGTCGGCGCGAGGCGATGTGGTGGCCGGGAGCGGCGATCGACAACGGCGAAATGGGCGGCAGTGGCTGGTCAGCTGGGGGCTCTCGGTGATGAAGAAAAACTAAGAAGAAGAAGATGAGAAGAAGAAGAGGAATTCGGATGAAGAAAAAAGGAAGGGGATGGCTTTCCACAAATCAACTTGATCAACTCAAGAATGATAGGTTAAAAGGTTTACATTAATTGATATTCTCCCAAACAATGACACTTGTCTCCTTATGCATAATATCAAGGTTCTAAAGACTATTTTGCCCCCTTCACTTTCGGTTGCTAGAGAAATTAGGAATTGACTAATTCTATCTTCTTTAATTGTTAAGGCAATGTCAATCCTTGAGGGGCAAAATGATAAATTTTGGTTTCGTCATAAGAAATGTCGTTTTTTTCCAATTCAAATTACCTTCGATGAGGCGACGCCAAACTCGATTAGAATGTTGAAATTCTTTGTTTTCCATTTCTCAATTTCGAGATCCATCATTGGATCAATTCTCTGTCAAATGATATTTTCAGGCTATCCCGAACTAACGGACGGCTTTTACAGACGTTACACGCATCGACTCTGTGATTCTCATCACACTTAGGGCTTGTCGGTTCATTGCCACTTGGTTGTCATGTAATTGCGAGGGTCTATTACTAGCTCCGACGGTTTTGATGGTCATTGTTCGATTTAGAAAAATTTTACAATTATACATTGGTTAAGTGGCATCACCCGCGCTTCAATCGTATAACGATTGCATTGCTTTCCTTATTCGTTCTTAGATCGGCCTTTAATGGTTCTAAATACTCCCTCGGCAATCCTTATGGTCAAAGTGCCACTTCCTATATGAGTTCCCTAGGTCCACGTACCTTGTCTCGCGTTAGCTGTTCCCTTTTAGTTAGTTAACTAAAAGGGAATAGATATATCTTCATTGATAAGTCTCAAAATGACAAGGAAAAATCAGAATATCACATAATTTGTCACGCCCCGCGTCTAGACTCGAGCGCGCGACTCCCTTTAATGGAACTCTCAAGGCCCAAGACTTATTTTTTGAGAGATACGTGTGATGTAAAAAAAAAAAATAGGCAGAAACTAAAATGGATAAATACCTTCGTACAAAAAAAAAAACCCGATGGGAGCTTGGATAACGAGAACATAAATATATATATATATATATGTTCATACATAACACCATCAAAGGATTTATACAAAAGTTGCAGATAACTACTCCTGCAGATGGGTTAGGGCGACTAGAGATTAACCAAAAGACAACAAGATCTTGTGTCCCCAAAAGCATACAAGTCAACGAGGGTCACCACCAAAAAAGACTACCTAGTAAGGTTAGGAAACCCCTAAGTCGAACCACTAGCTCCGTCTGTCTCGTCCTCATCTTTGTCAGGATCATAATCCATGAAGGTCTCAGAACGCACTTCCATCGAGTCGTCCACCATGGCGTCTTCCAGCTCATCCTCAGAAGCAGAGATCTCTATCACCTCATTAACGTCCTTCAAGGTAGGGGGCTTCTCGGGCACATTTCTTGATCTTACTACTGACACCTCTAGTTCTACCTCATCCCGGATAGGATGACACCAGCTGGGTATGCCTCTGCGAGGCACTTATGTGGGCTTCAATGTAACTATCATGACCTCGCCGACTTTACGGAACCAGGCCTCAAACCTATGTGGTTTTCAATCCTTACCCCCCTCATCAACCCAAAGAGGTTGGAATATAAAATAGTGCACCGATCATCGGGGAACTCGTCAAAATAGGCAGTCATCTCTTTAGGATTGCCTAAAGAGGTTGGAAACATCTTTCAAGGTTTTGAGTCTGAAAAAGTAAAGTCCCACGACGGGATAAGATGTTCCGCCCTGAACCCGGTAAGTGCGCGAACATCCCACCAAGTCGTTCCTTTATGAAAGTCTTCCAGGATATTTCGGCCCACAATACTCATAATCCAATTACAAGCGGAAGCTTCAGTCATCTACTCTCCACTCAATAAAATAAATGACTAGGGACAAATAGTAGTGGTTCCATTTTACACTTACAAAATAGAATACAATCCCTAAGTTCAAAGAATATCTTGTAGTCATTCACTTATTACTCCCACGAATGCCAATATTTGAACTTACTAATGCTCCATCGCTTGGAACCTGAAGAAAATGTTAATCCCCAACGGGGTGAGATATATATCTCAGTAAGGTGGATCCTAACCCTAGGTTAGGCCGACAGTCCATTCAGGCAGCCATAAATACTAGCATTTCACATAAATAAACATGCGAGGTATTTAATTATCGATACAACACACAGATGTCAGGCATGCAGTCATAGCGTCATAACACATCTAGATGATCATGCACAAATCGCCATGCCACATCCCACTTCCACCCTTCAGACTGCCTCATTCGCATGCCCGCGTTTAGAACGCCTCAGGCTCAGTCCGCGTAAACACATCAGACCGTCATTAACAAACCGCGTAAACGTATCAGGTTTCAATATTACTCCAAGCCAGTGTCGACACATCACAACTTCGTCCCGCGTTTCAACGCATCAGGACTATGGCCTTCTCAACCCTGCGTCTCATACGCATCAGGGTGCCATACAACTCTAACCCCGCGCCTCAATGCTTCATGGTATCCCTCACACCACCCCACGTATCATACGCCTTAGGGTACTACCATGTCTCAGTCATGCCAAAGTTTCAATTCAATTCACACACATATTACAATGTGCAACTCAAGCACAAATCATACACTTATGGCATGCAAGACGATCAATTGACATTCACACATGATAGTCATTTCAAAACACAAACATTGACACACATTCAAATCCTCTATACTAACCAAAGACGCACAAAGAACAATCACATTAAAAACCCTTCAAGGATTACCCAAAAATTCACCCGACTCGCCCAATTGAGTCCAATCTTCTTATCATAGGTTTAGGGTTCCCTTATCTCGAGCTTAATACCACAAATTCTCCTCCCAAGAGTCTCAATAATTCAGTCCAAGAAGCCCAAAATCAAATCCACCGTGCAACCTATGGCAATCCATCAAATCGTCAATTTTCTCTTGCCCAATCACCAATACATGGATCATAAACCTCATTAACACATTCCTCAACATCCTCGCATGTCTTATTGATGAATTTGAAACCCAAAACCAACCAATAACAGCCCCCACAAAATCGGTTTGTACATAACCGAACCGGGTGATTTTCGATTCTTTGTAAATCTCAAATAACCAGCCCTTAAACTACCTCAAATCCTCCATTAATTAACTAACCTACTTGCTAACATGTAGTTCTAAGGGTTGGGAAGCCTCATCAAAAATTTCAGCTCAAGGCGATGTCAAATGGTCCAAGAACCACGCCGGTTCCTCCAAGCTTACCGCCGGTCAGTTCTGGCCCATCAAACAGGTCTTTTCCCAAAACTGGTCAGACTCTAACCTCGCCTGGCCTTTGTCCACTCAAATCGAGCTACGAGAAGATTTACAAGGTCAAATTGAGATTATAATATATCTATGGAAATATAAGATAAAAAGCTTTCATTTGGCAGTAGTTTTACCTCGATCCGGTATCGGACGAAGAAGATATGACCGAAATAGTGGCACGGTCGAGCTGGTCGGCCGGGAGCTCTCGGATTCAAAACTATCCAGCCTGATCTTTGCTCCTTCAAACGGCTCTACGGGACAAACGGCTGGGTGGATTTGGACCCATAATACCTTGTTAGAACGTCAAGACGATAAGCTTTCTATTGCCGGTAGTTTTACCTCAATCGACCAACGGATGAAAAAGTTATGGCTGAAACAGTGAGTCGGTCGGAACAGGACAGCGAGCTGGCGAGCAAGGGAAGAAGAAAAAGAAGAAGAAGAAGAAGAAATTACAGAGAGGATTGAGAGTTTCGGCCAAGTAAGAGGTGAGAGAGAGAGAGAGAGAGAGAGAGAGAGAGAAGTGTATATGCAAGTCTTCACAAGTCAAAGGATTGAATGGTAGTTAGAAAAAGTGGATATGTCCACTCAAGGCTTGATCTATTGACACATGTCCAATGTGTCAATTAAGCTCATCCAATGGCCAAGATTCTCTCTCATTTTCGGTGGCCTTAGGGGTGGTTTAATGACCAAAATGCTCTCATCCAATTATATAAGTAAGGTTAGGTCTTGAGGGACAAAATTGTGGAAAGCTCAAACTTGCAAAAACCTTTGTTAACACAACTCTTCTGGGATTTAGGGATTACCTGAAATTTTTCAAAAAGATAATTCCTAAGATTGTCCTTTTGACCAGTGAGGTGTCATTCTGAGATTTGGGAACTCCAAATATCCTGTAAAAAGCTCAAACCTAAAATATCACAAAAAAATAATTCCAAAGCTCTTCATTGTTGAGCAAGGTATCCTTCTTTGACTTGGGACTACTATGAGTCTTATAGAAGTTTAAACTTGAGAGATCATTCCTCATCGAAAAGATATCCGTTATCTCGAGCCAATGATAGTTATAATGATGGCAAAGCCTTACTTTGACCTATGCAATTAAGCAAAATGACTTATGATGTTGGAGGTTATCCAAGACATCTTGAAGCATACAAAGATGATCAGAAATCCCTGTAAGGAAAATCCTGGATCAAACAATTTGAAATTTCCAACAAAGCTTATTTTTTAAACATTCTATTGGAACATCTCCGTTAAAGAGGGCTTCTCGCCGATTTTTTGACTTTAGTCTTTTATAAAGAAAGCACTCGAATCTCCTAATAACCTGCACCTCGATTTTCGAGGCCATTCGCAACGCATACATTTCGATCAATCGGGAGGTCTTTGTGGGACCCTAATGTTGGGCCTGGACACGCTTCCAAGGAGGACTCATTCTCTGAGTCAGGTCTTTTGAATGAAAGTTTTCTTCATCTGCTCCGGGTTTACAAGTTAAGAACCCTGCAAAATGAGAAAAAAATAATCTTGCTCGTATATCTTCGAGCTAAGGTACACATTAACTTAGGCGTTTTGATTGGAAAAGACTGCGAAGGGTTGTAACGTTGGTAGGATTGGGGACCAAAAAAGGTTTGTTTTTGGCTTGGAATCGCGAAGGGTTCAGCATTGGTGATCATTGCCAATCGGTCTTCTATTTTGTCTCTGTTTGATGACTCTTCGAAGAACAATTTTAGTCTTCTTGATACTACTCGTCTTGATAATGGGTTTAATCCTTGAAAGACATCACTTATCTTTTGGCAGTTGACTATGATTCCATTCAAAGGGTAGCCATTTGCTGCACAATCCCTGAGGATTCTTCTTCATTTTAGAATTTATTGGGGGTGGAGGCATCCAATAATCCCTTGGTGTTCCAAAATTAGTCTTATGACTTTTCAGCATTCTAGTGAGGGCTAGCCCTGCACTTGTCGGGCTTTTTGTCTCCTTTTAAAGCATAGAGATTCGGCTCTTTATCTTTTTTGATCATGTCTTTTCCCTTTCTTTTTCTGGGAACTAGGATTTTTTTTTGATCATGTAAGGTATGTGACTTGAGTCTCATCTTGTTTGAACAATTTACTTTGAAAGTCTCATGTAGCTCCTATTTCTCGAACTTCTCTTTCTGCAAGTGTCTTTGCCACCTTCGTCTTGGTGTTGTGAAATGATCACCAATGAGGGTACATGAAACGAATATGTAGGCTCAAATTGGCTATGCAATGGGTATAGGTGTATAGGATAGAGAAATGAACGTATCTTCATCATCTTATGGCGCCTGAATCAATGCATATCAACACACGAAGATTGATGTTAGTCTGAGCAAAAAGATTTCTAATCATTTATCTTTCCATGC
Source organism: Rhodomyrtus tomentosa (assembly GCA_028455895.1). Taxonomy (NCBI): domain Eukaryota; kingdom Viridiplantae; phylum Streptophyta; class Magnoliopsida; order Myrtales; family Myrtaceae; genus Rhodomyrtus; species Rhodomyrtus tomentosa. The sequence goes on along the minus strand of JAPCWY010000003.1, from coordinate 37,462,168 downwards.
TATTGGACTACTTTTTTACGACCCCAATGTGAGGTGGTTCTTGATAGGGTTAGGAAATGAAGATCACAGTTCAAAGAGTTTGCTAATGGTTACCTGTAGTGTTTATGGAGAAGAATGAATGCCTCCGTCATCCCAATCCATGTAATCGGTGCGTATAGCCCTTACATCCCCAGGTTCAGGCTTTTCTATCTTTGCACTTTTCTCATCTTTCTGGTGTGTGTATGACGTGTTTGGATTAGGCTTGCCTTTTATCTGAAGAAACATTCCTGCTAGATAGCCTAAACAACTCCGTTTTGAAAAAATCATTTCATTTTTCTCTATACATTTCATCCCATAGGGATTTAATGATGCACCGTGTATGTTTTAGCCATGTCTAGATAACCTCTAATCCTAACATGTGTGCAACAAGTGTTAGAAATTTATCTTTTGAAAGCACGGTTCATTCCTAAGTTTGACCACAAGCATGTTCATCTTTGACCTTTTCTCTCTTACAGGAAAGTGAGAAATTTTACGGCATTTCTCTGTTGCTATCTTCTGCTTCATCGGGCATTTCTGTATGACGAGAATAGAAACTCTAGTGAGTGAAAGATATTTATATTCTTGATGGAATAGATATATATCACCTGGTTCTACGTGTCAGGGACTATTCTGTCCATGGCTCCATTTGAACGAGTTTGATTATGAGTTCGTTTCTCGAAATCTTGCAAAATACAACATATGCCATGTATGTATGGATGCATGATATGCTTAAGTAATGACCGCTATGGCGACTCAGATTGTTTCGGAGAAAGTCAAGTGATCATCATTTGATTTCATTTCAAGGATAATACTTCTTCACAGCATCTGAATTTACAGGATATCCCAATTCTTCTCCTTTGGAATTTACAAGAATTAATTCCCCTCCCACGAGGACTTTCTTGACAACATAAGGGCCTTCATAGTTCGAGGTAAACTTGCCTCCTAGATGAGCAGCATTCGGCAGAGTCTTCTTCACCACCAAGTCACTCACCTCGAAACTTCTGGGTTTGACTTTCCGATTAAATGACTTGGCTACCCTCTTCTAGTAACTCTAGCCATGACAGATTGCTCTAAGACGCCTCTCGTCTATTAGATTCAGCTGTTCACATCTGTGTTTGATCCATTCTACATCAGAGAGTTTAACTTCTAATAATATTCTCAAAGAGGGGATCTCAATTTCTATAGGTAGTACGGCTTCCATCCCGTATACGAAAGCATAAGGAGTTGCCCCTGTAGAAGTTCTGATCGAAGTTCGATATGCCATTAAGGTAAAGGGTAACCTTTCATGCCAATACCTATAATTCTCGGTGGTCTTTGCCAAAATCTTTTTTATGCTCTTGTTTGCCACTTCCACTACTCCATTCATTTAGGCGGTAAGGAAAAGAATTAAGATGTCGAACACCAAATTGATCCAATAGATCATCGACAATCTTATTGTTTAAGTTGGACCCATTGTCCGTGATGATCGCTCGTAGGGTACCGTATCGAGAAATTATATCTCTCCTGATAAATCTCGCCACATTCCTTGCAGTGACATTGGTGGAATAACTGGCCTCTATCCACTTCGTGAAGTAATCAATTGCAACTAGAATGAAGTGATGACCATTTGAAGCTGCTGGATTGATTGGCCCTATCATGTCTATTCCCTACATAGAAAAAGGCCAAGCTTCAGACATTTGATGAAGCTCATTCGGGGGCACATTAATCTTATTGCCATATACTTGGCATTGGTGGCATAACCTGACATGTTGACTACAATCTGATTTGATGGTCAACCAATAATAGCTAAGTTGCATAATCTTCCTAGCAAGGAGATGGCCATTCACTTGTAGCCCGCATATACCTTGATGGATCTCCCTCATGAGAGCATTTGCTTCTTTAGCATCTACACACCTTAATAGAGTGGAGTGAAATGACCTTTTGTACAAAGTTTGTCCACAGAGGAAGAATTTACTAGCCATCTTGGCTATATATCTTCAGTCTCCTGCTTGACATCCATCAGGAAACTCTCTCTTCAAGAGATAATTCTTGATATCATGGTACCACAGCTCTCCGTCAAATTCTTCTTCGACCATCATATAATAAGCCGATTTTCTAATTATGTCGATCCTTAGTTGCTCTACTTCTAATCCATTAGTTATTTACAGCATTGAGATCAATGTGGCCAACGCGTCTGCGAACTGGTTCTGCGTTCTTGGCATGTATTCAAATGACACATCTTGGAATTTAAGTGTCAATTCTTCTAGGTACTCATGATAAGGGATGAGTTTTGTGTCCTTTGTTCTCCACTCTCCCTGTGCCCGAAAAATAATGAGCATAGAATCTCCATAAACCTACAGCTTAGGTGCCTCTATGGAGATGGCCAACTGTAGGCCTAAAAAGCATGCCTCATATTCTGAAATATTATTTTTTTTTTGGTAAAGAAATTCTGAAATATTATTGGTGCAAGGGAAAGTCAATTTTGCTGCAACAGAATAAAGTTGACCATCGGGGGATATTAACACTGCCCTTGTGACGGCTCCCGATAGATTAACGGCACCATCAAAATACATGACTCATTTGTCTTCTATCAAATTCAAAACTTGATCTTCCGCTTTTGTCTGTTTGGAAAATGTGCAATTTTGAGCATTTTTTGCCAACATGTCAGCTATGTCTCTCCCTTTCACAGACTTTTGTGGAGAGCTCCTGATGTCAAATTCAGACATCACTTGCCATTTTGCTAATTTCCCAATCAAAGCGGGTTTCTCCAAGAGATATCTGATAGGATAATTTTCTGTCACCAGATGAATATGGTAGTGTAGGGTATACTATCTCAATCTGCGAAGCACCCACACTGTTGCTACACAGGCCCTCTCGATAGGTACATAATTTGCTTCGAATGAGGTGAATTTCTTACTCAAATAGTAAAAGACTCTTTCCTTACCATCCAAAGGGCTTGTTTTTGCAAGTAAAGCTCCTAAATATTCCTGATGTATAGCCAAATACAAGGTCAAGGGGTGACTTGGAATGGGTGGTACAAGCACTGGCGGAGTGACTAGATAGGTTTTGATCTTTTAGAATGTGTAATTGCATTCTGCATTCCAAGTCACTTACGCGCCCTTCTTAAGCAGTTTGAAAATTGATTTGGCTAAATTCGATAATTGATTGATGAATCTGGTGATGTAGTTTAATCTCCCTAGAAGGCTTCTTACTTCTCTCACCTTCGAGGGAGTTGCTAGGTCACGAATAGCTTAAATTTTCGAAAGGTCAATTTCAATGCCCCTACTACTGACCATGAATCCGAGAAGTTTCCTAGATTTTGCCCCGAGCACACATTTGTGAGGGTTCAGCCTCAATTTGTATTTTCGGAGTCGCTCAAATAGCTTCATTAACACTTGAATGTGATCTTGTCCTTTCTTGGACTTGGCGATCATATCATCTACATATATCTTGATCTCCTTATGGTTCATGTTATGAAATAGGGTAACCATTGCCTTCTGATAAGTTACCCCAGCATTCTTTAGTCTAAAAGGCATAACCTTATACAAAAAATTCCCCAAGGGGTGGTAAATGCAGTTTTCGGCTTGTCCTCCTATTTCATGAGGATTTGGTTATATATGGAGAATCCATGCATGAATGAGAATAATTCGTACCCTATCATGCTATCTACTAGCACATCGATATGGGAAAGTGGAAAATCATCTTTTGGACCTGCTCTATTCAAGTCTTGATAATCCACACAGATCTAGACTTTGCCATCCTTTTTCATGACGGGGACTATGTTCGCAATCCAATCTGAGTAAGGGATAGCTTCAATAAAGCCCACTCTAAGAAGTTTCATCACTTCTTCTTTAATTCAGTCTTCTAACTCAGCTCTCATCCGTCTGTTGCCTTGCCTTACCGATTTGACACTGGGAACCGTGGATAATATATGTTCCACGATTCTGGGATCCAAACCCAGCATATCAGCGTACGACCACGCAAAGATATCTTGATACTCTTTAAGTAATTCTGTAAATCAGAGCCTTTCAGCTCGGGATAGATATCCACCAATTTTGACTTCTTTGATATCTGCAACATCACCCAAGTCAATGACTATTGGCTCTTCTGAAGTGGGAGGCGTTGAATTTTCGAAGGCACTTCAATCTCTACAGATAGCTGCGTAACCCTCATCTGCGTCTTCCTCAATATCGCAGGAGTAATCATCTTGATGATCCGATTCGCACAATAACCTAGTATGCATGTTTGAGATGATATGCCTAAAATGTCATGAGAATTGTTAGTCTCTATTTCATATAAAAATGTGATGCATGAGTGTGAAAGATCTTTTCAAAAGAGATTTCAAAATAAGTGCAGGCATAAATGGAACTAGTCCTCATATCCTCAGACATCCTTGTTCCTCGAAAATCTTTTGAAAATCAGGAATCATGTAAGAAATTAGGCCTCAAGCTTCTCATATGGAAGGCTAGTATCATTATTGGGCTGATTTGTGGTCCCATATGTCCTTAATAAAACTCATGTGTTTTATTGAATGAAAAAATAGACCGTATTACAAGTTATGCTATTTGGAGCAACGGTCGGAGATCCAAAGACGTTTTCCTACATTTACTTCAAACACAAAAATGGAAAATGCCAAGCAATACAGGAATTTAAATGCAATATTAAAAGCAATGGAGAGGTTTCTTTACTCAGAAGTAGTGGCTTCATCATCAAGCCACTCTATGATGACGTTAACAGAGTCATTGCTAGATTTGGTTCCACTAGCAGAGTTATCCCTTTTTCTGACAACCACTTAGAATCTTTGCTGAAACACTCGTTCAAAGGGCCGTTGAACATCTTAGATTTGCCTTTCCAGGCTGAAGAACCAATGAAGGAATTCTTATGGTTTCTTGGGCATCCACGGCTCCTACCTCAGCCTTGGCCTACTATCTTAGAGGTAGAACCATCAATATAGTGTGCTGAAATCTCAAGCCTAGCTTGTACTCATTGGATTTTAACTGCAGAGGAGCGCTGATTCCTTGATCATGTTTGCCCAGACCTTTCCCTAGGTTGAATTCATACGCTAGCGGCATTTTAGCTAGTAAAATGTTAGCTTTAGAGATAAAAGTGGTCTTCAGTTTTGCCCCAACAAGAGTGTGGATCACCGCCACCAGCTCCAGGGAATGGTAGCTTGCTTCTTTCTTAACTTCTGGCTCAATGTAGGGAATATCGCTATTTTGATACGCAAGGAGATCAACTTCTGCGTAGACGATAACCACTTTCCCATCAATTACGAATACACTTTCTGATGTAGACTTGAAGGCACGGCTCCAGCAATGTGGATCTAGGGCCTCCCTAATAGAAATCCAAATGTGCTCGACAAATCCATTACTTGGAAGTTTATGGAGAATTTGGTTGGGCCAATAAGCACATCCAGCTCGATTTCACCTACCATTATTTTTCTCATCCCATCAAAGGCTCTAACAGCCGCCTTGGAAGTTCGAATCATTTCTTCTTTGATGGCCAAGCTCCTTAATGTAGCCAGTGGGCAGATGTTAAAAGCAGATCCGTTATCGATTAGCACGTGTGCTATTCTTTTCCCATTGCAGTGTGCAATGATGTATAAGGCCTTGTTGTGCCCCTTCTCTTCCATGGAGAAATCTTCATCTAAGAAGCTCAATTGATCCTTAAGAAGGATTGCTCCTACAAAGTCTCCCAACTATACATCATTATGGTTTCGGGGACATGTACTTCATTTAGTACTTTTAGTAGTGCATCCTTTTGTTTCTTCGAGTTGATGAACAAATCTAACAGAGATATTTGAGCTGGCATTTTCCTTAACAGCTATATCACCTTGAATTCGCTGGTTTTAATAATGGATAGGAGCTTTTCTGCATCTTCCTTTGAAACCTCTTTTTTCTCAGATTCGCCTTCCCTTAGGGCGTAAAATCGTCCGCACCTCATCACGACATCTACTTCTCCCGTTCCATAGTCTCAATGAACTGCCCTAAAGTCATAACTTTCTACTGGTGGCACTTGTATGGTTATTATTGTCAAGCGGGATGCCTCTAGTTCAGATTCATTATCAGTTTCATCTCTTGATAGGCAAATCACAATGGGTTTAACCAGATAGTCATCTTCTTGGCTTAGGCTGTTAAGCTCATCCAGTTTGATTATTACAGTCATAGCAGTTTCAATCATTGCCACAGTATCGCCAAAGCCTTTTGGGAAGTTTTCGTATTCCGACTGGTGATTTTTACCAGCATCACTAGACTCAGCTGACATTGTAAACTTCAAGTGTCTTCTTACTCTCTCGAATAGTTCGGTTAAGCTTTGCCACTGGACTATTAACTTATCCATTCTGACGCATTGCTCTGTGTCAAGCTTATTATCTATCGTCTGAGGATGACCTCATGTTGCTAATCTAAATGACACATCTTCCATTTCCCACGATAGATCATTCACTTGCTCTTCTATGCGCAAGAAATGTTCTGATATCACCTGGTTGAGTGATGATTCAAGTTCTTCTGTAAAAGGCTTTATCACATCCTCCTAGACCTCTGGTATAAAAGGATCATCCATACCTCCCAACCCATCATGAATAATATCCTCTATTCTCTAAAAGAAATTGGGAGGAGCAGAAAATTTTACTTTGAAGTTATATCCGCCAGAATCCTCACCCAAATTATCTACAACTTCGTCCTTCTCTAGCGCTTCAGTTACAAATCTGCGATCGGGCAGACTCTACTTGATAGCTTTCAGTTCGTCCTCGTTAAGCTCTTCTTCTAGTTCAGTAATTAATTCTACGTCGCCTACCAGACTTTTGTGTGGGACATTCCACATATTTCCTAGCTCGGTTTCAGCCACAAACTGGTTCCATTCTAAGTTCACAGAGACCTTAATTCCTTCAATCTCTTCATCAGCAACGCTCGACATTATCCCTAGGCTCATTATCTTGGCAATACATAGTTTTTTTCTTTCAGCTGACACTTTCCCTTCTTTTGGATACGACAAACCGATGGCTAGAATATTGATTAGTTTGGGTACATTCACCTTCAACTCTAGGTGGTTTTCTTCTCCGTCGGCGAATTTTGCACCATTGATTAATGATCAGGGAGTGGATTCTCTTGCATATTTGGAGCCACATCATCAAACTTCAAAATTTGATTGTCAATGAGAGCTTGAACCTTCGGCTTAAGGATATACGAATTATCTACATTGTGTCTTCTTTCACCCATATGATAGGTGCAAGCTTGGCTTTCATCAAAACCGACATATTTTGCCAGATATGCTCTGGGAGGTTCCTTTGCCACCAAGTGTTGCTTTAATAACATCGGGAGTACCTTGGGTAACGATCTGGGAAGTTGAGAAAACTGCTTTTGAATCTGCCTCTTCCTAGGCTCTTGTCATTTAGACATTGACCACGTTGCTCCTCCTTTAGCCTGATGGGGATTAGAGAACACCTTGGGTTTATGGGAATCCGGTACAAAGGTTACGTCGACTCCAGCCTCTGTTTCTTTTTTCTGGGGGTATTGCTTCATTGTCGAAGTTTCATGCGACCTTCTTTCTCTTAAAGCCCATTTCAATCTCTTGGCCACCTTTATTAAATGTGTAAAGGTTTGGCATCCTGAGGTATTTAATTTGTCGAAGTATTCATACGGGAGTGCTTTCAAGAATAGGTCAATCAAATCATCCTCCGGGATTGATGACTTCACTTGAGTTGCCAAAGCACGCCATCTCTGGGCATATGTTCTGATTGTTTCGCCTCTCCCTTTCACAATTTGTAACAGATCTTCCCTTGTCGGTGCAGTAGCCGTGTTAAACTTATACTGCCTGAGGAAATCTTCAGCAAGATCTTCCCATCCATCGTAGTCATCAAGATCTAACTCAATAAATCAAGCCAAAGCAGCGCCAGCCAAGCTATCTTGGAAGGTATTCATCAATAGAGGAATATAGTCAAAATAGTGCGCCATCTTAAGCAGATAATATTTAAGGTGAGCATTTGGACAGTCTGTCCCGTTGTACTTTCTCACAAAGTCTAGCTCTTTATAGTTCAGAGGAGTCTCTACTTTGGCGAAAGGAGATATCTTGTCAAAACGGGCTAACTCATAGCCTTGACTACTCAAACACTCATCAATTTTGCTATTCTCTTTGCCTTAGCTTCAGTTTTCATTGTCTATTTCCCTTTTTCCTCCTTCTCGAGGTTAATGATAACAGGGGGTGTCTTCGACTGTGATGGGACATTTGGCACATGAGTGTCTTCTACGACATGTTGGGTACATTCAGCTGTCCCTTTGCCAGTCGTATTGGGTATTGAGGATTGACCTGAGTCGTTCAGGTTAGGTATTGCTATTTGTCTGGCTTGGGAGGCTTCCAACATTGCCTTTATCTCAGCCATCATATTAGTCATAGTAGTCATTTGGGTTTCCAACATGCCTATTCTGCCTACTTGCGGAGTCAACTTCTGTTGTTCCATTCTCGTCTTAAGTCGAGTATGAAAATGATGCTTTGGTAATTTCATGATTAGAGAGTACCTATTTATCTGAAAATAACAAGTATCTCTTTGGGATAGATAAGGGAAGTACCAAATTCTTTCAATTGCATGTTTTCTGTTGATGAATGAGAAAAATGATTACCTTGTAAGCCTTAGTCTCACATGAACAGTTCTTTCAATCATTTTTCAAAGAATTCATGAAATTGAAAGAAGCGCAATCTTTGACGATAGTTTTTGATGTATCAACAAAACATGCTAATGTTCATACGCATGTATCAAAAGTAACTTTCAATACAAACGAGTATTCAAATGCTGAGGAGACATCATAATGTTTACACGTTTTACACTTGACAGAATAGTTTATCTAAATCTAGGGTGCTTGAGGTCTAAGGTACCCTCATCGTCCCAGCAAAGATCGGATCCTTCAGTTTGAGATTTCTCATCTCCCGAATATGACGGTGATCTAATGTCTTTAGGTACATACGGTTCCACTCCAGGTACGTACGATACAATGTATTTAGGTACATAAGGCTCGACAAAGCTGCGTCTGATCGTTTTAAAGCGTCGAATGTATTCTATAGAAGCCCTATGAGTATTCATCTCATGAGTTATATCATCTGGCAATTCTACGTCCTCGGTCTGCGAGTCTTTCAAAGAATGTGTGATGAATAGCACCTTGGCTTCGAATTGCTTCTTCTTCTCCCCTGTGAGGGTCTCTTTTGACATGTCAAATGAGAAGACACCTGGCCGTGGCAACGAAGGGATCTCTTGTAATGCTTCAAACTATCGGATAACCCTCCTTGGATAATATGCGGTGGCATCTGTGAATCCTAACAAGGGGAATGGGTCTTCGCCATTGCATGCAAGTCTGACTTTACCCAATGTTGTTAATCTAAGCTGCCATCGGAGTTGTTCTGATTTTAGAGTTGTAAGAAATTTCCTCCATTCTTTAAAGTTGAACTTAGGAATACATGTATGAGTTTTGATGAAAGTTCTAAGAGAATGGACATCAGAGCTAATCTCAGTAAAACCCATGCGAATATGAAATTGTTTGATATATGATGTGAACCACAAGTATAGGAGATCACTAGAGGCTCTAAAGATACCCTTCTTGCTTTTTCTAAACAGGTTCAGGGAGATGAAGGTTTCGATAAGGATAAGGTTCGAATAATCCCACCCATAACAGACTTGTTTAACTACTACAGTCATGACAGGGTCAAAAGTAATAGACGAGATCGGGAATAGGACAAAGCTAAAGAATGCCAGGACAAAAGCTCTGCCAGATTTAGTTCCTTTACTCGCAGGAAGGTTAGGAAACCTATCTAGAAGAAAAGATAAGGAAACTCGTCCGGAATTATTTTTGGCATCTGCTTTGATTTCGTTGAGGTTTATACCTAGTAATTCAGCTAGCTGGCTCAAAGGCTCAAACCCTATAAGAGGTTGGAATAATAAATGAGTAAACTCAACTCTAATGGTAGTGTTATATTCTTCAAGGGTATGGGCAATCTCCAATCCTTCCATGCAGAACGTCGCGGTGGTAGGATCTCAATAAAGCGTCATAGCTTGGATAAAGGCAGGTGGACATTCAATCTTTAGCAGCTTCAACAAATACCCTAGTCGTGATTTGGCATACTTTTGGCCGGCTTCACCCATGTTGTCCCACCAGGTTAGGAGCTCAGCACAAGGGACCTTGAACACTTGGATGTCAATCGCCAAAGATTACTTTAAACATGCGATTATGCTAATGTTATGAAATATGCATGAACTGATTTAACTGCATTTTCCAGTTAATGAAATGAAAATTAGAATCTTTCTCAAGTATAAAAAACCTGATTCAAGGTCTAATTTGAATTTTAAACAAGTGAATTATGCGATTAGTCAGAATTATTTTAGTGACTAAAGGAAATGACAATGTCACATTCCATTGGTCAAAACATCAATTATGAGCATAGCGAATTAATTCCTTATTACAAAGAGGATGCATTGTGAAAGAGAGATAGAGAGGGGCCTTAAAAGGGAGGGAAGACACCAATCAGATTTATTATAAAAAAAAAGCTATGAAAAGGCCAATGGAATGTGGGATCTAAACTATTCCTCCCCAAGGTCTAATCTTCTTCAGGGTGACAGTCCATAGGGGTTTCCTCCTTGATTACATCTTTGTCTTACCCACTTCAAGATACAACTCGGTAATCAGGGCTTCTCCTCTAGTTGAGTGTGGCATCCCAGGTCCCTCTTACCTTCCAACTCTGATACCAAACCAAAGCTTAGCCGTCGTATCTCCTAATCTGAAAAATGTTTCCACAACGTGGGTTAGCGCAACGGCTGGCAAGAAAAATATTCAACCCCACCATAGGAGTCCTAAGACTCCCTAAACCAAACTATAAAGACAAATAAATAGTCAAGGCATCAATGCATAGAACAACATCAATTCAGATCATTAGGTAATAATAATTTAGAATTATGAGGATACCAATGCAATATGTAATGACATGCTCTTCATTCATCTCACCATCGCCAAGTCAATTGACTTGTGACCCCTACTCTAGGGCATCCACGACGCATGGTACGATGCTCTCCTGCATACAACTCAGGATCCGCAAGTACGTACAAATCCCCGCACACAACCCAGGGGCGTCAACTCGATTTAGTGCACTGAAGAAAAAATACTCCACATATCTCATCAAGTACAATCCATGTACCATGTATACTGGCCGAGAACCTCATTGTTCTCAACCTCATTTTTTGCATGCAATTCTACAATGTAATGCCAACATAATGTCACAAATGACCACACAAGCAGGTACATGAATACATAACATCAATAATCACAATCACAAGTGGCATCCAGCGGCTCACATGAGATTCTTCAACATTCAAGTCAAAGATTATATCATTGGAAATCATATATCTGAATCTCGAAGCATATGTATGACACAATTAACTTCATTAACTTGATTCCCAATTATGTCTAGTCACAATTACCTAGACTGAGCCACGTGAATTAGTTAAATCAATCCACTTTCTTTCCATGCTCTCGGGTCACTGAAGTCCAGTCATTTAAATCACAATACTAACTTGAGTAATTATCAAGTCCCTAGCTTAAGAACCCAATCAAGAGCCATCTAAATAAAGGCAATTCTTTGCTCTTCTTGAATCACTTGATCTAGGGCTTAAACTATAACCAAGCCATCATACGTAGGTTCTTATGCAGGGAATTCTAACAATGCGCAGTTACGCGAGTCGTCGGTATTAAATTGGTAAATGACCTCCTAAAATCATAAATTTTCACCATATTGTACTTAAGACCTTGGGGAACATTGTGTCAAGAAATCTCAAGTTGTTCTAAACTAGACAAATTGCAGTAATTCACGAACTCTAGAAAAAATATGACCTTTAGTGACACAGTGGCAACGTCACAGAAATACCTCTATTTCGTGTGATTAACCAGTTCATAAAAATCCCAAATTTGTATATGTTGTAGTACAAGTTGTCCTCTTAAACTTTTACGAAGGGAAGTTGAGCCAACTCATTTTCCAAAAATCCGTGTAAAATCACGAACTGGTAGGGGTCCCGGTTGAATTCACCAAAAACAGGCTAAGCCTGTGTGGCTCTAAGAGAATTATAAATATCACCACAAATCCAAAATTTCCAAAATTACACTTAATCGTGTGTTTAATCATTATCTCATAACGTGCACGATTACGTAGATATTCGTAATAGGAGAATAAATAAAGCTCTACTTCTTAAGTAGATCAACGGGTAGAGAAAATAAGAAATCAGTTCGCTATTGTGTGCGACCATGTAGGTTCTTTAGACATTAGCAGCGTGCCCAAAACTCTTTTGGCCCACAAGTCATAAGCGCTCTCTACCAAGATATTATGACTACCTAAGTATAGTGAAAGTCGATTTTCCAACACAACCTAATTCACAACTAATGTTAGAGTATCAATCTTAATTGATTCTTTGGACAAACCACTAACAATTGAAGGCTCAAACAGTCAACTTGGACCAAACCACCTATGCCACTCTACTTAGAATGATAAAAAACATTGGGTAGTGGCTTCAATTGGTAAAGGTAGCCCTTGATTTGAAAGTAATTTCAATCATATCCAAATTCAAGGACTAAATTGTAATTAAGCATGAAATTTTGCCCAATTCATGCAATTGAGCAATTTGTGCAAATAATTGAACAAAATTGTAATGAAGGACAATCAAATTGAATGTCAAGATCCTAAAGATGCCAAAATTGTAAATTAAAAGACTTAATTGATATTTTTTTTACCAAATTCAATCATACGTGTAACAAATGAACACATAAAATTGAACTTGAATTTGGACTGTTATGACGTCAAGAAGACAAAGGAATTAAAAGAAAAACATTTACTATTTTTTCATATTTTTGTGATCTCAAATGCTAATTTTCTTGAATTTTCGGATATTTTCCTATTTTCTAAAAATACCAAAAAAGTGCAAAATACAAAAAATTATGTCTTGGTCCAAAATGATTTCTTGGGCTTGCAAGGCCACCAAAGTTGATTTTTGAATTTTTCAATTTTTTTATGAATTTGTTTACGAAATTTTCAAAAATTAACTGAAAAAAAACTAATCGAAAACCATGTGTCAACACCTGGGGTCGAACACAAAGCTACACTTTACAAGATTTGTACACAGTACACTGAAGATTGTCAGACCCGCTACTATGTTGATAACCTCATATTCAAACGAGAATCCGGTGAAATGTTTAAGGATTATATGGAGATGAAAAGGCAATACCGTAACTGCCTAGCCAGAGAAGCATACGCCTGCTGAACGGCTAAGCGATGAGCTAAAGAGAATAGGCCAATGCTAAATTTTTTGGAAAAGAGGAGGCATCCTGCCATCAGGACTAGACCAAAACACATCATTCTCAAAAATATAAGGCCTAAGGAGATTGGGAAATCCCTTGAAGTGATCATACCCTGGACCAAAGAATGGCCAGAGGAGCTGAGCCATCTTGAACAACCTCCTGAAGATCACGTTTCCAGAAAAGGTCCAATTGGAGAATCCTGCAAAAAGAAATCTGAAGAATGGTCAGTTAGGAAGGAAATCCCTATCACGGAATCGTTTCCTGAAGAGAAACAAGATGAGGATACCATTGAAAAGAAACCTCTAGTTGATTACTCCTCCGAAGAGAATTAAACCATTGGGATATTAAGAGTTAGGTAGTATAGACCCCCACATTCCATTGGTCTTTTATGGCATTTTTGTTTGAAGAATAACATTGTTGAATACCCCTCTTTGAGGTTTCTGCTTGACAATTCATCTCTCTCTTAATGGATTCTCATGTAATAATGATCAATTTCATTGCATTTCTTTAGTCAATTTGATGTTTTAACCAATGGAATGTGACATTGTTATCTTCTTCAGTCGCGGCGATGACCCAGATCAATAGCATACTTCACTTACTTGAAATTTAAATTAGACTTTGGGCTTGGTCTTTAGACTCGAGGAAAGCCTAATTTTCATTTCACTAATTGAAATATGTAATTGAATTGGTTCACGCATATTTCATGGCATTTTCATACTCGCATTTTAGAGTAATCTATGCTGATTGATTTTTCAAAATCACCTGCATATTCTAGATTTGATGGGAAAAGATGACATTCAAATGTTCAAAACTCCTCGAGTTGAGCTCCTTACCTGGTGGGACAGCATGGGTGAAGTTAGTCAGACGTATGCCAGATCGCAACTAGGCTATCTGCGGGATCTGCTAAAGATTAAATGTCCACTTGCTTTCATTCAAGCCACGATACTTTATTGGGACCTCACCATAGCTACATTTTTGTATGGAGAGATTGGAAATTACTCCTACACTAGAAGAGTATAGTGTCGCCATTGGAGTTGAGTTCAATCATCTCCTAGTTCAACCTCCGATAAGATTCAAACCCCTTAGTCTATTGGCTGAATTTCTTGATACAAGCCTTGTTGAAATAAAAATAGATGCCAAGAGCAAATCTGGGCGGGTCTCCCCATCTTTTCTTCTGAAAGTAAAGGATGAAGTTGAGGGATTAATTGATAGCTTACGAACCGATTATGCTTGAATTGGCTTGTGTCGATGGTGAATTATGTCAATCGAACCTTGTTTGTTGTCACGCCCCGCACCCTGGGCAAGGGCGCGCGACTCCCTTCGAGCAAACTTTGAACTCTCGAGTCTCAGGAATCACATATCGAGAAATGCATAATAATTAAGCATGCGGAAACGTAACCCGTAGACATCTTCGTACAATAAAAACAGGAAACCTGGGTAACGTGAACATCGCATGTATATATATATATATATATATATATATATACATCCCATGAGTCCATACAAAGGTGCAGGTGATCCAATCTTGCTAATGGGTCTAGGTAACAGGACAAAATCCAAAAGATAACAAAGCAAGTCCCCAAAAGAAATAGACCGACAAGGTCATCAAAAGCAGCGAAGTAAAAGCGGGAAACCCTAAGGTCAAGCTGTTGGAGTCGTCAGTCTCCTCGGCATCCTCGGTAGGCTCGTACTCAGAAACGGTCTCGGAATGCACATCCACGGTGTCCTTCATCTTGTCGTCCTCCAGCTCGTTCTCTGAGCTGTCGATCGCAATCACCTCAACCGTATCCTCCAAAGTAGGGGTCTTCTCAGGTAGGTTCCTCAAGCCAGCTACAATCCCCTACACCTCTATCGAATCCTGAGTGGGATGATACCAACTAGGGATAGCTTCGCGAGGTATCTTTGTGGTCTTCAGCAGACCAGTGGTAACTTCACCTACTCTATGAAACCACGCCTTAAACCTATGCAGTTTCCAGTTCTTACTGCCCTCATCAACCCAAGCTATTGTACACTTCCTAACGTAAACAGTACCCCTACCATCCGAGAACTCATCAAAATATGTTGTCATCTCCATCGGGTCGCCCAATCGAGTCAGCAGCATCCTCAAGGCTTAGGGTCCGAAAAGGTGGTCCCACAATGGGGTGAGATTGACATCTCATTAAGACAAGCCCTAACCCTAGGTCAGGCTGACAGTACCTCCAGATAAATGCAAAAAAATGAACAAGAATGCGCACTCAGCAATACAAGACACTCATCAGTCAAATATGTCATAATGATGCAAGCGATCATCAATCACACAAACAAGGCATCATAACTTGTCAATCGAGCCAGGCATTGAGTACAAATTCAAGCTACACATTCCATCATTTCGAACCTTCTCAAGAATCACGCCCACGTTAAAAACGCCTCAGGCTCGGTCCGCGTCAATACGCCTCAAACCATCCAATTGGTAAACCCACGTAAACGCATCATGTTTCCAAATGTCATTCCAAGCTTTTGTCGACACATAATCCATCTCGTCTCGTGTCTCAATGCATTAGGACCTTAATTCACACCACCCTGCGTCTCAACGCATCAGGGTGCCAACCATCACACCCCCGTCTCAACGCCTCATGGTATCTCAAGTTCTCAAGCA
Organism: Rhodomyrtus tomentosa; assembly: GCA_028455895.1. Classification (NCBI taxonomy): domain Eukaryota; kingdom Viridiplantae; phylum Streptophyta; class Magnoliopsida; order Myrtales; family Myrtaceae; genus Rhodomyrtus; species Rhodomyrtus tomentosa. The sequence continues at coordinate 37,446,217 of JAPCWY010000003.1, read as the reverse complement.
TGCTAAAATTCATTTCAAATCAAGACTTCATGATCAAGTACGAGCTCATGTAATGAGCTAAATATCTATGGCATGCGAGACAATCAATTTCGTCACTCAAATATAGTAATCAACTCATGGCTTATGCATATAGCAAGCATTCAAGTAATCATCCATCCTCAATGACGAACATTGGACAAACACATAATAATCTCACGAAAATCCATCAATTTCACAACCAATTCATCCGGTTGAGTCCAATCCTCCTAGCCAAGGTTTAGGGACTCCTTACCTTAAGCTTAAATCAACAAAATCCTCCTCCAAGCACTTTAAAGATTCGGCCCCCAAAGAGTCCAAAACAAGGCAGCTAGCACCTAATACAAATTTCATCCATTTCATCAATTTTTCTTCACCCAATCATCAAACCACCAAGCAAAAACCTCAATAATACATTCATTGACATTCTAATACGCCTCAACGAAGAATTTAGAGCTCGATTCCCCCATGAACAGCCCCTAACATTTCGACATACGCAGAACCGAAACAAGGTATTTTCGATTTTGTGTAGTGCCCAACTAATCAGTCCTTAAACTACTCTTAAACCTCAATTTATCCAGTAATCTACTTGCTAACATATATTCTAGGTGTTGGGAAACCTCACCAAAAATTTGAAGGCAAGGTGACGCGAATGGTCCACGAACGGTGCCGGTTCTTCCAAGTCATCTATCGGTCAGATTCTAACCTTCAATCAGAGCACCAGTTTGGTGTCAAAAATCCATCAACCTCAGTCCAATTTTTCACCACAACTCAGTATACATGTGTTCTAGATGTCTACAAAACTTGACTGGAGATTGAAGTAAATCGAAGTCCTACGGAGCTCAAACGGTGGCTTACCTCCAGTTGCGACGAATTCCGTCGACTCATGGGGAAACGGCTGAACGGAGCTCTTCCGGTGACCAAACATTGTGCTTCGAGTTGGATTTGGTCGGCAAGAGGCTGAGGAAGGTGAGGGTGGTCAGCTTGATGGCTGGAAATCACCGGCGGTGGCGTTCGTGAACAGCGAAGATGGCGGCAGAAGCTGGTCGGCGTGGTTGGTTCTTAGCGTGAAGAAGAAGAAGAAGAAGAAGAAGAAGAAGAAGAGTTGAAGATGATGGATGGTGAGGGGGTTCGGCTGAAGGGAAGATAGAGAGAGGTGTATACACAATTTATTGGTCAAACATGTAGAATGGTAGGTTAAAAGGTTAAATAATTAATGCTCATTCATCATCTTTTGACACTTGTCCCCCTTGTCATTCAATTAGATGATCCAATGGCCATAAATTCCTCTTATTTTCGGCAGCCTAGGGGTGTTGCAATTGACCAAAATGCCCTTATCTAATTGTTAAGGCAAAGTTAAAACTTGAGGGGCAAAATGGTAATTTCACCCTCGACGTCTAGAACGTCGCTTTTCTAATTCAAATTTTCATCGATGAGGCTTTTGCAAACATTACGCGTATCGACTCTGTGATTTTCATCACACTTAGGGCTTGTCAGTTCACGGCGACTTTGGTTGTCATGTAATTGCGAGTGTCTATTACTAGTTCCGATGATCTCGATCATCATCGTTCGATTTAGGAAAATTTTGCAAATTATACATTTGTTAAGCGGTATCACCTACGCTCCAATTGTATAACGCTAGTAATGTATTCCATAATTATTCTTAGATCGGCCTTTAATGTCTCTAAATACACCATCGGCAACCCTTGTGGTCAAAGTTCCATTTCCTATATGAGTTCCCTAGGTTTACGTACCTTGTGTCGTGTTGGCCTTTCTATTCTGGTCAGTTAACTCGAGATTGATCACATCCGAGCGAGATATGACTGAAATACATCGTTAGATACATTCTCATCGATAGGTCTCGAAGTGATAGGAAAATCAAAATGTCACAACTCTTTCCCCTTGCAAAAATTTCTTCCTTGAAATTTACAATAAACCCAGCTATTCAAACAAATGGGGGGTAATGACGCCTCATCGTTTCCTCGCTTTCCCACGTAGCGCCTTTAGTTCCATGGTGCTCCCAAACGACTTTGACCAATGGAATTGTCTTGTTCCTCAGAACTTGCTCCTTTCGATCTTCGATCTTGACTGGTTTCTCCACGTAAAATACATGCATCGGGTCCGGCTCATACTTCCGTAGCATTGACACATAGAAGACGTTATGCACTTGAGACAAATTAGGTGGTAAGGCAAGTCTGTAGATTAAGGTCTCGATCCGTTCCAAATTTTCAAAAGGGCCTACATATCTCGGACTCAACTTTCCCTTCTTTCCAAATCGAGATAACACTCGCATTGGTGAAATTTTAAGAAAGACATGGTCGCCAACTTGAAACTCCAAAGGTTTGTGTCGTTTATCCGCATAACTTTTCTGACAACTCTATGTTGTCTTTAGCCTATCCCAAATTATCTTTACCGCTTCCACCGATTGCTCTACCAACTCTGGGCCTGTAATACTTCTTTCTCCAACTTTATCCCAGCAAATCAGCGTCCTACAAGCTCTTCCATAGAGTGCCTCAAAAGGTGCCATTTGAATACTCTGCTGATAGCTATTGTTGTATGCGAATTATACCAAATGCAGCTGATCTTCCCATTCATGTTTGAAGTTTATAACACACGCTCGTAACATATCCTCGAGTGTCCGAATCGTTCTCTCCGATTGTTTGTCTATCTGCAGATGATATGATGTGCAAAACTGCAGTCAAGTTCCCATGGCATCTTGAAAACTCTTCTAGAAATTTACCGTAAACTTGGGATCTCTGTTCGATGTAATCGTCATGAGTATTCCATGTGGTCTCACTATCTATCTCATATACAATTCGGCATATCTGTCCATCGCAAAGTCCTTTCGCATAGGAATGAAATTTGCAGACTTGGTCAATCGGTCCACGACTACCCAAATAGAATCGTGACCTCTCTAACTCCTTGGTAAGCCCATTACAAAATCCATAGTCACGTGCTCCCATTTCCATTCAGGAATCTCTAATGGCTGTAGCAATCCACCAAGCTTACAATGTTGTACCTTCACCTGCTGACACGTCAAGCACTTTGCTACATATTTCGCTACATCCACCTTCATCCCGTTCCACCAATAATGCATATGTAAGTTCTAGTACATTTTTGTGCTACTTGGGTGGATACTATAATTGCTTTTGTGAGCCTCTGATAAAATTCTTTCTCTGAGCTCTTCGTCCTCTGGTATGCATAGATGCCCTCGAAATTTCAAAATTCCATTTTCTAACACTTAGAATTATTGTTTTCTTTTCACTACGTCCATCTCTTGGATCTTTTGGATTCCTAAGTTCGTAGGCTGCAAGGCCTTTATCCTTTCTTGGATCTCAAGTTCTATTCTTAGGGTGGCTACCAAACTGGATAGCTGACAAACTTCCAATCTGAATTCGGAATCCCTTAAATTTTCAAATAACGACCACCCTTTAACCAGTAGACAAGCGATGCTTGATTTTCGACTGAGCGCATCTGCGACTATGTTCGCTTTCCCAGGGTGATATAATATGTCGCAATCATAATCCTTAAGGAGCTCCATCCATTGACGTTGCCTCATGTTCAATTTCTTCTGAAAAAATAGATACTTCAGGCTATGGTGGTCCGCATAAATTTGAAACTTCTCAACACACAAATAATGTTTCCAGATCTTCAGAGCAAAGATGATTGCAGCCAATTCCAAATCATGAGTCGGGTAGTTCATCTCATGCGGTCTCAGTTGTCGGGACGCGTAGGCAACCACTCTTCCATGCTGCATTAGTATGCAACCCAATTCCTTTAACGAAACATCGTTGTATATCTCATAGCTTTTGGGTCCTGACGGAATCGTTAGTACTGGTGCGGTCGTCAATCGATGTTTAAGCTCTTGAAAGCTCCTTTCACACTTATCCATCCAATTGAACTTCGTTTCTTTCTTAGTCAACCTCGTCAATGGTATGGCTATGGATGAGAATTTCTCCACAAAGCGTCAGTAATACCCTGCCAATCTTAAGAAACTCCGAACCTCTGTCACCGTAGTAGGTCTAGGCCAGTTCATAACGGCTTTGATCTTTGCAGGGTCCATGACAATACCATATCCAGATACCACATGGACAAGAAATGCTACTTTATTCAACCAAAACTCGCATTTGCTAAACTTAGCGTAAAGCGAGTGCTCCCTTAGAGTCTGTAGAACAATTCTCAAGTACTCCTCATGCCCTTCGTTATTCTTTGAGTAAATTAAAATGTCATCGATAAAGACGATCACCAATCTATCCAAGAATTTCTTGAATACCCGATGCATCAAATCCACAAATGCAGCTGGAGCATTAGTCAATCCAAAAGGCATCACAATGAACTCGTAGTGACCATACCTTGTCCTAAAAGCTCTCTTAGGTATATCTTCCTTGTTAATTCTCAACTGATGTTACTCGGCCATCAGATCTATCTTAGAAAATAACGTAGCTCCTTGCAACTGATTAAATAAATAATCAATCCTTGGCAGTGGGTACTTATTATTCACCGTTACTTGATTCAACTGCCTATAAACGATGCACGAACTTAAGGATCCATCCTTTTTCCTTACAAACAACATCGGCGCTCCCCACGGTGAATCACTCGGTCGAATAAATCTTTTATCCAGTAATTCTTGCATTTACACCTTTAATTCGTTTAATTTCGATAAGGACATCCTATAAGGTGCCTTCGAGATCGGCTCCGTTCCGAGAGCTAACTCCATCACAAATTCTATTTCTCGCTCTGGTGGCAACCCTGGTAACTCTTGGGAAAAAACATCAGGAAACTCATGCACTACCGGAATATTTTCTAATTTAGGTTCCACGGCAGTCGTATCCATAACTGCGACTAAGTAAGCATGACATCCTTCAGTTATTAGTTTTGTCGCTTCAAGAGACGAGACTAAAGGAATCGAGGTTCCTCCTCTACTTCTCACAAACTCAAACTTAAGGCGACCATCCGGATAAAAACGGATTATCTTACTACCACAATCCACTACTGCCCTTTGCTTACCCAACCAATCCATTCCTAGGATCACATCAAAGTCATACATGGGCAAAACAACCAAGTCTATACTCTCTTTACTACCATTAATTACGATTTTACAATCAGCACAGCCTAACGAAACCAACACATTATCTTTCAACGAGGTAGCAACATGCAGAATCACACTCAATGGTTTCAATTCCATGTCAGCTAGATCAGCAAATTGAGCAAACACAAACGAGTGTAATGCACCAGGATCAAACAAAGCATAAGAAACTTCGTCACACAAATAAACCGTACCTGTGACCACCTCTGGCGCTTCTTCCGCTTCCCTACGTGCCACTGGATAGACTCTTCCCTAAGCTGGGTGTCGGTTCTGATCATTCTATGGAGTGGCAGTTGACGGTCCTGCCTGTGGTCGTTGCCCTTGAGGCCTATTCACTCGGGCTTGATTGGGGCAAGTTTTCATATGATGGCCCATCTGACCACATTTGAAGCACGCTCCTGTCCTTGTCAGACAGGGTCCATTACCATGTCTTTTGCCACAGAGGCGGCAACTCCAATTCATTGGGTTTGGCGGCTTTACTATATTCTTTCTTACTAGAGAGACGAAGCGTCTACTACTAGCCATAGGTCTTTTACCAATCTGGTAATTGTCTCGAAATGAGCTGAACTGCAATCCAGATGCGGCATTCCTCTCTTTTAGGTCTCTCTTGATTATTTGCCCTCAGGTTCAGAGCTATCATCTGGCTGCAAAGTTCAAGCCTCAGTCCATCCCGAAATCTCCGCGCCTTTTCCAGCGGATCCTCTACTGATCGAGGCATGTACCTTGAAAGTCTAGAGAACTCTGCTTCATATTGGTCCACTGTTAGATGATTCTGACGCAGCTGCAAGAACTCTACTTGCTTCCTTTCTCGGGTTGTCTCGGAGAAGTACTTGTCATTAAATGCTCTAGTAAAGGCATTCCAGGTCAAAGTTATTCCTTCTAGAAAAACTCCATTCTTAGTGGTAGTCCACCAGTCATTAGTGGTACTTTCCAGTTGGTACACTGCCAGTAATACCTTTTCCTCATCTATACACCTTAGTACTCCAAAAGCCTTCTCAAACTTCTCTATCCACCTTGACGCCAATTCAGAGTCTCCAGTCCCATCGAACTGGGTCTGCTTTAGCTTAATAAATTGTTCGATCAGTTGACCCATCTGCCTAGCCACAATAACTTCCTCCTAGGCATTTCCTACTTCATTGCCTTGGTCATGGTAGCCGTTGTTTCCGTTGCCTCCATTATTGCTTTTATTGGCGTTAACAGCAGCTATCGCGGCTCCTACTGCTTGAGCTATGGCAGCATCCCTATCTTGAGTCTTCCTGTCAATGAGATCAACGATCCTCTCGAGTGCCCTCAGCACTCCGTCCATCCTCGGGTCTTCCGCCACAGGCGGTCTCGAACTAGAAGCTCCACTCTTGGGTCTTCCAAGTCTTCAAGGCGGATTACTCATCGGGTGTACTTTCGCTACACCAGGACCACTATAATTCTGTCATGGAATTAGTAAATCATTCATCTGATCAAGCCCAGTGATACTAAACTATGTCTTAAAAGAAGCAGTTATAACATAACAACCTTCTACACAACTATTTTCAAAAGCACTTCATTAAACAGTCCATGGCCATTACCCAATTTCATTCACTTTAACGGTTCATCAAAACCAGCCATGCTCATTTATAGAACAGGCCAAAATCTAGCAATGACTTTTAGCGCTAAGCATGGAGCTCAATCTTCACAATCACCACAAGCATGTCCACGTCACATGTCAATCATAGGCGCCAAGTCATATGCCATGCATTCTGTGCCTAACACTAACAGGTCTCAAAAGGTCTTGCTACCTAGTCAATCATAATCCTTTCCACCTTATTGCTCCAATCCTCAATCAACTTGGATTGAGCTAACCTTGCTCTAATACCAAGCAGGACGGGTTGTCACGCCCCGCACCCTGGGCACGGGCGTGTGACTCCCAACGAGCAAACTATGAACTCTCGAGTCCCAAGAATCACATATCGAGAGATGCATAATAATTAAGCATGAAGAAACGTAACCCGTATGACATCTCCGTACAATAATAAAAGGGAACCCAAGGAACGAGAACATCACATATATATATAAACGTCCCATGAGTCTATACAAAGGTGCAGGTGATCCAATCCTGCTAATGGGTCTGGGTAACGGGACAAAATCCAGAAGATAACTAAACAAGTCCCTAAAAGAAACAGACCGACGAAGTCATCAAAAGTAGCCAAGTAAAAGCAGGAAACCCCTAGGTCGAGCTGCTGGAGTCGTCAGTCTCCTCGACATCCTCGGTAGGCTCGTAGTCAGAAAAGGTCTCAGAACGCACACCCACGGTGTCCTCCATCGTGTTGTCCTCCAGTTCACACTCTGAGGTGTCAATCTTAATCACCTCAACTGTGTCCTTCAAAGTATGGGTCTTCTCAGATAGATTCCTCAAGCCAACAACAAACCCCTCAACCTCTACTGAATCTCGAGTGGGATAACACCAACTAGGGATAGCTTCGCGTATTCTGTGGCCTTCAGCAGACCAGTGGTAACCTCACCTACTCTATGGAACCACACCTCAAACCTATGCGATTTTCAGTCCTTACCGCCCTCGTCAACCCAAACTACTGTACACTTCCTAACATAAACTGTACCCCTACTATCCGGAAACTCATCAAAATATGATGTCGCCTCTTTCGGGTTGCCCAATCGAGTCGGCAGTATCCTTATGGTTTAGGGTCTGAAAAGGTGGTCCCACGATAAGGTAAGATTGACATCTCAGTAAGACAAGCCCTAACCCTAGGTCAGGTTGACAGTACGCCCAGATGAATGCAAATAATGAACAAGAATGCGCACTCAACAATACAAGACACTCATCAGTCAAATATGTCACAATGATGTAAGCGATCATCAATCACACAAATAGGGCATCATAACTTGTCAATCGAGTCAAGCATAGAGTACAAATTCAAGCCACACGTTCCATCATTCCGAACTTTCTCAGGAATCACGCCCGCGTTAAAAATGCCATAGGTACGATCCCCGTCAATACGCCTCAGACCATCAAATTGGTAAACCCGCATAAACGCATCAGATTTTCAAATGCCATTCCGGGACTGTGTCGACACATAATCCATCGCATCCCGCGTCTCAAGGCATCAAGACCTTAATTCACACAATAATCTCATGAAAATCCATCAATTTCACAACCAATTCATCCAGTCTAGTCCAATCCTCCTAGCCAAGGTTTAGAGACTCTTTACCTTAAGCTTAAATCAACAATAGCCTCCTCCAAGCACTTCAAAGGTTCGGCCCCCAAAGAGTCCAAAACAAGGCAGTTAGCACCTAATACAACTTCCATCCATTTCATCAATGTTTCTTCGCCCAATCATCAAATCACCAAGCATAAACCTCAATAACACATTCATTGACATTCTAATACACCTCAACGAAGAATTTAGAGCTTGATTCCCCATAAACGGCCCCTAAAATTTCGGCATACACAGAACCGAAACAGGGCATGTTCGCTTCTGTGTAGTGCCCAACTAATCAGTCCTTAAACTACTCTTAAACCTCAATTTATCCATTAATCTACTTGCTTAAATATAGTTCTAGGTGTTGGGAAGCCTCACCGAAAATTTGTAGTCAAGGCGATGCCAAATGGTCCACAAACGGCGCCGATTCTTCCAAGTCCACTACTGGTCAGATTCTATCCTTCAATCACAGCACCAATTTGGTGTCAAAACTCCATCAAACTCAGCCCAATTTTGTATCACAATTCAGTATACATGTGTTCTAGATGTTTATAAAAATTGGCCAGAGGATTGAAGTAAATCGAAGTCCTACGAAGCTCAAATAGTGGCTTACCTCCAGCTGTGATGAATTTCGTCGACTCGCAGGGAAACGGCTGAACGGAGCTCTTCTGGTGGCCAAACGCCGTGCTTCGAATTAGAGTTGGTGGGAAAGAGGTTGAGAAAGGTGAGGGTGGTATGGTCGACCGCTGGAAGTCGCCGGCGGTGACGCTCGTGATCAGCGAAGACGGCGGCAGAAGCTGGTCGGCGTGGCTAGTTCTTGGCTTGAAGAAGAAGAAGAAGAAGAAGAAGAAGAAGAAGAAGAGATGAAGATGATGGCTGGTGAGGGGCTTCGGCTGAAGGAAAGAGAGAGAGGTGTATACACAATTTGCTTGGCCAAATATAATTGCCCATTCACCATCTTTTGACACTTGTCCCCTTGTCATTCAATTAGATGATCCAATGGCCATAAATCTCTCTTATTTTCGACATCGTAGGGGTGTTGCAATTGACCAAAATGCTCTTATCCAATTATTAAGGCAAGGTTAAAACTTGAGGGGCAAAATGATAATTTCACCATCGACATCTAGAACGTCGCTTTTCTAATTCAAATTTTCTTTGATGAGGTGACATCCAAACCAATTATAATGTTGGAATTCTTGATTCTTCATTTTCTAATTTTGAGACTCGTCTTTGGATCATTTCTCTATCAAATGTGATTTCAGACTATTCCGAACTGACAGGTGGCTTTTGCAGACGTTACGCGTATCGACTCTGTGATTTTCATCACACTTAGGGCTCGTCAGTTCATGCGACTTTGGTTGTCATGTAATTGCGAGGGTCTATTACTAGTTCCGACGGTCTCGATCGTCATTGTTCGATTTAGGAAAATTTTACAAATTATACATTTGTTAAGCGGTATCACCTACGCTCCAATTGTATAACGTTAGCAATGTATTCCATAATTATTCTTAGATCGGCCTTTAATGTCTCTAAATACACCATCGGCAACCCTTGTGGTCAAAGCTCCATTTCGTATTTGAGTTTCCTAGGTCCACGCACCTTGTCTCGTGTTAGCCTTTCTCTTCTGGCCAGTAAACTCGAGATTGATCAGATCCGAGCGAGATATGACTGAAAGACATCGTTAGATACATTCTCATCGATAGGTCTCAAAATGACAAGAAGATCAGAATGTCACATTTGTTGCCTTAAGAAGATATTGTGAAAATTCTTGATTGAAATTAATGTGTGGATGATCGGTTGAGATGTGTCCTTGAATGGAAGTGTGACAATTGTTTCCTTGATTGTTAAATGTGTAACTTTCATACTTGAATTGGCAAGGGAATGACTTATTTGATTGATTGACTTGTTGTGCCATGCATTGTATAATTTGGCCATGAATGATCTTCATGTTAAAAGGCTAATAGCTTGGTTTATCGAGTTATACTCGATCATGAAGTTGTTTCAAAATGAACTATAGCTTGTAAGCTCGTGATTGAAAAGAAGCATGGTGTATGATGGCAAGCTTTGATTGAGGGAACAATGGGCCAAATCGTATATCGGACCTTGATCCGTCAAAATGCAAGGTCGATTAATATTCCGACGTGTTTGAACACGGGATAGTCTTGATACGTGTCGACACGAGTACCGGAATGGCATTGAAACCTGATGCGTTATATCTCGGGTTGTCAGTTGTTTTAGCCTGAGGTGTATTAACGCGGGCCTAACTATTGAATTGAGGAATTGTGATGAAATTGAGACGAACTTCTTGCATATGAGCTTGATGTTATGCTAGTACAAGAAGCTTGGTCTGATTGATATGATTGTCTCTTAATTGCACTTATTTTATACCGGTCATGATGATTTATTATGATGCCTTGAATGACATGTGCTATTCTTTGATGAGTTATTGCTTATTGTTTTTAAAAGCGTTTGGAGGTGCTAATGGCATAGTCTAGGTTTAGGATTAGCTTACTGAGATGTAATCTCACTTCGTCGTGGGATTTATTTTTCAGACCCCAAGCCCTGAACATGCTACCTATACGTTTTAGTACTCCAATGGATATGGACAAATCCATTGAGGAATTCCCTATAGATGAGGATAGGGTGTAGATAAGAAAAGGAACTACTGTTTGGGTGGACAAAGGAGAACCAAACTAGTGGTCTCGCCGTTACGAGTCTTGGTACCTTCTTACTGGGGATACGACCACCGGACCACTAAGGCCTTCGAAAGTACCTAGGAATGCGATTCCACTATGGTGTCATCCTGCCCCTATTGAGATTGAGAGAGATAATTCTATAGTGAAGTCTAGGAATATCCCCGAGAAGACCCCGACTATCGAGGAGGACATGGAGGTGATAGAGATATCTACTTCGAAGGATAACGAGGAGGATGATCTCATGGGGGTCGAGTCCTAGAGTTTCTCCGAGTACGATCTTGACAAAGACGAAGGCGAAGTTGACGACAGTGATACTGATTAGGGGACTTAGGAGATGATGATTCAATTTAGGATGTCGTCTTAGGATAAAGGCTTTTTGGTAGGACCTAGATGGTTGTCTTTTGATGTGGTCATTTAGTCCCTTCGACCATTGTCATGTATTTCGTATTTTGTCCCCAACCTTGGTCGTCTATGTTGAACATTGATGTTTTATGATATGCAGGGTTGTAGTTGTCCCAAGTCATCTTATTTATTTGTGTACGGGGTTATTTATGTTTCTGCTTGTGCATTTCTTTTCATTCGCACTTCGTGGCTGTATGGATCCTAGGTTACTTCTAGGAGAAAAATGCATCACGGGGTGTAGCGCGCTTGTAATGATTCGTGAGGCATGACATCCCTATTGAAGTGGTGTTAGAGTAAGGTCAGCTTAGTCCCAGTTGGTTGAGGATTGAAGTGATAAGGAGTGATGAATTTGGGATGACTGGGTAGCGATACCTTAGGAGGTTGGCTAGAGTTAGGCACGAAATGCACTTCATTTGACTGGGCGCATGTGATTGGCATTTATGTGGGTGACTATAAGACCATAAAGCTTCGTACTTAGCATTGAGTATTGTTGGCGAATGATTGGCTTTCATTCCCTTAAATTACAAGTATGATTGTATTTGAGGAATGATTGTGAATCTCTGATTGTGTTCTCTTTTATGTTGCCGTTGGATTGGTTGCCTCGATTGTAAGGATTGCTTTGATGTATAGCTTAGAGTCACTAGACTTGAGTAGATGACTTAGGTCTCTAATTCCTTGGTGGAATTATAGCGACTCAGGCATTTTAAGATATAGCAAGGATGAGTAACAGAGGAAGAGGATCAAGAGGAGCTTCCAGCTTGGGGCCACAGGTAGTGGAAGACCCTAGAATGGATAGGGTCCTAAGGGCACTAGAACGGATTGGAGACTTGATGGACCGGCAGGTCCAAGATAGAGATGCCACTGTCGCTCAAGCAGTAGAGGTTGTTGTCGCTACTGCTAACCTGACCCATGGAAATAATGGGAATAATGGCCAAGGCAATGAGGTTGGTAATACCGAAGGGGATGGAAACGCAAATCGACGGATGGGTCAGCTAGTAGAGCAATTCATGAAGTTAAAAATAGTTTAGTTTGATGGCACTAGAGACCTAGAGTTAGTGCCTAGATGGATCGAGAAAATGGAGAAAACTTTTGGGGTCTTGAGGTGCACAGATGAGGAAAAAGTGCTCCTGGAAGTTTACCAGGTAGAGGGTACCGCCCATGACTGGTGGAGTGCCACCAAGGATGGAGTATTCCTAGAAGGCACCTCCCTCACTTGGGCTGCCTTCACTACAACATTCAATAACAAGTATTTCTTGGAGACTAATCGAGAAAGGAAGCTGGTGGAATTCCAGCAGCTACGCCAAAATCAATTGATCGTGGATCAATATGAGGCCAAGTTTGCCGGGCTGTCGAGATATGTATCGAGATCGGATGAGGATCCAAAGGAGAAGACGCGGAGATTTCGAGATGGATTGAGACCGGATCTTCGTAGTCAGATGGTGGCCATGAACTTAAGGACCTGCAAGGAAATTTATGAACGGAGTCAGATGATAGCAAGAGATATGAAAGAGAGAGTTATCGCGTTTGGGTTGCGATTTAATCCATCAAGAGACAATTGCCAGATTAGCAGGGGGCCAATGTCAAGTAATAGACGTTTTGTTCCCCCGATTAGGAAGAATATCGGGAAGCAACCACACCAATCTAACTGGAATTGTCGCCTTTGTGGAAAAAGACATGGAAGACATGGGAACGGACCATGTCACGCCCCGGGCTCGGCGAGCACGCGAACATCCCTGTCCATTTCGTTCATTTAAGAATGCTCCAGGATCCAATGGCCAATATCATATAGGAATACGCATGCGAAAGTGATGCATTCTTCAATTATATAAATACAACGACATACCGATGACTTAGGACATAAATAACAAAGTCTCATTAACCACTTTTACCACAGATTCAATTCATATTCCACCAATCAAAAGTACAAACCCAAACATCATCAGAAGACAAATCCATTCTAGTGCTATTGATCAACTATCTCTTCAGAGTGCCAGTCCTTGGCAAGCTCATGCTTCCTTCGCTTAGAACCTGAAAAATATAAGCCCCACTAGGGTGAGATATAAATCTCAGTAAGGTGGGTCCTAACCCTAGGTTAGGCCGACCATCCACTCAGGCAATCATATATCCAATAAAATCAGACTCTGGTTCACACAGACATATAGGGCACCAGTTAATAAACTCAACATATGGATGACAGGCAAACATCGATGACCTTAAGTCACTCAGGTAATAATGCCCATGCACTCTCAGCCTACCACATCTCATATTCACTGACCTCAACTTGTCAAAATCTCTAGCCCGCGATCTTGTCGCCTCAGGCTCGACAACCAGCGTAAACGCATCAGGTTTCGATAAATCTCCTAGCCAATAACATTATCTCAACCTCTGCCTGCCTCATTCTCTAGCCCACAAACTAGTCGCCTCAGGCTCGGCCCGCGTAAACGCATCAGACCGTCATCGGTAACCAGTGTAAACACATCAGGTCCCGGTTCATTTCCAGGCAAGGTTTATGAGCTCATACTCAACCTCGCAAACTTGTCGCATCAGTGCGCTATACAATATTAATTTCTACCCCGCGATCTTGTCGCATTAGGGTATTCATTTTCTTGCCCCGTGTCTTACGCGCCTCAGGGCCTTGCCATGTCGTACTCATGTCACAAACCTAACTTATGCTTTGGTTATCATTTAATCTCACACTCACTAGCAAGCGCGCATTCAAATGCGTTTCTTAATTCTCGTGGCATGCAATTCAATTCAAATGATAGAAAGGCATGGTGAATAACCAAGGCACACAATATTACTCACAATCAATCTGATATCATCTTAGTATATCGCTAAGCTACCCACTTGAATAAATTCTCATAATCGGCCCAGTTGGCCCTCGACTTACCCAATCGAGTCCAATCGTCTTAACATAGGGTTAGGAATTCCCTTACCTTGATTTCAACATCACATTTTACTCCTCTTAAGCCTCCAAAGGTTCGGCCAAATCAATCCAAGGCCAAACTTATCACGCAACCTACTAAAATCCAACCAATCCATCAATTTTCATGTCCAATTCAACCATCCATGACTCCTAACCCTCCATGGCGTAATTCCCAACATCTTAACATTCTTTAAAAATCAATTTGAGACTTATAATCTATCCATCATCAGCCCAACAGAACCGGTCTTGCACAGAACCAACCGGTTTATTTCGGTTCTGTGCAAATTGAGCATATCCAGCTTTCGATCCACTCCTAAATCCTCCATTTAATCATCAATCTAACTCTTGACACGATTATGTAACGGTCCAAGAGGCTCACCGTGAGTTTTAGGCCGGTTGGTCGCCGAAAAACCATCGAAAGTCGCCGGTTCCTCCAAGCACAAAATCTGGCAGTTTTCTAGGCAATATTAACAAGGTCGGTTCGTGGTCAAAACTTAATCAAATCCATCTCAACTTTTTACCACAGAACCATCTACATGTCTACTAGATATTCACGAATTTGAGCTAAAAAATCCAAGATTTCGGCCACTAAACAGGTTAGAAACTGGACCTACCTCAGATTGGAGCAGTTTTTGTTGACTCTCGGCAGAATCCTTGCTCCAGTCTCCTTGGTGCTCTAAATGCTCCGATTCCACTTCGAGGAGGTCGGAAGGACATAGATCTTTGTTTGGGTGGCTGGCTGGCATCTAGGGGTGGCTGGAAGTGTCCGTGGTGGCCTGCGAAGTGGAGCCCTAGAATCTATCTCCGGGCAGCAGAGAAACAAGAAGAAGAAGAAGAAGCTTTGGTTGGTCTAGAGGGGGTGCTCGGAAAAATTACAGAGAGAGAGAGAGAAACCTTTTGTTTATCCCAAAAATTGGACATATGAGTTGATTGGTAGGCGGGCATTTAGTGTGAGATGACCACCACCCATGAATTCTTGACACTTGGCACTTGCTCTTTCCCATGAAATCCTATGGCTCCTTTTTGGTCTTGAATTTTCGACAGCCAAAGGGGTCAATTGTCCATTTTGTCCTTCCTTCAATTATAATAACTAAGTTCTAAGCTTCAGAGGCAAAACGGTCGTTTTACCCCCGACGTTCAGAACGTCGTTTTTCTCGTTCCGGAATCTTCGATAGAGTGACGACCAATCCAAATAACCTTGGAATTCTTGATTTTTCATTTTCAATCTTTCAAGGCTCTTTTCTGATAGTTTTCTCTATCAAATGTGGTTCCAGCCTATCCCAAACCGATGGGCGGCTTTTGTAGACATTACGCGTATCGACCCTGTGATTCATATCACGTTTAAGGCTTGTCAATTCGTGATGATTTTGGTTGTCATGTAATTGTGAGGGTCTATTACTAGTTCTCTCGACAATTCTTATGGCTAAAGCGCCGTTTCCTATTCGAGTTCTCCAAGTCCACGTACCTCATCTCACATTAGCTTTTCCCTTTTGGTCAGTCTACTCGAATTGATCAGGTTCGAGCGGGATACGACTAAAATCCATCTCTAGATACTCGTTTCTCATTACTGAGCCTGAAATCGAGTGGAAATTAAAACGTCACAGACCGTGCTCGAGCAGAACAGGTGTGTGCTTAATGTGTGGCCAATTGGCCCATCAGATAAGGAATTGTCCTAATCAAGCCCTGGGAACCCGATCTCAAGGACAACGGTCGCAGGCAAGACCACCAACTGTAGCTCCACAAAATGATCTAAATCTATCGCTAGCCCAAGGAAGGGCTAATACTATGGTACGCGAAAAGGCAAAAAACACGTCGGACGTGGTCACAGGTACGGTTCATTTATGCAATCACGCTGCCTATGCATTATTTGATCCTGGAGCATCGTATTCTTTCGTATCTTCTCAGTTTATTGATTTGGTTGGATTGGAATTAAAGCTGCTGGATATGATGTTGCATGTTAGCACACCGTTAAACAATAAAGTGCTAGTTTCGCTTGGTTGCTCGAATTGTAAGATAGTCATTGGTGGTAATGAGGAACATATAGATTTGGATGTGCTGCCTATGTTTAATTTTGACGTAATTATTGAGATGGACTGGTAGGGTAAGCAAAGGGTCGTAGTTGATTGTGATAACTGGGTAATTCATTTTTATCCAGGAAATCACCCTAGATTTTAGTTCGTGGGAAGTCAAGGGAGGACCTCGATTCCTTTAATCTCATCGCTTGACGCAGCAAAGCTGTCAAATGAAGGGTGCCAAGCCTATCTAGCTACAGTAGGGGATATGACAGTCGAGGAACCAAAGTTGGAAAGCATAGCTATAGTACATGAATTTCCTGATGTATTTCCCAAAGAATTACCAGGGTTACCGCTAGAGAGTGAAATTGAATTTGCGGTTGAGTTAACTCCTAGAACAGAGCCAATCTCGAAAGCACTTTATAGGATGCCCTTGTCAGAATTAAAAGAGCTAAAGGTTCAGATGCAAGAGTTATTAGACAAGGGGATTCGTTCGATCGAGCGCTTCGCCGTAGGGAGCGCCGGTGTTGTTTGTAAGGAAGAAGGATAGGTCTTTGCATTTATGCATCGACTACAGACAGTTGAACCAGGTGACTATCAAGAATAAATACCCATTGCCTAGGATTGACGACCTGCTTGACTAGCTGTAGGAAGCCTCGATATTTTCCAAGATAGACCTGAGAACAGGTTACCACCAGCTGAGGATTAAGAAAGAAGACATACCAAAAATGGCTTTTAGGACGAGATATGGGCATTATTAGTTTACAGTTATGCCTTTTGGACTAACTAACACTCCAGCCGCATTTATGGATTTAATGGATCGAGTCTTCAAGGCATATTTGGACCATTTTGTTGTTGTCTTCATTGATGACATCTTGATTTAGTCAAAGAGTCCAGAGGAACATGGACAGCACCTAAGAGTGCTTCTACAGATGTTAAGAGAGCACTCACTTTATGCCAAGTTTAGTAAATGCGAGTTTTGGCTTAATCAGGTTTGGACATGCGACTTCTGGAAATGGGATTTCAGGTTGAGGTAGTCACGAATTGGCCAAGGCTAACATCAGTAACGGAAGTTCGAAGTTTCCTGAGATTGGCAGGTTATTATAGAAGGTTTGTGAAGAAGTTTTCTTCGATCGCAATTCCCCTGACAAGATTGACTAAGAAAGATACACGATTTGAATGGACAAACGAATGTGAATGGAACTTTCAAGAGCTTAAGCGTCGATTGACGATCATACCGGTATTAACGATCCTTTCTAAACCTAGAGGCTATGAGATATATAGCGATGCATTGCTAAAGAGATTAGGATGTGTATTAATGCAGCAAGGAAGAGTCGTTGCTTATGCGTCACGGCAATTGAGGCCTCACGAGATGAACTATCCAATTCACGACTTGGAATTAGCAGCTATCATCTTTGTGTTAAAGATTTGGAGGCATTATATGTGTGGAGAAAAGTTCCCGATCTATACAGATCACAAGAGTATGAAGTACTTGTTTTTCCAAAAGGAATTAAATATGAGGCAACGCCGATTGATGGAGTTACTCAAGGATTACAATTGCGATATCTTGTACCATCCTGGGAAAGCAAATAGAATCGTGGACATGCTCAGTCGTAAATCAAGCTTCACACAGTTAATGGTGAGAGGATGGGCTCTATTGGAAGGAGTGAGGGATTTAGAGTTCAAGTTGGAAATTTGTTTGTTGTCTAGCATTTTCGCGACATTGAGAATCGAACCTGAAATTCAGGAAAAGATAAAGGTCTTGCAGTCTACGGACTCAGAAATTCAGAAGATCCTCTAAATGGATACAACCAAAAGGAAACCTGAATTCCAAGTGTCTAAGGATGAAATTTTAAAGTTTTGTGGACGTTTGTGTATGCCTAACAATGAAGAGCTAAGAGAAAGGATCTTATCAGAAGCTCATAGGAGTAATTATAGCATTCATCTTGGTAGCACGAAGATGTACCAGAATTGCTTCAGCATATTGGTGGAATGGAATGAAAGTGGATGTAGCCAAGTATGTGGCTAAATGTCTAACATGTCAGCAAATAAAGGCTCAACATTGTAAGCCTAGAGGATTGTTACAGCCGTTGGAAATTTACAAATGGAAATGGAAATGGGTTTACGAGGAGTCAGAGAGGTCATGATTTGATTTGGGCAGTTGTGGATAGACTAACCAAGTCCGTGCATTTTATACCTATGTGAAAGGACTTTGCAATGGATAGATATGCTGAGTTATAGATGCGACATATAGTGCATCTTCATGGAGTGTCGATAACTATTATGTTGGATAGAGACCCTAAATTTACGGTGAATTTCTGGAAGAGTCTTCAAGATATCATGGGAACTAAGAACTAAGTTACAGTTCAGCACAGCGTACGACCCTCAAATGGACGGACAATCTGAGAGGACAATTCAGACGCTCGAGTACATATTGCAAGCGTGTGTTATAGACTTCAAAGAAGGTTGGGAGGATCAACTACATTTAGTAGAGTTTGCCTATAATAGCAGTTATCAGCAAAGTATTAAAATGACACCGTTCAAGGCCTTGGATGGAAGAGCCTGCAAGACTTCTATAGGCTGGGATAAGTGGGAGAAAGGAGCATAACAGACCCAGAATTGGTAAAACAATCGATTAAGGCTGTGAAAGTGATCAGAGAAAGGTTGAAGACAACGCAGAGTCGTCAGAAGAGTTATGCCAACAAGCGACACAAGCCGTTGGAGTTCCAAGTTGGAAAGCATGTTTTCCTTAAAGTATCGTTGATGCGAGGTTTATCTCGATTTGGCAAGAAAGCAAAACTAAACCTGAGATATGTAGGCCCTTTTGAAATTCTGGAGCGGATTAAAACATTAGCCTACAGGCTTGCCTCGCCGAGTTTGTCGCAGGTACATAATGTCTTTCACGTATCAATGCTGAAGAAGTATGAACCTAACCCAACTCATGTGCTGGATCACAAAATTATTAAAGTGGATGAAAGAGTGTCTTACGTGGAAAAACCAAATAGGATTGTGGATAGAAAAGGACAAGTCCTAAGGAACAAGACGATACCGTTAGTAAAGGTGAGTTGGGAGCACCATGGTACTGAAAGAGCAACTTGGGAAAGCGAAGAAGTGATGAGGCGTCAGCACCCCCATTTATTTGAGTAGCTAAGTTTATTGTAAATTTTGAGGACGAAATTTTTGTAAGAGGGAAAAGTTATGACATTCTGCATTTCCTACCATTTCGAGACTATTGAATGAAAGGATATCTATCGATATATTTTAGTTATATCACGCTCAGAACTGATCAATCTCGAGTTAACTGATCAAAAGGGAAAGGCTAACGCATGACAACGTACATGGACCTAGTAAACTCAAATAAAAAGTGACACTTTGACCATAAAGATTGCCGAGGGACTATTTAGAATCAATAAAAGCCAATCGAAGGATGATTATGAAATCCATTACTAGCGTTATGCGATTGGAGCGCGGGTGATTCCACTTAACCAACGTATGATTTGCAAACTTTTCATAAATCGAATCTTGACGATCGACATCGTCGGAGCTAGCGATAAGCTCTTGCAATTACATGACAACCAAAGTCGTTGTGACATGAAAAGTCCTAAGTGTGATGAGAATCACTGAGTCAATACGCGTAATGTTTATAAAAGCTGTTCTTAGTTCGAGATAAATTGAAATTACAATTGATAGAAAATCGGCCATGAAATGAGATCTCGAAATTGAAAATTGGACAATGAAGAATTTTGACATTTAAAGGAATTGGATATCGCCTCATTAAGGGTAATTTATATTGAAAAAGTGAAATTTCGGACTATAAGTATGAAATTACCATTTTGCCCCTTGAAGGGTAACCTCGCCTTAAGAATGGAATAAAGGCATTTTAGTCATTTGGTAACCTCCTCATGGTGGTCGAAATTGAGAGGGCAATTTGATCAATTAACTCAAGATATTATTGGCAAAATAACAAGTGTCATTACTTGGAGGAAATTATACACTTAGCCTTAATTACATATAATGTCCCAACAACCAGTCTATTTAGTTAACCAAATGGGATTAGGGAAGAAAGCCTTTCTCTCTCGTTCCTCTCTCATTTTCAGTATCCACCCCTCACTCTCTCCCTTCTCTTTTCTTCTTCTTCTTCTTTCCTTCCTTGGTCGAGAGAGAGAGAGAGAGAGAGAGCTCACTCTCGACTAGCTTCTGTCGCCCGTTTCGCTTGCCACGATCGCCGTCTCCGGCGACCTCCAACGCAAGCGTCAACCACCACAAGGTACCTCAACCTCCCCTCTAGATCCTCTCGATCATTGATCATCCAGTCATCATCACGATCACACCGTCCAGCCATGAGAACGCGCGAAGATCAACGCTGGACCCGGTTTGTGAGAGAACCCTCTTGCGCCGGCTTTAAGAACTCTTTTGGCTTTCGATCTTTGGTAAGATGTCCATAACCCCTAGCTTAAATATTTAGCAAGCTGATGTTGATTTTAATTGATGAAATGGGATGATCTTGCAGGGACAGAATCTGACCCTTGTTGTCGATTTGGGAACCGAGACCTTTAGAGGCTCGTGAAAGCGTTGTCTTGCCTCGAAACACTTGGTAAGACACCTAGAGACATAAATTGATGTTTTAGCAAGGTGGTTACATGATAAAATTGAGTTCAGAAGAGAAATGATGGCTGGTTTGTGTGATCTCCCTAGGAACCAAATCTGCCATGTGTCGACCAAAGCAAACCGAGCCATTTGGAGGTTTGCTGGGGTATCACCTCACTTCAAAGTCCTTGCTAAGGAATTCTGGAGCGTAGTATACTGTGTTGGCAAGATGATTGAGTGAAAAATGGAACTTGGAAGAGTTTTAATGGTTGAATTGTCGAATTTTCCTAGGACCGCACGCTGCCCTGTTTTGACTAAGCAAGAACCGGACTTTGTGGCCATCATTGGTAGTAATTGATAGTTCAATTAGATTAATAAGTGACCCTTAAACCCTTATTAGGACGTTATGGTACTAAAGGATGGAGTTGAGGGGTTGAATTATACTTGAATTGGCTTGTGTCGATGGTGAATTGTGTCAATCAAACCTTGTTTGCTGCCTTGAGAAGATATTGTGGAAATTCTTGATTGGAATTAATGTGTGGATGATCGATTGAGATATGTCCTTGAATGGTTGTGTGACAATAGGTTCCTTGATTGTTAAATGTGTAAATTTCATGCTTGAATTGACAAGGGAATGACTTGTTTGATTGATTGCCTTGTTGTGCCATGCATTGTGTGATTCGGCCATGAATGATCTTCATGTTAAAAGGCTAATAGCTTGCTTAATCGAGTTATACTAGATCATGAAGTTGTTTCAAAAGGAACTATAGCTTGTGAGCTCGTGATTGAAAAGAAGCATGGCATATGATGGCAAGCTTTGATTGATGCAACAATGGGGAAAATGGCATATCAAACCTTGACGCGTCAGAATGCGAGGTCAATTGATATCTTGATGCATCCGAACGTGAGATAGTCTTAATACGTGTCGACACGAGTACTAGAATGGCATTGAAACCTGATGCGTCAGAACACGGGTTGTCAATTATTTTAGTCTAAGGCGCATTGACGCGGGCCTAACTATTGAATTGAGGAATTGTGATGAAATTGAGATGAACTTCTTGCATATGAACTTGATGTTATGCTAATACGAAAAGCTTGGTCTGATTGATATGATTGTCTCTTAATTACAATTATTTTATGCCAGTTATGATGATTTATTATGATGCCTTGAATGACATGTGCTATTCTTTGATGAGTTATTGCCTATTATTTTTTAAAGTGTTTGGAGGTACTAATGGCCTAGTCTAGGTTTAGGGATAGCTTACTGAGATCTAATCTTTCCCTGTTGTGGGATTTATTTTTCAGACCCCAAGTCCTGAACATGCAGCATATACGTTTTGGTACCTCGAAAGACATGGACACATTCGTTGAAGAATTCCCTATAGACGAGGATAGGATGTATATAAGAAAAGGGGCTACCGTTTGGGTGGACGAAGGGGAACCATACTGGAGGCCTCATCACTATGAGTCTTGGTACTTTCGTACTTGGGATACGACCACTGAAGCCTTTGAAAATACCTAGGGATGCGATTCCACCGTGATGTCATCCTGTCCCTGTTGAGGTTGAGAGAGATAATTTTGTAGTGGAGCCTAGGAATATCCTCGAGAAGACCACGACCGTCAAGGAGGACATGGAGGTGATAGAGATATCCGCTTCGGAGGACGAAGAGGAGGATGATCCCATGGAGGTCGAGTCCTAGAGTTTCTCCGAATATGATCCCAACAAAGACGAAGATGAAGTTGACGACAATGGTACTAATTAGGGGACTTAGGAGATGATGGTTCAATTTGGGATGGTCCCTTAGGATAAAAGCATTTTGGTAGGACCTAGATTGTTGTCTTTTGATGTGGTCCTTTAGTCCCTTTGACCTTTGCCATGTATTTCATATTTTGTCCCCAATCCTGGTCGTCTGTATAGAACGTTGATGTTTTATGATATGCAGGGTTGTAGTTGTCTGAAGTCATCTTATTTATTTGTGTATGAGGATGTTTATGTTTCCGCTTGTGCATTTCTTTTCACTCGTGCTTCGTGGCCGTGTGGATCTTGGGTTACTTCTAGGAAAGAAAATGGTATCGCGGGGTGTGGCACTCTCGCAACGATTCGCAGGGCGTGACAATATGTTATGGGCATGTTTGTTTAAAAGTGTGTAAATTTTTTAACAAACCAAAAAAATAACCACGACAAAAACAAAATGAAAATGAGTCAATTCAACTTTAAAATTTCGAAAATCCAAGAGGCGTGGCCGAGAATGTGATATTGGGATTCACCTTTCCTTATCTGAAAACTCAATCCAATTTAAATTTGAGAAAATTATCTTTAAGGTTCAAAAGTTTAGTTTCAGATAATTCTCAAAAATTTCAAATAAATATCCAATCCATATCAAACCTTATCTCTAATCAAACATGTTTAGAAAAATCACAAAAGATAAGATAAGATATATGTCAGATAAAAATGCAAGCCAACTTGCATGTTAAAGATAACAACAAACCGAAACTTTATCCATTAAGAATAGATAATATCCAATCAAGCTCAAATATTCATCTATAGCATAGAGATAGCATCTAACAAATAATTCAAATGGATAAACATAATTCAACAAGTCAAAAGCAAGAGGTAATCGTCATATCCCAATAAAGCTCATCCACATGTATGATTTGGCCAAGGCAATGTATATGTGTTGAAAATTGATCTCCAAATTCAACTAAAATTCTGATTTTATCAACCAATCTAATTTGATCTTAACAAAAGAGTTGAGCAATTTCTACTTTGAGGAAAGACATGATTCCAATTTTATCAATTCTCAAGAGCTTTGCAAGATCGATTCATGACCAAATTGAGTTTGATCTAAAGAAAAATCAGATTTCGGTTTACAATGTTTAATGTTCGATTTTTTAGCATGATTTAATAAAAAGGATAAATTTTCAACTTCAATTGCAAATCAAATATGACATCAAACACATGTGCAAGTTATCGATTTAACGAGCATCGAATTGCAATTTGAAATTTGAGAAAAAGTACTTCTTCTTAGCTCAATTTACAGCATGCGTGCACTTGATGCAATCGCTCCCAAAACCGAACCCTCTTAAATCCGATTCGCCTGAGACTAGTCTCAAACAATCTAGCACAAGCAATAGAGAGATTAGCGCTTAAAATAATATATTAAAATGAGGGTCAATTGGCCTCAGACCAGGGCCAAACATTGGCGAAGTATTGGCAAAATGGAGCGGTATATTTAGCAGTGACTTGCAGGCTTGGATGGGAAGCTCTCGATTTCAGATCGATAAACAACGTCACGGTACCTGGTACGGGTTGATCGGAGCACGGATGGCGATGCATGGTCAAAAGGCACGAAATTGCTCCAGTTGCAGACGAGATGGAACTTCAGCTATGACTCCTTCTCTCTCTCTCCCAAAATTTCTCTAGACTTTATCAATGTGTGGAACTCACAAAATGCCGACCTTGAGTTTGAATAAAAGGCTTGCATATATAGAGTTCGATCCTTAAAGTCCTAATGGGGATAGAAGTCTTTGACAATCATCGGATCGAGAGTCCTAACTAAAGCGAGATTCAGTAATGGCCGTCTAATCCATCAAAACTCTCTATTATTAGTTGCATAATGATAGAGTTTTAATATCTTAGATCATCGGTTAAGATAAACTTTTTAATCAAATGAAAATCACAAATCCAATCTGAAAATTTGAGAGTTTTATCTCATTAAATTTATCAATTTTCGTCCAAATAGATGAAAAGGAAGAAACGACCAACTTTTGAATGTCTCATAGGCTCTTTTTGTGACTCCGAACCTAATTGGACCTTAACTAATCAACTGGGAAATCAACTAAGGCCCTTTTACAATTATAAGAGCTAAAATGGGCTGATTTGAGCTTCAAATTAGGTCAAGACCCATAAGAAATTCGGCACACATTAGGACCAGTCCTAAACATGATTTGCAATTAAATTATGAACTCGTCTCGAGTTCTTAAGCTCAATTAAGGCCTTTCCTAAATAATGAACATTTAATTGAAAGCCTTATTCAAAAGTTAAGCTCGAACAGAGTAAAATTGGCATGAAATTAATTTCAGCTTAGTAAAATAAATTTGGCACACCTTTTATGCTCAAGTCAAAAATTTTCAGACTAAATCTGGTCCGACCACCCGTCAAATTAAGCTCAATTGACTTAGCTAATACAATGACATGTTTTTGAATGACATGTAAATATGCAATGCATGAAGATTTATTTTTTTGTGAAAACTATTATTAACCTTAATTTTATGTTTAAATGAATGATTTTCTAAAATCAAAATTTAGGTGTCAACACAATTACAAAAGATTGTGCCGACTATGCTAAGGGATGCCAATCTTTTCAAAAGCATGGGCTAGTCTAGCATGTCCCCACCATATTGAAGAACCCAATTACCAAGCCATGGCCTTTTTCGAGGATGGGCAATGGATAAAATAGGGAAATGTATCTCCCTTCATCGAAGAAACACAGTTTTATCTTAGTAGCCATAGACTACTTCACTAAGTGGGTTGAAGCAGCTTCGTACAAAGCTATAACGGAGAAAATTGCGAGGCAATTCATTGACGAGCAAATTGTTTATCGATTAGGAATCCCAGAAACCATAACGACTGACTAAGGAATAGTCTTTACAGGGCGAGAAATACTATATTTTACCAAGTCTGGAGGCATCAAGAAGATTCAATCAACGCCTTATTATGCTCAAACCAAGGGCTAGGCTAAAGCCTCCAACAAAGTGGTTATTAGTTTGATAAAGAATCACTTGGAAGATAACCAAGAGAATGGGATTCATTGTTTTCAACAGTCAAGCACTAGAGTTAGCCCTAACATGTTGATATACGGACAATAAGCTGTACTTCTGTTCAAGATCACGGTACAATCATTAGAGGTAAAGTTGCAACACGGTATGACAAGGGAAGAATACAACGAAATGATGTTTACAAATATTGATGAATTAGGAGAAGGTGTTTTTCGCTGTTTGAGTGAAGCAAGAGTCTCTTCGGTAGTCTCGCTGTATAAGTCTTCATCTGAAGAATGGAAAAACAAGTAAGTTTCCTAAAACAATTAATAAGCATCTTGAATCGTTGAGAATAAGTTGGCTCACCTGCAGTAAAGGTTGTCAGTTGCTTGGGACTGCCAAGTTGAAGGGCTTTTGTGGCATTCTTTCTCTTAGCTTTCTTCGGCACAGAATTGGGAAGCTTTATTCTACTCCCTGCAAGGAGTGATGAAATATCATCCTCATGAGGATTTTCGAAAGCGAAGGACAACCACTTGTTTGTAAACCTAGATATGACCCCAGGGCAAGATCGGAGAACTCCAGGCATATCCTCAGAAAACTATTGATGCATTAGGGCGGTGACTTGAGCACAGCAGGTGAAAGGTGCATCAATTTTGAGGTTGTACGGCTTCTTGCTCTTTGATGGGAAGTCTATGGAATATGGGTTAGGCATGAGAACAACTTGTCGAAGACCAAGCTGTCTAGCACAGTATTGCGGAGAATAAGGTTCGAATCCGGGGTAAAACCTACCTTTGGAGCAGAGCTGTATGGGTAGGTCTTTTGAAGATAGGACAAAGGCCCAAAATTCACAAAAAAAAAAATGTACGACTTATATGATTTGGAATCGAAGAGGAAGTTGAACTCGATAGAACGGTGAGGGAAAGAATCCACCCTGGCCACATTGTCGGCTAAAATCTGCTGGATGTAGGAGTTTAAAAGCTGAACACTAACCGGAACCTTGGCTTGGACAGCCATGTGTAGTCGCACGCCAAGATGGGATGGTGGCCCAGGTGGTTGATGGTAAGGGACGCTCTCGAATAGAAAGGGTTAAGTAAAATGCAGCCTGAGTTTGAATACTCCAAAGCAGACTGGAGAACACACCGTCTTCCTTATACCTCATCGACAAGGAGGCATAAGTAATACTCTTACATAGAATTGCCAGATGTCGATACCTCAATTTTGATTTTTAAAAAATCATGTATTTTATTTCACAAAATGAGAGTTAATCATAATTCTCACAAAAATAATTCTTATGCATGCTGTATTTAATTTTCGTCAGTCAAGTACATGTCATTACATTTAAGATCATAGGTGAATTAATTGAGCTTAACTTTGGTAGGTAACTGGAGCGGATTCAGCTTGAAAAATTTTGACTAAGGAAGAGGGGAGTGCCGAATTCATTTGGCTAATTGAACTTAGTTTCAAGCAAATTTTAGTTCGTTCAAGCTTAATATGGTTTTCAGTTAAATGTCCATTATTAAAAAAAAAAACCATCGATTGAGCACGAGAATGCACGATCAAGCTCGCAAGAGCATGAAATTTGGATAGCCCATGGTAATCTCTATTGTGGCCGAAGTTTTTGAGAAATTTTAATGGGATCGGACTCTTGAAGATCATAAATTTAATCCTACGATCATTAACAAGTCATATTAGTCTATAAATACCTCGTTATAGCTTAGGGTTAAGGGGAGCCACTTCATTGTCATACTCGGCCATAGGGGACCATTCATTGAAAAGACACGGCCGCAAGGAAGCGGAGGCGAGACTCCCTCATCAGTCTCTCAATGTAGGTTGAGCAAAAGAGGACAAAATATGGTCCTCTTACTTGCTTAGCCTGCACAGTCGCAATCAGGGAGATAAGATGTTCTGCTCATGGGAACATGAAAAAGGAGATCTGTGACATTCTGATTTTTCCTGTCATTTCGAGACTTATTAATGAGAATGTACTAACGATGTATTTCAGTCGTATCTCGTTCAGATCTGATCAATCTCGAGTTGACTCACCAAAGGGGAAAGGCTAACGCGAGACAAGGTACGTGGACCTAGGGAACTCAAATAAGAAATGACACTTTGATCATAAGGATTGTCGAGAGGACATTTAGAGCCATAAAATACCGATATAAGAATGATTAAGGAATACATTGCTAGCGTTATACGATTGGAGCGCATGTGATACCTCTTAACCAATGTATAATTTGCAAAATTTTCCTAAATCGAACGATGACGATCGAGACCGTCGGAACTAGTAATAAACCATTGTAATTACATGACAACCAGAGTCGCCATGAATTGACGAGCCCTAAGTGTGATATAAATCACAGAGTCGATGTACGTAACGTTTACAAATGCCATCCGTCAGCTCGGGATACGCTGGAATCACATTGGATAGAGGATTGGTTCAAAAACGAATCTCGAAATTAGAAAATGGAGAATCAAGAATTCCAACATTATAATTGGATTGACTGTCACCTTATCAAAGAAAATTGGAATCAGAAAAAAGAACGACATTCCGGACGTCGAGGGTAAAATTACCATTTTACCCCTCAAACCTAAACCTTGCCTTAATAAATGGAATGAGGGCATTTTGGTCATTGATACCCCATTATAGCTACCGAAAATTTGGAGAAACCACAGCCATTGGATGAGCCTTGATTGACATATGAACAAGTGTCAAAGGATGAAGAGTTGACATTTATTGAAACACTTTTACCCTACCATTCCACGTTGGTTGACTCTTCACTTGGGGTATATCCCCTCTTGCTTCCCCCATTTGGCCGAACACCATCTCATTTTCCATCTTCTTCTTGTTTTCTTCTTCTTCTTCCCTAGCCGAGAGCTCCCCAGCCGACCAGATTCTGCCCGCCTGTTCTCCGCTGTCGACCGGCACTCCCGGTGACTTCTAGCCGTCGAGCCAACCACCAACTCCTTCCTCATCCTCTTGCCGATAACCTCCAAATGGAATCAAGTCATTTGACTGGGTAAGGAGCTCTGACCAGCCATTCTCCTGGAAGTCAACAGAAACAGTCGTAACTAGAGGTAAGCTGTTACTTAGACTCCGTAGAACCCCAAATCCTTTGAATATTTCGGCCAAATTTTGTGGACATCTAGAAGACTTGTAGAATGAGTTGTGGTAAAAATTTTGGATGAATTTGATGGAGTTTTGACCCCAAATGGGTCTTATGTTTGAAGGACAAAAACTGACTGTTCGAGGACTTGGAGGAACCGGCGCCGTTCAAGGACTTTTCGACGTCGCCTTGAGTCAAAGTTTTCGGTGAGGCTCCCAACTCCTAGAACTACATGTTAGCAAGTAGATTAGTAGATAAATTGAGGATTTAAGTTAGTTTAAGGGTTAGTTAGTTGAGATATGCACAGAACCAAAAATGCCCTGTTTCGGTTCTATGCATACCGAATTTGTGGGAGGCTGTTGGTGATGGAGTTGAGTTCCAATTTCATTGTTGAGAAGTATGAGGATGTTAATCGATATGTCAATGAGGTGTATGTTTAGTGAATTGACGAATTGAGCAAGAAAAAATGACAATTGGATGAATTTCCTTAGGTTGCGCAGTTAAATTGTTCCTAGACCATTAGGACAAGGTAAGAAGATTTGTGTTGATTTTAGCACAAGGTAAGAAGTTTCTAAACCTTGGCTAGGAGGATTGGACTCGATAGGGTGAATTGAGTGTGAATTAGATTGGTTCTTGAAAGTTTATGGTGTGATTGTCCATTGTGCGTCCTTGAGAGATATAGATGGCTTGAATGCTTAACAATGCTTGTGCCATGAATTGATTGTCACAATTGAGTTTTGAATTTAATTGTCTTACATGCCATAAATGTATTGCTCATTGCATGAGTTTGCACAAGATCATGAGTCTAAATTGAAATGAGCATTTGGCATGTTTGAGGAACTTGTGACACCTTGAGGCATTGAGACGAGGGATTGTGTAGATGGATACCCTGAGGCGCTAAGGCGCGGGGTTTGAGTTGAACGGTACCCTGAGGCGTACGAGACGCGGGTTGAAATGGCCAATGTCCTGATGCGTTGAGACGTGGGACGAAATTTGAGATGCTTCGACATAGGCCTGGAATGAAATTGAAAACTTGATGCGTTTATACGGGTTTGTCAATGAAATGGTCTGAGGCGTTCTAAACGCGAGCATGAATCAAATGGAGGCATGAAAAGGTGGAAGGTATGATTTGGCTTGATAATATGTGCTTGATTCCACTGATGTGACACGATGCCATGATTGCATGCTTGACACTCATTTGTATCCGTATGTTATTTAATGACTGTGAAATGCCTCATGTGATTGCTTGTGCATTGTTGTTTGTGATTGTACTCACCTAAGTGTACGGTCAGCCTGACCTAGGGTTGGGACCTGTCTTACTGAGATATAAATCTCACCCCGTCGCGGGATCACATTTTCATATCCTAGGCCGTGATCATTTTGCCCATCAGATTTGGCGACACAAAAGAAATGTCGGCATATTTTGAGGAGTTCTCGGACGGATAGGGAACCGTTTACGTTAGGAAGTGTACTGTGGTCCAGGTTGACGAGGGTGTAAAGAGCTGGAAGCCTTATAGGTTCGAGGCTTGGTTTAGAAAAGTAGGGGAAGTGACTACGAGACCACTAAAGCCCACTAAGGTACCCCGTGGGGTAATCCCTAGCTGGTGTCATCCCGCTTAGGATTCTGGGGAAGTTGAGGGGTCAGCAATCGGCTCGAGAAACATCCCTGAGAGGACCTTGACCCTGGAGGACACTGACGAGGTTATAGAGGTCGAAGCCTCCGAGGACGACCTGGTAGAGCAGTCAACAGACACGACGATGGAGGACACAGTAGAGATACGCTCGGAGACCTTCTCGAAGTACGAGCCTACCGAAGACGCTGAGGAGACTGATGACTCCAGTAGCTCGACTTAGGGATTTTTGTTTTCTGGGATGATGTATTTTGATGATGGTCTCGATGCCCCGTTTCTTTTGGAGATGATGATAACCATCTTTTGTACTGACCCTATCGTCTCTACCGACTAGCTGGTTTAGCCTGCCAATGCTTTTGTATGAACAAGATGGGAGGTTATGTTTATTATTGGTGTTCTCGTCCCTAGTCCCCTTTATTATCGTACGGAGGAGTTTGTACACTGTTGCTTCCGCATGCTATTGATATTATGTATCTCTCGATATATTTGAATCTTGGGACGTCCGAGAGAGTTTGTGCTTGTAAGATGTCGCGCGCTCGTGCCTGAAGCGCGGGGCGTGACATCTCTTTTTGCTTGGTATCAGAGCAAGGTTAGCTCGATCTAAATTGATTGAGGATTGGAAGGAGGATTAAGTTGGGATAAGACGGGTAGCGAGACCTTAGAAAACTTGTTAGAATAAGGCATAAGATGCATGGCATATGACTTGGCGCATGTGATTAGCTTTGGTCTTAACAAGATTGTGGTGACTTTTGAGGATTAAGTTCCATGTTTAGCGCCGAAAATCGTTTTGGATTTTGGTCTGTTGAGTGGATGAGCATGACTAATTTTGGTGAACCGTTGAAGTGGACGGAATGGGGCAATGGCCATGGACTGTTTAGTGAAGTGCCTCTGAAATTAGTTGTGTGGCTGGTCATTGTGTTATGACTGCTTCTGTTAAGGCATAGTTTGGTAGCTTTGGAATTGGTTGGATGAATA
Organism: Rhodomyrtus tomentosa; assembly: GCA_028455895.1. Taxonomy (NCBI): domain Eukaryota; kingdom Viridiplantae; phylum Streptophyta; class Magnoliopsida; order Myrtales; family Myrtaceae; genus Rhodomyrtus; species Rhodomyrtus tomentosa. The sequence continues at coordinate 37,414,834 of JAPCWY010000003.1, read as the reverse complement.
AGTTACTAACTCCTTGATGAAATTGTAGTGGCCCAGGCTTAGTGAAAGCACATAAGAATGAGTAATCCACCTAGAAGACCTGGAAGACCTAGGAGCAGAGCCTCTAGTTCGAGGCCGCCTGTGGCGAAAGACCCGAGAATGGATAGAGTACTAAGGGCACTCAAAAGGATTGGCGACCTCATTGACTAATAGACCCAGGATAGGGATGTTGCCATAGCCCTAGCGGTGGGAGTCGCAAAAGCTACCGTCAACACCAATAAAGGCAATAATGGGGGCAATGAAAACAATGGCGATCATGACCGGAGCAATGAGGTAGGGAATGCCTAGGAGGAAGTCGTTATAGCCAGGCAGATGGGCCAACTGGTCGAACAGTTTATCAAGCTGAAGCCAACCTAGTTCGATGGGACTAGAGATCCCGAACTAGCATCGAGATGGATCAAGAAACTGTAAAAGGCTTTTAGAGTGATGAGGTGCACATATGAGGAAAAGGTACTGCTGGTAGTGTATCAATTGAAACGGATCGCTAATGATTAGTGAGCTGCCACCAAGAATGGAGTCTTTCTAGAAGGAACGGCCTTAACCTAGAATGTCTTTTCCATGGCATTCAATGACAAGTACTTCTCGGAGACAGCCTGGGAAAGGAAGCAAGTGGAGTTCTTATAGTTGCGTTAGAATCACCTGACAGTGGGCTAGTATGAAGCTAAGTTCTTCAAATTGTCGAGGTATGCACCCCGATCGGTAGAGGATCTCCTGGAGAAGGAGCGAAGATTTTGGGATGGACTAAGGCCTGAACTTCGTAGCCAGATGATAGCTTTGAACCTAAAGACTTATAAGGATATCTATGAATGGGGATAGATGATCGAGAGGGACCTGAAGGAGAGGAATGCCGCACCTGAATCGCGGTTTAATTCACTTAGAGATATCCTAGTGAATAGACGCTTCGTCCCTCCAGTAAGGAAGAACATAGTGAAGCCGCCGAACCCAATGAATTGGAACTGCCGCCTCTGTAGTAGAAGGCATGGTAACGAACCTTGCGGACAAGGACTGGAGCATGCTTCAAGTGTGTTTAGATGGGCCATTAAATGAGGACTTGCCCAAATCAAGCCCTAGTGAATAGATCTCAAAGGCATCGACTACAAGCTGGACCGTCAACTACCACTCCCCAATTGATCAGAACTGACCTCCAGCTTAGGGGAGAGTTTATGTCGTGGCCCGCAGGGAAGCAGAAGAAACACAAGGTGTGGTCATAGGTACAATTTATTTGTGTGACCAAGCTTCCTATGCTTTGTTTGATCTTGGCGCATCACACTCATTTGTGTCTACTCGATTTGCTGATTTGGTTGATATAAAGTTAAAACCGGTGAGTGTGATTCTGCATGTTGCCACCCCGTTGAAAGATAATGTGTTGGTTTCATTGGGCTATGTTGATTGTAAAATTGTAATTGGCGGTAGTAAAGAGAGTATAGACTTGGTCGTGTTACCCATGTATGACTTCGATGTGATCATAGGAATGGATTGGTTGGGTAAACAGAAGGCAGTAGTGAATTGTGGTAGTAGGATAATCCATTTTTATTCGAAAAGTCGCCCTAGATTTGAATTTATGGGAAGTCAAGGAGGAACCTCGATTCCTTTAGTCTCATCTCTTGAAGCAATAAAACTGATAATCGAAGGATGTCAAGTGTACTTAGTCGCAGTTATGCACACGACTGCCGAGGAGCCTAAATTAGAAAAATCCCGGTAGTGCGTGAGTGTCTTGACATTTTTCCTCAAGAGTTGTCAAGGTTGCCACCAGAGCGAGAAATTGAATTCGTGATTGAGTTAGCTCCCGGGACGGAGCCGATCTTGAAAGCACCCTATAGAATGTCCTTATCAGAACTAAAGGAGTTAAAGGTGCAAATGCAAAAATTACTGGATAAAGGATTTATTCGACCGAGTGCTCCACCGTGGGGAGCGCCGGTGTTGTTTGTAAAGAAAAAGGATGGGTCCTTGCGTTTACGCATCAACTATAGACAATTGAATCAAGTGACTGTAAATAATAAGTACCTACTGCTGAGGATTGACGACTTATTTGATCAGTTGCAAGGAGCTGGGGTGTTCTCTAAGATTAACCTGAGGACTGGGTATCATCAATTAAGAAGGTAGACATACCTAAGACAGCTTTTAGGACAAGGTATGGTCATTACGAATTCACCGTGATGCCTTTTGGACTGACCAATGCTCCAGCCGTATTTATGGACTTGATGCATCAGGTGTTCAAGGAACTCTTGAATAGATTTGTTATAATCTTTATCGACGATATCCTGATTTACTCAAGGAGTAACGAAGAACACGAAGAGCATCTGAAGATTATTTTGTAGACCTTGAGAAAGCACTCGCTTTAAGCTAAGTTTAGCAAATGCGAGTTCTGGTTGAATAAAGTGGCATTTCTTGGCCATATGGTATCTGGAGAAGGAATTGCGGTGGATCCTGTGAAGATCGAAGCCGTTATGAATTGGCCTAGACCTACTATGGTCACGGAAGTCTGAAGTTTCTTAGGATTGGTAGGATATTATAGACGTATTGTGGAGAAGTTTTCATTTATATCCATTTCACTGACGATATTAACTAAGAAAGAGACGAAGTTCGAATGGACAAATAAGTGTGAAAAGAGTTTCCAAGAGCTCAAGCATCGGTTAACGACCGTATCGATATTGATGATTCCATCAGGACCTGGAGGCTACGAGATATATAACGATGCTTTACTAAAGGGACTAGGCTATGTGCTAATGCAACATGGAAGAGTGGTTGCCTACGCGTCCTGACAATTGAGACCGCATGAGATGAACTACCCGACTCATGATTTGGAATGGGCAGCGATCATCTTTGCTCTGAAGATCTGGAGTCATTATTTGTGTGGTGAGAAGTTTCAAATTTTATACAGACCACCAGAGCCTGAAGTATCTATTTTCTCAAAAAGAGCTGAACATGAGGTAGTTTTGATGGATGGGGCTGCTTAAGGACTATGATTGCGACATATTATATCACCATGGGAAGGCAAACAGAGTCGCGAATGCGCTTAGTTGAAAATTGAGTATTGCCTATCTACTCGTAAAAGGGTGGTCGTTATTTGAGAACTTGAGGGATTCTGAGTTTAGATTGGAAGTCTATCCGTTATCCAATTTGATGGCCACACTGAGAATAGAACTTGAGGTTCAGGAAAGAATAAAAGCCTTGTAGTCGACAGACCCGAAAATTTAAAAAATCCTGGAAATGGATGCTACGAAGAGGAAACCAGACCTCCAAGTGTTAGAAGACGGAATTTTAAAATTTCGAGGGCGTTTATGCGTACCAAAGGATGAAGAGCTTAGGGAAAGAATTTTATCTAAGGCTCACAGAAGCAACTATAGTATTCACCCAGGTAATACGAAGATGTACCAGAGCTTGTGTCAACATTATTGGTGGAACGGGATGAAAGTGGATGTAGCGAAGTATGTGGCAAAGTGCTTATCATGCCAGCAAGTGAAGGCACAACACTGTAAGCCTGGCGGATTGCTACAGCCATTAGAGATTCTTGAATGGAAATGGGAGCACATAATGATGGATTTTGTGATAGGACTACCAAGGAGCCAGAAGGGCCACGATTCTATTTGAGTAGTCGTGGACAGGTTGATCAAGTCTGCACACTTCATTCCTATGCGAAAGAACTTCGCGATGGATAAATACGTCGAATTGTATATGCAACAAATAGTGAGGCTACATGGAATGCCTGTGACAATCATGTCGGATAGAGATCCCAAGTTCATAGTGAATCACAGGATTGATACGCGTAAAGTCTGCAAAAGCCGCTCGTCGGTTCGGGATAGGCTGGAACCACGTCTGATAGAGAAAATCATCAGAAACGAGTCTTGAAAATTTTAAAATGGAAAATCAAGAATTCTAACGTTATTCGGATTGGCCGTCACCCTATCAAAGAATTCTAGAACAAGAAAAACGACGTTCTGAACGTCGGGGGTAAAATTACCATTTTATCCCTCAAGCTTAAGCCTTGCCCATGCAACTCAAGAAGGGAATTTTGGATAATAAACCCCCCTCAAGGTAGCCGAATTCAAGGAGGATTATTGGCCATTGGATAATGCATGATTGACATTGAGGACAAGTGTCAATGGATGGTGTAAAGAGTAGTCAAGTCAACTTTTTCAAACCTACTATTCAACCATTGACCAAGGCTTTGTATATAGCCTTTTTCTTCTCTCTCCTCACTCATTTAGCCGGCCACGCCCAAGGAAACCACCAAAAATCCTCTTTTTCCTCCTTCTCCCATCTACTCGCCAACGACCGCCACTGAACCTGCTGTTCGACAGTTCCAACGACCTCCTCCGGCCATCATCCAACTGCCGGAAAACCACACCAACGTAGATCTACATCTTGCCGACCTTCTCGAATAAGAATCGAGCCATTTGGAACACCGAGGAGTCCCGAGCAAGCATTTTCCCGAGAGCCAACAAAATAAAACTCAACCTGAGGTAGGTCCGGTTTCTAACCCTTTTGAAGGCCAAAATGTTTGATTTTTGAGGCCAAATTTGGTGGAGATCTAGTAGACATGCGTATGTATCTGTGATAAAAATTGGGATTCAATTTGATGAAGTTTTGATATTGAATCGATCTTGTAAATCATAGACAGAATCTGCTGGGAAAACTGACTTGAGGAATCCTGCGACTTCGAAGGGATTCCGGCGACCATTTGACTTCAAACCTTCGGTGAGCCTCACAAACCCTTAAATAGACATGTTGAGAGGTAGGATAGTGAGTAGATGAAGAATTTGATGAAGATTTAGGGCTGGAAGTGCACGGTTTGCACAGAACCGAAATGAACCGTAATGAACGGTTCGGTTCTGTGCAAAATCGGTTCTGGTGGGAGCAAGAACAGATGGTTATGGGACTCAAATTGATGTTTAAGGCATGTTAAGATGATGAGGGTTAGGGTATGGATGATTGGGGTTCATAGATTGAGGAATTGGACTTGAAAATTGATGAAATTGGTTGAATATGCTAGGTTGCGCGGTGAATTGACCCTTGGATTGATTTGGCCGAGACTTGAGGCACTTGAAAGGAAGAATCTATGTAATCAAACACAAGGTAAGGGAATTCTAAACTTAGGATAGGGAGATTGGACTCAATTAGGTGAGTCGAGGTTGAAATTGATCGATTTATGAAGAGTTTCCAAAGGGATAGTTCTTGGTATGCCCTGAGTGGCTATAGGGGGATTATGTATGTTATTATTTATGCTTGAAATTATTCGCCATGTATACGTGTCATTTGATTGCCTTGCATGCCATGAGTATTCGAACTATGCATGAGTTGCACCTGTTATTTGATTTGTGAAATTGAATTAAAATCATGGCATGAGCATGACATGGCAAGGCCCTGAGGCATATGGTATGCGGGGCGGGAGGTGGATACTCTGATGCGATGAGATCGCGGAGTGGAGTTGATGTTGTGTGGCGCTCTAATGCGATGAAATCGTGGGGTTGAGATGGCCATGGTCCTGATGCGAATTATTCGCGGAACGGAGATATGAGACGATGTTATTGGCTTGAAGATTCATCGGAACCTGATGTGTTTACACGGGTTGCCGATGACTGTCTAATGCGTTTACGCGGACCGAGCCTGATGCGACGAGATCGTGGGCTGGAGATTGAGGCAAGCAGGAAGAGGTGGTTGTGATGAGATGGCGAAGGAGGTATGCATTATTATCTTAGTGTGACATGTTGTCATAGTTGCATGCCTGTCATCTGTATATTGTTGATTTATTTATTTATGTTTGATATGCCTATGAATGGAATTATTGGGGTGTACGACTACCTAAGTGGACGGTCGACCTAACCTGGGTTAAGATTCTTTTACTGAGATGTGTGTCTCACCCCTTTTAGAGACCCTTATTTTATAGATTCTCGACCATAGATATGTCGCCCATACGTTTTGGGGATCCCAAGGAGATGACGGCGTGTTTTGACAAGTTTTCGGATAGGCAGGGGAACATCTATGTGAGGAAATGTACGGTTGTATGGGTTGACAAGGGTAGCCCGGATTGGAAGCCTCATAGGTTCGAGGCATGGTTTAAGAAAGTTGGGGATGAGCAGATTGGGCCGCTGAAGTCCCACGAGATACCCTAGGGAGTTATCCCTACTTGGTGTCAGATTGCTGGGAGTAGGAGTTGTTAGAGGGGTCTGTAGTTGGCTCTAGGAACAGGCCGGAGAAGACCCCGACGTTGGACTTTACCTCGAGGAGGACGAGGTCATAGTCTTGGTGGCAACTGAGGAGTACCTGGCGGAGTCGTCGCATGAAGCGACCATGTAGGATTCTATCGAGGTTCCATCCGAGACCTTCTCTGAGTACGAGCCAATGGAGGATGCCGAGGATACCGAGGATTCCAACAGTTCATCTTAGGACCCCAGTTCGTTGACCTAAGCTTTTTGGGGGCGACCAACCCTATCCTTTTGGATGTCATGAGGGACTATTTTGTGTACTACCCCGTCGCCTAGCTTGTTAGCGGATTGTAGTAGCCGGCTTCTGTACGAATCATATATTATGATGTATAACAGTTATCATGCTATCCAGGTCTCACTTAACTTATGTTTTGTACGGGGAGTATTTCAGTATCGCTTCCGCATGCTTATGTTTATATATTATCTCTCGACTTATTCGTGGATCTTGGGACCACGAGAGATGTGTTGTTTGCTGGCAGAGATTTTTACGTGCTCGACGGGTTCGGGGCTTGACATCCCCCTCCGATTTGGTATCAGAGCAAGGTCAGCTCGATCCAAAGTTGATTGAGAACTGGAGTAATAAGGAGGATTAAGTGGGACAAGGACGGATAGCAAGACCTTAGTAGACTGGTTAAGATAAGGTATGGGGTGTATGGTTTGTGGCCTGATACTTAAGGTTGGCATGGAACTCTGGAAGGGCCATGGTAATGCAGGAGGATTAAGTTCCCTGCTTAGGATTGAAGGTCATTTCTAGACCTTGGTTTGTTTGAGGAATGAAAGTGATTGATTTTAGTGAACCACTGAAGTGAATGGAACTGAGAAATGGCCATGGGCTATTTATTGAAATGTTTATGGAGTTTGTGGTGTGAAAGATTGTTGTATTAGAACTATTTCTGTTAAGGATTAGTTAGTAGCTTTGGGTTTGAATGATTGAGTAAGTTACTAACTCCTGGCTGAACTTATGGTGGACCAAGTTCAGTAGGAAGAAGCAAAGATAAACAACCCATCTAGAAGGGCTGGAAGACCAAGAGGTGGAGCCTCTAGCTTGAGACCGTCTGTCGCTGAAGATCCAAGGATGGATGGTGTGCTTAGGGCACTGGAAAGAATTGGCGACATGATCGATAGGCAGGCCTAGCATCGAGACGCTGCCATCGCCCAGGCAGTAGGAGCTGCCATAACAGCTATCAATGCCAACAATGGAAATAATGGTGGCAATGGAAGCCAGAATGAACAAGGCTAGGGCAATGAGACTGTGAACGCCCAAGACGAGATCGTCATGGCTAGACAGATGGGCCAGCAGTTTATAAAGCTGAAGCCGACTCAATTCGATGGGATTAGAGATCCCGAGCTAGCACCTAGGTGGATCGAAAAGTTAGAGAAGGCTTTTGGGATACTAAGATGCACTAATGAGGAAAAGGTGTTGCTAGCCGTGTACCAACTGGAGGGTACAGCGAATGACTGGTGGGTTGCCACCAAGGACATAGTCTTCCCTGACAGAACAACCTTAAATTGGAATGTTTTTAAGACGACCTTCAATGATAAGTACTTCTCTGAGACGGTCAGGGAAAGGAAGCGGGTAGAATTCCTACAGCTACGTAAGAACCAGTTGACAATAAATCAGTATAAGGCCGAATTCTCGAGGCCGTCGAGGTACGCACCTCGATCTGTTGAGGACCCGCAAGAGAAAACACGAAGGTTTAGGGACGGTTTGAAGCCCGAGCTCCACAGCCAGATGATTGCGCTGAATTTGAGGACTTACAAGGAGATCTACGAGCGGGGCCAGATGATAGAGCGGGACTTGAAAGAAAGAAACGCAGCAACTGGATCGCGATTCCCATCATTCAGAGATAATCGCCAGATGGGCAAGAGGCCGATGACGGGTAATAGGCACTTTGTGCCTCTAGTACGGAAGAATATTGTGAAGCCGTCGAATCTTGTGAACTAAAGCTGCAGACTTTATGATAGGAGGCATGGAAATGGACCGTGCCCGGTGAGGACTGGGGCTTGCTTTAAATATGGTCAGCTGGGTCTTCAGATGAGGTTGTGTCTAAACCAAGCTCCAGCAAGTCAACCGCAAGGACAGAGGCCATAAGCGGGATTGTCGACTGTAACTCCTCAGATTGAGCAGAGCAGACCAACGGCACAGAGCAGAGTGTATGCAGTAGCCCGTAGAGAGGAGGAGGAAGCACCAGGAGTGGTCACAAATACGGTCTACTTGTGCAATCAAGCTGCATACGAATTATTTGACCCTGGTGCCACGCATTCATTCATGTCTGCACAATTTGCTGAATTAGTGGGTATGAACTTGGAACCATTGAGTATAATTCTGTATGTTGCCACTCCCTTAAAGGATAACATAATAGTTTCATTGGGTTGGGTTGGTTGTGAGATTGTGATTGGAGAGAGTACAGAGCATCGACTTGGCGGTATTACTTAAGTATGACTTTGACTTGATAATAGGAATGGATTGGTTGGGTAAGCAGGGGGCAGTAGTAAACTGTGGTAGTAGAACAATCCAGTTTTATCCGAGAGGATGGCCTGACTTTGAATTGGTAGGAAGTCGAGGAGGAATCCCGATTCCCTTAATATCATCTCTGGAAGTAACTAAGTTGATGTCTAAAGGGTGTCAGGCATACTTAGTGGCCGTAATGGACACGACTACCGAAGATCCAAAGTTAAAGAATATCCTGGTGGTGCGTGAATTTCCTGATGTATTTTCCTAAGAGTTGCTAGGGTTAACATCATAGCGGGAAATAGAGTTTGTAATTGAGTTAGCCCCTGGAACAGAGCCGATTTCGAAAGCACCTTACAAGATGTTCCCGTCAAAACTGAAAGAGTTAAAGGTGCAGATGCAGGAACTATTAGACAAAGGGTTTATCCGAACTAGTGCTTCACCGTGGGGAGCACCAGTGCTATTCGTAAGAAAGAAGGATGGGTCTATGCATTTATGCATTGACTATCGGCAGCTGAACCAAGTGACAATGAATAACAAGTATCCGCTGCCGAGGATTGATGATCTTTTTGATCAGTTGTAAGGAGCAGCAGTGTTTCAAAGATTGACTTGAGAACTGGGTATCACCAGCTAAGGATCAAGAAGGAAGACATACCTAAGACTGCTTTTAGGACGAGCTATGGTCATTATGAGTTTACGGTGATGCCTTTGGATTGACCAACGCTCCAGCTGCTTTTATGGACCTGATGCATCGAATATTTAAGGAATTTCTGGACAGATTCGTCATAGTCTTCATTGACGACATCTTGATTTACTCAAGGAATGGTGCCGAACATGAAGAGTACTTGAAAATTGTACTACAGACGCTGAGAGAGCATACGCTCTATACGAAGCTGAGTAAGTGTGAATTCTAGCTGAACATGGTAGCTTTTCTTGGTCATGTGGTGTCTGGAGAAGGGATTACAGTGGATCCTGCAAAGATTGAAGTAGTAACCAATTGGCCGAGGCCTACTACGATCACGGAGCTTAGAAGTTTCTTGGGATTGGCAGGATATTACAGACGTTTTATGGAGAAATTCTCATCCATAGCCATCCCATTAACGCGGTTGACGAAGAAGGAAATGAGGTTTGAATGGACTGATAAATGTGAGAAGAGTTTCCAAAAGCTTAAGTATAGATTGACGACCGTACCAGTGCTGACCATTCTATCGGGACCAGAAGGTTATGAAAAATATAGCGATGCTTCGCTGAAAGGATTGGACTATGTATTGATGCAACATGGAAGAGTAGTAGTCTACGCGTCTAGACAGTTGAGGCCACATGAGATGAATTACCCAAATCATGACTTAGAGTTAGTGGCGATTATCTTCAATTTGAAAATTTGGAGACACTACCTTTGTGACGAGAAGTTCCAGATCTATACCGACCACCAAAGTTTAAAGTATCTATTTTTCCAGAAGGAACTAAATATGAGGCAGCATAGGTGGATGGAGCTACTAAAGGATTATGACTGTGATATCCTATATCACCCTAAGAAAGCAAATAGAGTAGCATATGCACTGAGTCAGAAGTCAAGCATCGCATGTCTGCTGGTGAAAGGTTGGTCGATGATTGAGAATTTAAGGGATTTTGAGTTCAAATTAGAGGTTAGCCAATTGTCTAGCTTAATGGCTACATTGAGGGTAGAACTTGAGGTCCAAGAAGGAATAAAGACCTTGCAATCTATGGACTTAGAGATCCAGAAGATCCTCGAAATGGATGTAACGAAGAGAAAACTAGAGTTTCAGGTGTCTGAGGACGGAATCCTAAAGTTTCGAGGACGATTATGCTTGCCAAAAGATAAAGGACTCGGGGAAAGAATTTTATCAGAGGCTCATAGGAGCAACTATAGTGTCCACCCTGGAAGTACAAAGATGTACCAGAATTTACAACAACATTATTGGTGGAACAGAATGAAGGTAGACGTAGCAAAATACGTGGCTAAATATTTGACATGCCAGCAAGTGAAAGCGCAACACTGTAAGCTTGAAGGACTGTTGTAGCCACTAGAGATTCTGGAATGGAACTGGGAGCACATAACTATGGATTTTATGATGGGACTCCCAAGAGGCCAGTGAGGTCATGACTCTATATGGGTAGTAGTGGACAGACTGACCAAGTCCACACATTTCATCCCGGTGCGAAAGGGCTTCGCTATGGATCGGTATGCAAAGCTGTACATGAGGCAGATAGTGAGGTTACACAGAGTGCCAATGACGATTACTTCGGATAGAGATCCTAAGTTCACGAAATTTTTTTGGAGAAGTCTGTAAGAAGCCATGGGAACTCGATTGCAGTTTAGTACAGCCTACCATCCACAGACGAACGGACAGTCGGAGAGGACGATACAGACGTTGGAAGATATGCTGCGTGCATGCGTTATTGATTTTAAAGGTGGATGGGAAGAGCAATTACATTTGGTAGAGTTTGCCTATAATAATAGCTACCAGCAGAGTATCCAGATGGCACCGTTCGAAGCACTCTATGGACTAGCCTGCAGAACCCTGATTTGCTGGGATGAGGTTGGAGAAAGGAGTATCACAGGCCCAGAATTAGTAGAGCAATCGATGGAAGCAGTGAAGATAATTCGAGATAGATTGAGGACGGCACAGAGTCGTCAAAAGAGCTATGTAGATAAGAGGCGCAAGCCCTTGGAGTTGCAAGTGGGCGATCACCTCTTTCTCAAGGTATCGCCGATGAGAGGACTATCGCGTTTTGGAAAGAAGGGGAAGCTGAGCCCAAGGTATGTAGGCCCATTTGAGATATTAGAACGGATTGAAACCTTGGGCTACCGGCTTGCTTTGCTGCCCAATTTATCCCAGGTGCATAATGTGTTTCATGTGTCGATGCTACGAAAGTATGAACCAGACCCGACACATGTGCTGGATTACGAGACCATAGAAATGGACAACAGAGTGTCATACATGGAGAAGCCAATAGGGATCGAAGACCGAAAGGAGCAAATCCTTAGGAATAAGAAGATTCCACTAGTTAAGGTAGTGTGGAAGCACCATGGAACTGAAGGTGCCATATGGGAAAACGAAGAGACGATGAGGCGACAGCACCCCCATTTATTTGAGTAATTAAGTGTAATGTAAATTTTGAGGATGAAATTTTTGTAAGGGGAAAGAGTTGTGACATTCTGATTTCCATTCAATTTCAGACTCATTAATGAGAAATGAATCTAGAGATGTATTTCAGTCATATCTCGCTCGAATCTGATCAATTCGAGTAGACTGACCAAAAGGGAAAGGCTACCGCAAGACATGGTACGTGGACCTAGGAAATTCGGATAAGAATGGTGCTTTGACCATAAAGATTGCCGAGGGGATATTTAGAACTACCAAAAGGCCGATCTAAGAACGATTAAGGATTGCCTTGCGAGTGTCATATGATTGGAGCGCGGGTGATGCCGCTTAACCAATGTATGATTTGCAAAATCTTCCTAAATCGGACCGTGACGATCGAGACCAAAGGGACTAGTGATAAACCCTCACAATTACATGGCAACCAAAGCCGCCACGAATTGATGAGCGCTAAATGTGATGAGAATCACAAGGTCGATACACGTAAAGTCTGCAAAAGCCGCCCGTCGGTTCGGAATAGGCTGTAACCACGTCTGATAGAGGAAATCATCAGAAACGAGTCTTGAAAAGTTTGAAATGGAAAATCAAGAATTCCAACGTAATTTGGATTGGTCATCGCCCTATCGAAGAATTCTGGAACGAGAAAAATGACATTCTAAACATCGGGGGTAAAATTACTCTTTTACCCCACAAGCTTAAGCCTTGCCCATGCAAATGAAGAAGGGCAGTTTGGATTAAACACCCCTCAAGACTATCGAATTCAAGGAGGATTATTGACCATTGGATCATGCATGATTGACATTGAGGACAAGTGTCAATGGATGGTGTAAAGAGTAATCAAGTTAACTTTTTCAAACCTACTATTCAACCATTGACCAAGGCTTTGTATATAGTCTTTTTCTTCTCTCTCCTCACTCATTTGGCCAGCCACACCCAAGGAAACCACCAAAAATCCTCTTCTTCCTCCTCCTCCCATCTGCTCGCCGACGACCGCCATTGAACCTCCTGTTTAGCCGTTTCGACGACCTCTTTCGGCCACCATACGACCACCGGCCGACTACACCAACGTAGATCTACATCTTGCTGATCTTCTCGAATAAGAATCAAGCCCTTTGGAGCACCGAGGAGTCCCGAGCAAGCATTTTCCCGAGAGCCGACAGAATAAAACTCAACCTGAGGTAGGTCCGGTTTCTAACCCTTTTGAAGAGCGAAAAGTTAGATTTTTTAGGCCAAATTTGGTGGAGATCTAGTAGACATGTGTACGAATCTGTGATAAAAATTAGGGTTCAATTTGGTGAATTTTTTAGCTTGAATCGGTCTTGTAAATCATGGATAGAATCTACCAAGAAAACTGACTTGAGGAATCCAACGACTTCAAAGGGATTCCGGCAACCATTTGACTTCAAACCTTCGATGAGCCTCACAAACCCTTAGATAGACATGTTAAGACGTAGGATAGTGAGTAGATGAAGGATTTGATGAAGATTTAGAGCTGGAAGTGCACGATTTGTACAAAATCGAAATGAACTGGTTCGGTTCTATGCAAAATCGGTTTTTGTGGGAGCAAGAATAGATGATTATGGGACTCAAAATGATGTTTAAGACATGTTAAGATGATGAGGGTTAGGGTATGGATGATTGGGGTTCATGGATTGAGGAATTGGATTTGGAAATTGATGGAATTGGTTCAATATGCTAGGTTGCGCGGTGAATTGAACCTTGGATTGATTTGGCCGAGACTTGAGGCACTTGCAAGGAAGAATTTGTGTAATTAAACACAAGGTAAGGGAATTCTAAACTTAGGATAGGGAGATTGGACTCAATTAGGTGAGTCGAGGTTGAAATTGATCGATTTATGAAGAGTTTCCAAAGGGATAGTTCTTGGTATGCCCTGAGTGGCTATAGGGGGATTATGTATGTTATTATTTATGCTTGAAATTATTTGCCATGTAAGTCATTTGATTGCCTTGCATGCCATGAGTATTCGAACTGTGCATGAGTTGCACCTGTTGTTTGATTTGTGAAATTGAATTAAAATCATGGCATGAGCATGACATAGCGAGGCCCTAAGGTGTATGATATGCGGGGCGAGAGGTGGATACCGTGATGTGACGAGATCGCGCGGTGGAGTTGATGTTGTGTGGTGCCTGATGCGATGAAATCGCGGAGTTGAGATGGCCACGGTCCTGATGCGAATTATTCGTGGGACGGAGATATGATATCATGTTATTGGCCTGGAGATTCATCGAAAAATGATGCGTTTGCACGGGTTGCCGATAACGGTCTGGCAGACCGAGCCTGATACGACGAGATCGCGGGCTGGAGATTGAGGCAGGCAAGAAGAGGTGGTTGTGATGAGATGGCGGAGGAGGTGTGCATTATCATTTGAGTGTGACATGTTGTCATAGTTGCATGTCTGTCATTTGTATGTTGTTGATTTATTAATTTATGCTTGATATGCTTGTGAGTGGAATTATTGGGGTGTACGTCTACCTGAGTGGACGGTCGACTTAGCTTAGGGTTAGGATTCTTTTATTGATATGTGTATCTCACCCCTTTTGGGGACCCTTATTTTACAAATCCTAGACCTTAGATATGTGGCCCATACGTTTTGGGGATCCCAATGAGATGACGACATATTTTGACGAGTCTCCGGATAGGTAGGGGAACATCTATGTGAGGAAATGTACGGTTGTATGGGTTGATGAGGGTAGCTAGATTGGAAGCCTCATAGGTTCGAGACATGGTTTAAGAAAGTTGGGGATGAGCAGAATGGGCCGTTGAAGCCCCACGAGATACCCTGGGGAGTTATCCCTACTTGGTATCAGATTGCTGGGGAGTAGGAGTTGCTAAAGGGGTCTGTAGTTGGCTCTAAGAACAGGCTGGGGAAGACCTCTATGTTGGACTTTACCATCGAGGAGGACGAGGTCATAGTCTTGGAGGCGACCGAGGAGAACCTGGCGGAGCCATCACATGAAGCGATCATGGAGGATTCTATCGAGGTCCCATCTGAGACCTTCTCCGTGTACGAGCCGACGAAGGATGCCGAGGATTCCAGCAGTTCATCTTAGGATCCCAGTTCGTTGACCTAAGCTTTTTGGGGGCAATCTAACCCTATCCTTTTGGATGTCATGAGGGACTCTTTTGTGTACTACCTCGTCGCCCAGCTTGTTAGCGGATTGTAGTAGCCGGCTTCTGTACGAATCATATATTATGATATATGACAGTTATCATGCTATCCAGGTCCCACTTAACTTATATTTTGTATTGGGATTATTTCAGTATCGCTTCCGCATGCTTATGTTTATATATTATCTCTCGACTTGTTCGTTGATCTTGAGACCACGAGAGATGTGTTGTTTGCTGGCAGAGATGTTTGCATGCTCGACGGGCTCGGGGCGTGACAATATCTCCCCCTCAATCAATATCAGTATACCTTCAAGGTGCAGATCTCTACCTTGAATATCAGTAAATTGATCAGCAGTACTTTCAAATACCTCAGAATTCTATTGACGATAATTCAGTACGCTTGACCTCTATTGAATTGGTATCTACTTACCATCCAAATTGAAGAACAAATACTAGGTCTTATTCATATCACAGCGTACATTGAGCTCCCAACTACACTAGCATATGGATCACTTTCCATTACTATATTTCCTTATGGAATCTCAGGACACATATTTCAACTCAAACCTTTACTACTCGCAATAAAAGTATATCATCAACATATAATGATAAAATCTGTGACATTCTGATTCTGCTGTCATTTCCAGACTCATTAATGAGAATTGTATCTAGCAATGTATTTCTGTCGTATCTCGCTTGGATCTGATCAATCTTGAGTTGATTGACCAAAAGGGAAAGGCTAACGCGAGACAAGGTACATGGACCTAGGGAACTCGAATAAGAAATGGCTCTTTGCCCATAAGGATAGTCGAGGGAACATTTAGAGCCATAAAAGGCCGATCTAAGAACGATTAAGGAATGCATTGCTAGCGTTATACGATTGGAGCGCGAGTGATGCCGCTTAGCCAATGTATAATTTGCAAAATTTTCCTAAATTGAACAGTGATGATCGACACCATCGAAACTAGAGATAGACCCTCACAATTACATGACAACCAAAGTCGCCATGAATTGACGAGCCCTAATTGTGATATGAATCACAGGGTCGATACACGTAAGGTCTGCAAAAGCTACTCGTTTGTTCGAGATAGGCTAGAATCGCATTGAATAGAGTAATGATTCAAGAACAAGTCTTGAAATTCGAGAATGAAGAATCAAGAATTCCAACATTACAATTGGATTGGCCATCGCCTTATCGAAGAAAATTGGAATAAAAAAAACGACGTTTCGGACGTCGGGGGTAAAATTACCATTTTGCCCCTCAAGCCTTAGCCTTACTCATATAATTGGACGAGGGCATTTTGGTCTTTGACGCACCCCCAAAGCCACCGAAAATTTGAGAGAACCATGGCCATTGGATGAGCTTGAATGACACCTTAGACAAGTGTCAATGTATTAGGCCTTGAGTGGATATATCCACTTTTCAACTACCATTCAACAAGTTGACTCTTGAATTTGGATAAAATCTCTCTCTCTCTCTCTCTCTCTCTCTCTTTTGGCCGAGCATATCCCCCTCCATCTGCCATTTCTTCTTCTTCTTCTCTTGCTTGCCAGCTCGCTGCCCTGTTCCGGCCGACTCACTGTTCCGACCATAACTTTTTTATCCGATCATCGATTGAGGTAAAACCACTGGCAATAGAATGCTTATCGTCTTGCCGTTCTAACAAGGTATTATGGATCCAAATCCACACAGCAGTTTGTCCTGTAGAGCCATTTGAAGAATCAAAGGTCAGGCTGGTCAGTTTTGAATCCGAGAGGTCCCAGCCGACCAGTCCGACCGTCCCACTATTCCGGACATATCTTCTTCGTCCGCTATTGGATCGAGGTAAAACTATCGCCAAATAAAATCTTATTATCTTATCTTTCTATAGACATATTATAAGCTCAATTTGACCTCGTAGATCTTCCCGTAGCTCGATTTGAGTGGACCAAGGTCAGGCGAGGTTAGATTCTGACCGGTTTTGGGAAAAGACCTGTTCCGGGGTCTTCCGGACTTCAAATTGCTTCAAATTTTCGGTGAGGTCTTCTACACTTATAGTATTAAAGTTGGATGAGATATGGTAAAATTTGGGATGAATTTGATAGAGTTTTGTCCCCAAATGGTTCTTGTGTTTGAAGGGCCAAAACTGACCGGCGGTAAGCTTGGAGGAACCGGTGCCGTTCTTGGACCATTTGACGTCGTCTTGAGCTCAAATTTTTGGTGAGGCTTTTCAACTCTTAGAACTACATGTTAGCAAGTAGGTTAGAGAATAAATGAAGGATTTGAGATAGTTTAAGGGCTGGTTATTTGAGGTTTACACAGAACCGAAAATCACCCGGTTCTATTCTGTGCAAACCGGTTTTGTGGGGCTGTTATTGATTGGTTTGGAGTCTCAAATTCATCAATGAGATATGCTAGGATGTTGAGGAATGTGTTAATGAGGTTTGTGATCCATGGATTGGTGGTTGGGTAAGAGAAAATTGACGATTTGATGGATTTCCATAGGTTGCATGGTGGATTTGATTTTGGGCTGCTTGGACCGAATTTTTGAGACTCTTGGGAGGAGAATTTGTGGTATAAAGCTTGAGGTAAGGGAACCTTAAAACTATGATAGGAAGATTGGACTCAATTGGGCGAGTCGGATAAATTTTTGGGTGATCCTTGAAGGGTTTTTAATGTGATTGTTCTTTGTGCGTCTTAGGACGGTATAGAGGATTTGAATGTGTGTCAATGTTTGTGTTTTTGAAATGACTACCATGTGTGAATGTCAATTGATCATCTTGCATGCCATAAGTGTATGATTTGTGCTTGAGTTGCACATTGCAATATATGTGTGAATTGAATTGAAACTTTGGCATGGTTGAGACATGGCAGTACCCTGAGGCGTATGAGACGCAGGGTGGTGTAAGGGATACCTTGAGGCGCTGAGGGGCGGGGTTGGAGTTGTATGGTACCTTGATGCGTATGAGACGTGGGGTTGAGAAGGCCATAGTCCTGATGCGTTGAAACGCGGGACGGGGTTGTGATGTGTCGACACTAGCCTGGAGTAACATTGAAACCTGATACGTTTACGCGGGTTGTCAATGACGGTCTGATGCGTTTACGCAGACCAAGCCTGAGGCGTTGTAAACGCGGGCATGAGAATGGGGCAATATGAAGGGTGGAAGTGGGATGTGGCATGGAGATTTGTGCGTGATCATCTAGATGTGTTATGACGCCATGATTGCATGCCTAACATCTGTGTGTTGTGTCGATAATTGAATGCCTTGCATGTTTATCTATGTGAAATGCTAGCATTTATGGATGCCTGAGTGGACTTCGGCCTAACCTAGGGTTAGGATCCACCTTACTGAGATGTATATCTCACCCCGTTGGGGATTAACATTTTCTTCAGGTTCCAGGCGATGGAGCATCAGTAAGTTCAACGATTGGCATTTGTGAGAATAATAAGTGAATGAGTACAAGATATTCTGTGAACTTAGGGATTGTATTCTATTTTGTAAGTGTAAAATGGAACCACTACTATTTGTCCCTAGTCATTTGTTTTATTGAGTGGAGAGTAGATGACTGAAGCTTCCGCTTGTAATTGGATTATGAGTATTGTAGGCCGAAAGATCTTGGAAGACTTTCATAAAGGAACGGCTTGGTGGGATGTTCGCGCGCTCGCTGGGTTCGGGGCGTGACAAAATCACAAATTGATTTTTTTTAGATCTTTTGATATATACACAATGGTCTTTTTCAATTGTCACAAAATCATATGCTGCTAAGACATCGTGAAAAAACGTATATATCAATGTATCACAGATTGCTCATGGCCATATTCTTGGCCTTCATTCACAACTCCTGCGGGTTGTTCCACATAGGTTTCTTCTATAAATTCTCCATTGAGAATCGCAGTCTTTACACCCTTGAAGTAATTCAAGATCCATACTCATCACTATTACCAGAATAAGTTGAATTGAGTATTATGTTTCACCATAAGGCGAGCCTCACATTTCTCAAACAAGCCATTAGCTTTACGCTTTCTTTTGAGAACACACATGCTCCCAATGACTTTGTGTCCATTCGAAAGACCAATCAATTGCCAAAACTTCGTTTGATCTTATTAACTCCATCTCTTTTTCCATTGCGTGTATCCACTTTTCCTTATCAAGGTTGTCACG
Organism: Rhodomyrtus tomentosa; assembly: GCA_028455895.1. NCBI lineage: Eukaryota > Viridiplantae > Streptophyta > Magnoliopsida > Myrtales > Myrtaceae > Rhodomyrtus > Rhodomyrtus tomentosa. The sequence continues at coordinate 37,395,740 of JAPCWY010000003.1, read as the reverse complement.
CCCCGAACCCGTCAAGCGCGTGAACATCCCTGCAAGCAAATAACACATCTCTCGTGGTCCCAAGATCCATGAACAAGTGGAGAGATAATATATAAACATAAGCATGCAGAAGCGATACTTAAATAATCCCCGTACAAATATAAGTTAAGTGGGACCTGGATAGCATGACAACTGTCATATATCATAACATATGGTTCGTACAAATGCCGGCTACTACAATCCACTAACAAACTGGGCGACGGGGTAGTACACAAAATGAGTCCCTCATGACATCCAAAAAGGACAAGGTCGGGTCGCCTCCAAAAAGCTCAAGTCAATGAACTGGCGTCCTAAGATGAACTGCTGGTATCCTCGGCATCCCCCATCGGCTTGTACTCGGAGAAGGTCTCGGATGGGACCTCGATAGAATCCTCCTTGGTCGCTTCATGTTACGGCTCCGCCAGGCCCTCCTCAGTCGCCTCCAAGACTATGACCTCGTCCTCCTCGACGGTAAAGTCCAGCATCGGGGTCTTCTCTGGCCCGTTCCTAGAACCAACTACGAACCCCTCCGGTAACTCCTGCTCCCCAGCAGTCTGACACCAAGCAGGGATAACTCCCTTGGGTATCTCGTGGGGCTTCAGCGGCCCAACCTGTTCGTCCCTGACCCTCTTAAACCACGCCTCGAACCTATGAGGCTTCCAACATGGCTACTCTCATCGACCCATGCAACGGTACATTTCCTCACGTAAATGTTCCCTTGACTATCTGGGAACTCATCAAAATACGCCGTTATTTCCTTAGGATCCCCAAAACGTATAGGCTGCATATCTAAGGCTTAGGATCTGTAAAAATAAGGGTCCCCAAAGGGGTGAAATACTCATCTCAATAAAAGAATCATAACCCTAGGTCAGGTCGACCGTCCACTCAGGCAGTCGTACACCCCAATCATTCCAAATTCATAAACACATAGGCATATCATACACAAATCAATGAAACAACAGCATACATATGATAGGCATGCAATGATGACCTCATGTCACACTCATTATCATGCACACCCGTCCTGCCACTTCACCACATCCACCTCTTCTTGCCTGCCTCAATCTCCAGCCCACGATCTCGTCCAATCAGGCTTGGTCCGCGTAAACACATCAGGCCGTCATTGGCAATCCGCGTAAACGCATCAGGTTCCGATGAATCTCCAGGTCAATCTCATTATCTCACACCTCCGTCCAGCGAATACTTCGAATCAGAACCGTGGCCATCTCAACCCCGCGATCTTGGCGCATCTAGGTACCACACAACATCAACTCCACCCCGCGATCTCATCGCATCAGGGTATCCACCTCCAGCCCCGCGTCTCATATGCCTCAGGGCCTCGCCATGTCATGTTCATGCCGTAATTTTAATTCAATTTCACAAATCAAATAACAGGTGCAACTCATGCACAGTTCGAATACTCATGGCATGCTAGGCAATCAAATGACACATACATGACGAATAATTTCAAGCATAAACAATAACATACATAATCCCCCTATAGCCACTTAGAGCATACCAAGAACTATCCCTTTGGAAACTCTTCATAAATCGATCAATTTCAACCTCGACTCACCCAAATGATTCCAATCTCCCTATCCTAAGTTTAGAATTCCCTTACCTTGCGTTTAATATCACAATAATTCCTTCTTGCAAGCCTTGAAGTCTCGGCCAAACCAACTCAAGGGTTAATTCACCGTGCACCTAGAATATTCAATCAATTCGTCAATTTTCCATAACCAATTCCTCAATCCATGAACCCCAATCATCCATAACTTAATCTTCATCATCTTAACATGTCTTAATCATCAATTTGAGACTCATAACTATTTGTTCTTGCACCCACCAGAAATGATTTTTCATAGAACCGAACCGGCTCATTTTGGTTCTGTGCAAACCGTGCACTTCCAGCGCTAAATCTTCATCAAATCCTTCATCTACTCACTATCCTACCTCTTAACATGTCTATCTTGAGGCTTACCGAGGGTTCGAAGTCGATTGGTCGTCAGAAACTTTTCAGACGTCGCTGGTTCTTCCCAAGTCAAAATCCGGCAATTTCTGTGCAAGGTTTACAAGACCGGTTCATGGTCAAAACTTCATCAAATTGAGCCTCAATTTTTATCACAGATTTCGACATATGTCTATTAGATCTTCACAAAATTTGACTCCAAAAATCTAAGATTTTGGCCTTCAAAAGGAGTAGAAACCGGACCTACCTCAGGTTGGAGTGGAATCTATCGGCTTACAGGGAAAATGCTTGCTTGGGACTCCTCGGTGCTCCAAATGCCGTGATTCTTGTTCGAGGATGTAGGCAAGATGTAAATCTACGTTGATGTGAATGGCCGGCGGTTGGATGGTGGCCGAAAAGTGGCGTCGGAACGGCCGTACTGCGGCTCCAGTTCTGGTCGGCGATCGATAAATTGAAGGAAGAAAAAGAAGGAAGTTTCGGGAGTTTGAGGGGGAGCTTTGGCCGGTCAAGTGAGGTGGGAAGAGAGAGAATTTGCTATATACAAACTTGGTCAAAGAGGGGTTGAATGTTAGGTAGAAAAAGTTGGACATGACCACACCTCTTGAACTTGTGACACATGTCTTCTTGTCTTCCCAATGTGATCCAATGACCCTCATTTCTTCTTGAATTTCGGTAGCCTAGAGGAGATTTAATGTCCAAAATTCTCTTCTTCAATTGCTTAGGCAAGATTCTAGACTTGAGGGGCAAAACGGTCATTTTACTCCTGACGTTCAGAACGTCATTTTTCTCGTTCCAAAATTCTTCGATAGGGCAATGACCAATCCGAATAACGTTAGAATTCTTGATTTTACATTTCAAATCTTTCAAGACTCGTTTCTGATGGTTTCCTCTATCAGACGTGGTTCCAATCTATCTCGAACCGACGGGCGGCTTTTGCAGACAACATGCGTATCGACCTCGTGATTCATATCACGTTTAGGGCTCATCAATTCATGGCGGCTTTGGTTGTCATGTAATTGCGAGGGTTTATCGCTAGTCCCTATGGTCTCGATCGTCATGGTCCGATTTAGGAAAATTTTGCAAATCATACGTTGTTAAGCGGCATCATCCGCGCTCCAATCGTATGACACTCGCAAGGCAATCCTTAATCGTTCTTAGATCGGCATCTTGGTGGTTCTAAATATCCTCTCGACAATCCTTATGGTCAAAGCGTCATTTCCTATCTGAGTTGCCTAGGTCCACGTACCTCGTCTCGCGTTAACCTTTCCCTCTTGGTCAGCCTACTCAAATTGATCAGATTTGAGCGAAATACGATTGAAACACATCGTTTGATATATATAAACTTCTCATTAATGAGTCTGAAATTGACTAGAAATCAGAATGTCACAACTCTTCCCCACTTACAAAAATTTCGTCACCGAAACTTACATTACACTTAATCACTCAAATAAATGGGGATGTTGTCGCCTCATCATCTCTTCATTCTCCCACGTGGCACCTTCAGTTCCATGGTGCTCCCATATTACCTTGACCAGTGAAATCTTCTTATTCCTAAGGATTTGCTCCTTCCGGTCTTCGACCTTATTGGCTTCTCCACGTACGACACTTTGTCGTCCACTTCTATGGTTTCGTAATCCAGAACATGTGTTGGATCCTGTTCATACTTTCGCAGCATCGACACATGAAACACATTATGCATTTGGGATAGACTGGGCGGCAGGGCAAGCCTATAGGCTAAAGTTTCAATCCTCTCTAGTATCTCGAATGGGCCTACATACCTTGGGCTCAGCTTCCCCTTCTTTCCAAAACGCGATAGTCCTCTCATTGGTGACATCTTGAGGAAGACGTGATCGCCCACTTGAAATTCCAAGGGCTTGCGTCGCTTATCTGCGTAGCTTTTCTGACGACTCTGTGTCATCCTCAGTCTATCCCAAATTATCTTCACTGCTTCCACCGATTACTCTATCAATTCTAGGCCCATGATACTTCTTTCTCCAACCTCATCCCAGCAAATCGGGGTTCTGCAGGCTTGTCCATAAAGTGCCTCAAATGGTGCCATCTAGATACTCTGTTGGTAGCTATTGTTATACGCAAACTCTACCAAATGTAACTGCTATTCCCATCCTCCTTTGAAATCTATGACGCATGCTCTCAGCATATCCTCAAGTGTCTATATCGTCCTTTTCGACTGTCCATCCGTCTATGGATGGTAGGCTGTACTAAACTACAATCGAGTGCCCATGGCTTCTTGCAGACTCTTCTAAAAATTTGCCATGAACTTCGGATCTCTATCCAAAGTAATCGTCACTGGCACTCCATGTAACCTCACTATTTGTCTCATGTACAGCTCTGCATACTTATCCATAGTGAAGTTTTTTCGCACAGGGATGAAATGTGCGGACTTGGTCAATCTGTCTACGACTACCCATATAGAGTCGTGACCTCTTTGGCTCCTTGGGAGTCCTATCACAAAATCCATAGTCACATGCTCCCACTTCTATTCGGGTATCTCCAGTGGCTGTAACAGTCCTCCAAGCTTACAGTGTTGCGCTTTCACTTGCTGGCACGTCAAAATTTAGCCACGTATTTTGCTACGTCCACCTTCATCTCGTTCCACCAATAGTGTTGTCGCAGGTTCTGGTACATTTTCGTACTTCTAGAGTGGATGCTATAATTGCTCCTGCGAGCCTCTGATAAAATACTTTCCCTGAGTTCTTCATCCTTTGGCACACATAATCGTCCTCGAAACTTTAGGATTCCGTCCTCAGACACTTGATATTCCGGCTTTCTCTTCGTCACATCCATCTCAAGGATCTTCTGAATCTCTAGGTCTGTAGACTGTAATGCCTTTATCTCCTCTTGGACCTTAAGTTCCACCCTCAATGTAGCTATCAGATGGGACAACTGATATACTTCTAATCTGAACTCAGAGTCTCTCAAATTTTCTATTATCGACCAACTTTTCACCAGCAGACATGCGATGCTTGACTTCCGACTCAGTGCATCTGCTACTCTATTTGCTTTCCTAAGATGATATAATATCTCACAATCATAGTCCTTGAGCAGTTCCATCCACCTACGCTGCCTCATGTTCAGTTCCTTCTGGGAAAATAGGTGCTTTAAACTTTGGTGGTCGATATAGATCTGAAACTTCTTGCCACAGAGGTAATGTCTCTAAATCTTTAGGGCAAATATAATCGCCGCTAACTCCAGGTCATGAGTTGGGTAATTCATCTCGTGTGGCCTCAGCTGCCTGGATGTGTAGGCTACTACCCTTCCATGCTGCATCAATACACAGCCCAATCCTTTCAACAAAGCATTGCTGTATATTTCATATCCTCTTGGTCCTGATGGAATTGTCAGCACTGGCACGGTAGTTAGTCTATGCTTGAGCTCTTGGAAACTCTTCTTACATTTATCAATCCATTCAAACCTCGTTTCCTTCTTCGTCAACTACATCAGTGGGATAGCTATGGATGAGAATTTCTCCAAAAAACACCTGTAGTATCCTGCCAATCCCAAGAAACTTTTGACTTCAAAAACCGTTGTAGGTCTAGGCCAATTGGTTACAACCTCGATCTTCGTAGGATTTACTGCAATCCCTTCACCAGACACCACATGAGCAAGAAATGCTACCCTATTCAGCCAAAATTCATACTTACTTAGCTTTGTATAGAGCCTATGCTCCCTCAGCGTCTGTAGTACAATTCTCAAGTGCTCCTCATGTTCAGCACCATTCCTTGAATAAATCAAAATGTTGTCAATGAAGACTATAACGAATCTATCTAGAAACTCCTTAAATACTCTATGCATTAGGTTCATGAATGCAGCTGGAGTGTTAGTCAGTGTTAACGGCATCACCGTAAATTCATAATGACCATACCTCGTCTTGAAAGCAGTCTTAGGTATGTCTTCCTTCTTGATCCTCAACTGGTGATACCCAAACCTTAGGTCAATCTTTGAAAACACCGTTGCTTCTTGCAACTGATCAAAAAGATCATCAATTCTTGGCAGCGGATACTTGTTCTTCACTAACACTTGGTTCAGCTATCGATAGTCAATGCATAGACGCAAAGACCCATCCTTCTTCCTTACGAATAGCACTGGCGCTCCCCACTTTAAAGCACTAGGTCAGATAAATCCTTTATCCAGCAGTTCCTGCATCTGCACCTTTAACTCTTTCAGTTCTGACAAGAACATCTTGTAAGGTGCTTTTAAAATTGGCTCCTTTCCAGGGGCTAACTCAATTACAAATTCTATCTCCCGCTCCTGTAGCAACCCTGGATACTCTTGGGGAAACACATAAGGAAATTCACGTACTACCGGGATATTCTCTAACTTTGGCTCTTCGGTAGTCGTGTCCATTACTGCCGCCAGGTATGCCTGACACCCTTCGGTCATCAACTTAATTACTTCTAAAGATGAGATTAAGGGAATCGAGATTCCTCCTTGACTTCCCACCAATTCAAAGCTAGGGCGATCTCTCGAATAAAATCAGATTATTTTACTTTCACAGTCCGTTACTGCCCCCTGCTTACCCAACCAATCCGTTCCTATATTACATCAAAATCAAACATGGGTAATACAGCTAGGTCGATACTCTCTTTACTTCCCCCCATCACAATCTCACAACCAGCACAACCCAATGAAACTATTATGTTGTCCTTTAAGGGAGTGGCAGCATGCAGAATCATGCTCAACGGTTCCAATTTCATGCCGACTAATTCAGCAAATTGTGCAAACACAAATGAATACGTGGCACCATGGTCAAACAATGCATATGCAGCTTGGTTGCACAAGTAGACCCCACCTGTGACCACTCCTAGCGCTTTCTCCGCCTCTTTACGGGCTACTACATACACTCTGCCCTATACCGGTGGTCTGCTCTACTCAATCTGAGGCATTACAGTCGACGATCCCGCTTGCGGCCTTTGTCCTTGTGGTCGAGTTACCGGAGCTTGGTTTGGATACACCCTCATCTGATGGCCCAGTTAACCACACTTGAAACAAACTCTTGTCCTTACTGGGCACGGTTCATTTCCATGCATTCTTCCACAAAGTTTGCAGTTTCAGTTCGCAGGATTTGGCGGCTTCACGATATTTTTCCGCACTGGAGGCACAAAGCGCCTATTACCCGTCATCGGCCTCTTGCCCATCTTGCGGTTATCTCTAAAAGACGTGAATTGCGATCCAGTGGCGATGTTCCTCTCCTTCAAGTCTCTTTTAATCATTTCGCCCCGCTCGTATATTTCCTTATACGTCCTCAAATTCAAAGCCATCATCTAACTACGGAGCTCGGGCCTCAAACCATCTCTAAACCTTCTCGCTTTCTCCTGAGGGTCCTCCATAGATCGAGGTGCATACCCCGAAAGTCTCGTGAATTCGACTTCGTACTGATCTATTGTCATCTGGCTCTGGCATAACTACAGGAACTCCACCTGCTTCCTTTCCCTGACTGTCTCCGAGAAATGTTTATCATTAAAGGCCGTCTTAAAAACATTCCAATTTAAGGTTGTTCCATTAGGGAAGACTCCGTCGTTGGTGGTAGCCCACCAGTCAATCGCTATACCCTTCAGTTGGTACATAGCTAACAATACCTTCTCTTCATCTGTACACCTCAGTACTCCGAAGGCATTCTCTAGCTTTTCAATCCATCTGAGCGCTAGCTCAAGATCTCCAACCCCATCAAACTTTATCGGTTTCAGCTTCATAAATTGCTCAACTAGCTGGCCCATCTGTCTGGCCACGACGATCTCGTCTTAGGTGTTTATAGCTTCGTTGCTCTGATTTGGCTCACCCTGACTTCCATTCCCGCCATTGTTGCCGTTGTTGGCATTGACGGCCGCTATGGCAGCTTCTACTGCCTGGGCAATAACAGCGTCTCGATCCTGGGCCTGTCTATCGATCATGTCGCCGATTCTTTCCAATGCTCTTAGCACGCCATCCATCCTTGGATCTTCAACGACAGGTGGCCTCGAGCTAGAAGCTCCGCCTCTTGGTCTTCCAGCCCTTCTAGGTGGGTTACTCATCTTTGTCTCTTTCTACTGAACTTGATCCACCACAAGTTCAGCGAGGAGTTAGTAACTTACTCAATCATTCAAATCCAGAGCTACTAACTAACCCTTAATAGAAATAGTTACAGTCCAACGGTACTCCATACCACAGACTCCAAAAACATTTCAATAAATAGCCCATGGCCATTTCTTAGTTCCATTCACTTCAGTGGTTCACTAAAATCAATCATTTTCATTCCTCAAACAACCAAGGTCTAGAAATGACCTTCAATCCTAAGCAAAGAACTTAATCCTTATACATTTCCACAACCCTACTAGGGTCCATTGTCAACCTTAAGTACTAGGTCACAAGCTATACACCCCATGCCTTATCTTAACCAGTCTCCTAAGGTCTCGCTATCCGTCCTTATCCCAACTTAATCCTCCTTATTACTCCAGTCCTCAACCAACTTTGGTTCAAGCTGACCTTGCTCTGATACCAATTAAACGGGGATGTCAAGCCCCGAACCCGTCGAGCGTACGAACATCCCTGCAAGCAAATAACACATTTCTCGTGGTCCCAAGATCCACGGACAAGTCGAGAGATAATATATAAACATAAGCATCGAAAGCGATACTTAAATAATCCTCGTACAAATATAAGTTAAGTGGGACCTGGATAGCATAACAACTATCATATATCATAACATATGGTTCGTACAAATGCTAGCTACTACAATCCACTAACAAATTGGGCGACAGGGTAGTACACAAAATGAGTCCCTCATGACATCCAAAAAGGGCAAGGTCGGGTCACCTCCAAAAAGCTCAAGTCAAAGAACTGGAGTCCTAAGATGAACTGCTGGAATCCTCGGTATCCTCGGCATCCTCCGTCGGCTCGTACTCGGAGAAGGTCTCGGATGGGACCTCGATAGAATCCTCCATGGTCGCGTCATGTGAAAGCTCTATCAGGTCCTCCTCGGTCGCCTTCAAGACTATGACCTTGTCCTCCTCGATGGTAAAGTCTAGCATCGGGGTCTTCTCTGGCCCGTTTCTAGAACTAACTATGGACCCCTCTGATAACTCCTGCTCCCCAGCAGTCTGACACCAAGCAAAGATAACACCTTGGGGTATCTCTTGGGGCTTCAGCGGCCCAACCTGCTCGTCCTCGAGCCTCTTAAACCACGCCTCGACCCTATAAGGCTTCCAATCTGGGCTACCCTCATCGACCCATACAACCGTGCATTTCCTCACGTAAACGTTTCCCTGACTATCCGGAACTCAACAAAATACGTCATCATTTCCTTGGGATCCCTAAAACGTATAGGTCACATATCTAAGGCTTAGGATTTGTAAAAATAAGGGTCCTCAAAGGGGTGAGATACTCATCTCAATAAAAGAATTCTAACCCTAGGTCAGGTCGACCGTCCACTCAAGCAGTCGTACACCCCAATCATTCCAAATTCATAAACATACAGGCATATCAGACACAAATCAATGAAACAACAGCATACAGATGATAGGCATGCAATGATGACCTCATGTCACACTCATGATCATGCACACCTGTCATGCCACTTCACCATATCCACCTCTTCCTGCCTGCCTCAATCTCCAGCCTACGATCTCGTCGCATCAGGCTCGGTCCGCATAAACGCATCAGTCCGTCATTGGCAACATGTGTAAACGCATCAGGTTATGATGAATCTCCAGACCAATCTCATCATCTCACACTCCATCCTGCAAATAGTTCGCATCAGGACCGTGACCATCTCAACCCCGCGATCTTGTCGCACCAGGGTGCCACACAACATCAACTCCACCCCGCGATCTCGTCGCATCAGGGTATCTACCTGCCGCCCCGCGTCTCATACGCCTTAGGGCCTCACCATGTCATGCTCATGCCATGATTTTAATTTAATTTCACAAATCAAACAACAGGTGCAACTCATGCACAATTCGAATACTCATGGCATGCAAGGCAATCAAATGACACATATACATGGTGAATAATTTCAAGCATAAATAATAACATACATAATCCCCCTATAGCCACTTAGGGCATACCAAGAACTATCCCTTTGGAAACTCTTCATAAATCGATCAATTTCAACCTCGACTCACCCAATTGAGTCCAATCTCCCTATCGTAAGTTTAGAATTTCCTTACCTTGCATTTAATATCACAATAATTCCTTCTTGCAATCCTTGAAGTCTCGGCCAAACCAACTCAAGGGTTAATTCGTCGCGCACCTAGAATATTCAATCAATCCGTCAATTTTCCACACCCAATTCCTCAATCCATGAACCCCCAATCATCCATAACTTAATCCTCATCATCTTAACATGTCTTAATCATCAATTTGGGACTCATAATCATCTTTTCTTGCACCCACCAGAACCGGTTTTGCACAGAACCGAATCGATTCATTTCGTTTCTGTGCAAACCGTGCACTTTCGGCCCTAAATCTTCATCAAATCCTTCATCTACTCACTATCCTACCTCTTAACATGTCTATCTAAGGTTTCTTGAGGCTTACCAAGGGTTTGAAGTCGATTGGTCACCGGAAACTTGTCGGACGTCGCTGGTTCTTCCCAAGTCAGAATCTGGCAATTTCTGTGCAAGGTTTACAAGACCGGTTCATGGTCAAAACTTCATCAAAATGAGCCCCAATTTTTATCACAGATTCCTACACATGTCTACTAGATCTCCACAAAATTTGACTCCAAAAATCTAAGATTTCGGCCTTCAAAAGGACTAGAATCTAGACCTACCTCAGGTTGAAGCGAAATCTGTCGGCTTTTAGGAAAATATTTGCTCGGGACTCCTCGGTGCTCCAAATGCCATGATTCTTGTTTGAGGATGTCGGCAAGATGTAAATCTACGTTGATGTGATCGACCGGTGATCGAATGGTGGTCGAAAAGTGTCGTTGGAACGCCGTACAGCGGCTTCAATTCTGGTCGGCGATCGGCAAATTGGAGGAAGAAGAAGGAAGTTTCGAGAGTTTGAGGGGGACCTTTGACCGGTAAAGTGAGGTGGGAAGAGAGAGAATTTTCTATACACAAACTTGGTCAAAGAGGGGTTGAATGTTAGGTAGAAAAAGTTGGACATGACCACACCTCTTGATCTTGTGATACATGTCTTCTTGTCTTCCCAATGTGATCCAATGGCCCTCATTTCTTCTTGAATTTCGGCAGCCTTGAGGGGGTTTAATGTCCAAAATGCCCTTCTTTAATTGCTTGGGCAAGGTTCTAGATTTGAGGGGCAAAACGGTCATTTTACCCTCGACGTTCAGAACATCGTTTTTCTCGTTCCAGAATTCTTCGATAGGGCGACGGCCAATCCGAATAACGTTGGAATTCTTGATTTTCCATTTTCAATCTTTCATGACTCGTTTATGATGGTTTCCTCTATCAGACGTGGTTTCAGCCTATCTCGAACCGACAGGCGACTTTTGCAGACATTACGCGTATTGACCCCGTGATTCATATCGCATTTAGGGCTCGTCAATTCATGGCGGCTTTGGTTGTCATGTAATTGCGAGTGTTTATCGTTAGTCCCTATGGTCTCGATCGTCACGGTCTGATTTAGGAAAATTTTGCAAATCATACGTTGGTTAAGTGGCATCACCCGCACTCCATTCGTATGACACTCGCAAGGCAATTCTTAATCGTTCTTAAATCGGCCTCTTCGTGGTTATAAATATCCCCTCGACAATCCTTATGGTCAAAGCGTCATTTCTTATCCGAGTCGCCTAGGTCTACGTACCTCGTCTCACATTAGCCTTTCCCTCTTGGTCAACCTACTCAAATTGATCAGATTTGAGTGAAATATGACTGAAACACATCGTTTGATATATATAAACTTCTCATTACTGAGTCTGAAATTGACTGAAATTCAGAATATCACAATGGTAAATTGGAGCCTTATTTTATACTCATTGACTTATTCTCTTCTTGTGGAGCAACCATGAAAGCTTACACATAGTACATCATTCACCATTACGCTCCTACTCGGATTAGACAATGACGACATCTTTTACACAACAAGTGATTGCAATTAAGACTAATACGAAACAAATCCCCACTTCTCACATTGCTTCCACTTGGATAAGATGTCTGGAAAAATCATTGCCACTATCCTAGAAGTCAAACAGAGAATATATATAAGTTTCTTGCCCTTTTTCGGAAATTTATCCTCTAAGAATGTGACATCTCGTGATTCAAATTCAATTACACTTCCCACTTTCTTGCTTACCTATAGTACTTACCTTTTCTAGTGCTCTTAGTATTTCACGAAAATATTCTTTTTACCTCTAATGTCCAATTTCCTATGCTTGCGGGAGAACATGTGTGTATAGGAAGCATTTCAAGGTCTGAGAAAAACTCAAATCTCATTCCCGACCTACCCACAACTCATATGGGAAAGATGTGACTGATTTATAAGATACACAGCTAAGTATCTAGACAGCCATCAACAAAAATATCACCACGAAAGATGATATGCATAATAGCATATGCTATCACTGACTTAACCATTTCTATTATGATTTGTTTCTTCTCTCTGCTACTACATTCTGCAGAGGAATTGCTGGAATAATCAACTATCCTTCTATTCCTTTTTCATCACATAAATATCTGAACTAATTAAATAGATTTTCTCAACCTCAATCAAATATATATTTTTTTTAAATTAAAAGCTCAAAATAAAAAAAAAATCTTAAAGCAACTTATGCCTTAAATTTATGAAAAATCATAAAAACAACAAATTCAAATCAAGTGTAATCATACAAATGTGATGAAATAAACAGAATCATGCCTTGCATCACATTTGTCTAAATGGATTAACAGCAAAGGAAACTCAGCTCTTGTTCCTTTCTCAAATGGTTTCCTCATTTTTTTTAGGCAATGCCCATAAATAGGCGACATATTCAATAATGTCCAACAAGCCCTATTTGGCTTATGTAAATATCCTATTCGCCTATATGACCCAATATAGCATGCCACATATTATCATTACAAAGATGAAAATGAGGAATAACATTATATTATTGTACTCAACAATATGCATAATGAAACCATCTAGAATTATAATAACTTGTTCCCAACGACAAGTCATCAACATCTTTATGAAAGTTCAAATTGAAATCAAGTTTAACCAAACTAACACGGAAACTAAATTTCGTCGTGTTTTGGAGCATATAATGGTTAGTAAGAACAAGGTGCGACCATCGCACATATTCAATTGGTAGGTGCCAATTATTTTAATTTTCACTAAGAAAATATTTCTTACATTTATTAAATTTGCTCAATGTGAAACTTATTAAAATTTCACAACTATATGATCTGTAGCCCTTAGATTTACAATTCACAAAGGATAAAATTCAGTTGTCAAAACTGAAGTACAGACATACATTACTTTTAAGTATACAAAGGGATTCTAACTTTTTTAACTCATCATAACTGTGAGCAAAGTGACCCTTTTTGCCACAGTTAGAACACTTCACTTTTGAAATATTTTCTCAAAAGGACGATTTCCTTTCTTATGTCGGTTAAACTTAGAAATTTATCATGAAATACCTATTTCTTTGTTCTTTCCACTTCTTAAATCCACCTTGACGCTTATATCTAGAGCACAAAACTCATTAGAACTAGAATCAGCATTAACAAATGTTGATTTTAGGTTTTGCCACCAGAAGACAATCCATCTCTTGTTTAAAGCATCGTATAAAAAAAATCTTTACTTATAATGTGGATCTAGTGGATTTTCATATGCACAAAGCTATGAAATAAAGAATTGACTACTGCTTGCACTTTCTATTTCTTAGTCAACATAGGGCATGCATCTCACGGTGCACTTATTTGTTTGACACATGCCACGAAGGCCATTTAATATTATGCCCATAAGGTATTATCTGGCATCAAACCTTATAGTGATTTGTCTCAAATTAGAGACCAATGTCTAACCAAACTTAGTTTGTTAATAGCTCACACTTGACTTTAGAATTTCAAAAAAAAAAAATGCTTGAACTCATGCATAAAATATATGTGTGTGTGTGTGTGTGTCTCAGCAACATAATGCGAGCAATAGAGTTCATTTATTTCGTGCAGCAAGTGTCTCTTTGTACTTTCTTGACAATGCAGTAATTTCATCTTCATATTCTTCCATCATTAGATGAAGAGCTCATAGTGCATCTTGCTCTTTTAGCACATATTGGATCACATTCCAATTTTCATAATTTTGTCATCTAATTTCTCACTTTATTCAGGCTTAGCTACGATATCCTAGTAAGCTAAAGCCATTGTGTCTGAACACAAGGTTCAATAGACAAGTGCTCACGAATTATCGATGCCTATGCATTTTTGCATCTATTTTGCACTAACTAATTATATTTACGAATAATTTCACATAAGGTCTCAAAGTCGAAAGTTCACTATGTTCCCAATCATCGTCTGAGAATCCTCGTTTGAAATTATCATGAACATAATTATTTGTGTAAAATTAAGTTCATGAAGTTACTAAAACTTTTAGAACTCCCCACTTATCCATATACCACCAAGGCATTACATAATAATAAAAATTCTCATACCATTCATAGCTAAATATTTCATATAACATGAAAGATAATATTTACATCTATAGACATACATCAATAAGATGCAAAATTTCAGTACAACAATATCATGTGATATAATGTATGCCAAGAATGGGAAATGATTCAATGAACTCTTTAGAGAACTTCTTGACCCTAGAAGGCGTCCCTATAGTGGCTCTTGGAAAACTCTCTGGTCTCAGCCAAGGAAACAAATCTGTTCGCCAAGGTGCATTCTGTCTATGCCAGGGCGCATTCTGTCTACACTAGGACCCATTCATAGCAATGGTCGATGTCTTCCTTGCCCCGACCTTTAAGAAGTCTATCATGAATCTTATTCCAAGTTCCTTATAAGAATAGTTGCAGGCATCTTTCCATAAACGGTCCAAGACCTCATGCCAATCAGGAAGAGTGATTTTTAAGGCAACAACCCTCAAATAGTCTGGCATTACAAAACCATTACAAATGATTTCTAATATCATTTTGTTCATCATTATGATGTGAGTCATCATGTCAACTCTTCCATCCCATCGATAAAGTGCCAGCTCATTCCTCAGCTTTAGGAGTCTCTCATGTTCTTCGTTTGTCCATGGGAATATTGAGGTTCGCACAATACTTTGTTCCATAGTTCCTGCAACAAATACAAAACAATAAAAGGGTTACACATATTCCATAGTGCATAAAATGGTAAAATAAATATACCACATTGTAGGAAATTTCAATACGAACACATCGACACCAAAATCACCTCAATCGAACTCCCCACGTGCCCATACGCACCATCAAAAGCCTCGGTGCGTGGGCTTCATGATCCGTGTGACATCTTAATTTCCAGTCATTTTCAAACTCATTAATCTGAAATGAGTCTTGAAAATTAAAAATGGAGAATCAAGAATTCCAACATCACATTCGGATTGGCCGTCACCCTATCGAAGGTTATTGGGATGAGAAAAAATGATGTTCTGAACGTTGGGGGTAAAATTACTCTTTTGCCCCTCAAGCTTAAACCTTGCCCATACAATTGAAGAAGGGCATTTTGGTCTTTATCCCTACCCCATAAGCTGCCGAAAACAAGAAGAGATGGTGTCCATTAGATCAAGTTGATTGAAACTTAGGACAAGTGTCACAAGATCAAGTAAGGAAGGGTCATGTCTAACTTTATACACCTACCATTCAAACCATTGACCATAAGAGTTGAATATAAGATTTTCCACTCTCTCTCTTCTCTCTTGACCGGCCATACAACCCTCATTTCCTCTTCTTCTTCCTTCTTCTTCTTCGACTTGACCGAAGACAAATTCTGGACCTCCCGTTCGTTGCCGTCGACGACCTCTTCCGGCCACCACCTAGACTCCAGCCGGCCATACCAACGTAGCCCTATGTCTTGCCGACCTCTTCAAAGTGGAAGCACGGAGATTGGACCTCCAAAGAGCTCCGGCCAAGTGTTTTTCCGAGAGCCGACGGAATCTGCTCCAGCCTGAAGTAGGTCTGGTTTCTGAACCTTTTGGAGCTAAAATTGTTGGGCTTTTGAGGTAAATTTTTATGGAGATATAGTAAACATGTGTATGAATCTGTGATAAAAAGTTGAGAGTGATTTGAAGAAGTACTGACCTCGAAATGGTCTGTAAATCTTGGACAGAAAACTGCCGGTACTGACCTTGGAGGATTTGGCGACTTTGGATGAGTTTTCGGCGACCAATCGACCTCAAACTCACGGTGAGCCTTCATAACCCTTAGATAGACATGTTAAGAGGTAGAATGAGAATTAAATGATGGATTTATAGTTGGTTTACGGCTGATTGTGCTCAATTTGCACAAAATCAGGAAGAACCAATTCGGTTCTGTGTAAGGCCAGGGCTGTGGGGGCTGTTGATATTGGATTTTGAGTCTCAAATTGACGTTTAAGACATGTTTAGATGATGAGGGTAAGGTTTTGGATGATTGGGGTTCATGGATTGGGGAATTCAGTATGGAAAATTGATGAATCGATTGAAATTCCTAGGTTACGCGGTGAATTGAGCCTTAGACTCTTAGAGTCGAAAGTTATGGGGGGATTCAAGATGAAGTTTGTTTAATCAAACGCAAGGTAAGGAAATTCCTAATCTTATGCCAGGAAGATTGGGCTCAATTGGGTGAGTCGATAAAAGATTTAGTTAGTCCATGAGTAATTCCAAGGTAGTTGGTTATGGTATGTGTTCTTGAATGATTTGGAGGATTTGAAGGCTTATTAATGCTTGAGTTTAAATCATATGCCATGTCGAATGTCATTGATCATCGACATGCCATGAGAATTCAAATTGTGCATGAGTTGCATCTGTTGTTTTATCTATGAGTGGAATTGAGGAGCATAGCTCGAACATGACATGGTAAGGCCTTGAGGTATATAAGACACGGGGTGGGAGGTGGATACCCTGATACGATGTAACCGCGGGATCGAGTTGAGGTTGTGTGGCACCTTGATGCGAACTATTCGCGGGGTTGAATTGGCCATGGTCCTGATGAGAACTATTCGCGGGACAGAGAAATGAGGTGATGATATTGGCCTAGAGAATCATTAGAACCTGATGCATTTACGCGGGTTGCCAGTGGTGCCTTGATGCGATCTAATCGCAGGGTTATGATGGCCACGGTCCTGATGCAAACTATTCGCGGGACGGAGGAATGAGGTGATGATATTGACCTGGAGAATCATTGGAACCTGATGCGTTTGCGCGGGTTGCCAGCGGTGCCCTGATGCGATCTAATCGCGGGGTTCTGATGGCCACGGTCCTGATGCGAACTATTCGCAGGACGGAGGAATGAGGTGATGATATTGGCCTGGAGAATCATTGGAATCTGATGCGTTTATGCGGGTTGCCAGTGGTGCCCTGATGCAATCTAATTGCGGGGTTACGGTGGTCACGATCCTGATGCGATTTAATCGCGGGACGGAGATATGAGGCGTTAGTACCAGCCTGGAGAATCATTGGAACCTGATGCGTTTACGTGGGTTGTCAATGATAGTCTAATACGTTTATGCGGATGGAGCCTGATGCGATCTAATCGCGGGCATGAGAATGAGGCAAGGGGGAAAGGATCATTGTGGCGAGGCGGCAGGACGAGTAGTTTATGAACCTCTAAGTGTGTTATCATACCATATTTGCATGCCTGTCACCTACGTATGGTTATTTATATTTGAATTGACTGATATTTTTATGAGTTGAATTATTGGGGTGTATGACTGCCTGAGTGGACGGTCGGCCAAACTTAGGGTTAGGATCCACCTTACTGAGATTATATCTCACCTCAGTGGGGGCTTAACTTTTCAGGTTCCTAGCGACAGAAGTGCAGACTTGCTGTCACGTCCTGCGCCCCGGGCACGAGTACGCTAACATCCCTGCAAGCAAATCAAAAATAATCTCTCGGCGATCCCAAGATCCACCAATAGGAGTCGAGAGATATAATAAACACATCAATCATGCGGAAGCGATACTCACATAAAACCCCGTACAATATATACATTAAGTGGGACCTGAATAGCATATATCATTCATACATCAAGGCGTACTGTTCATACAACACCGAATACCAAACCCACTAAACAAAAGGCGACAGGGTAAGCATAACAAAATGAACCATCTGCCAAGCCAGTCGGAACCAGGTCAAGTCATCATCAAAAGGGTTGGATCACCAACTGGAGACTCCTAGCATGAGCTGCTGGAGTCATCCGTATCCTCTGCGTCCTCAGTAGTCTCATACTCGGAAAACGTCTCGGACGGGACCTCCACAGAGTCCTCCATGATTGCCTCCTACGACGGCTTTGCTAGGTCTCCCTCGGACGCCTCTAAAACTATGACCTCCTCTTGCTCCTGTTCCTCGGTGAACTCCACGGTCGATGTTTGCTCTGGTCCGTTCCTAGACCCTACGACCGATCCCTCAAGCAACTCCGGCTTTGCTACTATCTAGCACCAATCGGGTATGGCACCCTGTGGTACCTCATGGGGTTTCAGCGGCCCTATTTGGGAGTCCCCCTCTTTCTTGAACCACGCCTCGAATCTATGAGGCTTCCACTCAGGCTTACCCTCGTCTACCCATACTACCGTACATTTCCTCACATATACGTTCCCCTGCCTATCCGGGAACTCATCATAGTACGTTGTCATCTCCTTTGGTTCCCCAAAACATATTGGCTACATAGCTATAACCTAGGATCTGTAAAGGAAGGGTTCCCCAAAAGAGGTGAGATACACATCTCAGTAAGAAAAACCCTACCACAAGTCAGGTTGACAATCCACTCAGGTAGTCGCATCCCTCAACAGATCCACACTCATGAACACACAGGCACAACAATCATAATTCAATAAGTAACAACACACAAAAGATAGACATGCATTTATGATCTCTTGTCACACTCATATGCACATGTACTCTCAGCCTGCCTCTTCACCACATCCATCAACCTACGTCTGCCTCATTCTCTAGCCCGCGAACTAGTCGCCTCTAGCTCGGTCAGCGTAAACGCATCAGACCGTCATCAGTGACCCGCGTAAACGGATCAGGTCTCGATGAATCTCTAGGTAAAACTCATTAACTCATACTCCATCCCGCTAATAATTCGCATCAGGACTGTGGCTATCTCAACCCCACGACTTCGTCGCATCAAGGCGCCACCTAACCATACTTCACCCCGCGACCACGTCGCATCAGGGTCTCAACCTCCCGCCCCACCTCTCACACGCCTCAGGGCCTCGCCAAGCCATGTTCATGCCACATCACATTATCTGCTTTGATTTTCAATTCAATTTCACACTCACTAGCAAGCGCGCATTCAAATGCATTTCATAAATTTTGTGGCATGCAAATCAATTCAAATGGTATACAGACATGGCAAACAACTCAGGCATAGAAAAAGTCACACAATCATTCCTTAACGCCTTAGGACATATCAAAACTATCCCATTTGGAAATTTCTCATAAATCATTCCAATCGACCCTCGACATACCCAATCGAGTCCAATCCCCCTAGCCTCATTTGAGGAAATTCCTTACCTTTGCATGACAACACAAATTACTCCTTTTTGAGCCCCAAAGTTTGGGCCAACCAAGGTCCACACCAGGACTTGTTGTGCAACCTAGAATTTCAATCAATTCATCAAATTTCGGAACCCAATTCCTCAATCCATCAATCCCATTCATCCATAACTCAATCCTTATCATTTCTTCACTTCATAAACACCAATTTGCAACACAAAACCATCATCCACAGCTTCCAACAGAATCGGTTTGGCTCGGCGTTGAACCGGTTCCATTCGATTCTGTTCATGTCGGGTCCAACCGATCCCAATATATTCCAAATCCATCAATTATACACTATCCTATCTCTTATAATATCTACCTAAGGGTTTGGGAGGCTCACCATGAGTTTTGAGTCGGTTGCTTGCCAGAAATTCGTCCGAAGTAGCCGGATCGCCTAGGGTCAAAATACCGGCAGTTTCAGGGAAAAATGTTCAAGGTCGGTTTGAGGACAAACACTTATCAAATAAATCTTCAATTTTTACCAAATAATGCTATATGTGTCTACTAAGTCTCCACGAAATTTGAGCTCAAGAATCAAAAATTTCGACTAAGAAAAGGGGTAAGAACTGGACCTACCTCAGGTTAGGTTTGTTTCGCTTCTGTCGACTCTCGGGAAATCTCCTACCCAGAACTCCTCAGTGCTCCAAATGCCTTGATTCTTGTTGAAGGAGTTCGGCAAGACGTGGAGCTTCGTTGTGGTGGTCGATCGGCAGTCAGCAGGTGGCCGGAGGTGGCTGGGGAAACGGCCGAACGGCGGTTTTCGGTCTGGTCGGGCGATCGACAGCAAACAAGAGGAAGAAGATGGTGATGCTCGGTTGTTCTTAGGGTGAAATGGCCGAATGGGTTGTGGAGAGAGAGAAGAGAGATCGCTATATTCAATTTTTGGTCAAGGTGGTTGAATGTTAGGTGTGGAAACGGTGATATGACCATGACCCCTTGATCTTGTGACACTTGGCATGTTGCTTTTCCAATGAGATCCAATTACCATTTTTTGTCTTCATTTTCGGTAGCTTAAGGGAGGGTATAGTGTCCATTTTGCCCATCTTCCATTATAAAGCTAAAGTTCTAAGCTTGAGAGGCAAAACGGTCATTTTACCCCCGACATTCCGAACGTCGTTTTTCTCGTTCCAGGATTATTCGATAGGGCAACGGCCAATCCAAATGATCCTAGAATTCTTGATTTTCCATTTCAAACTTTTCGGGACTCATTTCTGATAGTTTTCTCTATCCGACGTGATTCCAGCCTATCCGGAACTGACGAACGGTTTTTGCAGACATTGCGCGTATCGACCCCGTGATTCTCATCACGTTTAGAGCTCGTCAATTTGTGACGGCTTTGGTTGTCATGTAATTGTGAGGGTTTATCACTAGTTCCTATGGTCTCGATCGTCACAGTCTGATTCAGGATAATTTTACAAATCATACGTTGGTTAAGCGGCATCACCCGCGCTCCAATCGTATGACACTCGCATGGAAATCCATTATCGTTCTTAGATCGGCCTCTTGGTGGTTCTAAATATCCCCTCAACAATCCTTATGGTCAAAGCGCCATTTCTTATCCGAGTCGCCCAGGTCCACGTACCTCGTCTCGTGTTAGCCTTTCCTCTTTAGTCAGTCTACCCAAATTGATCAGATTTGAGCAGAATACACTAAAATACATCGCTTGATATATATAAACTTCTCATTACAGAGTCTGAAGTTGATTGAAAATCAAAATGTCACAACTTTTCCACCCTTACAAAATTTCGTCCTCAAAATTTACATCACACTCACTTACTCAAACAAATGGGGGTGTTGTTGCCTCATCGTCTCTTCATTTTCCCACGTGGCTATTTCCGTCCTGTGGTGCTCCCATACTACCTTGACTAGTGGGATTTTCTTTTTCCTAAGGATCTGCTCTTTCCGGTCCTCGATCCTTATTGGTCTTTCCACATAAAACACTATGTCGTCCACTTCTATGGTCTCGTAATCCAGTACATGTGTCGGGTCAGGTTCGTACTTTCTTATCAACGACACATGGAATATGTTATGTGCCTGGGATAGATTTGGCGGCAGAACAAGCCGGTAGGCCAAAGTTTCAATTCTCTCTCGTATCTCAAAATGGCCTACATATCTAGGGCTCAGCTTCCCTTTCCTTCCGAATCGCGATAGTCCTCTCATCGGCGACATCTTGAGGAAGACGTGGTCGCCCACTTGAAACTCTAGAGGCTTGCGCCGCTTGTCTGCATAGCTCTTTTAGCGACTCTGCGCCATCCTCAGTCTATCCTGGATTACCTTCACTGCATCCATCGATTACTCTACCAATTCGGAGCTTGTGATACTTCTTTCTCCTACCTCGTCCAAACAAATCGGTGTTCTGCAGGCTCTGCCATAAAATGCCTCAAACGGTGCCATCTGTATACTTTGTTGGTAGCTATTATTATACGCAAACTCTACCAGGTGTGGCTGCTCTTCCCATCTGCCTTTAAAATCTATAACGCACGCTCTCAACATGTCCTCGAGCGTTTGGATCGTCCTTTTTGACTGTCCATCTGTCTGGGGATGGTATGCCATACTGAATTGCAGTCGGGTCCCTATGGCCTCTTGCAGGCTCTCCCAAACTTTCGCCGTGAATTTCGGATCCCCATCTGAGGTGATCGTCACCGGCACCCCGTGTAATCTTACTATCTACCTCATGTACAACTCTGCATACTTATCCGTAGCGAAGTCCTTTCGCACTAGATTGAAGTGAGCGGACTTGGTCAATCGATCAACGACTACCCATATCGAGTCGTGACCTCTCTGACTCCCGGAAGTCCCATTACGAAATCCATGGTTATGTGCTCCCACTTCCATTCCGGAATCTCTAGTGGCTGAAGCAGTCCTCCAGGCTTACAGTGCTACGCCTTCACTTGCTGGCAAGTCAAACACGTAGCCACATATCTTGCCATATCTACTTTCATTCCATTCCACTGATAATACTGTCGCAAATTCTAGTACATCTTTGTACTTCCAGGGTGGACACTATAGTTGCTCCTATTAGCCTCTGACAAAATTCTTTCTCGGGGTCCTTCATCCTTCAGTACACATAAACGTCCTCGAAACCTCAAAATTCCGTCCTCGGACACTTGGAATTCTGACTTCCTTTTTGTCGCATCCATCTCAACAATTTTCTGAATCTCCGGGTCCGTAGACTGTAATGCCTTGATCCCTTCTTGGACCTCAGGTCCACCCTTAGAGTCGCTATCAATTGGATAACAGATCATCCTCTAATCTGAATTCTGAATCTCTCAAGTCTTCTATCGTTGACCAATTTCTCACTAGCAGGTATGCAATACTTGACTTTCGACTTAATGCATCTGCTACTCTGTTTGCTTTCCCATGATGATATAGTATCTCACAATCATAATCTTTCAATAGCTCCATCCACCTGCGTTGTCTCATGTTCAGCTCTTTCTGGGAAAACAAATATTTCAAACTCTAGTGATCGGTATATATTTGAAACTTCTTGCCATAAAGGTAGTGTCTCTAAATCTTCAAGGCAAATACAACCGCCGCTAACTCCTAGTCGTGGGTCGGGTAATTCATCTTGTGTGGCCTCAACTGCCTGGATGCATAGGCTACTACCCTGCCGTGCTGCATGAATATACAGCCCAATCCTTTTAGCGAAGTATCGCTGCAGATTTCATAGCCTCCCGGTCTCGACGGGATGGTCAGCATTGGTGCAGTCGTCAATCTGTGCTTAAGCTCTTAGAAACTTTGCTGACACCTATCGGTCCATTTAAATTTCGTTTCCTTCTTCGTCAACCCTGTTAGTGGGACGGCTATGGAAGAGAATTTCTCCACGAATCGCCTATAGTATCCTACCAATCCCAAGAAACTCCTGACCTCCGTGACCGTAGTAGGTCTTGGCCAATTGGTTACATCCTCTATGTTTGCATGGTCCACTGCAATCCCTTCACCAGACACTACATGACCCAGAAATACCACCTTGTTCAACCAAAATTCACACTTACTTAACTTCGCATACAGTGAATGTTCCCTCAAGGTCCCCAATATAATTCTTAATTGCTCTTCATGTTCTGCATCGCTCCTCGAGTAAATCAAGATATCGTTAATGAAAACTATGGCGAATTTGCCCATAAATTTCTTAAATACTCTATGCATCAGGTCCATGAAAGCAGTTGGAGTGTTAGTCAATCCAATCATCATCACCGTGAACTCGTAATGACCATACCTTGTCCTGAATGCAGTCTTGGGTATGTCTTCCTTCTTGATCCTTAACTAGTGATACACAGTCCTCAAGTCAATCTACGAAAATACTGCTGCTCCTTGCAACTGGTCGAAAAGATCATCAATCCTCGACAGCGGATACTTGTTCTTCACCGTCACCTGATTCAGTAGTCGATAGTCAATGCATAGCCGCAAATATCCATCCTTCTCTCTTACAAACAACATTGGTGCTCTCCATGGTGAAGCGCTTAGTCGAATGAATCCCTTGTCTAGCAGCTCTTGCATCTGTCCTTTAGTTCCTTTAATTCTAACAGGGACATCCGGTAAGGTGCTTTCGATATCGGCTCCGTCCTACGGGCTAATTCAATTACAAACTCTATTTCTCGTTTTGGTGGTAATCTTGGCAATTCCTAGGGAAACACATCCGAAAATTCTTGCACTACCGGAATATTATCTAACTTTGGTTCCTCGGTAGTCGTATCCATACCGCTACTATGTATGCCCGACATCCTTCAGACATTAACTTTGTTACTTCCAAAGATGAGACTAAGGGAATCGAGATTCCTCCTCGACTTCCCACCAATTCAAAGCTAGGGCGGCCTCTCGGGTAAAATCGAATTGTTCTGCTACCACTGTCTACTATGGCCCTCTGCTTGCCCAACCAATCCATTCATATTATTACGTCAAAGTCAAACATGGGCAGTATCGCTAGGTAAATGCTTTATTTATTTCCCCGAATCACTATCTCACAACCAACACAGCCCAACGAAACTATCGTATTATCCTTTAAGGGTATGGTAACATGCAAGATCGTGCTCAATGGTTCCAATTTCATGTCTACTAATTCAGCAAACCGTGCAGACACGAAAGAACGTGTGGCACTAGGGTCAAACAATGCATAAGCAGTCTAGTTGCACAAGTAGACCATACTTGTTACCACTCCTGGCGTTTCCTCTGCCTCACAACGAGTTATAGCGTATACTCTGCCCTGTGCCGGTGATCTGCTCTGTTCGATCTGAGGTGGGAAAGTCGATGGTCCTGCTTGTGGCCTCTGTCCTTACGGTTGACTTGTCGGTGCTTGGTTTGGACACATTCTCATTTGGTGATCAATTTGACCACACTTGAAACATGCTCCTGTCCTCACTGGGCATGGCCCATTTCCATGCCTTCTGCCACACAGTCTGCAGCTCCAGTTCGCTGGGTTCAGCGGTTTCACTATTTTCTTCCTTGCGGGCGGTACAAAACGTTTGTTATTTGCAATCGCCCTCTTGCCCATCTGGCGATTGTCTCTAAACGATGGGAACCGCGATCCAATTGCGGTATTTATTTCATCCAAATCCCGTTCAATCATTTGACCTCGTTCATATAACTCCTGATAGGTCCTCAAGTTCAGAGTGATCATCTAGCTACGAAGCTCTGGCCTCAGACCATCCCTAAACCTCCTAGCCTTCTCTAAAGGGTCCTCCACAGATCGAGGTGCATGCCTCGAAAGCCTCGTGAACTCAGCCTCGTACTGGTCTATTGTCAGCTGGTTTTGGTGTAGCTGTAGGAACTCCACCTGCTTTCTTTCTCTGGTCGTTTCTGAGAAATATTTATCATTAAAGGCCATCTTAAAAGAGTTCCAGTTCAAGGCCACTCCTTTAGGGAAGACTCCATCTTTGGTGGTAACACACCAATCATTGGCGGTACCCTCCAGTTGGTACACAATCAGTAATACTTTCTCCTCATCTATGCATCTTAGCACCCCAAAAACCTTCTTTAGTTTCTCTATCCATCTAGGCACTAGCTCGGGATCTCCAATCTCGTCAAACTGTGTCGGCTTCAGTTTCATGAACTGTTCAACTAGTTGGCCCACCTGCCTGGCCACAACGATTTCCTCTTAAGGGTTTACCGTTCGTTACGCTGGTTTAGCTCGCCCTGGCTTTTACTTCCACCAGCGTTGCCAATGTTGGTATTGACGGCAGATAGGGCAGCTCCTACTGCCTGGGCTATGTCAGAGTCCCGATCCAAGGCCTGCCTTTCTATAATGTCTCTGAGCCCCTCCATTGCCCTTAGTAGACCGTCCACTCTTGGATCTTCAGCTACAGGCGACCTCGAGCTAGAGGCTCCGCCTCTTGATCTTCCAAGTCTTCTAGGTGGGTTACTCATCCTTGCTTCTTTCTACTAAACTTGATCCACTACAAGTTCAATAATAAGTTAGTAACTTACTCATTCTTCCAATCCAAAATTACTAACTACTCCTTAACAAAAACAGTTATACAACAACAATACTCCATACATCAATTCCAGAAACATTTCAACCAATGGCCCATGGTCATTCCTCATTTCCATCCACTCCAATGATTCACTAAAACCAATTACTTTCATTCATCAAGCAAGTCAAGGTCCAGAAATGACCTTCAATCCCTAGCAGAGAACTCAATTCCTAATGCCTTGCCACAATCTTACCAAGGGCACACCATCCATAGGTGTCAGGTCACATGCTAGGCAACCAATGCCATACCCTGACCAGTTTCCTAAGGTCTCGCTATCAGTCCCTGTCCCAACTTATCCTCCTTATTACTCCAGTCCTCAATCTACTTTGTATCGAGCTTACCTTGCTCTGATACCAAACAAGCTGGGATGTCACGCCCCGCGCCTCGAGCACGAGCACGCTAACATCCCTGCAAGAAAATCAATAATAATCTCTCGGCGGTCCCAAGATCCACCAATAAGAGTCGAGAGATACAATAAACAAATCAAGCATGCGGAAGCGATACTCATATAAAACCCCATACAATATATACATTAAGTGGGACCTGGATAGAATATACCATTCATACATCAAGGCATATTGTTCATACAACACCGAATCAAAACCCGCTAAACAAAAGGCGATAGGGTAAGCATAAAAAAATGAACCATTTGCCAAGCCACTCGTTGTTTTATCTGTGAGTGGAATTGAGGAGCATAGCTTGAACATGACATGGCAAGGCCTTGAGGCATATAAGACGCGAGGTGGGAGGTGGATACCCTGATGCGATGTAACCGCGAGATCGAGTTGAGGTTGTGTGGCGCCCTGATGCAAACCATTCGTGGGGTTGAATTAGCCACGACCCTGATGAGAACTATTCGCAGGACATAGGAATGTGGTGATGATATTGGCCTGGAGAATCATTGGAACCAAATGCGTTTACGCGGGTTGCCAGTGGTGCCCAGATGCGATCTAATCGCGGGGTTATGATGGCCACGGTCCTGATGCGAACTATTTGTGGGACGGAGGAATGAGATGATGATATTGGCCTGGAGAATCATTGGAACCTGATGCGTTTACGCGGGTTGCTAGTGGTGCCCTGATTCGATCTAATGGCGGGGTTTTGATGGCCACGGTCCTAATGTAAACTATTCACGGGACGGAGGAATGAGGTGATGATATTGGCCTGGAGAATGATTGGAATCTGATGCGTTTACGCGGGTTGACAGTGGTGCCCTGATGCAATCTAATTGTGGGTTTACGGTGGCCACGGTCCGGATGCGATTTAATTGCGGGATGGAGATATGAGACGTCAGTACCAGCCTAGAGAATCATTGGAACATGATGCGTTTAAGCGAGTTGCCAGTGGTGCCCTGATGCGATCTAATTGCGGGGTTATGATGGCCACGGTCCTGATGCGAACTATTCGCGGGACGGAGGAATAAGATGATGATATTAGCCTGGAGAATCATTGGAACCTGATGCGTTTACACGGGTAGCTAATGGTGCCCTGATTCTATCAAATGGCGGGGTTCTGATGGCCACGGTCCTGATGCAAACTATTCGCGGGACGGAGGAATGAGGTGATGATATTGGCCTGGAGAATGATTGAAATCTGATGCGTTTACGCGAGTTGACAGTGGTGCCCTGATGTAGTCTAATCGTGGGGTTACGGTGGCCACGGTCCTGATGCGATTTAATCGCGGGATGGAGATATGAGGCGTCAGTACCAGCCTGGAGGATCATTGGAACTTGATGCGTTTACGCGGGTTGTCAATGATGGTCTGATGCGTTTATGCAGACCATGCCTGAGGCGATCTAATCGAGGGCATGAGAATGAGGTAAGGGGGAAAGGATGATTATGGCGAGGTGGCAGGACGAGTCGTTTATAAACCTCTAAGTGTGTTATGATACCATATTTGCATGCCTGTTACCTATGTATGGTTATTTATATTTGAATTGACTGATATTTCTATGAGTTGAATTATTGGGGTATATGACTGTCTGAGTGGACGGTCGGCAAAACCTAGGGTTAGGATCCACCTTACTAAGATTATATCTCACCCCAGTGGAGGCTTCAGGTTCCTGGCGATAGAAGTGCAGACTTGCTGTCACGCCCCGACCCCTAGGCACGAGCACGCTAACATTCTTGCAAGCGAACCAATGATAATCTCTCGGCGATCCCAAGATCCACCAATAGGAGTCGAGAGATATAAAAAACACATCAACCATACGGAAGCGAAACTCATATTAAACCCCGTACAATATATACATTAAATGGGACTTGAATAGCATATATCATTCATATATCAAGGCATACTGTTCATACAACACCGAATACCAAACCCACTAAATAAAATGCGACAGGGCAAGCATAACAAAATGAACCATCTGCCAAGTCAGCCGGAACCAGGTCAGGTCATCATCAAAAGGGTCGGATCACCAACTAGAGACTCTTAGGATGAGCTGCTAGAGTCATCTGTATCCTCTGCATCCTCAGTAGTCTCATTCTTGGAAAAAGTCTCGGACGGGACCTTCACAGAGTCCTCCATGGTTGCCTCCTGCAACTGCTCAGCTAGGTCTCCCTCGGACGCCTCTAAAACTATGACCTCCTCCTACTCCCGTTCCACAGTGAACTCCACAGTCGGTGTCCTCTCTGGTCCATTCCTAGACCCTACGCCGACCCCTCAGGCAACTCCTACTTTGCTACTGTCTAGCACCAAACGAGTATGACACCCTGTGGTACCTCATGGGGCTTTAGCGGCCCTATTTGGGAGTCTCCCTCCTTCTTGAACCACGCCTCGAATCTATGAGACTTCCACTCGGGCTAACCCTCGTCCACCCACACTACAGTACATTTCCTCACATATACGTTCCCCTGCCTATCTGGGAACTCATCATAGTATGCCGTCATCTCCTTTTGGTCCTCAAAATGTAGTGGACACATAGCTATGACCTAGGATCTGTAAATGAGGGATTCCCCAAAAGGGATGAGATACACATCTCAGTAAGAAAAATCTAACCCCAGGTCAGGTTGACAGTCCACTCAGGTAGTCGCATCCCTCAACATATCCACACTCATGAATACACAGACACAACAATCATAATTCAATAAGCAATAACACACATAAGACAGGCATGCATTTATGATCTCTTGTCACACTCATATGCACATGTACTCTCAGTCTGCCACTTCACCAGATCCATCAACCTACGTCTACCTCATTCTCTAGCCCGTGAACTAGTCGCCTCTGGCTCGATCCGCGTAAACGTATCAGACCGTCATCGGTGGCTCGCGTAAACGCATCAAGTCTCGATGAATCTTTAGGTAAAACTCATTAACTCGTACTCTGTCCCGCTAATAATTCGCATCAGGACTGTGGCTATCTCAAACCCAAGACTTCGTCGTATCAGGGCGTTACCTAACCATACTTCACGCCGCGACCACGTCGCATCAGGGCCTTAACATCCCACCCCACGTCTTACACGCCTCAAGGCCTCGTCATGCCATGTTCATGCAACATCACATCATATGCTTTGATTTTCAATTCAATTTCACACTCACTACCAAGCGCGCATTCAAATGCATTTCATAAATTTCATGACTTGCAAATCAATTCAAATGGTATACAGATATGGCAAACAACTCAGGCATAGACAAAGTCACACAATCATTCCTTAACGCCTTAGGACATATCAAAACCATCCCATTTGGAAATTTCTCATAAATCATTACAATCGACCCTTGACTTACCCAATCGAGTCCAATCCCCCTAGCCTCGGTTTAGGAAATTCCTTACCTTTACTTGACAACACAAATTACTCCTTTTTGAGCACCAAAATTTCGGCCAACCAAGGTCCACGCTCGGACTTGTCGAGTAACCTAGAATTTCAATCAATTCGTCAAATTTCTGAATCCAATTCCTCAATCCATCAATCCCATTCATCCATAACTCAACCCTTATCGTTTCTTCACATCATAAACACCAATTTGCAGCACAAAACCATCATCCATAGCTTTCAACATAATCGGTTTGGCCTGGCATTGAACCGGTTCCATTCGATTCTATTCATGCAGGGTCCAACCAGCCCCAATCTACTCCAAATCCATCAATTGTACACTATCCTACCTCTTATAATGTCTACCTAAGGGTTTGGGAGGCTCACCGTGAGTTTTGAGTTGGTTGCTCGCCAGAAATTCGTCCGAAGTTGCCGGATTGCCTAAGGTCAGAATACTGGCAGTTTCAGGACAAAATGTTCAAGGTCTGTTCGTGGTCAAACACTTATCAAATAAATCTTCAATTTTTACCATAGAATGTTATATGTGTCTACTAAGTCTCCACGAAATTTGAGCTTAAGACTCAAATATTTCTGCCATGAAATGGGGTAAGAACCGGACCTACCTCAGGTTTGTTTCGTTTCCATCGGCTCTTGGGAAATCTCCTACCCAGAACTCCTCAGTGATCTTCCTCTTGTTTGCTGCCGATCGCCCGACCAGACCGAAAACCGTCGTTCGGCCGTTTTGTCGGCCACTCTGGCCACCTGTCGACTGCTGATCGACCACCACAGCGAAACTCCATGTCTTGCCAAATGGGTTGTAGAGAGAGAGAAGAGAGATTGCTATATTCAATTTTTGGTCAATAAGGTTGAATGTTAGGTGTGGAAAAGGTGATATGACCATGACCCATTGATCTTGTGACACTTGGCATGTTGCTCTTTCAATGAGATCTAATGACCATTTTTTGTCTTCATTTTTGGCAGCTCAAGGGAGGGTATAATGTCCATTTTGCCCTTCTTCCATTATAAGAGAAAAGTTCTAAGCTTGAGAGGCAAAACGGTCATTTTACCCCCGACGTTCCGAATGTCGTTTTTCTCGTTCCACGATTATTCGATAGGGCGACGGCCAATCCAAATGACCCTGGAATTCTTGATTTTCCATTTCAAACTTTTCGGGACTTGTTTCTGATAGTTTTCTATATCAGACGTGATTCCAGCCTATCTGGAACTGACGAGCGATTTTTGCAAACATTACGCGTATCGGCCTCATAATTCTCATCACCTTTAGAGCTCGTCAATTCGTGGCGGCTTTGGTTGTCATGTAAATGCGAGGGTTTATCACTAGTCTCTATGGTTTCGATCATCAAAGTCCGATTCAGGATAATTTTGCAAATCATACGTTGGTTAAGCGCATCACCCGTGCTCCAATCGTACGACACTCGCATGTTAATCCTTGATCGTTCTTAAATCGGTCTCTCGGTGGTTCTGAATATATCTCAACAATCCTTATGGTCAAAACGTCATTTCTTATCCGAGTCGCCTAGGTCCACGTATCTCGTCTCGCGTTAACCTTTCCCCTTTAGTCAGTCTACTCAAATTGATCAGATTTGAGCGGAATACACTAAAATACATCGCTTGATATATATAAACTTCTCATTACAGAGTCTGAAGTTGATTGAAAATCAGAATGTCACAACTCTTCCCCCTTACAAAATTTCACCCCCGATATTTACATCACACTCACTTACTCATACAAATGGGGGTGTTGTTGCCTCATCGTCTCTTCATTTTCCCACGTGGCTCCTTCCGTCCCGTGGTGCTCCCTTACTACCTTGACTAGTGGGATTTCCTTTTTCCTAAGGATTTGCTCTTTTCGGTCCTCGATCCCTATTGGTCTTTCCACATAAAACACTCTCTCGTCCACTTCTATGGTCTCGTAATCCAGTACATGTGTCGGGTCAGGTTCGTACTTTCTTAGCCTCTACACATGGAATACGTTATGTACCTGGGATAGATTTAGCGGCAAAGCAAGCCGGTAGGCCAAAGTTTCAATTCTCTCCTGTATCTCAAAAGGGCCTACATATCTTGGGCGCGGCTTCCCTTTCCTTCCGAATCGCGACAGTACTCTCATCGACGACATCTTGAGGAAGACGTGGTCGTCCACTTGAAACTCCAGGGGCTTGCGCCGCTTATCTACATAGCTCTTCTAGCGACTCTGTGCCGTCCTCAGTCTATCCCGAATTACCTTCACTGCATCCACCGATTACTCTACCAATTCGGGGCTTGTGATGCTTCTTTCTCCTACCTCGTCCCAGCAAATCGATGTTCTGCAGGCTCTGTCATAGAGTGCCTCAAACGGTGTCATCTGTATACTCTGCTGGTAGCTATTATTGCACGCAAACTCTACCAGGTGTAGCTGGTCTTCCCATCTGCCTTTGAAATCTATAACGCACGCTCTCAACATGTCCTCGAGCGTTTGGATCGTCCTTTCTAACTGTCATCTGTCTGGGGATGATATGCCGTACTGAATTGCGGTCGAGTCCCTATGGCCTCTTGCAGACTCTTCCAAACTTTCGCCGTGAATTTCGGATCCCTATCTAAGGTGATCGTCACCGGCATCCCGTGTAATCTTACTATCTGCCTCATGTACACCTCTGCATACTTATCCATAGCGAAGTCCTTTCACACTGGAATGAAGTGAGCGGACTTGGTCAATCGGTCAATGACTACCCATATCGAGTCGTGACCTCTCTGACTCCCGGAAGTCCCATTACAAAATCAATGGTTATGTGCTCCCACTTCCATTCCAGAATCTCTAGTGATTATAGCAGTCCTCCAGGCATACAGTGCTGCGCCTTCACTTGCTGGCAAGTCAAACATGTAGCTACGTATCTTGCCATGTCTACTTTCTTTTTGTTCCACCGATAAT
This sequence comes from Rhodomyrtus tomentosa, assembly GCA_028455895.1. NCBI lineage: Eukaryota > Viridiplantae > Streptophyta > Magnoliopsida > Myrtales > Myrtaceae > Rhodomyrtus > Rhodomyrtus tomentosa. The sequence goes on along the minus strand of JAPCWY010000003.1, from coordinate 37,362,961 downwards.
GCTGTCGTAAATTCTGGTACATCTTTGTACTTCCAGGGTGGACACTATAGTTGCTCCTATGAGCCTCTGACAAAATTCTTTCTCGGGGTCCTTCATCCTTTGGTACACATAAACGTCCTCAAAAACTCAAAATTCCGTCCTCAGACACTTGGAATTCTGATTTCCTTTTCGTCGCATCCATCTCGATAATTTTCTAAATCTCCGAGTCCGTAGAATGTAATGCCTTGATCCCTTCTTGGACCTCAGGTTCCACCCTCAAAGCCGCTATCAAATTGGATAACTGATCGACCTCTAATCTGAATTCAAAATCTCTCAAGTCTTCTATCGTCGACCAACTTCTCACTAGTAGGCTTGCAATACTTGACTTTCGACTTAATGCATCTGATACTCTGTTTGCTTTCCCAAGATGATATAGCATCTCACAATCATAATATTTCAACAGCTCCATCCACCTGCGCTGTCTCATGTTCAGCTCTTTCTGGGAAAACAAATATTTCAAACTCTGGTGATCGGTATATATTTGAAACTTCTCGCCACAAAGGTAGTGTCTCCAAATCTTCAAGGCAAATACAATCGCCGCTAACTCCAAGTCGTGGGTCGGGTAATTCATCTTGTGTGGCCTCAACTGCCTGGATGCATAGGCTACTACCCTATCGTGCTGCATCAATACACAGCCCAATCCTTTTAGTGAAGTATCGCTGTAGATTTCATAGCCTCCCAGTCCCGACGGGATGGTCAGCACTGGTGCGATCGTCAATCTGTGCTTAAGCTCTTAGAAACTTTGGACGAGTTTTCGGCGACCAATCGACCTCAAACTCATGGTGAGCCTCAAGAACCCTTAGATATACATGTTGAGAGGTAGGATGAGGATTAAATGATGGATTTAGAGTTGGTTTAGGGCTGATTGTGCCCGATTTGCACAGAACCGAAAAGAACCTGTTTTGTTATGTGCAAGGCCGGGGCTGTGGGGGCAGTTGGCATTGGATTTTGAGTCTCAAATTGGTGTTTAAGATATGTTTAGATGATGAAGGTTGGGTTATGGATGATTGGGGTTCATGGATTGAAGAATTGAGTATGGAAAATTGATGAATCAGTTGAAATTCCTAGGTTGCGCGGTGAATTGAGCCTTGGACCCTTGGAAGCGAAAGTTGTGGGGTGATTCAAGAAGAAGTTTGTGTAATCAAACGCAAGGTAAAGGAATTCCTAACCTCATGCTAGGAAGATTGGACTCAATTGGGTGAGTCGGTAAAATATTCAATTAGTCCTTGAGTAATTCCAAGGTAGTTGGTTATGGTATGTGTTCTTGAATGATTTGGAGGATTTGAAGGCTTGTTAATGCTTGAGTTTAAATCATATGCCATGTCGAACGTCATTGATCGCCCTGCATGCCATGAGAATTCAAATTGTGCATGAGTTACACCTGCTGTTTTATTTGTGAGTAGAATTGAGGAGCATGGCTTGAACATGACATGACAAGGCCCTGAGGCGTATAAGACGCGGGGCGGGAGTTGGATATCCTGATGCGATGTAACCGCGGGGTTGAGTTGAGGTTGTGTGGCACCCTGATGCGAACTATTCGTGGGGTAGAATTGGCCACAGTCCTAATGTGAACTATTCGCGGGACGGAGGAATGAGGTGATGATATTGGCCTGGAGAATCATTGGAACCTGATGCGTTTGCGCGGGTTGCCAGTGGTGCCCTAATGCAATCTAATCGCGAGGTTATAATGGCCACAGTCCTGATGCGAACTATTCGCGGGACGGAGGAATGAGGTGATGATATTGGCCTAGAGAATCATTGGAACCCGATGCGTTTACGCGGGTTGCCAGTGGTGCCCTGATGGGATCTAATCACGGGGTTATGATGGCCACGGTCCTGATGTGAACTATTCGCGGGACAGAGGAATGAGGTGATGATATTGGCCTGGAGAATCATTGGAACCTGATGCGTTTACGCAGGTTGCCAGTGGTGCCATGATGCGATCTAATCGCAGGGTTACGATGGCCACGGTTCTTATTCGATTTAATCGAGGGACGGACATATGAGACGTCGGTACCGGCCTGAAGAATCATTGGAACCTGATGCATTTACGCAAGTTGTCAATAACAGTCTGATGAGTTTACGCAGACCAAGCCTGATGCGATCTAATCGCGGGCATGAGAATGAGGCAAGGGGGAAAGGATGATTGTGGCGAGGTGGTAGGACGAGTCGTGTATGTACCTCTAAGTGTGTTATGATACCATATTTGCATGCCTATCACCTGTATATGGTTATCTATATTTGAATTGACTGATATGTCTATGACTTGAACTATTGGGGTATATGATTGCCTAAGTGGACGGTCGGCCTAACCTAGGGTTAGGATCCACCTTATTGAGATTATATCTCACGCTAGTGGGGGCTTAACTTTTTAGGTTCCTGGCGACAAAAGTGCAAACTTGCCATGGACTGGCGCAGAGACGAGGTCACTAGAGGAAAAAAAAATGAAGACTTCTCTTTTGTGACCTTAGAATTGAATAGTACTGATATCGAGGATTTAGATTTGTAATAAAGAATAGTATATTTGACCTTTATTAAAGGCGTACCCGTGTATCCTAAGTTATCGGGTGTTACTGTATTTGTAAATAGGAGTTGGCATCGCTTCCGCATGTATGTTTCTTTCAGCGCAAAGGACATTAGCTGTTGGATCCTAGAGCTTTCTCAAAGGAGCGGCTTGGTGGGATGATCATGTGCTCGCCGAGTTCGGGGCGTGACACGTCGCGCGTGCTAGGCACGTACTGGTCAACTGTCCGTATTGATCGGTCAACGATCAACCATTGACCGTTGACCTGGGCCGGGTCGGGTCATGGGTCAAATTGGGTCAAATTCGGATTGGATTCGAGTCGGGTCGGGTCGGACTGCCACATCATCATGCCACATCATCTAACATGTGTTCGCTACGTCAGCAGCCATGCAAGAGCCACGTCAGCAAACGGTTTTCGGTGGTTCAGCACTTGCGACGCACGTGGGCTTGTGAGGCGTACGTGCAGAGCGCTCCGGCGGCGCGTGTCGGCGCGTGCGGCGCCGTCCGCCGTCCTTTGGTGGCGTTCCAACCCTCAAAATACTCGGATGCTCACGCCCGTCCTAATGGTATGATCAAATTGAGTTTTAGTTAAGCCAAAATTCATGAATCAAGCATTTTCAAGTCGGTCACCGAGAGGGCTCGCCCCGCCGTTACGCGTGTGGCACGTTCGACGTCGTCCGGCCTCCTCCGGCGACGTGCGACCACTTCTCGGACTCGTATCAATGAGTACTTTCCAACAATGCAATCATTTTTCACTTTCACCAAACAAAAAATTTCGAAATAAGCCTAAAAGTATTCTGACGAACCGAAAGCGAAACGACGATGAACAGGTTCCAAATTTTGATTCTTACAAAGTGTTACGATCATGAAAACAAGCATTAACCTGGCTCTGATACCAATGAAGGAAACTGATTCCTTGATTCTAAACGAATCACATGCGAAAAAAAAAATTGTTGATTAATGCCCAATTTATCAATTACTTGTATCACCGATCGGAATACGATCACACGAGAAACCGTACTCACTATCCACAGATTAGATGCAGCCTTCACTATCTCGAGAGTCACTTCGCTTTCGATGCGATTCGACCTGGAGGGGAAAGATGTCCGTCCTTTTTTGTGTGAATGACAGAATGTCGTCTGTCTCATCAGAGAGGAAGGGAAAGCGTCTGTTCTTTTTAACGTGTGTGAACATACGTGATTCTTCACGTTAGATAACCACTTGCAGATAACTGCTTGTAGTTATCTCTAAGGGCGGGTGTGATTGCCCGCATGGGCGCACACCGTAAGCCTTATATTCCATCACCAACAAAGTTATTGCACTCAAGTGAACGTTTTGAAAGTTGTGACATTCAATTGAACGCCGTACACAAATTATGACACTGACGGTGCACTTATTCCAAATTTGTCACAATACTTCTAATTAATCACGTTACATTTCTTCCGGATCTCGCCATCGCTCCCCGTGAGCACTTGGACAGCGCCCATCCGCTTCATTGACTGAGCGAACTCGGTGAAGAAACAATCTTGGTCTAGCAACTCCTTGACGGTTTTGCTCGACTCCTCGTTGGTCAAGAGCGCGGCGTCAGACTGGAAGAGGCCTTCGTGTTGCTCTAAGGCCACATAGTAGTGGCTGTCGAAGGAGAGGAAGCTACCGGGGTCCATCCCGACGGTGGTGGTGTTATCGGAGAGCGTCTTGCATTGGGCCTTCAGTTGAGAGGCGTAGGTTGGGTTGAGGGAAGGGTCTTGGTCTCCTTTGCCGGTGAAGTTGTAGAGCCTGTTGCTGAAGAAGTTGCAGAGCCCGACCCCAATGGTGTGCCCACCTGATGACCCGGATATGTAGTATACTTAATCAATTAATAAACTAATTTAATTTCTTTTCTTATTTTGATTAGTGTTTACTTTGCTCTTTTGATGACCCACCTGATGAACCATGGATCTTGGCCCGTGGCGCATTCTAAGCATATGAGATTGACTTCTACCTTTTCAATTTTACTTTTCGTGTAAAGATCAAAATCTGACTCTTGTTTCAAGTCGAGTGCCTGAACTTTCTTCTTCTTTTTTGGAAAAATATAAACATCACATATACATGTGTGTGTGTACGTATATGTATATACGCACACATCACTTCTAATTTTTCCACTTAATATTAAAAATACATCTTCGGCGAATATAACATTTTTTTATATATTGTAGAACACACTGGCCATAATTTGCTCACCATGTGGGATTCCCTCTAAAAATTAGTTTTGGCCAAAGCAAGTAAAAAGGGAAAAAATGATACCTAGAACGATTATTGGCCGCAACTCAGATAATCTCAATTGATCTTTCTCATTATATAAAAAAAGTACCATTTACTTGAATGTGATGAAAGTTAAAAAGAGACCGACATACTTTCTTCTTCGGAAAGAGAGACTACCTGTTTTTTGGTATATTGAAAAAAGAGTTTAGTCTTTTGGTAATAAGGAAATGATAAAAGAATTGAAAACTCACAATTTATATCATTCATGACCAGATATTTACTTTCCGTATTTGTCAATTCCTAAATATATATAAATTGGCAATAGCTACTTAAAAATTACTATGGAATATTCGATAGCATTTTTTTTTTTTTGCTTGAATAATGTCACCCACTTATGTATCTCTCATTATAAAACCAAAACATATATGAAGTCCCCATAAAAATGAAATTTTGAAACTAATGTTTGCCCACAAATATTGTGCTCTGGCTGCCCATTTAGAATGTGTGGTCCAACTTACGCCATTACTAATTAGCAATAACACAGTATCATTACGACGACAATCACATTTGTTAAGCAGCTAGATAAAAAGTATTGTTTGTAATTATCCTCCATCACACCTGAACAAAAGAATTCGGATAAAATTTCGCACTTTGTTTTGTTTTGAAAAAAGAAGTAGAAGGTATTCCAATATATGTTTTTGAGAGAGACAACCTAGTGCAATTGTTGTGTATTCTAACGAAAAAGAATTCACAAAAAAAAAAAAGCATCCTAGAGTAGAAAATTGACTTGCTAGACAATAGGACCTACCCCAAGACAACTGGCTAATTTTGACCATAGGAAACGTGATTCGTTTGTCCTCAATTTACCTGATAAAACGACAAGATCATGAACAGTGAGGCTCTTGTTGGCAAAAGATTGCTTGAGAGTTGCAAAGTTGAAAAATGGGGAAGGAATATTGGACAATGCTTCTGATTCACGTGAGATGCTCCCATCTCTTCTTCCGGTCAACACCTCCCACATTGCCTTCTTGAACTGCAAATCACAATTAATTGGCGCAATAACTTGAGATGCACTAAAAAGTTAAAATTAATGAAAGTCCTGATAGTTTTCTTTATTAATATTGAAAATCATGATAGTTTTCTTTATTATTATTGAAAATTTTTCTAAAGTATTGAACGAACTCATAATAGTGGTCCAAGAATTTTCATCATCCCGGAAGTCTTACTTGGAAAGAGACCCCGTCTCTAGCAGCTAAAGCGACGATGTCGGCACAAGAGACGACACCAGGGCATGTTTCCTCTAGCTTTTCCTTGATCTCATCTATTATGTCGAACCCAGCTAGTGACAGATTCGGAACAGCCGCCTTCTCCGCCAAATTGTTCGCTGTCGAGTCTATCAAAATCGAGCCGTCGCAACCCTACACACATGAGCGATGTAATCAAAACACCTATGGAAATATTACCACGTGAAACTCTCCTTCTACAACCATGGACGTCAGCGTTGATTTACTATTACCTTGTGCGAACGATGTGGGACAATGAAATGATTCTTCTGATGAATTTCCGTTCTTGGTGCAATCTAGACATAGCGTGTATGCACAAAATTGAATATTTCATGCGCAAGACTCCCCCGTGTGTGTGTATGTATAGGACACTAGATCAAAATAAGGTAGTTCTTGTGCGAGCGCGCGCATGCGTCCTTGGAACAAGGCAAGTTTCATCGGGTCATAACATAGTCCTGTATAATTTGTTTGGCTCACGCCAGTCAAGTGCGCATATATATATATATATATATATATATTCAAGTGCATATAATTCACCATCATCTTATTTGTAGATGGAGAGAGATATATGGGAAAATTGACCAAAGTGTTCGAAACATATTACATTTTTGTCAATTTAGTCCTAAACCTTTTAACTTGAGCAGTTCAGTCCTAGCCCTTTTTACGTTTTGCTAATTGGATCCATTAGGCCAATTTTGACCAGAAATCGGTAATGTGGACAGCTGACATCCAGCATGGCAGGTTCGGCGCGGACATGAATGATTTTTAATGATATTTTAATATCTTTCATAATTTTTATTTTTAATTTAGTTTTCTTTTCTTTTCTCGCTTGTCACTTCCCAAAAGAAAAGAAAAGAAAAGACAACTAAAGTAAAATAAATAAAAATATATTTAAAAATATTATTAAAAAATGTCAACGTCAGTAGTTGCCATCCAAATTGATCAAATAGACTAGATTTGCAAAATATGAAAATATCTAGAACTGAATTGACAAAATTAAAATGTTTAAGACTAAAGAGATTGTTCATTGCCTAGTGAGAGAATCCCAGGCGTGGCGTCAGGATTAATCTAGTTAAATGCACGAATGATATACTGTGTATCTACATACGTACCCTGACGAAGCAATCATGGAAATGCATCCTCAAGAACTTGGCGGGCAAAGACGAGTTGCTAGCGACATGATTCCACGTGATGTTCTTCACAATTTCCTCAGCGAGAGGACAAGAATCCTTGTAGAAATTCTTCCTCAAGTCCCCTCCTTCTGTATCTCCCATGTGCCCAAAGAAGACAACCATGGCGATGACCAGCACTAAGCTCATATTATTCATCTCTCTCTCTCTCTCAAAATGAAGCATGCATATTCACGCATATTTTCATCCTTTATATAGGGAACACAAAGGCAGAACAAAACGGCTAGGGTTTCCCTTTCTTTCAGGGTCAGCAGTTATATCAATGTTTTCTGCTAAGAAGCTGGCGAAGCAAGTTGAGATCACGAAGCAAGAAAAAGCCGATCAATGGTCAAGAGAGTTTTGAGTTGACTTTGCCGGGATGATTCCATGTATGTTGAGATGCTAGTGTATTAGTTAAAGGGCGACCTCAACTGAGATGGCAGGTTCGAAAAACTGGCGGTGCAATATCATTTTAAAAATGTTGAGGGCGACTCTGTGGGGGTGTTATACACTAGGGAATCCCGAGAAAATGACTGGATGGGTATCGTGACTCCATATGGCGGTTGAAGAAAACTCCATCATCCTGTTTGAAAGACATATCACTTCAACGTTCTAGTATTTTAAAATCTGCAAGTTGCCCATGTAAAAGCTCCGGGTCGTATGCATGGTTTTGAGGGAAATCACCGCAAAATTATTAAAACTATTGTAATTTTATTAATTTAGTCATAAATTTTTTAATTGTGTCAATTCGATCCTAAATATTTTAATGATTTGCAAATGTAGTTATTTCGATTATTTTTTATCAAAAATCGCTAACGTGATAGTCTGGTCAACGCCGACCGTCCTGTGGCGTGGCCGGCATTGACATGAACAAGTTTAAAAATTTTTCTGAATTTCCCTCTTCTTGTTTGTTTTTTTCTTTCCTTTGTGTCGGTGGCAGACCTCTGACAATGGCCGGCGAGGGCTGGATTAGGACCGACCTCATGCGATTCAAACAAGGCAGCTCTCGCCAGCAGAGGCCATTGAGGACTTGTAGGTCCTCGCGCAATGGCCGACGAGGATCGTTGAGCCCTCTCTTGCCACAATAAAAGGAAAAAAGGAAAGGGAGAAAAAAAAATAAAAAAATAATAAAAAATTGTCACATCATCATTAGCAATGCCACTTAAAACGGACGGCGTCCAAGTTGGTAATTTTCGGTAAAAATTAACAGGAAGTACTAAATTGGCAAATTGTTATAAGATTTATGATTAAATTGACTAAATTAAAATATTATGATTGAACTGACACAAATACAACAGATTTAATACTTTTTCGGTAATTTTCCCTGTGGTTTGATCTTCTTGGATCACACATATAAACTAATAATGGATTTTTTGTCGGTGCCAACTGTGTATACCAACTCCCCTCCTAACAAGGTTGAATATGATCAGCAAGTCCCCCCACTCTTTTGCTTCCCCAGTCGTGATCACATATATTAGTTGCATCCACCAGACTTCTCATCCCATGGATAACCGCGGGCGCAGTGGTATGAAACGTGACTTACCGGATTTACTGGAATAAAAAAAATGACTTACTAGACACTAGGACCTACCCTAGTACCAAGAGAACATGGCTAATTTTCACCATATGAGACGTGATTCGTTTGTCCTCAGTTTACCTGACAAGACAACAAGGTAATGAACAGTGAGGCTTCGTTGGCAAAAGATTGCTTGAGAGATGTAAAGTAGAAGATGGGCAAGGGATATCGGAAAGTGCTTCTGATTCGCGTTAACGGATTCTCCCATCTCTTCTCCCAGTCAACACGCCCCACATTGACTTTTTGAACTGCAAATCACAATAAATTGGTGCAATAATGTGAGATGCACTAAAAAAGTTAAAATTAATGAAAATCATGATATTGTTTTTATTACACTAGATAGAAGCTGCCGACCAATATAAGGATCGACTTTGTATTGAGTATTTTGCCTATTAGTAGGGAGAGCTTTTGAACAGGCTGAAGCAAGAGAAAATTTTACTTTTGGGGTAAATCTTCTACTTATCAAAAAGGCATATGTTTTTATTCAAATTGATCAACCTAATCGAATTTTATCCTACTACTTTTTCGTGATGCTTTTTATAAAAGCAAAATGCGCTCGATTAAATAATGATAAAGTTAAGATGTTTATTGATCACGATTCAAAATATGATTTGGGCTTCAAAATAGTATTAAAACGTCACGAATGAACTTTTGCTTGATAATCTAGTGTTGTCACGGGATATTCCCAAAGCTTTTTCGACAATAGTCTTGTTAAAAAAAAAAACTCCGTTTATGTAGTCTACATAACCTGTCCCAAGCCAGGAAAATGAGGAGAGTTACGTCAGGCGTAGCGAGCTGGCTATAAAAAAAGAGCTACCTTTATTAGATGAACCCTATTGATATATCATTGGAGCATATCCTTTTTAGCGACTCGTTGCATCGGTGCCCGGGTGTAATGAAAAATTAGCAAGGGTTTTTGCACCAAAATAGATGGGTGCAGGGAGTAAGGAAACTAGTCTTGGGTCATCATTCCCTGAGTGATCCGCCACATCGGTGCCCGGATGTGGTGATAAATCCTCACATTTCCTTGAGCGAGTGTGGGGGGCAAGAAAAGTCCAAGGGGTAGGGATTAGATTGGGAAGTTGGAATGTAGGGATCTTAACAAGTAAATTAAGGGAATTGGTAGATATTTTTGCTAGAAGAAAAGTGAATGTTGCTTGCCTACAAGAGACTAAATAGAAATGAGAGAAGGCTAAGGAAGTGGATGGCATCGGATTCAAGCTATGGTATATATGCACAACAAAGAGTATAAATAGAGTTAGGATTCTGATCGATAAAAATTTCAAGGATAGAGTTGTTGATGTTAAAAGAATAGGAGATATAATTATTTTAGTTAAGCTAGTAGTGGGTGATTCGATTCTGAATATCCTTAGTGTTTATGCCCCTCAAATTGGACTGCAAGCGTATGAGAAAAGCAGATTTTGGGAAGATTTGGAAGAGATTTTAAGGCGGATACCACTCGAGGAGAAGATATTCATAGGAGAAGATCTAAATGGACATGTCGATCAGAGTAGTGGAGGTTTGATAGAGTTCATTGAGGTTTTGGATATGGGACTAGAAATGAGGCTGGCAAAGACATCTTGAGTGTGGCATTAGCTTATGATTTGATGTTGGTAAACACTTTTTTTAGAAAAAGAGAGTTACATCTGATTACTTTTCGTAGCTGTCAAAATCGTAGCCAGATTGATTTCTTTCTTGCCAAAAGAGAGGATAGAGCTTCGTATGTAGATCATAAGGTATATCCTGGTGAATGTATAGCTACACAACATAAGTTGGTGGTCTTAAAAGTTCCGTACAACAAAGTACAGAAGATGAAAAGAAGTGTGCAGCACCCTAGAGTAAGATGGTAGAAGTTAAATGAAAAGAAACAAACAAAATTCAAGGAAAGATGCTACAGAAAGGACCGTGGCAACTGGAGGGCGAAGTAAATATGATGTGAAAGGAGATGTCTAATTGCATCCAGACGTGGCAAAAGGGGTGTTGGGGGAAAGCAGGGGAAATGAACATCTGTCACGCCCTACGCCTCGAGCATGAGCGCGCGACTCCCTACAAGCACAAACTATCTCTCGAGTCCCAAGATTCACGTATAAGTCGAGAGATATATCATATATAAAGCACGCGGAAGCGACGATATAATAACTCCTTCGTACAAATATAAAATGGGACTTGGATAATGAGAATACTAATAATACATCAGATCTAAATGTTCATACAAGAGCATCGTAAACTAGATCTGCTAGTCAGTAGGGGTGACAGGGTGAGTGCAAAAGAGGTCCATCATCATCACAAAAAGGGACGGGCATCGAGGTCACCATCAAATATCATACTAGTAAACCAGGAGCTCCTAAGTCGAGCTGCTGGAGTCATCAGTCTCCTCGGCCTCCTCAGTAGGCTCATACTCCGAGAAAGTCTCAGAGCAAATCTCCACCGTATCCCCGAGGGTCTCGTCCGCGGACGCTTCACCAAGTCATCTTCGGTAGCCTCGACCACTATGATCTCCTCAGTGTCCTCCAAGGTCAGGGTCCTCTCAAGACCATTGCTCGAGCCGGTGATTGACCCCTCAGCCTCTACTAAATCCTGGGTGGGATGGCACAAGGTAGGGATTATTCCATGAGGCACCTTAGTGGGCTTCAGTGGCCCCATGAAAATGTCCCATACCTTTCTAAATCATGCCTCATACCTGTGAGGTTTCTAACTACTACCTCCCTTATCTACCTAAACAACTGTGCATTTCCTAACATAAATAGTCCCCTGCTCGTCAGGGAACTCATCAAAATAAATCGACATCTCCTTTGGGTAGCCAAACTTGGTGGGCCACTTCCTTAGGGTCTAGAATCTGTAAAGAATGGGTCATACAACGGGGTGAGATATACATCTCAGTAAGGTGAGTCCTAACCCTAGGTTGGGCTGACCGTCCACTCAGGCAAATGAAATCACAAGCAGTTTATACAAATAATTACATGAGGCATTCAACTATCGATAACAACATACAGATGTCAAGCATGCAATCATAGCATCATTTCACATTATCAGAATCAGGCACACGTTGCCATGTCAATTCACAACTTTCACCCTTCCAATCTACCTCACTTTCATGCCCGCATTTAGAACGCCTCAGGCTTGGTCCGTGTAAACGCATCAGACCATCTTATTGACAAACCCGCGTAAACGCATCAAATTTTCAATGTCACTCTAGGCCTGTGTTGACACATCTCAACTCCGTTCCGCGTTTCAACGTATCAGGACTATGGCCTTTTCAACCCCGTGTCTCATACACCTCAGAATGTCATTCAATTCAAGCCATGTGCCTCAGCGCCTCAGGGTATTCATGCATACAACCCCGCATCTCATACGCCTCAGGGTGTCACAACTCCTCAAATAAGCCATAAGTTCATTTTAATGTATAACACGCACAATTAAGTGCAAGTCATGCACGAATAACACACTTATGGCATACGAGACAATCAAGTTCAACACTCAAATGAGACAAACAATTCAAGGCACAAGCATGGCCAAGCATTTGAGTCATCTATATCCTCCTAGGACGTACAATGAGTGAACACTTTATAATCTTCAAAGAATCAATCGAACTCGCACTCAACTCGCCCAATCGAGTCCAATCCTCCTATCAAAGGTTTAGAATCCTCTTACCTCAAACTTAATTCAACACAAGTCTTCTTCCAAGCACCTCAAAGGTTCGATCCTAATGGTCCAAGATCAAGTCCACCGCGCAACCTAAGGAAATTTCATCCAATCGCTAATTTTCTTGCCCAAATCATCACCCCACTAAACATACACCTCATGGACCTATCAATTAACATCCTCACACTTCTCAACAATGAATTTGGAGCTCAATTACAACCACCAACAGCTCCCACAGAATCGATATGCACATAACCGAACCGGGCAATTTCGATTCTGTGTATACACCAACTAACCAGCCCTTAAACTACCTCAAATCCTCAATTTAATTACTAATCTACTTGCTAAAATGTAGTTCTAAGGGTTGCGAGGCCTCACCAAAAATTTGGAGCCAAGGCGACGCCGGAAAGTCCTTGAATGGCGCTGGTCTTCCCAAGTCTTCAACCGGTCAGTTCTGGCCTTTCAAATACAAGACCTATTTAGGGTCAAAACTCCATCAAATTCACCCAAACTTTTTATCACATCTCAATCTATGTGTCCCCTAGAAGTCCACAAAATTTGCTTGCAAAAATCCAAGATTTCGGGGTCCTATGAGATTTAAAACGTGGCTTACCTCTAGTTGCAACGATTTCCGTCGACTTTCGGGAGTTTGGCTGGCCGGAGCTCCTCACTGAGCCAAATGGCTTGCTTCTATTTCGAGAACGTCGATAAGAGGATGAGGAAGCAGCAGGTGGTTGGCTCGAGTCCAGGCGGTGGCCGGAGGTGGCGGTCGACGGCGGCGAACAGCAGCGGCAGAACCTGTCTTCTGGAGCTCCTCGACGAAGAAGAAGGGAAGAAGAAGAAGAAGAGATCGACAGGTTGGGGGGTGTTCGACCAAGCAAGAGAGAGAAAGTGAGGTATATATTTCAATGGCTTGGTCAACCATGTTTGAATGATAGGTTAAAAGTGGTTCTATCAACATCCTGGCTTGATCTCTTGACACTTGTCCATGTGTCATTCATTACTTCATCCAATGGCTCTCATCCCCTTTGATTCTCGGCATCTATGGGGGTGTGTTAATGACCAAAATGCCCTCATCCAATGATATAGGTAAGGTTAAGGCTTGAGGGGCAAAATGGTAATTTTATCCCCGACGTCCGAAACGTCATTTTTCTTATTCAATTTTCTTCGATTAGGCGACGGCCAATCCAATTATGATGTTGGAATTCTTGATTCTCCATTTTTAATTTTCAAGACTCATTTTTTATTCAATTCTCTATCAGACGTGGTTCTAGTCTATCCCGAACTGACAGGCGGCTTTTGCAGACGTTACGCGTATCGACCCTTAGGGTTGTCATGTAATTGTGAGGGTTTATCACTAGTTTCAATGGTCTTGATCGTCACTGTTCAATTTAGAAAAATTTTACAAATTATATATTGGTTAAGTTGCATCACCCGCGCTCCAATCGTATAACCCTAGTAATGCATTCCTTAATCGTTCTTAGATCGGCCTTTTATGGCTTTAAATGTCTCCTCGACAATCCTTATGGCCAAAACGCCACTTCCTATTCGAGTTCCCTAGGTCCACGTACCTTCTCTCGCGTTAGCCTTTCCCCTTTGGTCAATCATCTCAAATTGATCAGATTCGAGTGAGATATGACTGAAACACATCGCTAGATACATTTTCTTATTAATGAGTCCGAAAATGATAGGAAAATTAGAATGTCACAACTCTTCCCCCTTACAAAAATTTCGTCCTCGAAATTTACATCAAACTTAGCTACTCAAATAAATGAGGATATTGACGCCTCATTATTTCCTCGTTCTCCCACGTAGCGCCTTTGGTTCCATAGTGCTCCCATACAACTTTGACCAATAGAATCGTCTTATTCCTCAGAATCTGTTTCTTCCGATCTTCGATCCTAATCGGCTTCTCCACGTAGGATACCTGGTCATCCACTTCGATAATCTCGTAGTCCAGCATATGTGTCGGGTCCGGCTCGTACTTCCGTAGCATGGACACATGGAAGACATTGTGCGCTAGAGATAGATTGGGCGGTAAGGCAAGCTTGTAGGCTAAGGTCTCAATCCGTTCCAAAATTTCAAATGGTCTTACATACCTTGGGCTTAGTTTTCCTTTCTTTCCAAATCGCGATAATCCCCTCATCGGCGACACCTTGAGGAAAATATGATCGCCTACTTGAAACTCTAAAGGCTTACGCCGTTTATCCGCATAGCTCTTCTGACGACTCTGTGCCGTCTTCAGTCTATCTCGAATTATCTTCACCGCTTCCACCGATTTCTCTACCAACTCTGGACCCATGATACTCCTTTCTCCAATCTCGTCCCAGCAAATCGTGGTTCTGCAAGCCCTTCCATAAAGCGCTTCAAATGGTGCCATTCAGATACTCTACTGGTAGCTGTTATTGTATGCGAACTCCACCAAGTGCAGCTGATTTTTCCATCCACCTTTGAAGTCTATGACGCACGCTTGCAACATGTCCTCAAGCGTCTAAATCGTCCTCTCCGATTGTCTGTCCATTTGTGGAAGGTACGCCGTGCTAAATTGCAGTCGAGTTCCTATGGCATCTTGAAGAATTTTCCAAAAATTCGCTTTGAACTTGGGATCTCTATCTGAGGTAATTGTCACGGGTACTCCATACAATCTCACTATTTGTCTCATGTACAATTCAGCGTATCTATCCATTGCAAAATCTTTTCGCACAGGGATGAAGTTTGCGGACTTAGTCAATCTATCCATGACCACCCATATAGAATCGTGACCACTTTGGCTCCTTGGGAGTCTCATCACAAAATCCATGGTTACGAGCTCCCATTTCCATTTAGGAATTTCTAGTGACTGTAATAACCCACTAGGCTTACAGTGCTGCGCCTTCACCTGCCGATATGTCAAGCACTTCACCACATACTTCGCTACATCCACTTTCATCCGGTTCAACCAATAGTGTTGACGCAAGTTCTAATACATCTTCGTGTTTTCGGGATGAATACTATAATTGCTCCTATGAGCCTCCGATAAGATCCTTTCCCTAAGTTCTTTGTTCGTTGGCACGCATAGACATCCTCGAAATTTCAAGATCTCGTCCTCTGACACTTGAACTAGAGGCTCCGCTTCTGGGCTCCGCTTCTGGGCCTTCCAAGTCTCCTAGATGGGTTACTCATTCTTATGCGATTCTACTGAGCCCGATCCACCACAAGTTCATCAAGGAGTTAGTAACTCATTCGTTCAACTAAGTTCAAAGCTACCAAACTATGCCTCAATAGAAACAGTTACAATACAACAATCTTCCACACAACGAATTCCATAGACACTTCAACAAGTAGTTCATGGCTATTCCTTAGTTCCGTTCACTTCAACGGTTCATCCAAACAAGCCATGCTCATTCACTTATTAAGCTAAAATCCAGAAACAACCTCCAACGTTTAACATGGAGCTTAATCCTCACATATTACCACCACCCTGCCAATGCCAAATGCCAACCACATGTGCCAAGTCATATGACATGCGGCCTATGTCTTATCCTAATCGGTTTCCTAAGGTCTCGCTACCCGTCCTTGTCCCAACTTAATCCTCCTTATTACTCCAATCCTCAACCAACTTTGGATTGAGCTAACCTTGCTCTGATACCAAGCAAACGGAGATGTCAAGCCCCGAGCACAAGCGCGCGACTCCCTGTAAGCACAAACTATCTCTCGGGTCCCAGGATTCACGTATAAGTCGAGAGATATATCATATATAAAGCACGCGGAAGCGACGATATAATAACCCCTCCGTACAGATATAAAATGGGACTTGGGTAACGAGAATACTAATAATACATAAAGTTCAAATATTCATACAAGCGCATTGTAAACTAGATCCGCTAGTCAGTAGGGGTGACAAGGTGAGTGCAAAAGAGGTCCATCATCATCACAAAAAGGGACAGGCATCGGGGTCACCATTAAATATCAGACTAGTAAATCAGGAGCTCCTAAGTAGAGCTGCTGAAGTCATCAGTCTCCTCGGCCTCTTCAGTAGGCTCATACTCCGAGAAAGTCTTAGAGCAAATCTCCACCGTATCCTCGAGGGTCTCATCAGCGGACGGCTTCACCAGGTCATCCTCGGTAGCCTTGACCACTATGATCTCCTCAGTGTCCTCTAAGGTCGGGGTCCTCTCAAGACCATTGCTCGAGCCGACGATTGACCCCTCAGCCTCTACTAAATCCCGAGTGGGGTGGCACTAGCTAAGGATCACTCCATGAGGCACCTCAGTGGGCTTTAGTGGCCCCATGGAAACGTCCCCTACCTTTCTAAACCATGCCTCATACCTATGAGGCTTCCAGCTACTACCTCTCTCATCTACCCAAACAACTGTACATTTCCTAACATAAATAGTCCCCAGCCCATGAAGGAACTCATCAAAATAAATCCACATCTCCTTTGGGTTGCCAAACCTCATAAGCCACATCCTTAGGGTCTAGGATCTGTAAAGAAGGGGTCCCATAACGGGGTGAGATATACATCTCAGTAAGGTGATTCCTAACTTTAGGTTAGGCTGACCGTCCACTCAGGCAGATGAAATCACAAGTAGTTTATACAAATAATTACATGAGTCATTCAACTATCCATAACAACATATAGATGTCAAGCAAGCAATTATAGCATCATTTCACATTATCAGAATCAGGCACACGTTGCCATGTCAATTCACAATTTCCACCCTTCCAGTCTGCCTCACTTTCATGCCCACGTTTAGAACGCCACAAGCTTGGTCCGCGTAAACGCATCACACCGTCTCATTGACAAACCCGCGTAAACGCATCAGGTTTTCAATGTCATTCTAAGCCTATGTCGACACATCTCAACTCTGTCCCGCGTTTCAATGCATCAGGACTATGACCTTCTCAACCCCACGTCTCATACATCTCAGGGTGCCATTCAATTCAAACTCCGCGCCTCAGCGCCTCAGGGCATTCATCCATACAACCCCGCGTCTCATACGCCTCAGGGTGCCACAACTCCTCACATAAGCCATAAGCTCATTTTATTGTATGACACACACAATCAAGTGCAAGTCATGCACAAATAACATACTTGTGGCATACGAGGAATCAAGTTTAACACTCAAATGCTACAAACAATTCAGGGCACAAGCATGGCCAAGTATTTGAGTCATCTATATCCTCCTAGGACGTACAATGGGCAAACACTTTATAATCTTCCAAGAATCAATCAAACTCGCATTCAACTCGCCCTATCGAGTCCAATCCTTCTATCAAAGGTTTAGAATCCCCTTACCTCAAGCTTCATTCAACGCAAATCTTCTTCCGAGCACCTCAAAGGTTCAATCCTAACTATCTAAGATCAAGTCCACCGCGTAACCTAAGAAAATTTCATCCAATCGTTAATTTCCTTGCCCAAATCTTCACCCCACTAAACATACACCTCATGGACCTATCAATTAACATCCTCACACTTCTCAACTATGAATTTGGAGCTCAATTATAACCATCAATAGCTCACGCAAAATCGGTATGCATAGAACCGAACTGGGCAATTTCGGTTCTGTGTATACCCCAACTAATCAGCCCTTAAACTACCTCAACTCCTCAATTTAATAACTAATCTACTTGCTAACATGTATTTCTAAGGGTTGGGAGGCATCACCGAAAATTTGGATCCAAGGTCACGCCGGAAAGTCCTTGAATGGCGCCGATCTTCCCGATTCTTCAACCAGTCAGTTCTGGCCCTTCAAACACAAAACCCATTTTGGGTCCAAACTCCATCAAATTCACCCAAACTTTTTACCACATCTCAATCTATGTGTCCCCTAGATATCCACAAAATTTGGTTGCAAAACTCCAAGATTTCGAGGTCCTATGAAGCTTAAAATGTGGCTTACCTCTGGTTGCGACGATTTCCGTCGACTTTCGGGAGATTGGCTGGCTGGAGCTCCTCACTGAGCCAAATGGCTTGCTTCCACTTCGAGAATGTCTGCAAGAGGATGAGGAAGCAGTAGGTGGTCAGCTCGGGTCCAAGCGATGGCCGGAGGTGGCGGTCGACGGCGGCAAACGGCGGCGAACAGCGGCGACAGAACTTGTCTTTTGGAGCTCCTCGGCGAAGAAGAAGGGAAGAAGAAGAAGAAGAGATCAGCAGGTTGGGGGGTGTTCGGCCAAGCAAGAGAGAGAAAGTGAGGTATATATTTCAATGGCTTGGCAACCATGTTTGAATGGCAGGTTAAAAGTGTTTTTATCAACATCGTGACTTGATCTCTTGACACTTGTCCATGTGTCATTCATTACTTCATCCAATGGCTCTCAACCCCTTTGACTTTCGGCAGCTATGAGGGTGTGTTAGTGATCAAAATGCCTTCATCCAATTATATAGGTAAGGTGAAGGGTTGAGAGGCAAAATGGTAATTTTACCCCGAACATTCGGAACGTCATTTTTCTAATTCCAATTTCCTTCGATAAGGCGATGGTCAATCCAATTATGATGTTGGAATTCTTGATTCTCCATTTTCAATTTTTAAGACTCATTTCTAATTCAATTCTCTATCAAACGGGGTTCTAGTCTATCCCGAACTGACGGGCGGCTTTTGCAGACGTTACGCGTATCGACCCTTAGGGCTTGTCAATTCATGGCGACTTTGGTTGTGATGTAATTATGAGAGTCTATCACTAGTTTCAATGGTCTCGACCTTCACCATTCGATTTAGGAAAATTTTGCAAATTCTATATTGGTTAAGCGACATCACCTGCGCTCTAATCGTATAACGCTAGCAATGCATTCCTTAATCATTCTTAGATCGGCCTTTTATGTCTCTAAATGCCCCCTCGACAATCCTTATGGCCAAAGTGTCATTTCAATTTCGAGTTCCCTAGGTCCACGTACCTTGTCTCGCGTTAGCCTTTCCCCTTTGGTTAGTCATCTCAAATTGATCAAATTCGAGCGAGATACGACTGAAACACATCGCTAGATACATTTTCTCATTAATGAGTCTGAAAATGACAGAAAAATCAGAATGTCACAACTCTTCCCCCTTACAAAAATTTCGTCCTCGAAATTTACATCAAACTTAGCTACTCAAACAATTGGGCGTATTGATGCCCCATTGTTTCCTCATTCTCCCACGTAGCGCCTTCGGTTCCATGGTGCTCCCACACAACTTTGACCAATAGAATCGTCTTATTCCTGAGAATCTGTTTTTTCCGATCTTCGATCTTGATCGGCTTCTCCACATAGGATACCCGGTCATCCACTTCGATAATCTCGTAGTCCAACACATGTGCGGGGTCCGGCTTATACTTTCGTAGCATGGACACATGGAAGGCATTGTGCACTAGAGATAGATTGGGGCGGTAAGACAAGCTGGTAGGCCAAGGTCCCAATCCGTTCCAAAATTTCAAATGGTCATATATACCTTGGGCTCAGTTTTCCTTTCTTTCCAAATCACGATAATCCCCTCATCGGCGACACCTTGAGGAGAATATGATCGGCTACTTGAAACTCTAAAGGCTTACGTCGTTTATCCGCATAGCTCTTCTAACGACTCTGTGCCGTCTTCAGTCTATCCCGAATTATCTTTACCGCTTCCACCGATTGCCTTACCAACTCTGGACCTATGATACTCCTTTCTCCAACCTTGTCCCAACAAATCGGGGTCCTGTAAGCTCTTCCATAAAACGGTTCAAATGGTGTCATATGGATACTCTACTTGTAGCTGTTATTGTATGCGAACTCCATCAAGTGCAGCTGATCTTCTCATCCACCTTTGAATTCTATGACGCACGCTCACAACGAGTCCTCAAGCGTCTGAATCGTCCTCTCCGATTGTCCGTCCGTTTGTGGATGGTATGCCGTGCTAAATTGCAGTTGAGTTCCTATGGCATCTTGAATACTTTTTCAAAAGTTCGCTGTGAGTTCTCTAGGATTTTCTGAATTTCTAGTTCCGTAGACTACAAGGTCTTTATCCCTTCCTAGACCTGAAGTTCTACCCTCAATGCAGCCTTCAAAATGGACAATTGGCAGATTTCTAGTCTGAACTCAGAATCTCTCAAATTCTCGATCATCGACCATCCTTTTACTAATAGACAGGCGATGCTCGATTTTCGGCTAAGTGCATCTGCGACTTTATTTGCCTTCCCAAGGTGATACAATATATCACAATCATAATCCTTAAGTAGTTCCATCCACCGACGCTGCCTCATATTTAGTTCCTTCTAGGAAAACAGATACTTCCAGCTCTGGTGGCCAGTGTAAATCTGGAACTTCTCGCCATACAGATAATGTCTCCAGATCTTCAGAGCAAAAATGATCGCTGCTAACTCCAGATCGTGAGTTGGATAGTTCTTTTCGTGCGGTCTCAACTATCAGGACATATAGGTGGCTACTCTTCCATGCTGTATTAACACACAGCCTAGTCCCTTTAGCGAAGCATCGCTATATATCTCATAGCCTCCCGTCCTGAGGGAATCGTCAACACCGGTGCGGTTGTCAACCGATATTTGAGCTCTTGGAAACTCCTTTCGCACTTGTCCATCCATTCGAACTTCGTTTCTTTCTTTGTCAATCTCGTCAATGGAATGACTATGGATGAAAACTTCTCCACAAACGTCTGTAATATCCTGCCAATTCTAAGAAACTCCTGACTTCCGTGACCGTAGTAGGCCTAGGCCAATTTGTTACAGCTTCAATCATTGCAGGATCCACAACAATCCCTTCTTCAGATACTACATGACCAAGAAATGCCACCTTATTCAGCTAGAATTCGCATTTGCTAAACTTAGCGTAGAGCAAGTGTTCTCTCAAGGTCTGCAAAACAATCCTTAGGTGTTCTTTATGTTCCTCGTTATTCCTTGAGTAAATTAGGATATCGTCGATAAAGACTATGACAAATTTATCCAAGAATTCCTAAAACACCCGATGCATCAAATCCATAAATGCAGCTGGAGCATTGGTCAACCCAAAAGGCATCACTGTGAATTCATAATGACCATACCTCTTCCTAAAAGCAGTCTTAGGTATATCTTCCTTATTAATTCTCAACTGGTGATACTCGGTTCTCAGGTCAATCTTGGAGAATACCGCCATTCTTTGCAATTGATCAAATTGGTCGTCAATTCTCGGTGGTGGGTACTTATTATTCGTTGTTACCTGGTTTAACTGCCTATAGTCGATACATAGGCGCAGTGACCCATCCTTTTTCCTTACAAACAATACCGGCGCTCCCCACAGTGAAGCACTCGGTCGGATAAATTCCTTATCCAGTAGTTCTTGCATATGCACCTTTAGCTCATTCAATTTCGATAGGGACAACCTATAAGGTGCCTTCGAGATTGGCTCCGTTCCGGGAGCTAATTCGATCACGAATTCTATCTCTCGCTTTGGTGACAACCTTAGCAACTCTTGGGGAAAAATGTCAGGAAACTTACGCACTACCGAAATACTCTCTAGTTTGGGTCCCTCGACAGTCGTGTCAATAACTGCGACTAAGTACGCTTGACATCCTTCGGTCATCAATTTCGTCACTTCGAGAGACGAGACTAAAGGAATCAAAGTTCCTCCTTGATTTCCCACAAATTCAAAGCTAGGGCAACCTTCTTGATAGAAACAAGCTATCATACTACCACAATCCACTACTGCCCCCTATTTACCCAACCAGTCCATCCATATGATCACATCAAAATCATACGTAGGTAATACAGCTAGATCAATACTCTCCTGACTACCATCACTTACGATCCTACAGTCCGCACAGCCTAACGAAACCAGTATATTATCTTTCAGCGAGGTGGTAACATGCAGAATCACACTCAATGGTTTTAACTTCATACCCACTCAATCAGCAAACTGAGCAGATACAAATGAATGCGTTGCGCCAGGATCAAATAATGCATATGTAGCTTGATCACACAAATAAACTGTACCTATGACCACGTCTAGAGTTTCCTCTACCTCCCTGCGGGCTACTGCATAAACTCTCCCCTAAGCTGGAGGTCAATTTTGATCGATCTAGGAAGTGGCAGTCGACGGTCCAACCTATGGTCGCTGCCCTTGATGTTGATTCGCTAGAGCTTGGTTCGGGCAAGTCCTCATCTAGTGGCCCATCTGACCACACTTAAAGCAGGCCCCAGTTCTTGCTGGGCATGGTCCATTACCATGCCTCCTACTACAGAGGCGACAGCTCCAGTTCATGGGGTTCGGCGGCTTCACTATGTTCTTCCTCACAGGAGGGACAAAACGGCTGTTACCAGCCATTGGTCCCTTGCCCATCTGGCGGTTGTCTAATAATGAAGTAAACCACGATCCAAATGCGGCATTTCTCTCCTTTAAATCCCTCTCAATCATCTGGTCCTGTTCATAAATTTCCTTATAGGTTCTCAGATTCAAGGCTATCATCTGACTATGAAGCTCAAGCCTCAATCCGTCTCGAAATCTCCGCGCCTTCTCTAGGGGATCCTCTACTGATCAGGGTGCGTACCTTGATATTATGGAGAACATAGCCTTATACTGGTCCACTGTCAACTGATTCTTACGCAGCTGTAAAAATTTCACTTGCTTCATTTCCCAGGTTGTCTCCGAGAAATATTTATCATTGAATGTCGTAGTGAAAGCATTCCAGGTCATGGCCATTCCTTCTGGAAAAACTCCATTCTTGGTGGCAGCCCACCATTCATTTGCGGTACCTTCCAGCTAGTACACCGCCACTAGCACTTTTTCTTCGTTCATGCACCTCAGGATCCCAAAGGCTTTCTCTAGTTTCTCAATCCATCTGGGTGCTAGTTCGGGGTCTCCAGTCCCGTCGAACTAGGTCGGCTTCAGTTTGATGAATTGCTCCACCAGTTGGACCATCTATTTGGCCACGACAATCTCTTCCTGGGCATTCACTGCCTCGTTACCCTGGTCGTGGTCACCATGTTTTCCATTGCCTCCATTGTTGCCGTTGTTGGCGTTGACGACAGCTATTGTGGCTCCTACCGCTTGGGCTATGGCAGCAACCCTACCTTGGGTCTGCCTATCAATGAGGTCGCGAATCCTTTCTAACACCCTTAGTACCCCATCTATTCTCAGGTCTTCTGCTGCGGGCGGTCTCTAATTAAAGGCTCCGCTTTTAGGCCTTCCAGATCTCCTAGATGTGTTACTCATTCTTATGCGCTTCTACTGAGCCTGATCCACCACAAGTTCATCAAGGAGTTAGTAACTCATTCGTTCAACCAAGTCCAAAGCTACCAAACTATGCCTCAATAGAAACAGTTACAATACAACAGTCTTCCACACAAGGAATTCCATGGACAATACAACAGTTACAATACAACAGTCTTCCACACAAAGAATTCCATAGACAATACAACAGTTACAATACAACAGTCTTCAACAAATAGTTCATGTCTATTCCTCAGTTCCGTTCACTTTAACGGTTCATCCAAACAAGCCATGCTCATTCACTTATTAAGCCAAAATCCAGAAACAACCTCCAATGTTTACATGGAGCTTAATCCTCACACATTACCACCTCCCTGCCAAGGCCAAATGCCAGCTACATGTGCCAAGTCACATGCCATGAGGCACGTGTCTTATCCTAATCAGTTTCCTAAGGTCTCGCTACCCATCCTTGTCCCAACTTAATCCTCCTTATTACTCCAATCCTCAACCAACTTTGGATCGAGTTAACCTTGCTCTGATACCAAGCAAATGAGGATGTTAAGCCCCACGCACCGTGCACAAGTGCGCAACTCCCTACAAGCACAAACTATCTCTCGGGTCCCAAGATTCACGTATAATTCGAGAGATATATTATATATAAAGCACACGGAAGCGACGATATAATAACTCCTCCGTACAGATATAAAATGGGACTTGGGTAACGAGAATACTAATAATACATAAGATTCAAATGTTCATACAAGAGCATCGTAAACTAGATCCGCTAGACAGTAGGGTGGACAAGGTGAGTGTAAAAGAGGTCCATCATCATCACAAAAAGGGACGGGCATCAAGGTCAACATCAAATATCAGACTAGTAAACCAGGAGCTCCTAAGTCGAGCTGTTGGAGTCATTAGTCTCCTCGGCCTCCTCAGTAGGCTCATACTCCGAGAAAGTCTTAGAGCAAATCACCACCGTATCCTTGAGCGTCTGTCTGCGGACGGCTCCACCAGGTCATCCTTGGTAGCCTCGACCACTATGATATCCTCAGTGCCTTCTAGGGTTGGGGTCCTCTTTGGACTATTCCTCAAGCCGGTAGGTGACCCTTTAGCCTCTACTGAATCCCGGGTGGGATGGCACCAGTGAGGGATCACTCTATGAGGCACCTCAGTGGGCTTCAGTAGCCCCGTGAAAACGTCCCCTACCTTTCTAAACCATGCCTCATACCTATGAGGCTTCTAACTATACATTTCCTAACATAAATAGTCCCCTGCTCATCAAGGAACTCATGAAAAAAAATCGATATCTCCTTTGGATCGCCAAACCTGATGGGTCATATCCTCAGGGTCTAGGATCTGTAAAGAAGGGGTCCCACAATGGGGTGAGATATACATCTCAGTAAGGTGAGTCCTAACCCTTGGTTAGGCTGACCGTCCACTCAGACAAATGAAATCACAAGTAGTTTATACAAATAATTACACGAGGCATTCAACTATCGATAACAACATGCAGATGTCAAGCATGCAGTCATAACATCATTTCACATTATCAGAATCAGGCACACGTTGCCATGTCAATTCATAACTTCTACCCTTCTAATCTGCCTCACTTTCATGCCTACGGTTAGAATGCCTCGGGCTTGGTCCGTGTAAACGCATCAGACCATCTCATTGACAAACCCGCGTAAACGCATCAGGTTTTCAATGTCACTCCAGGCCTGTGTCGGCACATCTCAACTCCGTCTCGCGTTTCAACGCATCAAGACTATGGCCTTTTCAACCCCGCGTCTCATACGCCTTAGGGTGCTATTCAATTCAAACCCCGCGCCTCAGCGCTTCCGGGCATTCATGCATACAACCTCGCATCTCATACGCCTCAGGGTGTCACAACTCCTCAAATAAGCCATTAGTTCATTTTAACGTATAACACGCACAATCAAGTGCAAGTCATGCACGAATAACACACTTGTGGCATACGAGACAATCAAGTTCAACACTCAAATGAGACAAACAATTCAGGGCACAAGCATGGCCAAGCATTTGAGTCATCTATATCCTCATAGGACGTACAATGAGCGAACACTTTATAATCTTCCAAGAATCAATGAAACTCGCACTCAACTCGCCCAATCGAGTCAATCCTCCTATCAAAGGTTTAAAATCCCCTTACCTCAATCTTAATTCAACACAAGTCTACTTTCAAACACCTCAAAGGTTCGGTTCTAACGGTCCAAGATCAAGTCCACCGCGCAACCTAAGGAAATTTCATCCAATCGTTAATTTCCTTGCCCAAATCATCACCTCACTAAACACACACCTCATGGACCTATCAATTAACATCCTCACACTTCTCAATAATGAATTTGGAGCTCAATTACAACCACCAACAGCTCCCATAGAACCGGTATGCACAAAATCAAACCGAACAATCTTGGTTCTGTGAATACCCCAACTAACTAGCCCTTAAACTACATAAAATCGTCAATTTAATCACTAATTTACTTGATAACATGTAGTTCTAAGGGTTGGGAGGTCTCACCAAAAATTTGGATCCAAGGCGACGCCGGAAAGTCCTTGAATGGCGCCGGTCTTCCTAAGTCTTCAACCGGTCAGTTCTGGCCCTTCAAACACAAGACCCATTTCGGGTCAAAATTTTGTCAAATTCATCCAAACTTTTTATCACATCTCAATCTATGTGTCCCCTAGATGTCCACAAAATTTAGCTGCAAAACTCCAAGATTTCAGGGTCTTATGAGGCTTAAAACATGGCTTACCTCTAGTTGTGATGATTTCCGTCAACGTTCGGGAGATTGGCTGGCCGGAGCTCCTCACTCAGCCAAATGGCTTGCTTTCACTTCGAGAACGTCGACAAGAGGATGAGAAAGTAGCAGGTGGTCGGCTCGGGTCCAGGCGGTGGCTGGAGGTGGTGGTCGACGGCGGCGAATAGCGACGAGAGAACCAATCTTTTGGAGCTCCTTGGTAAAGAAGAAGGGAAGAAAAAGAAGAAGAGATCGGCAGGTTGGGGGTGTTCGGCCAAGCAAGAGAGAGAAAGTGAGGTATATATTTCATTGGCTTGGTGAACCATGTTTGAATGGTAGGTTAAAAGTGGTTCTATCAAAATCATGGCTTGATCTCTTGGCACTTGTTCATGTGTCATTCATTACTTCATCCAATGGCTCTCATCCCCTTTGATTTTCGGCAGCTATGGAGGTGTGTTAATGACCAAATGCCCTTATCCAATTTTATAGGTAAGGTCAAGGCTTGAGGGGCAAAATGGTAATTTTATCCCCAACGTCTGGAATGTCATTTTTCTAATTTCAATTTTCTTCGATAAGGCGACGACCAATCCAATTATGATGTTGGAATTCTTGATTCTCTATTTTTAATTTTCGAGACTCGTTTCTGATTCAATTCTCTATCAAACGTGTTTCCAGTCTATCCCGTACTGAGGGGCAGCTTTTGCAGACGTTACGCGTATCGACCCTATGATTCATCTCACAATTATGGCTCATCAATTCATGAGGACTTTGGTTGTCATGTAATTGTGAGGGCCTATCACTAGTTTTGATGGTCTCGATCATCACTGTTCGATTTAGGATAATTTTATAAATTATACATTGGTTAAGCGGTATCACCCGCGCTCCAATGGTATAACTCTAGCAATGCATTCCTTAATCGTTTTTAGATCGGCCTTTTATGGTTCTAAATGTCCCCTCGGCAATCCTTGTGGCCAAAGCTCCATTTTCTATTTGAGTTCCCTAGGTCCACATACCTTGTCTCGCGTTAACCTTTTCCCTTTGATTAGTCATTTCAAATTGATCAGATTCGAGCGAGATGTGACTGAAACACATTGTTAGATACATTTTCTCATTAATGAGTCTGAAAATGATAGGAAAATCAGAATGTCATAATATCAAACAAAGAAAATCTGGTGGTGGAATGAAGAGGTGTGTGAGGCAATTAAACAGAAGAATGAGTGTTTCAGATGCCTACATAAATATCCTAATGAAGAGAATTTGCAAACGTTTAGATTGGCGAGAAAAAGTGCTAAGAAAGTTGTACGAGATGCCAAAGGCAAGGTTTTCACCGATATGTATAACAAACTTGGGAGCAAAGAAGGAGAAAAAGGCATCTATAGACTTGCAAAGTTAAGGGACAAGAAAAGTAAAGACTTGATACAGGTTAGATGTATCAAGGATGAAAATCAAACACTCTTGATAAGAGATAAAGACATCAATGGCAGGTGGATAAGTTTTTTCTAACAAACTTTTTAATGGGGAGAGCGATAGAAGTGAGGTAGATTTGGAAAATGGTTCTAATGATTCAAATAGAAGGTTTATGCGTAGAATTAAAGCACAGGAAGCTAGAAAGGCATTAAAAAAGATGAAGATTAGTAAAGTCTTGGGATCCGATGGTATTCCTATTGAAATGTGGAGATGCTTAAGGGATGTAGCAATAAGTTGGTTGACTAGTCATTTTAACAAGATCCTCCATACTAATAAGATGAGGATGCTTGATGAATGGAGGAAGAGTATACTTGTGCCTATACAAGAGCAAGGAGGATATCTAGAATTGTTCTAACTATAGAGGCATCAAGCTTATGAGCCATACAATGAAGCTGTGAGAGAGAGTTATTGAGCATTGTTTGGGAATAGAGACTAAGATTTCTGTCAATCAATTTGGATTTATGCTAGAAGGATTTACCATGGAGACTATTTTCTTAATACGATAATTAATGGAGAGATATCGAGAAAGAAAAAAGGACCTCCATATGGTGTTTATTGATATCGAGAAGGCGTATGATAGGGTTCCAAGAAAGGTTTTGTGGTTGATTCTTGAAAAGAAAAAAGTACCTTCAAAGTATGTCGAGGCAATCAAGGACATGTATGACAGTGCTACTACATGTGTGGAGGCTTGTAATGGCATATCAAGTTATTTTCCAATCATAGTAGGCTTACACCAAGGTTTTGCTTTGAACCCTTACCTTTTTGCTCTGGTTATGGATGAGCTAACAAAAGATATTCAAGATGAGGTGCCGTGGTGCATGCTATTGGCAGATGATATCGCGCTTATTAATGAGACCACGGGTGTGGTTAACGCTAAGTTAAAAGTATGGAGAAGCACGTTATAGTCTAAAGGATTTACGCTAAGTTGAAGTAAGATGGGATACTTGAAGTGTGAGTTTGACACAGTAGAAAGAGGGGATCAAGAAGCCATAAATATGCTCGGACAGGAGGTACCCAAAAAAGATACATTTAGAAATCTGAAATCAATATGCAAAAGGAGGGAGAGATTAATGAGGATGTAAGCCATAGAATTAGAGCAGGTTGGATGAAATGGTGCAATACATTGGGATTTTTGTGTGATCGCAAAATTCCTCTTAGGTCAAAAGGAAAATTTATAGAACAGCAGTCAGACCTACCATGTTATACGAAGCTGAATGTTGGCCAGCACAAATGAAACATGAGCATAAAATAGGAGTAGCGAAAATGAGGATGTTAAGGTAGATGTGTGGTCATACAAGGATGGATAAGATAAGGAATGAAGAGATTCGACGAAAAGTTAGAGTAGAACCGATGGCGAAAAAGACGAGAGAGCATATATTGAGATGGTTTTGGCAAATCCTCCGAAGGCCCTTAGATGCACCGATACGAACATAAGTTTGCTATCGAGAGCATAATATAAAGAAAGCAAGAGGTCGGCCGAAACTTGCTTGGGGGAAAGCAATAAAACAAGATTTAATAGAGTGAGAAATAGATTGGAGTACGGTTTGTCGTAGGACGGAGTGGAGGAAGGCTATTAGTATTGTGAAAGAGTAGTGTATAGATAGATAGATATATGTATACTTATTATTTTTACACATTTATCTCTTTTCACTCTCCTGATTCTGCTTTTATTTTTATGATTCTTTAGGGTTCATCGACCGCCGATGTGATATTCTGATTTTCCTGACATTTTCAAACTCATTAATTAAAAATATATTTAGCGATGTATTTCAGTCGTATCTCGCTCGAATCTGATCAATTTGAGTTGAATGACCAAAGGGGAAAGGCTAACGTGAGATAAGGTACATGGACCTAGAGAACTCGAATAGGAAATGACACTTTGACCATAAGGATTGTCGATGGAACATTTAGAGCCATAAAAGGCCGATCTAAGAACGATTAAGGAATGCATTGCTAGCATTATACGATTGGAGTGCGGGTGATGCCGCTTAACCAACGTCTAATTTGTAAAATTTTCCTACATCGAACAGTGACGATCGAGACCATCGGAACTAGTGATAGACCCTTAAAATTACATGACAGCCAAAGTCGCCATGAATTGACGAGCCCTAAATATGACATGAATCACAAGGTCGACACGCGTAATATCTGCAAAAGCCGTCCGCAGTTTGGGATAGGCCGGAACCACGTTTGATAGAGAACTGATTCAGAAACGAGTCTTGAAATTTGAAAAAGGAGAATCAAGAATTCCAACATCATAACGGGATTGGTCGTCGCCTTATGGAAGAAAATTAGAATTTGAAAAACGACGTTCCGGACGGCGGGGGTGAAATTACCATTTTTGCCCCCTAACCTTGCCTATATAATTGGATGAGGGCATTTTGGTCTTTAAACACACCCCCAAAGCTGCCGAAATCTTGGAGAGATGAGAGCCACTGGATGAGTTTTGATGGACACCTTGGACAACTGTCAAGAGATTAAGCCTTGAGTTGATGTGTCCACTTTTAACCTACCATTCAACTCAAGTTGACCTTTGAAATTGTATATACCTCTCTCTCTCTCTCCCCCTCACTTGGCCGAACATCCCCTTCTATTGCCGAAAATCTTCTTCTTCTTCTTCTTCCTATTCTTCTGTCGTGAAGCCACCGCCCGACCGGTTCTGTCCGCCAGCTTCGCCGCCGTCTACCACCACTTCTGGTGACTTCCAGCTGTTGAGCCAAACACCCACTCCTTCCTCAACCTCTTGCCGACGTTCTCGAAATGGAAGCGAGTCATTTGGCTCAGTGAGGAGCTCCGGCCAGCCAATCTCCCGAAAGTCGACGGAAATCGTCGCAACCAGAGGTAAGCCACAGTTTAGGCCTCTTAGGACCTCGAGATCTTGGAGTTTTTTGACTAAATTCTTTGGTTAAATTTGATGGAGTTTTGACCCCAAATGGGTCTTGTGTTTGAAGGGCCAGAACCGACCGATTGAAGGCTTGGGAAGACCGGCGTCATTCAATTACTTTCCCATGTCGCCTTAGCTCCAAATTTTCGGTGAGCTTTACAAACCCTTAGAACTACATGTTACAAGTAGATTAGTGAATAAATTAAGGGTTGAGATAGTTTAAGGGCTAATTTGTTGGGGCATACACAGAATCGAAAAATGCCCGATTCGGTTCTATGCATGCCGATTCTGTTGGGGGCCATTGGTATTGGAATTGAGTCTCAAATTCATCATTGAGACATGCTAAGATGTTGATGAGCATGTCAATAAGGTTTATGTCACATGGATTGGCGAATTGAGCATGGAAATTTGACGATTGGATGAATTTCATTAGGTTGCACGGTTGAGTTGTCCTTGGACCATTTAGACCGAACTCTTGAAGTGCTGGGGAGGAGGATTGCGTTGCATTAAGCTTGAGGTAAGGGGAATCCTAAACCTTTGATAGGGGGATTGGACTCGATTGGGCGATTATGCGTGTATGGATCGATTTTTAGAGGTTTATAATGTGATGACCCAATGTGCGTCCTAAAGTGATATAGAGGACTTGAACGTGTAACAATGCTTGTGCTTTGAGTTAATTACCACGTATGAATGTCAAATTTGATTGTCTTGCATGCCATAGGTGTATTGTTTGAGCATGAGTTTGCACTTGGCATTATGTGTTATGAATTGAATTGAACGTATGGCATGTTTGAGATGTTAAAATATCCTGAGGCGTATGAGACGCGGGGTTGTATGATGAATGCCCTGAGGCGCGAGGTTTGAATTGAATGGCACCTTGAGGCGTATGAGACGCAGGGTTGAAAAGGTCATAGTCTTGATGCTTTGAAATGCGGGACGGAGTTGTGATGTGTCGATACAAGCCTGGAATGACATTAAAAACCTGATGAGTTTACACGGGTTTGTCAATGAGACAGTCTAATGTGTTTACGCGGACCGAACCTGAGGCATTCTAAACGCGGGCATGAAAGTGAGGAGGCAAGAAAAGGGTAGTAGGTGCAATCTGGTTTGAAATGTGTGTTTGAGTTTAATGATGTGATAAGATGCCTTGATTGCATGCTGGACGTCCGTGTGTTATTTTGTGATAGTGGAATGCCTCATGCCATTTTGTATAAATTGTTTATATTTGCATTTGCCTGAGTGGACTATCAGCCTAACCTAGGGTTATGACCCACCTTATTGAGATGTATATCTCGCCCCGTTGTGGGACCCCTTCTTTACAAATTCTAGGCCCTGAGGATGTGGCCCAAAGAGATGTCGGTTTATTTTGATGAGTTCTCTGACGGGCAGGGGACTATTTATGTTAGGAAGTGTATAGTCGTTTGGGTAGAAGAGGGTGGTTGTAGCTGAAAACCTCATAGATATGAGGCTTGGTTCAAGAAGGTAGGGGATGTATCTACGAGGCCACTGAAGCCCACTGAGGTGCCTCATGGAGTGATCCCTGACTGGTGCCATCCCACTCGGGATTTAGTAGAGGCTGAGGGGTTAGTCGCCGGCTTGAGTAATGGCCCTGAGAGGACGCCGACCCTAGAAGACACTGAGGTGATCATAGTGGTCGAGGCTACTGAGGATGACCTGGTGGAGCCGTCTGCTGACGAGACCATAGACGACACTATAGAGGTTTTCTCGGAGATCTTCTCGAAGTACAAGCCCACTGAGTAGGCTGAAGAGGAGACTGATGACTCTAGTAGCTCGACCTAGGAGTTTTTGTCTCTTTTGGTCTGCTAGTTTGATGATAACCCTGATGTCCGTTTCTTTTTGGTAATGATGATGGACCTCTTTTACACTCACCCTATCACCCCTACTAACTAGCAGATCTAGTTTATGATGCTCTTGTATGAACATTTGGGATTTTATGTATTATTAGCATTCTCGTTACCAAAGTCCCATTTTATATCTGTACGGAGGAGTTATTATATCGTCGCTTCCACGTGCTTAAAATATGATACATCTCTCGACTTATACGTAATTCCTGGGACCCGAGAGATAGTTTGTGCTCGCAGGGAGTTGCGTGCTCGTGCTTAGGGCGCAGGGCGGGACATTCCCGTTCGCTTGGTATCAGAGTAAGGTCAGCTCGATCCAAAGTTGATTGAGGATTGGAGTACTAAGGAGGATTAATCTGGGACAAGGACGGGTAGCGAGACCTCAGGAAACTGATTATGATAAAATACGGGCTGCATGGCATATGACTTAGCACATATGATTGGCATTTGGCCTTGCAGAGTTGTCGTAATGTATGAGGATTAAGTTCCCTGCTTAGTGTTGAAAGTCATTTCTGAATTCTGGCCTGTTAAGTGAACGAGCATGGCTTGTTTTAGTGAACCATTGGAGTGAACAAGACTGAGGAATGGCCATGGACTACTTGTTGAAATGTCTATGGAATTTGTAGTGTGGAGGACTGTTGTATTATAACTGTTTCTGTTAAGGAATAGTTGGTAGCTCTGGACTTGGATGAATGAATGAGTTATTAACTCCTTGATGAACTTATAGTGGACCAGGCTCGGTAGAAGTACATAAGAATGAGTAACCCATCTAGGAGATCTGGAAGACCTAGAAGCGGAGCCTCTAGCTCGAGGCCGCCTGTAGCAGAAGACCCGAGGATGGATGGAGTACTGAGGGCGCTCGAAAGAATTGCGACCTCATCGATAGGCAGGCCTAAGATAGGGATGTTGCCATAGCCCAAGCAGTAGGACCCGCAATAGCTGTCGTCAACACCAACAATGGCAATAACGGGGGCAATGGAAACAATGGTGATCATGACCGGGGCAATGAGGCAGTGAATGCCTAGGAAGAGATTGTCGTGGCCAGACAGATGGGCCAACTGGTGGAACAATTCATCAAACGAAAGCCGACCCAGTTCGACGGGATTGGAGACCCCAAACTAGCACCCAGATGGATTGAGAAAATAGAGAAAACCTTTAGAGTCCTGAGGTGCACGGATGAAGAAAAAGTGCTATTAGCGATGTACCAGTGGGAAGGTACCGCAAACGATTGGTAGGCTGCCACCAAGAATGGAGTTTTTCCAGAAGGGACGGCCTTGACCTGGAATACCTTCACTGCGGCATTCAATGACAAATACTTCTTGGAGATAGCCAGGGAAAGGAAGCAGGTAGAATTCTTACAGCTGCGTCAGAATCAGCTGACTGTTGACCAGTATGAGGCTGAGTTCTCCAGACTGTCAAGGTACTCACCTCGATCAGTAGAGGATCCCTTGGAGAAGGCGCGGAGATTTTAGGACGGATTGAGGCCTGAGCTTCGCAGTCAGATGATAGTCCTGAATTTGAGAACCTATAAGGAAATTGATGAGCGAGGCCAGATGATCGAGAGGGATTTAAAGGAGAGAAATACCGCATCTGAATCGCTATTTACCCCATTCCGAGATAACCGAAGATGGATAAGAGACCAATGGTGGGCAATAGGAGTTTTGTCCCTCTGGTAAGGAAGAACATAGTGAAGCCGACGAACCCCATGAACTGGACCTGTCGCCTCTATGGCAGAAGGCATGGAAATGGGCCATGCCCGGCAAGGACTGGAGCCTGCTTTAAGCGTGGTCAGATGGGTCACCAGATGAGGACTTGCCCGAACCAAGCTCCAGCGAATCGACCTCAAGGGCAGCGACTACAGGCTGGACCATCGACTGCCACTCCCCAAGTTGATCAAAATGGACCCCAACTCAAGGGAGAGTATATGCAGTAGCCCGTAGGGAGGCAGAGGAAATGCCAGGCGTAGTCACAGGTATGATTTATTTGTGTGACCAAGCTGCATATGCATTGTTTGATCTTGGCACCACATACTCATTCGTGTCTGCTCAGTTTGCTGATTTTGTTTATATGAAGTTAAAACCGTTAAGTGTGAATCTGCATGTTGCCACCCCATAAAGATAATATATTGGTTTCATTGGGCTGTGCTGATTGTAAAATCGTAATTGGAGGAAGTAAGGAGAGTATTGATTTAGCTGTGTTGCCCATGTATGATTTTGATGTGATCATAGAGATGGACTGGTTGGGTAAACAGGGGGCAGTAGTAGATTGTGGTAGTAGAATAATCCGATTTAATCCGAGAGGCCGCCCTAGCTTTAAATTCGTGGGAAGTCGAGGAGGAATCTCGATTCCCTTAGTTTCATCTCTTGAAGTGACAAAGTTGATGTCTGAAGGATGTCAGACGTCCTTAGTTGCAGTTATGGACATGACCGCCGAGGAGCTAAAACTAAAGAGTATTCCGGTAGTGTGTGAATTTCCTAACATTTTTCCTCAAGAGTTGCCAGGGTTGCCACCAGAGCGAGAGATAGAATTCGTAATCGAGCTAGCTCCTGGAACGGAGCCGATCTCAAAGGCACCTTACAGGATGTTCCTGTCATAACTAAAGGAGCTAAAGGTGCAGATGTAAGAATTATTGGATAAGAGATTTATCCGACCGAGTGCTTCATCGTAGGTAGCGCCAGTGTTGTTTGTAAGGAAAAAGGATGGGTCATTTCGTCTTTGCATCGACTATAGGCAATTGAACCAAGTAACAGTGAAGAATAAGTACCTACTGCCGAGAATTGACGACCTATTTGATCAGTTGCAAGGAGCGGCGGTATTCTCTAAAATTGACCTGAGAATCAGGTATCACCAGTTGAGAATTAAGAAGGAATACATATCTAAGACTGCTTTTAGGACAAGGCATGGTCATTATGAATTCATAGTGATGCCTTTTGGATTGACCAATGCTCCAGCCGCATTCATGGACTTGATGCAT
This sequence comes from Rhodomyrtus tomentosa, assembly GCA_028455895.1. Lineage (NCBI taxonomy): Eukaryota > Viridiplantae > Streptophyta > Magnoliopsida > Myrtales > Myrtaceae > Rhodomyrtus > Rhodomyrtus tomentosa. The sequence goes on along the minus strand of JAPCWY010000003.1, from coordinate 37,327,416 downwards.
TGAGTGTTTAAAGAATTCTCGGATAGATTCGTCATAGTCTTCATCGACGATATCTTGATTTACTCGAAGAGTAATGAGGAACACGAAGAGCACCTAAGGATTATTCTGCAAACCTTAAGGGAGCACTCGCTATATGCTAAGTTGAACAAATGCGATTTTTGGCTTAATAAGATAGCATTTCTTGGTTACGTGATATTTGGAGAAAAAATCGCGGTGGATCCTGCGAATATCGAAGCTGTAACAATTGGCCTAGGCCTACTACGGTCACGGAAGTCCGAAGTTTCTTGGGATTGGCAGGATATTACAAAAGTTTCATGGAGAAGTTTTCGTCTATAGCCATTCCATTGACAAGATTGATAAAGAAAGAAACGAAGTTCGAATGGACGGATAAGTGCGAAACGAGTTTCCAAGAGCTCAAGCATCGGTTGACAACCGCACCAGTGTTGACGATTTCATCTGGAGTAGGAGGTTATGAGATATACAGCAATGCTTCGCTAAAGGGATTAGGCTGTGTGCTAATGCAGCATGGAAGAGTAGTAGCCTACGCGTCCCGACAGCTGAGACCGCACGAAATGAGCTATTCAACTCACGATCTGAAGTTAGTAACGATCATTTTTGCTCTGAAGATCTGTAGACATTATCTGTGTGGCGAGAAGTTCTAGATTTACACTAACCACCAGAACCTGAAGTATCTGTTTTCCCAGAAGAAACTGAATATAAGGCAGCATCGGTGAATGGAGCTGCTTAAGGATTACGATTGTGATATATTATATTACCTTGGGAAGGCAAACAGAGTCGCAGATGCACTTAGCCGGAAATCGAGCATCGCCTGTCTGCTAGTAAAAGGATGGTCGATGATCGAGGATTTGAGAGATTCTAAGTTCAAACTAGAAGTCTGCCAACTGTCCAGTTTGATGGCTACATTGAGGGTAGAACCTGAAGTCCAAGAAAGGATAAAGACCTTGCAGTCTACGGACCCAGAAATTCAGAAAATCCTGAAGATGGACGCGACAAAGAGGAAACCAGAATTTCAGGTGTTAGAGGACGGGATCTTGAAATTCTGAGGACGTCTATGCGTGCCAAAGGATGAAGAGATTAAAGAAGGGATCTTATCAGAGGCTCATAGGAGCAATTATAGTATTCACCTCGGAAGCACAAAGATGTATCAGAACTTGCATTAACACTATTGGTGGAACGGGATGAAGGTGGATATAGCAAAGTATGTGGCAAAGTGCTTAACATGCCAGTAGGTGAAGGCGCAGCACTGTAAGCCCGAAGGATTATTACAGCCACTGGAAATTCCTGAATGGAAATGGGAGCTCAGAATGATGGATTTTGTGATGAGACTCCCAAAGAGCCAGAAAGGTCACGATTCTATATGGATAGTCGTGGACAGATTGACTAAGTCTACACACTTAATCCCTATGCGAAAGGATTTCGCAATGGATAGATACGTTGAGCTGTACATAAGGCAGATAGTGAGACTGCATGGAGTGCCCGTGACAATTACCTCTGATAAAGATCCCAAGTTCATGGCGAACTTTTGGAAAAGTCTTCAAGATGCCATGGGAACTCAACTACAATTTAGCACGGCATACCATCCACAAACGGACGGACAATCGGAGAGAACGATTTAGAAGCTTGAGGACATGTTGCGAGCGTGAGTCATAAACTTCAAAGGTGGATGGAAAGATCAACTGCATTTGGTAGAGTTCGCATATAGCAATAGCTACTAGCAGAGCATCCGAATGGCACCGTTTGAAGGACTTTATGGAAGGGCCTGCAGAACCTCGATTTGCTGGGATGAGATTGGAGAAAAAAGTATCACAGGCCCAGAGTTGGTAGAGCAATCGGTGGAAGCGGTGAAGATAATTCGAGATAGACTGAAGATGGCACAGAGTTGTTAGAAGAGTTATGCGGATAAGTAGCGTAAGCCTTTGGAGTTTCAAGTAGGTGATCATGTTTTCCTCAAGGTGTCGCCAATGAGGGGATTATCGCGATTTGGAAAGAAGGGAAAACTGAGCCCAAAGTACGTGGGTCCATTTGAAATTTTGGAGCGAATTGGGACCTTAGCCTATAGGCTAGCCTTACCGCGTAACTTATCCCAAGTACATAATGTCTTCCACGTGTCCATGCTACGGAAGTATAAGCCGGACCCAACACATGTGATGGACTATGAGGTTATAAAAGTGGATGACAGAGTATCCTACGTAGAGAAGCATGTCAGGATAGAAGATCGGAAGGAACAAATTCTGAGGAATAAAACGATTCCATTGGTCAAATTCGTTTGGGAACACCATGGAACCGAAAACCTTTCGAACTGCTGCTGAATCCATGGGCAGCTTTTTCCCTTTGCCCTTCTTTCATGGGCACTCAAAACTCCATTACCATAACGAAAAAAAAAAAAAAGAGAGATTGCTCGTGTGATTCGGAATGAACCTTTCTCGGTGGCGGAAAGGAATAGCGATGAATACTGAATCATGGATTCTTTGAGATTTCATTGAATCTATTAGAAATTGGATTTATTGAGTCTTTCCTAGTTTCATTCTCACCAGTCTTCTCCTTCTATCGGCCAGCCAAGAAAGTGGAAGTTGGAGTGACAGTCTTTTGAAAAGTCCCACTCGTGCCATTCCCCTTTGTAGAAGTTCCTGGCTCTTCAATTCGTCTGTTCGAAATATCCTTGAAATTCCTCCATTGGAAATTCGGTAGTTGGTTGGTCTCTGTCTCTCGACTCTCCGGTTAGTAGGTCAATCAATGTCGGTTTGATGGTTGGTGGCTTGACTTTCGCTTCGATAGTGCGCTACGCGGGAAAACGAGAAAACAATGAGGCGTCAATATCCCCATTTGTTTGAGTAACTAAGTTTGATGTAAATTTTGGGGACGAAATTTTTGTAAGGGGGAAGAGTTGTGACATTCTGATTTTCCTGTCATTTTCAAACTCATTAATGAAAAATGTATCTAGCGATGTATTTCAATCGTATCTCGCTCGAATCTAATCAATTTGAGTTGAATGACCAAAGGAGAAAGGTTAACGTGAGACAAGGTACGTGGACCTAAGGAACTCGAATAGGAAATGACACTTTGACCATAAGGATTGTCGAGGGGACATTTAGAGCCATAAAAGTCTAATCTAAGAACGATTAAGGAATGCATTATTAGTATTATACGATTAGAGCGCGGGTGATGCCGCTTAACCAATGTATAATTTGCAAAATTTTCCTGAATCGAACAGTAACGATCGAGACCATCGGAACTAGTGATAGATCCTCACAATTACATGACAACCAAAGTTGCCATGAATTGACGAGCCCTAAATGTGATACGAATCACATGGGTCAACACGCGTAACGTCTGCAAAAGCCGCCCGTCAGTTTGGGATAGACTAGAGCCACGTCTGATAGAGAATTGATTCAGAAACGAGTCTTGAAATTTGAAAAAGGAGAACCAAGAATTCCAACATCATAATGGGATTGGCCGTCGCCTTATCGAAGAAAATTAGAATTTGAAAAACGACATTCCGGACGTCGGGGGTGAAATTACCATTTTGTCCCTCATGCCCTAACCTTGCCTATATAATTGGATGAGGCATTTTGGTCTTTAAACACACCCCCATAGCTGCCTAAAACTTGGAGAGACGAGAGCCATTGGATGAATTTTGATTGACACCTTGGACAACTGTCGAGAGATTAAGCCTTGAGTTGATGTGTCCACTTTTAACCTACCATGCAACTCAAGTTGACCTTTGAAATTGTATATATCTCTCTCTCTCTCTTCCCCCCTCACTTGGCCGAACACCCCCTCCATTGCCGAAAATCTTCTTCTTCTTCTTCTTCTTCCTCTTCTTCTGCCGTGAAGCCACCGCCCGACCGGTTCTGTCCGCTAGCTTCGCCGCCGTCGACCGCCACTTCCGATGACTTCCAGCCGCCGAGCCGACCACCCACTTCTTCTTCAACCTCTTGCCGACGTTCTCGAAGTGGAAGCAAGTCATTTGACTCAATGAGGAGCTCCGACCAGCCAATCTCCCAAAAGTTGTGACATTATGATTTCCAATCAATTTCTGCCTCATTAATGAGAAGTGATTACCTAGAGATGTATTTCAGTCGTATTCCGCTCGAATCTAATTAATTCGAGCAGACTGACCAAAAGGGAAAGGCTAACGCGAGATGAGGTACGTGGACCTAGGGAACTCGGATAGGAAATGGCGCTTTGGCCACAATGATTGTCAAGGAAACTAGCGATAGACCCTTACAATTATATGACAACCAAAGCCGCCACGAATTGACGAGCCCTAAATGTGATGTGAATTATGGGGTCGATACGCGTAATGTCTGCAAAAGCCGCCCGTCGATACGGGATAGACTAGAATCACGTCTGATAGAGAAAACTATCAGAAACGAGTCCTGAGAAGTTTGAAATGGAAAATTGAGAATTCCAACTTCATTTGGATTGACCGTCGCCCTATCGATGAATTCCGGAGCTAGAAAAACGATTTTCTGAACGTCGGGGGCAAAATAGCCGTTTTGCCCCTTAAGGTTAGAACTTTGCCCTTGCAATTGAAGAAGGGCATTTTGGACATTAAACCCCTCATGGCTGCCGAAATTCATGGAGGAATAAGAGCCATTGGATCACCTTGGAATTGCAAGTAGACAAGTGTGACAAGATCAATTGAGGAGAGGTCTTGTCCAACTTTTTCACCTAACATTCAACTCACCTTTGACCCAAGTTTGTATATAAGCCTCCTCTCTCTCTCTCCTCAATCATTTTTGGCCGGCCATTTCACTCCTAAGCCACCGAAACCCCATCTTCTTCTTCCTCCAATTTCTGCTCGCCGGAGATAGCTTCAGGGGCTGTTGTTCGCCGCCCACGAGGGCTACTTTTGGCCACCACCTGCCGGCACGCCGACCACTCACACCTAGCCCTTTGTCTTGCCAACCTCCTCGAAGTGGAATCAAGTCGTTTGGAGCACCGAGGAGCTCCGGCCAAGCGTTTTCCTGGGAGTCGATGAAAACAGACTCAACCTGAGGTAGGTTTGGCTCAAATTACCTGGAGACTTAGTAGACATAAGTAGGGTTCTGTGGTAAAAATTGGGGATTTATTTGATAAGTTTTTTACCACGAACCGATCTTGTACATTTTGCCCAGAAACTGCCAGATTCTGACTCGAGAAGAACCGGCGACGTTCGACGAGTTTCCGACAACCAATTGACTTCAAATCTTCGGTGAGCCTCAAGAACCCTTAGATAGACATGTTAAGAGATAGGATAAGGGTTAAATGATGGAATAGAAGTTGATTTAGGATGGATAGTGCACGGTATGCACAGAACCGAATTGAACCGGGTAGGTTCTGTGCAAGACTGGTTCTAGTGGATTGAAGAGCGGGTGATTTTGAACCTCAAATTGATGTTTAAGACATGATTAGATGATGAGTGTTAGGATATGGATGATTGGGGTTTGTGAATTGAGGAATGGAGTGTGAAAATTAACTGATTTGTTGGATTTTATTAGGTTGCCCGAAAAGTCCGGTTGTGGACTAGTTTGTACCATAATTCTTTCATAAAATTTTGGTTTACAAAGGTCATGAGGGGTATAAAAATGATTTTTCACGAACATATTCTTCGCGAGTACATTCATGATAAAATCCCTTTTCCACCGTGATTATCTATTCAACATTTTTCATGAAAAACTTTGACTTTAGTTTTCGAGGGGTTGACGATGTCGTAAGAACCACCTCGTTGGAAACATTTAAGGGTGAGGGAGACTTTACCTCATCATATATAGAAACTTCTGTACTTAAGGATTTTTGTAAATCCTTCATGACATAACTTGGCAATATGGAGGCTAACTTTGTAAGGGCAATTGAAGGTGTAGGATGGCTGGGAGAAGCTTTGGTGGGTGGACTTTGTGATAGACTTTGGGCAGCTTCTAGCCAACTATGTATAGGGGTCAACTTTGAAGGTTTGGTTGAGACAATAAGAACTTCTTGAGCTTTCCCTTTGTCTCTGTCTTTTTTGGGAGGCATATTGAAGGAGTTTTTCCCTGTAAAAATTCTCGTGTGAGAAAATTTGGGAGAGAATTTACTTCTCCGTGAATAAATTCAATATCAAAATCAAAAACAGATAGAATAGCTTGCCATCTTGCAAAAATTTATTTTGATGCAATGTTTAAAACATCCTTTTGCAAAATATCTTTAGCGGACTTACAATCTATTCTTAATAAAAACTTTTGATTCAAAAGATCACTTTGAAACTTGGATATAGAAAATACAATTGCTAAAATTTATTTCTTAACAGTGGAATAATTCTGCTGAGTCTCATTCCAATGTTTAGAAATGAATTGAATTACTTGTTCTTTATCATTTATTTTTTTATTTTAGGATACCACCATATCTTAACTTAGAAACATCAGTTTCTACAACTTTGAAAGCATTTGGATTAGCACTGTGTAAACATGGTATTTCTTTTACTAATGATTTTATCCTTTTTACAGTATCAGTATGCAAATTAGTCCAATGTTTCGGGTCTTTTGGTAACCTTTGGTGTAGTGGTTTGCATACTATATTGATGTTAGGAATAAAATCAATCACATAATTCAAACTTTCAAGAAATCTTTGTAATTGAGTTTTATCTTTTAATTCGTCAGGAAACTTATCTGCAAATTGAATTGATCTCTCAATTGGTACAATTGTTCCTTGGTGAATATTGTGACCTAAAAATCTTATCCTTGTTTGGAGCAAAATTACTTTCTTTTCAAAAAGAATTAAATCATTTCGCTTGGCAATATTGAAGAAATGATTCAAATGTTTAAAGTGTGAATCGACATTAGAAGAAAATATTACAACATCATCGATGTAGACAATTATAAACTTTGAATATGGATTAAAAATGTCATTCATTAATCTTTGGAATTCCGAATGAGCATTCTTTAGACCAAAAGGCATTACATTCCATTCGTACTGATCAAAAGGAATTGTGAATGCAGTTTTATATCTGTCTTTCTCAAAAATTTGAATTTGCCAGAAGCCAGATTTTATGTCAAATTTAGAAAAAACTTTGGATGAATGGAGACGATTCAAAAGATCCTTTTTGCTAGGAATTGGGTATCGAATCCATTTTAAAACTTTGTTCAATGGTTTATAATTAACTACAAGACGAGGGACTCCCCATTCAATTTTAGCATTTTTATTTACATAAAAGGCAGAACAATTCCATGGAGATTTACTTTTACGAATTAATCTTTTCTTGATTATATCATTTATTTCATTTTCACATAGTTTCAAAAGTTTTCTATTCATTTGTGAAGGGCGAGCTTTTGTTGGAATACTTTTTTCTGAAAAATCATATTCATAAGAAGAATTTGAAATTAATGAAATTAAAAATGAAATTCGAATGTTAAAAATTAACCAAATTGACCAAAAAAAAAGAATTTTTAGAATTTAAAATAATAAATGTTAAATGGAAAGAATATTTCTGAGGAACCGACTCATAAAATGATAACTCTGAATGTAAATGATTTTGATTCCTCCAATTTTCTTGAATTACTCACAAAAATAACAAGTAAAGAATGGATCATAAATGTTATAATCAAAAGCAATGATAAATTTATTTTAGAAACAACTACCCTTTTTGACACAGGTGTTGATCTAAACTGTATTAGAGAAGGCCTGATTCCCACAAAGTTTTTTTAATAAAACAACAGAATCTTTAAAGTCCACTTCTGGTGATCATTTAAAAATTAAGTACAAACTTCCTGAAGCTTTTGTGATAAAAGATAACATTAAGTTAAAAACATCTTTTCTTTTGGTAAAAGATTTAAAAATAAATGTAATTTTAGGAACTCCTTTTATAAATTTAATTCAACTCTTCACAGTTACGAATGAAGAAATTGAAACAAAAATTTCTGGTAAAAAAGTAATGTTTAATTTTGTTACAAAAACCCGAACAAGAAATTTAAATATTTTGCAAGAACATGCAATTAAAGAAATCAATTGTTTAATTCGAGACAAAGAAAGTCATCTTTTATTTTTAAAAGAAGAACTAAGTTTTCAGAAAATTGAACAATAACTTCAAAATACCGATCTTCAAAAGAAAATTTCTGTTTTAGAACAAAAAATTAAAAGTAAACTTTGTTTTATTCCAAATAATGCTTTTTGAGAAAGAAGTAATCATAATCATATTGTGGAATTACCTTATGAATCTAATTTTTTAGAAAAAATTATTCCAACGAAAGCTCGCCCTTCGCAAATGAATAGCGAACTTTTGAAACTATGTGAAAATGAAATAAATGATTTAATCAAGAAAAGATTAATTCGTAAAAGTAAATCTCCATGGAGTTGTTCTGCCTTTTGTGTAAATAAAAATGCTGAAATTGAACGGGGAGTCTCTCGTCTTGTAGTTAATTATAAACCATTGAACAAAGTTTTAAAATGGATTTGATACCCGATTCCTAACAAAAAGGATCTTTTAAATCGTCTTCATTCTTCTAAAGTTTTTTCTAAGTTTAACATGAAATCTGGCTTCTGTCAAATTCAAATTGATGAGAAAGACAGATATAAAACTGCATTCACAGTTCATTTGGGTCAGTACGAATGGAATGTAATGCCTTTTGGTCTAAAGAATGCTCCTTCGAAATTCCAAAGAATAATGAATGATATCTTTAATCCATATTCAAAGTTCATAATTGTCTACATCGATGATTTCCTAATATTTTCTTCTAATGTCAATTCACACTTTAAACATGTGAATCATTTCTTCAATATTGCCAAGCGAAATGGTTTAATCCTTTCTGAAAAGAAAGTAATTTTGTTCCAAACAAGGATAAGATTTTTAAGTCACAATATTCACCAAGGAACAATTGTACCAATTGAGAGATCAATTCAATTTGCAAATAAGTTTCCTGACGAATTGAAAGATAAAACTCAATTACAAAGATTTCTTGGAAGTTTGAATTATGTGATTGATTTTATTCCTGACATCAATATCATATGCAAACCACTACATCAAAGATTACGGAAGGACCCGAAACCTTAGACTAATTTGCATACTGATACTGTAAAAAGGATAAAATTATTAGTAAAAAAAATACCATGTTTACACGTTGCTAATCCAAATGCTTTCAAAGTTGTAGAAACTAATGCTTCTGAGTTATGATATGGTGGTATCCTAAAACAAAAAATAAATGATAAAGAACGAGTAATTCAATTCATTTTTAAACATTGGAATGAAACTCAGCAGAATTATTCCACTGTTAAGAAATAAATTTTAGCAATTGTACTTTCTATATCCAAGTTTCAAAGTGATCTTTTGAATCAAAAGTTTTTATTAAGAATAGATTGTAAGTCCTCTAAAGATATTTTGCAAAATGATGTTTTAAACATTGCATCAAAATAAATTTTTGCAAGATGGCAAGCTATTCTATCTGTTTTTGATTTTGATATTGAATTTATTCACAGAGAAGTAAATTCTTTCCCAGATTTTCTCACACGAGAATTTTTACAGAGAAAAACTACTCTAACATGCCTCCCAAAAAAGACCGAGACAAAGGGAAAGCTCAAGAAGCTCTCATTGTCTCAGCCAAACCTTCAAAGTTGACCCCAATACGTAGTTGGCTAGAAGCTGCCCAAAGTCTATCACAAAGTCCACCCACCGAAGCTTCTCCCAACCAGCCTACACCTTTAATTGCCCTCACAAAGTTAACCTCCATATTACCAAGTTATGTCATGAAGGATTTACAAAAATCCTTAAGTACAGAAGTTTTTGTATATGATGAGGTAAAGTCTCCCTCACCCTTAAATGTTTTCAACGAGGAGGTTCTTACGACACCGTTAGCCCCTCGAAAACCAAAGTCAAAGATTTTCATGAAAAATGTTGAAAAGATAATCACGGTTGAAAAGGGATTTTATCATGAATGTATTCGCGAAGAATTTGTTCGGGGAAAATCGTTTTTATACCCCTCATAACCTTTGTAAACCGGTTGAATTTTATGAAAGAATTTTGGTACAAACTATGTCGCGCCCCAAACCTGTCGAGCGCGCGAACATCCCTACAAGCAAATAACACATTTCTCGTGGTCCCAAGATCCATGAACAAGTCGAGAGATAAAATATAAACATAAACATGGGGAAGCGATAGTTAAATTTTCCCTATACAAATATAACTTAAGTGAGATCGGGATAGCATAACAACTGTCATATATCATAACATATGGTTCGTACAAATGCCGGCTACTACAATCCACTAACAAACTGGGTGATAGGGTAGTACACAAAATGAGTCCCTCATGACATCTAGAAAGGACAGGGTTGGGTCACCTCCAAAAAGTTCAAGTCAACGAACTGGGGTCCTAAGATGAACTGCTGGAATCCACGGCATCCTTGGCATCCTCCGTCGCCTCGTACTCGAAGAAGGTCTCGGATGGGACCTCGATAGAATCCTCCATGGTCGCTTCATGTGACGACTCCGCCAGGTCCTCCTCGGTCGCCTCCAAGACTATGACATCGTCTTCCTCGACGGTAAAGTCCAGCGTCGGGATCTTCTCTGGCCCGTTCCTAGAACCAACTACGGACCCCTCTGGTAACTCCTGCTCCCCAGCTGTCTGACACCAAGCAGGGATAACACCCTGGGCTATCTCGTGGGGCTTCAGCGGCCCAATTTGCTCGTCCCTAACCCTTTTAAACCACACCTCAAACCTATGAGGCTTCCAATCAGGGCTACCCTCGTCGACCCATACAACCGTACATTTCCTCACGTAAACGTTCCCCTGACTATCCGGGAACTCATCAAAATACGCCGTCATTTCCTTGAGATCCCCAAAACGTATAGGCCACATATCTAAGGCTTAGGATCTGTAAAAATAAGGGTCCCCAAAGGGGTGAGATACTCATCTCAGTAAAAGAATCATAACCCTAGGTCAGGTCGACCATCCACTCAAGCAGTCGTACACCCCAATCATTTCAAATTCACAAACACACAGACATATCAGACACAAATCAATGAAACAATAGCATACAGATGACAAGCATGCAATGATGACCTCATGTCACACTCATGATCATGCACACCCATCCTGCCACTTCACCACATCCACCTCTTCCTGCCTGTCTCAATCTCCAGCCCGCGATCTCGTCGCATCAGACTCGATCCGCGTAAACGCATGAGATCATCATCGGCAACCCGCGTAAACGCATCAGGTTCCGATGAATCTCCAGGTCATTCTCATCATCTCACACCTCCGTCCTGCGAATAGCTTCCATCAAGACTGTGGCCATCTCAATCCCGCGATCTTGTCGCATCAAGGTGCCACACAACATCAACTCCACCCTGCGATCTCGTCTCATACGCCTCAGGACCTCGCCATGTCATGCTCATGCCATGATTTTAATTCAATTTCACAAATCAAACAACAGGTGCAACTCATGCACAGTTCGAATACTCATGGCATGCAAGGTAATCAAATGATACACATACATGGTGAATAATTTCAAACATAAACAATAACATACATAATCCTCCTATGGCCACTTAGGGCATATCAAGAACTATCCCTTTGGAAACTCTTCATAAATCGATCAATTTCAACCTTGACTCACCCAATTGAGTCCAATCTCTCTATCCTAAGTTTAGAATTCTCTTACCTTGCGTTTAATATCACAATAATTCCTTCTTGCAAGCCTTGAAGTCTCCCCCAAACCAACTCAAGGGTTAATTCGCTACGCACCTAGAATATTCAATCAATCCGTCAATTTTCCAAACCCAATTCCTCAATCCATAAATCCCCAATCATCCATAACTTAATCCTCATCATCTTAACATGTATTAATCATCAATTTGGGAGTCATAACCATCTGTTCTTGCACCCACCAGAATCGATTTTGCATAAAATCGAATCGGTTCATTTCGGTTCTGTGCGAACCGTGCACTTCCAGCCCTAAATCTTCATCAAATCCTTCATCTACTCACTATCCTACCTCTTAACATGTCTACCTAAGGGTTCTTGAGGTTTACCGAGGGTTTGAAGTCGATTGGCTGTCGAAAACTTGTCGGACGTCGCCAGTTCTTCCCAAGTCAGAATCCAGCAGTTTCTGTACAAAGTTTACAAGATCGGTTCATGGTCAAAACTTCATCAAATTGAGCCCCAATATTTATCACAGATTCCTACACATGTCTACTAGATCTCCACAAAATTTGACTCCAAAAATCCAAGATTTCGGCCTCCAAAAGGACTAGGAACCGGACCTACCTCAGGTTGGAGCGGAATCTGTCGGCTTTCTGGAAAATGCTTGCTCGGGACTTCTTGGTACTTCAAATGCCGTGATTCTTGTTTGAGGATATCGACAAGACGTAAATCCATGTTGATGTGGTCGGCCAATAGTCGGATTATGGCCTAAAAGTAGCGTCAGAACGGCCAAACAACGGCTCCAGTTTTTTTCGGCGATCGGCAAATTGAAGGAAGAAGAGGAATGAAGTTTCGAGAGTTTGACGAGGATCTTTGGCTGGTCAAGTGAGGTGGGAAGAGAGAGAATTTGTTATATACAAACTTGGTCAAAGAGGGGTTGAATGTTAGGTAGAAAAAGTTGGACATGACCACACCTCTTGATCTTGTGACAAATGTCTTCTTGTCTTCCCAATGTGATTCAGTGGCCCTCATTTCTTCTTGAATTTCAGCAACCTTGAGGGGTTTTAATGTCCAAAATATCTTTCTTCAATTGCTTGGGCAAAGTTCTAGACTTGAGGGGCAAAACGATCATTTTACCCCCGACGTTCAGAACGTCATTTTTCTCGTTCCAGAATTCTTTGATAGGGAGACGGCCAATCCGAATAATGTTGGAATTCTTGATTTTCCATTTCAACTTTTCAACACTCGTTTCTAATGATTTTCTCTATCAGACGTGGTTCCAGCCTATCCTGAACCGACGGGTGGCTTTTGCAAACATTACGCGTATCGACCCCATGATTCATATCAAGTTTAGGGCTCATCAATTCGTGGCGGCTTTGGTTGTCATGTAATTGCGAGGGTTTATCGCTAGTCCCTATGGTCTCGATCGTCACAGTCCGATTTAGGAAAATTTTGCAAATCATACGTTGGTTAAGCGGCATCACCCGCACTCCAATCATATGACACTCGCAAGGCAATCCTTAATCGTTCTTAGATCGGCCTCTTGGTGGTTCTAAATATCCCCTCGACAATCCTTATGGTCAAAGCGTCATTTCCTATCCGAGTCGCCTAGTCCACGTACCTCGTCTCGCGTTAGCCTTTCCCTCTTGGTCAGCCTACTCAAATTGATCAGATTTGAGCGAAATACGATTGAAACACATCATTTGATATATATAAACTTCTCATTAATGAGTCTGAAATTGACTGAAAATTAGAATGTCACAACTCTTTCCCCTTACAAAAATTTCATCACCGAAATTTACATTACACTTAATCACTCAAATAAATAGAGATGTTGTCGCCTCATCGTCTCTTCATTCTCCCACGTGGCACCTTCAGTTCCATGGTGCTCCCATATTACCTTGACCAGTGGAATCTTCTTATTCCTAAGGATTTGGTCCTTCTGGTCTTCGATCCTTATTGGCTTCTCCACGTACAACACTCTGTCGTCCACTTCTATGGTCTCGTAATCAAGAACATGTGTCGGATCCGGTTCATACTTTCGCAGCATCGACACATGAAACGCATTATGCACTTGGGATAGATTGGGCGGCAGGGCAAGCCAGTAGGGTAAAGTTCTAGTCCTCTCTAGTATCTCGAATGGGCCTACATACCTTGGGCTCAGCTTCCCCTTCTTTCCAAAACATGATAGTTCTCTCATTGGTGACACCTTGAGGAAGACGTGATCGCCCACTTAAAATTCCAAGAGCTTGCGTTGCTTATCTGCGTAGCTCTTCTGACGACTCTGTGCCGTCCTCAATTTATCCCAAATTATCTTCACTACTTCTACCGATTGCTCTATCAATTCTGGGCCTGTGATACTTCTTTCTCCAACCTCATCCCAGCAAATCGGGGTTCTGCAGGCTCGTCCATAAAGTGCCTCAAATGGTGCCATCTGGAGACTCTGCTAATAGCTGTTGTTATATGCAAACTCTACCAAACGTAACTGCTCTTCCCAGCCTCCTTAGAAATCTATGACGAATGCTCTCAGCATATCCTTAGGCGTCTGTATCGTCCTTTCCGACTGTCCGTCCGTCTATGGATGGTAGGTTGTACTAAACTGCAATCGAGTGCCCATGGCTTCTTGCAGACTCTTCCAAAAATTTGCCGTGAACTTAGGATCTCTAACCGAAGTGATCGTTACTAGCACTCCAGGCAACCTCGCTATCTGTCTCATGTACAACTCTGCATACTTATCCATAGCGAAGTCTTTTCGTATAGGGATGAAATGTGCGGACTTGGTCAATTGTCCACGACTACCCATATAGAGTCATGACCTCTTTGACTCCTTGGGAGTCCCATCACAAAATCCATAGTCACATGCTCCCACTTCCATTTGGATATCTTCAGTGGCTGTAACAGTCCTCTAGCCTTACAATGCTGCGCTTTCACTTGCTAGCACATCAAACATTTAGCCACGTATTTTGCTACGTCCACCTTCATCCCATTCCACCAATAGTGTTGTCGCAGGTTCTGGTACATTTTCGTACTTCTAGGTGGATGCTATAATTGCTCCTGTGAGCCTCTAATAAAATCATTTCCCTGAGTCCTTCATCCTTTGACACACATAATCATCCTCGAAACTTTAGGATTCCATCCTCAGACACTTGATATTCCGGCTTTATCTTCGTCACATCCATCTCAAGGATCTTCTGAATCTCTAGGTCCGTAGACTGTAATGCCTTTATCCCCTCTTGGACCTCAGGTTCCACACTCAATGTAGCTATCAGACTAGACAACTGATCGACTTCTAATCTGAACTCAGAGTCTCTCAAATCTTCTATCATAGACTAACCTTTCACCAGCAGACATGCGATGCTTGACTTCCGACTCAGTGCATCTGCTACTCTGTTTGCTTTCCCAGGGTAATATAATATCTCACAATCATAGTCCTTGAGCAGCTCCATTCACCTACGCTGCCTCATGTTCAGCTCCTTCTAGGAAAATAGGTACTTTAAACTTTGGTGGTCGGTATAGATCTGAAACTTCTCGCCACAGAGGTAATGTCTCCAAATCTCCAGGGCAAATATAATCGCCACTAACTCCAGGTCATGAGTTGGGTAATTCATCTCTTGTGGCCTCAACTGTCTGGATGCGTAGGCTACTACTCTCCCGTGCTGCATCAGTACACAACCCAGTCCTTTCAGCGAAGTATCGCTGTATATCTCGCACCCTCCTAGTCCTGATGGAATTATCAGCACTAGTGCGGTCGTCAATCTATGCTTGAGCTCTTTGAAACTCTTCTCACATTTATCAGTCCATTCAAATCTCGTTTCCTTCTTCGTCAACCGCATCAGTGGGATAGCTATGGATGAGAATTTATCCAAAAAACGCCTGTAGTATCCTACCAATCCCAAGAAACTTCTGACTTCAGTAATCGTTGTGTGTCTAGGCCAATTGGTTATAGCCTCGATCTTCGCAGGATCCACTGCAATCCCTTCACCAGACACTACATAACCAAGAAATGCTACCATGTTCAACCAAAATTCACACTTACTCAGCTTCACATCGAGCGTATGCTCCCTCAACGCCTGTAGTACAATTATCAAGTGCTCATGTTCAACATCATTCCTTGAATAAATCAAAATGTCGTCAATGAATACTATGACGAATCTGTCTAGAAACTCCTTAAATACTATTTGCATCAGGTCCATAAATGCAGCTGGAGCGTTAGTCAATCTGAACGGCATCACCGTAAATTCATAATGACCATACCTCGTCCTGAAAGCAGTTTTAGGTACGTCTTCCTTCTTGATCCTCAACTGGTGATACCCAATCCTCAAGTCAATCTTTGAAAACACTGCTGCTCCTTGCAACTGATTGAAAAGATCATCAATTCTCGACAGCAGATACTTGTTCTTGACTGCCACTTGGTTCAATTGCCGATTGTCAATGCATAGACGCAAAGACCCATCCTTCTTCCTTACGAATAGCACTAGCACTCCCCACGGTGAAGCACTAGGTCAGATAAATCCTTTATCCAGCAGTTCATGCATCTGCACCTTTAACTCTTTTAGTTATGACAAGGACATCCTGTAAGGTACTTTTGAAATCGGCTCCGTTCTAGGGGCTAACTGAATTACAAATTCTATCTCTCGCTTCGGTGGCAACCCTAGCAATTCTTGGGGAAACACATCAGGAAATTCACGTACTACCGGGATATTCTCTAACTTTGGCTCTTCGGTAGTCGTGTCCATTACTGCCACTAGGTATGCTGACACCCTTCGGTCATCAACTTAGTTACTTCTAAAGATGAGATTAAGGGAATTGAGGTTCCTCCTCGACTTCCCACCAATTCGAAGCTAGGGCATCCTCTCGAACAAAACCGAATTATGTTACTACCACAGTCCACTACTACCCCCTGCTTACCCAACCAATCCATTCCTATTATTACATCAAAATCAAACATGGGTAATATAGCTAGGTCAATACTCTCTTTACTCCCCCCAATCACAATCTCACTACCAATACAACCAAATGAAACTATTATGTTGTCATTTAAGGGAGTGGCAACATGCAGAATCATGCTCAACAGTTCCAATTTCGTGCCCACTAATTCAGCAAATTGTGTAGACGCAAACGAATGCATGGCACTAGGGTCAAACAATGCATATGCAGCTTGATTGCACAAGTAGACCGTACCTATGACCACTCCCGGCGCTTCCTCCACCACTCTACGGGCTACTGCATACATTCTGCCCTGTGCCAGTGGTCTGCTCTGCTCAATCTGAGGCGTTACAGTCGACGGTCCCGCTTGCGGCCTTTATCCTTGTGGTCGACTTACCGGAGCTTGGTTTGGACACACCCTCATCCGATGGCCCAGCTGACTACATTTGAAGCAAGCTCCCATCCTTACTGGGTATGGCCCATTTCCATGCCTCCTGCCACAAAATCTGCAATTCCAGTTCGCAGGATTTGGTGGCTTCACGATATTCTTTCACACTGGAGGCACAAAACGCCTATTACCCGTCATCGGCCTCTTGCCTATCTAGCGGTTATCTCTGAAAGACGTGAATCGCGATCTAGTGGTGATATTCCTCTCCTTCAAGTCTCTTTCAATCATCTGGCCCCACTCGTATATTTCCTTATACGTCTTCAAATTCAAAGCGATCATCTGAATGCGGAGCCCGGGCCTCAGACCATCTCTAAACCTTCTCGCTTTCTCCTGAGGGTGCTCCACAGATCGAGGTGCATAACTCAAAAGCCTCACGAATTCGGCTTCGTACTGATCTATTGTCATCTAGTTCTGGCGTAACTGCAGGAACTCCACCTACTTCCTTTCCCTAGCCATCTCCGAGAAATATTTATCATTGAAGGCGGTCTTAAAAACATTCCAGTTTAAGGCTGTTCCGTCAGGGAAGACTCCGTCCTTGGTGGCAGCCCACCAGTCATTCGATGTACCCTCTAGTTGGTACACAACTAACAATACCTTATCTTCATCTGTACACCTCAGTACTCCGAAGGTTTTCTCTAGCTTCTCGATCCATCTGGTCGCTAGCTTAGGATCCCTAATCCCGTCAAACTGTGTCGATTTCAGCTTCATAAACTGCTCAACTAGCTGGCCCATCTGTTTGGCTACGACGATCTCGTCTTGGGTGTTTATAGCTTCGTTACTCTGATTTGGCTTACCCTGACTTCCATTCCCGCCATTGTTGCCGTCATTGGCATTGACGGCGGCTATGGCAGCTCCTACTGCTTGGGCAATAGCAGCGTCCCGATCTTGGGTCTACCTGTCGATCATGTCGCTGATTCTTTCCAGTGCTCTTAGCACGCCATCCATCCTTGTATCTTCAGCGACTAGCGGCCTCGAGTTAAAGGCTTCGCCTCTTGGTCTTTTAGCCCTTCTAGGTGGGTTACTCATCTTTGTCTCTTTCTACTTAACCTGATCTACCACAAGTCCAGCGAGGAGTTAGTAACTTACTCAATCATTTAAATCCAGAGCTACTAACTAACCCTTAACAGAAATAGTTACAGTCCAACGGTACTCCATACCACATACTCCAAAAAATTTTCAATAAATAGCCCATAGCCATTTCTTAGTTCCATTCACTTCAGTGATTCACTAAAATCAATCACTTTCATTCCTCAAACAACCAAGGTCCAGAAATGACCTTCAATCCTAAGTAAAGAACTTAATCCTTATACATTTCCACAACCCTACCAGGGTCCATTGTCAACCTTAAGTACTAGGTCACAAGCTATACACCCCATGTCTTATCTTAACCAATCTCCTAAGGTCTAGTTATCCGTTCTTGTCCCAACTTAATCGTCCTTATTACTTCAGTCCTCAATTAATCGTCCTTATTACTTCAGTCCTCAATCAACTTTGGTTCGAGCTGATCTTGCTCTGATACCAATTAAATAGGGATGTCACGCCCCAAACCTGTCGAGCACGCGAACATCTCTGCAAGCATATAACACATCTCTCGTGGTCCTAAGATCCACGAACAAGTTGAGAGATAATATATAAACATAAGCATGCGGAAGCGATACTTAAATAATCCCCGTACAAATATAAGTTAAGTGGGACTTGGATAGCATAACAACTATCACATATCATAACATATGGATCGTACAAATGCCGGCTACTACAATCCACTAACAAACTGGGTGATGGGGTAGTACACAAAATAAGTCCCTCATGACATCCAGAAAGGACAGGGTCGAGTCGCCTTCAAAAAGCTCAAGTCAACGAATTGGGGTCTTAAGATGAACTGCTGGAATCCTCAATATCCTCGGCATCCTCCGTCGCCTCATACTCGAAGAAGGTCTCGGATGGGACCTCGATAGAATCCTCTATGGTCGCTTCATGTGACGGCTCCGCCAAGTCCTCCTCGGTCGCCTCCAAGACTATGACCTCGTCCTCCTTGACGGTAAAGTCCAACTCGGGGTCTTCTCTGGCCCGTTCCTAGAACCAACTACAAACCCCTCTGGTAACTCTTGCTCCCCAGTGGTTTGACACCAAGCAGGGATAACACCCTGGGGTATCTCGTGGGGCTTTAGCGGCCCAATCTGCTCGTCCCTGACCCTCTTAAATCACGCCTCGAACCTATGAGGCATCCAATCAGGTCTACCCTCGTTGACCCATGCAACCATGCATTTCCTCACGAAAATGTTCTCCTGACTATTTGGGAACTCATCAAAATACGTTGTCATTTCCTTGGGATCCCTAAAACATATAGGCCACATATCTAAGGCTTAGAATCTGTAAAAATAAGGGTCCCCAAAGGGGTGAGATACTCATCTCAGCAAAAGAATCCTAATCATAGGTCAAGTCGACCGTCCACTCAGGCAATCGTACACCCCAATCATTCCAAATTCATAAACATACAGGCATATCAGACACAAATCAATGAAACAACAGCATACAGATGACAGGCATGCAATGATGACCTCATGTCACACTCATGATCATGCACACCCATCTTGCCACTTCACCACATCCACCTCTTCCTACCTGCCTCAATCTCCAACTCGCGATCTTGTCGCATCAGGCTCGGTCCGCGTAAACGCATCAGACCGTCATCGGCAACACACGTAAATGCATCAGGTTCCAATGAATCTCCAGGCCAATCTCATCGTCTCACACCTCCGTCCCGCAAATAGGTCGCATCTGGACCGTGGCCATCTCAACCCCGCGATCTTGTCGCATCAGGGTGCCACACAACATCAACTCCACCCCGCGATCTCATCGCATCAGGGTATCCACCTCCCACCCTGCGTCTCATACGCCTCAAGGCCTTACCATGTCATGCTCATGCCAAGATTTTAATTCAATTTCACAAATCAAACAACAGATGCAACTCATGCACAGTTCGAATACTCATGGCATGCAAGGCAATCAAATGACACACATACATGACGAATAATTTCAAGCATAAATAATAACATACATAATCCCCCTACAGACACTTAGGGCATACCAAGAACTATCCCTTTGGAACTCTTCATAAATCGATCAATTTCAACCTCGACTCACCCAATTGAGTCCAATCTCCCTATCCTAAGTTTAGAATTCCCTTACCTTGCTTTTAATATCACAATAATTCCTTCTCACAAGCCTTGAAGTCTCGGCCAAACCAACTCAAGGGTTAATTCGCCACGCACCTAGAATTTTCAATCAATCCGTCAATTTTCCATACCCAATTCCTCAATCCATGAACCACAATCATCCATAACTTAATCCTCATCATCTTAACATGTCTTAATCATCAATTTGAGACTCATAACCATCTGTTCTTGCACCCACCAGAATCAGTTTTGCACAGAACCAAATCGGTTCATTTCGGTTCTGTGCAAACCGTGCACTTCCAGCCCTAAACCTTCATCAAATCCTTCATCTACTCACTATCCTATCTCTTAACATGTGTGTCTAAGGGTTCTTGAGGCTTACCGCGGGTTTGAAGTCGATTGGTCGCCGAAAGCTTGTCGGACGTCCCCGGTTCTTCCCAAATCAGAATCTAGCAGTTTCTGTGCAAGGTTTACAAGACTGGTTCATGGTCAAAACTTCATCAAATTGAGCCTCAATTTTTATCACAGATTCCTACACATGTCTACTAGATCTCCACAAAATTTGAAATCAAAACTCCAAGATTTCGGCCTTCAAAAGGACTTGAAACAGGACTTACCTTAGGTTGGAGCGGAATCTATCGGCTTTCGGGAAAATGCTTGCTCGAGACTCCTCGATACTCCAAATGCCGTGATTCTTGCTCAAGGATGTCGGTAAGATGTAAATATACGTTGATGTGGTTGGTCGGCGGTCGGATGGTGGCTGGAAAGTGGCGTCGGAACAGCCGAACTGCGACTCCAGTTTTGGTCGGCGATCGGCAAATTGAAGGAAGAAGAAGAAGGAAATTTCGGGAGTTTGAGGGGGAGCTTTGGCCGGTCAAGTGAGGTGGGAAGAGAGAGAATTTACTTTATACAAACTTGGTCGAAGATGGGTTGAATGTTAGTTAGAAAAAATTGGACATGACCACACCTCTTAATCTTGTGACACATGTCTTCTTGTCTTCTAATGTGATCCAATAGCCCTCATTTCTTCTTGAATTTTTGCAGCCTTGAAGGGGTTTAATGTCCAAAATGCCCTTCTTCAATTGCTTGGGCAAGGTTCTAGACTTAAGGGGCAAAACGGTCATTTTACCCCAGACGTTCAGAATGCCGTTTTTCTAGTTCCAGAATTCTTTGATAGAGCAACGGCCAATCCGAATAACGTTGGAATTCTTGATTTTTCATTTTAACTTTTCAAGACTCATTTCTAATGGTTTTCCCTATCAAACGTGGTTCCAGCCTATCTCAAACCGACGAGTGGCTTTTACAGACATTACGCGTATCGACCTTGTGATTCTCATCACATTTAGGGCTCGCCAATTCATAGCGGCTTTGGTTGTCATGTAATTGAGAGGGTTTACCACTAGTCCCTATCGTCTCAATCGTCACGGTCCGATTTGGGAAAATTTTACAAATCATACATTGGTTAAGAGGCATCACCCGCGCTCCAATCATATGACACTCGCAAGGCAATCCTTAATCATTCTTAGATCGGCCTCTTGGTGGTTCTAAATATCCCCTCGATAATCCTTATGGTCAAAGCGTCATTTCCTATCCGAGTCGCCTATGTCCACATACCTCGTCTCGCGTTAGCCTTTCCCTCTTGGTCAACCTATTCAAATTGATCAGATTTGAGCGAAATATGACTGAAACACATCGTTTGATATATATAAACTTCTCATTAATGAGTCTGAAATTGACTGAAATTCAAAATGTCACAAACTGAATCTGTAAAGTTTAAACATTTATGTGGCAAAGATCAACTCAATGTTGTGAATTATTCAACTGCAAGAATATCGAGGGTCATTCACCCAGCCGAGTGGAATAATACCCCATACACCTCAGTGAAGCTCGATTCACGAGTCACTGAAGCCCTTTCAGTTAGGTATAATTTTACCTACTTTGATTACCAGCAAGCCTATTATAATGTTTTCTATCGTCAAAACCCCAATCTAGCCATACATGACTTTTCTTCTTCCAAAGTCCCTTTGACATTTCAAAGTTGCCCTTTTGGTTCATTCGTTGGTGGGATAATTTCGATCCAGTTCCAAGCATTCTCCCTCCAAAAGTCATGGAATCCTTCAAAGTCTTTCAAAGTAGTTATACCCGAAGTCCACATGAGAAACAATTTCCCCCTCTCCTAATGTTTTTTGCAAACTTCTAGATGGCCTGGGTTTCTGCATGGGACCTTGAGTACATAAAAAATGCTCAAGATCCAAAAATATTAATCCTGACCAGAAGGTTCAAAGCAAAGTGGTGGGATGGTTTCTCGTACTGGGAGAAAATCTCGGTAGAAGCTATCTATTATTAGATCCAACAGTGCAAAGCCAACGATCTAAATAAAGTTTCTGTCATGGCACCGGTTGCAGCATCAAAGACAACCTTTCTCTATGACAAATCAATGGCAATTTCCAAGTTGGTTAATGTTCAAAGTGAAAAGGAATTTTATGAAATGATGAAGAAAGCTCTTTTGGAATACGAAGAATCTCAAGTAGGATCATCTTCACATCACAGTGAAGATCCGGACGGAGATGAAGATGAAGCCTACAACGTCAACATCTTCGGCCATGATTCTGGCTAAGTTCAAATTGAGAATGTAATTTTTGGTACGAATGATTGTACAAATGTTTTTGTAATTTGGTAAATTGTACACCGTATAACACTATACATTGTGCATTGCTCACTGTACACTGTAGCGGCTTTCAAGTGATCATATTCACTATTCACTGTAGCAACAGTGAATTTCATGTCTTTAAACTGAAGCTCCTTTAACGAACAAAGGGAGCTCGGAGGAAGTCTTTTAGTCCTCGCACTCTCTCCACCTTGGAGCTCACTCTCTCCACTAAAGCTCTCCCTCTTACCCAAAGTCGACCTTCACCGAAAAACCCCAAGTTTTTCAGTCAAACACACCTTGAAGTACCAAACCTCACCCCTCCAGACCCAGATCCGTAAGTCAAAACCCTCTAAGTTCAATTATTCTTGCCCAGAAAACTCTTTCAGTTTTCCCCTAAATTGTTTTAAGTTTTTGCACTTGTAATCACAGATCTGACAATCTTTTAAGTTTAGCTTTTGTAAATCTTCATCTACTTTCAATAAAAGTGTACATTTCTTCATCTTTTGCCTATTAAAACCCAGAATCAGTAGGCTCTGCCACCTATTGGTGTCTAAGGCATTGTGTTCTTTAAGTTTCTTCAATTTAAAATTGTGTACTACATTCATTTGCATACAGCTCCCAGTGAAGATTGATCTATGGTCTCCTCTCTTGGACTAGCCGCACACACTTCACTTTGCATATTTAAGTTCAAGTATTTATTTTCTGTACCCAGAGTGTGAAGGCTCTGCCTCCTAGCTGGTGGTTTATGATATTTCTTTTCATTTATACTACTTGCCTTTGCATCCAATTTATTATTTTAGTTATCATTTATAATCAAAGTTGTTTATTACTTGTTTCTGAGTTTATTGATTTATGTGATTGGTATTTAGATATTTCTATTGAGCAATTATTTCATACATATTTCAGTTCCAAGTAATGTTGTTCATACTTTTAATATCAGTTGCAATTGTTTATACTGCTGTTGAATTATTATATCATCTTTTAAGTGTTTACTTTATGCTTTCTGAGTCATATCGTAACTATTGGACTAACAAACTTAAAAGACGTCATTTTTAGTCTTTTTGAATAACTTCTTTTCTATTTTTGAGATTGTCCCGATCCTGTTCCCTTTTGGTATCAGAGCCAAGTTGGCGGAGAATTGGCCGTTCTTTTTACAATCATCTTGTATAAACTCAATCTTGGTTGTTCTAAGGTGGATCTCATTTAGAGCCACAAAGCCTTGATAGAGGTAGCGTAAGTCTAGTGGGTGTGGTAGCAAAGGTCAAAATTGAACAACATAAAATCAAGTTTATACGAAATGGATCTTTTTAGAAGAACTAATTCTTCTTCAAGTAGTTCTATATCTGAGTTAGGACAAATCCCAGATCCTTTAAATAGAGAAGAAAGTACTCTTGAAGATTTTAACAAGTCAATTAAGAATTGAAAGATTCCAAAAGTTAAATATGACCAATTTATTTAGAATCAAAGTTCAGGAAACTTTTCAGGTCCTATTATTATGTAATCGCTACTAATGAACGTGATATTCCTCTCTCCTCTTCTTATTCTTTAATTGCCCTTTTAAATAAAGAATTGTTAAAGAAACATGCTTTAAAGTATAATTATCTTCATTTTGGTATGGTCCAAGTTGGTATTAAACCTTTGTTGAAAGATGGTTTAAATACTTCAATTCTTTTGGTCTTAAGAGATGCAAGACTCTTAAGGTATAAAGACTCTCTTCTTGCAACAATTGAAACAAATTTATGCAATGGTCCCATTCATTTTGATTGTTATCCAAACTTTTCAATATCCTTAAAAGATAAAAATATTCTAAAGTCACTCGTTTTGCAAATCAAAACTCATAATTATAGTACAGATGAAGGATCAATTCCACTCTCCCTCATCTATAAGGTCCAATATAAAGCTATGAGTTCTGCATTCGATGTTAATTCACTAAATGATGCACCTAAAGGTCAAACTCTTTTATTACAAACAGATATTAATCGTTCAAGTTCCATAATTCCAAAGTCAATAAGTTGGAATGATGTTGTTCTTCCTGATCAATGGGAAATAGAAAATCTCATTCCTCATATTTCAATTAAGAATGACACTCCATCAAATGTCATCCAACATCCTGAGGGTAAGGTCACCATACAATTCCCTAGGAGAAGTTTTGACACAAATTATTTCATTTTTGCAAGACCTTCCTTTCATGGGTCTTCTTCTCGAAAGTTTGTTGACTATCATCCAAATCTACCTCTTGTTATCACAATTCCTGTGAACAATCAAGGTAATATCGATGTTTCTAATGCCGTTCCTGCACAAGGACATGCAACTCCTAGTGTACCTCCTTTAAATCTTTATGGTTTAGATACAAGTTCAAGTATCTCCAAGCCAGTCTATCATCAACAAGGTCCTGAATCCCATGAACCCACTCCATCTCAAATGGAAGATGAGGATCCAGAATGTAACATTTTGATTTTTCCTATCATTTCGAGACTCATTAATGAGAAAGTACCTAACGATGTATTTCAGTCGTATCTCGCTCGGATCTGATTAATCTTGAGTTGACTGACCAAAAGGAAAAGGCTAACGCAAGACAAGGTACATGAACCTAGGGAACTCAAATAGGAAATGGCGCTTTGACCATAAGGATTGTCGATGAGACATTTAGAGCCTTAAAAGGCCAATCTAAGAACGATTAAGGAATGCATTGCTAGTGTTATACGATTGGAACGCGAGTGATGCTGCTTAACCAATGTATAATTTGCAAAAATTTTCCTAAATCGAACAGCGACGATCAAGACCATTGGAACTAGTGATAAACCCTCACAATTACATGACAACCAGAGTCGCCATGAATTGACGAGCCCTAATTTTGATATGAATCACAAGGTCAATACGCGTAACGTCTGCAAAAGCCGCCCGTTAGTTCAAGATAGGTTGGAACCACGTCTAATAGAAAAACGATTCAGAAACGAATCTCGAAATTAGAAAATGGAGAATCAAGAATTTCAACATTATAATTGAATTGGTTGTTGCCTTATCGAAGAAAATTAAAATTAGAAAAACGACGTTTCGGACGTCGGGGGTAAAATTACCAATTTGCCCCTCAAGCCTTAGCTTTGCCTTAATAATTGGACAAGGGCATTTTGGTCATTGAAGCCCCATTATAGCTACCCAAAATTTGATAAATTGAGAGCCATTGGATGAAGCATTGATTGACCATTGGACAAGTGTCAAACGATTAAGCCTTGATGTTGATAGGAACACTTTTAACGTACTATTCAAACATGGTTGACTCTTGAAATTGAGTATATACCTCACTCTCTCTCCTTGGTCGAACACTCCCCTCATTCTGCTGATCTTCTTCTTCTTCTTCTTCTTCTTCTTCTTATTCTCTTCCTGTCGAGAGCTGCACCGGCGACCAGGTTCTACCGCCGCCGTTGCCACTCCCGACCGCCGTCTCCGGCCACCACCTGGACTCGAGCCGACCACCAACCCCTTCCTCATCCTCTTGTCGACATCCTCCAAGTGGAATAAGGTCATTTGACCTACTGAGGATTTTCGGTCGGCCATTCTCCTGGAAGTCGATGAAAACCGTCGCAATTGGAGGTAAGCTGCTATTTAGACTCCATAGGACCTCGAAACCTTTGACTCTTTCGACCAAATTTTGTGGACATCTAGAAGACATGTAGGTTTAGAGGAATTTGATGGAGTTTTGACCCCAAATGGGAATTATATTTGAAGGACAAAAACTAACTGGAGGAGGACTCGGAGGAACCGACGCCACTTAAGGACTTCCTGACGTCGCATTGGCTTCAAATTTTCGGTGAGGCTCTCCAACCCTTAGAACTACTGTCACGCCCCCGAACTCATCGAGCGCGCGAACATCCCTACAAGCAAATAACACATCTCTCGCGGTCCCATGATCCACAAACAAGTCGAGAGATAATATATAAACATATGCATGCGGAAGCGATACTTAAATAATCTCCGTACAAATATAAGTTAAGTGGGACCTAGATAGCATAACAACTGTCATGTATCATAACATATGGATAGTACAAATGCCGGCTACTACAATCCACTAACAAACTAGGCGATGGGGTAGTACACTAAATGAGTCCCTCATGACATCCAAAAAGAACAGGGTCGGGTCGCCTCCAGAAAGCTCAAGTCATCGAACTGGGGTCCTAAGATGAATTGTTGGAATCATCGGTATCCTCGGCATCCTCCGTCGGCTCATACTCGGAGAAGGTCTCGGTGAGACCTCGATAGAATCCTTCATGGTCGCTTCAAGTGATGGCTCTACCAAGTCCTCCTCAGTCGCTTCCAAGACTATGACCTCGTCCTCCTCGACGGTAAAGTCCAATGTCGGGGTCTTCTCTGGCCCATTCCTAGAACCAACTACGGACTCCTCTGGTAACTCTTGCTCCCCAGCAATCTGACACCAAGCAGGGATAACACCTTGGGGTATCTTGTGGGGCTTCAGCGGCCCAATCTGCTCGTCCTCGACCCTCTTAAACCATGCCTTGAACCTATGAAGCTTCCAATCATGGCTAACATCATCAACCCATACAACCATGCATTTCCTCACGTAAACGTTCCCCTGACTATCCGGGAACTCATCAAAATACGCCGTCATTTCCTTGGGATCCCCCAAAATGTATAGGCCACATGTCTAAGGCTTAGGATATGTAAAAATAAGGGTCCCCAAAGAGGTGAAATACTCATCTAAGTAAAAGAATCCTAACCTTAGGTCAGGTCGACCGTCCACTCAGGCAGTCGTACACCCCAATTATTCCAAATTCATAAACACACGGGCCTTTCGGACACAAATCAATGAAACAACAGCATACAAATGATAGGCATGCAATGATGACCTCATGTCACACTCATGATCATGCACACCCGTCCTGCCACTTCACCACATCCACCTCTTCCTACCTGTCTCAATCTTCAGCCCGCGATCTCGTCGCATCAGGCTCGGTCCGTATAAACGCATCAGACCGTCATCAGCAACCCACATAAACGCATCAGGTTCCGATGAATCTCCAAGCCAATCTCATCATCTCACACCTCCGTCCCGCGAATAGTTCGCATCAGGACCGTGGCCATCTCAACCCCGCGATCTCGTCGCATCAAGGTGCCACACAACATCAACTCCACCCTGCGTTCTCGTCGCATCAAGGTATCCACCTCTTGCCCCCCGTCTCATACGCCTCAAGGCCTCACCATGTTATGCTCATGCCATGATTGTAATTCAATTCCACAAATCAAACAACAGGTGCAACTCATGCACAGTTCGAATACTCATGGCATGCAAGGCAATCAAATGACACACATACATGGCGAATAATTTCAAGCATAAAAAATAACATACATAATCCCCCTATAGCCACTTAGGGCATACCAAGAACTATCCCTTTGAAAACTCTTCATAAATCGATCAATCTCAACCTCGACTCACCCAATTGAGTCTAATCTCCCCATCCTAAGTTTAGAATTTCCTTACCTTGTGTTTAATATCACAATAATTCCTTCTTGCAAACTTTGAAGTCTCGGCCAAACCAACTCAAGGGTTAATTCGCCACGCACCTAGAATATTCAATCAATCCGTCAATTTTCCATACCCAATTCCTCAATCTATGAACCCCAATCATCCATAAATTAATCCTCATCATCTTAACATATCTTAATCATCAATTTGAAACTCATAACCATCTATTCTTGCACCCACCAGAACCAATTTTGCACAGAACCAAACCGGTTCATTTCGATTTTGTGCAAACCGTGCACTTTCAGCCCTAAATCTTCATCAAATCCTTCATCTACTCACTATTCTACCTCTTAACATGTCTATCTAAGGGTTCTTGAGGCTTACCGAGGGTTTGAAGTCGATTGGTCGCCGAAAACTTGTCAGACGTCGCCGGTTCTTCCAAGTTAGAATCCGGCATTTTCTTCGCAAGGTTTACAAGACCGGTTCATGGTCAAAAATTCATCAAATTGAGCCCCAATTTTTATCACAGATTCCTACACATGTATACTAGATCTTCACAAAATTTGACTCCAAAACTCCAAGATTTCGCCCTTTAAAAGGACTAGAAACCGGACCTACCTCAGGTTAAAGCGGAATCTGTCGGCTTTCAGGGAAAATGCTTGCTCGGGACTCCTTGGTGCTCCAAATGTCATGATTCTTATTCGACGATGTCGGCAAGACGTAAATATATGTTTATGTGGCCGACCGGCGATCGGATGGTGGCCGAAAAGTGGCATCGGAACGGCCGAACAAGGAGCTCAGAATTGGTCGCCGGCGACAGATGGAAGAAGAAAGAAGAAGATGGCTGTCGGTGGTTCTTGGAGGAGCTAATGGCCAAATGAATGGTGAGGAGAGAGAGTGGAAAGACTATATTGAAAGGCTTGGCCAAATGGTTGAATGTTAGGTGGGTAAAAGTTGATATGACCACTCCTTGCCCCATCTCTTGACACTTGTCCACCTTATCTTCCCAATGAGATCCACTGGTCCACATCTCCCCCTTGTGTACGGTAGCATTGGCAGTGTGTAAGGATCAATTTTCCCTTCTACAAATGCATGAGCAAAGTTCTAGGCTTGAGGGGCAAAATGGTCATTCTACTCCCGACATTCAGAACGTCATTTTTCTTGTTCCAGAATTCTTTGATAGTACGACGGCCAATCCGAATAACGTTGGAATTCTTGATTTTCCATTTCAAATCTTTCAAGACTCGTTTCTAATGGTTTCCTCTATCAGACGTGGTTCCAACCTATGTCGAATCGACGGGCGGCTTTTGCAGACATTACGCATATCGACCCTGTGATTCATATCACGTTTAGGGCTCGTCAATTCATGGCGGCTTTGGTTGTCATGTAATTGCGATGGTTTATTGCTAGTCCCTATGGTCTCGATCGTCACGGTCCGATTTAAGAAAATTTTGCAAATCATACGTTGGTTAAGCGGCATCACCCGTGCTCCAATCATATGACACTCGCAAGGCAATCCTTAATCGTTCTTAGATCGGACTCTTCGTGGTTCTAAATATCCCTTCGACAATCCTTATGGTCAAAGCGTCATTTCCTATCCGAGTCACCTAGGTCCACGTATCTTGTCTCGCGTTAGCCTTTCCCTCTTGGTCAGCCTACTCAAATTGATCAGATTCGAGCGAAATATGACTGAAACACATCGTTTGATATATATAAACTTCTCATTAATGAGTCTGAAATTGACTGAAAATTAGAATGTCACAACTACATATTAGCAAGTAGATTAGTGGATAAATTGAGGATTTAGGTTAGTTTAAGGGCTAATTGGTTGGGATATGCACAAAACCGAAAATGCCTTATTTCGGTTCTGTGCATATCGATTCTGTAGGAGGCTGTTGGTGATGGAATTGGGTTCCAAATTCATCATTGAGATGTGTTAGGATGTTAGTCGATATGTCAATGAGGTGTATGTTTAGTGAATTGACAAATTAAGCAAGGAAAATTGACGATTGAATGAATTTCCTTAGGTTGCGCCGTTGAATTGTTCTTGGACCGTTAGGACCGAACCATTGAAGTGCTTGGAAGAAGATTTGTGTCAGTTTTAGCACAAGGTAAGGAGTTTCTAAACCTTCACTAGGAGGATTGGACTCAATTGGGTGAATTGAGTGGGAATTGGATTGATTCCTAGAAGTTTATGGTGAGATTGTCCTTTGTGCGTCCTTGAGAGTTGTAGACGGCTTGCATGCTCAACAATGCTTGTGTTACGAATTGATTGTCGCATTTGACAGTCGAATTTGATTATCTCGCATGCCATAGATGTGTTGTTCGTGCATGAGTTTGCACTTGATAATGTGTTATGAATTAAAATGAACATATGGCATGTTTGAGAAATGTGAGACACCTTGAGGCGTACGAGACGCGAGGTGGTGTGGATGGATGCCCTAAGGCACTGAGGTGCGGGGATTGAATTGAATAGCACCCTGAGGCATACGAGACGCTGGGTTGAGATAGCCATGGTCCTGATGCGTTGAAACGTGGGACGAAGATTGAGATGTGTCGACACAGGTCTGGAGTGAAATTGAAAACCTGATGCGTTTACGCAGATTTGTCAATAAAATGGTCTAAGGCGTATTTACGCGGACCGAGCCTAAGGCGTTCTAAACGCGGGCATGAAAGTGAGGCGGACTGGAAGGGTGGAAAGTGCGATTTGGCATGACAATGTGTGCTTAATTCTAATGATATAATATGATGTCATGATTGCATGCTTGACATCCTTATGTTGTTTAATGACAGTTGAATGCCTCATGTGATTACTTGTGCAAATTTATTTGTGATTGCATTTGCCTAAGTGTACGGTCAGCCTAACGTAGGGTTAGGACCTACCTTACTGAGATGTAAATCTCACCCCGTTATGGGACCCCATTTTTCAGATCTTAGGCCGTGATAATGTGGCCAATCAGGTTTGGTCACCAGAAAGAGATGTCAGTCTATTTTGAGGAGTTCCCGGACGGACAGGGAACTGTGTATGTTAGGAAATGTGCCATGGTTTGGGTCGACGAGGGTAGCAGCAGTTGGAAGCCTCATAGGCACGAGGTCTGATTTAGAAAAATGGGGGATGTTTCCACGGGACCATTGGAGCCCACCGAGATACCCCGTGGGGTGATCCCTAGTTGGTGCCATCCCGCTCGGGATTCGGTGGAGGCTAGGGGTCAGTAGCTGGCTTGAGAAACGTTCCTGAGAGGACCCCGACCCTGGAGGACACCGAAGAGGTTATCGAGATCGAGGCTACCGAGGACGATCTAGTGGAGCCGTCAGTTAACGAGATACTCGAGGATACCGTGGAGGTTTGCTCTGAGACTCTCTCGGAGTACAAGCCATCTGAGGATACTGAGGAGACTGACAACTCCAGTAGCTCAACTTAAGAGTTTCTGTTTCTGGTTGATAGTTTGATGGTGACCTCGATGTCTGTCTCTTTTTGGGAGTAGTGATGACTGTCTTTTGTACTAGTCTCGTCACCCCTACTGACCAGCATGTTTAGTTTGCCGTGCTCTTGTATGGATATTTAGGAGTTTATGTATTTATTGGTATTCTCGTTACCCACAGGTCTCTTTTTACTATTGTACGGAGGAGTTATATATTATCGCTTCCATGTGCTATCTATATGATATACCTCTCGACCTATGTGAATCTTGAGACCTTGAGAGAGTAGATGCTTGCAGGGTGTCGCGCGCACTCGTGCCCGGAGCGCAGGGCGTGACACAGAATGTAATATGCTTGAGGTAAAATTTTCTCCTCATCGAAAGTTTTTAAATAAAGAATTTAATTCTGAAGAAAACACTGAAATCAAAAAATGGTTTTTTGATAATTTCAAACAATGTGCCACACAAATCAATGATCAATATTGTGTATTCCTAGAAGAAATTGGAATGCATATGTTTTTCTTTGATTGGTTTGAAAATTACTTTCTTGAAAAAAAGGAAATTTATAACATAGAAAAAGTTTTTAAGTGGAAATTAGATGATGACCAAGTAATCGAAACATCTCATCCTCCTTTAAGAAAAATTAAAATACCACGTCGTGAAAAGGAGATTCCAGCCGCTCCTTTCAAGACTCATTCTGAAAGTGAAAATAATGAGTTTAAAAAAAATAATTGAACAAAATAATTTTTCAAATCAACACCTTCATTCAATGGGTGTCCAATTGGATAGAATCGAATTTGTCATTAGAAAATCCTCAATCCATTCTATTCCTTCAATGTCTACTTTTTCTAGAATGAAGGTGTTGTTATATATATATATATATATCAGAACCAGTTTGGCGGAGAATTGGTAGTTCTTTTTAGAGGCATTTTGTATAAACCCACTTTCTACAGTTCTAAGGGGTACCCCGTTTGGAGCCACAGAGTCTTGGCAGAGGTAGCGTAAGTCCAGTTGGCGTGGTAGCAGAGGGCAAAAATTGAACAGCATAAAGTAAGTTTATACTTAATGGATCTTTTTAGAAGAACTAATTCTTCCTCAAGTAGTTCTGTGTCTGAATTAGGTCAGATCCCAGACCCTTTAAATAGAGAAGAAATTACTATTGAAGATTTTAACAAGTCTCTTAAGAATTGGAAGATTCCAAAAGTCAAGTATGATCAGATATACTCTAAATCAAAATTCAAAAAACTTTTTAAGTCTAATGATTATGTTATCGCCACAGAGGAATGAGACATTCCTCTTTCATCGTCTTATTGCTTGATACCTCTTTTAAGTAAAGAATCTTTAAAGAAACATGCTCAAAAGTATAATTATCTCCATTTTGGTATGGTCCAAGTCGGTATTAAACCTTTGATTAAAAAAGGTTTAAATACGTCCATCCTTTTGGTCTTAAGAGATGCAAGACTCTTAAGGTATGAAGATTCTCTTCTTGCAACAATCAAAACAAGTTTTTGTAATGGTCCAGTTCATTTTGATTGTTATCCTAATTTTTCAATAAGTTTGAAAGATAAAAATATAATGAAATCTCTCATTTTGCATATCAAAACTCATAATTATAGTATAGATGAAGGATCAATTCCATTATCCCTCATCTATAAGGTCCACTATAAAGTTATGAGTTCTGCATTTGATGTTCATTCTTCGAATGACACAACAAAAGGTCAAACCTTACTATTGAAAACTGATATATCTTGTTCAAATTCTATTGTTCCAAAGTCTATAAGCTGGAGGGATATTATTCTTCCCGATCAATGGGAAATTGAAAATCCCATTCCTCAAATGTCAATTAAAAATGACACCCCTTCAAATGTCATCCAACATCCTGAGGGAAAAGTTACCATACAATTTCCCAGGAGAAATTTCGAAACAAATTCATTCTGTTCTGCAAGACCTTCTTTTCATGGGTCTTCCTCCCGAAAGTCTGTTGACTATCGTCCAAATCTACCTCCTGTCATCACAATCCCTGTGAGCAGTCAGGGTAGTATCAAAGTTCCTAACGCCATTTCTACACAAGGACAAGCAACTCCGAGTGCACCCCCATTGGATCTTTGTGGCTTAGATACTAGTTCAGGAATTGCAAAGCCTGTTTATCATCAACAAGAACCTGACTCCCCTGAGCCAACCCAATCACAAATGGAAGATGATGAATGTAACATGTTAGAAGTAGAATTTGTTCCCAACAGAAAGTTTTTAAATAAAGAATTTAATTCTGAAAAAAAATTGTGAAATAAGGAAATGGTTTTTTGACAATTTCAAAAATTGTGCTAAACAAATTAAAGAACAATTTTATGAATTCCTCAATGAAATTGGAGAAGACGTGTTTTTCTTTGACTGGTTCGAAAATTACTTTCTCGAAAGAAGAGAAATTTATAATGTAGAAAAGGTTTTTAAGTGGAAATTAGATGATGACCAAATAATTGAGTCGTCTCACCCTCCTTTAAGAAAAATTAAAATAACACATCGTGAAAAGGAAATTCCAGCCGCTCCTTTTAAAACTCCTTCTGAAAATGAGAATAATGAATTTAAGAAAATAATTGAACAAAATAATTTTTCAAATCAACATCTCCATTCCATAGGTGTCCAATTGGATAGAATTGAATCTGCCATTGGAAAACATTCAATTGTTCATTCCATATCTACTCCTTCTAAGATTTTACAGGCACCATTATTTAAAAACTTTGAGATGCCAAAGTCTTTTAGTAAAGAATTTCAAGATGCCCTTGAGCCAAAAAATCGAAAGCTTCTAAATGAAAAGGTCCCTAAGCAATCAATTCTGAATGCTCCTAATGTCAATAAACCTTTGGTTATCAACACTCCCAAGCCTGATAATCAAATATCAGTCCTTGAGAAAATTGATATCCCCGAAGTCAATCGCCTCTCATGGAAAGAACCTCAGAAACTCTATTATACTAGAGTCACCCCTCCTGATATTCTTTTCGAAGAATCGTTCAATAAAGTCCAAAATAAGTATTCTGCGGATGCCATTTATGAGTGGAACATAGATGGTATTTCCGAGCAGAACCTTTTGCAAATTTTAAGTAAAGTGGTAATGTGTGCAACCACTATAAGACTCTTCCTGATACAACAGATCAGCAAGTAGCTTATATGATCGTTGCAGGTTTTTATGGTACTTTGAAAGGTTGGTGGGATAACTATCTCAACCAAGACCAGAGGGATCAAATCCTTAATGCTGTTAAAACAGATGATAATGGTCAAATTGTTTTTGATGATTATGGCCAAATTGTCCAAGATGCGGTCTCTACCCTATTGTATTCTATATCCCAACACTTCATTGGAGATCCATCTGTGATTCCTGATCACAACCAAGATCTTCTTTTCAACCTCAAATGTCGTTCTCTTGGAGAGTTCCGAGAGTACAAAGATGTATTTCTAAAAAGGGTATTACTTCGCCCAGATTGTAATCAACCCTTTTGGAAAGAGAAGCTTCTCGCTGGTCTTCCTATAATTATAGGAAATCGGGTTCGCGATAAGATTCGTGAACAATTTGGTGAAAATATTCCTTTCGATTCACTATCTTACGGTGAATTGATATCATATGTCTATAAAGTTGGAACCCAAATGTGTAATAACATTAAGTTACAAAAACAGCTTAAAAAAGAGAAAAGTCTTACTCGAAGAGGGTTAGGAGATTTCTGTCAATAGTACGACCCTTCCTACTCCTTCCCAACTTCTAAGAAATGTTCTGGCTCTTGTCCAAAAGAAAAGCCTTTTAAAAGAAAGAAAAAGTTCTATAAATCCCAAGTCTCGAAATCCGAAAGAAAGTTCTTTAAAAAGAAAAGTTTTAAAAAACCTGAAGAAACAAAAGATAAAAAAGATTTTAACAAAATTGTTTGTTACAATTGTGGAAGAAAAGGACATACAAGATGTTTTTGCAAATTAAACAAAAAAGTCAATGAGCTTGTTTCATATGAAGACATACTGAATCAATTAAACCAACTAATGGTTGAAAGTGATTCAGAAAGCTCTATTTGCCCTTCAACAGATGAAGAATCAATAGAACACGATCTTCAAATTAATGAAATAGAATCGTCATCTGATTCTTCTTCTGAGACAAATTCTGAGTCTGAACACGAAGTAAATGTCTTAACTAAAGAAGAACAGGAATTGCTAGATTCTATAGAAAATGTTTCTGATTCTGACAAAATACTAAAACAAATTCAAAACCCCAGTTCCTCTTATGGTAAAAATTCCCAAGATCATGTTTACAATCTCACTGAAATTCTAAATAGAGGAAAGAAGTCAATAAGACCAACAACCCCTAATGATCTATAGAATGAGATTTAGGAACTTAAAAAAGAAATCCGCTTGTTAAAAATTAATCAAATAGACCAACAGAAAGAATTTCTAGATTTCAAGAAACAATTCTTAAAAGGGAAAAATGTTTTTGAAGAAACAATCAAAGAAAATCCTCCAATTGTCAATAAATCAGACTCCTCAAATTTCCTTGAAATATTAACAGAAGTGACAAGTAAAAAATGGATAATTGATGTTGTTATCAAAATAAATAATGAATTTGTTTTGGAAACAACTGTCCTTTTTGATACAGGTGCTGATTTAAATTGCATTAGAGAAGGCCTGATCCCTGCAAAGTTTTTTAACAAGACCACTGAATCGTTAAAATCTGCTTATGGTGATCATTTAAAAATCAAATATAAACTCCCTGAAGCTTCGGTGGTAAAAGATAACATTGAACTAAAAACATCTTTTCTTCTAGTAAAAGATTTAAAAAGAAATGTAATTTTAGGAACCCCTTTTATAAATCTAATTCAACCTTTTTTGGTGACAAATGAAGGAATTGAAACAAATATTTCTGGTAAAAAATTAATGTTTACTTTTGTCACAAAAAATCGAACAAGAAACTTAGACACCCTACATGAAAATGCCATCAGAGAAATCAATTATTTAATTAAGGACAAAGAAAGTCAACTTTTGTTTTTAAAAGAAGAACTAAGTTTCCAAAGAATAGAACAACAACTACAAAATCGTGATCTTCAAAAGAAAATTTCCATTTTAGAACAGAAAATTAAAAATGAACTTTGTTCTATTCCAAACAATGCTTTTTGGGAAAGAAGTAATCACAAACATATTGTTGAATTACCCTATGAATCTGATTTCTCCGAAAAGAATATTCCCACAAAAGCTCGTCCTTCTCAAATGAATAGCGAACTTTTGAAATTGCGTGAAAATGAAATAAATGATTTAATCAAGAAAAAATTGATACGAAAAAGTAAATCTCCATGGAGCTGTTCTGCTTTTTATGTAAACAAAAATGCAGAAATTGAACGTGGAGTCCCTCGTTTAGTAGTTAATTATAAACCATTAAACAAAGTTTTGAAGTGGATTCGATATCCAATTCCTAACAAAAAAGATCTTTTGAATCGTCTCCATTCCTCCAAAGTTTTTTCAAAGTTTGATATGAAATCTGGCTTTTAGCAAATACAAATTGCTGAACA
Source organism: Rhodomyrtus tomentosa (assembly GCA_028455895.1). Taxonomy (NCBI): domain Eukaryota; kingdom Viridiplantae; phylum Streptophyta; class Magnoliopsida; order Myrtales; family Myrtaceae; genus Rhodomyrtus; species Rhodomyrtus tomentosa. The sequence continues at coordinate 37,290,178 of JAPCWY010000003.1, read as the reverse complement.
AGATAGATACAAAACCGCATTCACAGTTCATTTTGGTCAATATGAATGGAATGTGATGCCTTTTGGTTTAAAAAATGCTCCTTCAGAATTTCAAAGAATCATGAATGACATCTTCAATCCATATTCTGAATTTATAATTGTGTATATCGATGATGTCTTGATATACTCCCCTAATGTTGATTCACATTTTAAACATGTGAATCATTTCTTTAATATTGTTAAACGTAATGGTCTTATACTTTTTGAAAAGAAAGTATTCTTGTTTCAAACAAAAATTAGATTTTTAGGACATATTATCCATCAAGGAACTTTTGTACCAATTGAGAGATCTATTCAATTTGCAGATAAATTTCCTGATGAATTGAAAGATAAAACTCAACTACAAAGATTTCTTGGAAGTCTGAATTATGTAATTGATTTTATCCCTGATATGAACATCATATGCAACCTCTCACCAAAGGTTAAGAAAGGACCCAAAGCCTTGGTCTCGGTTGCATACTGATACTATCAAGAGAATAAAATCACTCGTAAAAGAAATCCCTTGTTTTCATATTGCTAATCCAATTGCATTTAAAATTGTCGAAACAGATGCTTCTGAATTAGGATATGATGGTGTCTTAAAACAGAAGATAGACAACAAAGAACAAATTGTCCAATTCATTTCTAAACACTGGAATGAAACTCAGCAAAATTACTCTACTGTTAAGAAAGAAATTTTAGCAATTGTACTCTCAATATCCAAGTTCCAAAGCGATTTGTTAAATCAAAAGTTTTTATTACGAATTGATTGTAAGTCTGCAAAAGATATTTTGCAAAAAGATGTATTGAACATTGCATCAAAACAGATTTTTGCACGTTGGCAAGCAATATTATCTGTTTTTGATTTTGATATTGAATTTATTCATGGAGAAGTAAATTATCTCCCTGATTTTCTCACACGAGAATTTTTACAGGGGAAAAGTTCTCAAAAATGCCTCCCAAAAAAGACTGAGACAAAGACAAAGCCATCATTGTCCCGGCCAAACCTAAAAAGTTAACTCACATCCGTAGTTGGATAGAAGCTGCCCAAAGTCCAATGTCACCCCAAAGTTCACCCAATGAAGCTTCTCCCAGCCAACCTACTCAATCAGTTGCCCTTTCAAAGTTAGCCTCCATATTGCCAAGTTATATGATGAAGGATTTGCAAAAATCCTGAAGTTTCGAATTGTATGCACAGGATGAGGTAAGATCCCCCTCACCTTTAAATGTTTCTAAAGAGGTGGTTCTTGTGACTCCGTCAGCCCCTCGAAAATCAAAGTCAAAGTTTTTAATGAAAAATTTTGAAAAAATCATCACGGTGGAAAGAGGATTCTACCATGAGGATCCTTATATTTTTACAAAAAACATGTTTGGAGAAAATCGTTTTTATACTCCACATGATATTGCAAAACCTGTGGAGTTCTGTGAGAAAATTTTGGTCCAAACTGAATCAGTAAAGTTCAAATATTTTTGTGACAAAGTGCAACCTTCTGTTGCAAATTATGTCACTGCTAAAATATTGAGGGTCATACACCCTACAGAGTGGAATAATTCACCAAGTTCCCCAATAAAACTCGATTTGCGAGTTACTGAAAGTCCTGCTTATAGGTATAATTTTACCTATTTTGACTACCAGCAAGCTTGGTACAATGTTTTCTATCGTCAAAATCCAAATCGTAGCCATACTTGGCTTTTCTTCTTCCAAAGTCCTTTTGACATTTCAAAATTGCCTTTCTGGTTCATCCGATGGTGGGATAATTTTGGTCTTACTCCGGACATTCTCCTCCCACAAGTAATTGAATCGTTTACAATGTTCCAAAAGACCTTCATTCCAAGTTCTCAGGAAATTCATTTCCCTCCTCTCCTAATGTTTTGTGCAAATTTTTGGATGGCATGGATATCTGCCTAGGAACTTGAATACATCAAAAATAGTCAAGATCCCAAAATACTCGTTTTGGTGCGAAGATTTAAAACAAAATGGTGGGATGGATTTTCAAACTGGGATAAATGCTCTGTTGAAACCGTCCACAATTGGATCCAGCAACGTAAAGTCAAAGATCTAAACAAAGTTTCTGACGTGGCATCGGATGCGGCATCAAAAACATCCTTTCTCCATGACAAGTCAATGGCAATTGCAAAATTGGTTAATGTGAAAAATGAAAAAGAGTTTTATGATATGATGAAACAAGCAATCCTGGAGCATGAGGAATCATTGCAGGGATCATCTTCTCATCACAGTGACTCAGAATAAGAAGAAGATGAATACAGCCCTAATATCTTCGGTCATGACTCCGAGTAATGTTTTCATTGTATCATTCAATAGTTAATTGTAACAAATACAATTGTGTATGCAATCGTATCTGTATTGTACACCATATGACACTGTACACTGTGCATCTCACTGTACACTGTAGCGGTCTTTTAAGTGGTTCACTGTAGCAACAATGAATTTTCAGTCTTTAAAAGCAGAGCGTCCTCAACGGTGAAGGGCACTCAACTGGGAAAGAAACCCTGAAGTTCTCTCTCTCTTTCTCTCTCAGCTCACCTTCTCCTCCAAAGCTCTCCCTCCTGTCCAGAGGAAACCTTCGCCGGAAAACCAAAAGTTTTCGAGCCTTCAAAGTAAAAAGTAACCCATTGTCTTCCCGGACCCAGATCTGTAAGTCAAAACCATCCAAGTCCACTATTCCTACCCAGAACCTTCAAAGTTCTTCCTTGATTGTTTAAAGTTTTGCACTTGTAATCACAGATCTGATGATCTTTTATGGTTTTATTGTATAATCTCTCTTGTTCTTGCAATAAAAGTATATATTTTTTCATCCTTTGCCTATTCAAGACCCAGAATCAGTAGGCTCTGCCTCTTGTTGGTGTCAAAGGCATTGTGTTATTTAAGTTTATGCAACTTAAATTTCTGTCATTTAAAGTTCTGTACTGCATAACATTTGCATACAGCTCCCAGTGAAGATTGATCCTTCAGGTGGTCTCCTCTCCTGGACTAGCCACACACACTTCACTGTGCATATTTAAGTTTCAAGCATTTAATTCTAATCATACCCCAGAGTGTGTAGGCTCTGCCTCCTAGCTGGTGGTTTATGATATTTCTTTTTATTTACACTACTTGTCTTCGCATTAAGTTTATACTTTCAGTTATTGTTTATATTCAGAGTTGTTTATTGCTTGTGACTGAATTTATTGATTTCTGTGATTGGTATCTGGATATATCCGTTCAACAATTGTTTCATACATATTTTAGTCAGAAATAATGTTAATTGTACTCCTAATTGCTGTCGCAATTCTATATACTGCTCTCGAATTGTTATATCATCTTTTAAGTGTTTATTTAAGATTGCCTGAATCATATCGTAACTATTGGACAAACAAACTTAAGAGAAGACGTCGTTTATAGTCTTTTTTAGTAACTTCCCCTCTATTTCTCCGGTCAAACGATCCTAACCCCATTTGGTTTTATATATATATATATATATATATATATATATATATATATATATAACAACAACACAAATAGATTGAAAAAGTACGAAAAAAAATGCCTTGTAAGTCTCATATTTATATCTAGATCGGGAAAGAATAACATCCAAATCTAGTCCTAACTCTAGATCGGAAGACAGTAACTGTAAAAAAGATATCAGATGATGACAAAATCACTTTTAGATAAATTGATTACTGAAGACAGGAAAAGAAGCTTTGAAGGGAGCCGAGACAATGCATAATGACAATCCCAAAACGATGAAAGTTACCAACTTAATACCTAGTACTGGTCACTTGCACTGGACATCTTTGACAGTCAAGGGAGCACATGCTACTCCTTGTAAAGTTGTGCTATTTGAAAGGTTAAGCCAACAAAGGTGTTCCTGGACTCAGCCACTTCTTCTCGGTTGCTTGGATGTTTTGTCGTTGGCTTGTCTACTTTCCCTAAATTGCCTCTCCTTTTATTTCTACAACGTTTATACATGTTTTGCTGCTGTTTTTGATATGTCGGACCTATCACTAGTCTGGGGACGATGGTGGGGAAGTTGTTGTTACTCCCTGCATATCTTGGATTGGCCCAGAGTCATGCCTCCCCGGTTTGCTGCTCTCCTATTGTGGATGATATTTTGGCCGCTTATAATTAGGCCTCGTCCCTTTCTTGTGGGAACACTTCTTTATACTCTTATCTATCTCTGCACAACTGTCTTGATCTGCTCCCTCAGCCGACCACACCCTAGACTATCTGTGCTGCTGATGCTATGTGGCTATGGTCATGGCCTTTTTTATGCTTCTCCACCCTCCTTCGGCTGGCTTCTCGGCAGATCTTGTGGAATAGAGTGAAACTTTGTTTCTTCGACTGGAGGCTGCCTCTTTTCCTCTTCAGTTGGACCTTTGTTGTATTTATTAGATCTATGTTTAGCTTTCTTTTCTCTTTTTGGCTGCGTCCTTGGCCTTGCTCTAGTGATTCTGTTGCTGTCACTTGGCCGTTAGGTTATAGCTTTAACACACTAGTCCATTTACTTCTACTCTTCTTGGATAGTGGATGGTTTTGGACACTCTCTGCCCAATTTTTTGTAAACTGAAGATGCCTACTGCCCAGAGCTTCATGGAACAGGATTGGGCAAATTTGGGCTGCTTCAACATTCATCTTCTACATCACCATCTCGCCTCAGGCAGTTGGATTCTCATTTGCTGCTGCACCACAGAATTCTGCTGACCCTTCCCTTGCTGGCGCAACCTCAGCCGACTGACTTGGCACCTTTTTTGGCCGACCACTCGGCTTCTCCTTTTTTTTTCCATTTCTATTCTCTTCTCTCAGTCTCTTTTGGCCGTGTATTTGGCCCTTCTTCAAGTCTGGTATGGCCTTGTCTTGGCCCTCTGCTTTTGTGTATTTGTATATAGGTTACTACTGAAGTGGTTGGATTTTGGGAACTCGGCTCAGCTTCTATGCTGCTCGACCTGCTCCTCTTCAAGGTTCGACATCCCAGCTGCTACCATTGCTCAGTTCCACACCTTTCAGGCCGTTGTCTTGACCACTCACCTCAAGACACTGCTGGCCTCCTCCTGACGAGTTAGGCCGCCTGTTTGGCCGATTTTTCACTTTATTTCTCTTGGCCATTTCTGGTTTTGGGCTATTATTGCTGCACTATTGAGCCACTTGTTTGGCTCTTTTTCTGCTGTTGTGGTGGTTGTATTTTGGCCTATTTATTGGGCGCGTCGCAATGATGTATCTTGCAACTAGTTCACCGTTGAACCTCTTGTGGCACACTTGGTACCATTATTGGTTCATGATTTTTGTGTCCGGTTCTTTTCTACCTAGCGTTTGAAATGTTAATACACACTTCCATTACCCAAAAAAAAAAAAGCTTCGAAAACTTATGGAGCGCTCGACAATATGGAGCAAGCACCTGGAGCAGGGACGAGTTAGCGGATACGGAAAGGGCAGATAATGGAATTTGCGCCCATTAAGGGTTAAATTGGGTAAATTTCCTAATTGCTTTAATTGCAATAATGATTGCAATTAAAAGGATTTATTTCATATCGAATAAGAGAGAGAGAAGAAGAAGTTGATTTTCTCTTCCACATAACGTACGTTGTTCTTCAATGACTATCTTAGAAAACTCTCTCTAAGAAAACACTTCAGAAAATCTCTCCCAACGAACGATCGATTGGCGGATCGAAATCATTTATCATCTGCAACGGGGGCTCTTAATCTATGGCTATCGAAGTATGTTCATTTTACGTGATATACTTCTCCGACCAGTAATTCAAGTTTAATCTGATGATCCAGTACAATCGATACGTGAACGTACATATACGACGGTTTGGTTGACGTATGGCTGCTATCCTCAATTCGTGTTTATGGATATGTGGATCTATATTTAATTCCGCTTCGTTTATAAATCTTAATTAGCAATTGTATGACATACCCTTCATTGGTATCAAAGTGATGTGTTCTTATTTCTTAATCGTATTTTATTTTATCGTCGATGCGAACGCAAAAAATTATTTTTTCGTAGTTACTGTTCACGGCCTACTCGTGATTTTTTGTTTGATAAAAATAATTTTTGATCACATATTTGGAACGGGATCTACGAGACAAGAATTTTGAGTGGTTGCCTGTCACGAGGCGACACCAAGAGAGGCCACACGCGCCGCTCGCGCCGCCACGGATCGATTCCCGACACAGTGGCGAAACAATGCATTTTCGTGAAATTTCGTTCAACGAAAATGGGAAAAGAGTGTACCATTAGATTCATATCGTTGACACAAACGTTTTTGAGGGGTGGCACGTCGTTGGAGGAGACCGGAAGGAGCCGTACGTGCAGACACGCTCAGACGGTCGCAATGCGCGTAGGACTACGCGCGCACATGCGCGGCACATGCATCATGCCCAAACGCACCCCTAACCCGATTTTATCCTATCCCTAAACTGGTTTAACCCCATCCCAAATCTGGTTGTGAGTATTCCAAACTCGGTTCGAATTTGTTCTGACCTGATCAACGACCCAACCCTTTGACAATTGATCAAATTTTAAAAAATTGCATTTTAGTATTCGAACTTTCAAAAATTTATAATTTTTTTTTAATAATCAAGGTGTCTGGGCCAGCTTGCGCGCACCTCGACTATTCCTCGGGGGAGACTAGCACAGCAACTCACTGCCATGGCCCCCCACTTAAATCACAGGTGCTCATCTGGAGAATCAAATCTTGGACCAGTGCACCTAACCACACAATTTCAAGTGTGCCCTAACCAACTAAGCCACCCATGGGTGGATCGAAAATTTACAATTTAGTCTCCAAATTTTTTGAAAATTACAATTTGATCCCCGAACTTTTCAAAAATTACAATTTGTTCTCTAAACTTTTAAGAATTACAATTTAGTCCTTAAAGTTTTTGAAAATTACAATTCGGTCTTCACCTTTTTTAGAAATTACATTTTGACCCCGTTGGCCGAGCGTTGACTAGTAAAAAACTTTGACCGGCTCGTGTGGATGCATATGAGCTCCGTTTGGGGCGGATGAGGTACCGTTATGTTCGTATCAAAATTATCTTCGATTTGATATATTATTTGAACACGTTTGATGAATGTAAAATTATGAAAATGCATATGAAAACCCATGATACACGTATTTTGGGGGGTTTTCAAGTATTAAAAAAGAAAAGAAAATAGCTTACATGTAGATAGCCATATTGTGTAAAGAATTTATTGATAGCACGTATCTTATTTTCTGAGTATGATTTGATGTATAAGTTATTGGTGTATAGTTCAAATCCTACTCTGCCATGTTATGATTACAGAATATAGAGATTATTATCTGATTTATGATCTTTATTCAAGTGGGGAGTTTTAGAAAGTTTTAATAACTTTGTGAACTCAATTTTACGTAAATATTTATGTTAATGATAATTTCAAGCGAGAATTATTGGATGATGATTGGGAATAAAGTGAACTTTCGAATATGAGGTCTTATGTGAAATTATTCATTAATATAATTAGTTAGTGTAAAATAGATGCATAAATATTAGGCATCAACTATTCGTGAATACATGTCTGTAGAACTTTGTGTTCCGATACGATGGCTATCGAGATTATCATAGCTTGGCAAAATAAAGGAAGATTATGAATGGCAAGGATACTGGAGTATGGAAATCCAGTTTATGCTATGAAGATCAAGTAGCATTTGAAGCTTTTAACCAAGCTAAGAAAGAGCCTGAAGATGAAAGTACTGCACATCCGACATTTGCTGCATGGAAAAAGACGAACTCTACTACTCGCATTATGTTGCTGAGTAACATGAAAAATGATTTTATGTATGAGTTCATGCATTTATGAAAATACCAAAGTCAAGTGGCGGGCATTAAACATTAAGTTTGGTTAGACATCGATCACCAAGTTGAGACAAATCACTATCAGTCTTGACACTTATATGACACCTCGTAGGCAGAATATGAAATGACTTTTGTGGCCTGTCAAACATGATAAGTGAATTGTAAGATGTGAGCCATTTTTTTTTTACTGATGAGTAGCAAGAGCAAGCAGTAATCCATTCTATACTTCATAGCTGTGTGCTTATGAAAATCCACTTGATCCACAATACAAAGTAAAGGCTTTTAAGGACGCTATGCGAAGTCTTGAACTAGAATGCTAGTTTTAGCTCAAATGGAGCTTCGTGCTCTAAGCCCAAACTTCAAAGTGGGTTCAAGAAGTGGAAAGATTAAAGGAACATATCTTTCAGGATAAAAATCGAAGTTTAACCGACATGAAAAAGGAAATTGTCATTTCAAGAAAAACATCTCAAAGGTGAAATATTTTAAATGTGGTAATAAGAGTCACTTTGCTCATGATTGTGATTTTTAAAAAAAAAACTTTGTACACTTGATGGTGTTACTTAAGTCTCTAATTAAATTTTTGTCACTAAATCTTATCCTTTGTGGATTATAGACTTACGGGCTACATACCATGTAATGATAAATAGAAATGTCTTCATGGAATTTCAATGAATACAACATGGAGCAAAGTGGATAAATGTGAAAAATAATTCATGCGTGGAAGTTAAAGGGATTGGCATCTACCAATTGAATATGTACAGTGGTTGCATCATATTTCTACATTTTTTGTTATATCCTCTGAAAACTTGACAGAATTGAGTTTCTGTGTTAATTGTGGTTAAACTTAGTTTCATTTTAAACTTTCATAACAATGGTGATGACTTGTCATTAGGAACAAGTTATTATGGTTATGTATGGTTTTATTGTACCGATTGTTCGATACAATAATGTGAATATTAGTTATTCACTATTTTTCATCTTTTGTCATGATGTGAATATGTGGCATGCTAGGCTGGGTCACATTGGCCCAATAGCAAATATTTAGATAAGCTAAAGAGGGCTTATAGGGCAATATTGAAAAAATCGATTTGTCTATTTATGAGTATTGCCTAGCAAGACAGACAATGAGCAAACCATTTGGAAAATGAACAAGAGTTGAGCTTCATTTGTAGTTGATCCATTCAGACATATATGGCTCAATGAATGTGAGAATAAGGCTTAGGTTGTTTAATCCATCACATTTATAGATGATTACACTCGATTCAGATATTTTTCGATTTCTAATAAATCTGAGGCATAAGTTGTTTTGAGAAAAATTTTGAGTTTTTAAAATGAAAAAAATCCAATCGAGGTCAAGAAAATCTATCTAATCAATTCAGATGTTTATGTGATGAAAAATGAATAGAAAGACAGTTGACTATTCTAGCGATTTCTCGACACAATGGAATCGCGAAAAGGAGAAATAGGTCCCAATGAAATGGTTAGATCTATGATGGCACTGGCTAATTTGCCTATCATCTTTTGAGGTAAAATTTTGTTGATTGCTATCTATAATTTTTAACCGTGTGTCTTTCAAATCAGTTACTTCGACTCCACTTGAGTTGTAGACAGGTTAAAAATGAGATTTGAGTTTTCTAAGATATTGCCGTGCTTTCTATACACACGATTTTTCCCATTGATAAGGGAAATTGGACTAGAAAGGCAAAAAAAAGTATCTTGATGGGATACTGAGAGTACTCCAAAGGGAATACGTTATAAGTGAGCAAGAAAGTGAGAAGTGTAACTGAATATGAATCACAAGATGTCACATTCTTAGTGAATGAATTTCTAAAAAAAGGGCGAGATAGGTAGAAACTATCCTCTAATTAAAATCTTGGATAGTGATAATAACTCTACTGGGGCATCTAATCCAAGTGGGAGCAATGTGAGAAGTGGTAAATTTGTTTCTAGCTAGCCTCAATTGCAACCACTTGATGTGAAGAAGATGTCGTCATTATCTAATCCGAGTGAGAGCGTAATGGAGAATGATGTACTAAGTGTACAATCTTCAATACGACAAACAAGTTGCCAAGTGGAAGCGTAATGGAGTTTGATGTACTAAGTGTACAATCCTCAATTAAGCGAACAAGTCACAAAATGTTCTCCGTTGATTTGTCGACGTTTAGACATTGAAGATAAAGCTTTCATGGTCTCTCCACAAGAAGAGGATGAGCCAAGGAATGTGAATGAGGCTCTAACTTGCCTTGATAAGGAAAAGTGGATATAAACAATGGAAAAAGAGATGGAGTCAATGAGATCAAACCAAATTTGAAAAATGGTTGATCTTTCGAATGGACATAAAGTCATTGGGAGCAAGTGTGTTCTCAAATTAAAAGCGTAAACCAAATGGCTCGATTGAGAGATATAAGGCTCGCCTTATGATGAAGGGTATAATCAATAAGAAGGAATTGATTGGGAAGATGTTTTCTCTCCTGTGGTGAGATTTACTTCAATTCACCTTATTCTGGCGGTAGTGATTAGTGTGGATCTTGAATTACATCAGATGAATGTAAAGACTTTTTTTCTCAACGGAGAATATAAAAAAAAATTATATGAAACAACCCGTTAGGTGTTACAATTGGCCAAGAACAAAAGGTATGTCGACTTTTGAGATCGATATATAGCCTTAAGCAGTCTTCGAGATAATGATATATACTTTTTGTAATGCCTTAGTGGCATATGATTTTGTAATTATTGATGAAAATCATTGCGTATATATCAAAAGATCCTGAGATCAATATATGATCTTGTCATTATATGTTGATGACATACTGATTGCTTGGAACAATATGAAGTTTGTTAATAAAGTCAAGAATTGGTTATGTTCCAATTCTGAAATAAAAAGATATGGTGAAACTGCATATATTTTTGGAATTAAAATTTCAAGAGATCGTTCAAAGAGATTGTGATCTCTTTCACAAGAGACTTATATGGATATAGTTCTTGAATGATTTTGTATCCAAGACTATAAACCCAAAGGCACTCCTATTGCATGAGGTGAAGGTCTAAGCCTCAAAATATGTCTTGAGACTCCACAAGCAAATGCAGAAATGAAAGTGTTTCATAAATTAGTGCTTGAATGCATGATGTACACCATATGTGTACAAGACCTGATAATTGTAATGATGTTGGAATGGTATGTGTATCACTCTAATCCAGGTCAAGTATATTGGATTGCCATCAAGAGAATTCTCTAAGGTCTCTGGAAAGTACTGCCAATTTTCTACTGAGTTCAAGGTAGAGATCTGTGCCTTGAAGGCTATACTGATGTTGATGAGGAAGGGATTTAGATGAGAGAAAATCTACCTCTGGATTTGTATTCTTATTGTGCAGTGGCACAATATCTTGGAGCAACAAGAAGCAAACGTGTATAGCCTTGTCCACGATGAAAACTGATTTCGTGGTATTATCAGGAGCAGTACAAAAATGTGTTTGGTTTAAGAGATGTTTGGGTCAGTGAAGTATTGCTACGGATGCTGCAAGTTCAATTATTAGTTAATTGTGATAGTAAGCAGCAATAGCTTACACTGAAGATCCATTACGAGACCAAACTAAAGTCATAAAATATAATTTTGTGAAAGACATGGTTGTACGAAAAGATGTGAACATGCAGTACATATCTATGCACAGAATGATAGCAACTCTTCCGTGAAGTGGGTCCCTGGAAATGTTTTCCTTAGGCTTGTGTTGACAAAGGGATTAGTTTACTATATTGAAATCTCTGGAAGAGCAGATATTAGACCACTCACACGGATAATCGCCTCTGTTTGTTGTGTGACGAATGGAGATGAGACGATTTCAAGCTTATTATCTAGGTGATAATTGAGAGCTCAAGTTTGAAATTTTGATGTCGCCTTAACATAAGTGTTAAGATGAGGTCATAATGTTTATTATGTCCAAAAGTGAAATATCAAAAGTGATATAGCCTACATATTTCACTTTATCTATCTTTGATGCCAGATGTGAGTTATGGTGGATTCTTTGAAAGAGAGTAGATTTGTGAACTCAAGCCAGACATTGAGTATGTTTGAGCAATCATCTACACAGTATTAAGTGAAAAGACATACACTCCATGCGAAAGGAGAGAATACCGTAATACGTGCTTCATATTACGTATGCATGAGACGATCAAGATGAGTTGGCAAGAGTTTTGATTTCAACTCTATGGCAGTGTGAGACTCTTTAGGATATGAGTTCCTCAATTAAGTGCTATCATGACTTAGCCTATTCTTGAGATTTCTGTTCTGTGACATTCTGATTTTCTTGTTATTTCCGAACTCATTAATGAGAAATGTATCTAACGATGTATTTCAGTCATATCTCACTCGGATCTGATCAATCTCGAGTTGACTGACCAAAAGGGAAAAGCTAACGCGAGACAAGGTACGTGGACCTAGGGAACTCGAATAGAAAATGGTGCTTTGACCATGAGGATTGTCAAGGGGACGTTTAGAGCTATAAAAGGCTGATCTAAGAACGATTAAGGAATGTATTGCTAGCGTTATACGATTGGAGTGCGGGTGATGCCGCTTAACCAATGTATAATTTATAAAATTTTCCTAAATCGAACAGTGACGATTGAGACCGTCAGAACTAGTGATAGACCCTCACAATTACATGACAACCAAAGTCACCATGAATTGACGAGCCCTAAGTGTGATATGAATCACAAGGTCGATACACGTAACGTCTGCAAAAGCCGCCCGTCAATTCGAGATAGGCTGGAACCAAGTCTGATAGAGAATTGATTCATAAACGAGTCTTGAAATTTGAAAATGGAGAATCAAGAATTCCAACATTATAATTGGATTGGCCGTTCCCTTATCGAAGAAAATTGGAATTAGAAAAAAAAAATGACGTTCTGGACGTCGGAGATAAAATTATCATTTTGCTCCTCAAGCCTTAACTTTGGCTTAATAATTGGATGATGGCATTTTGATCATTAACACACCCCCATAGCTGCCGAAAATTTGAAGAAAATGAGAGCTATTGGATGAAGTAATGATTGACACATGGACAAGTGTCAAAGGATTAAGCTATGATGTGATGTAAACACTTTTAACCTACCATTCAATAAGTTGACCAAGCCATTGAAATATATAACTCACTTTCTCTCTCTTTCTTAGCCGAACACCCCTCCAATCCGTCGATTTCTTCTTCTTCTTCTTCACGCCTAGAAGCTGCACCACCCGATCGATTCTGTCCGCCAGCTTCGCCACCGTCAACCGCCACTTCCGGCAACTCCCGGCCATCGAGCTGACCACCTACTACTTCCTCATCCTTTTTCCGACGTTCTCCAAGTGGAAGCAAGCCGTTTGACCACCTGAGGAGCTCCGGCCAACCAATCTCCCAAGAGTCGATGGAAATCGTTGCAACTGGAGGTAAGCTACGGTTTAGGCCTCATAGGACCCCGAAATCTTTGAATTTTTCGACCAAATTTTGTGGACATCTAGGGGACACATAGAATGAGCTGTGGTAAAAATTTTGGGTGAATTTGATGGAGTTTTGACCCTAAATGGGTCTTGTGTTTGAAGGGTAGAAAACTGACCGTTAGAGGACTCGGAGGAACCGACGCCATTCAAGGACTATTCGGTGTCACCTTGACTTCAAACTTTCAGTGAGGCTCCCCAACCCTTAGAACTACATGTTAGCAAGTAGATTAGTAGATAAATTGAGGATTTAAGCTAGTTTAAAGGCTGTTAAGTTGGAATATGCACAGAACCGAGTATGCCCTGTTTTGGTTCTGTGCATATCGGTTCTATGGGAGGCTGTTGGGGTCCAAATTCATTGTTGAGATGTATTAGAATATTTATTGATAGGCCCATAAGGTTCACATTTCATGGATTGATGAATTGAGCAAGGAAATTGACAATTGGATGAAATTTTCTTAGATTGCACGGTTGAATAATCCTTGGACCCCTAGGACAGAACCATTAGAGTGCTTGGGAAGAGATTTTTGTTGGCTATAGCACAAGGTAAGGGAATTCTAAACCTTTGATAGGAGGATTGGAATCGATTGGGTGAATTGTGTGCGAATTGATCGGTTCTTGGAGGTTACAATGTGATTGTCCAATGTGCGTCCTAGAAAGATATAGAAGACTTGAATGCTTGAAAATGCTTGTGCTATGAATTGATTGCCACATTTGTATGTCAAATTTAATTATCTCACATGCCATGGATGTGTCGTTCGTCACATGAGTTGCATTCGAACGTGTGCTATGAAATGAAATGAACTTATGGTATGTCTAAGAAGTTGTGACTCCTTGAGGCGTATGAGACTCAGGGTTGTGTGGATGAATGCCTTGAGGCGCGGGGTTTGAATTGAATAGCACCCTGAGGCGTATGAGACGCGAGGTTGAGAAGGTCATAGTCCTTATGCGTTGAAACGCGAGACGGAGTTGAGATGCGTCGACACAGGCCTGAAGTGAAATTGAAAACCTAATGCGTTTACACCGATTTGTGAATGAGACGATCTGATGCATTTACGCGGACCGAGCCTGAGGCATTCTAAACGCGGGCATGAAAGTAAGGCAGACTAGAAGGGTGAAAGTTATGATTTAACATGGCAACGTGTGCCTAATCCTAATGATGTGATATGATGCCATGACTGCATGCTTGACATCTGTATGTTGTTATTGATAGTTGAAAGCCTTATGTAATTATTTGTATAAATTGTTTGTGATTGCATCTGCTTGAGTGAACGGTCAGCCTAATCTAGGGTTAGGACCTACCTTACTGAGATGTATATCTCACCCCGTTGTGGGACCCTTTTCTTTTTAGATCCTAGGCCCTGAAGATGTAGCCCATCAGGTTTGGTGACCCAAAGGAAATGTCAATGTATTTTGAGGAGTTCCATAACGGACAGGGGACCATTTATGTTAGGAAGTGTACAATCATCTGGGTAGATGAGGGTGGCAGTAGCTGGAAGCCTCATAGGTACAAGGAATGGTTTAGAAAGGTAGGGGGCGTTTCTACGGGGTCACTAAAGCCCACTGAGGTGCCCCATGGAGTGATCCCTAGCTGGTGGCATTCCGCTTGGGACTCAATGGAGGCCAAGGGGTTAGTCGCCAGCTCGAGGAACGATCTTGAGAGGACTCCGACCCTGGAGGACACCGATGAGGCTATAGTGATCGAGGCTACCGAGGACGACCTGGTGGAGCCGTCAGCTGACGAGACACTTGATGACACCGTGGAGGTCTGTTCCGAGACACTCTCAAAGTATGAGCCTACTGAGGAGGCGGAGGATACTGACAATTCCAGTAGCTCGACTTAGGTGTCTCTGTTTTACTAGTCTGATATTTTGATGGTGTTCTCGATACCTACTTCTTTTGGGAGACTGATGAGTGTCTTTTGTGCTAGCCTTGCCACCCTACTAACCAGCATATTTAGTTTTTCGTGCCATGTATGGATATTCGGATGTTATGTATTATTGGTACCCTCGATATCCAGGTCCCATTTCATAATTGTACGAAGGAGATTTTATGTCATCGCTTCCGCGTGCTTTCTATATGATACATCTCTCGACTTATAAGTGAATCTTGGGACCTCGAGAGATAGTTTGTGCTTGTAGGGAGTCGCGTGCTCGTGCCCGAGGCGCGGGGGCATGACATATTCAGTGTTTGCTATCTTAGAGTGTTATCAATGGTCGTGAGATTGATTCGATCTAATGGGACATCTTTAGAAAAATGAGCTGGACTGAGATTGAGAAGTTTAAGGGAAGAAGAAGATCAATTTATTTTGAAGTCACATTCAATATATTCATAGGTCGACCAATTATGATTATGTGAGTTTAATCATGATTGTGAATACAATATATTGTATTTGAGCGCTCAAAGAGGTCAAGAGAGATGCGATGTAAATGTGACTGATTGATCTAGGGTACTGCATACTGGATCATCTACTATGAGATTACGTGCCCATTTTGAGCTGTTGTATACTCCTAACAAATGTATAGCAACGAGCTCTCATAGTATATTGGTCGCATGGATTATTTGTCTATATGAACTTTGTAGTGAGAAGAGAAAGAGAGACATTTACCCCTTTGCGGACGAGTGGGAGATAATGGAATATAGCAAAGGTCTAAATTGGGTAAATTGCCTAATTACTTTAATTGCGATAATGATTGCAATTAAAAGGATTTATTTCCTATAAAGAGAGAAGAAGAAGGTGATTCTCTTTTCCACAGAATGTACGTCGTTCTTCAATGGTTATCTCAAAAAACTCTATCTAAGAAAACACTTTAGAAAGTCTCTCTCGACGGACGATCGATCGGCGGATCGAAATCATTTATCATCTACGAGGGGGCTCTTAATCTGTGGCTATCGAGGTATGTTCTTTTTACGTGACATACTTCTCCGATCAGTAATTCAAGTTTGATCTCAGGGCTTGATTATCCAATACAATCGATACGTAAATGTACGCATAAGACGATTTGATTGGCGTATGGTTGCAATCCGCATTTCGTGTTTATGGGTATGTGAATCTATATTTAATTCTGCTTCATTTATATATCTTAATTGGCAATTGTATGAAATACCCATCAGGCATATTCTTCCGAGGTACTGGTGCTTCGATATTCAAAGCTCACTTTCATAGAGAACATCGATTATTTCGTCCACGAAACTAAAAAGGAATCTAAAAGATAGAGGGATAGAAAGATCTATAGGAAGAAAAATGAGAGGGAGAGGGGGAGAGGGAGGGGGAAGGACCCTCGAGATCGGCCGAACGTTGGAGAGCTCAAGGCTCGGGACTTCCTTAGCGAGAAAGAGATAAATAGACCCTT
This sequence comes from Rhodomyrtus tomentosa, assembly GCA_028455895.1. NCBI lineage: Eukaryota > Viridiplantae > Streptophyta > Magnoliopsida > Myrtales > Myrtaceae > Rhodomyrtus > Rhodomyrtus tomentosa. The sequence continues at coordinate 37,273,520 of JAPCWY010000003.1, read as the reverse complement.
CCTCGAGGCTCAGTTGATCCAAGCGGACAGCTCGAGGCTGGCCGGGATCTGGCAAGCCCTAAGATCATGAGCCTCGAGTGAGCTTAAGGCTCGCCGAGACGCGTCCAATTGCCAAGCTTCCCACCGTCGCCGAAGCCCCGCAACTGACGGACGGAGGAGGGAGATGCAGCTGGAGTTGCAGACGGAGGACAAAGGAGGAAAAAAGAAAAGAGAAAATAAAATAAAAATAAAAACTAAAAATATTTTTAAAAAATAAAAATTACTAAATTCACTAAATTTATAGAAATTAAGAAAATTAAAATATTAATTATCCTTACCCAAAAAAAATAAGTATAGAAGTGTTTAGTAATATGGGTCCGATCGGTTATAGGTTCGATAAAAATCGGGTCGAGTATAGGTCAAGAAATGTGCACTACGCATTAGGGGTGAGCGGTTCCTAGTCTAGTCTAGTTTCCATAAAAAATCGAGAACCGAACCGGTAGTTTTGGTTCTCATTTTTTGGAACGGCGGACCGGATTGGCCACCCTCAAGTTCGGTTCGGTTTTCAGCCGGTTCCCAGGAACTGATGTTCGCAGAAAATAAAATCGCAAATGTTTAGTTTTGATAAGATCAAACTTATCACCTACGTCCATCACAAGAACCGAAAAATGGGTTCACGAAGTAAGAATGAGAAAGGCAAGAAAAGAGGTCTCCGAAGAAAAGAGGTAAGAAAAGAAATATGCGAGCAAACTTACGCCTAAATAAGTAAACATTAAGTTTACTTTAAAAAAGTTTAAAAAAAAAAAGCCCATCTTGTTCGGTCCTAGGCCTAATACCAGGAACTGGGACCGCCCGATCACTGGTTCCAATTTTAGGAACCGGGAATCGGACCGGATCCCTCTAAAATCGGGAACCAGACCATCGGTTCCAATCCGGTCCGGGTGGTCTTTTTTGCTTACCCCTATTACACATAAATTGGTTATAAACAGGTTAATGGGTCAATTTGGGTCAGATCATTTAAGACTCAATCGAAGCCCCATCCGACCCACCCATTTGAACAGTTTGTACCTCCAAGGCGGGCTACCACCACTCTGCCACTCCTCACTCATCCCCATGATAGTCGCCAGTCGAGCTGCACCTAAGCATCACCGAAAAAGCTCGAAACCGACAATTTCTTTCTCAATTTCGGCACCGATTTTCAAGCCGGTGAACGATCCGATGAATTCTGATGCCATTTTCAGCGGTCCGACAACATCCTTTGGCGGCCAGATTGTTGCGATCAGCTTGCTCAACGTGTCCTCGAAGTCTCCGTTGCCTGAGTTCGCGTTCGCCAAAAACAGCTGCCGACTCTCTTTTAATTGATTGACTTTCATTGATTTCTTAATCAAGTTCATCACATTGATTTCTCACCTTGATTTTCACTTCGTTTGTTCAGACTTTGGCGAGCATTGTATTGGCCAATGCGTGGTCTTGACAAAGGATGGATGATGGCCGATTAGCTTGATAAAGCAACGTGAAGTTCATTAACAAGGTTAATTACTCTCAAATTTAGGACAAATGTGGATGAATGATAGGGCCAACTGCATGGTGGAATGTCGATGGATATTATGGCCAATGATGCCTCTGTGATGCTGACTTGTTAAATTAATGTCAGCTTAGAATGATATATATGTAGCAATCATGTGTTAGGATCAATGAATGATGGGTCGATGATTGATTGTTACATGTTGAAGTGCTCCAGAATTTCGTAGTTCAAGGAGTCCGTGAGCTTAACTTCATGATTTGAGCTGTAAAACATCAAAATTTGAAAAAATGATTAGCGAGAAAAATAACCTCGAGTTTTCATGATAAAATTGGAGTTCATTTGCTAGGTTAAATTGATCCAGAAATCGTAAGATCAGAATATGAAAAATTGAAGTTATAACCTGAAATGCTCTGTTCTGTTCTCAGATTTTTATGAATTTTTGTGTTAAAAATTGTAAAAAAATGTTTTTCGTGAAATTTGCATATAAGCTCTTGAGCTTTACAATCACATGAATTTCATGAAATTTGATGAAAGCCTCAGACAGACGAACATATTTAGTATCCGATTCGTGTTTCTAGCCTCTACATTAATTGATTTCATTTTACAAATTTTACACAGTTCGAGTTTTTTTTTTTTTTTTGACTCAAAACTAAAGAGGTGTTCATTAGGGTCGTATGGGCGATTTCGATTTTGATTTCAAACAATATTTCGATTTTTATATGCCCTTAAATTCAATCGGCTTGTCGATTTCAATTTAAAATAGTATTTCAACATCCCGCCCAATGAATTCATATCGTCGGCTACCAAAAATCCATCATCGTATTTTGACAAATGGATATATAGCATTGATGCACGCCGATGTCGATTGATAAAAATTTCGAAAAGTATTCTTCATGAAAGTTGTATCTAAGGTCTAGAGCTTTACGACCATATAAATTTCACAAATTTCGGACATAATTTGATTGGTATGATGCAAGCCTAAAAACGACAAACAGATTATATATTTGATTCGTGTTTCTAGCCTTTGCATTGATTGATTTCATTTTGCAAATTTGACATAGTTTGAGTCCTTTTTTTTTTTTTTGGAAAATCTCAAAACTAAAAAGCTGTTCATTAGGATTGACTCGACTATTTCGATATCGATTTCAAACAATATTTCTATTATGATTTTGATTTCTACATGCCCTTAACTTCAACCGTCTAGTCAGTTTCAATTTCAAACAGTATTTGAACGATCCTTCCAATGAATTCATATAATGGACTACCAACAAGCCGCCATCGTATTTTCACGACTAGATATATAGCTGTTAATACCTAAAACTACCTTATGGGACGCGTGATGCACACAAGAAAAAGGGAAGTATTTAGCTAAGGAAAGATGTACGCAGCGCAGGTGAAAATCAGGTACAGATACTCCACATAGGGGATGGTTTTGGTGGAATTTGTCCCAAAGCGTAAAATGAAAAAGGTGCGCGAAATAAGACACGATCAGAGGCAGTCAAAAGATTTGGTGGCAACCCCATCAAAAGGGACAAAAGAGGCGCGGAAACCGTTGAAAACTTCATCCGCAATGATCATCAAGGGGAAACGTGCAAAAACCTGGAAGGTGACAGCTGTCCAACAGTTATCGAAACAAACCTCATCCCCAAGGGAGATATACTCGGAGCACAAGATAAGAACTCTTCAACGGTTACAAAAACACGCCTATAAATACCTAAAGGTATCATACACCGAAGGATACACAAAAAAACATCACAGCAAATCTTGACCTTTCAATCTAGCTTAACATTAGCTGTAAATTTCATATTCCCGTCGTTGATTCAATTCCGACGTGTTTCATATGCAGAGTTAGGTGTCGTTGATTAAATTCCGACTTCTACTCGCCCAGTCCAGTGCCGTCGATTAAATTCTGGTACTGTATTGGTTCATTCTCCACCCGTCCAGCACTGTCGATTCAATTCCTATGTTGTGTCCTATGTTTCCACCTGTCCGGTGTCGTCAATTAAATTTCGATATCGTGTCCTACAGTGTAGTCCAACATCGTTGATTCAATTCCAGTGTTGAGCCTCGACCCTTTTTTTTTTCCGTCGAAGTATCCGACAAAGTTCATCGAAATTCATCTCCAGCAGGTTCGTCGAAATCTTGTACAAAGCTGTCGAAAGACACGCTCCTGTCAATAAGACATCTTGCATTTGACTCTCTTTATTCATAGCTTACCCGGAATCCTTCTTTCTTAACGAACTGCTAACGTTCAATAAAAGGAATTTTCCTCGATAACAACCCTTGTGGGCTCTGACTTCTTGGGCCAAACCCCAGGAGAATCGATTGGACCTCACCGAGGGGGATTTTTCGCCCAACAATCCTTTTTTGGCACACCTGGTGGGACCAAGGTATAAAGTTTGAGAGAGTATTATACCACATACAAGAGGCCGTAGCATTCTAGATGGAAATGAACGCATGGAAGAAGTACGAACGAAATCTTCAACAATTCAAGGAATCCAAGATCCACCCCAAATTAACGATAGTGAGGTTCAACGACGACATGTCGAAGAACCAAGGCGAAACCCTAAAGTGACGCCAGTCATGCTATCCTTAATAAGGCGTACGATTGAGGAAACCCAGAATGAATTGGCTAACTACATGGTTCAGCGTATGACTGAGGTTGTCAGGCCGTTGATCATCAATACATACCATGAGTGCGCGTCAGGACAACATGGAGCATCGCCGGATTTTTCACAACCTCAGATAGGAAATCTTGTCACACCTTCAACTAATGCACCATTACCAACAACAAGTGCAGAACTCATTGGTCAGAACACACCACCAGTTGTACCTATCAGAATTTTGCCACGAGGAAAAACTCTACCAACAATTGAGCCCAATCCTCAAGCAAATGATCCAAGTATATTCCCAAGCCATCATCTTCAACAAGAAATACGTGCTACCCAGTTGGGACTGTCACGCAGGCAAATCCTATACCCATGAATGAGCAGCCTGCACCCATGGTCGTTGAGAACCATGGAGCATTACCAGCCATCCCCAGGGGTCAATGGAAGCCTAAAGGGCAGGATCAGTACCCTTAGATTAGGGGGCAGGACCAGCCAGTAGTTTCTCAGCAGATCCCACACCCAAGGTATCAACAAGTGAATCAGATATTACAACCACAGGAAAATCAGTCGTTGCCACAAGTCTTTCAACCCATCATGCAACCAACGTATCAAGTGTTGCCCATCTCGGGTATCCACTGCCGTACCAATCAGTGTACCAAAATCAACCGTTTGTTGATCAAGGGATTGGATATAATGATCCTACAATAGGATACAGGGTCAACGTCTATGGAAAACCATACTCGGATTGGATGGACATAATCCCATATCCAAGAGAATTCAATATACCAAAGTTTACGTTGTTCACTGGTGAAGACGACCAGTCCACCTATGAACACTTTAATCGTTTCTTGGCACTATGTGGAGATGCTACTCATGTTGATCACTAGAAGCTTAAATTGTTCCCATTATCTTTATCCAGAACAACATTCACCCGGTACACTGCTTTGCCACTAAATTCGGTGCTTTCATGGGAATAAATGGAGCGCCTTTTTCATGGGCAGTTCCAGCGAGCTGTGCCAAACTTATCCATAAATGATTTATCAACAATGAGACAAATGTATAACGAGACAGTAGACCAGTTCATTACTAGGCTCAAGTGAGCTAGGAACAAGTGTCTAGTTCCCTTACCTGAAAAAATATTTACAAAATTCGCCTTTAACGGGTTCAAGTTCGAAATACGAGATAGAATGATGGGTCATCGGTGTGCGGATCTATTCAAGCTATCTACCATGGCTGTCAAGCATGAGAGCTTACTTAGGGAAAAAGACAAAAGGCACATCCGAAAAGGAGAAGCAAATTTCGTCAACACTCATGATCTCAACGAAGAATAGACAGATCCTGTCGAAATTGCCGTGGCCCAACTAATTATAGACAAACCATATACTTGTCAAGCACTGAGGCCGGTAAGAATGAAGGAAAAGTCAACCATTATGGCTAAAGCCAAGGAGGCGGTGTATTATTCCTTTGATGCGAATCTAACCGAAGAAATTGTTGGCATATTGTTGGCCGATGGACAAATTAAACTAATAAAGGGGCAACAGATACCGTAAATGGCACTACTCATGGAGTCATAATACGTCGAATTATTTTGTTCTCAAAAAGAATATCCAGGAAGCCATCCGATGAGGAAAGATTCGGTTCGCCGATGATAAGGGTAAGTCTCCCATGGATGTTGATATTGACCCATTTCCTGTCATGACTGGATGGCATCCTTAAAACAGTCAGACAAAGGCAAGAATTGCCAAATTTTTTCCCACATTGTAAAAAGAAATTAGAAGGCACAAGTCGCAGCCAGCGAAACGACCGCATCAACCAAAGAAGCCGGAACCTCCCGCAGGTCAAGAAGATGGTGCCCAATGAGGTGATTTATAAATCATTTAAGCAGAGGTACGAAGAAGGGGACCCCTCTATTGACATGCTAGGGGAACCCAGCAGGAAATTTGATTATTATGTAAGCTACAGTCCCCCGATAGCCTGCAATCAGAAGACAGTTTCACACACAAGAAAAAACGAGTTCGATAGAAAGATGCATCAAAATCACTACATCTCGGTTCGATCACGCCGCCAACAAACCTTGAAGATTCCAGCCAATCTGGTAAAAGGATCATGGTACGAGGTTACAGAGGCCCAAAAGAAAGAAGAAATCATGACTCGTACCAAGAAAAAAAGGGTACAAAGAAAAAGGAGGGCCCGCATGTTATAGCATCAAGCTACCTTGTCCAAGTCAAGGCCAGTGAAAGAATACCTAATATTTTGAAGATCCAGAAACCTGGTTTGGAAACATAAGCAAGAGGAGTTGTGACCAACTCAAGGGCAGGCCTACAGACAGCTCGAACCTTTGAAACCGTTGGGGCCGGAATCTCGATCCAAGACTTAAGCAAGCAGGTCAGTTTCACCATTGAGCTCTTGCATAGTTCAAGTTAGGCTGCCTAATGAGTTTCGATGGGAGCTGCACCCGGAGCGCCTTGACGATGAAGTAACCACGCAAGAAAAGGAGAGCGTTCAGTTCTGTTTCGATAGTGAAGACACCATGAAGTTCAGGAAACCAATCGAGGAAGCATCCAATCATTTGAGGTCATTAAATATTAATGCCAAGATAAATGGGCGACCAGTAATGAAGGTCCTAGTGGATGGTGGTTCAACATTGAATCTCATCCCATACAGATTTTTTAGAAAGATTAGGAGAACTGACGATGAGATCATCCCGTCGAACATCCAGCTATCAGATTTCACAGGGGAAATCACCACAGTCAAGGGAATATACGTCGCCAATGTTGTCGTAGGATCCAGGATATCAAGAACATTTTTTTGTGTAGTGGATGCTGACGACTCATACAATCTTCTACTGGGGAGGGATTAGATACATGAGAACCAGTGTGTTCCCTCTACATTGCATCAGATGCTGGCATTCTGGAATGGAGAAAAGGTAGAATATGTAAAAGCCAATCCTCAGACTTGCGTTACGTAGACTCGGATATCAGGGCGAGATCAGGTCATGCCAAATGATTGTTTATGTATTTCAAAGCCTCCTGAGATCGATTCGATGGATATTGCTTTCTGCTGTTTCGACAAGAGAAAAAATGAATGGATCCCAAGGAAGGAACCGACGATTCAGCTTGAAGAATTTATTGATGGGGGATCAGCAATTATCACAAAAACTCGTTGAGAGGTACGAGGCTATAAGGCCGAGCAAGCCGAGCAAACAGACTAAGTGGTTGATGGGATTATGGATTTCGAGGAATCTCCAATCAAGGAAGATGGCAAGGAGATTCAAGCTCAAGATCCATTGAAAGAAGTAAACCTTAGAGATGAAGCTTCCCTGCAACCAACCTACGTAAGTAAGCTACTCGATTAGCCATATAAAGCACAATTGATATACTTGCTCAAACAGTATTGAGATTGTTTTGCGTGGAATTACCATTAAATGCATGGTCTAGCAAGAAATATAGTCGAGCATCGACTATCAATTAAAAGAGGATTTCGACCGCATCAGCAATTGCAAATGAGGTTCGCACCTGAGGTAATCCTCAAGGTAAAAGAAGAGATCGAACGGCTCCTCTCTGCTGGATTTATAAGGACAGCCAGATACGTCAAATGGTTGTCAAGTATCGTCCCAGTCAAGAAAAGAATGGAAAGTTAAGGGTTTGCATTGACTTCCATGACCTGAATTCCGCCACGCCTAAAGATGAGTATCAAATGCCTATGGCAGATATGTTGATTGACTCAGCCGCTAGCAATGAAATCATGTCTCTGATGGATGGACATTTCGGGTACAATCAGATTTGCATAGCTACAGAGGATGTCCACAAAATAGCCTTCAGGTATCCTGGAGCTATTGAAACTTTTGAATGGATTGTCATGCCATTTGGATTGAAGAATGCCAGAGCCACCTACCAAATAGTGATGAACTTCATCTTCCATGACATGATTGGAGAATTCATGGAAGTCTATATTCATGACATAATTATCAAGACCAACCAAGTAAGTCATCTAGACCATCTTGAACAAGCTTTTGTTACGATGCGTGTCATGCCTCGAACCTGTCAGGAACGCGAAATCCCACCTTAGCCGTCTTGTATCGGTGGTACCCGGGATCCGTCGGCCAACAATTTATAACTTTTAAATGATACAAACATACGGAAGTGATGAAACTTCTCCATACAATTCAAACTTAAGATGACTTAGGACATATGGTACGTCTTATTATAAATACCGACTACAGGTTCAGAGGGTACAACTCTAACTTCGAGGTAACATAAAATCTCTAAAGTCACAAAAGTATAAATCCATGTCATATAATTACTTCTTCAAATACCGATCACTGGCAGGCTCAGATTTCCATCGCCTAGGATCTGAAAAAGTTAATCCCACGACGGGGTGAGATATAAATCTCATTAAGTTAAACCTAACCCTAAACTAGGTTGTCAGTACCTCCAGACACCTTTGAAAACAAGTATTCTTAAATAAAAGGCCTTGGCATGATAAAAATATAACTCCATCAATGCATAGCATTTCACTAATTCAGAATAGACTCGATTCAGTCGTAAAATTTCACAAATAAAGCAGAACTTCATGCTATGGCAGGGCTTTCAATAGAAATTCTCACTTGAGGCATTCTCAAATTTCTCAAGATCATAACGAGGCATTTCCTTAGCATATCTCAATCAAATTCCAATCATCAACATCAGGTTGTCAAGCACCCGCGTCATAACGCTTCAAGCCATTTAGGCATTCACTTGATCATATAAAGTATTTCCACCAATCACCACTATCCAAGCCCGCGTCATAACACATCAGGCTATTATAACATGTTTGGCAAGACCCGCATCACAACGCCTCGAGTCAACATATACATATTGCTAGGACCTGCGTAAGAATGCCTTAGGTCGTGTTCCTCAATCGCCTGCGTAACAACGCATCAGGCTAGGACACTACCCGCATAATAACGCATCAGATTAGTCATCACAAAGCCAAATTGAGTAATTCAATCAATCACTCCACATTGGCACAAGCGAGTCGCGATCATTTCACAAAAATTCAAGGCTTGACATAAAATCATGGTTTCACAAATCCTCTCGAGACTCAATCGATAATTCAACCCGCTCAAAGTATTCAAACCAAATAGGAATCTCCACAAAGCATGTCAAAAGGTTCAACTATCTTCCACGAACAAATTAGATTCCTTAATCCAACCTCGATTCCACAGTTTTCATGCCATGAACCGCTCAAATCCAATTCATCAAAAACATGGCAAATTCGGATTTGAGATCCCACTAGTAGAATCGGTTCATAAATCACAATTTTCCTAGAACAATAACGTCCCTTAGTAATCTAACACCCTAATAGAAGGTTAGAATCAACTTACCAAGGAAATTGAGCTAGCAAAATTCCACAAAAGCCTCCTTAGATGTCATGGCCAGAAGTGGTCCAAATTGGACAAGTTTGTCCTCTTGAAAATCTAAGCAAGAATCAACCACTAAATCCCATCAATTTCACTCCAAACTTCAACCAATAGCTCCCTAACATATCAAACTAAGATTTTGAAGTATCTTACCACTCAATCCAAACAAAATTAGTCCTCGATCAGCCCTCAAGTTCACGGTTTTTCCCTTGGATAGACCGGTCCGGGTTTTGTCCACAAAATAACAAGAAATCCACCATTAAATCCCATTATAAATCATCCTCAACCTCGAGCATATGCTTCTATATATCGTAAATCAATTGAAGGATAGCCTTACCGAAGATTGGAGTGAAATGAGTTCGGAAATTCCACTTAGAGCTCTCGGATTCAAAACTGACCAGACTGACCTTTTCTCCTTCAAACTGCTCTACGGGACAAACGGATGGGTGGATTTAGACCCATAATACCTTGTTGGAATGGAAAGACGATAAGCTTTCTAATGGTAGGTGGCACGCCTTAATCCAATAACGAACGAAGAAGTTATGGCCAAAACAATGGCCGACAACGAGACTTGGCAGTGTTCTGGCGAGAGAGAAAAGAGAGGAAAATGAGAGAAAGCTGAGAGGGAGAGGGTTTGGCCGAGTAAAGTGACGGAGAGAGAGAGAGTGAGAGGCTTCCTTCAATCTTCCAATTGGTCAATGGTTTAGAATGGTAGGTTAAAAGTTGGACATTTAATACAAATTGAGCATTCATTGACACTTGTCTTCATGTCAATCAAGCCTTCATCCAAGGGCTGTTCTTTTTCCTAATTTTCGGCAGCCTTGGGGTATGGTCAATGATTAAAATGCCCTTATTCCATTTATTAAGGAAAGATTAAGGCTTGAGGGGCAAAATGGTAATTTAACCCTCGACGTCCGGAACGTCGTTTTTCCAATTCAATTTACCTTCGATGAGGCGACGTCTAACTCGATTAGAATATTGGAATCTTTATTTGCCATTTCTTTAATTTTGAGATTCCATTTCATATCTCAAGCCTTGAGGGGTTGAAAATTCGAAATGTCACAACTCTTCCCCCTTAAAGAAATTTCGTCCTCGAAATTTGCAACCTTATAACCATCCAGTTCTTTAGGGTATTGGCGTCTTATCGCATCCTCATTCTTCTGAATAATTACTTTCATGACTCAACGATCTTACTTGTCTTTTCCGACCAAAGCCATCTTTCCCTAGAACTTGTCTCTTTCAGCCCTCAATCTGTATTTGCTTCTCTCCATTCTCTTTCGATATTCATAACATCTGTCAGTAGTTCATCCTCGAGCGTTCACATCATCTCTTCCATTTGTCCATCACCATTATTACTAAACCCTTGCCAAAGTGCACTCTTTAATGTTCATACCATTCGGCGTATCAATCTTTTCAATGGCATGTCTTTTTCTTGTCGGCACGTTTAATAATTGATCTCATGTTTGACTAACCAAATTTTCAGTTCATTCCATCGATAATATCGATGCAAGTCTGGCACGCCTTTGTGCCATCCCAATGAACACCATAATTCTCCCTTTAAATTTCTGATGAGGTCATTTCTTTAAGTTCCTTTTCAATATTGGACTCGTACTCTCGTCCATAGGGTTTTAAGGTTTCAATCCTCAACTTTGAGGTTTCTTTCCCTGGTATCCGAAAATTTAGATTTCCTCCATGTTCTATCCATTTCCATAACCTCTTAAATGCCAGGGTCTGTTCAACACAGCATCTCAATTCCTTTCTAACTTCAAGCTTGATGCTTCATGTAGTTATCAAACTAGTCAATTGGCAACCTTCCAATTTATGAGTTGAATCTCTTATCTCTTTGGACAAAACCTATCCTTTATCCGCCAAATGCACGATGCTCAATTTTCACTTATATACATTCGCTACTTACATCACCCTTTTCTAGGCGATATAGGATATCTTATCCTTAGTCCTTAAGCAATCTCCTTCACGCACATTGTTCCTCATTCAATTTTTCTGGGCAACCACATACCTCAAATTCTTATGGTTTGTGTAAACTTGAAACCTCTCCATGTGAGTCGTGTTTTCCAACTTCGTCGCAAGAACATTTGCAAGCCAACTCCAAACATACATTAGACGTTCCAACTCATGTAGCTTTACTATCACGACGTATTCACATAGCCCACTTCAGTTTGCCTTACTACGCCTTAAATTTCCTTTCTGCGTTACGTCATTATGATTCACTCGACCACTTTTTAATTCCACATAGGAACACTATTGTCAGCATAGTCATCAACTTAACTTAATTCCTCGAAAACTCTTTTTGCATTCATTCATCCATGGAATTGCTTTTGTTGGAAATCTTCCTCCGATCCACCATAACAATTCACCAATTTCAAGAACTTCCCATTTTCGTAACTCACATCGATCTTAATCGATTCATCACTTATTCCATTCCTCAAGGGCTCCACAGGGATTTCATTTCCCAGAAATTTCACTACTGAGGAATCTGATCTCATCAATTCCACAACTCGTGCTCTTCACAATTAGCAGAACACAACGAGCATTTCCTTAGAGTCCGTAGGATACTCTCGAAAGTTATTCATATTTCTCATAACTCTTAAATGGGTTTATTCATCGTCTCTAAAGATGGTAACAATCAATCCAATTATTCATTGGATACTCAATCTGACTTTTATCAGTTTCTTTCTACCAGGTGTCGAATCTTCAATATGTTCTTCATACTTTTCACTTGAGAGCTCAAAGTTTGGCCCTCCACTCTCATGAGTCCCCACTTGAATTACACAACATTCTGTTCATTAATGTTCCTCTTTTCTCAGGAAACATTAGTGTCTTGACTTCTTGGTTTCACAATCAGTTAATACGACATTATCTCAATTTTATCCAATCAACTGAACCTCGACATCATCTTGGAATTCAACGTTGTTCATAGGACAGCTTCTTGGACTTGACTTTCAGAGATCATTCAAGCTTGTGTCCTCCTCGTTAGTCCAAACGTTTCTTTTTAGCACCAAGACAATCGGTATTTTTTTTCTTCCTTCCACACTAGGATCTCTTACCCTATGAAGGAAACCATACACTTCAGTGGTATTCTTTTACTTTGAATTCACCTTGTCTTTCTTATCCTATAGGACATTCGTCTTGGAGTCTCGCCAACAACAGTTCTCTTACTTTCGGATTTTAATGCCACCACACTTTAACAGTCTCCTTCCAATGACTCAGCCACCTCAAGTGACAAGTTTCATTCTTCCTTAGTCTCCACAAATTCAAATTTTAGATATTCAATTCGACTTCCTCAAGTCGACTTACGATTACAATCTAAACACCCTTTTTTGCTTATTCATTCATTCATTAAAATCGCAAGTAACTAGGAACATCAAGTCCATCCACCTTTCTTTTCATCAATGATCATGTTATGATCCAATTGTCCTTAAGGGCAATGCCCTATTCTCTAGGGATGATAATTCGCAATGCCACTTTTAGTGGTTTCGATTCAACCTCGATCAATCTCATAAAATCAACAGGGTCTGACAGACTGACACGTCAGTGTCAGTTTCTTTATTATTCCTCATGACAACAAAAGGTTAATCACCATAAGCTTAATATCATAGTAATGACATTTCCTTACAGGCACATTCTATGTTCCATAAGTGAAGTTCTCTTTTCTCACAATCCATGAACATAAATTCTTTTACTTATTCCTCTTCTGATCATCCACTTCTCTCCTTGATGTCCATTACAGTTCATCGGATTCAGGAATAACAATTAGCCATAAGGCTTTCAATTCCAATCTACTCAGAGACTTCACGTCTCATTTAAAGGGTCCTTGACCACCCTCAATACGCTTAGACGACCTTGAGAACTCTGTCTCATAATGATCAACCTTCCTCAGATCCTTTCAAAGCTATTAAAGTTCAGGCAATCCTTACTCTCGAGTAACCTCAGAAAGGTACTTTCCATGGAACAATTCAACGAAGACAATCCAGGCAAATATCATGCCTTCAAGGGAAATTCTTCCTTTGGTGACCTTTCATTAGTCATCGACAGCCTCTTCAGGCTAATAGCTATTAGAGTCGCTTCTCTTCCTCAATGAATTCAATACATCTAAGGTTCTTTTCCAAATTTTCAATCCAGAGAAAGGCAGTTTAGGCATCATTTTCTCCATCGAACCTTAGTCAATCTCAGTCTTATACATCGTTCCACAAGCTTTCCGTCGAGCGATTTTTATTTTCTATCGCATTTCCTATGATCTCTACCATTCACTTTGCTAGCAAAAGCAACTGCAGTCTTAGTGACTGGGATAACAATGACAGCTCCTTCTCGAGTCTACCTACCCATCTCCTTTCTCATTTCCATTCATAGTCCTCATGACCCTTTCAACTCTTAGGTCTTGTACAGTCCACAAGCTCGAGCCAAACGCTTTTCGAGCACTCGTATTCTAGTTACTCATCTTTACTCAATTCTCACGACTCCTTTCAGTTCTAGAGTCATCTCATATCTTGCATACTCAAGCCAATGTTCCTCTAGTGACCATTCTCTTGTCGTTCAACCTCATTAGGTTCTTATGGCACTCAAATCACTACAGTTCCCTCTATGAATTAAAGACTTAAGTCATCTACTCGAGTCTAGCAGTCTCAGGCTGCTCATCTCATCATTTATCACCATTAAACAACCATCCAGTGATCCCTATACAACTCTCAACTAATTGCCAATTATCTAAGGATTCCAAATCATCCTTAAGCAGCAACCACATATCAAATCAGCCTCAACTAGGCAATTTCTCAATTAACAGTCAACTAATAAGCAAGCCTTAGCTCGGCAACTATCAAACAAGCACTCAAGGCATCAATTCAATGAGTTAATCACTCATACAATAGGTCTAGAGGCATCTATCACTCTATCATAAACGTGACAAGCTATCTCATTCTCAACAGGCATCAGTTCAATGGGTATAAACCCCACAGGTCATCTAACCTCTCAGTCATACCTTGGCCAAGCCAATCACATGAGACCAATCATAAAACATGTCTAACAGGCCCATCACAAACGTCACTTTTCAAGGGCATCCACTACCAAGCACGAAACTTTTAACCATGCCACTCATATGTGCCATTATACATGACATGCCACTTTCGATCATTGTTTTCAAGGATCAATCACGTGTCTCACATCTCTTCACCACAATTGGACTCAACCTAATGAGGGTGAGGAGTAATTGCCGGGATAGAGAGGTCCGGACAAGGAGCGGCTCTTACCAGGCTTCTAGAATGGCAAGAAACAGGAATGACCCAAGTCATAACTTGAAAGGGAAAGTCTGTAGGTTGTCCCAAGTCATACATCTACAGAAAAAGCCCCCGTTCCACATGTCTCATACCATATTTCATTATAGTTTATAGGTATCCCATCAACTTGTCAGATATCAAGCGACAGTTTATTAAGTCCAATAGCGATAAGTTCGTGCATGCACCCTCATCAACTTTCGTTTCAAAGCCACAAACACTTGCACAACATGTTCGTTCTCACCACTTATCGTACCACAATCGTCTCCAAATCAAGCCTTATTCATAGAAAACCTCTAGTTCCACAAAGACCATCGCCTTTCACAGATCAATTGCCTATATTCAACCGTATACCTCAAATCTTGTTGCTATTCAAGTCAAATCCATATGCATTCGATCACAATTGATCTTTAATCCAAATATTCCTTCATCACTTTCCTGTATACACCTCATTTCATACCATCCAAGGTCATCAATAGCAATCGATAACTAAACCATCAGGATACAACGCAATTCAAGCCTAAATCGACTAATGTCAATCGTCTCTTTATAACTCATACTCCCCAAGTTGGGTCATTAACAAATCACAATCACAATCATATAACCCAATCAACCCTTCATTCACAAGCTATTCTCTAGCAACCTCAAATCTAGGCTTATGACTCCTCAATTTTCATTCACTTCCTTGTGAGTCTTATTCATAAAATCACTCAAGATCATCCATTAAATCGGCACTAGGACCATTAGAATACTACACAAATTCAAGCATTTAGTCCTCAAGATTCAGCAATCCATGCTTATCCCGCAAGGTCTCAATACCTAATTGTCCTCAAGTCATCGCTCCTTATCACTCCAAGTCTCAATCACATTGGATCGAGCTGACCTTGCTCTGATAACAAACAAACGGGGATGTCAAGCCCCGAACCTGTCAGGCACGCGAAATCCCACCTTGGCCATCTTGTTTCGGTGGTACCCAAGATCCGTCGGCCAATAATTTATAACTTTTGAATGAAACAAACATACGGAAGCGATGAAGCTTCTCCATACAATTCAAACTTAAGATGACTCAGGACATAGGGTACTTCTTGTTATAAATACCGACTACAGGTTCAGAGGGTACAACTCTAACTTTGAGGTAACATGAAATCTCTAAAGTCACAAAAGTATAAATCCATGTCATATAATTACTTCTTCAAATACAGATCACTGGTAGGATTAGATTTCCATCGCCAGGGACCTAAAAAAGCTAATCCCATGATGGGTTGAGATATAAATCTCAGTAAGTTAAACCTAACCCTAAACTAGGTTGTCAGTACCTCCAAACACCTTTGAAAATAAGTATTCTTAAATAAAAGGCCTTGGCACGACAAAAACATAACTCCATCAACGCATAGCATTTCACTAATTCAGAATCGACTCGATTCAGTCGTAAAATTTCACAAATAAAGTTGAACTTCGTGCTATGGTAGGGCTTTCAATAGAAATCTCCACTTGAGGCATTTTCAAATTTCTCAAGATCATAACGAGGCATTTCCTTAGCATATCTCAATCAAATTTCAGTCATCAACATCAGATTGTCAAGCACTTGCGTCATAACGCTTTAGGCCATTTAGGCATTACTTGATCATATAAAGTATTTCCACCAATCATCACTATCCAAGCCCACGTCATAACGCATCAGGCTATTATAACATGTTTGGCAAGACCCGCGTCGCACCGCCTCAGGTCAACATATACATATTACTAGGACCTGCGTAAGAACGCCTTAGGTCGTGTTCCTCAATCGCCTGCGTAACAACGCATCAGGCTAGAATACTACCCGCGTAATAACACATCAGATAGTCATCCTTATTTGGCCAAGTACAATATCTCACATAACAACGCATCAAGATAATCCAAATCCCGCGTCATAACGCATCAGGGTACAATTTTCCTTTCATAGACCCGCGTCACAACGCTTCAAATCAACATATACATATTGCCAGGACCCGCGTAAGAACGCCTCAGCTCGTGTTACTTAATCGCCCGCATAATAACTCATTAGGCTATGATACTACCCACGTAATAACGCATCAGGTCAGTCATCCTTACTTGGCCAAGTACAATATCCCATGTAACAACGCATTAGGATAATCCAAACCCCGCGTCACAACGCGTCAGGGTACAATTTGCCTTCATAGACCCGCGTCACAACGCTTCAGGTCAAATCCCGCGTAATAACGCCTCAGGATTTACTCAAGCCCCGTGCTTAACGCATCAAGGCATCACATGCACATGTACTCACAATACAATAACTCACTGGCCAAATAAATTTCAATGTACGATAACAAGGGGGCGACCTCATAGTTTGGCCCCTACATATCAAGTTACTAATCCTTACATCATGTTCCATGGCCAAGCATCACAAAGCCAAATCGAGTAATTCAATCAATCACTCCACACTGGCACAAGCGAGTCGCGGCCATTTCACAAAAATTCAAGACTTGACACAAAATCATGGTTTCACAAATTGCCTCGAGACTCAATCTGTAATTCAACCCGCTAAAAGTAATCAAACCAAATAGGAATCTCCACAAAGCATGTCAAAGGTTTCAACTACCTTCGACGAACAAATTAAGATTCCTTAATCCATCCTCGATTCCACAGTTTTCATGCCATGAGCCACTCAAGTTCAACTCATTAGAAACAGGGTAGATTCGGATTTAGATCCCACAAGTAGAACCAGTTCATAAATCACCACTTTCCTCGAACAATAACGTCCCTTAATAACCTAACATCCTAATAGAAGGTTAGGATCAACTTGTCAAGGAAATTGAGGTAGCACAAGTCCACAAAAGCCTTCTTAGAGGTCATGGCCAAAAGTGGTCCAAATTGGACAAGTTTGTACTCTTGAAAATCTAAGCAAGAATCAACCACTAAATCCCATCAATTTCACCCCAAACTTCAATCAATAGCTCCCTAACATATCAAACTAAGATTTTGAGGCATCTTACCGCTCAATCCAAGCAAAATTAGTCCTCGAACAGCCCTCAAGTTCACAATTGTTCCCTTGGACAGACCGGTCCGAGTTTTTGTCCACAAAATAACAAGAAATCCACCATTAAATCCCATTATAAATCATCCTCAACCTCGAGCATATGCTTCTATATATCGTAAATCAGTTGAAGGATAGCCTTATCGAAGATTGGAGTGAAATGAGTTCGGAAATTTCACTTAGAGCTCTCGGATTCAAAATTGATCAGCTTGACCTTTGCTCCTTCAAACGGATCTACGGGACAAACGGCTCTACGGGACAAACGGCTGGGTGGATTTAGACTCATAATACCTTGTTGAAACAGCAAGACGATAAGTTTTGTAATGGTAGGTGGCACGCCTTAATTCGATGACGGACGAAGAATTTATGGCCAAAACAGTGGCTGGCGACGGGACTGGGCAGTGTTCTGGCGAGAGAGAAAAGAGAGAAAAATGAGAGAAAGGTGAGGGGTAGTGGATTTGGTCGAGCAAAATGAGGGAGAGAGAGAGTAAGAGGCTTCCTTCAATCTTTCAATTGGTCAAAGGCTTAGAATGGTAGGTTAAAAGTTGGACATTTAATGTCAATTGAGCATCGATTGACACTTGTCTTCATGTCAATCAAGCCTTCATCCAAGGGCTATTATTTTTCCTAATTTTCGGCAGCCTTGGGGTATGGTGAATGACCAAAATGCCCTCATTCCATTTATTAAGGGAAGGTTAAGACTTGAGGGGCAAAATGATAATTTTACCCTCGACGTCCGAAATGTCGTTTTTCCAATTTAATTTACCTTTGATGAGGCAACGTCTAACTCGATTACAACGTTAGAATCTTTATTTGCCATTTTTCCAATTTTGAGATTCAATTTCATATCTCAAGCCTCGAGGGGTCTGAAATTCGGAATGTTATAATGCGCAAGTTCAAATTAATGATGAATCCATTAAAATGATGTTTTGGGATAAGAGCTGGTAATTTCTGAGGCTTTCTTGTCCATCAAAGAGGAATCCAGATGGATAAAAACAAGGCTAAAGCTGTTCTAGAATTACCGCCCCTCACTAATAAAAAATAACTCCTGATGTTGATTGAAAAATTGAATTTCCTACGTCTTTTCATAGCTAATTTGTCAGGAAAAATTGAAGTGTTTTCCCCCGTACTCAAGTTGAAAGACGGCCAAGAATTTATCTGGGAAGAAAAACACAAGTTGGCTTTTGAACATTTGAAGAATTACTTAACCAAGCCACCAATATTGATGCCACCAAAAGTAGGTAGGCCATTGAAGTTGTACCTATTTGGAACCGATACCACGGTCGGGAGTATGCTGGCCTAAGAGAATGATGAAGGAAAAGAGCATGCCGTGTACTACCTGAGCAGAATGCTTAATGACGCGGAAACAAGATACACTCCCATTGAGAAGCTATGCCTCTCTTTGTATCATGCTTGTACGAAATTACGTCATTATATGCTGCCGACTATGGTACATGTAATTTCAAAAATAGATGTAATAAAGTACATGTTGTCCAAGCCGATCATAAGAGGCCGGACCGCAAAATGAACATTCACTCTAACGGAAATCAATTTGATATATGTGCCATTTAAAATAGTAAAAGGGCAGGTCGTGTCCGACTTCATCACTGAATATCCAATGGGTTTAAAAAGAGAGGATGATGAACATTATCTTCGCATTGCACCCTGAATTCTCTATTTCGATGGTCGGTAATATCGAAATCATTAGGGGTTGGAATCATGATCATATCTCTCCACCAACAAAAACGAAGCTCGTGTTCAGGCTTGATTTCAATTGTTCAAACAATCAAGCTGAGTATGAAGCCTTGATAGTAGGGTTGAACGTCCTGACTGACATGAAAGTACGATCGATCACGATCAAAGGTGATTCTCAATTGGTGATAAAACAGCTCAAAGGTGAGTACCAATGCTTAAGTGAGAACATCATATCACACTATGAAATCGTAAAGAAACTATTGTCGAACTTTGCGGAATATGACCTGGTCCATGTGAGGAGAACAGAAAATTCAGAAGCTAACGAACTAGCTCAGATGGCATCCGGGTACAGGATATCAATCGAATTAGCAAGCCATATTATCACTCAAAAGGACGCTCTACCTTCATTAGAAGCTCGAGTGATGATGGTTTGACAAGAACCGGCTAACGATCCGGATCAAGTCTCAAATCGACAAGATTGGAGAAGCCCTTGTATAAGTTATCTAAAGAGCCTTGGACTTTGCAGTAAAGACTTTAAAAGGCGAGCCATAAAGTACTTCCTGATTAAGGACGAGTTATACCGAAGGACAGTCGACGGATTACTTTTGAAATGCTTGGGACAGAAAGAAGCAATGCTCACGATAACAGAGGTTCATGAAGGGATCTGTAGAGCACACCAAGCAGGCTTGAAGACAAAATGGTTGCTAAGGCGACATAGATACTTTTAGCCGACGATCACGAAAGACTGCATTGACTATGCTTACGGATGTCAACCATGCCAGCGACATAGACCAGTCCAACACGCCCTTGCAGCACTAATGAACCCCATCATTAAGCCATGGCCTTTCCGAGGACGGGCAATGGATGTGATAGGAAAGATTTATCCACCCTCGTTGAAGAAGCAAAGTTTTATTTTGGAAGCCACAGATTATTTCACCAAGTGGGTTGAAGCAGCTTCTTACAAAAACGTGACACAAAAGGTGGTCAGAGAATTCATCGAAGAAAAAATTATCCACAAGTTTGGAATTCTAGAGACTATAGCTGCAAATTAAGGAACAGTCTTCACGGGGCGAGAAATACTAGATTTACTAAGTCAAGAGGAATCAAGATGATCCACTCAATACTGTACTATGCCCAGGCCAACAGTCCAACCGAAGCCTCAAATAAAATTATCATTGGTTTGATAAAGAAGCATTTGGAAGATAACCCAAGGGAATGAGATTCATTGTTATCAACAATCTTATGGGATTTCCGAACCTCAAAAAGATCAACTACCAGTCTCAATCCGTACATGATAACGTATGGGCAAGAGGCCGTCCTATCACTTGAGATCACCGTGCAGTCATTAAGGGTGAAACTCCAAGAAACCATATCGAAGGAACAATACGATGAGGCAATGTATACAAACATTGACGAATTGGGAGAAAGTCGCGCCTTGGCACTGGAAAAGTTGATAGCAAGAGGCCGTCCTATCCCTTTTTATCGATGAATTAGATAAAAAGGGACGGGTACATTATTCTCTTCCTTCTTTCTCTTCCTTTCTCTCTTTTCCTCCTCTCTTCTCTTCTCTTCGCTTCTCGGCTCTGCCCGATTCACCCCACTTCTGCCTGAGGTGCTCCCTGAAGCGCACGATGAAGTGGCGGAGAGGATCCTCTAGCTTCATGTTTTCCTCTTCCGCAGAGTATTTGGCTTTGGCCAACCCATCTAGAGAAGCTTCCAAGACATCCCGCACCTCTTCCAGATTTTCGAGGTGTGCTATGTGAGCCTACACCTGGTCATCAAGGGTGTTCAGAATCACCCTTAGGGCCTCGAAGTGACCCCCGACAGATACCAAGGGGTAAACCTCACGAGCTTCACCCAACTCGTGCTCTTGCCTTTTGGTATCCTTCAGAGGCTTCGATAAATGCCGACAGCTTATTGCCAGTCAGTCAGAGATAAGGCCTTGAAGTTGAAGGGTGTCCGTGAAAGAGGAGAAAGTAGCCTCCCGGACGTTGCAGAACTCTTTGTACGACGCCTCGTTATTCTCGATCTCCTCGATCTTACACCACATCTTATGATCAGCGAGATCATGACAAGTGATGGCTACGAGGTTCTGGTCGAACTTGTCCGCGCCATAAGAGAAGATGGTGGAGAACTTGCCGAAATCCTCCTGAAAAGGGTGGCCATCAGGGAGATGGTTAGAGGCAGCACGACCTAGAAGGCCGTTGAGCTTGTCGAGGGCTTTAGGACGTGTCACCAGCAAGGTATATGTATAGCCTAAGAAGGAGATGATCTCCTTCCAAAGAGATGAAAACTCGCGAACTGAGGACGATAACGTGGAAGAAGAAACAGGCTTCATGATGCCAAGTGGAAGGGTTTTTTGTTCAAATGGTAACCCACTTAAAGAGAGCAGTGCTATTTATAGACGAAACCCTAGGGAACGGTTACACCCACGATAAGGAGTATTCGCCTATGACCTTTCAATATCCAAAGCAAAGATAGTGGATGAATAGCGAGTTACGAGGCAATCAAGTGTATCGTGGGTAAGTGAGAAGGTGCAACGACATAGACGGTAATGCTTTGATTACTTGTCTTTTCTGAAGCGTCATGGCCGTAAGAATTCTAGAGATAGTCTGAAGCGGTGTCTGGCATTAAATGCTAGAAACAAAAAGATGAACCCTCATCATGAACATACGACGCCAAAGATTAATGTTCATTAAGAAAAAAGAAAGTGGCGTCTACATAGGGAAGTCACAGCACATATTGCCGAATACTTAGAACCAAACTTTGGAGTTGCATCTCATTATTACAATCGGCATTAGTAATGGCTTCCTTTTGATAGTTAGCTTTCAGTTGGTCAAGATGCAAGTGTTTGCAGGCAGTTTCCTATTCTTTGACAACTTTTAACTGGATGGACAAAGTTTGCAAGGGTATGCACATCATTATTCAGCATGTCCAAGATTTGGCGCTGGCGGACGAGTTTCTCGTCAGCAAGAAGAGTATCTTCCTCAAGTCTGGCAATCACCTTCAGGTCATCCTGTCTTGTCCTGAAAGACCTCAAAATCGAGCTAAAAATAAGGAAGAGCTCATTGATAGTAGATTCGAGTATACGACATTGAATCGGACAAGGCAAGTGCGCCAAGAAAGCAAGGAGAGTTTTGACTTTGCCCTCAACATCAGTTTTGTCACAAATAGTAGCATATCCTTTTTCCAACAAGTCATGGAGCCGCAACCATTTGGAATACACGAGGTGATAATAATCGTGAGCCAGGCTTGACATGTTATTTGAGGTACAAACGAAGTTGGTGGAACCACTAGCGGGTTACTGCAAATCCCTTCGATTCAACCATCTGATGCTAGCAAATCATCTGCATTATGAAAGGAGTTAATAAGGATATGATTAGACGCAGTCAAAAAATACAGAAGATACCTTAATCAGGTGATGTTTCGACAACAACATTCAAAGGGGCAGTCATCCCAAAAGGAAGAATCAGACCCCATGGTTGGCAATAAACTCTTGAGGCTATCTCATTGATATCAGGTGGGAAAAGAGAAGACTAATAGCCGGCCCACCATCTTTCGAAAGTTACCAAGCTACACGGATGACCTAGGAAGCTGATGAAGGAAAATCGATCACAGGTAATCTAGATAATCTTCGTATGGCAAGCCTGATCGAAATTCTCCGTTTGACCGGGGGAGAAGGGGTGATTCATCAAAGTTATCATTAGCATCGGGATACCCCGAACTGGCGAGCACAATAATGGGGGTTGTAAATTTCAAGGCCGGAAGAAAACTCACCCCCGTTTGACAAGTTCAGAGCAATGTCAGATGGAATTAGGACACTCATCCAGAACAAGCGTACATCTGAAGTTTCGCTAAGGGAGCTATAAATAATATCTTCAACAGAGAGTCTTAAAAAATCAAATTCTGTTAGCGACAATAATTCGACAAGAAGGTCATCAAAGGAAAGAGGGCTGCCTGATAATTGTCGAAGCGAACGATCAAAAACTTCATGACCAAAGTTGGTCATAGATGGCCCCACAGACAGAGGATCATTTTCATGAAACAGCCTTGGAAAGTAAATTCGAAGCCAACCATGCAAAAACCACAATGGACCAGAAAAGGGAGTTGAATGTCCACCCATCAAGGAGCCTTGTGCATCCGTCAAACCACGGTACAACAATGCAAGAAACATTTGACCTAATCCTACATTAACACCACATGCCAGTGTGCAAGCGATATCAAGAAATTCCAGGGATACTTGAAGAGACGGAAGATAGAAGACATAACGGCAAAGCCAGCACAAGAGAAAGGCAATATGTTCCTTCGTCGAAGGTGTACCTATGGAATTACTGTGATAACTCATGAATAAGTCATAGGGAGAATCAACGTAATGGAGTTCATCGAAGCAATATTGGTCATCCACAAGAGGCACGTCGTATTCGATAAAAGGTGATAAACCGATCAAGAACCAGACGTCAAGAAGAGTGATGGATATAGGACCGGTAGAGAGGAAGAAGCAATGCGACGAGGGTGACCACAAGCAACACATGCTTCCAATCAGACCGAATTCTAAAGGATGGATAGAGATACGATAGAAAGCCAATGGTTTGTCGATCCTAGCCTTCTTCCACATAGGAGAAAAAGATCCTTTCAACCATTGGTACCAGCAGAAAAATTGTTTTTCGAAAGACGAATAAGAGGTGAAACGATGGTTATGCGTCAGCCAATCAGAAGCACAAATAAACGATTGCTCAACAGTTAATGTCTCCCCACAACGACGCGGAAAGCATTCTACTAATATCGAAGGAGGAGGCAGTCGTCTAAGTTGAGGGCCCAGGATAATATGATCATTTCCAGGTTGATGATCCATGAGGGAGAGAGAAACGTCCCCTTTATCTTCATAGTTTAGAAGATCATCAAGACATGACAAGCTAGAAGCCGTTTGGATTCCAGTAAAGGTTTGGTTCGCCATGGCAACTTGAGTCCAAGACACTACGCCAGACTCGCTTTTATAAGAGGTCAGCAAAAATAATTGGATCAGATTATTACGCGAACGTGGGAAGATGATGGATACTTTTGGTGCCAAAAGAAGATACCAAAGGCGATATTATTGAGATTTTTAGGGATACAAGGAATTTTTAATGTCTAGGAAGAGTTTATATACCAAAGACTCGAACCTCTTGTTGCACATTATTGATTCACTCCTGACTTGACGCTGGTGGGCCGCTTCTTGTGTCATCTTAGTAAAGCCTTCTTGTCTCTTCGCCTCAAGAGCAACAATGGATGTTTTTAAACGATCTTCAACCAGCAAAAGAAGATACCAAAGGCGGTATTATTGAGATTTTTGGGGATACAAGGAATTTTTAATGTCTAGGAAGAGTTTATATACCAAAGACTCGAACCTCTTGTTGCACATTATTGATTCACTCCTGACTTGACGCTGGGGGGCCGCTTCTTGTGTCATCTTAACAAAGCCTTCTTGTCTCTTCGCCTCAAGAGCAACAATGGATTTTTTTAAACGATCTTCAACTAGAGAACGACAAGACAACATGGCTGACCGCCGAAGGAGTGTTTCCTCTAATTCCTTCTCTATTGACAATTTCTGCTACTCAAGAGTCCGTCTTCTCTCGTCCGGCTCAGCCATCTCCTTAGCAACATCTTGGAGAGATTCCCTCTCTTGTCGTACTAGTTGCTCTGCCACTTGGGCTTCGGCATCATAGGGGTAATCAATAAGACTAGTTACGGCAACTATTCACTCCTGACATTCCTTATTGTGAGAAAAGCCAGTAGAAAATTGATCTGAAAAATTCTTCAAGCGGTGAGCAATACTTGGAGGAAGCAACATCATAAACTCTTCCTTGGTCAGCTCTGTCGTCACAAACCTGATACATTCAATCGCTGATGGATTGTCCACAAAGGATGAAATCCCAACAAAAAGGATATCCAGGGAGCCCAATAGATTGTAAAGCTGTTATTGATGGGAAAATACCCTGTTGATGCATATCAGGAGGACTTGACGAAGCAAAAGTCTCCACAAAGTAAGCTTGAATATCTGCCAGTGAAACTTGAGTTGCAGATAGATCAACCTTAGTAAGTGTAGGATTGACAGCTACAAATGTTTAAGGAATTGTAGATGGGAATTCATCGTAAGGCTCTTCGACCATTGGGAGATTGCTAAGAGAATCTACTTGGCCATAAGTAAGCACGAGCAAGGGCCTGTCGTGAACTTTCAGAGCTTGCTAATTGAATGATTCAGTAGGGGCAGACAATTCGTTGACGAAGGAGCAAGCGTTAAACTTTTCAGCCTGAGCAACACCCAGCGAAGGATCTTCGGGGAGAAATTCTGAGGGTTTGCCAGCATCGGAGAAGATGACTGAAGGCACAGGACGTTTCTTTCGATGGAGAGAAATAATGGGTTCGTCATCTTTCGGCTCATCATCTGATAAGCATAAACAAGTAAGTACTCAAAGTCCTAACCATCAATCAAAATAAAGAAAAGTTTTTCCAACCTGTTGGAAATATCGGATGCTCGGGGATGTCTTGGGAGGCCTTCCTCTTTCCTTTAGGATTTGCCCTACTCGGAGTTAGGCCAAATGACTTGATCCGATCCTTCTTGAGAATCGAAGAGGTAGCGGCTTCATAGGGGCTTTCTAGACTAAAGGATAGCCACCAGGTTGTATATTCTGAGGTAGCCCCGGGATTAAATCGAAGAGCTCCAGTGGTGTTCTTATAGAAACGCTGGTGCGTTGAAGCAATCACTCAGGCACAGCAGACGATAGAATTATCATTATCAAATCTGTAGGCCTTCTTATCCATTAGCGAAAAATCCATAAGATAAGGAGTGGGCATGGAAACAACTTACCGAAGATCGAATTGCCGAGCGCAATATTAAGGAGAGTAAGGTTCAAACCCTGGATAGAACCTGCCTTTGAGGGACACCCGAATGGAAAGGTCTTTAGGGGAAAGGACGGAAATTAAAAAGTCATGAAAACTAAAAGGCTCATGAGTTTTTGGATCAAGAAGAAACTTAAGCTTAGCAGAACGGTATGGGAACAAGTCAACCCTGTCAGAGCCACTTGATAAGATTTGTTGAAGGTAAAAAGTAAAGGACGAAACGCTAGTAGGAACGTCCAATGGAGTAGCAGAGAGCAACCTAATACCAATGTCCAAAAGTCCACCTTCTTGTCGAGGAAGGGGAATATCCGCAAACAGAACAGGGAAATATAATGTTATCCAAGCCTGGAGAATTCAGAGAGGACCGGACAGCACAGCATCCTTTGTGTATGCCATCATTGATCAAGAGGCATGAGTTATGCTCCTATAAAGAACGGCTAAAGCCAAAGGACCCAGAGAGACGTCTCTCCCCTTAGCAAGATTGGACGCGAGGACGAGATAGTCTTGAGATACTTTTATGGCTGGGTTGAAGAAAAAGTATTTTGACAACCAATACAAAAGGAAGGCTGTCCGCTCAGCAAGGGAGACGCTATTAGAAGTCTTATAGTGAAGATTGAGGAATTTTCCGTAAGCCATGAAGGTCTACGGAGTAGAACAATCTTCTAACGTTTCTAAATTCATGGCAGACACGCCATGAGAAGCCAGGCTCGCAATAGTGAAAACATCTAGAAGGGTGACCGATATGGGACCCCACGAGAAAAAGAAACATTAGTTGACGAAGACTAGAAGCTTATGACAGAACCCAGCAAACTCCCATTCAGATCGTGGATAGTAAACTAACCTCCAGGGCCGTCCTGATATGAGATGTCATCCAAGCAGCTGTAGTCAATGAGTCGGATTTAAGCCGACGAAACCAGGCCAGAAACATGTCGTCACGCAATGGGAATTTGCGAAATCGTTGAGACTGAAGCGACCAATGTCCCGCATAGGAGAAGCTTGGATAGGAAGTTTTTCACTCCAACGCAGCGGAAAACAAGTGTGAAGGGATGCCGGGATAGAAAATTGGGAACAAAGACTGGGTCCCAAGATAAATCCGAAATACTCTTTGGAAGTATTTAGAAGCTCGAAAAAGCAGTCATCTTTATTTTCATCCTTCAGCTTGTCAAAGTGGCCAATCATTTGTTTCGAGTCGGAAGATGAAGATGAAGACGCCATGGAAAAGGACGAAAGCCGAGAACTAGAAAGGGTTTAGAGTTTAAAACAACAAAAAAGACAAAGGTTGAAGACTTTCTGTCTAAAAGGGATTACGAACCAAGAGTCGATGTGTCAAGGAAAAGGTGGAATGATCATACTCTCAAGAAAAGAAGTCCTGGTGATAACGCAGCCGTCAAATCAAAATGTTCTTTAAAAGATATAAATCCTTGATTTATATCTTTTAAAAGGGGGCATTTGTTGATACATAAAACTACCTTATGGGGTCACGTGATGCGCACGAGAAAAAGGGGAGTATTCAGCTACGAAAAGATGTACGTAGCGCAGGTGAAGATCAACCATAGAGACGCCAGGTAGGGGATGGTTTTGGCAGAATTTGTCCCAAAGTGTAAAATGAAAAGGGCACGCGAAAGAAGACACGATCAGGGGCAGTCAAAAGATTTGGCAACAACCCCATCAAAAGAGACAAAAGAGGGGCAGAAACTGTTGAGGACTTCATCCGCAAGGATCGTTGAGGGGAAACATGCAAAAAGCTGGAAGGTGGTAGCTGTCTAACAGTTATAGAAGCAAATCTCATCCCCAAAGGGAGATATACTTGGAGCACAAGATAAGGACTCTTCAACGGTTACCAGAACATGCCTATAAATACCTAAAGGTATCCTACACTGAAGGACACAAAAAAATTACACAGCAAATCTTTATCTTTCAATATGGCTTAACCTTAGCTGTATCTTTCAGATTCCCGCCGTTGATTCAATTCCGACGTGTTTCATATCCAGAGTTAGGTATTGTTGATTAAATATCGACTTCTACTCGCCCAGTCTAGTGCCGTCAATTAAATTCAATACTGTATCGGTTCATTCTCCACCCGTCTAGCACTGTTGATTCAATTCTTGAGTTGTGTCCTACATTTTCATCTGTCCGGTGTTGTCGATTAACTTCCGATATCGTGTCCTACAATGTGATCCAGTATCGTTGATTCAATTCCTGTATTGAGTCTCGACACTTTTTTTTCCGTTAAAGTATTCAACAAAGTTTATTGAAATTCATCTCCAACAGGTTCGTCGAAATCTTGTACAAAGTTGTTAAAAGACACGCTCCTATCAATAAGATATGTTGCATTAGACGCTCTCTATCCATAACTTGTCTGGAACCCTTCTTTATTAACGAACTGCTAACGTTCGATAAAGGTAATTTTCCGCGATAACAATCCTTGTGGGCTCTGACCTCTTGGGTCGAACCTCAAGAGAATCGATTGGGCCTCACCGAGGGAGATTTTTCGCGCAACAATAACATCAATGAACACCAATGTTTTTTTTTTTTTTTTGGATAACTATGGTGTCCGGGAATGAACATCAATGTTGATCGATAAAAATTTCAAAAAGTGTTCTTCATGAAAGTTGTGTCTAAGGTCTTGAGCTTTACAACCATATGAATTTCATGAAATTTGGACAAAAAAGACGAAAAGATTCTGCATCTAATTCGTGTTTCTACCCTCTGCATTGATTGATTTTTTTTTTTTCCAAATGTGACATGGTTCGAATCCTTTTTTCTCAAAAACTCAAAACTAAAAAATTATTCATTAGGGCAGTATTGACGATTACGATATTGATTTCAAACAATATTTTGATTATGATTTCAATTTCTACATCCCATAACTTGAACCGTCTTGCCGATTTCAATTTCTACATGCCCTTAACTTCAACCGTCTTGCCGATTTCAATTTCAAACAGTATTTCAACATCCCTTCCAATGAATTCATATGATCAGCTACTGGATACATAGCATTAATGAACACCAATGTCGATCAATAAAAATTTTGGAAATTGTTTTTCATGAAAGTTGAATTTCAGGTCTTGGGCTTGACAACCATATAAATTTCATGAAATGTGGACATCACTTGATTGGTATAATGCAAGCCTAAAAAGACAAACAAATTATGTATGTAATTTGTGTTTCTAGTCTCTGCACTGATTGATTTCATTTTGCAAATTTGACGTAGTTTGAGTGATTTTTTTTTGTTGCAAAAAGTCAAAAATAAAAAATTTCTCGTCACGGTCGTATCAACGATTTCGATATTGATTTTAAACAATATTTATATCAGGATTTCGATTTCTACATGCCCTTAACTTCAACTGTCTTGTCGATTTCGATTTCAAACAGTATTTTATCATCCCTTCTAGTGAATTAGTATCGTTGGCTGCCGATAATCCTTCACCGTATGTCGAAAACTAGATACATAGCTTGAAAACCAATGTCGATCAATATATATTGTTGCGCGTTAAAATTCCTCGGTTGGGCCTGACTAGCTCTTTCGGGGTTTGGCCCAAAAAAGGTTGAAGCCCAAAGGTGCTGTCAACGTGGAAAAATCTTTTTATCGAACGTTAGCTATTCGTTAAATAAGAGGGATTCCGGATAAATTTTGGATAGAGAGTGTCAAATGCAAAATATATATTAACAAGGCGTGTCTTTCAACAGCTTGTACAGGACCTTCAACAAACCTCCTGCTGACATCTTCAATGAAACTTATCGAATTGCTTCGATGTGACTGTAACCAAGATACAAGACCGGAATCGAATCGACGATGCCGAATCTTACTGTATGACACAATACCGAAATTTAATCTACGACACCGGACAGGTGGAAATATATGACACAGCACCGGAATTTAATCACGGTACTGGATGGGTGGATGAACCAATACAATGCCGGAATTTAATCAACGGCACTGGACTGGGCAAGCAGATGCTGGAATTTAATCAACGACACCTAACTCCGGATAGAAAACACATCGGAATTGAATCGACAACGAAAATCTGAAAAATACAGCTAACTTAAGAGCTAGTTGTGTTGACTTTGTAAGTCCCACATCACTTAAGAATTGATCTTGTGTGCTCTTTATATACTTATGATCTCACTCCACCTAATAACTTAAGTTTGTGGGTTAGACTTTCCAACATGGTATCAGAGCTAGTGTTGTCCCTTTCGCAAATGTGCGTTTGCCCAAATTCCATGTGCCGCTCTTTCCTAACTTGCACGTGAAAGGAGGTGTTAACTTTATAAGTCTCACATCGCTTTCACCTAATAACTTATGTTTTTGGGTTGGACTTTTTAACAAGTTGAAAAGATAAAGACATGTTTGTTGTATTGTGGGGGGTTTTGCGTTGGATGACTCTGGGTATTTAACTTGCACATGAGAGGAGGTGTTGACTTTGTAAGTCTCACATCGCTTTCACCTAATAATTTATGTTTTTGGGTTGGACTTTTTAACAAGTTGAAAAAATAAAGACATGTTTGTTGTGTTGTGGGGGGTTTTGCGTTGGATGACTCTGGGTATTTATAGGCTTACTCCTGATAACCGTCGAACAGTTATTATCGGGGAGCTCCAAGCACGTTATTTTTGTGGATAACTCCTTTGGCAGTTTCCTTGGTACTTCGTGCCTTTTCCTCTCAGCTTTTTTAGATTGTTGACGATATTTGCAACCGTCTCAATCGTGTCTCCTTTTGCGCGCCCTTTTCTCTTATTTTTTGGGGAGAATACTGTCAAAACTCACCTTAACAAGTGGCGTCTTCGAGGCTAATCTTCATCTGGTGTTAGTGCAACTACCGTTAGTAATCATAATCTTCACTCGTACCCATCACGTGATTCCTTAGGGTAACTTTTGAGTGTCAACACACACATATATTGATCGACACTCACGTACTATGCAAATGATTGCTCATGCTCACGTGATGTCAAGTGCTTGTTTTATTCATGTGTCGGGCATGTGCTTATCGGTGACCACATATCATTTTTGGTGTCAACATCAATAAATAAACGTTAGCACTGAAATAGGCAATAATACATTAAGAATTTCCACATTTTACGCATAATTCCTTTGATCGGTGGGGTAATTTTTAATTAAAGCAAGGGGGATAGAATATAGAATGTATGAATTACCCCCTACCTATATTAGTACTTAGATTTACAATGATTAATGAGAACTAAATCAAATATGGAATGAAATAGCTAAAAATGAGGTTCGAGGAATATAGACATGCTACATATATATGTACCTTGATTATTTTCTTAATCCACTTTGTACAAGCACAGCTATTGAAGATTGATATCTTATCATTGTTGGTTAATTTAAAAAGCGGGACGATATTTAAAAAGCAGGTCCGAGTTCACCTATTCCCTTTTCGAAATGATTAACTTGAACTTCATTATGAATGTTCAATATTCAAAGTATAAGGGGCTGTACATACGATGAATAGCGCATTCAACATCTTTTACAATCCTTTTTTTTCTTTATTTCCAATTCTTCAAATTTATGTTCCTAGATTAATACGATCGAGTTCCAACTATATGTATCTTATTTGAATTTAATTCACGAAAAAAAAATACAACTTAAAGAAGAATAGAATCATTAATCTCAGAAACAAGAATGACTTGATATCCAATACTTGACTCCACACTTGGCTAAATCTCATCGCCTTCGTTTGAGATTAGGGGTAAACAAAAAGAACTGAGCAACACCGGAACCATCGGACCGGACCGGACCGGACCGAATCAATCCATTCACTCGCTTATTTGAACGGGCACCATCTGAATCTCGATGTTAACATTGCATTCCGTGCTGTTGCGGCGGCTTCCTTTGTTGATCTTCAGGTAATTGCTATTGGAGTGCGGCACCTACTGTACTTTCTTTCTTATTGTAGATCTCATTTCATTTCTGGCCTGTCCGTTTGCCATTGTAATTTACCTGGGCACCTACTGCTCTTGTATGTCACCCACTTTTGTGCTTTCCATAATTTGTACACCAAGCGATCCATACTTTTCAATTTTGAAATTAATTTGTTAAGAATCCTTCGATGCAATCCAATCGATTCTGATTTGCCTAACTTGCAACTAATCTGTTTCGAGATTGTCATCATGAGGGATTTTTTTTTTTTTAATTATTAACAAGTCAAGGCTAATGTAAATTTCCAACATCCAAGGGTTTCCATGTGATTAGAATTTATCATCATATTTCAAGGGTTGCTGTTATGGGCATTCTGCTTTCTATGTATATTTTTGGGAATGTATGGTTCCGTACATTCTTAGATTTATGCTTTCTGTTAATAAATGAAGTGGAATGTTCGCACCGAAAGCTTCTCTCCTCAAAGGGTTTTGAACTGGCGCTGTTTGCACTGCTTGCAAAAGGTGGCACTTCACAGGGCAGATTCTGAGGCTGGATTGCCTCCTCTCTCTGATTCTTCCCAAGGGAAAGGAAAAGAATCTTGATGAATAGCTTCTTGCACTTGATCGGAGGGATGCAGTACTGCTCACAATCTTCTATTGCAGTAGAGGGGAATCTGATTTCCAGACAACCAACACGACAAACAAAGTACATATCCCTAGTCAAGTCTGTGGAACCCATGTACCCAAAGTGGCTTTGAAGGCTCCAAGAAGTTGGTGTCATCTGCGGACACTACTGAGTGAGTAACAACGTCATGTGCTTACGCGGCAGCATGTGAAGAAATTATGATCTATCGATGGGATAATAGCTTGCATGTTTCCGCAACTTGTAAACAAAAGCTGACGATGAACGTTCTAGGTTTCATCTCAAAGCAACAGTAATCTCAGTTTGCCATGTTTATTAGCCACTACTTAGCTTCATCCTGCGGTATAAATTCTAGAAGCTGTCTGAGTTGATTGACTTGTGATGGATACGAAGAATGAGATATAACTTCTTCCCATCACCAATGTCAACAGTTTGTCATCGTCTATTAACACATGTGGGGGCTTCCTTGGTTATTTGAGATGCTTCTAAACCGACGCGTACAAGAAATCGGTGCTGATACTTTGCAAGAGCTGCCATCTTTTGGATGCTTCGTGTGTTGGCAGTTTGGCCTTTCAAGAAATCGGTTTTCAGATATTCTAATCGGAGAATGCACTTGATAGTGCAAAATATGGCATCATTCAAATACAGAACATGCAATTGGAGGCACTGAATCAAGCAAAAACGAGCAACGTAATTTTCGGAATATCGAATCAAGAGACGCGCCTAAATTCAAAAATCCACTTTCCGAATTTGAAATTGCACGACATGACGATCAAAGCTTGGATGAAGCCGGTGGTTTGCGGCTAGGACTCCCAGAACGACCAGCTCTTGACCGACAACAAAGAGATTGTACGCGGTCATAGTTCCGTACCGTGAATTAGACAATGCAAAAAGCAACGAAACTCACAAGCCGTGGAGAAACTGTGAAGCCCCCCGCTTTTATAAGCAGCAGAAGATTGGACTCCCTGGTAAAATCAACTCTCCATGCATGATTCCCTACTATTTGATAATATCTTTTCTGTTCCCAAAAAATCTTGGTTCTGCACACTTTCACTTGATCCACGCCCTAAATAATCACGTTCTGCTGCGAGACATCCATACACAGATCCGTGGCGATATTTGACCAGAAGATCATCGGCTTGATTGATTTTCACATTCTGAATCAAGTCCATCCGATGTTAGTCCGACTCAAATGCAAATGTAAATGCGTGCTAAAAATAAAATAATCTAAGTGAAAACTATATAAAAATGATTTTACCATTTTTGCTGGGGACTAATGTTAAGTCTCTAATTTTTTATGCAATAGATGATTAAATAAAAATCAAAATTTAAGTGTCAACAAAGCTCAATAAACCACACTTTTTAGAATAAAAGCTACTTCATGGCATTAGGAAACCAATATACCAAAAGGTGCCAAAATGCATCCAACTGATTCCTTGCTCCCAATAAAATGTAAACTGATTTTTACTAAAGAACACATACTACCTGCACAACCGGGCATCTATAGTTCTCTGCAACTTTTTCCCATCTGCACTTTGACATTGTTGACAACACCAGCACATCAAAAGATTCTGGAAGACGAACCATATCCAACAACTAATTGTATACAAGAATCAAGCATTGCATGGGGCTGTCCACATATTAATTGACAACAACTTACTCAACCAAATTTTCTTGCCAAGATTTTCGATGATCTTCTTTATCTCAGGCACTATTTAGCATTGTTAATGTCTCGCAATAAATTCGAGAAAAACAGCTGAATGCCCCGTGATATCTTCTCCAAAATCAATTCTAGGAAAGAGGTCTCACATTGCTCCTAGATGATTGACTCATTATCGCTTATTAAGAGAGGTATAGAAAACAACCACTGTTTTGATACAATTCCATTTGGAAATTTCGTGAAGGTCTAGAGCGTCAAAAGAGGATTCACATTAAATCATATAACTCAAGAGTAGATAATGTGTTTAAATCAAATTGTTATGAGGCAAATATCATTTTTAAGCTTTTTAATTACTAACGCACAAGGGTCTATGAAAAATCTATGACAGAAATATGCGAAGGTTAACCTCATGCTTTTTGCAATTAACAAGCTTAAAATGTTGTTTGGCTCCTAGCATTTTGATTTTATACGCATCATCTGATCTCGAGTTTTTATTGCAGCATCTGATTTTATGTGCGATCTCTTTCTTTGCTCTCTAGGCGTTCAGAATCCAAATGAAATTTTAGCAAAACACTAGTTATCTTCTGTCCCTCCCTTAACAAGGTGACAACGACCCAAGCATCTAGGAGGAATATGAGACGTTATTCCTAAAATTGCTTCTGGAAAAGATGCCACGAGGGCAACCAGTTGATCATCGAATCTGTCGGGAGAGATTAACAATGCTAAGTTGGTTCCTGAAATAAAGAAGATCTTCAGAAGCCTTGACAAGAAAAATTGGTTGGGTAAGTTGTCGCCAATTAATGTGGACAGCGCTCAAAGTGCGTGATTCTTCTATATAGTTGGTTGTTAGATATGATTTATCCTTTCAGCAGACTTGAGCAAAGTGGCCTCGGTACTGGACATGATCATTGCTTGTGAAAATCTCCATCCAGAGCCTTTTGATGTGTTGCTGTTGTCAACAGTGTCAAAGATTTTTCATGCAGATGGGAAAAAGTTGCAAAACACTATAGATGTCCGGTTGTGAAGGTAGTATGTGTTCCTTAGTAAAGATTTTTCCTTAAAAACCGTAAGAGAGAAAGTACAATCAAATGACCAGACCAGTTAGCCACAATACATAATGTCAATGGTCCATTTCATGCTTCTCTCATGCCAACAAAAGAGTAACTCATTGCTTCATTGATCTCTTGAAAGAATACTACAAGTAAATGGTCTCTTGCTCACCAGATAGGAATGAAACACAGGAAATAGTTCAAGCCAGCTTAAGGCTTTTAATAAGGCTTTTAATAAGACTAATAAGGATATCTCACATTCACGAAGTTTTGTGCATGCCAATAGTGACCTTATTTATCAGAAATTGACCATTCCAAGAACTATGGTAAATTGGGAGAAATGGAAATCAAGAATATCAAACTGCTTAAATCACATGTGTTCACTAGTCAATATACTACCCCAAAATAACTTGCTCAAAAATAACTCTATGACAAAATGTCATAAGGTAAGGCCTCACAAACTGACCTCAAAGAGGGTTGAAAGTGTTACTTTCCTTCTATGACTGTCGCAACCCACCTTGATCTCTACGTATCGAGTGATGAGCTAATGGACTATTAAGACTCAAAAACAAACTTGGTTACATTGATATTTCCACTAACGCCCTTTCGATACCGAAGTCAATTTTTTTCTAAGCATGTCCATGCATGCTTCTATTTCATTTCAAATGTAGATCGATACTCAGTGTTCACGCAGATTATTTTTGTTTTTTTTTTTTCAATTTTCTGAAAATCTAGACTAAGTCTAAAGTAGCTAAACCTACGCAAATCAAATGCGAGGAATCATTGTAGGGATAAATCACATCATAAAACCTTAATGAAGCCATAAAGGCTTAGAGAGATATGGTTCAAATTTAAATTCAAAGATAGTTTGTAATTTTCCTTAACAAAAGGGGACAAAACCCACGAAATCTAAGGAATCTAAACTGGAAATGAGGTCAAATTAGTTAAATCTATGTTTTTCTATTTTTGGGGAATTTCTTGATTTTTTTTTTTTAGAACTTTCGGATTGTTTATTATGATTTTTTATGTTTTTTAAAAAATTCTTTATTACGAAAAATGCTTCGGACCTGGTCAGTAGACCCGGTCCACCCAACAAAGGCCCCCACCTGGGATTTAAGGGCCCAAGTTGGTATAGACATGAGGGTGACCTATGGGTTTAGGCCCAAGTTCTATTTCCTTTCTTGATTCAAAAGTGGCCCGGATCTACGGACTCCAACCTTGACCCAAACCAAGAGAAAACCCTCGGTCATAACCTGGGAAGACAAGCGCATGGGATGGGAGGCGAGCTGAGGGGAGCGATTGAAGACCAAAGCCTTGGCCCGGTCCAAAATGGATTTGATTTCGAGAGTAAACCGGTTCAACAGATTGAACTGCCGAATTGGAGGGGATAAGGAATTTTTAAATGTACAAGTGATTGGGGTGGTGATTTAAAATTTTAAATTGCAACCCATTACGTTTGCAAGGGCTTAGCCATTAAACGAAAGTTGGGCTATGGGTCTTTTAACTCTTTCTCTGCATAAATTCGTAAAGTTTATGAAGTAACATTTAGGCAAGGATTCAGATCAAGTGACCCTCACCCAGATTTGGCGAGGGCCATCGGAACCTCGCTGGCCGCAATAAAAAAGTAAAAAATAAAATAAAAAATAAAAAGTTGTTCAAGTTAAGTGTGGCGGTATCACGTAAGATGGCCAACGTTCACGTAAATGATTTTCGTCCAAAATTAGTGGCACTATTTACATTGGCAAATTGTCAAATATTTATTGACCAAATTAAAAGGTTTATTTATTGCATAGAAACAAACGCAATATACTGAAAATGATTGAATTATTAAATAGCGCCAAATTTGTTACACAAATCATAAACAGGTTTAGGTTCGTGTAGGATTTGATCCATATACGGAAATAAAGAAAAAAAAATTTTGTTATATATAGTTGTATGGGGAGACCATATGGCTCTATGCTAGTGCACCATAGCATAGATCGGGATGCATTTTCTTTTGAACAAAACACGGTGGTCGAAGGTGGGTTTTCGTCGTTCCGCGTGGAGCTCCTTAGATCGATTCGGGAGAAAAGCAAAGAGGAAAAGAACATAAAATCTCTGATCAGGGAAAGAAAAGGGGAATTAGTAAAAGTGAAACTCTAGCTTTACTTTGCAATCTGGGCTCCTAAAATATAATTTGACGACAAAAAAGCAAGTAGCAACAGGTAAGTAAGCGCAACATCTAAGTATGACGCTAGGTTGTGGGGGAAATTCTAGAATTATGCAGATAACATATTGAATTTACGATGGCACGAATACACGAAATACTGAAATAGTATACAACTTTAGTATCACGTTAGAATGTCTACCCAAAAACATAAACTAAACACGTGAAGATAGGCCCCGTGCGTGTGTGTAGAAAGAAAGATCACATAAACCTCATAGATCAGCAATGTGGAGGAAATTAGGCACGTTTTCCTATAAAAGATTTTGGTTCGGAGGGCAAAATTTGGATGCTTCACTAGTTGTTAACTTGTCCTAAACTAACAAAAGAACACAAGAACTATCAAATTGTCGTGCTAATCCCCCCGAGTAATAGTTGAGATGTGCGCAAGCTAGTCCGTGAAACAAATCAACTTATGATTATGAGCAATTCCCCATCAAATTGTTACGAGGCACCTTCGGGTTAGAAAACGAAGTTCACCTTCATCAAAATTTCTACACAGGTCTCGTCTACTAAATTGATGGGGAATTGCCCATAATCATAAATTGAATTGTTTCACGGACCTCCACAGGCATCATATGGCATTCACTTCATGAGGCGCATATTGCGCGAAATTGCGTGTTAACAAAAGAATTTGATTCTCCGAATAATTTTCAGTTAGGTTGCAAGTTTCCTTTGCAATTATGAAGAGATGAAGGAAGGAAAAGAAAATAAAGTATGAATGCCTTAGTTGGATTTCGACTGGGATTAAACGGAACGACATGGAACAGCCAAATAGCCTTCAAGTTCATCCGTGAATGACTAAGTGATAAGACCTACTACGGTACAGCGCCAAAGTGTTCCATACCTCTCGTCTCAATCATTCAATAATTTCGTAAAAATTCAATTCATGATTAAAAAATATAAAGAGATTGCGAGGGCTTTCACAAGAATGTACCATACCTGGAATTAGAAGGGTCAGAAATTCACGCCATGGCTTTGGATATTACGTCGGTTCAAATCAGACTGAAGCATAACAGCAAATTTCATCCCAAGCAAGGATAAATCGCTTATTTTTTATTAATATGCATCAGAACATGTCAAGTCCACGTCAATTTCAGGTTAACTTGTGTCAAATTTTGAGCGTCTCTCAATAAGTGCTTGTCATGTTCTCGTTATTACGAATTGTTGCTCTCCAGCACAACCTCTATATCCACAAAATAACATTCAGGTTTCTAACGAAGTTAAATGAATCCAAATGATACCTAAGAGTACCATCCAATGAGAACAGCTATCTCACCCATTAACTGGAATGGATAGGCAGCTTAAACTCTTATCTGCCAAATGGTATGCAGATTGGACTATCTTTTCATAAACAATTACTTGGGCTGAAAAATAGTTTTCCAATATAATCTTCAACAGTCCAATAAACACCATAAGAAATTGACGCTTTTCAATCCTCTCTTTTTTTTTTTCTTTTTTTTCTTTTTTTTTTATAACCAAAGTATCCGCGCCAGTTTGCGCGCACCTCAACTATTCCTCGGGGGATACTACCACAGCAACTCACCGCCATGGCCCCCCACTTAAATCATAGGTGTTCATCTGGGGAATCGAACCTGAGACAAGTGCGCCTAACCACACAATCCCAAGTGCGCACTAATCAACTGAGCTACACATGGGTGGGTAAATTTACACTTTTCAATCTTTTCATCTTTAGGAATGCAGAAAAATTACGTAAAAGCTGCAGAAAATTTAGCAAGCTAATTCCAGTAAAAGTTGGATTTTCTTTTTCATTTCAGTCCATTTTGATAGCAGCTTTAGAATCCATTTCATTGCAAAACAAGAAAGAATCGATTGAATGGTAAACCTAAACTCCCCCTTCAGTATTAAAGTGTTCTAGACAAATAAATAATTTCATTCGAACACCATGTATGAACTCAGTCAGTATACTATGTACAAACACGGCACAGCTTGCGTGCAGGCATTAGAACAGAAGAGGCTTACCCCTTCTATTTATGTTTGGCTACAGGAACAAAATTGCTACCATCCTTTTTCAGCCAAATTGTAGAGCGAGTTCTTTTAACATGATCTGCAAAGAGACGATGCCTGCAATCATTTAAAGCAAGTATCTCAGGAACACCAAAGTGAAAACTTGTCGTAGCATTCAGTACTCATTGCAAGCTCTCTTCTTAAATAATTGATGTACTGGCATTAGAATGACGTCAAACAGATAGAAGAACAAGAATCTATAGCAAAGCCCGGCCTTCATCTTCGTAACGTAGATAGTTGAAGTAAGAAGACTAAAGAAATTAAATGGATGAGAAAAAAAAAACCCTCTAACTTTCTTGAATACAAACAAATCATCTTTGTTTAGGTTAGTAGATTTGAGGAAACTCACCTCTCGTATTCCAGCTTTTGAGTAACTATTCCATTCAGCAGCAGCTCTGAACTATATACAGCTGCTCCTGCATGTACAAAGAGAACAAAGTCAAGCCTCTATATGCTGCTTTTTAAACAGACAAGGAAAATTCAATAAAATCATCACTCTTAACCTTTCTCAAGGAAAGGAAGGCACATGTCATAGTCGTCCTCACAGGATAAAATCAACAAATCGTCCGATACTTTATCATCTTTCACAGCAGATCTTCCAATTCTCTCTACCGGCTGAAGTCATTCAAAAGTCAGTAGAACATGAGAAAACTGACATTCCCATCCTGCAAACAATAAATGCTTCAGAGAAGACATGTCCTACATACTTGGCCACCAACTGCTTTCACTAGACTTGATATTATGTCTTTACCAGGCTTTGCATTTGGGGTGATCAAAACTCTTCGGTCCTGCAGAGATACTGATTTGAATGTGCCGACAAAATAACTATGATCCAATAGTGTCCTAGATAAAGACGAATTAGCTCTTACCAGTAGAAGTGGATGCTGGCATGCGCGTGCCAATGAAACAGGCATACTAAAGCCCAATTGCTTCTCTTTCTTAGCATCTCTTAGAATGTAATTTCTTTCATCGAGAAAGCAGTTAGCTTGTCCACAACTCTCAAGCCATAAATGGGTAACTACAGGTTTTCCAGAAGCAATTGCTTCCAACATATTTCTTGTGCGCACGAATCCATCTGTTACGAAATGTGTCGCTTCAGCAATAGAAGACACTGCAGAAGCTCCTAGACGAGCCAAAATCTGTAGAAGACAAGCATAAGATACGGTTTAAACAAAATTTGATTCCTTGAAAAAAAAAATCAGAAAATCACAGCTAATACCTTTTTCTGCTGCTTGACAATATCATCATCCAAGTGGTGGCTGTACAAGACACGAATATCACTCATGTCTCTCCTCTTCCGCATATCCTTATATGCTGAAGAAGGTCCTGGTCCTGATGCATTTAAGCTCTTAATTTCAATCCTGAGGTATGATCTCATAAGGTTCTTCTTGCATGATGGATTCATATAACCATTCCCCACACAAACTGGCGAAGCATCATTGAAGGGCGTTGAACAGCTAACAAGAGTGGTACGAGCTGAATTTACATTAGATTTTTCCCTTGGAGTGCGATCTATGGCATTTGCTTCCATATTCTGAGTGGATGATGTAGCGCCAACATCTCCTTCTGTCTCAGACTGCCCAATCGTGTCAGTCACATTTGATCTTTCAGCTAACAGTTCCCTATTCAACTTGAACGAAGTGTTCTCGCTAGAGCCATTCTCTGGTCCTGCTTCAAAATTTCGAGCAGGTAACTGTACTTCCAGATCACCCTTACTGGTTGCATCAGTTTTTATCCGTTTTTGTCTAACAGACCTCTTGCCACATTCTACGACAAGGAATTGCTCCAGTGAATTTCCTTTAACCTTGACCATTGAATCATCTTCACTTTTTTTGCTACTTCTTCTGTCTCGGTTGCTTCTTTTCCTTTTACAGACCCCAAAATTCTCTGCACCGTCTATTGTTTTCTTGTGGTTAATTAACAAACTTTCCGTCCTTTGCACACGATTCACTGCTGAGGAAGATCTGGTACGACTAGCAATGGGTGTAAATAAACCAACTTTGCATAGAAATTTCTGCTTGCTGGTTAAAGTACCTACATTCGATGTTCTAGTGACGTCCTGCTCACCAAACTCACCAGCTTGGCGTCTTCCAAGAGATTCCCTGTTTTTAGGCTGTAAGTGCTTGGTAGGCAATTTATTCAACTTTTCGCTCCTATTGGAAGTAAGGCTAGTCATCCCCAACTTGCGAGTTTTGTCTCCTGGACTGCAGCACCTCTTCTTATCCTTAGAATGCTTCTGCAGTGTGATGGCTGACTTCTTACTTTGTTCATTATAATCTCTGTTTGTGCTTCTCAACTTTCTCGTAGAAATGCTGATACCACAATTACCGTCCCTAGGAAGGACCTCCCCCTGGCATAATTCTTCCATAGCCTCTGCAGCCAGTTGAGTGTCAAAGCCTACACTGGGCATGTCTGGGACACAAGCATCACCAGTAATTGCCCCCAAGTCGTCTCTTGAATCTATCTTAGATTG
This sequence comes from Rhodomyrtus tomentosa, assembly GCA_028455895.1. NCBI lineage: Eukaryota > Viridiplantae > Streptophyta > Magnoliopsida > Myrtales > Myrtaceae > Rhodomyrtus > Rhodomyrtus tomentosa. Next base: position 37,231,185 of record JAPCWY010000003.1, on the reverse strand, counting down.
TTCATCCAACTGACTTGTAAGATCCCTTTTGTGGTTCATTTCAGCCGCTTTGGCCATCATCTGACATATTCCACCCATTCTCAGAATTGCTTCTGAATCAGAATGAAGTATGCCAGTTGTTTTGCAGGGAGCACTTGATGGTTCCTCCCTATCTCCATTACCATCTTGTTTTCTGTTTCTGTGCTTTCTGGGCAAGGTTACGGATCTGCACTTACTGCTCCCACCATCAAAGAAATCTTCCTTCCGCCTGCAGAAAATATCTCCACCACCCTCATCCTCGCGTCCATCATCCCAGTCAAAAACCTCTGCTCTTACAGTTATTCTACTTGCACTCTTGGCCAAATTCTGTGGCCCTCTTGCACTCGTGATTGATAATGGTTTTCTTCCAACAGTCTTTCCAAAGTCAAGCTCTTCATGAAGTTGCTCAACATTGTCCTTCAGAAACCTGTCAACAAAATCAAGTGCATTTGCCTGTGAAAGATCACCAGGTTCTTGAGATTCTACATAGCTTAATCCAGCAAGTTTGTCATTTCCAAGAGGAACTTCCTTCGTGTCAGTTGTCTCATCAGGCATGTTGTCAATAACATCCTCTGCAAAGAGTCTTCTAACAGTGCAACTCCCTGTTTTGCGCTTCTTCCGATGTTCCATCTCCTCTGTAATCTCAATAGAAGTCTGACCATCATATTCCCGACCAAATTCTTCACCAGATTTGAGATAAGCACCTTGGAAAGATGTCCCATTATCTTCACCAGTCTGTTCTTCTGAAGACTGCCTCGTGCTCAGTAGAGAACACGACGCACTGCTAGCACCATTCGGGTACATGCTGCCAGCAGCTAAACCAGATGATCGGAGAGATGCTACACGAATTGAAGTAAATCCCCTTCTGACAGAACCTAAGCAAGAGAAGAACACGATGAAGAACAAGGAAGCACTCAAAACAATTAGAAGACAGGAGTACTGACATACCATAAGATTAACCATTATCAACAAACTAAGACATTAAGTTCGAAAGAGGGACAATTTCCTAATTTTCAAATCTGTATCACACTGACACAGAGATCAAGATCCGAAATGGAAGAAAACAACATGGTTGCACCGTAATGTGAGCGGATAATTAATACAGAAAAACTGCGACAAAACATTGACTGATTCAGTATTCAACCATGCTTATAAGGACCAAAGCCGGAAATTGGCATTTTGGAAATACTACTGAACAGGATTAATCAGTCATCTTTACAATCTCAAGAATATCACGGGACATTCCAGCAAAAAAGGAGTAAGTATACTGTTTGACATGGCAAGCCATATCAAGAAGTGACGCGGCAAGGGAAATAATACAAGGATTAATCAGTCATCTTTAGAGTCTCAAGAATATTATTGGACATTCCAGCAAAAAAAAAAAAAGAGCAAGTATACTATTTCACATGGCACGCATAATGCGATAATGCAAATAATTCATTTGAAAGCGACAGCCAGATTTCTTAAACACCTGATTGTCATTCTTGGCAAGGGTTAAATTCATTACTAGACACAAATTTCAACTATGCGATTTGTTTTAAGAAGGAATATAGCATGTAAGTTTCCCGCACGAGAGCGAAAACATACAGTTCACCACCTATAGTGGGATACCTTCATAACAAGGCAGTACAAGAGAAATAAAAGCTAAGAAACAACAGAATGTCCAACTCAAGAGGAATTGATCAACTCAGGAGTACACAAGACAAGGATATTAAGTGGATTCATTGCTGAACTAGCATGTTTTCAAAGTGGGCGAGTACACAAGATAACATATCTGAATGAGCATTAAATAAAAGATCTCCCTGCTACTAATGTTTCATCAATCCTCACAATGATAATATTTCTAGGGATGATATCCCAACCAACAAAGAATCCATCCAATGCAACAAACAAACAAAAAAAATCCACCAAGCAACTAGGCAAAAACGACGGCCATAAAAACTATAAAGTCGTCTGTATGGCTTACAAAACCAATTAGAAAAAATGCTCAGGTAGAATCTGAACAAGCTCACCTGAACTGCACAGTTCATCGGTTAAAGCAGCGGATTGCTCCCTGGTCTCTCTACCCTTGCTAAGAGAACTGCAGGACATTTTCTTCTCATCTCTAGAATAACCACCTTTTACGTGCGAACCACCATCTGATATCTCATCATCAGAACCCAGGACTTCGGTTCCACCAGAATATTCACTATGACTATCAAAGGCAACCTGAGTATCACATGCATCTAATAAGACCTGTGTCTCAACACTCCCGATGCCATCTTCGCAATCAATTACTTGAGTTTCGCCGCCAAAATCGACCAATTGGATCTCTCCACCTGTATCTAGGATCTGAGTCTCAAATGCGCCATCTAATGGGACAGTATCACCGAACTGCATCGTGCTTTCTGCACAAAGCTCTTCCAAGGTCTCTCCTTTCATCATGTCACCTGATTCTGTCAACAGCAACAAAGCATATCAGAGCAGCTTGGATAACACAATTGAAACAATCATGCCGAAACACATTCACATGCAGACGCATCCCCTAATTTACCGCCATAACCACCCAGTTTATAAACTTCACTTTTCCCTGAGAACTAGGGACAACCCTGCCAAGAAAATCCAACTCAACACTGTCCTCCGTACGATTGCAAAGAGGAAAACAGATATTTTTTTTTCCCAAATATTGCTCACCAAAATTTAGATAAATCCTTCCGAAACACATTCAAAATGAAAAAAATCATCCCCAAATTTGGAAGCAAAGCAGCGAAACCTATCCAAAATGTCATATATCCTCACAATACTTACACAGAACAGTGCGCAACCACAGATGAAGGTCTTTTTGGCTTACCGGGGGACGGAGAGCGTGAGAATTCGCGATCGGAAGGCAGGGTTCCAGTAGGAAAGGAATTGGCATTGGGAATCGGCGCACTGGGTTCTCCGCCATTGCCGTGGCCGACCGAGGTCATTTCTCCGCTTCAACAGCAAGAACACGTCAACTTCATCGGATTGGGCTCACGGCCGAGAATCGGAGGAATCAATGGTCTGCGTCGATGGTCACTATGCGAGAGAGAGAGAGAGAGAGAGAGAGAGAGAGAGAGAGACTAGGGTTTAGAAGAAGTTGGAGGGAAAATGAGAGCGGAGGCAATTGTGGAGGGAATGCTTCGGGCCACTCTGCAGGGGATTGCCAGGGCCGGGGGAAATGTAAACCTAACACATTATTTATATAGAAATAGGAGACTTTTTTCCTCTAAAATTGGGCATTTGGTCTAGTGGTATGATTCTCGCTTAGGGTGCGAGAGGTCCCGAGTTCAATTCTCGGAATGCCCCCATCCTATTTTTTTCCTTTTATTATTTTCCATATCATGTTTGTGTTTGTTTATATTGTTTTTGCAAATAATTCGCCGTAATTACGAGTGAAATTGAATTTAGCTCCGGTTCAAGTGACACTGATCCATATGGTTTCATGTTGGGTCAAGCTCGAGTTTGACTTGCTCAAATATATTACGTGTTGCATGATAACCCATCAGAAGTATAATTTCATTGTCAGAATTCAAGCTGACAGGGAAATTCGTTTGATAAAATCAATTTCGAAGCAAAAATGAGTTTGGTAAAAAAAAAATTGAGTTCTAATAGGATTTTTGACCAACTTTAAGAAGTTAAAATTTTTTTATTTATCAGCTCCATAATCAATTCTTCGATCACATAAGTCTCAGCCGACCACCGTCGCCACCTGTGGTCGAGAGCTGTCCACCGCTGCGATCAATTGACGACTGCCAAAGATTTTGTTAATAATGTTTCAAAAGTAGAAATTTTCAACTGTTATCAAACGAATTTTTTTTGTCAGAAATCAATCTTGAGTAGAAGTAGAAAAATCAACTTCTACTTTCCAGTAGAAGTAGAGAAATTAATTTCTGATTAGGTGTTAAGAAATTCGCCAAAAGTGTTACCATGCAAGGGGTTATCGACCAAACCTAATCAAGCTTATATTGTTTTTGAACATAGATTATTACCAGTTGAAAATAAACATGAATAATCTCCAAATCATCAACATACCCATATTATTTGAGCTTTATTAAGTCGAGCTCGAGTACCTATGTAAATTGATCTTACTCGAGTAGAGTATCTCGATTTTCGAATTGAGTTGAGCTCTAACATAGATTGCAATAATCATCAAAGTTGAGCTGATTTTCGGGCAGCAACATGCGAGTAAAGTCGACCAGGAGTTCGACATTGTATCAACGTAATTTAGCCGGACGCGGCTCTCTCTTTTCCTATTACATGCACAAGGTTTTTTTCTTGGCAAAATTACAGCATGAGTGTCAAATATTTATGTGCGACACTCAATTTAGTGTTAATATTTTTTTTTTGAATCACTTCGGTGTCAAATCGAAAGAAAAACGATCGCTTAAGTGTTAATTTCGGCCAAAAATGATTAATTAAATGTCAATTTCGGTCAAACACTACACGTGATATTCTTTTTATTAATTTCTTAATATTACGTGGAATTTTTTATATAAAAAAATTTGTCCACGTGGTAATTTTTCTTTTGAAATTCAGTCCACGTGGAATTTTAAACTAAAAATTGAATTAATTTTTTAAAAAATTAAAAGTAAATAGAAAAATAACTTAAAATAAAATAATAATAAAAGTTCGCATTTGCAGTGGTAACTGCCGTTAGCCCTTGCTACCGCCACCCACCATCGTGGTAGTGTGGTTAAGTGATTCCGGCCTCACACAGCTACAGCGAGACTCGACCTCACCCAGGCCTCAGCCAGCCACGACCGGCCGTCGCCATGGGGTCCGTGAGGCCTTGACCAACCACGGCCTAGGCTCGTCCACGCCCTTGCGAGGCCTTGGCAAGGATCGTTGAGGGTCGGCAATATCACCGAGCACTTCCCCACCCATCGCCGGCCATTATCGACGATAGTGGGCGGCAGCAACAAGGGCTGTGGGCCCTCATCGCAACAACATTATTTTTTTAATTTTTAATTTATAGCTTATTTTCAATTTTTTAGTTTATTTTAAATTTTTTAATAAGACGCGGATTTTTAATTGATTTTTATTTTTTTGCTAATTGAGATGCTCCGGCAAGCCACTTAGACGTCGCCACATATGCTTTCCGGGGATGCTCATCAGAATTGGTATTGAAATAATCATTTTTCAGAAAATATTATCACTTAAGTGATCTAAAAAATTCATTGACACTAAAGTGTGCCATATGCAAATACTAGCATTCTTGTTGTACTTTTTCCCTTTCTTCTTCATTCCCCATGGAGGGGAGAGTTTGAACAAGATCTCTCCCTCCCCTTCCCTTCTTCCTAGGTTATTTTAGTTCTTTATTTTCTTTTCTTATTGTTCTCGCGTTTGAGAGTTTTTCTCTTTCGATTTCGTCTATATCTAGAAGTTTCTCTCTTCCATTTCGAGGAGATTTCTATCTCGATCTAGTCTAGCTTTGAATTTTTTTTTTCATATATGTTTTCGGAGTTTTTCTTTATTCGAATTTCATTGGTGAACGAGTTCAATTTTGAAGAATATTAGCAGAGCTTCGTGAAAGTCTCACTCTCATACGTGTTAGATCTATGCCCATTCAACTTTTTTTGCTTTGCACACTATTTGAAAGTCAAAGCTATAGCATTGAATGGAATTCTTGTTGCGTGCTTATTACTGAAGATCAATTTGATGACCGACCGTTAATTTTGGTGTGAAGAGTTCATAGGCATGCTCTTTGGGCGTGTGATTTATAACCTTATTCTGATGATTTCTCTGATTATCTGAAGCTTACTTGTTCTGATGATTTCTCTAATTATTTGGAGATTACTTGTTCTGATAATTTTTCTAGTTATCTGGAGCTCGTTTTGATTTAAAATTATTTGGAATTTCTCTTGGTTTGAAGTTATATTTTTTTGGGGGGCCAAATTGAAGTTTTACTCTCCGGATAGAAATGTTTCTCTCTCGTATTTCAATTGAGTAAGTGAATGAAATAGTATTTTGAAAAAAAAAATTGACTTGATTAGGCCTCCATTTCTAAATGGGCATTGCAATTTTTTTCTCCACCACCAAATTAAGTTCCTGCATCTACCCCACTGCCTATCATCAAGTGATCGACTTATGATGCATGTTTTGGCATAACAAATTAATTTTTAAAAATGGGGATGCACTAATATCAACAAATAATATATAGGAAAATCGTCGAAACGGCGTATCGATATGCTTTTTTTCATCGGTAGATAGAATCTCATATTGCCATTTTGTATGCTCATTCTGCTTACCTAATCATAGTTTCATTCTAAATACGTTCATAGTACTACGAGAACGGTCGGGGGGAAAGGTTTGTCCTAAAGATTTTCATGGAGTAAATTTGAGTCCGGTGCATTTCACAAATAGCCCATTGCCTTTATTGCTTCAATTTTCCTTTTGCTGTAATATTATTATGTTGTAGTTAAGTTTACTGGTCTTATTATTCTACTGATGTTTTGTATTTGCGGATGACTATATAAAACTTTTCATTAACTTTCCGTGGTTCAATCCATGATTGAAGGGTTTCACTCAAATGGAGCATCGCAAAAATCGAACTCGAGAACTCTCGCAATTTATGCTCCTTTAGGTTCTTTAAATTCTGTGGATGGTGTCGTTGGATTGATCCAAAGATTAAAGGGTTTCGCTCAAATAAAGCTTCGCAAAAATCGAACCTGAGAAGTCTTGCAATTGAGACCAAAACCATAATGCCAGATACATACATACGTATACATACATATAATTGTGTTATTTGCTCAAATGTTCCGTATTTGTAATTCACTCTAGTATAGATTGAAAATCGTTTCTTCGCGCAACGCTTTTGGCTGGTATGCTCGACATTTATTACTTGGTGAAAACAATACGCAAAAACAGTAGACCTACATATGCCCATGCTCGACCCCACAGAATTTAATTGTTGCTTCCCTCGGTCGATATGGTCACTATATATCCTTGCTTCCAAAGTTGGTGCGAGACATTAATTTATGTGCAAATATTTATTTATTTATTTATAAATATACGAAAAACTTTTCATATTATGGAAAAAGATAAAATAAGTATTGAAACCCGTATTTCGGAATGAATTGGGTTGGGTCGGATCGAGAATGCTTCATTACCTAAAAAAATTTGGTTAATTTGGGGTAGACTTATTTTCGACCCACAAAAAATGACCGATTCATCCGTCTCGTAGATTTCGTAAAAACCATATACACTTTGATTTCCATAATTTGGACTTTTTATTCCCCAGTACGGTCTAATGCTTCTGGAAAATTTTAATTTTGAAATTGGTTTGCACTTTCTTATTTGTCTTTACTGACTTGTGGGTCGGATTTTGTCTTCACGGGTGCGTTCGGTGGAGCCCGTGACTCGCGGTGGTACGTACGTTTTCTCAGTCGCCGCCTTCATTATTGAAGGCATCCTATGGATTCCCCTACACTGTAAATTAGTTGGAAAACAAACATAGTGAACATTCCTGCATGTACTTGCTCGGGCATATACGTAATTTTTGGATTGACTGGTCATTGATAAGGATTGTGAACTATGTCATCGGGTACTTTAGTTTCGGATTGTTTGATTTGATGCATTTAGTAAGGATGATTAGCTTCTTGATCATCGATCTCAATCGAGTGAAGACTGAGTATTATATCACACAAACACACAAATTAGTTTGTATGGCCCAACAACTTAAAAAGGAGTTAATGAGTAGGGTCGTCTCGGAAAATCAAAAAGTTGTGTTACCACGGATCATAGTTGCATTTCGGTTGCATAAATTGTTTCTTAACGTGCTAATACGGTCGATCGATGGTTGTCATCTATAGAGTCACAAGTAGAGATCTTTCTATTTTAAAATATTTAAGGTGAATCGAGTATTGAAGAGGATGAAATGGAAGTGAAAGATATTGGGATTGAAAATCTTAAATTTAAATGAAAGGTGCCTGTGGTCAACGGAACTACCTCAAATGGAGCAGCATCAAAGTGGTGGGCGTGGTTTATAGATTTTTGCATAATCAAAGCTCAGCGATAATTTTCTCAAAGCTTGTATTTCTTGTCACGCACTAGGCCTTATAATCAACGCATGCTTCCCAAATCAAGTGCAGCAACATGGATCCCTCAAGATGGGATGAGATTACGTGATGACCATGCAAGAGGGGACAAAACTCTCCGACAAACATCCCACGATCCAACGTATCAATATCGGACTTAATTGTCTTCAACTTTGATGTTCCTCTCAATTCTCTCGTCACGGGTCACGTTTAGACTTAGATAGAGGGAGTATGAGAGAGAATCAAATCGCCCACATTACTTAGCCCACACCAAATCACAACAAAAAGTCCACCACCTTCTTTATCCTTGTCTCTTCCCTCAAGACCTGTACAACCTGTATCTTCCCATCACCGCCCAATGATGTCCCGCCACGTGGCGCTTGCCCCTCCTTTTTTTTTAATAAAAAAAAATCATTATGACTTAAAACCCCACTAGCCCCACTCAAAAGTCAAGAACTCGAGAAGAAAAGGAAACGGCTGAACACTCTCCAGAGCTGGCGATGTTCAGGAGAAGGCATCATTTCTTGATCATTAGGATGGCGTCTTCTTGGCTCGCGTCGGCAATCATTGTGTCCCTCATGGCTCCGCCTTCGCAATCTCTCTCTTCCGAGCTCAATCCGGCGACACCCGCCCCCACCGCGATCTCGTCCTCGCCGGCGCTGTCGTCGGACCCTCTCGTGCCTCCTTTCCAAGTGCTCTCCCCGGACATCGCCCCTCTCCTGCCCTCCCCGGGCGGGGCCGCCCCGGCCTCCGGCGGCTCCTCCTCCGTCCCCACCATCCCCTCCAACCCGAGCCCGCCGAACCCGGACGACGCCCCTCTTGGCCCGGGCTCCGCAGTGGCGCCGGAGGACCCGTTGATGGCTTCCTCCGCAATACGCACAAAGCCAATCGAAGCCAAGAACGTGGTTGCGTTCCCCATGTGGGCAGCAGCATTTTGGACAATGCAGCTTCTGAATATGTGAGCTTATTTTTTTTTCCTCTTTTCGGGTAATCACTGGGGAAATTAAATTTATATGGGCGTATGGTATGTGCTCAACCAAAGCGATCGATCACATTCATCGTTCTACGATGTAATTCAGATTTTTTGTTCATTTTATTCTCTCTTTTGTGCAGTAATTTGCTCTCATTTAGGACAAGAAAGTCCTGCGGCATTTGTCGAATCACATAATTCATTTCCGGGCCTATTTTCGGTTGCTGATGAGATGGCATCGGGCTAAGTTTCGCGCACCAAGCTAAGTCCTGCTTGTATTTGTCGAAGGAATAGAAAAATCCGAGATTTCGCGGTTCAGGAAGAAAAAATTGCATTTTTCCTAGTGAATTTCGCTAGCATTTCTGAGGGTCATATGTGGGAGCAAGGGAGAAAACGAGGGTGAATGTAGGTGTGGTCCAGATAAAAGAGGGGAATGGGTCACGTGCTGGGGGAATTACCTAATCAAAGTGGTTTGGGTGCAATGATTAGAGTGATAATTCAAGGTTTAGGTAAAATGGATTTGACCGTGATTTTATTAATAGTTCTACTTCAGGATTTAAAAAGAAGTCGGTGGCCATGTGATCCACTAAAGGATACTACGACTAAGGGCCTAGTTGCATTATTGCCAGAGGCCAATGGAAAATGTCATGCGAAAGAGGTGGCGGTTGGAACACGATGCGGTGCGTACTATGTATACATGTATTATGTGTGTGACCATAGGTTTAGACGATCACAAATTTACATGGATGATCGATTTTTGGTCCAGTTTGGTTTACTGGGGTGATCGGCTTTCGGAATCCCATCCAAAAATTGGGAATCAGACTGAAAATTACTGGCTATGTTCGGTTCGGTTCGAATGGTTTCTAGTTAAGTCGACCCGCCTTGCTTGTTCATATGAAAATACTCAAATTCTCTCTTTCTGATAGGTTCCCAATCCCTTGAACCCCCTAAACGTAGATAGTACCAAGCAAGCCTAATATACCAGCTGAGGCTAACTTTTGACTACGCAGGTGGCCCTGACCCAGAACAACTTATATGCAATTGACGAGATTCCATCGGGTGGTCTCCCATTCTAAGACTCAAGATCCTTACCAACTGCGTTAACCTTAAGGACCGTACAATTATTTTTATTTTTAGCTAGGTGAAATATTGAACAAAATTTCACGAGATAAAGCCTATAGTCCCTCTTTTTTTTTTTTTTTTTTTTTTTAAAGAAGAAGAAAATTTGCAATCCATTCGAAATGGTGAGAAGACTGTCTTACCTTTTGTCACGGCATATGCCTGGTTCAGTAATGCAAGATGGATGCTTTTTATCAACTAATTGATTCAATATACTCATGGGGAAGGAGAAAAACACTCAATTCTCCTCTTACCTTACTCCATCCCTGACCCTCGTCGGCCCGCAGAGAAGGTCCAGTTATGGTGAACATGTAACCGTATTTCCACCACGAAAGCCCATGTGCTGCTCATTAAGCTGGCCATCAGCTCAAAAGCGAAACATGCTTTGAGTCTCGTTGGCTCGGAGTCCGGCTAGACCGTGCTTAAAGCCTCGTTGGCGGCTCAGTTCAAAGTCCAACCAAGTCTAGCCGCTCAAAACGTGCCGATCATTATAGCAGTAATAGCATGAGAAGGGTACAAATGAGTTCGAAAGACCTATTGGCTCATGACATGCTTGATGAACCCAATGCCAATGGATGCTGTTGAAGAAAAAGATACAACCCAATGCACAAGCAGCGAGTTCCATTTCAGGCCAAAAACAATTACTTAGAATGAAACATCCCATATCTAAAACTTGCAAATTCACTAGTAAATAGGGAGTCCTCGCCATGGCAAAGCCACACAAGAGTCGCCAACAACATCTTCATAAAAGTGTACTTGGTTTCTTAGGGGTGGTCTTAAAAGCTAATTTTTCTCTAGGCAGCATTTTTCTCAATGAGCTTCTCAATCATATCAGCAGCCTCTTGGACAGTGGTGATGCTCTGAGCACTCTCTTCCTCCACACTGATCCCGAACTCCTCCTCAAGCCCCATCACAATCTCCACCTGAACCCAAAACAGCTCAGTGAGCCACAGGAAGCTATCATGACATGAGCATACACATCACATGAATACACAGTAAAGGTCGCGTCTTTTAGCATAACTATCTTATTTGATAGGGACTGTCATTGTAGAGCAGTGTTGCATTTCGAGATATGAAAACAACTCACAATTGACAATGATCTTGTAGGATTTGATATAGATCCTTGTAACTATGTAAGTTTTGTTTCCTAGTTAAGAACTGAAAGAACTATTGGAGTTGTTCAACAGATAATCATTGACCACAATCATTGCCACTACCAATTTTATAGCAATCCAGTGCCATGGGTTTCTAATCTCTCGGAATTTGAGCGACCACTTCACTAATTGTCCAATAATAAGAAGACACCCCACAAGCGTCCGTGTTAATGCACGAATGATGCAAGCAATGAGCACGGCAAGTGTTGGGATGAAATGGTGCCAATGGCATTAATGTTTTCCAACAAGGTTGAAGGGATCATCCTTCATCCAATTTCAGATTGAAGTGAAGAAACCATATTAGAAGTTAGTGGAGATGTACCGTATCAAGAGAATCAGCTCCAAGGGCAGCAAACTTAGACTCTCCTGTAACTGCAGAGTCATCGGGCAGTGCCAACTGCTTCCTCACTATTGCACAGACCTTGTTTACTGTCTCAGGCTTGGCCTGTCAACAAATTGAGATTTTAAAAACTCACTTATAGTAAAATGATGAACCAGTTTACATGAACACGGAATTGACAAGTACAAGTGACTACATTTCACAGCCAACAACATGAAACCAGTGAACAAATTGAATATCCACATTACACAATTCTGGCAACCCCATGACCATAATCTTATTTCCACTTAATAAAAGGGGACAAAAGAGATCCTCTGAATCCAAGATAAACACAATCTTACATGAGGCCGGGAATAACAACATATGCATTCCATTTATTTAGAGCATGTGAACAGTGAATTACATCGTCGCATCACATTGAACTTGATGAAGCCTCAGAGGCCTATAAATGCACTATTATCAACATGGCAAGCAGACTATTGATTCCTCAAAAAAGAAACAAGGTCAATGGACGGTAGAAGGTGACACATACCGCACAGAAAACCTGAACGCGAGATGAACCTCGGCGTGATACAAGAGATGGATAGCCGTTTGTATTGATGGGCACTGAGACTGATCGCAGACTTGAAATTCTGCTGTTTGATGGCTACAAAAGCATCAGACAAGAAAAGTGAATATCAGAGGACAAGGTCAAATCTCCTCCCTCACACACAAAATTGACTAATCTACGCTTAGCAATAAAAAAAAAATAAAAATTAGTCCACAAACAACAAGACAAGTCTAACATAAATTCTTGCGGCTTCAGTTAGCCACTAAAATTGTCATCTACATATACACCGGCAAGTAAGAAATAGCACCTACCCAAATTTTGTCCTGAAGTATTTTGAACCCCCAGATTTGTCACAACAGTCAGCTAAAACGTGTAGAGGTTAAGTAGACTCTATGTCAAGGCAGGAACTTAAAACGAGAATCTGACCATGCTAACAAAACCTTATCTTATAGAAAATTTAAGACAGTATCAGCAAATGAAACTGCATTCCATGAACAAAATCTCATCTATAAGCACCCAACATACACATCATATCATCAGCATCAGCTACATAAAAGTCCTAGACCATTTCAGCAAATTGACCTCCAGGACTCTTCTCTATTCATTTAAACTCTCAAGAAACTTCACTTCACCTTGATTTATATACAATTCTCGTTGTTGCCGGTAGACATTGGCACAAAAATGAAGATTTCACTAGCAAGGGCAGAGGATGAACACGTTTCATACAGAACAGACTCCGAAGATGATAGCTTAACGTGCCAAGTCAATCTTGGTCTCATGAAATTATGTATACAATGCAATCTGTCCTCTCCCATGTCATGTACCAAGTAATGTCTCCGGGCAATATAAATACTAATTTTCATCTTCATAAGGACGATATCCACCATTTAGGTCAACCAACAAGCCCAAAAAAATACTGGGTCATCCTTAAAATGCAACAAAAAAAAATGAACAAAAACATAAGCCACCAATTACACTGAATTAAAACAGAAATTATAGTGTATATTTAAAATCACTTCAACAATAATCAGTAATCCCCTATTAACAAATCCAGCAGATTTCCAGCCGCCGAAAACTCATATCCTAACATTAAAAAAAATTCGAATCTTGATTCAGTGTAACAAGCGAGCTCATCTACAACAGCATCAAAGGGCAACGTAGATCAGAGACAGAGAACAAATATCACCACGCACTGAACCGAACAAACGGCGACATAAATCGAAGATATTCATCTGCAACCCAATTCATCTACAGCAACCAATAAAAATCAAAGCTTTCGACATAAAGAGCAGTGAATCTCGTCATGAAACAACGGATCAACTGACGCCCGGAAAAAAATCAGGACAACTTAATACCTGGGCCTGCTTCAAAGAGCACGAAACGAGCTTCACGCAAATGGAGTTTCCAGTGGCAGACGCCATTGATCCGAGCCAAGAAAAGAGACAGAGGAGCGACACAGAGAAAAAAACAAGAACTGAAATCAAAATATGATATAGAAAGAGCGAGAGAAAGAGATCTGAGATTCCTGAAGATTGAATCACACTGAGATATAGAGAGAGAGAGAGAGAGAGAGAGAGAGAGAGAGGAGAGACCTATATAAGGAGGAGAGGGTGTTGTGTTGGGTTGTGCTTGTAGGGCAGCGTTTGTTCGTGCGTTGTTGAGAATTGTTGGCTGCACACTCCACTTGGCTCGTCTCTCTACTTTGTTCGTATCGAATTGGGAGTGTTTGGATTCGGATTTCATATGTCCGTCTCAGGGTTTTACGTATCCCAACACGGTTTATGTTTGGTGAAGTTGGATTGGACCGAAAAAGGAAAAGTTAAAAATAAGTGGGGAAGTTGGAAAAAAAAAAAACAAGATATCGTAATTATCACGGTGTATTTATGAATCGTCATGGCCCACGGGGATGAATTGCTTTAATGGGAAATTACAAAAGCAGTCCCTGTGCTATTGCTAATGTTGGATTTCAGTACTTGTTCTATATCTGGTGATAGATTTGGCCCCCAAACTAAATTTTTTGTCACAGTTCAGGACAAATTTCTTAATTTTTTTTAATCTCCCAAGCTAAATAGCACTGACACGGACACGTAATATGCAAGACGATACGACACGTTAACACTTCATTTCTAACTTATTTATGAAAACTTTAAATGCTAATAACTTCAATTAATTTTTTAATAGATTTTCTACGGGATACATATTTTGCTGGCACAGTTTTCTTTCGAAATAAAGATCGCAAATGTTATCTTTTTATAATTCTCTACTAAACATTTTTCAAATAAACTAATGTCCCTTTTAACATGGACTAGCCAGAGGTTCATTTTTTTTTTCCTTTTCCACTTTTCATTTCGACGTGTCGATGTTGATTTCAGAAATCAAGTGGTATTAACCGTCTATAAATTTGCAAATTGAATGCAACTTCTCTTATGTTAGTATTTACGGAAGTAATTGCCAAAGTGCGTGAATTTTCCCAATTTATTTCACTTAGGAATATTAAAGGTCCTATATTCTATAATTCAGGATTTTTATATTTCGGGGACATGATTAATTACCTGTCGTCGTTATCTTTAATTTGTTAACTTTTTTCTTAATTTTTTTCCTTATTTCTGTCTTGTGTTCTGGCCCTTCGATGATTGTCAAAATTCGTATATGACATCTATAGACAGCTAGCCAATTGTCATTACTTATTGCAAAAATGCTTATTCTCTCAAATTGTTCTTCTCTGTTAAGTAACTTTCAAATGAGCTAATGTCCTTGTTTTGTAGTAGTGACCCTCTTTGCTTTTCGCTTGTTATCATCAACTGGTATTTTTTCGGAGTGCTTTACTTTCCTATTATTCATCCTGACATATTAAATTTTCTTTCGGATGCCAAATAATATTTATAAGAGGTTTAATTTTTCTATTATTTGCATGATCAGTCTTAGATAGAAGAATTCAATTACGTAATCCCTGAATAGCTATAAGCACACGTGTTACTTGTCCAATAATGACAGGTAAATTTTTTCACACAATAATTGTAGCTTATTGAAATTTTGCTGATAATGTTTATCTTTCATACTTATGAGGTTTTATTTTGTGCTCATGTATCTAAATTATGACAATTAAATAATACCTTATTCTTTCACTTCAAGGTTTGTTTTATTTTGGGCCAAAACATTCTATTTCTGCGTTAGATTGCATTCTGTCTTCTATTCTTATTTGTCTTGAGTCCCGGCTCTTTTATGGCGGTCAAATTCGCATATGGCCATCTGAATGGATTGCCAAAAGTCATTACATATTGGAAAAAAAAAACTAAAGCTTTCAAATTACTAGGACACTAGTCCATGATATTCATGCGAAAATTTATCAAAAAAGTCTTAAACCTATTGTAATTATGTCAATCAATTATATCCGACCAATTTTGATCTGCCGGTGTTGACATGGCAACTTAAATCGGATAGGCTACTGGCTGGAAGAAGAAGGATGAGAAAAAAAGAAATAAAAAAGAAAGAAAAGACAAAGTTGACTAAAGAATATTATCAAACATTATTTGCGTTGACGCCGACTGGCATCTACATTAACGAATGGATTCAATTGACACAAATGAAAAAGATTTTTTTTTTATAACCAAGGTGTCCGGATCGGCTTGCGCGCACCTCAACTATTCTTCGGGAGAGACTAACACAGCAACCCACCGCCATAACCTCCCACTTAAATCACATAGCAAACCACCACCATACCCCCCACTTAAATCACAAGTGTTTACCTGTAAATTGAACCTGAGACCAGTGCGCCTAATCACATAATTCCAAGTGAGACCTAATCAATTAAGCTACCCATGGATCAGTCACAAATAAAAAAGGTTTGGGACTCAATTAGCAAAAAAAAAAAATTTAGAATTTAATTGAAAAAATAAAAATATTTAATACTGAATTGACATAATTATAATAGGTTTATGGATTCTTTTATAATTCTCATGTTATTCATGTCACAGTAGGAAACACTAGAAATCACTTTTCATGGAGCGTATGACACTATTAATTTCATCTATGGTAACTTTTTCGGTGGTGGTGAAAAGGAAAAATAGCATAGTCGAGAAGGAAGCAATTTGAATGAATAAAAAGCTCCATTGTCATTCTGAACTCTATTTGGTCGATGAGAATTGGATCGAACTGTGATGAAATATGGCCTATTTCCCTTAAAATGACCAACTTTGACTCGAATGCCAATTTTGATTTAGTTTTTTGTTTTTTGTACCCACTTTCCGTCAATACTTAAGTTGATTCTTGCCCATATTTTTTTCTATGTGAAGGGTGGGGATCCATTGCCCATAAAAAATATGTGTAGGGGGATCCAACTTTCCATCTAAGATTAAAATTCTGATGTGTTTTTCCACGTGCACATTCCCTTCATTGACGTATGCTGACGTGGAAATTACATGTCACGTTGTACAAGACTAAGCTCACGAGCTCAAACCCTAAGCTCGCGGCAACGACCGATGCTCAAGCTCATACTCATGGACGCGATGGCCACTTGAGCTTGTGGAGGCCTCGAGATCTTTTTTGGGTTGCGAACCTCAAGGTCGCAGGGTCACTCGAGCTTTGGTTCGCGGTGGCCATGGCCGCTTGAGTTTCGAGCCGCAAAGTTTAAGTGGCCATGGTTGCCGCGAGGGCAAACGGAGCATCCATTGCCGTCGCAAGCTCGAAGCTTGGGTGGCCATAGCCTTGATCTCAAATTCCTATTTACTTATTCGCACTAATTTGAGCACCCGAGAAACTCAAAGTTACAATTACTTCTCTACCCTATATGAATCCATTACTTTATGCTTATTTAATAGCCAGTAGCCTCAAGCAAAAAAACTGAGAACTATGGATTAGAAATAATGCATCTTTAACTGGCGGAGCATACAAGAAGTTGCATTGCACTTTCTGTTGTCGAATGTAATTTGAGATACCACAATTCTGCTTAAAAACGGGATTAAGTCGAGTCAACATCCATTCTTTGAGACTTTCTCTTGGACTCTAATTAAAACATGGTTAAGTCTGAATGTGATTTTTTTTTTTGTCATAAAAAATGTGACCTCATCAATATGAATTTGGCGAATTTAGCCGAGAGCGAATTCTCTAATCGCAGAGTTCGAACTGAAACAGAGCTTAATCTCTGAGCTGTGTCCGCATCTCTTATGTGCTGCACTGAGGCCTGAGCAGGCTAATTCTGCTGCAGGGCTTTCAAATATTTGTCTCCATTGATTATGTATGGCAAAATCAGAAGCTAGGACATATGTTTTCGAGTTTTGTGACGCATTGTGTGGTGGATGTGGGGAAAGGTCGCGAAGGAGTTAAGAAAGCTGCTGTAGATTTGCCGAAATATCTGGTTTAGACGGCCCTACGGAAGTCTGAGCTTCGTGCCTTGGCAATGCAGTTTGTGGAGTATTGTAGTACTGAAGACGACAGAAGGAGAAAGTTGTCCTAGGCTCTTGGCCGTTACTCTTGTCGTCCCAAGTGTGATGTCGTTGAAAGTTCCACTTGGTGATCATAGAGCAGTCAACATGGTTCATTTTTTACCCATATTTTTATCTAAATGAGTTATACATGAGTTTTAAGATTTTAAATGATTAATAAAAAAATATCTGAAATATTTAAGTTGAATTGGGTTATAAATGAATCACACACTTAAATCCATTTTTGACCCATATTGAATCCATTTTCGACCTATGAAAGCAACCCACAAATTGCACATGTACCAGGAGCCTTAAAAGGCTTTGTTATTTTTTTTTATTTTCTATTTTTATAAGTTAATGAAAGAGATCAGAAAAAGAAAATATAATTAAAAAAATAAAAACTAGTGGCCGCCGGTCGCCGCCAACATCCGCCGGTCGTGGGTCGCCTATTGCTGCCGGTCGCCGGTTGCCACCCATCGCCCCCACCGATCGCTGAAGAAGAAATAAAATAAAAATATTTTTAATAATAAAGTAATAAAAAATATTTTAAAAATAAAAAATTCAAAAAAAGAATATTTTTTTAAAAAAGAAAAAAATTCACTTGATTAAAAAATATTTAAAAATAAAAAAATCGAAAAAAAGTCATAAAAATTTTTAAAAAGGAAAAAAATTCACTTTTTTTTATTGCATGAATATTTCAGTAATTTTATTTTATTTTATTTTATTTTATATTATTTAATTTTTAATATGAAGTGAAGTTTTTATCTGACAACATATATATGTGAAGAGCTTAAAATATGTTAAATGAGTTATATAAGTATGATTTGATAATATGGATCATAACAGGTCGGGTGGAGTATGGATCGGCTGCGAACCGAGTCGGTTCGGGTATGAGCCATTAAATATATGTCAAAACGGGTTAGATAAGTTAATATAGATCGGACCATATTCGAACCGACTCAACCCAATCATTTGACGCTTGTGATGAAGCGAATGATTCGTGGAGGTTATGTTTTCGGGCCTTGACTAAGCTATGTTTGAGTTCGAGTTAGAGTTCGAGTTCGAGCTCTGCGACAAGAGAATTGCGCTTTATCAAATTCAATCGATTCCATTGTATTTTTGACAAATGATGCTTGGAATGGGATGGCAGGGGATCCCTGCAACTGGGGCCGTTGGATCCCCCAATTCTTCCCCCCTATACAAGGGAGAGGGGGATCCGACGCCCCAAAATTGCAGGATCCTCTGCCCTGGATCCGTTCTGTTCTTTTGATGTGGCTTGACTAGGTTTTACCGGTGAGTCTTGTGTTGATCCACTTGTCAGTGTAAGAAAAGTAGCAGTTGTATTGTGGCTAGCTGGTCTGGTCATTTGATGCGTTTCCTTTTGCCTAATGCTTCTCTTGCGGAATTTTACCATTCTTGACCATCCGTCTGTTCGCGTATCTGCCCTTTACGGAGCCTGAGTACCCGTGCAAGAATCACACTTATGATATGAGGTCTCCAAAGACCACGGAAAAACATGGAGCGGAATTCTTTGTGAAATCATCTGCATCCGATAATGCTTAGCCACCAGGAAGTGCTGCTCGAGCTAACATTGAGGACAACGTGACCAAGGATTATAAAGTATGCTTTGGCGATGCCGTCATTTAGAAATGCAAAGACGGCAATGGAGGAAGAATCTGCCAACTCCTGATTGCAATAAGCTGCATAACCTTTGGCATGGCATGAAGGTAAGATAACGTGCTGTCTTCAGCTCTGCAATAGATCTACCGCATGGCTGTCTAGTGCCTCTTTAATGTCCGACTGATTTGTTTGAACTTGGGCCAGCTATATTCGTTTTCGCATCTTCACATTCCAGTGCATCATGTGCTCTGATGTTGGCTCCTATTGCTAAGTAATTTCGATGCTAGCTGGTTTTATCATGTCATCGTCATCTCTGTCATAAAAAAGAAACTGGTAGTGTAAATGCCGTACATCAGGATTTAAATTTCCACCATATCATTTTATTGCAATCGAAAGGAGTCAACCCAGCTTCCAGCTTGCGCAACAGAAGAGCCCTTTTGAATGGTAGACAAGTGACGTCAACGTCCCGTGCTATAGCTGATAACAGCTATGCAGCCAACCATTTTTCTCAATGAAAGTGTGTGTTTACTGATGTTTGGTTTGCTTCCAGCGAATGTTTGCATATAGAGGTAATGAATAGTGGACGTGTAGGTTTTAACAGAGTTGGAAAACATTACAGTTCGAAGTCCTGAAGACTAATGAGATATGGATTTCCTGTGCTGATGTTAGTTTCGTCTTTAGCCCACGTGCTTTTTGGGTGGTAATTTTGTCTCTTTTTTTTTTTTTTTTGTGGATGAGTTTAGTTTCGATTCCTTGATGATGGCGCCATTGGTCAATTAGCTGGATGGCCGATCTCGTATCTGTGTGTCGAGTATTGCATTTGTATCATTCGTATCTTGTGTAATGTATTGATGAAATATGAGCTGTTCAATGGAGTCGTGTCATTTCTCTCACTTGTTGAGCAATAAGCCATCGCATGATAATAATTCTGGCCAACTTCTCAACTTTTGATCAAAAATAGATTTCTTTACTTGTCCTCAAAAGTAGAATTTGATTTTTCTACTTTTACTCCAGATTGACTTCTGATCAAAGAAATTCGTTTGGTAACGGTTGAAAATTTTTATTTTTAAAAAAATTATTAACAAAATCTTTATTGGCGGCGACCGACCACGGTGGCAACGGTGGTCGACCAAGGCTTGTGTGATCGAAAAAGTGATTTGGGAGTCGAGAAATCAATATTTGTAACTTCTTAAAGTTGGCCAAAAATATAAACAGAAGTAGAAAATCCAACCAGAAGTCAATTTTTTTACCAAACGCATTTCTACTTCGAAACTTATTTTACCAAATAAAATTCTCTGCGAGATTGACTTCTGACAGGAAAATTGGTTGCCAGAAGTGTTATCATGCGCTACCTCATTCTCACAGAGCTAAGTTAATGGACAGAGTATGAGATTAAATGGGATGTAATGAAGATGAACCTGGACTGGATATTGCAGCTGCTTAAAGAGAACTCCAAGTTTTACAACTTGTCACCCGTAATATTCAAAATCCAATCCATCGGGGAAATTGCAACACGAGAAGGTTTCCAAGGATCTTCTTAATCCTAACTTTGTTTACACCAGTAGAATTCGATAATGCTTCTCGTGGCTTGCAAAAATGTTGATCCACTGGGAATAGTTGCCAAAGTTATTTTAAGCGCGACAGTATCTTATTCGTGTGATGCAGAATCGTTCACCCGATAGTCAAAGCAGAGATAAAATAACCGTGTCTCCCCGGTAATGTGGCTAGTCTTTCATTTCATCATTCTGCAGTTTAGTCTTGATGCAGGAATCTGGACCTAGGTCGCTTATGGCTGTGGTGTGTAATTTTCATCTTCCCGGGCTTCTTGCTATTGAACGGCGATTTCTTTGGCCTCTGATTTGACACACAAAACCGCTACGATATACTCAAGAATTCACGAAGAAAACGAAGAGTTGGGGCGAGTGGCTACCCAAGGCCAAGAATTTTTTGTTGAGCAAATAGCCACGCTTTTTAAGTCATGAGCAGAATAGGCGAGACCTTATGATATTTTACAAGAAAATCTCATGTGACAACTTAAAGTACTCCTTTTTGGATACTTTGCCATCGTGGATTGGGCTGGATCATTGCTGGTGATACTAGCACATTAGTCTTTCCATCAACTGTATGTATTGTGGATGGATTAAGTTCAAACTTGAGAGAGCGATCGCGGGGCCTAGAGGAATCAAGGAAGGTATGACTCTCTAGAGTGGTGAGAAGGGTAGGGTAAGGGCGACTCTACTTGGTTATACCAGACAACACTGACGAGGATGTTGCTTTTTAAGTTAGAAAGCTTGGTACCATCCCCAAGTTCACAGTGGTTGGGAGGTGCCCCTATTAAATGATTTATGACTTATGACTACCATCCTCACCGCTTCGGTGTAATCACTTTACCATTCAAGAGCGTGTTGCACGTGGAATAGGACGTGTTGGTAAAGACTACCTCTAATTGATCTCCAGTTCTTAGACAAACTATGCCGATACCCTAGTTGGATGAGGATGGGCTTGGTGACCGGGGCGAAAGTGCCTGGATATGGAGCGACTCCAAGAGGGTGTCGGATGGTCAAATTTTTAGCACAGATTTTAAGCGGTGCGGTCGAGAAGTGCACGATCCTTTGACCATACCACTGATTGCGCGGTGCACTTGCACTTGGGCAATGACTTGGCACAAACTAAGACAACACCATCAAAGCATATTCCCATGCGTCACCGGTACAAACTCAGGGTTGCCCGCAAGTACTAGGTCACGTACAACCCTGGAGGATTGGGCAATCACTCGTCGGGGCCCCATGCAACGAATCAGGGATGCACACAAAGCGTTCGACAGAATGCACAAATAGCTGTAATGCTTGGAAAGAGTACATCCTTCTTCGAGGCAATTATTCACACACATTGGCCAGTGCAGCGTCCCACACTCTCAGACATGCTCGATCCAACTCAGATCATGACCAAGCCCACTATTCCAGCCAAAACTTGCGATTTTGGTCCTTGGTCTAAATGAGTACAAGTCTCGGTCTGTGCCTAGCCTTGAGATGCCCACAAACTCTCTCCAATTTAGAGAAGTGTCATCCTCGTCCATGTTGGTTCATGTCATCTTAATGATATTTTCCCAATACAATGTTGATTTAGTTCATTTTCATCGTCTTTGCTTGGTAAGAGCCACACATTGCGGGTGGAGAATGTTGATTCATTATTATCCTTTCCATTGTTTCAAGAGTCGTTGAGCATCTTCGGCTCGACAATCACGGCCCAAGTTGGATTGGTCATGGGACTAGTCCGTTTATAGGCCATACATATCCTGCTCCAATATGCTCGATAACGATTCGACCAAATTAACGTATAGGCTAAGTACTCACCAGATGGTGACTATTTGCGAGTAAATTTTACTTATGAACAACATCATAGGTCTCGGCTTTTTGATGTGGGACTTGGAGTGTCCTAGTTTCTTTCCACCAAGCATCGGCCCTAATCAGTTGTTCGTCCACAAAACAGGTATTGTGCCCCAAATTTTCGATTCCTTTCGCAAACTGTTGATTATATTACAGGGGTTCTTTGTTGCCTACCCCTTTTTTGTTTGTCTAGTTCAAAAGCCAATGAACTCACCGTTTTATAACATGTTGCGACTTAAGTGATTGTATAAGATATAATATAACTAGACCCTTTTTTTTTTTTCCTAAAATATACGGTCTCAACTCTCAAGTTATCCTTGACTATCACTTTAGGGAGAATTACACTTTTGGTCCAAGTATATTTGGAAAATTCACTTTCTTCCATATAGTTTATTTGTTGCAATTTCTGTCCTCATATTATTTTCTGTTGGAGACCCTGATATTAGCAGAAAGATCAGATTGTGATATTCTTGATTGAAGAATATCTTCAAAAACATAAATTGCATCTGATTGATTAGTAATTGATTTCATACACATTTTTCCTTTTATTTCTGACTTGTCAATATTATATAAACACAAGTGTATAGATGTAACAGACATGAAAGAATAATACATCTTCTTTCTTCCCTTTGCTTACATTGTTTTCCAGTCCTTGTTGTTTCCTTTCTTGCTATTAGAGCCGTTCTTTCTGGCCTAGCTTCTGCTCTCTTTCTTGATTGCCTCTTTTTTGCTCTTTTCTTTGCACCTAACCTACAACTAAGCAAACCTGTGAGGAATCATTTTTTTAACCATGAAGAACAAGGAACAACTTACCAAAGTCAACTAGAGCAATTCTGGTGAGGAGGAAGTACCTCTAACCTCAAATCCTTCTGAAGATTCTGTTAGTACTCGAGTCACAGAGGTTCAGATTTCTCTGCCTCAGAACAATCCTATTCAGGCTTAGGCTCAAACCAACCAAGGGTAGCCAATACCATGCCATCCTATCCAGTTGCCGTATATGCCAGCTTCATGGTACTATGGGACTGCTCAGCCCACTGTTTTTCCGTCATCATCGCCTTCTCAGCCTAGGGGAGACCTACCAACCGGATTTGAGGCAAGTCCAATCCCTGGGACTAATTTCAATTATGCGGTCAAATATCTGAAGCCGGAATGGCAACATATCCAATTCCTCCATCTGGCTACCAAACCGTATTCCCTTACCCAATGGGGATTGGCGGCAATCGGCTAGAGATTGGAGATCCACTATATACATCATCGGCTGACGGACCAGAATTGTGACTTATCAATCTTCAATTGGATGGACCTAAACGCTATTCGACCTAGGCAAGGGATCTTCGACGAGCCCTAGTCACAAAGGATAAAGATGGTTTCCTCGATGGCACAATTCCAATCCC
Organism: Rhodomyrtus tomentosa; assembly: GCA_028455895.1. Classification (NCBI taxonomy): domain Eukaryota; kingdom Viridiplantae; phylum Streptophyta; class Magnoliopsida; order Myrtales; family Myrtaceae; genus Rhodomyrtus; species Rhodomyrtus tomentosa. The sequence goes on along the minus strand of JAPCWY010000003.1, from coordinate 37,207,175 downwards.
GACCAACGAGCTACAAAACCGTCATTAGCGACGGTGCAATTAGCTTGTCAGACAATGGATCAGAAATTATCTTACAGACGAGGTGGCAGCCGGACTACCATCGACGGAAGACGCAAAAACCATGTGGGCAAATGTACGAGAAATGTACGGAAAGCTCGATTGAGCGAAATTATTCACACTTACACAGACTCTATTGAAACTCAGGCAAGGGAATCAATCCGTAACGAGCGTTTTTAATCGTCTATCATCCTTATGGAACGAGATATAAGCTGTAGAAGAAGCCCTTGTCGGACCAGAGGAAACCCTTCGAAATATGGCGCGATTTGTGATCAAGAGAAAGCAACGAGATTTTTGCTCGTTCTAAACGAAGATTACTTACCGTTCCGAACTCAGATTCTCGCAATGGAGCCACCACCAAGCCTTGGCCGCATTTTTCAACTCGTTGTCCAGGATGAAGCCAGCGATTGGCGACGGCAACGACGACACGCTACGGCGAAGGAGTGATGCTCTCGGCCTTCTCACCTCACGGCACGTCGTCCGCCCGCGGCGATTTTTTGGAAAGTTCTGCCATGGTCGTGACTTCTTGGGATCTCAAGGGGAGAAGGATGGGTATCCTTTTGTGGCTGCGTATCGTTCCCCTAAAGGCAACCTCTAGTCTTTTAGAGATGGTTGGCCACGATCACAAGGCTGGATCTGACGGCTCCAGGTTCTCCAGCAAGTCATTCGGATTTATCACCCCTGGTTCAACCAAATCGGCTACTCTTTCACGTGGATCACATGGTGTCGCGACCCGCTTATATTCTTCTAAGCGAGCTAATGGGTCGTTCTGTCTGGTCGGATACGGGTCTCTCCCAAGGACCGTTACCCAAGTCGTAACGGCGGTATACGTGGTCAACTTTCGGTGTGGTCTGGTGACATGTGATACATGTACATGCCAAGGAGTCGCCACCAATCGTTCTGTGAAGGGTACGATTGGAAACCCTATCAAATAGTTGGGAGCAATCTATTCAATTCTGCGAAAATCAGAGAAATGGGATCGATGACTTTGTTACGCCAACTGTCAGAGTTGATGCCCTTTCGGCACCTAAGTTGAATGATTTATTTAATCTAAAATTTCGTGTAGATGAGTGAGGTGCGAACCCTAACACTAGGAGTTCATGCAAATAGGAATGACTACCGTAGCACTCACAATCAATAAAATGAATGCACAAATTGAGGATCCAAAATGTGCGGATAAATCACATGAAAGCAATATGACATCCCTAGTGACGCTCTATTAGCCTAGAGAAATATTAATCAAGGTTCAGGAATGTTTTTGACATGATTTACCCTTGAGGGGCAAAATCGTAATTTTGAAGAGTTTTGGGACAATTTTCCTAAGAAGGGTAAATTTATCATTTTAGATGAAATGTGGAGTCGAAAGATAGTGAAGATAGGATTGGTCACCAGATCAATCCATTTCCTATTTTTCGGAAATTTTCAAAATTTTTATGGAATTTTTGAAGCGATTTACCCTTTTAGGGGTAAAATCATCATTTTAGAAAGTGATGAGAAGTGAAAATCTCAAACAGTAGATTAGTCAACCACTAGATCTAAATCCTAATTTTGAGCAATTTCCACTGCTCAATTGGAATAGGAAAAACGATTTATCCTTAGAAGGATAGAATCGTTATTTCAGAAAAAAGGACAAGATTCGAAAACCCAAGCATAATAATTGATCGCTTAAATGACCCTAATTCTTATCTTGACATTGTCGACGTATCTCAAATACAAGGCAGAGGCAATTTATCCCTAGAGGGTCATATCGTCCATTTCCAAAAGAACGGATAAGAAATCCCAAAAATAGGATTGACTAGTTGTCTATGGTCAATCCTCAATTTTTAAGATTTTCTGGAATGTTTAGGAATTGTTCATAATTTTTCTATATTTTTTGGGTTTTCTAGGATTTTCTAACATTTTTTTAGAATTTCCTAGGATTTTTTTTTGATTTTTTTATTATTTAAAATTATTTTTGGATTTTTATTCATAAAAAATGATTTGGACCGGATTGACCCGGCTCACTCGAATCGGATACCCGGCCCAGACCCGAACCTGCGAATTGATGGAAGACTGGAGGTTGTGCTTAAGAGTAGTTTTGATGGCTGATAATACGGTAAACTTGCTAGAAATGCCACCGATCACATGGAAATGCCGGCGACCGGATTTGAGATTGGACTTGTGTCGCTTGTCCCGTGGCTTTCCTTGACTTGATTAAAAGGTGAGTTATTCTTAAACTTAGTCTAGGACTCTAAGTTACTAATGGATGGTTTAGAGTTAGATTTGGTAGATTTTTTTTTTTGGTCGGAAGATTTGGTAGAGTTTAAAGGGTTGATTTTTGTGAAAAACGTGCAAGACCCGAGAGTATCTGAATTCCATTTTTCAGCGCACACTAAAGGTAAAATGGCTCGTTCTAAGTTGTCTGGAGTCCAAATTGTGCTCAGTTTTCTCCCACGCGATCGTAAGATCATGAAGAATATGATTATAAGCTTGGATCACTCAGAAAATAATTAGGATGATGTTAGTTTTACTGAGAATGGTTCTGGTCATAGAAACCCGAATTGGATAGTTTTGAGGATTAATGTTTGCTGGCTTGCTCCCATTGGAAGACCACATTTTTATGCATGGAATAAGCGGGTTCAAGGATGTAGATTGATAAACTTGAATGATCGGAAAAGGGATTAAGCTTGTCTAACTTGAATTGGCTCAATTGAAGGCCATGGTACCTTGATTGGCAAAATTGAACAATTGCCCTATGTGTGTTCGGCCTTGAGTAGCCACCGTGAGATGAATAGCTAGATTGATTGCTTATCCTTATTATGTTTGGCCGAGAGAAGTGAGAAAGGTTCGATTGGTTAATTGTGAAGTCGATGATTAGATTGATTTTTATGCCTCATTGTGTTCGACCATGACATGGAATGTGGATTCAATGACTAGGTTGCCTTGTTTGAGTTATTATATTAGATCATGAAGTTTTAAATGTGAATGAATGGCCGAGTTGTGGCATGTGGTCCAATGATTGAGAATTAAGGCTTGGAGGTTGAAATGTGCACTTTGGATGAAGAATTGAGAAATTCTTTTAGATTGACCTTTGATTGATTAAGTAATGAGTTTGTACACACATGTGACCTTGATGCGTGTTATGTGAGGTTTGAACTTATCCTAATGCGTTAAACGCGTGATTGTGGCCTGAGGCGTTATTACGTGGGTCTATTAAATTATGTTTGCCTGATGCGTGTTACGCGGGTTTGAGTTTATCCTGATGTGTTAAACGCGAGATTGTTGACTTGATGCATATTTACGCGGGTCAAAGTACGACCTGAGGCGCTGTTACGCGGGTCCTGACAAATGATATATTAACATAATGCGTTGTGACATAGATCTTGCCAAGTACATTATGATAGCCTGTTGCATCATTACGCGAGCCGAATATTGAGAATGGAGTTATATGATAGGAAATATCCTATATGAGTATGTGATTTGTGAAGTGCCTAGAGTACGAAGCTTGACCTTTTCTTGGTAAATCATTACTTGAATGGTGAGCATATTGATTGTGATTTCAATGCGTTACCGCCCTTCTTCTAGTTTAGCATATCGTCCTATTTGATGGATAGAAATGTATGGTAGAGATTGATCTGAATGATGGCCTTGATGGATAGTATTGCCTGATAGGGATTGATTCGAATGATGACTTGGAGTAATAGAATTCGCATGTCTAGGAATTATCCGGAGGTACTATTGACCTAGCCTAGGTTTAGGAGTTTACTTAATGATATCTATTCTCACCTTATCGTGGGATAACATTTTCAGGCCCCGAACGACGAAGCTTAGAGGATATAAATGTTTGGCTTTTGGAGAGTCTGTTGGAGTAGATGAATATGTAATATTGCCTGATTGTATCTCTTTTGTGGACTTAGATATTGTATAAGTTCTGTGGAGCTAGGTTTCATCTATCATTGGCTGTGGGAGAAGGTTGTATTTTGGAAATTTCCTGTTGTAGTGTTTGAAGCGAAGACTTGAAGTTTGTAAGAATATTTTTGGTACAAGAATAAGTCCCTCTCCCTTTTTCCATCCTGCATCATTGTAGTTTATATGTAGTACGAAGATATGTATTCGCTCCCGCATGTGCATAACATCTCACGAAAAAGTTAGAGTAGACGTTGAATCTTGGGAAGTTTATGAAGTTATTGTCCTTGGACGGATGTTCGCGCGATCAGAAAGACACGGAGCATGACATCCCCGTTTAAATGGTATCAGAGCAAGGTCAGCTCGATCAAAGTTGATTGAGACCTGGAGTAATAAGGAGCGATGACTTTAGGATGATTGGGTATTGAGACCTTAAGGATTCGCTAAAGTTAGACATGCTCTGCAAGTCATGTTAATTGGCGCTTGTGATTGGTACACTTGTTTTACATCACATTGAGTGATTAAAGGTCGTAAAGCTTCGTACTTGGCATAGGACATTGTTTGTGAATTTGCATTTGTGATTGGCCTACTCTGCAAGCTGTGTACTTGGCATTGAGTGTTGTTTGGTTAGGGCCCGTTTGAGTTAAATTGCATGTTGTGATTTTGCTAAGTCGCAGATGCGGCAAGACTTAAGGTACGAGCGAGTATCTCGTTAAATTGATGCATTGAGTGTTTACTTGATGTTCGCCTAGTTGGGGCTTGTTTGGTAACTGTAGTTGTAGATTGATTGCTAGTTGATTGCTAGCTTATGATTGCTATCGTGGCGAGCAGTTAGAACTGCTAGACTTGAGTAGATGGCTTAGGTCTTTAATTCCTGGATGGAATTGTAGTGGTTCAAGTGCCATAAGAATTGAGTAAAGATGAACAACTTGAGTATGAGCACTGAAAGAGCACTTGGCTTGAGTTTGTAAATTACATGAGACCCAAGAGCTGAAAGGGTCATGAGAACTTTGAACGGAAATGAGAAAAAAAAAATAGATAGGTAGGCAGACTCAAGAAGGAGCTGCCAATGTTACCCAAATCACTGGGATTGCTGTTGCTATTGTTAGCGAAGTAAATGGTAGAGGTTGTGGGAAAGGTGATAGAAAATGGGAATAAGAACTGTTTGATGGAAAGCTTATGGAATGATAAATAAGGCTGAGATCAACTAAGTTCGATGGAGAAGACAATCCTAAAATTGACTTCCCCTGGATTGAAAATCTAGAAAAAAAACTTTAGAGGCTTTGGGTACGTTGAAGAAGGAAAGTGGCCATGGTAGCTATTAGCCTTAAGAGGCTGTCGACGATTGGTGAAAGGCCATCAAAAGAGGAGTTTTCCTTCAAGGCATGTAATCTAATTGGACTACCTTCGTTGAGCTATTAAATGGAAAATACCTTTCTGAGGTTACTCGAGAGCAAAGATTGCTTGAACTCTAATAGCTTTCCAAGAATTTGAGGACGATTGGCCAATGTAAGAGGATTTCCAAGAATTTGAGTTCTTGAGGTCGCCTAAGTGTACTAAATGTGGCCAAAGACCCTTTGAATAAGACAAATAAGTCCTTGAGATGATTGAAAATTTGGAAGCCTTATGGTTAGTTGCTATTCCTAAATCTGAGGAACTGTAATGGATCTTAATAAAAGAAGTGGATGATCAGAAGAGGTATAAGTAAGAGGATTTCCACTCATGGATTACGAGTGAAAGAGAATTTCACTCATGGAACATAGAATGCGCTTGTAAGGAATGGTCGTTACCTTGGCATAGGGCTTCTGGTGATTAACCTTTTGCTGTCATGAAAGATATTAAGGAAGTACGTGTCAGTCTGTCGGATCCTGTTGATTCTATGAGACTGGTTGAGATTGAACTGGAACTATCATCAATATAGTCATAAGTTGTTGCCCCTAAAGGATAGGACGTTGTCCTTAAAGGTGATTGGACCACGAGATGGTTGTAGATTGAAAGGAAAGTGAATGGACTTGATAATCTTAGCCACACATGAGTCTAATGAAATGGATGAGCAAACAAAAAGATTGCTTGGACTATAATCGTAAAGTGACTCGACTTAATCGATCTGAATATCCAAGGTGTGGATTTGTGGAAACCGAGGAGGAACCTTGATCCCTTGGAACCTTGTCACTTGAGGTGACCGAGTTACTGGAAGAAGAACGTCAAGTATGACAGAATCTGAATCCTGGAGTAAAGACACTGCAGTTGGCACAGATTCCAAGTTTAGTGTCCTCTAGAGCTTAAAGGACAGAGTGGATTCGAAGCAGGAAAATGCCACTGAAGTGTATAGTTTCTTCATATGATATGAGGCCTTAGTATGGAAGGAAGGGAAAATTCAAATCGTCTTGGTGTGAGATTGAGCGTGTGAGGAAGAGGAAAATGCAAGGCTCAGCTGACCTCCGAAAAATAATTTCGAGGACCCGTTTGGTAGGCAATGTTAACTCCCAAAATGAGGTCAACGTTTAGTTGAACAGATAGAAATGGGAATAAAGTCGCATTGGCTAATCATGGATCCTGTAGTTGGATGTTACTGCTTCTTAGAAAAAGTGTGACAAAAATGAACAAAATACCTCATGATCTAATTGGAGATCCAGAAAAGTAGAGAGCCAAGTTATAGACTCTTATGTGGACGATACAAAGAACTATTGGAACGATTCGACACATGGTAATAGGGAAACTGATGATAACTAGGTTGAACGTTCAACGGGTACCTAGATCGGCTCACTATAGTCTTCATAGATGATGTTTGGATTTACTCGAGTAGCCGTGAGGAACATGAATGGAAATTGAGAATTGTTGTATGAACATTAAGAGAACACTCGCTGTATGCTAAGTGTAGTAAGCATGAGTTTTGACTCAGCAAGATAGCTTTTCTTGATTAGATAGTTTTCGGGAAATGAAAATTCTCGTGGAACCCTCGAGGATTGAGACAAATGATGAGTTGACTAAAATCGATGTGAACTATCGGGATCTGAAGTTTTTTAAGTCTGGTAGAGTATTACAAACGAATCGTGAGAAGGTTCCTCGTGATAGTTACTCTATCGGTGAGACTGATTGAAAAGGAAACGCATTTTAGATGGATGAATAAGTGTGAGAGAAATTCTAAGGAACCTAAGTATAGGCTAACAACCATGTCGATATTGACGATTCCTTTGGACATGAAGGTTAGAAGAATTACAGTGATGTATTGCTGAAAGGATTAAAATTCATAGTAATGCGACATGGAAGGATTGTTACATAAGCGTCGCAGCAGTAAGGCACAACGAGATGAATGTCCCAAGATGTAATTTAGAATTGACAACTATCGTCCTTATGTCGAAAATTAGAGACATTACTGATGTGGTAAGAAATATTTCAGATCGATGAGGATCATCGAAATTTGAAATACCTATTGTCCCAAGGGAGATTGAATGCATGAAGAAACGTAGATGGAAGAAGTTGCCTAAGGAATTAAAATATGGTGTCCTACCTCATTGTGAGAAAGGATAAGGATAGCGGATGCATATAGCTGGGAATCGAGCATCACACAATTAGTGGGTAAGGGACGGACTTCACTTAAGGAAATAAGATATTCAACTTCTAAATTGGAAGTGTATCGATAGGCTAGTCGGACGACTACCATGAGCGTCGAACTTAGAAGTCAAAAGGAACTAAAGTATTGTAACCTACGGACCTTGATATCCAAGAGATCATGGAAATAAGTATAACGAGAAGAAAATCCAGAATTTTAAGTACCCAAGAATGGAAACCTTGAAGTTTCATGGATAGGTGTACGTATCCAATGATGAAGGACATAAAGGAAAATATTATGTTGGAAACTCATCGAAATAACTATAGCGTTCATTGGATAGTATAAAGAAGTATCAGGACTTGCGTCGATGCTATTGATGGATTAGAATGAAAGTAGAAATAGGCAAGCTCGTGGCCAAGAATCGAGCATGACAACAAGAGAAGACCATGACTCGATTGTATAGTCATGAATGAGCTGAATAAGTCAGCGTTTTTCCTAACAAGCATTGAAGGATTTCACAATGAATGAATACACCAAGTTGCATAGGCGTCAGGTAGATTGTCTGTGTGGAGTTCTGATGACGATTATGCCAGATAGAAATCCTAAGTTTACCATAACTTTTGGAAGAGTCTTTAAGATGCTATGAGGACGAAGTCATGATACAACACGCCCTATTTTACGTAGACAAATGAACGATCTGAAAGGATGAACCAGATGCTCGAGAATATGTTGCAAGCATGTGTCACAGATTTTAGAAGAAGTTGAGAAGGGCAGTTACACTTGGTCAAGTTGCCTAGGAAAACAAATACCTATGTGGATGGATTTGATGGCTGATTGGTGATTGGTACATACCTTAATCAAGGAAGATTGAGTAAGGACTTATTGCGTATGATCTATCTTGGTTTAAAATGACTTCAACAGGGACTGATGAAGGTGGCTTCGGATTGTATTAAGCCTTTTGGATAGCATGGGTGGGTCCTTAGTTTATCATATGGACCAAATTGCTTGAACGTATGTGTATGTCGTCACACAATACCCTGAAGCATGATAATGCGGGGATTTGTATTCATCTTGATGCGTTACTATGCGATATGTTGACTTGAAGCGTTGAGATGGGGGTTTTGAAAAGTATTCTGATCTGAGGTGTATTTCGCGAATCTTTGATAGGTATGATGGCCCGATCCGTCATTATGCAGGCTTTGGCAGTGATGATTGAGTTATATAGATTAATGACATATATCGTTATAACTTCAAGGGAGGGATCATGTCCTCCCCATGGTATCACCCATGCGAGGCTTGTCTCAATTTGGAAAGAAGGAAAGTCAAGTCCCAGATACATAAATTTGTTTGAGATTTTGGAGCTAAGGGGAACCATCGCGGAAAGTGAAGAGTGGATGAGGCGTCAGCACTCCTAGTTGTTTTGAGGTAGTTGGGTTTATAGTAAATTTTGAGGACGAAATTTTTATAAGGAGGGAAGAGTTATGACATTCTGTAATCCGACCCTTTTCGTAGTATGAATGAATGAGATATCTCGTCGGTACGCTTCAGTGAAATCTCGCTCAGAGTTGGCCATTCTTGAGAAGACTAACCGATAGGGAAAGACTAATTAGGATTTAATTACGTGGACCAAAGAACTCAACCATGGATTGATACCATGACTATAAGAATTGTCGAGGAAATATTTTGAGCCATTATAGGCCAGTTAATATTCGTCTTAGAACGATTTGCCAGCGTTGTACAATTGGATCGCGAGTGATTCCGTTTGACCATAGTATGATTTGCAAATTAACCTAAACTGATTCTTGACGATTGCATCCTTTGGAGCTAGTGATTGAACCTCGCAATTACATGACAACTAAGGTCGCCATGGCTCTTAAACGTGACATTGGTTATAGGTCGATACGCGTAACTCCTAAGAGCCGCCAGTTAGTTTGAGATATATTGAAATCACCATTGATGGATTTTAGTAAGGAATTGAACTTTGGATTGGGCTTCGGTTATTTGAGAATTCTAACGATAATAAATTGGTCGTCGCCTCATCTTGATCAATGAAAATTATGGTTCGCCCCATATGAATTGGAAAAGTGAAATTAGGACTGCGAAGTAGAAATCATGTTCTTACCAACGGTTAATTTCTCAATCCTCATGTTTTGTTAAGGGCACTTTGGTATTTTGTCCATTGCCCTCTCTTGACCAAATTATAGGGACAAGAGTGTCCTTTGACTTCTTGAATTCATTGATGAAGAAGAGACAAAAGAGACCCCAAAGTTAAAACCCCATAAAGTAGCCATCTTATCCACCACCATGTCACTCCATCATTAGTCATTCCTTGTTCCCCACTTGCATGTAAGCTTCTTGAGGAAGCTTTGCACCTCTTCCCTTTCTTTCTTCTTATTTGGATGAAGCCTCTTGAATCATCTCTCATCCTCTCATTTTCTCACAAATCGACGCTCTCTCTCCATCTCGCTCTCTCATTTTCACTCTGTCCTCTCCTTGGCCAACGCCACCCCATCACTGAACCACCAAATCCGGTGTCGTGAGCCCCCGAGACATCGAACCACCCATCGCCGCCTTTAAATCCGTCGGTGTCCCCTAGACGGAATCGAAAGCTTAGGGGCTGAGTCGAGGAGTCTCTTCACTTGTTTTTTTTTGGTAAGTGACTCTTAACCTTAGCTTGGAATTAGTGGAAGACTAGAGGATGTGCTTAAGAGTAGTTTTGATGGATAATCATACCGTAAACTTGCTAGAAATGCCGCCGATCACTTGGAAACGCTGGCGACTAGATTTGAGATTGGACTTTCGTCGCTTGTCCCGTGGCTTTCCTTGGCTTGATTAAAAGGTGAGTTACTCTTAAAATTAGCCTAGGACTCTACATTATTAATGGATGGTTTAGAGTTGGATTTGGTAGAGTTTAAAGGGCTGATTTTTGTGAAAAATGTGCAAGACCCGAGAGCCTCTAAATCCCATTTTTCAGCTCGCACTAAAAGTAAAATGGCTTGTTGTAAGTCGTCTGGAGTCCGAATTGATCTCATTTTTCTCCCACGGGATCATAAGATCATGAAGAATATGATTATAACTTGGATCACTCAAAAAATAATTAGGATGATGTCAGTTTTACTGAGAATGGTTCTGGTCATAGAAACCCGAATTGGATAGTTTTGAGGATTAATGTTTGCCAGCTTGCTCCCATTCGAAGACCACATTTTTATGCATGGAATAAGTGAGTTCAAGGATGTAGATTGACAAACTTGAATAATCGAAAAAGGGATTAGGCTTGTCTAACTTGAATTGGCTCGATTGAAGGCCATGGTACCCTGATTGGCTAAATTGAACAATTGCCCTGTGTATGTTCGGCCTTGAGTAGCCACTGTAAGATGAATGGCTAGATTGATTGCTCATCCTTATTATGTTTGGCCGAGAGAAGTGAGAAAGGTTCGATTGGTTAATTGTGAAGTCAATGATAAGATTGATTTTTATGCCTCATTGTGTTCGGCCATGACATGGAATGTGGATTCAATGACTAGGTTGCTTTGTTTGAGTTATTATATTCGATCATGAAGTTTTAAATGTGAATGAATGGCCGAGTTGTGGCATGTGGTCCACTGATTGAGATTTGAGGCTTGGAGGTTGGAATGTGCACTTTGGATGATGAATTGAGAAATTCTTTTAGATTGGCCTTTGATTGATTAAGTTATGAGTTTGTGCACACATGTGACCTTGATGCGTGTTATGCAAGGTTTGAACTTATCCTAATGCGTTAAACGCATAATTGTGGCCTGAGGTGTTATTAAGCGGGTCTATTAAATTATATTTGCCTGATGCGTGTTACGCAGGGTTTGAGTTTATCCTGAGGTGTTAAACGCAGGATTGCTAACTTGATGTGTATTTACGCGAGTTAAAGTAAGACCTGAGGTGTTGTTACGGTGGTCATGACAAATTATATATTAACCTGATGCGTTGTAACGCGGGTCTTGCCAAGTACATTATGATAGCCTGTTGCATCCTTACGCGGGTCTGGATATTGAGAATGGAGTTGTATGATAGGAAATATCCTATATGAGTATGTAATTTGTGAAGTGCCTAGAGTACGAAGCTTGACCTTATCTTGGTAAATCATTACTTGAATGATGAGCATTTTGATTGTGATTTCAATGCGTTACTGCCATTCTTCTGGTTTAGCATATCGTCCTATTTGATGGATAGAAACGCATGGTAGAGATTGATCTGAATGATGGCCTTGATGGATAGCATTACCTGATAGGGATTGATCTGAATGATGATTTGGAGGAATAGAATTCACATGTCTAGGAATTATCCAGAGGTACTATTGACCTAGCCTGGGTTTAGAAGTTTACTTACTGAGATTTATTCTCATCCCGTCGTGGGATAACATTTTCAAGCCCTGAATGACGAAGCTCAGAGGATATCAATGTTTGGCTTTTGGAGAAGTCTGTTGGAGTAGATGAATATGTAATATTGCTTAATTGTATCTCTTTTGTGGACTTAGATATTGTATAAGTTCTTTGGAGCTAGGTTTCATCTATCATCGACTGTGGGAGAAGGTTGTATTTTGGGAATTTCCTGTTGTAGAGCGAAGACTTGAAGTTTGTAAGAATATTTTTGGTACAAGAATAAGTCCCTCTCCCTTTTATCGTCCCGAGTCATTGTAGTTTATATGTAGTACGAAGATATGTATTCGCTCCCGCATGTGCATATCATCTTATGAAAAAGTTAGAGTGGACGTTGAATCCTGGGAAGTTTCTGAAGTTACCGTCCTTGGAGGGATGTTCGCGCGCTCAAAAAGACACGGGGCGTGACAAACACACGAAGAGTGATGTTAGTCCGAGCAAAAAGATTTCTAACCATTTACCTTTCATGTTGCTGGACTGCTTCTATATGACCCCAATGTGGGGTGACTCTTGACAGGGTTGACAAATGAAGACCGCCGCTCAAAGGGTTTATCAATGATCGCCTGTTGTGTTTATGTATAAGAATGAATGCCTCTGTCATCTTAATCCATGTACTTGATGCAAATAGCCTTTACATCATTGGGTTCAGGCTTTTCTATCCTTACACTCATCTCATCTTTCAGGTGTGTATAGGACGTGTTTGGATTAGGGTTGCCTTTTATCTGAAGAAACATTCCTACTAGATAGCCTAAACAACCCTATTTTTTTTAGAAAGATCATTTTATTTTTCTCCAGACATTTCACCTTACAGAGAATTACTGACACACCATGCGTGCTTCAGCCATGTCTGGATGACCTTTAATCCTAACATGTGTGCAACGAGTGTTAAAAATTCATCTTTTGAAAGCTTGGTTCATTTATAAGTTCAACCAAACGCATGTCCATCTTTGACCTCCTCCTTCTTATAGGAAAGTGAGAAATTTTACAGTATTTCTCCGTTATTGTCTTCTGTCTTCATCGCGTATTCCTGTATAAAGAGAATGGAAACTCTAATGAGTAAAAGATATTTTAAGGCTTAATGGAATAGATACATATCATCTGGTTCTATGTGTTAGGGGTTGTTCTGTTCTTAGTTCCATTTGAACGAGTTTGATTCTGAGTCCATTTCTTGGAATCCTACAAAACATAACACATGCCATGTATGTATGAATGCATGATATGCCTATGTAATGACTACTAAGGCGACTCAAATCGTTTTGAGGAAAGTCATGTGATCATCATCTGATTTCATTTCAACGTTAATACTTCTTCACAACATCTGAGTTTATAAGATATCCCAATTCTTCTCCTTCAGAATTTACAAGAATTAATGCTCCTCCCATAAGGACTTTTTTGACAATGTAAGGGCCTTCATAGTTCGAGGTAAACTTGCCTCCTAGATGAACAACGTTTGGCAAAGTCTTTCTTATCACCAGGTCATCTACCTCGAAACTTTCGAGTTTAACTTTCTGGTCAAATGACTTGGCCACCCTCTTCTAGTAGTCTGGCCATGGCAAATCGCTCTAAGATGCTTCTTATCTATTAGATTTAGTTGTTCATATCTGTGTTTGATCCACTCTGCCTCAGAAAGTTTAACTTCTGACAATATTCTCAGAGACGGAACCTCAATCTCTATAGGCAGGATAGCTTCCATCCCGTATACCAGAGCATAAGGAGTTGCCCCAGTAGAAGTCCTGATCAAAGTTCGATATGCCATTATGACAAAGGGCAATCTCTCATGCCAATCCCTGCAATTCTTGGCAGTCTTAGCTAATATCTTCTTGATATTCTTGTTTGTCGCTTCTACTGCTCGATTCATTTGTGGGCGGTAATGGGAAGAATTAAAATGTCAAATACCAAAGTGATTTAGTAGATCATCGACAATCTTGTTATTTAAGTTGGATCCATTGTCTGTAATGATTGTCTGAGGGGTGCCATATCGGGAAATTATATCTCTCTTGATGAATTTTTCTACACTTCTCGCGGTGATATTCGTGGAAGAGCTAGTCTCTATCCACTTTGTGAAGTAATCAATTGCCACTAGAATGAAGCGATGGCCATTTGAAGTTGCTGGATTGATAGGCCCTATCATGTTTATTCCCTACATAGAGAAAGGCCAAACTTCAGACATTTGATGCAGTTCGTTTGGTGGCGCATTAATCTTATCGCCATATACTTGACATTGGTGGCATGACTTGATGTGTTGATTACAGTCTAATTTGATAGTCATTCCATAATAACAAAGCCGCATGATCTTCCTTACGAGGAGATGGCCATTCATGTGTGGTCCGCATATACCTTCATGAATTTCCCTCATGAGAGTATTTACTTCTTTAACGTCTACGCACGTTAACAAAGTATAGTCAAACGACCTTTTATGCAAAATTTGTTCATTGAGGAAGAATTTATTAGCCATCTTGGCTATATATCTTCGATCTCCTACTTGACATTCATCAGGAAATTCTCTTTTCAAGAGATAATTCTTGATATCGCGGTACCATAGCTCTTCATCGAATTTTTCTTTGAATAGCATACAATAAGCTGATTTTCCGGTTATGCCAATCTTCAGTGGCTCTATTTCCAATCCATCAGTTATTTACAGTATGGAGGCCATTGTGGCCAATGCGTCTACGAATTGGTTTTGCGCTCTTGGTATGTATTCAAATAACACTTGTTTGAATTTAAGTATCAACTCTTCCAGGTACTCATGATAAGGGATGAGCTTTGTGTCCTTTGTTTTCCACTCTCCCCGTGTTTGAAAGATGATGAGCATAGAATCTCCATAAACTTGTAGCTTAGGTATTTCCATGGAGATGGCCAACTGTAGGCCTAGAATACACACCCCGTATTTTGAAGTATTGTTGGTGCAAGGGAAAATCAGTTTTGCTGCAACAGGATAATATTGACCATCAAGGGATATCAACATTGCCCTTATGCCAGCTCCAGATAGATTAACGACACCATCGAAATGCATAACCCATTTGTCTTCTGTCAAGTTCAGAACTTGATCTTCTACCTTTGTTTGTCCAGAAGATGTGCGACTTTGGGCGTTCTCTGCCAACATATCAACTATAGTTCTTCCCTTCACAAACTTTTATGGAGAGATTTTGATATCAAATTCAGACAACAACACTTGCCATTTTGCCAACTTCCCTATCAAGGCGGGTTTCTCCAAGAGATATTTGCTAGGGTCATTTTCTGTTACCAGATGAATGTGGTGGTGTAGAGTATACTGCCTCAATCTGTGAAGTACCCATACTGCTGCTACACAAGCCCTCTCAACAGGCACATAATTTGCTTCATATGAAGTAAATTTCTTACTCAGGTAGTAGATGACTCTTTCTTTACCATCCACAGGACTTGTTTGAGTAAGTAAGGCTCCCAAAGACTCTTGATGTATAGTCAAGTACAAGGTCAAGGGGTGACCTGGAATGGGTGGCACAAGTACTGGTGGAGTGGCTAGATAAGTTTTGATCTTCTAGAATGCCTGACTGCATTCTGTATCCCAAGTCACCTTTGCACCCTTCTTGAGTAGTTTGAAAATTGATTTAACCACGTCCGATAATTGATTGATAAATATGGTGATGTAGTTTAATCTTCCAAGAAGATTTCTTACTTCTTTCACTATTGAGAGAGTTGCTAGGTCACAAATAGCTTGAAATTTCGAAGGGTCAATTTCAATGCCCTTGCTAATGACCATGAATCCAAGAAGTTTTCTAGATTTTGCCCCAAACACACATTTGTTAGGGTTCAACCTCAACTTGTATTTTCGCAATCGCTCAAATAGCTTCCTTAGCACTTGAATGTGATCTTCTCCCTTTTTGGACTTGGCGATCATGTCATTGACGTATACTTCGATTTCCTTATGAATCATATTATGAAATAGGGTAACTATCGCCTTCTGACAAGTTGCCCCATTTAGTCCAAATGGCATCAATTTATAACAGAAATTTTCCCAAGGGGTGGTAAATACAGTTTTTGGTTTGTCTTCCTGTTTCATGAGAATTTGGTTATATTCTGAGAATCTATCCATGAATGAGAATAGTTCGTACCCTGCTATACTATCCACCAGCACATCGATGTGGGGAAGTGAGAAGCCATCCTTCGGGGCTTGCTCTATTCAAGTCTCGATAATCCACACAGATTCGAACTTTGCCATCTTTCTTCATGACATGGACTATGTTTGCAATCCAATCTAAGTAAGGGATTGCTTCAATAAAGCCCACTCTAAAAAGCTTCATCACTTCTTCTTTAATTATGTCTTCTAACTCAGCTTTCATCTGTTGGCTGCCTTGCCTCACCGGTTTAACATTGGGATCCGTGGGTAACGCATGCTCCATAATTCTTGGATCCAAACCCGGCATATTGGCATACGACCATGCAAAGACATCATGATACTCTTTAACTAATTTAATAAATTTGAGCCTTTTAACTCAAAACAGATGTCCACCAATCTTGACTTCTTTGACATCCGTAGCATTACCCAAGTTAATGACTATTGGCTCTTCCGAAGTAGGAGGTGTTGAATTTTCAAAAGCATTCCAATCTCTACGAATGGTTGCGTAACCCTCATCCACATCTTCCTCAATGTCGCAGGAGTAATCATCTTGGTAATTTGGCTCGCACAATGACCTAGTATGCATGTTTGAGATGATATGCCTGAAATGTCATGAGAATGGTTAGTCTCTACTTCATATAGAAATGCGATGCATGAGTGTGAAAAATCTTTTCAAAAGAGATTTCAAAATAATTGCATGCATGAATGGAACTGGAACTCATATCCTCAGACATCCTTGTCCCTCGAAAATCTTTTGGAAATCAGGAATCATATGGCAAATCAGGCCTCAAGATTCCCATATGGAAGGCTAGTATCATCATTGGGCTGATTTGTAGTCACATATGTCCTTAACAAAACTTATGCGTTTTATTAAATGCAAAAATGAACCGCATTACAAGGTATGCTGTTTGGACCAACGGTTGGAGATCTAAATTTACTTCAAACAACAAAAACAAAAAATGCGAAGAAATGCAGGAGCTTAAATGCAATATTAAAAGTAAGGGATAAGTCTCTTTACTTAAAAGTAGTGGCTTCATCACTAAGACATTCTATGATGACTTTTACAAAGTCATTTCCCAGAAAAGGGTTTGCTAGATCTGGTTCCGCTGACGGTGTCATCCCTTCATCTAATAGCCACTTAGAGTCTTTGCTGAAATACTCGTTCAAAGGGCTGCTGAACATCTTAGATTTACCTTTTTAGGTTGAACAACCAATGAAGGAATCTTTTTGGTTTCGTTAGCATCCATGGCATCCATGACTCTTGCCTCGGTCTTGGCCTGCTGTTTTAGAAGTGAAATCACCAATACGAGTGTTATGATACCCCAAGCCTATCTTATGCTCGTTAGATTTTAACTGTAGAGGAGCGTTGATTCCTTGACCATGCTTGCCAAGACCTTTTCTTGGGTTGAACCCATATACTAGCAACATTTTAGTTGGTAAAATGTTAACTTCAGAGACGAAAAGAACCTTCAGTTTCACCCCCACAGGAGTGTGGATTACTGCCACCAGCTCCAAAGAATGATAGCTAGCTTCTTCCTTGACTCCAAGTTCAATATAGGGGATAACGCTATTCTGATATGGAACGAGGTCAACTTCTCCATGGATAGTAACTACTGTCCCATCAATCACGAATCGCACTTTCTGATGTAGGCTTAAGGTACGGCTCCAATGATGTAAATCTAGGGTCTCCCTAATAGGAATCCAAATGCGCTCGGTAGATCCATCACCTGAAAGTTTATGAAAAATTTGGTTGGGTCAATGAGCACATTCAGCTCGATCTCGCCTACTACTGTCTTTCTCATCCCATCAAAGGCTCTAACAGCTGCTTTGGAAGTTCGAATCATTTCCTTTTTAATGCCTAAATTCCTCAATGTAGCCAACGGGCATATGTTAAAAGTTGATCCGTTGTCAATCAACACGTGTGCTACTCTCTTTTCATTATAGTGGGCAGTGATGTATAAGGCCTTGTTGTGCTCTCTTCCCTCCATGGGGAAATTTTCGTCTGAGAAACTCAATTAATCTTTAAGAAGGATTGCCCCCACAAAATCTCCCAACTGTACGTCGTCGATGGTTTCGGGGACATGCACTTCATTTAGCACCTTTAGCAGCGTATCCTTATATTTTTTTGAATTAATGAACAAATCCAACAGAGATATCTAGGCTGACATTTTCCTTAATTGTTCTATCACCTCAAATTCGTTGGTCGTGACGATAGATATGAGTTTTTCTGCATTCTCTTTTGATACCTCTTTCTTCTCAAATTCGCTTTCCCTTAGGGCGTAAAATTGTCTGGACCTCATCACGGCATCTACTCCTCCCGTTCCATAGTCCCAATGAACTGCCTTAGAAACGTAGATTTCTACTAGCGGGATTTGTATGGTTACCGTTGTCAAGTGGGATATCTCTAGTTTAGATTCACCACCAGATTCATCTCTTGGTAGGTGAATTACCACAGGTTTCTAAGCAATCTTCTTCTTGGCTTAAGCTGTCAAGCTCATTTAGTTTAATCACTAGAGTCGTAGTAGTTTCAATCATTGCCACTATGTCGCTAAAGTCTTCAGGGGAGTTTTCGTATTTCGACTGGCGGTATATGTCAGCTTCACTTGACTCGGCTAACATTGCGATCTTCAAGTGTCTCCTTACTCTTTCGT
The DNA here is from genome assembly GCA_028455895.1 of Rhodomyrtus tomentosa. Taxonomy (NCBI): domain Eukaryota; kingdom Viridiplantae; phylum Streptophyta; class Magnoliopsida; order Myrtales; family Myrtaceae; genus Rhodomyrtus; species Rhodomyrtus tomentosa. Next base: position 37,188,524 of record JAPCWY010000003.1, on the reverse strand, counting down.
ATAGTTTAGTCAAGCTTTGCCACTGGGCTATTAACTTTTCCATCCTGATGTATTGCTCTGTGTCAAGCTTGTTATCTGTCATTTGAGAACAACTGCGTGTTGTTAATTACAACGACACATCTTCCATCTCTCTCGAGAGATCATTCACTTGTTCTTCTATGCGCAGGAAATGTCTCGATATCACTTGGTTGAGTGATGATTCAGGTTCTTTTGTTAAAGTCTCTATCACCGCCTCCAAGACTTCTGATTGAATAGGATCATCCATACCTCCCTATCCATCAGGTATAATATCCTTCATTTCTCTGGAAGAAACTGGGGGAGCAGAGTACTTCACTTTGAAATTGTACCCACCTGAATCCTCACTTAGATTATCTATAATCTTGCCTCTTCCTAGTGCTTCAGTTACAAACCTACGATCAGCTAGACTTCATTTGGCAGCTTTCAATTCGTCTTCATCAAACTCTTCTTCTGATTTGGTAATCAGTTTTATGTCGCCTACCAAACTTTCATGTGGGACATTCCATACACTTTCTTGCTCGGTTTCAACCACAAATTGGTTCCATTCTAAGTTCACTAAGGCCTTAATCCCTTCAAATTCGTTATCGATGACACTTGACATTATCCCCAAGCTCATCATCTTCGCAATGCATAGTTTCTTTCTTTCAGCCGATACTTCTCCCTCTTTTGGGTATGATGATGCAATTGCTATAATGTTCGTTAATCTAGGTATATTCACATTCAGCTCCAGATAGTTTCTTTCCTCGTCATCAAATATTGCACCAACTGCTTAGTGGTTAAGGAGTGGATTTTCTTGCACATTTGGAGCTACATCATCGAATTTCAAAATTTAATTGTCAATGAGAGCTTGAACCTTCAGCTTAAGGATGTAGCAATTATCTACATTATGTCCTCTTTCATCCATATGATAAGTGCAAGTCTGGCTTTCATCAAAATTATGGTATTTTATTGGATTTGTTTTGGGAGGTTCCTTTGCCACCAAGTGCTACTCTAACAACATCGAGAGTAATTTAGACAACAATTTGGGAAGTTGAGAGAATTGCTTCGTAGGCTGTCTCTTCCTAGGCTCTTGTCCTTTAGACATTGACCATGACGATCCTCCTCTTGCCTGATTGGAATTAGTGAACACCTTGGGTTTATTGGAATCTGGCATAAAAGTTATATCAACCCCAGTCTCTCTTTCTTTCCTTGGGGGATATTGCTTTCTTGTTGAAGTTTCGTGTAGCTTTCTTTCTCTCAAAACCCACTCCAATCTCTCAGCCACCTTTATCAGATGTGCAAAGGTTTGACATCTTGAAGTGTTCAGTCTATCAAAGTACTCATAGGGAAGTGCCTTTAAGAACAGGTCATTCAAGTCGTCTTCCGGGATTGGCGATTTCACTTGAGTTGCCAAGGTTCGCCATATCTGGGCATATGTTCTGATCGCTTCACTTCTCCCTTTCACCGTTCGCAACAAATCTTCCCTTATCGGGGCCGTAGCCGTGTTAAACTTATATTGTCTGAGGAAATCTTCAACAAAATCCTCCCATTCGTCGTAATCATCTAGGTCTAGCTCAATAAGCCAAGCTAAAGCAGCGCCAGCCAGACTTTCCTGGAATGTGTTCATCAGAAGTGGAATATAATCAGAATAGTGTGCCATCTTGCACAGATAATATTTGAGATGAGCACGTGGATAACCTGTCCCATTATATTTTCTCACAAAGTCCAACTCTTTGTAGTCCGGAGGAGTCTCCACTTTAGCAAATGGTAATATCTTGTCGAAACGAGCTAACTCATAGCCCTGATTGCTCAAACACTCTTCAATCTTGGCTATTCTCTTAGCCTCGGCTTCAATTTTTCTCTCCTATTTTCCTTTCTCCTCCTTCTTGAGGTTGATGACAACAGGGGGCATCTTCGGTTGTGACTGGACATTTGGCGCATGAATATCCTCTACGACATGCTGGCACCTTCAGTTGTCCCTTTGCCAGCCATATTAGGTATTAAGGATTGACCCGAGTCGTTCAGGTTAGGTATCGCTATTTGTTTGACTTGGGAGACTTCTAGGATAGCCTTAATTTCAGCCATCATGGTGGTCATGGTAGTCATTTGAGTCTCTAACATGCACACTCGTGGAGTCAGTTCTTGTCGTTCCATCTTTGTCTTAAGTCGAGTATGGAAATGATGTCTTGGTAATTTCGTGATTAGAGAATATATGTTTATTTGAAAATAACAAGTAGGCATCTCTTTAGGACAAATAATAAAAGTACATGATTCCTTCAATTGCATGTTTTCTATTGATGAACGAGAAAAAAGACTACCTTGCAAGCCTTAGTCTCGCATGAGTAGTTCTTTCAATCATTTGCCAAGAGAATTCATGAAATTAAAGGAAGCGTAATCTTCGGCGATAGTTTTGATGCATCAACAAAACATGCTTATGCTCATACACATGTATTAAAAGTAACATTTAATACAAATGAGTATCCAAATGTTAAGAAGACATCACAATGTTCACACGTTTTACATTTGACAAAATAGTTTATCCAAGTCTAGGGCATTTAGGGTCTAAGGCACCCTTATGATCCCAGCAAAGATCCAATCTCTCATTTTGGGAATCTTCATCTTCTGAATGTGACGGTGATCCCATGTCTTCAGATATATATGGCTCCACTCTAGGTACGTATGATACAATGTATTCGGGTAGATAAGGTTCAACGAAGCTGCGTTTGGTCACCTCAAAGCGTCGGATGTATTCCGTAGAAGCTCTGTGAGTATTCATCTCGGAGGTCATATCATCTGGCCATTCCAATTCTTCCATTCGAGAGTCTTTCAAAGGGCATATGATGGACTTTACCTTAGCTTCGAATTGCTTTTCCTTCTCTCTTGTAAGGATCTCTTTTGGCAAGTCAAACGAGTAGACATCTGGTTGTGGCAATGAAGGGACCTCTTGTAACGCCCCATACTGTCGTATGACCCTTCTTGGATAATACGCCGTGGCACCTGTGAATCCTAATAAGGGAACTGGATCTTTGCCATTGCGTGCGAGCCTGACTTTACCTAATGTTGGTAATCTAAGCCGCCATCGGAGTTGTTCTGGCTTTAAAGTTTTAAGAAATTTCTTCCTTTCTTTGAAGTTGAATTTATGAATGCGTGTATGGGTTTTGACGAAAGTTCTAAGAGGATGGACATCAGAGCTAATCTCAGTGAAATCCATAAGGATATGAAATTGTTTTATATGGGATGTGAAGCACAAGTACATGAGACCACTAGAGGCTCTAAAAATCCCTTTCTTGTTTTTCCCAAAATGTTTGAGGAAGAGGAAGGTTTCTGCAAGGATAAGGTTCGAGTAATCCCACCTATAACAGACTTGTTTGACCACTACAACCATGATAGGGTAAAAAGTTACAGATGAGATCGGAAATAGGACAAAGCTAAAGAATGCTAAGAAAAAAGCTCTACTAGGCTTTGTTCCTTTGCTAGTAGGGAGGTTAGGAAATCTTTCTAGAAGAAAGGATAGTGAAACTTGCTCAGAATTACTTTTGACATCTGTTTTGATTTCGTTAAGGTTTGTATCCAGGAATTCAGCTAGTTGACTTAAAGGCTCAAACCCTATAGGAGGTTGGACTAACAAGTGAGTAAACTCAACTCCAATGGCGACGCTATATTCTTCAAGGGCAGAGGTAACTTCCAATCCTTCTATGTAGAACGTCACGGTGGTTAGATCCCAATTGAGTGCCATGGCTTGGATAAAGGCAGGTGAACATTCAATCTTAAGCAAGTCCAACAGATATCCTAGCTGCAATCTTGCGTACTTCTATTTGGCTTCATCTATGCTATCCCACCAGGCTATGAGCTCAGCTTGAGGGACTATGAACACTTGGATATTATTATTTCCCATCAAGTCTAGAATATGCCAATGATTTTGAGAAATCAATTGCCAAATATTACTTTTAAACATGATTATGCAAATGTCATGAAATATGCATGAACTGATGTAATTGCATATTCCAGTTAATGAAATGGAAATTAGAATTCCTTTCAGGCATGAAGAACTCAAGGTCTAATTTGAATTTTAGAGAAGTGAATTATGCAATTAGTTAGAATCATCTTAGTGGCTAATGGAAATAACAACGCCACATTCCATTGGTCAAAACATCAACTGTGAGTAAAACAGATGAAATTTCTTAGGACAAAAAAGGGTACGTCATGATAGATCGAAAGAGGTCTCAAAAAGGGGGTGAGACACTAGTTGAGTTTATTCTAAAACAAGAAAGCCATAAAAGGCCCTTGGAATGTTGGATCTAAGCTATCCCTCCCCCAAGTTTTAGTCTTCTTCAAGGTTATAGTCAATCAAGATTTCCTTCTTAATGACATCTTTATCTAGCCCCTCTTCAGGATACAGCTTGGCAATCAGGATTTCTCTCCTAGTTGAGCATCCTTCGAAATGTAAAGGATAGTCTTCAGTAGGTTGGTTGAGATGCCTTAGCTCTTTCGGTCATTCTCTGGTTCATGGTATAATGACCTCGGGGGTCTTCTTGGGTTTGGTCTTTTTGAGTATGATGCGCCTTGGCTTTGTCTTGGTTGTGGGACGTCTTTTCTTTCCCCAAAGAGATATCACCGGTTGGTTCTCCCTGGCTTGACGTTCCTCTTTTCGACGGGCGTATGCTTCTCTAGCTAAACTGTTGCGAAACCGCCTTTTCATCTTTAGATAGTGTTTGAGCATCTCGTCCGCCTGCCATTTAAACTTAAGGTTATCGACATAGTAACTAGTTTAGCAGTCTTCAACATATCCCAGCTTACGTCCAGTCAGCTCTTGGCCATGTACAAGCCTAGTAAAATGCAGCCTCATGTTCGGCTTAGTTCAAGTGACTGTCCTTAGATACTCGAAAGTTACCAACTCCATCGAACTTATAGGAAATAGCGACATCCTATTCCCTATCATTGTTATTTCAATCAGTCACTAGAATGACTTCAGAATGTATGCAATGCATGTAGTCTTGAATGATATGCAACACATGAACATACTATAAAATATGGAGTAAGGAAATACATCAAAAGTAAATGCCTTACCAACCAAACCTTAGGGAACATGAAGCATTCCCTTGTAATAATGGGTGGTTTTAAGTATAACAACCTTCCACAAACATGCACACGAGACAAGTGAGAATATACTTTAGAAATAAAATCAGGTGAGAAACCTATAGCTCAGGCTCTCACAATCCAAATATGGTAGATTTCTCTCCAAGAATACCCACCCAAGAGGGCTAGATATCACCAATTTGAATTGTGAGCTGGAACGAACACGAAAGTCTCAAGTGCCATCAAACATGAGATTTTTTTGTATCCTTTCCCTATCTAAGGTAACCTAGAGGTGGTTGCAGTCGGGGTTTGACCGCTAGCGTGTGAGATGTGTCGTGATCGTCACAATGCAAGGTCGTGCACAGTAGTTCGTATCAATCACCGCTTCAATATATGCATTAAAATAAACATACAATCCCAACTCCAACCCACAGAAAAGATGTCAACAAACACTCCACCCCTTATTTTTTCAATTTGTAAAAACATCTAACACAACGGTTAGGGTACGTACCCCACCTTCAAGAGCATATGTAGAAAACAGGGTTAGAAAAATCAATTAACCTTTTAATCGGCTCAAATTCTCTAAAATTCCTAACCAGAGATTCTAGTTTGGAATAAATCCCCAGCGGAGTTGCCAGTTTGTCGTGACCCGCTCATATTCTTCGGAGCGGGCTAATGGGCCTTCCCGTCTGGTCGGACGCGGGCCTCTCCCAAGACTGGTTACCCAAGTCACAATGGCAGTATACGTGGTCGACCTTCGGTGTGGTCTGGTGACATGTGATACGTGTACATGCCAAGGAGTCGCCACCAATCGTTCTGTAGAGGGTACGATTGGAAATCGTATCGAATAGTTGGGAACAATCTATTCGATTCTGTGAAGACCAGAGCAATGGGATCAGGGACTTTGTTATGCCAATTGTCAAAGTTGATGCCCTTTCGACACCTAAGCTGAATGATTTGTCTAACCTAAGATTTCGTGCAGATGAGTGAGATGCGAACTCAACGCTAGGAATTCATGCAAATAGGAATGGCTACCCTAACACTTAGAATCAATAAAATGAATGCGCAAATCAAGGATCCAAAACGTGAGGATAAATCACATGAAAGCAACATGGCATCCCTAGTGAGGCTTTATTAGCCTAAAGAAATATCAATCAAGGCTCATGAGTGTTTTTGACATGATTTGCTCTTGAAGGGCAAAATCGTAATTTTGGAGAGTTTTGAGACAATTTGCCTAAGAAGGGAAAATTTATCATTTCAGATGAAATATGGTGTCGAAAGATGGTGGAAATAGGATTAGTCACCAAACCAATCCATTTTCTATTTTTCGGGAATTTTCAGAATTTTTCTAGAATTTTTTGAGCGATTTACCATTTTAGAGGCAAAATTATCATTTCAGAAAGCGATGAGAAATGAAAATCTCAATGTGACATTCTGATTTTCAGTCAATTCCAAGCTCATTAATGAGAAGTGTATATCTAGAGATGTGCTTCAGTCGTTTTCCGTTCGAATCTGATCAATTCGAGTAGGCTGACCAAAAGGGAAACGCTAACGCGAGGAAAGGTACGTGGACCTAGGGAAATCGGATAGGAAATGACTTTTGGCCAAAAGGATTATCGAGGGAACTAGTGATAAACCCTCACAATTACATGCCAACCAAAGCTGCCATGAATTGATGAGCCCTAAACGTGATATGAATCACGGGGTCGATACGCGTAATGTTTGCAAAAGCCGCCCGTCGGCTCGGGATAGACTGGAACCACGTCTGGCGGAGAAAGCCATCAGAAATGAGTCCTGAAAATTGAAAATGGCGAATCAAGAATTCCAACCTTGCAATTGGATTGGCTGTCGCCCTATCGGAGATTGTTAGATTGAGAAAAACGACGTTCTGAACGTCTGGGGTAAAATGATCGTTTTGCCCCTCAAGTTTAGAACTTTGCCCATGCAATCGAAAAAGGGAATTTTGGACTTTATATACCCCTCAAGGCTGCCAAAAATTGGGGCAAATATTGGCCATTGGATCAAAGCTTGGAGGACAAGGTGGACAAGTGTTAATGGATGGCTTAAAGAGAAGTCTTGTCCACTTTATATCACCTACCATTCTTTCCTCTGACCATGAGAGTGAATATAAGCTTTTCTCTCTCTCCTCAAACCCATTTGGCCGGCCATAGCACATCACCATCACCGAAAACCCTCTCATCCCTTCCTCTTCATTCTATTGATCGCCAACCGATTCTGGGGTTGCTGTTCGGCGCCGCCGATGACCTTCTCCAGCCATCACATGGATGCCGGCTGGCCACACACACCTAGCCCCATGTCTTTCCGACCTCCTCGAAGTAGAATGAAGTCATTTGGAGCACTAAGGAGCTTCGGCCAAGAGTTTTCCCGAGAGTCGACGGAAACGGACTCAGCCTAAGGTAGATCCGATTTTTGACTCTTTTGATGGCCGAATTCTTGGAGTTTTGGGCTCAAATTTCGTGGCGACTCAGTAGACATGTAGATTAATTTGTGGTAAAAATTGGGGCTCAATTTGATAAAGTTTTGATCATGAACCGGTCTTGAAAATATTAGACAGAATTTGCCGGATTCTGACTTGGAAGGAACCGGCGACGTTCGACGAGTTTGTGGTGACCAATCGGCTTCAAATCTTTGGTGAGACCCCTAAACCCTTAAATAGACATGTTAAGAGGTAGGATGAGGGTTAAATGATGAATTTGGAGGAGAATTAGGCATGGACACATTCGGTTTACACAAATCCGAGCATAGCCCGATTCGATTTTGTGCAAACCAAATCTGTGAGGGGGCTGATGATGGATGATTCGGGTCTCAAATTGGTGATTAGAACATGTTAAGATGTTGAGGATTGTGCTATGGAGGATTAGGATGCATGGATGATTGAATTGGACTTGGGAGTTAATGAATTGATTGGATTTTATAAGGTTGCGCGATGAGTTCGGTCTTGGATTGATTTAGCCAAACCTTTGAGGACCAAGAAGAGAATTTGTGTGGCATCTAACGCAAGGTAAGGGAATCCATAACCTTATGCTAGGAAGATCGGACTCGATTGGGCAAGTCGAGGTTCAATTGGATTGAATTATGATAATTTGCCCAAGGGGGTAACTTTCATTATATCCTAAGGTGTATAGGATGATTGTGTGTGTTATTGTTTATGCCTAAGTTGTTTGCCTGTCCGGATTTCATTGTTTTACTCGGCATGCCACGGAGTTTTTGAATTGCGCTTGAATTTGCACTTGATATTGTGTGTGCAAATGAATTAAAAATCATAATATGAGTTATGGTTGTGGCATGAGCCTGACATGGCGAGACCCTGAGGCGTGTGATACGCGGGGCGGTAGATGGATACCCTGATGCGACAAGATCTCGAGGTGGAATTAATTTTGCGTGGCGTCCTGATGTGACGAGATCGCGGGGTTGAGATAGCCACGGTCCAGATGCGAACTATTCTCGGGACGAAAGTGTGAGAATGCCCTGATGAGACGAGATCGCGAGATGGTGTTGATGTTGCATGGCGCCCTGATGAGACAAGATCATGGGGTTGAGATGGCCACGGTCCTGATGCGAACTATTCGCGGGACGGAACTATGAGAATACCCTGATGCGACTAAATCGCGGGGTGGAATTCATGAGATGATGAATTTGGTTGGAGATTCATTGGAACCTGACGCTTTTACGCGGGTTGCCGATAACGATATGATGCGTTTACGCGGACCAAGCCTGATGCGAATTAATCTCGGGCTAAGAGATTGAGACAGGCGGAGATTGGTGGATGTGGTGAAGCGGCAGGCCAAGTGTGCGTGATTATTTGAGGGTGACATGAGTTATCATTGCGTGCCTTCCATATGCACGTTGTTGTTTTATTGAATTGTACTTGATGTGCCTGTATGATTAAGAGTTTGGAATAATTGAGGGATAGATGACTGCCTGAGTGGACAGTCGGTCTAACCTAGGGTTAGGACCCACCTTATTGAGATTTATATCTCACCCCAGTGGGGGCTTCATTTTTCAAGTTTCCAGGCGAAGGTAGCATAGGCATGCTAAGGAGTGGCATTTGAAGAGATAGTTGACCAGTTGTATTTATAATGGAATTGCCAATTGTGGATATTGAGATTGTACTCTAAATATTGAATCAGGAATTGATCTTTTAGTAATTGGCTAAGGTAATTTGATGTATTTTCCCTAAGTCATCGTATGTGATTGTATCAATATGAATGGAGATGGCATCGCTTCCGCATGCGTGGTCCTTTCAATGCTTAGAACAGTCGCCGTTGGATCCTAGAGTTAATCGAAAAGGAACGGCTGGGCAGGATGTTCACGCGCTCACCGGGTTCGGGGCGTGACACTCAAACAGGAGGATTAGTCAATCACCAGACCCAAATCCTAATTTTGAACAATTTTCACGGCTCGATTGGAATATGAAAAATGATTTACCATTAGAAGGATATAATCGTCATTTCAAAAAAAGGGATGAGATTTGAAAATCCAAACATAAGAATTGGTCGCCTAACTGACCCTAATTCTTATCTTCGCATTGTCGACGCATCTCAAATACAAGGTAGAGGCAATTTACCCCTAGAGGGTAATATCGTCCATTTTCAGAAGAACGTATAAGACACCTTAAAAATAGGATTGACCAGTTGTCTGGGGTCAATCCTCAATTTTTGGAAATTTCTAGAATGTCTAGGAATTGTTCACAATTTTTCTACATTTTTTTTGGGTTTTCTAGAATTTTCTAACATTTTTTTAGAATTTTCTAGGATTTTTCTGATTTTTTTTATTATTTAAACATTATTTTTGGATTTTTTTTATTAAAAAATGATTCGGGCCGGTTCGACCCGACCCACTCGGATCGGATACCTGGCCCAGACCCGAATTTGCGAAAACCATGTCCAAAACGACGTCGTTCCGCCTTTTTCATTTTTTGATTATTCAGATTTAATCCGATGGTTCCTATTGAAACACATGGCTGTTCCTCGGCCTTCAAATCAGAAGTCGACTACTCCTCAACCATCAGATCTAATTAATTGATTCTACGGCCATGATTGAACGACCTGGCTAAACCTTAATCGTCCGATCTGGCGAATTATTTTTTTATTTTTGAAAATTCGAGTTTTATTAACAGAATTTATAAAATCGATCGAACGGCCACCAAGCCAACACATGACATAACCTGGACCATCCGATCATCTAACAGACTTATACTTAACTCTAACAACCTAGCTGACGTGGCATACCACGTCAGCGCCACATCAGCGAGTTGACCGCTCTGACCGCCACGTCATCGTCTTCAACCTCTCGACGTATACCACAGAATGAACGGCCGTGGTTTCTCCACTGTTGATCAATGGCAAAACCTCGACCAATCGACTCAAATCTTACACCAATCAACTCGTCTACATCTCGCCTACAACCTATCGAAGAATCATGTAATTTCTTAGGTAGAATCAAGAATAACGAAGCTAATACAGTATAAGGACATGGTAGTTCAATCATGTAATTCAGGGCGTGTCACGCCAATTCCTTCATAGATAAGCTTCAAATGAAGTTCATAATACTTACCTGCAGATCAGATTGACCTAGTTAGGCCTAGGATTACCTAGACGAGCTTCAACTGAATCGGCGACGACAACAGGGTTCGAATGCGAGGTTTGACTCGATTTCAATGCAATCAAAACACATAGAGGTGCTTAATGATGTCTTAGAGGTATTTTGCACACATCAACTGTGAAGATTGGAACTGAAACGAAGAATCGCCATTGAAGGTCAAAGATAGAATTCGATGGTTAACTCACTGTTTCTCGGCCTTTCGGGCTACGCCGTCGATCGCGATTGCTTCCTGTATACTTCGTCGAGCTCCTGAAGATGAAATTCGGCTTCGGTCTAGCCTAGAATGACCTGACCAGTGCCGTGTTCTTCGAGATTGAGCTCTCTACAATGGCAGTTGAAGAGCTCTCTCTCTCTCCTCTCTCTCTCTCTTTTTCAACTTAGTTTTCGCCAAAAACAGAATGCCGGTCCCCCCTCTCAAGAACGAGGCTGTTCTTGTTATATCCCTTCTTTAAAAATTTTGGCCGTTCGGGGGAGAGTGAGTCGGTGACCTTCAAACGTGCTGTCACGTGCGAAATGGTCACCGACAACTGGTGATCACCGGGAATGAAGTGGCCAATCTTTTAAGCCTCCCGGTGACTAAATTTCAGGCACATTTGGTGTTGGTTTGGCTATGCATTTGACTAAAGTTGACCGCGCATATAACCGCCTCGTTGGTGCGACTTCGGCGAACCCATGGTGTTTGACCGGTCATTGTCGACGCTAAACTTCATGGCTGACAAAACACCTCCATCAATTTTATCAATTGAAGCAAAAATGGCGCGAATAGGAGGAAGAAGATGCGCTGTAGCAAATCGGTTCGACCGGTCTTACCCGACAGTCTGACCGGTCAGAATCGGTTCTGACTTGTTTTTTCAAAATTAGCCCTAATTCGCGTGGAATTTTTGCAATTTAAACCTCAGAATCGAATTTAGGGCATGAATATTGTCTAAAAATGTGATTTTTCCTAAAAGTTCGTGTCAATTTCTATAAAAACCCCAAATTTGTCCTTAATTGCAACTTGAAAAATTATGAAATTGAAGGCTCAAACAATCAAATTAGACTAAATCACCTATGCCAATCGACTCAGAATGATGACATATATTTGGCAGTGGCTTCAATTGGTAAATGTAGCCTTTCAATTGAAAGTAATTTCAATTATGCCCAAATTTAAAGACTAAATTACAATGAAGTATGCAATTTTTGCCGAATTCATGCAATTGAGCAATTTATGCAAATAATTAGTCTAAATTGCAATGAAGGACAATTAGATTGAATGTCAAGACCCAAAAAATGCCTAAATTGCAAATTAAAAGACTCGATTGACATTTTTTAACAAAATTTAATCATGTGTAACAAAGGAACACATAAAATTGAACTTGAATTTGAAATTTTTATGAAGTAAAAAATACAAGGAAATTTTAAAAAAATTGACTATTTTTTCATACTTTTGTGACCTCAAATGCTATTTTTCTCGAATTTTGAAGTATTTTTCTATTTTCTAAAAATATTAAAAAATGTGAAAAATATGAAAAATTATTTTTTGGTAAAAAATGGTTCCTTGAGCTTGGCCAAGGCCACCAAAGTTGATTTTGTAATTTTTTTTGACTTTTTATGGATTTTTTTTATAAATTTTTAAAAATAAAACTGAAAAATACTTGTCAAAAATCAGATGTCAGCACATGGATACCATGGTGCCACGACATCAAGAAAGGAAAGTGGAAATTTTTTTAAGTCAAAAAATAAATATTGCGATTATTGCAAAAGAACACATCATTCTGTAGAAACATGCTGGAAATTACATGGGCACCCAAATGATCGCGAAAGAAAATAGCAAATTGCCTACCAAGTTTCTGCGCAAAAAGGAGATGAGACCCACATCACCATTACTCAAGAGAAGTATCAATCTATTATGAAAATGCCGAGCCAATTAAAGACTTCTGATGGGAATGCAAGTTTCTCAGGTACTCTTCTATCCCATAAAAACTATATTTCGGTAAATGCTTGAATAATCGAGTCAGGTGCCAGTGATCATATAATTTGCATCAAGAATTTATTTTCCCGTATTGATGAACGACTTCAATTTCCATTTTCCATACGGCTTCCAAATGGAAACACTACTCTTGTCACTAAAACTGGCACAGTTCACCTTGGGCCAGATTTTGTCCTTTGCAATGTCCTGTACATTCCCGAGTTCGAATTCAATCTTATTTCTGTCTCACGAGTTTGTCAAGAAAATTCTTGCAATGTCATATTCAATTTCGACAATTGCTTATTTCAGGACGGTACGACTGGCAAACTGATGGGCTTGGGTAGAGTTGAAGATGGTTTGTTTTTCTGGAACAATTCCTTTGGAGATTTAAATTCCTTAAATTAATGCATTTCTTTTAAAGCTACTTCCATTAATAAAAATATCCTTTATCATCAACGCTTGGGTCATAGTGCGGAATTTCCTTATCTGAAATGTTCAATATGTCCTATAGCCAAACAATCCAGACAATATTTCTCATCAAGTACATCTCGCGCTACTCGTCCTTTTTCACTAATACACCTTGATATCTGGGGTCCCTACCATACGATTCATCGTGATGGTTCTTGTTTTTTTCTCACAATCGTTGATGATTTTTCACGTGCCACTTGGACATTTCTCATGTCTTCTAAAGGTTAAACAGTTTCCAAATTATCAAGTTTCTTATCTATGGTCAAAACTCAATTCAATACATATGTCCAAAAAATTCGGACAGATAATGGACATGAATTTCTTTCCAACGATTGTCAGTTTCTCCTTACTGCTAATGGCATTCTTCATGAGACCTCTTGCACCTATACTCTACAACAAAATGCAATCGTGGAAAGAAAATATAGACATCTCTTAGAGGTTGCACGAGCTCTCAAATACAAAAGTTTTATTCTTGAACAATTCTGGAGTGATTGTGTGGTCACTGCTGCTTATTTGATTAACTGCATGCCAAGTAGAGTCCTTGGTGATATTACACCTTATGAGTTACTGTATGGAAAATTGCCTTCCATTGATCATCTATGAACATTTGGATGCCTGTGTTATGCAACAACTGTTAGGCCTCGGGCTAAGATGGATCCTTGTGCCACCCCATGTGTTTTCTTGGGGTACCCTACACTACAAAAGGGTTATTGTGTTATGGAGATATCTACTGAGAATTTCTTTATTAGCAGGGATGTTGTTTTTCATGAAGATGTTTTTCCTTTTCAAGATAAGATATCTTCATCCTCCACAGCTCCAGATAACTAGAATTTCCTAGAAGAAGATTTTTTGACTCCTTTTCCATATCTTATTGCTACATCAGAACCAATTGTGTCATTTCCCATAGAAAGTCAAGAGGCGCCATCAGCAGAATTAGCAACATCAGCAGAGATATCCCCTGCGAATGGCTCGGTATCTCCTGTTACTAATCATTCAATAACACCAGCAGCGTCCTCCCCGGACCCTTCTTTAGTGACTCCGGTTCTCGCCGAGCAACCACGACGTTCTAGGCGTACTATTCGGCTACCAACATGGACTAAAGATTATATTTTTTCTGCATCTAAAACTTCAAGTAGCCACTATCCTGTATCATCTTACGTTTCTTTTAGTCGTCTTTCTCCCGCATATACATATTGCATTAGCCAGATCTTCGAGGAACAGGAGTCCTCTTCATTTCAGACAGCTGCACAAGATCCACGATGGCAAAAGGCGATGGAAGCTGAACTGAATGCACTTATCGAAAATCACACGTGGGACATTGTACCTTTACCAAAACATTGTAAGCCCATTGGATGCAAATGGGTCTACAAGATCAAATTCAAGGCCGATGGGTATATCGAACGCTATAAGGAACGTTTAGTGGCATAAGGTTTCGCTTAGAGAGAGGGTTTCGATTATCATGAAACATTCTCACCAGTTGCGAAAGAGGTGATTGTTCATTCTTTCTTCTCAATTGCAGCTGCACGTAATTAGTCTCTTCATCAGATGGATGTCAACATTGCTTTTCTTCATGGAAATCTTGATGAAGAAATTTACATGAATCTTCCACCAGGATTACGCAGATAGGGGGAGTCACATGTATGCCGTCTTCGCAAATCCCTGTGTAGTCTCAAGCAGGCTTCCAGATAATGGTATGCCAAATTTATGGATGCCCTGACAGCAGCAGGTTTTCATTACTCAAAACATGATTATGCCCTTTTCACATGGACTTCAGGTATTGCGTCCATTTACTTGCTAATTTATGTTGATGACATACTTATCATGGGAAACAGTGAGTCACACATTGAGAAATTTAAGAGGTATTTGCACTCTACATTTCATATCAAAGACTTAGGAGTTCCGAAGTAATTTCTTGGCATTGAAGTTGCACGTTTTGATAAAGGAATCAACCTCAATCAACGGAAGTTTGCATTATAAATTGTGTCTGAAGCAGGCCTATCAGGATGCAAACCTGATGTCATTCCCATAGAACAAAATGTCAAGATGACAACTCACGAATATGATTTAGGGACTTCTGCGTCTGTTGAAGATCAGCTGCCTGAAGACCCATCGAGATATTAGAGACTTGTTGGTAAGTTGATATACCTTACTATGACAAGACCTGACATATGCTATGTAGTTCAGCTATTAAGTCAATTCATGCATCAACCAAAACAATCTCATATGAATGTAGCATTAAAGGTAGTGAGGTATTTGAAAGGGTGCCCAGGACTCAGAATTTTCTTGTCTCGTGATTGTCGTGACCCTCTCGCGCGCGTATGCGATCTTCGAGGGCTAATGGGCCGTCCACTCTGTTGTTGGATGCGGACCTCTCCCAAGGCCCGTTACCCAAGTCGCAACGGCGGTATACGTGGTCGACCTTCTGTGCGGTCTGGTGACATGTGATGCATGTACGATTGGAAACCCTATCGAATAGTTGGGGGCATTCTATTCAATTTTGCGAAAACCAGAAAAACGGGATCGGGGACTTTGTTACGTCAACTGTCAAAGTTGACGCACTTTGGCACCTAAGTTGAATGATTTATCTAACTTGGGATTTCATACAGATGAGTGAGATACGAATCCTAAAACTAGGAGTTATGTAGATAGGAGTGATTATCCTAACAAACACGGTCGATAAAATGAGTGCGCAAATTAAGGATCCAAAATGTCACGCCCTGCGCCCCCGGGCACGAGCGCGCAACTCCCTACAAGCACCAACTCTCTCGAACATCCCGGGATTCACATATATCGAGAGATACGTAATATCGATAGCATGTGGAAGCGACAATATACAAACTCCTCCATACAATAATAAAGTGGACCAGGGTAACGAGAACACCAATAAATAAACATAACCTCCCGACTTGTTCATACAAAAGCACTAGCAGACTAAACCAACTGGTTGGTAGGGGCGATAGGACCAGTACGAAGGACGATCATCAACATCCCCAAAAAGAAACGGGGCATCGAGACCATCATCAAAATATATCAGACTAGAAAACGGAAGCGCCTAAGTCAAGCTACTGGAGTGTCAGTCTCTTCGGCATCCTCAGTAGGCTCGTACTCCGAGAAAGTCTATGAGAAAAGCTCCACTGTATCCTCCATCATCTCGTCAGCTGACTGCTCCACCAGGTCGTCCTCTCAATGACCTCGTTGGTGTCTTTCAAGGTTGGGGTCTTCTCGGGAATATTTCTCGAGCTAGCTACTGACCCCTCGGCTTTCACCGAATCCCGAGTGAGATGACACCAACTAGGGATTACCCCACGGGGTACTCCGGTAGGCTTCAGTGGTCCCGTAGTAACTTTTTCTACTCTCCGAAACTAAGCCTCGAATCTATGAGGCTTCTAGCTCTTTCCACCCTCATCGACCCAGACTATAGTACACTTCCTAACGTATATGGTTCCCTGTCCGTCCGGGAACTCCTCAAAATAAGCGGACATTTCTTTCCGGTCACCAAATCTGATGGGCAACATTCTCACGGTCTAGGAGATGAAAATGGGGTCCCACAACGGGGTGAGATTTACATCTCAGTAAGACAGGTCCTAACCCTAGGTTAAGCTGACCGTGCACTCAAACGAACACAATCACAAACAAAAATGCACAAGCAATCACATGAGATGTTCGATTGTCATTAAATAACATAAGGATACAAACAAGTGTCAAGCATGTAATCATGGCATCATATCACATCTATGGAATCAGGCACATATTACCAAGCCAGATCACACATTCCACCCTTCCATGCCTCCATTTGATTCACGCCCGAGTTTAGAAAGCCTCAGGCTCGGTCCGCGTAAATACGTCACAGACCATCTCATTGACAAACTCACGTAAACACATCAAGTTTTCAATTTCCTACCAGGCCTGTGTCGACACATCTCAAATTCCATCCCGCGTTTCAACGCATTAGGACATTGGTCATTCCAACCCCGCGTCTCAACGCATCAGGGTACCATTCAACACAAACCCTTTGCCTCCACGCCTCAGGGCATCAATCCACACAACCCTATGTCTCAATGCCTCAGAGTGTCGCAGGTTTCAAACATGCCAATCATTATTTAAATTTTCAACTTCATGATTGAATACAAACTTATGAAATGAGCAACACATCAATGGCATGCAAGGCAGTCAATCTCATTAGTCACAAGAGGCAATCCTTTCATGGCACAAGCATTCAACAAGTATTCAAGCAATCTATACCTCTCAAGGACGCACAAAGGATAATCATACTATAAACTCCCAAGAACCAATCTAATTCACACCCAATTCACCCAATCGAGTCCAATCCTCTTAGCCAAGGTTTAGAAACTTCTTACCTCAAGCTTAATTCAACAAAATTCTTCTTCCAAGCACTTCCATCACTCGGTCCCACAATTCCTGAAACAAGGCAGTCTCGTACCAATTGGAAATGAATCCAATTCATCAATTTTTCTTGCTTAATTCATCAATCCATGAAGCATAAACCTCAATGACATATTCATCGACATCCTAATACGTCTCAACGGTGAATTTGAGACTCAATTTCATCACCAACAACCCCCACAGATTCGATATACACAGAACCGAAATAGGGTATTTTCGGTTCTGTACCTATCTCAACTAATCAGCCCTTAAACTAACTTAAATCCTCAATTCATCCACTAATCTACTTGCTAACACGTAGTTCTAGGAATTGAAAAGCCTCACCGAAAATTTTAGCTCAAAGCGACGACGGAAAGTCCTCGAACGGCGTCGGTTTCTCCAAGTCCTCAACCGGTCAGTTTTTGTTCTTCAAACACAAGACCTATTTAGGGTAAAAAATCCATCAAATTTATCCAAAATATTTACCACAACTCAGTCTACATGTCCTTTAGATGTCTACAAAATTTGGTTGAAAAATTCAAAGGTTTCGGGATCCTACGGAGTCTAAACAATGGCTTACCTCCAGCTGCGACGGTTTCCGTCAACTTTTGAGAGAATGGCCGGTCGGAGCTCCTCGGTGGGTCAAATGCCGTGATTCCACTTGGAGGTTGTCGGCAAGAGGATGAGGAAGGAGCTGATGGTTGGCTCGAGCTTAGGTTGTGGCTAGAAGTGGCGCTCGACGACGGCGATGGCGGTGGCAGAACCTGGTCGGGCATGGAGCTCTCGGTGATGAAGGAGGAGGAAGAAGAAGAAGAAGAAGAAGGCTATGGAGAGAGAGAGAGTTTTCGACAGAATGAATGGGGTGAAGGCTGTATGCACACTTTTGAGGGTCAACCATGAAGAATGGTAGATTAAAAGTTGAACATTAAATGTCAATGCCTAATCCTTTGACACTTGTCTTCATGTCAATCAATGGCTCATCCAAGGGCTGTGATTTCTCTCAATTTTCGGCAGCCTTGGGGCGTTGTGAAAGATCAAAATGCCCTCATTAAATTATTAAGGCAAGGTTAAGGTTTGAGGGGCAAAATGGTAATTTTACCCTTGACGTCCAAATCGTTATTTTTCTAATTCCAATTCTCTTCGATGAGGCGGCGGCCAATCCAATTACAATGTTGGAATTCTTGATTGTCCATTTTCTAATTTCGAGACTCGTTTCTGATCCTTTCTCTGTCAGATGTGATTCCAGCCTATTCCGAACTGGTGAGCGACTTTTGCAGACGTTATGCATATCGACTCTGTGATCCATATCACACTTAGGGCTCGTCAATTCATGGCGACTTTGGTTGTCATGTAATTGCAAGGGTCTACTACAAGTTCCGACAGTCTCAATTGTCACTGTTCGATTTAGAAAATTTTTATAAATTATACATTGGTTAAGCGACATCACCCGCGTTTCAATCATATAACACTAGCAATGCATTCTTTAATCATTCTTAGATCGGCCTTTCATGGCTCTAAATGTCCCATCGACAATCCTTATGGTCAAAGTGCCATTTTCTATTCGAGTTCCCTAGGTCCACGTATCTTGTCTCGCGTTAGCCTTTCTCTTTTGGTCAGTGAACTCGAGATTGATCAGATCCGAGCGAGATACGACTGAAAGACATCATTAGATATGTTCTCATTAATAAGTCTCGAAATGACAGGAAAAATCAGAATGTTACACAAAATATGGGATAAATCACATGAAAGCAACGTGGCATCCCTAATAAGGTTCTATTAGCCTAGAGAAATGCCAATCAAGGCTCATGAATATTTTTGACGTGATTTGCCCTTGAGGGGTAAAATAGAAATTTTGAAGAGTTTTGGGACAATTTGCCCAATAAGGGTAAATTTATCATTTCAGATGAAATATGGAGTCAAAAGATGGTGAAAATATGATTAGTCACCATACCAATCCATTTCCTATTTTTCGAGAATTTTTTGATTTTTTTTGGAATTTTTAGGGTGATTTACTCTTTGAGGGGTAAAATCGTTATTTCAAAAAGTGATGGGAAGTGAAAATCCCAAACAGAAGGATTGGTTGACCTCCAGACCCAAATTCTAATTTTGAGCAATTTCCACGGCTTGATTGGAATAAGAAAGACGATTTTACCCTTTGAGGGGTAAAATCATCATTTTAGAAAAAAGGTACGAGATTCAAAAACCCAAGCATAACAATATATGGCCCAATCGACCCTAATTCTTATCTTTGCATTATCGATATATCTCGCTTACAAGGTTGAGGCGATTTACCCCTAAATGGTAGTATCGTCAATTCTCAAATGAATGGATAAGAAATCCCAAAAATAGGATCGACCAGTTGTCTATGATCGATCCTTAATTTTTCGAAATTTCTGGAGTGTCTAGGAATTTTTCACAATTTTCATACATTTTTTATGATTTTCTAACATTTTTTTTAGAATTTTCTAGGATTTTTTAGATTTTTTAATTATTTAAAAAATGAATTTCTAATTTTTATTAATAAAAAAAAATTCGGATCGGGTCGGAACCCAGCCCAGACCCGGACCCGTGTGACCCAGACGCCCAAAATGATGCCGTTTTGCATTTTTTTTATTTTTAGTTTATTTGGATTTAATCCATCAGTTTCTATTAAACCATGTGGCTAATCTACAGCCTTAGGATTGGCTTACTAAAACCTACGGCTCAGATCAATAGCCGACTATCTCTCAATCGTTCGATCTGATTACTTAGATCTATGGCCAAGATCGAATGACTTGGATAATCCTCAACCGTTCGATTAGATTTGTTATTTTTTGAAAATTCGATTTTTATTAACAGTTACAGAACTGATTGAACGACCATCAAACCAACATGTGGCACAACCTAGGCCGTTAGATCGACTAACAAATTCAAATTGAATTCTAACGGCTTTGCTGACTCGGCAAACTCGTGGACCTATCTAAAGACGACACCTAAGCCATTGACTCTTTCACTTGCCACGTCATCTTCGTCTTCAACCTCTCGGTGTAACCTAAATGGACGGCTACAAATCTTCGACGACGATCTAATGGTGAAACCTCGACGAAATCGCTCGAGACCGGCGCCAATCAACTCGTCTCATCGTCGTATACAACATATCATAGAATCATACGATTTCATTCACAGGATCAAGCACAATCAAGTTCGAACCAGTACATATATAACCATTCTAATCATACGATTCATGGAATTTTAACCTAATCCATCCACACAGGAGCATCATTCGATGCTCAGAATACTTACTCGAGCTCCAATTGAGCTCGCTCGGCCTAGATTGGGCTAGGCAAGAATGAACAGTTCTCGATCTATGTCGAGAAGTTTGGAGACTCAGATAGGGATTATTATGCAAAATCGAAACAAAAATGGGATGCGATCGTGGTCAGTAATGTTTGGGGAGTAAAATGCCCACATGAAATCGAAAAATGATGGCCGGATGTCTGATCCGCCATTGATGCACAAAAGAAAGCTTGAAGACTGGGCTCACCTGTTTTCATGGTTTCAGCTTGCACGGTCGACAGCGATTGCTTCCTCTCAATCCAGCCGACCTCCCGACGACCTTTAGGAGCATTGGTTAGGCTTGAAAGAGCCCAACCGATGCTCTATAAATTTGAGCTCAAACCTACGACAATGGTGATGGAAGGTGAGCTCTCTTCCTCTCTCTATTCTGTTTTCTTCGAGAAACAGAATGAACCAACCTCCTCTTCCCCCCAAGCCTGTTCAAGCTATTACCATCTTCGGATTTTGGCGTCGAACGGGGAGATGTATATCGGTTTAAATCGCACGTGAGGCTACGTGCCTTTAGGTCCAAATGGTGTCGGGGACGATGGGCATTCTGTCCAGATCCGTTTAGTTCTCCGGCTGGTCCTATTTAGTGCGAATTTGACCGGAATTTGAGCCAAGTTTGAGAAATATTGACTCTTGCAGATTTGCAGGTTTGACTGACCTCGCCAGAGCTCATCCGGCGACCATTTGTCTTGAGGCTGGTCATGATCGAAAGGTCTTAAGGTGAGGAACCAAATGCCCACTCAATTTCCTCCGATTATGGTCGATTGTCCAATCAATTGCTCGATCAAAATTTGCCTGGGAACTATTCATTCATGCAGGAGTCCTGAGGAAGACGAGGACATTGTAGCAGACCGATTTGACCGGTCTGACTGGTCTGAACTAGTTTCGACTTGGAATTTTCGAAATTAGCCCAAATTGGTGGGAAATTTTTGCAATGAAACCTCAGAATCAAACTTAGGACATGAATATTGTCTAAAAAAGTGATTTTGCCCAAAAGTTCACATCAATTTTTATAAAAATCTCAAATTTTTACTTCATTGCAAATTGAAAAATTGCGCAATTGAGGGCTCAAACGGTCAAATTTGACCAAACTATATATGCCAATCGACTTAGAATGATTAAATACATTGGGTAATGGCTTCAATTGACAAATGCAACCCTTGAATTGAAAATAAATTCAATTATGCCCAAATTCAAGGACCAAATTGCAACAAAGTATACAATTTTGCTCAATTCATGCAATTGAACAATTTGTGCAAATAATTAGGCTAAATTGCAATGAAAGACAATTAGATTGAATATCAAGACCCTACAAATTCCAAAATTACAAATTAAAAGACTCAATTGACATTTTTTACCAAATTTAATCATACGTGTAACAAAGGAACACATAAAATAGAACTTGAATTTGGTCTTTTTATGAGGTCAAAAATATAATAAAATTAATAGAAAAATATTGACTATTTTTCCATATTTTTGTGATCTCAAATGCTATTTTTCTTGAATTTTCATGTGTTTTCCTATTTTTCGAAAATATTAAAAATATGAAAAATTAAAAAATTATTTTTTGTTCAAAAATGGTTCCTTACGCTTGGCCAAGGCTACCAAAGTTGATTTTATAATTTTTTTTAAATTTTTTATGAATTTTTTTGTGAATTTTTCAAAAATAAACTTAAAAAAACTAATCGAGAATTATGTGTCAACAGCTGCCCCTCTTTGAGAGTAATCTCGTGAGAGGATTCACTCAAAAATAGGTGGCACTTGAGTCCAGACTGACTCGACTAGGAAAAGAAAAACGAATCCTGACATTTAATCTTTCTTGTCCTACTGGTGAACGTTCTACTCTTTCTATCTTTGCTAATGTAAGAGAGAGATGGAGTAGAGATACTCACCTATTGCTCACTTGCTTGATGCTCGTGTGGCCTGCGTGGTGTATGACAGATTCAAGTGGGTACCTAGGGACTCGTCTCTTGAGTATCTTAGGGCAGATAAGTTCTAGCCTGTATGGTATGCCAAACCAAAATGTGATTCCTATCTGACAGGAACCTATGGATGATGCACCCGTTCTTTAGGGATTGTCAAAGGTTTTGATCTATATGGTGTATCAGATCATGAATAGGACTCCTTTCTATCAGGAACCTATAGGGGCACACCCGTTCTTTAGGATTTGTTGGAGATTAGGTTTTCCATCCACTAGGGACCTAAAGGTGACGCACCCATTCTTTAGGGTTTATTGGATACTAGGCTTCCCATCCACTAGGTACCTAAAGATGAACCTATTTCTTAGGGTTTGTCGAAGACTCGGCTGATCCTACACCTTGAGGAATCAACAAGGGTCTATACGCATGAGGTATACCTAATTCTTAGGTTTTACCAAAGAAGCTATTCTGGGGTTTTAGGGTTTCCTAGAGCCTTATAGAAAGTTGGTTCTAAAGATTGTCTTCTCGACATGCAAGGCACCATTCTAGGGTTTGGGGACTCCAAGTATCCCGCATAAAGCTCAAACCTACAAAAACTTTTGTTAACAAGATTCTTTCGGGATTTAGGGGTTACCTGAAATCTCTTAGAAAGATAAACTTAGAGATTGTCCTTTCGACAAATGGTGTGCCATCCTGGGATTTGGGGACTCCAAGTATCCTGTAGAAAACTCAAACCTGCAAAAAATTTTACTAACAAGATTCTTCTGGAATTTAGGGGTTACCGTAAATCTCTCAGAAAGATAATCTCAGATATTGTCCTTTCGACAAATGAGATGCCATTGTGGAACTTGGGGATTCCAAGGATTCTATAGAAAGCTCAAACTTGCAAAAATTTTTGTTAACAAGATTCTTCTGGGATTTAGGGGTTGCCTGAAATCTCTCAGAAAGATAATCTCAGAGATTGTTCTTTCGACAAATGAAGTGCCATTCTGGGACTTGGAGGCTCCAAGGATCCTGCAGAAAGCTCAAACATGCAAAAATCTCACATAAAAGACGACCTTGATGCTCTTTCTTGTTGAGCAAGGTATTCTTCTTTAACTTGGGGCTGCCATGAGTCTCATATAAGCTTAATGTGAAAGCTCATTCCTCATTAAAGAGATATCCGTTACCTCGGGACAATGATAGTTATAATGCAAGGAAAGTTTTACTATAACCTATGCAATCATGCAACATGACTTATGATGTTGGAGGTTATCCAAGACATCTTGAAGAATGCAAAGGTGATCAGAATTCCCTGTAAGAAAAATCCTGGATCAAACACTTTGAAGTTTCCAACAAAGCTCACTTTTAAGCATTCTATTGGAATGTCTTCATCAAGGAGGGTTTCTCTCTAATCCTTCGACTTCGACTTTTTACGAAGAAAGCACTCGGATCTCCTAATAATCTGCACATGGGTTTCGGCGCTATTCACAGTGCATACACTCCGATCAATCGAGAGGTCTTTACGGGACCGTAACGTTGGGCTTGGACATAGTTTCCAAGGAAGACTTATTCTTCGAGTCAGGCCTTTTGAAAGAAAGCTTCTTCATCTACTCTGGGTTTGCAAGTCAAGAACCCTGCAAAATAAAAAAGAAATAATCTTGCTTGTACCTCTTCGAGCTATGGTACACATTGACTTAGGCGTCTTAGTCATAAAAGACCGCAAAGGGGTTGTAATGTCGGTAGGATTGGAGACCGAAAAAGGCTTGTTTTTGGTCCAGAATCGCGAAGGGTTTAATATTGGTGATCACTGTTGATCAATCTTCTGTTTTGTCTCTAGTCGACGACTCTTTAAAGAACATCTTTAGTTTTCTTGAGAATAGGTTTAATCTTTGAAAGACCTTATGTATCTTTTAGCGGTTGGCTATGATTCCATTCGAGGGGTAGCCTTTTGCTGCACAGTTTCTGAGGATTCTTCTCTACTTCAGAAGTTGTTGGTGGTGGAAGCATCCAGTAATCCCTTGGTGTCCCAAAATCGATTTTATGACTTTCAGCATTTCGGTGAGGGTTAGTCCTGCTCTTTGTCGTTCTTTTTTTGTCTCTCTTTTAGCTCATAGAGATTCACCTTTTTTTCTTTTGATCTCGCCTTTTCCTTTTCTTTTTCTAGGAACTAGGATTTTTATGATCATGTAAGGTAAGTGACTTGAGTCTCATCCTTATTTGAACATTTTGCTTTGAAAATTTCATGTAGCTCCTACTTTTTGAACTTCTCTGTCTGCGAGTGTCTTTGTCACCTTCGTCTTGGCACTGTGCAATGATCACCAATGAGGGTACATGAAATGAATATGTAGGCTCAAATTGGCTATGCAATGGGTATAAGTGTAAATGATAGAGAAATGAACGTCTCTTCGTCATCCTATGACGTCTAGATCAATGCATATCAACACACGAAGATTGATGTTAGTTCGAGCAAAAAGATTTCTAACCATTTACGTTTCCAAACTGTTGGACTACTTCTATACGACCCCAATGTAGGGTGGCTCTTGACAGGGTTAACGAATGAAAACCACCGCTCAAAGGGCTTATCAATGATCACCTGTATTGTTTATGGGAAGAATGAATGCCTCCGTCATTCCAATCCATGTAATTGATGCGAATGGCTCTTACATCCCCAGGTTCAGGCTCTTCTATCCTTACACTCCTTTCATCTCTCTGGTGTGTAGAGGACGTGTTTGGATTAGGTTTGCCTCTTATCAAAAAAACATCCTTGCAAGATAGCTTAAACAACTCTGTTTCGGAAAAATCATTTTGTTTCTCTCAAAACATTTCACCTCACAGTGAATTAATAACGCACCATGTGTGCTTCAGCCATGTTTGGATAACCTCTAACCCTAATATGTGTGTAACAAGTGCTGGAAATTTTTCTTTGGAAGCATGGTTTATTCCTAAGTTCGACCACATGCATGTTCATCTTTGGTTTTTCATTTCTTACAAGAAAGTGAGAAATTTTAGAGTATTTCTCCATTGCTGCCTTTTGTCTTCATCGGACATCCTTATATGAAGAGAAAAGAAATTCAAATGAGTGGAATATATTTTAATACTCGATGGAACAGGTACATGTCACCTGGTTATATACGTCAAGGGGCTATTCTGTTGTTAGTCTCGCTTGAACAAGCTTGATTCTGAGAAATTTTACGATATTTCTCTATTGCTGCCTTTTGTCTTCGTCGGACTATTCTGTTCTTGGTATGGCTTGAATAGGCTTGATCTTGAGACCACGTCATGGAATCCTACAAAACATAACACATGCCATGTATGCATGGATGCATGATGTGCCTGTGTAATGACTGCTAAGGCGGTTCGAATCGTTTCGAAGAAAATCAAGTGACCACCATCTGATTTCATTTCGAGGATGATACTTCTTCACAGCATCTGAGTTTATAGGATATTCCAATTCTTCTCCTTTAGAATTTACAAGAATTAATGCCCCTCATACAAGGATTTTCTTGAAAACATAAGGGCCTTTATAATTCTAGTTAAACTTGCCTTCCGGATGAGCAGCGTTTGGCAAAGCCTTTCTTATCAACAAGTCATCTTCCTTGAAACTTCTGGGTTTGACTTTCCGGTTAAACGACTTGGCCACCCTCTTCTGGTAGCTTTGGCCATGACAAATCGCTCTAAGATGCTTCTCGTCTATCAAATTTAGTTGTTCATATCTGTGTTTGACCTACTCTGCCTTAGAGAGTTTAACTTCTGACAATATTCTCAAAGACGGAACTTCAATCTCTACAGGCAGGACAACCTCTATCCCATATACCAGTGCATAAGGAGTTGCCCCAGTTGAGGTCCTGATCGAAGTTCGATACACCATTAAGGCGAAGGGTAGCCTCTCATGCTAATCCCTGTGGTTCTCGGCAGTTTTAGCCAAGATCTTTTTGATGTTCTTATTTGCCGCTTCTATTGCTCCATTCATTTGTGGGCGGTAAGGGGAAGAATTAAGATGCTGGATGCCAAGATGATCTAGTAGATCATCGACAATCTTGTTGTTTAAATTAGACCCATTGTCTATGATGATCGCCCGACGGGTACCATTTCAAGAGATTATATCCTTTTTGATAAATCTTGCCATACTCTTTGCCGTGACATTTGTGTAAGAACTGGCCTCTATCCACTTCGTGAAGTAATCAATTGCAACTAGAATGAAGCGATGACCATTTGAAGCCGCTGGATTGATAGGCCCTATCATATCTATTCCTCACATAAAGAAAGGCTAAACTTCAGACATTTGATGCAGTTCGTTTGGGGGCGCATTAATCTTATCGCCATATACTTGACATTGGTGGCATGACCTGACGTGTTGATTATAGTCTGATTCGATGGTCATCCAATAATAATCAAGCCTCATGATCTTCTTCGCGAGGAGATTGCCATTCATGTGTGGCCCGCATATACCTTCATGGATTTCTCTCATGAGAGTATTTGCTTATTTAGCATCTACGCACCTTAACAAAGTAGAATCGAAAGATCATTTTTACAAGGTTTGTCTACTGAGAAAGAATTTACGAGCCGTCTTGGCTATATATCTTCGATCTCCTGCTTGACATCCATCGGGAAATTCTCTCATCAAGAGGCAATTCTTGATATTGTGGTACCATGGCTCTTCGTCGAACCCGTCATTGATCAACATACAATAAGCTAGTTTTCTGATCATGCTGATCCTTAGTGGCTCTATTTCCAATCTATCAGTTATTTGCAACATGGAGGCTAGTGTGGCCAGCGCATTTGCGAATTGGTTCTGCGCTCTTGACATGTATTCAAATGACACTTCTTCGAATTTAAGCGTCAACTCTTCCAGGTATTCATGATAAGGGACGAGCTTTGCGTCCTTTATTTTCCACTCCCCCTGTGTTTGAAAGATGATGAGCATAGAATCTCCATAAACCTGCAACTTAGGTACTTCCATGGAGATGACCAATTGTAGGCTTAGAATACATGCTTCGTATTCTGAAATATTGTTGGTGTAAGGAAAAGTTAGTTTTGCAGCAACATGATAGTGTTGACCATCAGGGGATATTAGTACTGCCCTTATGCCAGCTCCCGACAGATTAACAACACCATCAAAGTACATGACCCATTTGTCTTCTGTGAGGTTTAAAACTTGATCTTCTACCTTCGTATGTTCAAAAGATGTGCAATTTTGGGCGTTCTCTGTCAACATATCAGCTATAGCTCTTCCCTTCACGGACTTTTATGGAGAGCTTTTGATATCAAATTCAGACAACATTACTTGCCATTTTGCCAATGTCCCTATCAAAGCGGGCTTTCCCAAGAGATATTTGATAGGGTCATTTTCTGTCACCAGATGAATGTAGTGGTGTATGGTATATTGCCTCAATCTGCGAAGTACCCACACTGCTGCTACACAAGCCCTCTCAACAGGCACATAATTTACTTCAAATGAAGTGAATTTCTTACTCAGATAGTAGATGACTCTTTCTTTACCATCCATAGGGCTTGTTTGAGCAAGTAAGTCTCCCAAAAACTCTTGATGTATAGTCAAATACAAGGTCAAGGGGTGACTTGGGATTGGTGGCATAAGTACTGGTGGAGTGGCTAGATAAGTTTTGATCTTCTAGAATGCTTGATTGCATTCTGCATCCCATGTCACTTTCATGCCCTTCTTGAGCAGTTTGAAAGTTGGTTTAGCCACGTCCGATAACTGACTGATAAATATAGTGATGTAGTTTAATCTCTCAAGAAGACTCCTTACTTCTTTTACTATTGAAGGAATTGCTAGATCACAAATGGCTTGGATTTTAGAAGGGGTCAATTTCAATGCCCCTGTTATTGACCATGAATCCAAGAAGTTTCCCTGATTTCGCCCCAAACACACATTTGTTAGGGTTCAAGCTCAACTTGTATTTTCGGAGTCGCCAGTCTGTCGTTACCGTCTCGCGCGCGGACGCGAACTCCGAGGGCTAGTGGGTTGTTCGCTCTCTTGTCGGACGCGGACCTCTCCTAAGGCCTGTTACCCAAGTTGCAACGGTGGTATACATGGTAGACATTCTATGCGATTTGGTGACATGTGATACGTGTACAAACTAGGAAGTCGCCACCAATCGTTCTGTGGAGGGTACGATTGGAAACCCTATCGAATAGTTGTGAGCATTCTATTCAATTCTGCTAAAACTAGAGAAATGAGATCGGGGACTTTGTTAAGTCAACTGTCAAAGTTGACGCCCTTTCGATACCTAACTTGAATGATTTATCTAACTTGAGATTTCATATAGATGAGTGAGATACGAACCCTAAAACTAGGAGTTCACGCAGATTGGAGTGACTATCCTAACAAATACAGTCGATAAAATGAATGTGCAAATCAAGGATCCAAAACATGCGGATAAATCACATGAAAGTAACGTGGTATCCCTAATAATGCTTTATTAGTCTAGAGAAATGTCAATCAAGGCTCAAGGATATTTTTGACGTGATTTGCCCTTGAAGGGCAAAATCGTAATTTTGAAGAGTTTTGGGATAATTTGCCCAAAAAGGGTAAATTTGCCATTTCAGAAAGTGATGAGAAGTGAAAATCTCAAACAGAAGGATTGGTCGACCTCTAGACCCAAATCCTAATTTTGAGCAATTTCCACGGCTTGATTGGAATAAGAAAGACGATTTATCCTTTGAGGGGTAAAATCGTCATTTCAAAAAAGGGTACGAGATTCAAAAATCTAAGCATAAGAATTGGTCACCCAACCGACCCTAATTCTTATTTTGGCATTATCAACTTATCTCGCTTACATGGCAGAGGCGATTTACCTCTAAATGGTAGTATCGTCAATTCTCAGATGAATGGATAAGAAATCTCAAAAATAGGATCGATCGATTGTCTGTGATTGATTCTCAATTTTTGGGATTTTCTGGAGTGTCTAGGAATTTTCCACAGTTTTCCTACATTTTTTGAGGGGATTTTCTAGGATTTTCTAACATTTCTTTTAGAATTTTCTAGGAATTTTTTTGATTTTTTTATTATTTTAAAAAATAATTTTTGAATTTTTATTAATAAAAAAATAATTTGGATCGGATCGACCCGATCCATTCGGGTCGGAACCCAGCCCAAACCCAGACCCATGCGACCCAGACGCCCAAAACGACACTGTTTTGCATTTTTTTATTTTTGGTTTATTCGGATTTAATCCGACGGTTCCTATTGAATCATGTGGCTAATCCACAGCCTTAGGATCGGCTTACTAAAACCTACGGCTCAGATCAACAGCCGACTATCTATTAGGCGTTCTATCTGATTACTTAGATCTACAGCCAAGATCGAACGACTTGGCTAATTCTCGATCGTTCGATCAGATTTATTATTTTTCGAAAATTCGATTTTTATTAACAATTACATAACTGATCGAACGGTCATCAAACTAACACGTGGCACAACCTAGGCCGTTAGATCGACTAACAAATTCAAATCGAATTCTAACGGCTTTTTTGATTCGGCAAACACGTGGACTTATCCTAAGACGACACCTAAGCCTTTGACTATTTGACTAGCCATGTCATCTTCGTCTTCAACCTCTCGGTGTAACCTAAATGGACGGCTATGAATCTCCGACGATGATCCAATGGTGAAACCTCGACGAAATCGCTCGAGACCGACACCAATCAACTCGTCTCATCGTCGTACACAATATATCGTAGAATCAAACGATTTCATTCAGTGGATCAAGCACAATCAAGTTTGAACCAGTACATGTATAACCATTCCAATCTTACGATTCATGGCATTTTAAGCTAATTCGTCTACACCGGAGCATCATTCGATGTTCAGAAGACTTACCTCGAGCTCCGATTGAGCTCGCTCGGCCTAGATTGGGTTAGGCAAGAATGAACAGTTCTCGGTCTATGGCGAGAAGTTTGGAGACTCATACAGGGATTATTATGCAAAATCGAGACAAAAATGGGACGTGATCGTAGTCAGTAATGTTTGGGGAGTAAAACGCCCACATGAAATCGAAGAATGATGGTCGGATGCCTGATTCACCATTGATGCACAGTAAGAAAGCTTGAAGACTAAGCTCACCTGTTTGCATGGTTTCAGCTTGCGTGGTTGACGGCGATTGCTTCCTCTCAGTCCAGCCGACCTCCCGACAACCTTTAGAAGCTTTGGTTAGGCTTGAAAGAGGCCAACCGATGCTCTGTAAATTTGAGCTCAAACCTTCGACAATGGCGATGGAAGGTGAGCTCTCTTCCTCTCTCTCCTCTCTCTCTCTATTCTGTTTGCTTCGGGAAACAGAATGAGCCAACCTCCTCTTCCCCCCAAGCCTGTTCAAGCTATATACCATCTTCGGATTTTGGCACTGTCACGCCCTGCGCCCTGGGCACGAGCACGTGACTTCCTGCAAGCAAACCATATAATCTCTAGCAGTCCCAAGATCCCCAAATAAGACGAGAGAGGTAGAATGTACAAGCACGCGGAAGCGATAAGTAAACAACTCCTCCGTACACGATATAAATTAAGTGGGACTTGGATAGCATAAGTGTTGTTATACATAATGACCATCGGTTCATATAGATAAGGAACTACTAGGATCCGCAAAAAAAAAAAAAAACAAAAACAAAAACAAAAAATAGGCACTTGGGTAGTACACAAAAGAGTCCCTCACAACATCAAAAAGAGATAGGGTCGGGTCGCCTCCAAAAGCTCAAGCCAACTAAATGGAATCCTAAGATGCACTGTTGGAATCCTTGGTTTCCCCAACATACTCCGTCGGCTCATACTCGGAGAAGGTCTTTGATAGAACCTCAATGGTATCCTCCATGATCTCCTCGTGGGATGGTACCTCGAGATCCTTTTCGGTCGCCTCTAGGAAAATGACCTCATTCTCCTCCACGGTAAAATCCATCGTCGGGGTCTTCTCTAGCCTGTTCCTAGAGCCAACTATAGACCCCTCTGGCAGCTCCTACTCCCTAGCGGTCTGGCATCAATCAGGGATAACTCCTTGGGGTACCTCGTGGAGCTTCAACGGCCCAATCAACTCATCTCCGATCTTCTTAAACCACGCCTCGAACCTCTGAGGCTTCCAGTCCTGACTATCGTCATCAACCCATACAACCGTACACTTCCTCACATAAATGTTCTCCTGACTATCCGGAAACTCGTCAAAATATGCCGTCATCTCCTTGGGATCCTCAAAACGAATAGGCCACATACCTAAGGCCTAGGATCTGTAAAAAATAAGGGTCCCCAAAGGGGTGAGATAC
The DNA here is from genome assembly GCA_028455895.1 of Rhodomyrtus tomentosa. NCBI lineage: Eukaryota > Viridiplantae > Streptophyta > Magnoliopsida > Myrtales > Myrtaceae > Rhodomyrtus > Rhodomyrtus tomentosa. The sequence continues at coordinate 37,156,538 of JAPCWY010000003.1, read as the reverse complement.
ACATCTTAGTAAAAGAGTCCTAACCCTAGGTTAGGCTGACCGTCCACTCAAGTAGTCGTCTATCCCAAAATTTCAAACTCATAATCATACAGGCACATACAAATAAAGAAAGTGACACACAGATGATGGGCATGCAACTATGACACCATGTCACACTCAGATGATCATGCACTCCTCATCTTGCCATTTCACCACAACCACCTCTTTCTGCCTGCCTCATTCTCCAGCCCGCGATTAGATCGCATCGGGCTCGGTCCGCATAAACGCATCAGACCGTCATTGGCAACCCGCGTAAATGCATCAGGTTCCAATGAATCTTCAAGCTAATATCAACACTTCATATCTCCGTCCCGCGATTAGATCGCATCAGGACAGTGGCCATCTCAATCCCGCGATTAAATTGCATCAGGGCGCCACACAATCTCAATTTGACCCCGCGATTAGATCGCATTAGGGTATCCACCTCCGCCCCGTGTCTCATTCGCCTCAGGGTCTCGTCATGTCATATTCATGTCATGCTTCTCAATTCAATTTACAGATAAAACAACAGGCGCAACTCATGCATAATTTGAATACTCATGGCATGCAGGACAATTAATGACATTCAACATGGCATATGATTTAAACACAAGCAATATCACACATAGACCTCCTATAACCACTTAGGATATAATAAGAGTTATCCCTTTGGAAGATTCTCATCAATCGATCAATTTAATCCTTGAATCATCCAATTGAGTCCAATCTTCCTATCCTAAGTTTAGGATTCCCTTACCTTGCGTTTGACACCACAATAATTCTCCTCTTAAGCCATCACCAATTCAGTTCCAACGTCGAATTCACCACGCAACCTAGAATTTCCAATCAATTCATCAATTTTCTTTGCCCAATTCAACTATCCATGAATCACAAACCTCCATAACACAACTCTCATCATCTTAACATATTTTAAACATCAACTTGGGACTCAAAATCATTTTTTCTTCACTCCAACAGAATCGGTCTTGCACAGAACCAAATCGGTTCATTTCGGTTCTGTGCAAACCGTGTACAATCCATCCCAAATCAATTTAAAATCCATCATCCACTCACTATCCTACCTCTTAACATGTCTATCTAGGGGTTTATGAGGCTCACCATGAGTTTGGAGTCGAATCGTTGCCGGAAACCCGTCGAAAGTCGTCGGTTCCTCCAAAGTCAGTACCGGCAGTTTTCTATCCAAGTTCACAAGATCGATTTGAGATCAAAAATTCTTCAAATCACTCCCAACTTTTTATCACAGATTTCTATACATGTTTCTTAGACCTCCATAAAATTTGACCTCAAAACTCCAACATTTCGGCCTTCAAAAGGGTTAGAAACTGAACCTACCTCAGATTGGGTCAGATTTTGTCGGCTTCCGAGAAAACTCTTGGATGGAGCTCCTCGGTAGTCCAAATGTCATGCTTCCACTTCGAAGAGGTCGGCAAGACGTAGGGCTAAGTTGGTGTGGTTGGACGGTGTCCAAGTGGTGGCCGGAAGTGAGCGTCGGAAAGGCCGAATAGCAGTTCTAGAAATCGATCGACGACGTAGAGAAGAAAGAAGATGAAGATGAAGATTTTCGGTGGTGATGAGGTGTATGGCCAGTTATAGTGAGCTGAAGAGAGAGAGAGAGAAAATGCTATATATTCAAGGCTCAAGTCAATGGTTGAATGGTAGGTATGAAAGAGTGGATTTGACCACTCTTTAAGCCATCTCTTAACACTTGTCCACTTGTCATTCTAATTCAATCCAATGGCTCATATTCCTTTAAATTTTCGGTGGCCTTGGGGTGGATTTAATGACCAAATTGCCCTCCTTCAAATGCATGGACAAGGCTTTAAGCTTGAGGGGCAAAAGGGTAATTTCACCCTCGACGTCCATAACGTCGTTTTTCTCGCTCCAATAATCTTCGATAGGGCAACGACCAATCCAATTGTGATGTTGGAATTCTTGATTCTCCACTTTCAAGTTTCAGGACTCATTTCTACTGGTTTTCGCTATCAAACATGATCCCAGCCTATCTCGAACCGACAGGCAGCTTTTGCGGACTTTACACGTATCGACCTTGTGATTCTCATCACATTTAGGGCTCATCAATTCGTGGCGGCTTTGGTTGTCATGTAATTATGAGGGTCTATCACTAGTTCCTATGGTCTCGATCTTCACTATTCGATTTAGAAAAATTTTGCAAATCATACACTGGTTAAGCGACATTACCCGCGCTCCAATCGTATGACGCTCGCAGGGCATTCCTTAATCGTTCTTAGATTGGCCTTTTGTGCCTCTAAATATCTTCTCGACAATCCTTATGGTCAAAGCGTCATTTTTTATCCGAGTTACCTAGGTCCATGTACCTCGTCTCGCGTTAGCCTTTCCCTTTTGATCAACGCACTCGAATTGATCAGATTCGAGCGAGATATGACTGAAATACATCTCTAGATTCATTTCTCATTAATGAGTTTGAAATTGACTGGAAATCAGAATGTCACAGGCACCGAACGGGGAGGTGTATGTCGGCTTAAATCGCACGTGAGGTCACGTGCCTGTAGGTCCAAACTATGTCGGGGACGATGGGCATTCCATCTAGATCTGTTTAGTTTTTCGGCTAGTCCTATTAGTGTGAATTTGACACGAATTTGAGCCAAGTTTGAGAAATGTTGACTCTTGTAGATTTACAGGTTTCACTAACCTTGCCGGAGCTCGTCCAACGACCATTTGTCTTGATGCTGGTCTTGATCCAAAGGTCTTGAGGTGAGGAACAAAACGCCCACCTAATCTTGTCCTATTATGGCCAATTGTCTAGTCGATTGCTCGATCAAAATTCGCATGGGAACTGTTCATTCGCATAGGAGTCTTGAGGAAGACGATGACACTGTAGCGGACCGGTTCGACTAGTCTGACCGGGCGGTCTGACCGGTCTAAATCCGTTTCGACTTGAAATTTTCGAAATTAGCCCAAATTGGTGGGAAATGTTTGTAATTAAACCTCAAAATCAAACTTAGGACATGAATATTGTCTAAAAAAGTGATTTTGCTGAAAAGTTCACATCAATTTCTATAAAAGCCATAAATTTTTACTTAATTGCAAATCGAAAAATTGCACAATTGAGGGCTCAAACGGTCAAATTGGACCAAATCACCTATGCCAATCGACTTAGAATGATGAAATACATTGGGCAGTGACTTCAATTGGCAAAGGCAGCCCTTGAATTGAAAGTAATTTCAATTATACTCAAATTCAAGGACTAAATTGCAATAAAGTATGCAATTTTACCCAATTCATGCAATTGAACAATTTGTGCAAATAATTAGACTAAATTACAATGAAAGAAAATTAGATTGAATATTAAGACCCTAAAAATGCCAAAATTACAAATTAAAAGACTCAATTGACTTTTTTTACCAAATTCAATCATACGTGTAGCAAAGGAACACATAAAATTGAACTTGAATTTGGACTTTTTATGGGATCAAAAATACAAGGGAATTAAAATAAAAATATTGACTATTTTTTCATATTTTTTTTTATCTCAAATGCTATTTTTCTTGAATTTTCATGTGTTTTCCTATTTTTCGAAAATATTAAAAATACAAAAAATAAAGAAAATTATTTTTTATTCAAAAATGGTTTCTTAAGCTTGGACAAGGCTACCAAAGTTGATTTTATAATTTTTTTAAACTTTTTTATGAATTATTTTGTGATTTTTTTAAAAAATAAACTGAAAAAAGACTAATCGAGAATCAGGTGTCAACAGTGACTGCAACATGAAAAAGACAGCTTTCTGTGACAATGATTATGCGACTTGTCCAATGACAAGAAGATCTATTACTGGTTTCTGCGTAAAATTGGGAGAATCCCTAATTTCATGGAAAACTAAGAAGTAAGCAACGGTATCTTTGTCATTTGCAGAAGCGAAATATCGCGCCATGGCAAAAATTGTTTGTGAGATAATATGGTTACGAGGTTTATTCTCTGATCTCGAGGTACATATGGAGGGACCAACTGAATTTTTTTGTGATAATGATGCAGCACTCAAGTTAGCAGCAAACCCAGTTTCCCATGGAAGAACAAAGCACATTGAAATTGATTGTCATTTTACTCGAGATAAAATTCAAGGAGTTTTAGTCACTAGAGGGATTGGGACTATAGAACAACCAGCAGATATTTTCACCAATCCATTGTGTCAAAGGCAGCATGCATATCTCTTAAGCAAGCTTGGCGTCCTAGACATATATAGGCCGTCAGCTTGAAGGAGAGTGTTGGAGATCTCGATATTAGCAGAAACATCATATTGTGATCTTCTTGATTGAAGAATATATTCAGAAACAAAGATTGCATCTGATTGATTAGTAATTGATTTCATACATAGTTTTTTCTTTTATTTTTGACTTGTCAATATTATATAAACACAAGTGTGTAGATGTAACAGACATGAAAGAATAATACATCTTCTTTCTTCCCTTTACTTACGTTGTTTTTCAGTCCTTGTGGTTTCCTTTCATTTTCTCTCAATGATTTCAGTCACTATCAAATTGTTGAGTCAGCATTGGCTACTCATACATGGTTCTACTTGTGCAAGTGTTTAGATAGAAATAATACTTTTGATCCCCTACTTTTAGCGATGTTCAATATCAGTCCTTTTCTTTTGGCTCAGTGACGGAAGACGTGATAGTATTCTTCAACAGCTCATCAAGCACCTTCGATGCAAAAAAAAAAAAAAAAACTACTCATATGGTAATTCTTGAAATAGTTGTCTTATGTTCTGATTCTTCTCATATGTAATTATTCATATTTTCTGAATACACGCATGAGAATTGCTAAACAGAGAATTTTTATTATCGGAATATTACCATTATCCGCATATAAATTTAAAGAAAGAAGCATATTTTTTTTTTTAACTCTCCCAACAACCCCCGTTGCAAGGCTTGGCATATTTTAGATAGCATATACAATATATGCTTTCGTAGAGTACTATTTTCTCTCTCCCCAAAACTTTATTTTCCCGTGAAAATGAAAATAGTTCTTGAAATTCTGAGAAATTATTGGGAAAAAAAACGCGACTAACGCTAAACTTGGTTATTAAAAAAAGAGATTTTTAAAATTATGTGAACACATGTGAATGTAATCATGGAATGCACTGGTTACTTTGAAATCTCTACGTACGGTTGACCTCCCCCCCCCCCACCCCCCAAAAAAAAAAAAAAAAAAAAATAAAAAATAAAAAAATGGAGCATCACAAGACATATGAACTCTTAACGCCCTAGTCCTAACTCCTAAGCTTTGTATGGTTAGGAAAGGAATAACCCCGCGTCTAACTTAACAAGAAGATAAAGATGCAGGGGTTGAGGATTTGAAGGTACTTCATGCCTATCGAGTAGTTGTGTTGGCCTCCTTTGTTTTCTGACAAATGAATTATTAAAAAAAATTTAATTTTGAAATTAATTTCTTCTATAGGTTACAGAAAAAAAAATATTTTCACTGTTACAGATACAATAGCATTTTTATTAAGTAATTATTTCAAGCTTAGATAAGGGACCTTTTTAGGAAAATATGTTGTAAATTATTTTTTTTCGTGAAATAAATAGAGCTTAATTCTAGATTTTTTGTACAACATATATGCGGTACTATGTTTTTATTGTTCTGTAGCTCCAATCCTCTTTTCTTTTCTTTTTAACTTTTTTTAATTTTTTTTGGGGTTTAACTTATTTTTAAGTTTACGACTAACCACTAGGGATTTGCCCCAATGGCCATTCTTCTCACTTGAGGAGGGGAAGGTAGGGAGTTCGAATCCCCACCTTTTGGGGTAAGTTGGGGTGGGGACGCGTCAGGAAAGAGCGGGTTTCACAACACTTAGCTCACATAGTAGTGAGCCAGCGAAAAATTTTGATACTAAAGTGAGTGCCACACACAAATTTTGGCACTTATGCTGTATTTCCGCCCTTAATTTTCAAACTTGCAAATTGAATGCCACTTCCTTTATTAGCACGACTTCTTGTGCAGGATATGTACATATTAGTGTTTTCGAAAGTTATTGCTTGAGTGCGTAAATCGTAGATTGTCTTCTTTGTTTGTTATGATGGGATCAAATGTAATAGGTATTTTTTCGTATTAATTTATCTAGCTTAGGACAATTACATTATGCTATATTCTTTCTATTTAGGAGTTTTATATTTCAGGAACAAGATTAATCGTGATTTCGTCAATATCTTGAATCTGTTAACTTTTCTATCTTTCTCCTTATTTTTTTCTTGTGTTTTAGGCTCTTTTTGGCGATGGTCAAAATTCACATATGACATCAAAAAATAGCTTGCCAAAATGACAATTGTCATTACATATTGCAAAAAATGCTTAATCTCTCAAATTGTTCTACCCTGTTAAGTATCTTCCAAATAAGCTAATATCCTTGTTTTGAGGTATTAAGAAGACTAGTGACCCTCTTCCTTTTACCGTTTTATCCTCAACTGGTTACTTTTTCCCAGTGCTTTACTTTCCTATTAATCATCCTGACATATTAGTATTTGGCCTCACAAGCCAAGTAGTATTTATAAGAAGAATTCAATTACGTAATCTTTAAATAGCTCTAAGCATACATGTTGCTTATCCAACAATGACAGGAAACTTTTTTCACACCATAAGCGCAGCTTATTGAGCCCAATTTCTTGCGTATGGTATTTTTTTATCGGTATTTTCCGATTTAATTATTTATTTGAGTCACAGATGTAGCTTCTTTGCTTTTCATGAGCAAATAATTACCATGATAACAATTGGGATCACATGAAATACATATTTGTTTGTAGAAATTTATTTTGTATTAATTTATAAAAGTTATGACTGTCGCGACCCTCTCCAGGTGCAGAGAGGGTTAATGGACCATCCAACGTCTAGTCGGACGCAAGTCTCTCCCAAGGCCCGTTACCCAAGTCGCAACGGCAGTAATACATGGTCGACCTTCTGTACTGTCTAGTGACATGTAATACGTGTTCATGCCAAATAGTCGCCATCTATCGTTCTATAGAGGGTACGATTGGAAATCTTATCGAATAGTTGGGAGCGTTCTATTCAATTATATGAAAACTAGAGAAAAAGAGATAGATGATTTTGTTACGCCAACTGTCAAAGCTAATGCCCTTTCGATATTTAAGTTGAATGATTTATCTAACCCTAAGATTTCATGCATATGTGAAAGGTGAGAACCCTAAGACTAGGAGTTCATGTAGATAGGAGTGACTACCATAGCACTCACAATTAATAAAATGAATGCGCAAATCAAGGATCCAAAACGTGCGGATAAATCACATGAAAGCAACATGGCATCCCTAGTGAGGCCCTATTAGCCTAGAAAAATATCAATCAAGGCTCATGAATGTTTTTGACATGAATTTCCATTGAGGGGCAAAATCGTAATTTTAAAAAATTTTGGGACAATTTGCCCAAGAAGAGTAAATTTGTCATTTTCAGATGAAAAATGGATCCAAAAGATGGTGGAAACAGGATTGGTCACCAAATCAATCCATCACCAAATCAATCCATTTCCTATTTTTTCGAGAATTTCCATAATTTTTCTAGAATTTTTGGAGCGATTTACCCTTTGAGGGGTAAAATCGTCATTTCAGAAAGTGATGAGAAGTGAAAATTCCAAACAGAAGGATTGGCCAACCTTCAAACCAAAATCCTAATTTTGAGCAATTTTCACAGCTTGATTGGAATAAAAAAGATGATTTACCCTTTGAGGGGTAAAATCGTTATTTCAGGAAAAAGGATGAGATTCGAAGACCCAAGCATAAGGATTGGTCGCCTAACCGACCCTAATACTTATCTTGGCATTATCGACTTATCTCGTACACAAGGCAAAGGCGATTTACCCCTAAAGGGTAATATCGTTAATTCTCAGATGAACAGATAAGAAATCTCAAAACTAGGATTTACCAGTTGTCTATGGTCAATCCTCAATTTTTAAGAATTTCTAGAATGTCTAGGAATTTTTCATAATTTTTCTACATTTTTTTTGGATTTTCTATACTTTTTTTGAAATTTTTTTGATTTTTTTATTATTTAAAAATTATTTTCTAAATTTTTATTAATAAAAAAATAATTTGGACCGAGTCGATTCGACTCACTCGGGTCGGAACTTGGCCCAGACCCGAACCTGTGCAACTACGCTCCAAAACGACGTCGTTTCTCATTTTTTATTTTTCGGTTTAATCAAATTTAATTTGACGGTTCTTATTGAACCACGTAGCTATTCCTCGGCCTTAGGATCGGCTGACTGAAACCTACTGCTCAGATCAAAAGTCGACTACTCTTTAGCCGTCAGATCTGATTACTTAAGCTTACGGTCACTATTAAAAGTTAAGACTTGATCTGGATCGTCTACCCATACTAACCTAAACAACGTCGCCTACTCACTTATCCAAATGGCACCGTTTCGATTTATTTTGATTTTCTGATTATAAAATCATTTTTGGATATTCCTAATTACTAATCAGACGGCCCCTAAAAATTAGACTCGATTTGTTTAAGCCGTTTGAATTGTTTATTCGAATAACAAACCTGAACAACCAAGCTGACTGGGCATACACGTGGACCAATGACAAACTGACACCTAAGCCTTTGACTCTTTGACCTGCCACGTCAGCTTCATATTCATCTTCAACCTCCCCACCCTGGTGGAATGGACGGTCGAAAACATCCGGCGATGATCCAACGGTGAAACCTCAACAGAATTACACAAGACACGACGCCAATCGACTCGTTTTAACGTTTCACATCACATATCTCAAAATTAACGCATTTCATCCACATAATCAAACACATGCAAGCTTGAACCAGTACAGGTATAGCTACTCTAATCATGCAATTCACAGTATCTCGAGTCAATTCATCAACACAGAAGCATCACAATAGGTTCAGAACACTTACCTGGAGCTCCGATTGAGCTTGCATGACCTAGATTTGGCTAGACGACTTTGAACAGTGATCGGCAATGGAGGTCGAGCTTTGAGACTCAATTCGAGATATTCAAGCAAAGTCGATGCAAAATGAAGATGCGATGATGGCCAGTAATGCTTGGGGAACAAAATGCACACACCAAATTGAAGAATGACCACTAAATACAAAATCCACCATTGATGCACAATATGGAAGTTCGAAGATTGAACTCAACTGTTCTCGTGGTTTCAAGTGGCATAGCCGGTAACGATAGCTTCCTCTCAGTCCAAGCGACTTCTCGACGACCTTTATAAGCTTTGGTTTGGCCTAAAAAGGCTCAACCAGTGCTCTGCCAATTCGAGCTCAAGCCTTTGACAATGGCGAAGAATGGCGAGCTCTCTTTCTCTCTCTCCTCTCTCTCTATTCTATTCTCTTTTGGGAAACAAAATGAACCACCTCTTCAACAGAAAGCCCTCCCAAAGGCTATATACCACTTTTAAAATTTTGGCCCCGAACAATGAAGTGTATACCGACTTCAGTCGCACGTGAGGCCACGTGTTTTTAGGTCTAAACGGCGCCGGAGATGATGGGCATTCCGTCCAACTTTGTTTGGTTCTTCGGCAGGTCCACTCGCGCGAATTTGGCACGGATTTGAGCTGCGTTTGAAAATGTTGACTTTTACAGGTTCTGCGAGCTTGACTGGCTGATTACTCTTTATTTAGGCGACGTCGAGTGGTGCCGCCGGTGTCAATTGACAGGGAAGGGTAAGAGCGGCAATACGTCCACCATTGCTAGTCCGATTATTGCTGAATTGGCCTTCAATTTGAGGATCAAAATCGCCTCAAGGACTGTTCATGTGCGCATAAGCTCGAGGAAGAAGACGATACTGTAGCGGACCGGCTCAACCGGTTTGACCGGGCAGTCTGATCGGTCTGAACCAGTTCCGACTTGAAATTTCCAAAATTAGCCCGGTCTGACAGGTCGAACCGGTTCCGACTTGAAATTTTCAAAATTAGCCTAAATTGGTGGGGAATTTTCGCAATTAAATGTCATAATCAAACTTAGGACATGAATATTGTCTAACAATGTGATTTTTCTCAAAAGTTCATGTCAATTTCTATAAAAGCCCCAAATTTGCCCTTAATTTCAATTCGGAAAGTTGTGAAATTGAAGGTTCAAATGATCAAATTGGACCAAACCACCTATGCCAATCGATTCCAAATGGTGAGATACATTGAGCAGTGGCTTCAATTTGTAGAGGTAGCCCTTCAATTGAAAATAATTTCAATTATGCCCAAATTCAAGGACTAAATGGCAATAAAGCATGCAATTTTGCCCAATTCATGCAATTGAATAATTTGTGCGAATAATTGGACTAAATTGCAATGAAGGACAATTAGATTGAATGTCAAGACTCTAAAAATGCCAAAATTGTAAATTAAAAGACTCAATTGATATTCTTTACCAAATTCAATCATACGTGTAACAAAGAAACACATAAAATTGAACTTGAATTTGAAATTTTTATGAGGTAAAAAATACAAGGAAATTAAAATAAAAATATTGACTAATTTTTCGTATTTTTGTGACCTCTAATGCTATTTTTCTTGAATTTTCATCTATTTTCTTATTTTTTGAAAATATTTAAAAAATACGAAAAATAAAGCATTTGTTTTGTTCTAAAATGGTTCCTAGGCTTGGCCAAGGCAACCAGAGTTGATTTTACAATTTTTCAATATTTTATAATTTTTTTGTAAATTTTTTAAAAGTAAACTGAAAATGACTGATCGAAAATCAAGTATCAACATCTGCCCCTCATTGAGAGGAATCTCGTGAAAGGTTTCACTCAAAGATAGGTGACACCTGAGTCTAGACTAACTCAACTAGGAAAAAGAAAAATGAATATTGAGATTTAATTTTTCTTGTCCTACTGGTGAACGGTCTGCTCATTCTGTCTTTGCTAATGTAAGAGAGAAAGATGGAGTAAAGATACTCAATTGTTACTCACCTGCTTGAGGTTCGTGTGTCATGCGTGGTGTATGGGGGATTCAAGTGGATACCTAGGGACTAGTCTCTTGAGTATCCTAAGGCAGTTAAGTTCTAGCCCGTATGGTAGGTCAAACCAGAATGAGATTCCTATCTGACGGGAACCTATGGATGACGCACCCGTTCTTTAGGGTTTGTCGGAGGTTTTGATCCGTATAGAGGATCAGACCATGAATAGGACTCCTTTCTATCAGGAACCTATGGATTACGTACTCGTTCTTTAGGGTTTGTTGGAGGTTTCTATCTGTATGGTAGATCAAACCACGAATAGGATTCCTTTCTATCAAGAACCTATGGATGACGCATTCATTCTTTAGGGATTGTTGAATGTTTTGATCCGTATGGTGGATCAGACCATGAATAGGGTTCCTTTATATCAGGAACCTATGGATGATGCACCCATTCTTTAGGATTTGTCGAAGGTTTTGATCTGTATGGTGGATTAGACCATGAATAGGATTTCTTTCTATCATAAACCTATAGGTGACGCACCCGTTCTTTAGGGATTGTTGGTGACTAGGCTTCCCATCCACCAGGGAACTAAAAGTAACGCACCCGTTCTTTAGGGTTTGTCGGAGACTAGGCTTTCCATCCACTAGGGAACTAAAAGTGACGCATCCGTTCTTTAGGGTTTGTTGGAGACTAGGTTTCCCATCTACCAAGGACCTCAAAGTGACGCACCCGTTTTTTAGGGTTTATCGGAGACTAGGCTTCCTATCCATCAAGAACCTAAAAGTGACGCACCCATTCTTTAGGGTTTGTTGGAGACTAGGCTTCCCATCCACCAAGGACCTAAAGGTAACGCACCCGTTCTTCAGGGTTTGTCGAAGACTAGACTGATCCTACATCTTGAGGAATCAATGAGGGTCTATACACATAAGGTATACCTAATTTTTAGGTTTTACCAAAGGAGTTGTTCTCGTGTTTAGGGGTTACCTAAAACCTTATAGAAAGCTAGTTCTAAAGATTGTCTTCTCGACGTGCAAGGCGCCATTCTGGGATTTGAGGACTCCAAGTATCCTGCAGAGAGCTCAAACCTACAAAAACTTTTGTTAATAAGATTCTTCTAGGATTTAGGGATTACTTGAAATCTCTTAGAAAGATGATTTTGAAGCTCTTCATTATTAAGCGAGGTATTCTTCTTTGACCAGGGCTGTCCTGAGTCTTATAGAAGTTTAAACCCAAGAACTCATTTCTCATCAAAGATATCAGTTATTTTGAGGCAATGACGATTATAATGCAGACAAAGCTTTACTTTAACCTATGGAATTATGCAAAATGACTTATGATGTTGGAGGTTATCCAAAACATCTTGAAGTATGCAAAGATGATCAGAAATCTTCGTAAAGAAAATTCTAGATCAAACTCTTTGAAGTTTCCAACAAAGCTCACTTTTAAGCATTCAATGGGAATGTCTTCATCAAGGAGAGTTTCTCTCTAATCCTTCGACTATGACTTTTTACAAAAAAGCACTCGAATCTACTAATAACCTGCACCTGGGCTTTCGGGGCTATTCACAGCGCATACACTCTGATCAATCGGGAGGTCTTTATGGGACCGTAACGTTGGGCTTGGACACAGTTTCCAAGGGGGCTCACTCTTTGAGTCAGGTCTTTTGAATGAAAGTTTTCTTCATCTGCTCCGGATTTACAAGTCAAGAACCCTGCAAAATGAGAAAGAAATAATCTTGCTCCTACCTCTTCGAGCTAAGGTACACATGGACCTAGGAGTCTCAATCAGAAGAGACCACGAAGGGTTGTAATATCGGTAGGATTGGCGACCGAAAAAGGCTTGTTTTTTATCCAGAATCGCGAAGGGTTTAACATTGGTGATCATCGCTGATGAATTTTCTGTTTTGTTTCTGGTTGACAACTCTTTGAAGAACATCTCTAGTCTTCTTGAGAACGGGTCTAACCTTTGAAAGACTTTGTTTATCTTTTGGCAGTTGGCTGTAATTCCATTCGAGGGGTAGCCTTTTATTATATAGTTTCTGAGGCTTCTTCTTTATTTCAGAGGTTGTTGGGGGAGGAAGCATCCGGTAATCCCTTGATGTCCCAAAATCAGTCTTACGACTTTCAGCATTTCAATGAGAGTCAGCCCTGTTCTTGTCTGGCTTTTTGTTTCTTTTTTTTTAATACATAGAGATTCGGCTTTTTCTCTTTTTGATCCCGCCTTTTCCTTTTCTTTTTATAGGAACTAGGATTTTTTATGATTGTGTAAGGTATGTGACTTAAGTCTCATCCTGTTTGAACATTTTGCTTTGACAGTCTCATGTAGCTCCTATTTCTTGAGCTGCTCTATCTGCAATTGTCTTTGCCACCTTTGTCTTGGTGTTGTGAAATGATCACCAATGAGGGTATATGAAATGAATATGTAGGCTCAAATTGGCTATGCAATGGATATAAGTGTATAGGATAGAGAAATGAATGTCTCTTTGTCATCCTATGGCGCTTGAGTTAATGCACATCAACACATGAAGATTGATGTCAGTTCGAGCAAAAAGATTTACAACCATTTACCTTTTCAAGCTGCTGGACCGCTTTTATGCGACCCCAATGTGGGGTGGCTCTTGACAGGATTAACGAATGAAAATAACCGCTCAAAAGGTTTATCAATGATCACCTGTAGTGTTTATGGAAAAGAATGAAACCTCTGTCATTCTAATCCATGTAATTGATGCGAATAGCCCTTACATCCTCGGGTTTAGGCTTTTTTATCCTTACACTCTTTTCATCTCTCTAGTGTGTATAGGACATGTTTAGATTAAGCTTGCTTCTTATCTGAAGAAACATTATTGCAAGATAGCTTAAACAACTCTGTTTTGAAAAAAATTATTCTGCTTTTCTCCAAACATTTCACCTCACAGGGAATTAATGACGTACCATGTGTGCTTCAGCCATGTTTGGATAACCTCTAACCCTAATATGTGTGCAACAAGTGTTAGAAATTTTTTTTTGGAAGCATGGTTTATCCTTAAGTTTGACTACATGCATGTTCATCTTCGGCTTTTCATTTCTTACAAGAAAGTGAGAAATTTTACAGTATTTCTCCATTGCTGCCTTTTGTCTTCATCGGACACCCCTATATGAAGAGAAAAGAAATTCCAATGAAAATAATTTAATGCTCAATAGAACAGTTACATGTCACTTGATTCTATGTGTTAGGGGGCTATTCTGTTCTTTGTCTCGCTTGAACAATCTTGATTCTGATAAATTTTACAGTATTTCTCCATTGCTGCCTTTTGTCTTCATCAGACATCCCTGTATGACGAGAAAAGAAATTCAAATGAGTGGAAGATGTTTTAATGCTTGATGGAACAGATACATGTCACCTGGTTCTATGCGTCAGGTGGCTATTCTGTTCTTTGTCTCGCTTGAACAATCTTGATTCTGAAAAATTTTATAGTATTTCTCCATTGCAGCCTTTTGTCTTCATTGGACATCCCTGTATGAAGAGAAAAGAAATTTCAATGAGTGAAATATATTTTAATGCTTTTTGGAACAGATACATGTCACCTGGTTCTATTCGTTAGGGGGCTATTTTATTCTTTGTTTCACTTGAACAATCTTGATTCTAAGCCCACGTCATGGAATCCTGCAAAACATAACACATGCCATGTATGCATGGATGCATGATATGCCTATGTAATGACAGCTAAGGCGACTCGAATCGTTTCGAAGAAAATCAAGTGACCACCGTTTGATTTCATTTCAAGAATAATACTTCTTCATAGCATTTGAGTTTACAGGATATCCCAATTGTTCTCCTTCAGAATTTACAAGAATTAATGCCCCTCATACAAGGATTTTCTTGACAATAAAAGGGCCTTCATAATTCGGGGTAAACTTGCCTCCCGAATGAGCAGCGTTTGGCAAAGTCTTTCTTATCACCAGGTCATCTTCCTCAAAACATCTGGGTTTGACCTTCCGGTTAAACGACTTGGACACCCTTTTCTAGTAGCTCCGACCATGACAGATCGCTCTAAGATGCTTCTCGTCTATCAAATTTAGTTGATCATATCTGTGTTTGACCCACTTTGCCTAAGAGAGTTTAATTTCTGACAATATTCTCAAAGACGAAATTTCAATCTCTACAGGCAGGACAGCCTCCATCCCATATACCTGTGCATAAGGAGTTTCCCCAATTGAGGTCCTGATCGAAGTCCAATATGCCATTAAGGCGAAGGGTAGCCTCTCATACCAATCCCTGTAGTTCTCGACAGTCTTAGCCAAGATCTTTTTGATGTTCTTGTTTGCCGCTTCTACTGCTCCTTTCATTTGCGGACGGTATGGGGAAGAATTAACATGCCCGATGCCAAAATGATCCAGTAGATCATTGACAATCTTGTCGTTTAAATTGGACCCATTATCTGTGATGATCGCCCGAGGGGTACCACATCGAGAGATTATATCCCTTTTCATAAATCTTGTCACACTCCTTACAGTGACATTTGTATAAGAGCTGGCCTCTATCCACTTCGTGAAGTAATCAATTGCAACTAGAATGAAGCGATGGCCATTTGAAGCTGCTGGTTTGATAGGCCCTATCTTATTTATTCCCCACATAAAGAAAGGCCAAACTTCAGACACCTAATGTAGTTTGTTTGGGGGCACATTAATTTTATCACCACATACTTGGCATTGGTGGCATGACCTGACGTGTTGATTACAGTCTAATTCAATGTTCATCTAATAATAATCGAGCCGCATGATCTTCCTCGCGAGAAGATGGCCATTCATGTGTGGTCCGCATATACCTTCATGGATTTCCCTCATGAGAGTATTTGCTTCTTTAGCGTCTACGCACCTTAACAAAGTGGAATCAAACGACCTTTTGTATAAAGTTTGTCCACTGAGGAAGAATTTATTAGCCATCTTGGGCTATGTATCTTCGGTCTCCTGCTTGACATTCATCAAGAAATTCTGTCTTCAAGAGGTAATTCTTAATATCGTGGTACCACGACTCTCCGTCAAATTCTTCTTCGACCATCATACAATAAGCTGGTTTCCTGGTTATGCCAATCCTCAGTGGCTCTATTTCCAATCCATTAATTATTCGCAGCTTGGAGGCCAGCATAGCCAACGCGTCTGCGAACTAGTTCTGCGTTCTTGACATGTATTCAAACAACACCTTTTCGAATTTAAGTGTCAACTCTTCCAGATACTCATGATAGGGGATAAGTTTTGTGTCCTTTATTTTCCACTCCCCCTGTGTCTGAAAGATGATAAGTATGGAATCTCCACAAACTTGTAACTTAGGTACTTCCATAGAGATGGCCAATTGTAGGCGTAGAATACATGCTTCGTATTCTGAAATATTGTTGGTGAAAGGAAAAGTTAGTTTGCTGCAACATGATAATGTTGGCCATCAGGGGATATCAGTATTGCCCCGTGCTAGTTCTCGATAGATTAACTGTACCATCGAAATACATGACTCAGTTGTCTTCTATCAAGTTCATAACTTGATCTTCTTTCTTTGACTGTCTAGAAGATGTGCGATTTTGGGCGTTCTCTGCCAACATGTCAACTATGACTCTTCCCTTCACAGACTTTTGTGGAGAGCTTTTAATATCAAATTCAAACAACATTATTTGCCATTTTGCCAATTTCTCAATCAAAGCGGGTTTCTCCAAGAGATATTTGATAGGGTTATTTTCTGTCACTAGTTAAATATGGTGGTGTAGAGTATACTGCCTCAATCAGCGAAGTACCCACACTGTTGTTACACAAGCCCTCTCAATAGGCACATAATTTACTTCCGATGAAGTAAACTTCTTACTCAAGTAGTAGATAGCTCTTTCTTTACCATCCACAAGGCTTGTTTGAGCAAGTAAGATTCCCAAAGACTCTAGATGTATAGTAAGATACAAGGTCAAGAGGTGACCTGGGATTGGTGGTACAAGCATCGGTGGAGTGGCTAAGTAAGTTTTGATCTTCTAGAATGCTTAACTGCATTCTACATCCCAGGTCACTTTCGCGCCTTTCTTGAGCAATTTAAAAATTGGTTTAGCCATGTCCGATAACTGATTGATAAATTTGGTGATGTAATTTAATCTCCCTAGAAGACTCCTTACTTCTTTCACATCGAGGGAGTTGCTAGGTCACAAATAGCTTTGACTTTCGATGCCTCTTCTACTGACCATGAATCCAAGAAGTTTTCCTGATTTCGCCACAAACACACATTTGTTAGGGTTCAACATCAACTTGCATTTTTGGAGTCGCTCAAACAGCTTTCGTAGTACTTGAATGTGATCTTGTCCTTTCTTGGACTTGGCGATCATGTCATCGACATATATTCGATCTCTTTATGGATCATGTCATAGAATAGGGTGGCTATCGTCTTCTGATAAGTTGCCCCAGCATTCTTTATTCCAAAGGGCATCATTTTATAACAAAAATTTCCCCAATGGGTTGTAAATGCAGTTTTTGGCTTGTCCTCTTGCTTCATAAGGATCTGATTATATATAAAGAATTCATCCATGAATGAGAATAATTCGTACATACCTGTACTATCTATCTGTACATTGATGTGGGGAAGCGGGAAATCATCTTTTGGGCTAGTTTTATTCAAGTCCCGATAATCCACACTGATCCGGATTTTGCCATCTCTTTTCATGACTAGGACTATGTTTGCAATTCAATTTGAGTAGGGATGGCTTTGATAAATCCTACCCTAAGAAGTTTCATCACTTCTTCTTTAATTATGGCTTCTAACTCAGTTTTCATCCGTCTGCTGCCTTGTCTCACGAGTTTAATACTGGGATCTGTGGGTAACGCATGCTCCACAATTCTTGAATCCAAACCCGGTATATCATCGTATGACCATGTAAAAATGTCCTAGTATTCTTTAAGCAATTTAGTAAATCTAAGCCTTTCAGCTCGGGACAGATGTCCACCAATCTTTACTTCTTTGATATTTGCATCAGTACCCAAATTAATAATTGTTGGCTCTTTTGAAGTGGGAGGTGTTGAATTTTCAAAGGCGCTCCAATCTCTACGAATAACTATGTAACCCTCATTTGTGCCTTCCTCAATATCACAGGAGTAATCATCTTGGTGATTCGGTTCATACAATAACCTAGTATGCATGTGTGAGATAATATGCCTGAAATGTCATGAGAATAGTTAATCTCTATTTCATAAAAAAAAAATGCGATGCATGAGTGTGAAAAATCTTTTCAAAAGAGATTTCCAAAATAAGTGCAGGCATAAATGGAACTAGTCTTCATGTCCTCCGACGTCCTTGTTAGGGGTGAGTGGTTCCAGGTTCGGGGTAGGTTCCACCTGGAACCTGGAACCTATCCGCTGATACATGTTCCTTATTTTTTAGAACCTAGAACCTACCCTCTATACCCTGAAACCTGGAACCTACCCTATCATAGGTTCCGGTTCCAAGGAACCCAAGAACCTGTCAATACTTCATAACCAGATATCTTTAATTGCAGTAAGCTTGCTACTCCTCTTCATAACCAAATATCTTTAATTTTGACAAAAAAAAAACCAAATATCTTTAGTTGCAGCAAACTTCGCCTAGGTCTATTCTCAACAACGAGATGAAATTAGCAACTAAAACAATTAGCTTTGTATCTCTCCGCACAACATATGCGACAATCCGCAAAAACAGCTATTTCTGGCCAAAGTAATGGGCAGTTAAGCTTGTAGAAGTCCTTTATCTAATCACAAAAATTCTTATATGACGCACATAGAACACTAGCAAAGCAAGATAAGAGATCCAAAACATCCACTCCGAATGAACCAACTCGCAGAACGAATTTCCTACTTGCGCTAATCAGAGATCCAATTTGATTTCTACTCCGGCAAAATGAAAGGAAAATCTAAAAGTAGGGAACGAACGTCAATTACAATGGACGAGAGAAATCTCTACTCACAACAATCGTCGTAAAGAGATAGACGAACAAAAGCCCCCAAAAAGAAGAGAGAAAGGGGGAACCCTAGCTGCTCTTCACCTTATCCTGCTGATTCCTCATCTCCTTTATGTTCCTCCACAAGTACCTCCGACTGGTCATGTCGACAAATATCTAGAACCCGCTCTTGATCATCTGCACCGACTCAATTTCAATCCGATTGGACACAGTCAATTTCAAAAGCACAGATGCGAAGAAAACAAATTCATCATTAGCCGAGAGAGGACTCTGAATCTGCAAGAATTTGAACCGCGCCTCACCTTCCTGAGACCGAAACCTCTGTCCTCCGTTCTCGATTTGGCTTTAGCCGCGGGATCCGGCGGCGAGACCTAGGCCTCTAGCCAGGATCGGATGGTCCTCCAAGCGAAGTAGCCGGCCAGGACGGCGAAGAAGAACAAGATGACAAGGGATGGTCTCTCGAGGGATAGCTGAGGAAGGGCGTCTTTGTCGATGAGGGATGGCCTCCCGAGGGAAGGGTCATTGTCGAGGGAAGCATTGTCATCGAGGGATGGCCTCTCGAGCCTAGTAGACTGTGGCAATCAATGCCGTCAGAGGTGTGGGTGCCAACGTTGAAGTGGTGGACAGAGGGAAGAGCCGTCGGTCGTCGAGAGAAAAGCTGGGGAGTGGGGAGTGAGAGGAAGAAGTGAAAAAACTGAGAGGCATACTGTCTTCGTGAGAAAAGAGGTGGAGAAGAGCAAAAATTAGAAAATAAAAAGCTAGAGTTTACTGTTTATATATTTAGGTCCAGTTCCGGTTCGATTCCAGGGTAAAATCGAGAACTGGAACCGGAATTGGAATTGACGGTTCCTAAAAAGGAAGAATCGAGAACAGGTCCCAGACAAGTCAGAATCGGGAACCGGACAGGAACCGTCGGTTCGGTTCTTCGGTTCTTGATTCTACCCTAGAACCATACTCAACCCTACTCCTTGTTCCTCGAAAACCTTTTGAAAATCAGGAACCATATGGCAAATCAGGCATCAAGCTTCCCATATGGAAGGCTAGTGTCACCATTGGGCTGATTTGTAATCCCATATGTCCTTAATAAAACTAGTGTATTTTATTGAATGTAAAAATGGGCCGCATTACAAGCTATGCTGTTTAGACCAACAGTCGAAGATTCAAAGGCGTTTTCCTACCTCTACTTCAAACAACAAAAATGAAAAGTGCGAAGAAATGCAGAAATTTAAATGCAATATTAAAAGAAAGGGAAAAGTTTCTTTACTCAGAAGTAGTGGCCTCATCATCAAGTCACTCTATGATGACGTTCATAGAGTCATTTCCTAGAAAAAGGTTTGCTAGATCTGGTTCTGCTGACGGAGTCATCCATTCATCTGACAGCCACTTAGAGTCTTTGCTGAAATATTCATTCAGAAGACTGCTGAACATCTTAGATTTGCCTTTCCAGGCTGAAGAACGAATGAAGGAATCCTTTTGATTTCGTTGGCGTCCACGGCTTCCACGGCTTTTGCCTCGGCCTCGACTTGCTGTCTTAGAGGTGGGTTCACCAATACGAGTGCTATAATATCTCAAGCCTATCTTATTCTCGTTGGATTTCAACTGTAGATGAGCGTTGATTCCTTGACCATGCTTGCCTAGATCTTTTCTCAGGTTGAACCCATATGCTAGCAACATCTTAGCTAGTAAAAGGTTAGCTTCAGAGATGAACGAAACCTTTAGTTTTACCCCCACAGGAGTGTGGATTACTGCTACCAGCTCTAAGGAATGATAGCTAACTTCTTCCTTAACTTCAAATTCAATTTAGGGGATAGCGCTATACTGGTATGCAACGAGGTTAACTTCCCCATGGATGGTAACTATCTTCCCATCAATCCCGAATTGTACTTTCTGATATAGACTTGAGGGTACGGCTCTAGTGATGTGAATCCAGGGTCTCCCTAACAGGAACCCAAATGCTCTCGGCAGATCCATCACTTGAAAATTTATTAAGAATTTGGTTGGGCCTATGAGCACATCCAGCTCGATCTTGCCTATCACTATCTTTCTCATCCCATCAAATGCTCTAAAAGCTGCTTTGGAAGTTTGAATCGTTTCTTTTTTAATGCCCAAATTCCTCAATGTAGCCAACGGGCAGATGTTAAAAGCTGATCCATTGTCAATTAGCACGTGTCCCACTCTTTTTTTGTTACAATGGGCAGTGATATATAAGGCCTTGTTGTGCCCTCTTCCTTCCATGGGAAAATTTTCGTCTGAGAAGCTCAATTGATCCTTAAAAAGGATTGCCCCTACAAGATCTCTCAACTGTACGTCGTTGATGGTTTCGTGGATATGCACTTCATTTAGCACCTTTAGCAGCACATCTTTATATTTTTCTAAATTGATGAACAAATCCAACAGAGATATTAGGGCTGGCATTTTTCTTAACTGCTCTATCACCTCAAATTCAATTGTCTTGACGATAGATAGAAGTTTTTCTCGATCTTCTTTTGATACCTCTTCCTTTTTTGATTTACCTTTCCTTGGTGCGTAAAATCTTTCGGATCTCATCACGACATCTACTTCACTTGTTCCATAGTCCCAATGAGTTGCCTTAAAGTTGTAAATCTCAACTAGCGAGACTTGTATGGTTACCATCGTTAGGTGGGATATCTCTAATTCAGGTTCGTTATCGGATTCATCTCTTGGTAGGTAAATTACTACCGGTTTCACCAAACAATCCTCTTCTTGGCTTAGGCTGTCAAGCTCATTCAGTTTAATCATCACGATTGTAGCAGTTTCAATCATTACCACTGTGTCACTCCAGTCTTCAAGGAAGTCTTCGTATCCCGTCTGGTGGTAATTGTCAACATCACTTGACTTAACTAACATTCCAACCTTCAAGTGTCTTGTTATTCTTTCAAATAGTTCAGTCAGGCATCGCCACTGGGCCATTAATTTCTCCATCCTGAAGTATTGCTTTGTGTCAAGCTTGTTATTTGTTATCTGAGGGTGACCGCATGTTGTTAATTGAAATGACACATCCTCCATCTCTCTTGAGAGATCATTCACTTGTTCTTATATGTACAGGAGATGTTCCGATATCACTCAATTGAGTGATGATTCAAGTTCTTCTATTAAAGGCTATATCACCGCCTCTTGAATTTCGAGTTGAATAGGATCGTCCATACCTCCCCATCCATCGGGTATGATATCCTCCATTCTCTGAAAAAAGCTGGGAGGAGCAAAGTACTTCACTTTGAAATTATATCCATCCGAATCCTCGCCTATATTGTCTATAAATTTGCCTTTTTTAGCGTTTCATCTACAAATCTGCGATCATCCTGGCTTCGCTTAACGGCTTGTAGTTCATCTTCGTCAAGGTCTTCTTCTAGTTCGGTAATCAGCTCTACATTGCCTACTAGACTTTCGTGTTGAACAGGATCATCTATACCTCCCTATCCATAGGGTATAATATCTTCTATCTTCTGGAAGAAGTTAAGAGGAGCAGAGTACTTTACTTTGAAGTTGTACCTGCCAGAATCCTTACCTAGATTGTTTATGACTTCGCCCTTCTCTAGTGCTTCAACTACAAATCTGCGATCAGCTTGGCTTCGCTTAATGGCTTGTAGTTCATTTTCGTCAAATTCTTCTTCTAATTCGGTAATCAGCTCTACATCGCCTACCAGACTTTCATGTGGGACATTCCACATATTTCCTCGTTCGGTTTCAACAACAAATTGGTTCCATTCTAAGTTCATCGAAGCTCTAATTCCTTCAAATTCTTCATCAGCAATGCTTGACATTATCCCTAGGCTCGTCATCTTGGCAATGTATAGCTTCTTTCTTTTAGCTAATACTTCTCCTTCTTTTGGATATGACGAGGCGATTGCCAGAATGTTGGTTAGCTTAGGCACATTTACCTTCAGCTCAAGGTGATTTTCTTCTTCGTCAACAAATATTGCACCAACTGCTTGGTGATCAAGGAGTAGATTCTCTTGTACATTTGGAGCTACATTATCGAATTTCAGAATTTGATTGTCAATGAAAGCTTGAACCTTCAGCTTAAGAATGTAGCAATTATCTACATTGTGTCCTCTTTCACCCATATGATAGGTGCAAGTCTAGCTTTCATCAAAACCATGATATTTCGCCGGATTTGTTCTAGGGGGTTCCTTTGCCATCAAGTATTGCTCTAGTAATATCGAGAGCAACTTGGATAAGGACCTGAGAAATTGAGAGAATTGTTTCGGAGGTTGTCTCTTCCTAGGCTCTTATCCCTTAGACACTGACCATGACGATCCCCCTCTTGCCTGATTGGAATTAACGAACGCCTTGGGTTTATTGGAATCCGGCACAAAGGTTATATCAACTCCAACCTCCCTTTCTTTCCTTGCAGGATATTGCTTCCTTGTCAAAACTTCGTGTGGTCTTCTTTCTCTCAAAGCCCATTCCAATCTCTCAGCCACCTTTATCAAGTGTGTAAAGGTTTGACATCCTGAAGTGTTTAGTCTGTCAAAGTACTCATATGGAAGTGCCTTCAGGAACAAATCAATCAAGTCCTCTAGAGTCGGCGGTTTCACTTGAGTTGCCAAGGCACGCCATCTCTAGGCGTATGTTCTGATTGCTTCGCTTCTCCCTTTCATCGCTCACAACAGATCTTCCCTTGTTGGGGCTGTAGTCGTGTTAAACTTATATTGTTTGAGGAAATCTTTAGCAAGATCCTCCCAACCGTCGTAATCTTCCAAGTCTAACTCAATAAACCAAGCTAAAGCAGCGCCAGCCAGACTTTCTTGGAATGTATTCATTAGAAGTGGAATATAATCAGATTAGTGTGTCATCTTGAGCAGATAATATTTGAGATGAGCACGTGGACAGCCTGTCTCGTTATATTTTCTCACAAAGTCCGGCTCTTTATAATTCGGAGGAGTCTTCACTTTAGCAAACTATGACACTTTATCGAAACGAGCTAACTCATAGCCCTAGCTGCTTAAGCACTCTTCAATCTTGGCTATTCTCTTAGCCTCGACTTTAGTTTTTCCAGACTGCTTTCCTTTCTCCTCCTTCTTGAGGTTGATGACAACATGAGGCATCTTCGGTTGTGGTGGGATATTTGGTGCATGAACGTCCTTTACGACAGTTGTATCAGGTATTGAAGATTGACCTGAGTCGTTCATGTTAGGCACGACTGTTTTTCTGGCTTGAGAGGCTTCCAACATAGCCTTAATTTCATCCATCAGGGTAGTCATGGTAGTCATTTGGGTTTCTAACACGCCCACTCGTGGAGTCAGTTTTTGTTGTTCCATCCTCGTCTTAAGTCGAATACGGAAATGATGTCTTGGTAATTCCGTGTTTAGAGAATACATGTTTATTTGAAAATAACATGTAAGAATCTCTTTAGAACAAATAAGGAAAATACAGAATTTCTTTAATTGCATATTTTCTATTGATGGATGAAAAAAGGACTAATTTGCGAGCCTTAGTCTCACATGAGCGGTTCTTTTAATCAATTGCTAAGAGAATTCATGAAATTAAAGGAAGCACAATCTTCAGCGATAGCTTTGATGCATTGATAAAATATGCTTATGCTCATACACGTGTTAAAGGTAACAATTAATTCAAATGAGTATCCCAATGTCAATAAAACATTATAATGTTTACATGTTTTACACTTGACAAAATAGTCTATCCAAGTCTAGGGCGCTTAGGGCTTGAGGCACCCTTATCGTCCCAACAAAGATCAAATCCCTCATTCTAGGAATCCTCGTCTCCTGAATATGATGACGGTCCCATATCTTCTGGTTGATGAAGCTGCATCTGATTGCTTCAAAGCGTCAGATGTATTCTGTAGAAGCTCTGTGAGTATTCATCTCAGAGGTCATATCATATGGTCATTCCATGTCTTTTGTTCGAGAGTCTTTCAAAGCGCGCATGATGGACTCCACCTTAGCTTCGAATTGCATTTTCTTCTCTTTTGTAAGGATCTCGTTTGACACGTCAAACGAGCAGATGTTACGTCTGGTTGTGGCGACGAAGGAACCTCTTGTAATGCCCCATATTGCCGTATGACCCTCCTTGGATAGTATAAGGTGGCGCTTGTGAACCATAACAAGGGAATTGGATCTTCGCCATTGCGTGCGAGCCTGACTTTATCTAAAGTTGGTAATCTAAGCCGCCATCGGAGTTGTTTTGACTTTAAAGTTCTAAGAAATTCCTTCTATTCTTTGAAATTGAATTTAGGAATGTGTGTATGGTTGACAAAAGTTTTAAGAGAATGGGCATCAGAGTTAATCTCAGTAAAACCCATACAGATATGAAATTATTTTACGTGGGATGTGAACCACATGTACAGGAGACCACTAGAGGCTTTAAAAATCCCTTTCTTGTTTTCCCCAAAACAATTGAGGGAGAGGAATGTTTCAACTAGGATAAGGTTCGAGTAATCTCACCCATGACAAACTTGTTTGATTACTACAGCCATGATAGGATCAAAAGTTACAGGCAAGATTGAAAATAGGACAAAGCTAAAGAATACCAAGACAAAGGCTCTACCAGACTTAGTTCCTTTGCTAGCAGAGAGGTTGGGAAACCTTTCTAGAAGGAAGGATAAGGAAATTCTCCTAGAATTACTTTGGTGTCTGCTTTGATTTCATTGTGATTTGTATCCAAGAATTTAGCTAGTTTACTCAAAGGCTCAAACCCTATAGGAGGTTGGACTAACAAGGGGGTAAACTCAACTCCAATGACAGCGCTATATTCCTCAAGAGTAGAGGTAACTTCCAATCCTTTCATGTAGAACGTCGCCGTGATTGGATCCCAATAGAGTGTCATGGCTTGGATAAAGGCAGGTGGACATTCAATCTTCAGCAGGTCCAACAGATATCCTAGCCGCAGTCTGGCGTACTTCTGGCTTGCTTTACCCATGCTATCCCACCAAGCTATGAGCTCAGCTCGAGGAACTTTGAACACTTGAATATCATTCTTTCCTATCAAGTCTAAAATATGCAAATGATTTTAAAAGATCAATCGCCAAAGATTACTTTTAAACATGATTATGCAATTGCCATGAAATATGCATGGATTGATCTAATTGCATATTCCAGTTTATGAAATGGAAATTAGAATCCTTCAAGCTTGAAGGACCTGGCTCAAGGTCTAATTTGAATTTCAAAGAAGTGAATTATGCAATTAGTCAGAATCATCTCAGTGACTAAAGAAAATAACAATATTACATTCCATTGGTTAAAACATAAACTGTGAACATAGCAGATGAAATTTCTTATTACAACAAGGATATACTATGAGAGCTAGGAAGGGATCTCATGAGGGGATAAGACACCAATCAAGTTTATTCTAAAACAAGAAAGCCATAAAAGGCCCTTGGAATGTGAGATCTCAACTATCCCTCCCTAGGACCTAGTCTTATTCAGGGTTATAGTCGATCAAGGTTTCCTTCTTGAGCATTCCTCAGAATGCGAAGGATAATCTTCAGTGGGCTGGTTGAGCTGCTTCAACTCTTTTAACCACTCTCTGGTCCATGGCATGATGACTTCGGAGGTCTTGTTGGGGTTTACCATTTTTAGTACGATACGCCTTTGTTTTGTTTTGGTTGCAAGACATCTCTTTCTCCCCCAAAGAGAAATCATAGGTTGGTTCTCCCTAGCTTGACGTTCCACTTTTCGGTGGGCATAAGTTTCTCTAGCTATGCTGTTGCGATATTGCCTTTTCACTTCTAAATAGTGCTTGAACATCTCGTTCTTCTGTCGTTTAAACCTAAGGTTATCAACATGGTAACTAGTCTAGCAGTCTTCAACATATCACAGCTTACGTCCGGTCAACTCCCGGCCATGTACGAGCCTAGTAAAATGCAACATTGTGTTCGGTCCAAGATGAGTGACTTTCCTTAAACACTCAAAGGCCACTAGTTTCGTCGAACTTCTAGGACATAGCGACATATTATCCCCTATCATCGTTATTTCAATCAATCACTAGAATGATTTCAGAATGTAAGCAATGCATGTAGATGTGAATGATATGCAATACATGAACAAATTATGAAACATGGAGTAAGAAAATACATCAAAAGTAAATGTCTTACCAACCAAAACCTTAGGGAACATGAAATTTTCCTTTGTAACCATAGGTGGTTTTAGGTATACCAACCTTCCATAGACATACGCACGAGACAAGTGAGGATATATTCTAGAAATAAAATCAGGTGAGGAAACTATGGCTCAGGTTCCCACGATCCAAATATGGCAGATTCCTCCCCAAGAGTACCCACCCAATAGGGCTAGATATCACCAATTTGGATCGTGAGCGGGAACGAACATGGAAGTCTCAAGTGCCATAAAACATGAGATCTTTTCGTATCATTTCCCTATCTAAGGTACACATAGAGGGGGTTGCAGTCGGGGTTTGACCGCCAGTGTGTGAGATGTATCGTGATCATCACAATGTAAGGTTATGCATAGCCGTTTGTATCAAACACCGCTTCAATATATGCATAAAATAAACATACATTCCCAACTCCAACCTGTAGAAAAAATGTTAGCAAACACTCCACCCTTATTTCTCCAATCTGCAAAAACATCTAACATAATGGTTAGGGTACATACCTCAACTTCGAGAGCATATGCAGAAAACAGGGTTAGACAAACCAATCAACCTTTTAATCGGTTCAAGTCCTCTAAAATTCCTAAATAGAGACTCTGGATTAGAGTTCGATCCCTAGCGGAGTCACCAGTCTGTCACGACTCTCTCCGAGAGCAGAGGGGGTTAATGGGCCATCCGACATCTAGTTGGACGCAGGCCTCTCCCAAGATCCGTTACCCAAGTCGCAACGGCGGTAATACGTGGTTGACTTTCTGTGCGGTCTGGTGACATATGATACGTGTACATGCCAAGGAGTCGACATCAATCGTTCTGTAGAGGGTACGATTGGAAACCCTATCGAATAGTTGGGAGTGTTCTATTTAATTCTGCGAAAACCAGAGAAACGAGATCGGGGACTTTGTTACGCCAACTGTCAAAGCCGACGCCCTTTTGGCACTCGAGCTGAATGATTTATCTAACCTTAAGATTTCATGCATATGTGAAAGGTGCGAATCCTAAGACTAGAAGTTCATGCAGATAGGAGTGACTACCCTAACATTCACAATCAATAAAATGAATGCGCAAATCAAGGATTCAAAACGTGCGGATAAATCACATGAAAGCAACATGGTATCCCTAGTGAGACCCTATTAGCCTAGAGAAATATCAATCACGGCTCATGAGTGTTTTTGACATGATTTGCTCTAGAGGGGAAAAATCGTAAATTTAAAGATTTCTGGGACAATTTGCCCAAGAAGGATAAATTTGTCATTTTTAGATAAAAATATGGATCCAAAAGATGGTGGAAATAGGATTGGTCATCAAATCAATCAATTTACTATTTTTTTGGGGAATTTCCATAATTTTTCTAGAATTTTTGGAGTGATTTACCCATTGAGGGGTAAAATCGTCATTTCAAAAAGTGATGAGAAGTGAAAATCTCAAATAGAAGGATTGGCCAACCTCCAGACCCAAATACTAATTTTGACCAATTTTCACGGCTCGATCGGAATAAGAAAGACGATTTACCCTTTGAGGGGTAAAATCGTCATTTCAGAAAAAGTGACGAGATTCGAAGACCCAAGCATAAAGATTGGTCGCCTAACCGACCCTAATTCTTATCTTGGCATTATCGACTTATCTCATATACAAGGTAGATGCAATTTACCCCTAAAGGGTAATATCGTCAATTCTCAGATGAGCAGATAAGAAATCTCAAAAATAAGATTTACCAATTGTCTGTGTTCAACGCTCAATTTCTGGGGATCTTTAGAATGTCTAGGAATTTTTCACAATTTCCCTACATTTTTTTGGATTTTCTAGAATTTTCTAACATTTTTTAGAATTTTCTGAATTTTTTTTCAATTTTTTATTATTTAAAAATGATTTTATAAATTTTTATTAATAAAAAAATAATTCGGACCTGGTCAACTCGACCCACTTGGGTTGGAACCCGGCTCATACCCAGACCCGTGCAACTATGCTCCAAAAACGACGTTGTTTCTTATTTTTTTTATTTTTCGGTATAATCGAATTTAATCCGATGGTTCCTATTGAACCACATGGCTATTCCTCGACCTTAGAATCGGCTGACGGAAACTTAAGGCTCAGATCAAAAGTCGACTACTCCTTAGCCGTCAGATCTGATTACTTAAGCCTACGGTCACGATTAAAAGTTAAGATTCGATCTAGACCGTCTACCCATACTAACCTAAACGACGTCACCTACTCACTTATCCAAACAGCACCGTTTCGGTTTATTTTGATTTTTTGATTATAAAATCATTTTCGAATATTCCTAATTACTAAGCAGACTGTCCCTAAAAATTAGACTCGATTTATCTAAGCCGTCCAATTTGTTTATTCGAATAACAAACCCTAACGACCAAGCTGACTGGGCATACACTTGGACCAATGACGAACTAACACCTAAGCCTTTGACTCTTTAACCTGCCACGTCAGCTTCATCTTCAACCTTCCAACCCCAGCGGAATGGACGGTCGAAAACCTCCAGCGACGATCCAACGGTGAAACCTCAACAGAATTACACAAGACCAGCACCAATCGACTCGTCTCAACATTTCTCATCACATATTTCAGAATTAACGCATTTCATCCACAAAATCAAATGCAGGCAAGCTTGAACCAGTACGGGTATAGCTACTCCAATCATGCAATTCACGACATCTTAAGTCAATTCATCAACACTGAAGCATCACAATAGGTTCAGAACACTTGCCTCGAGCTTCGATTGAGCTCGCATGACCTAGATTTGGCTAAGCGACTTTGAACAGTGATCGGCAATTGTCACGCCCCGAACCCGGCGAGTGTGCGAGCATCCCACCAAGCCGTTCCTTATGAAAGCTCTGAGATCCAACGGCCACCGTTTTATACGCTTAAAGGAACATGCATGCGGAAGCGATGTCAACATCAACTTACAAATAAATCAACACCTGATGACTTAGGACAGATATATCAAAATTTCATTGACCAATTCATATAGGTTCAATTCCTAATCCACCGATCTGAAGGACAATTCCTAATATCACAAAATGTAAATCCATGTCCTGTAACTCTCTTAAATACAGCTGAACAACTATCTCTTCAAATGCCACTCCATGGCAAGTCCGCGCTTCCGTGGCTTAAAACTTGAAAAGTTAAGCCCTCACTAGGGTGAGATATAAATCTCAGTAAGGTGGGTCTCAACTCTAGATTAGGTCGACCGTCTACTCAGGTAGTCGTACGCCCCAATAATTCCACTCAAAGGCATATCAAGCACAAATCAATAAAACAAAAATATAAGATGACAGCCATGCAACTATGACAACATGTCGCACTCAGATGATAATGCACAATTCCTTCCGCCATCTTATCACAACCATCTCCTCCTGCCTGCCCCAATCTCCAGCCCGCGATAAATCGTATCAAGCTCAGTCCGCATAAACGCATCAGATCGTCATCGGCAACCCGCGTAAACGCATCAAGTTCCGATGAATCTCCAGCCCAATATCATTATCTCATACTTCCGTCCCGCGAATAGTTCTCATCAGGACCGTGGCCATCTCAACCCCGCGATTTCATCGCATCAGGGCACCACACGACATCAACTCCACCCCGCGATCTTGTCGCATCAGGTTATCCACCTCCAGTCCCGCGTCTCATACTCCTCAGGGCCTCGCCATATCATGCTCATGCCGCAATCATAACTCATGCCATGATTCCCAATTCATTTGCACACACATAATGCTAAGTGCCAATTTCAAGTGCAAATCATAAATCCCGTGGCATGCAAAGCAAATCAAATGGTATTCAGGCATGGCAAACGACTCAGGCACAAACAATGTCACACGCAAACATCCTATAACGTCTTAGGATATAAAGAAAGTTATCCCCTTAGACAAATCCTCATAAATCCATCAATTCAACTCCCGACTCACACAATTGAGTCCAATCTACCTATCCTAAGTTTAGGAATTCCCTTACCTTGCGCTTGATAACACCAAATTCACTTCTTGGATCCTCAAAGTTTCGGCCTCCTAGGGTTTAAGGTCGAACTCGCCGTGCAACCTAGGAATTTCAATCAATTCCATCAATTTTCAAGTCCAATTCAACCATCCATGAATCCTAATCCTCCATAGCATAATCCTCAACATCTTAACATGCTTTATTCGCCAATTTGAGACTCAAAATCCAACGCCAACAGCCCCCACAGCTCCGGCCTTGCACAGATTCGAACCGGTTCTTCCCGGTTCTGTGCAAAATGGGCACAATCAGCCCTAAACCAATTCTAAATCCATCATTTAATCCTCATCCTACCTCTTAACATGTCTATCTAAGGGTTCTTAAGGCTCACCGTGAGTTTGAGGTTGATTGGTTGCTGGAAACCCATTGAACGTCGTCGGATCTCCTTAGGTTAGTACCGGCAGTTTTCTGTTCCAAGTTCACAAGATCGATTCGAGGTCAAAAATTCATCAAATCAAGGCCAAATTTTTTTCACAGATTCATACACATGTTTACTAGGTTTCCATAAAATTTGACCTCAAAACTGCAACATTTCGGTCTTTAAAAGGGTCATAAATTGGACCGACCTCGGGTTAAAGAAGATTCTATCGACTCTCGGGAAAATGCTTGACCGGAGCTCCTCGGTGGTCCAAATGCCTTGCTTCCACTTCGAGGAGGTCGGCAAGACGTAGATCTAAGTTAGTGAGGTCGGCTAGCGGTCAGATGATGGTCGAAAGTGGTCGCCGACGGAGCCGCACAGAGATGGCAAATCTAGTGGTCGGGCGGCAGATTGAAGAGGAAAGGAGGATATAGTTTTCGGTGGTCTTGGGGTTCAATGGCCGTCAATTGAAGAGGAGAGAGAGTAAAATTGCTATATATCCAGGGCTTGAATGTTAGGTGGGCAAAAGTTGGACATGACCACACTTTAATGGATCTTGTGACACTTGTCCCCTTGTCTTCCCAATGTGATCCAATGGCCAATAATCCTTCTTGAATTTCGGCAGTCTTGAGGGGGTTTAATGTCTAAAATGCCCTTCTTCAAATGCTTGGGTAAAGTTCTAAGCTTGAGGGGCAAAATGGTGATTTTACCCTCGACGTTCTGAACATCGTTTTTCTAATTCCAGAATTCTTCGATAGGGCGACGACCAATCCGAATAACGTTGGAATTCTTGATTTTCCATTTCAAACTTTTCAAGACTCGTTTCTGATGATTTCCTCTATCAGACGTGGTTCCAGTCTATCTCAAACCGACGGACGGCTTTTGCGGACTTTACGCGTATCGACCCCGTGATTCTCATCACATTTAGGGCTCATCAATTAGTGGCGACTTTGGTTGTCATGTAATTGTGAGGGTTTATCACTAGTCCCTTTGGTCTCGATTGTCACAGTCCGATTTAGGAAAATTTGCAAATCATACGTTGGTTAAGCGGTATCACCCGCGATCCAATTGTACGGCACTTGCAAGGCATTCCATAATCGTTCTTGGATCGGCCTTTTTGTGGCTCTAAATATCCCATCGACAATCCTTATGGTCAAAGCGTCATTTCTTATCCGAATTCTCTAGGTCCACATACCATGTCTCGCGTTATCGTTTCCCTTTTGGTCAGTCCACTCGAATTGATCAGATTCTAGTGAGTTATGATCGAAATACATCTCTAGATTCATTTCTCATTAATGAGTCTGAAATTTACTGGAAATCAAAATGTCACAACTCTTCCCCTCTTACAGAAATTTCGTTCTTGAAATTTACAACCTTCTAACCATCCAGTCCTCTGGGGTATTGGCGTCTCCTCACGTCCTCGTCCTTCCGAATAATTCCTTTTTATGACTTGGCGATCTTGCTCGTCCTTTCTGGCCCAAAACCATCTTTCCCTTGGGACTCGTCTCCTTCAATCCTCAATCCAATTGGCTTCTCTTCATTCCCTTTTTGTAGTCGTAACATTTGTCCATACCATTCGGCATATCACTCCTTTTCAAATTTCCTTTCATACCATCATAGATTCAAGGGCTTTATCAACTTACCCTCCATTAACCAATCGAGTTATGGCCCTCTTGACTCCTTAAATAATTACATGATTACTTCCGAAGTAATTCATGCTTGACTCCATCCGAAAATTCCCTTGGATGAAAACTGTCCCTCAACTTTCGTCGTCATGTCCTTCCCTTTTATCGACATGTTTAGTACTCGATTATATGGTAGATAAATTTTAACTTTCAACCCTTATCACCAATAGTATACATATGTACCTTGGCACATCCTCGTGCCACCCCCAGGAACACCATAATTCTCTCCTTAAATTGTTGATGAGGTCGTCTCCTTAAGCTTCCCCTCAATACTGGACTCGTACTTCCGTTCTTGGGTCTCAAGGGTTCCATCTATTCCTAATACCCTTCAAGTATCGATGTTCGATCATGGCAACACCTCAATTCCCCTCTAGCTTTCAAGCTAGGTATTTCCGGTGGACGTCAACTAGTCATTTGACAAGCTTCCAATTTAGAGATTGAATCCCTTATTGCTCGAAGAAGGCTCTGTTTCTCCATTGCCAATTAAACAATGCTCAATTCTTAATTGTAAGCACCCGCTAGACAATTCACCCTTCCTTAACGATATGAACATCGCTATAACAACACTTGGGTGATCCCTTCGTTCCACGTGCCTCGCCTTCAATTGTCTTTAGGCAGTCCATATTCTCAACCTCTTTTAGTTCACATAACTTCAAGATCTTTCTTTAAACATGATACGTTCTCATATTCACTAGCAGTTTCACACATCAGCGTTACCTCTTATTCAATTCCCCTCTGGAAACTGCTACCTTATACTCTTGTGGTAGGCGTAGCCTTGAAACATTCTTTCACTTAAACAACATTCCCCAACTTTATCGCGAGAGCACTCGCAACCCTCTCCAATCATACTCTAAGTATTCAAACTCCTATGGCCTTATCGTCACGATGTACGTGGAATGCCCACTTCCGGTTGCCTTGCCATGCCTCAAGTTTCATTCTTGTTGCGTCATTTCGACCCTCATATGCGTTCCCATTTCCAACTGGAATCGTCATAAACAGCATAGTCATCAGCTTAACTCGAGTCCTCAAAAACTCTTTTCACGTTCATCCCATTGGCGTTACATCTCATCCTTAATCCATTTTACCAATGGAACAGCTCTTGTGGAGAATCTTTCCATGATCCGTCTATTGCAATTCATCAACGTCGGGAAATTTTAACTTCCCGCAACTCACATCGATTCTAATCGATTCATCACTTAATCTAATCCTCAAAGGCTCCATAGGGTTTTCCTTTCCTCAGGATTTCACGACTGAGGAATCTTACTGTATCAAGTCCGTAAATCGCGCTCTTCACATTTAGCATGTAATAGGCATTTCCTTAAAGCCCACATGACACTCTCAAAAACTGTTCATGTTTCTCATGGCTCCGTACATGGGTTCAACCATCGTCTCTCGAGATGGTAACGACCAACTCAATCATTCCTTGGACACTTAGTTTGGTGATTATCTACTTCCTCCCACTAGGTGTCGAATCTTCCCAACTATTCCCCGCACTTTTCACTTGAGAGCTCAGACCTTGGCTCTCTGTTGTCACGGGTCTCCTCTAGGACCGCACGACATTTTATTTATTCTTATTACTCTTCTCTCGAGAAGCATTAGTGCTTTAGCCTCTGAGTTCCATACTCACTGAGGCGACCTTATCCCAATTCCGTTCGTTCCACTGAACGTCACATCATCCTGAAATTCAACATTGTCTAAAAGATTGTCTCTCT
The DNA here is from genome assembly GCA_028455895.1 of Rhodomyrtus tomentosa. Taxonomy (NCBI): domain Eukaryota; kingdom Viridiplantae; phylum Streptophyta; class Magnoliopsida; order Myrtales; family Myrtaceae; genus Rhodomyrtus; species Rhodomyrtus tomentosa. The sequence goes on along the minus strand of JAPCWY010000003.1, from coordinate 37,121,813 downwards.
GATTTCACTTCTAGGAGTCATTCAAGTTCTGCGTCCCCTTTCCCGATACAGACGATCAATCATAATACTAAGACAATTTAGAGTTTTTCTTCCTTTTACAATAGGATCTCTTACCTTAAGGAAGAAGCTACACAACTCTGTGGAATTTTCTCACTTCAAATTCACCTTGTCATTCCCATTCCATAGGACGACAACCTTAGAGCCTGCGCCGACGGCGATACCTTTACTCCAGGATTCCAAATGCCACCCTACTTTCACATTCTCTTTCCCATTGCTCAGTCACCTCAAGTGACAATATCTGTTCGTCCTTGGGTCTCCACCAGTTCACGTGTCGAATGCTCAATTCGATTACCTCAAATCACTTTGCAAGTATTCTCTAAGTGCTCTTTTCATTTACTAAATCATTCACTAGAATCACAACCAGTCAGGACTATCAAGTCCGTTCACCTTTTTCCTTTCATCAATGACCAATTCATGGTCCAATCGCCCTTTAAGATTAATGCCCTATTCTTTAGGGAACAACGACTCATGATTTCATTTCTCATGGTTCCAATTCCATCAATTAATCATAGGAAATCATTAATTCCAGGCAAACTAGCATGTCGATTATTCCTCGACCTCATCCGTAATAGAAAGGACTTACTACTCACTTTCCACCATGTGTCTTATGTCGAGGTAATCAGTCATTTCTCGTAGGCACGTTCCATACTCATAATGATCATCTCTTTGCTCGTAATCCATGAGCAGGAGTCCTCTTATTCATAAGTCTTTTGATCATTCTCTTCTTTTGCTGAGTCCCATCACCATTCCTCAAAATCAGGAATAACAACCAGCCATAAGGTTCTCAAGCTCCAATCTACCCAGGGATTTACTCATCTTATTCAATAGTCCTTGACCACCTTTACCATATGCCTAAGCGACCTTGAGAATTCTATCTCATACGGGTTAATCATCCAATGATCCTTGCAATAGTATCAGGATCCAAACAACCTTTGCTCTCAAGCAACCCCAAGACGATACTTTCCATCGGACAACTCAATAGAGGTAGTCTAGGTAGATCTCATGTTTTCGAGGAAATCCTTCTTCTAGTGACCTTTTACTCATTATCGATAGTCTCTCAGGGCTAGTACCGCCAGGGTCACTTTCTTTCTTCGTTGTACCCAAAACCTTCAAGGTTTTCTTATCAAGATCCTCAATCCAGAGGAGGCAATTTCAACTTTCATTCTTCTATCAAATTTAGTCAATCTCATTCTTATTCACAACTTCACAAGCTTTTCCAAGCTCTCGTGGTCCTTCCTACACACTCAATTTCGAAAAGATTAACTCAGAGTCACCTTCTTCGTGACTTCTTTCACTTAACTTGTCAGCACAAGCATTTATCACCACAGTGACATAGAGAATCATGGCAGCTCCTCCTCAAGCTTACTTAACCAACAAATTTCCTCATTTCCATTTGAAGTTCCTACGACCCATTCAGCTCTTGGGTCTTGTACGATTAACAGATAGAGCCATATTCTCTTTTGGTACTCATACTTCAATCACCCATCTTTACTCAATTCTCATGATCCATATCAGTTCTCGAATCTTTCATACCATGTATACTTGAGCCCAATGCTCTTCTACGACCATACTGTCGTCGTTCAACGTCCTTTGGTTCTCATGTCTCCTGAACCACTACGATTCTCTCCAAGAATAAAAAACTTAAGTCATTTACTCAATCCGGCATCCTCAAGCTGCTCCTCTCATTATCTTTCACCATCAACCCTCCAGTGGTTCCCAAATAACTCTTTAATGATACATAGGAAATTCTCGACTAATTGCCAAATATTCAAGGATCTCAAATCATCCTTGATCCGCAGTTGTTCATCAAGCCAGCCTTAACGAGGCACTTCTCCACTAACAGTCGTTACTAGGCTAGATTCAACTAGGTAACTATCAGACAAGCACTCAAAGCAGCAATCCACCGAGTCAATAGCTCATACTTTAAGCCTAGAGGCATCCGCCATTCTAGCATAATCACAACAGACTATCTCATTCTCAGCATACCCTCAGTTTAACGGGTATGAACCCTCCACGTCGTTTAACCTTTCAGTTATACCTTGGTCAAGCCATCACATGAGGCTAATCATAAAACATGCCTAACAGGCCCATCACAACCATCACTTTTCTTTTTCATACGGCATCTATCGTCAAGCACGAAGCTTTTAACCATGCCACTCATAGGCGTCATTACATATGTCATGCCACTTTCGATCATTCTTAATGAGAATCGATCTCGTGCCACACATCTCTTATCCACAATTGTACTCAACCTGATACCCAGACTTTCCTTTTTAAGTTATGACTTAGGTCATTCCTATCTCTTGCCATCTTCGAAGCCTACCAGGAGCCGCTTCTTATCCGGACCTCTTTGTCCCGGCGATCACTTCCCGCCTTCATTAGACCCGGCCGTTGCAGGTTGTCCCAAGTCATACATCTATAGAGAAAACCTCGTTCCACACGTCCTATACCATGTTTCATTACAGTTTATAGGTATCCCATCAACTTGTCCCATACCAAGCGACAGTTTATTAAGCCCAACAACGATAAGTTCATGCATGCACCCTTATCAACTTTCTTTTCAAAGCCACAAACTCAAGCACAACATGACTGTCCTCACCACTTGTCATATCAAAATCGCCTTCAGATCAATTCCTATCCATTTAAGAGTTCTAATTCCACCAATGACCATCACATCTCGCAGATCAATTGCCTATATTTAACCATGCACCTCAAGTGAGTCGTTAACTAAATCAAATCCATAAGCATTCGATCACGACTGGCCTTTAATCATATATTCCTTATCTACTCCCTTGTATGCATCTCATCTTATATCATCCAAGACTGTCAATATCAATCGATAACTAAACCATTAAGATATCACGCAATTCAAGCCTGAATCTACCAATACCAGCTGTCTCTTTGTAATTCATACTCCTCAAGTTGGGTTAGTGACAAATCAAGATCACAATCATACACTTCAGTTGACCCTTTATTCATAAGTTATTCTCTAGAAACCTCAAATCCAAGTTTATGACTTCTCAATTTCTATTCACTTCCTTATGAGCCTTATCCATAAAATCACTCAAGTTCATCCATTAACCCGACACTAGGACCACTAGAATACCTCACAAGCTCAAGCCTATTATCCTCAAGATTCAACAATCCACGCTTAACCCTAAAGGTTTCACTACCTAATTGTCCTCAAGTCATCGCTCCTTATCACTCCAAGTCTCAATCAGATTGGATCGAGCAGACCTTGCCCTTATACCAAATCAAACGGGGATGTCACGCCCCGAACCCGGCGAATGCGCGAGCATCCCACCAAGCTATTCCTTATGAAAGCTCCAGGATCCGATGGCCAACGTTTTATACGCTTAAAGGAACATGCATGTGGAAGCGATGACAACATCGACTTAAAAATAAATCAACACCCGATGACTTAGGATAGATACATCAAATTTCATTAACCAATTCATATAGGTTCAGTTCCTAATCCACCAATCTGAAGGATAATTCATAATATCACAAAATGTAAATCCATGTCCTGTAACTCTCTTAAATACAGCTAAACACCTATCTCTTCAAATGCCACTCCATGGCAAGTCCGCTCTTCCGTCGCTTGAAACCTGAAAAGTTAAGCCCCCACTAAGGTGAGATATAAATCTCAGTAAGGTGGGTCATAACCCTAGGTTAGGTCGACCGTCCACTCAGGTAGTCGTACGCCCCAATAATTCCACTCACAAGCATATCAAGCACAAATCAATAAAACAAAAGCATAAGATGACAGGCATGCAACTATGACAACATGTCGCACTCAGATGAAAACGCACAATTCCTTCCGCCATCTCACCATAACCATCTCCTCCTGCCTGCCTCAATCTCTAGCCCACGATAAATCGCATCAGGCTCGGTCCGCGTAAACACATCAGACCGTCATCAGCAACCCGCGTAAACTTATCAGGTTCTGATGAATCTCCAGCCCAACATCATTATCTCATACTTTCGTCCCGCAAATAGTTCGCATAAGGACCGTGGCCATCTCAACCTCGCGATTTTATCGCATCAAGGCACCACACGACATCAACTCCACCCCGCGATCTCGTCGCATCAGGTTATCCACCTCCCGCCCCGCGTTTCATACGCCTCAAGGCCTCGCCATTTCATGCTCATGCCACAATCATAACTCATGCCGTGATTCCTAATTCATTTGCACACACACAATTCTAAGTGCCAATTTCAAGTGCAAATCATAAATCCCGTGGCATGCAAAGCAAATCAAATGATATCTTGGCATGGCAAACGACTCAAGCACAAACAATGTCACACGCAAACATCCTATAACGTCTTAGGATATAAAGAAAGCTATCCCCTTGGGCAAATCGTCATAAATCCATCAATTCAACTCCCGACTCACCCAATTGAGTCCAATCTCCTTATTCTAAATTTAGGAGTTCCCTTACATTGCGCTTGACAACACCAAATTCACTTCTTGGATCCTCAAAGTTTTGGGCCTCCTAGGATTCAAGGTCGAACTCGCCGCGCAACCTAGGAATTTCAACCAATTCCATCAATTTTCAAGTCCAATTCAACCATCCATGAATCCTAATCCTCCATAGCATCATCCTCAACATCTTAACATGCTTTATTCACCAATTTGAGACTCAAAATCCAACTCCAACAGCCCCCACAGCCCTAGCCTTGCACAGAACCGAATTGGTTCTTCCCGATCTGTGCAAACTAGGCATAATCAGCTCTAAACTAATTCTAAATCCATCATTTAATCCTCATCCTACTTCTTAACATGTCTATCTAACGGTTCTTGAGGCTCACCGTGAGTTTGAGGTTGATTTGTTGCCGGAAACCTATTGAACGTCGCCGGATCCCCCTAGGTCAGTACCGATAGTTTTCTGTTCCAAGTTCATAAGACCGATTCGAGGTCAAAACTTCATCAAATCAAGCTCAACTTTTTTTCACAGATTCATATACATGTCTACTAGATTTCCACAAAATTTGACCTAAAAAATTCAACATTTCGGCCTTCAAAAGGGACATAAACTGGACCTACCTCGGGTTGAAGCATATTCTGTCGGCTCTCGGGAAAATGCTTGGTCGAAGCTCCTCGGTGGTCCAAATGCCTCGCTTCCACTTCAAGGAGGTCGGCAAGACGTAGATATAAGTTGGTGTGGTTGGTCGGCAGTCAGGTGATGGCCGGAAGTGGTCGCCAACGGTGCCAAACAGAGACGGCAGATCTGGTCGTCGAGTGGCAGATTGAAGAGGAAAGGAAGAGATGATTTTCGGTGGTCTTGGGGTTCAATGGACGGTCAATTGAAGAGGAGAGAGAGTGAAATTGCTATATATCCAAGGCTTGGTCAAAGGACTTGAATGTTAGGTGGGCAAAAGTTGGACATGACCACACATTAATGGATCTTGTGACACTTGTCCCTTTGTCTTCCCAATGTGATCCAATGGCCAATAATACTTCTTGAATTTCGGAAGCCTTGAGTGGGTTTAATGTCCAAAATTCCCTTCTTCAAATGCTTGGGTGAGGTTCTAAGCTTGAGGGGCAAAAGGGTAATTTTACCTTCGTCGTTCAGAACGTCGTTTTTCTCGTTTCAGAATTCTTCGATAGGGCGACGACTAATCCGAATAACATTGAAATTCTTGATTTTTCATTTCAAACTTTTCAAGACTCGTTTATGATGATTTCCTCTATCAAATGTGGTTCCAATCTATCTTGAACTGACGGTCGGCTTTTGCGGACTTTACGTGTATGGACCCCGTGATTCTCATCACATTTAGAGCTCGTCAATTAGTGACGGCTTTGGTTGTCATGTAATTGTGAGGGGTTTATCACTAGTCCCTTTGGTCTCAATCGTCACGGTCCGATTTAGGAAAATTTGCAAATCATACGTTGGTTAAGCGGCATCACCCGCGCTCCAATCGTAAGACACTCGCAAGGCATTCCCTAATCGTTCTTGTATCGGCCTTTTTGTGGCTCTAAATATCCCCTCGACAATCCTTATGGTCAAAGCGTTACTTCTTATTCAAATTCCCTAGGTCCACGTACCATGTCTCACATTATCTTTTCCCTTTTGGTCAGTCTACTCGAATTGATTAGATTCGAGCGAGATATGACTGAAATACATCTCTAGATTCATTTCTCATTAATGAGTTTGAAATTTACTGGAAATCAGAATGTCATAGCAATGAAGGTCGAGTTTCAAGACTCAATTTGAGATATTCAAGCAAAGTCGATGCAAAATGAAGATGCGACGATTATCAGTGATGTTTGGGGAACGAAACACACACAGCAAATCGAAGAATGACCACTGAATACAAAATCCACCATTGATGCACAGTATGGAAGTTCGAAGATTAAACTCACTTGTTCTTGTGGTTTCAGCTGGCACAGCCAGCAGCGATCGCTTCCTCTCAATCCAGGCGACTTCCTGACAACCTTTAGAAGCATTGGTTTGGCTTGAAAAGGCCCAATTGGTGCTCTGCAAATTCGAGCTCAAGCTTTTGACAATGGCGATGGAAATCTCTTTCTCTCTCTCCTCTCTCTATATTCTATTCTCTTTTGGGAAACAGAATGAACCACCTCTTCAATAGAAAGCAATACCAAGTATTTTTCTTCTAGGAAAATGGATATGTAATCGTTAAAAAGGCCTTGGATAACTGGAATGACGTGAGGGAGTTCAACAGTGAGACTTTTTTCTGATTCAATGCAGAAGTATAGCTGAAAGAGGTCTCATTGTATATTGTAGCCCGAATGCTTCTTCTCTCTTTGCGTTCATGGACAACGACTAAGCCTCTGCTCGGTTCCGACCGATTCCCGATCTCCTCCAACTAGTTTTTTGCCTGAAACTACAAATCGAGAGTCGCAACCCCCCTTCCTTCTTTCCCCCTGATGGATTTCATTTATCGCTCTCTATTGAGGAAGAAATCAATCTTCTAAGCTTTACCGGCACCGACGGTGCTGCCCCTTCTTCTGCGCTCATCTGGTCTAACTTGTTTACCTCCCCGCAACAATTCCTTCCGAAGGTTGATCGATGATGTAGTAGAGCTCCTACGAACAATTTAGGTTTCTGCTCAAAGACTGGTCCGTGGCGGTTTCCAGACGCTCTAACCGGCGCCAACGGTCATCCTCTCCTCGATTGAAGTAGCCTGGTCTACTTCCTCACTTCAATTTCAACGGGAGATTGATTTCTGAAGTGGCGAAGCTCCTCAGAAGTGATTGAGGATCTCCTTCGTGGTTTCTAACACTCCTTACCAACACCGAGGGCCCTCTTCTCTCCCTGTAAGTACTTACTTTCGGCTTCAAGATATCTTGCTCTGCTGCCTTCACTATAAGTTGGAGACTAGGTGTTTTGTATCATTGGTAGACGTCGAGTGGAAGCTGTTGATTTTATTGGTGGTCGAAAGTGTTAGTTTCTGTATTCTGTTTGTGGTGTATTGGTAGCATTGCCTGCTGGGGGCTCCTCTCTTCTTGTTGGTACTGGAATTGAATTTTAGTTGAACCCTTTGCCTCTCCTTCGTGACTTTGACTGGTGGTTCATTGGTGGACCGTAAGGTTTAGCTAAAATGACTGGTAGCTCTTTGTCACTGGCCCCTCCAATTGTCAGGAGCTCACCTCCTACACAACTTCATCCGGCTGCTTGTGTAGAAACTTTATAGGAGATAATCCCTTCTTCCCTTCTTGATCAGGATGGGTTGCTTCCTATTATTACTGATACAATGGTTGGTGGTCAAAATGACCCAATCAGTAAGGGTAAAGATACTGTTGTACACCCTGTTAACGCCTTGGCTTCTGTTCCTATGGTTACTGGTGATGCTGGTTCATGCTCTGATGCTCATGCTAGTGGTGAAGGGACAAGAAACTCGCGTCCTTTTAATCACGACCCAAGGGTAAACCGAAGTAAGGGAAGATCTGGTATGAGGAGATCTAGGGGTCCTTCAGCTCAAAGTGGCCCTCAAAGAGGACTCTTCAGAGGAGAAACCTCCCGGCCTCTTGTGGATGAGAACGGAAAGGAGAATGGTAACAATTCGAACAGATCAAGGGTAGACATTGGACAAAAAAGAACTTAGAGTTGGGCTAATATTGCAAAGGTCTTGACTAAGGGCTACAATTTAATCTATGTAACTCCAGAGATGAAAAATGGCGAACCAATTGTGCACATCACTCCTGAAGTAGTGGCCAGTGAAAATCCGTCTTTGAAGGAAAGCATTGTTGGATGCTTCTTGGGGAGAAAGATCTACTTTAAGCTAGCTGAGGAAGCTATAAGGAAGGCTTGGGGTAATAATGTTGTTAATATTCGACTCCATGAGAATGGGTTTTACTTCTTCCATATTCCGGATGAGAGCTTTAGGCAAAAGGTCTTAGAAATGGGATCAATATCCATCCGTAATAGTACCATGATGTTACAAGCTTGGCACCCAAAATTCAAGTTTATAAAAGGAGTACATAGCACTCCACCAGTGTGGATTAGATTGAAAGGGATTCCACTTTCTTTATGGTCTTCTGTGGGCATTAGTCACATTGCTAGTGTGCTTGGCAACCCCCTTTATGTAGATGCACAAACAGAGCAAATGAAGAGATTATCATATGCTCGTGTATGTGTAGGGATCAGGGCGTCTTCAGCGCGCCTGGAAAATGTAAAAATTAGGTGGGATGATGACTTGATCACCATTGGGGTGGAATATGAATAGAGTCCACTTGTGTGTAACACTTGCGGTGTTTTCGGTCACAAGAGAGGCTCGGCTAGCTTCCCTTGTCATACTGTTTTGGAGCCCTCCTTGGTGGAAAAGACATGTACTTCTGCCAATGCTTATGTTGAAGGTGAATGGCAACAAGTTAAGGGCAAGAAAACTCGATGAAACACTGAGACTAGACCAAACCGGCCTCCTGCAGTTGTTGTACAGACTTTGGAAGAGCATCCTGGACCTGCAACTTCCCTTATTGCAGCGGCACAAAACATGAAAGAATCCTGCAGACCTGGAATTCTGCCTAGGCTTGCCATTCCTACTTCCCTTGGTACTGTGGTAAAGCTCACTGAAGATCTTCACCGTCCATGAACATCCTCAGTCTAACCAAGGGATTTTCTCCCATTTGCTCATTGTAGAGATGCTACCTCTGAACCTCCTCTCGGTTCTTTCCCCTAGGACCCTACTCTTGAGGTCAGGATGGACATTCAGATGGATGCCGAGCTTCAGCAACCTCTTCTGACTAATTCTGGTTCTAGCATTTCTTCGAATTCTGAAAATGGCATTGAGAAAATCAGTAACATTGGTAGTGACAGCGAAGATGATATATCTTCCCCTTCCCCTCCTTTTACTAGATCTCGAGCTACGGTTTTCACTCTCTCTAGAGATCCTGACTTAATTCGATCTCAACCAGTTGAACGGCCGGCTGATGGTGTGTCTGATGCACCCTCTTCTCCCAAGACGGGTAATCCGAAGGCTAGGAAGAAGAAAGGAAGGAAAAGATAGCTTCTTTTCCTCTTCCTCTATATATATTTGTATATATCAATGTTTTTGGGCATTTGAAATATTAGGGGTCTTACTAACCCCCTTAAGCAGGCAAAAATTCATAACCTTATCCAAAACATCCGACTTTCCCTTATCGGCATTTTGGAAATGAAGATTAAGGCTCCTTTCTTTGGAAAGATCTTTGATGGCATAATACCTGGTTGTCGCTAGATAGCCAATTATCACTACTCTCCTCGAGGTAGAATATGGATTGGCTGGGATCCTTAAGTGATTGACCTTCAAGTCATTTCCACCTCTTCTCAAATTATCCATACTCGGCTTGCATTGATTGCTATGGGAAATTCTTGCCTCCTCTCAATCATTTATGGTGAACACACCTTTATTGCGAGGTGGACCGTTTGGGATGACCTTGTTCGATTAAGTGAATCCCAAGAATCATGGATGGTTGCTGGTGATTTTAACGCCATTCGAGACCATACGGATGAGTGGGTAGTTCTAACACTTAGATCCCCGCTTTTGATGAATTTGGGGATTGTCTACATCTTTCTGGCCTTGATGATCTTCGGTACGTTGGACATAGGTTTACTTGGGCTACCTCTTCTGGTCTATCACGGAAACAGAGAAAGATTGATTGTGTGCTTGTGAATGAACATTGGAGCCTTAAATACTCTTTTTCTGAGGCCATCTTTCTAGCACCGGGAATCTCTGACCATACTACCATGGTGGTTAAACTTCTTCCCCCACCAACTTTAAAGAAGCCCTTCAAATTCTTCAATTATTGGACTGCGCATCCTTCCTATAAGGGTATTGTCGCGCAGGTCTAGGAGTCCTCTTTTGATGGCAATCCTATGTACATCTTGTGCTGCAGGTTGAAGCTACTCAAATGTCGTCTCAAGTCCCTCAATAGGCGAAGCTTCTCCGACATCTATAATCGCACGCATCAAGCTAGGTTGGCCGTCAACTCAATTCAAGATGCTCTACAACTTGACCCCTTCAACCTTACTCTGGCGGATTCTGAGATGGAGCATCTCCAGATATTCTCGAATTTGCATCTACAAGAGTCTTTCTATATACAGAAATCGAGAATTAGATGGCTTACAGAAGGTGATCTTAACACCACATATTTTCACCACTTTTTTAATAAGCGTAGACTTCAGAACTGAATTTTTTCGGTATTGGATTCGGAGGGGGTAATCTTGACCGAACCTAATCTTATCCAAGATCACATTATTAATCATTTTGAAGCACTTCTCAATGGCCAGCCGAACATTGTTAGGCCAACACTTTTGAAAGTTACTGAACTCCTTGCTTCTACTTTGGATGAAGAACAAGCATATTCTCTATCACGGATGGTGACTGAGGACGAAATCCGAACCACGCTCTTTTTACTAGCTAAAAGTAAAGCGCTGGGTCCCGATGGATTTAGTGTTGAGTTTTACACCACTTCTTGGATATAGTTGGCCCATCTGTCGTTCTTACTATTAAGGAGTTCTTCAGAACTAGTAGATTACTCAAGGAAACGAACACGACCATACTTTCTCTTGTGCCAAAGTCTCCAAATGCCATGGCTATGCAAGACTTTAGGCCGATTGCATGCTGCAATACGGCTTACAAATGTATAACGAAGATTTACGCCGACCGGATAGCTTCTATCCTTCCTTCCATCGTCTCCCCTACTCAGACTGCTTTCATGAGAGGAAAGAGAATTAGTGACAACATTATGCTTGCACAGAAGCTCTTTGCCGACTTTCACCATGTGCCATATCTTCTGAAATGTGCCATTAAAGTCAATTTTTGCAAGGCCTATGACACAGTAGACTGGGGGTTCCTTGAATTGGTTCTGAAGGCTTTCGGGTTTCTAGAACACATTGTCATATTGATCATGGAATGCGTTTCTACGCCGAAATTTTCATTGGCTATTAATGGTGAACTTCATGGGTTTTTAAAAAGCGCCAGAGGTATCCGTCAAGGTGATCCCCTTTCACCTTACTTATTCATCTTGGTCATGGAAGTCTTCTCCCGTATTATTCTCGCCAAGACTTGTTTACCGGGATTTAAGTTCTTCTGGAGATGCAAGCAGAGCCGGGTTTCACATTTATTCTTCGCAGACGATGTGCTTTTGTTTGCTGAAGGAGACTTACACTCCATTCGGCTTTTAAAGGATGGATTAGATCTATTCTCCTCATGGTCGGGACTCTCACCGAACTCTAACAAGAGTGGTTTTTTCCTTTCTGGTGGCACAAACCTTTTACATGACCAAATCCGGGGTTGCTTGAACTTTCAAGAAGGTATACTACCCTTTCGATATTTAGGACTTCCTGTCATTGCTTCTAGAATCAGTAAGGCCGACTGCGAAGCATTCATTAATGCAATTACTGCTAGGGCTCGTTCTTGGTCTCAGAGATACTTATCCTACGCGAGTCGTCTGTAACTCATTAAGTCTGTCTTGCATTCAATCCATGTGTTTTAGGCTTCTGTTTTTACTTTACCAAAAGCGGTTCTAAATAGGATTGAACTTATCCTCAGACAGTTCATCTGGAAGGGCCTTGACTTAGGCATTAGAGGTGCCAAGGTATCCTGGTCAAATATTTGTTTACCTAAAGAGGAAGGAGGCTTAGTGATATGAAGACTAATGGATTCCAACAAAGTTTTTAATCTGAAACACATATGGATCCTTTTTACGAATAAGGAATCGCTGTGGTGTAAGTGGATCCACTCCACCTTCCTGAAGAAATCCAACTTTTGGTTTGCTAAAAGACCGACCGTTTGCTCTTGGACTTGAAAGAAGATCTTGGACCTCCGTCAATAATTCTTTCCAAAGTTCAGATGGACTATCGGCAATGGACACTTGACGTCGTTCTGGTTTGATTATTGGCACGACAAAGGTCCCTTGTACAAACTCATTACAAATGGGGATATTTACCAGTCTAGGATACCACGTGATATTACGATCCAGGACTTCTTTAGGGCAGAATGGCCTACATCTTTTGTGATTGACACCATTTTTACATGGATGGAGCCAGCTCCTTCATTTATTGATACCAAGGAAGATGTGATTAGTTTGATGGGGAACACCTCGGGTGAGTTTTCTATTACATTGGCTTGGGACCAGATTAGGCCGAGAGGAAGATATGCCCACTAGCACTCCTTTATCTGGGACAAATCTTTTTCGCTGCGGGACGCTTTATTATGTGGTTGGCCACTCACAACCGCCTACCCACACAAATCTTACTACTCCAACATCGAAGAATAGATTAGGGCTCTTGTGCTTTCTGTCATTTAAGGCTGGACTCCATTGATCACCTCTTTTTTGGTTGCTCGATAACTAGCAATCTTGCGGCTACTTGGGCTGCTAATTGTAATCTACCGTGACAAAACCTTCCATGGGATGATTTTATTAGGTGGGCTAAGATTCATTTTGGGGGACAAGTTTTCGCACATCGTATCACCAGGTTCTCTCTTGGAGCACTTTGCCATATAATATGGTCTAAGAGAAACGACATCTTATTTAGAGGGAAAAAGTTCTTTGCTCCAACTATTATCTTGCACCTAAGCAAGAAAATAAAAGATAAAGCTCTCTCATGTGAAAACATACAAGATCATCCACAAAATAAACACCTCCAGGAGAAATGGGGCCTCTTGGCTTTCATTTTTTATGCCCACAATGCTACTTAGTGGTGCTGTGGTGGATGCTTAACCTGCTCTATGTTGCTTATTTTATGGCTATCCCCAGCCCAAGATTCAAACTGCGCATGGGATGTTATTTTGATGATTGTGGGGCTAGATGGTGGTCTCTTTGGTGAAGTTGTGAGTTCTGTCTACCTTTTAGCCTGCATCTGGCGCTGCTCCTGTTCTTCTTGAAGCTGCTGTTTATTGCTTACTCGGCAGTCCTGATGCTCGTCCTTGCCAACTTTTTGTGGTGTAGCTGGCCCTTTTTCTTGCTACTTAGACCTTCTTCTGACAGGTCTTCTTTTGGGAGCTTTCTGTACTTGCCGAGAACATCTCTGCTGGGCTGGTTTTCTTTTCTATTCTGGTTGCTGCTTCTTCTGAAGTTTCTCTCGGGCCCTTTTTGTACTCCGCTACAACCTTGGTCTATGGTTTTTGGGTTGTTTGTGAGGTGGTGGCTCCTTTTCTTGGTTTATAGGACGGCCTGTACTTTTGCCCTAGGTCTCTTGTGGTGATTTCTGTCCTCCCCCCCTCCCCTTCCCCTCCTTGCTGTAGGCCTTTTTTTGTTGTTTTTCTTCCTTTTACCTTGAGTTAGTATACCTGGTTAGCAGGGTTCTCCTTTTTCTGCTTTTTCTGGGGTGGGTTGTTTCTTGTTTTGCTACCAAGTGGGACTCGAAGTTCCTTTGCTATCTGGGTTGTTCCTTCCTCATGGCTATGTCAATCTCTCCTTGCTACCTGTCTGCACTGTCATATTGCGTTCCAAGGCTAAAGTTTCCTTCAACCATTGCTGGTTGCTGTCTCGGTTGGTCCTGATACTTCTTCTGTCACCTCAGTTTGTTGGGAATCTACACTGGCCCCTCGTTGTTGTTGTTCCTCTACTGCTTTTACCGATGCCGGCCAAATTATGCTCCTCTCAAAGCATCTTTGACCCGTTGGCTACTGCTGGTTTTGATGTTATGCTTCTACCTTCCTCCACGAGTGGATGGTGTTCCAAGACCTGTACTCCCAGACTAGTTCTTGGTGTTTCTTCTGATTTCGTGGGCTGTCACCTTCCTCTACCTGACCTTCCCATGCTTAGTTCCTGTTATGTTTTTTTGGTTTACTTATGCTCTTCCTTTCCGAATCTTTAGGCCGCCTGTTTGGCCGTCTTTTCATATTTTCTCTCTTCTCCACCTGTTACTTCTCTTGGGTTTTTGTAACTTCGAAAGCCATTTGTTCGGCTTTGTGCCTTGGGAGTTCATGACCATGTTGGCTATTAGGATAGGCATGCATGTTGTCACCATGTTTTTGTAACCGGTTCACTGTTGAACCAATCTTGACACTGCAATGCCAATATCGGTTCATGGTTTTTGTGCCCAGTTTTTACTTGTACTTAGCTATCTGAAAAGTATATAAAAGCTTACCTTACCAAAAAAAAAAAAACCACTTCAACAGAAAGCCCTCCCAAAGGCTATAAACCACTTTTAAAATTTTGGCGCCGAACGACGAAGTGTATACCGACTTCAGTCACACGTGAGGCCATGTGCTTTTAGGTCCAAACGGCGCCAAAGATGTTGGGCATTCTGTCCCACTTCGTTTTGTTCTCCAACAGGTCTACTCTCGCGTAAATTTGGCACAGATTTGAGCTGCGCTTAAAAATGTTGACTTTTACGGGTTCCCTCGAGCTTGACCGGCCGATTGCTCTCTATTCAGGCGATGTCGAGCGGTGCCATCGATGTCATTCGACAGGGAAGGGTATGAGCAGTAATACGCTCACCATTGCTTGTCCGATTATTGCCGAATTGGCCTTCAATTTGAGGATCAAAATCGCCTCAAGGACTGTTCATCTGTACATAAGCTCGGGGAAGAGGACGATACTGTAGCGGACCGATTCGACCAGTTTGACCAAGTAGTCTGATAGGTCTGAACCGATTCCGACTTGAAATTTCCAAAATTAGCCCAAATTGATGGGTAATTTTTGCAATTAAATCTCAGAATCGAATTTAGGATATGAATATTGTCTAAAAATGTGATTTTTCCTAAAAGTTCATGTCAATTTCCATAAAAGCCCCAAATTTGCTCTTAATTTCAATTCGAAAAATTATGAAATTGAAGGCTCAAATGATCAAATTGGACCAAACCACCTATGCCAATTGATTTCAAATGGTGAAATACATTGGGCAGTAGCTTCAATTTGTAGAAGTAGCCCTTGAATTGAAAGTAATTTCAATTATGCCCAAATTCAAGGACTAAATTGCAATAAAGTACGTAATTTTGCCCAATTCATGCAATTGAGCAATTTATGCGTATAATTGAACTAAATTGCAATGAAGGACAATTAGATTGAATGTTAAGACCCTAAAAATGTCAAAATTACAAATTAAAAGACTCAATTGACATTTGTTACCGAATTCAATCATACGTGCATCAAAGCAACACATAAAATTGAATTTGAATTTGGACTTTTTATGAGGTAAAAAAGACAAGGGAATTAAAATAAAAATATTGACTATTTTTTCATATTTTTGTGACCTCAAATGCTATTTTTCTTGAATTTGCATCTATTTTCCTATTTATCGAAAATATTTAAAAATACAAAAAATAAAGAAAATTACTTTTTGTTCAAAAATGGTTCCTTAAGCTTGGCTAAGGCTACCAAAGTTGATTTTAAAATTTTTAAAATTTTTTTATAAATTTTGTGTAAATTTTTTAAAAGTAAACTAAAAAGACTAATTGAAAATCATGCGTGAACAATGACAAAATTTTTGTGCCAAAAATAAGTATCCAATTTTTGTGTAAGATTGTGCTTTTTCTTTTGTTCTTAATTGTCTTGACTTTTGGCTCTTTTATGATGGTCAAATCACATCTGGCATCTAAATAGATCGTCAAATGCCATTTCCAATATTGCAAGTATCTGAACATTCAAATTACTAGGAAACTCTCGTATGATATTCATGTGACAAAGTAATAATAATAATAATAATAACACTAGAAAGCATGCACTATCAATTTCATATTTGATGATTTTTTGGGTAGCGATGAAAAGAGTAAAGAGCGGAGAATATGCTCTCTAAGCATTTGTAGTATTTGGTTGATGGGAATAGGGCTGATGAATGGAGAAATTGAGCCGGTTATATCAAAATGACAAACTTTGATCGGATCCCAATTTTCTCCAGCTTATTGTTGTTTGTACTGACTTTTAGTCAGTACTCAAAATTAACCCTCTCAGGTTTCCATCTAATGACGCTGTTAAAGTTCTGATGTGTCATTTCAATTTTCATGTGTATATTACCTTGATTACGCTTGCTGACATGAGAAATCGGCAACGGAAAATCTCAGTTGGTTTCGCATAAGTGGGGTTTCTTTACATAAGAAAAATATATTAAAACAATAGTATTCTGAAAATATATAGTTAAAATAAATTAACGAGAATTACGAAAATAGTTTCACTAAAAGGCGATTATTGCTGTTAGAAATATTTATTGAATTTCCAACTTATTTAGAAATGTCGTTTTTAGACTAACGAAAGTATTATTGTACTTTACATAGCATCTCATCCTTTTTGACCGACCTAAGTTGGTTTTAAGGTGGCTTTTGTCATTTTGGGCTCCTGAGACTCGGGGGAGGAATTCTCACAACTGTTGGATAACATTGTTGTGTCTTTTTTTTTTTTTTTTGGATCGAAAACCATGTTGACTTTCTTTTTTTCTTTTTGGTCGAAAAAACCATGCTGACTTAATTAACCCCTTTTTTACCAGTTCTTTTGGTGTTATAATTCCATCTTCACTAGCATATCATCGGTCTCATTTTGGTCGTTTGCATTATCTTCATCAGTCACTTTACCTCTAATTCAAACGACATCTATCTTAATAGGATTTGCATGAAAAAGGATTTACAAATAATATTTTCAAAGTGAACAATTGAAATTGAGGTCATGTACATTCTCGCAATCAAATCAAGAGATTTTTCTTGGAAGTAAATCAAATCAAGAGATATTGATGGATCTTTATTGCTTCAACACTTGGAGCTCACTTGCTTTTAAATTTGCAAATTGAAAAAAAATGTTTCTCATTTGTATATTTAACAGACTTCAAAATCTTGAAATTACCCAAATTTATAATATAATATAGGTTGTTATTATTTGATTTTCCAATAGTCATCGTCCAATAAAAAGTTGCACTTCAATTCCTTAGAAATTATTTAGCACTTGATTCATATTTCTTTTGATTTGTTTCTTCAAATAAATTTAAAACGCACCACTTTGTAGTGTGCATCTCTTACCGAAACTTCTGGTCAAAATCTCACCGCCGCGAATTCTAGGTAAAGGCAGCTGTTATGCTAGTGTCACGTTCCGGAGGGTCCGGAGGTTTACTAGCTCGAAGGACTGTGCTACACAAATGGACATCTCTCCTGAATTTCTAGAATATTCTGAGGAGCGAGCAATATTATAAATGTGTCTTATTCTAGAGAGTTCCTTATAATTTGATTGGTTGGCAGGGAGGCACACTCTCATTGGTCAATAGGGAGGTGGGATCTCCACCATTAGATCGAATATAGATCAACGGCTGTAATCGAAGCAATTTTTGTAGATATATGGATTGTCCCCTCATTTGCATCATCTCACAAGTTAATATAATCAGAGCTTCTCTCGCTACAATCCTTGCGCAAGAAGAGAGAAGTCTTTGAGCTGCGAACCTTGAGGTTACATGGTTGCTCAATCTTGGCTCGAACAGAGAATCCATCGCGAATTCCTATCTTACCCATTATCGCTTAAGCGGTTACTATCGCGAGCTCAAATTGAGCAACCATGGATGCCACGAACGCAAGGTTACTGACGGAAATGAATTCCTATTCTAATTATTAAACATGTGGAAAATCATAATATAACATGCCCAAAAATCATTAACTTATATCACCGATTAGAGTATGATCACACGATAAAACATAGTCGTTGTCCATAGATTAAGAGTCTTCAACGTATGACCATGCGATAATCCTTGTTTGTTCGAGTGCGACGGAGAGTTTAAAGAGCGTACTGTTGTTTTGAGAGAGAAAACTGACATAAAGATTAACTGACGTATTCCAAAAACGTTATATCAACATTTTGAAACAAACCTATAAGCCATGCAACCCAACAATTACAATTACATCTCTACCTAATTGCCTCAAGCAAAAAAAAAGAGTACGTACATAAAAGAACGGAACAAGGCATACTTAACTCGTAGGTCTTTTGGGAAGAACAAGTCATACTTAACTCGTAGGTCTTTTGGGAAGTTCAGTGTGGTTTCACGTTGCTGAATGTAATTTGAGATGCCACACTTCTGTTTAAAATAGGTTAAGTCTACATTTAAAACATATGACCAGCTTTCATTTATTAGCTAAGCCCTCTCATATGCCAATGGCTTGCGATTTTGTATGGTTGAGATGCTACAATTCCGTTAAGTCTAGCAATATACTTTCTGGCTAGCAAGACAACCTTGTTTCACACTGCGAGCTAGTAATTTGGGATTTGGTACGCGTCACAAAGAGGCTCCAGTATGCTGAAATCTATGTTTTTTGTGAGAAATTCAGGAGAGAGATGCAGCAGCAAGTAAAAAATGCGAGCAAAGCCTAATCGAGTTTCTATGAAAATAGCGTGAAATATTTCCGAGAAAAACATGTGCGAGATATAGATATCTAAGCAGAAGACGCATTCCCAACTAGATTTGCTTAAACTTTCCTATTTTGATAAGCAATGTGAAGACTTCTTTTAGACTCTAATTATGAGAAGTCTAAATGTGACTTCACAAATATAAATTTGGCGAATCTCTCGATAAGAAAGATTTAAGATCAATGGCCAACTTTCATTTATTAGCTACGCCCTCATAAATGTCACTGGCTTGCAATTTTGTCCTGAAAGGGACGGTTTGAGATGCCAAAATTATTTTTAAATAGGTTAAGTCCAGTCACATCCTTTCTTTAAGACCCTAATTATGAGAAGTCTAAGTATGACTTCATAGATGTGAATTTGGTGAATTTGGAGAAGAAAGATTTAAGATCAGTGGCCAACTTTTATTTATTGGCTAAGCCATCGTATATGTCAATAGCTTGCAATTTTGTCCGGGGGAGGGATGACTGAGATGTCACAATTTTGTTTAAAGCAGGGTTAAAGTCCAGCCACATCATTTCTTTTAAATTATAATTATGAGAATCGACTTTACAAAAGTGAATGTGGTGAATCTGAAGAAGAAAGATTTAATAACAATGGCCCAATTTTCATTTATTGACTAAACACTCATAAATGTCAGTGGCCTGCAATTTTTTATTTTTTTTTTCCTTTAAAGGGATGGTTGGAGTTAGGTTACCAAGAAAAATGGGCTGGGAATTCTTTGAATTATCTTGACAAAAGTTGACCCCCCTCACTCCCAAACTACTGAGTAGAATTGCCGCATGCCCCCACAAGAAGGAAACTCGATTTAATGTCACGGGTGCACGTTTGATTCCATGCCTTAACGCGGCCCAATGTTTCACATTAACACTGGCTACCTCAAAAGCTCAACCTGTTGGAAATGTAGTCCGAAGCAGCTGATGAAGCAATGAAAGCCAGACGTTCTGATATAGCCCATCGACGAGGAGATTACAAACGCCATTCTCTTTCTTAATACAAGCCCAACACCAAGGAAGAAACAACAGAGAGAATCGAGGGGAAGATATCCGATTTCTCTGTCACAAGAACACAAAGTAGCTGCGTTGAATAAAATGCTGCTGCTCTCTGTACGCGCCACTAGCCTCATCAAAACTTCACAATCGAAAAAAACTGTGTATGAATGTGTCCTACTCACACACCACTAAACAAAATCATTCGGTCTTGCTGTCGTTCTTGGCTTTCATTAGAGCCCCTGATGATCGTTTTTGACCGGTTGGCGAGCATGGGATGAAAGGCACGAAACCTTGCCTGCCAAACACGGGCCTCGTGAAAGCACCCTCGAATTTTCGCCAGTAATGGTGCACCGTATGGGAAGGCATGCTCAGGATCTCACACAAACTGCTCGGTCAGAGTGTGCTTTTTCCGTTCTCGTGAGACTCTTAGTCGCGTCGTCGCTGAGCAGTGTCTGAGTGAAGGATTTGGGAATCAATGGCTTGGAAGATGTCGTGCTCGCTCGGCAGGGCTTCGTCAACAATCCAAATACCTGTATCGATGAATGGATATCTTGAGGCACAAGCTCCACGTTATGTCACCAATTTGATTTGGCATATGAAACGCCATCTTACCAAAGGGCTAAAGACAACGGCAATGATGGTACATGCGATCATAAACAAATTGCCCCTGAATTTCGCGTCTGACCGAGTAAACTGCACGCACGGATAATGAACTTCAAGCAAGCATATACCACGTTAAGACGAGGACATACAGGAAAACCAGTTACAATAAGCATCTCTGGCGACCATATTCATCGTATTGCTAGGATTAGAACCTGCTGCTTTAAATGGATCTTTTGGTACTTAGATGGTACTAACTTGCTTTGATTCTCATGGTGATGACAGACACTTAGTGTGCCTTGACTTCATTCATTCTTTAAATTATCCACACGGGCATCTTATTTCAAGAAACGATGATTTCTCGGTTCTGATTTGATTCCATTGAGAACCGAGAACCGAAATCGAAATCGATGGTTCCTAGAAAAAAATGGAATTCGAAATTGAACCCTAACTCATCAGAACCTAGAACCAGACATGAAAGTGGTAGTTCGATTCTTCGATTCCTGGTTCTGCCCTGAAATCATATTTGCCCCTACCGTTACTTTTGTCCTGCAGCGGAAAAATAAGACTCCAAAAGGTGAGGGTTTCTTCTTCGGGATTTTTATGTTGTCACGCCAAGCAATGCAATCTCGAAAGGTGTAATTTCAAGTGGACCAAAAACTAACGAAAAATTCCTACGGTACCAAGTATTATGCTTTGAATGGTCAATCGACTCGTGAGTAAGTTGTAGCTTTTTTAATCAGATCCGAGGTTTCTCATTTTCATTGTCCCTAAATTAAATGTCCAAACGAAAGATTACAAACTAACAAAATTCTAATGTTTTTTGGGTCAAAGGTCAATATTCTTCGGTTCAATAAAAAAGTCAACATTTATCTATTTTTATGAGAATTTGAAATCTAAGCGCCTAATTCTACGTGCCTAAGTTAAATTAATACTTATTAAGTAATTAGGGTACAAGGACATTGATATAAATTTTTGTCAAGAAATGAGTCCCGCCATGATCAAGGGTCTTGGATCCCGAATTTTCTAACTTTGACTGTCTTGCATTTTTCCATTATAATTATGTGTAGATTTTTTTTTTTATGGATCTTTTCAATTTAAGTTTAAGAAAAAGGAAAAGGAAACACTAAAGAGAAAACAGAACAACAACAGAAGACTAAGGAAAAGAAACCGTGCTCGTCAATGCTCGCTTGATTTTTAAATTGTAGCTTAAGTCTGCATCCAATCTAGGAATAGCAAGAAAGAGAAATAAACTAGAAAAAAGAAATTTAATAAATTAAAACAAATTTTAAGACTTTTTATTGGTCAGATCAAAGTCTAAGACTTCACCTACCAAAAACGGTTAAACAAAGACGAAAGACTTTCAACGATGACTTGCACCTTGTACAAACACGATTAGGCAGACGCACGCAGGAGCTTAGACCGAAAAAAATTATGATTAATTTGAATATACAATTAGACCTCAATTCCAGCATTTTTTTTTTGTCATAAGATAAACTTCATTACTAACTCACGGAGGAAAGACATTAAGTTCAGAATCAGAACACAATAAATCCCATAGTGGGCGAGAAAAAAAATGTCATTTGATGAATTCAAAAATGAAAAAGAGAATCTTATTTCTTATTATCTAATAAATATTAAGTATTGATAAACATGTAATTGAGAACTAGATAAAAATCCTATATCATTATAGTAATCATTTTCTTCCATAATATCCAATATTTCTTGGATATTCTACTTTTCTATATTCAATTCATATGAATCCATATTCATTATGAATAGCCAATAACGAATAGTTCATATTAATAGAAAGGATCCCAAGAGTTTACTACAATTTCTATCATTTTTTAGCCCGCTTAGCTCAGAGGTTAGAGCGATAATGCGATGGTCATTGGTTCGATTTCGATAGCCGGGTTTTTTTCCCTTTGAGAATTCTTGAGGAGAGCATTCCTTCTGTGAGCTTTCACAATCCAATCCACGGTTTGATTTTTTCCACGGGCCTCAATTGCAGCATTTGCTACGTGTCTAAATAGTTGTCGGCCTTCAAGAACTAGAATTCTTGAATATAACACCTAAAACTAGCTTTTTGGTCCCTGAAGTTTGCACATATTTCTCTTTAAGCATTTTCACTCTCAATTTTGAAAATGAAAAAGCTCATGATTTTCATAGTTCTCTAACATTATTCTCTCTTTCCACCGTAACTCAATGCCGATGTACAAACACTTCAACCGCCACGAGCTCCTTTGCATTGTCCGATCACTGTCTGCCCTGGTCCGATCATGATTCGGTTTCTCTATCCTTCAATCTCGCTTAAGGTATGTCTTAATCTTAGAGAATTTAATGTTGGAGAAGATATGAGCCAGAGAGAACCGCACTAAAAGGTCAAGATTCAAGAATCGGAGTCGAAAGATGAAGCCATGGATAAAACATCGCTGTTAGGAATGCTGATTACAATTTTTATGGAGTGTTATTTCTAATTTCTCATGAGTGTAATCCCCATATTAATCGTCATCATATTATAGAAGATAATTTTTGGAGAAATTACATCATTCATCATCACAATATTACTCAAAATTCATTTTTGGTACTTGTACCATATTTCGTGCACATTTAACCCCCCCCCCCCCGCCAAACTTATCTCCGGTGGCAAGATAAGGACAAAATTTAATTGTGGACGAGATATGCGCCTACAAGTCCCAGCTTATAAGGAAATTACAATTTTGATCCTCATACTTTCATGAATGTGCAAATTCAGTCCCTATGTTTGTTTACCGAATGCCATGATGCTGGTACCAGTATTCTACTAGAGTTGGTATTCGTACTCTTTGACTGACCGACTGACTAAAGACACTGAATGATGCTGAATGAAAACTTGATTGAGGGATCTCATCACATATAAGATGTAACCACTAATAAACAACTTCAAGTACATGTGTTACTCCTCCTATAGTGACGTGTAATTTCTTTGACACCGTGAACAGAGTCGGTCGAAGTCCTACTTGTAATGCTTGATGGAAACTTGCAAATTAAACGCAACTTTTAACCCGATTTGTGCCTAATAAATTTATATATGCGTCACAAAAATTATTTCTTAAAGCGTGCAAATTGCATATATTCTTTTTTTGTTCCTCATGATGGGATAACATGTGGGACCATTCGAAATATCATATTCTATCAGTTTTGGAGTTTTTTTTGTGACATTCTGATTTTTCTATCATTTCAAGACTCATTAATGAGAAAGTATCTAACGATGTATTTCAGTCGTATCTCGCTCGGATCTGATCAATATCGAGTTGACTGACCAAAAGGGAAAGGTTAACGTGAAACAAGGTACGTGGACCCAGGGAACTCGAATAGGAAATGATATTTTGACTATAAGAATTATTGATGGGACATTTAGGGCAGTAAAAAGACCGATCTAAGAACGATTAAGGAATGCATTGCTAGCGTTATATGATTGGGGCGTGAGTGATGCCGCTCAAATCAATATATAATTTTCAAAATTTTCCTAAATCGAACAGTGACGGTCGAGACCATTGAAACTAGTTATAGGCCCTCATAATTACATGAAAACTATTTTCGCCATGAATTGACGAGCCCTAAGTGTGATATTAATCACAAGGTCGACACGCGTAACGCCTGCAAAAGCCGTCCGTAAGTTCGGGATAGGCTGGAATCGCTTGGATAGAGAAATGATTTAGAAACAAGTCTTGAAATTCAAAAATGGAGAATCAAGAATTCCAACGTTATAATTGGATTGGTCGCCGTCTTATCGAAGAAAATTGAAATTAGAAAAATGACGTTCCAGACGTCGGGGGTAAAATTACTCCCCTCAATCCTTAACTTTGCCTTAATAATTGGACAAGGGCATTTTGGTCATTGAAGCCCTTTATAGCTGCCGAAAATTGGAAGAAATGAGAGCCATTGGATGAGCAATTGATTGACACAATGGACAAGTGTCAAGAGAATAAGCCTTGATGTTGATGGAGTCACCTTTTAACCTACCATTCTACAAGTTGACCAAGCCTTTGAAGTATAAACCCCTCATTCTCTCTCTCTTGGGCGAACACCCCTCCCCCATTGCCGAACAGCTTCTTCTTCTTCTTCTTCTTCTTCTTCTTCCTTCCTTCTGCCGAAAGCTCCATCGCCCGACAAGATTCTACCGCCGTCGTCGCCATTCCCGACCGCCGTCTTTGATGACTCCCAGCCGCCGAGCCGACCACCTGCTACTTCCTCATCCTCTTGCCGACGTTCTTCAAGTGGAATCACTGCATTTGACCACCTAAGGAGCTCCGACCGACCAATCTCTCGAAAGTTGACGGAAATCGTTGCAACTAGAGGTAAGCCACGGTTTAGGCCTCATAGGACCCCTAAATCTTTGAGTTTTTTTTTTCGCCAAATTTTGTGGACATCTAGGGGACACATAGACTAAGCTGTGGTAAAAAGTTTAGTAGAATTTGATGAAGTTTTGACCTCAAATGGGTTTTGTGTTTGAAGGACCAGAACTGACCGGTAACAAACCCGGAGGAACCGGAGCCGTTGAAGGACTTTTCGGTATCGCCTTGGCTCCAAATTTTCGATGAGACTCTCCAGCCCTTAGAACTACATGTTAGCAAGTTGATTAGCGGATAAATTGAGGATTTAAGTTGGTTTAAGGGCTGATTAGTTGGAGTGTACAGAGAATTGAAAATGCTCTATTTCGATTCTGTGCATACCGATTCTGTGGAAATCTGTTGGTGTTGAGATTGAGCTCCAAATTCTTCGTTGAGAAGTGTGAGGAAGTTAATTGATAGGTCCATGAGGGATATGGTTAGTGGGGTGATGATTTGAGCAAGAAAAATTGATGATTGGATGAATTTCCTTAGGTTGCGCAGGTGGATTGCCCTTGGAACATTAGCATCGAACCTTTGGGGTGCTTGGAAAAAGACTAGTATTGAATTAAGCTTGAGGTAAGGGGATTCTAAACCTTTGATAGGAGGATTGGACTCAATTGGGTGATTCGTATACGAATTGATCGATTCTTGGAGGTTCATAATATGAATGTCCAATGCACGTCCTAGAAAAATATAGAGGACTTGAACTTTTGATAATGCATGTGCTATGATTTGAGTGTCACATTTGTATGTCAGATATAATTGTCTCGCATGCCATGGATGTGTCGTTTATCGCATGAGTTGCATTCGAACGTGTGCTTTGAAATGAAATGAACTTATAGTATGTCTGAGAAGTTGTGACACCATGAGGCGTATGATACACGGGGTTGTGTGGTTGAATGCCCTAAGACGCTAAGGCGCGGGGTTTGAATTGAATGGCACCTTGAAGAGTACGAAACGCGGGGTTGAGAAAGCCATAATCCTGATGCGTTGAAACGCGGGACGGAGTTGAGATGTGTCAACACAGGCCTAGATGGGATTGAAAACTTGATGCATTTACGTGGATTTGTCAATGAGACGACTTGATGCGTTTATGCGGATCGAGTCTGAGACGTTCCAAACGCGGGCATGAAAGTGAGGAGGCAGGAAAGGGGTGGAAGGTGTAATTTGGCTTGATAATGTGTGCTTGAACTTAATGATGTAATAAGATGTCTTGATTGCATACTTGACATCAGTGTGATATTTAGTGATAGTTTAATGTGTCATGTGATTTGGCATAAATTATTTGTGATTATATCTGCTTGAGGGACGGTCAGCCTAACTTAGGGTTAGAACCCACCTTATTGAAATGTATGTCTCACCCCGTTGTGAGACCCCATTTTTCAGATCCTAAACCTTAAGGGTGTGGCCAATCAGGTATGGTGACCCAAAGGAGATGTCTGTTTATTTTGAGAAGTTCCCTGACGGATAGGGGACCATTTATGTTAGGAAGTGTACGGTCGTCTAGGTAGATGAGGGCGGCAGTAGTTGGAAGCCTCATAGATATGAGGCCTGGTTTAGGAAGATAGGGGACATTTCTACAAGGCCACTGAAGCCCACTGAGGTACCCCGTAAGGTGATACCCAGTTGGTGTTATCCCGCTCCGGATTCAGTGGAGGCCGAAGGATGAGTCGCTGGCTCTAGGAATGGCTTTGAGAAGACCCCGACTCTGGAGGACACCGACGAGATCATACTGATCGAGGCAACCGAGGACGATCTGGTGGAGTCATCAGCTGACGAGACGATGGAGGACACCGTGGAGGTTTGTTCGGAGACCTTCTTGGAGTACGAGCCCATTGAGAAAGCTGAAGAGAAGACTGACGACTCCAGTAGCTCAACCTAGAAGTCTTTACTTTTATGGTCTGATATTTTGATGGTGTTCTCGATACCTGCTTCTTTTGGAAGACTGATGCCTATTTTTGGTGTTAGCCTTACCACCCTACCGATCAGTATTTTTAGTTTGTCGTGCCTTGTATCGGTAACCGAAAGTTTATTTATTATTGTTACCCTCGTTACTCAATTCCCATTTTATATTTGTACAAAAGAGTTTTTATATCATTGCTTCTATGTGCTTTCTATATGATACATCTCTCGACCTATATGTGAATCCTAAGATCTCGAGAAATAGTTTGTGCTTACAGGGATTCGCGCGCTCGTGCCCGGGGCGCGGGGTGTGACATCTTCGTCTGCTTGGTATCAGAGCAAGGTCAGCTCGATCCAAAATTGATTGAGGATTGGAGTAATAAGAAGGATTAAGTTGGGACAAGGACAGGTAGCGAGACCTTAGGGGACTTACTAGAATAAGGCATGACAGGCATGGCATAGGGCTTGGCATATGTAATTGGCATTTGGCCTTGGCAGGATTGAGGTGATTTATGAGGACAAAGTTCCATGTTTAAAGTTGAAAGTCATTTCTGGATTTTGGCCTATTAAGTGAACGAGCATGGCTTGTTTTGGTAAACCATTGGAGTGAATGGAATTGAGAAATAGCCATGAACTACATATTGAAGTGTCTTTGAAATTTGTTGTGTGAAAGGTCGTTGTGATATGACTGTTTTTAGTAAGGCATATTTTGGTAGCTCTAAACTTAGTTGGATGGATGAGTTATTAACTCCTTGATGAAATTGTGATGATTCAGACTCAATAAAAGTATATAAGGATGAGTAATCCATCTAGGAGACTTGGAAGACCGAAGAGCGGAGCCTCTAGCTCGAGGCCGCCTATAGCAGAGAACCTGAGAATGGACGAAGTACTAAGAGCGCTCGATAGAATTGGTGACCTCATCGACAGGCAGACCCAGGACAGGGATGCTGTCAAAGCCCAAGCGGTAGGCGCCGTAATAGTTGCCGTCAACGCCAACAACAGCAACAACGGGGGCAATGGAAACAATGGCGGCCACAATCAAGGCAATGAGGCAGTGAATACCCAAGAAGAAATTATTGCGGCCAAGCAGATGGGCCAGCTAGTCGAATAATTTATCAAGCTGAAGCCAACCTAGTTTGATGGGACTGGAGATCCCGAACTAACACAGAGGTAGATCAAGGAACTAGAAAAGGCTTTTGGGGTGCTGAGGGGCACAGATGAGGAAAAGATGTTGCTGGCGGTGTATCAACTAGAAGGTATCGCAAATGACTGGTGGGCTACCACCAAGAATGGAGTTTTTCCAAAAGGAACGGCCGTGACCTGTAATGTCTTTACTACGGCATTCAATGATAGATATTTCTCAGAGACAACCCAAGAAAGGAAGCAAGTGGAATTCTTACAACTGCGTCAGAATCAGCTGACTGTGGACCAGTATGAAGCTAATTTCTCCAGATTATCGAGGTACACACCCGATCGGTAGAAGATCCCCCAGAGAAAGTGTGGAGATTTTGAGACGAACTGAGGCTTGAGTTTCGCAACCAGATGATAGCCTTGAATCTAAGGACCTACAAGGAAATCTATGAACGTGGGCAAATGATTGAAAGGGATCTGAAGGAGAAGAATGCAGCATCTGGATCGCAATTTAATTTATTCAGAGACAATCGACAGATTGGTAAGAGGCCAATGACTGGCAATATGCGCTTTATCCTTCTGATAAGGAAGAATATTGTAAAGCCGCCGAACCCCATGAATTGGAACTATCGCCTCTGTGGCAGAAGGCATGATAATGGACCATGTCCAGCAAGAACTGGAGCATGCTTTAAGTGTGGTCAGATAGGCCACCAAATGAGGACTTGCCTGAACCAAGCTCCAGCGAATAGACCTTAAGAGCAGCGACCGCAGGCTGGACCGTCGACTGCCACTTCCCAAGTTGATCAGAATTGACCCCCAGCTTAGGGGAGAGTTTATGTTGTAGCCCACAGAGAGGCAGAATAAACGCCAAATGTGGTCACAGGTACGGATTATTTGTGTGACCAAGCTGCATATGTTTTGTTTGATCCTGGCGCAACACACACGTTTGTATCTGCTCGATTTACTGATTTCATTGATATGAAGTTAAAACCGTTAAATGTGATTCTGCATGTTACCAGCCCACTGAAAGATAATATACTAGTTTCGTTAGGCTGTGCTGATTGTAGGATCGTCATTGGAGGTAGTAAGGAGAGTATTGATTTAGTTGTATTGCCCATGTATGACTTCGATGTAATCATAGGAATGGACTGGTTGGACAAACATGGGGCAGTAGTGGATTGTGGTAATAAGAAAATCCGGTTCTCTCCGGAAGGTCGCCCTAACTTTGAATTTGTGGGAAGTCGAAGAGGAATATCAATTCCGTTAGTCTCATCTCTTGAAGTGACGAAGTTGATGTCTGAAGGGTGTTAGGCGTACTTAGTAGCAATTATGGACATGACTATCAAGAAGCCTAAACTAGAAAGCATTCTGGTAGTGCGTGAGTTTCCTAACATTTTTCCCTAGGAATTACCAGGGTTGCCACCGGAGTGAGAAATAGAGTTCGTGATTGAGTTAACTCTCAGAACGAAGCCAATCTCGAAGGCACCCTATAGAATGTCCTTGTCAGAACTGAAGGAGTTGAAAGTGCAGATGCAAGAGTTGCTGGATAAGGGATTTATCTAACCAAGTGCTTCATCGTGGGGAGCGCCGGTGTTGTTTGTAAGGAAAAAGAATGGGTCCTTGCGTCTATGCATCAACTATATAAAGTTGAACCAAATGATAGTGAAGAATAAGTACCTCGTGCGATTGTGGAGAGGTTTTCATCCTTGGCCATTCCACTGACTAGATTGACAAAGAAAGAAACGAGGTTTGAATGGACGAATAAGTGTGAAATGAGTTTCCAAGAGCTCAAGCATTGGTTGACAACCGCACCGGTATTGACGATTCCATCAGGACCTGGAGGCTATGAGATATATAGCAATGCTTCGCTAAAGAGATTAGACTGTGTGCTAATGCAGCATAAAAGAGTGGTTGCCTATGCGTCCCGACAATTGAGACCGCATGAGGTGAACTATCCAACGCACGATCTGGAATTAGCATCAGTCATATTTGCTATGAAAATCTAGAGGCATTATTTATGTGGCGAGAAGTTCCAAATTTACACTGACCACCAAAGCCTGAAATATCTGTTTTCCCAGAAGGAACTGAATATGAGGCGACGTTGATGGATGGAACTACTTAAGGATTATGATTGCGACATACCGTATCACCCTGGAAAAGCGAACCGAGTTGCAGATGCGCTCAGCCAAAAGTCGAGCATTGTCTGTCTATTGGTGAAAGGGTGTTCATTAATCGAGGACTTCAGGGATTCTGAGTTCGAATTGAAAGTCTGTCAGTTGTCTAGTTTGATGGCCACACTGAGAGTAGAACTTGGGATCTAGGAAAGGATAAAAACCTTGCAGCATACAGATCCAGAAATTCAGAAAATCCTGGAGATGGATGCGACAAAAAGGAAACCAGAATTCCAAGTGCTAGAGGATGAAATCTTGAAATTCCGAGGACATCTATGCGTGCCAAAAGACGAAGAACTCGAGGAAAGGATTTTATCAAAGGCTCATATGAGCAATTACAGTATCCACCCAAGAAGCACGAAGATGTATCAGAACTTACGCCAACATTATTGGCGGAACGGGATGAAAGTGAATGTAGCGAAGTATGTGGCAAAGTGCTTGACATGCCAGCAGGTGAAGGCCCAACACTGTAAGCTTGGAGGATTATTACAGCCACTGGAGATTCCGGAATGGAAGTAGGAGCACATAACAATGGACTTCGTAATGGGACTCCCAAGGAGCCAGAGAAGCCACGATTCCATTTGGGTAGTCGTGGACAGGTTGACCAAGTTCGCACACTTCATCTCTGTGCGAAAGGATTTTGCAATGGACAAATATGCCAAATTATACATGAAACAGATAGTGAGATTACATGGAGTGCCCATGACGATTACATCAAACAAAGATCCCAAGTTCATGGCGAACTTCTGGAAGAGCCTTCAAGATGCCATGGCGACTCGACTGCAATTTAGTACGGCATACCACCCACAAACGGACGGATAATTGAAAAGGACGATTCAGACGCTCGAGAATATGTTGCAAGCATGTGTAATAGACTTCAAAGGTGGGTGGGAGGATCAGCTGCATTTGGTAGAGTTCGCATATAATAACAGCTATCAACAGAGCATTCGAATGACACCGTTTGAAGTACACTATGGAAGGGCTTGCAGAACCCCGATTTGCTGGGACGAGATTGGAGAAAGAAGTATCATAGGCCCCGAGTTGGCAGAGCAATCGGTAGAAGCGATGAAGATAATTCGGAATAGACTGAAGACGGCATAGAGTCATCAAAAGAGTTGTGCGGATAAACGACATAAGCCTTTGGAGTTTCAGTAGGCGACTGTGTTTTTCATAAAGTGTCGCCGATGAGGGGATTATCGCAATTTGGAAAGAAAGGGAAACTGAGCCCAAGGTAGTAGGCCCATTTGAAATTTTGGAACGGTTGGAACCTTAGCTTACAGGCTTACCTTACTGCCTAATCTATCCCAAGTGCATAACGTATTCCATGTGTCCATACTACGAATGTACGAACCGGACCCGATGCATGTGCTGGACTACGGAGTCATAGAAGTAGATGACAGAGTATCATACGTGGAGAAGCCAGTTAGGATTGAAGACCGAAAGGAACAAATTCTGCGGAATAAAACGATTCCATTGGTCAAAATTATTTGGGAGCACCATGGAATCAAAGGCATTACGTGGGAAAGCGAGGAAACGATGAGGCGTCAATACCCTTATTTATTTGAGTAATGGGTTTAATGTAAATTTCGCGGACGAGATTTTTGTAAGGGGGGAGAGTTGTGACATTCTGATTTTCCTATCATTTCAAGACTCATTAATGAGAAAGTATCTAACGATGTATTTCAATCGTATCTCGCTCGGATTTGATCAATCTCGAGCTCACTAACCGAAAGAGAAAGGCTAATGCGAGACAAGGTACGTGGACTAGAAAACTCGAATAGAAAATGACACTTTAACCATAAGGATTGTCGAGGGGACATTCAAGGCCATAAAAAGGCCGATCTAAGAACGATTAAGGAATGCATTACTAGCGTTATATGATTGGAGTGCAGATGATGCCGCTTAAACCAATATATAATTTGCAAAATTTTCCTAAATCGAACAGTGACGATCGAAATCTTCGGAACTAGTACTAGACCCTTACAATTACATGAAAATCAAAGCTGCCATGAATTGACGAGCTCTAAGTGTGATATAAATCTTATGGTCGATAAGCGTAACGTCTGCAAGAGCCGTCCGTTAGTTCGGAATAGGCTGAAATCGCATGGGATAGATAAATAATTCAGAAACAAGTCTTGAAATTCGAAAATGGAGAATCAAGAATTACAACGTTATAATTGGATTGGCCGCCGTCTTATCGAAGAAAATTAGAATTAGAAAAACGACGTTCCGAACGTCGGGGGTAAAATTATCATTTTGCCCCTCAAGCCTTAACTTTACCTTAATAATTGAACAAGGGCATTTTGGTCATTGAAGCCCTTTATAGTTGCCAAAAATTGAAAGAAATGAGAGCCATTAGATGAGCAATTGATTGACACAATAGACAAGTGTCAAGAGATTAAGCCTAGATGTTGATGGAGTCACCTTTTAGCCTACCATTCAACAAGTTGACCAAGCCAATTGAAGTATAAACCCCTCATTCTCTCTCTCTTGGCCGAACACCCCTCCCCCATTGCCGAACAGCTTCTTCTTCTTCTTCCTTCCTTCTGTCGAAAGCTCCACCGCTTGACAGGATTCTACTGCCGCCGTTGGCATTCCCGATCGCCGTCTATAGTGACTCCCAGCCACCGAGCCGACCACCTGTTGCTTTCTCATCCTCTTGCTGACATTCTCCAAGTGGAATCATTGCATTTGACCATCTGAGGAGCTCCGGCCGACCAATCTCCCGAAAGTTGACGAAAATCGTCGCAACCAGAGGTAGGCCACCGTTTAGACCTCGTAGGACCCCTAAATCTTTGATTTTTTTCCACCAAATTTTGTGGACAACTAGGGGACACATAGACTAAGCTGTGGTAAAAATTTTAGAGGAATTTGATGGAGCTTTCCAAATGGGTCTTGTGTTTGAAGGGTCAGAACTGATTGGTAGCAGACTCGGAGGAACCGGAGCCGTTCAAGGACTTTCCGGCATCGCCTTGACTCCCAATTTTTGGTGAGACTTCCCAGCCATTAGAACTACATGTTAGCAAGTAGATTAGTAGATAAATTGAGGATTTAAGTTAGTTTAAAAGCTGATTAGTTGGGGTACACAAAGAATCGAAAATGCCCTATTTCGGTTCTGTGCATACTGGTTCTATGGAAGGTTATTGGTGTTGATATTGAGCTCCAAATTCTCCGTTGAGAAGTGTGAGGATGTTAATTGATAGGTCCATGAGGTGTATGGTTAGTGGGGTGATGATTTGAGTAAGAAAAATTGATGATGAGATGAATTTCCTTAGGTTGTGCGGGTGGATTGTCCTTAGATCATTAGAACTGAACCTTTGGGGTGCTTGGAAGAAGACTTGTATTGAATTAAGCTTGAGATTAGGGGATTCTAAACCTTTGATAGGAGAATTGGACTCGATTGAGTGATTCGTATGCGAATTGATCGATTCTTGGATGTTCATAATATGATTGTCCAATGCACGTCCTAGAAAGATATAGAGGACTTGAATGTTTGACAATGCATGTGCTATGATTTGAGTGTCACATTTGTATGTCAGATGTAATTGTCTCGCATGCCATGGATGTGTCGTTCGTCGCATGAGTTGCATCCAAACGTGTGCTTTGAAATGAAATGAACTTATGGTATGTTTGAGAAGTTGTGACACCCTGAGGCGTATGAGATGCGGGGTGGTTTGGATGAATGCCTCAAAACGCTAAGGTGCAGGGTTTGAATTGAATGGCACCCTGAAGCGTACGAAACGCAGGGTTAAGAAAGACATAGTCCTGATGCATTGAAACGCAGGACGGAGTTGAGATGTGTCGACACAAGCCTAGATGGGATTGAAAACCTAATGCGTTTACACAGGTTTGTCAATGAGACGGTCTGATGCGTTTACGCGGACCAAGCCTGAGGCGTTCTAAACGCGGACATGAAAGTGAGGAGGCAGGAAAGGGGTGGAAGGTGTAATCTGGCTTGATAATGTGTGCTTGAGCTTAATGATGTAACACTCACCTTACTGAGATGTATGTCTTACCCTATTATAGGACCCCATTTTTCAGATCCTAGACTTTAAGGGTGTGTCCAAGCAGGTTTGGTGACCCAGAAGAGATGTCTGTTTATTTTGAGGAGTTCCCTGACGAACAGTGGACCGTTTATGTTAGGAAGTGTACGGTCGTCTGGGTAAATGAGGGTGGCAGTAGCTAGAAGCCTCATAGATATGAGGCTTGGTTTAGGAAGATAGGAGACATTTCTACAGGGCCGCTAAAGCCCACTGAGATACCCCGTGGGGTGATACCCAGTTGATGTCACCTTGCTCGGGATTCAGTGGAGGCCGAAGGATCAGTCGCTGGCTCTAGGAATGGCCCTAAGAAGACCCCGACTTTGGAGGACACCGACGAGGTCATACTGATCGAGGCAACTGAGGATGATCTGGTGGAGCCATCAGCTGACAAGACAATAGAGGACACCGTAGAGGTTTACTTGAAGACCTTCTCGGAGTACGAGCCCACTAAGGAAGCTGAGGAGGAGACTGGCGACTCCAGTAGCTCGACCTAGACGTCTTTGCTTTTCTAGTCTGATATTTTGATGGTGTTCTCGATACCTGCTTCTTTTGAAAGACTAATGCCTATCTTTGGTGTTAGCCTTGCGA
Organism: Rhodomyrtus tomentosa; assembly: GCA_028455895.1. Classification (NCBI taxonomy): domain Eukaryota; kingdom Viridiplantae; phylum Streptophyta; class Magnoliopsida; order Myrtales; family Myrtaceae; genus Rhodomyrtus; species Rhodomyrtus tomentosa. The sequence goes on along the minus strand of JAPCWY010000003.1, from coordinate 37,087,190 downwards.
CCCTACCGATCAGTATGTTTAGTTTGTCATGCCTTGTGTGGGTAACCGGAAGTTTATGTATTATTGGTACCCTCGTTACCCAGGTCCCATTTTTTATTTGTACGGAAGAGTTTTTATGTCATTGCTTCCGCGTGCTTTCTATATGATATATCTCTCAACCTATATATGACTCTTGGGACCTCGAGAGATAGTTTCTACTTGCAGGGAGTCGCACGCTCCTGCCCAGAGCGCGGGACGTGACATTTTTTTTTTTGGGAAAAATTAACAATGTTATTGTCTCTTAATTAGTAAAAAGAATTGACACAAAATTAACAACATTGTCAATACCTATTGCAAATGCTAAAGCTCTCAAAACTTGTTCTCTATTAAGTAACTTGCAAATAAAATAACGACCCTGTCTCTTTTTCCCCTTTAACGTCAACCGGGATTGTTTCCATTGTACTATTCATTCTGATTTCTAACATATTGATATGGCTTTCAGCAGTCAAATAATATTTATAAGAGATTTTATTTGCACGGTCAACCTTCATTAGTTGATGTACTGAGGAATTCAATCATGTAATAATCCCTAGACCCCATAAGTACACGTGTTACTCTTCTATAAGCGTAGCTGATTTAAATTTTACTAATAATACTTTTTTTATAACTTGAAATGCCAATAAAACTTCTTTTGTCCACCGATTTCTTCTATGGTACGTCTGTATCAATATTTCCAGAATTTTTCCTTAAGTTTCAGATATTGCAGATCTGTTACTTTGTTTTTCATGATTAAATATAAATTATCATGATAATTGTGACATCTCCCTAGTCCCCACATTGGTTTGGGGGAGGTCTTGGTCAAGCATATAAGGCCTTGGCCCCTTTGAACTTGAAAGACGCATTTTCCGGGCATTGTATGGGCGGCGCTCGAAGGAACAAAACCGTGAGAACTGTGTGTCCAAAGCGGACAATATCTTGCAAAGTAGGGCAGCAGAAGCACGGTGGGCCCGAGCCATTGCAGTTGGTGTCAAAGCCAACTTCCGACAGCGTGTGGGGCTAAACTCTAAGGGTGGGCAACCGTGGCTAGAATGACAGGAGAGACTGTGTCGACGGGCGACTGTGACTCAAAGCGGGCGAGGTATGGGCACAACAGGGACGTTGTGCCCAAAGGGAAGGGGAGAATGTGACATCCCCCTAGTCCCACATTGTTTAGGGGGGAGGTCTTGGGCTAACATATAAGGTTTTGGCCCCTTTAAACTAGCAACACGCGTTTCTCGGGCATTGTATGGGTGGTGCTCAAAGGAACAAAATTGCGAAGACTGTGTCCAAAGCGGACAATATCTTGCAAAGTTGCGCAGCAGAAGTGCAATTGGCTCGGGGCGTTACAGTTGATATCAAAGCCTGTGACATTCCTAATCCCGACCCTTCCAAGGCTATTGACATGAAATGGAGCCTCAAAATGGGATATTGGACGATAAGGGATTCCAACATTTGAAATGAATTGGACGTCGCCTCAACAAGGGCAATTTAAATTGGAAAAGTAAAATTTGGATTGACGATTGGAAACAACCTTTTTGCCCTTAGGATAATGCTCATTGCTTTAGGATAAGTCAAGGGCATTTTAGTCATTTACTCCCCCCATCTTGGCTAAAAATTTGAGGGCAAATGGGTCAATTGGCTTCAAGATATTAAGTGTTAAGTGCCAAGTATCATTACTAGAGCAAGTTATCCAATTAGCATTAATTGCTAGTCAAATCCAACTACCATTCTAAGCCTTTGATCAATTGGAAGATTGGAGAAAGCCTCTCACTCTCTCTCTCTCTCTTTCTCTCTCTCTCTCTCTCTCTCCCTCATTTGCTCGGCCAAACCCTCTCCCCCTTACCTTTCTCTCTCATCAGAACACTGCCCGATCCCGTTGCTAGCCACTGTTTTGGCTATAACTTCTTCGTCCGTTACCGGATTGAGGTGTGCCACCTACCATTAGAAAGCTTATCGTCTTACCGTTTCAACAAGGTATTATGGGTCCAAATCCACCCAGCTGGTTGTCCCATAAAGCTGTTTGAAGGAGTAAAGGTCGGGCTAGTCTATTTTGAATCCAAGAGCTCTAAGTGGAATTTCTGAACTCATTTCACTCCAATTTTCGGTAAGGCTCTCCTTGAACTGATTTAAGACATATATAAGCATATACTTGAGGTTGATGATGAATTATATTAAGATTTAATCGTGGATTTCTTGTTGATTTGTGGACAAAAATCCAGACCGATATGTTCAAGGGAAAAATTGTGAACTTGCTGCCCTTGCAGAAGGTTTCTATGCTGATTCTCGAGGTAAGAAACTTTACAAGTTTAGACTAACAAGTTAAAAGGTGGATGGTTGAGATTTGTTAAGGATTCAATAGGTTTTGATAGCCGTTTGTGGAGTGTTTGCTTGGACCTAATAGATTAGAACACCTGACTCAATCGTGAACTTTGAGGGCTGTTCAAGGACTAATTTTGTTTGGATTAAGTGGTAAGATACCTCAAAATATTAGTTTGGTATGTTAATGAGCTATTGGTTGAAGTTTAGGTTGAAATAGATGGGATTTAATGGTTGATTCTTGTTTAGATTTTCAAGAGGACAAACCTGTCCGACCACTTCTGGCCGTGAACTCCGATGAGGCTTTTATGGACTTTTGTTAGCTCAATTTCCCTGGTAAGTTGATCTTTACCCTCTATTAAGATGTTAGGTTACTAAGGGACAAATTAGAGTGTGATTCATGAAGATTTATAGGTCGTTTTGTCATGACAAGCGTGAAAATGAACTGACCGGATTGAAAGGTGATGCTTGCTGACTTGTTCTTGATTGAAAATCTTATAATCATGCCTAGAAAGTGTTGAATCAAGGATGTGATTATTTGGTATTGAGATATTGTGTGTGAAATGTGGCATGCGTCTATAATCCGATTCAATTGAATGCTTAAAAGTTTGATTTTGCATTAGGCATCAAAGATGTTTAATGTGTGTGCTTGAATTACTAAGTCAGATGTGCTTGAGCTGTGTGCCCTGATTTGGCAATGAAATGTTTGAGTTTCATAAGTTTGTTTTCAAAGGAAAAATTAAGATCAAAGAACAACTTGCTTGATTGATTTCCTTGTTGAGGAATTGATACCATGCCCTTGTGTGGGCTCGGCCCTGAGTGATCTTTAGAGTAAATTGCCAGTTGTTGTTTAATCGAGTTGTACTCGATCATAAAGTGATGAAATAATGAGAAATGACTAAGTTATGATATGTGCTCTTTGATTCATTTGGCCAATGATTGATTGATTCATGAGTACATATTCATGTGATGCCTTGATGTGTTAAACACACGGTTTAAGTAAATCTTGAGGCGTTGTTACGTGGGATTCGATATGAGGCATATCGACGCAGGTCTATGAAAGACAAGTTGTACCTTGAGGCGTATTGATGTGAGGTTTGGATTATCCTGATGCGTTATTACGCAAGACATTACACTCGGCCAAGTAAGGATTACTCACCCGATACGTTATTATGCGAGTAGTATCCTAGTCTAATGCGTTATTACACAGACTGTCTGATGCGTGTTACGCAGGCATTGAGAAGTATAACCTGATGCGTTATGACAAGGGTTTTGTCAAGTACATGATGACCTGAGGCGTTATTACGTGGGTCCTAAGAAGCATTATGTAGCCTGATGCGTTATTACGCGGGCATTAATATTGAGAATTGAGATACATAATGAGAATTACCTTTTGTGAACTTGTGATATGTGATGACAAATGCCTCATGATTTGAAAAAAAGGCCTCAAGAGTGGATGTTTTGATTGAAAACCCTATCATAGTACAAAGCTCAGTTTTACTCAAGAGTTTTTGCGATTGAATCCAGTTGATTAAAATAACATATTTTCACCATGCCAATGTTTTAACTCCAAAATGCTTCGTTTTCAAAATGTGTCTGGAGATACTAGGGGCCTAGTTTAGGGTTAGGTTTAACTTATGAGATTTGTATCTCAACCCATCGTGGGATAACATTTTTCAGGTACCAAATGATAGAAATCCGAGTTTGCCATGGGTTGGCAATCGAAGAAGCCATTGGAGGGAATGGAGTTTTACCCAAGCGTTGGTCATAGTTAGATATGTGACCTTATATGATTGTATTTGTAAACTGAAGCCTGCATTATACCTTGACTAAATGTTTCGTTGTGTAGTTCTGAAGTCATCTTTTGTGAATAAGACATGGGATTGTTTTCATGCTTCCGCTTGCTCATGTTATTAGTATTGATTTACAAGTTGTGGACCGAAGGATCCTAGGAGACTAACTAAAATGATTGGTCTGGTGGGATGTTCGCATGCCCGTTGGGCTCGGGGTCTGATATCCCCGTTTGTTTGGTATCAGAGCAAGGTCGCTCGATCCAATTTGATTGAGGTTTAGAGTGATAAGGAGTGATGACTTGAGGACGATTAGATAGTGAGTTCCTTAAGATTAAACATGGATTATTGAATATTGAAAACTATAGGCTTGAACTTATGTGGTATTCTAATGGTCCTAGTGTCGATTTTAATGGATGATCTTGAGTGATGTTGTGATTGAGGTTCAAGTGGAAGCAAGCAGAAATTAAGGAGACATTAGCATGGATTTTGAGGTAGTAATGATGCTTGAGGTTAGTAAAGAATTGCTTATGAATGAGGGGTCAATTGGATTATACAATTGTGATTGTGACTTGCTGATAACCCACGATAAGATACATAATTGAATATAGTCAATTGATCCGTGAGATGTGACGGTCATTGGTGGAATTAGAAATTTTTGATGGATAATAATCGATTTGAAGACGATTGTGGTCTGACACGTAGTGAGAACAAACATGTTATGCATGTATTTGTGGCTGTGAAATGAAAGTTGATAAGGGTATATGCATGAGCTTATCATTATTGGACTTAATAAATTATCGCTTGGTATGGGACAGATTGATGGGATACCTACAAACCGTAATGAAGCATGTTGTGAGACGTGTGGAACGGGCTTTCTCCACAAATGTATGACTTGGGACAACCTGCAACGACCAAGTTTGACGAGGGTAGGTAGTGATTGTCGATACAGAAAGGTACAGACAAGGAGCGGCTCCTGGCAGGCTTCTAAGATGGCAGAAGGTAGGAACAACCCAAGTCATAAATATAAAAGAAATGTATGACTTGGGAAAGTTTAGGTATCAGGTTGAGTCCAATTATAGTTAAGAGATGTATGGCACGAGATTGATTCTCGAAGTGAATTTTCGAAAGTGGCATGGCATTTATATTGACGCCTATGGTTGGCATGATTAAGGGCTTCGTGCTTGGTAGTGAATGTCGTTTGAAAAAGAAAATTAATGATTTGTGATTGGTCTGTTAGGCATGTTTTATAATTGGCGTCACGTGATTGTATGGCCAAGGTATAACTGAGAAATTAGACATCATATGAGGTCTATATCCCGTTGAATTGATGTCTTCTGGAATGGAGATAGCCTGTCGTGCTTGTGACAGAGTGGCAGATGCCCTTATACTTAAGGAATGAGTGATTGACTCACTAAATTGATGCCTTGAGTATATGTTTGATAATTGCAATGCTAAAGCTTGCCTGATAGATGTCTGTTATCTAAGAAATTGCCTTGTTGTGACTGACTTGATAAGTAGTTGATGATCAAGGATGATTTGAAATCCTTAGATGATGGGTAAATAATTGAGAATTGCCTAAGAACCACTAGATGGTTGCTTGCTGGTGATAGATGATGAGATGAACAACCTAAAAATGCTAAACTAGAGTAGATGACTTAAGTCTTTGATTCCTAGAGAAAATCATAATGGTTCAAGTGATACGAGAATCTAATAAGGTTGAACGACCAAAGTACGATCGTTAAATGAGCGCCTGGCTCGAATATGCAAGATATGGGAAATCCAAGAAATGAGATGGATCATGACAATTGAGTAAAGATGAGCGATTGGAGTATGAATACTGGAAGAGAATATGGCTCGATTTTGTTAATCGTGAGAGACCCAAGTGTAATAAGGGGTCGTGAGAACTTTAAATAGAAATGAGAAAAGAAAAAAATTGATGGGTAGGGAGACTCAAGAAGGAATTGCTATTGTTAACCAAGTCACTAGGACGACTAATGCTAGTGTTGACGAGTTGAGGGATGGAAGTCACAAGAAAGGCGACTGTAAGACTACTCATTCTAATCGAAAATGTAGAAAAGAATCACGAGAGTTTTGAGTAACTTGTGAAATGGGTCATGAGGTTGAGATTGACTAAGGTTCGATGGGGAGGATTATCCCGAAACTGCCTTTCTTTATATTGAAAATTTGAAAGGAAACCTTAGAGGTTTTAGATACACTGAAAAAAGAAAATGACCTTGGTAATTGTTTGCCTTAAAGGCTATTGATGATTAGGGAAATGTCACCAAAGGAAGAGTTTTCCTTGAAGGCATGATATCTGCCTATGGTGCCTTTGTTGAGTGATTCAATGGAAGTACCTTCTTGGGATTGCTTAAGAGCAAAGGATGTTTGGATCCTAATAGTCTTACAAGGGTGTAAAGAAGACGATCATTATGATGTAGAGTTCTCAAAGCCGTCTAAGCGTACTAAGGGTGGTCAAGGATCCTTTGAATGAGACGTGAAGTCTCTAAGTGGATTGGGATTTGAAAGCTTTATGGCTAATTGTTATTCCTAAATCTAATGGACTGTAATGGACCTTAACGAAAGAAGTGGATGATCGGAAAAGGTATGAGCAAGAGAACTCCTGCTCACGGATTTTGAGCAAAGAGATGTTCATTATGGAACATGGAATGTGCCCGCAAGAAATGGTCATTACCTTAGCATAAGGCTTATGGTGATTAACTTCTTCCTGATTATAAGAAATATAAAAGAGGCTGGCGAGTCAGTCTATCGGACCTTGTTTACTCTATGAGATTGAGTGAGATTGAACTGGAACCATTGGAAATGCGTTTATGAGTTGTTGTCCCCTAAAGAATATGGCGTTGTCCTTAAGGATGACTGGACCATGAAATGATCATTGATAGAAAGAAAGGTAAATGGACTTGATAATCCTAGCTACTCGGGATTTTAATGAAAGGTTACGCAGGCAAAAACGGCACTTAAAGTGTAATTATAAAGTGACTCGAGATAGTTAAATTGAGTATTCAACATGTGAAATTTGTGGAGACTAACGAAGAACTCGACTCCTTGGAACCTTGTCACTTGAGGTGACTGAGTTATTGGAACGAGAATGTCAAGTATGATGGTACCTGAATTCTAGAGTACAAACACCGCTGTTAACATTGACTCTAAGATTGATGTCCTATGGAATAGAAAGGACAAGGTGGATTCGAAGTAAGAGAATGTCACTGAAGTGTATAGTTTTCTTCATATGGTAAGACACCCGAGTGTGGAAGGAAGAAGAAATCTTAATTGTCTTGATATTAAGATTGAGCGTCTAGACTGAGAAAGAAGACGCAGAAGTTGGATAATTTCTGAAAGTTAAGGACGAAGAATTGTTCTGTAGATAATGTTGAATTCCAGGATAATGTCGATGTCCAGTTGAATGAATGAATTGAGGTATGGACACATTAATTGGTTGTTGAACCTAGGTGTTAAGGCACTAATGTTTCCTAAGGAAAGAGTGATAAAAATGAACAAAATATTGTGCGGTCCGAGTGGAGACCCATGAAATTAGAAGGTCAAGATTTGAGATCGCAAATGAAAAGTATGAAGAACATTTTGAAAGATCTGACACATGGTAGAAAGAAGTTGACAATAGCTAGATTGAGCATCCAAAGAATAATTGGAGGGGTTGTTACCGTCTTGAGAGACGATGATTGGACTCATTTAAGGAGTCATGAGAGACATGAACAGCTTTTGAGAGTATCCTATGGACTCTAAGGAGATGCTCGTTGTATACTAATGGGAAGAACGTAAGCTGTAGACTGGATGAGGTAAGAGTTCTCAATCGTGGAATTTCTGGGGAATGAAATCCCTACGGAGCCTTTGAAGATTGGAATAAGTGACGAATCGACTAGGGTCGATGTGAGTCGCTGAAACTTGAAGTTTCCTAAAATTGATGAATTGTTATAGAAGGACTATGGAAAAATTCCCCACGAGAGCTATTCCATTGATGAAATGGATTAAAGATGAGATGTAATGCGAATGAATGAATGAACATGAAAAGAGTTGTTGAGGACTTGAGTCAAGATGATGACTACGCTGATAATGGTGTTCCTGTTTGGAAGAAAAAAAAAGGGGTCGATAGAATGATAATGACGTGACGCAGGAAGGAAATTTGAGGCGTAACAAGGCAGACTAAAGTGGGTTGTGCGACTACGCCGTGACAATAAGACCATATGAGTTGGAAAGCTCAATGCGTGATTGGAGTTGACTTGCGAATGTCTTTACGGCAAAGTTTGGGAAACATTACTTGTGTGGAGGAAGGTTTCAAGTTTATACATACCACAAGAATATAAAGTGTTGGATTTCTGAAAGGAACTGAATGAGAGGCAACGCCGATGGTATCAGAGCGTTACTTGTATGAAGAAAGACTTCGAAATTATGTGGAATTTAAGAGGTTGAGAGCATTAACTGCCTAAAAGGAATCGAAGGCAAGTCACGTAGAATGAAAAGATTACCCGGGTGTTGTTACTGCGATGCCCATATCGCTAAGGAAGGATGAATTAATTAGCGGATGCATATAGTTGAGAATTGAGCATTGTGTAATTGTGATGGAGGAATAGATCTTCCCTCGAGAAATAATATATTCAACTTCTAAATTGGAAGTTTGCCAATCGAATAGTTTGATGGCTACTGGAAGAATCAAGCCTGAAGGTCAGAAAGGAATTAAGAGGTTGCGATGAGTGGACCCTGATATCTAAGAGATTAAAGAAATAAATAGAGCAGGAGAAAATCCAGACTTTCGAATGCTTAGGAAAGAAGCTTTGAAGTTGAGAACAGAAGCCTTGAGGTCGCATGAACAAGGGTATGAGGCCAATATTGAAGAGGAACTTAAATGAATAACCTCATTGGAAATTCGAACGGAGAATTATGGTGTCCCTTGGGATGGCACCAAGGTATGCCATAACTTGCATCGATACTATCGATGGTTTGCACTGAAATTGGATTATTCGAATATAAGGTCATGTATTAGAAATATCGATAAGAAAGAGGCGTGACCTTGAAAGGATTGATACCTCAAATGGTATGGACATTAAAGAGTGCATTCTGGTGAGGGATTAGTAATAATGTTGTTAGGCAAATGGAAGAAACGACGTGAATACTCAAGGGTAAACTGCAGACATATGTTACACAGGTTGAAAGAGAATAAAGATAGGCGAGCACCGATTGAGGACAAAAGGGAAACGAGTTCTGAAGGATAAGAACTATTACTGACAACGATGTTATGGAAACGTCAAATAACGAACGGAGCTACTTTGGGAAAGTGAGCCAACGATGAGGCGCCAATACCCCAAAAGATTGGATGATTGGAAGGTTGCAAATTTCAAGGATGAAATTTCTTTAAGAGGTGAAAAATTGTGACATTTCAAATTTCGATCCTCCCGAGGCTATTAACAAGAAATGGAGCCTCAAAATTAGATATAGGACAATAAGGGATTCCAACATTTGAAATAAATTGGACATCGCCTCATCAAGGACAATTTAAATTAGAAAAGCAAAATTTGGACTGAAGATTGAAAATGACTTTTTTGTCCTTAGGATAATGCTCATTGCTTTAGGATAAGCCAATGACATTTTAGTCATTTACTCTTCCATCTTGGTCCAAAATTTAAGGGCAAATAGGTCAATTGGCTTGGAGATATTAAGTGTTAAGTGCCAAGTGTCATTACTAGAGCAAGTTATCCCATTAGCATTAATTGCCAATTAAATCCAGCTACTATTCCAAGCCTTTGATCAATTAGAAGATTAGAGGAAGCCTCTCACTATCTCTCTTCCTCATTTCTCGGTCAAACCCTCTCCCCTCATATTTCTCTCATTTTCCTCTCTTTTCTCTCTCGCTAGAACACTACCTAGTTTCATTGTTGGCCATTATTTTATCCATAACTTCTTCGTCCGTCACCGGATTGAGGCAGACCACCTACCATTAGAAAGCATATCGTCTTGCCTTTCTAACAAGGTATTATGAGTCCAAATCCACCCAGTAGTTTATCTCGTAAAGCCGTTTGAAGGAAAAAAGGTCAGGCTGGTCAGTTTTGAATCTGAGAGCTCTAAGTGGAAGTTCTAAACTCATTTCACCCCAATCTTGTGTAAGTCTCTCCTTGAATGATTTAAGACATATAGAAGCATATACTTGAGATTGATGAATAATTATGGTGAGATTTAACGATGGATTTCTTGTTATTTTGTGGATAAAAACCCGGACTGGTCTATTTAAGGAAAAAATCGTGAACTTGTTGCCCTTGCCGAGAGTCTTTAGCCTAATTCTCGAGGTAAGAAACCTCACAAATTTAGACTAACAAGTTAAGAGGTGGATGGTTGAGGTTTGTCAAGGATTCAATGGGTTTTGATAGCTGTTTGCAGTGTGTTTGCTTGGACCGAACAGATTAGAACACCTGACTGAATCGTGAACTTTGAGGGTTATTCGAGGACTAATTTTAATTGGATTGAGTGGTAAGATGCCTAAAAATCTTAGTTTGATATGTTTGTGAGCTATTGGTTGAAGTTTGGGGTGAAATTAATGGGATTTGGTGGTTGATTCTTGCTTAGATTTTCAAGAGGACAAGCCTGTCAAATTTGGACCACTTTTGGCCGTGAACTCCAAGGAGGCTTTTGTGGGCTTTTGCTAGCTCAATTTCTTTCATAAGTTGATCCTAACCCTCTATTAGGATATTAGATTACTAAGAGACAAATTAGAGTGTGATTCGTGAAGATTTATGGGTTGTTTTTGCATGAAATGCGTGAAATCGAACTGGCCGGATTGAAAGGCAATGCTTGCTGACTTGTTCTTGATTGAAAATCATATTATCATGCCTAGAAAGTGTTGAATCACGGATGTGATTATTTGGTTTTGAGGTATCGTGTGTGAAATGTGGCATGCGTCGATTAATCCGATTCAACTGAATGCTTAAAAGCTTGATTTTGCATTAGGCATCAAAGATGTTTAATGTGTGTGGCATGTAAGTGCTTGATAGCCAAATGAGTGCTTGAATTACTAAGCCAGATGTGCTTGAGCTATGTGCCTTGATTTGGCAATGAAATGTTTGAGTTTCATGAGTTTATTTTCAAAGGAAAAATTAAGGTCAAAGAACAACTTGCTTGATTGATTTTCTTGTTGAGGAATTGATACCATGCCCTTGTGTGGGCTCAGGCATGAGTGATCTATGGAGTAAATTATCAATTGTTGTTTAATCGAGTTGTAATCGATCATGAAGTGATGAAATAATGAGAAATGACTGAGTTATGATATGTGCTCTTTGATTCATTTGGCCAATGATTGATTGATTCATGAGTACATATTCATGTGATGCATTGATTCATTAAACGCAGAGCTTACGTATATCCTAAGGCATTGTTGCGCGGGATTTGACCTGAGGCGTATCAACTTCTTGGAACCTTGTCACTTGAGGCGGCTGAATCATCGGAAGGAGAATTTCAAGTATGGTGGCATTTGAATTTTGAAGTACAAACAGCGTTGTTGAAGTAGACTTCAAGACTGATGTCCTATAGAACAAGAAAGACAAGTGGATTTGAAGTAAGAAAATACCACTGAAGTGAATAATTTCCTTCATAGGGTAAGAGACCCTAGTGTGGAAGGAAGAGAAAATTTTAATTGCCTTGGTGTTGAGGTTGAGCGTCTGGATTAGGGAGGAATACACAAGGCTTGGATGATTTTTGGAAGTTAAGTCCGAAAGACCGTCTTCTAGACAACATTGAATTCCAGGATAATGTCAACGTTCGATTGAATGGATGAAATTAAGATAAGGTCACATTAGTTGATTGTGGAACCAAGAGGCTAAGGTACTAATGCTTCCCGAGGAAAGAGTGACAAAAATGAACAAATTGTTGCATGGTCCAAGAGGAGATCAATGAGAGCATAGAGCCAAAGTATGAGCTCTTATGTGACATTCTGATTTCCCAGTCATTTTCAAACCCATTAATAAGAAGTATATCTAGCGATGTGTTTTAGTAATATCTCACTCGAATCTGATCAATTCGAGTAGACTGACCAAAAGGGAAAGGCTAACGCAAGACCAAGTACGTGGACATAAGGAATTCGAATAGAAAATGGCGCTTTGACCATAAGGATTGTCGAGGGGACATTTAGAACAACAAAAGGCAGATCTAAGAATGATTAAGGAATGCCTTACTAGCGCTATACGATTGGAGTGCGGGTGATGTTGCTTAACCAACGTATAATTTGCAAAATTTTCCTAAATCGGACAGTGACGATCGAAATCATAGGAACCAGTGATAGACCCTCACAATTACATGACAATCAAATTCGTCACGAATTGACGAGCCCTAAATGTGATATGAATCACAGGGTCGATACACGAAAAGTCTGCAAAAGTCGCTCGTCAGTTCGGGATAAGCTAGAACCATGTCTGATAGAGAAACAATCAAAAACGAGTCTTGAAAATTGAAAATTGAGAATCAAGAATTCCAACATCATGTTTGGATTGGTCGTCGCCATGTCAAAGAATATTGGATTGAGAAAAACAATGTTCCGAACATCTGGGGTAAAATTATCATTTTGCCCCTTAAAGCTTTAGCCTTCTTATGCAATTAAAGGAGGGCATTTTGGTCTTTCAACCACCCCAAGAGCCACCGAAAATTTGAAGAGATTATGGCCATTGGATCAACTTGATTGACACTTAGGACAAGTGTCACTAGATTAGCTAAAGCGTGGTCATGTCCGCTTTTTGCCAACTACCATTCAACCTTTAACTTTGAGGATTGAATATAGCCCTCTTCTCTTTCCTCTTGGCCGGCCATGATCACCGATAGCTTCATCTTCTTCCTTCTCTCTACCTGTTGCCGCCCGACTAGCTTCTACCCTCCTCGTTCGCCTGCTCAGACGACCACTTCCGGCGACCTTTGGCCAGCGAGCCGACCACCCACGCCTAGCTCAGCCTCTTGCCGATATCCTCGAAGTGGAAACACATCGATTGACCCACCCAAGAGCTCCGGCTAGCCATTCTCCCGGAAGCCGACGGAAATCGACACAATCTGAGGTAGGCAGCGATTATGACCTCTTAGAACCTCGAAACATTGGAGTCTTGCGTCTAAATTTTGTGGAGGTCTAGGGGACTTCTAGAGTGATCTGTGGTAAAAAGTTAAGGTCAATTTGATGAATTGTTAGACAGAAACTGTCGATTTGCAATCTTGAAGGAACCGGCGACGACACAGCCTCAAATTTTTGGTGAGCCTCTTAGACCCTTAGATAGACATGTTAGCAAGTAGATTAGTGATTAAATGGTGGAATTGCAGTAGGTTAAGAGCTGGATATGCTCGGTTTACACAGAACCGAACATAGCCCAGTTCGGTTCTATGCAAATCGGTTCTATGGAGGCTGCTGGCTGTTGGTTTTGAGTCTCAAATTCATCAATGGGACATGCTAGGATGTTGAGGGACGTGTTAATGAGGTTGGAGACTCATGGATTGGTGAATTGGACAAGAGAAATTGACAATTGATTGGAATTCCATAGGTTGCGCGGTGAGTTTGCTCTTAGACCATTGGATCGAATTGTTGAGGGCTTAAGGAGAGGATTTTTGTGGCATCAAGCTTAAGATAAGGGAACCCTAAACTTAAGATAGGAAGAACCCTAAACTTAGGATAGGAAGATTGGACTCGATTGGGTGAGTCGAGTAAATTTTGGGTGATTCTTGAAAGGTTTTTAAGAGATTGTTCCTTGTGCGTCTTAGGATGGTATAGAGGATTGCATGTGTGCTAATATTAGTGCTTAGAATTGGCCACCTTGTTTGCACGTTGATTGAATTGTCTCGCATGCCATGGATGCATTGTTTATGCATGAGTTGCACTCGGCCTTGTATGTATGATTTGTGATTGTGGCATGACGGAGACGTGGCGAGACCCTGTTACGTATGAGACGCGGGGTGGTGTGATGGTTACCTTGAGGCGCTGAAGCGCGGGGTTGGAGTTATGTGGCACCCTGATACGTATGAGACACGAGTTTGAAATGGCCACAGTCCTGATGCGTTTACGCGGGACAAAGATGTAATGTGTCGACACTAGCCTGGAGTACATTGAAACATGATGCGTTTACGCGGGTTGTCAATGACGGTCTGATGCGTTTACGCGGACCGAGCCTGATGCGTTCTAAACGCGGGCATGAAAATGAGGCGGGCATGAAGGGCGGAAGTAGTGATGTAGCATGGCGAGGTGCGCATGATTATCTTAATGTGTTATGATGCCATGACTGCATGCCTAACATCTATGTGTTGTCTCGATAACTGATTGCCTCGCATGTTATTTGTATGAAATGTTATTTTTTATGACTGCCTGAGTGGACGGTCAGCCTAACCTAGGGTTAGGACCCACTTTACTGAGATGTGAATCTCACCCTATTGGGGACCCTTATTTTTATAGATCCTAGATCTTGACGATGTGGCTATACGTTTTGGAGACCACAAAGAGATGATCGTTTATTTTGATGAGTTCCCTGATGGCCAGGGAACTATTTATGTAAGGAATTGTACTGTGGTTTAGGTAGATGAGGGTAGTACTAGTTGGAAGCCTCACAGGTATGAGGCCTGGTTTCAAAAGGTCGGGGATGTGTTTACTGGGCTGCTAAAGCCTAATGAGGTGCCCTAGGGAGTAATCCCTAATTAGTACCACCCACCCAGGGCGTAGACCAGGCTAAGGGGTCAGTTGCCGATTCGAGGAATGGACTGGAGAGGATCCCGACCTTAAAGGACACGAAGGAGGAGGTTATCGTGGTCGAGGCAACTGAGGAGGATCTCGTGGGGCCATCTGCTGAGAAGACTATAGAGGATACCATAGAGGTTCACTCTGAGACTTTTTCAGAGTACGAGCCCACGGAGGACACAGAGGAGACCGGGGACTCCCGCAGCTCGTCTTAGGAGTTCCCAACTTGTCTGTCGGTCTTTTGATGACGACCCTGACCCTATTTAAGAGTTGATTGTTGATGATGGATCCCTTTTGTGTACTTACCCCGTCCCCCATGTTAGTGGATTTAGTAGCTCTGTATCTGTATGAACAGTTAGATATCATGTATGACAGTATTTACGCTATCCAGATCTCGCTTCATATTTTGTACGGAGGAGTTATTTCATTATTGCTTTCGCGTGCTTTGTATGTTATACGTCGCTCGACTTATGTGTGGATTTTGGGACCACGAGAGATATATGGTTTGCTTGCAGGGAGTCGCATGCTCGTGCCCGAGGCGCGAGGCATGACATCTCAAGTGGATGGTGCAGAGGATGATTGAAATGATTCGACACCTAGTAGTAAAGAAGTTGGTAATAGTCGGATTAAGTATCCAATGAATAATTAGATTGATTGTAACGGTCTTGAGAGACAATGATTAGACTCTTTTAAGGAATCTTGAGAAACATGAACAACATTTGAGAGTATTCTATGGACCCCAAGGAAAATGCTCATTGTATGCTAAATGTGAAGAGCGCAAGCTGTAAGCTTGATAAGGTAAGATTCCTTACTCATAAAGTTTTCGGGAAATGAAATCTTTGTGAAGCCCTTGAGAATTGGAATAAGTGATCAATCGACTAAGGTCGATGTGAGTTGCGAAAACTGAAAGTTTTCTAGGATTGATAAATTATTATAGACGGATCGTGGGAAGATTCCCCACAAGAGCTATTCCATGGATGAATAAATAAGAAAAGAGTTTTCGAGGACATAAGTCAAGTTCATGACTATGCCGAAAATGGCATTCCTGTTTGGAATCAAAACGGTTGAGAGAATCATAATGATGTAACGCTTGAGGCTTAGCAAGGTAAACTGAAGCAGGCTGTGCGAATACGCCGTGACAGTAAGACCATCTGAGTTGGAACGCCTAGCGCATGATTGGAATGGACATGCAATTGTCTTTGCGACGAAGTTTGGAAACATGACTTGCGTAGAGAAATGTTTCAAGTCTACGCAGACGATAAGGGCTTGAGGTATTTGTTTGCCCAAGAGATTTGTATGAGGAGCAATGTAGATGAGTGAAGTTGCTTAAGGACTAAGGAAGATATCCTATCTCAGTTTGGAAAGGCGAATAAGGTAACGAATGCATATGATTGGAAACTGAGTATCATGCAATTGGTGGTGAAGGGATAGACCTCATCTCAAGGAAGTAAGACATTCAACTTCTAAATTGGAAGTTTACCAATTGGCTAATTTGATTACGATCTTGAGCATCAAACCCGAAAGTTAAAAAGGGATTAAGGCGTTGCGATGAGCGAACCCCAATGTCCAAAGGATTATGGGAATGAACATAGCAGGAAAAAATCTAAAATTTCGAGTACTTGGAAAAGAAACTTTGAGATTGAGAATAGAACCCTTGAAGTCCCATGGATGAGTGTACGAGTCCAATATCGAGGAAGAGCATAAAGAAATGATCTCATCCGAAATTCGAAGGGAGAATCATGATGTCCAATGGGATGGCAC
Organism: Rhodomyrtus tomentosa; assembly: GCA_028455895.1. Taxonomy (NCBI): domain Eukaryota; kingdom Viridiplantae; phylum Streptophyta; class Magnoliopsida; order Myrtales; family Myrtaceae; genus Rhodomyrtus; species Rhodomyrtus tomentosa. The sequence continues at coordinate 37,070,591 of JAPCWY010000003.1, read as the reverse complement.
CAAGGTGTGTCAAGATTTACATCGATACTATCGATGAAATGGATTGGGGATTGGATTAGTCTAACCTGTGGTCAAGTGTTAGATACATCAACATGAAAGGAGCATGATGTTGAAGATCGATGAATTGCTATGATCTTTGGAAATTTTTTTTAATGAAATCAAGGGTGAATTATTATGGAAATAATCATGAGTTTGCTTTAGTAGTTGAGAAGGATATGACTCGACTTGAGCTGATCACGGGCAAGTTGATAAAGTCCATAAAGCTCTGACGGTACGAAAAGACGTTAAAAGGGAGTAGTACGCCAAATGGTATGAACATCAAAAAGTACCTTCTTGCGATGGGTTAGTATTGATGGTCATGGGCATGGAACTTAGGTTTAATATGGTACGCTAGAAATGCCTTCAGTCAAGAATGCTGTGGAAGTGTCAAGTGATGAAAAGAGCTACTATGAATAGTTAGGTAGCAATGAGGCATCAGTGCCCCCTAAAAACTGAATGGTTAGAAGATTGTAAATTTCGAGGACGAAATTTCTTTAAGAGGGAAGAGTTGTGAAATTCTGAATTTCGATCCTCTTCGAGGCTATTGACATAGATTAGGGTCTCGAAATCAAATAGAGGATAATGAAGAATTGTAACATTTGAATTCGATTTGGCGTCGCCTCATTAAAAGGTGATTCAAATTGGAAAATTAAAGTTTTGGATGGAAAGAGTAGAATTACCATTTTGCCCCTCGACCTTTACCCTTGCTTTAAGAATTAATGAAAGACATAATGGTCATTTGGTCTTCCTCCTAGCTATCAAAAATGAGAAGGTGGTGTGGTCAATGGAAATCAAAGGGAAGCTAGGATATTATTTGAGTCAAGACAAGTGTTAAGTGATGAGTGATTGGCATTAATTAGATCCCTATTCCACCTACCAATCAAACTTTGACCAAATGATCATATGGAAGATTCTTACTCTTTCTCTCTCTCCCTCATTTGCTCAGCCAAACCCTTTCCCCCTCACCTTTCTCTCGTTTTCCCTCTCTTTTCTCTCTCGTCGAAACACTCCTCAGTCCCGTCGCCGGCCACTGTTTTGACCATAACTTCTTCGTCTAACATCGGATTGTGGTGTGCCACCCACCATTAGAAAACTTATTGTGTTGCTGTTCGAACAAGATATTATGAGTCTAAAGCCATCCAGCCGTTTGTCTCGTAGAGCTGTTTGAAGGAGCAAAAGTTAGACTAATCTAATCCGAACTCGTGAGCTTCGAATTGGATTTCTGAGCTTGTTATGACTTGGTTCTTGGTAAGACAACCTCTCAAACCTACTTAAGACATATATGATTGTGTTTGAGGGTTTGAAAATGGATTATATTGGGATTAAAGGGCTAATCCTTAGGTATTTTTGTGGTCAAGAGCCAAATCAAGTCTGTCCAGAACAAACTGCAAGTCACAAAGCCATTTTTGGGGCTGTTCTCGTTTGATCAAGGTGGTAAGTGTCTCCAAACCTTGGCTTGGTGTGTTAGAAGGCTGATGGTTGAGGTTGAGTGAGGTTGACTTCTTGGATGAATTTTGAGTCGTTTGTCGCGTTTCACTTGGAACCGAGCAGGTTGACTTCTTAGACTAAACCGTGGGGTTATAGAGCCATTTCAAGACTAAGTTAGCCCGGAACGTATGGTAAGTCGCCTCTAATCCCTAGATTGATGAGTTAGGAGGTCACTAAGTGGAGGTTGAAGTGGTTATAAAGGGATTTAGCAGATGATTGTTCCACGAACCTCTAGGAGCCGAAGTTGCCCTTGCCAAACCAGCCTTGAACTGTGGACCTTATCGTTCCCTTGCTCGATTTTCCATGGTTTGCTAGCTTGGTAAGTTGATCCTAACCCTTTGCTAGGATATTAGGTTACTAAGAGACAAGATTGGGGTTTAAATTATGAAGCTTATAGGTTATTTTGGCATGAAATACGTGGAACCAAAATCTGAACGATTGAGAATGTGATGTTGTTGGCTTAATCTTGATTGAATAGCGTGTTGTCATGCCTAGGAAGTGTTGAATCAATACTGCGATTGCGTGATATTGAGGAACCCTGTATGAGGTTTGGCATTTATTGATGAATTTGATTTAATTGGACGCTTGTTGCATGATTTGTGCAATCGAAGGCTACCTTGTTTAATGACAAAGTGTGAGATTATATGAAGGCCGAATGATATGATTGAATTGTCGAGCCGAATGTGCTTGAATTATGTGTCTTGGTTGGCGATTATATGGCTTGCTTGAGACTTGATGTCTAATTGTATGATGATGATGGTTCGGTATATGGCTGAATCCAATAGCTTGTGTAATGGACTGAGATAGTCTTGTTTGAGCTTAAATTGATATATGGATGATTAAGTGGCCTCTTGTGTTCCCATAGAGACATTATACCCTGGTGCGTGATGATGCAGGGCTTGAGTGAATCCTGAGGTGTTGTTACGAGAAATTTGACCTAAGGCGTTTTGATGCGGGTCCAGAAAAGGCAAATTGTACCCTGATGCGTTATGATGTAGGGTTTGGATTATCCTGATGCGTTATTACACGAGATATTGTACTTGGCCAAGTAAACATGACTAACCTGATGCGTTATTACGCGAGTTGCCTGATGCGTTGTTACATGGGTGATTGAGGAACACGACTTGAGGCATTATTAACGTGGGTCTTGTCAAATATATTGTAGTAGCTTGATGCGTGTTACGTAGGCGATTAAGAAGCACGACCTAAAGTATTGTGACGTGGGTCCTGCTTAATATTGTATGATAGCCTGATGCGTTTAGACGCGGACTTGAATGTCGATATATTGGATAAAAATACCTCATAAGAGCAAATGATGGGTTAAGTGGCCTGACGCATTATTACGTGGGCTTTGCCATTGGAAATGGAGATATATGATGAGAAAATGCCTCATGAATTGAACAGGGCCTCCAGAGTGTTTGTTTTGATTGAAAACCCTGCCAAAGTACGAAGTCCAGTCTTACAGTTGAACTTTATGACTGAATTGAGTTGGCTTCGAATCATTGAGATACCATGAATTGATGGAATTATGATTTATTCATGTAAAAGCTTTTGTGGCTAAAATACATGTTTTTCCAAAAAGTGTCTAAAGGTACTAACAACCTAATTTAGGGATAGGTTTAACTTACTGAGATTTATATCTCACCTCGTTGTGGGGTTAACTTTTTTCAGGTCTCTATTGATGAAGTTCCATGGATGTGGAAGATGATTAGTCAAAGTAGTATTTGATGTGATTATAATTGTGACGTTGTGTGACCTCGTATTTTGTCAACCGAAGCCTTGCATTGTATCTTTGTTTAATGCTTCTGTGGTAACATCTTGAAGTCATCTTTTGTAAATAAGTTGAAGCGGTTGTTTTCTCACTTCCGCATGCGCACTTCATAATGTATGGATGTATAAGTTATGGGCCGAAGGATCCTGGGAGACCATCGAAAGAAGAACGACCTAAATGGGATGTCCACGTGCCCGCCGAGCTTGGGGCATGACATACTCATTTGTTTGGTATCAAAATAAGGTCAGCTCGATCCAATTTGATTGAGGTTTGGAGTGATAAGGAGTGATGGCTTGAGGATGATTAGATAGTGAAACCCTCAGGATTAAGTAATGATTGCTGAATCTTGAGAAGTATAGGCTTGAACTTGCGTTGTATTCCAATGGTCCTAGTATGGATTTTAATGAAAGATCTTGAGTGGTGTTCTGCTTGAGGTTCACAAGGAGGCAAGCAAGAAATTGAAGAGTCATAAGCATTGATTTTGAGGCTATAAATGTGCTGGAGGTTGGTAAAGAATTTGCTTATGATCGATGGTCAGTTGAATTGTATGATTGTGATTATGGCTTGTTAATGACCCAATTTGAGGTATATGGTTGAACATATGAAATTAATCTATGAGAAGTGATGGTTATTGATAGAATTAGAAATATTCGATGGATAAGAATAGATCTGGAGATAATTGTGGTATGACGAATGGTGAGGACAATCAAGACGCGCATGTGTTTATGGCATTAAAATGAAAGTCGACGAAGGTGTATGCATGAGCTTATCACTATTGGACTTAACAAATCGTCGCTTGGTATGAGACAAGCGATGAGATACATATAAACTGTAATGAAGCATGGAATGGGACATGTGGAATGGGGCTTACTCCGTAACTGTATGACTTAGGACAACCTGCAACGGCTAGGTCTCATGAGGACGAGGAGTGATCGCCGGGACAGGAAAGTCTAGACAAGGAGCGGCTCTTGGGAGGCTTCTAAGATGGCAAGAGGCAGGAATAACCCGAGTCATAAATTGAAAGGGATAATCTAGGTATCGAGTTGAGTCTAATTTTGATTAAGAGGTGTAATACACTGAAGTGATCCTTAGAGTGAATTTCCTAAAGTTGCATGGCATTTGTGATGATGTATGTAATTGGCATGGTAAGAGTTTCATATTTGACAATGAGTGTTGTTTGAAAAGAGAAACTATTGACGGATATGTTTGGCCTGTTTGGGCAAGTTTCTCATTGAATGTTGCTTGACTGATGCTTTTGAAATTGAGATGGCACGTTGTGCTTGTGATAGAGTGGCAGTTGCCACTAGACTTGAGGTATAGGTGATTGATCCATTGAATGGATTCCTTGAATGTATGTCTAATAGTTGCCGAACCAAGATTTTTTTCAATAGTTGGTTGTTAATTGAGAAACTGTCTAGTTGAAACTAGCTTGATAAGTGGTTGCTGATTAAGAATTAATTAGAACCCCTAGATGATGGGCAATTAGTTGAGAGTTGCCTAAGAACCACTAGATAGTTGATTGATCGTGATAAATGATGAGATGAGCAGCTTGAGATTGCTAAATTCTAGTAGATGACTTATGTCTTTAATTCTTGGAGGAATTATAGTGGTTCAAGTTCCATAAGTACCTAATAAGATTGAACAACAAGAGTGTGGTCGCTAGAAGAACTTTTGGCTCGAGCTTGTGGACTGTACAAGACCCAAGAGTTGAAAGGGTCATGAGAACTTTAAATGAAAATGAGAAAGTAGATGAGTAGGCAGACTCGATAAGGAGCTGTCATTGTTATCCCAGTCATTGAGACTGTAGTTGCTTGGTAGAGTTCATGGGAAAGACGATAGAAAATGAAAATCGTTCGATGGAAAGCTTGTGGAACGATGTATAAGATTGGGATTGACTAAGGTTCGATGGAGAAAATGATGCCTAAACTGTCTTTCTCTAGATTGAGAATTTGGAAAAGAACCTTAGAAGTATTGAATTCATTGAGGAAGGGAAGTGACTCTGATAGCTATTAGCCTGAAGAGGCTGTTGATGAGTAATGAAAGGTCACCAAAGGAAGAATTTCCCTTGAAGGCATGATATTTGCCTGGATTATCTCCGTTGAGTTGTTCCATGGAAAGTACCTTTCTGAGGTTACTCGAGAGCAATGATTGCCTGAACTTTAATAGCTTTGCAAAGACCTAAGGAAGGTCGATCATTATGAGACAAAGTTCTCAAGATCTTCTAGGTGTGCTAAGGGTGGTCAAGGACCCTTTGAATGAAAGATGAAGTTCCTAAGTTGATTGAAATTTGGAAGCTTGGTATTTGGTTGACATTCCTGAATATGAAGAGCCGTAATGGATCTAAGTGAAAAGAGAAGATGATTGGAAGAGACATAAGTGAGAATATTTCCACCTATGAATAGTGAAATGCACATATGGGGAATGTATATTTCTTAGGTATAAGGCCCATGGAGAGAAACAGACAACCTGTCTCTCATCCTATGGAAAGTGTAGAGGAAAATCGATATGCTAGTTTGCTTGGATTTAATAATTCCCTGAGATTAGTCGATTGAACTGGAACCATTAAAAATGGAATCATGAGTTGTTGTTCCCTAAAGATTATGGCATTGTCCTTAAGGACGATTGAACCATGAAATGATCATTGATGGAAAAAAAGGTGAATGGACTTGACGATCCTAGATACTCGTGATTTTAATGAATGGATGAGTAAGTGAAAAAGGATGCTCAGATTGTAACCACCAAGAGACTTGATTTAACTGATTGAGATGTTCAAGTTGTGGACGTGCGGAGACTGAGGAAGAACCTCAACTTCTTGGAATCTTGTCACTTGAGGCGACTGAATCATCGGAAGGAGAATTTCAAGTATGGTTGCATTTGAATCCTGGAGTACAAACAGCACTGTTGACGTAGACTTCAAGACTGATATCCTATAGAACAAAAAAGACAAGTGGATTGAAGTAAGAGAATGCCACTGAAGTGAATAATTTCTTTCATAGGGTAAGAGACCCTAGTGTGGATGGAAGAGAAAATTTTAATTGCCTTGGTGTCGAGGTTGAGCGTCTGGATTAAGGAGGAAGACACAAGGCTTGGATGATTTCTGGAAGTTAAGTTCGAGAGACTGTCTTCTAGACAATATTGAATTCTAGGATAATGTCGAAAGGATGAAATTAAGGTAAGGTTGCATTAACTGGTTGTGGAACAAAGAGGCTAAGGCACTAATGCTTCCTGAAGAAAGAGTGACAAAAATGAACAAATTCTTGCATGGTCCATGTAGAAACCCATGAGAGCATAAAGCCAAAGTATGAGCTCTCATGTGGATGATGCAAAGGATGATTGAAATGATTCGACACCCAGTAGTAAAAAAGTTAGTGATAGTCGGATTGAGTATACAATGAATAATTTGATTGATTGTAACCATCTCGAGAGACGATGATTAGACTCGTTTAAGGAGTCATGAGAAACATGAACAACCTTTGACAGTATTCCGTGGACCCTAAGGAAAAATATTCATTGTATGCTAAATGTGAAGATCGCGAGCTGTGAGCTTAATAAGGTAAGATTCCTTAGTCATGATGTTTCTGGGAAATGAAATCTTTGTGAAGCCCTTGAAAATTGGAATAAGTGATCAATCGACTAAGGTCGATGTGAGTTACAAAAATTGAAAGTTTTCTAGGATTGGTAAATTGTTATAGACGGATCGTGGGAAGATTTTCCACAAGAGCTATTCTATGGATGAATCAATAAGAAAAGAGTTTTCGGGGACATAAGTCAAGTTCATGACTACGCCGACAATGGCATTCCTGTTTGGAATCAAAAGGGTTGAGAGAATCATAATGACGTGACGCGGGAAAGAAATTTGAGACTTAACAAGGCAAACTGAAGCAGGCTGTGCGAATGCGCTGTGACAGTAAGACCATCTGAGTTGGAACGCAAAGTGCATGATTGGAATTGACATGCAATTGTCTTTGCAACGAAGTTTGGAAACATGACTTACGCAGAGAAATGTTTCAAGTCTACGCAGACCATAAGTGCTTGAGGTATTTGTTTGCCCAAGAGATTTGTATGAGGAGCAATGTGGATGATTGAAGTTGCTTAAGGACTAAGAAAGATATCCTATCTCACTTTGGAAAGGCGAATAAGGTAACAAATGCATATGATTGGAAACTCAGCATCGTGCAATTGGTGATGAAGGGACTGACATTACCTCGAGATAGTAAGAGATTCAATTTCTAAATTGGAAGTTTACCAATTGGCTAGTTTGATTATGACCTCGAGCATCAAACCCGAAAGTTAAAAAGGGATTAAGGCATTGCAATGTGTGGACCACAATGTCCAAAGGATTATGGGAATGAACATAGCAGGAAAGAAATCCAAACTTCCAAGTATTTGGGAAAGAAACCTTGAGGTTGAGAATAGAACCCTTGAAGTCCCATGGATGAGTGTACGAGTCCAATATTGAGGAAGAGCTTAAAGAAATGATCTCATCGAAAATTCGAAGGGAGAACCATGATGTCCAATGGGATGGCACCAAGGTGTGTCAAGATTTACATCGATACTATCGATGGAATGAATTGAGGTTTGGATTAGTCTAACCTATGGTCAAGCATTAGATACATCAACAAGAAAGGAGCATGATGTTGAATACCGATGAATTGCTATGATCTTTGGAAATTTTTTTGAATGAAATTGAGGGTGAATTATTGTGGAAATAATCATGAGTTTGCTTAAGGAGTTGAGAAGGATATGACTCGACTTGGATTGATCACGGGCAAGTTGATAAAGTTCATAAAACTCTGACGGTACGAAAAGACGTTAGAAGAGAGTGATACGCCAAATGGTATGAACATCAAAGAGTACCTTCTTGCGATGGGTTAGTATTGATGGTCATGGGCATGGAACTTAGGTTTAATATGGTACTCTGGAAAGGCCTTCAGTCAAGAATGCTGTGAAAGTGTCAAGTGATGAAAATAGCTACTGTGAGTAGTAAGGTAGCAATGAGGCGTCGGTGCCCCCTAAAAACTAGATAATTAGAAGGTTGTAAATCTCGAGGACGAAATTTCTTTAAGGAGGAAAAGTTGTGACATTCTAAATTTTGATCCTTTTCGAGGCTAATGACATGGACTAAGGTCTCAAAATCGGATAGAGGATAGTGAAGAATTGTAACATTTGAATTGAATTTGGCACCGCCTCATTGAAAGTTGATTCAAATTGGAAAAGTGAAGTTTCGGATGGAAATTGAAAAATTATTGTTTTATCCCTTGACCCTTACCCTTGCCTTAATAATTAATGAAGGACATAATGGTCATTTGGTCTTCCTCCTAGCTACCGAAAATGAAAAGGTGGTGTGGTCAATGGAAGTGAAAGAAAAGCTAGGATATTATTTGAGTCAAGACAAGTGTTAAGTGATGAGTGATTGGCATTAATTAGATCACTATTCCACCTATCAATCAAACTTTAACCAAGTGATCATATGGAAGACTCTCACTCTCTTTCTCTCCCTCATTTGCTCGGCCAAACCCTCTCCCCCTCACCTTTTTCTCATTTTCCCTCTCTTTTCTCTCTCGCCAGAACACTGCCCAGTCCCGTCGCCGGCCACTGTTTTGTCCATAACTTGTTCGTCGACATCGAATTGAGACGTGCCGCCCACCATTAGAAATATTATCTTCTTACCGTTCCAAAAAAGTATCATGGGTCCAAATCCACCCAACCGTTTGTCCCGTAAATCTGTTTGAAGTAGAAAATGTCAGACTGATCTGATCCGAACCCGAGAGCTTCGAATTGGATTTTCGAGCTTGTTATGGCTTGGTTCTTAGTAAGACAAGCTTTCAAGCCTAGTTAAGACATATATGATTTGTTTTGAGGGTTTAAAGATGGATTATATTGGGATTAAGGACTGATCCTTGGGTATTTTTGTGGTCAAGAGTCGAATCAAGTCTGTCCAGACCAAACCGCAAGTCACAAAGCCATTTTGGGGCTGTTCTCGCTTGATTAAGGTGGTAAGTGTCTCCAAACCTTGGCTTGGTGTGTTAAAAGGCTGATGGTTGAGGTTGTGTGAGGTTGACTTCTTGGATGAATTTTGACGGCCATTTGTCGCATTTCACTTGGAACCGAACAGGTTTACTTCTTGGACTAAACCGTAAGGTTATGGAGCCATTTCGGGACTAAGTTAGCCTGAAACGTGTGGTAAGTTGCCTCTAATCCCTAGATTGATGAGTTAGGAGGTTACTTAGTGGAGGTTAAAGTGTTTATAAAGGGATTTAGTCGATGATTGTTTCACGAACCTCTAGAAGCCGAAGCTGCCCTTGCCGGACCAACCGTGAACCGTGGACCTTGCTGCTCCCGTGCTCGATTTTCTGTGGCTTACTAGCTTAGTAAGTTGATCCTAACCCTTTGCTAAGATGTTAGATTGCTAAGAGACAAGATTAGGGTTTAAATTATGAAGCTTATAGGCTCTTTTGGCATGAAATGCATAGAACCAAAATCTAATCGATTAAGAATGTAATGTTGTTGGCTTAATCTTGATTGAATAGCGTGTTGTCATGCCTAGAAAGTGTTGAATCAACGCTCTGATTGCGTGATATTGAGGAATCGTGCATTAAGTTTGGCATTTATCGATGAATTTGATTCGATTGGACGCTTGTTGCATGATTTGTGCAATCGGAGGCTACCTTGTTTAATGAGAAAATGTGAGAATATATAAAGGCCGAATGATATGATTGAATTGCCAAGCCAGATGTGCTTGAATTGTGTGTCTTGGTTGGCGATTATATGACTTGCTTGAGACTTGATGTCTAATTGTATAATGATGATGGTTCGGTATATGGCTGAATCTAATAGCTTGTGTAATGGACTGAGATAGTGTTGTCTGAGCCTTAATTGATAAGTGGATGATTGAGTGGGCTCTTGTGCTCCCATAGCCACATTATTTATAATCTCCAACCTACTGTTCCAAGCCGATCTCTTCGTACTTTGACTCACCAGCCAAGTTGGATAAGAATAAGATGGGATAAACTAAGGCGGCTCTTCCAATCAGAACGAGGCCCCCCCCAATGTACCGCTGACCTTGATCGATCTCCAGGTCTGAAAATGAACGAAGAAGAATGACGAAACATTAGGGAAACAGAAATTTGGTTCCCAGTACTCCATACGCAATTGATGAAGAGTTATTGATTCGACGTCAGCACATTGCGATAAAGAAATCTCTAAGGGAAGCAAACCAGAAGCAATATCTCCAAAGAAACAGTTATTCATTTCAGCTGCGAGAGTTTTCCTTGCCAGCTTCCAAATTAACCGACTGTGCAGGCATTGTACTCCTTGTGAAATCAAATATGGAGAGTTCACACTACATTTGCAGCATTAGTCACGAGCCAGAATTAAGGAGGTTGGAGTTGGATGAGAAGACGTATGAATTTTCTTTGTTTTGCTCGTCCTTCTGGGAATAAAGCGAGCAAGTTTAGGGGCATCCCATTGAGGGCAATCCTGAAGGAACAGCGACATCCGTATCAATGTTTCCGCAGTACCTGCATCCAAAGATTGAATCCAATTGTATCAAGTACAAAATAATAGCCGGAAAATAATTGCTCATGTAAATACAGGGAAAAAGTGGTCCACGTACCTAGAGAAAGAGAAGCGGAGAATTTCTAGTCATAAGTAGCGTTCATAGTATCTGAGCTCGTTGTCATACTTAATCCTGTCGCCGTGCTCCCTTTTAAAGTTTTTCAACGTCTCCTCCAATTCTGGGCAACCTGCGATTCTTAGGTGACTAAGGAATGGAAGCCTGAGCATTCCATCAGGTACTGATGTCAATGAGGGGCACCGGATGATTTCAAGCATTTGAAGGGATTCAAGGCCCTCGAACTGCTCTGGTACAGCTTTCAGATTTAAGCACTTTTTGATAGAGAGATGCTCGAGATTGTTGACCCGTAGAAGCCACTGTGGGAGAGATGCTAGCTTGGGAACAGCAAGAATGACCATGGACCGGAGCCTCTCAAGTCCTTGCAAATCTAAGATGTTGCCGCTTTCGTCTTTGGACAAATCGAGCTCCTCACAATTGGAAAGAGAGAGATCCTTAAGGTTCTTCAGATGTCGCATACCGTCTGAGAGAGAAGTTAACTGAAGACAGTCACTGATTCGAAGGCTTTCAAGTGAAGTGAGACTTCGCAACCACTCCTCAGGCAAACGTTCCGGAAACTCCATCTGCGAGATATCTAGACTCTTCAACTTATGAAGGCCCATCATCTGTGTAAAAAAAGCTAGGTTGACCTCCGTCAAACTCAATTCCTCAAGATGTGGAGTTTGTGGCATGGTTTTCAAGTTTTTACAGTGACGGATCTCTAATTTCGACAGACTAGGAAATGATGTTGTCGAACTGGGGGATTGATCTGAATCAATGTCTTCCAATTTAGTAAGGCCCCAAAGCTCCAAAGACTTGAGGTGAGGTAGTCGGCCCAGTTGAAAGAGATGTTCAATTCTTCCACATCTCAGTAAGCGTACCTCAACTAACCTTGGCAAGGAATCCACAAGGCTATCTATCATCCAATTTGGAAAGCTCTTTCCTTCGTATCCGCCGATCATCAAATGCTGCAAATTTGAGGGCGGTTTCAATGCCTCCAACAAAGCTTCGTCTGTAATTTTTGCATCATCAATATCAAGATAGTGCCATCTAAGTACCAAAGACTCCAGAGAATGCTTCTCTATCAAGTTCGCCGCCTTGGATTCTTCCAACGCATCTCTTGAGTGTCCCAAATTTTCAATGCTAAGGCTTCCACTGAGATGCTTAAGCCCATTTAGCTCCCCTAGTCTACAATAATTCTTAGCACGAGCTTTACCTTTGGGTAAAATGAAACGTGTGAGCCTATGCAGAGAAGTCAATTGCTTTAGTCCACGTGGCACATAACTAAGGCTATAACAATGATCTATGTCTAGATTCCGAAGGTTGACCAACTTCCATATATCCCTCGGCAATTCTTCAAGGGCAGAACAACCTTGGAGATTAAGTGTTTGCAAATTATACAATCTCGTAATGGAGTTAGTAAGCCTTTTCAGTGCATTATTGTGAGAGAGATCGAGATACGTGAGATGCTTCAACTTACAAATGGATCTTGGCACCTTATTGACAATTGTGGCATGCAGATCGAAGACGCGCAACCTCCTGAAACTTTGAATGAGCTGGCATAGATCTGCTTGACTTGTTAGTTTTCTTTGGTCCATTTCAAGATATGTAGGAACAGAAAGAATTGTTCTTAGTGACCTTGGTTCCAAGCGTGAGATTATTGGATGTTCACCCATCAACTTGGAAGTTAAACCATGAGATAAATGACGAGTTCTTCGAGTTATGCTCTCTGGCCCATCCCCTGCCTTCCGACACTCAGACCCTGCAACTGAGCGGGCTAGATCATGCATTAAAGCAGGCATCCTGCAAGTCTCCTCGTTCGTGAATGGATCTTTTTGAAAATTTTGGAAGAAGTTACACCGAAGTAGTTCCATGAAATATTCATGAGCAATGTCTTCTAAATGCAGACTTTCATTCCATGATTGGATAAATCCTTCCGCTACCCAAAGATTGATCAATGTCTTTTTCTTTATCTCATAATCTTTGGGAAACAATGAACAAAAAGCGAAACATTGTTTCAATCGTGAAGGAAGATAGTCATAACTCAGCCTAAGAACACTCATTATGCTGTTTTCAATTTGAACCCCTTCTGGGAGCTCAGAATTCAGAAAATGTAACCATCTATCTTTTTCCTGACCGTATAATAAAGCGCCAACAGTCCGAATAACCAATGGAACCCCTGAGCACTTTTGAGCTATCCTTCTGCCAATATCTAGTTTGCCAATATCTAGTTTATACTCTTCTTCCGGACAAGCCATTTGCAGAAATAAATCAAGAGATGCGCCTTGAGATAAGCCCTCGAGACGATAAGGCTGAGTAGTACCGATAATCCGTGGATCCAAATTAATGCGTGTAGTTATAAGGATCCTGCTTCCTCTAGCACCTCCATCCAAGAGATCTTTCAACGTCTTCCATTCTCCTAACTCTACATCCCACATATCATCTAAAACCAAGAGATATCTATTACCATCAATTGTTCCCGACAGTTCACTTAGCAACATTTTCATCGGAACGTCAGTTGGTTCTTTCCCCGCTGCGCAAGCTACCATGGTTTTCACTATTTTTTTCGTGTCAAATTCAGCAGAGACTGTAACCCACATTTTCAAGTGAAAATGTACACTGACCGTCTTATCATTGTATACAAATTGAGCAAGAGCGGTTTTTCCAATCCCACCAATACCAACTATTGGAAGGATGGAAACGTTCTCATTCATATCCGAATCCAGTAAAAATTTCATGACTGCCTTCTTATCATCATCTCTCCCTTTAATATCTACTTCACGTATAAACGAATGTGTCTCTTCTTTCTTTTCTTGCGAAGACAGGGAGCGCACATTCAAGTCAGACTTAATGGTTTGCATTCTCTCCCTCACTACTCTGACTTTGTAACTCATCTTCAATTTAAAAACAAGCTGGTTTGAACTTGAGAAGAATGTCCTTACCTCCCTGATCATTTCATTGCGACCCCTCAGTTTTCGTCGCATAGCTTCGATGTTAAATTCTTCAAGCACGTCCTCTGCATCATAGAAAGCGTCTTTCAGTCTCTGAACGCAATCTTTGATTCGTTGACTCTTGTCGTATCGATCTTCTGCATCTAACAGTACGACCTGAAGAGTCCTGAGCTTGATGTAGAGCCACACGAGTTCATCCTTGACGCCCCATAACTTTCTACCAGGCTCTATTGCTTGAGAATTCATATTAACGATCTTTTCAGCAATGCAAAGAAGGACAGCTTCTGCCATTTTTGCTCTCTGTGTCTCTCTTTCTTCTGTTACTCTGTGGATCAGAAGATATTAGTAAAGTCGTTCCAAGGCCACATAGGCTTCTCAGAACATGTATAAGAAGTTTTTGCATTAATTTAAAAATCATTGATCTTAGTTGAAGGCTTCGTTCTCTATTTCTTCAAAGGATGGCAAGTCATTCGTTAAATTCTTGGGACGGATTTGAGGTATAACAAAGTTGATATCAGATCTTAGATTATGAATCTATGGAATATTAGTTAGTTGCGCACTTTTAGGTGTGAGCTGCTATAATCAGTGTGTATGTACATATGCAATACAGGTTGGGATAGAACAACGAGTTCTGCATGCGTAGGGAAGTTCCCTCTCCTTGTTAATTTCACGAACTTATTTTCTTCTTCTGAATAAATGCTTCTACATAATTTCATTGTTTCGTTATTTTTTTCCTATTGTCTAAATAAATTTCCTTAATGATCTCTTCCCATACTTAGGGAATACCAACTTGCACATTTATGCAACGTAAAATCCTATATTTAGACATATTATGTATGTTATTCCTTTTTCATCGAAAAGGATGTTTGTTCACATGCTAATCACAGAGTTCTTTGTAGTCCAAATAAAGTAGATTGCCATCACTCCAAGCAAAGCTCTAGTAGAGTTTCAAATAAAAATAAAGGTAAGAGATTTAATATTTGAAGACAAGAGGCCCTCTTGTCGGCTTTAAAGAAGATCATGATGAAGATCATTATATAAATTAACTTGTTTTCGGTATGAAATTAGGGAAAAGGCTAGGCTAGACCCGAGGAAAAAATGTTGGGTGGGACGCATTTGTCCCGCCCCACCCAATATCTTCTCGGACCCGAGATTGTCCATTGATCACCTCTACTCCGTAGCTCACCCCATAGCTACTGAAACTCCTCCGAGCTAAAAGGCTAACAGAATGTAGAAAGACACTATTTAGTTAGGATGGATTATCTCACTATAAGTAGCAAGTAGCCCATCAATTCAATCATTAAAGGGTGCTTGACTTCTAAGGCAATGAAACCATCAAGAAAAATCTCCAACAAGTGACTCGATATTCCTCACCACCCACTAAATTTGCTCGCTTCTCCCCTCATTCCCTCTCTATTTTATCCCGCCTATGATGTTAGTTCCGCGAGACGCTAATACTTCCGCCAAAGGCTAAGGTGTTATCGCCTCAACAACCTATATATGTATAGAATTAAAATACTACCTTACTAATTGTGCGTCATTAATAGCGAAATCCATGATATTGTAGAAAATCCCTCTTTATTAGTATCCGACCTCATTTGTTGTACAGAATCCTCCTAATGAGATCTATTTTCCGTTCAATAGACTGTCATGAAGTCAAAAGACAATCATTCACTTAATCAATTGAAGTCATTTAGTATATCATTCAATCATCAAACCTAATATATATATATATATATAGCTATATTTAAAGTCGTATATTAACTTACTAGTTGTCCGTCGTTAGTGGCTAATCACATCATTTATCACATAAAACTCAATATAGGCACGCTACCTCAATTGTTATGCATAACTAAAATACTAGTGTACAACAATAATAGTAGATAATAAAGACTATTTAAATGCCAAGCGCTAATAGAAAGGACTCCCATGTCATCAATACAGTTTTATACGTATGTGTGAGGGGTAGGGTTTTTCATTTTTTTTTTTTGGGGGGGGGGGGGGGGGGGGGGGGGGGCGGGCGGCGTGGGTGGGTTTTGTGGCGTGGGGGGTGGGTGGGGGAGGGGTGGTTTGTATCAGTTTCACTTAGTATTTTAAGAAACAATAAAGGTACTTTCGTACCGTTTACATGTTTAACTAAATACTTTTAGTTTATGTCACTTCGCCCCCAATTTAATTGAGGTCTACACCTAACTCAGATCTTCAACATACCAAAAACGTAAAAGAATACCTCAAATCAAGCAAGAAGAGTTCATGTTGATATATTGTTTTAGAAAAAACTATATCATATTATGTCAGATGATTAAGTTTTCTACTTTATTGTAAAGTAGTATGTCTAATTAATGTCAAAAAGGACGTTGGGAATGAACGGAGTTTTGTCACGACGTGGCTCAAACATTAAGCTCCATTCTACCAGACTTTATTATTATTGATGGATTTATATGTTATGCATACTAAAATAGAAGGAGAGAAGGTAATGATGATGATCAGAATCAGCTGAGTTTTTTCGGGACTTTTCTGTTTGTGCTTTTAGGAAAGCAAAAACCACTTTTTTGCTTTCTTTTAAATTTTAAAATGTTCTCCAAATATGGAAAAGGTACGGAACAATTATCGTATTAATTGACAATTGTTAAGGGTATGCAAATTTTCTATGGCCAAAAGGAAATGTAAAAATATGCTCGAGAAATTATTAAAATAAAGAAAAGCGAAATGCTTAAATCGGGAACTGAACTTGCTCCCTAGGAACTGGGAAAGAACTAACCTGGCTAATAGTTGGCTGACCGACGGTCGACCAACAAAGGCGAGGTCACAACAATCCAAGAGATGAAGAGAAGACGAGACGAGACGAGACGAGACGAGACGGCGAGAGAAAGAGAGAGAGAGAGAGAGAGAGGAGATGAAACGGTGTCCGCGAGGCAGAAGAGAGAAAGATTGAGGGTGCTACCGGAGAAGGCCGAGAGACTTAGAGAAACTGAGAGAGTGAGAAAGAGGGGCCAAACCAGAGCGTGAAAACTAGAAAAGAAGTGGAGTTTAAATAGAAAGATTCAGGATTAGTTTTGGATGGGTTTAAAACGAGTTCTACCCGAGCAGACAAATCGTTCTGAGGGTAGACAATATCACGTCATAGGCTGATGTGCAGGCGCTTACGTGTTGTTCACCAATCACGGAATGACACGTGTCACTGATGCGGAAATAAATAAAAAATAAATAAAAAATCTTAAAAAGTTTCTCTTCTTGGCTCTCTCTCTCTCTCCAAAATCGTTCAAGTTTCTGGTTTTGCTCTTCTTCTTCCATCACTTTCAAGAAGCGATCTCTCACTTAGCTTATCGTCATCTTTCTTACTATTGCATGCTTTGCGTTTATAGAAACTAATCATTGCCATAACATTTCTTGGTCAAGTTTCAGTTTCAAGCACTCTGGTATCCATTGAAGGAGTACTTCATCTTTTAATGGAAGCTGAGAGAATCAAAGGTTCTTCTTCATCATTTTCCCTTCTGGTTCGTGATCTCTTCAGCAATCTCGAAACCCTTCATGACCATCGCTGCTCGCAAACCGAGCCACCACTTCATTGTCACTCGCGGCCAGCTCGTTCGTCGCCCAGATCTGGAGCCACGGTCCATAGCCGAGCCACCCCTTCGTCATCGCTCGCCAGATCTGAATACTTTCTTGTTTCTTCTAGGTCTCTCTCTCTCTCTCTCTCTCTCTCTGATGTCTCTCCTCCGTGGGTTATTGTGGGGTTCGATCATACACAGGGATGGGCTTGAGAGACAACGAAGTGGGAGTCTCGACCATGGACGCGCAGTGACTCGACGACGGAGGGTTGCTCGGCCATGGACGAGCGATAGTGGCCGGCCTGAAGGTGGCTCAGGCCACTGCGGATGGAGGAGAAAGAAGAGACATGAGTAACGGAAGAAGAAACCCAGAAACTTGAAGGATTGCAGAGGGAGGGTGAAAAACAGAGAACCAGGAAGGGAAACTTTTAAGATTTTAATTGTTTTTATTTCCATGATGGTGACACGTGCCAGTCTGTGATTGCTGAACAATGCATAAGCACTCGCCATATCAGCTTACGTACTATCAAACCACCGAATAATTTCTAATTCGGGGATTAACATTGCAAGGGCCGTTTTACTTTCTGGGTAGAATTGACCATAGGAAGTAAACCGGTCCAGGCCGGTTCCCAAAAATGAGTACGTATAATCAATTGAACATTTAGCCTCCTAATGAGATATATTATCCTTAAAAAATATTGTCATGAAGTGGAAGCCAACCATATAATAGGTTTAATCAACTGAAGTCATTTAGTATACTGTATAAATCATCTATTAAACCAATATTTTTTACATTGGAGCAGATTAGATTAGACATTTTACTTACTATATATTAACAAAAAATATTTTATTAATTGTCCCTCATTAGTGGCCACTCACATGATTTAGTACATAATACTTCGTATAGGCACGCTACCTCAATTATTGCTCAGAAACCCTCTTAATAATGTAATTGTACAACCATTATAGATAACAGAAAGTAGTAAAATCACAAACACTAAATCCAAAGCCTATCACGTGGTCAGTGCTCAAAAACCCACACACGCATAAGGTACCTACATTTCTCGAAAGTAGGGAAAAACCTTAATCAACCTGCTTAGGAAAAGTATCAAAAAATCTTAAACCCAATCCTTTCAATTAAATCAATTTAATTTTAATTTTTTTATATTGATACTAATTCAATATATTCAGTCAATTTTAGTTAAAAATAGCTAATATGGACGTCAATCATCCCACATGACAAGGGTGGCACTAACGTGAATATTTATTAATATATTTCTTTAATAATAATTTTAAATAATTTTTTATCTAAGTTTTTTTTTTCCTTTTTTGTGTTTCACATTGGCCCGCGACCCTCGCACTATTTTATGTATATCATTGTACTGTTATTCTAAGCACCAATTTTGTGTGAGGGTGTTATTCGCACAATTTTCATAATATATAAATATTGGCACGAGCTTTTTTATATAATTTTGAGAAATACTTATGTGATTACCCTTAATCTACTATGATAATAACAATTTGTTTTGGGTCACAAAAAATAAGTAAAAATTATTTAAAAATTATTATTGAATCTACTCTTTTAAAAATTTATGGATTACAACATGATATTATTTTCACAGCAGGCTTGCGACTTTTTTGCTAACAAAGACTTTTAATTTTTGTTATAGTGAAAAAGTAAAAGTAAGTTGTACGCTTATACCGAACACATGCACTTACTTTTCACATGATATTACCACATACAACATCTAAGTAAAAGAAAGAACAAGAAATACGATATGCATATATCAACTATTCGAATCAGCAATATATATATATATATATATATATATATATGTATATTCAGATTAATTAAAAAGAAATAAAAAAAAAATCTGCACAAGACGAGTATTAGGCAGAGTTTAAAAGAGTATCTTTCAGGTTGGGGCTGACGCCCTGGATCGCAATTTGGTATGGTGATAGGCACGCGGCGAAAGTGGAATGGTCAATCTGTGGAAAGATAGACAGGACTAGTACGGTGGCGTCCTCGTGCATGAGGTTCGTTGCTGCTGCGTGATTGACATAGCCAGAAAGCAACTTCAACTCGACAATAGTCACTGATTAACATCACTTTTCGACCCCCCCAAAAAAAATCACTTTGTGCTGTTTTTTTCATTTCTAAAAAAATTGCTGCTCACTTGTATTTGGGCGCTTTTGGAACTCTAGATATTAAAAATTAAATGTTAATTAGTCAATTGTCAAAGTGCTCAATGAAAGTAGTTCAGAAAAAAATGTTTAAATGACAAAAACCAAGGGTAAAGCCTATGTATCTATGTATATATTTCAATAATACTTAAAGCAATATGTCTAATTAATGTTAAGGAAAGTGAAGAGGAATGAAGTTTCGTAATGATATAGCTTAGTGGGTAGTGCTTATATAACTGTTTTTAATCTATTATGAGAATAACAACTTATTTTGGATCACAGAAAATAAATAACAAATGATTAAAAAATTATTGTGGGAGAATTTGTGACTCACAATGTGTTATTGCTCTCACCGTAAATTATAGAATAGGCACTTTTTGGAACTATTGATATCTAAAACCAAATATTTAATATGCCAATTATCACTCATTTATGGCCAATTGCCTCATTCATCGCATAAAAGTTAATATAAGCACCCACCTCATTTGTTGTGCAAAAACCCTCTTAATGATAATATAATTGTACATTAATAGTATTTCACAAAATATATTTGACGGACAAATACCAATTCCAAAACCTATGTATATATGTATTTTTCACATCAATTTTAATACACAAGGTAGGTTGATGTATTGCTCAAAAAGTATGATCTTAGATTAAATACAATGATTAAGTTTTTTCTAATTTATTTTAAAGCAAGCTATCTAATTAATGTTAAGCAAAGTGGGAAAAGAAATGAAGTTTTGTAATGATATAGCTCAATCATTTAGCTCCATTCTATCTTGTTTTGTCTTTACATGTGTACATATATAGTTTGGGTTTACAAATTGATATAACTAGCGATATCATCTGGAACGGATGAATGAATGATTGTGAACAAATTTGACTATAAATCGCGAAATTTAAGGAAGCAAGTCAAACGAAACACTAATTCAAAATCTGAATGATATTAAACATCATATTCTGAACACACATATGTAATAAACTTTGGAATAAAGAGTTTAGGGATCAAGAGAAATTACACACAATAATTATAGTGGTTCCACTTAGATTAAACTCACGTCCACTCTTCCATACTAACCATCAATAGGTTGATTTTCATAAATGAATCCATGAAGACTTTACAAGTGCTTATAATCTCACATTCTCACAAAGAAGCCTCTTAAAGATTAGATATTTATCTCTCAACAACAAGTATGAATTTGAAAAACTCGAAAATTTTTGGATCTGTATGTTCTGATCGCACATCGTGATAGTCATCATCGATCTCCTTTTATGCTCCTTCAACCTCGAACTAGCCATGAAAAAGGTTTTCAAAGGATCTCTATTCAATTACTGATTGGATATTATTAATCTTTACTAGAAGTGACTATATCTTGAGAGATTTGATAGCCATTGGCGTAGAATCTGAATCCTTCATATTCAACTTATTCTTCGATCTCCAAAAGTGAAGTTCTTCAAATATGAAAATTATCTTGTCATGTGGAAAGTAATATCCAATCAAGGATAGTCTACTAATCTAATTGTAGAATAATCATACCAATCGAAAATTACAAACTTCAATTATTTGTCAAGGTCATAACATATACCTGCCAACTTGGGTCTTCAGAATTAGACTAAATATTTCATAGTAACTGATGTTGACACCTAAATTTTAGTTTTTAGGAAATTCATTTATTTCATGAAATGAGAGTTAATCATAATTCTCGCAAAAAGAAATTCTCATACATTGCATAAAAAAGGTCTTGGATATTCAGAAAATTTCAATCCTATGGTGGATATTCTGCATGAAATCTTGATAGTCAAGATTGAATCCTAGAATATTACCCTAATCCTCTATATATATACATCATTATGCTTAGGGTTATGAGGGGGGATGACATAATTTTCTGACAGTATACACATTCTCTCTCTCTCTCTCTCTCTCTCTCTCTCTCTCTCTCTCTCTCTCTCTCTCTCTCTCTCTCGCAATTCTTCTCTCTCTGTTCGATCGCCGCCGCTCCTCCATCAACATCACCACCCTAGGACGAAGTCAGTCGTGTCGCCGTCTAGCCGCACCGCCGCTTCTCCATCAACGTCGCCACCCCCGGACGAAGTCAGCCACGTCGTCGTCCAGTCGCGCCTCCGCTCCTCTCTGTCACCAGCCCTTGCTC
The DNA here is from genome assembly GCA_028455895.1 of Rhodomyrtus tomentosa. Lineage (NCBI taxonomy): Eukaryota > Viridiplantae > Streptophyta > Magnoliopsida > Myrtales > Myrtaceae > Rhodomyrtus > Rhodomyrtus tomentosa. The sequence goes on along the minus strand of JAPCWY010000003.1, from coordinate 37,048,842 downwards.
GCTTCCATTTGGCCCTGCGCATGCCGATTCTGTGCTGTTGTTGCTCTTGTTGTCCAGCGGAGTTTCCACCTTAAGCCCGCCCCAATTGTCGCCTTGCGAATTAAGGTAATGTGCCTACACTTCTAGGACCAATCCGAGCATGTTTTTTTTTTTGGATGAATTTTGCTGTGGTTTGCTTGCCAATTTTACGTGCTTAGCATGTTGTTTTTGCTCGAAAATGCTTCGTTTTTTACATGTTCCGTGTCGTTAACTCGTGCAAAATTTTGTGGAGACTTAGTGATTGAATTCTGGAATTTTATGACAGCTGTTTTGCATATTTTGGTGCTATAATTGAAGTGAAGATCGAACCCTTTTTTTGGAATTTTATGAACGATATTTTTATCTAAACCTTTGAACATTAATTTTCGCCATAAAATTATGGATTTGGTTAATTTGACCTATCACCGCTTAGGTCTGATTCACCATCTTCAGAGAATCAATCTCAAATGGAAGGTTGGTTAAATTTTCGAAAATTAAAAGAGATAACGACACGATCATGATTTCTTTCCTTATCTCGTGGTGAATATTCGGGTGGATGCGCTGTCTTGATTGGACTTGCCATGTTTCAAAATTTCCTGAAAATTTTAGTCAGATGTGGTTTCCTAAAAACCCCATCTAATTGATTTTTTAGGAAGATAAAGTTTCTTTAAAACCTTATCTCTCTAAACCTTAGTCATTTAAATCAAAACAAAAAATCTCCAATATATCCCCATAATGGCCGATTTTTTTTTTAAGAAGGGAAAGAAGAAAATCACATCCAAGCTCATATGGCATATTTCGCATTAATTAGGATAGCATATATTCAATCTTGTGCACATATCGTGTCAACATATTAGGTTAAATGGGATAACTTCTTAATTCATTCTTTTTTTCATAAATCCGAAAAAAGATGCATAAAAAAAAATCATTTGCCACGTCATTTTTTCATGTCATTTTGCCACGTCATTTTGCAATGTTACGCATCCTTGCCATGTCATTACGCCATGTCGTTTTGCTATGTCATTTTACATGCCATTAGTCTCATGTTTAGGGTATTCATGCTAGGTGAGTCTAATTTCTTGATTGATTTTCTTGAATTAGAAGTTGCATGCCACTTAATCTAATTATAATTTTTCGCATGTTATATGTGGTCCTTGCATGATTAGTTTAGTTAATTGCATTTTGTCCTATCGAATTGCCATGTGTTGTCATTATTTTCGCGTGTTTTAATCAATTAGTTAAACTTTGCATATAGGGAAACACGACCTTAACTGTGTGTGACCTACATTGCATCCATTTATTTGGTCATTTATTCATGTCATTTAGATAGTTTCATGCATTGCATATAAAAAGCGAAAATCCCAAAGAAAAAAAAATGAATTCCATTTTCTGAGGTTTAAAATTGGTTCAATTTGAGTCGTCAATTTAAGACATCTCATATGAAATTAAGGTAACGAAAGGGCATTAATTTTAATTAACTAGTGTAATCAAGTCTCCGAATCCACAATCTCTGGTTCGTAGAAGTAAAATGGTTCTCCCACTATTTTACTTAGGTTTCTAATCAACCTACCAAAAATAATTAGTGGCGACTCCAAATTTTAAATCATTCTAATTAATTTAAATTATGATTTGGTAGGGTTTGGGAGAGTCTGTATTAGGTTAGTTATTAAAATTAGCCTGATAATCCATTGGCTTAAGAGTTTTTTTGAATTTTAGATCGCGACAGCTTGGCGACTCCACTGGGGAAATGCTTTAATTTTTCGAATAAATTCAAGACTTAACTGGTTCACCTGAATCTTTTGGGAAATTAAAAGTTTTAGCAGACTTAGGCTTGAAGAAAATTCCATGGATGTCTCGCTTTTGGCGATCTTGGTTGAATCTCCTTTATAATGTGTTAAATGTTCTTGCAAGCTTGGAGTGATAAGGGGTGCAGTGGTTTACTAACCTTTTCTTGCAGCTTAAGTAGGAATGTATGTTTTACAGGTTATATTGAAGTGTTGTTTGGATATAAACTCTTGTGCATGCCTCTATTATTTTTGCATTTACACATAGCACACATAACCCGCCATTGGACCTGAATGGCTAGATTTAGGATGGTATTTGATTAGGGACACTTGGCCAACACCATCTGGCCTGAGTCTCCCTCTTCAAGTCCCGACCTCTTTCAAATGGGTGCCATAATTCATCACCCCTATCATTCGCGATGTGATACGGGTTGATACTTGGCTGAGCCGGATATCTACGGGGGATCCTGATTCAATCAAAAATCAGGGTGGTTCAATTTGGGTATCCTCGGGGCTCCACTTTCGTTAAGCCTTGATAGATAGAAATCGAACCTCACGTCGCATTTCATCTGCATGTCTATGTGATTGGTCATTTCAAACGTCCCAAAAGGTAATTTATCACGGGTCATCCACACATCACCAGGTCAGTCATGAAGAAAATGATTGATAAAGCTGAAATGAACAATGCGATCCAAGAGGCCCTATAAGAGCATATAGACACCATGAACAACAGAATGGATAACATGGTCTCAAATGGCAGATAAGGTGCTGGCAAGTCCCATGGCTAAGATGCAGTTGCCTAGTCAGGCATCTCAAACTCCGGCACCTCCTCCACCTCCGGTAGCTGATAGCCCAAGCAAGAACCAAGAGCATTTCTTGACATTGGAGGACATGTTCATCCCAGTTTCTAGTACAAATGCTCCGCCAGTGGCTCCAGTTTACCAAGGCGACCATGTGACACCAAAGCAAACCTACAATGCAGCAAAGCTGATGGCTCAAATGGAGCAATAAATGGAGCAAAAGATGGAAGAAAGACTCCAGGACATTCACAAAACACATAGCATCACTCATGTCGAACTCTTTCAAATCGGTGCCATGATTCATCACCCCTATCATTCGCCTTGTGATACGGGTTGATACTTGACTGAGCCGGATGTTTACGGGGGATCCTGATTCAATCACAAACCAAGGTGATTTAATTTGGGTATCCTTGGGGCTCCACTATCGTTAAGCATTGATAGATAGAAATCGAACCCCACGTCGCATTTCATCTGCATGTCTATGTGATTGGTCATTTCAAACGTCCCAAAAGGTAATTTATCACGGGTCATCCACACATCACCAGGTCAATCGCGAAGAAAATGACTGACAAAGCTGCAATGAATGATGCGATCCAAGAGGCCCTATAAGAGCATATAGACACCATGAACAACGGAATGGACAACATGGTCTCTCAAATGGCAGACAAGGTGCTCGCAAGTCCTATGGCTAAGATGTAGCTGCCTAGCCAGGCATCTCAAACTCCGGCACCTCCTCCACCTCCGGTAGCTGATAGCCCAAGTAAGAACCAAGAGCAGTTTTTGACATTAGAGTACATGTTCATCCCAGGTTCTAGTATAAATGTTCCGCCAGTGGCTCCAGTTCACCAAGCCAGCCATGTGGCACCAGAGTAGACCTACAATGCAGCAAAGCTGATGGCTCAAATGGAGCAACAAATGGAGCAAAAGATGGAAGAAAGACTCCAGGACATTCACAGAACACATAGCATCACTTATGTCGAACGCTTGCAAATCGGTGCCATGATTCATCACCCCTATCATTCGCCATGTGATACGGGTTGATACTTAGATGAGCCGGATGTCTACGGGGGATCCTGATTCAATCACAAACCAGGGTGGTTCAATTTGGGTATCCTTGGGGCTCCACTTTCGTTAAGCCTCGATAAATAGAAATCGAACCTCACGTCGCATTTCATCTGCATATCTATGTGATTGGTCATTTCAAATGTCCCAAAAGGTAATTTATCACGAGTCATCCACATATCACCAGGTCAGTCGCAAAGAAAATGACTGACAAAGTTGAAATGAACGATTCGATCCAAGAGGCCCTCCAAGAGCATATATACACCATGAACAACAGAATGGACAACATGGTTTCTTAAATGGCAGACAAGGTGCTGGCAAGTCCCATGGCTAAGATGCAGTTGCCTAGCCAGGCATCTCAAACTCTGGCACCTTTTCCACCTCCGGCAGTTGATAGCCCAAGCAAGAACCAAGAGCAGTTCTTGACACTGGAGGACATGTTCATCCCAGGTTTTAGTATAAATGCTCCGCCAGTGGCTCCAGTTCACCAAGCCAGCCATGTGGCACCAGAATAGAGCTACAATGCAACAAAACTGATGGTTCAAATGGAGCAATAAATGGAGCAAAAGATGGAAGAAAGACTCTAGGACATTCACAGAACACATAGCATCACTCATGTCGACTTTTCTACCTTCACAAAAGTTGATGTGCCAGAGAAGTTCAAATTGCCCGATTTTGAGAAATACGACGGCACGTCCAATCCTGTGCAACATGTTCAGATGTATCAGGCAAGAATGAGCAAATACACTGACAATGACCCTTTACTGGTTCAGACTTTTCAGGCCAGTCTGAAAGATGCAGCCATGCGATGGTATATTGACTATGAAGTATACAAAATGGGGAATTGGAAGCAGGCGGCAACTTCCTTTATCAAGCACTTCAGTTTCAACATAGACGTCCTCGTCTCTAGAGAGGATCTGGAACAAGCCGAAATAAAGAAAGACGAGACGGTCAAGCAGTACGCTACCAGGTGGAGGAATATTGCGTCCCAACTCAAGCCCGTTCCCCTTGAGAGGGAGCTCATAAAGTTGTTTGTCTCTACTCTTCCACAGATTATGCGAACACGGGTCTTTGGCACCTCTGCAATATCATTTGCTCATCTCACAGCAATGGCCGAGGAAGTGGAAGGTGGCATAAGGAAAGGATGGTACGGAGATGTTAGCGCGCCTACTAAATGTTTCATGGCAAAGAATGACAAAGAGGTCGCCCCTCAGGTAAACATGATGAGTTCCTCACCGATTGTGCAAGTCCCTATTAAATAGGAGAGGGACTTTAAAGAGCAAGGGCAAAAGCGAAATCCATGTCCACCCCTGACAATATGCGACTCTGCCCGGAATACTCTCTCAGGTCTTGGTCGTCCTACGCAAGAAAGATCTGTTGTCAACTGAACCCCTAAGGCCAAATTATATGACGTATGCCGGCTATGATTCATCCAAGAAATGCGATTACCATTGCGGTGAGGTCGATCATGATATAGACAGTTGCTTCGTGCTCAAGAACCGCATTCAGGACCTACTCGAATCAGGGACATTCATGTTTCAAAATAATGATCAATGGAATGTGCAGAGTAACCCACTCCCGAACGCTTGAAGAACTATTGGTGGGATGGGTACATGCTTTCAGAAGTGACTTTTTATTTTTATGCAATCTTTGCATGGGATATTTCATGCTTTCTAGGTGTTTAGGTTGCATTTTAAATTTTTGGGATTTATTTTTCAAGGTCAAGTTACTCCTTATGGAGATATTTGCATTTTCAAATTCAATAAGATATAATTTCGTTGATTTTCATGATCAATAAATTTACAGAAGTCTTTCATTAAATTTTGAAATATTGATGAGGCATTCCAAACTGACCCGATGACGATAACCAATGATCGACCAATCTGTCATCCATGGTAAGCATTGAGGGTTGGGCTTCTCGAAATTTCTCGTCCCGCGGTCTTAAAAAAAATCCAAATTTTCGAAAATGACATCAGATTTCGAGAATTGCAAGATATGCATGGTTAAACCCTATTTGTTTTTCTAATTTCGTCACTCTATGTTTCAGGGGCAACCAAAGCATCTCAAGTCTTCGTTCGACTCGTTCATGCATGTTTTCTTGCTCTGGGGCAAATATAGGAAGGAGCCGATTCTCAACCTAGAAACTAGACTTCCTGACTTGATTGACCTCCTCACATATACTGGGTCAATCCACAATTTCCTCATTCTTTGATATTTCTTTCACATCTGAGTGTGCTTGTGTGGTTTATGCATGCCTATATTTGATATGCATTTACTCCTTTTTATATTATGGATGATTAAGTCAAATTGAACTTCATGAATTTCATCTCATCATACTTTTGTCTGCATTATTAATTTCCATTGTGAGATGATTTCAATCAGGAAGTCTTTTTGACCCCAAATTGAATTGGTCATTTTGAATGAGGAATGCCAGGACGACGAAAGGCAAGCCATTTCCACATACGTCTTATGTCACAATTCCCAGTGAGCAATATGAAAATTTCCATGCTTACAAGGTATAGGGTTATGTCCCAAAAAGTATGATGATTGAAATGATATGAGGCATTCATTTTATCTATCCCAAACACTACAGGTTATCCATTGCTTAATCCTTTTTGAACGGTGGTTTCATGTCATAACTCTGTTAGGAACAACCCCACATTAGGGGCAATCTCAAAAATTCAAAGAATGAGTGGGATTTTCTTGCTCTCACTCGCATCAATTTTCAAGTATGTTCGTTGCACGCGAATTCTATGTTACCTCAAGTGCCTCGGACATGATGGAGAGCATTTCATTTCTATACTCATATACACTCATTCTTTGCAAAACCCAATTTGAACAGCGAATTCATTTCTTGAAACCCGATTGGTGATTATCTTGAAAGGAAATTATTTCAGACAATCATCTGATGAGCAATGTACCTTGCGGCAAGCTGAAACTTGAAAAGATTGCCAGCACAATGTGTAGGCAATTCAGCTAAGACTCTTCCTTCTTTAAAAAAAAAAGAAAAAGAAAAAGAGAGCGAATTGGGCCATGAAAAAGAAAATGGGTAAAAGCGCTCACTCTCATCAAAAATGAAATAGAAAAAGAAAAGAGCTCTCTCAAAGAATCTACGGAAGGAAGGAAGATCTCAATTGAATTCATTTAAAGTATGTTCCACAAAGAAAAATTATTTTGGGAGCACAAAGTGATAGAGGCGGATGATTACCAATCTCATACATATTTTGTTGAAAATAAGCCTGTCATTTCTAAGCCTACCCTAAGCCTACAATACAACCCTCAACAAAAGTCTCTTCAGATTAGGGCACTTGGGTTAATATTGGATTTCAAATGCTTATGAATGTCGCTCAAAGAAGTGCGAACAATATTATTTTATCTCATTTCGCAGGGTTCCTGGCTTGTAAGCCCAATGCAGCTGATGAAGATTTCATTTCACGGCTTAAATGACTCGCATGAGTCCCCTTTGAATAGCCTTTGACCAAGCCCGAATTACAGTCCCTATAAAAGGCCTCATGGATTGGTTTGATCATACTACTTGCGAGAATACCCAGATCTTTGTCAGGCGTGATGATGACAGCTCTGAGCGATCCTCTTACCCGTATCAATGGTCGGGTCTTAAAAGCTTTTTTATGAGAGTGACAGAAAGTCCTTTCTGACTGAAGTTCCTCATTCAACATGATCAGAATTGTCAAAAGGGTCAGATATATTTCCTTATTGACAAATTCCCCAATGAAGCTTTATAGTGCAAGCAAAAGCTCATGAATTTTTACTAGCAAATGATGTTGCATTGAGCTTATGCATGCCATCATTTTTTAAGAGAATGGATAGGTATGATACGGTCAGTCTACCCATTATTCATTCGTCACTAAGAAAATCTAGGTAGATTTTCCGAACCTTTTTAAAGTCGACTTTAGTTGTACCCCCTTTGTGGTCGCACTGACAATTTTTCAGGCATCACATTATTTTGTATTCATACTGATCTAATTCAAGAGGAGGTCCCAAGAGGCAACTCTCCTCTTTATATGGTGAGATCTGCTTGAGAAAGTCGCGAGAGATTATTTTATCGATTCATGCTGAACCGTTGAGAAGGTCGCAAGAGACACCTTACCGACTCATGCTGACCCGTTGAGGAGGTTGCAAGAGACATTTTATCGCCTCATGGTGACCTGTTGAGGAGGTCCCAAGAGGCATCTCTCGTCATGATATTGTGAAACCTTCGTAAGAAGGTCGTGAAAGATTATTTTTACCAACTCATGGTGACCCGTTGAGGTGGTCCCTAAGAGATAAATGGCCAGCTCGAACCATAACTAGAGCACATTTTCAAACCCTACACAGATCTTGTGTTGTCCCGCATTAAAGGGAAACCTTTGGTAACGGATAAGGCCCCTAAAACCTAAGATCCACATGTGATCTTGGTTTCTTTTTAGATTTCACGATATATGCGCTCTTGTGATTTCGAAAAAGCAAATGGCCAGCTCGAACCATAACTCGAGTACATTTTCAGACTCTACACAGATCTTGCGTCGTTTCGCGCCAAAAAGAAACTTCTGACAATAGATGGGCTAGTACCTTAGTATCCTTGCATCTTTGTTGAAAGTTTGTAAATTAAAGGAATCATCAGTATATGAGGTATTCGGTAAAACAATTATTTTCATATGCGATCCATGTGCATGTTTCTCTAAAACGATGAAAAGAGAAATTTTAGCACATGTTATTTATGGTCTTGCATTTCATGCATCATTTCTCTTGTGTATTAGAAAATGGGATTTAAACTCCCGCAACATCACCATTTGCATTTGCAAAATTTAGGTTTCAATTTTACTCTTTGAGCGAAAACTCTACAAGCTTCCACTCATAGAGGGGCAGCTGTCGACACCTAAATTTTAGTTTTTAGGAAATTCATTTATTTCACGAAATGAGAGTTAATAATAATTCTCGCAAAAAGAAATTCTCCTACATTGCATAAAAAAGGCCTTGGATATTCAGAAAATTTCAATCCAATGGTGGATATCCCACATGAAATCTCGATGGTCAAGATTGAATCCTAGAATATTACCATAATCCTCTCTCTATATACATCATTATGCTTAGAGTTATGAGAAGGGATGACATAATTTTCTGACAGCATGCACATTCTCTCTCTCTCTCTCTCTCTCTCTCTCTCTCTCTCTCTGTTCGATCGTTGCTGCTCCTCCATCAACATCACCACCCCAGGACAAAGTCTGTCGCGTCACCATCCAGCCACACCACCGCTTCTCCATCAACGTCACCACCCCCAGACAAAGTCAGTCATGTCGCCGTCAGGCCGCGCCTCCGCTTCTCTCCGTCACCAGCCCTGCTCGCTTCCGTTCGGCCCTGCGCACGGCGATTCTGTGCTGTTGTTGCTCTTGCTATCCAGCGGAGTTTTCACTTTAAGCCCGCCCCAATTGTCGCCTTACGAATTAAGGTAATGTGCCTACACTTCTAGGACCAATCTGAGCATGTTTTTTTTTTTTTCTAGATGAATTTTTCTATGGTTTGCTTGCCAATTTTACGTGCTTAGCATATTGTTTTTGCTCGAAAATGCTTCGTTTTTTGCATGTTCTATGTCGTTAACTCGTGCAAAATTTTGTGGAGACTTAGTGATTGAATTCTAGAATTTATGACAGCTGTTTTGTATATTTTGGTGCTATAATTGAAGTGAAGATTGAACCCTTTTTCTGGAAGTTTATGAACGATTTTTTATCTAAACTTTCGAACATTAATTTTCGCCAAAAAATTCTGGATTTGGTTAATCTGACCTGTTACCGCTTAGGTCTGATTTGCCATCTTCAAATAATCGATCTCTAATAGAAGGTTGGTTAAATTTTTGAAAATTGAAAGGGATAACGACACGATCATGATTTATTTCTTTATCTCGTGGTGAATATTCAGGTGGATGCATTGTCTTGATTGTACTTGCCATATTTCAAAATTTACTGAAGATTTTAGTCAGATGTGGTTTCCTAAAAACCCCCCATCTAATTGATTTTTTTAGGAAGATAAGGTTTCTTAAAAAGCCTTATCTCACTAAACCTTAGGCATTTAAATCAAAACAAAAAATTTTCAATATATCCCTATAATGGCCGAATTTTTTTTTAAGAAGGGAAAGGCGAAAATCACATCCAAGCTCATATGGCATATTTCGCATTAATTAGGATAACATATATTCAATCTTGTGCACATATCGTGTCTGCATATTAGGTTAAATAGGATAACTTTTTAATTCATTCTTTTTTTCATAAATCCGAAAAAATATGAAAAAAAAATCATTTGCCACGTCATTTTTTCATGTCATTTTGCCACGTCATTTTGCCACGTCACGCATTTTTGCCATGTTATTATGCCATGTCGCTTTGCTATGTCATTTTACATGCCATTAGTATCATGTTTATGGTATTCATGCTAAGTGAGTCTAATTGCTTGATTGATTTTCTTGAACTAGAAGTTGCATGCCACTTAGTCTAATTATAATTTTTCGTGTGTTATATGTGGTCCTTGCATGATTAGTTTAGTTAATTGCATTTTGTCCTATCGAATTGCCATGTGTTGTCATTCTTTTCGCATGTTTTAATCAATTAGTTAAACCTTTCATATAGAGAAACACGACATTAACTGTATGTGACTTGCATTGCAGCCATTTATTTGGTCATCTATTCATGTCATTTAGATAGTTTCATGCATTGCATATAAAAAGCAAAAATCTAAAAAAAAAAAAAAAAGAATTCCATTTTCCGAGGTTTAAAATTGGTTCAATCTGAGTCGTCAATTTAGGACATCTTATATGGAATTAAGGTACCTAAAGGGCATTAATTTTAATTAATTAGTGTAATCAAGTCCCCGAATTCACAATCTCTGGTTCGTAGAAGTAAAATGATTCTCTCGCTGTTTTAATTAGGTTTCTAATCAACCTACCAAAAATGATTAGTGGCGACTTCAAATTTTAAATCATTCTAATTAATTGAAGTTGCGATGAGTCCTTATTAGGTTAGTTATTAAAATTAGCCTGATAATTCATTAGCCTAAGAGTTTTTTTGAATTTTAGGTCGCGACAGCTGAACAAATTTTCAGAGGCAGACTTAAGAAGTAGAAGCTATCCCTTGAATTTGACTAGATTAAAACATTGAACATGAGCTTTATAAAGTCCTTATTGATGCTTGTCTATGGGTCTTCCTCAAAGATGATTGTTGAAATCTTCCCAGTTGATTTTCCACTCAATCTAACTAATAAGATTGAACTCTTTTAGAGGCAAATATGCTTGCATATTAGTCTTCCTTAAAGATCATTGTTGAAATCTTCTCAGTTGATTGTCCACCCAATTTAAATAATGAGATTCAACTCTTTAGAAACATCTCAGAATATTTAGATTCTATATTATGCGCCTCTAACATTTGGTTTAGAAGCTCTTATCTTAAACAGCCATCTTCAATCTTCCTATTGGAAATGCTTCAGAGAGTCAACTAGCCACTAGAAATTCGTTGGTACTGCAGCCTAGAAGTAGAACTGCCCCTATCACTCTTTTTCCTTGAACATTTGCACGCTAACAAAAAATAGACCCGATAGGCGGCATCTATTATTCCGACACTAACTGGTTTGACAAATCCATCGGATGCATGTTCCTTATTCCTTGGGGGATTCCGGATCTTTTGCTGCTCTTTTCCACTCGATAGCGGCAATAATCTTTTTTCACCGACAAACATCCATCCTAGGAGGGTTGTCATTTAGAATCACCAATTATTGAAATCTACAGCTTCCACATAAGTATTATCATCACCTGATCTTTAAGTTCGTTGGTACTGTTTACAAAAAATCATTTCTGGTCACTTTGTGATCTTCACCCAGATGACCATGGCATGGATATTCCCTGATAAATGTCACGAAAGTATGCACCTATCAATAGGACATTACCATGATGATATTTTGAAAATTATCAAAATAATTGTTGCGAAAAACGCCAAAGGATGCGCGAATTCAAGCACGAAATAGCAAGTATGAAAGTAAATAGAAACACGAGGCACGATATACGTGAAAAAACCCAAAAGGGGAAAAACAACGGGAAAAAAGAGAGGTTTTACTATCTTCGATAACGAGCACAAGCGTACAGTAAAAGATCAAAAGATCTGACAAGAAGAAGTAAAAAACAAAGGGTTTCAGGGCAAAAGTAAAAAGCTTTAGGGCAGAAGCAAAAGCAAGCGTTGCAATATAATTTGCAAGATATACTTTATATAGCCTTTCTTAAAAAACCCTAAATCGAAGTGAATAGTTAAATATAATCTTATCACTAATTTCAAAGTCAAAATATAACGAATCTCCATCTTGATTTCAAATCTTCAAAAGAGCGTTTTATCAAACTCCACAAGACCTCTCTCCCTCACCATCAAGAGTGACCACAAGATGCCACCCGTCAAACGATGGAATCAATGACGCACACGCCTAAGCCTATGAGAGCATACTCGATGTAGAAAACAAGGGATGAATCGCCATCAACACCGCCTAAGGAAATCAAACGGTGAGAACACCAACCAAATCCAAACAATGTTTGAACTTGATCAAAGGAACTGGTTTAGTCAACATATCTGCTGGATTATCTGATGTAGGTACTTTCTTCATTGTAACTGTACTCTTAGCAACCTCATTACGCACAAAATGATAACGAATGTCGATATGCTTCGTTCTCTCATGATACATCGCGTTCTTGATTAATTGGACTGCACTTTGGTTATCGCAAAAAATAACAGAGGCTCCCTCCTGCTTTACCTCAAGTTCTATAACCAAATGCTTCAACCAAAGAGGTTCAATCAAAAAGTTTCCCTTGCCACTTCCGTTGATGCCATATACTCTACTTCGGTGGTAGATAACACAACTGTGTCCTGCAAAGTTGCTCTCCAACTAACTGCGAAACCACCAAGCATAAAAACATAACCTATCAAAGATCTCCTTTTATTGAGATCACCTGTATAGTCAGAATCAACTAAGCCAACAACTAAATGCCCTGTATCACAACCTTTATCATAGACCAAACCAAAATCTAAGTTACCCCGGATATACTGAAGAATCCACTTCACTACTTGCCAATGAGATTTACTTGGATTTGCCATATATCTGCTCACGACACTAACTACTTGAGAAATATCTGGATGAGTGCAAAACATAGTATATATAAGACTACCCACAGCACTAGAATATAGAACTTGAGATATATCATCTTCATCTTCTTTGGTTTTAGATGATAAAGAAGCATAAAGTTTAAAATGGGACGCCAAATGTCATGCCCTGCGCCCTAGGCATGAGCGCGTAACTCCCTACAATCACAAACTCTCTCAAACGTCTCAAGATTCACATTTATTGAGAGATGCATAATATCAATAGTATGCGGAAGCGACATTATACAAACTCCTCCGTACAATAATAAAGGGGACCAGGGTAACGAGAACACCAATAAATAAACATAACCTCCCAACTGTTCATACAAAAGCACTGGCAGACTAAACCAGTTGGTCGATATGGGCGACAGGACCAGTAAAAAAGACGACCATCAATATCTCCAAAAAGAAATAGGGCATCGAGACTATCATCAAAATATATCGGACCAGAAAACGGAAGCCCTTAAGTCGAGCTACTGGAGTCATCAATCTCCTCAGCATCCTCAATAGGCTCGTACTCTGAGAAAGGCTCTAAGCAAACCTCCATTGTATCCTCCATCGTCTCGTTAGTTGACTACTCCATCAGGTCGTCCTCGATGGCTTCGATCTCGATAATCTCGTCGGTGTCCTCCAAGGTCGAGGTCCTCTTAGGAATGTTTCTCGAACCAGATATTGACCCCTCAACCTCCACAAAATCCCAAGCGAGATGACACCAATTAAGGATTACCCCACGGGGTACTTCGGTAGGCTTCAATGGTCCCGTAGTAACTTCACCTACTCTTCGAAATCAAGCCTCGAACCTATGAGGCTTCCAGCTATTTTCACCCCGATCGACCCAGACTACAGTACACTTCCTAACGGATACAGTTCCCTATCCGTCCGGAAACTCCTCAAAATAAGCGGACATTTCTTTCGGGTCACCAAATCTGATGGGCAACATTCTCACGGTCTAGGATATGAAAATGGGGTCCCACAACGGAGTGAAATTTACATCTCAGTAAGACAGGTCCTAACCTTAGGTTAGGCTGACCGTACACTCAAGCGAACGCAATCACAAACAAAAATGCACAAGTAATCACATGAGGCATTCAACTGTCATTAAATAACATACAGATACAAACGAATGTCAAGCATGCAATCATGACATCATATTACATCATTAGAATCAAGCACATATTGCCAAGCCAGATCACACTTTCTACCCTTCTAGTCCTCCATTGATTCATGCCTGCGTTTAGAACGCCTCAAGCTCGGTCCGCGTAAATGCACCTCAGACCATCACATTGACAAACCTGCGTAAACGCATCAGGTTTTCAATTTCATTCCAGGCCTGTGTCGACACATCTCAAGCTCCGTCCCGCGTCTCGTACGTTCAAGGTATCATTCAACACAAAACCCCGCGCCTCAGGGCATCCATCCATACAACCCCGCGTCTCAACGCCTCAAGGTATCATAGGTTTCAAGCATGCCAAACATTTTTTTCCATTTTCAACTTCATGATCGACTACATGCTCATGCAACGAGCAACACATCTATGGCATGCAAGACAATCAATCTCATCAGTCACAAGAGGCAATCAATTCATGGCACAAGTATTCAATGAGCATTCAAGCCATCTATACCTCTCAAGGACACACAATGAGCAATCACACCATAAACTCCCAAGAACCAATCAATTCACACCCAATCGAGTCCAATCCTCCTAATCAAGGTTTAGAAACTTCTTACCTCAAGCTTAATTAAACAAAATTCTTCTTCCAATCACTTCAATCACTCGGTCCCACAATTCCCGAAACAAGGCAGCCTCGCACCTATTGGGAATCAATCCAATTCATCAATTTTTCTTACTCAATTCACCAATCCATGAAGCATAAACTTCAATGACATATTCATCGACATCCTAATACGTCTCAACGATGAATTTGGAACTCAATTTCATCACCAACGGCCCCTCCACATATTCGGTATGCATAAAACCAAAACAAGACATTTTCGATTCTGTGCATATCTCAACTAATCAACCCTTAAACTAAGTTAAATCCTCAATGTATCCACTAATCTACTTGCTAACATGTATTTCTAGGAGTTGGGAAGCCTCACCGAAAATTTTAGCTCAAAGCGACGTCGAAAAGTCCTCGAACAGCGTCGGTTCCTCCAAGTTCTCAACCGGTCAGTTTTTGTCCTTCAAACACAAGACCCATTTAGGGCTAAAACTCCATCAAATTCATCCAAAATTTTTACCACAACTCAGTCTACATGTCATCTAGATGTCCAAAAAATTTGATCGAAAGATTCAAAGGTTTCAAGGTCCTATGGAGTCTAAACAGTGTCTTACCTCCAATTGCGACAGTTTTCGTCGACTTCAGAGAGAATGGCCGGCCGGAGCTCCTCGGTGGGTCAAATGCCGTGATTCCACTTGGAGATTGTCAGCAAGAGGATGAGGAAGGAGTTGGTGGTCGGCTCGAGCTCAGGTGGTGGTCGGAAGTGGCGGTCGATGGTGGCGAAACCGGCGGGCAGAGCTGGTCGGGCGTGGAGCTCTCTCGGCGTGAAGAAGAAGGAAGAAGAAGAAGAAGATCGGTAGATTGAAGGGAATGCTCGGTTGAGGAGGGAGAGAGAGATATATATACACAAATTTGAGAGTCAAACTTGCGAGAATGGTAGGTTAAAAATTGTTCATTAAATGCCAATGCCTAATCCTTTGACACTTGTCTTCATGTCAATCAAGGCTCATCTAAGGGCTGTGGTTTCTCTCAATTTTCGGCAGCCTTGGGGTGTTGTGAAAGACCAAAATGCCCTCGTCCAATTATTACGTCAAGGCCAAGGCTTGAGGGGCAAAATGATAATTTTACCCTCGACATCTAGAACGTCGTTTTTATGATTTTAATTTTCTTCGATAAGGTGACGGCCAATCCAATTATAATGTTGAAATTCTTGATTCTCCATTTTCTAATTTCAAGACTCGTCTCTGAATCATTTCTCTATCAGATGTGATTCCAGCCTATCCCGAACTGACGGACGGCTTTTGCAGACATTACGCGTATCGACTCTGTAATTCACATCACACTTAGGGCTCGTCAATTCATGGCAACTTTGATTGTCATGTAATTACGATGGTCTATTATTAGTCCCGACGGTCTCGATCGTCATCGCTCGATTTAGGAAAAATTTTACAAATTACACATTGGTTAAGCAACATCACCCGCGCTCCAATCGTATAACGCTAGCAATGCATTCCTTAATAGTTCTTAGATCGGACTTTCATGGCTCTAAATGTCCCCTCGACAATCCTTATGATCAAAGTGTCATTTCCTATTTGAGTTTCCTAGGTCCACGTACCTTGTCTCTCGTTAGACTTTCCCTTTTGGTCAGTTAACTCGAGATTGATCAAATCCGAGTGAGATACAACTGAAAGACATCGTTAGATACATTCTCATTAATAAGTTTCGAAATAACAGAAAAATCAGAATGTCACACCAAAGGATTACTTATAGGTTTAGAATTCTTCATGCCGAAACGTGTAAGCACTTTCTCAATATACTTTTTTTTGCGAAAGGTATAACTTCCTAACCTTTCTATTTCTGCAATTCTACATACCTGGAATTTTCTTGACAGCTCCAAAATCCTTCATCTCAAATTCCCTGCTAAGTTGTTCCTTTAACAACTGTATCTGTGGTATGTCATTCGTTGCAATAAGCATGTCATCCATACACAATAGCAAATAAACAAAAGAACCATCACGCAATTTCTTATAGTATATACACAACTGTCATGCGCACTATGCGAGTAGCCATGACTTAACAATATAGTAGGAACACTACAGAGAAGATCTTTCGAGAATGAAACAACATCAACAAAGAAAAGCATCTTAGAGCAAATATTTGGATTATGTATTGTGTGTCTCTAACATTTTGGTCCAGAAGCTCTTCCCTTAAATAGCCAACTTCAATGTTCCCACTGAAAATGCTAGAAATTTTTTGGCACTGCCGTCTACAAGGAGAACTGCCCATACCACTCCTTTTTCTTGAACATTTGCATGCTAACGAAAAATAGATCCGGAAGCTGCTGTTCCAACGCTGGCTGCTCTGACAAATCTATCAAATTCTCGTTCCTTGTTCCTTGAGGGAATTACTGATCTTTCGCTGCGCATTTCCACTCGATAATGGCTATAACTTTTTTCACCAATGAACATCCTATCAGGGTTGTCGTTTAGAATCACAATTTACTTGAAATCTACGGCTACAATATAAATATCATCATCAGCTGATCTTTAAGTTCGTTGGTACTGCCTACGAAAAATCATTTCTGGGCACTTTGTGATCTTCAACCAATGGACCATACCATGGATATTCCCCGATAAATGTCACAAAAGTATGTACGTAACAATAGAATATTACACTGATGATAATTTGAAAATTATCAAAATAATTTAGAGGCGTTTCTCCAGTGAGTGGTACCTATTCTAGAGACATGGGCAGATTTTGCGAGCCACCCTTCAAAATCGCCAAAAAAAAAATAAAAAGGAATTTTTGAAAACGTCGTATTGTTTTTTTTTTTTTTTGTGAATAACATGACCTATGCTGCGCGAATTAACGTTTGACATCTTTCTGGAGCGCATCTTTTGGTGTGGAGACACCTTTATCCGCGTGTTCATGTGCCAGGCTGTGTAAAAGACTTGTGCCCATTATGATTCACAGAGGACGTGATGGAGACTGGACACGTGGCAAAACTGCACTGGAACAACCGGTACAAAAGACAGATAGGACGAGAACGGTACTGGATTTGACGTTTCAACAGGCCAGAAACTATTAACCTTACCTTTTTTTTATTCCCCTTTTGGGTTTCGTGCCAAGTTTGTCAAGTTTGTCTTTTTGCTCGTCCTTGCCCTTTGGAGATTGGGCGACGTGCTTTTGCAACTTTCGATGTTAAATCAAATGTTAATATATCACTGGCCTACCTGCTCATTTACTACATAAAACTTATCATAGACGCCTACCTCATTTATTGTAAAAGCCCATCCTAAAGATAATACAAGCGCACGATAATATTAGAAAATTTTAAATTATTGCAGTAATATAGGTGTGCTTGTGTGTGAACGATTATATGCATTTTTTAAAAAAAAAATGTAAGCAAATGTTGGTGCATTGTACTTAAAACAATATCTTATACTAAATGAGATGATTAAATTTTCTTGCTTTATTGTAAAGTAATATGCTTAAAAATGGTAGGAAAGACGGGAAGGAATGGAGTTTTGTAACGACATGGCTCAATGATGCCGAAACGATAGAAAACAATGCTAAAGAAAAGAATCGAAATCAATAAGCAAGGAACAATCTTTGTTCACTCAACACATATCAAATCGCTATATGTTAATATTCAATAATATGCCGTTCAAAACCCTAAAAACGACCTTTTATAAGGTATCAACCTTAATGACAATAAATAACACATAATTACGAAAAATACCATTAAAATATAAAATTTCCCTAAAATAAAACAAGCCAAACCCATATAGGCAATCCTGATTTGTTAAAATCCATCGCAATTCATGACCAAAGGCGTGAGTATAAATCAGACAGCCGCTTCGCTTCAACCGATCGAATTTGAGCTCATTTCAATATTATTCGCTTCAACCGATCGACCCTAGGTGCATCACTCAACTTTAAATTCTATTCTATCTAGAATTGTAAGCAAATGTTGATGGATTATGTGTGGGCGCGGCGCGCGTGTGGTAAATTTCAAGCTTGGCGAGCTCGAAATCCACCGCAGCGTTGTCATTGTCCTACCATTTGATGAGTCCCACGGCCATTCACTGAGCCTTCAACTAAGGTGCTCGTCTACGAAGTCGTACTGTCAGAAATCAACTTAACTCAGACATTGATTACCATTAACGATCGCTTTGTTTTCTGACCAAAAAAAAAGGCAGTTCGTTCATTTATTTATTTTTGCTAGTGTCATGCCTGTCTTCGTCCTCCTCCTCCGCCTACGATTTCGGGGGCGAGAGAGAGAAATCATGCACTTTTGATAATATAGAAGTTAATAACCAAAGTGTTGACTTCTTAATTGTTGAGCTTTCCTTTAATGGATTCTGGCAGACGGCACAAAAATTGTAAGGACCAATAAACGAGCTTCAGCAACTTAAGGATACGTGCTCTTGTTAAAAATTTAGTGGTCCAAGACTGAATCATGACCATCAATCCTATTCTTCAGAGCGGTCCTTCTCCGTTACTCCGTGATGGAATTGTCACATTCTTACTTCTGCACAGGTGCAAAGGAGTGCCATGGCCATCCCTCGAGAGAAGGACCAAGCCTCAAACCATCTGGCCACTTGCCAACTCCGCCACAATCATGCCAAAAGCTAATACCAATAGAACATAGCCTTAAGTTACTTTGTTCTTATAGACATCCACATTTCTTTGCAAAGTTGCGCCATTCCAGCTTGAGCGCTGCTATGTGAAAGTCGAGGACGTAATTTTTCGACTCACCATATCACACTCTTGAAGCAGGAATATGCAGCTTATTCCGTGCATCTATCTATGACACGAAAATATGTTCCAAGTTCTAGTCAGGTGATTTTAAGCTTCTACAATTCAATTTAAACATCACTTACATCAAGCAACTGATTAATGATGTTGAGTGAAGAGAGTGGTGACGCATCTCATCACTCCATGTATATGAAAGTGCAATGACAAAGTCAGGTCGGAAGATAAGTGACGTGAGATGTGAGAAAGATATGAAACGAAGTACATGCAATCATCCAAAAGGTTAAGGCCTAGCAAATTTTGAAAATGAAATTCTGTCAGAGGTAGATTTTAATATTCCAAACCAAAAAGGAAATTTGATAATATTGAACAAAATGATGGAACATCCGGATTTTAAGAAGGCAAGAAGTGATTTCGCGTGGTAATTATGGGACTTGTCTTGCATAGCTTGGTCTGTTGCCTTTTTATCCTCATTATTACCCAGAATTAAAGAGAAAAGCCAGAGAGCAGAGACGATGGGGACGCTAGAGGTCCGTGGCTTGCCGGGAGAGTCCTTCATTTGTAGGAAAACCACTCTAAATGGCCATACATGGCTTAGAACTGATATTTCCTTCGACCTCCAACCCCTGGGATCTGGCATTGCGTGATTTCAACGTTTCTTTTGCCCACACACTTCCAAAGTCGAGGTTACGGGCTGCTAAAAGGGGTCACTTTCTTACATAAACACAATCTATTTGGATCACTTTTGTTGAAATTTATTTGTAAAACAAACAAAAAATTCCGTCTTTTCAACGCCACATAGGACAGAAAGAATACCACAAGTCTCTTTATTAGTAAAAATGTTATTATAATATTTCAGAATAAAGAAATATACAAGTGGGCAAAACCCCGATATTCGAGCATGTAGGTGTGCGATTTCAACGCACTTAGTACTTTGCGCAGCACGGAAAAAAATAAATCTTAATTATTTTTTATTTCAAAATAAATTATTTTATAATTATATTCTTCATATTTTTTAATTGTGACTATTTGGACATTAACAATTATGTCCGAACAATGATTGTCACTTACGAACAGTTGTATCCGAATGATTGTTATCACACACGAATGGTCATGTTCGAATTTCAATTTTTCGAACATGAATTATTGTGATGTTTCAAACATGAATTGATGCAATGTTTCGAACATGAATAAGTGCGATGTTTCAGATATGAATAGGTGCATCCGAACATGGGCAGTTTAGACAACAAGAAGTGTGTTCTATTAGTATTATATAAAGGACAATTATGTTGAATTTCAGAAGTTAAATTTTCATTCTTTGTTTTCCTTCAAAAGAGAGACATCCATCTTTCATTATTTTGCAGAGCGTTTTATGAGGTTTATTGGAATTGCTATCCAGTATTCTCAACGTGACTTGTGCTGTATTCTAAAGGAAATTTGCCAGAAACCTATAGCAACTTCGTAGGGCAAATTGATCTTAAAAGAAAGTGATTACACTGCTCAAAGTCCGGCTACGTTGTTACTCTATTTCATTATATTTTTCAACAATTTTTAGGATCAATTTTTGCACAACAATGGAGTCGGAAAACATCAAAGTGATGAATCAGGATATGGATCGATTCGACGGCAACAACTTCTCGTATTGAAGGGACAAATTGATGTTTTCGCTTACGACTTTGAAGATATCTTATATTCTGGGCCTTAATTTGACACCTATTGAAGACCTGTTCCTACCATTGAAGGATAAGAACCAAATGCCAAAGAAATTGAGAGGGTCAACAAGGTAAAGAAGAAACGTGATGAAGACGACTTGCTCTACCACAGACACATTCTGAACACGTTGTCCATTCGCCTGAATGTCTTGTTCACAAAAATGAAATATGCTAGGGAAATCTGGAATGCACTGGATTTCAAGTACAGAGTAGAGGATCATGGTAGACATGGCCATGAGCCGGTTTAGGCTCAAAACGAGCTCGTGGACGAAGCGAAATCAGCCCGTTGACCGGGCCTGCCGATTCCGAACTGAAACCGGTCTGTCCCCTCATGGGCCGGCTACAGTTCCCTAAAAATTCGAAATCGACTAATAGCCGTTGGGCTAGGCCAAAAAAAAAAATATAAAGAGGAAAGAGCCGTTGAGTTCTTTCCTTGCAACGGCTGGTCCCCTCCCCCCCCCTTCCTTATTTATTAACAAATTATACTCCCCATCTATAAATACCCCTCAGTCCTTTCATTTTTTTCATAAATTATCTCAAATTCTCTCAATCCGCTCAATTCTTTCAATCTCAACTCAATTTTCTCAATTCTCTAAATCGGATTTCCGATCAATTCCCTCAAAAAATGATAAGTGAAAGTAGAGATACTGGAAAGATTTCGATGAAAAAAAAAATTCGACTATCCTGGATATGATCATCGTAATTATGGGTATTAGGTAGACAACGATGATAATTCCAACGTCATTCCAAATTCCAATGTCGAGCACGTCCCAATGCAAGAAAGTATTTATACTCTTGCCGCAATCGAATAAATGTTGATAGCAAAGGAGTTGGAACAGCATGCCCAAAAGGGTATATCCAACTTATGGCAATACTTCAACAAGGTACGTGTAGGAGGAGAACATTATAAGATGGAGTGTCGGTGAAATTTCTTTCGGTACATGGCGAAGCAAGATTGGACGATATATTTTTTTAGATTAAATCAGTACGATGGAGTTGAGTCCCACGGCCATTCACTGAGCCTTCAACTAGGGTGCACATCTACGAAGGCATACCGTCTGAAATCAACTTAACTCCAGATTGATTAACTATTAACCATCACTTGGTTTTCTGACCACCCCCTCCCAAAAAAAAGAACTTCGTTCATTTATTTTTATTTTTTTAGTGCCATGCCTGTCTTCGTCCTCCTCTCCGTCTACAATTTGGGGAGAGAGAGAGAGAGAAATCGTGCGCTTTTGACGATATAGAGATTAATAATCAAAGTGTTGACTTCTTAATTGAGCTCTCCTTTAATCGATTCTAGCATGGCGATACAAAAATTGTAAAGACCAATGAACGGGATTCAGCAACCGAAGGGTATATGCTCTTGTTAAAAAGTCAGTGGTCTAGGACTGAATCATGACCATCATTCTCATTCTTCATAGTGTTAATTCTCCGTTATTCCATGACAGAATTGTCACATTCTTACTTCTCCACAGGAAAAAAAGGGAGTGCCATGGCCGTCTCTCAAGAGAAGGACCAAGCCTTAAACCGATCTGGCCACATAACAACTCCGTCACAATTGTGACATTCTGAATTTTCTGTCATTTTAAGGCTGTTGAATGTGAATGTACCTTACGATGTATTTCAGTCTTGTCTCGCTCAGATTTGATCAATCTTAAGTAAACTGACCAAAAGGAAAGAGGCTAACGCATGACAAGGTAAGTAGACCTAGAAAACTCGAAATAGGAAATGACATTTTGACCATAAGGATTGTTGATGAAACATTTAGAGCCAATAAGGCCGATCAGATAATGATTAAGGAATACAATGCTAGCGTTATACGATTGGATCGCGAGTGATGCCGCTTAACCAATGTATAATTTATAAATTTTTCAAAATCGAACTATGACGATCGAAACTGTCGGAACTAGCGATGAACCTTCGCAATTATATGACAACCAAAGCTGTCACAACTTGAGTTTTCCTCAGTGTGATGAGAATCATAGAGTCGATACGCATAATGTTTGCAAAAGGCGTCCATTAGTTCGAGACAAACTGGAGTTATGATCGACGTACAAATGATCATGAAATGGAAGCTTAAAATTGACAATTGAAAATAGAAAATTTCAATTATGGATAGGAATCTGATGACGTCTAGCCAAATGGTAATTTCGAATTGAAAAAATGAAGTTTGGACTGAAAGTGCAAAATTACCATTTTGCTCCTCGACTATTTCCTTTACCTTAAGAAATTAAGAATGACAAAATGGTCAATCCTTCTCATCCATGGCTGCCTAAAATTCATGCACAGGAGGTCAAAGAAGAGTCAAAGCTTCAAGTTATATTATTGATGAGTGCCACATGTCAACCATTGAAGCCCCAAGCATTAATTAACATCACCAAACTAAGTCTTGTCAAATTAACCTCAATTATATGTGTGAGACAACCATTTGAGGTCCATTTCAGCTGTATATAACCATCCCACCATTTTCCTTTGATTTTCCTCTTTAATTTCACCTCAACCAAAACTGCCCAGAAAGATAGTTTTCTCTCTCCTTGTTCGGCTTACTCGAGCAACCCTTTCCGGCGCCACCTAGTCGTGCTCCGACCACCAAGAGTAAGGTTGACGTGTCCCCGATAAGTTTCAAGTGGTAGATCGAGGTTTTGTTGTACTGTGCCACCTACTCAAGCTGAGGAGGATACCATCGCAAGAGCTCCCGTGGACATGGAACTTGACCCCGGCGACGTTGGATCTTCGACCGAGGATTGAGAGTCTGGTGTTTGTGGTGTGATTGTGTAGTCTATCTTTTGAGACACGACGTTGGACAACGATACGTCGTATTTTGGAGTAGTGAACTCCTCTCTTGTATTTGAATACGTGCGGTTTATAATTCTGAACACGAGTACGCAATTTCTAGGTATGTAGATTCTGACACCAATATGTAATATTTTGGGCTAAAGTACACTGCTAGTGCCAAAACTTGTAGATGGTGCTGCACTTTAGTACCAAAATTTTTAAAATGATCACTTAAGTGTCAACTTTTTATAAAAAAAGATTAGTTAAGTGCCAATTTAAAAAAAAAAACGATCACTTCAGTCCAACTCTGAATTGAGCGGACGTGGACTCGTCGAAAATCTGATATGGCCTAATTTTTATTAATATTTGAGCTGAAGTATCTCGTGAGAGCTGACACTGCAGTGAGCGATTTTCAAAAAAACTTAGCACTTAAGTGACCGCTTTTTAAAAATATTAACACTTAAGTAATTATTTTGAAATTTTTGGCACTGAAGTGATTGTTTTCAAAATAAGTTGGCACTTAAAGTGATCGTTTTGAAAGTTTTGACACTAAAGTGAGCGTTTTACATAAGTTTTTGTCACTTGTAATGTAACTTAAACCCAATATTCTGTCAAGCACAATAATAAGAGTTTAGATATAGAGAATATTGCACATAACGATTATAGTTGTTTGACTTAGATCAAATCTTTGTCCACTCTCCCATGCTGACAAATAATAAGCAAGATTTCTCTAGATGAATCAATAGAGATTTACAATGTGAATGCGTGAATTTCACTGGATTAATTTAACAATCGAAATAATTACTGGCGGGCATAGATTACTGGCAATTATATTTCAGAGGCATTAGTATTTGGTGCGATGATTATGGACCAAATGAAATTAAGGGAGCGATAAATTTTAGTCGAGAGTTGTGACAATTAATAAACATTTCAGTTTCGATAGAATGTTTGGCTTGAAACTTGGACTCGAAAGGAAAATTTTGCACTCGCTATCTCTCAACAAGCAATGTATCAATAGATATACTATTTTGAAATATTTCAGATTTTCCATGATTTATGGAAAATTTGTCTATATGCAAGTGGAATAAATATGTGTTGTCAAACTGAAAAGCCTTATAACTGAATACCACTTCAAGTGGGAGGAGAACAACATCAGTGTTAAAATTTGTATACAATACTCACTTTAGTACCAAAAGATTTTGTTAGATTACTTAGGTAACAAATCGGAGACAAAATGATCACTTTAGTGCCTTCAATAAGAAAATTTGGCCAAAAATTATACGTGACATTTTGAATTAAATTTTTAATACTATGTGATAATATTTTAAAATAATTAAGTCCATATGGACTTCAAAACTAAAAAAAAAATTAAAAATTAAATTATATTAAAAAAGCGAAATTTTCAAAAGAATTTTAAAATATAAATTTTATTTAAAATAAACTAAAAATTACATTAAAATTTTAACAAAAAATCTTAAAAATTAACATGGCTAAAATTACGAAAATAAATCTAAAAAATAAATTGTAATAAAAAAGCTAAAAATAAAAGAACCAGCTAAAATTTAAAATATAAAATAATAAAATTACATTTAAAAATTAATAAATTAATTAAAATATTTTTTTCCTTAAATAAATAAAAAAATTAATTTAAAATTTTAACCAAAAAAGTGAAAAACAAAGAGGATGCAGAAGAGGGCTTTATCCCATTTTTTTTCTTAATATTTTTTGTTAAATTATTTCCCAATTTATTTTAAATAAAGACTTGCATTTTTATTTTAAATTTTTATTTTTAAAAATAATTAAATTTTTAATTTTGTTTATTTTTTTAAAATTTTGATATTTTTTTAATTGCTAAATAGATATTGGGTGAGCTACGTCAGCTTTTCATATTAATTAAAAAAATGCCAATTCGGATTTCCTGCAAAGCATACCCGAACATGGTTTTTGAAAAGAAAATTGATATTTAAGTTATGCAGATGAAACTTAGTGAGCAACATATACTGGTCTTTGCACTTATATTTTTGCTGTTGGACCCTTTTCGGTCAAGTCAAATTTCCTCCTCCTTGTTTTTTTTCCCCTTCCCCTACCAAATATTACACTTTCGATCAAGCAGTTTTCGTACTACGAATTTACATTCCACGAGTTTCACGCGGACTCCAGTTCTTCTCCGTCCTGACCACAGCTTGACTCCTGTTGCTTTTAACTCGTTTATGGCTGCGCATTGCTTGACACTCGGTTGACTGAAGCAGGGCATCCATTCCTATCGTATCTTAAAACTTCAAGGTATGTTAACTCTCTGCCATCAACAGTCACCTTCCTGTTACTATGTTCTCCAGGTCTGACAGCTATTCAACAATTTTTGCCTTACTGAATTACTCAAAGCTGACCAAAAGATTTCCTTCCAGGATCTGCTGAGAAGGTGAAGATAAATTGGGAAATATGAAAACCGTTGCGAGAGCCGCGGAGTTGTGGATGAAAGTCAATATCCGAGTGGCGATCCTTACGAGCTTATTTCTGCAAGTCTTTCTCATTTTTATCGCTCCCCTCCGAAAGAAGTATTCGAGCTGGTGGATCTTGACGCCCATCTGGTTAGCTTACTTGCTTGCCGACTTGGTCGTTGACTATGCCTTTGGACTCATTTCCAGAGCCCAAATCGCTGGTTGTACTTCAAACTGGGAGGGGGATGCATATGGCGACCTTTTGGCATTTTGGGCTCCATTTCTTCTGCTACATCTCGGAGGACCGGACACTGTAACCGCTTTCGCGCTCGAGGATAATGAGCTGTGGCGTAGGCACTTGCTTAATCTCTTATTCCAGCTCGGTGCTGCAGGCTATGTATTTTATCAATCCTTCCCCAGTAGCAAGCTAGTTGTCCCAACTGTCTTCATGTTCATTGGGGGAACGATTAAATACATAGAGCGAACGCATGCTCTGCATCTTGCCAGCTTCAGTAAATTTCGGGAGTCCGTGCTCCCACCTGCTGATCCTGGGCCGAACTATGCCAAGCTCGTGGAAGTATATGTTACCACCAAGACGTTGGCCATGGTGCCGGAGTCCAAGGCCATGTTGCCGGAGTCCAAATCTCAATCAGCTAAAGATGAAGAGAAAGATAATGTTTCAACGGAGAAACTGGACGACAAACAAGTGATAAAGGAGGCGTTTTCTTACTTCAAAACCTTCAAAGGCCTCCTTGTGGATGTCATCTTCAGCTTCCAAGAACGCAACGCCAGCAAGCAGTTCTTTATGTGCAGAAGGCGATCCGCGAAGGATGCTTTTCGGGTCATTGAGGCAGAGCTCAACTTCTTTTATGATGTTCTTTACACCAAGGCTGACATTGTTCACCGTCGACTGGGGTACGCTTTCCGAGCTATCTCAATTGTCTTCATTGTTACTGCTTTTGCAAGTTTCTATTTCCTGAACAAGCATGGTTTTCACGAATATGATATGCGGATTACATACACCTTGCTACTTGGAGCTATTGCCCTGGAATTCGTAGCTCTTGTTAGGATCATTTGCTCTGACTGGACAATTGCATACATAGCAACATCTGAGGAACAGGGTGGATCCGACCTAGAACAAAAAAAGAAACTTTGTGGAAGTTTGTTTATATTTACGCGTAGAATCTTCATCAATTTCTTGCTCAAATTCAAATCTGAAAGTTCACCGTTGGCATTGCATATACTACGTGATAGATGGTCTAAATCTATCTTCCAGTACAATTTCTTGGAAACCCGGCTGAAAAAGTGCCCAAACCGTAGTGAGAAACTCCTTGATTTCTTAACTCTGAAGGAGTTTGTTGATGACTGGAAATTTAAAAGAGTAGAACAGTTCAGTCAAAAATTAGGGAAATTGATTTTTGATGAGCTGAAACGGAAGGCAACTTGGGGAAGCACAGATGAGATTTGTGGTTCTCGAGGTAAATGGGCTCTGGAGCATACTAAATCGGGGGAAAAATGCAAAAAATTGCTTCGGTTCGTCTGCGATGTTGATTATGGGAAGAGTCTTTTACTGTGGCACATCGCCACCGAACTCTGTTACAACACTGATGAAAGCGCCGCCGGGAACGACACTGATCTAAGTACAAACGACCTCCGTAAAGCGAGTAAGGTCTTGTCAGATTACATGCTTTACCTTATGATCAAACAACCTGGTATGATGTCTGGAGTGACTGGGATCGGCCAAATAAGGTTTCGAGACACTTGTGCCGAGGCAGACAGGTTGTTCAAAGAAAATATCTATCGGAAGAGGGAAACAAGCAAAAGGATTGCCTGCCGAATTCTACTTGCTGTTCCTACAGAAAAAGACCCAGCTGTAGTGAAAGGGGACAGAAGCAAATCTGTGCTCTTTGAAGCGTGTATTCTCGCTAAAGAGCTGGAGAAATTTCGGCACAAGAAGTGGGAAATCGTGAGTGAAGTTTGGGTCGAATTGCTGGCGTACGCTGCGATTCATTGCCAACCGTTTGCGCATGCTCAGCAACTTAGCAAAGGGGGAGAACTTCTCACCTTGGTTTGGTTATTGATGGTACAACTTGGCTTGAGCGAACAATTTCAAATAGAAGATGGTCACCTTTCAGCTCGGGCGTACTGATCGACAGATGCCGAGTCGGCAAAAGATGAGGCTCCTACGTGCAAATTCCATTGAAAATCTTATCGTAGGAGTCCCACTTTGATCTTACCTGTGTTTCGTTTCTTGTTGTGATAAGCGTGCTTATTTGCTCCGACTGCACAATGTTAAGTGTACTTACCTTAGAACTCTAGCTGTTCAGTTTCTCCAATATCCTGCTTTTCTGTGCACTTCTTCGATCCAAAATGTGAAAAATTCACACAAATTCCTTCCAATATTGAGTTAATATTTGCGTCGCCATGTTAATGTTGCAACGGTAGTAGAATCTCTCATTGTTAAGTCGAAATAAGAGAATATATGTTGCCTCGTCTGAGATATATTCTAGTATAAAAGGAAAGTAATTGGTGTTTTGCTTCGACTCCGAATCGAATCAAGAGTGATCGTTAGTGGTTTAACATTAGATGTGATTTTGACAGCACAGTCACTCTGATTTGAGTCGAAAGACATTGCAGTTGAATATACCTCGCCATCTATCACACGCGCACGCGCCGGAAATCTCGCACATTAGAAGCAGCCATGGGACAACACATTGGGAAGCTATCTCATGAAGGGAAGATGTGGAGTGTAGGGCAAGGGAAGAGAGTTCCAAAAATATAAGAGGCACAGATGTACTGCAAAATGACTCGCTGTGATTTCTTAGTGCAAACCAGGCCAACCCATGTGAGCCCAACCACTGAAGTGGTAGTCCCACGAAGAAATGGCCAGCAATAGCCATTCCCGCCCTCGGCTGTGAATTTTGACGAAGGCCTAAGGCAGATGAAAAATTGTGTGGAAAAAGAGAATTTTAAAAAAAAAAAAAATCATAAAAAATTGCAAAATGACATTACTTTGATTTTGTTTTTTTTCTTTGACGCATGCCGATCTTGCCATGTAGAACAGCTAGCGTTGATTGAACCATCACATTAGTAATTTCCAGCTTAAATTGGCTGTATGGACTAGATTGGAAACTCATCAAAATGTTTAGGACTACATTGACCAAATTAAAAGTTTAGGACTGAATTAATATTCATACTCCACGTCCCTGGCCTCCACGAACACGCCGTCCACAACCAACGCGATTCTGTTCAGCCGTTGATTTCAAACAACTTGTGCTATAATACCAAATGATGCTAAAAACATGATAGAAAATAGGCTAAACATAAGAATTTGAATAGACACGAGGAACAATAGTTCACTCAGTTGTGATTTATCAAAATCAACAAAATATCAAAAGTCTGTAATAATCTACCTTTCACAAACCCTAAACACCTTTATATAATGTGCTAATCATAATTAACTTATAAAATACAATATTACGAAAATATCATTAAAATCACGAAATTACCTAAAATCTTAAAATTACGCAATATTACACAATATTACGGAGATCGCCAACTTTATTTGCATCATAATCGATCGATCACATCTGTATTATATCCATTCCAACTTGATTTATGTTTGAACTTAAGAATTCTCTTTTCAATGTGACGTGTCTGTCACATGAAATACTTTCTCACATGCGTGGGGGAGTTTAGGAGTATTGACAAATTTATGGTACTTGATCATTAGACGGGGGCATTCATCTAACATGTTAATCGAGCTTTCAATCTTTAAGTTTGGTGTGGCTTCAAAACTGTACCTTCATCATCCATTTGGTAAGGTAGATGATAAAATATACTAGTTGAGCCTCAAATTGAGTGTCAATCTATCGCACATTGATGAAATTATTAAGCATGATAAGGTTGTATCCTAATTAAAAAAAAAATTGGGATGTTGAATATTCCAACGTCTATCTATGTTGATCAGCTTCAATTCAGAAAAAAATACTAAAAAAAAGTTATAAACCTATTGTAAGCATGTAAATTTACTCATAAACTTTTTAATTTGGCCAATTCATTCTTAAACCTCTTGCATTTATGCTAATTAAGTTCATCCAAACAAACTTGATTAGAAATGCCTCATGTGTACCACGGCCACCCAATGTAGCATGGCCGGCGCTAATCTGGACACAACATTTTAATATTTTTCTAAACAAATATTGAATTTTTAATTATTTTTTCTTTTTGTTCTTTACTTTTTTTCATTTCATTCAAGTTGCGAAGGCCCATTGAAAAAATAGAAATAAAAAAATTTACAAATTCAATTTTAAAAAATCATTTAAGGAGGAAAAAGGTAGATCTGTGCTGGAGATTGAAACTCTAGGGGTCCACAAGCCTTGCGGGTGTTGAAGACTGAGAAGGAAAAGCGAAAAGGACAGGGGACTTCACTTAGATATGAGGGCGCGGCCGTACTAGAGAAGCAAAAAGTTAGATATCTGCACTGACAATATATCTATCCCTTGTCTTCT
Organism: Rhodomyrtus tomentosa; assembly: GCA_028455895.1. Lineage (NCBI taxonomy): Eukaryota > Viridiplantae > Streptophyta > Magnoliopsida > Myrtales > Myrtaceae > Rhodomyrtus > Rhodomyrtus tomentosa. The sequence continues at coordinate 37,018,099 of JAPCWY010000003.1, read as the reverse complement.
ACAGGAGCCTGAAAAGAGTCCATGGCCCTTCACAAGATTATTTTAGGAATGCAAGGAAATTATGGCCTTTCTTGGCACAAATTCGATAAAGGTAGCCCATGTTTCGCAACGGCAAATGATGCAGTCGACTGGATTGTGAAACCCATCAAAAGAAATTACTCCCCTGTAATTGGTTGGACAGACCTTCCAACCCTTTTGGAATATCTTATGCTACGAGTTTAAGAACGCTAGTTGTTATAAGTCTGATTTATCTAAATCAATGAAGTACCTTAGTTTTCGCACCCCCCCCCTCAAAAAAAAAAAAAAAAAACCTCTTAGCAGTTCATAGTTCATGGCTGAAACAAAAGCAATCTCAGTTGGCGAGCAGAGAAATTCTCCGGTGGGTATTTGTCATTCTACCATTCGCATATCTTCAAATTTCCTATCCTCCTTACTTCTGTCGAATTCCGCAAAAGAAAAAGGGGAAACACAGGGTACAATGCTCAGGCTATTCATCTTAGAAAAGCACAGAGTTGCTTTGTAATTAGATGCTATTAAAGAAGAACGAACATGGCTAATGGTCGACTGATTGATGGCCGACCAACAAAAGCGAGGCCATAACCACCGAGATCAAGTGAGAAGTCGATGAGATGGCGTTGTGAGACCGGTACCGTAATATTTTGGGCCTTTGTTGACTAGGGTCAAAGAAGTGGTGGGGCCCATTGTTATAAAAAATAAAAAATAAAAAGAGATAGAGAAGAGAGCATAAAAGGGAATCGGGAGTCTTCAAAAATAAGAAGAGAAAAGAACAAAAAAAGGAAAGAAGAGAGAAAAGAAAGAGAAAGAGAGAAGAAAAGAAAAGATTGAGGTTTTCCCTCGCAATCAAGTCACATTACATTGTCAAGCTATCCCGACACCGAATAATAACATCCGTTAAGTTATCTACTTCTCCTTTCTCCTATTAAAGAATTTTCAAATTCTAGGGTTCAAATTCAAATTTTGGGAGATACTGAGTCGTTGTGTGTGATTTCTTGGGAGTTGGCTGCGTTTTTGCTTGGGAATGAAACCTTAGGGCGTTATGTAGCCGTAGTATTTGACGGATCGCAATTTGGTGTTGTGGTTTGCCCGGAGTGAGCAATTCAATTTCGATGTGCAGTCTGCCCGCATGAACAGTAAACTTCAAGGGCTGATTTTCTTACTTTTAAGTTGTCAGCTGAGGTCAAACCTCTTAAAATATTTTAGTATGTTGAATAAGCTTCGTATGGACAATAAGATGACATCAATCGGGGTTCGTATGAGAAAGTTAAGGAAGTTCTCGCAATTAGTGCTGAAATATCCGAGTTTTGTGAATTTTTGTGTCATGAGGCCTAATTTGGTGTCATTTAGTCATGATCAAAACAGCAAACAAACTTAAGGGTGTTATGGAGCTAATGGCTTTAACGGTTCATAAATCGGGTTAACGGTTTGTCTGAACGAAATTTATGAAGTTCGGCGTGCGGGCAGCCTCTTTCATGATCGGCAGTTTTTTTTGTCTTTATTTGTCGAGTTATCGACGTTTATGCGTCGTTTAATCCAATTGTTTGCTAGCGTAATAATTTTTCAACTTTTGATGTTGTTTTTCATTATTCTTTTTAGGATTTCAAGTCTTGAGACTCGAGTAATAACTATAGTTTGATATTCGAATATTAAGATGACTTGTACCTTCTCTTCTAAGAATTTATAAACTCATGTTTTTAAAGATAAGTACGTGCTTTATGATTTAGTTTCCTAACAAGAAAAAGAAAAGACATGTTTCGAGTATTATTTTTGCATAAGCGGGATCGAGCTATTACTGCCATTTTAATTATTTTATTATGGTTTGGTGATGATATCTTATACTAAGATTGAAATGCTATTTGAGAAATATATTTGAGGAGGCTGTAAGTTTAGTTTGTGGTGGTTTTTCTTGGATTTGATACTATGGTTACTGTTCATATCGCTATGTTTAGAACCCATTGAGATGGAGGTAGTATGCATACTGTCAGGACGTCATTAAGCCGAATCGCCAGCTGAAATAGGCGATAGACCCAACCAAGAGGGGTAAACTTAGTCGCCTTATCACATTGTTAAAAGTGACCATAGTGGTTGATGAATTTGAGATTATTCGATGGATGGACCATCGAGGGTTGATTGATGAGATTAATCAATGGATTCGACCATTGATAGTTTGTTATTACTATGAGTTGATATTTGATTTATTTTGATGAATGCATAGTAATTTCTCGATCTGCTTAGAAAAGATTGTACTTCTTACTAAGCTGTGGTTCGCTCACTCCTTTATCTCTTTTGTTTTTTTTTTTTTTCAGGTTCTTTGGCAAGTCGCAAGTAGGATCGAGAGTACGTTAGCTGCAGGACTTTTGGGGTTATATTTTTTGAATAAGTTGTATATAATTGATGAGTTTGAGTTGAATGTGGAAGATATGTATGTATATCTTTTTGTTTGTAGCTGAGCTATGATAGTTTGTGGATATATGACATTGTTATCAGATATATATGGAGGTATATATATATATATTTATTTATCAGGTTTTGATTGAGGCTGCGTCCTTTGATTAAAAAGGACGGTCGTGTCATGCCTTTTTTTCTTTAAGTATCGGGGTGTGACATTTGTTGGTATCAGAGGATAGGCTGTGACATTTGTTGGTATCAGAGCATAGGTTATGAATTTTTTAATATAGATATGGGACGTTGTGAGATGTGTGATAGATTTTAACATATTATCTTTTTTATATACTGAGGCTATGTTTTATTGGTAGTTCCAGGTAATTATGAGCTCCGACTCGGATCCACTGCTTATTTCTCTTGTTAGAGATTGGGGTAACAGAGCCATTGGATTTGATGTCAGAGATGTGCCTCGAGGTTTTAGAGGCCAGCCTTTGACAAGACATCGAGATGATACGAGAGCAGAATCACAAGAAATAAGAGAACATAGTCAACAGCCAATGACCCAAAATAATGTATCTGGAGTTATTGGACTTGTCAATGATCGAAGTTACACATTTGCCCAATTCAGGAAGGCGAAACCACCAACTTATGATGGAAAAATCGATCCTCTTATGGTTGAAAGTTAGATTAAGAAGATAGAGTGAATTTTTAGAGTTGAAGAAGTTCCTGAAAAGAGAAGTTGATTTCGCCACACATTATTTAGAGGGCGAGGCTAAATATTGGTGGGAAGACACTAGACCAGCTCTTGGAGGTAGGGATGCAATTATTTCTTGGAAAGACTTTGTCGAGGCATTCGATGTTCAATTCTTCCCAAAGTCATTCTAGGCGAAGATGAGGAGCGACTTTGTACATGTATCTCAAGGTGATTCTACCATATTAGAGTATGCAGGTCACTTCAATCAGTTAAGTAGATTTGCGAAACAATTTGTTGTTAGTGAGGAGGATAACGTTCTCCGACTCGAGATTTGCCTCACACTTATGCTGCTGGCACTCACAACTTATAGAGATGTGTTGGAACGAGCGATGAAGGTGGGACAAGGCGCTTTAGAATGCAAGATACAAGGCAATTCTCAACCTAAAAAGCTCAAATTCATTGATTCTCAAGAAAGTTATGCAAGTGGAAGTGCAAAGAGAAAAGACATCCATCGAATTGGAAAGGATAAAAATATCACTTACCAAAGCCCTTGCACTTCTTGTGGAAAATACCATGGTGGTCAATGTTATTGGAAGACTGGAGTTTGCTTTTTATGTGGAAAGGCAAGACATATATAACAAAATTATCCTATGCAGAGGAATGCTCCAGCAGATAACAGGTCTTGTTTTGTATGTGGGCGACCTGGACACCTAGCACGTACTTGCCCTATGCGGAAGAATGTACCTACAGTTGATAGGCCACAAGAGAATCAGCAAAGACAAAGAACAGCTAGGAAGGTCTTTGCGATGATAGAGGAGGATGCGGCAGCGTCTAATGCAGTTGTTGCAGGTGATATTCCTATTGCCTCACAATATGCTTACGCCTTATTTTATCCTGCTGCCATGCATTCCTTTGTTTCCATGGAATTCACCAAGAAACTTGATGTGTCGCCTAAGTTTCTTGATGGTGATTTGCGTGTGGATACTCCTACTGGTGATTTCTTGATTGCTGATCATGTGTATAGGAAATGTATACTTCGGATTGATGATGTCGATATGCCTGTGGATCTTGTGGAATTAAATATATTGGATTTTGATATCATTCTAGGAATGGATTGGTTATCGACTTATCATGCTACGGTTGATTGTTATGCGAAGAGAGTTATTTTTCGAACTCCAAATCAAGATGAGTTCTCTTTCTCGGGAAGTTGTAAGGTTATGTTTTCAAGGTTAATTTCGATTTTGCAAGCGAGAAAGCTTTTGAAGAAGGGTTGTTATAGTTATTTGGCATGTGTGAAAGACACGAACAAGGAGCTGGTAAAGCTGTAAAATATTATCATTGTTCGAGATTTTCCAAATGTGTTTCCTGAACACTTACCTGGTTTGCCTCGTGATAGAGAGATTGAATTCTCCATTGACTTGATGTATGGAACACCACCCATTTCTAAAGCACCGTATCGAATGGCACCAGCTGAATTAAGAAAGTTGAAAACACAGTTACAAGAACTTCTAGATAAGGAATTTATTCAGCCCAGTGTTTCACCTTGGGGAGCTCTAGTATTGTTCATGAAAAAGAAAGACGATAGTATGAGGTTATGTATAGGCTATCGGGAGCTTAATAAAGTGACGGTCAAAAATAAATATCCGTTGTCCCAAATTGACGATTTATTTGATCAACTTCAGGGAGCTCAAGTATTTTCTAAGATTGACCTTCGTTCTGGATATTACCAGCTAAAGATTAAAGCCGATGATGTGCCTAAAACTGCTTTCAAGACAAGATATGGCCATTATGAATTTCTTGTCATGCCTTTTATAATAACAAACGCACCTGCTACTTTCATGGACTTGATGAATAGGGTGTTCAGGGAATATCTCGACAGGTTTATTGTGATATTCATTAATGATATTCTGGTGTATTCGGGGAGTCCAGGGGAACATGAGCAACATTTGAAGGTTGTTTTGCAGACTTTACGGGAAAAGAGGTTGTATGCAAAATTTAATAAATGTGAGTTTTGACTTGACCACATTGAATTTCTGGGCCATGTAATCTCGAAAGATGGTATTTCAGTTGACCCGAAGAAAGTCGAAGCGATTCTTCAATGGAGACGCCCCACTAATGTCACTGAAGTAAGAAACTTTCTTGGCTTAGCAGGCTACTGTAGGCGATTTGTGGAGGGATTTTTGAAGACTGCCAGTCCACTTACTCGCTTAACTCATAAAGGAGTTAAATTTGTTTAGTCTGATCAATGTGAGCGTAATTTTCAAGAACTAAAGATACGATTGGCATCGGCTCCAGTATTAACCTTACCTTCAGGTACCGGTGGTTATATGATATACTGTGATGCTTCAAAGAAGGTATAGGTTGTATTCTTATTTAGGATGGGAGAGTTATAGCCTATGCATCTAGACAGTTGAAGTCACATGAGAAGAATTATCCGACACATGATCTGGAATTTGCAGCCGTCGTGTTTGCCTTGAAAATATGGCGCCAGTATTTGTATGGCGAGAGATGTGAAGTTTTTACTGATCACAAGAGTCCGAAATATATATTTTCTCAAAAAGAACTTAATATGAGACAACGAAGGTGGCTAGAATTCTTGAAAGATTATGACTTGTCCATTAATTATCACCCAAGTAAGGTAAATGTAGTAGTTGACGCTTTGAGTCGTAAATATTCTAGAAATATGGCAGTATTACTTACTTCTCAGAAGCCAATTCTCGAGGATATGCGAAAGCTGGACTTAGAGGTATTGATACATCATCTTGGCGCCCGGTTAAATAATTTGAGAGTACAACCCGCATTGATAGACAAAATCAAAACCAAATAGAATGATAATCCCCAGTTGAAAAAGATTAGAGAAGTGTCGAAGCTCAAAGGCAGGAGGACTTCAGTATTCATGTCAATGAATCACTCAGATTTCATGGTCGACTCTATGTCCTTGATGACTAAGAATTGAAAAAGAAAATATTACAGGAAGCCCAATGCACCAGATTTTCTATTTATCTAGGAAGTACTAAGATGTATAGAGATTTGAGAGAAAACTTTTGGTGGATCAATATGAAGAAATACATCGCTAAATTTGTCGACGAGTGCCTCATTTAGCTGGTAAAGATTGAACATCAAAAGCCGGGTGGAGAACTACACCCACTTGAGATACCTACATGGAAGTGGAAGCATATTATCATAGACTTCATCATTGGATTACCGAGGATACCAAGAGGTAAGAATACTATATGGGTGATTGTCGATCGGTTAACTAAGTCTGCTCACTTCTTATCATATAGATTCGGCCTCTCACTTGAAGACATGGCAAAACGGTGTGTTAATGAGATAACGAAGTTTCATGAGGTTCCAGTGAGTATTGTTTCTGACAGGGATCCACGGTTCTTGTCCAACTTTTAGAAGAGTTTTCAAAGAGCTTTGGGTACTAAACTCAACTTCAGTACAGCATTTCACTCGCAAACAGATGGCGAGTCAGAAAGAACCATTTGAACTTTAGAGGATATGTTGAGAGCATGTGCCATTGACTTTGGTGGATCTTGAGACAAGCACCTGCATTTGGCGAAATTCTCTTATAATAATAGTTAACATTCTAGTGTCAAAATGACTCCTTTTGAAGCTTTATATGGTCGAAAGTTCAGGACACCAGTTTGTTGGAATGATGTGGGTGAGAAAATACTAACTGGTCCCGAGTTTATATAGCGATTAGAAGAGAAAGTCAGACTTGCTCGAGAGCATTTGAGAACAGCACAAAACGGTCAGAAAAGCTATGCCGATCTCAAACGACATAAGTTAGAATTCAATGTGGGTGATCATGTATTTTTGAAGGTCTTTCCTATGAAGGGCGTTATGAGATTTGGCATGCATGGCAAACTGAGTCCTAGATATGTGGGACTGTTCTTGATATTAGAGAGGATTGGCGAGGTGGATTATAGATTGGCATTGCCGCCAGCGTTATCTGGAGTACATGACGTGTTTCATATATCTTTATTGCAAAAATATGTACCGAGTCCTGATCATGTATTGGATTATACTCTCTTGAGATTAAGAGAAGACTTAACATATGCAGAGCAGCCTTTACGCATTGTGGACAGAAAAGATCAAGTGTTACGACGTCGTACGATCCCTTATTTAAAGATTCAATGGCAAAATTATGCGAAGAGAGAAGCCACATTGGAGTTCGAGGAGGAAGCGGGGCGCAAATATCCTAACTTATTTAATGACTAAGGTAAGTATAAATTTCGAGGACGAAATTTTTTTTAAGGAAGTCAGAATGTAATATTTTGGGCCTTTGTTGACTAGGGTCAAAGAAATGGTGGAGCCCACTGTTATAAAAAATAAAAAGAGAGACAGAGAGAGAGAAGAGAGCATAAAAGGGAATCGGGAGTCTTCAAACAGAAGAAGAGAAAAGAAGAAAGAAAGGAAAGAAGAGCGAAAAGAAAGAGAAAGAGAGAAGCAGAGAAAGGATTGAGGTTTTCCCTTGCAAACAAGTCACGTTGTATCGTCAAGCTATCCCGTCACCGAATAGCAACGTTCGGTAAGTTATCTATCTCTCCTTTCTCCTATTAAAGCGATTTTCGGATTCTAGGGTTCAAATTCGAATTTTGGGAGAAACTGAGTCGCTATGTATGGTTTATTAGGAGTTTAGCTGCGTTTTGGCTTGGGAATGAAACTTTAGGTTGTTATTAAACCATAGGATTTAACAAATCACAATTTGGAGTTGTGGTTTACCCGGAGTGGGCAATTCAATTTCGGTGCGCAGTCTGCCCGCGTGAACAGTAAACTTCGGGGGCTGATTTCATTAATTTTAAATTGTCATCTAAGGTCAAACCTCGCAGAATTTTAACTCTGCATCGATTCCCCGCATCTGAGAGCTATTTGTAATACGTCAAATAAGATGGCATTAATCAGGGTTCGTATGAGAAAGTTGAGGAAGTTCTCGTAATTAATGCTGAAAAATTCGAGTTTTGGGGATTTTTGTGTCATGATGCCTGATTTTGGTGTCGTTAGTCATAATCAAAGCAAGAAACAAACTTAAGGGTGTTGTAGAGCTAATGGCTTTGACGGTTTGTAAATCGGGTTTACAGTTTGCCCGAACAAAATTTTTGAAGTTCGGCGTGTGGGCTGCCCTTTTCACAACCGATGGTTTTTTGGTCTTTACGTGTCGAGTTATCGACGTTTATGCGTTGTTTAATCCAATTGTTCGCCAGCACAATAATTTTTCAACTTTTGATGTTGTTTTCCATTATTCTTTTTAGAATTTCAAGTTTTGCGACTCGAGTAACTACTATAGTTTGGTGTTCATATATTAATGTGAGTTGCATTTTTTCTTCTAAAAATTTATAAACTCATGTTTTTAAAGATGTGTACGTGCTTTATGATTTAGTTTCCTGACAAGGAAAAGAAAAGACATGTTTCGAGCATTATTTTTGCTTAATCGAGATTGAGCTATTACTTCCCTTTTAATTATTTGAATATGGTTTAATGATGATATCTTATACTAAAATTGAAATGCTATTTGAGAAATATATTTGAGGAGGCTGTGGGTTCAGTTTGTGGTGACTTTTCCTGGATTTGATATTATGGTTACTGCTCATATCGCTATATTTAAAACCCATTGAGGTGGGGGGTAGTATGCATACTATCATAACGTCATTAAGCTGAATTGCTGGCTGAAATAGGCAATAGACCTAACCAAGAGAGGCAAACTTGGTCGCCTTGTCACAACGTTAAAAGTAACCACAGTGGGTGACGAGTTTGAGATTATTCAATGGATGGACCATCGAGTGTTGTTTTATGAGATTAATCAATGGATTAGACCATTGATAGTTTGTTATTACTATGGGTTGATATTTGATTTACTTTGATGAATGCATAGTAATTTCTCGATCAGTTTAGAAGAGATTGTACTTCTTACTGAGCTGTGATTCGCTCACTACTTTATCTATTTTATTTTTTTCAGGTTCTATGGCGAGTCGCAAGTAGGATTGAGCGTACGTTTGTCACGCCCTGCGTCCCAACTCGAGCGAGCGACTCCCTTTAACGAAACTCTCAAGGCCCAGAACTTAAATTTTCGAGAGATGCATGTGATGTAAATAAGCATGCGGAAACTAAAATGAATAACGCATCCGTACATAAATCGATGGGAGCCTGGACAACGAGAATATAAATACACACACACACATAACACCATCAAGGTTTATACAAAAGACGCAAAGAAACTACTTTCGCAGACGGGTCAAGGCGATTGGGGATCAACCAAAAGACTACAAAATCCTAAATCCCCAAAAGCTCACAAGTCAACGAGGGTTACCACCAAAAGACTGGTTAGTAAGGTTAGGAAACCCCTAAGTCGAACCACTAACTCCGTCTGTCCTGTCATTATCCTCGTCTGGATCATAATATGAGAAGTTCTCAAAACGCACGTCTACAGAGTCATCCACCATGGAGTCCTCCAGCTCATCCTCAGAAGTAGAGATCTCTATCACTTCGTCAACGTCCTCTAGGGTAGGGGTCTTCTCGAACACATTTCTTGATCCTACCACTAACACATCTACTTCTACCTTATCTCGGATAGGATGGCACCAGCTGGGTATGACTCCACGAGGCACTTCTGTGGGCTTCAATGGACCTGTCATGACCTCATCGACTTTACGGAACCGGACCTCAAACTTATGTGATTTCCAATCCTTGCCTCCCTTGTTGACCCAAACAACTATACATTTCCTAATATAAATAGTGCCCCAACTGTCGGGGAACTCATCAAAATAAGCAGCCATCTCTTTAGGATGGCTTAAATGGGTCGGAAGCATCCTTCAAGGTTTTGGGTCTGAAAAAGTAAGGTTCCACGACGGGGTGAGATTTATTCTCAATAAGCTGAGTCCTAACTCTAAGTTAGGCCGACAATACACCCAGACATAAATACAGACATTGAGCAAGGATACTCCCAACAATGTAAGGCAACCATCAGTTATAATATGCCATATGGAAACAAAAGGTTGATAATCATGCAAATATATCAACATAACTTATAACTCAAACCAGGCACGAAGATACAAGGTCAAGTCGTACGCCTCAGGATATAAGTCAATATACAACCCAGCGTCTCAACGCATCGTGGTACCAAAGTTCTTAAGCATACCAAATCCCCTTCCAATTCAAGACTTCATGATCGAGTACAAGCTCATTCATCGAGCTAAGAGTTTATAGCATGCGGGTCAACACAATTCATCACTCACAAGATGACATTCGACACAAAGTATATGCATTAAGCAAGCATACATGCATTCACCAAACCACAATGATCGACATTGAACAATCACACACTGAACTCACGAGAATTCATCCAAATTCGAATCCAATTCATCCAATAGAGGCCTATCCTCCTAACCAAGGTTTAGGACTCCTTACCTCAAGCTTTACTCAGTAAAATTTCCACCAAAAGTACTCCAAGGATTCGAATATAGGGAGTCCAAAACAGGGCAGTCACGCACCTAAAAGGATTCATCTAATTTATCAATTTTCTCCTCCAATTCACCGAACCACGGAGCATACACCCCAATAACATCTCAATTAACATTTTACGTATCTCGACGACAAAATTAAGGCAAGGCGACACCCCAAATTGTCCCCTAAGAACTCGGTTTGCACAAACCGAAACAGGGCAGTTTCGGTTCTGCCATTCTCTCTACCAATCAGCCCATAACCACTTTAAACATTCATTCATCACATAATCTACATGCTAACATGTTTTTCTAGGTCTAAGGGAGTCTCACCGAAGATGTGTGGGCGAGTTAACGGCCGAAAGTCTACGAATGGCTCCGACTCTCTTCGGTTCACGGCCGGTTAGACCTGACCCGAACAAATCACCACAAAAAAGCCATGATCATCCTTCCAAACTCCATCAAATTTATCATCTCAGCTCAGCCAATCCTAGTACTACATGCTAAGAAGTCACCACCGAAAATTTGAAGCAAAATGGAGTCCTAAAGAGGCCGAACGAAGACTTACTCCTAGCTGTGTTCGATTTTGTCCGCTTTTGAAAAAGAGGCTGGTCGGCCAAATCCAGACCTCCAATTGACGAGCGATCGGCGGGAGCTTGTAGGGGAAAGGTTGAGATTGATGTCGATTGCGTGAGGCGAGGTGGCGACCGGGAGTGGCGGTCATGTGAAACGAAATCGGGGGCAGCAGCCGGTCGGCAGGGGAAGCTCTCGGCCGAATGAAAAGAAGAAGGAATAAAGAAGAAGATGGCTAGAGGAAGAGGAATTCGGCTGAAGGAGGAAGATGGAGGCTTTACACCATAATTTGCTTAGTCAACTAAAAAGAATGATAGGTAAAAAGGTTTATAATTAATGTCATTCAATCAACCATTGACACTTTTCTCCTTGCATATAATATCCAATCCTCAATGACCAATATACCCTTCAATTTCCGGCAACCATAGGGAGTTTATTAAAGATCAAAATGCCCTTATTCATTTATTAAGACAAAGCCAAACCTAAAGGGGTAAAATGATAATTTTACTTTAGTCGTATGGAACATCGTTTTTTCAATTCAAATTTACTTCGATGAGGCGACGTCCAATTTGATTAAAATGTTAGAATTCTTTATTTTCCACTTTTCAATTTTCGAGACTCGTCCTTGGGTCATTTCTCTGTCAAGTGCAATTTTAGACTACCCCAAATTAAAGGGCGATTTTTTCAGACGTTATACGTTTCGACTCTATGACTCTCATCACGCTTAGGGTTCGTCAGTTTTTGGCGACTTTGGTTATCATGTAATTGCGAGGGTCTATTACTAGTTCCGACGGTCACGATCATCATCGTTCGATTTGGAAGAAATTTGTAAATTATATATTGGTTAAGCGGCACCACCCGCGCTCCAATCGTATAACGCTAGCAATGCATTCCTTAATCGTTCTTAGATCGGTCTTTAATGGTTCTAAATATTCCATTGACAATCCTTATGGTCAAAGTGTCATTTCCTATTTGAATTCCCTAAGTCTACGTACCTTGTCTCGCGTTAGCCTTTCCCATTTGGTCAGTTAACTCGAGATTGATCAGATCCAAGCGAGATAAAACTGAAATACATCGATAGATACATCTTCATTAATAAATCTCAAAATGATAGGAAAAATCAGAATGTTACAACGTTAGCTGGAGGACTTTTGGGGTTACATTTTTTGAATAAGTTCTATATAGTTGGTGAGTATATGTATGTATATCTTTTTGTTTATAGCTGAGCTCTGATAGTTTGTGGATATATGACATTGTTATTAGATATATATATATATATATATATATATATATATATATATATGGAGATATATATATTTGTTTATCATGTTTTATTTGAACTGCATCCTTTGATAAAAAAAGGACAGCCGTGTCATGCCCTTTTTCATAAAGGATCGAGATGTGACAAATACAAAGAGAGATTGAGAGTGCCACTAAGGGTGTGCAACCGGACTGAGTTAGCCCAGAATCCGGATCAGCCCGCCCGAAAAATAGGGTGGGGAACCGGTTTTCGCTCAAATCGGTTCGGGTACCCGTTCTAAATTTTGAGAGCCGGTTTAAAACGATTCAGTTTTCGATTCTAGGTGTACGCCCACCCAAACCGATTTTTAGTTGCTATTAGAAAAAAGAAACCCTAAGTCCCGACTCCCTAGTGCGTCACTACCCTTGTTGCTCATGCTCATTGCTCACGGCCCTTAACTCCTCATCTCCTCTCATTTAATTTTTATTTGTTGGTTATTCCTTTTGGTGAATTGTAATTTTTATTGCTCATTTTTATCGATACTCATATTATTTTGATGAAAAAAATGAAAACAGATTTTCGGGTAGACCCTAAAACCGAACCGAAAAACAGCGTCGATTCCAAAACAGGCTCCAAGACAAATAGGGTCGGTTCTCGGTTCTAAAAACTGGGAACCGATTTTAGCAAGGTCGGTTTTAGGGACTAGGTCTAGAACAGGCCCACCCAGCCCATGCTCACCCCTAAGTGCCACCGGAGAAAGTCGAGATCTAAGAGAGAAGTAGAAAAGAAGCAAGGTTTAATGGTGGGTTTGTTTCACGAAAAATCAAAGATTTGAAAAATATTTTTTTAAAAAATAAATTCTTGTATCACTCATAAAATGAATGAATGTAAATTATTTTTATTACCACAAAAATAAATAGGCATAAAGTATTAGTGATAATGGAAATAAAATAGATTCACGGATTGGCCGGAGAATTATCCAAACGCGTTGGTGAAGCAAAGCCACGATTTTTCACTTCCCAAGCAAGCAAATTAGACCCAAAAAGTCGTTAGAGCCTGGCAATATTGATTGAATCACATAAGCTTGCTTAGATTTCAACGAGAAAACCGGATATGGCAGGAGGGTTTTGCCAATTATCACCCTAAACAACGTCCGCAACTCAGAACATTCATCTCAAGTTGGCATTATAAGCAAACTCTTGAAAGAATAATTCTTTCTAGTAGAACTCCAGGATGCACGCTGTTAAGCTATAAGGTAGTGGATTTGCACATCCCAGAGATTTGTTTAGCAATAGTTGTTGGGGCAACATATGGACTGGGACAAGAATTATCCAGCCCATTACAGGGAAATCACAATGGAAGACGCCACATTCAAGTCAGGTGTAAAACGAATGGATTCATCAAAGGCCAAACGACCAAACAAGCAATCCTTTCCTTAAAGCCGTCCGTAAACAGATGATTCTTTGCTTTCATCACGCCGTCCATAATGAATTTATAATCCCCGAGTTTCAGTAAATTGCAGGACTCCTTGCTCCCACCTACTTATTTCATGGAAGAAGACGCTTCCACCAGGCAAATTGGCCATGGCGCTGGAGTCCGAATTTCAATCGGAGCATGCTGGAGCGGAAGATGGAAACATTTTGGATGACAGAACGGTGATAAGAAAGGCGTTTTCTCGCTTCACGGCCTTCAAAGGCCTCCTCGTGGATCTCACCTTCAGCTTCAATAAACGCAAAGTCAGCAACAGACTTTTTGGGAGCAGAGCTACGAAGGATGCTTTTCGGGTCATCGAGGCTGAGCTCAACTTCTTTTATGATGTTCTTTATACCAAGGCTACAGCTGTTCACTGTCCGACAGGGTACATTTTCCGAGCTATCTCAGTTGGCTGCATCGTCTCTGCTTTTGCAAGTTTCTATGTCCTGAACAAGCATGGCTTTCACGAATATGATGCAGTGAGAGAAGACGCAATTCTGTAAAATTCTACCTGTTCAATTTTTCTAATATCCTGCGATTATCTTCTCTTCTTTGAACCAAATGAGAGAAGCTCACACGGGTTGCATCAAATTGCGCTGGTTTAGTATTTGCGTCGCAGGTTCAATGTCGTACCGGTAATAGAAACTCGCAATTTGAAGCCGAAATAAGAGAATATTTGTCGCCTCGTCTGAAACATGTTCTGGTCTAAAGGGAAAGTAATTGGTGTTTTGCTTCGAATCCGAATCCAATCAATCAAGAGCGATCATTAATGAATCTAAAACTAGATATGATTTTGACAGCCCGGCTACTCTGATTTTGAGTCCAAGGACATCGCGGTTGAATATGCCTCGCTACCCATCGCACGCGCGAACACCACACACCGGAAATCTCGCGGTTTAGAACCAGCCAGCCATGGGACAGCACATTCGGAAGAGATGTGGAGCCTAGGGGCAAAGGAAGAGAGGTCCAAAGAATATCAGAGGCAAATAGGTATCTGCAGAATGGTATGCCGTAATTGAGCGTCAATCTATCGTACAATGATGAAATTATTAAACATGATCAAATTATATCCTAATTAAAAGTAATTTGGGATGTTGATCATCTTCTATTCAGAAAAAATACTAAAAAAAAAAACATAAACCTATTATATGCATATAAATTTAGTCATAAACTTTTTAATTTAGTTAATTCAGTCCTACACTTCTTGCATTTGTGCCAATTAAATCCATCTAATTAGATTTGACTGGAAATTGCTGACGTGAAACCCGACTGCCGTATGTGGCACGGCCGGTACTAACTTGGACACAATATTTTGATTTTCTTTTTCAAAAGATTGGTTTTTTTATTATTTTATCTTTTTGTTCTTTTCTTTTTTCATTTCATTCTAGCTGCAAAGGCCCTCACTCGCGACTAGTGCGGGCTAGCTGGACCTCGCAAGCCAAAATCAAATAAAAAAAATTAAAAATATATATTAAAAAATTATTTAATATGTTCACGTCAACGTTGACGGCACCACGTAGGATGAACGTCAACGTCAGCGATTTCCAATAAAAAATGATCAGATAAACTCACTTAGCACACATGCAAAAGGTTTAAGACTCAATTAGCTCAATTCAAATATTTAATACTACATTAATATAAATGCAATATGTTTTAATACTTTAACCATACTTTTCCCTCTTCAACTCTCACGTCAAAACAGCTTCCAATTTCTTTCCACCAAACAGTTCAATTATCAAGTCTAATGTGCATGGCCAGAAATTTGACAGGCTTTGCCTTCCACACCTAGATTATGTTCTGCGTTGTTCAATCTAGTGGATACTGAACATTCTCGCGGAAGATAGGGACCGGCCGTCGAAGGGGATTCTCACCGGGACCCTTTGGTTTATTCTGGGAAGAGCGAAACACCATGATTTTCCAATGCCGACCACCGAGTTCAATCGAAATCATACACGCGGCAATTACAGAGATTAAACTCTCCGAAAGATGGAACCCAGAAGCAAGAAATCTAAGAAAAGATGAAACCGAGCTACTTGAGCAATGGGTTCCACCTGAGTAGGGAGAGTTGATACAACGGGGATGGATCATAGTCCTGCGACTCACTTGAGGTATCTGCAGCCGGAATCTATAGGAGCTCTGAAAGTGTTGCCACCGACGGCTTTGCCGTGCAAGACCCACGCCTATTCAGCCCTTGTGATCGAAGACCTAGCTCTCCATGCGGTTTTGTCAAGGCTTGCGGAGACACGGAGAGTGAAGACTTCGATTGATCAGAGAGTGAAGGTGAAAGTAGTCCCGGACAGCTTATCAATCCAAGTGAGACACCCCTGTCCCGCCCGCAATTGATTTGCTAGATCATTCAAATGATCGTGCGCCAAAAATCTAGATGCTTTGACACTTGTGTTGAAGAAGCAATCTGGACATTAGCTCAACGAAGTGATTTTGGCTCACCTCAAGCTATCCTCCTTTTCTTTTGGTCCATCTTTAAGGGAATAAAAAAAAATTGGTGCGAAGAGCATCTGAAGTTGCGTTTTTACGGCGAAGTCGGCATGCTCCCCATAGGGGACTAAGACCAGTAAAAGTCCAGATATCCAGCAAATGTAACTGTCGCTGGTCCGATCGGAAGCTGAGGCGGCAGATATTAGGAAAGCTTAAAATACCATGTCGACCACGTCCTATGGTCAAGAAAAATAAGTCATGCTCAGGTGGATAATCAGCAAAAAAAAGTTGCTGTGCCGATAAGCGCTTCTCATAGTTCAGTACTCTATTGGCACCAAGGCAAAACACTGAAGAACGGAAGTGAGCAAAGGCAGACTTTCCATTAGGATGGCAGATATTAAAATCACAAGCTATTCACAAAGTCCATGGCTTCCTTGTGGAAGCTCGACATGTCGACATCTAATCAACCATTGTGGACCACCAGCTGATTCTTGGCATATCGATGATCAGCCAATTCCTTGGCCAGCTGAGACTTCCTAGGAGTCAGCATCTTGAGTGTATCACGGTCACAATCGAACGTCCTGTGTACTTTGGATATCTCACTGGCCACAAGTCCGCGACGATGACGAACATCAGACGTTTCTCTAGCTCAGCTTCCTCAGTGTCAAGATTAACTTGTTCATCGATCAGAGTTTGTAAGGTTTTTACATTTCCCTGCAATGATTGTTCAAGTTCCATAATGGAAGCATGAGAGTGTAGGCATTTCTCTTATAAGGCCGTCAGAGCGGTGATCTTTTCCTCGTCGTACCAGTAAGTCTTCGTACCACCAAGGAATTGCTCCAAGAAGATTTTGCAACGTTCCTTGAACTGGGGAGACTTGGAAAATTGCATGTCATCATTGTATAGCTCTTCCAGCAAAATTTTGACCTTATCAGCAGTGAAAGGATTAGCGGCAAGAGATGAATAGCCTCCTACGGACAGCTCAAACAATTCAGCCCATTTGCGCTTAATCGCTTGGATAGGTGCAGATGAAGAGGAAGATGAGAAGGTGTCACAACTGGCACCTTCAAGATGAGGAACCTTCGAGAGTTCTTCATGAACGAGCCTGCCGCTGAAGCTTGAACTGACAAAATTTTCGTTGGTTTGACTAGATGGAGGAAGCAAGCAGAGGAACAGAGGGAGAGCGGATCAACAAAGCGTGACCAAGAGCATCAGTGACCCCTTCCAGCTGGTTTTGATTGTTCATCTCAACTGTGGCAAATGTGATTGTCTGTTGGGGATCTGTCGAACCAACGCAAACCAATACTGATGATGTTAAGCGGTAGTTGATCCGTGCATCAACTAACAAGACTGTATTGAGATACATGGAACTCACCATGTCCAGCCCCCTCGAAGGAAGAAGAGCGAAGACTGCATTCTGTCTTGGGAATAAGAGGCGTGGCTCTCGCTTCAGGCGACTCATCAGTAAGCTCAGGACCCTCGTCAGCACTGAAAGAGGGATTTGAAGTGGCATCAGTGGCAGTATTTTCAATCTCTTTGACATTGTCACTGATGCTAGTCGAGGCAAATACCACCCTTCTCTTTTTCCCAGAAAGAGGAACTTCTTCCATTTCTTCTGCCATAGTGTTTCGGATCCCAGTCGACGGATTCTTTCTCGTCCGCAAAGGAGTGATTGGTTGGGAAACTGCTGTAATATGAAGCAAGGTAAGTGAAACAAGGAATACAGATTGGTGGAAGCATAAAGCAGAGCCGTTTCCTTTTCCTTTCCTGGCCCTACTTTTCTTCTTCCGAGAGCATGTTCGAGGAGATTGAACTTAAGCAGTGAACATTGGCAGGCTGTCCGATGATCCTTCGTTTTCCTCAATCATCAACAGTTTAGGTTCAGCAGATAGCTGCCTACAGAGCTCATCTTGCTCTCCTTGTCCAACCGATTTCCCTTTCATGCGAGAAGCAAACTGTTCTATCCCTTTGAGATCAGACCCGGTGTTTCTAAAATACCGAAGGTAATAACGTCCCCACCACTGATTATAGTCAGGAGTGGATTTTGGATCTGGACGGAATACATCGACAGAAAATCGGGCGTGCATAGTTCTAGTAATCTCAGAGCAGCGGCTGAAAGGACCGTTTTCAGTCCATTTATACTTGTTCTTCTGTCTGAAAGGAAACTCCAGGGAATAATAGATCGGCATGGGTATGCCTGGAGCCAATCCAAATTGTCTAGCACAATAATGCGGGGAATATATTTCGAACCCATGGTAGAAAGTTCCCTTTTTGAACAATCTCAACGGAAGATCAACTGGAGTAAGTACCTTAACCCAGAAATCATCGAATTCTTCCTGAGAAGGAAATCGATACAGATAAGAGAAGCTTTCGGACTTAAAGGGACAAAAGTTGAACTTGTCTCGGTCAAAGTCGAAGAGAATGCGAAGAAAATACGTCAAAGGGGAAGCGCCCTCTGGAATCAGTAAGGGAAGACGACTAAGTAATTGACATCCTATGGATTCAGGGAGGTGGGGTTGTGTGCTTAAGTCATATATGTGGGCGAGTCGTGATTTTGATTCGAGAACAGAAAAGGAAAGTGGAGGGCAATCCAAGCCTGAAGAAGCCAAAAGGAGCCAGAGAAGGTACCGGATTCTTTTCCACGCATAGCCAAAGAGGCGTGCGTGATACCCCTGTACAATGCAGCAAGTATTAGCGGGCCTAACGCGATCGACACGCCTTCTGCCAAGCTCGATGCGATGCCAAGGAGATCCTTAGAGACCCGAAGCGTAGGATGGAAAAAGACATGCTTGGAGAGCCAATAAAGCAGGAAAGCAGCATGCTCGTCACCGTCGACTTGTCCAGTTGGTCGACGGAAACTGTTCATGAAGCTCCCGTAAGCAAGGACATTGTCATTGACGGACTTGAAGAATCTGGGGGCGCCAATGTCCTCCACCGCCACGCCAGTGGGCATGAAACCAGCTATGACATGTACATCCAGAAAAGTAGTCGACATTGGTCCCCCGGGGAAGAAGAAGCAATTAGTCGACGGAGACCAGAAGCAGGTAACAGAACCCAGAAGGCCCAAGTTCAGATTCCAGTCGACGCAGCTAAACTGAAGCGCCCTGTCGATGCCGGCCTTCTTCCAGAGAGAAAAAATCCGATCTTGAGTCGCCATTCTCAGGTACCATCGGTAGAACTCGGGGTCGAAGGGGGGAATTGAAGAAAATAAACTTCTTTTTTATTCAATAAATATTTTTTCTTTACATTTGTAATACTTAACCTTGTCATATATATAGGATAACCGGTAACCTAATGAGAAAATACACAATAGGAAAGATTATATATTAGGAATAAATATATACAATAAAAGTTCCTAACAAATAGTCTAAACTAGCTCACGACCACACTCCCCCTTAAGTGGGTGCAAAGATGTATTTGATACCCAACTTGATAAATGAGCTATGAAACTCTCTATTTGACACAGTTTTTATCAATATATCAACTAACTGATCTTCAGACTTCACAAATGGTAACTGGATCAATTTTGCATCCAAATTCTCTTTGATAAAATGTCTGTCAATATCCACATGTTTGATTCTATCATGCTGAATTGGATTATGAGCAATGTTTATGACTGCTTTATTATCACAAAATAATTTGATTTCTAAACCTAGTGGATACCCGAGCTCGGTTAGCAGCTTTCGAAGCCATAGAAGTTCGCATAACCCATTTGTTACACCTCTAAATTCAGCTTCTGCACTAGACCTAGCTACAAACTTTTGTTTCTTACTTCTCCATGTAACAAGGTTGCCTCCCACAAATGTAAGATACCCTGATGTAGACCTCCTGTCTGTCACACTTCCAATCCAATCTGCATTTTTGTAACCCTTTACTCCAAGGTGGTCATTTTTTGTAAATAGCAGGAAAGGGGCTGACTTCAAATATCGAATGATGTGCAACACAACACTCATATGGTTCTCACTAGGTGCATGCATGAACTAACTCACCACACTTACTGCATGAGCAATATCAGGATGTGTGTGTGATAAGTAAATCAATCGGCCTATTAACATTTGGTATTTTTCTTTATTAGTAGGCGTATGATTAAAGTACTCTCCAAGCTTATAGTTTTTTACCATAGAAGTGTCTGCAGGCTTGCAATCTAGCATGCCAACTTTGGTCAAAAAATCAAGAACATAATTCCGCTGAGACAAGTAAATCCCTTCCTTCGACCTAGCAACCTCAATTCTTAATAAATATTTCAAACCTCCAAGTTCTTCATCTCAAACTCCCTAGATTATAATTCTTGTAATCTCATAATCTCGACACTATCATTGCCTGTAATAATCATATCGTCTACATATATGATAAGAGCTGTTATTCTTCCTTGAGTACATTTTAAGAACAAAGTATGATTTGAATTACTTTGGGAGTATCCATACCTTTTCATAACTGAGCTAAAGTGACCAAACCATGCACGAGGGGACTGTTTCAACCCATACAATGATCTTTCCAGCTTACAAATCATGTTCGGTTGATCTGCGCATCTGTATCTAGGTGGAAGCTCCATATAGATCTCCTTCTCTAAATCTTCATGAAGAAATGCATTCTTCACGTCAAATTGAAGTAAAGGCCAGTTCAAGTTTGCAGCTAGAGATAACAATACTCTTATCATGTCTAACTTTGTAACTGGAGATAATGTTTCCTGATAATCCACCCCATAAGTCTATATATACCCTTTAACTACCAGTCGAGCCTTATACCTCTCAATAGTGCCGTTTGCTTTATGTTTGACTGTAAACACCCACTTACATCCAACCGGCTTATTATCCTCTGGTGATTCCACAAGTTTCTAGGTTCGATTTTTCTCCAATGCCTCCATCTCTGCTTCCATTGCTTGAAGCCATTTCGGATCTTTCATGGATTTTTCAACCTTGTTTGGAACTTGAACTGAGGAAGCCATAGACACGAAGGCTTGTAGTGGTGTGGACAACCTCTTGGCAAACACATAATCTGCAATAGAATATCAAGATCGGCGATCCTCTACATCTGGAGAATATCGATTCGGTGGTTTACCCCTATTATGCCTATCAGGCAGCTTATAACCAGTAAGCACATCAGTATCTTCAAACGAATCAAGCACAGTAGAAGTACTTATCTTGGGTACATTCTCAAGGGCTTGGAGTGGTACTAAAGAGGACGAAGACGGCGAAGATAAGAAGAGCTGTTGCTGCTGTGTATCTATTGACATATGCTCGGTTGCTAATGCTTCTATGCCGCTCGGTCGTGCGCTTATCTCACGGCCGTGAGGCAATAGCTCAAAATCTTCAACCTCAGAATTGCGCGGCTGTGCACACCCATCCGTCGCTTCTGTAGTCTCAACCTCCCATGCACACCCATCCGTCACTCCTGCAATACCAACCTCCCACCAATGTCTGGTTTTACATTTAGTCTCCCCCTGAACAGGATACTGGGGGGAAGGAAAATAGGGCTCCATCTCTGTAAATGTTACATTCATGGTGACATACGTGCGCTTTCCGGTAAGATCATAGCACCGATACACTTTCTGAGGAGGGCCAAAGCCAAGAAACACACACTTATTGCACAAGGGTCAAGTTTCGTCCGCTGATTTTTGTGAAGATGGACACAAGCGACACACCCAAATACCTTAGGAGGTAATATAAGAACCGAAGAAAGAGACACATGGGCGGCAAGTAGTTGCAGTGGCGTCCGATAGCGTAGAATGCAGGAAGGCATTCGATTCAACAAATAAGCAGCTGTAACTACGGCGGAATCCCAAAAACGATGAGGAACATGGCTACCCTCCAACAGTGCTTGAGTGGTTTCAAGTAGATGGTGATTCTTGCGCTCAGCAACACCAAATTATTAAAGAGTCTGAGGGCAAGAAGTTTCATGTATCATACCATGTTCCTGAAAATAAGCTGTAATAGGTTTACTTAAGTATTCGCCACCATTATCAGACTGGAGAACTTGAAGTTTGGCCCCAAACTGAGTATGAATCATACGGTGGAAAGTCCAAAAGATAGCTTGAGTCTCATTCTTATATTTCATCAAATATAGCCAAGTCATACGTGTGCAATCGTCATCAAAGACGATAAACCATCAAAACCCAAATACAATAGTAATAGGAGACACACCCCATACATCAGAATGAATTAAGGAAAAAGGAGTAGAATTGATATTCAAACTGGGAGGAAAACAGGTGCAATGGCTCTTTGCCAAAATACAAGTATCACACTGAAAACTAGAGTTCGATAGACTATGAAATAACTTGAGAAACAAATGCCGTAAATACCCAAAAGATGGGTGACCTAAACGACGATGTTATAACTAAAGTTCCTTCTCTTGAGCTAACTGTCCACGAGAATGATAGGTCCGTCCAGAAGTAATGTCATCCACAAAATACAACCCATCCCTCTTAGTACCACGCCTAATAATCTCCTTGGTGAGAATGTCTTGAAATAGACAAAAATCAGGGTACATAAGTACAACACAGTTTAACTCGCTGGTAAGCTGTCCAACTAATAACAAACGACTAGACAATGTAGGAACAAGTAAAATATGAGATAGAGAGAGAGAGAAGGCGTGATAGGCACACGGCCCGCAGCCATCATAGAAAAGTTATGCCCGTTGGCTTTATAAATATGATCTCAACGTGGTATAGTCGATGTAAGAAGGTCACCAGATTCTGGAGTCATATGATCAGTAGCGCCAGAATCGATTATCCACCCATGATGACCATCACCATGTCCATCAGTAAAGACAAACCCACAATTACCTTCAGGAGATTCAACATTAGTAAATTCAGGCTCCGTAGGAATTAATGACAAGCTGCTAGTCACCAGGGAGCCTTACCCTCCATTCCGCCCCTTCTGTGAGCCCAGTTTCTTCTTCTTGGCCTGAAAATCATTCCACCAATCTGGATAACCATGTAGTTTAAAACAAGATGCTGCTGTATGTTTAGGATTCCCACAGTGAGAGCACCCCTCAGATTGAATTTGCATACCAGGTCTAGGACGAGCTCCCAAGGTAGAAGGCTCTAATTGGAGGTGCGAATCACCTTTGCCCCGCTGTGACATCATGGTGGAACCAGATGCGACCCCGACGGGAGTGGATAGCATGACAGATTGGCGCATATCCTCTCGCCTGACCCGGGCATAAGCTTGCTCAATAGTGGGGAATGGATCCATCTTCAGAACATCAGCACGAACATTGTCCAGGCGATCATCGAGACCGTCCAAAAAGGTATAAACTCGATCTTCATGGAAAATAGCATTGTACCTTTGAATATCGACTAGAAATTGCATAGGATTAGGACGTTAGAAATCAATTTCACGCCAAATCCCTTGAAGATCATTGTTATATTTCTCGATGGGTCCACCGCCTTGCTTCAATGGAGAAACTTGCCTCTTAAGATCATAGATTTGAGAAGTGTCAAATCCATCAAAAAAAGTCGTTGTCACAGCATCCCATACGACTTTGGCAGTAGGAAACAGAATAAAGTTTGGTATTAAGGTTGGGTCCATAGAATTGATAAGCCAACCTTTCACCGTTGAATCATCGGTCTTCCATTGTCGAAAAAATGGATCAATCGGAAGGGGCTCAAGAGAACCACCATTCACATAGGCCAGTTTGTCTTTGCCCGAGACATACATCTCAACAACCTGGGACCATACGCCATAATTTTTTCCATCAAGTTTGACAGCAATTGGTGCAGTAGGAGGTTCAACACCCGGCGGCGCAGCCTGCTGGGTCAAGAGCTGCTTCATCGCAGCAGTCAGGTCTGCCAGAATGGTAATAGCAGAAGCACTAGCATTCGCTTGGTCAGTTGCAACAATTGGCTAATCGTCGGCCATGAGATCAAGTCCGCAGAATGAATTGCTCGGATAGGATGAAGTCGATTGACGTGAGACAACAGCGCCGTGACGAGAACGACCTCGATGATTGACGTACAATACCTTAACAATCAAACCCTAGAGCTCTGATACCATAAAGAAAATAAAACTCTTATTTTTTATTGAATAAAAGAAAATTATTTTTTTATTTAATGAATATTTTTTCTGTACATTTATAATAATTAATCCTGTCATATATATATATATATATATATATATATATGGGATAACAGGTAAATTAATGAGAATATACACAATATGAATTATTTCATATTATGAAGAAATATATACAATAAAATTTATTAACAAATAAGCTAAACTAGCTCACGACCACAGTAATTCCCTGAACCATGGACGGTCCAGACATCCAAAACAGAGCGAAGTTGGAAAGGCAGGCATTCTTCGCACGAGCGAGGGAAACAACGAGCGAACACTGTCGGAATCTGCCGAGAGGATTGTCTGAAGCAAGGCCCCGAGACAAGACGAGAGCCGTCCCCGCCAATGCCGTTCAGGATGTCGAGGCATAAATTTTCACCGTGTTCGCCTTTTCGCAGCTGGTCGAAGAGAGCGATGTAAGTTGCAGCTGTGAAGTCGGAAGACTTGGGTTCCATTCGGGCGACCCGCAGGCTGAGGACGAAGTCTCGAGGCCTAGGGTTTAAGATGCGTTATGGACAGAAGGGAAGATAAAAATTGAATTTTGGCTGATTCGACGTTTCTTCGAGCGACCGGATCAGGGTAACGTGTCGCGTCACTACAACAAGATGAACGGGAGCAGCTGTTGGAAGTCTAGCCAGCGGACTGCTCCGTGCTGTGCTTTCTCTCTTCCTCTGTCTTCGCGCTGTCAGTCTCTCTCCCCTTTGCTCTCGTCTCCCGCGCTCCTCTTCGCCTGCTTGTTCTTCTTCTCTCTGGCCCCTTCCCTCGGGAGAAGAGATAGAGAGAGAAAGGAAAAAAAGCAAGACACAGAGAAGAGAGGAGACAGGCAAAGAAACGAAAGTTGCTCACTATGTTGCCTGCCTCGCGAGGAAAATCGATGCGGCTCTATGGCAATGGCCTCGGCGGCAGTGGGAGTCGGAGAAAAATTGGTGCGGCTTTATGGCTAGGGACTCGGCGGCAAAGGCAGGGCGTGGGCCGCAGTGGTGGTCGAGCAGCGCCGCATCGAAAGAGAGGCGGCTGAAGCTACTGCTGCTGCCCCGGTAGCTGCTGCTCATCGAGCTGGCATGGCTAGAATTGAAAGCGTTGACACTGCTGAGTTTCCATTTGAGTCACTGCGGTGTTCGATCATCCTCTGAAGAGAGGAAAGCCCAAGCCTGACGTGCTCTCATGAACAAGGTTCTCTCGCTAGAAGAGGAGGCAAAATATGAGACGCGGAATTTGAAACAAACAAGGAAAAACAGAAACGAAAAAAAATTAAAATCAAAATTGAACTGAAAACTGGACGGTTCGGTTTGGTTCGGTCCATGACGAGATTTGGTTTAGTGAGCATATTTCCTAATAGTTCAATTTAGTTTTTTAAAAAATCGAATTGAATGGAATTATTGCCACCTTAACTAATTAGCACCTAGTGAGGGCTTGCAGTCAAGAAAAACTAAAAAGGAAAAATAATAGAAAAATGCAAAAATAAATAAATAAGTAAAATTTACGCTAATGCGGGCAGTGTCATGTAAGATAATTGATGGATAGCAGACGTACATGTCGTCGAATTTAGGTCAAAATTGATTGAATTCAAATATAAAAAGTTCATAGTAGAATTAGCACAAAAAATAGATTTGTGACTGAATTTTTTAAAAATATATTTAGAACTTGATATAATTGAGATAAGTTTAGAGCCCACTCAAAACTCAAGTGACCTTTATTCTTGGAGGAACTTTGTTATGCAATTTTCCCGTTAACAACAGCTCCTATACGGTTATGATAGGACGCTATAAATACCAAGTTCCCATCAATTGGAGACGCCCCAGCACAAATCAGCAAATTATTTTCTTAGCCATCCTTATTTTCCTGCAATTTACTCGTTGTTGCTCTGACTATTACATTGTCGGTTAAATTCCGACCTCGCATCTCCGTCCTTACGAGCTTTGTTATCTATTAAATTCCGACGCAGTAATTTCTTGTCCTGTCCGGAGTTATCTCAGGACGTATCTCTCATCTTTAAAACCAAAGAACGACTTTCAATATAAGTCAATTCCGGGGAAACAGTCTTTCATTGAGTGTATGTTTTAGGAAGTCCACAGTTTTGGAATGCGTGGAAACTCTAATTGGGTCATCAAAGGTTACAGTTACGACAACAAAAAGTATGAAAAGACTTGGAAGGTGTTATTTCTGTTTTTTTTTTTTTTTACTAAAAGTAAATTTTTTTTCCCGAGAAAGCTAAGGGTGCACATGGAAGTAAATTTTTACTTCATAAATGCTTTTGGAGCAAAAATTCGTTTGGTAATGTAACTTCTGAAGTAAAAATCGGTTTTATAAAAAAATTTACTTCGAAAATAAATTTATACTTGAATTTTCACTTATGAAGTTGTTTTTCCCTCAATTTGAGAAGTAAAAAAAATTACTTCTCAACTCAAGAAATACTTATGTGACAAAAAAAAAAAACGCAAGTACTTATCGTGTCCCCCTCTTTTCGATCACTCCCGCCTCTACTGACCTCCGCCATCACCCACAGCTGACCATTGCCCACCATTACTCGCGACCATCGCCTCTCGCCATCGTCGCCCATCGTCGACCATTGCCGACCTCCATGAATCGCTAACATCGCTTGCTACCGCAATGGTCACAACTGCCATCGCAACACCGCTGCCACCCGACAACCACTGCCCACCACCGCTAGCCGCCTTAACGCCGGTCGCAGCCACCACCGCTAAACATTGCCACTCAAAGACCACTGCCCACCACCGACTGCCGCCAACCGTTGACCACCATGTCGCTTGCCACCGTAGTCTTTCGCCAACTACCAAAGTAAAAAATAAATAATAATTATTTATTTTCAAAAAGTAAATAATATTTTTTTAATAGTGAAAAATTATTTTTTAAAGAAATATAAAAATTTAAAAAAATGAAGTAGAAATTTTTCAGCGACAATAATTTTTATAGAAGATTTATTAATGATATTTCAAAAGTAAAAATTGTCAACCGTTATAAAATAAATCCATGTTATTAGAAATCAACTTCTGGAATAGAACTTTTTACTAGAAGTAGAAAAATCAACTTGCGATCAGAAATTGATTTCTAAAACAGAAGTGCTGTCATGTGCGTGGTAACTGATATATCTTTGTAATGTCAAATTTGGTCTAATATTGTTGATGAGACTTTTTTGCTCCAATTCCTAAGTTATGACCAAACATTTTTCCTATTAAAATTTATTCTATAGTATTCCATTCCAAAAATAAAAGTTTGGAATCAAATGTAAACATGCTTATCTTCAGGTCATATCTGAATATTAACTAAAAAAAAATGGTAGAGAAAATGGGAACTTCATGTTGCTTTACTTCTCGATGAAGAAATAATGAATATCAATCTTAGATTTAATCTCATATCAAATACATCTAAACTATATGAAATGCTCAAAGTTTCCTCTGAAATAATGTGATGTGAGACTGAGTTTTAATGTGAAGAAAGTGTAATTGGAGTTTTGAGTTTCAACCCCCATTTTGCAATAAAAAAATGCAAAAAGTTAAAACGAAAGTACAATTAAGCAATCTTTAACTATAGAAACCTGTAAATTTATTTTTAAAAAAAATCCCACAAGGTCAAGATTTGTTAGATCGAAATTCAATTTGTCATAGGCTGTCATAAATAAAAGGTTCTAATCCTATACGTATCCTTTTCTAGTTTGAAAGATGAGACCATGAATAAAAATTAGTAACTTTCTTCAGGCAAGTGACAAGAGGATGTCGGATAATATAATGTATTGTTGGAAGTAATTGTGGTATTTATATTGATAAAATTGACAAGAGATATGGAAGAAATAAATTTATTTGTCATGATTAAATATGATAAAAGAGAAATAATAAATTAAATAAGAGTGGTTATTTCGGTCAGCTAATTTAAAAAAAATGTCTTATTCAAAATGCGGGCATCCTCACCCAAAAGGGGGAAAAAAAGGCAATATAATGCCTTGTTAAACTTGTGGAGCATTCAAGAAGTTGCATTGTTCTTTCATGTTTGTGTATAATTTAAGACGTCACAATTTTGCTTAAAACAGGGTTAAGTCTAGCCCCATATTTTCTTCAGACTTTCTCTTAGACTCTAATTAAGATAAATCGAAATGTGACTTTATTAATGTGAATTTGGAAAATAAAGAGTTAAGATCAACAGCTTAATTTTCTTTATTGGCTAAGCCATCATTAATGTCATTGGCTTGAAATTTTGTCCTGAAGGGTTGCCGGGGAAAATTGTGCCTGGTGCGATGAAAGCCATTGAAATATCTCGACAAAATTTTCCCTCCTCTACTCCGTACCTACTAACTAGAATCGCGATATTCCCCCACAATGATGGAAATTCGATTTAATGGCGGATGTTAATTGTTGAAGATTTGACACGAATGATACCTTGTGGTTTGAATATGTGCAAGCGCATGTGATAGATTAGAGTGCATCAAATTGGTGGGCCAGTTCGAGTTTGGGTTAGGCCTAATATGATCCAACTTATAGTAAACCGATTAACCTGTTTTGATTCATATTCAATTACCCGCAATCGACTTGACTCGACTCGACCGGCAATCGATCCATACTCGACTAACCCATTTTGATCCATATTATCAAATCACAATAATATTTTAAGAAAATAATATCAATAAAATACTTTCGTGCAATAAAAAATCTAGTGAAAATTTTTCCTATTTTTCAATTTTTTTAGAATTTTCTAATTTTTTTGAATTTTTGATTTTTTTAAAATATTAACTATTCAAAAATATTTTTATTGTAAAATAATCTTTTAATTTTTAAAAAAATTATTCTTATGTTATTTTATTTTTATTTTTCTTTGGCAACCGGCGGTGGATATCAATGAGTTAATACAACCCATTTATATCAAATATGTGTCAAAAGGTCATTGGACCTATCTCAAAAATAGGTCACTGACAAAAAAAATGCTTAAAAATTATCTAAAATTATAAAATAATATTAAAAAATTATCCAAGTTAGCGTTTGTCGTGCTATGTAGGACAATCAATGTCCACGTCAGCCATTTTCGATCAAAATTAGTCGGATTAACTCAATTAGTATAAATTCAAAAGATTTAAGATCAAATTGACATCAATGCAAAAAATTTAGAATTAAATTAGCACCAATAAAAAGGTTTAAGACTTAATTGACACAAATGCAAAAGGTATATGATTGAATTGACACTAGTACAATAAGTTTATGACCTTTTTGACATTTATCCCGGCCCATATTGATGGCTCTAGTCATAGTTGATGAAGGGAAGAACAAGGAACAAGGTATATAAATGAGTATTCAAGGGATAGTAGACTTTGGGATACGGACTAATTTTACAGTTTTTGGTATGGAGGAGTATTGACACCAAAATTTTGACTAATTACTTTATCATTTATTGCATTGAAAATTAGGGATCAATCTCGATCCGTAAACAAAAAATATCATTTAACTACATATGGATTTTGGAGCATTTTGCATAGACAAACTCAAAAGAAAATTGCATATAAATTAGACCGGCGATGAATGAATTTAGGGATATTTACATAAATGGTTCCCGAACTTTGGTAGAATATGCAATCTGGTAGTCCCCGAACTTTGATAGAATGTGTAATTTGATTCTTAAACTTTTGACTTGTTTAATTTAATCCCTAAACTTTTAGTGCATTTTCAATTTAGTTCCTAAATTATAGAAAAATATTCAATATAGTCATTTTGTTAATTTAAGATCAGGGATAACGTTAAATATTTTCATATAGTCTAGAGACTAAATTGAATATTTATTAAAAGTTCAGAGACTGAATGAACAAGTCAAAATTTTATGGATCAAATTACATATTATACCGAAGTTCAAGAATTAAATTGAACAAATTAAAAGTTCAGAGATCAAATTACCCAATTTGTCAAAGTTTAGGGATTATTTATATCATTTTGCCATGAATTTAATTTGCACTAACCCCATTGAGACAGCAAAATTCTGCCAAGCCCATCGCACTGTACAAATTATATCCTGCTCTCCAGGTCTCCTCTGGTGTTCTTGCGAGCGTCTCTACAAGCCTATGTCCCTTGACGGTGTTAGTTTTTCCCTGTTCGTTGCTCCTCAAGTTCGTTTCGCTGGTGTCCATCGACCTCCCTAGTCACGGCGAAACAGCCTAGACGCCCCTCACCCTGCCGCGAGTGCCGAGAGCCGCCGCCGCCGCCGCCGCCGAAGCCACAAGCTGTCCGCCAGTCTGGCTTGGAAGCAAAATCTCTTGAATGGGTAATTCTCCGAACAGAATGACCGTGATGGTACTCGTGATTATAAACATATTGCCCCGCGGTCTCGCGTCTGACCTTTTACGTGCAGCAAAATCAACTTCAGAGCAAGTCTATGCGTCAGATTTAAGAAAACATAGTAAAAACCCTCCTAAAACCAGCATCTCTAGGACCCGCATTCATTGCTTTGCTAGGAGTCGAAAGAATCTCATCGTATCACGCATGGAAAGTCTCCAGAAAAGCGCGCGTTGTCCGATCATTTTACCTTGTTTGAGCTGAGTGCCATGGAGACATCCATGCATAAGCCCTAGCCACCAAATTGTGACCTGAACATATATCAGAGTTAAATTAGGAAACTCCATCATGCTGACTAGCTCATATGTAGGAAGATCCGCAAGAAAGTTCTAATCTCTGGCCTGCTGTTTTTGAGTTGATCTTTTCCGTACTTGAACGTCCTGGCCTAGTTGGATAAGAACGGAAGGGGGGAAAACGAAGGCTGCTCTTCCAATCAGAACGAGTCCCGACAATATCGAGCTGACCTCGATTGATTTTCCAGGACTGAGAAGGAAAGAAGGAAGGAAGAAAAACAAGACGTTAGGAATATGGAGATACAATTCCCGTTGTTCAACCTCGCCTCGCAAATTTAGAATGTGACAGACTTATGATTACCATTGCTGGCAACTCCCGACTTCCCGATAACTAACGCATCTTTTTCTAACGTGAAGGAAGATGAAGATCTCGGCAACGAATGACAAAGTGGCAGAAACGTGCCCGTATGCATTGGCAAGAAGATAAGAAAAGAGGTGAAGAAAGAATTATCAACGAGCATAAAAGTACTAAAGATTATCTTACTTCAGCCAACATTTATGACAAGGTATGCCTTCAATAACGTCACCGCAACCTCGTTCATCAACCTCGCGATGTGTAGTGTGCCTGTAATCGTGACGTTGGAAATTATAAGAGCACAAGAAGGAAAGGACCCAAAATGAAACGTGAAACTCAACAGTAACTGTTAGCTGGTAGTTTCATTTGTCAACTAGCCAAAGTAGAGTTTCCTAGTAATGTAAGGGCCAAGCAGCCCAGCCTTCAGGAATGAACCAAACATGTCAAAAACAGATCAAGAACGGCGCCTTAAGATGGGAGGGAAGGAGGAGGGAGTCTCACCAGAAATCCGAGCATCGTGCACGAGACAAACAAGTATAAGAAGTTGCCTATAAACTCAGAGCATGTAAACATCTACATCAGAATACAGAATGGAAATTTATGCCTTCAACCGACAACTTACCCGAATCCTAGAAGTTGTGAATGGCGGGTCGGGTGTGATCGATCTCAATTCATTCCAATCAAACATATGATCTTCCAGAATATTGCTTCTAATTCATCTCCAACACTTGGAGGGAGGGAGGCCATCCTCTGCCAAGTATCTAACTTCGGGCAATCTGCAAACAGTAACTGTTTGAGAGAGGAGAGATTGTTCTAAAAACCGCACGATAGTCTTTCCGAGTTCCTCATTTTCGTTCAGGTTAGAGAGGAGGAAACAGAAGACTCCACGCATCCTCGTCCTCCGAAGGAAACCGCACCTTCTCTCCTGTCGCCTCTGATGCTGCCATCAATTTCCAGATGCTCGGATGGATATCAGCATGTGTAAGCCCCCATCCCCTTGCTGGCTGCTTCAGATTCTGGCACCCTGACATTCTACGCTCCCGCAAATTCGGAGGCAAACCTCCTATGGGGAAGCATTTGATTTTTTTGGCACCTCCTAATCTTTAGCGTCAGGAGGGATGGAGGATGATGACACTGATTTATTAGAGACTTTATCTTCGGACAATCAATAAGAGAGAGATATCACGACGATGGTCATTGCAATATGCCATGGAAACTCAATTTAATGGCGCAGTGCGCATTTGCAACGATGCCGAAAGGCGACGCTGGCCTGGCGGACGTTAATGCACACAAACAGTGACAGCTTCAAAAGCTCACGGTTGGAAAGGAATCAGTCGCAGTTGGTGAAGCAATGAATTGCAGACATATGGTTATCATCAAGTGAGGAGGAGATTACAAAAACCATCACTCGCTTAATACATGCCCATGACAAACAAAGAAACCTCAAGAAAGAAAAACAAGGGGAAGAAATCAGATCTCTCTATCACAAAAATGCAAAGAAGCTGCGTCGAATAAAATGCCGCTGCTCTCCGTATACGCCATCAATCTTGTCAAAGCCGTCAAAACTTCACACTCGACAAAAACCTGTGTATCAATGTGTCCTATTTACAAAATCATTAGTTCTTGATCTCATCTTTGGCTTTCGTTAGAGCCACTGATGAGCCACTGATGATCGTCTTCATCGGTGGGCGAGCATGGAATGAAAGGCACAAAACCTCGGCCGCCAAACACAGGCCTCATGAAGGCATTGTCGAATCTTCGCCAGTAATGGTGCACCGTGTGAGTAGGCGTGCTCAAGAGCTTGTGCAAACTGCTTGGTCGGAGTATGCTTTTGCCGTTCTGGTGAGACTCCAAGTCGTGTCCATTGCTGAGCAGGGGCTGAGTGAAGGATTTGGGACTTGATGGCTCGGAAGATGTCGTGCTGGCAAAGTATTTGGTCGAAGGAAGCAAGATTCTCACTAGAGGCTTTGTCAACAGTCCAAACACCTGTATCAATGAACGATATCCTGAGGCACAAGCTACATCTTACGCCACCAATTAGACTTGGCACATTCAATGCCATCTTACCACAGTGCTAAACAGAACGACCGTGATGGTACTCGTGATCATAAACGCATTTCCCTGCAACTTTGCGTCGGACCGAGTAAACTGCACGCAATTAAAATAAACTTCTGAGCAAGCATATGTCAGATTAAGATGAGTAAACATAATAAAACCTCTTCAAATAGGCATCTCGGGCAACCACATTCATCTTATTGCTGGAATAGAAAGAATCTCACGGTATCGCATGTTGAAAGTCTTCCAAAAAGGCGCAGTATCCGATCATTTTACCTGGTTATAAGTGAGTGCCATGGAGACAGCGCCACGCATAAGCCCTGCCCACCAAATTGTGACCTGAACATATCAGAGTTAAATTAGGATACTCCATTATGTTGACCATCTCATATGCGGGAAAATCTGCAAGAACATTCTGATCCCCAACCTGCTGCTTTAAATCGATCTTCTCGCACTTAGACTTCTTAGTCAAGTTGGATAAGAATGATAGGGGAAAAACGAAGGCTGCTCTTCCTATCAGAACGAGTCCCAACAATATTGAGCTGACCTTGATCGATTTTCCAGGACTGAGTGAACGAAGAAGAAGAACGAAACATTAGAAAAATGGAAATGTGATTCCCCCTATTCAACATCGCCTAGCGAAGGTAGAATGTAACAGAGAGTTGTCATTACCTATTGCTGACAACTCCCCACTTCTCGATATCTAATGCATCCATTCCAACATAAAGGAAGATGAAGATCTCGGCAACAAACGACAAAGTGGCAAAAACATGCCTGCAATCATTGGCAGGTAGATGTGAACATTAGCGGCATGAGAATACCAGGAATTATGTCCAAGGAAAAGATTGAAAGTGGGTAGATTTGACATACTTAGTGGTCACTCTTGAACTCTCTGTCACGTTATGCCATGTATAGTGCGACATGACAATTCCACAGAAGAACACAGTGAGGATGGCGCTTAAGTAAAACAACTGCCAAAACAATATACTCTTTAACGTGACGAATTCACAAAGAGGCGAAGAAAGAATTATTAGCAAAGAACAGTTCTACGACTATGCAAGTACTAAAGATTATCTTACTTCAGCCAACATATATGACAAATATGCCATGAGTATCATCAGCGCAACCTCGCGATCTGTAGAGTGCCTGCAATTGTAATGTTAGAAGCTATGAGAGCACACAAAAAAAAGTACCCAAAATAAAAGCGAGCACTGAACAGATATTGTTAACCGGTAATTCATTTTATAGACAATTAAACCAGATATCGGTGCTAAGGATCAATTTGTCAACCTGCCAAAGTAGAGTTTTTTAACAATGTAAGCACAGAGCAGCCCTGCCTGCAGAAACGCAAACCAAACATGTGAAAAACAGGATCAAGAACAGCATCTTAAGCCGGGAGGGAGGAGGAGGAGACTCACCAAAACTCCGAGCATCGTGCTTGAGATAAACAAGTATAAGAAGTTGCCCATGAACTCCAGAGCGATCCTGGAGTTGATGCGGGTAAGGTCGAAGCTCTTAATCGCATTGAACAGGACAACTGATGTGGCATCATTCACAACGCCTTCACCAAAGACCAGACTGTACAATAGAGGCGTCTCGTCCTGATTAAGCACCTGCACCAAGTAATTGAACATCGATTAAATCATTTCATTGTTCTGACCAGGTGGCGGGGAAATTGGACTGCAGCTTGGTACCACCTTAGTACCTGCAAGGTGCAGACAGAATCTGTCGCAGAAAGTATCGCTCCAATCGCTGCATTCACGAAGAGAGCGTAAGTTCAAGTACACAATTAGGCACTTAAATATTGAGTCCCAAGACAAAGGGAAAAATAACTTAAATGAAGTGTATTTACCCAGATAATCTCGCATTTCAAGTGGACCGATTTTCATTTTCTGAAAGATGTGTACGGAACCTAAATTGAATTAGAGTCCATGAAACTATAAGAGTCAGTCAGAACTACATATGAAAACCAATGAAGGTGCAGATGCATCAAGTTTCTTCAATAGAGAACATCATTTTACTTCAAGAGGAACAATCTGATTGAAAAGATTATTGTTCCTTCAGATGTGAACAGATTGCAGATATATACCTAGCGATATGATACCGAAGGATATTAGAGTACCAATTGCACCGAAGAGCATGATCGTCAAGAAGTTTTGAAAAAACTGCTTCTTCTTCACTTGGAAACTGGGGAGAGAATAAAGAACAATATATCGTGGATGAAGTAAACTACATCCAATAATTTAGCAAAAGAAGATACAGAAAACTCCAACCTCTCGGAATGATCAAATATGGCGTAGGTAACAATCAAAGATGGAGCGAAAATTTCTGGACTCACCCGGCATTAAATATGATAGGCGGAAGAAGATAGATGAAGAAAAGATCTTCGCTGAAAACCAAAAGACGAGAGCTCTTTCCTTCAGTAGTAAGCAGAATTACACCTCCGGTGCACAGACCCTACATGTTATAGCCCAATAATCACTTAAAAATTCCAATCAACATATAAATTTACCCAAAAAATCTGGCTATTGAACTTAAAATGTTCTTCCGAAGAACATTTTAATGTTTTTTTTCCGACCAAAAAAAAACTTAAAATGCTCTTCCGACCAAAAAAAAAAAAAAAGAAGGGAGACCTACGATGGCAAGGGCTGTGATGGATTCATTCATCCACCTGTACTCCTCCAACAAATGGCCTACCACAATACATGCACAAAGAAGTGCCACAAAGAGGTTCATGGACACAACCGAGGAATGATCAGATGTCATCAACATGTTGAGCTTAGCCGACAGGAAGCTTGTCTCCATTGCCACACGAACTCTTAGAATTTAGAACTGAATAAGGAAAGGAAAATCTCAGGTTCAATTCAAATCTTGAACCTTTGTGAGCGGAACAAAACAGCCTACTCATGTACACTTGCACTTCCAAGTTCTGACCACCAAAAACTCGTGCTGAAAGAAAAAAGAAGAAGAAGAAGAAGAAGAAGAAGAAGAAGAAGAAGAAGAAGAAGATGAAGGGAGAGAGAGAGCAGAAAGCACAGATTTTTTTGAGTTAAGAGAAGGGAAAACGATGGTTTTCACTTCTTGCATTCCAGCTGATGAAAAAAAAAAAAGAGAAAATAACAGTAGAAACTCAGGATTCCCCAAAACATGTGGAAAATGGTGAAATTGCACTGGAAAAACGTCAGTATTTCCAAACTTAGGAAAACAAGGGACAGAACAATGTGAATTTGGCTTGGCTGTTTCTCTCATAGCATCTCACTTTTTTTTTTTTCTTTTTTTGCTTTTTGCAGCCAACTTTTTGCTTTAATTCGAAAATGAGTATGACTTACATGCACAAGAACAGAAAGAAACCAACCGTGAACCTTCCTCAGCTTCTCCGTCAGCGACCCAGAAGAAAGAAAACCAAGAAGATTTACACAGACTCTAAAAAAAACAGCTTCAAGCTTGTAAGAAGCCTTGGACCAACACCAGCAGAGCTAGTGGTTCAAGTCACCTCACCACAAGCTTCATCCTTCTTCCACCAATGCAAGAAACTTAGCAAACCCAACAGACCCAACTCAGACCTTTGCCTGAACTCGTCATAAACTTCAACAAGCATAAAAAAATCTAGAGAGCGAGAGAGAGAGAGAGAGAGAGAGAGGGAGAGAGAGTTTCAGTTAGAATGCAGAGAAAGCCAAGGGCTGGGAAGGCAGAGGTTGCCAAATGGAACGTTTTTATATATATACGGTTCCATTAAAAGTATGAGAGTGAGTCTCTCGATTTTTGGAAGCAAATGGAGGGAGGGCCGCCCCGAGGGGGGGGGGGGGGGGGGGGGGAGGGGGGGGGGGGGAGTTCCACTTGTATGATTGTGTCGCTCACGGAATCTAAAGAGACTCTGTAGTCTGTACACGCATCAACGAAATTGAGAGGCCTTTTTTCTTTTTCTTTCTTGACAGAATCTTTGGCAATAGGCTAATTATTTTTTCTCTTTTTAAGAGGCTAATTAGTTCAAAAGCAATGAATTTTGGAGATAACTTCATGAATGTAGACACACAGACATCAATGAAGTTTTTTTTTCGAAATAATTTTAGTGGGTACATTTAGTCCCGCATTATTTTCACCCATTTATTTGCTCGTGATCCTTTCTTTACGGTACATTGTCTCTTGCGCATCTCTCTCTTGATTTAGGATTATTTCTTATCTTTTTTTTTTCCCTTTTTTTTTCATTTGTTTCAATACTTTTCTCGCTTGCATATCTATAACTCTATGATTGAAATAAAAATAAGATCGGTTTGATCTTTTAACTTCCCAATTTCGTCATCGCATCATTTACCTTTTTACTCTTTTTCATTCTCCATTTACTTTATTCTTGTCCTCATAGAAAGACAATGTTTCAATCCAAAAGAACAAAGAAAAAAGTGATTTTCTTCTCCTTCTTCTTTTTTTGTCTTTTTGTCTTTCAGCATTTGAGGCTTCGCTTTCATTTCACATAGGACACCCTGAAACTTAAACCTATGGCCATTTGAGGTCATTTACCAAAAGATCATCACTAATTTCCTATACAAGGTTTACACACATCAATTTTTTTTTTTGTGTGATAATCAATATAAGTACCAAAAACATGGACCCCATATAGTTGGTCCAAGTGACAAATGAACATGCCTGAATGGATAAATCAACTTGACTGTTAAATGAAAAGACAAAACACAAAGCAAGAGAAATTATTTATGCTTAATATTATGCATAATAATATATATTCACGGAAAAATAATCAATATTCGCTGCAGGAAAAAATCGAAGCATGGTAATCAAGCAACTCCCTCGGATTAACTGAGACACAAAACTCTTGAACCGTGTCTCACTAATCCTTGAAAGATCATTTTCTCAGATTTTGCATTTGTTTATTATGTTTAGCACCAACCCTGCTTTTTTACAGAGGATGAATCATATATTATTAAGAATCCGTTTGTTTCGCGAAAAGTATGACATTTTTGAAATATATTTTTCAGAAAAATTACAAGGTTTTTTTATGTTTGTTTGAAACCTGAAAATGAACTGAAAAATATTTTTTGTCATTTAGTAAAGAAAATTTAATTTAATTTTGCACATTGTCGTTTGGCCAGAAATGCTTTTGTGAAAGACAATCATCCTACGTGGTACAACCAACGTTAACGTGAACAATAAAAAAAATTAAAATTTTAATATTGTGCATATTTTATTTTATTATTTTATTTTTTTCTTTTTTTTTTCTTCGATCGGCCAGCAACAGCCACAAACGAGTTCTAGTTTGCTAGATCCTGATGAGGCTAGGCAATCTCGACCTCCTGCATCTGGAGTCGACGATTGGTGAGATAATGGAAAATAGAAAAAAATAAAAAAGACAATAACAAACAAAAATAAAATAAATATATTTAAAAATAAATTAAGAATAAAAAATAATTAAAAAGAAAAGGGATGTGAAGGAGTGTAGGAGGAGAGATGAGGAAATCATTTTTTCCATTTATGAAGGTGCATTTTTGGGAAAAGTGTCAAAAAAAGTCATAAACCTATTGCATTTGTGCCAATTCATTCTTAAACCTTTTTTAAGTGCCAGTTCAATCTTAAATCTTTTGCATTGGTACTAATTCAATCATAAATATTTTATTTGTGCCAATTCAATCTTAAATCTTTTGCATTAGTATCAATTTAGTCCTAAATCATTTGTATTTATGCCAGTTGAGTCAATTCGATCAATTTTGACCTAAAATAGCTGGAGTGTTTATCAATTATCCTACATGGCATGGCTAGTAGCAACGTGGACTTTTTTTAAATTTTTTAAATTTTAAATATTTTTCAAAACAAATGCTTAAAAAATTATATAAAGTACTTGAATAATATGAAAAAATGTCCAAGTCAACCTTAGCCGTGCCATGCTGGACAATCAACGTCCACGACAGTGATTGTCTATCAAAATTTATCGAATTAACTCAATTGATTAAAATACAAAATATTTAGAATTGAATTGCATCAATGCAAATTGTTTAAGACTGAATTGATATTAATAACAGTTTAGTACCTAATTAGCATCAATGCAAAAAGTTTATGATGGAATTAGCACTAATGCAATAGGTTTATAATTTTTTGTTACATTTCTCCCGAGAAAAATATTTTCCTTGACTAGTGTATTTTTCTGTGAACCAAACGCCGGAAAACCCGAAAAATAATTTCCTAAAAGTTGTTTTCCGCGAAATAAACAGAGCCGTAATCCAAATTCATAAACACATCTAATTAACTATATGTCTAATCTAATCGAAACCTAATACATCTTAGTTATGAGGAATTTCTTTAAGAGTGCCCCAATCATTTGTTAAGCAGTTAACTAAGAAAAATTTCAGTTTTTTGTACATTGTTTTCTCGTGTTACTTTGAACGAAGTATTTTCTCTTAAAAATGCTTAACAAGTGTCTCGGCTATTCTAAAGAAGAATTATACCCGCAATGTGGATCAGCATTCGTTGTGTGTTTTTTTTAACCCTCGAATTAACACTCTTTTTAGGTAAATTTTGACATTTACTTCGGGTGGAAATACTTCAGACTAGTAAATTGAGATGACTAGGACATTTCATGTAATTTCACACTAAAAATAAATTAGAAATTAAAGTGACCAATTGAACCACCTAGAATCCGAACAAAAAAAAAAAACCACCGCCTAGAAGGACATGATGAGACCCCTAACATGCTACTATGATTCACTGTAATTGGGAAAGAATTTTGCCACCGACAGATTTAGTGGCAATTAAATTCAAAGCAGCCAGATGCATCAATTATGTCATTGCGAGGCGTGCTTGAATCATCTAGGAAGACAAAAGGACAAAAAGCCATGCTCCATGCCACATTAAAAAGTCAAAATAAAGAAAAATAGAGACATGAAATGAATTTTTTTTCATGCGTATAATCGATGGAGTCATAAGAAAGTGATAATGCGAACTTTTGTAATTCCTTTTGGCCAATCATTAAGGAAAAAACAAAATGGAATGGAACGGGAATTACAAATTCCTTTTTTGGTGGACTGTGTAATTTCGTATTTAACAGTAAATTAAAATAATGAATCAGTGTAAGAGTGTTACCTTAAGCTAACTGCAAATTAAAAGTTATAATTCATGCATTATTTTTCTTTTGTATAATGAAATTTTATTTATGATTTATAATACGTTGATTAACCACATAGTCTCGGTCGGCAATATACACAATACAAAGTAGCAATGATCAGATGGATCTAATATATATCTTATCAATTAACACAAAAAATGCCAATATAAAAATAAAAAAAAATTCTAAGATACTGTCATAAATATATATATATATATACACACACTTTTATGTGTGTGTTTATATGTCATTTATTTGTTTAATTTTTCTTGGACATGAAACCTACCACCAAACACTGGGTAGGTGTGTAGGAATTAGATGCTACTTAGCGTTAATTTGTGAAGAACAAGATTCATGCCGTCTGTAACATGGCATGTTCCCGTCGGTCTTGTGATTGGATGGCAAGACTGATTCATTTCACATAAAGATTATCCCTAGAACAATTTTCACTGACAGGACAGAATGTGAATCTTCATCAGGTGTTACTAGTGATTTTCCTAATCAGCTGTTTCTATAGTGGCAGCCAAACCAACAAATATCCACCGTCCCGATAACCTCAATAAAGTCTAAAATTATTAAAAGAAAACTTCCGTTTGTTTAGTAAAATAAATGATTTGCTATGCATTTTCCTAAAACCGCCACTACTATAAAAATAATGAACGAACAATACTTTCATCCTTCACGCAAATATTTAGATATTATCGATAATGTACAAGCGGTCATTTTTAAAAATTAATTTCTAAATCACTCATTTTTCGCGAAACAAACGGAGTCTTAATTTAGCTAACTTTGTTCGATATTCATATTTAGTATCAACTTAAAAATTTCAATTAAGTTATGAATTAACTCAATCTGTAAGTAGGAAAGTGACTGGTCAAATTCTTTCAAGGACTTCCATGCAACTGTCGGCAATCAAAGTCTAACGTGAGTGTATCTTTGAAATATATACAGATACTAGTTGGCAATCAAATATAATTATGGAAGTGCGGACACGTGGCGCTTTTGTCGTATGCCGATTGCCTTTATTTATTTTTTGATTATTTGAGAAGTTGTGATCTTCATTTTGATGTGTACATCTTTTGAATTGGTATTCTTCAATGACCATTAAGTTTTTCGTATTTTTCTCTTTTATTAATTGACTGCGCGTTTTTCACTTAAATACTGAATGTTCTAATGATTACTGGTACGTATCGAGAAACTTAACCGGTCCAAAAGTTTGAAAAATGTTAACACATTTGCTGCCTATTATCCATCTTGAATCCAAAATAAGTTTTTTTTTTATAAAGTAATCATGTATATAAAGTTTTAAAGCACTAGGTAATAAGATGAGGTCGAATCCAAAATAAGTTACAATAGACTAATTTGAAAAGTGGGGTTTTCCCTAAAAACTGAACGAGCCATGAAATTAAATAGTTTACAACAACTGATATATATGAGTATGCAAAAAGAAAAACACTTATGTTCGCCTAATAAACCATGACTGAAAGCTAGATTAGGCACAGGTTCAAACATGCTAGACATCATAAGACCCGTTCAAAAGTTTTCAGATAGACCAGAATGAATGCGACGACTTTCAATGAAATTTAATTATCAGAAAGGAAAATCTCTTTATGCAAATGCACTTGCATTATTGAATCTATTTAACTGGTGTGGCGTAATAGTAAATTCAAATGAATTACATTCTAAAAATATATTGTAACTCCGTATTGCATGACTAATAAATCTAATGTAAACTGCATAATATTACTTGGAAACTCGTATATACAGCACGTAAACACATGCTGACAATGTTAGACTAAGTAATGATTAACGAATTTAATGGTGTAGCTCATCCACGAAATTCTATAAAGCTAGAGTTAAATATGAAAGTGTCACTTCCTGCCTTTCTTACAAATACGTCACATCCAATAAGACCGTAAACTCAACCCAGGATACTATTCCAATGTACTAAATGAAATGAGACACGCATGCGGAAGGAGAAAAGAAGACAGTTACACCTTCATACAAAAATAAAATAAAGAATAACACACAAGATAATAAAAGATATTTACATAAACTTGAAAGATAAGTTTGCACAAGATAGCCAGGGTCGTCTAATAACCAAAGGCTAAGGTCACGGATAAGTAGGGTCGATCAAAAAGTAACTATTAAACCCCAAGTCCAAAAAAGCTAAGAGCTTTTAAAAAACTACGCAAGCGGTCCTAAGACATCAAACTCTCTAAGTGGTACTACTGTCCTCATCTTGGTTCATGTCCGCCACGGGATCATAATCCGAGAAAGTTTCCGATCGAACTTCTAACGTGTCTTCCTCTAGATCGCCATCGGAGTCAGAAATCTCAATCACTTCAATGTTCTCTTCTCTTGTTAGGGTCTCCTTTGGAATGTTCCTCGAACCTATCACTGAACCCTCTACCTCGATCTCATCTTAAGTCGGATGACACCAAGATGATACAACACATTTAGGAACCTCATGAGTCTTCAGCGGACCAGTGGTAACTGCTCCGGTTCTCCTGAACCAAGCCTCAAAAAGATGCGGCTTCCAATACTCTCATCCCTCGTCGACCCAAACTACAGTAATCTTTCTAACATAGACTGTACCTCGTCTATCGGGAAATTCGTCAAAATAAACTGTTATCTCCTTGTCGGGTCAGAATCTATCTAGAAAATCAACTTTAATCAAACCATTGAAAATCATTCAAAACTCAGTTAAATTAGTAACCCTAACTCAGTGACTTTAAGTATAACGTGTCGACAAGGCCCCACAGAAAATTTGGTAGCAATCGACATCTGGAAGTAGCTAAACGAAGACCTTACCTCAGTTGCGTCGGAATCCGTCCGGTTTTTTGTTTGAGGCTAGTTAGAGCTCTACGGTTGTCCAACGGCCGAGCGATCACTTGTAGAATTTCAAGGAGACGTCGAGGATGGTGATGGTGGTCGGCGTGAGGCCGAACGGTCGCCGGAGGAGGTGCTCGAGGAGGAGGACGGCGGCGGCGAGTAGGGCTGGTCGAAACAGAGCAATTTCTGCTCTTGAGAAGAAAACGAAAAATGAAAAGGGAAGAAGAAGAAGATGATCCACGAAAATTTGGGGGAGAGAGCACAAATGATATGAAGTCCCATTCCACCATGATCAAGCTTCTAGAAGGATTAAGGTTTAGTGGATAATTAATGACATTCATTCAAGAGTTGACACTTGTCCTTGAGTCAATAATATCAAAGCTCCATTGACCTTATTGCCCCTTCAATTTTCGGCAGTCCTAAGGAATTAATCAAATAACTAAAATGTCCTTCTCAAACCATTAAGGCAAGGTTAACTCTCCGGGGCAAAATGGTCTTTTCACACCTTTTGTTCGAAATTTCGTTTTCCTAATATTTTTCGTCCTCGATAAGGCGGCGTCTAATCCATATCAAATGTTAGAATCCCTCATTTATATTTTCAAATTTTGAGATCCTATCTCATGATCGATTTTCCGTCGATCGAATTTCAATTTGTCTCAAATTAATGGGTGGCTTTTGCGGACGTTACGCGTATCAACTTTACGATTCTCATCACACTTAGGAAAACTCAAATTACGGCAACTTTGGTTGTCATGTAATCGCGAGAGTCTATCGCAAGCCTCGACGACAATGATCATCATAATTCGATTTAGGAAAATTTCGCAAATTATACTTTGGTTAAGCGGTACCACCTGCGTCCTAATCGTACAATACTAGCAATGGTTTCCTTAATCGTTTTTAAATCGGCCTTGGCTCGAAATGTTCCATCAACGATCCTTATGGTCAAAGTGTCGTTTTCTAATCGAGTTTCTTAGGTCCACGTACTTTATCGCGCGTTAGCCTTTCCTTTTTGGTTAATTGACTCGAGATTGATCAGATCCGAGCGAGACATAACTGAAATACCTAGATAGATATCTTACAGTCAAATGTCTCGAAATGATAGGAAATTCAGAATGTCACAGAAAGATCTATCAAAAGAATTATATCAATTCATAGGATAGAATACCTGTAAAAATTAACTGATCCATCCTACATTTATTGCATGAATGTCAATTCAATCATATATATATTTTTTAAATTTTGCCAATATAGTGTTAAAAATTTTGATGAAATTCCAATATTATCATTCCAGAGAAATAGCTAATGTTGCGATTCACAAGTTGTCAATGTCAGCGAGCCATGTAAAACAACTAGCAATGGTTGGACGCCGTTCGACGGAAATCGGTAGGAAGGACTATATTGAAATTTCATGCAAAGGTTTAGGATTACATTGGCAAAATTGAAATGTTTGAAACTAAATTGGTATTCGCAGAGTAAGTT
The DNA here is from genome assembly GCA_028455895.1 of Rhodomyrtus tomentosa. NCBI lineage: Eukaryota > Viridiplantae > Streptophyta > Magnoliopsida > Myrtales > Myrtaceae > Rhodomyrtus > Rhodomyrtus tomentosa. Next base: position 36,973,396 of record JAPCWY010000003.1, on the reverse strand, counting down.
TAGGATTAATTGGATAATTATCCTATAATACTTCTCTATTATTATAAATCCCTTGATATTAGCATATTAGAAGTTGTTCATGGGTTACAACACATATTTAGTGGGAAAGTTACTAAAAAAAGTCATAAACATATTGTAATTGAGTCAATTAAATCTTAAATAATTTTTGTTAATTCAATCCTAAAAATTTCGCATTTATGTCAATTCAGTCCTTTTTGATTAATTTCGACCAAAAATTGCTAACGTGGCTTGGGCAGATCGAAGTGGCATGATCTGTACAGACGTTTGATTAATTTTAATAATATTTTTATTTATTTTTCATTCCCTTTCTTCTTCCTCAAGTAGGCAAGGTCGACCTCGCCAGCCCCTAGCGAAGCTCACTCCCACTAGCCACTAGCAAGGTGCAGCCTCGACGTTGCTAGGCGAAGCACTCGCCTAGATCTAGCAAGGTGTGACCTCATCGGCCCTCGCCTCTTGTCGGGTTGTCAGTGGTAATCGGCTAAAGAAAGAAAAAGGAAAAAAGATAAAAAAAGATAAAAAAAAAGAGAGAAAAGAAAAAATAAATATCACTAATCTTCCACATTAGTGGTTTCGGTCAAATAGGTTAGATGTACTGAATTGATACAAATCAATATCAACATCAATAACACATTTATCTTAAACTAGTTGGGGTCGGCGGTCGATGAATCCTAAATAATCATAAAAATAAAAGCAGAATCAAAGGAGGGAGAAGAGATAAATGTGTAAAAATAAATAAGTATATATATCTATCTATTTATATACTACCCCTCCACAACACTAATAGACTTCCTCCATTCCGTCCTAAGACAAACCGTACGTCAATCTATTTCCCACTCCATTAAATCTTGTTTTACTGCTTTCCCCCACATAAGTTTCGACCGACCTCTTGCTTTCTTCGTGTTATTCTCTTGATAGCAAACATCTATTCGTACCGGTGCGTCTAAGAGCTTTCGGAGGATATGCCAAAACCATCTTAATCTATGCTCTCTCATCTTTTCCTCCACCGGTTCTACTCCAACTTTTCGTTGAACCTTTTCATTCCTTATCTTATCCATCCTTGTATGACTACACATTCACCTTAACATCCTCATTTTCGCTGCTCCCATTTTATGCTCATGTTTCCTTTGTACTGGCCAATATTCAGCTCCGTATAACATGACAGGTCTGACTGCTATTTTATAAAATTTTCCTTTTAACTTAAAAGGAATTTTGCGATCATACAAAAATCTTGATGCATTGTGCCATTTCATCCAACCTGCTTTGATTCTATGGCTTACATCCTCACCAATATCTCCCTCCTTTTGCAATATTGATCCAAGATATCTAAATGTATCTTTCTTGAATACCTCCTGTCCCAACATATTTACGTCTTTTTGATCCTCTCTTCCTGCGTGTCAAACTCACACTTCAAGTATTCCGTCTTATTTCGACTTAACGTAAATCCTTTAAACTCTAACGTGCTTCTCCATATTTCTAACTTAGCGTTAACCCCAGCTCTGGTCTCATCAATAAGCACGATATCGTCTACAAATAGTATACACCACGGCACCTTATCTTGAATATCTTTTGTTAGCTCATCCATAATCAGGGCAAAAAGGTAAGGGCTCAAAGCAGAACATTGGTGTAAGCCTACTGTGATTGGAAAATAACTTGATGTGTCATTACAAGCCTTCACACATGTAGTAGCACTGTCATACATGTCCTTGATTGTCTCGACATACTTTGAATGTGCTTTTTTCTTCTCAAGAATCCACCACAAAACCTTTCTCGGAACCCTATCATACTACTTCTCGAGATCAATAAACACCATATGAAGGTCCTTCTTTCTTTCTCGATATCTCTCCATCAATTGTCGTATGAAGAAAATAGCATATACGGTAGATTTTTCTAGCATAAATCCAAATTGATTGATAAAAATCTTGGTCTCTATTCTCAAACGATGTTTAATAACAATTTCTCATAAATTCATTATATGGCTCATAAGTTTGATGACTCTATAGTTAGAACAATTCTAAATATCTCCCTTGTTCTTGTATGTAGGCACAAGTATACTTTTCATCTATTCATTAATTGATACCATCTTACAATTTTGAATTGATACAAATACAAATATATATATATATATATATATATATATGGACTGAATTGACATGATCACATTAATTTTTTTTTTCAATTCTCCCATTTTAGTAGACTCAAACACGTGTAATTGATCATAGAACGTACAATCCAAAAGTGTCAAAGATAATACCGTAACATACTCTCTCACGTACATACTGAATTAAGAACGTCAAGTGAAATTTGATAATTGCAGCCGCACATGCGAAACCCCGATATCATGTTTAGACTTCTCAATCCGAGAAATGTTTAAAGCTGATACGTGGGGAATAAGTGATAATGGGATGTTTTGTTAGTACTTATTATTATCATCTCCAGAAATGCGTTAATTAATAATAATAATAATAATAATAATAATAATAACAACCAGGTATCAAAAGCGTGGGATGGGCCAAAGCCCGAATCTAAGGGGGGTGTGGGGCCCACCGTTGCCTCCCCTTCCTCAAAAGCGAGCGCACCTGTGAAAATATGCTTTTCCCGCATTGGACGGCTGATTTTTTATTTAATGTGTTTGCCGTGTACGGTGGAGATGATGACGTCCACAGGATCTGGTGGGTGCCGACCTTATTTTAGTGCCGCGCCACCCGTACGGAGAGGCGCGAGTGTGTCTATTCTATTGCCCCGTCCGGGGAGCCTGGAGGACCAAAGGGCGTGCGTGTGTGGAGGAGGGTCGTGGCCAGCATCCCATCATTGCTCCTTCCACCTTAATTAAATTTAATGTAACATTAGAGACTCAGTTTGATTCAGCTTTAATAAAACGAGCCACAATTTTTTATTTTATTTTTTGAAACTACGAAAGAGATTACATGTAGATCTCTTAATGAGACTAAGGCGACTGGAGATGGGGGGGCGACGACATTGGCCGAGAGCACAAGTGTTGGTGGATGAGGTTAGGCATGAGGCAGTGGTAGAAAGCGGAGGCAGTGGTAGAAAGCGGAGGTCGTGATGGTGGTGGCGGCACTCATGCAGTGGCCCTGTGATTCTTGTCATTGAAGGTGGCAATAGGTAGTGGCGTAGTGCGGTTGCACCAAGAAACGGGGGCGGACTGGAGGAATTGGGCGACCGTCGGGTTGCGTCCATGTGTCATTCATTGGCTAGGACAGTACGAGGGAACCATACGCGGGAACATTAGCCCCGCACCCTACCACAAATCTCGGCCTCTCGCTCTCTCCCTCTCCCCCATCGTGGCCCGCAATGCTCTAGAAAGACAATGTGACCTCACATAGAGGTTCCTTGACATCGGTGACCTCAAGCCGAGGTCTCTAAGCTCGGACACCCTCGGATTGAAGTCATGGAAGCTATGGATGAGATCAAATCCGATGTCCATGGCGGCCGACAACTTCTGGTCAATGTTTCCGCCAAACTAGTCTTTCACATTAATCACTATTCAAAGGGTGTAAATCAATCTTTGTCTAGCCCTCTTAATAGACAATCAATGCCATGAATTTGACCTTTTGCTCTAGAGGGGAATCAATTGCACCGTCAGGGGGGGTACACGAAGCGGGCTTTATCTTGCAAAAGACACTCCCGTGGATCATCACTCGATCCTGTCACTCTTTACTTTAATGTTCGACAGTGTTGGTGGTGTTTAAGGTTAATTAATCTCCGCTTTTGGGTTGCATCATCATGAGAACCTTGGACCCAAAAGGCCGTTCTTCTTCTTCTTCTTTGCCTTTAGATTTCCCTCCTTTTAGAAAAAGAAACGAGAAACTGAACATCGAATGATTAAAGAAGCACTAACATGGTATCTTCCTATTTGTGGGTGGTGGACCTACTTGCAATGGGAAAATGGAACACAAAGTTAAGCGACAAGATAACAAGATCGGTCAAGATCTTGCTTGTGCCGTCATGCTTTTCTGCATAATCGAATACTTCACCTTGGCACATCACAGAGAAATCCCGCCAGCGGAATATTATACATCTCTCTTTCGCAAAAGTAGAGTTTTGTGATGACAAATCATGACTAAGAAGGTATAGGTCCAAAGGTGCACTGCTGGATTGGAGATTTATTATTTAGAAGGGGGGAATCAATCAAAAAGGATCTATTGCATCTCGGGTTCGTGCACTGACCGTCGATCATGAGTAATTGATCGAACAGAACAACTCAATGCAAGCACGCAAATGCCTTTGAACGTGATCTAGAGTCGACCTCTCATGGCATGTCACATCATCTAGTGGACTTTGCATATGCACGAATCAATTCCCACCATTCACCCACAAGAAGCAATCGACATTAATCTAAGTAGTTTCACAATGCGTAAGAGGTCTCACAACAGGAATGCTGCACAGATGCAATATTGCCTTTCCGTCAAATTCGCTTGTTTTTAAGACCCGCTACTCTTTGTCAACATAAATTACTCTATCCATGCATTGGAAGCCGATTGCTTTTATTCAGATTGATCTGCTTTCAACTTGTCCTTCCCATATTGTGAGCGGGACTTGGATCTCATTGTTGAATTGCATCAAAAAGGTCCCCTTTCTCATGCCAGAGAGAAATTCATGTCTATGTTACTAACAAGTCTATGTCAAACATACCAACTTCATAATTTTCAAAGCCACGTTATGGATATCGATGCTACACGATGTATGATGTCCAAAGGAGAGCAGTATAGCCAGAAAAAGATTGATATTATATTTACCGAATATGAACAATTCACGCCATTTGCCCAAAAAGAACAATTTGAGCATCGGCAGTATAGGAGACAGGAATGAACAATTTAATGATGGTTAAGATTGATTCTCAAAAACTGACTCTAACCTCATGTGATGACTACTTACACCGTCACCTAACAAAAAATTCCGAGTCGCGATCCTATGAAACTGAAACACTACCATCTGGCTGCTGTATGCTCAGTGGTTTTCCTACATGCAAAGAGAATATCATTCAATCAACACAGGTAAGATGTAACAGAATAAGTACAATGAAGAGATATAAACACAGCAATATTGTCAACTTTCCAGCAGGATTTATTCCACTGACAAAGGTAATTGACCTGATCATAGACAAGCACATAGCATTTTAACAGGCAAGTGCATGTGAGAGTGCGGGCACATGCATATGTCTGGGGACACATCCATCGACCACATATAAGCAACACAAGCAAGGTTTTCAAGCCTTCCAAAAGCAAGCACCGAAAAGCATCCTTGAAAAGATATGCATATTTTCCATCTCCCTGAATTGTTGTTGCATACTGAACTTCTCAAAACATCAAACACAAATCTACTCTTCTCTCTCTAACTCCTTGAGAAGTAATATGTGGCATAGCTTCTAAGACGTGATGTAGTTCGATAAGTGACATTATCATTGATACAGGAAACAACTCAAAAATGCAATATTCTCACAATCAATAAAAAAATGTTACTCGATCATAATAAAAGATTCATATCATCTAATGTTCCAGCAATATGTTTTAAAGGATATAGCTCCACACATTATGGATTCTGCAAAAGCCAGAAGCTAGGTTATGTGCCCAGCTTCTGACTTATGGTTTATGGATTTCCATTAAAAAGGTTCTTATGAATTGGAAAAATAATAGCAAGGTCATAATTAAAATGCAAGGAATTGAGGTCTCCACTGTCCCCTAAGAAAAAAGTTATGATAAGCTATATTAAATTATTAATAGAAGGCAACACCAAAGGACAAAAACTACAGTTAAACTCGAGCAAAACTAATAGTAGAATTCCATAGCTATTTGAAAGCACACCAATCTCCTTTCAGTAAGAAATTTGAAACCCGGCTTTAACCTTGTTCTCATAATGATGAAAACCATAGTATAACTTTTAAAAGTTTACCTGGGTCACCGGCAAAAGAATAACCATTGGGAAACGTTCTGCTTTTCACTAACTGAATTGGAGCATCCTGAGGCCTCAAAGAATTATCAGCGGACAGATAATTTGATACTTGTGACGGTAGCAAAGATACTGCAGAGATATCTGAACATAATGACGAACTTTTTGAAAGAATCGGTTCAGGTTCTTGCAGTATAGGCGATGGCTGTGCATCTCTCAATTCCTGAGAATAAAGTAAGCATAGTTGTTCTCATAATAATTTTTGCAAGTTAGCACCACTGCTTCATGAACAATGGCGGGTTAGCTATTTGAGAAAGCAAGTTCAGAGCAATATGGTAAAATTATGTTGTTTAACGCTGGTACCAAGAGGACTGGTGATTTTGATCTTGCTAAACCAACCATAATACTTGACACGTGAAGGCAAGTAGAAAGGGATTCGCCTTGCATCATGCACAAAAAATGATAATCAAATTACACATCTTCCGAACAAAACACTTAATTTTGGTGGTATCACTATTAAATGACGTACTTCCCCAATAACCAGAACACTGAATATTCCACTTCTGACAATTTTAAGGTCAAACTGGTTAAGAGCAGAATTCACAAAACCAGAGCCATTGACAAGGTTTTATATCTATATGAGGACTCCAACAATCAGCATTATGAAGGATCTGCCTCCTAGCATCAAGTATGCCTTTGGAAATAACTATGAATATCACATTACTAATATATGCAAAATGAAGGATAACACAACAGGCTATTAACATAGCAGAGACACTAGGAAATCAAGCATTGTCATAAGATTAAGTGAAAAAGGCTAGATGATATCAAACAGTTGCTCAGATTCTAAGAACAAACAAGAATAATTCTAAGAAAACCTATTTGCCATGAGTAAAGAACTCTTTTGAGATCAAGACTGTATTCACATCTTCTTCTTACACTTACCAAGTCATCAAGAAGCCCATCAGTTGATGTCATGTAATAAAGATTGCTGATAGCTGATCGGAGACGATTGTTTCTCTGAGAGTAATATATTTTGCTAGCAAGTGGCAAAGGAGTACCTAATATCACAGCTACCGTTAGCCCTATAAAACTAAAAATATTTACCATAGGAAACTGAAAAAATATGTTGCATGAAAATTCTCAAAAACTTCTCTAGAGAAGCAACTTTGCCTTTAAATTGCATATTACGTCATGAAATGAAAAATTACAGTGCACTTCCCTCACAGAAGTTAGAAAATTACAGCACAACTAGACTATTTTACCTTGTGTCAATTGGCTATTTGTACAAATTTGCAAGGGATCTTTATAGCCAATAGCACAGCCACCATTCGTTTCTTGTTCCCGAAGTGATTCCTTTTGGAAATCCCTACCTGGCAATATGCAATGAAATGTTAATTAATACACCATTGGATAGACCGTCGGATCATGCACCCTGTATCAGCTTTAAACATCTTGTAGTGTAATCCAAATGACCAAGCAAAAATATAGAAAGAAAAATGACAAAAAGACTAAGGGCCGGTGTGATTACACTAAAAAATAAGCACAATGTATTTTGTTGCTTTCTCATCAAAGTTATAAAATCATATTCAAATTTCAGAAAAATATGAAAGAACATATGCGTATCTACATATCATTTGAGAGTTGTAAATATTTTAGGAGTTTTCAGTTTCGAAAGAAGTCAAAAAGTGCGTAAGATGGAAGATCTACAATAGGTAAAAGCAAAAAGTAAAAGTCAATCCGGATAGGCCTAAGTGTTCAAATCACAACTGTTATCCTGCTATATGCGTTTGAGCAGAGATCACTCTATCCTGTAGCATGTCATCAGAGATTTATGCAATTTTGAATGCTTTCTAAATTTCTCAGATTTCTTACCTCCCCTCTCACCAGTTTTAATGGCACATAACATACTCAAATAAGTAATCCAACTTAATTTGGAAGGCTTTCATTATCTACTCATGAATACTTCACTGAAAGTGGAAGACAAATCAATTTGCTCAATCATCCAACAATGTATAAATTGTGGAACTTGCGTTCTGTATTAAATGCTGCAAAAGGTTTTACCTATTAAAATGCAAAAGATCCTCTGAAAGTCTCCTAATTATTTTGCACGACTCTTTTGAATTACTTCATGCAAGCAAAGGCACATCAGGCACCTCCCATTATTTGGTAGTTCAGCCCTTTAAAACCATACCAATTTCCAAGTATTCCTTGATTTCCATCCATTCCCCTCTTATTCCAACCTAAAGTAAAGCTTGCCTAACTCTCTTTCCAGAATTTTTGTGATCTAAAGACAATAACTCTACAAATAAAGTGAGTCACAGAACAACGATGCATATGCTTCATTTTGAGTCCCTGTTTCTGAAGAAAAGAACTAGGCTGCCGAGATGGCCTTTTTACAAAGTGAATATGGTGGTTGATACTAGAGTGGTATATGCCACTTAACCTGAGGTAATTTGTTACCTCCTTCCATATTCATTACATACTCCAATTCATATAACATGTCACATACAAGTTCTTTCTGTATTTGGAGTCTTATGAAATTGATTAACTTGACCTTTACATCTTTCAGGGAGAAGCATATTCAGATATTAATGCAATATTTTATTCCCATGCTATAATTTAGCTTCAACGTTGTTTTTTAGAGTTTTCAATTTTTAAACTCAAAGACTTTAATCTAAAATCAACCCTGGGAATTCACTTATTGGTAAAGGAACAGACTCATGTGCGAGATTTAGTTGCACAATTATCAGTACCACACATAACCCAGATAGTTTCATGATTGGTCCACCAACTCAGGTTTCGACTTGTCTTGCATAATCCACAAGATTGATTGGTATTTCACCTGCCTTAAGTTTATCCATTTTCATTTTGAAACCTGTATAACTTTTTTTGGCATGTTTCAAATCAATGACTCATTTGCAGATCAATAGACCTGCTCTTGAAGACCACCAGGAAGTTTGGGTTATTAGCGTCAATTTGGTTTTATTACTGTTCTATAAGTTTCAGGTGGACAAGGAATTACGATATATTAGTATTTTTTTTTTTTTTAGGTTTTTCTGCGTTGAATAACTAATCACAGTTTTTTATGCTTAGTATAGGCAACATTCAACTCCAAAAAAATCTATCTGCATTTTCTATGTGAAAGGAAAAATACAAGGGTAAATTAGAGAATAAGGTGATTAGAGTATCAAAGAGGCCAGGTTCTCTCAGGTTATAAATGATCCACGATCCTTGAGTAATATGTAAAAAAAAAAAAACTTAAAAGAACAGGACCCAAATGTTTTAAGAATCTTTTTCCCCAGTTTCAAATAACGCAACTTGAATATTATTGTCAAAGCAAATGACATACATCTGACAAGCATGAGAAGAAGAAAAAAAAGAAGAAGCTATTATGTAAACCAAACACGACCTACAAATGCATAAGATCGGAAGAACATAGCAAAAGAAAAAAAAGAGGAATAAGCATTTGAATTATGGACCCAAATCACTCTCAGTTCGAACTTGTAATCAGATGAGTCATATGAACCTAACAACATATAACTAAAGGCAGTCAAAATTGGATAGAGCTCGGCAGAGTGATGCAGCCTTAAAGGATTAAGAAGTAAATAATTTTCTTATAGTGTCTCAAGCTAAAGGCACTTGTTTGTAATTTCCTCATCTATTTCCCATCGTACAAAAGCAGTCAATTAATATAGCATTCAATCACTAGAAGATAGTCAATCCAAAAGTTCTGCATTCCCAATATCAAGAAACAAATTCCTAAATTCAAATCTTGCTAGCAGATTCAAGCTATGAACATGTACTTCTAGTGATACCAGAACCTGTTTCTTGATCATCTGTTCCTGACATATACTCCCCTGCTATCCTACAAGAACAAAATATAGTTCAGATATGACAACAAAGAAACAGAAAGATAAGATGCCAACATGCATGTCATTCAAGAACATCTTTGCTTTTGGTCTTTATTGAGAAAAAACCAAGCGAATGTCAAATTATTTATCCAACTAGATATGTCAAAACATTCCACAAATAAGTATACATTTTAATCATTTAAACTCTTATTTAAGTGGAACAGATTAAGAAAGGCATATTTCATCTATCTGCTTGCTCACTACACAACACGAGCACTAAATGACCTTTGTTGAGATGAAGATTCCGCAAATTTGTTTTGATGGCCAGTGAATACTGCTTAGATTATGAATGAAGAGATGAAACAAGAATGGAATCATACAATCTAGAGCGCTTCACAGGAGGACGCATTTGACTTGCTGACTCATCAGCATTTCTAGGGATAACTCCTGGATCATCTTTACTTCGTGGAACAACTTGACTAGCTGAATTTTCTGAAGTAAATAAACTCGAATAACAATTCAGTCCGTAAAAAGTTCATATATCTAATAAAGCATCATGAACAAATAAAAAGACACATGTCCCCAGATCAAGGTCTAGGAGATGCAGTAGCTACAAAAGGATCCCTGCAGACAAGCCATGTAATAACCCTTATGGCATTTTTTGACACATGAACAACTAGATAATAACCCCAGAAAAACATAGAAACTGATGTTTCCATAGTGCTTCCTAACGTTTCTCTCTTTCAATTAATGCAATATGCAGGTGATCACATTCTTCAATAGAATAGATGGCAATAGTCAATTATGTAAACACAGGTTCAAGTCAACTGACCTCCTCACCTCTCCCACCTTCTCTTATTCCAATCTGTATCACCAAGAATCTTCACTTACTGTTGGACCATTCTAGTGGAGCTTGTGGATAATTATATTAATGAAACCAGATTCATATTTGAAGTCTTGTTTTGATGTTCTTCCATTTAAAGTGGATATACACTCACTACCCCTCTGAAGAACAAGAAGTCATCCAACAATATGATACATGAACAAAAATCTACGAAATACAATGTTAACATGTCTGATAACAAAATTTCCATGTAGAATATGCTGAAAATTGAGTGTAGGTGCATCACACTCTAGGCTAATCAACATGCAACTCTTAGAATTAGCTTAAAGGATGATGTGTGCAGAAAATTTATTAAGGAAAGGATTAACAAGAAGAAAGAGAAAATCCGAGAATGGAAGAGAGAGAGAATTTCACATAGAATTAGAGAGAACACATCATCTTCATTGTTCATCTGAGTTGTTTTCGTTCACCAAGCACTCCACATTACGACATACCCACCACTTCTTCTGCTCATACATCTGATGTAATGGCTAGTTTCTTTCTAATGAATTCCAACTTAAACCCATTTGAGGGTCTAACTGTGTATTAGAAAGGGCATGACAAGAGTACTTTTTTAACTCAATGTAGAAACAAAAGGAGTACGTAGCCTTTGAAATTGAAATAGACATGATTTGCCATACGCATTATGTCATATTCAGTGACAAAATAGTGGTTTTCTCTTTCTCATAAATGTCAAGCAATAGGCTCATTAGAAATGGGCAAAATCAAGTTCAGTTGAGACAATCTTGAAACCACTGGAAACCATTTCAGGTCGAGTTGAGCATAATAAATTGATAATTGATCAGGCTCAAGTTGAGCTGCAAGCATCAAGTTGATGAGTCATTTAGAGTTAGAACACGCACTTAATGCAGCTCACTTATACCCTATGTAGCACGGACACGCCGATCAGGAGAAATTTTGCGTGTCGGACACGGCGACATGAGGACCGCGTGTCCGGATGGCTGACAAACAGGACAGGCGTGTCCGACACGTCGACACGTCCGGGACACGTCTCGACAAGTTCGATTGGTAAAAAAATATTTTTAAAATATGTTGTGATCTTATAAGTTTAAAGCTACTATTTGGAGTCACCGTTACCACAAAGCAATAATATCTGAATGTCAAATATGAAATAACTATGACATATAAACATAGTGATATATATAAATATGTGCCGTGTTCCGCCATGTCGGAATTCTCTATTTTTTTAGAATTGCCGTGTCGGCGTATCGTGTCCCGTGTCGTATCGGTGCTACATAGCTTATACCCCCTAGTGATACATATTAGCTGAATAAAATCAAACTTGATTTAGATGCAGTTAGTCAAAGATGAGCATGTATATGATAAAAGAACCACTAGAAACAACACCAAACTACCTTTGCCCTCCAAACGTAAAGAAGATGAGTGCTGGTTTCCATTATAACGAAACTGTGATGCAACAGTGATGGTATCCTTCACAAATTCATAATTTCCTTGTTCTCCAACAGTAAATCCCTGCTCTAATAACAGATAAGGACGCAAACGAAAATTGTCACCCTTAGGAAAATTGAATGATTAATCAATCATTATTGTCATTATAAAATTAGACTCGTCATTGTAATTTTAGCAAAATCAAGAGGAACAAGGAGAAACAAAAAGCAGACAATTATCCACTTCTAATTACTAACTCATTTCATTTCCATTAAGACAAGTGGATTTCTAAAAAGGAACATATTTACACTAAGCTTTAAGCATAGAAGCATTCAGAGGGAGAGGATACTGGGAGTGGTGGACTTTTTCCTCTCCTTCCTAGGTGGTCTTTTGCCCCTTCCAGTGCCATTAGGCTCCACAACAGCTTCTTGTGTAGAATTCAGGAACCTACATATATCTAAAAAAACAATGGAGGACTAGGAGTGAACCAAAAAGGATAACAAGACCCAACAGGTTAGGATTATCAGTAAAAGCCTTTTCTCCATCATTTAAAAACCTCCATATTTCTAAAAGTTTAAGGAAAATACCTTAGCGTGAAGAAATATAATAGCTACAGTCAGCAGGTTAGGATTATCAATTAAATAGTAAAGAGAATGCTAAGGCTCTCGACAAGTTTCAGGCCATGTATTGCATTAGACACTGGGTCGTGGACCATAGAGACTTACTAAAAGAGTAATAAAAGTAAAGAATATAGGATTCGCAACTCTAAGAAATATCAAGGCAAGTGATATTGCAATTAACAATGGTAATAAGAAAAAAACCAACGAAGAGGGAATGGTACCACTAGAGAGGCGATGAGAACCTTACAAAGGAGAAAAAAAAGAAAGAAATTTTCTGGTCTTCTTACAATGACAATAATAGAGTGGCTATACTCTACTCAGATTAATTATCTGATATGATCAGACAAAAGGAGGAGATGCTTGAACAAGATAAAAACAGACGAGATATCCAGATTGATTAGTTGTCACAGGTGGCATGGCGCACTTCCAATCCTCAATTTAGCAGAACAACTATGCCAAAAGTGTATCTTTAAATATGCCACACGAGAGATAAGCAAAACATATTAACAGAATCCCTCATTGCTTCACAAAAATCAGGTTCAAACCTGCATGAGCCAAATATTGACTGGCCTTGATTGGCTTCTTACATGCATTGCAACATACCTGCAGAGAGAATATTGCCCTAAGATGAAAAGCCAAAATCACGCAGTCATCATCAAGGGAAACAATTGTTGCTGTTTATCTTCAAAAAAACTGACAGACAGTTGATGGAAAATACAATCACACACTTGAGAAAGCAGCAATAAAGCAATATCATTTCAGGTAAAACCTACTATGAAATAACATTAAGATAATAGATTATTAAGCCAATTTCAAAACATCAACTTGAATCTGCAGGCAACTATTTTCGTAATCTGCTCAATCTGAACTCTTTCTTCTAACATATCTCACCACTGTGCTTCATATCAAGCCTGAGCAAGAGGAAGAGGAACTAAAGGCACAGTGCAGCTCTCCTCATGAAAAAGGGTAGTTGGAGTGATGTACATAAACTCAAGAAAAAGAAAGAAATGCACACGAACAAAGACAACATGCTTATCCAACCTTACCAAATGCAGTTGATCAGCCATAGGCTTCAAACCATATACATGCATGTCTGCATCCACAAAGCAGAAACCGCAAGGCAATGAGATTAACAAAAAGAACAAACAATCAAAACAGAATAGCACTTAAACCAAATCACAGCATCGGCACAATTAGATGCCACAGAACACATTCTCTATTTCTTCATGTTAAGATATATTAACTATCCATCCTCTCCAGCCTGGTGGCTTTGGGAGCTTCTCTCAAACTGCAGGTCAGCGGTTAGAGACAGAGAGATAACATACATACAATCTAACCCAATAAATAAATGAATTGGTGCAGAGAACATAAAAAGTTTGAATGCGAACTACGTGCTAAAACATTCTCCTTCCACTTTCTCAACACGCTTTGGCAGCAAAGGTTGTCCAAGCATTGAAAAGCTTAGATTCTGTTCTTATACCAGCCTTGACCCATATACCCCATGACCTGCCAACTAAGGGTATCTCCGTATTGTCTTTTACTTTTAACTTTTTGCTTAATCTGAATCTTACAATGCACGAATATTTAACTCCTACTAACCTGAAACATCTAAACTTTATAAACATATAAATGCCGATACAAAATTTGCATATAACTTTTTGTAATCTTTGAAATTTGGATAAACTTTTAAACTTGGCATAAAAACCGAAAATTAACTTTTTACTGATGCTTAATGCTAAACAAACAACCTCTAAATGTAACTTGTGCTGACAAGGAGAAACATCTCCAATGCATCAATAACTCAAACAAGAGATGAAGCTATGCTGCTAGGACAAATGGAGACGGCGTCTCTTATGGCAAACCAGGTGATCCAAGACAATGTACATAATTCCTGCAAGAGGCAAGAAAGAAGACTTCGCTAGATACTAGAAAATACAACTTTGAAAAGTTAGGAAGTGATAATCTAACCCCATATTCTTATATGGGGTTATGAGCATTCAATATATAATGGGTGGATAGACATACCAAACTCTTTCTCCTCATTAAGCTGCTTGTTGTTCTAAAGGCGTTTACCAAGATAAAGAAGAACAAAACAAAAAGACGAAGAGACTCAGCCATTCCATGGGACAATGTCAAGATACCTCTGGTCATGATTTCGCTTTTTTAATGTCTTCTAATTTTACCCTATAACATCTACCTCGAATGCTGTTGGATGGTATTCAGGTTCATTGCATTTCCATCATTGTGATTCTGCTGCGGAAATTATATCCATGCTACATATTGATGTGCTGCAGTAATCTCCGTTTAAAAGGTAACCCAAAAATTGACGTAAACGAAATTCATGAGTATAGAAATAATAATTTCCAATTCAGTAAGTCAACTAAAAATTGAAGGAAAAAGAAAAAAACCATGACCTTGTTTCTGAAGAAAAGAAATAACAACAATTGAGCAGGCAACATACGCCACACAGAGGCATAAGTTTATATGAGAATGAACTTGCTAATTAGTCCACCGCCACTCCACTACCCCATTATTGCAATGAAAATAACAGCCAACAATGCACAAATTCCATTGCAGGCCATGAATACTAGAAGAATTACCTTCCTCATCGAGCAAATTTGCTTCATCAGCCTCACGAAATTCCTTAAAAATGTGCCGAGCCAATAATTTCTGATGGCTAACTTCCTTTTCTGAAGTGGGGAAGGGAATTCACAAATAGTTAACATTTAAAAGAAAAGGAACCAATATCAGACACTATGAAAAACAAAGTAGCACCAAAGGAGGTCAAGAGCTACATGTCAGTTTCCTTAAAATGCGATAGCAGAATGAAGGGAAAATTAGTTTGAGGACAAAGTGCATGCGAAGGTATTCGTTTCTGCCTAGGAGGCACCATAGGGGAACAGTTTAACCATTGACAACTTGCAGAAGAAAGGTAAAATCAACAATATCATCATCAACAACACCTTTATCACAAACTAGTTTGGGTCGGTGGTCAATGAACCCAAAAAAGAATAGAATAAAATAGAATATAACAAAAACAAAAAACAAATATCAATTGAAGAAAAAAAAATAAAATTAAAATTAAAATAGGGAAAAAGGGACTAAGGACTAAAAAGGTCAGTCTGGAATATAGAAAATCTACCCCTCTCTAATACTAATAGCTTCCCTCCACTTCGTCTTAGAACAAACCGTACGTCAATCTATTCTCCACATCCTTAAATCTTGTTTTACTACTTTCCCCCAAGTTAGTTTCAGCCGTACTCTTCCTTTTTTTCATGTCATGCTTTCGGTAACAAACTTCTGTTCTTATTAGAGCATCTAGGGATCTTCGAAGAGAGGTAAAATTTTGCTACAAAAATGTTGTCCATTGGGTGCCCACAATTGCTCTCATGGTACACTAGGAATTCATGGCTTTAGTGGTTATCTACAGAAAAATTGTTTTCATTCCACCAACAGTCGGGTCTTGATATAAATGACATACTAGACTAAGTGAACTCAATATCTCACAGATAACACTATAAAAAGGGAAGCACTCCTTGGCACCATTCTGAATGGAATTTTTTTATCTTTTAGTTCTTCCTAATAAATGATAGAACAATGACACGAAAATAACAAATTATTAACTTGTAATTACAAGCAGCATTTCAACGAAGCTTGTAAGTGTTGCTAACATCTACCAGAAAAAATCTCCATAATATATACATTCCTTCTTGGACAAAGTGGTCTGTGCATAGAGTGTTTTCATTTACAAGTTTTTCAGGTTGCTTGTAATTATATCTTGCTTATGAGTAGTATGACAAAATAACATGCAACCATGCCTATGAAAATACACATCAATTCTATCCGACAATCAAAACTATTACCAGGTATCAGTTGAACTCATTAGGGAACATAATTGCATATTCGTTTCAGTTAAGTCTGTCAATATGGATAAACATAGTTGTGCTAGCAGACCTCAAAGAAAATAAAAGTCTTTAGGTCTTTTCGCTCCAGGTCAATCAGAAAAACATTCACAAGCATACATGACTATTAACAGCTTAATGAAACTCCTTGTTATTGCCATGGAATGATCAAACAGCGCTCAGGGCAGGGACAGGCAATCCACAGCGAATAAGTACCTGCTGCATTGGAGAAACTGCCTCCAGCAAGAACCCGAGCCAAAACAGCCATTTTCCCACTCCCGACTGGACAAACCATTGAGACTGGAGGGACGGTCTAACATATATCTGCACATTGAAATTGATAATGCAGTTCATTTCACTAATCTAGCACATACAAGGCGCTGTAGACGCAAATCAACTTGACAATGTGAAATTGAAAAATTCATAAAGCTGAGTTCTTTAAGCCAGAACCATTGTAAAATACGAAAGTCAAAATGAGAACAAGGACATGAATGCTCGAGTAAATATGCATGATCTGTTGACCAATGATTTGGCGGAAAAACATAACTATCAGCATTTTCCCGTTGAGAAATTTTGAAATTCGACATCTAAGAGCTCACAATTTGGAAAATCAAAGTACGTAGCACAGAATGCACATATTAAAAAACACAACTAGTTCCAACAAACAAGCATGCAGCTCCTTAATTACTCTGCTCTCGTCCAAAAGCTCCCGATAATCATCACAGCCGAAACAAACGGACATTTTTCACGATTCAATCCACAAATTATATCCGGCGCACCCAAGACGCCCATCTAGTCAACCGAATCAGCTTCACAAAGAAGAACAGAGAAATACCTCAATCTGCACAAAGTCCAGCTCGCACCGACCACACCAAAATGGCGAACCCGCGAAGCAAAACGAGACGAAACCGATCAAACTCCCAAAGAGCAAAGAGAAACACCGGTGATCGAAGCAATGTGCGTCGGACCGAGGGCCGAGAAAAGCGTTGCGCAACGGGGCGAGTCTCGCGACGACGAAAACCCTAAGAAAGAGGCACGGGAATCGCTGCCCGCCTCATGCTATCCGATCCCTCTCTCTCTCTCTCTGTCGCGCCCGACGATATGGCGGAGAATCGCGGGTTGCTCTCTCTCTCCGATTTTAGAGAGAGAGAGAGAGAGAGAGAGAGAGGAATTGTGAAGCTATTTCGGAGGGTGAATGTCGCTGGGGCTTATATTGTTTGTGCGTTGCTCGTTATCGTGATCCTGACCGCACCGTATCTCTGAATTTTTTGAATTTTGGAGAAAAAGAAAAGAAAAAAGCTTTTCTTTTCTTTTTTCCTTTTTCCTTTTCTTTTTCCTTTGGGATTTTATGAAGTTTCTTTTTAATTTCTTGAAAAAATAATTAATAAATAAAAAGTTCGACCCTCTATCGTTTTCATTTTTTTTTTGGTGGGGGGTGGGGGTGCTTTATGGTGGCTTGTTTAAATCACTTTAAAAAATTAAAGTAATTCAAAGTTGAGTTTGCTTTGTAAGTAGACTTTATTTCGCGAAAAATAGTTTTGAGATACGGCGCGACGCGCGTGCCTGATAGTGAGTTGGCAACGTAAGAAGAGAAATGAATCTTGTTTTGGAAGGATTGGGCGAATATTTAATTGAGAAGATGTAATGCGTAGTTACTAAACACGCGCTAATTGGATGATTAGATGAATAAAAAAGATGGTAAACCTTATTTTTAAAAGGGTTAATACCAGCAAAACCTCAAATTTATACACTTGTGATAAATTTACCTCAAATTATTTTTTTTTACCATGAAAAATCCTTAACTGGTACGATCGACACAAATTTACTATCCATTAGTTTTTGTTAAATTTTACCATCAAATTATTGAGTTGGATGATACGTGGCAATTGTCGAGTATATACGTCACCCTATGTTTGCTACATATACATCAATTTGAAATTTTTCATGGTACTAACTTAATTTAACGAAAATTAACATAGGGTAAATTTATTATATGTATACCTGTTTGGGATTTTTCTTTTTTGAAAAAAAAATCAGTTTTGAGTAAATTTATCACAGTAGTATCAGTTTAGGATTTTTGGTGGTAAAAAAATTAGTTTAGGGTAAATTTATCATAATTGTATCAATTTAGGATTTTTGATGGTCAAAAAAATTTTTTGAGATAAATTTGTCACAGAATTACCAGTTTAAGGTTTTTCGTGATATTAAACCCTTTTAAAAGCATACGTTTTGATGTAATGGTACCAGAGAACTGAATGAATTTTCTGCATTTCCTTTTGGAGGAACAGCGTTTGAGGAAAACGTTTCTCATGTTCTGGTGCAATTAGCCAAGGAAAAGGCAGAGATGCATTACAGATAGTAGGGGAACATTTTCTCTGGATTTAAACCAAAAATTCGATCCGTTTGCCATGATCAACTTTGTAAACATACCCTCGAAGATTAGGACATATTTAACATGAAGAATGCATGCGCCGCCATACCACTATGTTCGGATGATACGTATCATGTAAAAAGGGAATGAGTTCGCAGTCAACATCACAGTAAATTTCTTTAAGGGAAATTATCGAGACCTGACTGAGTATTTCACTCTTTGGGATTGAGATTCATGTTTTCTTGGACCGATTGTTGATCCCATCAGAAATCTCGTGCCCAAATGGGACATAATGAGTTGTACTTGGGATGGTTTTGTGGTGGGTGCGGGGATATACCTTTTGTTCCTCGATTTTTTAACGTGTCTTCACTGATTTAAACAGGCTATGGTTTCAATACATAACTTGTTAGGGGTGTAATTTATACTCCCTAACGATAGAAAATCACGTGAGTTGTGCTCCATGTTGAGCAGGCAGGGCCTGAGAGAGCGATGCCACTGTTACAACTTGCTTGTGATGGTGCAAGGTGGACCGCTATGTATTTTGCATAGGATATACAATTGGATGGGCAACCAGAGTGGAGTGAAAATATTAGGCACTTGAGAAACATGTTGAATTTACTCGAACCCACTCATCAGTCGCCATGTATACACGAGTAGCCATCTGATTCCATCATCTCACTCCCGCTGGGCTCCGCTCCGACTACTCTCACTTTAATTACTTCATCCTCTCATTGATGTCTCCAGCGACTTTGGCGACTGGGTCTCCATCCTCTCCGCCATCGACCCCTCAATGTTGCCCAGCACCACCACCGTCATCCTCGACCTCGAGCCTAAACTCTTCTCCTCGGACGCACTTGTCGTGCATTACATCGCCTGGATCCTCGATTACTGGGTCTCGGCTTGAGGAAATGATTGGGCAGCATCTGGTTTTTTTCACTAATTCTCGATGTTCTTTTCCTGAGTTCTTGTCGAGCTATTCAGGCCAAAGGAAACACATATGATTTTTCTTTCTCTGTAAACTCTAAGATTATAAAAAGTCCAGTTGAATACGATTTTTATTTTTTTTAAGTTCGTTGGCCTGCTTGAAATTAAAAGGTGAGGGGAATGCATTTCTTCTTGTCGGTCAATATGAATATTTTCGTTCGACACTCTGAAGTTTCGACTGACTTGAGATTTGTGCTTTTGTGTTTCCTGTTTGGCTCGCGCTAATTCCACTTCCTTATTGGTTTCTAACACCTCTTCTTTTGTTGAATTGGCTACATTATCCCTAATGGGTCTCACTCTTGATTTAAGATTTTTTTTTCCTTATCTTTTTTCCTTCCTTTTCTTTTTGTTTCAATTTTGCTAAAGATGAAATTATCATCACCTTGGTTATCAAAAAAAAAATGATCATTGTACCCTTACCAAAAAAAAAATTATCATCGCAGCATTTTGAAAAACCAGCTCCCCAAGATAGAGTTATTTGCCAAGTCGACAATTAGTTATTATTAAATTCAAGTATAAGGAAATTACTTGCGGTACTTGTGGTTCAAATGTCATCTAGACATAGATGACTTGAATATATGGTGATAGCAAAAGATTAGAGAAGTTGGTTAAGGTTGCATACGTTGGTATCCAAAAATTAAGGCAACAAAAAAGCTATGATTAATTGGTATATCTGACAATGGACTGAAGAAAATGAAAATAATTGAAAGGGAACTAGTGATTGACATGGTGTAAGAGGTACTAATGGTGTACATGGGATTAAATAGATTGGCAGCCGAAGGTGACCATTCCCTCCTCCAATTGCTTATGTGTGACGCTTGGAAGGAATTGAGAGAACAAGTGACAAAAGTAAAGGACACAAACAACACGTTGAAATAGATGGCGTGTACAAGGAAGAATAAAGTGCATGTTTAAGGATGTTAGGACAGTTGGTTTGAGCGCCAAAACAACTAGTATGCAGAGCGACATTTATCTTTTTGGTGTCAACAGCATGTAGAGGAGGGGACATGCGTTAATCAAGAAGAGTTTGGGGGAATTATTAGTGCCATTTGACTTGCTTGCAAGCTTTAAGGACACCACTAACAACCAGGTGGCGCCACTCTTCGCTCCAGCTAAATGAACCGCATGCAAATATCCAAAAAGAGCCATTTGAGTCTAGATTCAAGCCTGAAATTAGAGAGGAAGGATCAGCAACTCCATTACACATTCTCAACAGTAGTGGATGGGTGAATTGTCGAGCAAGTAATCGGAAGAGGAGCTCGCAAATTTCTCTCTCAAATTTCAACGCGGGGCTACATAAAAACAGCTCGTTTGAGCTCGTTCGGAATCCAAATTGAGCTCCGTTTTTTCTCACGTGACCGTAAGATCATGAGGAACATAATTTTGAGTTCTGATTGCCCAAAAAGTGAACATAATTTTTTCAGTTTAAGATGAACAGAAGCTGGGTGTGGAGACCCGCAACTTGTTTGGCATGATTCGAGCTTCGTTGTTCTTCGTGCACGACCCTAGGTAAGTGAACTTCTATCCCTACTACTATGTTTCCCATTTATCATTCGTTTGACCAAGAATCGACGATGTTTAAAAACGGGTATCAGAAATTAAAGATTGCCTTGCGTGTGCAAGGAAACGAGGACGAACGACTTACCACTGCTTGTTTTATCAACCATAGAATATGGCCATGAGAAATATGTAATTTTATTATGAATTTCCATGGATTGTGCCTCAAAGAAGGCCCAAGAGCCTTGGTTGTTGTCCCGATGAGTGTATTTGAACCCTTCGAATGTGGGGTTCTTCGCCAAAATTGAACATCAAGTTAGGGTTGTCGAGGTAGGATAGGTCTGATTTTGGGTGGCCATAGGAATAGGGGCTGTGAAATGCTGACTCTGTGTGATAGATATCACAGTTAAATTAAAGAGGGAGACTCTATGGAGTAATGATAGAGAATTAAGGAGCAAAGAGTTCTAAAGGTAATTGTGGTTCATTAGCGAGAGAAGCTGCTCATAAAAGGAATCAAAAAAGGAGAATAGAGTTGAGAGATGAAGTCATGTGTGTTGTTGGCCATGTGTCTAGAGCAATAACAAACTATAATTTAAAATATGTTGATGAAGTTAAACCTCAGCTAGTCAACTGATTACTATCTTGAGTGTCTTATGATGTTAATATATGATCGATTTGTCGTGAACAAGGGGCGAACAAATGGAGGTTCTACCATGAGCTAGAGGTGGTCGATATTGTATGAAATTGACTAGTTCAAACTCTGTGAACTAATCGTATGATCCTGAGTTACGTGATATGTATGCTTACATTGTCCTATCGCATTGCATCACATTGCATTGCATTCACTTGGCGGAAGGGATTGAGGCCATGAGAAAAGAAAAGAGATTATGAAATTGTTCCTCCCAAGAGGCGGGACGCCTTGGTAGTGGCACCAAGAGGACTGCGATGAAAGATCGTGAAGCCTTGGAGTGAGGTTTCCATGGGCGTAGAAGTTGGCCATGGGTCTTGGCATGAACCGAGGTGAGAACTGATACACGAAAATTTGATTATTGTGTAATATCCCAAGCAAGATCTTCAGACTTGGGAATACATGGGAGAATACCTTGCATGGGAGTGCATCCATTCATGTGCATATCACATCATTCATGTGTTCTTCGAATATGTGAATTTTGTTTATTTCTTTGGTTAAATAAATTGTCATCTAATTGTTATGTCGAGAGGGTATAAAAGCGATTGGTGGTACTTCCTAAGTTCTATGAGTGAGTTGGAAATCTACACGGGACTAGCTAAGAATTTGCAAATTAGATATGGAATAGAATCAAGGTTACTTGGAAGGGTGCCCGCAAAGATCGTGGGAAGAATTTGTGGCGCTCGAATGTCATTGTGTTAAGGTTATCTATTAGACATCGATTATCTTGAAATCCCTTCTAGTATTCAAATCATGGACATTTTGCTTAGGTTCTATTGCTTCTTTCTTTGTCGAGATCCACTTAACTGAATGAGTGAATGGACGGTCTAGTCGTTAGGCTAGAAGTTTTACTTGCTAAGCTGTGGTTAGCTTACCCTCATTTAGGGACTATCTTTTCAAATACTTGGAAGAGGAATAAGATTGAGCCATGAAGAAGGCGGTCAAAATGAAACGCATTGATGACGCCAATATAATGGGAGTAATTATCACAGTTTATAATATTGGAACCGTTATAAAGAACTTTAAAAAAGAAATATGTATTGAGCTATTCAATTGTGAATTTCAACTTAATTAGTAGTTAAAATCTTCCGCTGCATGAGAATATTCATCTAATAAAAATATTACTTCAACGTGACTGTTAGGGACGTCACGGCTCTGTTGGTAGTACCCAGAGTGAGGGTGTTACAATCATATTCCTCTCAAACAACATTTAATGAGGTTAAATTTGGGGTCCATACTGGTTTTCTCTTTTCTTTCTCCATTTGGAACTAATTATTGTGTTTCCAACAAATAAAATTTAATTATTTTCTTAATGAGTTGTGTAATTTTTACTAGGAGACTATTATTCAAAAAAAACTTAAGGACAACTAAGAAGGTAATCTTTGAGTAAATTGTGTACAATGCATACATAGACGACAATATTCAATCTTTGGCTAAATTCTTGCAAATTTGTACCAAAAGTAAACAATCTGTAGATAAAATTGACATTTCTCTACTATGATATATGATTAGTGCTTGCTTAGATAGCAATAATGAACAATAACTTCAACAAAAAAAAAAAAAAAAAGACAAACAACAAGGAAGCATTGAAATGTAATGACTGCGAAAGAATCAACTGATAAAAGTTATTTGGAAGGGATGCAGATAAATCTTTTAGTAAAATTGGGGGGAAAAAAAAAAGAAACAAAGGTAAGAAATTGTTATGCCTAACGCGAAAACCGTAACGAAATTAAAATCGAGAAGATAATGAGATATGGTAAATTAGTATATATACAGGTATTGATAAACTTGCACTTCGTGCAGATTCAAGTACTGTAGAAGAATATTGTGCAAATACAAGTTCTGAGTTGGCTATGCACATACAAGTTCTAAGTGACCCAAAGAATATACAGGTTTCGAAGCTCGAAACAGAACCTGCCTTTGAGAACAATTGAAACTTGTTGTTCATGCTATGATACACACTTGGACAGTTTCTAAAGTTCGAAGCCAAACCTAGCGCAGATAATAAACAAAACTCGTTCGAACTCTGATACTGGTTCTGAAGGCGAAACTGAACCAGACTTTGAGAATGTATTCAGTGTCTAATCATTTCATTTTATGACTCAGAACTTTCTCTTGTTAATGTACTAAATGATACAACATCGAGTAGCAATTCACTGTGATTATTCACAGCTCCTATCCAAAATTATTATATTTATACGGATAGTTTTATCATCACAAAAAATAGGAAGATTGTTGAGAAAACCTCTTAATTGATTTTGAAGTGGACAAAACAATCATTTATTCTCTAATATCTGAGTTAATGCAACGAAATGTTGTTTTGCAGTTTATCCTAGAGTACATTCCATTCTTAAAGAATAGTTACACCAGATTGAATCCGTTTGTGAAGCTCGACGCTATTTTGAAGAGTTCAGATACTGTCACAAAACTCAAGCTCTCAGCAAATATTTCATATGCAACGATTGGACTATCATGAGAAACATTCAAGATGATATACTGATTCATTCTTGAATGTTATCAAGCGCGAAGATCGTTCAATGGCGTGGATTAAGGAATACGATGATGGTTTATATGTATTGTCATATTGTTTTCCCTAACGTCAGCTTGTAGTGAGTAGTTCTTATCTCTAGGTGGAATTATTGGAATTGAGGAGAAAAACCATGGAAGTTGGCAACCAAATTTGGTGGGAAGGATCCTCCTTGTCTTATGGTATCACTATTTATCTTTCAGCATATTAGCCTTCAACTGATGAGAAAATAGGTTAATTTCCACATCATCGGGGGAAGGCTTCTCCTCCTCATCTACCTCTTCACTAGCAAAATGTCCACGCTTCATGGTCTTATAAAAGAATCGATTTATTGCACCTCTTGCGTGTAAATACTATGTACGGTGTTCGCGATAATTGTCTAAAAAGCCCTAAATCTATTATGCGCCGTTCAATTCAGATAATTGGTCAGAAGGATTATATTGGTTTCGTTAAAAGATTTAGAACTACATTAATATAATTGAAAGGATGAGAGCTAAAATTGACACAATTAAAAAGTCAAAAACTAAATTAGCCGCGTACAATAAATTTAGGACTTTTTGGATAACTTTTTCCCAATATGCCATGACATGGAATAATTTGAAGCTTTCAATTGACAGTTGAGATCAGTCGTTTTGCGATTCAGATGACAAATTTCGAATTTAAAGCAATAAATTAAGAATATTTCTCGAGGTATCGAATACTAGGGATCATTTTTTTTCGGATTTCACATTTAAGTGGTACAATTGAAACATCATTAACAACTTTTGACACTGTGGTGTCCTTCTCCTCATTTGTATGACATCATTTGTGTGCATTCTAGCAATTTGGGACTTCATCACCACCTAGAGGCTATTTAGGGATGCATGAAATCATTTCATTTCTCAATTTCTGTTTCAGAAATAGTTTTTGAAAAATAAATTTATTTGGTAACACAATTCTATTTTTCTATTTCTGAAAAAAAAATTAGTTTAGAAATAAATTTAAAGCAGAAATGAAAAACAAAAAAAAATTAATTCTCCGAGAAATAGAAATAAAAATCTTATCGCCAACGATTATTTTAGAATAAGGAATTTTAGATCATTATCAAACACATTTTTTTGCTCAAAAAACTCATCCAGAAACTAAAATAGAAAAAACTATTTCTAGCCATAAATCAATTTCTGGAACTGAAAGGTTGCAATGCGCGCCCTTATTCTATAAAGTGATAAGCTACAAATAAATCCTCGGGGGTCTGTGAGATTAGTTCACAAGTTTAGATGAAACGCCCTTACCGCTTCTTTAGGACTTGCTGATAGCTTACCATTCATCCCAAAGAGTAATTCGTCTATTATGTACTTAAATTGTTTGGCTACCCCCATATTGTTGGTGTTGATGCGTACTGAGGCCCGAGCCTCGCGCGCGGCGTCAACCCCCCCATCAACACCCTTCACCTCTGCATCGGCCGCTGTTGTCTCTCAGTTCCGCGATGCCATCGGCGACTCGAGGCTCTTCTTCGCCGACATTTGAATTGCCTCCGAGGTGGTGAAGATGAGCGAGGACTACAACCTGGAGGTGGGAGACGGCGATGTTGGCCATGAAGGACCACCGGGAGGGAGGTGAAGAGAGAGGGTTTGATGACTCTAGTAGGGGAGCTCAAGGGTGAGATATGAACATTCAATTGCACATTGTGCCGTGTGGGATTCTCAATGCGTTTCAAAGATTTTCAATCACTTGTTGGATTTGCACCAAGCAAATAATGAAATTATCTAACAATCCGGACGATATTCTAAACATTTGAGGCCTCATCTTATCATATGCTAATCTCGTTCCGAATTCGGACGATGCAGCCTAACTTTTTTGTTAAGTGCGACCCTCGCATGAAATACCATTTATGGTGCGAATATAACCATCATGTTTCTTTGTCAGAACGGAAAATCATTTAAGTAATTCAATTTCATTTTTTTTATTTGTGGATAAAAAAATTATTTCGAAAAAAGGTTTGAACATAAATGAGAAAATTAAAAATTTTCGGCTTCACTGATTTTGAAAAAAAAATGACAAACATGAATTCTTTTTTATCTCGCACACCATCTCTCTTATGCTTCAATCGCCAGCCATCGTCCATCGGCCGCCGATCACTGATTTGTCGGTCCTCCATTTGCCATCCCGAGGTTGTTGATTCGCTGGTCTGTCACCCTCTGGTTCGCTAGTCCGCCGGTCGTTGGTCCGCCATTCGCTAGTCGTCAATAACCTTAGAAATTTTTTATGTTGTTATCAAAATGAATTTTTATTTTGGGAATATAAATTTTATGTTGTTATCAAGCGCATTTATTTGCTTAAAAATTCGTTTAGAAATTAAAAATAGAGAAAAAATTAATTTCAAAAATATAATGATTATCATTTGCGTACTTAATTTATTTTAAATTAATTTTAAAAAATAATAATTATCATTTGCTTCCTAAATGTATCCACAACATTGCCACGTGTACACCTAGGATTGCAAAACCTTTCGAATAAATACTTCAAGGTAAAATTCCAAATAAGGGCCCAAAGTGACTTTGTTTTCTCAAAGAAAATCTTAAATGAAGTGGTCTTTTTGTTTCAAAAAAGCTTGATTGAAGGGCATTTTCGTCCTTTTACTTTATTGATTTTTTTTTCTCCTTTTCTCTTTCCCTTCTCTTTTTTTTTTCCTTCTTTTTTCTTCCCTCCACTCCCTAACCCAACGTCTTCTACAACCGTCGACTCCTTCATCTTCTTCATTTGCTCTTTGACCACGACAACATCTCTGACCGATCCCAGCCTCCATCACCAACTTGGGTACCCTTCAAAAACTCTATCTGAACCACAACCAGATTGGAGGAACCCCACCAAGCGACATAGGGGAGCTTTCTGAACTTGAGGAATTGGACTTGTCATTCGATACCATCACTGGAAGCTTGCCCTCCAGCCACATCAACATTTCGTCTCTTGCGGTGTTGGCTTAGAGGGAAATCGCCTTGACGGCGAAAACCCGGAGAATTTGAGCGAGTTGCGGAACCTTTCTGAGATTAATTTGAGGAACATCCATTTCAAGGGCCCAACATCTTCGTGCATCGGTAACATCTTCAGCGTTGTCCGGCTCGATCTCTCTGAGAATAACTTCACTAGCCAAATCCCGGTTTCACTGGCCAGGGGGAGAATTTTCTTGTGTTCATTTACATGCCCATGGAAATCCTCCCCAATGTCTGTGGCGATCTTCACCAAGCTCGAGAATAAATGGCCGCGAGGCCGCCAAGCATTCGCGCCTCCTCTGCATCGAAGACCATGCGACCACTTGCATTATCGCCGGCGCCGCCCTCGTCTACCTCGAGGATAAGATCCGCCTCAGGACCGATGACCCCACGCCTCTATCCGACGGATAAAATGTGTTTGGGATATAACAAGATATAAGGGGATATAATCTGGATATAATTATGTTGAGGGGAGTTGGGATAAATGTGCATATGATTTATTTTGTTTAGGGTATAAAAATTATTTTTATGAATAACAAATTTCTTATATAATAAAATTAAAATAGTAATTATTTTTAAATAAATTTGAATTCTAATGTTAGAAAGAAAAATTAAAATTAAAATAATTTTCATTTTTATTTTTTATAAATCATATTTATAATTTGATTTCTTTTTTCGTTATAATATATAGTTTGTATATGTGTATATATCTAGCTTTATTATTACTGCGATTTACCAAACACACATAGGATATGATATGGCAAAATCTATAGATTTCATATCTAATTCTATCCTGACTAAAAATCTAGTTGACTAAATGCAGCCGTTGGGTTGAGATGGAGAGAACATGAGAGGAGAAGAAAAAAGAAAAAAAAGAGAAAGAGAAAAATATAAAAATAGAAAACAAATTAATAAAGCAAAAATGACAAAAATGTCCTTCAGTCGAGCCCTTTTTTGAAATTAGAAATAATAATTTATAATTTTATTTAAAATAAATTTCACTTTATATTCTTATTTGAAAAAATAAATACATTTCATGTATTTATTTGAAATTTTTTCAAAATTTAACAGCCCTGACCTTCCCCTAAAAAAAGGGAGGGGAGGATTGTCAAACTCTCTCTCGGGAGATAACATCCCCTCTCTCCCTCCTCTTGGAGAGCCAATCAACGATCAGATTAGAAGTCAACTTGCCCCATTTTTATCTCCGCTGTGTCTTTTTATGGAAGCACGTAGAATGGATGCCACCATCATTGCTTCTTCTCCTTCTTCTTGCTTCACTTCACCTCGTCTACCTAGACTCTCTTCGCGCTCTCAGTACTCTTCCTCGTCCCTGCGCCTCGTCTCGAACGGCTCGAATCGGTCCCCATCGATCCTGTGGAACTCCAATCTCGATTCGAGGCTCAAATCGCCACCGCCGACGCCGCGAAACCTCCGAGTACGCGCTCTCTCTGTCGCTGGTTGGTCCCCACTGTCCCCCTTCCTTCTTTCGCCTCCTTGTTTACGACGTACGGAATATCGATGTATGCTCCATTTCCGGCGTTTTCCGATTGTCGCCCAAAATTAAGGAGAACTGGATTAACAACGTTTTTTGTTTTTTTTTTTGTTTTTTGGGTTTGCTTGAAAAATCTTTGACTGGGTCTATCAAAAAGAAAATCGTGATTGGACCGGTTTCTTTTGAGAAATTCGTCTGTTTCGCGGAGCCATCACTGCTTGCTGGCTGCGGAATTGAGGTAATGAAGGTGAATTAGATTAGATATCCATCACGAATTGATTCTTTTAATCACCCAATTTAGTCTGGATGCGGATATGAGTTGGATGAGGTGAGCCACAGCTTGAAGATTGAATTTTTGGCTCTACTAATGTCATGACATAAGAGGACAATGAAGAAGCAATATTTAGGCTCTCTTGTTCCGCGTGCTTGTGCAATGGAGGATGTTGACTCTCATGCTGACTGTGTACAGTCTATTTTTTTTTGCTTTGGAGAATGGAAAGGAAGTTGTTCTCGGTTTATATATGGTTTTTATTTTGGTGGGCGAAGGAACGCGAGGTGAAGAAATGGAGGTTTCATCTGCCAGAGCGGTTGGACAGAACGATTTGCTGATTGTTGGACCTGGTGTTCTCGGGCGCTTGGTGGCGGAAAGATGGCGTGAGGTATGGATACAAAATTTACTCAATCTCTGAAAGTCTTACCGGGAGAAACCAAGATAAAAGATTCCATAGCTTGAAGTGATACAATATGTTCTTGTCTAGGACGCTTGCTCAACAGTGTGTTTGTTGCTAAGTCTCCTTAATTCATTTACGTGTCTCTTCAATATATGCATTATTTGTCTCACTGGATGTTGCCTCTTACACATGGCTAATGTGTAACAGAGTCTGCTTAGAGTTGTTTCAAGTTGATTCGTAACTGTTCTGACATACTGATTGCTTCATATGATATCCTCTTCATGTTATTCTTGGGAAGTTATGATGCTAGCTGAAGATATCAGGGCAAGCTATATATATGATACTGACAAGAGATATGTTTTCGAGCAGGAGCATCCAGGCTGCCAAATTTATGGGCAGACAGTGACTCCCGATCACCACGATGAGTTGGTCAACATTGGAATTATACCATCCTTGAAAGGAATGAAGACAGCTCAGCGGTTTCCTTATGTTATTTTTTGTGCTCCACCATCACGAACTCCTGACTACCCTGGTGATGTTAGGTGAGCCTAAAATGAACAGTAATATGGTGCATGATTCTCTAATTGCTTTCAGTTGCACTTGGGTGAAAATGTGGCTATAAGGTGAAACTTTGGATGGTAAGGACTGCATATCGTACTTTTCAATATTTTGGTGCTTGTGGTCTGCGAGATTATAAATTTGAACTGTTGATCTAACTTTACTCAGAGTGGCTGCCCTGAGCTGGAATGGGGAAGGTTCTTTCTTATTCACATCAAGCTCTGCTCCATATGACTGCAACAACAATGGAAATTGTGATGAGGTGCTAATTTAACATGTTGTTTAGCTTCCACCCAATGTCTATTGCGTTTCATGTTTTTCCCATGGCTCAAGGGAAATCTATTATTTGCTCTACTACTTTAACCAACAATTTGTGGATGATTAACCTGTTTGTGCTTGTTTAAAAATATGTGGCATCCATTGGTGTCTGTTGCAATTGATGTGGGGTTATTGGCCTCTCCGCTTAATGCATTTTTGTTAGAAACTTAGGCTTCTCTGTCATTTTGCTTCTGTCACTCTTGTACATGTATGTTTTGTGCGTTTGTGAAGTAGTTCATTGTCTTCCTAACTGTTGGTGGTGCTCTGTTGGTCTTGCTTTGCAGGATAGTCCTGTTGTCCCTATTGGTAGGAGCCCCAGGACAGACGTGCTTTTGAAAGCAGAAGCAGTGGTGATGGAAATCGGTGGCTGTGTTATTAGATTGGCAGGACTCTACATATCCTTTTAAAATTCTATGAATTTATAGCTGGTATGTCGAGAGGGAAAACACCTAGAGTTTGTAATGGGAAAACTGCCACCTCTGCTAACCTTAACATTACTTACAAAGCAGATAGGGGTGCACATTCTTATTGGCTAGAGAAGGGAACTGTCGAAGTTCGTCCGGATCACATCCTCAATCTTATACACTATGAGGTTTCTATCCTATTTGTTCATTCTTCTGTCATAGTTTGACCGATTTTGGCATGTATATTGAGAGTACTGCGATATGTCTGCTCTTCTTTCAGTTCTTTTCTAGGTTCACTCAAGTAAAATTAGCAGTATACACAATGAAGGTGCTTGCATGCCAAAAACTTGATCTTGCCTTTTGTGTTGTCCGTAATGGTTTCCTTTACAGCTGTCAATGTATGCTCGCGTTCGCACAAATGACCTATCTGGATTCTTGTTACATTCATAGCTTCTTTTTCTTGTCATATTTGGGAAGGATGAAGTGGACTTACATAATGGTCTGAATTTTGACAGGATGCTGCTTCCCTCTCGGTTGCAATAATGAAGAAGAAACTTCGTAGCAGGATCCTCTTGGGATGTGACAATCACCCTTTATCCAGGTAAGGAATGTTATTTCTGTGGATAGGCGAGATGATATCTACATGTTGTTTATATGATGTTATCAGGAATACGATTGCCAAGGCATTTCTTAGATTTCATTTAATCTTACTGAATATATGGTTGCAGCCCTATGAACATCAAATTTTTATTAATGCAGGCAGGAAGTGATGGACATTGTTGAGAAAAGTGGCAAATTTAGCAAAAAGTTCCAGGGTTTCACTGGTAATTTCCCTTTTGACATTTAAAATGGATAATTGGTTCTGAACATTTCTCAAAAGTATAAGATTCGCAGAAATCGTTCTGCTAGAGCAGAACTTCACTCACTCACCTTTTTGTTTCAGGAACTAATGATCCGCTGGGTAAGAAATTGAATAACTCGAAAACTTGTGCGGAAATAGGATGGGAACCCAAGTACCCTAGCTTCTCACAGTTTCTTGGAGTAGTTGACTAAGTGCTGCCCTGTGCGATGAAGGGTATTGACTCACAGACGTCGGAGAAAAAAATGCCTGCTCTTAGACTGTAGGCAATTTGATGACCAATTTATTTCGATTCGTTGCTCCTGTTCGGTGATTGAAAATGTGTACATACTGTCGAGCAAAATTGTTCAATAAAAAAGGCTAGCGGAGCAATTGTGGAACTTTGTGTTTTTATTATAGACAAGACAGCTGAAATTTCATCTTAGTTCGTGGAGTACAATGTCACTTTGGCTATCTGAGGTAGGTCAGTTTCTGTTTCCCCAAATCTGGCCATCCGGACTCTTACAGGATCCTCTGGTCTTTATCGTGATGCTGAGTTTCGGATCGTTCTCGATCCGAAGGATCCTTCTCCATTCGTTCTTCAACTGGCTTATGGCTCATTTTTGCGGAGGATCCAATTCAAATTCAAATGCCTCGTGAAAGTGCGAACAACCGATTGATCCTTCAAAGTTAATCGAAGACGTGTCTACTCAACGTTCTGGCAAAAGAATGGCTCATCCTGCAAAACTCGATGCTGTAACCTCATGTCGTTCGGGATAAACTAACAGTGTGATCCTGCGGCTACAGAATGGTTAGTGCATTTGGTGTAGGAACAATGGCAAACCATGATGCAGTGAGCAAAGAAACCGTAAAGATGATGAGGGCACGTGATTTCCTTTTTTTTTTTTTGTCCTCGTGCTGAGTATCTATCGTGCTAGGGGTGAACATGGTTACAGGGTAGAACCAAGAATCGAAGAACCGAACCGTCGGTTCTGGTCCGATTCTCGGTTATGATGTGCCAGGGTTCGGTTCTTGGTTTTGCATTTTGAAGAACCGCCGGTTCCAATTCCGGTTCCCAGTTCTATGTGGAACTGAACCGGATTTTTAAAAATCTTAGATTATACTTTTCCTCTCTATACTCGATGGTCTCCTCTAAATCCTCTCTATTCTCGATGGTCTCTCACTCTCCTCTCTCGCGAGACATCCTCTAAAACCTCCGATACAGCACGTTCGATGGACATCCCTCACCGTCCACTGGGCTTTGCTCCCTATCCAGCCCTTCAAGGCTTCAACGTCGGCCCTTCCCTCGCCATCCATCGCCTAGTCAGACGGTCATCCCTCAACGACGCCCGACGACCATCCTTCAACGACATTCGACAACCATCTCTCACTAATGCCGGACGGCCATCTCTTGACGATGTCGGACGGCCATCCCTCAACGGCGCTTGAGGTTCGTTGATTTTGTGGGTCGATTTTTCTTTTTACGCATCTCTTCGTGGGTCGATTGTGCTCTGTGATACTGAGAATGGACAGAGCGCAATCTTGCCAATCCAAAGTTGCTGGCAATTTCTCTTCCACGAGCTTCTTCTGCGGCTCAGAGAGAGAACGAAAAGTGAAACTCCCAGAGAGAAAGAAAGAGAGAGAATTTTCACTAATCCCTCGAGCGAAAAGGAAGAATGAGAAGGACCTTTTAGATCCAGCGAAATACGTATGGAGAAGCACGTTAGAGTCTAAAAGGTTTATGCTAAGTCGAAGTAAAACGGAATACTTGAAGTGTGAGTTTGACACTGCAGGAAGAGGGGATCAAGAAGTCGTAAATATGCTCGAACATGAGGTACCAAATAAATATACATTTAGATATCTGGGATCAATATTGTAAAAGGAGGGAGAGATTGATGAGCATGTAAGTCATAAAATCAGAGCAGGTTGGAGAAATGACGCAGTGTATCGGGATTTTGTGTGATCTCAAAATTTCTCTTAGGTAAAAAGAAAAATTTTATAGAACAGCAGTCAGACCTGTCATGTTATACGGAGCTGAATGTTGTCCAGAACAAAGGAAATATGAGCATAAAATGGGAGTAGCGGAGATGGGGATGTTAAGGTGGATGTGTGGTCATACAAGGATAGATAAGATAAGTAATGAAGAGATTCGACGAAAAGTTGAAGTAGAACCGGTAGCGGAAAAAAGGTAAGAGAGCATAGATTGAGATGTTTTGAGCATATCTTTTGGAGTCCCTTAGATGCACCGGTACGAATAGAAGTTTGCTATCGAGAGCATAACACGAAGAAAATAAGAGGTCGGTCGAAACTTACTTGGGAAAGCAGTAAAACAAGATTTAATGGAGTGAGAAATAGATTGATGTACGGTTTGTCTTAAGATGGAGTAGAGGAAGACTATTAGTGTTGTGGAGGGGAATTATATAGATATATATTTATTTATTTTTACACATTTATCTCTTTTCCCTCGATTGATTTTGTTTTTATTTTTATGATTCTTTGGGATTCATCGACCGCCGACCCCAACTAGTTCGGGATAAAGGTGTTGTTAATATTGATGTCGATGTTAATGTTGATCCAGCGAAAGACGTCGGAGAAGGAAGAACCGAGGATGTCATCTACATTCAGCGGAGATGAAACTACGCCCTTCTTCGGCTTCCTCGGCGCAGCGGCGGCCCTCGTTTTCTCCTGTAAGTTTTTTATCCCCCTTAAATTCTGTACTTCCCTTCTAATTATGCTTCAATTTTGATCTCCAATTCACCGTTTTCACTTAGATCCGAATCATGACGTCGTTGCAAGATCGGTGATCGCTTTTTCCATATCTATCGGTTTATGTTGTGTCCTGTGCTTACCAACGACCGGGAGAACTGATGAATGACGCCTCTGGAAAGAATAAATTATCGTGTTATATGTCTGAGATTGTTCGACCTACTCGTTCGAACACTTAGCATTTTGTATCACCATAATGGTAGATAATGATTATTGTTGAACTCTATGTTTCTGATTGACTAATTGACACAAACTTATTTATTGAGATCGACGAGAATATTTTTGTAGAACTTTTGTTGGGAAGGATCAGTAGTATCACCAGTTTGATTATCAAGTTCTGTTTTGGCTAAAGCAAATTGACACCTACCTCCACAGGTTGCGAGCTGGGCTTCTCTTTGTTAGGTGAGGAAACATTTTCCAGCAACTCCCAGAGTTTAATTCCAGTTCTGCTCTATCTAAACTTTGTTTTAGTCTAGTAGGCGTATTTGAACTTGCTGAGTTCTTCGTGAACATATCTTTTAGTAATCCATGGGAGTCCTTCAACTTTGTGCTTGTTTTCATTCCACATGTTCAGACTTTCTTCTGTTTTGATGCAAAGCTAGTTGTATTGATAGGTTTTAGGGTACCTTGGAACTGAATCCGAAGCCTGTGGCATGGTAGGTTCCAGGTTTCAAGGTATAGATGGTTGGTGTTAAGTTTCGAAAAATGAAGAATTAGTACTAGCGGGTAGGTTCCAGAACCTACTCGGAACCTGGAACGGCTCACTTCTAATTTTATCGCATTTATTTGATGCATGTTTATCCTTGTATGACACCTGATATGAGGGGGAATGCTTAATTGTCACGCGTCTCACGTTCGTTTTATTTTGGCTCATCTGAATCATCACATTGACCCTTTTTATTCATGTTTGCATAATCCATCTAAAAAATAAAACCTAAAAAAAAAAATACCAAAACAATTCCATGTGTATCTTAACGCATCTCAGGTCGCCCATGCATATTTTCGTGTCATCTCATATTAGCATGTCATTCCGTCTGTTATCATACTTTCGAAAATCATATGTTGCATTTCATATAGGTTTGGTTCAAATTCATGTCTTGCATATTATGTTCGTTCGTATGTTGCATGCTCACTTGCTACGTCATTTTTTTGTTTACATCACATTTTAATTTGTCATAGCCATTCGCATGTTTGCATATTTATTCTACAATGTCCTATATTTGCACTTCACATAACATACGCTTGCATAATTACGCATCACAGCTTGCCATGTCATCATGCTACATTCATTTCGTTCTATGTCATGTCATCTCGCATGCCTTAATTAATTTGCTAATTTTTTTGTATATAGAGTAATTGGACCGCTAAACTTGCTTGTTTTGCATATCATCTTGTCATCTAAATAGTTTGATGCTTGTTGCATTCATATGTGCCTGCATTCATTTAAAAAGCGAAAACCTCAAAAAGAAACACCTCATTTGAATTCGGATCAAATTCAATCAATTTTGAGTCATCAATTTATGACATCTCATGGAATTAAGGTACCGAAAGGGTGTTAGCTTTAATTAGTTAATGTAATCAAGTCCTAGAATCTACAATCTCTGGTCCGTAAAAATAAAAATAGTCATCTCGCTATTTTTATTTAGATTTCTAGCCTACCTACCATAAATGGTTAGTGACAACTTCGAATTCTGAATCATTCTAATTAATCAAAGTTGCGATTTAGTAGGTTTGGGAGAGTTCGTATTAGGTTAGTAATCAAAATTAACCTGATAATCCATTAGTTGAGAATTTTTTAATTTTAGGTCGCGACAATTCCATACAATATCCTTTGACCTTGTCTCCCAACCGCATTGACTTTTGTCTCTAAATTGATTTTCGCAGCCTTCATCTTGGCCTTCTTCTCTAAATGGGTTTTGACAACATTGTATTTGGTCTGTCCAGCACGGACTTCAGCCTTCATCTTGGTCTTGGTTTCTAAATCGATTTTCATGGCATTGTATGTAGCCTTTCCAGCACCGACTTTACTCTTCATCTTGTCCTTGGCCTTGGCTTCATATACCTTCTTACAAGGAAATTTGGTTATGGCAAATTATACTCTAACAGATAAAAGAGAAGAAGCTCCAACTAGAGTTTTTGGAAGACCTTCTCCAAGGCCTCTAAGACCTCTAAGACCACCTCGAGGCGCTCGATGGTCATGGAGGCGTTTGAAGACGCGGATCTAGCCCTCGATGATACCCTTGACGAGGTCGTTGACGAGGAAGACGAAGAACTTGGCATTGATGAAGAAGGTGGGGAGAAACTTGTAGGTGTAGCTGACGCACTTCTAAATGTTCACAAGCTTGACGTTGACTTTTCTTTCTTTTTTAGGGTTTCTGATAATGATTGTGAATGACGGACGACGATGACAAAGAAGAGACACGGAAAGAGAATCAAGTGAGGAGTTTAGTGAGGGAGAAAGTGAAGATTTTCAATTTTCTTGAGGGCGAACTGACCGACTGTGCGACAAAAAAGAAACTATTTCTTTAGTTGAAATAGGAAACTTGGATAAATCAAATATGATACTTATTAGAAGGATGTGTAAAACATTTTCTCTATCTAGGCTTTCATTACTAATTTATTTGTTCAAGATCCTCACCTTACATGGCAACAAAAGAACTCTAGTATAACACTGCAGTTACTTCAAGACATGAACTAAAATAGCTTAAAGCGGACCTATGCAAATGTCGAATAGATTGACAATTATGGGCAAGTTTCAATTGCTGGAACAAATATGAGTTTGAGATTGATAATCTTTATGCGCTTCTCAAGTTTCAATTCATTCATGCAAAGAGGAATTCAGCACAAAAGGTAAATTGAAAATATCATAGAAAGGTAATAATCCGTTTGAAGGTAGGAGCCAATCAAGTATATGGCTAATTTTCCAGGCACTGCGAACTTCATATCGTGTATGCTATCCCAAGAAGTTCCCATTGACTAATGCTATGCGTAGTATCAGATTCTGATATTGTGACAATGGAGCTAACACTCCTTCCATCTCAAAAGCGGACATCATCGAAGCATATTGAGCAAGCACATTGGGAAATTAATTAGTATTTGTTTTCCTGTTTAACATGAATAAAGAATGACAAAATCACGGTTAATTCACTTACAATATCCTTTGACTCCCTCTCCCAACTGTGTTGATGCTTGTCTCTAAATTGGTTTTCTTAGCTTTCATCTTGGCCTTGTTCTCTAAATGGTTTTAACAGCATTGTGTTTGCTCCATCTAGCACCGACTTCACCCTTCATTTTGGCCTTGGTTTCTAATGGGATATGGCGCCCATTAAAGGCTAAATTGGTTAAATTGGCTAATTGCCTTATTTCCAATATGATTGATTGGAATCAATTAAGTTTGTTTCCTATTCTAAAAAGAAAGAAAGAGAAGAGATTTTTCTTCAATTTTTGTTAGAACGTTCGTCGTTCTTGTAACTTATACAAAAAACTCTCCCAAAAACCTCATGAAAAAGTTCTTTCTTAATGGACGATCGCTTAGCAGATTGGAATAGTTTATCATCTGCAATGAGGGCTCTTAATCTGTTGATATCGAGGTATGTTTATTTTACGTGATATATTTCTCTAATCAGTGATTCAAGTTTGATCTCAAGGCTTGATGATCCAGTACAATCAACGTATACGACAGTAGGATTGACGTATGGTTGCAATCTGCACTTCGTGTTTTTGGGTATGTGGATCTATTTAATTCCGCTTCGATTATAAATCTTGATTAACAATTTTGTATGAAATATCCATCAGTGGAATCAGAGCAATGTGTTCTTGTTTCCTAATCGTGTTTTATTTTATCATCGATTTGACCGCGAAAAATTCGATTTCGTCGTTACTGTCACGCCTCAAACCCGTTGAGCACGCGAACATCCCTGCAAGCAAATAACACATCTCTCGTGGTCCCAAGATTCACAATCAAGTCGAGAGATAATATATATATATGTCTAGCATGCGGAAGCGATACTCAAATAAACCCCGTACAAATATAAGTTAAGTGGGACCTGGATAGCATAACAACTGTCATATAACATAACATATGGTTCGTACAAATGCCGGCTACTACATTCCACTAACAAACTGGGCGACGGGGTAGTACACAAAATGAGTTCCTCATGACATCCAAAAAGGACCGGGTTGGGTCGCCTCCAAAAAGCTCAAGTCAATGAACTGGGGTCCTAAGATGAACTGTTGGAGTCTTCGGTATCCTCGGCATCCTCCGTCGGCTCGTACTCGGAGAAGATCTTGGATGGAACCTCGATAGAATCCTCCATGGTCGCCTCATGAGACGACTCCGCAAGGTCCTCCTTGGTCGCCTCCAGGACGATGACATCATCCTCCTCCATAGTGAAGTCCAGCATCGGGGTCTTCTCTGGCCCGTTCCTAGAACCAACCACGGACCCCTCTGGTAACTCCTGCTCTCCAACAGTCTGACACCAAGCAGGGATAACACCCCGGTGTATCTCGTGAGGCTTCAGTGGCCCGATCTGCTCGTCCCCAACCCTCTTAAACCACGTCTCGAACCTATGAGGCTTTCAATCAGGGCTACCCTCGTCGACCCATACAACCGTGCATTTCCTCACATAAACGTTCCACTGACTATCTGAGAAATCATCAAAATATGCCGTCATTTCCTTGGGATCCCCAAAACTAATAGGCCACATATCTAAGGCCTAGGATCTGTAAAAATAAGGGTCCCCAAAGGGTGAGATACTCATCTTAGTAAAAGAATCCTAACCCTAGTCAGGTCGACCGTCCACTCAAGCAGTCGTACCCCCAATCATTCCAAATTCACAAACACACAGGCATATCAGACACAAATCAATGAAACAACAGCATACAGATGACAGGCATGCAATGATGACCTCATGTCACACTCATGATCACGTATACCCATCCTTCCACTTCACCACATCCACCAATCTCCGCCTGCCTCAATCTCCAGCCCGCGATCTCGTCGCATCAGGCTCGGTCCGTGCAAATGCATTAGACCGTCATCTGCAACCCGTGTAAACGCATCAGGTTCCGATGAATCTCCAGGCCAATCTCATCATCTCACACCTCCGTCCCGCGAATAGTTAGCATCATGACCGTGGCCATCTCAACCTTGCGATTTCGTCGCATCAGGGCGCCACACAACATCAACTCCACCCCGCGATCTCGTCGCATCAGGGTATCCATCTCCCGACCCGCGTCTCATACGCCTCAAGGCCTCGCTATGTCATGCTCATGCCATGATTTTAAATTCAATTTTTACAAATCAAACAATAGGTGCAACTCATGCACAATTCGAATACTCATGGCATGCAAGACAATCAAATGACACACATACATGGCGGATGATTCAAGCATAAACCATAACATACATAATCCTCCTATAGTCACTTAGGGCATACCAAGAACTATCCCTTTCGAAATTCTTCATAAATCGATCAAACTAAACCTCGACTCACCTAATTGAGTCCAATCTCCCTATCCTAAGTTTAGAATTCCCTTACCTTGGATTTGATAACACAAATTTCCCTTGCGATTGCCTCAAGGTCTCGACCAAACCAATCTAAGGGTCAATTCACCGCGCAATCTAGAATTTCAACCAATTTCATCAATTTCCTTGTCCAATTCTCAATCCATGAACCATAATCCTCCATAACCTAATCCTCATCATCTTAACATGTCTTAAACATCAATTTGAGTCTCAAAATTCAACCCTCATCAGCCTAACAGATTTGGTTTGCCCGGAATCGAACCGGTCCTCCTCGGTTCTATGCAAACCGAACACAACTGGTTTTCAACCTACTCCTAAATTCATCATTCAATCATAATCCTACCTCTTAACATATCTACCTAAGGGTTTGGGAGGCTCACCGTATGTTTAAAGCCAATTGGTCGCCGGAATCCCGTTGAAATCTCCGGATCCTCCTAGGTCAGTTTTCCGACAGATTCTGTCCAATATTTGTAAGACCGGTTCATGGTCAAAAATTTATCAAATTAAGCCACAATTTTTATCACATATTCCTACACATTTCTACTAGATCTCCACAAAATGTGACTCCAAAATTCCAAGATTTCGGCCTTCAAAAGGACTAGGAACCGGACCTACCTTAGGTTGAGTTCTATTTTGTCGGCTCTCGGGAAATCCTTGCTCGGGACTCCTCGGTGCTCCAAATGGATTGATTCTTATTCAAGGATGTCGGAAGACGTGGATCTACGCTGGTGTGGTTGGCCGGCGGTCGAATGTTGGCTGAAAATGGCCGTCAGAATGGTCGAACAAGAGGCTTGGTTCTGGTCGGCGATTGACAGATTTAGGGAGGAAGAAGAGAGGATTTTCGGTGGTTTCCTTGGGTGTGGCCGGCCAAATGGAGTGGAGAGAGAGAGAAAAAGGCTATATACAAAGCCTTGGTCAATGGTTGAATGTTAAGTGGCCAAAAGTTTGATATGACCACACCTTGTCCATCTCTTGACACTTGGCCATTTGTCTTTTCCAAGGTGATCCAATGGCCATCTTTCACCCTTGAATTCGGCAGCCTTGAGGAGGGTTTAATGTCCATAATGCTCTTCTTCAATTACATGGGCAAAGTTCTAGGCTTGAGGGGCAAAAGGGTAATTTTACCCCCGACGTTCAGAACGTCGTTTTTCTCGCTCCAGAATTTTTTGATAGGGCGACAACCAATCCGAATAACGTTGGAATTCTTGATTTTCTATTTCAAACTTTTCAAGACTCGTTTTTGATGGTTTCTTTTATCAGACGTGGTTTCAGCCTATCTCGAACCGACGGACGACTTTTGCAGACATTATATGTATCGACCCTGTGATTTATATCACGTTTAGGGCTCGTCAATTCATGATGACTTTGGTTGTCATGTAATTATGAGGGTTTATCGCTAGTCCCTATGGTCTCGATCGTCACGGTTCGATTTAGGAAAATTTTGCAAATCATATGTTGGTTAAGCGGCATCACCCGCGTTCCAATCGTATGACACTCGCAAGGAAATCCTTAATCGTTCTTAAATCGGCCTCTTGGTGGTTCTAAATATCCCTTCGACAATCCTTATGGTTAAAGCGCCATTTCCTATCTGAGTCGCCTAGGTTCATGTACCTCGTCTCGCGTTAGCTTTTCCCTTTTGGTCAGCCTACTGAAATTGATCAGATTTAAGCGAAATATGACTGAAACACATCGTTTGATATATATAAACTTCTCATTCATGAGTCTAAAATTGACTGGAAATCAGAATGTCACAGTTACTGTTCACGGCCTGCTTGTGATTTTTTATGCGATAAAAATGCATTTTGAATAAATGGTTGGAACGGGCTCGACGAGACGAGAATTTTGAGTGGTCACCAGTCACGAGGCGACGCTGGGAATGGTCGCATGCGCTCCACGGATCAGTTCCTGACGCAGCGACGTTTCGAGGCTTTTTCATGAAATTTCGTTCAATGAAAATTGGATTTGAATATACCATCGGGTTCGTATCGTCAAGACGAGCGTTTTGAGGGGTGGCACGTCGCCGGAGGAGGTCGAACGGAGGCGCACGCGCCGGAGAGGTCTAGTGCGCGTGTGCGTCACACACGCAAGTGAGTAGCTCGTGCCCGTTACCAAACAGTCCCAAACCCGATTTATCTCTATCCCAAACCCGGTTTAACACTATTTCAAAATCGGTTTAGAATATCCAAGCCCAGTTCGGTTCAGACCCGACCCGGTCCAAGACACGACCCGTTGACCATGGTCAACGTTGACCGTTGACTAAATTTTCAAAAATTGCGTTTTAGTCCCCGACTTTCGAAAAATTATGATTTGGTCCTTAAACTTTTTAAAAAGTGCATTTTGATCCCCAAACTTTTTTAAAATTACAATTTGGTCTCCAAACTTTTGAAAATTATAATTTGGTCCTCATATTTTTTGAGAAATTATATTTTTGACCCCAATGACTGAGTGTTGACTAGTCAAAAGCTCCGTTTGGAGCGTGCGAGGGACCGTTTCGTTCGTATCGAAATTATCTTTGATTTGATATATTATTTGGACATGTTTGATAAATTTAAAATTATGAAAATGCATATGAAAACCCATGATACACGTATTTTGGGGCGTTTTTCAAGTATAAAAAATGGCTTATATGTAGATAGCCATTTTATGTAAAGAATTTATTGACGGTATGTATCCTGTAATCTGAGTATGATTTGTTGTGTAAAGTAGTATGTATAGTTCAAATCATGTTATGCCATGTTAATAATTACACAATATAGAGATCATTATTCGATTTATGATCTTTATTCAAGTGGGGAGTTCTAGAAAGTTTTAGTAACTTCAGTGAACTCGATTTTGCACAAATAATTATATTAATAGTAATTTCAAGCTAGGATTCTTGGACGATGATTGGGAACATAATGAACTTTTGAATATGTGGCCTTTTGTGAAATTATTTATTAATATAATTAATTAGTGTAAAATAGATGCATAAATGTTAGGCATCAATGGTTCGTGAATACATGTCTGTAGAACTTCGTGTTCAGATACAACGCCCACATGCTTAGCAAAACAAAGGAGAAATTGGATGGCGAAAATTATGAAAACTGGAATAT
Source organism: Rhodomyrtus tomentosa (assembly GCA_028455895.1). Classification (NCBI taxonomy): domain Eukaryota; kingdom Viridiplantae; phylum Streptophyta; class Magnoliopsida; order Myrtales; family Myrtaceae; genus Rhodomyrtus; species Rhodomyrtus tomentosa. The sequence goes on along the minus strand of JAPCWY010000003.1, from coordinate 36,930,097 downwards.
AAAAATCCAGTTTGTGCTATGAAGGGCAAGAAACATTTGAAGCTCTTAACCTATTTATGGAAACACATGAGGATGAGAATATTGCACAGTCAATATTTGCTGCATGGAAAAAAGGATGAACTCAATTGCTCGCATGTGTTGTTGAGTAGCATGAAAAGTGACTTTATGTATGAGTTCAGGCATTTATGAAAATCCAAAGTCAAGTAGAGAGCATTAAAACTAAATTTGGTTGGATATCGGTCCTCAAGTTGAGACAAATCACTATAAATCTTGACATTTATATAATGCCTTGTGGGTAGAATATGAAACAACTTTTGTGTCGTGGGTCAAACATGATAAATGTATTGTAAGATGCATGCCACTTTTTGACTGATGAGTAGCAAGTGCAAGTAGTAATCCGTTCGATACTTCATAGCAGCATGCTTATGAAAATTCACTTGATCCACAATAAAAAGTAAAGGCTTTTAAGTACGCAATGTGACATCTTGAACTAAAATGCTGGTTTTAGCTCAATTGGAGTTTTGTGCTCTAGGCATAAGCTTCAAGGTCAGTTCGAAAAGTGGAAAGGATAAAAGAAAAGATTCTTCATGATGGAAATCAAAGTTTAACCAACATTGAAAAGGAAAATGTCCTTTCAAGAAAAACATATCAAAGGTGAAATGTTTTTGAATGTGGTAATAAAGGGTCATTTTGCTCATGACTCAACATCAACATTAACAACACCTTTATCCCAAACTAGTTGGGGTTGGCGGTCGATGAACCCTAAAGAATTATAAAAACAAAAGCAGAATCAAGGGAGGAAAAAGAGATAAATGTATAAAAATAAATAAGTAAATATATATATCTATTTATCTATCTATCTATACACTACCCCTCCACAACACTAATAGCCTTTCTCCACTTCGTTCTAAGACAAACCGTACGCCAATATATTTCCCACTCCATTAAATATTGTTTTACTGCTTTTCCCTAAGTAAGTTTCGGCCGACCTCTTGCTTTCTTCGTGTTATGCTCTCGATAGCAAACTTCTGTTCGTACCGGTGCATCTAAGGGCCTTCGGAGGATATGCCCAAACTATCTCAAGCTATGCTCTATCATCTTTTCCGCTACTGGTTTTACTCCAACTTTTCGTCGAATCTCTTCATTCCTTATCTTATCCATCCTTGTATGACCATACATCCACCTTAACATCCTCATTTCCGCTGCTCCCATTTTATGTTCATGTTTCCTTTGTGCTGGCCAACATTCAACTCCATATAGCATGGCAGGTCTGACTGCTATTTTATAAAATTTTCCTTTTAACCTAAGATGAATTTTGCGATCACACAAAAATTCCAATGCACTGCGCCATTTCATCTAACTTGCTCTGATTCAATGGCTTACATCCTCATCAATCTCTTCCTCCTTTTGCAATATTTATCCAAGATATCTAAATATATCTTTCTTGGGTATCTCATGTCCGAGCATATTTACGGCTTCTTGATCCCCTCTTTCTGCCGTGTCAAACTTACACTTTAAGTATTCCGTCTTACTTCGACTTAGCGTAAATCCTTTAAACTCTAACGTGCTTCTCCATTCTTCTAACTTAGCGTTAACCCTAGCCCTGGTCTCATCAATAAGTATGATATCGTCTGCAAATCGCATACAACACGGCACTTCATCTTGAATATATTTTGTTAGCTCATCCATAATCAAGGCAAAAAGGTAAGGGCTCAAAGCAGAACCTTTGTGTAAGTCTACTGTGATTGAAAAATAACTTGATGTGCCATTACAAGCCTTCACACATGTAGTAGCACCGTCATACATGTCATTGATTGCCTCGACATACTTTAAATGTACTTTTTTCTTCTCAAAAATTCATCACAAAACCTTTTTTAGAACTCTATCATACGCCTTCTCGAGATCAATAAACACCATATGGAGATCATTCTTTCTTTCTCGATATCTCTCCATCAATTGTCGTATTAAGAAAATAACTTCCATGGTAGATTTTCCTAGCATAAATCCAAATTGATTGATAGAAACCTTGGTCTCTATTCTCAAACGATGCTCAATTACTCTCTCCCACAGTTTCATTGTATGGCTCATAAGCTTGATGTTTCTATAGTTAGAACAATTTTGGATATCCCCATTATTCTTGTATATAGGCACAAGTATACTCTTCCTTCATTCATCAGGCATCTTATTAGTATGGAGGATCTTGTTAAAAAGACTAGTCAACCAACTTATTGCTACATCCCCTAAGCATCTCCACACTTCAATAAGAATATCATCAGGTCCCAAGGCTTTACTAATCTTCATATTTTTTAATGCCTCCCTAACTTTCCGTGGTTTAACTCTACGCATAAACCTTCTATTTGATCATCCGAAGCATCTTTCAAATCCACCCTACTTCTATCGCTCTCCTCATTAAAAAGTTTGTTAAAATAACTCATCCACCTGCCCTTGACGTTTTCATCTCTTATCAAGAGTGTTTGGTTTTCATCCTTGATATATTTAACTTGTGTCAAGTCTTTACTTTTCTTGTCCCTTGACTTTGCAAGTATATAGATGTCTTTTTCTCCTTCTTTGCTCTCAAGTTTGTTGTACATATTGGTGAAAGCCTTGCCTCTAGCCTCTCGTACAATTTTCTTGGAACTTTTTTTTCGTCAATCTAAACTTTTACAAATTCTCTTCATTAGAATAGTTATGTAGGCATCTGAAATACTCCTTATGCTTAATTGCCTCCTGCACCTCTTCATTCCACCACTAGATTTCCTTTGTTTAATGTCCATTCCCTCTACTTTCCCCTAATACTCTTTTTGCCACCGTCTGGATGCAGTTAGACATCTCCTTCCACATCATATTTACTTCGCCATCGTGTCGCCACGGTCCTTCCTGTAGCATTCTTCCCTTAAATTCCATTTGTTTCTCCTCATGTAACTTCTACCATCTTACTTTGGGTGCTGTGCACTTCTTTTCATCTTCTGTACTTTGTTATATCGAACTTCTAAGACCACCAACTTATGTTGTATAACTAGACATTCACTAGGGTATGCCTGACAATCTACATACGAAGCTATATCCTCTCTTCTGAGAAGAAAGAAATCAATTTGGTTATAATTTTAACCGCTGCGAAAAATGATCAGATGTGACTTTTTTTTCATAAAAAAGGTGTTTGCCAAAATCATAAGCTAATGCCACACTCAAGATGCTTTCGCCAGCCTCATTTCTAGTCCCATATCCAAAACCTCCATAAACTCTGTCAAAACCTCCACTACTCTGATCGACAAGTCCATTTAGATCTCTTCCTATAAATACCTTCTCCTCGTGTGGTATTCGCCTTAAAATCTCGTCCAAATCTTCTCAAAATCTACTCTTCTCGGACGCTTGCAGTCCAACTTGAGGGGCATACATACTAAGGATATTCAGAATCAAATCCCTCACTACTAGTTTAACTAAAATAATCCTATCTCCTATTCTTTTAACATCAACAACTCTATCTTTGAAATTTTTATCGATCAGAATCCCAACTCCATTTATACTCTTTGTTGTGCCTGTATACCATAGCTTGAATCAGGTGCCATCCACTTCCTTAGCCTTCTCTTCTTTCCATTTAGTCTCTTGCAGGCAATCAATATTCACTTTTCTTCTAGCAAAAGTATCTGTCAATTCCCTCAATTTATCTGTTAAGGTTCCTACATTCTAACTCCTTAATCTAATCCCTACCTCCTAAGCTTTTCTTACCCCCCACACTCGCCCACGGAAGTATGAGGACCCTTGGTCATTTATCACCACATCCGGACACCGATATGGCGCATCACTCTGGGAATGATGGCCTAAGGCTAGCTTTCTTACCCTCTGCACCCACCTATCTTGGTGCAAAGAACCTTGCTTATTTTTCGCTACACTCGGGCGCCGATGCAACGCGTCGCTAAGAAGAGTACGCTCCAACGAAATATCAATAGAGTTAATTTCATAAAGGTAGCTTTTTTTTATAACCGGCTCGCTACGCCTGACGTAACCCTCCTCCTTTACTTAGCTTGAGACAGGCTATGTAGATTACATTGCTCATGATTATGATAAAAAAAAAATACACTTGAGAGTGTTACTTAAGTCTCTAATTCAGTGTTTGTTACTGAATCATATCCTTTTGTGGATAAAATACTTACGGGCCACGGATCATGTAGTGAATGATAGAAATACCTTCATGAAATTTTAATGAGATTGACATGAAGCAAATTGGATAAATGTGGAAAATAATTCCTGCGTGAAAGTTAAAGGAACTGGCAACTGCCAATTGAATATGTGCAGTGGTCGATCTCTATTTCTTCATGTTTTGTTATATGCTCCGAAAACTCGACGAAATTGAGTTTTCGTGTTAATCGTGGTTAAACTTGAATTAATTTTAAGCTTTCATAATGGTGGTGATGGATTGTCGTTAGGAACAATTGATTGTGGTTCTGGATGGTTTCATTGTGCTGATTGTTGAGTACAATAATGTGAATATTGGTTATTTACTAGTTTACATCTTTTGTGATGATGTGAATATGTGGCATGCTAGGTTGGGTCATATTGGCCCAATGACAAATATTTAGATAAGCAAAAGAGGGCTTATAGGGCAATATTCAAAAAGTCGATTTGCCTATTTGTGAGTATTGCCAAGTGGGACAGCCAATGAGCAAACCATTTGGAAATGAACAAGAGCTGAGTTTCCTTTGCAACTGATCCATTCAGACATATGTGGTTCAATGAATATGAAAATAAGGCATGGGTTATTTATTTCATCATATTTATTTATGATTACACTCGATTTAGATATATTTTAAATTTTTCATAAATTTGAGGCATAAGTTGTATTGAGAAATTCTTTTTTTGAGCTTTAAAAAAATATTAAAAAAATCCGATCAAGATCGAGAAAATCTATCTGATCAGTTAAGATGTTTATGTGAAGAAAAAGGAATAGAAAGACTGTCACGACCCGCGCCCCGGGCCCGAGCACGCGACTCCCTACAAGCAAACCAAGATATCTCTCGATGTCTCAAGATCCGCACATAAGTCGAGAGACGTGTTATATATAAACAGACGGAAGCGACAATAAAATAACTCTTCTGTACAAATATAAAGTGGGACCTGGATAGCGAGAATACCATAATACATAATATCTGAAAGTTCATACAAGAGCATAGCAACTAGATCCACTAGGGAGACGGGGTAATACAAAGAGGTCCATCACCCATAAAAGGAAACAGGCATCAGGGTCGACGTCAAAAGTTGGACTAGAATACCAGGAGCTCCTATGATGAGCTGCTGGAGTCATCAATCTACTCTGCCTCCTCCGTTGGCACGTACTCCGAGAAGATCTCCGAGCAAACTTCTACGGTGTCCTCCATGGTCTTGTCAGCGGGCGGCTCCACCAGGTCATCCTCTATAGCTTCGACCACTATGACCTCCTCAGTATCTTCCAAGGTCGGGGTCCTCTCAGGTCCGTTCTTCGAATCGGCAACTGACCCCTCAAACTGCTCTAAATCCCAGGTGGGATGACACCAACTAGGGATGACTCCCTAGGGCACCTTAGTGGGCTTCAGCGGCCTTGTAGAAACATCCACAACCTTCCGGAACCAGGCCTCATACCTATGAGGCTTCCAGCTACTCCCACCCTCGTCTACCCATACCACTGTACACTTTCTGATATAAATGGTTCCCTGCCAATCAGGGGACTCATCAAAATAGACAGACATCTCTTTGGGGTCTCTAAATTTGATAGGCCACGTCCTCAGGACCTAGGATCTGTAAAAAGGGGGTCCCACAACGGGGTGATATTTACATCTCAGTAAGGTGGATCCTAACCCTAGGTTAGGCCGACAGTCCACTCAGGCAGTCATAAATACTAGCATTTCACATAAATAAACATACGAGGCATTCAATTATCGATACAACACACAGATGTCAGGCATGCAGTCATGGCATCATAACACATCCAGATGATTATGCACAAATCGCCATGCACATCACCACTTCCACCCTTCAGACTGCCTCATTCTCATGCCCGCGTTTAGAACGCCTCAGACTCGGTCCGCGTAAACGCTTCAGACCGTCATTGACAACCTGCGTAAACGCATCAGGTTTCAATATTACTCCAGGCCAGTGTCGACACATCACAACTCCGTCTCGCGTTTCAACGCATCAGGACTATGGCCTTCTCAACCCCGCGTCTCTTACGCATCAGGGTGCCATAGAACTCCAACTCCGCGCTTCAACGCCTCAGGGTATTCCTCACTCCACCTCGTGTCTCATACACCTCAGGGTACTACCATGTCTCAGCGATGCCAAAGTTTCAATTCAATTCACACACATAATGCAATGTGCAACTCAAGCACAAATCATACAATTATGGCATGCAAGATGATCAATTGACATTCGCACATGGTAGTCATTTCAAAAAATAAACATTGACACACATTCAAATCCTCTATACCGTCCTAAGATGCGCAAAGAACAATCACGTTAAAAACCCTTCAAGGATCACCCAAAAATTCACCCGACTCACCCAATTGAATCCAATCTTCCTATCATAGGTTTAGGGTTCCCTTACCTCAAGCTTAATGTCACAAAATCCTTCTCTCAAGCACCTCAAGAACTCGGTCCAAGCAGCCTAAGAACAATTCAGTCTTGCAACCTATTGAAATTTCATTCAACCGTCAATTTCTATTGCCCAATCATCTATCCATGGACCACAAATCTTAATGACATGTCTCCTAAAATCCTAGCATGTCTCATTGATAAATTTGAGACTCAAATCCAACCATCAACAGCCCCCACAAAATCGGCATGCACAGAACCAAACCGGCTATTTTCGGTTCTGTGTATATCGCAATTATCCAGCCTTTAAACTACCTCAAATCCATCATTTATTCACTAACCTACTTGCTAACATGTAGATCTAAGGATTTGGGAAGCTCATCGAAGATTTGAGGGTGAGTCGTCGCCGAAAACTCATTGAATATCACCGGTTTCCCTTAGTCCTCAAATCGGCAGTTTTGGCCCTTCAAACACAATACCCATTTGGGGTCAAAACTCCATCAAATTAACCTTAATGTTTTACCACAGATCACTCTATGAGTCCCCTAGATCTCCACAAAATTTGGTTGAAAAAATCCAAAGTTTCGGGGTCCTAAGAGGCTATAAATGTAGCTTACTTCTGGTTGCGACGATTTTCGTCGACTCGCGGGAGATCGGCTGGCCGGAGCTCTTTGTTGGGTAAAACGACTTGCTTCCACTTCGAGGATGTCGGTAAGAGGTCGAGTGAGGTGTGGATGTTCGGTTTGGCTCTAGAAGTCGCTGGAGAGGGTCGTCGGAGCGAGCGAACAGGCAGTACGGAACCGGTCGGGCGGCAACAGTTCGGCAAAGGGAAGAAGAAGAAGAAGAAGAAGAAGAAGAAGGAAGTTTCGGCCAAATGGAGGGGTGATGACTGGCCATGTAAGAGAGAGATAGAGAGAGCTATATTCAACTTTCAAAAGTCAACAAGTTGAATGGTAGTTGGGAAAAGTAGGTATGTCCCCTCAAAGCTTGATCGATTGACACATGTCCAATGTGTCAATCAAGCTAATCCAATGGCCAAGATCTTCTCACATTTTCGGCATCCTTGGGGGTGAATTAAAGACCAAAATGCCCTCGTCCAATTATATAAGTAAAGCTAGGGCTTGAGGGGCAAAATGATAATTTTACTCCCGACATCTGAAATATCGTTATTCTCTTTTCAATATCCTTCGATAAGGCGATGACCAATCCAATCATGACATTGAAATTCTTGATTCTCTATTTTCAATTTTCAAGACTCGTTTCTGATCGTTTTCTCTATTAGACGTGGTTCCAGCCTATCCCGAACCGACGGGCGGCTTTTGCAGACGTTATGCCTATCGACCCTGTGATTCATATCGCATTTAGGGCTCGTCAATTCAAGGTGACTTTGGTTGTCATCCAATTGTGAGGGTCTATCACTAGTTCCGATGGTCTCGATCATCATTGTTCGATTTAGGAAAATTTTGCAAATTATAGGTTAGTTAGGCGGTTCCACCCGCGCTCCAATCGTATAATGCTAGCAATGCATTCCTTAATCGTTCTTAGATCGGCCTTTTGTGGTTTTAAGTGTCCTCTCGATAATCCTTATGGTCAAAGCGCCATTTCCCATTCGAGTTCTCTAGGTCCACGTACCTTATCTCGCGTTAGCCTTTCCCTTTTGGTCAGTCTACTCAAATTGATCAGATTCAAGCGATATATGACTGAAACACATCACTAGATACACTTCTCATTAATAAGTCTGAAAATGACTGGAAAATCAGAATGTCACAACTCTTCCCCACTTACAAAAATTTCGCCCCCGAAATTTACATCAACCTTAATTATTCGAACAAATGGGGATGTTGTCGCCTTATCGTCTCTTCGTTTTCCCACGTGGCGCCTTCGGTTCCATGGTGCTCCCACACAATTTTGATCAATGGAATCGTCTTATTCCTGAGAATTTGCTCCTTCCGATCTTCGATCCTGATCGGCCTCTCCACATAGGATACCCGGTCATCCACTTCTATGACCTCGTAGTCCAGCACATGTGTCGGGTCTGGTTCATATTTTCACAGCATTGACACATGGAAGACATTGTGCACTTGGGATAAATTAGGCGGTAAAGAAAGCCTGTAGGCCAAGGTCCCAATCCGCTCGAGTATTTCAAATGGACCTACGTACCATGGGCTTAGTTTTCCCTTCTTTTCAAATCGTGATAATCCCCTCATCGGTGACACCTTGAGGAAAACATGGTCGCCTACTTGAAACTTCAAAGGCTTACACCGCTTGTCCGCATAACTCTTTTGACGACTTTGTGCCGTCTTCAGTCTATCCCGAATTATCATTACCGCTTCCACAGATTGCTCTACCAACTCTGGGCCTGTGATACTTCTTTCTCCAACCTCATCCCAGCAAATTGGGGTTTTGCAAGCCCTTCCATAAAGTGCTTCAAATGGTGCCATTTGGATGCTCTGCTGGTAGCTATTATTATACGCAAACTCCACCAAATGCAGCTGATCTTCCCATCCACCTTTAAATTCTATGATGCACGCTCGCAACATGTCCTCAAGCGTCTGAATTGTCCTCTCCGTTTGTGGATGGTACGCCGTGCTAAACTGCAGCCGGGTTCCTATGACTTCTTGAAGGCTTTTCCAAAAGTTTGCTGTGAACTTGGGGTCTCTATCTGAGGTAATTGTCACGGGTACTCCATGCAGCCTCACTATCTGCCTCATGTACAACTCGGCGTATCTATCCATTGCGAAGTCCTTTCGCATCGGGATGAAGTGTGCGGACTTAGTCAATTTATCCACGACTACCCATATAGAGTCGTGACCTCTCTAGCTCCTCGGGAGTCCCAAACAAAGTCTATCGTTATATGCTCCCATTTCTATTTTTGTATTTCCAGTGGCTGTAATAATCCTCCAGGCTTACAGTGCTGCGCTTTCACTTGCTGGCATGTCAAGCACTTTGCCACATACTTCGCTACATCTCCCTTCATCCCGTTCCACCAGTAGTGCTGCGTAGATTCTGATACATCTTCGTACTTCCCGGGTGGATGCTATAATTGCTCCTGTGTGCCTCCGATAAAATCCTTTCCCTGAGTCCTTCGTCCTTTGGCATGCATAGACGTCCTCGGAACCTCAAGATTTCGTCCTCCGACACCTGGAACTCTGGTTTTCTCTTTGTCACGCCCATCTCCAGAATTTTCTGAATTTCTGGATCCGTAAACTGTAAGGTCTTTATTCCTTTTTAGACCTCAAGTTCTACACTCAATATAGCCATCAAACTGGACAATTGGCAGACTTCTAGTCTAAACTCAGAATCTCTTAAATACTCGATCATCAACCAACCTTTTACTAGCAGACAAGCGATGCTCGACTTCCTACTCAGCGCATCTGCAACTCTATTTGCCTTCCCAGGGTGATACAATATATCACAATCATAATCCTTGAGCAGCTCCATCCACCGACGCTGCCTTATATTTAGTTCATTTTGGAAAAACAGGTACTTCAAGCTCTGGTGGTCGATGTAAATCTGAAACTTCTTGCCACACAGATAATGTCTCCAGATCTTCAGAGCAAAAATGATCGCTGCTAACTCCAGATCGTGAATCAGGTAGTTCATTTCATGTGGTCTCAGCTATCCGGATGCGTAGGCCACTACTCTTCCATGCTGCATTAACACACAGCCTAGTTCTTTTAGTGAGGCATCGTTGTATATCTAATAGCCTCCTGGTCCCAATGGAATCGTCAACGCCGGTGCAATCGTCAACCGATGTTTGAGTTCTTGGAAACTCTTTTCGCACTTATCTGTCCATTCAAACCTTGTTTCCTTCTTTGTCAACCTCGTCAATGGGATGGCCATGGATGAAAACTTCTCCACAAAACGTTTGTAATACCCTGCCAATCTCAAGAAACTTCTGATTTCCGTGACCGTAGTAGGCCTAGGCCAATTTGTTATAGCTTCGATCTTTGCAAGATCCACTGCGATTCCTTTTCCCGACACCACATGATCAAGAAACGCTATCTTATTCAGCCAGAACTCACATTTGCTCAACTTAGCGTATAACGAGTGTTCTCTCAGGGTCTGCAAGACAATCCTCAGGTGCTCCTCGTGTTCTGCATCACTCCTCGAGTAAATCAGGATGTCGTCAATAAAGACTATAACGAATCTATCCAAGAATTCCTTAAACACTCGATGCATCAAATCCATGAATGCGGCTGGAGCATTGGTCAATCCAAATGACATCACTGTGAACTCATAATGACCATACCTTTTCCTAAAAGCAGTCTTAGGCATGTCTTCCCTTTTAATCCTCAACTGGTGATATCCGGTCCTCAGGTCAATCTTTGAGAATACCACCACTCCTTGGAACTGATCAAATAGGTAATCAATTCTCGGTAGTGGATACTTATTCTTCACTGTTACCTGGTTCAACTGCCTATAGTCAATGTATAGACGCAAGGACCCATCCTTTTTCCTTACAAACAATACCGGCGCTCCCCACGATGAAGCACTCGGTCGGATAAATCCTTTATCCAATAGTTCTTGCATCTGCACCTTTAGCTCCTTCAATTTTGACAGGGACATCCTATAAGGTGCCTTGGAGACTGGCTTCGTCCCGGGAGCTAACTCGATCATGAATTCTATCTCTCGCTCCGGTGGCAATCTTGGCAACTCTTGGAGAAAAATTTCAGGGAACTCACGCACTACCGGGATACTTTCTAGTTTTGGTCCCTCGACAGTCGTGTCCACCACTGCAACTAAATACGCCTGACATCCTTCAGACATCAACTTTGTCACTTCAAGAGATGAGACTAAGGGAATCGTGATCCCTCCTCGACTTCCCACGAATTCAAAACTAGGGCGACCTTCTAGGTAGAAACGAATTATTCTACTACCACAATCTACCACTGCCTCCTGTTTACCCAACCAGTCCATCCCCATAATCACATCAAAATCATACATGGGTAATACAACTAGATCAATACTCTCCTTACTCCCTCCAATCATAATTTCACAGTCAGCACAACCCAATGAAACCAATATATTATCCTTTAATGGAGTGACAACATGCAGAATTATACTCAACGGTCTTAACTTCATACCCACCAAATCAGCAAATTGAGCAGACACAAATGAATGCGTGGCACCAGGGTCAAACAATGCATATGCAGTTGGTCACACAAGTAAACCGTACCTGTGACCACGCCCGGCGCTTCCTCCGCTTCTCTGTGGGCTACTGCATAAACTCTACCCTGACCCGGAGGTTGATTTTGATTAATCTGGGGAGTGGCAGTCGATGATCCAGCCTGCGGTCGTTGCCCTTGGGGTTGATTCGCTGGAGCTTGGTTCGGGTACGTCCTCATTTGGTGGTCCACCTGACCACACTTAAAGCAGGCTCCAGTCCTTACCGAACATGACCCATTTCCATGCCTTCTGCCACAGAGACGGTAGCTCCAGTTCGTGGGGTTCGGCGGCTTCACTATGTTTTTCCTTACTAGAGGTACAAAACGTCTATTTCCCGCCATCGGTTTCTTGCCCATCTGGCTGCTGTCTCGGAATGAAGTAAACCGCGATCCAGATGCGGCATTCCTCTCCTTTAAATCCCTCTCGATCATCTGGCCCCACTCATAGATTTCCTTATAGGTCCTTAAGTTTAGGGCTATCATTTGACAGCGGAGTTCAGGCCTCAATCCGTCCCAAAATCTCCGTGCTTTCTCTTGGGGATCCTCTACAGATCGAGGTGCGTACCTTGATAGTCTGGAGAACTCGGCCTCATACTGATCTATCGTCAGCTGATTCTGACGTAGCTGTAGAAATTCTATTTGCTTCCTTTCCCTGGCCGTCTATGACAAGTATTTGTCGTTGAACGCCGTCTTAAAGGCATTGCCGATCATGGCCGTTACTTCAGGGAAAACTCCATTCTTCGTGGTAGCCCACCAATCGTTCGCGGTCCCTTCGAGCTGGTACACCGCCAACAGTACTTTCTCTTCGTCTGTGCACCTCAGCACTTCAAAGGCTTTTTCCAACTTCTCAATCCACCTGGGTGCTAGCTCGGGGTATCCAGTCCCGTTGAACTGGGTCGGCTTCAGTTTTATGAATTGCTCCACCAGCTGACCCATCTGTCTGGCCACAACAATCTTCTCCTGGGCATTTACTACCTCATTACTCTGGCCATGTTCACCCTGGTTTCCATTGCCCCCATTGTTGCCGTTGTTGGCGTTGACGACAGTTGTGGCGGCTCCTACCGCCTAGGCTATGGCAGTGTCTCGATCCTGAGTCGACCTTTTAATGAGGTCGCCAATCCTCTCTAGCGCCCTCAGTACGCCATCCATCCTCGGGTCTTCTGCTACAGGCGGTCTCGAGCTAGAGGCTCCGCCTCTGGATCTTCCAGATCTCCTAGATGGATTGCTCATCCTTATATTCTTCTACTAAGCCTGGTCCACCACAAGTTCATCAAGGAGTTAGTACTCACTCATTTATCCAAGTCTAGAGCTACCAATTATGCTTCTACAGAAACAACGATAACACAACAGTCCTCCACACAACAAATTCCAGAGACATTTCAACAAGTAGCCCGTGGCCATTCCTCAGTTCCGTTTACCCCAACGGTTCACTACAACAAGCCATACTCATTTACTTAACAGGCCAAAATCTAGAAATGACTTTCAACACTAAGTAGGGAACGTAATCCTTATGCATTTCCACAACCCTGCCAAGGCCAATGCCAACCATAAGTGCCAATTCGCATGCTATGCATCCCATGTCTTATCCTAACCAGTCTCCTAAGGTTTCGTTACTCGTCAATGTCTCAACTTAATCCTCCTTATTACTTCAGTCCTCAATCAACTTTGGATCGAGCTGACCTTGCTCTGATACCAAGCAAATGGGGATGTCACGCCCCGCGCCCCGAGCCCGAACACGTAACTTCTTGCAAGCAAACCAAGATATCTCTCGATGTCCCAAGATCTGTACATAAGTCGAGAGACGTGTTATATATAAACACGCGGAAGCGACAATGTAATAACTCCTCCGTACAAATATAAAGTGGGACCTGGATAGCGAGAATACCATAATACATAATATCTGAAAGTTCATACAAGAGCATAGCAACTAGATCCACTAGGGAGACGGGGTAATACAAAGAGGTCCATCACCCATCAAAGGAAACAGGCATCAAGGTTGCCGTCAAAAGTCGGACTAGAATACCAGGAGCTCCTATGATGAACTGCTGGAGTCATCAGTCTCCTCTGCCTTCTTCGTGGGCACGTACTCAGAGAAGATCTCCGAGCAAACCTCTACGGTGTCCTCCATGGTCTCGTCAGCGGACGGCTCCACCAGGTCATCCTCTGTAGCCTCGACCACAATGACCTCCTCAGTATCCTCTAAGATCGGGGTCCTCTCAAGTCCGTTCCTCGAACCGACAACTGACCCCTCAGCCTGCTGTAAATCTTAGGTGGGATGACACCAACTAGGGACAACTCCCTGGGGCACCTCAGTGGGCTTCAACGGCCCTGTAGAAACATCCCCAACCTTCTGAAACCAAGCCTCATCTTCCAGCTACTCCCACCCTCTTCTATCCATACCACTGTACACTTTCTGACATAAATGGTTTCCTGCCTATCAGGGAACTCATCAAAATAGGTAGACATCTCTTTAGGGTCTCCAAATTTGATAGGCCACATCCTCAGGACCTAGGATCTGTAAAAGGGGGGTCTCACAATGGGGTGAGATTTACATCTCAGTAAGGTGGATCCTAACCCTAAGTTAGGCCGACAGTCCACTCAGGCAGTCATAAATACTAACATTTCACACAAATAAACATATGAGGCATTCAATTATCGATACAATATATAGATGTCAGGCATGCAGTCATGGCATCATAACACATCCAGATGATCATGCACAAATCGCCATGCCACATCACCACTTCCACCCTTCAGACTGCCTCATTCTCTTACCGCGTTTAGAACGCCTCAGGCCCGATCTGCGTAAACGCTTCAGATCGTCATTGACAACCCGCATAAATGCATCAGGTTTCAATGTTGCTCCAGGCCAGTGTCGACACATCACAACTCCGTCCCGCGTTTCAACGCATCAGGACTATGGCCTTCTCAACCCCGCTTCTCTTACGCATCAGGATGCCATACAACTCCAACCCCGCGCCTCAGCGTCTCAGGGTATTCCTCACACCACTCCGCGTCTCAAACGCCTCAGGTACTACCATGTCTCAGCCAAGACAAAGTTTCAATTCAATTCACGCACATAATGCAATGTGCAACTCAAGCACAAATCATACACTTATGGCATGCAAGACGATCAATTGACATTCTCACATGGTAGTCATTTCAAAACACAAACATTGACACACATTCAAATCCTCTATACCGTCGTAAGACGCGCAAAGAATAATCACATTAAAAACCCTTCAAGGATCACCCAAAAATTCACCCGACTCTCCCAATTGATTCCAATCTTCCTATCATAGGTTTAGGGTTCCCTTACCTCAAGCTTAATGTCACAAAATCCTTCTCCCAAGCACCTCAAGAACTCGGTCCAAGCAGCCCAAGAACAATTCAGTCGTGCAACCTATTGAAATTTCATTGAACTGTCAATTTCTCTTGCCCAATCATCAATCCATGGACCACAAACCTTAATGACATGTCTCCCAACATCCTAGCATGTCTCATTGATGAATTTGAGACTCAAATCCAACCATCAACAGCCCCCACAAAATCGGCATGCACAGAACCGAACCGGGCTATTTTCGGTTCTGTGTATATCGCAATTATCCAGCCCTTAAACTACCTCAAATCTACCATTTATTTACTAACCTACTTGCTAACATGTAGATCAAAGGGTTTGGGAAGCTCATCAAAGATTTAAGGCCGAGTAGTCACCGAAAACTCCTTGAATATCACTGGTTTCCCTTAGTCCTCAAACCGGCAGTTCCAGCCCTTCAAACACAAGACCCATTTGGGGTAAAAAATCCATCAAATTAATCCCAACTTTTTACCACAGATCACTCTATGAGTCTCCTAGATCTCCACAAAATTTGGTTGAAAAACTCCAAAGTTTCGGGGTCCTAAGAGGCCATAAATGTAGCTTATCTCTGGTTGTGATGATTTCCATCGACTTGCGGGAGATCGGTTGGCCGGAGCCCTTTGGTGGGTGAAACGACTTGCTTCCTCTTCGAGGATGTCGACAAGAGGTCGAGCAAGGTGTGGATGGTCGGCTCGGCGGCTAGAAGTCGCCGGACAGGGTCGTCAGATCGAGCGAACAGGCGGCATAGAACCGGTCGGGCGGCAGCAGTTTGGCAAAGGGAAGAAGAAGAAGAGGAAGAAGAAGAAGAAGAAGAAGAAGAAGAAGAAGAAGGAAGTTTCGGCCAAATGGAGGGGTGATGACAGGCCATATAAGAGAGAGAGAGAGAGAGAGAGCTATATTCAACTTTCAAAAGTCAACAAGTTGAATGGTAGTTGGGAAAAGTAGATATGTCCACTCAAAGCTTGATCTATTGACACATGTCTAATGTGTCAATCAAGCTAATCTAATGACCAAGATCTTCTCTCATTTTCGGCATCCTTGGGGGTGAATTAAAGACCAAAATGCCCTCGTCCAATTATATAAGTAAAGCTAGGGCTTGAGGAGCAAAATGATAATTTTACCCCCGACGTCCGGAATGTCGTTTTTCTCTTTCTAATGTCCTTCGATAAGGCGATAGCCAATCCAATCATGACGTTGGAATTCTTGATTCTCCATTTTCAATTTTCAAGACTCGTTTCTGATCGTTTTCTCTATCAAACGTGGTTCCAGCCTATCCCGAACCGACGGGTGGCTTTTGCAAACGTTACGCATATCGACCCTGTGATTCATATCACATTTAGGGCTCGTCAATTCATGGTGACTTTGGTTGTCATGTAATTGTGAGGGTTTATCACTAGTTCCGATGGTCTCGATCGTCACTGTTCGATTTAGGAAAATTTTGCTAATTATATGTTGGTTAGGCGGCATCACCCGCGCTCCAATCGTATAACGCTAGCAATGCATTCCTTAATCGTTCTTAGATCGGTCTTTTATGGTTCTAAATGTCCCCTCGACAATCCTTATGGTCAAAGCGTCATTTCATATTCGAGTTCCCTAAGTCCACGTACCTTGTCTCGCGTTAACCTTTCCCTTTTGATCAGTCTACTCAAATTGATCAAATTCGAGCGAGATATGACTGAAACACATTGCTAGATACACTTCTCATTAATGAGTCTGAAAATGACTGGGAAATCAGAATGTCACAAAGACAGCCGACTGTTCTAGCGATTTCTCAACAGAATGGAGTCGCAGAGAGAAGAAACTGGTCTTAATGAGAATGGTTAGGTCTATGATGGTACATGCTAATTTGCCTATGACCTTTTGGGGTGAAGTTTTGTCGATTGCTGTCTAAATATCTAACCATGTGCCTTCTAAATCAGTTACTTCCACTCCATATATGTTGTGGATAGGTCGAAAATGAGATTTGAGTTTTCTAAGACCTTGATGTGCTTCCTGTACACACGATTTCTCCCATTGGTAAGGGAAATTAAGTCTTAGAGGCATAAAAGAGTATCTTGATGGGATACTGAGAGCACTCGAAAGAGAAAGCATTATAGGTAAGCAAGAAAGTGGATAACTGAAAATGAATCACGAGTTGTCACATTCTTAGTATATGGATTTCTAAAAAAAAAGGCGAGATAGGTGGAGACTATCCTCTATTTAAAATCTTGGATAGTGATGATGACTCTACTGGGGCATCTAATCCAAGTAGGAGCAATGTGAGAAACGGAGAATTTATTTTGAACTAGTCTCAATTGCTGTACGCCTCGCGCCCCGGGCACAGGCGTGTGCGACTCCCTGCGAGCGTACTCTCGAGTCTCAAGATTCATAAATCGAGAGATGCAAAAAGAATCGTTCGCATGCGGAAGCGATAGCATAAATTCCTCCGTACAAACATTAGCGGGGACATGGATAGCAAGAACACTATAATTACCATTATACATAACCTCCCACTGGTTCTTACAAAAGCATTGGTAGACAAATCCTTATAATCGGTAGGGGTAACTGGACCAATTCAAAAGACCACCATTACATCTCCAAAAGAAAAGGGACCATCGAGGTCATCAACAAAATAACAGTCCATAAAACGAAAACCCCTAGGTCGAGCTGTTGGAGTCGTCAGTCTCCTCGACATCCTCGGTAGGCTCGTACTCTGAGAAAGTCTCCGAGCGTACCTCTATGGTATCCTCCATTGTCTCGTTTGCTAACTGCTCCACTAGGTCGTCCTCGGAGGCTTCGATCTCAATGACCTCGTCGATGTCTTCTAGGGTTGGGGTCCTCTCGGGAATGTTTCTCGAACCAACTACTGATCCCTCGACCTCCACAGAATCCCGAGTGGGATGACACCAACTAGGGATAACCCTACGGGGTACCTCAGAGTACTTCAGTGGTCCAGGAGTAAACTCCCATACCCTCCGAAACCAAGCCTCGAACCTATGACGCTTTCAGCTCTTTCTACCTTCATCGACCCAGACTACATTACACTTCCTAACGTATACGGTTCCCCGTCCGTCCGGGAATTCCTCAAAATACGCGGACATCTCCTTCGGGTCACCTAGTCTGATCGGCAATATTTTCACGGTCTAGGATCTGAAAATGTGATCCCGCAACGGGGTGAGATTTACATCTCAGTAAGACAGGTCCTAACCCTAGGTTAGGCTGACCGTACACTCAGGTGAATGCAATTATGAACAAAATGCACAAACAACCACATGAAACATTCAACAGTCATTAAATAACATATGGATACAGACGAGCGTCAAGCACGCAATCATGGCATCATATCTCATCGTTCAAATCGAGCACGCATAACCAAGTCAGGTCACACCTTCCACCTTTCCAGGCCTCTATTGATCCACGCCTACGTTTAGAACGCCTCAAGCTCGGTCCGCGTAATTACGCCTCAGACCATTCCATTGACAAACCCGCGTAAACACATCAGGTTTTAAATTTTATTCCAAGTCTATGTCGACACATATCAAATTCCGTCTCGCGT
The DNA here is from genome assembly GCA_028455895.1 of Rhodomyrtus tomentosa. NCBI lineage: Eukaryota > Viridiplantae > Streptophyta > Magnoliopsida > Myrtales > Myrtaceae > Rhodomyrtus > Rhodomyrtus tomentosa. Next base: position 36,911,475 of record JAPCWY010000003.1, on the reverse strand, counting down.
TTCAACGCATCAGGATATTGGCCATTTCAACCCCGCGTCTCAACGCATCAGGGTACAATCCATAAACCCCGCGTCTCAACGCCTCAGGGTATCATAGGTTTCAAAGCATTCCAGACATTATTTCAATTTAAACTTCATGATCGAGTACAAGCTCATGCATCGAGCTAGATATCTATGGCATGCAAGGCAATCAATCTCATCACACAGAGGCAATCAATTCATGGCACAAGCATTCAACAAGTGTTCAAGGCATCGACATCTCATGAGGATGCACATTGGACAATCACACCATAATTCACAAGAACCAACCTAATTCACACCCAATTCACTAATAGAGTCCAATCTTCCTAGCCAAGGTTTAGAAATTTCTTACCTTGTGCTAAATTCAACAAAAATCTCCTTCCAAGTACTTCAATCACTCGGTCCAACAATCCCAAAACATGGCAGCCTCGCACCTATTAGAAATCAATCCAATTCATCAATTTTTCCTTGTCAAAACCTCAAATTACCTAGCGTAAACCTCAATAACATATCCATTGACATTCTAATATGCCTCGACAAAGAATTTAGAGTTCGACGACTCCATAAACAGCCCCCCAAGATTCGGTATGCACAAAACCAAAATAGGGCATTTTTGGTTCTGTGCATATCTCACTCAATCAGCCCATAAACCATCGTAAATCCTTAATTTATCTATTAATCTATTTGCTAACATGTAGTTCTAGGAGTTGGGAAGTCTCACCAAAAATTTGAGCTCAAGGCGACACCGGAAAGCCCACGGACAGGTTCGGTTCTCACACGCCTACCGCTAGTCAGTTTCTTCCCTTTAAACACAACACCCATTTCGGGTCAAAAATTCATCAAATTCATCCAAAATTTTTACTACAACTCAGTATATATGTTCCCTAGATGTCCACAAAATTTGGCCTAAAGATTCAAACGATTCGAGGTCCTACGGAGTTCAAACAACAGCTTCCCTCCAGCTGTGACGGTTTCCGTCGACTCTCGGGAGAATGGCTGGCCGGAGCTCCTCAGTAGGTCAAATGATTTGATTCAAGTTGAGCTAATTGGCTAGAGGTTGAGCTTGATGTTGGTGGTCGGCTCTACGGCTGGAAGTCGCCAGAAGTGGCGGTCGAGCGGTGCGAAGACGGCGGCAGTAGCTGGTCGGGCGGGACAGTTCTCAGCTGGGGGAAGAAGGAGATGAAAAGGAAGAAGATGGCTATGGTGATGAGGTCTTTGGCAGAATGAAAGAAGAAGAGGGTGTATACACCAAGTTTGAGAGTCAACCATGAAGAATGATAGGTTAAAAGGTTGCCATTTAATGCCAATTTAGCATCCATTGACACTTGTCCATATGTCAATCAATAGCTCATCCAAAGGCTGTCCAAATTTTCGGCAGCCATGGGGTATTGCAATTGACCAAAATGCCTTTATCCATTTATTATGGCAAGGCTAAGGCTTGAGGGGCAAAATCATAATTTTACCCTCGACGTCCGGAACGTCGTTTTTCAAATTCAAATTTTCTTCGATGAGGCAACGACCAATCCAATTATAATGTTGGAATTCTTGATTCTTCATTTTCTAATTTCGAGACTCGTCTCTGAATCATTTCTCTGTTAGATGTGATTCCACCCTATCCCGAACTGACGGGTGGCTTTTGCAGACGTTATGCGCATCGACTCTGTGATTCATATCACACTTAGAGCTCGTCAATTCATGGCGACCTTGGTTGTCATGTAATTGCGAGGGTCTATTACTAGTTCTGACGGTCTCGATCGTCATTGTTCGATTTAGGAAAATTTTACAAATTATACATTGGTTAAGCGGCATCACCTGCGCTCCAATTGTATAATGCTAGCAATGCATTATTTAATCATTCTTAGATCGGCCTTTCATGGCTCTAAATGTCTCCCTGATAATCCTTATGGTCAAAGTGTCATTTCCTATTCGAGTTCCCTAGGTCCACGTACCTTGTCTCACGTTAGCCTTCCCCTTTTGGTTAGTTAACTCGAGATTGATCAGATCCGAGCGAGATACGATTGAAATACATTATTAGATATATTCTCATTAATAAGTCTCGAATGACAGAAAAAATCAGAATGTCACAATTGCTGCCACTTGATATGCAGGAGATGCCGTCGTTGTCTGATCAAGTGGGAGCGTAATGAAAAATGATGTACTAAGTGTATGATCTTCAATGGTGCTACGTGTATGATCTCCAATGCGGCGAACAAGTCGCCAAGTGAGAGCTTAATGGAGTTTGATGTACTAAGTGTACAATCCTCAATTTAGCAAATAAGTCGCAAAATCGTTCTCCGTTGATTTATTGACATTTAAGATAAAGCTTTCATGGTCGCTCTACAAAAAGAGGATGAGCCAAAGAATGTAAATGAGGCTTTGAAAAGAAAAAGTGGATATAAGCAATGGAAAAAGAGATGGAGTCAATGAGATCAAACCAAGTTTAGAAACTAGTTGATCTTCCGAATAGACGCAAAGCCATTGGGAGCAAGTGTGTTCTCAAAGTAAAGTGTAAAGCTAATGGCTCAATTGAGAGATAAAAGGATTGCCTTATGGTGAAAAGGCATAATCAATAAGAAGGATTGATTGGAAAGAAGTTTGTTCTCCTATGATGAGATTTACCTCAATTCACATTATTCCGGCAATAGTGATTAGTATGTATCTTGAATTACATCAGATGGATGTAAGGACTACTTTTCCCAATGGAGAATAAAAAAAAATACAAATGGCCAAGAACAAAAAACATGTCGACTTTTGAGATTGATATATGGCCTTAAGCAGTCTTTGAGATAATGATATATACTTTTTCGTAATGCCTTAGTGGCATATGATTTTGTAATGATTGACGAAAATCATTGCGTATGTATCAAAAGATCCTAAGATCAATATGTGGTCTTATTATTATATGTTGATGATATATTGATTGCTTGGAGTAATATGAAGTTTGTTAATATAGTCAATAATTAGTTATGTTCCAATTCTAAAATAAAAAGATATCGGTGAGGCTACATATATTCTTGGAAATAAGATTTCAAGAGATTGTTCAAAGAGATTGTGGTCTCTTTCATAAGAGACTTATAAGTCTCTTATATAAGAGACTTATACGATTGCAAGACTATAAATGTCACGTCCCGAACCTATCGAGCACACGGACATCCCTGTAAGCAAACAACACAATCTCTCGCGGTCCCAAGATTCACAAACAAATCGAGAGATAATATATATATATATATACACACAACGAGCATGCGGAAGCGGTACTCATAAAAACCCCGTACAAAAATATAAGTTAAGTGAGACCTAGATAGCATAACAACTGTCATACATATTAAACATTGGTTCATACAGGTAAGGAACTACTAGGGTCCGCTAATAAACTGGGCAATAGGATAGTACACAAAAGAGAGTCCCTCACAACATCCAAAAGAGACAGGATCATCTCTAACTGGAACCCTAAGATGAACTGTTGGAATCCTCGGTGTCCTCGGCATCCTCCGTCGGCTCATCCTCGGAGAAGGTCTTTGACGGAACCTCAATAGAATCCTCCATGGTCGCCTCATGCGACGACTCTACGAGATCCTCCTTGGTGGCCTTCAAGACAATGACCTCATCCTCCTCTACAGTGAAGTCCAACGTCGGGGTCTTCTCCGGCCTGTTCCTAGAGCCAACTACAGACCCCTCTAGCAGCTCCTGCTCCCCAACGGTCTGGCACCAAACAGGGATAACTCCTTGGGGTATCTCGTGGGGCTTTAGCGACCCAATCAACTCATCTCCAATCTTCTTAAACCATACCTCGAACCTATGAGGCTTCCAGTCCGGACTATCCTCGTCAACCCATACAACCGTACAATTTCTCACATAAATGTTCTCCTGATATTCGAAAACTTGTCAAAATATACCGTCATTTTCTTGGGATCCCCAAAATGAATAGGCCACATATCTAAAACCTAGGATTTGTAAAAATAAGGGTCCCCAAAGGGTGAGATACTCATCTTAGTAAAAGAGTCCTAACCCTAGGTCAGGCTGATCGTTCACTAAGGCAGTCACCTATCCCAAAATTCCAAACTCATAATCATGTAGGCACATACAAATAAGATAGTGACACACAGATGATGAGCATGCAACTATGACACCATGTCACACTCAGATGATCATGCACACCTCATCCTGCCATTTTACCACAACCACCTCTTCCTGCCTGCCTCGTTCTCCAGCCTGCGATTAGATCGCATTAGGCTAGGTTCGCGTAAACGCATCAAACCGTCATTGGCAACCCGCGTAAACACGTCAGGTTCCAATGAATCTCCAGGCCAATATCAACACTTCATATCTCCGTCCCGTGATTAGATCGCATTAGGACCGTGGCCATCTCAACCCCGGGATTAGATCGTATCAAGGTGCCACACAATCTCAATTCGACCCCGCGATTATATCGCATCAGGGTATCCACCTCCCGCCCCGCGTCTCATACCCCTCAAGGCCTCGCCATGTCATATTCATGCCATGCATTTCAATTTAATTCACAAATAAAATAACAGGTGCAACTCATGCATAATTTGAATACTCATGGCATGCAGGACAATCAATGACATTCGACATGGCATATGATTTAAACACAAGCAATGTCACACATAGACTCCTATAACCACTTAGGATATATTAAAAGCTATCCCTTTGGAAAATTCTCATAAATCGATCAAATTAATCCTCGACTCACCCAATTGAGTCCAACATTCCTATCCTATGTTTAGGATTCCCTTACCATGCGTTTAACACCACCATAATTCTCCTCTTGAGCCCTCACTAATTTGGTTCCAAAGGTCTAACATCGAACTCACCACGCAACCTAGAATTTTCAACCAATTCATCAATTTCCTTGTCCAATTCCTCAATCAATAAACCATAATCCTCCATAACACAACTCTCATCATCTTAACATGTCTTAATCACCAATTTGAGACTCAAATCATCCATCATCAGCCCCCCACAGATTCGGTTTGCTCGGCACCAAATCGGTCCTTCTCGGTTCCGTGCAAGCCGGGTACAACCGGTCCTAAATCTCCTCTAAATTCATCATTTAAACATTATCCTACCTCTTAACATGTCTATCTAAGGGTCCAAGGGTCTTACCGAGGGTTTGAAGTGGCATCGTCTCCGGAAACCCGTCGAAAGTCGCCGGTTCTCCCAAGGTCAGAATCCGGCAGTTTCTATTCCAAGTTCACAAGACCGATTCGAGGTCAAAACTTCATCAAATCATTCCCAACTTTTTACCACAGATTTATATACATGTCTTTCAGATCTCCACAAAATTTGACCTCAAAACTCCAACATTTCAGCCTTCAAAAGGCAGAAACTGAACCTACCCTAGATTGAGTCTGATTTTGTCGGCTCTCGGGAAAACACTTGGCCGGAGCTCCTCGGTGGTCCAAATGACTTGCTTCTAACTCGAGGAGGTCGGCAAGTTGTAGAGCTAGGTTGGTATGATCGGCCGGTGGTCAGGCGGTGGCCGGAGGATAGCGTCGTGGGCGGCGAACGACGGCTCCAGAAACTGACCGGGGGCGAGCAGAAGAGGAAAGAAGAAGAAGAAGGTTTTCGGTGAGCATAAGGGAGTGTATGGCCAGTCACGGGTAAGGAGAGAGAGTGAAAATTGTTATATTCAAGGCTTGAGTCAAAGGGGTTGAATGGTAGTTGCATAAAGTTGGACTTGACTAGTCTTTATTGACACTTGTCCCTCATATCAATCAAGCTTGATCCAATGGCCAATATCCATCCTAGTTTTCGGTAGCCTTGAGGGGGCTCAAAGTCCAAAATGACCTTCTTCAAATGTATGGGCAAGGCTTTAAGCTTGAGGGGCAAAAGTGTAATTTTACCTTCGACGTTCAAAACGTCGTTTTTCTCGCTCCAAAATTCTTCGATAGGGCGACGGTCAATCCGAATAACGTTGGAATTCTTGATTCTCCATTTCAAATATTTCAAGACTCGTTTCTGATGGTTTCCTCTATCAGACGTGGTTCCAGCCTGTCTCGAACCGACAGGTGGCTTTTGCGGACTTTACGCGTATCGACCCTATGATTCTCATCGAATTTAGGGCTCGTCAATTTGTGGCGGCTTTGGTTGTCATGTAATTTTGAGGGTCTATCACTAGTTCCTATGGTTTCGATCTTCACTATCCGATTTAGGAAAAATTTTGCAAATCATACGTTGATTAAGCAGCATCACCCGCGCTCCAATCATATGACACTCGCAAGGCATCCCCTAATCTTCTTGGATCGGCCTTTTGTGGCTCTAAATATCCCATCGACAATCCTTATGGTTAAAGCGCCATTTCTTATTCGAATTCCCTAGGTTCACGTACCATGTCTCGAGTTAGCCTTTCCCTTTTGGTCAGTCTACTAGAATTGATTTGATTCGAGTGAGATATGACTAAAATACATCTCTAGATTCATTTCTCATTAATGAGTCTTAAATTGACTGAAAATCAGAATGTCACAACTCTTCCCCCTTACAAAAATTTCGTCCCCGAAATTTATATTACACTTTATTACTCAAATAAATGGGGGTGTTGTCGCCTAGTCGTCTCTTCGTTCTCCCATGTGGCAACTTCATATCCATGGTGCTCCCACACTACTTTGACTAGTGGAATCTTCTTATTCCTAAGAATTTGCTCTTTCCGGTCTTCGATCTTTATTGGCTTCTCCACGTAAGACACTCGGTCATCCACCTCTATGATCTCATAATCCAGCACATGTGTCGGATCTGGTTCATACTTCCGTAGCATCGACACATGGAACACATTATGCACCTGGGATAGATTAGGCGGTAGGGCAAGCCTGTAGGCTAAGGTTCCAATCCACTCTAGTATCTCAAATGGGCCTACATACCTTAGGCTTAGCTTACCCTTCTTTCCGAATCGCGACAGTCCTCTCATCGGCGATACCTTGAGGAAGACGTGATCGCCCACTTGAAATTCCAAGGGCTTGCGCCGCTTATCTGCATAGCTTTTCTAACGACTCTGTGCCGTCCTCAGTCTGGATTATCTTCACTGCTTTCACCGATTGCTCTACCAATTCTGGGCCTGTGATACTCCTTTCTCCAACCTCATCCCAGTAAATCGGGGTTCTGCAGGCTCTTCCATAGAGTGCTTCGAATGGTGCCATCTGGATACTCTGCTGGTAGCTATTATTATACGCAAACTCCATTAAACGCAGCTGGTCTTCCCATCCACCTTTAAAATCAATGACGCATGCTCGCAGCATATCCTCAAGCGTCTGTATCGTCCTTTCCAACTGTCAGTCCGTCTGTGGATGGTAGGCTGTACTAAACTGCAATCGAGTTCCCATAGCTTCTTGCAAACTCTTCCAAAAATTTACTGTGAATTTGGGGTCTCTATCCAAGGTGATCGTCACTGGCACTCCGTGCAACCTCACTATCTGCCTCATGTACAGCTCTGCATACCTATCCATAGCGAAGTCCTTTCGCATCGGGATGAATATGCAGACTTGGTTAGTCTGTCCACGACTACCCATATAGAGTTATGACCTCGCTGGCTCCTTGGGAGTCCCATAACGAAATCCATAGTCACATGCTCTTACTTCTATTCCGGTATCTCCAGTTGTTGTAATAGTCCTCCAGGCTTACAGTGCTACGCTTTCACTTGCTGGCATGTTAAACACTTAGCCACATACCTTGCTACAACCACTTTCATCCCGTTCCACCAATAGTGTTGTCGCAAGCTCTGATACATTTCGTACTTCCAGGATAGATGCTATAATTGCTCCTATGAGCCTCTGACAAGATCCTTTCCCTGAGTCCTTCATCTTTTGGCACACACAATCGTCCTCGAAACTTTAGGATTCCGTCCTCAGACACCTGAAACTCGGGCTTTCTCTTTGTTACGTCCATCTCCAAAATTTTCTAAATCTCTGGGTCCATAGATTGCAAGGTCTTTATTCCTTCTTGGACCTCCGGTTCCACCCTCAATGTAGCCATTAAGCTGGACAATTGGCTAACCTCTTGTTTGAACTCAGAATCTCTTAAATTCTCAATCATCGACCAACCCTTCGCTAGCAGACATGCGATGCTTGACTTCTGACTCAGCGCATCTGCTACTTTGTTTGCTTTCCCAAGGTGATACAGTATATCACAATCATAATCTTTGAGTAGCTCCATCCACCTACGCTGTTTCATATTCAGCTCTTTCTAGGAAAACATATACTTTAAACTTTGGTGGTCGGTATAGATATGAAACTTCTCGCCACATAGGTAATGTCTCCAATTTTTCAGAGCAAATATAATCGCCGCTAACTCCAGGTCATGAGTTGGGTAGTTCATCTCATGTGGCATCAACTGTCTAGATGCGTAGGCTACTACTCTTCCGTGCTGCATCAATACACAGCCTAATCCTTTCAGCGAGGCATCGCTGTATATCTCGTAACCTCCTGGTTCTGATGGAATCTTCAGCATTGGCGCGGTAGTCAGTCTATGTTTGAGTTCTTGGAACCTCCTCTCACACTTATTAGTCTATTCAAATCTCGTTTCCTTCTTTGTCAACCTCGTCAATGGGATGGCTATGGATGAGAATTTCTCCTCAAAACGCCTATAGTATCCTGCAAATCCCAAGAAACTTCTGACTTCAGTGACCATAGTAGGTCTATGCCAATTTGTCACAGCTTCGATCTTCGCAGGATCTACTGCGATTCCTTCACCAGACACCACATGACCAAGAAATGCTACCCTGTTCAGCCAAAACTCACATTTACTCAACTTTGCGTAGAGCAAATGCTCCCTCAGAGTCTGCAGTACAATCCTTAAGTGCTCCTCATGTTTTGCGTCACTCCTCGAGTAAATCAAGATATCATCAATAAAGACTATGACGAATCTGTCCAGAAATTCCTTGAATACTCTATGCATCAGGTCCATAAAAAGCAGCTGGAGCGTTGGTCAATCCAAATGGCATCACTGTGAATTCATATTGACCATACCTCGTTCTGAAGGCAGTCTTAGGTATGTCTTCCTTCTTGATCCTCAGCTGGTGATACCCAGTCCTCAAGTCAATCTTTAAGAATACTGCTCCTTGCAACTGATCAAATAGATCGTCAATCCTCGGCAGCGAGTACTTGTTCTTCACTGTCACTTGGTTCAGCTGCCGATAGTCAACGCATAAACGCAAAGACCCATCTTTCTTCCTTATGAATAGCACTGGTGCTCCCCACGATAAAGCACTTGGTCGGATAAATCCCTTATCTAGCAGCTCTCGCATCTGCACCTTCAACTCCTTTAGTTCTGACGGGGACATCCTGTAAGGTGCTTTCGAGATCAGCTCCGTTCCAGGGGCTAACTCGATTACAAATTCTATTTCCCGTTCCGGTGGCAATCCTGGCAACTTTTAGGGAAATGCATCAGGAAATTCACGCACTACCGAGATATTCTCTAACTTTGGTTCTTTGGTAGTCGTGTCATTACTGCCATTAAGTATGCCTAACACCCTTCAGACAACAACTTAGTTACTTCCAAAGATGAGATTAAGGGAATCGAGATTCCTCCTCGACTTCCCACCAACTCAAAGCTAGGGCGGCCTCTCGGAGAAAACCGAATTATCTTACTACCACAATCCACTACTGCGCCCTGCTTACCCAACCAATCCATTCCTATGATTACGTCAAAATCATACATAGGTAATACGGCTACGTCAATACTCTCTTTACTCCCTCCTATCACAATCTCACAACCAGCACAGCCCAATGAAACCAATATGTTATTCTTTAACGGTGTGGCAACATGCAGAATTATGTTCAACGGTTTCAATTTCATTCCCACTAATTCAGCAAACTGTGCAGACACGAATGAATGCGTGGCACCAGGGTCAAACAATGCGTATGCAGCTTGGTTGCACAAGTAAACCTACTTGTGACCACACCTGGTGCTTCTTCTACCTTTCTGCGGGCTACGGCATACACTCTTCCCTGTCTCGGTGGTCGATTCTTCTCGATTTGGGGAGTTGCAGTTGACGGTCCCGTTTGTGGCCTTTGTCCTTGCGGTCGACTTGTCGGAGCTTGACTCAGGCACGTCCTTATCTGGTGGCCCAGCTGACCACACTTAAAACAAGCTCCAGTCCTCATTGGACATGGCCCATTTCATGCCTTTTGCCACAAAGACGGCAGTTCCAGTTCGCAGGATTCGGCGGCTTCACGATATTTTTCCACACTGGTGGCACAAAACGCCTATTATTCGCCATCGGTGTTTTACCCATCTAGCGGTTATCTCTGAAGGACGTAAATCGCGATCCAGTTGCGGTGTTTCTCTCTTTCAAGTCCCGTTCTATCATCTGGCCTCGCTCATATATTTCCTTATATGTCCTTAGATTCATAACGATCATCTGACTATAGAGCTCAGGCCTCAAACCATCCCTAAATCTTCTTGCTTTCTCCTGAGGGTCCTCCACAGATCGTGGGGCATACCTCGACAGCCTCGAGAATTCAGCCTCATACTGATCTATCGTCAACTGGTTTTGGCGCAACTGCAGGAATTCTACCTGCTTCCTTTACCTGGCCGTCTCTGAGAAATATTTATCATTGAAGGCCGTCTTAAAGGCTTCCCAATTCATGACCGTTCCTTTAGGGAAGACGCCATTCTTGTGGTAGCCCACCAGTCATTCGCTGTACCCTCCAACTGGTACATTGCTAGCAGTACCTTCTCTTCGTCCATGCACCGCAGCACGCCAAAAGCCTTTTCTAACTTTTCGATCCCCCTGGGTACTAGCTCGGGATCTCCAGTCCCATTGAATTGTGTCGGCTTCAACTTTATGAATTGCTCCACTAGTTGGCCCATCTGTCTGGCCACGATGATTTCTTCTTGGGTGTTCACCGTCTCATTGCCCTAGCCTTGTTCATTTTGGCTTCCATTGCCACTATGATTGCCGTTGTTGGCATTGACGACTGCTATGGCAACTCCTACTGCTTGGGCGATGGCAGCGTCCCGATCTTGAGCCTGCCTATCAATCATGTCGCCAATTCTTTCTAGTGGCCTCAACATGCCATCCATTCTTGGATTTTCAGCGACAGGCGGCCTTGAGCTAGAAGCTCCGCCTCTTGACCTTCCATACCTTCTTGACGGATTGCTCATCTTTGCTTTTTCCTACTGAATCTGGTCCACCACAAGTTCAGTAAGGAGTTAGTAACTCACTCATTTACTCAAATCCAGAGCTACTAACTAGCCTTTAACAGAAACAATGACAATCCAACAGTACTCCATACCACAGACTCCAGAAACATTTCAACAAATAGCCCATGGCCATTTCTCAGTTTCATTCACTTCAGTGATTCACTAAAACCAATCACTTTCATCCCTCAAACAAACCAAGGTCCAGAAATGACCTTCAATCCTAAGCAGAGAAATTAATCCTTATGCATTTCCACAGCCTTGCCAAGGTCAAACACCAACCCTTAGTACCAGGTCACACACTATGCACCCCATGCCTTATCTTAACCAGTCTCTTAAGGTCTTGCTATCCGTCCTTGTCCCAACTTAATCCTCCTTATTACTCCAGTCCTCAACCAACTTTGGATCGAGCTGACCTTGCTCTGATACCAAGCAGGATGGGGATGTCACGCCCCAAACCCGTCGAACACACGAACATCCCTGCAAGCAAATAACACAATCTCTCGCAATCCCAAGATCCACAAACAAATCGAGAGATAATATATATATACAACGAGCATGCGGAAGCGGTACTCATATAAACCCCCATACAAAAATATTAGTTAAGTAGGACCTGGATAGCATAGCAACTGTCATACATATTAACCATCGGTTCATACAGATAATGAACTACTAGGGTCCGCTAATAAACTGGGCAACAGGGTAGTACACAAAAGAGAGTCCCTCACAACAACCAAAAGAGACAGGATCGGGTCGTCTCCAAAAAGGCATCAAACCAATGAACAGGAACCCTAAGATGAACTGTTGGAATCCTCGGTGTCCTCGACATCCTCTGTCGGCTCATACTCGAAAAAGGTCTTTGACAGAACCTCAATAGAATCCTCCATGGTCGCCTCATGCGACGGCTCTACGAGATCCTCCTCGGTGGCCTCTAGGACAATGACTTCATCCTTCTCCACAGTGAAGTCCACCGTCGGGGTCTTCTCCGGCCCATTCCTAGGACCAACTACAGATCCCTCTGGCAGCTCCTGCTCTCCAGCGGTCTGGCACCAAATAGGGATAACTCCCTAGGGTACCTCGTGGGGCTTCAGCGGCCCAATCGACTCATCTCCGAACTTCTTAAACCATACCTCGAACCTATGAGGCTTCCAGTCCGGACTACCCTCGTCAACCCATACAACCGTACACTTCCTCACATAAATGTTCCCCTGACTATCTGGAAACTCGTCAAAATATGTCGTCATCTCCTTGGGATCTCCAAAATGAATAGGCCACATATCTAAGACCTAGGATCTGTAAAAATAAGGGTCCCCAAAGGGGTGAGATATTCATCTCAGTAAAAGAGTCCTAACCCTAGGTCAAGCTGATCGTCCACTAAGGCAGTCACCTATCCCAAAATTCTAAACTCATAATCATACAGGCACATACAAATAAGATAGTGACACACAGATGATGGGCATGCAACTATGACACCATGTCACACTCAGAAGATCATGCACACCTCATCCTGCCATTTTACCATAACCACCTCTTCCTGCCTGCCTCATTCTCCAGCCCGCGATTAGATCGCATCAAGCTCGGTCCGCGTAAACGCATCAAACCGTCATTGGCAACTCGCGTAAATGCATCAGGTTCCAATGAATCTCCAGGCCAATATCAACACTTCATATCTCCGTCTCGCGATTAGATCACATCAGGACCGTGACTATCTCAACCTCGCGATTAGATCGTATCAGGGTATCCACCTCCCGTCTCGCGTCTCATACGCCTCAGGGTCTTGCCATGTCATGTTCATACCATGCATTTTAATTCAATCACAAATAAAGCAACATGTGCAACTCATGCACAATTTGAATACTTATGGCACGTAGGTCAATCAATGACATTCGACATGGCATATGATTTAAACACAAGCAATGTCACACATAGACTCCTATAACCACTTAGGATATATTAAAAGCTATCCCTTTGAAAAATTCTCATAAATCGATCAAATTAATCCTCAACTCACCCAATTGAGTCCAACCTTCCTATCCTAAGTTTAGGATTCCCTTATCTTGCGTTTAACACCATAATAATTCTCCCTCTTGAGCTCTCACCAATTCGGTTCCAAAGGTCCAACGTCGAACTCACCACGCAACCTTGAATTTTCAACCAATTCATCAATTTCCTTGTCCAATTCCTGAATCAATAAATCATAATCCTCCATAACACAACTCTCATCATCTTAACATGTCTTAATCACCAATTTGAGATTCAAATCATCCATCATCAGTCTCCCTATAGATTTGGTTTGCCCGGCACCGAACCGGTCCTTCTCGGTTCCGTGCAAGCCGGACACAACCGGTCCTAAATCTCCTCTAAATCCATCATTTAAATATTATCCTACCTCTTAACATGTCTATCTAAGGATCCAAGGGTCTTACTGAGGGTTTGAAGTCGCGTCGTCGCCGGAAACCCGTCGAAAGTCGCCGGTTCTCCCAAGGTCAGAATTCGGCAGTTTCTATTCCAAGTTCACAAGACCGATTCGAGGTCAAAAATTCATCAAATCATTCTCAACTTTTTACCACAGATTTATATACATGTCTTTCAGATCTTCACAAAATTTGACCTCAAAACTCCAACATTTCGGCCTTCAAAAGGGTCAGAAATCGAACCTACCTCAGATTGAGTCTGATTCTGTCGGCTCTTGGGAAAACACTTGGCCGGAGCTCCTCGGTGGTCCAAATGACTTGCTTCCAACTAAGGAGGTCGGAAAGACGTAGAGCTAGGTTGGTATGGTCGGCCAGTGGTCAAGCGGTAGCCGGAGGACGGCGTCGTGGGCGGAGGACGGCGGCTCTAGAAACTGACCGGCGGCGAGCAGAAGAGGAAAGAAGAAGAAGAAGGTTTTCGGTGAGCTTGAGGGAGTGTATGGCCGGTCATGGGTGAGGAGAGAGAGTGAAAATTGTTATATTCAAGGCTTGAGTCAAAGGGGTTGAATGGTAGTTGCATAAAGTTGGATTTGACCAGTCTTTGCCCCATCTTTTGACACTTATCCCTCATGTCAATCAAGCTTGATCCAATGGCCAATATCCATCCTAGTTTTTGGCAGCCTTGAGGTGGTTCAAAGTCCAAAATGCCCTTCTTCAAATGCATGGGCACGACTTTAAGCTTGAGGGGCAAAATGGTAATTTTACCCCCGACGTTCAGAACGTCGTTTTTCTCGCTTCAAAATTCTTCGATAGGGCGACGGCCAATCCGAATAACGTTGGAATTCTTGATTCTCCATTTCAAATCTTTCAAGACTCGTTTTTGATGGCTTCCTCTATTAGACATGGTTCCAGCCTATCTCGAACCAACAAGCGACTTTTGCGAACTTTATGCGTATCGACCCTGTGATTCTCATCATATTTAGGGCTCGTCAATTCATGGCGGCTTTGGTTGTCATGTAATTATGAGGGTCTATCACTATTTCCTATGGTTTCGATCTTCACTATCCGATTTAGGAAAATTTTCGCAAATCATACGTTAGTTAAGCGGCATCACTCGCGCTCCAATCATATGACACTCGCAAGGCATCCCCTAATCATTTTTGGATCGGCCTTTTGTGGCTCTAAATATCCCCTCGACAATCTTTATGGTCAAAGCGCCATTTCTTATCCGAATTCCCTAGGTTCACATACCATGTCTCGCGTTAGCCTTTCCCTTTTAGTCAGTCTACTCAAATTGATCAGATTCGAGCGAGATATAACTGAAATACATCTCTAGATTCATTTCTTATTAATTAGTCTGAAATTGACTAGAAATCAGAATGTCACAATAAACCCATAGATACTCCTATTGCATAAGATAAATGTCTGAGCCGAAAAATGTGTCTTGAGACTCCTCAAGCAAATGCAGAAATGAAAAGTGTTTTATATGTTAGTGTTTGAATGCTAGAAGTATACTATGATGTGTACAAGACCTAATATTTGTTATGTGGTTGGAATGGTAAGTGTACCAATTCAATCCATGTCAAGCATATTGGATTGCCGTCAAGAGAATTCTCAAGTATTTGAAAGTACCGTCAATTTTTTGCTGAGTTATCATGGTAGAGATCTGCGCCTTGAAGCCTATACTGATATTGACTGAGGAAGATGTTCAGATGAAAAGAAAAAAAAAATCTACTTCTGGGTTTGTATTCGTACTGTGCAGTAGCGCCATATCTTGGAGTAGTAAGAAGCAAACATGTATAGCCTTATCCACGATGGAAAGTGATCTAGTGGTGTTATCAGCAACAGTACAAAAAGATATTTGGTTTAAGATATGTTTGGTTCAATGAGGTGTTGCTAAGGATGTTGCAGGTTCAATTATTAGTTAACTGTGATAGCCAAGTAGCAATAACTTACACTAAAGATCCATTGCAAGATCAAACAAATAGGAACCAAATATAATTTTGTGAAAGACATGGTTGTACGAAAAGATGTGAACATACAGTACACGTATATGCATAGAATAATAATAGATCTTCTGACAAAGTGAATTTCTGGAGATGTTTTCCTTAGTCATGTGTTGACAAAGGGATTCGTTCCCTATATTGAAATCTCTGAAAGAGCTTAGAAGTGGGAGTACTGGATATTTATATTTCTCAAAGTTCACAGTTAATGATATTTGTTATCATTATTGATGCTTATGAGTTTGTATGACATTTGTGCATATTAATGCTTAGTGCATTATATTGAGAAGGTATGTCGGACAGATGAAAATTAGCCCACTCACATAGGTAATCGCCTCTATTTGTTGTGTGACAAATAGAGATGAGACATTTTCAAGCTTATTATCTAGGTGATAATTGAGAGCTCAAGCTTGAAATTTTTTTGATGTTGCCATAACAAACGTGTTAAGATGAGGTCATAATAAATTATGTTCGAAAGTGAAATAACTATGTATTTCACTTAATCTGTCTTTGATGCCAGATGTGAATTTTGTTGGATTCTTTGAAGAGAGTAGATTTGTGAACTCAAGCTAGACGTTGAGTATGTCTAAGCTATCAAATGTACAATATTGAGTGAAAATACATGCTCCATTATATATCCGTGTGAGACTCTTGAGGATATAAGTTCCTCAATTAAGTGCCTTCATGACTCTAACCTATTCTTGAAATTTCTGGATCATGAAAAATTATACTATGATAGACAAAAAAAAAAAAAAACAAAAGAGCTCCAACTGGTGTTTCTGGAGGACCTTCTCCATGGCCTCCAAGACTTCCAAGACCTCCTTGAGGAGCTCGATGGTCATGGTGTCCTCAGAAGACATGAGTCTGGCCCAAGATGATACCCTTGGCCAAGTCCTCGACATGGGAGGCGAAGAACTTGGCATTGGTGAAAATGGTGGAAAGAAACTCGAAGGTGTAGCTGGTCTACTTTTGAATGTTTGCGAGCTTGACGTTGGCTTTTCTTTCTATTCTAGGGTTTTTGATGATGATCGAGAATGAAGGACGACGGCGAAGAAGAAGAGACGCGAAAAGAGAATCAAACGAGGATTTTAGTGAGGGAGAAAGTGGAGATTTTCAATTTTCATAAGCGCGAACCGACCGACTATGCTATAAAAAAGAGACCGCTGCTTTAGTTGAAATAGGAAACTTGGATAAATCAAATAAGAAACTTATTAGAAGAATGTGTAAAACATTTTCTCTTTCTATGGATTAATTCATTAATTCAAGATCCTCACCTTATATGACAGCAAAAGAGCTCCATATAACACTGCAGTTACTTCAGGACATGAACTAAAACAGCTTGAAGTGGCTCTGCGCAAATTTCGAGTAGGCTGACAATCATGGGCAAGTTTCAATTGCTAGAACAAATAAGAGTTTAAGATTGATCATCTTTATGTGCTTCTCAAGTATCAACTCATTCATGCGAAGAGGAAGTCAGCACCAAAAGCAGGAGCCAATTAAGTGTATGACTAATTTTTCAAGGCACTGCGAACTTCAAGGCACTGCGAACTTCATAGAGTGTATGCTATCTCTGGAAGTTCCCATCAACTAATACTGTACGTAGTATCAGATTATGACATTGTGACAATGGAGCTAGTACTCCTTGCATCCCAAAAGTGTACAACATCTAAGCACATTGAGCAAGCAAAATGAAAAATTTAATTAACATTTCTGTTCTTGTTTAATATGAATAAAGAATGGCAAAATCACAGTTAATCGACATACAATATCCTTTGACCCCTCTCCCAAGCATTGACCTTAGTCTCTAAATTGATTTTCGCAACTATCATCTTGACCTTCTACTCTAAATGGGTTTTGATAGCATTGTGTTTGCTCCGTCCAGCACCGACTTCACCCTTCATCTTGCCCTTAGTTTCTAAATCGATTTTCACAACATTATGTGTAGTCTGTCCAGCACCAACTTTACTCTTCATCTTGGCCTTGGTCTTGGCGGCATATACTTGCTTATAATGAAATTTGGTCACAACAAATTATACTCTAACAGATAAAAAAAAGCTCAAATTGGATTTTCTAGAAGACTTCTCCAAAGCCTCCAAGACCTCCTTGTTTGAGGAGTTTAATGGTCATTAAGTCGTTAGAAGGCGCGAGTCTGGCCCTCATGATACCCATGACGAGGTCGTTGACGTGGGAGGTGAAGAACTTGACATTGGTGAAGATAGTGGAGAGAAACTCGAAGGCGTAGCTGACCCACTTTTGAATCTTCGCGAGCTTGATGTTGGCTTTTCTTTCTTTTCTAGTGTTTTTGACGATGATTGAGAACGACGAACATCACGAAGACGAAGAGACGTGGAAAGAGAACCGAGCAAGGAGTTTAGTGAGGGAGAAAATGGAGATTTTCAATTTTCATAAGGGAGAATCGACCGACAATGCGATAAAAAAGATACCGTTGCTTTAGTTGAAATGGAAAACTTGGATGAATCAAATATGAAACTTATTAGAAAGATGTGTAAAACATCTTCTCTTTCTAGGCATTCATTGCTAATTCATTAGTTCAAGATCCCTACCTTACATGACTGTAAAAGAACTCCAGTATAACACTACAGTTACTTCAGGACATGAACTAAAACAGCTCAAAGCGGTCTTGCCCAAAGGTTGAGTAAACTGACAGTTATGGACAAATTTCAATTGATGGAACGTATAAGAGTTTGAGATTGATCATCTTTATGTGCTTATCAAGTTTCAAGTCATTCATGCAAAGAGGAAGTCAGCACAAAAATCAAACTGAAATATCATAGAAAAGTAACAAACCATTAGTAGGTAGGAGCCAATCATGTGTGTGACTAATTTTCTAGCCATTGCGAACTTCGTAGCGTGTATGCTAAGCCAAAAATTCCCCGTCGACTAATACAGTGGGTAGTATCAGATTCTGATATTGTGACAATGGAGCTGGCTTTCCTTCCATCTCAAAAGCGGACAACATCTAAGCACATTGAGTAAGCATAATGGAAAATTTAATTAGTATTTCTGTTCCTATTTTACATGAATAAAGAATGACAAAATCGCAGTTATTCCACATTCAATATCCTTTGACCCTGTCTCCCAATCGCGTTGACCTTGGTCTCTAAAGTGGTTTTCGTAGCCTTCATCTTGGGTTTGTTCTCTACATGGATTTTGACAGCATTATGTTTGCTCCGTCGGGCACGGATTTCACCCTTCATCTTGGCCTTGGTTTCTAAATAGATTTTCATAGCATTGTATGTAGTTTGTCCAGCACTGACTTTACTCTACATCTTAGCCTTGGCTTGGGCCTTGGTCTTGGCTGCATATACCTGTGTTATAAGGAAATTTGATTACAAAAAATTATACTTTAACATACAAAAAAAGGAGCCCCAACTGGAGTTTCTGGGAGACCTTGTCCAGGGCCTCTAAGACCTCTAAGACTTCCTCAAGGAGCTAGATGGTCAAGGTGGCATCAGAAGACACGGGTCTAGCCCTCGATGATACCCTTGACAAGGTTGTTGATGTGGGAGGCGAAGAACTAGACATCAGTGAAGAAGGTGGGGAGAAATTTGAATGTGTAGCTGACCCATTTCTAAATCTTCGCGAGCTTGATGTTGGCTTCTTCCTTTTCCA
Organism: Rhodomyrtus tomentosa; assembly: GCA_028455895.1. Taxonomy (NCBI): domain Eukaryota; kingdom Viridiplantae; phylum Streptophyta; class Magnoliopsida; order Myrtales; family Myrtaceae; genus Rhodomyrtus; species Rhodomyrtus tomentosa. Next base: position 36,892,253 of record JAPCWY010000003.1, on the reverse strand, counting down.
GGGTTTCTGATGATGATTGAGAATGACGAACGACGACGAAGAAGAAGAGACGCAGAAAGATAAATAATGAAGAGTTTAGTGGCAGAGAAAGTGGAGATTTTCAATTTTCGTATGGGCAAACCAACTGATTGTGCAATAAAAAAGAGACCGTTGCTTTAGTTGAAATAGAAAATTTGGATAAATCAAATATGAAACTAATTAGCTGGATGTGTAAAATATCTTCTCTTTCGAGTCATTCATTGCTAATTCATTAGTTCAAGAACCTCACCTTACAAGGCAGCAAAAGAATTCCAGTATGACACTACAGTTACTTCAGGACATGAACTAAAACAGCTTAAAGCGCCCCCCCGCAAATGTCCAGTAGACTAACAATTATGGCCAAGTTTCAATTGCTGGATCAACTATGAGTTTTAGATTGATCATCTTTATGTGCTTCTCAAGTTTCAACTCATTCATACAAAGAGGAAGTCAGGACAAAGAGCAAACTGAAAATATCATATAAAGGCAATTAATCGTCAGTTGGTAGGAGCCAATCAAGTGTATGACTAATTTTCCATGCATCGTGAACTTCGTAACGTGTATGATATCTCGGGAAGTTCCCATCGACTAATACTGTGTGTAGTATCAGATTCTGACATTGTGATAATAGAGCTAGCACTCCTTCCATCTCAAAAGCAGATAGATCTAAGCACATTGAGCAAGTACACTGGAAAATTTAATTAGTATTTCTGCTCCAGTTATCGTGAATAAACAATGACAAAATCACAGTTAATCCACGTACATTATCCTTTACCCCGTCTCTCAACCGCGTTGACCTTGGTCTCTTAATTAGTTTTCATAGCCTTGATCTTAGCCTTGTTTTCTGTAACGCCTCGCGTCCCCTTGGAGTCCATTACATCCGCCTCAGGCCAATCATATACCCAAGAATCTCACACGGCCTAGTATGATATGAAATGCACAAATGAAAGCGAGCATCTCCGTACACTAAGAAATAAAAAGAAAATGGGAGTTTTGGAAAAATTCAAAAGCGCACCATTTATACATAGCAGAAACATTCATTATAAATAGTGGAAGGGAAAAGACAAAAATTATAAAGCTGCATATCCTGGGTAAAAAAGGAACTAAGGCTTAGGGTTCAAAGACTACTACTAAATCTTTCCTAAAGCCCAACACCAAAATTGTTCCCTGATCGCCTAACCCCCTTCATTTAGACTTATCATCAGAACAACTTGAATCATCTCTTCCATTATCCCCCTCAGCATCTGGGTCGTAATCTGAAAAATTCTCGGATGACACATTCTCTGAAGGCTCTTCGGTGTCTTCCTTGGCTTCATCATCATCATCACCTCTTCTTCTTCTGCTTCTTCCTCTTCTTCTTCTTCCTCTTCTTCATCAGTGGCCTCGATAGCATCGACAGAAATCTTTACATAGTTCATGTACTTAACAGAGGACAAAGGAGACTTCGGCACTTCAAGTATATTTCTAAAACCTCCCACCAATGCTGGGTTGTCCAATTCTAAGCCCGGTCGGGGCGGATGGCACCAAGTTGGAATCACCTCCCACAGAACATCCTCTGGCAGCAGTGGTCCCAACAAGCTGCTGTTTCCCACCTGACGAAACCAGGCTTCAAAGCGATAGGGTTGCAGTTCCGGCTTCCCTTCGTCTACCCAGACTGTCATGCACTTCCTGATATAGGTAATACCCTTCCAGTAGGGAAACTCATCAAAATCGGCGATCATCTACTTTGGATCGCCCAGACGAATTGGTAGCATGGCTATGGTTTGGGGTCTGAAAAGTTTGTCCCACTAAGGGGTGAGATCGACGTCTTAGTAAGTGAAACCCAACCTAAATTAAACCACTAGTCCCATCAGATAAAATAAAATGCAGATAATGCAAGGAAATTGACAAGCAATGGCATATGGCGATTCAGCATCATTTGTCATAGAACAACTAGCATATCAAATTATTATCAAACACACCACACGCCATAGGATCCAAGCTTCATACATTAGCCTAAAATCACATTTAGTCATCGCTAGGGCCCACGGCCGTGATGTATCGCCAGGGCCCACGGCCACGTCGTATCGCTAGGGCCCACGGTCGCGATGTATCGCTAGAGCTCCAAGCCGCGATGTAGTTTCATAGGGGTCAAAGCTAAAGCATCGCCAGGGTCCACGGCTGCGATGTTATCACCAGGTCCCATGACCAATTTAATGACATGCTATCAATTACCATGCTTTTATCACACAACCGTGCTACACAAAACAACTTTCCAGTAGCATCCTATGGTTCAAGTAAGGATTTAGGAACCACTTATAGTGATTAATCAGAAAAATCCACACCAAACGAGCCTTCTCGATCCACAAGATCACAACCAAACGAGAACCACGTGCCGTCCTAGAAAGTTCATCAATTTTGAGTCAAAATCTACTCAATTTCGGATTAGAAACAATCGACTTTCACTTTCGATAAACCATTCTCTCGACCACCAAACAAATGGCAACTCTGGATGCCTTATCAATTGGTTGAATAAACGACAACACCTCCATTAATCCTCCATTTACTAACTTCATGCTACAATTTAAAGGGCATAATATACATCTCAAAGTTCCATGTACCAATTAGCCCTTAAATCATCTTTAAACTTCAATCCTGTGACATTCTGATTTTTCTAGTCATTTTCAAGCTCATTAATGAGAAAGCTTATTAGGAACGAGCCTTGAAAATTGAAACTGAAAAATCAAGAATTTCAACATTACAATTGGATTGGCCATCGCCCTATCAAAGGTTATTGGATTAAGAAAAATGGCGTTTCGGACGTCGGGGGTAAAACGATCGTTTTGCCCCTCGAGCTTAGAAATTTGCCCTTGCAATTGAAGAAAGGAAAATTGGTCTTTTAAACCCCTCAAGGCTGCCGAAAATCAAGAAGGATTATGGGCCATTGGATCTTGCATGATTGACTTGAGGGACAAGTGTCACACGATCAACCATTGAGTGGACAAACCTACCATTCCACACCTACCATTCCCCCATTGACTCAAGCCTTGTATATAGGATTTTCCTCTCTCTCTCTCTCTCCTCTTCATTTTGACTGGCCAAAGCTCCCCCAAACTCCCAAAAGCTTCTTCCTCTTCCTCCTCCATTCTGCTGTTCACCGGATAGCTTTTGAACGCCCCATTCGCCGGCCACAAGGACCACTTCTAGCCACCCCTGGAAGCCAGCCAGCCACACCAACGTAGCTCCATGTCCTGCCGTCCACCTCGAAGTGGGATCGGACCATTTGGAGCACCGAGGAGTCCGGAGCAGAGATTCTCCTGAGAGCCGACAGATTAGGACTCAAACTGAGGTAGGTCCGGTTCTTACCCCTTTAACCGGTCAAAATCTTGGAATTTTGGGTTCAAATTTTGTGGAGACTTAGTAGATATGTAGATGAATTTGTGGTAAAAATTGAGGCTTGAATTGATGAAGTTTTGACCTCGAACCGGTCTTGTGAAATTGGAGCAGAAAACTGCTGGTACTGACCAAGGAAGGATCCGGCGATTTCAAAGGGTTTCCGGCAACCAATCAAGCTCAAACTTTCGGTGAGCCTCCTAAAACCTTAGATAGACATGTGAAGAGGTAGTATGGCCTTTAATTGTTGGACTTGAAGTGAGATTGGGACAGGTGGTGCTTGGTTTGCACCGAACCAAGAAGGGACCGATTCGTTGTTTGTGCAAACCGAATTTGTTGGGTTGTTGATGGTTGGATTTTGAACCTCAAATTGATGATTAAAGCATGTTAAGAGGATGAGGATTATACTATGGAAGATTAGGATTTATAAATGGTTGAATTGGATTTGAGAATTGAAGAATTGGTTGAATTATATTAGGTTGCGCGATAAATTGGCCTTGGAGTGACTTGGCCGAGACCCTGAGGGTCCAAGATGAGTAATTTGTGTTGCCAAATTAGAGGTAAGGGGATTCCTAATCCTATGTTAAGACGATTGGACTCGATTGGATGAGTCGAGACTTGATTTGAACAATTTATGAGAATTTATTCAAGTGAGTAGCTTGGTGATATACTAAGATGATATAGGATGATTGTGAGTGATATGGTGTATGCTTGAGTTGTTTGCCATGTTTGGATATTATTGATTTGCGTGGCATGCCACGGGGTTTTCGAATTTCATTCGGACTTGCACTTGCCATTGAGTGTGCAATTGAATGGGAAATCATGGTACGAGACATGGTTGCGGCATGAATATAACGTGGCGAAGCCCTGAGGCGTATGAGACGCGGGGCAGGAGATTGTATACCCTGATGCGACAAGATCGTGGGGTGGAATTGATATTGTGTGTCGCCCTAATGAGACAAGATCGCAGGGTTGAGATCGCCACAGTCCTGATGCGAACTATTCGCGGGACGGAGGTGTGAGAGTACCCTGATGCGACAAGATCATGAGGTGGAATTAATATTGTGTGGCGCTCTGATGCGACGAGATCGCGGGGTTGAGATGGCCATGGTCCTAATGCGAATTATTCGCGAGACAGAGTATGAGATATTGTTATTGACCAGGAGATTTATCGGAACCTGATGCGTTTACGCGGGTTGCCGATGACGATTTGAGGCATTTACTCGGACCAAGCCTGAGGCGACATGTTTGCGGGTTAGAGATTGAGGCAGGCGGAGATTAATGGATACAAGAAGTGGCAGGCTGAGAGTGCATGGACATTATTATCTGAGTGTGACCTGAGGTCATCAATACTTGCCTGTCATCTATATGTTGTGTTTTATTGATTGGTGCCCTATATACCTGTATGAACCTGAGCCTAAATTTATTGGATATATGACTGCCTGAGTGGACGGTTGGCCTAACCTAGAGTTAGGATCCACCTTACTGAGATTTATATCTCACCCTAGTGGGGGCTTTATTTTTCAGGTTTCCAGGCGAAGGTAGCATGGGCTTGCCAAGGAGTGGCATTTGAAGAAATAGTTGACCAGTTGTATTTATAATGGAATTGCCAACTGTGGATATTGAGATTGTACTCCAAATATTGAATCAGGAATTGATCTTTTAGTAATTGACTAAGGTAATTTGATGTATTTGTCCTAAGTCATCGTATGTGGTTGTATCAAAGTGAATGGAGATGGCATCGCTTCCGCATGTGTGGTCCTTTCAGTGCTTAGAACAGTGGCCATTGGATCCTGGAGTTAAATGAAAAGTACGGCTTGGTGGGATGTTTGCGCGCTCGCCGGGTTCGGGGCGTGACATCCCCGTTCGATTTGGTATCAGAGCAAGGTCAGCTCGATCCAACATGATTGAGACTTGGAGTGATAAGGAGCAATGACTTAAGGACAGTTAGATATTGAGTCCTATAGGACTAAGCATGGATTGCCGGATCTTGAGGATTATAGGCTTGAACTTGTGAGGCATTCTAATGGTCTTAGAGTTGAATTTAATGGATGACCTTGAGTTATGTGGTGATTAAAGCTTAAATGGAAGCAAGTTGGGATTTGAGCTATAAGCATGGATTCTGAGGTAGTAATTGAACTCGAGGATAATAGGGAATTGCTTATGAATGAAGGGTCAATTGAGATGTATAATTGCGACCTTGATTTGTCCATGACCTAACTTGAGGAGTACGAATTATAAGTAGACGACTGATATTGGTGGATTCAGGCTTGAATTGCGTGATATTATAATGGTTTAGCTATAAATTGCTATCGACTGCCTTGGGTGATATGAGTTAAAGATCAGTTGTGATCGGATGCATATGGATTTGATTTGGACGTTGACTGGACTTGAGATATACGATGACATATAGGCAATTGTTCTGTGAGATGTGATGATCATGGGTGGAATTAGAACTCTTGAATGGATAGGGATTGATCTGAAGACAGCTCTGACAGGATAAGTGATGAGGATGGTCATGTTGTGCCTATGTTTATGGCTTGAAACGAAAGTTGATATGGGTGCATGCATGAATTTATCGTTGTCGGACTTAATAAACTGTCGCTTGGTATGGGACAAGTTGATGAGATACCTATAAACTGTAATGAAACATGGTGTGAGACATGTGGAACGGGGCTTTCTCCGTAGATGTATGACTTAGGACAACCTGCAACGGCCATGTCTGATGAGGGCGGGGAGTGATCGCCGATACAGAAAGGTTCGGATAAGGAGCGGCTCTTGGCAGGCTTCTAAGATGGCAGGAGGCGAGAATGACCCAAGTCATAACTTGAAAGGGAAAACTTAGGTATCAGGTTGAGTCCGATTGTGGAAAAGAGATGTATGGAACGAGATCGATTCTCATCAAGAATGATCGAAAGTAGCATGACATGTGTACTTGCGCCTATGATTGGCATGGTTAGAAGCTTCGTGCTTGGCATTGAACGCCTTTGAAAAAGAAAAGTAATGGTTGGGATGGGCCTGTTAGGCATGTTTCATGATTAGCCTTATGTGAATAGCTAGGCCAAAGTATGTCTGAGGGATTAGACAACTTATGGGGTTTATATCCGTTGAGCTGAGGCATGCTGGGATTGAGATAGTCTGTTATGACTATGCTAGAATGATGGATGCCTCTAGGCCTAGAGTATAAGCTTTTGACCCAGTGAATCGTTGTCTTGAGCGCTTGATTGGTAGTTGCCTGGTGGAGGCTAGCCTAGTAGTGGCTATCGGTTGAGAAGTTGCCTCGTTGAGGTTGGCTTGAGGAAGGATTGATGATCAAAGATGATTTAGGATCCTTGAATAATTGGCAATTAATTGGGAATTGCTTAAGAACCATTAGAGGGTTGGTTGATGGCAAAAGATATTGAGATGATCAGCCTGAGATTGATGGACTTGAGTAGATGACTTGAGTCTTGGATTTCTGGAGGGAATCATAGTGGTTTAAGTGCCATGAGAATTTGATAAGATTGAAAGACCAAGGTAGGGTCGCTAGAGTAGCACTTGGCTGGTGTATGTGAGATACGAAAAGATCCAAGGACTAAGATGGATCGTGAGAACTGAGTAAAGATGAGTAACTAGAACGCGAAAATCAGCAGAGCAATTGACTTGAGTTTGTGAACCACATGGAACTCAGGAGTTGAATGGGTCGTGAGAACCTTGAATAGAAATGAGAAATTTCTATGGGTAGGCGAGCTCAAAAGGAGCTGCCATGGTTACCCAAGTCGGTGAGACGACTTGTGTTGACAGTTAAGTGATGAAAGTCACGAAGAAGGTGACTTTGAGTAAGTCTTTTCGAAATTGAATGTGTGGATAGGACCACGAGAGCTTAGAAAAGCTTGTAAGATTAAGTATAAGGCTGAAATTGATTGAATCAGGTAGAGGGATGAGATTCGAAATTATCTCCCTCTAGATTGAGGGTTTTGTGAGAAAACCTCAGAGATTTTGGGTGCACTAAATAAGGAAATTAACCCTGGCAATTCTAGCCCCAAGAGGCTATTGATGATTGGTGAAAGGTCACTAGAGGAAGGATTTCCTCGGAGGCATGAGATCTGCCTAGCCAACTTCTATTGAGTTGTTTGATGAGAAGTATCGTCCTGGGATTGCTTGAGAGCAAAGATTGCTTGGATCCTAATACTTTGCAAGGATCATGGGATGATCGACCAGTGTGAGACAGAGTTCTCAAGGTCGCGTAAGCATATGATAAAAGTGGTCAAAGACCATTGAATAAGATGAGTAAATTCCTGAGTGGATTGGAACTTGAGAACCACATGACTGGTTATTATTCCTGATTTTAAGGAATGGTGATGGGACTCAGCAGAAGAGGAGAATGATCGAAAGACCTATGAATAAGAGAACTTCTGCTCATGGATCACGAGCAGAGAGATGTCCATTATGAATATGGAGTGTGCCTACGAGAAATGGTTGATTACCTGAGCGTAGGGCACACAATGAAAAGTGAGTAGCAAGTCTTTTCCGTTATGAATGAGGTCGAGAAAGAATCGGCATGCTAGATTGCCTGGAGTTAATGATTTCCTAGGGACGGTTAATGGAATTGGAACCATGAGGAATGAAATTATGAGTTGTTATTCCCTAAAGAATAGGGCATTATTCTTAAAGGATGATTGGACCATGAAATGATCGTTGGCGAAAAGAAAAGTGAATAGACCTGATAGTCTTGATCGTTGGTAATTCTAATGAATGGTTGGGTAAGCGAAAAGAGTGCTTAGAGTGTAAATGCAAAGTGACTCGAGAACGTAGAATTGAGTATTCGGCATGGGAATTTGTGAGACCCAAGGACGAACAGATATTGCCACTGGAGGTGACTAAGTTATAAGAAAGAGAATGTGAAAACATAGTAGCATTTGAACCCTGGAGTAAAGGTATCACCGTTGGTGCAGACTCCAATGTTGCCGTTCTATGGGATGAGAAGGACAAGGTGAAGTTGAAGTGAGAAAATGTTATGGAATTATGTAGTTTCTTCCTTAGGTAAGAGACCCTATTGTAAAAGGAAGAAAAACTCTAAATTGTCTTAGTATCATGATTAAGCGTCTGTATCGAGAAAGAGGACGCAGAACTTGAATGACTACTGGAAGTGAAGTCAGAGAGATAGTCTTTTGGACAATGTTGAATTCCAGGATGATGTTGACATTCAGTGGAACGAACAGAATTGGGATAAGGTTGCCTTAGTGAGTATGGAACTCAGAGGCTGAAGCACTAATGCTTCTCGTGAAAAGAGTGACACGAGTAAACAAATTACTGTGCGGTCCTAGAAGAGACCCATAACGACAGAGAACCAAAGTCTAAGCTCTCAAGTGAAAAGTGTGAGGAATAATATAAAGAAGTTTATATCAGTTGAATTGAGTATCCAAGGAATGATTGAGTGGATTGTTACCGTCTTGAGCGACGATGATTGGACCCATTTAAGGAGTCATGAAAAACATGAATGACCTTCAAAAGTATCCTATGGAATTTAAGGAGATGCTCGATATATGACGAGTGTGAAGGGCGTGAATCGCAGACCTAATGAGATGAGATTCCTCAGTCATGAAACTTTTGAAAAAGGGAATCCGCGGGGAGACTTTGAGGATTGGAATAAGTAACGAATCGACTATAGTCGATGTGAGTTGCGGAAAGTGCAAGTTTCTTGGGATTGATGAATTGCAATAGACGGACCATTGAAAGATTCCCCACAAGAGCTGTTCCAATGGTAAAATGGATTAAGGATGAGATGTGACACGAATGGGTGAATGAACGTGAAAGGAGTTTTCGAGGGCTCGAGTTAAGATGATGGCTATGCGGTCAATGGCATATCCTGTCAAAAACTGGAAAGCTTATGAAGGTTGTAGTGGCACGACGCAGAATGAAAATTGAAGATATAACAAGGCGATTTGAAATGGATGTTGCTTGTGCATCGTGATGATAAGGCCATAAGAGTTGGAATGCTTACGGGGTGATTGGAATGGGTTACGGGTGTCCTCGTGATGAAGCTGGGGAAAGTTGTTTGAGTGAAAGAATGTTTCAAGGTTATACCTACCACCAGAGTATAAAGTAGCAGTTTCCCGAGGGAAATTGAACAAGAGATAACGCATATGTATAGAAGTGCTGGTAGGTATGAGAGCGTTGCCTAGATGAAGGAAAAGACCTCTAGAATTATGTGAACTATAAGAGATTGAGAGCACGAATTGCCTAAAGGAAATTGAAGGCGAGGCGTATGGAACGAAGAGATCACCCAAGTGTTGTTATATCGACATTCGTATCGCTAAGGAAGGGTGAATTGTTTAATGGATATTTACAATTGAGAGTTGAGCATTGAGTAATGGACAATGGAGGGATAGATCTTCCCTCAAGAAATAAGGGATTATAGGAATGGATGGAACCCTTGAGGCCTACGGACGGAAGTACGATTCAAAGGGAGAATTATGGTGTTTCCTGGAATGGCACAAAGATGTGCCAAGATATATATACTATTGGTGATAAGGATCGGAGGGGGAAATTATTCTATTGTACGGCCGGGCACTGGATATGTCAAGAAAAGAGAAGAACATGACCATGAAAGTTGAATGACCACCTTGATCCAAGAGAATTTCCGGATGAAATCGAGAATGGATTACTACGGAAGTAATCATGTAATCATTTGAGGAGTTAAGAAAGACATAACTCGATGTGATTAATGGAGCGCAAATTGATAAAGCCCTTGAATCTCTATTGGCGTGAAAGGAAGTCTGAAGTGGATGATACGCCAAATGGTATGGACAATAAGAGCGTATGCTAGCGAGGGCTTGGTAATAACGGTTATAGACAAATGAAAGTGATAAAGTGAGCGCTCGAGGAGGAGCTGCTGATAAATGATATGTATACCAAAAGAGGGTGGAGAGAAGCAAATCAGATTGAGGACTGAAGGAGACAAGTTCCAGAGGAAAGATAGTTTAGGGTTGGAAAGGATGAGCAAGATCGTCAAGCCATGGGGAAGATTATCCGGAAGAGTGAGGGTACGACAAGGCGCCAATACTCCACAGGATTGGAAGAGTTAGAAGGTTGCAAATTTCGAGGAAAAATTTCCTTAAGGGGGGAAGAGTTGTGACATTCTGATTTTTCCAGTCATTTTCAGGCTCATTAATGAGAAACCCACCAGGAACGAGCCTTGAAAATTGAAACTGGAAAATCAAGAATTTCAACATTACAATTGGATTGGCCGTCGTCCTATCGAAGGTTATTGGATTAAGAAAAATGGCGTTTCGGACGTCGGGGGTAAAATGACCGTTTTGCCCCTCGAGCTTAGAACTTTGCCCTTTCAATTGAAGAAGGGAAAATTAGTCTTTTAAACCCCTCAAGGCTGCCGAAAATCAAGAAGGATTATGGGCCATTGGATCTTGCATGATTGACTTGAGGGACAAGTGTCACAAGATCAACCATTGAGTGGACAAACCTACCATTCCACATCTGCCATTCCCCCATTGACTCAAGCCTTGTATATAGGCTTTTCCTCTCTCTCTCCTCTTCATTTTGACCAGCCAAAGCTCCCCCAAACTCCCGAAAGCTTCTTCTTCCTCCTCCTCCATTCTGCTGTTCGCCGGACAGCTTCTGGACGCCCCACTCGCCGGCCACGAGGACCACTTCTGGCCACCCCTGGAAGTCGCCCGGCTACACCAACGTAGCCCCGTGTCCTGTCGACCACTTCGAAGTGGAATCAGACCATTTGAAGCACCGAGGAGTCCGGGGCAAAGATTCTCCCGAGAGCCGATGGATTAGGACTCAAACTAAGGTAAGTCCGGTTCTTACCCCTTTAACCGGTCGAAATCTTGGAATTTTGGTCTCAAATTTTGTGGAGACTCAGTATAGATGTAGATGAATCTTTGGTAAAAATTGGGGCTTGAATTGTTGAAGTTTTGACCTCGAACAGGTCTTGTGAAATTGGAGCAGAAAACTGCCGGTACTGACCAAGGAAGGATCCGGCGATTTCAAAGGGTTTCCGGCAACCAATCAAGCTCAAACTTTCAGTGAGCCTCCTAAAACCTTAGATAGACATGTGAAGAGGTAGTATAGCATTTAATTGTTGGACTTGAAGTGGGATTGGGACCGGTGGTTCTCGGTTTGCACCGAACCAAGAAGGGACCGGTTCGGTGTTTATGCAAACCGAATTTGTTAGGCCGTTGATGGTTGGATTTTGAATCTCAAATTGATGATTAAAGCATGTCAAGAAGATGAGGATTATACTATGGAAGATTAGGATTTATAAATGGTTGAATTGGATTTGAGAATTGATGAATTGGATTAGGTTGCGCGATGAATTGGCATTGGAGTTACTTGGCCGAGACCCTGAGGGGTCCAAGAGGAGTAGTTTGTGTTGCCAAATAAGAGGTAAGAGGATTCCTAATCCTATATTAAGACGATTGGACTCGATTGGGTGAGTCGAGGCTTGATTTGAACAATTTATGAGAATTTATTCAAGTGGGTAGCTTGGTGATATACTAAGATGATATAGAATGATTGTGAGTGATATGATGTATGCCTGAGTTGTTTGCCATGTTTGGATATTATTAATTTGCGTGGCATGCCACGGGGTTTTCGAATTTCATTCAGACTTGCACTTGCCATTGAGTGTGCAATTGAATGGGAAATCATGGTACGAGACGTGGTTGCGACATGAATATAACATGACGAAACCCTGATGCGTATGAGATGCGGGGCAAGAGATTGTATGCCCTGACGCGACAAGATTGCGAGGTGAAATTGATATTTTGTGGCGCCCTGATGCGGCAAGATCGCGGGATTGAAATTGCCACAGTCCTGATGCGAACTATTCGCAGGACGGAGGTGTGAGAGTACCCTGATGCGACAAGATCGGGGGGTGGAATTGATATTGTGTGGCGCCCTGATGCGACGAGATCGCGGGGTTGAGATGACCATGGTCCTGATGCGAATTATTCGCAGGACGAAATATGAGATATTGTTATTGACCAGGAGATTTATCGGAACCTGATGCGTTTACGCGGGTTGCTGACGGCGGTTTGAGGCATTTACGCGGACCGAGCCTAAGGCGGCATGATTGCGAGCTAGAGATTGAGGCAAGCGGAGATTAATGGATACGAGAAGTGGCAGGCTGAGAGTGCATGGGCATTATTATCTGAGTGTGACCTGAGGTCATCGATGCTTGCTTGTCATCTATATGTTGTCTTTTATTGACTGGTGCCCTAAATGCCTGTATGAACCTGAGCCTAAATTTATTGGATATATGACTGTCTAAGTGGACGGTCGGCCTAACCTAGGGTTAGGACACACCTTACTGAGATTTATATCTCACCCTAGTAGGGGCTTCATTTTTCAGGTTTCCAAGCGAAGGTAGCATGGGCTTGCTAAGGAGTGGCATTTGAAGAGATAGTTGACCAGTTGTATTTATAATGGAATTGCCAACTGTGGATATTGAGATTGTACTCCAAATATTGAATCAGGAATTGATCTTTTAGTAATTGGCTAAGGTAATTTGATGTATTTGTCCTAAGTCATCGTATGTGGTTGTATCAAAGTGAATGGAGATGGCATCGCTTCCGCATGCGTGGTCCTTTCAGTGCTTAGAACAGTGGCCGTTGGATCTTGGAGTTAAATGAAAAGTACGGCTTGGTGGGATGTTCGCACGCTCGCCGGGTTCGGGGCGTGACAAAACTACTTCTCACTCTTCCCATTGACACTTCACATGACATCATACAATAAATTATATGTCAATTGAAGTTCAAATATCCCTCAATTAGTCCTTAAACAGAACCGGCCAGCATGTATACATAATCTAAACAGAACCGGTTTTGAGTTCTAACCGCTCAATCGAGCCATACTTCAATTTCAAGCCTTACTCTTTGCACAAACAACATTCTAACGCCTTCATTTACAAGTTTAGTAGGCTCACCAAGAGATTTGGAGTAGGTTGACACCCCAAAGATGTCGAAACAGCCCGAACTTCTCTTGGTCAGAATCTGTCCAGATTTTACTGTTAATGTTCAGCCATGAAAACCAAAGTTAACACCATCTACTTGCATCCATAAACCATCTGAACATAATAATAGGTGTTATGAAGCTCTCCTAAAATAATTGAGGTCATTCAGAATTTCTAAGAGGGTAAACGGTGACCTTCTCCCAGCTTGCGCATATTTCGTCCAGTTTTAGTCTTGGACTCACACCGATAAAACTACTTATCCAAATGAAGAAATTCTAATTGGAGCTTGTCAAGGACATATAGACCTTACCTCTGGAAGTCAAAACACCTCAAATGGTCACCAGGAAGGGCCGTTCGACGGCACCAGACAAAGAGGCCAGAAACTGTCTTTCTCGGCAGTTTTTGGTGAGGTGAGTTTGAGGGTGAAATTGCAATGAACGTGGGAGATATGGTATACACAGTAGATGAAGGCTTCAATATCCTTGTCTCACATATATAATTGATGCTAAATTGATAAGACATGGTTAGGTGAGGTCATTTAATGCTTGGGCTTCCATTGGTTGACATGTGGCAAGTGACCAATAATGCAACTTAACCTTTGACTCATCTTTGACCCCCCTTGTATAGCAATATCAGTAGCCATAAGAGTGTGAGGGAATGATTATTTCGTCCTTCTCGAGTTCTTAAGGCAAGGGCAAATGGTCGAGGGGTAAAATGGTAATTTTGCATTTTCAGTCCAAACTTCACTTTTCCAATTCAAAATTATCATTTGGCGAGACGTCATCAAATTTCTATCCAGAATTGAAATTCTCTATTGTCAATTGCCAATTTTGAGCTTCCATTTCATGATCATTCGTCCGTCGATCGTAATTCCAATTTGTTTTGAACTAACGGGTGGCTTTTGCAAACATTACGTGTATCGACTCTTTGATTCTCATCACACTGAGGAAAACGATAGCTTTGGTTGTCATGTAATTGTGAGGATTCATCGTTAGTTCCGACGGCTTCGATCGTCATAGTTCGATTTAGGAAAATTTGTAAATTATACATTGGTTAAGTGGCTTCACCCGCAATCCAATCGTATAACGCTAGTATTTGATTCCTTAATCGTTATCTGATTGGCCTTATTGGCTCTAAATATTCCCTCGATAATCCTTATGGTCAAAGTGTCATTTCCTTTTTCGAGTTTCCTAGGTCTACGTATCTTGTTACGCGTTAACCTTTCCCTTTTGGTCAATTTACTCAAGATTGATCAGATCTGAGCGAGACAAAACTAAAATACATCGAAAGGTACATTCACATTCAACAGCCTCAACATGACAGGAAATTTAGAATGTCACATTCTCTAAATGAGTTTTGATAGCATTGTGTTTGCTCTATCCAGCATCGACTTCACCCTTCATCTTCGCCTTGGTTTCTAAATCGATTTTCATAGCATTGTATGTAGTCTGTCTAACACCGACTTTACTCTTCATCTTGGCTTTGGTCTTGGCAACATATACCTGTTTATAAGGAAATTTGGTCACGACAAATTATACATATACCTATTTATAAGGAAATTTGGTCACGACAAATTATATTCTAATAGACAAAAAAAAGGAGCTACAACTGTAGTTTCTGGAAGTCCTTCTCCAAGGCCTGCAAGACCTCCTCGAGGAGCTCGATGGTCATGGAGGCATCAGAAGACGTGGGTCTGGCCTTAGATGATACTCTTGATGAGTTCGTTGACGTGGGAGGCAAAGAACTTGGCATCGATGAAGATAGTGGGGGGAAACTCGAAGGTGTAGTTGACCCACTTCTGAATCTTCGCGAGCTTGACGTTGGCTTTTCTTTCTTTTCTAGGATTTTTGACGATGATTTAGAACGACGGACGACAAAGAAGAAGAAGAGATGCGGAAAGAGAATCAAGTGAGGTGTTTAGTGAGGGAGAAAGTGGAGATTTTCAATTTTCATAAGGGCGAACCGACCGACTGTGCGATAAAAAAGAGATCGTTGCTTTAGTTGAAATAGAAAATTGGATAAATCAAATATGAAACTTATTAGAAGGATGTGTAAAACATCTTCTCTTTCTATGCTTTCATTGCTAATTCAGTAGTTCAAAATCCTCACCTTACATTGTAGCAAAAGAACTTTAGTATACCACTGCAGTTACTTTAGGACATGAAGTAAAACAGCTTAAAGCGGCCCTGCGCACATTTTGAGTAGCCTAATCATCATGGGCAAGTTTCAATTGTTGGAATAAATAACAGTTTGAGATTGATCAACTTTATGTGCTTCTCAAGTTTCGACTAATTCATGCAAAGAGTAAGTCAACGCAAAAAGCAAACTAAAAATATCATAGAAATGTAACAAACCGTTAGCTGGTAAGAGCTTATCAAGTATATGACTAATTTTTCCATTCACCGCGAACATCGTAGCATATATGCTATCTCGAGAATTCCTTTGACTAATATTGTGCGTAGTATCAGATTTTGACTTTGTGGTAACGGAGCTAGCACTGCTTCCGTCTCAAAAGCGAATAATATCTAATCACATTGAGCAAGCACAATAGAAAATATAGTTAGTATTTTTATTCCTGTTTAACGTGAATAAATAATGACAAAATCACAGTTAATCCGCATGCAATATCCTTTGACCCTGTCGCCCGACCGGAAAAAAGACTGGTGAGGATACGACAAGCAGAAATGAACAAGTGAACCTCTTTAAGAAACAAGACTATTTACACAAAACTTGTGATACTTGAAGGATCTGAAAATTCTAGTGGCTGGCCACATGAGACAGCAAACCCCGTTATCGATTTCCAAGAAAATCCATCCATTGACGTTATAAAATATCGTAAGAATACCCTGTTATAGGAAATGGATCCCCTGATCACATGCCAGGAGTGACCACAAATCACCACCCTACATTCCCTTTTTTTCTTTTTCTTTTTTAAACCTCCCCCCTATAAACAAGGTTGGAGGGTGGTGATTCCCCTGATTCCCTGAACTGTGGGCTATAAGATGATCACGAAACATCAGCCTAGTGTGACGAGAGCATGACCCGGTTCTGACGAACCTATGATGACCAGTTCCATGCTCTGCGTCATCTTTGCAGATAATTATATTTCTATAAGCCGAACGAGTGAATGGAAAGCGGAATCATCTCAAATAATCTCTTCGTCCATTTATCTAGTGAAAATCAAGCATCTAATAGTAGCATCCATAATAATTAGAGTCGTCCCTGATTGAGTGATCCCAGATCTCTTTATTTGAGATTAATAAGAGGGAAGAAGCTCCAGGTTCACCGGACGTTCTCACCTATTATCCCGAAATATAGAGTTGCGAATCATCCTGTTTCACAACGATATCCCTTGAGGAAGGACTAGGAACGCCACAGAGAGCTGAGAGGTCACTCAACCGGGGCAGCGTACACGGCACTCAGCGACACGAATCACGAACACCATTCAACACGAGAAAGGACAGAAATAATGAGCTGCCACCTGCAAACACCCGACGCCATTGGCGATTGCAGGAACTCCGCGCAGCTTCTCAAGAAGTGAAGATCCTCTACCAGGTCGCCGCTCTCGCCACCTCAAAGACCTAGAACCTCGGCTTCCTCCAAAGAGCATACGTCTCATGACGAGTCCCTGATGCCTGGAGCAACAGCAAATGCGTGGCCCAAATTGTCTCCCAAACAGGTATCGCGCATGACTATTACCTCTTTCACACTGGTCGAATCTATGACGGTACAGTTTTCCTCACGCGACAATTTTCTCGAGGATATGAGCACTCACTTGGAGTGCCGTGAGGCCTGTCGCCCCGAGCTCGACCTTTGGCTCTACTTCGCGGAGTTGGTTGGTGCGCCTGGAGGTCAGTAGCTACTTTTTTAAAATTAGAAGATTTCTATGTGAAGAAAAAAAAAAGAAATGCTAATCAACTCGATAATTTTTTTTAATAAAATACCCCAACTAATTTGGAATAAATGTGTTGTTGATGTTGTATAAAATGCATGTTCGTTAAACACTAAAAAAATGGCTCTTTCCTATTTTTGAGTTAGGGATAGAGCGAAACCCTCGGCCTTTTAATTAAATAAGCAGGGAAAAAAATATTACTTTCATGACATTATATTAAACTCAGAATAAGTACTAGAAAGACCATTTTTATTAGCTTCACAAGATGATATAACAAATTCCTTTTCTTCCTTTCGAATTTCATGTTTTTGAAATTTCAATTAAAAAAAAATTGGGTTAATTAGCTTCTTTTAAACGTTTACATCGATAATCCCTTGCTTTTGTGGTTGGTTTTGGATTTTTATGCTTTATCAAATCCATTGGATCCATTTACACGTTGCTCTATTTCGTGCTAACAGATCTCTATCGCATAGTAAGTATTATCGGCTTTCATGCTTATAAATAGAATAGTATTAATTGTCATATGATGGGAA
Source organism: Rhodomyrtus tomentosa (assembly GCA_028455895.1). Classification (NCBI taxonomy): domain Eukaryota; kingdom Viridiplantae; phylum Streptophyta; class Magnoliopsida; order Myrtales; family Myrtaceae; genus Rhodomyrtus; species Rhodomyrtus tomentosa. The sequence continues at coordinate 36,874,477 of JAPCWY010000003.1, read as the reverse complement.
CCTAGACATCTCACACTTTCCTATCTTAGCATAGATTTGCTAATGCCATACTTTTTCACAAATGAACCTAACTACGAAAGGAAAGTTACTTTTCTTTTGGCCACCTAGGACCTATTTGGTAATGCTATTATTTCTTTGATTCTTGTTTATTTATTTATTTATTATTTGCAGGAACAGAGATCTGTTTGTTAACATTAATTTAAATATTCTATTCCCAAGAACAAATCAATGGCGAGGGAACAAATTTCGAATAAAAACAAAACGAAAAAATTATCTACTTCGTTGTTTCCAAAAATAAATCTAGAAATTATAATTTCTGTCCAGATATTGTCTCTAAGAACATAATTGTTACCAAACATACCCTTATTGTAAAAGATTGTTCCCTGTGAGTGAATACGGATCACTAGGAGTTCATGGATACTACTATTGTATTCTCAATGATCGAAGTGTATAAAGTATAAACAATTTAAACCGCGACATCCGTCTCTAATAACCCTTTTTCTATTCCTTTCTAGGCACATTTAAGAACTCTTCCAATACATTTATCAACAAGACTAAAAAAAACCGAGAGATCAATTTTTATCTTGGAAAAGTTCTGAACATCACAAACGACGCGACTATTTTTGTGTAGATATGTGCACGCATTAGAGGTAAGCGGTTTCAGGTTCCGGGTAGGTTCCGCATGGAGCCCGGAACCTACCCGTTAGTAGCTGTTCCTCATTTTCCGGAACCTAGAACCTAGAACCTACCCTATCACAGGTTCCGGATCCGATTCCAAGATAGCCTACAACCTATCAATACAACTATCTCTGCATCAAAACATAAGAAGGTTTGAACATTTGGAATGAAAACAAGCACAAAGTTGAAGGGACTCCCGTGGATTACTAAAAGATCTGTTCACAAAGAACTCAGCAAGCTCAAATACGCCTACTAGACTAAAACAAAGTTTAGATAGAGCAGAACTGGAATCAAACTTTGGGAGTTGTTGGGAAATGTTTCATCACCTAACAAAGAGAAGCCCAGCTCGCAACCTGTGGAGGTAGGTGTCAATTTGCTTTAGCCAAAGCAGAACTTGATAATCAAATTGATGATACTACCGATCGTTCCCAACAAAAGTTCTATAAAAATATTCTCATCAATCTCAATAAAAAGTTCGTGTCAATTAGTCAATCAGAAACATAGAGTTCAACAATAATCATTATCTACCATTATGGTGATACAAAATGCTAAGCGCTCGAACGAGTAGGTCGAACAATCTCAGACATATAACATGATAATTTGATTCTCTCCAGAGGCGTCATTGATCAGTTCTCCCGGTCGTTGGTAAGCACAGGACACAACATAAACAGACAGATATAGAAAAAGCGATCGAACGGCATCATGATTCGGATCTAAGTGAAAACAGTGAATTGGAGATCAAAATTGAAGCATAATCAGAAGGGAACAAACAGAATTTAAGGGGGATAAAATCTTACATGAGAAAACGAGCGCCGCTGCTGTGCCGAGGAAGCCGAAGAAGGGCGTAGTTTCATCGCCGCTGAATGTACATGACATCCTCAGTTCTTCCTTCTTCGACATCTCGCTGGATCTAGTGATAAAACGTCCTTCTTGTTCTTCTTACTCGCTTGGGGGATTGGTGAAAATTTTGTCTCTTTCTTTCTCTATGGGAGTTTCACTTTTCGTTCTCTCTCTGAGCCGCAGAAGAAGCTCGTGGAAGAGAAATTGCCAGCAACTTCGGATTGGCAGGATTGTGCTCTGTCCGTTCTCAGTATCAAGGAGCACAATCGGCCCACGAAGAGATGCGTAAAAAGCAAAATCGACCCACAAAATCAACGAACCTTAGGCGTGGTTGAGGGATGGCCTTCTGATGTCGTCAAGAGATGGCCGTCCGACGTCAGTGAGGAATGGTTGTCGAACGTCGTTGAAGGATGGTCGTCGGGTGTCGTTGAGGGATGGCCGTACGACGAGGCGATGGACCGCTAGGAAAGGGCCGACGTTCAAGCCTTCAAGGGCTGGATAGGGAGCAAATCCCAGGGGACGGTGAGGGATGGCCATCGAGCGTGCTCTATCGGAGGTTTTAGAGGATGTCTCGCAAGAGAGGAGAGTGAGAGACCATCAAGAATAGAGAGGAAAAGTAGAATCTAGGATTTTTAAAAATCCTATTTAGTTTCACATAGAACCGGGAATCGGAACTGAAAGTTCTTCAAAATGCAAAATCAAGAATCAAATTCTGGCACATCAGAATCGAGAACGGGACCAGAACCGACGGTTCGATTCTTCGATTTTTGATTCTACCCTGAAACCATGCTCACTCCTAACACGCATATAGATACTTAAGAGGACAAAAAAAATAAAAAAAAGGAAATCACGTGCCCTCGTCATCTTTACGTTTTCTTTGCTGACTGCATCATGGTTTGCCATTGTTCCTACACCAAATGCACTAACCATTCTGTAGCTGCAGGATCACACTGTTAGTTTATCTCGAACGACATGAGGTTACAGCATCGAGTTTTGCAGGATGAGCCATTCTTTTGCCAGAACGTTGAGTAGACACGTCATCGATTAACTTTGAAGGATCAATCCACTTTCACGAGGCATTTGAATTCGCACTTTCACGAGGCATTTGAATTTGAATTGGATCCTCCGCAAAAATGAGCCATAAGCCAGTTGAAGAACCAATGGAGATGGATCCTTCGGGTCGAGAACGATCCGAAACTCAGCATCACGATACAGACCAGAGGATCCTGTAAGAATTTAGGGTTTTTGAAAATCCAGATCTGGGTCCGATTTCGGTTTTGGTTCGGTTCCATATAGAACCGGGAACTGGAATCGGAATAGGTGGTTGGTGGTTCTTCAAAATGCAGAAATGAGAACCGAACCCTAGCACATCAAAATCGGGAACCGGACCAAAACTGACGGTTCGGTTCTTCGGTTCGGTTCTACTTTGGAACCATGATTATCTTTTGATAAAACCTAAGGATGTCCTAGATCGAATCTATGCATATATCAAATTCTCCGCCAGATGAAGTCTCCACTAGTCAAAGAAAGTTGAAATTGTCGCCGACGCCTTCGTTTCTCATGCTAGTAATATGACACCATTCACGGAATGATTGTTCTCTCATCAAGTTATCGCCCATCTTGACCGGCGAATTCTTCGGGATGGTATTAATTGTACAGCCCCTATTCTTCAACTTAAGAGGGCTTCGAAAAGATTCTCCTTGGCCATGTCCATCTCCAACTCAACTTGACACTTTCCATGACCAGACACCCTAGAAATCTCTGTCGAACTTGGGGAATCCATCCTTTTGACCTTGATTTCGGTTACACTCTATCAACTGATTAAAGCATACAGAGTGACATGACAAAAGGGTGTGTCATAGGCATGTGAATTATGAGACATGCACATGCAATGACATAATGTATGTGATTTTCGAAAAATAATGATGCACGACATGCAATTTTCGAAGACATGACGCAAATACATTGTAACTCAAAATAATGGCAGACAAAATGCAATGATGCTTTATGGATGAAATATACGATAGAAAAGATGGCGTGAATATGCGCAAGAGATGTCAGACATGGGATAAGAACAAGGCAACGAATGAGCAGATTTTTTTCCACAATGAAAGATGCACAAAATACGATATAAATTTCCAAAATATGGAATGTGATTGGATGATATTCAAAAATATGAGATAAAAATGCAAGATATGCAGATGCAAGATTCGAAATATGCAATGGAATACGCATAGAACATGAGATAATGCAGAAGTAAAAATGAGATATGTAAAATATTAAAGATATGGTATCCTAATCTATGAGAAATATGCAAAATGACAAGATATGCATGGATGTAATTTTTATTCTCTTCTTTTTTAAAAAAAAAAAATTTTCGGGCATACGCTAATAAACTTGAAGATTTCATTATCTTGATTTATATGCTTAAAGTTTAATGAGACAAGATTTTATAAGAAATCTTATCGATAGGGTTTCTAAGAAACCGTATCTCACTAAAATCTTTAGGAATTTTTAACAATATTCGAGGCAAGATATGGAAAGAAATCAACAAGATCACAATCATCCACCCCTTTTCCATTTTTTTTTTTAAATTAGATATCTTGAACCTAAAATTGGCCTTTTGAATCGGGTCTAAATGGCCATAGACCAGATAAACCAAATTCCCGGCCATAGACCAGATAAACCAAATTCCCATTTTTACTAAGCCGGAGGTCGCACCCGAATGGTAACAAATAAGGATATCCAACTTAACATAAACGTTTCCTATTAAGAAATAAAATTCCTTAATTCAGGTCTCCATTTGAAAAGTATGTCCAATGAATCCAATTAGAACCCAATCTTCTAAATTTATCACGAAAATTAGGTTGTGACGTGCGAAATCATTCTTTGGACTTTTTCGAAAAAATTTCAGTTTTTTCCCTCTAAGGTCAGCAAGCAAGCATCATGAAACTCCTGCAAAATATGCATCGAAATAGTCGAGAAATTCAACCTTACTCATCCGTAAAAATGTGCACGATTAGTGACCCTAAACATGCAAAATACAGACTTGATTTGGACAAAACAGAATGTAAAACACCATATAACAACATCAAAACCGTCCCAAAAGAGCAGAAAAATTACCTTCCGAACAGCAGCTCGATTATCCCCCGAATAGCAGCGGATTCTGTGCCCGACAGCAATCGATTTGAATAAGTACGAAGCTAGAAACACCTCGGTAATGCACGGCAGCAGTTGCGGCGGCGATGGAGCGGGTAGAACCGGACGTGGCCAAGCAAAACAGGCGCCGGTTCTGTTTCGAAATGGATAGGCGGCGTGCGACGGTCTTCGACTGTCCTAGAGCGTTCGATGGTGGCTAGAGGAGGTCGTGGAGTGGTTTGGCGGTGGCGTTCGGCCAAGTACAGAGAGAGAGAGAGAGTGAGCGAGCCCGGCGAGAGAGAGAGAGAAGGGAGACCGAGAAAGGGAGCGGGTGCAAGTGTGTGTTAGCAGAATTTTTTTACCCCCCTAATCCTAAACACAATAGGATAAATATAGGATATTAGGGCAGAATATAAATTTTAATCCCGATGGTTGAATTAGGAACTTTCATATCAAATCATAACCGCTGGATTTGAAACCCTAAAGTCTAAAAGCCCTATCCCCTTGGAAATACTTAAAATTTCGGCCATGACGATATAATCATGGGCTGGCCGAAAACTTGCAAGTCCTTTTATCTCTTACTCGCTCAAATTGAGCCTTAATTAATTAAAAATCAATTAAACGAAATCCTTTAACAATTAAATGCTCGAAATGGACTGATTTAAAAATAAGAATAGGTCCAATCGCCACATGAATATTTTCGGCACAATCCTTGGCCTTAGTCGAAATTTTTGGATTATGTTTGGTCCAATCATCCTTTAAATTAAGCCCAAATGACTCTCCTTCGACAATGATCGACAGAAAATAAGTATGTAATGCATGATGATTTTTTGTTGCGATAATTATGATTAACTCTCATTTTATGCTTAAATGAATGAATTTTCAAAAATCAAAATTTAGGTGTCAAAAAAAATAATTGTGGTTTTTTCATTCTTTATTCATGTAAAATAAAAACAGAAATACTAATTAAATTTTCCAATGTGCTTGCTCAATGTGCTTAGATGTTGTTTGCTTTTGAGATGGAAGGAGTGCTAGCTCCTTTGCCATAATGTCAGAATCAGATACTACGCATTGTATTAGTCGATGGGAACTTCCCAGGAGAGCGTACATGCTACGAAGTTCGCAGTGCATGGTAAATTAGTCATACACTTGATTGGCTCCTACCTACTGACGGCTTGTTACATTTCTATGATATTTTAGGTTTTCTTTTTGTGTTGACTTCCTCTTTGCTTGAATGAGTTGAAACTTGAGAAACACATAAAGATTATCAATCTCAAACTCTTATTTGTTCCAGCAATTGAGACTCGCCCATAATTGTCAGCCTACTCGACATTTGTGCAGGATCACTTTAAGATGGTTTAGTTCATGTCTTGAATTAGCGGTGGTGTTATACTAGTGTTCTTTTGTTGCCATGTAAGATGAGGATCTTGAACTAATAAATTAGCAACGAATGCCTAGAAAGAGAAGATGTTTTACACATTCTTCTAATAAGTTTCATATTCCAAGTTTTCCATTTCAACTAAAGCAATGGTCTTTTTTTTTTATTGCATAGTCGATCAGTTCGCCCTTATGAAAATTGAAAATCTCCACTTTCTCTCTCACTAAACTACACGTTTGATTCTCTTCCCCCGTCTCTTCTTTTTCATCATCGTCCGTCGTTCTCAATCATCATTAGAAACCACATAAAAGAAAGAAAAGCCAACGTCAAGCTCGTGAAGATTCAGAAGTGAGTCAGTTTCACCTTCGAGTTTCTCCCTACCATCTTCCCTAATGCTAAGTTCTACGCCTCCCACGTGAATGACCTCGTCATGGGTATCATTGAGGGCCAGACTCGCGTCTTCTGACGCCTCCATGACCATTAAGCTCCTCAAGGAGGCCTTGGAGGCCTTGAAGGTCTTCCAACAACTCCAGTTTAAGTTCTTTTTTTTTTTGTCTAATAGAATATAATTTGTCATGGCCAAATTTCCTTATAAGCAGGTATATGTAGCCAAGACCAAGGCCAAGGTCAAGATGAAGAGTAAAGTCGGTTCTGGACAGACTACATACAATGTTGTGAAAATCGATTTAAAAATCAAGGCCAAGATGAAGGATGATGTTGGTGTTGGACGGAGCAAACCAAATGCTGTCAAAATTCATTTAGAGAACAAGGCCATGATGAAGGCTGTAAAAACTAATTTACATACCAAGATCAACACCGTTGGGAGACAGGGTCAAAGGATATTGTATGTGGATTAACTGTGATTTTGTCATTCTTTATTCATGTTAAACATGAGCAGAAATACCAATTAAATTTTTTATTATGCTTTCTCAATGAGCTTAGTTGTTGTCTGTTTTTGTGATGGAAAGAGTGCTAACTCCATTGTCACAATGTCATAATTTGATACAACGCACAATATTAGTTGATGGGAACTTCCTGGGATAGCATACAAATTACGAAGTTCGCAGTGCCTTGAAAAATTGTCATATACTTGATTTGCTACTGCTTTTTGTGCCGACTTCCTATTTCCATGAATGAGTTGACATAAAGATAATCATTCTCAAACTCTTATTTGTTTTAGCAATTGCAGTGTTATGCTGGAGTTCTTTTGCTGTCATATAAGGTGAGGATCTTGAACTAATGAATTAATGCCTATAAAGAGAAGATGTTTTACACATCCTTCTATTAAGTTTCATATTTGATTTATCCAAGTTTCCTATTTCGACAAAAGCAAAGATCTCTTTTTTGTCGCACAGTCATTCGATTTTCCCTTATGAAAATTAAAAATCTCTACTTTCTCCCTCATCGAAACCCTCGCTTGATTCTATTTTCGTGAAGATTCAAAAGTAGGTCGGCTACATCTTCGAGTTTCTCACCTCCGCCTTCACCAATGCCAAGTTCTTCGCCTCCCCATCGAGACCTCATCAGGGGTATCATCTAGGGCCAGACCCGTGTCTTATGACACCACCATGATAATCAAGCTCCTTGAGGAGGCGTTGGAGACCTTGACGAAGGTCTTCCAGAAACTCCAGTTGGAACACTTTTTTTTTTTTTTGTTGGTTAGAGTATAATTTGTTGTGATCAAATTTTCTTATAAATAGGTGCATGCAGCCAAGACCAAGGCCAAGATGAAGATAAAATCGGTGTTGGACAGACTATAAATAATGCTGTGAAAATCGATTTAGAAATCAAGGCCAAAATTGTTAGTGGTCTGCCCTAAGAACCAATTAAGATTGATACTCTAGCATTAGTTGTGAATTAGGTTGTATTGAAAAATCGACTTTTACTATACTTAGGTAGTCATAATGTCTTTCTAGAAATAGTTTATGACTTGTGAGCCAAAAGAGTTTTTTGGGCACACTGCTAATAATTAGTAAACCTACAGAGTTGCACACAATAGCGAATTGATTTCTTATTTTCTCCGCGCCTTGATCTACTTAAGAAGTAGAGCTTTATTTATTCTCCTATTACGAATATCTACGTAATCGTGCGCATTATGAGATAACGATTAAAAACACGATTAAATGGACGATTTAGAGGACGTCGTGGGCCCATGCCGTTATGTCATGAGGCCCAAACCGTGAAGTCTAGGGTTACGAGTAATAACCCCAGAGACGCCTCAAACCGATCGTCATTATTTTTTATCCCGAAGGAGAAAAATAGAGAACAGTTTTCTGTTTAGGCGATTAGGAGAAACACTCAAAGATATGAAAACTAGCACTTGGATCGTTGAAGAATTCAGTTTGTGTGTGTGGATACTGGTAGAGGCGCAATACTTGGGGCGCTGATCCAAACACAACTGATCGTCAATTAGAAGCCAATCTTAAAGGTACATCTTGAACCTATTTTGATTTTGATAAACGTATAGATCTTGTTTAGGGTTTCGTTCCGCTGCATTTTATGAATCGAGGAAACCCTTTAGCGGTATCAGAGCTACTTGTGTTATATCGAAATTGAATAGAAAACTCTAATTGTCGATGCATGTGATGTATGCCTAGAGTGATTCTTAATTATGGTTAGATGGATTGAGAATATGAGTTGATATGATCAATTCGAAAAAATTTCACATTGAAACAAACTTGAATTCTTGCGATGATGTGGATTAATGTGATTGATCCAGAGGCGTTCTGTTAGGGAAATAGAATTACAAACACTGTGAAAGTCTCTGATAAAATTAAGTGTTAATATGATGTCTTTCCAATCATACACCTATCAATGCTTGAATCGTCAAAAGATGGGTTTGCGGGTGTCTTTACCTATTTGAGTAAGGTAGGATGGATAATTGTTATCTGTATGTCAAGATTGGTTTTGTCACGCCCCGCGCCTCATCGCGAGCACGCAATCATCCCTGCAAGCAAAACAACAATAATCTTTCGGCTGTCCCAAGGATCCACTTATATATAAAGGAAGATCGAGAGATGAAATAATTTACATTAAGCACCCGGAAGCGTTTCCAAGCAACTCCCCGTACAATATATATATATATATATATATATCCCAAGACTAAGTAGGATTGGATAGCCTCATAAAGTCGCACATCAACATCAACTGGCCACATCTACTACAGACCGCTATACATCAAGGCGACGGGTAAACATGTCAAAAGATGTCCACAAAATCCACTAGGGAAGGGGGATCAGGTCGCCAGTCAAAAAGTCAGGTCATCATCCGGAGTCACCTAGGAAGAACTACTGGAATCTTCGGTGTCCTCGCTCTCCTCTGACGGCTCGTACTCGAAGAAAGTCTCTGACGGAACCTCCACAGAGTCTTCCATGGTCGCTTCCTGTGACTGCTCAGCCTGTCCTCCCTCCACGGTCTCCTCCTGGTCCGGCACGGATGGATCTCTCTCGGACGGCTCCACCACGATGACCTCATCCTCTGGCGGTGGTACGGGAAACTCAGCTGTCGGCGTCCGCTTCGAGCCATTCCTTGAACTAACCACTAAGCCCTCGAGAAACTTCTGGTCCACTATCGTCTAACACCAAGGAGGTATGACACCCTCTGGAACCTCATGGGGCTTCAGCGACCCGACCTTCCTATCCCCGTCCTATCTAAACCAAGCCTCAAACCGATGAGGCTTCCAGTCAGGTTAGCCCTCATCTACCCAAACTATTGTACATTTCCTTATATATATATATATATATATATATATATATATATATATATATATATATATTACCCTACCTATCAGGGAACTCATCGTAATACGCCGTTATCTCCTACGGGTCCCCGAACCTGATAGGCCACATAGCTACTGCTTAGGATCTGTAAAGTAGAATTTTCCCAAAAGGGGTGAGATACACATCTCAGTAAGAAAAACTTAACCTTAGGTCAAGTTGACCGTCCACTCAGGCAGTCAAGTCGACCGTCCACTCAGGCAGTCAAGTCACTCAACCTATCCAACTCATGAACTCACGCGGACATGACAGTCATAATTCAATAAACAATAATGCATAGAGGACAGGCATGCATTTATATTCTCATGTCACACATAGTTGTACGTATATGCTCGGCCTGTACCACATCAATCAACCTCTGTCTACCTCATTCTCTAGCCCGCGATTAGATCGCATCAGGCTCGGCCCCCGTAAACGCATCAGGCCCCGGTTCAATTTTCAAGCAGAGTCTATGAGCTCGTATTCTGTCCCGCGATTATATCGCATCAGGACTGTGGCTATCTCAATCCCGCGACTCTGTCGCATCAGGGCGCCACCTTTTCATAATCCACCCCGCGACCTCGTCGCATCAGGGTCTCAACCTCCGCCCCGCGTCTAATACGCCTCCGGGCCATGCCATGCAATGCCACAATCATGTCCCATACCACATCATATTAATTAACTCAATTTAAAAAAAATCAAATTTCATAACTAATGGCCAATGCGTATGATAATATGTTTAATAAATTTCGTGGCATGCAATTCAATTCAAATAGTATTCAGGCACTCAGACAATTCACACATAGGCTAGGTCAAGCAATCATTCTATAACGTCCAAGGGCGCATCAAGCTATTACATGCGAGGGTTTTCTCATAAATCGTTCCGTTCGGCCCTCGACTTACCCAATCGAGTCCAATCCCCCTAGCCTCGGTTTAGGAAATTCCTTACCTCCGCTTAACAACGCAAATTTCCCCTCCTTGAGTCTCCTATGGTTCGGCTAATCTAAGTCCCAAAGTCGACTTGTCGCGCAACCGTGAGTTTCAAGTTGCCTGGTTGCCGGAAAGTCGCCGGAAGTCGCCGGAGCACTCACACACAGAATACCGACAGATTCTCAAACTGGAACAGATTCCGTCGACCTGTGGGGGAATGCTTGCCACGAATTCCACAGAGCTCTAAATGACCTGATTCAAGTTGGAGGACGTCGGCAAGACGTGGGGCTACGTCTGGGTAGTCGGTCGGCAGCAGGGGATGGCCGGAGGTGGCGATCGTATGGACTGAACGGCGGCGTCCGGTGGGGTCGGGTGAAACAGAAACTGGAGAAGAAGAAGAAGAAGAAGAAGAAGAAGAAGAAGAAGAAGAAGAAGAAGAAGCTTGTTCTGGTCTTTGGGAGAGCAAAAATGGCCGAATGGGGGGTTTGAGGAGAGAGAGAGAGCTGGTTATTATCCCAAAAATTTAAATTAATTGAGGTGATTGATAGGTGGATTGGTGAAATGATCTACTACCCTTGAATGCTTGACACTTGTCCATTGTTCTTCTCAAAGGCATCCAATGGCCATCAATTGCTCTTCAATTTTCAGCAGCTTGGGGGAGGAGAAATGTCCATTTTGCCCTTCCTTCAATTATAAAGACAAAGTCCTAAGCTTGAGGGGCATTATGGTCTTTTTACCTCTGACGTTCGGAACGTCATTTTTCTCCTTTCTGACTTCTTTGATAGGGCGACGGCCAATCCAATTGACATTGGAATTCTTGATTTTCCTTTTTCAAACTTTTCAAGACTCAATTCTGATCGTTCCTTCTACCAGACGTGATTCCAGCCTATTCCGAACTGACGGGCGACTTCTGCAACTATACGCCTATCGACCCCGTGATTCTCATCACGTTTAGAGCTCATCAATTTATGGCGGCCTTGGTTGTCATGTAATTGCGAGGGCTTATCGCTAGTCCCTGTGGTCTCGATCGTCACAGTACGATTTAGGATAATTTTACAAATCGTACGTTGGTTAAGCGGCATCACCCGCGCTCCAATCGTACGACGCTCACATGGTAATCCTTAATCGTTCTTAGATTGGCCTTTTTGCGGTCCTAAATATCCCCTCGACAATCCTTATGGTCAAAGCGCCATTTCCTATTCGAGTAGCCTAGGTCCACGTATCTCGTCTTGCGTTAGCCTTTTCCCTTTGGTTAGGCTACTCAAATTGATCAGATTTGAGTGGAAGACAACTGAAATACATCGCTTGATATAAATAAACTTCTCATTACAGAGTCTGAAGTTGATTGAAAATCACAATGTCACAGGTTTACTTAACAAAGCTATCAAAACGGTTTTGGGCCTTGAGGCCTATGGTTAGGGGATAAGACATGAGATGTCAAACCCAACAACTAAGAGTTGCATTCGATACAATTGACAAAGAGCTGTCTACCTAAATAACTGAGTCTTGAGCGGTAAGCCAAAGTTTACTCGAGTGTTAGTGAAATATGAATCTTGGTCCACTATACTTATAGGGAAACATTTTATAAAAGTATAGTGGGAGTTGATTATAAACTATATTAATAAATAATTCACTTTACATATTTGTTATAGATAACGTCAAATACCTTCGCATCAAGCTTTTCACTGCGATCTTTCCTTGAGAAGGACAAATAGAATGGATTAAACTCTTTGGACTGGTATAGAAACTTGAGAATTGTTCTCAAGTAGGAGAAAAATGGATTATGTCCTGGAGAAACCACTCCCTCAGAAGGCACCTGCTTCCAATGCTCCCAATGCTGAAAGAAATGCTTACCAGAAGCATAAAGATGATGCATTGGATGCATCTTGTCTAATGCTAGCTACCATGAACTCAAATCTTCAGAAACAGTTTGAGAATGTGGATGTTTATGATATGATCATAAACCTAAAAAATTTATTTCAGGAGCAGGCACGCACTGAAAGGTACTAGACGGTAAAGGCTTTAATTGAGTGCAAGCTAGCAAGTGGGAGCTCAGTTAGCCCACATGTCATAAAGATGATAGGTCATATTGAAAACCTGGAGCGACTGAGCTCTCCCATTAGTCACGAGTTGGCTATTGACATTATTCTTCAGTCACTACCTCATGATTATGACACGTTTGTTATGAACTATAACATGCATAATCTGAATAGGACTTTGACTGAATTGCATGAGATGCTCAAAACTGCTGAGCAGAATATTAAGAAGGACCCTACCCCTAATGTTCTCATGGTTCAAAAAGGGAAAGGCTTTAAGAAGCCATGCATGGTCCAGGGTAAGGGCAAGGACACTAAGCCCAAACCCAAATCCAAGACCAAGACGGGTTCGACTGCTGATGTTGTCTGCTTCCATTGTGGTGACAAGGGACACTGGAAGATGAATTGCAAGAAATATTTGGAGTATCTGAAGAAGAAGGGAAATGAGACTTTCACTTTAGGTATTTATGTTATAGAAGTAAATGTTACTATTAATTCTACTTCATGGGTATTAGACACCGATTGTGGTACTCACATTTGTATGAATGTGTAGGAACTGAAACCAAGTAGAACACTAGCAAAAGGTGAAGTGGAATTACGCATTGGAAATGGAGCAAGAGTTGCCACATTAGCTATAGGAACATATGATGTAGCTTTACATTCTGGTATGATTTTAGACTTGAACAATTGCTACTATGTACCTGCTATACGCAGGAATATTGTTTTTGTTTCTTGTTTGGACAAGAAAGGTTTTTGTTTTGATATAAACAACAATTGTTCACTTTATCTTAATGGATTATTTTATAGTGGTGCCCATATTGTGGATGAGATATATGTTCTAAATTTTGATATGCCAATCTATAATATAAATAAAAAAGGTTTAAATATAATGAGTTAAATCCGACCTACCTATGGCATTGTCGATTAGGCCACATAAAAGAGAAAAGAATTCGCAAGCTCCATAGCGATAGACTATTAAATTCCTTTGATTTTGAATCATATGATACATGTGAATCTCGTCTAGTTGATAAAATGATAAAAGCTCCTTTTACTAATCAAAGTGAAAGGGCAAAAGAATTATTGGCCATTATTATACATACTGATGTGTGTGGACCATTAAGTTCTACAGCTAGAGGAGGTAATCAGTACTTCATTATATTTACTGATGATTTTAGTAGATATGGATATATTTATTTGATGAAACATAAATCCGAGTTCTTTGAAAAGTTCAAGGAATTTCAAAATGAAGTACAAAATCAACTTGGCAAGAATATCAAAGCTCTTCGATCTGATCGAGGAGGAGAATATCTAAGTTGAGAGTTCAATGACCATCTCAAGGAGTGTTGAATAGTTTCATAGCTCACTCCCCCTGGAACACCACAATGAAATGGTGTCTCTAAAAGGAGAAATCGAACTCTGTTAGACATGGTTCAATCAATGATGAATCATTTATATCTTCCATTATCTTTTTGGGGTTATGCACTTGAGATGGCAGTGTTCATACTAAATAGAAGTCCATCAAAAGCTGTAGAAAAGACACCATATGAGATGTGGACATGAAAAGTTCCTAGTATGTTTTTTCTAATAATTTGGGGCTGCCAAACTTATGTAAAATGTTTACTTTTTGATAAGCTTGAACCCAAATCTGATAAATACTTATTTGTGGGATATCCTAAGGAAACGAAAGGATACTATTTTTACAACAGATCAGAGAACAAAGTGTTTGCTGCTCGAAATGGTGTCTTTTTAGAGAAAGAGTTTCTTAATAAAGAAATCAATAGAAGTAAGGTAAACCTCAAAGAAGTTATTGTCCCACAAGAGAGTGTTCTAGTTTATGATGAACCTTAATTAGATCTACAAAGATTCGTAGAGTCTACTCTAGTGACACCTATAGTTCGTAAGTCTGAAGAACACATCATGAGCCTATGAGATATGGTTTTCATGTCACAGAACATCGTCATCTATTGTTAATAGAAAATGACGAACCTACGACCTATACAGAAGCTATGGTGGGCCTAAACTCCGATAAATGGCTTCAGGCCATGAAATTCGAAATAGACTTAATGTATCAAAACAAAGTTTGGACTTTGATTGATCCTCCCGAAGGTGTCAAACCTATAGGGTGCAAGTGGGTTTTGAAAAAGAAAACTGATATGGATGAAAATGTTCACATCCATAAAGCACGGCTGGTAGCTAAAGGTTTCAAACAAACTCATGGTATTGACTATGACGAGACCTTTTCACCAGTGGCCATACTCAAGTCCATTAGGATTATCCTAGCGTTTGCCGCATATTATGACTATGAGATATGATAAATGGATGTAAAGACAACTTTTCTTAATGGAAACCTAGAGGAGGATGTGTATATGATACAACCTGAAGGCTTTACATCACCAGACAATGCTGGGAAGATATGCAAGCTTCAACGTTCTATCTATGGATTGAAGCAAGCGTCACGGAGCTAGAATATCCATTTCGATGAAACTGTCAAAGAGTTTGGCTTCATCAAAAACAAAGTAGAAGCTTTGTGTATACAAGAAGTCTAGTGGGAGTGCAATTGTGTTTCTAGTGTTGTATGTGGATGACATACTACTCATTGGAAACGACATTCTTATGCTTCAGTCAGTTAAGACATGGTTAGGAAAATATTTTTCCATGAAGGACATGTGAGAGGCAAACTATATCTTGGGGATCAGGATCTATAGAGATAGATTAAAGAGACTTATTGGACTGAGTCAAAGTACATATATTGACAAAGTCATCAATAGGTTTAATATGCAAGATTCCAATAAAGGTTTTCTCCCAATGTCACATGGCGTAAGTCTTAGCAAGACTCAGTATCCTTCAACACAAGATGAGCAAGACCGCATGAGTAGGATTCCTTATGCATCAGCCATAGGATCCATCATGTATGTCATGTTGTGCACTTGCCCTAATGTTTCTTATGCATTGAGCATGACAAACAGATACCGGTCATATCCAGGAGAAGCTCACTAGATAACTATAAAAAATATCCTTAAGTACTTAAGAATAATTAAGGATTTATTCTTAGTCTATGGAGGTGAAGAACAGATCACTGTAAGTTTTTACATTGATGCTAGTTTCCAAACCGACAAAGACGACATTCGATCGTAGTCGGGATTTGTCTTTTGCGTGAATGGTGGAGCAGTGTGCTGGAAGAGTTCCAAGCAGGACACTATTGCAGATTTTACGACAGAAGCTGAGTATATTGCTGCTTCAAAAGCATCAAAGGAAGCTGTATGGATTAGAAAGTTCATAGAAGAACTGAGAATCAGTCCTATTGGTTCGGATCCAGTGGACCTCTATTGTGACAACAATGGGGCCATAACTTTGGCTAAAGACCCTAAGTCACGCTAGAAGACCAAACACATACTCAGGAAGTATTACCTCATTTGAGAATTCATTGAAAGAGGCGATGTCAAAATGTGTAAAAGTTGCAACACAGTCACATGTAGCTGATCCGTTGACGAAGGCTCTTCCACGACCTAAGCATGAGTGTCATTGTAACGCTTTAGGCCTTAGACACATTAGTGATTGGTCTTGATGTAAGTGGGAGTTTATGTAATATACATTTTCATTGTTCATTAATAAGACATATGTTATGTTTAATTTCGATTTAATTTGAATATATGATTGAATGCGAAATCTTTATCCCCTAAATATTGAATGTCCTTAATAGAAGATCAAATATGTGATTTGATTGTGAAACTCTATTAACAGAATGGATATTGATATTCTAGATGTCCCTAGTCAGTTATCATTGTGCATTGGGACGCCAATGGTATTTGAGACTAGTATGTGAGTCGACCAATGACCAAGTTTCACGGGTCATGAATATAGAGATACATGTTGGAGAACATTGTATTGGACAGACCCGCTATGAGAATACTGTGACATTCTGATTTTTTCTATCATTTCAGGACTTATTAATAAGAACATATCTAACGATGTCTTTCAGTCGTATCTCGCTCGGATCTGATTAATCTCGAGTTGACTAACCACAAGTGAAAGGCTAATGCAAGACAAAGTACGTGGACCTAGGGAACTCGAATAAGAAATGACACTTTGACCATAAGGATTGTCAAGGGGATATTTAGAGCCATAAAAGGCCGATCTAAGAACGATTAAGAAATTCATTGCTAGCGTTATACGATTGGAGCGCGGGTGATGTCGCTTAATTAATGTATAATTTGCAAAATTTTCCTAAATCAAACGATGACAATCGAGACCGTCGAAACTATAATAGACCTTCGCAATTATATGACAGCCAAAGTCACCATGAATTGACGAGCCCTAAGTGTGATATGAATCACAAAGTCGATATGCGTAACGTCTGCAAAAGCCGCCCGTTATTTTGGGATAGGCTGGAAGTCACATCTGATAGAGAAATGATTCAGAGACGAGTCCCGAAATTAGAAAATGGAGATCAAGAATTCCAACATTATAATCGGATTGGACAATGCCTCATTGAAGAAAATTGAAATCAGAAAAATGACGTTCCGGACGTCGAGGATAAAATTATCATTTTGCCCCTCAAGCCTTAACCTTGCCTTAATAAATGGAATGGGGCATTTTGGTCTTTGACCACACCCTATATGCTGCCGAAAATCAAGAGAAATAACAGCCCTTGGATGAGCCATTGATCAACATGAAGACAAGTGTCAAAGAATTAAACATTGGCATTAATTGAATCACTTTTAACCTACCATTCTTTAGGGTTTAACTCTTGAAATGGTGTATATACCTATCTCTCTCTCTCACTCCCTCAGCCAAACACCACCTCCCTCTGCCATTCTTCTTCTTCTTCTTCTTCCTTCTTCCTTCAGCCTAGAGCTGCGCCACCGACCAGGTTCTGTTCTCCAGTTTGCCACTTCTGACCGCCACTTTCGGTGACTTCCAGCCAATGAGCCAACCACCAACATCTTCCTCATCCTCTTGCCGACCAGCTCCAACTTGAATCATGGCATTTGACCCACCGAGGAGCTTCGGCCAGCCATTCTCCCAAAAGTCGACAGAAACCGTCGTAGCTAGAGGTAAGCTTAGACTCCGTAGGATCTCGAAACATTTGAATATTTTGGCCAAATTTTGTGACATCTAGGGGACATATAGAATGAGCTGTGGTAAAAAGTTTGGATGAAATTGATGGAGTTTTGACCCCAAATGGGTCGTGTGTTTGAAGCATAAAAACTGACTGGTTAAGGACTTGGAGGAACCGGCGCCGTTCGTGGACCAATTGATATCGCCTTGAGCTTAAATTTTCGGTGAAGCTTCCCAACTCCTAAAACTACATGTTAGCAAGTATATGAATGGATAAATTGAGGATTTGGGGTGGTTTATAGGCTGATTAGTTGAGATATGCACAGAACCAAAAATGCCCTGTTTCGATTCTATGCATACCGAATCTTTTGGGGGCTATTGGTGATGGAGTTGAGTCCCAATTTGATTGTTGAGGCTTGTGATGATGTCAATTGATATGTCAATGAGGTATATGCTTGGTGAATTGATGAATTGGATGGGAAGGATTGACGAATTGGATGAATTTCCTTAGGTGCATGGCTGACTTGTTCTTGGACCATTAGAACCAAACCATTGGTGTGCTTGGAAGGAGATTTTTGCTGATTTAGGCTTGAGGTAAGAAGTTTCTAAACCTTAACTAAGAGGATTGGACTCGATTGGGTGAATTAGGCGTGAATTATGGTATGATTGTCCATTATGCATTCTCGAGAGGTGTAAATGGCTTGAATGCTTGTTGAGTGCTTGCGCTATGAATTGATTACCACATTTGAGTGTTGAATTTAATTGTCTCGCATGCCAAAGATGTGTTACTCGTTACATGAGTTTGCACTTGACCATGAGATTTTGAATTGAAATGAGTATTTGGCATGTCCGAGAAATTTGTGACACCCTGAGGCGTTGAGATGTGGGGTTGTGTGGAATTATACCCTGATGTGTTGAGACGCGGGGTTGAAATGACCAAAGTCCTGATGCATTGAGAGTGGGACGGAATTTGATATGTGTCGACACAGGCTTGGAATGAAATTGAAAACCTGATGCGTTTACGTAGGTTGTCAATGGGATGGTCTGAGGTGTAATTACGCGGACCGAGCCTGAGGCGTTCTAAACGCAAGCGTGAAACAATGGAGGCTTGGAAGGGCGGAAGGTGTGACCTGTTTTGGCTATGCATGTTTAATTTGAATTATGAGAACTAATGTCATGAAAGCTTGTTTGACGCTACTTTGTATCTATATGTTATTTCATGACTGCTGAATGCTTCAAGTGTTTGCTTGTGCATTTCGTCCTTAATTGCATTCGCCTGAGTGTATGGTCAACTTAACTTAGGGTTAGGACTTGTCTTATTGAGATGTAAATCTCAACCCGTTGCGGGATCACATTTTCAGATCTTAGGCCGTGAGAATGTTGCCGATCAGGATAGGTGACCCTAAGAAGATGTCTACGTACTTTGAGGAGTTCCCGGACGGACAAGGAATCGTGTATGTTATGAAGTGTACTGTAGTCTGGGTCGATGAAGGTGGACAGAGCTGGAAGCCTCATAGGTTCGAGACTTGGTTTCGGAGGGTAGGGGATGTTACTACGGGACCATTGAAGCCCACCGAGGTACCTCGTGGGGTAGCCCCTAGTTGGTGTCATCCCACTCGGGATTTAGTGTTGGTCGAGAGGTCAGCAGCTGGTTCGTGGAACATTCTCGAGAGAACCCCAACTCTGGAAGACACCGACGAGGTCATCGAGATCGAAGCTTCCAAGGATGACCTGGTGGAGCAGTCAGTAAACGAGATGATGGAGGATACAGTGGAGGTATGCTCGGAGTCCTTCTTAGAGTACAAGCCTACCGAGGACGCCGAGGAGACTGACAGATCTAGCAGTTCGACCTAGGGATTTCCTGGCTTTACTGAGTAGTCTTTTGATGACGACCCTCGATGGTCTATAATCTTCTGGGGAATTTAAATCTTTGTCGTCTTTTGATAAGGTCCCGATTTCCCCACAACTTGTTAGCAGGGTTGGTTTACCTGCTCTTTTGTATGAACCCTTGGTGATGTTTATATGGATGCTCTCGTTACCTAGGTTCTCTTGTTATTGTACGGAGGAGTTTGTATATTATCGCTTCCGCATGCTTTTGATCATTCGTATCTCTTGATCTATTGAATCTTGGGACGCTCAAGAGTTTACGCTTGCAGGGGGTCGCGCACTCATGCTCGGGGCGCTGAGTGTGACATTCCAACTTGCTTGGTATTAGAGCACGGTCAGCTCGATCCAAGTTGATTGAGGATTGGAGTGATAAGGAGGATTAAGTTGGGACAGGATGGGTAGCGAGGCCTTAGAAAGCTTATTAGAATGAAACATGAGATGCATGTCATATGACTTGGTGCATGTGATTGACATTTGGTCTTGGCAAGATTGTGGTGATTTTTTAGAAATAAGTTCCATGTCTAGCGTTGAAAGTCATTTCTAGATCTTGAGCTGCCGAGTAAATGAGCATGGCTAGTTTTGGTGAACCGTGAAGTGGACGGAATGGGGTGATGGCCATGAACTATTTAGTGAAGTGCCTCTGGAACTAATTGTGTGGAAGGTCATTATGTTATGACTATTTTCGTTAAGGCATAGTTTGGTAACTTTAGACTTGGTTGGATGAATGAGTTACTAACTTCTTGATGGATTTGTGGTGGTCTAGGCTTAGTGAAAGCATACAAGGATGAGTAATCCGCCTAGAAGCCCTGGAAGACCTAGGAACGGAGCTTCTAGTTCGAGGCCACTTGTGGCGAAAGACCCGAGAATGGACAGAGTACCAAGAGTACTAGAAAGGATTGGCGACCTCATCGACAGGCAGACCCAAGATAGGGATGCTGCCATAGCCCAAGTGGTAGGAGCCGCAATAGCTGTCGTCAATGCCAATAACGACAATAATGGAGGCAATGGAAACAATAACGACCATGACTAGGGCAATGAGGCAATGAATGCCTAGGAGGAAGTTGTTGTGGCTAGGCAGATGGGCCAACTAGTTGAATAGTTTATCAAGCTAAAGCAAACGTAGTTGTTGGGACTGGAGACCCCGAACTAGCACCGAGATGTATCGAGAAACTGGAAAAGATCTTTGGAGTACTGAGGTGCACAGATAAGGTAAAGGTACTATTGGCAGTGTACCAACTGGAAGGGACCGCAAATGACTGGTGGGCTGCCGCAAAAAATGGAGTCATTCTAAAAGGAATGGCCTTGACCTGAAATGCCTTTACCACGACATTCAATAACAAGTATTTCTCCGAGACGGCTCGAGAAAGAAAGCAAGTAGAGTTCTTACAACTGCGTCATAATCATCTGACTGTAGATCAGTATGAAGCTGAGTTTTCTAGGTTGTCAAGGTATGTACCCCGATTGATAGAGGATCCCCTAGAGAAGGCACGGAGATTTCAAGATGGACTGAGGCCTGAGCTTCGCAGCCAGATGATAGCTCTGAACTTGAGGACCTATAAGGAAATCTATGAATGGAGACAGATCATTGAGAAGGACTTGAAGGAGAGGAATGCCATATTTGGATCGCGGTTTAGTTCATTCAAAGACAATCGCTATATTGGTAAAAAATCGGTGACTGGCAATCAACGCTTCGTCCTCCGATAAGAAAGAACATTGTGAAGCCGCCGAACCCAATGAACTGGAGTTGCCGCCTCTGTGGCAGAAGGCATGGTAACGGACTTTGCCCGGCAAAGATTGGAGTGTGCTTCAAGTGTGGTCAAATGGGCCATCAGATAAGAACTTGCTTGAATCAAGCTCCAACGACTAGACCTCAAGGGCAACGACCACAGATAGGACTGTCAACTGCCACTCCCAAAAATGATCAGAACCGACCCCCAACTCAGGGAAGGGTTTATGCCGTAGTACGCAGGGAAGCAGAAGAAGCGCCAGGCGTGGTCA
Source organism: Rhodomyrtus tomentosa (assembly GCA_028455895.1). NCBI lineage: Eukaryota > Viridiplantae > Streptophyta > Magnoliopsida > Myrtales > Myrtaceae > Rhodomyrtus > Rhodomyrtus tomentosa. Next base: position 36,852,779 of record JAPCWY010000003.1, on the reverse strand, counting down.
CAGGTACGATTTATTTGTGTGACCAAGCTGCCTATGCTTTGTTTGATCCTGGCGCATCACACTCGTTTGTGTTTGCTAGGTTTGCTGATTTGGTTGATGTGGAATTGAAACCATTGGGTGTAATTCTACATGTTGCCACCCCGTTGAAAGATAATGGGCTGGTTTCGTTGGCTATGCTGATTATAAAATCATAATTGGCAGTAGTAAAGAGAGTATCGACTTAGCGGTGTTGCCCATGTATGACTTAGATGTGATCATAGGAATGGATTGGTTGGGTAAGCAAAGGGCGATAGTTGATTGTGGTAATAGGATAATCTGTTTCTACCTGGAAGGCCGTTCTAGTTTTGAATTTGTGGGAAGTCGAGGAGGAACCTCGATTCCTTTAGTCACGTCTCTTGAAGCGAGAAAGTTGATGATTGAAGGATGTCAGGCGTACTTAGTCGCAGTTATGGACATGACTGCTGAGGAGCCTAAACTAGAAAGTATTCCGGTAGTGCGTAGGTTTCCTAACATTTTTCCTCAAAAGTTACCAACGTTGCCACCAGAGCGGGAAATCAAATTTGTGATCAAGTTAGTTATGACATTCTGATTTCCAATCGATTTCAGACTCATTAATGAGAAGTAAATCTGGAGATGTGTTTCAGTCGTATCTCGTTTGAATCTGATCAATTCGAGTAGGCTGACCAAAAGGGAAAGGCTAACGTGAGACGAGGTACGTGGACTTAGGGAACTCGAATAAGAAATGACGCTTTGACCATAAGGATTGTCGAGGAGATATTTAGAACCGCAAAAAGGCCGATCTAAGAACGATTAAGGAATACCTTACGAGTGTCATACGATTGGAGCACGGGTGTTGCCGCTTAACCAACGTATGATTTGCAAAATTTTTCTAAATCGGACGGTGACGATCGAAACCATAGGGACTAGTGATGGACTCTCACAATTACATGACAACCAAAGTCGCTACAAATTGACGAGCCCTAAACTTGATATGAATCACAGGGTCGATACGCGTAATGTCTGCAAGAGTCGCTCGTCGGTTCGGGATAGGCTTAACCACGTCTGATAGAGAAAACCATCAGAAACGAGTCTTAAAAATTGAAAATGGAGAATCAAAAATTCCAACGTTATATTCGGATTGACCGTCGCCCCATCGAAAAATATTGGAACGAGAAAAACGAAGTTCCGGACGTCGGGGGTGAAATTACCATTTTGCCCCTCAAGCTTAAGCCTTGCCCATGCAAATAAGGAAGGGCATTTTGGTCTTTATCCCTCCCGCAAGGCTACCGAAAAAGTGGAGAAATGGTGGTCATTGGATCAAGCATGAATGACATGTGGGACAAGTGTTAAGAGATGGATTAAAGAGTGGTCAAGTCCACTATTCCCTACCTACCATTCCACTCTTTGACTTGAGCCTTGAATATACGACTTTTTTTTCTCTCTCTCACCTCACTTTGGCTGGCCATTACACTCTCCATCGCTCACGATCACCTCTTCTTCTTCTTCCTCCTGTTCTGCTGTCGACCGGCCAGCCCTGCCGCTCGCGTTCGCCGCCGTCGACGCCATCCTTCGGCCACCACCTGCCGGTGCGCCGACCATACCCTCTTAGCTCAACCTCCTGTCGACCTCCTTGAACTGGAAGCAAGTCGTTTGGACCACTAAGGAGCTCCGGCCAAGCGATTTCCCGGGAGTCGACGAAAATTGATCCAATCTGGGGTAGGTGATATTTCTGACCCCTTAGGAGGCCGAAATGTTGGAATATTGAGGTCAAATTTTATGGAGGTCTAGGAGACATGTATATCAATCTGTGGTAAAAAAGTTGAGAATGATTTGATGAAGTTTTGAGCTCGAATGTGTATTGTGAACCTTGGACAGAAAATTGCCAGTTACTGACCCTGAAGATCTGGCAACTTCCGACGGGATTCCGGTGACGACTCGACTTCAAACCCATGGTGAGACTCGTAGACCCTTAGATAGACATGTTAAGAGGTAGGTTAGTGCGTAAATGATGGATTTGGCGGAGATTGAGGATCGGTTGTGCTCGGTTTGCACAGAACCGAAAAGGACCGGTTTGGTTCTGTGCAAGACCGAATCTGTTGGGGTTTAGGGCTGATGATTTGAGTCTCAAATTGGTGATTTAGACATGCTAGGATGATAGGGACTATGTTATGGAGGTTTGTGGTTCATGGATTGAGGAATTGGAAAAAGGAAATTGACGAATTGATTAAAATTCCTAGGTTACGCGGTGAGTTCGGCCTTGGACTCTTGAAGCCAAAAATTGTGGAGGCTCAAGAAGAGAAAATTGTGATATCAAATTCAAGGTAAGGGAATTCTAAACTTAGGATAGGAAGATTGGACTTAATTGGGTGAGTCGGGCGATGGTTTGATTGATTTGTGAGGGATTTCAAGATGATTGATACTCGTGTATGCTAGAAGAGTTTAGATGATTTAATTGTTTGATTATGCTTGTGCCCTGAGTAAATTGTCACATTTGATTGTGCATTTAAATCACCTTGCATGCCATGGATGCATTGTTAATGCATAAGTTGCACTTAACCTTGTGTGCATGAGTTGTGATTGTGGCATGGCGGAGGCGAGGTGAGACTTTGATGTGTACGAGACGCGGGGTGATGTGGTTGATACCCTGAGGCCCTGAGGCGCGAGATAGAAGTTGTTTGGCGCTCTGATGCGATATAATCGCGGGGTTGAGATGACCATGGTCCTGATGCGATCTAATCGCGAGACGGAGATATGAGGTGCCGATATTGACTTGGAGAATCATTGGAACTTGATGCGTTTACGCGGGTTATTAATGACGGTCTGATGGGTTTACACGGACCGAGCCTGATACGATCTAATCGCGGGCATGAGAATGAGGCAGGCAGGAAGAGATGGTTGTGGTGAAGTGGCAGGACGAGGTGTACATGATCATCTGAGTGTGATATGATGTCATAGCTGCATGCTTGTCATCTGTGTGTCGTCATCTTTATTTGTATGTGCCTGTGTGATTATGAGTTTGGAATTTTGGGGTAGATGACTGCCTGAGTGGACGGTCGGCCTGACTTGGGGTTAGGACTCTTTACTGAGATGTGTATCTCACCCCTTTGGGGATCTTTATTTTTATAGATCCTAGGTCTTGACTATGTGGCCTATTTGCTTTGGAGACCCTAAGGAGATGACCGTGTATCTTGATGAGTTCCTTGACAGTCAGGGGATCATCTACGTAAGGAAGTGTACAGTGGTGTTGGTTGACGAGGGTAGTACAAACTGGAAGCCTCATAGGTATGAGGCGTGATTTAGGAAGGTCGGGGACGAGTCGATTGGGCCGTTGAAACCCCGTGAGATGTTAGGGAGTGATCCCTGATTGGTGCCACCCCGGTAGGAACCAAGATCAGGCAGAGGGATCGGTAGCCGGTTCTAGGAATGGATCGGAGAGGACCCCGACTCTGGAGTTTACCGAGGATGAGTTATCGTGCTTACGGTTACTGAGGAGGATCTCGCTAAGCCATCGCATGAGGAGACCATGGATGATACCATTGAGGTTTGCTCTGAGATGTTCTCAGAGTATGAGCCGACGGAGGATGTTGAGGACACCGAGGACTCCAGCAGCTCTTCCTAGGAGATTCTAGTTCGTGGTTTGATCTTCTGTGGCGACCCCGACCATGGTTACTTTGGATTTTGTTGATGGTTCATTTTGTATGCTCATCCTGTCACCCCCCTTGCTTATTGGATTCGGTACTTATGTATTCGTACGAACAGTGGACTTTAAGTATGAGCAGTCGATTATTATGTACGATAGTTTTATGCTATCTAGGTCCCACTTAACTTATATTTTGTATAGAGGAGTTATCTCATTGCTGCTTCCGCATGCTTTGTGTGTGTGTGTGTGTATATATATATATATTACGTCTCTCGTCTTAATTGTGGATCTTGGGACACGAGAGATATTTGGTTTGCTTGCAGGGAGTTACATGCTTGTGCCCGGGACACGGGGCGTGACATCCCCCGTTTGCTTAGCTCCTTGAATGGAGCCGATCTCAAGGGCACCCTATAGGATGTCCCTATCAAAACTGAAAGAGCTAAAGGTGCAAATGCAAAAATTATTGGACAAAGGATTCATTCGACCGAGTGTTTCACCATGGGAAGCGCTGGTATTGTTTGTGAAGAAAAAGAATAGGTCCTTACGTTTATGCATCGACTACAGATAGTTGAGTCAAGTAACTGTAAAGAATAAATACCCACTACCGAAAATTGATGACTTATTTGACTAATTTTAAGGAGCTGTGATATTCTCAATATCATCAGTTGAGAATTAAGAAAGAAGACATACCTAAGATCGCTTTTAGGAAAAGGTATGGTCACTACGAATTCAACGTGATGCCTTTTGGACTGACCAATGCTCTAGCTGCATTCATGGACTTGATGCATCGGGTGTTCAAGGAATTCTTGGATAGATTTATTATAATCTTTATTGACGATATCCTAATTTACTCAAGGAGTAATGAATAACACGAAAAACATTTGAGAATTGTTTTGTAGACCTTGAGGGAGCACTCGCTTTACGCTAAGTTTAGCAAATGCGAGTTCTGGCTGAATAAGGTGACATTTCTTGGCCATGTAGTATCTGGAGAAGGTATTGCTGTGGATCCTACGAAAATCGAAGCCGTTATGAATCGGCCTAGGCTTACTACGGTCACGAAAGTCCGAAGTTTCTTAGGACTGGCAGGGTATTACAGACGCTTTGTGGAGAAGTTTTCATCCATAGCTATTTCATTGACAAGATTGACTAAGAAGAAAACGAAGTTCGAATGGACGGATAATTGAGAAAGGAGTTTCCAAGAGCTCAAGCATCGGTTAACGACCGCATTGGTATTAACGATTCCATTAGGACCTGGAGGTTATGAAATATATAGCGATGCTTCGCTAAAAGGACTAAGCTATGTGCTAATGCAACATGGAAGAGTGGTCGCCTACGCGTCCCGACAACTGAGATCGCACGAGATGAATTATCCGACTCATGATTTGAAATTGGCAGCAATCATCTTTGCTCTAAAAATCTAGAGGCATTATTTGTGTGATGAGAAGTTTCAAATTTATACAGATCACCAAAGCTTGAAATATCTACTTTTCCAAAAGGAACTGAACAAGAGGCAGCGTCGATGGATGGAACTGCTTAAGGATTATAATTGTGACATATTATATCACCCTGGAAAGGCAAACAAAGTCGCGTATGCACTTAGTCAAAAGTCTAGTATTGCCTGTCTACTGGTGAAAGGATGGTCGTTATTTGAAAATTTGAGGGATTCTAAATTCAGATTGTAAGTCTGTCAGTTATCCAGTTTGATGGTCACATTGAGAATAAAACCTGAGATCCAGGAAAGGATAAAAGCCTTACAGTCTACGGACCCCGAAATTTAGAAAATCCTAGAGATGAATGCTACGAAGAGGAAATCAGAGTTACAAGTGTTAGAAGACGGAATTTTGAAGTTTCAAGTGGGTATCAAAGGATGAAGAGCTTAGAGAAAGGATTTTGTTATAGGCTCACGGAAGCAATTATAGTATCCACCCAGGTAGTACGAAAATGTATAAGAACTTGCGTAAACATTATTGGTGGAACGCGATGAAAGTGAATGTAGCGAAGTATGTGGTGAAGTGCTTGATATGCCAGCAGGTGAAGGCACAACACTATAAGCCTGGTGGATTGTTACAACCGTTAGAGATTCCCGAATGGAAATGGGAACACGTGACAATGGATTTTGTAATGGGACAACCAAGGAGCCAGAAAGGCCACGATTCTATTTGGGTAGTCGTGGATAGGTTGACCAAGTCTGCGCACTTCGTTCCTGTACGAAACGATTTTGCGATGGACAAATATGCCGAATTGTATATGCGACAGATAGTGAGGCTACATAGAGTACCCGCGACGATTACATTGGACAGAGATCCCAAGTTCACAACGAACTTTTGGAAGAGTCTTCAAGATGCCATGGGAACTCGATTGCAATTTAGTACGGCATACCATCCACAAAAGGATGGACAATCGAAAAGGACGATTTAGACGCTCGAGGATATGTTACGAGCGTGTGTTATAGATTTTAAGGGTGGACAGGAGGATCAGCTGCATTTGATAGAGTTAGCATATAATAATAGTTATCAGCAGAGTATTCAAATGACACCTTTTGAAGCGCTTTACGGAAGAGCTTGCAGGACCCCGATTTACTGGGACGAAGTTGGAGAAAGAAGTATTACATGCCCAGAGTTGGTAGAGCAATCGATAGAGGCAGTAAAGATAATCTGAGATAGGCTAAAGACAGCACAGAGTCGTCAGAAGAGTTATTCGGATAAACGACGTAAACCTTTGGAGTTTCAAGTAGGCGATCATGTTTTCCTTAATGTGCCGCCGATGAGAGGATTATCTCAATTTGGAAAGAAAGGGAAACTAAGTCCAAGGTACGTAGGACCATTTGAAATTTTGGAACGGATTGGGACCTTAGCCTACAAGCTTACCTTACCGCCTAATCTATCCCAAACGTCTTTCATCTGTCAATGCTACGGAAGTACGAATTGGACCCGACACATTTATTGGATTACGAGGTTATCGAAGTAGATGACAGAATGTCATATGTGGAAAGACCAGTTAGGATCAAAGATCGAAAAGAACGAGTTCTGAGGAACAAGACAATAAAATTGGTCAAAGTCGTTTGGGAGCACCATGAAACCAAAGACGCCACGTGGGAAAACGAGGAAACGATGAGGCGTCAATGCCCCCATTTGTTTGAGTAACTGGGTTTATTGTAAATTTCAAGGACAAAATTTTTGCAAGGGGGAAGAGTTGTGGCATTTTGATTTGTCCTGTCATTTGGAGACTTATTAATGAGAACATATCTAACGATGTCTTTCAGTCGTATCTCGCTTGATCTGATCAATCTCCAGTTGACTGACCAAAAGGAAAAAGCTAACGCGAGATAAGGTACGTGGACTTAGGGGACTCGAATAGGAAATGACACTTTGACAATAAGGATTATCGATGGGATATTTAGAGCCATAAAAGGTTGATCTAAAAACGATTAAGGAATGAATTGCAAGAGTTATACGATTGGAGCGCGGGTGATGTCGCTTAACCAATGTATAATTTGTAAATTTTTCCTAAGTTAAACGATGACGATCGAGACCATCAGAACTAGTAATAGACCCTTGCAATTACATGACAACCAAAGTTGCCATGAATTGACGAGCTCTAAGTGTGATATGAATCACAGAGTTGATATGCGTAACGTCTGCAAAAATCGTCCGTCAATTTGGGATAGGCTGGAAGTCACACCAACAGAGAAATGATTCAAAGACGAGTCCCGAAATTTGAAAATGAAAAATCAACAATTTCAACATTATAATCGGATTGGACGCCGCCTCATTGAAGAAAATTGGAATCAGAAAGGCGACGTTCCGGATGTCGAGGGTAAAATTACCATTTTGCCCCTCAAGCCTTAACCTTGCCTTAATAAATGGAATGAGGGCATTTTGATCTTTGATCACACCTTATAGGCTATCGAAAATCAAGAGAAATAACAGCCCTTGGATGAGCCATTGATCTACATGAAGACAAGTGTCCAAGGATTAAGCATTGGCATTAATTGAATCACTTTTAACCTTCCATTCTTTGAGGTTTGACTCTTGAAATGGTGTATATACCTCTCTCTCTCACTCCCTTAGCGAAACACCACCTCCCTCTCGCATTCTTCTTCTTCTTCTTCTTCTTCCTTCTTCCTTCAGCCGAGAGCTGCACCGCCGACTAGGTTCTGCCCACCAGTTTGCCAATTTCGACTGCCACTTCCGGTGACTTCCAGTTGTTGAGCCAACCACCAAAGTCTTCCTCATCCTCTTGCCGACCAGCTCCAACTTGAATCACGGTATTTGACCCACCGTGGAGCTCCAGCCAGCCATTCTCTCAAAACTCGACGGAAACCGTCGCAGCTAGAGGTAAGCTACTGTTTAGACTTCGTAGGACCTCAAAATGTTCGAATATTTCGGCCAAATTTTGTGAACATTTAGGGGATATGTAGACTGAGCTGTGATAAAAGGTTTGGATGAATTTGATAGAGTTTTGACCCCAAATGGTTCTTGTGTTTGAAGGATAAAAACTGACCGGTTGAGGACTTGGAGGAACCGGCGCCGTTTGTGGACCAATTGATGTCGCCTTGAGCTCAAATTTTCGGTGAGGCTTCCCAACTCCTAGAACGACATGTTAGCAAGTAGATTAATCAATAAATTGAGGATTTAGGGTGGTTTATAGGTTGATTAGTTGAGATATGCATAGAACCGAAAATGCCCTGTTTCGGTTCTCTGCATACCGAATCTTGTGAGGACTGTTGGTGATGGAGTTGAGTCCCAATTTGATTGTTGAGGCTTGTGACGATGTCAAACGATATGTCAATGAGGTATATACTTGGTGAATTGACGAATTGGATGGGAAGTATTGACGAATTGGATGAATTTCCTTACGTGCACGACTGACTTGTTCTTGGATCATTAGAACCGAATCATTAGTGTGCTTGGAAGGAGATTTTTGCTGATTTAGGCTTGAGGTAAGAAGTTCCTAAATCTTAGCTAAGTGGATTGGACTCGATTGGGTGAATTGGGCGTGAAATAGGTTGGTTCTCGTGAATTATGGTATGATTGTCCATTGTGCATTCTCGAGAGGTGTAAATGGCTTGAATGCTTGTTGAGTGCTTGTGCCACGAATTGATTACCACATTTGAGTGTTGAATTTAATTGTCTCGCATGCCATAGATGTGTTACTCGTTGCATGAGTTTGCACTTGACTATGAGGTTTTGAATTGAAATGAGTATTTGGCATGTCTGAGAAACTTGTGACACCTTGAGGCGTTGAGCGAGGTTGTGTGGAATTGTGCCTTGATGCGTTGAGACGCGAGGTTGAAATGGCCAAAGTCCTGAAGCGTTGAGACGCGGGACAAAATTTGATATGTGTCGACACAGGCCTGGAATGCAATTGAAAACCTGATGCGTTTACATGGGTTTGTCAATGAGATGGTCTGAGGCGTAATTACGCGGACTGAGCCTAAGGCGTTCTAAATGCGGGCCTGAAACAATGGAGGCTTGGAAGGGCGAAAGGTGTGACCTATTTCGGCTATGCATGTTTTATCTGAATTATGAGAACTGATGCCATGAACGCGTGCTTGACGCTATTTTGTATATATATGTTGTTTCATGACTGTTAAATGCTTCAAGTGTTTGCTTGTGCATTTCGTTCTTGATTGCATTCGTCTGAGTGTACGATCAACTTAACCTAGGGATAGGACCTGTCTTATTGAGATGTTAATCTCACCCCGTTGCGGGACCATATTTTCAAATCTTAGGTTGTGAGAATGTTGTTGATCAGGATAGGTGACCCTAAGGAGATGTCTGCGTATTTTGAGGAGTTCCTAGACGGACAGGAAACCGTGTACGTTAGGAAGTATACTGTAGTTGGGGTCGATGATGGTGGACAGAGCCGGAAGCCTCATAGGTTCGAGGCTTGGTTTCGAAGGGTAGGAGAAATTACTACGGGACCATTGAAGCTCGCCAAGGTACCCCGTGGGGTAACCCCTAATTGGTGTTATCCCGCTCGGGATTCAGTGGAGGTCGAAGGGTCAGCAGCTAGTTCGAGGAACATTCTAATAGAATCCCAACTCTGGAAGACACCGACGAGGTCATCGAGATCGAAGCTTCTGAGGACGACCTGGTAGAGTAGTCAGTAGACAAGACGATGGAGGATACAGTGGAGGTATGCTCGGAGATCTTCTCGGAGTATGAGCCTACCGAGGACGCCGAGGAGACTGACGGATCTAGCAGTTCAACCTAGGGGTTTTCTAGCTTTACTTAGTAGTCTTTTGATGATGACACTCAATGGTCTGTAATTTTCTAGGGAATTGAAACCTTTGTCGTCTTTTGGTGGAGTTCCGATTTCCCCCCGACTTGTTAGCAGGGTTGGTTTACTTACTCTTTTGTATGAACCTTTGGTGATGTTTATATGGATGCTCTCGTTACCCTAGTTCCCTTGTTATTGTACGAATTATCGCTTCTGCATGCTTTCGATCGTTCGCATCTCTCGATCTATTGAATCCTAGGACGCTCGAAAGTTTACGCTTGCAGGAGGTCGCCCGCTCGTGCCTGGGGCGTGGTTTGTGACAAATATTGTAAAATTATTATATGATGTCATCAGTGTTTCTCATCACTGCTATAGAGTACAGTCCTTTGACCTGAGTCTACCATGGTCTCCTAGACGTGGATTGACATGCTTTAATATTACCAAACATAAACCGTAACTGGTTATTATAAAGGTAATGACCGGGCATGTCATGAATCGTGCTGAGGGATGTGAGTAGACAAGATGGGATTTGTCTCTCTCATATAACGGAAGTATGATATCATGGCCTCTCGTAGAGTTGAGACTGTGAAATGCATGGCCATGCTCAAGTGAGTTGAAGAGTCAACTACTTGGTTTGACAGTCTAACTGCGGTATCGGGAAAATGTGTTTGAGCTATATAAGGATGACACTTGTCCTACCTTATGCTTAACCCGGATATCAAATGACAAAGAGATTTAGTTTGTATAATTGGTTATATTGCAAGTGGGAGATTGTTAGTGGTCTGCCCTAATAACCAATTAAGATTGATACCCTAACATTTGTTGTGAGTTGGGTTGTGTTGAAAAATCGACTTTCACTATACTTAAGTAGTTATAATGTCTTGCTAGAGACCGCTTATGACTTGTAGGCCAAAAGAGTTTTTGGGCACACTACAAATGTCTAGTGAACCTACAAGATCGCACACAATAGTGAACTGATTTTTTATTTTCTCTGCGCCTTGATCTACTTAAGAAGTAGAGCTTTATTTATTTTCATATTACGAATATCTACGTAATCGTGCGCGTTATGAGATAACGATTAAACGTACATTTAAGTGGATGGATTAGAGGACGTCGTGGGCCCAGGCCGTTATGTCGTGGGGCCTAAACCGTGAAGTGTAGGGTTACGAGTAATAACCCTAGAGACGCGTCAAACCAGTCGTCATTATTTTTTTATCCCGAAGGAGAAAAACGAAGAATAGTTCTCTATTTAGGCAATTAGGAGAGACACTCTAAGATCTGAAAGCTAGCACTTGGATTGTTGGAGAATTCAATTTATGTGAGTGGATATCGGTAGAGGCGCAACACTTGGGGCGCTGATCCAAACACAACTGACCGTCAATTCAAAGCCGATCTAAAAGGTACGTCTTGAACCTATTTTAATTTCGATACAACATGGATCTTGTTTAGGGTTTCGTTCCATTGCGTTTTACTAATCTAGGAAACCCTTCAAAAATGAAGGGTGAAATCGGTGCTGGACGGAGCAAACATAATGCCGCCGAAACCCATTTAGAGAACAAGGCTAAGATGAAGGCTGCAGAAACTAATTCAGAGGCCATGATCAACGCTGTTGGAAGAGAAGGTCAAAGGATATTGTATGTGGATTAACTATGATTTTGTCATTCTTTATTCGTGTTAAACAAGAACATAAATACTAATTAAATTTTTCATTGTACTTCCTCAATGTGCTTAGACGCTGTCCGCTTTTGGGATGGACGGAGTGCTAGCTTTACGGTCACAATGTCAGAATTTGAAACGAAGCATAGTATTAATCGATAGGAACTTCCCGGGATGGCATACACGCTACGAAATTAGCAGTGCCTGGAAATATTAGTCAAACACTCGGTTGGCTCCTACCTACTAACGGTTTATTACATTTCTATGATATTTTAAGTTTGGTTTTTTTGCTGACTTCGTCTTTGCTTGAATGAGTTGAAACTTGAGAAACACATAAAGATGATCAAACTCATATTTGTTCCAGCAATTGAGACTCGCCCATAATTGTCAGTCTACTGGACATTTGTGAAGGGGCACCTTAAGATGTTTTAGTTCATGTCATGAATTAACGGTAGTGTTATACTGGTATTCTTTCATTGCCATGTAAAGTGAGGATCTTGAGCTAATGAATTAGCAATGAATACCTAGAAAAAGAAGATGTTTTGCATATCCTTCTAATAAGTTTTATATTTTATTTATCCAAGTTTTCCATTCAACTAAAGCAACGGTCTTGTTTTTATCGCATAGTCGGTCGGTTTGCCCTTATGACAATTGAAAATCTCCACTATCTCTCTCACTAAACTCATCGTTTGATTCTCTTTCCGCGTCGCTTCTTCTTCATCGTATGTCCTTCTCAATCATCATCAGAAATCCTAGTAAAAAAAAAAAAGGAAAAGGCAACATCAAGCTTGCGAAGATTCAGAAGTGGGTCAGATACACCTTCGAGTTTCTCCCCGCTGTCTTTACCGATGCTGAGTTCTTCATCTCCCACGTCAACGACCTCGTCAAGGATATCATCAAGGGACAGACCCGCTTCTTCTGACTCCTCCACGACCATCGAGCTCTTCGAGGTGGTCTTGGAGGTCTTGGTGACCTTGAGAAGATCTTCCAGAAATTCTAGTTAAAGCTCCTTTTTTTTTGTCTGTTAGAGTATTATTTATTGTGACCAAATTTCCTTATAAATAGGTATATGCTACCAAGACCAAGGCCAAGGCCAAGATGAAGAATAAAGTTAATGCAGGAAACATTACATACAATGCTGTGAAAATGGATTTAGAAACCAAGGACGAGATGAAGGATAAAGTCGGTGCTGGATGAAGCAAACACAATACTGTCAAAACCCATTTAGAGAACAAGGCCAAGATGAAGGCTACGAAAATCAATTTAGAGACCATGGTCAACACGGTTAGGAGATAGGGGTCAAAGGATATTGTATGTGTAATAACTGTGGTTTTGTCATTCTTTATTCAGCTCAAACGGGAACAAAAATACTAATTAAGTTTTCCATTGTACTTGTGTAATGTACTTAGATGCAGTCCGCTTTTGAGATGGAAGGAGTGCTATCTCCATTGTCACAATGTCAGAATATGATACTACGCACTATATTAGTCGATAGGAACTTCCTGAGTTAGCATACACGCGACGAAGTTCGCAGTGCCTAGTAAATTAATCATGCACTTAATTGGCTCCCACCTACTGACAGTTTGTTACCTTTTTTTTTTTAATTTTAAGTTTGCTTTTTGTGTTGCCTTCCTCATTGTATGAATGAGCTGAAACTTGAGAAGCACATAAAGATGATCAATCTCAAACTCTTATTTGTTCCAGCAACTGAAACTTACCCATAATTGTCAATCTTCTCATCATTTGTACAGGACCACTTTAAGCTATTTTAGTTCATATCCTGAAGTAACTGCAGTGTTATGCTGGAGTTATTTTGTTGCCATGTAAGGTGAGGATCTTGAACTAATGAATTATCAATAAGAATGAGAAGATATTTTACACATCCTTTTAATAAGTTTCATATTTTATTTTTCCAATTTTTCCATTTCAACTAAAGCAATGGTTTCTTTTTTATCGCACAGTCGGTCGGTTCGCCCTTATGAAAATTGTAAATCTCCACTTTCTCCCTCACTAAACTCCTCGCTTGATTCTCTTTCCACATCTCTTCTTCTCCGTCATTGTCCTTCATTCTCAATCATCGTTGGAAATCCTAGAAAAGAAAGAAAAGTCAACGTCAAGCTCGCGAAGATTCAGAAGTGGGTCAGTTACACCTTCGAGTTCCTCCCCACCATCTTCACTGATGCAAATTTCTTCATCTCCCACGTCATCGACCTCATCATAGGTATCATTGAGGGCCAGACTAGCGTCTTCTAATGCCTCCATGACCATTGAGCTACTTGAGCAGGTCTTGGAGGCCTTGGAGAAAGTCTTCCAGAAGCTCTAGTTGGAGCTTGTGACATTCTGATTTCCAGTCAATTTCAGACTCATTGATGAGAAGTGTATATCTAGAGATGTATTTCAGCCGTATTCCGCTCGAATCTGATTAATTCGAGTAGACTGACCAAAAGGGAAAGGCTAACGCAAGACGATGTACGTGGACCTAAGGAACTCGGATAGGAAGTGGCGCTTTGGCCATAAAGATTGTCGAGGGAACTAGTGATAGATCCTCGCAATCACATGACAACCAATGCCGCCACGAATTGACGAGCCCTAAACGTGATATGAATCATGGGGTCGATACGCGTAATGTCTACAAAAGCCGTCCGTCAGTTCGGAATAGGCTGGAACCACATCTGATAGAGAAAACTATTAGAAACGAGTCTGAAAAGTTTGAAATGGAAAATCAAGAATTCTAACGTTATTTGGATTGGTCGTCGCCCTATTGGAGATAATTGGGTTGAGAAAAACGACGTTCCGGACATCGGGGGTAGAATTACCCTTTTGCCCTTCAAGTTTATAACCTTGCCCAAGCTTTTGAAGGAGGGCATTTTGGACATTAAACCCACCCCAAGACCACCGAAAATTTGAAGGATTATTGGCCATTAGATTGAGTTGGAATGACAAGTGGACAAGTGTCACAAGATCAACCATTGAGTGGTCATGTCCAACTTTTCATACCTACCATTCAAAGCTTTGACTCAAGCCTTGAATATAAATCTTCCCACTCTCTCTCCTCTGTTATGACTGGCCATAATCTCCCCCAAGAACTCACGCCAACTCCATCTTCTTCATCCTCTTCATTCTGTCACCGGCGACCAGCCCCTGCCGCCTTGTTCGGCCATTCCGACGGTCACTTTTGGCCACCATTCGACCGTCGACTGACCACACCAACGTAGATACAAGTCTTACCGACATCCTTGAACAAGAATCACGGCATTTGCAGCACTGAGGAGTCCCGAACAAGGATTCTCCCAAGAGCCAACAGAATCGGAGCCAACCTAAGGTAAGTCCGGTTCTTAGCCCTTTTGCTAGTCGAAATCTTGGAATATTGGGCTCAAATTTTATGGTAAAAATTGAGGCTTAATTTGATAAAGTTTTGACCATGAACTAGTCTTGCTAATATTAGACAGAATCTGCCCGGTAAGCTGACTTGGGCAATCCGACGACCTTGCTCAAGCTTCCGGCTACCAATCGACTCGAAATTTACGGTGTCCCAAACCTTTAGATAGACATGTTAAGAGAAAGGATAAGGGTTAGATGTTGGATTTGGAGTTGAATTAGGGCAGATAGCTCGCGGCATGCACAAAACCGTGAGGAACCGGTTTGGTTCTGTGCATGGCCAAACCTTGGAGGGCTGTTGGCGTTGGATTGTGTCCCAAATTGATGATTAAGGCATGTTAAGAGGATGAGGGTTATGCTATGGTAGATTATGATTTATGGATTGAGAATTTGGATAAGAGAATTGATGAAATTGGTTGGATTTTATTAGGTTGCGCGGTGAATTGGCCCTTGGATTGATTTGGCCGAAACTTTGAGGACCCAAGAGGAGAAAATTATGGTATCGAAATCAAGGTAAGGGAATTCCTAACCTTATGCTATGAAGATTAGACTCGATTGGGCGAGTCGAGAGATGAATGTAAATGATTTGTGAGAGTTGTCAAGAGGATTGTGCTTGGAATGCCCTAGAATGACATAGGGGTATATATGTGCCATTACTTGTATTTGAATTGTCCGTCATGTGTGTGTATCATTTGATTGCTTTGCATGCCATGAGTCGTTGAATTGTGCCTGATTTTCACATGTCGTCATGAATGGGAAATGAATTGGGAAATCATGGCATGAGTGTAACATGGTGAGGCCCTGAAGCGTATGAGATGCGAGGCAAGAAATGATACCCTGATGTGACGAGATCGCGGGGTGGAGTTGATGATGTGTGGCGCCCTGATGCGACGAAATCGAGGGATTGAGATAGCCACGGTCCTGATGCTAATTATTCGCGAGACGGAGAGGCCTTGAGGTGTATGAGACGCGAGGCAGGAGATGTATACCCTGATGCGACGAGATCGTGGGGTGGAGTTGATGATGTGTGGCGCCCTGATGCGACGAGATCGCGGGGTTGAGATAGCCACGATCTTGATGCGACCTATTCGTAGGACGGAGGTAAGAGATAATGAGATTTGCCTGAAATTCATCAGAACGTAATGCGTTTACACGGGTTACCAATGACGGTCTGATACATTTACGCGGACCGAGCCTGATGCGATTAATCGTGGGTTAGAGATTGAGGCAGGCAGAGGTTGGTGGATATGGTGAAATGACAGGCCGAGTGTGCATGCGCGTCTGAGTTTGACATAAGGTCATCGTTCCATGCCTGCCATCTGCATACTGTTATTTTATTGGTTCGTGCTTGATGCGCTAGTATGATTATGAGTGTGGGATTTCGGGATAGATGACTGCCTGAGTGGACGGTCGGTCTAACCTAGAGTTAGGACCCACCTTACTGAGATTTATATTCATCCCTATTGGGGCTTAATTTTTTAGGTTCCAAGCGAAGGAAGCGCGAGCTTACTAAGGATTGACATTTGAAGAGATAGTTGACCAATTGTATTTAGAATGGATTTGCCTTGTGATATTGGGAATGTACTTCGGATTGGTGAATTAGGAATTGATCTCTTAGTAGTTGGTTAAGGTAATTTGATGTACCCTTGTGTCCCAAGTCATCGATTATTGATTTATTTGTAATTGGAGTTAGCACCACTTTCGTGTGCATATTTGTAAAGAGTTGTAAGTTATTGGCCGTTAGATCCTGGATTTTTCAAAAAAGCACGGCTTAGTGGGATGTTCGCATGCTCGCCGAGTTCGGGGCGTGACAAAGCTCATTTTTTTGTCTGTTAGAGTATAATTTGTCGCGACCAAATTTTCTTATAAGCAGATATGCAGCCAAGCCCAAGATGAAGAGTAAAGTCGGTGCCGGGCATATTACATATAATGTCGTGAAAATCAATTTAACAATCAAGGCCAAGATCAAGGGTGATGTCATTGCTGGACGGAGCAAACACAATGCTGTCAAAATCCATTTAGAGAACAAACCCAAGATGAAGGATGCGAAAACCAATTTAGATACCAAGGTCAATGCGATTGGGAGAAAGGGTCAGAAGATATTGTATGTGGATTAACTGTGATTTTATCATTCTTTGTTAATGTTAAACGAGAATAGAAATACTAATTAAATTTTTCATTGTGCTTGCTTAATGTCTTTAGATGCTATTCTCTTTTGATATGGAAGGAGTACTAACTCCATTGTCACAATGTCATAATCTAATACTACGCACATTATTAGTCGATGGGAATTTCTTGGGATAGCGTACATGCTACGAAGTGTGCAGTGCCTTGAAAAATTAATCATATACTTGATTGGCTCCTGTTTTTTGTGTTGACTTCCTCTTTGCATGAATGAGTTGAAACTTGAGAAGCACATAAAGATGATCGATCTCAAACTCTTATTTGTTCTAGCAATTGAAACTTGCCCATGATTATTAGTCTACTCGAAATTTACGTAGAGCCATTTTAAGCTATTTTAGTTCATGTCCTGAAGTAACTATAGTATTATACTAGATTTCTTTTGCTGTCATATAAGGTGAGGATCTTGAACTAATGAATTAATGCCTAGAAAGAGAAGATGTTTTACACATCTTTCTAATAAGTTTCATATTTGATTTATCCAAGTTTCCTATTTCGACTAAATCGATGATTTCTTTTTTTATCGCACAGTCAATCGATTCGCCCTTATAAAAATTGAAAATCTCCACTTTCTCCCTCACTAAACTCCTCACTTGATTCTCTTTCCGTGTCTTTACTTCTTTGTCGTCGTCCTTCGTTCTCAACCTTCATCAAAATCCCTAGAAAAGAAAGAAAAGCCAATGTCGTACTCACAAAGATTAAAAAGTGGGTTAGCTACACCTTCTAGTTTTTCTCTGCCGTCTTCATCGATGCCAAGTTCTTCGCCTCCCAAGTCGACAACCTCGTCAAGGATATCATCTAGGGCCAGACTCATGTCTTCTAACACCACCATGACCATCAAGCTCCTCGAGTAGGTCTTGGAGGTCTTGCAGGCCTTGGAGAAGGCCTTCCACAAATTCCAATCGAAGCTCTTTTGTTTTATTGTCTGTTAGATTATAATTTGTGGTGACCAAATTTCCTTATAAATAGGTATTTGCAGCTAAGGCCAAGGCCAAGATGAAGAGTAAAGTCGGGGCTAGACAGACTACATATAATGCTGTGAAAATCGATTTAGAAATCAAGGCCAAAATGAAGGGTGAAGTCGGTGTTGGAAGGAGCAAGCACAATGCTGTAAAAACCCATTTAGAGAACAAGGTCAAGATGAAAGCTGCGAAAACCAATTTAGACATCAAGATCAACGCGATTGGAAGAGAGGGTCAAAGAATATTGTATGTGGATTAACTATGATTTTGCCATTCCTTATTCATGTTAAATAAGAACATAAATACTAATTAAATTTTATATTGTGCTTGCTCAATGAGCTTAGATGTTGTTCGCTTTTGGGATGGACGGAGTGCCAACTCCATTATCACAATGTCAAAATTTGAAACTACGCACAGTATTAGTCGATGGGAACTTCCCTGGATAGCATACACGCTATGATATTCACAGTGCCTAGAAAAATTAGTCATACACTCGGTTGGCTCCTACCTACTGACGGTTTGTTACCTTTCTATGATATTTTTAATTTGCTTTTTGTGCTTACTTCCTCTATGCATGAATGAGTCGAAACATAAATAGCATATAAAGATAATCAATCTCAAACTATTATTTTTTTTTTCGCAATTGAAACTTGGCCATGATTGGCAGTCTGTGCGACATTTGCGCAGGGCCGCTTTAAGCAGTTTTAGTTCACGTTCTGAATTAACTACAATATTGTACTGGAGTTATTTTGCTACCACATAAGGTGAGGATCTTGAACTAATAAATTAGTAATGAATGACTAGAAAGAGAAGATGTTTTATACATCCTTCGAATAAGTTTCATATTTGATTCATCCAAATTTCCTATTTCAACTAAAGCAACGGTCTATTTTTTATCGCATAGTCGGTCGATTCGCCCTTATGAAAATTGAAAATATCTAATATCTCCCTCACTAAACTCCTCGCTTGATTCTCTTCCGCGTAGCTTCTTCTTCGTTGTCGTTCATCCTTCCCAATCATCGTCAGAAACCCTAGTAAAGAAAGAAATGCCAATGTCAAGCTCGCGAAGATTCAAAAGTGGGTCAGCTGCACCTTCGAGTTTCTCTCCCCCGTTTTCACTGATGTCAGGTTCTTCGCCTCCCCCGTCAATGAACTCATCAAGGGTATCATCGAAGGCTAAACTCGCGTCTTCTGATGCCCGCATGATCATCGAGCTCCTCGATGTGGTCTTGGAGGTCTTGGAGGCCTTAGAAAAGGTCTTCCAGAAACTTTAGTTGGAGCTCTTTTTTTTGTCTATTAGAGTATAATTTGTCATAACCAAATTTCCCTATAAACAGGTATATACAGCCAAGAAAAAGATCAAGGCCAAGATGAAGAACAAAGTTGATGCTGGACAGAATGCATAAAATGCGGTGACATCGATTTAGAAACCAAGGCCGAGATGAAGGGTGAAGTCGGTGCTTGATGGGGAAAACACAATGTTGTTGAAACCCTTTTAGAGAACAAGGCCAAGATAAAGGCTGCGAAAACTAATTTAGAGACCAAGATCAACGCGGTTGGGAGACTAGGTCAAAGGATGTTATATGTGGATTAACTGTGATTTCATCATTCTTTATTTATATTAAACAGGAACTGAAATACTTATTAAATTTTCCATTGTGCTTTCTCAATGTACTTATATGTTGTCCGCTTTTGGGATGGAAGGAGTGCTAGCGCCATTGTCACGATGTTAGAATGTGATAGTACGCATAGTATTAGTCGATGGGAACTTCCCGGGATAGCGTACACGCCACAAAGTTTGTAGTGCCTCGAAAAATTAGTCGTACACTTGATTGGCTCCTGCCTACTAATGGATTGTTACCTTTCTATGATATTTTCAGTTTACTTTTTGCGCTGACTTCCTCTTTACATGAATGAGTTGAAACTTGATAAGCACATAAGGATGATCAATCTCAAACTCTTATTTGTTCCAGTAATTGAAACTTGCCCATGATTATTAGTATACTCGACATTTGCGCAAGGTCGCTTTAAGCTATTTTAGTTATTGTCCTGAGGTAACTACAGTGTTATATTGGAGTTCTTTTGCTCCCATGTAAGGTGAAGATCTTGAACAATCAATTAATAATGAATGCCTAGAAAGAGAATGTCACACCCCGCACCCTAAGCACGAGCGCACAACTCCCTTAACTTTACTCTCGAGTCCTAGGAATTACTTGTCATGAGATGCATAATCTAAGCGAACAAGCGGAAACGAAATAAACAACTCCTCCGTACAAACATCGATGAGAACCTGGATAACGAGAACATAATATATATGTGCATATAACATCATGAGTTCATACAAAAGCGTAGGTTAACTAATCCTGTAGGCAGGACGGGGCAAATAGGACTTAACAAAAAGACAACAATAGTTCTAAGTCCCCAAAAGATCACCGACCAACGAGGATCATCATCAAACGACTACAAAGTAAGTCAGGAAACCCCTAGATCGAATCACTAGACTCATTTGTCTCGCCCGCATCTTCATCCGACTCGTAGTCCAAAAAAGTCTCGAAGCGCACATCCATAGTGTCATCCATCGTAGTATCCTCCAGCTCATCCTCCGAGGCGTCGATCACTATCACCTCCTCAGTGTCTTCCAGGATTGGGGTCTTCTTAGGTACGTTCCTCGAGCCCGCCACAGATACCTCTACCTCCACAAAATCCCGAGTGGGATGACACCAGCCAGAGATGACTCTCGAGGCACCTCCATAAGACTTCAATTGGCTGGAAATAACCTCACCTACCCTACGAAACCAGGCCTCAAACTTATGCGGTTTCCAGTCCTCACCACCCTTGTCGACCCACACAACTATACAATTTCTCACATACACGATACCTCGACCGTCTGGGAACTCATCAAAATAGACGGTCATTTCTTTCGGATCGCCTAAAAGAGTCGGTGGCATCTTCAGGGTTTGGGGTTTGAACCCACGACGGGGTGAGATTGGCATCTTAGTAAGATAAGTCCTAACCCTAGGTCAGGCTGACAGTACATCCAGATGAATGTAGATAACGAGCAAGAGCACGCACAACAACATAAGGCAACCATCAGTCATAAAATGCCATACAAAATCAAACTGTTGATAATCAAGCAAGCATATCACATAACTTATCACTCAAGACAGGCATTGTAACACAAGGCCAATTCGTATAGTTCATCCTCCAGAATTGCCTCAAAATTCTCTCCCGCGTCAAAACGCCTCAGGCTCGGTCCATGTCTGTACACCACAGACCATCATAAATACAAACCTGCGTTAAACACATCAGGTTTTCATTGCCATTACAAGCCTGTGTCGACACATGATCAATCTCGTCCTGCGTCTTAATGCATCAGGACATCAACCATTACAACTCCGCGTCTCGATGCATCAAGGTGCCAAGAGTTTCCAAGCATGTCAAATTCCTTTCCAATTCAAGACTTCATAAATGACTACAAGCCCATGCACTAAGCTAACAATCTATGGCATGTGAGACAATCAAATTCATCACCCACAATTGGCATTCAATACAGAGTATATGCATTCATGAGCATACTCACATTCACCAATCCATAATGATGGACATTCAACAACAACACAATAGATTCACGAAAAGTCATCCAATTCGCAACCAAATCATCCAGTCGAGGCCAATCCTCCTAGCCAAGGTTTAGAGACTCCTTACCTTAGGCTTGATTTAGCAAAAATACTTCTCCCCAGCACTTCAAATATTCGGCCTTGAGGGTCCAAGACAGGGCATCCGTATATCCTTTTAGAATTCAACTCATATCATCAATTTTCTCGTTCAATTCACCAATCCACGGAGCATAAACCTTAATGACATATCAATTAACATCCTAGTATGTCTCAACGAATGAATTAGTACTCGGCGACACCACGAACAGCCCTTAGAGGTCTCGATTTGCACAAAACGACACAACGGATTTCGGTTCTGCCCTCAACTCCATCAATCAGCCCATAATCCAACATTAAGCCTCAATTTATCACTCAAGTCACTTGCTATTATATATTCCCAGGTGTTATAGAGCCTCATCGAAGTTTGAGGGGTATTCGACGTCGGAAAGTCCATGAACAAAGTCGAATCCTTTAAGTCCACCGCCGGTCAGATTCTTCCCTTCAAACACAACGCCATTTTGACATTAAAAATCCATCAAACTCACCCAACCTTTTTACCTCAGTTCAGTATACAAGTTTCCTATGTGTCTACAAAATTTGACAGAAAGTTTGAAGCAATTTGAGGTCCTATGGTGGTCAAATGAAGACTTACCTCCAGCTGCGACGAAATCCGTTGGCTTTCGGAGATTGGCTGGCCAGAGCTCCACCGGCGTCCAAATGGTGAGCTACCACTTGGAGGTTGTCGGCAAGAGGTTGAGGAAGGTGGTGGCAGTCGACGCGAGGTCTAAAGGCGACCGGAAGTGGCGCTCGACGGTGGCGATGGAGGCAGGCAGAATCGGTCGGGTAGGGGCATTCTCGGCAAGGAAGAAGAAGAAGAAGAATGACAATGGAGGGGGGTGTTTTCAACTGAAGGGAGGAGAGAGAGAGGCTATACACCAATTTAAAGAGTCAAACAAGTGAGAATAGTAGGTAAAAAGGTAAATAATTAATGCCAATTTGCCATCTATTGACACTTGTTTTCTTGTTAATCATCAAGCTCATCCAATGGACATTATTCCTCTCCATTTAAGGCAACTTTGGGGTAGGGTCAATGACTAAAATACCCTCATTCTTTTATCAAAACAAGACTAAATCTTGAGGGGCAAAATGGTAATTTCACCTTCGTCGTCCGGAACGCCGTTTTTCTAATTCAAATTTCCTTCGATGAGGCGACGTCCTATTTGATTATAATGTTGGAATTCTTAATTTTCCATTTTCCAATTCCGGACTGGTCTCTGGGCTATTTCCCTGCCATATGTAATTTCAGACTATCCCGAACTAATGGGCGGCTCTTGCAGACGTTACGCGTATCAACTTTGCGACTCTAATCAGTTAGATAATTCATCTCGTGCGGTCTTAGTTGTCATGACACGTAGGCGACCACTCTTCCATGTTGCATTAGTACACAAGCGAGTCCTTTTAGCGAAACATCTCTATATATCTCATAGTCTCTAGATCCTGATGAGATCATCAATACAGGTGATGTCGTCAATCGATGCTTAAGCTCTTGAAAGCTCATTTCACACTGATCCGTCCATTCAAACTTAGTTTCCTTTTTAGTCAACCTCGTCAATGGAATGTCTATATATGAGAATTTCTCTGCAAAGCGTCGATAATACCCTGCCAATCCTTGGAAACTTCGGACTTCCGTAACCGTAGCAGGTCTAGGCTAATTCATAACGTCTTCAATCTTTATAGGGTCCACAACAATTCCTTCTCCATATACCACATGACCAACAAATGCTACTTTATTCAGCCAAAACTCGCATTCGCTAAACTTAGCGTAAAGCGAGTGCTCTCTCAAGGTCTTCAAGATAATCCTCAAATGCCTTTCGTATTCTTCGTCACTCTTTGAGTAGATCAAAATATCATCGATAAATACTATAACGAACATATCCAAGAATACCTTGAATACCCGACGCATTAAATCCATAAATGCAGCTGGAGCATCAGTCAATCCAAAAAGCATAACGGTAAACTCATGATGACCGTATCTCGTTCTAAAAGCTGTCTTCGGTATATCCTCCTTCTTAATTCTCAATTGATGATCCCCGATCTTCAGGTCTATCTTAGAAAATACTAAAGCTCCTTGCAATTAATCGAATAAATCATCAATCCTTAGCAATGGATATTTATTCTTTACAATTACTTGATTCAATTGCCTGTAATCGATGCATAAGCGCAAAGATCCGTCTTTTTTCCTCACAAACAACACTGGCGCTATCCACAGCGAAGCACTCGATCGAATAAATCCCTTATCTAGCAATTCTTGCATTTGCACCTTTAATTCTTTCAACTCCGATAAGGACATCCTATAAGGTGCTTTCGAGATTGGTTCTGTTCCGAGGGCTAACACGATCACAAATTCAATTTCTCCCTCTGGTGGCAATATTGACAATTCTTGGGGAAAGACATCAGGAAATTCCCGCACTACCAGAATATTTTCTAATTTAGGTTCAACGGCAATCTATCCATAACCGCGACTAAGTAAGCTTGACATCCTTCAGTCATCAGCTTTGTCGCTTCTAGCGATGAGACAAAAGATATCGAGGTTCCTCCTCAACTACTGCCATTTGCTCACCCAACCAATCAATTACTATGATCACATCGAAATCATACACGGGCAACACGGCCAAGTCTATATTTTTTTTACTACCACCAATGACTATTTTACAGCCAGCACAGCCCAAAGAAACCAACACATTATCCTTCAACGGGGTAGTAACATGCAGCATCACACTCAACGGTTTCAACTCCATATTGACCAAATCAGCAAATTGAGCAGACACGAAAGAGTGCGAAGGGCCAGGATCAAATAAGGTATAAGCGGGTTGGTCACATAAATAAACCGTACATGTAACCACGTCGGGCGCTTCCTCCGCTTCCCTGTGTGCTACGGCATAAATCCTTCTCTATGCTGGGGATCGGTTCTGATCATTCTATGGAGTGATAGTTGACAGTCCTGCCTATGGTCTTTGCCTTTAATGTTTAGACACTGGAGCTTGATTGGGGCAGGTTCTCATCTGATGGCCCATCTGACCACACATGAAGCACGCTTCGGTCCTAGCCGAACAGGGTCCTTTACCATGCCTCCTGCAATAGAGGCGGCAATTCCAGTTTTCTTGATGCGGCGGCTTCATTATATTCTTCCTTACTGGAGGGACAAAGCGTCGATTACTGACCATCGGTCTTTTTCGGTTTGACAATTATCTCTGAATGAACTAAACTGCAATCTAGATGCGGCAGTCCTCTCTTTCAGGTCCCTCTCAATCATCTATCCCCGTTCATATATTTCCTCGTAATGGTCCACTGTCAGATGATTCTGACGTAGTTGTAGGAATTCCACCTGCTTCCTCTCGCACGTTGTCTTAGAAAAATTCTTGTCATTGAATACCGTAGTAAAAGCATTCCACGTTAAAGCGGTTCCTTTTGGAAAAACTTCATTCTTGGTGGCACTCCACTAGTCATTAGCGGCCCCTTCAAGTTGATATACCTCCGAAAATACCTTTTCCTCGTCCATGCACCTCAAGACTCCAAAAGCTTTCTCAAGCTTCTCTATCCATCTCGACGCCAAATCAGAGTCTCCAGTTCCGTCGAATTGGGTTGGCTTCAGTTTAATGAACTGCTTGACCAGTTGGCCCATTTGCCTAGCCACAACAACTTCTTCCTGGGCGTTACCTACTTCATTACCCTAGTTATTATCGTCATTGTTTCCATTACCTCCATTGTTGCATGTTATTGGCATTGACAGCAGCTATAACAGCTCTTACAACTTGAGCTATGGCAACATCCCTATCATTGTTCTGCCTGTCGATGAGATTGCCGATCCTTTCGAGTGTCCTCAGCACCCCGTCCATCCTTGGGTCTTTCGTCACAGGTGGTCTCAAGCTAGAAGCTCCGCTCTAGGGTCTTCTAAGCGGATTGCTCGTTCTTGTGTATTCTCACTACACCTAGACCACTAAAATTCCACCACAAAATTAGACTTACTCATCTAGCCAAGTCCAGCGATACCAAATTATATCTTAAAAGAAGCAATCACAACAAACAACCTTCCACACCATCCTTTCCAAGGATAAATCAATCAGGGAGTCACAATTACACTTCAGTTCTACTCGCTTCAGCAATTCATCCAAACTAACCATACTCGTTTACTCAACAAAACAAATTTCAGGGACGGCTCCAAGCGCTAAACATGAAGCTTAATCTTCATAGACCACTACAATCACACCAATATCACATGTCAATCACATGCGCCAAGTCATACGTCATGCATTTCGCGCCTAATTTTAACGAGTCTCCTAAGGTCTCGCTACCCCATCAGTCCCTTCTCATTCTTCCTTATTACTCCAATCCCCAATCAACTTGGATCGAGCTGACCTTGTTCCGATATCAAACAAGTCAGATTGTCATGCCCCGCACACTACGCAAGAACGTGCAACTCCCTTAACTTTACTCTCGAGTCCTAGGAATTACTTGTCATGAGATGCATAATGTAAGCGGATAAGCAGAAATGAAATAAACAACTCCTCCGTACAAACATCGATGGGAACCTAAATAACGAGAACATAATATACATGCATATAACATCATGAGTTCATACAAAAGCGCAAGTCAACTAATCCTGCAGGCGGGACGGGGTAAACGAGACTTAACCAAAAGACAACAACAGTTCTAAGTCCCCAAAAGATCACCGATCAACGAGGATCATCATCAAAAGACTACAAAGTAAGTCAAGAAACCCCTAGGTCGAATCACTAGACTCATCTGTCTCGTCTGCGTCTTCGTCCGACTTGTAGTCCAAAAAAGTCTCGGAGTGCACATCCATAGTGTCATCCATTGTAGTATCCTTCAGCTCATCCTCCGAGGCGTCGATCACTATCACCTCCTCAGTGTCTTCCAGGATTGGGGACTTCTCAGGTACGTTCCTCGAGCCCGCCCCAGGCACCTCTACCTCCATAGAATCTTGAGTGGGATGACACTAGCTAGGAATGACTCCTCGAGACACCTCCGTAGACTTCAACGAGCCGGTAAGGATGAATCCCGAGTGGAACTGATTTATTTGTATGAAATCAGGCCTAACCATCGTCGACCACACAACTGTACATTTTCTCACATACATGGTATCCCGACCGTCCGGGAACTCATCAAAATAGGCGGTCATTTCTTTCGGATCGCCTAAACGAGTCGGTAGCATCTTCAAGGTTTGGGGCTTAAAAAAGAAAGTTCCCACGACGGGGTGAGATTGACATCTCAGTAAGATAAATCCTAACCCTAGGTCTGGCTAAGAGTACACCCATATGAATGCAGACAATGAGCAATAGCACGCACAACGATGTAAGGCAACAATCAGTCATAAAATACCATACAAAATCAAACGATTGATAATCAAGCAAGAATATCACATAACTTATCACTCAAGACAGGCATTGTAACAAAGGTCAATTCGTACAGTTCATCCTTCAGAATTGCCTCAAAATTCTCGCCCGCGTCAAAACGCCTCAGGCTCGGTCTGCGTCTTTACACATCAGACCATCATAAATATGAACTCGCATTAAACGCATCAGGTTTTCATTGCCATTTTAGGCCTGTGTTGACACATGGTCAATCTCGTCCCGCATCTCAACGTATCAGGACATCAGCCATTACAACCCCGCGTCTCGACGCATAAGGGTGCCAAGAGTTTCCAAGCATGCAAAATTCCTTTCCAGTTCAAGACTACATGATTGAGTACAAGCCCATGCATTGAGCTAACAATCTATGGTATGCAAGATAATCAAATTCATCACTCACAATCGACATTCAATACAGAGCACATGCATTCACGAGCATACTCACATTCACCAATCCACAATGATGGACATCCAACAACCACAAAATAAATTCACGAAAATTCATCCAATTCGCAATCAAATCATCCAGTTGAAGCCTATCCTCCTAGCCAAGGTTTAGAGACTCCTTACTTTAGGCTTGATTTAGCAAAAATTCTCCTCCCGAGCACTTCAAATATTTGGCTTTGAGGGTCCAAGACAGGGCAGCCGTATATCCTATTAGAATTCAACCCATATCATCAATTTTCTTGCTCAATTCACCAATCCATGGAGCATAAATCTCAATGACATATCAATTGACATCCTAGTATGTGTCAACGAAGGAATTAGTACTCGACGACACCACGAACATCCCTTAAAGGTCTCGTTTTGCACAAACCGACACAGCGGATTTCGATTATGCCCTCAACTCCACCTATCAGCCCATAATCCAACATTAAGCCTCAATTTATCACTCAAGTCACTTGTTATTATATAGTCCTAGGTGTTATAGAGCCTCATTGAAAGTTTGAGGGGTAATCGACGCCGGAAAGTCCAAGAACAAAGCCGAATCCTTTAAGTCCACCGTCGGTCAGATTCTTCCCTTCAAACACAACACCATTTCGGTATCAAAACTCCATCAAACTCATTTAAAATTTTTACCTCGGCTCAGTATACAAGTGTCCTATGTGTCTAAAAAATTTTACTGAAATTTTGATGTAATTTGAGGTCCTATGGAGGTCAAACAAAGACTTACCTCTTGCTGCGATGAAATCTGTCGGCTTTCGGGAGATTGGCTAGCCGGAGCTACACTGGTGTCCAAATGGCGAGCTACCACTTGGAGGTGCTCGGCAAGAGGTTGGTAAAGGTGTTGCGATCGATGCGAGGTCTGGTGGCTGCCGGAAGTGACGCTCGACGGCGGCAGTAGAGGCAGGCAGAATCGATCGGGCAGGGGAGTTCTCGGCAAGGAAGAAAAAGAAGAAGAAGAAGACGAATAGCAATGGAAGGGGGGTGTTTTCGGCTGAAGGGAGGAGAGAGAGTGGCTATACACTAATTTGAAGAGTCAAACAAGTGAGAATGGTTGCTAAAAAGGTAAATAGTTATTGTCAATTGGCCATCCATTGACACTTGTCCTCTTGTCAATCATTAAGCTCATCTAATGGACATTATTCCTCTCCATTTTTGGCAGCCTTGGGGTAGGGTCAATGACCAAAATGCCCTCATTCATTTATGAAGACAAGGCTAAACCTTGAGTGGCAAAATGGTAATTTCACCCTCGTCGTTCAAAACGTCGTTTTTCTAATTCGAATTTTCTTCGATGAGGCGCCGTCCTATTTAATTATAATGTTAGAATTCTTAGTTTTCCATTTTTCAATTTCGAGACTCGTCTCTAGGCTATTTCTCTGCCAGATGTAATTCAAGACTATCTCGAACTAATGGGCGGCTCTTGCAGACGTTACGCATATCGATTTTGTGATTCTCATCACACTTAGGGCTCGTCAATTCATGGAGACTTTGATTGTCATGTAATTGAGAGGGACTATTACTAGCTCCGATGGTCTTGATCGTCATCACTCGATTTATGAAAATTTCGCAAATTATACATTGGTTAAACGACATCACCCGCGCTCCAATCGTGTAATGCTAGCCATGTATTCCTTAATCGTTCTTAGATCGGCCTTTGATGGTTCTAAATACTCTCTCAGCAATTCTTATGATCAAAGTGTCATTTCCTATTTGAGTTCCCTAGGTTCACGTACCTTGTCTTGCGTTAGCCTTTCCCTTTTGATTAGTTAACTCGAGATTGATCAGATCCGAGCAAGATATTACTGAAATACATCATTAGATACATTATCATTGATAAGTCTCGAAATGATAGGGAAAATCAGAATGCCACAATTCTTCCCCCTTACAAAATTTTCATCTCGAAATTTACAACAAACCCAGCTATTCAAACAAATGGGGCTACTGACGCCTCATCGTTTCCTCTCTTTCCCACGTAACGCATTCAATTCCATGGTGCTCCAAATTACTTTGACCAATGGAATCATCTTCTTCCTCAGAATTTATTCTTTTCAATCTTCGATCCTGATTGACTTTTCTACGTAGGATACTCTATCGTCAACTTCGATAGTTTCATAATCTAGCACATGCGTTAGGTCCGGCTCGTACTTCCTTAGCATTGACGCACGAAAGATGTTGTGTACTTGGGACAAGCTAGACGATAAAGCAAGTTTGTATGCCAAAGTTTCAATCCGTTCTAAAATCTCAAAAGGACCTAGGTACCTTGGACTCAGTTTCCCTTTCTTTCCAAACCGAGATAGTCTTCGCATTGGCAAAGCTTTAAGAAAAACATGATCACCAACTTGAAACTCCAGAGGTTTACGTCATTTGTCAATATAACTTTTCTGACGACTCTGTGTCGTTTTCAGCCTATCTCGTATTATCTTTGCGGCCTCCACCGATTGCTCTACCAACTCTAGGCCTGTAATACTTCTTTTTCCAACTTCGTCCCAGCAAATCGAGGTCCTTTAGGCTCTTCCATATAGTGCCTCAAAAGGTGTTATTTGAATGCTCTGCTGATAACTGTTGTTATACGCGAACTCCACTAAATGTAGGTGATCCTCCCATCCACCTTTAAAGTCTATGACACACGCTCGTAACATACCATCGAGCGTCTGAATCGTTCTCTCTGATTGTCCGTCCATTTGTGGATGATACGTCATAGTGAACTGTAGTCGAGTTCCCATGGCATTGGCACCCTCGAAATTTCAAAACTCCATCCTCTAACACTTGAAACTCCGGCTTTCTTTTTGTTGCGTTTATTTCAAGAATCTTCTGAATTTCTGGGTCCGTAGGCTACAAGGCTTTTATCCTTTCTTAGATCTCCGGTTCTATTCTTAAGGTCGCTACCAAACTGGACAGTTGGCAAACCTCCAACTTAAATTCCGAGTCTCTTAGTCCTTCGAGCAAAGACCACCCTTTAACCAACAGACAATCAATGCTTGATTTCTGACTGAGTGCATCCGTGACTCTATTCGCTTTCCCATGATGATATAAAATGTCGCAATGATAATCCTTAAGCAGCTCCATCCATCGGCGTTGCCTCATATTTAATTCCTTCTGGGAAAAGAGATACTTCAGGCTCTGGTGGTCTATATAAATTTGAAATTTCTCGTCACACAAATAATGCCTCCAGATCTTCAAGGGGAAGATAATTGCAGCCAATTCCAAGTCATGGGTTGGATAATTCATGTCGTATGGTCTTAGTTGTCGTGACGCGTAGGCGACCACTTTTCCATGCTGCATTAGTACACAATCTAGTCCCTTTAGTGAAGCGTCGCTATATATCTCATAGCCTCTAAGTCCCGATGGGATTGTCAATACCGGTGCTGTCATCAATCGATGTTTAAGCTCTTGAAAGCTCGTTTCACACTCATTCATCCATTCAAACTTAGTTTCCTTCTTAGTCAACCTCATCAATGGAATGGCTATAGATGAGAATTTCTCCACAAAGCGTCGATAATACCCTACCAATTCAAGGAAACTCCGTACTTCCGTAACCGTAGTAGGTCTAGGCTAATTCATAATGGCTTCAATCTTCGCACGATCCACAGCAATCCCTTCTTCAAATACTACATGGCCAATAAAATGCTACTTTATTCAGCCAAAATTCGCATTTGCTAAACTTAGCGTAAAACGAGTGCTCTCTCAAGGTCTGCAAGACAATCCTCAAATGCCTTTCGTGTTTACTCTTTGAGTAGATCAAAATATCATCGATAAAGACGATAACGAAGCTATCCAAGAATTCCTTGAGTACCCGATGCATTAAATCCATAAATGCAGCTAGAGCATTAGTCAATCCAAAAGGCATAACGGTAAACTCATGATGACCGTATCTCGTTCTAAAAGCTGTTTTCGGTATATCCTTCTTCTTAATTCTCAACTGATGATACCTGATCCTCAGGTCTATCTTAGAAAAAAATTAAACTCCTTGCAATTGATTGAATAAATCATCAATCATTGGTAGTGGATATTTATTCTTTATAGTTACTTGATTCAACTGCCTGTAATCGATGCATAAGAGCAAGGATCTGTCCTTTTTCCTCAAAAACAACACAGGCGTTCCCCACGGCGAAGCACTCGATCGAATAAATCCCTTATCTATCAATTTTTGCATTTGTACCTTTAACTCTTTCAACTTCAATAAGGGCATCCTATAAGGTGCCTTTGAGATTGATTCTATTCTAGGGGCTAACTCGATCACAAATTCAATTTCTCCCTTCGGTGGCAATCCCGACAATTCTTGGGGAAAGACATCAGGAAATTCTTGCACTACCAAAATATTTTCTAATTTTGGTTCCATGATGATTGTATCCATAACCGCAACTAAGTAAGCTTGACATCCTTCAGTCATCAGCTTTGTCGCTTCCAGCGATGAGACAAAAGGAATCGAGGTTCCTCCTTAACTTCCTACAAATTCAAAATTGGGGCGACCTTCCGGATAAAAATAGATTATCCTACTCCCACAATCAACTATTACCCTTTGCTCCCCAACTAATCCATTCCTATAATCACATCGAAATCATACATGGGTAACACATTTAAGTCTATATTTCTTTACTACCATCAATGACTATTTTACAGTCAGCATAACCCAAAGAAACCAACACATTATCCTTCAACGGGATAGCAACCTGCAGTATCACACTCAACAGTTTCAACTCCATATTAACCAAATCAACAAATTAAGCAGACACGAAAGAGTATGAAGCGCTAGGATCAAATAAGGCATAAGCGGCTTGGTCACATAAATAAATCGGACATGTGACCACGTCGGGCTCTTCCTTCGCTTCCCTGCGTGCTACCGCATAAACCCTTCCCTGAGCTAGGGGTCAGTTCTAATTATTTTAGGGAGTGGCAGTTGACGGTCCTGCTTGTGTTCGTTGCCCTTGAGGTGCAGCCACTAGAGCTTGATTGGGACAGGTTCTCACCTATTGGCTCATCTGACCACACAAGAACCATGCTCCGGTCCTAGCCAAACAGGGCCCGTTACCATGCCTCCTTTCACAAAGGCGGCAATTCCAGTTTTCTTGGTGCGGCGGCTACATTATATTCTTCCTTACTGGAGGGACAAAGAGTCTGTTACAAACCATCTATTTTTTTCCGATCTGACGATTTTCTCTAAATGAACTAAACCGCGATCCAGATGCGGCAGTCCTCTCTTCCGGTCCCTCTCGATCATTTGTCCCCGTTCATATATTTCCTAGTAAGTTCTCAAGTTCAGAGCTATCATCTGGCAGCGAAGCTCGGGCCTCAACCCATCTCGAAACCTCCACGCCTTTTCCAGCGGATCCTCTACTGATCTAGGCTCATACCTTGACAATCTAGCAAACTCGGTTTCGTATTGGTCCATTGTTAGATGATTCTGATGCAGCTGTAGGAATTCCACCTGCTCTCTCTTGCCCGTCGTCTCAGAAAAATACTTGCCATTGAATGTCGTAGTAAAAGCATTCCATGTTAAGGCGGTTCCTTTTGGAAAAACTCCATTCTTGGTGGCACTCCAGTAGTCATTAGTGGTCCCTTCAAGTTGATATACCTCCGGAAATACCTTTTCCTCGCCCATGCACCTCAAGACTCCAAAAGCTTTCTCAAGCTTCTCTATCCATCTCGACGCCAATTCAAAGTCTCCAGTTCCGTCGAACTGGGTTGGCTTCAGTTTAATGAACTGCTTGACTAGTTGGCCCATTTGCCTAGCCACAACAACTTCTTCCTGAGTGTTACCTACTTCATTACCCTAGTCATTATCGTCGTTGTTTCCATTACCTCCATTGTTGCTGTTATTGGCGGTGACAGCAGCTATAGCAGCTCTTACAGCTTGAGCTATGGCAATATCCCTATCATTGATCTGCTTGTCGATGAGATTGCCGATCCTTTCGAGTGCCCTCAGCACCCCATCCGTCCTTGGGTCTTCCGCCACAGGTGGTCTCAAGCTAGAAGCTCCGCTCTATGGTCTTCTAGGCGGATTGCTAGTTCTTGTGTATTCTCACTACACCTAGACCACTAAAATTCCATCACGAAATTAGAAACTTACTCATCTAGCCGAGTCCAGTGATACTAAATTATATCTTAAAAGAAGCAATCACAACAAACAACCTTCCACACCATCCTTTTTAAGGATAAATCAATCAAGGAGTCACAACTACACTTCAGTTCTACTCGTTTCAGCGATTCATCCAAACTAGCCATACTCGTTTACTCAAAAAGCCAAATTTCAAGGACGACTCCCAGCGCTAAACATGAAGCTTAATCTTCATAAACAACCACAGTCACACCAATATCACATGTCAATCACATACGCCAAGTCATATGCCATGCATTTCATGCCTAGCTCTAACAAGTCTTCTAAGGTCTCGCTACCCTATCAGTCCCTTCTCAATCAACTTGGATTGAGCTGACCTTGCTTTGATACCAAACAAGCCGGACTGTCACGCCTCGCACCCTAGGCAAGAGCGCGCAACTCCCTTAACTTTACTCTCAAGTCTCAGGAATTACTTGCCATGAGATGCACAATGTACGCTAGCAAGCGGAAACGAAATAAACAACTCCTCCGTACAAACATCGATGGGAACCTGGATAATGAGAACATAATATATATGCATATAACATCATGAGTTCATACAAAAGCTTAGATCAACTAATATTGCAGACGGGACGGGGCAAACAGTACTTAACCAAAAGACCACAACAGTTCTAAGTCCCCAAAAGATCACCGACCAATGAGGATCATCATCAAAAGACTACAAAGTAAGTTAGGAAACCCCTAGGTCGAATTACTAGACTCATCTGTCTCATCCGCATTCTCGTCCGGCTCGTAATCCGAAAAAGTCTCGGAGTGCACATCCATAGTGTCCTCCATCGTAGTATCCTCCAGCTCATCCTTCGAGGCGTTGATCACTATCATCTCCTCCGTGTCTTCCAGGGTTGGGTCTTCTCAAGTACGTTCCTCGAGCCCACCACAGAAATCGTTACATTCACAGAATCTCGAGTAGGATGACAACAGCTTGGGATGACTCCTCGAGGCACCTCTATAGACTTCAACGGGCCGGTAGTAACCTCACCTACCCTATGAAATCAGGACTCACCTATGTGGTTTCCATTTATTACCACCCTCGTCGACCCACACAATTGTACATTTTCTCACATACACGGTATCCCGACTGTCCGAGAACTCATCAAAAAAGACAGTCATTCTTTTTGATCGCCTAAATGAGTCGGTAGCATCTTAAGGGTTTTGGGTCTGAAAAAGTAAGGTCTCACGACGGGGTGAGATTGACATCTCAGTAAGATAAGTCTTAACCCTAGGCCCGGTTGACAATACACTCAGATGAATGCAAACAATGAGCAAGAATACATACAACAACATAAGGCAACCATAGTCATAAAATGCCATACGGAATCAAACGGTTGATAATTAAGCAAGCATATCACATAACTCATCCCTCAAGATAGGCATTGTAACACAAGGTCAATTCTTACAGTTCATCCTCCAGAATTGCCTCAAAATTCTCGCTTGCGTCAAAACGCCTCAGGCTCGATCCGCGTCTTTACACCTCAGACCATCATAAATATAAACTCGCGTTAAACGCATCAGGTTTTCAGTGTCATTCCAGGCTTGTGTCGACACATGATCAATTTCGTCTCGCATCTCAATGTATCAGGATATCTACCATTGCAATCCCGCTTCTCGACGCATCAGGGTTCTAAGAGTTTCAAGCATGCTAAATTACCTTTCAATTCAAAACTTCATAATCGAGTACAAGCCCATGCATTAAGCTAACAATATGCGGCATGCGAGACAATCAAATTCATCACTCACAATTGGCATTCAACATAGAGCATATGCATTAACAAGCATACTCACATTCACTAATCCACAATGACGGACATCCAACAACCACTCAATAAATTCACAAAAATTCATCCAGTTCACAATCAAATCATCCAATCGATGCCTATCCTCCTAGTCAAGGTTTAGAGATCCTTACCTTAGGCTTAATTTAGCAAAAATTCTCCTCCTCAGCACTTCAAATATTCGGCCTTGAGGGTCCAAGATAGGGCTGCCGTATATCCTATTAGAATTCAACCCATATCATCAATTTTCTCACTCAATTCACCAATCCACGGAGCATAAACCTCAATGACATATCAATTGACATCCTAATATGTCTCAGTGAAGGAATTAGTACTCGACGACACCATGAACAGCCCTTAAAGGTCTCGATTTGCACAAATCGACACAGTGGATTTCGGTTCTGCCCTCAACTCCACCAATCAGCCCATAATCCAACATTAAGCCTCAATTTATCACTCAAGTTACTTGCTATTATATATTCCTAGGTTTTATAGAGCCTCACTGAAAGTGTGAGGGTAGTAAACGCCAGAAAGTCCAAGAACAAAGCCGAATCCTTCAAGTCCACTGCCGGTCAAATTCTGTCCTTCAAACACAACATCATTTTAGCATCAAAACTCCATCAAACTCACTCAAAATTTTAACCTCATCTCAGTATAAAAGTTTCCTATGTGTCTATAAAATTTAGCCGAAATTTTAAAGCAATTTGAGGTCCTATGGATGTCAAACGAAGACTTACCTCCTGTTGCGACGAAATCTGTCGGCTTTCGGGAGATTGGCTGGCCGAAGCTCCACCGGTGTCCAAATGGCGAGCTGCCACTTAGAGGTCATCGGCAAGAGGTTGAGGAAGGTGTTGGCGGTTGGCGAGAGGTCCGGTGGTAGTCGGAAGTGGAGCTCGACGGCGGCGATGGAGGCGGGCAGAATCGGTCGGGCAAGGGAGTTCTCGACAAGGAAGAAGAAGAAGAAGAAGAAGAATGGCAATGGAGGGGGGTGTTTTCGGCTGAAGGGAGGAAAGAGAGAGGCTACACAACAATTTGAAGAGTCAAACAAGTGAGAATGGTAGCTAAAAAGGTAAGCCATCCATTGACACTTATCCTCTTGTCAATCATCAAGCTCATCCAATGGACATTATTCGTCTCCATTTTCGGCAGCCTCGGGGTAGGGTCAATGACCACAATGCCCTCATTCATTTATGAAGACAAGGCTAAATCTTGAGGGGCAAAATGGCAATTTCACCCTCGTTGTCCGGAACGACATTTTTCTCATTCAAATTTCCTTCGATAAAGCGATGTCCTATTTGATTATAATGTTGGAATTATTGATTTTTCATTTTTCAATTTCGAGACTCGTATCTAGACTATTTCTCTGCCAGATGTAATTCCGGACTATCCCGAACTAATGGGCGGCTCTTGCAATCGTTACGCGTATCGACTTTGTGATTCTCATTACACTTAGGCTTCGTCAATTCATGGCAACTTTGATTTTCATGTAATTGCGAGGGTCTATTACTAGCTCCGATAGTCTTAATCGTCATCGTTCAATATAGGAAAATTTCGCAAATTTTACATTAGTTAAGCGGCATTACCCGCGCTCCAATCGTATAACGCTAGCAATGTATTCCTTAATCGTTCTTAAATCGGCTTTTAATGATTCAAAATACTCTCTCGGCAATCCTTATGATCAAAGTGTAATTTCCTATTTGAGTTCCCTAGGTCCACGTACCTTGTTTTGCATTAGCCTTTCCCTTTTGGTCAGTTAACTCAAGATTGATCAGATCCAAGTGAGATATGACTGAAATATATCGTTAGATACCTTATCATTAATAAGTCTCGACATGACAGAGAAAATCAGAATGTCACAAAGAAGATGTTTTACACATCCTTCTAATGAGTTTCATATTTGATTTATCCAAGTTTCCTGTTTCAACTAAAGCAATGGTCTCTTTTTTTATCGCACAGTCGATCAATTCACCCTTATGAAATAGAAAATCTCCACTTTCTCCCTCATTAAACTCCTCCTTAATTCTCTTTCCGCATTTTTTTCTTCTTCGTCATCGTCCATCGTTCTTAATCATCGTCAAAAACACTAGAAAGAAAGAAAAGCCAATGTCAAGCTTGCAAAGATTCAAAAGTGGGTTAGCTACACCTTCGAGTTTCTCCCTGCTGTCTTTGCCGATGAAGAGTTCTTCACTTCCCGCGTCAACGATCTTGTCAAGGGTATCATCCACGGCCAGACCCGCGTCTTTTGACCCCTCCAAGATCATCGAGCTCCTCGAGGAGGTCCTAGAGACCTTGGACAAGGTCTTCTAGAAACTCCAGCTGGAGCTCCTTTTTTTGTTGTTGTCTATTTAGAGTATAATTTGTTGGCACCAAATTTCCTTATAAATAGGTATATGCAGAAGACCAAGGCCAAGGGCAAGATGAAGAGTAAAGTTGATGCTGGACAAACTAAATACAATGCTGTGAAAATTGATTTTGAAACCAAGACCAAGATGAAGGGTGAAGTTGGTGGCCGATCGAGCAAACACAATTCTGTCAAAACCTATTTAGAGAACAAGGCCAAGATGAAGGCTACGAAAACCAATTTAGAGACCAAGGTCGACATAGTTGGGAGAAAGGGTCAAAGGATATTATATGTGGATTAATTGTGATTTTGTCATTCTTTATTCATGTTAAACAAGAACATAATTGCTAATTAATTTTTTCTTTGTGCTTGCTCAATGTGCTTAGATCTTGTCCGCTTTTAAGATGGAAGGAGTGCTAGCTCCATTGTCACAATATCAGAATCTGATACTACGCACAATATTAGTCGATGGGAACTTCCGGATAGCATACACGCTATAAAGTTCGCAGTGCCTGGAAATATTAGTCATACACTTATTTGGCTCTTGCTTTTTGTGCCGACTTCCTCTTTTCAAGAATGAGTTGAAACTTGAGAAGCATATAAAGATGATCAATTTCAAACTCTTATTTGTTCCAGCAATTGAAACTTGCCCATGATTGTCAGTCTACTCGACATTTAGGCAGGGCCACTTTAAGTCGTTTTAGTTCATGTCCTGAAGTAATTGCAATGTTATACTGGAGTTCTTTTGTTGTCGTATAAGGTGAGAATCTTGAACTAATGAATTGGCAATAAATGCCAAGAAAGAGAAGATGTTTTACACATCCTTCTTATAAGTTTCATATTTGATTTATCTAAGTTTTCTATTTCAACTGAAGTAACGGTCTCTTTTCCATAGCACAGTCGGTCGATTTGCCCCTATGAAAATTGAAAATATTCACTTCCCTCACTAAACTCCTCGTTTGATTCTCTTTCTACGTCTCTTCTTCTTTGTCGTCATCAATTGTTTTCAATCATTGTCAGAATTCCTAAAAAAGAACGAAAAGGGCAAAAGTACGCTTTTAGTGTCAAAAGTTATGCACGTAGATCACTTTAGTGCCAAAAGTTTCAAATGGACCACTTTAGTGCCAATTTAGTGCCAATTCAGAGATAAAAAGGATCACTTTCAGTGCCTCCGGCGACATTTCCGGCCAAAATTTCCTTGTGGCATTTTTAATTGATTTTTGAATTTTAATTGCATTTAAAAAGAAGACCTACACGTTTGTTCAACATGGACTTCAAATTGAGAAATAAAAATAAAAATTAAAATAATAAAATTAGATTTTTAAAAAAATAAAAAAATTAACAGAATAATTTGAAAAATTGGAAAAAAAACTTTAAAAAATTGTGAGGCAACCCTCGCTTTCGTCGCCGCCGTCGCCATCCCACCATCGTTGTCAATGGCTAGCGAGGGTGGAGGAATGGTAATTGGAGGTCGCTGAGCCCTAGCTAGGGGTCATGACCCCTGTCGGCCTCAAGCGAGGGCTTGCAGACTTCAGCCAAATCGGGTAGTGGTTGCAGTTGGCACCGGGGAATTCAGACGTGAGAATGCAAAGCCATCTCCCTCATAGATTCGCGTGTGGTCAGCTAGCTAGTTGGCTGATGGAGCTTGTGAACTGGCGTTTGTGCTTGTGAGAGAAACTGTGAAGAAGAAGAAGGGTGGAAGTTTTCGTTCTCGAGAGAGAGGGAGAAAGAGTGCAATTCATAGCAAAAAAAAAAAAACAGAGCTGCTTCACAGCAAAATCATCCAAATTCCAATTGCAATGCAGCCAACACCAAAGTTGATTCGATAAACCAAAGACTCGATCATGTATCACGAACAAATTTCAGCAGGTGGAGGTGGAAGTCAGAGGGGTCAGCCGCTAGTAGTGGGGTAACCTTCCCCCAGCCCAGATCAAGGCAAATTTAGCGGGTTGCCCAGATCTTGAACTATGATGCGACCATCAATTTCATGACAACTAGAGCTCGATGGGAACCTAGAAATTGTGTAGAGAGCAGAACCCATAAATTATGTAGAGAAGAGGACCTCCAATCTACTAAACCCTATTTTGAAAAAACAAATGTCCCAGAAACTGTTAATGCAAAATTATGAAAACCAGAGCTCGACGGGGTCGCCAGCCCCTGGTTGAGACTCGGTGACCCCCAGATGCCGTCCCCCCACCCTCGCTGGCCATAGCCGGCGATGGTGAGCTGCGGCGGCGAGGGTGGCTACGATTCTCACCCTCTGCAACCTATTTTTTTTTTAAAAAAATTTCTATGTTTTTAATTTTTTAACTTATTTCTCAAATTCTTATAAATAAAAGAATTTAATTTAAAAAAGCCGTGGTGGATAGCCAGTGAGCCACAATGGACAGTTGGCGAGCCACGTTGATCGAAAATATTAATAAAAAATGCCACGTCAGATTTCCGGCAAAGCAAATTGGACTTGGCATCAAATGTGATCATTTTTCGAAAAAAATTGGCATTAAAGTGGTATGTTTGAAACTTTTGGCACTAAATTGATTTCCGTACATAAATTTTGGCACTAAAAATATACTTTTGCCTAACGAAAAGTCAACGTCAAGCTCGCGAATATTCAAAAGCGGGTCAGCTACACCTTCGAGTTTCTCCCTACCGTCTTCACTGATGCCAATTTCTTCACCTCTCACATCAATGACCTCGTCAAGGGTATCATCTAGGGCCAGGCCCTCGTCTTTTGATGCCTGCATGACCGTCGAGCTCCTCAAGGAGGTCTTGGAGGCCTTGAAGAAGGTCTTCTAGAAACTCCAATTAGAGCTCCTTTTCTTTGTGTCTGTTAGAGTATAATTTGTCATGACCAAATTTCTTTATAAATAGGCATATGCAACCAAGACCGAGGCCAAGGCCAAGATGAAGAGTAAAGTCGGTGTTGGACAGACCACATACAATGCTATGAAAATCGATTTCGAAACCAAGGCCAAGATAAGGGGTGAAGTCGATGCTGAACGGAGCAAACACAATGCTATCAAAACCCATTTAGAGAACAAGGCGAAGATGAAGGTTGCAAAAATCAATTTAGTGACCAAGATCAATGCGGTTGGGAGACAAGGTCAAAGGATATGTGGATTAATTGTGATTTTGTCATTCTTTATTCAAGTTAAACAGGAACAGAAATACTAATTAAATTTTCCATTATGCTTGCTCAATGTGCTTAGATGCTGTCCGCTTTTGAGATTGAAGGATTGCTAGCTCCATTGTCATAATGTCAGAATCTGATATTACGCACAATATTAGTCGATGGGAACTTCGAGGGATAGCATACACGCCAGAAGTTCGCAGTGCCTGGAAAAATTAGTCATACGCTTGATTGGCCCTTCTACCTACTAACGATTTGTTACCTTTCTATGATATTTTCTGTTTGCTTTTTGTGTTGATTTCCTTTTTGCATGAATGAGTTGAAACCTGAGCAGCACATGAAGATTATCAATCTCAAACGCTTATTTGTTCTAGCAATTGAAACCTGCCCATGGTTGTCAGTCTACTCGACACTTGCGCAGGGCCGCTTTAAGCGGTTTTATTTCACGTCCTAAAGTAACTGTAGTGTTATACCGGAGTTCTTTTGTTGCCATGTAAGGTGAGGATCTTGAACTAATGAATTAGCGATGATCGCCTAGAAAGAGAAGATGTTTTACTTTGTTTAAAATTTCAGTGAGGCAGCTAATTCTTTCATTTGTGGATCCGCATCTAATGTGAAATTTCCTTTTTAAATGGGGATCTTTGCGCAGTTTAAGTTCGATGGAGACTGTATAGAACGTTTTGACTTTGACGAATATCTTTTGTCGTGGAAGTGAAACTTCCAGTGTTTGGCAAAACATCTCAAGAGGGTGAAGATCATTGGTGTTGCTAATAATTTTGGGTCGAAACATCTGCTAGCCTCTTCTTGGTGATGCACTTGTGCGGGAGAAGATGATTCTCAATGCTGATTATGCACAGCTAGCGCGGACAAAAACTTCTTGGAGCAGCTGATATTTCCAAACTGCTTGACGAGAGCCGAAATGCGACGAACTATCGAAGAGCTTCCTAAAATGCTGAGGTTATCTTCAATGAGCCTTTGGAAGAGGCGACCTTCAAAAAGCATATGAAGTGGATCCGGGTTTCTAAAACTTGGCATCGCCGCCTGAACTAATTTGAAAAGTGCGCATATGTTTGTGGTTGCACCGTAGCATGGGCTTTCAAACTCGAAGTAGTACCATCATGTAACATAACATAAGTCCTCAAAACATTGGAGGAACCATCGAAATTTTTTCGCTCGAAACAAAATAACGCATAAATGGATTCGACGGATTCCATAGAACATAAAAATCCAAAACCGACCAAACTGCACAAGCGAGGAATGGTTGAATTGAACATTTAAGCGGAACTAATCAACACGATTTTATTTATTGGAGCTTGAAAACACGAAATTGGGAAGGAGAAAAGGAATTTGACCCAAAAAAATAAAAAATAAAAAGGGAGCACACAACAAAATATCAAATACCACTGACTGAAAAAAAAAAGGAAATTAAAAAAATAGTGGAAAAGGCAAAAGGGCCTTTGTGTCCAAATCTTCTAAAGGCCCTTTCGCCGTCATCCCCGCAGCCCCTATAGGGACGCTACACGTGTCCCTAGAATTGTAGTACAGTTCTAATAATTAATGTTTATGATTAAATTTAAATGCAAAATAAATTGTAAGTTGCACATCAAATGATTGTTCAAAGCAGCATCATCACAAAATTAGGATTTAATTGTCGTACAATTAAAACTGATTAAAAAGAGTTTCATGCTTGCTAATGTTATTCGCATACTGTCCTATGGACCAAATTAAAAGATTCTTTCTTGTATGTATTTTGAGTTTAGTCTATCCACAATAAATTATTTTTTTTTATTTTCCTACTATTTAATTAAAAGGTTGAGAGATCCCAATGTTCCTCGTTTAAAAATAAGGAAGAGTCAAGAGAGTAGAAAAGTTAGATTTTTTTTTTCAATATTCAGTGAAAGTGTATAGACAATCGGATGAATTTTAATTGTAGTCTTCCACTTTTTACTTTCACATTGTGATATTCTAATTTACTTTCGCGATAGGATTGTTTATTTTGTTATGTTTGCATAAAAAAAAATAGAAAGAGAATAGTTAAAAAAATAAGTTTTCAAGCCACGAAATGGGAAAAGTAAATTATTATTATTTATTTTTTTAAGGATAGGGCAGCGTGTTTATAAGAGGACTGGAAATCGGATCTATTAGTAAAATTCTTCAACACGTCCGCCCAGCAAACCCAAGAATTTGGAATACTTCCGTCCACGGCGCCGTCCTCCACAAATCCTCCGGCGACCGGCAAGTGAAACCAACCTCCTGTCCTTCGAGCTATAGCGTTCTCATCAGCGCCTTGCTGGAAGGCCGTGATCCACCACATCTTCTCATTTTTGCCCCCTCAAAGTCGCCGTCAAGGCCAGCATCCTCTCCAAGCGCTGGCAGTCCACTTGGACCAGCACCACCCACCTCGTCTTCAATGACTTCCGGCATAGCAGTCACGGAACCTGCTCCTTCGACTTCCCGTCCCTTGTCAACAGCGTCTTGATCCGGTGCAGCCTCACCAGCGGTGAAGAGGATCGTCCCTAATACCTTCACCGACAGCAAATGCGGGTCAAATTGTCTCCGGTAATTTGTGGTTAGGCGTATTAAATCTTTCACACTTAGTGTTCCTCACGCCCCTGCACTGCAGGATTCTCGTTTTCGTAACTAGATGTGGCAAATGGGTGAGTTAGGTCGGGTTTGAATCGGGTCGAATATGGTCCGACCATATTGACCCATATTTAATGACTCAAACCCGACCCATGACTCATTCATATCCGACCCAACTCATTTTGAACTATATTATCAAAAAATAATAATATTTTTAAAAAATAATATTACTAAAATACTTTTCAGCCCCAGCCCCGGCCTTGGTCCTTACACAAACCCCGTCCCTGGCACTTGCCCCGATCCTGTCCTTGGTGCTCGGAGCCCGGCACTGGCCCCTGTCACTGTCCCAGTCTCGGCCCTAGCTCCGATCCCGACCCCGGTTCTAGGTCCCGACCCCGACCCCGATTCTAGGTCCCGACCCCCATCGCCGGCACCATCCTCGGGTCCCGATCCCGACCCCGGCTATGATCCCGGCCTCGACCTTGGCCTCAGTCCCAGCCCCAGCCTGGGTCCCGACCTCAACCCCAATCACAGAGCCGGTCACAGCCACGACCCCAGTCACGGCGCTGGCGCCAACCCTAGTTTGGGGAACTAGGACCGGGGTCGAGACTGAGTCAGTCTTGACCGCGGCCTCGGTCATAGTGTCGACCCCGGCCCCGGCCACAATCACGGTCTTAACCCCGACCCTTGTCTCGGCGCTGGCCCCGTGACCCGGCTCCGGCCCCGGCCCTTGGTCACGATCCCGACCTCGTGTCCCGGCACGTCCCAGGTCTTGGTTATCAGCCCCTGTTCCCATCCCGATCCTGATTCTGGTCCCAACCGCGGCCCCAGCCACTGCTCGGTTTCCAGCCCCAACCTCGGCCCCGATCCTTGCCCAGGTCTCAGCCCCAACCCCTGTCACGGCATCGGCCCCAACCCCTATCACGGTCCCAGCCCCAGCCTCGATCACGCTCTTGGCCTCGACCCCAGGTCCTAGTGCCAGCCCCGGTCCCGGCGCCGGGCTTGGGACCCAACCCGAATTTGGTCCTTTGGCTCGGCCCCCACCCCGGGTCCCGACCCAGGCCCTAAGTCCCGGCCCCGACCCAGTTCCGGCCCTGGTCCTGGTCTTGGAGCTATGGTCCCGGTCTCGGCCCCGATCTCGGCCATAGGCCTCGATCGTTGGCCACGACCTCGAGACCCAGCCCCTACTTCGGTTGCAGTCTCAAGACCCG
The DNA here is from genome assembly GCA_028455895.1 of Rhodomyrtus tomentosa. Lineage (NCBI taxonomy): Eukaryota > Viridiplantae > Streptophyta > Magnoliopsida > Myrtales > Myrtaceae > Rhodomyrtus > Rhodomyrtus tomentosa. The sequence goes on along the minus strand of JAPCWY010000003.1, from coordinate 36,808,056 downwards.
ACCCTAATCTTGGGACCCGGCCTCGGCCTTAGTTCTCGACCCTGGTCCTGAGACTCGATCCTAGGGCCGAGGTTCAAGTCTTTTCCCCGGTCCCGATCTCGGTCTCAACCCCGTCCCCAACCCCAGTCTTGTTCACACACACACTACTTGCTGGCCTTGATGAGTCGAAAATGGATCGAAAACTAGTTGAAAATGCATTCAAGAATGGGTCATTTTCAACCCATCATATTTTTCTTCAATCTTTTTGGATCCATATTTAGTAAGCCCCATAAAAACTACAACCCATATATGACATATTTTATATAAAATATGGGCCGAAAATGGGTCATTGACCCATATTGCCACCTCTAGTCGTAACACAATCCTCAGCACTCAACTCTAAAAACACCAAGGCTATGTTTGATCGCCCGAGTTTTTAGTCAGGATAGGATTGGATAGGATATGAAATCCATGGAGTTTGCCATATCCTATCCTGTTTTTGGTGAATCGCAGTACTAAAGCCGGATATGTTCATATCGTATCATATTCATTGTTTAGTATATACGATATATAGATGTAAAATGAATTTGAAAAAGTACAAGCGAAAAGTATAAAAATCTCTTGTAATTCACTGCTGAATCTAGTAAAAGAAAGCAAATATAAACATTCAACTTTTTCTAAAAAGTTTTGCCTTTCTCGCGACACGCGTTAAATCTCAACATGAAACACAAAATTATGGAGGAGAATGAAGTTTGACTCTCTTTCTGCTTTTATTAGACTTTTGATGTGAACTAGAAAGCTAAGAAGGAAAGTAAGTTTCAAATATCTTGCTATTTTTGTAAAGATTCATAATAAACTAAAAAGTTACAAAACAATCATAAAGCTTCCAGATGAACTAGAGACAGAGAATACGGGGATGGAGATGCTAGTCTTTTTAGAAATTTCATTACTCCTTCTTTTCAAGAATTAGAAAAATCATTTTCAAGTTTGAATATATTTACTTAAAATCTAATTTCTTCTACTTCATTTTTTACTTATTTTTGAATTATAAATCTCTTTTTATCATTATTTTGACTCCCTTCCATCATTTCTTAATAAAAATTTTCATTAAATAACAAACTATACGTTATACTTAAAATATGTAATGATATAGATACTAAGTGTGTGTGTATATATATACATATACAAACTATATATCATAAAAAAGAAGTAAATCAAATTATAAATATGATTTATAAAAAGTAAAAATTAAAAATTATTTTTTATTTTGATTTTTCTTTCTAACATTAGAATTCAAATTTATTTAAAAATAATTACTATTTTAATTTTATTATATAAGAAGTTTGTTATTCAGAAAATAGTGTTTATACCATAAACAAAAGAAATCATATCTACATTTATTCCATCTCCCTTAGGATAATTATATCCAAGTTATATCCTACTATATCCTATCCTAAGTAGGAATCAAATACAAGATTTTATTTTATCTTAACTTATATCCTGACTGCCAAACGTAGCCTAACAACAAGACTTTAAGACAAGGCCATAAGTGTTCTAATCCTAACATCACTAACAACAAAAAGTAAGACAAGGCCATAAGTCTGCTAATTCTAACACCACTTGGACCACCACCACCTTCAATGGCTACTCCAGCTACGTCCCGTCCCTTGTCGATGGCGTATTGGTCCGGTGCATCTCGCCCGCGGAGAAGAGGCTCCATATCACCCGCTTCAAGTACGACGAGGCCTGCCGCCCCAAGCCCGATAGCTGGCTCCGCTTCATGTGTCTTGATCTCCAACCGCAGCAGGTCATGTATAAAGTGCTGCGGTTCTTTGTGTTGCTTGAGTTGGTTGGTGCACCTGGAGGTCACTAACTGCTGTTTTTCGTTGGGTTATGCCGTTAGATGGCAGTGTCTTCAGTCTTGTTGTTAGAATTGGCAGAGTTGAGTGCTGATATCCTGCAGGATATTGTCAGGGAGTCCTGTTCTAGAGTACGTTGAGATGCGAGCGTGAGGAACATTGTCATAGATTCTACAAGTGTCAAAGAGTTAATACTCGTCAACTGCGGGTTACCTCTCTCGGAGAAAATTTAGGCCTCGCATTTGTTGTCGCTGCGGGTATCAGGGACTTATGGTCCCGTACATATCTTCTTCGGAGGAAGCCCATTTGTTACGTTTTCTTGTTCGTGACAACCTATTAAAGGAACAAGAAGCTGTGCGGAGTTTCTACAATCACCATTGGCGGGTAGCTGCGATTAATGCCATTTAGTGCTGTATATTGCTCCGGTTGAGTGACCTCTCTTCTCTCTTTGCGGCATTCTAGTCTTTCAAATCTCTTGTCGCGACCTAAAAAAAATCATTTTTTTTAGGTTAATGGATTATCAGGTTAATTTTGACGACTAACCTAATACGAATTCTTCCAAACCCTACCAAATCGCAACTTCAGTTAATTATGATTTGAAATTCGAAGTCGCCACTAGTCATTTTTGGTAGGTTGATTAGAAACCTAAGTAAAATAGCGAAAAAACTATTTTACTATTACGAACCAGAGATTGAGGATTCAGGAACTTGATTACACTAGTTAATTAAAACTAATGCCCTTTCGGTACCTTAATTCCATGTGATATATTAGGTCGGCAACTCAACCTTGAATGAATTCACTTTAAGTTTCAAAAGAGGTGTTTGTTATGTTTTCGCTTTTTATGAATATGCTGAGTGATGGTGATGCATGAATGGGCAAAAATAAATGCAATGCATGAATGGGCAAAAACAAACACAATGACGTAAGTGACAAAAGATGTAATGCAAGACATGCGAAATTAAAGTTATCTTACCTTATATGCAAAATTAATTAATTAATTAAGACATGTAAAATGACGTGACATCAAGCAAAGCAAATATGACATGACGAAATGTGACATATAGGATGCAAATATGTGACATGACACGGCATGGTATGTAAACATATAACATATGAATGACATGGCATGCACGCATACGATGGAAGTATGAGATATGCGGACGTTAGATATGCAAATGAGAGATGCAGACATAAGATATGCGAATATGTGAACATTAAAAAATATGACATACTAAAATATAATGACATGCAAACATGAGATTTCTGAATATATATATATATGGTATGCGATAACATGATGATACATCAAAGATATGATATGCAAAATATAATATCCAAGATGATTTATTTAAAACATTGCATGAATGATTTTAGAAAAAAATGAATTTGATGCAAAGTGAACATGAATTTCAAATTACATGACATGCAACATGGACTATGCTAAAGACATGAAAATGCATGACGAACTAGTCTATATGAAATGCAAATGAGATGTCTCGATGAAAGTTTGGTTTAATTTTTAATTTGAGAAATCATCTTTAAGATTGAAAAATTTAATTTTGATCATTCTCAAAGGTCAGATAATCATCCAATTGAATTCAAATCTTTTCTCTAACCAAATAGAATAAAAAAATCATCAGAAGATGATATTTATAACCATGGATAGATCAATCAGACGAACTCAATTATGATGACATTCTATCCACGAGTCCAACATTATCCAAAATTTAAACCAAGGCTCATCCCATCGGCCAAGAGGTGGTATGTGCTGAAATTTATAAATTTTATCCACCAAAATTCTTAATCTTCTCGAGTTATCCAATTTGATCTTCAAAAAAATTGAACAATTTGTCATATTGGGAAAAGAGTATTTCCAAATTAAATTAGATCAACTCTCAAGAACATCATAAAAATCAACCAATCACATGAACAAATTGCTTTTATCCGAAGAAGATCAGAATTTTATGTGTGCGTTATAGCAACATTCGGCCTTGCATGAATTGATGGAAAAAGGTTTATTTTCTGCAACTTTAATCACAAATTAGACATGTTCAAAGGAAGCCTAAGAATAATAATGCAAGTTTCCAAGTAAACGAGCATCAATAAGCGATTATAAGAATGTTTACCTTTTTTGAGCGAAAATTCCAGCAAGCTAGCAATCTAGATTTCTCATCCAAAACCGAAGCTTTTGGGGCCCGATTTGCTCGAGACTAGCCACGAATGATCTAGCACAAAAAGCTACTAGGTTAAATCCATAAATGGCGAGAAAACAGTGTCCAATCGACCTCAATATGAGACTGAACGGAGGCAAATATCGGCTGGACAGTGAATACTACCACTCGGGTAGTGTTTTTTGTACTGGGAATGTGAACGTGGGAAAACTTCAGCGTCATTGATGTCTCCTGGTGACACATAAGAGCGACATTAATTCGACGGGTCAAGGCCAAATGTTGTTGACACCTTAGTTTTTAGGAAATTTATTTATTTCACGAAATGAAAGTTAATCATAATTCTCGTAAAAATAAATTCTCATACATGGCATAAAAAAGGCCTTGAATATTCAGAAAATTCCAATCCTACGGTGGATATCCCGCATGAAATCTCAATGATGAAGATTGAATCCTAGAATATTACCCTAATCGTCTTTGTATATATATCATTATGCTTAGGGTTATGAGGAGGGACGACATAATTTTTTGACAGCATACACATTCTCTCTCTCCCTCTCTCTCTCCCTCTCTCTCTCTCTCTCACAATTCTTCTCTCTCTCTATGTTCGATCGCTGCCGCTCCTCCATCAACGTCACCACCCCCAGACGAAGTCAGCGGCGTCGCCGCTCCTCCATCAACTTCACCACCCCCGGACGAAGTCAGCCACATTGCCGTCCAGCCGCGCCTCCGCTCCTCTCCTTCACCAGCCCCCTCCTCGCTTCCGTTTGGCCCTGCACACGCCGATTCTGTGCTACTGTTGCTCTTGCTGTCTAGCGGGGTTTTCACCTTAAGCCGGTCCCAATTGTCGCTTTGCGAATTAAGGGAATGTGCCTACACTTCTAGGACCAATCCAAGCATGTTTTTTTTCTAGATGAATTTTGTTGTCGTTTGCTTGCCAATTCTACGTGATTAGCATGTTGTTTTTGCTCGAAAATGCTTCATTGTTTTCATGTTCCGTGTCGTTAACTCATGCAAAATTTTGTGGAGACTTAGTGATTGAATTCTGAAATTTTATGGCGGTTGTTTTGCATATTATGATGCTATAATTAAAGTGAAGATTGAACCCTTTTTCCAGAAGTTTATGAACGATTTTTTTATCTAAACCTTCGAACATTAATTTTCACCAACAAAAATATGGATTTGGTTAATCTAACTTATCACCGTTTAGGTCTGATTCGCCATCTTCAAAGAATCGATCTCTAATGGAAGGTTGGTTAAATTTTCAGAAATTGAAAGGGATAATGACACGATCATGATTTCTTTCTTATCTCGGGTGGATGTGTTGTCTTGATTGGACTTGCCATGTTTCAAAATTTCCTGAACATTTTAGTCGGATGTGGTTTCCTAAAAACACCATCTAATTGGATTTTCAGGAAGATAAGGTTTCTTAAAAACCTTATCTTACTAAACCTTAGGCATTTAAATCAAAATAACAAAATCTCCTATGTATCCCCATAATGGTCGAATTTTTTTTTTTTAAAAGGAGGAAAGAGCAAAAATCACATCCATGCATATTTCATGCATATCTTTAGCATATCCTACCCATATCTCATATTTTAGTGCATATCCATAACATATTTTTGAGTACCATCCATTGCATTCCGTATTTTTAAAATATCCATGCATATCTTTTAAGTCATCTTTTCTTCATTGCAATCTTCATTGCAAAAAAAAAAAAAAGAGACAAAAAAGTCTACTCATTATTTCATCGTGATTTTCGAAAATTATATAGATGCATCACTCGTGATTTTTGAAAATTTTACATATATATATGCATCACTCATTTTTTCGGAAAATTTCATGCATTGCATAAAAAAAAGATGCATAAAAATTCAAAAAAAAATCACTTGCCACCTCATTTTCCATGTCATCTTGCCATGTCATTATGCCATGTGTTCATCCATTGCCATGTCATTTAATATATTTTCGAAATTGCATATACCCATGCATCATCATTTCTTTCTCTCTTTTTTTGGAAAATTACATAGGATCATTCATCCATTTATTTTTGAAAATCATGCATTGCATATCATATTTTGCTATGTCGCATGTTCATGTCATTAGCAAATCATGTTAGTTTGAATTCTTTGTATTACATGCCATGTAAATATCATGGCATTTTGGCATGTTTTGAATTCGATCTTGAATTTGCATATGTTGCATATCATCGCATATCATCCCTGTCATTTAGATAGTTTCACGTCATTACATCTACCTCATTCATGCATTGCATTATAAAAAAGAAAGCCTCAAAAAAGAGAAACGCATCATTCGAGCTTCAAATTGATTCAATTCGAGTCATCGATTTAGGACATTCTATTTGGAATTAAGGTACCGAAAGGGCATTAATTTTAATTAACTGGTGTAACCAAATCCTCGAATCCACAATCTTTGATTTGTAGAAGTAAAATGGTTCTCCCGCTATTTTACTTACGTTTCTAAACAACCTATCAAAAATGATTAGTGGCGACTCCAAATCCTAAGTCATTCTAATTAATTTAAGTTACGATTTATTAGGGTTTGGAGAGTTCGTATTAGGTTAGTTATAAAAATTAGCCTGATAATCCATTAGCCTAAAAACCAGCCTAATTTTTAGGTCGCGACAGCTTGGCGACTCCGCTGGGGAATCGAATTTTAATTTTTCGAAAAAATTTAAGACTTAACTGGTTTGACTTGAAATTTTTCAAAAAATTAAAAGTTTGAGTGGATTTAGGCCTAATAAAATTTCATGGATGTCTCACTATTGGCGATCTTGATTGAATCTCATTATTAAGGTGTTAAATAATTTTGCAGACTTAAAGTGAAAAGGGGTGGAGCGTTTGCTAACCCTTTCTTGCAAGTTGGAGTAGGAATGTATGTTTTAGAGTTATATTGCAGTGTTGTTTGATATAAACTCTTGTACATGTTCTCTATTCTTTTGCACTTACACATAGCACACACAACCGCCATTGGATCTTAATGGCTAGGATGGTATTTGATTAGGGACACTCTGGCCATCACCAACTGGCCTGAGTCTCCCTCTTCAAGTCCCGCACTTTTTCAAATCGGTGCCATGATTCATCACCCCTGTCATTCGCCATGTGATATGGGTCGATACTTGGCTGAGTCGGATATCTACGGGGGATCCTAATATGATCATAAACCAGGGTGGTTCAATTTGGGTATCCCTAGGGCTCGACTTTCGTTAAGCCTTGATAGATAGAAATCGAACCTCACGTCGCATTTCATCTGCATGTCTATGTAATTGGTCATTTCAAACGTCCCAAAAGGTGGTACTCTCTTCAATCCTTATCCTCATGCTTAGTTATATTTTCAGGTTGGTCCATGACTGTTTTTAAGCAAACCCTTTGCATGCTACGTTTTTTTAGAATATCTTCTGGTCATTTATGAACTATAACGTCTAAATAGAAAATGTTCAAAACATCTGGAGCTATCATCTGTAAATTTTTTAGAATAATTCGTGGTGTTTTACATTTATTTGATGAATTTTCATCAAGGACAATGTAGGTGGGGATTTCGGCATTTTCCTCGCGCTCGTTTTGTTTTGTAGATTACCATTTTTAAATAACCTCCTTTATTGAACCAAGCAAAACGAAAGTTGTAGGTTGATGTCTAAACTAGTAATCTACAAAATTCTAGACCTTAATTCGCAATTTAAGGGGGTCTTTTGTTCGTTTAACAAAAATCGGACAGAACAGTTTTCTAGGCTAAATTTTTTAAAATAAATGTTAAACTGTACTGATCGGTTCACTTTTAGCCTTAAGTATGAACATTAAAGTTGCTCATCATTAAACTCTCTATCTACTTGTAAATTTGAGAAAATTTCGATCAACGTGCAAATTATGACAAATTTTATGGCAACGGCCGCCGAAACCGAAAAAACTGTTTGATTCAACTTCTTGCTTATAACTGTCTTGTTCGTCAAGTCTAGAAGGTTGTCATGGACTGGCTCACTATCCTCACTCATTGTACTGATCCTCGTGCTGCCTTTCTTTGAAAGTAATTTATCACGGGTCATCCATACATCACCAGGCCAGTCACAAAGAAAACGACTGACAAAATCGAAATGAACGCTGCGATGCAAAAGACTCTCCAAGAGCATATGGACGCCATGAATAATAGAATGGATAACATGATCTCCCAAATGGTAGACAAGGTCTTGGCAAGTCTCATGACTAAGATGCAGTTGCCCGGCCAAGCACCTCAACCTCTGGCACCTCATCCACCTCCGGCAGCTGACGGTCCAAGCAAAAATCAAGAGCAGTTTTTGTCACTGGAAGACATATTCATCCCAGGCTCTAGTACGAATGCTCCACCAGTGGCTCCAATTCACCAAGCCAACCCTGTGGCACCAGAGCAGACCTACGATGCAGCAAAGCTGATAGCTCAAATGGAGCAAAAGATGGAGCAGAAGATGGAAGAGAGACTCTAGGAGATTCTGGGAACACACAGCATCTCTCGTGTTGACTTTTTTGCCTTCACAAAAGTTGATGTGCTAGAGAAGTTTAAAATGCCTGATTTTGAGAAATACGATGGCACGTCCAATCTTGTGCATCATGTTCAAATGTACTAGGCAAGAATGATCAAATACACTAACAATTGCCCTCTACAAGTCCAGACATGCGATAGTATATTGACTAGGAAGTATACATCATGGGGAATTGGAAACAGGCGGCAACTGCTTTTATCAAGCACTTCAGTTTCAACATAACGTCATCGTCTCTAGAGAGGACCTGGAATAAGCCGAAATAAAGAAGGGCAAGACGGTCAGGCAGTATGCTACTAGGAGGAGGAACATTGCGTCCCAACTCAAGCTCGTCCCCTTGAGAGGGAACTCACGAAACTGTTTGTCTCTACTCTTCTACAGACTATGCGGACACGGGTCCTTAGCACCTCTGCAATGTCATTTGCTCACCTCATAGCAATGGCCGAGGAAGTGGAAGGTGGCATGAAGAAAGGATAGTACGAAGATGCTGGCGCGCTTGCTAAACGGTTCATGGCAAAGAATGATAAAGAGGTCGGCCCTCAAGTAAACATGATGAGTTCATCACCGGTTGTGCAAGTCCCTATCAAACAGCAGAGGGACTTTAAAGAGCAGGGGCGGAAGCGAAATTCACGTCTACCCCGACAATATGCGACTCTACCCGGAGCACTTTCTCAGGTCTTTTTCGTTCTACGCAAGAAAGATCTATTGTCGAATGAACCCCTAAGGCTGAATTATATGACATATGCCGGCTATGATCCATCCAAGAAATGTGATTACCATCGTGGTGAGGTCAGTCATGATACAGACAGTTGCATCGTGCTGAAGAATCGCATTCAGGACCTACTCGAATCGGGGGCATTCATTGTTCAGAGTAACCCACTCTCGAATCATTTGAACAATGCTTGAAGAACCATCGGTGGGATGGGTACAGGCTTTCAGGAGTGACCTTTAACTTTTATGCAATCCATTGCATGGGATATTTCATGCTTTCTACGTGTTTAGGCTGCATTTTAAATTTTTAGGATTTAGTTTTCAAGGTTGAGTTTCTCTTTGTGGAGAATGTTTGCATTTTCAAATTCAATAAGATGTAATTCGTTGATTTTCATGATCAATAAAATTACATAAGTCTTTCATTAAATTTTGAAATCTTGATAAGACATCCCAAACTGACCCGATGACGATAACCAACAATCGAACAATCTGTCATCCGTAGCAAGCACTGAAGGTTGGGCTTCTCAAGACTTCTCGTCTTGCGGTCTAAAAAAATTCAAATTTTTGAAAATGACACATCAAATTTTGAAAATTGCAATACATGCATGGTTGAACCCTGTTTGTTTCTCTAATTCCGTCGCTTTATATTTCAGGGGCAACCAAAGCATCTCTAGTCTTTGTTCAACTCGTTCATGCATGTTTTATTGCTCTGGGGCAAATATAGGAAGGAGCCGATTCTCAACCTAGGGTCTAGACTTCCTGACTTGATTGATCTACTCACATATATTGAGGCAATCCACAGTTTCCTCATTCCTTGATATTTCTTTCACATCTGAGTGTACTTATGTGGTTTATGCATGTCTATACTTGATATGCACTCACTCCTTTTTATATTCTAGATGATCAAGTCAAATTGAAATTCATGAATTTCACCTCATCATACTTTTGTCTACATTATTAATTTCCATTGTGAGATGATTTCAATCAAGAAGTCTTTTTGACCCCAAATTGAATTGGTCATTTTGAATGAAGAATGTCAGGACGATGAAAGGCAAACCATTTCCACATACGTCCTATGTCACAATTCCCAATGAGAAATATGAGAATTTTTATGCTTACAAGGTAAAGGGTTATCTCGCGAAAAGTATGACGACTGAAATGATATGACGCATTCATTTCATCTATCCCAAATACTACAGGTTGCCCATTGCTTAACCCCTTTCGAATGGTGATTTCATGTCATAACCCTATTGAGAACAACCCTACGTTGGGGGCAATCTCGGAAATTCAAAGAATGAGTGAGATTTTCTTGCTCTCACTTGCATCAATCTTTGAGTATGTGTGTTGCACGTGAATTCTATATTAGCTCAAGTGCCTTAGACATGATGAAGAGCATTTCATTTCTATACCCATATACACTCATCCTTTACAAAACCCAATTTGAACGGCTAATTCATTTCTTGAAACCCAATTGGTGATCATCTTGAAAGGAAATTATTTCAGACAATCATCTGATGAGGAAAGTGCCTTGTGGCAAGTTGAAACTTGAAAAGTTTGTGTCACACCCCACGCCTCCAGCACGAGCACGTAATCATCCCTGCAAGCAAACAACAACAATCTCTTGATGGTCCTAAGGATCCACCCCATATATAAAGAAAGGTCGAGAGATAAGACAATTTTACATTAAGCACACGGAAGCGTTTTCTAACAACTCTCCATATAATGCATATATACATATATACTCCAAGACTAAACAAGACTGGATAGCATCATAAAGCCATAAATCAACGACTACTGGTCACATCTACCTAAAACCGCTATACAGTAAGGCGATGGGTAAGCATGCCAAAGGTGTCCACAAAAATCCATTAGGGAAGGGGTCAGGTCGCCAGTCAAAAAGTCAGGTCGCCATCCGGAGTCGCCTAGGAAGAACTAATGAAATCTCCGGTGTCCTCGCTCTCCTTTGACGGCTCGTACTTAGAGAAAGTCTCCAACAGAACCTCCACAGAGTCCTCCATAATCGCCTCCTGCGACGGCTCAGCTGGGTCTCCATCCATGGTCGCCTCCTGGTCCGGCTCAGATAGGTCTCCCTCTAACAGCTCCACCACGATGACCTCGTCCTCCGGCGGTGGCACGGAGTACTTCGCAGTCAGCGTCCGCTCCTGGCTATTCCTCGACCCAACCACCGAGCCCTCGGGAAACTCCTAGTTTGCGATCGTCTGACACTAGAGAGGTATGACACCCTCCGGAACCTCATGGGGCTTCAGAGGCTCGACCTTCATGTCCCCGTCCTGTCTAAATCATGCCTCAAATCTGTGAGGCTTCCGGTTCGGCTTTCCCTCATCTACCCATATTACTGTACATTTCCTTACATAAATATTCCTTTGCCTATCGGAGAACTCATCGTAAAAAGCTGTCATCTCCTGCGGGTCCTCGAATCTGATAGGCCACATTGTTACTGCCTAGGATCTGTAAGGTAAGGTTTTCCCAAAAGGGGTGAGGTACACATCTTAGTAAGGAAAACCTAACCCTAGGTCAGGTTGACTGTCCACTCAGGCAGCCAAGTTATTCAACCTATCCAACTCATGGTCACACGCAGGTATAATATTCATAATTCAATAAACAATAATGCACAGAGGACAGGCATGCATTTATATTCTCATGTCACACACAAATGCACGTATATGCTCGGCCTGTCACTTCACCACATCAATCAACCTTTGCTTGCCTCATTCTCTAGCCCACGATTAGGTTGCATCAGGCTCGGCCCGCGTAAACGCATCAGGCCCCGGTTAAATTTTCAAGCAAGGTTTATGAGCTCATACTCTATCTCGTGATTAGATCGCATCAAGACTGTGGCTATCTCAACTCCGCGACTTTGTCGCATTAGGACGCCACCCAATCACAATTCACCCTGCCTCGGGTCTCACACGCCTCGGGTCGAGCCTGATGCAACCTAATCGTGGGCATTAGGGTGAATTACATGTCAATTACATGTCAAGTAGCATTCACAATCCCTTTTGCATTAGGGTCTCAACCTTTTGCCTCGGGTCTCAACCTTTTGCATTAGGGTCTCAACCTGCCTCGGCCTGTTGCATTAGGGTCTCAACCTTTTGCCTCGGGTCTCACACGCCTCAAGGCCTCGTCATACCACGCTACAATCAAGGTTTATGCCATGATCTTCTATCATTTACACACTCAATGTCAATTACATGTCAAGTAGCATTCACAATCCCATGGCATGCAAAGCAATTCAATTATTATCCAAACATAACACGCGATTCCAATGCAAATCAAGGCCCACATAAATTCTTTAATTAATCCTAAGACATACTAAGGCTCATGACTTTAGAAATATGTCCATTAATCGATCAATTTTCCACTTGACTTACCCAATCGAGTCCAATCCCCCTAGCCTTGGTTTAGGAAATTCCTTACCTCCGCTTAACAACGCAAATTACTCCTCCTCGAGTCTCCTATGGTTTGGCCAATCCAAGTCCAAGGCCAATTCGTCGCGCAACCTAGGATAATCAATTGATTTGTCAAAATTCCAAGTCCAATTCCTCAATTCATCCATCCAAATCATCCATTACTCAATCCCCAACATCTCAACACATCATAAATGCCAATTTAAGTCCCATAAGTTTCTGTTCTTGCGACCCACAGAATCGATTTTGCAAGGAACCGAACCGGTTCACTTCGGTTCTGTGCAAACCAAATGCTTCCAGCCCTCAATCCTCCTCAATTCCTTCATTCAAGCCTTATTCTACCTTTTAACACGTCTACCTAAGGGTTTGGGAGCCTCACCGGTCGTTTGGAGTCGGTTGGTCGCCGAAAAGTTGTCCGAAGTCGCCGGAACGTCCAAGCACAAAATACCGGCATATTCTGGGCATAATGTACAAAGGTGTTTCATGGTCAAAAACTTATCAAAAAAATCTCCAATTTTTACCACAAAACCATCTATATGTCTACTTGATATCCACCAAATTTGAGCCAAAGATTCTAAGTTTTCGACTGTCAAAAGGGTTCAGAACCGAACCTACCTCAAACTGAAACAGAATCCATCGACCTGTGGGAGAATGCTTGCCCCGAATTCCACAAAGCTCCAAATGACCTGATTCAAGTTGAAGGATGTCGGCAAGACGTGGAGCTACGTCTGAGTGGTCGGCCGACAGCAGGGGATGGCCGGAGGCGGCGATCGTACGGTCCAAACGATGGCTTCCGACGTTTGTCGGCGAGAACAGAATAAAGGAAGAAGAAGAAGAAGGAAGCTTGGCCGGTTCTTTGGGGGTGATCTGTCGATTGGTGATGGAGGGAGAGAGAAAAGAGAGAGGCTTCAATTATATCTAAAAAATTTGACACTTGAGTTGATTGGTAGGTGGCATTAAATGTTGAAATGATCTCCACCCTTGGATTTGTGACACTTGGCAATTGTTCTTTCCCATTAGATCCAATGGTTCCTCTTTGCTCTAGAATTTTCTGCAGCTTAGGGGGTTCAATTGTCCATTTTGCCCTTCCTTCAATTATAAAGACAAAGTTCTAAGCTTGAGAGGTAAAACGGTCATTTCACCCCGACGTTCGGAACGTCATTTTCCTCGTTTTTGATTGCTTTGATAGGGCAACGACCAATCCAATTGACGTTGGAATTCTTGATTTTCCATTTCAAACATTTTCAGGACTCGTTTCTGATCGTTTCTTCTATCAGACGTGATTCTAGCCTATCCCAAACTGACGAACGGCTTTTGCAAACTATAGGCGCATCGACCCCGTGATTCTCATCACGTTTAGGGCTCGTCAATTCATGGCGGCTTTGGTTGTCATGTAATTGCGAGGGTTTATCGCTAGTCCCTAAGGTCTCGATCGTCACAGTCCGATTTAGGATAATTTTGCAAATCGTACGCTGGTTAAGCGGCGTTACCCGCGCTCCAGTCGTACAACACTCGCATGGTAATCCTTGATCGTTCTTAGATCGGCCTTTTGGTGGTTCTAAATATCCCTTCGACAATCCTTATGGTCAAAGCATCATTTCTTATCCGAGTCCCCTGGGTCCACGTATTTCGTCTCGCGTTAGCCTTTCTCCTTTGGTCAGTCAACTCAAATTGATCAGATTTGAGTAGAATACAACTGAAATATATCGCTTGATATATATAAACTTTTCATTACAGAGTCAAAAGTTGATTGGAAATCGGAATGTCACAGTTTGCCAGCACAATATGCAGGCAATTCAAATAAGACTCTTCCTTCCTTAAAAAGAAAAAAAAAAAAGAGCTAATTAGGCCATGAAAAAGAAAAGGGTCAAACACACCCACTCTCATAGAAAAAAGGAAAACAAAAAGAAAAAAAGCTCTCTCAAAGGGTCTTCGGGAGAAAGGTCTTACCTGAATTGGTTCGAGAAAAGAAAAGATCATTTCTAAAGTGTAAGGCAACAGAGGTGGATGATCACCAATTTACTCATCATACACCATTTGTTGAAAATAGGCCTTTCATTTTCAAGCCTACCCTGAACCTACATTAAATCGTCACCAAAAGTCTCTTCAGATTAGGGCGCTTGGGTTAGTGCATGATTTCAAATGCTTATGAATATCGCTCGAAGAAGTGCAAGCAAGATCATTTTTATCTCATTTGGCCGGGTTCCTGACTTGTAAACCCTAATGCAGCTGATGAAGATTTCATTTCATGACCTAAATGACTCACATGAGTCCTCTTTGAATAGCCATTGACCAAGCGTTAACCACAGTCCTTGTAAAAGACCTCATAGATTGGTATGGTCATACTAATTATGTGAATATTCAAACCCTTGTTAGGTGTGATGATGACAGCTTTGAGAGTTTCTCTTACCCGCATCAATGGTCGAGTCTTAACAACCTACTTTATGAGAAAGAGTGAAAAGTCCTTTCTGACTGAAATTCCTCATTCAAGTTGATCAGAATTGTAAGAATGGTCAGATAGGCTTTCTTATTGACAAATTTCCCAGTGACACTTTATAATGCAAGCAAAAACTCATGAACTTTTTTCTAGCATATGATGTCGCATTTACATTGAGCTTATGCATGTCATCATTTTTCAAGAGAATGGACAGGTATGATACAGTCAATCTACCCATCATTCATTTGTCACTCAAAAAATCCAAATAAGTTTTCAGAACCATTTTAAAGTTGACTTTAGTCGTACCCCCTGTGGTCGCACTGACAATTGTTCAAGCATCACACCATTTTGTATTCATACTGATCTAATTCAGATAATACATTATCTATTGTCATGATACGATGAACCTGCTTGATAAGGTCGCAAGAGATTATTTCTACAGCATCATGGTGACCCGTTGAGGAGGTCCCAATAGGCAACTCTCATCTTGATACGATGAGACCTGCTTGAGAAGGTCGCGAGAGATTATTTTACCGACTTATGCTAACCCGTTAAGGAGGTCGCAAGAGACACCTTACTGACTGATGCTGACCCATTGAGGAGGTCGCAATAAACACCTTACCGACTCATGCTGACCTATTGAGGAGGTCGCAATAGACATTTTACCTCCTCATGGTGACCCGTTGAGGAGCTCCCAAGAGGCAACTCTCATCTTGATACGGTAAGACCTTCTAGAGAAGGTTACGAGAGATTATTTGTATCAACTCATGGTGACCCGTTAAGGAGGTCTCCAAGAGACAAATGGCCAGCTCGAATCATAACTCGAGTATATTTTCAACCCTACACATATCTTGCGCTATCCCGCATCAAAGAGAAATCTTTGATAACAGATAAGACCCCCAAAACCTAATATCAACATATGATCTTGGCTTCTTTTTCGATTTCACAGTGTATGTGCTTTTGTGATTTCGAAAAAATAAATGGCCAGCTCGAACCATAACCCGAGTACATTTTCAGACTCTACATAGATCTTGTGTCGTTTCGTGTCAAAAAGAAACTTCTAGAAATAGATGGGCTAGTACCTTAGTATGCTGGCATCTTTGTTGAAAGTTTAGAAATTAAGGGAATCATCAGTATATGAGGTATTTGGTAAAACAGTTATTTTCATATGCGATCCATGTGTATGTTTCTCTAAAATAGAGAAAAGAGAAATTTTAGCACGTGTTATTTATGGTCTTGCATTTCATGCATCATTTATCTTGTGTATTAGAAAATGGGATTTAAACTCCCACCAAAAAAATATCATCATCATTTGCATTTGCAAGATTTAGGTTTCAATTTTAGTCTTTGAGTAAAAACTATGCAAGCTTCCACTCAAAGAGGGGCAGCTGTTAATACCTAAATTTTAATTTTTAGGAAATTCATTTATTTCATGAAATGAGAGTTAATCATAATTCTCGCCAAAAGAAATTCTCATACATTGCATAAAAATGGCCTTGGATATTCAGAAAATTCTAATCCTACGGTGGATATCCCGCATGAAATCTCAATGGTCAAGATTGAATCCTAGAATATTACCCTAATCCTCTCTGTATATACGTCATTATGCTTAGGGTTATGAAAGGGGACGACATAATTTTCTGACAGCATACACATTCTCTCTCTCTCTCTCTCTCTCTCTCTCTCTCTCTCTCTCTCGCAATTCTTCTCTCTCTATTCGATCGCCGCCACTCTTCCATCAACGTCACCACCCCTGGACGAAGTCAGCCGCGTCGCCGTCTAACCACACCACCGCTCCTCCATCAATGTCACCACCCTCGGACGAAATCAGCCACGTTGGCGTCCAGCCACGCCTCCGCTCCTCTTCGTCACCCGCCCCTGCTCGCTTTCGTTTGGCCCTATGCACGCTGATTTTGTGCTGTTGTTACTATTGCTATCCAATGGGGTTTTCACCTTAGGCCAGCCTCAATTGTCGCCTAGCGAATTAAGGTAATATGCCTACACTTCTAGGACCAATCCGAGCATTTTTTTTTTCCTGGATGAATTTTGCTGTTGTTTGCTTACCAATTCTACGTGATTAGCATGTTGTTTTTACTCGAAAATGCTTCCTTTTTTGCATGTTCCGTGTCGTTAACTCGTGCAAAATTTTGTGGAAAATTAGTGATTGAATTCTGAAATTTTATGGCGGTTGTTTTGCATATTTTGATGCCATAATGGTCGAATTTTTTTTAAAAAAAAAGGAGAAAAGAGCAGAGATCACATCCATGCATATTTCATGCATATCTTTAGCATTTCCTACGCATATCTCATATTCTAGTGCATATCTCATATTCTAGTGCATATCCATAACATATTTTCGAGTACCATCCATTCCATTCTGCATTTTTAAAATATCCATGCATATCTTTTAGGTCATCTTTTCTTCATTGCCAAAAATAATAAAAAAAAAGAGACAAAAAATTATGCTCATTATTTCATCATGATTTTCGAAAATTATATAGATGCAATACTCATTATTTTCGAAAATATATATGCATCACTCTTTTTTTTTTTTGGAAAATTCATGCATTGCATATAAAAAACATGCATAAAATTTCCAAAAAAAAAAAATCACTTGCCACGTCATTTTTCATGTCATCTTGCCATGTCATTATGCCATGTGTTCATCCATTGCCATGCCATTCATTATATTTTTGAAATTGCATACACACATGCATCATCATTTCTTTTCTTTTTTTTGGAAAATTACATAGGATCATTCGTCCATTTATTTTCAAAAATCGTGCATTGCATATCATATTTTGCTATGTCGCATGTTCATGTCATTAGCATATCATGTTAGTTTGAATTCTTTGTCTTGCATGCCACATAAATATCATGGCATTTTGGCATGTTTTAAATTCGACCTTGAATTTGCCAGTGTTGCATATCTTCGCATATCATCCCTGTCATTTATATAGTTTCACGTCGTTGCATCTACCTCATTCATGCATTGCATTATAAAAAAGAAAGCCTCAAAAAAGAGAAACGCATCATTCGAGCTTCAAATTGATTCAATTCGAGTCATCGATTTAGGACATTCTATTTGGAATTAAGGTACCGAAAGGGCATTAATTTTAATTAACTTGTGTAACCAAATCCTCGAATCCACAATCTTTGATTTGTAGAAGTAAAATGGTTCTCCCGCTATTTTACTTACGTTTCTAAACAACCTATCAAAAATGATTAGCGGCGACTCCAAATTCTAAGTCATTCTAATTAATTTAAGTTACGATTTATTAGGGTTTGGAGAGTTCGTATTAGGTTAGTTATAAAAATTAGCCTGATAATCCATTAGCCTAAAGACCAACCTAATTTTTTGGTTGCGATAAATGTGTCCTGCAAAAGAGAGGAAAAATAATCATAAAATAAGACAAACATGGTCTGAATTAGTGCAATATGAACAAGAAAGTCATCACCGAGAATTTGTTCGGATGCGATGAGATGTTGAACTACCATCGTGTCTAATTTGCTTCAAGGACACCGAGAGAAGAAAGGTTGTAGGTCAGCATCGTATCAGCAAAACATGCAACCTTAGATCACGCCATGGCGTTGGACTTGTATTTGGCATGATGGTTGGTCATCATTTGGCGAGGCTCGGAGCGTCGAAACAGATCGCCTTCTGTGACATTCCGAATTCTAACCCTCTCGAGGCTATTGAATGAAAGGATATCGATCAGTGTAATTCAGTTGTAACTCACTCGGAGTTGGTCACTCCCGAGTTAACTGACCAAAAGGGAAATATTGATACGGAGTCAGATACATGGACCTAGGGAATTTGAATGAGAAATGACACTTTGATCATAAGAATTGTCGATGGAATATCTGGGGCCGGTAGAGATCGATCTAAGGACGATCATGGAATGTCTTACTAGCGTTATACGTTGGGACGCCGGTGATTCAACTTAACCAATGTGTAATTTGTGAGAATTTCATAAATCGGATTTCAATGATCAAGATCGAAAGAACGAGTGATAAACCCTCGCAATTACATGACAATCAAAATCGCAACGGCTTCAGAAAAATCCCAAGGTCGATACGCGTAGTGCCTACAAGAGTCGCATGTCAGTTTGAGATAAATTGAAATTATAGTCGACGAGAGTTCGACATGAAATTGAACCTCGAGATTTGGGTATTGGACATTGAGGAATTCCAATAATTGAATTGAATTGAACGTCGCCTCATCGATGGTGGTTTATACTGGAAAAATGGATTCTTAGATGAAAAGTGTCAAATGACCATTTTGCCCATCGACCATTGGCTTGGCCTTAAGAAGTTTATAAGGTCATTTTGGTCATTTTTCCTCCTCTATATGATATCAAAAATGAGATAAAAATGAGTCAAAGAGAGTCAAAGTCAATGAAGCAACCAATAGAAGGTTGCCAAGTGTCAAGTAATGAGAATGCCAAGTATTAATTGCTCACTATTTAGTAAATTCTCGCAAATGTATTATTAGAGTGGAATAGAATCTCTCTCCTCAAATTTGGTAGACCACCATCTCCCACCATCTTTTTCTTCCTTATTTTTCTCTTGGCCGAATGGGTTCCTCGCGGATAGGGAAAAACTGGCTCACTGTTTCGGCCATAACATTGTCGTTCGACTTCGAATTGAGGTAAAACAACTCCATCTTAAAGATTATCTTCTTGCCGTTCGAGGAAGGTATTATAAGCTTAATTTGGCTCAGCTGTTTGTCCTATAAGTCTGTTTGAGTGGGTAAAGGTTAAAATTTGACTCGGTTTTGGAGAGGCTGCGTTTTTGGGAGATTCCGGATTACAAATGACCTCAAATTTTCGGTAAGCTCTTCTAAACTCATAGTATAAGAGTTTAGAAAGTTGAAATTAAGGTTTTATATGATTTTTCATGGGTGTACATGCTAGTTTGTGGAAGTTTATACCGTAAATTCTGATCGTTTGAGGATCGTGGAGGAACCAGGCTGTTCAAAGGCCTTGAGATCTTATTTTTCTTCCAAATCTTCGGTGAGCTCTCTTAACATGTGGATTAAGGTTCTAGTAAGTTTATTTTCTGAAGAATTGAGGCTTGAGGTTGAGATATGGCTTGATTACGCTAATTGAACCAAAATCGATTCTATTTTGTGGGAGCACCTACTCTGGCCGGTTCTATTGGGGACTAATTAAGGGGTATATTGACTTCAAATTAACTCATAATATCCCTTAGGACGTTGTGTGAGGTGTTAATGGGGAGTATACGAAGTGGATTGGGATTTAGAAGTGATTTAAAGGCTATTTGAAGCATGAAACTCTAAGTTATATTTTGCCTTGCATGTGGCCTCATGAACCGAATGAATTGAGGACTCGTGGGAGCGTTGTCATGTGTTTAATTGATTAATAAGGCGTCTTGAGTTGCCAATTGAATGGCTATTGAGGGATTGGTTTAATGGAAGTGAGAATTCAATAGCTTTTAATCCGAAATTGATGAACTTTTCTAGGTTGATGAGTGATTCTTGGTTATTCGCATACTTGTGGACTTTAGAAGAATCAATTGGTGTGGAGTTTTGCTAATCAATCGAGGTAAGTATTTCCTAAACCCTTACTTGAACATTCGGACACTACTGAATAGAGTGGCTGAGTGATTTGGTTTTTTGGTGAAGCTTATGGCCTGATTGCTTGACTGAGTATTGAATTCCATGACTTGAATAGCATAGCATGATAATTGAACTGTGATATGCCTTGATGACATTTTTGGCTATTGAGCCCTCGGTTGTTTAGTTGGTTGTGATGCCTACGTAATATATATGGCTATAGTGTCAATGCTATATGAATGGGCTATATTGTCCTAGCAATCATTGGCATGTGGCTTCGGATATTGCGTGGGCTGTGAGTCACTGAGATGACAATTGGATGTGAGCTCCAGAAGTACTGATTGGCCTGTAACCCCAATAGTACCAATAGACTAAAAGTCTTGATGCTGAAAATACCGATTGGCTTGTGACCCCAGTGATATTAAATGGTGGTGAGCTCGAAAGATATTGGGGATATCAATTGGCCTGTGGCCCCAGTGGTATCCAATGGTGGTGATCTTAAATAAAATGAGAACGTTGATTGGCCTGTGGCCCTAATGGCATCGAATAGCCTGCGAGCCTTGAAAGTACCGAATGGCCTATGGCCCCAGTGGTACGAAGACATTAATTGGCCTGTTGCCCCAGTGATGTCAGTTAGCAGGAGTGCCAGAGAAGTACGAAAGTGGAGGTGGAAGTTGCGATAATTGAGTATCAAATTATATGTTGCTTGTGTAGGGTGTTTGAGACCCTGAAGTTGAATGTGATTAATTATGTTACTTGACCATGCTAGCTTTGTTAATTTGCTTGACTTGATGTTAGTTTCATAGTCTGGGAGGACTGGTGTTCAGGTCTAGGTTTAGGTTTCATTTATTGAGATTTATATCTCACCCCAGTGGGGGCTTAACTTTTTCAGGTCTCAAGCGAAAGAAACCCGAACTTGCCAAGAATTAACATTCGAGGAAATAGTTGATCAACCATATTTAAGACGTTGGGTGATTTTAGATATTGTATATTATTTGATGGATTAGTTTTGATCATTGGAACGAATTGAGGTGTATTTTATAGATTGAGAAGTGTACTATTTATTTGTCTTAAGTCGTCTTGATTTTATTTGTGTACGGAGTAGTTTCTTGCTTCTGCATGTATACGATTTAAGAACATAAGGGCTAAAGGACCCTGAATGGCAAAGATTGATTACCGCCTGGTGGGATGCTCACATGCTTGTTGGGTTCGGGCCGTGACATCTCCATTTAAGTAGTATCAGAGCAAGGTTAGCTCGATTCAATGTGATTGAGGTTTGGAGTGATAAGGATCGATAACTTGAGGACAATTAGGTAGTGAGATCTTTAGGATTAAACATGGATTGCTGAATCTTGAGGACTATAGGCTTGAACTTGTGAGGTATTCTAATGGTGCTGATGTCGATTTAATGGATGATCTTAAGTGATTTCACAAGAAAATGAGTAGATATTGAAGAGTCATAAGCCTGGATTTGAAATTGCTAAAGAATAGCTTATGAATGAAGGGTCAATTGGAGTATATGATTGTGATCATGGCTTGTCGATGATCAAACTTGGGGAATATGAGTTATAAAGAGGCGACTGGTATTAGTGTATTCAGGCTTGAATTGTGTTTTATCTTGGTGATTTTAGTTGTCGATTGTTAATGACAACCTTGGATGCTATGAGATGAGATGCATCCAAGGAAGCGAATAAGGAATATTTGGATTAAAGACCAGTTGTGATCGAGTGCATGTGGATTTAATTTGAATAGCGATTGGACTTGAGGTATATAGTTGAATATAGGCAGTTAATCTGTGAGATAAAATGGTCATTGGTAGAACCAAAGGTTTTCTATAATTAAGGCTTCTGTGGAAACGATTGTGGTATGGCAGGTAGTGAGAACGACCATGCTATGCATGTGTTTGTGGCATTGAAAGAAAAGTTGAGGAGGGTGCATGCATGAGCTTATCATGGCTGGATTTAATAAACTGTCGCTTGGTAGAGAACAAGTTGATGGGATACCTATAAATCGTAATGAAGCATGGTATGGGACGTGTGGAATGGGGCTTTCTCTATAGATGTATGACTTGGGACAACCTGCAATGGCCAGGTCCGATGAGGGCGAGGAGTAATCTTCGGGACAGAGAGGTCCGGACAAGGAGCGGCTCCTGACAGGCTTCTAAGATGGCAAGAGGCAAGAATGACCCAAGTCATAACTTGAAAGGGAAAGTCTAGGTATCGAGTTGAGTCTAATTGTGGTTAAGCCATGTATAGCACGGGATGGATTCCCCAGTGAATGTTTGAAAGTGGCATTGCATGTGAAACGACGCCTGTGAGTGGCATGGTTAAAAGCTTTGCGCTTGGCAATGGATGCCGTTTGAAAAAGAAAAGTAATGTTGTGGTTGGTCTGTTAGGTGTGTTTTATGATTGGCATCATGTGATTGGCTTGGCCAAGGTCTAACTGAGAGATTAGATGGCATATGGGGTTTATAGCCATTGAATTGATGCATGTTGAGAATGAGATAGCCTGTCGTGTTTGTGACAAAGTGGCAGATGCCTCTAGGCTTAAAGTGTGAGCTATTGACTCAGCGAATTGCTATCTTGATACTTATTTGACAGTTGCCTAGTTGAGGCTTGCCTAGTGATGGCTATTAATTAAGAAGTTGCCTCATAGAGGCTAGCTTGTTATGTAGTTGCTGCTTAATGATGATTTGAGATCCTTGAATAATTGGCAATTAGATGAGAATTGCCTAAGAACCATTATAGAGTTGTTTGTGAACCAGTGGATGGTTGATGGTGAAAGATAATGAGAGAAGCAGCTTGAGACTGTCGGACTTGAGTAGATGACTTAAGTCTTTGATTTCTGGAGGGAATTATAGTGGTTCAAGTGGCATGAGAGCCTAATAAGGTTGAACGACCAAGGTACAGTCGCTAGAGGAGTACTTGGCTCGAATATGCAAGATATGGGAAGATCCAAGAATTGAAATGGATCATGAAAATTGTGTAAAGATGAGCAATTGGAATATGAGTATGAGAAGAGTGTATGGCTAGATTTGTTAATCGTGCGAAACCCAAGTGTAATAAGGGGTCGTAAGAGTTTTGAATGGAAATGAGAAAAACTGAGAGGTAGGCAAGCTCAAGGAGGAGCTGTCATGATTGCCTAAGTCACTATGGTGGCAGATGCTAGTACCGATGAGTTAAAGTGATGAAAGTCACAAGCAAGGTGACTTTGAGATTACTCATTTTCAAAACGGGAACGTGAAAAAGAACCACGAGAGTTTTGAAAAGCTTGGGAAGCTATGAATAAGGTTGAGATTGACTGAGTTAGGTAGAGGGATGAGATTTGAAATTGTCTCCCTCTGGATTGGGGATTTTGGTAAGGAAACCTTAGAGGTTTTGGGTACACTGATGAAAGAAAGTGACCCTGGTAGTTCTAGCCTTAAGAGGCTGTTGATAATTGGTAAAAAGTCACTAAAGGAAGGGTTTCCTCAAATACATGATATCTACCTAAACTACCTCTATTAAGTTGTTCGACAAAAAGTGTCCATCTGGGATTGCTTGAGAGCAAAGGTTGTTTGGATCCTGACAATTTTGCAAGGATCATAGGATGATCGACCAATGTGAGACAGAGTTCTCAAGGTTGCCTAAGTACATTAAGAGTGGTCAAGGACCCTTGAATAAGATAAGTAAATCCCTGAGTGGATTGAAATTTGAAAGCCTTATGGCTAATTGATGTTCCTAATTTTGAGGAATTGTAATGAATTTTAATAAGAAGAGTGAATAATTGGAGGAAATACGAGTGAAAAGAACGTCACTTGTGGAACACGGAAAGTGTCTCCAAGGAATGGTTGATCACCCGGGCGTAAAACCCAGTGAGGAAAATGGGTAGTCCGTCTCTTTTGTTATGAAAGGAGTTGAGGAAAATCAGCATGCTAGTTTGCCTGGAATTAATGATTCCCTAGGATTGGTTGATTGAACTGGAACCATGAGAAATGAAATCATGAGCTGTTGTCCTCTAAAGGTTAGGGCGTTGTTCTTAAAGGACGATTGGACCATGAGATGGTCGTTGAGGGAAGATAAAGTGAATGGACTTTATAGTCCTGGCTGTTTGTAATTCTAATGAATGGTTAAGTAAGCGAAAAGAGCGCTTAGAGAGTAATTACAAAGTGACTTAAGGAGTCGAATTAAGTATTCGATATGTAAATTAGTAGAGACCAAGGAAGAACGAACCTGGTCAATTGATGTGATTGAGATATGGGAAGGAGAATGTCAAAGCATTGTGGCATTTGAATCCTAGAGTAAAGGTATCGCCGTTGGCGCAAACTCTAAGATTGACGTCCTATAGAATGGGAAGGACAAGGTAAATTCGAAATAAAAGAATGTCACGAAAGTGTATAATTTCTTTCTTAGGGTAAGAGACCCTAGTGTAAATGGAAGAAAAAGTTTGAATTGTCTTGGTATTGTGGTTGAGACTCTGGACTGAGAAAAAAGACGTAGAATTTAAATGATTCCTGAAAGTGAAATCCGAGAGACTGTCTTGTAGACAATGTTGAATTACAGGATAATGTCGACGTTCAGTTGAACGGACGGAATTGGGATAAAGTCGCGTTGACTGGTTATGAAAACCAGCGGTTAAGATAAGAGTGCCTCTTCAAGGAAGAGTGACAAAAATGAACAAAATGTTGTGTGGTTCTAGAGGAGACCCACGGCAACAAAGGGCCATGGAATGATTCGACACCTGGTAAAAAGAAGTTGATGATAGTCGAATTAAGTGCCCAAGGAATGATTGAGTTGGTTATTACCTTCTTGAGAGACGATGATTGGACTCATTTAAGGAGTCATGAGAATCATGAACAGTTTTTTAGAGTGTTCTACAGATTCTAAGGAAATGTCTGTTGCATGCTAAATGTGAAGAATGCGAGTTGTGGACCTGATGAAGTAAGATTTACGCATTGGAATAAGTGATAAAGCCTTTGAGGATTAAACTAAGTGATGAATCGACTAGAGTCGATGCGAGTTGCTGGAAGATAAAATTTCTTGAGATTGGTGACTTGTTACAAACGGAACGTGGGAAGATTCCCCACAAGAGCTATTTCATTGATGAAGTGAACTAAGGATGATGCGTAACATGAATAGATGAGCGAACGTGAAAATAGTTTTCGAGGACTTGAGTTAAGCTAATGACTATGTTGTTTATGGCGTTTCTGATTGGAAATTGAAAAGCCTATGAAGGTTGTAATGATGCGACGCGGAATGGAACTTGAGGCATAGCGAGGCAATCGGAAGTGGACATTGCATATACATTGTAATGATAGGGCCATATGAGTTGGAATGCAAGATTGGAGTTAGTCTGTGAGTGTCCCTCGCAACAAAGTTGGGAAATATTATTGGATGAAAGAATGTTTCAAGGCTATATCTACCACAAGAGTATAATGTAGCAGTTTCCAGAGAAGAATTAAACAAGAGGCAACGCTGATATATGAAGTTGCTTGTGGACATGAAAGCGTTGCTTAGATAAAGAAAGACCTCGAAATTATGTGAACTATAAGAGATTGAGAGCATGGACTGTCTAAAGGAAATTGGTGGAAATGCACGTGGAACGAAGAGGCCACCCAAATGTTGTTACAGCGATAACCATATCGCTAAGGAAGGGTGGAATAACCGGCGGATGCTTTTTAAGAATTGAGCATTGTTTAATTGGCGATGGAGGGACAGATCTTCCCTCAAGAAATAAGATATTCAACTTCTAAACTAGAAGTACGCCGTGTAGCTAGTTTGACGATCACCTGAAATATCAAGCCTGAAGGATAGAAAGGAATCGAGATATTGCCATAATCGGATCCTGATATCTAATGGGTTATGGGGATGAATAGAACATGGAAAATTAAGGTGTTACTTGGGAAGGCACGAAGGTGTACTGAGATTGCCTTAATATTATTGGTGATATAGATTGAAGGTTGAATTAATCTAACGTGTGGTCGAGCATTAAACATGCCGACAAGAGAGAGACATATGACCTTGAAGGTTGATGGATTACTACGATCGTTGGAGATCTTCGAATGAAGTCGAAAGTGAACTACTAAAGGGGTAACCATGAGCTTGATTAAGGAGTCAAAAAAGTTATGACACGATTTGGTTGAGAAAGGGCAAGTTGACAAAGCCTTGAATCTCTGATGGTACAAGAAATCATTTGAAAGGAGTGATATGTCAAATGGCATGAGTGCCAAAAAGCATATGATTGCGATGGTTTAATAAGGAATGGACTTATTTTGAAGAATAAGAATGCAATGAGGCGTCTATACCCCATGAGATTGGATAATTGAAAAGTGGCAAATTTCGAGGATGAAATTTCTTTAAGGAGGGCAGAATTGTGACATTTCGAATTCCGACCCTCTCGAGGCTATTGAATGGAAGGATATCGATCGGTGTAATTCAGTAATTCAATTATAACTCGCTCGGAGTTGGTCACTCCCGAGTTAGCTGACCAAAAGGGAAATACTAACGCGGAGTCAAGTACGTGGACCTAGGGAATTTGAATGAGAAATGACACTTTGACTATAAGGATTGTCGAGGGAATATCTTGGGCCGGCAGAGATCAATCTAAGGATGATCATGAAATGTCTTGCTAGCGTTATACATTGGAACGCAGGTGATTTCGCTTAACCAATGTGTAATTTGCTAGAATTTCCTAAATAGGATTCCAATGATCAGGATCGAAGGAACGAGCGATAAACCCTCGCAATTACATGACAATCAAAGTCGTCACGGCTTGAGAAAAATCCCAAGATCGATACGCGTAGCGCCTGCAAGAGTTGCCCGTTAGGTTGAGATAAATTGAAATTACAGTCGACGAGAGTTCGACATGAAATTAAACCTTGAGATTTGGGTATTAGACATTGAGGAATTCCAATATTTGAATTGAATTGGACGTTATCTCATTGAGGGTGGTTTATACAGGAAAAATGGATTCTCAGACGAAAAGTGCCAAATGACCATTTTACCCCTCGACCTTTGGCCTTGCCTTAAGAAGTTTATAAGGTCATTTTGATCATTTCCCTTCCTCTATATGCTGCCAAAAATGGGATGAACATGAGTAAAAAAGAGTCAAAATCGATAAAGTAACGAATGGAAGGTTGCCAAGTGTCAAGTAATGAGAAGGCCAAGCATTAATTGTTCATTAATTACCCATCTTGTCTCATTGACTAAAAATGTATTATTGGAGTGGAATAGACTCTCTCTCCTCAAATTTGGCCAGCCACCATCTCCCACCATCTTCTTCTTCCTTATTTTTCTCTCGGCCGAATGGGTTCCTCGCGGACAGGGGAAAACTGGCTTACTATTTTGGCCATAACTTTGTCTTCCGACTTCAAATTGAGGTAAAACACCGTCATCTTAAATATTATCATCTTGCCATTCTACAAAGGTATTATAAGCTTAATTTAGCTTAGCCGATTCTCTCATAGGTCTGTTTGAGTGAGCAAATGTCAAAATCTGACTCGGTTTTGGAGAAGCTGCGTTTTTTGGAGCTTCCGGACTCCAAATGACCTCATTTATTCGGTGAGCTCTTCTAAACTCATAGTATAAGAGTTTAAAAAGTTGAAATTAAGGTTTTATATGATTTTTGATGGGTGTACATGACTGGTTTGTGAAAGTTTATACTGTGCAAATTTTGACCATTTGAGGATCGTGGAGGAACCGGGATGTTCAAAGGCTTTGAGGTGTTATTTTGCTCCCAAATCATCGGTGAGCTCCCTTAACATGTGAATTAAGGTTCTCGCAAGTTTATTTTCTAAATAATTGAGGCTTAAGATTGAGATATGGCTTCATTAGGCTAATTGAATCAAAACCGATCCTGTTTTATGGGAGCACCTATTCTGACCGATTCAGTGGGGACTAATTAAGGGGTATTTTGACTTTAAATTGACTCATAATATCCCTTAGGACGTTGCGTGAAGTGTTAATGGGAAGTATGCGAAGTGAATTGGGATTTAGAAGTGATTTAAAGGCTATTTAGAGCATGAAACTCTAAGTTATACCTTGCCTGGCATGTGGCCTCATGAACCAAATGAATTGAGGACTCATGGGAGCGTTGGCATGTGTTCAATTAATCAATAAGGCGTATTGAGTTGCCAATTAAATGGCTATTGACGGATTGGTTTAATGGAAGTAAGAATTCAATAGCTTTTAATCCAAACTTGGTGAACTTTTCTAGGTTGACGAGTGATTCTTGATTAGTCGCATACTTGTGGACTTGAGAAGAATCAATTGGTGGGGAGTTTTGCTAATCAATCGAGGTAAGTGTTTCCTAAACCCTTACTTGAACATTAGGACACTAATGGATAGAGTAGCTGAGTGATTTGGTTTCTTGGTGAAGCTCATGGCTTGAATTGCTCGATTGAGTATTAAATTCCATGACTTGAATGGCATAGCATGATAATTGAACTGTGATATATCTTGATGACATATTTGGCTATTGAGCCTTTGGTTATTTAAT
The DNA here is from genome assembly GCA_028455895.1 of Rhodomyrtus tomentosa. NCBI lineage: Eukaryota > Viridiplantae > Streptophyta > Magnoliopsida > Myrtales > Myrtaceae > Rhodomyrtus > Rhodomyrtus tomentosa. The sequence goes on along the minus strand of JAPCWY010000003.1, from coordinate 36,778,893 downwards.
TGGCTGTGATGCCTACGTGATATATATGGCCATAGTGCTAATGCTATATGAATGGGCTATATTGTCCTAGTGATCGTTGGTCTGTGGCCCCGGAGATCGCGTGGGCTGTAAGTCACTGAGATGACAATTGGCTGTGAGCCCCAAAAGTACCGATTGGCCTGTGGCCCCATTGGTATCAATAGACTAAAAGTCTTGATGATGAAAATATCGATTGGCCTGTAACCCCAGTGGTATTGAATGGTGGTGAGCTCGAAAGATATTGAGGATACCGATTGGCATGTGGCCCCAGCGGTATCGAATGGTGGTGATCTTCAATAAAATGAGAATGTCGATTGGCCTGTGTCCCCAGTGACATCGAATGGCCGCAAGCCTTAAAAGTGTTGATTGGCCTGTGGCCTAAGTAGTACGAAGACATCGATTGGCCTGTGTGGCCTGTGGCCCCAGTGATGTCAGTTGGCAGGAGTGCCAGGGAAGTACAAAAGTAGAGGTGGAAGTTGTGATAATTGAGTATCGAATTATACTTTGCTTGTGCAGGGAGCTTGAGACCTTGAAATTGAATGTGATTAATTGTGTTACTTGACTATGGTAGCTTTGTTGATTTGCCTGACTTGGTGTTAGTTTTATAGTCTAGGGAGACTGGTGTTCAAGTCTAGGTTTAGGTTTCACTTATTGAGATTTATATCTCACTCCAGTGGGGGCTTAACTTTTTCAAGTCCCTAGCGAAAAAACCCCGAACTTGCCAAGTATTGTCATTTGAGGAATTAGTTGATCAACTGTATTTAAGACGTTGGGTGATTTTAGAGATTGTATATTATTTGGTGGATTAGTTTTGATCATTGGAATGAATTGAGGTGTATTTTATAGATTGAGAAGTGTACTATTTATTTTTGTCTTAAGTCGTCTTGATTTTATTTGTGTACGGAATAGTTTCTTGCTTCCGCATGTATACGATTTAAGAACATAAGGGTCGAAGGATCCTGGATGGCAAAGATTGATTACGGCCTGGTGGGATGCTCACATGCTCGTCGGGTTCGGGCCGTGACACCTTCGATATGTGAAGCTTGAAATGGTGGCCTCGTCTCGGCACATGCAGGTTTGCGGCTGGACTTCTTACCATAGCAGGGATGCTCGTAACGTTAGACTGTCCATAGTGCGAGACAAACGAATAATAAGGGAGGTGTTGACCCAAGTATTCATCTTTGTCTAGTGGACAGCTCTCCTTTGGTGGCCTTGACTGGTTTTGATTATTTGACAGACTGTTCCCGAAACTCCTTGTGCGCGTATTGTCTCGTTGGTCTCTAGCGCGTGTGGTGGTACGACACAACGAAATCTCCGCCTAGCTTCGACTGATCGCAAGATCTTCGTTTTCTCAATTCCTCAGTGCTTTCTCTCGTATTTTTTTGGCTCTACAACAAACATGAAGACCACCTCCAGAATTGTGTCTTCCAGCGTCAGCCCCTAGAAGTGGAGACCATCAATCATGGTGGACGTTCCCCCGCAAGTCTTCAATGGAGTGCCCCCTCATGTGCTCCCAGAGTGGTCTCCAAAGAATGGCCGTATATTGCAATCAATTGGACTCGTATTACGATAAATGGCCCCCACAAAACCCTACGACTAAGTCTCGTATTTATAGAGTATCGCCCGACTTGATGAACGATAACGGAATATTCTTTGAATATTTGATAGGGTAATATTATCTGAATATTTTCTCAAAATAAATGCAGATTTTTTCTTCCTCTACAAACAAAATATGAATTTGTCAACTATATCCCCTTTAAAATTCGGCCAAATGAAGTAATGATGAGAGAAATGGCTGAAAATAGCCTCTTTTGATTATGAGCCCTATTGGGTTCTAGATAATTAATGGATAATTAACTAGAAGCTTTACTCATGGGCTGGTTTGAATGATTTGAGCCTGAGTTAAGGTTCAAACCCATTAAAATGTTCGGCACACACGTCTTGGCCTAAGTCAATTTTCGGCATAGCCTTCTGTAATCCCAATTGAAAATCCTATATTGAATCTGGTCCAGCCGTTTGTTAATTAAAACTTAATTGACTCACCTCTAGCCTTAATGAAATGATATGCGCTTGACTGAGAATAAATATGCAATGCATGAAAATTTATTTTTTTAGGATAATTATTATTAACTCTCATTTTGTGAAATAAATGAATAATTTTTTAAAAATCAAAATTTAGATGTCAATAGCACTATGTGGTCGAGTGAGTTGAAACTTTAGAAGCACATAAAGATGATAAATCACAAACTCTTATTTGTTTCAACAATTGAAATTTGCCCATGACTGTCGGTCTTCCCGACATTTGTGCATGGCCGTTTTAAACTGTTTTATTTCATGTCCTAAAGTAATTGCACAGTTATACTGGAGATTCTTTTGCTGCCAGTTAGGATATTGAACTAATGATTTAGTGATGAGCACCTAGAAAGAGAAGATGTTTTACTGTTTAGATGAGCTTAAGAGCTCAAATTGATGAACTTGATATATAGTAACACTGACTGTCATCTGAGGCGGACAAATGAAAGTTGTTTGTAAAAATCTTAATGAGGCAGCAATTATCTTTTTCGAGGATCCGCATCTATTGTGAAGTTTCTTTCTTAAATGGGGTATCTATGTGCAGTTCAAGCTCGATGAAGAATTTATAGAACATTTTAACTTTGATGTAGATCTTTTGTCACGGATGGGGAACCTTCAATGTTTGGCAAAACATCTCAAGGTGGTGGAGATCATCGGTTTTGGTAATACTTTTGGGTCGAAATATTTGCTTCCCCTGAGTAAGTTTCTTCTTGTCGATGCACTTGTGCTGGAGAAGATGATTATCAAGGCTGATTATGCACAATGTGGACAAAAACTTGTTGGAGCTTCTGATATTTCCACGCTACTTGGTGTGAGCCAAGGTTGTCAAGATCGAGATACTAATTAGGATCGGGAGGGGGTGGTAGGATCGTAAATCGTGGGATCGACACGGATCGTAAGCTACTACTAATATACTACCTAAATTAAAAAATTATATTTCAACATATATATGCATATAAAAAATTATATGCCAACTCATAACAACTTCAAATTCAAAAGACATAAGTCATAAGATATGTTTTTTTACAACACATAATAAAACCATAACACCAAATTAAAATAAAAGAGTTCAACTCTAATTTAAAACAATTGAGTCAAGTCATAATCATAATTTTGCATAGGGTCTTCTTCCTCCCCTCCAACAAGTTCATTCTCTTCTTCCTCTCCTCCAACAAGTTCATTTTCAGAATTTTGAGTGTCCAACTTCAAATCATGATCAACTATCGGTTCAACCAAATCTTCTTCATTTTGAGCATCTAATTCAAAGTTGTCCCCATCATCCAAATCTTCTTCTTCATGTTCATCTTCAACAATCCAATCATCATCTGAAGGAATATCATCAAATTTAAATTCAGTAGTGTTTCTAGTTTTTGTCTTGCCCAATCTCGAGTTGACCATCACAAAGACAACATCATTCATTATCTTTTGTTTCAACCGGTTTCTTCTCTTTGTGTGGACCTAAACAAATACAAAGCAATCAATATATAGCTCATGTTTTTGAAATGAAATAAAATTCATATTTCATATTCTTGAAAGTTGAAATTATACCATCTCAAAGGCACTCCAGTTTCGCTCACACCCAGAGGAACTGCATGTCAAGCTCAACACACGAATAGCAAAGTTTTGGAGCTTTGGATGTTCCTCCCCATAAGAATCCCATCATGCTGCTGGAGTTTTGACATTAATTCTAGTCTTGGCTACTATAGAACCAAAAAAATTCTTTTGAGTCTTAAAATCTTCAGGTTGCCCATCAATCTTAGAAATTTCATCTACATTCTTCCCTGTCATTCCTTCTATACAATCATATAGTCCACGTTTTACTTCATAATCAGCTTTAAATGAAGGACTGCAATGAAATTGGGGGTGAAGGTAGGTAATAGTCTGCAGCATGCAAAGGCCTATGGAGTTTTACTTGTCCCATCTTTCATCAAGGACATCCCATACAGATTGATAACTAATGAATGAAAAAAATTAAATTAGTTTTGAAGCAAAGAGTCCGAAAGAAAGACTGCTAATTTTCAATTAAAAATAAACTTGATAACTTACTATTTTTTGACACTATCGAAGGCATGAACAATTTTCTCTTTAGCCCAATCCATTTCCTCATATGTGAATCTCATGGCTGGTTTCTCATCTGAATCAACCAAACGAAGCACTTTCATCAAAGGATAAGCGCCCTTCAAGCAAATGACAATGTTTTTCAAGAACCCCTTGTCCATAATCACATCGTCAATAAGTTTTCCTTCCCTTGAATTTGCAAACCGGCTAGACTTCCATTCATCAGAATTGAACATTCTTATCAATGCAAGTTTATTGTCATGGAGGCATCCCAAAGTTAAGTAAGATGTGACAAAGCGAGTCATGCCGGGTCTCACCAAATCTTTACCTTTGGTGAAGCTTTGCAAAATAGAAATAAGAGAAGTCCTTGAATAAATATATGTTGTAATTTTTTTCGCCTTTGGAATTGTTTCATGATGAACCGGTATCTTCTTCTCCAAATCCTCCAACATCAAGTCAATGCAATGAGCTGCACAAGGTGTCCAATACAACCCTTTTCTTTTTGCCATCAACATCTCTCCAACAGATTTGTAATTTGCCGCATTGTCTGTCGCGACTTGGGCAACATTTTATTCACCAACCTCCTCAACAACATTACCAATCATCTTAAAAATTTTGTCGGTTGTTTTAGTAATGCGAGATGCATCAATGGATTTAAGAAAAACACTTTCCATAGAGCTGTTCACTAAGAAATTTATTATTGTCCTACTTCTTTTGTCAGTCCACCCATAAGTCATTATTGTGCATTCTGTTTTCTTCCATTTAGCCCTATGTTCTTCAATAGTCTCCATTGTCAAATTATAATGTTGCTTCAAATATTTGACTCTAATCTCATGGTAGGAGGTGGCTTAAAACCCAATCCGTGTCTTGAAATAGATCCACGCATCTTATGAAATTCATCACTCTTTACCACAATGAATGGTATGGCAAGAAGGCGTTAAGAGACAGACCCTCGTGGCCCAACCCTAGACACTCTAAGATAGATAAAAGAAGCACATCATTACATGCTTCCCCTCTCAAACTCTTCTTTAAAATTTTGTTCATGGTTGTTTGACTAGTTCCCCTTTTCTTGAAAATACTAGTTGAGCTCTTACTATAAGTACCAATATCATCATCTTCATCCCCTTTCCTTTTTACACTTCCACTAGGCTCCTGTTCCTCTACATTAGTAATTGATTTCTTCAATAATTTTTCTTGCAATCCCATTACAATTTCCCATATTTCTTTTTTTACATCATCAGGCACAACACTACGTGCTCCAACATCCTTTTGGGTTCCCGCCAAATGATGCTTCAATCGGTAAACCCCTCCGGTCACTACCTTCTCATAATATTTGCATTGAATTTTTCTAGCATCTCCATCAATTGGAATGCCATGCTTCCATCCAATACCACTTCTATTTCCAGCAGCATTCTTGTACATTTTAGTTCCTCTACTCGAGGCCGAAAGAGCCTCAATATTGCTACTACCAATAGCACCACTTGAAGCACCACTTGAAGCACCACTTGAAGCCATATTTAAATGAAGGCAATCTTAGGACAAACCAAGCAACCAGCTACTGCCATTAGAAACTATCGCAACATTATGAACAGAAAAAAAAAATAGCACAAAACAAAACAAAGCACAAGGGAAGCAGAGCCACATTGGGGAAAAAAACAGAACGGAGGGAAAAAAACAACCAAAACAGCAGAAGCAGAGTGCAAGGAAAGGCGATGGGGTCTCACCTTGTTCGTTCTTGCAACTTCGACTTCTTCTTCACCACAAGATATGCGACTTCGACTTCTTCTTCTTCCTCGACTTCTTCGTCGACTTCTTTTGGCCGACTTCTTCTGACTTCTTCTTCTTCTTCTTCTTCTTCGACTTCTCCTTCTTCTTCGATTTGGACGCGATTGAGTGCGAGGCCGTCAGCGAGTTGCGGCTGGGGGTTTCGTATTGGAATTCGGGGTTTTTTTCAAAACCGGGTCATGGGACTCAATTCGTTTCTTTGGAATGGCAGGATCGGTAGGATCACACGATCCCACCGATTTCACGATCAAAATCGTCAATCCTATCAAGTTGAGTAGATTTGCGATTTTTGTAGCGATCTGACTCGCTGATTGCGAAAAAATTGTAGGATTGGACGATCCTACGATTTAAATCGCAATCTTCACAACCTTGGTGCGAGCCGAACTGCACTGAAGTGTAGAAGAGCTTCCGAAAATGCTGAAGTTATCTTCGATTATCCTTTGGAATTTGGTGTCCTTTAAGAAGCATATGAAGTTGATCCGGGTTTCTAAACTTGGATGAGCACTACACTGTTTCTCAGTAAAGTTGCATGAACTATATGTCAGTATTAGGTTTTTGACATGTACCTAATCTGCACTTCTTTCAAGGTTAATTTAGTTGTAAATATGAACCTTTTAAGGAAATAGGTTAATAGTAGTGTTTTTTTTTTTTTTTGATAACCGAGGTGTCCGCGCGGCCGGCGAGCTTGCGCTCAAACCAGCGGTGAAGCACGACTAGTCCTCGGGGGTAAACTGCAGGACCCCACCACCACAGTCCCCCAGGTACGACACTGGCACCAAGGAGTTTTGAACCCAGGACCTCTCGTGAAAGGAGCTGAGCGCAAACCATCTTGGCCACCAGCCGGTGGGTTAATAGTAGTGTTTTGGATTATGGACATATGAAAGAGGGTGTTTTCGTTAAGATATTTCTCAGTTTTGTCTTCTTCTTTTTTCAGGAAAAATAGAAAACTTGGGGGACATTATTTATCTGCACTTTGGGAAGATTAAGGAAACGGCCTGATTATTATGATATGCATTTTGGAAATATTCACGAATTTGGGCGTAACTTATTGGACATCATTATAATTTGATTTCAAGGACAAACTTGAAGTACTTATTGGTTGCCCAAAAGAAGAAGAACTTGACTTTTAACTTAACCCTTTTTTGTGGTCACATTTGATTCAGCTTTTTGGAAACCAAAACAAGGAGCGAGATCAAACCATGGCACCTGTTTCAATTTTAATTACACCATTAAGATTTGATATAGCTTGTCAATTTTGTAAGTTAATGAAATCAGCTACGAAGAGCGCTATAAAATAATCAAAGATTCTGTCGTTAGTTTTGGTTGGATTCCAAACATAATTTTGCTCAAAAATAGGGATCCTAAAGCCAAAATACATTTCTACACGGCATAGAACGTTCTTTTGTTATTTCATATTGCAAAGGTCTTCTTCACAGGAAACAAATTTATCGACAATCTTTTACACACTGAGGTTCGTATCCTATTTGTTCATTCTTCTGTCATTATTTGACCGATTTTGGAATGTATATTGCCAAAAAAACCTCAAAAAGAGTAAAGGATGTGAAGGAAAATGGAAGTCCTGGAATATGTCTGCTTTTCTTCTAGTTCTTTTCTAGGTTCACTCTAAGTAAAATTAGCAGCATACACAATGAAGGTGCTTGCATGCCAAAAACTCGGATCTTGCTTTTTGCGTTGTCTGTAATGGTTTCCTTTACAGCTTTCGATATATGCTCGTGTTCGCACAAATGACCTATCTGGATTGTTGTTACATAGATAGCTTCTTTTCCTCATGTCATTTTCGGGAAGGATGTAGTGGACTTACATAATGGTCTGAATTTTAACAGGATACTGCATCCCTCTCAGTTGCAATTGTGAAAAAGAAACTTCGTAGCAGGATCTTCTTGGGATGTGACAATCACCCTTTACCCAGGTAGGGAATGTTATTTCTGTGGATAGACAGGATGATATTCTACATGTTTGTTTATATGACGTTATCAGGAATACAATTGCCAAGGCATTTCTTAGATTTCATTTAATCTTACTAAATGTGTAGTTGCAGCCCTATGAACATCAATTTTTTTTTTTTTTAAATGCAGGTAGAAAGTGATGGACATTGTTGAAAAAAGTGGCAAATTTAGCAAAAAGCTTCAGGTTTTCACTTATAATTTCCCTTTGGACGTTTAAAATGGATAATTGGTTAGTTAGAATGAGCACTGAACATTTCTCAAAAGTTTAGGATTCGCAAGAATCATTCTGCAAGGACAGTGTCTGAAAAAGAAGAAAAGATGAGAATGATATGAATGAATCGTATAACCATCTAGGTTAGCATGCTCTCATATTTATAATAATAAAGAGAGTACATAATAATACAGTAGATATTCCCACGCATGATAATAAATAATAAAATAACTCATAACACCCTCCCTCAAGCTGAGGCATAGATATCGACCATGCCTAGCTTGTTACATATAAAGCGAACCCATTGCCCAGCTAAAGGTTTAGTGAACACATCTGCTAGCTAATCTCCAGTGCGAACGTGTAAGAGAGTGAGACTACCACGTGTAAGCTCTTGTCAAACAAAATGACAATCAATCTCGATATGCTTTGTTCTCTTATGAAAGACAGGATTTGAAGCAATGTGAATTGTTGAACTAATATCACATCACAGCGAAGTAGGACCATTCGATCCAAATCCAATCTCATTCGGAAGATCTATAGTCCACATAATCTCTACAGTTAACTGTAGCAATGACTCGATATTCTACTTCAATACTACTCCTTGTCACAATATCATATTTCTTACTCTTTCAGGAAACTAAATTACCACCAACATACAAAGCATATCCAGAGATAGACCGCCTATCAATAGGACAACCAGCCCAATCAGTATCAATATAACACTCCACGCGAGCATGATCATGAGCAGCAAAAACAATTCCCTTGCTAGAATTACCTCGAAGATATCATAAAATCCTCAAAACAGCAACCCAATGTGGTTGTCTAGGTGCTGACATAAACTGACTAACCACACTAACCGAATATGCAAGATCAGACCTAGTCATCGTAGTGGGATAGTTTAGTTTACCAACAACACGTTAGTATCTTTCAGGATGTTCAAACAAGTTACCTTGATCAGAAAGAAGCTTCAATCTCGGTTCCATAGGCGACTTTGTGGCCTGAGATTGTTGCATGTTGAATTCAGTTAAGATATCCATAACATACTTACGATGTGACAAAGAGATAATTTCTTTCTTTCGGGCCACCTCAATCCCAAGAAAGTATCTCAAATCATCGAGGTACTTCATCTCAAAGTGCGTATACAAATATCTTTTCAATTCAGCAATACCATGCTCGTCATCCCCTGTCAAGACAATATCATCTGATACACCCAGTAGTAGCATGTTGATAGAATATTGCATGATCCTTTTAAGACTGAAGCAAACTAAAACTCAAAACAATTGAGCTGAATTTATCAAACCATGCTTGTGACATTTTGATTTTTTATGTCATTTCAGGACTTATTAATGAGAACATATCTAACAATGTCTTTCAATCACATCTCGCTCGGATCTGATCAATCTCGAGTTGACTGACCAAAGGGGAAAGGCAAACGCGAGACAAGGTACATGGACCTAGGGAACTCAAATAGGACATGACACCTTGACCATAAGAATTATCGAGAGGACATTTAGAGTCATAAAAGGTCGATCTAAGAACGATTAAGGAATGCATTGTTAGCGTTATACGATTAGAGCGCGGGTGATGCCGCTTAACCAATGTATAATTTGCAAAATTTTCCTAAATCGAACAGTGAAGATCGAGACCGTTGAAACTAGCAATAGACCCTCGCAATTATATGACAACCAAAGTCGCCATGAATTGACGAGCCCTAAGTGTGATATGAATCACAGAGTCGATACGCGTAACGTCTGCAAAAGCCACCCGTCAGTTTGGGATAGGTTGGAATCACATCTAACAGAGAAATGATTCAGAGACGAGTCTCGAAATTAGAAAATGGAGAATCAAGAATTTCAACATTATAATTGGATTGACCGTCACCTTATCGAAGAAAATTGAAATCAGAAAAATGACGTTCCAAACGTCAAGGATAAAATTATCATTTTGCCTCTCAAGCCTTAACCTTGCCTTAATAATTGAATGAGGGCATTTTGGTCAATCACAATACCCTATGGACTGCCAAAAATCAAGAAAAATGAGGGCCATTGGATGAGCTATTGATTGACATATGGACAAGTGTCAATGGATGCTCAATTGGCATTAAATGTTCAACTTTTAACATACTATTCTACCAAGTTGATAAAGCCATTTTTGTATATATCTCTCTCTCTCACTCCCTCAGCCGAACACCACCTTCAATTTGCCATTCTTTTTCTTCTTCTTCTTCATACCGAGAGCAGCTTCTGCCCGACCAGCCCCTAACCATCGCTTCGCCGCCATCGACCGCCACTTTCGACCGCCACCTAAGCTCGAGCCGACCACCAGCACCTTCCTCATCCTCTTGCCGACAACCTTCAACTTGAATCACGGTATTTGACCTACTAAGGAGCTCCGATCGGCCATTCTTTCAAAAGTCGAAGGAAACCGTCACAACTGGAGGTAAGCTGCTCTTTAGACTCCGTAGGATCCCGAAACGTTTGAATCTTTCAACCAAATTTTGTGGACATCTAGGAGACATATAGATTGAAATATGATAAAAATTTTGGATGAATTTGATAGAGTTTTGACCCCAAATGGGTCTTGTGTTTGAAGGGCAAAAACTGACAGATTGAGGACTTGGAGGAACCGGCACCGTTTGTGGACCATTTGACGTCGCCTTAAACTCAAATTTTCGGTAAGGCTTTCCAATTCCTAGAACTATATGTTAGCAAGTATATTAGTGGATAGATTGAGGATTTAGGATAATTTAAGGGCTGATCAAGGGAGGTATACACAGAACCGAAAATGCCCTATTTCGGTTCTATGCAAATCGAATTGTTGGGGCTGTTGGGAGTTGAAATTGAGCTCGAATTTCATCGTTGAGAAGTATGAGGATGTCAAACTATACGTCAATGAGGTGTATGTTTAGTGAATTGACGAATTGGACGAGAAAATTGACGAATTAGATGAATTTCCTTAGGTTGCGCGACTGACTTGTTCTTGGACTATTAGAACCGAACTATTGGTGTGCTTGCAAGGAGATTTTTGTTGAATTAAGCTTGAGGTAAGGGGTTTCTAAACCTTAGCCAGGAGGATTGGACTCGATTGCATGAATTGGGTGTGAATTAGGTTGGTTCTCATGAATTATGGTGTGATTGTCCATTGTGCATCCTCGAGAGGTGTAGATGGCTTGAATGCTTGTTGAATGCTTGTGTCATGAATTGATTACCACATTTGAGTGTTGAATTTAATTGTCTCGCATGCCATAGATGTGTTGCTCGTTGCATGAGTTTGCACTTGACCATGAGGTTATGAATTGAAATGAGTATTTGGCGTGTCTGAAAAACTTGTGACACCTGAGGCGTTGAGACGTGGGGTTGTGTGGAATTGTACCCTAATGCGTTGAGACGCGGGGTTGAAATGGCCAAAGTCTTGATACGTTGAGACGTGGGATGAAATTTGATATGTGTCGACACAGGCATGGAATGAAATTGAAAACCTGATGCGTTTACGCGGGTTTGTCAATAATATGGTATGAGGTGTAATTACGCGAACCGAGCCTGAAGCGTATTAAACACGGGTGTGAAACAATGGAGGCTTGGAAGGGTGGAAGGTGTGACCTGTTTTGACTATGCGTGTTTAATCTGAATTATGAAAACCAATGTCATGAATGCGTGTTTGACGCTAGTTTGTATCTATATGTTATTTCATTATTGCTAAATGCTTCATGTGTTTGCTTGTGCATTTCGTCTATGATAGTATTCACCTGAGTGTACGGTCAGCTTAACCTAGGGTTAGGATCTGTCTTACTGAGATGTAAATCTCACCTCGTTGCGGGACCACTTTTCCAGATCCTAGACAGTGAAGATGTTGCCAATCAGACTAGGTGACCCAAAGGAGATGTTTGTGTATTTTGAGGAGTTTCTGGACGAACAGGGAACCGTGTAAGTTAGAAAGTGTACTGTAGTCTGGGTCGATGAGGATGGAAAGAGCTAGAAGCCTCATAGGTTCGAGACTTGGTTTCGGAGGGTAAGGGATGTTACTATTGGACCACTGAAGCATACCGAGATACCCCGTGGGGTAATCCCTAGTTGGTGTCATCCCGCTCGGGATTCTATGAAGGTGGAGGGGTCAGCAGTTAGTTCGAGGAACATTCCCGAGAGGACCTCAACCTTCGAAGACACCGACGAGGTCATTGAGATTGAAGCTACCAAGGACGACCTAGTGGAGCAGTCAGCTGACAAGATGATGGAGGATATAGTGGAGGTTTGCTTGGAGACTTTCTCGGAGTATGAGTCTACAGAGGACAACGAAGAGACTGACAGAGCTAGCAGTTTGACCTAGGGGTTTCCTGCCTTACTTAGTAGTCTTTTGATGATAATTCTCATTGGTCCGTAATCTTCTGGGGAATTTAAATCTTTGTTGTCTTTTGGTGGAGCCCTGATTTCCCCGACCTGTTAGCAGGGTTAGTTTACCTGCTCTTTTGTATGAACTCGCGATGATGTATATTGATATTCTCGTTACCCAAGTTCTCTTGTTATTGTACGAAGGAGTTTGTATGTCATCGCTTTCGCATGCTTTCGATCATTCGCATTTCTTGATCTATTGAATCTTGGGATGCTTGAGAGTTTACTCTTGCAAGGGGTCGAGCGCTCGTGCCTAGGGCGCAGGGCGTAACAATGCTCGAGGAGACTGCTTCAAACCATACAAAGAGCGACGAAGCTTACAAACTTTCCCTCCCTGAGTAGCCAACCCTAGGGGCTGCTCCATATAAACATCCTCAGCAAGATCACTATGAAGTAAAGCATTCTTGATATCCAACTAATGGAGAGACCAAGAATGTACAGCTGCAAGGGATAAGAAAAGGCGAATAGAGGTCATTTTTGTAACCGGAGAAAATGTCTCAAAATAATCAAGATCATGAGTTTAAGCATAACCCTCAGCAACCAACATAGCTTTCAGGCGAACAACAGTTTCATTAGGATTGACCTTCACGGTAAATACCCAGCAACAGCCAATAACCTAAGCACCAGAAGTAAGATTAACCAAGGGACAAGTCTGATTGTGTTAAAGGGCGCTTATTTCATCCTCCATGGCTAAACGCCAACTTACATGCTGAAGAGCCTCGGAAACAGAAGCAGGTAGAGAAATAACATCAATATTGGCCACAAAAGCCGGCAAACTTACTGATAAACCTTTGTAGGAATGTATATAAAGAGGATGATCCCTGCATGCATGGTAGCTCTTACGAAGTGCAACAGGTTGCTCGTTCATATCAATCTCAAATAGGTCAACAACAGAATAGACTATCTCATCAGGAGGATCCTCCACAGGAGAGACTAACATATAGGGAAAATTGTCAATGGGGGCATTGTTTAGTGAAGACTCTGGAGAGATAACTGGATGAAAGATGGTGGAGATTAAACAAGGACAGGGGTCAGAAGATGTGGATTCGGACAATTGTGGGATTAGATAAGATGAATTAGAGCCACATGCAGAAAAGAAAGGTTGAGACTCTATAAAGGTACCATGACGAGAGGTGAGCATTCTTCTTAAGGTAGGAGAATAGCAACGATAACCTTTTGACACTCGTGAGTAACCAAGAAAAACACATTTGAGTGCACGAAGATCTAGTTTTGATATGGTTGGATGATCATCATGGACAAAACAAGTACACCCAAACACCTTAGGAGAAATAGGAAAGGAACTGCATTCAGGAGAGGAGCCCATAAGGCATATTACCCCCAAGAGAAGAAAGAGGCATGCAATTAATGAAATAGCATGGTGTAAGGATAGCATCCCCCCAAAACTTCTATGGAACATGCATACGTATAAGAAGAACATGAGAAGTATCTATAAGATAGCGATTCTTCCAATCAGCAATACTACTCTGTTGAGGTGTGCGAGCACATGAAAAACGATAGTAAACACCATGAGAACAAAAAAATTGATGGAGATGATTCGACATATATTCCCCTCCACGATCAGATTGTAAAGCTTGGATATTATGATATAATTGAGTATAGACAGAAGAATAAAACTCACGAAACATAGAAAACAACTCATATCGTTATTTTATTAAGTAAACAAATGGCATCTTGTGAAATCATCAACAAAGAGAATATAGTAACAATAACCAAAGGCTGACACAATAGGACTAGGTCCCCACATATCAGAATGGACCAAGGCAAATGGAGCAGTTGCTCGTTGAGATACACTTAGTGGTAAAAAAACACGACTATGCTTTGCAAGCTGACGTGACTCACAATTTATTGTAGACACCGAACAAAAACGAGGAAACAATAACTGCAACATAAACAGGGAGGGATGTCCCAGACAATGGTGAATGTCTAAAACATCAGTCTCTTTTATTAGTGTAGTTGGAATGGAAGTACCATCCAGCTGGTAAATCCCACCATTGACGCTTCCCATACTGATAGTCTTCCGCGTCGAGAGATTCTGCAAAACATAATAATTAGGATAGAAATTAACGGAGTAATTCAAATCCCGTGTGATACAACCAAAAGATAACAATTTAAATGGCATGCCAGGAGTATATAAAATAGAAGATAAAGAGATCTCGTTGGAAGGTCGTGTAGCTCTGTGTCCCTGAACTGTCACGGATGATCTATTTGCAATAGTAATATGGCGTGACAAAGACAAAGACTTATATGCAATAAGAATATCTCTATTATCTGTCATGTGAGCACCTGCACTAGAATCAATAATCTAATCAGCGAAAGGAAGAGCTGCACATGCTGAGGTTGAGGGATAATTAGATGACAGTTGTAGTTTCACAACAGAGGCAGATGTAGTTCCACTCCTTGAGGTCTGAAACTCTAAGTAGCAAGTATACTCCTCTAGACTCATTGTGATAAATTTCTGGTCCATAGGCGCAATCTCATATGCAACATGAGCATGTGTGGTTCGTGAATCAGAAGTTACCTATAGAGCTTGTAACTTCCGGCAATAATTGTGAAGATGTACAACAGTACCACAGTAATTGCAAGTACGAGTCTCCAGACCACGACCGGCAATACCACTCTGACCTCCCCCTCAGTCACGACCTCACCCACCACGACCACCTCCTCTATTTATATATAGAGCAACAACTTGTTCACCAACTTTTGAAGAGGGAGATCTAACTTCCTCACGACTTTTGGTACGAAGAACATGATGATGAACTTCTCTTAGAGAAGATACTCGAGCATCTAAAAGAATTTGTGACCTAGCAGTATTAAACTGAGCTCCTAGTCCATTAAGATAGCAAGTAACCAAAAACTAATTTCGTTTTTCTTGAAAAATAGCCAGATTAGATGTAAACGGGACAAACCGATCAAACTCATCAGCAAATGATTTAAATTCCTCATAATATCCGTTCAGAGATCGACCAGCAGGAGCCGGCTGCAATAACCCACAAACGACATCATAGAGTCGCAAAAAATCATTCATAAAGGAGTATAAATTTGTCGAAGCATCCAATAACTCCTTAATAGTATCAACATTACTAACAACAGTTTGAATAAAAATATTCATAGCATTCAACAATTGATTATAAATACGACAATCAACAGTGTACCATTCATCATAAGTTGGGTCATCATCGCTCGGAGGAAGCTGGGTAAGATGATGAGATAGTCGTTGTCCGTGCAAATTCTTGAAGACATTTTTCTTCCAAAGTATATACATATACTATCTTATCAAACACGTTCGACGAGCTTAAATGAAGTAGATATAATGGTCGAAGCTTGTGATCGCATCACATCATATCCAGTTGCACCAGATCTATTCATGGCTAATCCAATCTTACGAGATTCAGTAGCATCAGCTATTTGAGTGTCTGTATTACTCATGACGAATACCTAATCTAGATATTAGATTAATCAAAAAATTACAAGCTCCACCGTTTCATGGATCCGATTAGATCTAATCAGACCTCGACATGTAAATCATATCCGAACCGCCTTCATGAATTAAAAAAATAATCTTTGATCAGATCGGAAGGAAGAAAATTGCCGACACAAAGAGAGGCCACATTAGTTTATGCTAGACTCTCGAGTCGTGGCCTAAAAATCTAGCTCGAGTAACCGGGTTGTGCCTGGGACATACCTGCCCAAGCTGGCCGAGAGCCCGAGCTGTGGCCGGCCAAGTTGGTCGAAAGCCCTGGCCGAGAGCTTGGGGACGTGGCCAGCCAAGCTAACCGAGAGAGCATATTTGAGAGAGAGACAGAGAGAATAGCAGCAAGTGCTAGATGGTGGTGGCGCTGATGGTGGGCGTTGGATAGGGTTTAATTTGGGATGGCTAGGGTTGGCTCTGATATCATGTCTGAAGAAGAAAAAAAGATGAAAATGATATGAATGAATCATCTAACCATCTAAGTTAGCATGCTCTCATATTTATAATAATAAAGATGGTACATAACAATACGGTGGGCATTCCCACACATGATAATAAATAATAAAATAACTCATAACAGATAGAAGTTCACTCACTCACCTTGTTGTTTCTGGAAATAATGATCAGCTGGGTAAGAAATTGAATAACTTAAAAACTCGGACATAGGCAGGATGGGAACTCAAGTACCAGCTTCTCTCAGTTTCTTGGAATAGTTGACTAAGTGCTGCACTGTGCGATGACGGGAATTGACTCACAGACACGGTGGGAGAAAAAATGTCTGCTCTTAGACTGAAGGCAATTTGATGACCAATTTAGTTCAATTCGTTACTCCTGCACGGTACTGTCAAGAAAATTTGTTTAATAAAAGGCTAATGGAGCACATGTTCATGTATACAAGTCCTTTTCATTTAAGGATCAGCTTGGCATCGCTTTGATTATGTGGAACTTTATGCTTTTTCCTTCTTTTTGGATCTAGTTGGAACTATACGCTTGCGAGTTGACAAAGCAGCTGAAATTTTATCTTAGTTCCTGGAGGACAAATGTCACTTTGGCTATACGAGGGGTAAGTCCGCTTCTGTTTCCCCCAAATCTGGCCATCCGGACACTTACAGGATCGTCCGGCCTCTAACGTGATGCTTAGTCTGAGAGCGCTCTCTATCGGAAGGAGAATCCATCTCCATTCATTCTTCAACCGGCTTAAGGGTCATTTTTGCGGAGGAGGGTCCCGAGTCAATTTCAAATGCAGCATGAAAAGGTGAACAGCCAATTGTTTCTTGAAATTCAATCGAAGATGCTGCAAATGGATGGCTCATCCTTGCAAAACTCGCTTCAAGATAAACTAACAGGGTCTGATCTTTTAGCTACAGAACGGTTTGTGCATTTGGTGTAGGAACCATGGCAAAGGCAAACCATGATGTTGCGAGCAAAGTCAAATGCAAAGGTTATCGAGACCCGTGATTTTTTTTTTTCCTTCTCCCCTCGTGCCGAGCATCAATATGCTTGCACATGTCTCTGCAAAAATAATCACGTGATTTGTGAGATTCTGAACTTTTCCAAGAAAAAAAAAATTTGTTTAAGCTCTTGATGTATTTTTTCAAGGGTAGTGTTAATAAATGTATAGGATGAGTTCGTTACGGATGTGGTTTAAATTGTTTATGCACTTTCGTAATTGAGAATAAATAGTAGAATAAATGAACTGCTAGTGGTCCCAATTCACCCAAAAGAAAAAGTAGCATTCTTTCGGACCCCATTAGCAGTAAATAGACTGAGATATCAAATTGTGGAATGGCTGGGCCTCTTGTTAAAATAATTAGGGTTAATACCATACTCCAAATTGGCACATTTGTAATAAATTTATCTAAAATTATTTTTTATCACAAAAAACTCCAAACTGATAAAATTGTGATAAATTTATCCAAATTTATTTTTTTGACAATAAAAAATTCTAAACTGGTACACTTGTGATATATTTATCCTAAATTAATTTTTTTGACCACGAAAAACTTCAAACTAGTATAATCATGACAAATTTTTCTTTCGTTAAATTGTGTTAATAGCACGAAAAATTTCAAATTAATACACATGTGATAAATATAGAGTAAAAATCCCAAACTATTATATCCGTCAATTGTCACGTATCATAAACGTAACACTTTAATGGTTAGATTTAATGAAAATTAACATAGGATAAATTTATCACAGTACCATCTTGGGTAAAATTGTCACAAGTGTACCAATTTAGGGTTTTTGTCATTAAAAAATAATTTAAGATAAATTTATCGCAATTATATTAGTTTGGGGTTTTCTGTGGTATTAACCAAAAGAATTAATAGTACTGAATTTATTATAAGCATGAGAGCCGATAATCAACAATAACATTGAGGAATTATCGAATTATACAATGAAGCTAAACTTGTCAAATCGCGTTTTTTACTAGAATTTTGAAAACACGATTTGGAAAGTAAGAAAAGGAATTTGACCCAAAAAAAAAAAGGGAAGAGAAAAGTGCACACAACTTTTTGTAACATCAGAACACTACTGACTTTGAAAAAGGGCAACAAAAAAAAACCATAAAGGGGGAAAAAGCAAAGGCATTTTGTGTCCGAATTTGCGGTTTGAATGGGACAAAATTATAATTTACACATCAAATTATAACTCGAACTCGAAGCAACAATTTGATGACTTTTACGATTTAATTATTGTACAATTACGACAGATTAAAAAGAGCTTCAAGTCTGTTGATGTTATTCTCAGACCATTTTATGAACCTAATGAAAACAATCTTTCTTGTATTTATTACGAATTTAGTTTTTTTTTCATGAGATTATTATTTATTTCTCTGTTGTTTAATTGTAAAGAGCGAGAGTTCGCTCTCTCCCTAACTAAAAAAATAGGAAAGAGCCGAGAGAGTCAAAATTTAAATTTGCTTTTTATTTTCAGTATTTAATGGACGTGACTTTTATAAAGGAAAAAAAAACAAAAATAAAGTTCCGAATTATCGCATCACGTAAATTTATTGTAGTCCTCCACTTCTGTTTTTAACATTGAAATCTTTTAATTTGTTTCTGTGATAAGATTGTTTATTTTGGTCACGCCTGCATAAAAGAATTAGAAATACGATAGGACAATTTTTCAAATTAGAATTTTTTTTAATTTTTTTTACCAAAATAGCATTTTTTTTAAATACCAAATTGGGTGCCGCTTGCCGTATGGGCCGTCGAGCAGCACCCAATCGGGCGATTGGGCCCCGCTCGACGGCCCATATGCGGGAGCGCCGGGCAGCCCCAATCGACGATCCATATGCCGAGCGAGGCGCCGGTAGCCCCAATTGGCAATGGGCCGCCGAGCGAGCCCACGAGGCACTCAGAAAATTGTCAATTTTTTTTTAATATTTATTTAATTTATAATTTTTATAAAAGTATCAATTGAATAATAAATTAAATTGGAATTACGTAAATAATTAGTATTTATAAAATAAAGATGCTGAGACATGGAAAACATGAGATTTCATTAACAACGACAATTAAATCTAGTGACGATGTCGTCCTTCAACATGACCTCCTACTCCACAATCAGGGTGTCTCTGATACTTGGGAGATCGAATGTGACATTCCGGATTCCGACCCTTCTCGAGGCTATTGACATGAAATGGGGTCGCGAAAGTGGAGATTGGACAATGAAGAATTTCGACGTTGAAAGGAATTGTACGTCCTCTCATCAAAGAACATTTATATCGAAAAAGTGAAATTTTGGACGAAAAGTGTGAAATTACCATTTTACCCCTAAAAATTTAACCTCGCCTTAAGAAGCGATCAAGGGCATTTTGGTCTTTTAATATTTTCCCCATGTGGTCGATTTAGTGAAGGCAAATGAGTAATTTTGGCTCTTGATATTATGAGTGATTGGACAAGTGTCAAAACAAGAGTGATTAGTATTAATTAAGTTCCTATTTCAACTACCATTCAACAAGTTTGACCAGTTGAAAATTATGAAATAAGCCTCTCTCTCTCTCTCTCTCTCTCTCTCTCTCTCTCTCTCTCTCTCTCTCCCCCCCCTCTTGACTTGCTCGGCCAAACTCCCATCTCTCTCTCTCTCTCCCTCTTCTCTTCTTCTTCTTCTTTGCTTTTGGCCGAGAGAGAACTCGCCCAACTAACTTGCTGCCATGATTCAATAGCTTCACTAATCCGGCCATAACTTTTTCGTCCGACATCAAATTGAGGTGAGTCCACCGCCATTAGAAAGCTTATTATTTTTTGGTTCTAAGGACATATTATGACTCAATTTGGCTCAGCCATTTTTCTCGTAGGTCTGTTTGAATGGGCAAAGGTCAAACTGATCAGTTTTGGAATCCGATTTAGGAGAGAGCCATCTTGCACCGGTTTCAAGGGTTCGGTTGGCTTTCATTTTTTGGTGAGACTCTTTCAATACCTAGTATAAGGGTTTGGTAGGCTAAGATTGAGAATTTTTTGGATTTAAGATAGGTTTTGGTGGCTACAATTGATTGGTTTTACAAGAACAGAATCTAATCCTGCTGCCGGTTTTGGAAACCGAACTATTTGAAGGCTCTTGCCGGTGTCGTCTTGCCTCGAAACTTCTGGCAAGACCCTTAGGGACATAAATTGATGTGTTGATGAGGTGGTTGCATGATTGGATTGAATTTAGAAGGAGTTTGATGGCTATTTTTGTGCAATCTCCTCTGGTACCACACTGCCCTGCACTAACCGAGCAAACTGAGCCTTTTGGAAGCTCGTGGGAGTGTTATCTTGCCTCAAAACTCTTGGTAAGACATCCTAGAAGGTAGTTTGATGTGTTGGCAAGGTAGTTATGTGATGGATTGAGGTTTGGAAGTGAATTGATGGTTGAATTGTTGGATTTTCCATAGGAGGTGTGCTGCCCTGCTTTGGCCGATTGAGAACCGAAGCTTGTGGTCAATTTTGAGTGGAAATTCTAGCTCAATTGAAGAGGTACGCAACCTCTAAATCTTTAAGAATACTAATGGAAGGGGTTTGAGTAGCGAATTGATGAATTTCTGGATCCAATATGCTTGAAATGTTCAAGTTCAAATGAGATTTATGCGGACCAAGTCATGTGAGCTTGCTTTGAGATAAATGTGTGATTTTTCGTATCTGAAATGACGATGTGAGTATTTGGTTGATAAGTGTGCTCGAGTGGTCGTGTGACATGAGGTTATTTGATCGCCTATTATGTGAAATCTATGCTTGAATTAGTAAGGGAATGTCTTACTTGACTGATTCCTTGATGTGCAAGATTATGTCGTACTTTATGTAATTCGGCCATGAGCGACTCTCATGGTAAAGGGCTAATGACTTGTTAAGTCGAGTCATATTCAATCATGAATTTGTTTAAAGATGAGGCCTATGTGCCGTGTATAATTCTTGAATGATGAGATATGGATTGTGAATCCTTGATAAATGAGAAGCATGATTTATGCAAGCGAGTCTTGACTGATTGAATAGGGCTTGACTGATTGAATAGGGCTATGAACCAATAGTATATCGAACGTTGATCGTCAGAGCGTGAGGTCAATTGGTAGTATGATGCGTATTGACGCGGGCTTGACCATTGCAATTGAATTTTTGACTAGCCTGATGCGTATTGACGCGGACTTGGCCATTGGATTGAATTTGTGACTAGCCTGATGCGTATTGACGCAGGTTTGGCCATTGAGATTGAGATTGTAATGAGTCTAATGCGTATTTAGGCGGGCAGATCCGTTGTAAAGAGAACTGTGATGAAATGAAGAATAAAACTTTGCATATTAAATTGATATGGTCATGATGTTATGATGCCTTGAAAACTACGTTTGATTATGCCATTCATGATGCTTTGTTGTGTAGCATTGAGTGCCTTATAATATTTCTTTGATGAGCTGTTGTATGCTGCTTTTAGAAGATGTCTAGAGGTACTAACGTCCTAGTCTAGGTTTAGGGCTAGCTTGCTGAGATTTATATCTCACCTCGTTGAGGATTAACATTTTTCAAGTCCTAGGCGATGGAAAATCAAGCTTGCCAAGGATTGGTATTCGAGAAAGTAGCTGGTCGAATGAGCCTAAAACCTTCTATGGCCTTAGGGATTGTATTTGGTTTTGTGGATTCGAATTGAGCCATTGGTATTTGAACGCTGTAACATCTGAAGCATATTATATAGATATGTAAAGTGTACCCTTTTTATGTCCTAAGTCATTTTATTTTTATTTATGATTAGAGTTGCTTCTCACTTTCATATGTATATTGATTATATGAGTTGTGGGCCGAAGAATCCTGGGAGACTATCGATAAAAAAAAAAGGCCCGGTGAGATGTTCGCGCGCTTGCCGGGCTCGGGGCCTAACATCGAAGCTCATATCAAGGAAGAGGAGAATGAGTAGATGATGAAGGCATATCTTGTGAAAATATGCCACGGCCAGACTGTGCATATCCTAATGTAGGAAGGCCTGAAGCGTAAGGAGGGGAATCCTCAAATGAAACCGGATGAGTATATGGAATTCGATGTTGTGGATAGTCAGGAGACGCAAAAGCAGATTCCTCTATAAATGGGGCGGCAAACTGCTCGAATCCTTCATCAAAATATGTCGTATGATACTCGATGGTGTGAGGGATGACATGACCAACTGGACGAACTCCCCCTAAATGACTGAACAGGCTCAGATGGGACATCCTCATCCGACTCATCAGGTCCCGCTGCAATCGGTGGTTGGGGTGGTGGCATGGCTGTTACTAGCCGCTTCTCCTCCTTTTTGGCATATAACAATGCCTCAAGTAGACTCTCCACGTAATCCAGATCCTCATGAGATTGATGTCCCTTCATTATATGCAGCTCGTGTTCGATGCAACCAGTCTAATAATGATATTAAAAAATTAACAAAAGTTATCAAATGCCAATAACTTATGTCATGAAAAAATAATTAATGAATTAAATTGAGAGTATTTGTACAAACAGTTGAACTCCTTGCAACTCCCGTTACAGAAATCCATTTCCGTGTATGTCTATAGAACCACTCCATATATCCTGAATGAAAGTGGAATGCCTCCGTTATAGGATCACCCCGGATGACACGTGCCTGACATCTACCCAAAAAATTGATGCAGATCTACCCAATCGTCTTGGGTGGCGTGTTATCAATATCATGGAAGACAGTATGATCCTCGAGATCTCTAGGTATTTTCTACTACAAACTATCTAGTGGCAGATGAGTGAGACCTTCTGTAATGCCCTCGTGGCCGGTTTTTCATTTTCAGGCCTTGTAGAGCCGGCCCAACTTCCCTTGGATAACTATCTTTCTTTTTTATTTCTATTTCCAACCAACCAATGCGGATCATGAAGCCCATCTTGTCTACCCATTAGATTTTCCACACATGCCCACTTCACACTTGACTTTAAAGCCACATGCAGCCTCAAGTTGTGAAAAGGAAAGACTCATTTACTGTTGTTCATAGACTCCCTTGGAGGTATCATTGTCATGAAGCTCTCCTCCTCCGCCGTTTAGCTCCTTTGACCATCCGGACTTTTGACGGCTTCTTGACAACCGGCAAACATGAGCTGGGCTTCGATTATGTCCAAGGCAATTGATTTCTAACTCATTTACTAGCTCTTCCAAAATGGGTCATGTCGGTGAGAGGAGCGATTGAGAGTCGCCAAATTTGATTGCAGCTAGAGTGTAATGTCTGAGAGTTGTGGTGATTCTCAATCGAAATGGTTCGTACGCATATTTAGTTGAGGCAACGGGTAAATCGAATTAGTAGTTGAATCGCCATAAAGGCGATACTGGGTGGTTTGGATGCGAAGGAGCCAAGGTGGAGGGGCGTAATCAACAGTGAACTTAGTGCATGTTACAGAATTCAGCTAGCTGGGACTTTTAAAGTGTCAAGGAAGGGAATTTTGGGTGACAGATTGTAGAAAGAGAGAAAAAAAAAGGAACCTTAAGACCAAGGGTGGGACAACTCAATCAGGAGGAAGGTACATTGGCTTTGGGTGACGATATTGCCCTACTGATCTTGTTGGAGTTATTCGGGTTTGGTTCTGAAGTTGGTGGAATTATGAGTTAAAAGGGGGTATGTTGGGCCATGTTTTGCGGTTGGGTGATAGGAATTTAGGTCACAAAGGAAATGCAGGGTAGAATTTAAGTCATTCTATGGTACTACCATGTTTGCTTTCTAGTAGTTGGTTGATTTCTAGACCTAGGACATGCTTTCTGGGATATCATTGTGAGAGATTATGACATAGTAAGGTCGAATGGACTGAGAGCTTTAGGGTAGTTTAATAAAATGTACTGTGGATAGGTGAATGATAAATTTGTTACTATAGAACCCAACAAAGGCAATATTTAAGACGTGCATTATTCATGAATCATGTGCATGAGCATGGTCTTGAATAACTTGAATCAGAGCTGATTTCGGTTCGTGGAATTGAGCTTGGTGCTCGAATTGATGTCCTATGGAGATATGGGAAGACCCTGTGGTGTGATTGGGTGGTCTTGTTGTGTGATCTGGGCTGGTCTCGGAGGCGGTATGAGACACATTGCAATTGCATGATTACTATCACGCCCCGCACTTCGGGCACGAGCGCGCGATACCCTACAAGCACAAACTCTCTCGAACGTCCCAGGATTCACATATATCGAGATACGCATAATATCAATAGCATGCGGAAGCGACAATATACAAACTCCTTCGTACGATAATAAAGGGGATCAGGGTAACGAGAACACCAATAATAAACATAACCTCCCACCATGTTCATACAAAAGCACTAGCAGGCTGCACCAGCTGGTCGGTAGGGGCCTTAGGTCAGTACAAAAGATGGTCATCATCATCTCCAAAAGAAACGGGGCATCGAAACCATCATCAAAAAACATCAACCCAAAAAATGGAAATCCCTAACTCGAGCTACTGGAGTCATCAGTCTTCTCAGCGTCCTCGGTAGGCTCGTACTCCAAGTAGGTCTCCAAGCGTACCTCTACTGTGTCCTCTATCGTCGTGTCTACTGACTCCTTCACCAGGTCATCCTCGAAGGCTTCGACCTCTATAACCTCGTCAGTGTTCTCCAAGGTCGGGGTCCTCTCAGGGATGTTTCTCGAGCCAGCTGCTGACCCCTCAACCTCCACAGAATCTTGAGCGGGATGACACCAGCTAGGAATTACCCCACGGGGTACCTCAGTGGGCTTCAGTGGTCCCGTAGTCACTTTCCCTACTTTCCTAAACCAAGCCTCGAACCTATGAGGCTTCCAACTCTTTGCACCCTCGTCAACCCAGACCACAGTACACTTCCTAACACATACGGTTCCCTGTCCATCCAGAAACTCCTCAAAATATGCCGATATTTCTTTCGGGTCACCAAATCTGATTGGCAACATGATCACGGCCTAGGATCTGAAAATGTGATCTCGCGACGGGGTGAGATTTACATCTCAATAAGACAGGTCCTAACCCTAGGTTAGGCTGGCCGCACACTCAGGTGAGTATAATCACAACAACAATGCACAAGCAATCACATGAGGCATTTCACAGTCATTAAATAACATACGTATACAAACGAGTGTCAAGCATGCAATCATGGCATCGTATCACATCAGTGGAATCAAGCACATATTATCAAGCCAGATCACACCTTCCACCCTTTTATGCCTCCATTTGATTCATGCCCGCGTCTAGAACGCCTCAGGCTCGGTCCACGTAAATACGTCTCAGACCATCTCATTGACAAACTCGTGTAAACGTATCAGGTTTTCAATTTCATTCCAGGCCTGTGTTGACACATCTCAAATTCCGTCCTGCATCTCAACGCATCAGGACATTGGCTATTTCAACCTGCGTCTCGTACGCCTCAAGGTACAGTTCAACTCAAACCCCACGCCTCAGTGCCTCAGGGTATCTATCCACGTAACCCCACGTCTCAACGCCTCAGGGTGTCACAAGTTCCTCAGACATGCCAAATGCTCATTTCAATTCAGACTCATGATCAAATGCAAACTCTTGTAATGAGTAATACATCAATGGCATACGAGACAATTAAATTCAACACTCAAATGTGTCAATCAATTCATGGCACAAGTATTGTCAAGCATTCAAGCCATCTATATCTCTCAAGAACGCACAATGGACAATCACACCATAAACTTCCAAGAACCAATCTAATTCATACTCAATTCACCCAATCGAGTCCAATCCTCCTAGCCAAGGTTTAGAAATTCTTACCTTATACTAAAACCAACACAAATCTTCTTCCAAGCGCTTCAATGGTTCGGTCCTAATGGTCCAGGAACAATTCAACCACGCAACCTAAGGAAATTCATCCAATCGTCAATTTTTCTTGTTCAATTCGTCAATTCACTAAACATACACCTCATTGACATATCGATTAACATCGTCATACTTCTCAACGATGAAATTGGAACTCAACTCCATCACCAACAGCCTCCCACAGATTCGGTATGCACAGAACTGAAACAGGGCATTTTTAATTTTGTGTATATCTCAACTAACCAGCCTTTAAACTAACTTAAATCCTCAATTTATCCACTAATCTACTTGCTAACATGTATTTCTAGGAGCTGGGAAGCCTCACCAAAAATTTTGGCTCAAGGCGACATCGGAAAGTCCTCGAACGGCGCCGGTTCCTCCAAGTCCTTAACCAGTCAGTTTTTGTCCTTCAAATACAAGACTCATTTGGGGTCAAAAATCCATCAAATTTATTCAAAATTATTACCACAACTCATTCTACAAGTCCTCTAGATGTCCACAAAATTTGGCCGAAAGATTCAAAGGATTCGGGGTCCTATGGAGTCTAAACAGTGGCTTACCTCCAGTTGCGACGATTTTCATCGACTTCCGGGAGAATGGCCAGTTGGAACTTCTTAGTGGGTCAAATGACTTGATTCCACTTAGAGGTTGTCAATAAGAGAATGGGGAAGGTGCTGATGGTCGGCTCGGCAGTTGGAAGTCACCGGGAGTGGCGGTCGACGGTGGCGAACAGGCGGGCAGAATCTGGTCGACTAGGGAGCTCTCGGCTGGGGAAGAAGAAGAAGAAAACAAGAAGAAGATGGTAAATAGAGATGGTGTTCGGCCAAATGGGGGAAGCAAGAGGGGATATACACCAAGTGAAGAGTCAACCAAGGTTGAATGGTAGGTTAAAAGTGCTTCCATCAATGTTAATGCTTAATCCTTTGACACTTGTCATCATGTCAATCAATATTTCATCCAACGGCTGCCAATTTCTCAAATTTTCAGTAGCTATAGTGGGGTATCAATGACCAAAATGCCCTCATCCAATTATTAAGGCAAGGTTAAGGCTTGAGGGGCAAAATGGTAATTTTACCCTCGATGTCCGGAACGTCGTTTTTCTAATTCCAATTTTCTTCGATAAGGCGACAGTTAATCCAATTATAATGTTGAAATTCTTGATTCTCCATTTTCTGATTTCGAAACTCGTTTCTGAACCAATCCTCTACTCAATGTGATTCCACCCTATACCGAACTGACGGACGGCTGTTGCAGACGTTACGCGTATCGACTCTGTGATTTATTTCACACTTAGGGCTCATCAATTCATGGCGACTCTGGTTGTCATGTAATTGCGAGGGTCTATTACTAGCTCCGACAGTCTCAATCGTCATCGTTCGATTTAGGAAAATTTTTCAAATTATACATTGATTAAGCGGTATCACCCGTGCTCTAATCGTATAATGCTAGCAATGCATTGCTTAATCGTTCTTAGATCAGCCTTTTATGGCTCTAAGTGTCCCCTCGACAATCCTTATGGTTAAAGTGCCATTTCTTATTTGAGTTCCCTAAGTCCACGTACCTTGTCTCGCGTTAGCCTTTCCCCTTTGGTTAGTTAACTCGAGATTGATCAGATCTGAGCGAGATACGACTGAAATACATCGTAAGATACATTCTCATTAATAAGTCTTGAAATAACAGGAAAAATCAAAATGTCACAACTCTTCCCCCTTACAAAAATTTCATCCTCGAAATTTACAATAAATCCGTTACTCAAATAAATGGGGGTATTGACGCCTCATCGTTTTCTCGTTTTCCCACGTAGCGCATTCGATTCCATGGTGCTCCCAAACAACTTTGATCAATGGAATCATCTTATTCATCAGAATCTGCTCCTTTCGATCTTTGATCCTGACTGGCTTTTCAACGTAGGATACCCTGTTATCTACTTCGATAACCTCGTAATCCAGTACGTGCGTCGGGTCCGGCTCATACTTTCGTAGCATTGGTACATGGAAGACGTTCTTCCCTTGGGACAAGTTAGGCGGCAAGGCAAGCCTGTAGGCTAAGGTCCCAATCCGTTCCAAAATCTCAAAAGGTCCTACGTACCTTGGACTCAGTTTTCCTTTATTTCCAAATCGAGATAATCCCCTCATCGGCGACACCTTAAGGAAAACATGATCGCCTACTTGAAACTCCAAAGGCTTGCGTCGTTTATCCGCATAACTCTTCTGACGACTTTGTGTCGTCTTCAGTCTATCCCGAATTGTTTTCACCACTTCTACTGATTGCTCTACCAATTCCGGGCCTGTAATGTTTCTTTCTCTAACTTCGTCCCAGCAATTCGGCGTCCTGCAAGCTCTTCCATAAAGTGCTTCAAAAGGTGCCATTCGAATACTCTGCTGATAGTTGTTGTTATACGAGAACTCTACCAAATGTAGTTGATCTTCCCATCCACCTTTAAATTTATCACATATGCTCGTAACATATCCTCGAGCGTCTGAATTGTCCTCTCCGACTGTCCGTCCTTCTGTGGATAGTATGCCGTACTAAATTGTAAACGAGTTCCCATGGCATCTTGAAGACTCTTCCAGAAGTTCGTTGTGAACTTGGGATCTCTGTACGACGTAATTGACACGGGCACTTCATGTAGCCTCACTATCTATCGCATGTACAATTCGGTACATTTATCCATCGCAAAGTCCTTTCGCACAAGAATGAAGTGTGCAGACTTGGTTAACCTGTCCACGACTACCCAAATAGAATCGTGGCCTCTCTGGCTCCTTGGTAGTCCCATTACAAAATTCATTATTACGTGCTCCCATTTCCATTCAAGAATCTCTAATGGCTGTAACAATTCACCAGGCTTACAATGTTATGTCTTCACCTGCTGGCATGTCAAGCACTTCGCTACATACTTCGCCACATCCACTTTCATCCCGTTCCACCAATAATGTTGACGCAAGTTCTGATACATTTTCGTGCTACTTGGGTGGATACTATAATTGCTTCAGTGGGCCTCTGATAAAATCCTTTCCCTAAGCTCTTCGTCTTTTGGTACGCATAAACGCCTCCGAAATTTCAAGATTTCATCCTCTAACACTTGGAACTCTAGTTTCCTCTTTGTCGTGTCTATTTTCAGGATTTTCTAAATTTTCGGGTCTGTCGATTGCAGGGCTTTTATTCTTTCCTAGACCTCAGGTTCTACTCTCAGTGTGGCCATCAAACTGGATAACTAACAGACTTCCAATCTAAACTCAGAATCCCTCGGGTTCTCAAATAACGACCACCCTTTTACCAATAGACAGGCAATACTCGATTTCCGACTGAGCACATCCGCGACTATGTTTGCCTTCCCAGGATGATATAATATGTCACAACATAGTCCTTAAGCAGCTCCATTCATCGACGCTGCCTCATGTTCAGCTCTTTCTGAGAAAATAGATACTTCAGGCTATGGTAGTCTTTATAAATTTGAAACTTCTCACCACACAAATAATGCCTCCATATCTTCAGATCAAAGATGATCGCTGCCAATTCCAAGTCATGGGTCGGGTAGTTCATCTCATGCGGTCTCAGTTGTCGGGACGCGTAAGCAACCACTCTTTCATGCTGCATTAGCACACAGCCTAGTCCCCTTAGCGAAGCATCGCTATATATCTCGTAACCTCTAGGTCCTAATGGAATCGTCAATATCGGTACGGTCGTTAACCGATGCTTGAGCTCTTGGAAACTCCTTTCACACTTATCCGTCCATTCGAACTTCGTCTCTTTCTTAGTCAATCTCGTCAGTGGAATGGCTATAGATGAAAACTTCTCCACAAAACGTTTGTAATATCCTGCCAATCCTAAGAAGCTTCGGGCTTCCGTGACCGTAGTAGGCCTAGGCCAATTCATAACGGCTTCGATCTTCGCAGGATCCACCGCAATTCCTTCTCTAGATACCACATGGCCAAGAAATGCTACTTTATTCAACCAAAACTCGCATTTGCTAAACTTAGCGTAAAGCGAGTGCTCCCTCAAGGTCTGCAAAACAATCATCAGATGCTCTTCGTATTCTTCGTTACTCCTTGAGTAAATCAGGATATCGTCGATAAAGACTATAACAAATCTATCTAAGAATTCCTTGAACACCCGATGCATCAAGTCCAAAAATGCGGCTGGAGCATTGGTCAGTCCAAAAGGTATCATGGTGAATTCGTAATGACCATACCTTGTCCTAAAAGCGGTCTTAGGTATGTCTTCCTTCTTAATTATCAATTGATGATACCTAGTCCTCAGGTCAATCTTAGAAACATCGCAGCTCCTAGCAACTAATCAAATAAGTCATCAATCCTCGTCATTGGGTACTTATTCTTTACAGTCACTTGATTCAATTGTCTATAGTCGATGCATAAACGTAAGGACCCATCCTTTTTCCTTACAAACAACATCGGCGCTCCTCACAGTGAAGCACTCGGTCGAATAAATCCTTTATCCAGTAATTCTTGCATTTGCACCTTTAACTCTTTCAATTCCGATGAAGACATTCTATAGGGTGCCTTCGAGATCGGCTCCGTTCTGAGAGCTAACTCAATCACGAATTCAATCTCTCGCTTTGGTGGCAACCCTAGCAACTCTTGGGGAAAAATGTCGGGAAACTCACGCACTACCGAAATATTTTCTAATTTAGGCTCCTCAGCAGTCATGTCCATAGCCGCGACTAAGTACGCCTGACATCCTTCAGCTATCAATTTTGTCGCTTCAAGTAATGAGACTAAAGGAATCAATGTTCCTCCTTGACTTCCCACAAATTCAAACTAGGGCGGCCTTCTGGATAGAAACGGATTATCCTACTATCACAATCAACTACTATTCCTATAATCACATCAAAGTCATACATGGGCAACACAGCCAAGTCTATACTCTCTTTACTACCACCAATTACGATTTTACAATCAGCACAGCCCAATGAAACCAACACATTATCTTTCAACGGGGTGGCAACATGCAGGATCACACTTAACGATTTTAACTTCATATCAACCAAATCAGCAAACCGAGCAGATTGAATTCGTGACACAAATAAACCGTACTTGTGACCACGCCTGGCATTTTTTTTGCTTCCCTGCGGGCCACGGCATAAACTATCCCCTAAGCTGGGGGCCGATTCTGATCAATTTGGAGAGTGGTAGTTGACGGTCCAGCCTGTGGTCGATGCCCTTGAGGTCTATTCACTTGGGCTTGGTTAGGGCAAGTCCTCATCTGATGGCCCATCTGACCACACTTGAAGCACGCTCCAGTCCTTGCGGGGCAAGGTCATTTACCATGCCTTTTGCCATAGAGGCGGCAGCTCCAATTCATTGGGTTCGGCAGCTTCACTATGTTCTTCCTTACTGGAGGGACGAAGCACCTATTGCCATCCATAAGTCTTTTGCCGGCCTAGCGGTTATCTCTGAATGAATTAAACCGCGATCCAGATGCGGCATTCCTCTCATTTAGGTCCCTCTCAGTCATCTGTCCCCGTTCATAGATATCCATATAAGTCCTCAGGTTTAGAGCTATCATATGGCTGCAAAGTTTAGGCCTCAATCCATCCCGAAATCTTCGCGCCTTCTCTAGGGGATCATCTACCAATCAGGGTGCATACCTCGACAATCTGGAGAACTTAGCTTCATATTGATCCACCATCAGGTGATTCTGACGCAACTGTAAGAACTCCACTTGTTTCCTTTCTCGGGATGTCTCCGAGAAATACTTGTCATTGAATGCCGTGGTAAAGGCATTCCAGGTCAAGGTCATTCCTTCTAGAAATACTCCATTCTTGGTGGCAGCCCACCAATCATTAGCGGTCCCTTCCAATTGATACACTGCCAGCAGTACCTTTTCCTCATCTATGTACCTCAGCACTCCAAAGTCTTTTTCTAGTTTCTCGATCCATCTCGGTGCTAGTTTGGGGTCTCCAGTCCCATCGAACTAGGTTGGGTTCAGCTCGATAAACTGCTCGACCAGTTGGCCCATCTGCCTGGCCATAACGACTTCCTCCTAGCCATTCCCTACCTCATTGCCCTGGTCATGATCGCCATTATTTCCATTGCCCCCATTATTGTCGTTATTAGTGTTGACTGCAGTTATTGCGGCTTCCACCGCTTGGGTTGTGGCAGCATCCCTATCTTGGGTCTGCCTGTTAATGAGGTCGCCAATCCTTTCGAGAGCCCTCAGTACTCCGTCCATTATCGGGTTTTCTGCCACAGATGGCCTCGAACTAGAGGCTCCACTCCTGGCTCTTCTAGGCAAATTACTTATTCTTGTATGCTTTCACTAAGCCTGAACCACCACAATTTCATCAAGGAGTTAGTAACTCATTCATCCAACCAATTCCAGAGCTCCTAAACTATGCCTTAACTGAAGCAGTCATAACACAACGACTTGCCACACAACTAATTCCAGAGGTACTTCACTAAACAGTCCATGGCCATTCCGTCCACTTCAACGATTCACCAAAACTAGCCATGCTCATCTACTTAGCAGACCAAAATCTAAATATGACTTTCAGCGCTAAGCATGGAACTTAATCCCCAAAAACAACCACAATCTTATTAGGACCAATGTCAATCACATGCGCCAAGTCATAAGCCATGCATCTCACACCTTATTCTAATAAGTCTCCTAATGCCACGCCCCAGACCCGGCGAGCGCGCGAACATCTCACCAGGTCGTTCCTTTATGAAAGTCTTCCAGGATCATTCAGCCCACAATACATATAATCCAATTTACAAGCGGAAGCTTCAGTCATCTCCACTCCATACAATAAAACAAATGACTAGGGACAAATAGTAGTGGTTTCATTTTACAATCGCAAAATAGAATACAATCCCTAAGTTCACAAAATATCTTGTACTCATTCACTTATTACTCCCAAGAATGCCAATTGTTGAACTTACTGATGCTCCATCGCCTGGAACCTGAAGAAAATGTTAATCCCCAATGGAGTGAGATTCACATATCAGAAAGGTGTGTCCTAACCCCAGGTTAGGCCTACCGTCCACTCAGGCAATCGTAAACCCCAAACATTCAAACTCGTCCAGACATATCAGGCAAATACAAATAGAGATGACAGCAAACAGATGGCAGGCATATAGCTATGGCATCATACACACTCAGATGATCATGCACTCTTGTCCTGCCACTTCACCACATCCGTCATTTTCAACCTGCCTCATTCTCATGCCCGCAATTAGATCGCATCAGGCCATCCTCATGCCCGCGATTAGATCACATCAAGCTATTCTCCACCCCGCGTCTCATACGCCTCAGGGTCTCGCCATGTCATGCTCATGCCATGATTCTCAATTCATTTCACATACAAAACACCAGGTGCAATTCAAGCACAATCCGAATACTCATGGAAAACAATTTAAGCACAAGCATTAGCACACATAAATCCCCTATAACAACTTACGATACACCAAGAACATTCACCTTGGAATCTCTCACCAATCAACCAATTTATCGCTCGACTCACCCAATCGAGTCCAATTTTCTTATCCTAAGTTTAGGATTTCCTTACCTTGAGTTTAATGCCACAAAAATTCTCTTCTTGAGCCTTCAAAGATTCGGCCCTCAATGGTCCAAGACCAATCTCACCGCACAACCTAGAAAATTTCAACCAATTCGTCAATTTCTATGTCCAATTCACCAATCCATGAAACACAAACCTCCATAATATAATCCTCATCATTTTAACATGCCTCAATCACCAATTTGAGGCTCAAAACCAACCATCATCAACCCCCATAGATTCAGTTTACACAGAACCGAACCAAGCTATTTTCAGTTCTGTGCATACCGAGGTTTTCCAGCCCTAAAAATACTCCAAATCCATCATTTAATCACTAACCTACTTTCTAACATGTATATCTAAGGGTCTAAGAGGCTCACCGAAGATTTGGGGCCGAATCGTCGCCGAAAACCCTTTGGAAGTCGCCGGTTTCCTCATGTCCTTAAACCGGCAGTTTCTGTCCAAAAATCACAAGACACATTTGGGGTCAAAACTCCATCAAATTCAACCCAAATTTTTACGACAGCTCATCCAACCTTAATACTATAAATATAGAAGACGTGACCGAAAATTTGGAGCAATTTGAAGTCCGAAGACCCCGGAACAGGTCTTTCCCCAAAACCGGTCAGAATCTGACCTCGCCTGACCTTTACCTACTCCAACAGACCTACAGGACAAAAAGCTAGGCTAAATGGAGCTTATAACATGTCCCTAGAACTACAAGACAATAATCTTTCAAATGGAAGTGGTTTTACCTCAATCCGATATCAGACAACAAAGATATGGCTGGAATGGTGAGACAGTCGGGACTGGTCGGCTGTAAGCTCTCGGATTCAAAATTGACCGCCTGACCTTTGCTCCTTCAAATGACTCTACGGGATAAACGGCTGGATGGATTTGGACCCATAATACCTTGTTAGAACGGCAAGACGATAAGCTTTCTATTTCAGGTGGTTTTATCTCAATCGACCATCGGACGAAAAAGTTATTGCCAGTTTAGTGAAGCAGTCGGTACAGGGCATCCGCTTGGCGATGAAGGAGAAGAAGAGGAAGAAGAAGATGAAATGGCAGATGGAGGAGATGATGATCGACAAGTGAGGGGGAGAGAGAGAGAGAGAGAGAGGTATATAAAATTTCAAAGGTCAACTTGTGCAGAATGGTAGGTAAAAAGTGTACACATCAACTCATGGCTCAATCTTTTGACACTTGTCCAAGGTGTCATTCAAAGTGCATCAAATGGCCATGGTTTTTCCACATTTTCGGCGGCCTTAGGTGGGGTTTAAGACCAAAATGCCCTTGTCCAATTATATAGGTAAGGCTAAGGCTTGATAGACAAAATGATAATTTTACCCCCGACGTCCGGAACGTCGTTTTTCTGGTTCCAATTTTCTTTGGTAAGGCAACAGCCAAGCCAATTGTTATGTTGGAATTCTTAATTCTCCATTCTCGAATTTCAATACTTGTTTTTGAATCCTTTCTCTATTCAATGTGATTTCAGCCTATCCCGAACCGACGGGCAGCTTTTGCAGATGTTACGCATATCGACCCTATGATTCATATCACAATTAGGGCTCGTCAATTCACGGTGACTTTGGTTGTCATGGAATTGTGAGGGTCTATCACTAGTTCCGATGACCTCGATCGTCACTGATCAATTTAGAAAAATTTTGCAAATTATATATTGGTTTAAGCGGCATCACCCGCGCCCCAATCATATAATGCTAGCAATGTATTCCTTAATCATCTTTAGATCGGCCTTTTATGACTCTAAATATCCCTTCGACAATTCTTGTAGTCATTGTCACGCCCCGAACCCAGCGAGCGCTGAAAGAAACATGCATGCGGAAGCGATGCCAACTCCTATTTACAATTACAGCAACACCTAAGGACTTAGAACACAAGGGTACACCTTTAATAAAGGTCAAATATACTTTTCTTTATTGCAAATCTAAATCCTCAATATCAGTACTATTCAATTCTAAGGTTACAAAAGAGAAGTCTTTATTTTTTTTTTCCTCTAGTGACCTCGTCTCTGCGCCAATCCATGGCAAGTCTGCACTTCTGTCGCCAAGAACCTGAAAAGTTAAGCCCTCACTAGGGTAAGATATAATCTCAGTAAGGTGGATCCTAACCCTAGGTTAGGCTGATCGTCCACTCAGGCAGTCATATACCCCAATAGTTCAACTCATTACATATCAGTCAATTCAAATATAGATAACTATGCAGAGGTGACAGGCATGCAAATATGGTATCATAACACACTTAGAGGTTCATACATGACTCGTCCTGCTACCTCGCCACAATCATCCTTTCCCCCTTGCCTCATTCTCATGCCCGTGATTAGATCGCATAAGGGTCGGTCCGCGTAAACGCATCAGACCGTCATCGACAACCCGCGTAAATGCATCAAGTTCCAATGATTCTCCAGGCTGGTACCGACGCCTCATATCTCCGTCCCGCGATTAAATCGCATCAGGACCGTGGCCATCGTAACCCTGCGATTAGATCGCATCAAGGCACCACTGGCAACCAGCGTAAATACATCAGGTTTCAATGATTCTCCAAGTCAATATCATCACCTCATTTCTCCGTCTCGCAAATAGTTCGCATCAGGACAATAGCCAATTCAACCCCGTGAATAGTTTGCATCAAGGCGCCACACAACCTCAACTCGACCCCGTGGTTACATCGCATCAGGGTATCCACCTCCTGCCCCGCGTCTTATACGCCTCAGGACCTTGCCATGTCATGTTCAAGCCATGCTCCTCAATTCCACTCACAGATAAAACAACAGGTGCAACTCATGCACAATTTGAATTCTCATGGCATGCAGGATGATCAATGACATTCGACATGGCATATAATTTAAACTCAAGCATTAACAAGCCTTCAAATCCTCCAAATCATTCAAGAACACATACCATAACCAACTACCTTGGAATTACTCAAGGACTAATTGATTCTTTTACCGACTCACCCAATTGAGTCTAATCTTCCTAGCATAAGGTTTGAAATTTCCTTACCTTGCGTTTGATTACACAAACTTCTTCTTGAATCCCCCCACAACTTTCGGGTCCAAGGGTCCAAGGGTCAATTCACAGCGCAACCTAGGAATTTTAACCGATTCGTCAATTTTCCATACTCAATTCCCCAATCCATGAACCCTAATCATCCATAACCTAACCTTCATCATCTAAACATGTCTTAAACATCAATTTGAGACTCAAAATCCAATGCCAACAGCCCTCATAGCCCCGGCCTTTCACAGAACCGAATCGGTTCTTCCCAGTTCTGTGCAAATCGGGCATAATCAGCCCTAAACCAACTCTAAATCCATCATTTAATCCTCATCCTACCTCTTAACATGTCTATATAAGGGTTCTTGAGGCTCACCGTTAGTTTGAGATCGATTGGTTGCCGGAAACTAGGCCAAAGTCGCCGAATTCTCCAAGGTCAGTACCGGCCGTTTTCTGTCCAAGATTTATAAGATCATTTCGAGGTCAATACTTCTTCAAATCACTCTCAACTTTTTACCACAGATTCATACACGTGTCTTCTAGATCTCCATAAAATTTAACCTCAAAAATTCAATAATTCGGCCTCCAAAAGGGTTAGAAACCGGACCTACCTCAGGCTAGAGCAAATTCCGTCGGCTCTCGGGAAAATACTTGGCCGGAGCTCCTTGGAGGTCCAATCACCGTACTTCCACTTTGAGGAGGTCGGCAAGATATAGGGCTACATTGGTATGGCCGGCCGGAGTCTAGGTGGTGGCCGGAAGAGGTCATCGACGGCAACGAACGAGAGGTCCAGAAGCTGTCTTCGGGCGAGCAGAAGAAGGAGGAACAAGAAGAGGAAATGGCGTGAGCTTGAGGGGTGTATGGCCGGTCAAGAGTGAAGAGAGAGAGTGGAAAAAGCTTATATTCAACTCTCATGATCAATGGTTTGAATGGTAGGTGTATAAAGTTGGACATGACCCTTCCTTGCTTGATCTTGTGACACTTTTCCTAAGTGTCAATCAACTTGATCCAATGGCCACCATCTCTTCTTATTTTCAACAGCTTATGGGGTAGGGATAAAGACCAAAATGTCCTTCTTCAATTGTTTGGGCAAGGTTTAAGCTCGAGGGGCAAAAGAATAATTTTAGCCCCGACGTTCAGAACGTCGTTTTCTCTTGTCTCAATAACCTTCGATAGGGCGACGACCAATCCGAATGTGATGTTGAAATTCTTGATTCCCCATTTTCAATTTTCAAGACTCGTTTTAGATTAATGAGTCTTAAAATGATTGGAAATCAGGATGTCACAGTCAAAGCGCCATTTCATATTTGAATTCCCTAGGTTCACGTACCCTGTCTCGCGTTAGCCTTTCCCTTTTGGTCAGTCGACTCGAGATTGATCAGATCCAAGCGAAATATGACTGAAATACATCGTTAGATACATTGTCATCAATGAGTCTTGAAATGACAAGAAAAATTAGAATGTCACAACTCTTCCCCCCTTATAAAATTTCGTCCTCGAAATTTACAACCTTCTAATCGTCTAGTTTTATAGGGTACCGGCGCCTCATCACTTCCTCACTTTACAAAGTAGTTCTTTTCATTACTTGACATTTCCATAATGTCTTTACCAGTAACAGTTTTTATCTTTCAGCACTCGTTTCCCTTTTTGTCCTTAATCTATGCTCACCTTTCTTTGTTCCCATTCGACATTCATAATATTTGTCGGTGATATACCCTCGAGCATTCAAATCACCTTTTCAAATTCCTTAACAAAAGGCTCTTCCAAAACGTCGTATTAAGCTCAAGATCTTTACCTATTTGCCATTACTAAACCGACGCAAAAATGCACTCTTTGGTGCCCATACCGTTTGGCGTATCACTTTCTCCAAACGTCCTTTCGTACCATTAAAAATTTAGGGGCTTCATCAACTTGTCCTCTATTATCCAAATTGAATCATAACCTTCTCGACTCCTTAAACAAGTTCATGATTACCTTCGGAGTAATTCACTCTCGATTCCGTCCTAAAATTTCAACGATCGTGGTAATCCATCAACCTTCAATGTCATGCCCCTTTCTTGTTGGCATGCCTAATGCTTGACCTCATGTTAGACTATTCCTACTTTCAGTCCATTCATCGATAGCATTGATGCAAGTCTTGACATACCTTTGTGCCATCCCAATAGATACCTTAGTTCTCCCTTTAAATTTCCGATGAGATCATTTCTTTAAGTTCCCCTTCAATGTGGGAATCATACTCTCATCCATGGGGCTTTAAGGTTGCTACTCTCAACTTCGAGATTTCTTTCCCAAGTATCCGAAATTCTGAATTTCTTCCCTGTTCTATCCATTTCCCTAACCCCTTAAATGTTAGGGTCTATTCATCGAAGCATCTTAATTCCTTTCTG
Organism: Rhodomyrtus tomentosa; assembly: GCA_028455895.1. Taxonomy (NCBI): domain Eukaryota; kingdom Viridiplantae; phylum Streptophyta; class Magnoliopsida; order Myrtales; family Myrtaceae; genus Rhodomyrtus; species Rhodomyrtus tomentosa. The sequence continues at coordinate 36,739,725 of JAPCWY010000003.1, read as the reverse complement.
ACTCCAAGCTTGATGCTTCAGGTAGTTATCAAACTAGTGAATTGACAACCTTCTAATTTAGGAGTTGAATCTCTTATTTCCTTAGACAAAGCCTATCCTTTATCCGTCAAATGCACGATGCTTAATTTTCACTTTTATGCATCCGCTACTTAAATCACCCTTTTCTACACGATATAGGATATTTCATCCTTTGTCCTCAAGCAATCTCCTTCATACACGTCATTCCTCATTCAATTTTTCTGGGCAACCACATATCTCAAATTCTTATGGTTTCTGTAAACTTGAAGCCTCTCCATACGAGTCGTATTTTCCAATTTCGTCATCTAAACATTTGCAAGCCAACTCCAACCATGCATTAGACATTCCAACTCATATAGCTTTTCTATCACGACGTATTCTCATAGCCCAATTCAGTTTGCCTTGCTACGCCTCAAATTTCCTTTCTGCGTCACGTCATTATAATTCACTCGACCCCTTTTTAATTCCAAATTGGAACACTATTGTCGACGTAGTCATCAACTTGACTTAAGTCCTCGAAAGCTTTTTTTGTAATCATTCATTCATGGAACTGCTTTTGTGGGAAATCTTCCCCTGATCCATCCATAACAATTCACTAATTCCAGGAAACTTTCAATTTCCGCAACTCACATCGATCTTAGTCGATTCATCACTTATTTCATTTCTCAAGGGCTCCACAGGGATTTCATTTCCCAGAAATTTCACTACTGAGGAATCGTCTCTCATCAGACCCACAACTCGTGCTTTTAACAATTAGCAGCACACAACTAGCATATCCTTAGAGTTCGTAGGATATTCTCGAAAGTTATTCAAGTTTCTCCTGACTCCTTAAATGAGTATATTCATCGTCTATAAAGACGGTAACAATCAATCAAATTATTCATTGGATACTTAATTTGACTTTTATCTATTTCTTTCTACTAGGTGTCGAATCTTCAAACTGTTCTTCATACTTTTCACTTGAGAGCTCAAACCTTGGCCCTCTACTCTCATGAGTCCCCACTTGAACTACACAACATTCTATTCATTTTTGTCACTCTTTTCTCATGGAGCATTAGTGCCTTGACCTCTTAGTTTCACAACCAGCTAATGCGACGTCATCTCAATTTCATCCATTCAACTGAATATCGACATCATCCTGGAATTCAATGTTGTTCGCAGGACAGCGTCTCGGACTTGACTTTAAAAAAAATCATTCAAGCTCGCGTCCTTCTCGTTAGTCCAGACGTTTCGTTTTAACACCAAGGCAATTGGCATTTTTTTTTCTTCCACATAAGGATCTCTTATCCTATGAAGGAAGCTATACACTTTAGTGGCATTCTTTTACTTTGAGTCCACCTTGTCCTTCCCGTTCCTTAGTGTGTCAATCTTGAAGGCTGCGCCAACAGTAGTAGCTCCACTTCAGGATTCAAATTTCACCTTGTCTAACACTCTTCTTTCAGTGACTTAGTCACCACAAGTAACAAAATTCCAAGGAGTCGGGGTTCCTCCTCGGTCTCACAAATTCCCGGGTCGAATACTCAATTCAACGATCTCGAGTCACTATGTAATTGTACTCTAAGCTCTCTTTTCGCTTACCCAACCATTCATTAAAATTACAAACAACCAGGACTATCAAGTCTATTAACTTTCATTTGCCTCAACGACCATCTCAAGGTCCAATCGCTCCTTAAGGACGACGCCCTACTTTTTAGGGGCGGTAACACACAATACTACTTCTAGTGGTCTCGATTCATCCTTAATCGATCCCATTTCGATCGACAAGGTCCGACAGACTGACACGTCAGTCCCTTTTATATTCCTCATATCAACAAGAAATGCATCACCATAAGCATTACGCCAAGGTAACGACCATTCCTTAAAGGCACATTCTATGTTTCATAATGAACATTTCTTTGCTCATATTTCATGAGCAGGAGTTTCTCTTATTCACATGCCTTCCGATCATTCACTTCTCTTACTGGATCTCATTAACATTCCTCAAAGTCAATAATAACCACTAGCCACAAGGCTTTCAGGTTCTAATCCATTCAGGGATTTACTTGTCTTATTCAATGGTCTTCGACCGCCTTTAATACACTTAGGGAACCTTGAGAACTCTGTCTCAAATCAATCGACCTTCCTCAGGTCCTTCAACATTATTAGGATCCAACAACTTTTGCTCTCAAGCAATCCTAAGAGGATACTTCCATTGAACATCTCAACGAAGGTAATCCAAACATATACCATGCCTTCAAGGAAAACTCTTCTCTTGGTGACACTTTATCAATCCTTAACAGCCTCTCAAGGCTAATAACTACCAGGGTCACCTTCTTTCTTTAGTACACCCAAAATCTCCAAGGTTTTCTCATGAAACCCTCAATTTATAAGAAGGCGGTTTCAAATTCCATCCCTTCATCAAACTCAGTCAATCTCAACTGTATACGTAGCTTCAAAAGCTTTTCAAAACTCTTATGGTTTCCTATCCACGTTTCTACGTTGGAAATGAGTAGTCTCAGGGTTACCTTTCTCATGACTTCCATCACTTAATTCCTCAGCACTAGTGGTCTCAGCAACTTGGGTAACAATGGCAGACCATTTTCGAGCTCGCGTACCCATAAAAATTTCTCATTTCTATTCAAGGTTCTCACGACCCATTCAATTCTTGGGTCCCATATGGTTCGCAAACTCGAGTCAATCGCTCTGCTGTTCACGTTCTGGTTACTCATATTTACTTAACTCTCATGATCCATCTCAGTTCTTGGATCTTTTCGTATCTCACATACACAAGCCAAATGCTACTCTAGCAACCATGCTTTGGTCCTTCAATCTTATCAGATTCTCATGTCACTTGCACCACTATGATTCCCTCCAGGAATCCAAGACTTATGTCATCTACTCAAGTCTTGCAGTCTTAGGCTGCTCATCTCATTATCTTTCATTATCAACCTTATAGTGGTTCCCAAACAACTCTCAACTAGTTGTCCATTACCCAAAGATTCCAAATTCTCATCAGTCAATGACTATTCAACAGGCCAGTCTCAACAAGCCAACTTCTCAATCTTTAGTCAATTACTAGGCAAGCCTTAACTAGGCCAAAACTCAACTAGGTTAACACCGAGCAAGTACTCAAGGTGGCAATTCAATGAGTCAATCGATCATGCTATAAGTCTAAGGCATCTGCCACTTTGTCACAAACAAGACATGCTTTCTCATTCTCAGCAGGCATTAGTTCAATGGGTATAAACTCTACATGTCGTGTACTCTCCTAGTTAGACCTTGGTCAAGCCAATCACATGATTACAAAAATGGCCAATAGGTCAATCATAAACATCACTTTTCCTTTCAAACGGCATCCACCGCCAAGCACAAACTTTTAATTATGTCAATCACAAGCATCATTTCACATGTCATGCCACTTTTGAACATCTTCTTCGAGGATCAATCTTGTGTCATACATCTCTTAACCACAATTGGACTCAACCTGATACCTAAACTTCCCCTTTCAAATTATGACTTGGGTCATTCCTGCCTCTTGCCATCTTAGAAGCCTGCCAGGAACCGCTCCTTGTCCGGACCTCTCTGTCCCGGCGATCACTCCTCGCCCTCATCAGACCTAGCCGTTGCAGGTTGTCTCAAGTCATACATCTACAAAGAAAGCCCCGTTCCACACGTCCCATACCATGCTTCATGACGGTTTATAGGTATCCTATCAACTTGTCCTATACCAAGCGACAGTTTATTAAGTCCAATAATGGTAAGCTCATGCACACACCCTCATCAACTTTCATTTCAAAGCCACAAACACATGCATAGCATGACTCTCCTCACCACTTGTCACATCAAAATCGCCTTCAAATCAATTCCTGAGTTCTAATTCCACCGATCAATTGTCTATATTCAACCATATACCTCTAGTGGAGTCGCTAACTAAATCAAATCCCTAAGCATTCGATCACAACTTGCCTTTAATTCAATGTACCTTGTATACACCTCACCTCATTCCATCCAAGGATGACAATAGCAATTGATAGCTAAACCATCAAGATATCACGCAATTCAAGCCTGAATCCACTAACATTAGTCGCCTCTTTATAACTCGTACTCCTCAAGTTGGGTCATTGACAAATCAAGATCACAATCATACACTTCAATTAACCCTTTATTCATAATTTATTCTCTAACAACCTCAAATCCAGGCTTATGACTCCTCAATTTCTATTCACTTCCTTGTGAGCCTTATTCATAAATCACTCAAGATCATCCCTTAAATCGGCACTAGGACCATTAGAATACTACACAAATTCAAACCTATAGTCCTCAAGATTCAGTAATCCATGCTTATCCCTCAAGGTCTCACATTGGATCAAACTGACCTTGCTCTGATACCACTTAAATGGGGATGTCACGCTCCGGACCCGGTGAGCGCGTGAACATCCCACCCAGCCGTTCCTTTATGAAAGTATTCCAGGATCTTTCAGCCCACAATACATATAATCCAATTTACAAGCGGAAGCTTCAATCATCTCCACTCCATACAATAAAATAAATTACTAGGGACAAATAGTAGTGGTTCCATTTTACAATCGCAAAATAGAATACAATCCCTAAGTTCACAAAATATATTGTACTCATTCACTTATTACTCCTAAGAATACCAATTGTTGAACTTACTGATGCTCCATCGCCTGAAACCTGAAGAAAATGTTAATCCCCAACGGGGTGAGATTCACATCTTAGTAAGGTGGGTCCTAACCCTAGGTTAGGCCGACCGTTCACTCAGGCGGTCACAAACCCCAAACATTCAAACTTGTCCAAACATATCAGGCAAATACAAATAGCGATGACAGCACATAGATGGCAGGCATACAGCTATGGCATCATACATACTCAGATGATCATGCACTCTCGTCTTGCCACTTCACCACATCCACCATTTTCAACCTGCCTCAATCTCATGCCCGCAATTAGATCGCATCAGGCTATTCTCATGCTCGCGATTAGATCGCATCAGGCTATTTTTCACCCCGCTTCTCATACGCCTCAGGGTCTCGTCATGTCATGCTCATGCCATGATTCTCAATTCATTTCACATACAAAACAACAGGTGCAATTCAAGCACAATCCGAATACTCATGACAAACAATTTAAGCACAAGCATTAGCACATATATATCCCCTATAACAACTTAGGATACACCAAGAACGTTCACCTTGGAATCTCTCACCAATCAACCAATTTATGGCTCGACTCACCCAATCGAGTCCAATCTTCCTATCCTAAGTTTAGGATTCCCTTACCTTAAGTTTGATGTCACAAAAATTCTCTTCTTGAGCCTTCAAAGATTCGGCCCTCAATGGTTCAAGACCAATCTCACCGCACAACCTAGAAAATTCCAACCAATCCGTCAATTTCCATATCCAATTCACCAATCCATGAACCACAAACCTCCATAACATAATCCTCATCATTTTAGCATGCCTCAATCACCAATTTGAGGCTCAAAACCAACCATCATCAGCCCCCACAGATTCGGTTTGCACAAAACCGAACCGGGTTATTTTCGATTCTGTGCATACCGAGGTTTTCCATCCCTAAAACTACTCCAAATCCACCATTTAATCACTAACCTACTTGCTAACATATATATCTAAGGGTATAAGAGGCTCACCAAATATTTGGGGCCAAGTCGTCGTCGAAAACCCATTAGAAGTCGCTGGTTTCCTCAAGTCCTTAAACCGGCAGTTTCTGTGCAAAAATCACAAGACCCATTTGGGGTCAAAACTCCATCAAATTCATCCCAACTTTTTAGCACAGCTCATCCAACCTTAATACTATAAGTTTAGGAGACCTCACTGAAAATTTGGAGTAATTTGAAGTCCGGAAGACCCCGAAACAGGTCTTTTCCCAAAACCGGTCAGAATCTAACCTCGCTTGACCTTTGCCAACTCAAATAGACCTACAGGAAAAACGGCTGGTCTAAATGGAGCTTATAATATGTTTCTAGAACCACAAGACAATAACCTTTCAAATGGAAATGGTTTTACCTCAATCTGATATCGGACGACAAAGATATGGCTGGAATGGTAGAATGGTTGGGATTGGTCGGCTGGGAGCTCTCAGATTTAAAACTGACCGCTTGACCTTTGCTCCTTCAAACGGCTCTACGGGACAAACGAATGGGTAGATTTGGACCCATAATACCTTGTTAGAACGACAAGATAATAAGCTTTCTATTGCCGGTGGTTTTACCTCAATCAAAAATTCGGACAAAAAAGTTATGGCTAGTTTAGTGAAGCAGTCGATACAGGGCAGCGGCTTGGCGATGAAGGAGAAGAAGAGGAAGAAGAAGATGAAATGGCAGATGGAGGAGGTGATGATCGGCCAAGTGAGGGGAAGAGAGAGAGAGAGAGGTATATGAAATTTCAAAGGTCAACTTGTGTGGAATGGTAGGTAAAAAATGTACACATCAACTCATGGCTCAATCTTTGACACTTGTCCAAGGTGTCATTCAAAGTGAATCAAATGGCCATGGTTTTTCGACATTTTCGGTAGCCTTGGGTGTGGTTTAAGACCAAAATGCCCTTGTCCAATTATATAGGTAAGGCTAAGGCTTGAGGGACAAAATAATAATTTTACCCCCGACGTTCGGAACGTCGTTTTTCTGGTTTCAATTTTCTTTGATAAGGCCACGGCCAATCCAATTGTTATGTTAAAATTCTTGATTCTCCATTCTTGAAGTTCAAGACTTGTTTCTGAATCATTTCTCTATTCAATGCAATTTCAGCCTATCCCAAACCGACGGACGGCTTTTGCAGATGTTATGCGTATCAACTCTATGATTCATATCACAATTAGGGCTCGTCAATTCATGGCGACTTTGGTTGTCATGGAATTGTGAGGGTCTATCACCAGTTTCGATGGCCTCAATCGTCACTGATCAGTTTAGGAAAATTTTACAAATTATATATTGGTTTAAGCGGCATCACCCGCGCCCCAATCATATAATGCTAGCAATGTATTTCTTAATCGTTCTTAGATCGGCCTTTTATGGCTCTAAATGTCCCCTCGACAATCCCTAAGGTCAAAGCTCCATTTCATATTCGAATTCCCTAGGTCCACGTACCCTGTCTCGCGTTAGCCTTTCCCTTTTGGTCAGTCGACTCGAGATTGATCAGATCCGAGCGAGATATGACTGAAATACATCATTTGATATATTGTCATCAATGAGTCTTGAATTGATAGGAAAAATCATTATGTCACACCTAAGGTCTTGCTACCCGTCTTGTGCCGACTTAGTCCTCCTTGTCACTCCAATCCTCAATCAAATTGGATCGAACTGACCTTGCTCTGATACCAAGCAAATCGGGATATCACGCCCCGCACCCCGGGCACGAGCTCGCGACACCCTGTAAGCACAAACTCTCTCGGACGTCTCAGGATTCACATATATCAAGAGGTGCATAATATCAATAGCATGCGGAAGCGACAATATACAAACTCCCCCATATGATAATAAAGGGAACTAGGGTAACGAGAACACCAATAATAAACATAACCTCCCATCATGTTCATACAAAAGCACTGGCAGGCTAAACTAGCTGGTTGGTAGGGGGGACAGGTCAGTACAAAAGATGGTCATCATCATCTCCAAAAGAAACAAGGCATCGAGACCATCATCAAAATACATCAGCCCAGAAAATGAAAATCACTAAGTCGAGTTACTGGAGTCGTCAGTCTCCTCAGCGTCCTCGGTAAGCTCGTACTCCGAGAAGGTCTCCGAGCGTACCTCTATTGTGTCCTCCATCGTCGTGTCTACTGACTGCTCCACCAGATCATCCTCGGAGGCTTCGACCTCTATAACCTCATCGGTGTCCTATAGGATCGGGGTCCTCTTAGAGATGTTTCTCGAGCCGGCTACTAACCCCTCAACCTCCACAGAATGCCGAATAGGACGACACCAGCTAAGGATCACCCCACGGGGTACCTTAGTGGGTTTCAGTGATCCCGTACTCACTTCCCCTACTTTCCTAAACCAAGCCTCGAACCTACGAGGATTCCAGCTCTTTGCACCCTCGTCAACTCAGACCACAGTACACTTCCTAACATATACAGTTCCCTGTCCGTCCGGGAACTCCTCAAAATATGCCGACATTTCTTTCGAGTCATCAAATCTAATGGGCAACATGATCATGGCCTAGGATCTGAAAATGTGATCCCGCGATGGGGTGAGATTTACATCTCAGTAAGACAGGTTCTAACCCTAGGTTAGGCTACCGTACACTCAGGTGAATACAATCACAACAACAATGCACAAGCAATCACATGAGGTATTTCACAATCATTAAATAACATACGAATACAAACGAGTGTCAAGCATGTAATCATGGCATCGTGTCACATCAGTGGAATCAAGCACATATTATCAAGCCTGATCACACCTTCCATCCTTCCATGCCTCCATCTGATTCATGCCCGCGTTTAGAATGCCTCAGGCTTGGTCCCCATAAATACGCCTCAAATCATCTCATTGACAAACCCGCATAAACGCATCAGGTTTTTAATTTCATTCTAGGCCTATGTCAACACATCTCAAATTCCGTCCCACGTCTCAACGTACCGAGACATTGGTCATTTCAACCCCGTGTTTCGTACGCCTGAGGGTACCGTTCAACTCAAACCCCGAGTCTCGGCCCCTCAAGGTATCCATCCACACAACCCCGCGTCTCAACGCCTTAGGATGTCACAAGTTCCTCAGACATGCCAAATGCTCATTTCAATTCAGACTCATGATCAAGTGCAAACTCATGCAACAAGCAATACATCTATGGCATGTGAGACAATTAAATTCAACACTCAAATGTGACAATCAATTCATGGCATAAGCATTGTCAAGCATTCAAGCCATCTATATCTCTCAAGGATGCACAATGGACAATCACACCATAAACTTCCAAGAACCAATCTAATTCACACTCAATTCACCCAATCGAGTCCAATCCTTCTAGCCAAGGTTTAGAAACTTCTTACCTTGTGCTAAAACCAATACAAATCTTCTTCCAAACGCTTCAATGGTTCGGTCCTAATGGTCTAGGAACAATTCAACCGCCCAACCTAAGGAAATTCATCCAATCGTCAATTTTTCTTGCTCAATTCGTCAATTCACTGAACATACACCTCATTGATATATCGATTAACATCCTCATACTTCTCAACGATGAAATTGGAACTCAATTCTATCACCAACAGCCTCCCACTGATTCGGTATACACGGAACCGAAATATGGCATTTTTGGTTCTGTGCATATCTCAACAAACTAGCCTTTAAACTAACTTAAATCCTCAATTTATCCACTTATCTACTTGCTAACATGTAGTTCTAGGAGTTGAGAAGCCTCACCGAAAATTGGCTCAACACAACGTCGGAAAATCCTCGAATGGCGCCGGTTCCTCCAAGTCCTCAACCGATCAATTTTTATCCTTCAAACACAAGACCCATTTGGAGTCAAAACTCCATCAAATTTATTCAAACTTTTTACCACAACTCAGTCTACAAGTCCTCTAGATGACCACAAAATTTGGCCGAAAGATTCAAAGGATTCGGGGTCCTACGGAGTCTAAACAGTGGCTTACCTCCAGCTGCAGCGGTTTTCGTCGACTTTCGGGAGAATGACCGGCCGGAACTCCTCAGTGGGTCAAATGACTTGATTCCACTTGGAGGTTGTTGGCAAGAGGATGAGGAAGGTGCTGGTGGTCGGCTCGGCGATTGAAAGTCACCGAGAGTGGCGGTCGACGGCGGCGAACAGGCAGGCAGAATATGGTCGACTGGGGAGCTCTCGGCTGGGGAAGAAGAAGAAGAAAACAAGAAGAAGATGGCAAATGGAGATGCTGTTAGGCCAAATGGGGGAAGCAAGAGGGGATATACACCAAGTGAAGAGTCAACCAAGGTTGAATGGTAGGTTAAAAGTGCTTCCATCAATATAAATGATTAATCCTTTGACACTTGTCTTCATGTCAATCAATATTTCATCCAATGGCTGCCAATTTTTCAAATTTTCGGCAGCTATAGTGGGGTATCAATGACCAAAATGCTATCATCCAATTATTAATGCAAGGTTAAGGCTTGAGGGGCAAAATGATAATTTTACCTCGACGTTCGGAACGTCGTTTTTCTGATTTCAATTTTCTTCGATGAGGCGACAGTCAATCCAATTATAATGTTGGAATTCTTAATTCTCCATTTTCTGATTTCGAGACTCATTTCTGAACCAATCCTCTAGCCAATGTGATTCCAGCCTATCTCGAACTGACAGGCGGCTTTTGCAGACGTTACGTGTATCGACTTTGTGATTTATATCACACTTAGGGCTCATCAATTCATGGCGATTCCGACGGTCTCGATCATCATCCTTCGATTTAAGAAAATTTTACAAATTATACATTGGTTAAGCGGTATCACCTGCGCTCCAATCGTATAACGCTAGCAATGCATTCCTTAATAGTTCTTAGATCGGCCTTTTATGGCTCTAAATATCCCCTCGACAATCCTTATGGTTAAAGTGTCATTTCTTATTTGAGTTTCCTAGGTCCACGTACCTTGTCTCGCGTTAGCCTTTCCCCTTTGGTCAGTCAACTCGAGATTGATCAGATCCGAGCGAGATACAACTGAAATGCATCGTTAAATACATTCTCATTAATAAGTCTCTAAATGACAGGAAAAATTAGAATGTCACAATTACCACTGCCAAGGCACAATAGTGTCGATTGATATGCATCTCGTATTTGTTGTTCATAGTCATGAATTATGGCATATCACATGTAATCGGTTTCTACCTAAAGAGTGTGTTTCTTTCAAGTCAACTTTGCAATTGGATAGCCTTACAATTCGATGTCTCCTTGAATTACCGATGCATGGACTTATCATTGGGGGAATTAGTCGGTGGTTTTGATTTCTACTTGCTGAGATTTTATCTCACTCTATTATCGTTGACAATTTTTTGTAGGTAAATGACACGCACTTGTTAAGGTAATGGAGCCGAAGTATAAGAGTCAGGCTGCTATAGGCAGTATCTAAGAAGGAGGATTAGAGGTTTGAGTCGTGACATATTTTATTGGTATCAAAGCTTAGATTAAATGGAGTGATAAGGTGCGCTAGTAACTGAAATAGTTGGTAAGCATGAACACGTTAGAACTTACAAATGCATGTCACTATTAGTGAATATTATTGTCAACCGCTACGTAAGGCATTGATGATCTCGGTGTTTTGTGGGTATAGTGTGGCGATCGACAGATAAATTGGACGGTGTGTCAAAAGGACAATTACTTCCTGATAGGCTTGAACTCGTGGTTATGCTTTGAGTTTTAAAGACTTTTTCTAGATGATGGATCTGTTGGCTTGGATGATTTTGGCTTTGTTGTGAACAAAAAAAAAAGTACCAGCTCTAGTTGGATGGAGATAAAGAAAAGGGTTTATATATTTGGTACAGGAGATAGATCCTTCGAACAATTTGAGGAGATTTATCGGTTGCTAGATATACTTGGTAGTCTGATGACTAAACGAGGCAATGTTCCTGATTTGCAATGTGTCTTGCGTGTTGTTGACAATGATGAGAAGAATGACATGTTTATTTTTTTTTGGCACAATGAAAGGCTAGGGATAGTATTTGGCTTGCTAAATATAGAACCTGGAAGTCCTTTACAGATAATGAAGAACCTTAGGGTTTATGGTGATTGCCATACTGTCTCCAAAAGTGTGTGTGTGTGTGTGTATTACATCGTATAAAGAGAAATTTTAGAGAGAGATGCTATTGTCTCCATCTCTTAAAAAAAATGAAGCCGGTTGTTGTGGTGATCGTTGGTGAGAGATTTACTCAATTGATCAGCTATTTTGCTTGTGCGTGTAAGGATCAATATTTGTTGCCATGAATTTTTAACATGAATTCTCCAGTTGGAATTGCTGCTAAATTTTATTTTATCATAAGAGAAGGCTTGTATAATTAGAGAATTGGAGGTAGAAGGAGAAATGGTTGGGAGGACTTCCTTTAGCGGATTGCTTATCAAGTTTATCAAGGAGAATATATACTTAAAAAAAAAAGAGAGAGAGAGAGAGACAGGTGGAGGGAATACTCATTGAAGAAGCAGTATAGAGACTTTGGGTACAACATAGGACATGCAGATAGGCATGAGAAATGTGCCAGCCTTTGAGTTGGAGATTCTTTTTAGGCCCTATGAGATGCAGGCCGTGGTAGAGTCCAAAGAGACAGTAACATCGCAAGGAGGTGGGTCAAAGGCTGGAATCTTTTATGTGAAACAGGTTGTAGCATTGCCAATATGGATGAGCATTTAAGCAGTGAACTTGCAGCAAGAGCTTCCCTTGAAGAAGAGTTCGGACTACTACATCTTATGCACAATATTTGTATTTTAACTTGAATATCTTTTCACATAAATCAGGATTGGCATTTGCAAAATTTCTTATACAAAAACCTTACACAGTTGGTGAAAAGGGGGGAAAGATAGGGATGGATGGATTGTTCTACAAATTGTAAAGTAATAAACAAGCTGGGTGAATGATTATCCTGTTAAATACTTTCTCACGGAGGAGAAAGTGGTTGTCTTTAGTTTACAGTTTGATGAAGCATTCCTCCAAGATTGCGAAACAAACAAAGCAGCTATCATAGGAGTATTTGGCGGACATTACAACAGGCAAAGAGAAATAACAGAAGAATATCAAGTCTATAATCATGAGAAGCACTCGAACAGAACCTGGTCAAGAAAAAGGTATATGTGGACTTGCATGTTGGTGATGTTATTCAGTATGGCCAATCTTCGCGGTTGTACATATTCCAAAGCCCAAGAGACTTGATGCCACACTAGAGGCTGAAGTGAAGGCTATTAGAGATGCAAAAAAAGCGAGAAGAGATGCAAGACAGGGAAGCAGCTCTTCGACGAGGAAGGGAGGAAAAGCAGAGTTCCTGCAAAACAAAAGGACTTGGCTATCCTTTAGGGCTCTACACAAACAGGGGATCTAGAGCAAAGAGCAAGTAGCATGAGAGGTCATAGTGATGACTGGATTATTCAAAACTCTCTCTGAGTGATATAATATCACTTACATTCTGCACTAGGTACCATGCTACACCCAAACTCCCAAAAGTTGAAAAAAAAAAAGTCAGAGCTACTATGCCAAAATTTGAGGTGGAAAAACCAATGGAGAAGAAAGATGTATTGTTAGTTAAGAATGGAAATAGCAGCAAAGGATGCTCCTTGAAGCAATCTTCTTTTGGTGATAAGATGCTATGGAATTCAGATGATTTGAGGAGTGAAGGAAAGGATAATTGCAACTTGAAAGGTGAAAACAGCTGCACTCACGTAGAGAAGAATGCAAAGGAACCAGATGCAGATAATAGTAAAGAAAAAAAAAAGAGATCTGGAGTCCTTGGAGCAAAAAACAAAAGCAGAAGGAAATGGAAAGAAACAGTAAAACAAAGGTCTAATGAGAGTTCGAACAATTTGGGGAACAAAGAGAAACCTGACAATTTGGAAAAGAAACCAAGAAAACAAAGGAAGGAAAACTCGGTGGTTTGATTTTTATGTCCGATTCAAAGACCAAACCAAATTGTTTAAGTTATGGTGTCATGGGTATCTCCTTAAATAAAAATGGGCGTCAGACCTGGTCTCAGGCTTTTTCTGTATGATTATGATCTCAAGCTTTTGTTTGGAATTTATAAGACCACCTCTCCTGGTAGCATGAGACTTGGGCCTAGAGCTTTTGATGGTGCTTTTCCAGTTCAGTTGCAATTTAAAGTACATATTGACTGTTATCCGCTGTCGGGCAGTACCTTCAAAAAGGGCATGGAAGAAAATTCTTCAAGTAAACAAAAAAAAAAGTCAACAAAGAACTTTCTATTGAAGAGGTAAGTGGGCTTGTCGCATTTTTTCGACCGGTAGAGTTCCATGTGAAGGAATTGCATGGACCGAAAGCAAAATGGGTGACAGAAAAAAAGGAGGAAGAAGAAAAGCTCTCTCTCTATGATGGTCTAGAAACCCCCTTCCCTTCGAAGTTTTGTTGCATCAACCGTCTTTGAAACAAACAAATAAAAAATAAAAGAAATATACCCACGGTTTTGTCCTGCCCCCATTTATTTGTCCTGGCGATTTGGCATTTCTTTTGATCGTTCCTGTTGAATCTCACTGGTTCATTTGAATCCGCTAGATTAGAAATTCGATTTCGTCGTTGCCCAAGAGGGGTTATGGTGACCTAGGGCTGTGATTTGGAGTTTTGTTGGATATTTCAGGAACCGTTTGGTGCATTGATCAAAGATTAATGATGCCTCAGTGCAAATCTGACTTCTGGGATTTGTGACGTGGCTTTGAGAATTGCAAAGAAACTAGAGCAGAACATAGGCTTTGATATTGTTTTAGACAACTAACTTGGGAGTACATTGGTTGCTGGATCATTTGGGTGAGAACATGTAAGTTATGGTATCCGGATCATTGATGAGAATTGTATCGCCTTGTTGGAAACTCTCGGTCGGGGGCAACGACTCAGGGAGAAAAGTGAAGATGCGAGCGGTAGTGTCGACGGCTTGTTATGGTTTAAAGATTCTGGACGCCATGTAAATGGTGAATTTTCCACGGCGGCAATTCAAGGAAATACTCTACTGACAAACCAGAGTCAAGTTGGATCAGAGCCGATGAGCTCTCTCGAATCTGGTCCTCAAGGAACATTTGTTGGAGTCTACAATGGCTATGGAGGCCCTGAAACTTCCCAGTTTGTCAAGGACCGATTTATGGTATCCGGATCATCGACTATGTCGGAGAATCCGGGAATATCCGCTGGTGTCGTCAAGAAAGTTTTTCTTTTAGCTACTGAGGAGGAACTTCTCTCGATAGTTAAAAAAATAATAATAAATTAAATGGCTTATTAACCCACAGATTGCTTCAGTTGGCTCATGTTGATGGTGAGCATCATTTGCAATGGTCATCTATACATTGCAATTGCTGGAGACTCGAGGGTCATGTTAGGGCGAATGGAAAAGACTGTCGAGGAGGTCAAAGAAATAATGCAAGTTTTGAATCTGTGAGAGAGAGGAATTGCGTCTGTTGTATCCCGATGATCCACAGATTGTGGTTTTAAAGCACAAGGTTTAGCTTGTGAAGGGTCTTATTTGGAAGTGGCTTCGTCATGGAGGAAGCAAGCTGACGCACATAAAGTAGATGGTGGGTCTTGGGGAAAGAGGAGATGGCTCCGAAGTCCAATTCTACAAAGAAGTATGAACTATATGAGCTTGTCAGTTGTGGGGGCGAAAAGAGTTTGGTCTTCTTCTTGGTTTTGACAAAGACGATAATTAAAAGGTCCTTTAAGAGAGCTCAAAGGGAAATGAAGCATTGAATATGGCTGTTCATGATGTAAAATTTGGATCTTTTGAGGGGAAGTTATAGTATTTGGTAAGCACAATAATGCCATTTCAATTAATGACTTAGCTCGGGCGCTAAGTCATTAATTGTCAAGCAAACCTATCGAAGAGCTGCATTTCTATGCAACAAGAATGAGGAGGAAAATGGGGGTTATACCTGTTGCAAAACTCAATGTTGCAAGAAAATGAAAGTTAAAAGAGTGTTGTCGAGAGAACTGCTGAGTTTGTGTCCCGAGTTTGTAATTTTGGCGAAAAGAAAAAAAAAAAAACATTTGCCACATTGGGATAGCGAATGGGACGGCAAATGAATCAGTTAACGAGAATATGGAGAACATAATAGATAAATTCAGTAAGATGAAAGAACAAGTAATGCATAGAGTTTTGAGGACGAAACTTTTTAAGAGGAAAAAAGTTTGTAATGCCCCCATACCCGGTATATCATTTTCGGGCCTCGCAGAGCCAACCCAACTTCTCTTGGACAGCTATCTTTCTTTTTATTTCTATTTCCAGCCACTCAATGTGGATCATGCAGCTCATCTTATCTACCCATTAAATTTTCCGCACATGCCCACTTCACACTTGACTTTAAAGCCACGTGCAGCCTCAAGTTGTGAAAAGTAAGGACTCATTTACTGCGATTCAGAGACTCCCTTGGAGGTATCATTGCCGCAAAGCTATCCTTCTCCGCCGTTTAGCTCCTTTAACCATCCAGGCTTTTGACAACTTCTTCACAACCGACAAACGTGAGCTTGGCTGCGATGATGTCCAAGGCAAGTGATTTCTAACCCATTTACTAGCTCTTCCAAAATGGGTCCTGTCGGTGAGAGGAGCGACTGAGAGTCTCCAAATTTGATTGCAGCTAGAGTGTAATGACGGAGAGTTGTGGTGATTCTCAGTCGAAACAGTTCGTACGCGTATTTAGTTGGGGCAACGGACAAATCAAATTAGTAGTTGAATGGCCGTAAAGGCGACGCTGGGTGGTTCGGATGCGAAGGAGCCGAGATGAAGGAGGGGTGTAATCAACTGTGAACTTAGTGCATGTTACAGAATTCAGCTAGCTAGGACTTTTAAAGGGTCGAGGAAGGGAATTTTGGGTGACAGATTGTAGAAAGAGGGAAAAAAAAAAGACCTTAAGACCAAGGGTGGGACAACTCAATCAAGAGAAAGGATACATTGGCTCCTTACTGACCTTGTTGGAGTTATTTGGGTTTGGTTCTGAAGTTGGTGGAATTATGAGTTAAAAAGGGGTATGTTGGGCCACATTTTGCGGTTGGGTGATAGGAATTTAGGCTGCAAAGAAAATGCGGGGTAGAATTTAAGTCATGCTATGGTACTACCATGTTTGCTTTCTAGTAGTTGGTTGATTTCTAGACCCAGGACATGATTTCTAGAATATCATTGTGAGAGATTATGACATAGTAAGGTTGAATGGATTGAGAGCTTTAGGGTAGTTTAATACAGTTTATTGTGGATACGTGAATGATAAATTTGTTACTATAGAACCCGACAAAGGCAATATTTAAGACGCGCATTATTCATGAATCATGTGCATGAGCATGGTCTAGCATAACTTGAATCAGAGCCGATTTCGATTCGTGGAATTGAGCTTGGTGCTCGAATTGATGCCCCATGGAGATATGGGAAGACTGAGTGGCCTTGCTGTGTGATCTGTGCCGGTCTTAGAGGCGGTACGAGACACATTGCAATTGCATGATTACCACTGTCAAGGCACAATAGTGTCGATTGATATGCATCTCATATTTGTTGTTCATAGTTGTGAATTATGGCATATCATGTGTAATCGGTTTCTACCTAAAGATTGTGTTTCTTTCTAGTCAACTTTGCAATTGGATAGCCTTACAATTCGATGTCTCCTTGAATTACCGATGAATGGACTTATCATTGGGGGAATTAGTCGGTGGTTTAGAATTCTACTTGCTGAGATTTTATCTCACTCTATTATCGTTGACCACTTTTTTTAGGTAAATGGCACACACTTGTTAAGGTAATGGAGCCGAAGTATAAGAGTTGGGCTGCTACAGGCGGTATCTAAGAAGGAGGATTGGAGGTTCGAGTCGCAACACCTTCGCCTTCCAATAACGATATCCCTGCCGGCAGTACTCCGATAAACCCCAAATGACATTAGTATAGGGATCTCAAGTAATTTGTCATCACATTAGAACATCTAAAATTAAATGAATAATTAATTTAAAAGCTAACACCATATTAAAACATTTAAAATTAAACGAATAATTAAATTTGTCCATTACCATCATTACTTACATTTTCGGATGTCAATCTGTTAAGTTGGTAGCGCAGATGTGTCAAGGTATGCATTGGGATCTCCATTGTTTTAAGCCTAGAGTCCAGCTGCAAAAACAAAAAAAAAATTACACTTTCATATATTATACGCACTGAAAAGAATTAATGAGTGCGAACTGAAAATGCAATAGATCACATATCGACTACTGAGAGGTGTATCTAGTAAATGAATATAATTGTTCAAGGATAGGGAGATACATTTGATGCGCTCCCACGCCCATCTACAATACCTGTAGCGCACCACCCATTTGCTTCATGTCATAATGAGCTACACGACATAGCTCCCGATACAACTATGTTAGTGCTGTTGAACCCCAACTGTACTGCGTAGAGGCCTTGATATTCATCAGTAATGGGAGAAAGTGCAAACTAACCCTGGCACCTAATTTGTCCATGAAAATAGACCCTTCAATTATTCCAACCAGCTCAAACTTATCTGTGAGCCGCGCAACTCTGGTGGCCGAGCACCAAGTAATTCATCACAAAGAGTGCCTCAATTCATAACAGGGGGTCAAGTAACTACTTCTCCATTGATGGAAAGCCCAGTAAGCACTCTGATGTCATGTAGCATGATCATTCATTCACCTTCCAGTATATAGAAGGTGTGGGTCTTGGGTCTCCACCGCTCCACCAGTGTAGTAATCAAATGTCAATCGAGCTGGACTAAACCTATCTTATAAACACCGTAAAATCCAAAATTTTGTAGATACGATCGTATGCGTGGATCAAGGTCACTTACGTATAGCATCGCTCGCTGACATCTAAGGGGCTGAGCCGGATGTATATGTGAAATGTGACATGAACTTTTATTTGCAACTTCATCTAAAATGGTTACAAATGACAAATCAACTATAAATCATTCACTTACCTCACCGACCCATAAGTACTCTAATCTATGTCGGGCCTAGTTAGTAAGTAGTGAATCATACTCAAGACCTGGCTGAATGTAAGACATCTGATCCATATCTACACAATTGTGATATTATAACATTATAACAAATTAACATATCTAATGTAGCCATGGAAGAAGGGGACTGAACAAATATCGCGCAATTGTGATATTATACAAATTAGGAAAATTTTACATATCTGTTGTAGAAAAATAAAATCACATGATAAATATTATTCTAGTAATAATATAAAAGTTCATCGAACAAATGCGATCTATTGTTGAGCCGATCTATGCCTACAAGTATGCCTGTTGTGCCATAATTTGCCACAGTTTGCGTAATGGATACGCGATGTGCTAGTGCTCGACGTTGTCCAGCCCATCTCATTTATTATCCGTGATGCATGGTACCTTCCTTTTTTACGAAGACGACGCAGGTTTGGCACTAATGGCAGCTCGTTACATTCATGGTAGTAATGACAATCTCCAAACGGCTCAAACGAGTGTTGATAACACTGAAAGGTTTTGGCCAGCGTATAATATTCATCTACTGCGTTTACGAGGGAACATGGGAACATGGGATATTCAACTGTTCAAATTTCTCACATGCGCATGTTCGTTCGTCTAAGCTCACTAGATATTCAACTGTTCAAATTTCACACATGCACGTGTTCGCTCATCTAAGCTCACTTATTAATCTATTGCTTCCAGTTTTCACTTTTAAATTCCCTCTTTCAAGGTCAAAACGCCTAACTAGAAGTGATGTTGCAGCAACACCATTATGTTGAGCGAGCCGGGCGTCCCGCATGGCATATGGGCCGAACGGGGTGCCGAGTCAATTGGGCCCCGCTCAGCGGTCTATACGCCGAGTGGCACCCAATTTGATATTTTTTAATGCTATTTTTTAATTTTTTTAAAAAAGAATTCTAATTTGAAAAATTGCCCAATTCTTATTTGATGGACACATGCGTCATCTAACCACAAGAGGCTAGCATTGACGTCTCTGCTATGTTACATGGACACGTGCTCTCGATATTTTTTTGCATATCGGATACATGTCGGTGTCCGACACACTCGTACACGCTGGGAATCTAGGAAAATGAAAAAAAAAATTGAGGGTAAAAACATAAGTGGATGAAAATATAAAAATTTGCTAGTTGTTAAAAGTAAATTTTAATTGTGGAATATGAATTATGTAGTGCTTGTCTTTTTTTTCTCCAAGTTTTCATTATTTCAATATAGTTTATTATTTAATTGACACTTTTATAAAAAAAATTATAAATTAAATAAATATTATAAAAAAATTTGACAATTCGGGAGTGCCTGCTGGCCCCTGCTCGGCATATGGGCCACCGAGCGGGGCCTAATCGCCCGATTGGGTGCCGCTAGGCACCGAGCGTCACCCAATTTGGTATTTTTTTGAAATGCTATTTTGGAATTTTTTTTATAAAAAATTCTAGTTTGAAAAATTGGCCAAGACGAGAATCAAGAAAATAATTTTCGAGGCACGAAATGGGAAAAGTAAAATTCTCTTTGGAGGATAAGGCAGCGCGTTAAAAAAAAAAGGAACAGCAAATGTTACCGAAAGAGAAAAATCCTTGAACATCCGCGGAAGCACTAGAATTTCGAATCCATGGCGGAGACCTCCGTCAACGGCGCTATCCCCTCAAATCCTCCGGCGACGGGCCCAACCGCACCAACCAGAGTCCACCACCTCCTCCAGCTTCGTGCTCTGGTGATCTCATCAGCGCCTTGCCGGAAGACGTGATTCACCACATCTTCTCATTTCTGCTCCTAAAGGACTTCGTCAAGACCAGCGTCCTCTCCAAGCGTTGGCTGTCCACTTGGACCACCACCAACCGCCTCGTCTTCAATGGCTTCTCCGACGACTTGCCTTCCCTTGTCGACGGCGTCTTGACCCGGTGCACCTCACCAGTGGTGAAGACGTTCCACATCACTTATCTCCAGTACGACGAGGCCTACCTGCCCAAGCTCAATCTCTGGCTCCGCTTCGCCGAGGGGCGCCGTGTAGAGCATCTCCGCTTGCACTTTCGTTCCCAGCCGCGGCGAGTCTTGTACAAACTGCCGCGGTTCTTGTATTGCCTGAGTTGGTTGGTGCGCCTGGAGGTCAGTAACTGCTGTTTTTCGTTGGGTTCTGCTGTTACCTGGCCTTGTCTTAAGGTATTGCTGTTAGGAGCGTCGGAGTTGAGTGATGATATCCTCAGGGAAATTGTCAGGGGGAGTCCCGTACTAGAGTCCGTCGAGTTGTGCTGTTACAGGGGCGTGAGGAACATTGTGATAGATTCTACAAGTGTCATAGAGTTAAAACTCAGCGAACTCAGGGTCTTGGAGACAATTTGGGCCCCGTATTTGCTGAAACTGCGGCTATCAGGGGCTTATGGTCCCATGTTAAGACTCGAGGACGTGCCTTCTTTGGAGGAAGTTGATATGCTGGGTTTTGATTTGTGTGATGAGTCCGACGACTTGTTAAAGGAACTTCTTGAGAAGCTGCGCGGAGTTGCTACAATCACCATTAGCGAATCTGTTTTGCAGGTAGCGCCTTAGTATGTTTGCCTTCTCTAGAACTTTCTGGTGTTGAATGGTGTCGGTGATTAGTGCCGTCTAGTGCCGAATGTTGCCCAGGCTGAGTGACCTCTCAGCACTCCGTGGCATTCTAGTCTTACGTCAAGGAGAATCATTGTGAACAGGCCAGCGGATTCACAACTTTGTGTTTCGAGTTATTACGTGAGAACATATGTGAACCTTTCCGTTCAATATTAAATAAATCCATCTGGATCACTCAATTAGGGACATCTCTGATTATTATGGATGCTATTATTAGATGCTTGATTTGCAGAAGATAAATGCATGAAGAGATTATTTGAAAAGTTCCATTTTCCATTCACTTTTTCGGCTTATAGTGAAAATACAATTATCTGGAAAGATGACAGAGTAGTGGACCTAATCATCTTTGGTTGTCAGAACGGGGTTATGCTCTCTGTCATTCTAGGCTGATGTTCCATAGTCATCTTACAGAATATTCTTGCAATATTTAGAATGGCAATGGATGGATTTTCTCGGAAACTTTGGTCGATAACGAGGTTCGCTGTCTCATGTGACCAACTACAAGAATTTTTAGATCCTTCGAGTATCACCATTTTTATGTAAATAGTCTTGTTTCTTAAATAGATTCACTTGTTCCTTTCCACTTGTAGTATACTCATCGGTCTTTTCCCGGCTAGGAGACAGGGTCCAAGGATATTGTATCTGGATGAACTTGTAATTTCGTTATTGTTTATTCATGTTAAACAGGAACAGAAACACTAATTAATTTTTCTATTTTGCTTGCTCAATGTGCTTAGATGCTGTCCTCTTTTGAGATGGAAGGAGTGCCATCTCCATTGTCAAAATGTCAAAATCTGATACTATACACATCATTTTTTGAATGGAAACTTCCCAACATAGCATACATGCTACGAAGTTTGTAGTGCCTAGACAAATTAGTCATACACTTTGCTGGCTACGGCGGATTGACGACGGTTTGTGCTGACTTCCCCTTTGCATGAATGAGTTAAAACCTTAGAAGTACATAAAGATGTCAATGTTGTTAGAAAGTCCAACCCAAAAGTTTTTATTAGGTGGAGGGAGACCACATGAATATAAAGAGCATACAACACTCATTCACAAGTGATATGGTACAACAACAACAACTTCAACACATCCTCTCACGTGCAAGCAATCTGCACATGGAAATTAACTAATGGGGGTAGACCCACATACGCAAAAGGAAATAACACTGGCTCTCAAAAGCTTAGGCTATTAGATGGAGGGGGACCACATGAATATAAAAAGCATACAACACTCATTCACAAGTGATGTGAGACAACAATTTCAACAAATGTCAAACTCTTGTTTGTTTCAACAATTGAAATTTGCCCATGACTGTCAATCTACTTGACATTTGTACAGGGCTGTTTTAAGCTGTTTTAGTTCATGTCCTAAAGTAATTACAGTGTTATACTTGAGATTCTTTTGCTGCCATGTAAAGTTAGGATCTTGAACTAATGGTTTAGTGCTGAGCACCTAGAAAGAGAAGATGTTTTACTGTGTAGACGACCTTAAGAGCTCAAATTGATGAAAACTCGATATAAAGTAGAACTGACTATCATATGAGGTGGACAAATGGAAGTTATTTACTTAAAATCAAATTCTTTTTTCCGTGGATATGTGAAGTTTCTTTCTTAAATGGGGTATCTATGTGCAGGATAAGCTCAATGAAGAATGTACAAAACATTTTAACATTGATGAAGATCTTTTGTCACGGATGGGGAACTTTCGATGTTTGGCAAAACATCTCAAGAGGGTGGAGATCACCGGTTTTGCTGATAAATTTGGGTCGAAACATCTGTACACCCTGATCAAGTTTCTTCTTGGTGATGCGCTTCTGCTGGAGAAGATGATTATCAAGGCTTATTATGCACAATGTGTACCAAGACTTGTTGGAGATGCTGACATTTCCACAATACTTGGTGTAAGCCGTAATGTGCTGAACTATCGAAGAGCTTCCCAAAATGCTGAAGTTATCTTCGATTATCCTTTGGAAAAGGTGTCCTTTAAGAAGCAAATGAAGTGGATCCAGGTTTCTGAACTTGGATGAGCACTACACTGCTCATTCTTATTCGCTCTCGGTAAAGTTGCATGAGCTATGTGTCAGTGCTAGGTTTTTGGCATGTACCTAATTAGCACTTCTTTCAAGGTTAGTTTAGTTGTAAATATGAACCTTTTAAGGAAAGAGGTTTTGACCCCAAAAAAAGAAAAAAGGAAGGAGGTTAACGGGAGTGCTTTGGATTATGGACATATGAAAGAGGGTGTTTTGGTTAAGATACTGCTCGGCTTTCCCTTCTTTTTCAGGAAAAATGGAAAACTTAGGGGTACATCATTTATCTGCATTCTCGGAAAGATTAAGGAAACGGCCTGATCATTATGATATGCATTTTGTAGATATTCACGTATTTGGGTATAACTGCATGGACATCATTATAATTTGATTTCAAGGACAAACTTGAAGTACTTCTTGGTTGCCCAAAAGAAGAAAAATTCAAGTTGTAGCTTAACCCTTTTTCGTGGTCACATTCGATTCAGATTTTTCGAAACCAAAACAGGCAGCGAGATCAAACCATGGCACGTGTTTCAATTTTAATCGTACATCATTAAGATTTGTTATTCCTTAGAATTTTATTTATTTATTTATGGAGTAGCTGGAATTTTCTTTATGATGATTTGACCTGTGTCTTGTTTGTGTCAGTTTTGTAAGTTAATGAAATCAGCAACGAAGAGCACTATGAAAGAACCAAAAACCAATGATTCTGTCGTTAGTTTTGGCTCGATTCGAAACATAATTTTGCTCAAGGGATCCTGAAGCCAAAATACATTTCTACACGGTATAGAACCTTCTTTTGTTATTTCTTATTGCAGAGGTCTTCTTCACATGAAACAAACTTATCAAACAACATGGTCCGAAATTCACGTAAAATAGATTCTAAATAGATCTGATACTTAGGTGCTTGCTCACCATCTGAATACATAGAATCTCCACCTTAAAAAGCCCTTTTGGCGGCAGAATTCATGGAAACTTTGAGAAGGATACCCATGGCCGATAGCTCTGCCCATGGATTGATCCAAAAGCAAATTCTTCGGCAAAAGACCACGGGAATGAAGCCAATTTTCTCCTCCTCCTCCAGCGAAACAAAGCGAAGAGAGGAACCCCCGAGGGCTTCGTTAGTGGCTTCACCGGACGGCCTAATCCCCGACATCTTCTCCTTCTTGCGCATTGAAGACACCGTCAACACCCACGTCCTCTCCAAGAAGTGGCGATCCACTTGGACCGTTGCCGCTAACCTCCATCTCTATTGTGGCTTCGTCCTCCAAGACGAGCGCCTCTGTTTGTGGTTGCTCTGTAGCACGGGCTTTCAAACTCGAAGTAGTAACATTCATCACGTAACAGAACATATAAGTCCTCAAACGTTGGAGGAACCAGCTACCGTCGGCCCTGGCATAAAGAGTGTTTCTTGTACATTCAAGAAAGAAGGCAGTCGCCATCCGGTCAGCGCCCACATTCGACTTTCTAATTGTAACCTCAGTAAAACAAGGAGTTGAGAGAAGAACCATGGTCTTCTTTCTTGTTCTTTCTCGTCTTCATTGCACTTGCCTAGTTTGCTACTCGTTGAAATCATCATCCTTCGCATGAAATTCATTGACCAAGACTTCAAATACAGAAATCCCTCCTCCGAACAACTCTCTGTGTCCCGTCTGAAGCAAATGCGACTTTCGACCGCAGATTTTACGAATTTTATTATGAGTTGTTGCTACCAGACATTTATAACTAATCATTAGTTCATCCAATTAGCAGACTTGAAGGTTCAATTATTCTCAGTCGGTAGTTGTATCAGAAATAGATATTGATTCTTTGTTAAACCACCCGAGAAGAATACAAAGGGCATATTCAGTGGAGGCTTTGTCTCAAAGAAACTTCTAAATCCCAAGTCAACTTGATTTTGTCTGAACCAAGAGTTCGGCATCTCCATTTGTCTGCTCCCTCTCATCCCTTAGTGAGACTTTTCGCGACTCACGCATAGAGAGCCGGTTCATCAGTCCTTCAGAGCCTCCGCCAGAGATGGGAAAGTTGTGCTGCTCATCGGAAGAAGACGAAGGCGACGGCGGCTTCGATTTAACTTGGATCATCATCGGGGTGGTCGTGTACGTGGTGCTCATGTACATCTCCATACCGCGCAGGCCGAGAGGGGGATACGTCTGCAGGTCCCATTGCTATTGACGACCCGATCCTTCCGCCAAAGTCTGGCTTCAGACATTTCCATGTAACCTTGCTAATTACTGTCTCTGTTGTGCTTGGAATCTCCTTAATATCTCAATCAAACACTGGGTTTGGCAGTCCAGTTGCTTTATGAATAACTCAAGTTTCATGTGTCAATCGAATTATGTGTTTTCCGTTCCTGAAGCGTTTGTTCTTATAAGGAAGTTATGTTGATTCCATGCACCATTCTCACGGGACCTGCTATTGCTTTCGACTGTCTAAATGGTTTTACCTTTGTTTTTGCCGGTGGTAAATATGGATCGTCAATTTTCCTGCGCGTTGAATTTTTTTTTTCCCAAACTAAATCCGGGGTGTCTTTTTTTTTTTTTTTTTTTGATTCGATCTAATATGAACTCTAGATGAATGAAGTTAATGGACCATGAGCTTTTCCAAGTAGGTCACTATACTAATCTGAGTCATGAGAATTTGCAACTGTTACCACTTTAGCTATTGAATTTCAATTACTCAGACTATCATGGAAAACATTTTCTTTGACCCTATATTTTCTGCCCCCAAAACACAAGAAATTGGGAAAAATAATTTTTTTTTTTAGTAAGTTTGTGTATGTGCGATGTCCATAACTTGTGACCCATCAATCAAAGATATAATTGGATGGAGCTTCCTCCAACCAGGGTTGTAGATCAAATACTGCCCTAACAAAAATAAATGAATTGGTAAAAAAAAATGGAATAATTAGCATCGAGATGGTTAATAAATCCTCCTATCAAAATGGAAATTGTCATTTTCATCTACAATGGATCAAGTTTTACTTTGGTTTTGTTTCATTTCGTGAAAAATATTTTCCAGTAAGTCATTTTTCAGGAAAATGACAATTTATATGATTCTCTAGTGTTTGGCTGAAGCCTGAAAAAGAACTGAAAAATATTTTCTGCCGTTCAATTTGAAAAACTGGATTTGATTTTCCTCCACTCTTTCTAATAATTTTTTATTTTTATATTTCTGTCTTATTTAAAAAAATTGAATTAAAAAATAAAAATAATATTAAAGTTGGTAGAATTTTTTTAAAAAAATTAAAAAGAAAAAGAAGGTGAAGAATTGGAGAGAGGGAAAAAAATGAGGGAATGATTTCTTTTCTAGAAAAAGAGGAAATTATTTTCTACCCTCCAAAAGTGTGTTTTTTCCATTGAGGGAAAATGTTTTCTTTAGCTCATTTTTTTTTAGTGAACTGAACGCCGGATAATCCAAAAAATATTTTTCTAAATGCTATTTTTTGCGAAAAGGATGGAACCTTTTATGGATATTGTGGCGACCCTCCCTCGAAGTGAGGCAGGAAATTGGTTAGGACGATGGCTTGCCAAGTGAGAGCGATCAAATCCCCTTGGGAATGGGAGGTATAGGTGTAGCTAAAACTGGGCGCCAGTTCTTCAAACTCTACCAATCCACGACGTTTAGTTAAGTTGGTTCATTATAACTAACGTGTTATTTAATTTTGGAGTTGTCACTGACATATCATAAGGTATTTTGCTTAGGGATGATTAACGGATTGTCAAGTGAGCGCAAGACGGCGCGAGCACTTGAAACGGATTCTTTCAAGCCTTACAAATCCCCGACATTTGGTCAACTTGGTTCGTTATAATGAACCGACTAAACCAAATGTGTTCTTTCATTTTGGAATCACCATTAACCTATTGAAGGGCAGTTACAAGTCAAGGGAAGCACGGGAGGACGCTTTACATTTTGCAAATCAGAGATTTTGGAACTCGGCGTTAGGTTAAGTTGGTTCATTATAATTAACGTGTTCTTTAATTTGAGAGTTGCCACTGACATATCATAAGGTATATCGCTTAGGGATGATAAACGGATTGTCAAGTGAGCGCGAGACGGCGCTAATACTTGAAACGGATTCTCCCAAGCCTTACAAATCCTCAACATTTGGTCAACTTGGTTCGTTATGATAAACGTGTTCTTCCGTTTTGGAATCACCATTAACCTATTGAAGGCCAGTTACAAGTCAAGGGAATCACGGGAGGACGCTTTACATTCTGCAAACCAGAGATTCTTGAACGGGTACTTGATTACTCTGACATTTAATTAGTACCCTTCCGGTACATTTTGTTTTTATTTCGAAGACATTAATCATGCGATGTAGTCCATTGTCAATCTAAGCCACTAACGGTGATCATGCAGAGGTGCAGGGTCGCGACAACATGGCGATTTTACTGAGGAGAGACATCCATTTGGATGTTCATTGGGTGTTTACCTAAATCAAAACTTTACCAACTTTCACACAAATTTTTTTATATAGATATTTAAATTGATGAATTAATACTCTGTGGGACTCTAATAATTTGAGTTGTTGATATTGTCGTCAAGAATCTAAGTCATATCAAGGCTCTTACTTCATTATAGAGACATGCATACCAAGAAACGACATAACATACCCCACTCTCAGCAAGTGGTCCAAATACACACACATTGGTAAACACATTCTAGACATCTCCTAGAATCGGACACGACGACCCAAGAAACATGTACATCCAAATTTACACGAACCAAGCCAATGCACCAGCCGATGCAGGATCGACCACGTCGCACGAAGAGCACAATCCAACCAGAGGGATTGACAGCGGACAAGGAAAAGCCTCCCTTTCTACTTGGGGATCTTCTTGTGGAGATTGATGACGGAGAGGACGATGAGCACGACGAGGATGACGGCGGCGAAGAGCGACACGGCGGAGGCGGCCCCGATGTGCTGGCAGAAGGTGTCGTAGACTTTGCACACCACCCCCCAGTTCACGTGGCTGTCGCCTTTCAGGCCAATGTAGCCGACCGTGCCTGCCGTGCCCGTGGCCGACGCGACGATCCCGAGGATCACCTATTTGCGCGACAAGGCATTTGCGTAAATGCCAAAGAGAATGTCAGAAAAAAAAGTTTTGACAGAAAATTGGTAATGCTAGCGAGAACGGGGTGAGGGCAATTAATAATGCTGGGGATATAGAAATCTGATTTTAATGATTAACTCGTCCCGTCACTTTAGAAATTAAGGTTATCAGCCGGTCATTTGTTGCTATTAACTATGTAAAATGTTGAAATATTAAAACCACACATGAGATTAAACTTTTAATAAACTTGTAAAATAGTTGGTAATGGTCTCATAACATCTTATCTAATATTAGAATAGAAAATCCCGTGTTCATCTTTTTTCAATTACAAATACAAAGATGCCGAGTAAAGGTAATTTTCCGAACACAATCGTTATCACTTTCTTTACTTGGCTAGTGTGACGAGAATGAGATTGAGGTCGCGGTAATTATCATCGGGTTTTCATTAAACTTTGTGAGCTTCAATTCAATAATGCCGATACCAAAATTACAATCACTTGACAGGGCACTTCTCGGTAATAGCATGTCTTTAACACAAATTGATTCCATTATTGACAAACTCAATCCCAAAAAAAATCAATATCATAACTCAAAAAAAAAATTGTGTCGAAGTCAATGTCATTACTTCGTAATGCTAAATTCATTCGCATTTTGGGTAGACTTTATTACGTCATCACGATTTAGAATATCGTTTTAAGCTCATCAAATTCAGTAACTGAATAATTATGATAAAAAAAGGGAAGGTGTCTGGAAAATGAAAGCTTACCACATCACAGATCACGAAGCAGAGCAAGAAGTCTTTGGCGAAGATTGGGGCCAAGATCACAGAAATTGATGCGAGTGCGCTGATGATGCCATAAAGGCAAGCCACTGACAAGGCTGTTACAAAGTATCTGCATATATTCGAGCCATAAAATAAATAAATTAAAATAACAATTGAACAAATGAATGAATACATAAATCGTTGTTGGACCATAAAAATTGGACATCTTTGGAATTTTTTTAATCGCAATAATTAATTGCTTAATGATGTCAAGTGAAGAAATCCACCAGTGGAGTAAAGAAAAGGCGGTTCACCAACTTGGATTATAAAAAGATATGCGTCAAGCTTTGGGTTTTAAGTATTTGGTTTGATTATGTGGTCCATACCAATATTATATGAATTTTTTTGTCCCATTTGGTTACATGTAAAACATGCAATCATTGAGTTTAATATTGTTGGAATATACAAATATTAAGCCACGACTTATTCTAATAACTTAAGTTTTTAGAGCAATTGGTTGTGGTCTTATAAAATTTTTCATGGTATAAAACCCTGAGTTCAAATCTTTTCAGGTCCTTATTTGCCTCCCCCAATGAATTTATTCACGTTTAGCACTAGACAAAAATATCAAATTAAGCTTGTGGGGGAGTGTTGAAATATATAAATATTAAACCACGCATTCTTATAATAGCTTAAACATTGTTCAAATATGAGCAGAAGCCAAAAGGAACGGACGACATACAAAATCGGTTCACCAAATTTTGTGACAAATCATAAATTTAATTTGATCATTTCTATATATTCACAGATAAAAATAATTGTCTCATTTTCCGTGAAAAAGATTTCGTCTGCTTGATTATTTTCGTAAGATAGATAGCTAATTTCATTCAACCCACGGTGCTTATCTGAATTGTCGAGTCTATGGGCTCCGTGGTCGTCCGAGTTCTACCGAATTCAATAGGCAATTTTTTCGACTTTCTTTTCAACATTCGGCACAAGAGTAGGTCCCACCCAATTGGGGAGAACACCATTCAGGTGAAGAATTGGAGAAATAATTTAGTGACATTAATGTAGATGTGCCATTAGATCTGGGCTGATCAATTTAAAATGGACGGCCCAAATCAATCAACAGCTTTTTAGTGGGAAATAATGTGGACTGATCTGGATCGTTCATTTTGAATTGGACGGTCCAGATCGATCATGGTAGGAAATGGTAGAAAATTTTCAATAGTAGAAAATCCAGATTCGAAGAATTGATCCTTAGTGCTTAATTTGGGTAATCTTATATTGCAAATAAACTTATGTTGGTGGGAAATTTGCAGAGTTCTACTTTGTGGCCATGATGGCCTCGCCTAGATCTGGGTGAGGCTGAGCAAGGGCCAGTTGAACATCGCCCAATGGCTGTCGAGGGTTGTCGAGCCTTCAATGGCAGCTAAGAGAGAAAAAAAAAGCCCCTAGAAAGAAAAAAAAAACTTAACAAAATAAAAAAAAATTGAAATATTATTATAAATTGTCAACATCGCCGCCAATAGTACCATGCAGGACAACATCCATGTTAACGATTTTCTATCAAAATTGACCAAATGGACACAATTACAAAAAAAAAATTAGGATTGAATTGGCAAACTTAAAATATTTATCACTGAATTGAAAAAAATACAATAAATTTATGACTTTATTGACAATTTTATCCATAAATGGTAACCTAAATTCTCCTTT
Source organism: Rhodomyrtus tomentosa (assembly GCA_028455895.1). Taxonomy (NCBI): domain Eukaryota; kingdom Viridiplantae; phylum Streptophyta; class Magnoliopsida; order Myrtales; family Myrtaceae; genus Rhodomyrtus; species Rhodomyrtus tomentosa. Next base: position 36,708,908 of record JAPCWY010000003.1, on the reverse strand, counting down.
TATTGTGTTATGAGTTTTTGTTATTATACATGTAACTCAAAAAATATACAGGTGAATTCAGATTAAGTGAGCTCCGTACATGTGGTCTCGAGTGCATGAGAGTTTTGGGTAATTCAGATAATATTCTATTTTCATATTATCATGTTATGAGACAATATAAATTTTAATTTTAACTAGCCAAAACCCCTTTCAAGAAACCATTTCTCACTTGAGAAACTGCATTATGCGTGATATAGTTGTATAGTAGATGATTTATCTTAATGCAAAACGCCATATATATATATATATATATATATATATATATATATATATATAATCTACGTCTTTTTTGTGTGTGTCTATCTATATATATATATATATATATAGATAGATAGACAAGCACACAAAAGACGTAGATTGTGAAGCCTCATTGTCTTGTCTATGCACGAGTCATGTCATCTTTATTCGCGAGATAATTCTCTCCCTGATGCTTCTCTCTGCGAAGGAGAGTAAATGACAAAAATCGACGAGTTACTTGGAAAAGTTGATGAGCGAAACATGATTGAAAAATCAATTTGAAAAAAGGACGCGGGAAAAAGAAAAAAAATGAATTGTGCCGTGCATGGAATGAACATAATCTTACATGAGAGCTGGTGAGTTGTCGAACTTGGCTTCGACCGAAGCCTGAAGCCCCGGGGAGGGCGCCCGCGCAAAGTTTGTTTGGTCGGCCGTGACCATCACCACCAACGCGGTCAGGGTCGATGCGAAGAACAAAACCCTAAGCGCCACGTCGACTAAGAAGCACAAATCCCCCGCTGGGGGCGGCCCGGGGGGAGGAGCTGCGGCACCCGGTGGTGGCACGCCGGCCTCGGGGTCGGGCACCTTCTCTAGCTCGACCAGCTTCTCAGGTTCCGCCCTCCCGGCCATAGTTGCTGTAAGCTAGCTAGGAGAAGTTGATCCAATTGTACTTGTGTTGTGGAAAAACATGGTGCGTCCGTGGGGTGTATATATTGGGGTTTAAGGATGTGTTTGGTTGGAATTACGGGCACGCTAAGACAAATGGGTTTGAATAAAGTGGCTTAATTTGTTGAGCAGCCAAAAAGTAGTCTCTCTCTCTCTCTCTCTCTCTCTCTCTCTCTCTCTCTCACTGAGTTGGAATCGCTGACTCGGGGTTACTTCGACCCAACTCAGACGAGTGTCTATTTATATATTTCGTTTTCAAGAGTGGGAATGTGGAGGAAGAAAGGGGGAAGTGTCTTTTCGGGTTATGTTTCTTAATTGTGTTCTTAATTGTGTGTGACTCTCTAGCTTAGGGAGCTTATAGTTCACGCAGCAATCCTGTTCCATGTGAGTTGGACATTGACATGGGAAAGATACTGAACAGGACCTGTTTTTCCGGGAGCTTGATTCTTGACCAAATTGCTATAATTTGCTATGTATTTTGTCAATTCCATCATAAACCTTTTAATTTTTTCAATTTTTTTAATCAAAATAATTTTGCCAACTGAGTCCTAAGCATTCACATACTTTGCCAATTAAGTTAATTAGGTTAATTTTAGCTAACAATCGCTGATGTAGACGTCAATCATCTTACATGGCACGACCGGCGCTAACGTAAATAATTTTTAATTGTACCTTTTCGATTTCTTATTATTTATTTCTTTCTTCTTGTTTTTATCAGTGGCCAGCCACCAACCATGGCCCGGTGGGCTGGCCTCTCCTGCAAGGATCGTCGTCTCCCTCTGAAGTCGATATATTGTTTTTTTTTCTTTCAATCGAATGATATAGTTTTTCAGATTCTAAGATTTAAGTCCTTTATTTCTAATATATAGATTTCAAAGTCAGATATAGCTTTTTAGATTCTAAGATTTGCGGCTCAATCTAGGTAAAATCTATTTTCTTCTGGTGGACGTACGATACAATCTAGGTTCTCATTTGGGGACTTCTTACTCCAATTGTTTCAAGAGTCTCCGTTAGTTGAACCCCATCCAGTAGACTCTCTCTCTCTCTCTCTCTCTCTATATATATATATATATAATCTAATGGACGTAAAATCTATTTTCTCTCATTTTCAGATGACTACTTCTGCAATATGCTTGCAAACAATGTTTTACTTTTTTGGCCAGACCTTGCATTTTATTTGGTTCATTGGGAGTATAGAGTTATTTATTGTTAACAAAGGACTATACATGTTCCCACTTATGATTGGCGAGTTAGAATTGTTACTGCACGAGCATAAAGATGCAAAACAAAGTGAAAGATTTTGTTGAAGAGTGTTCTGAATTTCCAAGGCACTTGTTAAGCTATCAATTAAATAAATTATAACATTAAACGAACTGATTGTCCTCGTGATAAGCAATTAAGCATAACAACATTCGTAAAAGCGAATACTTTCTCATCAAACACGTCTAAGAAGCACCCTGGTCACTGGTTAACAAGACCTTAAATCAACGCATATGATTGAATCTATACAAATGGAGTGTTTGATAAAATAACTTAGTTACAATTATTAAAAATGTAGGAAGACACGAACTTTCTCAAGATTCAACTGTGAACTTGCTTTATTACTTTTATTTTTCGTAAAATAAGAATTTAATTGGCTTGATCTAACCAGAAAAATGAGTCTAAGGTCACGTTTGTTTCGCGAAAAATGAATGATTCGGAATTTTTTTTTCATGAAAATGATTACTTATATCACTCACGAAAATGAACAAAATAAAATTATTTTTATCGTCCATCAAAATGTTTAGACATAAATTGTTTTAGATAATAAACGCAATTGCCTTTGGTAAATTATTTCAACCAATACAAGCTATCATTTTTATGAAAATATTTTTGAAATCATTTAATTTTCGCAAAACAAATGGAACCTAAAAGAATTTAGACAATTCAATATGTCCATTTAGCTTTTTTTCCTTTGGAATTGGAACAATCCTTCAACGATCGTTACCCACACGAATGAGAGATTCGAGCACATGCTATCAATGTTAAAATTGACGAATTACATCCTGTATTAAATGTAAAACAATTGTATATTTGCAATGAGAAGTTATTAGCTGTTCACACCACAAATAATGAATTGTTTGGTACGTCGACGCACCAATTGCCTCGAGAATATATGCTCAAGAAAAAGACAAGGGATCTTGTGGCTTGAGTCACGAAATTGATTCCAAGAAGTATACGGCTCGAAACCCAATGGATGAAGAATTCTACGAAACCCTTACCACACATGGAGGGTTAAGAGCCGCAAGGTTTATCTAAGTGCGCAAGATCTGCATCATTGGTTTGAGGTTTCTTGTCAACAAGCTGTAAGAGAGACCTCAGTGATCTTTTTGAACAAGCGACTTAGTTTAGGGTTTTAGATAATATGTTTTATGTCCGGTTTAGGCCCACAATTCGATTCGATCCTCTACTTCACCGTATGTAAACCATATATTTGTGAATGTGATTGCACGTTTCGATCGCAACACCGCTCGTCCGCTATAGGTGCTTGTTATTTTATGGGCGAAACCTTATCTGATGCATACGGACAGCAGATGCATCCGCGGGGGAGTCGAGCTAAAAGGGAATTTGTGACCTGCATAGTGCTGGATTTCATGGCTTTCGTGTTTACTTGTTCAAGGTAGACTTCTCTATGATAGAAGTAAATAGTCAACCCCCGAGGTAGTTCTCCAGTAGTAAATGAGTCACATTGTTTTTCATGAGGTTTTGAGTTTGAATCAGGTTGTGAGCAATTTTCTAATTTATTTGTACCTTTGAAATTTACTACTTCACGTGAAGATACTTCTTGACTTTCGGCGTGTCGATGAGACTACCGTAACAGACTCAGCCTGAGAATCTTTGGATTTCGTGTGGATAAAGTAACTATGGCTCTTACCCAATATCCGTGACGGACGTGAAATTAGTAAGACAATAACAAGACACATCATTTCTTTCTCTTGGGGGCGTTTTAAAGTTTTATAACACGTGGAAAAACATAATAACACCAAACAAAAATCACCTGACGTACGCGGATCTGGATTTCCTACCATTAAAAATTTTCTACAATTTCTTACCATAATCGATCTGGGCTATCCAATTCAAAATGAACGGTCCAGATCAGTTCACGTCATTTTCCACTAAAACACTATTGATTGATCTAGACCGTCTATTTTGATTGGATGGCCAAGAATTAATGATATTTCTAAATTTATGTTACTAAATCCTTTCCCGACGTACGCATATCCAGGTTGTCTTCTGATCTTCCCGAAGGTACCAATCTCTATGGTCATGAAAGACAAAAAAACTGATCTTGAGATGTATGTACTTATCCTCGGATTCTTCATGTAGTTCAACCAACTCCAATGATTGGACGATTTCATTGCACGCATGTCAATGAGGTGGCTAACCTTTTTTGGACCGTACTAAGACCTACCTTTCCATGAATCTAAGGTATATGGTAGACGAACCCTTTTGAAGGAGGAATCATCTGATTCTGCTAATTCCATTTCTTGCCCAATTTTGACATATATGATTGATATACCTTTTTCCAATGTCTAATGTTCAAGAAATTACATGCTTTTGTGGTCTATTGGCTAACGAAGGTTGGCTCAGAAATTTTAGGGCATTGATACGTCATGCTAGAGAAAAAAGTTCTGAGAGCTTATCCATTAGAGGCTTAGAGTCAAGTCCACACTAGTTAGAACCAAATGATTTTTCGATTGAGGTCTTACTTACATGAATGCCCATGTGTCAAACCCACTGAAAGGGCAAACCCAAGAGGCAAAACTGTCATTTCGAAGAACCTCGAGCACAAGGAGCAAGTGGAGGAAGGCTTAATTGGTGCACAGATTTTCTTGGTGGGCTTGAAATCAAAATGGTTGCTGAGCAAGAAAAGCTTGTTAATCAGATTATAATAATCGGGAGTATTAAAGATTAGTGTTGCTCAGCAAGAAAGGCTTTTCAATCAGATTATAATGGTTTGAGAGTATTGAGATTAGTGTTTGTTTATTGCAAGCGTTCGAACTTGGCATTTCCACACATATATTATAACTCTCCTATGTCGTGGTGGTTGGTGCCGAATTTGCTGATCAGTCCACGTATGCTAAGTGACATGATGAGATCATACAAATGGGAAAAATGATAAACTCGATGAATTTAAGTTGCTTTTCGAAAGAAAATCGTGCTCATTGCTCAACAGGGTAAGTGAGAAATACAAAAATTTACAGAAAAACACATCGAAGTAGAATAAAACCCAGAATACCGCAAAAGAAAGCCAAATCCAAAAAATAAGGAGGATCAACAGAGCATCAATAGAATTAATCACGCAATCGTTCTGTAGAACACATTTGTCAAATAAAATAATTGGTGGTTGATCACTGGATCTCTTATTATTATTAGTTGTGAGCACATGCTGAAAATTTGATGTAGAACAGCTGGTATGTGATTTTATTGACAAATTGGATCACCAGAAGTCCGTGAGACTTTACCAGTAATTTCGGATCTTGGGTCAGACGATCTCGGGTCGCGTTCAAAATTGGTCGAGTGAAATGAAAGGGCCGTCTGATTTAAAATCATAGCTTTGCTGTGAGATATGATGGATTTTAATGTTTCGGAGTCGTTTAGTTCACTTTTCAAGCAGTTTTCTGTTTTAGACAATTTCGAATATTTCGATTATTTGTCATCTTTGATTTGGATTCGCTTAGATAAGATTAGATTAGATTCAATTAATGATATCTTTAGTTATCTGCATTCCTTTTGGAGTCATATTTATATATAGAGACGTCCTCTCTTTGTAATAATTAGACTTTCATTTATCAAATTCAGAGTATCCCGAGGGATTGATTTCCTGTTTATCGCTATCCTGTGTCTAAATTTCTTTTTCCTGTAACTATGGTGTTGTTAGTTGGCCGTGCTCTCGACTTCTTCTACACCATCGTCGTACGAAGACAGCCTAAACTAGTTGAACAAACACACATCTAACATTTGGAATAGCAAAATTTTTGTGGATCAACAAGACGCTAGAGCTCCCGCGATCAATATTGAAACGAGAGGCAGAGGACCTGTACACGGACAAACAACAGGGTTATATTTATTAAATTTCTAGATCTAGATTGAGGATAGCTTATATAGAACTAAATCCGGATAATCAAAACTCTTAGATCAATAACTCGATCGGAAGAGGAGAGTGCTCAAGTCTAGATTGAAAGAGAAGAAAGAAAATCAAGAACACTCACAAAAACAATAAGATTGAGAGGAGAGGGAGAGACCAGCACAAACCCTTCCCCATGGCTAAACTCATTGTCTTTCCTACTTTGGTCAATTATATGGGCCACGAACGTAAGACCTTTCAGTGTAAAGTTTTATGTATGGCCCAAACAAGATTGAAGCTGGTCAATTTACGTAAGCGTGGCCCAAATAAGATCAGGAGATAATCCATCTCCTTGCTACTTTCCCTCAAGCACACTTGCAATTAAATTCCAACGTCAATCCAAATTGTGGCCATGGAGGCCGTTGGCCCCGCGCTACCGCTTACCTCCATGGCCACGACGGCCACCTTGAACTCCATTGCCTTGGGCGGGAAAAACAGAGAAAGAGAGACCAGAGCAGCAGAGGAGATCAAGTGGCTAGGACGGTAGCGGTGGTGGCGTCGATGGGGGTGAAGGAGCGACAACAACGGATTGTGGCGGTAGAGAGAGGTGTCAAAAGGATGGGTAAGGTCGGGTTTGGGTCGGATCGTATATGATCTAATCTATGTGGGCTCATTTAACCTGTTTTGACCCATTTTAATACCGTATAAATTTAACAACCCTTACTCAACTCTGCTACTATTACTTGAAAACTTTATATACAGTACGAAGAAATAACCTTAACGGCGGAGGTGGGTGGCGGCAGTGTTTCAAAACAGTTTTGACAGTTTTTTTAAATTTTTTTAAAATTTTTTAACTTATAATATGGAAAATAAAAAATCTAAACTAATATTAGTGAGGTCCATTTATCAATGATGCTTGGGAAGTTATAGGCCACGGGCCAAAAATAGGTTGAAAATGGGAAGAAATAAGACCCATATTTGGATAGGCTTTATAAGTCTAGATTTTATATTTGAGATATTTTTTTAAATCTAACAAAAAAAATTCATATGTGACCCAAGTGAAAAAAAGTGGTAAATACTCATATTGACACCTCTAACGGGAGACCAATGAGCAGAACAACTCCAATGGCATTACTCAGAAGACGATACATGAAGCATCTCCCTTGTGTTCGTCTGATAAAACTAAAAGGGCAATTCACGGGCATTGGACTCTGTTGAGAATGCGTGTTTTTTAAGCACCAAGTCTTTCAACTGTTCACCATCGTGTCTATGTTACCCAAACTGCCAAGAAAGTCTACAGGACAATAGATAAATACTGAAAAAAAAATTATCTAAAAACTCTTGAACCTATCGTAATTTTATCAATTCAGTATTAAATATTTTAATTTTATCAATTGAAACCTAAACATTTTTATACTTTGTCAATTGAGTCAATTCGATCAATTTTTGGTCAGAAATTATTAAAGTGGATGTTGGCCATGCCGGCTAGATGTGGATAATTTTTATAATAATTTTTTCTTATTTCTTATTATTTCTATAATTGCGGCCGTCGCCTATGCTGTACCGCTGGCTGTGCCACGTCGAACGACCGACGTCCACAAGCAAATTCTAATCAAAATTGATTAGATAAACTCAATTAGTAAAATGTGATAGGGTTTAGGGCTTAATTGGCAAAATCGAAATGCTTAGTATTTCATTGACAAAAGTGCAATAGGTTTAACATTTTTTTGGATAATTCTCCCACAAAAATATAGTCACGGAAAACACAAACCATTAATTGCAGCCAAAGAAATATATCGGTACCTAGGTTTTTTTTTTTTTTTTCAAGTATCGGTACCTAGATTGAATGTAACCAATTATTAGTCCTTTTTTCCAGGAACACATATCGAAAATAACCGTGATGAGAATGCTGGACCAGACGAACATGGAAGCATTGGAATCCACTCAACAAGATCGAGCAGAAGATCCACAATGCTGACCCATTCGGGAGCAGGAGTTCATGGTCATCATGGTTTGATCATTCTCGATCAGTATTTTAAGTACTTGAAACATAACATGCGTCCAATCCTTCCTTTCAGTTTGAATCTCTTTTAAGTTAATTAATCACGAGGAAGTCAACTACTAATCACGATGGGAATAACTCGCTTACGATAGAATCGGAATAATAACTCAACTGCGAAACTAGAATGACACCTTGTCAGTGGCTTTCGGGGACGAGCTTTGCCATTGGCTTTAGAGGTCAACCTCGCCCGCAAAAAAAATAATAATAATAATAATAAAGAGGAGAAAATAAAGAAATTTTTTTAGAAAAGAATATATTAACATATTATTAATAATTGTTAGATTCAGCGCTGGCCTCGACAGTTAAAATATTCAACATCATGTCATCGATTCCCGCTCTCTTTTGGTAATTTTCCCGTGTACCCTTTTTTGGCCAATGTGGTCAATAAACCTTTTTTTTTTGTTTCAAATTATAGTTCATGGATCACTTGGCCAAAATTTGAATAACAAGAGTTGTACAAATTGAAATTGTGCCGTATTTAGAAGTGCCACCATCCTATCCCCTGAAAATATTACGGCAAGTACTGTGTAGCTTGTAGTCTAGTTGAAAGTACCTATTCGAGTTCGGCAGGTTTCCACTTTCCAGGACGTGTTGGAACCGTGCCGTAAATATCCTAACGTGTTTTCCATTGAAAATTAGAAAAATAAGATTGCCCACTCTGTCAAATCTCATACGAGACTTCTGGAATATCGATGTCAATAATGTATTAAATTCACATTGACTCTCATCTAATAAACCCAATTTTTTTAATACCTTTTCATTTCTTCGAATTCAAATTTTCTAAGTACATTTGAGGGAAAATTTCAAATAAAAGTGCAAAATCCTCTTTTTTTTTCAAATAAAATCTTCAAATGAACCTAACATAATATGTTTCAAATAATGACCTAAAGTGATCATAATGTTTTAAAAATGGATCTGACCTAAAGGGCATTTTAGTCATTTTTCATTTTGATTTTTCATTTAAATTTTCTCATTTCTTTCCTTTTTTCATTTTTAAAAGTTAAAAAAAAAAGCCAAACAGGTGCGAAGGTTGCCCATCTCGTGTGTGGCCATTGACCCACCGCGGATGGGGGGTCGGCGAGGGCGATGAAGGCCGACGACCCTGCCGAGTAGAGGGGAGGGCCATGCGACCTCGCCGGCCTTTGTCGCCCCTTCTTTGGTGGTGGGGCTGCAGTTAGTGTATGCTGTCGTTTTTTTTTCTCTTTTTTGTTAATTTTTTAGAAAATTGATAAAAAGAAAATATAATTAAAAAAGAAAAAAATTAAGACCAGAATGCCCATGAAATTAGGCATTTTTTTTTAGATTTTATGGCCATTTCAAGCCTTTATTTGAAACATTATTTACTTTAGACTATTGATTGAGAAAATGATAGCACTTCATGCTCTTATTTGTAATATGATTTACTTGAAGTTATTATTTTTCCCTACATCTGACAAATATTGCTTCAGAAATTGAATCTCATCAACTATATTGAAACTGCTTCGGTAGTGATCATACACAGGCAAAAAATAAAATAAAATTGAACTTAACCGGTTCATTGGATTTCTAAAATACTTTATGAGCGTTCGGTATTTACTATTTAACCGAGCCTCTACGTTCGTGTCTCCAAATTATGGTAAAAAATTAAAAAAGCGAGTTATGTGGAAAATGGCTTCTAAGTATTTGCGCACATCAAAACCATCCAGAAATAATTTATGGAACAAAAACCTATTTCTGGAATAGGTTTGGAACATAAATTTGTTTGGTAACGCAATTCTAAAAAACTATTTATAGAACAAAAAAATTATTCCAAAAATAGATTTGAAGTAGAAATTAGAAACAAAAAAAAATTACTTCTCCGAGAAATAGAAATAAAAATAAAAATAAAAATCTTCGTCAATAACCAATCCTATCGGTCGCACCCTACCCCCCTCCACCCGTCGGTCGCCGACCGCCTCCAGTCTCTGGCTGCCGCCGGTTGCCGGCCTCTGCCGCCTTAGTCAAATAAACTTTTTTTTTAAAATTATAAATTTTATGTTGTTATCAAACGTATTTTTTTACTTAAAAACTCATCCAGAAACAGAAATAAAAAAAAAATATTTTTGTTTCAGGAATTCATTCGGAAATGTAAATGTTGTTATGTGCGCCATAAAGTCATTGGACAACGTGCTCACGGTTTTACATTATTGGGTGTCATCATCAAATTAAGGAAATTTGTCTGGTATGCTTTCATGGGAATTGTTATGTTCACCAAAAATGGGCGTTGACCGAAGTAGTGAACAATCTTTCACTAAAAAAAATTGATCTTTTGAAATTTTATGAGATGTGTCCAGTGGTGATTCATGATAGTAATCCAATTGGCCTAACAAAGAAAAAGAAAGTGCATTTTAAGGTAAAAAAATTAATATGAATGACAGAAAATGAGAAGCCATTAATATTGGGAAAATTGTCAAAAAAGTCATAAACTTATTACATTAGTGTCAATTTAGTCCTAATTTTTTTTGTTCCAATGTAGTCCTAAACCTCTTACATCGGTGCCAATTCAGTCCTAAATCATTTATTGTCGTCAATTGAGTCTTAAACTTTTTAGATTGATGCAATTCAGTCTTAAATTTTTTTGCATTTGTATAAATTGAGTCAAATGGGTCAATTTTGGTTGAAAATAGCTGACTTGGAAGTCGGCTATCCCATGTATAATGGCCGACGCTAATGTAGATATTTTGTAATATTATTTTAATATTTTTAAATATTTTATATGATTTTTCTAAAAAATTGTTTAAAAAATTAGTAAATATTATTAAAAATAAATTAAGTAATATTTTAAAAAATATCCACGTCAGTGCTAGTCGTGCCACGTAGGACAATTGACGTCTACATTAGCGATTTCGGGTCAAATTGATCGGATTGACTCAATAATTTGTATAAATGCAAAAAGTTTTAGGACTAAATTGACAGTAGTTCAAAAAGATTAGGACTCAATTGGCATCGACAAAAAGGTTCAGGATTGAATTTATACCTATGTATAATATTTAGGACTGAAGTGATACTAATGTAATAGGTTGATGACTTTTTGGATACTTTTCCCATTAATACTAGTGTATTAATAGAAGTATAATGAGAATATATGTTCATGACGATGGATCCATTTCTAAAGATTGCACGCTGCCTTTTCTAGCCTGCTAAACAAAACTGCTTATAAGCCGTACATACTTCAAATGCGGTTACGACTGCATCTCCACGATTCTAAGCTTCCTATACGCACGCCGATCCTACTCGCAAGACGTCACACCTGATGAATTTCGTGTTACTCTAAACAGTGAATAGAGTTGAATTCCGTCCGCCAAACGTACTACTAAGAGTGAGTTTGGTTCAATATTTCCAACGAGCTTTCAGACTCTAAAGCCTATTGGGAGATTACTGAAACATTTAGTTCAGCTTTAAAAAAATATTTAAGCAAATGCTAGCTTCAAAAAAGTTGAAAACCTAATGATGATAGGGACTAGCATTACGGTTTTAGTATTTGGCTAAATGCTAAAAGATTTTTTTTTTCTTTTCAAAACTAACATCATCAATTCCTTATATTTTATATTTTGTCCCCTTTTTACTATTTTTCTTCTTCTCAAGTCCAAGAAGGGGTAATTTTTAATTAAAAATTCAAAAATTGCATTCAAAGCCCCTTTATAATGTTGTTTTTATCAAACATCATTCAATCCAAAGTCCATTTTCAAACGAGATTTTATCAAACACAATTAACATTTTTCTAAACCCTTTTAAGTTGAAGGTATTTGCATTTTCCCAAAACTCATTTCAAATCCTGAACAAAACCCACCCTAAGTCTTTCAAAACTTTCTAGCGCACTAGTAGCAAAAGTCCGATGCTATACATTGTTATGAGTAAAAGAAGGTGAAGACCATCAAGACAAGGGTTTGAATTTTCACATAGATAGGATGACAAATCCTACTCAGTGTGAGGCCCATGACTGTTTGTTATCAAACCGTATGAAAAGAATGGAAAGATAAACCGTAGAATTTATACAAATTGTTCCTTCTATTACGAGCGTAAGTGTCGATCGATTTATATTTTGACCATATCACGGAAATGAAAGAAGGTGAGAACCTAATTCTGGCCGTACTAAAATTAGTACCCTGAATTGTATATTAGGCCATGTCTGGCACGCACTAATTGGTCATTCAACCAGCTGGGTCATAGGAAATACTCAATTAGTGCTTGTCGCAAGACATATTACTTAGTATTGACTTTGTAGAAAGTTAAATTCTGATGAAAATTTATAGCCTAATTTAGGATCATACTGACGCGAGAATTATTCCCATTATACTTAGCATCAGACTTTTTTTTTATTTTCATTTTTTTCCTGCGAGAATTATGTCTCTTTTGTTCCTAATATATATTGTGTGGATACTGTCAGGGAAGTTTCCCATTCAATCTTAAATTTATTGTGCGGATACTAATTCAGTCATAAACTTTTCAATTTTTTTGCAAATTTAGTACTAAGTCTTCGTGCAAAAATCTAATATAGTCATTTCGATCAATTTTTGCTACAAATTGATGATGTGCCAGTGTACCATGTAGAACGGCCGGTAATGATTAAATTGCCACATCATCAATTTTCGGCGACAGTTGACCAAAATGATTACATTGGAATTTCGTGCAAAGTTATAGGACTATATTAGCAAAAATAGAAAAGTTTATAACTAATTTATGTGATTTTTTTTCCATTTAATTGCTTTAGCCAAAAAAGAAGCGTGGTTTTTTATTTATAAAGTTGTTAACACCTCGCTTTCACTTTATAGTTTCCACTTAACACGAACAAAATATACGAGTTGCGGTCATTTTTTCATTTGATTTCTTCGATCGTTAAGGAGGTTTGTAATATTTAGGGATAATGTATTTCTTTCCTAAGGACATATGTGACCGTGTTTATTAAAATGAAATGACTCTCTTTTTAATTAAGAAAGATGCACTTTGATATGATCTTTTTTTTAAAGAACATTTTGTCAATATGTCTTTTTTATATTACTTTCTACGTGAAAATATCGAAGTTAACGTCATGATTTTTTTTTTCAATTTTTTAAAAAATTAGAATTTAAAAAATAAATTGAATACACGAAAGGACCTTCCAAATATGGTGTATACCAAATAGCATTTAGCCTAAAGTTGCTTTATAAAACGTTTTTCAATTGCAGTTTCCCAAACAATTTTGCATTCCTCAAAACACTTTAGGCTAAAGGCTTTTCTCAAATGTTGAACCAAACACACTCTAAATTAGCATCCGTAAAATAGATTTATTTCTATATGGGTAATTTGCTCGTATTCCGTTAGCTAATGGCTCTAGGGGATATATTAAAGAACTTCTAAAATTTTTCAACAGGTAGAAAGTCTCGTGTTATGTGTAGTTATTATCTTGAAAAGTGGATGATTACTCTTGTAACATACTTAACAAGTGATCTAAAGGAACTCGTTTAACATACTTAACAATGTCCCCTTTTTTGGATCAATTCCATGAGTTGCGCTAATTGCACGTGGACAGAACATGGCAATCCGTGACTTTGGCCCGTCGATAATCTCATGAGTCAAGCAAGACGCAAATCAAAGTCGAGATTTGGTGGTTCCCGCTTCTGAGCATTTATATGCGATGGCACGCGAAGTCGAATCAATTTAATACGCTTAATCTTCTGTATGTGCCTGTTTGGCGCATTAACTATTGAGTCCATCCTAGCCTAAGCAATTTTGATGACAATGTTTACCATATTAATCGCGAGGAAGTTTAAGTGCTAATCCTAATACGGGGTAATTGTATAAGGCTACGTTTGGCAGTCATGATAAAAGACATGATATGATAAAATTTATCATATTCTGTATTTGGTTCCTACTTCGGATAGTATATAATAGAATATATAACATGAATATAATTATCTTGGGGGGAGGTAGGATAAAGATAGATAGGATTTCTTTTACTTATAGTATAAAAATTATTTTTTTGAATAACAAAGTTCTTATGTAATAAATTTAAAATAATAATTATTTTTAAATAAATTTGAATTCTAATGTTAGAAAGAAAAATAAAAATAATATATATTTTTATATTTTTTTATAAATTATATTTATAATTTGATTCCTTTCTTCTTTATAATGTATAGTTTGTATGTGTATACACACACGCACTTATTATCTATATCATTAAATATTTTAAGTATAATAGTATAGTTTGTTATTTAATAGAAAATTTTATTAAGAAACGATGGAAGGGAGTCAAAATAATGATAAAAAGATATTTATAATTTAAAAATAAGTAAAAAATGAAGTAGAAGAAAGTAGATTTTAAGTAAATATATTTAAACTTGAAAATGATTTTTCTAATTCTTAAAGAGAAGGAGTAATGAAATTTTTAAAAAAACTAGCATCTCCATTTATGTTTTCTCTATCTCTAATTCATGTAGAAATTTCATGATTACTTTGTAGTTTTATAATTTATTGTAAAACTTTACGAAAATAACGAGATAGTTGAAACTTATTCTCTTTCTTAGCTTTTTGGTTCACATCAAAAGTCTAAGAAAATCGAAAAGAGAGTCAAACCTTATTCTCCTCTATGACCTTGTGTTTCTTATTGAGGTTTAATGAATATCGCAAAAAAGGTAAAACTTTTTAGCAAAAGTTAAATGTTTATATTTTCTTTATTTTACTCGATTCAACAGTGAATTATAAGAGATTCTTATATTTTTCGCTTATGATTTTTCAAATTCATCTTATATTGATATATCGTATATACCAAACAATGAATATAATATGATATGAATATATCCGACTCTATTATTACGACTCACCAAACACAGGATATGATATGGCAAAATTCCTATATTTCATATCCTATCTTATCTAATCTTATCCTGACTAAAAATACGGTCGACCAAATGCAAACTAAGAGTAAAAGCATAAACACCTCAAGTACTAGATAGACCGGCATAAACAGAATAACACCATCAATTTTGTCCCCGCGATCAAATTTGGTCCTCCTGTTAAAGATGTAAACGGATTGATGACGTGGCGAATATGTGGCATCTTATGTGGCTAGTAATTTTTTTAAACAAAATACATGCATCTATAATAAAGAAGAAAGAAAATACATTTGTGTCAGCCCCAGGAAGAATTGGTGCCCCTTGCAGAGCCCAGCGGCCAGTCTGGAGGGGGCCATTGCCATTGTCACCACGACCCCGGCAAAGGCTGGCCCCCCCAGCACGAATTGGTGCCCCTCGTGGGGCCTAGCGGCCACGTTTTGGAGGTGGCCAGGGTCACAATGACCACGAGAAAGGCCGGCTGAGGCCGCACGACGCTGGCGATGATAAATACTTGAGGTCGTGCGGTCCCAGCCGTGGCAAATTCAAAGTGGCCCGAGCCCGAGGAGGCGAGAAGCGGTGGTGAGCCATCGCCATTTCTCTCTCTAAGAGTAAATCTCCCTCAAATCGCTGTGCGCGCGCGCCCCCGCTTCTACTGAATGCGGCGGCAGACGTGCCCTGATCGGGCAAAGGACGGAGCTGCCGCTTCTATATCAGTTTGGGTGTGTGTGTTCTTTTTTTTAAATCAATATTGTAACCCATTTCCGCACAAAAAATACATGTCAGACGTGGCACTGAGATAGCGGTCCACGTGGCATCTCCGTTTACAATTGTTTTCTAGCCCAGAACAAGGGTCTTCCTCCGATCCGACAGAATTGCGGAACGCGTTAGAACCGCGCCCCTTAATAATCATCGCGGCGTGTCTCCATTGAAGGAAAGCATGCAATAAATTTTAAAAAAAAATCATACAGTGCATGGATATATCTTCGCCACGTATTCCCTCACATTTTTTTAAAAAATTTTTTATTTTTGCTGGCCACATGTGAAATGCCAGTCTGGATGCTGGTGAAGCCTGGGAACCTTATCCTGACAAAAAAAAAATTAAAAAAATTAAAAATACTAGATCGCCCACTCTGTCATAATCTCATATGAGATTTCTTTGACTATCAAATGTGTGGAAACCCTATTAAATTCACATTGACTCTCATCTACGAAACCCGTTTCTGTCTCCTCCTCGTTCGTGGGGATCCGGATGTTGCAAAATGTGATAGACAGATGTCGCCCGTTTAAAGTATTAAGGGTGCATGATGAAGCGTGGAAGGAATCGATATCTTGTGTTGAGTAGATGAGGACAGTTGACTAGGGTTTCGATGGATTTTCAGCTCTGCAACTAGGAGGTAACTCGTTCAAACTCATCACCTATGGCACAAACTGCTTCGGTACAGGATCGTCTGTGAAATCAAAAAGCCTAAACTTAATCGGTTCATCGAGTTTGCCGAATATTCCACGAGCATTCGGCATATAACCGAGTCTTTACAATCATGTCCCTTAACAATATATGATTTTTAAATTTATTATACACATATACCAATGGAGACAATCATGACTCATCTGTCTTTATACATTTATATTTTTTTAGTTCTTGGTACCTATGAAATTAAGACCCATTGGACAACATGGTCACGTTTTTTTTTCTCAATTATTGGGGTGTTATCATATTAGCCAAGATGTCTGGCATCCTTTCGTGTGACAATTAATAGGGTTCAACTAAAGATAGGACTGTCCCTCAACTACGGATCACAAACCTAATTAATTATGTATACTGACCTAACAGTTTGCGAGAACATGATCAACAGCGCATCACTCGGCGGCACGCGCAGTTTCTTACGTAATGACTGGGCGGGGCGGTCCATGGAATGGACATAAACCCTAGTTACTTACTGGTCTTGCAAACTTCCTAGCTCACTAACTAAATCCCAACACAGTGCGAAAGGTATAATAAATTACGTATATCAATAAATGAAGATGAATAAATTGTCAAGATAGGGTTCTGAATTTTGACTCAGAAAAGACGAGGCAAGCCCTAAATTCTAATTCAGAAGGAAGCCCCATACATGTTTTGAAAAGGCAAGATCGCATCCCCCACCTTCGGAATTAGCGACGTCATGTCAGGAATCAAACCGCATGAAAGTATGGGAAATGTTCACACCCAATTGCCGATTGAGGATTGCCCGAGATATATATGGGCGCTCCATGGATTTCCCTCATCAACCTCCACATGTCTCCCAACTATATGTACGCCTGCAATTACTACAATTATTAGCTATATGAAATATTTTTTATTAAGCTAAATAAAGTCGTTAAATTCATAATTGTCACTTTATTGCAGGCCTAATATTAAAAAAATCCTCCAACTTTAGTATTTGTGATAATTATATCCAATTTTTTTTTTGTCTCATAAAAAACAATCAACTTTTATTTTTGTTCCAATTCTACCGGTCTCCTCAACTTTATCATCTGTCTTAATTATATCCAAAACTTTTTTCTCATAAAAAACTTTTAATTTTATCCCAATTCTACCATCATATTTCCGTCCATAATCACTGTTGGTTAATTCTATGTGGCTCGAATTTTCTTGCCGAACTTACCAATCAATCTTCAAAATTTCGAAACATAAATTTTTTTAAACAACGAGATTTTATATCGTTCGTCCAAATTTCTCCATGTCTAACCATTTTTGAGATGTTGAGTGATGAAGAAAATCATGGAATGGGCCATTTTGAGTGATTCTGTATCTCCCGATATGTAGGGGAAGCAAACAATAGAAGAAAATTTTGGGGGTTTTTTTTCATGTCAGTTTTGCTAAGTGTAATTTATTAACGACATGGAAATGTCACGTAAGATCTTTTTGTTAGACAAGTAGGATTAACTAATGGTAGTTGTGGATGGAAAGCTAATGGTGGTAAAATTGAGATAAAAGTAAAAATTGAAGGTTTTTTTTATTACACAAAAAAATTTGGATATAATAGAGACATATGTTAAAGTTGAGTTTTTTTTTATGGGTTGGTAGAATTTGGAAAATAAAAATAAAAATTTGAGGTAAAAATAAAAGAGGAAGGTTTTTTATGACACAATTTTTTTTGGATATAATTGTCAACAGGTAGAATTTTTTTTTTGAGTATTGGACCCTTTGTTGCAAGAATAGGGTTATCTAAGTACAAGGAAGCGCATGGGTTATCTTAAAGAAATTCAAATTTAGGTTCTGTTTGTTAAAAAAATGTGGTGTTTTTTGTGAAACATATTTTTTCAAAAAAGCAATTTAAAAAAATGATAATACTTTTTGCTGTTTGGTTGAGACATAAAAATGAACTGGAAAATATTTTTATTTCGTTTGGTAAGGAATTGATTTTTCTGGAAAAAAAATCACCCAAATTTTTAATAATTTATTTATTTTTCTTTCTTTTTTTTCTTTTTTTTCTTCCTCTTCCGGTAGCCTGCCACAACCGTTCACCCAAGGTCAGCGAGGCTTGAGCTCGCTAACTGGTGAGGCTTGTCCCTCTCCTATGGCCGATCATACCATAGAAGAAAGAAAAGAAGAGAATTAAAAATTAAAAGGTTGTTTAAAAAGTTCAGAATTTTCTTTTAAAATAATTAAAAGAAAAAGAAAAGTGAAGGATGTACAAGGAGAAAAGATGAGGGAAATGATTTTCTCTCTTCAAACAGAGGAAACTATTTTTTTTCTCACCCTTGAATGTATATTTTCGGTTGATGGAATATATTTTTTTATTAGTTTATTTTTTGTGAATCAAATACCGACAGGTTCAAAAAATATTTGCCTAAAATCGTAATCCGCGAAAAAAAACGGTGGTTAATTAATTTTCAAGCAATGTTTTTGGATGGTGGATGTAATAGTACTTGTTTGCTCCACGTAATAGGTGCGTCACGTATTCCAAAAGGCCTGCTTGATGGAAATTTCTGCAAATTCCACCTTCTCGTACAGACGTAAAAGTCAAATGCATGGACCGTACATGTATGTTATGAAGTGGGAGTTCTCAAATTCAATGCCTAATCTCTAAGGGTCAAAGCAGAAAAGAAGTTGATTTCTCTTGAATGCTTTATCTTTTGACCATACCCGGAAAAGCGGGCCTAATTCGGATACGTGAATTTGATCGACCAAAATAAAGAGGACAAAAACCTAAATTTTGGCTATAAAAACCCTAAACTTTTTTGTGACATCAAAAATCTCAAACTTATATCAACGCGACACATTTACTCAAAGCTTTTTTTGTGATACCAAAAACCCTAAATTTTTTCTCATGTGACAGATTTACCTCCAAATTATTTTCTTGTGACACTCTTACAAGCTCGGGGTTCTTGGTGTCGCAAGAAACGTGTTGGAATAGACGAGATTTTACAAAGTTTGGGATAAATATGGCAAACTGAACATGAATATAAGTATGTGATTTTTTTTATGTTACCAAAAATAATTTGGAGTAAATGTGTAGCAGTAGATATAGTTGAGGATTTCTAGTAACTTTTTTATTTTTAAACAACCGGGTCAAGTGAAATCGTGAATAGAGCCCGCCATAAGCTAGGTTGTATAGCATCAAACTTTGTAAAATAGTTAGAATTTTTGCAAAGGAAAGTCAAGTATGAATGCACGTATAGCCGATTTGGGAAAGGGGAAAGTGTACACCAACCTTTCCATGCACGCCATAACTTCACAGACGAACTCACTTCCTTGTGACCTCTTCTTAGCTTCCACATCCCCCCAACGACAACGCACGAGTCCAAACCTTCCTTTCACACCTTCCTGCTTTGTCCAAAATCTCTGGCCGACCTCTTGCATTCGCCTCTCTTTATAAATTGAAATCCCCATTTCATCTCACTATTCATCTCTCTCTCTCTCTCTCTCTCTCTCTGTGACATACAGAGAAACCCTAGTTTACGACACCGGCAGGGATAGAGACGACCATGAACGGGGACGGCGAAGCGAACAAGGACGTGAGGGGCTACGGGGAGGATAGGAGAACGAGGACTTGCGGTTTGGTGCTGAGGCTCTTGGCCATGGCGCTGACCCTCGCCGCCGCCGTGGTACTCGGGGTCGACAAGCAGACCAAGACCGTGCCCGTCCAGGTCGGCTCCGGGTTGCCGCCTCTTCACGTCCCCGTCACCGCCAAGTGGCGCTACTTGTCCGCCTTTGTGTACGTACCTCGCTCCCTTCTTTTCCACCTTTCCGGTAAATTCATTCGCCCGGGTAATTTCGAGTGCACGAGCCGTGTGATTCCAATCCGTGATTTATCACCATTGATCAGGATAGTTAAATGAGCTGTGTCGGTAAAGGTAGATTGCATAATATACGAGTCGCACGGGCACCGTACCATATAAAAAATCCTCGTTGATTTTCCTTGCTATGGATGATTTGTTCTAGTATTTCATGGGGTTTGTGTAATATTACTATAGAAGATAAAAGAGTATTGTAGAGACAATCACTCGTTGGAGACATCTAATATGGTTGATATACAATCGTAATGGAGGAAACAATACGTGGGCTATCATGCTCCACATTTTAGTGGGACTTTAGGGCCCATCAATAGCGCCCCCCCCTCTTTTTTTTTTAACAAAATCGAATTATTATAATATGGATTAATAGCATAAGATTAAACATAATTCAAAATTTTCAAGCACTGATAATGCATATCACGAGGTAGCTGCAAAGTGTCCTTAATTGATCGTTTAACAAGTGCCTCTGGGAATAACACTTGTCAACAAGATCGAATATATTGATTAAAAAAAAATTGAGTGTCTTCTTAGTAAATTCTTAGCTTTTCTCCTTATAAATTATAATTATCCTTTAATTTTTTTCCTCTAAGTTGACCAAATTTAAATATGGGAAGTGGGTCGTTAGGGGGCATTTATGCGTCGAGCATATCGATTATGCATTAAAAGCCCTTTGCGTCCCACCCACTCCGAGCAGCTTTATATTGACGAGCGCACCAGCTACGCCTCATTTAATTCTCTGAATTTTTTTTATTGTCTTTTGTGTTAAATTCAACGATGAAAATCCTAGCATTTAATACTTTGATCGCACCAAAATCCTAATTATTATTTGTTTTGAACTTTTATATCGAAGGCTGCCATTGCCACCATAAACGAGAATATATATATATATATATAAAAGGCCGACTTTGTTATTAAAAAAAATTGATCCAATGACATTTGTCAAGTGACTGAATAAGGACAGTTGTCGTCTTTTGATACGTAATTTCATTCGTGATCAATTAATAAAATTCGTAAATGGTCGATTGCAAATATCAAACCTCATGACTAGCCGAGCCGTTCGATCGCTGATCTAGTGGATTCCATAGGTCGGCTCATATAATTGTGCATCAAGTAATCGAATTAAGTGGATTTTTTTTTCACATAAAGTTTCGTGACTAATAAAAAAAAAGGAGTTTCAAAAGAATTGTTTCAGTGTAAATCAACTAAAATATTATCTCTGTTTCCCTTTTTCTCTACTCAGGTACTTTGTGATAGCTAATGCTATAGCGAGCGGCTATGCCGCGCTCTCCTTGCTCCTTCTATTCGCCAACAAGGCCGGCAAGAGCCGAGCGCTGGCCACCGCGGTGGCGATCGCGGACATCGTCATAGTGGCGCTTCTCTTCTCCGGCAGTGGTGCCGCCACGGCCATCGGGGTCATCGGCCACGAGGGGAACTCGCACGTGCAATGGGGGAAAGTGTGCAACGTCTTCGACAAGTTTTGTGACCGCGTGGCCATCTCCATCGTCTTGTCCCTGGTTGGGTCGCTAGCTTTCGTTGTAATGGGCGGTTTGGCAGTCTTGGGCTAATGGGCCTTTCCCAAAAGCCTCCTCCAATTTATCGCACGTTTCGATATTTAAGGGTATTGTCTCTGTGTTTTGCCTTTCATTTTATTTTGGGTAATAACATGTGAAATGTTGCTTATGTGACGATATTCTCTTATCTTTTTCTTTTCCTTTTTTGTAAGAAATTGGCTGCTCGATATGGATATATTTGTGTTCTATTAATAAATTGTGGAAAAAAGTAGGTGAAAATTATATGTCGTGTGTTTTATTCATGAAAATGGACTACTTAGGGGTGACCAGATTTCATAGCTTATTAAAAAATAGTTGAATCGTTAAATAATGATAATAAGTTCTTGATGAAAATAGACAATACAAAGAAATTTCGTAAAAAATATATGTGGAAAGAGTAGAATATTTCAAGACTTAGGCTTCGTTCGTCTCACGAAAAATGAGTTCTTCTCGAAAAATATTTTCCAAGAAGCAATTTTTCGAGAAAATGACAATATGTTTCGGTGTTCGACTGAAACTTGAAAATGAAGTGAAAATATTTTATGTCTTCGGCTGAAACCTGAAAATTAGATTTGATTTCCCTTCGTCCACTCATTTTAATTATTTTTATTTTATTAACTAACAATATGTGGATCTCACGTGAAATTACTAAAATTAAGGATTACAGATAATAAATTCACAGAATTATAATTCAATTCGTGAATCATACGAGGTACATGTAAGCTAATAACCCGGTAAATTACATATTGATGTAGAGGATCCTCTCAACTCATAAGGAAAATTAAGCGGGTCAATTAAGCCTTTGGGATTTATGACATATGATCAAGAAAAGGTATAATGTCTATCATGATTAGTATATTAATTACTTGTTCAATTATTATCAATCTTTTTTGCCAAAACTCTTGTTAACCTTTTAATATAAAGTAGGGGTGTGCAACCAGAGCGAATTTATTTGGAACCAAAATCGACCCATTCGAAAAATAGGGTCGAAAATCGGTTCCCACTCAAATCGATCTAATTACAGGTTTCAATTTTTGGGAACCGGTTAAACCGGCTCGGTTCTTGATTTTAGGTGGAGACCCACCCGAATTTATTTTAGAACTGGCTTCTAGTTACTTTTAAAAGTCCACTATTTATGTGTTAAGTTTTAATCAATTTCATAAAATTAAAGCTAATATTTAAACCGATTAGTATCATAAAATCGATTTTAGATTGTTGCTTTTAAAAGTCCATTGTTTATTGCTTTTGGCGGATTGTAATTTTTATTCTTCATTTCATCAATACTCATATTATTTTGATAGAAAAAAAAAAGGAAAACAAGTTATCGGACAGACCTTGGAATCGGATAAAAAAATAGGGTCAGTTTCAAAACAGATTTTAAGACAAACATGGTTGGTTTTCGATTTCAAAAACTGAGAATCGTTTATAATATGGTCGGTTTCAAGGTCTAGTTTGGACCCCACCCATGCTCACCCCTAATATAAAGTTGGGTTGATTCCAATTGACCATGGTAAAAATCATTTGTTAAGTTTTCAACCGCTTCAACTGGAAAAAAAAATAGAATCTCATGCACACTTGGCATGTCTTCTCTGGCCTTTCCAATATATTTGTGTTAAATAAGGAAATTTATGCACACGGTTAGCATGTGTCGATCTCAAGCAAATATTAACTACATTACGATAAGGTAAGCTTGCTAAATCATAACCGTCAGATCATATGAGTCTCACGTGAAACTACTAAAACCAAAGTCGCGAATGTTTTGAGCTCGCATGAACTCGCCAGCTTGTGGCAAGGATCAGCTTTGGTGGCTACTGACTAGACGAAGAAGAATTAAAAATAAAAATTTTGATTTTAAAAAACAAGAAATATAAAAGAAAATATAAAAAGAAATGCGAAGGAGCCGATGAAAAAAGGACGAGGGAAAAATATTTTCCTATTCTAAAAAAAATCCTCACTTTTGCAAGTACTTTTTCCATGAGAGGAAAAATTTTCCTTGACTCGTTTATTTTCCATGAAACGACTACCAAAGAATTCAAAAAATATTTTTCTAGAAGTTATTTTTTGTGAAACAAGTGGAGCATTAGACTTTTTTGAGTGAAAGAGAGAGAAGATTCAATTTCTATTAGATAAAAACTTTATGTAAGAGTTGAAGCCGTAAAGGGAGGATTGAAAATTTTTTTAATAGCAGTTCACAAAGACTTCCCACGGAGATTTTATCAATTTGCAAATTTTCCCTCAGTTAGTTAAAAGAATGAAATTAGCTGCTATTATGACAATAGTAGGGCGCATAGATGTTATTACAGGAGAAGTTGATCGTTAAAAGAATAATTGAAATAACAGCGGTGCATGATATAAATTATTTTTCTAAATTAATATCTTTTTTTTGTCCTTAAAAAGAGAGGGATGGAAGAGGGAAAAACGATCGCGATTTTGGAAGTTGAAGGTTGTTTTTATTTCATCTATTAAAATAGACAGCGTATGTAAAAGTAGAACATCAAGGGGCAAACAAAACATGGTTGTAAAAGGAGCTTTACATTCTGGCCTCTCGATCGTCTGCCTTACTTTTTGTAAGGCGGGCGGATTCCCACCACCCAAAACATTTCCCCCCTGTAAAAGGGGCGATGGGGCGGTGGGGATCTCAAGGCTCCTCTATCTTTAACGCAGAGGAGCCGGATCCTACATTCCGGAGAGAAATGATCTGACGGCTATCGTTAATTCGCATTTTAATTACTCATTGTGAAAAATTCATTTTAAATTTGGGCATGCGAGCGCAAGTTGGAATCCAACCTTTGTTTTTTGGTATAACTAAACTACATTTTCCAATTCACCAAAAAAAAAATAAAATTGGAGGCATGCGAATTGCCATGTCAATCATATCTCGTCTCTTCTTAAATGTTTGCCATCCCCGTTGATCACAAGTATTTAGTAGGGGTGTCAATGGGCCGGGTCTCGGCTCAGCCAGAACGGAGCAGTACCACGCTCGGGCTGAATTTTTTTTTTCTTTCCTTTTTTTTTTTAATTTTTTTGAAATTAAAATAAATTAATAAACTCATAAAATGAAAGAATATAAAAATAAAATAAATTTTAAATAAAAAATATGTATTAAATAAAGTCAAAATGCGGGCCAGCCCGGCCTAAGTACCAAACCCGGCCCGCCCGGCACGGTACATTTGATACCCCTAGTATTTAGTATTGTATTGGGTGCGTCAATTTCGAGCAAACTCGATATGACATAGTCATTAAATCGGGTGAATTTTGCGTGAAGTTACTAAAGTTAAGGGTTATAATATATTGAATTCACCCCAACTAGAATTAAGCCCATGAATCAAGCGACATACATGTAAGTTAATAGCCCGATAAGAAGCTCTGACTTTACATATTGATGTAGAGAATTCTCTCCGCTTAAAAGTCACATTAAGGTTGCGTTTGTTTCAAGGAAAATTCAAGATATGGGAAAACATATTTTGAACTTAAAAATAACTATTTTCGTGGATGATAATACTATTTGGATTATATCACTTAGAAAAATAAGTCCATGAAAAATGTTGTTATTATCAACAACAATCCATGACTAATTATTTTCGTGAGTGACAAAAATATATTTCACTGGCTAATTATTGTATGTGATACGAGCAATCATTTTCAAAAAATATCTTCCAAATTTGAGTTTTTCTTGAAACAAACATACCCTAAGAGGATTAATTCAACACTTGGGGTTTACGACATAAGATCAAGAAAATGTCTAATGCCTATCATGATTAGCATATTAATTACTCGTTCAATTAAAGAAAAAATTGACCAAAGATCTTATTTCCCCTTTAATATAAACTTGGGTCTGTTCAATTTGACCATGGTCAAAAAAATCTATTGGGTTTTCACTTACTTCAACTGTAATCTCATGCACTCTTGGCATGTCTCCTCCAACCTTTCCAACATGTTTGTGTTAAATTAGGAAATTGATGCACACACTTAGCTTGTGTCGATTCCAAGAAAATATTAACTATATTATGATAAGGTGAGCTCGCTAAATCTTAACCGTCAAATCATATAGGTGTCATGTGAAACTACAAAAAATCAGAGGTGGTGAATGTTTCGACCACGCATGCACCCGATAACATTCAAGCTGTACTCGAAGCTCCGGTCCATGATCCCCAACATAATCTCCAAGGTTTTGTCACGTTCCCGTTCATCTTTTTTACATTGGATAGAGATTCGTTTGTTAAATTGTCAATACATGATAAAAAGAACATTACTTTTCTATTAGATGTCAAAGCTCTGTTTTAATACCGACAAACAAAGGCAGTGATCTATGTTTTGATGGCAACGAACATGGTCAGCCATTTAGCTTGTTCGATTCAGTAAAAATAAAACACGTCACGGAATTCTAAGCCAAACTGGTAGCCTAATGGCCATATTCATTTCTTGACAATTCACTATTTAAGTCAATGACATTGTCGAGCAAAATACTAGCTCATCGATTAGCGTCACTTTGTTGGACGACAATCTCGCTGTCTTTGCAATCATATTGTCTATCTGACGAAATTTATTGTCCAACCTCATTAGTATCTTCAATTGACGTCAAGCAAAAATTCTTGCCTCTAATATTGTGGCCGAAGTAGGGTTGATGGGTATGACGGTGATAGCTGTAGTAAATGATATCACAATTAAGCGTGAAGTTACTCAAGTTAAGGGTTAGCCCCAACCAGAATTAATCCCGTGAATCATGCGATGTACATGTAAGCTAATAGCCCAATAAGATCCTCTGACTTTACATATTGACGTAGAGGATCCTCTCCACTTAAAAGTCACATTAAGAGGGTTAATTCAACACTTGGGGTTTATAACATAAGATCCAGAAAAGGACTAACGCCTATCATGATTAGCATATTAATTACTTGTTCAATTAAAAAAATTGGCCAGAAATCTTGTTTTCCCTTTAATATAAACTTGGGTCTGTTCCATTTGACAATGGTCAAAAATATCTATTGGGTTTTCATCTACTTCAACTAGAATCTCATGCACACTTGACATGTCCCCTTCAGCCTTTCCAACATGTTTGTGTTAAATTAGGAAAATGATGCACATACATAGCATGTGTCGATTCCAAGCAAATATTAACTATATTACGATAAGGTGAGCTCGCTAAATAATAATCGTCATATCATATAGGCGTCACGTAAAACTACAAAAAATCAAAAGTCGCGAATGTTTCAAACACGCAATCACCCGACAACATTCAAGCTGTATTCGAAGCTTCAATCCATGGTCCCCATAATACGCCCCAAGGTTCCTCACGTTCCCGTTCATCTTTTTTACATTGGACAGAGACCTGTTTGCTTAATCGTCAATACAAGAATGAAAAGAACATCATTTTTTTTATTAGATCTCAATGCTCTCTTTTGATACCAAGAAACAGAGGCAATGATCTATGTTTTGATAACAATGAACATGGTCAGCCATTTTGCTTGTTTGGTTCAGTAAAAATAATCAGACATGAATGAGCAACACGATCACGGCATTCTAAGCCAAACACGCAACCCAATGGCCATATTCATTTCTTGACAATTCACTATCTAAGTCAATGATCTTGCCGAGCAAAATATCAACTCATCGATTAGCGCCACTTTGTCCGATGGCAATCTCACTGTCTTAGCAATCACATCATTTATCCGACGAAATATGGTGACCAACCTCATTAGTGTCTTCAGTCGACATTGAGCAAAAATTCTTGCCGCTAATGTTATGGCTGAGGCAGGGTTGATGAGTATGACAATGACAACTGCAGCGAATGATATTGCATACGGCATTGTTGACAAGATTAATAGTGAAGTTACTAAAGTTAAGGGTTATAATTGTCACGCCCCGCACCTCGGGCACGAGCACGCGACTCCATGCAAGCATAAACTCTCTCTCGAGGTCCCAAGAAGCACATAGGTCGAGAGATGAACCATATTGATAGCAAGCGGAAGAGTTAATATGCAAACTCGTCCATACAATAATAAAAGGGGACCAGGGTAACGAGAACTCCAGTATTATACATAACCTCCTATTCTGTTCAAACAAAAGTGCTGGCAAGCTAAACCAGCTAATCAGCAGGGATGACAGGGTCAATACAAAAGCGGATCATCATATCTCCCAAAGAAACAAGTATTGAGGTCATCATCAAAACATCAGACCAGAAGGACAAGGACTCCTAAGTCAAGCTACTGGAATTGTCAGTCTTCTCAGCATCCTCAGATGGCTCGTACATCAAGAGAGTCTCAAAGCAAACCTCCACGGTGTCCTCGAGTGTCTCGTCAGCTGACGGCTCTACTTGGTCGTCCTCGGTAGCCTCGATCTTGATGACCTCGTCAGTGTCCTCCAAGGTCGGGGTCCTCTCATGAACATTCCTCGAGCCAGCTATCGACCCCTCAGCCTTCATCGCATCCCGAGCGAGATGACACCAGTTAGGGATTACCCCGTGAGGCATCTCAGTGGGCTTCAGTGGCCCCGTAGAAACATCCCATACCTTTCTAACCAGGCCCCGTACCTATGAGGCTTCCAACTGCTATCACCCTCGTCGACCCAGACTACGGTATATTTCCTAACATACACCATCCCTTGTCCGTCCGGGAACTCATCAAAATACATCGACATCTCTTTAGGTCGCCAAACCTGATTGACCACATTTTCACGACCTATCTGAAAAATAAGGTTCCACAATGGGATCAGATTTACATCTTAGTAAGATAGGTCCTAACCCTAAGTTAGGCTGACTGTACACTCAGGCAAATGCAATCAAGGCAAGGGCACATGCAATCACATGAAACATTCAACAGTCATTATAGAACATGCGGATGAAACGAGTGTCAGGCATTTAGTCATGGTATCACATCACTTCACTAGAATCAAACACACATTGCCATGCCAAAACACATTTTCCACCCTTCCAGTCCTCCTCATTTTCACGCCCGCGTTTAGAACGCCTTAGGCTCAGTCCGCGTAAATACGCCTTCCTTAGATCATCACATTGACAAACCCGCGTAAACGCATTGGGTTTTTAATTTCACTCCAGACCTGTGTCGACACATCTCAACTCCGTCCCGCGTTTGAACGCATCAGACTATGGCCATCTCAACCCCGCGTCTCGTACACCTCAGGGTATCGTTCAACTCAAACCCCGCGCCTTAGCGCCTTAGGGTATTCATCCACACAACCTCGCGTCTCAACACCTCAGGGTGTCACAATTTCTAAGACATGTCACATGCTCATTTCAATTCATAACACATGCTCAATTTCAAACTCATGCAACGAGCAACACATCAATGGCACATGAGGCAATTAAATTCGACATTCAAATGCGATAATCATTCCATGACACAAGCATTGTCAAGCATACAAATCGTCTACATCTCTCAAAGACGCATAAAGACAATCTCTCTATAAACTTCTAGGAAATCAATCCAATTCACGCTCAATTCACCTAATTGAATCCAATCCTCCTAGCCAAGATTTAGAAACTCCTTACCTCAAGCTTAGTTCAACAAAATTCTCCTTCTAAGCACTTCAATGGTTCGGTCCAATTATCCCAAGAGCAAGTCAATCACACAACCTAAGGAAATTCATCAAATCGTCAATTTTTTTCTTGCTCAATTCGCCAATCCATAAAACGTAAGCCTCATTGACATATTCATCGACATTCTAGCACGTCTCAATGATGAATTTTAGACTCAATTCCAACACCAACATCCTCCCACAGAATCAGTATGCACAGAACCGAACATGACATTTTTGGTTCTGTACATATCTCAACCATTTAGCCCTTAAACTAACTTAAATCCTTAATTTATCCACTAATCTACTTGCAAATATGTAGTTCTAGGGTTTGGGGAGACTCACCGAAAATTTGAAGCCAAGACGATGCCGGAAAGTCCTTGAACGACGCCGGTTCCTTCAAGTCCTCCGACGGTCAGTTTTCTGCCCTTTAAGTACAAGACTCATTTGGGGTCAAAACTCCATCAAATTCACCCAAACTTTTTACCACAACTCAGTCTATGTTTCCTCTAGATGTCAACAAAATTTGGCCGAAAGAATCAAAGGTTTCGGGGTTCTACAAAGTCTAAACAGTGGCTTAACTCCAACTGCGACGGTTTTCGTCGGCTTCCGGGAGAATGGCCGGCTGAGACTCCTCAGTGGGTCAAATGACCTGATTCCACTTGGAGGATGTCGGCAAGAGGGTGAAGAAGGAGCTAGTGGTCGTCTCGGGTCCAGGCGGTGGCCAGAGATGGCGGTCGACAGCGGCGATGGAGGCGGTAGAAACCAGTCGACTGGGGAGTTCTCGGCAGAAAGGAAGAAGAAGAAGAAGAAGAAGAAGAAGAAGAAGAAGAAGAAGAAGAAGAAGAAGATGGCTGTGGTGGTGGGGTGTTCGGCCGAATGGAGGGAGAGAGAGGAGGGTATACATAATTTCAAGAGTCAACTTGGTTGAATAGTAGGTTAAAAGTGTCCCCATCCATATCAATGCTTAATCCTTTGACACTTGTACAAGGGTCAATCAATGCTTCATCCAATGGCTCTCAATCCCTCAAATTTTTGGTAGCTATGGGGGTGTGTTAATGACTAAAATGCCCTCGTCCAATTATAAATACAAGGCAAAGGCTTGAGGGGCAAAATGGTAATTTTACCTCGACGTCTGGAACGTCGTTTTTCTGATTCCAAATTTCTTTGATAAGGCGACGACCAATCCAATTGTAATGTTGAAATTCTTGATTCTCCATTTTCAAATTTCGAGACTCGTTTCTGAATTATTTCTCTATTAGATGTGGTCCCAGCCTATCTCGAATTGACGGGCGGATTTTACAAACGTTACGCGTATCGACCCTATGATTCATATCACAATTAGGGCTCGTCAATTCATGGTGAATTTGGTTGTCATGTAATTGTGAGGGTCTATCACTAGTTTCGACGGTCTCGATCGTCACTGTTCGATTTAGGAAAATTTTATAAATTGTACATTGGTTAAGCGACATCACCCGCGCTTCAATCGTATAACGCTAGCAATGTATTCCTTAATAGTTCTTAGAATAGCCTTTTAAGGCTCTAAATGTCCCTTCGACAATTCTTGTGGTCAAAACGTCATTTCCTATTTAAGTTTCCTAGGTCCACGTACCTTGTCTCGCGTTAACCTTTCCCTTTTGATCAGTTTACTCGAGATTGATCAGATTCGAGTGAGATACGACTAAAATACATCGCTAGATACTTTATCATTAATGAGTCTTGAAATAACAGGAAAAAAAATCAGAATGTCACAACTCTTCCCCCTTTACAAAAATTTAGTCCTCGAAATTTACGATAAACCCGTTACTCAAATAAATGGGGGTATTGACGCCTCATCATTTCCTCGCTTTCCCATGTAGCGTCTTCAGTTCCATGGTGCTCCTAAATAACTTTGACTAATGGAATCGTTTTATTCCTAAGAATTTACTCCTTTCGATCTTCGATCCTAATTGGCTTCTCCACATAGTATACTCTTTCATCCACTTCTATAACCTCGTAGTCCAGCACATGCGTCGGGTCCGGTTCGTACTTCCGTAGCATGGACACATGGAAGACGTTGTGCACTTGGGATAGATTAGGCGGTAAGGCCAGTTTGTATGCTAAGGTCCCAATCCGCTCTAGAATCTCAAATGGACCTACGTAACTTGGGCTTAGTTTTCCTTTCTTTCCAAATTGGGATAATCCCCTCATCGGCGACACCTTAAGGAAAACATGATCGCCTACGTGAAACTCCAAAGGCTTACGCCGTCTATCCGCATAACTCTTCTAACGACTTTGTGCCATCTTCAGTCTATCTCGAATTATCTTTACCGCTTCCACCGATTGCTCTACTAACTTAGTGCCTGTAATGCTTCTTTCTCCAACTTCGTCCCAGCAAATTGGGGTTCTGCAAGCCCTTCCATAAAGTGCTTCAAACGGTGCCATTCGAATGCTCTGTTGTAGCTGTTATTATATGCAAATTCTACCAAATGCAGTTGATTCTCCCACCCACCTTTGAAGTCTATCACACACGCTTGTAACATATCCTCGAGTATCTGAATCGTTCTCTCCGATTGTCCGTCCGTTTGTGGATGGTATGCCGTACTAAATTGTAATCAAGTTCCCATGGCATCTAGAAGACTTTTCCAAAAATTCGCTGTGAACTTGGCTCTGTCCGATGTAATTGTCACGGGTATTCCGTGTAGTCTCACTATCTGCCTCATGTACAATTCAGCATATTTGTCCATTACGAAATCCTTTCGCATAGGAATGAAGTGTGCGGACTTGGTCAACCTGTCCACGATTACCTAAATAGAATCGTGGCCTCTCCGACTCTTTAGGAGTCCCATCACAAAATCCATTGTCACATGCTCCCATTTCCATTCAGGGATTTCTAACAGTTGTAATAATCTACCAGGCTTATAGTGTTGTGCCTCCACCTGCTGGCATGTCAAGCACTTTGCCACGTATTTGGTTACGTCTACTTTTATCCCGTTCCACCAGTAGTGTTGACACAAGTTTTGATACATCTTTGTGCTTCCTGGGTGGATACTACAATTGCTCCTATAAGCCTATGATAAAATCCTTTCTCTAAGCTCTTCGTCCTTTGGCACGCATAGACGCCCTCGAAATTTTAGAATTCCATCCTCTAATACTTGAAACTTTGGCTTCCTTTTTGTTGCGTCCATTTCCAGGATTTTCTGAATTTTCGGGTTCGTAAACTGTAAGGCTTTTATCCTTTCCTGGATCTCAGGTTCTATTCTTAGCGTGGCCATCAAACTAGATAGCTAACAGACTTCCAATCTAAATTCAGAATTTCTGAAGTTTTCAAATAACGACCATCCTTTTACTAGTAGACAGGCCATGCTCGATTTCCGACTGAGCACATCCGCGACTCGATTTGCTTTCTCAAGATGAAATAGTATGTCGCAATCATAATCCTTAAGCAACTCCATCCATCGACATTGCCTCGTATTCAATTTCTTTTGGGAGAACAGATACTTCAGGCTCTGATGGTCAGTGTAAATCTGGAACTTCTCCCCATACAAATAATGTCTCTAGATCTTCAAAGCAAAGATGATCGCTGCTAATTCCAAATCGTGAGTCGAATAATTCATCTCGTGCGATCTCAGCTGTCGGGACGCGTAGGCAACCACTCTTCCATGCTGCATTAGCACACAGCCTAGTCCTTTTAGCGAAGCATCGCTATATATCTCATAACCTCCAAGTCCTGACGGAATCGTCAATACCGGTGCGGTCGTTAACCGATGTTTGAGCTCTTGAAAACTCCTTTCACACTTATCCGTCCATTCGAACTTCGTCTCTTTCTTTGTCAATCTCGTCAGAGGAATGGCTATAGATGAAAACTTCTCCATGAAACGTCTGTAATATCTAGCCAATCCTAGGAAACTTCGAACTTTCGTGAACGTAGTAAGCCTAGGCCAATTCGTTATAGCTTCGATCTTCGCAGGATCCACCGCAATTCCTTCTCCTGACACAACATGGCCAAGAAATGCCACTTTATTCAGCCAGAACTCGCATTTGCTAAACTTAGCGTAGAGCGAATGTTCCCTCAGGGTCTGCAAGACAATCCTCATATGTTCTTCGTGTTTTTCGTTACTTCTTGAGTAAATCAGGATATCGTCGATAAAAGCTATGACAAATCTATCCAAGAATTCTTTGAACACCCAATGCATCAAGTCCATAAATGCGGCTGGAGCATTGGTCAATTCAAAAGGCATCATAGTGAATTCGTAGTGACCATACCTTATCCTAAAAGCGATCTTAGGTATGTCTTCTTTCTTAATTCTCAACTGGTGATACCCGGTCCTTAAGTCAAATTTAGAGAGTACCGTAGCTCCTTGCAATTGATCAAATAAGTCATCAATTCTTGGCAGTGGGTACTTATTCTTCACTGTCACTTGATTCAATTGTCTATAGTCGATGCATATACGCAATGACCCATCCTTTTTCCTCACAAACAACACCGGTGCTCTCTACAGCGAAGCACTCGGTCGAATAAATCCTTTATCCAACAATTCCTGCATTTGCAACTTTAACTTCTTCAGTTTTATAAGGACATCCTATAAGGTGCCTTCGAGATTGGCTCCGTCCCAGGGGCTAACTCAATCACAAATTCTATTTCCCGCTCTGGTGATAACCTTGGTAACTATTGAGGAAATATGTCAGGAAACTCACGCACTATCGGAATACTTTCTAGTTTGGGTTCCTCGGCAGTCGTGTCATAACTGCGACTAAGTACACCTAACATTCTTCAGTCATCAACTTTGTCACTTCACGAGACGAGACTAAAGGAATCGAGGTTCCTCCTCGACTTCCCACAAATTCAAAACTAGGGCGACCTTCTCATAGAAATGAATTATCCTACTACCACAATCCACTACTGCCCCTTGTTTACCCAACTAGTCTATTCTTATGACCACATTGAAGTCATACATGGGCAACACAGCTAAATCGATACTCTTTTTACTACCACCAATTACGATACTACAGTCCGCACAACCCAACGAAACCATCACATTATTTTTCAATAGGGTGGCAACATGCAGAATCACACTTAACGGTTTTAACTTCATATCAACCAAATCAGCAAATCGAGCAGACACAAATGAGTGGGATGCACCAAGATCAAACAAAGCATATGCAACTTGGTCACACAAATAAACCATACTTGTGACCACGCCTAGTGTTTCTTTTGGCTCCCTACAAGCTACTGCATAGACTCTCCCTTGAGCTGGGGGTCGGTTCTGATCAATTTGGGGAGTAGCAGTTGACGATCCAGCTTGTGGTCGTTGCCCTTGAGATCTATTTGTTGGAGCTTGGTTCGGGCAAGTCCTCTTCTGATGGCCTATTTGACCACACTTGAATCACGCTCCCATTCTTGCTAGGCGAGGTCCATTACCATGTCTTCTGCCACAGAAGCGGTAATTCCAGTTCATTGGATTCAGCGGCTTCACAATGTTCTTCCTTACGAGAGGGACGAAGATCCTATTGCCAGCCACTGGTCTCTTACCAATCTGGTGGTTGTCTCTGAATGAATTAAACCGCGATCTAGATGTGGCATTTCTCTCTTTCAGGCTCCTCTTAATCATATGTATCCGTTCATAGATTTCCTTGTAGGTTCTCAGATTCAAGGCTATCATTTGGCTGTGAAGCTCATGCCTTAATTCATCCCAAAATCTCCGCACTTTCTCTAGGGGATCCTCTACTGATCGGGGTGCGTACCTTGACAGCTTAGAGAATTCAGCCTCATACTGGTCTACGGTCAACTAATTCTAACGCAGCTGTAAGAGCTCCACTTGTTTCCTTTCCCGGGCTGTCTCTGAGAAATACTTGCCATTGAATGCCGTAGTAAAGACATTCCAGGTCAAGGCCATTCCTTTTGGAAAGACTCCATTCTTGGTGGCAGCCCATCAATTATTTACGGTACCTTTTAGCTGGTACACCGCCAATAGCACTTTCTCTTTGTCCGTGCATCTCAAGACTCCAAAGGCCTTCTCTAGTTTCTCGATCCATTTCGATGCTAGTTCAGGGTCTCCAGTCCTATCAAACTGGGTCGGCTTCAGCTTGATAAATTGCTCAACTAGCTGGCCCATCTGCCTGGCCACAATAATTTCTTCCTGGGCATTCACCGCCTCATTGCCCTGGTCGTGATCACCATTGTTTCCATTGCCCCTGTTATTGCCGTTATTAGCGTTGACTGTAGCTATTGCGGCTCCTACCGCTTGGGCTATGGCAACATCCCTATCCTGGGTCTGCGAGTCGATGAGGTTGCCAATTCTTTTGAGCACCCTCAGTACTCCATCCATTCTCGGGTCTTCTACTACAGGTGGCCTCGAACTAGAGGCTTCGCTCCTGGGCCCTCTAGGTCTTCTAGGCGAGTTACTCATCCTTGTTTGCTTTTACTGAGCCTGGACCACCACAATTTTACCAAGGAGTTAGTAACTCATTCCTCCAACCAAGTCCCGAGCTACCAAACTATGCTTTAATAGGAATAGTCATAACATAACAACCTTCCACACAACAAATTCTAGAGGCACCTCGATAAGCAGTTCATGGCTATTTCTCAATTCCATTCGCTTCGACGGTTCACCAAAACTAGCCATGCCCATTCACTTAGCAGGCCAAAATCCAGAAATGACTTCCAACGCTAAACATGGAACTTAATCTTCAATAATCACCACAATCCTGTCAAGACCAAATGCCAATCACATGCGCCAAGCCATATGCATGCATCTCGTGCCTTATTCTAGTAAGTTTCCTAAGGTCTTGCTACCCGTCCTTGTCCAAACTTAACTCTCCTTATCACTCCAATCCTCAACCAATTTTTGGGATCGAGCTGACCTTACTCTGATACGAAGCAAATGGAGATGTCATGCCCTGCGCTTCGGGCACGAACGTGCGACTCCCTACAAGCATAAACTCTCTCTCGAGGTCCCAAGATGTACATAGGTCTAGAGATGAATCATATTGATAGTAAGCGGAAGCGTTAATATACAAACTCCTTCATACAATAATAAAAGGGACCAGGGTAACGGGAATGCCAGTAATATACATAACCTTTTATCCTATTCATACAAAAGCACTGGCAAGCTAAACTAGCTGATCAGTAGGGGAGACAGGTCAATACAAAAGCGGATCATCACATCTCCCAAAGAAACAAGCATCGAGGTCATCATCAAAACATTAGACCAGAAGGATAGGGACTCCTAAATCGAGCTACTGGAATCGTCAATCTCCTCAGCATCCTCAGATGGCTCGTACTTCGAGAGAGTCTCAAAGTAAACCTCCACGGTGTCCTCAAGTGTCTCGTCAACTGACGGCCCCACCTGGTCGTCCTCGGTAGCCTCGATCTCGATGACCTCGTCAGTGTCCTCTAGGGTCGAGGTCCTCTCAGGAACATTCCTC
The DNA here is from genome assembly GCA_028455895.1 of Rhodomyrtus tomentosa. NCBI lineage: Eukaryota > Viridiplantae > Streptophyta > Magnoliopsida > Myrtales > Myrtaceae > Rhodomyrtus > Rhodomyrtus tomentosa. The sequence continues at coordinate 36,672,194 of JAPCWY010000003.1, read as the reverse complement.
GAGCCGGGTACTGACCCCTCAGCCTCCACCGAATCCCGAGCAGGATGACACCAGTTAGGGATTACCCCGCACGGTACCTTAGTGGGCTTCAGTGGCCTTGTAGAAACATCCCCTACCTTTCTAAATCAAGTCTCGTACCTATGAGGCTTCCAACTGCTACCACCTTCGTCGACCCGGACTACAGTATGTTTCCTAATATATACCATCCCCTGTCCGTCCGAGAACTCATCAAAATATACCGACATCTCTTTAGGGTCGCCAAACCTGATTGGCCACATTCTCACGGCCTAGGATCTGAAAAATAGAGTCCCACAACGGGGTGAGATTTACATCTCAATAAGGTATGTCCTAACCCTAGGTTAGGCTGATCGTACACTCAGGCAAATGCAATTAAGGCAAGCACAAATGCAATCACATGAAACATTCAACAGTCATTATATAACATGCGGATGAAACAAGCGTCAAGCATGCAGTCATGGTATCATATCGCATCACTAGAATCAAATACACATTGCCATGCCAAAACACACTTTCCACCCTTCCAGTCCTCCTCATTTTCACGTCTGTGTTTATAACACCTCAGGCTCGGTCCGTGTAAATACGCCTCAGACCATCACAATGAGAAACCCGCGTAAACGCATCAGGTTTTCAATTTCATTCCAGGACTGTGTCGACACATCTCAACTCTGTCCCGCGTTTGAATGCATCGGGATTATCGCCGTCTTAACCCTGCGTCTCGTACGCCTCAGGGTATCGTTCTACTCAAACCCTGCGCCTCAGTGCCTTAGGGTATCCATCCATACAACCCCGCGTCTCAACGCCTCAGAGTATCACAATTTCTCAGACATGCCACATGCTCATTTCAATTCATAACACATGCTCAATTTCAAATTCATGCAACGAGCAACACATCAATGGCATGCGAGGCAATTAAATTCGACATTCAAATGCGATAATCATTCCATGACACAAGCATTGTCAAGCACACAAGCCGTCTACATCTCTCAAAGACGCATAAAGATAATCTCTTAATAAACTTTTAGGAAATCAATCCAATTCATGCTAAATTCACCTAATTGAATTCAATCCTCCTGGCTAAGGTTTAGAAACTTTTTACCTCAAGCTTAGTTCAACAAAATTCTCCTTCTAAGCACTTCAATGGTTCGGTTCAATTATCCTATGAGCAAGTCAATCGCACAACCTAAGGAAATTCATCAAATCGTCAATTTTTTTCTTGCTCAATTTGCCAATCCATGAAACGTAAACCTCATTGACATGTTCATAGACATTCTAGCACGTCTCAATGATGAATTTGAGACTCAATTCCAACACCAACAGCCTCCCATAGAATCGGTATGCATAGAACCGAACATGGCATTTTCGGTTTTGTGCATATCTCAACCATTTAGCCCTTAAACTAACTTAAATCCTCAATTTACCAACTAATCTACTTGCTAATATGTAGTTCTAGGGTTTGGGGAGCCTCATCGAAAATTTGAAGCCAAGGCGATGCATAAAATCCTTGAACGGCTCCAGTTCCTCCAAGTCCTTTGACGGTCAGTTTTCTGCCATTCAAACATAAGACCCATTTGAGATCAAAACTCCATCAAATTCACCCAAAATATCTACCATAGCTCAGTCAATGTGTCCTCTAGATGTCCACAAAATTTGACAGAAAGAATCAAAGGTTTCGGGGTCCTACGGAGTCTAAACAGTGGCTTACCTCCAGCTGCGACGGTTTTCATCGGCTTTCGAGAGAATGGCCAGTCGGGACTCCTCAGTGGGTCAAATGACCTGATTCCACTTGGAGGATTTTGAAACGAGGATAAGGAAAGGGCTAGTGGTCAGCTCGAGTCTAGGCGGTGGCTGGAGACGGGGATCGACGGCGGCGATGGAGGCGGCAAAAACTGGTCGGCTGGGGAGTTCTTAGCAGAAAAGAAGAAGAAGAAGAAGAAGAAGATGGCTGTGGTGGTGGGGTGTTCGGCCGAATGGAGGGAGAGAGGTATACACAATTTCAAGAGTCAACTTGATTAAATGGTAGGTTAAAAGTGTCTTCATCCACATCAATGCTTAATCCTTTGACACTTTTCCAAGGGTCAATCAATGCTTCATCCAATGGCTCTCAATCCCTCAAATTTTCGACAGCTATAGGGGTGTGTTAATGACCAAAATGTCCTCATCCAATTATAAATGTAAGGCCAAGGCTTAAGGGGCAAAATGGTAATTTTACCCCCTACATCCGGAACATTATTTTTCTGATTCCAAATTTTTTCGATAAGGGGATGACCAATTCAATTGTAATGTTGGAATTCTTGATTTTCCATTTTCAAATTTCGAGACTCATTTTTGAATCATTTTTCTATCAGATGTGGTCCTAGCCTATCTCAAACTGACTGTTGGCTTTTGTAGACGTTACGCGTGTCGATCCTGTGATTCATATCACAATTAGGGCTCGTCAATTCATGGCGACTTTGGTTGTCATGTAATTGTGAGGGTCTATTACTAGTTTCGACGGTCTCGATCGTCATCGTTCGATTTAGGAAAATTTTGCAAATTATACATTGGTTAAGTGGCATTACCTGCGTTCCAATCGTATAACGCTAGCAATGCATCCCTGAATTATTCTTAGATCGGCCTTTTAGGGCTCTAAATGTCCCCTCGACAATCCTCATGGTCAAAGCGACATTTCCTATTTGAGTTCCCTAGGTCCACTTACCTTTTCTCTCGTTAGCCTTTCCTTTTTGGTCAGTTTACTCGATATTTATCAGATCCGAGCGAGATACGACTGAAATACATCGCTAGATACTTTCTCATTAATGAGTCTTGAAATAATAGGAAAAAAAAATTAGAATGTCACAATAATATAGTGAATTCTCCACGACGAGAATTAAGCTCGTGAATCATGCGATGTTCATGTAAGTTAATAGCCCGATAAAATACTCTGACTTTACATATTGATGTAAAGAATCCTCTCTACTTAAAAGTCACATTAAGATAGTTAATTCAGTACTTGGAGTTTATGACATATGATCAAGAAAAGGCCTAATGCCTTTCATGATTAGCATATTAATTTATCATTCAATTTTTTTAAAAAAAAAATTTATCCAAAAATATTGTTTCCCCTTTAATATAAACTTGGGTTTCACGTACTTCAACGAGAATGTCATACACACTTGGCACATCACCTCCAGCCTTTCCAACATGTTTGTGTTAAATTAGGAAATTAATGCACACACTTAGCTTGTGTCGATTCCAAGCAAATATTAACTATATTACGATAAGGTGAGCTCGTTACATCATAACCAACAGATCATATAGGTGTCATGTGAAACTACAAAAAATTTGAGGTTGCGAATGTTTCGAACGTGCATCAAAACGACAACCTTCAAGCAGTGCTTGAAGCTCCGGTCCATGGTCCCCAGCATATGCCCCAAGGTTTCATAACGTTCCCTTTCATCTTTTTTTTTTTACATTAGACAGACACTCGTTTAGTCAATTGTCAATACCAAGCTGAAAAGGAACATCACTTTTTTATTAGATGTCAATGCTCTATTTTGACATCAACAAACAGAGACAGTGATCTATGTTTTGATAACAATGAACATGTTCATCCATTTAGCTTGTTTGGTTCAGAAAAAATAACCATACATGAATTAGCAACACGATCACGGCATTCTAAGCCAACTTGGCAGCCTAATGGCCATTTTCGTTTCTTGACAATTCACTATCCAAGTCAATGATATTTCCGAGAAAAATACCAGCTCACTGATTAGCATCACTTTGTCCGTTGGTAATCTTGTTGTCTTTGCAATCACATCGTCTATCCAACGAAATTTGGTGAGCAACCGCATTAGTGTCATTAGCCGACATCGAGCAGAAATTCACGTTGCTAATGTTGTGACTGAGGCAGGGTTGATGGGATGATGGTGACAGTTACAGTGAATGATGTCGCAGATGGTACTGTTGAGAAGATTAAGCGTTAAGTTACTAAAGTTAAGGTTAACCCCGACTAGAATTAAGCCCATGAATTTTGCTTTGTATCCGTAAGTTAATAGCCCGATAAGACCCTCAGACTTTACATATTGATGTGGAGAATCCTATCCACTTAAAAGTCACATTAAGAGGGTTAATTCATCACTTGGGGTTTATTACATAAGATCAAGAAAGGTCTAACACCTATCATGATTAGCATATTAATTACCCGTCCAATTAAAAAAATATTGGCAAAAAATCTTGTTTCCCCTTTAATATAAACTTGGGTCTGTTCCATTTGACCCCGGTAAAAAATATCTACTGGGTTTTCACCTACTTCAACTAGAATCTCATGCACACTTGGCATGTTTCCTTCAACCTTTCCAATATGTTTGTGTTAAATTAGGAAATTGATGTCCACACTTGCATGTGTCGATTCCAAGCAAATATTAACAATATTATGATAAGGTGAGCTCACTAAATCATAATCGTTAGATGATATAGGTGTCACATGAAACTACAAAAAATCAGTGCCGCGAATGTTTTGAACACGTATGCACCCGACAAATTCAAGCTGTAATTGAAGCTCCGATGCATGATCCCCAGCATATGCCCCAAGGTTTCTTCACGTTTCCATTCATCTTTTTACAATGGGCAGAGACACGTTTCCTCAATTGTCAATACAAGGATGAAAAGAATATCATTTTTTTATTAGATGTCGGTGCTCTGTGTTGATTCCAACAAACGATCTATGTTTTGATAACAACGAACAAGATCACCTATTTAGCTTGTTTGGTTAAGTAAAAATAAACAAATATGAATCAACAACATGATCAAGGCATTCTAAGCCAAACTGGCTGCCTAATGGCCATTTTCATTTCTTGACAATTCACTATCTAAGTCAATGCTATTGTCGAGCAAAATACCAGCTCATCGATTAGCGTCACTTTGTTCGATGGCAATCTTGCTGTCTTTATAGTCACATTGTCTATCCGACGAAATTTAGTGATCAATCTCTTTAGTACCTTCAGTCGACATCAAGCGAAAATTCTTGCCGCTAATGTTGTGGCTAAGGCGGGGCTAATGAGTATGACGGTGACAGCTACAGTGATTGTTGTCGCATACGATCATGTTGAGTAGATTAAGCATGAAGTTACTAAAGTTAAGGGTTATAAAATTGTGAATTCGCCCCGACAAGAATTAAGCCCGTGAATCACGCAATGCACGTGTAGGTTAATAGCCCGATAAGATCCTCTGGCTTTACTTATTTATGTAAAGAATTCTCTCCACTTAAAAGTCACATTAAGAGGGTTAATTCATCACATGGGATTTTTTACATAATGTGACAATCCGAATTCCGACCCCTCTCGAGTCTATTGAATAGAAAGATATCGATCGAGATATTTCAGTTGTATATCGCTCGGAGCAGGCCACTCTCGAGTTAATTGATCAAAAGGAAAAGACTAACGCTCGGGTACGTGGACTTGAAAAATTCAAATAAGAAATGACGCTTTGACCAAAAGGATTGTCAGGGGATATTTTGGGCCAACAGAGATAGATTTAGGAATAATCATAGGATGCTTTGTTAGCGTTATATGGTTAGGACGCGGGTGATTCCGCTTAATCAATGTATAATTTACGAAAATTTCCTAGATTGGATTCCGATAATTAGGACCGTAGGAACTAATGATAAATCCTTGCAATCACATGAAAAATCAAAGTCGCCATGATTTGAGAGATCCTAAGGTCGATACGCGTAACGTCTGCAAAAATCGCTCGTCAGTTTGAGATAAACTGGAATTATAGTAAACGAGAACTCGACGTGAATTGGACCTCGGAAGTGGGTAACGAGCATTAAGGGATTCCAACGTTGGAAGAGAATTAGACGTCGCCTTATCAAGGATAATTAATATTGAGAAAGTGAAATTTCGGACCCTAAGTGGAAAATTACATTTTTACCCCTATTTGGATATCTTTTTCTTTAAGACAAATCAAGGGCAAAATAGTCTTTTGGTTTTTCTCCACATGACTGAAAATTGAAGGGCAAATGATCATTTGCCTTCTAGATATAATGGGGAAGAGACAAAGCCATTAATTGCATTGTCAAATCCCTCACATGCTTAGTCTAATTAGCCATTAAAGGCTTAAGATATCACCTCAACCTTTTTTCTCTCTCTCTCTTCCTTTGGCTTGAAGGATAAGCCACTCTCTCTTCTTTCTTTTCCCTCATTTGATCGAGCAAGTCCCTCCTCTTCAAACTCTCTCTCAAAACTCTCTCTCTCTCGGATTTCTCTCTCGCCAAGTTCCGACCACCTCTATTGTTTCAGTCATAACTTCTTCATCCGTTATCCTATTGCAACGAGCCACCCACCAATATAAAGATCTTTAACTTTCCGTTCGAACAAGGTATTATGAGAAAAAATCCACCCAGTTGTTTGTCTTGTAGGTCCGTTTGAGTGAGCAAAGGTTGCTACCCGACTCTATACCGACCCGAGGAGCTTCATCTCGGAATTTCGGGCTTGTTTTGTCTTCATTTTTGGTAAGACCATCTCTCAAGCCTAGTTAAGACATATAAATTTGTGTCTATGAAGTTTGGTTGGATTTTGACGAATTTTAATGATTGAATCTTCATGGTTTTCAAGAGGACATAAACTACCCCACCGGTCAGACTTGAAACCGTGATTCCTTGAGGATCATTGAGGCTTGGTTTTGCTTGGAAATAGCTGGTAAGCCATCCTAAGCTGTAATATTATGTGTAACAAGATCTGTATGGGTTAGAATAGAGTTTAGAAGGATTTTTTAACGGTTGATTTCTTGTGGACTCACCGAGGACAGAATCTGTCCACTACCAATCGGTTTGAAATCGAGACACACTTGAGGACCTTTGAGGCGTCGCCTTACCCGAAAATTGGGAGTAAGATTATCTAAGACATAATATTACATGTTAGAAAAGAGTATGCGAGTTGGTTTGGACTTTCATGGCTGGTGATGTGTGATTATCTCTAGGAATAGAAAACTTCCCAGCAGTAATTAGTTTTGGAATTGAGAATTGTGCCTACTCTTGATGGACTTTGCCGGCTTGATTCTTGTGGTAAGATAATTTCTAACCCTTCGTTAGGGTGTTAAGTTATTAATAAGTGTTAGTGGGTGAATTGAAGGTGTTAAAGGGGCTGTTTTGGTATGAGAAATGCTTGAGATCCGAGAGCCGTGAGAATTTTCCTTTGGCGCGCACTAATTTTAAAATGGCTCGTTCTAGGTCATCCGGTATCCAAATTGAGCTCTATTTTTCCTCATACGTCCATAAGACCATGAGGGACAAGATTATAAAAGTATATTTCTCTAAAGGTTGGCAGAACAATGTCAATTTATTAGGGAGTGAATCTGGTCGTAGAGGCCAAAATGGATAGCTTGGTACCGCGACGATGCTTCGATTGTTTTGTGGAATTGCTTGGCCTAAGCTCGAGATAAGTTATGCCTAAACCTTTATTAGGATGTTATGTTACTAAAGGTCGGAGTTTTGAGTTAGATTGAATGATTTCATGACTTGATTTTGTGAGAGGCGCGAAAGAGTCTAAATCTGTCCAGTTTTGTGAGTTGGCATTCCTTGGCATATTTGATTGAAAATCGATTATTTGGTAAGCCCTAATTGATCATGAATGTGTGCCTTAATGGCTATTTGAGCATGTGAGATGAGAAACCAAAAGTTTTGATTGAAAGAAAAATCAAAATTGAAAGTGGTGAAAAATGTGATTTTGAGTCGAGCTTGAAATTATGAATTGACCGTAATCATTGAATTGCCTGAGGCTTTACTTGAATTTATACGTGCTTGACGGAGAAACTTATGACTTAAAACGTGTTGTGTCCAGTGTCGGATGTTTGAAAGGAATGCCTCGAGTAGGCGATGAACTGCTTGATTTCATGAGTTGTTCTTAAATGATGAATTTTGAGGCATGAATTATTTTCTTTAAATGAAAATCTGAGGCTTTCTATAATTGAAATTTTTATGAATCAAATGGCGTGTGGGATCGCCGAGGAAATGATATGTGCACTGGCTTGTGGGATCGCCAATGACGTGTAGGATCACCAGGAAAAAATTGTAAGTGCACTGGGGTATAGGATCGCCAATGGTGTGTGGGATCGCCGAGAAATTATATTTTGGCCAACATATTGAGAGGGAGTTACTCCCATTTGACCTGAAGAGGTCGTGCGGCTAGAGAGTCCCATACTAACACGATTCATCTTGATAGAAAGTAGGCGTCGAGGGTCGTATGGCGACCGAATCATCTCTAGGTCCGGACGCGAGTCTCACATGGATTGACGGTCATATGGAGACTGAATCATCTCGCAGCCCTAAAGTGAGCAACCCAGGATGGACGGGTATGGAAAGATCTATTTTCTGGAAAAATCAAGAATGATTTTGTGAAAAAAAAATGTTTATGCCTCATGGTTGGGAATTTACCTCATGATTTGAAAATGGCCTAGAAAGGGGCGTGAGAGAAATGAATGTGTTTTCTAGAAATTTCAAAGAATGATATTTTTGAGAAAGAAGTGAACGTTGCCTCATGTTTTTGAGATGGCGTTGAGTATTTACTCTTGATTGAAAACCCTGCCTTTGTACAAATCTTAGATTTGTCATGATTTATGAGTCAGAATGATTTGAAGGTATTGAAATGCCAAGTTTTGACAAGTACCTTATTGTACCATGCCAGAGTTTTTATCCCAAAATGCCAGTTTTTCAAAAGTGTCTGGAGGTACTGGCAGTCTAGTTTAGGGTTACGTTTGACTTACTAAGATTATATATCTCACCCCGTCATGTGATAACATTTTTCAGGTCCCAGACAAAGGAAACCCGAGTTTTTCCATGGATTGGCATTTGAAGAAATCATTGGAGGAAATGAAGTTTACTCTTTTGTGACCTTAGGGTTGTAATGATAAAACTTGTGGATTTGGAATTGCAACCTCTATAATAGGGTCGACCTTTGTGAAAGGTGTACCCTCCTGCCCAAAGTCATCTTATGTTGTTTAATTTGTATGGGGTTGTTTCACGTTTCTACATGCATCTCATTTAGTATTATTGAGTTTGTTGACGGTCGTTGGATCCTGGATAATGTACTGAAAGGAAGAACGGCCTGGTGGGATGTTCGCGTGCTCGCCGGGTTCGGGACGTGACATCCCCGCTTGTTTGGTATCAGAGCAAGGTCAGCTCGATCAAATTTGATTGAGACTTGGAGTGATAAAGAGTGATGACTTGAGGACAATTAGGTGGGGAGACCTTTAGGGTTAAGCATGGATTGCCGATTCTTGAGGATTATAGGCTTGAACTTGTGTTGCACTTTAATGGTTATAATATCAATTTTAATCGATGATCTTGGGTAATGGTGTGATTAAGGTTCACAAGGAAGCAAGTAGAAATTGAAGAGCTGTGAGCATGGATTTGAGGTTGTGAATGTACTTGAGGTTAATAGAGAATTGCCTAAGAAATGAAAGTCATTTGGATTTCATGATCGTGATTGTGGCCTTGAGGTATATGGTTGAACATAGGCAATTGATCTGTGAAATGGTCATTTGTGGAATTAGAAACCTTTCATGGATAAGAACTGATTTGAAAATGAATGTGGTGTGGCGAGTATTGAGGACGATCATTCAATGCATGTGTTTATGGCATTGAAATGAAAGTTGAGGAAGGTGAATGCATGAACTTATCATTATCAAACTTAATAAACCGTCGCTTGGTATGAGACAAGCTGATGTGATATCTATAAACCGTAGTGAAGCATGTTATGGAACATGTGGAATGTGACTCTCTTCATAGACGTATGGCTTGGGACAATCTGCAATGACCAGGTTTGACGAGGGTGGGAAGTGTACACCGAGACAGAGAGGTTCAGACAAGGAGCAGCTCCTGGTAGGCTTCTAAGATAGCAAGGAGGCAGGAATGACTCAAGTCATAAATTGAAAGAGAGGGTCTAGGTATCGGGTTGAGTCTAATTTTGGTGAATAGATGTATTGCACTGAAGTGACCCTCAAGGTGAATTTTCGAAATTGCATGGCATTTGTAATGGCATATGTTATTGGCATGGTTACGAACTTCGTACATAGTAGTGGGTGTCATTTGAAAAAGGAAATTAACGCGTGTGTTTGGCATATATGTCGAGTTTTGGCAATGAATGTCGTTCGACTAGTATCTTGTAAAGTTGAGATAGCCTATTAAGTTATTGCTAAGTCATAGATACGTCTGGACTTAAAGTGTGAGCACTCGACCCAATGAATTGTGACTTCAGAGTTTGCCTAGTAGATGGCTATTAGTTGCGGAATGCCTAGTTGAGGCTGGCTTGATAAGTGATTACTGATGAATGATGATTTGAAATCCCTAGATAATTGGCGATTGATTAAAGATTTTCTTAGAACCATTTGATGGTTGATTACTTGTGATAGATGATAAGATGAGTAGATTGAAACTGTTAAACCTATATGAATGACTTAGGTCTTTAATTCCTGAAGGGAATTGTAGTGACTCGAATGTCACGAGTACCTAGTAATGTTGAATGACCAGAGTATGGTCACTAAAAGAGCATTTGGCTCGAGTATACAAGATACGAGAAGATTCAAGAACTGAAAGGAATCATGAGAACTGAGTGAAGATGAACAACTGAAATATGAGTGCTAGAAGAACATTTGGCTCAAGTTGGAAAAGTGCGCGAGACTCAAGAATTGAAGGGGTCGTGGGAACTCGTATGGCAATAGAAATCTAAAAGGTGTAAGAAGACTCAAGAAAAAGCTGCCATTGTTGCTTTAGTCACTGAGGTGACTAATGCTAGTACTGATGAAATTAAGTGATGGAGGTCACAAGAAAGGTGGCTTTGAGATTACTCGTTTCTAATTGAAAATGTGAAGAAGAACCATGAGAGTCTTGAATAGCTTGTGAAATGGATCTTGAGATCGACTGAGGTTCAATGGGGAAGATGATCCCGAAACTACCTTTCTCCAGATTGAGAATTTGAAGGAAACCTTAGAGGTTTTGGGTACACTGAAGAAAGAAAGTAACCTTGGCAGTTACTATCCTTAAAAGGCTATTGTTGAATGATGTAAGGTCACCAAAGGTAGAGTTTCCTTGAAGGCATAGTGCTTAATAAAATTGCCCTGTCGAATTGAATGATGAGAGGTACCTTTCTGAAACCGCTTGAGAACAAAGGTTGTTTGAACTTTAATAGCCTTGTAAAGATTTGAAGGTGATCGAACAATACGAGGCAGAGTTCTCGATGTCATCTAAGCATACTAATAGTGGTCAAGGACCCTTTGAACTAGATGTGAAGTCCCTGAGTGGGTTATAATTTGGAAGCCTCATGGCTAGTTGTTATTTCTAATTCTAAGGGATTGTAATGGATCTTAATGAAATGAGAAAATGAACGAAAGAAATATGAGTGAGAGAACTTATGGTCATGGATTACGAGCAAAGAGATGCTCATTATGAAACATGGAACACGCCTGCAAGAAACGGTTATGACCTTGGCGTAAGGCTAGTAATGAGAAATTGATATTTCGTTTCTTCCGTCACAAGAAAAAATTAAGGAAAGAGTTATGTCAGTTGTCTGACATTGTTGATCAAAATGGGATTGATTGGAATTGAATCGAAACCACTAGAAGTGGCGTTGTGAGTTACCACCCCCCTAAAGAGTATGGTGTCGTCCTTAAAGGGACGATTGGACCATGAGATGGTCATTTACGAAAAGAAATGTGAATGGACTTGATGGTCCTAGTTACTTGCGATTTTAATAAATGGATGAATAAAGCAAAAATGGTGCTTAGATTTTAATCGCAAGGCGACTTGAGGTAGTCGAATTTAATATTTGAAATATGAATTTGTGGTGACCGAGGAAGAACAAACATTATCACTTGAGGTGACTAAACTATTGGAAGGAGAATGTTAAAGTGTGGTGGCATTATAATCCAGAAGTAAAGGAACCACTGTTGGCGAGACTCCTAGACTGACGTCCAATGAGATAAGACAGACAAGTGGATTCGAAGTAAGCGAATGCCACTGAAGTGAATAATTTCCTTCATGGGATAAGAGACCCTAGTGTGGAAAGAAGAGAAAATTCTAAGTATCTTGGTATGGAGATTGAACGTTTGAATTAAGGATGAAAACGCAGAGCTTGAATGATTTTTGAGAATTAAGTCTGAGAGACTTGACTTGTGAACAATGTAGGATTCTGAGATGATGTTGACTTTCAGTTGAATGGTCTAAATTGAGAAAAAGTTACATTGGCTGGTTATGGAATCGGCGGTTAAGCCACTGATGCTTTTTGAGAAAAGAGTGACAAAAAATGAACAAATGATGTATGGTCTAATTGGAGACTCTTGAAAGTAGAGAGCCAAGGAATAAGCTCTCAAGTGGATGGTGCGAAAGACAGCTCGAACAATTCGACACTTGATGGCAAAGAGGCTGATAACAGTCGGATTAAATATTCAACGAGTAATCAGATTGGTTGTTAACCTCTTTAAAGACGATGATCGGATTCATTCAAGGACTCATGAAGAACGTGAACAACCTTTGAAAAGTATCCTATGAATTCTAAGGAAACGTTCGTGTAGGTGAAGTGTGAAGAGCTCGAGCTTTCGGCTTTGATAAGATGAAATCCCCTAGTCGTGTGAAATTTTGGGAGATGAGATCCCTGTGAATCCTTCAAGAGTAGAAAATGATGTTGGATTGACTAAGGTTGATGTGAGTTATTGAAATTTGAAGTTTCTTGGGATTGATGGATTGCTATAGATGTTGTGGGAAGATTACTCTACAAGAGCTATTCCATTGGTGAAATGGACAAAGGACGAGATGTAGCGTGAATGGACGAATGAACACGAAAAGAGTTTTCAAAGACTTAAGTCAAGTGGTGACCACGCCGACAGTGGTTTTTTTGTTGGAATCGAAAGGATCAAGAGAGTCATAACGACTTATCGTAGAAAGAAAATTTGTAACATAAAAAGGCAATTCAAAGTGAGCAAGGCATAGACGATGCGACCGTGAGACCCCATAAGTTGAAGTGCCTAAAGGCATGATGGAAGTGGCATGCAACCGTCCTTACATCGAAAATCGAGAAACATCACTTGTGTGAAGGAAGGTTGTGGATTTACACGGATCATGAGAACTTGAAATATTTGTTGGCCTAATAAAATTGAACAAGGAGCAACGTGGTGAATGAAATTCTGGAGAAGAAAAATTGAAATTGAGGGTGGAAACCTTGAAGTTCAAGGATGGGGAAGCGTGCCCATGAATGGAAGATAAATTTGAGGAGAGGATCTCATGAGAAGTTCATAGGGAGAACCATGGCACCTAGTGGAATGGCACAAAGGAGTGTGAAGACTTACATTGGTACTAGGAATGGATGGAATGGAAACGAAAGAAATCAAGCATGTGGTTGGAAGTTGAAATGTGCCAACGATGAAAAGTGTAACCGTTGTAAGTTGGAGGAATAAACAGTCTTTGGAGAATCTCGAATGGATCGAGGACGAACTACTAAGGACTTAATAATGAATTTGTCTCAAAAGTCGAGAAGGCTATAGTTCAATTTGGACAATCGAGGTTAAGCTAATAGCACTTGTGCGTCCCCGAAGATACGAAACGAGCTACTTGGGAAAATGAAGAAGCGATGAGGCGTCAATACCCATAAGATTGGATGATTTGGAAGGTTGTAAATTTCGAGAACTAAATTTCCTTAAGGAGAAAGAGCTGTGACATTTCGAATTCTGACCCCTCTCGAGGCTATTGAATAGAAAGATATCGATCGAGGTATTTCAGTCGTATCTCGCTCGGAGTAGGCCACTCTCGAGTTAACTGACCAAAAGAGAAAGACTAACGTGGAGTCGGGTACGCGAACCTAAGAAATTCGAATAATAAATAGTGCTTTGACCATAAGGATTGTCGAGGAGATATTTTGGGCCAACAGAGATAGATTTAGGAACGATGATGAGATGCTTTGCTAGCGTTATACAGTTGGGACACGGGTGATTCCGCTTAACCAATGTATAATTTACGAAAATTTCCTAAATCAGATTTCGATGATTAGGACCGTAGGAAATAGTGATAAACCCTTGCAATCATATGACAACCAAAGTTGCCATGACTTGAGAGATCCTAAGGTCGATACGCGCAATACCTGCAAAAGTTGCTCATCAGTTTGAGATAAACTGGAATTATAGTCGACGAGAACTCGACATGAATTGGACCTCGGAAGTAGGTAACGTACATTGAGGGATTCCAACATTGGAAGAGAATTAGACGTCGCCTTATCGAGGGTAATTAATATTGAGAAATTGAAATTTCGGACCCTCAGTGGAAAATTACCTTTATGCCCCTATTTAGATATCCTTTTCTTTAAGACAAATCAAGGGCAAAATAATCTTTTGGTATTTCTCCACATGGCTGAAAATTGAAGGGCAATATGATCATTTGCCTTCTAGATATTATGGGGAAGAGACAAATCCATTAATTGCATTGTCAAATCCCTTACATGCCTAGTCTAATTAGCCATTAAAGGCCTAAGATATCACCTCAACTTTCTCTCTCTCTCTCTCTCTCTCTTTTCCTTTGGCTAGAAGGATGAGCCACTTTCTCTTCTTCCTTTTCCTCCATTTGGCCGAGCAACTCCCTCCCATTCAAACTATCTCTCAAAACTCTCTCTCTCTCTCTCTCGGATTTCTCTCCGCCCAGTTCCGACTACCTCCATTGTTTCGGGCATAACTTATTCATCCGTTATCCGATTGAGATGAGCCACCCACCAATAGAAAGATCTTTCTCTTGCCATTCCAACAAGATATTATGAGAAAAACTCCACTTAGCCATTTGTCTCCTAGGTCCGTTTGAGTGAGCAAAGGTTGTTGCCTGACCCTGTATAGACCCGATGAGCTTCATCTTGAAATTTCGGGCTTTTTTTGGCTTTATTTTTGGTAAGACCATCTCTCAAGCCTAGTTAAGACATATACCTTTATGCCCATGAAGTTTGGTTGGATTTGGATAAGTTTTAATGGTTGAATCTTCATGGTCTTCAAGATGACAGAAACTGCCCCACCGGTCAGACTTGAAACCGTGATTCCTTGAGGATCATTGAGGCCTGGTTTTGCTTGGAAATCACCATAAGCCATCCTAAGGCATAGTATTATGTGTAACAAGATGTGTGTGGGTTAGAATAGAGTTTAAAAGGATTTTTTAATGGTTGATTTCTTGTGGACTCACCGAGGACAGAATCTGTCCACCGCCAACCGGATTGAAATTGAGACACACTTGAGGACCTCTGAGGCGTCACCTTACCCGAAAATGGGGGTAATACTCTCTAAGACATAATATTACATGTTGGCAAAGAGTGTGTGAGTTGGTTTGGACTTTCATGGCTGATAATGTGCGATTTTCTCTAGGAACAGAAAACTTCCCTACGCTGATCAGTTTTGAAATTGAGAATTGTGGCTACTCTTGATGGACTTTGCCGGCTTGATTCATGTGGTAAGACAATTTCTAACCCTTCGTTAGGATGTTAAGTTATTAATAAGCGTTTAGTGGGTGAATTGAAGATGTTAAAGGGGCTATTTTGGTGTGACGAATGCTTGAAACCCGAGAGCCATGAGAAATTGCCTTTGGCGCGTACTAATTTTAAAATGGCTCGTTCTAGGTCGTCCGGTATCTAAATTGAGCTCCGTTTTCTCTCACACGTCCGTAAGACCATGAGAGACAAGATTCTAAAAGGTTAGCAGAACAATGTCAAATTATTCAGGAGTGAATGTGACATTCCGAATTTTGACTCTCTCGAGGCTATTGAATGGAAGGATATCGTTCGGTATAATTCCGTTGTAACTCGCTCGGAGTTGGCCACTTCTGAGTTAACTTACTAAAAGGGAAAGACTGACGCGGAGTCGGCTACGTGGACCCGGGGAATTTGAATGAGAAATGATACTTTGACCATAAGAATTGTCGATGGAATATCTCGGGCCAGTAGAGATTGATATAGGAATGATCATGGAATGTCTTGCTAGAGTTATACATAGGGACGCGGGTGATTCCGCTTAACCATTGTGTAATTTGCGAGAATTTTCTAAATCGAATTCTGATGATCAGAATCGAAGGAACGAACAATAAACCCTAGCAATTATATGAAAATCAAAGTCGTCATGGCTTAAGAGAAATCTCAAGGTCGATACGTGTAGCGTCTGCAAGAGTCGCCTGTTAGTTTGAGATAAACTGGAATTACAGTCGACGAGAGTTCGATATGAAATTGAACCTCGATATTTAGGTATTGTAAATTGAGGAATTCCAATATTTGAATTGAAATGGACGTCGTCTCATCGAGGGTGGTTTATACCAAAAAAATGGAAGTTTGGACGAAAAGTGCCAAATGACCATTTTGCCCTCAACTTTTGGCCTTGCCTTAAGAAGTTTATAAGGTCATTTTGGTCATTTTTACTCCTCTATATGATGCCGAAAATTGGATGAGGATAAGTCAAAGAGAGTCAAAGTCAATGAAGCAACCAATGGGATGTTGCCAAGTGTCAACCAAAGAGAGCCCAAGTATTAATGCTCATTAATTATCCATTCTATCAAATTGACCAAAAATGCATTGTTGGTGTGGAAAGCTCTCTCTATCTTCCATTTTGGCCGGCCACCCTCTCCCTCTCTTCTTCTTCTCCATTTTTCCTCTCGGATGAACCGGTTTCTCGTGGATAGGGAAAAACTGGCTTATTGTTTTGGCCAAAACTTTGAATTTCGACATCAGATTGAGGTAAAACCACCGCCATCTTAAGGTTTATTGACTTGCCATTCTAGGAAGGTATTATGAGCTTAATTTGGCCCAGCTGTTTGTTCCATAGATCTGTTTGAGTGGGCAAAGGTCAAAATCTGACCCGGTTTTGAAGAGGTTGCATTTTTGGGAGCTTCCGGACTCCAAATGACCTCAAATTTTCAGTAAGATCTTCATAATATCTAGTACTTGAGTTGGCTAAGAAAGTGTGATTATTTTCTTAAGGATTTAGGGTGTTTTCATGGCTGAACAGAGATGATTAAAGTTGGACAAATTCTGACCGTGTGAGGATTGTGAAGGAACCGGGCTGTTCAAAGGCTTTAAGATGTTATTTTTCTTTCAAATCGATGAGCTCCCTTAACATGTAGATTAAGATTGTGGCGAGTTGATTTTGTGATGGATTGGGGTTTGAAGTTGATTTATGGCTTGATTGAACGGATTGAACCCGAAATTGATTTTATTTTAGGGGGTACTTGTTCTGGCCGGTTCTGTTCGGGGCTAATTAAAGGGTATTGTGACTTCAAATTGACTCAAAATATCCCATAAGATGTGATGTCAGGTGTTAATAAGGAGTATGTGAAGTGGATTGAGAGTTAAAAGTGAATTATGGACAAAATTGTTGCATGAAACTCTAAATTGTATCTTGTCTTGTGTGTGTCCATATGAGCCAAACATATTGAGGGTTGATGGAGTGTTGTTATGTGTTCAATTGATCGATAAGTCGTCTTGAGTTGCCAATTAAATGCCTATAGAGGGATTGGGTTAATGGAAATGATAATTCAATGGCTTTTTGATCTAAAATTGATGAACCTTTCTAGGTTGACAAGAAATTCTTGGGGATTGCATACTTGTCGCATTAAGGGGAGTTACTTGATGTGAAGTTTTGCTAATAAATCGAGGTAAGTATTTTCTAAACCTTTATTTGAATGCTATGACACTACTGGATAGAGTGGTTGAACGATTTGGCTGCTTGGTGAAGCCTATAGTTTGAATTGCTTGATTGGGTGGTGGATTCCATGACTTGAATGTCATAGCGTGACGTTTGAATTGTGATGTGCCTTAATGACATATTTGGCTATTGAGCCTTTGATTATTTAATTGGTTGTGATGCCTACATGATATATATGGTTATAGTGCCGATGCTATAGGAATGTGCTATATTGTCCCAGCAATCGTTGGCCTGTGGCCCCGGAGATCGCGTTGGCTGTGAGTCCTTGAGATAATAAATGGTTGTGAGCCTCTGAAGCACCAATTGACCTATGACCCTAGTGGTACCAATTGACTAAAAGTTTGGATGATAAAAATATCGATTGGCTTATGGCCCTAGTGATATTGAATGGTGATGAGCTTGAAAGATATTGAGGATACCGATTATCCTGTGGCCTTAGTGGTATCGAATGGTGGTGATCTTGAATAAAATGAGAATACCGAATGGCTTGTGACCCCAGTGGCATTGAATAGCTGTGAGCCTTGAAAGTACCGATTGGCTTGTGGCTTCAGTGGTACGAAGACATCGATTAGCCTGTGGCCCCAGTGATGTCAGTTAACAAGAGTACCAGAGGAGTACGTGGGGAAACGAGAAAGTTATGACAATTGTCTATCGAATTACGTATTGCATGTGCAGTGAGCTTGAAATCCTGAGGTTGAATATGGGTGGCTGTGATTTTTATGCATGCCTGGCTTATTGATATGTTAGACGATTTGATGCCTTGTGATATTGAGTTGCAGAATGCTTGTGTCTGATAGCATTGGTGTGTGGACTGGGGAGACTGGTGCTCAGGTTTAGGTTTAGGTTTAGGTTTCACTTATTGAGATTTATATCTCACCTCAGCGGAGGGTTTAAATTTTTCAGGTCCCAAGCGAAGGAAGCCTGAACTTGCCAAAGATTGGCATTCGAGGAAGTAGTTGATTAAATATATTTAAGCTGTTGGATGACCTTAGAGATTGTACATGAGTTTGGTGGATTAGTTTTGATCATTAAAACGAGGTGTATTTTATGGAATGAAAGTGTTCTATTTGTTTTTGTCCTAAGTCATCTTGATTTTATTTGTGTGCGGAGTAGTTTCTTACTTTCGCATGTATACATCTGAGAACATGAAGGCCCAAGGATCCTGGATGACACAGCTTGATTTCGGCATGGTGGGATGTTCGCGTGCTTGCCAGGTTTGAGGTGTGACATCCCCATTTAAGTGGTATCGGAGCAAGGTTAGCTCGATCCAATGTGATTGAGGTTTGGAGTGATAGGGAGCGATGACTTGAGGACAATTAGGTAGTAAGACCTTTAGGTTTAAGCATGGAACGCTAAATCTTGGGGACTATAGGCTTGAACTTGCGAGATACACTAATGGTTCTAGTGTTTATTTAATGGATGATTTTGAGTGATTTCATGACTAAGGCTCACAAGGAATTAAGTAGAGATTGAAGAGTAATAAGCTTGGATTTGAGGTTTCTAGAGAATAGCTTATGAATGAAGAGTCAAATGGATTATATGATTGTGATTGTGGCTTGTCAATGACCCAACTTGAGGAGTATGAGTTATAAAGAGACAACTATTATTAGTGGATTCAGGCTTGAATTGTGTTGTATCTTGATGGTTTCGTTATCAATTATTATTGACAGCCTTGGATGGTAAGAGATGATGTGTATACAGAGAAGCAGGCAAGGAATAATTGAAGTAAAGATCAGTTGTGATCGAATGCATGTGGATTTGACTTGAATAGACTTGAGGTATATGGTTGAATATAGGCAATTGATCTGTGAGATGCAATGGTCATTGGTGGAACCAGAGGTTTTCTATAATTAAGGCTTGATGTGAGAACGTTTATGGTATGACAAGTGGTGAGAACGAATATGCTGCGCATGTGTTTGTGGCTTTGAAACGAAAGCTGATGAGGGTGCATGCATGAACTTATCGCTGTTAGATTTAATAAACTATCGCTTGGTATGGGACAAGTGGATATGATACCTATAAAATGTAATGAAGCATGGTATTTGACGTGTGGAATGGGGCTTTCTCCATAGATGTATGACTTGGAACAATCTATAATGGCCAGGTCTGATGAGAGCGGGGAGTGATCGCTTGGATAGAGAGGTCCGGACAAGAAGCGGCTCCTAGCAGGCTTCTAAGATGGCAAGAGACAGGAATAACCCAAGTCATAACTTGAAAGAGAAAATCTAGGTATCAGGTTGAGTCTAATTGTGGTTAAGCCATGTATGGCACGGGATGGATTTCCAAGTGAATATTGACAGTGGCATGGCATGTGTAATGACGCCTATGAGTGTCATGGTTAAAAGTTTTGTGCTTGGTAGTGGATGCCATTTGAAAAAGAAAGCGATGTTGTGATTGTCCTTTTAAGCATGTTTTATGATTGGCATCATATGATTGACTTGGCCATGGTCTAACTAAACGATTAGACGGCGTGTAGGGAATTTATACCCTGTTGAACTGATGCCCATTGAGAATGAGATAGCCTGTTGTGTTTGTGACAGAGTGGCGGATGCCTCTATGCTTAATGTATGAGCTATTGACTTGGTGAATTGTTGTCTTGAGTGCTTGTTTGATAGTTGCCTAGTTGAGAATTGCCTAGTAATCGACTGTCAACTAAGAAATCGCCTTGTTGAGGCTGGCTTGTTGAATAGTCATTCACTGATGAGATATGGAATCTTTGGGTAATGGACAACTAGTTGAGAGTTGTTTGGGAACCATTGGAAGATTGATGATGATGAATGATGAGATGAACAGTCTAAGACTACTAGACTTAGATGACTTAAGTCTTTGATTTCCTGGAGGGAATCATAGTGGTTTAAGTGACATGAAAACCTAATGACGTTGAGCAACCTAGGTATGGTCGTAGAAGAGCATTGGGCTCAAGTATACATGGTATGGAAGATCCTAGAATTGAGAAGGATCATGAGAATTGAGTAAAGATGAATGATTAGAGTATGAGTACGAGAAGAGCGTATGGCTCGATTTTGTTAATTATGTGAGACCCAAGAGCCAAATGGGTCGTGGAAACTTTAAATGGAAATGATAAAATTTGTCGGATAGGTTAACTCGAGGAGGAGCTGCCACTGTTGCCTGAGTCACTATGGTGATAGATATTAGTGTTGATGAGTTAAGTAATGGAAGTCACGAGAAAGGTAACTCTGAGTTACTTATTTCTAAATTGAAAATGTGGGAAGAACCGCGAGGGTTTTGAATAGCTTGTGAGATGAACCACGAGATTGAGGTCGAGTAAGGTTCGACGGAGGAAATGAATTTGAAACTGTCTTCTTTTAAATTGAAGATCTTGGTAAGGAAACTATAGCGGCTTTGGGTACACAGGAAAAAGAAAATGACCCTGGCAGTTTTATCCTTAAAAGGCTGTTGATAATTGGTGAAAGGTCACCAGAGAAAGGGTTTCCTCGAAGGCATGATATCTGCTTGGACTACCTCTGTTGAATTGTATGACGAAAACTATTTTTCTAGAATTGCTTGAGAGTAAAGGCTGTTTGGATCCTAAAATTCTTGTGAGGATCTGACGATGATCGGCCCATGTAAGGCGGAGTCCTCCAAGTTATCTAAATGTGCTGAAAGTGGTCAAGGACCCTTTGAATGAGACGTGAACTCCATGAGTGGATAAAAGTTTGAAAGCCTTATGGCTAGTTGTTATTCCTGATGTCGAGGAATAGTAATGAGACTCAGTAAAAGAAGAGAATAATTGAAAGACTTATGAATAAAAGAACCCCTGCTCATGGATTACGAGCAAAGAGATGTTCATTATGGAATAGGGAACGTGCTTACGAGAAACAACTATTACCTAGGCGTAAGACCCATGGTGGAAAATGGTAGTCTGTCTCTTCTGTTATGGAAGGAGTCAAGAAAATCGACATGCTAGTTTGCCTGGATTTAATGATTCCCTAAGATTGGTTGATTGAACTGGAATCGTTAGAAATGGAATCATGAGTTGTTATCCTCTAAAGAATAGGGTGTTATCCTTAAGGATGATTGGACCATGAGATGATCGTTGATGAAAAAAAAAGAACAATAGACTTGATGGTCCTAACGATTTGCGATTTTAATAAATGAGTGAATAAGCAAAAAGGGTGCCTAGGTTGTAATCGCAAGGCGACTTGAGGTAGTCGAATTGAATATCTGAAATATGAATGTATGGAGATCGAGGAAGAACGAACCTTGTCACTTGAGGTGACCGAGTCACTGAAAGAAGAATGTCAAGTCTGGTGACATCTAAGAATCCTGGAGTGAAGGTCTCGTCTTTGGCGCAGACTCCAAGATTGACGTCCTATGAAATTGGAAGGACAAGGTAGATTCGAAATAAAAGAATGCCATGGAAGTGTATAATTTCATTCATAGGGTAAGAGACCTTAGCGTAGAAAGAAGAGAATATTCTAATCGCCCTGATGTTAAGGTTGAGAGTTTGGACAAACGAGGAAGATGCAAAGTTTGAATGATTTCTGGAAGTTAAGTCCAAGAGACTGTCCTGTAGATAATGTTGAATTCTAGGATGATGTCGACGGTCAATTGAATGGATAAAATCGGGATAAAATCACATTAACTAGTTATGGAAACCAGCGGTTAAAATAAGAGTGCTTCCTCAGGGAAGAGTGACCAAAATGAACAAAATGTTGCTTGGTCCTAATGGAGACCCGTGATAACAGAGAGCCAAGGTCTGAGCTCTCAAGTGAAAAATATGAGGAACAGTTTGGAAGATTCGACACTTGGTAGAAAGAAGTTGATAATAGTTGGATTGCACATCCGAGGAATAATTGGATGGACTGTTACCATCTTGAAAGACGATGATTGGACTCATTTAAGGAGTCATGAGAAATATGAACAGCTTTTGAGAGTATCCTATGGACTCTAAGAAGATGCTCGTTATATGCTGAATGTGAAGAGCACGGGCTATGGATCCGATGAGGTAAGATTCATCAGTCGTGAAATCTCTGAGAAATGAAATCTCTGTGGAGCCTTGGAGGATTGGAATGAGTGATGAATCGACTAGAGTCAATGTGAGTTGTTGGAAATCAAAATTTCCTGAGATTGGTGAATTGTTACAGACGAATCGTAGGAAGATTCCTCACAAGAGTTGTTCCATTGGTGAAATGGACAAAGGACGAGATGTAACATGAATGGGTGAATGAACGTGAAAAAAGTTTTCAAGAACTTGAGTCAAGTTGATGACTACGCTGGTAATGGCGTTCCTGTTTGGAATTAAAAGAGTCAAGAGAATCTTATTGATATGATGTGGAAAGGAAATTTGAGGCGTAACAAGGTGATTTGAAATGGATATTATTTGTACGTCGTAACAATAATGCCATATGAATTGGAATGCTTAGAGCATGATTGAAGTTGGTTGCGAATGTCCTCATGACAAAGTTTGGAAAATCTTGCTTGGGTGGAAGGAGGTTTTAAGATCAAGAAAGGTCTAACACTTATCATGATTAGCATATTAATTACTCGTGTAATTAAAAAAAAGACCAAAAATCTTGTTTCCCCTTTAATATAAACTTGGGTCTATTCCATTTCACCATGGTCAAAAACATATGTTGGTTTTTCACTTATTTCAACTAGAATCTCATGTACACTTGGCATGTCTCCTCCAGCTTTTCCAAAATATTTGTGTTAAATTAGGAAATTGATGCACACACTTCGCATGTGTCGATTCCACACAAATATTAACTATATTACGATAAGGTGAGTTTGCTAAATCATAACCGTCATATCATATAGGTGTCACGTGAAACTACAAAAAATTAGTGCTGCTAATGTTTCGAATGCGCTTGTACCCGACAACATTCAAGCTGTACTCGAAGCTCCAGTCCATAGTCTCCAGTATATGCCCAAGGTTTCATCACGTTCTCGTCCATCTTTTTTACATTGGACAGAACTCGTTTGCTCAATTGTCAATACAAGGATGAAAAGAACATCACTTTTTTATGAGATGTCAACGCTCTGTGTTGATACCGACAAACAGAAGCAGTGATATATGTTTTGATAATAACAAACATGGTTAGCCATTTAGCTTGTTCGGTTAAGTAAAAACTAATCATACATGAATCAGCAACACTGTCACGACATTCTAAGCCAAACCGGCACCCTAATAGCCTTATTCATTTCTTCACAATTCACTATCCAAGTCAATGATATTGCCAAACAAAATACCAGCTAATCGACTAGCGTCACTTTGTCCTATGGCAATGTCGCTTTCTTTGCAATCACATCGTCTATCCAACAAAATTTGGTGACCAACCTCATTAGTGTCTTCAGCCGACATTGAGCAGAAATTCTTGTCCCTAATGTTGTGGCTGAGGCAGGGTTGATGAGTGTGACAGTGACGGTTGCAGTGAATGATGTCGCAGATGACACTATTGAGAAGATTAAGCGTGAAATTACTACAGTTAAAGATTATAATATAGTGAATTCGCCCGACTAGAATTAAGCTGTGAATCACGCGATGTACATGTAATCTAATAACCTGATAAGATCATCTAACTTTACATATTTTTGTAGAGAATCTTATCCACTTTAAATTCAAATTAAGGGTTAATTCAACCCTTGGGGTTTGTGACATAAGATCAAGAAAAGGACTAACGCCTATCATGATTGGCATATTAGTTACTCGTCCAATTAAAAAAAAATTGGCCAAAAATCTAGTTTCCCCTTTAATATAAATTTGGGTCTGTTCCATTTCACCATGGTAAAACATATCTGTTGGGTTTTAACCAACTTCAACTAGAATCTCATGCACTCTTGGAATGTCTCCTCCAGTCTTTCCAACATGTTTGTGTTATATTAGGAAATTGATTCACACACTTAGTATGTGTCGATTCTAAGAAAATATTAACTATATTATGGCAAGGTGAGCTCGCTAAATCATAACTGTCAGATCATATAAGTGAAACTGCAAAAAATCAGTGGTCGTGAATGTTTCGAACGCGCATGAACCCGACAACATTCAAGCTGTACTTGAGGCTCCGGTCCATAGTCCCGAGCATATGCCCCAAGGTTTCTTCACGTTCCCGTTCATCTTTTTTATATTGGGCAGAGAGTCGTTTGCTCAATGTTCAATATAAGGCTGAAAAGAACATCACTTTTTTTATTAGATGTCATTGCACTGTTTTGATACCAACAAACAGAGGCAGTGGTACATGTTTTGATAAATACGAACATGGTTAGCCATTTAGTGCTTGTTCAGTTCAGTAAAAATTATCGGACATGTATCAACAAGACGATGATGGCATTCTAAGCCAAGCTAGTAGCCTAATGGCCATATTCATTACTTGACAATTCACTATATAAGTCAATGATATTGCCGAGCAAATTATCGGCTCATCGATTAGCATCACTTTGTCCAACGGTAATCTCGCTGTCTTTGCAATCACATCGCCTATCTGATGAAATATAGTGACCAACCTCATTAGTATCTTCAGCTGACATCAAGCAGAAATTCTTGCCACTAAAGTTGTGGTTGAGGCAGGATTGATAAGCATGACGGTGACAGCTACAGTGAATGATGTTACAGACGGCATTGTAGAGAAGATTAAGCGTGAAGTTACAAAAGTTAGGGGTTATAATATAGTGAATTCATCCCGACTAGAATTAAGACCGTGAATCAGGCGATGTACGTGTAAGTTAATAGTTCAATAAGATTCTCTGACTTTACATATTGAGGTAGATAATCCTTCCTACTTAAAATTCACATTAAGAGGGTTAATTCAACACTCGGGATTTATGAAATAAGATCAAAAAAATGTCTAATGTCTATCATGATTAGCATATTAATTACTTGTTCAATTAAAAAAATTGGTTGAAAATCTAGTTTCCCTTTTAATATAAACGTGGGTCTATTCCATTTAACCATGGTAAAAAATATCCGTAGGGTTTTCACCTACTTCAACTAGAATCTCATGCACATTTGGCATGTCTCCTCCAGTCTTTCCAACATGGTTGTGTTAAATTAAGAAATTGATGCACACACTTACCATGTGTTGATTCCAAGCAAATATTAATTACATTATGATAAGGTGAGCTCGCTAAATCATAACCATCAAATCCTACTAGTGTCACGTGAAACTACAAAAAAATCAGATGTCGCCAATATTTTGAATGCACATGCACCCGATAACAATCAAGCTGTACTCGAAGCTCCGGTCAATGGTCCCCAGCATATGTCCCAAGGTTTCATCACGTTCCCGTTCATCTTTTTTTACATTGGACAGAGATTCGTTTGCTCAATTGTCAGTACAATGATGAAAAGAACATCACTTTTTTATTAGATGTCAATGGACCGTTTTGATACAAAAAAAAAAAAAATAGTGATCTATGTTTTGATATCAACGAACATGGTTAGCTATTTAGCATGTTTGGTTCAGTAAAATAATCAGAGATGAGTCAGCAACACGGTCACGACATTCTAACCCAAACTGTAGCCTAATGGACATAATTCATTTCCTAACAATTCACTATCCAAGTCAACAATATTGCCGAGCAAAATATCAGCTCATCGATTAGCATCACTTTTCCGATGGTAATCTCACTGTCTTTGCAATCACATGATCAATCTGACGAAATTTAGTGACCAGCCTCATTAGTGTCTTCAGCCCACATCGAGCAGAAATTCTTACTGCTAATGTTGTGGCTAAGGCAGGGTTGATGAGTATGATGTGATAGCTGTAGTGAATAATGTCGCGGACGGCATTATTGAGAAGATTAAGCATGAAGCTCGTGAATATTGTGAATTTGACTCAACTAAAATTAAGCTCGCGAATCATGCAATGTACGTGTAAGTTAATAGCCCGATAAGATCCTCTGACTTTACACATTGATGTAGAGAAACCTCTCCACTTAGAAGTAACATTAAGAGGTTAATTTAGCACTTTGGATTTATGAAATAAGATCAAGGAAAGGTCTAACGTTTATCATAATTAGCATATTAATTACTCATCCAATTAAAAAATTGGCCAAAAATGTTGTTTCCCCTTTAATGTAAACTTTGATCTGTACCATTTGACCATGGTCAAAAATATATGTTGGGTTTTCACCTACTTTAACTAGAATCTCATGCACACTTGGTATGTCTCCTCCAGCCTTTTTAACATGTTTGTGTTAAATTAGTAAATTGATGCACACACTTAGCATGTGTCGATTCCAAGCAAATATTACCTATATTAGTGTTGACACCTAATTTTTAATCATTTTTTATATCAATTTTATTTTTAAAATTAATTAAAAATAGCCAACAATTATTTAAAAAAATTGCAAAATCAACTTTGGAAGATTTGGCCTAGCCTCAAGATCCAATTTTGAACAAAAAATATTTTTCGTAATTTTTAATAAATTTTTTGGATTTATTTAAATATAAAAAATACCAAACAAATCAGAAAAATACCATTCATGATCAGAAAAATGCACAAACATAGTCAATAATTTTATTTTAATTCCCTATTCAAGTTGGTCTTTTTAAATCTCAAAAAATGAACTTGGGTCACTATGTTCCTTTATAATCATAAACCCGAATCGAACATGAAAGTTTCTTTTTAAGTTCTTTAATTTTTAATTTTTCTTTTCAATAAGCCATGACATTGATATCAACAGCCTTAAAGTGAAATTATGTCGCTTTACCCTTCAATTTGGTCAATTTTAACCAAAAGGGCCTAATTGCACAATTTTCTTTCAATTTAGTCTTTGGTTTTACAAATCTCAAAATTAAATTCTCTCTAGGGACATCCATGAAAATAAAATACCTCGACCCTATGGTTTTTGCTGTTCTGGACCTATTGGTGGCCTCAATTTGGACTTATTTGATCGTCTGAGCCCTCGATTAATTAAACATCATTTTCGGATCATAAATACAATTAGGAGTTTTCACTAAATTCGAATTCATTTGTTCAGAAAAATGCCCATTTTAGATGGAAAACATGTTGATGAGTCAATTTTAGCATCAATTTCATGAAAGATAGTCAATTTGATGCTCGATTTGGCAAAAATTAAGAACCAGGTTGACCGGGTCGGACTCGACCTAGCCAAACCGGGTTTGCTCCAAAGGAACAGGTTCTGCTCCTTCACGTATAGAAACTGTCACGCCCCGAACCCGGCGAACACACGAACATCCCACTAGGCCGTAATCAAGCTATGCCATCCAGGATCCTTCGGCTATCATATTCTCATCTCGTATACATACGGAAGTAAGAAACTACTCCGTACACAAATAATAAAAATTAAGATGACTTGGGACAAAAATCAATAGTACACCTTTCAATCTATAAAATACATCTCAATTCGTTCCAATGATCAAAACTAATCCACCAAATAATATATAATCTCTAAGGTCATCCAACGTCATAAATACAATTGATCAACCACTTCCTCGAATGACAATCCTTGACAAGTTTGGGCATCCTACGCTTGGGACCTGAAAAAGATAAGCTCCCTTTAGGGTGAGATATAAATCTCAATAAATGAAACATAAATCTAGACCTTAACACTAATCCCCCCAAACCTTGAAACTAACACCAATAAACTAACTCAGCAAGATAGGCATAATTAGAAGTCACAGTTACACATAATCAACCTCATGGGTTCATCCTCATCGTACATAACACATGTAACCAACACATAATCCTCAAAATTTTCACAACCATTCATCGCTTGGGCTCTCAGCCGCAATGTATTTCTCTAATACTTTTGCCAACTGATATTACTAGGGCCACAGGCCAATCGATATCATCTGATACCACTAGGGCCACAGTCCAATCAGTACCTCTGGGGTCACCGTCAATTTATACCACTAGGGCTACAAGCCAATCGGTATCTCTAGGGTTTATAGCCAATTACCATTTCAGGGGCTCATAGCCGCTCAATACCACTGGGGCCACAAGCCAATCGGTACAACTGGGGCTTGCAACCAATTGTCATCTCAGGAACTCACAGCCAACATGATCTTGGGGATCACAGGCCAACGATCACTAGGACAATATAGCCCATTTATATAGCATCTGTCACGCCCCGAACCCGACGAGCGCACGAACATCCCGCCCAGCCGTTCCTTCGACATTTTGCTCCAGGATCCAATGGCCAATATCATATGCGCTGGAAGTAACGTACATGCGAAAGCAATGCCTTCTCCATATATATAGAATAAATACAACCACATCCGATGACTCAGGACAGATGCATCAAATTACCTTAACCCATTATCTAAAAGACCCATTCATTATATTCACCAATCAATAATACAAGCCCAATATTAAAAGGGCAAATCCATTCAAAAGACAAATAGCCAGCTAACGCTTCAAATGCCACTCCTTGGAACTTGAAAAATGTAAACCCCCACTGGAGTGAGATATAAATCTCAGTAAGGTGGGTCCTAACCCTAGGTTAGGCCGACCATCCACTTAGGCTGTCATCCATTCCTCGATATTTTCAAACTCATAAACTCACAGGCGGAAAGGGCACCATTCAATGAAATAACGACATATAGACGACAGGCATGCAAAAATGACCTCATGTCATATTTAGATAATAATGCACCTGCACTCTCAGCCTGTCACATCTCATATCCACTGATCCCAGCCTATCTCAATCTCTAGCCCGCGATCATGTCGCCTCAGGCTCGGTCCGCGTAAATGCCTCAGACCGTCGTCGGCAACGTACGTAAACGTATCAGGTTTCGACAAATCTCCCAGCCAATATCAATATCTCATACTCCGTCCAGGAATAGTTCGCATTAGAACCGTGGCTACCTCAACCCCGCGATCTCATCGCATCAAGGCGCCACATAACATCAACTCCACCCTGCGATCTCGTCGCATCAGGATATATATCTCTTGCCCCATGTCTCATACGCCTCAGGGCCTCTCCGTCCCGTGAATGGTTCGCATCAGGACTGTGGCCTTCTTAACCTCGCGATTTTATCGTATCAGGATGCCACCTAATATCAATTCCACCCCGCGATCTTGTTGCATCGGGGTATTATCATACATTCATCTCGCGAATAGTTCGCATCAGGACCGTAGCTAACTCTACCCCGCGATCTTGTCGCATCAGGGCGCCACTCTATTTCAACTTCACCCCGCGATCTTGTCACATCAGAGTATTTTTACATATCTGTCCCGCGAATAATGAGCATCAGGACCGTAACTAACTCAACCCCGCGATCTTGTCGCATCAGGGTGCCACACATTATCAATTCCACCCCGCGATCTCATTGCATCAGGGTATACATTTTCCGCCCCGCGTCTTATACGCCTCTAGGCCTCGCCATATTATAGTCAGGCTATGATTTTCAATCCATTCCTCAGATAAACAACCAGTGCATCTCATGCACAATTGGAAACTTCATGGCATACCAGATAATCAAATAATTCTCAAACATGACGGATAATTCAAGCATAAACAACGGCACAAGTAAACCCCTATACGATTCTAGGGCATCCCAAACACAATCTTCTTGACATGTCTCACTAATCATTCATTTGGTCCCTCGACTCACCCAATCGAATCCAATTGTCTTAACATAGGGTTAGGAATCCCCTTACCTCGTGTTTAATCACGCAAATTACTCCTCTTGAGTCCTCAAGGCCTCGGCCAAACCATGGTTCAAGGCCAATCCACCATACAACCTAGCATTTCCAATCAATTAGTCAATTTTCATGCCCAATTTCCTTAATCCATAAACCATAAACCTTCAATGCATAACCCTTATTCTCTTAACATGCCTTAATCATCAATTTGGAGCTCAATTCATTCATCCTCAGCCCCCTCATAGATTCGGTTTGCACAAAATCGAACCAATCCTTCTTGGTTCAGTGCAAACCGAACACATTCAGACCTTAATCAACTCCTAAATCCATCATTTAATCAACATTCTACCCCTCAACATGTTTATCTAGGGTTTTGGAGGCTCACCGTGAGTTTCGAGTCAATTGGTCGTCGGAAACTCGCCGAACGTCGCCGGTTCCTCCAAGCACAGAATCTAGCAGTTTTCTGGGAAAAGTTCACAAGGCCGATTCGTGGTCAAAAATTAATCAAATCCATCTCAACTTTTTACCACAGATTCATCTACAAGTCTACTAAGTCTCCACGAAATTTGAGCTAAAAAATCCAAGATTTCGGCCACTAAACAGGTCAGAAATCGGACTTACCTCAGATTGAAGGAGATTTCGTCGACTCTCGGGAGAATCCTTGCTCCGGACTTCTCGGTGCTCCAAATGACCCAATTCCACTTCGAAGAGGTCGGCAAGACATGGATCTTTGTTGGTGTATCTGGCCGGCAGTTAGGAAGTGGCCGGAAATGGTCGTCGGTGCAGAAACATGAAAAAGATGAAGATGGTGGTTTTGGTGCTCTCTCTTGGGTGGTGGCCGAAAATTGCAGAGGGGGAAAGAGAGAATTGTTTTATCCAAAGTCTTGGTCAAGAGAGTTGAATGGTGGTTTTGACAAATATTGATATGACCACACCTGCTCATCTCTTGACACTTGTCCACTTGTCTTCTCAAGGAGATCCAAAGGCCACCATCCACTCTTGATTTTCGGCAACTAAGGGGAGGGCTAAATGTCCAAACTGCCTTCTTCATTTGCTTGGGTAAAGTCCTAAGCTTAAGGGGCAAAATTGTCATTTTACCCCCGACGTTTAGAACTTTTTTTTCTCGTTTCGGTAATCTTCAATATGGCGACTGCCAATTCAAATAAAGTTCGAATTCTTGATTTTCCATTTTCAATCTTTCAAGACTCGTTTCTGATAGTTTTCTCTATTAGACGTGGTTCCGGCCTTTTCCGAACCGACGAGCAGCTTTTGCAAACATTACACGTATCGACCTCGTGATTCATACCCCGTTTAGGGCTCGTCAATTCATGGCAGCTTTGGTTGTTATGTAATTGTGAGGGTCTATCACTAGTTCCCTCGATAATCCTTATGGCCAAAGCGTTGTTTCCTATTCGAGTTCCCTAAGTCCACGTACCTCATCTCGCGTTAGCCTTTCCCTTTTGGTCAGTCTACTCGAATTAATCAAGTTCGAGCGGAATACGGCTGAAATCCATCACTAGATACTCGCTTCTCATTGCTGAGCCTTAAATTGACTGGAAATTAAAATGTCACAACTCTTCCCCTCTTAAAGAAATTTCATCCTCGAAATTCGCAATCCTTCCAATCCATCCAATCCTTTGGGGGTGTCGACGCCTCGTCGCATCCTCACTCTTCTGGATAACCCTTTCTATGGCTTGACGATCTTGTTTGCCATTTTCCAACTAAAAACTATCATTCTCTAGGACTTGTCTCCTTTAGTTCTCAATTTGATTTGCTTTTCTCTATTCTCTTTTGGTATTCACCTCACTGGTTAACAGCTCATCCTCGAGCGTTCACCTTATCTCTTTCATTTATCCATAACCATTATTACCAAGCCCTCGCTAGTATGCACTCTTATTGTCCTTACTCTTTTGGCGTATTACTCATTTCAAGCTTCCTTTCAAGCCAACAGAGATTTCAGGGCTTTATTACTTTGCCTCCATTAATCAAATCTAATTATGGTCCTCTCGACTCCTCAAACATTTACATGGCTACTTCCATAGCAATCCATTCTCGACTTCGTCCGACAATTCCCTTGGATCAAAGTGATCCTTCAACTCTCATCGACGCGTCTAGTGCTCGATTGCAAGATAGACAGACTTCAACTTTAAATATCATGCCCATTTCTTGTCAGCATACCTAATGCTTGACCTCATGTTAGACCAATCCCACTTTTAGTCCATTCATCGATAGCATTGATGTGAGTCTGGCACACCTTTATGCTATCCCAAAGCTTCATAATTCTCAATGCTCAACTCTCAATTGTAATCGCCCGTTAAACAATTCACCCTTCCTTAGCGATATGAACCTCGCTTTAACAATACTTGGGTGATCTTTTCGTTCCACATGCCTTTTCACCAATTCCCTTCAGATAGTCCATGCTCTCAACATCTTACAATTCCCATAATTTCGAGGTCTTTTCTTCATCTAAGCAATGCTCTCACATCCACAAACAACTCTGTACGTCTGCGTTGCCTCTTAACCAATTCCCTTCGGAAAACTGCTAACTTATACTCTCTTAGTAGGTGTAGCCTTGCAACGTTTTTTTTTTCACTCATCAACATTTCCCAACTTTACCACGAGGACACTCGCAGACTACTCCAATCATGCTCTAAGCATGCCAATTCATGTAGCTTTACCATCATGGCGTACATACAATACCCATTTCGAATCGTCTTGTTACTTCTCAAGTTCCTTTTTGCGTCTTGTCATTACGACCTTCATAAGCTTCTCAATTTCCAACCGGAATCGTCATACATTGCATAGTCATCAGATTAACTCGAGTTCTCGAAAACTCTTTTTACGTTCATTCACTCATTCAGGTCACGACTCGTCCTTAGTTCGTTTCACTAATGGAACAGCCCTTGTAGGGAATCTTTTCATGGCCCATCTATTGCAGTTCATCAATCCCAAGAAACTCGTACTTTCCACAACTTACATCGACCCTTGTCGATTCATCCTTTATTCCAATCCTCAAAGGATTTTATCATTTGTTCCGATGTGTGAACTTTACTTCATTAGGTCCACAACTTGCGCTCTTCACACTTAGCATGCAATAGACATTTCCTCAGAGCCCATATGACATCCTCATAGCTGTTCATATTTCTCATGGCTCCTTACTTGGGTTCAACCATCGCCTCTCGAGATGGTAACGACCCACTCAATCATTCATTGGGCACTTAGTTCTGCGATTATCGAATTCCTTTCACCAGGTGTCGAATCTTTCCAAATATTTCTCGCACCCTTCACTTGAGAGCTCGGACCTTGGCTCTCTATTGTCACAGGTCTCCTTCAGGACCGCACGATATTTCATTTCTTCTTGTTATTCTTCTTCTCGAGAAGTATTCGTGCTAGCCTCTAAGTTTCATACTCGCTAAGGCAACCTTATCCAATTCCGTTTGTTCCACCGAACGTCGACATCATCTTGGAATTCAACATTGTCTTCAAGACTGTATCTCCGATTTCACTTTCAGGAGTCATTCAAATTCTGCGTCTTCTCTCTCGGTACAGACGCTCCTTCATCATATTAAGACAATTGAGAGCTTTTCTTCCTTTTACAATAGGGTCTCTTACCCTAAGGAAGAAACTACACAACTCCGTGGCATTTCCTCGCTTCCAATTCGCCTTGTCCTTTCCATTCCATAGGACGACAACCTTAGAGTCTATGCCAACGGTGTGCCACCATGCTTTCACATTCTCTTTCCCATGACTCAGTCACCTCAGCGACAATATCGATTCGTCCTCAGTCTCTACTAGCTCACTTATTGAGTGGTCAATTCGATTATCTCAAATCACCTTGCAAATGTTCTTCAAGCGTTCCTTTCGCTTACTACATCATTCACTGGAATCATAACTAGACAGGACTATCAAGTCCGTTCACTTTCCTTTTCGTCAATGATCAATTCATCGTCCTATTGCCCTTTAAGAACAATACCCTATTCCTTAGGGAATAATAACTCGTGATTTCCTCTCTCATAGTTCTACTTCAATCAACCGATCCCAAGAAATCATTAACTTCAGGCAATCTAGCATGCCGATTCTTCTTCGATCACATTCATAATAGAAAAGACTTGCTGCTCACTTTCCACTATGTGTCCTTGCCCGGGTAATCAGCCATTTCCCGTAGGCATGTTCTATACTCATAATGAATATCTCTTTGCTCGTAATCCATGAGCAAAAGTTCTCTTATTCATGAGTCTTTCAATCATTCTCCTCTTTAGCTGAGTCCTGTCACCATTCCTCAAAATCATGAATAACAATCAGCCATATTGTTCTTAAGCTCCAATCCACTCAGGGGCTTACTCATCTTACTCAAGGGTCCTTGAACACCCTTACCATATGTCTAAGCGATCTTGAGAACTCTGTCTCATACTGGCCGATCATTCTACGATCCTTGCGACAGTATCAAGATCTAAACAATCCTTGCTTTCAAGCAATCCCAAAATGATACTTTCCGTCAATCAATTCAACGGAGGTAGTCTAGGCAAATCTCATGCCTCCGAGGAAATCCTTCCTATAGTGATCTTTCACTAATACTCAATAGCCTCTAAGGGCTAATACTGCTAGGGTCACTTTCCTTCTTCAGTGCATCTAAAATCTCTGAGGTTTCCTCACAAAACCCTCAATCCAGAGGGAGATAATTTCGAATCTCATCCCTCTACCTGACTCAATCAATTTCAGCCTTACACATAACCTTACAAGCTTTCCCAAGCTCTCATGATCCTACCCACAGATTCAATTTTGAAAAGACTTACTCAGAGTCACCTGCTCCATGACTTCCATAACTTAACTCGTCAGCATAGCATTTATCACCACAGTGACTTTAGAAAATTATGGCAGCTCCTCTCCGAGCTTGCTTAATCAATAATTTTCCTATTTCCATTTAGAGTTCTTATGACCCCTTCAGCTCTTGGGTCTCATACGATCAACCGATTGAACCATATTCTCTTTTAGTGCACATACTCTATTCGCCCATCTCTACTCAATTCCATGATCCATCTCAATTCTTGGATCTTATCATATCTTACATACTCGAGCCTAGTGCTCTTCTATGATCATACTGTCATTATTCAATGTCCTTTGGTTCTCATGTCTCCTGAACCACTATGATTCCCTCTAGGAATCATAAGCTTAAGTCATCTACTTAAGTTCGATAGTCTCATGCTGCTCATCTCTATATCTTTCACCATCAACCAACCCTCTAATGGTTCTTAAGCAATTCTCAATTAACTACCAAATATTCAAGGACCTCAAATAATCCTTGATTTGTAATCATTCATCAAGCCAGCCTCAACGAGGCAACTTCTCGACTAGGCAACTGTCAATCAAGCACTCAAGACAGTGATTCATTGAGTCAATAGCTCATATTCTAGGTCTAAAGGCATTCGTCACTCTAGCATAGTCACAATAGACTATCTCTTCTCAACATACCTCGGTTCAATGGGTATAAACCCCTTACATTATCTAACCTCCCAGTCATATCTTGGCCAAGCCAATCACATGAGGCTAACCATCAAACATGCCTAACAGCCCCATTACAATTATCACTTTTCTTTTTCAAATGGCATCCATCGCCAAGAACAAAGCTTTTATCCGTGCCACTCATAAGCACCATTACATAGGTCATGCCACTTTCAATCATTCTCGATGAGGATCAATCTAGTGCCACACATCACTTATCCACAATTGGACTCAACCTGATACCTAGGCTTCCCCTTTCAAGTTATGATTTGGGTCATTCTTGCCTCTTGCCATCTTAGAAGCTTGCCAGGAGCCGCTCCTTATCCGGACCTTTCTGTCCCGGCAATCACTCCCCGCCCTTATCAGACTTGGCCGTTGCAGGTTGTCCTAAGTCATACATCTACGGAGAAAGCCCCGTTCCACATGTCTCATACCATGTTTCATTACAGTTTATAGGTATATCATCAACTTGTCACATACCAAGCGACGATTTATTAAGTCCAACAGCAATAAGTCGTTGCATGCACCCTCATCAAACTTTTCACAAGCTCAAGCATAGCATGACCGTCCTGTCTCACAGATCAATATACCTCAAGTCCAGTCAACGTTCAAATCAAATCCTAATACATCTGATCACAACTGATCTTCAACTCAGGTATTTCTCGTATTCATCTCAACTCATATCACCCAAGGCGGTCAATAACAATCGATAACTTAAAACCATCAAGGTATGACACAATCAAGCCTGAATCTACTATTACCAGTCATCTCCGTGTAATTTGTACTCCTCAAGTTGGGTCATTGACAAATCAAGGTCACGATTATACATCTCAATTGACCCTTCATTCATAAGCAATTCCCAATTATCCTCGAGTACAATTACTACCTCAGAATCCATGCTTATGACTCTCACATCTCAGCTTGCTTCCATTGAAGCTTTAATCACCACATAAGTCAAGGTCATCCATTAAAGCCAACTCTAGGACCATTAGAATGCCTCACAAGTTCAAACCTATAATCCTCAAGATCCAACAATCCATGCTTTGTCCTATAGGCTTCGATATCTAATTGTCCTCAAGTCATCGCTCCTTATCACTCCAAATCTCAATCACATTACATCAAGCTGACCTTGCCCTAATACCAAATCGAACGGGTATGTCACACCCCGAACCTGGCAAGTGCGCGAACGTCCCGCCCAGCCGTTCCTTTGACATTTTACTCCAGGATCCAACGGCCAATATCATATGCGCTGGAAGTAACGTACATGCGAAAGTGATGCCTTCTCCATACATATAGCATAAATACAACCACATCCGATGACTCAGGACAGATGCATCAAATTACCTTAACCTATTATCTAAAAGACCCATTCATTATATTCACCAATCAATAATACAAGCCCAATATTAAAAGGGCAAATCCATTCAAAAGACAAATGGCCAACTAACGCTTCAAATGCCACTCTTTGGCAAGCTCGTGCTCCCTTCGCCTGGAACCTGAAAAATGTAAGCCCCCACTAGGGTGAGATATAAATCTCAGTAAGGTGGGTCCTAACCCTAGGTTAGGCCGACCGTCCACTCAGGCAGTCATCCATTCCTCGATATTTTCAAACTCATAAACTCAAAGGCGGATAGGGCACCATTCAATGAAATAACGACATATAGACGGCAGGCATGCAAAAATGACCTCCTGTCACATTCAGATAATAATGCACCTGTACTCTCAGACTGTTA
Organism: Rhodomyrtus tomentosa; assembly: GCA_028455895.1. Lineage (NCBI taxonomy): Eukaryota > Viridiplantae > Streptophyta > Magnoliopsida > Myrtales > Myrtaceae > Rhodomyrtus > Rhodomyrtus tomentosa. Next base: position 36,634,690 of record JAPCWY010000003.1, on the reverse strand, counting down.
CATCTCATATCCACTGATCCCAGCCTGTCTCAATCTCTAGCCCGCGATCATGTCGCCTTAAGTTCGGTCTGCGTAAACGCCTTAGACCGTCGTCGACAATCCGCGTAAATGCATCAGGTTTCGACAAATCTTCCGGCCAATATCAATATCTCATACTCTGTCCCGCGAATAGTTCGCATCAGGACCGTGGCTACCCCAACCCCACGATCTCGTCGTATCAGGGCGCCACATAACATTAACTCCACCCCACGATCTCGTCGCATCAACGTATATATCTCCTGCCCCGCGTCTCATACGCCTCAGGGCCTCTCCGTCCCGCAAATGGTCGCATCAAGACCGTAGCCTTCTTAACCCCGCGATTATATTGCATCAGGGTGCCACCTAATATCAATTCCACCTCATGATCTTGTTGAATCAGGATATTCTCATACTTTCGTCCCACGAATAGTTTGCATTAGGACCGTGGCTAACTCTACCCTGCGAGCTTGTCGCATCAAGGCGCCACTCTATTTCAACTTCACCCCGCGATCTTATCGCATCAAGGTATTTTCACATCTCTCTCCTCGAATAATTTGCATCAGGACTGTGGCTAACTCAACCCTGCGATCTTGTCGCATCAGGGTGCCACACATTACCAATTCCACCCCGTGATCTCTTTGCATCAGGGTATACCTTTTCCGCCCCGCGTCTTATACGCCTCTAGGCCTCGCCATATTATAGTCAGGCTATGATTTTCAATCCATTCCTCAGATAAACAACCAGTGCATCTCATGCACAATTGGAAACTTCATGGCATACCAGATAATCAAATAATTCTCAAACATGACGGATAATTCAAGCATAAACAACGGCACAAGTAAACCCCTATACGATTCTAGGGCATTCCAAACACAATCTTCTTAACATCTCTCACTAATCATTCATTTGGTCCCTCGACTCACCCAATCGAGTCCAATCATCTTAACATAGGGTTAGGAATCCCCTTACCTCGGGTTTAATCACGCAAATTACTCCTCTTGAGTCCTCAAGGCCTTGGCCAAACCATGGTTCGAGGCCAATCCACCGCACAAACTAGCATTTCCAATCAATTAGTCAATTTTCATGTCCAATTTCCTTAATCCATAAACCATAAACCTTCAATGCATAACCCTCATCCTCTTAACATGCCTTAATCAGCAATTTGAAGCTCAATTCATTCATCCTCAGCCCCATCACAGATTTGATTTGCACAAAATCGAACCGATCCTTCTTGGTTCAGTGCAAATCGAACACATTCATCATTTAATCAACATTCTACCCCTTAGCATGTTTATCTAGGGGTTTGGGAGGCTCGCCGTGAGTTTTGAGTCGATTGATCACCGAAAACTCACCGAACATCGCCGGTTCCTCCAAGCACAGAATTTGGCAGTTTTCTGGGCAAAGTTCACAAAGTTAGTTCGATGTCAAAACTTAATCAAATCCATCTCAACTTTTTACCACAAATTCATCTACAATTCTACTAAGTTTTCACGAAATTTGAGCTCAAAAATCCAAGATTTCGGCCACTAAACAGGTCAGAAACCGGACCTACCTCAAATTGGAGCAGATTTTATCGACTCTCGGGAGAATCCTTGCTCCGGACTCCTCAGTACTCCAAATGACCCGATTCCACTTCGAGGAGGTTGGCAAAACATGGATCTTTGTTGGTGTAGCTGGCTGGCAGTCAGGAATTGGCCGAAAATGGCCGCTGGAACGGTCGAACAGAACCCTAGATTCTGGTCGCCGGTACAGAAACATGAAGAAGATAAAGATGGTGGTTTCGGTGCTCTCTCTTGGGTGGTGGCCGAAAATTGCATAGGGGGAGGAAGAGAATTGTTTTATCCAAAGTCTTGGTCAAGAGAGTTGAATGGTAGGTTTAGCAAAAATTGATATGATCACACTTGCTCATCTCTTGACACTTGTCCACTTATCTCCTCAAGGAGATCCAATGGCCACCATTCACTCTTGATTTTCGGTAGCTAAGGGGAGGGCTAAATGTCCAAATTGCCCTTCTTCATTTGCTTGGGCAAAGTCCTAAGCTTAAGGGGCAAAACGGTTATCTTACCCCCGACGTTCAGAACGTCATTTTTCTCATTCCGAAAATCTTCGATAGGGCGACAACCAATTCAAATAACGTTGAAATTCTTGATTTTCCATTTTCAATCTTTCAAGGCTCGTTTTTGATAGTTTTCTCTATCAAACGTGCTTTCAGCCTATCCCGAACCGACGGGTGACTTTTGCAGACATTACGCGTATCGATCTCGTGATTCATATCGCATCTAGGGCTCGTCAATTCATGGCGGCTTTGGTTGCCATGTAATTGTGAGGGTCTATCGCTAGTTCCCTCGACAATCCTTATGGTCAAAGCGTCATTTCCTATCTAAGTTCCCCAGGTCCACGTACCTCGCCTCACGTTAGCCTTTTCCTTTTGGTCAGTCTACTCGAATTGATCAGGTTCAAGCGAAATACGACTGAAATCCATCTCTAGATACTCGCTTCTCCTTATTGAGCCTGAAATCGACTGAAAATCAGAATGTCACAGCATGGGCACTATAGCCATCTATATAGCATAGGCGTCAAAGCCAATTCACTAACAGGGCTTTATAGCCAATAGATATCAAAGACACTATTGTCATATAAATCACGTAGGCATCATAGCCAATTAAATCATCAAGGGCTCAATAACCAAATATATCATTAAAGCATATCACAATTCATTTATCATACTATAACATTCAAGTTATGGAATCCACCACTCAATCAAGCAATTCAAGCCATAGGCTTCATCATGCAACCAAATCATTCAACCACTCTATCCAGTAGTGTCCTAACCTTTAGATAAAGGTTTGGGGAACACTTACCTTGATTGATTAGCAAAATTTCACTCTAAGTGACTCTCCTCATTGCCACAACTATGCAATCCACCGAGTATCCCTCGTCAAGTTAGAAAGGTTCACCAATTTTAGATTAAAAAAAATCGTTGAATTCTCACTTCCATTAACCAATCCCTCAAAAACCATTCAATTGGCAACTCAAGACGATTTATTGATCAATTGAACACATGACAATGCTCCTACGAATCCTTAATTCATTCGGTTCATGAGGCCACATGCAAGGTAAGGTATAACTTAGAGTTTCATGCTCCAAATAGCCTTTAAATCACTTTTAAATCCCAACCCACTTCACATACTCCCTATTAATACTTCACACCACATCTTAAGAGATATTATGAGTCAATTTGAAGTCAAAATGCCCATTAATTAGTTCCCAATAGAACTGGCCAAAATAGGTACTCTCACAAAACAGAACTGATTTTGATTCAATTAGTATAATCAAGCTGTATCTCAACCTTAAGCCTCAATCCTTCGCAAAATAAACTTGTTAAGACCTCAATCCACATGTTAAGGGAGTTCACCGAGAGTTTTGGAGCAAAAAAATAACATAAAGCCTTTGAACAGCCCAGTTTCCTTCACGGTCCTCAAACGGACATAATATGCTCGGTAAAAATCTCCGCAAATCAGCCATGTACACCCATCAAAAATCAACTAAAATTACAACCAAAGCTTAGCCAATCCAAGTACTAGATGTTAAGAAAATTTCACCGAAAATTTGGAGTCGTTTGGAGTGTGGAAGCCTCCAAAAAACGTCCATCTCCATAACCGAGTTAGATTTTGACCTTTGCCCACTCAAACAGATCTACGGGATAAAAGGCTAATCCAAATTAAGCTCATAATACCTTTTTAGAACGGAAAGACGATAATATTTAAGATGGCGGTGATTTTACCTCAATCCAAAGTCGGACGAAAAAGTTATGACCGAAATAGTAGAGATATTTTTGTTTGTCTGTGAGTACTCTTCTCGGCCAAGAGCAAAAGGAAGAGGAAGATGATGGTAGCAGTGAGGGTGGCCGGCTAAATTAAGAGAGAGAGAGAGAGAGAGAGAGAGAGAGAGAGAGAGAGTATTGCACACCAGTAATTTATTTTGATCAATTAGATAAGATGGATATTTAATGGGCATTTAATGCTTAGCCTCTTCTTTGGTTGACACTTGGCAAACTTCCATTGGTTGCTTCATTGACTTTGACTCCCTTTGACTCATCCTCATCCAATTTTCAGCAGCATATAGAGGGGTATAAAATAATCAAAATGATCTTCTAAACTTCTTAAGGCAATGCCAAAGGTTGAGGGGCAAAATGGTCATTTGGCACTCGTCGTCTGAAATTTCTTTTTTTCAGTATAAACCACCCTCGATGAGACGACATCCAATTCAATTCAAATGTTTGAATATTGAATGTCCAATACCCAAATCTCGAGGTTCAATTTCATGTTGAACTCTCATCGACTGTAATTCCAATTTATCTCAAATTGACGGACGACTCTTGCAGGTGCTACGCGTATCGACCTTGGGATTTTCTCAAGTCGTGGCGATTTTGATTAGCATATAATTGCAAGGGTTTATCGTTTGTTCCTTCGATACTGATCATCAAAATTCGATTTAGAAAATTCTCGCAAATTACACATTGGTTAAGCGGAATCACACGCGTCCCAACGTATAACACTAGCTAGACATTTCAAGATCATTCCTAGATCAATCTCTACTGGCCCGGAATATTTCATTGACAATTCTTATGGTCAAAGTATCATTTCTCATTCAAATTTCCCAGATCCACGTATCCGACTCTACGTCAGTCTTTACTTTTTGGTCAGACAACTCAAGAGTGGCTAACTCTGAGCGAGTTACAACTGAAATATACCGATCGATATCATTCCATTCAATAGCCTCGAGAGGATCGAAATTCGAAATATCACAGAAACAATGGACAGTCAACAGAATGAGGAGGATGGCGCCCACGACAAAAATTGAGAGGTCATGCCTCCTTTTTAGAGCTCGATGGAATGCGTGATCATCCTAGGGAGGATCCCGAATGGCTGGAGTTTATATGGGGGCTCGATTTCAAAAAAAATGATGGAGAGAGAGAGAGTCCTGGAGGTCCTTCCACGCACACAAAGGAGAAAAGAGGGAACAAAGAGGGCGAGCCACAGAAAGCTCACTATAAGCGCTCAAGAGGGAGTTCCATAGAGGAGGTGGGGAATTCTTTGGTCAAAAAAAGAGAGAAACGGAGTGAAAGAGAGAAATAGAGGAAGAGCAAACCAAAGGGAGGGGGTTAAAAAAAAAGAGGAGAATTGGGGGAGCGTTCCAAAGAAAGTCCATTCGAGAGGAAACCCAAAGAGCAAAAAAAGGTCGGGTTTTTGGGCGGGGCTTCTCGCTACATCTCGGAGAATTTTCGCTTATAAAAAAAGGGCTTCAGAGGTTGAAGAAAACTTCGGAGGTTCCAACCAAGGTGAAAAGGAGATAGGAAGAAAGGATTGTGACCAATCGAGAGCCTGCTGTCGTTGTAGAGTTAACGTCGGAGTTGAACGTCGCTCACCCACTGCGGTATCCCGAGGAGGAGAAGCCGTCCGGAACCGGAGCTCCTTGCGTCGCCACCAAACTGTCGCCAACACTATTGCAAGTATGTTCTCCTCGGCTACCCTACTGTCTGTATTCCACAAATGGGCACAGCTGCTTATAGTCTGAGTGTAAGAGTTTTCCTAACATGGATTATATTAATTGAGATTGTAATTATCATATTATAGCTCCTTGCGTCACCACCAAATTGTCAGCAACACTATTACAGGTACGTTCTCCTCGGCCGCCCTACTACCTTTGTTCCACGAATGGGCACAGCTGCTTGTAGTCTGAGTGTAAGAGTTTTCCTGATATGGGCTACATTAATTGAGATTGTAATTATCATATTACGAGATTAATTTACCGTTTATGGGCTTATCTAATAAAGGTTGTTTTTTGAAAATCCGTTTGGTGAAACATGAAATCGATGACATATTTAGAACGGTCTCAACGAGACGATTCCGGCGAATAGTCGCCGGCCACCAGAGGAGGTCACACATGCCCTCACGCGTGGCTTGAAGGCACGAAGGGGGTGGCATGTCGGGACACGCGCCTGCACGTGCCGGCCGGTGGAACCGACTTAGGAGCTGACGTCATCGATGACGTCAGCGATGCCATCCACCTAATTGGCATGAGATACGTGGCAAGTTGGGAGGCTGCCACATGTCGATGACGTCACGAATGATGTCATCCTCCACCGCCATTGCCCTAGATCGAGTTGACCCGACCAAGACTCGACCCGTTGACGTTGATCGGGTCAGTCCAACCCAATCACTCGACCCGACTCGGATCCAACCCGAGTTTTTGACCCGACCCGTTGACCGGCTCAACTGGTTAATTGTTGGACCGATTCAACTGGTCGGCAAGCGGTCGGACCCATTCTTGGTTGGACCGAACTAGTCGGATCGACTTTTTAGCCAGCCGAACCGCCGCACGCGTCGAAGCTTATAACAACACGTGCTGGTGCGTGGGAGCTTCGATTGGGGCGATTTGTGTACCGACGTGCTTGTATTGAAATTCTCTACATTGTGGTATATTTATTTTTAGTTTTTGGAGCTTTTAAATAAAGAAAAATGCATAAAAATCCCACATAATGTGTACTTTTAGGGGTATTTTTTTTTGGCATTTTGCATGTATTTCCATATGGTTTCGGAAATTCTAAGGCTAGCTCGCTAGAATATGGCCACATAAAGAATACGTAGAGTGTCCCGATAATATAGTCTAAAATCACTTGAATATGGTATATGGGAGACATAAAGTTCATATCCCTAGTATGTGAGAGTTTCACAGATTCAATCGGGCTATGATTGCCAAAGTAGCACATCTGATTGATTTTGTGAAATATCAATCTCATATTGTGGTGGGATGTTTCCTATTCTAATACATAGTTATACTCCCAAAGGAGGTGATTGTGTATTACTTCATGGAAGGATACATGTACATCATATGATTGGGAATTGATCGATTCTAGTGATTCATACACCCAAAAGTGGTGATTAACGAAGATTGGAATATATTCTCATGGCCGTTGTCATGTGGAGAGTTTGCAACTACATGTCACGTATTCTTCCCAAAAGTGATTATGTGATGATGTATGCGACTCTCAAGATATGCACTTATACAGTTTTGAGTTACACAATATTGATTTACAAGGGGTTACATGTGCGGCATAAGGTTAAGTGACTAATTCTAGTGGCTCATCTAGCCCAAAGGTGATGATTCACAAAAGCCGGGGTGTATACTCATGATAGGCTACCATGTATAAAGTGCACATTTTGTATTTTGCCTAAAGGTGTTTACATGATTGTACGTCTAACCCTCAATATGTGTACTTATAAGTTTCAAGTTACACAGTACTCACATGATGCCGCTAATATACATTGCTTGATAAAAATTGTCACCTTGTCTATAAACGGTAACTCCATTAAGATTGAGATTCATACTGATTCAAATTTTGTGAAGTAGGTAGACGATTTTATGTTGGTATATGGCTGGTTGAAGTTTATATTGCTCTTAATGAAGATGGCCAACAGCTCTTGTTGCCGACAATATGGAACTTGAGAAGGCACATTTTGTGGCCTGGGTTAAGAGCAATCGAATTTGCTTGTTGTTTTCGAAAGCGATCCATTCAGTACCACTTTGAGAAGTGGATTGCCAGTCAACTGCACTGCTATATAGATGATGGAAGTCTTGGTAGCTTGGGTCTATGTCTTATCTACAGCATATATTGTGATACATCTGCAAGGACTCTTCAATAGATGGTTAAGATGGTTCTTATGGGACTAAAGATTATGTCATAAGGATTGTGGACACCTTGAGCAAGAAATTTGAAAATCATACTCATAAAGGAACTCATAAAACCACCGGTCATTCAGATAGTTTGGGTCCATAGACAGATAGTGACCATAACTTATTTTCTTAGAAGAAAGATCATATAAAGAAGGACTGCAGTAAAGACAAAGCTTGGTCGTCTAAGTGTGAGCATATATGAAATCATTACTTAGCTTTGATTTGTGAATCCAATATATCAAAAGCCTCATCAAGTTTGTGATGACTAGATAAAGGTGCAACCAATTATATTGTATTCGCCGTATGGGGATTCATGAATTGTAAAAGGCCGTATGGGGATTCATGGCTCATTGTAGGAAACAATAATAAAGTTGACGTTGAGTTCATGGGAGATGTCATTTTAATTTTAGTTTCTGATTTTGAGTTGACAATAAGGAATGAATTTGTCGCACTTTCCTTAGAAATGTGCAATTACTCTGTTGAACTGAAAGAACCACGGAATTTTCGTGTTCTTAAGTCAAATAAGGATGGGTTCTGTAATATGTCCAATAGATTGTACAGGTTGCGCTTAACTCCTCATGATACTTACGTCGCTTATATAGCTAAAGGTTGTTTTCAAGAGATCTCGACCTAAAGAATAGTCTTACGCATCATGGTATAAAGGACTTGGTCACTTATCTAGAGAATGAGTGGTAGGCTAATAAAGTCTAACATCCTATTTGCTCTTAAATGTGACCAAGATGAAGGAGAAAATTGCAATCCATAATTCTGAGCTATTGGAGGTCATTTAGTCTAGTGTCAATGGACCCATACGACAACACCATGTTGAAAATTTTATTTCGACACATTTATTGACGGCCTTCCCATATGGTTATATGTACTTGATTAAAGAAAAGTTTGAATCTCTTGACAAGTTTAAGGTCTTCAAGCTGAAGTCAAGAAACAGTTGGGAAAAGTCATAAAAGTTGTTGGATTAGACCGAGTGGTGAGTATTATGGCATACATAGTAATGATGGACAGCTTAAAGAGCCATTTGCCATATACTAAAAAGGATTTTAGGATAATAGTTAAAGTTTACTAAACTGAGAGTCTTGAACAAAATGGTGCAGGTGAAAGGTGTAATTGCATTCTCAAGAATGTAATGAGGAGTATGATTAGTAGAATGAACCTCTATAGTTCTATGTGGGGTGCGGTTTTCTGAGCTTCCCTTTAATTTTTAATCGGTGTTTCCACCAAAACTGTTATATTTACTCTTTTTGAGTTATGAACTGGATGTGAATCTAGGCGAACCATCTAAAGATTTAAGGTTGTCCTGCAGAGGTGAAGTTTTATTATCCAACATTAGTTAAATCCAGATCATTTGAAGGGATATTAGTTTAATGATCCCAATGGAAGTACAAGAATTGTGGAATCACTGACAGCGAAGTTTCTGAATTTGATTAGCCGGAAATGATATATGCTCATAGAGTATTAAGTTAAAAGGTATTGTACAATACTGTGTCGTTTTTCTCTATCTATATAGATGATCATGGAGCCTTCCACATCATAAGTTGAGCCTATCAGGGTTCAGGATTATGTTATTTGAACAAGATTCTGATAAAGTTTTTCAAACGCTACAGATGCATGGTGAGGTTAGGAAGCTCCATTTGAAAGATCTATCATACAGAGGCTACTAGTAATATTGTCACGCTATATAGTCTATCTAGTAGAGAATGATTATACTGTCGGCTTTATGGATTGTCCAGAGACACATGTAGATGTTGTTTCTTGTCCTCATTTAGATTTGTGGTTGGATGTGATAAAAGACGAGACACAATTGATGAAACATGATGGTGTTTGGGAGACTGTTGAAATTGCTAAGGATTATAAGCTCATCGGCTGCAAAAAGGTGTATAATACCACAAGGGTCTCCAAAAGGAAAGATTAGAAAGTTTAAAGTCATATTGGTAGCCAAGATTTTACTCTGAGAAATGGTGTAGACCATAAAGTAAAGTTTTTCTTTAGTCTCTCATAAGGATTCTTTCAAAGTGATCTTGGCATTTGTAACTCATTTGTTTTGGAGTTACACTAGATAGATATTAAAACTATCTTCCTGAATAGGGACCTTAATAAGGAAGTCTATATGGTAAGACCAGAAGGCTTTGTAGCTGATGATCCAGGTAAACTTATAGTTAGATTAAAATAGTCTATTTAAGGCCTCAAGCAAAACTCCCAGACAATGATATCAAAAGTTTCATCACGTTGTCACTTCATTTAATGATGTCGAGTGAATCAGTGTATGTACTACAAGGTCAGTGGGAGGAATTTCATCTTCCTATAGACAATATGGTGCAAGCAGTAATATTGGATTACTGCATAAGGTAGAGCAAATATTATCATGAAGAGCCTTGGTAAATTGTCTTTTTTCCTCGGCATTGAGATCTACTGGGATCGTCATCATAGATATTGTGTTTGTCTCAGAGGATACGTGTTGTCGTATTATGGAAAGATTCAATATACTTCACTGTAAGTCAGGAACATGTCCTGTCATTATTGGTGATAAACTAAATCTATAACTATGTCCTCATACAGATGTTGAGAGACAACTTGAGGCAAATGTTTATCAAATCCAGGAAACGATCACTGGATTGCTACCAAAAAGGTATCAGATACTTAAAGAGAACGAAAGACTACATTTTGATTCGCAAGTAAGTTAAGGACTTGTGGCTTGTAGGGTATTCAGATTTAGTCTTTACTAGTCATTTGAATGACGAGAAGTTGATGGCATGGTGCATCTTTATTTTAGCAAGCAATGTAGTATAATGAAAATAAAAACACATATTGATGCTATCCTCTACTATTCAAGCGGAGTTTATAGCATACTTTTAGACTGCTACTTAAGTTATTTGCTCCGGAACCTCATTGGGGAATTGACCATATTTAATTACGTGGATAGATCCAAATATTCATGATATGATGACGGCTCTGCGATGTTGTTTGTTTAGCAACAACAGAGCTCTTAAGGAGTCTAAACATCTGGTAGTCAACATTGACCATGAAGGAACTAGGTGAGAACGGTGACATTAAGGTAGAACATTATTTTATTGATGATATGGTTGTGGTTCTCCTGACTAAAGTATTTGCCCTTATGTATTTAAAATGACGTATCATTAAGATGGGCTTGGCAGCATCATTGGATGCGCTTATTCAGTGGGAGCTGCTTTTAACATTTGCTCCAATAAAGTTTACATATGTGATTGTTACATTTTGTAACATCTTGATATGTATCAACTCTGTTGCATGCAATACGGTATTAGAGTTGATCAGTTGAAAATCTCAAGGTATGTATAAACATTGAGTAAAGGCTGGGAACATTCAGTTACTAGCCTTAAGATTTGTCTTGTTATACATAAAGTAAGGTTAACCATAAAGTGAGAAATATCGAGGTTCGTTGGAACCATAAAGATATTCTCAAGTGCACATAAGGTTTCGTTGCATATAAGGAGAGAGAATGATACTTGACAAAAAGATGACACATAAAGTGACTCTTCTAAAAGGTGTCATTATTTGTCACACTATCATATTGAATCCATATTAGTAGAGTTAAGAACATTTGTGACCATGGATGACCCTGCATAGCAGTCATTTTGCAACTAATGCCATGATTCGATGTTTGAGACTCTATGAAATCGGATTGGCCATTAAGAGTAATCGCTAACATAAATGTGCGCACTACAGTACACTTTCAATTAATATAGCCCAAGTGGGAGAATGTAAGAGTTTTCCTGATATAGACTACATTAATTGAGATTGTAATTACCATATTACATGATTAATTTACCGTTTACGGGTTGATCTTATAAAAACATGATATTAATATTCTTAATGGGCCTAATATAGGCCTGATTAGTGTGGATCAGAGTTCAGCCCGGCTTGTGGTGAGAAGCCCCGCTAAGAAACTCTATATATAGGGTTAGGGCGCCCTCTTTAACCCTCGTAACTTTATACGCCATACGCAAGTGCTGTCTCACCTAGGCCAGACAGTCCAAGGGTCATAGAGGGGAAGAGCTCGAGCCGGACAACCTGAAAACAACGAAATGCGCAGCGAAAGCACTATGGACACGAAAAAATTAGGTACGCTAACTCTTTCCGTGTATCGTTGAGTTCTTGTTTTCAACTACTGCAATCTTGGAATGTCGTTTGTGATGACGGACGGAGGTTTAAATGGCCAACACTGAGTTGTATGAATATGACTCATGTTTTTGCTTGATTCGACATGTGGATGAACTAGAGTCTCTCTGCTCTATGTTTTGTAAAAATGGGCATCACGTGCACATGCCAAGTCTCCATAAGGCTCGTTCCGTTTTATTAACGGAGAGATAAAAAGGGTCAGTAGAGAGGAAGAGCGAATGGAGAGGTGACAGTGTGAGAAAAGGCCCTCGAGGGAGTTCACACGAGAGTGACGTTTGGAGCCGCGTCTGAAGTACAGCTGTTCATAGAGTGCGAAATCTGCCTTTGCCTTGTGCTTTCTTGGTCTGTGGCGTGCCTTCGGGGATTCGCGACCCCCGACCAAGCGTGACTTTGTGAACTAGAGCTTTCATACGATTCTCAGCGAAACTAAAACCACAGTCAGTTTCCCATCTCCTTGATCCATCGACGCACGTTCGAGTAGGGTGAAACATTCGAGTAGCTTAAACATTGACGCTGTAGTTCAGAAGTCCAAGGGAGCACATAAAAATTGATCGGGCAGTGAGCTGATGGCCAGCCTACGTCTGGTCGGTGATCAGAAGTGGTGGATATTGGGGTCGACGAAGGACTGACGACGGTCCGAAACGGCAGTCATCGTCGATGATCGGCGACGCGTCGAAGGGGTCGATAGGGACAGCCGACGGTGATGCCGATTCGCGGCGCAGCTCTAGCGGCGTCAGGTTTTGGCGTCGGTTCCAATGATCGGAGCCGGTGGTTGGTGTCGTCGTTGATGAGGGCGGCTCGCGTGAGATCCGATGGAGAGGACTTGCGAAGAGGACCCCGTGAAGAGCGCCGTGGAGAAGACGACCTACTGTGGGTCGTGAGAAAGAGGACCTAAAAAGAAGGGGCAACAAAACAGAACAGAGAAAAGTGAAAGAGAAAAAGAAAAAAAAAAGAAAGAATGAAAAGCATGGAAGGTCAGATTGAGGGGGGAGCACGTTCGATCGGCCTTTGTTTCTGGGCCCCGTTTGGTTCAGCTGGGCTCCGAAATTAAGTTCACAAGAATTGGACTTAACCAAAAATTAGGCCTTAGGTTCAATTGGGAGTTTTGTTAAAAGATGGGCTTCTCTCTTTCAAATTTTTTATTCGGGCTTCATGACTTTTCCTAGCCCACAATTTTAGAAGGGTTGGGTTTTGAAGCCCAATCCGGACCACCATTTTCGGAATTAATAATAAAAAATTTGAAAATTCATTAAAAAATAGAAAATTCATAAAAATTCAATAAATATTGGAGAAATTCAGAAAAATTATCAATAAAATTTTAGAAAATAGGAAATGACCACAGTCAATTGGTCATGATCTATTTCAGGTCTTTTGAACCCCAGTACTTTCAAAATGACGATTTTGCCCTTTTGGTAATCCGTCTTCCAAAAAATTAAAGAAATTCAGAAAATTACTAAAAACTTTTCAGAAAATAGAAAATGGCTACAATCAACTGGTAATGACCTATTTTGGATCCTTTAAACCCCAATCCTTTCAAAAATGATGATTTCGTCCTTTTGGCAAATCGTCTCCCAAAAAATTAAAGAAATTCATAAAATTCCAAAAAAAAAATCCAGAAAATAGGAAATTGCTACAATCAACTAGCCATGACCTATTTTGGGTCCTTCAAATCCCAATCCTTCCAAAATGATGATTTTTCCCTTTTGGCAAATCGTCTCCCAAAAAATTGAATAAATTCAGAAAATTCTAAAAAAAATAAAAAATAGGAAATGACCACAATCAACTGGCCATGACCTATTTTGGGTCTTTTGAACTCCAATCCTTCCAAAATGACGATTTTGTCCTTTTGGCAAATTGTTTCTCAAAAATTGAAGAGAATCGAAAAATCCAAAAAAAAAAATTAGAAATTAGGAAATGACCACAATCAACTGGCTATAACCTATTTTGAATCTTTTGACACCCGAACCTTCCAAAAATGAGGATTTCTCCCTTCGGGCGAATCGTCCCCAAATCTTCCTATTTTACCCCTAGTACTAAATCACACCTTCTCTAAGACTTTAGGGCTATATTAGGAGGCTCTTGATTCGAATTGATGTGCATTGACGTAGTTTATTTATGCATTTGATTATGTTTTCCTTATATTGATTGTATTTGATAGGACTAGTCTTTCAATCTACATGAAACCCCAAACCAAACTTACCTCACCCAAATTTACATCTGTATGAAATCTTAGTTAGAAAAATCACTTATGTTAGGTACCGAAAGGGCATTGGTAATAACACCAACATAACCAAGTCTCCAAACCCAAAATCTCTAGTTCCGCAGAACTGATCAATCTCTCCCAATCGATTAGTGAAGTTTCCGATCCACCTTATAAGAAGGCTGGTGGTGACTCCAATTGTATGTACACATAGTACATGCCACCACGACCACATCAAGGTTGAACTCGATCGACTCTTATCATCGAAAAACCCGTAAAATTTACTCTCGTCGCGATTTGGTATCAGCCTAGGAGGACCCGCGCCGATCAAGGCTCTCGATCCACGTTTCAAAGTGTGATCCGATCGGTAATCCATTAGCCCGTGTTCTTTCAAGAAGAAAAAACGGGTCGCGACAGTGAGCTCGCTAAATCATAACAGTTCGATCATATAGGTGTCACGTGAAACAACAAAAAATCAGTGTTGTGAATGTTTCGAACACGCATGCACCTGGCAACATTAAAGATGTACTCGAAGCTTCGGTCCATGGTCTGCAGCATATGCCCCCAAATTTTGTCACGCTCCCTTTTTGCGTTGGACAGAGGCTCGTTTGCTCATTTGTCAATACATGGATGAAAAGTGTGACATTCTGATTTCCGGTCGATTTCAGACTCAGTAATAAGAAGTATGTATCTTGAGATGTATTTCAGTCGTATCCCGCTCGAACCTGATCAATTAGAGTAGACTGACCAAAGGGGAAAGGTTAACGCGAGACAAGGTACGTGGACCTGGGAAACTCGGATAAAAAATGGCGCTTTGACCATAAGGATTGTCGAGGGGATATTTAGAGCCACAAAAAGGCCTATCCAAGAACGATTAAGGGATGCCTTGCGAGTATCATACGATTGGAGTGTGGGTGATGCCGCTTAACCAACGTATGATTTGCAAAATTTTCCTGAATCGGACGGTGAAGATCGAGACCTTAGGAGTTGTGATAGACCCTCACAATTACATGACAACCAAAGTCGCCACAAATTGACGAGCCCTAAACGTGATATGAATCACAAGGTCGATAAGCGTAAATGTCTGCAAAAATTGCCCGTCGGTTCAAGATAAGCTGGAACCACGTCTAATAGAGAAAACTATTAGAAATGAGCCTTAAAAGATTTGAAATGGAAAATCTAGAATTCCAACGTCATTTGAATTGGCCGTCGCCTTATCGAAGATTTTCGGAACGAGAAAAACAACGTTTCGAACGTCGGAGGTAAAATAACCATTTTGCCCCTCAAGCTTAGAACTTTGTTATTATAATTGAAGAAGGGAAAAATGGGAATTACACCATCCTATCGGCTGCCGAACACAAGGACCAAAAAGGAGCCATTGGATCTCCTTGATTAGAGCAAATGCCATGTGTAAAAAATCCAAGGGTTGTGGTCATATCACACTATTCACTCACATACCATTCAAAGCCATTGACCAAGCTTGAGTATAATTGAAATCTCTCTCTTCTCTCTCTCTCCTCACCCCCCCATTCGCCAAATAAAGCTCTAAGAGAACAGAAATCTCATCTTCTTCTTCCTCCAGTTTCTGCTCACCGGCGACCAAATTCTGGGGTTGCCATTCGCCGGTCACCACGGCCACTTTCGGCCACCATACACTGCTCGAAGACCACTACAACAAAGCTCCATGTCTTGTCGACATCCTCCAACAAGAATAGGAGCATTTGGAGCACCGAGCAGTCCGGAGCAAGGATTCTCTAGAGAGTCGATGGAAACTGCTCCAATCTAAGGTAGGTCCAGTTTCTGAAATGTTTAGTGGCCAAAATCTTGGAGTTTTGAGTTCAAATTTCATGGAGACCTAGTAGACATGTAGATGGTTCTGTGGTAAAAATTTGAGATGGATTTGATTAATTTTTTACCATGAATTGGCTTTGTTAATCTTGCCTAGAAAATTGTCGGACTCTATGCTTGGAGGAACCGGCGACTTTAGACGATTTTTCGGTGACCAATCGGCCTAAAACTCACGATGAGCCTCTTGGATCGTTAGATAATCATGTTAAGAGGTGGTATAGCGTTTAAATGGTGGATTTGGAGTTGATTTATGGCTGGATCCATTCGGTTCACACAGAACCGAACATAGCCCGGTTCGGTTCTGTGCAAACCGAATCTGTGGGGCTGTTGATGGTTGAATTATTAGTCTCAAATTGATGTTTAAAGCATGTTAAGATGTTGAGGATTATGCCATGGAGGGTTAGGAGTCATGGATGATTGAATTGGACGTGAAAATTGACGGATTGGTCGGATTTTATTAGGTTGTGCGGTGGATTGGCCTTGAACCATAGTTGGCCGAGACCTTGAGGGTCCATGAGGAGCAACTTGGGTTGTCAAATCAAAGATAAGGGAATTCCTAACCCTATGTTAAGATGATTGGACTCGATTGGGTAAGTCGAGGGCCGATTGAGACGATTATGAGAATTTATTCAAGTGGGTAGCTTAGCGATATACTAAGATGATATCATATTGATTGTGAGTAATGTTGTGTGCCTAAGTTATTTACCATGTCTGTATATCATTTGAATTGAATTGCATGCTACGATAATTATGAGACGCATTTGAATGCACTCTTGCTAGTGAGTGTGAGATTAAATGATCAAGGCATAAGTTAGGTTTATGGCATGAGTACGACATGGCAAAGCCCTGAAGCGTGTAAGACGCGGCGCAAGAAAATGAATACCCTGATGCGACAAGATCGCGGGGTGGAAATTGATATTGTATAGCGCCCTGATGCGACGAGTTCGTGTGGTTGAGATAGCCACAGTCTTGATGCGATCTAATCGCGGGACGAAGAGGCTCTGAAGCGTATGAGACGCAGGGCAGGATACATATATCCTGATGCGATGAGTTCGCGGGGTTGAGTATGAGCTCATAAACCTTGCCTGGAGATAAATCGGGACCTGATGCGTTTACGCGGGTCACCAATGACGGTCTGATGCGTTTACGCGGGCCGAGCCTGAGGCGACTAGTTCGTGGGCTAGAGAATGAAGCAGGCAGAGGTTGAGATAATGTTATTGGTCAGGAGATTTATCGAATCCTGATGCGTTTATGCGGGTTGCAGAGCCTGAGGCGACAAGATCGCGGGCTAGAGATTTAGATAGGTTGAGGTAAGTGAATATGAGATGTGGTAGGCTGAGAGTGCATGGGCATTATTACTTGAGTGTGACTTGAGGTCATCGATGTTTGCCTGTCATCCATATGTTGAGTTTATTGACTGGTTCCTATATGCCTGTGTGAGCCAGAGTCTAATTTTATTGGATATATGACTACCTGAGTGGACGGTCGGCCTAACCTAGGGTTAGGACCCACCTTACTGAGATTTATATTTTACCCTAATAGGGGCTTACTTTTTTCAAGTTCCGGGCGAAGGAAGCGCGAACTTGCCAAGGATTGACATTTGAAGAGAAAGTGGACCAATTGTACCTTGGATGAAATTGTTTTCTTTATATGGTATTAGAATTATACTCCTGATTGGTGAGTTATAGAATTGAATCCTCTAGAATAAATTAATGACATTTTATTGTTTATGTCCTAAGTCATCTGTATGTTGTTGTATTTATATGACGGAGGATGGCATCGCTTCTGCATGCATTCTTTAAAGGAGTTATAAGGAATTGGCCGTTGGATCTTGGAGTATTCTTAAATAAACGGCATGAACAAGGATGTTCGCGCGCTAGCCGAGTTCTGGGCGCAACAAAAAGAACATCACTTTTTTTATTATATGTCAATGCTCTATGTTAATACCAACAACAGTGGCTGTGAACTACATTTTTATAACAACGAATATGGTCCGCCATTCAGCTTGTTCTGTTAAGTAAAAATAATTAGACATGAATCAACAACACGATCAAGACATTCTAAGCGAAACTAGTAGCCTAAAGGCCATATTCATTTCTTGACAATTCATTATCTAAGTCAATGATATTGCCAAGCAAAATACCAGCCCATCGATTAGCGTCACTTTGTCCGATGACAATCTCGCTGCCTTTGTAATCACATCGTCTATCCGGTGAAATTTGATGACCAACCTCATTAGTGTCTTCAATCGACTTCAAGCAGAAATTCTTTCCGCGAATGTTGTGGTAGAGGAAAGGTTGATGAGTATGACGGTTTACAGCTGCAGTGAATGATGTTGCAGAGGATACCATTAAGAAGATTAAGCGTGAAGTTATTAAAGGTGAGGATTATAATATAGTGAATTCTCCTCGACTAGAATTAAGTTTGTGAATCACGCGATGTACATATAAGTTATGGTCTGATAAGATCCTCTGACTTTACATATTTATGTAGAGGATCCTCTCCACTTAAAAGTCACATTAAGAGGGTTAATTAAGCACTTGGGGTTTATGACATAAGATCAAGAAAATGTCTAAAGGCCATCGTGATTGGCATATTAATTACTTGTCCAATTAAAAAAAAATTGGCCAAAAAACTTGTTTCCCCTTTAATATAAACTTAGGCCTGGTCCATTTGACCATGGTAAAAAATATCTGTTGGGTTTACACGTACTTCAACTAGAATATCATGCATACTTGGCATGTCTCTTCCAGCCTTTCCAACATGTTTGTGTTAAATGAGGAAATTGATTCACACACTTAGCATGTGTCTATTCCAAGAAAATATTACCTATATTATGACAAGGTGAGCTTACTAAATCATAAATGTTAGATCATATAGGTGTCACGTGAAACTACAAAAAATCAGTGGTTGTGAATGTTTCGAATGCGCATACACCAGTCAACATTCAAGTTGTTCTCAAAGCTCCAGTCCATGGTCCCCAGCACATGCCCCAAGGTTTCATCATGTTCCCATTCATCTTTTTACATTGAACAGAGACTCATTTGCGCAATTATCAATACAAGGATGAGAAGAACATCACTTTTTTATTTGATGCCAATGCTCTGTTTTGATACCAACAAATAGAGGCAATGGTCTATGTTTTGATAAGTGTGAACATGGTTAGCCATATAGCTTGTTCGGTTAAGTAAAAATAATTAGACATGAATCACCAACACAATCACGGCATTCTAAGCTAAACTGGAGCCTAATGGCCATATTCATTTCTTGATAATTCACTATCTAAATCAATGATATTGCCGAGCAAAATACCAGTTTATCGATTAGAGTCACTTTGTCCGATGACAATCTCGCTGTCCTTGCAATCATATCGTCTATCCGACGAAATTTGGTGACCAACCTCATAGTGTCTTTCAGCCGACATCAAGCAGAAATTCTTGTCACTAATGTTGTGGTTGAGGCAGGGTTGATGAGCATGATGGTGACAGCTACAATGAATGATGTGGCAGATGACACTGTTGAGAAGATTATGCGTGAAGTTGCTAAAGTTAACGGTTATAATAAAGTAAATTCACCCCGACTAGAATTAAGCACGTGAATCACGCGATGTACGTGTAAGTTAATAGCCCGATAAGATCCTCTAACTTTACATATTGATGTAGAGAATCCTCTCCACTTAAAAGTCACAGTAAGAGGATTAATTCAGCACTTGGGGTTTGTGACATAAGATCAAGAAAATGTCTAAGGCCTATCATGATTAGCATATTTATTACTCATTCCATAAAAAAAAAAAATTGGCCATAATCTTGTTTCCCCTTTAATATAAACTTGGGTCTGTTCCATTTGGCCATAGTCATTTTCATATACTTCAACTAGAATCTCATGCACACTTGGCATGTCAAGCCCTGAACTCGGCTAGCACGCGAACATCCCACCTAGCCGTTGATCTTCTATAATCTCCCAAAATCCCTCGGCCAATTAATCACAACTATAAAATAATACAAGATCACGGAATCAATTAAAAAGCTCCACACAAATTTACAATGAGATGACTTAGGACAAATGGGTATACACTTCCCATAAATAAAAAGGTCAGTTATAATTCTAACTCTAACGACTTCTTCAAATGCCAACCCATGGCAAGTCCGAGTTTTCTTGGCTTGGGACCTGAAAAAGTTAAGCCCCTACAGATGTGAGATATAAATCTAATAAGTAAAACCTAAATCTAGACCTAAACACCAGTCCCCTCCAGACTGCACACAAATGCCACCAAAATGTAGATAAACAATAATGCAATGGCATAAGGCATCAACAATTTAAGGTTGGCATCAACCAATAGCAATATCAACAGCCAATCATGGAAAAACGGTACAATCAACCGAATTCAACATCAGGGTTCCAAGCCCAATGCTCAAGCACATGCATCGATACATAACTGCCACCACTTTCTCATCCACCTACATACTCCTCTGGCACTCTTGCCATTTGACATTATTGGGGTCATCAGACCAAACGATGTCCACATACCACTAGGGTCATCAGACGAATCGGCACTCTCCAGGCTTATAGCCATTTAATGCCACTGGGGCCATCAGACCAATCGGCATTCTCATTCTCATTCAATTTCACCACCCTCCGATACCACCAGGGTCATCAGACCAATCAGCATCCTCAACACCGTTCGCAATGAGATCACAATGCCATCATAACACATACAATTCAATTCATAAAAAGTTCACCAGTCAATCATTTCATTCAATAACTCACCCGGCAGTGTCCTAGCATTCAGATAAAGATTTAGGAAGCACTAATCTTGATTAATAAGCACAACGTCATACAATGCGACTATCATCAATGCCACAAGGATGAACTATCCACGAATTCCTCGTCAACCTAGAAAGATTTACCAATCTTAAATCAAAACCATGGAATGCTCACTTTCATTAACTCAATCTTTCCCTAACCAAGCAATTGGAAATTCAAAACACCTTTTCTAATAATTAAACACATGGCAATACTCACTTCGAACTCTTAATGTCCTCGGTTCACATGGTCATGTCCATAGCAAGTCACAACCTAGAGATTCATGCTCCAATTTTGCCATAAATGATTTCTAAATCTCAATCCACTTCTTAGACTTCCCATTGACACCTCACATTATATCATACAAGACATTATAAGTCAATTATATTCCTCAATCAGGCTCCACACAGAACCGGCCAGCATGTATTTATTCTCAAAACATAATCGATTTTGGGTTCCAACCATTTAATCGAGTCATACTTCAATTCCAATCCTAACTCTTTACACAAATAACATACCAAGACCTTCATTTACATGTTTAGAAGGCTCACCAAGAGATTTGAAGCGAAACCACGCTCCAAGGACCTCGGAACAGCCCTGCTTCCTCAAGGTCAGAATCTATCCAATTTTGATCATCAATGTTCAACCATGAAAACCCATTTTAAAACCATCAAACTTGCAACCACAAACCACCTGACCCTAGTACTAGATGTGATGAAGCTCTCCAAAAACATTTGAGGCCAATCGAAGTCTCTAAGAGGTAGAACGAAGACCATACCCCAGCTCGCGCGGATTTCGTCCGGTTTTGGTCTAAGGGCTGGTCAGAAAAAACCGTCCGACGAAATCTCGATCTACCAATTGAAACTTGTTGGGGACACGTCAACCTTGCTCCTGGTGGTGGGTGTACGACCAGACGGCGGCGGAAGAGGGCCGACGAGCACACCGAACAGGGAGGCAGAAAACTATCGTTCTGGGCAGTTTCGGTCGAGGCGAAATTGAAGGGGAAAATGCAAGGGAATTGATGGTAGATGGTATACACGACTGCTAAGGCTTCAAATGGTTGTCTCACATAAATTATTAACTTGAAATTGATTAGACAGGGTTTGGTGGGGTAATTAATACTTGGGGTCTCCATTGCTTGACATGTGGCACTAGTCAAATAATGCAATTCTTGGCGTTGACTTTCTTTGACCAATACTCATAAATTTCGGTAGTCCTATAATGGAGAAGAGAATGATCATTTTGGCCTTCTTGCATTCTTAAGGCAAGGCAAATGATTGAGGAGCAAAATGGTAATTTTGCACTTTCAATCTAGACTTCACTTTTCCAATTCGAAATTATCATATGGTGAGACGTCGTTAAAATTTCTATCCAGAATTGGAATTTTCTATTTTCAATTGTCAATTTTGAGCTTTTATTTCATGATCATTCGTCCGTCGATCGTAACTCCAGTTTGTCTCGAACTAACGAGCGACTTTTGCAGACATTACGCGTGTCGACTCTGTGATACTCATCACACTAAGGAAAACTCAAGTTATGACAGCTTTAGTTGTCATGTAATTGCGAGGGTTCCTCGCTAGTTCTGACAGCTTCGATCGTCACAGCTTGATTTAAGGAAAATTTACAAATTATACATTGATTAAGCGGCATCACCCGCGACTCAATCGTATAACGCTAGCATTGTATTTTTAAATCATTATTTGATCGGCCTTATTGGCTCTAAATGTTTCCTCGATAATCCTTATGGTCAAAGCGTCATTTCCTTTTTCGAGTTTCCTAGGTCCACGTAACTTGTCATGGGTTAGCCTTTCCCTTTTTGATCAGTTTACTCGAGATTGATCAAATCTGAGCGAGACAAAATTGAAATATATCGAAGATACATTCTCATTCAACAGCCTCAAAATGACAAGAAATTCAGAATGTCACAATTCTTCCCCCTTATAGAAATTTCATCCTCGAAATTTACAATATACCCAACTTATGCAAATAAATGGGGGTATTGACGTCTCATCGCTTCTTCACTTTCCCACGTAGCTCCTTCAGTCCCGTGATACTCCTAAATCACTTTGACTAATGGAATCATTTTATTCCTTAAGACTTGCTCCTTTCGATCCTCAATTCTAATAGGCTTTTCTACATACGTCACCTTGTCATCAATCTCAATGGTTTCAAAATCCAAAACATTAGTCGGATCTGGCTCGTTTTTCCTCAGCAGTGACACATGAAATACATTGTACACTTGCAATAAGTTTGACGGCAAAGCGAGTCTATAGGCTAAAGTTCTAATTCGCTCCAAAATTTCAAAAGGGCCTACATATCTCGGACTCAGTTTTTCCTTTTTCCTAAATCGAGATAATCCACGCATCGGTGATACCTTCAGGAAAACATGGTTGCCAACTTGAAATTCCAGTGGTTTGCGTCTTTTATCAGCATAACTTTTCTGTCGACTTTGTGCCGTTCTCAGACTTTCTCTAATGACTTTAATCGCCTCAACAGACTGTTATACTCCTTTCTCTAATGTGTGCTGCAAGCTCGACCATAAAGTGCTTCGAATGGTGCCATACCAATGCTTTGCTGGTAACTGTTATTATATGCAAACTCCACTAGATGCAGTTGGTCCTTCCATCCACCTTTAAAATCTATGACACAGGCTCGCAACATATCCTCGAGCATTTGTATCATCCTTTTTGACTATCCATTAGTTTGTGGATGATATGCCATACTGAACTGTAATCTAGTTCCTAGAGCTTCCTACAGACTTTTCCAAAAGTTTGATGTAAACTTAAGGTCTTGGTCCGATGTAATTGTAATTGGAAATTCCATACAATCGCACAATCTGACACATATACAACTCTGCGTACTTATCCATTGAAAAATCCTTTCGCATAGGTATGAAATGTGCTGACTTGGTTAATATATTCACGATTACCCAAATTGAGTCATGACCTTTCTGACACCTTAGCAATCCCATCACAAAATCCATCGTCACATGTTCCCATTTTCATTCAGGAATTTCTGGAGGTTGCAACAATACTCCAGGCTTACAATGTTGAGCTTTCACCTGCTGACAGGTTAAACACTTCGCTACATGTTTAGCTACATCCATCTTCATTTTGTTCCATCAATAGTGTTATCGTAGATTATGATATATCTTGGTGCTACTTGGATGAATATTGTAATTGCTCATGTGAGCTTCCGACCAAATCCTTTCCTTAAGTTCCTTGTCTCCAGGTACACACAAATGTCCACGAAACTTTAGAATTCCGTCT
Source organism: Rhodomyrtus tomentosa (assembly GCA_028455895.1). Lineage (NCBI taxonomy): Eukaryota > Viridiplantae > Streptophyta > Magnoliopsida > Myrtales > Myrtaceae > Rhodomyrtus > Rhodomyrtus tomentosa. Next base: position 36,610,645 of record JAPCWY010000003.1, on the reverse strand, counting down.
TCCAACACTTGGAACTCGGGTTTCCTTTTCATCGCGTCCATCTCGAGTATCTTTTGAATCTTCGGATCCATAGATTGCAAGGCCTTTACTCCTTCTTGAATGTCAAGTTCAACTCTTAGAGTTGCCAATATACTTGACAATAGGTAAACTTCCAATTTAAACTCAGAATCCCTCAACTCTTCTAACAAGGACCATCCTTTAACCGATAAGAGCGCAATACTTTACTTTCGGCCCCTTTAGGTAGTCCATGCTCTCAACCTTTTTTAGTTCACATCACTTCGAGGTCTTTCTTTATCTAAGCAACGCTCTTATATCCACAAGTTATTCTATACATCTGTGTTACCTCTTGTTCAATTCCTCTTAGGAAACTGCTACTCGATATTTGTTGGAGTAGATATAAACTTGAAATCTTCTTCTACCCAAACAATGTTTCCCAACCTTTGTTGCAAGGATACTCGCAGACCAACTCTAATCATGCTCTAAGCATTCCAATTCATATGACCTTACCATCACGATGTATATGTAATGTCTTCTTTCGATTGCCTCGCTATGCCTCAAGTTCCATTCCATGTCGCGTCGTTATGACATTCATAAGCTTTTCAATTTACAATCGGAAACGTCATAAACAACATAGTCATCAGCTTAACTCAAGTCCTCGAAAATGCTTTTCACGTTCATTCATCCATTCGTATTACGTCTCATCCTTAGTCTATTTCATCAATGGAACACCTCTTGTGAGGAAGCTTCTTACGATCCATCTATAACAATTCACCAATCTAAGAAAATTTCAACTTCCCGTAGCTCACATCGACTCTAATCGATTCATCACTTATTCTCATCCTCAAAGGTTCCCTAGGAATTTCGTTTCTCAGAAATTTCACGACTGGAGAATCTTTCCTCATCAGATCCATAGCTCGTGCTCTTTACATGCAACATACTGCGAGCATCTCCTTAGAGTTCATAGGATACTCTCAAATGTGTTCATATTTCTCATAACTCCTTAAATAAGTTCAATCAACGTCTCTCAAGACAGTAAACATCGATCCAATTATCTCTTGGACACTCAGTCAAACTATCATCAGTTTCTTTCTACCAGGTGTCGAATCTTTCACACTGTTCCTCACACTTTTCACTTGAGAGCTCAAACCTTGGCTCTTTGCTCTCATGAGTCCTCACTTAGACTACACAAACTTTTGTTCATTTTTTGTCTTTTTTTTCCTCAAAAAGCATTAGTGCCAGCTAATGCGGCCTTTTCTCAATTTCATCCATTCAACTAAACATCGACATCATCTTGGAATTCAACATTGTTTATAGGATGCTTTTTCCTCAAAAAGCATTAGTGCCAGCTAATGCGACCTTTACTCAATTTCATCCATTCAACTGAACATCGACATCATTTTGGAATTCAACATTGTCTACAGGACAGTGTCTCAGATTTCACTTCCAAGAATTGTTCAAGTTCTACGTCTTCTTTCTCAGTACAGACGCTCAACCACAATACTAAGACAATTTAGAGTTTTTCTTCCTTTTACAATAGGGTCTATTATCGTAAGAAAGAAACTATACTCTTCAGTGGCATTCTTTCACTTCAAATCCACCTTGTCCTTCCTATTTCATAGGACGTCAATCTTGGAGTCTGCGCCAACGACGGTGTTTTACTCCAGAACGTAGATGCCACCATACTCAGCATTCTTCTTCCCATAACTCGGTCACCTCAAGTGACGATATCCGTTCGTCCTCGGTCTCCACCAGTTCACATATCGAATGCTCAATTCGATTACCTTAAATCACTCCGCAAGTATTCTCGAAGTGCTCTTTTCGCTTACTCAATCATTCACGAACAGCCAGGACTATCGAGTCTGTTCACTTTTCTTTTCATCAACAACCTTCTCATGGTCCAATCGTCCTTTAAGAACGAAGCCCTAATTTTTAGGGAACAACAACTCATGATTTCATTTCTCATGGTTCCAGTTCAATCAATCGATCCTAGGAAATCATTATTTCCAAGCAAACTAGCATGCAGATTTTTCCTCGACTCCTTCCATAACAGAAGAAACGGACTACCCATTTTCCACCATGAGTTTTACGCCTCGATAATCAACCATTTCTCGTGGGCATGTTCCATATTCCATAATGAACATCTCTTTGCTCGTAATCCATGAGCAGGAGTTCTCTTATTCAAGGGTCCTTGACCACCTTTACCATATGCTTAAACGACCTTGAGAACTCTGTCTCACACTGGTCGATCGTCCTCTGATCCTTTCAAGATTTTTAGGATCCAAACAATCTTTGCTCTTGAGCAATCCCAAGAGGATACTTTCTATCGAACAACTCAGCAGGGATAGTCCAAGCAGATGTCATGCCTTCGAGAAAACCCTTCCTCTGGTGACCTTTCACCAATTATCAACAACCTCTTAAGGCTAAAACTGCTAGGGTCACTTTTCTTTTCCAGTGTACCTAAAACCTCTAAGGTTTCCTCACCAAGATCCCTAATCTAGAGGGAGATAATTTCAAATCTCATCCCTGCATCAAACTCAGTCAATCTCAACCTTATTTATAGCTTCACAAGTTTTTCAAAACTCTTGTGGTTCTTCCCACACATTCAATCTAGAAAGGAGTATCTCAAAGTTTCCTTTCTTGTGACTTCCATTTTTTAACTCATCAGCACCAGCATCAGTCGACTCAGCAACTTAAGTAGCAATGGCAGCTTCTTCTCGAGCTTGCCTACTTATCATTTTTTCTCACTTCCGTTTAAAGTTCTCATGACCCCTTATCACACTTAGGTCTCTCACGATTAACAAAATCGAGCCATATTTTCTTCCACTATTCATACTCTAGTCGTTCATCTTTACTCAATTCTCATGATCCTTCTCAAATCTTGGATCTTCCCATACTTGACATAATTGAGGCAAGTGCTCCTCTAGCGACCGTACCTTAGTCGTTCAACCTTATTAGATTCTCATGTCTCTTGAACCACTATGATTCTCTCCAGGAGTCAAAGACTTAAGTCATCAAAGTCTAGCAGTCTCACGCTGCTCCTTTCATTATCTTTCACCATCAACCATCAATGGTTCCCAAACAACTCTCAACTAGTTACTTATTATACAAGGATTTCAAATCATCATTAGTCAATGACTATTCAACAGGTCAGCCTCAACAAGGCGATTTCTCAGTTAATAACCATTACTAGGCAAGCCTCAACTAGGTTAAAACTCAACTAGGTCAATACCCAGTAAATACTTAAGGCGTTACTTCTATAAGTCAATCGCTCAAACTCAAAGCATAAGGCATCTGTCACTTTGTCACAAACATGACAGGCTATCTCATTCCAGAAGACATCAGTTCAATGGGTATAAACCCCATATGCCGTTTAATCACTCCGTTAAACCTTGGTCAAGCCAATCACATGATGCCAATCATAAAACATGCCTAAAAGGCCAATCACAACATCACTTTTCTTTTTAAAACGACATCCACTGTCAAGCACAAAGCTTTTAACCATGCCACTCATAGGCGTAATTTCACATACCACATTCACTTCGAGAAGCAATCCCGTGCCATACATCTCTTAACCACAATTAGACTCAACTCTGATACCTAGGCTTTCCCTTTCAATTTGTGACTTGGGTCATCCCTGCCTCTTCGCTATCTTAGAAGCTGCCAGGAGCTGCTCCTTGTCCGGACCTCTCTGTCCCGGCGATCACTACCCACCCTCATCAGACCAGGTTATTACAGGTTGTCCCAAGTCATACATCTACGAAGGAAGCCCTATTCCACACACCCCATAACATGTTTCATTACGGTTTATAGGTATCCTATCAACTCGACCCATATCAAGCGACAGTTTATTAAGTTTGACAGTGATAAGCTCATGCATGCACCCTCATCAACTTTCATTTCATAATCACAAACACATGCACAACATGATTGTCCTCACTGCTTGTTATACCACAATCGCCTTCAGATCAATTCCTATCCATCGAAGAGTTCTAATCCCACCAATGACCGTAACGTTACATGGATCAATTGCTTATATTCACCCATACACCTCAAGTTTAGTCGCTATTCGAGTCAAATCCATATGCATTCGATCACAACTGATCTTCAATCCAAATACTTCTCGTATACATCTCATCTCATATCACCCAAAGTTGTCAACAACCATCGATAACTAAAACCATGAAGGTATAACACAATTCAAGCCCGAATATGCTAGTACCTATCGTCTCTTTATAACTCATATTTTCCAAGCTGGGTCATTAACAAACCACAATCACAATCATATACTTCAATTGACCCTTTGTTCAAAAGCTATTCTCTAGCATCCTTAAATCCATACTTATGACTCTTCAATCGCTACTCACTTCCTTGTAAGCCTTATTCATAAAATTACTCAAGATCATCCATTAAATCGACACTAAGACCATTAGAATACCTCATAAGTTCAAGCCTATAATCCTCAAGATTCAGCAATTCATGCTTAATCCTATAGGTCTCACTACCTAATTATCCTCAAGTCATCGCTCCTTATCACCCCAAACCTCAATCACAATGGATCGAGCTGACCTTGCTCTGATACCACTTAAACGGGGATGTCATGCCCCGAACCCGACGAGCACGTGAACATCCCACCTAGCCGTTGATCTTCAATAATCTCCCAAGATACCTCGATCAATTAATCACAACTCCAAAATAATACAAGGTCACGGAAGCAATTAAATAGCTTCATACAAATTCACAATGAGATGACTCAGGACAAATGGATATACACTTTCCATAAATAATAAAGTCAGTTACAATTCAAATTCTAACGACTTCTTCAAATGCCATCCCATGGCAAGTCTGAGTTTTCTTCGCCTGGGACTTGAAAAAGTTAAGCCCCCACTAGGGTGAGATATAAATCTCAATAAGTGAAACCTAAACCTAGACATAAACACCAGTCCCCCCAGACTACACACAAATGGTACCAAAATATAGATAAACAATAATGCAATGGCATAAGGCATCAACAATTTAAGGTTGGCATCAACCAATAGCAATATCAATAGCCAATCATGGAAAACGGTACAATCAACCGCATTCAACATCAGGGTTCCAAGCACAATGCTCAAGCACATGCATCGATACACAACTACCACCACTTTCTCATCCACCCATATACTCTTCTGGGACTCTTGCCATCTGACATCATCGAGGTCATCCAACCAAACAATGTCCATGTACCACTGGGGTCATCAGACCAATCGGTACTCTCTAGGCTTCAGCCACTTAATGCCACCAGGGTCATCAGACTAATCGGCATTCTCATTCTCATTCAATTTCACCACCCTTTGATACCACTGGGGTTATCAGACCAACGGGTATCCTCAACACCATTCGCATTGAGATCACAATGCCATCATAACACATATAATTCAATTCATAAAAAGTTCGTCAATCAATCATTTCATTCAATAGCTCACCCGGCAATGTCCTAGCATTCAAATAAAGGTTTCGGAGGCACTTACCTTGATTAATAAGCACAACGTCACACAATGCAACTATCCTCAATGACACAAGGATGAACTCTCTACGAATTCCTCATCAACCTAGAAAGATTTACCAATCTTAAATCAAAACCATGGAATGCTCACTTCCATTAACCCAATCTTTCCTTAACCAAGCCATTGGCAATTCAAAATACCGTTTCTAACAATTAAACACATGGTAATGCTCACTTCGAACCATTAATGTCCTCGGCTCACATGGTCATGTCCATAGCAAGTAACAATCTAGAGATTCATGCTCCAATTTTGCCATAAATTACTTCTAAATCTCAATCTATTTCTCACACTTCCCATTGACACCTCACATTATATCATACAAGAAATTATAAGTCAATTGAAGTCCAAATATTCCTCAATCAGCCCCCACATAGAACCGGCCAACATGTATTTATTCTCAAAATAGAATCAATTTTGGGTTCTAACCATTTAATCAAGCCATACTTCAATTTCAAGCCTAACTCTTTACACAAATAGCATAGCAAGACCTTCATTTACATGTTTAGAAGGCTCACCAAGAGATTTGAAGCGAAACCAGGCTCTAAGGACCTCGGAACAGCCCGGCTTCCTCAAGGTCAGAATCTGTCCAGTTTTTATCATCAATGTTTAACCATGAAAACCCAGATTAAATCCATCAAAATTGTAACCACAGGCCACCTGACCTTAGTACTAGATGTTATGAAGCTCTCCAAAAACATCTGAGGTCAATCGGAGTCTCTAAGAGGTAGAACGAAGACATTACCCTAGCTCGCGCAGATTTTGTCCGGTTTTGGTCTAAGGGCTGGTCGGGAAAAACCGTTCAACGAAACCTCGGTCTACCACTTGAAACTTGTTGAGAACACGTCAACCTTGCTCTTGGTGGTCAGCTTACGGCCAGACAATGCCGGAAGAGGGCCGACGAGCACACCGATCAGTGAGGCAGAAAACTGTCGTTTTGGGCAGTTCGGTTGAGGTGAAATTGAAGAGGAAAATGCAAGGGAATTGATGGTAGATGGTATGCACGGCTGCTAAGGCTCTAAATGGTTGTCTCACATAAATTATTGGCTTGAAATTGATTAGACAAGATTGGTGGGATAATTAATTTTTGGGGTCTCCATTGCTTGACATGTGGCACTAGTCAAATAATGCAATTCTTGGCTTTGACTTTCTTTGACCCATGCTCACAAATTTCGGCAGCCCTATAATGGAGAAGAGAATGACCATTTTGACCTTCTTGCATTCTTAAGGCAAGGCAAATGGTCGAGGGGGCAAAATGGTAATTTTGCACTTTCAATCCAAACTTCACTTTTCCTATTCGAAATTACCATTTGGCGAGACGTCGTCAAAATTTCTATGAAGAATTGGAATTTTCTATTTCCAATTGTCAATTTTGAGCTTCCATTTTATGATCATTCGTTTGTTGATCGTAACTCCAGTTTGTCTTGAACTAACGGGCGATTTTTGTAGACATTACGCGTATCGACTTTGTGATACTCATCACACTGAGGAAAACTCAAGTTATGACAGCTTTTATTGTCATGTAATTACGAGGGTTCCTTGTAGTTCCAACGGCTTCGATTGTCATAACTTGATTTAAGAAAAATTTGTAAATTATACATTGGTCTAGCGGCATCACCCGCGACCCAATCGTATAACGCTAGCATTGTATTCCTAAATCGTTATTTGATCGGCCTTATTAACTCTAAATGTTCCCTCGACAATCCTTGGGGTCAAAGCGTCATTTCTTTTTTCAAGTTTCCTAGGTCCACGTAGCTTGTCATGCGTTAGCCTTTTCCTTTTTAGTCAGTTTACTCGAGATTGATCAGATCTGAGTGAGACAAAACTAAAATACATCAAAGATATATTCTCATTCAACAGCCACAAAATGGCAGGAAATTCAGAATGTCACATGGCATGTCTCCTCCAGCCTTTCCAACATATTTGTGTTAAATTAGAAAATTTTTACACATACTTAGCATGTGTCGATTCCAAACTAATATTAACTATATTACAATAAGTGGGCTTTGCTAAATCATAACCATCAGATCATGTAGGTGTCACATGAAACTACAAAAAATCAGAGGTTGCAAATGTTTTGAACATGCATGCACCCGACAGCATTCAAGTACTCGAAGCTCTAGTCCATGGTCCCCAGCATATGTCCCAAGGTTTCATCATGTTCCCGCGAATCTTTTTTACATTGGACAGAGACTCGTTTGCTCAATTGCCAATACAAGGATGAAAAGAACATTTTTTTTTATTGGACGTCAATGCTATGTTTTGTTAGCAACAAACAGAGGCAATAATATATGTTTTGATAACAATGAACATGCTCGGCCATTTAGCTTGTTCGATTCAGTAAAAATAATCAGACATGAATCAGCAACACGATCATGGCGTTCTAAGCCAAACTAGAAGCTTAATGGCCACATTCATTTCTTGACAATTCACTATCTAAGTCAATGGTATTGCCGAGCAAAATACCTACTCATCGATTAGCGTCACTTTGTCCGTTGACAATCTTGCTGTCTTTGCAATTATATCGCCTATCCGACGAAATTTGGTGACCAAACTCATTAGTGTCTTTCAGCCGACACGAGCAGAAATTCTTGCCGCTAATATTGTGGTTGAGGCAGGGTTGATGAGTATGATGGTGACAGCTGCAATGAATGATGTCGCAGACGGTACTGTTGAGAAGATTATGCGTGAAGTTGCTGAAGTTAATGGTTATAATATAGTAAATTCTCCCCAACTAGAATTGAGCCCGTGAATCACGCGATGTACGTGTAAGTTAATAGCCCGATAAGATCCTCTGACTTTACATATTGATGTGGAGAACCCTCTCCACTTAAAAGTCACATTAAGAGGATTAATTCAGCACTTGATGTTTATGACATAAGATCAAGAAAATGTCTAAGGCCTATCATGATTAGCATATTTATTACTCATTTAATTAAAAAAAATTGGCCGAAAATCTTGTTACCCCTTTAATATAAACTTGGGTTTGTTCCATTTGACCATGGTAATTTTCATCTACTTCAACTAGAATCTCATGCACACTTGGCATGTCTCCTCCAGCCTTTCCAACATATTTGTGTTAAATTAGAAAATTTGTACACATACTTAACATGTGTCAATTCCAAGCAAATATTAACTAAATTACAATAAGTGAGCTCTATGACATTCTGATTTTCAATGAATTTCAGACTCATTAATAAGAAATGAATCTAGAGATGTATTTCATTCATATCTCGCTCAAATCTGATCAATTCGAGTAGGCTGACCAAAAGAGAAAGGCTAACGCGAGACATGGTACGTGGAACTAGGAATTCAAATAAGAAATGACGCTTTGACCATAAGAATTGTCGAGAGGAAATTTAGAACCACAAAAAGGACGTTCCAAGAACGATTAAGGAACACCTTGCGAGTGTCATACGATTGGAGCGCGAGTGATGCCGTTTAACCAACGTATGATTTGTAAATTTTCCTAAATCGGACAGTGACGATCGAGACCAAAGGGACTAGTGATAAACCCTCACAATTACATGACAACCAAAGCCGCCATAAATTTACGAGCCCTAAAGGTGATGAGAATCATAGAGTCGATACGCGTAAAGTCCACAAAAGCCGTCCGTCAGTTCAGGATAGGCTGAAACCACGTCTAATAGAGAAAATCATCAGAAACGAGTCTTGAAAGAATTGAAATGGAGAATCAAGAATTTCAACGTTATTTGGATTGGTCGTCGCCCTATCGAAGAATTCTGGAACGAGAAAAACGACTTTCTGAACGTCGGGGGTAAAATTACCCTTTTGCCCCCTCAAGTTTAGAACCTTGCCCAAGCAATTAAAGAAGGGCATTATGGTCATTAAACCCACATTATTGCTGTTGAAAAAGAAGATGAAGGATGGCCATTGGATCACCTTGAATGACTTGAGGGACAAGTGTCAATGGATGCCTTAAAGAAAAGTCATGTCCAACTTTTCCAAACCTACCATTCAACCATTAACCAATGCTTTGAATATAGTCTTCTCACTCTCTCTCCTCACTCATTTGGCCGGCCACACCCAAGAAACCACCCAAAATCCTCTTCTTCCTCTTTCTTCCATCTGCTCGTCGCCGACCGCCACTGAACCTTCTGTTCGGCCGTTCCGAAGACCTTTTTCGACCACCATATGACTGCCGGTTGACCACACCAACGAATCCCTACGTCTTTCCAACCTCCTCGAATAAGAATCAAACCATTTGGAGCGCCCAAGAGTCCCGAGCAAGCATTTTTCCGAGAGTCGACAGAATAGAACTCAACCTGAGGTAGGTCCGATTTCTAACCCTTTTGAAGGCCGAAATGTTGGATTTTTGAAGCCAAATTTGGTGGAGATCTAGTAGACATGCGTATGAATCTTTGATAAAAATTGAGGCTCAATTTGATGAAGTTTTGATCTCCAATCGGTCTTGTAAACCTTGCAAAAGAACTATCGGATTTTGACTTGGGAAGAACCGACGACGTTCAACGGGATTTCAGTGACCAATTGACTTCAAACCTTCGGTGAGCCTCACAAACCCTTAGATAGACATGTTAAGAGGTAGGATAGTGAGCAGATGAAGGATTTGATGAAGATTTAGGGCTAGAAATGCACGGTTTGCACAGAACAGAAATGAACCCATTCGGTTTTGTGCAAAATCGATTCTGGTGGGAGCAAGAACAGATGTTTATGGGACTCAAATTGATGTTTAAGACATGTTAAGATGTTGAGGGTTAGGGTATGGATGATTGGGGTTCATTGATTGAGGAATTAGACTTGGAAATTGATGAAATTGATTAAATATGCTAGGTTTCGCGGTGAATTGACCCTTGGATTGATTTGGCCGAGACTTGAGGCACTTGCAGGGAAGAATTTGTGTAATCAAACAGAAGGTAAGGGAGTTCTAAACTTAGGATAGGGAGATTAGACTCAATTGGGTGAGTCGAGGTTGAAATTGATCGATTTATGAAGAGTTTCCAAAGGGATAGTTCTTGGTATGTCCTAAGTTGCTATAGGAGGATTATGTATGTTATTGTTTATGCTTGAACTATCCGTCATGTATGTGTGTCACTTGATTACTTTGCATGCCATGAGTATTCGAACTGTGCATGAGTTGCACCTGTTGTTTGATTTGTGAAATTGAATTTAAAATCATGGTATGAGCATGACGTGACGAGGCCCTAAGGCGTATGATACGCGGGGCGGGAGGTGGATACCCTAATGCGACAAGATCGCGGGGTGGAGTTGATGTTATTCGCGGGACAGAGATATGAGATGATGTTATTGGCCTGGAGATTCATCGGAACCTGATGCGTTTACGCAGGTTATTGATGACAGTCTGATGCGTTTACGCAGACCGAGCCTGATGCGACGAGATCGCGGGCTGGAGATTGAGGCAGGCAGGAAGAGGTAGTTGTGGTGAGATGGCGGAGGAGATTTACATTATCATTTGAATGTGACATGTCGTCATAGTTGCATGCTTGTCATCTATATACTGTTGTTTTATTAATTTATGCCTGATATGCCTGTGAGTGGAATTGTGGGATAGACGACTACCTGAATAGACAGTCGACCTAACCTAGGGTTATGATTCTTTTACTGAGTTGTGTATCTCACCTCTTTGGGGAACCCTTATTTTTATAGATCCTAGACCTTAGATATGTGGCCTATACGTTTTGGGGATCCCAAGAAGATGACGACGTATTTTGATGAGTTTTCGGATAGTCATAAAAATATTTATGTGAGGAAATGCACGGTTGTATGGGTTGACAAGGGTAGCCCTAATTGGAAGCCTCATAGGTTCGAGGCATGGTTTAAGGGAGCTGGGGACGAGCGGATCGGGCCACTGAAGCCTCATGAGATACCCCAGGGAGTTATCCCTGCTTGGTGCCAGACTGTTAGGGAGCAGGAGTTGCCAGAGGGGTCTGTAGTTGGCTCTAGGAACAGGCCGGAGAAGACCCCGACGGTGGACTTCACTGTGGAGGAGGATGAGGTCATCGTCTTGGAGGCGACTGAGGAGGATCTTGCAGAGCCATCTCATGAGGCGACCATGGAGGACTCTATCGAGGTTTCATCATAGACCTTCTCCGAGTACGAGCCGACGGAGGATATCGAGGATTCCAGCAGTTCATCTTTGGGCTCCAGTTCGTTGACCTGAGCTTTTATGAGGCAACCCGACCCTCTCTTTTTAGATGTCATGAGGGACTCTTTTTGTGTACTGCCCCGTCGCCCAGCTTGTTAGCGGATTGTAGTAGCCGGCATCTGTACGAACCATATATTATGATGTATGATAGTTATCATGCTATCCAGGTCCCACTTAACTTATATTTTGTACGAGGATTATTTCAGTATCGCTTCCGCATACTTATGTTTTTATATTATCTCTCAACTTGTTCGTGGATCTTGAGACCACGAGAGATGTGTTGTTTGCTTGCAAGGATGTTCGCGAACCCGATGGGTTCGGGACGTGACATCCCCGCTTTGCTTGGTATTAGAGCAAGGTCAACTCGATCCAAAGTTGGTTGAGGACTGGAGTAATAAGGAGGATTAAGTGGGACAAGAACGAATAGCGAGACCTTAGGAGGCTGGTTAAGATAAGGTGTGGGTTGTATAGTGTGTAACCTGGTACTTAGGATTGGTGTTTGACCTTGACTTGGTCGTGGAAATGCATAAGGATCAAGTTCCCTGCTTAGGATTGAAGGTCATTTCTGGACCTTGGTTTGTTTGAGGAATAAAAGCGATTGGTTTTAGTGAATCACTGAAGTGAATGGAACTGAGAAATGGCCATGGGCTATTTATTGAAATGTTTCTGGAGTTTGTGGTATGGAAGATTGTTGTATTGAAACTGTTCATGTTAAGGATTAGTTAGTAGCTCTGGATTTGAATGACTGAGTAAGTTACTAACTCCTTGCTGAACTTGTGGTGGATCAAGTTCAGTAGAAAGAGACAAAGATGAGTAACCCATCTAGAAGGGCTGGAAGGCCAAGAAGTGGAGCTTCTAGCTCGAGGCCGCCTGTCGCTGAAGATCCAAGGATGAATGGTGTGCTAAGGGCACTGGAAAGGATTGGCGATATAATTGATCGGCAGGCTCAGGATTGAGATGCTGCCATCGCACAAGCAGTAGGAGCTTCCATAGCAGCCGTCAATGCCAACCATGGCAACAATGGTGGAAGTGGAAGTCAGGGTGAACCACCAGAGTAATGAAGCTGTAAACACTCAAGACGAGATTGTCGCGGCCAGACAGATGGGCCAGCTAGTTGAGCAGTTTATGAAGCTAAAATCGACACAGTTTGACAGGATTGGAGATCCTAAGCTAGCGCCCAAATGGATCGAGAAGCTAGAGAAAGTCTTTAGAGAACTGAGGTGTACGGATGAAGAGAAGGTATTGTTAGCTGTGTACCAACTAGAGGGTACAGCGAATGACTGGTGGGCTACCACCAAGGATGGTGTCTTCCCTAAAGGAACAGCCATGAACTGGGATGTTTTCAAGATGGCGTTCAACGACAAGTATTTTTCTGAAACGGCCAGGAAAAGGAGGCAGATGGAGTTCCTGCAATTACGCTAAAACCAGATGACAATAGATTAGTACGAGGCCGAATTCGTGAGGCTTTCGAGGTATGCCCCTCGATCTGTGGAGGACCCTTTGGAGAAAGCAAGAAGGTTTAGAGATGGTCTGAGGCCCGAGCTCCGCAGTCAAATGATCGCTCTGAATTTGAGGACCTACAAGGAGATCTACGAGCGGGGCCAAATGATAGAGTGAGATTTGAAAGAAAGAAACACTGCAACTGGATCACGATTCCCATCATTCAGAGATAACCGTCAGATGGGCAAGAGACCGATGACGGGTAATAGGCGCTTTGTGCCTCTAGTGTGGAAGAATATCGTGAAGCCGTCAAATCCTGTGAACTGAAACTGCAGACTTTATGACAGGAGACATGGAAATTGGCCATGCCCAGTAAGGACGGGAGCTTGTTTCAAGTGTGGTCAGCTGGGCCATTAGATGAGGGTATGTCCAAACCAAGCTCCGGCAAGTCAACCACAAGGACAAAGGCCACAAGCTGGACCGTCGACTACCACGCCTCAAATTGAGCAGAGCAGACCACCGGCACAGGGCAGAGTGTATGCAGTATCCTGCAAAGAGGCAGAGGAAGCACCAGGATTGGTCACAGGTACGATCTACTTGTGCAACCAAGCTGCATATGCATTATTTGACCCTGGTGCCATGCATTCGTTTGTGTCTGCACAATTTGCTGAATTAGTGGGTATGAAATTGGAACCCTTGAGCATGACTCTGCATGTTGCCACTCCCTTAAAGGATAATATAATGGTTTCAATGGGTTGTGCTGGTTGTGAGATTGTGATTGGGGGAAGTAAAGAGAGTATCGACCTAGCTGTATTACCCATGTTTGATTTTGATGTAATAATAGGAATGGATTGGTTGGGTAAGCAGGGGGCAGTAGTAGACTGTGGTAGTAGGGTAATTCGATTTTATCCGAGAGGCCGCCCTAACTTTGAATTGGTGGGAAGTCGAGGAGGAATCTCGATTCCCTTAATCTCATCTTTGGAAGTAACTAAGTTGATGACCGAAGGATGTCAGGCATACTTAATGGCAGTAATGGACACGATTACCGAAGAGCCAAAGTTAGAGAATATCCTGGTAGTGCGTGAATTTCCTGATGTGTTTCCCCAAGAGTTACCAGAGTTACCATCGAAACGGGAAATAGAATTTGTAATCGAGTTAGCCCTTGGAACGAAGTCGATTTCAAAAGCACCTTATAGGATGTCCCTATCAGAATTAAAGGAGTTAAAGGTGCAAATGCAAGAACTGTTGGATAAAGGATTTATCCGACTAAGTGCTTCACCGTGGGGAGCACCGGTGTTATTCTTAAGGAAGAAGGATGGGTCTTTGTGATTATGCATTGACTTTTGGTAGCTAAACTAAGTGACAGTAAAGAACAAGTATCCGCTGCCGAAGATTGATTACCTTTTTGATCAGTTGCAAGGAGCGGTAGTATTTTCAAAGATTGACTTGAGGACTGGATAGCACCAGTTAAGAATCAAGAAGGAAGACATACCTAAGACTGCTTTTAGGATGAGGTACGGTCATTATGAGTTTACGGTGATGCCGTTTGAATTGACTAACGCTCCAGCTGCATTCATGGACCTGATGCATCGAGTATTTAAATAATTCCTAGACATATTCGTCATAGTCTTCATTGACGATATTTTGATTTACTCAAGGAATAGTGCAGAACATGAGGAGCACCCAAGAATTGTTTAGCATACTTTGAAGGAACATGCGCTATATGCAAAGTTGAGTAAGTGCGAGTTCTGGCTAAACAGGGTAGCTTTTCTGAGTCATGTGGTGTCTGGTGAAGGGATTGCAGTGGATTCTGCAAAGATCGAAACGATAACCAATTGGCCGAGGCTTTCTACGGTCACGGAGGTTAGAAGTTTCTTGGAACTGGCAGGATACTATAGGCGTTTTGTGGAGAAATTCTCATCAATAGCCATCCCATTGACGCGGTTGACGAAAAGGAAACGAGGTTTGAGTGGATTGATAAATGTGAGCAGAGTTTCCAAGAGCTTAATCATAGATTGACAACTGTACCAGTGTTGACCATTCCGTCGGGACCAGGAGGTTATGAAATATACAGCGATGCTTCGCTGAAAGGATTGGGTTGTGTGTTGTTGCAGCACGGGAGAGTAGTAGTCTACGCGTCCAGACAATTGAGGCCACACGAGATTAATTACCCAACTCATGACCTGGAGTTAGCGGCGATTGTATTTGCCTTGAAAATTTAGAGACACTACCTTTGTGGCGAGAAGTTTCAGATATATACCGACCACCAGAGCTTAAAGTACCTGTTTTCTCAGAAGGAGCTAAACATGAGACAGCGTAGGTGGATGGAGCTGCTCAAGGACTATGATTGTGAGATATTATATCACCTTGGGAAAGCAAATAGAGTAGCAGATGTACTGAGTCGGAAGTCAAGCATCGCATGTCTACTGGTGAAAGGTTGGCTGATGATAGAAGATTTGAGAGACTCCGAGTTCAAATTAGAAGTTGATCAGTTGTCCAATTTAATAGCTACGTTGAGGGGGGAACGTGAGATCCAAGAAGGAATAAAGGCATTACAGTCTACGGACCAAGAGATTCAGAAGATCCTTGAGATGGATGTGACGAAGAGAAAACCAGAATTTCAGGTGTCTGAGGATGGAATCCTAAAGTTTCGAGGGCGATTATGCGTGCCGAAAGATGAAGGACTTAGGGAAAAGATCCTATCAGAGGCTCACAAGAGCAATTATAGCATTCACCCTAGAAGTACAAAAATGTACCAGAACCCAACACTATTGGTGGAACGGAATGAAGGTGGACGTAACAAAGCATGTGGCTAAGTGTTTGACGTGCCAACAAGTGAAAGCGTGGCACTGTAAGGCTGGAGGACTATTACAACCACTGGAGATACCTGAATGGAAGTGGGAGCATGTGACTATAGATTTTGTGATGGGACTCCCAAGAAGCCAGCGAGGTCACGACTCTATATGGGTAGTCGTGGACAAACTGACCAAATCCGCACATTTCATCCTGGTACGGAAGGACTTTGCTATGGATCGATATGCGAAGCTATACATGAGACAGATAGTGAGGTTGCACGGAGTACTAGTGACGATTACATCCAATCGAGATCCTAAGTTCGCGGCGAACTTTTGGAAAAGTCTGCAAGAAGCCATGGGAACTCGATTGCAGTTTAGTACAGCCTACCATCCACAGACGGATGGATAGTCGGAAAGTACGATACAGACGCTGAAGGATAAGCTGTGAGCATGCGTCATTGATTTTAAAGGTGGATGGGAAGATCAACTACATCTAGTGGAGTTCGCTTATAATAATAGCTACCAACAAAGTATCCAGATGGCATCATTTGAGGCACTTTATGGACGAGCTGTAGAACCCCGATTTGCTGGGATGAGGTTGGAGAAAGGAGTATCACATGCCTAGAATTAGTAAAGCAGTCGGTGGAAGTAGTGAAGATAATTTGGGATAGACTGAGGACGACACAAAGTCGTCAGAAGAGCTACGTAGATAAGCGGCGCAAGCCCTTGAAATTTCAAGTGAGCGATCACGTCTTCCCCAAGGTGTCACCAATGAAAGGATTATCACGATTTGGGAAGAAAGGGAAACTGAGCCCAAGGTATATAAGCCCATTTGAGATACTGGAGCGGATTGGAACTTTAATCTACAAGCTTGTCTTGCCGCCTAATCTATCCCAGATGCATAATGTGTTTCATGTGTCGATGCTATGAAAGTATGAACCAGACCTAACACATGTGCTGGATTACGAAGCAATAGAAGTGGACGACCAAGTGTCATATGTAGAGAAGCCGATAAGGATCGAAGACCGGAAGGAGCAAATCCTTAGGAATAAGAAGATTCCACTAATCAAGGTAGTATGGGAGCACCATGGAACTGAAGGTGCCACATGTGAGAATGAAGAGACAATGAGGAGACAGCACTCCCATTTATTTGAGTAATTAAGTGTAATGTGAATTTCGAGGACGAAATTTTTATAAAGGGGAAGAGTTGTGACATTCTGATTTCCAGTGAATTTCAGACTCATTAATGAGAAATGAATCTAGAGATGTATTTCAGTCATATCTCGCTCGAATCTAATCAATTCGAGTAGGCTGACCAAAAGGGAAAGGCTAACGTGAGATATGGTACGTGGACCTAGGGAATTCGAATAAGAAATGGCGCTTTGACCATAAGGATTGTCAAGGGGATATTTAGAACCACAAAAAGGCTGATCCAAGAACTATTAAAGAACGCCTTGCGAGTGTCATACGATTGGAGCGCGGGTAATGCCGCTTAACCAACGTATGATTTGCAAATTTTCCCAAATCGGACAGTAACTATCGAGACCAAAGGGACTAGTGATAAACCCTCACAATTACATGACAACCAAGCCGCCACGAATTGACGAGCCCTAAATGTGATGAGAATCACTGGGTCGATACGCGTAAAGTCCGCAAAAACCGCCCGTCGGTTCGGGATAGGCTGGAACCACGTCAAATAGAGGAAATCATTATAAATGAGTCTTGAAAGAATTAAAATGGAGAACCAATAATTTCAACGTTATTCGGATTGGCCGTTGCCCTATCGAAAAATTCTGGAACGAGAAAAACGACGTTCTGAACGTCGGGGGTAAAATTACCCTTTTACCCATCAAGTTTAGAACCTTACCCAAGCAATTGAAGAAGGGCATTATGGTCATTAAACCCACCTTATTGCTGCCGAAAAAGAAGATGAAGGATGGCCATTGGTTCACCTTGAATGACTTGAGGGACAAGTGTCAATGGATGCCTTAAAGAGAAGTAATGTCCAACTTTTCCAAACCTACCATTCAACCATTAACCAAGGCTTTGAATATAGTCTTTTCACTCTCTCTCCTCACTCATTTGGTCGTCCACAACCAAGAAACCATCGAAAATCCTCTTCTTCCTCCTCCTTCCATCTGCTCGCCGTCGACCACCACTGAACCTTCTGTTCGGCCATTCCGAAGACCTTTTCCGGCCATCTTCTGACCGCCAGCCGACCACACCAATGAAGCCCTACGTCTTGCCGACCTCCTCAAACAAGAATCAAGTTATTTGGAGCACCGAGGAGTCCCGAGCAAGCATTTTTCAGAGAGCCAATAGAATAGAACTCAACCTGAGGTAGGTCCGGTTTCTAACCCGTTTGAAGATCGAAATGTTGGATTTTTTAGGCCAAATTTTGTGGAGATCTAGTAGACATGCCTATGAATCTATGATAAAAATTGGGGTTCAATTTTATGAAGTTTTGACCTCGAGTTGGTCTTGTAAACCTTGCACAAAAATTGCCGGATTCTGACTTGAGAAGAACCGGCGATGTTCAACAGGATTTCGGCGACCAATCGACTTCAAACCTTCGATGAGCCTCACAAAGCCTTAGATAGACATGTTAAGAGGTAAGATAGTGAGTAGATGAAGGATTTGATGAAGATTTAGGGCTGGAAGTGCACGGTTTGCATAGAACCGAAATAAACCAGTTCGGTCTTGTGCAAAATCGATTCTGCTGGGAGCAAGAACAGATGTTTATGGGACTCAAATTGATATTTAAGACATGTTAAGATTATGAGGGTTAGGGTATGGATGATTAGGGTTCATGGATTGAGGAATTGGATTTGAAAATTGATGGAACTGGTTGAATATGCTAGGTTGCGCGGTGAATTGACCCTTAGATTGATTTGGCCGAGACTTGAGACACTTGCAAGGAAGAATTTGTGTAATCAAACACAAGGTAAGGGAGTTCTAAACTTAGGATAGGGAGATTGGACTCAATTGGGTGAATCGAGATTGAAATTGATCGATTTATGAAGAGTTTCCAAAGGGATAGTTCTTGGTATGCTCTAAGTGGCTATAGGAGGATTATGTATGTTATTGTTTATGCATGAACTATCCGCCATGCATGTGTGTCATTTGATTGCCTTGCATGCCATGAGTATTCGAACTGTGCATGAGTTGCACCTGTTGTTTGATTTGTGAAATTGAATTTAAAATCATGGCATGAGCATGATATGACGAGGCCCTAAGGCGTATAATACGCGGGGCGGAAGGTGGATACCCTGATACGACAAGATCGCGGGGTCAAGTTGATGTTGTGTGGCGCCGTGATGCAATGAAATCGCGGGGTTGAGATGGTCACGGTTCTAATACGAATTATTTGCAGGACGGAGATATGAGATGATGTTATTGGTATGGAGATTCATCGGAACCTGATGTGTTTACGCGAGTTGCCGATGGCGGTCTGATGCGTTTACGCGGACCGAGCCTAATGCGACAAGATCGCGGGCTGGAGATTGAGGTGAGCAGGAAGAGGTGGTTGTGGTGAGATGGCGGAAGAGGTGTGCATTATCATTTGAATGTGACATGTTGTCATAGTTGCATGCCTGTGATATGTATGTTGTTGTTGTATTGATTTATGCATGATATGCCTGTGAGTGGAATTGTGGGATAGACAACTACCTGAGTGGACGGTCGACCTAACCTAGGGTTAGGATTCTTTTACTAAGATGTGTATCTCGCCCCTTTAAGAAACCCTTATTTTTACAGATCCTAGACCTTAGATATGTGGCCCATACGTTTTGGGGATCCCAAGGAGATGGCAGCGTATTTTGATGAGTTTCCGGATAGTCATGGGAATATTTATGTGAGAAAATACACGGTTGTATGGGTTGACGAAGATAGCCCTAATTGGAAGCCTCATAGGTTCGAGGCATGGTTTAAGAGAGCTGGGGATGAGCGGATCGGGCCACTGAAGCCTCACGAGATGCCCTAGGGAGTTATCCTTGCTTGGTGCCAGATTGCTGGGGAGCAGGAGTTGCCAAAGGGGTCTGTAGTTAGCTCTAAGAATGGGCCGGAAGAGACCCCGACACTGGACTTCACTGTGGAGGTGGATGAGATCATCGTCCTGGAGGCGACCGAGGAGGATCTTGCGGAGCCATCTCATGAGGCGACCATGGAGGACTCTATCGAGGTTCCATCAGAGACCTTCTCTGAGTAAGAGCCGACGAAGGATGCCGAGGATACCGAGGATTCCAGCAATTCACCTTAGGGTTCCAGTTCGTTGACCTGAGCTTTTGTGAGGCGACCCGACCTTGTCCTTTTGAATGTCATGAGGGACTCTTTTTGTATACTATCCCGTCGCCCAGCTTGTTAGCGGATTGTAGTAGCCGGCATCTGTACGAACCATATATTATGATGTATGACAGTTATCATGCTCCCACTTAACTTATATTTTGTACGGGGATTATTTCAGTATCACTTCCACATGTTTATGTTTATATATTATCTTTCGACTTGTCCGTGGATCTTGGGACCACGTGAGATGTGTTGTTTGCTTGTAGGGATGTTTGCAAGCCCGACGGGTTCGGGGCATGACAAGTTCGCTAAATCATAACCATCGGATCATGTAGGTGTCACATGAAACTAAAAAAATCAGAGGTCGCGAATGTTTCGAACGCGCATGCACCCGACACCATTCAAGCTGTACTCGAAGCTCCAGTCCATGGTCCCCAGCATATGTCCCAAGGTTTCATTACATTCACGTGCATCTTTTTTACATTGGACAGAGACTTGTTTGCTCAATTGCCAATACAAGGATGAAAAGAACATCACTTTTTTGTTAGATGTCAATGTTCTATTTTGTTAGCAACAAACAGAGGCAGTGATCTATGTTTTGATAATAATGAACATGCCCGGCCATTTAGCTTGTTCAGTTCAATAAAAATAATCAGACATGAATCAGCAACACGATCTCGACATTCTAAGCCAAACTGACAGCCTAATGGCCATATTCATTTCTTGACAATTCACTATCCAAGTCAATGATATTTCCGAGCAAAATACCAGCTCATCAGTTAGCGTCACTTTGTCCATTGGCAATTTCGTTGTCTTTGCAATCACATCATCTATCCAACGAAATTTAGAGACCAACTTCATTCTTGTCTTCATCTGACATCGAGCAGAAATTATTATCGCTAATGTTGTGGCTGAGGCACAGTTGATGAGTATGACAGTGACAACTATGGATGTGCAAATTGGATCGAACCAGCTTTAGACTAGACTGGGACCAGCCTGGACCTGCCGAGTTAGTCCGGTCCTTGAGGTGGGCGGTCCGGTCCTTAATCCGAATAAGTGGGATCGGTGACTAGGCAGTCCGATCCCCGGCTCCATGTGTTGGGACCGGACCGGCCCAGCCCGGCCTGGACCGAGCTGCCTATAATATATATATGGACACACACATACACACAATTAGAAAAAAATAAAAACACTTGAAAACAAAACATAACAATAATTTTTTAAAATAAAAAATTTACCCATCTCAAAATGCAGGAGATACTTTAACCTCCCTTGTCCTTTTTTATTCTTGAAAAATTATTTCAAAAGCAAGAAAATTTTACTTCCATAATCAATACATCGAACTCAAAATGCTACAGGGGATTATAGTTAGCGGTCCTACTAGGCCGAGACTGGGACCGAACCGGACCGTGGTCCATAAAATATGGGAACCGAAACTACTGGTCCGATCTCCGGTTCCATGCCGGGACCGGACTAGCCCGAACCATGCATACCCTTAGTGACAGCTGCAGTGAATGATGTCGCAGATGGCACTATTGGGAAGATTAAGCGAGACATTCTCGTGGTATGAAGTATATAAGTGTCTCAATTTCGTATACTTAAATTAGCATCTCAAGTTTTTTTGCACATATATAGTGAAATAGGGGAAGAAAAGGAAATGTCTATGAGACTCGGTAAAAGAATTGTTGATAGTAAAGAAGTACCAACTCCTGCTATGTTCATGAAATTCCATCTTCGGCAATTCAACTAAATGTCTATCGAGTTGCATTTCAAAGGTCTAGTTTTAATTTCAAGAATAAGAAAATTAACCAGCTTTAGATGAAAAGAACCGGAGAAGCAGCAGCTCTATTCAATCTCGAAAAAAAGTAAGCTTCGATTTATGCAGGACCAGAGAAAGATTCACAGGAACTGCTTCAACAAAAGGCTAAATAGAGTTGATTACGGATGAAATTCCACTATTAAACAAGCGGTTCCATACACAAATGAGGCTACGAGCCATGGTACATCGGTCGTGAAGAAAAACAATGACAAGAAGAGTATATTATCAGTCCGAGAATGTTGTCACAAGTCACAACAGCAACAATTTAATCCCCAACCCCAGTATTGTGTTTCTTTGAATTGCTTACAGAACCCCCCCAGAGACTCCTTAGCTGGGCCTCCACTCCGTGAATTTGGAGGAAGAATGTATAATTCAACAAGATCCAGTAAAGAAGAGTATAATGGTACATAGACATTTCTGGATGATCCCCGTTACAAACCGAAGCATCCTTGCAAATTCATGCAAAGCGTGAAAGCTTCAGTCATACCTCCATGGCTAGTACAATTGCTTGATTTCAAATCTAGTCATATTGGGGAAGAACCGGAGGGCCAATTGCTCGTGTGTTATAGGATTTGCAGTGGCTACATTTTTGCCCGATAATGTGGAAGTAAACTTCAGTAGTGTCGTTGCAGTCATTGCAGAGGATCCACACCTGCAAATTCCATTTACAATCTTAGAATCACTTCCTGAGTAAATAAGCTCGGCATAGCAGAGCATGTGATAAAGGCATTCTATACGGGTAACAACAGATAGACATTGGAGACAATTTATTCACATTTCGAAAGTGACAATACTTTGTTTTCAATGAGGCAGACAAACCAGACAAAGCAAAGACATGATCTGCAGCCCAGCAAGACAAGATCACAACCAATCTTAAAGATTTAAGACAGACCAAAACATAGGCTAATTTAGGAGATACCTATGATTCTGGATTATAATCAGAGCAATGACAAAACAACATAGACTCAAACATCAACATCAACACCTTTATCCCAAACTAGTTAAGGTCGGCGGTTGATGAACCCCAAAGAATCATAAAAATAAATAAAAATAAAAGCAGAATCAAGCGAGAAAAAAGAGATAAATGTGTAAAAATAAACAAATATATATATACACACACACACACACACACACACTACCCTTCCACAACACTAATAACCTTCATCCACTCCATCCTAAGACAAACCGTATACCAATCTATTTCTCACTCCATTAAATCTTGTTTCACTGCTTCCCCCAAGTAAATTTCGGACGATCTCTTGCTTTTTTCGTGTTATGCTCTTGATAGCAAACTTCTATTCGTACCGGTACATCTAAGGGATTTCGGAGGATATGCTTAAACCATCTCAATCTATGCTCTCTCATCGTTTCTACCACCGGTTCTGCTCCAACTTTTCGTCAAATCTCTTCATTGCTTATCTTATTTTGTGGCATTTTGTCAAAAACTGTGTGACATGAGGAAACGAAGGTCAGAAAGGACGAGAGAGCTCTCACCTTCTTGTGGCGGTAGTCTTCAGGCATCTGAATTGCTTCTATCTGAATGTCAAAATTAAGTAATTCAT
Organism: Rhodomyrtus tomentosa; assembly: GCA_028455895.1. Classification (NCBI taxonomy): domain Eukaryota; kingdom Viridiplantae; phylum Streptophyta; class Magnoliopsida; order Myrtales; family Myrtaceae; genus Rhodomyrtus; species Rhodomyrtus tomentosa. The sequence goes on along the minus strand of JAPCWY010000003.1, from coordinate 36,587,060 downwards.
AAGGATCAAATCGAAATTGCTATCATTGCTCCTACGGTGAATAAAGGTTTTACATCGACCAAAATTAGGTTGTGAGTGTTTGTTAGCCTACCTCCTCATCCATTCTCTTCCAGGTCCTGGACATGTCAATCACGGATCTGGAACATATTGGACAGCAGTATCTGGTGAAGGTAATGGTTTCAAGTCAGAAACCAAATGTAAAGTAGTCAAGACAAAGTTTTGTAAGTAGCTTGGAATAAAAAAGTTGAAATGGCTCACTTGTCGCGCTTTAACATCTCGCCATAACATTCACAATGCATTGTGTGCCCGCATTTCATTACGGTCGTATCTTTCAGAGAATCAAAAAGGTACTGCACAAGAACAATATAGAAGGGTAGAGAAATGACAGACCAACAAAAAATTATCTCAAAGTCAGTCCTTTTAAGTATTTCAGAAGGCAAACTAAACTACAAGGCATACCTCATAACATATGGGGCAGTGATGACGCATGGAGTCCTCCACACATGAATGGTTATTCTTTAGACCAATGGAATAGCAAGAGCCTGTAAAACAACACTCATGACCATAATTTCAGATAGAAATGGTGTTCAATGTCCATATAATTATAGACACATAGGCGCCAATACTTTCTAGTACATAAAGCAGATTCACTAGTTTAGCTGGATAAATCTGTCATTTCCTGTCACGTGGTCAATCTTTCACGTCTTTCCAATTTACTGATATTTCACCATGTTCACCGCTAAGTAGCCACAAATAGGAGAAGGCATGATTAGATCATTAGAATCGTATAATACTTCAAAACTTTTTGGTGATGACCTCTCGCAAAGCCTATGATTTCTAGGAGATGGAGAAATCATCTGCAAATTTTTTTTCCCCTTACCGAGGTAATTTATCCTGAATCTACTGAGGGTTCTCAAAAACTCACAAGGAGAGAAAGTTTGCCAATATATGAAGTACCGTAATCTTGACATCTAGATCTAGGCAAGAAGCTAGGTCCACATATAGTTCCTATCATATACCTTGCTGGGAACTAAAGAAACTGAAAATAGCACCGTACCTCAAATCATACCTACTGCGTAATGCAGATTATTTGAACAAAACAAGAGTTTCAGTAGAATTGCCACTTGGTCACAGTACCACGGTAACGAACATAAAAAGCTACAGCCACGTTCTGCTCAAGTAGAGAGTAATGTCGCTTCCCATCAATAGTAACAATTCACAAGAAATTGAATGTGCATCTAATGTAAGATTTTCTTTCCAATGACTTAACTGCAGGCAATAGGAGCTTCCACGATGTGCATATCCATACACAACATACTCGAATATTTGGTCATAAAACTGAAAAGGTATCCATACCATGATCACAAATGAATATTGATATCTATCAAGTACATACCACACTTTTTGCAATGGAAGAAGTTCTCACGTCCACCAACTCTGTCACAGGTAATATGATACGAGTCAGATCATTAGGAGTTGGATCATTATCAACGAGTGCAGCTTTAACATAACACTTAAGGAACTCGCGAGGACCTACTCACCTGCATATGCCACAATCATCACAATGAAACTGCCCCTTCTCAGTCTGCAACAACAGTGTCATTTCTTATTCACAATTCCCCCATCATACAGAGTAAAAATTGAGGCCATATGGCCACTCAAACCAGGACAAAATAGAACCAAATCAAAGTCTCCAAAAAGAAGACCAAAATAGGGTCTCCAGATCCAAGCTACAACCTAGAAAAGAAGAGATCATTGTAACATCACTTGAGAAAAGGCACTTACATCATCATCATAGAATTTGCAAATGTTGCAGAAGTACTCCCCCATTCTGACTCCACAGTTTGTACAAACTTGATCCGCCTGAAAGATATGCAAATTACATAAGTTTCAAATACACAACCAGAAAATTCAATTAAAAAGATTTCTATCCACTACGAATCGAGCATTTCATACCGGCTGCTCCGTGTCACAAACCGAGCAAACCACCTGACAACGTCAAGAAATCCACATAAATAAGCAACACTGAAGTCAGCAAAACAGAGAAGAGAGGCAAAATCGTACTTGCTTGACGTCTTGGCGAACAAGCTCGTGCCGATCAAAGGGGTTTCTCAGCATGCTCTGAATCAGTCAAACGTTACAACCGACAAAAACAAAATCAAATACCCACATGCAGAAAATCAGAAAGAACCATCCTAAAGAGACGTAAGGCTAAAAAAAAGGTTCATGTTTTTTTATCATCTTTTCTCTTTTACCGCGGCCTCGTTGTGACAATGGCGACAGGGGAACATCTCGTTGCAACAGGGTGCTCGAATCCTGCACCTCCTCCTATAATGCTGGCATCTGAAACATGAAACCAAACAACAAGTCAACAAAACAGGGGCAAAAGAGCAGGACCCGACAACGAGCTGAGACAAAAACAAAGCGAAACGAAAATGAGAAGAGTGAGAACTAAAATATACCCACCCATAGCCCATCTTCCCAAAATCGAGACGTTCATTATCAGAGCCTTCCATGATTATGAGGAGAAGATGGAAGAGCTGAAACCAGAAGGACAAGGAAGGCTCAGGGAAGACGAGGACGGAGGAGGTAGAGAGAGAGAGAGAGAGAGAGAGAGAGAGAGAGAGAGAGAGGGTATGTTTTTCCCTATTTGGGAATATGGGGCTTTGCTTGTTTTGTCGTCAAATCTCCACAAAAGGCTGAAGAAAGTACAAAGGCCGTTCTTTTTTATAATTTACATATCATGTGGACGATCTTGTTTTTATGAGTCGCCTATCCTATGCATGTTCTCTCATAGATGTCACTCGGTTTGCTTTATTAAATCTTGCGGGGGTTGAATTATTAGAAGACATGATAATATACTTTAAAGATTTAAAAATCATTCTTTATATATATGTATATATATATATATATAGTGGTGGAAACCCACTAGAAAAACATTTGGTGAAGAACTTGTAAATGAGTTCCTCAATCTAACTTGTTTTTTTTTTTTTGGTAAATTCCTCGATCTAACTTGTTTATATGTAACGATTTTATTTCATATTAACTTTAAAATTCATATTCATTGCAACTTAGCATCAGCTCTAAGCAATTTATACGACAATTATTTTCCTCTCCTCAAAAAACGGAATCTCGAAGTGAAATAAGTATCGGTTGCAAGTTTTCATTTTCATTTTTCTTCGCAACAATTTGGTACAAACTTATATATTCATTCAAAGTCGAGCACGCCAACTTAGTATAATTGAATAAACCCCCCAAAAAATTGTTATAATTCTTCGGTAAATATATTATTACATTAGTACAATTCATGGAACTACTAATGAAAAGTTGGAGAGAGAGAGAGAGAGGGGGGATAAGGTGTGGGCAGTAATGATGTGACGTGATAGGAAAGCGACAGCGACGGGCAACCGTCATCTGGGCCAATCACATCTCCACCATCCGATTCGGGGCAACATCAAACACCCGGAAAAGCTGCGTCGTTCGTCCTTTTGGGGCCTGCTGCCGTCAGTCTTAAACTACCCCCACCACTTGCCATCCTCTCCCTTTCACCTTTTCGTTTTCTCACTTTATTTTGATCAACTAAACTTAAGATTAATAGAAAAAACTTAAATCGATGTATCTATAATAAATTTAATTTAAATTATTTTTTTAATCACGAAAATTTCAAATCAATACAATTATGATAAATTTATCTCAACTATTTTTTTAGATCTCAAAATTTTAAATTGATACACCTATGACAGATTTATCCTAAAATATTTTTTTGACAATGAAAAAGCCTAAATCGATATAATTGTGATAAATTTATCCTCCGTTGAATTGAATTAATACCATACAAAAATTTCAAATTGATAGATATGTGACAAACTAAAAATCTCAATCTTGTACACCCTTCAACTGCCACGTGTTATAAACTTAGCACTTTAACGGTTAGATTTAACGAAAATTAACGGAGAGTAAATGTATCATAGACATACCATTTTGGGGTAAAATTATCACAAGCACCAATATATTATTTTTTTGTGATTAAAAAAAATTATAGTAAATTTGTCACAGATGTATTAGTTTGAGGTTTCCTGTGGCATTAACCCGTAAACCTATTTTCAAGCATTACCACTTAAACCACCTCATATTTGTTTTGTTGCTCATTGATTAATCAAAGAATCATTTCAATCTAAATCAATAAAAATTGCCCGTTTAAACAAAAATCCGCACAAACATTTTACCATTTTTTTTGTTGGAATTATTTTTAAGAGATACCGTATATCTTATCTTAATTGATCCCGATGTATTGTGATTGGTATTGTGTTATTTAGACAGTTATTCTATAAAGTCTATGAATAAGCTCATGACATTTGAGAATATACAAAAAAATTATCTTAATTCTCGACCGTTATATCGAAATTGATAGGTTTCAATTTTTGGATGATCGCTTAATGATTTAAGAAAGTTGCTCTATAATCCCTTAAAAAAAATTCTTTTTGCCCCCATTGGTCCTTATCACCGTTCCTCGAAGTCCAAGAATGGTCGATGGTCAAAGAATGTCATGGTGGTGGAATTCGTTGAAGAGTCAGTGAACTAACTACCTCTTTTCTTTTCTTTTTGTCCCACGCAAAAAAAGGGCTTGGACCAAACTACGAGAGGAAGCACGTTTCCGTCGTCATAGTACTTGTGAGAAAATAAAAGACTATATATATATATATATATATATATTTGGCTAGTTGAGCTATAGACTAAAGAGCCATCCTCCCACCATTACCTAGTGGATCCTTTTGAATTGTGGCCGGATTCGTGAATCAGGATCACAGGTTCCCCATCCGGCCGACGAGAGATAAGGAGAAAAAATTTCCAACTTTTCAGGGCTCATTGCATTGATATAGTGACAAGATTTCATTGAAGAGAGTGAACGAATTGAGGACGAATGGAGAGGGAAGTGTGTGATCGAGCAACAAGATTTGAAGGCAATTAGAATTAGCAAAAGAAATTAAATGGAAAAAGTACCAAAAAAATATTAAATCGATTATACTATAATAATTCAGTCATAAAATTTTTAATTAGATCATTTTAGTCATAAGCATTTTTACATTGGTACCAATTTCAATTAATTCGGCCAATTTTAACATAAAACCGCTGACATGGATGCTTGTCGTGGCGTGGCTGACGTGAACATTTTTAATTTTTTTTAATTTTTTAAAAGTATTTTTTTAACTATTTTTACTTTTTTTCATTTTTTTTCTAGTTGCCTCAACAATTGTTGACGAGGGTCGACTCGCCTGCGGCTAGCGAGGCTGTGTGCACCACTTAGCATGAACATAAAATGATTAAAAATAATTATTCGCTCATCACAAATATTTATAAATCCCAATATAGATACAAAAGGTCCAATGGGAGCAAGAATTTCCAAGCTTTTTGATTTCGAAAAATCATTTTGTTGGTGGTCGGGTCTTTCTTTGATCTTACAAGATCATACAAGATCTTTTAATGAAATACTTTAGAATTTGATCCATTTTCTCGTTCAGCGAAGGGAACGAACCTTTCGATCTAATACAAGAAAACAATATGTCCAGTCATTATATCTATTCATTGAATAAGTGATGATTCAACGGTTCTTACTCATGGAATGGAATCAAAGAATTAGTAGATCTGTTTCGCCCAAAATTTGAATGGGTTGTAGAATCATATTGAATATTTGATGATACATTTTAATTTATTGATCATTACATATAATTAATTAAGATATTGTATAAAAGTATGATTTCTTCTATTCTTTTTTGAGAATTGAAAGATTTTTGATTGGGTGAGTTCAAAGTAAACAAACCATGGAAAAATCCAAGCGACTCTTTCTTAAATCCAAGCGATCTTGGAATATTTTATATACCCATAATTCTGAGCTTCATGTTACTCCTTTCACGAGACATGTCAGATTTGGGGCATCCATTTTTATTATGGTTTGAAATCAGAATATTCATCAATTCAAATTAGCATGTATAATACGTAGGTTCCCTTCTTAAGCTTTCATAATTTTTTATTAGTCGAAATAAAAAGTGAAATATTGTACATTGAATCGAATTCGATTTTTATGAGCAATTGTTTATTCGTACAGTAACAAGTAAAAGGGGTAGATAGTATTGAAAAAAAAAAGATTCCAACAAAAAAACATAGAATTGGAACAATCAATATTCGTGATGGAAAGATATTCCTTTTTTTAGTTATTTTTTACGATGGGTTTCATATTCATGTGTATATAAGCCTTCAAGCTTTCAGGGGGCACGTTCAAGACTAACTCAAACAATTATTCCACAGAAATCAGGTTCATTGATATTCCTAGTATAGTAGATGCTATCACACATACAATCAGACTCATATTGGAGTTGGTTGAATGTATTTACTGAAATAACTTAATCCTTTTTTGGTAAGACATGCATGTAAATATGCTACTGCCGTGAGTAAAGGAGCTAAAAATGTTTTAATTCTATTTGCTGTGATGTTTGGTTCCCCCGGTAAATATGTTGGTCTAGCAGAAACAATTAGAGGGTTTAAATTGATCCCCTACATTATTGGTTAATCGAGAATCAAAGTGGATTCATTGCTAAAGTTCATGGGGGTATCCGTATTTGGAGGAGTAGGTGAATGTACTCGTTATTATGGGCGCTTTATTTTATCTCCACTTATGAAAGGGCAGGCAAAGACATAAACAACCATAGATAATTATGAGATGTGATCCTTCCGAATGGGTTAAGATAATTCTTAGGTGGCAATGTTGCTTTATTACCTATTCCATTAGGAACATGAGTTTAATTAGTCGATTTATTACTGAACAAGGAAAAATATTATCTATACGGGTAAATAGATTAACCTTAAAACAACAAATTTGTTTCCTAGTTCTTTAAAAATGGGTTCAAAAATCGAGTTGTGATCTAGGATCATAGATCGGGGTTAATAATTATCAAATAATTGATAAAATAATTAATAAAATGGATCAAAACTCGTATCAATCAATCGAATTTGCTGAAAGAATTAAAAAAAATTGATTGGAATCAAATAAATAAGTAAAAAAGTTCCTACATGGTCATACAAATTAATCAATGATTTCTCAATCTTTCTGACTTGCTCCTACGGAACCAAGGTAAAAAAGATTAATCAAAGATGCCGAAAAAAAGCTATGTTGCTAAGATTAATCTAGATAAATCCATCCTTGTTTACCAACCACACATTGTCTAAACAAATCCAGTGGAAGTCATCATTTCGAGCCTGATTATCCCTAAAACCAATGCGAACTTTAAAAAAATTCAGATTAAAAAAAATAAAAAAGGAATAAATTCAATCTCGATGATTAAAATGAAATAATAATAGATTATTATTTTGGGTATGCCGCTATGGTGAAATCGGTAGACATGTTGCTCTTAAGAAGCAGGTCCGAGTCAAATAGCAATGATTCGAAGCACTTCTTTTTATTTTTACACTATTTCGGAAACCCAAGGGCTCAATCGTATGGATATGTAAAATACAGGATTTCCAATCCTAGCAGGAAAGGGATCCATTCTTCAGATAAGCATAAGTCCGATAACCAATCCGAGTTCATCTTATTATTATATTATTACATAGATGAATTCATTAATCATCCCATTACTGATTATCCCATCTTTTTCTTTTTTAGTTTCACTCAATTTATATATTTCTCTTAATCCAAATACCGCCCGACTCTTTGGTATTAAGAATGTTGGTTTTAAGAATGAGTGAACTACTCCATTGATGGGTGTCGCAATGGCTCTATTTGCAGTATTCCTATCTATTATTTTAGAAATTTACTCCTGCGGGAATGAATTGGAAGATTCAAAATAAAAAATAGTGGTATTTGCTAGCAACAACATAATGGAGGTAGTTAAAAGACCTGAAGTAGCAAAGCCTTGGGTAAAAAACGTACTTGGCACGCTTGTACGCATGCTTCCAAAGCTACTCGATTCGCTACGGCACCCGGTGCATTTCCCAAGGGTGTCCATTTTTGATATAATCAACATGCTATTTTTTATTTATTTTTTATTAAATAAAGGGATATGCGTTAGAAAAATATTTCTAAATCCCAATATACCCAATGCCAGATAGCTGCCAAGAAGCACAAGCCAGAAATCCTCTGTTTTTGATTATCTAATAAATCGCTTAATGAAATGTTATCAGTTCTAGTACATAGACTAAATAATACAATGCAAGCAAAATCTTCTCCTTTGAGAATAATCCAAAATGGAAAGTGTTCAATTGGAACTATAACTTCCCCACCCGGACCTACCCCCAACCGGAATCCTTAGATTTTCGGGGTATTGGATTCTCTTCAAACTGGACTTATTGCTATATTGATTCGATGATCCCATATGAGATACAGAGGAATAGGTTTTTTTTTTTTTGAAAGATTATTTTTATCTACCGGGAAGGTTTGAGGTCTTCCTCCACTAGCAGGTTAAGACAAGAATAGATTATTATGTAGAAAGATAAAGAAGAATAAGTCTCATTTATTTAATGATCCATTCCTTGCACTTATTATTGTTCTATGTTTGTATTTGTCGGTATTTTTTTTATTTAATTCAATCTTAATGTAAATTAAATGAACCACAACTATGTAATCCTATTCCTAATAGATTGATGTCTACATCAACCATGGCCACGCCACTTAGACGTCAAAGATTTTTGCACTAAATTGACCGGACGGATTGAATGGGTACTAATACAAAATGTTCAATACTAAATTAGTCTAAATTTAGGAATGAGTTGGTATCGATGCAATAGATTTATGACATTTTTAGTACTTTTTCCAAAATTAGACAATTACAAAGAAAAAGAAGGATGCGAATTACTAGAAAGAGTACGGGGAATTTCGAACTTTATAAATCGGGTTATAAAATTTAACCACTTCGAAAAATAATAAATTCTTTGCTTTAACCTCTCCCGGAGTATAATGGTTGCCTGCCATAGAAGCAAAGGGCATGCAGACTTAGTCCGTTTAGTAGCAATTGGAGGTTTTATGAAGAAATTAGTTAAAAACAACGTAGAGGAGAGCCATTACAAATGTTATAAAAGACTGACTCATGACAAAGTATTTAACGTCTTTCTGAAAAAATTCAGAGACCGGGCAGATGTTTTTCGATACAGCATGTTTCTTCACTGAAAAGGACGAGAAGATTTCCGAACTACTTTTTATGGTGAGGCTCGCGTGTAAATGATGCAAATTAATTATTTACAAATTGTCAATTTCGGGTTTTGTCAAGTCGAAAATTACAAGAATTAGACTGAGCTCATGTCAAAAGATCCATAATAGTAATGACATCCGTCCATGAATCTACTCAGGGAAAAAAAACCACTCTTAGAGTAAATGCATCGGATACTCTATTGCCAAGCCATGGTGAGGCTCGACCTCGCCAGAACCGACGCGGTGTGTTTGACCTCGACGACCCCTCGCCCAGCGACAGCGAGGCTCGCCCTCGCTAGTGGTCGTTGGGAGCGAGCACACCCGAGGCCGACTAGCTCGACCTCGTCGGCCCTCTTTTTTGGTTGGTTGTACAAGCTGAATTGACATAAATGCAAAAAAAAAAAAAAATTAGGACTGAACTGACACAATTGCAAATTCTTCATGTGTTTGGTGAAAATTGCATAATAAGTTTTTACTTTTCCTTTTTGTTCGGTAAATTGCATAATCAGTTGAGGGGCAGTTTCTTCAATTTTTTTTTGTGTAGAGAGTGTAAATGACCATCTTTGCTTCATCTTAGGGGTAAAACAGAGTGATTTTCGGGTCGATAATTGATTAATTGGCAGCGGACAAACAGTTACATGGCTTACGGCTGAAGCCTAATAATGCAAACGGCCCATTGAATAAATTTTGCGAAAATCTTAGGACGGTGATCTAGGATCTATCTGGATTGATTTTTGTGACTTTTTCTAAATTTATTACTCTCAAAAGTTTTGAAATATTCAATTGTCAAAACGTAAATTCACATATAATTTTCTCATAAGTTTCTGAAATTTGAGAAACTTTGCACATTACTTGTTAATCAGGGATACTCAGCTAGCAAGCTGGTTGTTGATAAGCACTATGCCAAACACAGGCCATTTGACTAAGTTCCAAATTACGAGAACTCATCGCAGGTGCGAGACGCTACTATAGGACCCTACCTAAGCGGTAGACATCTGAAGATGATACAGAGTCTACCTTATCCACCATCATCTGCCTAAATTGTGGGAAGATATTTTTTTCTTCCCTTTCTTTCAGGGAATATCATCAAATTTTACGTACTATAATTCAGATGAAGAAGTTTTAGGAATTATTCAGGTCCTAAGTTTCTGAATTTTTATTTTTGGAAGGAAAGTAGAATAGTGCTTTTCACTTGTTGCCTTATTGGCGCACTTATTTCCACAGCAAAAGATGCAATGGCCTTCGACAAAGAAACAAAATGTTGTGGCCACAACAATTTTTCTGGTTGGACGAAATGGCCTACTTTCTAATTATCCGAGGAGGGCCCTACCCCCCCAAAAAAACAAAAAAATCTGAGGACGAGGCCCACCATTTATACAAAAATACATTTTGTGGGCCCCAACTAGTTTTTCAGTCTCCATGAGGCCTATTATTCAAAAAAAACCTTCAACTTCACAATTATATTCAAAACTTTTTTGTCTGGTAAATAACCTCAAACTTTTATATTTATCCCAATTCTACCTTAAACTTTTACTTTTGTCCCAATTCTACCAACCCGATACCAAAAAAATCTCAATTTTAGCATATGCCCTAATTATATCTAAAACTCTTTTGTTACTTTTACCCAATTCTATCCCCGTTAGTTTATTCTACGTAGCATTTTCACGTTGTTAATGAATTAAAACTTAGCAAAACTGACATGAAAAAAATCCCTAAACTTCTCTTCTATTGTTTGCTTCCTTTAAATAATACCGAGATATACACAATCATTCAAAATGACACATTTCATATTTTCTTCAGCACTTAGCAGTCCCCAAAAATAGCTAAACGTGGGATATGGACTAACATCTAAAATCTTGTCGTCTTTAAAACCTAATGTTTCTAAATTTCAAAGATTTACTAGTAAGTTCGGCAAGAAAACTTGAGTTACGTAAGATTAACTAAGTATAATTATGGACGGAAGGTTGACGGTGATAGAATTGGTACAAAAGTAAAATTTGAGAGCTTTTTTTGCTATTAAACTAGTAAAATTGAGATAAAAATAAAATTTGATTTTTTTATGAGACAAAAATTTTTTTGGATATAATCGAGACAAATGTTAAAATTGAGGGTTTTTTTTTTTGGTATTTAAATCGGTATAATTGGGATCAAAGTAAAAATTGAGAGATTTTTATGAGATAAAAAAATTTGGATATAATTATCATAAATGCTAAAATTTGAGATTTTTTTGGGTTCTACGACTTTTTCAAAAAATAAAAATGAAGAACCTTGAAATCTACGCAGGGAATTTGGAGTTCCGCGGCTAAGAACGAACAGTTGGCCTAGCACAAAATATATAAAAATAATAAAAATAAAAATCAATCTTGAACTACGCACAAACCAAGCAAAGATTAGAAAAATTCTATGTCTACTTCTAATCCTCCATCACGTAATAATTACTCGATGTTCCATGGTCCGAGACTGCTCCAAATTTTTGACCGGATCGATCCACGGATAGACACGTCCAATGCCCTAAGCATCTCGATCAATTTACTCGCAATTTTGTCTCCCTTGTTTGGCGTAAATTCATCAGGACATCAAAAGACGTACTCTATACATATAAGATGCATGTGACACGGGCCAAGGTTTTCGTGCCCCAACCGATCGTGCAGATGGCCAAGAGACGCTTCAAGACCTGCTTTGTCTTGGATCCCCTAGGGTTTTCTACATAATTCTATAATGTTCCAGAATGTTCCTAGGAACGGGGCGAATCGATAATTTTTCATACGCTCTAGAACATTCTATTTAATGTCGGTGGTTGGAAAGATAGGAGATGTGATTCTAGCCATCTGATCTAAACTAGATCAACGGTTGTAATTCGAGGCTCCCTCCTATATAAAGAGAGTCCTCTAAGTCATTTGATCATCCACAAATAAACTATCAAAATCATTCCTCTGCTTTCTCTCTCTACGAAGATCCTTAGAATAAAGAAGACAAAAGGCTTAGCTTGAGTGTTAACACCTAAATTTTGATAATTTATTTTACATAAAAAATTAGAAATTAATTTTAGTTCATACAAAAAATAATCATATTATTTTTCATATTTATTTTTAGCATCATATTGCATTGCATTTACATTTAATCAAATCGGCAGGGGAAAATGAATTGAAATCGACGAGCGACGAACCAAAGCTCAAAAAAGCATAATTCAGCTAGCTACGGGGGTAATTAAAAAAATCAAGGTTTATTTCATTTTCAATTTGGAAAAAAGCTTTTTAATTAAAAAATGTCCATTAATTAAGAAAAAAAGGCTTTATAAATAGAAAAGTTTCTCTCCAGATCAATTTGCGATTATCCAAAATTGATGGATAATTTTTAAATAATGAAAATAACATAAAACCCAAACCCATTATTATAAATAGATGCCTTAGGTTTAGATCCCCGGGGGTTTAGATCAAAGGGAGTCCACAGAAAATTCATACACGGCATTCATTCAGAAATACGGCAGAATAATTGAGAGAGAAGTCTCTAGATCTTGTCGCATGGTCTCGAAGTTTGTTCTTTTCGCAGGTTTGAGAGAAGTCTCTGGATCTTGTCGCATGGTCTCGAAGTTCGTTTTTTTTGCAGGTTCCCAAGTTGGCATAACAGGACATAACCACAGGGATTCACGCCACATGTAGGTCTCTTGGTTTACATCCATAGACCAAGAATCATCGAAAGGGAGAAGAGGGCAACGTTCATCAGAATCAAAAGTTTTCGAGCCACCAGGGAACGTCTCTGAAAAACGATCTCGAGGTGCTGTTCTGATCACCAATTGCGAGTACTCATTGGCCAGGAATCATTGCTGCCTTGGCCAGGAATCATTGCTGCCTTTGATCTGAGCACCCATTGCCATCCCGACGATTGATTGAGCCATACATTGCGAGTACCTTTGCTTGAGCCAACAGCCATCAGACTGGACATCCACCATGGGCACTTAATCTCGAGCATCACCGCCGTTGTGAGGAGTCCAGCCACAAACCATGTGCGCCGAGATGATCATGCTGTTCTAAGTTTCACACTTTGAAGGTGATCCGTTCCTATACTCCGAGCCTGATGTAGATGATGTTGTTTCCGGGTCTAGTAATGCGTTTGTCTTTGCAGAGCTCCCGTGCTGTCCTGTCTATGTCCTGTGCATATCCCTCATTATTGGCGATAATAATCTCTCGAGCAATGCACGTATGCCTCTTTTGATCACCCTCTCACACTTGTGCCGTGCGGGAAACTTATCATGCAAATCCATGGGTGTTTGAGAACACACGGAAGATTGTATTTTTCTCATCATCAATTCTTCAACGTCGGTCCCAACCAACTCATCATACAAGATCCGGATTTGTGTTAGTCTTCGGTCAAAGAGGTTGATCTTATCTCTTGCTTATGAGGATTGCTCGGTCAAATTAAAGGATCCAGAAACATTTCTCCATGATTTCCTTTAGGGGATCCATTAGTCCGACCGAACCCCTTTGCCTCCGCTGATCCAGAAGTCCAACTAACCCTAGAGTATGAAGAGTTCAACCGCAAGTACCGACCGAACCCCTTTGCCTCCGCTGATCCAGAAGTCCAACTAACCCTAGAGTATGAAGAGTTCAACCGCAAGTACCTATCCAAGCCAGTTCAAATTTAACGCTTGGTCGTCAAGTTTCGGGGAAATTCAAATTGGAAAGGTGACCTTAGGTCAATTTTCTGATTATCGAACATTTGAGATCCTCTGAAAATCCATTTGAATTTTGAATGCAAGTTCACGGAAGTTCAAACGAGGAAAATAAATTTTGCAATCAAGTTATTTTCCTAATTTAAAACTCGATATATTTGATTGATTGAAATTGTATATTCTGAAAATTGTCTCAAGAGATTAGAATGTTCACTTGCCTAATTTGGAATATTGCACGTCAATAATTAAATCTTAGATTTAGTCAATCTGACCTATCGCCACTTATATGAGTATCGCTTTCGCATGCTTGACGTGTTTATTATATCTCTCGACTCCTATTGGTGGATCTTGAGACCGCCGAGAGATTATCGTTGTTTTGCTTGCTGGGATGGTTGCGTGCTCGTGCCCTGAAGGAGCGCGGGGCGTAACACCTCTGGTAACTCCTGTTCCCCAGCAATCTAGCACCAAGCAGGGATAACTCCCTATGGTATCTCGTGGGGCTTCAGCGGCTCAATCTGCTCGTCCCCCACCTTCTTAAACCATGCCTCGAACCTATGAGGCTTCCAATCCGGGCTACCCTCGTCAACCCATATAACCGTGCATTTCCTCACATAAATGTTCCCCCGACAATCCGGGAACTCATCAAAATACGCCGTCATCTCCTTGGGGTCCCTAAAACGTATAAGCTACATATCTAAGGCCTATGATCTGTAAAAATAAGGGTCTCCAAAGGGGTGAGATACTCATCTCAGTAAAAGAGCCCTAACCCTAGGTTAGGTCGACCGTTCACTTAGGTAGTCGTACACCCCAATAATTTCACTCACAGGCATATCAAGCACAAATTAATAAAACAACAACATACAGATGACAGGCATGCCACTATGACAACATGTCACACTCAGATGTTAATGCACAATTCATCTTGCCATCTCACCACAACCACCTCTTCCTGCCTGCCTCAATCTCCAGCCCGCGATTAGATCGCATCAGGCTCGGTCCGCGTAAACGCATCAGACCGTCATCGGCAACCCGCGTAAATGCATCAGGTTCCGATGAATCTCCAGGCCAATATCATCATCTCATACCTCCGTCCCGCGAATAGTCGCATTAGGACCGTAACCATCTCAACCCCGCGATTTCATCGCATCAGGGCGCCACACAACATCAACTCCACCCCGCGATCTTATCGCATCAGAGTATCCACCTCTCGGCCCGCGTCTCATATGCCTTAGGACCTCGCCATGTCATGCTCATGCCATGTTTTTCAATTAGTTTCCATACATGACAATATGTGCAATTCAGGCACAATTCAAAAAACTCATGGCATACAAAGCAATCAAGTGACACACACACACATGGTGGATAATTCAAGTATAAACAATAACATACATAACCCTTTTATCATCACTTAGGACATACCGATAGTTACCCTTTGGAAAATCCTCACAAATCAATCCAATCAATCCTCGACTCACCCAATTGAGTCCAATCTTCCTATCCTAAGTTTAGGATTTTCTTACCTTGCGTTTGATAACACCAAAATACTCTTCTTGAGTCCTCAAGATTTGGCCCCCTATGATCCAATATCGAACTCAATGCGCAACCTAATAAAATCCAACCAATTCCATCAATTTCCAAGTCCAATTCAACCATCCATGTACCATAAACTTCCATAGCATAATTCTCATCATCTTAACATGTCTTAATCATCAATTTGAGACTTAATATCACTAGCCATCAGCCCTCCAAGGTTTGGCCATGCATAGAACCGAACCGGTTCCTCTCGGTTCTGTGCAATCCCAACTTGTCCAGCCCTAATTCAACTCTAAATCCATCATTTAACCATCATCCTACATCTTAACATGTCTATCTAAGGGTTTGTGTGGCTCACCGTGAGCTTGAGATCGATTGGTTGCCGAAAACATGTTGAAAGTCGTTGGATCGTCCAAGGTCAAAATCCGGCAGTTTCTATCCATAGTTCATAAGACCATTTCGAGATCAAAATTTCTTCAAATCACTCTCAAATTTTTACAACAGATTCATATACATGTCTACTAGACCTTCATAAAATTTGACCTCAAAACTCCAACATTTCGACTTCCAAAAGGGTTAGAAACCGGACCTACCTCAGGTTGAGTCTGTTTCTGTCGGCTTTCGGGAGAATCCTTGGCCGAAGCTCCTCGGTGGTCCAAATGCCTCGCTTCTACTTTGAGGAGGTCGGCAAGACGTAGATCTAGGTCAGTGTGGTCAGCCGACGGTTAGATGGTGGTCAGAGGTAGGTGTCGGGAAGGCCGAACAAAGCGGCTGGGGCTGGTCGGCGATCGACAGAAGGCAAGAGGAAGAAGATGAAGATTTTCGGTGATTCTTGGGTGTATGACCGACCAAATGAGTGAGGAGAGAGAGTGAGAAGACTATATTCAAGCTCTTGGTCAATGCTTTGAATGGTAGGTTTGTAATAGTAGACTTGACTACTCTTTACACTATCCACTGACACTTGTTCTTAATGTCAATTATGCATGATCCAATGGCCCTCATTTATCCTCTTTTCCGGCAGCTATGGGAAAGGTTTAATGTCCAAAATGCCCTTCTTCAATTGCATGGGCAAGGCTTAAGCTTGAGAGGCAAAAGAGTAATTTTACCCTCGACGTTCATAACGTCGTTTTTCTCTCTCCAGAACTCTTCGATAGGGCGACGGCCAATCCAAATAACGTTGGAATCCTTGATTCTTCATTTCAAATTTTTGAAGACTCGTTTCTGTTGGTTTTCTCTATCAGATGTGGTTCCAGCCTATCCTAAACCAACGGACGGCTTTTGCAGACATTACGCGTATCGACCCCGTGATTCATATCACGTTTAGGGCTCGTCAATTCATGGCGACTTTGGTTGTCATGTATTGTGAGGGTTTATCACTAGTCCCTATGGTCTCGATCGTCACGGTCCGATTTAGGAAAATTTTGTAAATCATACGTTGGTTAAGCAGCATCACCCGCGCTCCAATCGTATGACACTTGCAAGGCAATCCTTAATCATTCTTAGATTGGCCTCTTGGTGGTTCTAAATATCCCCTCGACAATCCTTATGGTCAAAGCGTCATTTCCTATCCGAGTCGCCTAGGTCCACGTACCTTGTCTTGCGTTAGCCTTTCCCTTTTGGTCAGCCTACTTAAATTGATCAGATTTGAGCAAAATATGACTAAAACACATCGCTTGATATATATAAACTTTTCATTAATGAGTTTGAAATTGACTGAAAATTAGAATGTCACAACTCTTCCCCTGTTACAAAAATTTCATCCCCGAAATTTACAATACACTTAATTACTCGAACAAATGGGGGTGTCGTCGCTTCATCGTTTCTTCATTCTCCCATGTGGTACCTTTCGTTTCATGGTGCTCCCATACTACCTTGACCAATGGAATCTTCTTATTCATGAGGATTTGCTCCTTCCGGTCCTCGATCTTTATTGGCTTCTCCGCGTACGACACTCTGTCATCCACTTCTATGGCTTTGTAATCCAGCACATGTATCGGATCTGATTCATACTTTCGTAGCATCAACACATGGAACACATTATGCACCTGGGATAGATTAGGCGGCAGGGCAAGCCTGTAGGTTAAGGTTCCAATCCGTTCTAGTATCTCAAATGGGCCTACATATCTTGGACTCAGCTTCCCATTCTTTTCGAATCGCGATAATCCCCTCATCGGCGACACCTTGAGGAAGATGTGATCGCCCACTTGAAATTCCAAGGGGTTGCGCCGCTTATCTGCATAGCTCTTCTGACGACTCTGTGTCGTCCTCAGTCTATATCGAATTATCTTCACTGCTTCCACCGATTGCTCTACGAACTCTGGGCCTGTGATACTTCTTTCTCCTACCTCATCCCAGCAAATCGGGGTTCTGCAGGCTCGTCTATAGAGTGCTTCAAATGGTGCCATCTAGATACTTTGCTGGTAGCTATTATTGTAGGCGAATTCTATCAAATGTAGCTGTTCTTCCCATCCACCTTTAAAATCAATGACACATGCTCGCAGCATATCCTCGAGCGTCTGTATTGTCCTCTCCAACTGTTCGTCCGTTTGTGGATGGTATGCTGTACTAAACTGCAATTGAGTTCCCATGACTTCTTGCAGACTTTTCCAGAAGTTTGCCGTGAACTTAGGATCTCTGTCCGAAGTGATCGTCACTGGCACTCCGTGCAACCTCACTATCTGCCTCATGTACAGCTCTGCATATCTATCCATAGCGAAGTCCTTTCGCACAGGAATGAAGTGAGCGGACTTGGTCAATCTGTCCACGACTACCCAAATAGAGTCGCAACCTCTCTGGCTTCTTGGGAGTCCCATCACAAAATCCATGGTTATATGCTCCCATTTCCATTCCGGAATCTCCAGTGGCTGCAACAGTCCTCTAGGCTTACAGTGCTACGCTTTCACTTGCTGGCATGTCAAATATTTAGCCACGTATTTTGCTACGTCCACCTTCATTCCGTTCCACCAATAATGCTGTTGCAAATTCTGGTACATCTTTGTACTCCCAGGGTGGACACTATATTTTGGATGTTCACGTGCCCTGAATCCGTCGAGCACGCGAACATCCCTGTAAGCAAACCACACATCTCTCGTGGTCCCAAGATCCACGAACAAGCCGAGAGATAATATACTTATGTACATCAAGCATGCGGAAGCGGTACTCAAATAAATCCCCGTACAAATATAAGTTAAGTGGGACCTGGATAGCATAAAAACTGTCATACATCATAACATATGGTTCGTACAGATGTCGGCTACTACAATTTGCTAACAAACTAGGCAACAGGGTAGTACATAAAAAGAGTCCCTCATGACATCCAAAAGGACAGAGTCGGGTCACCTCCAAAAAGCTCAGATCAATGAATTGGAACCCTAAGATGAACTGCTGAAATCCTCGGTATCCTCGGCATCCTCCGTCGGCTCGTACTTGAAGAAAGTCTCTGACGGAACCTCGATAGAATCCTCCATGGTCGCCTCATGAGATGGCTCCGCAAGATCCTTCTCGGTCGCTTCTAGGACAATGACCTCGTCCTCCTCCATAGTGAAGTCCAGTATTAGGGTCTTCTCTAGCCTGTTTCTAGAACCAACTACGGACCCCTCTGGTAACTTCTGTTCCCCAGCAGTCTGGCACCTAGTAGGGATAACTCCTTGGGGTATCTCATGGGGCTTCAGCGGCTCAATCTGCTCGTCCCCCACCTTCTTAAACCATGCCTCGACCTTATGAGGCTTCCAGTCTGGGCTACCCTTGTTAACCCATACAACCATGCATTTCCTCACATAAATGTTCCTCTGACTATCTGGGAACTCATTAGAATACGCCGTCATCTCCTAGGGGTCCCCAAAACGTATAGGCCACATATCTAAGGCCTAGGATCTGTAAAAATAAGGGTCCCCGAAGGGGTGAGATACTCATCTTAGTAAAAGAGTCTTAACCCTAGGTTAGGTCGACCGTCCACTCAGGTAGTCGTACACCCCAATAATTCCACTCACAAGCATATCAAGCACAAATTAATAAAACAACAACATACAAATGACAGGCATGCCACTATGACAACATGTCACACTCAGATGTTAATGCACAATTCATCCTACCATCTCACCACAACCACCTCTACCTTCCTGGCTCAATCTCTAGCCCGCAATTAGATCTCATCAGACTCGGTCCGCATAAACACATCAGACCGTCATCAGCAACTAGCGTAAATGCATCATGTTCCGATGAATCTCCAAGCCAATATCATCATCTCATACCTCCGTCCCGCGAATAGTTCACATCAGGATCGTGGCCATCTCAATCCCGCGATTTCATCGCATCAGGGCGCCACACAACATCAACTCCACCACGCGATCTCATCACATCAGGGTATCCACCTCCCGCCTCGTGTCTCATACGCCTCAGGGCCTCACCATGTCATGCTTATGCCATGTTTTTCAATTAGTTTCCATACATGACAACATGTGCAATTCAGGCACAATTCAAAGAACTCATGGCATGCAAGGCAATCAAGTGACACACACACATGGCGGATAATTGAAGTATAAACAATAACATACATAACCCTTCTATCATCACTTAGGACATACCGATAGTTACCCTTTGGAAAATCCTCATAAATCAATCCAATCAATCCTCGACTCACCCAATTGAGTCCAATCTTCCTATCCTAAGTTTAGGATTCCCTTACCTTGCGTTTGATAACACCAAAATACTCTTCTTGAGTTCTCAAGGTTCGGCCCCCTATGGTCCAATATCGAACTCAATGCATAACCTAATAAAATCCAACCAATTCCATCAATTTTCAAGTCCAATTCAACCATCCATGTACCGTAAACTTCCATAGCATAATTCTCATCATCTTAACATGTCTTAATCATCAATTTGAGACTTAATATCACTAGCCATCAGCCCTCCAAGGTTCGGCCATGCCTAGAACCGAACCGGTTCCTCTCGGTTCTGTGCAATCCCAACTTGTTTAGCCCTAATTCAACTCTAAATCCATCATTTATCATCATACTACCTCTTAACATGTCTATCTAAGGGTTTGTGAGGCTCACCGTGAGTTTGAGGTCGATTGGTTGCCGAAAACCCGTTGAAAGTCGCCGGATTGTCCAAGGTCAGAATCCGGTAGTTTCTGTTCATAGTTCACAAGATCATTTTGAGGTCAAAACTTCTTCAAATCTCTCTCAACTTTTTACCACAGATTCATATACATGTCTACTAGACCTCCATAAAATTTGATCTCAAAACTTCAATATTTCGGCCTCCAAAAGGGTTAAAAACCTGACCTACCTCAGGTTGAGTCTGTTTCTGTCGGCTTTCGGGAGAATCCTTGGCCGGAGCTCCTCGATGGTCCAAAAGCCTTGCGTCCACTTCGAGGAGGTCGGTAAGATGTAGATCTAGGTCAGTGTGGTCGGCCAATAGTTAGACGGTGGCCGGAGGTGGGTGTCAGAATGGCCGAACAAAGCGGTTGGGGCTGGTCGGCGATCAGCAGAAGGCAAGAGGAAGAAGATGAAGATTTTCGGTGGTTCTTGGGTGTATGGTCGGCCAAATGAGTGAGGAGAGAGAGTGAGAAGACTATATTCAAGCTCTTGGTCAATGCTTTGAATGGTAGGTTTGTAATAGTAGACTTGACTACTCTTTACACCATCCATTGACACTTGTCCTCAATATCAATCATGCATGATCCAATGGCCCTCATTTATCCTCTTTTTCGGCAGCTATGGGCAGGGTTTAATGTCCAAAATATCCTTCTCCAATTGCATGGGCAAGGCTTAAGCTTGAGGTGTAAAGAGGTAATTTTACCCCCGACATTCAGAACGTTATTTTTCTCGCTCCAGAACTCTTCGATAGGGTGACGACCAATTCGAATAACGTTGAAATTCTTGATTCTCCATTTTAAATTTTTCAAGACTCGTTTCTGATGGTTTTCTCTATCAGACGTGGTTCCAGCCTATCCCGAACTGACGGACGACTTTTGCAGACATTACGCGTATCGACCCCGTGATTCATATCCCGTTTAGGGCTCGTCAATTCATGGCGGCTTTGGTTGTCATGTAATTGTGAGGGTTTATCACTAGTCCATATGGTCTCAATTATCACAGTCCGATTTAGGAAAAATTTACAAATCATACGTTGGTTAAGCGGCATCACCCACGCTCCAATTGTACGATACTCACAAGGCAATCCTTAATCATTTTTAGATCGGCCTCTTGGTGGTTCTAAATATCCTTCGAGAATCTTTATGGTCGAAGCACCATTTCCTATCCGTGTCGCTTAGGTCCACGTACTTTACCTCACGTTAGCCTTTTCCTTTTGGTCAGCTTACTCAAATTGATCAGATTTGAGCGAAATATGATTGAAACACATTGCTTGATATATATAAACTTCTCATTAATGAGTTTGAAATTGACTAGAAATCAGAATGTCACATCATGCATATCTTATCCTCATTTTTGCATTATCTATTGCATATCGTGCGTACCATATTTTCAAGCACCACCTCATATGTTCCAGATTTTCAAAATATCCTTGCATATCCTTAAGTTATATTTTTGCATCATCTCACGTCACTTGAATATCAAGTTTTCGAATTTCACTCATCTTCTTGCCATATTTTTCAAAAATTTGCATTATACATAAATTGCCATGTCGTGTTTCCCATATCTCATATCATATCTTTGCATATATTTCATGCAGATTTCATGTAATTGCATATATTTGCATATCATTTTTTTTTCTCAAATATCACCAATATTATCCACCATTTTTTTTCTTGAAAATTGCATTCATCATATTTTTCCAAAAATTACATAGGCTCACTCACCCATTATTTTCGAAAATCGTGCATTGCATATCATATTTTACTATGCCGCATGTTCATGTCATTGACATATCTTGTTAGTTTGAATTTTTTGTCTTGCATGCCATGTAAATATCACATCATTTACGTTTTTTTAAATTCGATTAGTTAACTTTTGTACGTAGTGCAATTCAACCTTGAATTTCCAAACTTTGCATACCATCACATATCATCCTGTTATTTAGATAGTTTCACGTCAGTGCATCTGCGTCGTTCATGCATTGAATTATAAACCCCAAATAAGGGAAACACATCACTTGAGCTTCAAATTGATTCAATCCAAGTCACCAATTTAGAACATCTCATATGGAATTAAGGTACCGAAAGGGCATTAGTTTTAATTAACTAATGTAATCAAGTCCCCGAATCTACAATCTCTGGTTTGTAGAAATAAAATAGTTCTCCCGCTATTTTACTTAGGTTTCTAATCAACCTACCAAAAATGATTAGTGGCGACTCCAAATCCTAAATCATTCTAATTAATCAAAGTTGCGATTTGATAGGGCTTGGGAGAGTCTGTATTAGGTTAGTCATTAAAATTAACCTGATAATCCATTAACCTAAAATTGACTTAATTTTAGATCGCAACAGTTTGGCAGGGAATCATTTTAATCTTTCGAAAAATTGAGACTTAATTGATTCACTTTTAATTTTTCGAAAAATTAAAAACTTTAGTGGACTTAGGCCTAATGAAGAATTCCGTGGATGTTTTGCTTTTGGCGATTTTTGGTTGAATCTCACAATTTAAGGTGTTAAATATTTTTGCAGACTTGGAGTGATAAGGGATAGAATGTTTTGCTAACCCTTTTTTGCAGATTGGAGTATGAATGTATGTTTAAGAGGTTATAATGAAGCGTTGTTTTGATATAAACTCTCGTGCATGCCTTTATTGCTTCGTATTTACACATAGCACACACAACCCGCCATTTGATCTGAATGGCTAGGTTTAGGATGGTATTTGATTAGGGACACTCTAGCCATCACCATCTGGCTTGAGTCTCTCTCTTCAAGTTTCGAACTCTTTCAAATTGGTGCCATGATTCATCACCCTTGCCATTCGCCACGTGGTACAGGTTGATACTTGGTTGAGTCAGATGTCTACGGGGATCCTGATTCTATCGCAAACCAAAGTAATTTGATCTGGATATCCTTGAGACTCCACCTTTGTCAAGCCTTACTAGATAGAAATCGAACTTCATGTCACATTTTATGCGCATGTCTATGTGTTTGTTTACTTCAGACATTCAAAGGCGGTGCCCTCTTTAACCCTTTTTCTCCTTCTTTATATTTTTGGGTCGGTCCATGAAATTTTTTAGGCGAGTCATAGCTTGAGTTAGTTAGAGCGCTTGTTTGCAAGTTTTATTCATTGTTTCAATAGGATGATAATCTGAATGCTACTGTTTATGGGTGAACATTTTGCATGGTTTGATTTTTTGGAGTATCCTTTGGACATTTTTGGATTCTAGTGTCTGCATGGAAAATGTTCATAACATGTTAAGCTATCAACTATAAAATTTTGAGAATGATCCATGGTGTTTTCCATTTATTGATGATTTTTTCATTAAGAATAAGTAAGTTAAAATTTTGGCAATTTCCTGGCGCTTAGTTTATCTTGTGGTGTACTACTCTTAAATGACCTCCTTTACTGAACCATGAAAAATAAATTTGTAGGTTGATTTCTCAATTAGTAGCCTAAAAAATTCAGATTTTAATTCACACTTTTAAGGAGGTCCTTCATTCATTTAACAAAAACCGGATGAAACAGTTTTCTGGATAAAAAGTTCCCAAAAATACAATAAATTGTATTGATTGGCCCATTTCCGACCTCAAGTCCGAACACAAAAGTTGTTCATCATTGTGTTTCGTATCAGCTCGTAAAATTTGGGGATTGTTCAATCAATGTGCGAATTAAGATGAATTTTATCGTGACGGCCGACAAAACTGAAAACTGCCTGATTCAGTTTTTGCTCATTCTTGCTTTGTTCATTGAGTCTAGAAAGTTGTCATGGACGGGCTCACTATCCTCGGTTATTATGCGAATTTTTATCTGATTTTCCTTCAAGGTATTTTGCATCCTCACATGTTTAGGGATGGGATACTTTCACTGCCTCAATTTTATTCTCATAGTGTCACTTGGAACACATGGGACGAATGGCCCCCACCGAAAGCTAGCAGAGTTCATCAGCTAGGAAGTGGGCAAAGTCCTGAATCAGTTTTTTTTTTTTTTATGATTCTTCAATCCCCTGTGTAGAATTTTTCTAGCTTTCGTTAGGATTTTCAATTCATGTTGCGCTAGGCTTTCATTTTAATTCATGTCGCACTTTAGGGTTTTATTTCATTCGATGTTGTATTTTCATTATATCAATAAAATTACAGATGTTTTTCATTAAATTTTAGAATCTTGACGAAGTATCCCAAACCAACCTGATGACGATAGCCAACGTTTCGAACAATTTGTCATCCATGGTAAACACTAAGGGTTGAGCTTCTCAAGAATTTTCGTCTCCAAGGTTTTCAAAAACAAAAGGTTCTTCAAAGAAAGTTTTCAAAAAAGGCTGGCATCTAATTTAATTCTGGTTGTCCTACTGATCCATCTTCTAAATGTTTCAGAAATTCAGGGGGCAGGGGACAGATTTTCAACTCTAACCATGCATCAGCCCAATGAAACTTTAGGGCAATCCTTAACTAATCCCTTGATCAATTCATCCATTGCATTGCATCAGCCAAACACTATTCCATCAATCAGGCGAGGCCGATCCATGCCTCAACCTCGATCGATCTATTGACCCTGTCACGTCAGAAGATGGGACAAGACAAAAGTCGCTCGATTTTGAAAGGAGTATCTCTTGCCCTCGACCAATCATTTCTGAGAATGACCTTCTATTTTCCTTCTTGCAGGTACATGGTGGTTATTGAACAAGGGCAACCAAAACACATTTGGGGGCAAAGATCGGATTGAGCTAGTTCTCAACTCGAGGTGTAGATTCCCCGATTTCACATGTTCGGGAGAAACTCAGATTCTCTTATTCTTGAAAATTTTCTCTCATGCTTACATATTCTACTCTTCAAGCAAATTGATTTTCATAAAGCATGAGAAGTTGACTGAAATTTTGCATGCCTAAAAATGTTCACCCATTGCATGGTTTATGCATAATTGTTCTTCATGTTTGATTCATCAAAACTGAACAGGGAACATAAACTACATATGATGCATCGAATGTACAGAATGGGGCACGACAGAATGATGAAAGGCAATCCATTTCTACATATGTCCCATATTTTAACTCCTAGTGAGTTGAGTGGAATTGTTCCGCATTCTTCAGAGCGAAGGGTTTTCTCGCAAAAGGTACGATCACTGAAATGACAGAGGCATTCAGTTTTCTATTGTCACGCCCCGCACCTTAGGTCACGAGCGCACGACTCTCTTCAAGTAAACTCTCGAATCCCAGGATTCACTTATCAAGATATGCATAGTATAAAGAAGCATGCAGAAGCGATAACATACACTCCTCCGTACAATCATCAATGGGAACCTGGATAACGATAACATAATATATATATATATATATATATATAAGTGCAGGTGAGCTAGTCCTGCTGATAGTCGGGGGCATCGGGGCCTAATCAAAAGATGAACCATACTAAGTCCCCAAAAGAAAATTGACTGACGAGGCCATCAACAAAGACTACATAGTAAGTCAAGAAACCCCTAGGTCGAACTGCTGGAATCGTCCGTCTTCTCGGCATCCTCCTTAAGCTCGTAGTCCAAAAAAGTCTCAGAGCGTACATCTACAGTGTCCTCCATCATCTAGTCCTGCAGCTCGTCCTCTGAAGCGTCAATCTCTATCACCTCAACTGTATCCTCTAAGGTTGGGGTCCTCTCAGGCATGTTGCTCGAACCAGCAACGGACACCTCTACCTCTACAGAATCCTGAGTGGGATGACACCAACTAGGAATAACTCCACAAGGTACCTCTATGGACTTCAGCAGACCAGTAGTAACCTCGCCTACCCTACGGAACCAAGCCTCAAACCTTTGCGGTTTTCAGTCTTTACTACCCTTATCGATCCAGACCACTGTACACTTTCTAACATACACAGTACCCTGACTGTCCGGGAACTCATCAAAATACGCTTTCATTTCCTTTGGGTTGCCTAATCGAGTCGGCAGCATTCTCAAGGCTTAGGGTCTGAAAAATATGGTCCCATGACTAGATGAGATTGACATCTCAGTAAGATAAGTCCTAACCCTAGATCAGGCTGACAGTATACCCATATGAATGTAAACAATGATCAAGAACATGCATTTAACCATATAAGACACTCATCAGTCGTAAAATGCCCCACGGATGCGAGCGATTACCAATCACGCAGTTATGACATCATATCTTATCAATCAAGTCAGGCATAGAATACAAAGTCGAGTCACACATTCCACCCTTCCGAACTTTCTCATGATTCACGCCTGCGTTTAAAACGCCTCAGGCTTAGTCCGCGTCATTACGTCTCAGGCCATTAGATTGATAAACCCGCATAAACACATCAGGTTTTCAAATGTCATTCCAGGCTTGTGTCAACACATAATCAATCTCGTTCCACGTCTCAACACATCAGGGTACCACAAGTTCTCAAACATGCTAAAATTCACCTCAATTCAAGACTTCATGATCAAGTACAAGCTCATGTATTGAGCTAAATGTCTACGGCGTGCGAGACAATCAAATTTATCACTCAAATGTGGCAATCAACTCATGGCATTTCCATTTAGCAAGCATTTGAGCATTCATTAAATCACAATGACGAACATTGGACAACTACACAATAATTTCATGAAAATTCACCGAATCCACATCCAATTCATCCAGTCTAGGCATATTCGCCTAGCCAAGGTTTAGGGACTCCTTACCTTGTGCTTAATTCGATAAAATCTCCTTCCAAGCACTTCAAAGGTTCGGCCCCAAGCAATTCAAAACAAGGCAGCCTCGCACCTAAGAGAATTCGACTAATTTCATAAATTTTTCCCATCAAATCTTCGAACCACGGAGCATAAACCTCAATGACACATCAATCAACATTCTAGTATGTCTCTACAATGAATTTAGAGCTTGGCGACACCCCTAAACAGCCCCTAAGGTTCGGTTTGCATAGAACCGAAACGTGGCATTTTTGATTCTATTTAGTACCCAAATAATCAGCCCCTAAACTATCCTTAAACCTCAATTTATTAACTAAACTACTTGCTAACATATAGTTCCACATGTTAGAGAGCCTCATCAAAAATTTACAAGCAAGACAACACCGGATGGTCCACGAACAGGTTCGGCTCTCTTCGGTCTTCACCGGATCAGATTCTGCCCTTCAAACGCAACATCATTCCGGCATCAAAACTCCATCAAAATTAGCCAAATTTTTCACCACAGCTTAGTATACAAGTGCCCTAGATGTCTACAAAAATTGACCAAAAATATCAGGCAAATCGAAGTCCTATGGAGGTCAAACGACAACTTACCTCCAGTTGCGACGAAATCCATCGACTCTCGGGGAATCAGTTAGCCGGAGCTCCTCAGGTGACGAAATGCCATGATTCAACTTGGAGCTGATCGGCAAGAGGTAGGGCTTGATGTTGGTGGTTGGCTCAAGCAGCGGCAGTTGTTGGAGGTGGCGCTCAATGGCGGCGAAGGAGGCTGTCGGGTTTGGTCGGCGGTGGCGTTCACGGCTTGAAGAAGAAGAAGAAGATAAGAATGAAGATGGCTATGAAAGTGGGGGTGTTTAGTTGAATGGAGGAGCAAGAGGAGGTATACACCAAATAGCTTGGTCAAACATGGTAGAATGGTAGGTTAAAGGGTTAATAATTAACGCTAATCTACCATCTATTGACACTTGTCCACCTAGTAATCATTTAGATGATCTAATGGCCATAAATTCTTCCTATTTTCGACAGCCTTGGGGGTGTATCAATGACCAAAATACCATCCTTTATTTATGAATACAAGGCCAAGACTTGAGGGGTAAAATGGTAATTTCACTCTCGACGTTCGGAATGTCATTTTTCTAATTCGAATTTTCTTCGATGAGGCGACGTCCAATCCAAATGTAATGTTGGAATTCTTGAATTTCCATTCTCCAATTTTGAGACTTGTTTTTGAACCATTTCTCTATCAATTACGATTTCAGAATATCTCGAACTGACGGGCGACCTTTGCGGACGTTACGCGTATCGACTTTGTGATTCATATGACACTTAGGGCTCTTCAGTTTATGGCGACTTTGGTTGTCATGTAATTGTGAGGGTCTATAGCTAGTTCCGACGGTCTTGATCGTCATCGTTCGATTTAGGAAAATTTTGCAAATTATACATTGGTTAAGCGGCATCACTCGCGCTCCAATTGTATAACGCAAGCAATGTATTTCTTAATCGTTCTTAGATCGGCCTTTAATGGTTCTAAATATTTTCTCGACAATCCTTGTGGTCAAAGAGTTATTTCCTATTTGAGTTCCCTAGGTCACGTACTTTGTCTCGCGTTAGCCCTTCCCATTTGGGCAGTTAACTCGAGATTGATCAGATCCGAGCGAGATAAGACCAAAATACATTGTTAGATACATTCTCATTGATAAGTATCGAAATGGCAGGAAAAATCAGAATGTCACAACTCTTCCCCCTTATAAAAATTCCGTCCTCGAAATTTACAATAAACCTAGCTATTCAAACAAATGGGTGTATTGACGCCTCATCGTTTCCTCGATTTCCCACGTAGCGCCTTCGATTCCATGGTGCTCCCAAATTACTTTGACTAGTGGAATCGTCTTGTTCCTCAGAACTTGTTCTTTCTGATCTTCAATTCTAACTGGCTTTTCCATATAGGACACTCTGTCGTCAACTTCAATAGTTTCATAATCCAACATGTGCGTTGGGTCCGGCTCGTACTTCCTTAGCATTGACACATGGAAGACGTTGTGCACTTGAAATAAGTTAGGCGGTAAGGCGAGTCGATAGGCCAAGGTCCTAATCCGTTCCAAAATCTCAAAAGGACATACATATCTTGGACTTAATTTCCCTTTCTTTCCAAATCGAGACAGCCCTCGCATCAACGATACTTTAAGGACAACATGTTCACCTACTTGAAACTCCAGAGGTTTGCGTCGTTTATTCGCATACTTTTCTGACGATTCTGTGCCGTCTTCAGTCTATCTCGTATTATTTTCACGGCTTTCACCGATTTTTCTACCAACTCTAGACTTGTAATACTTCTTTCTCCAATTTTGTCCCAACAAATCGGGATTCTGCAAGTTCTTCCATAAAGTGCCTCAAAAGGTGCCATTTGAATGCTTTGCTGATAACTGTTATTGTACGCGAACTCTACCAAATGTAACTGATCCTCCCATCCACCTTTGAAGTCTATAACACACGCTCATAACATATCCTCGAGCGTCTGAATCATTCTTTCCGATTGTCCGTTCGTTTGTGGATGATATGCCGTACTAAACTGCAGTCGAGTTCCCATGGCATCTTGAAGACTCTTCTAGAAGTTCACCGTGAATTTGGGATCTCTGTCCGATGTAATCGTTACGGGTACCCCATGTAGCCTCACTATCTGACGCATATACAACTCGGCATACTTATCTATCGCAAAGTCTTTTCGCACCGGAACAGAATGTACAGACTTGGTCAATCTGTCCACGACTACCGAGATAGAATCATGACCTCTCTAGCTCTTCATCCTTTGGTACGCAAAGACGCCCTCGAAATTTCAAAATTCCATCATCTAACACTTGAAACTCTGATTTTCTTTTTTTTGCGTCCATTTCTAGGATCTTCTGAATTTCCGGGTCCGTAGGCTGTAAGCCTTTTATCCTTTCTTGGATTTCCAGTTCTATTCTCAAGGTCGCTACCAAACTGGACTGCTGATAGACTTCCAATTTGAATTCAGAATCCCTTAAATTTTCAATTAACGACCACCCTTTAACCAGTAGGCAAACGATACTTGAATTCTGACTGAGCGCATCTGCGACCCTGTTCGCTTTCCTAGGATGATATAATATGTCGCAATCATAATCCTTAAGCAACTTCATTCATCGATGTTGTCTCATGTTCAATTCTTTCTGGGAAAAGAGATACTTCAGGCTTTTATGATCTGTATAAATCCGAAACTTCTCGCCACACAAATAATGTCTCCAGATCTTTAGAGCAAAGATGATTGCAACCAATTCCAAGTCATGAGTGGGGTAATTCATCTCATGCTGTCTCAGTTGTCGGGACGTGTAGACAACCACTCTTCCATGTTGCATTAGCATACAGCCTAGTCCCTTTAGGGAAGCATCGTTGTATATCTCATAACCTCCTGGTCCTAATGGAATAGTCAATACCGGTGAGGTCGTCAATCAATGCTTAAGCTCTTCAAAGCTCCTTTCACACTTGTCCGTCCACTCGAACTTAGTCTCCTTCTTAGTCAACCTCGTCAATGGAATGGCTATGGATGAAAACTTCTCCACAAAGCGTCGGTAATACCCTGCCAATATTAGGAAACTCCGGACTTCAGTGACCGTAGTAGGTCTAGGCTAATTCATAACGGCTTCAGTCTTTGCAAGATCCACATCAATTCCTTTTCCAGATACCACATGACCAAGAAATGCTACTTTATTCAGCCAAAACTCACATTTGCTAAACTTAGCGTAAAGCGAGTGCTCTCTCAAAGTCTGCAGGACAATCATTAAATGCTCTTCATGCTCTTCGTTACTACTTAAAGTAAATCAAAATGTCATCGATAAAGACGATAACGAACCTATCCAAGAATTCATTGAATACTCGATGCATTAAATCCATAAGTGCAGCTGGAGCATTGGTCAGTTCAGAAGGCATCACGGTAAATTTATAATGACCGTACCTTGTCCTAAAAGCTATTTTCGGTATGCCTTCTTTCTTAATTCTCAACTGGTGATACCCAATCCTCAGGTCTATCTTAAAGAATACCGAAGCTCCTTGCAATTGATCAAACAAATCATCAATTCTTGGCAGTGGATATTTATTCTTTATAGTCACTTGATTCAACTGCATATAGTTAATGCATAAGTGCAAGGACCCATCCTTTTTTCTCACAAACAACACCGACGCTCCCCAAGGTGAAGCACTCGGTCGAATAAATCATTTATTCAGTAATTCCTGCATTTACACCTTTAATTCCTTCAGTTCCGATAAGGACATCCTATAGGGTGCTTTCGAGATTGGCTCCGTTCTTGGGGCTAACTTAATCACGAATTCAATTTCTCTCTCTGGTGGCAACCTTGGTAACTCTTGGGGAAAGACATCAGGAAATTCACGCACTATCGAAATATTTTATAGTTTAGTTTCTACGGCAGTCGTACCTATAACTGCGACTAGTTAAGCTTGACATCCTTCCGTCATCAGCATTGTCACTTCTAGCGATGATACTAAAGGAATCGAGGTTCCTCTTCTACTTCCTACAAATTCAAAATTAGGACGACCTTCTAGATAAAAACGGATTACTCTGCTACCACAATCGACTACCGTCCTTAGCTTACCTAATCAATCTATTCCTATGATCATATCAAAATCGTACATGGGCAACACAGCCAAGTCTATACTTTCTTTACTACCATCAATGACTATTTTACGGTCAGTACAACCCAATGAAACCAACACATTATCCTTCAACAGGGTAGCAACATGCAGTGTCACACTAAACGGTTTCAACTCCATATTAACTAGATCGGCAAATTGAGCAGACACAAACGAATGCGATATGCTAGGATCAAACAAGTCATAAGCAGCTTGGTCACACAAATAAATAGTACCTGTGACCACGCCAGATGCTTCTTTCACTTCCCTGCGCACCACAGCATAGACCCTTCCCTAAACTGGAGGTCGGTTCTGTGCATTTGGGGAGTGGCAGTTGACGGTCCTACCTGTGGTCATTATCCTTGAGGTCTATTCACTGGAGCTTGATTGGGGCAAGTCCTCATTAATGGCCCATCTAACCACACTTGAAGCATGCTCCGTTCTAGCCGGACAAGGTCCATTACCATGTCTTCTACCTCAGAGGCGGCAACTCCAATTTGCTGGGTTCGGCGGCTTCACTATATTCTTTCTTACTAGAGGGACGAAGCATCTATTGCCAGCCATAGGTCTTTTACCAGTTTGGCAATTGTCTATGAATGAACTAAACTGCGATCCAGATGCGGCATTCCTCTCTTTCAGGTCCTTCTCGATCATTTGTCCCTGTTCGTAGATTTCCTTATAAGTCATCAAGTTCAGAGCTATCATCTGGCTGTGAAACTCGGGCCTCAACTTATCCCGAAACCTCCGCGCCTTTTCCAACGGGTCCTCAACTGATCTGGGCACATACCGCGATAATCTGGAGAACTCAGCTTCGTATTGGTCCACAGTCAAATGATTCTGACGTAGCTGTAGGACTTCCACCTGCTTTCTCTCGCGTGCTGTCTCAGAAAAGTACTATCATTAAATGTTGCAATAAAGGCATTCTAGGTCAAGGCAGTTCCTTCTGAAAACACTCCATTCTTGGTGGCACTCCACCAGTCATTTGCGGTCCCTTTAAGTTGATATACCGCCAGTAGTACCTTTTCCTCATCTGTACATCTCAGCACTCTGAAGGTCTTCTCAAGCTTCTCTTTCCACCTTGGCGCCAATTCAAGATCTCCAGTTCCATCGAACAAGGTTGGCTTCAGTTTAATAAATTGTTCGACCAATTAGCCCATTTGCCTAGCCACAACAACTTCCTCCTGGACATTACCTGCTTCATTGCCCTGGTCATGGTCACAGTTGTTTCTGTTGCCTCCATTATTACCGTTACTTGTGTTGACAACAACTATCGCAACTCCTACTACTTGAGCTATGACAACATCCCTATCCTGGGTCTGCCTGTCAATGAGGTCTCTAATCCTTTCGAGTGCCCTCAGCACTCCGTCCATCCTTGGGTTTTCCGTCACAGGCGGTCTCGAGAGCAGGTGACCCTGTTTGTCGGCGGTCAGATGGTGGCCGAAAGTGGTCGTCGAAACGGCCGAACAGGAGGTTCAGTGGCGGTCGTCGGTGAGCAGATGGAAGGAGGAAGATGAAGTGATCGTGGGTTCTTGGGGGAGTGGATGGCAGGTCAAGTGAGGTGAGAAGAGAGAGAAAATTGGCTATATAAAAGGCTTGGTCAATGCTTTGAATGGTAGGTTTGAAAAAGTTGGACATGACCACACTTGTTTGATCTTGTGACACTTGTCCTCTTGTCTTTCCAATGTGATCCAATGGCCAATAATCCTTCAAATTTTCGGTGGTCTTGGGATGGGCTTAATGTCCAAAATACCCTTCTTCAAATGCATGGGCAATGTTCTAAGCTTGAGAGGCAAAAGGATAATTTTACCCCCAACGTTCAGAACGTCGTTTTTCTCGCTCCAGAATTCTTCGATAGGGCGATGGCTAATCCGAATAATGTTGGAATTCTTGATTTTCTATTTTAAATTTTCAAGACTCTTTTCTGATGGTTTTCTCTATCAAACGTGGTTCCAACTTATCCCGAATCGACGGGCGGCTCTTGCAAGCATTACGAGTATCGACTTTGTGATTCATATCACGTTTAGCGCTTGTTGATTCATGGCAGCTTTGGTTGTCATGTAATTATGAGGGTTTATCACTAGTCCCTTTGGTCTCGATCGTCACGGTCCGATTTAGGAAAATTTTGCAATTCATACGTTGGTTAAGCGGCATCACCCGCGCTCCAATCGTACGACACTTGCAAAGCATTCCCTAATCGTTTTCAGATCGGCCTCTTGGTGGTTCTAAATATTCCCTCGACAATCCTTATGGTGAAAGCGCCATTTCCTATCCGAGTCGCCTAGGTCCACGTACCTCATCTGGCGTTAGCCTGTTCCTTTTGGTCAACCTACTCAAATTGATCAGATTTGAGCGAAATATGATTGAAACACATCGTTTGATATATATAAACTTCTCATTAATGAGTCTGAAATTGATTGGAAATCAGAATGTCACAACTCTTCCCCCCTTACAAAAATTTCGTCCCCGAAATTTACATTACACTTAATTACTCAAATAAATAGGGGTGTTGTCGCCTCATCATCTCTTCATTCTCTCATGTGGCACCTTCAGTTCCATGGCGCTCCCATACCACCTTGACCAATGGGATCTTCTTATTCCTGAGGATTTGCTCCTTCCGATTCTCGGTCCTTATCGGCCTCTCCACGTAAGATACTCTGTCGTCTACTTCTTTGATCTCGTAATCCAGCACATGTGTCGAATCTGGTTCATACTTTCGTAACATCGACACATGGAACACATTATGCACCTGGGATAGATTAGGTGGCAAGGCAAGCCTGTAGGCCCAGGTTCCAATCCGCTCCAGTATCTAAAATGGGCCTACATATCTTGGGCTCAGCTTCCCTTTCTTTCCAAATCGTGATAATCCTCTCATTGGTGACACCTTGAAGAAGACGTGATCGCCCACTTGAAATTCCAAGGGCTTGCGCCGCTTATCCACGTAACTCTTCTGACGACTCTATGCCGTCCTCAGTCTATCTCGAATCATTCTCACTATTTCTACCGATTGCTCTACCAATTCTGGGCCTGCGATACTTCTTTCTCCAACCTCATCCTGGCAAATCGGGGTTCTGCAGGTTCATCCATAGAGTGCTTCAAATGGTGCCATCTGGATGCTCTGCTGGTAACTATTATTATAGGCGAACTCTACCAGATGTAGCTGAACTTCCCACCCACCTTTAAAATCAATGACGCATGCTCGCAACATATCCTCAAGCGTCTGTATCGTCCTCTTTGACTGTCCATTCGTATGTGGATGGTAGGCTGTACTAAACTGCAATCAAGTGCCCATGGATTCTTACAACTTTTCTAGAAATTTGTCGTGAACTTAGGATCTCTATCTGAAGTAATCGTCACTGGCACTCCATGCAACCTCACTATCTGCCTCATGTACAGCTTTGTATACCTATCCATAGTGAAATCCTTTCGCATCGGGATGAAATGTGCGGACTTGGTCAATCTGTCCACGACTACCCAAATAGAGTCGTGACCTCTCTGGTTCCTTAGGAGTCCCATAACAAAATCCATGGTTATATGCTCCCATTTCCATTCAGAGATCTCCAGTGGCTATAGTAGTCCTCTAGGCTTACAGTGCTGCGTTTTCACTTGTTGGCATGTCAAACATTTAGCCACGTATTTTGCTACATCCACCTTCATTCGATCTAGGGTGGATGCTATAATTGCTCCTGTGAGCCTCTAACAAGATCCTTTCTTTGAGTCCTTCATCCTTTGGTACACACAATTGTCCTCGGAACTTCAAAATTCCGTCCTCCGATACTTGAAATTCCGGCTTTCTTTTCGTTGTATCCATCTCGAGGATCTTCTGGATCTGTAGGTCGTAATTGCAAGGTCTTTATACCTTCTTGGACCTCAAGTTCCACCCTCAGCGTAGTTATCAGACTAGACAACTGATCGACTTCTAATCTGAACTCGGAGTCTCTCAAATCTTTTATCATCGACCAACTCCTCACTAGCAGACATGTGATGCTTGACTTCCGACTCAGCGCATTTGCTACTCTGTTTGCTTTCCCAAGGTGATATAGGATATCACAATCATAATACTTTAGCAGTTCCATCTACCTACGCTGCCTCATATTCAGCTCTTTCTGGAAAAACAGATACTTCAAATTTTGGTGGTCTATAGAGATTTGAAACTTCTCGCCACAAAGGTAGTGTCTCCAAATTTTCAAAGCGAATATAATCGCCGCTAACTCCAAATCATGAGTTGGGTAATTCATCTCATGTGGCCTCAACTGCCTGGATGCGTAGGCTATTACCCTTCCATGCTGCATCAATACACAGCCCAATCCTTTCAGCAAAGCATCGCTGTATATTTCACAACCTCCTGCTCCCGACAGAATTGTCAGCATAGGGGCGGTGGTCAATCTATGCTTGAGCTCTTGGAAACTCTTCTCACATTTGTCAATCCATTCAAATCTCGTTTCCTTCTTTGTTAACCGCTTCAATGGGATGGCTATGGATGAGAATTTCTCCACAAAACGTCTGTAGTATCCTGCTAATCCCAAGAAACTTCTGACCTCCGTGATTGAAGTAGGTATTGGCCAATTGGTTACTGCTTCAATCTTTGTAGGATCCACTGCAATCCCTTCTCCAGACACCACATAACCAAGAAATGCTACCCTGTTAAGCCAGAATTCACACTTACTCAGCTTCACATAGAGTGTATGCTCCCTCAACGTCTGTAGTACAATTCTCAAGTGCTCCTCATGTTCGGCACCATTCCTTGAGTAAATTAAGATGTCGTCAATGAAAACTATGATGAATCTGTCTAGAAATTCTTTAAATACTCGATGCATCAGATCCATAAAAGCAGTTGGAGCGTTGGTCAATCCAAATGGCATCACCGTAAACTCATAATGACCATAACTCGTCCTGAAAGCAGTCTTAGGTATGTCTTCCTTCTTGATCCTCAGTTGGTGATATCCAGTTCTCAAGTCAATCTTTGAAAACACTGCTGCTCCCTGCAGCTGATCAAACAAATCGTCAATCCTCGGCAGCGGGTACTTGTTTTTCACTGTCACTTGGTTCAGTTGCCGATAGTCAATGCATAAACGCAAAGACCCATCTTTTTTCCTTACAAATAGCACCGGTGCTCCCCACGGTGAAGCACTATGTCGGATAAATCCCTTGTCTAGCAACTCTTGCATCTATACCTTTAACTCTTTCAGTTTTGACAAGGACATCCTGTAAGGTGCTTTCGAAATCGGCTCCGTTCCAAGGGCTAACTCAATTACAAATTCTATTTCCCGTTCCGGTGGTAATCCTGGCAACTCTTGGGGAAATACATCAGGAAATTCACATACTACCAGGATATTCTCTAACTTTGGCTCTTCGGTAGTCGTGTTCATTACTACCACTAAGTATGCCTATCATCCTTCAGACATCAACTTAGTCACTTCCAAGGATGAGACTAAAAGAATCGAGATTCCTTCTCGACTTCCCACCAACTCAAAGCTAGGGCGTCCTCTCGGATAAATCCAGATTATCTTATTACCACAGTCTACTACTGCCCCCTACTTACCCAACCAATCCATTCCTATTATTACGTCAAAGTCAAACATGGGTAATACAACTAGGTCGATACTCTCTTTACTTCCCCCAATTACAATCTCATAACCAGCACAACCCATTGAAACCATTATATTATCCTTTAACGGTATGGCAACATGCAGACTTATGTTCAACGGTTTCAATTCCATCCCCACTAATTCAACAAATTGTGCATGTGTAGACCATACCTATGACCACTCCTGATGCTTCCTCCGCCTTCCTGCGGGCTACTGCATACTCTCTGCCCTATGATGGTGGTCAGTTCTGCTCAACCTGAGGCGTGGCAATCTCCAGCTTGTGGCCTCTGTCCTTGCGGTTGACTTGCCGGAGCTTGGTTTGGACACATCCTCATCTGATGGCCCAGCTGACCACATTTAAAGCAAGCCCCAGTCCTCACCGGACACATTCCATTTCCATGCCTCCTGCCACAATGTCTGCAGTTCCAGTTCACAAGATTCGACGGCTTCATGATATTCTTCCGCATTGGAGGCACAAAGCGCCTATTACCCGTCATCGGCCTCTTGCCCATCTGGCGGTTATCTCTGAATGATGGAAACCGCGATCCAGTTGCGGCATTTCTTTCTTTCAAGTCCCGCTCTATCATTTGGTCCCGGTCGTAGATCTCCTTGTAAGTCCTCAAATTCAGCGCAATCATCTGGCTACAGAGCTTGGGCCTCAGACCATCCCTAAATCTTCATGCTTTCTCCTGAGGGTCCTCCACAGATCGTGGTGCATATCTCGACAGCCTCGAGAACTCGGCCTCATACTAATCTATCGTCAGCTGGTTCTGACGTAGCTGTAGGAATTCCACCTACTTCCTTTCCATGGCTGTCTCAGAGAAGTACTTATCATTGAAGGTCGTCTTAAAAGCATCCCAATTTATAGCTGCTCCTTTAAGGAAGACTCCGTCCTTGGTGGCAGCCCACCAATCATTGGTTGTACCTTCCAGTTGGTACACGACTAGGAACACCTTTTCCTCGTCGATGCATCTTAGCACGCCAAAAGCCTTCTCTAACTTTTTGATCCACCTAGGTGCTAACTCGGGATCTCCAGTCCCGTCAAACTGTGTTGGCTTCAACTTTATAAACTGCTCAACTAGTTGGCCCATCTACCTGGCCACGAGGATTTCTTCTTGAGTGTTTACCGCTTCGTTACTCTGGTATGGTTCGCCCTGACTTCCATTTCCACCATTGTTGCCATTGTTGCCATTAACGGCTGCTATGGCAGCTCTTACTGCCTGGGCGATGGCAGCGTCTCGATCTTGAGCCTGCGGATCGATCATGTCTCCAATTGTTTCCAGCGCCCTCAAAACGCCATCCATTCGTAGATCTTCAGCGACAGTCGGCCTTGAGCTAGAAGCTCCGCCTCATGGCCTTCCAGCCCTTCTAGATGAGTTGCTCATTCTTGCTTCTTTCTACTGAACCTGGTCCACCACAAGTTTAGCAAGGAGTTAGTAATTTACTCAATCATTCAAACCTAGAGCTGTTAACTAATCCTTAACAGAAATAGTTACAATCCAATAGTACTCCATACCACAGACTCCAAAAACATTTCAACAAATAGCCTATGGCCATTTCTCAGTTCCATTCACTTCAGTGATTCACTAAAACCAATCACTTTCCTTCTTCAAACAATCCAAGGTCCAAAAGTGAACTTTAATCCTCAGCAGAGAACTTGATTCTTAAGCATTTCCATAACCCTACTAGAGTCCATTGTCAACCTTAAGTACTAGGTCACAAGCTATACACCCCATGCCTTATCTTAACCAGTCTCCTAAGTTCTTACTATCCGTCCTTGTCCCAACTTAATCCTCCTTATTACTCCAGTCTTCAACCAACTTTGGATCGAGCCGACCTAGCTCTAATACCAAATCGGATGGGGATGTCATGCCCTGATCTATCGAGCACGCGAACATCCTTGCAAGCAAACAACACATCTCTCGTAGTCTCAAGATCCACAATCAAGTCGAGAGATAATATATATATATATATATATATATATATATATATATATATACGCCTAGCATGCGGAAGTGATACTCAAATAAATCCCCGTACAAATATAAGTTAAGTGGGACCTGGATAGCATAACAACTGTCATATATCATAATATATGATTCGTACAAATGTCAGCTACTACAATCCACTAACAAAATGGGCGACGGGATGGTACACAAAAAGAGTCCCTCATAACATCCAAAAGGACAAGGTCGGGTTGACCCCAAAAAACTCAGGTCAACGAACTGGGGTCCTAAGATGAACTGCTGGAATCCTCGGTATCCTCGGCATCCTCCGTCGACTCGTACTTGAAGAAGGTCTCGGATGAGACCTCGATAGAATCCTCCATGGTCGCCTCATGAGATGGCTTCGCAAGGTCCTCCTCGATCGCCTCCAGGACGATGACCTCATCCTTCTCCATGTGAAGTCCAGTGTCGGGGTCTTCTCTAGCCCGTTCCTAGAACCAACTACGGACCCCTCTGGTAATTCCTGCTCCCCAACAGTCAGACACCAAGCAGGGATAACACCCTGGGGTATCTCGTGGGGCTTTAGTGGCCCAATGTGCTCGTCCCCGACCCTCTTAAACCATACCTTGAATCTATGAGGCTTCCAGTCAGGGCTACCCTCGTCAACCCATACAATCGTGCATTCCTCACATAAATGTTCCCTTGACTATCCGAAAACTCATCAAAATACGCCGTCATCTCCTTGAAGTCCCCAAAACGTATAGGCCACATATCTAAGGCTTATGATCTGTAAAAATAAGGGTCCCCAAAGGGGTGAGATACTTATCTCAGTAAAAGAATCCTAACCCTAGGTTAGGTCGACCGTCCACTCAGGTAGTCGTACACCCCAATAATTTCATTCACGCATATCAAGCACAAATCAATAAAACAACAACATACAGATGACAAGCATGCCACTATGACAACATGTCACACTCAGATGATAATGCACAATTCATCCTGCCATCTCACCACAACCACCTCTTCCTG
Organism: Rhodomyrtus tomentosa; assembly: GCA_028455895.1. Classification (NCBI taxonomy): domain Eukaryota; kingdom Viridiplantae; phylum Streptophyta; class Magnoliopsida; order Myrtales; family Myrtaceae; genus Rhodomyrtus; species Rhodomyrtus tomentosa. The sequence continues at coordinate 36,546,687 of JAPCWY010000003.1, read as the reverse complement.
CCTACCTCAATCTCCAACCCGCAATTAGATCGCATTAGGCTCGGTCCACGTAAACGCATCAAACCGTCATCGGCAACCCACGTAAACGCATCAGGTTCCGATGAATCTCCAAGCCAATATCATCGCCTCATATCTCCGTTCTACGAATAATTCACATCAGGACCGTGGCCATTTCAACCCGGCGATTTCATCGCATCAGGGCGCCACTCAACATCAACTCCACCTCGCGATCTCGTCGCATCAGGGTATCCATCTCTCGCCCCGCGTCTCATACGCCTTAGGGCCTCGCCATGTCATGGTCATGCCACAATCATAACTCGTGTCATGATTTTCAATTCATTTGCACACACACAATGCTAAGTGCCAATTTCAAGTGCAAATCATAAATCCCGTGGCATGCAATGCAAATCAAATGGTATCCGGACATGGCAAACGACTCAGGCACAAACAATGCCACACATAAACATCTTATAACGTCTTAGGATATAAAGAAAGCTATTCCCTTGGACAAATCCTCATAAATCAATCGATGCAACCCCCGACTCACCCAATTGAGTCCAATCTCCCTATCCTAAGTTTAGGAATTCCCTTACCTTGGATTTGATATCACACAAATTCTCTTTTTGTCCTCAAAGGTTTGGCCCCCTAGGGTCCAAGACCGAACTCAACTCGCAACCAAATAAAATCCAACCATCAATTTCCAAGTCCAATTCAACCATCCATGTACTATAACTTTCATAGCATAATCCTCATCATCTTAACACGTCTTAATCATCAATTTGAGACTCATAATCCTACGCCAACAGCCCTCCAAGGTTCGGCCATGCACAGAACCAAATCGGTTCTTCTCGGTTCTGTGCATGCCGTGAGCTACCAGTCCTAATTCAACTCTAAATCTATCATTTAATCCTCATCCTATCTCTTAACATGTCTATCTAAGGATTTTTGAGGCTCACCGTGAGTATAAGGTCACCGAAAACTCGTCGAACGTCGCCGGATTGTCCGAGGTCGGAATCCAGCAGTTTTCTATCCAAGTTCACAAACCGATTCAAGGTAAAAACTTCATCAAATCAAGCCCAACTTTTTACCACATATTCATATACATGTCTACTAGGTCTCCACAAAATTTGACCTCAAAAATCCAACATTTTGGCCTTCAAAAGGGTTAGAAATCAGACCTACCTCAGGTTGAGCTCGATTCTGTCAGCTCTCGGGAAAATCCTTGGTCGGGACTCCTCGGTGCCCCAAATAGATCGATTCTTGTTCGAGGAGGTCAGCAAGACGTAAATCTACATTGGTGTGGTCGACCGGTGGTCAGATGGTGGCCGAAAGTGGTCGTCGGAACGGCCGAACAGGAGGTTTAGTGGCGGTCGTCGGCGAATAGATGGAAGGAGGAAGATGAAGTGATCGTGGGTTCTTGGGGGAGTGGATGGCCAGTCAAGTGAGGTGAGAAGAGAGAGAAAATTGGCTATATACAAGGCTTGGTCAATGCTTTGAATGGTAGGTCTGAAAAAGTTAGACTTGACCACACTTGTTTGATCTTGTGACACTTGTCCTCTTGTCTTTCCAAGGTGATCCAATGGCCAATAATTCTTCAAATTTTCGGTGGTCTTGGGGTGGGTTTAATGTCCAAAATGCCCTTCTTCAAATGCATGGGCAATGTTCTAAGCTTGAGAGGCAAAAGGGTAATTTTACCCTCGACGTTCATAATGTTGTTTTTCTCGCTCCAGAATTCTTCGATAGGTCGACGGCTAATCTGAATAACGTTGAAATTCTTGATTTTCTAGTTTTGATTTTCAAGACTCTTTTCTGATGGTTTTCTCTATCAGACGTGGTTTCAACCTATCTCGAACCGACGGACGACTCTTGCAAACATTACGCGTATTGACCCCGTGATTCATATCACGTTTAGGGCTCATTGATTCATGGCGGCTTTGGTTGTCATGTAATTGTGAGGGTTTATCACTAGTCTCTATGGTCTCGATCGTCACGGTTCGATTTAGGAAAATTTTGCAAATCATACGTTGGTTAAGCGGCATCACTCGCGCTCCAATCGTACGACACTCGCAAAGCATTCCCCAATCGTTCTTGGATCGGCCTCTTGGTGGTTCTGAATATCCCCTCGACAATCCTTATGGTCAAAGTGCCATTTCCTATCCGAGTCGCCTAGGTCCACGTACCTTGTCTCACGTTAGCCTTTCTCCTTTGGTCAGCCTACTTAAATTGATCAGATTTAAGTGAAATATGACTGAAACACATCGTTTGATATATATAAACTTCTCATTAATGAGTCTGAAATTGACTAGAAATCAGAATGTCACACAACTTGATACCTAGACTTTCCCTTTCAAGTTATGACATGGGTCATTTCTGCCTCTTGCCATCTTAGAAGCCTATTAGGAGCCGCTCCTTGTCCGGACCTCTCTATCCTGGCGATCACTCCCCACCTTCATCAGACCATGGCCGTTGCAGTTGTCCTAAGTCATACATCCGCCCCGTTCCACACGTCCCATATCATGCTTCATTATAATTTATAGGTATCCCATCCACTTGTCCCATATCAAGCGACAGTTTATTAAGTTCACAGCGATAAGTTCATGCATGCACCCTTATCAATTTTCATTTCATAACCACAAACACATGCACAACATGTTCATTTTCACCACTTGTCATACCACAAACATTTCCACATCAAGCCTTATCCATAGGAAACCTCTACCTCCATAAGGACCATCGCCTCTCACAAATCAATTGCCTATATTCAACTTTATATCTCAAATCTAGTTGCTATTCAAGTCAAATCCACAAGCAACCGATCACAACTGGCCTTTAAACCAAATATTCCTTGTCTGCTTCCTTGTATACACCTCATCTCGTATCACCCATATCACCCAAGACTCTCAATAGCAATCGATAACTACACCATCAAGATACAATGCAATCCTCAAGTTGGGTCTTTGACAAACCATCATCGTAATCGTCTGCTCCAATTGACCCTTCATTCATAAGTTATTCTCTAGCAACCTCAAATCCAGGCTTCTGACTCTTCAATTTCTTGCTTGCTTCCTTATGAACCTCAATCATAGCATCACTCAAGGTCATCCATTAAATCGACATTAGGACCATTAGAACACCTCACAAGTTCAAGCTTATAGTCCTCAAAATTTAGTGATTAATGTTTAATCCTAAAGGTCTCACTACCTAATTGTCTTTAAGTCATCGCTCTTTATCACTCCAAACTTCAATCACATTGGATCAAGCTAACCTTGCTTTGATACCACTTAAACGAGTGTGTCACGCCTCGAACCCGGCAAGCACGCGATAATTCCACCTGGCCGTTGATCTTCAATAATCTCCCAGGATCCCTCGGCCAAGTAATCACAACTCCAAAATAATACAAGGTCACGAAAGCAATTAAACAGCTCCATACAAATTCACAATGAGATGACTCAGGACAAATGGGTATACACTTCCCATAAATAAAAAGGTCAGTTACAATTCTAACTCTAACGACTTTTTCAAATACCATCCCATGGCAAGTTCGGGTTTCCTTCGCCTGAAAATTGAAATAGTTAAGTCCCCACTAGGGTGAGATATAAATCTCAATAAGTGCAACCTAAACCTAGACCTGAATACCAATCCCCCCAGACCAACTCAACCACACCATAAGCAGGCATTCATAAATCAACTATCTCAGTAAAATAGGCATAAACATAGGTCACAGTTATATGCACTTAACCTCATGGGTTCAAGCTTCTAACATATACCAAAACAAGCATATGATTTCACAAAGTCATCATCATAAAGTCTGGTTTCCTCATCGCTTGGGCTCTCAGCCGCGATGTACTTTCCCGGCACTCTTACCAACTGATATCACTACGGCCACAAGTCAATCGGTATCCTCATCATCATTCATGGTAAAATCACAGAATAATTGGCATATCAAATCATTAACGAACACATCACATGTTGTAGGACCCATGCTTCACACATTAACCTAAAACAATCATATTGTCTTCAATGTGACAAACCATTTAATCATCGCTAGAGCCCACAGCCGCGATGTATCGCTAGGGCTCCAAGCCGCAATATAATTTCATAGGGCTCCAAGCCAAATCATTGCCAGGGCCCACGGTTGCGATGACATCACCAATCATCACCAGAGCCCACAGCCAATTCAATAACACACTATCAATCATCATGCTTTTATCACACAATCACGCTACACAAGACAACTATCCAATAGCATCCTACGGTTCAAGTAAGGGTTTAGGAACCACTTACTTGGATCAATTAGCTAAATCTCACACCAAGTGACTCTCCTCAATGCCACAAGTATATAACTCCCAAGAATTCCTCGTCCACCTAGAAAAGTTCACCAAACTTGAATCAAAAGTCATTGAATTCTCACTTCATTTAACCCAATTTCTTATTGGCCATGCCATAGGCAATTCAAGACACTTTAGTAATCAATTGAACACATATCAACACTCCCATAAACTCTCAATGTGTTCGGTTCATATGAGCACATGCAAGTGGAATATAACTTGAAGTTTTATGCACCAATTTAGCCCTTAAATCACTTCTAATTCCCAATCCACTTCACCAACCCTTGTTAAAACCTCACATCATTTCTTATGTGATCTTATGAGTCAATTTGAAGTCAAAATACTCCTTAATTAATGCCCAACAAAATCGGTCATGGCAGGGTACTCCCAAAACAGAACCGATTTCTAGTTCAATCCGTTCAATCAAACTATACTTCAATCCCAAAACTTAATTTCTCACAAAATAAACTTGCTAGGACCTCAATTTACATGTTAAGGGAGCTCGCCGAGAGTTTTGGAGTGAAACAATAACATAAAGCCTTCTAACCAATCGGTTTTCTCTATGGTCCTCAAATGGGCAGATTCTATCCAATTTTAATCATCCACAATCAACCATGAAACCCTTTTTTAACACCATGAAAATTGTAACCACAGGCCATTCAACTTGGATATTAAATGTCATGAAGATCTCACCGAAAGTTTGAGGTCATTTGGAGTCTGGAAACTTTCAAAAACGCGGCCTCTCCAAAACAGAGTCAGATTTTGATTCTTTCCTACTCAAATAGACCTACGTGACAAATAGCTGGGCCAAATTAAGCTCATAATACTTTTCTAGAACGGCAAGACGATAAGCTTTAAGATGGCAGTGGTTTTACCTCAATTTGAAGTCGGACGACGAAGTTATAGCCAAAATAGTGAGCCGATTTTTCCCTATCCGCGAGAAACCCATTCAGTCGAGAGAGAAAAAAGGGAGAGGAAGAAGAGAGGGAAAGGTGGCCGGTCAAATTTGAGGAGAGAGAGAGCTCATTCCATCTCAATAATACACTTTAGGTCAATTATACAAGATGGGTAATTAATGGCCATTTAATGCTTGGCATCTCCTTTGGTTGACACTTGGCAACCTCTCATTGGTTGCTTCATTGACTTTGATTTCCTTTGACCTTGATTTCCTTTGACCATATCCATTACACTTTTGACAGCATATAGAGGAGTGAGAATTGACCAAAATAATCTTCTAAACTTCTTAAGGCAAGGCCAAAGGTCGAGGGGCAAAATGGTCATTTGGTACTTTTCGTCCGAAAATCCATTTTTCCATTATAAACCGCCCTCGATGAGGCGACGTCCATTTCAATTCAAATGTTTGAATTCCTCAATGTCTAATACCCAAATCTTGAGGTCCAATTTCATGTCGAACTCTCGTCGACTATAATTCCAGTTTATCTCAAACTGACGGGCGACTCTTACAGGCGCTACACGTATTGACCTTGGGATTTCATTTAAGCCGTGGCGACTTTGATAGTCATGTAATTGTGAGGGTTTATCGTTCGTTCCTTCGATCCTGATCATCGAAATTTGATTTAGGAAATTCTCCCAAATTACACATTGGTTAAGCGGAATCACCCGTGTCCCAACATATAACGCTAGCAAAACATTCCATGATCGTCCTTAGACCGATCTCTGCCGGTCTAAGATATTCCCTCGATAATCCTTATGGTCAAAGTGTCATTTCTCATTCAAATTCCCCGGGTCCACGTACCCGACTCCGCGTCAGTCTTTCCCTTTTAGTCAAATGACTCAAGAGTGGCCAACTCCGAGCGAGTTACAACTGAAATACACCGATCGATATCCTTCCATTCAATAGCCTCGAGAGGGTTGAAATTCGAAATGTCATAGTATTCATACTGATTCAATTCAGACGATACATCATGTCTTGTCTTGATACGATGTGACCTGCTTGAGAAGGTAGCAAGAGATTTTTTTTTACCGACTCATGCTGACCAGTTGAAGAGGTCGCCAGAGACATTTTACCGTCTCATGGTGACCCGTTGAGGAGGTCCCAAGAGGCAACTCTTGTCTTGAAATGGTGAGACCTTCTAAAGAAGGTCGCGAGAGATTATTTTTACTGACTCATGCTGACTAGTTGAGGAAGTCGCAAGAGACACTTTACCATCTTATGGTGACCCATTGAGGAGGTCCCAAGAGGCAACTCTTGTCTTGATACGGTGAGACCTTCTAAAGAAGGTGGCAAGAGATTCTTTTTACCAACTCATGGTGACCCATTGAGGAGGTCGCAAGAGACATCTTACCTTCTCATGGTGACCCGTTGAGGAGGTCCCAAGGGGCAACTCTCATATTAATAGGGTGAGACCTTCTAGAGAAGGTCGTGAGAGATTATTTTTACCGAATCATGGTGGCCCGTTGAGGAGGTCCCCAAGAGATAAATGGCAAGTTCGAATCATAACTCGAGCACATTTTCAACCCTACATAGATCTTGCGCTGTCCCGCATCAAAGGGAAATATTTGGTAACGGATAAGGCCCCCAAAACCTAAGATCCACATGTGATCTTGATTTGTTTTCTTGATTTCACAATGTAAGCGTGTTACGCCCCGCGCCCCAGGCACGAGTACGCGAGCATCCCTGCCAGCAAATCAATAATAATCTCTCGGCGGTCCCAAGATCTACCAGTAGTAGTCGAGAGATATAATAAACACATCACGCATACGGAAGCGATACTCCAATGAATCCCCGTACAATATATATATATATATATATATATATATATATATAGATTAACTGGGACCTGGATAGCATATATCATTCATACATCTAGGCGTACTGTTCATATAACCCGAATACTAAACCTGCTAAATAAAAAGGCCACAAGGTAAGCATATCAAAAGGAAAAATCCACAAAATCCCTCAAGAGCGGGGTCAGGTCGCTAGTTAAGATCGATCCACCAACTAAAATATCCTAGGATGAGTTGCTGGAGTCGTTCATATCCTCTGCGTCCTCGGTTGGCTCATACTCAGAAAACGTCTCAGATGGGACCTTGATGGAATCCTCCACAGTGACCTCCTGTGATGGCTCAGCAAGGTCCCCCTCAGACGCCTCCAGGACTATGACCTCCTCTTGTTCCTACTCCTCGGTGAACTCCAAGGTCGGTGTCCTCTTTGGTCCGTTCCTAAACCCTACCACTGACCCCTCCGATAACTCCTGCTCTGCTACGGTCTGGCACCAATCGGGAATGACACCCTGTGGTAACTCATGGGGCTTCAGCGGCCCTATATGTAAATCCCCTTCCTTCTTCAACCACGCCTCGAATCTATGAGGCTTCCACTCAGCCTTACCTTCGTCCACCCAAAGTACAGTACATTTCCTCACATATACGTTCCCTCGCCTATCCAGGAATTTATCATAGTACGTCGTCATCTCTTTTGGGTCCCCAAAATGTATTGGCCACATAGCTATGACCTAGGATCTGTAAAGTAAAGGTTTCCCTAAAAGGGGTGAGATACACATTTCAGTAAGAAAAACCTAACCCTAAGTCAGGTTGACAGTCCACTCAGGTAGTCGCATCCCTCAACAGATCCATACTCATGAACACATAGGCATAACAATCATAATTCAATGAACAACAACATACAGTAGACAGGCATGCATTTATGATCTCGTGTCACACTCATATGTACATGTACTCTCAGTCTGCCACTTCACCACATCCACAAACCTCCGTCTGCCTCATTCTCTAGCCCGCGAACTAGTCGCCTCAGGCTCGGCTGCATAAACTCATCAGATCATCATCGGTGACCCGCCTAAACGCATCAGGTCCCGATGAATCTTCAAGCAAAGCTCATTAACTCATACTCCATCCCACGAATAATTCGCATCATGATTGTGGCTATCTCAACCCCGCGACTTCGTCGCATCAGGGCCCCACCTAACTATACTTCATCCCGTGACCTCGTCGCATCAGGGTCTCAACCTCCCGCCCCGCGTCTCAAACGCCTCAGGGCCCCGTCACGCCATGTTCATGCCACATCATATCGCAAGTCTTGATTTTCAATTCAATTTCACACTCACTAGCAAGCGTGGATTCAAATGCATTTCATAAAGTACGTGGCATGCAAATCAATTCAAATAGTATACAGATAAGACAAATAACTCAGGCGTAGGCAATGTCATACAATTATTCCTTAATGTCTTAGGACATATCCGAACTACCCTATTTGACAACTTCTCATAATCATTCCAATCGACCCTCGACTTACCCAATCGAGTCCAATCTCCCTAGCATTGGTTTAAGAATTTCCTTACCTTTGCTTGGCAACACAAATTACTCCTTTTTGAGGCCCAAAGTCTCAGCCAACTAAGGTCCACGCCCGGACTTGTCGCGCAACCTAGAATAATCAACCGATTCGTCAAATTTTCGTACCAATTCCTCAATTTATCAATCTCATTCATCCATAACATACCCCTCATAATCTCTTCACATCATAAACACCAATTTGCAGGACAAAAGCATCATCCAAGGTCCTTAACAGATTCGGTTTGGCCCGGCATTGAACCGGTTCCATTCAGTTCTGTTCATGTCGGGTCCAACCGGAACCAATCTACTCCAAATCCATCAATTATACACTATCCTACCTCTTATAATGTCTACGTAAGGGTTTGGGAGGCTCACCGATTGTTTGGAGTCGGTTGGTCGCCAGAAATTCGTCCGAAGTCGCCGGATCGTCTATGGTCAGAATACCGGCAGTTTCTGGGCAAAATGTTTAAGGCTGGTTCGTGGTCAAAAAATTATAAAATAAATCCCCAATTTTTACCACAGAATTCTATATGTGTCTATTGAGTCTCCACGAAATTTGAGCTCAAGATTCAAAGGTTTTGGCCATGAAAAGGGGCAAGAACCGGACCTACCTTAGGTTTGTTCCGATTCCATCGGCTCTCGGGAAATCGCCTGCCCCGTACTCTGCGGTGCTCCAAACTCCTTGATTCTTGTTGGAGGAGTTTGGAAAGACGTGGAGCTTCGCTATGGTGGTCGGCCAGCAGTCGGCAGGTGGCTAGAGGTGGCTGGCGAAACGACCGAACGACGGTTTTCGGTCTGGTCGGGCGAGCGGCGGCAAACAAGAGGAAGAAGATGGTGATGCTCGGTTGTTCTTAGGGTGAAATGGCCGAATGGGTTGTGGAGAGAGAGAAGAGAGATTGCTATATTCAATTTTTAATCAATGAGGTTGAATGTTAGGTGTGGAAAAGGTGATATGACCATGACCCTTTGATCTTGTGACACTTGGCAATTGCTTTTCCAATGAAGATCCAATGGTTCATAATCCTCCTTGAATTTTTGGGAGCCATGGGAGAGTATAATGCCCATTTTTCCCTTCTTCAATTATAAAAGCAAAATCCTAAACTTGAGGGGCAAAACGGTCATTTTACCCTCGACGTTCCGAACGTCGTTTTTCTCGTTCCAAGATTATTCGAAAGGGGGACGGCCAATCCAAATGATGTTGGAATTCTTGATTTTCCATTTCAATCTTTTCAGGATTCGTTTCTGATAGTTTTCTCTATCAGACGTGATTCCAGCCTATTCCGAACTAACAGACGGCTTTTGTAGACATTACGCGTATCGACCCCGTGATTCTCATCACGTTTAGGGCTCATCAATTCATGGCGGCTTTGGTTGTCATGTAATTGTGAGGGTTTATCACTAATCCCTGTGGTCTCGATCGTCACAGTCCGATTTAGGATAATTTTGCAAATCGTACGCTGGTTTAGCAGCATCACTCGCACTCCAATCGTACGACACTCGCATGGTAATCCTTAATCGTTCTTAGATTGGCCTTTTGGTGGTTCTAAATATGCCGTCGATAATCCTTATGGTCAAAGCGCTATTTCTTATCCGAGTCGCCTAGGTCCATGTACCTCGTCTCGCGTTAGCCTTTCCCCTTTGGTCAGTCTACTCAAATTGATCAGATTTGAGCGGAATACAACTGAAATACATTGCTTGATATATATAAACTTCTCATTACAAAGTCTAAAGTTGACTGGAAATTAGAATGTCACAACTCTTCCCCCCTTATAAAAATTTCATCCTCGAAATTTACATTACACTCAATTACTCAAATAAATAGGGGTGCTATCGCCTCTTTGTCTCTTCATTCTCCCATGTGGCTCCTTCCGTTCTGTGGTGCTCCCATACAACTTTGACCAGTGAGATCTTCTTATTCCTGAGGATCTGCTCTTTTCGGTCCTCGATCCTTATTGGCCTCTCCACATAAAACACTCTGTCATCCACTTCTATGGTCTCGTAATCCAGTACATGTGTCAGGTCAGGTTCGTACTTTCTTAGCATTGACACATGGAATACGTTATGTACCTAGGATAGATTCGGTGACAGAGCAAGCCGGTAGGCTAAAGTTTCAATTCTCTCCAGTATCTCAAAAGGGCCTACATATCTTAGGCTCAGCTTCCCTTTCCTTCCGAATCGCGACAGTCCTCTCATCGGCGACACCTTGAGGAAGACGTGATCGCCCACTTGAAACTCCAGGGGTTTGCGCCGCTTGTCTGCACAGCTCTTCTGGCGACTCTGCGCCGTCCTCAATCTATCCCAGATTACCTTCACTACTTCCATCGATTGCTCTACTAATTCGAGGCCTGTGATACTTCTTTCTCCTACCTCGTCCCAGCAAATCCGTGCTCTGCAGGCTTTACCAAAGAGGGCCTCAAATGGTGCCATCTGTATACTTTGCTGGTAGCTATTATTATACGCAAACTCTATCAAATGTAACTGTTCTTCCCATCCGCCTTTAAAATCTATGACACATGCTCTTAACATGTCCTCGAGCGTCTGGATCGTCCTTTCTGACTGTCCATCTGTCTGGGGATGATATGCCGTACTGAACTGCAGTCAGGTCCCCATGGCCTCTTGCAAGCTTTTTCAAAAATTTATCGTGAACTTCGGATCCCTATCCGAGGTGATTGTCACTGGCACCCCGTGTAATCTTACTATCTGCCTCATGTACAGCTCTGCGTACTTATCCATAGCGAAATCCTTTCGCACGGGAATGAAGTGGGCGAACTTGATCAATCGGTCCACGACTACCCATATCGAGTCGTAACTCATTAGAAGTCCCATTACGAAATCCATGGTTATGTGCTCCTACTTCCATTTCGAAATCTCCAGTGGCTACAGCAGTCTACCAGGTTTACAGTGCTGTGCTTTCACTTACTGGCAAGTCAAACACCTAGCCACGAATCTTGCCACGTCTTCCTTCATTCCGTTCCACCAATAATACTGTCACAAATTCTGGTACATCTTCGTACTTCCAGGGTGGACACTATAGTTGCTTTTATGAGCCTCTGACAGAATTCTTTCTCGGAGTCCTTCATCCTTTGGTACACATAAACGTCCTCGAAACCTCAAAATTCCGTCCTCAGACACTTGGAATTCCGGCTTCCTTTGGTCGCATCCATTTCGACAATTTTCTGAATCTCCGGGTCCGTAGACTGTAATGCCTTAATCCCTTCTTGGACGTCAGGTTCCACCCTCAAAGTCGTTATCAAACTGGATAACTGATCGATCTCTAATCTGAATTCAGAATCTCTCAAGTCTTCTATCGTCGACCAACTTCTAACTAGCAGGCATGCAATACTTGACTTTCGACTTAATGCATCTACTACTCTGTTTGCTTTCCCAAGATGATATAGTATCTCACAATCATAATCTTTCAATAGCTTTATCCACCTGCACTGCCTCATGTTCAGCTCCTTCTAGGAAAATAGATATTTTAAACTCTGGTGGTCGGTATATATTTGAAACTTATCGCCACAAAGGAAGTGTCTCCAAATCTTCAAGGCAAATACAATCGCTGCTAACTCCAAGTCATGAGTCGGGTAATTCATCTCGTGTGACCTCAGTTGCCTGGATGCATAAGCTACTACCCTACCATGCTGCATCAATACACAACCTAATCCTTTCAGCGAAGCATCGCTGTAAATCTCATATCCTCCAAGTCCCGACGGAATGGTCAGCACTAGTGCTGTCGTCAATTTATGCTTAAGCTCTTGGAAACTTTGCTCACATTTATCAGTCCATTCAAACTTCGTTTCCTTCTTCGTCAATCGCGTCAGTGGGACGGCTATGTATGAGAATTTCTCCACAAATTGTCTATAGTATCCTGCCAGTCCCAAGAAACTTCTGACCTCCCTGACCGTAGTAGGCCTCGGCCAGTTAGTTACAGCTTCAATCTTTGCAGGGGTCCACTGCAATCCCTTCACCAAACACAACATGACCTAGAAATGCTACCTTGTTCAGCCAAAATTCACATTTGCTTAACTTTGCATACAGTAAATGCTCCCTCAAGGTCCTCAGTATAATCCTTGAATGCTCTTCATGTTCTGCATCGCTCCTCAAATAAATCAAGATGTCGTCAAGGAAGACTATGACGAATCTGTCCAAAAACTCTTTAAATACTCGATGCATTAGGTCCATGAAAGCAGTTGGGGCATTAGTCAATCCAAACGGCATCACCGTAAACTCGTAATGATCATACCTCGTCTTGAATGCAGTCTTGGGTATGTCTTCCTTCTTGATCCTCAGCTGGTGATACCCAATCCTCAAGTCAATCATCGAAAATACTGCTGCTCCTTGCAACTGATCGAATAGATCATCAATCCTTGGCAGCGGATACTTGTTTTTCACTATTACCTGATTCAGCTGCCATTAGTCAATGCACAGTCGCAAGGATCCATCTTTCTTTCTTACAAACAGCATTGGCGCTCCCCACGGCGAAGCACTTGGTCGTATGAATCTCTTATCTAGCAACTCTTGCATCTGCACCTTTAGCTCCTTTAAATTTGACAAGGACATCCTGTACGGTGCTTTCAATATTGGCTCCGTCCTAGGGGCTAATTCAATTGCAAACTCTATTTCCTGTTCTGGTGGTAATCCTGGCAACTCCTGGGGAAACACATCCGGAAACTCATGCACTACTGGGATATTCTCTAACTTTGGCTCCTCGGTAGTCGTGTCCATTACTGCTACTAAGTATGCTCGACATCCTTCAGACATCAACTTAGTTACTTCCAAAGATGAGACTAAGGGAAATGAGATTCCTCCTCGACTTCCCACCAATTCAAAGCTAAGGCGGCCTCTCGGGTAAAACGAAATTGTTCTGCTTCCACAGTCTACTACGGCCCCCTATTTACCCAATCAATCCATTCCTATTATTACGTCAAAGTCAAACATGGGCAGTACTGCTAGGTCAATGCTTTCTTTATTACCCTCAATCACAATCTCACAATCGGCACAGCCCAACAAGACTATTGTGTTATCCTTTAAGGGTGTGGTAACATGCAAGATCATGCTCAACGGTTCTAATTTCATCCCTACTAATTCAGCAAACTGTGCAGACACGAAAGAGTGTGTGGCACCAAGATCAAACAATACATAAGCAGTCTGGTTGCACAAGTAGACTGTACCTGTAACCACTCCTGGCGCATCCTTCGCCTCGCTGCAAGTTACATCGTATACTCTGCCCTGTGCCGGTGGTCTGCTCTGTTCGATCTGAGGCACGGCAGTCGACGGTCCAGCTTGCGGCCTTTGTCCATGCGGTCGACTTGCCGGCGCTTGGTTTGGACACATCCTCATTTGATGGCCCAGTTGACCACACTTGAAACATGCTCCTATCCTCACTAGGAATGGCCCATTTCCATGTATTTCGCCACATAGTCTGCAGCTCTTGTTCGTCGGGTTTGGCGATTTCACTATTTTCTTCCTTGCGGGCGGCATGAAACGTTTGTTATTCGCCATCGGCTTCTTGCCCATCTGGCGATTGTCTTTGAACGATGGGAACCGTGATCCAGTTGCGGTATTTCTTTCCCTCAAATCCCGTTCAATCATTTGGCCTCGCTCATATATATCTTGGTAAGTCCTCGAGCTCAGAGCTATCATCTGGCTACGGAGTTCTAACCTCAGACCATCCCTAAATCTCCTTGCCTTCTTCAAAGAATCTTCCACAGATCAAGGTGCATACCTCGAGAGCCTCGCGAACTCAGCCTTGTACTAGTCTATCGTCAGCTGGTTCTGACGTAGTTGCAGGAACTCCACCTGCTTTCTTTCTCTGGCCGTTTCTGAAAAATACTTATCGTTAAAGGCCGTCTTAAAGGCATTCCAGTTCAGGGCCACTCCTTCGGGGAAAACTCCGTCCTTGGTGGCAGTCCACCAGTCATTTGTTGTACCCTCCAGTTGGTACACAACCAGCAACACTTTCTCCTCATCTGTGCATATTAGCACCCCAAAAGCCTTCTCTAATTTTTCTATCCATCTGAGCGCTAGCTTGGGATCTCCAATCGCGTCAAACTGTGTCGGCTTCAGTTTCATGAACTGTTCAACTAGTTGGTCCATCTGCCTAGTCACAACGATTTTCTCTTGAGGGTTCACCGTTTCGTTGCTCTAATTAGGTTCACCCTGACTTCCACTTCCACCGGCGTTGCCAGTGTTGGTATTCACGGTTGCTAGGGCAGCTCCTACTGCCTGGGCTATGGCAGAGTCCCGATCTTAGGCCTGCCTCTCTATAATCTCTCTGAGTCCTTCCATAGCCCTTAGTAGACCGTCCACTCTTGGATCTTCAGCTATGGGTGGCCTCAAGCTAGATGCTCCGCTTCTTGGTCTTCCAAGTCTTCTGGATGGGTTACTCATCTTTGCTTCTTCCTGCTGAACCTGATCCACCACAAGTTCAACAATAAGTTAGTAACTTACTCATTCATCCAATCCAGAGTTACTAACTACCCCTTAACAGAAACAGTTATACAACATCAGTACTCCATACATCAATTTCAGAAACATTTCAGCCAATGGCTCATGGCCATTCCTCATTTCCATTCACTCCAGTGATTCACTAAAATCAATCACTTTCATTCATCAGGCAAGCCAAGGTCTAGAAATGACCTTGGCTTGCCCTAATCTTACCCCAATCTTACCAAAATCAAACACCATCCAAGGGTGTCAAGTCACATGCTAGGCGTCCCATGTCTTGCCTTAACCAGTCTCTTAAGACCTCGCTATCGGTTCTTGCCCTAATCTTACCCCAATCTTACCAAAATTAAACACCATCCAAGGGTGTCAAGTCACATGCTAGGTGTGCCATGTCTTGCCTTAACCAGTCTCTTAAGACCTCGCTATTAGTTCTTGTCCCAACTTAATCCTCCTTATTACTCCAATCCTCAGTCCACTTTGTATCGAGCTGACCGTGCTCTGATACCAAACAAGCGGGGATGTCACGCCCTGCGACTCGGGCACGAGCACACGAGCATCCCTGCCAGCAAACCAATAATAATCTCTCGGTGGTCCCAAGATCCACTAGTAGGAGTCGAGAGATATAATAAATGCATCACGCATATGGAAGCGATACTCCAATGAATCCCCGTACAATATATATATATATATATATATATATATATAGATTAAGTGGGACCTGGATAGCATATATCATTCATACATCAAGGCGTACTGTTCATATAACCCAAATACTAAACCTACTAAACAAAAAGGCGACAGGGTAAGCATATCAAAAGGAAACATCCACAAAATCCCTCAGGAGCGGGGTTAGGTCGCCAGTCAAGATCGATCCACCAATTGAAATATCCTAGGATGAGCTGCTAGAGTCGTCCATGTCCTTTGCGTCCTTGGTCGGCTCATACTCAAAAAACGTCTTAGACGGGATCTCGACGGAATCCTCCATAGTGACCTCCTATGATGGCTTAGCAAGGTCCCCCTTGGACGTCTCCAGGACTATGACCTCCTCCTACTCCTGCTCCTCGATGAACTCCAAGGTCGGTGTCCGCTCTGGTTCGTTCCTAGACCCTACCACTGACCCCATCGGTAACTCCTGCTCAGCTACGGTCTGGCACCAATCGGGAATGATACCCTGTGGTACCTCATGGGGCTTCAACGGCCCTATCTGTGAATCTCCTTCCTTCTTAAACCACGCCTCGAATCTATGAGACTTCCACTCAAGCATACCCTCGTCCACCCATACTGCAGTACATTTCCTCACATATACGTTCCCTTGCCTATCCGGGAATTCATTATAGTATGTCGTCATCTCCTTTGGGTCCCCAAAACGTATTGGCCACATAGCTATGACCTAGCATCTATAAAGTAAAGGTTTCCTCAAAAGGGGTGAGATACACATCTCAGTAAGAAAAACTTAATCCTAGGTCAGGTTGACAATCCACTCAGGTAGTCCCATCCCTCAACAGATCCATACTCATGAACACATAAGCATAACAATCATAATTCAAAGAACAACAACATACAGTAGATAGGTATGCATTTATGATCTCGTGTCACACTTATATACACATGTACTCTCAGCCTGCCACTTCACCACATCCACCAACCTCCGTCTGCCTCATTCTCTAGCCCGCGAACTAGTCGCCTCAAGTTCGGTCCGCTTAAACGCATCAGACCGTCATCGGTGATCTGCGTAAACGCATTAGGTCCCGATGAATCTCCAAGCAAAACTCATTAACTCATACTCCGTCCTGCGAATAATTCGCATCATGACTGTGGCTATCTCAACCCCGCGACTTCGTCGCATCAGGACGCCACTTAACTATACTTCATCTCGCGACCTCGTTGCATCAGGATCTCAACCTCCCGCCCCGTGTCTCCCGCGTCAGGGCCCCATTACGCCATGTTCATGCCACATCATATCGCAAGCCTTGATTTTCAATTCAATTTCACACTCACTAGCAAACACGCATTCAAATGCATTTCATAAAAGTACGTGGCATGCAAATCAATTCAAATGGTATACAGACATGACAAACAACTCAGGCGTAGGCAATGTCACACAATTATTCCTTAACGTCTTAGTACATATCCGAACTACCCCATTTGACAACTTCTCATAAACCATTCTAATCGACCCTCGGCTTACCCAATCGAGTCCAATCCCCCTAGCCTCGATTTAGGAATTCCCTTACCTTTGTTTGGCAACAAAAATTACTCCTTTTCGAGCCCTAAAGTCTTGGCTAACCAAGGTCCACGTCCGGACTTGTCGCGCAACCTAGAATAATCAACCGATTCGTCAAATTTTCGTACTCAATTCCTCAATTCATCAATCACATTCATCCATAACATACCCCTCATCATCTCTTCACATCATAAACACCAATTTGCAGCACAAAACCATCATCCAAGGCCCTTAACAGATTCAGTTTAGCCCGGCATTGAACCGGTTCCATTCGATTCTGTTCATGTCAGGTCCAACCGGTCCCAATCTACTCCAAATCTATCAATTATACACTATCTTACCTCTTATAAAGTCTACCTAAGAGTTTGGGAGGCTCACTGGTTGTTTGGAGTCGGTTGGTCGCCATAAATTCGTCCGAAGTCGCCAGATCGTCTATGGTCAGAATACCGGCAGTTTCTGGGCAAAATATTCAAGGCTGGTTCCTAGTCAAAAACTTATTAAATAAATCTTCAATTTTTACCACAGAATTATATATGTGTCTATTGAGTCTCCACGAAATTTGAGCTCAAGATTCAAAGGTTTCTACCATGAAAAGGGGCAAGAACCAGACCTACCTCAGGTTTGTTCCGATTCCGTCGGCTCTCAGGAAATCTCCTGCCCTGAACTCCTCAGTGCTCCAAACGCCTTGATTCTTATTGGAGGAGTTCGGCAAGATGTGGAGCTTCGCTGTGGTGGTTGGCTGGGAGTCGGCATGTGGCCGGAGGTGGCCGGCGAAATGGCTAAACGGCGGTTTCTGGTTTGGTCGGGCGAGCGACGGCAAACAATAGGAAGAAGATGGTGATGCTTGATTGTTCTTGAGGTGAAATAGCCGAATGGGTTGTGGGGAGAGAGAAGAGAGATTGCTATATTCAATTTTTGGTCAATGAGGTTGAATGTTAGGTGTGGAAAAGGTGATATGACCATGACCCTTTGATCTTGTGACACTTGGCAATTGCTTTTCCAATGAAGATCCAATGGCTCATAATCCTCCTTCAATTTTAGACAGCCATGGGAGAGTATAATGCCCATTTTACCCTTCTACAATTATAAAAGTAAAATCCTAAACTTGAGGGGCAAAACAGTCATTTTACCCCCGACGTTCCGAACGTCGTTTTTCTCGTTCCAAGATTATTCGATAGGGCGACGGCCGATCCAAATGACATTGAAATTTTTAATTTTTTCCATTTCAATCTTTTCATGACTTGTTTCTGATAGTTTTCTCTATCAGACGTGATTTCAGCCTATCCCGAACTGACGGACGGCTTTTGTAGACATTACGCGTATCGACCCCGTGATTCTCATCACATTTAGGGCTCGTCAATTCATGATGGCTTTGGTTGTCATGTAATTGTGAAGGTTTATCACTAGTCCCTGTGGCCTCAATCGTCACAGTCAGATTTAGGATAATTTTGCAAATCGTACGCTGGTTAAGCGACATCACCCGTGCTCCAATCGTGCGACACTCGCATGGTAATCCTTAATCGTTCTTAGATCGGCCTTTTGATTGTTCTAAATATCCCCTCAACAATCCTTATGGTCAAAGCGTCATTTCTTATCCGAGTCGCCTAGGTTCACTTACCTAGTCTCGCATTAGCCTTTACCCTTTGGTCAGTCTACTCAAATTGGTCATATTTGAGCGAAAAACAACTTAAATACATTGCTTGATATATATAAACTTCTCATTACAGAGTCTGAAGTTGATTGGAAATCAGAATGTCACAATGCGCTCTTATGATTTCGAAAAATAAATGGCCAGCTCGAACCATAACTCGAGCACATTTTTAAACTCTACACAGATCTTGCACCATTTGGCGTCAAAAGGAAACTTCTGGCAACAGATAGGCTAATATCTTAGCATCCTAGCATCCACTTGGAGTTTGGAGGTTAAGGGAATATTAGCTTATGAGGTATTTGGTAAAACAAGTATTTTCATAGGCGATCCATGTGCAAACTTCTTTGATGTGGGATAGGAGAAGTTTTAGCACATGTTATTTATAGCATCGCATTTCATGCATCATTTTACTTGAATCAGAAAATGGGGTTACACTCCCACCAAAAATTTTATCGTCATCATTTACATTTGCAAAGTTTAAGTTTCAATATTAGTCTTTGAGCGAAACTCTGAGAGCTTCCACTCAAAGAGGGGCAGCTGTTGATACCTAAATTTTGATCATTTATTTTGCCTAAAAAATTAGGAATTAATTTTAGTGCCTACAAAAAATATTCATATCATTTTGTATATTTATTTTTAGCATCATATTGCATTGCATTTACATTTAATTAAACCGGCAGTGGAAAGAATTGAAATCGACGAGCGGTGAACCAAAGCTCAAAAAAGCATATGTGACATTATGATTTTCCCTGTCATTTCGTGACTTATCAATGAGAATGTATCTAATGATGTATTTCAGTCGTATCCCGCTCGGATCTGATCAATCTCTAGTTAATTGACCAAAAGGAAAAGGCTAACACGAGACAAGGTGCATGGACCAAAGGAACTCAAATAGGAAATTACACATTGACCATAAGGATTGCCAAGGGAGTATTTAGAACCATTAAAGGCTGATCTAAGAACGATTAAGGAATACATTGCTAGCGTTATATGATTGGAACATGGGTGATACCACTTAACCAATGTATAATTTATAAAATTTTCCTAAATCGAACGATGACGATTGAGATCGTCGGAGTTAGTAATAGACCCTCACAATTACATGACAATCAAAGTCGCCATCGACTGACGAGCCTTAAGTGTGATAAGAATTACAGAGTCGATACGCATAATGTCTGCAAAAGCCGCCCATTAGTTCGGTATAGTCTGGAATTACAGTCGACAGAGAAATAGCCCAGAGACGAATCTCGAAATTAGAAAATGAAAAATCAAGAATTCCAACGTTATAATTGGATTAGACATCACCTCATCGAAGAAAGTTTGAATTAGAAAAACGACGTTCCGAACGATGGCGTGAAATTACCGTTTTGTCCCTCAAGTCTTGGCCTTGTCTTAATAAATGGATAAGGGCATTTTGGTCATTGACCATACCCCAAGGCTGTCTAAAATTGAGAGAATTATTGGCCATTGGATGAGTTTGATTAATGACTAGTGGACAAGTGTCAATAGATGGCCAATTAGCATTAATTGATCAACTTTTTACCTACCATTCTACCTTGATGACTCTCAAAATTGGTGTATAACCCCTTCATCTTCCATGCTTAGCCGTTCCTCTTCTTCCTCTTTTCTTCTCAGCCGGATCAGCCCTTGCCCGACCAAACCGCCACCGCCACTACGCCGCCGACGAACGCCACCTCCGGCAATCACCAGCCCTCGCGCCGACCACCAGCCCGTAGTTCCACCTCTTGGCGACCACCTCTAAGTGGAATCTTGGCATTTGGCCACCTGAGGAGCTCCGGCCGGCCAATCTCCCGAAAGCCGACGGATTTCGTCGCAGCAAGAGGTAAGCTTTCGTTTGGCCTCTATAGGACCTCGAATCGCTTCAAATACTAGGATTGAATGAGTTGAGGTGTTAATTTGATAGAGTTTAGAAGGATATTCATGGTTGTTTTGTGTTCATTTTCGGTGGAGCAGAATCTGACTAGCAAAGACCGAAGGGAACCCAACTTGTTTTGGGACTTCCAAGTGTCGCCTTGCCACAAAATTTTCGATGAGGCTCTATAACATATAGGACTATTTGTTAGCAGATAGTTTAGGTGATAAATTGAGGTTTAAGATTGATTTATGAATTAATTGGTGGAGTTGAGCACGAAACTAAAAATACCTTGTTTTGGTTCTGTGCAAACCGAGACCTTAAGGGCTATTGAGGGTGTCGCTGAGCTCTAGTTTCGTCATTGATGCATACTAGGACATCCATTAACATGTTTTTAAGGTTTATACTTCGTGGTTTGAAGATTGGACGAGAGAAAATTGATGAATGTGGTGGAATTTCCCTAGGTTATACGCTGCTCTGTTTTGGACCCTCAAGACCGAACCCTTGAAGTGCTTGGAAAAGAGATTTTTGTGGAATTAAGCTTAAGGTAAGGAGTCTCTAAACTTTAGCTAGGAGGATGGCCTCAACTGGATGAATTGGCCGTGAATTGAGTGAATTTCTTGTAAGGTTATTATGTCGTTGCTTAATATCTCTCATTGGGAGTTGATGAATGCTTGAATGCTTGCTAAATGCATATGCCATGTGTTGATTGCCAATTTTGAGTGATGAATTTGACTGCCTCACATGCCGTAGACACTTAGCTCGATGCATGGGCTTGTACTCGATCATGAAGTCTTGAATTGAAAAGGAATTGGCATGCTTGAGGACTTTGATACACTGATGCATTGAGACATGGGGTTGTGATGGCTAGTACCCTGATGCGTTGAGGCGTAGGGTGGTGAGGATTAATGTCTTGATACGTTGAGATGCGGAATGAGATTGATTATGTGTCAACATAGGCTTGGAATGGCATTGAAAACCTATTGTGTTTAACGTGGGTTTTGTCAATTTGATAGTCTGAGGCGTAATGACGCGGATTGAGCCTAAGGTGTTTTAACACAAGCGTGAATCAAGAGAAATTTTTGAAGGGAATGTATGGCATGATTTTGTGTTCCATGCCTGACTCAATTGATAAGTTATGTTGACATGGTTGCTTGACTATCAATCGTTTGTATCCATATGGCGTTTTATGACTGATGAATGCCATATTTGGTTGAGTGCGTGTTTTTGTTCATTAGTTGCATTCATTTGGGTGTATTGTTCGTCTGACCTAGGGTTCGGACTTATCTTATTGAGATGTCAATCTCATCCCGTCGTGGGACTTTACTTTTTCAGACCCTAAGCCTTAAAGATGTTACCTACTCATCTAGGCGATCCAAAGGAAATGACCGTCTATTTTGATGAGTTTCTTGACGGTCGGGGTACAAGATATGTATGGAAGTGTACAATGGTGTAGGTCGATGAGGGTGGTAAAGACTGGAAACCACATAGGTTCGAGGCCTGATTTCGTAGGGTAGGTGAGGTTACTACCAGACCGTTGAAGTCTATATAGGTGCCTCGAGGAGTCATCCCTAGCTGGTGTCATCCCACTCGGGATTCTATGGAAGTAGAGGTGTCTGTGGCTGGCTCGAGGAATATACTTGAGAAGACGCCTACTTTGGAGGATACGGACGAGGTGATTGAGATCGATGCCTCGGAGGATGAGGTGGAGGACGACACGATAGAGGACACCGTAAATGTATGCTCTGAGACATTCTCAGACTACGAGCCAAATGAGGACGCGGATGAGACTACTGACGATTCTAGTGGTTCGACCTAGGGGCTTCCTGTTTTTACTTGACTGTCTTTTGATGACCTTGTTGATTGTAACTTTTAGGGACCAAGAACTCGTTGCCTTTTGATTGAGTCCCAATCACCCTGCACTGTCAGCAGGTTTAGTGGACCACGCTTTTGTATGAACTCATGATGTTATATGCATATATGTTATGATCTCGTTATCTAGGTTCCCATCGACGTATGTACGAGAGTTATTTATTTTCGTTTCCGCATGCTCGCCTATGTTATGCATGTCTCGACAAGTAATTCTTGAGACTCGAGAGTATAGTGAAGGGAGTTGCGCGCTCGTGCCTAGGGTGCGAGGTGTGACATGCCCGCTTGTTTGGTATCAGAGCAAGGTCAGCTCGATCCAAGTTGATTGAGGATTGGAGTAAAAAGGAGGAGTAAGTTGGGACAAGATGTGTAGCGAGACCTTAGGAGATTCGTTAGAGCTAGGCACGAAATGCATGGTATACGACTTGGCGCTTGTGATTGACATGTGGTATTGACATGATTATGGTGGTTTATGAAGATTAAGCTTCATGTTTAGCGCTGGAAGTCATTTCTGGGTCATAGATTATTGAGCGGATAATCATCGCTAGTTAAGATAAACTGCTGAAGTGAATGGAATTTAATAATAACCACGGATTATTTATTGAAGTGCCTCTGAAAATAGTTGGGTGGAAGGTTGTTTTGTTGTGAATGCTTCTTTTAAGAGATAATTTAGTACTGCTAGACTTGACTAGATGAGTAAGTCTCTAATTTCATGGTGGAATTATAGTGGTCCAGGTGTAGTGAGAGTACATAAGAAGGAGTAATATGCCCAGAAGACTTGGAAGACCCAGGAACGGAGATTCTAGCTCGAGACCGCCTGTGGCGGAGGACCCAAAGATGGACAGCGTACTGAGGGCACTCGAAAGGATCTACAATCTCATCGATAGGTAGACCCAAGATAGGGATGCTGCCATAGCTCAAGCGGTAGGAGCTGTGATAGCTGCTGTCAACGCCAATAATGACAATAATGAAGGTAACAAAAACAATGACGACCATGACCAGAATAATGAAGTATGTAATGCCTAGGAAGAAATTGTTATGGCTAGACAAATGGGCCAATTAGTCGAATAATTTATTAAGTTGAAACTAACCCAGTTAGATGGGACTAGGGACCCTGAATTGGCGCCAAGGTGGATAGAGAAACTTGGGAAGGCCTTTGGAGTACCGAGGTGCACAAATGAAGAAAAAGTATTACTGGCGGTGTACCAACTGGAAGGTACCGTTAATGACTAGTGGACTGCCACTAAGAATGGAGTTTTTCTAGAAGGAACGGCCTTAACTTGGAATGCTTTTACCACGGCCTTCAATGACAAGTACTCTTCTTGTGACATTTTGATTTCCAGTCAATTTTAGATTCAATAATGAGAAGTAAACCTAGAGATGTATTTCAGTCATATCTCACTCGAATCTGATCAATTCGAGTAGGCTGACCAAAAGGGAAAGACTAACGCGCGACAAGCTACGTGGACCTAGGAAACTCGAATAAGAAATGACTCTTTGACCAAAAGGATTGTCGGGAGGACATTTAGAGCCATAAAAGGCCGATCCAAGAACGATTAAGTGGTGCATTGCTAGTGTTATATGATTGGAGCGCGGGTGATGCCGCTTGACTAATATATAATTTGCAAAATTTCTCCTGAATCGAATAGTGACGATCGAGACCATAGGAGCTAGGGATAAACCCTCACAATTACATTACAACCAAGGTCGCCATGATTTGACGAGCCCTAAATGTGATATGAATCACAGGGTCGATACGCGTAACGTCTGTAAAAGTAGCCCATCGGTTCGAGATAAGCTGGAACACGTCCAATAGAGAAAATAATAAGAAACGAGTCTTGAAAATTGAAAAAGGTGAATCAAGAATTCTGACATTATGCTCGGATTGGCCGTCGCCCTATCGAAGAATATTGGAACGAGAAAAATGACATTCTGAACGTCGAGGGTGAAATCACCATTTTGCCCCTCAAGCTTAAGCCTTGCCCATGTAAATAAAGAAGGGCATTTTAGTCTTTTAAGTCACCGCAAGGTTGTCGAAAAAAAAGGATGAATTGTGGCCATTGGATCAAGTTTGAATGACACTTGGACATGTGTCAAAGGATGGGCAAAAGAGTGGTCATGTCCACTATACACCACCTACCATTCAATCCCTTGACTTGAGCCTTGTATATAGTCTTTTTCTCTCTCTCACCTCACTTTGGCCGGCCATTCACCCCCCAACTCACCGAAAACCTCTTCTTCTTCTCTTCTTCCTTCTACCGTCCGACGACAACTTCTGGGCTTGCTGTTCGCCGCCATCGACGATGCCTTCCGGCCACCACCTGAACTCTAACCAACCACACCCTCTTAGCCCTACCTCCTGCCGACCTCCTTGAAGTGGACACAAGTCGATTGAACCACTGAGGAGCTCCGACCAAGCATTTCCCCGGAAGCCGACGAAAACTGACTCAAACTGAGGTAGGCCGAGTTTCAGACCCCTTAGGATATCGAAATGTTGGAATCTTGCGATCAAATTTTATGGAGATCTAGGGGACATGTATATCTATCTGTGGTAAAAAGTTGAGCTTGATTTGATGAATTTTTAACCCCAAATGGGTCTTGTGAACCTTGGACAAAAACTGCCGGTTTACTGACTTGGAGGATCCAGCGACTTTCGAAGAGATTCCGGCGACGACACGACTTCAAACTCTCGGTGAAACTCTTAGACCCTTAGATAGGCATGTTAAGAAGTAGGTTAGTGATTAAATGATGGATTTAGTGGAGATTTAGGACTGATTATGCTCAGTTTGCACAAAATCGCAAATAGCCGATTCAGTTCTATGCAAGACCGAATCTATGGAGGCTGATGACTATGGGTTTTGAGTCTCAAATTGGTGATTTAGACATGCTAGAATGATGAGGATGCGCTAATGGAGGTTTGTGGTTCATGGATGGATGAATTGGACAGGAAATTGAAAATTGGTTGCAATTTCCTAGGTTGTGCGGTGAGATTGATCTTGGACCATTGAGGGCCGAATCTTTGAGGGCTCAAAAAGAGAATTTTGTGGCATCAAACTCAAGGTAAGGGAATCATAAACTTAGGTTAGGAAGATTGGACTCAATTGGGTGAGTCGAGCGCTAAATTGATTGATTGATTAGAGATTTCAAGATGAATGTTCTTGATGCATCATAAGTTGTTATAGGGGATTTATGCGTGCTAATGCTTGTGCTTGAATTATTTGCCATGTTTAAGTGTCACTTGAGTGCCTTGCATGCCATGAGTATCTCAATTGTACCTGAACTTCACCTATTTTTATTTATGTGAAATGAATTAAAAATCATGGCATGAGTGTGACATGGCGAGATCCTGATACGTATGAGACGCGGGGTGGTGGAATGAGTACCCTGAGGCGCTGAGGCGTGGGGTAGAGGTTGTGTGGCGCCTTGATGCGATCTAATCGCGGGGTTGAGATGGCCACGGTCCTGATGCATTTACTCAGCATGGAGATATGAGGTGTCGACAAGAGCCTGGAGTATCATTGAAACCTGATGTGTTTACGCAGGATGTCAATGACGGTCTGATGCATTTACGCGGATCAAGCCTGATGAGATCTAATCGGGGGCATGAGAATGAGGCAGACGGGAGATGGTGGATGTGGTGAAGTAGCAGGACGGGTGTGCATAATCATCTGAGCGTGCATGATGTCATAGCTGCATGCCTGTCATTCGTGTATTGTCATCTTTTATTGTACTTGCCTGTTCGTCTGTGAGCTTGAATTATTGGGGTCTGTGACTGCCTGAGTGGACGATCGGCCTAACCTAGGGTTAGGACTCTTTTACTGAGATGTGTATCTCACCCCGTTGGGGACCTATATTTTTACAAATCCTAGGCCTTGACGAAGTGGCCTATTTATTTTGGAGACCCGAAGGAGATGTCCACTTATTTTGACGAGTTCCCTGACAAGCAGGGAACTATCTATGTAAGGAAGTGTACTGTTATCTGGGCGGACGATGGTAGTACGAGCTGGAAGCCTCATCGGTATGAAGCCTGGTTTAGGAAAGTCGGGGATGTGTCGACTGGGCCTCTGAAGCCCTATGAGGTGCCCCAAGGAGTCGTCCCTAGTTGGTGTCATCCCGCTCGGGATTTAGACCAGGCTGAGGGATCGGTTGTCGGTTCTAGGATTGGACTGGAGAGGACCCCGACCATATAGAACTCGGAGGACAAGGTCATTGTGCTGGAGGCGACTGAGGAGGATCTCATGGAGCCATCTGCCGAGGCGACCATGGAGGATACTATCGAGGTTCACTCAGAGACTTTCTCAGAATATGAGCCGACGGAGGATGCCGAGGACACCAGGGACTTTAGCAGTTCTTCTTAGGAGCTCCCAGTTTGTCAGTTGGTCTTTAGATGACGACCCTGACCTCGTTTCTTTGGATGTTGATGATGAACCCTTTTTGTGTACTTACCCCGTCGCCCCTCGTGTTAGCGGATTCAGTAGCTATGTACCTGTATGAACAGTTGGATACTTGTATGACAGTATATTCGCTATCCAGGTCATACTTATATTTTGTATGGAGGAGTTATTTCATTAGTGCTTTCGCGTGCTGGATATATATTATGTCTCTCGACTTATTTTAGGATCTTGGGAACACGAGAGATATTTGGTTTGCTTACAGGGAGTCGCGTGCTCGTACCCGAGGCGCAGGGCATGACATCCCCGCTTTGCTTGGTATCAAAGCAAGGTCAGCTCGATCCAAAGTTGATTGAGGACTAGAGTAATAAGGATGATTAAGTTGGGACTTGGATGGATAGCGAGACCTTAGGAGACTGGTTAAGATAAGACATGGGGTGCATAGCGTGTGACCTGGTACTTATGGTTGGTGTTTGACCTTGGTAGAGTTGTGGTAAGGCATAAGGATTAAGTTCCCTGCTTAGCGTTGAAGGTCATTTCTGGATTTTGGCCTGATAAGTGAATGAATACGACCTCTTTTAGTGAGCCGTTGGAGTAAACGGAACTGAGAAATAGCCATGGATTATTTGTTGAGATGTTTTTGGAGTTTATTGTGTGGGGCATTTCTGTGTTGTGACTGTCTCTGTTGATGATTAGTTAGTAGCTCCAGATGTGGATGAATGAGTGAGTTACTAACTCCGTGCTGAACTTATGGTGGACCAAGTTCAGTAAAAAGGGATAAGGATGAGCAACCCGTCTAGAAGATCTAGAATATCCAAAGGTGGAGCCTCTAGCTCGAGGTAGCCTGTAGCTGAGGACCCAAGAATGGATGGCGTGCTGAGAGCATTAGAGAGAATTGGTGACTTGATTGATAGGCAGACCCAAGATCGAGACGCTGCCATCGTCCAGGCAGTAGGAGCTGCCATAGCTGCCGTCAACGCCAACCACGGCAACAACGATGGCAATGGAAATCAGAATGAACATGACCAGAGCAATGAAGCTACGAATGCCCAAGAGGAAATCGTCGTGGCCAGACAGATGGGCCAACTAGTGGAGCAGTTTATAAAGCTGAAGCCGACTCAGTTCGATGGGAATGGAGATCCTGAGCTAGCACCCAGATGATTGAGAAGTTAGAGAAAGCTTTTAGTGTGCTGAGGTGCACGGACGAAGAGAAGGTGTTGCTAGCAGTGTACCAGCTGGAGGGTACTGCAAATGATTGGTGGGCTGCCACCAAGAATGGAGTTTTCCTTGAAGGAACGGCCATGACTTGGGATGCCTTTAAGACGGCGTTCAACAACAAGTATTTCTCGGAGACGGCCAGGGAAAGAAAGCAGGTGGAATCCCTATAGTTGCACCAAAACCAGTTGACGATAGATCAGTACGAGGTCGAGTTCTTGATACTGTCGAGGTACGCACCTCGATCTGTAGAGGATCCTCAGGAGAAAGCAAGGAGGTTTAGGGACGGATTGAGGCCTAAGCTTCGTAGTCAGATGATTGCCCTAAATCTTAGGATTTATAAGGAGATATCCGAACGGGGCCAAATGATAAAAAGGGACTTGAAGGAGAGGAACACCGTAACTGGATAGCGGTTTACACCATTCAGAGATAACCGCCAGATGGGCAAGAGACCGATGGTGGGCAACAGGCGTTTTGTGCCTCCAGTAAGGAAAAATATTGGGAAGCCGCCAAATCCCACTAACTGGAGCTGCTGCCTTTGTGGTAGGAGGCATGGAAATGGGCCATGCACGGTAAGAACATGAGCTTGCTTTAAGTGTGGTCAATTGGGCCACTAGATGAGGACGTGCCCAAACCAAGCTCCGACAAATCGACCTCAGGGGCAGAGACCACAGGCTGGACCATCGACGACTACTCCCCAAATCGAGCAGAATCGACCACCGGCATAGCGAAGGGTGTATGCAATAGCCTGTAGAAAGGCGGAGGAAGCGCCAGGCGTAGTCACAGGTACGGTTTACTTGTGCAACCAAGCTACATACGCATTTTTTGACCCCGGTGCCACGCATTCATTTGTGTCTGCACAGTTTGCTGATTTGGTGGGTATGAAGTTAAAACCATTGAATATGAATTTGCATGTTGCCACTCCGTTAAAGGATAACATATTGGTTTCATTGGGCTGTGGTAGTTGTGAAATCGTGAATAGAGGGAGTAAGGAGAGTATTGACCTAGCTGTACTGCCCATGTACGATTTTGACGTAATCATAGGAATGGATTGGTTGGGTAAACAGGGGGCAGTAGTGGATTGTGGTAGTAGGATAATCCGATTTTATCCGTGAGGCCGCCCTAGTTTTGAATTGGTGGGAAGTCGAGGAGGAATCTCGATTCCCTTAGTCTCATCTCTAGAAGTGACCAAGTTGATGTCTGAAGGATGTCAGGCATACTTAGTGGCAGTAAAGGACACGACTACTAAAGAGCCAAAGTTAGAGAGTATTCCGATAGTGCATGAATTTCCTAACGTTTTTCCCCAAGAATTGCCATGATTACCACCTGAACGGGAAATGGAATTTGAAATCGAGTTAGCCCCTAGGACAGAACCGATCTCGAAGGCACCTTACAGGATGTCCTTGTCAGAACTGAAAGAGTTAAAGGTGCAAATGCAGGAACTGTTGGACAAGGGATTTATTCGGCCTAGTGCTTCACCGTGGGGAGCACTGGTGCTATTCGTAAGGAAGAAGGATGGGTCCTTGCGGCTATGCATCGACTATCGACAGCTGAACCAAGTGATAGTGAAGAACAAATACCCACTGCCGAGAATTGACGATCTATTTGATCAGTTGCAAGAAGCGGCGGTATTTTCAAAGATTGACCTGAGAACAGGGTATCACCAGTTGAGGATCAAGAAGAAATACATATCTAAGACTGTCTTTAGGACGAGGTATAGTCATTATGAGTTTACGGTGATGCCGTTTGGTTTGACCAACGCTCCAGCTGCTTTTATGGACCTGATGCATCCAGTATTTAAGAAATTCCTAGATAGATTCGCCATAGTCTTTATTGACGACATCTTGATTTACTCGAGGAGTAATGTAGAACAAGAAAAGCACCCGAGGATTGTTCTGCAGACTCTGAGGGAGCATTCGATATACGCGAAGTTGAGTGAATGCAAGTTTTGGCTGAACATGGTAGTGTTTCTTGGTCATGCGGTATATGGTGAAGGAATCATTGTGGATCCTGCGAAAATCTAGGCTGTAACGAATTGGCCTAGACCTACTACGGTCACTGAAGTCAGAAGTTTCTTGGGACTGGCGGGATACTAGGCGTTTTGTGGAGAAATTCTCATCCATAGCCATCCCATTGACGCTATTAATGAAGAAAGAAACAAGGTTTGAATGGATAGACAAGTGTGAGAAGAGTTTCCAGGAACTCAAACATAGATTGACAACCGCACTAGTATAGACAATTCCATCAAGACCGGGAGGATACGAGATATACAGCGATGCCTCGCTGAAAGGATTGGGCTATGTATTGATGCGGCACGGAAGAGTAGTGGCCTGCGCGTCTAGACAATTGAGGCTACATGAGATGAACTACCCAACTCATGACCTGGAGTTAGCGGCGATTATATTTGCTCTGAAGATTTGGTGACATTACCTTTGTGGCGAAAAGTTTCAGATTTACACCGACCACCAGAGCTAAAAGTACTTATTTTCCCAGAAAGAGTTGAATATGAGGCAGCGTAGGTGAATGGAGCTGCTCAAGGACTATGATTGCGATATATTGTATCACCCTGGGAAGGCAAATAGAATAGCAGATGCGCTTAGCCGGAAGTCGAGCATCGCCTGTTTGCTAGTAAAGGGTTGGTCGATGATTGAGGACTTGAAAGACTCTGAGTTCAGACTGGAAGTCTGCCAGTTATCCAGCTTAGTGGCTACATTGAGGGTGGAACTTGAAGTTTAGGAAGGAATAAAGGCCTTACAACCTACGGGCCCAAAAATTTAGAAAATTATGGAGATGGACGCAATAAAGAGAAAGCCAGAATTTAAGGTGTCAGAGGACGGAATTTTGAAGTTCTGAGGACGATTGTGTGCACCAAAGGATGAAGGACTCAAGGAAAGGATCTTGTCAGAGGCTCATAGGAGCAATTATAGCATCCACCCTGGGAGTACGAAAACGTATCAAAACTTGCAACAGCATTATAGGTGAAACGAGATGAAGGTAGACGTAGCAAAGTATGTGGCTAAGTGTTTGACATGCCAGCAAGTGAAAGCCCAGTATTGTAAGCCTAGAGGACTATTACAAACACTAGAGATTTTGAAATGGAAATGTGAGCATATAACTATGGATTTTGTGATGGGACTCCCAAGGAGCCAGAGAGGTCACGACTCGATATGGGTAGTCGTGGACAGATTGACCAAGTCCGTACATTTCATCCCGGTGCGAAAGGACTTTGCTGTGGATAAGTATGCAGAGTTGTACATGAGACAGATAGTGAGGCTGCACGTAGTGCCTGTGACGATTACCTCGGACAGAGATCCCAAATTCATGACAAACTTGGAAATGCTTGCAAGATGCTATGGGAACCTGACTACAGTTTAGCACAGCGTATCACCCACAGACGGACGGACAGTCGGAAAAGACGATACAGACGTTTGAGGACATGCCGCGTGCATGCGTCATTGATTTTAAAGGTGGGTAGGAAGATCGACTACATTTGGTAGAGTTTACTTATAATAATAGCTACCAGCAGAGTATCCAGATGGCACCATTTGAAGCACTCTATGGTAGGGCCTGCAGAACCCCGATTTGTTGGGATGAGGTTGGAGAAAGGAGTATCACAGGCCCATAACTGGTAGAACAATCGGTGGAAGCAGTGAAAATAATTTGGGATAGACTGAGAACAGCACAGAGTCGTCAGAAGAGCAACGTAGATAAGTGGCGCAAGCCCTTGGAGTTTCAAGTGGGCGATCACGTCTTCCTCAAGGTGTCCCCGATGTGAGACTATTGCGATTTGGATTGAAGGGGAAGCTGAGCCCAAGGTACGTCGGCCCATTCGAGATACTGGAGCGGATTGGAACCTTAGCCTACAGGCTTACCTTGCCGCCTAATCTATCCCAGGTGCATAATGTTTTCCACGTGTCGATGCTGCGAAAGTATGAACCAGATCCGACACATGTGCTAGACTACGAGACTATAGAAGTGAACGCCCGGGTGTCTTACCTGGAGAGGCCGATAAGAATCGAGGACCGAAAGGAGCAAAACCTCAAGAATAAGAAGATTCCACTGGTCAAAGTAGTGTGGGAGCACCATGGAACAGAAGGTACCACGTGGGAAAACGAAGAGACGATGAGGCGACAATACCCCCATTTATTTGAGTAATTAAGTTTGATGTAAATTTCGGAGACAAAATTTTTGTAAGGGGGGAAGAGTTGTGACATTTTGATTTCTAGTCAATTTTAGACTCATTAATGATAAGTAAATATAGATATGTATTTCAATCGTATATCGCTCGAATCTGATCAATTCGAGTAGACTGACCAAAAGGAAAAGACTAACGCAAGACAAGATACGTGGATCTAGGGAACTTGAATAAGAAATGGCGCTTTGACCATAAGGATTATCAGGGGGACATTTAGAGCCATAAAAGCCGATCCAAGAATGATTAAGGGGTGCATTGCTAGTGTTATATAATTGGAGCGCGGGTAATGCCGCTTGACCAATATATAATTTGCAAAAATTTTCCTAAATTGGACAGTGACGATCGAGACCATAGGAGCTAGTGATAGACCCTCACAATTACATGACAACCAAGGTCGCCATGATTTAACGAGCCCTAAATGTGATATGAATCACAGGGTCGATACGCGTAACGTCTGCAAAAGCCGCCCGTCGGTTCGGGATAGGCTGAAACACGTCCGATAGAGAAAACAATAAGAAATGAGTCTTGAAAATTGAAAATGGTGAATCAAGAATTCTAACGTTATGCTCGGATTGGCCATCGCCCTATCGAAGAATATTGGAACGAGAAAAATGACGTTCCGAACGTCGGGGTGAAATTATCGTTTTGCCCCTCAAGCTTAAGCCTAGCCCATGCAAATAAAGAAGGGCATTTTGATCTTTTAAGTCACCTCAAGGCTGCCGAAAAAGGAGGATGAATTGTGGCCATTGGATCAAGTTTGAATAACACTTGGACATGTGTCAAAGGATGGGCAAAAGAGTGGTCATGTCCACTATACACTACCTACCATTCAATCCCTTGACTTGAGCCTTGTATATAGTCTTTTTCTCTCTCTCACCTCACTTTGGCCGGCCATTCACCCCCCAACTCACTGAAAACCTCTTCTTCTTCTCTTCTTCCTTCTGCCACCCGACGATAGCTTTTGGGCTTGCCGTTCGCCGCCGTCGACACCTCATTTCGGCCACCATCTGGACTCTAGCCAACCACACCCTCTTAGCCCCACCTCTTGCCTACCTCCTCAAAGTGGAAGCAAGTCGATTGGACCATCGAGGAGCTCCGGCCAAGCATTTCCCTGGAAGCCCACGAAAATTGACTCAAACTAAGGTAGGCCGAGTTTCAAACCCCTTAGGATATCGAAATGTTGGAATCTCTCGACCAAATTTTATGAAGATCTAGGGGACATGTATATCTATCTATGGTAAAAAGTTGAACTTGATTTGATGAAGTTTTGACCCCAAATGGGTCTTGTGAACCTTGGACAGAAACTGCTAGTTTACTAACTTAGAGGATCCGGCGACTTTCGAAGAGATTCAGGCGACGATGCGACTTCAAACTCTCGGTGAGACTCTTACACCCTTAGATAGACAAGTTAAGAAGTAGATTAGTGATTAAATGATGAATTTGGTGGAGATTTAGGACTGGTTATGCTCAATTTGCATAGAACCAAAAATAGCCGGTTGGGTTCTGTGCAAGACTGAATCTGTGGAGGCTGATGGCTATGGGTTTTGAGTCTCAAATTGGTGATTTAGATGTGCTAGAATGATGAGGATGAGTTAATGGAGGTTTGTGGTTCATGGATGGGTGAATTGGACATGGAAATTGACAATTGGTTGGAATTTCCTAGGTTGTGAGGCGAGATTAATCTTGGACCATTGAGGGCTGAATCTTTGAGGGCTCAAAAAGAAAATTTTGTGGCATCAAACTCAAGGTAAGGAAATGCTAAACTTAGGATAGGAAGATTGGACTCAATTGGGTAAGTCGAGCGATAAATTGATTGATTGGTGAGAGATTTCAAGATGAATGTTCTTGGTGCATCCTAACTTGTTATAGGGGATTTATGCGTACTAATGCTTGTGCTTGAATTGTTTGCCATGTTTAAGTGTCACTTGATTGCCTTGCATGCCATGAGTATCTCAATTGTGCCTAAACTGCACCTATTGTTATTTATGTAAAATGAATTGAAAATCATGGCATGAGTATGACATGGCGAGACCCTGATGCGTATGAGACGCGAGGTGGTGGAATGAGTACCCTGAGGCGCTGAGGCACGGGGTAGAGGTTGTGTGACGCCCCGATGCGATCTAATCGCGGGGTTGAGATGACCACGGTCCTGATGCATTTACGCGAGACGGAGATATGAGGTGTCGACACGGGCCTAGAGTATCATTGAAACCTGATGCATTTACGTGGGTTGTCAATGACGGTCTGATGTGTTTACGCAGACTGAGCTTGATGCGATCTAATCGCAGGCATGAGAATGAGACAGCGGGAGATTGTAGATGTGGTGAACTGGCAAGACAGGTGTGAGTAATCATCTGAGCGTGCATGATGTCATAGCTGCATGCCTGTCATCCGTGTATTGTCATCTTTTGTTGTACTTGCTTGTTCATCTGTGAGCTTGAATTATTGGGGTCTGTGACTGCCTGAGTGGACGGTCAGCCTAACCTAGGGTTAGGACTCTTTTACTGAGATGTGTATCTTACCCCGTTGGGGACCCATATTTTTGCAGATCCTAGGCCTTGACGATGTGGCCTATTCGTTTTGGAGACCCGAAGGAGATGTCCGCTTATTTTGATGAGTTTCTTGACTGGCGGGGAACTATCTATGTAAGGAAGTGTACTATTGTCTGGGTGGACGAAGGTAGTACAAGCTGGAAGCCTCATTGGTATGAGGCCTGGTTTAGGAAAGTCGGGGATGTGTCGACTGGAACGCTGAAGCTCCATGAGGTGCCCCAGGGAGTCATCTCTAGTTGGTGTCATCCTACCCGGGACTTAGACCAGGCTGATGGATCTGTTGTCAGTTCTAGGATTGGACCGGAGAGGACCCAGACCATAGAGAACTCGGAGGACGAGGTCATTGTGCTGGAGGCAACTGAGAAGGATCTCGTGGAGCCATCTGTCGAGGCGACCATGAAGGATACTATCGAGGTTTGCTCAGAGACCTTATCAGAGTATGAGCCGACGGACGATGCCGAGAATACCGGGGACTCTAGCAGTTCTTCTTAGGAGCTCCTAGTTTGTCAGTTGGTTTTTAGATGACGACCCTGACCCTGTTTCCTTGGATGTTGATGATGAACCATTTTTGTGTACTTACCCCATCGCCCCTCGTGTTAGTAGATTCAGTAGCTATGTACCTGTATGAACAATTGGATACTTGTATGACAGTATATTCGCTATCCAGGTCCCACTTATATTTTGTACGAATGAGTTATTTCATTAGTGCTTCCGCGTGCTTGATATATATTATGTCTCTCGACTTATTTTAGGATCTTGGGACCACGAGACATATTTGGTTTTCTTGCAGAGAGTCGTGTGCTCGTACCCGAGGCGCGGGGCGTGAAACTTCTGAGACGGCGCGTGAGATGAAACAAGTAGAATTTCTGTAGTTGCGCCAAAATCATGTAACGGTGGATCAATATGAAGCAAAATTCACCAGATTGTCGAAATGTGCACCCAGATCAGTAGAGGATCCATTGGAAAAGGCGCAGAGGTTTCAGGATAGGTTGAGGCCCGAGCTTCGCAACCAGATGATAGCTCTGAACTTGAGGACTTACAAAGAAATATATGAATGGGGACAGATGATCGAGAGGAACCTGAAAATGAGGTTTGCCGCATCTGGATCGTGGTTTAGCTCATTCCGAGACAATCTCCAAATTGGTAAGAGACCGATGACCAGTAACCGACGCTTTGTCCCTCCAGTACGAAAGACTATAGAGAAGCCACCACATCAAGTGAACTGGAATTGCCGCCTCTGTGGCAGGAGGCATGGACAGGGTCTAGGATCGGAGCATGCTTCAAGTATGGTCAGATGGGCCATTAGATGAGTACTTGCCCTAATCAAGCTCTAGTAACTAGACCTCAAGGGCAACGATCACAGGTAGGACCGTCAACTGCCTCCCCCAAAATGATCAGAGCCGACCTCTAGCCTAGGGAAGGATCTATGCTGTAGCACGCAGTGAAGTGGAAGAAGCGTTCGGCGTGGTCACAGGTATGATTTATTTATGTGAACAAGCCGTTTATGTGTTGTTTGATCCTGGCGTTTCACATTCTATTGTGTCCGCTCAATTTGCTGATTTGATTAATATGGAGTTACAACCGTTGAGTGTGATTCTGCATGTTGCTACCCCGTTGAAGGATGATGTATTAGTTTCATTGGGCTGTGCTGATTGTAAAATAGTCATTGATGGTAGCGAAGAAAGTATAGACTTGGCTGTGTTACCCATGTATGACTTTGTTGTGATTGTTGAGATGGATTGGTTGGGTAAGCAAAGGGTCGTAGTAGACTGTGGTAGCAGAGTAATCTGTTTTTATTCGGATGGCCACTTTGAATTTATAGGAAGTCAAGGAGGAACCTTGATTCATTTAGGGTCATCGCTTGGAAGCGACAAAACTGATAACTGAAGGATGTCTAGCTTACTTAGTCGCGATCATGGATATGACTACCGTGGGACCTAATTTAGAAAGTATACTGGTGACGTGTGAATTTCCTGACGTCTTTCCCCAAGATTGCCACTAGAGAGAGAAATTAAATTTGTAA
Organism: Rhodomyrtus tomentosa; assembly: GCA_028455895.1. NCBI lineage: Eukaryota > Viridiplantae > Streptophyta > Magnoliopsida > Myrtales > Myrtaceae > Rhodomyrtus > Rhodomyrtus tomentosa. Next base: position 36,509,611 of record JAPCWY010000003.1, on the reverse strand, counting down.
TCGAGTTAGCCCCTAGAACGGAGCCAATCCGAAAGGCACCTTATAGGATGTCCTTGTAGAAATTGAAAAAGTTAAAGGTGCAATTGCAAGAATTGCTAGATAAAGGATTTATTTGACCGAGTGCTTCACCGTGGGGAGAGCCGGTGTTGTTTGTGAGGAAAAATGATGGGTCCTTGCGCTTATGCATCGACTGTTGGTAGTTGAATCAAGTGACTGTGAAGAATAAATATCTACTGCCAAGGATTGATGATCTATTCGATCAACTACAGGGAGCTTCAGTATTCTCAAAAATAGACATAACAACCGGATATCATCTGTTGAGGACTAAGAAGGAGGATATACCGAAGATAGCTTTTAGAACGAGATACGGTCATTATGAGTTTACAGTTATGCCTTTTGGATTGACTAATGCTCTAGCTACAATTATGGACTTGATGCATTGGGTGTTCAAGGAATTCTTGGATAGATTTGTGATAATCTTTAATGATGACATTTTGATTTACTCAAAGAGTGACGAAGAGCATGAATAGCATCTGAGGATTGTCTTGCAGACTTTGAGAGAGCACTTGCTTTACGCTAAGTTTAGCAAATGCGAGTTCTGGCTGAATCAAGTAGCATTCCTTAATTACGTGGTATCTGGAGAAGGAATTTCTGTAGTCCCTACGAAGATTGAAATAGTTATGAATTGACCTAGACCTACTACGGTCACAGAAGTTCTGAGTTTCCTAGGACTGGTCAGTTATTACCGACGCTTTGTGGAGAAGTTTTCATCCATAGTCAATCCATTGATGAGGTTGACTAAGAAGGAAACTAAGTTTGAGTGGATGGACAAGTGTGGAAGAAGCTTTAAAGAGCTTAAGCATCGGTTGACAACCGCACTAGTATTGACAATTCCGTCTGGAACTAGAGGCTATGAAATATATAGCGACGCTTCACTAAAAGGACTGGGTTGTGTACTAATGCAGCATGGAAGAGTGGTCGCTTATGCGTTGCGACAGTTGAGGCCATACGAGATAAATTAACCAACTCATGACTTGGAATTGGCTGCAATTATCTTCACTTTGAAGATCTGGAGGCATTATTTGTGTGGCGAAAAGTTTCAGATTTATACAGATCACCAGAGTTTGAAGTATCTCTTTTTCCAGAAGGAATTAAATGAGGCAACGCCGATAGATAGAGCTGCTTAAGGATTATGACTGCGACATCATGTATCATCCTGAAAAAGTGAACAGAGTCACGGATGGACTCAGTTGAAAATCAAGCATCGCTTGTCTGCTAGTTAAAGGATGGTCGTTACTCGAGGAATTGAGGGATTCAGGCACAACACTGTAAGCTTGGTGGATTATTACAATCCTTAGAGGCTCCCGAATGGAAATGGGAGCACGTGACTATGGATTTTGTGATGGGATTGCCAAGGAGCCAAAGAGGTCACGATTCGATTTGGGTAGTCGTGGACAGACTGACCAAGTCTGCACATTTTATTCCGATGCGAAAGGACTTCGCAATGGACAAGTATGCCAAGCTGTATATGCATCAAATAGAGAGGCTACATGCAGTACCCATGACGATTATGTCAGACAAAGATCCTAAATTCACAGCGAACTTCTAGAAGAGTCTTTAGGATGCCATGGGAACTCGACTACAGTTCAGTATGGTATATCATCTGCAAACGGACAGATAGTCGAAGACAATAATTCAGACGCTAGGGGATATGTTACGAGCATGCGTTATAGACTTCAAAGGTGGATGGGAGGATCAGTTGCATTTAGTAGAGTTTGCATATAACAATAGTTATCGGCAGAGCATTCAAATGACACCTTTTGAAGCGCTTTATGGAAAAGCCTGCAGGACCCTAATTTGCTGAGACAAAGTTGAAGAGAGAAGTATTACAGGACCAGAGTTGGCAAAACAATCAGTGGAAGCCGTAAAGATAATACGAGATAGACTGAAGACGGCACAGAGTCGTCAGAAAATTTATGCGAACAAACGACGCAAGCCTTTGGAGTTTCAAGTTGGTGATCATGTTTTCATTAAAGTTTCATCGATGCGAGGACTATCTCGATTTGGAAAGAAAGGGAAACTGAGTCCAAGGTATGTAGGTCCTTTTGAGATTTTGGAACAGATTGGGACTTTGGCCTACAAGCTTGCCTTACCGCCTAGTCTGTCTCAAGTACACAATGTCTTCCATGTGTCGATGTGAAGGAAATATGAACCGGACCCGACGCAGGTGCTGGATTTTGAAACTATCGAAGTTGACAACAGAGTATCGTACATGGAAAAGCCAGTTAGGATTGAAGATCGAAAAGAACAAGTTCTGAGGAACAAGACGATTCCATTGGTCAAAGCAATTTGGGAGCACCATGAAACTGAAGGCGCTACATGGGGAAGCAAGGAAACGATGAGGTGTCAATATCCCCATTTGTTTGAATAGCTGGGTTTATTGTAAATTTCGAGCACGAAATTTTTGTAAGGGAGAAGAGTTGTGACATTATGATTTTCCCTGTCATTTCGAGACTTATCAATGAGAATGTATCTAACGATGTATTTCAGTCATAACTCGCTCGGATATGATCAATCTCGAGTTAACTGGCCAAAAGGGAAAGGCTAACGCGAGACAAGGTACGTGGACCTAGGAAACTCAAATAGGAAATGGTACTTTAACTATAAAGATTGTCGAGGGAGTATTTAGAACCATTAAAGACTGATCTAAGAACGATTAATGAATACATTGCTAGCGTTATACGATTGGACCGCGAGTAATGCCGCTTAACCAACGTATAATTTGCAAAATTTTCCTAAATCGAACAATGACAATAGAGATCGTCGGAGCCAGGAATAGACCCTCACAATAACATGACAATCAAAGTCGCCATGGACTGACGAGTCCTAAGTGTGATAAGAATCACAGAGTCGATACGCGTAACGTCTGCAAAAATCGCCCGTTAGTTCGAGATAGTCCGGAATTACAGTCGATAGAGAAATAGCCTAGGGACGAGTCTCAAAATTGGAAAATAAAAAATCAAGAATTTCAACATTATAATTAGATTGGACGTTGCCAGATTGTCGAAGTATGCGTCCAGATCAGTAGAGGATCCGCTGGAAAAGGCGCGAAGATTTCGGGATGGGTTGAGGCCCGAGCTTCGCAGTCAGATGATAGCTTTGAACTTGAGGACTTACAAAGAAATATATGAACAGGGATAGATGATCGAGAGGTACCTGAAAGAGAGGTCTGCCGCATCTAGATCGCAGCTCAGCTCATTCCAACACAATCGCCAAACCGGTAAGACACCGATGACCAGTAATCGACGCTTTGTCCCTCTAGTACGAAAGGTTATAGTGAAGTCACCGCATCAAGTGAACTGGAATTGCCGCCTCTGTGGTAGGAGGCATAGTAACGGACCCTGTCCGGCTTGGACCGAAGCATGCTTCAAGTGTGGTCAGATGGGCCATCAAATGAGGACTTACCCCAATCAAGCTCCAGTAACTAGACCTCAAGGGCAACGACCATAGGAAGGACCATCAACTACCACTCCCCAGAATGATCAAAGGCGATCCCCAACTCAGGGAAGGATCTATGCTGTGCCGCAGGGAAGCGAAAGAAGCACCCGACGTGGTCACAAGTACGATTTATTATGTGACCAAGCCGCTTATGCATTGTTTGATCTTGGCGCTTCGCATTCTTTTGTGTCCGCTCAATTTTCTGATTTGATTAATATGGAGTTAAAACCGTTGAGTGTGATTCTGCATGTTGCTACCCCGTTGAAGGATAATTTGTTGGTTTCATTGGGCAGTACTGACTATAAAATAGTCATTGGTGGTAGCGAAGAGAGTATAGACTTGGCTGTGTTACCTATGTATGACTTTGACGTGATTGTTGGGATAGATTGGTTGGGTAAGCAAAGGGTCGTAATCGACTGTGGTAGCAGAGTAATCCATTTTTATCCAAATGGCCGCCCAAATTTTGAATTTATAGGAAGTCGAGGAGGAACCTCGATTCCTTTAGTCATATCATTGGAAGCGACAAAACTAATGACCGAAGGATGTCAAGCTTACTTAGTCGCAGTCATGGATACGACTGTCGTGGGACCTAAGTCAGAAAGTATACTGGTAGTGTGTGAATTTCCCAACGTCTTTCGCCAAGAATTACAAGGATTGCAACCAGAGAGAGAAATTGAATTCGTGATCGAGTTAGCCCCTGAACGGAGCCAATCTAGAAGGCACCTTATAGGGTGTCCTTATCGGAATTGAAAGAGTTAAAGGTGCAAATGCAAGAATTGCTAGATAAAAGATTTATTCGACCGAGTGCTTCACAGTGGGGAGCGTCGGTGTTTTTTATGAGGAAAAAGGATAGGTCCTTGCGCTTATGCATCGACAATAGGTAGTTGAATCAAGTGACTGTGAAGAATAAATATTCACTGCCAAGGATTGATAATCTATTCAATCAGCTACAGGGAGCTTTAGTATTATCAAATGGAGACCTGAGAACCGGATATCATCAGTTGAGGATTAAGAAGAAGAATATACCGAAAATAGCTTTTAGAACGAGATACGGTCATTATGAGTTTACTGTTATGCCTTTGAGATTGAGTAATGCTCCAGCTGCATTTATTCACTTGATGCATCGGGTGTTCAAGGAATTCTTGGATAGATTTATGATAGTCTCTATTGATGACATTTTGATTTACTCAGAGAGTGACGAAAAACATGAAGAGCATCTGAGGATTATCTTACAGACTTTGAGAGAGCACTCGCTTTACTCTAAGTTTAGCAAATGCGAGTTCTGGCTGAATCAAGTAGCATTCCTTGATCACGTGGTATCTAGAGAAGGAATTGATGTAGACCCTACGAAGATTGAAGTCGTTATGAATTTGCCTAAACCTACTACGGTCATAGAAGTTCGGAGTTTCCTAGGACTGGCCAGTTATTACCGATGCTTTGTAAAGAAGTTTTCATCCATAGCCATTCCATTGACGAGGTTGACTAAGAAGGAAACTAAGTTTGAGTGGACAAACAAGTGTGAAAGGAGCTTTCAAGAGCTTAAGTATCGATTGACGACCGCACCAGTATTGACGATTCCGTCAGGACCTGGAGGCTATGAAATATATAGCGACGCTTCGCTAAAAGGACTAGGTTGTGTACTAATGCAGCATGGAAGAGTGGTTACCTATGCGTCGCGACAGTTGAGGCCATACGAGAAAAATTATCCAACTCATGACTTGGAATTAGCTGTAATTATCTTTGCTTTGAAGATCTGGAGGCATTATTTGTGTGGCGAAAAGTTTCAGATTTATACAGATCACCAAAGTCTGAAGTATCTCTTTTCCCAGAAGGTATTGAATATGAGGCAACGCCAATGGATGGAGCTGCTTAAGGATTACGACTGCGGCATCTTGTATCATCCTGGAAAAGCGAACAGAGTCGCGGATGCGCTCAGTCGAAAATCAAGTATCACTTGTCTGCTGGTTAAAGGATGGTCGTTACTCAAGGAATTGAGGGATTCTGAATTCAAGTTGGAAGTTTGCTAACTGTCCAGTCTGGTAGCCACCTTAAGAGTGGAACCGGAGATCCAAGAAAGAATAAAAGTCTTGTAGCCTGTAGACCTAGAAATTCAGAAAAACCTCGGAATGGACGCAACAAAAAGAAAACCAGAGTTCCAAGTTTTAGATGACGGAATTTTGAAATTTCACGGACATCTATGCGTACCCAAGGACGAAGAGCTTAGGGAAAAGATTTTATCAGAAGCTCACAGAAGCAATTAAAGTATCCACCCAAGTAGCACGAAAATATACCAGAACTTATGTCAGCATTATTATTGAAACAGGATGAAGGTAGACGTAGCGAAATATGTGGCAAAGTACTTGACGTGTCAGCAGGTAAAGGGACAGCATTGTAAGCCTAGTGGATTATTACAATCCTTAGAGATTCCCGAGTAGAAATAGGAGCACGTGACTATGGATTTTGTGATGGGATTGCCAAGGAGCCAAAGAGATCACAATTCGATTTGAGTAGTCGTGGACAGACTGACTAAGTCTACATAATTCATTCCGGTGCGAAAGGACTTCGCAATGAACATGTATGCCGAGCTGTAAATGCGTCAGATAGTAAGGCTACATAGAGTACCCGTAACGATTACGTCAGACAGAGATCCTAAATTCACAGCGAACTTCTAGAAGAGTCTTCAGGATGCTATGGGAACTCGACTACAGTTCAGTACAGCATATCATCCGCAGACAGACGGACAGTCGGAGAGAACAATTCAGACGATCGAGGATATGTTACGAGTGTGCATTATAGACTTCAAAGGTGAATAGGAGGATCAGTTGCATTTAGTAGAGTTTGCATATACCAACAATTACCAGCAGAGCATTCAAATGACACCTTTTGAAGCGCTTTATGGAAGAGCCTGCAGGACCCCAATTTGCTGGGACAAAGTTGGACAGAGAAGTATTATAAGACCAGAGTTGGTAGAGCAATTAGTGGCAGCCATAAAGATAATACGAGATAGACTGAAGATGGCACAGAGTCGTTAAAAAAGTTATGCGGACAAATGACGCAAGCCTTTGGAGTTTCAAGTTTGTGATTATGTTTTCCTTAAATTTTCACCGATGCGAGGACTATCTCGGTTTAGATAGAAAGGGAAACTGAGTCCAACGTACGTAGATCCTTTTGAGATTTTGGAACGGATTGAGACTTTACCTTATAGGCTTGCCTTACCGCCTAGTTTGTCTCAAGTACACAATGTCTTCCATGTGTCGATGCTGAGGAAATATGAATCGGACCCGACGCACGTACTGGATTTTGAAACTATCGAAGTTGACGACAGAGTATCCTACGTGGAAAAGCCAGTCAGGATTGAAAATCGAAAAGAACAAGTTTTGAGGAACAAGACGATTTCATTGGTCAAAGTAATTTGGGAGCACCATGGAACCGAAGGCCCTACGTAGGAAAGCAAGGAAACGATGAGGCGTCAATAACCCCATTTGTTTGAATAGATGGGTTTATTTTAAATTTCGAGGATGAAATTTTTGTAATGGGGAAGAGTTGTGAAATTATGATTTTTCCCGTCATTTCGAAATTTATTAATGAGAATGTATGTAACGATGTATTTCAGTTGTATCTCGCTCGGATATGATCAATCTCGAGTTAACTGACCAAAAGTGAAAGGCTAACGCGAGACAAGGTACGTGGACCTAGGGAACTCAAATAAAAAATGACACTTTGACCATAAGGATTGTTGAGGAAGTATTTAGAACCATCAAAGGCTGATCTAAGAACGATTAAGGAATACATTGCTAGCGTTATACGATTGGAGCGCGAGTGATGCCGCTTAACCAATGTATAATTTACAAAATTTTCCTAAATCGAACGATGACGATCGAGATCGTCGGAGCTAGTAATAGACCCTCGTAAGTATATGACAACCAAAGTCGCCATGGACTGACGGGTTCTAAGCGTGAAAAGAATCATAGAGTCGATAAGCGTAACGTCTGCAAAAGCTGTCCGTTAGTTCGGGATAATCTGAAATTACAATCAACAGAGAAATAGCCTAGAGAAGAGTCTCGAAATTGAAAAATGAAAAATCAAGAATTCCAACATTATAATTGGATTGGACGTCGCCTCATCGAAGAAAGTCTAAATTAGAAAAACGATGTTTCGTACAACGAGGGTTAAATTACCATTTTGCCCCTCAAGTCTTGGCATTATCTTAATAATTAGATGATGGCATGTTGGTCATTGACCATACCCCAAGGCTGCCGAAAATTAAGAGAATTATTGGCCATTGGATGAGTTTGATTAATGACTAGTAGACAAGTGTCAATGAATGGCCAATTAACATTAATTGATCAACTTTTTACCTATCATTCTACCTTGTTGACTCTCAAAATTGGTGTATAACCCCTTCATCCTCCATGCTCAGCCAAATGCCTCACCTCTATAGCCAATTTTCTTCCTCTTCTTCCTCTTTTCTTCTCATCCGGATCAGTCCCTGCCCGACCGAACCGCCATCGCCACTTCGCCGCCCATGATGCCACCTCCGGCAATCACTAGCCCTCGCGCCGACCATTAGCCCGTAGCCCCACCTCTTGATGACCACCTCCAAATGGAATCTCAGCATTTGGCCACCTGAAGAGCTCCGGCCAGCCAATCTCCCAAAAGCCGACGGATTTCGTCGCAGCAGGAGGTAAGCCTTTGTTTGGCCTCCATAGGACCTCTAATCGCTTCAAATTTTCGTGGTAGTTTGTAGACATGTAATGCTAGGATTGAATGAGTTGATGTGTTAATTTGATGGAGTTTAGAAGGATATTCATGTTGTTTTGTGATGATTTTCGGTGGAACAAAATCTGACCGGCAAAGACCGAAGGAAACAGAACTTGTATTAGGACTTCCAAGCGTCGCCTTGCCACAAAATTTTCGATGAGGCTCTATAACATATAGGACTATATGTTAACAAGTAGTTTAGGTGATAAATTGAGGTTTAAGATTGATTTATGGATTAATTGGTAGAGTTGAGCATAGAACCGAAAATGCCATGTTTCGGTTATATGCAAACCGAGACCTTAAGGGCTGTTATGGGTGTCGCCGAGCTCTAATTTCGTCATTGAGGCATACTAGGACATCCATTAACATGTTATTAAGGTTTATGCTTCATGGTTCGAAGATTGGACGAGAGAAAATTGATGAATGTGGTCGAATTTCCCTAGGTTATACATTGCCCTGTTTTGGACCCTCAAGATCGAACCCTTGAAGTGCTTGGAAAAGAGATTTTTGTGGAATTAAGCTTAAGGTAAGGAGTCTCTAAACCTTAGCTAGGAGGATAGGCCTCGACTAGATGAATTGACCGTGAATTGGGTGAATTTCTTGTAAGGTTATTGTGTTGTTCTTAATGTCTCTCATTGGGAGTTGATGAATACTTGAATGCTTACTAAATGGATATGTCTTGTGTTGATTGCCACTTTTGAGTGATGAATTTGATTGCTTCGCATGTTGTAGGCACTTAGCTTGATGTATGGGCTTGAATTCGATCATGAAGGCTTGAATTGAAAAGGAAATTGGCATGCTTGAGAACTTTGATACCTTGATTCGTTGAGACGCGGGGTTGTAATGGCTAGTACCCTGATGCGTTGAGACGCAAGGTGGCGAGAATTAATGTCCTGATACGTTGAGACGTGGAATGAGATTGATTATGTGTCAACATAGGCCTGGAATGGCATTGAAAACCTGATGCGTTTAACGCAGGTTTGTCAATTTGATGGTCTGAGGCGTAATGACGCAAACCGAGCCTGAGGCATTTTGACGCGGGCGTGAATCATGAGAAAATTTTGAAGGGCGGAATGTATGGCTTGATTTTATGTTCCATGCCCGACTCAATTGATAAGTTATGTTGACATGACTGCTTAACTGTCAATCGTTTGTATCTGCATGGCGTTTTATGACTGATGAGTGCCATATATGGTTGAGTGCATGTTCTTGTTCATTAGTTGCATTCATCTGGGTGTACTGTCGGCCTGACCTAAGGTTAGGACTTATCTTTTTGAGATGTCAATCTCACCCCGTTGTGGGACCTTATTTTTTCAGACCCTAAGCCCTAAAGATGTTACCTACGCGTCTAGGCAATCCAAAGGAAATGACCGTCTATTTTGATAAGTTCCCTGACGGTCGGGGTACAGTATATGTAAGGAAGTGTACAGTGGTGTGGATCGATGAGGGTGGTAAAGACTGGAAACCACATAGGTTCGAGGCCTGGTTTCGTAGGATAGGTGAGGTTACTACTGCTGAAGTCCACGGAGGTGCCTCGAGAAGTCATCCCTAGCTAGTATCATCTCACTCGAGATTCTGTGGAAGTAGAGATGTATGTGGCTGGCTCGAGGAACATACCTGAGAAGACACCTACTTTGGAGGACGCAGACGAGGTGATTAAGATCGATGCCTTGGAGGACGAGTTGGAGGACGACACGATGGAGGATACCGTAGATGTACGCTCTGAGATTTTCGGACTACGAGCCAGAAGAGGATGCGGACGAGACGACCGACGATTCTAGTGGTTCGACCTAGGGGTTTCCTGTTTTTACTTGACTGTCTTTTCATGATCTCATTGATTGTAATCTTTTGGGGACCAAAAACTCGTTGCCTTTTGATTGAGTCCCGATCACCCTGAACTGTCGGCAGGTTTAGTGGACCACACTTTTGTATGAACTCATGATGTTATATGCATATATGTTATGATCTCGTTATCTAGGTTCCCATCAACGTATGTACGGGAGTTGTTTATTTTCGTTTTCGCATGCTCGTCTATGTTATGCATCTCTCGACAAGTAATTCCTGGGACTCGAGAGTATATTGAAGGGAGTTGCGCGCTCGTACCTAGAGTGCGGGGTGTGACAACATAATTCAGCTAACTGCGGGGGCAATTCCAAAAAAATCATCAAAGTTTATTTAATGTTCAATTTGGGAAAAAACCTTTTAATTAAAAATGCCCATTAATTAAGAAAAAAGGCTTTATAGACAATATTTTCTCTCCAGATCAATTTGCGATTATCCAAAGTTAAGGGATAATTTTGCAAATAATGAAAATAACACCAAACCCTAGCTCACTATTATAAATAGATGCCTTAGGGTTCAAATTAAATGTAAGCGACACAAAATTCATACACGGCATTCATTCTGAAATACGGCAGAAGAATTGAGAGAGAAGTCTTTGGATCTTGTCACATGGTCTCGAAGTTTGTTCTTTCCGCCAAGTTGGCATAACAGGACATAACCACAGCGGGATTCAAGACACATGGAGGTCTCTTGGTTTACATCCATAGACCAAAAATCATAGACCGAGAATCATAAAAAGAGAGAGTAGAGGGCAACATGCATCACAATCAAAAGTTTTCAAGCCACCAGCGAACGTCTCTGAAAAACGAGAATCATAAAAAGAGAGAATAGAGGGCAACATTCATCACAATCAAAAGTTTTCAAGCCACCAGTCTCTGAAAAACGATCTCGGGGTGCTGTTCTGATCACCAATTGCGAGTACTCATTGGCCAGGAATCTTTGCTGCCTTTGATCCTGAGCACCCATTGTCAACCCGACGATTGATCGAGCCATACACTGCGAGTACCTTTGCTTGAGCCAACAGCCATCAGACGGGACATCCACCGTTGGTCCTTAATCTCGAGCATCACCGCCGTTGCGAGGAGTCCAGCCACAAATCGTCGTACACTGAGATAATCGTGCTGTTCTAAGCTTCGCACTTCGAAGGTGATCCGTTCCTATACTCCGAGCCTAATGCAGATGATGTTGTTTCCGGGTCTAGTAATGCGTTAGTCTTTGCAGAGCTCCCGATCCTGTCCTCGAGCAATGCACGTATGCCTATTTTGATCACCCTCTCACACTTGTGCCGTGCGGGAAACTTATCATGCAAATCCATGGGTGCTTGAGAACACACAGAAGATTGTCTTTTTCTCATCATCAATTCTTCAACGTCGGTCCCAACCAACTCATCATCCAAGATGGGGAATTGTGTTAGTCTTCGGTCAAAGAGGTTGATCTTATCTCTTGCTTTATGAGGGTTGCTCGGTCAAATTAAAAGATCCAGAAACATTTCTCTATGATTTCCTTTAGCGAGTCATCGCAGTTGGGGATCCATTAGTCCGACCGAACCCCTTTGCCTCCGCTAATCCAGAAGTCCAGCTAACCCTAGAGTATCAAGAGTTTAGCCACAAGTACCTATCCAAGCCAGTCCGAATTCAACGCTTGGTCGTCAAGTTTAGGGGAAATTCAAATTGGAAATGTGACCTTATGTCAATTTTTCGATTATCTAACATATGAGATCCTCCGAAAATTCATTCAAATTTCGAATGCAAGTTCACGCAAGTTCAAACGAGAAAAAGAAATTTTGCAATCAAGGTATTTTCATAATTTAAAAATCGATATATTTGATTGATTGAAATTGCATATTCTGAAAATTGTCCTGGAACATTAGAATGTTCACTTGCCTAATTTGAAAGATTGAACGTCAAGAATTAAATCTTGAATTTAGTCGATCTGACCTATCGCCACTTAGGTCTGATTTGCTATCTTCAAAATGCCAATTTTCTAATTTAGAATGTGGAAATTTTAAGAAAAATTAAAAAAGGAATGATGGTCATGATTCTTTCCTTATCTTGCTGAGAATATTGGTGATGGATTGCTATCTTGATTTGGCCTGCTATATTCTGAAAATTCCTGAAGATTTTATTAAATTTTAAGCTTGCAAATCGAGATAATAAAATCTTCGGAATATCCTTATTGGCTGAAAATTTAAAAGAAAAGAACAAAAAATCTTATCCATGCATATCTCGCAATCTCGCATATCTCGCGCAGTCTAGGATAGAATATTTTAAAAAAATCATGCATATCTTATCCTTATTTTTGCATTATCTATTGCATATCGTGCGTACCATATATTTTCAAGTACCACCTCATATGTTCCAGATTTTCAAAATATCCTTGCATATCTTAAGTTATAATTTTGCATCATCCCACGTCACTTGAATATCAAGTTTTTGAATTTCACTCATTTTCTTGCCATATTTTTCGAAAATTTGCATTATACATAAATTGTCATGTCATTTTTCCCAAATCTCATATCATATATTTGCATATATTTCATGCAGATTTCACGTCATTGCATATATTTGCATATCATTTTTTTCTCAAATATCACCTATATTATCCACCATTTTTTCCCGAAAATTGCATTCATCGTATTTTTTCGGAAATTACATAGGCTCACTCACCCATTATTTTCGAAAATCGTGCATTGCATATCATATTTTGTTATGCCCCATGTTCATGTCATTGACATATTATGTTAGTTTGAATTTTTTTGTCTTGCATGCCATGTAAATATCACATCATTTGCATTTTTTTTTAAATTCGATTAGTTAACTTTTATACGTAGTGCAATTCGACCTTGAATTTCCATGCTTGCATACCATCACATATCATCCTGTCATTTAGATTGTTTCACGTCATTGCGTCCACGTCATTCATGCATTGAATTATAAAAGCGAAATCCCCAAATAAGGGAAACTCATCACTTGAGCTTCAAATTGATTCAATCCGAGTCGCCAATTTAGAACACCTCATATGGAATTAAGGTATCGAAAGGGCATTAATTTTAATTAACTAGTGTAATCAAGTCCCCGAATCCACAATCTCTGGTTCGTAGAAGTAAAATGGTTCTCCCGCTATTTTGCTTAAGTTTCTAATCAACCTACAAAAAATGATTAGTGGCGACTCCAAATCCTAAATCATTCTAATTAATCAAAATTGCGATTTGATAGGGCTTGAGAGAGCCCTTATTAGGTTAGTCATTAAAATTAACCTGATAATCCATTAGCCTAAAATTGACTTAATTTTAGGTCACGATATCGAGCGCTCCGACCATCCAAAATAGCTCAAGTCGCCACATGGGTCAATCACAATTTCCCAGGTCGTGACACATGTCTGGGCCTCTTTGTTAAAATATCCTACGTCATCACGAGATTTAAATGCTCTATCTACTTGTTAAGGTTGAACATTCTGATATAGTATGAAAGTCAGATTCTACCTGGATGTGTGCGGTCCAATGCCTGTAGTTTCTAATTCGATTTATTATGCAGTCAAACTCCCTAACTATTTGAAGGAAAATGGATTCGAAGATGGACCGGCTGAGTTTTCCTCTTTCTCTTCTCCCCTTTTGGGCTACGACGCCAGCGGATCTGGAAGCTTCTGAGGAATTATTAAGATTCACAACCTAACAACATAATTTACACTAATGAGATAGATACAGACTATTTCAAGTTTTAAGGCTCCGCTTGTTTTGCCAAAAATAAGTTATTTCTGAAAAATATTTTTCATGAAGTCAATTTCTAGGAAAATCACTATGTTTTCCGATGTTTAGTTTAAATATGAAAAAGATCCAAAAAAACATTTTCTATCGTTTAGAATGTAAAATCAGATTTCATTCTCCTTCATGCACTCCTTTTGATAATTTTTTTTTTCATTTTTTATTTTAAAAATTGAATTTTTAATTATTTATATTTGTCTTTTTATATTTTAATTTTTTCCTTCTAGTTTAGACCGATCGCCAATCACACGGTGAGACCAGCAACTAGCTGCAAGGGAGGTCAAGGCTCACCGGCCTCAGGCGAGCATGAGCTCACCAAGATCAGCCGAGCCTCAAGCTCATCAACTCGCATCATGGCTGATCGTCAAGTTGCTAACTATCGCTGAGGTTCACGATCGATGGAGCAAGGAGCCGCGGACGTGCGGTGAGGAAGGAGAAAGAAGGTGAAAAGAATAAAATAAAAATAAAAATATTACGAAAGAAAATGAATGTAATGAATGTATTAGAATTAAGGAAGTAAAGATGAGGGAAAATGTTTTCCTCTCTCCAATTTTGAAGGAGTTTTTTTTTCATGGCAGAAAAATATTTTCATAGACTATCTCTTATTTTTTGCAAACTAAAGGCCAAAACCCATTATCCTGAAAGTTTTTTTTTCGCAAAAACAAACCAACCCATTGTATATTATTAGCATTTCCAGCCGCGAAAATAAATGTGCCTTATCGTGTGTAAAATGACATCATACCTCATCACATTTGCATTTCATGCATCGCCATCTCCGACTCTCTGCCGATCCCTTATCTTTGACGCTTAATCCCTTTAAAAAATTTCAATCTCAATCTCAATTTTTCCACAAACTTTGAGTTTGTCTAAAGAAATAACAAACTTTTACACTAGTCTCAATTCTGCTCCGTTACCAATCGGCGTAATGGCTGATCGTCAGGCTGCCAGCCATCGCCCATGTCATTGGTCGGCAGGAGAAGGATGAAGAAGGAGAAAAGAAAAGAAAAGGAAGAAATATTATAAAAAGAAAATGAATTTAAAGGAATTAAGGAAGCAAAGATGAGGGAAGAGGAAAATAATTTTGTCACTTTTGAAGGAATTTTTCTAGACTAACTTACTTTTCACAAATCGAAGGTTGAAAAACCTGAAATTTTTTATTTTTTTGTTATTCGCAAAACAAATAGACGTTAATCGTAAATTATTGCATTTCCAGTCGTGATAATGAATGTGCCTTATTGTGTGCAAAATGACGTCCACACCTCATCACATTTGCATTTCATGCCTCACCGTACCTGCCAATCACTTATCTTTCACGCTTAATCCCTTAAAAGACTTTCAATTTTAAATTCGATCTCGATTTTTTCACGAACTTGTGTCTGTCTAAAAATAATTATAAAATTTTACTTTAATCCCAATCCTACCCGTTAACTCACCTTCCAAAAATCGCCAATTGTTTCAATCTTGACGCGATTTCCCCCTCCTTGTATGAAACCCTTAAAGCCCTCAAACGTGAGCGCTATCTGATTAGAACGTTCTGATCACGGCGGACGGAGAGAACAGACCGTTGGGACGACCGGGAAGCAAGATGGCAAGAGAAAGGTGGTAAGGAGGAGGAGGAGGAGGAAGAAGTAGGAGGCTGTCGGCTATTTTTCTCGTGAAGATAAATCGCGAAAAGCCCCGGTTAATTTTAGGCTAGCAATGTCTTTTTTTTTTTTTTTACGTGGAAAAGGTTTTGAATTGAACACAGTACACACATTGTCCCTTTAATATCGACACGGTCCAATTCAATAGGCCTCGTGCATTTACAACAGAGGTGATTGGGGCTGGCTGGAGTCAAAGATACTGAAGGCTAGTCACCGGTTGTGGTTCAGAAGGTGATCACACTGAACTTGGATATATATAATAATGAAGTGAAAAAGACATTGCGATTGAAGTGCAAATTGACAATTTCCCGTAATAGAACACCCTGTTTCTGCATTAACATCTCTCGTGCTTACCCAAAAGTGACAAAATAGGTTTGATTTATTCCGGATTGCTTTTAGTTTATTCTAGCACTTGAATACTGTTGCAAAGTAACCAACTTGAGCCCTAGAAGCATAGAACTAAGGGTGATCGGTTTCAGGGTAGGTGTTTCCTACTCTAGAATCGAGAAATCGCATGCTAGGGGCCATTTTAGCAAAACGGAAACCGTAAACTACCCGTTTGTTCCGTGGACCTACCTTGAGAACCGAGCAGCCGGTCCGATCCAGTCCGGTTCCCAAGTGAATCCATGGAGCCAGTCCTACCAAGTACAAAGAATCAACATCAATTTAAAAAAAGACTATACATGATTGAACCAATGAAACCATTCCAATGGGATAAAGAGGTGGCACGAGTGTTTGTGGCCACATGCTGATTTGTTTGACAAATTTACAGAATAAATCACCTCTATTTTGAAGTAAGAAGTAAAACTGCAGACGTACGACCTGTTTTTTGAAAATTTTTGAAGTGAGTAGTTAAATCGCCTCCATATTGCATAATGATCTCACGACCTGAGGAGTCACGTGATTGTGACAAATAGTTAGAATTAATGTGTGTATCTCTCTCAACATACACACTCTTGGAACCGAGAACTGAACTGGTGCCAGCTGGTTCAAGTAAATTGGAATCGGGAATCATTCAAAATGAGCCAGTTGAGTACAGTTTGGGCTAGTTCGGGTGAATTCCAATTTTTTTTTATCACCCTTGTGTAGAATCATCCCCATAGTCTACAACATGTAACAATCCTTCAAATCTTTTCACCAAATGTCGTTCTACGGCCCGTTCACCTTCCCCCAAGATGGTGCGCCCTGGCAAACCGAGGTCTACGATCCGTAGAACGTTTACCTTCTTCTATTGCCTCCATCTGCAACTTGTTCTCCTTTCGTCAAGGTCCCTCCAAACTTATAGATAATTCCCTTCTAAAAGCTTGTTCTCTTTTTTGCATAGCCAAAGCTTTTCCATGGTTTAGACGTCGTGTTGTTGACACTACCTGTGCATGGCTTATGTTTATAGTAGCACCCTCACTTGAATCTCCCAATATACGATCATTACTTAAGTGTCACAACTTTTTTAATAATAGAGTGCCATAATTTATGTACGATCACACTTAAGTGTCGTCACTGTTTTCATTAATTTTCATAAATCATTTGAGTGCCAAATTTTTTTAAAAATGGCTATCATAAATGTTATGTCACCTCGGATTTTGACATCTGAATAAATTATCTTAAAATATTATAACACTCAAATAAGCGTCGTTCGAATGTTATGGCACTTGTGGTATCCTTATTCCAATATATTCATCGTATGATTTTCTTACACGATGCCCATAATTGTGATTACTCGAAAATTGACATGTCGGTATCATAATTCAATCTGAGTCTTTGACATCACTGTCTTGTAATGACCCGACTCTACGTGCATAGTGGTTGCATATTTTCAAGATCATGGTATCCATGTATGCATCACCATGATGCATGTCCAAAGTTAAGATGCATGATTTAAATATGAGCACGACGAGGCTATACTGCCATCATGATGCATGGACAAGGCATTCGTGACGCCCGGAGTACGGCCTGCATGTCATGTCAATTACAATTTGTGCATGGATGATAAGGCAAGAAAATAAGACCATTGATGATGATACCACGGCAATAACCCATTGTCGGCGCTATTGGTCGTCGGCGTTATTGATTGTAAGCAGTAATGGAGGTCCCTTGTTTAAAACCCACGAAATACGCAGGCCCATAAAATTTCACATTTAAAGACCACGTTCCATAATTACATCAATTATCCTTTTGTCCTGGTTCATGAAAATGCCGTTTTGTTTCCAAAAATGCCGATTCCAAAATCTTAAATTCTTCTATCCACGCAAAAACACCTAAAACCAACTTAAAAAAACAAAAAAGAGAAATCACCCAAACCCAAAGCAAGATGCTAAAATGTATTAGGGCATATTCGTCTTTTCATTAGTGGTATGTAAGTGATCATAACATTTTTAAAAAATTTTGTTTTTTTTATTTTTTGTGGCGCTTTTTCCACTCATCTTTTGGTTTTGACACTCTTTATTTTAATATTTTGACGATATTATCCCTTGTGTGACCCACTACTTCTATTATAATTCTAATTCTACAAAAATAATTCCCTTATTTTATTTGATCATTTTTTTTTATTTTGTTTCTTCTTTTTTCTTTGCGGGTCTCATTTTACTCCTTCTTTCCTAGTCTTGCTATTGCAAGATTATTGTGTTCCCTGTTTTCTCTTTCGGTCCTTTATCTTCTTTCCACGCTCCTCAAGTGCAGGGCATTGAGAAGGTGGATATCAATGATGCCAATCTCATCATCCTCGTATTTCCTATTCTCTTATTTTTCAGGTACGCAAATACAAGGTGGGGAAGTGATTCGTCGTCCACACCCATGCTCCCATTGATTGGCTTGGAGGGGAAGTGATTCATCGTCCATCATCCATGCCCCCATTGATCTGCTCCAAGCTCAATTACATGCTTAGAATGTATTTTCACTCGGCTAATCTTCCTGGCGTACTCTCTATTTCTTTGTGTTAGATCATTTCTTGCTCATTTTTATGTTGTTGTAATTGATAAGTTATCGTGATCTTGAACAATCCCTAAACTACGTACTTCCCTCATGTTTGCTTGAGTTGTTTGAATCTTAGTGGTGTCTTTTATACAGTTTTCCATTCAACGATATGCCCAAACAATCTTGGGTCCCATGTTTCGATTTTGCAAGACCAGTGTTGGCCTGAAAGGAAATGTGGAAAGGTTGAAGAAAAGGATGAAAGACAGGGAAGAAAGAGAAGAAAAAGTATTGTTATTTCATATATATATATATATATATATGAAATGGCGCAGTGCATCAGGATTTTTGTGTGATCGCAAAATTCCTCTTAGGTTAAAAGGAAAATTTTATAGAACAGCAGTCAGACCTGGCATGTTATATGAAGCTGAATGTTGGCCAGCACAAAAGAAACATGAGCATAAAATGGGAGTAGCGGAAATGAGAATGTTAAGATAGATGTGTGGTCATACAAGAATGGATAAGATAAAGAACGAAAAGATTCGACGAAAAGTTGGAGTAGAATCGGATGCGGAAAATATGAGAGAGTATAGATTGAGATGGTTTGGACATATCTTTCGAAGGCCTTTAGATGCACCGGTACGAATAGAAATTTGCTATCAAGAGCATAACACGAAGAAAACAAGAGGTCGGCCGAAACTTACTTGGGGAAAGCAGTAAAACAAGATTAATGGAGTGAGAAATAAATTGGCGTACGGTTTGTCTTAGGACGGAGTGAAGAAAGACTATTAGTGTTGTGGAGGGGTAGTTTATAGATACATATATATATTTACACATTTTTTTCTTTTCCCTCGCTTGATTATGCTTCTATTTTTTATGATTCTTTGAAGTTCATCGATCGCCGATCACAATTAGTTTGGGATAAAGGTGTTGTTAATGTTGATGTTGATGTGTGTGTGTGTGTATACATTTATATATTTCATTTGTACATTTGTGTATATATAACATTGATAAGGCATAAATAAAAGGAAAAATAATATACACGAAATCAATCACAAATCAATCAGAGACAATCTTTGTCCCTGAGTATATTCTTTGAATCAAGAAAATCATGATTTGATCTTTAGCTAATATCGTGATATCCAACACTCCCCTTCAATCTGATGGCCTATATATGTCTAGGACACCAAGCTTGCTTAAAAGATATGCATGCTGCCTTTGACATAATGGTTTGGTGAAAATATCTGCGGGTTGTTCCACAGTCCTAATCCCTCTAGTAACTAAAACTCCTTGAATTTTGTCTTGAGTGAAGCGACAATTAACCTCAATATGTTTTATCCTTTCATGAAAAATTGGATTTGTTGCCAACTTGAGTGCTGCATCGTTATCACAGAATAATTCAGTTGGCCCATCTACAAGTACCCCGAGATCAGAGAATAAACCTCGTAAACATATTATTTCACAAACAGTCTTTGCTATAATGCGATATTTCGCTTCTGCAGATGACAAAGATATTGTTGTTTGCTTCTTGGTTTTCCATGAAATCAGAGATTTTCCAAACTTTATGCAGAAACCAGTAATTGATCTTTTGGTCATTGAACAAGTCGCATAATCAGTGTCGTAGAAAGCTGTCATTTTCACGTTGCAGTCGCGAGAGATGAAAATTCCAAGTCCTGGACATCCCTCAAATACCTTACTACTTTCAATGCTACATTCAAATGAAATTGCTTTGGTTGATGCATGAATTAGCTTAATATTTGAACTGCATAATATATGTCAAGTCTTGTCATAGTAAGATATATCAACTTTCCCACGAGCCTCTGATATCTCGATGGGTCCTCGAGTAGCGGATCTTCGACTGACACAGAGATCCCTAAATCATACTCATGAGTTGTCATCTTGACATTTTGCTCTATAGGAATGACAGCAGGTTTGCATTCTGAAAGGTCGGCTTCAGAAACAATCTCTAATGCAAACTTCCGTTGACAGATATTGATTCCTTTATCAGAACGTGCAATTTCAATGTCAAGAAAATACTTCGGAGCCCCTAAGTCCTTGATATGGAATGTAGAGTGCAAATATCGCCTAAACTTCTCAATGTGAGACTCAATGTTTCCCATTATAAGTATGTTGTCAACATAAATCAACAAATAAATGGATGCAATACTGAGGCCCATGTGAAAAGGGCATAATCATGTTTTGAATGATGGAAACCTACTGCTGTTAGAGCATCTATAAACTTGGCATACTATTGTCTAGAAGTCTGTTTCAAACCACACAGGGATTTACGAAGACGACATACATGTGACTTCCCCTGTCTGCATAATCCTGGTGGAAGATTCATGTAGATTTCTTCATCAAGGTCTCCATGAAGGAAAGCATTGTTGACATCCATATGATGAAAAGACCAATGGCGTGCAACTGCATTTGTAAAGAAAGTGTGAACAGTGACCTCTTTTGCAACTAGCGAGAATGTTTCATGGTAATCAAAACCTTCTCCTGAGTGAAACCATGCGCTACTAAATGTGCTTTGTAATGTTCGATAGACCCATTAGCCTTGAATTTGATAACGTAGGCCCATTTACATCCGATGGGCTTTTGATGTTCCGATAGAGGAATAATGTCCCATGTGTGGTTTTCAATAAGTGCATTGAGTTTAGCATCCATCACCTTTTGTCATCGGGGGTCTTTTGCAGCCGCCTGGTATGAATGGGGCTTCTGTTCCTTATAAATCCGACCAATACTATATGTATATGCAGGAGAAAGATGACTGAAAGAGACATATGAAGATACAAGATAGTGGCTACGTGAGACTTTAGATGTAGAACAGATATAATCTTTAGTCCACGTAGGCGATCGAATAATCCGCCCAGAACGTCGGGGTTTCTCGATGGGAACTGAAGTTATTGAAGGAGGATTCGGTGAAGATGCTGCTACTGATGGTGAACGATCAATAACATGAGATAAAGGATTATTCACTGGGGATTATGCTGATATCACCTCTAGACTATCTGCCAGAGCTGATGCAACTAGTACCGCCTTTGGAGCAATAAAATATGGAGGAAACGAGGTCAACGTATCTTCTTCTAAGAAATGCTATCTTTCTGGAGCTGTGGAGGATGAAGATGTCTCTCATCTTGGAAAGGAAAAACATATTCATGGAAAATAACATCCCTACCAATAAAGAAATATCCAGTAGATATCTCCATAACTCGATGACATTTTTGTAGTGTCCATGAAAATACATGGAGTCGCACGAGGATCCATCTTAGTCCGAGGACTAACAGTTGTTGCATAATACAGGCGGCCAAATGTCCACAGATAATCAATGGAAGACAATTTCCCATAAAGCAACAGATAAGGTGTAATACCGCCAAGGACTATGTTCGGCATGCAGTTAATCAAATAAGTAGTAGTGATCACACAATCACCCCAGTATTATTTAGGGATAAAACCTTGGTATTTGAGAGCTCGTGCAACTTCAAAGAGATGTCTATGCTTCCTTTCCATGAATCCATTTTGTTGTGGAGTATAGTGCAAGAGGTCTCATGAAGAATGCCATGAGAAGTGAGTAGAGATTGACAATCATTGGAAAGAAATTCACGCCCATTATCAATCCAAATTTTTTGGACAGAAGTATCGAATTGAGTCTTGACCATAGATAAAAAAATTCGATAATTTGGAAATTGTCTGACTTTAAAAATACATAAGAAAAGTCGAAGTAGCACGTGAAAAATTATCAACGATTTCGAGGAAAAAAAGATGAGAACCATCACGATGAGCCGTATGATAAGGACCCTAGATATCAAGGTGTATAAGTGAAAAAGGACGAGTAACTCGAGATGTACTCGATGGAAAATATTGTCTGGATTGTTTAGCTAGAGTACATATCAAACATTTTAGATAAGTAAATTTTGCACTATGACCCAAGCGTTGATGATAAAGGATATTTTTATTAATAGCAGTTGCATTACAAGAAATGCTTTTATTCAAGGAATTTAAATATCCAAAAGAATTTATCTAGAAATATAACCCATCTTCGACTCTACCGAAGCCCATCAGTTTGCCAGTCATACAGTCGTGAAATAAGCGATTGTTGGAATTGAATACAACATTACAAGAATTATCTTGATAAACTCGCGAGACAGAAAGAAGATTGAATTCGAAATCCGGAATGTATAGGACATTGCGAAAGATAAAATTTGGCCCAAGCTGAATTGTGCCAGTTTTAGTAACAAGAGTAGTGCTTCCATTTGAAAGTCGAATCGATACTGGAAATTGAGATCGCTCATCAACATGAGAAAATAAATCCTTGGTGCAAATTATGTGATCATTGGCACCTGAATTGATTATCCAAGCATTTATCGAAATAGAGTTCTCTTGGGATAGAAGCGCACCAGAAAAGCTTGCACTTTCGTCAGTAGTCTTCAACTAGCTCAACATTTTATAATAGCCTTATATTGGTCTTGAGTGATGGTGTTATGGATCCCTTCTCCTTTTTGTACAGAGACCTGGTAGGCAGATTTATCCTTTCTTTCGCTATCATTTGGATGTCCATGTAATTTCTAGCAGGTTTCTACAGTATGATGTGGCCTTTTGCAATAATCGCAATATTTATTTTAGGACTTAAAAAAATTTCCACTTGACTTCCCTGTTGACGTGGCGCCACGGGGTCCGTCTAATTCGCGCGAGAACACCGTGGATGTGCTTAAACCAGGGCCGTTAGATCCAGATAGCTTGCTGGTGAATCCTAAGCCGTCGATTGCAACCTTGTAATCGTGGCAGTCCGATCCTAAAGGATTAGGGTTGCGCTTATACACGGTCACAGAAGGATCTGTAGCCAGAAAAGGGTTTTTCCCTTTCACGCCTTCCTTCTTGCTCCTTCGTCCATCGAAATCCCGACGGATTGCTACCACAGTGGAGCTTCCAAAAACATCGCCGCAAGTGCCCGACGCTCCGTGAGGTGAGAAGGTCGAGACGACTACTCCTTGCCGTGTCGTGTCCCTGTCATCGTCGCCAAACGATGATTCTCTTCTTGGACAGCAAGTTGAAAAATGTGGCCGAGGCTTGACAGTGGCTCCATCGCAAGAATCTGAGTTCGAAAACGTATGTAATCTTCAGTTAACACAAGCAAAAATCTCGTGGCTTTCTCCCGATCATGAATCGCTCGGTATTGTCGAAGGGTTTCTTCGGGACCAACAAGGGTTTCTTCCGCAGCTTCGATGTCGTTCCATAGCTGATATGCGGTTGAAAATACTCGTTACAGACTAATTTCCTTGTCTGAGTTCTGATAGAGCCTGTGTTAATGAAAAAAGCTTTGCTTGATCGAACTTCCCATATATTTCTCGTATATTAGACCACATGGTTTTTGCGTCTTCGATTGGTGGTAATCCAGAGGCCACTTCGGTCGTAAGGCAATTACCAATCCATTGTAGCACTAATTGATTGCATCGTCGCCAGTGACGGCGCTGTCGTTCCTCGGTCGAGACTGGAATTGTGCCATCGAGAAATCCATCCTTATCTTTCGTAACTAATGCTCGCCTGAAGTCTCTTGCCCAGGCCGAATAATGTTCTAGTCCAGCCAATTGGAGGTTGATGAGGTGCAATCCTGGTCCGTCGGCTGGTGATGTATATACAATGGATCTCCAACCTCCGGCTTGTTGCCGCCGATTCCGAATGGATAGGGGAATACGGTCTGGTAACCGGGCAAATGGGGATAGGTCGCTGTCATACCCACTTCAGGCATCTGCCCTGCATAAGGAAAACTAGGCCCGTGGACTGATCTTGCCCCAAATCCGGTTGGTGAGCCTCCTCGGGCTGAGTACGAACCTGTGTTGCTTCATTTTGTGGTGGCAATGATGACCCTAAATTAGTGGGCTGAGCAAGTCCATAGTACCATAGAACTGAAGAAGTTGACATTTGCAGGTATTGGAAGGGCTGGCCCGAAATGGGCTGCCCCTGGTTGGCCTGATAATGCTGCCACTGTAGGGGCTAAGCCTGAATGGGATTGCCCTGAGTTGCCTGGGCTGAGATAGGCATAAACTGAGAGGTAATATTCTGACATTCTGGGATTGGATTGATCTCATCAATTGGAACCTCTAAAGATGGAGAGCATTTTCTGTGCCAAAACACTCTGGCTATCTTCGGTTGAATGCTTGTCTTTCATGGTAAAAAAAATTCCTACGCCGGAGTGCGGAATTTGCTTTTGTAAGTTTGGTTGCAAACAAGAAGATAGAGCAAAAGATCCGGACTGCAATAAAGATCGAGAGCGGAAGCTAGCGCGAAGGCTCTAATACCATGAAAGGAAATGTCGAAAGGACGAAGAAAAGGATGAAAGACAAGGAACAAAGAGAAGAAAATGCATTGTTCTTTCATATCTATTTCATATGTACATTTGTGTATATATAACATTGATGAGGCATAAATAAAAGTAAAAGTATTATACATGAAATCAATCACAAATCAATCAGACGCAATCTTTGTCCCTAAGTATATTCTTTGAATCAAGAAGATCATGATTTGATCTTTAGCTAATATCGTGATCTCCAACATGACCAATGTCTACGGATCGTCTTGGTGAAACAACAGATGCCGTAGCGGGAGCAAAGAAAGAGGAGGGAGACCACAATAATTCTCCAAATAATGAGCTGTGAAACACCCTTCTTTTGATAGGCTTAAAACCAAAGTAGGCTTACCAACTTGTGATAGCAGTTTACATAGACATTAAGGGAGAGATGAAGGCATCAAGGGAGTGAACTGCCACCACGCCTGCGACTGTCTGCCGGGCCGTTGCTATGTTTTAGCATTCATCGTTTAGGGCAAGCAAAGGAGTCTTGCTACCAACATACTCTTCAAGAGAGAGAGAGATATGAAAAGTCGAGAAGGAGAAAGCATGGAGAAGTAAAATAAATGAGAAGAAAAGTGGGACCCGCAAGGAAAAAATAAGAAACAATAAAAAAGGATTTGACCAAATAAGATAAGCGGATCACGTTTTTTAAATTATAATTGAAGTGATGGATCACACAACAATAATATCGTCAAAATATTAAAATAAGGAGTGTTAAATTCAAAAGAGGAGTGAAAAAAGGTCCGCCCTTTGTTATTATGTGTTTTCCATTTTATGGCATCTGATATGATGACATGACATAGCATACAATGGCACATGACATGCATGTGGCATGAATTTTTCATGGCATATGGATTAAGACACAGAGACGTGGCGCATCTCATGCTGAATTCTGACTTCTGAGAAAGAAATCCTGAAACATCTTCCCCTGTGCTTTTTGATATTTAATTTGACTGACCATTGTATTTCTTTTATGAATCTTAGTACTTTTCTACAATGAAATTAAACAGAATTACTAAGTCCTCAATTTGACAAATTATTGGTGCAACATAAACAATGCGAGATGACCAACACATCGTGCACTGAAGCCATATCGACTATAATCATGATGCATAACTTATTTATTGGAAAAAAAATTGATTCACAAATTGCAATGTTTTTTTTTTGGGCTAAAAGAAATATCTTCATTTCATATCAAAGAGACATACATCACAAAGTAATTACAATGTTTGAATAGCATATATATTGTATCGAATCAGGGACATTTTATCAAATAGCGAAAAAAAAAAAGAAGACCCAATCAGATGCAAATGACACATTATATAAAAACATCTTCCCAATGCGTTAAACCCAATCAAAATGATGCCCCCCATGATTTGCCACCCCAATTCTTCACGATGCACAGACCAATTTAGCTGCCTGACAGAAGATATACAACTCTTTCTACCATGAATGGACAACAGAAAAAACGGTTTCTTCCCTCAATTGCAGACAAACACCAACTACCTGCAACATCCAAAAAGAAAAGACAGCATAGAAATCCCAAAGCTAGAGACAAGAAGAGAGGACGATTAGGATAGTCTTCTCCCCTCTTTCGATTCGGAATCATGGGTTGCGGCAAGTCGAAGCACGACGTTGCCGCTGGAAACACCATCAGCCTCAGCAAGAAATCGAAGTCTGATGATCCCAAGGATATCCAAAAGGATGCCGACACCACCCCTGAAGCGGCCGACACCAACGGCACAAACTTGCCCGCCCACAAAGAAGGGGAAGGGGAAAGCGAGGCGAGCGCAGGCTCGGGAGGTGAAAAGGTGAAGGGGGTGGCAGATGTTGGGGACGTAACCCAAGAGACCGAAGTGACAGCAGGCGAAGGGAAAGATGGGGAGGCTGTACCGAACGACCCCCCTTCGACGAAGGAGGTGGATTCGAGTACAAATGTTGCATTAGCTGAGACTGTTGCCCCAGAAAATGCTGTCGAAGAGAAGAAAGAAGAAACGGACAATGGTAAAGAAGACAAGGCTTTATGTAATATCGACAGCAAATACTCAATGTCAGACTAATTTTGATCCCTCTTTCGCGCAGGGGAGCCTGAGATTGTGAAAGAAGCGAACTCGACCAAGGAACCGGAATCCGCCCAAACAGTTGATGAATTGAAAGCAACAGGTGCAGAGGTAAATTCAATCGGATTGTAATTTCCAAGAATACATGTGAACGAGAGTATTTTGGTGCTGATGCTTTGTCTAAGTTGAAAGAGAATATGGCTACGCTAGATGAAGAAAACAGGGGAGATTTCTGATCACAATAGCATTCCTGTTGTTTGATCAAGAGATGATATATTGCTAACACAAAACAAAAACCTAAAAGCTAAAAATATAGAGAGTTCTACGAGAGACTACCTGCGAAATTGGTCGAGCATAAATGGATCACTAAGGCCTTTATAAACTTGTGCGAACAGAACTATGCGAAAAAAAAATTACGAATCGGCAGAAGTTTCGGTTATGTGCAGGGAGCTGCAGCAAAAGCAGCAGCTAGCAACGGGAAGATGAACTGAAGAAAGAGTTCGGCGTACCTGGGTTAGGAGCGAATTGCAGTTGGAAGGGTTCCTTTTCCTATCATACTATTGCATTGTAATTTTACTATGACAATCTCTTGAGGGGCAGCTTTGTAAATCACACTTGAATGGTACAACAATGTCCTGCTAGTTCATCGTGGCCTTGGAACTATTCGAGCTTAAGATGTCGAACCGACAGTTTCACCGACTTCATCTTGAACCTCCATGATTCCTGTATCTGCAGCCCTTAGCCATGTCGGACTGAATTTATTGGATCAGCTTCACGTCACAACTCCGAATGAGAAAAACTGGATTACCTATTACAGATTCTATCCACTTTCGATCACTTTACAGTGTACAATTAAAAAAAGGCGCTTCGTGGATCACTCATGGACAGGCACAATGTTCAAGAACTGAGATTTAGTAAAATATTTGTCATATCGATGAGGATGGTTTACACTGCTTTACATACAAAGCTTTCCAAAAGCCAAAGCACATGAACTGTGCGACGCAGTGTCATCTTTAGAAGAACTGTACAAAGAATGATGAAGCTTGCTCTAAACTAGGCTTCCACCGTCTGCTCCAATAGACTTGCTGAAGAAAATTATCTCCCCCAAGAGAACATAATCCTAAAGAATGCTTTGCCTGTCATTCGATCCGGCACCAGACCTCGAGATGGAGACACTGGGAGTCTTGGATAATACAAGATTTCCCTCAGGATCTGCAGTTCCATATTTCATTATACGTGGGTCTGTTACTATTCTGCATGATCCTGATGGATCGCCCATCAGCTCCACCCCAAAGTAAACTAAGTGGTCTAAAATGCTGCTTCCTGTCACGGACCTGCAAAGATTAATCCGCGTTAACTGAGAGAAAAAACTCTTGTGCACAGACGCAGTCCTAGACAGGCCACACTTCTCCGACTGTTCTATCTCCTGATCACGCATCCCCCACCTCCTAAAAGCCTATCAAACTTTCTCAAACATCGAGGTAAAGCTAATGCAGCAAGATACATTGAGTGGGTGTACATATTCCACTGGAGACTGTAGGGGTGTCAATGGGCCGGGCCGAGGTCAGGCCGGATTCGGGCCGAATTGTTTTTTTCTTTCTTTTTTTTAAAAAAAAAATTGAATCAAAATTAATTTACAAACGGGTATTTATAAAAGTTTGGTGCCGGGCCGACCCGGCCCGAGTACCAGACCCGGCCCGAAAATGCAGAAATTTTTTGGTCCTGGTCGGGACGGGCCGGCCGTCCAGCGCTGGCCTATTTGACAGCCCTACTGGAGAGGGCAAACGATTGAACTTTAACACATGAAGCGAAAATGCTGGAAGGGTGCATTTTCTCTAAAAAGTAAGTTTCGGACGGGAAGCTGAACCTCCGGAACCTTGCATACATAGATTTTGTAAACATTGTTTAGATTAGATTAACTATAGTACAGTGTCTTAAATACTAGCGAATCAAGTTTTGTTGTAACTTAACCTATATCAACTTTAAAACAGAACTTTCCAAAATATAATCAAGTGGAAAAAATAGACAAAGGAAAAGGCAACATCTGGGATGTGTTTACCTGCTGCATGAAGGGTCCTCCCCAGTACCATCACAAACTTTCTCGATTGTATAGACCAAACTTTCCAAGTTTACATTATAAAGCCATACCTGGAATTAAATCATTGAATATATTTAGATATCAAAATAATGCCACCCGATCAGTTTTTTCTACCGCACACATACAGATTTAGTCAAAGCTGACCTTAATGCCAGATTATAGAGCAATCCAGTAAGAATAACAAGAAGTCAGCAACTGAACATAATAAAAACTATGATGCCAGAGAGCAATTAATGTCATAGAACCAATATTCCCGTAAATAGGTAATCTCACTGACAGGACTGTACTTCAACAACCAATCATAAATGGAAAGCCACAAATTTTCTTTGGAAATGTGATAATCTATGCTCTAGGGACCTTGACAAAACTCAAAATACAACGAGGTGCCATATGACACAAATCACGGAAAGTATTTTCTCCATAAGAGGGCAGATGCGGCTCAAAATTTCCATCAGACAGCAAGAAGTAAATTTACCTCTCTTGGGACGTGGTGGTAGGTCTTCTGCGGGAAATAGTGATAGTATGGAGGCAAATGAGGAACCATGTCATGCCCATTGGTGACCCGAAATGAATTTGGCACAAGTTGACTATAGTAGGATGCAAAAACCGCATTGCCAATACGAGGTTGTCCAAACGTGATAACCTGAACACTCTGAGCTAGACAATTTACCTAGAGTATAAGTACCAGTTAGTTAAAGACATAATCACAAATTTGCCTGCTTTCTACAATCCACTGCTGTACATAAGCTTCAGAACAAACGGCAAAAGGCGAAATTCTACTTAATGGCACTTGACGCTTTGACCAAAGCTAAAGTGTAATCATTTATTTGCAAATTGTGAGATAAACAATAGTTTTACACCAATTTGATATTCATTCAAAAGAAGCTAATACCATTCTGGTAGGGCTATGCAGAAGAGACTCATTTTCTTCTCAACTTTTAACAACATCAGGAGAAGAGCTAATCTCACAGACCTAAACAACCTTGAAGCTACTCCATCTCTGCAAGCAGAGGCATAAGAATCCTTACTCTGAGATCAAGTGCACAAAAGGATGCCATAGCCGCTCCCATCGAATGTCCTGTCACCATGATATTAATATCCCCATACGACTCTTGTGCTCTTTTAACAGCATTTAGAATCCCAGGCCGTATAGTTGTGTTGTGGTAAGCAGAATAAAATCCATGGTGCACCTGGAACAGTTGAGATATCAAAAGATGCCTTAACTAAACCAAAAATGCACCAAAAAACTTCAAAAAGAGATTGGCAGATGTACCATCGCATCGGGCATGCCCGGATAATTTAGATCAAGCTGCTTCCAGTAAAGGTCTTCAACCCAATTCTGAATGCTGCAATAGTAAAGTCAGGTCAATAATGCACCATGAAGGCACTGACACCAATCAATGTAGAGCAAGAAACACAATAAACGCAAGTGGTGAGCATAAACATGACAACAATGAAACAAGCATCAAACAAGTGTGGAAAGCAAAAGCTATCTTATAACAGACAAATTCTGATTAAAAAAATGATGAGACCGACTTGGACTGGTAATAAACATTAAGCAAATTTAGTCATTATGTCCTTATTTGTAGCAGTTAACGGATGCATCTGCTTGTACCTTGTACATAATTCAGGGAATTCGCAAATAAAAGCTGTTTCAACAAGGAAAAAAAAATTGGAACTCTCATCAACAAGTGGGTAGATGGCACTGACACCAGCAAATTCTAGAACATGTTTCCTATTACCCTCCCAAAATGGGAAGAAGATGGTGCTCCTATTAACTTGTCAGCACAGTTGTGGTCATTCACCAAAAATTTATTCGATATGCCAGTTATTCCACGATGGGAACATCATGCATTTGTAATGACACAATAGTCAACAAATGTATTTAAATGAAGTACCAGATACAATTATGAACAAAAGGAAATTAAACTTCAGTTCTTAATATCCAGAAGCGTTTGTACTCCCCCATAAGACCATATATAACATCCATCACAGCAATGTTCCCACAACTTTGCAAATATACATTACCATACAAGTAAAAAGCACAGTTCTAGTTTTGGAGGCAAAGCTAAGAAAGAGTAGCCATCTGAATGTCAATACCTCATTCCGTGAGTCCCTCTAAATGCAATTACTATAGCATTAAGATCCTGTGCCACTCCCACAAACGCCTGCACAAACACATTCAAATCCATCATAATGAAAGGCATAAAAAGACCACACTAAATGAGAACGGAAAAAAAAGCAATGATGCAAGTTCAGAGAGAGGTCATGGTTAACCTGTAAACAATGCTGTACATCCACAACAAGCTCTATTACCTCAAATCCCTGTTATGGTAGAGCACGGATTGTCAGCTCAACTACCAAAACATGAGTCACCAGCCTCCATTGCTCAATATGTAACCTACGAGCCTCCGAATTAGTTAACACGTTAGTTTTAGATGATTACCTCTGTTTTGTCTCCACATCTTTCACATGTCCATGTGAAGAGTTCCGTCATATCTGAAAGGTAAACCTACAAATAAACTCATTAACAATTAAACTACAAGCAAAGGAAAGAGGAACTAAGGCCAGAGAATGACTTAGACCCTTACACAACCTTCCCCTTTTTTGGCCGGTTCCAACTAAAAGAGATATCAAGTCAAAGTTTCAACATCTGGAGAACTTAAACAGAAATTTGCCTCGGCTAGCAGGTGGCTAGCGATAATTTTGGAATGTAGCGTTCCTTGTCTCTGCTGGGTGGCTAGCAATAACTTTGGAATGTAGCATTCTTTTCCAACTAAGCCTAAAAAATAGAGGAAAGAGGGTATATGGTAATGCTCACCGCAGATGCATATTCTACCAATGTTGTGGCAAGAGTGTGATTATAAACAGGGCCATCGTCCTTGTGCTTGATCTTAAGTTCTGTATATAACAGCAGAAGATGTCAAAGCCAAATTAAACATCCTGAGTAGAAACAAAGGTCCATCAAACATTGAGCTGGCCTTGGATGACTCCAACTTACCAAAAGCAAACAACGACATCCAGTTGGTTAGAAAGAACATTCTAGTTAACATCTAGTCCCAAGATCAATTAACTTGATGGCATAAGATGATAACCCCATTCTTCAAGTTAGTTTGAAATGGAAAATGGCGTTCAAATAAAAGCATTCCCAAGTTAAATCAGGAAAAAAAAATGTAAAATTTTGCAGAGAAATTGTACTTTATTGAAAAAAGAAACAAAAGTGGAAGCCCAAAGGATTGGACTCTTCATATATTTGGAACAAGCTTTCATACAATCTCCGTTCATTTAGAGCCCGAACAACATGCAGGTTTCACTGCGAAAAACAAAGCAAATGTAATTTTGAGTTTCCACATGATTCAGCACTCTATATAACCCCTAGATACGCTGCGTATGTTTGCCCATGAAACTTCATCATAAGTGCCATTAAAAAGGCATTGTAGTTGCAGTCACAGATGAAATAAATCAAACTATGTCTGCAACCAGTTCAGCACGCTGGACAAAGATCCAACCCGGAAGAGTTTCCATTTCTTCACAAAATCCACCTCTATTTGGTGGCATTAACTCAAGTTACTCCAAACCCACACCCAAAATTATTCCATAGCCACAATTTCACTAAAACCAACAATCACGAATAGTGACAAGCAAACTAACTAAACTTCAAGTCTCGCCAACCTAATCCCAAGCACTAACAATCAAGCCAAAACACACGAAATCGTCACGCATCTCACGAGCCAAAACAGGGAGGAAAAAGGAAATCACAAGCTACCTCTCGCCGCGCAAGAAGCAGATAGGCATAACAAGACCATCAATCCTAACCACCGCCTCCCTCGCTCCATCACCAGCAGCTCAAAAAATCAAACCTAAAACAGAGAAATCATCGCCGATTCACGTCACCAACGACATGCCGCGATAATCGAGGAAGGAAACAGGACAACCCGTCAGCGATTAGCGGATCGCGACGAACCATTACAGTCTCAGAGGACGCGGAGCTTCTGCATCGGCGGCGATGTATACGGTTCGATTCGCGAATCAGCGAGTTTCGTGCGGTGCGAGTGATGCAAAATCGCTTCGACCCGGGCAAGGCAAGGCAAGGCGAAGACGGAGGAGTCGGACCGCGGGTCGTTATATTCCAGTTATACCCATGCTTTTGGGTGGTATTTTTGGAGGACGCCTCCTTGGTCCTCCGGTGATTTGGGGGCTCATGTGTGGGTATTATTGGAAATTGAGGAAAAGTATGAGGTATCATGTGGAAATGTCGTCTTGCTTTGCGTTTCTGGTCCCTAATGATGATGGAGTCATCTCATTTTGTTGACGTGAGATTCCACTTTTCATCAACGAACTTTCCATGATTAAATCCTTATATATTAATCTCCTTAATTAAAGCCCTACCCAAGAAACAAAATTGCAATCAAATTCCTCTCATACCAATTCTCGCCAAAATCAACTTATGTTACATGCCAAAGTAATGGCATGACATTGATATTGGCAAAATTACAGTATAAGTGTCAATATTTATATACGGAGGTTACTTTAGTGCCAATTTTTTTTTTTATCTCTTAAGTGCCAAATAGAAAATAAAACGATCAATTTAGTGTTAATTTTGATTTTTTTATCTCTTAAGTGCCAAATTGAGAAAAAAAAAACGATCACTTAAGTGCCAATTTGCTAGAATTGGCACGAAAATGATTTTTTTTTTCCGGAATTGGCACTTAATTGATCATTTTTTTCTATAAAAAAGGATCACTTAAGTGCCAATTTCGACGACTTAGCATTTAAATGATCATTTTTCTTCGATTTGAATCTTAAGTGATCCAAAAAAAAATATTAACACTAAAGTGATCTTCATACACAAATATTGACACTTTTGTTATACATTTGTCGCTATTAAATATAGCCTGCATGGATACCCGTTGCGAAGAGGAAGGAGAATAAAAATATAAAAAGTGAGAAACAACGCTTTGCATGGAATTTTCGATGGCCACGATGGGTGTCGATGTTAGTAATCTACAATCGACATCACTTAATGGGGTCCTTCAACGACCACGTTAGTTGAATGTGGCCGAACTAGGTGCACAAAATACTTGATCGTACACTTTTTTACAAGTAAAATGACTTGATTAGAAAAATTGAAAACATAGGAACTAGATTAGAAAAAAAAAGAGTGAAATTTTAGGACCGAAGAAACAAAGTGAGCGCGGGATAGAGGATCTCTATCCCTAATACCCGGATTTGATCCCAAGAAAGTAATGTCAACTTTGCATGCTCTATTGCTAGTTGCTATTAAGTAGAAGATTGCAACAGACAAGCTATCAGCGGTAGTGGAAGGGAAAAAAAATAAAAAAAGTAATGAAGGATTAAAATATAATCAAATTTTATCCACATTAACGTTGGTCGTGTCATGTAGGATAGCTAGCATCTATGTCGGCAATTTTTGGCCAAAAATTTATGGGATTGACTCATTCATAACGCGTAAAAAAGGTTAAAGATTTAGTTGGCAAAATTAAAATATTTAGGACTTGATAGATAATTCTTCGATAGAAGACTGCAACGGACAAGTATCGGCGGTTATAAAGGGGGACATCGAGGGCGATCTTTTCCTACTAGGATAGCATGAGCATAGTTGAAGTAAAAAAAAAATTAGCATCTTGGTTAATACCCAAAGGAAAGAAAAGGGCAAAGGAAGAACATAATTCCAAAAGTTACTTGGAGCAGAAGAGGTTGCAACAGCCCACTAAATTCACACGAGATGCATTTCTCGTGCGAGAAATAGAATCAGTTGGCTTTTCACAAACCTTTACTCAAAATCTATCTTATCATTTCTGTATAAATCAGTATCTTCAAATGGGGAAAAAAAAAGGCTGTTTTTAGTTGTGTTTGTTTCATGGAAAAATCAAGATTTAATATATATATATATTGAAATGACCGCTTATATCATTTGCAAAACTAAATGAATGCAAAATATTTTTATCAACCAAGAAACAAATTAGGCATAAATTGCTGTCGATAATGAAAATATTTTTTATCAACTAATTCTTTTAAGAGATATAATCAATCATCACACGGAAATTTTTTTCCAAATCTTGAAATTTCCGTGAAACAATATCTTCTCAAGCAAAAAAAAAAATGTTATTTTTGTAATTTTTTCCCTTGAATAGCCCCATCGTTTTTTTTTGTCACGGCCTGCCGTTGTTTTTTTTTTTGGGTTGAGTAGCCTATAATTTGTCTTAGATTTTTTTTGGTCGGATAATTGGTATTAGATAATCTTGATTAATCTACGAACGATAGACCTGGACTAAGCGTACCATTGGTCTAATGGGCCTGGGCCGACAAGCTGGCCCAGACGGCGACTACTGGCGGGCTTTGTACCGAACATGATGTTAGGCTACTGAGTACTTTGGATCTACTACGGAATATTTCTCCTTTAGGAAAGACATTTTAAACTATTTTACAATGGTAATTTCATTAAAAAAAATAGTTATCGTTACGATAAGAAACTTCTCAATGTGAGATGTTAAAAGGTAATCTTTTTTTTAGGGTTAATCCCAAACTAGTACGCCTGTGACAAATCTACCATAAATAATTTTTTTGCCACAAAAAATCCCAAACTGATACACATGTAACAAACTTATCCCAACTAATTTTTTTTGACAAATAGATAGCAAAAATCTCAAATTGATACATCAATCAACTATCATGTGTCATACAACTTAGCAATTTGACGATAAAATTCAAAGGAAACTAACAAAAGATAAATTTATCACAAGTGTACTAGTTTGTGGGTTTTTTTATCGCATATGTACCAATTTGGGGTTTTCATGATTAAAAAATAACTTGAGATAAATTTATCACAAGTATACCAGTTTGAGATTTTTCGTGATCAAACCAACACAACTAGGTTGTAGGGGATAGATTGATGAAGTTCCAAAATGCCCTAAGTTTTAATACTGGTAGACTAATTTAATCTCATGAGCCAAATTACTAGAACGCCCCTAGGTATTATGCAAGTAAAAAAGAAACCATTAAAACTTGACCATGGGCCCTATCCCATTTCTCACTTGTCACCCCTCTCTCTCTCCCCCTAAACCCGATGGTGATCCACTCTTGCTCTCCCTCCCTTCTTTTTTTCCTTAGCCGACTACCACCCACCACCTCTTCTCCCTCTTGGCTCATCGTTCGGCCGCCGCTTCGTCCGTCTTTGTCATTGCTAGCAGCCAAGACCGCCAGCTTGACGCCCAACGTGCAATCGAGTACCGCGCCGTGCCACGTCTTCCAACCCGCTACCGTTGCCGCCTTCCTACCCATACCAGGCCACTCGTAGCAAGGGGCCCTGCGACCCACATGCCCTCTAGCCGTCGCGATTCCTCCAAGCCCTCGCCTACCCATGGACTTGCCGAGCCACTCCATCATCACGCCGATGCCACCCGTGATTCCCACCTCTAGCCAAGCTACTGCCCGCCGACACACAAAGCCACCATCATTTCCTGTGCCCGTGACCCACTGATTCGAGAGCTCCCAGCCGAGCTCATGACTGCGCCCCCTAGCATGCCCACGTACCTCGTGTCGACCCGAGCTCGTCGCTCCGTCAAATTTGCATCACTGCGTCTCCAATGACGCGTGAATCCCGTGCCCACGAGTCTCTTGCCGCCGCCGCCGCCATCATTGCCACCATTGTCATCGCCGACCATCGATTTGTTTATGAGTTAATCCCTAAAATTTGATTAGGACGTTAACTTCATTTAGAGGATAGATTAATTATTGTTAAATATGGATTAGTTTAGTTAGCCGTGGCTGGATTAGATTAGTGATTATGATTAGGTTAGATTAACCTTAGTTGGCTTAAAGTAGCCGAAGCTATTTTACTTTAGTTTAATCATGGTTGCTTTATGTCAATTATGGTTAGATTAGATTACCATAGTTACTTTAATTTAACTATAGTTACTATAATTTAACTATAGTTACTTTTAGTTAATAGTGATTACTTTAGTTAACTATAGTTACTTTAATTAATCGTAGTCAAATTATTTAACTGAGATCGAGTTAGTTGAATATTGTAGTGCTAATTAACGGAGTCGGGTTAATTAATTGATATGAGTTAATTAATTAAAACTGGGTTAATTAATTAAGATGGACTTAATTTATTATAATTGGATTAATTATTTACTGTTAATTAACTTTGGTCGGAATAATTGTTAATTAATTATTATTGGGTGATTGTTTGGTGATTGCTATGTACCTTGGATGATTATTTATATATATGGACATGATGATTGATCACCCTTTAATGTATGCAAAGTCTGGTGGGCAAGGCATGTTCATGTGAACATGTGTGATCATCCCAATGCGTCTTAAGCATGAAAAATGGCATTGAGCCGAGTTTTAAGCACAACTGTGTGTGCATTGGACTAAATGCAAAGACATAAACTGGCTTGTTGTTTAGTATGCTTGTGAGGTCACCTAACTATCATTGACACTAACATTCAACACGTAACACAACATGATATGACATGTCGACACGTAAATTTTCAGAAATAGAAAATTTCGATACGTCGAGGATACATTATATATTTTATAATTTATTTTTATTTCAAATATACAAATATATAGATAAAAAAGAACTCAAATGAATTCACATTAAAATTGAGATAAATTGTAATCTCGTTAATCAAGATAGAGTCCTTTGACCAAAAAAGTTCAAAAATAAAGATAAAATTGGCAAAAAAAAAATGAAATAGAATATATAAATATGTTTGTGTGCTGCTGCTTGGCCTTTGCTTCTTGCGTTCCACCTCATGTGATGGGACGCGACCTTTTTTATTTGCACCAGTCACGTATCTTATAATCTCCTTCACTTTCTTTCTCCATTATCTCCATCGTCTCTCTCCGTCCCTCCAAGCAAAGACTTCTTCCTAACCAAAGGATGGATTCGATCGGGATTTAGATCTGGCTCGCTCCGCCGTCAGTCTCCTCGCAATGCTTACCTCATCTCCTTTGAGTCACGCCTCTACCGAAGACGTAAATCGAGACAGGTCTCTTCCAGAAATCAACCTCCTTGCCCCTTTAGCTTCCATCGCAATGACCATAACAGCCTTAACGGCTACGGCTAGTTCTAGCTCTCGCCGATTAGCATCTCTGGTTGTCTATCGATCCTTAAATTCGATTTCCCCTCTTTCTCCAATCTCTGCCCTCAAGATCCCTGCTTTGCCCACTCTTCTTCCTCATCGATACACGTGTTGCTGGTGTGCCACCGGTATTGATCGCGTGTTGGGTGTTCGATATGCGTTGATCGCGTGTCGGAATGTGTTGGACGGGCGTCGATTCCTCCCCGATAAGTGTGTTGTCGGCATGCTGCCGACGTTGATAGCGTGTTGGGTGTTCAATACGCGGTCATCGCGTTTCGAAATGTGTCGGACGGGTGTCAATGTCCGACACATGTTCGATACTAACACAACGATGCCTCCAACATGTCTGTGCTTCTTAGGTGGTTACATGATGTTTACCGTTGCCTGAGGGTACTTGGGGACAAAGCCGACATCTTTGGGTGCTTGGGGTCATTGTTCGATATGTCTGCGCCAAGGGTTTTTGGAACCACACGGCTTATCGTTTGCTAGTCGCGGCAAGGGGCAGATCGATGCTTCCTACAAGAATGCCTAATTATTAGTTCGTATTGAGGGTACTTGGAAACACATGGCTTATCAATTGCCCTCATCGAGAAAAATGCCATCGTTGAGAGGAATGAGACGAAGCTCAAGTACGCCGAAAGAGCACCAACTATTTAGTATGCTAGGACTGAGTGGCCGTTAATAACTAGAATACATATGATGCATTGTGCATGAAAGTTGTGATAAGTGTTCTGATTGTGTGCCTTGATTTTTATGCTATTAATTGCCATAATATGTACTATGTAATGTGTAGACCAAGGTGGGGTAAGCTTGCATATGATTCATGTTTGACTATTGGATTGTGCTTGACCATGTGGTAGCTAGAGCGTTGCGAAAGTCACACGTTATTGGTCTACCATAGACCATCGTTCTACATGTTTAGGCCGTTCTGAGCGAATCAATGCGCATCTTGGACTTAAGCATTGCCTTACGAAGATTTTATATCTCACCCGATTTTTAACTATTTTTATGACTTGATGCTGGAGACTTGCCCAAATGAGGTTCGGGGTATCACCAAACTAGTCCGTGGACGTCACGCACCATCTGATCCTGTGGTTGGATAAGGTTTGGGAGCACCATATGACGACCCTTTAGTTAAGGAGGGATTGGGATACTTAGTTTCTC
Source organism: Rhodomyrtus tomentosa (assembly GCA_028455895.1). NCBI lineage: Eukaryota > Viridiplantae > Streptophyta > Magnoliopsida > Myrtales > Myrtaceae > Rhodomyrtus > Rhodomyrtus tomentosa. The sequence goes on along the minus strand of JAPCWY010000003.1, from coordinate 36,470,413 downwards.
ATCGCTTCAAGTCCTAGTTCATTCATCACGGGGATATCCTCTTCAGGCCTAGTTGCGATCTACAATCCCGAAGACCTAAGCTTGAGATTCCATAGACATTGACATGCCGAACGGGGAAGTAGGGGACCCGAAAACTGATCCAAATGATGACCAAGGACCTTTGCCGGTTATTACCTCTAAGGAGGAGTGGTCGAGTAGCATTTTGATGGAGACCTTTTTTGTGGTTGAAGAGGATGACGTTAGCCTATCTTGGTTGTAGATATGGAGTTAACCCTGCCTTCACCTGGTATCTTTTTGGTGGTTGTAGGGAGCAACCTTGAAGAGTGGGATTGTAGATATTGTAGCTTCTCGAGGGTTAATGAATATCTATAAATGAAAGTAGTCTTTTACTGATGTGTGATTTGACAGCCTACTATTCTATCCCTACGGTTTATACTATTGTCTAGGGAATAACACGTTTCACATGTATTTAATAAAAGATAAAAAGAATGGGTCGATGAGGTGCCTAGAACGTCGTCCTTAAATGACCTGAGGTGTTAGTTAGAGTTGTTGTGCACCCAAGAATCTAGATGTGACATCCTCACCTAAAGTGGTATCAAAGTAAGGTATACCTGAACTGCTTGGTCATAGCCTAGGGTGATAAGATGTGGTGGGTTCTGAAAATAGTTAGTAGGATTAAAATCTCGTGTTTTTGTTTATTAGTTGCGTTTTAGGTTATAGTCATAAGTTCTCATTACATGATGGTTTGGGGTGAGCAGGGCCCTGTAAGGTACTTGTAAGATGAACAACCAAAATGCGAGGGTGCCTAGAGGAAGGGCAGCTCAAGGGGATCTTAGAATGAACATAATTATGCGGGCGTTGAAAGCCTTATGAGGCATAGTTGCACAGCAAGTGATGAATCAAGCTGCCGCTTCTATTATCTCTCATAATGAAGACCCATTGGCTAGAAACAGGAATGTAGGTCAACCGCTGCATAAGTTGATAGAGCATTTTCTGAAGCCCAAGCTGCCGAAATTGTTTAAAGCAGGTGATCCAGAGGCTACGACCTCATGGATCAAGGAGTTGGAGAAGGCTTTTGCCTTGTTGAGGTGTTCGGAAGAAGGTAAAGTGTTGGCTATTTACCAACTGTAAGATAACACTAACACTTAGTGAGAAGTCTCTCAAGAAAGGATCTTTCCCGAAGGTACGGTCCTGAGATGCCTTCATGGACGCTTTTAATGGAAAATACTTTTTTGGACCGTGCATGAGAGTAGAAGATGGTTGAGTTCCTACATCTTTAATAGAATTAGATGTTAGTGAATTAATATGAGATGAAGTTCGCCAAGTTGTCAAGCCATGCCTCAAGAATGGTTGAAGACCCTACAGATAGGACAAGGAGATTCCGGCATGGTTTGAAACCAGATATTAAGAATCTATTGATGCCTTTAAACCTGAGGGATTTTAACGAGTTGTATGAAAACGTCCAACTTGTAGAGATAGACATGGCTGAAAGGGCAGTTGCATTTGGATCGCGATTTATGCCCTTTATAAGGAATGACCATCAATTTGGTAAGATGCCAGTAATTGGAGGAAAAGACTGTATCTTACCCAACCAAAGAACTGCTGTGGGAAAATCGACGCTTAACCTCGGTGGAATATGCCGATTTTGTAACTAGAGGCATGGAATGACCCTATACTCTTTTTGAGGAGGAGCTTATTTTGGTTGTGGTCAGAGAGGCCACCAAGTGAGAGATTGCTTACATAGGCAAATGGGAGTGCAAGTGTTGCCACCACAGCAGAGAGGACAACCGCGAGGGAATGCACCGCAAAACTACTAGAACCAATCCCAACGCAAGGAAGGGTGCATGCAGCCACCAGGGAGGAGGCGAAGGATTCGCCGACCATTAGTTACAATCTTCTTATATGATCATGTTGCTTATGAGTTGTTTGATCATGGAGCCATGCATTCCTTCATTACTGAGCTCGGTAAACTACTTGGGTTGAGTCCGAAAATCGCTGGGGACAGTCTTTAGGATTTTTACGTCACTAAAGAATAGTGTAGTGTCTATGGTAGGTTATCCTAGTTATAAGTTGGTGATTGGTAGTCGTGAGGAAAGGATAGACTTAATTGTGCTGGAGATGTTTGACTTTGATGTGATCATTGTTATGAATTGGCTTATGAAGCAAGAGCCACAATGGATTGCTATCGTAAGGCAATTCTATTTAACCCGTTGGATGTAATTAGTTTTGAATTTGTTGAAAGTGAGGAGGAAACTCGACTCTCTTGATTTCATCACCAGAAGCTGCTAGAATGTGATTGAGGAACCAAGGTTGGAGGACATCGTTGTAGCGTAAGAGTTTCTCGATGTATTTTCACAAGAGTTATCAAGGTTGTCGCCAGCAAGGAAATAGAGTTTGTAATTGAGTTAGTCCCTGGAACGAAGCTGATTTCCAAAGCCCCATATAGAATGGCATTGCGAAATGTAGGAATTGAAAGTGCAGTTGCAAGGGTTGCTTAACAAAGGATTCATTTGCCCTAGTGTGTTGCCATGGAGAGTTCCTCGTTGTTTGTAAAGAAAAGGATGGATTGTTGTGGTTGTGCATCGATCACTGACAACTCAATCAGGTCACCATCAAGAACAAGTACCCGTTGCCAAGGATTGACGAATTATTTGACCAGCTTGAAGGAGTTTCGGTGTTTTATAAAATCGACCTACGAATGGGATGCCATTAATTGAGAATTAAGAAAGAGAATATACCAAAAACGGCATCTATGACGCGTTATGGTCACTATGAGTTTACTGTAATGTCGTTTGATCTAACAAATGCTCCTGCTACTTTTATGAACTTGATGAGCAAGGTGTTCAAAGAGTATTTAGATCGCTTCTGATCGATTCATCATTGTGTTTATAAACGATATCTTGGTGTATTCAAGGGGTTTTGAGGATCAAGAGCAACATCTAAAGACAATATTGAGAATATCAGCTATATGCCAAGTTCAGTAAATGCAAGTTTTGGCTAACTTGTGTAGTATTCTTAGGTTATGTGATTAGCGAGCATGGATTGGCCAAGGCCGATGATAGTGACAGAAGTTTGAAGTTTCTTAGGATTGACAGGCTATTATAGTCATTACGTGGAAAGGTTCTCTACTATAACCATGGCCTTGACGCGATTACTAAAGAAGGACGTGAAGTTTGAGTGGATAGATAAGTGTAAGTGTAGTTATCAAGAGATTAAGCATAAGCTAACCATGGCTCTTGTTTTGACAATACTGTCTGGTCTTAGAGTTTTTGAGATTTATTGCAATGCATCATTTAAAGGATTAGGCTGCATTCTAATGCAATATGAACAAGTAGTTGCATACGTGTCCCGGCAGTTAAGGCATCATGAGTTGAACTATTTCACATATGTTCTGGAGTTAGCAGTGATCGTTTTTGCCCTCAAGATCTGGAGACTCTATTTGGTTGGAGAAAGGTTTCAGGTTTGCATCATTTAAAGGATTGGGCTACATTCTAATGCAACATAAATGAGTAGTTGCATACGTATCTCGGTAGTTAAGGCCTCATGAATTGAACTATCTGACATATGAATTGGAGTTAGCAGCGATTATTTTTGCCCTCAAGATCTGGAGACTCTATTTGGTTGGAGAAAGGTTTCAGGTTTACACCAACCATCAGATTCTTAAGTATCTATTCTTTCAGAAGGAGTTAAACATAGGACATCATTATTGGATGAAGCTGCTTAAGGATGATAATTGTGAGATTCTATATCATCCGGGTAAAACTAATAGGGTTGTGTCGTGGTCCTAAAAGAATTTTGCTACCAAGGGTTAATGGGTCATCTGGTTTGGTCAGACGCGAACCTCTTCCTAGGCTCGCTACCCAAGTCGCAACCGAGGTATTCGTGATCGACCTTCAATATAGTCTAGTGACATGTGATGCATGTATATGCCAAGGAGTCACCACTAATTGTTTCGTGGAAGGTACGATTGGAAACCCTATCGAATAGTTGGGAGCTACTATTCAATTCTGCAAGAACTAGAGAAATGGGATCGGGGACTTGGTTACGCCAATTATCAGAGTTGACGCCCTTTCGGTACCTAGGTTAAATGAATTATCTAACCCTAAGATTTTATGCAGATGAGTGGGGTACGAACCCTAAATCTAGGAGTTCATATAGATCGGAGTGACTACCCTAATACTCACGACCAATAAAAGAAGGTGTGCAAATCGAGGATCCAAGACATGCTGATAAATCACGTGAATATAGCATGACATCCCTAATAAGACCCTATTAGCATAGAGAAGTGTCAATCACGGCTCAGAAGTGATTTAGACAAGATTTGCCCACGAGGGACAAAATCGTAATTTTGAAGAAATTTAGGAAAATTTGCCCAACAAGGAAAAAACTATCATTTCAGAAGAAATCTGGAGTCAATAGGGGTTAGAAATAGGATTGATCATCAAATTGATCCATTTCCTATTTTTCGGTAATTTTTCGAATTTTCTAAAATTTTAGATGGTGATTCACCCTTTGAGGGGTAAAATCGTCATTTCAGAAGATGATGAGAAGCGAGAATCCTAAACGGAAGGATTGCTCAACCACCAGACCCAAATCCTAATTTTGAGCAATTTTCACAACTCATTAGAATAGAAAAAAAATGATTTACCCTTTGAGGGATAAGATCGTCATTTTGAAAAAGATGAGATACGAAAATCCAAGAAGAAAAATTTACCACCTAACTGACCCTAATCCTTGTCTTGATATTTTCGACCTATCTCATGTACAATGCAGGGTCGAATTATCCCTAAAGGGTTGAATCGTCATTTTCTAGAAGAACAGATAAGAAATCCCAAAAATAGGATTGACCAGTTATCTATAGTCATTCCCTAATTTTTGGGAATGTTTGGAATGCTTAGGAGTTTTCTACAATTTTTCCTAATTTTTGGGATTTTCTAAGATTTTCTAGCATTTTTTAGAATTTTCTAAAAATTTTCAGATTTTTTTTATTTTTAAATCATTTTAAGATTTTTTTATTAAAAAATTATTCGGACTGGGTCGACTCGATCCACACGGATCGGATACCTAGCACAGACTCAGACCCGCACGAACCAACCCCCCTAAAACGACGCCGTTCCGTTTTCTTTATTTTTCTATTTTCCAATCTGATCCTACGGTTCCTACTAAACCACGTGGCTAAGCCACTGCCCTCAGATTAGCATACCAAAATCTACGATCATGATCACGTGGTGACTAATCCTATGTCGTCCAATCAGATTACTAAGATCAACGGTTACGATTAAAAGGGTCGAATTGATCTAGATCGTTCATTCCTACTAACCTAAACGACGTCGCTTGCCCATTAACCTAAACGACACCATTTTCGCATTTTTTTACTTTCCTATTATAAACCAATATTCTAATTACTAATTGGATGGCTACCAAAATTAGAAACGATTAACCTCAGCCGTTCAATCTACTCGTTGACTCAGTCTAACAGACTAACAGTCGAGTTGATTGGGCTTACACGTGGATCAATCACCGAACGCCAACTGGACCTTTGACTAATTCTTTGGCATTAGTCTTTTACAAAGAAATCACTCGAATTTCCTACTAATATATACCTAGGTTTCAAGGCCATTCTCAACGCATACATTTTGATCGATCGGGAGATTTTCCTTGAGATTGTAATGTAAGCTTGGACATGGTTTCTGAAGGGAACTCACTTTTCGAGTCGAGTCTTTGGAATGGAATTTTTCATCACCTGCTCCGGGTTTCCAAGTCAAGAACCTTGCAAAATGAGAAAGAAATAGTCTTGCTCGTACCCCTTCGAGCTAAGATATTCATTAACCTAAGCGTCTCGATCGAAAAAGACTATGAAAGATTGTAACATTAGTAGGATTGGGGATCGAAAAATGATTATTTTTTGCCCGAAATCGCAAAGACTTGACGTTGGTGATCATTGCCAATCGGTCACCTATTCTAAACCTTATTGGTGATTCTTCGAAGAACATCTTTAGTCTTCTAAGAGTATTACGTATTTTGAAAGTGTGTCCTCAATTCTAGGAGAACAAATCCAATCTTTGAAGGACGTTGCTTGTCTTCTTGTCTTTGTCTGTTGGTTATGGCCCAACTGAGGAGTAGTATTTTGTTAAATAACTCATGGGGATTCTTTGTCACTCCAGACCTTGTTGGGGACCAAGATATCTAGTAATTTCTTGATGTTCGCAAAATCGACTTTATGATTTTCAAGTATTTTGATGAGGGTCAGTCCTGCTCTTATCAGACACTTTGTCTTTCTTAATGTACAGGGATTTGGCTTTTTCTCCCTTTCAATCTTGCATTTTCCTTTTCCTTTTGGAACTAGGATCTTTGATGATTATGTAAGATTTGCAACTTGAATCTCATCATGTCTGAATATTTTGGTTTGGAATTCTCTCATAAACCTATTTCTTGAACTATTCTGTCCATGGGTGTCTTTGTTGCTTTCGTGTTGGGCTGTTTAATGATCACCAACTAGGATTCATGAAATGAATATCCAAGCTCAAATTGGCTATGCAAAGGGTAAAAGTATATATGATAGAGAAACGAATGTCTCTTCATCATCCTATGGCACTTGAATCAATGTGTATCAACACATGAAGATTGATGTTAGTCCACGCAAGAACATTTCTAACCATTTTCCTCCTGATATTGCTGGACTTTCTTTTGTATGACCCCAATGTGGGGCGGTTCTTGACAAAAAATGAAAACCACCGCTCAAAGGGGTTGCTAACGATTACCTGTAGTGTTTGGGGTAGAGAACAAATGCCTCCGTCACCTTAATCCATGTAACCAATGCGAATGACTCTTACGTCCGTGGGCCCAGATTTTCCTATCCTTACGCTCCTTTTATCTCTCAAGTGTGTGTAGGACGTGCTTGGGTTAGCTTTGCCTCTTATTCGAAGATACATCCTTTTTAGATAGTTTAAACAATTCTTGTTTGGAAAAGTTCTCTTGCTCTTCTCCAAAATTTTTACCTACTAGTGATTTAAGACGCATCATGCATGTTCATTCATATTTGGATAACCTTTGATTTTAACACGTATACAATGAGCGCAATCAACAAGGAATTCGAACTCCAGAATGTGGTACCTTCCGAATCTACATGTATTCATGTTCACCTCTGTCTTCCAAAAAGATGAAGGGAAATTCTTCAATAACCTTTCGTTGTCTTTGGTCTTCACTTGTCATTCCTAGACAAAGAGATTAAAAACTCCGATGAGTAAAGAGTATGTTAATGAGTGATGGAACAGATACATATCAACTGTTTTCGCGCATTGGGGCCATGCTACCCTCCATTTTGTTTGAACGAATTTGGCTCTAGGTTGGCCTCCTCGAACCCTGCAAGACATAACACATGCTATGTATGCATGGATGCATGATATGCAAATCAATGACCATTATAGTGACTCGGATCGTTTCAAAGAAAGCCAAATCAGTATCTGATTTCATTTCAGGGATAATACTTATTCATTGCGTTAGAATTTACAGGATATCCTAGTTCCTCTTCTTCAAAGTTTACAAGAATTAAAGCTCCTCCCACAAGGACTTTTTTGGATAACATAAGGTCCCTCATAATTCAGAGTGAACTTATCTCCCGGACGAGCAACGTTCGGTAAAGTCTTCCTCACGAGTAGGTCATCCATCTTAAAATCTCTAGGCTTGACTTTCCAATTAAATTACTTAGCTGCCTTCTTATGATAACTCTGACCGTGACAGATCGCTTTAAGACGCCTTTCGTCAATCAGGTTTAGCTGCTCATACGTGTGTTTAATCAATTCTGCTTCAAAAAGTTTAACCTTTGATAATACTCTCAAGGACAGAATCTCAATTTCCATAAGCAGGACGGCTTTCATGCCATATACTAGGGAATAAGGCGTTGCCACAGTTGAAGTCCGGATCGAGGTTCGATATGCCATTAAGGCGAATGGTAGCCTCTCGTGCCAATCCTTGTAATTCTCAGTTGTCTTAGCCAAAATCTTCTTGATATTTTTATTTGCTGCTTCCACTGCTCTATTCATCTATGGGTGGTAAGGGGATGAATCAAGATGTCAAATACCAAAGTGACCTAACAGATCATCGACAATCTTATTGTTTAAATTGGACCCATTGTCTGTGATAATCGCTTGAGGAACACCAGATCAATAAATTATGTCTCTCTTGATAAATCTCACTATGCTCTTTGCAGAGACACGTAGGAACTAGCTTCTATCCATTTGGTAAAATAATCGATCGCAACAAGAATGAAGTGATGATCATTTGAAGCTGTTGGGTTAATTGGCCCTATTATGCTAATCCCCTACATAGAAAAGGGCCAAGTTTCAGATATCTAGTGAAGCTTACTGATCTTGTTTCCATATACTTGACATAGGTGGCATGACCTAGCATGTTGACTATAATCTGATTCGATGGTCATCCAATAATAACCAAGCCGCATGATCTTTTTTGCGAGGAGATGACCGTCCATGTGTGGCCCAAATATACCTTCGTGGATATCTTTCATGAGGGCATTGGCTTCTTTTGCCTCTACACATCTCAATAGTATTGAGTCAAATAACCTTTTGTACAAGATTTGCCCGCTGAGGAAAAACTTGGTAACTGATTTGGCTATATATTTTCTGTCCCCAGCTTGACATCCTTTAGGGGATTCTCCTTTTAAGAGATAATTTTTAATGTCATGATACCAAGGTTCTCCATCGAATTCTTCCTCGGTCATCATACAATAAGCTGATTTCTTGACTATGCCAATCCTTAATGGCTCAATTTTCAATCCATCAGCTACCTGTAACATTGAGGCTAACATGACCAATGCATCTGCAAATTGGTTTTGCGTCCTTGGCAGATATTCGAATGATACTTCTTCAAATTGAAGGATCAGTTCTTCCAAATACTCATGATAAGGAATGAGTTTCGCGTCTTTTGTCCTTCATTCTCCTTGTGTCTGTAGAATAATAAGCACTAAATCTCCATACACTTGCAATTTTTGTATTCTCATGGAGATGGCCAACTGCAGGCCCAGAACACATGTTTCGTATTCTGAGATGTTATTAGTACAGGGAAATGTCAGCTTCGTAGTGACTGGATGATGTTGACCTTTTGGGGATATTGACATTGCCTCGGTGCCGGCTCCCGATAAATTGACGGCACCATCAAAATACATGACCCACTTGTCTTCAGTCAAGGTTAGGATTTAATCTTCTGTCCTCATCTTTACGAGAGACGTGATATCTTGGGAGTTTTCTGCCAACATGTCGACTATCGCTCGTCCCTTTACAGTTTTTTGGGTAGAACTCCAGATATCGAATTCTGACAACATCACCTGCCATTTAGCTAATTTTTCAATCAAAGCGGGCTTCTCCAGGAGGTACTTGATTGGGTCATTTTCTGTCACTAATTGAATATGGTGATGTAGGGTATACTGCCTTAATCTACGATGTACCCATATCGTTGCTACACAAGCTCTCTCAACAGGAGCGTAGTTCATTTCAGATTGTGTAAACTTCTTACTTAGATAGTAAATAGACCTTTCTTTGCCATCCATCAGAGTTTTTTGAGCAAGTAAGGCTCTTAAAGACTCTTGATGGATAGTCAAGTACAAAGTCAAAGGGTGGCTTGGGATTGGTGGCACAAGCACCGGAGGAGTGGTTAGATAATCCTTGATCTTTTGGAAAGCTCGACTGCGTTCGGCGTCCCAAACCACCTTAGCACCTGTTTTAAGCAGCTTAAAAATTGGTTTAGCCACATCAAACAATTGGCTGATGAATCTATCGATATAGTTCAATTTCCTGAGAAGACTCATTACTTCTTTTACTGTTGAGGGAGCCACTATGTTATAGATAGCATGAACTTTAGAGGGATCGATTTCTACACCCCTAAAGCTGATCACAAATCCGAGCAGCTTCCCAGATATATATTTACTGGGGTTCAGTCTCAATCTGTATTTGCGCAATCGCTCAAACAATTTTCTCAACACTTGAATGTGATCTTGTCCTTTCTTAGACTTGGCGATCATATCATCAACATATACTTTGATCTCACTGTGGATCATGTCGTGAAATAAAGTCACCATTGCCTTCTAATATGTCGCCCCCGCGTTCTTTAATCCAAAAGGCATGACCTTGTAACAAAAATTTCCCCACGAGGTGGTAAATGAGGTTTTAGCTCGATCCTCATTCTTCATTAGGATTTGATTATATCCTGAGAATGCATTCATGAATGAGAACAATTCATATCCTGCTGTTCTATCAACCAGCACGTCGATATGGGGGAGTGGGAAATTATCTTTTGGGCTCGCTCTGTTTTGGCCTCGATAATCCACACAAACTCGGACCCTCTCGTCTTTCTTCATGATCGGGACCATATTCGCAATCCAGTTCGAATATGAGATTGCTTCAATAAAATCCACTCTAAGAAGTTTCATTACCTCATCTTTGATCTTATCTGATAACTCAGCTTTCATTCGCCTGCTTCTCTGTTTTATTGGTTTAAATCTAGGATTGGTGGGCAACGCATGCTCCACAATACTGGGGGCCAAACCTGGCATATTTGCATACGACCATGCAAAAATATCTTGGTACTCCTTGAGTAATTCTGTAAATATGAGCGCTTCTGCTTGAGATAAGTGCCCTCCAATTTTTACTTCCTTGATGTTCTCAGCATCTCCCAAATTAATGATTATCTGTTCTTCCGTAGTAGGAGGTATTGATTCTTCGAAGGTGTTCCATTCTCTTCGGATGGAAGCACTGCCTTCATCGCCATCTTCTTCGATATCACAGACATAATCACCTTGGTGATCCGAGTCGCACACTAATAACCCTGTATGCATGTTTGAGATGATATGCCTGAAATGTCATGGGAATGGTTAGCTCATATCCCATATCAAAATGCCATGCGTGGGCATGAGAAATCTTTTCGAAAGAAATTTCAAAGTGAACGAAGTCCCAGACAAAACTAGTCCTCATATCCTTGAACATCCTTGTTCCTCAAAAAATCATTTAAAAACAAGGAATCATATGGCAAATCAAGCCTTAAGCTCACATATGGAAGATTGGAATCATCATCTGGCTGATTTGTGGCTCCATATATCCTTAATAAAAGTGCTAATGTTTTATTGAATGCAAAATGGACCACATTACAGGAAATGCGATTTGGACCAACGGTCGGAGATCCAAAGGCGTTTCCTACTTCTACCTCAAACAACAGAAATAGAATGTAGAAATCAACAGTGCAGGAAATTAAGTGGAATATTAAAAATAAGAGAAAGGTTTCTTTACTCAAAAGTAGTGTCATCATCACCAAGCCATTCTATGATGACATTGACAGAATCATCTTTGAGAAAGGGATTGGTCAGGCCTAGATCCATCGTGGGAACTACCTCTTCCTCTGCCAACCACTTAGAATTTCTATAGAAATATTCATTTAGTGGACTGTCGAACATTCTTGACTTGCCTTTCCATGCAGGAGAACAAATAAAGGAACCCTTCTGGTTTCTATGGCGTCTCTAGATTCCACGGCTCATGCCTTGGCCTCGTCATTGTGTTCTTGAGGTAAAGCCATTAACGTAACTGTCACGATCCTATCGCGTTTTCCGACGTAGGGAGTTAATGGGCCGTCCCGTCTGGTCGGACGTGAGCTTCTCTTAAGGCCCGTTACCCAAGTCGCAACGGAGGTATGCGTGGTCGATCTTCGTGTGGTCTGGTGACATGTGATATGTGTGTATGCCAAGGAGTCGCCACCAATTATTTTGCTGAAGGCACGATCAAAAGCCCTATCGAACAGTTGGGAGCATTCTATTCGATTCTGCGATAACCAGAGAAATGGGATCAGGGACTTTGTTACGCCAACTATCAGAGTTGACGCCCTTTCGACACTTAAGTCGAATGATTTATCTAACCATAGGATTTCATGCAAATGAATAAGGTGCGAACTCTAAATTTAAGAGTTTATGTAGATAGGAATGACTATCCTAGCAAACACAATCAATAAAATGAGCACACAAATCAAGGATAAAAAACGTGTAGATAAATCACATGAAAGTAACGTGACAAGTAAGGCCCTATTAGTCTAGAGAAGTGTCCATCAAGGCTCAGGAATGTTTTTGACATGATTTTCCCTTAAGGGGAAAATCGTAATTTTAAAGAATTTTGGAATAATTTGCCCAAGAAGGGAGAATTTATCATTTCAGATGAAATATGGAGTCAAAAATTGATGGAAATAGGATTGGTCACCAAACTAATCCACTTCCTATTTTTTAGGAATTTTCAAAAAGTTTAGAAGTGATTTAGCCTTTGAGGGGTAAAATCGTTATTTCAGAAAGTGACGAGAAGTGAAAATCTCAAATAGAAGGATTGGTCATCCACTACACCCAAATCTCAATTTTGAGCAATTTTCACGACTCGATCGGAATAAGAAAGACGATTTACCCTTTAAGGGGTAAAATCGTCATATTAGAAAGAGGGCAAGATTCGAAAATTCAAGCATAAGAATCAGTCATCTAACTGACCCTAATTATTACCTTGGCATTCTCGACCTATCTCACATACAAGGCAGATGCGATTTACCCTTGAAGGCTAATATCGTCAATTCCAGAAGAATAGATAAGAAATCTAAAAAATAGGGTTGATTAGTTGTCTGTGGTAATTCCCCAATTTTTAGAAATTTTTGGGATGCCTATGAATTTTCCACAATTTTTCTACATTTGGTTGAGATTTTCTAGGATTTTCTAACATTTTTTTAGAATTTTCTAGAATTTTTCTGATTTTTTTATTTTTAAAATCATTTTCGAATTTTTTTATTAAAAAATAATTCAGACTGGGTCGACCCGACCCACTCGGATCGGACAACCTGGCCCAGACTCGAACTCGCGCGAACAACTCTTCAAAACGATGTCGATCCGTTTTTTTTATTTTTCGGTTATTCGGATTTAATCCAACGGTTGCTATTGAACCACGTGGCTGCTCCACGGCCTCAAGATCAACTGACTAAAATCTACGGCCCAGATCAAAAGCTAACTACTCCTCGACCGTCAAATCTGATTACTTAAACCTATGGTCATGATTAAAAGCTAAGACTTGATCTGGACAGTCCGTCTTCATTAACCTAAACAACGCCGCTCGACCACTAACCTAAACAACACCATTTCAACCTGTTCTGATTTTCTGATTTTAAAATTATTTTCGAATATTCCTAATTACTAATCAGTCGGCCATTAAAAATAAGACTCGATTAATCACAACCGTCAGATCAAAATTGACTCAGCCCAATAGACTAACGGTCAAGCTGACACGACATCCACGTGGACCACTCACATGTTACCACCTAGACCTTTAACTCGTTGATTCTGCCACGTCAATTTATTCTTCAACCTCTCGACCCCGATGGAATGGACGGTCGAGAGTTGTCCGGCGCCAATGGACGACTAAACCTAAAATGATAAATATAAAACGAATGTTGTTTGACTCGCCTAAACCTCTAGTTTCACATATCTAAGAATCAAAGCATTTCATCCATGAAATCAAGCACAAGCAACCTCAAACCAGTACAGGTATAACTACTCTAATCATGCGATTCATGACATTTCGAACCAATTCATCAACATAGAAGCATCGTAAGAGGTTCAGAACACTTACCTCGAGCTTCGATTAAGCTCGTACGGCTTACATTTGGCTAGGCAAGATTGAACAATTCTCGATTTATGACGGAAGGTTTGGAGACTCAATTCGAAGTTTTAAGCAAAACCAATGCAAAATGAAGATGCGATGATGGTCAGTGATGCTTGGGGAGTAAAACGCCCACAAAAACACGAAGAATGATGACCGAATGTAAAATCAGCCATTGATGTGCAGTATGAAAGCTCGAAGACTGAACTCACCTTTTCCGGGATTATAGGCGGCTTGGCTGGTGGCGATCGACTCCTGCTACTTCAAGTAAGCTCCTGGTGACCTTCAGAAGCTTCGGTTTGGCCCAGAAGAGCCTAACTAGTGTTCCCACAATTTGAGCTCAAACCTTCGACAATGATGATGGAAGACGAGTTCTCTTTCTTTCTTTCTCTCTCTCTCTCTCTTTTTTCTCTCTCTATTATGTTCTCCCCCAAAAACAGAATGAACTCCCCTCCTTCTCTTGAAAGTCGTTCAAAGCTGTATACCACTTTCGAATTTTTTCCGCGAACTGAGGTAGGCTAACTAACTTGAAATAGCCCGTGATCATGCGTGCCATTTGGTCCAAACGGTGTCAGAGACGGTGGGCAACTCCGTTAAGTCGAAATGGTTCCCTAGCGTGCGCGAATGGACATATGATTTGGCTGTTCTATGAAGGTTGACTTTCACGGCCATTGCGACATTGACCGGTCGATTCCACCTTGCTCCGGTGACCATTTGTGACGCCACCGATCCTGGTTGATGCGTCTCATCCTGAAGATTGAAAGAACCTCCATAGATCTGTTGATTATGGTCGATTGAGCCTTCAATTTGATCATCAAAGTTCGCCCTGCTATTGTTCCTCTGCGCGGGCTCTTGGGGAAGAAGACGACACTGTAGCAGATCGATTCGACTGGACCGGTTCTAACTTGATTTTTGAAATTAATAACAATTTAATGGGGAATCTTTACAATTAAACCTCAGAATCAAACTTAGGATATGAATATCATCTAAAAATGTTAATTTTGCCCAAAAGTTCTAATCAATTTCTATGAAAACCCCAAATTTTCATTTAATTGCAAATCGAAAAGTTGGGCAATTGAGGGCTTAAAAGTCAAATTAGATCAAATCACCTCTGCCAATCGACTCAGAATGATGAAAAGTATTGGACAATGGCTTCAATTTGTAAATGTAGCATTTGAATTAAAAGTAATTTCAATTATGCTTAAATTCAAGGACTAAATTGCAATTAAGTATGTAATTTTACCCAATTCATGTAATTGCGCATTTTTTTGCAAATAATGAGGCTAAATTGCAATGAAGGACAATTAGATTGAATGTCAAGACCCTAAATATACCAAAATGACAAATTAAAAGACTCAATTGACATTTTTTTTTATCAAATTCAATCATACGTGTAACAAAGGAACACATAAAAATAAACTTGAATTTGGACTTTTTATGAGGTCAAGAATACAAGGGAATTAAAATAAAAATATTGACTATTTTTCATATTTTTTTGACCTCAAACGCTATTTTTACTAAATTTTAGAGCATTTTCTAATTTTCTGAAAATACTAAAAAAATGTGAAAAATATGAAAATTATTTTTTGGTCAAAAATGGTTCATTGGGCTTGACCAAGGTCACCAAAGTTGATTTTGCAATTTTTCATTTTTTATAAAATATTTTATGAATTTTTCAAAAAAAAAAACTAAAAAAGACTAATCTTACCAAAAAAAATTAAAAAATACTAATCGAAAATCAGGTGTCAACAGCTGCCCCTCTTTGAGAGGAATCTCGTGAGAGATTTCACTCAAAGACAGGTGATACCTGAGTCTTGATTGACTCGACTGGTAAAAATAAAAACGAATTATGACATTCAATCTTTCTTGTGTCGCTGGTGAACGCTCTGCTCATTCTATCTTTGCTGATGTGAGATAGAGAGAGAGAGTAGAGCTATTTACCTGTTGCTCACGTACTTGATGCTCATGTATCATGCGTGGTGTATGGAAGATTCAAGTAAATACCTAGAGACTCGTCTCTTGAGCATCCTAGGGCGGTTAAACTCTAGCCCGTATGGTAGGCCAAACTAGAATAAGATTCCTATATGACAGGAACCTAAGGATGACGTACCCGTTCTTTAAGGATTTTCAAAAGTCTCGATCCGTATGGTAGATCAGACCATGAATATGACTCCTTTCTATTAGGAACCTATGGATGACGAACCCGTTCTTTAGGGATTATCAAAAGTTTCGATCTGCATGATGGATCAGACTATGCATAGGACTCCTTTATATCGGGAACCTATGAATGATGCACTCGTTCTTAGGAGATTGTCAAAAGTCTCGATCCGTATGGTGGATCAGACCATGAATATGACTTCTTTCTATAAGGAACCTATGGATGACGCACTAGTTCTTTAGGGAATGCCAAAAGTCCCGATCCGTTTGGTGGATTAGACCATGAGTAGGACTCCTTTCTATCAGGAACCCATGGGTGACGTACCCGCTCTTTGGGATTGGTCATAGACTAGGCTTCCTATTCATCAGAAACTTAAAGGTGACGCACCTGTTCTTTGGGATTTGTCGAAGACTAGGCTTCCTATCCACCAGGAACCTAAAGGTGATGCACACGTTCTTTAGGGTTTGTCAGAGACTAGGCTTCCTATTCACTAGGAACCAAAAGGTGACGCACCCGTTCTTTAGGGTTTGTCGGAAACTAGGCTTTATATCCACCAATAACCTAAAGGTGACGCACCCATTCTTTGGGGTTTGTTTGAGACTAGGCTTCCTATCCACCAAGAACCTAAAGGTGACACACCTGTTCTTTGGGGTTTGTTTGAAACTAGGCTTCCTATCCATCAAGAATCTAAAGGTGACGCACTCGTTCTTTAGGGTTTGTCAGAGACTAGGCTGATCTTACATCTTAAGGAATCAACAATGGTCTATACAAATGAGGTATACCTAACTCTTAGGTTTTACCAAAAGAGCTATCTTGGGGTTTAGGGGTCACCTAGAACTTTTTAGAAAGCTAGTTCTAAAGATTATCTTCTCGACGTGCGAGGTGCTATTCCCGAATTTGGGGACTTCAAGTATCTTGCAAAAAGCTCAAACTTGCAAAAACTTTTGTTAGCGAGACTCTTCTGGAATTTTGGGGTTACTTGAAATCTTATAGAAAGATGATTTTGAAGCTCTTCATTGTTGAGCAACGTGTCCTTCTTTGACTTGGGGCCGCCATGAGTCTTATAGAAGTTTAAACCTGAGAGTTCATTCCTCATCAAAAAAACATCAGTCATCTCGAGGCAATGACAGTTATAATGCAGGCAAAGCTTTACTTTGACCTATGCGATTATGCAAAATGATTTAGGATGCTGGAGGTTATCTAAGACATCTTAAAGTATACAAAGGTGAACAGATATCCCTATAAGGAAAATTCTGGATCAAATAATTTGAAGTTTCCAACAAAGTTTATTTTTAAGCATTTTATTGGAATGCTTCCGCTAAAGAGGGCTTCTGACTAATTGTTTGACTTCGGCCTTTTATAAAGAAAACACTCGAATTTCTTAATAACCTGTACCTGAGTTTTTGGGGCTATTCGTAATGCGTACATTTCGATCAATCGAGAGGTCTTTATGAGATCGTAATGTTGGGCCTAGACACAGTTTCCAAGGGTGACTCACTTTCTGATTCAGGTCATTTGAATGAAAATTTTCTTCATTTGTTACGGGTTTGCAAGTCAAGAACCATGCAAAATGAGAAAGAAATAATCTTGCTCGTACCTCTTTGAGCTAATGTATGCATTAACCTAAGCGTCTTAGTCGGAAAAGACTGTGAAGGGTTGTAATGTTGGTCGGATTGAAGACCGAAAAATGTTTGTTTTTTGCCCGGAATTGCGAAGATTCAATTGAGTCTAATCCTCCTATCAAAAGTTTAGAATCCCCTTACCTTGTGCTAAGACCAACAAAATCTCTTTCCAAGCACTCTGAGGATTTGGTTCAATAGCTCAAGAACAACTCAGCTGCGCAACCTAAGGAAATTCATCCAATCATCAATTTTTCTTGCTCAAAACTTCACCCCACTAATCATACACCTCATGGGCCAATCAATTAATATCCTCACACTTTTCAATGATGAATTTGAAGCTCAATTTCAACCCCAACAGCCTCCCACATAATCGGTATGCACAGAACCGAAATATGGCATTTTTGGTTCTGTGTATACCCCAACTTATCAGCCCTTAAACCAACTTAAATCCTCAGTTTAATCACTAATATACTTGCTAACATGTAGTTCTAAGGGTTAGGGAGCCTCACCGAAAATTTGAAGCCAAGACGACGCCGGAAAGTCCTTGAACGACACCGGTTCCTTCGGGTTTACTTCCGGTCAGTTCTGGCCCTTCAAACACAAGACCCATTTGGGGTCAAAACTCCATCAAATTCATCCAAAATTTTTACCACAGCTCAATCTATGTGTCCCCTAGATGTTCACAAAATTTAGTTGAAAAACTCCAAGATTTAGCAGTCCTATGAGGCCTAAACCGCGGCTTACCTCCAGTTGCGACGATTCTCGTCGACTTTCGGAAGAATGGCCGGGCGGAGCTCCTCAGGTGGTCAAATGACTCACTTCCACTTGGAGAACGTCGGCAAGAGGATGAGGAAGAGTAAGTGGTCGGCTCGGTGGCTGGAAGTCACCAGAGACGGCGATCGGAGCGAGCAACGGCGACGGCAGAATCTTGTTGGGCGGCGAGCTTCACGGCAAGGAAGAAGGGAAGAAGAAGAAGAAAACCGGCAATGGAGGAGGTATTTGGCCAAGTGAGAGAGAGAATGAGAGGTTTATTCAATTATCAAGAGTCAACTTGAGTTGAATGGTAGGTTAAAAGTGATTCTATCAACTCAAAGCTTAATCTCTTGACACTTGTCCATTATGTCAATCAATGCTAATCCAATGGCTCTCATTTCTTCAAATTTTTGGCAACCTTGGGTGTGGCTTATAATCAAAATGCCCTCATCCAATCACATAGGCAAAGTTAGGGCTTGAGGGGCAAAATGGAAATTTTACCCCCGACGTCCGGATTGTCGTTTTTCTAATTCTAATTTTCTTCGATAAGGCAATGGCCAACTCAATTGTATCATTGGAATTCTTGATTCTCCATTTTTGAATTTCGAGACTCGTTTCTGAATCATTTCTCTATCCAGTGCGATTCCGGCTTATTCCGAACTGACGGGCAGCTTTTGCAGACGTTACGCGTATCGACCTTGTGATTTATATCACAATTAATGCTCGTCAATTCATGGCATCTTTGATTGTCATGTAATTGTAAGGGTCTATCAGTAGTTCCGATTGTCTAGATCGTCACTATTTGATTTAGAAAAATTTCGTAAATTATATATTGGTTAAGCGGCATCACCATATAACGCTAGTAATGCATTCCTTAATCGTTCTTATATCGGCCTTTTATGGCTCTAAATGTCCCCTCGACAATCCTTATGGTCAAAGCGCTATTTCCTATTTGAGTTTCCTAGGTCTACGTACCTTGTCTCGCGTTAGCCTTTTCCTCTTGGTCAGTCAACTCGAGATTGATTAGATCTGAGCAAGATACGACTGAAATACATCGTTAGATACTTACTCATTAATGAGTCTTGAAATGACAAGAAAAATCAGAATGTCACATCTTGCCCCCAAGCTTGCTACTACCCCCTAGGGAGAGCTGGCCTTATCCCATTGTTTTCAACGACCATAGGTATAAGCTGCTCATTTGTAGGTATGGGGCTTGGGTGGCATTTCCATACTGGGTGGCAAATGGATTTTGTCGAGGATAATGGCCTGGGAATATACCTGGATCATTCGCTTGATAACCAAGCTCATTTGTTGGTGGTGCTTCTCCTCGCAGCATAATCTTGATAGGTACAACCGGCGGTGTACCTTGGCCGATAACTCCTGCATTCGTTGATAGTACTGGTGTACTCGCCATGGTCATATGAGGATCGCCCGTTTGGGGCTATGGCAAATTCAACGATGTTCCATGTTGTCTTAACGCACACTCGTGATAAGTGTCGATAATTAGTGGCTTGACAACCTCAGTCATATGTTGGACCATGTGATCTGCATATTCATTCTGTGCTTCCTCAATCATACGCCTTATAGAGGACAACATGACTGGTGTTACTTCAAGGTTTCACCTTGGCTCCTCAACTGGTCGTCGCTGAACCTTGCCATCTTCGATATGAGACTGATCTTGGACTCCTCAAATTATTGATGACTCTGCTCATGGTACTTCCTCTATGATTTTATCTCCGTCAATATTGCTACGACCTCTTGTACGTGGCATATCACTCTCTTGAACTTAACACCTTTGTCCCACTGGGCGTGCCAAAAAAGGATTGTTGGCGAAAATTCCCCTTGGTCGGACCTGGTTGAGCCTCTCAAAGTTCGGCCCAAGAGGTTGAGGCCCAAAAGGATTATAGACGCGGAAAATTCCTTTTATCAAACGTTAGCAATTCGTTAAGTAAGAAGGGTTCCGAGCAAATTTTGGACAAAAAGTGTCATTGCAAAATGTATAGATAAGAGCGTGTCTTTCGACAGCTTTGTACAAGATTTCGACAGACCTCTTGGAAACGATTTCGATGAAACTTGTCGAATTGCTTTGACGTAATAGAAATTGAGATACAATACCAAAATTGAATTGACGATGCTGAACCTTATTGTAGGAAAAAATGCTGAAATTTAATCTACGACATTGGACAGGTGGAAATGTAGGACACAACATTGGAATTTAATCTACGGTACTGGATGGGTGGATGATAGACCAATGTAACATTAGAATTTAATCAATGGTACTGGACTGGGCGAGCAGACGTTGGAATTGAATTGACGACACCTAACTCTAGATATAAAACACATCGGAATCGAGTCGACGACAGGAATCTAAAAAGCTACAGCTAGATTTAGGCTAAGTTGAAAAGATAGAGGCTTGCATCTGTGTTGTATGTGTACTCTGTGTTGGATACCCTTAGGTATATATAGGCGTGCTCTGGTAACTGTCAAGTAGTCATTGCCTTGGGCTCCAAGCACGTTTTCGTTTAGTGACACTTGTAGATAACACCTTTAACAATTTCCACGCCTTTTTTGCTTCGCTTGATGGGATTACCGCCAAACCCTGTAACTGCTTCGATCGTGTCTTCTTTTGCGCACCTTTTCTCTTTGGCTTTTCTGGGACAAATACCGCCAATATAACCTTCTACACATGGTGTATCCATGGCTTAATTTTTACCTTGCCTGCGTACATCTGCCCGTAGCCAATCATTCTATCATGTGTGCATCACGTGACCCCTAGGGTAATTTTTAGGTGTCCATAAACTCATAACTTAAAACCTCTGTAGATGGAATAATTCTGGATATCCCACTTGTTCTTGTAAATAGGCACAAGTTTACTTTCTCTCTTATTTATTTGGAGGATTCTGCTAAAAAGGCGAGTCAACCAATTTATTGCTACATCCCCTAAGCATCTCCATACTTCAATAGGAACACCATCCAGTCCCAAGGCTTTACTAGTCTTCATCGTTTTTAATGTCTCCCTAACTTTCCGCGTTTTAACTCTATACACAAACCTTATATTTAAATCATCAGACACATCTTTCAAATCAACCTCACTTCTATCGCTCTCTCCATTAACA
Source organism: Rhodomyrtus tomentosa (assembly GCA_028455895.1). Classification (NCBI taxonomy): domain Eukaryota; kingdom Viridiplantae; phylum Streptophyta; class Magnoliopsida; order Myrtales; family Myrtaceae; genus Rhodomyrtus; species Rhodomyrtus tomentosa. The sequence goes on along the minus strand of JAPCWY010000003.1, from coordinate 36,449,085 downwards.
AGTTTGTTAAAATAGCTCATCCACCTTCCCTTAACTTCTTTATCGCTTACCAAAAGTGTAAATAGTGGGTAACCGATGAAATTGATAACAAAAATAATACGTTTACTTTAAGGTAGTAAAGTTGCCATCATAGTAATTAATGTACGATCTGACTTATGACCTCATGAAATTTTAACAAGGATAAGATTTTAATGCACTTTAACTATTTAAGGTGAGGCTTACTGTAGGATTCCGGGGTCATAGCTTTCTGCGGTCCGTCGGTATCCAAATTCAATATATAATTATTAGGAGGAGTGAGACCCGACGCACAAAATTCATCTTGTATTCAAGTGATGCGAGGGAACAAATCTCACAACGTATTAAAGCCGTACAAAGACTAAGAGATGGTGTGGTAAAAACTCATGATAGAACTTCGTACCTCAACCTAAGTATTCGGTTCGAGCGTCATGGTCCCTAAGGCTGATCTCGAGACCCCTCTGTCCATGCCTTAGGGCAGGTTTGGTTCAGCATTTTCATAGCCTTTTAAGGAAAATGTGAGGCAATTGATAACAATTCCTAAGGGACTTTGGGATGAAAATTGACCAAATGTTAGATTAAGATTTTTTTTCTTCCAAAATTACCCTCACAATATTTCAAATTTTGATTTTGACCCTCATCTTTTTGGGCTTTTTTCCAAAATAGGGTTACATTTTTTTTTAACAAATTTAAGTACTTTTTTTTAAAAAAATTACTGATTTAGGGCTTAAGTACCCTAGAAGTGTTAAAACTTGTGTACAACACTTACTTTAGTGCCAAAACTTTTAAAAGGATCACTTAAGTGTAAATTTTTTTTTAAAAAAATGATCACTTAAGTCGCTCACTTCAGTGTCAATTCTGACGAGCCACGTCAGCTCATAAAAAATAGGTCATGTCGGATTTTCGACGAGTCACGTCAGCTCAAATCGGAATTGACACTGAAATGATGATTTTTTTAAAAAGTATGATATTTTTTTTAAAAAATAATTAGCATTTAAGTGATCATATTAAAAGTTTTTGCACTAAAATTAGTGTTGTACATAAATTTTGACACTTTTAGTGTACTTTAGCACTAATCGAGAATATTTGCACCTCTATGGAAGGTGCACAAAGCCATGTGGGCTTTTTTTAATTACTTTTTTTTTTTCATTTTTAGCTGCACATTTTTTTTATATTTACAATAACGCTTATTTATAACATCTATATTTATTCAACTTTATAAATATAACATTTTTATAATATTATTTTTTATATTTATAGCCGTCCCATCGAAACTCTTGCCGCCGCTCCATCGCGTAGCCATGCTCGCCCCTCTGTTCAACCGTTTGAACAAATCGCCAACCCACTGTCTATCCTCGTCGTTGCCACACAGTCGCGAGCCACTCGCTGGTCCTTCTGGGCGTGAATCGTGCCAACTCGAGATCCACGGATTCGCAACCCTCAACTCGAGGTTTGTGGACTCGTAACCACCAACTTTTTAATTAATTTTTGTGCAAGTCCACGGATCTCGCAACCGCCAACTTCATAATTATTTGTACGAGTCCGCGGATCTTGGGTTGACACGGCCGACGGGTGGAAGGATTGCGAGTGATTCGCAACTAGTTGGAGATGAGAAGGATGGGCGGCAGGTCAACGGTTGGCTCGAACGGTCGAACGAAGGGGCGGTACGGTGACATGGCATCGTGGTGGAGCGGCGGCAAGAGCTTGGGTGGGGCGGCCATAAATATTAAAAAAACATTATTATAAGAATGTTATATTTATAAAGTTGTATGAATCTAAATGTTATAAATAAACATTACTATAAATATAAAACGAAAATAGACCACGAACAAAAATAATTAACAAAAAATTAATTATAAAGTTGGCTCGAGCGATCGAACAGAGGATGGATGGCGGGTCGGTGGTTGCGAGTCCGCGAATCTTGGGTCGGTACAGCTAATGGGCAGAAGGACTGCGAGTGATTCGCAACTGGGTGGAGACAACGAGGATGGATGGAGGGTCAACGATTGGCTCGAGTGGTCGAACAGAGGGGCGGCACGGCAACATGACACCACAGTGGATTGGCGGCAAGAGCTTGGGTTGGGGGGCTATAAATATAAAAAATAGTTATATTTACGAAGTTGTATACCATAAATTTTATAAAAAGAGAAAATAGACCACGTACAAAAATAATTAACAAAAAAATAATTATAAAGTTGGCTCGAGTGGTTGAACAGAGGATAGATGGCGGGTCAACACGGTCGGTGGGCGGAAGGACTGCAAGTGATTCGCGACTGGGTGGCAACGACGAGGATGGATGGTGGGTCAGTGGTTGACTCGAGCGGTTGAATGGAAGGACGGCATGGTGACACAGCATCACGGCTATAAATATTTAAAAAATGTTATTATAAAGACGTTATATTTACAAAGTTATATAAATATAAATGTTATAAATAAACATTATTATAAATAATAAATAAAAAAATAAAACAAAATGTGCTGCCAAAAAAAGTAAAAAAATACTTAAATTGGCAAATTTTTTAAACCCTACTTTGAAAAAATGCCTCATCTTTTTTATAATATTTTTTATTAAAAAAATTTTAAAAAAATGAAAATCAAACCTTAGGGCTACGGCCGCTGGTGTAACCAGATTTGACTTCGGCGACCAAGGATGCTAGGGGTGGGGCGCCCCTCGTCAACCGTCGCTTGGGGTTGAGCAACTCCCGATAGCAGTTGCATGGGCCACGCGAGCCCAGACAAGGGTCGCGAGACCCCCGACGACATTTAGTCACCAAGCATCACGTGAATCCAAGTAGCCCTCGCCCGAGGTCGCGCAACCCCTAGTGGAGCTCAGGCGATAGTCGCGCAACCCAGGCGGCCCTCGTCGGTGTTCACCCGACTCCTGGTGGCCTCAGCCCATGCTCACGGAAGCTAGATCTAGCTCAGCGGCAGCATAACGATAGGGTTTGCATTTTCTTTATTCTTGTTTATTATTTTTCATATAAAAAACGAATATGGTAGAAAGTACCTTTGCAAATATGTTTTCCCAAACACTAGTTAGGTCAAAGCTATTTTTTCAAAGTGTTTTTTTTTTACCAAACACCATTTGTTTTTTCCCAAATCCCGTTATGCTAAAAATATTTGTGTTCCCCTAATGTCCATATTTAAAATTGAACCAAACCCTCCTTAGTATTTTAGATTACTGGACACAACACCCTGACTCTCGTGGTTGGGACTCCAGCGGTCCGGCTTTGTTCCTTGTTGCCTAGGCCTAGGATCTTGCTAGTCAGATTTATGTCCTTCAAGGCTGGCACTAGCTAGGATCCCGACTCTTCTTCCCGGATCCCCGATGATCTCAGTCTGAGTTAATACTTATTTTAACTGCCGAATCGAAAAAATTGGGTGATATCATATATTCAAAATCTCAAAGGGTGCTGAGTTGAAATCTCACTTTAACTAAAAATTCTCGTGGTTTTGAGGAAGGGCGCAGTAAGTGAAGAAATGCTTCAGGAATAACACCCTTTGATGAGAGATATGAACCCATATTTCAAATGAACAAATTCAAATTTACATATAGAAAATATTTTCATTTAAATTTTCAAGTTGCAAATATTTAGTTACCAAAATAGGATATTGCCATAAATTAACAAGATGATATTTCCATAATCCTTTTACCCGTTAACATCTTAGAAGATTTCATAAAACCTTTATCACTTAGTTTTCGATATTACCTTGTTAATTTACGGCAATATCATTTTTTCGTGTGGCTTTGATTTTTTTAAATAAAAATAAATAGAAATATTAGTAATAATAGGGGCTATTTTGTCACACCCCGCACCTCATCGCGAGTACGCAATCATCCCTGCAAGCAAAACAACAATAATCTCTTGGCGGTCCTAAGGATCCACTTATATATAAAGGAATATCGAGAAATAAAATAATTTACATTAAGCACAAGGAAGCATTTCCCAAAACCTCCTCGGACAATATATATATATATATATATATCCCAAGACTAAGCAGGACTAGATAGCATCATAAAGTCATACATCAACATCAACTGGTTACATCAACTACAGACCACTATACAACAAGGCGACGGGTAAACATGTCAAAAGGTTTCCACAAAATCCACTAGGGAAGGGGGGGTCAAGTCGCCAGTCAAAAAGTCAGGTCATCATCCGGAGTCGCCTAGGAAGAACTGCTGGAATCTCCGGTGTCCTCGCTTTCCTCTGACAGCTCGTACTCGGAGGAAGTCTCTGACGGAACCTCCACAGAGTCCTCCATGGTCGCTTCCTGCGACTGCTTAGCCCGGTCTCCCTCCACGGTCGCCTTCTGGCTCGGCTCGGATGGATCTCTCTCGAACGGCTCCACCACGATGACCTCATCCTCTGGTGGTGGCACGAAAAACTCAGCTATCGACGTCCGCTCCGGGCCGTTCCTCGACCCAACCACTGAACCCTCCGGAAACTTCTGATGCGAAGTCGTCTGACACCATGGAGGTATAACACCTTCCGAAACCTCGTGAGGCTTCAGCGACCCGACCTTCCTATCTCTGTCCTGTCTAAACCAAGCCTCAAACCGATGAGGGTTCCAGTCTGGTTTGCCCTCATCTACGCAAACTACTGTACATTTCCTTAAGTATACATTTCCCTGCCTATCGGGGAACTCATCGTAATACGCCGTCATCTCCTGCGGGTCCCCGAATCTGATAGGCCACATTGTTACTGCCTAGGATCTGTAAGGTAAGGTTTCCCCAAAAGAGGTGAGATACACATCTCAGTAAGAAAAACCTAACCCTAGGTCAGGTTGACCGTCCACTCAGGCAGTCAAGTCACTCAACTTATCCAACTCATGAACTCACGCGGACATGACGATCATAATTTAATAAATAATAATGCATATAGTACAAGCATACATTTATATTCTCATGTCACACACAAATGCACATATATGCTCGGCTTGTCACTTCACCACATCAATCAACCTCTGCCTGCCTCATTCTCTGGCCCGCGATTAGATCGCATCAGGCTCGGCCCGCATAAACGCATTAGGTCCCGGTTCAATTTTCAGGCAAAGTCTATGAGCTCGTATTCTGTCCCGCGATTATATCGCATCAGGACTGTGGCTATCTCAACCCCGCGACTCCGTCGCATTAGGGCGCCACCTTTTCATAATCCACCCCGCGACGTCGTCGCATCAGGGTCTCAACCTCCGTCCCACGTCTCATACGCCTCAGGGCCATGCCATGCAATGCCACAATCATGTCTCATGCCACATCATGTCAATTAACTTGATTTTTCAAAAAAATCAAATTTCATAACCAATGGCCAATGCGCATGATAATATGTTTAATAAATTTTGTGGCATGCAATTCAATTCAATTGGTACTCAGGCACTCAGACAATTCAAGCATAAGCTAGGTCAAACAAAAACGTCCAAGGACGCATCAAGCTATTACATGCAAGGGTTTTCTTATAAATCGTTCCGTTCGGCCCTCGACTTGCCCAATCGAGTCCAATCCCCCTAGCATTGATTTAGCAAATTCCTTACCTCCGCTTAATAACGTAAATTACTCCTCCTTGCACCTCCTAAGGTTCGGCCAACTCAAGTCCAAGGTCAATCCGTCGCGCAACTTAGGATAATCAATCGATTTTGTCAAATTTCAAGTTCAACCCTCCATTCATCCATCCATATCATCCATTAGATACTCCTCATCATCACAACACATCATATACACTAAATTACAACACAAATCCAGCCTATTCAGCCATCCACAAAACCGGTTTAGCCCGGCATTGAACCGGTTCCATTCGGTTTTGTTCATGTCGGGTACAACCGGCCTTAATCTATCTCAAATCCATCAAATATACACCATTCTACCTCTTATAATGTCTACCTAAGAGTTTGGAAGTCTCACCGTGAGTTTCAAGTCGCGTGGTTGCCGGAAAGTCGTCGGAAGTCGCCGGATCACTCAAACACAGAATACCGGCAGATTCTGGGCATAATGTATAAGGGTAGTTCATGATCAAAAACTTATCAAATAAATCCTCAATTTTTACCACAGAACAATCTATATGTCTACTTAATCTCCACAAAATTTGAGCCAAAGATTCCAAGTTTTCGGCTGTCTAAAGGGTTCAGAACCGAACCTACCTCAAATTGGAACAGAATCCGTCGACCTGTGGGAGAATGCTTGTCTCGAATTGCTCAGAGCTCCAAATGACCTGATTCAAGTTGGAGGACGTCGGTAAGATGTGGGGCTACGTCTGAGTGGTCGGCTAAAAGTAGGGGACGGCCAGAGGCGGTGGTTGTATGGACCGAACGGCTGCGTCCGGCGGGGTCGGGTGAAGCAGAAACTGGAGAAGAAGAAGAAGAAAGGGAAATGGTGGTGCTTTGCAATTTTTGGCCGAATGGGGGGGTGTGAGGAGAGAGAGAGAGCTGGTTATTATCTCTAAAATTTAAATTAATTGAGGTGATTGGTAGATGGGCATTAATTGGTGAAATGATCTACTACCCTTGGATGCTTGACACTTGTCCATTGTTCTTCTCAAGGGCATCCAATGGCCATCAATTGCTCTTCAATTTTCAGCAGCTTGGGGGGGGAAGAAATGTCCATTTTGCCCTTTCTTCAATTAGAAAAACAAAGTCCTAAGCTTCATGGGCATTATGATCTTTTTACCTCCGACGTTCGAAACGTCATTTTTCTCGATTCTGACTTCTTCGATAGGGCGATGGCCAATCCAATTGACGTTGGAATTCTTGATTTTCCTTTTTCAAACTTTTCAAGACTCAATTTTGATCGTTCCTTCTACCATACGTGATTCCAGTCTATTCCGAACCGACAGACGGCTTTTGCAGACTATACGCGTATCGACCCCGTGATTCTCATCACGTTTAGAGCTCGTCAATTCATGGTGGCCTTGGTTGTCATGTAATTGCAAGGGCTTATTACTAGTTCCTGTGGACTCGATCGTCACAGTCCGATTTAGGATAATTTTGCAAATCGTACGTTGGTTAAGCGGCATCACCCGCGCTCCAATCGTACGACGGTCGTATGGTAATCCCTAATCGTTCTTAGATCGGCCTTTTTGCGATCCTAAATATCCCCTCGACAATCCTTATGGTCAAAGCGCCATTTTCTATTCGAGTCGCCTAGGTCCACGTATCTTGTCTTGCGTTATCCTTTCTCCTTTGGTCAGTCTACTCAAATTGATCAGATTTGAGCGGAATACAACTGAAATACATCGCTTGATATAAATAAACTTCTCATTACAGAATCTGAAGTTGATTGAAAATCAGAAAGTCACATATTTTGTTGAGTTTCTTAGAGAGAGTTGTCTTGCACCCTTAGGTATTCTCGAGCTGGGTTTGAAACCAAACCTCTCCTCAGCCTACGGGGTGTTAGCAGCCATTTCACAAGAAAGGAATCTTCTGCATTTCTTTCTTGTGTCTACATAAGGTCAATAGTGGCAACTAAACACGACGGTTGTGCTCGTTGCAGGACTTAACCCAACTTTTGATCGAAAAATCAATCTTTCGTACCCTTCGCTCAACGAGAAAAAAGGGGATCCTATCAACTTGTTCCCCCGGCTGATTCTACCATAGAGGCCAACAATAGATAATAACTCCCCCCGAACAATAATCCCATTATAGCGGGTATAGTTTAGTGCTCGGACCAGCTACTGATCATCGTCTTGGTAAGCTATTACCTCACACATCCAGATCATGAATGTTTGGAATCCATATTATGCAAGGAGAAAGAGAAATATCTGCAAGAATACAACAGCATATTGGTCCCGAATACGTCGGTCCGTAATGGGCGAAAGACTGACGGAGCAATGCATTCGAGCTTTTCCTGGGAGTATGGCATGGGAGAACCAGCTAGCTCTGGGTTCGAGTGGCATTTCACCACGCATTTCACTGCTCCACCGGAAATTCCCTCTGCCCCTACCGTACTAAGATCAGACTGAAAGGCGTAGTTGATGGATGAATGAATTTTTTACCGTAAAACGGATTTTCTATCCTCAGTAGACCCTGTTGTGAAGGGTTTCTATGATTCATAAAAATGCAGCGGAACGAAACCCTAAATAGAATTCATGTGTATATCGAAATCAAAATAGGTTCAAGACGTACCTTTTGCGGTCGGCGACAAATTGATGGTCAGTTGTTTCTGGATTAACGCCCCAAGTGTTGCGTCTCTACCGATATCCACACACACGAACTGAGTTCTTCAATGATCCAAGTGCCATCTTTCAGATCTTAGAGTGTCTATCGCAATCGCCTTGAACAGAGAACTGTTCTCCATTTTTCTCCTACGGGATAAAAAATAACGATGCTCGATTTGAGGCGTTTCTAGGGTTATTACTCGTAACACTACACTTCACGGATTGGGCCCCACGACATAACGGCTTAGGCCCACGACGTCCTCTATACCATCCACTCAATCGTGCATTTAATCGTCATCTCATTACGCGTACGATTACGTAGATATTCGTAATAGGAGAATAAATAAAACTCTACTTCTTAAGTAGACCAAGGTGCAGAGAAAATATTAAATCAGTTCGCTATTGTGTGCGACCCTGTAAATTCACTAGACATTAGCAGTGTGTCCAAAACCTTTTTATCCCACAAGTCATAAGCGGTGTCTAGCAAGACATTATGACTACCTAAGTATAGTGAAGGTCGATTTTTCAACACAACCTAATCCAAGACCAATGTTAGAGTATCAATTTTAATTGGTTCTTAGGGCAGACTACTAATATATTGTTGTGAGAATTCTTGGTTCTGCATCCTCTTTTTTATGAAGAGAATGAATCTTCTTCTTTTTTTAAAATTCTTTTAGTTTTAGTCTTAGTTCTAACTGCTTTACCCGACCTGTACATCTTTTTCAATAATAAGAATAATATTGATTAGAATCGGGGGATCGAACTTTTTATGAGATTCATAGTTGCATTACTTATAGCTTTGATTACGTCCGATTACCTTTGTTTTGTTCGACATGTTATAATAGGAAAGCCTTATATCTTGAAATTAATCAGAGCCTGACCCTGAGATGTGGATCATCCAACATCTAGAGTTCCTTGAACAATGTGATATCTCACATCAGGTAAATCCTTTCATCCTTCCCGAACGCAGCATACAACTCTCTGTTGTATTGCGCTCTCGCCGTAATGGTTCACTTCCTATTAGTATCAATGATACATCCAAAATTTCAAGAACAAGAATTGGGTTGCGCCATACATAGGAAGCGAGATACTTAACACGTTAGCTACAGCGCTGCACGGGTCAATTTCTTCATCATATGATTCAATAAAATATTTTCAAACCCCGGACACCGTAGTTCGTAGCCACGTGCAAGGTAGGGGATCCGGGTGATATGGGCCATTGATCTTCCCTCCCTTTTATAGGGGGGAAGATCTAATGGTTGGGGGGAGCAGGATCCCCTAACCCTAGGGCAGGGGATCCTGCTCCCTAAGTTTCTGGCATCTAAATGTAGGACCAGAGGTTGTAATTGAATTTTTGTTTTAAATGTGTATTCATAATTTTCGGGAAAATGACCAAAAAAAGTTATAAAGTTATTATGCGAATATCAATTCATGCCTTTTTTTTTTTAATTTGAGCACTTTAATATGGAACACTTGATGATTTGCCAATTTAGTTCTTCTAATCAATTTTTGCTAGAAATTGATGATGTGGACAACAGTCGTCTTATTTGGCATGATCGACGCAGACGTGGATAATTTTTTAAATTTTTTTAATATTTTGAGAAATTCATATTTTTTTTAAATACGCAAAACAAATTATTCTCGCTACAGCCGACCATGTCGGTCATGTTACATTAGACAGCCGATGTCTATGCCAATAATATTTTTTTAAAATCAAAATTGACTAGAAAAATTACATTAACAAATCGTCAAAATGTTTATATCTAAACTAACTAAATTGAAAAGTTTATAACTAAAATGACATTCGAACAATAAGTTTATAACTTTTTCGATAATTTTTTCATAATTTTATTGTAACATATTAAAAGAATGACCTCCATATTATTTGCAAAATACGGTGAAACAATTGGAAAACGAAGAATTTTCCTCGAAAATAAATTCTTTCGCAGACGTTTATCAACAAAAATTCATGTCTGTGAAAGAAAGAGAGCCTAAATTATTATTCGATGTAGAAGACCACTTGAACATGTGCCTAATGAGGAAAAATTCTTCTCATATCCAGAGCGGGCCGTACGCAAAATTAGAGCGACCTTAAGGGAAGAATAACATTACTTTGGCGTCGATTTTGCAAAAGAAAGAATATATCCAATCACTGATTTGACATTGCTGTCTATCCTATTTCTTGCACTTAGCCAACGCAAAGGCATCGTAATAGCTGCGGAATTTCAACGTCGATACCATCGTCGGAAGGTGACAGCGATGATCATCCATGCACTACGGTACGTAATTATGAATCTTCAGCCACAGCCTCCATTGTCTTTTTTCAATTACTAATATGGGATTAATTCCAATGCATGTACACATTAAATTTCTCTCATTACTTAGGTTAGTTAACATTATAAGAAAGAATATTAAAATCATCGGACATTTTTAATCTATCATCGTCAATGAAATTTTTGAATCGTACATGTCGTATGTAAAGATCGCTCTTTGGCCTTTGCTTCATGCCGTTTGAAAGGGTTTAATTCATTAAAGTCCACTTTAATAGACGCATCATCATATGGTTCATATGATAATGAAGACCCTTAATCAAAATTAGCAGCACAATTAGCACTTTCGCTTCATTGATTTGTTCTAATCTTCTCCTTACAGTGTCCACTAAAAGCCGCACATGCAAGGGACTTGCATATCTTGATAATTATGCATATGAGAGTTAGGCTAGGAATGTTAAGCTTGTTTCTTATGCTGTAAGGAAACTTTTATTTTTTCTGGGTGGCAGCAGGTCGCCGGCTTCTCTCGCTAGAGCCACAAAGCTCCGGCGTCCTTGAGCATCTTCTTCAGCGAGCCGCTGAGCTGAAGCGTCATGACGGCATTGGCGGACCCGACGAACTTCCCTCCGATGAAGACCGCAGGGACCGCAGGGTTGCACCCGAGCCGGATCAGCGCCCGCTCCATCTCCTTGCCCCGCGGGTCCTCATCGAGCTCGTGGACTGCGGGGCTCACGCCCTGATCGTAGAACAGCCTCTTGATCGCATGGCACATGCAGCACGTGCTCCTGCTGAATATCACCACCGCTTTCTGCGACACCAGCCTCGCCACCGTGTCCATGTCAATTTGAGAGGGAAGGGGCGGGATCGTTTCAGGGTAGATTTCTTCTCAAATGTAGCAAAATGAATTTGTCGAAAGACGAAGAAAGACGCCGAGCACCCTATGAACAAGATCGGCTAGGGTTTGGGACCTTTCTTTTGATGTCGTGCAATTGCCTTGTGATGTAACATGGACGTGTCACGGGACCTTTATATATACGCTGAAGGAGGAGGAGGAGCATCTTTTAGATATTGGCTTGATCTGAATATTAAAAGGCGAAGTGGAGAACAAAAGGAGAGGAGCGAAGAGAAGAGAAGAGGAGGAGAAGCAGGTGATGTTGATGAGAAAAGGCGAAGGTTCCCTTGAGATATTTGATGCGATATCCGAAGAACACCCGTCTCGATCCGATGCCGACATTTATTCCGAGATTTGTTTCATGGGAATTTGACGTCAATATGTGGAGGAGAGTGGCACGACAACTTGCCGAAAGTGGATTTTTAAATAATAGGGGGTGCAAAATGTCGGAATTATGAGAATTGTACGGAATTGCATCGAAGGAATTTAATTAATTAATTAATTAATTATTATTTTGCTCTCTAGGGGGAGTACCAAAGTTCTTGACAGAGCAGAAGAGAGGGTGTGGGTTGGATTTGGGGATTGTCAACTTTGGATAAGGCTTTGAGCCAAAGAGGGGCGTCGTGTAGATGATGTGAATTTGCTTCGGCGAGCGAGGAAAAGGACCCTTCACTTCCTTGGTCGAGAAACTTAGCTTTCGAGATGAAATCTCGGCCATGCATTTGGAAGAGTGTGCTACAATACATTTACATGGGAACTTATACTCGGGTGGTAACCTAGAGAGAATTCTTTCCAGAGGGCTTGTGAAAAAGCTCTGGAAGATGACTTCTGGAGATTAAGTCTTTTACTTTATTTAGAGTTCGACCATTCACTTTCCCTTATTGAATTGCATTCGGATTGAAGTCCCTTCCAGCAAGATGACTTTTCAAGATGATGTGTTTACTCATCCATCACTTCACGTCTGCTTCTTGAAAAACATTCAGGTCATCCCTGAGCACACCACATGTGGCAATACTCTTTGGACCACTAATAGTAGTTGCGTGCGCTTGTGAATTGTGTTGTGGACCACCAATCGGAGATTGGGTTAGTTTAGAACAGCTAGTAATCCTAACCGGTTCATGAATTCTCGATTTTAACTTTAGAGTCAACATAGGTCAAACCCGATATGTTAACAGATTTAGGCTAAAGCTCTCCTCTTGACAACCCCTAGGGGGCAAGGAAGGGACGGAAATCACTCGCCCCTCCACCACCCTGCGCGTCTTCGCCCCTTGCAAAGGCAAGGCGGTTTTTCCTCATGGGATACCGCATTACATCCAATGATAAGCATTTGGCATTTTTTTATGAAAATAATAAAAGCAACAATATTAATGATGATGACATAATAATAAAAGGGAGCTGCTACCCTGATAGTCTGACAGTACAGTTATTGTTTCTGACCCCACGATTTTACAACTAATGAGTATTTTATGCAATGCACGCGGTGATGATATGAATCTATGGTCATAAATAATTGACATTATTGTTAGATTGTTAGGGAATCATTTTCCATCATAAAAAGAGATGGCCTCACGTGTGGTTTTTGGAAAGAATTAAGTTATGGGTAGGTTTCATAAAGTCTTTTGGTATAACTTTAGCATTAGTGTCAATTATATCATAAAAAACCCCCAATTTTTACTTTTATCCCAATTTTACTGGTCTAATATAAAAAAAACTCTCAACTTTAGCATCTGTCTCAATTATACTCAAAACTTTTTTTTATCTCCTAAAAAATCATCAACTTTTACTTTTATCTCAATTATATCATTGTTAGCATTTTATTCATAATCATCGTTAGTTAATCCTACGTGATTCGAATTTTCTTGCCGAATTTACCGATGAATTTTCGAAATTTTGAAACAATAAGTTTCAATGTGACGAGATTTTAAAAAGTTCGTCAGAATATTTCCATGTGATGTTGTTCTTTAGGTTATTGAGTGCCGAAAAAAATACGAAACGTGTGACATTCTGAATTTCCTGTCATTAGAGGCTATTGAATGAGAATGTATCTTTTGGTGTATTTCAATTTTGTCTCGCTCAGATCTAATCAATCTTGAGTAAACTGGCCAAAAGGGAAAGGCTAACGCATGACAAGGTACGTGGCACTAAGAAACTCGAAAAAAGAAATGACACTTCGACCATAACGGTTGTCGAGGGAACATTTAGAGCCAATAAGGCCGATCAAATAACAATTAAGGAACACAACGCTAGCGTTATATGATTGGGTCGCGGGTGATGCCGCTTAACTAATGTATAATTTGTAAATTTTCCTAAATTGAGATATGATGATCAAAGCCGTTGGAATTAGCGATGAATTCTCTCAATTACATGACAACCAAAACTTTCAAAACTTGAGTTTTCCAAAGTGTTATGAGAATCGCAGAATCGATACGCGTAACATTTGCAAAATCCGCTCGTTAGTTCAAGACAAACTGGAGTTACGATCGACGGACGAATGATCACGAAATGGAAGCTCAAAATTGGCAATCGAAAATAGAGAAATCCAATTCTGGATAGGAATTTGACGACGTCTCACCAAAGGGTAATTTCAAATTGGAAAAGTGAAGTTTGGACTGAAATTGCAAAAATTACCATTTTGCCCCTCGACCAATTGCCTTGCCTTAAGAATGCAAGAAGGTCAAAATGGTCATTTTCTTTTCCATTATGGGGCTGCCGAAATTTATGTGTATGAGTCAAAGAAAGTCAAGGCCAAGAAGTGCATTATTGGATTATGCCACATGTCAAGCAATGGAGACCCCAAGCATTTATTACCCACCAAACCAAGTATAATCAATTTCAAGCCAATAATTTGTGTGAAATAACTTGCCAAAGACCCTCATCAGCCGTGTATACCATCTCCCGCATTCCCCTTGCATTTTCCTCTTCATTTTGTTTCCATCGAAAACTGCCCAGAAAGACAATTTTCTGTCTCCTTGTTCGGCTTGCTCGAACTCCACTTTTCGGCGCCGCCTGGTCAAGCTCCGCCTACCAGAAGTTAGATAAACGTTTCCTTGACACATTCCAAGTGGTAGTTCGAGGTTTCGTTGAATGGTTTTTCCCGACCAACCCTTAGACCAAAATCAGATAGAAATCACGCAAGCTGAGGTAAGGTCTTCGTTCTACCTCCTAGAGACTCCGATTGGCCTCAAATTTTTTAGGAGACCTTCATAACATCTAGTACTAGGGTCAGGTAGTCTGTTGCTGCAAGTTGGATGATGTTGAAATAGGTTTTCATGGTTGAACATTGATGATGAAATTTGAACAGATTCTGTTCGTGTAGAGACCGGGCTGTTTCGAAGTCCTTGGAGTGTGGTCTCACCTCAAATCTCCTGGTGAGCCCTACAAACATGTAACTTAAGGTCCTAGTATGTGTATTGTGCAAAGAGTAAGGATTGGGATCGAAGTATGGCTCGATTGAGCGGTTGGAAACCGAAACAGACTCTATTTGGTGGATAAACCTTGCTGGACGGTTCTGTTTGGGAGCTAATTGAGGAATATTTGGACTTCAATTGACTTATAATGTCTTGTATGATATAATGTGAGATGTTAATGGAAAGTGTGAGAAGTGGATTGAGGTTGAGAAGTGATTTATGGCAAAATTGGTGCATGAACATCTAGGTTGTGACTTGCTATGGATATGACCACATGAACTGAGTACAATAAGGGTTCGAAGTGAGCATTGCCATGTGTTCAATTGTTAGAAAATATGTCTTGAATTGCCAATGGAATTGCTAGGGAAAGATTGGGTTAATGGAAATGAGCATTCCATGGTTTTTTAATTGAAGATTGGTGAATCTTTTTAGGTTGACAAAGAATTCGTGGGGATTATATACTTGTGGTCTTGAAGAGAGTCACATTGTGTGACATTATGCTAATTGATCGGGTAAGCGTCTCCTAAACCTTATCTAAATACCAGGACACTGTTGGATGAGTTATTGAATGATTTGAATGACTAGTGAATTTTATGAATTGAATTGTGCGTGTTGTGATGGCATTGTGAATCCAATGAGGAAAATGTGGAGGATACTGATTGACCTGTGGCCCCGGTGGTATCGGAGGGTGATGAAATTGAATGAGAATGAGAATGCCGATTTGGCCTGTGGCCCTGGTGGCATTGAATGGCTGTAAGTCTTGAGCGTACCGATTGGTTTGTGGCCCTAGTGGTATGTGAACATCGATTGACTTATGGCCCCAGTGATGCTAGATGGCAAGAGTGCCAGTGGTGGCATTGGTGTATCGAGTGCATGTGCTTGTATTTTGGGACCCTGAAATTGAAAATGGTTGTTTGTACTGATTATCCATACTTAATCATTGATATTACTGTTGTATGATGCTTTGTGTCGTTGCATTGTTGTTATTTTGCATTTTGAGTGGCATTTGTATGTAGTCTGGGGAGACTGGTATTGAGGTATAAGGTTAGGTTTCACTTTCTGAGATGTCGATTTCAGCCCGCAATGGGATAAACTTTTCAGACCTTAAGCCTTAGCCATGCTGCCAATCCGACTGGGCAATCCCAAGGAGATGATTGCCCTTTTTAGATGAGTTCCCTACTAGGAAGGGTATCATGTATGTCAGGAAGTGCACAACTATCTGTGTAAATGAGGGAAAGATGGTATTACAACCCCACCATTTTGAGGCATGCTTTCGTCAAGTGGGTGACAGTAGTTTGATGAGACCTCTGCTGCCTGAGGATGTTCCATGGGAAGTGATTCCAACCTAGTGTCATCCGTCCCGATCGGATATTGAAGTGAATAACCCAGCATCTGTGGGAGGTTCGAGGAATATACCTGAGAGCTGAAGTCCCCACCGACTTATACGGAGTACATGAATTACATAGATATTTTTGCCGATGCAATCAAGGCCACCAATGAGGACGATGAAGCAGAAGCTGAAGAAGAAGAAGAAGAAATTGAGGAAGACACTAAAGAATCTTCTGAGGATGTACCATCCGAGACTTTTTCTGACTACAATCCAGCTGATAAGGATCATGATGGAAAGTACGACTCAAGCTATTCTTCTGAGAAATCCAGTTAAAGGTGTTAGGTGAATTAGGAACCATTTTTGTGTTAGGCTATAGGAAAGGTATAGTAGTAATCTTTGAACCATAGGCCTTAGTTCCTTTTTTCCTATCCAAGTGTGCGGCTTTATATTTTCTTTTGTCTTTTCCCTTCCGTTGTATATACTGGGTGTTTCTGGAATGTATAAATGGGTGTGCTTTTCCCTTGTTCCAAATTTCCTTTTTGTTTCTCTTGCAAGGAGATGTTGTCACCCTTTCGTATGCCCATCTCATACCATCCTAGGCCGTGTGAGATTCCTGGGTAATTATTGACCTGAGGTGGATGTAATGATGGGTGTGCTTTTCCCTTGTTCCAAATTTCCTTTTTGTTTCTCTTGCAAGGAGATGTTGTCACCCTTTCGTATGCCCATCTCATACCATCCTAGGCCGTGTGAGATTCCTGGGTAATTATTGACTTGAGGTGGATGTAATGAGCTCCAAGGGACGCGGGGCGTTACAAAAAATATCTCTCGACAATATATATGAGAAACAAACAACAAAAGAGAAGTTTGTGAATTTTTATATCAGTTTTGCTGAAGTGTAATTCATTAATGGGGTGAAAATGCCACGTAATATTAACTAATAATGATTATAGAAGTAAGACTAATGGTGGTAAATTAAGACAAAAGTAAAAGTTGAAGGTTTTTTATGAAATAATTTTTTTAATATAATATGAGACATATGCTAAAGTTGAGGGTTTTTTTTTTGTACTAAGCCGGTAAATTGAGGACAAAGTAAAAGTTTTGGGTAGAATTGGGATAAAAGTAAAAGTTGGACGAGATAAATAAAAAAAAGTTTTGGATATAATTGTCATAAATGTTAAAGTTGAAAGTTATTTTGGGTATTGGTCCAAAGTTTTTTTCATATTTTTATATATTTATCTTAAATACACAAGATATGAACGAAAATTAAATAAAATGGAACTTTTCTAAAAAAACCATACAAAGGAGGTAGATTCTCCAGGCGGGGCAGAGCAAGACTAATGCCATCCCCTCGACACCCCGCCTCTGATCTTCCATGTGCCCCGGTTAATGTCCCGCGAAGCATTTCTCGCGAGAGAAGTTTTCAGCGTCTGTGAATATCTCAAGGAATGAATTTAACGGTCGATACATTTTTGGGTAAGCATTGTGGTGCAATAACGTAGTCTGGAAAGTAACCTTGATAATTCAGTCTGACAGACGAGGCCAAGAGTGAATGCGGTGCTGTAATTGTCGTGGTCCACGCATGCGATAAGGAAGTGGAGATTCAATTTTAGCTATATTAGCAAGAATACCTGGATTACACGGAAAGCTCACACATGGAGACAGACATTGTTCAGGTGCTCATGCGAGTTGCGTAGAGAGGGTTCATATTGGAAGATTTCACCTAGTCTGGAACCGTTACATTCTAGCTGTCGTTAACTCATTGGGTTAAAGTTTTTGTGAGGACTAAGATTTGTTGATGATCTCTAGGATTCTCCTTTTGGTGATCTGCCTAACACGAATGTATCATACATTTGAAGCGGGTCACAACGAGTAGCGAAATCTGGCCTATGACAGCACCCAACAAACAAACAAAAGTCAAGCTTGTTTCCATTTTCCATCATATAGGCCGTCTAAGGTGCATCAATGTACCATATTCATGTTATTGCAAATCGTCAAAAATTATGGTCAGACATTCAAAAATTGTTGCAGTCGTGTGCAAGGTTGTCGTTAGCGTCAAATTCACTACTCATAAATTACGACCTCACTAGTGTATTGTTTGTGGGAAAATGTTGGACATTACTCAAAGCGCTCCCGTACTTTGGGGGTGGTACTCCTTTGTCTCCAATTTGTTTACTGGGGTAGTACTCGTTTATCCCCAATTTCTTTACTTTTTATATATGAATAAGTACAAAAAAAAAAAAAGGTCTTAAACATGCTGTATCGATATCAATATACTCATAAATATTTGGGTTAATACCACGAAAAACCCCAAACCGGTATACTTGTAACAAAATTACCCCGAAGTGTTTTTTTGACCATAAAAAATCCTAAATAGGTACACATGTGATAAATTTATCATAAACCCCAAAATTGTAAACATGTGACAAATTTATCATTTGTTAAATTCGGTTAATACCACGAAATTTTTTTAAATTGATATATCCGTGATAAACAGAGGGTAAAAACCTTAAACTTGTACACCCATGAACTATTACGTGCCATCTAACTCAGCAATTTGACAGCTAAATTTAACGAAAATTAACAGAGTAAATTTATCACTGATGTGCCATTTTGGGGCAAATTTGTCACAAGTATACCAGTGTTGGGATTTTTTATGGTCAACAAAATAATTTGAGATAAATTTATCGCACATGTATCAGTTTGAGGTTTTTCGTGGTATTAACCCTAAATATTTTGTAGCTATACCAAATGAGTCCATTGGCCAATTTTGGCTAATAACTGGCACGGAAGACGGCCATATTATATGGCGTGATTGACACTGATGTGGATATTTTTTAATTATTTTTTTCATTTTGGTTGCCCCGTTGACGAGGATCAACAAGCCCAAGCCAACCATTGATGAGGGACATCTCGTCCATTGTGCTATTGCACGTGACACGGCCCTCTCTTAGTGTCGCCAATCAAAATAAAAGAAAAAATGAAAGAAAAAATAATTAAAATTCAATTTATAAAAGTCATTAAAAAAATATCCACGTCAACATCGGTTACATTGTATAGGACGGATGAAGTTTACGCAATGATTTTCAGTCAAAATTAGTCGGATGGACTCTGTTATGCCCCACGTTCCTTAGGCGAGCGCGCAACATCCATAGCTAATCGCTCAAGTCCCAGGATACGGCCCACGCGGTACACGTAATATGAAATACGCGTGCGGAACGAAATGAACGTACACCTCTTATCAAGTAAAAAAAAATCTGGAATAACAAGAACATATATACATAACATAATCAAAGTTTATATAAAAGATGCAAGATCAACTAAACCTGCAGATGGTCATGGAAGATCAAGGACTATCCCAAAAGACTATAACTAATCCAGACCCCAAAAGATAACAGACCTCCAAGGTCATTCTCCCAAAAGACAACCCCTAAAGACAAGAACCCACTAAGACGAACCACTAGCTCTGTCCTTGTCCTCATCTTTGTTTGGATCATAATCAGATAATGTCTCAGAGCGTACATCCACGGAGTCGTCCACCATGGCATCCTCCAACTCATCCTTAGAAGCAAAAACTTCTATTACTTCGATGGTTTCCTCCATAGTAGGGGTCTTCTTTGGCACGTTCCTTGAACCTATCACAGAAATCTCCACATCTATCTTATCTCGAATAGGATGACACCAGCTGGATACCACTCCTCGAGGCACTTCTGTGGACTTCAAAGGACCTGTCATATCCTTGCCAACTCTACGGAACCAGATCTCGAACCTATGTGGTTTCAAATCCTTACCTCCCTCATCAACCCAAAACAACAGTACATTTCCTAATATATACGTTACCCTGGCCATCGAGAAACTCATCAAAATAGGCGGTCACCTCCTTGGAATCGCCTAGGCGGGTCGGCAACATACTTCAAGGCTTAGGATCTAAAAAAGTAAGGTCTCACGACGGGGTGAGATTTACATCTCAGTAAGCTAAGTCCTAAATCTAAGTTAGGCTGACAGTACATACAGTCACAAGCTCAGACAATAAGCAAAGGCACGCCAACAACAGTATGAGGTAAATAATCATCATAATGCACTAAAGAAAAGCATGTGGTAGACAATCATCAAAGTATACCATCGGGACGGCATATAGCTCAATTCGAGGCATGCATAAAAAGTACAAGATCAAGCTCTACGTACTATCACCATGATTCATTTTATTATCCTTGCCCGCATCAAAACGCCTCAAGCTTAGTCCGCGTCAAAACGCCTCAGGCCATGACAAACTATAAACCCGCATTATACGCCTCAGGTTTTCCCATGCCATACCAGGCTCATGTCGACACATGCACAACTTATCTCGCATCTCGACGCCTCAGGATATCAGTCATTACAATCTCACGTTCCAACGCATCAGGGTGCCAAAAGTCCTCAAGCATGTCAGTTTCTCTACCCACTTAAACTTCATGAACGAGTACAAACTTGTTCACCAAGTTATGAATCTATAGCATGCAAGCCAACAAGATTCAGCACCCACATGATGGCATCGGATATAAGCATATACATTAAGTGAGCACACAAAACTTGCACTTAATCACAATGATCGGCAATGAATAATCACACAATAATCCCACGAAAATTCATCCAATTCAATCCCAATTCATCCAGTAGCGGCCTATCTTCCTACCTAAAACTTAGGAATTACTTACCTTTCAATTAAGCGATGGAAATCCCTCCGGCTTTCGGGATCCAAAACAGGGCAGCCACGTACCTAGAGAAATTCGCCCGATTTTATTAATTTTTCTCTTCCAATTCGCCAATTCACAAGGCATACACTTCAATAACATTCCAATTAACATTCTAGTATATCATAACGACGAATTCAAGGCACGACGACACCCCAAACGGCCCTTAAAGGTTCGGTTTATGCAAATCGAAATAGGGTTCTGCCCTATAGCTCCAAAAACAGCTCATAATTCAACTTCAAACCTTGATTTACCATATAATCTACTTGCTAAGATGTTGTTCTATGTCTATGAGAGTCTCACCGAAGATTTTGGAGAGAATCGATGTCCAAAAGCCCACGAACAGTCCCAGTTCCCTCAAGTCCATCGGTGGTCAGACCTGTTCCCGGAGATCAACACCAAAATGGCCATGGTTACCCTTCCAAGCTCTATCAAATTCACCATCCCAACTCAGCTAATACTAGTACTATAAGTTAAGAAGTCTCCACCCAAAATTTGAAGCAAAACGAAGCCTTGAAACGGTCGAACGAAGACTTATTCTCAGTTGCGTCCAAATCTGTCTAGTTTTGGAAAGGAGGCTGGTCGGAGCTCCTCCGACGTCCAATGGCCGAACTACCACCTGGAAGTTGTAGGGGAGAGGTTGAGGTTCCTGTGGGTCGTTGGCGTGAGGCAAGGTGGCCGTCGAGCGTGGCGGTCGATAGTGGCGAAGCGGCTGTCAGTGGCTGGTCGGTTGAAAGCTCTTGGCCGAAAGAATAAGAAGGTGGCAAGAGGAAGGGGTTTCGGCTGAGACAAGGGTTGAAGGATGTTCCACAATAATCTACCTTGGTCAACATGAATAATGGTAGGTAAAAAGGGTTTAATAAATGCCAATCTCTCAAGGCTTTGACACTTGTTCTCATGTTGATAATATCCAAACTCCATTGACCATCATAGCCCCCCAATTTTCGGCAGCCTTGAGGGTTTGTTAATGACCAAAGTGCCCTTCTTCTTTTGCTAAGGCAAGACCAAACCTTAAGGGGCAAAATAGTAATTTTTCTCTCATCGTCCAACTCATCAATTTTCCAATTTAAATTTCTTTCGATGAGGCGACGTCTAATTCGATTATAATGTTGGAGTTTTTATTTTTCAATTTTCAATTTCGAGATTCATTTCTTGGTCAATTCTCTATCAAATGTAAATTACAGACTATCCCGGACTAATGGGCGGACCTATCAACTCTGTGATTCTCATCACACTTAGGGCTCGTCAGTTCATGGCGACTTTGGTTGTCATGTAATTGCGAGGGTCTATTACTAGCTCCGACGTCCTCGATCGTCATCGTTCGATTTTGGAAAATTTTGTAAATTATACTTTGGTTAAGCGGCATCACCCGCGTTCCAATCGTATAACGCTAGGAATGAATTCCTTAATCATTCTTAGATCGGCCATTAATGGTTCTAAATACTCCATCGACAATCCTTATGGTCAAAGTGTCATTTCCTATTCGAGTTCCATAGGTCCACGTACCTTGTCTTGCGTTAGACTTTCTCTTTTGGTCAGTTAACTCGAGATTGATCAAATCCAAGCGAGATAAGACTGAAATACATCGATAGATATATCTTCATTGATAAGTCTCGAAATGACAAGAAAAACCAGAATGTCACAGACAACATTCACATAAATGCAAAATGTTTAAAATTAAATTTGCACAGCTAAAAGATTTAGGAATTTTTTTTTTGTTCGGAAAAAATTTAGGATTGAATCGGCACAAATACAATAAGTATATGACTTTTTTTATACTTTTCTCAATTAACATAATATCCTCCTGAATTTTTATTTGCTTATGGCTGTTACCTCGCCTTGTATTTTATGTTAGCATGTGCGTTTGAAATGACTTTCAAGGGATGAAAGTGTATTTATGTAGTTTTTTTCATTTCTATAAAAAAAGTTGAAATATAAAGAAAATGGAGAAAATATATTAACTACGATATTAATGTCACAAAAAAATATCACTTAAATGTCAAAATTAAATGTAGTCAATGATGGATGAATATATTTGAGAACTAATAATTGTTCCAATAAAAAGAGAGAAATTATGTAAAAATGAAAAATCCCTTAGTATCAAAAAGGTACAACTGCAAAAATTGGATATCCATTATATGTTTCCAAATGGTTAATTAATGCAAGTTGATTGATTAAAAAATATTTGAAGTATGACCTTAGAATTTGATTAATCATTTCCTTTTATGACTTGAGGACATCCTTTTTCACAGTTTTTTTTTAAATTACTATATTTGTCGATCACTTATTTGACTAGTAACACTTTTTTTTCATTTTAACTTTTTTTATGGATGCATTTTTGCCTTTTATAATATATAGTTATTAAAGTTGCTATAGTAAACTTTTATTGTTTGATAATCAAAATAATTACTTGATACATTTTTCTATCATTGTCCATACTTTTTTATTTTCTATAGCAATTCAGGGTAAAGAAAAGAGATCTAAACCACATGTATTTATAAAGCCGGTTGCGCTGAGGCTGAGTATCTGGTGAAAAAGTTATTTATATATGAATACAAGGGCCCTTGGTTTTTTTTAGTTGGGCTAATTTTGATGGACTGAAGGAATACTAAAGAGATGCATACTCCATTCAACGACCATTCAATTATTTTTGTGCATTTATTGCTGTAGTTAGGGTATCGGTGTTTCATTCCGTGAAGCTCTTTGGGCATCTGGCTAATCAATCATTGGTTGTAGTAGGCCTAGGGTCGATCCTCCGGACGTTGGGCAATTACCGTCAGAATCGGCCCAACTCAAAAGAGATTACAAGATATTACAGGTAAGAACATGTACATATAGAATCTCCCAACTCGCGTTCCGTGAATTAAGTGGGGGTCGCAGCTGGTGTGCTAGTCCCCTCGAGGAATAGTCGAGATGCGCGCAAGCTGACCCGAATACCTCGGTCATCAAAAAAAAAAAAACATGTACATATAGCGTCATTGTGAACGCGATGTGAGAAACTTGCAACATTCCTCTTAAAACGCGCAAACTCGAATGACATAACTTGCGGGATGCCCGTGGAGTTGAAGAACAAGGAACATATAAATAAGCAATTGCGCACACAACGAAAAATGAAATGCTTTATGACAACGGATAGAAACGGTCCGACTCGAAATGTTAAGCTATTGAACGGAGAAAAGAATGTAAGCAAGCGTATGTGTGATTTGACTTCATTAAGTGCACAGATCCTCATCAGCAGAGACCGACATAGGCAAGAATAATCTGTTTACTTAATTTGATTAACTGTACTATGCGTAAAACTCTTATTGATTATTTAATCATACGAAATTCTAGGTGTTGGGTTCCCCACTTATATTTTAGTTAATCATTGAAAGTATGACATGTCATTTAATAAACCGAAATTCCTTACTTCTTGTTGACACCAGCATCATCGAGAATTCGTTGGGTGTGTTTTCTTATCGCTCTTCCACAATCAAATGAGAATCAAATCATTGGTAGACAAAAGGTGTTGCACGTGGCTCAATCAAATCTCGTTTGCTAATTGTGTGAAACATGTGTCCATTGTCTTTTGGAGGAAGTATAGTCCCATCGAAATATTTTTAACAACATCTTTATGTTTACTGTGGAGATATTCGTAAGTTATTTTATTACAGGCGACAATACCATGATTATTAGTCTGTCTATTTGAGTTGCTTTAAACTCTTAATACTAAGTTAACCTTGTAATGCGTATATAATCTAATAATTAATGGCGCACATGGCAACACTTCTACTCTAGAAATTAACTTCTGACCACTTCTACTTCTAAGCAGAAAGTTGCTTTTTCTACTTATAGAGAAAAGTAAATTTGTTTTACTCCTCCAAGTGATAATCAAACAAATTTCTCTCTAGAAATTACGTTACCAAGTAGATTTATGCTCTATAAGCATTTTTAAAATAGAAATTCTACTCCAAAAGTATTATCACGTGCGCTCTAAGTTGTCTTTATACTTGTAAGTGTCGCGTATAATCTTTATCATAAATTTATCACTCAATTCATGCACAGCAGGAGCAACGTCTAGTTAAATATATTTCCCGAAACCGGACAACTTCTCTTGCATGAACCATAGAAAAATAGACCTAAAATTGACTTTTCCATCACTTAGTTAATATATATCTACAATTATAAACAAAAGAAGGGCATCTACATTATAGGCAATCAATTAACTTTATATCTCTCCGATATTGAATCTTCTAAAATAAGATAAACATCCGCCAATGAGCATTTGGTGAGGATGAGGGACAAGTATTCTCTCTAATCATTCACGTGTTAGAGGAAATTAACAAGGGGTTGACAAATGGTGGGGGATGATGGTGGTTGTAGACAGACGGAATATTCACAGATCCAAAAGCTTTTAACCTAAATTATGTATTGTATTTGGAGGAACAATTTTTTTCTGTTGAAATATTCTGAGGAACAGTTGGACGGTAACAAAAGCACACGTAAGAACGAGAGTGGATTGTCCTCAATAATCAACTTCATTACGGATAGATTACATAAATGATTTCTGAACTTTAACGTACTACATGATTTCTGCATTTTTAATTTATTTAATGTGATCCCTAAATTTTGACCTAATATGTAATGACATCCCTAAATTTTTAAGTTGTTCCATGTGGTCCACGAACTTTCAGAAAAAAAAAAGTGTCAAAAAAGTCTTGAACTTATTATATTAGTACCAATTCAATTCTAAATATTTTTTCAATGCAAATTTAATCCTAAACATTTCGCATTGAAGCCAATTCAGTCATACCATTTTGCATTTGTGCCAATTGACTCAATCCGATCAATTTTGATAGAAAATCGCTGATGTGAACGTCAATTGTCTTACGCAGCACAGCTGACGCTAACATGCACATTTTTTTTATTTTTTTCTTCCTCTTCTTTTCTCTCACTTTTTTTATTAGGGGTTGCTGACTACAACCCTAAGTGAGGATTGCGACGCTCTCACCTGCCAGCCAACGATTCTTGCCGGCCCTCAATGTCACAACCTAAAATAAAATCAGGCTAACGGATTATCAAGTTAATTAAATTAACTAGCCTAATTCGGATTCTCCTAAATCCTACTGAATCGCAACTTAGGTTCAATTTGCGCAAAAATTATTAAATTGGAGCCACCAGGCTTCTTGGTAGGTTGATTAGACACATAAATAAAATAGTTGGAGAACTACTTTATTTCTGCTAATCAGAGAAAATAGGTTTGGGAACTTGGTTACATTAATTACAAAATTAATGCCCTTTCGGTGCCAATTTCATGATATATCCTTTTCAATTGATCGATGTGATTTTTTTTGGTATTTTTGGATTAAATAAAAAGTAATCAAAATCAATCAAAATTTTGAACAAGATTAAACAAAAATGCCCATAATATACCTTGATATTCTGTATTTATTTTTTGAAAATCCACTCATCCCCAAAGATCTCGGTCAGAAAATGAATTCCCATCCGCTACATATTCGAGGATTCGAGCCAGCATGCAGACTGAATATAATACGACAACGTCTCTTTTGCCAAAGGAAAAGAACATTAAGTTTTATACTAAATCGTCAGCCCATTCCATGAGATCATGGCTAAGGTATGCAATTTAATTTCGAAGGGTCTAGGCACAATGAGAGCATATATTATGGGCATGTTTGTTCAAAATTGTACAAATTCATAACAAACAATCAAGATAAAACATGACAAAAATAAAATAAAAGTGAATCAATTAAAGCTTGAATTTCGAAAATTTGAGAGGGATGACCAAAAATATGGCATTGGGGTCCATTTTTCCTCATCCGAAATCTTGTTCAATTAAACATGGCTTTGAACATGATTTTTTTTTATTAACATATATCTCAATGAGCATGTTATCAAACAAACTAGGAAGGATCAATGATGATAGGCTAAGAAAAATTTCCATTTTCAAACAAATTCCAGCGAGTTTACAACCTTGCAATTGTGTCCAAAAGCAAGCTCCTTTTCTCTAGATTCGTATGCTGGGCAGCAAGGTAAGCTGGCACGAGAATGTGACTTCGTTAAATTCTAAATATAGATCCAAATAAGGTCGAATTACTGCTAAACGGAAGCGATTATGTGCAAAAACGAGCTGGACAACAGCTAGGAGGGCTGGTTCTCGATGGATGAGCTGTAATAGACACCGGGGTTGCTTGAAGATGAGGCTGTGATGAAATTAGGGTGCCGTCAGCTCCGACGGAATCAGCAAAAAGCTAGGTCCACCAGTGAAGTTAGAGTTGATCCAAGGGGGTATTTTGGTGTGTAATTCGGCCGGGTATGATCTCGTGATTCAAGGAGGATTGTCTCAACCGGCTGGGGAGACAATCAAACTCTTTGAATCACCTCAAGTCTTCTATGAAGTTTCTCTCCGAAAATTTCAATAATGGCCGACCCTCAAAGCCTATGCTAAAGCCCTGTATTTATAGATACATCGTCTAACTTAATGAACAAGAACACAATATCGTCTAACTATTTGATAGACGCAATACTATTCCTGTCACGCCCTGAACCCGTCGAGCACGCGAACGTCCCTGTCCATGCCATTCATGTCTGAATGACAGCTACAAGATCCATCGGCCAACATTCTACGCGCTTACGATAATATACATGCGGAAGCGATGCCTTCTCCATTCATATAAATACAACACATCTGATGACTTAGGACAAGTACATCAAAATCAACAACCACTACTCGTAGGCTCAACTCTTAGCCTGCCAATCAGATGTACAACTCTAATATCACAAAAGACAAATATACTATAAATACAACTGTCCACTATACCTTCAAATGCCAGTCCTTGGCAAGCTAGTGCTCCCTCCGCTTGGAACCTGAAAAAAATGAAGCCCCCACTTGGGTGAGATATAAATCTCAGTAAGGTGGGTCCTAACCCTAGGTTAGACCGACCGTCCACTCAAACAGTCATCTATCCCAAAACATCCAACTCATGAACATGTAGGCGCCTCAAGCACCATTCCATAAAACATCAACATGCAGGTGACAGGCATACAATAGTGACCTCAAGTCCCACTCAGGTAATCATATCCACTCGACATGCCACTTCACCACATCCACTAATCTTCGCCTACCTCAATCTCTAGCCCGCGATTAGATCGCATCAGGCTCGGTCCGCGTAAACGCATCAAACCGTCATCAGCAACCCACGTAAACACATCAAGTTCCAACAAATCTCCAGGAAAAGCTCATTAACTCATACTTCGTCCCGCGATTAGATCGCATTAGGATCATGGATATCTCAACCCCGCGATCGCATCGCATCAGGGCGCCACATCGCATCACCCCGCGAACTCGTCGTATCAGGGTATATATATCTCCTGCCCTGCATCTCATATGCTTCAGGGCTTCTTCGTCCCGCGAGTTAGGACCATGGCTAACTTAACCCCGCGATCACATCTCATCAGGGCGCCACATCTCCTCAACTTCACCCCGCGAACTCGTCGCATCAGGGTATATATATCTCCTGTCTCGCGTTTCATACGCTTTAGGACCTTGCCATGCCACACTTGTGCCATGATTTCCAAATAGCTCTCCATACAAGACGACATGTGCAATTCAAGCACAACTCAAGATCCATGACATGCAAAGCGGATCAAATGAACTCCGGACATGGCAAACAACTTAGGCATATCCAATACCACACACGATCATCCTATAACATATTATGATATAACAAAGGTGATTCCCTTAGACAAATCTTCTTAATTCGATCAATTCAATCCATGACTCACTCAATTGAGTCCAATCTTCCTAGCATAGGATTAGAAATTCCCTTACCTTGCATTTGATTACACAAATTCCTCCTCTTGAGTCTCCAAATTTTCGGCCTCCAATAGTCCAAGACCAAACTCAATGCGCAACCTAATAAAATCCAACCAATTCATCAATTTTCATGTCCAATTCAACCATCCATGACTCACAACCCTCCATGACATATTCCTCATCATCATAACATGCCTCAATCACCAATTTGAGACTCATAATTCAACCATCAATAGCCCCACAGATTCGGTTTGCACAGAACCGAACGGGCTATGTTCAGTTTTGTGTGAACCAAATGGATCCAGCCCTATATCAACTCCAAATCCACCATTTAAACACTATACCACCTCTTAACATAGACTCATCAAAGATTTGAGGCCGATTGGTCATCGAAAATTCACCGAATGTCGCAAGTTCCTCCAAGTCAGAATTCGGCAGTTTTCTGGGCAATATTCACAAGGCCGGTTCGTGGTCAAAATTTCATCAAATCCATCTCAATTTTTACCACAGATTCATCTACATGTCTACTAGGTCTCTACGAAATTTGAGCTTAAAACTCAAAGATTTCAGCCATCAAACAGGTTAGAAACCGGACCTACCTCAGATTGAGTCAATTTCCGTCGACTCTAGGGAGAATCCTTGCTTCGGACTCCTCGGTGATCCAAATGCCTCGATTCCACTTCGAGGAGGTCGGAAAGACATAGGGCTTTATTGGTGTGGTTGGACGGTGGTCAGAAAATGGTCGGAGGTGGCCGCCAGAATGACCTAACAGAAGGCCAGAAACCAGTCGCCAGGCAGTAGGTTGGAGGAAGAAGATGAAGTGTTCTCTCTCTCTCTTGATGGTCTGGACGAAAATTCAGAATGGAGAGAGAGACAAAAGAGAGAGTCTTGTTATCCTCAAAGCTTGGTCAAAGGAGAGTTGAATGTTAGGTGCATAAAGTGTGACATGACCATGCCTCTCCATCTCTTGACACTTGGCAATTGGTCTTCCCAAAGTGATCCAAGGGCTCTAAATCCTCCACCTTTTTCTGCAGTCAAGGGAGTGTCAAATGTCCAAAATGCCATTCTTGAGTTATATAAGCTTCAAGATATAAGGGCAAAACGGTCATTTTACTCCCGACGTTCAGAATGTCATTTTTCTCGTTCTGGAAATCTTCAATAGGGCGATGGCCAATCGAAATAACGTTGGAATTCTTGATTTTCCATTTTCAATCTTTCAAGGCTCGTTTCTGATAGTTTTCTCTATCAGACGTGGTTTCAGCCTATCCCAAACCGACGGGCGACTTTTGCAGATATTACACGTATCGACCCCGTGATTCAATCATGTTTAGGGCTCATCAATTCATGGCGGCTTTGGTTGTCATGTAGTTGTGAGGGTCTATCACTAGTTCCCTCGACAATCCTTATGGCCAAAGCGTCATTTCCTATCCAAGTTCCTCAAGTCCACGTATCTCGTCTCGCCTTAGTCTTTCTCCTTTGGTCAGTCTACTCGAATTGATCAGATTCGAGCGGAATACGACTGAAATACATCTCTAGATACATACTTCTCATTACTGAGCCTGAAATCGACTGAAAATCAGAATGTCACAATTCCGATATCATCTGAATATTTGATAAATATTTTTCAGAACGAATATTGAAAGAATATTCATCCCCCTTGAAACTAGGGTGTCATCGGCTCCGTTGGGATTAGCAGCAAGCTAGGTCCACCAGTGAAGTATAGAGTTGATCAGAGAGGGTATTTTGGTGTGCAATTCGACCGGGTATGATCTCGCGATTCAAGGAGGATTGTCTTGACTGGTTGGGGAGACAATCAAACTCATTGAATCACCTCAAGTCTTCCATGAATTTCCAGCTCCAAAAAACGACGTTCTGGACGTCGAGGGTGAAATTATCATTTTGCCCCTCAAGTCTTGGCCTTGCGTCTATAATTGGAATAAGGGCATTTTGGTCTTTGATACACCCCAAGGCTACCGAAAATTTGAGAAAATGATAGCCATTGGATGAGCTATTGATTGACTAGTGGACAAGTGTCAAAGGATGCTCAATTAGCATTTATTAAACTACAATTAAGATACCATTCCTCCCCTTTGACCACCAAAAATGGGTACACCCTCCTTTCTGCTCAGCCAAAAATCATCATCACCATAATCGTCTTCATCTTCTCTTCTTCTTCCTCTTCTTCTTGCCGAAGACTCCACGCTCGACCGAACCGCCACCGCCACTTCGCATCGCTCGAGCGCCACCACCAGTGACCTCCAGCCACCGAGCCAACCACCCTCACCTTCTTCATCCTCTTGCCGACCATCTTCAAGTGGTAGTTCGGCGTTTGCCCACTGAGGAGCTCCGGCCAACCGTTCTTCCAAGAGTCGACGAAATCCGTCGCAGCTGGTGGTAAGCCATCTTTTGAGCTCCATAGGACCCGTTTTGTCTCAAAATTCCGGCCAAATTTTGTAGACATCTAGGGCATTCATATGCTAAGTTGTGGTAAAACATTGGGCTGAATTTGATAAAGTTTTGACCCCAAATGGGTGCTATGATTGAAGGACAGAATCTGCCCGGCATAGGACTTTGATGAACCGGTGCCGTTCGTGGACCATTCAGCATCGTCTTGACTTCAAATTTTCGGTGAGGCTTCCCAACTAGTAAAACTAGGTGTTAGCAAGTAGATTAGTGGATAAATTGTGGATTTAGATTGAATTATGGGCTGATTGAGTGAGATATGCACAGAACTGAAAATGCCATGTTTCGGTTCTGTGCATACTGAAACTTGAGAAGCTGTTCATGGGGGAATTGAGCTCTGAATTCTTCGTTGAGGTGTACTAGAATGTTGATGGATGCATTATTAAAGTTTATACTCCACGGTTCGATAATTAGACGAAGAAATATTGACGAAACGGATGGAATTCCATTAGGTACAAAGTTGCCCTGTTTTGGAACCCTTAGAGCCGATTACTTGAGGGGCTTGGAAAGGGAAATTTGTTGATTTTAGCACAAGGTAAGGGATTTCTAAACCTTAGCTAGGAAGATTGGACTCGATTGGATGAGTTGGTGGTGAATTTGGTGGATTTCTGTGAGATTATTATACGTTTGTCCAAGGTTCGTTTTCTTGGATAGGTGATTGCTTGAATGCTTGCTAGATGCATATGCCATGAGTTGATTGCCACATCTAAATGATGAATTTGACTGTCTCCCATGCCATAGATATTTTTCTCATTGCATGAGCTTGTACTTGATCATGAAGTCTTGAATTGAAATGAATGTTTGGCATGTTTGAGAAACTTGTGATACCCTGAGGCGTTGAGACGCGGGGTTGAAATGGCAGAAGTAGTAATGCGTAGAGACGCGAGAGGAGATTTGATATGTGTCGACACAGGCCTGAAATGATATTGAAAATCTAATGCGTTTACGCAGATTTGTCAATTGGATGGTCCGAGGCGTAATTACGCGGACCAAGCCTGAGGCGTTTTACTGACATATCCTTTGTCTTTATTTGACTAAATGCGGGTGTGATTCATGAGACAGTTCTGAGGGTTGAAATTTATGGTTTGACTTAGTATATCCCGCCTGGCCCGATTATAAAGTTATGATGTCATATTATTTGATTGATAGTCACCTGCATTTTGTGGTGTCCTTATGACTGATGAATGTCGTATGATGTTGTTTGTGTATTCTTGTTCATGATTGCATTCATCTAGGTGTATAGTCGGCCTGATTTAGGGTTAGGACCTATCTTACTGAAATATGAATCTCACCCGTTGTGGGACCATATTTTCAAACCATAAGCCTTAAGGATGCTACCGACTCGACTAGGTGACCCCAAGGAGATGACAGCATATTTTGATGAGTTTCCAAACGGTCAGGGAACTGTGTATGTTAGAAAATGTATAGTGGTCTAGGTTGACGAGGGCGGTAAGGACTGGGTACCGCAGAGATTCGAAGCGTGGTTCTATAGAGTAGGCGATGTCACCACCGGTCCACTAAGGCCACAGATGTACCTCGCAGGATTATTCCTAGCTGGTGTCATCATACTTGGGATTCGGGAGAGGTCGAGGGGTCTGTAGCTGACTCGAGGAACATACCCAAGAAGACCCCTACTTTAGAGGAGACGGTTGAGGTGATCGAGATCAACACTTCAAAGGACGAGCTGGAGGATACTACGATGGAGGATACCGTGGATGTGCGATCCGAGACTTTTTCGGACTGCAAGCCTACTGAGGACATGGAGGAGACTGAGGATTCTAGTGGTTCGACTAGGGGTTTCCCGCTTTTACTTGGCTATTTTTGATGACCTCATCGGTCTATTTCTTTTAGAGACTTGTTTTAGCTATCTTTTGATTTAGTCCCGTTGCCCAGGCCATTTGCAGGGTTGGATCACCTGCACTTTTCAACGGGACCATGGGATGTTTATATGTATATATTTATGTGAAGTTCTCATTACCTAGGTTCCCTTTGTTATTGTATGGAGAAGTTTCATTATGTCGCTTCCGCGTGCTCATTACATTATGCATCTCTCGCTATGTGATTCCTAAGACTCGAGAGTTCAGAGTTTGCTCGCGGGGAGTCGCCCGCCCGTGTCCGAAGTGCGGGGCGTGACAACCCGTCTTGCTTGGTATCAGAGCAAGGTCAGCTCGATTCAAATTGATTGAGGATTGGAGTAATAAGGATGGATGAGTTGCGACTAAATGCATGGCATATGACTTGGCTCACGTGATTGACATTTGGTCTTGAAAAGATTGTGGTGATTTATGAGGATTAAGTTCCATGTTTAGCGCAGAAAGTCATTTTTAGATTTTGGTCTGTTGATTAAATGAGCATGGCTAGTTTTGGTGAACCGTTGAAGTGAACGGAATTGAGGAATGGCCATGGACTGTTTATTGAAGTGCCTCTAGAAAAAGTTGTGTGGGAGGTTGCTATGTTATGACTGCTTTTTCAGACCTAGTCTAGTATCACTGAATTTGATTAGATGAATAAGTCACTAATTTCGTGGTGGAATTATGGTGGTCCAAGCGTAGTAAAAGCATACCAGAATGAGTAATCCGCTCAGAAGACCCAGGAGTGAAGCCTCTAGTTCGAGGCCACCAGTGACGGAAGACCCGAGAATGGACAGAGTGTTGAGGGCACTCGAGAGGATCGGCGACCACATTGATCGGCAGACCCAGGATATGGATGCTGCCATAGCTCAAGCGATGGGAGCCGCGATAGCTGTCGTCAACGCCAACGGCGACCACGACTAGGGCAATGAAGTAGGAAATGCCCAAAAGGAAGTTGTTGTGGCTAGACAGATAGGCCAACTAGTCAAACAATTTATCAAACTAAAGCCAACCCAGTTCGATGGGACTGGAGACCCTGAATTGGCGCCAAGGTGGATAGGGAAACTTGAGAAGACCTTTGGAGTCCTGAGATGCACGGACGAGGAAAAGGTACTACTGGCAGTATACCAACTTGAAGGGACCGCAAATGATTGGTGGATTGCCACCAAAAATGGAGTTTTCCCGAAAGGAACAACCTTGACCTGGAATGCTTTTACTACGGCATTCAATGACAAGTACTTCTCTGAGACCACTTGAGAAAGGAAGCAAGTAGAGTTCTTACAGTTATGTCAGAATCATCTAACAGTAGACCAATACAAAGTGGAGTTTTCTAGACTGCCGAGGTATGCGCCCCGATTAGTAGAGGATCCTCTAGAGAAGACGCAGAGATTTTGAGATGGATTGAGGCCTGAACTTTGTAGCCAGATGATAGCTCTGAACCCGAGAACTTACAAAGAAATTTATGAACGGGGACAGATGATCGAGAAGGACCTGAAGGAGAGGAATGTCGCATCTGGACCGCGGTTAGGTTTATTTAGAGATAACCGCCAGGCCGACAAAAGACCTATGGCTGGTAATAGACCCTTCATCCCTCCAGTAAGAAAGAACATAGTGAAGCCGCCGAACCCAATGAACTGGAGTTGCCGCCTCTGTGGCAGAAGGCATGGTAACGGACCTTGTCTAGCAAAGACTGGAGCATGCTTTAAATGTGGTCAGATGAGCCATCAGATAATGACTTGCCCAAACCAAGCCCCAGCGAATAGACCTCAAGGGCAACGACCATAGGTAGGACCGTCAACTGCCACTCCCCAGATTGACCAAAACCGACCACCAATTCAAGGAGGGGTCTATGCTGTGGCACGCAAGGAAGCAGAAGAAGCGTCTGGCGTGGTCACAGGTACGTTTTATTTGTGTGACCAAGCTACCTATGCTTTGTTTGATCCTGACGCATCACACTCATATGTGTCTGCTCGCTTTGCTGATTTGGTTGATATGGAGTTGAAACCGTTGAGTGTGATTCTGCATGTTGCTACCCCGTTTAAGGATAATGTGTTGATTTTGTTGGGCTGTGCTGATTGTAAAATCATAATTTACAGTAGTAAAGAGAGTATAGACTTGGCTGTGTTGCCCATGTACGACTTTGATGTGATTATAGGAATGAATTGGTAGGATAAGCAAAGGGTAATAGTTGATTGTGGTAGTAAGATAATCTGTTTTTATCCGGATGGTCGCCCAAATTTCGAGTTTGTGGGAAGCCAGGGAGGAACTTCTATTCATTTAGTCTCGTCCTTTGAAACGACAAAGCTGATAACTAGAAGATGTCAGGCGTATTTAGTCGCAGTTATGGACACGACTATCGAGAAACCTAGACTAGAAAGTATTTCGGTAGTGTATGAGTTTCTTGAAATTTTTCTCCAAGAATTACCAGGGTTGCCACTAGAACGAGAAATAGAATTCGTGATTAAGTTAGCTCCCGGAATGGAGCCGATCTCGAAGGCACCCTATAGGATGTCCCTATCAGAACTAAAGGAGTTAAAGGTATAAATGCAAGAATTACTGGATAAATGATTTATTTGACCGAGTGCTTCACCGTAGGGAGTGTCAGTGTTGTTTGTGAGGAAAAAAGGATGGGTCTTTGCATTTATGCATTGACTACAGACAATTGAATCAAGTGACTGTAAAGAATAAGTACCCACTACCGAGAATCGATGACTTATTTGATCAGTTGCAAGGAGTTGCAGTATTCTCTAAAATTAATTTGAGGATCGGGCATCATCAATTGAGAATTAAGAAGGAAGACATACCTAAGTTCGCTTTTAGGACAAGGTATGGTCACTACGAATTCATTACAATGCCTTTTGGACTGACCAATGCTCCAGCTGCATTTATGGACTTGATGCATCGAGTGTTCAAGAAATTCTTGGATAGATTTGTTATAGTCTTTATTAACGATATCTTGATTTATTCAAAAAGTAACGAAGAACAGAAGAGCATCTAAAGATTGTCTTGCAAACCTTAAGGAAGCACTCGCTTTAAGCTAAGTTTAGCAAATGTGAGTTCTGGCTGAATAAAATGGCACTTCTTGGCCATGTGGTATCTGGAGAAGGAATTGCGGTGGATCCTACGAAAATCAAAGCCGTTATGAATTGGCCTAGGTTTACTACGGTCATAGAAGTCTGAAGTTTCTTAGGATTGGCGAGGTATTATAGACATTTCGTGGAGAAGTTTTCATCTATAGCCATTCCACTAACGAGATTGACTAAAAAAGAAATGAAGTTCGAATGGACAGATAAGTATGAGAAGAGTTTCCAAGAGCTCAAGCATCAGTTAACGACCGCCCCGGTATTGACGATTCCATTAGGATCTGGAGGCTATGAAATTTAAACGATGCTTCGCTAAAGGGACTGGGTTGTGTGCTAATGCAGCATAGAAGAGTGGTTGCCTACTCATCCCGCTAACTAAGACCACACAAGATGAATTATACAAATCACGATTTGGAATTAGCAGTGATCATCTTTGCTCTGAAAATCGGGAGGCATTATTTGTGTGGTGAGAAGTTTTAAATTTATACAGATCACCAAAGTCTAAAGTATCTATTCTCCCTGAAGGAACTGAACATAAGCCAACGCCGATGGATGGAACTACTTAAAGATTATGATTGCGACATATTATATCATCTTGGGAAAGCGAATCGAGTTGCGGATGCGCTCAATTGAAAATCGAGTATTGCCTGTCTACTTGTAAAAGGGTGGTCCTTACTTGAAAATTTGTGGGATTTTGAATTCAGATTGGAAGTCTGTCAACTATCCAATTTGGTAGCCACATTGAGAATAGAGCCCGAGATCCAAGAAAGGATAAGAGCCTTGCAGCCGACGGACCCAGAAATTCAAAAGATCCTCAAAATGGACGCGACAAAAAGGACCTAGAGTTCCAAGTATTAGAGGATGAAATTTTGAAATTTCGAAAGCGTCTATGAGTACCAAAGGACGAAGAGCTTAAAAAAAGGATTTTATCATAGGCTCACAGAAGCAATTATAGTATCCACCCAAGTAGCACGAAATATACTAGAACTTACGTCAGCACTACTGGTGAAACGAGATGAAGGTAGATATAGCGAAATATGTAGCAAAGTGCTTGATATGCCAGTAGGTGAAGGCACAACATTATAAACCTAGTGGATTGTTACAGCCGTTGGAGATTCTTGAATAGAAATGGGAGCACGTAACTATGGATTTCGCAATGGGATTACCAAGGAGCCAGAGAGGTCGCGATTCTATTTGGGTAGTCGTGGACAGATTAACCAAGTCTGCGCATTTCATTCCAGTACGAAAGGACTTCGCGATGGATAGATATGCCGAATTGTATATGCAGCAAATAGTGAGACTATATAGAGTACCCATGACGATTACATCGGACAGAGATCCCAAGTTTACAGCGAACTTCTGGAAGAGTCTTCAAGGTGCCATGGGAACTTGACTACAATTTAGTACGGCATACCATCCGCAGACGGACGGACAATCGGAGAGGACGATTCAAACGCTCGAGGATATATTACGAGCGTGTGTGATAGACTTCAAAGGTGGATGGGAGGATCAACTACATTTGGTGGAGTTTGCATATAATAACAGCTATCAATAGAGTATTCGAATGGCACCTTTTGAGGCACTCCATGGAAGGGCTTGTAGGACGCCTATTTGTTGGGACGAAGTTGGAGAAAGAAGCATTACAAGCCCAGAGTTGGTAGAGCAGTCAGTAGAGGCTGTGAAAATAATTTGAGATAGACTGAAGACCGCACAGAATCGTCAAAAAAGTTATGCGGATAAACGACGTAAACCTCTAGAGTTTCAAGTAGGTGATCATGTTTTCCTTAAGGTGTCGCCGATGAGAGGATTATCTCGATTTAGAAAGAAATAAAAACTGAGTCCAAGATACGTAGGTCCATTTGAAATTTTGGAACAAATTGGGACCTTAACCTACAGGCTTGCCTTGCCGCCTAACTTGTCCCAAGTACACAATATTTTCCATGTGCCAATGCTACGGAAGTACAAGCCGGACCCGATACATGTACTAGATTACGAGGCTATCGAAGTGGATGACAGAATATCCTACGTAGAAAAGCCAGTCATGATCAAAGATCGAAAGGAGCAGATTCTAGGGAATAAGATAATTCCATTGGTCAAAGTTGTTTAGAAGCACCATGGAACCGAAGGCACTACGCGGGAAAGCGAAGAAACGATGAGGCATCAATACCCCCATTTGTTTGAGTAGCTGGATTTATTATAAATTTCAATGACGAAATTTTTGTAAAGGGGGAAGAGTTGTGATATTATGATTTTCCTGTCATTTCGAGACTTATTAATGAAAATATATCTAGCAATGTATTGCAATCGTATCTCGCTTGAATCTAATTAATCTCGAGTTAACTGACCAAAAGTGAAAGGCTTACGAGAGACAAAGTACGTGAACCTAGGGAACTCGAATAGGAAATGAAACTTTGACTATAAGGATTGTCGAGAGGACATTTAGAGCCATAAAAGGCCGGTCTAAGGGCGATTAAGGAATTCATTGCAAACGTTATACGATTGGAGCGCGGGTGATGCCGCTTAACCAATGTATAATTTACAATAAATTCTCCTAAATCAAACGATGATGATCAAGACCGTCGGAACTAGTAATAGACTCTCGCAATTACATGACAATCAAAGTCGCCATGAACTAACAAGCCCTAAGTGTGATATGAATCACAGAGTCGATACGCGTAACGTTTGCAAAAGCTGCCCGTTAGTTCGGGATAGGCTGAAATCACATTTGACAGAGAAACGATTCAGAGACAAGTCTCGAAATTAAAAATAAAAAATAAAAAATCAAGGATTCCAACATTATAATTGGATTGAACGTTGCCTCATCGAAGAAGATTTGAATAAGAAAAATGATGTTTCGGACGTCGAAGATGAAATTACCATTTTGCCCCTCAAGTCTTGGCCTTGCGTCTATAATTGAAATAAGGGAATGTTGGTCTTTGATACACCCCAAGGCTGCCAAAAATTTGAGAAAATAATAGCCATTGGATGAGCTATTGATTAACTAGTGGACAAGTGTCAAAGAATGCTCAATTGACATTTATTAAATTACTTTTAACCTATCATTCCTCTCCCTTGACCACCAAAATGGGTGTATACACCCTCCTTTCTGTTCAGCCGAAAATCAACATAACCATAACCATCTTCATCTTCTCTTCTTCTTCCTCTTCTTCTTGCCGAAGACTCCACGCCCGACCAAGCCGCCACTGCCACTTTGCGCTGCTCGAACGCCACCACCGGCAACCTCAAGTCACCGAGCTGACTACCCTCACCTTCTTCATCCTCTTGTCGACCATCTTCAAGTGGTAGTTCGGTGTTTTACCTACTGAGGAGCTCCGGCTAGCCGTTCTCCCGAGAGTAGACGGAATCCGTTGCAGCTGGAGTTAAGCTACCTTTTGAGCTCCATAGGACCTCGTTTTGTTTCAAACTTCTGGTCAAATTTTGAAGACATCTAGGGCATTTATATATTTAGCTGTGGTGAAAAATTGAGCTAAATTTGATGGAGTTTTGACCCCAAATGGGTGTTGTGATTGAAGGATAGAATCTTCCTGGTAGAGGTCTTTGAAGAACCGGCGTTGTTCGTGGATCATTCAATGTTGCCTTGACTTCAGATTTTCGGTGAGACTTTCCAACTTGTAGAACTAGGTGTTAGCAAGTGGATAAATTGTGGATTTAGATTGAATTATGGGCTGATTGAGTGAGATATGCACAGAATCCAAAATGCCCTGTTTCGGTTCTGTGCATACCGAAACTTTAAGGGCTGTTCATGGGGCAATTGAGCTCTAAATTATTCATTGAGGTGTACTAGAATGTCAATGGATGCGTTATTAAGGCTTATACTTGATGATTCGATAATTGGACGAAGAAATATTGACGAAACGAATGAAATTCCATTAGGTACAAAGCTGACCTGTTTTGGAACCCTTGGAGCCAATTACTTGAGGTGCTTGGAAAGTGAAATCTATTGGTTTTAGCACAAGGTAAGGGGTTTCTAAACCTTGGATAGGAAGATTGGACTCGATTGGATAAGTTGGTGGTGAATTTGGTGGATTTTCGTGAGATTATTGTACGTTTGTCCAAAGTTTATTTTCATGGATTGGTGATTGCTTGAATGCTTGCTAAATACATATGCCATGAGTTGATTGCCACATATAAATGATGAATTTGACCGTCTCGCATGCCATAGATATTTTTCTTGTTGCATAAGCTTGTACTTGATTATGAAATCTTGAATTGAAATAAATGTTTGGCATGTTTGAGAAACTTGTAACACCTTGAGGCGTTGAGACGAGGGGTTGTGTTGACCTGTACCCTGATGTGTTGAGACGCGAGGTTGAAATGGCCAATGTTCTGATGCGTTGAGACGCGGGACGAGATTTGATATGTGTTGACACAGGCCTAGAATGATATTGAACCAGATGCATTTACGCGAGTTTGTCAAATGAATGGTTTGAGGAGTAATTACGCAGACTGAGCCTAAGGCGTTTTAAAACGCGGGCGTGATTCATGAGACAGTTCTGAGGAATGAAATTTGTGGCTTGACTTAGCAGCTCCCGCCTAGCCTGATTATAAAGTTATGATGCCATATTGTTTGATTGATAGTCACCTGCATTATGTGGTGTCCTTATGACTGATGAATGCCGTATGATGTTGTTTGTGTATTCTTGTTCATGATTTCATTCATTTGGGTGTACAGTCGGCCTGACTTAGGGTCAGGACCTATCTTATTGAGATGTGAATCTCACCTCATCATGGGACCATATTTTCAAACCGTAAGCCTTTAGGATGCTGCCAACTCGACTAGGTGACCCCAAGGAGATGACAATAAAATTTGATGAGTTCTCGAACGGTCAGGAAACTATGTATGTTAGAAAATGTACAGTGGTCTACGTTGACGAGGGCGGCAAGGACTAGGTACAGCATAGGTTCAAAACGTAGTTCCTTAGAGTAGGCGATGTCACCACTGGTCCACTGAAGGTCATGGAAGTACCTCGCATGGTTATTCCTAGCTAGTGTCATCCCATTAGGGATTCGGTAAAGGTCGAGGGGTCTGTATCTGGCTCGAGGAACATACCTGAGAGGACCCCTACTTTGGAGGAGACAGCTGAGGTGATCGAGATCGACACTTCAGAGGACGAGCTGGAGGATACCGTGGATGTGCGATCTGAGACTTTCTCGGATTACGAGCCTATTGAGGATGTGGAGCAGACTGAGGATTCCAATGGTTCAACCTGGGTGTTTCAAGCTTTTACTTGGTTG
Organism: Rhodomyrtus tomentosa; assembly: GCA_028455895.1. Classification (NCBI taxonomy): domain Eukaryota; kingdom Viridiplantae; phylum Streptophyta; class Magnoliopsida; order Myrtales; family Myrtaceae; genus Rhodomyrtus; species Rhodomyrtus tomentosa. The sequence goes on along the minus strand of JAPCWY010000003.1, from coordinate 36,407,832 downwards.
TTTTTGATGACCTCGTCGGTCTGTTTCTTTTGGGGACTTGTTTTAGCTATCTTCTGATTTAGTCTCGTTGCCTAGACCATTTGCAGGGTTGCATCACCTACACTTTTGAACGGACCCATGGGATGTTTATGTGTGTGTGTGTGCGCGCGCGCGCGCGCGCGTGTGTGTGTGAAGTTCTCGTTGCCTAGATCCTCTTTGTTATTGTACGGAGAAGCTTTATTATGTTGCTTCTACGTGCTCATTACATTATGCATCTCTCGCTATGTGATTCTTAGGACTCGAGAGTTCGGAGTTTGCTCGCGAGGAGTCACCCGCCCGTGCCTGGAGTGCGGGGCGTGACACTTATGCTCGAACCCTGTATTTATAGATACATCATCTGACTTGATGAACAAGAATGCAATATCGTTTGAATTTTTGATAGACGCAACATTATTTCAATATCATCTGAATATTTGATAAATATCTTCCGAAAAGAATATTGAAAGAATATTGCTGATCTTTTCTTTCTCCTCAATCAAAAATTCGAATTTTCCACTCATATTCACTTAAAAATTTGGCCAAAAGAGAACAATGGTGATAATACCTGAATTTAGCCTTGCTTGTGGGCTTGAGATGCAATCACAGGTCTAGATCGGGTGGTTTTTTTCTAATTTATGGACATCTAATCGAAAGCCCTAGTTAAAAAGATTGAATGGACCAAATTAAACATGAGAATTAATCCAACTAGCCCATATAAAATTCGGCACACCCTATTGCTCTAGTGGAGGACCAGTCGCCTGTCAAATTGGCTCAATTGGCTCACCTTAGAATGCAAAAGATAAATATGCAATGCATGAAGATTTTTTTTTTTAGAATTAAAATTATATCTCATTTTGTGCTTAAACGATTTTTCTAAAAATTAAAATTAAATCTCATTTTGTGCTTAAATGATTTTTCTAAAAAATTAAATTTAAATTTATTCAATGTGACCCCTAAATTTTGACCTAATATATAATGGCATCCCTAAATTTTTAAGTTGCTCGATGTGGTCCTCGTACTTTCAGAAAAAAGTCTTAAAAAAGTCTTAAACCTATTACATTTGTGTCAATTCATCCTAAACCTTTTTTAATGCAAATTCAATCTTAAATATTTGGCATTGAAGCCAATTAAGTAGTAAACATTTTGCATTTGTGCCAATTGAGTCAATCCGATCAATTTTGGTAGAAAGCCATTGATATGAATGTTGATTGTCCTACGCGGCATAACTTATGCTGACATGCACATATTTTTATTTTTATTTTTTATTCCTTTTCTTTTCTCTCACTTTTTTGTTGGGGGTCACTAGCCGGCCCCTGCAACCTCAAGTGAGGGCCGCAACGTTCTCACCCGACCCGTGATTCTTGTTGGCCTCAATGAAAAAAAATTCAAGAAAGGAAGAAGAAGAAAGGTTAATATTTAAATATATTATAATAATAAGATTAATTACTCCTTTTTTTTAAAGAAAACCGCTAAATAAAATAGAAAAAGATACTTAAAATAATCATAATCAAATCGAAGTATATATTTTACTCAATATAAACTCTCTTTTTTAGGATCCGAGCAAGATATTGTAACGCAGCGGGGGAATCCACCGTAAGGATCTATGGGGCAATTACTTAGATGTCTACGTCAGGGCCAGCCATACCACATAAAACAATCGACGTCCACATTAGCGATTTTCGGTCAAAATTAGTCATATTAACTTAATTGAAATAAATGCAAAAGATTTAAGACTGAATTAAAACCAATACAAAAGGTTTAAGACTGAATTGACATCGACAAAAGGTTTAGGACTAAATTGATACTAATGCAAAAAGTATATAACTGAATTTGTACAAAAAAAAAGTTTAGGATTGAACAACATCAATGTAACAAGTTTATGATTTTCTTGACATTTTTCTCTGTACTTTTGATAAATGTTCAATACAGTTCTTGGAATATGTGAAAATGTTCAATGTTGTCATTGCACTTGAATTAAAGGAAAGACAACATCAAACATTTTTATATAGTTTAAGGATTATATTGAGAAGGTATAAAAAAAAAATTCAACCATCACCATGTTGTGATCTCTGTCATCACCATGTCATCTATCACGCCCCGCGCCTCGGGCACGAACACACGACTCCCTGCAAGCAAACTAAATATCTCTCGTGGTCTCAAGATCCACACACAAGTCGAGAGACGTATAATATGCAAAGCACGTGAAAGCAATAATGAAATAACTCCTCCGTACAAAATATAAAATGGGACCTGGATAGCGCAAATATTGTCATACATGTTATCCAACTGTTCATACAGATACAAATCTACTAAATCTGCTAACATGGGGGACGGTGTAAGCACACAAAAGGGATCCATCATCAACAACCAACTCTTAAACAGGGTCAGGGTCGCCATCAAAAGACCGACTGACAAGATGGGAACTCCTAAGAGGAACTGCTGGAGTCCCTAGTCTCCTCTGCGTCCTCCGTGGGCTTGTACTCTGAAAAGGTCTCAGAGCAAACCTCTATGGTATCCTCCATAATCTCCTCAACAGATGGCTCCACAAGATACTCCTCAATCGTCTCGACCACGATAATCTCCTCCACCGTGTCCTCTAAGGTCGGAGTACTTTCCGGTCCATTACTTGAATCGGCAACTGACCCCTCAACCTGGTCTAAGTCCCGGGTGAAGTGGCACAAATCAGAGATTACTTCCTCGGGCACCTCATTGGGCTTCGGCGGCCCAGTAGACACATCCCCGACTTTTCGGAACCAGGCCTCATACCTGTGAGGCTTCCAACTAGTACTACCCTCGTCTACCCAAACAACAGTACACTTCCTTACATAAATAGTTCCATGGCCATCAGGGAACTCATTAAAATAGACGATCATCTCCTTGGGGTCTCTAAACGTATAGGCCACATCGTCAAGACCTAGAATCTGTTTAAAAAAAGGAGGGGTCCCCAATGGGGTGAGATACACATCTCCGTAAGGTAGATCCTAACTCTAGGTTAGGCCGACCGTCCATTTAGGCGGTCATAAAAAAAAAAATCAGCATTTCATACAAATAACATGCGAGGCAATCAGTTATCGAGACAATACACAGATATCAGGCATGCAGTCATGGCATCGTAACACATTCAGATAATCATGCACACCTCGCCATGCCACATCACCACTTCCACCCTTCACGCCTGCCTTATTCTCATACCCACGTTTAAAACGCATCAGGCTCGGTCCGCGTAAATGCATCAGACCGTCATTGACAATCCGCGTAAACGCATCGGGTTTCAATGATACTCTAGGCCAGTGTCGACACGTCACATCTCCGTCCCGCATAAACGCATCAGAACCGTGGCCATCTCAACCCCGCGTCTCATATGCTCAGGATGCCACACAACTCCAACCCCGTGCCTCAGCGCCTCAGGGTAACCATCACACCACCCCGCGTCTCATACTCATCAGGGTCTTGCCTCGTCTCCGTCATGCCACAATCACAAATCATGCACACAAGGCCAAGTGTAACTCATGCATAAACAATCCATCCATGGCCTGCAAGACGATTCAATCAACGTGCAAACAAGGTAGCCAATTCAAAGCACGAATATTAGCACACATGCAATCCTCTATACCGTCCTAAGATGCCAAGGAACAATCTCATAAAAACCTTTCAAGAATCACCCAAAATTTACTCGACTCGCTCAATCGAGTCCAATCTTCTTATCTTAGGTTTAGGGTTCCCTTACCTTAAGCTTGATGCCACAAGACTACTCTCCTCATGCCCTCAACAATTCGATCTCAATGGTCCAAGAATAAGCCCACCGCGCAACCTAGGAAAATCCAACCAATTGTCAATTTCTCTTGTCCAATTCACCCATTCATGAACCACCAACCTTAATAACACATTCCTCAGCATCTTAACATGTCTCATTGATGAATTTGAGACTCAAAACCAACCGCCAACAGCCTCCACAGAACTGGTTTACATAGAACCGAACCGGGCTATGTTCGATTCTGTGTAAACCGAGCATATCCAACCCTTAACCTACTCTAAATCTACCATTTACTCACTAACCTACTTGCTAACATGTATATCTAAGGGTTTATGAGGCTCACTGGAGATTTAAGGCCGAGTCATCGCCGGAAATCCCTTGAGAGTCGTCGGTTTCCTCAAGTCCTTAAACCGGCGGTTTCTGTCCAACAATCACAAGACCCATTTGGGATCAAAACTTCATCAAATTGACCTCAAATTTTTGCCACAGATCACTCTACAAGTCCGCTAGACCTCCACAAATTTGGTCGCAAGACTCCAACGTTTCGAGGTTCCAAGAGGTCAGAATCGCTGCCTACCTCAGATTGTGTCGATTTCCGTCGGCTTCCAGGAGAATGGCTGGTCGGAGCTCTTCGGTGGGTCAATCGATGCGCTTCCACTTCAAGGACGTCGGCAAGAGGCTGAGCTAGGAGGGGATGGTTGGCTCGCCGGCCGAAGGTCGCCGAAAGTGGTCGTCGGTGGCTGCGAACGAAGAGGGTAGAAGCTGGTCGGCTAACGGCAGAAGGAAGAGGAAGAAGAAGAGAGGTTTTCGGTGAAGTTGAAGGTGTATGGCCGGCCAAGAGGAAAGAGAAGAGGGCTATATTCAATCCTCAAAGTCAAAGGTTGAATGGTAGTTGGCAAAAAGTGGACATGACGACTCTTTAGCTAATCCATTGACACATTGCCTAAGTGTCAATCAAGGTGATCCAATGGCCACAATCTCTCCCAATTTTCGGTGGCTCTTGGGGTGGTTGAAAGATCAATATACCCTCCTTCAATTGCATAAGCAAGGCTAAAGCTCTAAGGGGCAAAATGATAATTTTACCCCCGACATCCGAAACGTCGTTTTTCTCACTCCAATAATCTTCGATAAGGCGACAGCCAATCCAAACATGACGTTGGAATTCTTGATTCTCCATTTTCAATTTTCAATTTTCAAGACTCGTTTTTGATTGTTTTCTCTATCAAACGTGAGTCCAGCTGATCCCGACCGACGGACGGCTTTTATAGACGTTACGCGTATCGACCCTGTGATTCATATCATATTTAAGGCTCGTCAATTCATGGCGACTTTAGTTGTCATGTAATTGTGAGGGTCTATCACTAGTTCCTATGGTCTCGATCGTCACTGTCCGATTTAGGAAAATTTTACAAATTATACATTGATTAAGCGGCATCACCCGCGCTCCAATCGTATAACACTAGCAAGGCATTACTTAATCATTCTTAGATCGACCTTTTATAATTTTAAATGTCCCCTCGACAATCCTTATGATCAAAGCATCATTTTCTATTCGAGTTCCCTAGGTCCACGTACCTGATCTCGCGTTAGCCTTTTCCCTTTTGGTCAATCTACTCAAATTGATCAGATTCGAGGGAGATGTGACTGAAACACATCGCTAGATATGTTTCTCATTAATGAATCTGAAAATGACTAGGAAAACAGAATGTCACATCACCACTCACTCTCTCGTCGTTATTTTGGCTTCTGATGTTTTTGTCTCTGACAACCCCGAAATGTCATCTTTTTTAGGGTTTCTGAGATAGAGATAGAGATAGAGAGAGATATTATCCATCTGGGAGCATCTGCCAAAGCGGTGCATTCTCCAGCCGGAGATATCGATCGCTTTTTTCTCTTTCGTCTCTCCGGAGAGAGGGAATATCAAGGAAAGGGAGAAGAAACAACTTGTAACTTGCAATATCTCTCTCTCTATCTCATGCTGGGATGCCACGATCCGACCTCGCATTCTTCCTTTTTATCTTTTTGCTGTCTGCTGCTGGCTGATGAGGAAAGCTCACGTTCTTTTTCTGCAACTCGCGCACGCTTGCGTCTCTAGGAACTTCTAGGGTTCTCCCCTGACGGATCTCTCTTCGTAGTTCGATTATAATCACGTGCATCCTACCGTAAATTTCTATATAAAGAACCGGAACATAAGAAAATTTTAAAAGATTTACGATCGCTAAGTGAAATTTGCTCAAATGTTCGTTCAATGCGAATACATCACCCACCTTCCGTTAATCATCAAGGATATTTAGAAACATCGTGTACCTATTCATTTTTTTATATATAATTAACTGAAGAGAAAAATTCAAATATTGAATTCACTTGATACGAATGAGAACAAGACATTAACCCCCACTTGCTAATCCAACTTCCAAGGCGGTCCACCGACCGACAACTTAAAACGTACTCATTCTCTAACATACATGAGCTTCTACAATCAGTGAGGAAACTTTTTTTTCAAGAGACTAAGAGCCGTCGGACCAAATGAGATTCCCGCCGATTATGAATTCTTTAAGCTTTTGCGTATCGTGGCACTTAGTAATTTGGATTAGAGTTATAAGAAAACGCACGTTATGACAATTGGTTATGAGCAAGCAATCAATCCGCAATGAATCATAGTATGGAGAGTTTGTAACCCACTTTTCGACTTTAGTGGATCGCGGCTTGCGGCTTGATCTAGTATCCCATTCCAATAGACTGCACATAATTTTAGCGAACCTAAACGTTCCAAATTATTTTTTAAAGCAAATTCCAATTAGGAAAAAGCAATTTTTTTTTATTAATCTCAAGTAATTTGCTATAATTGAGAAGGGAATCGAAAGACAAAGTGCACGAAGCTCCATTTATTCTTTACATTAGACTTAATATTCCTATTTCCCAAACGAAAGTAGGATGATAAGGGCTATCACTTCAAGATCTTCAAGTATGTATTTACTTTCTTCTCATTTAGAAGTAACTTCGACAATAGGATGGGACTCGAGACAAAGAGTCAATGCACTATCATGAATCCAAATTTCTTTATTTGAGAAAAATCAATTACAGTCGTTTTCAAGATTCCTCAATAGAATGAGGAGGCGTATCTTCATCCAGCCAGATCAAAATGTTCATCCTAAGGCAAAGTAGACATATATACCCTTGAAAACTAAGGCATCTAGGAAAGACTTTTAGGTCTTTCTTAATTTCCGTGGCTACTACTAATTAAGTGATAATCAATAGGATGAAATTTTTAGCAGCTGATGCATCAAAAGATATGTATAACCAATTTTTTGTGTAAATTTAATTATTTGCCTGCATTTGTTCATCTACGCCTTTCATAATATTTGCTTAAGTGATGCATGAAGACAAAGAAATCGAATGAAATGAGACGTTCTCTACCAAGAAAGCTTATCGACACAATACAAGTTATCCCGATAAGATGAAGGGTATTATTAGGTCGTGAGAGAACATTTCTTATTTCATGTTCATTTGCATAGAACTCATCCCACATCTTTTCATGAATTTAATTAGCCACGTCAATAGAACCGCGTAAATTCGATATGTTTTCTTCGCAATGGGTTCACTTTTGTCTTTGCATTGCCTCAAATTGTACAAATTATACCAAGCACACAATAAGATAACAATTAACATTGAAGGACCACCCACTTTTCTCATAAAAGGCCAAAAGAACAAGAAGGTACAAAATATCCCTTGGCCTGCCAATTGGATGAGCTATCAAGATATTGTGCCCTAAGATTTTAGGGTGGAGTTACTTTTTTGCGGGGCATACATACGGGGTAACTTGATAGACTCAAACAAATACCCATTAAAATAGAGACAAGATTTTATTTTATTCTTATTATTTTTTAGGTGAGAAGAAGAATTCGAAATGGTGACGACGGATGAAAAGTCAAATTGGGAAAGTGAAGTGGCCTTTCGGATTTGGATCGATGTGCCTTTCGATTTGCAAGGCACAAAAAGGTAATCTACAATGTTGGGTACACGCGGGAATAATATCAATCAAAAAAAGTTTAGAAATTTTGGATAAATGATTTTGTAAATAGTTCTCGCTAGATTAAATGTGTTTAATATTCGTTGTCTATTCAAATTTGTGGAATCTTTACCTTAGCTAGTTGAAGTGAATTCCTGTTTAGCCGACTTATCTGATTTAAAACTGTGGTTAATTGTTCCCTATGCCCTACATTATTCTAATTATATAATTAAGAAGGGAATCCAATCTAGAATCTGTTGTCAGTGATAGTGTTTGTGGGAACTTTTAAGGTAAGGACATAGTATAGACATCTAATTAGTCTATTTGAGATGATCAGGCACTGTTAATCCAAAAAAAAATTCTTGTGGTGCCCTTGACTAGTTCCAGGTTTCATGAAATAATTTTTAGTTGGAATTGGCAGCACGAGTATATGAGGACTCCTAAGCGATGTTCAATAACATAAATTGGACATAATGAAGTCGAGTACGCGGCCAATCACTCCGGAAGTTCATTCTAAAGAGAAATATCATATATTTAGCATCTGAAGAGACGTCCCACATAAATATTCATAGGGTGGCGAAGGGCTTAAATCCGAGAACTATATAGTTGTGAGGTATGATAATGATTAGCTTAAGTGCATATGGGTTGAAAAATAGCCGAGATAATTAAGGAATAATTTTACAAAAGCATGAGGACTTAAACTTCAGATTTGTTAGCCCTTGAAGACCACTATATAACATCTTAGTGCTCCCTGCTCAAAAAATCGCATGTAGATGACGAAATGAAGAGTCGGCTTCTTAACGAAAAAATAATGAATAATTGAAGACAAGTCTTTTTAGCTACTACTAGACTCGCACGACGTTCGAACAAGTGTTTTGGCCACATGAACTCGGAAATATTAAGCTGAAAGATGGAGGCAAGATTAGTTATGCAAGCTCCTTTTGGCATAAAAGTAGGCCTTCGAAAAGCTTTCCATCAAACTTCATTTAAACTATTCCAAAACTTTCGAAAATGGTTAAATAAACTAGTAATTAGAATTTAATAGGCCAACACATTAGTCCCAAAGTTTGACCATGATCATATGCGAGTTCAAATCCAAGGCAGTTAACAATCACAAAGATGAGTTGCACCTCTTTAAGTTAAGGCAAAGCCACACATTTCAACTTTCCATAGTCACGCACTAGGCAGAATCCTGTTCTTTTTTTTCGGGGGGGGGGGGGGGGGGGGGGGGGGGGAAGAGGCTTGGGACAAAGATGGAGGGCACAGATTTATGTCATCCGGTTGGTTTCCCTGTCCTAAAGAGGCAGTTGTTTTCTACCCTATTTCTCTTCTCGAACACAGAATGAGAATCTTGAGAGAGAGAGAGAGAGAGAGAGAGAGAGAGAGAGAGAGAGAGAGAGAGAGAGAGAGAGAGAAGGAGGGAGGTCCCCAAGTGGATAAACCCTAGTTTCATTCTCCAGCTCAGCGGATGCCTCCAAGATAAATACGCTCAGGAAAATTCCCATGGTTGAAAAGAACTTGTCTCAACAATGAGCCAAAATGGAAAAAATAAAAGATAAAGTAAATGAGAGTGATGAATACTTTTTGGTATTCATGGATTGATTAGAAAAAAGTTCCAAGTCATAAACCCTAGCTATTGCTCAGAAGAAAATGAGGGAGATGGGTTTAATTGCTCAAGGAGGGAAGAAATACTCGGCCTAAAAATAAAAATTGCCCGTAAAGTTGAGGAAGCTCAAGCAAATATCAAAAGCCATGAAAATAAGAAAATAAAGGATATAGTGGATATAATGTGAAGCCGTACAAAGGACGCTCGCGATGATCAAGTGTTCCGTGAGAATCCTTGTGGAAAATAGCCAAATATCCAAAGGAAAATTCTCTCTCTCTCTCTCTCATGCAAACCCAAAACCATCTATATAAGCATGTCCCTCATGAACCTTCAAGCACTCCACACAACACAGGTTACCTTAATATCACATTCCAACCTTCAAGAGCTCATTTGCTCGCTCTTTCCCTCTCTCTCTCTCTCTCTCTCTCTCTCTCTCTCTCCCCTTCTTCAAGCTTTTTAGCCACTCCCTGGAATTTACCCTAGTCAACGTACTCGGAGTTCCCAACATCTCTAAGCTTCTTTCTCGATGGAGGATCTGGTAGCTAGGATGATCTCGGAGAAGCCAGTGGTGATCTTCAGCAAGAGCTCGTGCTGCATGTGCCACACCGTCAAGATGCTCCTCTGCGACTTCGGGGCCAACCCGACGGTCCACGAGCTAGATGAGATCCCGAGAGGCAGGGAGCTCGAGCAGGCCCTCGTGAAACGCGGGTGCAGCCCGGTGGTCCCCGCCGTGTTCATCGGCGGCCAGCTTGTCGGAGGTACAAATGAGGTGATGAGCCTCCATCTGAATAGGTCCTTGATCCCCATGCTCAAAAGCGCCGGAGCAATATGGGTTTAAAGGATTTCATCAACAGCCTCATCCGGCCAATTTAGAAATGAAGAATAAACAAACAAATGTGTCTTTTTGGTACACATGACTTTTGGAAATATAGGTGTATTAGTCGGATGTGTTGGCATTGGTACGCAGAGAGAGCTTACCATAGTTAATGTTAGACAAAATCCCAGCTTATATGGGGTTTGTGTCATTTTGTTGTGACTCCTGCTTTTGAACTGAGTAATAAAAATGACGCAGTTTTGCTATATATGTCACATCTTTTATATGAGTATTGTTCCAAAAGGATTCATTTCCTTTTGGATCCATCTCCATTGATATAGATAGGCAGTCAAGTTTTCAAACTATAACTATCCACTTCAATGGTGAAAACAGATTTCAAGGAGAAAATTACCCAACCAGTCCTAAAATTATTGTACCTGTTTTAATTTATTCCTAAACTTTTCAATTTTTTCAATTTGATCCCAAAATTTTCCGTGAAATACCAATGTAGTCCTTCTAATCATTTTTCACTAAAAATCATTGATGAGGCAATCCAGTCATCACCGGCTATCTTTCGTGGCACACCGCTACGTCAGGGATTTCTAGAGAAAATTGATCGGAATGACTACATTTAGATTTTGCACAAAAGTCTGAGACTAAATTGGTAAAATTAAAATGTTTGGGATTGAATTGATAGTTGCATAATAAATTTAAGACCGATGGGGTAATTTCCCTATTTTCACATGCAATGAACCATGTAAAACGTTGATAATTGGAAAACTAGCTATACTAATAGTTTGGAGATAAATACCAAAAAAATCTTAAAAACCTATTGTGCGAATGCAAATTCAATCATAAAGTTCTTAATGAATTCTCAATATAGTTCTTTCGGCCAATTTTGGCTCCAAAATCGCAGATGTGGCGAGCCAATCAATGTTGCCTATCCTATCGTGGCATGGTCAACACCGGCCTGACATGACGTAGACAATTCTTATAAAAAAATTTCAAAATTTTCTATATTTCCATTTGCCTAGATATGGAGAGGGAAACCCTCGATGGATCGGAAGGCGACCCTCACATGTGGCCAACGACCTCCATCGGCCATCGCTAAGGCCTCAACAACCTACAAATGTAAATACAAAAAAAGAAAAACAAGGAAAGAAAAGACAAGCAAAGGAAATTAGAAATTTTTTTAAGAAATTACATATATTGTCAACTTCGGTGCCGACCGTCCTGCACCGTGGACATAAGTCGTTCTTCAAAAATTTTATGACTAAATTGGCAAAATAAAAAAAAATTATGAGGTAATTTTCTCTAAATTTTTTATTATTATCTAATATACTTCCACATTATTCAATATAGAAGGTCCTATTAATTCAGGTGAACTGTTATTGATCCTTTGAAAAGGGCTTAACAACTTTTTATTGTATGAGTAAGAATTTGTAGCGTCGCAAATGATCAGTCTAAACCATAAATTTGAAACCCAGATAGTTGAATGAGTGATCTAAGACGTAGAACGATGATTTTGCATTTCATGCCATTCCAAACGTTGCAATTAAGAGGATGTTGGATTGATAGTGGTAGAAGTAAGCGTAAGATTTTCCATACTTTTTCATGCAAGCATAAAAGCCCAAGCAATTCAAACAATTACGGGCAATAAATAAGTAATATATTCGTAGAGAAACTATGATAATCATTTATAAAGATTCATTCTGGCGTGCCTACATCCTAAATTCAAGTTAAGAGCACTACAGGTGTCAAAATTTATGTACATCGCTTACTTTAATGCCAAAACATTCAAAACGATCACAGTTTAGTGGCAATTTTTTTGAAAAATAATTACTTCATTGCTAAAGCTTTCAAAACAATCATTTTTTTTGTCTAACAAAACGATCATTTAAGTGTCAATTTTAAAAAAAAAAATATTCACGTCAGTTTCAATCTCGACAAGCCACTTCAGTTCAAATCAGAGTTGGCATTGAAGTGGGCGTTTTTCAAAAAGAAAATGGCACTTAAGTGAATGTTTTGAAATTTTTGGCACTAAGATGAGCATCAATACACACGTTTTGACACTCGTTGTGTATTTTAGCCTCCTAAATTCCCAAATGGATAACGTAACAAGGCTACAGAAGTTGTTTCCTTTGTGAAAAATATACTACGGATGCTAATTCAGCTCTAATTTTTTTTTTTGTCGGTTCAATTCTTCTAACATAATCCTTTCAATTTATTTTCGCCAGAATTCGTTGCCATAACTATACAAATCTTATTAGATTGGCGTAATTTGCATGTATCCAGAAAGACTAGTCAACCTGGGAAGTTCAAGCACTCGTGTTATCCAAATAATAAGTTTATATTTTCTGGATGTTAATAATGTTAAGTACAATGATGAAATAGATGGGGGTGTCCTAATCACGTACTTAGCATTACAAGACCACGAGAGATGGGGAATCCCCGGTTAGAGATTATATGATTTGATTTTCAAATTAACAGCTGACGTCAAAATTAATATTGCACAACTTTAAAGTTTTGAACTTTATAAAAAAAAAAGCAATTAATTTCTCCCAATGCAAGGAAAGTTCTCTCTGATTATACCATATTACAGTTTAAGAGCTCGATCATAATGTTATACTTTAATATGATCAAACTTGAGGATTTTAATACATGCAATTGATCATGGATTTTAAACTTTATTAACGGTGGTTAGAAGTTATCTAGGTTTATTAAGTAATCAATGTATACAAAATGGAGAACGTGACGTGAAGCTTTAAGTCTAGAATAGATAACTGTGGAGTGGACATACCAAAACTTCGAGGCCGTCGGCATCGGAATTCAATTGAATTAATCAAATTGAAATAGCATAAAATAACTATCTTTGGAATTATCATTTTGAATAAAGTTACAATCAGAGCCAGAGCATCGCCTGCTAAAACTAAAGTCAGGCTGTCGCAAGCAAAAAAGACTCGGCCACCACAGGAAGGCTCAAATGGATACACAATTATTTTGCATGGCACGTGGACGTCCACCAAATTCAGAGGCGCACAGAAAGCCGTGCTACTGCTTCACTATATTTGGAAAACCTGCTTATGGGCAACACCATATTCGCATATTGAAGGAAAACGGCCGGCTTTTCTGACCATCTGTACCATCTGTCACGACGCTACTCATGATTATCCAACCAAAAAGCAGATGAATCTCCAATTTCTGGCTCCAAAAGGATCAGAAACGCCCTGTTTCAAGAGTCAGATGATCTAACCTTCACAAAGCTGTCCTTCCACGTATGAAGCATGACCTTGGTCAGGCTAGCAGCTCTGTCTCCTCGACATCTGCATCCGCATCCTCAATATCATTGTCTTCGTCTTCGTCAGGCGCATCTGGATCCACTCCCTAAAAGAAACCAACACCCAGTCAATGCCCCACATCACAGGAATGGTCTGGTCTCTCGACTAAGGTGAGAATAAGTGAATGATTTTCCATCACCAAACTGCACAAGAGCTAAAGCCGCACCTTCATCTGTTTCTCCAAGCGGTCCAATCCTTTTTTGGCAGCTTCATTCTGCGAGTTGATCCTGAATCGTAATGAGAAGAGAGAGCATGAATATAATTAAGACATGAACTTGATCTTTCTTTATATTTTTTTCTCCCCAAACATTATTGGTTCCCCTTCTGCAAGGATCTAGTAGCACCACGGTGAAAGCCAGGATCGAAGAAATTTCAAGAATTGAATCAAGCATAGCATGCCAATTACAACCTTAGTGCATCCTGATAATGGATCAACGCATCCTGCAGCATATTAGTTGCAGAGAAAACCTGGGCCAACTTGACATGAAGAGAGTCATCTGCCCAGTCCTTCAGATATCTCTCAAGAAGAGAGACGGCATCTCCATTTCGTCCCTCAATGACATGCAGTTCAGCCAAAGCTAATGCAGCTCCAAGGAAACCAGGTTCGAGACGAAGAGCTGACTCATAGAACTTTTTTGCCTATCACCATTCCAGGATATTTAGAGACTTCTTCAACTTAGTTAAAAGAAAAGGAGATTCTAGAACAATCTGGGAAAAGCTTATATACCTTCTCCCTACCACCAGGATTACTAGCATGGACATCTCCAACCAATTTTAGAGCCCTTGCAGATTGAGGCATTGCTTTCATTGCTTCCCTGGCCGTAAAAAGGGCTTCTTTAACTTTTGAGCATGCCAAATAAGAGCGAACTAAACCTGCAATGATGATAAGCTTCCAACCACTCAGACGATAAGAATTAGACATGCACACCGCTGTACAACAAATTTTAAGTTGTTTCCCACACTCACCTTGATATGAACGAAGATCAGGTCTCAACTCTCGAGCTCCTCTGAAGGCAATTATAGCTGCTTCAGGCCTAACCATCGACAAATACAGGTTTCCCTGAAAGCACACGAGAAATACTTCCGATGATTATATTTAACATTGACCTATCAAGGTTATACCAGAAGCATCAATATACCCCTACACCAAACTACTGTCTACCTTCATTATATGGCCAGGTATGTGTCTCTCATCGATTTGAATGCTCTGACCATGATAAGAAGAGATTGTGAGGTACCATAAAAGGAGACAACTAAACCAAAGCCAAAGGTAACCAAAACTACCTTCTCGGCATGAGACAAAGCTACTTGGTCATCTTTCCTTTCCCACATCACAGATAAAGCAACAAGGACTTCTGGCCTCGTTGGATCAATATTCAATAAATCATGCACCAGCTTGCCAAGCTTTGAGTAATCAGATTTCATTCTGAGAAGCATCGCATACTCATCCATGTACGTTAGGATGTACGGATCAACTGACCTAGCCTGTCAATACATAGACCATGTTCATGCCATCAAATAAAGCATGATCTTTTGTCAATATGACCCCCAAAAATCCTCTTTACTAACCTTTTCAAAATTCATTATAGCCTCGTCATTTTTCCCAATAATAGCTTCAACCTTCACAGATTTGTTCATATGGAAACAAAAATTAATCAGTACGCACTCACTTATCAACTACCTGGGCATATATAATGTCACATGAAACTAAAGAAACAGAAATTCAAGCAAGCAAGTAATTTGAGGATAGATCTGAACTTGCAAAAACATGCACATATAGATACGCCGAGGTGGTGCATACCAATAAAGGAATTTGCAACTGACAGACTAAGAACCAAATCAAATTGTCTTTGGGTGGAGAATCCATAGATGAGATAATCTGTACATTGCTTATTACTGATTAACTGGTTCCTTGATTTCGCAAAGGCTATAGATGCAAAGCCCACATGCTAAACTTAGAATCATTACATATCTTTCTAACCTTTGCCATTTCAAGTAATATATGTACATTGTTTGGAAATTGTTGCAAAAGCTCCGCATATAGCTCCAAACCACCTGCCGAAAGACAAAAAGTAGTCTCTGAAGTTAAACATCGTGCCTTCAGTTACTAACGCACTCCAACAAATTACACTAACAATATATGCATAGTCATCCATCATAGCAGTGCATGTATTATTGTAATGCACCTAGAAAAGGTAAGATTTAGGTGCATCTGAACAAAAATAGCCAACTGATATAAAACAATTAATAAGTTAGTATTTTAGTGTTAATATCTTCCTTTCTCTTTTTGAAACTGACCTAAGGATATATGGCACTTCAAAAAATGAAAAGAATCAAGGATGTTGCATCTGCAACATGACAACAGCAATTGGTGAAGAATATACTCTCAGCATTCCAAATGTCTTTCGAGCTTTCACAAAACACACCAGAGGATGCAGTTTCTAGCAATTTCGAGGCAAAAGCACCAGTGAAGATCACTAATCTTTTCCATAGCATTGAAACCCACAAAGATAGCAATGAATTATGAATGGTGATGCCTTCTCAAAAACCTTTCTAGGATTAGTCTTTCCATTTCTAGCACATAATTTTTATTTATTTTTTTGGGTAAAGAGCACATAAAAATAGATTGGCGTACGGTTTGTCTTAGGACGGAGTGGATAAAGTCTATTAGTATTATGAAGGGATAGTGTATAGATAGATAGATATATATTTATTTATTTATTTTTACACATTTATCTCTTTTCCCTCGCTTGATTCTGCTTTTATTTTTATGATTCTTTGGAGTTCATCGACCGCCGACCCCAACTAGTTTGGAATAAATGTGTTATTGATGTTGATATTGAAAGAGCACATAAAAAAAATTGATCCTTAGAAAATGTACAAAGGTAGACGCATTAGTTTACCTTTGTAGTCATTTGAAGCAATACAACACTGCGCCTCCACATAATGCTGTAAAGAGACACAGACATCAATAGTCATCTCTCTTTGTTGCTAAATCTCCGGTACAACAAGCACTATTGTCATTATGAGACATGTGAAGAATGTTTCTCAAAGCTTGGAAATCCCACAACTAGATGCTATCCCATAGCTTCTAATAAGAAAAGCATGGGTTGTAACTGTAGGCAGACTTGTCTATTAATCAGCACACAGATTTCTAACAATTGCAAGGCATCTGAAGTATATAACTAATTAAAGGAAGATCTATACAGGAGAGTAGGATAACTAACCATCAATGAAAGATGAGCAAAAGCAGGTAACCTATATATAAACTCTCTCATTTTCGGTAATGGTTTTGAACCTCCCATGTGTCCTTTTCCCCACGGCAACCCACTAAGCCATTTGCCCAATGGCTAACTAGTTTACCAAATTTCTTCTATAAGAAACAACTTATTGGCTTATGACAAGATGAAGTCACCTCTAATTCTTTACCCCCCAAAAAAAAAAAAATTCACCTCTCATTTATCTCAAACTTACTTGCAGCCACCGTGTTGAATCGAGATGATCATATGAACCCCTGTTGCCTCTATTTGAAGTCTGAAGTTGTGTGGACAAAAGAAGAAGGCTTAGGATTTAGTGAATAAAATCTCCACTTATTTTAAACAAATAATCAGCAAAAGGGAAAAGACTCGGAGCAACAAATTACAATGCAATCAGTTTGCAAAACCAATAACAGGATACCCTAGCAACTAAACTAATGCTTACTAATTGCTGAAGAGATCTGTCACTAATGGCCTATTGATTTGGATTCTTTCCCAACTAACATAACGTTTTCCTAAAGGGAAAGCAGGAGCAAATTTAGTTTCTAAGAGATCTGTCTCTGCTCACACAGTAATGCACTTCTTATGCTTTACAATCCAAATAGAGATGAGAAGATGGATAGTGATTATAGTTAGATGGACAAATAT
This sequence comes from Rhodomyrtus tomentosa, assembly GCA_028455895.1. Taxonomy (NCBI): domain Eukaryota; kingdom Viridiplantae; phylum Streptophyta; class Magnoliopsida; order Myrtales; family Myrtaceae; genus Rhodomyrtus; species Rhodomyrtus tomentosa. The sequence goes on along the minus strand of JAPCWY010000003.1, from coordinate 36,390,388 downwards.
GCATGGGACCAGAAGCCGAGTCACTTTTTCCTGTGAGTGAATTCTTATGGATGCAGGCGACGATTCAGACATGTTGAAAGCGAGACCACATAAGTATAAAGAGCATATAAAATCCAACCAAAAGCTTAAGCTTATAGGCGGAGGCAAACTACATGAATATAAAGAGCATATAAGGCCCGTTATTACACGATGTGGGATAATAACTTCAACACCCCCTCTCACATGCAAGCCGGGTCACGAGCGACACGTAGAATTTGACTAACGGAGGGTGAACACACACATTTGCAGAAGGGATAATACTAACTCTGATACCATGTTGAGAGAAAAAACTTAACTGAATGCTTGGTTAGGTCAATGTGACCCCAAGCTATCTATTTATAATAAAGCCAAAAGGCCAAAAATTACAACATTGCCCTTATTGCTGCTATTCATAAACTAATAAGGAAAATAGACAAATAAGAAAGCATCGGCCAAATACTCTCACCAAGACAGGGTCAAGAAACTTGCACAATCTATGAAGTGACAAACAACTGAAACTTTCCCTTATATCATATACCTGAGGAATCAAAGAGATAATATTCTTAGGAGTAACTCCCAGCTCAGCCAAAGCTATAATAGCCTCCATAACGTAAAAGCAGTTTCTGTAATGTGAAAAAAAAGAGAACAAACATGAATTTAAGCTCAAAGCCTTTAACAGTAAACTCTTACTGTGATTAAATTCTGCAATAAGCTACTTGGCTACTTTAGCAAATAGTCATACTTTACATTGACAACATAATACTAAAAAAAGTGACAATATGCATAGAGTACAACAGTTTGCAATAGAATTGTTTTTTGTATGTTTATTCCAAATTCTATGAGGAGACACTCCAGCTGATCATATCTCCCGAAACCTGCCAGCCATGATGATATTCAAGGCCATGGGGTGCGAGAATCGCTCCACTCTTGTGTTAGACTCGTTTTTATAAGTAAAAAATCGTTTTAGGGTATTGAAATTGCTCAACAATGGTACACTGGTTAATGTGCTTGCTGTGGTTTTAATTTTTTAAATTCAGGCATAAGCTTTGGCCAGTGATCTAACTTTTATTTGCTGATGATTGAGTATGGGTTATATAGGATGAAGTGTTTTATAAGATGAAGATGATTTAATGCGCACATCAAGGACAAAACAAGACAAACTTACACAGCTAGGACGCGACATATGATGGAATTCAAAAACACAGATTCCAACATACGTGGAAGTTTAGTGTCGGAACAAACCTACCTCAAGCACTCTCTATAACAAGCAATAGCAGCACGACTGTGCCGTGAGTTCCTATAGAGCTTTCCCATGAGTAAATTCATTTGCAAAGTTCTCGCTTTGCTTGGAATCCCTTCCAACTGTTATAGCAGTGACAAAAGTTAAGCACATGATACAAAGAGAAAGAATGATCAAAAGCCCCAATTAGGAAAGGGAAACTTTACCAAAAAAGCCAACTGTTTCTAAAATTCGTTACCCCTCCTATGCTAACACACCATAAATAATGTATTTGCCACAACTAGTAATAGCAGAGAGGATTGAAAGGAATAAAGAAGAACCTCAAGAAGGGCGGCTTTATTCTCATTCAGCAAAGAGTGACAAGATGCAATCTTGAATTTCACCTATCATGGAAATATATAATAAATAAACAAAAAAGGCAACAAGCGAAATATAAAAAATGTAATTCCTTAAATAAACCAGGAAACAACATAAAAAGATTATTTTAAAGGAAACTGAGTTTGCAACAAAGTGAATTGATCAAACCTCATTTTCGTTAACTGCAGGTACATTGAAAGAATTCGGAGAAGACGATCTATTCGACGTGGACAACGAGCCTCTGGAACTCGCTGAAGTTTGTTTCGGAATAATCCTATGAAACTGCAGGGCTTGTTTGTACATATGCTGCCAAAGACACATTTCAGAGAATTAATCAAAACGGCCAAACAACCCCACAAAGTATAGGGAATATAGCATTCATTTGAAACCAATTACAGATGCCACTACAAGAACCATGACCACCTAACACCAATTCAATGCCATAACATGTACACAGCACAACCTGGAAGGGGCTCAATACAGAGAGCACAAACATTCAATCCACAGCAATATGCACAGAATGCAGCAGCAATTGTTCTCCAATACTAGTAAATGCGAAAAAAATGGTTATGCGAATCTAGACACAGATTCCAATAAACACAAAACCAACCCAAAATCACATAGAACCACCAAGTTCCAACCCAATGATTCCGAGACCCAACTAGCGCAAATACGCGAAGGAGCACTCACGATCGCTCGCCGATACTCTTTGTCGCGAAGCAAGGCATCGCCAAGCACCACCTGCAGCGGAAAAGGAGGCAAAACACTCATTCCGCATTCAAATAAAACCCTATTGAGGACAAAAAAACAAGAACCCACTAAAATGTGTCTCGAAGAAATAAGAAAAAGAGGCAAAATTTAAGAGCCAAGTCACCAGGTTCTCGGCTTTGACGTGGGGGTTCGTTTCGGCATTGGCGGAGGACGAAGAGACCAGGAACGAGCCCTGATACGAGGGATCACCGAGCTTGGCGTTAGGCAAGGGACGAGTTACAATCGAAGCAGAGAGCGAGAGAGAGAGAGAGAGATTTTACGAGGAATTGAGCGGAGGTGGAGAGACCATGGTCGAGGAGAGTGGAGATTAGATCTTTGGGGACGTCCATTTGCGAGTGACGTTGATTCGAACTCGTTCCTTCACTGTCGGTGAATTGAGTGACTAGCGAGGCGCTCACCAAAAGAACCGCTTAGTTCAAACCCGCTTGATTTCGAACCCAAAAAAAAAAAATAATAATAACTTTGGGAAAATTTCAAATTGGCCCCTGAAGTAGGGCCGGTATTTGACCCAAAAAAACAAAATAGTAGGGCCGGTGTTAGCAAAAGAGTCGTAAAAAATTTTCTGAACTTTTTAAATCAATCCCAAACTTTTAAAGCTTACATGTTCAATCCTAAATCTTTTCACTTTTTTTTTATCAATTCAATCCTTTTTGCCCTGCTAATGACACAAGCCGAGAGCTTCATGACCCTTAAACAAAAATAAGGGTGTCGTGGAGTACTTCTATACTTGAAAACCTTGAAGCGGTGTTTGTTGATGTTAAAACATAATTCATAAGCAATGCAGAGGAAGTGAGCAACTAGGTCAGGGTAGTGTTAGATTGGTTTGTACTAGGAGTTCTAGGATTAGATAGAATACATTCCTTCTGGACCTCTAAAAGAGGGTTTGGCCTCCCATGTTACTCATTTTCGATCAATCTTTTTTAGTTTATCTTTTGAAATTTTATAAAAAATTCATAAAAAGTTAAAAAAAAATTTACAAAATCAACTTTGGTAGCCTTGGCTAAGCCCAAAGAAACATTTTTGACCAAAAATAATTTTTCATATTTTTTTTCATTTTTTGATATTTTTGGAAAATAAGAAAATACATGAAAAATAAAAAAATAGCATTTGAAGTCACAAAAATATGAAAAAAATGATCAATATTTTTATTTTTATTTTCTTGTCTTATTGACCTTATAAAAAGTCAAAATTCAAGCTTAATTTAATGTGTTCCTTTGTTACACATATGGTTGATTTTGGTAAAAACATGTCAATTGAGTCTTTTAATTTGTAATTTTTGAAATTTTGAGTCTTGTCATTCAATATGATTGTACTTCATTGCAAATTAGTCCAATTATTTGCGCAAATTACTCAATTGCATGAATTTGACAAAATTACATACTTAATTACAGTTTTGTCCTTGAATTTGAGCATAATTGAAATTACTTTTAATTCAAGTACCTCCATCATAAATTAGAACTGCTACCCAATGTTTTTCACCATCCTGAATCGAATGGCGTGAATGATTCGGTCCAATTTGACCTTTTAAGCCCTCAATTTTATAATTTTCTTAATTGCAATTAAGGACAAATTTGGCGGTTTCATAAAAATTGGCAAGAAATTTTGAGCAAAACCACATTTTCAGATAATATTTATGTCCTAAGTTTGATTTTGAGATTTAATTTGTAAAAACTCCCCATAAATTAGGATTAATTTTGGGACAAATCAAGTCAGACCAGCTCTGACTGGTCGAACCAATCTGAATAGTGCCGTCTCCTTCTTCTCGCTTGCGCCATTTTTGCAAGTTTGAAAGATGAATTTCAACGGCAAAATCGGAGGAGCAGTCGACATAATTGATCAAGCAAAGGGAGGCGTTTTGATCCTTGGGTTGAGACTTGTCGATCAGGACTAACCTCAGGCCAACCGCCCACCGAATGAGCTTCGGCGAAGCCAGTCAACATCTTAGCCCAAAAAAGTCAACATTTTGCAAAAGCAAGTCAGATTGGTTTGCATTATGCTCGACGGAGGCTTTGATGGATTTGAACGGATCCCCAACTAGTTCCGTCACCGTCGACGAGCCAATTGGCACATGGGAGGCACATAAGAGGGCTAAGTCGGTGTTCGCTGATTGGGCGGCAAATCGAAATTTGGATATATAGTCTTGAACGGCTTTCTAGAAGGGAGAAGGTTCTCAATCTGTTTGGAGGGATAATAGACTGGAGAGAGAGAGAGAGAGAGAGAGAGAGAGAGAGAGAGAGAGAGAGAGAGAGAGAGAGAGAGAGAGAGAGAGAGAGAGAGAGAGAGAGAGAGAGAGAGAGAGAGAGCTCTCCGGCCCCCGTCATTGAGAGTTTGAGCTTGAACTATTAGTAGTCGGTGGCGACGATTCAAGCTGAATCGAGCTACCATTCCACTTGGAGAAGTTTACTCAAGCTTCGCAGAGGCAATCACACCTCTTCAATTCGTCCAATATCGCTGGAAAATGTAATTCTCTTCTTCGAGCTCTATACTGTGCATTAATGGAGGACTTCGCTTCCGACCTTGTTTCTTGCTATTATAGTAAGCATTTCGTTCTCTAATCTATTCTAAACTCTATCGTACCCTTTTTTGCGTCGATTTTGCATAATATCTCGTGTTTGAGCCACGAAACTCCTCTCGCCATTACCAACTCTGCCGAACCTTCCCTAACTCAAGCTAGCCTAAACCAAGTCAATCGAATAGGTAGGTAAGACTTTTGAACTCCAATTGAGTGTGTTCTATGAAGTAATTGGCTTGACATGCTCTGAATTGTGTGATCAAATCGCCGTGCTTATATAATGTGTAAGCTTCATTGTTCTTGATCCTGTCTGCGAAATTGTATGATTCTACGATATGTTGTAGGTGAGGTGTAGACGAGTCGATTGGTCAAAGAGTCAAAGGGCTGATGTGTTGTTTTGTGATAGGTCCACATGTGTGCCTAGTCCGCCGAGTTGTTGGAATCGGATGTTAGTTTGTTAGGCAATCCGACGGTCTAGGTTTAGCCACATATTGGCCTGGCGATCATCAATTCAGTTTCAAATTTTCTAATTAATAAAAAAAACCAATTTTTATAAATAAAAAATAAATAAGCAGATCGGATGGTCAAGGGTTAGCCGTGCCGTTCGATCGTGACCATAGATCCAGATAATCAGATCTAAATAATTGGCTTTTGATCTAGGCTGTAGGTTTTAATCAATCGATCTAATAGCCATGGAATAGCCATGTGGTTTAATAGGAACCGTCGGATTAAACCCAAATAAAAGAAAAATACAAAACATGGGACGGTGTCGTTTTGGGGCTAGCCTATGCGCGGGTCTAGGTCTAGGTCTAGGCCGGGTTCCGGTTTGCATGGGTCAAGTCGACCCGGCCTGAATAATATTTTTTTTAAATAGAAAGTCCAAAAATGATTTTTAAAATAAAAAAATCATAAAAATCTTGAAAAATTCTAAAAAATATTAGAAAATCCAAAAAAAATTAGGATAATTTGTAGAAAATTCCTAAACACTCCTGAAATTTTTTAAAATTGAGGAATGATCACAGATAACTAGTCAATCCTACTTTTGTGATTTCTCCTTCGTTTTTTTTTTCGAAATTGACAATTTTACCCTTTATGGGTAAATCGACTCTGCTTTGCATATGAGATTGGTCGAAAATGCCTAAATTGGGATTATGGTCAGTTAGGTGGCTAATTCTTCTACTTGGATTTTCAAATCTCATCTTTTTCAAAATGACGATTTTACCCCTCAAAGGGTAAATTATCTTTCATATTCCAATGATTGTGAAAATTGCTCAAAATTAGGATTTGGGTTCTGATGGTTAACCAATTCTTCTGTTTGAGATTTTCACTTCTCGTCATCTTTTGAAATGACGATTTTACCCCTCAAAGAGTAAATAATTTTCAAAATTCAAGAAAATTTTGAAAATTGCCGAAAAATGGGAAATGAATCAATTCGATGATCAATCCTATTTTCAACCCCTATTAACTCCGAATTTCTTTTGAAATGATAATTTTGCTCTTTTGGACACATTGTCCCCAAATTTTTTCAGAATTATGATTTTGCGCCTCATGAGAAAATCATGTCTAAATCACTCTTGAGCCATGATTGACAATTCTCTAAGCCAATAAGGCCTTACTAGGGATGCCATGTTGTATTCATGTGATTTATCCGCAATGTTTTGGATTTTTGATTGACGCACTTTCTTTTACTAATTGTGAGCGTTAGGGTAGTCACTCCTATCTGCATGAATTCCTAAATTTAGGATTCGTACCTCACTCATCTGCATGAAATCTTAGGGTTAAATAATTTATTCAACTTAGGTACCGAAAGGGCGTCGACTTTAATAGTTGGCGTAACTGAGTCATCGATCCCATTTCTCTAATTCTCGTAGAATCGAATAGAAGCTCTTAGCTATTCGATAGAATTTCCAATCGTACCCTCCATGAAACGATTGGCGGCGACTTCTTGGCGACGACTTCTTGGCATGTACACGCATCACATGTTACTAGACCACACTGAAGATTGACCACGTATACCTCCATTTCGACTTGGGTAATGGGCCTTGGGAGAGGCCCGCGCTCGACCAGATAAGACAGTCCATTAACCCTCGATAGCAAAAAAAATCAAGGGTCGCGACAAACTTGTGACTTATTTCAAATCAGAATCTCTGGTTAGAAATTTTAGAGGACTTGAGCCGATTAAAATGTTGGTTGATTTATCTAACCCAATTTTATGCAAATGCTCTCGAAGGTGAAGTACGTACCCTAACCATTGTGTTAGATATTTTTGCAGATTGAAGAAATAAGGGGGGAGTGTTTGCTGACATCTTTCTTGCAGGTCGGAGTTGAGATTGTATGTTTATCTTTATGCACTTATTAAAGCGGTGTTTGATACAAATTGATGTGCATGACCTTGCATTATGATGGTCACGACACATCTCACGCACTGACGGTCAAACCTCGATTGTAACCACCTAGAGGTTACCTTAAATAGGGAAAGGGTACGAAAGGACTCGTGTTTGATGGCACTTGAGACTTTCGTATTCATTCCTACTCACAATCCAAATTAGTGATATATAGCCCTGTTAAGTGGGTACTCCTAGAGATGAATCTGCCATATTAGGATTGTGGGAGCTTGAGCCATAGGTTCCTTACTTGGTTTTCAATTTGTAGAGTATACTTCTCACTTGTCCCATGTGCATGTCTCTAGACGATTGGTATACCCAAAACCACTCATTATTACAAGGGAACGTCCAACATTCCCTAGGTTTTGGGGTTGGTAAGGCATTTACTACTTAATGTATTTTCTTATGTCTGTTCTATAATATGTTTACATGTTACATATCATTTGCATCTACATGCATGAAATGCATTCTGAAATCATTCAAGTGACTAATTAACATAACAATTATAGGGATAGGATGTCGCTATTTCCTAAGTGTTCGTCTGAGTTGGTGACCTTTGAGTACCTAAGAAAAGTAACTCATCCTAGGCCGAATACAAGGTTACACTTTACAAGGTTTGTGCATGGCGCCGCGAGTTGACTGGACGCAAGTTGGGGCACGTTGAAGATTGTTAGACCCGCTACTACGTTGACAACATTAGATTCAAGGACAATCTGATGAAATGTTCACGGATTATATGGATATGAAAAGGCAATACCGCAACCACCTAGCTAGGGAAGCGTACGCTCGCGGAAAGGTTAAGCACTAAGCTAAGACAAATAGACCAATATTGACTCTTTGGGGAAAGAAGAGGCGCCTTGCCGTTAAGATCAGACCAAAACGCATCATCCTAAAAAACATTAAGCTTGAGGAGACTGAGAAATCCCCCGAAGTAATCATACATTGGACCAAAGAATGGCCAAAAGAGTTAAGCCATCTTCAGCAACCTCTTAAAGATTACCTTTTTGAAAAGGTCCATACGGAGAACCCCTCGAAGGAAAAGATTCTGGAGGACGTTCAGCTAGAGAGAAAATCCTGATCACGGAGCCTTATCCCGAAGAGAAACGAGATGGGGACACTATTGAAGAGGAGCCTCTAGTTGATTATTCTTCTGAAAGGAATTAGATCATAGGAATATTAAGATTTAGATCCAACATTTCATTGGTCTTTTACGTCTTTCTTGTTTGAAGAATAAGACCAATAGATACCTTTCTTTGAGGTTTCTATTTGATGATTCATCCTTCCTTTATGGATTCTCGTACATACTGATCCATTTCATTGCATTTATTTAGTCAACTTGATGTTTTATTCAGTAGAATGTGACATTGTTATCTTCTTTAATCGCGGCAATGACCTCGATCAATGGCATACTTCACTTACTTGAAATTTAAATTAGACCTCCTATTGGGTCTTTAGACCAAATGGAAAGTCTAATTTACATTTCACTAATTAAAATATATAATTGAATCGGTTCATGCATATTTCATGGCATTCACATACGCGCATTTTAGAGTAACTTATGGCGATTGATTTTTCAAAACCACCTACATATTATAGACTTGATGAGGAAAGACGACATCCAAGTATTGAAAATTCCTCGAGATGAACTCCAAGCCTGGTAGGATAGCATGGGCAAGGCTAGTCAGATGTATGCTAGATTGCGATTAGGTTATCTGTTGGACTTGCTAAAGATTGAGTGCTTGTTGCAACCCTTTATTTTTTTCGTGAAAAACGGGCTAATGGATTACCGATCGAGCCCCCACTCTAAAATGTGAATCACGGGTCTTAATCAGCGCGGGCCCTCCCAGGTCCATACTAAATTGGGACGGGAGTAAAATTTATGGGGTTTTTTGACGATAAGAGTCGATCGGGTTTGACCTTGGTATGGTCGTGGTGGCATGTGCTGTGCTATGTGTTCATGCATTTGGAGTCACCACCGGTCCTTCTTGGAAGGTGGATCAGAAACCTCACTAATCGATTGTGAGAGATCGATCAGTTCTTCGGAACCAAAGATTTTGGGTTCGGGAACTTGGTTACGTTGATGTCATTACCAACGCCTTTCGGTGCCTAATGTGAGTGATTTTTCTAAATAAGATTTCATGCATGCGCAAATTTGGGTGGAGTAAGTCTGATTTAGGGTTTCAATGCAAATTGGAATACTAGCCCTATCAATCACAGTCAATATAAGGAAAGGGCAATCAAGTGCATAAATAAACCATATCAATGCACATCAATTCAAATTAGGGGTTTCCTAGTATAACCTTAGAGGCTTATGGAAGGTGCGATTTATGACCAAGGGTAAAGTAGGAAGATTTGGGGACGATTCGCCCGAAGGGCGAAATCGTCATTTTTTGGGAGGTTCAGGTGTTGAATCCCCAAAATAGGTCATGGCCAATTGATTGTGATTATTTCATATTTTTTAAAATTTTTTGGATTTCTTATCAAGTTTTGGGAGACGAATTGCCAAAAGGGCAAAATCGTCATTTTTGGAAGGATTGAGTTTCAAAAGATCCAAAATAGGTCATAGTCAGTTGATTGTGGTCATTTCTTATTTTTCAGGATTTTTTTTTTGGAATTTTTTTGATTTTCTTCAATTTTTGAGAAACGATTTGCCAAAAGGACAAAATTATTATTTTGGAAGGATTGGGGTTAGAAAAGACCCAAACTAGGTCATGGCTAGTTAATTGTGGTCATTTCCTATTTTTTGGATTTTTTTTTGAAATTTTCTGAATTTCTTCAATTTTTGGAAGACAATTTGCCCAAAGGGAAAAATCGTCATTTTGGAAAGGATCGGGGTTCGAAAGCACCAAAATCATGACCAGTTGATTGTGGTCATTTTATATTTTCTAGAATGTTTTTGGATTTTGTTTTTGCATTTCTCCAATTTTTATGAAAGAAAGAAGCCTATCTTTTAACAAAACTCCCAATTGAACGTAAGGCCCAATTCTCTCTATTATTCCCTTTACTGGCCCAACCCGAAAATTCAATTTGTGGCCCATCGCTTCACATTTTCTACTGGACTCAAAGTCTTTCCAGCCCAATTGGGTTCCCAACATGGACTCAATCTGCCTATTCCCCTCATACGCATTTTTTGGTTTTCTTTCCCACGACGTACAGGAGGTTGTCTTCTCCACCATGCTTTACACAGGGTCTTCTTCACAGGTCCTGGACCTCACAGGACCGCCCCTTCGGCCACCGTCCCTACCGTCACCAACTGCCACTAATGCCGACGATCGCCACCAAACTCGCTCATATAAAAAATGTCCGCCGACTCATTGGATTGCCTAACCCGATGCCACCATGACCACCCATCAACGTCCGCTAATCACCATTGACTTTTTAGGTCCACTTTCTGTTTTTGGATTAAACTATACCCAAAGTTCCTAAACCTCCGTGCTCTTCCACACCTTCTTCCCTTTGCTCTTCAATTTTTTTGGTCTTCTGCTCTTTCTCTCGCCCAAAGATCAAATCTTCCTCCCTCTGTCAACTACTAAAATGCATGTCCTGCTCACGACAACTTCTGCTATTCATCCTCTAACTTCTTGTTTATACTTATTATTATTTTTTTTATTTTTATCATTTTCCCCCTTTTTTTAAAGAAAATACAGCAGTAAAAAAAATGCAAACCACAATATCAGAACCACGCTAGATTAAGATTATAAACAAAACATCTAACAGATCCTATCCTCCTTTTTTTAAAATTTTTATTTGTCCTCTTGCTTTTTTGTTCTTATCCTTTTTAACTTCTAATCCCTAATCCCACGACCAACAGAAGCTCTTCGGAATCGTCTTCTTCATGACGTCTTCCACAGGTGCTCATCTAGAACCAACGAAGAGAGGCGCTTTCACAGACCCCCTTTTTTTCTTATCACCGACCACCACCGACGCCAACACCCACCAGTCTTCCATCGCCAGCCGTCTCGATCACCGCCAAACCACATCGACAACCGCAAAAAGGAAAGTCTGATTCGACGAGGTTTGAGCGAGATACAGTCGGGGAAACGCGGCTCAAATCAAGACATCAAACGTACAAGCAGACTTGTAGGAACTACTCAACAGATGACCGAAGTACAAAACGCAGGACAAATATGCTCGAAGCTTGCGGATCCGACTGGATCCCGTTTGATCAAAAACCCAACCCTCGATGAACGTGTGCAAAACAAAATAAAACATAGCGCGCTGCAACAGGGAATACTGATCTTCTTCGGTGAAGCTGGCGGCGGAAAAGATAGTGGCGGCAGAATAGTAACCGGTTGGGACCTCAAGATGCTTCTTCGAGTGCTCCTGCCGCCTGGGCCGACCTCTACAGCTTCCTTCTTATCACCTGCTCTCCTTTGGTTCCTCTGTTTTCTTTGAACTAGTCCCCTGAACTCTCTCTTTGTCCATGAGCGAATTCTTCCTCTCCTCCACTCTGCCTCTCTGTTCACTCTGCTCTCTCCTGTTTTTTTTTTTTTTGAAAAACCGAGAACCCCCCATTCAATTCTCTCATGGCCGACCCTTATAGTCGAAGGCCGTCTAGGATCTCCCGAGACACTCACGCACTCTCTCACGCCCGAAGAAAAGGACTATCGCGCGCAGTTTTGTCGCGCGACGCTGCCATGCACCCTTGCAACTTCTCTGTTTTCTGCCTGTACCTTGTTCTGTAGGCGAGAGAGGACAAAGTGCAGACCCGGTTCTGACCCGACCCGACCGGGTTCTTAATTTTCGCCCAATCGAGCCTCTAATTGACCATTTTTCATGAAATGAATGCTTAAATCGGACTCATGAACGTGTTTTCCATCTAAAATGAGTATTTTCGCGAACAATTGAATTGGAATTTGGTGAAAACCCCAAATTGTGCGTGGGATTCGAAAATGATTTTTGTTCAATCGAAGGCTCACATGATCAAATCAGTCCAAATTGAGGCCACCACTGGGTCCGGGATGACGAAAACCATAGGGTAGAAGTGTTTGATTTTCATTAATGTACTTAGAGAGAATTTAATTTTGAGATTCGTGAAATCATGGACTAAAATGAAAAAATTGTGCGATTAGGCCATTCTGGTTAAAACTGACCAAATTGGTGGGTAAATAGACACAATTTCACTTCAAGGCTTTTGATATCAATGTCATGGCTTATTGAAAGCAAAAATTAAAAATTAAAAAACTCAAAAAGGAAATTTTATGCTCGATTCGGGTTTATGTTTATGAAGGAACATAGTGGTTGTCACGCCTTGCACCCCGAGCACGGGCACGCGACTTCTTGCGAGTAAGCTCTCGAGCGTCCCAGGATTCATATAACGAGAGATTCATTATAACGGTAACATGCAGAAGCGATAACACACACTCCTCCATACACTCATCAAATGGGGACTTGGATAGTAAGGACATAACAAATAAGTATAACATCCCATGAGTTTATACAAAAGAGCATGTGAGCTAATCCTGCTGTTCGGTCGAGGTAACGGGGCCAAGCCAAAAGATATCTAAAACAAGCCCCCAAAAGAAACTGATCAACGAGGTCATCATCAAAAGGCTACACAGTAAGTCAGAAAACCCCTAGGTCGAGCTGTTAAAATCATCTGTCTGCTCAGCATCCTCAGTAGGCTCGTATTCCGAGAAAGTCTCGAAGTGTACCTCTACCTTGTCCTCTATCGTCTTGTCCTCCACCTGCTCCTCTAACTCATCCTCTGAAGCATCGATCTCAATCACTTCAACGGTGTCCTCTAGGGTCGGGGTCATTTCAGGCATGTTCCTCAAGTAAGCAACAGACCCCTCAACCTCTACTGAATCTTGAGTGGGATGGCACCAACTAGGAATAACCATGCAAGGTACCTCCGTGGCCTTCAGCGGACTAGTGGTGACGTCGCCTACTCTACGGAGCCACGCTTCGAACCTATGCGATACCTAGTCCTTACTATCCTCGTTGACCTAGACCACTGTATATTTTCTAACGTACACAATTCCTCGGCTGTCTAGGAACTCATCAAAATATGTTGTCATCTCCTTGGGGTCACCTAGTCGAGTTGGCAGCATCCTCAAGGCTTAGGGTATGAAAATATGGTCCCACGATGGGGTGAGATTCACATCCCAGTAAGACAGGTCCTAACCCTATATCAGGCTGACAGTACACCCAGATGAAGGTAAACAATAAACAAGAATATGCACTCAGTAATATAATGCACTCATCAGTCAATATGCCACAATGCCAGCGTTATCAATCACACGGTCATATCATCATATCATATCAAATAGATCAGGCATATAGTACAAATTCAAGCCGCACATTCTATTCTTCCGAACTTTCTCATGAATCACGCCCGCGTTTAAAATGCCTTAGGCTCGGTCTATGTAATTACGCCTCAGACTATCCAATTGACAAACCCGCGTAAACGCATCAGCTTTTCAATATCATTCCAAGCCTGTGTCGACACATATAAAATCTCGTCCCGCGTCTTAACGCATCATGACATTGGCAATTCTAACCCCGCATCTCAACGCCTCAAGGTATCACAGGTTTCCAAGCATGCCAAACATCAGTTCAATTCAAATTTCATGATCAATTACAAGCTCACACAACGAGCTAAGTATCTACGGCATGCAAGGCAATTAATTTCATCACTCACAAGAGGCAATCAATTCATGTCATGTGCATTTGGCAAGCATTCAAGTAATCCTCGATACCCCAAGACGAATCTTGGGCAATCATGCCTTAACTTGCAATAACTAACTCAATTCACACCCTAAATCATCCAGTCGAGTCCAATATTCCTAGCAAAGGTTTAGAAACCCCTTATCTTGTGCTAAAATCAACCAAAATCCTCTTCCAAGCACCTCAACAATTCGGCCCCAAGGACTCCCAAACAGGGCAGCGCACAACTCTAAGGAATTCAATCAATTTGTCAACTTTTCTCGCTTAATTCACTAATCTATGGAGCATAAACCTCAACGACGCATTAATTGACATTCTAATACGTCTCAACGAAGAATTTAAAGCTCGACAGCACGATGAACATCCCCCAAGATTTCGGTTTGCACACCTCTCTCAATCAGTCCATAAACTACCCTAAATTCTCAAATTATCCACTAAACTACTTGCTAACATGAGGTTCTAGGTGTTAGAAAGCCTCACCAAAAGTTTGAGGGCAAGACGACACCCGAAAGTCCACGAACGGCGTCGATTCCTCCAAGTCCTTCACCGGTCAGTTTTTGTCCTCCAGTTGCGACGGAATCAGTCGACTTTTGGGGAAATGGCTGGTCGAAACTCCTTAGTAGATCAAACACCGAGCTACCACTTGAAGGTGGTCGGCAAGAGGTGGGGCCAAATGCTGGTGGTCGGTTCGAGCTTAGGTGGCGGTCGGAAGTAGCGCTCGAGATCAGCGAAGTCGGTGGCAGAAGCTGATCGGCTGGAGCTGGTACAGTCGAAGAAGAAGAAGAAGAAAGGAAGAAAAAGAAGCTGGCGATGGAGGTGGTGTTCGGCTGAGGGAAGAGAAGAGTGAGTGCATATACCAATTTGAGAGTCAACCAAGGAAGAATGGTAGGTTAAAATGTTATCATTTAATGCTAAAGCTCCATCTAATGACACTTGTTCATATGTCAATCAATTTTTCATAAAATGGCCCTCATTTTTTTCTTATTTTCTGCAGCTATGGGGGAGGGTCAAAGATCAAAATGCCCTTATTTCATTTATTAAGGCAAGGTTAAAACTTGATGGGCAAAATGGTAATTTCACCCTCGATGTCCGGAACGTCGTTTTTCTAATTCAAAATTTTCTTCGATGAGGTGACGTTCAATCCAATTATAATGTTGGAATTTTTGATTTTCGATTTTCTAATTTCGAGACGCATTTCTGAATCATTTCTCTGTCAAATGTGATTCCAGCCTATTCCGGACTGACTGGCGGCTTTTGCAGACGTTACGCGTATCGACTCTGTGATTCATATTACACTTAGGGCTTGTCAGTTCATGTCACGCCCCGAACTCGACGAGCACTCGAACATCCCACCAGGCGGTTCTTTTATGAAAGTCTTTCAAGATCTTTCGGCCCACAATACAAATAATTCAGTTACAAGCGGAAGCTTCAGTTATCTCCACTTCATTCAATAAAACAAATGACTAGGGACAAATAGTAGTGGTTCCATTTTACAATCGCAAAATGGAATACAATCCCTAAGTTCACAGAATATCTTGTACTTATTCACTATTTACTCCCACAAATGCCAATCGTTGAACTTACTGATGCTCCATTGCTTGGAACTTGAAGAAAATGTTAATCTCCAACGGGGTGAGATATAAATCTCAGTAAGATAGGTCCTAATCCTAAGTTGGCCGACTGTCCACTTAGACAGTTACAAACCCTAACAATTCATACAAATAGACATACGAGGCAATTCAATTATAGATAACAACACACAGATGTCAGGCATGCAGTCATGGCATCATAACACATCCAGATGATCATGCTCGTGTTTATAATGCCACAGGCTCGGTCCGCGTTAACGCATCAGACCGTCATTGACAAACCCGCGTAAACACAGCAGGTTTTCAATGCTATTCCAGGCCAGTGTCGACACATCTCAAGTCCGTCCCGAATTTCAATGCATTAAGACTATGGCCTTCTCAACCCCGCGTCTCATACGCATCAGGGTGCCATACAACTCCAACCCCGCGCTTCAGTGCCTCAGGGTATCCATCACACCACCCCACGTCTCATACGCATCAGGGTCTCGCCATGTCACACTCATGCCATGATTCCCATTCAAATCACACACATAATACCATGTGCAACTCAAGCACAATTCATATACTCATGGCATGTAAGATAATCAAATCTACACTCAGACATGGTAGACAATTCAAGCACAAGCATTAGTATGCATTCAAGCTTAATATAACAAAATCCTCTTCTCATGCAACTCCACAATTCGGTCCAAGCAGCCCAAGGATATCTCAATCGCTCAACCTATTGAAATCCAACCAATCGTCAAACTTTATTACTCAAATCATCACCCCACTTAACATACACCTCATTGACCTTCCAATTAACATCCTAGCATGTCTCAATGAAGGATTTGAGACTCAAACCCAACAACCAATAGCCTCTACATAATCAGTTTGCACAGAACCGAACCGAGTGATTTTCGGTTCTATGTAAACCTCAAATAACCAGCCTTTAAACTACCTCAAATCCTCCATTTATTTACTAACCTACTTGGTAACATGTAGATCTAAGGGTTTGAGAAGCTCACCGAATATTTGAAGCCAAGCCGTCGCCGGAAACTCTTTGAAAGTCGCTGGTTTCCCCAAGTCTGCAAACCAGCAGTTCTGGCCCTTCAAACACAAGACTCATTTGGGGTCAAAACTCCATCAAATTCATCCTAAATTTTTACCACAGCTAATCTAACTTTAATACTATAAGTGTAGAAGGCCTCTCCGAAAATTTGAAGCAATTTGAAGTCCAGAAGACCCCGGAACAGGTCTTTTCCCAAAACCGATCAGAATCTGACCTCGCCTGACCTTTGTCAACTCAAATCGAGTTACGAGAAGATCTACTGAGTCCAATTGAGCTTATAATATGTCTATGGAAAGATAAGACAATAATATTTCATTTGACGGTGGTTTTACCTTGATCCGATATCGGACGAAGAAGATATGGCCGGAATAGTGGGACGGTCGGACTGGTCGGCTGGGAGCTCTCGGATTGAAAACTGACCAGCCTGACCTTTGCTCCTTTAAACGGCTTTATGGGACAAACGGCTAGGTGGATTTGGACCCATAATACCTTGTTGGAATGGAAAGATGATAAGCTTTCTATTGCAGGTAGTTTTACCTCAATCGACCATCGGATGAAAAAGTTATAGCCAGTTTAGTGAAGCAGTCGGTACAGGATAGCAACTCGGCAATGAAGGAGAAGAAGAGGAAGAAGAAGATGGCGTTGGTGGGTTGATGGTCGGCCAAATGAGGGGTGAGAGAGAGAGAGAGAGAGAGAGAGAGAGAGAGTTATATACAAGTCTTCACAAGTCAAAGGATTGAATAGTAGTTGGGAAAAGTGGATAAGTCCACTCAAAAGCTAATCCATTGACACATGTCCAATTTACCATTCAAGCTCATCCAATTGCCATGATTCACTCTCATTTTCGATGGCCTTGGGGGTGGTTTAAAGTCCAAAATGCCCTCCTTCAATTGCATAAGCAAGGCTAAGGCTTGAGGGGCAAAATGATAATATTACCCCCGACGTCCGGAACGTCGTTTTTCTAATTCTAATTTTCTTCGATAAGGCGATGACCAATCCAAATAAAATGTTGGAATTATTGATTCTGCATTTTCAATTTTCAAGACTCGTTTCTGATTATTTTCTCTATTAGACGTGGTTCCAGCCTATCCTGAACTGACGTACGGCTTTTGCAGACGTTACGCGTATCGACCTTTGATTCATATCACGATTAGGGCTCGTCAATTCATGGCGACTTTGGTTGTCATATAATTGTGAGGGTCTATTACTAGTTCCAACGGTCTCGATCGTCACCGTCTGATTTAGGAAAATTTTGCAAATTATACGTTGGTTAAGCGGCATCACCCGAGCTCCAATCGTATAACACTAGCAAAGCATCCCTTAATCGTTCTTAGATTGGCCTTTTATGGCTCAAAATGTCCCCTCGACAATCCTTATGGTCAAAATGCCATTTCCTATTCGAGTTCTCTAGGTTCACATACCTTGTCTCGCGTTAGCCTTTCCCTTTTTTGTCAGTCTACTCAAATTGATAAGATTCGAGCGAGATATGACTGAAACACATCGCTAGATACACTCCTCATTAATGAGTCTGAAAATGACTAGAAAATCAGATTGTCACAACTCTCCACCCTTACAGAAATTTCATCCTCAAAATTTACAACCTCTAACCATCCAGTCCTTCTGGGTATTGGCGTCTCATCGCATCCTCGTTCTTCCGAATAATTCCTTTTATGACTTGACGATCTTACTTGTCCTTTCCGACCAAAGCCATCTTTCCCTAGGACTTGTCTCCTTCAGTCCTCAATCTGATTTGCTTCTCTCCATTCTCCTTTGATACTCCTAAATCTGTCAGCAGTTCATCCTCGAGCGTTCACATTATTTCTTTCATTTGTCCATCACCATTATTACTAGGCTCTCGTCAGAATGCATTCTTTAATGTCCATACCATTCGGCGTATCACTCCCTTCAAACTTTCTTTCACACCAACAGAGATTCAAGGGTTTTATCAACTTGCCCTCCATTAACCAAATCGAGTTATGGTTCCCTTGATTCCTTAAACAATTACATGATTACTTCCGCAGTAATCCGTTCTCGATTCCATCCGAAAATCCCCTTGGATCAAAGTGATCCTTCAACTTTCGTGGTCATATCCTTCTCTTTTATCGACATGTCTAGTGCTCGACTATATGATAGATTAATTTCAACTTCCATTCCTTATCACCGATAGTGTGTGTGTGTGTGTGTGTGTGTGTGTGTGTGTGTGTGTGTGTGTGTGTGTGTGTGTGTGTGTGTGTGTGTGTATATCTTGCCACATCTTTGTGCCATCCAAAGGAACACCATAATTCTCCCTTCGAATTTCGATGAGGTCATCTCCTTAAGTTCCCCTTAATACTAGACTCGTACTTCCGTTCAATTCTAAGGTCACAAAAGAGAAGTCTTCATTTTTCCTCTAATGACTTCATCCATTGAATGCCAATCCATGGCGAACTCAGTGTTCTTCATTAGGGACCTGAAAATGTTGTCTCCAAAGGGGTGAGATACACATCTCAGTAAAAGAATCCTAACCCTAGATTAGGTCAACCGTCCGCTCAGGTAGTCGTACACCCCAATAGTTCCACTCACAGGCATATCAAGTATAAATCAATAAAACGACAACGTACAGATGACATGCATGCAACTATGACAACATGTCACGCTCAGATGATAATGCACACCTCATTCGCCATCTCACCACAACCACCTCTTCCTGCCTGCCTCAATCTCCAGCTCGCGATCTTGTCGCGTCAAGCTCGGTTCGCGTAAACGCATCAGACCGTCATCGGCAACCCGCGTAAACGCATCAGGTTCCGATGAATCTCCAGGCCAATATCATCGTCTCATATCTCCGTCCCGTGAATAATTCGCATCAGGATCGTAGCCATCTCAACCCTGCGATTAGATCACATTATGGCACCACAACACATCAACTCCACCACGCGATCTCGTCGCATTAGGGTATCTACCTCCCGTCCCACGTTTCATATGCCTTAGGGTTTTGCCATGTCATGCTCATGCCATGATTTTAAATTTATTTTCCATACGAGGCGACATGTGCATTTCAAGCACAATTCAAAGAACTCATGGCATGCAAAGCAAATCAAATGATATCCGGACACGGCAAACAACTTAGGCACAAACAATGTCACACACAAACATCCTATAACGTCTTAGGATATAAAGAAAGCTATCCCCTTGGATAAATCCTCATAAATCAATCAATTCAATCCCCGACTCACCAAATTGAGTCCAATCTCCCTATCCCAAGTTTAGTAATTCCCTTACCTTGCGTTAGATAACACCAAATTCACTTCTTGGGTCCTCAAAGTTTCGGCCTCCCTAGGGTTTAAGGTCGAACTCACCGCGCAACCTAGGAATTTCAACCAATTCTATCAATTTTCAAGTCCAATTCAACCATCCATGAATCCTAATCCTCCATAGCATAATCCTCAACATCTTAACATATTTTAAACATCAATTGGAGTCCCATAATCATCTATTCTTGCTCCCACCAGAATCGATTTTGCACAGAACCGAACCGGTTCATTTCGGTTCTGTGCAAACCGTGCACTTCCAGCCCTAAATCTTCATCAAATCCTTCATATACTCACTATCCTACATCTTAACATGTCTATCTAAGGATTCTTGAGGCTTATTGAGGGTTTGAAGTCAAATGGTCGCCGAAATTCCTTTGAAGTTGCTGGATTCCTCAAGTTAGTTTTCCTAGCCAATTCTGTCCATGATTTACAAGACTGATTCAAGGTCAAAACTTCATCAAATTGAACTCCAATTTTTATTACAGATTCCTACACATGTCTAATAGATCTCCACCAAATTTGGCCTCAAAAAACCAACATTTTGGCCTTCAAAAGGATTAGAAACCGGACCTACCTTAGGTTGAGCTCTATTCTGTCGGCTCTCGGGAAAATGCTTGCTCGGGACTCCTCGGTGCTCCAAATGGCTCAATTCTTATTTGAAGATGTTGGCAAGACGTAGATCTATGTTGGTGTGGTCGGCCGGCGGTCGGATGGTGGTTGGAAATGGTCGCCGACAGCGCCGAACAGAGACGACAGATCTGGTCATCGGGTGGCAGATTGAAGAGGAAAGGAGGAGATGGTTTTCGGTGGTCTTGGGGTTCAATGGCCGGTCAAATGGAGTGAAGAGAGAGAGAAAATGGTTATATACAAAGCCTTGGTCAATAGTTGAATGGTAGGTTTAAAAAAATTGACTTGACTACTCTTTACACCATCCATTGACACTTGTTCTCAATGTCAATCATGCATGATCCAATGGCCAATAATCCTCCTTGAATTCGGCAGCCTTGAGGGGGTTTAATGTCCAAAATGCCCTTATTCAAATGCTTGGGTAAGGTTCTAAGCTTGAGGGGAAAAAAGGGTAATTTTACCCCCGACGTTCGGAACGTCGTTTTTCTCGTTCCAGAATCCTTTGATAGGGCGACGACCAATCCGAATAACGTTGAAATTCTTTATTTTTCCATTTTAAACTTTTCAAGACTCGTTTCTGATGATTTCCTCTATCAGACATGGTTCCAGCCTATCTCGAACTGACGGACGGCTTTTGCGGACTTTATGCGCATCGACCCCGTGATTCTTATCACATTTAGGGCTCGTCAATTCATGGCGGCTTTGGTTGTCATGTAATTGTGAGGGTTTATCACTAGTCCCTTTGGTTTCGATCGTTATCGTCTGATTCAGGAAAGTTTTGCAAATCATACGTTGGTTGAGCGGCATCACCCGAGCTCCAACCGTATGACACTCGCAATGCATTCCTTAATCGTTTTTGGATCGGCCTTTTTGTAGTTCTAAATATTCCCTCGACAATCCTTATAGTCAAAGCACCATTTCCTATTCGAATTCCCTAGGTCTATGTACCATGTCTCGCGATAGCCTTGCCCTTTTGGTCAGTCTACTCGAATTGATCAGATTCGAGCGAGATATGACTAAAATACATCTCTAGATTCATTTCTCATTAATGAGTCTGAAATTGATTGGAGATCAGAATGTCACATTACTCCTATTTTGAAGGAGTATAGCGTCACCATTGGAGTTGAGTTCAACCATATCTTAATTCAACCTCCGATAAGAGTCGAACCTCTTAGTCAATTGGCTGAATTTCTTGATACAAGCATGACTGAGATAAAAGTAGAAACCAAAAGCAAATCTGGACGGGTGTCCCTGTCATTTCTCCTGAATAGGTTTCCCAATCTTCCTGCCAATAAGGTTGGTAGGGCCTTAGTTTTTGCGTTCTTTAGCTTTGTGCTATTTCCTATCTCATCCATTACCTTTGATTCTATCATGGTCATAGTGGTTAAAAAAGTCTGTTATGAGTAGGATTGTGCAACCTTATCCTGGTTGAAACATTTCTTTCTCTGAACCATTTTTGAAAAAATAATAAGGGAATCTTTATAGCCTCTAGTGGTCTCCTATACTTGTGGTTTACTTCCCATACTAAACAATTCCACATCGATATGGTTTTCATTGAGATTAGCTTTGATATCCATCCCCTTAAGACTTTTGTTTGAGCCTATACGCGAATCCCAAGGTTCAATTTTAAAGAATGGAGAAAATTCCTTTGGACTCTAAAGCCAGAGCTACTCCAATGGTAGCTTAGATAGCCAAGACTGGGCAAAGCCAGACTTACATGCAATGATGGAGTTCCCATCCCGTTGTTAAGATTCACAGGTGCTACTGCATATTACCCAAAAAGGGTTATCAGACAGTTTGAGGTATTGCAAAAGATCTCTTCATCACCATGACCAGGTATCTTATCATTTGACATGCCAAAAGAAACCCTTATAGGGGAAAAGAAGAAGCAGTTTGAAGCCAAGGTGGAATTCATCAAACGCTCTTTGAAGGAATCCCAGTCCGAAGATATAGAGTGGCCGGATGACATCACTATAGAAATGGATGCCCATAGAGCTTTTATTAATTACATTCGATATTTTCAAATAACCAGGCGCAACTCCGTGGAGCCGTATGTGCCAGAGTACATTGTGCCGTATGTACCTAGAGTGGAGCCGTATATACCCGAAGACATGGGATCACCAGCACGGAGTGAAGATGAAGAGTCTCAGACCGAGGAATTTGATCGTTACTGGGGCATGGAGGACTCCGTAGGTCCCAAGAACCCCAGACTTGGATAGGATAGCTCTATCAAGTTTACGATGTCTGAACATTATGATGATTTGACATTTGAACACAAAATTGTAATAAACATTGATTTCCGATGCATGAGCATATACAGACATATTTCATCTATGCATAAAAACTATCGCCATGGGTTACGTTTCTTTTAATTTCATGTGTTCTCCGGACAAATGATTGAAAGAATTATCCAAATGAGGCTAAGGCTCATATGGTAGTCATTTTTCTCATTAATCAGCAGAAAACATGCAATTGAAAGAATTCAGTACTTTCGTTGTTCTTCTTGATAGGATATTTACTTTCATATTGCTCTTTAAATAGGTGTTCTTCAAACACGAAACCGCCTAAACATTGCTTCTGTACTCGACTCAAAACGAGAATGGAACAACAAGAGCTATCTTTACGAGTTGGCATATTGGAAACTTAGGTGACTAGCGTTGCTACTATGATGGCTGAGATCAAGGCTATGCTAGAAGTCTCTCAAGCCACACAAACAACGACTCCGAGACCGAATGATACCAACCAACCCTCGATGACTAATGTGGTTGATAAAGAGCCAGCTGTGTTCTAGAAAATAATCAAGCGCCAAATGTTCACTCTTGATCGAAGACACCCCATGTTATCATCAACCATGAAAAGGAGGAAAGGAAAAAACTGGCGGTAAAAATTGAAGCAGAGGCCAAGAGGATAGCTAAGATTGAAGAATGCTTGAGCAATCAAAGCTATGAGTTAGCCGTTTTGACAAAATATCTCCATTTTTGAAGGTGAAGACTCTCTCGGATTACAAAGAGCTAGACTTTGTAAAGAAGTATAATGGGACAGGCTGTCCTCGCGCTCACTTCAAGCTTTACTTTCGCAAGATGGCGTACTACTCAGACTACATTACGTTGCTCGTGAACACATTTCAAGAAAGTTTGGTTGGTGCTACTTTAGCTTGGTTTATTGAGTTAGACTTGGATGGCTATGATGGATGGGAAGATCTCGTTGATGATTTCCTTCGCCAGTACAAGTTTAACACCGCGATTGCTCCGACAAGAGAGGATTTACTACGAACCATGAAAAGAAAGAACAAGACGATCAAGACCTATGCCCAAAGGTGGCAGGCTTTGGCGACCTAGGTTAGATCGTCGATCCCTGAAGATGAACTGGTCGATCTGTTTTTGAAGGCGCTCCTATATGAATACTTTGATAGTATAAACACATATGGGTGCCAAACCTTCACATACTTAATAAAAGTAGCAGAAAAATTGAAATGAACTTTAAGAGAAAGGAAGTCGCTAGAAGTTTCGATGAGAAGGCAGTATTCCTCAAGAAGAGAGAGAGAGAGAAGCTGGAATCGACATAACTTTCGTGCCAAATCCATCGAAGCCCAAGCATTTTACTAACTTTAATCAGGTCAAAGGAGGACCATCCTGGTTGACGCCGAAAGGGTAGGAAACGAAGAAGAAATCGCCTCAGAAGCGATTTTTACAATTCCCAAGACCATTGTCGAAATCACTCTTGATGTTATTGAAACAACATTCAGTTGCAAAGGAGCTTCCCAGAGCAAATCTAGCGAGGTACCCTAGTTTTGATGATAGCCAAACTTACGCTTATTATATGGGCGAAAGGGGACATAATGGAGATAATTGCTATATCTTGAAACTGAAGGTGCAAACAATCAAATCTTGAAATTTGACGATGTGGCCCCAAATATGCAAGAGAACCTGCTTCCCGACCATCAAGTGGTTGGGATGATTCTCGACGACGAGGAAGAAAGCCATCTAGACTTGAAGGTGAATGTTGCTAAGTTGACTGACATCTTGGCTATAACATCCTCATGCCCATAGGAAGGGGAGGTGTCAATGAAAGGGAAAAGTTATGCATCGCTAAGCTGATGAGCCTAAGGATAATCGTAGACGCCACTGACGAGTCGTTCGAAGGAACTCCTGCCTCTATAAACTTGAGTTAGAATCAGTTTATAATTGAAACTAGATAGATAAATGTATGGAGCAGTCCTCATGAGAGTTTGGTAGGTGATGTAGGATTGATCACGAAATTGGAAGAGGAACTTGACGAAGATGAACTGGAAGCCACCAAGTGAAGTCTGGCTGATCGCAGATTTATGATTGAAGCCCTAGAAAAAGGCGAAGTTGTAGATAATCTGGGCGAGGATTCTAGAGGATACAACTTTAAAGTGAAGTACTCTGCTCCTCCTAACTTCTTTCAGAAAATAGAGGATATTATACCCGATGGATAGGGAGGTATGGATGATCCTGTTCAACCAGAGGTCATGGAAGATGTGATTGAGCCTCTTTCAGGAGAACCTGAATCGTCACTTAACCAAATGATGTCGGAGCATTTCCTACGCATTGAGGAGCAAGTAAATGATCTCTCATGGGAGATAGAAGATGTGTCACTTCGAATGGCGACATGCAGCCACTCTCAAACGACAAATGGTACACTTTGCACAGAATAATATGTTCAAGTTCAAAACTGGGATGGTAAGGTGGAGAAATTAAGAGCTTAGTGGAAAAACTTGACCAAACTATTCGAAGAAGCAAGAAAGCAGCTGAATTTTATAATTTCAACGGAATCAAGTGTTGCGGGCGGACATCACCAGTTTGAATATGAAGACTTCTTAGAGGACTTTGACAATATTGTGGCGCTGGCCAGAACTTTAACAGCAGTGGTGATCAAACTTGACGAGCTTGACAGCCTGAGCCAAGAAGATGATTGCCCAGTTAAACCTATTGTCGTCTATCAGGGGATGAAATAGATGATGAATCTGAATCCGAGGCATCAAACCTGACGATGGTGACCATAAAAGTCCCACCCGTGGAAGTTTATAACCTTAGGGCAGTCTATTGGAGTTATGGGACAAATGAAATAGATGTTGTGATGAGGTTAGGACGATTTTATGTCCCAAGCAAGGGTGAATCGGAGAGAAAGGAGGAATCGAAACAAGATGCGGAAAAACTCCTATCCATCGTCAAAACTAGTGAATTTGAGATGATAGAATAACTAAGGAAAATTCCTGCTCATATAGCGTTATTGGACTTGTTTATCAACTTTGAGAAACATAAGGATGCTCTGCTGAAGGTGCTAAACGAGGTACATGTCCCTGAAACTATCAACGAAGTACAATTGGGAGACTGTCGCGACCTAAAAGTTTTAAAAAAACTCTTAGGCTAACAGATTATCAGGGTAATTTTAATAACTAACCTAATACGAACCCTTCCAAGCCCTACCAAATCGCAACTTAAATTAATTAGAATGATTTAAAATTTGGAGTTGCCACTAATCATTTTTGTAGGTTGATTAGAAACCTAAGTAAAACAGCGGGAGAACCATTTTACTTCTACAAACCATAGATTGTGGATTTGGAGACTTGATTACACTAGTTAAGTAAAACTAATGCCCTTTCAGTACCTTAATTCCATACGAGATGTCCTAAGTTGACGACTCAGATTAAACCAATTTTAAAGCTCGAAAAATGAATTTTTTTTTTTCCGATTTTCGCTTTTTATATGCAATGCATGAAACTATCTAAATGACATGAATAGATGACCGAATGAATGGATCAATGCCGGTCACATACATCTAAGGTCATGTTTCCCTATATGCAAAGTTTAACTAATTGATTAAAACATGCGAAAAGAATGACAACACATGGCAATTCGATGGGACAAAATGCAATTAACTAAACTAATCATGCAATGACCACATATAACATGCGAAAAATTATAATCAGACTAAGTGGCATGCAACTTCTAATTTAAGAAAATCAATCAAGCAATTAGACTCACCTAGCATGAATACCCTAAACATGAGACTAATGACATGTAAAATGACATAGCAAAACGACATGGCATAAAGGCTTGGCAAGGATGCGTGACATGGCAAAATGATGTGGCAAAATGACATGAAAAAATGAAGTGGCAAATGATTTTATTTTATTTTTTTGATTTTTATGCATCTTTTTTCGGATTTATGAAAAAAAGAATAAATTAAGAAGTTATCCTATTTAACCTAATATGCAAACATGATATGTGCACATGATTGAATATATGCTATCCTAATTAATGCAAAATATGCCATATGAGCTTGGATGTGATTTTTTCTTTCCCTTCTTAAAACAAATTCGACCATTATGGGGATGTATTGGAGATTTTTTGTTTTGATTTAAATGCTTAAGTTTTAGCGAGATAAGGTTTTTAAGAAAACTTAGCTTCCTAAAAAATCAATTAGATGTGGTTTTCAGGAAACTACATCTGACCAAAATCTTCAGGAAGTTCTGAAACATGGCAAGTCCAATCAAGACAATGCATCCACCCGAATATTCACCACGAGATAAGGAAAGAAATCATGATCGCGTCGTTTTCCCTTTTAATTTTTGAAGATTTAACCCTTCCATTAGAGATCGATTCTCTGAAGATGGCGAATCAGACCTAAGCAGTAATCGGTCGATTAACCAAATGCATAAGTTTTTTGGCAAAAATTAATGTTCGAAAGTTTAGAAAAAAAAATCGTTCATAAATTTCCAGAAAAAGGGTTCGATCTTCACTTCAATTATAACACCAACATATGCAAAACAGCTATCATAAAATTTCAAAATTCAATCACTAAGTCTCTACAAAATTTTGCACGAGTTAACGAATGGAACATGCAAAAAAAGAAGCATTTTCGAGCAAAAACAACATGCTAATCACGTAAAATTGGCAAGCAAACTACAACAAAATTCATCCAGAAAAAAAAAATGCTCGGATTGGTCCTAGAAGTGTAGACACATTACCTTAATTCGCAAGGCGACAATTGGGGCCGGCTTAAGATGAAAACTTCGTTGGACAACAAGAGCAACAACAGTACAGAATCGGTTGCGCAGGGCTGAACGGAAGCGAGTAGGCGCTGGTGACGGAGAGGAGCGGAGGCGCAGCTGGACGACGACGTGGCTGACTTCGTCTAGGGGTGGTGACGTTGATGGAGGAGCGGCGGCGATCGAATAGAGAGAGAGAATGTGTATGCCGTCAGAAAATTATGTCATCCACCCCCATAACCCTAAGCATAATGATGTATATGTAGAGGGGATTAGGGTAATATTCTAGGATTCAATCTTAACCATTAAGATTTCATGCGAGATATCCTCCGTAGGATTGGAATTTCTGAATATCTAAGGCCTTTTTTATGCAATGTATGAGAATTTCTTTTTTGCGAGAATTGTGATTAACTCTCATTTCGTGAAATAAATAAATTTCCTAAAAACTAAAATTTAAGTGTCAACAGCTGTCCCTCTTTGAGTGGAAGCTTGTAGAGTTTTCACTTAAAGACTAAAATTGAAACCTAAATCAAATGATAATGAGATTTTTTTGGCAGGAGTTTAAATCCCATTTTCTAATACATAAGAGAAATGATGCATGAAATGTAAGGCTATAAATAACATGTGCTAAAATTTCTCTTTTCATCGTTTTAGAGAAACATGCACATGGATCGCATATGAAAATAACTATTTTACCAAATATCTCATATGCTGATAATTCCCTTAATTTCGAAACTTTGAACAAAGATGCTAGGAAACTAAGGTTCCGACTCATCTGTTGCCAGAAATTTTTTCCTGACGCGAAAAAGCGCAAGATTTGTGTAGAGTCTGAAAATGTACTCGAGTTATGGTTCGAGCTGGCCATTTATTTTTTTTGAAATCACAAGAGCCCAAATATTGTGAAATAGAAAAAGAAACCAAGATCACATGTGGATCTTAGGTTTTGGGGGCCTTATTCGTTATCAAAAGTTTCTCTTTGATGTGGGATATCGCAAGATATGTGTAGGGTTGAAAATGTACTCGAGTTAGGGTTCGAGCTGGCCATTTGTCTCTTGGGGATCTCTTCAACGGGTTACCATAAATCGGTAAAAATAATCTCTTGCGACCTTCTCTAGAAGGTCTCACCGTATCAAGACGAGAGTTGCCTCTTGGGACCTTCTCAACGGATCACTGTAAGGTGGTAAAATATCTCTTGCGACCTCCTCAACGGGTCAGCATGAGTCGATAAAGTGTTTCTTGTGACCTCCTCAATGGGTCAGCATGAGTCTGTAAAATAATCTCTCGCGACCTTCTCAAGTAGGTCTCACCGTATCAAGACGAGAGTTGGCTCTTGGGACCTTATCAACGCGTCACCATGATGCGGTAGAAATAATCTCTTGCGATCTTCTCAAGGAGATCTCATCGTATCAAGACAAGAGATAATGTATTATCTGAATTGGATCAATATGAATACAAAATGGTGTGATGCCTGAACAATTGTCAGTGCGACCACAAGGGGGTACGACTAAAGTCAGCATTAAAAGGGTTTAGAAAACTTACTTGGATTTTCTGAGTGACGAATGAATGATGGGTAGACCGACTATATCATACCCGTCCATTCTAAAAATGATGGCATGCATAAGCTCAATGTAAATGCGACGTCATATGCTAGAAAAAGTTCATGAGCTTTTGCTTGCATTAAAAAGTTTCACTAGGGAATTTATCAATAAGAAAGCCTATTTGACCCTTTTGACAATTCTGATCAATTTGAAAGAAGAATTTCAGTCAGAAAGGACTTTTCACACTTTCTTATAAGATAGGCTGTTGAGACCCAACCATTGATGCGGGTAAGAGAAACTCTCAAAGCTGTCATCATCACGCCTAACAAAGGTCTGGGTATTCTCGCAATTAGTATGACCAGACCAATCCATGAGGTCTTTTACAAGGACTGTAATCAAGGCTTGGTCAATGGCTATTCAAAGGGGACTCATGCGAGTTGTTTAGGTCATGAAATGAAATCTTCATCAGCTGCATCAAGGTTTACAAGTTAGGAACCCTGCCAAATGAGATAAAAATGATCTTGCTTACACTTTTTCGAGCGATATTCATAAGCATTTGAAATCTTGCATTAACCTAAGTGCCCTAATTTGAAGAGACTTTTGGTGACGGTTTAATGTAGGTTCAGGATAGGCTTGGAAATGAAAGACCCATTTTCAACTAAGGGTGTATGATGAGTAAATTGGTGATCATCCACCTCTGTCGCCTTACGCTTCAGAAATGATCTTTTCTTTTCCCGAACCAATTCAGGTAAGACATTCCTTCCTTCCGAAAACTCTTTAAGAGAGCTCTTTTCTTTTCATTTCCCCCCCTTTTTTTTTATGAGAGTGGACGCTTTTGCCCCTTTTCTTTTTCATGGCCCAATTCGCTCTTTTTTTTTTCTTTTCTTTTTAAGGAAGGAAGAGTCTTATTTGAATTGCCTGCATATTGTGCTGGCAAACTTTTCAAGTTTTAGCTTGCCGCAAGACACTTTGCTCATCAGATGATTGTCTGAAATAATTTCTTTCAAGATGATCGCCAATCAGGTTTCAAGAAATGAATTAACCGTTCAAATTGGGTTTTGCAAAGGATGAGTGTATATGGGTATAGAAATGAAATGCTCTTCATCATGTCTAAGACACTTGAGCTAATATAGAATTCGTGTGCAACAAACATACTAAAAGATTGATGCGAGTGAGAGCCAGAAAATCCCACTCATTCTTTGAATTTCTGAGATCGCCCTCAATGTGGGGTTGTTCCTGACAAGGTTATGACATGAAACCACCGTTCAAAAGGGATTAAGCAATGGGCAACCTGTAGTGTTTGTGATAGATGAAATGAATGTCTCATATCATTTCAGTCGTCATACTTTTCGCGAGATAACCCTTTACCTTGTAAGCATGGAAATTCTTATATTGCTCATTGGGAGTTGTGACATAAGACGTACGTGGAAATGGCTTGCCTTTCATCGTCATGACATTCCTCACTCAAAATGACCAATTCAATTTGGGGTCAATAAGACTTCCTGATTGAAATCATCTCACAATGAAAATTAATAATGCAGACAAAAGTATGATGAGATGAAATCCCTGAAGTTCAATTTGACTTGATCATCCAAAATATAAAAATGAGTGAGTGCATATCAAGTATAGACATGCATAAACCACACAAGTACACTCAGATGTGAAAGAAATCTCAAGGAATGAGGAAACTGTGGATTGCCCAAATATAGGTGTATAGATCAATCAAGTCAGGAAGTCTAGTCCCTGGATTGAGAATCGGCTCCTTCCTATATTTGCCCTAGAGCAAGAAAACATGCATGAACGAGTCGAACAAAGATTTGAGATGCTTTGGTTGCCTTTGAAACATAAAGCAGCGGAATTACATAAACAAACAGGATTTAACCATGAATGTCTTGGAATTTTCAAAATTTGATTGTCATTTTCAAAAATTTGGAATTTTTTTTAGACTGCAGGACGAGAAGTCTTGAGAAGCCCAACCCTTAGTGCTTACTATGGATGACAGATTGTTCGATCGTTGGTTATTGTCATTGGGTCAATTTGGAATGCCTCATCAAGATTTCAAAATTTAATGAAAAACTTATGTAATTTTATTGATCATGAAAATTAACGAATTACATCTTATTGAATTTGAAAATGCAAACATTCTCCACAAAAGAGAAACTTGATCTTGAAAAATAAATCCTAAAAATTTAAAATGTAGCCTAAACACTTAGAAAGCATGAAATATCCCATGCAAGGGATTGCATAAAAGTAAAAGGTCACTCCTGAAAGCCTGTACCCATCCCATCGATGGTTCTTCAACCATTGCTCGAATGATTTGAGAGTGCGTTACTCTGCACATTCGATTGATCATTATTCTGAAATATGAATGCCCCTGATTCGAGTTGGTCCTGATATGGTTCTTCAGCACGAAGCAACTGTCTGTATCATGATCGACCTCACCACGATGGTAATTGCATTTCTTGGATGGATTATAGTCGGCATACGTTGTATAATTCGGACTTAGGGGTTCAGTCGACAATAAATCTTTCTTGCGTAGGGCGGCCAATACTTGAGAAAGTGTTCCGGGCAAAGTCGCATATTGTCGGGGTGGACGTGGATTTCACTTCTGCCCTTGCTCTTTAAAGTCCCTCTACTGTTTGATAGGGACTTGCACAACCGGTGAAGAACTCAACATGTTTACCTGAGCGGCGACCTCTTTGTCATTCTTTGTTATGAATCGTTTAGCAAATGCGCCAATAGCTCCGTACCATCCTTTCTTCATGCCACCTTCCTCTTCCTCGGCCATTGCTATGAGGTGAGCAAATGACATTGCAGAGGTGCCAAGGACCCGTGTCCGCATAGTCTGTGGAAGAGTAGAGACAAACAGCTTCATGAGTTCCCTCTCAGGGGGAACGGGCTTGAGTTGGGATGCAATGTTCCTCCACCTGGTAGCATACTACGTGACCGTCTCACCATTCTTTATTTTGGCTTGTTCCAGGTCCTCTCTAGAGACAATGACGTCTATGTTGAAACTGAAGTGCATAAAAGCAGTTGCCGCTTGTTTCCAATTCCCCATGCTATATATCTCATAGTGAATATATCATCGCAAGGCTGCATTTCTCAGGCTGGCCTGAAAAGTTTGAACCAGTAGAGGACCATTGTCAGCGTATTTGCTCATTCTCGCCTGGTACATCTGAACATGTTGCACAGGATTGGATGTGCCATCGTATTTCTCAAAATCAGGTACTTTGAACTTCTCTGGCACATCAACTTATGTGAAGGCAGAAAAGTCGACATGAGGTATGCTGTGTGTTCCATGAGTCTCCTGGAGTTTTTCTTCCATCTTCTGCTCCATCTTTAACTCCATCTTTTGCTCCATTTGTTGCTCTATTTGAACCATCAGTTTTGCTGCATCGTAAGTCTACTTTGGTGCCACAAAGCTAGCTTGGTGAACGGGAGCAACTGGCAGAGCATTCATGCTAAAGCCTGGGATGAACGTGTCTTCCAATGACAAAAACTGCTCTTGGTTCTTGCTTGGACCATCAGTTGCCGGAAGTTGAGGAGGTGCCAGAGTTTGAGATGCCTGGTTAGGCAACTGCATCTTAGTCATAAGACTCGCCAGCACCTTGTCGGCCAACTGGGAGATCATGTTATCCATTCTATTGTTCATGGCATCTATATGCTCTTGGAGAGCCTCTTGGATCACAGCGCTCATTTCGGCTTTGTCAACCATTTTCTTCGCGACTGACTTAGTGATGTGTGGATGACTCGTGATAAATTACATTCAAATAAAGGCTGCATGAAGATCAGTAAAATGAGTGAGGATAGTGAGCCGGTCCATGACAACCTTCTAGACTTGACGAACAAGACAGTCATAAGCAAGAAGTTGAATCAGGCAGTTTTTTCGGTTTCGTCGGCCGTTGCGATAAAATTTTTCATAATTCGTACGTTGATCGAATAATTCCCAAATTTTACAAGCTAATAGAAGGCTTAATGATGAACAACTTTAATGTTAGACTTAAGGCTAAAAGTGGACCGATCAGTACAGTTTAATATTTCTTTTGAAAAATTTAGCCTAGAAAACTGTTCTATCCGGTTTTTGTTAAACGAACGAAAGACCCCCTTAAAGTGAGAATTATGGTCTAAAATTTTGCAGATTACGACTTTAGACATCAACCTACAACTTTCAATTTGCTTGATTCTATAAAGGATGCCATTTAAAGATGGTAATCTGCAAAACAAAACGAGCACGAGTAAACTGCCGAAATCCCCACCTATATTGTCCTTGATGAAAATTCATAAAATAAATGTAAAACGCCATGAATTATTCTAAAACATTTACAGATGATAGCTCTAGATGTTCTGAACATTTTTTATTTAGATGTTATATTTCAGAAATGACCAATAGACATTCTAAAAAAAACGTAGCATGCAAAGGGTTTGCTTAAAAATAGTCATGGATCGACTCAAAAATATAGGTAAGCAGGAGGATAAGGATTGAAGAGAGTACCGCCTTTTGAGACGTTTAAAATGACCAATCACATAGACATGCAGATGAAATGCGACGTGAGGTTTGATTTCTATCTATCAAGGCTTAACGAAAGTGGAGCCCCAAAGATACCCAAATTGAACCACCCTGGTTTGTGATTGTATTAGGATCCCTTGTAGGCATCCGGCTCAACCAAGTATCGACCCGTATCACATGGTGAATGACGGGGTTGATGAATCATGGCACTGATTTGAAAAAGTGCGGGACTTGAAGAAGGAGACTCAGGCTAGATGGTGATGGCTAGAGTGTCCCTAATTACATACCATCCTAAACCTAGCCATTCTGGTCTAATGGCGGTTGTGAGTGCTATGTGTAAATGCAAAAGAATAGAGGACATGCACATGAGTTTATATCAAACAACACCACAATATAACTTTAAAACATACATTCCTACTCCAACTTGCAAGAAGGGATTAGAAAACACTCCACTCGTTTTCATTCCAAGTATGCAAAAAACATTTAACACCTTAATAGTGAGATTCAATCAAGATCGCCAAATGCGAGACATCCATGAATTTTTATTATGCCTAAATCCACTAAAACTTTTAATTTTTCGAAAAATTTCAAGTTAAACTAGTTAAGTCTTACATTTTTTCGAAAAATTAAAATTCGATTCCCCAGTGGAGTCGCCAAGCTGTCGCGACCTAAAATTTTTTAAAAAAACTCTCAGGCTAATGGATTATCAAGTTAATTTTAATAACTAACCTAATACGGACTTTCTCAAGCCCTACTAAATTGTAACTTAAATTAATTAGAATGATTCAAAATTTAGATTTGCCACTAATCCTTTTTTTGTAGGTTGATTGGAAACCTAGGTAAAACAGCAGAAGAACCATTTTGCTTTTACGAACTAGAGGTTGTGGATTCGGGGACTTGATTATACTAGTTAATTAAAACTAATACCCTTTCAGTACCTTAATTTCATACGAGATGTCCTAAATTGACGACTCATATTGAACCAATTTTAAAGTTGGGAAAATGGATTTCTTTTTGGGATTTTCGCTTTTTATATGCAACGCATGAAACTATCTAAAGGACAAGAATAAATGACCAAATAAATGGATGCAATGCATGTCACGCCCCGCGTTCTGAGCACAGGCGCGCGCGACTCCCTACGAGGGTACTCTCGAGTCCCAGGATTCATAAATCGAGAGATGCAACAAAATCAATCGTTCGCATGCGGAAGCGATAACATAAATTCCTCCGTACAAACATTAGCGGGGACATGGATAGCAAGAACACCATAATTCCATTTATATAAAACTTCCCACGAGTTCTTACAAAAGTGTTGGTAGACTAATCCTACTAATCGGTAGGGGTAACTAGACCAACTCAAAAGACAACCATTAACATCTCTAAAGAAAATGGACCATCGAGGTCTTCAGCAAAATAATAGTCCAGAAAGCGGAAACCCTTAGGTCGAGCTGCTGGAGTCGTCAGTCTCCTCGGCATCCTCGATAGGCTTGTACTCCGAGAAAGTCTCCGTGCGTATCTCTACGGCATCCTCTATCGTCTCGTCTGCTGACTGCTCCACCAGGTCGTCCTCGGAGGATTCGATTTCAATGGTCTCGTCGGTGTCTTCCAGGGTTGGGGTCCTCTCGGGAATGTTCCTCGAACTAGCTACTGATCCCTCGACCTCTGCAGTGGGATGACACCAACCAGGGATAACCCTACGGGGTACCTCAGAGGACTTCAATGGTCCAGTAGTAATCTTTCATACCCTCCGAAATCAAGTCTCGAATATATGAGGCTTCCAGCTCTTTCCACCCTCATCAACCCAAACTATAGTACACTTCCTAACGTACACGGTTCCCCGTCCGTCCGAAAACTCCTCAAAATACGCGGACATCTCCTTTGGGTCACCTAATCTGATCGGCAATATTTTTACGATCTAGGATATGAAAATGTGATCCCGCAACGGGGTGAGATTTACATCTTAGTAAGATAGGTCCTAACCTTAGGTTAGGCTGACCGTACACTCAGGTGAATGTAGTCAAGAACAAAATGCACAATCAACCACATGAAGCATTCAGCAGTCATTAAATAACATATGGACACAGACGAACGTCAAGCACACAATCATGGCATCATATCTCATGATTCAAATTAAACACGCATAACCACAACAAGTCACACCTTCCACCCTTTCAGGCCTCCATTTGATTCACGCCCTTGTTTAGAACGCCTCAGACTCGGTCCGCGTAATTACGCCTTAGACCATCCTATTGACAAACCCGCGTAAACACATCGGGTTTTCGATTTCATTATAGGCTTGTGTCGACACATATCAAATTCCATCCCGCGTCTCAACGCATCAAGACATTGGCCATTTTAACCCCGCGTCTCAATGCCTTAGGGTATCATAGGTTTCAAAGCATACTAGACATTATTTCAATTTAAACTTCATGATCGAGTACAAGCTCATGCATCGAGCTAGATATCTATGGCACGCAAGGCAATCAATCTCATCACCCACAAGAAGCAATCAATTCATGGCACAAGTATTCAACAAGCGTTCAAGCCATCGACACCTCATGAGGACGCACAATGGACAATCACACCCTAATTCACGAGAACCAACATAATTCACATCCAATTCACCTAATCGAGTCCAATCCTCTTAGCCAACGTTTAAAAACTTCTTACCTTTGGCTTAAATCAACAAAAATCTCCTTTCCAAGTACTTCAATTACTTAGTCCAACAATCCCGAAACAGGGCAGCCTCGTACCTATTGGAAATCAATCCAATTCATCAATTTTTCTTGCTCAATTCACCAATCCATGAAGCATAAATCTCAACGACATATTCATCGACATCCTAGTATGTCTCAACGATGAAATTTGAGCTCAATTTCAAATCCCATTAGTTCTCAACAATTCGGTTTGCATAAAACCGAAATAGGGCATTTTCAGTTCTGTGCATACCTCCATCGATCAACTCAACAGAAGTTGGCTAGGCAGATCTCATGCCTTCGAGGAAATCCTTCCTCTAGTGACCTTTCACCAATCCTCAATAGCCTCCTCGAGCTAGTACTGTCAGGGTCACTTTTCTTCTTTAGTGCACCTAAAATCTCTGAGGTTTTCTTACAAAATCCTCAATCTAGAGGGAGACAATTCTGAATTTCATCCCTCTACCTGACTCAATCAATTTCAGCCTCATACATAATCTCACAAGCTTTTCCAAGCTCTCGTAGTCCTACCCACACATTCAATTTCGAAAAGACTTACTTAGAGTCCTTCTTCGTGACTTCCATCACTTAACTTGTCAGCACAAGCATTTATCACCACAATGACTTAGAGAATCACGACAGCTCCTCTCCGAGCTTGCTTAATCAACAATTTTCCCATTTCCATTTAAAGTTCTCACGACCCATTCAGCTCTTGGGTCTCGTACGATGAACCGATCGAGCCTATTCTCTTTTAGTACTCATACTCTAATCGTCCATCTTTACTCAATTCTTATGACCCATCTTAGTCCTTGGATCTTTTCGTATCTCACATACGCAAGCCAAGTGCCACTCTAGCGACCATGCCTTGGTTCTTCAATCTTATCAAGTTCTCATGTCACTTGAACCACTATGATTCCCTCCAAGAATCTAAGACTCAAGTCATCTACTCAAGTCCATCAATCTCAGGCTGCTCATCTCAATATCTTTCACTATCAACCAACCCCCTATTGGTTCTTAAGCAATTCCTGATTAACTACTAATTATTCAAGGATTCCAAATCACCCTTGATCAACAATCCTTCCTCAAGCCAACCTCAACACGGTAACTTTTCAATCGGCAGCCATCACTAGGTTAGCCTTAACTGGGCAACTATCAGTCAGTCACTCAAGACAACAACTCATTGAGTCAATAGCTCATACTCTAGGCCTAAAGGCATCAGCCATTCTAGCATAGTCACAATAGACTATCTCATCTCAACAAGCCTCGGTTCCAAGGATATAAACCCTTACGTCGTCTAACTTCTTAGTTATATCTTGATCAAGCCAAACACATGAGGCTAACCGTCAAACATGCCTAAGAGGCTCATCACAACCATCACTTTTCTTTTTCCAAGGGCATCCACTGTCAAGCATGAAGCTTCTAAACATGCCATTCATAGGCACCATTACATTGGTCATGCCACTTTCAATCATTCTCGATGAGAATCAATCCCATGCCATACTTCCCTTATCTACAATTGGATTCAATTTGATACCTAGGCTTTCCCTTTCAAGTTATGACTTGGGTCATTCCTGCCTCTACCATCTTAGAAGCTTGCCAGGAGCCGCTCCTTGCCGGACCTCTCTGTCTCGGCGATCACTCTCCGCCCTCATCAGACCTGGTCGATGCAAGTTGTCCCAAGTCATACATCTATAGAGAAAGGCCCGTTCCACATGTCCCATAACATACTTCATTACAGTTTATAGGTATCCCATCAACTTGGCCCATACCAAGCGACAGTTTATTAAGTCAAATAGCGATAAGTCATTGCATGCACCCTCATCAACTTTCATTTCAAAGCCATAAACATAAGCACAGCATGACCGTTCTCATTACTTGTCCTGTCAAAACTGCCTTCAGGTCAGTTCCTATCCATTCAAGAGTTCTAATTCCACCAATGACCGTCATATCTCACAGATTAATTTGCCTATATCCCATTATATCTCAAGTCCAGTCAACGTTCAAATTAAATCCCTATGCATCCGATCACAACTGATCTTCAACTCATATCACCCATGGTAGTCAATAGTAATCGATAGCTAAACTATCATAGTATCACGCAATTCAAGCCTGAATCCACCAATATCAATCAATATCAATCGTCTCCTTATAATTCGTACTCCTCAAGTTGAGTCATGACAAATCAAGGTCGCAATTATACATCTCAATTGACCCTTCATTCATAAGCAATTCCCTATTATCCTCGAGTTCAATTACTACCTCAGAATCCATGCTTATGACTCTCAAATCCCAGCTTGCTTCCACTTAAGCTTTAATCACCACATAACTCAAGGTCATCCATTAAAGTCAACTCTAGGACCATTAGAATGCCTCACAAGTTCAAGCCTATAATCCTCAAGATCCAGCAATCCATGCTTAGTCCTATAGGACTCAATATCTAACCGTTCTCAAGTCATCGCTCCTTATCACTCCAAACCTCAATCATATTAGATCGAGCTGACCTTGCTCTGATACCAAATCAAACAAGGATGTCACGCCCCGAACTCGGCGAGCACGCGAACATCCTTGTCCATGCCGTTCATTCATAAATGCTCCAGGATCCAACGGCCAATTTCCATTGCGCTGTAAGAAACATACTTACGGAAGCGATGCCAACTCCAATCATACAAATACAACAACACATGATGACTTAGGACACAAGGGTACATCAAAATCTCCTTAATTCATTCTCGAGGATTCAATTCTATAATCTACCAATCATAAGTACATTTCCAACTTCAAAGAAAGGCGAATCCAACCTAGATACAATTGGTCATCTATCTCTTC
The DNA here is from genome assembly GCA_028455895.1 of Rhodomyrtus tomentosa. Lineage (NCBI taxonomy): Eukaryota > Viridiplantae > Streptophyta > Magnoliopsida > Myrtales > Myrtaceae > Rhodomyrtus > Rhodomyrtus tomentosa. The sequence continues at coordinate 36,351,298 of JAPCWY010000003.1, read as the reverse complement.
AAATGCCGATCCTCGGCAAGCACGCGCCTCCTCCGCCTAGAACCTGAAAAATTAAGCCCTCACTAGGGTGATATATAAATCTCAGTAAGGTGGGTCCTAACTCTAGGTTAGGCCGACCGTCCACTTAGGCAGTCATCTATCCGAAACTCTAAACTCATGAACATACAGGTGCATCAAGCACAATCCATAAAACCATAAAATGTAGACTACAAGCATGCATTAATGACCTCACGTCCCACTCAGATGATCATATCTACTCGGCCTATTACTTCATCACATCCACTAATCCTCGTCTACCTCAATCTCCAGCCCGCGATTAGATCGCATCAGGCTTGGTCCGCATAAACGCATCAGATCGCCATGGGCAACCTGCGTAAACGCATCAAGTTCTGATAGATCTCCAGGCAAAGCTTATTAACTCATACTCCGTCCTGCGATTAGATCGCATTAGGACCATGGCGATCTCAACCCCGCGACCTCATCGCATCAAGGTGCCATTCAACCATAACTTTACCCCACGATCTTTTCCATCAGGGTATCAACTTCTGCCCTGCGTCTCATACGCTTCAGGGCCTCTTTGTACCGCGATTAAATTGCATTAGGACCGTGGCTATCTCAACCCCGTGATCACATCGCATCAGGGTACCATATCACCTCAACTTCACCCCGCGAACTTGTCACATCAGGGTATACGTCGCTTGCCCCGCATCTCATACGCCTCAAGACCTCTCCATCCCGGGATTAGATCGCATCGGGGCCGTGACCAAATCAACCCCGCGAACTTGTCGCATAAGGGTGCCACATCACATTAACTTCACCCTGCGAACTCGTTGCATCAGGGCGCCACATCACATCAACTTCACCCCGCGAACTCGTCGCATCAGGGTTTACTCTTCCTACCCCGCGTCTCATATGCTTCAGGGCTTCACCTTGTTATTGCCCCACATCTCATACACTTTAGGGCCTCGCCATGCCACACTTGTGCCATGATTTTTAAATAACTCTCCATACAAAATGACATGTGCAATTCAAGCACAACTCAAGATTCATGGCATACAAAGAAGATCAATGAGCTCCGGACATGGAAAACAACTCAGGCATATCCAATATCACACAAGGAAGTTCTATAACATCTTAGGACATAACAAGACTATCTCTTTAGACAATTCACCTTAATTCAACCAACTCAATTCATGACTCACCCAATTGAGTCCAATCTTCCTAGCATAGGGTTAGAAATTCCCTTACCTTGATTTCAAACATCACAATTCTCTCCTCCTGAGCCTCCAAAGTTTTGGCCCCCTTAAGGTTCATGATTGAACTCGCTGTGCAACCTAGGAATTTCAACCAATTCCATCAATTTCCATGTTCAAATCAACCATCCATGAATCACAAGTCTCCATAGCATAATTCTCATCATTTTAACACGCCTTAATTATCAATTTGAGACTTATAAACCTACAACCACAGCCTCCACAGAATCGGTCTTACACAGAACCGAACCGGTTCATTTCGGTTCTGTGCAAACCGTGCACTTCCAGCCTTCAATCTACTTCTAAATCCTTTATTTAATCATCATCCTACCTTTTAACATGTCTATCTAAGGATTTGGGAGGCTTACCAAAGATTTGGAGTCAATTGGTCGCCGAAAAATAGTCTAAAGCCGCCGGAGCTCCTTGGGTCAGTACCGGCAGTTTTCTAGGCAACATTCACAAGGCCGGTTCGCGATAAAAAATTCATCAAATCCTTCTCAATATTTTACCACAGATTCATCTACATGTCTACTAGGTCTCCACAAAATTTGAGCTCAAAACTCTAAGATTTCGGCCATCAAACAGGTCAGAAATCTGACCTACCTCAGATTGAGTCAGTTTCTGTCGACTCTCGGGATAATCCTTGCTTCGGACTCCTCGGTACTCCAAATGATCCGATTCCATTTCGAGGAGGTCGGCAAGACATATATCTATGTTGGTGTGGCCGGTTGGCATCCAGAAAATGGCCGGAGATGGCCATCGTGGCGGGCAAGCAGAGACCCAGAATCTGGTCGCCGGCGTTGCAGAATGAAGAAGAGAGATGATGGAGTTCTTGGTGGTTCCTTGGGGTATTATGGCCGAAAATGGAGTGTGGAGAGAGAGTGGAGAGAGAGAATTTTGTTATATCCAATTTCTTGATCAATGGGTTGATTGTTAGGTGAGCCAAAAGTTGATAGGACCATACTCCTCCATCTCTTGACACTTGGCATTAGTCTTTTCCAATGAGATCCAATGGCTCTCCTTTGCTCTTCTTTTTCGGCAGCCATGGGAGGGTGTAATGTCCAATTTTCCTTTCTTCCTTTGCAAGGGCAAAGTTCTAAGCTTGAGGGGCAAAATGGTCATTTTAGCCCCGATATTTAGAACGTCGTTTTTTTCATTCCGGAAATCTTCGATAGGGCGACGGCCAATCCAAATAACGTTGAAATTCTTGACTTTCCATTTTTAATCTTTCAAGGCTCGTTTCTAATAGTTTTCTCTATCAGACGTGGTTCCAACCTATCCTAAACCGACGGGTGGCTTTTGCAGACATTACGCGTATCGACCTCGTGATTCATATCACGTTTAGGGCTCGTCAATTCGTGGCGGCTTTGGTTATCATGTAATTGTGAGGGTTTGTCACTAGTTCCTTTGACAATCCTTATGGTCAAAGCGCCATTTCCTATCTGAGTTCTTCAGGTCCACGTATCTCTTCTTGCGTTAGCTTTTCCCCTTTGGTCAGTCTGCTTGAATTGATCAGGTTCGAGCGGAATACGATTGAAATACATCTCTAGATACACACTTCTCATTACTGAGCCTGAAATTGACTGAAAATCAGAATGTCACAAAAACGACATGGCATAATGGCGTGGCAAGGATGCATGACATGAAAAAATAACGTGGCAAAATGACGTGGAAAAATGACGTGGAAAATAATTTTATTTTATTTTTTATATTTTTATACATCTTTTTTCAGATTTATGAAAAAAGAATGAATTAAGAATTTATCCTATTTAACCTAATATGCGGACACGATATATGCACACGATTGAATATATGCTATCCTAATTAATGCGAAATATGCCATATGAGCTTAGATGTGATTTTCATCTTTCCCTTCTTAAAAAAAAATTCGGCCATTATGGGGATATATTGGGGATTTTTTGTTTTGATTTAAATGCCTAAGGTTTAGTGAGATAAGTTTTTTAAGAAACCTTATCTTCCTAAAAAATCAATTAGATGCGATTTTTAGGAAACCACATCTGACTAAAATCTTTAGGAAATTTTGAAACATGACAAGTCCAATCAAGACAACGCATCCACCCGAATATTCACCATGAGATAGGAAAGAAATCATGATTGTGTCGTTATCCCTTTCAATTTCCGAATATTTAACCAACCTTCCATTAGAGGCCGATTCTCTGAAGATGGTGAATCAGACCTAAGTGGTGATAGGTCAGATTAACCAAATCTAGAATTTTTTTGGCGAAAATTAATGTTCGAAGGTTTAGAAAAAAATCGTTCATAAACTTCCAGAAAAAGGGTTCAATCTTCACTTCAATTATAGCACCAAAATATGTAAAACAGCTGTCATAAAATTTCATAATTCAATCACTAAGTCTCCACAAAAGTTTGCACGAGTTAACGACATGGAACATACAAAAAACGAAGCATTTTCGAGCAAAAACAACATGCTAATAACATAAAATTGGCAAGCAAACGACAACAAAATTCATCTAGAAAAAAAAAACATGCTTGGATTGATCATAGAAGTGTAGACACATTACCTTAATTCGCAAGGCGACAATTGGGGCCAGCTTAAGGTGAAAACTCCGCTGGACAGCAGGAGCAACAACAACACAGAATCGATGTGTGGAGGAGCGAATGGAAGCGGGCAGGGACTGGTGACGGAGAGGAGCAGTGGTGCGGCTGGATGGTGACGTGGCTGACTTCGTCCGGGGGTGGTGACGTTGATGGAGGAACGGCGGCGATCGAACAGAGAGAGAAGAATCACGAAAGAGAGAGAGAGAGAGAGAGAGAGAGAGAGAGAGAGAGAGAGAGAGAGAATGTGTATGCTGTCAGAAAAATATGTCGTCCACCCCAATAATCCTAAGCATAATGATGTATATATAGAGAGGATTAGGATAATCTTAACCATTGAGATTTCATGCGGTATATCCACCGTAGGATCAGAATTTTCTGAATATCCAAGGCCTTTTTTATGCAATGTATGATAATTTCTTTTTTGCGAGAATTATGATTAACTCTCATTTTGTGAAATAAATGAATTTCCTAAAAACTATAATTTAGGTGTCAATATCTGCCCCTCTTTGAGTGGAAGCTTGCAGAGTTTTCGCTCAAAGACTAAAATTGAAACCTAAATCTTTCAAATGCAAATGATGATGAGATTTTTTTGGCTGAAGTTTAGATCCCATTTTCTAATATACAAGATAAATGATGCATGAAATGCAAGACCATAAATAACATGTGCTAAAATTTTTCTTTTCGCCATTTTAGAGAAACATGCACATGGATCACATATGAAAATAACAGTTTTACCTAATACCTCATATGCTGATGATTCCCTTAATTTCCAAACTTTCAACAAAGATGTTAGGATACTAAGGTACTAGCCCATCTGTTGCCAGAAGTTTCTTTCTGACGTGAACGACGCAAGATCTGTGTAGAGTTTGAAAATGTACTCGAGTTATGGTTCGAATTGGCCATTTATTTTTTCGAAATCACAAGAGTGCATAAATTGTAAAATCGAAAAAAGAAACTAAGATCACAAGTGGATCTTAGATTTTGGGGGCTTTATCCGTTATCAAAGATTTCTCTTTGAAGCGGAACAACACAAGATATGTGTAAGGTTGAAAATGTACCCGAGTTATGGTTCGAGCTAGCCATTTGTCTCTTGGGGACCTCCTCAACGGGTCACCATCAGTCGGTAAAAAAAATCTCTTGTGACCTTCTCTAGAAGGTTTCACCGTATCAAGACAAGAGTTGCCTCTTAGGACCTCCTCAACGGGTCATCATGAGGCAGTAAAATGTCTCTTGGGACCTCCTCAACGGGTCACTATGATGCGGTAGAAATAATCTCTTGCGACCTTCTCAAGCAGGTCTTATCGTATCAAGATAAGAGATAATGTATTATCTGAATTGGATCAATATGAATATAAAATGGTGTGATGCTGTCACGCCCCGCACCTCAACGCGGGCACGCAATCATCCCTGCAAGCAAAACAACAATAATCTCTCGGCGGTCCCAAGGATCCACTTATGTGTAAAGGAAGATCGAGAGATGAAACAATTTACATTAAGCACACGAAAGCGTTTCCCAGCAACTCCCCGTACAATATATATATATATATATATCCCAAGACTAAGCAGGACTGGATAGCATCATAAGGTCGAACATCAACATCAACTGGTCACATCTACTACAGACCTCTATACACCAAGGCGACGGGTAAACATGTCAAAAGATGTCCATAAAATCCATTGAGGAAGGGGGATCAGGTCGCCAGTCAAAAAGTCAGGTCATCATCCGAAGTCGCCTAGGAAGAACTGCTGGAATCTCCGGTGTCCTCGCTCTCCACTGACGGCTTGTACTAGGAGAAAGTCTCTGATGGAACCTCCACAGAGTCTTCCATGGTCGCTTCCTGCGACTACTCAGCCTGGTCTCCCTCCACGGTCGCCTCCTGGTTTGGCTCGGATGGATCTCTCTCGGACGGCTCCACCACGATGATCTCATCCTCTGGCGGTAGCACGAGAAACTCAACTGTCGGCGTTCGCTCTGGGCCGTTCCTCGAACCAACCACTGAGCCCTCGGGAAACTCCTGGTCTGCTATCGTCTGACACCAAGGAGGTATGATACCCTCTGGAACCTCATGGGGCTTCAGCGGCCCAATCTTCCTATGACCGTCCTGTTTAAACCAAGCCTCAAACCGATGAGGCTTCCAGTCAAGTTTGCCCTCATCTACCCAAACTACTGTACATTTCCTTATGTATATATTTCCATGCCTATCGGGGAACTCATCGTAATACGCTGTCATCTCCTGCGGGTCCCCGAACCTGATAGGCCACATAGCTACTGCCTAGGATTTGTAAAGTAAAATTTCCCCAAAAGGGGTGAGATACACATCTTAATAAGAAAAATCTAACCCTAGGTCAGGTTGACCGTCCACTCAGGCAGTCAAGTCACTCAACCTATCTAACTCATAGGCTCATGCAGGTATGACATCCATGATTCAATAAACAATAATGTATAGAGGACAGACATGCATTTATATTCTCATGTCACACACAGTTGTACGTATATGCTCGACCTGTCACTCCACCACATCAATCAACCTTTGCCCGCCTCATTCTCTAGCCCGCGATTAGATCGCATCAAGCTCGGCCGGCGTAAACGCATCAGTCCCCAGTTCAATTTTCAGGTAGAGTCAATGAGCTCGTATTCTATCCCGCGATTATATCGCATTAGGACTGTGGCTATCTCAACCCCGACTCCGTCGCATCAGGGCGCCACCTTTTCATAATCCACCCCGCGACCTCATCGCATCAGGGTCTCAACCTCCTCCCCGCGTCTTATATGCCTCCGGGCCATGCCACGCAATGCCACAATCATGTCTTATGCCACATCATATCAATTAACTTGAATTTTAAAAAATCAAATTTCATAACCAATGGCCAATGCGCATGATAATATGTTTAATAAATTTCATGGCATGCAATTCAATTCAAATAGTACTCAGGCACTCAGACCATTCACACATAGGATAGGTCAAACAATCATTCTATAACGTCCAAGGGCGCATCAAGCTATTATATGCGAGGGTTTTCTCATAAATCGTTCCGTTCGGCCCTCGACTTACCCAATCGAGTCCAATCCCCTTAGCCTCGGTTTAGGAAATTCCTTACCTCCGCTTAACAATGCAAATTCCCCCTCCTTGAGTCTCTTATGGTTCGACCAATCCAAGTCCCAAAGCCGACTTGTCGCGCAACCTAGTTTAACCAATCGATTTGTCAAAATTCCAAGTCTAATTTCTCAATTCATCCATCCAAATCACTCATAACATACTCCTTATCATCTTAACATATCATACACACCAAATTAAAACATAATCCTAGCCTATTCAACCCTCCACAGAACCAGTTTGGCCCGGCATTGAACCGGTTCCATTCAGTTTTGTTCATGTCCGGTCCAACTGGCCTTAATCTATCTCAAATCCATCAAATATACACCATTCTACCTCTTATAATGTCTACCTAAGAGTTTGGAAGTCTCAACATGAGTTTCAAGTCGCGTGGTTGCCGGAAAGTCGTCGGAAGTCGCCGGAGCACTCTAACACAAAATACCAACAGATTCTGGGCATAATGTACAAGGGTGGTTCATGGAAAAAAAATTATCAAATAAATCCCAAATTTTTACCACAGAACCATCTATATGTCTACTTGATCTCCACAAAATTTGAGCCAAAGATTCCAAGTTTTTGGCTATCTAAAGGGTTCAGAACAAAACCTACCTCAAACTGGAACAGATTCCGTCGACCTGTGGAGAATGCTTGCCCCGAATTCCTCAGAGCTCCAAATGACCTGATTCAAGTTGGAGGACGTCGGCAAGACGTGGGGTTACATCTGGGTGGTCGACCGGAAGCAGGGGACGGCCAGAGGTGGCGGTCGTATGGACCGAACGACAACGTCCGGCGGGGTCGGCGAAAATAGAAACTGGAGAAGAAGAAGAAGAAGCTTGGTCTGTTCTTTGGGGAAGCAGAAATGGCCGAATGAGGAGTGAGAGGGAGCAGAAAGAGAGCTGGTTTACCCCCAAAATTTTAATTAATTTGAAGTGATTAGTAGGTGGGCATTTAATGTGAGTTGATCTACCACCCTTGGATTTGTGACACTTGGCAATTGTTCTTCTCAAGGGCATCCAATGGCCATCAATTGCTCTTCAATTTTCAGCAGCTTGGGGGGGAGAAATGTCCATTTTACCCTTCCTTCAATTATAAAGACAAGCCCTAAGCTTGAGGGGTATTATGGTCTTTTTACCTCCGACGTTCGGAACGTCATTTTTCTCGTTTCTGATTTCTTCGATAGGCGACGGCCAATCCAATTGACGTTGGAATTCTTGATTTTCCTTTTTCAAACTTTTCAGGACTCAATTCTGATCGTTCCTTCTATCAGACGTGATTCCAGCCTATTCCGAATTGACGGGCAGCTTCTGCAGACTATCGTGTATCGACCCCGTGATTCTCATCACGTTTAGAGCTTGTCAATTCATGGCAGCCTTGGTTGTCATGTGATTATGAGAGCTTATCGCTAGTCCCAGTGGTCTCGATCATCACAGTCCGATTTAGGATAATTTTACAAATCGTACGTTGGTTAAGCGGCATCACCCGCGCTCCAATCGTACGACGCTCGCATGATAATCCTTAATCGTTCTTAGATCGGTCTTTTTGCGGTCCTAAATATCCCCTTGACAATCCTTATGGTCAAAGCGCCATTTCCTATTCGAGTCGCCTAGGTCCATATATCTCGTCTTGCCTTAGCCTTTCCCCTTTGGTCAGGCTACTCAAATTGATTAGATTTGAGCGGAATACAATTGAAATACATCGCTTGATATAAATAAACTTCTCATTACAGAGTCTGAAGTTGATTGAAAATCAGAATGTCACAACTCTTCCCCCCTTATAAAAATTTCGTCCTCGAAATTTACGTTACACTCGACTACTCAAATAAATGGGGGTGTTGTCGCCTCATCGTTTCTTCATTCTCCCACGTGGCTCCTTCCGTTCTGTAGTGCTCCCATATTACTTTGACTAGCGGGGTCTTCTTATTCCTGAGGATCTGTTCCTTCCGGTCCTCGATCCTTATCGGCTTCTCTATATAGGACACTCTATCGTCCACTTCTATGGCTTCATAGTCCAGCACATGTGTTGGGTCAGGCTCATACTTTCTTAGCATCGACACATGGAATACATTATATACCTGGGATAGACTTGGCGGTAACGCAAGCCGGTAGGCCAGGGTTCCAATTCTCTCCAATATCTCGAAAGGGCCTACGTATCTTGGGCTTAGCATTCCTTTCCTTCCGAATCGTGAGAGTCCTCTCATTAGCGATACCTTGAGGAAGACATGATCGCCCACTTGAAACTCCAAAGGCTTGTGCCGCTTGTCTGCACAGCTCTTCTGGCGACTCTGCGCCGTCCTCAGCCTGTCTTGAATGATTTTCACTGCTTCCACCGATTGCTCTACTAACTCGGGGCCTGTGATACTCCTTTCTCCTACTTCATCCTAGCATATTGGCATCCTACATGCTCTGCCATAGAGTGCCTCAAACGGTGCCATCTGTATACTCTGCTGGTAGCTGTTATTGTACGCAAACTCTACTATGTGTAACTGCTCTTCCCATCCGCCTTTGAAATCTATGACACATGCTCTCAACATGTCCTCGAGTGTCTGGATGGTCCTTTCTGACTGTCCATCAGTCTGTGGGTGGTACGTAGTACTGAACTGTAGTCGCGTCCCCATTGCTCCTTGCAAACTCTTCCAAAAATTTGCCGTGAACTTTGGATCCCTATCTGAGGTGATCGTTATTGGCACTCCGTGTAATCTTACTACGTGCCTCATGTACAATTCTGCGTACTTATCCATGGCGAAGTCCTTTCGCACGGGAATGAAGTGAGCGGACTTTGTCAATCGATCCACGACTACTCAGATAGAGTCGTGACCTCTTTGGCTCCTTGGAAGTCCCATCACAAAATCCATAGTTATGTCCTCCCACTTCCATTCCAGAATCTCCAGCAGCTGCAACAATCCTCCAGGCTTACAATGCTGCGCTTTCACTTGTTGGCAAGTCAAACACTTAGCCACATATCTTGCCACGTCTATCTTCTTTCCGTTCCACCAATAATGTTGTCTTAAGTTCTGGTACATCTTTGTACTTCCAGGATGGACTCTGTAATTGCTCCTATGAGCCTCTGACAAGATTCTTTCTCGAAGCCCTTCATCCTTTGGTACACATGATCGCCCTCGAAATCTCAAAAGTTCATCCTCAGACACCTGGAACTCTAGCTTCCTCTTCGTCGCTTCCATTTCGATAACTTTCTGAATCTTTGGGTCCGTAGACTGTAATGCCTTAATCCCTTCTTGGACCTCAGGTTCCACCCTCAAAGTCGCTATCAAACTGAATAGCTAATTAACCTCCAATATAAATTCAGAATCTCTCAGATCCTCTATCGTCGACCAACTTCTCACCAGCAGGCATGCAATACTCGACTTTCGACTTAATGCATCTGCCACTCTGTTTGCTTTCCCAGGATGATATAATATCTCACAATCATAATCTTTCAACAGCTCCATCCACCTGCGCTGCCTTAGGTTCAACTCTTTCTGGGAAAACAAATACTTCAAACTCTGGTGGTCTGTATATATCTGAAACTTCTCGCCACAAAGGTAATGCCTCCAAATCTTCAAGGCAAACATAATCACCGCTAACTCCAAGTCGTAGGTCGGGTAATTCATTTCGTGCGGTCTCAACTGCCTGGATGCATAAGCTACTACCCGGCCGTGTTGCATCAATACACAACCCAATCCTTTCAGCGAAGCATCGCTGTAGATCTCATATCCTCCCGATCCCGACGGAATGGTCAGTACTGGCACGGTCGTCAATCTATGTTTAAGCTCTTGGAAACTCTGTTCACACCTATCAGTCCATTCGAGCTTCGTTTCCTTCTTCGTCAACCGCGTCAGTGGGACGGCTATGGAAGAGAACTTTTCCACGAATCGCCTATAATATCCTACTAGTCCCAAGAAGCTTCTGACCTCCGTGACCGTAGTAGGCCTCGACCAATCGGTTACAGCCTCTATCTTTGCAGGGTCCACTGCAATCCCTTCACCAGACACAATATGACCCAGAAATGCTACCTTGTCTAGCCAAAATTCACATTTACTTAGCTTCGCATACAACGAATGTTCCTTCAGGGTCCTCAATACGATTCTCAAATGTTTTTCGTGCTCTATGTCGCTCCTCGAGTAGATTAAGATGTCGTCAATGAAAACTATGACGAACCGGTCCAGAAACTCTTTGAATACTCGATGCATTAGATCCATAAATGCAGCTGGGGCGTTAGTCAATCCGAACGGCATTACCGTAAACTCATAATGTCCATACCTCGTCCTGAATGTAGTCTTCGGTATGTCTTCCTTCTTGATCTTCAGCTGGTGATACCCCGTCCTCAAGTCAATCTTCGAGAACACTGCTGCTCCTTGTAATTGATCAAAAAGATCGTCAATCGTCGGCAGCGGATATTTGTTCTTCACTGTCACCTGATTTAGTTGCCGGTAATCAATGCATAGTCGCAAGGATCCGTCTTTCTTCTTTACGAACAGCACCGGTGCTCCCCATGGCGAAGCACTTGGTCGGATGAATCCTTTGTCCAGCAACTCTTGCATTTGCACCTTTAACTCCTTTAATTCTGACAAGGACATTCTGTACGGTGCTTTCGAAATCGGCTCCGTTCCAGGAGCTAATTCAATCACAAACTCTATTTCCCGCTTCGGTGGCAATCCCGGCAGTTCTTGGGGAAACACATCCGAAAACTCCCGTACCATAGGAATGTTCTCTAACTTAGGTTCCTCGACAGTCGTATCCATCACGGCTACTAAGTATGCCCGACATCCTTCAGATATCAACTTAGTTACTTCCAAAGATGAAACCAAGGAAATTGAGACTCCTCCTCGACTTCCTACCAATTCATAACTAGGGCGATCTTTCGGGTAAAATCGAATCGTTTTATTGCCACAGTCTACTACCGCTCCTTGCCACTCAGCCAATCCATTCCTATAATCACGTCAAAATCAAACATAGGCAATACAACTAGGTCGATACTCTCCTTACTTCCTCCAACCATAATCTCACATTCCGCACACCCTAATGAAACCAAGACATTATCCTTCAATGGGGTGGCTACATGCAATGCCATGCTTAATGGTTCCAATCTCATGCCTACTAACTCAGCAAACTGTGCAGATACAAAAGAATGCGTGGCACCCGGGTTAAATAATGCATAAGTGGTCTGGTTGCACAAGTAAACCGTACTTGTGACCACTCCAGGTGCATCTTTTGCCTCGTTGTGCGCTACAGCGTACACTCTATCCTGAGCTGGTGGTCTGTTCGGTTCTATCCGGGGTGCTGCAGTCGATGATCCTGCTTGCGGCCTCGGTCCTTGTGGTCGACTGGCCGATGCTTGGTTTGGACATGTCCTTATTTGGTGGCCCAGCTGACCACACTTGAAATAGGCTCCAGTCTTCATAGGGCATGGTCCATTCTTATGCCTTCTGCCACATAGCCGGCAGCTCCAGTTCGCCGGGTTTGGCGGTTTCACGATATTCCTCCTTGCAGGCGGCATAAAACGTTTGTTACCTGCCATCGGTCTCTTGCCCATTTGACGATGGTCTCTAAATGACGGGAACTGCGATCTAGTTGCGATGTTTCTTTCCCTCAAGTCTCGCTCAATCATCTAACCTCGCTCTTATATCTCCCTGTAGGTCCTCAAATTCAAGGCTATCATCTGGCTGCGGAGTTCGGGCCTCAAACCATCCCTGAATCTCCGTGCCTTCTCTAAAGGATCCTCCACCGATCGAGGCGCATACCTCGAAAGCCTCGAGAACTCAGCTTCATATTGATCTATCGATAGCTGGTTCTGTCACAGCTGCAGGAACTCGATTTGTTTCCTTTCCCTGGCCGTTTCTGAAAAATACTTGTCATTGAACGCCCTCTTAAAAGTGTTCCAGTTTAGGGCCGTACCTTCAGGGAAGACTCCATCCTTGGTGGCAGCCAACCAGTCGTTTGCCGTACTCTCTAGCTGATATACAGCTAGCAACACCTTCTCCTCATCAGTACATCTTAGTACCCCGAAAGCCTTTTCCAGCTTCTCTATCCATCTAGGTGCTAGCTCGGGATCTCCAATCCCGTCAAACTGCGTCGGCTTCAACTTCATAAATTGTTCCACCAGTTGGCCCATCTGCCTAGCCACTATGATTTTTTCTTGAGGGTTCACCGTTTCATTGCTCTGGTTCGGCTCGCCCTGACTTCCACTTCCACTAGCGTTACCAGTGTTGGTATTCGCAGCTGCTAGGACAGCTCCCACTGCCTGGGCTATGGCAGAGTCCCGATCCTGGGCCTGCCTCTCCATGATGTCCCTAAGTCCTTCCATTACCCTCAGTAGACCGTCTACTCTTGGATCTTCTATTGCGGGCGGCCTCGAGCTAGAGGCTCCGCCTCTTGGTCTTCTAGGTCTTCTGGATGGGTTACTCATCTCTGTCGCTTACTAACGAATCTGGTCCATAACAAGTTCAGTAACAAGTTAGCAACTTACTCAATCATCCAATCCAGGGTTACTAACTACTCCTTAACAAAACAATTACACAACAACAGTACTTCATACGTCAACATCAATTTCAAAAATGTCCCAACCAATGGCTCATGGCCGTTACTCAAATCCATTCATTCCAGTGATTCACTAAAACTAATCACTTTCAAGCATCAAGTCGGTAAAGGTCTAGAAACGACCTTCAATCCTAAGCAGAGAACTCAATCCTCTATGCCTTGTCAAAACCTTACCAAGATCAAACACCATCCATAGGTGTTAAGTCACAACTAGGCATCCCTTGCCTTACCCTGACCAGTTTCCTAAGATCTAGCTATCCATCCTTGTCCTACCTAGTCCCCCTTATTACTCCAATCCTTAACCAACTTCGTGTTGAGCTGACCTTGCTCTGATACCAAAATAAGCGGGGATGTCACGCCCTGCGCCTCTTCGCGAGCACGCAATTATCCTTGCAAGCAAAACAACAATAATCTCTCGGCGGTCCCAAGGATCCACTTATGTATAAAGGAAGATCGAGAGATGAAATAATTTACATTAAGCACACGAAAGCGTTTCCCAGTAACTCCCCGTACAAAATATATATATATATATATATCCCAAGACTAAGCATGATTGGATAGCATCATAAGGTCGTACATCAACATCAACTGGTCACATCTACTATAGACCGCTATACACCAAGGCGACGGGTAAACATGTCAAAAGATGTCCACAAAATCCACTGGGAAAGGGGGATCAGGTCGCCAGTCAAAAAGTCAGGTCATCATCCGAAGTCGCTTAGGAAGAACTGCTGGAATCTCCGGTGTCCTCGCTCTACTCTAACGGCTCGTACTCGGAGAAAGTCTCTGATGGAACCTTCATAGAGTCTTCCAAGATCGCTTCTTGCGATTGCTCAGCCTGGTCTCCCTCCATGGTCTCCTCCTGGTCCAGCTCGGATGGATCTCTCTCGGACGGCTCCACCACGATGACCTCATCCTCTGGCGATGGCACGAGAAACTCAACTGTCGGCGTCCGCTCTGGGCCGTTCCTCGAACCAACCACTGAGCCCTCGAGAAACTCCTCGTCTGCTATCGTCTGACACTAAGGAGGTATGACACCCTCTAGAACCTCATGGGGCTTCAGCGGCCCGACCTTCCTATCCCCGTCCTATCTAAACCAAGCCTCAAACCGATGAGGCTTCTAGTCAAGTTTGCCCTCATCTACCCAAACTTACATTTCCTTATGTATATATTTCCATGCCTATCGAGGAACTCGTCGTAAAACGTCATCATCTCCTGTGGGTCCCCGAACCTGATAGGCCACATAGCTACTGCCTAGGATCTGTAAAGTAAAATTTCCCCAAAAGGGGTGAGATACACATCTTAGTAAGAAAAACCTAACCCTAGGTCAGGTTGACCGTCCACTCAGGCAGTCAAGTCACTCAACCTATCCAACTCATAGGCTCATGCAGGTATGACATTCATGATTCAATAAATAATAATGTATAGAGGACAGGCATGCATTTATATTCTCATGTCACACACAGTTGCACGAATATGCTCGGCCTGTCACTCCACCACATCAATCAACCTCTGCCCGCCTCATTCTCTAGCCCGCGATTAGATCGCATCAGGCTCGACCCGCATAAATGCATCAGGCCCCAATTCAATTTTCAGGCAGAGTCAATAAGCTCGTATTCTGTCCCGCGATTATATTGCATCAGGACCATGGCTATCTCAACCCTGCGACTCCGTCGCAGCAGGGCGCCACCTTTTCATGATCCACCTCGCGACCTCGTCGCATCAGGGTCTCAACCTCCGCCCCGCGTCTTATATGCCTTCGGGCCATGCCATGCAATGCCACAATTATGTCTCATGCCACATCATATCAATTAACTTGATTTTTAAAAAATCAAATTTCATAACCAATGGCCAATGCGCATGATAATATGTTTAATAAATTTCGTGGCATGCAATTCAATTCAAAAAGTACTCAAGCACTCAGACCATTCACACATATGCTAGGTCAAACAATCATTCTATAACGTTCAAGGGCGCATCAAGCTATTACATGCGAGGGTTTTCTCATAAATCGTTCTGTTCGGCCCTCGACTTACCCAATCGAATCCAATCCCCCTAGCCTCGGTTTAGGAAATTCCTTACCTCCGCTTAACAATGCAAATTCCCCCTCCTTGAGTCTCCTATGGTTCGGCCAATCTAAGTCCCAAAGCCGACTTGTCGCTCAACCTAGTTTAGCCAATCGATTTGTCAAAATTCCAAGTCTAATTCCTCAATTCATCCATCCAAATCACTCATAACATACTCCTCATCATCTTAACATATCATACACATCAAATTACAACATAATCCCAGCCTATTCAGCTCTCCACAGAACGGGTTTGGCCCGGCATTGAACCGGTTCCATTCGATTCTATTCATGTAGGGTCCAACCGGCCTGAATCTATCTCAAATCCATCAAATATACACCATTCTACCTCTTATAATGTCTACCTAAGAGTTTGGAAGTCTCACCATGAGTTTTAAGTCGCGTGGTTGCCGAAAAGTCGTCGGAAGTCGCCGGAGCACTCTAACACAGAATACCAGCAGATTCTGGGCATAATGTACAAGGGTGGTTCGTGGTAAAAAGCTTATCAAATAAATCCTAAATTTTTACCACAGAACCATCTATATGTCTACTTGATCTCCGCAAAATTTGAACTAAAGATTCCAAGTTTTCGGCTGTCTAAAGGGTTGAAAACCAAACCAACCTCAAATTGGAACAGATTCCGTCGACCTGTGGAGAATGCTTGCCCCGAATTCCTCAGAGCTCCAAATGACCTGGTTCAAGTTGGAGGACATTGAAAAGACATGGGGCTACGTCTGGGTGGTCGGTCGTAAGCAGGGGACGGCCAGAGGTGGCGATCGTACGGACCAAACAACAACGTCTGGCGGGGTCGGCGAAAATAGAAACTGGAGAAGAAGGAGAAGAAGCTTGGTCTGTTCTTTGGGGGAGTAAAAATGGCCGAATGAGGAGTGAGAGGGAGCAGAAAGAGAGCTGGTTTATCCCCAAAATTTTAATTAATTTGAAGTGATTGGTAGGTGGGCATTTAATGTGAGTTGATCTACCACCTTTGGATTTGTGACACTTGGCAATTGTTCTTCTCAAGGGCATCCAATGGCCATCAATTGCTCTTCAATTTTCAACATCTTGGGGGGGAGAGAAATGTCCATTTTGCCCTTCCTTCAATTATAAAGACAAGTCCTAAGCTTGAGGGGCATTATGGTCTTTTTACCTCCGACGTTCGGAACGTCGTTTTTCTCGTTTCTGATTTCTTCGATAGGGCGACGGCCAATCCAATTGACATTGAAATTCTTGATTTTCCTTTTTCAAACTTTTCAAGACTCAATTCTGATCGTTCCTTCTATCAGACGTGATTCCAGCCTATTCCGAACTGACGGGCGGCTTCTGGAGACTATACGTCTATCGATCCCGTGATTCTCATCACGTTTAGGGCTCGTCAATTCATAGAGGCCTTGGTTGTCATGTAATTGTGAGGGCTTATCACTAGTCCCAGTGGTCTCGATCGTCACAGTCCGATTTAGGATAATTTTGCAAATCGTACGTTGGTTAAGCGGCATCACCCGCGCTCCAATCGTACGACGCTCGCATGGTAATCCTTAATCGTTCTTAGATCAGCCTTTTTGCGGTCCTAAATATCCCCTCGACAATCCTTATGGTCAAAGCGCCATTTCCTTTTCGAGTCGCCTAGGTCCACGTATCTCGTCTTGCGTTAGCCTTTCCCCTTTGGTCAGGCTACTCAAATTGATCAAATTTGAGCGGAATACAACTGAAATACATCGCTTGATATAAATAAACTTCTCATTACAGAGTCTGAAGTTGATTGAAAATCAGAATGTCATAGATGCCTGAACAATTATCAGTGCGACCACAAGGGGGTACGACTAAAGTCAACATTAAAATGGTTTGGAAAAGTTACCTTGATTTTCTAAGTGACGAATGAATGATGGATAGACTGATTATATCATACATGTCCATTCTCTTGAAAAATGATGACATGTATAAGCTCAATGTAAATGCGACATCATATGCTAGAAAAAGTTTGTGTGCTTTTGCTTGCATTAGAAAGTTTCATTGGGGAATTTGTCAATAAGAAAACCTATCTGACCCTTTTGACAATTCTGATCAACTTGAATGAGGAATTTCAGTCACAAAAGACTTTTCACTCTTTCTCATAAGACAAGCTGTTGAGACTCAACCATTGATGCGGGTAAGAGAAACTCTCAGAGCTGTTATCATCACACCTGACAAGGGTCTGGGTATTCTCGCAATTAGTATGACCAGACTAGTCCATGAATTAAGGCTTGGTTAATAGCTATTCAAATAGGACTCATGTGAGTCATTTAGGTTATGAAAGGAAATCTTCCTCAACTGCATCAGGGTTTACAAGTCAGGAACCGTCACGCCCCGCACCCCGGGCATAGGCACGCGACTCCCTACGAGTGGACTCTCTCGTGTCCCAGGAGTCATATTTTGAGAGATGCATAAAAATCATTTGCAAGCGGAAGCGATAACATAAATTCCTCCGTAAAAACATTAGCGGGGACTTGGATAGCGAGGACACCATAGTTACATTTATACATAACCTCCTAACAAGTTCTTACAAAAATGCTGGTAGACTAATCTTGCTAGTCGGTAGGGGTAACTAGACCAACTCAAAAGACAACCATTAACATCTCCAAAAGAAAATGGACCATCGAGGTCATCAACAAAATAATAGTCTAGAAAACGGAAACCCCCTATGTCGAGTTGTTAGAGTCGTCAGTCTCCTCGGCATCCTCGGTAGGCTCGTACTCCAAGAAAGTCTTTGAGCGTACCTCTACGGTATCCTCCATCGTCTCGTCTGCTAATTGCTCCACCAGGTCGTCCTCGGAGGCTTCGATCTTAATGACCTTGTCGGTGTTTTCCAGGGTTGAGGTGCTCTCGGGAATGTGCCTCGAACTAGCTACTAATCCCTCGACCTCTACAGAATCCTGAGTGGGATGACACCAACTAGGAATAATCCTACGGGGTACCTCAGAGGACTTCAATGGTCCAGTAGCAACCTCTCCTACCCTCCGAAACCAAGCCTCGAACCTATGAGGCTTCCAGTCCTTTCCACCCTCATCGACCCAGACTACAGTACACTTCCTATCGTACACAATTCTCTGTCCGTTTGGAAACTCCTCAAAATACGTGAACATATCCTTCGAGTCACATAGTCTGGTCAGCAACATCTTCACAGTCTAGGATTTGAAAATATAGTCCCACAATGGGATGAGATTTACATCTCAGTAAGACAGGTCCTAGCCTTAGGTTAGGCTGACTGTGCACTCAGGTGAATGTAATCATGAACAAAATGCACAAGCTACCACATTAAGATTCAGCAGTCATTAAATAACATATGGATATAGACGAGCGTCAAGCACACAATCGTGGCATCATATCTAATCATTCAAATCAAGTACGCATTACCAAATCAGGTCACACATTCCACCTTTTCAGGCCTCCATTTGATTCACGCCCGCGTTTAGAACGTCTCAGGCTCGGTCCGCGTAATTACGCCTCAGACAATCCTTTTTACAAACCCGTGTAAACGCATCAGGTTTTCAAGTTCATTCCAAGCCTGTGTCGACACATATCAAATTCCGTCCCGCGTCTCAACGCATCAGGACATTGGCCATTTCAATCCCGTGTCTCAATGCACTAGGGTACAATGCAACACAATCCCTAGTCTCAATGCCTCTAGGTATCATAGGTTTCAAAGCATGCCAGACATTGTGTCAATTTAAACTTCATGATCAAGTACAAGCTCATGCATCGAGCTAGATATCTATGGCACGCAAGGCAATCAATCTCAACACTCACAAGAGGCAATCAATTCATGGCACAAGTATTCAACAAGCCTTCAAGCCATCGGCATCTCACGAGGACGTATAATGGACAATCACACTGTAATCCACGAGAACCAACCTAATTTACACCCATTTCACCCAATCGAGTCAAATCCTCCTAGCTAAGGTTTAGAAATTTCTTACCTTGTGCTAAATTCAACAAAAATCTCATTCCAAGTACTTCAATCACTCGGTCCAACAATCCCGAAACAGAGCAGCTTCGCACCTATTGGAAATCAATCCAATTCATCAATTTTTCTTGCTCAATTCACCAATCAATGAAGCGTAAACGTGAACTACATATTCATCGACATCCGAATGCATCTCAACGATGAAATTTGAGCTCCATTTCAACTCCTATTGGCTACCAACAATTCCGTTTGCACAAAACCGAAACATGGCATTTTTGGTTCTGTGCATGCCTCCCTTGATCTGCCCTTAAACTATCCCGAATCCTCAATTTATCCCCTAATCTCCTTGTTAACATGTAGTTCTAGGAGTTGGGTAGCCTCACTGAAAATTTGAGCTCAAGGCGACGTCAAATGGTCCACGAATGACGCCTGTCTTCCCAAGTCCTCAACCAGTCAGTTTTTTCCCTTCAAAGACAACACCCATTTAGGGTCAAGAATTCATCAAACTCAGCTCAAATTTCTACCACAACTCAGTATACATGTTCACTTTATGTCCACAAAATTTGGTCCAAAGATTCAAACGATTCGAGATCCTACGGAGTTCAAACAGCAGCTTACCTCCAGCTGCGACGGTTTCTGTTGACTCTTGGGAGAATGGCTGGCCGGAGCTCCTCAGTGCGTCAAATGACTTGATTCAAGTTGGAGCTGATCGGCAAGAGGTTGAGCTTGATGTTGGTGGTCGGCTCGATGGCTGAAAGTCACCTGAATTGGCAGTCGGAAGTGGCGAAGGAGGCGGTAGAGTCTGGTCGGGCGGGACAGTTCTTTGCTGGAGGAAGAAGAAGAAGAAAAGGAAGAAGATGGCTATGGTGATGGTGGTGTTTGGCAGCATGATGAAGAAGAGGGGTGTGCACAAAATTTGAGAGTCAACCATGAAGAATGGTAGGTTAAACGTTGTCCAATTAATGCCAACTCTTCATCCTTTGACACTTATCACAAAATGCCCTTATCTATTCATTAAGGCAAGTTTAAGGCTTGAGGGGCAAAATGGTAATTTTACCCTCGACGTCCGGAGTGTCGTTTTTCTAATTCAAATTTTCTTCGATGAGGCGATGACTAATTTGATTATAATATTGAAATTCTTGATTCTTCATTTTCTAATTTCGAGACTCGTCTCTAAATCATCTCTCTATCAGATGTGATTCCAGCTTACCCCGAACTAACGGGCGGCTTTTGCAGACGTTACGCGTATTGACTCTGTAATTCATGTCACACTTAGGGCTCATCAATTCATGGCGACCTTTGTTGTCATGTAATTGCAAGGGTCTTTTACTAGTTCCGACGGTCTTGATCTTTATTGTTTGATTTAGGAAAATTTTGCAAATTATACATTGGTTAAACGGCATCACCCACGCTCCAATCATATAACGCTAGCAATGCATTCCTTAATCATTCTTAGATCGGCCTTTCATGGCTCTAAATGTCCTCTCGAAAATTCTTATGGTCAAAGTGTCATTTCCTATTCGAGTTCCCTAGGTCCACGTACCTTGTCTCGCGTTAGCCTTCCTTTTTTGGTCAGTTAACTCGAGATTGATCACATCCAAGTGAGATACGACTGAAATACATCGTTAGATATATTCTCATTAATAAGTCTCGAAATGACAGGGAAAATCAGAATGTCACAACTCTTTTCCCTTACAAAAATTTCGTCCTCGAAATTTACGATAAACCCGATTACTCAAACAAATGGGAGTATTGACACCTCATCGTTTCCTCGCTTTCTCACGTAACTCCTTCGGTTCCATGGTGCTCCCAAATAACTTTGACTAATGGAATCATCTTAATCCTTAGAATCTGCTCCTTTTGATATTCGATCCTGATTGGCTTTTCTACGTAGGATACTCTGTCATCCACTTCGATAACCTCGTAATCCAGTACATATGTCGGGTCCGGCTCGTACTTTCGTAGCATTGACACATGGAAGACGTTGTGTACTTGGGACAAGTTAGGCGGCAAGGCAAGCCTAAAGGCTAAGGCCCCAATTCATTCTAAAATCTCAAAAGGTCCTACGTACCTTGGTCTCAGTTTCCCTTTCTTTCCAAATCGAGATAATCCTCTCATTGGCGACACCTTAAGGAAAACATGATCGCATACTTGAAACTCCAAAGGTTTACGTCGTTTATCTTTATAACTTTTTTGACGACTCTGTGTTGTTTTTAGTCTATCCCGGATTATCTTTACTGCTTCCATCAATTACTCTACCAACTCTGGGTCTGTAATACTTCTTTTTCCAACCTTGTCCTAGCAAATCGGGGTCCTGCAAGCTCTTCTGTAAAGCGCTTCAAAAGGTGCCATTCGAATACTCTGCTGATAACTGTTATTATATGCGAACTCCACCAAATGTAGCTGATCCTCCCATCTACTTTTGAAGTCTATAACACACGCTTGTAACATATCTTCGAGCGACTGAATTGTCTTCTCCGATTGTCTGTCCGTCTGTGGATGGTATGCCATACTAAATTGCAGTCGAGTTCCCGTGGTATCTTGAAGACTCTTCTAGAAATTCGCTGCAAACTTGGGATCTTTGTCCAATGTAATCGTCACGGGTACTCCATGTAGCCTCCCTATCTACTGTATATACAATTCGACATATCTATCCATCGCGAAGTCTTTTCGCACAGGAATAAAATGTGCAGACTTGGTTAATCGATCCACGACTACCCAAATAGAATCGTGGCCTCTTTGGCTCCTTGGTACCCATGACAAAGTTTATAGTCACGTGTTTCGATTTACATTCAGGAATCTCTGACGGCTATAACAATCCACCAGGCTTACAGTGTTGTACCATCACCTGCTGGCATGTCAAACACTTCGCCACATATTTCGCTACATCTACTTTCATCCATTCCACCAATAATGTTGACACAAATTCTGATAGATTTTCGTGCTACTTGGGTGAATTCTATAATTGCTTCTGTGAGCCTCCGATAAAATCCTTTCTCTAAGCTCTTCGTCCTTTGGTATACATAGACGCCCTCGAAATTTCAAAATTCCGTCTTCTAACACTTGCAACTCTGGTTTCCTCTTCGTAGCATCCATCTCCAAGATTTTCTGAATTTTTGGGTCTGTCGGCTGTAAGGCTTTTATCCTTTCTTGGATCTCGGGTTCTATCCTCTGTGTGGCTACCAAACTAGATAGCTGACAGACTTCCAATCTGAATTCAAAATCCCTCAAATTTTCAAATAACGACCACCCTTTTACCAGTAGACAGGCGATACTCGATTTCCGGCTGAGCACATCCGCGACTCTGTTTGCCTTTCCAGGGTGATATAATATGTCGTAATCATAATCCTTAAGCAGCTCCATCCATCGACGCTGCCTTATGTTTAGTTCCTTTTGGGAAAATAGATACTTCAGGCTTTGGTGGTCCGTATGAATCTGAAACTTCTCACCACGCAAATAATGCCTCCAGATCTTCAGAGCAAAGTTGATTGCTGCCAATTCCAAATCATGAGTCAGATAGTTCATCTCGTGCGGCCTCAGTTGTTGGGACGCGTAGGCAACCACTCTTCCATGTTGCATTAGCACACAACCCAGTCCTTTTAGTGAAACATTGCTGTATATCTCATAGCCTCCAAGTCCTGATGGAATTGTTAATACCAGTGCGATCTTTAACCGATGCTTGAGCTCTTGGAAACTCCTTTCACCCTTATCTGTTCATTCGAACTTCGTTTCTTTCTTAGTCAATCTTGTTAGTGGAATGGCTATAGATAAAACTTCTCCACGAAACGTTTGTAATACCCCGCCAATCCTCGGAAAATTCAGACTTCCGTGACTGTAGTAGGCCTAGGCCAATTCATAACGGCTTCGATCTTCGTAGGATCCACAACAACTCCTTCTCCAGATGCCACATGGCCAAGAAATGCCACTTTATTCAGCCAGAACTCGCATTTGCTAAACTTAGCGTAAAGCGAGTGCTCCATCAGGGTCTGCAAGACAATCCTCATATGCTCTTCGTGTTCTTCGTTACTTTTTGAGTAAATCAGGATATCATCAATAAAGATTATAACAAATCTATCCAAGAATTCCTTGAACACCCGATGCATCAAGTCCATAAATGTGGTTGGAGCATTGGTCAGTTCAAAATGCGTCATAATGAATTCGTAGTGACCATACCTTGTCCTAAAAGCGGTCTTAGGTATGTCTTCTTTCTTAATTCTCAACTGATGATACCCGGTCCTTAGGTCAATTTTTGAGAATACCGCAGCTCCTTGTAATTGGTCAAATAAGTCATCAATCCTCGGTAGTAGATATTTATTCTTTCTAGTTACTTGATTCAACTGTCTGTAGTCAATGCATAAACGCAAGGACCTATCCTTTTTCTTTACAAACAACACCAGCGCTCCCCACGGTGAAGCACTCGGGCAAATAAATCCCTTATCTAGTAATTCTTGCATTTGCACCTTTAACTCTTTCAATTCTGATAAGGACATTCTATTGGGTGCCTTCGAGATCGGCTCCGTTCTAGGAGTTAACTCGATCATAAATTCAATTTCTCGCTCTGGTGGCAACCCTAGTAATTCTTGAAGAAAAATGTCAGGAA
Organism: Rhodomyrtus tomentosa; assembly: GCA_028455895.1. Lineage (NCBI taxonomy): Eukaryota > Viridiplantae > Streptophyta > Magnoliopsida > Myrtales > Myrtaceae > Rhodomyrtus > Rhodomyrtus tomentosa. The sequence goes on along the minus strand of JAPCWY010000003.1, from coordinate 36,327,235 downwards.
ACTCATGCACTATCGGAATACTTTCTAATTTAGCTTCTCTGGCAGTCGTATCCATAATTGCTACTAGATAAGCCTAACATCCTTCGGTTATCAGTTTTGTCGCTTCAAGCGATGAGACTAAAGGAATCGAGGTTCCTCCTCAACTTCCCACAAACTTAAAATTTTGGCGGCCATCCAGATAAAAATGGATTATCCTACTACCACAATCAACTACTACCCTTCGCTTACTCAACCAATCCATTCCTATGATCACATCAAAGTCATACATGGGCAACACAGCCAAAGTCGGTACTCTCTTTACTACCACCAATTATGATTTTACAATCAGCACAGGCTAACGAAACCTGCACATTATCCTTCAATGGGGTGACAACATACAGAATCACACTCAATGGTTTCAACTCTATATCAACCAAATCAGCAAAGCGAGCAGACACAAATGAGTGTGATGCGCTAGGATCAAACAAAGCATAAGAAGCTTGGTCACACAAATAAATCGTACCTGTGACCACGCTTGGCGCTTCTTCTGTTTTCCTGCGTGCTACTGCATAGACTCTTCCTTGAGTTGGGGGTTGGTTCTGATCATTCTGTAGAGTGGCTATTGACGGTCTTGCCTATGGTCGTTGCCCTTGAGATTTTGTGACATTCTGATTTTTCCTGTCATTTTCAAGACTCATTAATGAAAAAGTATCTAATGATGCATTTTAGTCGTATCTCGCTTGAATCTGATCAATCTTGAGTTAATTGACCAAGAGGGAAAGGCTAATGCGAGGCAAGGTACATGGACCTACGGAATTTGAATAGAAAATGACGCTTTGACCATAAGGATTATCGACAAGACATTTAGAGCCATAAAAGGCCGATCTAAGAATGATTAAGGAATGCATTGCTAGCGTTATATGATTGGAGCGCAGGTGATGCCTCTTAAACCAATATATAATTTGTAAAATTTTCCTAAATTGAACAGTGACAATCGAGACCGTCGGAACTAGTGATAGACCAACACAATTACATGACAACCAAAATCACCATGAATCGACGAGCCTTAATTGTGATATGAATAACAAGGTCGATACGCATAACGTCTGCAAAAACCGTCAGTCAGTTCGGGATAGGTTGGAATCACATTGGATAGAGAAATGATTCAGAAACAAGTCTTGAAATTTGAAAATAGAGAATCAAGAATTTCAACATTATAATTGGATTGACCGTCACCTCATTCAGGAAAATTGGAATTAGAAAAAGAAATGACGTTTCGAACGTCGAGGGTAAGATTACCATTTTACCCTTCAAGCCTTAACTTTGCCGTAATAATTGGACAAAGACATTTTGGTCATTGAAGTCATTTATAGCTGTCGAAAATTTGAAGAATTGAGAGCCATTGGATGTGCAATTGATTGACACATGGACAAGTGTCAAAGGATTAGACAATGATGTTGATAGAACCACTTTTAACTTACCATTCAACAAGTTGACTAAGCTAATGAAGTATAAACCCCCCTTCTCTCGCTCTCTCTCTCGCTCTCTCTCTCTCTCGCTCCCTTAGCCGAACACCCCCCAAGTTTGCCGATTTCTTCTTCTTCTTCTTCTTCTCTTCTCTTTGCTGCCGAGAACTCCCTAACTGATCGGATTCTGCTCGCTCGTTCGCCACCGTCAACCTTCACTTCCGGCGACTCCCAGCCACCGAGCCGACCACTTGCTGCTTCCTCATCCTCTTGCCGACGATCTCCAAGTGGAAGCAAGCCGTTTGACCACCTAAGGAGCTTCGGCCGGTCAATCTTCCGAAAGTCGACGGAAATCATCGCAACTGGAGGTAAGCCACGGTTTAGGCCTCATAAGAACCCGAAATCTTTGAGTTTTTCGACCAAATTTTTAGACATCTAGGGGGCACATGGACTGAGCTGTGGTAAAAAGCTTGGAGGAATTTGATGGAGTTTTGATCGCAAATGGGTCTTGTATTTGAAGGGCCAGAATTGATCAGTAGTAGACCCGGAGGAACCGGCGCCGTTCAAGGACTTTCCGGCGTCGCCTTGGCTCTAAATTTTCGGTGAGGCTCTCCAACTCTTATAAATAAATGTTAGCAAGTAGATTAGTGGATAAATTGAGGATTTAAGCTAGTTTATGGGCTGTTAAGTTGGGATATGCACAGAACCGAGTATGCCCTGTTTCGGTTCTGTGCATACCGGTTTTGTGGGAGGCCGTTGGTGTTGAAATTGAGCTCCAAATTCATTGTTGAGAAGTGTGGGGATGTTAATTGATAAGTCCATGAGGTGTATGTTTAGTTGAGTGATGATTTGAGCAAGAAAAATTGATGATTGGATGAAATTTCTTAGGTTGCGCGGCGGACTTGATCTTAGATCATTAGAATCGAACCTTTGAGGTGCTTGGAAGAAGACTTGTATTGAATTAAGCTTGAGGTAAAGGGATTTTAAACCTTTGATAAGAGGATTGGACTCGATTGGGTGATTTGTAAGCGAATTGATTAATTCTTGAAGGTTCATAATATGATTGTCCAATGCACGTCCTAGAAAGATATAGAGGACTTGAATGTTTGACAATACTTGTGCTATTATTTGATTTTCACATTTGTATGTCAAATGCAATTGTCTCGCATGCCATGGATGTGTCGTTCGTCGTATGAGTCGCATTCGAACGTGTGCTATGAAATGAAATGAACTTATGGCATGTCTGAGAAGTTGTGACACCTTAAGGCGTATGAGATGTAGGGTTGTGTAGATGAATGCCCTGAGGCGCTGAGGCACGAGATTTGAATTGAATGACACCCTGAGTCGTATGAGACGCGGGGTTGAGAAGGCCATAGTCCTGATGCATCGAAACGCGAGATGGAGTTGAGATGTGTCGACACAGGCCTGGATGAGATTGAAAACCTGATGCGTTTACACGGGTTTGTCAATGAGACGGTCTGATGCGTTTATGCGAACCGAGCCTGAGGCGTTCTGAACGAAGGCGACTCCCAGCCACCGAGCCGACCACTTGCTGCTTCCTCATCCTCTTGCCGACGATCTCCAAGTGGAAGCAAGCTATTTGACCACCTAAGGAGCTTCGGCCGGTCAATCTTCCGAAAGTCGACGGAAATCATCGCAACTGGAGGTAAGCCACGGTTTAGGCCTCATAAGAACCCGAAATCTTTGAGTTTTTCGACCAAATTTTTAGACATCTAGGGGGCACATGGACTGAGCTGTGGTAAAAAGCTTGGAGGAATTTGATGGAGTTTTGACCGCAAATGGGTCTTGTATTTGAAGGGCCAGAATTGATCAGTAGTAGACCCGGAGGAACCGGCGCCGTTCAAGGACTTTCCGGCGTCGCCTTGGCTCTAAATTTTCGGTGAGGCTCTCCAACCCTTATAAATAAATGTTAGCAAGTAGATTAGTGGATAAATTGAGGATTTAAGCTAGTTTATGGGCTGTTAAGTTGAGATATGCACAGAACCGAGTATGCCCTGTTTCGGTTCTGTGCATACCGATTCTGTGGGAGGCCGTTGGTGTTGAAATTGAGCTCCAAATTCATTGTTGAGAAGTGTGGGGATGTTAATTGATAAGTCCATGAGGTGTATGTTTAGTGGAGTGATGATTTGAGCAAGAAAAATTGATGATTGGATGAAATTTCTTAGGTTGCGCGGCGGACTTGATCTTAGATCATTAGAATCGAACCTTTGAGGTGCTTGGAAGAAGACTTGTATTGAATTAAGCTTGAGGTAAAGGGATTTTAAACCTTTGATAGGAGGATTGGACTCGATTGGGTGATTTGTAAGCGAATTGATTGATTCTTGAAGGTTCATAATATGATTGTCCAATGCACGTCCTAGAAAGATATAGAGGACTTGAATGTTTGACAATACTTGTGCTATTATTTGATTTTCACATTTGTATGTCAAATGTAATTGTCTCGCATGCCATGGATGTGTCGTTCGTCGTATGAGTCGCATTCGAACGTGTGCTATGAAATGAAATGAACTTATGGCATGTCTGAGAAGTTGTGACACCTTAAGGCGTATGAGATGTAGGGTTGTGTAGATGAATGCCTTGAGGCGCTGAGGCACGAGATTTGAATTGAATGACACCCTAGTCGTATGAGACGCGGGGTTGAGAAGGCCATAGTCCTGATGCGTCGAAACGCGAGATGGAGTTGAGATGTGTCGACACAGGCCTGGATGAGATTGAAAACCTGATGCGTTTACACGGGTTTGTCAATGAGACGGTCTGATGCGTTTATGCGAACCGAGCCTGAGGCGTTTTGAACGAAGGCATGAAAGTGAGGAGGCAGGAAGGGGTGGATGGCATAATCTAGCTTGGTAATATGTTCTTGAGCTTAATGATGTAATAAGATGCCTTGATTGCATGCTTGATATTCGTGTGTTATTTCGTGATAGTTTAATGCCTCATGTGATTTTGTATAAATTGTTTGTGATTGTATCTGCCTGAGTGAACGGTCAGCCTAACCTAGGGTTAGGACCTACCTTACTGAGATGTATGTCTCACCCCGTTGTGGGACCTCATTTTTTCATATCCTAGGCCTTGAGGATGTGGCCAATCTGGTTTGGTGACCCAAAGGAGATGTCAGTATATTTTGAGGAGTTACCTGAATGATAGGGGATCGTTTATGTTAGGAAGTGTACGGTTGTTTGGGTAGATGAGGGTGGTAGTAGCTGTAAGCCTCACAGGCACGAGGCCTGGTTTAGGAAGATAGGGGACGTTTCTACAGGGCCACTGAAGCCCATTGAGGTACCCCGTGGGGTGATACCCAGTTGGTGCCATCCCCCTCGGGATTCATTAGAGGCCAATGAATCAGCCGCTGGCTCGAGGAATGGCCCTGAGAAGACCCCTACTCTGGAGGACACCGACAAGGTCATAGTGATCGAGGCTACCGAGGACGATCTGGTGGAGCCATCAGCTGAAGAGACGATGAAGGATACTGTGGAGGTTTGCTCGGAGACCTTCTCGAAGTACAAGCCCACTGAGGAGGCTGAGGAGGAGACTGACGACTTTAGTAGCTCGACCTAGGAGTCTCTGCTTTTCTGGTCTGATATTTTGATGGTGTTCTCGATACTTGCTTCTTTTGGAAGACTGATGCGTGTCTTTTGTGTTAGCCTTGCCACCCTACCGACCAGTATGTTTAGTTTATCGTGCCTTGTATGGGTAATCGGAAGTTTATGTATTATTAGTACCCTCGTTACCCAGGTCCCATTTTATATTTGTACGGTGGAGTTTTTATATCATTGCTTCTGCGTGCTTTCTATATGATATATCTCTCGACCTATATGTGAATTTTAGGACCTCGAGAGATTGTTTGTGCTTGCAGGGAGTCGTGCGTTTATGCCTAGGGCGCGGGGCGTGACGTCCCCATTTGCTTGGTATCAGAGCAAGGTCAGCTCGATCCAAAATTGATTGAGGATTGGAGTAATAAGCAGGATTAAGTTGGGACAAGGACTGTCACGCCCCGAACCTGTCAGGCACGCAATATCCCACCAAGGCCGTCTTGTCTTTCGATGGTACCCAGTATCTGTCGGCGAACAATTAATAACTTCTAAATGATACAAACATGAGGAAGCGATGAAACTTCTCCATTCAATTCAATCTTAAGATGACTCTAGACATAGGGTACGTTTTCTTATAAACACCGACTGTAGGTTCAGAGGATGCAACTCTAAGTTCAAGGTAACATGAAATCTCTAAATTCACCAAAGTATAAATTCATTTCATATAATTACTTCTTCAAACACCGATAATTGGTAAGCTCAGATTTCCATCGCCTGGGACCTGAAAAAGTTAATCCCACGACAGGGTGAGATATACATCTCAGTAAGGTGGGTCCTAACCCTAGGTTAGGCTGACAGTCCAATCAGGCAAATGCAAATGTTAATAATACATGCAAAATCGCATGAGGCATTCCACTTTCACAAAGTAACACACGGATGTCAAGCATGCTATCAAGACATCTTATCACATCATTAAACTCAAGCATGCGTTTCAAACTAGATTGCACCTTCCTCCCTTTTTCCAGCCTCCTCACTTTCATGCCTGCGTTTAGAACACCTCAAGGTTGGTTCACGTAAACGCATCAGACCGTCTTCCTGCCTCTTCACTTTCATGCCCGCATTTAGAATGCCTTAGGGTCGTTCTGCGTAAACGCATCAGACCGTCTCATTGACAAACCCGCGTAAACGCATCAGGTTTTCAATGTCACTTCAGGCTTGTGTCGACACATCTCAACTCCGTTCCGCGTTTCAACGCATCAGGACTATGGCCTTCTCAACCCCGCGTCTCGTACGCCTCAGGGTGCCATTCAATTCAAACCCTATGCCTCAGCACCTCAGGGCATTCATCCACACAACCCCGCGTCTCATACGCCTCGGGGTATCACAACTTCTCAGACATGCCAAAAATTTCAGTTTATTTCATAACACGTTTGATTGCAAGCTCATGCGACGAACGACACATCCATGGCATGCGAGACAATTACATTTGATATACAATTGCAACAACCAATTCATGACACAAGAATCATCAATCAATCAAGCCCTCAATAGCTTTCTATGACATACATTGGGCAACCACATAACAACTTCCAAGAACCGATCGATTCGTATTCAAAAATCACCCAATCGAGTCCAATCTTCCTATCAAAGGTTTAGAATCCCTCTAGGTTAATGCAATACAATTCCCCTTCCAAACACTTCAAAGGTTCGGCTCTAAGGATACAAGGTCAAGTCCGTCGCGCAACCTAAGGAAATTCATCCAATCATTAACTTTTCTTGCTCAAATCACCGCCCTACTAATCATACACCTTATGGGCTAATCAATTAACATCCTCACACTTCTCAACGAAGAATTTGGAGCATAATTATAACCACCAACAACTCCCATAAAATCGGTATGCACAGAATCGAACCGGGCAAATTTCGGTTCTGTATATACCTCAACTTACCAGCCCTTAAACCACCTCAAATCCTCAATTTAATCATTAATCTACTTGATAACATGTAGTTCTAAGGGTTGAGAGGCCTCATAAAAAAATTGAGCTCAAGGCAACATCAAATGGTGCAAGAACGATGCCGGTTCCTCCAAGCTTACCGTCGTCAATTCTGGCCCTTCAAACACAAGACCCATTTGAGGTCAAAATTCCATCAAATTCATCTCGACTTTTTACCACAACTCATCCAACTTTAATACTATAATTTTAGAAGACCTCACCAAAAATTTGAAGCCATTTGAAGTCCGAAAGACCTCGGAACAGGTCTTTTCCCAAAACCCGTCAGAATTTAACCTTGCCTGACCTTTGTCTATTCAAATCGAGATACAGGAAGATCTACAGGGTCAAATTGAGTTTATAATATGTCTCTAGAACCACAAGACAATAAGCTTTCATATGGAAGTAGTTTTACCTCAATCCGATATCGGACGACAAAGATATGACCGGAATAGTGAGACGGTCAGGATGGCTGGGAGCTCTCGGATTCAAAACTGACCAGCCTGACCTTTTCTCCTTCAAATGGCTCTATGGGACAAACGGCTTGGTGGATTTGGACCCATAATATCTTTTTTAAATGGCAAGATGATAAGCTTTCTATTGCCGATGGTTTTACCTCAATTAACCATCGGACGAAAGCGTTATGGCTGGAATAGTGAGTCGGTTGGAATAAGGCAGCGAGCTGGCGAGCAAGAGAAGAAGAAGAAGAATAAACAAGAGAGAGTGAGGGGAAATGAGGGTGTTTGGCTAAGAGAAGGAGAGAGAAGGGGGGTTGTACCAATTCAAGAGTCAACTTATTGAATGGTAGGTTAAAAGTAAAAACATCAACTCAAGGCTTCATCTCTTGACACTTATCCATTATGTCAATCAAAGCTCATCCAATGGCCCATAATTTCTTTAATTTTCGACAGCTATTGGGGGTTTAAATGACCAAAATGCCCTTGTCCAATTATATAAGCAAGGTTAATGCTTGAGGGGCAAAATGATAATTTTACCCTCGACGTCCGGAACGCTGTTTTTCTGATTCCAATTTTCTTCGATAAGGCGACGACCAATCCAATTGTAATATTCTCAAATTTCAAGACTTGTTTCTGAATCATTTCTCTATTCAATGTGATTCCAGTCTATCCCGAATCGATGGGTGGCTTTTGCAAGCCTTACGGGTATTGACCCTTTGATTTATATCACAATTAGGGCTCGTCAATTCGAGGCGACTTTGGTTGTCATGTAATCGTGATGGTCTATCTCTAGTTTCGATGGCCTCGATCGTCACTATTCGATTTAGGAAACTTTTGCAAATTATATATTAGTTAAGCGGCGTCACCCGCGCTCCAATCGTATAACGCTAGTAATGCATTCCTTAATCGTTCTAAGATCGGCCTTTTATGGCTCTAAATGTCCCATAGACAATCTTTATGGTCATTGCGTCATTTTCTATTCGAGTTCCCTTGGTCCACGTACCTTATCTGGCGTTAGCTCTTCCCTTTTGGTCAGTCAACTCAAGATTGATCAAATTCGAGCGAGATATGACTGAAATACATCGCTAGATACAATTCTCATTACTGAGTCCGAAAATGATAGGAAAATCAGAATGTCACAAGGACCGGTAGCGAGACCTTAGGGGATTTACTATAATAAAGCACAAGAGGCATGGCATAGGGCTTGGCGTATGTGATTGGCATTTGGCCTTGGCAGGATTGAGGTGATTTATGAGGACGAAGTTCCATGTTTAGCGTTGAAAGTCATTTTTGGATTTTGACCTGTTAAGTGAATGAGCATGGCTTGTTTTAGTAAACCGTTGGAGTGAACGGAATTGAGAAATAGCCATAAACTGCTTATTGAAGTGCCTTTGGAATTGGTTGTGTGAAAGGTCGTTGTGATATGACTGTTTCTATTAAGGCATAGTTTGGTAGCTCTGAGCTTGGTTGGATGGATGAGTTATTAAGTCCTTGATGAAATTGTGGTGATTCAGGCTTAGTAAAGCATATAAGGATAAGTAATCTGCCTAGAAAACCTAGAAGGCCTAGGAATGGAGCCTCTAATTCGAGGCCACTTGTAGCAGAAGACCCGAGAATGGATGGAGTATTGAGGGCGTTTGAAAGAATTGGCGACCTCATCGACAGGCAGATCCAAGATACGGATGCTGCCATAGCCCAAGTGGTAGGAGCCGCAATAGCTGCCGTCAACACCAACAACGGCAATAATGGGGGCAATGGAAATAATGGCGATCACGACCAGGGCAATGAGGCAGTGAATGCCTAGGAAGAAATTATTGCGGCCAGGTAGATGAACTAACTGGTCGAATAATTTATCAAGCTGAAGCCGACCCAGTTTGACGGGACTGGAGATCCCGAACTAGCACCGAGATGGATTGAGAAACTAGAAAAGGCTTTTGAAGTCCTGAGGTGCACGGACGAAGAGAAAGTACTATTGACGATGTACCAACTGGAAGGTATCGCGAATGATTGGTGGGCTGCCACCAAGAATAGAGTCTTTTTATAAGGAACAACCATGATCTGAAATGTCTTTACTACGGCATTCAATGACAAGTATTTCTCAGAGACAGCCCAAGAAAGAAAACAAGTTGAATGCTTACAGCTGCGTCAGAATCAGCTGACCGTAGACCTGTATGAGGCTGAGTTCTCCAGACTGTCAAGATACGCAGCCCGATCATTAGAGGATCCCCTGGAGAAGGCGTAGAGATTTCGAGACTAACTGAGGCGTGACCTTCACAGCTAGATGATAGCCTTGAATCTGAGGATCTACAAAAAAATCTAAACGGGGGCAAATGATTGAGAGGGATCTAAAGGAGAGGAACGCCGCATCTGGATCGCGATTTAATTCCTTCAGAGACAATCGCCAAATTGGTAAAAGGCCAATGACTGGTAATAAGCGCTTTGTCCCTCCGATAAGGAAGAATATTGTGAAGCCGATGAACCCCATGAACTGGAGCTGTCGCCTTTGTGGCAGAAAGCATGGTAATGGACCATGTCCAGCAAGAACTGGAGCATGCTTTAAGTGTGGTCAAATGAGCCACCAGATGAGGACTTGCCTGAACCAAGCTCTAGCGAATAGACCTCAAGGGCAGCGACCGCAGGCTGGACCGTCGACTGCCACTCTCCAAGTTGATCAGAATTGACCCCCAGCTTAGGTGAGAGTTTATGCAGTAGCTCGCAAAGAGACAGAAGAAACGCCAAGCGTGGTCACAGGTACGGTTTATTTGTATGACCAAGCTGCATATGCTTTGTTTGATCCTGGCGCAACACACTCGTTTGTATCTACTCGATTTGCTGATTTGGTCGATATGAAGTTAAGACCGTTGAGTGTGATTCTACATATTGCCACCTCAGTGAAAGATAATATATTGGTTTCGTTGGGCTGTGCTGACTGTAGGATGATCATTGGGGGTAGTAAGGAGAGTATTGATTTAGCTGTGTTGCCTATGTATGACTTCGATGTGATCATAGGAATGGACTGGTTGGGTAAACATGGGGCAGTAGTGGATTGTAGCAGTAGGATAATTCGGTTCTATCTGGAAGGTCGCCCTAGCTTTGAATTTATGGGAAGTCAAGGAGGAATCTTGGTTCCTTTAGTCTCATTTCTTGAAGTGACGAAGTTGATGTCTGAAGGGTGTTAGGCGTACTTAGTTGCAGTTATGGACACGATTGCCGAGGAGCCCAAACTAGAATGCATTTCGGTGGTGCGTGAATTTCCTGACATTTTTCCCCATGAGTTACCAGGGTTGCCACCAGAGCGAGACATAGAGTTCGTGATGAGTTAGCTCTTGGAACGGAGCCGATCTTGAAGGCACCCTATATAATGTCCTTGTTAGAACTGCAGGAGTTAGAGGTGCAGATATAAGAGTTACTGGATAAGGGATTTATCTGACCGAGTGCTTCACCGTAGGGAGTGCCGGTGTTGTTTGTAAGGAAAAAGGATGGGTCCTTGCGTCTATGCATCAACTATAGACAGTTGAACCAAGTGACAGTGAAGAATAAGTACCCTTTGCCGAATATTGATGATTTATTTGACCAATTGCAAAGAGCTGCGGTATTCTCTAAGATTGACTTGAGAACCGGGTATCACCAGTTGAGAATTAAGAAAGAAGACATACCTAAGACTGCTTTTAGGACAAGGTATGGTCATTACGAATTCACTGTGGTGCCTTTTGGACTGACCAATGCTCCAGCTGCATTCATGGATGTGATGCATCGGGTGTTAAAGGAATTCTTGGATAGATTCATCATAGTCTTTATCGACGATATCCTGATTTACTCAAGGAGTGACGAAGAACATGAGGAGTATCTAAGGATTATTTTGCAAACCCTGAGGGAACACACACTTTACGCTAAGTTTAGCAAATGCGAGTTCTGGCTGAAAAAAGTGGCATTTCTTGGCCATGTTGTGTTAGGAGAAGGAATTGCGGTGGTTCCTGCGAAGATTGAAGCCATTATGAACTAGCCTAGACCTATTACGATCACGGAAGTCCGAAGTTTCTTAGGATTAGTAGGATATTACAGACGTTTCGTGGAGAAGTTTTCGTCTATAGCCATTCTACTGACGAGATTGAGTAAGAAAGAGACTAAGTTCGAGTGGATGGATAAGTGTGAAAGGAGTTTCGAGAGCTCAAACATCGGTTGACAACCGTATCGGTATTGACGATTTCATCAGGACCTGGAGGTTACGAGATATATAGCGATGCTTCGCTAAAGGGATTAGGCTGTGTGCTAATGCAACATGGAAGGGTGGTTGCCTATACGTCCCGACAGTTGAGACCGCACGAAATGAACTATCCGACCCATGATCTAGAATTAGCAGTAGTCATCTTTGCTCTGAAAATCTAGAGACATTATTTATGTGGCGAGAAGTTTCAGATTTACACAGAGCACCAAAGCTGGAAGTATCTGTTTTCCCAAAAGGAATTAAATATGAGGCAGCGTCGATGGATGGAGCTACTTAAAGATTATGATTGCGACATACTGTATCACCCTGGGAAAGCGAATCGAGTCGCGGATGCGCTCAGCCGAAAATCGAGCATCGCCTGTCTACTGGTGAAAGGGTGGTCGTTATTCGAGAACTTGAGGGATTCTAAGTTCAAATTGGAAGTCTATCAGTTATCTAGTTTGATAGCCACATTGAGAATAGAACTTGAGATCCAGGAAAGGATAAAAGCCTTGCAGCATACGGATCCAGAAATTCAGAAAATCTTGGAAATGGACGTGACAAAGAGAAAATCGGAATTCCAAGTGTTAAAGGATGGAATCTTGAAATTTCGAGGATGTCTATGCGTGCCAAAGGATGAAGAGATTAGAAAAGGATCTTATTAGAGGCTCATAGGAGCAACTATAGTATCCACGCCGGAAGCACGAAGATGTATAAGAACTTACGTCAACACTACTAGTGGAACGGGATGAAAGTTGATGTGACGAAATATGTGGCCAAGTGTCTAACATGCCAACAGGTGAAGGCCTAACACTATAAGCCTGGTGAATTACTATAACCACTATAAGTCCCTGAATGGAAGTGGGAGCACGTAACAATGGATTTTGTGATGTGACTCCCAAGGAGCTAGAGGGGGCATGATTCTATTTGGGTAGTCGTGGACAGGTTGACCAAGTTCGCACACTTCTTTCCGTGCGAAAGGATTTCGCAATGGACAGATATGTCAAATTGTATATGAGGCAGATAGTGAGACTACATGGAGTGCCCGTGACGATTACATTGGATAGAGATCCCAAGTTCACGACGAATTTCTGGAAAAGTCTTCAAGATGCCATGGGAACTCAATTACAGTTTAGTATGGCATGCCATCCACAAACGGACGAACAATCGGAGAGGACAATTCAGACGCTCGAGGACATGTTGCGAGCATGTGTAATAGACTTTAAAGGTGGATGAGAGGATAAGCTACATTTAGTAGAGTTTGCGTATAATAATAGCTATCAGCAGAGCATCCGGATGGCACCTTTTGAAGCGCTTTATGGAAGAGCTTGCAGAACCCTGATTTGCTAGGACGAAGTTTGAGAAAGAAGTATCACAAGCCCAGAGTTGATAGAGCAATCGGTGGAAGCGGTAAAGATAATTCGGGATAGATTGAAGACGGCATAGAGTCGTCAGAAGAATTATGCGGATAGACAACGTAAGCCTTTTTAATTTCAAGTAGGCGATCATGTTTTTCTTAAGGTGTTGCCGATAAGGGGATTATCTCGATTTGGAAAGAAAGGAAAACTAAACCCAAGGTAAGTAGGTCCATTTGAGATTCTGGAGCGGATTGGGACCTTAACCTACAGACTGGCCTTACCGCCTAATCTATCCCAAGTGCACAACGTCTTCCATGTGTCCATGTTACGGAAGTACGAACCGGACCCGACGCATGTGCTGGACTACGAGGTTATAGAAGTGGATGATAGAGTATCCTACGTGGAGAAGGCAGTAAGGATCGAAGACCAAAAGGAGCAAATTCTGAGGAATAAAACGATTCCATTGGTAAAATTATTTGGAAGCACCATGGAACCGAAGGCGCTACGTAGGAAAACGAGGAAACGATGAGGTGTCAATACCCCCATTTATTTGAGTAATGGGTTTAATGTAAATTTTGGGGACACAATTTTTGTAAAGAGAGAAGAGTTGTGACATTTTGATTTTTCCTGTCATCTCAAGACTCATTAATGAGAAAGTATCTAACGATGTATTTCAGTTATAGCTCGCTTGGATCTAATCAATCTTGAGTTAACTGACCAAGAGGGAAAGGCTAACGCGAGGCAAGGTACGAGGACCTAGGGAATTCGAATAGAAAATGACGCTTTGACCATAAGGATTGTCGATGGGACATTTAGAGCCATAAAAGGCCGATCTAAAAACGATTAAGGAGTACATTGCTAGCGTCATATGATTGGAATGGGGGTGATGCCGCTTAAACCAATATATAATTTGTAAAATTTTCCCAAATCGAACAGTGACGATCGAGACAGTCGGAATTAGTGATAGACCCTCATAATTACATGACAACCAAAGTCGTCATGAATTGACGAGCCTTATTTATGATATGAATCACAGGGTCGATACGCGTAACGTCTGGAAAAGCCGTCCGTCAGTTCGGGATAGGCTGGAATCATATTGGATAGAGAAATGATTCAGAAACAAGTCTTGAAATTTGAAAATGGAGAATCAAGAATTCCAACATTATAATTGGATTGGCCATCGCCTTATCGAGGAAAATTGAAATTAGAAAAAAAAAAGACATTCCGAACGTCGAGGGTAAAATTATCATTTTGTTCCTCAAGCCTTAACTTTGCCTTAATAATTGGACATGAGCATTTTGGTCATTGAAGCCATTTATAGCTGTCGAATATTTGAATAATTGAGAGCCATTGGATGTGCAATTGATTGACACATGGATAAGTGTCAAAGGATTAGACAATGATGTTGATAGAACCACTTTTAACCTACCATTCAACAAGTTGACCAAGCCAATGAAGTATGAACCTCTCTCTCCCTCTCTCTCCCTTGGTCGAACACCCCCCAAGTTTGCCGATTTCTTCTTCTTCTTCTTCTCTTCTCTTTGTTGCCGAGAACTCTCCAGCCGATCGGATTCTGTTCGCCCGTTCGCTGCCGTCGACAGCCAATTCCGGCGACTCCCAACACTGAGCCGACCACTTGCTGCTTCCTCATCCTCTTGCCGACGATCTCCCAGTGGAAGCAAGCCATTTGACCACCTGAGGAGCTCTAGTCGACCAATCTCCTGAAAGTGGATGGAAATCATCGCAACTGGAGATAAGCCACGGTTTAGACCTCATAGGACCTCGAAATCTTTGAGTTTTTCGACAAAATTTTGTGGACATCGAAGGGATACATAGACTAAGCTGTGGTAAACAGTTTGGAGGAATTTGATAGAGTTTTGACCCCAAATGGGTCTTGTATTTGAAGAACTGACCCGTAACAGACCTGGAAGAACCGGTGCCGTTCAAAGACTTTCTGACGTCGACTTGGCTCCAAATTTTTGGTGAGGCTCCCCAACCCTTAGAAATACATGTTAGCAAGTAGATTAATAGATAAATTGAGGATATACATAGAACCGAGTATGCCCCGTTTCTGTTTTGTGCATACCGTTTTTGTGGGAGGCTGTTGGTGTTGAAATTGAACTCCAAATTCATCGTTGAGAAGTGTGGGGATGTTAATTGATAAGTCCATGAGGTGTATGTTTAGTGGGGTGATGATTGGAGCAAGAAAAATTGATGATTGGATGAATTTCCTCATGTTGCGCGGGGGACTTGATCTTGGATCATTAGAACCGAATCTTTCAGGTGCTTGGAAGAAAACTTGTATTGAATTAAGCTTGAGGTAAGGGGATTCTAAACCTTTGATAGGAGGATTGGACTCGATTGGGTGATTTGTATGCGAATTGATCGATTCTTGGAGGTTCATAATATGATTGTCCAATGCACGTCCTAGAAAAATATGGAGGACTTGAACGTTTGACAATGTTTGTTTTATGATTTGATTGTCACATTTGTATGTCAAATGTAATTGTCTTGCATGCCATGGATGTGTCGTTCGTCGCATGAGTTGCATTCGAATGTGTGCTATGAAATGAAATGAACTTATGGCATGTTTGAGAAGTTGTGACACCCTGAGGCGTATGAAACGCAGGATTGTGTGGATGAATGCCCTGAGGTGCTGAGGTGTGGGGTTTGAATTGAATGGCACCCTGAGGAATACGAGATGTGGGGTTAAGAAGGCCATAGTCCTGATGCGTCAATACGCGGGACGGAGTTGAGATGTGTTGACACAGGCCTGGATAAGATTGAAAACTTGATGAGTTTACGTGGGTTTGTTAATGAGATGATTTGATGAGTTTACGTGGACCGAGCCTGAGGCGTTCTGAACGCGGGCATGAAAGTGAGGAGGCAGGAAGGGGTGTATGGCATAATCTGGCTTGATAATATGTGCTTGAGCTTAATGATGTAATAAGATGCCTTGATTGCATGCTTGACATCTGTGTGTTATTTCGTGATAGTTTAATGCCTCATGTGATTTTGTATAAATTGTTTGTGATTGTATCTGCCTGAGTGGACGGTCAGCCTAACCTAGGGGTAGGACCCACCTTACTGAGATGTATGTTTCACTCCGTTGTGGGACCCCATTTTTTCAGATTCTAGGCCTAAGGATGTGGCCGATCAGGTTTGGTGACCTAAAGGAGATGTCAGTGTATTTTTGAAGAGTTCCCTGATGGACAGGAGACCGTTTATGTTAGGAAGTGTACGGTCGTTTGTGTAGATGAGGGTGGTAGTAGCTGGAAACCTCACAGGTACGAGTCTTGGTTCAGGAAGATAGGAGATGTTTCTACAGGGCTATTGATGCCTACTGAGGTACCCTATGGGGTGATACCCAGTTAGTACCATCCTGTTCAGGATTCAGTGGAGGCCAATGAATCAGTCGTTGGCTCGAGGAATGACCCTAAGAAGACCCCGACTATGGAGGACATCGACGAGGTCGTAGTGATCGAGGCTACCGAGGACGATCTGGTGGAGCCATCAACTGACGAGATGATGGAGGACACCGTAGAGGTTTGCTCGGAGACCTTCTCGGAGTACGAGCCCACTGAAGAGGCTGAGGAGGAGACTGACGACTCCAGTAGTTCGATCTAGGAGTCTCTACTTTTCTGGTCCGATATTTTGATGGTGTTCTTGATACTTGCTTCTTTTGGAAGACTGATGCGTGTCTTTTGTGTTAGCCTTGCCACCCTACCGACCAGTATGTTTAGTTTGTCGTGCCTTGTATGGGTAATTGGAAGTTTATGTATTATTAGTACCCTCGTTACCCAGGTCCCATTTTATATTTGTACGGTGGAGTTTTTATATCATTGCTTCCGCGTGCTTTCTATATGATATATCTCTCGACCTATATGTGAATTCTGGGACCTCGAGAGATAGTTTGTGCTTGTAGGGAGTTGCGCGCTCGTGCTCGAGGCGCGGGGCATGATAGGTTTAATCATTAGAGCTTGATTCGAGAAAGTTCTCATCTGATGGCCCATTTGACCACATTTGAAGCACGCTCCATTCCTTGCCTGGCAAGGTCCATTACCATGCCTTCTGCCATAGAGACGGCAACTCCAGTTCATTGGGTTCGGCGGCTTCACAATTTTCTTTCTTATCGGAGGGACGAAGCGTCTATTGCCAATCACCGATCTTTTACCAATTTGGCGATTGTCTTTGAATGAACCTAATCGTGATCCAAATGGGGCATTTTTCTATTTCAGATCTCTTTTAATCATCTGTCCTCGTTCATATATTTCCTTGTAAGTTCTCAGATTCAGAGCTATCATCTGACGGTGAAGCTTAGGCCTCAGTCCATCCTGAAATTTTCGCGCCTTCTCTAGGGGATCCTCTATCGATCGGGGCGCGTACCTTGACAATCTAGAGAACTCAGCTTCATACTAGTCTACCGTCAGATGATTCTGACGCAGTTGCAAGAACTCTACTTGCTTCCTTTCTCGAGCTGTCTCGGAGAAGTACTTGTCATTGAATGCCCTAGTAAAGGCATTCCAGGTTAAGCATGTCCCTTCCGGAAAGATTCCATTCTTGGTGACAGCCCACTAGTCATTAGCGGTCCTTTCCAGTTGGTACACTACTAACAGTACCTTTTCTTCATCTGTGCACCTCAATACTCCAAGGGCCTTTTCTAGTTTCTCGATGCTAGTTCGGGGTCTCTAGTCCCATTGATCTGGATTGGCTTCAGCTTGATAAATTGTTTGACCAGTTGGTCCATCTGTCTGGTCACAACAATTTCCTCTTGGGCATTCCCTACCTCATTGCCCTGGCCAAGATCGTCATTTTTTCCATTGCCTCCGTTATTACCGTTATTGGAGTTGACAGCAGCTATTGCAGCCCCCACCGCTTGAGCTATGGCAGCATCCCTATCCTGGGTCTGCCTATCGATGAAGTTGCCAATCCTTTCGAGTGCCCTCAGTACTCCGTCCATTCTCGGGTCTTCTGCCACCGGTGGCCTCGAACTAGAGGCTTCACTCCTGGGTCTTCCAGGTCTTTTAAGCAGATTACTCATTCTTATATGCTTTCACTAAGCCTGGACCACCACAATTCCACCAAGGAGTTAGTAACTGATTCAGCCAACCAAGTCCAGAGCTGCCAAACTATGTATTAACCAAAATAATCATGATATAACGACTTTCCATATAACTAATTTCAGAGGCACTTCACTAAACAGTCCGTGGCCATTATCCCATTCCGTCCACTTCAACAGTTCACCAAAACTAGCCATGCTCATTTACTCAGCAGACCAAGATCCAGAAATGACTTTCAACGCTAGAAATGAAACTTAATCTTCGTAAATCACCACAATCTTGTCGGGACTAATGTCAATCACATGCGCCAAATCATATGCCATGCATCTCGTGCCTTATTCTAACAAATTTCCTAAGGTCTCGCTACCTGTCCTATCCCAACTTAGTCCTCCTTATCACTCCAATCCTCAATCAACTTGGATCGAGCTGACATTGCTCTGATACCAAGCAAGGCGGGATGTCACGCCCCGCGCCCTGGGCACAGGCATGCGACTCCTTGCGAGCGGACTCTCTCGTGTCCTAGGAGTCATATTTCGAGAGATGCATAAAAATCATTCGCATGCGGAAGCGATAACATAAATTCCTCCGTACAAACATTAGCTGGGACTTGGATAGTAAGGACACCATAGTTACATTTATACATAACCTCCCAACAAGTTCTTACAAAAGCGCTGGTAGACTAATCTTGCTAGTCGGTAGGGGTAACTTGACTAACTCAAAATACAACCATTAACATCTCCAAAAGAAAACGGACCATCGTGGTCATCAATAAAATAACAGTCCAAAAAACGGAAACCCCTAGGTCAAGCTACTGGAGTCATCAATTTCCTCAGCATCCTCGGTAGGCTCGTACTTCGAGAAAGTCTCCGAGAGTACCTCTACGGTATCCTCCATCATCTCGTCTGTTGACTGCTCCACCAGGTCGTCCTCGGAGGCTTCGATCTCAATGACCTCGTAGGTATCTTCCAGGGTTGGGGTGCTCTCGGGAATGTTCCTCGAACTAGCTGCTAATCCCTCGACCTTTACAAAATCCCGAGTGGGATGACACCAACTAGGAATAACCCTACGGGGTACCTCAAAGGACTTTAGTGGTCCAGTAGTAACATCTCCTACCCTCCGATATCAAACCTCGAACCTATGAGGCTTCTAGTCCTTTCCACCATCATCAACCCAAACTATAGTACACTTCCTAACGTACACAGTTCCCCATTCATTCGGAAACTCCTCAAAATACGTGGACATCTCCTTCGGGTCACCTAGTCTGGTCGGTAACATCCTCACGGTCTAGGATCTGAAAATGTAATCCTGCAACGGGGTGAGATTTACATCTCAGTAAGATAGGTCTTAACCTTAGGTTAGGCTAACCGTGTACTCAGGTGCATGCAATTATGAACAAAATTCACAAGCTATCACAGGAAGCATACAACAGTCATTAAATAACATATGGATACAGACGAGCCTCAAGCACACAATCGTGGCATCATATCTCATCATTCAAATCAAGCAAGCATTACCAAATCAGGTCGCACATTACATCCTTCCAGGCCTCCATTTGATTCACGCTCGCGTTCAGAACGCCTCATGCTCGGTCCACGTAATTACGCCTCAGACCATCCCATTGACAAACCCGCATAAACGCATCAAGTTTTCAATTTCATTCGAGGTCCGTGTCGACACATATCAAATTCCATCCCGCGTCTCAATGTATGAGGACATTAGCCATTTCAACCCCGTGTCTCAATGCACTAGGGTACAATGCAACACAACCCCGCGTCTCAACGCCTCAGGGTATCATAGGTTTCAAAGCATGCCAGACATTATTTCAATTTAAACTTCATGATCGAGTACAAGCTCATGCATCGAGCTAGATATCTATGGGATGCAAGATAATCAATCTCATCACTCACAAGATGCAATCAATTCATGGCACAAGTATTCAACAAGGGTTCAAGCCATCGACATCTCACGAGGATGCACAATGGACAATCACACTACAATCCACGAGAACCAACCTAATTTACACCCAATTTACCCAATTGAGTCTAATTCTCCTAGCCAAGGTTTGGGAACTTCTTATATTGTGCTAAATTCAACAAAAATCTCTTTCCAAGTACTTTAATCACTCGGTCCAATAATCTCGAAATAGGGCAGCCTCGCACCTATTGGAAATCAATCCAATTCATCAATTTTTCTTGCTCAATTCGCCAATCCATGAAGCATAAACCTCAACGACATATTCATCAACATCCTAGTATGTCTCAACGATGAAATTTGAGCTCAATTTCAACTTCTATCAGCTCCCAAGAATTCGGTTTGCATAGAATCGAAATAGGGCATTTTTGGTTCTGTGCATACCTCCCTTGATCTGCCCTTAAACTATCCTAAATCCTTAATTTATCAACTAATCTACTTGTTAACATGTAGTTCTAGGAGTTGGGACGCCTCACCAAAAATTTGAGCTCAAGACGACGTCAAATGGTCCACGAACGGCGCCGGTTTTCCCAAGTCCTCAACCGGTCAATTTATTCCCTTCAAACACAACACCCATTTAGGGTCAAGACTTCATCAAACTCAGCTCAAATTTCTACCACAACTCATTATACATGTTCCCTTGATATCCACAAAATTTGATTGAATGATTCAAACGATTCAAGGTCCTACGGAGTTCAAACAGCAGCTTACCTCCAGTTGCGATGGGTTCCATTGACTCTCGGGAGAATGGTTAGCCGAAACTCCTTAGTGGGTCAAATGACTTGATTCAAGTTAGAGCTGGTCGGGAAGTGGCTGAGCTTGATGTTGGTAGCTGGCTCGATGGCTGGAAGTCGTCGGAAGTGGCGCTCGGAAGTAACGAAGGCGACGGCAGAGTCTTGTCGGGCAGGACAGTTCTCGGCTGGAGGAAGAAGAAGGAGAAAAGGAAGAAGATGGCTATGGTGACGGTGGTGTTCGGCAGCATGAGGAAGAAGAGGGGTTTATGCACAAAATTTGAGAATCAACCATGAAAAAATGTAGGTTAAAAGTTGTCCAATTAATGCCAACTCTTCATCCTTTGACACTTGTCCATATGTCAATTAATACCTCATCCAAGGGCTGTCATTTTTCCAAATTTTTGATAGCCATGGGGTATTGCAATTGATCAAAATGCCCTTATCCATTTATTAAGGCAAGGCTAAGGCTTGAGGGGCAAAATGGTAATTTTACCCTCGACGTCCGGAACGTCGTTTTTCTAATTCAAATTTTCTTCGATGAGACGACGACCAATCCAATTATAATGTTGAAATTCTTGATTCTCTATTTTTTAATTTCGAGACTCTTCTTTGAATCATTTCTCTATTAGATGTGATTTCAACCTACCTCGAACTGACGGGCGGCTTTTGTAGACATTACGCGTATCGACTCCGTGATTCATATCACACTTAGGGCTCGTCAATTCATGGCGACCTCAGTTGTCATGTAATTGCGAGAGTCTATTACTAGTTCCGATGGTCTCGATTGTCATTGTTCGATTTACGAAAATTTTACAAATTATACATTGGTTAGGCGGCATCACCGCGCTCCAATCATATAATGTGAGCAATGCATTCCTTAATCGTTCTTAGATCGGCCTTTCATGGCTCTAAATATCCCCTCGAAAATCCTTATGGTCAAAGTGATATTTCCTATTTGAGTTTCCTAGGTCTACGTACCTTGTCTCGCGAAAGCCTTCCCCTTTTGATCAGTTAACTCGAGATTGATCAGATCCGAGTGAGATATGATTGAAATACATCGTTAGATATATTCTCATTAATAAGTCTCGAAATGACAGGAAAAATCAGAATGTCACAGGAACCCTGCCAAATAAGATAAAAATGATCTTGCTCGCACTTCTTCGAGCGATATACATAAACATTTGAAATCCTGCATTAACCCAAGTGCCCTAATCTAAATAGACTTTTGGTGACGGTTTAATGTAGGTTCAGGGTAGGCTTGGAAATGAAAGGCCCATTTTCAACAAAGGGTGTATGATGAGTAAATTGGTGATCATCCACCTCTGTCGCCTTACGCTTCAAAAATTATCTTTTCTTTTCTCGAACCAATTCAGGTAAGGCATTCCTTCCTTCCGAAGACTCTTTGAGAGAGCTCTTTTCTTTCCGTTTTCCCTCTTTTTTTTATGAGAGTGGACGCTTTTGCCCCTTTTCTTTTTCATGGCCCAATTCTCTCTTTTTTTATTTTTATTTTTAAGGAATGAAGAGTCTTATCTGAATTGCCTGCATATTGTGTTGGCAGACTTTTCAAGTTTCAGCTTGCCGCAAGGCACTTTGCTCATCAGATGATTATCTGAAATAATTTCCTTTAAAGATGATCACCAATCGAGTTTCAAAAAATGAATTAGCCGTTCAAATTGGGTTTTGCAAAGGATGAGTATATATGGGTATGGAAATGAAATGCTCTTCATCATGTCTAAGGCACTTGAGCTAATATAGAATTCGCGTGCAACAAACATACACAAAGATTGATGCGAGTGAGAGCAAGAAAATCCCACTCATTCTTTGAATTTTCGAGATTGCCCCTAATGTAGTGTTGTTCCTGACAGAGTTATGACATGAAATCACCGTTCAAAAGGGGTTAAGTAATGGGTAACCTGTATTGTTTGGGATAGATGAAATGAATGTGTCATATCATTTCAGTCGTCATACTTTTCGCGAAATAACCCTTTACTTTGTAAGCATGGAAATTCTCATATTGCTCACTCGGAATTGTCACATAAGACGTATGTGGAAATGGCTTGCCTTTCATTGTCCTGACATTCCGCATTCAAAATGACCAATTCAATTTGGGGTCAAAAAGACTTCCTGATTGAAATCATCTCACAATGGAAATTAAAAATGTAGATGAAAGTATAATGAAATGAAATTCCCGAAGTTCAAGTTGACTTGATCATCCAGAATTGAAAAATGAGTGAGTGCATATCAAGTATAGACATGCGTAAACCACACAAGTACACTCAGATGTGAAAGAAATCTCAAGGAATGAGGAAATTGTGGATTACCCCAATATATGTGAGTAGATTAATCAAGTTAGGAAGTGTAGTCCCTGGGTTGAGAATCGACTCCTTCCTATATTTTCCCTAGAGCAAGAAAACATGCATGAACGAGTCGAACAAAAACTTCAAGAAGAATAGGAGCAGCGCCAAATGCAGGCCAAAAGGTAGATAGAGCTCACAATTTCGCCAAAGAGACGACCATCTAGCCCCACAATCATCAAAATAACATCCCATGTGCAGTTTGAATCTTGGGCTGGGAATAGCCATAAAATAAGCAACACAGAGTAGGTTAAGCATCCACCACAGCACCACTAAGTAGCATTGTGGGCATAAAAAATGGAAGCCGAGAGGCCCCATTTCTCCTGGAGGCGTCTATTTTGTGAATGATCTTGTATGTTTCCACATGAGAGAGCTTTATCTTTTACTTTCTTGCTTAGATGCAAGATAATAGCCGGGGCAAAGAACTTTTTCACTCTAAATAAGATGTCATTTCTCTCATACCATATTATATGGCAAAGTGCTCTAAGAGAGAACCGGGTGATACGATGTGCGAAAGTTTGTCTTCCAAAATGAATCTTAGCCCACCTAATAAAATCATCCCAAGGAAGGTTTCGCCACGGTAGATTACAATTAGCAGCCCAAGTAGCCGTAAGATTGCTAGTTATCGAGCAACCAAAAAAGAGGTGATCAATGGAGTCTGACCTTAAATGACAGAAAGCACAAGAGCCCTCATCTATTCTTCGATGCTGGAGTAGTAAGATTTCTGTGGGTAGGCGGTTGTGAGTGGCCAACCACATAATAAAGGCATCCCGCAGCGAAAAAGATTTGTCATAGATAAAGGATTGCCAGTGGGCGCGTCTTTCTCTCGGCCTAATCTGGTCCCAAGCCGATGTAATAGAAAACTCACCCGAGGTGTTTCCCATCCACCGAATCACATCTTCCTTGGTATCAACAAAAGAAGGAGCCAGCTCCATCCGTGTAAAAATGGTGTCAATCACAGAAGATGTAGGCCATTCTGCCCTGAAGAAGTCCCGGACCGTAATATCACGTGGTATCCTAGACTAGTAAATATCCCCATTTGTAATGAGTTTGTACAAGGGACCTTTGTCGTGCCGATAATCAAACTAGAATGACGTCAAGTGTCCATTGCCGATAGACCATCTGAACTGTGGAAAGAATTCTTGATGGAGGTCCAAGATCTTCCAAGCTCAAGAGCAAACAGTCGGTCTTTTAGCAAACCAAAAGTTGGATTTCTTCAGGAAGGTGGAGTGGATCCACTTACACCACAACGATTCCTTATCTGTAAAAAGGATCCATAAGTGTTTCAAATTAAAAGCTTTGTTGCAATCCATTAGTCTTCGTATCCCTAAGCCACCTTCCTCTTCGGGTAAACAAATATTTGACCAGGATACCTTGGCACCTCCAACGGCTAAGTCAGGGCCCTTCTAGAGGAACTGTCTGAGGATAAGTTCAATCCTATTTAGACCGCTTTTGGTAAAGTAAAAACAGAAGCCCAAAACACATGGATTGAATGCAAGACGGACTTAATGAGTTGTAGACGACCCGCATAGGATAAGAATCTTTAAGACCAAGAACGAGCCCTAGCAGTAATTGCATTAATTAATGCTTTGCAGTCGGCCTTACTAATTATAGAAGCAATGACAGGAACTCTTAGATATCGAAAGGGTAGTGTACCTTCCTGAAAGTTCAAGCAACCGGATTTGGTCATGTAAAAGGTTCGTGCTACCGGAAAGGAAAAAATCACTCTTGTTAGAGTTCGGCGAGAGTCTCGACCATGAGGAGAATAGATCCAATCCATCCTTTAAAAGCAGAATGGAGTGTAAGTCTCCTTCAGCAAACAAAAGCACATCGTCTGCGAAGAATAAATGTGAAACCCGGCTCTGCTTGCATCTCCAGAAAAACTTAAATCCCGGTAAACAAGTCTTGGCGAGAATAATACGGGAGAAGACTTCCATGAACAAGATGAATAAGTAAGGTGAAAGGGGATCACCTTGACGGATACCTTTGGCACTTTTGCAAAACCCATGAAGTTAGCCATTAATAGCCATTGAAAATTTCGGCATAGAAACGCATTCCATGATCAATCTGACAATGTGTTCTGGAAACCCGAAAGCCTTCAGAAGCAATTCAAGGAACCCCCAGTCTACTGTGTCATAGGCCTTGCAAAAATCGACTTTAATGGCACATTTCGGAAGATATGACACATGGTGAAAGTCTGCAAAGAGCTCCTTTGCAAGCATAATATTGTCACTAATTTTTCTTCCTCTCACGAAAGCAGTCTGAGTATGAGAGACGATGGAAGGAAGGATAGAAGCTATCCGGTTGGCGAGAATCTTTGTTATACATTTGTAAACCGTAGTGTAGCATGCAATCGGCCTAAAGTCCTGTGTAGCCATGGCATTTGGAGACTTCAACACAAGAGAAAGTATGGTTGTGTTCGTTTCCTTGAGTAATCTACCAGTTCTAAAGAACTCCTTAACTGCAAGAACGACAGATGGGCCAACTATATCCCAAGAAGTGGTGTAAAACTCAACACTAAATCCATCAGAACCCGGCGCTTTACTTTTGGCTAGTGAAAAGAGCGTGGTTCGGATTTCGTCCTCAGTCACCATCCTTGATAGAGAATATGCTTGTTCTTCATCAAAAGTAGAAGCAAGGAGTTCAGTAACTTCCGAAAGTGTTGGCCTAACAATGTTCGGTTGGCTATTGAGAAGTGCTTCAAAATGATTAACAATGTGATCTTGGATAAGATTAGGTTCGGTCAAGATTACCCCATCTGAATCTAATACCGAAAGAATTCAGTTCTAAAGTCTACGCTTATTAACAAAGTGGTGAAAATATGTGGTGTTAAGATCACCTTCCTTAAGCCATCTAATTCTCGATTTCTATCTATAGAAAGACTCTTCTTGTAGACGCAAATCTGAGAATATCCGGAGATGCTCCATCTCAGAATCCACCAGAGTAAGGATGAAGGGGGTCAAGTTGCAGAGCATCTTGAATTGAGTTGAGGGCCAACCTGGCTTGATGCGTGTAGTTAGAGTTGTCGGAGAAGCTTCGCCTATTAAGGGACTTGAGACAACATTTGAATATCTTCAACCTGCAACACAAGATGTACATAGGATTGCCATCAAAAGAGGACTCCCGGACCTGCGCGACAATATCCTTATAGGAAGGATGCGTAGTTCAATAATTGAAGAATTTGAAGGGCTTCTTTAAAGACGGTGGGGGAAGAATTTTAACCACCATGGGAGTATGGTCAAAGATTCTCGGTGCTAAAAAGGTGGCCTTAGAAAAGAGTATTTAAGGCTCTAATGTTCGTTCACGAGCACACGATCAATCATTCTCTGTTTCCGCGATAGATCAGAAAAGTAGCCCAAGTAAACCTATGTGCAACGTTCCGAAGATCATCAAGGTCAGAAAGATGTAGACCATCCCAAATTCATCAAAAGCGAGGATCCAAGTGTTAGAACTACCCACTTTATCCATATGGTCTCGAATGGCGTTTAAATCACCAGCCACTATCCATGGTTCTTAGGATTCACTTAATCGAACAAGGTCATCCCAAAGGGGCCTCCTCGCAATAAAGGCGTGTTCACCATAAATGATTGAGAGGAGACAAGAATTTCCCATAGCAATCAATGTAAGCCGGGTATGGATAATCTGAGAAGAGGTGGCAATGACTTGAAGGTCAATCGCCTGAGGATCCCAGCCAATTCATATTCTACCTTGAGGAGAGTAGTGATAATTGGCTATCTAGTGCCAACCGAGTATTATGCCATCAGAGATCTTTCCAAAGAAAGGAGCCTTAATCTTCATTTCTAAAATGCCAATAAGGGAAAGTCGGTTGTTTTGGATAAGGTTTCGAATTTATGCCTGCTTAAGGGGGTTAGTAAGACCTCTAATATTCCAAATGCCCAAAAACATTGATATATACAAATATATACAAAGGAAGAGGAAAAGAAGCTATCTTTTCCTTCCTTTCTTCTTCCTAGCCTTCGGATTACCCGTCTTGGGAGAAGAGGGTGCATCAGACACACCATCAGCCAACCGTTCAACTGGTTGAGACCCGTAGCTCAAGATCTAGTAAAAGGAGGGGAAGGGGAAGATATATCATATTCGCAGTCACTACCAATGTTACTGATTTTCTCAATGCCATTATCAGAATCCAAAGAAGTGCTAGAACCAGAATTAGTCAGAAGAGATTGCTGAAGCTCGGCATCCATCTGAATGTCCATCCTGACCGCAAGAGTAGGGTCCTGGGGGAAAGAATCGAGAGAAGGTTCAAAGGTGGCAGCTCTACAATGAGCAGATGAGAGAAAATGCTCTGGTTGGACAGAGGATGTTCCTGGATGGTGAAGATCTTCAGTGGGCTTTGTGACATTTTGATTTCTAGTCAATTTTAAGCTCATTAATGAGAAGTGTATATCTAGAGATGTATTTCAGTCGTATTCTGCTCGAATCTGATCAATTTGAGTAGATTGACCAAAAGAGAAAGGCTAACGCGAGACGAGGTACGTGGATCCAGGGAACTCGGATAGGAAACGGCGCTTTGGCCATAAGGATTGTCGAGGAAACTAGCGATAGACCCTCACAATTACATGACAACCAAAGCCGTCACGAATTGACGAGCCCTAAACGTGATATTAATCATGGGGTCGATACGCGTAATGTCTGCAAAAGCCATCCGTCGGTTCGGGATAGGCTGAAACCACGTTTGGTAGAGAAAACCATCAGAAATGAGCCTTGAAAATTGAAAATGGAGAATCAAGAATTTCAACATTACAATTGGATTGGCCATCGCCCTATCGAAGAATTCTGGAACAAGAAAAATGACGTTCTGAACGTCGGGGGTAAATGACCGTTTTGCCCCTCTTGCTTAGAACTTTGCCCTTGCAATTGAAAAAGGGCATTTTGGACAATAAACCCTCCTGTCGTTGTCTCAACTGTGCTACCGAAGGCTCTGGGGAAGTGAAAATACCATAAGCTATCGAAAATCAAGAAAAAAGGATGGCCATTAGATCTCATTGGAATGACTAATGGACATGTGTTAATGGATGGGCAAAAGAGAAGTCGTGTCCACCTTTTGGCCACCTACCATTCAAGCTTTGACCATGGACTTGAAAATATATCTTTCTCTCTCTCTCTTCACCTCATTCGGCCACTAGCTCCCCCAAGAACCACCGACCAACATCTTCTTCTTCCTCCTTTGTTTCTGCCGAAGCCGACTAGCCCCTACTGCCTTGTTCGGCCATTTCAACAACCACCTTCGGCCATCACCTGGATGCTGGCTAGCCACACCAACCTAGATCTATGTCTTGCTGACCTCCTCGAAGTGGAAGCACGACATTTGGACCACTGAGGAGTTTTGGCCAAAAGTTTTTCTGGAAGTCGACGGAAATTGACCCAACCTAAGGTAGGTCCGGTTTCTGACCCTTTTGAAGGCCGAATTGTAGGATTTTTGAGGTCAAATTTTGTGGAGACCTAGTAGACATATAGATGAATCTGTGATAAAAATTAAGGTTCAATTTGATGAAGTTTTGACCTCGAATCTATCTTGTAAATCATGGACAGAATCTGCCAGATTTTGACTTTGGAGGAACCGGCGACGCTCGGCGAGTTTCCGGCAACCAATCGACTTCAAACCTTTGGTGAGCCTCCCAAACCCTTAGGTAGACATTTTAAGAGGTAGGATAAGTGTTAGATGTTGGATTTGAAGTTGAATTAGGGCTGGTAGCTCACGGTATGCACAGAACCGTGAAGAACCGATTTAGTTCTGTGCATGGCCGAACCATGGAGGGCTGTTGGCGTTGGATTTTGAGTCTCAAATTGGTGATTATAACATGTTAAGATGTTGAGGATTATGCTGTGGAGGATTCGGATTCATGGATGGTTGAATTAGACTTGGAAATTTATGGAATTGGTTAGATTTTATTAGGTTGTGCGACGAGTCCGGTTGTGGACATTGGGGGCCGAAACTTTGGAGGCTTAAGGGGAGTAAATTGTGTAATCAAACCCAAGGTAAGGGAATTCCTAACCTTATTCTAGGAAGATTGGACTAGATTGGGTGAATCAAGGTTTAATTTGATCGATTTAGAAGGATATTCCAAAGGGGTAGCTTTTAAAATGCCCTAAGTGGTTATAGAAAGTCGTGTGATATTGTTGTGTTTAAATTGTGCGCCATGTCGAATGTCATTGATTGTCTTACATGCCATGGATTTTCAAATTGTGCATGAAATGCACTTGTTGTTTTATTTATGTATTGAATAGTGAATCATGGCATGAGCACGACATGGTAAGGCCCTGAGGCATATGAGACGCGGGGTGGGAGATGTATATCCTGATGCGACGAAATTGCGAGATGGAGTTGATATTGTGTGGCGCCCTAATGCGATGAAATCACGGGGTTGAGATGGCCACAATCCTGTTGCGAATTACTCGCGCAACGGAGAGGCCTTGAGGCGTATGAGACACGGGGCAGGAGATGTATACCTTGATGTGATGAGATCGCAAGGTGGAGTTGATGTCGTGTGGCGCCCTGATGCGACAAGATCGCGGGGTTGAGTTAGCCACGGTCCTGATGCGAACTATTCGTGGGACGGAGTTATGAGATGGTGGTATTGGCCTGGAGATTCGTCAGAACCTGATGCGATTTAATCGCGAGCTAGAGATTGAGGCAGGTGGAGATTGGTGGATGTGGTGATGTGGCAGGACGAATGTACATGATCATCTAAGTGTGACAAGAGGTCATCATTGCATGCTTGTCATTGCATGTTGTTGATTTATCGATTTGCGCTTGATATGCCTGGATGATTATGAGTTTGAAATATTGAGATAGATGACTGCCCAGGTGGACAGTCGACCTAAACTAGGGTTAGGACCCATCTTATTGAGATTTATATCTCACCCCAGTGGGAGCTTAATTTTTCAAGTCCCAAGCGAAGGAAGCGCGAACTTGCCAAGGATTGGCATTTGAAGGCATAGTTGATCAATTGTACTAAAGAGGGTTGTAAGTTATGGATTTACATATTGTGATATTAGGGATTGTCCTTCTGATTGGTAGATTATTGAATTGAACCTTTGGGAATGAATTAATGGAATTTTGATGTATCTGCCCTAAGTCATCGGGTGTTGATTTATTGGTATGAATGGAGTTGGCATCGCTTCCGCATGCATTTTTTTTAAAAGAGTTGTAAGTTATTGGCCGTTGAATCCTGAAGTTTTCAGAAAAGTACGGCTTGGTGGGATGTTCGCGCGCTCGCCGGGTTCGGGGCTTGACATCCCCGTTTGTTTGGTATCAGAGCCAAGTTCAGCTCGATCCAATGCGATTGAGGTTTGGAGTGATAAGGAGTGATGACTTGGGGATAATTAGATATTGAGGCCTATAGAACTAAGCAAGGATAATTGAATCTTGAGAATGGTAGGCTTGAACTTGTGTACACTTTAATGGTCCTAGAGTTGACTTTAATGGATGATCTCGAGTTATACGGTGATTAAAGTTTAAGTGGAAGGAAAGTTCACTGGTGTTCGTTTATTTGGAACAAAGCTTTCGCCCCCCGGGATGCCTTCCTCATGTGGTTGGCCTCTCACAATCGTCTTCCTACGCAAGTTCTTCTACTCTAATACCGAAGAATTGATGATGGTTCTTGTGCTTTTTGCAATCTAAGGCTGGATTCCATTGATCACCTGTTCTTTGGTTGCTCAATAACTGGTAGGTTAGCAACGACTTGGGCCTCAAATTGTAACCTTCCGTGGAAGAACCTCCCTTGGGATGATTTCATTACATGGGGGAAAAAACATTTTGGGGGCAAAAGTTTTGCGCATCGAATCGCCAGGTTCTCTCTTGGCACACTTTGTCAAATTATATGGACTGTGAGAAATGATATTTTATTCAGAGGGAAAAAACTGTTTGCTCCTTCCATAATCATGCACCTTTCTAAAAAGGTTAAGGATAAAGCTCTATCTTATGGAAAAATACAAGATCATCCACAAAATAGACACCTTCAGGGGAAGTGGGTCCTCTCGGCCACCATATTTGAAGTATGATGTTTTGCTGCCTATTTGAGTTGGGCCAGTGATCGTTGTCTCTCCTCTTCCCTTTATGATGACATTGTACTCAAATTTCAATATACCACCATGGACATCTCTACTTGATTCTGTGGTTGTGTCGATTTTATTCTCTAGCAAACTTCTCTGGGAGACTTGTATCTTCGATTTAGGGTCATGTAAAGTTGAAGTTCTTTACTTTCCTCATAACCCTTTGAGCTATTTGTCTATCTGCTGGGCTTTTGTACTTAGACTCTTCGGTTTTAATGCTGTCTTGCTGCCTCTACAGCTTGAAAATAAACCTTTTGCCTAGCTGTGCTTCTCGGGTCTGCTCTATGCCGGGCAAATTCAGGAGCCGCATTGTGCTTTTGCAGAGTTATTTTGTATTGGGCTCTTCTCTGACCTGCTGCTATCTACTCTTGTAAAGCTGGTTTCCTTTGAGCTCTTAATCTGGTCGAGAAGTTCTCAACAGTTTCTGTGTATCTGTTGGTTTAAGGATTTCACCTTTGATACTATGACTAGTATATGGCTAAACCTCTCTTGAATGCTCTGCCCATGTTACGTTTATATGAATGTGTTATGGACTCTTCTCTCTGAGACATTTTGCTGGCTGAGATATCACTTGATCCATTTGACAAATAACACTTGGCCTTGTGAACTTTCTTAGTCATTGCTGAGCTGGGCGATTGTCAAATGGTACAGTAAGGTTGGATTCCTTCTTTCTACTACTGAGGTTATGTCGCTTCTCCATGCGACCAGATTCAGTTTCCTGCCGTGCTACTTTCAATTGTTCTAGGGACGTCCTCTTTTCTTCTCCTACTATGCGGTTCACCTTTAGCTTGGATACCACTTGGGGTTTCTCTTCGCAGGGATACTTTAATGGCTTCTAAGCCTGGCCCAGGATTCCACTTGGCTATTCTGCAGCTACATTCCTCAGTTACTTCTCTGGCCGTGAGGTTTCTTGTGCTGAAGACTTACTATGTTGTGCCTCATCCTTATTCCCTTTGCCCATCCCTCGGGAGCTTTCTTGGGTTGTTTTGTCCCTGATCCTTTGGTTGTGGATAGCTCGCCTGGTTGTAAAAGGTCATAGGCGTAGGGTTTTGGTTGGTTCTTTCCCCCTTTTCTTCCCCTCTTCTATCCTATCCCTTTCTACTTTAAGCCACTGTTTTGGCTTTTTCCTTCTTCTGCTAGGTTTTCATCTTGGCCCCAATACTTTGTTTTGGTGCTGATGCTTGCTGTCCGTTTGTTCCTTAGCTGCTCCTTCTTTTCCCTTGTTGTGCTGCCATTGCCTGCTACTGTTCTAACCTATCCTGATGCTGCTCTGTCAACTTTGGCCTCTTTGGATCTCCCTTGGTGATTGCCTTGCTCTCAGGTGGTTTAATGCAACTTACACTATCCAGGGTTCCGATCCCCTCAAGTGATTTTTGCTGCTGATTAGTGTACAAACTAGGATGGTAGTTTTATGCTCTCCTTTACTATTTTATCTTCCTATCTTCCCTTTAGCCGTATGTTTTGGCCTTGTAGGTACGGTCCTGTTTATGACCTTTGCCAATGTTTGGCTTTTTTACATTAGCCGTTCTTAGGCTTCAGGTGGAGCGCTTTCTACTGCGCCTTAGATATTTTGTGACCGGTTCACCGCTGAACCCATCATGCCACTTTAGGTGTTGTGTTTGGTTCATGGTTTTTGTGCCCGATTATTCATGTAACTAGTTTTTTGAAAAGTCAATACATACGTACCTTACCCAAAAAAAAGTTTAAGTGAAAGCAAGCTGGGATTGGAGAGTCATAAGCATGGATTTTGAGGCAGTAATTGTGCTTGAGGATAGTAGAAAATTGCTTATGAATAAGGAGTCATAAGCCTGGATTTGAGGTTGCTAGAGAATAAATTATGAAAGAACGGTTAATTGAAGTGTATGATTGTGATCTTGGTTTATCGATGACTCCAACTCGAGAAGTACGAGTTATAAAGAGACAACTAGTATTGTTGGATTCAGGCTTGAACTACGTGATATCTTGATGATTTTAGTTATCGATTGTTATTGACAACGTTGGATGATATGAGTTGTGATAAATACAAGGAGTATCTGAATTGAAGATCAGTTGTAATCGGATGCATAGGGATTTGATTTTAATGTTGACTGGACTTGAGATATATAATGGAATATAGGCAAGTGATTTGTGAGATATGACGGTCATTGGTGGAATTAGAACTCTCGAATGGATAGGAATTGATCTGAAGGCGGTTTTGACAGGACAAGTGATGATGACGGTCATGTTGTGCTTATGTTTATGGCTCGAAATGAAAGTTGATGAGGGTGCATGCAGTGACTTATCGCTGTTGGACTTAATAAACAGTCCCTTGGTATGGGACACGTTGATGGGATACCTATAAACTGTAATGAAACATGGTATGGGACATGTGGAGTGGGGCTTTGTCCGTAGATGTATGACTTAGGACATCCTATAACGACTAGGTCTGATGAGGGTGGGGAGTGATCGTTGGGACAGAGAGGTCCGGACAAGGAGTGGCTCCTGGCAGGCTTCTAAGATGGCAAGAGGCGGGAATAACCCAAGTTATAACTTGAAAGGGAAAGTCTAGGTATCAGGTTGAGTCCAATCGTGGATAATGGATGTGTGGCACAGATCGATTCTCATCAAGAATGATTGAGAGTGGCATGACATGTGTAATGACACCTATGATTGGCATGATTAGAAGCTTCGTGCTTGGCATTTGACGCCTTTTGAAAAAGAAAAGTAACCTATGATTGGCATGACGGTATGATGTGTTTATGCAGACCGAGCCTGATGCGATTTAATCGCGAGCTAGAGATTGAGGCAGGCAGAGATTGGTGGATGTGGTGAAGTGGCAGGCCGAATGTGCATGATCATCTGAGTGTGACAGGAGGTCATCATTGCATGCCTGTCATTTGCATATTGTTGTTTTATCGAATTGCGCTTGGTATGCTTGTATGATTATGAGTTTGAAATATCAGGATAGATGACTGCTGAGTGGACGGTCGACCTAACCTAGGGTTAGGACCCACCTTACTGAGATTTATATCTCACCCCAGTGGGGGCTTAATTTTTCAGGTCCCAAGTGAAGAAAGCGCGAACTTACTAAGGATTGGCATTTGAAGGCATAGTTGATCAACTGTACTAAAGAGGGTTGCAAGTTATGGATTTACATTTTGTGATATTAGGGATTGTCATTCTAATTGATAGATTATTGAATTGAACCTTTGGGAATGAATTAATGGAATTTTAATGTATCTGTCCCAAGTCATCAGGTGTTGATTTATTGATATGAATGGAGTTGGCATCGCTTTCGCATGTATTTTTTTATAAAAGAGTTGTAAGTTATTGGTCGTTGCATCCTGAAGTTTTCAGAAAAGTACAGCTTGGTGGGATGCTCGCGCGCTTGCCGAGTTCGGGGCATGATAGGCTTTACCATAGTACTAGAGGAAGTAGGAATGGTAGGCCTAGGCGGAATTCTAGGTTTGCAGGATTCTTTCATGTTCTGTACCGCTGCAATAAGGGAAGTTGCAGGTCCAGGATGTTCTTTCAAAGTCTGTACAGTAGCTACAGGAGGCTGGTTTGGTCTAATCTCAGTGTTTTGTCGAGTTTTCTTGCCCTTAACTTGTTGCCATTCACCTTCAACATGAGCGTTGGCAGAAGTACCTGTCTTTTCCACCAAGGAGGGCTCCAAAACAGAATGGCAAGGGAAGCTAGCCGAGCCTCTCTTGTGATCGAAAACACGGCAAGTGTTGCACACAAGTGGACTCCATTCATATGTCACCCCAATGGTGATCAAGTCATCATCCCACCTAATTTTTACATTTTCCAGATGCGCTGAAGACGCCGTGATCCCTACACATACACGAGCATACGATAATCTCTTCATTTGCTTTGTTTGTGCATCTACATAAATGGGGTTGCCAAGCGCACTAGCAATGCGACTAATGCCCACAGAAGACCATAAAGAAAGTGGAACCCCTTTCAATCTAATCCACATTAGTAGAGTGCTATGTACTCCTTTTATAAGCTTGAGTTTTGGGTGTCAAGCTTGTAACATCATGGTACTATTGAGGATATTGGTCCCATTTCCAAGACCTTTCGCTTAAAGCTCTCATCCGGAATATGAAAGAAGTAAAACCCATTCTCATGGAGTCGAATATCAACAACATTATTACCCCAAACCTTCCTTATAGCTTCCTCAGTTTGCTTAAAGTAGATCTTTCTCCCCAAGAAGCATCCAACAATGCATTCCTTCAAAGACGGATTTTCACTGGCCACTACTTCAGGAGTGATGTGTACAATTGGTTCGTCATTTTCCATCTCTAGAGCTACATAGGTTAAATTGTAGCCCATAGTCAAGACCTTTGCAATATTGGCCCAACTCTGAGTTCTTTTTTGTCCAATGTCTACCCTTGATCTGTTCGAATTGTTACCATTCTCTTTTCCCTTCTCAGCCACAGGAGGCCGGGAGGTTTCTCCTCTGAAGAGTCTTCTCTGAGGGCCACTTTGAGCTGAAGGACCCCTAGATCTCCTCATACCAAATCTTCCCCTACTTCGGTTTACCCTTGGGTCGCGATTAAAAGGATGAGAGTTTCTTGTCCCTTCACCACTAGCAAGAGCATCAGAGCATGCAGCAGCATCACCAGTAACCACAGAAACTGACGCCAAGGCATTAACAGGGTGTACAACAGCTGCTTTACCCTTACTGATTGGGTCATTTTGACAACCAACCATTGTATCAGTAACAATAGGAAGCAGCCCATCCTGATCAAGAAGGGAGGAAGGGATTATCTCCTCTAAAGTTTCTACACGAGCAGCCAGATGAAGTTGTGTAGGAGGTGAGCTCCTGACAATCGGAGGGGCCAGTGACAAAGAGCTGCCGGTCATTTTATCTAAACCTTACGGTCTACCAATGAACCACCAGTCAAAGCCACGAAGTGGAGGCAAAGGGTTCGACTAAAATTCAATTCCAGTACCAACAAGTAGAGAGGAACCCCCAGTAGGCAATGCTACCAATACACCACAAACAGAATACATAAAACCAACACTCTCTACCACCAATAAAACCAACAGCTTCCATCCAACGTCTACCAACGATACAAAACACCCATTCTCCAACTATAGTGAAGGCAGCCAAGCAATATATCTTGAAGCCGGAACTAAGTACTTACAGGGAGAGAAGAGGGCCCTTGGCGCTGGAAAGGAGTGTTAGAAACCATGAAGGAGATCCTCAATTGCATCTGAGGAGCTCCGCCACTTCAGAAATCAATCTCCTATTGAAATTGAAGTGAGGAAGTAATCGGGAGACTAGGCTACTTCAATCGAGGAGGGGATGACCGTTGGCGCCGGTTAGAGCATCCGGAAATCACCACGAACCAGTCTTCGAGCAGAAACCTAAATTGTTTGTAGGAACTCCACTAAATCATCGATCAACCGTTTGAAGGAATTGTTGCTGAGAGGTGAACAACTGAGACCAGACAAACGCAGAAGAAGAGGGAGCACCGTCGGCGCTGGCAAAGCTTAGAAGATTGATTTCTTCCTCAATAGAGAACGATAGATGAAATCCGTCAGGGGGAAGGAAGGGAGTGGGGTTGCGACTCTAGATTTGTAGTTTCAGGTAGAAAACCCGCTGGAGGAGGCCGGGAATCGATCGGAATCGAGCAGAGGCTCAGTCTTTGTCCATGAACGCAGAGAGAGAGGAAGCACTCAGGCTACAATTCTTTTTGCCCTGGTGATGACCCTTTCAACCCTTGATCTTTCAAAAAATGATGATTTTGCCCTCCGCCAAATCGTCTCCCAAAAATGAAAAAAAAAATCGAAAAATAGAAAACTGATTACTATCAATTGACCATGGATTATTTTGGTTAATTCAAATGTTTGAACCTTCCAAAAATGATAATTTCGCCCTCCGGGCGAATCATCCCCAAATCTTTCCATTTAATCCTTGGCCTTTAATCACACATTCCCTAAGCACTTAGAGCTATACTAGGAGACCCTTGATTTGAATTGATGTGCATTGATATGGGTCATTTATGTACTTAATTGCGCTTTTCTTATATTGATTATGATTGATAGGACTAGTCTTTTGATTTGCATGAAACCCCTGAGTCAAACTTACATCACCCAAAATTGTGCTTGCATGAAATCTTAGTTAGGAAAATCACTCCATTTGGTATCGAAAGGGCTTTGGTAATGACACCAATGTAACCAAGTCCCCGAACCCAAGATCTCTGGTTCCGCCGAACTGATTAATGTATCCCAATCAATCAGTGAGGTTTCCGGTCTACCTTCCAATAAGGACCGATGGCGACTACAAATGCATGCACACGTTGTACATGCCACCACGACCATACCAAGGTCGAAAGCGATTGACTCTTATCGTCAAGAAATCCTTAAAATTACTCCCGCTGCAATTTCGTATGGGCCTAGGAGGGCCCGTGCCAAACGAAGCCTACGATTCACATCTCAGAGTAGGGGGCCCGATCAACAATCCATTAACTCGAAAAAGACGAATCGCGACACACCATTATTAGGGTCATACGGAGGTAAGTCCAGCAACATCAAGAGGAAAATGGTTAGAAATTTTCTTGCTCGGACTAATGTCAATCTTCGTGTGATGATATATATTGATTCAGGTGCAATAGCATGATGAAAAGACATTCGTTTCTCTTTCCTATACACTATTTATCCCTTGTACATGCCAATTTGAGCCTACAAATTCATTTCATCAACTCCAGTTGGTGATCATTGTTAGCCCAAGGCAAAGGAGGCAAAGACACCCGTCGATAGAAGAGTTCAAGAGATAAGATTTACAAGGAAATTTCAAACTAAAATGTTTAGATGTTATGAGATTCAAGTTGCATATCTCACATGATCATCAAAGATCCTGGTTCCTAAAGAAGAAGGAAAATGCGAGATTGAAAGGGAGAAAAAGCCAAATCCTTGCACATTGAGAAAAAAACAAGGCTCCTGACAAGAACATTAACGACCCTCATTAAAATGCTTGAAAATCATAAAATTGATTTTTACGAACATCAAGGAATTGCTGGTTATCTTAGTCCCCAACAAGATTAGGAGGGACAAAGAATCCCTAAGAGCTATTTAGCAAAAAGCCTACCCCCCAGTTGGGCCATAACCAACTGGCAAAGACAATAAGACAAGTAATATCCTTCAAAGATTGGATTAGTTCTCTTAGAACTAAGGACATGCTTTTAAAATGCGTAATATTCTCAGAAGATTGAAGATGTTCTTTGAAGAATCACCAATAACGGATAAAATAGGTGATCAATCAGCAATGATCATCAACGTCAAACCCTTCACAATTTCGGGCCAAAAATAAGCCTTTTTTTTATTTTCAATCCTACCAATGTTACAATCTTTGATAGTCTTTTCCGACTAAGACACTTGGGTTAATGTATACCTTAGCTCTAAGAGGTACGAGCAAGACTATTTCTTTCTCACTTTGCAGGGTTCCTGACTTGTAAACCCGGAGCAGGTGATGAAAACTCCCATTCAAAAGACTTGACTCGAAAAATGAGCCCCCCCTTTGAAAACAATGTCCTAGCCCACATTACAGTCCCGAGAAAGACCTCATGATCGATCAAAAGGTATACCTTATGGATGGCCCTGAAACCTGGGTACAGTTTAGTATGAAATTCGAGTGCTTTCTGTGTAAAAGACTAATGCCAAAAGAATTGGTGAGAAGCCCTCTTTGGTGAAAATACTCCAACAAGATGTTTTAAACAATTTTTTTTTTGGGAATTTCAAATTGTTCGATCCAAGTTTTCCTTACAATAAATTTTTTATCACCTTTGCATGTAGCAAGATGTTTTGTATAGCCTCCAACATTATAATCCACTTTGCATGACTGCGATTATAGCTACAAGGCTTGATAAGTCTGATACTTACCATCACCTCAAGATTACTAGCGTTTTCTTAATGAGGAAAGAACTGTCAGGTTCAAACTTTTGTAGGACTCATGGAAGCCCGAAGTCCCTAAAGAATGCCTTGCTCTGCAATGAAGAGCTTCCAAGCTTGTTTTTCTGAAGGATTCCTGGTAACCCAAAATCTCAGAAAAATACCCCTTTTAACAAAAGTTTTGTAGGTTTGAGCTTTCTGCGAGATACTTAGAGTTCCTAGATCCCAGAATGTCATCTCCCATGTCGAAAAAGACAATTTTCAGATTCACCTCTCTACTAGATTTTAGGTACCCCCTAAATCCCAAAAGAATCTAGTTAACAAAAGTTTTGCAGATTTGAGCTTTCTGCAGGATATTTGGAGTCTCTAGATCCTAGAATGTCACCTCCCAAGTCAAGAAGACAACCTTTGGATTCAGCTTTCTGTAGGATTCTAGGTAACCCCTAAATCCTAGAATAGTCACTTTGGTAAACTTGAGAATTAGGTATACATTCTCTATAGGTTCATCGCAAGTCTTTAAAGGTAAGACAAACCATACTACTTGGTAAGCCGTATAGAAGGCAAACCTTAGACAAATCCCAAAGAACGGGTGCGTCATTTATAGGTTTCTGACAGATAGTAATCTTATTCGTGGCCTGATCCACCATACAGATCAAGACCTTCGACAAATCCCAAAGAACGGGTGCGTCAACCTTAGATTCCTGTCAAATAGGAATCTCATTTTGGTTTGGCTTACCATATGGGCTAGAGCTTAACTACCCCAAGAGTCTCAAAGGTACGAGTCCCTAGGTATTTATTTGAATCCATCACACACCACGCATGCCACACGAGCATTAGGCAGGTGAGTAACAAGGAAGTATCTTTACTCTCTCTACTCTCTCTCACGTCAACTAAAATATAATGAGCAGAGTGTTCACCAGTAGGACAAGAAAGATCAAATGTCAGGATTCGTTTTTCTTTTCCGTGTTCGAGTCGATCTAGACTCAGGTGTCACTTGTCTTTAACTGAAACCTCTCACGAGATTCCTCTCAAAGAGGGGCAGTTGTTGACACCTGATTTTCGATTAGTCTTTTCTAGTTCATCTTTTAAAATTTCATAAAAAAAATCATAAAAAGTTAAAAAATTACAAAATCAACTTTGGTAGCCTTGACCAAGACCAAGGAATCATTTTTGATCAAAAACTAAATTTTTTATATTTTTCAAATTTTTTGGTGTTTTTGGAAATTAGGAAAATACATGAAAAATCAAGAAAATAACATTTGAGTTCACAAAAATATGAAACAATGGTCAATATTTTTTTTTTTAAAATTTCCTTGTATTCTTGATCGCATAAAAAGCCAAAATTCAAGTTCAATTTTATGTGTTCCTTTGTTATACATATGGTTGATTTTGATAAAAAAAATGTCAACTGAGTCGTTTAATTTGTAATTTTTGGCATTTTGAGAGCCTTGTCATTCAATCTGATTGTACTTCATTGCAAATTAGTCTAATTATTTGCGCAAATTACTCAATTGGATGAATTGGGCAAAATTGCATACTTAATTGCAATTTAGTCCTTAAATTTGGGTATAATTGAAATTACTTTTAATTTAAGGAATTACATCATAAATTGGAACTACTACCCAATGTTTTTATCATCCTGAATCGATTGGCATGAGTGATTTGGTCCAATTTGACCATTTGAGCCCTCAATTTCACAATATCTCAAATTTCAATTTAGTACAAATATGGGGGTTTCATAGAAAATGACAAGAAATTTTGGGCAAAACCACATTTTTAGACAATATTTATGTCCTAAGTTCGATTTTGAGGTTTAATTTACAAAAATTTCCCATGAATTAGGGTTAATTTTGGGAAAAATCAAGTCCAACAGGTTCGGCGTCGTCTTCTTCTTCTCGCTCGTGCCATTTTTGCAAGTTTAAAAGATGAATTTCAATGAAAAATCAGAGGAGCAGTCGACATAATTAATTAAGCAAAGGGAGGTGTTTTGATCCTTGGGTCGAGACTTGTCGATCGGGACTAACCTTGGGCCGACCGACCATCGGATGAGCTCCAGCGAAGCCAGTCCACATCTCAGCCTAGAAAAGTTAACATTTTGCAAAACCAAGTCATAATGGCTTGCATTGCGCTCGACCAAGGCTTTGATGGATTTAGACAGATCCCCAACTGGTTATGTCACCGTTGACGAGCCAATTGGCACATGGAAGGCACGTGAGAGGGCTAAGTCGGTGTCCGCTGATTGGGTGGCAAATCAAAAATTGGATATACAATCTTGGACGGCTTTCTAGAAGAGATAAGGTTCTCATTCTATTTAAAGAGGATAACAGACTAGAGAGAGAGAGAGAAATCGAGAGAGAAATCTTGCTCTTCGGCCTCTGTCGTCGAGAGTTTAAGCTTGAACTGTTAGTGGTCGGCGGCGACGATTCAAGCTGAATCGAGCTGCCATTCACTTGGAGAAGTTTACTCAAGCTCTAGAGAGGCGATTGCACCTGGTCAATTGGTCCGATATCGCCGGAAAAGGTAATTCTCTTCTTCGAGCTCTATACTGTAGATTAATGGTGGACTTCGCTTTCGACCTTGTTTCTTGCAACTATAGTAGGCGTTTCGTTCTCTGATCTATTCTAAGCTCTGTCGTACCCTGTTTTTGCATCGATTTTGAATAATACTCCGTGTCTGAGCCATGAAACTCCTCTCGCCATTACTGACTCTGCCGAAACTTTCCTAGCTCAAGCTAGCCTAAATCAGGGCAATCGGACTTGTAGGTAAGTCTTCTGAACTCCAATTGATATTTCTTTGAGATTTCCACTTGTTAGTTCATCTATCTCTTAATAGATCCTCATGCAATAGAAGTCTTTTTCATTACATTTCCTTGTCCAATTTGTTGTTTTAATCAATGGAATGTGACATTGTTATTTCCTTCAATCACCGAGATGATCCCGATCGATTGCATACTTTGCTTACTTGAAATTTAAATTAGACCTCGAATTGGATCCTTTAGACCCAAAAGAGATTCTAATTTATTTCATTAATTGAAATATGTAATTGAATCGGTTCATGCATATTTCATGACATTTGCATTCTCATCTTAGAGTAATTTGTGGCGATTAATTTTACAAAATCACTTCTATATTCTAGACTTGATGGGGAAAAATGATATCCAAGTATTCAAAATTCCTCAAGCTGAGATCCTAGCCTGGTGGGATAGCATGGGCGAAGCCAATTAGACATATGCTAGATCGCGATGGGGTTATCTACTGGATCTGTTGAAAATTGAATGTCCACATGCTTTCATACAAGCCATGGCACTTTATTGGAATCCAACCACTGCTACGGTCCGAATGGAAGGATTAAAGATCACTCCTACACTTAAAGAGTATAATGTTGCCATTGGAGTAGAGTTCACTCATCTCTTAGTTCAACCTCCGATAGGATTTGAAACCCTTAGCCAACTAGCTGAATTTCTTGATA
Source organism: Rhodomyrtus tomentosa (assembly GCA_028455895.1). NCBI lineage: Eukaryota > Viridiplantae > Streptophyta > Magnoliopsida > Myrtales > Myrtaceae > Rhodomyrtus > Rhodomyrtus tomentosa. Next base: position 36,284,684 of record JAPCWY010000003.1, on the reverse strand, counting down.
TGAGCCTCACTAAGATAACTGTAGATGCCAAGAGTAACTCCGGGCGGGTTTCCCTCTTCTTTTTTCTAGATAGATTTTCTAACCTCCCTCCTAGTAAAGGAACCAAGTCAGGTAGAGCCTTTGTCTTAGCATTCTTTAGCTTTGTGCTATTCCCTATTTCATCCATTACCTTTGACCCTATCATGGCTATAGTGGTCAAGCAAATCAGCTATGGATGGGATTACTCGAACCTTATCCTTGCTAAGACCTTCCTTTCCCTGAACCGTTTTTGGGTAAAAAAAAGTAAGGGAATCTTTAAAGCCTCTAGTGGTCTCCTATACTTGTGCTTTGCTTCTCATGTCAAGCAGTTCCATGTCTGTATAAGTTTCACCGAGATTAGCTCAAATATCCATCCCCTTAGAACTTTTGTTCATGCCTATGCACTAATCTCAAAGTTCAATTATAAGGAGAGTAAAAAATTCATTCGAACCCTAATGCCGGAACAACTCCAATAATGGCTTAGATTGCCAAACTCTATAGAGTTAGGCTTACATGCAATGACGGAGATCTAGTCCTGCTACTTGGATTTACTGAGGCTACTACGTATTCCCCAAGAAGGGTCATCCGACAGTTTGGGGCACTACAGGAAATTCCCTCGCCGCTACGACCCTACATTTTTTCATTCTATATGCCAAAAGAAGTCCTTAGAGGAAAAAAGAAGAAGCGGTTTGAAGTAAAAGTGGAATTCATCATACACTCTTTGAAGAAATCACAAACTGAAGATATAGAGTGGCCAGATGACATGACTATGAAGATGAACATCTATGGGGCTACTACTGATTACATTCGACACTTCGAGATGACCAGACGCAGCTTCGTGAAGCCTTACGTGCCAGAGTATATTTTACCATACGTACTAGGAGTGGAGTCGTATAGACCCGAAGATATGGGATCGCCGCCATACGATGGGGATGGGGAATCTCAGACTAAGGAACTTGATTCATATCGGGACATTAAGGGCACTTGAGGCCCTAAGCGCCCTAGACTTGGATAGAACAACTCTCTCAAGTTTAGGATATGTAAACACTGTAGTGTTTTGACATTTGAATGCTCATTTGTAATAAAAATTGATTTTCTTATATATGCATATAGAAGCATGTTTAACTATGCATAAAAACTATCGTCGTGGGCTATGCTTATTTTAATTACATATGTTCTCTTGAAGAATGATTAAAAGAACTACTATATATGGTTAAGGCTCGTACAATAGCCCTTTTTCTCATCAATCAAAAGAAGACATGCAATTAAAAGGATTTAGTACTTTTGTTGTCTTTTCTGATGGGATTCTTACATCCTCATTGCTTTCTAAACATGTGTTCTTTAATCACAAAATTACCTAAATACTATTTTCGAAAACAGCTCAAGCCCCGAGTAGAGCAACAAAAGTTAACTCCGCGAGTGGGTATGTTGGAGACCCAAATGACTACAATGGCTACTTTGATGACTGAAATAAAGGCTATGCTAGAAGCCTCTTAGGCCAGACAAGCAGTGGCTCCAAATCTGAATGGTGTTGATCAACCGTCAATGTCTAATGTAGCAGATAAAGGGAAAACTGAAGACGCCCACCATGCCCTGGAAGATAATCAAATGTTGAAATGTTCACCCTCTACCAAGGACGCCCCCTGTTGTCATCAACCTCAAGAAAGAGAAAAAAGGAAAATAGGCATTGAGCATCAAAGTTGAAGCCAAGAGGTTGGCCAAAATCGAAGAGTGTTTGAGCAGCCAGGATTATGAATTGGCCCGTTTCGATAAAATATCTCCCTTTGCGAAGGTGGAGGCTCCCCCATATTGCAAAGTCAGACTTTGTAAGGAAATATAATGGGACAGGCTGTCCTCGTGCTTACCTTAAATACTATTTATGCAAGACGGCGCACTATTCAGATTACATTCCTTTACTAATAAACATGTTCCAAGAAAGCTTGGCTAGCGCCGCTTTACCTTGGTTATCAAGTTAAACCTTGATGATTATGATCGATGGAAAGATATTGCGAAAGATTTCCACCGGTAATATAAATTCAATATCGCGACTACTCCAACAAGGGAGGATTTACTGCGAACCATGAAGGGAAAGAATGAAAGGATTCGAACCTATGCTCAAAGATGGTAGGCTTTAGACACTCAAGTAAAGCCACCAATTCCTGAAGACAAGTTAGATGACTTGTTCTAGAAGGCACTTCCCCATGAATATTTTGATAGGCTAAACACCTCCGGGTATCAAACCTTTACGCACTTGATAAAAGTAGCAGAAAGGTTAGAGTGAGCTATAAGAGATGAAAGCTTTAGATATGCCCCTATGAGAAGACATTACCCTTTAAGGAAGGAGAGGGAGGCTAGAGTCGACATAGCCTTCGCGCCAAACCCACCAAAGTCCAAGCAATTTTCTAACTTAAATCAGACTAAAGGAGGATCATCTTGATCAACTCACAAAGTACATGAAATAAAGAAGTGACCACCTTCAAAGAAGTTTTCACAACTTCCAAGGCAGTTATCTAAGCTGCTCCCAATGCTGCTGGAAGAACATTTGGTTGCAAAGGAACCTCCTAGAGCAAATTCGATAAGATACCCGGGTATCGATGAAAGCCAAACTTGCGCTTATTATATGGACGAAAAAGGGCATAATGTAGGCAATTGCTACATCATGAAGCTAAAGGTACAAGCCTTCATCGACAATCAAATCCTAAAATTTGATGATGTGGCTCCAAATATGCGAGAAAATCTGCTCCTTGACCATCAAATAGTAGTGATTATTTTCAATGGCGAAGAAGAAGGCCGCCTGGACTTGAAAGTGAACGTCACCAAATTGACTAATATTTTGGCTATTACATGTCATATCCGAAAGAATGGGAGGTGCCTGTTGAAAGAAAAATGATGTTTATCGCCTAGTTAATGAGCCCGGGGATAATTGCAAACTCTACTAATGAGCTGTTTGAGGGAACTCCCGCATATGTGAACTTAGATTGGAATCAATTTGTGGTTGAGACTAGGCAGGGTAATACATGGAGTATTTCTCATGAGAGTTTGATAGGCGACGTGGAATTAATCGCAAAGTAGGGGAAGAACCTGATAAAAATGAGCGGGAGACTGTAAAGAGATGTCTGGCTTATCATAGATTTATAACGGAAGTCTTAGAGAGAGGCGAAGTTGTAGATAATCTGGGTGAAGATTCTAAGGGATACAACTTCAAAGTGAAGTACTCTGCTATTCCCAGTTTCTTTAAGAAAATAGAGGATGTTGTATCCGATGGATGGGGAGACATGGATGATCCTGTCGAGACGAAAGTTACGAATGACACAACTGAATTTCTTCCAGAAGATTCTGAACTGTCGTTTAAGCAAATGGTGTGAGAACAATTTTCACGCATAGAAAAATGGGTGAACGATTTTTTGCAAGAGCTAACTGACGTCTCACAACAGTTAATGGCATGTGATCACTCTTGAGTGATAGACTATACGCTTGACACATAATTACACACTAAAGTCCAAGGCCAAGATAGTAGAACAACTAAATTGAGACTTCGTTCGCTAGAGTTGATTGAATTAGTCACATAAGCAAGAAGACTACTGGATTCCTTGGTCATAGCTGAAGTTACACCCTTCGTTAGCCTATCAACTGAATCACATGTTGCTCAAGTAATCATCAACTTGAATGTGATGACAGCCTAGAAGATTTCGACAATACTATAGGAATAGTCAGAACTTCGGTACACGTGGTGATGAAGCTGAATGAACTTGACAATTGGAGCAAAGAAGACAACTGCCTAGTCAAAGCTGTCATGATTTGTTTATTGAAATGCAAAACGGGCAAGATTCCAAATCTCAAGCAATACTGTAGGAATGGTCAGAACTTCGGCATATGTGGTGATTAAGCTGAATGAACTTGACAATTGGAGCAAAGAAGACAATTGCCCAGTCAAACCTATCGTGATTTGTTTATCGAAATGCAAAACGAACGATGATTCCAAATCTCAAGCAACAAACCTGACGCTTGGAACCATCAAAGTTCCACTTGTTGAGAAAGCAATTCATTGGAGTTATGGGACAATGAAATAGACGCCATGATGCGGTCTGGACGATTTTATGCCCCAAGAGAGGGTGAATCTGAGAAAAAGAAGTCTCAAAAGATGATGTAGAAAAGTAAGTATCCATCATCAAAACCAGTGAGTTCGAGGTGATAGAGCAACCAAGAAAGATGCCAGCTCAAATATCTTTGTGGATTTGTTTATTAATTCTGATAAGCACAAGGACACTTTACTGAAGATATTGAATGAGGTCTATATCCCTTAAACTATTACAATTGGAGGATTTTGTCGGGGCAATTCTCTTGAAAGATCAGTTAAGTTTCTCTGATGAAAATTTTCCTCTGGAAGGAAAAACGCACAACAAAGCCCTATATATCGCCGCACATTACCATGGAAAACAAGTAGCCTACGTGTTAATTGACAATGGATCTACTTTTAACATTTGTCCCCAAGCCATGTTGAGAAGTTTGGGCATTAAGGAGGAGACGATTCAGATCTCCAAGGCAAATGTTAGAGCCTTTCACGGGATAAGAAAAGCTATGGTTGACGAGATTGAGTGTGACATTCTGATTTTCATTTAATTTCAGACTTATTAATGAGAAATGAATCTAGAGATGTAGTTCAGTCATATCTCGCTCGAACCTGATCAATTCGAGTAGGCTGACCAAAAGGGAAAGTCTAATGCGAGACAAGGTACATGGACCTAGGGAGTTCGGATAAGAAATGACGCTTTGACCATAAGGATCGTCGAGGAGGATATTTAGAACCACAAAAAGGCCGATCCAAGAACTATTAGGGAATGCCTTGCGAGTGTCATACGATTGCCACTTAACCAGCGTATGACTTACAAAATTTTTCGTAAATCGAACAGTGAAGATCGAGACCATAGGAACTAATGATAGACCCTCACAATTACATGACAACCAAAGCCGCCAAGAATTGACGAGCCCTAAATGCGATGAGAATCACAGAGTCGATACGCGTAAAGTCCGCAAAAGCCACCCGTCGATTCGAGATAGGCTAGACCACGTCTGATAGAGGAAACCATCAAAAATGAGTCTTGAAAAATTTGAAATGAAAAATCAAGAATTCCAACGTTATTCGGATTGGCCGTGGCCCTATCGAAGAGTTTTGGATCAAGAAAAACAACATTCTGAACATCGGGGGTAAAATTATTCTTTTGCCCCTCAAGCTTAAAGCCTTGCCCATACATTTGAAGAAGGGCATTTTGGACTTTATACACCCCCTATAGCTGCCGAAAAAGTGGATGAATATGGGCCATTAGATCACCTTTGAATGACACTAGGGACAAGTGTCTCAAGATCAAGCTTGGAGTAGTCATGTCAAACTTTACATACATACCATTCAAACCATTTGACTCAAGCATTGAATATAAGCTTTATCACTCTCTCTCCTCACCCATGACCGGCCATAACTCCCTCAAGAACCACCGAAACTTCTCTTCTCCTTCCTCTTCATTCTGCTCGCCGGCGATCATACCTGCTCGTGCCGTTCGCCGCCCACGACTTCTACTTCCGACCACTGCCTGACCACTGGCCAACCACCTGAGCTTAGCCCTACGTCTTGCCGATCTCCTCGAAGTGGAAACATGGCATTTGGACCATCGAGGAGCTCCAACCAAGAGTTTTCCCGGAAGCCAACGGAATCGAGCTCAACCTGAGGTAGGCTTGGTTTTTGATCCTTCTGAAGGCAGAAATGTTAGAGTTTTGTGGTCAAATTTTATGGAGGTTTAGAGGACATCTGTATGAATCTGTGGTAAAAAGTTGGGAGTGATTTGAAGAAGTTTTAACCTCAAATCGGTCTTGTAAACCATGCACAGAAAATTATCGGTACTGACCTTGGATGATCCGACAACTTTCGATAGGATTCCGGCGACGACGCGACTTCAAACCCTCATTAAGACCCTTAGACCCTTAGATAGACATGTTAAGAGGTAGGATGGTGCTTAAATAGTGGATTTGGAGGAGATTGAGGACCGGTTGTGTCCGGTTTGCACGGAACCGAGAAGGACCGGTTCGGTTCCGGGTAAACCGAATCTGTGGGGGTTGTTGGCGTTGGGTTTTGAGTCTCAAATTGGTGATTAAGACATGTTAAGATGATGAAGATTAAGCTATGGAGGTTTATGGTTCATGGATTGAGGATTTGAACAAGGAAATTGACTAATTGATTGAAATTCCTAGATTGCGCGGTGAGGTTTGTCTTGGACCCTTGGAACCGAGATTGTGAGGATCCAAGAAGTTAATTTTGGTGTTATCAAACGCAAGGTAAGAGAATCCTAAACTTAGGATAGGAAGATTGGAATCGATTGGGCGAGTCAATTGATAAATTGAACTATTTGTGAGAGTTTTCAAGAGGGGTTTGTAGTTGGTTCTAGGAACGAGTCTTCTCCAGCCCGTTCCTAGAACCAACTACAGACCCCTCTGACAACTCCTGCTCCCCAACAGTCTGGCACTAATCAGGGATAACTCCCTAGGGCACTGTGTGGGGCTTCAGCGGCCCAATCGTCTTGTCTCCGACCTTCTTAAAACATGCCTCGAACTTATGAGACTTCAAGTCCGGGCTACCCTCGTCGACCCATACAACCGTACACTTTCTCACATAAATGTTCCATTGCCTATCCGAAAACTCGTCAAAATATGCCGTAATCTCCTTGGGATCCCCAAAACGAATAGGCCACATAGCTAAGGCCTAAGATATGTAAAAATAGACGCCCTTAAAGGGGTGAGATACACATTTCAGTAAAAGAGTCCTAAGCCTAGGTCAGGCTGATCGTTCACTCAGGCAGTCATCTATCCCGAAATTTCAAACTTATAATAATACAAGCACATACAATTAAAGATAGTGGCACACACATGATGGGCATGCAACTATGATACCATGTCACACGCAGATGAACATGCACATCCCATCCTTCCATTTCACCACAACCACCTCTTCCTGCTTGCCTCATTCTCCAGCCCGCGATTAGATCGTATCAGGCTCAGTCCGCGTAAACGCATTAGACCGTCATTGGCAACCCGTGTAAACGCATTAGGTTTCAATAAATATCCAGGCCAATATCATCACCACATACCTCCGTCCCGCGAATAAATCGCATCAAGACCGTGGCCATCTCAACCCAGCGATTAAATCGCATCAGGGTGCCACATAACATCAAATTCACACCGCGATTACATCGCATTAGGGTATCCACCTCTCGCCTCGCGTCTCGTACGCCTCAAGGCCTTGCCATGTCATGCTCATGACATGCTTCTCAATTCAATTCGTAGATAAAACAACAAGTGCAACTCATGCACAATCTGAGTACTCATGGCATGCAAGACAATCAATGATATTCAATATGGCAAATGATTTAAGCACAAACAATAACATACATAACCCTCCTGTAACCACTTAGTATATATTAAGAACTATCCTTTGAAAAATCCTCATAAATCATTCAAATTAATCCTCGACTCTCCCAATTGAGTTCAATCTTCCTATCCTAAGTTTAGAATTCCCTTACCTTAAGCTTGATAACACAAATCTCTTCTTGCAATGGCCTCCAAGTCTCGTCCAAAAGTCCAAGGGTTCAATGCACCGCGCAACCTAGAATATTCAACCATTTCATCAATTTTCCATATCCAATTCCTCATTCCATGAACCATAATCCTCCATAACACAATCTTCATCATTTTAAAATGTTTTAAACATCAATTTGAGGCTCATCACCATCCGTTATTGCTCCCATCAGAACCGATTTTGCACATAACCGAACCGGTTCCTCTCGGTTCTGTGCATACCGTGCACTTCCAGTCCTAAACCTTCATCAAATCATTCATTTACTCACTATCCTATCTCTTAACATGTCTATCTAAGGGTCTAAGAGGCTCACCGTGAGTTTGAAGTCGAATGGTCGCCGGAATCCCTTCGGAAGTCGCCGGATTCCTCAAGTCAATTTTCCGATAGATTCGGTCCATAGTTCACAAGACCCATTTGAGTCAAAACTTCAACAAATCATTCTCAACTTTTTATCGCAGATTCATATGCATGTCTACTAGACCTCCGTAAAATTGACCTCAAAACTCCAACATTTAGGCCTCTAAAAGGGTCAGGAACCTCACCTAGCTCAGGTTGAGTTTGTTTCTATCAGTTTTCAAGAGGAGCTTCTCGGTGGTCCAAATGTCATGTTTCCACTTCGAGGAGGTCAGCAAGACGTAGATCTAGGTTGGTATGGTCGACTGGTAGTCAGGTGGTGGCCAGAAGTGGTCGTCGGAAGCGGCGAACAGAGAGACCAGAGCTGGTCGTCGGCGAGCAGAAACTAGAAGGAAGAAGAAGGTGGCTATCGGTGGTTCTTGGAGATGTTTGGCTGAACAAGTGAGGAGAGAGAGCGAGTGGGAAGACTATATTCAAGGCTTAGGTCAAATGGCTGAATGATAGGTTTGGAATAGCGGATTTGACCACTCTTTTGCCCATCCATTAACACTTGTCCTCAATGTCAATCATGCTTGATCCAATGGCCAATAATCCTTCAAATTTTCGATGGCCTTGGGGTGGATTTAATGACCAAATTACCCTTCTTCAATTGCATAGGCAATGCTTTAAGCTTGATCGGCAAAAGGATAATTTTACCTCCGGCGTTCAGAACGTCGTTTTTCTCGCTTCAAAACTCTTCGATAGGGCGACGATCAATCCGAATAACGTTGGAATTCTTGATTCTCCATTTCAAATCTTTCAAGACTCGTTTCTGATGGTTTCCTCTATTAGACGTGGTTCCAACCTATCTTGAACCGACGGACGGCTTTTGTAGACTTTACACGTATCGACCCTGTGATTGTCATCACATTTAAGGCTTGTCAATTTGTGGCAGCTTTGGTTGTCATGTAATTGTGAGGGTTTATCACCAGTCCCTTTGATCTCGATCTTCACTGTTCGATTTAAGAAAATTTTGCAAATTATACGTTGGTTAAGCGGCATCACCTGTGCTCTAATCGTATGACACTCGCAAGGCATTCTCTAATCGTTCTTGGATCGACCTTTTGTGGCTCTAAATATCCCCTCGACAATCCTTTCGGTCAAAGCGCCATTTCTTATCCAAATTCCCTAGGTCCACGTGCCTTGTCTCACGTTAGCCTTTCCCTCTTGGTCAGTCTACTCGAATTGATAAGATTCGAGTGAGATATGACTGAAATACATCTCTAGATTCATTTCTCATTAATAAGTCTGAAATTGACTGGAAATCAGAATGTCACAACTCTTCCCCCTTACAAAAATTTCGTTCCTGAAATTTATATTACACTTAATTACTCAAACAAATGGGGGTGTTGTCGCCTCATCGTCTCTTCATTTTCCCATGTGGCACCTTTCGTTCCATGGTGCTCCTATACTACTTTGACCAGTGGAATCTTTTTATTCCTAAGGATTTGCTCCTTTCGGTCTTCGATCCTTATCGGCTTCTCTACGTAAGACACTATGTCGTCCACTTCTATGGCTTCGTAGTCCAGCACATGTGTCGGATCTGGTTCATACTTTCGCAGCATCGACACATGAAACACATTATGCACCTGGGATAGATTAGGCGGCAAGGCAAGCCTGTAGGCTAAGGTTCCAATCCGCTCCAGTATCTCAAATTAGCCTACATACCTTAGGATCAGCTTACCCTTCTTTCCGAATCGTGATAGTCCTCTCATCGGCGATACCTTGAGGAATACGTGATCGCCTACTTGAAACCCCAAGGGCTTGCACCGTTTATCTGCATAGCTCTTTTGACGACTCTGTACCGTCCTCAGTCTATCCCGAATTATCTTCACTACTTCCACCGATTGCTCTACCAACTCTGGGCCTGTGATACTCCTTTCTCCAACCTCATCCCAGCAAATCGGTGTTTCTCAGGCTCGTCCATAAAGTGCTTAGAATGGTGCCATCCGGATGCTCTGCTGGTAGCCGTTATTATAAGCAAACTCTACCAAATGTAGCTGATCTTCCCATCCACTTTTAAAATCAATGACGCATGCTCGCAACATATCCTCAAGCATCTGTATCGTCCTTTCTGACTATCCATCCGTCTGTGGATGGTAGGCTGTACTAAACTGCAATTGAATTCCCATGGCTTCTTGCAGACTTTTCCAAAAGTTTGCCATGAACTTAGGATCTCGATCGAATGTAATCGTCACCGGCACTCCGTGCAACCTCACTATCTACCTCATGTACAACTCTACATACCTATCAATAGCGAAGTCCTTTCGCACCGGGATGAAATGTGTGGACTTAGTCAATCTGTCCAAGATTACCCATATAGAGCCGTGACCTCTTTGGCTTCTTGGGAGTCCCATTACAAAATCCATAGTCACATGCTCCCACTTCCACTCCGGAATTTCTAGCGGTTGTAATAGTCCTTCAGGCTTACAGTGCTGCACTTTTACTTGCTAGCACGTCAAACACTTAGCCACATGCTTTGTTACGTCCACTTTCATCCCATTCCACAATAGTGTTGTCGTAGGTTCTGACACATTTTCGTACTTCCAGGGTGAATGCTATAATTGCTCTTGTGAGCCTCCGATAAAATCCTTTCCCTGAGTCCGTCATCTTTTGGCACGCACAATCGTCCTCAAAACTTTAGGATTCCGTCCTCAGACACCTGAAACTCGGGCTTTTTCTTTGTCGCATCCATCTTAAGGATCTTCTGAATCTCTGGGTCCGTAGACTGTAAGGCCTTTATTCCTTCCTAGACCTTAGGTTCTACCCTCAACGTAGCCGTTAAGCTGGACAACTGGCTAACCTCTAGTTTGAACTTAGAATCTCTTAAATTCTCAATCATCAACCAACCTTTCACCAGTAGACATGCAATGCTTGACTTCCAACTCAACGCATCTGTTACTCGATTTGCTTTCCCAGGGTGATACAATATATCACAATCATAATCCTTCAGCAGCTCCATCCACCTACGCTGCCTCATATTCAACTCTTTCTGGGAAAACATATACTTTAAACTTTGGTGGTCGGTATAGATCTGAAACTTCTCACTACATAGGTAGTGTCTCCAAATTTTCAAAGCGAATATAATTGCCGCTAACTCCAGGTCATGAGTTGGGTAGTTCATCTCATGTGGCCTCAACTATCTAGATGCGTAGGCTACTACTCTTCCGTGTTGCATCAACACACAGTCTAATCCTTTTAGCGAAGCATCACTGTAAATCTCGTAACCTCCCGGTCCTGATGGAATTGTTAGTATTGGTGTGGTTGTCAATCTATGCTTAAGCTCTTGGAAACTCCTCTCACATTTGTCAGTCCATTCAAACTTCATTTCCTTCTTCATCAACTGTGTCAATGGGATGGCTATGGATGAGAATTTCTCCACAAAACGTCTGTAGTATCCTGCCAATTTCAAGAAACTTCTGACTTTAGTGACCGTAGTGAGTCTGGGCCAATTTGTTACAGCCTCGATCTTCGTAGGATCCACAACGATTCCTTCATTAGACATCACATGACCAAGAAATGCTATCCTATTCAGCCAGAACTCACACTCAACTTCGGATAGAGCGTATGCTCCCTCAGCGTCTGTAGTACAGTCCTCAAGTTCTCCTCATGTTCTACTTCGCTCCCCGAGTAAATCAAGATATCGTCAATGAAGACTATGACGAATTTGTCTAGAAATTCCTTAAATACTCTATGCATCAGGTCCATAAAAGCAAATGGAGCGTTAGTCAATCCAAACGGCATCACCGTAAACTCATGATGACCATACCTCGTTCCGAAAACAGTCTTAGGTATGTCTTCCTTCTTGATCCTTAGTTGGTGATACCCAGTTCTCAAGTCAATCTTCGAAAATACTGCCGCTCCTTGCAACTGATCAAACAAATCATCAATCCTCGGCAATGGGTATTTGTTCTTCACCGTTACCTGGTTCGGCTGTCGATAGTCGATGCATAAATGCAAAGACCCATCCTTCTTCCTTACGAATAGTACCGGTGCTCTCCACGGTGAAGCACTTAGTCGGATAAATCATTTATTCAGCAGCTCCTGCATCTGCACCTTTAACTCTTTCAGTTTTGACAGGGACATCCCGTAAGGTGCTTTCAAAATCGACTCCGTTCCAAGGGCTAATTCAATCACAAATTCTATTTTCCATTCCGGTGGTAATCCTGGTAACTCTTGGGGAAATACATCAGGAAATTCACGCAATGTCGGGATATTCTCTAACTTTGGTTCTTCGATAGTCGTGTCCATTACTGCCACTAAGTATGCCTGACACCTTTCAGACATTAACTTAGTTACTTCCAAAGATGAGACTAAGGGAATCGAGATTCCTCCTTGAGTTCCCGCCAATTCAAAGCTAGGGCAGCCTCTCAGATAAAATCGGATTATCTTACTACCACAATCCACTACTGTCCCCTACTTACCCAACCAATCCATTCTTATGATTACGCCAAAATCGTGCATGGGTAAGATAGCTAGGTCAATACTTTCTCTATTCCCTCCAATCACAATCTCACAATCAGCACAGCCTATTAAAACCAATATATTATCCTTTAACGGTGTGGCAACATGCAAAATTATATTCAACGGTTTCAATTTCATTCCCACTAATTCAGCAAATTGTGCTGACACAAACGAATGCGTGGCATCGGGGTTAATTAATGCATATGCAGCTTGGTTACGCAAGTAAACCGTACCTGTGACCACACCCGATGTCTCCTCCGCCTCTCTGCGGGCTACTACATATACTCTTCCCTGTGCTAATGGTCTATTCTGTTCAATTTGTGGCGTGGCAGTTGATGGTCCAGCTTGCGGTTTCTGTCCTTGTGGTCGACTTGTCAGAGCTTGATTCGGGCACATTCTCATCTAGTGGCCCAACTGACCACACTTAAAGCAAGCCCCGATCCTTATCGGGCACGGTCCATTTCCATGCCTCCTGCCACAAAGTCTACAACTCCAGTTAGTGGGGTTTGACGGTTTCACAATACCTTTCCGCACTGATGGCACAAAACGCCTATTGTTCGCTATCGGTCTTTTGCCCATCTAGCGATTATCTTTAAAGGAAGTAAACCGCGATCTAGTTGCGGCGTTTCTCTCTTTCAGGTCTCTTTCATTCATCTGGCCCCGCTCGTAGATCTCTTTGTAGGTCCTCAAATTCAGAGCAATCATCTGGCTACGGAGCTCAGACCTTAAACCATCCCTAAATCTCCTTGCTTTTTTCCTGAGGGTCCTCCACAAATCGTGGTGAGTACCTCGACAGCCTCGAGAACTCAGCCTCATACTGATCTATCGTCAGCTGGTTCTGATGTAACTACAAGAATTCCACCTGTTTCCTTTCCCTGGCTGTTTCTGAGAAATACTTGTCGTTGAACGCCTTCTTAAAGGCATCCCAAGTCATAGCCGCTCTTTCAAGGAAAACTCCTTTTTTGGTGATAGCCTACCAATCGTTTGTAGTACCCTCCAGCTGGTACACTACTAATAGTACCTTCTCCTCGTCTGTGCACCTTAGCACTCCAAAAACTTTCTCCAGCTTCTCAATCCACCTAGGTGCTAACTCGGGATCTCCAGTCTCATCGAATTGAGTCGGCTTCAATTTTATAAACTACTCCACCAGCTGGCCCATTTGTCTGGCCATAATGATTTCTTCTTGGCCATTCACAGCTTCATTACCCTGGCCTTATTCATTCTGGCTTCCGTTGCCACCATTATTGCCATTGTTGGCGTTGACGGCGGCTAGGGCAACTCCTACTGCCTAGGCGATGGCAGCGTCCCAATCCTGACCTTGCCGATCAGTCATGTCGCCAATCCTTTCCAATGCCCTCAGCACACCATCCATCCTTGGATCTTCTGCTACGGGCGGCCTCGAGCTAGAGGCGAAAAGACGTAGATCTAGGTTAGTAGGGTCGACCGGTGGTCAAGTGGTGATCGGAAGTGGTCGTCGGAAGAGGCGAATAGAGAGGAGAGATTTGGTCATCGACGAGCAGAAACAAGTAGGAAGAAGAAGGTGGCTATCGATGGATCTTGAGGGTGTTTGGCCGAACAAGTGAGGAGAGAGAGAGAGTGGGAAGACTATATTCAAGGCTTGGGTCAAATGGTTGAATGGTAGGTTTGGAATAGTGGATTTGACCACTCCTTTGCCCATCCATTGACACTTCTCCTCAATGTCAATCATGCTTGATCCAATGGCCAATAATTCTTCAAATTTTCAATGCCCTTGGGGTGGATTTAATGACCAAATTACCCTTCTTCAATTGCATGGGCAAGGCTTTAAGCTTGAGGGGCAAAAGGGTAATTTTACCCCCGACATTCAGAACGTCGTTTTTCTTGCTTCAAAATTCTTCGATAGGGCGACGACCAATCCGAATAATGTTGGAATTCTCGATTCTTCATTTCAAATCTTTCAAGACTCGTTTCTGATGGTTTCCTCTATTAGACGTGGCTCCAGCCTATCTCGAACTGACGGACGGCTTTTGCAGACTTTACGGGTATCAACCTTGTGATTGTCATCACATTTAGGGCTCGTCAATTTGTGACGGCTTTGGTTGTCATGTAATTGTGTGGGTTTATCACTAGTCTCTTTGATCTCGATCTTCACTGTCCGATTTAGGAAAATTTTGCAAATCATACGTTGGTTAAGCGGCATCACCCGCGCTCCAATCGTATGACACTCGCAAGGCATTCCCTAATCGTTCTTGGATCGGCCTTTTGTGGCTTTAAATATCCCATCGACAATCCTTATGGTCAAAGAGCCATTTCTTATTCGAATTCCTTAGGTCCACGTACCTTGTCTCACGTTGGCCTTTCCCTTTTGGTCAGTCTACTCGAATTGATCAGATTCGAGCGAGATATGACTGAAATACATCTCTAGATTCATTTCTCATTAATGAGTCTGAAATTGACTGGAAATCAGAATGTCATAAGCTTCACCAAACCAATAATTCACTTGGCCAATCTATCCAATAGTGTCTTAATGCTTAAGTAAGGGTTTAGGAAACGCTTACCTTTTGATCGAGCTAGCAAATTCAATCCAAACGACCCTCCTAGGTTAGCAAACTCACGGCCAAACAACGTTCGTAGAGAAATTCCGTCAAATTCAATGTCATAATTTAGTCATCCTTCAATTCCACCACACTAATACCTCAGTAGCCAATCAATTAACCTTCTATCATGCCTTAATGATGAATTAATAATGCGACGACACCTCCCATAGCCCTCAAGGTGTTCGATTTACTCAAATTGAAAGATGGCAAAGTCGATTCTGCCATCTACCCTCTTACTTGATTCATAACTCATCTTCAAACTTTGATTTATAGAGAAATCAACTTGCTAACATGTCATAACACGTCTATAAGAGGCTTATCAAGAGTTTTGGAGTAAGTCGATGCCTCGAAAGGTGGCGAACAGCCTCGGTTTCACTCGATCCACCAATGGTCGGAAACTGTCCATACAAGATCAAGTAGTTTCATCCATTTAGACCCATCTAAACTCTCATAAATCCTCAATTTCAGCTTTGTAAAATCTTATACTATGAGTTGATAGTGACTCACCAAATATTTGGAGTCATTTGAAGTACGGAAGCCCTCAAAAATGGATTCTCTCAAAACCGGGTCAGATTCTGACCTTTACCCACTCAAATAGAATTGTGGGACAAATTGATGGGCCAAATTGAGCGCATAATATCTTGTTGGAATGGCAAGATGATAATATTTAAGATGGCGGTGGTTTTACCTCGATCTGATGTCGGACGACAAAGTTATGGCCGAAATAGTGAAGCAGTTTTTGTCTGTCCACGAGAAAGCTGCTCGGTCGAGAGGAAAAAGAAGAAAATGAAGAGGAAAAGAGAAAGGGAGAGGGTGCATGGCTGAAGATGGGCGATATGAAGCTCCCCTCAAATAATTGAGGATTTAATTTTGGACAAGATTGATTTAATGGGTAATTAATGCTTGGTCTCTCCTTGGTTGACACTTGACAAGCTTCTAAAAGGTCTTTGGTCCACCATTGACTTCCTTTGACCAATCCTTCATCCATTTTTAGCAGCATATAGAGAGGTTTAAATGATCAAAATGACCTCCAGTGGTTCTTAAGGTAAGGCCAAAGGTTGAGGGGCAAAATGGTCATTTTATGCTTTCGTCCGAAATTCCATTTTTCCAATTCAAGTTGCCCTTGATAAGGTGACGTTCATTTCAATTCAAATGTTGAAATTCCTAAGTATCTAATATCCAAATCTCGAGGTCCAATTTCATGTCGAGCCCTCGTCAACTGTAATTTCAGTTTTTCTCAAATTGATTAGCGACTCTTGTAGGCGCTACATGTATTGACCTTGGGATTTTTCTCAAGCCGTGACGACTTTATTTGTCATGTAATTGCGAGGGTTTATCGCTAGCTCCTACGGTCCTGATCATCGGAATCTAATTTAGGAAATTCTCATAAATTACACATTGATTAAGCGGAATCACTCGCATCCCAACGTATAACGCTAGCAAGACATTCTATGATCGTTCTTAGATCGTTATCTATTGGCCCAAAATATTTCCTCGACAATCCTTATGGTCAAAGTGTCATTTCTCATTCAAATTTCCCAAGTCCACGTACCCGATTCCGCGTCTGTCTTTCCCTTTTTGGTCAAATAACTCAAGAGTGGCCAACTCCGACCGAGTTATAACTGGAATACACCAATCGATATCCTTCCATTCAATGGCCTCGAGGTCAAAATTTAGAATGCCACACACTAGGACCAAATTGAGAGTCTCGTTCATGTCTGAATTCAATCTTCTGCCAACTAAGATTCTGCTGACATACGGATTTATCCTTAGGGGAGGCTTAGGCAAATGTGACCAAGGGATCTATATTCCATTACAGTTGGAATCTAATGAACACAAGATGGGCTTAGGGTATCATGCTAATCATGTAAAACACTCTACTTCAAGAAAACAAAGCCAAGGCCAAGGCAAGAGCTATGGATGCCATAGAGACCAGAGGTACTTCTCCATGGGTTCTTGTACTTGGAAAGGCAGGTCGAAGATGTTCGAAAGTCTGCTAAATGAGCATTTCTACAGAAACTCTAAATGGTTGGCAGAAGATAGGGCAATTCCGACAGTAGATCCAGATCTGACCAATCCCTTTTTCAAAAATGATTTTGTTAACATTATCATAGAATGGCTTGATAAAGATGCCGCTACTTCTGAGTAAAGAAACCTCTCCCTTGTTTTCGATATTGCATTTAATTTCTTGCATTGTTGATTTCCGCATTTCATTTCTATTGTTTTGTAGAAAATGTAGGAAAACACTTTTGGATCTCCAACCATTGGTCCAAACAGCGCATCTTGTAACGCGGTCCATTTCGTATTCAATAAAACCCCCTGAGTTTTATTAAGGATATGGAACCACAATTCAGCTCGATGATGATACTTGTCTTCCACATGTGAAGCTTGAGGCCTGATTTGCCATATGTTTCCTGATTTCTAAAAGTTTTCTGAAGAACAAGGATGTCCAAGGATATGAGAACTAGTTCAGTCGGTAACTTTGCTCATTTTGAAACTTCTTTCGAAAGGATTTTTCATACAAATGCATTGCATTTCTATATGAGATATGAACTACCCATTCTCATGACATTTCAGGCATATCATCTCAAACATGCATATTAGGTTATTGCTATGTGACTCGGATCACGAGGGTGATTATTCTTGTGATATCGAAGAAGATGATGATGAAGACTACGCTGTCATTCGAAGAGATTGGAATACCTTCGAAGAATCAGTACCTCCCACTATTGAAGAACCAGTGGTCATTAATCTGGGTGGTCCTGAAAACGTTAGGGAAGTGAAAATCGAAGGTCACTTATCCCGAACAGAAGCATCCGGGATTACAGAATTACTCAAGCATTATCAAGATATCTTCGCATCGTCATATGCGGATATGCCGAGTTTTGATCCCAATATTGTGGAACATCATTACCCATTGATCCCAATTTTAAACTGATAAAACAGGGTAGTAGACGAATGAAAGCTACGACAAGATCAAGGAAGAAGTGATGAAACTTCTCAAGCTGAGCTTAATTGAAGCTATCCCATACTCGGACTGGATAGCAAACATAGTCCCAGTCATGAAGAAGGACGGAAGAGTTCGAGTCTACGTGGATTATTAGGACTTAAACAAGACAAGTCCAAAAGATGATTTTTCACTTCCCTACATTAACATATTGTGAATAGTATAGCGAGATATGAATTGTTCTCATTTATGGATGGATTCTCTGGATATAATTAGATCCTAATGAAGAAAGAAAATAGGCTAAAACTTCATTCACCACCTCGTGGGGAAATTTCTGTTACAAGGTTATGCCTTTTAGATTAAAGAATGCGGGGACTACATATTATAAGGCTATGGTAACTTTGTTCCACGACATAATCCACAAGGAGATCGAACTATATGTCGATGATATGATTGCCAAGTTCAAAAGAGGACAAGATCATGTTCAAGTGCTGAGAAAACTATTTGAACGATTGCAGAAATATAAGTTGAGACTGAACCCTAATAAATTTATATTCGGGACAAAATCTGGGAAGTTTCTCGGACTAATGGTCAACAATAGAGGCATTGAAGTTGATCCTTCCAAGATTAAAGCTATTAATTACATAGCAATTCCCTCAACGGTGAAAGAAGTGATGAGTCTTCTAGGGAGATTGAATTACATTGCCAGATTTATTAGCCAACTGTCTGACGTGGCTAAATCGATTTTCAAACTGTTAAAGAAGGATGCTAAAGTAGTTTAGGATACAGAATGTGATCTGGCTTTTCAAAAAATTAAGGAATTTTTTATCACTCCGCCGGTACACGTTCTGCCAGTACCAAGTTATCCTTTGACTCTATATCTAACTGTTCATCAAGATTTTTTAGGAGCCTTGCTCGCTCAAACAAGTCCTAAAGATGGCAAAGAAAGAGCAATATACAATATGAGCAACAAGTTTGCCATATTTAAGATGAATTACGCTTCGGTTGAAAAAGCTTTCGTGGCAGTAGTGTGGGTACTTCGAAGGTTGAGGCAGTATACACTTCATCATCATATTCAGTTGGTGACTAAAAATGATTCAATCAAGTACCTTCTAGAGAAACCTGCTTTGTGATGTTGTTTGAATTCGACATCAGAAGTTCCCCTAAAAAATCTGTAAAGGGACAAGCAATAGCTGATATGCTAGCAGAGAGTTCCCAAAATAGAACATCTTTAGAAAAGATGGAAACAAAAGATCATATTCTAACTTTAACAGATCATGTACTTTGACGGTGCAATTAATCTGTCGGGAGCTAGCATTGTGGCAGTATTGATATCCCTAGAAGGCCAACATTATCTAGCTATTGTGAAATTAGTATTTCCTTTTACTAACAACATTTCAAAATACAAAGTGTGTATCCTAGGCTTATAGTTGGCAATCTCCATGAAGGTGCGAAAGATACAAGTCTATAGAGATTCCATGCTTATAATCCTTCAGACGCAAGGAGAATGGAAGATAAAAAATATAAAGCTCATTCTCTATCATGAGTATTTGGAAGAATTGACCCTTGAATTTGAAGAGGTGTCATTTAAATATTTGCCAAGAATGCAGAATCAATTTGTAGATGCATTAGCTCTGTTAGCATCAATGTTACAAGTAGTGGGTGGACTGGAGATGGAGCCATTAAAAATTGACATAATCAAGAAACCAGCTTACTATATGATGATCGAAGAAGAATTTGATGGAGAACCATGGTATCATGACATTAAAAAGTACCTCCTAAAAGGAGAATTTCCCGAAGAATGTCATGTCGAAGATAGAAAATACATAGCCAAGATAGTTACTAAGTTTTTTCTCAGCGGTTAGACTCTGCACAAGAGGTCATTCGACTCAGTTCTGTTGAGATGTGTAGATGCTAAAAAAGCAAATACACTCATGAAAGAGATCCACGAAGGTATTTGTGGGCCACACATGAATGTTCATCTCCTCACAAAAAAGATCATGTGACTCGGTTATTATCGAATAACCATTGAATCAGATTGTAACCAACACATGAGATCATGTCATCAATGTCAAGTGTATGGTGATAAGATCAATGCACCCTCAAATGAGCTTTATCAAATGTCGGAAGCTTGGCCTTTTTTCATGTGGGGAATAGACATGATTGGGCCAATTAACCTAGCTACTTTAAATGGTCATCGCTTCATTCTGGTAGCGATTGATTATTTTATGAAATGGATAGAAGCTAATTGCTACGCAAATATCACTACAAGGAATGTGGCAAGATTCATCAAGAGGGACATGATTTCTCGATATGGTACTCCCTACGCTATTATCACGGATAATGGGTCCAATTTGAATAACAACATGGTCGATGATCTGCTGGATCATTTCGGTATTCGACATCTTAACTCTCCCCTTACCGCCCACAGATTAATAGGGCAATCGAAGCAGCAAATAAGAATATCAAGAAGATCTTGGCAAAGATAGCCGAAAATTATAAGGATTGGCATGAAAGGCTACCCTTCGCTTTAATGGCATACCAAACATCGATTCGGACTTCAACTGGGGTAACTCCTCATTCCCTAGTATATGGCATGGAAACTATCCTACCCGTGGAAATAGAGATTTTATCCTTAAGGATATTGTTAGAAATCGAGATTTCTAAAACAGAAGTGATCAAACATCAATATGAACAGTTGAACCTAATTGCCGCAAAGCGTCTTAAGACTATCGACCATGGTCAGAGTTACAAAAAGAGGATAGCCAAGTCATTTGACCGAAAGGTTAAACCTAGAAATTTTAAGGTGGATGATCTGGTTGTAAGAAAGATTATGTCGAATGTTGCTCATTCAGAAGGCAAATTCACTCCGAATTATGATGGCCCTTATGTCGTCAAGAAAGTATTTGTGGGTAGGGGATTAATTCTTGTAAACTCCAAAGGAGAGGAACTGGGATGTCCTGTGAACGCAGACCCAATAAAGAAATATCATCCCTGAAGTGAAATCAAATGTTGATTTGGTTTTCTCCAAAATTATCCGAGTTTCCATTATGGTCATTGCATTCCATGTCATGCATCCATACATACGTAGTATGTGTTATGTCTTGCAGGGTTCGAAGAGACAAACCTATACCCAAACTTGTTCAAATGGAACTGAGGGCAAAATGGTTCCAATGCATGGAATCATGTAATATGTATCTGTTCCATCACTCGTAATTGTGACATTTCGAATTCGGACCCTCTCAAGGCTATTGAATGAAAGGATATCGATCGGTGTATTTCAATTATAACTTGCTCGGAGTTGGCCACTCCCGTTTTAACTGACCAAAAAGAAAAGATTGAAACGGAGTCGGGTACGTAGACTTGGGAAATTTGAATAAGAAATGACACTTTAACTATAAAAATTGTCAAGGAAATATTTTGGACCAGTAGAGACCAATCTAGAAACTCTCATGAAATGTCTTGCTAGCATTATACGTTAGGACGCGGGTGATTATGCTTAGCCAATGTGTAATTTGTGAGAATTTTCTAAATCGGATTTCGATGATCAGAACCGTAGGAGCTAGTGATAAACCCTCACAATTACCGACAAATAAAGTTGCCACGACTTGAAAAACCATAAGGTGGAAACGCGTAGCGCTTGTAAGAGTCGCCCGTCAGTTAGAGACAAACTGGAATTACAGTCAACGAGAGTTCGACATGAAATTGGACCTCGAGATTTGGGTATTAGACATTGAGGAATGCCAACATTTGAATTGAATTTGACGTCGCCTCATCGAGGGTGATTTATATTGGAAAAATAGAATTTCAGACGAAAAGTGTAAAATGACCATTTTGCTCCTCGACCATTGACCTTGCCTTAAGAACTAATAGAGGTCATTTTGGTCATTTCAAACCCCTAAGAGCTGCCGAAAATTTGAGGAAGGAATGGTCAGTGGAAGTCAATGGCAAGTTGGATATTTGTTAAGTGACAAGTGTCACTCTTTAAGGAAGACAAGTGTCATCATTTGAGAGGCTAATCATTAATTAATCTCACCTACCAATCTTACCTTTGACTAAGTGAATTATTAGTGGGAAGACCCTTTCTCTCTTCATTTAGCTGGCCACCTTCTCTGTCACGCCCTGAACCCATCGAGCACGCGAGCATCCCTGTAAGCAAACAACAGATCTCTCATAGTCCCAAGATCCATAAACAAGTCGAAAGATAATATATATATTGAGCATGCAGAAGCGGTACTCAAATAAATCCCCGTACAAAATATAAGTTAAGTGGGACCTGGATAACATAATAACTTTCATATAATCACATACGGTTCGTACGAATACCGACTACTACAATATGCTAACAAACTGGGCGACGGGATAAGCATATGAAAAAGGTATGACCATCATCGACATCCAAAATAGCCATGGTCGGGGGTCGCCATCACAAGATCGAGCCGATAAACTGGGATGCCTAAGATGAGCTGCTAGAGTCTCATATATCCTCTGCATCCTCTATCGGCTCATACTCGGAGAAGGTCTCGGATGAAATCTCGATCGAATCCTCCATGGCCGCCTCATGCAACGGCTCTGCGAGATCCTCCTCGATAGCCTCCACGACAATCACCTCATCCTCCTCCACGGTAAAGTCCATCGTTAGGTTCTCCGGCCCGTTCCTAGAATCAACTACGGATCCCTCTGGGAGCTCCTGCTCCTCCGCAGTCTGGCACCAATCAGGGATAACTCCTTGGGATATCTCGTGGGGCTTCAGCAGCCCAATCGACTCGTCTTCGACCTTCTCAAACCATGCCTCGAACCTATGAGGCTTCTAGTCTGGGCTACCATCATCAACCCATACAACCGTACAGTTTCTCACATAAATGTTTCCCTACCTATCCTGAAACTCGTCAAAATATGCCGTCATCTCCTTGGGATCCTCAAAACGAATAGTCCACATAGCTAAGGCCTAGGATCTGTAAAAAATAGGGGTCCCCAAAGGAGTGAGATACATATCTCAATAAAAGAGTCTTAATCCTAGGTCAGGCTGATCGTCTACTCAGGTAGTCGTCTATCCCAAAATTCCAAACTCATAATCATACAGGCATAAACAAATAAAATAGCGACACACAGATGATGGGCATGCAACTATGATACCATGTCACACTTAGATGATCATTCATACCTCATCCTGCCATTTCACCACAATCACCTCATCCTGCCCGCCTCATCCTTCAACTTGCGATTAGATCGCATTTGGCTCGGTTCGTGTAAATGCATCAGACCGTCATTGGCAACCCGCGTAAATGCATTAGGTTCCAATGAATCTCCAAGCCAATTTCATCACCCCATACCTCCGTCCCGTGAATAATTAACATTAGGATCGTGGCCATCTCAACCCCGCGATTAGATCGCATCAGGGCGTCACACAATATCAACTCCACCCCCGCGATTACATCGCATCAGGGTATCCATCTCCCGCCCCACATCTCTTACGCCCCTAGGCCTCGCCATGTCATTCTCATGCCATGATTTCAATTCAATTTCATAGATAAAACAACAGGTGCAACTCATGCATAGTTTGAATACTCATGGCATGTAGGGCAATCAATGATATTCGACATGGCACGAGATTTAACCACAAACAATAGCATACATAGCCCTCCTATATTCGACATGGCACAAGAACTATCCTTTGGAAAATTCTTATAAATCAATCAAATTAATCCTGGACTCACCCATTTGAGTCCAATCTTCCTATCATAAGTTTAGGATTCCCTTAACTTAAGCTTGATAACACAAATCTCTTCTTGCAATGGCCTCCAAGTCTCGGCCAAATAGTCCAAGGGTTCAATTCAACGCGCAACCTAGAATATTCAACCAATTCATCAATTTCCTTGTCCAATTCCTCAATTCATGAACCACTATCCTCCATAACACAACCCTCATCATCTTAACATGTTTTAAACATCAATTTGAGACTCATCACCATCTGTTCTTGCTCCCACCAGAACCGGTTTTGTACATAACTGAACCGGTTCCTCTCGATTCTGTGCATACCGTGCACTTTCAGTACTAAACCTTCATCAAATCCTTCATCTACTCACTATCCTACCTCTTAAAATTTCTATCTAAGGGTCTAAGAGGCTCACCGTGAGTTTGAAGTCGAATGGTCGCTGGAATCCCTTCGGAAGTCGCCGGATTCCTCAAGTCATTTTTTCGGCATATTCTGTCCATAGTTCACAAGACCCATTTGAGGTCAAAAATTCAACAAATCACTCTCAACTTTTTACCATGGATTCATATACATGTCTAATAGACCTCCATAAAATTTGACCTCAAAACTCCAACATTTCGGCCTCCAAAAGGGCAGGAACCGGAGCTACCTCAGATTGAGTCTAATTCTGTCGGCTCTTGAGAAAATTCTTGGTCGGAGCTCCTAGGTGGTCCAAATGGCTCGCTTCCACTTCGAGGAGGTCGGCAAGACGTAGGGATAACTTGGTGTGGTCGACCGGCGGTTAGGTGATGGTCGGAAGGTGGCATCGTAGGCGGCGAACGAAGCCCCAGAATCTGGTCGGCGATTGCAGGAAGAAGAAGGAAGAAGATGGTGGTGGTTTCTATGAGTGAGGGGTTTATGGCCGGTAAAATGAGGTTGAGGAGAGAGAGAAAATGCTATATATCCAAGCTTGAGTCAAAGGGGTCGAATGATAGTTGAATAAAGTTGGACATGACCACCCAATGGTTGGTCTTGTGACACTTGTCCACTTGTCATTCCAATTCAATCCAATGGCCAATAAACCTTCAAATTTTCGGTGGTATTGGGGTGGGTTTAATGACCAAATTTCCCTTCTTCAAATGCATTGGCAAAGTTCTAAGCTTGAGGGGCAAAAAAGTAATTTCATCCTCGACGTTCAGAACGTCGTTTTTCTCGCTCCAAAACTCTTCGATAAGGCGGCGGCCAATCCGAATAACGTTGGAATTCTTGATTCTCCATTTCAAATTTTTCAAGACTCATTTTTGATGATTTCCTTTATCAGGCGTGGTTCTAGCCTATCCCGAATCGACGGGTGGCTTCTGCGGACTTTACGCGTATCGACCCTATGATTCTCATCACATTTTGGGCTCATCAATTCGTGGCGGCTTTGGTTGTCATGTAATTGTGAGGGTTTATCATTAGTCCCTTTGGTCTTGATCTTCACTGTCCCATTTAGGAAAATTTTGCAAATCATACGTTGGTTAAGCGGCATCACCCGCGCTTCAATCGTATGACACTCGTAAGGCATTCCTTAATCGTTCTTGAGTCAGCCTTTTTGTGGTTCTAGATATCCCCTCGACAATCCTTATGGTCAAAGTGCATTTCTTATCCAAATTTCCATGGTCCACATACCATGTCTTGCGTTAGCCTTCCCTTTTGGCCAGCCTACTCGAATTGATCAGGTTTTCGCCGGAATCCCTTCGGAAGTCGCCGGATTCCTCAAGTCATTTTTTCGGCATATTCTGTCCATAGTTCACAAGACCCATTTGAGGTCAAAAATTCAACAAATCACTCTCAACTTTTTACCATGGATTCATATGCATGTCTAATAGACCTCCATAAAATTTGACCTCAAAACTCCAACATTTCGGCCTCCAAAAGGGCAGGAACCGGAGCTACCTCAGATTGAGTCTAATTCTGTCGGCTCTTGAGAAAATTCTTGGCCGGAGCTCCTAGGTGGTCCAAATGGCTCGCTTCCACTTCGAGGAGTTCGGCAAGACGTAGGGATAACTTGGTGTGGTCGGCCGGCGGTTAGGTGATGGTCGGAAGGTGGCATCGTAGGCGGCGAACGAAGCCCCAGAATCTGGTCGGCGATTGCAGGAAGAAGAAGGAAGAAGATGGTGGTGGTTTCTATGAGTGAGGGGTTTATGGCCGGTAAAATGAGGTTGAGGAGAGAGAGAAAATGCTATATATCCAAGCTTGAGTCAAAGGGGTCGAATGATAGTTGAATAAAGTTGGACATGACCACCCAATGGTTGGTCTTGTGACACTTGTCCACTTGTCATTCCAATTCAATCCAATGGCCAATAAACCTTCAAATTTTCGGTGGTATTGGGGTGGGTTTAATGACCAAATTTCCCTTCTTCAAATGCATTGGCAAAGTTCTAAGCTTGAGGGGCAAAAAAGTAATTTCATCCTCGACGTTCAGAACGTCGTTTTTCTCGCTCCAAAACTCTTCGATAAGGCGGCGGCCAATCCGAATAACGTTGGAATTCTTGATTCTCCATTTCAAATTTTTCAAGACTCATTTTTGATGATTTCCTTTATCAGGCGTGGTTCTAGCCTATCCCGAATCGACGGGTGGCTTCTGCGGACTTTACGCGTATCGACCCTATGATTCTCATCACATTTTGGGCTCATCAATTCGTGGTGGCTTTGGTTGTCATGTAATTGTGAGGGTTTATCATTAGTCCCTTTGGTCTTGATCTTCACTGTCCCATTTAGGAAAATTTTGCAAATCATACGTTGGTTAAGCGGCATCACCCGCGCTTCAATCGTATGACACTCGTAAGGCATTCCTTAATCGTTCTTGAGTCAGCCTTTTTGTGGTTCTAGATATCCCCTCGACAATCCTTATGGTCAAAGTGCATTTCTTATCCAAATTTCCATGGTCCACATACCATGTCTTGCGTTAGCCTTTCCTTTTGGCCAGCCTACTCGAATTGATCAGGTTTAAGCGAGATATGACTGAAATACATCTCTAGATTTATTTCTCATTAATGAGTCTGAAATTGACTGGAAATCAGAATGTCACAGCCTCTTCTCCTTACAAAAATTTCGTCTTCGAAATTTACATTACACTTAATTACTCAAACAAATGAGGATGTTGTCGCCTCATCGTCTCTTCATTCTCCCTTGTGGCACCTTTAGTTCGATGGTGCTCCCATACTACCTTGACTAGTGGAATCTTCTTATTCTTGAGGATTTGCTCCTTTCGGTCCTCGATCCTTATCGGCTTTTCTACGTAAGACACTCGGTCGTCCACTTCTATAGCATGTGTGTCGGGTCTGTTTAATACTTTAGCAGCTTCGACACGTGGAATACATTATACACCTAGGATAGATTAGGCGGTAGGGCAAGCCTGTAGGTCAAGGTTCCAATTCGCTCCAATATTTCAAATGGTCCTACATACCTTGGGCTCAGCTTCCCCTTCTTTCCAAAATGTGATAGTCCCCTCACAGGCGACACTTTGAGGAAGACGTGATCACCCACTTGAAATTCCAAGGGCTTGCGCCGCTTATCTGCATAGCTTTTCTGACGACTCTATGCCGTCCTTAGTCTATCCCGGATCATTATCACTGCTTCCACCGATTGCTCCACCAACTCTGGGCCTGTGATACTCCTTTCTCCAACCTCATCCCAGCAAATCGGGGTTCTGCAGGCTCGTCCATAAAGTGCTTCGAATGGTGCCATATGGATGCTCTGCTGGTAGCTGTAATTATAAGCAAACTCTACCAGATGTAGCTGATCTTTCCATCCACCTTTAAAATCAGTGACGCATGCTCGCATCATATCCTCAAGCGTTTGTATCGTCCTTTCTGACTGTCCATCCGTCTATGAATGGTAGGCTGTACTAAACTACAATCGAGTTCCCATGACTTCTTGCAGACTTTTCCAAAAGTTTGCTGTGAACTTAGGATCTCTATCCGAAGTGATCGTCACTAGCACTGCGTGCATTCTCACTATCTACCTCATGTACAGCTCTACATACTTATCCATAGCGAATCCTTTCGTACCAGGATGAAATGTGCGGACTTGGATAATCTGTCCATGACTACCTATATATAGTTGTGACCTCTCTGGCTCCTTGAGAGTCCCATCACAAAATCCATAGTCATATGCTCCCACTTCCATTCGGGTATCTCCAGTGGCTGTAACAATCCTCCAGGCTTACAGTGCTGCGCATTCACTTGCTGGCATGTCAAATACTTAGCCAAATTCTTTGGAACGTCCACTTTCATCCCGTTCCACAAATAGTACTGTCGCAGGTTCATATACATTTTCATACTTTCAAGGTGGATGCTATAATTGCTCCTGTGAGCCTTTGATAAAATCATTTCCCTGAGTCCTTCACTTTTGGCACACACAATCGTCCTCGAAACTTTAGGATTCCGTCCTCTGACGCCTGAAACTCTGGTTTTCTCTTTGTCGCATCCATCTCAAGGATCTTCTGAATCTCTAGGTCCGTACACTGTAAGTTCTTTATTCCTTCTTGAACCTCAGGTTCTACTCTCAACGTAGCTATTAAGCTGGATAACTGGCTAACCTCTAGTCTGAACTCAGAATCTCTTAAATCCTCAATCATCGACCAACCCTTTACTAACATACAGGCGATGCTCGACTTCCGACTCAGCGCATCTGCCAATCGGTTTGCTTTCCTAGGGTAGACAACTGGTATCCTCATGTTTGAGATGGCGTCGAGTGTTTCCTCTTAATTGAAAACTCTATCATTGTATGAAGCTCGGATTTTTACCATGATTTGTGAGTAAGTCGAGTCGATTTGAAGTATTGAAATACCAGGTCTTGACAAGTACCCTATTTTAAACATGCCAATATTTTTGAACTCCAAAATACCCCATTTTTCAAAAGTGGTTGAAAGTACTGGCAACCTAGTTTAGGGTTAGGTTTAACTTACTGAGATTATATATCTCATCCCGTTATGGGATAACATTTTCTAGGGTCCCAACGAAAGAAACCCGAACTTATCATGGGGTTGGCATTTGAGGAAGTCATTGGAAAAAATAATCGATGAGTCTGATAGAGACCTTAGGATCTATATATTGTTTGGAGTTAGATTTGTACTTGACTTTGATATTTATAAGAAATGTACCTCCTTCTGTCCCAAGTCATCTTGTGTTGTTTTATTTGTATAGGGTTGTTTCACGTTTCTGCATGCATCTCATTTAGAAGCCTTAAGTTTGTTTTTGGCCGTTGGATCCTGGGTAATAAATTGAAAAGAAAAACGGCCTGGTGGGATGTTCGCATGCTCGCCAAGTTCAGGGCGTGACATCCCTGTTTAAGTGGTATCAAAGCAAGGTCAGCTCGATTCAACTTGATTGAGATTTTGAGTGATAAGGAGATATGACTTGAGGACAATTAGATAGTGAGGCCTATAGGATTAGGTATTGATTGCTGAATCTTGAGGATTATAGGCTTGAATTTGTGCTGTGTTTTAATGGTTATAAAATCGATTTTAATCAATGATCTTGGGTAATGGTGTGACTGAGGTTCACAAAGAAGCAAGCAGAAATTAAGGAGCCATGAGCATAGATTTGGGAGTTGTAAATGTGCTTGGGGTTAATGGAGAATTGCCTATGAGCAGAAGGTCAATCGGATTATATGATGTTGATTGTGGCTTGTTGATGACCCAACTTGAGATATATGATTGAATATAGGCAATTGATCCATGAGATGTGACAGTCATTGATGGAACTAGAAGTCTTCTATGGATAAGACTTGATGTGGAAACGAATGAGGTGTGATGAGTAGTGAGGACAATCATGTAGTGCATGTGTTTATGGTATTAAAATGAAAGTTGAGGAAAGTGAATGCATGAGCTTGTCATTATTAGACTTAATAAACCGTCGCTTGGCATGGGACAAGCTGATGGGATATTTATAAACCGGAGTGAAACATGTTATGGGACGTGTGGAACAGGACTATCTTCCTAGTTGTATGACTTGGGACAGCCTACAATGACCAGGTCTGATGAAGGCGGGGAGTGTACGCCGAAACAGAGAGGTTCAGACAAGGAGCGGCTCCTAGTAGGTTTCTAAGATACTAAGGAGGCAGGATTGACCCAAGTCATAAATTAAAAGAGAGAGTCTAGGTATCGAGTTGAGTCTAATTTTGATTAAGAGATGTATTGCACTGAAGTGACTCTCAAGGTGAATTTTTAAAATTTCATGGTGGTGTATGTTATTGGCATGGTTAGGAGCTTCGTACATAACAGTTGGTGTTTTTGAAAAAAGAAAATTGACGCATGTGTTTGGCCAATATGACGAGTTTTGACGTTGAATGTTGTTTGACTGGTATCTTGTGAAATTGAGATATCATGTTAAGTTCTTGTTAAGTTGCAGATACGTTTGGACTTAAGGTGTGAGCACTTGACCTAGTGAATTGTGACTCGAGAGTTTGCCTAGCAGATGACTACTAGTTACGGAATTGCCTAGTAGAGGTTGGCTTGATAAGTGATTACTGATGAATGATGATTTGAAATCTCTGGATAATTGGCGACTGATTAAGGATTTGCTTAGAACTACTGGATGGTTGATGGTGAAAGATAATGAGATGAGAAACCTGAAACTGCTAGACTTGAGTAGAAGACTTAAGTATTTGATTTCTGGAGGGAATCATAGTGATTCAAGTGACATGATAACCTAATGACATTGAACAACCAAAGTATGGTCGTAGAAAGAGCATTTGGCTCAAATTTGAAAAGTGCGCCAGACCCAAGAGTTGAAGGGGTTTTGAGAACTTTAAATGGAAATGAGAAAATTTTTTGGGTAAACAAGCTCAAGGATGAGCTGCCATTGATTGGCTAAGTCACTATGGTGATAGATACTAGTACCGATGAGCTAAAGTGATTGTCACGCCCTGGACTCGGCGAGCGCGCGAGCATCCCACCAAGCCGTTTCTTTATGAAAGCTTCAGGATCCAACGACTGATGTCTTATTCGCCAAAAAAAACATGCATGCGGAAGCGATGCCAACTCCGACTTACAAATAAAGCAACACCCGATAACTTAGGACACAAGGGCACACTTTAATAAATGTCAATCATACTTCATTTATTACAATTCTAAATCCTTAAGATATCTACTATTCAATTCTAAGGTCACAAAAGAGAAGTCTTCATATTTCCTTTAATGACCTCGTCTCCTTACCAAGCCATGGCAAACCCGGCTTCCTTCATCAGGGACCTAAAAATTGTTGCCCACAATGGGGTGAGATTCACATCTGAGTAAGGTGGGTCCTAACCCTAGGTTATGCTAACCGTCCATTTAGGTAGTCACATACTCTAATAATTCAAACTCATAGACATCTCAACAAGGTCAAATATAGATAACCACACACAGGTGACAGGCATGCAAATATGGTATCATAACACACTCAGAGGTTCATACACGACTCATTCTGCCACCTCACCACAACCATCCTTTCCTTCCTGCCTCATTCTCATGCTCACGATTAGATTGCATTAGGCTATTCTCATGCTCGCGATTAGATCGCATCAGGCTCTTCTCATGCCTGCGATTAGATCGCATCAGGCTCAGTCCTCGTAAACACATCAGACCGTCATTCACAACCCGCGTAAATGCATCAGGTTTCAATGATTCTCCAGGCTAGTGCCGACACCTCATATCTCCGTCCCGCGATTAGATCGCATCAGGGTGCCACACAACATCAACTTCACCCCGTGATTACATCACATCAGGGTATCAATCTCCCGCCCTGCATCTTATACGCCTTAGGGCCTTGCCATCTCATGTTCATGCCATGCTTCTCAATTCAATTCATAGATAAAACAACAGGTGCAACTCATGCATAATTTGAATACTCATGACATGCAAGGCAATCGGGTAACACTCAAACATGGCAGATAATTCAAGCACAAGCATTAGCACACCTTCAAATCCTCCAAATCATTCTGGGACACATACAACAACTAACCACCTTGGAATTGCTCAAGGACTAATTGAATTATTTCCCGATTCACCCAATGGAGTCCAATCTTCCTAGCATAAGGTTAGGAATTCTCTTACCTTGAATTTGATATCACAACTTTCTCTTCTTGAGCCCCCACAATTTTTAGCTTTAAGGGTCCAAGACCAATCTCATCGCACAACCTAGAAAATTCCAACCAATCTGTCAATTTTCATATCCAATTCATCAATCCATGAACTACAAACCTCCATTACATAATCCTCATCATTTTAGCATGCCTCAATCACCAATTTGAGGCTCAAAACCAACCATCATCAGCCCCCACAGGTTCAGTTTACACAGAACCGAACTAGGCTATGTTCAGTTATGTGTAAACCGAGTATATCCAGCTCTAAGTCTCCATCAAAATCCATCATTTAATCACTATCCTACCTCTTAACATGTCTACCTAAGGGTCTAAGATGCTCACCGAAGATTTGGGGCTGAGTCATCGCCGAAAACCCTTTGGAAGTCGCTGGTTTCCTCAACTCCTTAAACCGGTAGTTTCTGTCCAAAAATCACAAGACTCATTTGGGGTCAAAATTCTATCAAATTCATCCTAACATTTTATCACAACTCACCAACCATAATACTATAAGTGTAGAAGACCTCACCGAAAATTTGAAGCAATTTGAAGTCCGGAAGACCCTGGAACAGGTCTTTCCCCAAAATCGATCAAAATCTAACTTCGCCTGACCTTTGCCTACTCAAACAGACCTACAGGAAAAATGGCTGGGCAAAATGGAGCTTATAATATGTCCCTAGAACCAAAAGATAATAATCTTTTAGATAGAAGTAGTTTTACCTCAATCCGATATCGGACGACAAAGATATGGCCGGAATGGTGGGACGGTCGGGACTAGTCGGCTGGGAGCTTTCGGATTCAAAACTGACTGCCTGACCTTTGCTCCTTCAAACAGCTCTACGGGACAAATGGCTGGGTGGATTTGGACCCATAATATCTTGTTAGAATGGCAAGACAATAATCTTTCTATTTCCAGTGGTTTCACCTCAATCGACCATCGGATGAAAATATTATGGCCGGAACAGTGAGTCGGTCGGAACAGGGCAGCGAGCTAGCGAGCAGGAGAAGAAGAAGAAGAAGAAGAAATGGCAGATGAAGGGGGATATGCTCGGCCAAGAGAGAGAGAGATTTTATCCAAATTCAAGAGTCAACTTGTTGAATGATAGGTTAAAAGTAGAAACGTCAACTCATGGCTTCATCCATTGACACTTGTCCAATGTGTCATTCAAATCTCATCCAATGACCCACAATTTCTTCAATTTTCGGTATCTATTGGGGGGTTTCAATGACCCTCGATGTCTGGAACGTCGTTTTTCTGATTCCAATTCTCTTCGATAAGGCGGCGGCCAATCCAATTGTAATGCTGGAATTCTTGATTCTCCATTTTTGAATTTCAAGACTTGTTTCTGAATCATTTCTCTATTTAATGCGATTCCAGTCTATCTCGAACTAACGTGCAGCTTATGCAGACGTTACGCGTATCAACCCTATGATTCATATCACAATTAGGGCTCGTCAATCCATGACGACTTTGGTTGTCATATAATTGTGAGGGTCTATTACTAGTTCCGATGGTCTCGATCGTCAGTATTCGATTTAGGAAAATTTTGCAAATTTTACGTTGGTTTAAGAGGCATCACCCGCGCCCCAATCATATAATACTAGGAATGTATTCCTTAATCGTTCTTAGATCTACCTTTTATGGCTCTAAATGTCCTCTCGATAATCCTTTTGGTCAAAGTGTCATTTCCTATTCGAATTTCCTAGGTCCACGTACCCTATCTCACGCTAGCATTTCCCTTTTGGTCAGTAGACTCGAGATTAATCAGATTTGAGCGATAGATGACTAAAATATATCGTTAGATATATTGTCATCAATAAGTCTTGAAATGACAGGAAAAATCAGAATGTCACAATGATGGAAGTCACGAGAAAGGTGACTCCGAGATTACTCATTTTCAAAGTGAGAACGTGGGAAGAACCACAAGAGTTTTGAAAAGCTTGTGAAGCTATGTATAAGTATGAGATTGATTGAGTTTTGTGGAAGGATGGAATTTGAAACTTCATTCTTTTAAATTGAGGGTTTTGTGAGAAAACCTTAGAGGTTTTGGGTACATCGAAGAAAGAAAGTGACCCTGGCAGTTACTGGCCTTAAGAGGCTGTTGATAATTGGTAAAAGGTCACCAGAGGAAGGATTTCCTCGAAGGCATGATATTTGTCTAGACTACCTCAGTTAAGTTGTTCGACGAAAAGTATCCTCCCAGGATTGCTTGAGAGCAAAGATTGTTTGGATCCTGATAATTATACAAGGATCAGAGGAGGATTGACCAGTGTAAGGCAGAGTTCTCAAGGTCGTTTAATCATATGTTAAAAGTGGTCAAGGACCCTTTGAATGAGATGTGAAGTCCCTGAGTGGATTGAAATTTGAAAGCCTTATGGTTAATTGCTATTCCTGATTTTGAGGAACTGTAATGGATTTTAATAAGAGGAGTGAATGATCGAAAGACTTATGAATAAGAGAACTCCTGTTCATGGATTACGAGCAAAGAGATGCTCATTATGGAACATGAAATGCATCTGCGAGAAACAACTATTACCTTGGCGTTAGGCTCGCAATGAGGGATTGACATTTCGTTTCTTCCGTTGTGGTAAAATTAAGGAAAGAGTTATGTTAGCGGTTTGACATTGTGGATTAAAATGAGAATGATTGAGATTGAAACGGAACCACTAGAAGTGGCGTTACGAGCTATCACCTCTAAAGAGTAGGGTGTCATTCTTAAAGGGCGATTGGACCATGAGATGGTCGTTGATGAAAAGAAAAGTGAACGGACTTGATAGTCCTCACTGTTCGTGATTTTAATGAATGGTTGAGTAAGCGAAACAGGTGCTTAGATTATAATTACAAAGTGACTTGAGGTAGTCGAATTGAATATTCGATACGTGAATTTATGAAGACCGATGAAGAACCTCGACCCTTTGGAATCTTGTCACTTGAGGTGATTGAGTCATTAGAAGGAGAATGTCAAGTATGGTGGCATTTAAATTCTGGAGTACAAACACTGTTGTTGACATATACTCCAAGATTGACGTCCTATGGAATAGGAAGGATAGGGTGGATTCAAAGTAAGAAAATGCCGCTGAAGTGTATAGTTTCCTTCATAGGCTAAGAGACCCTGACGAGTAAGGAAGAGGAACTTCTGATTGTCTTGGTGTTTAAATTGAACGTCTGGATTAACAAGGAAAATGCAAAGTTTAGATGATTTTGGAAGTTAAGTTCGAGAGACTGTCCTGTAGACAAAGTTAAATTCAGGGATGACGTCAATGTTCGATTGAATGGATGAAATTGGGATAAGGTCGCATTAACAAGTTGTGAAACCCATAGGCTAAAGCACTAATGCTTCTTGAAGAAAGAGTAACAAAAAATAAACAAAATGTTATGTAGTTCAAGTGGGGGCTCGTGAGAGTAGAGGGTCAAGGTTTGAGCTCTCAAGTAAAAAGTATGAAAATAGTTTGAAGATTCGACACCTGGTAGAAAGAAACTTATGAGAGTCTGATTGAGTATCCAATGGATAATTGGATCGATGATTACTGTATTGAGAGACGATGATCGGACTCATTTAAGGAGTCGTAAGAGATATGACAAAAACCTTTGAGAGCATCCTATGAACCCTAAGAGAATGCTCGTTGTATGCTATGTTTGAATATCACGAGTTGTAGGCTCGATAAAGTGAAATTCTTTGGTCAAGTAATTCTGAGGAATGGAATCCCTATGGATCCCTGAAAGTAAGAGATGGCGATAGGCTGACTAAGGCCGACGCGAGCTACTGAGGCTTGAGACCTCCTAAGTCTGATAGACTGTAATGGTCTGCTATAGACGTCGTGGGACGATTTTCCAGAGGAGCTATTTCATTAATGGAAGGGACGAAGGATGAGGTGTGGCGCGAATGGACGAACGAATATAATAAGGAGTCCCAAGGGCTTAAGCCTAGTTGGCGACCATGCCGATGATGGTGATTTCATTGGAAAGTAAAGGATGGCGAGAGTTACGATGGCGTGACGCGAAAAGAAAATTTGATTGTAAATTAGTGCAACGTGGAAGGTTGTTACTTGCACGTCACGGTCATATGACCTCATTAATGGGAATACTCAATGCATGATTGGAATTGGAATACAACCGCCCTTGCAAAGAAGTTGGAAAGCATGACTCGCGAGAAAAAAAAAAGGGTTTCGAGTTTATACAAACTGTAAGAACTTGAAGTATGGATTTCCCGAGAGGAATTGATGAGAAGCAATACCGATGGATGAAATTACTTACGGATACGGGAGCGTTGCTTGTGTAAGGAAAGACCTCGCAATTGTGTGAACTGCAAGAGTTGGGAATGTTGACTGCTCCAAAGGGATTGAAGGGAAATCATAACCTTTGCAAGCCGGTGGATTAATTGGTCATTGGAGAATCTCGAATATAATCGAGGAAAAGCTATGAAGGACTCAATCATGAGTTTGCCTGAGAAGTCGAGAAGGTTATGGTTCGATTTGGATGATCGAGGGTAAGTTAATAGAATTTATACATCTCCGACGATATGAAAGGACGTTTGAATTGGATGATTATGCCAAACGATAGAGGCACAAGGAGTACATTTTCATGATGGTTGGGTAATGATCATGATAGAAAACAATCTTGAATCTATTGCAGCGTTCTGGAAAAAGCCTTCCGACAAGGAATTTGAAAAGCGAAATTACAGTATGACATACATATTATTCTCGTACCATTGGACGAATTGAAAAGAACGTTCGTATGCTAGAAGGTGTACCACCGACCAATGTTGTGAATGTCAAAGGAGAATAGAGAAGTAAACACAGATTGAGGACTGAAGCAAATAAGTCATGGGGAAGAATGACTTTTGTCGGAAAGGACAAATGGGAGTGTCAAGTGAAGAGAGGAACCATTTTAAAAAGTGAGGAGGTGATGAGGCGTCTATGCCCCATGGAAGTAAATAATCGGGAAATTGACGAGGACGAAATTTCTTTAAAGGGGAAGAGTTGTGACATTCCAAATTTCGACCCTCTCGAGGCTATTGAATGAAAGTATATTGATTGGTATATTTCAGTTATAACTCACTTGGAGTTGGCCACTCCCGAGTTAACTAAATGATGCTCAAGCTCTGAGTGGAGTATTCACATGCAGTAATCAGAACTTGAATAGAACTTTGAAATGCACTTACTCGATACACTACAATGGATATAATCGAGCTGGATCATTTTTGAGGATTCTCAGGGATAGAGATCAGTTAAGGATGCGAAATCAAGGAGACACACATACAACTTTCCAAATGAATGAAATCATCTATGGAAACCTAAGATTGTAATTGTATGGGCGATTTGATCCGAATGGAAAAAACTTTCCTTTGGCGGTCCCCAATGGCTACGAAATCTTCTTTTGGTATATGTCTTGTCCAACTGAGAAGTTTTGGATATACCTCTTCTAGAAGCCTTGCAACGATTAGATTGGAGGTGAAAGAGCATAAAAGACATCTTAAGGTTGAAGGGACAAAAAATTGACCTTAAGAGGGAAAAGTTTTTATAATTCTTAGATTGAGAGTACTTCATTTCATATATATTTCTTGATTCATCCATTATAATTGTGAAGAGGTGTACACAAGAGTATTGAATGTTAGGAGGGGTATTCTGCGTGTCAAGAAGATCACTAAGTTGTAACCTCTCGAGCAGTTTACTAATGGAATCCGACCGATTGGCTGATAGCTGAAGAAGTGGACGTAGGCTTAACCAAAGCCGAACCACTATGAATGCTCTGTTTAGTTTTCTCTACCGCTACTCTGATCATATCATATATCATGTGATAGTAGAACTACTTATGAACTGTTTATAGTGATATATTGTGTTGCCATCATCTGAGACGTTATATAAACGCATGTTCAATTTGTATTCCCTGAAAAAATATTTAAATTGTATTATAATCACCTATTCACCCCATCTAAGTGATGACGCTAGCCACAACAATTGGTATTAGAGCCTGGTCCTCATATTTTGTGAAGTGTTTTTACTTTAGAGCTAACGATCTTTATGGATAGCAATTTCTCTCCCACGTGGATCGAAAGTGAAAGCAACAACAGACCACCTTATTTTGAAAGGAAAGAGTACAGCGGTTGGCAAAATAAATTTAAAGCATACATCATACGCCAAGATCCCCAAATATGGAATGTGTTACAACAAGGATTGAATCCAATTGCAAATGCCACGACTGTATCAAATGCAGGGGATAACAATCCTACGCCGACTACCACTTTGTCAACTACTGAGATTGCCAAGAGATATGCTCTTGATACAAAGGCTATTTATTCATTTTATAGTGTTTTATCTCCTAGTGAATATAAACGTATTGCAGATTGTTCCTCATCGAAAGAAATTTGGGATAAGCTCTACATTACATATGAAGGAACATACAGAGTCAAGGAAACCAAAGTCAATTTTCTTCTTGGCTAATATGAAGCATTCAAAATGAAGCTCGGAGAAACTATGAAATAAATGTTTGACAGATTCACTAAAATAGTAAATGGTCTTACATACCATGAGCAACCTATTTTTGGACCAATGAGAGTCGACAAGATACTGAGAGCTCTCACACAAGAATGGGATAATGTCAAAACCTCCATTCAAGAGACTCAGAGGATATCTCTCTTATCAATAGACGAACTTATTGGAACTCTTCAATCCTATGAGGAGAAAGAATGAATGAAGAGACTAGATCAAAATGTAAGAAGTCCATTACTTTAAAATCTAACGTTGATTTTGATGTTTCAGATGCAGAAGATGAAGATGATGAGGAGTTAGCACTCATGGTCAAAAGATTTAGAAGAATGGCTAAGAAAGACAGAAACTTCAAAGACAGAAAAGATCTCAGACAATATGATCAGAAACGATCATCTGAGACCAAAAGTGAAGGTCAAGAAGTCATCTGCTAAGATTGCAAAAAGAGAGCTCACATTAAACCAAATTTCCTTCTATTAAAGAAGAAAGGCAGGGATGAAAAATCCAAAAAAACCTTGAAAGCAGAGACTTGGAGCGACACTGAATATGGAAGCGATGAAGAATATGTGAACATGTGTCTCATGGCAGACTCAGATGATGACCTCGAGTTAACTCATTCAAATATTCCTCTTGAGGTATCAGATTATATAGACGAGCCATATTTAGAATATAAAGCTATTTTTACAAGACTTTCCGAATTGAAAAGGAAGTAGTTATTTTTAAACAAAACGATCTCTCTCAAAAAAATAAGATTAGTTAAAAATCTTGAGAAAGAAACTGAATCCTTGAAAAAGGAAAGAAATCTTTTTGACATAGAGAGGAATTCTTTGAAAAAGGAAATGGATCTTTTTGAAAAAGAAAATATATCCTTGAGAAAAGAAATCTCGAATATTCACAAAAAAATTCTCTACGGGATCCAAAACATTACAACACATACATTCTATAGAAGTTCTGTATTATATAAATCGGGTTTGGGTTTTCAAATGGAAAGTACCGTGGAAAATTACTTTCCTTCTATTAAGGAAAGAATTAAGAAAAGGCCTCCTAAGAAATCTTATGATAGTCATTGTAGAAAACAGTTTGTAAAATTCAAAGATCAAGAATTTTTTTTTTTTGGTAAGAAAGATCAAGATTTGTTTGTATGTTCAAACTGTGGTAATCCAAGGCACTCCAGAAGTTATTGTTATAATGATAGTAAAAGGTCGATTCGAGACATTCTTAGATATACAAATGTTGTTAACCCCAAAGGACCTAAACAGATTTGGGTATCAAAGAAAACTTGAGTTTCGTTGATCATTGTACATACCAATGAAAAGAAAAAAAAATGATACCTCGATAGTGGGTGTTCAATACATATGACTGGAGATGCAACAAAATTATTATTCTTGAGATGATCAATGGTGGAAACATTTCCTATGGAGGAAATAACAAGGGAACAATTATTGGCAAAGGAACCGTGAAGATTGAAAATCTTCTTATCCATGATGTTTCTTTGGTTAAGGGCTTGGACTTCAATCTCATTAGTATTGGCCAATTGGGCAATATTGGATGCAAAGTCTGTTTTATAGAAAAAAAATGTTTAGGTACAAGTCAAGATAATGAATCTTCGTTCGCTAGACGAAGACATGCTAATATGTACTTTATGGATACAACGTCTGAAGAAGAAAGTGTCTTTTATCTACCAAGAATGATCCAGAACTTTGGCACAGAAAGTTGGGACATATAAGTTTTAAGCAAATATCAAAGCTCTCCAAAAAGAAGTCAGTGAGAAGACACTCAGAAGCCAAGTTTGAAAAATCTAAACACTGTGAAGTTTGCACACTTGGGAAACAAGTAAGAAGTTCTTACAAATCTATAAATGAAGTATCTACTGACCGTGCTTGCAGCTATTACATATAGATGTTTTTGAACCTGCTCGAACTCAGAGTATTAGAGGTAAAAAAATATTATTGAGTCATTGTGGATTATTATATCATATTTACATGGGTTTTCTTTCTTCCACATAAAAGTGATGTTTTTTCGTATTTTGAAATATTTTCGAAGAAAGTTCAAAACAAAAAAGGTTACTCTATTTCAAGCTTCAAAATAGATCATGGATGGGAATTTGAAAATCAATACTTCGTTGATTTTTGTGATCAAAATGGTTTTCAACACAATTTCCCATCTATATACACTCCACAATAAAATGAAGCTGTTGAAAGAAAGAATAGATCTTTACAAGAAATGGCACAAACTCTTTTAATTGAAAGCAAAGCTCCATCCTAGTTTTGGGCAGAGGCTGTCTCTACCGCTTGCTATATTATAAATCATGTTTTTCTTAAACCATTACTTGAGAAAACCCCCTATGAGCTTTACAAAGGAAGAAACTAAACATTTCATATTTCCATATTTTTGGTTGTAAATGCTATGTTCTTAAAAATCCAAGTGATCGGCCAAGTAAGTTTGATTAAAGATCAGACGAAGGAGTATTCTTGGGATATTCAACTTCAAGCAAAGCTTATCAAGTCTTCAACAAGAAAACTCATAAAGTTGAAGAATCCATGAACGTGAGATTTGAAGATAAGTGCACTACTCAGAAGATCACTACGGGTAATGTAGTGTCAAATGAGGAAAACCAATCATCTGAAAAGCAGAACTCATCATCTGAAACTGAAGAAGCAACTGAATCTTCTCAGAATATGGAAGATAATCAACCAGTTGCAACTTATGAATATTCAAATGCTGAAGAATCAATTGATAATGAGCTTGAAAAATCAAATAAGAACTGGAAATACAAATCCAGCCATCCCACAGATCAAGTCATTGGAAACATTGATGAAGGAATCAAAACCAGATCTAAACTGAGAAGTGCAACAAATGCATTTGCTATGATTTCTGAGTTTGAACCCAAAAGAATTGAAGAAGTTCTTGAAGATGAAAGCTGGATTGAAGCTATGCAACAAGAGTTACACCAATTCAAACTCAATGAAGTATTAAAATTGTTACCAAGACCAAAGGATCACCCTATTATCGAAACCAAATGGGTATTCAGAAATAAACTAGATGATAAAGGCAAGGTAATTAGAAACAAGGCAAGACTTGTTGCTAAGGGCTACTCTCAAAAAGAGGAAATCGACTATGATGAAACTTATGCCCCAATAGCAAGACTGGAATCTATCAGACTCCTACTCGTCTATGCTTGTTATCACAACTTCAAACTATATCAAATGGATGTCAAAAGTGCATTCCTGAATGGATATATCAAAGAAGAAGTCTATGTTGATCAGCCTCCAGGTTTTGAAGATCCAAAATATCCAAATCATGTATTCAAACTTCAAAAAGCACTCTAGGGACTCAAGCAAGCTCCACAAGCATGATATGAAAGGTTAAGTAATTTCCTTACCAACCAAGGTTTTGAGAAAGATAAAGTTGATACAACTTTATTTATCAAAAGGGAAGGTAACAAAATTCTACTCATTCAAATTTATGTATATGATATAATATTTGGATCATTTAACAAAAATCTCTGCAAGGAATTCTCTCAGATCATGCAAAATAAATTTGAGATGAGTATGATGGGAGAACTTACATTCTTTCTAGGACTGCAAGTCAATCAGACCAAACAAGGCACTTTCATACATCATGAGAAATATGCTCTTGAACTGGTAAAAAAGTTCCGTCAGGAAAATTGTGAGAAAAATGATTTGCTAATGTCTTCCTCATCCAAGCTAGACAAGGATGAACAAGGCAAATAGGTTGATCAGAAGCTTTATAGAAGCATGATCTGTTCATTACTATATCTAACTGCTTCTAGATCTGACATTATCTTTAGTGTATGCATGCGTGCTAGATTTCAATCAGATCCTAAGGAATCACATTTTACGGTCGTCAAAAGAATTATTAAATACATAGGAACCTATTGTGACATTCTGATTTTTCCTGTCATTTTCAGACTCCTTAATGAGAAGTGTATCTAGAGATGTGTTTCAGTCATATCCCGCTCGAATATGATCAATTTGAGTTGATTGACTAAAAGGGAAAGGCTAACGCGAGACAAGGTACGTGGACCTATGGAACTCGAATAGAAAATGACGCTTTGACCATAAGGATTGTCGAGGGGACATTTAGAACCGCAAAAGGGCCGATCTAAGATGATTAAGGAACGCACTGCTAGTGTTATATGATTGGAGCGCGAGTGAAGCCGCTGAACCAACGTATAATTTGCAAAATTTTTCTAAATCAAACAGTGACGATTGAGACCATATGAACTAATGATAGACCCTCACAATTACATGACAACCAAAGTCGCCATGAATTGACAAGCCATAAATATTATATAAAAAATAGGGTCACTACATATAACGTCTGCAAAAGCCGTCCGTCGGTTTGGGATAGGCTGGAACCACGTCTGATAGAAAAAACGATCAGAAACGAGTCTTGAAAATTGAAAAGGGAGAATCAAGAATTTCAACGTCATATTTAGATTGGTCGTCGCCTTACCGAAGGATATTAGAATGAGAAAAACGACGTTTCGACCGTCGGGGGTAAAATTACCATTTTGCCCCTTAAGACCTAGCCTTATTTATATAATTGGACGAGAGCATTTTGGTCTTTTATACACCCCAAAACTGCCGAAAAGTTGGATGAATCTTGGCCATTGGATTTGCTTGAATGACACTTGGGACATGTGTCAATAGATTAGGCAATGAGTGGTCATATCCACTTTTCCCCAACTACCATTCAACTCATTGACTTTTGAAGTTGAATATAGCCTCTCTCTCTCCCTCTTGGCTGGCCATTCACCCTCATTTTCACCAAGAGTTCATCTTCTTCTTCCTCTCTTCTGCTGCTTGCCGACCGATTCTGGTCCGCTGGTTCGCTGTCACCGATGACCCTCTCTAGCGATCTCTAGTAGGCGAGCCAACCATCCACACCTTGCCCGACCTCTTGCCGACATCCTCAAAGTGGAAGCGAGTCATTTGACCCACCGAAGAGCTCCGGCTAGCCATTCTCCAGGAAGTCGACAAAAACCATCGCAGCTGGAGGTAAGCTGCTGTTAGGACTCCGTAGGACCTCTTAACGTTTGAATCTTTAGGCCAAATTTTATGGAGATCTAGGAGACTCATATACTGAGTTGTGGTAAAAATGTGGGCCGAATTTGATGGAGGTTTGATGATGAAATGGTGTCGCCTTTGATGGACAGAAACTGCCGGTTGGAGGACTAAGGGAAACCGGTGATATTCAAGGTGTTTTCGGCGACG
Organism: Rhodomyrtus tomentosa; assembly: GCA_028455895.1. Taxonomy (NCBI): domain Eukaryota; kingdom Viridiplantae; phylum Streptophyta; class Magnoliopsida; order Myrtales; family Myrtaceae; genus Rhodomyrtus; species Rhodomyrtus tomentosa. The sequence goes on along the minus strand of JAPCWY010000003.1, from coordinate 36,241,135 downwards.
ACTCAGCCCCAAATCTTCAGTGAGCTTCCCAAACCCTTAGATTTATATATTAGCAAGTCGATTAGTGAATAAATAGTGAATTTGAGGTAGTTTAAGGGCTGAATAATCTCGGTATTCACATAATCGAAAATAGCTCGATTCGGTTTTGTGCAAACCGGTTCTGTGGAGGCTATTATGGGTTGGATTTGAGTATCAAATTCATTATTGAGACATGCAAGAATGTTGAGGGTCATGTAATTAAGGTTGGTGGATAATGGATAGGTGAATTGGGCAAGAGAAATTGACAATTGGTTGGAATTTCATAGGTTGCGCGGTGGACTTGGTCTTGGACCGCTTAGACCGAATTTGAGGAGGTGCTTGAGGAGAGAATTTGTAACATTAAGCTTGAGGTAAGGGAATCCTAAAACTATGATAGGAATATTGGACTCAATTGGGTGAGTCGGGTGATAATTTGATTGATTCTTGAGAGACCCAATGTGATTGTTCATTGTGCGTCCTAGAACAATATAGAGGATTTGAATGTGAGTCCATGCCCGTGCTTGAAATGACTACCATGTATAAATATAAATTGATTATCTTGCATGCCATAAGTGTATAGTTGTGCTTGAGTTGCACATGGCATTATGTATGTGCATTGAATTGAAACTATGGCATGTTGGAGGCATGGTGATACCCTAAGGCGCAGGAGACGTGGGGTGGTGTGATGGATACCGTGTGGTACTAAGGCGCGGGGTTGGAGTTGTATGGCACCTTGATGCGTATAAGACGCAGGGTTGAGGAGGCCATAGTCCGGATGCGTTGAAAAGGGAGACGGAGTCGTGGTGTGTCGACGCTGGCCTGGAGTAACATTGAAATCTGATACGTTTACGTGGGTTGTCAATGATGGTCTAATGCGTTTACGCGAACCGAGCCCGAGGCGTTCTAAACGCGGGCATGATAATGACGCAAGCTGGAAGGGTGGATGTGGTGATGTGGCATGGCGATTTGTGCATGATCATCTGGATGTGTTATGATGCCATGACTGCATGCCTGACATCTGTATGTCGTTTGATAATTGAATGCCTCGCATGCTTATTTGTATGAAATGCTAGTATTATGACTGCCTGAGTGGACTATCAGCCTAACCTAGGGTTATGACCCACCTTACTGAGATGTAAATCTCACCCCATCGTGGGACCCCCTCTTTACAGATCCTAGGTCCTGAAGATGTGGTCTATCAGATTTGGCGATTCCAAGGAGATGCCAGTCTATTTTAATGAGTTCCCTGATAGGCAGGGGACCATTTATATTAGAAAATGTACAGTAGTATGGGTTGATGAGGGTGGCAGTAGTTTGAAGCCTCATAGGTATGAAGCCTGATTTCGAAAGGTGAGGGATGTATCTATAGGGCCGCTGAAGCCCACTGAGGTACCCTAGGGAGTTGTCCCTAGTTGGTGTCATCCCACCCGGGATTTAGAGCAAGTTGAGGGGTCAGTTGCTGGCTCGAGGAATGAACCTGAGAGGACCCCGACCTTGGAGGATAATGAGGAGGAGGTCATAGTGGTCGAGGCTACAAAGGATAACCTGGTGGAGCCGTCTGTTGAGGAGACCACGGAAGTTACCGTAGAGGTTCGCTCGGAGACCTTCTCGGAGTACGTGCCCATGGAGGAGGCAGGGGAGACTGATGACTCCAGCAGCTTGTCTTAAGAGCTCCCGACTTACTAGTTGATCTTTTGACGGCGATCCTGACCCTATTTCTTGTTGGATGTTGAGGATGGATCCTTTTTGTGTACTTACCCCGACACCCCTTGTCTAGCGGATCTAGTAGCTATGCTCATGTATGAACTTTCAGACATTATGTATGGTAGTATTCTCGCTATCCAGATCCCACTTTATGTTTGTATAGAGGAATTATTGTATGGTCGCTTCCGCGTTCTTTGTTTATAAAACGTCTCTCGATTTATGTGTAGATCTTGGGACCGCGAGAGATATTTTGGTTTGCTTGCAAGGAGTCGCATGCTTGTGCCCGATGCGCGGGGCATGACATCCCCGTTTGATTTGGTATTAGAGTAAGGTCAACTCGATCCAAAGTTGATTGAGGACTAGAGTAATAAGGTGGATTAAGTTGGGACAAAAACGGGTAGCGAGATCTTAGGAGATTGGCTAGGATAAGGCATGGGGTGCATAGCATGTGAATTGGCACTTATGGTTGGCATTAAGCCTTGGTAGGGTTGTGGTAATGTATAAGAATTAAGTTCCCTGCTTAGTGTGGAGGGTCATTTCTGGATTTTGGCATGTTAAGTGAATGAGTATGGCCTGTTTTAGTGAACCGTTGGAGTGAACGAAACTGAGGAATGGCCATGGGCTACTTGTTGAAATGTCTCTGGAGTTGTTGTGTGGAGGATTGTTGTGTTATAACTAGTTTTGTTGAGGCATGGATGGTAGCTCTAGACTTGGATGAATGAGTGAGTACTAACTCATTGTTGAACTTGTGGTGGATCAGGCTCAGTAAAAGAATATAAGGATGAGCAACCTATCTAGGAGATTTTGAAGGGCCGGAGGCAGAGCCTCTAGCTCGAGGTCACCTGTAGCAGAAGACCCAAGGATGGATGACGTGCTGAGGGCGCTAGAGATGATTGGCGACCTCATTGACAAGCAGACCTAAGATCGGGATGCTGCCATAGCCCAAGCGGTAAGAGCCGCCATAGCTACCGTCAACGCCAACAACGGCAACAACGGGGGCAACGGAAATCTCGATGAGCACATCCAGGGTAATGAGGCCGTGATTGCTTAGGAAGAGATTGTCATGGCTAGACAGATGGGTCAGCTAGTGGAACAATTTATAAAGCTGAAGCCGACCCAGTTCGGCGGTACTAGAGATCCCGAGCTAGTACCCAAGTGGATTGAGAAGTTGGAAAAGGCCTTTGGAGTGCTAAGGTGCACTGACGAAGAGAAGGTACTGTTGACGGTGTACCAGCTAGAAGGTACCGTGAATGATTGGTCGGCTGCCACCAAGAATAGAGTTTTTCCTGAAGTAATAGCCATGACCTGGGATGCCTTTAAGACGGCGTTCAACGACAAATACTTTTCGAAGACGGCCAGGGAAATGAAGCAAGTAGAATTTCTATAGCTACGCCAGAATCAACTGACGGTAGACCAGTATGAGGTCGAGTTCTCCAAACTATCAAGGTACACACCTCGATCAATAGAGGATCCCCAGGAGAAAGCACGAAGATTTCGGGACAGATAGAGGCCTAAGTTCCGCAGTCAGATGATTGCCCTAAATTTGAGGACCTATAAGGAAATATATGAGTGGGGCCAAATGATTGAAAGGGACTTGAGGCAGAGGAATGCCGCATCTGGATTGAAGTTTACCCTATTTCGAAATAACTGCTAGATGGGCAAGAGACCGATGGTGGGTAGTAGGCGCTTTGTACCTCCAGTAAGGAAAAACATTGTGAAGCCGCTAAATCCCACGAACTGGAATTGTCGCCTCTATGATAGAAAGCATGGAAATAGGCCATGCCTTGTAAGGACTGAAGCCTACTTTAAGTATGATTAGATGGGCCACCAGATAAGGACGTGCCCAAATCAAGCTCCGACGAGTCGACCTCAAGGATAGAGACCGCAGGCTGGACCATCAGCTGCCACTCTCCAAATAGAGCAGAATCTACCCTCAGCTCAGGGTAGGGTATATGCAGTAGCCCATAGAGAGGTGGAGGAAGCGCCAGGCGTGGTCACAGGTACGGTTTACTTGTGTGACCAAGCTGCATATGCATTATTTGACCCTGGTGCTACGCATTCATTTGTGTCTGCTCAATTTGCTGATTTGGTGGGTATGAAATTAAAATCATTGAATATAATTATGCATGTTGCCACTCTGTTAAAGGATAATATATTGGTTTCATTGGGTTGTGCTGACTGTGAAATCGTGATTGGAGGGAGTAAAGAGAGTATTGATCTAGCTGTATTGCCCATGTACGATTTTGACGTGATCATAGGGATGGATTGGTTGGGTAAACAGGAAGCAGTGATAGATTGTGGTAGTAGGATGATTCATTTCTACCCAGAAGGCCGCCCTAGCTTTGAGTTGGTGGGAAGTCGAGGAGGGATCTTAATTCCCTTAGTCTCATCTCTTGAAGTGACAAAGTTGATGTCTGAAGGGTGTCAGGCGTACTTAGTCGTGGTGATGGACACGACTGCCGAGAAGCCAAAACTAGAAAGTATTCCGGTAGTGCGTGAGTTCCTGGACATTTTTCCCTAGGAGTTGCCAAGGTTACCAGAGCGAGAGATAGAATTTGTGATCGAGTTAGCTCCCGAAACTGAGCCGATCTCGAAGGCCCCTTATAGGATGTCCCTATCAGAATTGAAGGAGTTAAAGGTGCAGATGCAGGAACTGCTGGATAAAGGATTTATCCGACCAAGTGCTTCACCATGGGGAACGTCGGTGTTATTCGTAAGGAAGAAGGATAGGTATTTGCGTCTATGCATCGACTATTGGCAACTGAACCAGGTAACAGTGAAGAATAAGTACCCACTGCCGAGAATCGATGACCTGTTTGATCAGTTGCAAGGAGCGGCAGTATTTTCAAAGATTGAACTGAGGACTGGGTATTACCAGTTGAGGATTAAGAAGGAAGACATACCTAAGACTACTTTTAGGATGAGGTATGGTCATTATGAGTTCACAGTGATGTTTTTTGGATTGACTAATGCTCCAGCCGCATTCAAGGATTTGATGCATCGAGTATTTAAGGAATTCCTGGATAGATTTGTCATAGTCTTTATTGACGATATCCTGATTTACTCGAGGATTGACACAGAACAAGAGGAGCACCTGAGGATTGTCTTGCAGACCCTAAGGGAACACTCGCTATACGCTAAGTTGAGCAAATGTGAGTTCTGGCTAAATAAGGTAGCATTCCTTGGTCACGTGATATCTGGAGAAGGAATCGCAGTGGATCCTGCGAAGATAAAAGCTGTAACAAGTTGGCATAGGCCTACTATGGTCACTGAAGTCAGAAGTTTCTCAGGATTGGCAGGGTATTACAGGCATTTTGCGAAGAAGTTTTCATCCATAGTCTTCTCATTAACGAGGCTGACAAAGAAAGAAACAAGGTTTGAATGGACAGATAAGTGCGAAAAGAGTTTCTAAGAACTTAAACATCGGTTGACGACTGCACCGGTGTTGACGATTCCATCAGGACCAGGGGGCTATGAGATATACAGCGATGCCTCACTGAAAGGACTGGGCTGCGTGTTAATGCAGCATGAAAGAGTAGTAGCCTATGTGTCCCAACAGTTGAGACCACACGAAATGAACTACCCAACGTATGATTTGGAGTTAACAGTGATCATTTTTGCTCTGAAGATCTGGAGACATCATCTGTGCGGCGAGAAGTTCCAGATTTATACCGACCACCAGAGCTTAAAGTATATGTTCTCCCAAAAGGAGCTAAATATGAGGTAGCGTCGGTGGATGGAGATGCTCAAGAATTATGATTGTGATATATTGTATCACCCTGGGAAGGCAAACAAAGTTGCAGATGCGCTGAGCCGGAAGTCGAGCATCACCTGTCTGTTAGTAAAGGGTTGGTCGATGATTAAGGATTTGAGAGATTCTGAGTTCAAACTAGAAGTCTGCCAATTGTCCAGTTTGATGGCTACATTGAGGGTAGAACCTGAGGTCAAAGAAGGAATAAAGATCATACAGTCTATGGACCCAGAAATTCAGAAAATTCTGGAGATGGGCACGACAAAGAGAATGCTAGAGTTCCAGGTATCGGAGGACGGAATCTTGAAGTTCCGAGGACGTCTATGCGTGCCAAAGGACAAAGGACTCAGGGAAAGGATTTTATCGGAGGCTCACATGAGCAATTATAGCATCCACCTGGGAAGCACAAAGATGTATCAGAACTTGCGCTAGCACTACTGGTGGAACGGGATGAAGGTGGATGTAGCGAAGTATGTGGCAAAGTGCTTGGCATGCCAACAAGTGAAAGCGCAGCACCGTAAGCCAGGAGAATTATTACAGCCACTAGAGATTTCGAAATGGAAATGGGAGCATATAACTATGGAATTTGTGATGGGACTCTCAAGGAGCCAAAGAGGTCACGACTCTATATGGGTAGTTGTGGACAGATTAACTAAGTCTGCACACTTCATCCCGGTGCGAAATGATTTCGCAATGGATAGATGCGCCGAGTTGTACATGGGGCAGGTAGTGAGGTTATATGGAGTGCCTATAATAATTACCTCAGATAGAGATCCCAAGTTCACAACGAACTTTTGGGAAAGCCTGCAAGATGCTATGGGAACTCGACTGCAGTTTAGCACGGCGTACCATTCACAGACGGACGGACAGTCGAAGAGGACAATTCAGACGCTTGAGGACATACTGTGAGCATGCGTCATAGATTTTAAAGGTGGATGGGAAGATCAGCTGCATTTGGTGGAGTTTGCATATAATAATAGCTACCAGCAGAGCATCCAAATAGCACCATTCGAAGCACTCTGTGGAAAGGCTTGCAGAACCCCGATTTGCTGGGATGGGGTTGGAGAAAGAAGTATCATAGGCCCAAAGTTGGTAGAGCAATTTGTGAAAGCGGTAAAGATAATTCACGATAGACTAAGGACGGCATAGAGTTGTCAAAAGAGCTATGCGGATAAGCGGCGTAAACCTTTAGAGTTTCAAGTGGGCGATCATGTCTTCCTCAAGGTGTCACCGATGAGGGGATTATCACGATTTGGAAAGAAGGGAAAACTGAGCCCGAGGTAGTAGGTCCATTTGAGATACTGGAGCGGATTGAGACCTTGGCCTACAGGCTTGCCTTGCCGCCCAATCTATCCCAGGTACATAATGTCTTCCACGTGTCAACGCTACGAAAATATGAACCAGATCCGACACATGTGCTGGATTACGAGGTCATAGAAGTGGACGACAGAGTGTCCTACGTGGAGAAGTTGATCAGGATCGAAGATCGGACGAAGCAAATTCTCAGGAATAAGACGATTCCATTGGTCAAAGTTGTGTGGGAGCACCATGGAACCGAAGGCGCCATGTGGGAAAACGAAGAGATGATGATGCGTCAATACTTTCATTTGTTTAAGAAGTGAAATTTGATGTAAATTTCAGGGACGAAATTTTTGTAAGAGAGAAGAGTTGTGACATTCTGATTTTTCCTGTCATTTTCAGACTCATTAGTGAGAAGTGTATCTAACGATGTGTTTCAATCATATCCTGCTCGAATCTGATCAATTTAAGTTGACTGACCAAAAGGGAAAAGCTAACGCGAGACAAGGTACGTGGACCTAGGGAACTCGAATAGGAAATGGCGCTTTGACCATAAGGATTGTCGAGGGGACATTTAGGACCGCAAAAGGGCCGATCTAAGAACGATTAAGGAATGCATTGCTAGTGTTATACGATTGGAGCGCGGGTGATGCTGCTGAACCAACGTATAATTTGCAAAATTTTTCTAAATCGGACAGTGACGATCGAGACCATAGAAACTAGTGATAGACCTCACAATTACACGACAACCAAAGTCGCCATGAATTGATGAGCTCTAAATGTGATATGAATCACAGAGTCGATACGCGTAACGTCTACAAAAGCCGTCCATCAGTTCGGGATAGGTTGGAACCACGTCTGATAGAAAAAATGATCAGAAATGAGTCTTGAAAATTGAAAAGGGAGAATCAAGAATTCCAACGTCATATTTGGATTGGTCGTCGCCTTACCGAAAAATATTGGAATGAGAAAAATGACGTTCCGGATGTCGGGGGTAAAATATCATTTTGCCCCTCAAGACCTAACTTTATTTATATAATTGAACGAGGGCATTTTGGTCTTTTATACACCCCAAGGCTGCCAAAAGGTTGGCTGAATCTTGGCCATTGGATTTGATTGAATGACACAAGGGACATGTGTTAATAGATTAGGCAATGAGTGTTCATATCCACTTTTCCTCAACTACCATTCAACTCATTGACTTTTGAAGTTGAATATAGCCTTTCTCTCTCCCTCTTGGCTGGCCATTCACCCTCATTTTGACCGAGAGTTCATCTTCTTCTTCCTCTCTTCTGCTGCTCGTCGATCGATTCTGGTCTACCGGTTCGCTGCCGCCGACGACCCTCTCCGGCGATCTCTAACTGGCGAGCCGACCATCCACTCCTTGCCCAACCTTTTGCCAACATCCTTAAAGTGGAAACGAGTCGTTTGACCCATTGAAGAGCTCCGACCAGCCATTCTCCCGGAAGTCGACGAAAACCGTCACAGCTAGAGGTAAGCTGCTGTTAGGACTCCGTAGGACCTCTTAACGTTTGTATCTTTCGGTCAAATTTTGTGGAGATCTAGGACACTCATATACTGAGTTATGGTAAAAATTTGGACCGAATTTGATGGAGGTTTGATGATGAAATGGTGTCGCCTTTGATGGACAGAAACTGCTGATTAGAGGATGAAGGGAAACCGATGATATTCAAGGTGTTTTTGGTGACAACTCAACCCCAAATCTTCGATGAGCTTCCCAAACCCTTAATTTACATGTTAGTAAGTAGATTAGTGAATAAATTATGAATTTGAGGTAGTTTAAGGGCTGGATAATCTCGATATACACAGAACCGAAAATAGCCCGGTTTGGTTCTGTGCAAACCGATTCTGTGGAGGCTATTATAGGTTGGATTTGAGTCTCAAATTCATTATTGAGACATGCTAGAATGTTGAGGGTTAGGTCATTAAGGTTGGTGGTTAATGGATAGGTGAATTGGGCAAGAGAAATTGACGATTGGTTGGAATTTCATAGGTTGCGCGGTGGACTTGGTCTTGGACCACTTGGACCGAATTTGAGGAGGTGCTTGAGGAGAGAATTTGTGACATTAAGCTTGAGGTAAGGGAATCCTAAAATTATGATAGGAATATTGGACTCAATTGGGTGAGTTGGGTGATAATTTGATTGATTCTTGAGAGACCCCAATGTGATTGTGCATTGTGTGTCCTAGAATGATATAGAGGATTTGAATGTGAGTCCATGCCTGTGCTTGAAATGACTACCGTGTATGAATGTAAATTAATTGTCTTGCATGCCATAAGTGTATGAGTTGTGCTTGAATTGCACATGGCATTATGTATGTGCATTGAATTGAAACTATGGCATGTTGGAGGCATGGTGATACCCTGAGGCGTATGAGACACAGGATGGTGTGGTGGATACCCTGAGGTGCTGAGACATGGGGTTGGAGTTGTATGGAACCCTGATGCGTATAAGACGCGGGGTTGAGGAGGCCATAGTCCTGATTCATTGAAGCGCGGGATGGAGTCGTGGTGTGTCGACACTGGCCTGGAGTAACATTGAAGCTTGATGCGTTTATGCAGGTTGTCAATGACGGTCTGATGCATTTACGCAGATCGAGCCTAATGTGTTCTAAACGCGGACATGAGAATGAGGCAAGCTGGAAGGGTGGATGTAGTGACGTGGCATGGCAATTTATGCATGATCATCTGGATATGTTATGATGCCATGACTACATGCCTGACATCTGTATGTCGTTTGATAATTGAATGCCCCGCATGCTTATTTAAATGAAATGCTAGTATTATGACTGCCTGAGTGGACTGTCGGCCTAACCTAGGGTTAGGATCCACCTTACTGAAATGTAAATCTCACCCCGTCGTGGGACCCCCTCTTTACAGATCCTAGGTCCTAAAGATGTGGCCTATCAGATTTGGTGATTTCAAGGAGATGTCGGTCTATTTTGATGAGTTTCCTGATGGGCAGGGGACTATTTATGTTAGAAAATGTATAGTAGTATGGGTTAACGAGGGTGGTAGTAGTTGGAAGCCTCATAGGTATGAGGCCTGGTTTCGAAAGGTGAGGGATGTATCTATAGGGCCGCTGAAGCCCACTGAGGTGCCCTAGGGAGTCGTCCCTAGTTGGTGTCATCCCACCCGGGATTTAGAGCAAGCTGAGGGGTCAGTTGCTAACTCGAGGAATGGACCTGAGAGGACCCCGACCTTGGAGGATACTGAGGAGGAGGTCATAGTGGTCGAGGCTATAGAGAATAACCTGGTGGAATCATCTCTTGAGGAGACCATGGAGGATACTATAGAGGTTCGCTCGAAGACCTTCTCGGAGTACGTGCCCACGGAGGAGGCAAGGGAGACTGCAGGCTTGCTAGTTGATCTTTTGACGATGATCCTGACCCTGTTTCTTATTGGATGTCGAGGATGGATCCTTTTTGTGTATTTACCCCGACACCCCTTGTCTACCGGATCTAGTTGCTATGCTCATGTATGAACTTTCAAATATTATGTATGGTAGTATTCTCGCTATCCTGGTCCCACTTTATGTTTGTACGGAGGACCTATTATATGGTCGCCTCCGCGTGCTTTGTTTATAACACGTCTCTCGACTTATGTGTGGATCTTGGGACCACGAAAGATATTTTAGTTTGCTTGCAGGGAGTCGCGTGCTCATGCCCGGTGCACGGGGCGTGACACCTATCCTAATTTGGGACTATGGTATCTTAAGACTTCAGATCTTATATTACATGGATATTCAGATGTTGATCTTGCAGGTTGTAAGTTAGATAGAAAAAGTACTTCAGGAACATGTCAACTTTTGGGAACAATGCTGGTGTCTTGGTTCTCCAAGAAGTTAAACACCGTAGCTCTATCGATTGCAGAAGCTGAGTATGTTGCCTTAGGCAGTTGTTGTGCACAAATCCTATGGATGAAGCAACAAATGAAGGACTTTGGTGTTCAATCTCACAATGTGGAAATCAAATGTGACAACAACAGCGCAATCAATCCCACCAAGGATCCAATCTTACACTCACGAGCTAAGCATATTGAAATTAAGCATCATTTTATTCGTGATCATGTGCATAATGGTGATATTAGCATTCAATTTATTGATTGAAAGCATCAACTAACTTATATATTCACCAAGCCACTTGATAAGAATTCATTTGAATATATTATACAAGAATTAGGTATTACCATGATGCATGTTTGAGCTATTATTTAGAAAGGAAGATTTTGCTTCTAAGTTTAAAGCAACATATGGAAGAAGCAAAGGATGCCAAGGCTTCATCTGAAGAAACTCTATGACTACAAGGAACTCAGAACTTAAAGCATCATCTGAAGATGACATCTTCTGAGTGGAGAACAACTAAAGGTTTGATCATTCAAATTTTAGGCGCATAAGTAGTTATATTTCTAGCAATAAATAAGGTACGCACCATCACAATCTTTCTAAATATTCTGTAAATATTATGATTGTGTTGATTATGCTGATTACCGTGATTGATTTAATTGATTGATCCTAATGGATTAAGCATATTTTTTCAAAATTACTTCAATCATATCTGTAGATATCTCCCCTTCCAAACAAATTCCAGTAACTCTATTATTTAAGTCATCTAATCAAAAGAGTATATGCATTATGTTCCTTTAATTCTCAAAGAGCAATACTCTTCGTTCTGAAACCTACTCTATCAACTTCTATGGCTCCCATCAAATCTATTATCTTAAAGAAATCCTTTGACAATCTCAAGATCACCTTGAGTGATTTAGAAGATGAAAAATACCTTTCGTGAAAGAATTGATAGTGTATAATGGCTTTGTTTCGGAGGAGGATGCAGTTGAATTCGTATCAAAGTCAAATGAAGAAGAGTTGAAAAATATCTCATCCAAACAAAAAGATGCTCGGCACAGTATTGCTTGACTGCTAAGTGATTTCCATATTCTAGATCTTATAAGATTTTGCAAGGAAAATGAGCGAGAAATGGCAAGAGCAGAATATGCAAGATGGCATGCTCAAGAAAATTAACTTGACCTTAGTTACATTCAACCAGAAAAGTATGATATGGAAAGAATATCTACGCAGATGAATACAAGATAGATGTAGAAATCCAGCAGAAAGATGGTGCCATCAATCAAGAACTGACCTATGACTGTTGGGAAAATAACAAAACGGAAGAAATCTCAAACACAGACAAATTATGGGATGTACTATTCAAACAGAGAGAATGCAAAAATAACTTAAGCAAATTTCGATCAGACTTCACTATCACTCTATCTCAGTTCAAAGAAGAAATAAGTCTGAAGAGCCAGAGTCTATGTGAAGACATGGGGAAGAAATGTCATCTCATTTGTCTGGAGATTGAAGAGACCACAAAGAAATTGCATTAGGTGGACGATGAAATCAAATTGAAGATAGCTGAAATGACCAATCTGTTGTACTCCAACTCTATGCCGACTCTTGTTACAATCTCTAAAATTACCAATCATATATCTCAAATAAAACTTGCCTCGGCAACTCATATCTCTATTTCCCCGAATCAAGTTCAATCACTTTCAGCCCCATCTACCTCTCAACCAGCTCAAAAAGGCTAATTTTTTTTCAAATGTTTCTAATATTTTTTTGTGTTTGATTCTGGTTGTTCTTTTGATAATTTAATTTTTTGGTGCTGCCATTGACTATTTTGGATGGCTATTTTGAATCTTGTCATTAGGATGTTCTTTAATCAACTCTTATAATTCATACTTGCATGCATGTTATTTTGTAATATTGTCATACATGTTACTCTCCATTATTATTACTATATCTTTCAGGGGGAGTAATTACTCTTACTAAGTGATACACGTCACCTTCACTGCTTTACTGGATGAATCTTATATTTAGGGGGAGTGACACTCTATCTTCGTACTTTATTATATTTGATCTCATAGGTCATTTCTTTGCCCTTTTGTACTGATGAGAAAAAAGGGGGAGAAGTCACGAAAGTTACGAAAAGGAGAAGTTATGACCGTTAAACTGGTAACACAGTAGTTATGACCGTTAAACAAGTTACACAGTATGCAAAACAAGTTAGAAAAGGTTACAAACAGGATATGTTTATCTATATGATGTTGTGTATATACACCATGCAAACAGGATATACTTATCTCTGTGAATGTTATGTTGTGTATGTATATGTAAATGTCATATTCTATGAATGATAAGTTGTATCAGGTACTGGGTTTTCACAATTGAAAATCTGAGAGCGCATGTTCCCATGTTCAGTAGGAACAAGATTTGAAAAAATATATATTATTTATTTCCTAAATCGTACAGGTGAACAAATTCTTTACCTTGAGCATTTTATTACTCTGTATGTTTGGTAACATATTTGCCCAAACAGGTTAACTTGAGCATGTTAAAATCGTCATCATCTGAGCATGTGTTAAAATTACAAGTTCTGAGCTATTGTGTAGCAATTCTAATCACAAGCAATATGCTCACTCTTATCATGCCGCTCAAGATTGTCATGCATGTGATTAAGTTATATAGAAAATCAAGTAGAATCACATGTTCGTGCTCTGAAACTATATTTATGCTTAAACTCAAAATTTTAAAGAGTAATCAGAAGTTCTGAAATTGTTCATAATATTGAAGTATCTCTCTTTTAGAACTTAAGAACCTACTCTTGATAGAAGAACAAAGGACAAATTTGGTAAAATTGTTTTTAGCAAGATTTTATTGAAGAGTAACTAAACTCTAGTTTCTCATCCTTTTTTATCAGAATATTGTTACTTTTGTGGATAGTTTTGTTATCATAAAAAAGGGAGAGATTGTTGAGAAAAACCCATAAGTAATTTTAAAGTTGACAAAACAATCTAAGTGCTCTTAAGTTTCGAGATAATGCCGTGAAATACTTGTTTTGCAGATTATCCTTTGGTGCGGCAGTGCACAGGATTGAATCTGTCAAAAGGATTTTTGCTCATATGGGATTTATGAGGGACTCACAGGCTTGTTTGAGCTCAGACGTTGAGCGGAAATAGTTTAGATGTTGGAATGATGCTCAAGCTCTAAGTGGAGTATTCACGCATAGTAATCAAAACTTGAAGAGAACTTTGAAATGCACTTACTCGATATACTACAACGGATACAATCGAGCTAGATCATTTTTTAGGATTCTTAGAGATAGAGATCAATCAAAGATGTGAAATCAAGGAGACACATATACGACTTTCCAAATGAATAAAATCATCTATGGAAACCCAGGATCGTAATTGTATGGGCGATTTGATCCGAAAGGGGAAAACTTTCCTTTGGCAATCCACAATGGCTACGAGATCTTCTTTTGGTATCTGTCTTGTCCAAATAGGAAGTTTTGGAGATACCTCTTCAGGAAGCATTGCAACGGTTAGATTGGAGGCGGAAAAGTATAAAAGACATCTCAAGGTCGAATGGACAAAATATTGGCGCTAAGAGGGAAAAGTCTTTATAATTTTTAGATTGAGAATACTTTATTTCATATACACTTCTTAATTCATCCATTGTAATTGTGAGGAGGTGTACACAAGAGTGGTGAACATTAGGTGGAGTATCATGTGTGTCAAGGAGATCATTAAGTTGTAACCTCTCAAGCAGTTTACTAGTGGAATCCAACCGATTGGCTAATAACCGAAGAAGTGGACATAGGCTTAACCAAAGCCGAACCACTATAAACCCTCTATGCAGTTTTCTCTATTCCTACTCTGATCATATCATATATCATATGATAGTAGAACTGCATATGAACTGTTTCTAGTAATATAATGTGTTGCCATCATCTGAGACGTTATATAAACACATGTTCAATTTGTATTCCGCGAAAAAAATATTTAAATTGCACTATAATCATCTATTCAACCCCCTCTAGGTGATAACGCTAGCCACAATATTCTCTACCTCCAAACACTATAGGTAACCATTAACAACTCCTTTGAGCGGTGGTCTTTATCCGCTAACCCTATCAAGAACCCCCAATAAGGGTCATATAGAGGCTAGTCCAACAGCACTGGAAGGTAAATGGTTAGAAATATTATTTCTTGGACTAATATCAATCTTCGTGTGTTGGTGTATATTAATTCAGGTGTCATGGAATGACAAAGAGACATTCATTTGTCTATCCTATACAATGTTATCCTTTATAGAGCCAAATTGAGCATGCACGTTCATTTCATGAACCCCATTGGTGATCATTGTATACCCCAAGGAGGAATACCTATGGATAGAAGAGTTCAAGGAATAAGAATTACAAGAGAATTTCTAGCCAAATGTTTAGACATGATAAGATTCAAGTTAAGTGTCTTACATGGTCATCAAAGATCCAGATTCCAAAATAGAAAGGAAAATGCGAGATTAAAAAAGGAGAAAAAGCCAGATCCCTATACGTCAGGAAAAGGCAAGGCACTTGATAAGGACAAGATTGAAGCCCATTCAAATGCTTGAAAATCACGATGTTGATTTTGCAAACATCAAGAGATTGCTCGGTCTCTTGGTCCCCAACAAAGTCTGGAATGACAAAGAATCCCTTGAGTTATTTAGCAAAAGGCTAATCCTTAGTTAGACCATAACCAACTGACCATGACAAGAAGACAAACGGTGTTTCTCAAAGATTGGATTTGTTCTCCTAGAATTGAGGATACACTTCCAATATGCATAATGTTCTTAGAAGACTAAAGATGTTGCGAAAAAACACTAATTAGGGATAGGATAGGTGATAAATCAGCAATGATCACCAAAGTCAAACCCTTCGCGATTTCGGGCAAAATACAAGCCTTTTTCGATCTCCAATCCTACCAATGTTACAACCCTTGATGGTCTTTTCCGACTAGGACACCTAGGTTAATGTACAACTTAGCTCAAAGAAGTACGAGCAAGATTATTTCTTTATCATTTTACAGGGTTCTTGATTTGTAAACCCAAAGCAGGTGATGAAAGCTTTCATTCAAAAGCCTTGACTCAAAAAGTGAGTCCCCCTTAGAAATCTTGTCCAAGCCTAACATTACGGTCTCGGACCTTCCAATTGATCGAAATGTAAGCGCTACTAATGACCGTGAAATCTAGGCACAGGTTTAGTATAGAGTTCGAGTGTCTCCTTTATAAAAGATTAATGTAGAAGAATCGGTGAGCAGCGCTCTTTGATGAAAACACTCCAATAAGACATTTTAAACAGACTCTTTTGGGGTTTTCAAATTGTTTGATCCAAATTTTCCTTACAAGGAATTTTTTATGACATTTGCATGTTGCAAGATGTTTTGGATAACCTCCAACACCATAATGCATTTTTCATGACTGCATCTCAAGCTATATAGCTTTGGCAGTCTAACAACTGTCATCACCTTAAAATTGTTAATATTTTCTTGATGAAGAAAGGAATGTTCAGGCTTAAACTTCTGCAAGATTCATGGTAACCCCGGATCTCAAAAGGAGGCCTTTCTCTGTAAAGAAGAGTTTATGTAAGTAAGCTTCTGACGGATTCACAGTAACCTCATATCTCAGAATGCTATATTTCTTGGTTAAACTTCTGCATGACTCATGGTAACCATAAGTCCCGGACGGATGCCTTACTCTATAAAAAAGAGCTTTCAAGCTTATTTTTCTGCATGATCTTTGGTAACCTCATATCCCATAAAAGTACGTTTTGATAAAATAAAATAAAAAAGTTTGTAGATTTAAGCTTTCTACAGGATACTTGGAGTCCTTAGATCCCAGAATGGCACCTCGTATGTCGAGAAGATAATTTTCAAATTTAGCTTTCTGTGAGATTTTAGGTAATCCCTAAATTCCAGAAAAATGTCATTTAAGTAAAAAATTACAGCTTTGAGCATAGGATACCGGGAGTTCCCAAATCCCAAAATGGCACCTCACATGTCGAGAAGAAAATTTTCAGATTTAGCTTTCTATGAGATTTTAGGTGACCCCTAAATCTCATAACAATGTCATTTAACTAAAAATTTTATAAGTTTGAGCTTTCTACAGGATACTTTGAGTCCTCAGATTTCAGAATGGCACCTCACATGTTGAAAAGACAATTTTAAGATTCAACTTTCTGTGAGATTTCAGATAACCCTAAATCCTAGAAAAACTTCATTAACAAAAGTTTTGCAAGTTTGTTGAGCTTTCTGCAAGATACTTGGAATCTCTAGATCCTAGAATGGTGCCTTGCATATCGAAAAGGCAACCTTCAGATTCAGTTTTCTATAAGATTCTAGGTAACCTCTAAATCCCAGAACAGTCTCTTTGGTAAACCTAAGAATTAGGTATACGTCCCCTATAGACCCATGGTAAGTCTTCATCAAGCAAGACAAATCATTCCCTTAGGCGAAGCCTTTCAGTAGGTAAACCTTATTCATGGTAAGTCTTCATCAAACAAGACGAACCATTTCGTTAGGTGAAGCCTTTTTAGTAAGTAAACCTTATTCATGGAAAATCTTCATTAGGCAAGACAAATCATTTCCTTGGGTGAAACCTTTTAATAGGTAAGACTTTCTGACAAGTTTTCATAGGTAGAACAAGTCATTTCCTTAGTAAGCATTATAGAAGGCGAGCCTTAGACAAACCCTAAATAACGGGTGCGTCATTCTTAGGTTCCTGATAGATATGAGGCTTATTCATGGTCTGATTCGCCATACGGATCAAAATCTTAGACAAACCCTAAAGAACGGGTGTGTCATCCTTAGATTCCTAACAGATAGGAAGCATATTCATGGTCTGATCCACCATACGGATCAAATTCTTCAATAAACCCTAAAAGACCGAGTGCATCATCATTAGGTTCCTGCCAAATAGGAAGCTTATTCATGGTTTGATCCACCATACGAATCAAAGTCTTCGACAAACCCCAAAAGACGGGGTGTGTCATCTTAGATTCTAGCCAGATATGAATCTCATTATGGTCTGGCCTACTATATAGGTTAGAGCTTAACTTCCCTAGGATACTCAAGACATGAATCCCTAGGTGCCCACTTGAACCCGCTAAACACTACGAATGCCACACGAGCATCGGACAAGTAGTAGCAGGTAAGTCTCTTTACTCTTTCTCTCTCATATTATCTAGAACAGGATGAGCAGAGCATGCACCGGCATGACAAGAAAGATTGAATATTATGATTCATTTTTCTCTTCCCTTATTGAGTTGATCTGGACTCAAGTGTCATTTGTCTTTGAGCGAAATCTCTCACAAGATTCCTCTCAAAGAGGGGCAGTTGTTGATACTTGAATTTTGATCAGGTCTTTTTCCTTTATATTAGAAAAAATTCATAAAAAAATTCATAAAAATTTAAAAAAATTACAAAATCAACTTTGGTGTCATTGGCCAAGCCTAGGGAATCATTTTTGAATAAAAAATAATTTTCTATATTTGTCTCATTTTTCAGTATTTTCTAAAAAAAATAGGAAAATAGATGAAAAATCAGCAAAAATAGTGTCACGCCCCACGCTTCGGGCACGAACTCTCGACACCCCTACAAGCACAAACTCTCTCAGACGTCCTAGGATTTATATATATCGAGAGATGCATAATATCAATAGCATGCGGAAGCGACAATATACAAACTCCTCCATACGATAATAAAAGGGACCAGGGTAACAAGAACGCCAATAAATAAACATAATTTCTCAATTGTTCATACAAAGGCACTGGCAGACTAAATTTGCTTGTCAGTAGGGGTGACAAGACCAGTACAAAAGAAGATCATCAACATCTCCAAAAGAAACAGGGCAGCAAGGTCATCATCAAAACAACAGCTCAGAAAACGAAAATCTCTAAGTTGAGCTGCTAGAGTCGTCAGTCTCCTCAGTGTCCTCGGTAGGCTCGTACTTCGAGAAGGTCTCTGAGCGTAACTCTACTGTGTCCTCCGTCGTCATGTCTGTTGACTACTCCACCAGGTCATCCTCGGAGGCTTCGACCACTATAACCTCGTCGGTGTCCTTTAAGGTTGGAGTCCTCTCAAGGCTGTTTCTCAAGTCGGCTACTGATCCCTCAACCTCCACAGAATCCCGAGTGAGATGACACCAGCTAGGGATTAGCTCACGAAGTACGTCAGTGGGCTTCAGTGGTCCCGTAGTCACTTCCCATACTTTCCTAAACCAAGCCTCGAACCTATTAGGCTTCCAGCTCTTTGCACCCTCGTCAACCTAGACCACAGTACACTTCCTAACGTATACGGTTCCATGTCCATTGGGGAACTCCTCAAAATATGCCGACATTTCTTTTAGGTCACCAAATCTGATTGGCAGCATGTTCACGAACTGGGATCTGGAAAAGTGATCCCGCGACGAGGTGAGATTTACATCTCAGTAAGACAGGTCCTAACCCTAGGTTAGGCTGACCGTACACTCAGGTGAGTACAATCACAAACAACAATGCACAAGCAATCACATGAGACATTTCATGGTCATTAAATAACATACGGATACAAATGAGTGTCAAGCATGCAATCATGACATCGTGTCACATCTGTAGAATCAAGCACATATTATCAAGCCCGATCACACCTTCCACCCTTCCATGCCTCCATTTGATTCATGCCCGCGTTTAGAATGCCTCAAGCTTGGTCCGCGTAAATACGCCTTAGACCATCTCATTGATAAAATTGCGTAAACGCATCAGGTTTTCAATTTCATTCCAAGCCTGTGTTGACTCATCTCAACTTCCATCTCGCGTCTCAACACATCAGGACATTGGCCATTTCAACCCCACGTCTCATACGCCTCAAGGTACCATTCAACTCAAACCCTGCGCTTCAGCGCCTTAGGGTATCCATCCACACAACCACGTCTCAACGTCTCAGGGTGTCACAAGTTCTTCAGACATGCCAAATACTCATTTCAATTCAGATTTCATGATCAAGTGCAAACTCATGCAACGAGCAATACATCTATGGCATGCGAGACAATTAAATTCAACACTCAAATGCGACAATCAATTCATGGCACAAGCATTGTCAAGCATTCAAGCCATCTATATCTCTCAAGGACGCACAATGGACAACCTCACCTTAAACTTCCTAGAACTAATCTAATTTCACACTCAATTCACCCAATCGAGTCCAATCCTCCTAGCCAAGGCTTAGAAACTTCTTACCTTGTGCTAAAACCAACATAAATCTTCTTCCAAGCACTTTAATGGTTCGGTCCTAATGGTCCAAGAATAATTCAACCGCGCGACCTAAGGAAATTCATCCAATCGTTAATTTTTCTTGCTCAAATCATCAATTCACTAAACATACACCTCATTGACATATCGATTAACATCCTCGTACTTCTTAATGATGAATTTGGAGCTCAATTCAACTCCCAACGGCCTCCCACAGATTCAGTATGCACATAACCGAAATAGGGCATTTTCGATTCTATGCATATCTCAACTAATCAGCCCTTAAACTAACTTAAATCCTCAATTTATCCACTAATCTACTTGCTACCATGTAATTCTAGGAGTTACGAAGCCTCACCAAAAATTTAAAGTCAAGGTGACGCCGGAAAGTCCTCGAACGGCGCCGGTTCCTCCAAGTCCTTAACAGGTCAATTTTTGTCCTTCAAACACAAAACCCATTCATGGTCAAAACTCCATCAAATTCATCCAAACTTTTACCACAGCTCAGTCTACAAGTCCTCTAAATGTTCACAAAGTTTGACCGAAAAATTCAAAGGATACGGGGTCCTATGGAATCTAAACAGCAGCTTACCTCCAGCTGCGACGGTTTTCGTCGACTTCCGGAAGAATGGCTAGCTGGAGCTCCTCACTGAGTCAAATGACTTGATTCCACTTGGAGATTGTCGGCAAGAGGATGAAGAATGAGCTGGTGGTTGGCTCGACGATTGGATGTCACTAGGAGAGGCAATCGACAGCGGCGAAGCTGGCGGCAGAACTTGGTCAGGCGTGGAGCAACTCGGCGATGAAGAAGAAGGAAGAAGAACAAGAAGAAGATCGAAAAAAATGAAGGGGGCTTTGGCTGAGGGAGAGAGAGAAAGGGTGTATACACACATTCAAGAGTCAACAAGGTTGAATGGTAGGTTAAAAGTGCTTCCATCAATATCAACTCTTCATCCTTTGACACTTGTCCATATGTCAATCAAGGCTCATCCAAGGACTATTATTTCTTCTCATTTTAGGCAGCCTTAGGGTGCTGTGAAAGACCAAAATGCCCTCATCCAATTATTAAGGCAAGGTTAAGGCTTGAGGGGCAAAATGGTAATTTTACCCTTGACGTTCGAAACGTCATTTTTTTTATTCTAATTTTCTTCGATAAGGCTACAGTCAATCCAATTATAATGTTGAAATTTTTTATTCTTCATTTCTAATTTCGAGACTCGTTTCTGAACCAATCCTCTATCCAATGTGATTCCAGCCTATGCCGAACTGACGGGCGGCTTTTGCAGACGTTACGCGTATCGACTCTATGATTTATATCACACTTAGGGCTCGTCAATTCATGGCGACTTTGGTTATCATGTAATTGAGAGGGTCTATTACTAGTTTCGACAGTCTCAATTGTCATCGTTCGATTTAGGAGAATTTTGCAAATTATACATTGGTTAAGCGGCATCACCCGCACTCTAATCGTATAATGCTAGCAATGCATTCCTTAATCGTTCTTAGATTGGCCTTTTATGGCTCTAAATGTCCTCTCGACAATCCTTATGGTCAAAGTGGCATTTCTTATTTGAGTTCCCTAGGTCCACGTACCTTGTCTCACATTAGCATTTCCCTTTTGGTCAGTTAACTCGAGATTAATCAGATCCGAGCGAGATACGACTGAAATACATCGTTAGATACATTCTCATTAATGAATCTTGAAATGACAGGAAAATCAGAATGTCACAACTCTTTCCTCTTACAAAAATTTCGTCCTCGAAATTTACAGTAAACCCGTTAATCAAACAAATGGGGGAACTGACGCCTCATCATTTCCTCTCTCTCCCACGTAGCTTCCTTGACCAATGGAATCATCTTATTCCTCAGAATCTGCTCCTTTCAATCTTCGATCCTGACTGGCTTTTCTACGTAGGATACCTTGTCATCTACTTCTATGACTTCGTAATCCAACACGTGCGTCGGGTCCGGCTCATACTTCCGTAGCATTGACACATGGAAGACGTTGTGTACTTGGGACAAGTTAGGACGTAAGGCAAGCCTGTAAGCTAAGGTCCCAATTCGTTCCAAAATCTCAAAAGGTCCTACGTACCTAGGACTCAATTTCCCTTTCTTTCCATATCACGCCCCGAACCTGTCAGGCACGCAAAATCCCACCAGGGTCGTCTTGTCTTTCGGTGGTACCCACGATCTGTCGTCCAACAATTAATAACTTCTAAATGATACAAACATGCGGAAGCGATGAAACTTCTCCATTCAATTCAACCTTAAGATGACTCAAGACATAGGATACGTCTTCTTATAAACACCGACTACAGGTTCAGAGGATACAACTCTAACTTCAAGGTAACATGAAATCTCTAAATTCACCAAAGTATAAATCTATTTCCTATAATTACTTCTTTAGATACCGATCATTGGCTAGCTCGGATTTCCATCGCCTGGGACGTGAAAAAATTAATCCCACAATAGGGTGAGATATACATCTTAGTAAGGTGGGTCCTAACCCTAGGTTAGGCTGACCGTCCATTCAGGCAATTACAATCACAAACAATTCATATAAAATCCCAAGAAGAATTCAACTATCACGAAATAACACATGAATAACA
The DNA here is from genome assembly GCA_028455895.1 of Rhodomyrtus tomentosa. Taxonomy (NCBI): domain Eukaryota; kingdom Viridiplantae; phylum Streptophyta; class Magnoliopsida; order Myrtales; family Myrtaceae; genus Rhodomyrtus; species Rhodomyrtus tomentosa. The sequence continues at coordinate 36,218,633 of JAPCWY010000003.1, read as the reverse complement.
AGCATGCACTCCAAGCATCTTATCACGTCATTTAGTCCAAGCATGCATAAACAAGCCATGTTACGCCTTCTACCCTTTCCTGCCTCTTCACTTTCATGCCCGCGTTTAGAATGCCTCAGGCTCGGTCCGCATAAACGCATCAGACCGTCTCATTGACAAATCCACGTAAACACATCAGGTTTTCAATGTCACTCTAGGCTTGTGTCGACACACCTCAACTCCGTCCTGCATTTCAAAGTATTAGGACTATGGTCTTCTCAACCCCACATCTCGTATGCCTCAGGGTGCCATTTAATTCAAACCCCGCACCTCAGCGCCTCAGGGCATTCATCCACACCACCCCGCATTTCATACGCCTCAGGGTGTCATAACATCTCAGACATTACCATAAATTTCAGTTCATTTCATAACACACGTTCGATTGCAAGCTCATGCAACGAACGACACATCCATGGCATGCGAGACAATTACATTTGACATACAAATGCAACAATCAATTCATGACACAAGCATCATCAATCAATCAAGCCCTCAATAGCTTTCTAGGACATACATTGGGCAACCACATAACAACTTCCAAAAATCAATCGATTCGTATCCAAAAATCACCCAATTGAGTCCAGTCTTCCTATCAAAGGTTTAGAATCCCCTTACCTCAAGCTTAATTCAACACAAGTCTTCTTCCGAGCACCTCAAATGTTTGGTCCTAAGGGTCCAAGATCAAGTCCACCGCACAGCCTAAGGAAATTTCATCCAATCGTTAATTTCTTTGCCCAAATCATCACCCCCTTAAACATACACCTCATGGACCTATCAATTAGCATCCTTACACTTCTCAATCATGGATTTGGAGCTCAATTTCAATACCAACAGCCCCCCACAGAACCGGTATGCTCAGAACCAAAATAGGGCATACTCGGTTTTGTGCATACCCTAACTTAACAGCCCTTAAACTAGCTTAAATCCTCAATTTATCCACTAATCTACTTGCTAACATGTATTTCTAAGGATTGGAGAACCTCACTAAAAATTTGGAGCCAAGGCAACATCAAAAAGTCCTTGAACGGGGCCGGTCTTTCCGAGTCTTCAACCGGTCAGTCCTGGACCTTCAAACAAGACCCATTTGCGGTCAAAACTCCATAAAATTCATCTCAAATTTTTCCCACAACACATCCAACCATTTGAAGTCCGAAAGACCCTGAAATAGGTCTTTCCCCAAAATCGGTCAGAATTTGTCCTCGCCTAATCTTTATCTACTCAAATCGAGTTACAGAAAGATCTACTGAGTCAAATTGAGCTTATAATATGTCCTTAGAACCACAAGACAATAAGCTTTCATATGGAAGTGGTTTTACCTCAATTCGATATCGGACGAAGAAGATATGGCCGGAATTCTGAGACAGTCGGGACTGGTTGGTTGGGAGTTCTTGGATTCAAAACTGACCGGCCTGACCTTTGCTCCTTCAAACGGCTCTACGGGACAAACGGCTGGGTGGATCTAGACCCATAATACCTTTTTAGAATGGCAAGACGATAAGCTTTCTATTTTTCAATCGACTATCAGATGAAAAAGTTATGGCCGGAATAGTGAATCAATCAGAACGGGGCAGCCAGAAGAAGAAAAAGAAGAAGAAGACCGGCATTTGAGGGGGTATTCGGCCAAGTGAGAGAGAGAATGAGAGGTTTATTCAATTATCAAGAATCAACTTGAGTTGAATGGTAGGTTAAAAGTGAAGACATTAACTCAAGGCTTAATCTCTAGACACTTGTCCAATGTGTCAATCAAAGCTCATCCAATGGCCATGGTTTCTTCCAATTTTCGGCAGCTATTGGGTGGTTTAAATGACTAAAATGCCCTTGTCCAATTATTAAAGCAAAGCTAAGGATTGAGGGGCAAAATGGTAATTTTACCCCCAACGTCCGGAACGTCGTTTTTCTGATTCCAATTTTCTTCGATAAGGCGACAGCCAATCCAATTATAATGTTGGAATTCTTGATTCTCCATTCTCGAATTTCAAGACTTGTTTATAAATCATTTCTCCATTCAATGCGATTCCAGCCTATCTCGAATCGACAGGTAGCTTTTGCAGACCTTGCGCGTATCGACCTTGTGATTCATATCATAATTAGGGCTAGTCAATTCATGGCGACTTTGGTTGTCATGTAATTGTGAGGGTCTATCTCTAGTTTCGATAGTCTCGATCGTCACTGTTCGATTTAGGAAAATTTTACAAATTATACATTGGCTAAGCGACATCACCCGCACTCTAATCGTATAACGCTAGCAATGCCTTCCTTAATCGTTCTTAGATCAGCCTTTTATGGCTCTAAATGTCCCCTCGACAATCCTTATGGGCAAAGCACCATTTCCTATTCGAGTTCCCTAGGTCCACGTACCTTGCCTCACGTTAGCCTTTCCCTTTTGGTCAGATAACTCGAGATTGATTAGATCCGAGCGAGATACGACTGAAATATATCACTAGATATAATTCTCATTAATGAGTCCGGAAATGACAGGAGAATCAGAATGTCACGACTCTTCCCCCTTAAAGAATTTCGTCCTCGAAATTTGCAACCTTCTAACCATCTAATTCTTTGGGGTATCGGCGTCTCAACGCATCCTCACTCTTCCGGATAATTCCTTTCGTGACTCGATGATCTTACTTGTCCTTTCCGGCCTAAAACCATCTTTCCCTGGGACTTGTCTCCTTCAGTTCTCAATCTGATTTGCTTCTTTCCATTCTCTTTCGGTATTCAAAATATTTGTCAGCAGTTCATCCTCGAGTTTTCACATTATCTCTTTCATTTGTCCATAACCATTATTACTAAGCCCTTGCCAGAATGCATTCTTTAATGTCCATACCATTTGGCATATTAATCCTTTCAAACTTCCTTTCATACCAACAGAGATTCAAGGGCTTTATCAACTTGCCTTCCATTAACCAAATCGAGTTATGACCTTCTCGATTCCTTAAATAATTACATGATTACTTTCGTAGTAATCCATTCTTGATTCCTTCCGAAAATCCCCTTGGATCAACGTGATCCTTCAACTTTCGTGGTCATGTCGTTCTCTTTTATCGACATGTCTAATGCTCGACCATACGATAGATTAATTTCAACTTTCAATCCTTATCACCGACAATATATATATATATATATATATATATATATATCTTGGCACATCTTTGTGCTATCCCAAGGAACACCATAATTCTCCCTTCGAATCTCGATGAGGTCATCTCCTTAAGTTCCCCTCAATGCTGGACTCGTTCTTTCGTCCATGGGGCCTCAAGGGTTCCATCCATTCCTATAACCCCTCAAGTATCGATGTTCGTTCATGGCAACACCTCAATTCCCTTCTAGCCTTCAGGCTAGGTGTTCCGGTAGTCGTCAACCAGTCATTTAACAAACTTCCAATTTAGAGGTGGCATCTTTTATTTCTCAAGGGAAGATCTGTCCCTCTATCATCAATTACACAATACTCAATTCTCAACCTCTTATAGTTCACATAACTTTGAGGTTTTTCTTTATACAAGCGACGCTCTCATTTTATAAGCAATTTCACCCATCGGCGTTGTCTCTTATTCAATCTCCCTTAAGAAACTACTACCTTATTTTCTTGTGGTAGGCATAGACTCAAATCTCCTTCCACCCAAACAATGTTTCTCAATTTTGTCGTAAGGATATTCGCAATCCAACTCTAATTATATACTAGGTGTTCTCACTCATGTGGTCTTATTTCACGGTGCATTCACACGGTCTACTTCAGTTGGCCTTGCTACGCCTCAAATTTCTTTCATGCATCACTTCATTTTGGTTTTCTCGACCCCTTTCGATTCCAAACGGGAATGCCATTATCAGTATAGTCATCATTTGACTTAAGTCATCAAAAACTCTTTTTGTATTCATTCATCTATTGAATTGCTTTTGTAGGAAATCTTTCCCCGATCCATCCATAACAATTCACTAATTTCAGGAACTTCCAATTTTCGCAACTCACATCGATCTTAGTCGATTCATCACTTATTCCATTCTTCAAGGGCTCCACGAGGATTTCATTTCTCAAAAATTTCACTACTGAGGAATCTTATCTCATCAGGCCCACAACTCGTGCTCTTCACAATTAGCAACACACAACGAGCATCTCCTTAGAGTCCGTAGGATATTCTCGAAAGTTATTCATGCTTTTCCTGACTCCTTAAATGAGTCTATTCATCGTCTCTAAAAACAGTAGCAATCAATCCAATTATTCATTGGATACTCAATCTGACTTTTGTCAATTTCTTTCTACCAGGTGTCGAATCTTCAAACTGTTATTTATACTTTTCACTTGAGAGCTCAAACCTTGGTCCTCCACTCTCATGAGTCCCCACTTGAACTACACAATATTCTATTCATTTTTGTCACTCCTTTCTCCGGAAGCATTAGTACCTTGACCTCTTGGTTTCATAACCAGCTAATGCAACCTTATGTCAATTTCGTCGTTTTAACTCAGCATCGACATCATCCTGGAATCCAACGTTGCTCACAGGATAGCTTCTCAGACTTGATTTCCAAAAAGATCATTCAAGCTTGCATCCTCCTCGTTAGTCCAAACATTTCATTTTAGTACCAAGACGATTGACATTTTTTTTCTTCCTTCCACACTAGGATCTCTTACCATATGAAGGAAACCATACACTTCAGTGGCATTCTTTTGCTTTGAATCCACCTTGTCTTTCTTATCCTATAGGACATTCGTCTTGGAGTTTCGCCAACAGCAATTCCTTTACTTATGGATTCTAATGCCACCACACTTTAACATTCTCCTTCCAATAGTTCAACCACCTCAAGTGACAAGTTTCATTCTTCCTTGGTCTCCATAAATTCATATTTTAGATATTCAATTTGACTTCCTCAATTCGCCTTGTGATTACAATCAAAGCATCGTTTTTGCTTATTCACACATTCACTAAAATCGCAAGTAACTAGGACCATCAAGTCCATTCACCTTTCTTTCCATCAATGATCATGTCATGAGCCAATCGTCCTTAAGGACAATGCTCTATTCTCTAGGGGTGATAATTCGCAATGCCACTTTTAGTGGTTTCGATTCAACCTCAATCAATCTTATAAAATCCACAAGGTCTAATAGACTAACACATCAGTCTCCTTATTATTCCTCACAACAACAAAAGGTTAATCACCATAATCCTTATGTCATAGTAACGACATTTCCTTACAGGCAAATTCTATGTTCCATAAGTGAAGTTCTCTTTTCTCACAATCTATGAACAGAAATTCTCTTATTTATTCCTCTCCTGATCATCCACTTCTTTCTCTGATGTTCATTACGGCTCATCAGATTCAAGAATAGCAATTAGCATAAGGCCTTCAAATCCTAATCCACTCAAATACTTCACGTCTCATTTAAAGGGCCCTTGACCACCTTTACCATATGCTTAAACGACCTTGAGAACTCTGTCTCACACTGGTCGATCATCCTTGGATCCTTTCAAGATTATTTGGATCCAAACAACCTTTGCTCTCAAGTAATCCCAAGAGGATATTTTTCATCGAACAACTCAACAGGGGTAGTCCAGATAGATATCATGCCCTTAAGGAAATCCTTCCTCTAGTGACCTTTCACCAATTACTAACAGCCTCTTAAGGCCAAAACTATCAGGGTCATTTTCTTTCCTTAATGTATCCAAACCTCTAAGGTTTCCTTATCAAGATCCTCAATCCAGAGGAAGGCAATTTTAAATCTTATCCCTCTACCTAACTCGGTCAATCTCAACATTATACATAGTTTTACAAGCTTTTACAAACTCTCGTGGTCCTTCCCACATATTCAATTTAGAAAATATTAACTCAAAGTCACCTTTCTCGCGACTTCCATCACTTTAACTCATCAGTACTAGCATCTGTCACCATAGTGACTTAGACAATCATGGCTCCTCCTCTTCCTCGAGCTTGCTTAACCAACAAATTTCATCATTTCTATTTAAAGTTCCCACGACCCATTCATCTCTTAGGTCTCGTACGATTAATAGATCGAGCCATATTCTCTTTTGGTACTCATACTCCAATCGTCCATCTTTACTCAATTCTCATGATCCATATTAGTTCTCGAATCTTCCATACCATGTATACTTGAACTCAATGCTATTCTACGACCATACCTTGGTCGTTCAACCTTATTAGGTTCTCATGTCACTTGAACCACTATGATTTCCTCCAGAAATCAAAAACTTAAGTCATCTACTCAAGTTTATCAGTCTTAGGCTGCTCATCTCATCATTCATCATTATCAACCTTACAGTGATTCCCCAACAACTCTCAACTAGTTGTTCATTACCCAAAGATTCCAAATTCTCATCAGTCAATGACAATTCAACAGGCCAGCCTCAACAAGGCAACTTCTCAATCTTCAGCCAATTACTAGGCAAGCCTCAACTAGGTCAAAACTCAATTAGGTTAACACCGAGCAAGTACTCTAGGCAGCAATTCAATGAGTCAATCGATCATGCTATAAGTCTAAGGCATCTGCCACTCTGTCACAAACACGACATGCTTTCTCATTCTCAACAAGCATCAGTTCAATGGGTATAAACCCCACATGTCGTCTACTCTCCCAATTAGACCTTGGTCAAGCTATCACATGATGCCAATTACAAAACATGCCCAACAGGCCAATCATAGACATCGCTTTTCCTTTCAAACGGCATCCACCGCCAAGCACAAAGCTTTTAATTATGTCAATCACAAGCATCATTTCACATGTCATGCCACTTTTAAACATCTTCGAGGATCAATCTCGTGCCATACATCTCTTAATCACAATTGGACTCGACATGATACCTAAACTTCCCCTTTCAAGTTATGACTTTGGTCATTCCTACCTTTTGTCATCTTAGAAGCTTGCCAGGAGCCGCTTCTTGTCCGGACCTCTTTGTCCCGGCGATCACTCCCCGCTCTCATCAGACCTGGCCGTTGCAGGTCGTCCCAAGTCATACATCTACGGAGAAAGCCTCGTTCCACATGTCCCATACTATGTTTCATTACAGTTTAGAGGTATCCCATCAACTTGTCTCGTATCAAGTGATAGTTTATTAAGTCTAATAATGATAAGCTCATGCACACACCTTCCTCGACTTTCATTAATGCCATTAACACATACGCGTCCTCATTGTCCTCGCCATTCATCATACCATAATCATCTCCAAATCCATTCTTATCCATTGAAGATTTTTAATTCCATCAATGACCATGACATCTCATAGATTAATTGCCTATGTTCAACCATATACTTCAAGTGGAGTCGCTAACTAAATCAAATCCCTAAGCATTCGATCACAACTGGTCTTTAATCCAATATTTCTTGTGTACACCTAACCTCATTTCATCCAAGGCTGATAATAGCAATTGATAGCTAAACCATCAAGATATCATGCAATTCAAGCCTGAATCCACTAACATCAGTAGCCTTTTTATAACTTGTACTCCTCAAGTTAGGTCATTGACAAACCAAGATCACAATCGTACACTTCAATTGACCATTCATTCATAATTTATTTTTTAGCAACCTCAAATCCAGGCTTATGCCTCCTCAATTTCTATTCATTTCCTTGTGAGCCTTATTCATAAATCACTCAAGATCATCCCTTAATTCGGCACTAGGACCATTAGAATACTACACAAGTTCAAGCCTATAGTCCTCAAGATTCAACAATCCATGCTTATCCCTCAAGGTCTCACTACCTAATTGTCCTCAAGTCATCGCTCCTTATCACTCCAAGTCTCAATCACATTGGATCGAGCTAACCTTACTCCAATACCACTTAAACGAGAATGTCACGCCCCGAACCTGTCAGGCATGCAAAATCCCACTAGGGCTATCTTATCTTTCGGTGGTACCCAGGATCCATCGGCCAACAATTAATAACTTCTAAATGATACAAACATGCTGAAGCGATGAAACTTCTCCATTCAATTCAATCTTAAGATGACTCTGGACATAGGGTACGTCTTCTTATAAACACCGATTACAGGTTCAGAGGATACAACTCTAACTTCAAGATAACATGAAATCTCTAAATTCACCAAAGTATAAATTCATTTCCTATAATTACTTCTTTAGATACCGATCATTGGCAAGCTCATATTTCCATCGCTTGGAACATGAAAAAGTTAATCCCACGACGGGGTGTGATATACATCTTAGTAAGGTGGGTCCTAACCCTAGATTAGGCTGACCGTCCACTCAGGCAATTACAATCACAAACAATTCATACAAAATCTCAAGAGGCATTCAACTATCATGAAATAACACACGAACAACAAGCATGCACTCCAGGCATCTTATCACGTCATTTAGTCCAAGCATGCATAAACAAGCCATGTTATGCCTTCCACCCTTTCCTGCCTCTTCACTTTCATGCCCGCGTTTAGAACGCCTCAAGCTCGGTCCGCGTAAACGCGTCAGACCATCTCATTGACAAACCCGCGTAAACGCATCAGGTTTTCAATGTCACTCTAGGCCTGTGTCGACACACCTCAACTCCGTCCCACGTTTCAATGCATCAGGACTATGGCCTTCTCAGCCACGCGTCTCGTACGCCTTAGGGTGCCATTCAATTTAAACCCGCGCCTCAACACCTCAGGGCATTCATCCACACCACCTCGCATCTCATACGCCTCACGGTGTCACAACATCTCAGACATGCCATAAATTTCAATTCATTTCATAATACACGTTCGATTGCAAGCTCATGCGACGAACGACACATCCATGGCATGCGAGACAATTACATTTGACATACAAATGCAACAATCAATTCATGACTCAAGCATCATCAATCAATCAAGCCCTCAATAGCTTTCTAGGACATACATTGGGCAACCACATAACATGTGACATTCTGATTTTCAGTCAACTTTAGACTCTGTAATGAGAAGTTTATATATATCAAGCAGTGTATTTCAGTCGTATTCCGCTCAAATCTGATCAATTTGAATAGACTGACCAAAGGGGAAAGGCTAACGCGAGACGAGGTACGTGGACCTAAGCGACTCGGATAAGAAATGGCATTTTGACCATAAGGATTGTCAAGGGGATATTTAGAGCCATCAAAAGGCCGATCTAAAAATGATTAAGGATTAACATGCAAGTGTCATACGACTGGAGCGTGGGTGATGCCGTTTAACCAGCGTATGATTTGCAAAATTATCTTGAATTGAACTGTGACGATCGAGACCATAGGGACTAGTGATAAACCCTTACAATTACATGACAACCAAAGTCGCCACGAATTGACGAGCCCTGAACGTGATGAGAATCACGGGGTTGATACGTTATGGTCACGTTTAGGGCCGTCGACTGCCGCACCTCAGATCAAACAGAGCAGACCACTAGCATAAGGCAGAGTATACGCTATAGCTCGCAGCGAGGCGGAGGATGCGCCAGGAGTGGTCACAGGTACGGTCTACTTGTGCAACCAGACATCTTTTGCATTGTTTGACCCTGGTGCCACACATTATTTCGTGTCTGCACAGTTTGCGAAATTAGTAGGCATGAAATTGGAACCGTTGAGCATGGTCTTGCATGTTACCACACCCTTAAAGGATAATACAATAGTTTTGTTGGGCTGTGCTGAATGTGAGATAGTGATTGGGGAAAATAGAGAAAGTATTGACCTAGCGTTACTGCCCATGTTGACGTTGACGTAATAATAGGAATGGATTGGTTGGGTAAGTAAGGGGCCGTAGTAGATTGTTGTAGCAGAACAATTCGGTTTTACCCGAGAGGCAACCTATCTTTGAATTGGTGGGAAGCCGAGGAGGAATCTCGACTCCCTTAGTTTCATCCTTGGAAGTGACCAAGTTTATGTCTGAAGGATGTCGGGCATACTTAGTAGCAGTAATGGATACGACTGCCGAGGGACCAAAGTTAGAGAATATCCCGATAGTGCGTGAGTTTTCGGATGTGCTTCCCCAGGAATTATCAGGATTACCATCAGAACGGGAAATAGAGTTTGTAATTAAATTAGCCCCTGGGACGAAGCCGATATCGAAAGCACCGTATAGGATGTCCCTGTCAGAATTAAAAGAGTTAAAGATGCAGATGCAAGAGCTGCTAGACAAGGGATTTATTCGACCAAGTGCTTCGTAGTGGGGAGCACCAGTGCTGTTTGTGAGGAAAAAGGATGGATCTCTGCGACTGTGCAATGATTACCGGCAGCTGAATCAGGTGACGGTGAAGAACAAATATTCTCTGCCGAGGATTGATGATCTATTCGATCAGTTGCAAGGAGCAGTAGTATTTTCAAAGATTGACTTGAGGATGGGGTATCACCAGCTGAGGATCAAGAAAGAAGACATACTGAAGACAGCATTCAAGACGAGGTATGGTTATTACGAGTTTACGATGATGACGTTTGGATTAACGAACGCCCCAGCTGCATTTATGGACCTAATGCATCGAGTATTTAAGGAGTTTCTGGACAAATTCGTGATAGTCTTCATTGACAATATTTTGATTTACTCGAGGAGCGATGCAAAACATGAAGAGCATTTAAGAATTGTACTGAGGACCCTGAGGGAACATTCACTGTATGCGAAGCTAAGCAAGTGTGAATTTTTGTTGAACAAGGTAGCATTTCTAGGTCATATTGTGTTTGGTGAAGGGATTGCAGTGGACCCTATAAAGATAGAGGCTATAACCAATTGGGTGAGGCCCACTACGGTCACGGAGGTCAGAAGGTTCTTGGGATTGGTAGGATATTATAGGCGATTTGTGAAAAAATTCTCGTCCATAACCGTCCCACTGACGCGGTTGACGAAGAAGGAAACGAAGTTTGAATGGACTGATAAATGTGAGCAAAGTTTTCAAGAGTTTAAGCATAGATTGACGACCGTACCAGTGCTGACCCTTCCATCAAGACTGGGAGGATATGAGATTTACAGCGATGCTTCGCTGAAAGGATTAGGCTGTGTATTGATGCAGCATGGAAGGGTAGTAGCCTATGCATCCAGGCAGTTAAGGCCACACGAGATGAATTACCCGACCCACGACTTAGAGTTAGCGGCAATTGTATTTGCCTTGAAGATTTGGAGGCACTATCTTTGTGCCGAGAAGTTTCAGATATATACAGACCACCAGAGTTTGAAATACTTGTTTTCCCAGAAGGAGATGAATATGAGACAGCGTAGGTGGACGGAGCTGCTCAAAGATTATGATTGTGAGATATTATACCATCCTGCGAAAGCAACCAGAGTAGCAGATGCATTAAGTCGAAAATTAAGTATTGCATGCCTGCTAGTGAGAAGTTGGTCGATAATAGAAGACTTGAGAGATTCTGAATTCAGATTAGAGGTCGATCAGTTATCCAATTTGATAGCGACTCTGACGGTGGAACCTGAGGTCCAAGAAGGGATTAAGGCATTACAGTCTACGGACCCGGAGATTCAGAAGATTGTCGAGCTTGATGCAACGAAAAGGAAGCCAGAATTCCAAGTGTCTGAGGACGGAATTTTGAGGTTTCGAGGACATTTATGTGTACCAAAGGATGAAGGACTCCGAGAAAGAATTTTGTCAAAGGCTCATAGAAGCAACTATAGTGTCCACCCTGGGAGTACAAAGATGTACCAGAATCTACGACCACACTATTGGTGGAACGTAATGAAGGTAGACATGGCAAAATACGTAGCTAAGTGTTTGACTTGCCAGCAAGTAAAGGCGCAGCACTATAAACCTGGAGGATTGCTGTAGCCATTGGAAATTCCGAAATGGAAGTGGTAGCACATAACCATTGATTTCGTAATGTGACTTCCTAGGAGTCAGAGAGGTCACGACTCGATATGGGTAGTCGTGGACCGATTGACCAAGTCCACCCACTTCATTCCTGTACGAAAGAACTTCACCATGGATAAGTACGTAGAGCTGTACATGAGGTAGATAGTAAGATTACACGGAGTGCCGGTGACGATCACCTCCGATAGGGATACGAAATTCACAGCGAATTTTTGGAAGAGCCTGCAAGAAGTTATGGGGACCCGACTGCAGTTCAGTACGGCATATCATCCCCAGACAGATGGACAGTCAGAAAGGACGATCCAGACGCTCGAGGACATGTTGAGAGCGTACGTCATAGATTTCAAAGGCAGATGGAAAGAGCAGTTACACCTGGTAGAGTTTGCGTACAATAATAGCTACCAGCAGAGTATACAGATGGTACTATTTGAGGCACTCTATGGCAGAGCCTGTAGAACATCGATTTGCTTGGACGAGGTAGGAGAAAGAAGTATCACAAGCCCCGAATTGGTAGAGCAATCGGTGGAAGCAGTTAAGAGCATCCGGGATAGACTGAAGACGGCGCAGAGTCGCCAGAAGAGCTATGCTGACAAGTGGCGCAAGCCTCTAGAGTTTCAAGTGGGTGACCATGTCTTCCTCAAGGTGTTGCTGATGAGAGGACTTTCGCGATTCGGAAGGAAAGGGAAGCTGAGCCCAAGATATATAGGCTCTTTTGAGATATTAGAGAGAATTGGAACTTTGGCTTACCGGCTTGCCTTGCTGCCAAATCTATCCCAAGTACATAACGTATTCCATGTGTCGATGCTAAGAAAGTACAAACCTGACCCGACACATGTACTGGATTACGAAGCCATAGAGGTGGACGATAGAGTGTCCTACATGGAGAGGCCAATAAGGATCGAAGATCGAAAAGAGCAGATCCTCAGGAATAAGAAGATCCCACTAGTCAAGGTAGTATGGGAGCACCACGGAACGGAGGGAGCCACGTGGAAGAATGAAGAGACGATGAGGCGACAGCACCCCCATTTGTTTGAGTAAGTGAGTATGATGTAAATTTCGGGAATGAAATTTTTGTAAGAGGGGAAGAGTTGTGACATTCTGATTTCCAGTCAACTTCAGACTCTGTAATGAGAAGTTCATATATATCAAGTAGGGTATTTCAGTCGTATTCCACTCAAATCTGATCGATTTGAGTAGATTGACCAAAGGAGAAAAACTAATGCGAGACGAGGTACATGGACCTAGGCGACTTGAATAAGAAATGGCGCTATGACTATAAGGATTGTTGAGGGAATATTTAGAACCATCAAAAGGCCGATCTAAGAACGATTAAGGATTACCATGCGAGCGTCTTATGACTGGAGCGCGGGTGAAGCCGCTTAACCAGCGTATGATTTGCAAAATTATCCTAAATCGAACTGTGACGATCGAGACCATAGGGCCTAGTGATAAACCCTCACAGTTACATGATGACCAAAGCCGCCACGAATTGACTAGCCCTAAACGTGATGAGAATCACGGAGTCGATATGCGTAATATCTACAAAAGTCGCACGTTAGTTTGGGATAGGCTGGAATCATGTCTGATAGGAAAAACTATCAAAAACAAGTCCTGAAATTGTTGAAATGGAAAATCAAGAATTCCAACGTTATTTGAATTGGTCGTCGCCCTATCGAATAACCTTGGATCGAGAAAAATGACGTTCGGAACGTCAGGGGTAAAATGACCGTTTTGTCCCTCGAGCTTAGAACTTGATCTTTATAATTGAAGACGAAAAAATTGGACATTTTACCCTCCCAAGACTGCCGAAAAACAAGGATTAAAGATAGCCATTGGATCTTCATTGGATAAAACACTTGCCAAGTGTCAAAGATCAAATGGCTAGGGTCATGTCACCTTTCCCACACCTACCATTCATCTCATTTGACCAAAAATTGAATATAGCAACTCACTCTCTCTCTTCTCTCTCTATTCTTCTTCCATTCGGCCAAAACACTCCCTCAAGTCACTGAGATAACCTTCTTCTTCCCCTCCAGCTTCTGCCGCTCGCCCGACTGCCGCTGGACCGCCCGTTCGCCGGCCACAATCGCCATCTCCAGGCACCATCTGCTACCGGCCGACCACCCAGACGTAGATCCACGTCTTTCTGACGTTCTCCAATAAGAATCAGGTCATTTGGAGCACTGTGGAGTTCAGGGCAAGCAATCTCCCACAGGCCGACAGAATTGGAACAACGTGAGGTAGGTATGATTCTCAGTCCATTTGAAGGTCAAAATGATGGAATCTTAGGCTCGGATTTTGTGAAGATCAACCTGAGACATGTAAGATTATGTGGTAAAATTTTAGGATTTATTTGATTAATTTTTTACCATGAACCACCCTTGTATATTTTGGACAGAATCTGCCCGGTGGACTGATCTTGGGCGCCCGACAAGTTTCGATGAATTTCCGACGACCAAGCGACTCGAAACAACCGGTGAACCTCCTAAACCCTTAGGTAGACATTATAAGAGGTAGGATAGTGTGTAATTGATGGATTAGGAGTAGATTAGGACTAGTTGGACCCGGCATGAATAGAACCGAATAGAACCGGTTCAATGCCAGGCCAAACCGAATCTGTTGAAGGCTTGGGCGATGGTTTTGAGCTGTAAATTGATGATTGTGATGTGATGAAGTGTTGAGAGTTAAGTTATAGATGATTTGGATTGATAAATTGAGGAATTGGACTTGGAAATTGGCGGATCGATTGAATATTCTAGGTTGCGCGACAAATTGACCCATGGAGTTGGTGTTAGCCGAAACTTTGAAGCTCAAAGAGGAGTAATTGGTATTGTCAAGCTAAGGTAAGGAATTTACTAAACCTAGATTAGTGGGAATGGACTCGATTGGGTAAGTCGATGGTTGATCGGAACGATTTATGATGATTTGTCAAATGGAATAGCGTTAATATGTCCTAAGACGTTATAGGATACATATGTGTGACATTATTGTACTTGAGTTGTCTGCCATGTTTGACTATTACTTGAATCGCTTTGCATGCCATGAGTGCTCACATTGTGTATGGGTGACATTTACTATTGTAAGTGATTTAAATTGTGTGACATGGCATGAACATGGCATGACGGGGCCCTGAGGAGTGTGAGGCGCGGGGCGAGAGATTGAGACCCTGATGCGATGAGGTTGCGGAGTGAGGTATGGTTGGTGGCGCTCTGATGCGACGAAGTTGCGGGGTTGAGATAGTCATGGTCCTTATGCGAATGATTCGCGGGATGGAGTATAAGTTAAGGAACTTTTCCTGGAGATTCATCAAGACCTGATGCGTTTACGCGGGTCACCGATGACGGTCTGATGCGTTTACGCAGACTGAGCCTAAGGCGACTAGTTCGCGGGCTAGAGAATGAGGCAGACGCAGGTTGATGGACGTGGTGAAGTATCAGGCTGAGAGTGCATGTGCATCTGATTGTGACACAAGATCATAACTACATGCTTGTCTTCTGAATGTCATTGTTTCTTAATTGTGATTGATATGCCTATATATTTATTGAGTTTGGATCTGTTGAGAGATGCGATTACCTGAGTGGACTTTCAACCTAACCTAGGGTTAGGTTTTTCTTATTGAGATGTGTATCTCACCTCTTTTGGGGAAACCTTACTTTACAGATCCTAGGTCATAACTATGTGGCCAATATATTTTGGGAACCCAAAGGAGATGACGGCGTACTATGATGAGTTCCCAGATAGATAGGGGAACGTATATGTGAGGAAGTGTACCGTCGTATGGGTCGACGAGGGTAAGCCTGAGTGGAAGCCTCATAGATTCGAGGCGTGGTTCAAGAAGAAGGAGGACTCACAGACAGGGCCGCTGAAGCCCTATGAGGTACCACAGGGTGTCATACCTGATTGGTGCTAAACCGTAGCGGAGCAAGAGTTGCTTGAGGGGTCAGTCGTAGGGTCTAGGAACGGACCAGCGGACACCAACCGTGGAGTTCACCAAGGAGCAAGAGCAGGAGGAGGTTATAGTCCTAGAGGCATGCGAGGGGGACCTTGCTGAGCCGTCACTAGAGGTGACTATGGAGGATTCCGTCGAGGTTCCATCTAAGATGTTTTTTGAGTATGAGCCTACTGAAGACGTAGAGGACAAGGACGACTCCAGCAGCTCATCCTAGGATACTTCAGTTGGTGAATCGATCTTGACTGGCGATCTGACCCTGTCCCTAAGGGATTTTGTGGATGTTTCATTTTGATATGCTTACCTTGTCGCCTTTTGTTTAGCAGGTTTAGTATTCGGGTTATATGAACGGTATGCCTTGGTGTATGAATGGCATGTATGATGCTATCCTGGGTGCCACTTAATTTATATATATATATAGACATATTGTATGGGGATTCATTGGAGTATCGCTTCCGCTTGCGTGATGTATTTATTATATCTCTCGACTCATATTGGTGGATCTTGGGACCGCCAAGAGATCGTTGTTGGTTTGCTTGCATAGATGTTCGTGCGCTCGTGCTCGGGGCACGGGGCATGAAATAACAACTTTCAAAAATCGATCGATTCGTATCCAAAAATCACCCAATCGAGTTCAATCTTCCTATCAAAGGTTTAGAATCTCCTTATCTCAAGCTTAATTCAACACAAGTCTTCTTCCGAGCACCTCAAAGGTTGGGTCCTAAGGGTCCAAGATCAAGTCCATCGCGCAACCTAAGGAAATTTCATCCAATCGTTAATTTCCTTGCCCAAATCATCACCCCCTTAAACATACACCTCATGGACTATCAATTAGCATCCTCACACTTCTCAATGATGGATTTGGAGCTCAATTTCAATACCAACAGCCCCCCACAGAACCTGTATGCTCAAAACCGAGATAGGACGTACTCGGTTCTTTGCATACCCCAACTTAACAGCCGTTAAACTAGCTTAAATCCTCAATTTATTCACTAATCTACTTACTAATACGTATTTCTAAGGGTTAGGGAGCCTCACCAAAAATTTGGAGCCAGGGCAACCCCGAAAAGACCTTGAACATCGTCGGTCTTCCTGAGTCTTCAACCGGTCAGTTCTGGTCCTTTAAACACAAGATCAATTTGGGGTCAAAACTCCATCAAATTCATCCCAACTTTTTACCACAGCTCATCCAACTATAATACTATAAGTGTAGAAGACCTCACCAAAAATTTGAAGCCATTTGCAGTCTGAAAGACCCCAGAATAGGTCTTTCTCCAAAATCGATCAGTATCTGACCTCGCCTGACCTTTGTCTACTCAAATCGAGCTATGGGAAGATATACATGGTCAAATTGAGTTTATAATATGTCCTTAGAACTACAAGACAACAAGCTTTCAGATGGAAGTGGTTTTACGTTAATTTAATATCGAACGAAGAAGATATGGCCAGAATTGTGGGATGGTCGAGACTGGTCGGTTGGGAGATCTCAGATTCAAAACTGACTAGCCTGACCTTTGCTCCATCAAATGGCTCTACGGGACAAACGGCTTGGTGGATTTGGACCCATAATACCTTGTTAGAACAGTAAGACGATACGCTTTCTATTGTCGATGGTTTTACCTCAATCGACCATCGGATGAACAATTTATGGCCAGAACAGTGAGTCGGCCGAAATAGGGCAGCAAGCTGGCAAGCAAGAGAAAAAGAAGAAGAAGACCGACATTTGAGGGGGTATTCGGCCAAGTGAGAGAAAGAATGAGAGGTTTATTCAATTATCAAGAGTCAACTTGAGTTAAATGGTAGATTAAAAGTGAAGACATCAACTCAAGGCTTAATCTCTTGACACTTGTCCAATGTGTCAATCAAAGCTCATCAAATGGCCATGGTTTCTTCTAATTTTCGATAGCTATTGGGGGTTTAAATGTCCAAAATGCCCTTGTCCAATTATTAAAGCAAAGCTAAGGAATGGGGCAAAATGGTAATTTTACTCTAGACGTCTGGAATGTCGTTTTTCTGATTTCAATTTTTTTCGATAAGGCGACGGCCAATCCAATTGTAATGTTAGAATTCTTGATTCTCCATTCTCGAATTTCAAGATTTGTTTCTGAATCATTTCTCTATTCAATGCGATTTCAGCCTATCCTGAACCGACAAGTGGCTTTTGTAGACCTTACGCGATCAACCTTGTGATTCATATCACAATTAGGGCTTGTCAATTTATGGCGACTCTGGTTGTCATGTAATTGTGAGGATTTATCTCTAGTTCTAATGGTCTCGATCGTCACTGTTCGATTTAGGAAAATTTTGCAAATTATACATTGATTAAGCGGCATCACCCGCGCTCCAATCGTATAATGCTAGCAATGCCTTCTTTAATCATTCTTAGATAGGCCTTTTATGGCTCTAAATGTCCCCTCGGTAATCCTTATGGGCAAAGCGTCATTTCATATTCGAGTTCCCTATGTCCACATACATTGTCTCGCGTTAGCCTTTTCTTTTGGCCAGTGAACTCGAGATTGCTCAGATCCGAGCGAGATACGACTGAAATACATCGCTAGATATAATTCTCATTAATGAGTCCGAAAATGACAGGAGAATCAGAATGTCACATTTCGAATCGAGATAGTCCTCACATTGGCGACACCTTAAGGAAAACATGATCGCCTACTTGAAACTCCAAAGGCTTACGTCGTTTATCCGCATAACTCTTCTAACAACTCTGAACCTCTTCAGTCTATCTCGAATAATTTTCACCGCCTCTATTGATTGTTCTATCAATTCTAGGTCTGTTATGCTTCTTTCTCCAAATTCATCCCGACAAATCGGTGTTCTGCAAGCCCTTTCATAGAGCGCTTCAAAAGGTGTCATTTGAATGCTCTGTTGATAATTGTTATTATACGTGAACTCTACCAAATGCAGCTGATCCTCCCATCCACCTTTGAAGTCTATCACGCACGCTCGTAACATGTCCTCGAGCGTCTAAATTGTCCTCTTCGATTGTCCGTCCGTCTGTGGATGGTATGCCGTACTGAATTGTAAACGAGTTCCCATGGCATCTTGAAGACTCTTCCAAAAGTTTGCCGTGAATTTAGGATCTCTGTCTGATGTAATCGTCACAGGTATCCATGTAGTCTCACTATCTGTCACATGTACAATTCGACATATTTATCCATCGCGAAGTCCTTTCGCACAAGAATAAAGTGTGCAGATTTAGTCAATCGGTCCACGACAATCTAAATAGAATCGTGGCCTCTCTAGCTCCTTGGTGGTCCCATTACAAAATCCATCGTTATGTGCCCCCACTACCATTTAGGAATCTCTAACGGCTGTAACAATCCACTAGGCTTACAGTGTTGTGCATTCGCTTGCTGGCATATCTTGCACTTCGCTACATACTTCGCTACATCCACTTTCATCCCATTCCACCAATAATGTTGGCGCAAATTCTAATATATTTTCGTACTACCTTGGTGGATGCTATAATTACTTCTGCAAGCCTCTAATAAAATCCTCTCCCTAAGCTCTTCGTCCTTTGGTACGCGTAAACGCCCTCGAAATTTCAAAATTTCTCTAACACTTGGAACTCTGGTTTCCTCTTCGTAGCATCAATTTTCAAGTTTTTCTGAATTTCTAGGTCTGTCGACTGCAAGGTTTTTATCCTTTCCTAGACCTCAAGTTCTACTCTCAGTGTGGCCATCAAACTAGATAACTAACAGACTTCCAATCTGAATTCAGAATCTCTCAAATTCTCAAATAACGACCACCCTTTCACCAGTAGACAGGCGATACTCAATTTCTGACTGAGCACATCCACAACTCTATTTGCCTTCCTAGGGTGATATAATATGTCGCAATCGTAATCCTTAAGCAGCTTCATCCATCGTCGCTGTCTCATGTTCAGTTTCTTCTAGGAGAATGGATACTTCAGACTCTGGTGATCGGTATAAATTTGAAATTTCTCGCCACACAAATAATGTCTCCAGCTCTTCAGAGCAAATATGATTGTTGCCAATTCCAAATCGTGAGTCGGATAGTTCATCTCGTGCATTCTCAATTGTCGGGATACGTAGGCAACTACTCTTCCATGTTGCATTAGCACATACCTTAGTCCCTTTAGCGAAGCATCGCTATATATCTCATAACCTTCAGGTCCTGATGGAATCGTCAATACCGGTACGGCCGTTAACTGATGCTCGAGCTCTTGGAAATTCCTTTCACACTTATCCGTCCATTCGAACTTCATCTCTTTTTTAGTCAATCTCGTCAGTGGAATGGCTATAGAATAAAACTTCTCCACAAAACGTCTGTAATATCCTACCAATCCTAAGAAACTTCGGACTTCCATGACCGTAGTAGGCCTAGGCCAATTCATTACAGTTTCGATCTTCACAAGATCCACCGCAATTTCGTCTCTAGATACGACATGGCCAAGAAATGTCACTTTATTCAACCAGAAATCGCATTTGCTAAACTTAGCGTAAAGCGAGTGCTCCCTCAAAGTCTACAAAACAATCCTCAGATGCTCTCCGTGTTTTTTGTTACTCCTTGAGTAAATCAGGATATCATCAATGAAGACTATAACAAATATATCCAAGAATTCCTTGAACACCCGATGCATCAAGTCCATAAATACAGTTGGAGCATTGGTCAGTCTAAAAGGCATCACAGTGAATTCGTAATGACCATGCCTTGTCCTAAAAGTAGTCTTAGGTATATCTTTCCTCTTAATTCTCAACTAATGATACCCGGTTCTCAGGTCAATCTTAGAGAACACCGCAGCTCCTTGCAACTGATCAAATAAGTCATCAATCCTTGGCAGTGGGTACTTATTCTTTACGGTCACTTGATTCAATTGTCTATAATTGATGCATAAACACAAGGACCCATCATTTTTCCTCACAAATAACACCGGCGCTCCCCACAGTGGAGCACTCGGTCGAATAAATCCTTTATCCAATAATTCTTGCATTTGCACCTTTAACTCCTTTAATTCTGATAAGGACTTTCTATAGGGTGCCTTTAAGATCGGCTTCGTTCCGAGAGTTAACTCAATCACGAATTCAATTTCTCGCTCTAGTGGCAACCCTAGCAACTCTTGGGGAAAAATGTTGGGAAACTTATGCACTACTTGAATATTTTCTAATTTAGGCTCCTCGACAGTCGTGTTCATAATTGCGACTAAGTATGCCT
Source organism: Rhodomyrtus tomentosa (assembly GCA_028455895.1). Lineage (NCBI taxonomy): Eukaryota > Viridiplantae > Streptophyta > Magnoliopsida > Myrtales > Myrtaceae > Rhodomyrtus > Rhodomyrtus tomentosa. Next base: position 36,197,697 of record JAPCWY010000003.1, on the reverse strand, counting down.
GGCATCCTTTAGTTATTAGTTTTGTCGCTTCAAGAAATGAGACTAAAAGAATCGAGGTTCCTCCTCAACTTCCCACAAATTTGAAATTAAAACGACCTTCTGAATAGAAATAGATTATCCTACTACCACAATCAACTACTGCCCTCTATTTACCCAACCAGTTCATTCCTACAATCACATCGAAGTCACACATAGGCAACACAGTCAAGTCTATTATTTCCTTACTACCGCCAATTATGATTTTTCAATCTGCACAGCCCGACGAAACCAGCACATTATCTTTCAACAGGGTGGCAACATGAAGAATCACACTCAACGGTTTTAACTTCATATCAACCAAATCAGCAAATCGAGCAGACACAAACGAGTGTGATGCGCCAGGATCAAACAAAGCATACGCAGCTTGGTCACACAAATAAACCGTACATGTGACCACGCTTAGCATTTCTTCTGCTTTCCTGCGGGCCACGGCATAAATTCTCCCCTGAGTTGAGTGTCGGTCCTGATCAATTTGGGGAGTAACAGTTGACGGTCCAGCCTGTGATCGTTACCCTTGAGATCTATTCGCTGGAGCTTAGTTCGAGCAAGTCCTCATCTAGTGGCCCATCTGACCACACTTGAAGCATGCTCCAGTCCTTGTCGGCAAGGTCCGTTACCATGCCTTCTGCCACAGAGGCGGCAGCTCCAATTCATTGAGTTCGGCGGTTTCACTATGTTCTTCCTTACTGGAGGGACGAAGCGCCTATTGCTAGCCATAGGTCTTTTGCTGGCCTGGCGGTTATCTTTGAATGAATTAAACTGTGATCCAAATGCGGCATTCCTCTCCTTCAGGTCCCTTTCGATCATCTGCCCCCGTTCATAGATATCCTTATAAGTCCTCAGGTTCAGAGCTATCATCTGGCCGCGCAGTTCAAGCCTCAGTCCATCCCAAAATCTCCGCACCTTCTCCAAAGGATCCTCTACCGATCGGGGTGCATACCTCGACAATCTGGAGAACTCAACTTCATGCTGGTCCACTGTCAGGTGATTCTGACACCGCTGTAAGAACTCTACTTTTTTCCTTTCTCGAGCGGTCTCAAAGAAATACTTGTCATTGAATGTCATAGTAAAAGCATTTCAGGTCAAGGTTGTTCCTTCTGGAAAGACTCCATTCTTGGTGGTAGCCCACCAATCATTTACGGTCACTTTTAGCTGATACACCGCCAATAGTACCTTTTCTTCGTCCGTGCATCTCAAGACTCCAAAGGCCTTTTCCAATTTCTCGATCCACCTTGGTGTTAGTTCAAGGACTTCAATCCCATCAAATTGGGTTGGCTTCAGCTTGATAAATTGCTCAATCAGTTGGCCCATCTACCTAGCCACAACAATCTCTTCCTTAGTATTCACTGCCTCATTGCCCTGGCCTTGATCGTCGTTGTTCTCGTTGCCCCCATTATTGCCGTTATTGGTGTTAATGGCAACTATTGCGGCTCCCACCGCTTGAGATATGGCAGCATCCCTATCCTGGGTCTGCTTGTCAATGAGGTCGCCAATCCTTTCAAGCGCTATCAGTACTCTGTCCATTCTCGGGTCTTAAGCCACAGGTGGCCTCAAACTAGAGGCTCCGCTCCGGGATATTCTAGGCGGATTACTCATCCTTGTATGCTTTCACTAAGCCTGGACCACCACAATTTCATCAAGGAGTTAGTAACTCATTCATCCTACCAATTCTAGAGCTACCCAACTATGTCTTAATAGAAGTAGTCATAACACAACGACCTGCCACACAATTAATTCCAAAGGCAGTTCTCTAAACAGTCCACGACCATTACCCCACTCCGTCCACTTCGACGGTTAACCAAAATTACTCACGCTCATCCACTCAGCAGACCAAAATCCAAAATGACTTACGGCGCTAAGCATGGAACTTAATCCTCGTAAGTCACTACAATCTTATCAGGACCAATGTCAAACACATGCGCCAAGTCATATGTCATGCATCTCGTGCCTCATTCTAACAAGCTTCCTTAGGTCTCGCTGCCCGTCATGTCCCAATTTAATCCTCCTTATCACTCCAATCCTCAATCAACTTAGATCGAGTTGACATTGCTCTGATACCAAGTAAACGAGGATGTCACGCCCCGCGCTTCGGGCACGAACGCGCGACACCCTGCAAGCACAAACTCTTTTGGACGTATCAGGATTCACATATATCCAGAGATGCATAATAGCAATAGCATGCGGAAACGACAATATACAAACTCCTCCGTACGATAATAAAAGGGACCAGGGTAACGAGAACACCAATAAATAAACATAATCTCTTAACTGTTCATACCAAGGCACCAGCAGACTAAACCTGCTAGTCGGTAGGGGTGACAAGACCAGTACAAAAGACGATCATCAACATCTCCAAAAGAAATAGGGCAGCAAGGTCATCATCAAAATAACAGCCCAAAAAATAGAAATCCCTAAGTCGAGCTACTAGAGTCGTCAGTCTCCTCAGTGTCCTCGGTAGACTCGTACTTCGAGAAAATCTCTAAGCGTACCACTACCGTGTCCTCCATCGTCGTGTCTGCTGACTGCTCCACCAAGTTGTCCTCGAAGGCTTTGACCCCTATAACCTCGTCGGTATCCTCTAGGGTCGGGGTCCTCTCGGGGATATTTCTCGAGCCGACTGCTGACCCACCCCTCAACCTCCACAGAATCTTGAGCGGGATGACACCAGGTAAGGATCACACCATAATGTACCTCAGTGGGCTTCAGTGTCCCGTAGTCACTTCCCCTACTTTCCTAAACCAAGCCTCAAACCTATTAGGCTTCCAACTCTTTGCACCCTCGTCAACCCAGACCACAGTACACTTCCTAACGTATATGGTTCCCTGTCCGTCCGAGAACTCCTCAAAATATGCTGACATTTCTTTCGAGTCACCAAATATGATTGGCAGCATGTTCATGATCTGGGATCTGGAAAAGCGATCACGCGACGGGGTAAGATTTACATCTCAGTAAGACAAGTCCTAACCCTAGGTTAGGCTAACCGTACACTCAGGTGAGTACAATCACAAACAACAATGCACAAGCAATCACATGAGGCATTTCACAGTCATTAAATAAAATACGGATACAAACGAGTGTCAAGCATGCAATCATGGCATCGTGTCACATCAGTGGAATCAAGCACATATTATCAAGCCAGATCACGCCCTCCACCCTTCCATGCCTCCATTTGATTCATGCTTGCGTTTAGAACGCCGAAGGCTCGGTCCGCGTAAATACGCCTCAGACCATCTCATTGACAAACCCGCGTAAACGCATCAGGTTTTCAATTTCATTCCAAGCCAGTGTCGACACATCTCAACTTCCATCTCGCATCTCAACGTATCAGGGCATTGGTCATTTCAACCCCGCATGTCGTATGCCTCAAGGCAACATTCAACTCAAACCCCGCGCCTCAGCGCCTCAGGGTATCCATCCACATAATCTTGCATCTCAATGCCTCAGGGTGTCACAAGTTCCTCAGACATACCAAATGCTCATTTCAATTCAGAACTCATGATCAAATGCAAACTTATGCGATGAGCAACACATCTATGACATGCGAGATAATTAAATTCAACACTCAAATGCGACAATCAATTCATGGCACAAGCATTGTCAAGCATTCAAGCCATCTATATCTCTCAAGGACGCATAATGGATAATCACACCTTAAACTTCCAAGAACCAATCTAATTTCACACTCAATTCACCCAATCAAGTCCAATCCTCCTAGCCAAGGCTTAGAAACTTCTTACCTTGTACTAAAGCCAACACAAATCTTCTTCCAAGAACTTCAATGGTTTGGTCCTAATGGTCCAAGAACAATTTAACCACGCAACCTAAGGAAATTCATCCAATCATCTATTTTTCTTGCTCAAATCGTCAATTCACTAAACATACACCTCAGTGACATATCGATTAGCATCCTCATACTTCTCAACGATGAATTTGGAACTCAATTCAACTCCCAACAGCTACCCACAGATTCAGTATACACAGAACCGAAACAGGGCATTTTTGGTTCTATGTATATCTTAACTAATCATCCCTTAAACTAACTTAAATCCTCAATTTATCTACTAATCATCTTGCTAACATGTATTTCTAGGAGTTGGAAAGCCTCACCGAAAATTTGAAGTCAAGGCATGCCGGAAAGCCCTCGAACGGCGCCGATACCTCCAAGTCCTCAACCGGTCAGGTTTCATCCTTCAAACACAAGACTCATTCGGGGTAAAAACTCCATCAAATTCATCCAAACTTTTTACCACATCTCAGTCTACAAGTCCTCTAGATGTCCACAAAGTTTGGCCAAATGATTCAAAGGATTCAGGGTCCTACGGGATCTAAATAGCAACTTACCTACGGCTGCGACGGTTTCCGTCAACTTCCGGGAGAATGGCTAGCCAGAGCTCCTCACTGAGTCAAATGACTTGATTCCACTTGGAAGTTGTCGGCAAGAGGATGAAGAAGGAGCTGGTGGTCGGCTCGGTGACTGGAAGTCACCGAGAGGGGCCGTCGATGGCGGCGAAGCTGGCAGCAGAACCCAATCGGGTGTAGAACAGCTCGTCAATGAAGAAGAATGAAGAAGAAGATGAAGATTGGCAAAAATGAAGGGGGTTTTGGTTGAGGGAGAGAGAGAGAGAGAGGGTGTATACACACATTCAAGAGTCAACAAGGTTGAATGGTAGGTTAAAAATGCTTCCATCAATGTCAACTCTTCATCCTTTGACACTTGTCCATATGTCAATCAAGGCTCATCCAAGGGCTGTTTTTTCTTCTCATTTTCGGCAGCCTTGGGGTGTTGTGAAAGACTAAAATGCTCTCATCCAATTATTAAGGCAAGGTTAAGACTTGAGGGATAAAATGGTAATTTTACCCTCGACATCCAGAACGTCATTTTTTTTATTTCAATTTTCTTCGATAAGGCGACAGTCAATCCAATTATAATGTTGGAATTCTTGATTCTCCATTTTCTAATTTCGAGACTCGTTTCTGAAATAATCCTTTATCCAATGTGATTCCAACCTATCCCAAACTGACAGGCAGCTTTTACAAATGTTACGCGTATCGACTCTGTGATTTATATCACACTTAGGGCTCGTCAATTCATGGCAACTTTGGTTGTCATATAATTGCGAGGGTCTATTATTAGTTCCGACGGTCTCGATCGTTATCGTTCGATTTAGGAGAATTTTGCAAATTATACATTGGTTAAGCGGCATCACCCGCGCTCCAATCATATAACGCTAGCAATGCATTCCTTAATCATTCTTAAATCGACCTTTTATGGCTCTAAATGTCCTCTCGACAATCCTTATGGTCAAAGTGTCATTTCTTATTTGAGTTCCCTAGGTCCACGTACCTTGTCTCGCGTTAGCCTTTCCCTTTTGGTCAATTAACTTGAGGTTGATCATATTCGAGTGAGATACGATTGAAATACATCGTTAGATACATTCTCATTAATGAGTCTCGACATGACAGGAAAATCAAAATGTCACAAATAGCATTTGAGGTCGTAAAAATATAGAAAGGTATTCTATAATTTTCTTTTAATTCCCTTGTCATTTTGACCTCATCAAAATTCGAAATTCAAGTTTAATTTTGTGTGTTTCTTTGTAACATATAGGGTTGAATTTCTCAAAAAAAAATACGTTTTGAGTCTTTTAATTTGTGACTTTTGGCATTTTAAGAGTCTTGACATTTAATCTAATTGTCTTGAATTGTAATTTAGCTCATTTTTTTTGCTTAAATTACTCAATTGCACGATTTGGGTAAAATTACACATTTTATTTCAATTTAGTCCTTGAAATTGATAAAATTGAAATTACTTTTAAATCAAGGATTTCCTTGGCAAATTGAAGTCATTACCAATGTTTTTCACCCTTCTGAATCGATTGATAGGGGTGCCTTGATTTGATTTGGCCACTAGGACTTTCAATTTGATCATTTGGATAATCGAATCCTAAACCAAAATTGGGGTTTTTGATTTATTCGTTATGAGATTTTGGGAAAAATGACATTTATAGGTAGAATTCATCTCCCTAATCCCAATTCTGTGATTTAATTTGACAAATTATAGAGAATTACAATTCAATTTGAAGAAATTAAATCAACCGGATCGAACCGGGTTCGACCTAGAGACTCGGTCGAATAGTGCCCTCTTCAACCTTGGATTCCCACGCGAATTTGATCGATTGCAGGTGGATTTTGATCCCAAAATTGGATGATCAGTTGGCTCCAATTCGTGAAATTGGTTGAGGCATTTTGAAGGCCACGACGTCTGCCGTCGATTGTAACTAGCGTGATAACCTGGATCCGTCGGAGTCGCGTCGATGAGGCTGTTATGTGTCATGGCCAGTTTCGCTCAAATGCAGGATGAAACTCAAATCAAATTCGCGCGAGCCATTGCCGAGATAATCTGGTTAATGCAAATTTGATCATCGAATGGCCTAAATGAATTGCCCAGATTATCCTCGGCGATGGCTGGTCATCGGTGACCATTTCGCACTTGACTGCACGTGCGAAGGTAACCGACTCATACTCCCCGCGCACAGCCAAAATTTCAAAAGGGGTATTTGATCAAAACTCATATTTTTTGGGAAGGGGATCGCTCATTCGGTTCTTGGAGAATAACATAATAGAGAGAGAGAGAGAGAGAGAGAGAGAGAGAGCTTGCTCTCCAACCTCTATTGTAAAGAGCTAGAACTCGAATCTGTACGGCGCTGGTCAACCCCTTTTTAGGCTAAACCCAAGCCAAGGATTATCACCGTGAGTTTGTCAGAGTACGTAGAAAGCGATCGCGATAGATGGTGCCGCTTGAAACCCCAAATAATGGTGAGATTCCTCTTCGAGCTCGAACTCGGCCTCTGATGGCAACTTGAGCTAGAGTCATTCATTTGCTACGATATTTGTTGCAATATGTTTGCCTCACATCACTGAGCATCTTTTCTCTTGATGGCATTTGATTTTCGTGTCTAAATCATTGAGTCAGCCTCCATATCTCTCAAACCTGTCGCGAGCTTGCTATAAATCAAACTGGAGCTCCCTAACACCCAAGTAAGTTCCCTTGAGCTCTTGTGATGCTTCCTGACTGATTTGTTAGGTTAAATCGCGTTAGAAACGATTAGGATGGATCATCACCGGAGGTTAGCTCCAGTCAAGTTAGATGAGTTAGTCAAATGTTGTTTTGCTTGTCTAAGCTGGTCACATATTGTAGAGTTCATCAAGCTGGGTTGAATGACGCAAATTTTCGGTCAACCGGACCTCTGTAACATAAGAAGACGCCTTCTGACGAGACGACCAGCGAAAAGATGTCAGCGCCGGTCATCTTCTCCGGCGTTCTTTGACCTCAGTCGATGCTGACGTGGCGTCACGTAACATGACATGTGGCGGACACTTCAACAGGGCTGTTGGAGGTCAACAGATTATGTTACATGATTGAGCAATTTAGATTTGGCCACATGGAGGCATCTAAATCGTTCGATCAATAAATAGAAATTTCGGATTTTTTTGTTAATAAAAATCAATTTTTCGAAATAAAAAAATAATAAGATCGCACGGTCGACAATTAGCAGAGCTGTTCAATCGTGGCTGTAGGTCTAGATAATCAGATTTGACGGTTGAGGTTTAGTCAGCTTTCGATCTAGCCCATAGACTTTTATCAACAGATCCAATGGTCATGGAATAGCCACGTGATTCAATAGGGACCGTAGGATTAGGCCGAGAAGAAGAAAATCAAAAGAAAAAAAAAAGGAGAAACGGCGTCGTTTATTACCTTTGGGTCGCGCGAGTTCGAATCTAGCCCAAGTGTCCGGTCCATGTGGATTCGGTCTGAACAATTTCTTTTTAATAAAAAAATATTTTCAAAATAAAAATATTCTAGAAAATTCTTTAAAAAAATATTAGAAAATCCTAGAAAATCTAAAAAAAAAATTAAAAATTTTTGTAGAAAATTCCAAAACACTCTAGAAATTTCTAAGAATTGACAAATAAGATAAACGGTCAATCCTATTTTTGAAATTTCTCATCTGTTATTTCGAAAATTGACGATAATGCCCATTAGAGGTAAAACCGCCCCTACTTTGAATCTGAGATAGTTCAAAAATGCCTATATAGGATAAGGCCAATTAGGTGGCGATTCATTCTATTAGGTTTACGAGTCTCGACTTTTCTCGAAATGACGATTTTACCCCTCAAAGGGTAAATCGTTTTTTTCCTATTTCAATAAGTCATGAAAATTGCCACAATTGGTTGATGGGTCAAGAGGGTGGCCAATCCTTCTGTCTAGGATTTTTACATCTCGCTCCTTTCTAAAAAATGACGATTTTACCCCGTAAAGAGTAAATCGCTTTCTAAAATTCTAGAAAATTCTGAAAATTACCAAAAAAAATAGGAAATTGATCAATTTGATGATCGATCCTATTTTTTACCTCTTTTGACTCTGGATTTCATCTGAAATGACAATTTTATCATTTTTGACAAATTGCCCCTAAATTCTTCTAAAATTACGATTTTTTCCCACATGGGCAAATCATGTCTAAATCACTCTTGAACTATGATTGACACTTTTTTAGGTTAATAGGGTCTTATTAGGGATGCCACGTTATATTCATGTGATTTATCCGCACCTCATTTTCACTAATCGTGAGTGTTAGGGTAGTCATTCCTATCTGCATGAACTCCTAGATTTAGGGCTCGTATCCCGCTTATCTACATGAAATCTTAGGGTTAAATGATTCAGTCAACTTAGGTACCGAAAAGGCATCAACTCTAATAGTTGGCGTAACTAAGTCCTCGATTTCACTTCTATAGTTCTTGCAGAATTGATGGAAGCTCCCAACTATTCTATAGGGTTTCCAATCGTACCCTCCACGAAATGATTGGTGGTGACTCCTTGGCATGTACACATATTACATGTCACTAGACCACACTGAAGATCGACCGCGTATACCTCCATTGTAACTTGGGTAATGGGCCTTGGAAAAGGTCTGCGTCCGATCAAATGGGACAACCCATTAACCTTTAACGATGCAAATAGGAAGAAAGGGTCACGACGGTGAAAAATGATATCAAAGCAAGAATCCCTTCAGTATGTTTGAATTGGATGAAACTTGTGGCCTTCTCAGTACTACGAGTACGGAGAGTGAATCACAGGAGCCAAAATAAAAATAAAAGGCTCGAACAATGTGTGGCTCTTGACTTGCTTCTGGGATGCCAATGGGGGCATAAGTGAAAATTAACTTCACACTAAAATGGGAAAAACGTTCTTGGACGATACTCGATGAATTTAAAGATGATTCCTCTACCATGTTTAAAGCAAGGAAAACCCTTTGTTGATTTAGCTAAAACACAACCTGAAAGAAAAAACCTAGGGTGACGACTCGAACGGCCTTTCAAATAGAAAGGGAGAAAATAGCCTAGGGTGACGACCCGAATGGCCTTCCAAACAAAAGGAAGAAATAGCCCATATATGCTGAACAAAAAAGGCAGTTGGCCACTAGCCACACTTGAAAACGTGCAGGTGACCAACCCGAAAGGCCTTCCAACTAAAATAGAGTGACATCGAAAAAGCTAGCTAATGTTGAGGAGAAAAAATTCTATTGGGCGAGTGTGTGCCTCTGACGGAGGAAAAGGCGCAAGGAAGCGACAGAACCCGCAATAAGGTCGTTGCGAAAATGAGTAGGGAGAATGACACGAGTCGGGAGTTTCGTGACCCTCAAACAAAAACAAGGGATCGAACGACGGGTGTCGCGAGGTCCTTCTACACTTGAAAACCTTGAAGTGATGCTTGTTGATGCTAAAACATAATTTATGAGAGATGTAGAGAGAAAGTGAGCAACTGGGTAAGGGAGTAATGTCAGATTGATTTGTACTAGGAGTTCTAGGACTAGATAGCATACATTCCTTAGGAGCTCTAAAGGCGAGTTTGGCTTCCCGTGTACAAACTGATCTGTAGCTGATGTCGCTCTCCTGATGAGGCCAAGGAAGACCGAAACCAGTCTTAGTGTCAAAGGTAGTATGTCATCGCTCGATACAAAGGACGTCCGAGTTAAGCTAGGCGTGGTATGACTCGATTCCGTAAAGATATTCATTTGAGTGTTCCACGGGACAACTAAAGAAAAGGGTTGCCCTGGCCTTATATGGCAAGCCAGTCGTCCCATGGCCAAGGAATATGTCAACCCGTGACACATGAGTGCTTGACACTGCCTATGCTGACTAACATAGACAAAATCTTAATAGTATTTAATATATTTTTTAGATTATCTTCTTTTTCTTTTTCTTTTCCTTTTCTTTTATCCCTCCCTCACCCAGCCTCAACCTCCATTGGCCCCAAGAAAAGGCTCATCTAGGTAGGTGAGGGTCGACTGAGGCATCACTCTCCTGAGGCGACAAGGATTACCCTCCTTCGGTCTGGTATGGACGGCTCTCACCTGAGGCCGAGTAAGAAGGGAAAAAAGAAAATAAAAAAGGAATTGGAAAATTACAAAATATAAAAGAATAAAATACAAAAATAAATAAATGTATTTAAAAATACTAAAATATTATTAAAAAAATTTGCTCATATAAGCGTTGGTGGTGTCAGAAATCTGTGTTAGCGAATTTTGGCCAATAAGACTACATTAGCAAAAAATGAAAAAATGTAAGACTAAATTAGTAAAAAATGCAAAGGTTCCAAACATTTTTGAAAAGTTTCCTGTCAACAGACGCAGGTTGTTCCTTTTCCCTAAAATTTTTTTATTCACCATAAATGCAGGAAAAAGTACACTTTTAGTGCCAAAAGTTGTGTACAGAGATTATTTTGGTGCCAAAAGTTTCAAACGGATCATATTAGTGTCAAATCGAAGATAAAAGGATCACTTTAGTGCCAAAAGTTTCAAACGGATCACTTTAGTACCAATTGTTTTTTACAAATAACCACTTAAGTGCCAACTTCTTTTAGAAATGCTCACTTTAGTGTCAACTCTGATGTTTCACGTCAGCTTAAATAATAATAAAATGACACATGTAGGATTTTCGACAAGCCACGTCAGCTTAAATTGAAGTTAGCTCTAAAATGGTTATTTTTAAAAGAAGTTAGTACCTAAGTGATCGTTTTTAAAAAAAGTTGGCACTAAAGTGATATGTTTAAAATTTTTGGCACAAAAGTGATCTCCATACATAATATTTGGCACAAAAAAGTGTACTTTTGCCCATAAATGTATATAGGCCATTGCCTTGGATGATAAAGATTGTCGGGATATGTTCACTAGAAATTCTAAAACTTGTCATGAAAGGGTAATGAGTTATAAAACTTACAAAAAGGGCAATTGAGTTCTAAAACTTATCAAATTGATGTAATCGAACCCTTTCATTAGCTTCGTCCAATTTGAATAACGAAAATATGTTCTCTCTTCTATATGGCAATGATAGTTAAAACGACATCATTTTGGTCGAAATCTAATTTTTAATATAATGTTTATTTAAATGAATTTTAAGAAATAAGCTAAGAAAATACCCACCAGCAATGAAGGCTTTGAAGCCCTCGCCTTACCACCACTAGGCAGTGTCGGCAATGGTGGGAAAGTGATCACCGAAAGCCGCGACCCTTGGTCATCGCGTAGTTCTCGCCAAGGGCCATTATTGGAGGCTTACCCCTGCTACTAGTATGTGGCGATCAAGAGGGAAAAAGGTGTCAAGTTTAGGCCTTCGATTAAAGATTAGCCACAATCACGAAAAACGTGATTTTTTTTCTCGAGACTTGCCTCCGTTTCTTGAACAGAAAGAGAAAGAGGTTCTTCTCAGGTCGAATTAGAGCCAAGTTAATGAGGAACTTTGATTCTTGGCCTCGAGATCCAATCACTTCCCCACCATCATCGACCTTCCCTAGTGGTGTTGAGGCAGTAGCGAGGATGGCGCGCAACCCTTGTTGTTGGTTTTGTGAGTTTTTTCATTTAATTTAAATTAAAATTATATTTGAACTACAATGATGACCTTTTAGCTACATCATCGCCACATATGAGAGAGAAAATATTTAAAAAAATCAAGTCAGCATTTTTGATTAGTCAAATGGTAGCATTATTTTCAATCTCGATTCGATTAAGACAATCCTTTTTACTAGTTAACGTACTAAAATACCCTCATTTTTCTTCAATTAAATGTTTCTTTTTTATCAAGTTAATCCACAAACTACCTTTATTTTTAGTTTTTTTTTTTGTAAAAGTAAGGATTATATTGACTTTTAACCTAGGCGCAACTTTACATCAAAAACAAAACCGGACACTACAAAAGTTCCACTTGTGATGACACAATGAGTGTCACTACAAGTACAAGAGTGTCACGGGTCTAAAAGAGAGCAAAGGCTCGCGAAAAGGGAGCAAAAGAGAGGCCAAACAAAACAGCCAAAGAAAAGGAACAAAGCTGCTGGTACAACCCTCAAGCTAAGCAAAAATAGACGGATCCCAGCATGCTTGCAACCTCCTATTTCGAGTATCTTTAACATGTTTAAACGTGAGCGCCTTGTCTTTGACTACCTGTCCATGTCGTTCATGTCTGAATGACAGCTTCAGGATCCAACGGCTAATTCCTTTATGTGCGGAAAGAATCGTACCCACGGAGCGATGCCAACTCCAATCCCGAAATAAATACAACAATCGATGACTTAGGACAGGTACATCAAAATCTCATCTATTAATTCACAATCCATGAATAATAAAAATAAGTAACTCCTTATCCTGTAACTCTCTTAAGTATAGCTGGCCAACTATCCCTTCATATGTCAATCCTCGGCAAGTTCGCGCCTCCTCTGTCTGGAACCTGAAAAATTAAGCCCCATTGGGGTGAAATATAAATCTCAGTAAGGTGGGTCCTAACCCTAGGTTAGGCTGACCGTTAACTCAGGCAGTCATATATCCGAAACTCCAAACTCATGAACATACGGGTGCATTAAGCACAATCCATAAAACCACAAAATGCAGACGACATGCATGCATTAATGACCTTACGTCCTACTCAGATGATCATATCTACTCGACCTGCTACTTCATCACATCCACTAATCCTCATCTGCCTCAATCTCTAGCTCGCGATTAGATCGCATCAGGCTCAATCCGCGTAAACGCATCAAACCGTCATCGACAACCCGCGTAAACGCATTAGGTTTCGATAAATCTCCAGGAAAAGCTTATTAACTCGTACTCCGTCCCACGATTAGATCGCATCAGGATTATAGCTATCTCGACCCCGCGACCCCGTTGCATCAGAGCGTCATTCAACCATAACTTCACCCCGCAATCTTATCGCATTAGGGTTTACATTTCCTGCCCTACGTCTTATAGGCTTCAAGGCCTCTTCATCCTGCGAATAAATCGCATCAGGACCGTGGCTATCTCAACCCCGCAATCACATCGCACCAGGACGCTACATCACATCAACCTCACCCCACGAACTCGTCGCATCAGGGTATATATATCCTGCCCCGCGTCTTATACGCTTCAAGGCCTCTTCGTCCTGCGATTAAATCGCATCATGACCATGGCTATCTCAACCTCGCGATCACATCGCATCAGGGCACCATATCACCTCAACTTCACCCCGCGATCACATCACATCAGGGTATATATTTCCTGCCTTGCGTCTCATACGCCTCAGGGCTCGCCATGTCACCACCCCGCCATGTTATATTCATGCCGCAACCACATCTCGTACCATGATTTCCCATTCAATTGCACACTCAATGGCAAGTGCAAGTCCGAATGAAATTTGAAAACCCCGTGGCATGCCACGCAGATCAATAATATCTAAACATGGCAAACAACTCAAGCATACACAATATCACTCACAATCATCCTATATCATCTTAGTATATCACCAAGCTGCCCACTTGAATAAATTCTCATAAATTGATCAAATCACGCCTCGACTCACCCAATCGAGTCAATCATCTTGACATAGGATTAGGAATCCCCTTACCTTGATTTCAACATCATAATTTACTCCTCTTGAGCCTTCAAAATTCTGACCATCAATGTCCAATACCGAACTCAATGCGCAACCTAATAAAACTAACCAATTACGTCAACTTCCAATCCAATTCAACCATCCATGAACCCCAAGTCTCCATAGCATTATCCTCATAATTTTGACACATATTAATCATCAATTTGAGAATTATAATCCAACAATCACAGCCTCCATAGAACTAGTCTTGCACAGAACCGAACCGGTTCATTTTAGTTCTATGCAAACCGCACACTTCCAGCCTTTAGTCTACTCCTAAATCCTTCATTTAATCATCAATCTATCTCTTAACATGTCTATTTAAGGATTTGGGAGGCTTACCGGAGATTTGGAGTCAATTGGTCGCCGGAAACTCAACGAACGTCGTCGGTTCTTCCCGAGTCAGAATCCAGCAGTTTCTGGGTAACATTCACAAGGCTGGTTCGTGGTCAAAACTTAATCAAATCAAGCTCCAATTTTACCATAGAACCATCTACATGTCTACTAAGCCTTTACAAAATTTGAGCTCGAAACTCCAACATTTCAGCCATCAAACAGGTCAGAAATCGAACCTAACTCAGATTGAGTCAATTTCCGTCGACTTTCGGAAGAATCCTTGCTCCGGACTCCTTGGTGCTCTAAATAACCCGATTCCACTTCGAGGAGGTCGACAAGATATGAATATTTGTTGGTGTGGCCGGCTGGCATCCAGAAAATGGTTGGAGATGGCCGTCGTGGCCGGCGAACAGTGACCCCAAAACTTATCGCCGGTATAGAAAAGAAGTAGGAAGAAGATGAAGGTGTTCTCTCTCTCTCTTGGTGGTGGCTGAAAATTGTAGAGAGAGAGAGAGAGAGAATGGGCTATATTCAAAGCTTGGTCAAAAAGAAAGAATGGTAGTTGGGTAAAAGGTGATATGACTCCTCTATGATTGATCTTGTGACACTTGTCCTAGTGTCAATCAAACTTGATCCAATGGCCCTCATTCCTTCTCATTTTCGGCAGCTCTTGGGAGGGTTTATTGTCCATTTTTCCCTTCTTCAATTGCAAGGGCAAAGTTCTAAGCTTGAGGGGCAAAACAATCATTTTACCCCCGACATTCAGAACGTCGTTTTTCTCATTCCAGAAATCTTCGATAGGGCGACGGCCAATCTGAATAACGTCGGAATTTTTGATTTTCCATTTGAAATCTTTTAAGGCTCGTTTCTAATAGTTTTCTCTATCAGACGTGGCTCCAGCCTATTCCGAATCAACAGGCGACTTTTGCAAACATTACGCGTATCAACCCTGTGATTAATATCACGTTTAGGGCTCGTTAATTCGTGGCGGCTTTGGTTGTCATGTAATTGTGAGGGTCTATCGCTAGTTCCCTCGATAATTCTTATGGCCAAAGCGTCATTTCATATCCGAGTTCCCCAGGTCCACATACCTCGTCTCGTGTTAGCATTTTCCCTTTGGTCAGTCTACTCGAATTGATCAGATTCAAGCGAAATACGATTGAAATACATCTCTAGATACACATTTCTCATTACTGAGCCTGAAATAGACTGGAAATCAAAATATCACAACCTAGTTGTGAAATAGAATGCGGTTCCTCTCTCTCCATATGATGGGACAGAGGGTACCGAAGGAGAACCGAGCTAGCTAATGGTAGAAGCTCCAACCACTGGTTTGTTGGATGGCCCAATGAAGATTGTCATCCCAGCACTGATTAGACCATGCAAAATTACACTTAGCAACCCAGAATGATGCCAAAGACCTAGTGTGATGGCATCCAAAATACAAATGATTGGCACTATCCAGTCTGGATTGATAAAAGGCACAGGCAACTTCCGAAATACGATTATATGTGAGGAGAAGTACCTATGCCGGGAGCCGCTTTAACATGATAAGTCAAAGGTGGAACAAGTGTCTTTGGGCCATAGCCCGATTCCAAACGAACAAATGCCAAGGCACCACCTATCTTCATGGACAAATGGAGTTCCATGCTGAGGCAATTGAGAAATCACCCGAGGAGTGGCCAAGCCATTGAAAACGATCAGAGCACATGTGGTCAAGGGCCGAGAGTTGTTCAGGCCAGAATTCAATAGTGCCACAGACAGTAGATGGAGGTCCCGAGGTTGAGAAGAAGTCAGACATTGTGGCCTTCCGTGAGATACCGAATCTATAAATCATTTTATTTGAGAAGAATTTGTCTAGCGGCCCCTGTAGATGCCAGGGATCAAACCAAAATGAAATCATATCACCGTTACCCAGCCGCCATCTAGAAAGATGCAAGAATTCCAACCCGAGGTCAAGAATTTTCTTCTAAGCTCACGAGCAAAAGGTCGGCCTTTGGGCATTCCAAAAATTTGTATTCTTCAGAAAAGTGGTGTGGATCCATTTACACCAAAAAGATTCTTTATCGATGAATAGGATCCATATGTGTTTAGCCATGGCCGCTCTATTGCAATCGCTAAGTCTGCGTATGCCAAGACCACCTTCCTCCTTAAGGAGGCATAAATCATCCCATGAAACCTTAGCATCTCCTAAACCAAGACCCGGCCCTTTTCAAAGAAATTGCCTAAGTATTTGCTCAATCCAAGCAAGCACCAACTTTGGCAAAATAAAAACATTTGCCCAATAAACATGTATAGCATGGAGCACTAACCATATGAGCTGAAGCTGACCAGCAAAGGATAGGAATCAATGGATCCATGACTGTGCCATGGATGTGATGGAGTTCACCAAGGCTGTACAATGTTCTTTGCCTTCAAGCAATAACGGGATGCTGAGGTAACGAAATGGGAGGGACCCAACCTGAAAACCAAGTATCCCTCGAATAAAAGCCCGAGTCCCCTCCGAGCCACCCGAGAAGTAGACTTCACTTTTGTTCGAGTTTGGTGTTAATTCTGACCAACCCGAGAATCTGTCAAGTCCATCCTTGAGAATGCGAATGGATGTCTCATGTGCCTCAGCGAAAAGGAGCACATCATTAGCAAAAAAATAAGTGAGAGACCTGGGATGGTTTACATCTCCATAAGTGCTTAAATCTCGACTACCTTGCCTGTATAGTCAAAAAACCAATGAATATCTACATAACAAGACTGAAGAGATAAGGCGAGATCGGATCTCCCTGCCTTATGCCTCTACCACTTGAGAAAAAGCCGTGAAGCCCCCCATTGATGGAGATCGAGAATTTAGGGGTCCTAACACAAGTCATTATCAGTTTTAAGAAGGAAGGAGGAAACCTGAAAACTGCCAAGACTGTTTCCAAGAAATCCCAGTCAACTGTATCATACACCTTACAAAAATTAACTTTGATTGCACATTTGGGGAGTAACACTCATGATGAAAATCAGCAAAAAGTTTTTGGGCGAGCAAGATGTTATCACTGATACAACATCCCTTGACAAAAGCACTATGAGGAGCACTACTGAGAGAAAGCAAGACATTTGCCAATCTATTGGCCAAAATCTTCGTGATACACTTGTATATGGTGTTGCAACATGCAACAGGCCTATAATTACTCATTGAGAAGGCATTAGGCACTTTAGGTACCAAACATAAAATGGTAGTGTTGAGCTCTCGTAGCAACTTCCCATGCTCAAAGAAGTCTTTAATAGCCAGAAGAACCGAGGGCCTAATGATCTCCCAGGTGTGTTTGAAGAATTCCACATTAAAGCCATCCGGACTCGGCGCCTTACCAAGGGCTAGGGAGAATAAAGTGAGCCTAATTTTCAAGTCAGAGACAGGTCGAGATAGGAATCGTACCTGGTCATCATCGAGGGTGTTCCCAATAACAGCACGCAAGTCATCAACCATAGGTCGATTGGAGATAGCAGTCGGGGCTAGCAATCCTTCGAAGTGAGAAACAATAAGTCGCTGGACCATAGACGGTTCAATGATCAGGACACCCGCATCATTAATAGTCAAGAGAATTCTATTTTAAAGATGTCTCTGGTTGACCAAATGATGAAAATATTTAGTGTTGAGGTCTCCTTCCTTAAGCCATTGGACTCTCGATTTCTGCTTATAGAATTCCTCTTCTTAAAGACGAAGTTATGAGAAGGCCCTTAGCCGATCCTTCTCCTGAACCGCGAGCTCCTGGTTGTGAGGCTCCGACACCCTAGCATCTTGGACAAGGGAAAGAGCATTACTTGCCTCAGCCGTCCGTGTGGAAATATCCGAGTAGGCATCCTTGTTCAGTTGCTTTAACCGGTTCTTTAGAAGCTTAAGTTTCTGACTGAGTATGTACACAGGGATGCCGCTTACTAGGAGTCCCATACCGTAGCCACCAAAGTCATAAAAGAAGGATGAGACATCCAGAAGTTGAAGAATTTAAATGGTCTCCTGCTAATCATGGGATTCAGTACCTGAATGATAATGATCAAATATCCTAGGTGGAAGGAATGAGGCCTCAGAGAAAGAGAAATCATGGCACCATTGAGCATTGACAAAAGCTCTGTCAATTTTTCTTTGCTTCCGATTTTCCTCCGATGAAGTACACCATGTAAATCTGCGCCCCGCATACCGAAGGTCCTCTAAACTAGTCTAATTCATACGTTCACCCAATTCATTAAAAGAAGGCAGCCAAGTACCTGGACTACCAACTTTATTCGACGGGTCTCTAATTGCATTGAAGTCCCCAGCTACGAGCCAAGGAGAAGAGGCAACAGCCAAGCAAGTGTGAATAAGATTAGCCCAAAGCGGATGTCCGGTCACAAGGTATGATCAGCATAGATAACAATCAAGAAAAAGACTTGTTACAATCCAAAAGTCGAAGGTGTCCATGGATGGCATGTACCAACAAAGAAGTGACAGCAAAATCCACAAGTTGGGGGTTCCACCCAACCCATGTCCTTCCTCTAGGGGAATGCACATAGTTCTCGACCCGCTTCCAATTAGAAACCAAGTTCACAGCTATAGCATCAAAGACAGATTTAGACATTTTAGTCTCCATAATGCCAATACAAGAAAGGTTGTTGGCGCGGATCAAGTTGCAGATTTCTGTTTGTTTCAAAGGGTCCACGAGTCCCTTAATATTCCAAACTTCTATATACATATTTACAAGTAGGAGAGTAGAGTCTCCTTCGGTTGTTGCTGCCCCAAGGTGGATTCTTTTTCTTAGCAAGCGGCTTGGCCACTTTTGGGATCTCCAGGCTGCTATCTAAGCTGAACTTCTATGAGGAATCCGCCATAGGGAGCTGTTCACTTGCAAGGTGCTCAGCAGAGGTCTCAGCCACAGAGAAGTCCTCATCTATGTCCTTGGTTTTGGGAGGGATGTAAGGTGGTTCATCTTCATTCTTGCTGCCAATTTCACTAGATTCCCCTTTTGTGTCCCTATCTGAACTAGAGGATACAATAGAAGCATTTCGAGGGGCGTGTGATGAAGTTCGGTTGGACAAAATCGAACCAGACATTCACAGGCCTAGCATCCAAAGGTTAACTACCAACTTGAGCTTGCACGACAGCCTTTTGAGAAGCATGTCGCCCCTTTTAAGGTTTGACCTTCTTCCACTCTTCTGTTGTATAGGGGAAAGACATGATTTGCCTGAGAATCGGCCCGTGAACTTACGCCAAAATCAATCAGAGGCACCAAAACGGGGGCTGGGGGAGTTATTTCCTTAGGGACAGAGGAAGGAACCATATCGAAGTCTAAAGGAAGGCCTTTAGGAAAGGGAGACACCACCATGGAAAGAGGACACTTGTGTCCGAAGATGCCACATTTATCACAAGATTGTGATTTCCATTCATAAAAGACTTTAATAGTGTGTAGATTACCATTCAATAACACTTCCACCAAGCTATCATAGTGTTGTGCAGCCCTGATTTCAACATAAACTCGAACATACGAAATCATATTCATGTTTTC
This sequence comes from Rhodomyrtus tomentosa, assembly GCA_028455895.1. Taxonomy (NCBI): domain Eukaryota; kingdom Viridiplantae; phylum Streptophyta; class Magnoliopsida; order Myrtales; family Myrtaceae; genus Rhodomyrtus; species Rhodomyrtus tomentosa. The sequence continues at coordinate 36,177,850 of JAPCWY010000003.1, read as the reverse complement.
CGTTCTCTTATCAGCATAAATAGGCTTACCGATCAAACTGGCGATTACACTAATCCCAAGTGCATATCATAAGGCTAACGGCACATTCTTCAATCGAATCCAAAACAGCAAGGTTTCGTGAATATCCTTCTTTAGCTCCAAAAAGGGTGTCATTGTTGATGGAAAAAGGGGTGCACAAGCCATCATGAATGGGCCACCATCAAGTATCTTGCGTCAGAACTCCACATTTGGCACATGAAAAAAGAAGAAACCATACTCACTGGCTAACACCCCCTACAGATGAGCTCTCCAAAAGTCCTTGGCAACCGATTCAACAAGTAGGCGGTGGAGTTTTCTACCAACCAAGTAACCCACCAAATACTCTTTCAACTTAGAATTCGTGGCCTCAAGGATTTCATCCGAGATGTTTGCAACAAGTTTATTCTTGAATTCAATAGGTGGTATATAGTTAAAAGCATCACTTGAGTCAGGCCTTGGCTACAGCAACCCATGAACGCTGTAGAGAAGGGCCAGCATCATTTGGGACTTGGTTTCCAAGTTGAGATTGCTCTACTCCGACTCCGGCCACGGCTATTAGGGCGAGATTTTTTCCGACCAGGGGCTTGAGCAGTAAATGTCTCAGCACCACTCATCGCAGGGACCTTTCCCTTTTTCTACAGCAGTAGTGTTCTCACGAACAGGGACTTCGAGTTAAGCAACACTCGACTCAGCACCAACAACACCCATTTGAGTCGCTGCAGGTGGGATTGAGGTGGCAGGACCCCTTTGAGGAACTCCCACCGAAGCAGGAATATACCATGGAGCCTTAGCTCCCTTAGCACCCGATTTAGCAAATGAACGAACCATTTCACAACAAATGCGGGTCTACCATTTGCACCGCAAGAAATCGCTCTTTCAGAAATTCCAACCGCGAGGAGCAAGAGTATGGTCAGGCGACCTTGGACATTGAGAGTCAGGCTGAACAGACAATCGAAGAGGGCAGAATGACAAGTACACCAGTAGTTTGTAGTACCAGAAAAATAGGTCTGGTAGATCTATCCTACGGCCATCACCATAGCTTCGTTTGGGAATCTGAACGGTGAAGAGGCAGCAAATGGTGAGGTAGCCTTGGATTTCAAAAATCAGCCCTATCGGACGGTTCAATTGACCGAAGAAGCAAACCCTAGCAGTTGGGAGTGGAACAGTCACCAGGGGCTGAGAGGGAGACGCCCGTGTGGTATTCGCGCACGCGAAATCAAGGCTAGCACAAATGGCAAAAGTGTACCTTTATTTTTAGTTTTTTTTTTTTGGTAAGGAAACCTTTATTTTTAGTTGATCTTGATAAAAAGTAAAAAGTAAAATTGATCACAAAATGAAAATAATTTTGTTAAAAAGATAATAAAATGTCGAAATTATTTTTATTTAGAATGTTTTAACAAATGATAAACACATAAAGTAAAAAACATAAAATTTTGTGTCGTTCAAATTTTGATATAAATAAAAGAATCAATATTGATTGTAAATTCACTCTCATAGCAAGTGGATAAACTTATGTGAGTCTGAAAGTACAGAATGTACAAACAAATTTTCAACCTCATATTGAAATTTATATTAAAATGTGAAAAGCTGAAAAAAAAAGCATAAATAAGCAATTTGTAACTTTAAAAACCTTCAAGTTTATTTGAAAACAAACCACAAGATCAAAATTTGGATTTTAAATTTCGACTTTGAAATTTAAAATAAGTTTCCCTCAAACTATTTTACAAAAAATAGACAACTAATTTTGTGTTCATAAGTTGTTATAATTATTGAAGTGTGGAGATGCTTAGGGGATGTAGCAATAAGTTGGTTGACTAGTCTTTTTAACAAGATTCTCTCTACTAATAAGATGCCTGATGTGACATTTTGATTTCTAGTCAATTTCAGACTCATTAATGAGAAGTGAATCTAGAGATGTATTTCAGTCATATACCGCTCGAATCTAATCAATTCGAGTAGGCTGACCAAAAGGGAAAGGTTAACGCAAGACGAGGTACGTGGACCTAGGTAACTCGGATAGGAAATGGCTCTTTGACCATAAGGATTATCGAGGAAATGTTTAGAACCACAAAGAGGCCTATCTAAGAACGATTAACGAATGCCTTGCGAGTGTCATACGATTGGAGCGCGGGTGACGCAGCTTAACTAACGTGTGATTTGTAAAATTTTCCTAAATCGGACAGTGACAATCGAGACCTTAGGGACTAGTGATAGACCCTCACAATTACATGATAACCAAATTCACCACGAATTGACGAGCCCTAAATGTGATATGAATCACGGGATCGATACGTGTAATGTCTACAAAAGCCGCTCGTCGGTTTGGGATAGGCTAGAACCATGTCTGATAGAGAAAACCATCAGAAATGAGTCTTGAAAATTAAAAATAAAAAATCAAGAACTCCAGCGTTATATTCGGATTGGTCATCACCCTATCGAAGATTATTGGAACGAAAAAAATGACGTTCTGGACATCGAGGGTGAAATTACCATTTTGCCCCTTAAGCTTAAGCCTTGCCCATGCAAATAAAGAAGGGCATTTTAGCCTTTACCCTTCCCCGTAGCTGCCGAAAAAGTAGATGAATGGTAGTCATTGGATCAAACATGATTGACATTGAGGACAAGTATCAAGAGATGGACAAAAGAGTAGTCAAATCTACTATATACCACCTACCATTCAACCATTGACTTGTGACATGTATATAAGCATTTTCCTCTCTCTCTCCTCTCACATGACAGGCCACAGAACCCCCAAGAACTATCGAACACTCCTTCTTCTTCTTCTTCATTCTGCTCGCCGTCGATCAGTTTCTAGAGCTGCTGTTCGGCCGTTCCGACACCCTCCTCTGGCCACCACCTGGACTCCGGCCGACCATACCAACCTAGCCCCACGTCTTGTCGACCTCCTCGAACTAGAAGCGAGCCGTTTGGACCACCGAGGAGCTCCGGCCAAGCTTTTTCCCGGAAGCCGAAGAAATCTGACTCAATTTGAGGTAGGTTCTGTTTCTGACCCCTTAGGAGGCTGAAATGTTAGAATCTTGAGGTCAAATTTTATGGAGATCTAGAAAACATGTATATATATCTGTGGTAAAAAGTTGAGAATGATTTGATGAAGTTTTGATCTCTAATCGATCTTGTAAACCTTGGACAGAAAACTGCCGGTTACTGACCTTGGAGGATCCGGTGACTTTTGACTGAATTTCGATGACGACTCGACTCCAAACTCACGATCAAACCGTTATATAGACATGTTAAGAGGTAGGATAGTGCTTAAATGATGGATTGGGAGTAGATTTAGGACCAATTATGCCCGATTTCCACAGAACCGAGAAGGACTGGTTCTGTTCCAGGCCAACCGAATCTGTGGGGGGTTAATGATGGTTGGTTTTGAGCCTCAAATTGATAATTAAGGCATGCTAAGATGATGAGGATTAGATTATGGAGGTTTATGGTTCATGGATGGAGGAATTGGACATAGAAATTGACGGATTGATTGGATTTTATTAGGTTGCGCGGTGAGTTCGACCTTGGACCATTGGGGGCCGAAACTTTGAGGGCTCAAGAAGAGAAATTATGTTATCAAATTCAAGGTAAGGGAATCATAAACTTAGGATAGGAAGATTGGACTCGATTGGGTGAGTCGAGCGGTGAATTGGTGGATTGATGGGAAATTCGATGGTGAATGCTCTTGGTGTACCCTCAGTTGTTATAAGGGATTAGGGTGTGTAAATGCTTGTGCTTGAATTATTTGTCGTGTGTGTGTCACTTGATTGCCTTGCATGCCATGAGCCTTTGAATTGTGCTTGAATTGCACATGTCGTCATGTATGAAAAACGAATTAAAAATCATGGCATGAGCATGACATGGAGAGGCCCTAATGCGTATGAGACGTGGGGTGAGGTGGTTGGTACCTTGAGGCGCAGGGTAGAAGTTGTTTGGCGCATTGATGTGATCTAATCGCGGGGTTGAGATGGCCATGGTCCTGATGCGATCTAATTGTGGGATGAAGATATGAGGTGTTGATAATGGCCTGGAGAATCATTGAAACCTGATGCATTTACGCGGGTTGTCAATGACAGTCTGATGCGTTTACGCAGACCGAGCCTGATGCGATCTAATCACGGGCATGAGAATGAGGCCAGCGGGAAATGGTGGATGTGGTGATGTGGCAGAGCGATTGTGCATATCATCTGAGTGTGTCATGATGCCATATTTGCATCTATGCCACCTATGTGTTGTTGTCTACACTTACATTCGCTTGATATGCCTGTGAGTTTGAATAATTGGGATTGCGACTGCCTGAGTGGACGATCGGCCTGACCTAGGGTTAGGATTCTTTTACTGAGATGTATATCTCACCCATTTTGGGGACCCTTCTTTTACAGATTCTAGGCCTTGACTATGTGACCCATTAGCTTTGGAGACACTAAGGAGATGACCGCGTATTTTGATGAGTTCCCTGACGGTCAGGGGACTATATACGTGAGAAAGTGTACAGTGGTATGGGTTGACAAGGGTAGTACAAACTGGAAGCCTCATAAGTATAAGGCGTGGTTTAAGAAAGTTGGGGACAAGTCTACTAAGCCCCTGAAGCCCCATGAGGTGCCCTAGGGAGTGATCCCTGATTGGTGCCACCCCGGTAGGGACCAGGATCAGGAAAAGAGATCGGTAGTCGGTTCTAGGAACGGGCCGAAGAGAACCCCAACGCTGGATTTTATGTGGAGGAGGACGAGGTCATTATCTTGGAGGCGATCGAGGAGGATCTTGCAGAGCTGTCCCACGAGGAGACCATGGAGGATACCATTGAGGTTCCATCAGAGACATTCTCCGAGTATGAGCCGACGGAGGATGTTGAGGACACCGAGGATTCTAGTAGCTCATCTTAGGATTCCAGTTCGTTGGCTTGAGCTTTTGGAGGCGAACCGACCCTATTTCTTTTGGATGTTGTGAGGGACTCTTTTGCATACTATCACGTTACCCAGTTTGTTAGCGGATTTTAGTAGCTCTTTATCTGTATGAATAGATAGTTATTATGTATGACAGTACTGATGCTATCCAGGTCCCACTTAACTTATATTTTGTACGAAAGAGTTGTTTACTTATCGTTTCTACGTGCTTGTACATTACACCTCTTTCGTCTTATTTGTGGATCTTAGGATCACGAGAGATTATGTGGTTTGCTTGTAGAGAGTCGCGTGCTCATGTCCGGGGCGCGGAGCGTGACACCTGATGAATGGAGGAAGAGAATACTTGTGCCTATATATAAGAATAAGGGAGATATCCAAAATTATTCTAACTATAGAGGCATCAAGCTTATGAGCCATACAATGAAGTTATGGGAGAGAGTCATTGAGCATCATTAAGAATAGAGACCAAGGTTTTTGTTAATCAATTTGGATTTATGCTAGAAAGATCTACCATGGAGGCTATTTTCTTGATTCGACAATTGATAGAGAGAAATCGAGAAAGAAAGAAGGACCTCCATATGGTGTTTATTGATCTCGAGAAAGCGTATGATAGGGTTCCAAGAAAGGTCTTGTGGTGGATTCTTGAGAAGAAAAAAGTACCTTCAAAGTATATAAAGCAATCAAGGACATGTATGACAATGCTACTACATATGTGAAGGCATGTAATGGCACATCAAGTTATTTTCCAATCACAGTAGGCTTACACCAAGGTTCTGTTTTGAGCCCTTACCTTTTTACCCTGGTTATAGATGAGCTAACAAAAGATATTCAAGATGAGGTACCGTGGTGTATGCTATTTGCAGATGATATTGTGCTGATTAATGAGACCAGGGCTGGGGTTAACGCTAAGTTAGAAATATGGAGAAGCACGTTAGAGTCTAAAGGATTTACGCTAAGTCGAAGCAAGACGGAATCACGGTAGGAAGAAGGGATCAAGGAGCCGTAAATATGCTCGGACAAGAGGTACCCAAGAAAGATACATTTAGATATCTGGGATCAATATTGCAAAAGGAGGGAGAGATTGATGAGGATGTAAACTATAGAATTAGAGCAGGCTGGATAAAATGGTGTAGTGCATCAGGATTTTTGTGTGAACGCAAAATTCCTCTTAGGTTAAAAGGAAAATGTTATAGAACAGCAGTCAGACCTGCCATGTTATACGAAATTGAATGTTGGCCAGCACAAAAGAAACATGAGCATAAAATGAGAGTAGCGAAAATGAGGATATTAAAGTAGATGTGTAGTTATACAATGATGGATAAGATAAAAAATGAAGAGATTCAACAAAAAGTTAGAGTAGAACCAGTGACGAAAAAAATGAGAGAGCATAAATTGAGATGGTTTGGACATATCCTCTGAAGGCCCTTAGATGCACCGGTACGAACAGAAGTTTTCTATCGAGAGCATAACACAAAAAAAGCAAGAGTTCGGTCAAAACTTACTTGGGGGAAAGCAGTAAAGCAAGATTTAATAGAATGAGAAATAATAGGCGTACGGTTTGTTTTAGGACGGAATGGAGGAAGGCTATTAATGTTGTGGAGGAATAGTGTCGATAGATATATATATATACACATTTATCTCTTTTCGCTCGCTTGATTCTACCTTTATTTTTATGATTCTTTAGAGTTCATCGACCGTCGACCCAACTAATTTAGGATAAAGGTGTTGTTGATGTTGATGTTGATGTATGATGAAGCTGTTATAACTAAACAATTTTAACATTCTTTATAGCTTTTCTAATTAAAAGTATGAGATCATAAATTGTGACATTCTGAATTCCGACCCTCTCGAGACTATTGAATGGAAGGATATCGATCGGTGTAATTCAGTTGTAACTCACTCAAAGTTGGCCACTCCCGAGTTAACTGACCAAAAGGGAAAGACTAACGCGAAATTGGATACGTAGACCTAGGGAATTTGAATGAGAAATGGCACTTCAACCATAAGGATTGCCGAGGGAATATCTTGGGCCAGTAGAGATCGATCATGGAATGTCTTGCTAGCGTTATACGTTGGAACGCGGGTGATTCTGCTTAACCAATATGTAATTTGCAAGAATTTCCTAAATTAGATTTTGATTATCGGGATCAAAGGAACGAATGATAAATCCTCGCAATTACATGACAATCAAAGTCGACACAGCTTAAGAAAAATCCCAAGATCGATACGCGTAGCGCCTGCGAGAGTCGCCCGTCAGTTTGAGATAAAATTGAATTATAATCAACAAAAGTTCAACATGAAATTGAACCTCGAGATTTGGGTATTGGACATTGAGGAATTCAAACGTTTGATTTGAAATGGATATCGCCTCATCGAGGGTGGTTTATACGGGAAAAAAATAGAAATTCGGACAAAAAGTGCAAAATGACCATTTTGCCCTCGACCTTTGGTCCTGTCTTAAGAAATTTAGAAGGTCATTTTGGTCATTTTTCCTCCTCTATATGCTGCCAAAAATTGGATGAAAATGAATCAACGTTAATAAAGTAACCAATGGGAGGTTGCCAAGTGTCAAGCAATAAGAAAGCCAAGAATTAAATGCCCATTAATTACACATCTTATCAAATTGACCAAAATGAATTATTGGTGTGTAATAAAATCTCTCTCTCTCTCTCCATTTTGGATGGCCACCTTCATTCCCACCATCTTCTTCGTCTTCCTCTCTCTCGGCCGAATGGAATCCTCGCGGACAGACAGAAACCGGCTCATTGTTTCGATCATAACTTTGTCGTCCAACTTCAGATTGAGGTAAAAATATCATCATCTTAAAGCTTATCGTTTTGCCGTTCTAGGAAGGTATTATGAGATTAATTTGGTCCAGCCGTTTGTCCCGTAGGTCTATTTTAGTGAGCAAAGGTCAAAATCTAACCCGGTTTTGGAGAGATTGCATTTTTCGGAGCTTTCGGACTCCAAATGTCTTCAAATTTTTTATGAGATCTTTTAAACTCATAGTATAAGAGTTTACAAAGTTTATATTGAGGATTTGTGGGATTTAAAATGGATTTAATGATTGAAATTGCATGTCATTACAAGGGGCAGAATCTGTCCCCATGCAAACCGGTTGAAACCGAGGCCCTTTAAGGCTCATTGAAGAGTCATCTTACTCCAAAATTCACGGTGAGATATCTAAGAACATATATTGACTTGTTGACAAGGTGTGTGCATGATGGAATGGAGTATAGAAGTGAATTAAGGGATGTTTGGTGTGATTGATATAGGACCGGTTCTGCCCTACTTGAAGACCAAGTGAAACGAGCTCTTTAGTGGTTCGTGGAAGCGTCGCCTTGCCACAAAATCCTTGGTAAGGCATCTTAGAATGTAATGTGTTATCGTTATGGTTACTTGATGGAATTGGGTTTGGGAGATTTTTAATGGTGGAATTGTGAATTTTCCTTAGGGTTGTACGCTTGCTTTGCTTTGGCCAATTGTGGACTTAGGTTGGAGGCCCTTTTTGAGTAGAAACTCTAGCTCAATTGAAGAGGTAAGTGTTTCATAAACCCTTGCTTGAACATTAGGACACTACTAGATAGATTGGTTGATGATTTGATTGCTTGGTGAAGCCTATGCCTTGAATTGCTGATTGAGTGGTGGATTCTATAGTTTGAATAGCATAGCATGACAATTGGACTATAATAGGCCTTGATGATATATTTGACTATTAAGCCTTGTATTCATAAATTGGCAATGATGTCCTGTTATTGAATTGGCTATAATGCTTGTGTGTTATGAATGGGCTATGGTGCCACAGCGATCGTTGGCCTGTGGCCCCGAAGATCGCGTTGACTGTGAGTCCCTGAGATGACAATTGGCTGTGAGCCTCGAGAGCACCGATTAGCCTGTGGCCCCAGTGATACCAATTAAATAAAACTCTTTATGAGGAAAATACCGATTGGCTTGTGGCCCTAGTGGTATTGAATGGTGGTGAGCTTGAAAGATATTAAGAATACCGATTGGCTTGTGGCCCCTGCAGTATCGAATGGTGGTGAAAATGAGAATGTCAATTGGCATAATCGTATGGCTGTGAGTCTTGAAAGTACCGATTGACCTGTGGCCCCAGTAGCATCATATGATTATGAGCCTTGAAAGTATCGATTGGCTTGTGGTTCCAATAATACAAAGACATCGATTGGCCTGTGGCCCCGGTGATGTCAGATGGCAATAGTGCCAGAGGAGTACGTGGGTTAATGAAAAAGTTGTGGTAATTATGAATCGAATCGCAAGTTCTGTGCATTGAGCTTGGGACCTTGAAATGGAAGGTGATTGATTGTATTGCTTATCCATGCTTGATTATTGATATTTTTGTTGGTTGATACCATACTTGAATCGTTAATGGCCTTGTGCTATTGCATTGATGAATATCTGCATCTAACAGCATGTGCGAGTGTGGTCTGGGGGAACTGATGTTCAGGTCTAGGTTTAGGTTTCACTTACTGAGATATATATATATATATATATATATATATCTCACCTCAATGGGAGATTAATTTTTCAGGTCCTTGAATATGGAAATACAGGCATGATGAGGATGAACTCTCGGTGAAGTAATGACATGAATAGTTATATGTATTTTGTGGCCTTAGGGATTGTATTTGAATTTTGAGGAATTAGGAATTAAATTTTGAGTATTTGATTGTGATAACTTATTTTGAGAATTTTATTTATAAGAAGTGTATATACTTTGTTCTGAGTCATTTCATTATGGAATTGTACAGAGCAGTTTTATGGCTTCCGCGATCTTGTTCCTTTATCAAATTGTTATATGATTAGCCGAAGTATTCTGGATCGCACAGCTTGATTATGGCCTGGAATGGATGTTTACATACTCACCGAGTTCAAGATGTGACATAAATTAAATAATAATGAAATTCTCTAGAAAAAATAATAACATGATGCATTATATAATGATATTTTATTGGGTGTGATTTGACATTAATATTATGAATTTGATATTTAAAAGTAAAATTAAAAGTAAACCTAAATGGGATTGAAAATAACGCCGCCCTAATCAAATTGGATCGATTTAATGAAAAGATTCAATTATATTAACTTAATAAATTTTAAAACTCCATCGCATTTTCGTAATTTATTAACATGTCCATAGATTATTCGAGTTTTGATTTTTTCTTCTCTGAAGTTTCTGAATTAGTCTCAGGGTCAGGCTCAGGCTCAGCCACCGCCTCACCGTATCAACCCCAGAGCAAGGATCGCGCTCACCGTCTCCTGCGCCCTCGCTCTCGCTCTCGGTCTGTGCTCTGTGATTCCATGGAGTCGTCATCTTGTCCACCTTCTTCTTCTTCTTCTCGAGAACGAGCCTTAAGTTCTTCTCATCGCCACCGCGAGAGGTTGCTCTCCGGGGTGATCCTAACTTCGATCCTAGGCCAATCCTGTCCGATATGTCTCGAGAACGTCGAGGACAGAGGGCACCGAGCGGCCGTCCTCGCCAGCTGCTTGCACGCTTACTGCTTGGATTGCATCCGCAAGTGGAGCAGGTTAAGGAGGAGGTGCCCTCTCTGCAACAACGAGTTCGGCTCTTGGTTTCGCCAGATCAGCCTCCGCCGCAGGAGCTTTCTCGAAGAGCGGTTGCCTTCGATCGACGAGGATGACGAGGCCAATCGACGGGCTGGTTCGACTCCCCTCTCTCGTCGAAGGTTAGGCTTTTCTTTGCCCGTGTGACCGCAATTCCAGTTTCCGATTAAAAAAATTTGGGCGGTGAATTAGCTTTTTAACGGATTTTCCATTCAAGTGCATTGCAATTTCATTTGAATATTGTGTTTCACAATGTTGGAATTGGGCATTTGGATGTTAGAACCTAGTGCGTTCTTTGAAGTCGAATCTACTGATTTAGTGTGAAGTATGAAACCTCAAGTACTGAGTTTGGATGTTCAAGCAGTAGATGATTGCATTGGCTATGCAAATTACAAATGATCGTGTTAATAAAGTGATTCTAATGTGTGAAATTATCAAGACCCAAAGGTTCGAATTAGAACTTCTGTTGAACATTGCATGTGCCTAGAGAATTCAGATTCCTTCGAACCGTTATACTGAAAAGCAAAGGAAATTGGCTAACAGAAGAATCATATCCAATACGAGAAACAATCTGTATCTCAAATAAGATTATCGAATTCGATAAAATATTAAAGTCTAAAAGTCTACTCTTCTACGGACCCTAAACACCATTTTATACGGTGTTAACCCTTATTACAATAGAAAACGCAAAATTACGAAAACGCCATTAAAATTATGAAAATTGCCTAAAACAAAAAGAATGCGTAAAAACCCATCTAAACGACTCCGAAACGCGAAAAAACGTCGTCGATCACAGCTTGGCGGTGAGTATTGATCAGCGGCCTATTTTCATGTAGCCGACCAAATCTAAGCCCATTCGAAGTTCACCAACCCTAAGTGCATCAAACCGTGAGGGCTGTGATAAAACCAGTACCAACTTTGGTCAATGTTGTGTAATTGTATTTCCTTGCCTTCTTTTGGCTCTTCTTGGCCTTTGACCAAATGGATGAGTTTCGTTGGCACTATTAAAAGTCGAGTTCTTTTGCTTTATAGAGCTATCCGAAGATCAAGAGATGAGTTGAATGGTTCCACCCGGCAAACCTGGTCAGAACCATGCCGAAGATCATTTGGGAGGCCAGGATCTGTTCCTCCCGATGTTGTAGCCGCAAGAAAACTCCAATGGCGCGCCAGGTATGCATAAGATTGTAAAAGTGGCGAGTTTTAGATTGGTTCGCTCTAGTCTATTTCACGTCCAGTCGCATGCTATATTGTGGATAGAATGTTCCTGTTTTTGGAGTACTGTTACACATATCATCTTTATCCTCAATAACCTGTCTTATTTACACCCATATTTGAATAGTTTGTAGTAGCCACTTGTTGTCATTCCGATCTCTGAGAATGTAATATTTTCTTCTATGCAGCATATACGACCGATTCTTGCAGGCCGTTCCTTCAACCAGGAACTCTCAGGTATTTGAACTTCCCATGGCACTGATTTCAGTCAATTTTCTTCTGTGTATTTGAAATTCTTTAGTGGTCTAGGCAAGAGGTTTGCTCTTAGATATGCTAGTCATTTTTTATTTTGTTATTTAAGAACTATGTGTGTGTGTGTATATATATCTTTGTTTATTTATTTTTACATATTTATCTCGTTTCCCTCAATCGGTCTTGCTTTTATTTTTCGTATTTTTGGGGGTTCATCGACTGTCAACCCCAATAATTTGGGATAAAGGTGTTGTTGATGTTGATTTAAGAACTATGTGGTTACTGTTCATTCAAAGAAAAGGACTGCATTTGCATTTACATTCCTGGTGAGATAACGTTTGGTGTTTGGCATTTGAGAGGAATCATTTTTTGTCACTTCTCTGCATAATTTGTAAGTCTTACGTCTGGTTTCTTGATTAATTTAAGTCACCGGTGTTCTAAACACCAGAGCGGTGCAGGGTCAGGTCAAGTTCATATTTCACGGCTCAACCAGTTGAACTGCTTTTTTAAATTTTCAATTGAATTCATATGCAATTTGTAAAATGTTATAATACACCCAAAAGACATAAACATAGTCTCAGCTGGCCAAGGTTTGCATTTCCCCAAGGGCATAGGTTTTATCCTTTTTCTCTACTAAATTGATGTTTCATAGCCTACAAGTGAATTTGAAATCCGTGATTTGACATCTAATCTAATTCAACGAAATCACATTCGGTTAAGATCTTGAGCATGGGTGAACATTTTCCAAGAGTGGACTTCCTGTTCCAGCATGCTAAAGCTTTTAGTAGTGTATAATTCAGTCGACCTGGGTTAAGGAGTTGAATTGGTTAAAACCTTATGCGACTGATTTTTGACCGGAGAGTTTGGGTAAGAATATTAGACTGGATCCAAACCCAAGTTCAGCCAACCCGCCTCTCTGGTTTGAGAATATGGTTTTCAAATCAAGCTCTACTGCTTTTTCCCCCTTTTCTCATAGATCGTCTATTCTTTAGTTTCGTAATTTTTACGTCTGTTCACCTCCTCATTCACCCACCCTCCCCCCCCCCCCCCCCCCCCCTTTTTTTTTTTTGGTTTTTTAATAGCTTCAAAATGCTTCTTGTCTTTCCAGGGCTTGCCAAGACATAGTGGTTGGAAGGAAAAAATTTTACGGAGAATAGAACCATGGATTCAGAGGGAGTTAGAGGCCATCCTTGGGGACCCAGATCCTTCTGTTATTGTTCATGTAGTGACCTCAGTGTTCATTTCAACCTTTGAGAAGAAACCAAATATCCCACATGGACAGCTGGGTGAAGATGCGGTTTCTTCTCTGCGGCCTTTTCTACATGATCGAACCAGCATTTTCTGGCACGAATTAAGGTTTGTAAATTACATCCGAAGTTCATTGAAGCTGCTTCCATCTGTTCATTTGGAATCTTATGCTGTTTGCAGAGAGGTAGAATGCCATGTGTGTGTGTTTATGGGTAGAAGGAAGACTTTGATAGACTATGTTGCTCTTCTCTGACGTTATTCACAGATTAGAATTGGATTGAACTAGGACTTTTGTACTAGTGGGAGACCTACCTTTTATTGTCAAATTTATGATTTCTGCATTGTTGTTGTATATGTTTCTTTTGTAAATATTTACTAGTTGTAATTGTGGTTGTAGATGTTTTGCTGAGAATTCGCTCTCTATGGAAGCATATGATGCAGTCGTCAAGTACAGGAAGTTGCAATAGCTGTCAAAGGTGGATTTTGTTCTGTCCAGGTTGAGGAGGATATCATGTAGGAGGTGCACATATAAGCATTAACGGGATGCTGATCAGAGAAAATCTGCAGATCTATCAATGCTTCACTTGTGAGTCTGCTTAATATACAGGAACAGTCATGTGGCCTGAATCTCAAAATTATGAAATGGAAGATTGAGATGAAGTGGTGGTAATCACTGGCGGTAGATTTTCTCCAATCTAAGATGATGGTTTGCAGTTTCGTCTGCAGCCATATGGGGATGAATCCAATCCTAGGACATTAAACTCTCGGGGAAGCTGGTAGAGCGGTGAAATGCGTAGAGATCAGAAAGAACACCAACGGCGAAAGCACTCAACTGGGCCGACACTGACATTGAGTGGCGAAAGCTAGGGGAGCGAATGGGATTAAATACCCTAGTAGTCCTATGACTGTTGAATTTTGACCAATCCAAATCTGGCAAAGATATCCATACTGAAGCTCCAAAATCTTCTTGTTGGAATTGTTGGCATTGCTGTTCAGGTGATATAAGCTACTTTCTTCTTGACGTTACACTTTTACATATGCTTGACGTCATGTATATCAAAACCAGTCTACAGAATTGGTTTAATTTTAAAGTAAATGTAAATTGGCGATAATACTCAATAGTCGAATTTCCTCCATCTTAAAGGTAGTCAGATAGCAGAGATGACACTAGTTGAACTTTGTGTGCTGTAATAGCTTGAGAATTTTCTAAGTCAGGCCGTGTACGTAGTTCCTGCCATGCCATCTCATGTATATGCATCTGCCACAATATATGTAATCTGGTCGAATGCACATGAGGAAAAGAAAGGAGGGTCTCCTTATGTCAGTACATTTGGTTAATTCTCTTCCTGTACTGCAAAGTTGGTGTTTAAGTGCAAGATCAATGATGGGATGGGAAGCTCTAGTCTGTTATGCAAATGAATCCATTCTTGAGGTCCTGTTAACTTCACTTGATACATTAATTTTGGTGGAACTTGCAAGTGATCTGCTGATCGAATGGTTCTTTTCGTCTTTTTCTTAACTAGTGGCAAATCTCGGGCATAGTATGGGAAAAAGAATTTTACGAGTTCTTTTTTTTTATGTTCTGCGTGAGCAAATAAGAATGACAAAAATTTTAGACAGTATTTACTTATTAAGTTGGTTAGATGACAGATAAAATACTTAGGTCGTGTTATGTTAACTCTTTTATTTTATGGGTTGATATTTTCAATTAGTTTCCAACGTTGAAATATGTGGCTGTGGGTTCTAACTTCACGAATTTCAATTTTAGATTTATAAAGTTTTGACTAGACACGTGTGTGTGTGTGTGTATAATGTGTTGCCTCTCATACAGATGCCCTTTGCACGTTGGTGGTAGGCACGTGTTTGGCCTTGGATTCCAGTAGTCCTTTTCCGTAGGGGGTGAGAATGGACTATAATTTCTCCTCCTGAGGGGGCAATGCTGGTGTTCAGTGATTTTTGTCAACGACGTTGGGGATAGCAATCACGTCCATTGGCCCTTCAGCTCTAAGGGGACGACATGAGGGCGACGAAGCAACCAAAATCGAGATTTATCGCTGTTATTTGCCGGCTCTTTCGTCATCAACAACGGAAGTACGCTAGCGTTTGCACACCAGAGAGTGGTAAAAAGAGTAGCATGACTAATTGGACTAACAGAATTCATATATTTATTGCGCTTTTTAAACAGTTCATACTGCGATTTAATGAGATAATTGTTCAATCAATCCTAAACCTATTGTGTATATATGTTAATTCAGTATTGAAATATTTATTTTAACCAATCGTGCCCTAAATCTTTGTGCGCTAATTTCAATGTATTTCTTTTTGGTCAATTTTCGTCAAAAATTACTTACGGCGAAGAAAATTAGTTAGAATGGCTACATTTTGGAATCTCGCGTAAAACTTTAGGACTCGTGATCTACGAAGTAAACATTAGACGAATGTAAGCTTCTTCTGGCCCGACTCAAGGGAGTCTCGGTTATCTTTGAGCCCAAGGAATCCAATCTGACCCTGGACTGGATGTCAAAGTCCATCGAAGAAATAGTCTTCCTAATAGCTAGGCTCGCCCACTCCGGGATTCATTATGTTTGAGAAAATGACACAAATAATCTCTGAATTTTGGTAGAATGTGCAATATGATCTTTGAACTTTTAATTTATTCAATGTATCTCTGAACTTTAGTCCAATGTGCGATTTGATCCATAAACTTTTGACTTGTTTAATTTAGTCCCTGAACTTTTAGTACATGTTCAATTTAGTCCGTAGATTATAGGAAAATGTTCATTATGATCCTTGATATTAAATTAATAAAAGAACTACATTGAACATTTTATTATAGTTCAGAGACTACATTAAACATGTAGAAAAAGTTTAGAGACTACATTGAATAAACCGAAAGTCATGGATCATGTTGAACATTAGATTAATATTCAAGGATCAGATTAAGCAAATTAACAGTTTAGGGACCACATTGCACATTCTGCCAAAATTTAAAGACCATTTATGTCATTATCTCATTATGTTTCGATGTTGGACTTTTTTATTTTTTTATTTTTAGGGATAATTACACATGGCTCCTGAATTTTGATGCAATGTGGCCTTTGAATTTTTAATTTTCTCAATATGGTCCTTAAATTTTAGCCAAACATGCAATGTGGTCAATGAACTCCTGACTTTTAAAATATGTTTAACTTCGTCCTTAAATTATAGGATGATGTTTAATGTAATCCTTCAAATTAATCAAGTTTAGGGACGACTTTGAAATTTTTTTTTTTATATAGTTCAAGGATTAAGTTGAACATGTTCTAAAAGTTCATATACCGCATTGAACAAATTGAAAGTTCGGGGACTATATTGCATATTAGGCTAAAGTTTAAGGATCATATTGGTCAAATTAAAAGTTCATAGATCACATTGCATATTGAGGCAAAGTTTAGGGATCATCTGTGTCATTTTCCCTTTCTTATATAATTGAGTAATGGAAGGTATTTATTTTCACAAAAAAAATTGACAAAAGTAAATATTTATAACCGAATTAACATCCATACAATAGCATGACGACCCATCATGCCATTTTCCCTTAATTTACTTGTCCTCATTTTGGTAAATACCTTTTAAAATGTGGAATATGATCACTATGAACATATCAAGAAAAAGAGAATGGAATATATATCACCAACCCCACAATAATTTCCACGTTCAAAGATCTTGCTGTAGCCAACAAGAGAGGACGTGGTGTTCCCATCTCAATCCCCACCTTTTTTGTCCCACAAGAGCGTGGCTGAATCTTTCCTGGGTCTCACCCCTTCTTTTGTGCTTTGATTTCGCCAGTGCGAGCTGCCCTGGATTTGTTCCCTACAAAAAAAAAAAAAACTTTATAACCAAGAAAGACGTCAAAACAAAGTAATTTATGGACAAAATGAAGCCATTGAGGCCCTCATGCGAGCGCTTTCATCATGCACCCCCACCCTTTGAAGATTCTAATTTGCTCTAGCTGTCCCATTAAGGAATTCGACAAAACTTTTATTTTTGCCTGTCTTGGTCCAATTAAATTAAGTTTTTCCTTAAAAAAGTGTTGATTGTATGCACTTTGGATTTATGCTCTTTTTTTTGCAAAAAATGAGTGAGTAGAAAACATTTTAAAAAATTATTGGCTTGTATCGCTTACAAAAATGAATGAATTAAATATATTTTCATCGTCTACGTAAATGTTTAGAAACAGATTGTTGTCGATAATGAAAACTTTCTTTATTGACTAATTATTTAAAGCGACGTAAGTTATTATTTTTAGGAAAATATTTTTCAAATTACACATATTTCGTGGAACAATGGAGCCTTAATAGCATTTGCCGACATCCTAAAGTGTTAATTGACTTTTTTTTGGAGAGATAAGTATTGCTAAAGAATCAGCTTTTGCGATGAAGCTAGAAAAGCCTCCTTCATATTGCAATTGTTGGATTTGTTGCATTTTCAAACCAAAAATACTCCACCTAAAGATATATTTACTAATCACCATGCGGCTTATGTTATGATCTCTTCACCTTAAAGACTATCAAAGTAATTTGTGTTTGAGTATTCCAATATTTTCATAAAATGTGACTTTGTATTGAAGAGCAAATGACTACGCAAATTTATTACAATGCTTATTTCTTGATCATAGTTATTCGTTTTACGATACAATAGCTCTTTCTATCATTTACTCCAGTGCAACGTGCGGGTCATGCCTAGTAATATTATAGGTACACACCCATCATCAACTTTTTTGCGAAATGTTGAAATCGGACGTGGATACATCGTTCATTAGTAGGAAAATTTGCATCGAAGGTCCTCAATCTTGTATCTAGATTCTAAATTCTCCAATTAGTTCGATGAAGTTCTGACCTTCTATTTAAATCTGTAATAGTCTTATATCTTGCAATTGGTGCAATCAAGTCGTAAGCTTTTACAAAAAAAAAAGTAATGAAATCATAAAGCTATATTGACAATTGCACTTTAGGACTTGAACAGCCAATTTATGAGAGCCAGATGGGTGATTTTCAGTATTATTGACCAAAAGGACTTGAATTGGATTTGGTTAAAAAAGCTCAAGATTAAATTGCATGAATTGAGTGATTTAGAATTCTATTACATTCCTATATAAGATTTAGCGCTCGCAATCCACTTTTTCCAACAACGAATATTTCAACATGTAAAGAGACCTTGCGCCATCCCTGCAATGGCGCGAGGTCTCGATGTAGACCATCCGGGTTTGGGTTAATACTGACTCGGCTCGTAAAGCTAGTCATTTCCAATAGGCCGAGATTCCATCAAGCCCTATTTGATCACATTCAAATCAATGAGAGTCGGCAAGGTCAGATTGGCGACCAGTTGGAAGCAAGGGCCGGTGAGGCTCGACCTTGTTGGCTACTGGTGTTGCCATCGCTTGACAAGCTCGATTGGCCTCGCATAGACATGGGTGGCTCGGCCTCGGTAGATTTGGGCAAGGCCAAGCTTGCCCAGCGGTGGTGAGGCGAGGGCTGACGAGGCTAGTGAAGCCGAGCCACTGTATAGCTGGGCAAAGCTCACCGAGATCTAGCGAGGCTGCCATGGCGCTGACAGCAAATCACCAGAAAAGTCTCTAATGGAGAACTGAGGTTGTCACACCCCAAGTCCTATAATGAACTGGGAAAATGACGTGGCCGTCCTCGTACCTAAAGGACGCAGCCTCAAATAGAAATCAACATAAGTATGTTATCTCACACACACACAAACACATATGACTAAACGTAAAGTTGGTTCCATCATCAGGGTTTCTATAATCCTCGAAGATATTTATATCTCACCACTCAGCTGAACGCGACTACTAATAACGTACATGTATACAACTCCCCTTAGATCATACCCAAAATTTGACTCCCAAAAGTCCCTTACGTTTGCGGTCTCGTTCTACTTGTTGATGACTGAAGAGCTTGAAAACATGTAAAAGGAATGGAATGAGCAACCACAGCTCAATGGATAGTACATATATCTTTTAAGCAGATCGAGCATTCACTATGTACATATAATACTAACATCAAATCTCTAATGCACATGAAATAAATAATATCACTTTAGCTTAATGATATAGATACCAAAAATATTCTATTAATCAACAAATATCATAATAAAAATCAATAGTCAAGTCCATTGATGAATCTCCATCAAACCAAATATCAATGGTCCATTTCATTGACCAATCTTTTGCTCATATGAAATCATGATCACAACATAATGCCTAGTGACAAGGCGATCAAGATTCTCCCTTGGTAAGGTATCCACCTATCATTAGCTAGTGGTTCGGCCCCGAAAGATATCCTGAAACTAGTATGTATATCCAAAAACCTTTAACTGGGTTCATGGCTATAATAAGCATCCAACCAACGTTTACTTATGGGGTGCATGATAACCATCCAAAAACTATTTCTAGATGAGTTTTCTATTTCTGGAATAAATTTGGAACAGAAATTCATTTAGTAACGTAAATGCAAAAAACTATTTCTAAAGAAATTTTGAAAAATAGAAATAGATTTGAAGTAGAAATGAGAAATAAAAAAAAATTACTTCTCCGAGAAATAGAAATAGAAATCCTCATCGACGACGACCGCCACCGATCGCATCTCTTTGACTGCCGGTTGCCCCTTCTCGCCCCGTCGGTCAGCTGTCGGATGCAGTGGCGATCGCCGGACGCAGTGACGGTCGCCGACCGGTCGCTGTTGATCACCGGTCGGCCGCCGCCCATCACCGATCGGTTGCCGGTCGCCCCCTGCCCACCATTACGTCCGCAGGTCAAATAATTTTCTATTTTAGAAATAGAAATTTTTTGTCATTATCAAACGCATTTATTTTGCTTAGAAACTCATTCTAAAATAGAAATACAAAAAAACCTATTCATGTTCCAAAAAATCTTTTTGGAATAGAAATTTTGTCATGCACCCCCGCAACACACATACCAATCCAGAATCCATTTCATAAAATAGGATATATTTCACAACCATTTCTGATAAACCAAGATATATTTCACAATCATTTCTAATAAATCAAGTTCACAAATCGAAGCATATATTTTACAATTCATTTCGTTACACATTTCTCAAGTGGTTCATAAGTATCAAAACATAATAAATGCCCGATCTAGAATTTTTATGTGACATATATGTCTTTAGCATTCATAGTATATCAAATATGTACTGCCTTCAAGATATGACTCTATAAATTCATAGAAGAGATATCACTCACCTGATATAGCTTTATTCAAATCTCGAAAGCTAATTCAGGCCCACGAATTCAAATCTTATCAATTTAGCGAAAATCAATGTCAAAGTTAAGTAAAAATGCTATTGTAACCACAAATCAACTAAGTTAATCTCATTCACCATCAAAGCCTTCCTACGTGCTAATAAAACGCTTATCTGAAGCGCATATTCCAATCCATCCGTAATGCAGAGCTTAAGCGTAAAACTTCAGATACATGACATGACTTCGAAAACTATTCTGATTATACGAACAAGGGGCTCGAATACCCATTAGACGTTAAAAACACAATTGATTGGGCTTGATTCTTGGTCAAAGCAGATTTATTTCTTTCTTCTTCTTTTCTCTTCGTTTTCCTATTTATGTTCTAATAAGGGGGTCCATGAATGTCATTGTACTTCTCAATTTTTTTTGTTTTATTTTTTTTTTCAGGGAATAGGTTTGAAAGAGAAATGCATTTGGCAACGTAATGTAATTTTTTTTTTTATTTTCAGGCAAGATTTTTTGCTAAGAAATAGATTTGGATGACATTTGAGAAATAGAAAAAAGTGACTTTTTTGTTTCTGAAACAGATTTGAGAAATAGAAAAAAGTCGCCGCCACTGGTCGCCTATCGCCACTTGTCGGCCGCCGCCGGTCGCCGATCGCCTGCCGCTGCCGGCAAAAAGCTCGTCCGGAAATAGAAATTTTATGCTATTATCAAACGAATTTCTGTTTCGAAAATAGAAAATTTATATCGTTGTCAAACGCGATTTTTGGTTGAGAAATTCGTATAGGAAATAAAAATCGAAAAATTTATTTGTTGCCAGAAATAGTGTTATGGAAGAGAATGCACCCCTAAATGAAGCACTCCCTCCTTCTCTTTTATATTCTCAACTGTGCACTGCTCCCTGAAGCGATGGTTTTTCTTTTTTCTTTTTAATTTGTTGACCAGTCAAATGGTCAACAAACCAGGTGTCACCGAAAGTCCACGGTGCAAGGGAGCACCGCATATTACGGAGGTAGTGAGGAAGGACCCGCTATTTTCGCAACTTCTTTCCTTCTCATACTTTTCTTGCTCATCTAGCGACCACTTGCCACTTGTCATGGCGTGACCAGCTCTCTGCCCCGATTTTTCTAATCGCTGCCCGGCAGGACGTGTGAGATTGAGCAAGCAACTTCCCTTCGATTCCTTACGCTTCCCTTCGATTTTGCGCATTAGTTCTTGCTTTTGGAGTGTTCGGTGTGATTGTCAGGTTTGTGCGATGGTATTCAACTGGAGAATCGAACGAGGATCAAGCAAAGTCTCTATTCAAGATTCCTATTTCCGGCCGCCCAAAGTGGCGCCAATTCATCATTTGCTCTTTCGGATTCTTTTTCAGATACCTCGCACAGCGACCACGAGGCCAATGGCCGACGAGGTCAAGCATGGACGGCGCTCGCCTCCAGCTGGTCATCAAGCCGGCAATCGGCTCGAGGAAGAAGATGAACAAAAAAGAAAAGAAAGAGAATAAAAATATTCAAAATAAAATTTACAAAAATACTAAAATATTGTTAAAAATTGCCCCATTACCACTGGTTGGCGTCCATGTCAAGGCCAGTTAGTCAAAATTAATTGGATGGACTGAATTAGCACAAATACATGATGTTTAGACTAAATTGACACAAAATGGGGTTTAGAACTAAATTGGTATAAAATTAAAAGATTTATGACTGAATTGGCAAAAGTGTAATAGGTTTATGACTTTTTCGACAATTCTTTCTTTTTTGGTTGAGAGGAGATTCATGCCTTTTGCACGTAGATAGACATTCTATGTAGTAGACATCTTTGGGGAAATTTACCAAGAAAAATTTCCAAGCCTATTACATTTATGTCAATTCATTCCTAACTTTCAATTGGACCAATTTTATCCTAAATCATTTACATTGTGCTAATTTAATCTATCCAACCAATCTAAGCTATAAATTGATGACGTGGATACCAAGTTGCCGATGTTGACGTAGATATTTGTAAATGTTTTGAAAACCTGATTTTTTTATTATTATTTTCTTATTTTTCTATTTCCTTTCATTTGACCGGCAAGACCTCGCCGGCTGTTGGTGAGGGCCGCTGGCTCTAGGATGTGACGGCCTTGGGTGAGGACCTTTGTAGCCTCGCTTGCTGCCTTTTCGGCCAACAATGAAAGGAATAATTGAAAATTCAATTTCTTAAAATGATGAAAAATGTTGATTGAAGAAGAGACTTAGATGAGTGCAGATAGATATTTGGGTATACATTCTTGCTTAATCAAGGGGCAATCTCTTGGAGTAGCAAGAAACGAACACCCATTGCTCTCCCAATATTGGAGGATGAAATTATTGTATTCTCTGATGCAATGTAAGAAGCAGTATGGTTAAAACGATTCTTGAGAAATTTAGCTAGTGTCGTTGACATTCGAAGACCAGTGATAGTCAAGTAGTCATTACCTATGTGAAAAATTCTATGTATCATGGTAGGACAAAGCATGTTAACATAAAAAATAATTTTATTAGAGATATCATAGTGCAGAAAGAAGTGATCCCACAATATATTTCTTACGATAATCCATTCATTAAGCTTGTTTCTAGAGACACATTATTGACCCATAGGCTATCCCTAGGATTGTATAGAATGTAATTTGTAATATTATTTAGGATCATTTCATTGTGTTTATGTGCATACATGAATTGCATTTGTTTATTTTCATGAATGAATTGGTTAACACACGTATATTATCAAAAGATATGATACCAAGTACCGATTGGCTCACTTACTCGAGCGCTATAGTAAGCGAGTTGATATGAGACCATATGTACTCTAAATGCAGGAAGAGAAAATTTAGTACTTTATATGATTATATTTTAGCATGTCTCTCCTTGATTATGATCAAGATGAAGTCTACAATTTATATGAGATAACACCGAACATGATAGTCCCACAATCAGGTATGTCTGATGGAAGTCGAATGCAAGTACTTAATTGGGCTCTATAGAAAGCGAGCTGATATTGCACTCGAGCTAAACATATATATGTGAGAAGCATGTGATCGTGTTTAAGCTAAGAGCCATATAATTGATATGTTTAATAAATGATGTATGCACTTATAGAAAACATAGCATGTTCTTCATACGACATGGCTTTATGCGACTGGAAAGAAAGATGAGTAAGATAATACCGATTTACTTACCATGTTAGTCCTTGATGTAATTTATAAATTACTTATCCTCAATTTGTACACTATGTGACATTTGACTATGTTTTTCAAAGTAATAAATCAATGTTGCTACTTTATCATGTTACCAGCGATCATAAACAGATATCTCTCCTTACCAAAAAAAATAAAAAATAAACAGGTATCTCTTTATGGGACGTGTCTTGACAAGCAGTTATTCTGAAATAGAAAGACATGAGTATGCAAGGAAGACTAGTGTTGTTTTACATCTACCACATGTATTCACCGACCGACCAACCTTTTGTGGCTTTGGATATAATTGTGGATACATGGGGATTTGAAAATAGTCATGTCTAGCCTTTTAAGGGATATGTGTTCTTAGACTATTGCAGCGAAATATGTCTGAGGCACGATGAAACGTTATTTATTTTTAGGTTAGTATATTCCTAGCAAGTTCATAGTTTGAGCACCCAAATGTTGGTGTACTATTAAAGAAAGTGAATGTTGAGTGCCTCACATATTTTTGATAGGGCATTATCAAGCCCATTGTATTCGAGTGGAAGATATTATGTTTGGGAGGGTCACCCATGATGGACTGACAACCCATATAGTCATACGTGAGTTTGAGAGGTGGGAGCCGTTTTTTTTTTTTTTTTTAACTAACATCCCACCATCTCATCCAAATTATGGGACGTTAATAAACATCCCATTTTGATCCCAAAAAAAAAAAATCCCATGATTTGCTATGTATAGACATATGTTCTGCTGTATAGAAAATGTTGGATAACAGAACTCATTGTATGAAAGCTTCCATTGTTATTTTAGAAAGGTAAGTGGCATTTGTGCTGTTGAACAGGAATATTTTCCTTGTGATCATATTCAGACCATCATGGAGTTGTAAATTCGACCATTGAGTGCTGGTGATTCGACTCAAATTTTTTGGGTAGTTTTCTTGTTGTTCTACAAGAGGTGAGTCAATTTTTTCGAGAATTCAGACTACGTGAAATAATATTACAGTGCCTGACTGATGTAATAGATTTGTCATTGAATTGGTAATTGTCCCTCTTGCGGACGGTGGTGTTAGTCTAAAGGACAATAGAAATTATGACGTAGGGCTATCAAATCTTGGATTGACAGAAAGTTATTTTTAAGGATAAGATGCACGATCGAGCTAATGTCCGCTGCATCCGATGCCCGAAAAATCCACTTTCTCCGAAGATAGATTTTCAGGTGGAGGGTGTGATTCTGCACCAGGCTTTAACGAGGAATCTTTGGGTTTCAACTTTTCACTCATGACCCACTTCAAAGTGAAGAGGACATGCACAAATTTAATTATCCTGGAAATGAAAACCCCGTTTCTCCAATTTCATCTGGCTTTTTGCCCTAATTTTTTAGCTCTCAGAAGCAGTAAGGACGGAGAGGATTTAGGGAAGGCAAACAATAAATCTTCTACAATTCATTATTTGGTGAACAGAAAGGACAAGAATTCTGGTAGCTTCTTGGAGACTTTCAGATGAGCCAGCTTATTTCACGGCGCCGTTTGTTGTCTGTAAATGCTCATAGGGAACATGGATGAGACATGGAAACAAATGCATGTGGAGGAAGCAACTTGTCCTCTTTTTCCCTTCACCCATTTTTCATTTCCCTCACGTTTATTTTATGAGGAAAACGTCATAAATGCATGTAGAGCACTTGTTAAGTCTTGAAGATATTATTCGTATCGCTTCCGACGGATAGGTTTCAAGTTGAAATAAGCTTCTTCTTCTTTTGTGTCTTCTCGCGATCCGCCGATATCCTATAGCCTTTGATGATAAATTTGTAATTTAGAACCATTAGTCAGAGCTTCTACTTCCTGCAATAGTCATGACTAAAACTTCTATTTTATTGATGTTTATCATTTTTCATGTGTCGAAACATATGTTGTGGTCAATGGATTGTAGCAGCAAATGATAGTCATTAGATTGGTAATTTATTGCAGTTGTTCAGTTATAAATACAGGTAGAAAATTGGGTAGACCTTGGAACCTCTAAAAGGATATGTTCCAAGTTTCAGAATATGTAGGTTCCAAGTTTCAAGAAATGAGAAATTAGTTCGGCCAAATAGGTTATACGTTCATGATAAAACCGGAAAGAAACCTGAAATCGTTTACCTCCACTTTCTACTCAAACCAACTTGCTGCAAATATGTTTACTGCTTTGATTTCCAAATAACTTTAAAAAAAAATTTATCTCAGTTGTGTCTTATAGCCACTTTTTAATAAAAATTCAATTTACTATTTTGATTTGTCTTCTTCTGCTTAAAAAAAAAGAGGGGAGGGGGGGGGGGGGTGGGGGAGGGGGGCTATCTTCGATGAACCCAACTAGTTTTGTTATTCTTCTTTTTAATTTTTATTTTTAGCATGCTGGCCATTGAAATTTACCATACCAAGAACGTGCAAATTCGGGAATCAAATCTTGTTTGCACAAGGGCGAGTGATAATAGAGGAGAGACAAATTTCTGCCAGCAATAAATTTTCCACTTGTTTTTTTTTTTATGTTGTAGCATTTAGATGTTAGTC
Source organism: Rhodomyrtus tomentosa (assembly GCA_028455895.1). NCBI lineage: Eukaryota > Viridiplantae > Streptophyta > Magnoliopsida > Myrtales > Myrtaceae > Rhodomyrtus > Rhodomyrtus tomentosa. The sequence continues at coordinate 36,151,638 of JAPCWY010000003.1, read as the reverse complement.
TTGGGGCAGAATACATTTTTATCTCCGAGTCATTCAGTTGTTGCTTTCCCGTCTTCTCTGGGAAATCAATCAGAGTCATGGTCGTTCAGTTGTCTTCTGGAAGGTAAAACCATGACATAGAAGTGATTTAATGATTTGAGGAGCTCGGCATTGCCTGATGGAAGCTACTTTGATTCTCCTTCCCTTGTCTCTTAGCCCAGCAAGGGACTGTTGAGATCCATTCAAACTTTCAACAAAACAGTGTTAGACGCAAATTGGGTTAATAACAGTAGGAGTGTCACAACTTTTTTTTCGATCACCTGAATACCAAATCGGAGCAAAAGAGATCATTTGAGTGCCATTTTCGGCCAAACATCTTCCGTGGACTGTGGAAATATTTGTCCAGCGTGCCCTTCTCAAAGATAAAACGACGCCGCACTTGAGTGTATGCCAGTATCGCTCGTTGAGATCATTCTTGAGAGAGAGAATGCTAAACCAAAATTAGGGCTCCAAACCTTCCCTCTCTCGAATCGATCTCTGTCCGACGAGATTCGACGCTCGCCAAATCAAATCAGGGCTACAATCTTGATCAACCTTTAGTATCTCAAGCTAATCGATCGAGGGCCCTATTCTATTTCTCTTATTCATGTCCGAGTCTCTGAAGGCAGAGTAAGCGTTTGTCGCATGATGAATCAGGGTCGACACAAGCAAAGGTAAGTGATTTGTTGTTTGTGTGATTAATAAACGAGACACATGTTTATTCAATTGGTTGCGACAGGCGGTGTCCTTCTTCTAAGCCCGGTGCAAGCTCGAGTCGTCCTCTCCGGTCAAGCACGCGAATTTCATCAACCTGCACGCATCTTGCTTCCAAGGATCCAACGTCTCTGTTCACGACGAATCGTCCAATCTCTATTGCGCGAACCTTTTAGTCTTAATTGCCCATAAAAATATTGTTGAATGTCTTTCATGTTGTGCAGAGTGCTTGGTTATATCAGGTCTTGCGTTGTCTTTGCTGCTTGTAGTGTTTCTGTTTGTCTTAGACTGTGTGAGTGAGAGAGCTCTAATGGATGAGTATGTTTTGGAAGACTATTGTAGTGTTGCTTGGGGAAGAAGAAACACACTTGGTGGCAATGCCTAGTAAGCAGAAGAAGTCCCCATGTTTTTGGTGCTTTTCAGTTCCTATGGGTCTTTACGAATCCTCACTGGGATTGCTCAATCTACGGGGCCTCGCGATTCAATCTTGATGAGACGCTCATTGTTGCCAACACAATGAAGTCATTCATGGATAAAATTGAGGCTTTTCAAGGTTGCATTGCAAGGAAGACTGATTTGGTGAGGCTGTCAAAAATATCAACTGAACTAAAGCGATACGTAAATGATAGAGCGCTACTGAAGCAGTATGCGGACGGTGATTGTGTCATGGATAATGGAAAATTGTACAAGGTTCAGGTTGATGAGGTCCATCAGCTTTCAGATATCGATGAGAAAGTTGTTGGACATGTAATTAGGTTGCAGGAAAAGAATATCGTCTTCACTCACATCAATCCTGAGGTTAGAAGATACTTTTGCTACTATTATTGTTTTGTTGTCCCTGTGATGGAGAACAAGCTGATCTATAATTGGCTGCGAAGGCTAGAAAAATTGTTAGCAGATGATAGAAAAAACTAGAAAAATCATTTCTTTTATAATTGCACTATTAACATGGTTTGTGTTGTGGTCCTCGTTATACAAAAAATTATTTTGTCTTTCATACAATGTCAACGTAGTTTGGATGAGAGAAAGTCAAGCTAGAAGACAAAGTGCCGGGACAACTTAGTCGACGCACAACCTGCTACCATAGTGCCAACAAGGACAATGAGTTCAATGTGAGACAACACAAATGTACCTAAATATCCAAGTGAGGTGGCTCCTCCAAAAGATAAGATAGTGGGAAAGGAGACGGCAATACAGGATGTGAATATAATTCCAATTCAAAAGAATGTTAGGATCATGAATCAAGTGAAGCCTTTGAAGAGAAAAAAAAAGAAGTGACAAGGTTGTTTGTCTTGACTGATGGGAGAAGATGATGTCTGTTGTTGATGTTTCTTTTAGAAATTTTAGTTGCTAGAATTGTGTTTGATGTTGGAACTTGATGTGATGTATGTTCTGCTGCAATGTGATTGTGATATTGCTGCATTTGGGGCAGCTAATATCGCAATATTTTTTGGGTTTGGAACATGTGTTCAGCAGCAATATTTCTACTGCTACATTTTTTGCTGGTATTTAGCAGTAACATTATGTAATTGAACTTGGCTGTTATTGTTGTTGATGATATGAGAATATACAGTATCTTAGCAATGTTGCAATGATTGATGACTTGTTTAGTATTTTGCAGATAGTACAGGTGAACCAGCAATGTAAAAAAAAGTGAACTTAAGTGATCCCTTTTGAAAAATTGAGGAACCTAAGTTATCATTTTTCATAAATTAAAGAACCTAAGTAGCCACTTTTAAAAAGATATAGTACTTAAGTGATCACTTTACGAAAGTTTAGTAACCTAATTAGTCGATCTAACTAAATCTATGACAGTTATAGTGGCTTGATGGAACTCATTACATCTTGCCTGTACAAAAAGATGAGGAAGATGCTTTTGCTCTTGTTGCACATCAAGGACTCAATTAACATAGTTTGAACAATATCACGCATGGCGAGTGCCACAATCTAATCATCATTTTTTATCTACATAAGCTCATTGTTCCTCACCTATGGTAAACTTTAAAAAAAAAAAAAAATTCTTTACTAGGGTTACAAATGCCCATAAACCAGAGCAAACCCACGGACAACAACACCATAAAAATAACTCAATAAATATGTTTTTGATTTTTCATCTTCCAAAATTCCATCTTATAGTGGTTCAGCAAATTTGTTTCCATTGAGTCCCCATCATCTATCTCAACTGTCAATACATGTTGACCGCAGATTGAAAGCCTGACGTACTTGTGGCACAGACTTAATCAGCAAAATAAAAGAGGAATTTTGAGGGAAGAAACAACTTACAAATCCTCCGTACACGTCACACTCTCTTGATGCAGGAGAAGAGGGACGCCAATGCGAGTGAGGGCTGTGGAACATGTGTATGTATAAGAAGAGCACGAGCAGTATCCATAAGATGTCGATTCTTTTGCTCAGCAACACCATTCTGTTGAGGTGTGTGCAATTACATTCGGCCGATTTTCAAATTGCTAAAGGAGTTGTTTCTTAAGAAAAGGAACACTTTTGAGAGTCTTCTTCTTATGGCGTCTGCGTTGGCTTTTTCGACGTCCACGTAATGAAAGAAGGTGAAAAAGACAAAAAAGTGAAACTATCGTTTGGACAAGATATAGCTAAGACTGTCAAAATTCTTTTTCCGACCTCATCCCAGCATATCGGTGTTCTGCAATCGGAAGAAAAACAGGAATGTCAATATAAAAGTGGATAGAATTCACGTTGCTAATTGTTTGACTTGCCAGCAAGTGAAGGCGCAGCACTGTAAGCCTGGAGGACTACTGCAACCGTTAGAGATTTCGGAACCCACCTACAAGAAAGTCAATACACAGTTTATGCTTGTTGCATTAGCAGTGCAAACATCATAACAATCCCCTCAAAATCGAGCAAACAAACACTAAATCCAAAACAAGTAAATGCTAGAGACATCAAAAAATTTGATAGATCAGTAAAATAGACATTAGGAACCTAAAATATCCACAATTGAAGTATGTTCTATAATTGGCGCATCTATGGAACCTTTTTCCAGAGTTATCTCTCGTCCAAGCCGTTCTTGTTAGACTTCGAAATCCACAATAGCAAAAGTGTAGAGCTGCATTTTTGCTTTGCTCGTACACCTAGGAACCACTTGCCCTGTTTTTGCTGCCCATCGCCACTTTGAAGATTTAATTTTGGGCAATTTGAAGATTTCTATTTCGTTGAGTTCGGCTCGGTAGAGTTAGGGTTCTTCAATTTCCCTTTGCGAGAATTTGATTTTCCCCAAAATCGGTAGAGTTAGGGTTCTTCAGTTTCCTTTGCGAGAATTTGATTTTCCCCAAAATCGGTAGGGTTAGGGTTTTTCAAATTCCCTTTGCGAGAATTTGTTTTTTCCCCAAATCAGTAGGGTTAGGGTTCATATGATTTTGCCCCAATTTTGTTGAAGCAAATGATTTGTATTGTTCAAGCCTAAGCGTGAGACGTCATTTTCATTTTATTTGATGATTCAGCTTTTCGGCAGTCCACGTGGGCTGAATTTACATTATTTTAATGCCACGTAAGATTTTCCGATGATCCAAATCGCCGATGTTACTTAAATGATCCATTTTTGAAAGTTATGATAATCAAGTGAACGAAAAAAAAAAAAGGTTATGACACTCAAGTGATCTCCATACAAAATTTGTGGCACTCCTACTGTTCTTAGACCGACGCAAATTTCACGGCGCGGCTCACGGAACTCTCGAAAGGTTGGTCGTACTGGGAAGGGAAATGACGGAAAAAGTTGGTAGTCTTGACAAGAAAAAGAACAAAACAGGAGTTTCATATGCCAAAAGTGATGAAATGAATGACGCATGAATGACGCAGAAGCAATCCATGAAGATCCCAATCCAAAGCAAGAAATCTGTGTTTACACTTTGGTACTAATCATGGTGAAAAAGAAGAAGACAATGTCGCTTTTACGTGATTCCTTTCCCAGGAACAGTATGCATGAATTGGAAGTCAAGAGCCCTAGTTTGAAATTATGGTAAGGCCAGTACAGCACAGATGATCCCATTCTCCCAGTACATTTGTAAATCTTCGAGGTAAATTGGAATAGAAGAGGCAACTAAGAAAAAGCAGAACTGTCCGACTGAAGATTTACGGACGCATACTTGGTACAAATCTGCTCCGGTGTAGACTTTTATGTACTGGGGATGGGACTCTAAATTACGCATGTCATGAGGACCACCAGGAAGACATGAAGTAGGACAGATGATGAATGGCTGTTTTGTTAGGTTTGTGGTAATGTTGGTGTTACCTTGCATGAAGAAATGAAGTGAGTAACATGAAAGAAAGAGGAACAGTAAAATGGGAGTGAAAAATAAACACAGATCTTTTGGATTCACTGAGCTCATGTACAAAAGACCCCCTTCACCCCCACATGCTGCCAGACTCAGACAAGATGCCAAAACAGCATCTTACTTGACAACTGCATCATTCCCCAACAAAATCTCTCTCTCTTTGTGGATCTGTGATTGAGGGACATGGGCCTCAATCACAGATGACAGTTTCCTTCCCTCCACCCACCTTCACTTTCAATCCAGGCAAGACCAGCTATAAAAACAGGAAAGAAACATATCCTTGAGCTAGTGTCTGTGTGAGAGAGAGGATTCTTATTGTACAAGCTCTTGCTAAAATCTCCGCGAAAAATGGACCGACCAATGAGCCTCATTTTGCTCAGAGCCGGTAAAAAAAAAAAAAAAGCCTCCTTTTTTTCTGATAGTAAAAGCCGAAAACTTTGCTACCCGAGAAGGGAAAAAAATGAATCTAAAAGGAATTAACAAAGGCCAAGAAAATAAAAGAAACAAAGAATGTGCCAAGCTGCTTCCGCAGTGTCATGTTGGCTTAAGCTGTCATGACCCCATCAGGGTAGACATTGATATCTGTCTATACCATAAGAAAGAAAAATACGACTTAAGTCTCTTCTTTCCAGATCAGATGACAAGAAAGAGGCAAAAAGGAAGATAGAGCAAATTCAGGGGAGAGGGGCTTCAGATCGAAGCACTTATAACTACCCTTTTTCTCTTTTGATTCCTCCCCCCTCCTCTTCAATTATTATGTCTTCCGGAGAGCCTGTCCGACTTAAAATGTCACTTTCATATCTGTCAATGCGTACATCTCAAATAAAAGAAAAGATCAAAACCCACAAGAAAAGGAGGCAAAATTTGTACATGCTTGCAGTCTCAGTACAAAAATAAGCAAGTGGGCATCTGCAATTTCTTGATCTAGAGGTTCTCCATTGAGCCTCTTGGCAACATTTTGGAACTCTCCAGCAATACCCACAGTCATGTGCTTGGCTGTGTCCAGTTGCAAGAATCCCAATACTCAGAAGAATTACTCTCCTACCTTTCAAAAGGCCTCAGATTAACTGCAGTAACGAAATCTTGTTTTGTGTGTTTGACCTTGTGGGGATCAAGAAATTGCAAAAAAAGCTACGTGACAATGTGACGCGGGCATGTTTCTGGAGGTAAGAGATTGAACGGCGACTAATGATGATATTATCTTACTTATCAGATAATTATTGAACTTTCCTCGTAGGAAATCGTATAAGATAGAAAGGTTTGGTTTCCGAGAGAGGACGAGGCTGTCCTGGAGAGGTTCTGAGGATTGAGCACACTGCATAGCCACAGAGTGAGGTTCTTTAAGAAAAGCAAATGTCTTGATCTTCACAAGTCCAGAAGTCAGCTATATTTTTCTTCCCCACACGTCCAGTAGTACACCTCAACACCTTTGGGCAAGAAACTCACCGTGAATGTGCAAGTCCCATTTGTATATTAGGGCTTCCTGAATAATGAGGACTAATTGACCCAGTTAATACCTCTGAACTCACCAGTATCAGACACCACGCTCTCTTCTTTCCCCATTGTGAACCCCAACATCGCATTTACCTGGTTTATTTGCATTGGTTGTGCTACTAGAGCTGTTCTTGTGCTTGGCAGGTTCAATGGTTAGGCTTACTGAAGTAGTGAAGCCAAAGCCATGTCAACTTCACTAGCGTCAATAGCCACAGTTTCTGCCGGGGCACTTGCATTGGTGGCTCTACTAGTTGGACTCGTTTGGTTTTGCATGTCAAAGCTGAGCACTTCAGCTGACAGGAATTCCGAGACGGGTTCTTCTGACCCATCTGCATTGGGTAAGTTCTCTTTCCAGCTGAAAAGGGACAATCTATTGTAGCTATATGCTCGGTTACCTCTTCTGTACAAACTTTGGCATTCTCTTCCTTGTGACAGTCGACTGGAATAGGGGAGGTGCGCCCAGTTCAGGAGCGGCTCCGCCCCTATCCGAGCCCCAGGGAGTGAGGCAGTTTACAATGCGAGAGTTGGAGCTAGCGACTAGGCAGTTCGATGAGAGCAATCTCATCGGACATGGAAGTTTCGGTTCCGTCTATAAAGGTTTACTTCGTGATGGAACAGTCGTTGCCATCAAAAGGCACACAGGTGTGCTTCAACCAGAATTTGTCACCGAGGTATTAGTACCCGCAACATTTAACTTGCATTTAGACCAGTATCTGGAACATCCGTTTCACTCATACATTGTTTAACTGGAGCCTTTCCTGATTACACAAGCTCTTCTGGCTTTTTACTTGCTGTCTAACCTTTGTTGTTCGGTTTCCGATCCAAAAAGGACAAAAAAAAGGTTTCTGTTTTTCAGTTAAAGTTTCTTCTGCCCTTAATCCATCCGGATTAATATGTTCTTCTGTATCCAAACAGGTATCATATTTGTCGGAGATTCGCCACCGTAATTTAGTCGCTCTCTTGGGCTACTGCCTCGAAAATGGGTGTCAGATGTTAGTGTTCGAATACCTACCAAATGGCAGCATGTGCAACCATCTTTATGGTATGAAAGTGTGGTCAAAGCTTGTTGGTTCAGCAATGGCAAATGAAAATTACTATCAGGACTGACAAAAACAACACTGCTGTTGCAGACACGGGTCAAGAATCTTCGACGAAGCTAGAGTTCAAGCTGAGGATGTCCATTGCTCTTGGGGCTGCAAAAGGTAGATTTGCAGCTATGAGCCGATATCAGAAGATAATTTAGCATGATCTCGAAGACTCTCTAACTTGAGGACACTTTGCATTTGTATCCAGTGCAGGCTTATGCCATTTGCATAGCCTTAGACCTCCTTTAGTGCACAAGAACTTCAAAACGGCTAATGTCTTGGTCGACGAGAATTTCATAGCTAAAGTCGCAGATGCAGGGCTATCGAAACTTCTCGAAAAGATAAAGATAGAAGAAGCAGGTCCATCTCGCACATCTGTCAGTGTTTTCCAAGATCCAGAGTAAATTTATTCCTTCTTGCATCATCTTTAATCCAAGTCGGAAAGAACAAAAACTTACTTTTGTATGGAAATTTAATGTGTTACCGTTGTATAGGGCAGGAGAATCGGGTGGTTTCTCTGAGATGAGCGACGCATATAGCTTTGGAGTATTTATTTTGGAGCTTGTTACCGGAGAACCGGCTCCGAACATGATATTGTCAGGACATGAAAGCTTAATCCAGTGGGTAAATATACTTCTACCCAATACTTTTATGCAATCAACTTGCTCGAACTCTCCCTGTTATTTTCTTGTATTCGCATAACCGAGATACAACACAATCTACTATCAACAACTTGATCAATTGAAATGCTGCACTTCGCAGCAGCAAAATTATAGTAAAGATCTTGAATCACAAGGATCATTTCCCTAAACAGGATTATCACAATGCAACCGGCGATTCTTCCATTGCTCTAGTTCACTCTCTCCTCAAAAGTTTCCCCTTTTTTTTTTCGGTTGGATGCCTAAATGAGTGACTTGGTTGTAAAGTAGGGTAATACCAATTTGACTTTCATCACTTGCATAGCATTGAAAGAGAGATTAGGGAAAGCAGGTTGCTTGTGTAACCTTCCTAACCATCCATTCCATCATCTTGCATACTAGAAAGTGACTTGTGCAGAACATCATCAATGATGACCTTTTCTCGTCTCCTCTCGGAAAATTTGATTTTAGGTGGAGTCCCGGGAAAGCTTGGTAAACCTTGTGGACCCTCGGCTAGCCGGAACTTTCACGATGGATGGAATGAGGGACTTGGTGAGGCTAACATTGTCGTGCATAACCCCCCCGCGCGCAAGGCGACCAAAGATGGACACAATTGTGGGGGAGCTTGAGAGGATTCGGGAGAAAGAGATGGCTTTGACGACGGTCATGGGCGAGGGAACTTCTACAATCACTCCAGGCAGTGAGTTGTTTACGTCATAACGATCCAGGATTGTTAAAATATGTGCAATAGGTGTCCATTAAGGGAGAGCAAAGCTGTAAACTTAATGGACCCGATTATTAGAAGCTACAGGCCAGTAGCGAGCAATTTACATTGCGTGCGTGTGGATCAGTGGGATGTTGGAGCCAAACTAAACGTCGTGAATTGATTGTATTCGATGAAACATTTTCCAGAAAGAAGATCGATTTAGAGCACACCGAGATACTGTAACTTTTGCAGGATGCACAGCAACTGCAAAGGCTTCTTGTATGCCTTCATTCTCTTCCGAGAGTCCCAACAAACCCATAAGAGTAAATGTAAACTCCGCAGTTTGGTTCAATGAGGAAGAAAGAAAGAAGCATCATTCGGATGACATTCACACGTTTGGATTTGCATCAATCAGACATCCATGACTCGAAGTAGTTTCATTTTCTCAAAATAAAGGTCTGGAGTGGTCATATCGATCTCAAAAAATAGCCTGAATTATCTGCCGGTGAAGAGCAAATCCGAAAAGGTGGCCTAAAGCATTGTCATTGGAAAATGCTGAGCAATCAGAGACAGGAAAAAAAAAATCATGAGAAAGTGTTGAGGGAATGAGCTGTTTGGGATACCCAAAATGTGAGGCGTGGGGGAATGGGAAAGGGGGAGTGGGGGGGGTCATTGACTACTGAACATGGGTATGGCCATTCATGTGCATTTGTACTGGTCTCAAACCAGCCGACGGGGATGCTTTCCGATTGGCTTCATTTCTCTTGGGGTGAAAGACCAAAAAGGAGATGATTGTGATTTGTGACAAGAAAATGCCAAGGAAAGGGGGGGGACCATGCGTGTCTGATTCCTTTCAACCATGAAAAAATCATGGGGAAAATTGACTTGCGGTGGTGTGAAGTAGACCTTTACCGAAAGTTGTGGCGTTTGGTAAAATTTATGCGAGTCCGAAGTCCCCTTGACAATGCCTAAAGCTCAATACTTTTTTGAATATGGAGTTTTTAGTGAGAAAAAAAAAATTGTTTCTTTAGATGATGATGCATGTAAATATGATGATATTGAGCTAAGCATCTCTTTTATGTAGATTGTTATTATCACTAGCTCTCTTAGTCATTACAATGCGTGTGACATTCCAGACTCGGGAAGTACGGAGGGATGGATTAAGATTGCCTCGGCGGTACGCAGAAAAGTTTAAGGTGTTGTCTCCTAGCTCACATTGCTTAGGAGGTGATCCTAGGCTAGTTTATAAGGATTTGGGGGGTCTTAACTTGCATGACGCCTTTTCTGGACTGAGTGCTCGGAAAAACAAAATCGTGAAGGTTGCAAAGCCCAAAACGGACAATATCGTACGAGTTAAACCCTCAAATGTTATAAGTGGTATCAGAGCCAACTCTAATTGGTGTCGTTGAGAGCCTAGACGTTATAATGGTATCAGAGTAAACTCTCAACAGTTATAAGTGATATAAGTTGGACCACCGTGAGGCTTGCAAAACCCAAAGCGGATAATATCATAAAAGTCGGACCCTAAGACGTTATATGAAAAGACATCTTTGTCAAACCCCAGAGCTCAACTTAGGACAGGCGGAAATTACCAAGCTAAAGTACGGTGGTACAGTACATAGTACGTTAGGGGCAAGAGATGGAGTGGTGAAATGCATAGATATTGCCAATAAATACTAAATAGATGCACGCCTTGTTCATTAATATATTGATGATTTCTTAAAATTTCATCCTTAGCAGGCTCCTTGGTTGCCCTGCCTTAGCCAGATGGATGTGCTTTCACTTTTGACAACTTTTTGCGATTCTCCCCAGTTTTTTATTTTTCTTAATTTTGGCTGGTGAGCCTCGAGGCCGTCCGATCTAGCAAGCCTCAAGCTCGGCCATTGCCAGTGCGGCCGCTGCAGTGAATGAAAAAAGGAGAAGGAAAAGATATAAAAATTAATAATATAAAATAAAAACATAAAAAAAAACTTTGCGATATAAAAATAAGATATTATTTAAAATTCTGATTTTTTTTTGCTTCAATAAAATCATGAGATTGAAATCATTTTTCAAATGAGATCCAAACACAAAAAAATATTGTTGGTAATATATCATCAAATGGCCAAATTCCATTAAAAACCCTCAACTTTAAGTCTAGTCCCAATTATACCCCCAATATTTTTTAGTCTAGAGAAAAATCATCAACTTCCAATTTAGTCCCAAATTTATCCACCGTTAAGTCTCCATCCAAATCACCCTTAGTCATCTCACTTCCACCACGTAAGAAATCAAACCACGCCCTCCTTTAAAGCATTGTTCATCATCCCTGTCCTCTCCCTACTTTCATCCAGATCTTTTCCTCTCTCGTTCCTTTTTATTTTCCTTGTTCTCTTGACCCTACAAATCAAAGCGTGGTCAAAACTCAGACCAGAACAAAAACCATGACCGAAGCTAAACAAGGCGACAAAGAGTCCCGCCCTCCCTCTATTTTGTTAATGCCTCCGTCATCTTCGTTTTGTTCTCCGTCCTATACTACCTCTTCTCCCGCAAGCAGATTCGTCCTCAGGGATGGGATGACGAGGGCGTCAGTCGTTCGGTTAGGTTCGGTTCGACAAATAGAGCCGCAGAGCTGAAGTTTTACCTTAAGAGCCCTGCGAATTTCGAAGCCTTGTCCTCTATTTTCAACAGGTTGGTTTCGGTCTGGGAGTCCTTATTAGCAATTCAATCTTGGATGCACAAAGGTTGGTCTTTAAATCTACAGTTGGCTATGTTTGGGCTAGTGTACAATTCTGATGTTCAATTCCATTTGTTCGTGGAAGTTCGAGTAAATTCGCACGGCTCCAGAGCGTAAAGTGCACGATCGCTAGCAAAAACCTCTACCTAAGGTTCTCATGCAGCACTGGTGACGCGATGGGAATGAACATGGTCTCGAAAAAAGTCCAGATCGTCATGGATTTTTAGCAAAATGACTAGAATGACTACCCCAGCATGTATGTCATTGGTATCTCTGGCAACTTTTTGTGACATTCTAATTTTCAGTCAGTTTTAGACTCTGTAATGAAAAGTTTTTATATATATATATCAAGCGGTGTATTTCAGTCGTATTCCGCTTAAATCTGATCAATTTGAGTAGACTGATCAAAGGGGAAAGTCTAACACGAGACGAGGTACGTGAACCTAGGCGACTCGAATAGGAAATGACGCTTTGACCATAAGGATTGTCGAGAGAATATTTAGAACCACCAAAAGGTCGATCTAAGAACAATTAAGGATTACCATGCAAGTGTCGTACAATTGGAGCGCGGGTAATGCCGCTTAACCAGCGTATGATTTGCAAAATTATCCTAAATCGGACAGTGACGATCGAGACCATAGGGACTAGTGATAAACCCTCACAATTGCATGACAACCAAAGCCGCTAGGAATTGACGAGCCCTAAGCGTGATATGAATCACGAAGTCGATACGCATAATGTTTACAAAAGTCGCACATCCATTCGGGATAGGCTGGAGTCACGTTTGATATAGAAAACTATCATAAACGAGTCCTGAAAAGTTTGAAATGGAAAATCAAGAATTCCAACGTTATTTGGATTGGCCGTCGCCCTATCGAATAATCCTGGAACGAGAAAAACGACGTTTGGAACGTCGGGGATAAAATGATCGTTTTGCCCCTCGAGCTTAGAACTTTGTCTTTATAATTGAAAAAGGGCAAATTGGATATTTTTCCCTCCCAAGACTGCCGAAAAACAAGGATTAAAGATGGCCATTGGATCTTCATTGGATAAAGCACTTGCCAAGTGTCAAAGATCTAAGGGTTAGGGTCAGTCACCTTTTCCACACCTAACTTTCAAAGCCTTTGACCAAATTTTTGTTATAAACAAATTCTCTCTCTCCTATTCTTCTATTCGGCCAGACCAACCCCCCAAAGAACCGAGCATCACCATCTTCTTCTTCTTATTCTCTGTTCTATCACCGCAGACCAGACCCGCGCCACCTGTTCGCTGGCCACGACCGGCCCTTCCGGCCATCATCTGCTACCGGCCGACCACCCAGACGTAGATCCATGTCCTGCCGAGCTCCTTCAATAAGAATCAAGGCGTTTGGAGTACTGAGGAGTTCTGGGCAGAAGTTTTCCCGAGAGCCGACGGAAACGGAACAAACCTGAGATAGGTCCGATTCTTACCCCTTTTCATGGCCGAAATATTTGAGTCTTGAGGTCAAATTTCGTGGAGGCTCAGTAGACACATATAACATTCTGTGGTAAAAATTGGTAATTATTTGATAAGTTTTGGACCACGAACCGGTCTCAAACATTTTGGACAGAAACTGCCAGTAATATGTGCTTGGACGATCCGGCGAACTTCAACAGGAAACCGGCGGCCATTTGACTTGAAATTCACGGTGAGCCTCCCAAACCCTTAGGTAGACATGTTAAGAGGTATAATAAGATTTGAATTGAGAAATTGAGGAGGATTGAAGGTTGAAAGCACTAGGTTTGTACAAAACCGAAGAGAACCGATTCGATTCTATGCAAAACCGATTCTATGGATTACAAGAACAGAAGTTTATGGGACTTAAATTGATTTTTATGATGTGTTAAGGTGTTGAGGATTGAGTAATGGATGATTGGGGTTAATGGATTAAGGAATTGGATATAAAAAATTGATGGATTCGATGAATTTTCTAGGTTGCGCGAAGTGTTCGACCTTGGACTACAAGGGACCGAACCTTGAGGACTCAAGAAGAGTAATTTGGTGTTATTGAAGCTAAGGTAAGGGATTTCCTAAACCTAGGCTAGGGGGATTGAGCTCGATTGAGTGAGTCAAGGCCTAATTGAATGGATTTGTGTAGAAATTTCATTAGAGTTAGTTTTTATTGTGTCCTAAAATGATATAGGACGTATATGTGTGACATTGGTTATGTTTGATTGCTTGCTATGTCTGGTCATCATTTGATTGCCTCGCATGCCATGAGATTTGTGAATTACACTTAATATCGTGAATGTAAACGATTTGAAAAGCATGGCATGAGGTGTGGTGGAGGCATGGCTAAGATGAGGCGAGGCCCTGAGGCGTGTGAGACGCGAGACAGGAGACGCGGGGAGGGAGGTTGAAACCCTGACGCAACGAGGTCGCGGAGTGAAGTATGGTTAGGTGGCGCCCTGATGCGACGAAGTCGTGGGGTTGAGGTAGCCACAATCTTGATGCAAATGATTCGCGGGACGGAGTATGAATTAATGAACATTGCCTGGAGATTCATCGGGACCTGATGCGTTTACGCGGGTCATCGATGATCGTCTGATGCCTTTACGCGGACCGAGCCTGAAGCGACTAGTTCGCGGGCTAGAGAATAAGGCAAACGGAGGTTGATGGATGTGGTGAAGTGGCAGGCTGAGAGTACATGTGCATATGAGTGTGACACGAGATCATAAATGCATGCCTGTCATATATATGTTGTTGTTTATTGAATTATGTTTGTTATGCCTATGTGTGTATGAGTATGGATCTGTTGAAGGATACGACTACCTGAATGGACTGTCAACCTGACCTAGGGTTAGGTTTTCTTACAAAGATGTGTATCTCACCCCTTTTGGGGAAACCTTTACTTTACAAATCCTAGGTCATAGCTATGTGGTCAATATGTTTTGGGGACCCAAAGGAGGTGACGGCATACTATGATGAGTTCTCAAATAGGCAGGGAAACGTATATGTGAGGAAGTGTATTGTCGTATGGGTCGACGAGGGTAAGCCAGAGTGGAAGCCTCATAGATTTGAGACGTGGTTCAAAAAGGAAGGGGATTCACAGATAGGGCCGCTAAAGCCCCATGAGGTACCACAGGGTGTCATTCCCAATTGGTGCTAGACCGTAGCGGAGCAGAAGTTGCCTGAGGGGTTAGTCGTTGGGTCTTGGAACGGACTAGAGTAGACACCGACCGTGAAGTTCACCGAGGAACAGGAGCAGGAGGAGGTCATAGTTTTAAAGGCGTCCGAGGGAGACCTAGCTGAGCCGTCGCAGGAGGCGACCATGAAGGACTCTGTGGAGGTTCCGTCAGAGACGTTTTCTGAGTATGAGCCTATTGAGGACGCAGAGTATACGAATGACTCCAGCAACTCATCCTAAGATACTCCAGTTGGTGGATCGATCTTGACTGGCGACCTGACCCCGCTCCTGAGGGATTTTGTGGATGTTTCATTTTGATATGCTTATCTTGTAGCCTTCTTGTTTAGCAGGTTTAGTATTCGGGTTATATGAACAGCACGCCTTGATGTATGAATGATATATGCTATCCAAGTCTCACTTAATCTATATATATATATTGTATGGGGATTTATTGGACTATCGTTTCCGTATGCGTGATGTATTTATTATATCTCTCGACTCCTATTAGTGGGTCTTGGGACCGCCGAGATATTATTGTTGGTTTGCTTGCAGGGAAGCTCGCGTGCTCGTGCCCGGGGCACGAGGCGTGACACTTTTGCTCAAACAAGAAGTTTGCAGCCGTGAACTAGATTAAGGGAAAGGGCAAGTCAGTCCTATGCGCGAGGCCATGATCAAGGGCAACATGGTGACGGTGAAGAAGGTCCTCAAGATCATTGTGGAGGAGAAAAAGGGAAATAAAAAGGAAAGAGGAAAAAAAAAAGAGAGCAAAAGATTTGGATGAGATTTGGGAGAGGACGGAGATGATGAACAGTGCTTCAAATTCAAGAGTATGGATTGAGTTCTTACGTTGAAGTCATATGATTAACAGTGGTTTAGATGGAAAGTTAACTGGGAAAGTTTTGGGACTAAACTGAAAGTTGAGGATTTTTCTTGATACAAAAAAAAAATGTTAAGGATATAATTAGGACTAGACTTAAAGTTAAGGGTTTTTAATGGAATTTGACCATCATCAAATAAAGGAATACAAATTAAACAAATGCATCCGAGCTCGCCCGGTCCTGGCGAGCTCGATGCTCACCCATGGCCGCCGCCAAATGGCCGTGGTGGACGAGAAGGAAAAAGAAAAAGAAAGAAAATAAAAAAAAAGAATTATACAAAAATATCTAATATTCATATATAGTATTAAAATATTAAAAAATTGAGAGCAACAATTTCGAAAAATATTTTCACCTCTTTAAATTTAGGGATATGTTGACTAGAAGTTCTAAAACTTGTCACGAAAATGCAATTGAGTCTTACAACTTGCAAAAAATGCAATCAAATACTAAAACTTGAAAATTTGATAAAATCAAGTATTTCTATTAATACTGTCAATTTGATTGATAGAAAATATTGACGTGACATTTTTAAATTAATTTTCATCTAGCCCTAATCTTTATCCTATGTGCCATATTTGTTAACTTTCATTTAGGTGTTACTTATATAAAATTTATTTTAAAACACAATTCTTTTTAAAAGAGAGAGAAAGAGGGGTAGGGCTTGCCAATAGGGGCAACCACCCATGGCCAGAGACGCTGACGACCTCAACCGAGCAAGGGCGAGGGCGGTCAGCCCTAGGCGAGGGCGCCCAAATCTAGGCGGCTCCGGTCCTCACCCTGGCCTGGCAAGGGCTTTTCACCCTTGTCCAACGTCGGCGGCCCCTCTAGTGATGGGCGACGGCAGCGCCTAAGGATTTGCCATTATTTTTTTTTCACTTTTGTTTTTAAAAATAAAATGTTGCACTTTTCTTTTTATTTTTTAAATATATTTTTAAAAATTTATGATTAAATAATGACAATTAATACCAGATAGGAGAGAGAAATTAATTTAAAAATGTCACATCATCATTTTTTGTTGATCAAATTATCAATGTTAACGGAAGGACTTGATTTTACTAATTAATTTGACGTAGCATTTTATTGCACTTTTTGCAAGTTTTATGGCTCAATTACACTTTCATGATGAGTTTTAGGATTTTACTAAAGACATCTCTTAAATTTATGAATTCATTTTCCTAATTTTATGCATGATTTTTCCATCAGCGGGAAAGTGTTCTCCATTAATTAAGTCATTTTCGACAAATCATGGGTGAAAGCTCGGAAATTCAATTCTCAAAAAACACTATTACTCAGACGAATTCACCCTATCTGGATTCTCAATGAAACCAGCTTATTCTTTTTGTAGTAGAAAACCGTTTAGTCTTTCTTATAGTATATAAAATTCGTTGCGCCGTTAGTTAGACTTAAAATACGTAATACTTCAAATCAATGATTGAGTGATATCTAAGTGGTAAATAAATAAATTGAAAGGTTTGTAATTGCAACTTTTCCAAATAATCACCGCGTTACAGTTTCTTTTCGTGAGGTTTGTTAGATAATGATAACGAGGAGCTCCTTGCTTTCAAAGTTTCAATGAAAACGCTTTAACAAAGGATCTCCTTTGTCAAGGTAAAGTCTTAAAATTAAAACATTATTGCTACTACGGCTATTTTTGATTTAAGATTAATTACACGAAAATTTGTAATTGATACATTTATGACAAATCTATCTTAAAATATTTTTTTACCATAAAAAATCTCAAATTGATATTTATGTGATAAATTTATCCACAACTATTTTTTTACCACCAATAACATAAATTGGTACACATGTGATAAATGAGTTAAGTAGACTTCAAGTGCCATAAGTTGTGTACGGCGCTCACTTTATGGCCAAAACTTTCAAATCGATCATTTTAATGTTAAATTTTTGTAACTTTGAGCACTCTAGTGCCAAAACTTTCAAATCGATCACTTTGGTGTTAAGTTTTTTTAACTTCGATCACTTAAGTGCCAACTTCTTTCAAAACGATCACTTCAGTGCCAAGTCCGATGAGTCATATCAGCTCAAATAATAATAAAAAAATACACGTGTCGGATTTTCGGCTAGCCATCTCAGCTTAAATCGGAGTTGGCACTAAATTGATCGCTTTTAAAA
Source organism: Rhodomyrtus tomentosa (assembly GCA_028455895.1). Lineage (NCBI taxonomy): Eukaryota > Viridiplantae > Streptophyta > Magnoliopsida > Myrtales > Myrtaceae > Rhodomyrtus > Rhodomyrtus tomentosa. Next base: position 36,133,798 of record JAPCWY010000003.1, on the reverse strand, counting down.
GAAGTTAGCACTTAAGTGATCGAAGTTACAAAAACTTAGTACTAAATTGATCGATTTGAAAGTTTTGGCACTAGAGTGAGCGCCGTACACAACTTATGACTCTTGAGGTGTACTTAAGCCTGTGATAAATATACCCCAACTTCATTTTTTTATCATTAAAAATTTCAAGCTGGAATACATGAGACAAATTTATCATTTGTTAGTTTTCGTCAAATTGAATTAATACCATAAAAAATCCCGAATTGATAAATATGTGACAAATCGAGAGTAAAAATTTCAAACCGATGCACTCACTAATTGCCATGTTCATCTAACTCAGTAATCTGTAGTAAAATTTAACGGAAACTAATGTAAGTAAATTTTTCATATGTGTATCGGTTTGAAATGTTTGGTGATCAATGAAATAGTTTGGGGCAAATTTGTCATAAGTATATCAGTTTGGGATTTTTTGTGGTAAAATAAATAATTTGGGATAAATTTATCAAAGGTGTACCAGTTTGCGATTTTTTGTTGTATTAACTGACGCAAGGTAGCGATAAACAGGAAATCAATTTCTCAGAATAAATTGTATTCAATTAATGAAAGTCTGAATATTACAAAGAGAGGACGTCCATATATATAAAGATAGGTTTCCGAAAGGAATACAGTTAACTAAAGATAACATTAATTAAATGAAATCTAATCTTATCTAAAAGGAATCAAATTGAAATCTCGAGAATTACGTGAAAATTCAAAACTATCAAAATAGGAAAACTGCCGAAAAGTGGTCTAAATGACTCCGAAATGCTAAAATCCATCGTACCTCACAATAAAATGGTGACTTTGAATCAGACGGTCATTTCGCTTCAACCGACCAATTTTGAATACGATCCGAGATCATTTGATCCAAGATCAGAATAACCAATAAAGTCGTGTGAGCTTCTGGCGATCCAATTTATCAAGATAATCACATGCCAACTATTCTACATCATTCTCCCCTTCTTCAGAAGAACTCGCCCTCGAGTTATCATCAGGATAAAACGGAATTTCTGGAGAATGATACTTGGATAAGTCCGCTACGTTGAATGTGGAAGAAATATTAAGATCGTTAGGAAGATCAATAATGTAGACATTGTCGTTGATCTTTTTGATGATTCTGCAAAGACCAATCTTTATGTTCTTCGGCTTGTCATACGTTCTAATAGAAAATCACTCCTTGCGTAGAAAGACCATGACCTCATCGCCAACTTCATAAGTTTTGGAACGACGTTGCTTGTCAGCATGCTCCTTATACTTTGCATTGGACTCAGCAAGTTGGCGTGTAACATCAACTTAAACCTCCAGAATTTTTGTTGCCAAATTTTCCTTCGCCACACTATAACCAGGAATCTTAGGCAGAGAGACCAAATCAAGTGTGTGCTGAGATACACGACCATAAATAACTTCAAATGGAGATTTTCTAGTAGAACGATTAACTATATTGTTGAAAGCAAATTCTGCTGGAGCTAGATATCGATCCCACTGTTTTGGTGCATCGCTACAAAGACAACGAATGATGTCCGCTATTGTCCGATTAACCACTTCGGTCTACCCATCAGTCTGAGGCTAGAATGAACTGCTATACTGCAAATTAGTGCCAAACAATTTCCACAAAGTCCTCCAAAAGTGACTAAGGAACTTAGTATCCCGATCAGAAGTAATTGTCTTTAGAACACTATGTAAACGAACAACTTCTCGAAAGAAAAGACCAGCAACATGAGAAGCATCAGATGTCTTCTTACAGGGTATAAAATGCGACATATTCGTAAATCTTTCCACTACCACAAAGACAAAATCCATACCTCATTGTGTTCGCAGTAGTCCCAAAGTAAATGTGACATTCTGATTTACAGTCAATTTCAGACTCATTAATGAGAAATAAATCTAGAGATGTATTTCAATCATATCTCGCTCGAATCTAATCAATTCGAGTAGACTGACCAAAAGGAAAAGGCTAAAGCGAGACATGGTACGTGGACCTAGGAAATTCGAATAGGAAATAGGGCTTTGACCATAAGGATTGTCGATGGGATATTTAGAGCCACAAAAGGCCGATCCAAGAACGATTAGGGAATGCCTTGCGAGTGTCATACGATTGGAGCGCGGGTGATGCCGCTTAACCAACGTGTGATTTGCAAAATTTTCCTAAATCGGATAGTGAAGATCGTGACCAAAGGGACTAGTGATAAACCCTCACAATTACATGACAACCAAAGCCGCCACGAATTAACGAGCCCTAAAAGTGATGAGAATCATAGAGTCGAGACGCGTAAAGTCCGCAAAAGCCGCCCGTCTGTTGGGGATAGACTGGAATCACGTCTAATAGAGGAAATCATCAGAAACGAGTCTTGAAAGATTAGAAATGGAGAATCAAGAATTCCAACATTATTCGGATTGGCCGTCGCCCTATCGAAGAGTTTTGGAGCGAGAAAAACGACATTCTGAACATCGGGGGTAAAATTGCCCTTTTACCCCTCAAGCTTAGAACCTTGCCATGCATTTGAAGAAGGGCATTTTGGACATTAAACCCTCCCATGAGCTGCCGAAAAAGAGGGTGAATGAGGGCCATTAGATCACCCTGGGAAGACAAGAGGACAATGTCACAAGATCAAACAAGTATGGTCATGTCCAACTTTTTCCACGTAACATTCAACCTCTTTGACCAAGCCTTGTATATAGCCAATTTTCTCTCTCTTCTCACCTCACTTGACTGGCCAAAGCCCTCCCTAGACTCCCAAAACTTCCTCTTCCTCTTCCTTCTTCATTCTGCTCGTCGGATATCTTCTAGAGCCACCGTTCGCCGCCCACGTCGCTCTTTTTCGGCCACCGCTTGACCACTAGCCGACCACATCAACATAGATCTACGTCTTACCGACCTCCTCGAAGTGGAAGCAAGGCATTTGGACTATCGAGGAGCTCCAACCAAGAGTTTTCCCGGAAGCCGACGAAATTAAACTTAAACTGAGGTAGGTCAGGTTTCCAACCCTTTTGGATGCCGAAATGTTGGATTTTTGAGGTCAAATTTTATGGAGGTCTAGTAGACATGTATATGAATCTGTGGTAAAAAATTGAGAGTGATTTGAAGAATTTTTGACCCTGAATCGATCTTGTGAACTATGGACAGAAAACTACCGGATTCTGACCTTGGACGATCCGGCTACTTTCAACGGGATTCCGGTGACCATTCGACTTCAAACTCACGGTGAGCCTCACAAACCCTTAGATAGACATGTTAAGAGGTAGGATGACGATTAAATGATGGATTTAGGAGTAGATTGAGGACCAATTGTGTTCGATTTGCACGGAACCGAGAAGGACCGGTTCAGTTCCAGGCAAACTGAATATGTTGGGTTGATGATGGTTGGATTATGAGACTTAAATTGGTGACTAGGACATGTTAAGACGATGAGGATTATATTATGGATGATTGTGGTTCATAGATTGAGGATTTGGACATGAAAATTGATGGATTGATTGGATTTTGTTAGATTGCGTGGTGAGTTCGGTCTTGAACCATAGGGGGCCGAACCTTTGAGGACCAAGAAGAGAATTTGTGTGATATCAAACGCAAGGTAAGGGAATAATAAACTTAGGATAGGAGGATTGGATTCAATTGAGTGAGTCGAGGGTTGAATTGGTTGATTTATGAGGATTTGTCCAAGGGGATAATTTTCAATATATCCTAAGACGTTATAGGATGTTTGTGTGTGATATGGTTTATGCCTGAGTCGTTGGCCATGTCGAATGTCATTTGATTGTCTTGCATGCCATGACTGTTCAAATTGTACATGAGTTGCACCTATTGTTTGTATATGAATTGAGTCGAGATAACATGTCATGAGCATGATATGGCGAGGCCCTGAGGCGTATGAGACGCGGGGCGGGAGGTGGATATACTGATGCGATGTAATCGCGGGGTGGAGTTGATGTTGTGTGGCGCCCTGATGCGAATTAATTGCGGGGTTGAGATGGCCAGGGTCCTGATGCGAATTATTCGTGGGACGGAGGTATGAGATGGTGATATTGGCCCGGAGATTCATTGGAACCTGATGCGTTTACGCGGGTTGCCAATGACTGTCTGATGCGTTTACGCGGGTTGTCAATGACGGTCTGATGCGTTTACTCGGACCGAGCCTGATGCGATCTAATCGTGGGCTGGAGGATGAGGCAGGCAGGATGAGGTGATTGTGGTGAAACGGCTGGATGGGGTGTGCATGGTCATCTAAGTGTGACACGGTATCACAGTTGCATGCCCATCATCTGTGTGACATTATCTTTATTTGTATGTGCCTACATGCTTATGAGTTTGAAATTTTGGGATAGATGACTGCCTAAGCGGACGATCAGCCTGACATAAGGTTAGGACTCTTTTATTGAGATGTGTATCTCACCCCTTTGGGGACCCACATTTTTACAAATCCTAGGTCTTAGCTATGTGCCCTATTCATTTTGGGGATCCCAATGAGATAACGACATATTTTGACGAGTTCCCGGATAGGCAGGGAAATATTTATGTGAGAAAGTGTACAGTTGTATGGGTCGACAAGGGTAGCCCAGACTGAAAGCCTTATAGGTTCGAGGTATGGTTCAAGAAAGTCGAAGACGAGTCGATTGGGCCGCTAAAGCCCCACAAGATACCCTAGGGAGTTATACTTGACTGGTGCCAGACTGTTGGGGAGCAGGAGTTGCCAGAGGAGTCTGTAGTTGTTCTAAGAATGGGCCGGAGAAGACCCCGACCCTGGACTTCACTGTGGAGGAGGACGAGGTCATTGTCTTGAAGGCGATCGAGGAGGACCTTGCGGAGCCATCCCATGAGGAGACCATGGAGGACACCATTGAGGTTTCATCAGAGATCTTCTCCAAGTATGAGCCGACGGAGGATGTCGAGGACACCGAGGATTCCAGCAGTTCATCTTAGGTGCCCTAGTTTATTATCTTGATCTTATGATGGCGACCCGAGACCATTGCTATTTTGGATGCTGATGATGGTCATACCTTTTGATGTGCTTACCCTGTCACCCTTGCCTAGCGGATTGTAGTAGTCGGAGTTTGTATGAACAGTTAGTTATAATGTATGACAGTTATTATGTTATCTAGGTCCCACTTAACTAATATTTGTACGAGGATTTATTTGAGTACCGATTCCGCATGCTTTATATGTATAATATCTCTCGACTTGATTGAGGATCTTGGGACCACGAGAGATAAGTTGTTTGCTTGCAGGGATGTTCGCGTGCTCGACGGGTTCGGGGCGTGACAGCAAAATCCATGGATATGTCCACCCAAGGTCCAGTTGGAATTGGCAATGGTGTATAAAGACCAGTATTCTGAGAACGACCTTTTGCAACTTGGCAGACAGGACACTTCTGCACAAAACGTCCAACATCGCGCTTTAATTGTGGCCAAAAGTAACGTTCCTCTACCAAGGTGATAGATTTATCATGCCCTAGATGTACTCCAAGGTTTCCATCATGTAATTCCCGAATCAGCTTCTCACGAAGAGAACTACGCGTGATGCACAACCTGTTGCCATAAAATAAGTAAGTACCATGAATAATCATATCACATTCAGAACCAACAGCTTGACACTTCATCTAAGTGTCTCGAAAATCTTCATCTTCAGCATAAAGGCCGCATAAAATCTCAAAGCCCACTACTTCGTTTGTCATAGTGACAAGTAGAGTAGCTCGACGGCTTAGAGCATCAGCCACTTTATTCAGATGACCAGCTTTATGTCAAAGCACAAAATTAAATTGTTCCAAAAAAGAAACCCAGCGCTCATGCATCTTATTTAGATGCTTTTCGCCCTTGATGTATTTGAGCGCTTTGTAGTCAGTGTTCAATAGAAATTCACGTTGATAAATATAGGGCTGCCTGTGCTTAATAGCTCGAACTACTGCATAGAATTCCTGCTCATAGGTGGACCATCGTCATCGAATTTCATTCAACTTCTCACTGAAATAAGTAACTGGTTTCCCTTCCTGCGATAACACTACACCAATTCCTACTCCAAAGGCATCACAATCTAACTCGAACAACTTATCAAAATTTGGCAAAATAAGAACATGAGCAGTAAATAACTTTTCTTTTATTAAGGCAAAACTCTCCTCGGCCTCTTCACTCCACTTAAATTGTCCCTTCTTTAAACATTCCGTAATAGGTGCTAAGATTGTACTGAAGTTACAGATAAACCTGCGATAGAATGTCGTCAGTCCATGAAAACTCTATACTTCCCCAACAGTCTTAGGCGTAGGCCAATCTCGAATGGCAGCAACCTTCGCTCCATCAACTCGAAGCCCATCTGCACTAACAATGTATCCTAAAATAACAATTGATTCATCATGAAGCTGCATTTGGGCAGGTTAATATAAAGTTGATTCTCCTCCAAAACCTGCAAAACATCTCGAAGGTGTTCTACATGTTGCTATTCATTTGGGCTATAGATAAGTATATCATTGAAATAAACCACCACAAACTTGCCCAAGAAAGGTTTAAAGACTTGTGTCATCAGACGCATAAAAGTGCTAGGGGCATTGCTAAGTCCGAATGGCATGACTAACCATTCATAAAGTACTTCGCTGGTTTTGAACGCCGTCTTCCATTCATCCCCAAGCCTCATGCGAATTTGATGGTAACCACTCCTCAAATTGATTTTCGAAAAGATCTTCGACCCAGACAACCTGTCAAGCATATCATCTAAACGAGGAATAGGGAAGTGATACCTCACAGTAATTTTATTTATCGCTCGACTATCCACACACATCCGCATGCTGCCATCTTTCTTCGGTGTAAGCAAAGCAGGAACAGCACAAGGACTCATGCTTTCTTAGAAGCTCTACCACTTTCTCTCTTAGCATCTAATTCTCCTTCGGGATCATATGGTAATGTGTCAGATTAGGTAGACTAGCGCCGGGTAGGAAATCAATCTGATGCCGGATGTCTCGCAATGGGGTTAGTCCATCAGGTAGGTCTTCAGTAGTAATACCAGAGAAAGCCTTCAATAAAGGCTGCAAAGCTTTTAGGATCACAATGGTCTCCTGCTTAAACCCATCATCAACAATTAAATACATATCATTTCTCTTACGAACATTAAGTAGAACACCAGCCTCACTACCCTTATACTGCTTTTGAGAGGGTCGCGAACACAAGCATCTTCATCCAAGGGATGAAGGGTAATTTTCGTCCTTTCCCACACGAACGAATAAATGTTCTCACACGCTCGGTAAGTAACATCAACATCATATTGCCATGATCATCCGAACAAGACGTGGCATGCATCCATCTCAACAATATCACAGATTATCATATCCTTGTACGTTTTCTCAATAGAATAGGCAAACGACAAATCTGAGTTACCTTTAATTCTAGCCCCTTACAAATCCAGCCAATCATATAGGATGAAGGGTGAGCTTTAGTCTTTAGTTGGAGATGATCGACAAGTGCCAGCGATACAATATTCTCACAACTTCCACTATTAATAATAATGTCGCAGACCTTATCACTTATAGTGCATCGGGTGCGGAAAAGGTTATTCTGTTGCGAATCCTCCTTCCATGGAGTTAACAACAGCCGTCTAACCACGCAATTAACATGTTCTCCTTCTTCGTCGGCTATCTCCTCTTCATCCCTCCAATCTTCATCATAAAGCTCATCTTTAGGTTTGACTAGATTTGCCATCTTCCATCGTGGACAATCATTGGAACGATGCCCAAGTTCATTACATTTAAAGCACTTCCCTATATAGGGTTTGGCATAAGGGTTCGAAGCAACATCACGAGACTTTGTCGCAGGGGACTCAATAGGCTTGGGCACATCAACATTACTCCCCGAATTTCAATTTGTGTTGTTGAATTGCCAACCAGAGGACTCGCCTCCCTCTAGAGATTTTCCTCGTGCGAATTGCCCCCGTGGAGTGTAATTTCCCCCTCTTCTCGAATAGTTATTCCGCTCCAACTGTAACTCCACCTTTCTGGCCATCTCTAGCGCATCCTCAAAAGAATACAAACGATGCAAAAAAACATGATCTTGAATGTTTAAGCGAAGACCGTTGATATACCTAGCGGTTTGTTGTGCCTCAAATTCAGTCAGGCTATTGCGGGTGGAAAGTCTAAGGATCTCCTCCGTGTAAGTTTGAACGGTCTGACTCCCCTGCCTGCAAGCCTGAAATTGCTGGAACAAAACTTGTTCAAAGTCAGGAGGCAGAAACCGATCCTTCAGCAATTCTTTCATGCGATTCCAGGTTCGGATAGGGGCTTTCCCTTGTTGGCGCTAGGAAACTTGTGTCTGTTCCCACCAGGGCGAAGCACCTCTCTTCAATTTATACATCACAAGCTTAACTTGAAGATCCTCTTCAATTTCCATGGCATCAAAGAATTTTTTGACCTCCCAAAGCCAATCCAGAAAATCTTCAATATTTAAGTTACCATTGAAAGTAGTAAGATCGACCTTTAGTTGAAACTATTCGGGCTCTCATCGATATCTTCTTTGTCGTCGACCTCCACAAACAGGTTCGTCTAGGATGTCCCTATATCGACGGTTCCCACGAGCAGAAACATCTAGGATTTCTTCCTCATATTCTGCTTTAGAATCCTCGACATAGTCTCGTCGTTTTTTTCGGGGATTCGCCCTTCGCTCCATAGCCACTTTGGGATCACGAGTGACAGGAATTCGCTCAGCTGGAAGGACGCCAAGATTAGGGTTAGGGTTTGCAGATAATCGTTGGATGGCGGTAAGTAAGTCTTGCATCGTCCATTGGTGGCCGTGCAGAGCCCGCCGAGTTTCCTCAGGGAACTGGGTAAATTCCTCACTCGAAATAGGCTCAATGCCCTCAGCTGCGGAGGTTTGTTGATTCACGTTCTTTGTCATCATCACAAGGAGAAACATCGCTCTGATACCAAATGATGTAGGGTAGCAATAAACAGGAAATCAATTTCTCAGAATAAACTATATTTAATTAATGATAGTCTGAATATTACAAAGAGAGGACGTCTATATATATAGATAGGACTCCGAAAGGAATGCAGATAACCAAATATAACATTAATTGAATGAAATCTAATCTTATCTAAAAGGAATCAATTTGAAATCTTGAGATTACGCGAAAATTCAAAACTGCCAAAATAGAAAAATTGCCGAAAAGTGGTCTAAATGACTCCAAAATGCTTAAATCCATCGTATCTCACAACAAAATAGTGATTTTGCGAAATAGGCTCATTGCCCTCAGCTGCGGAGGTTTGTTGATTGACGTTCTTTGTCATCATCACAAGGAGAAACCTCGCTTTGATACCAAATGACGCAGGCTAGCGATAAATAGGAAATCAAATTCTCATAATAAACTGTATTCGATTAATGATATTTTGAATATTACAAAGAGAGTATGTACATATATATAGATAGGACTCTGAAAGGAATGCAAATAACTAAAGATAACATTAATTGAATGAAATCTAATCTTATCTAAAAGGAATCAAATTGAAATCTCGAGATTACGCAAAAATTCAAAACTGTCAAAATAGGAAAACTGCCGAAAAGTGGTCTAAACAACTCCGAAATGCTAAAATCCATCATATCTCACGGCAAAGCGATGACTTTGAATCAGACGGTCGTTTTGCTTCAACCGATCAATTTTAAGCACGATTTGAGATCGTTTGACCCAAGATCAGAATTACCGGTAAAGTCGTGCGGGCTTCTAACAATCCAATTTATCAAGATAATCACATGCTAACTGTTCTACATCATTAACCCTCATATTCATACCCTATCCGCCATTACATCACGGTCTTAATTGATATTGCAACATAACTTGCCATCGACATGCTAGATGACCACAAAAGATTGGGTTCAAAGTGACATGTACTCAAAATGTGATTAAACATTGAGGGAAAAAAAAGATACGTATGAGGAATGACCGATTTTCAGATAAGTCAATTTAAATTTTGGAATGAACCTGGCAAGTTTTGGAACTGTTGATTCTCTATTCTACCTGAAATTGGTCCAATATTTGTTTCGTCCAGATGTTTCGCCGGAATATAATTGACGACAAAATGTCTTTCACCGAAATTTGTTCTTCGGTTTTATAAAGGGAATATAGGTTTCGTAGACGGGAGTCTTATCAATGGAGCACAAGAAACATGTATGCTTCTGACAGGGATCAGGAGTTTCGTGACCCTTAAACAAAATGAGGGATCGGACAACGGGTGTCGTGGGGTCCTTCCACACTTGAAATCCTCAAAGCGATACTTGTTGCTTCTGAATCGCTCTCGTGGACGCAAAAACAAGAACTTGAAGAAGCCGATGATCTAGGAGAAGGATGCAGGCGGCCAAAACAAAAATTCCTCTACAAGGAAGAACCTCAAGCCAAGACCACCGGAGACGGTGCTCGAATGGGTAGGGGAAAATAACACGGGCTGAGGTTTTTGCGCCCCAACCGGTTGTGCAGCTGGCCGAGAGACGCCCCAAGTATTGTTGTGTCTTTGATTCCCCAAAGTTTCTTTAGGGTTTTCTACTTAACTCTACCATATTTCAGAATATTCCTAGGGATGGGCAAGTCGGTAATTTGTCATCGGCTCTAGAACATTCCTATTTAATATTGGTGGTTGGGAAAATAGGAGGTCCAATCCTAGCCATCCGATCTAAACTAGATCAACAATTGTAATCCGAGATTTCTTCCTATATAAAGGAAGTCCTCCTCCTCATTTCATCATCCACAATAAACTATCAATAGCATTCCTCTTAGAGCCTCTCTCTAGAGTTTTGTCTCTCTACGAAGATCCTCAGAAGAAATAAGACAAAATGCTGAGTTCGAGCGCTCCAACCATCCAAAATAGTCCGAGTCGCTGCACGGGTCGATCAAAATCTCCTGGTCCGTGACACTTCAATGAGATTCCATAAACAATGAAGTGCAGTGACATAAAAAGCTTTGCCGTAATTTTGATCGACGACAAAGTGATATGACAATAAAGATACCATACCGAAATTTAATTGACTCAAACAATGAAGTGCAATGACATAAAAAGCTTTGCCGTAATTTTGATCAACGACAAATTGATATGACAACAAAGATACCATGCTAGAATTTAATTGACTATACGTTTCGGATCTATTTACTTACGTTGAGACTAATATACATGCCAGAATCTAATCAATAGCCAAAAAAAACTGGATATTATAGTTAAGGCATAGGAATTGAAAGATAACATGTTTTTTTGTTGATTGCTCGAAAGGACTACAAAGAATACACTTGGGGATACAATTGACCGTACGTTTCGGATCTATTTACTTAGACTAAGATACATGCCAGAATCTAATCAATAGCAAAAAACCTGGATATTATAGTTAAACCATGGAAATTGAAAAATAACAACTTTTTTTTTTTGCTTGAAAGGACCACAAAGAACACACTTGGGTATTTATAATCATCTTCCGCCGAATTCAAATAAATAAATAACTTCCTAGTAGTTACGAGAATTTACATTATCCGTAAGAAGTTACTCCACGGTCTCATATTATCTAGCAATATAACCTATAAGAAGTTGCAACAATCCTAAAATAGCAGCAATAAAAATAACCACCGGACAATATCATCTTGTCAATTGTTTGTTGTCATCAATTAACTTCAATCAACGAGTTGTTAATTATTTTTTTATAAATAATCAAACTTTGTTCTCATCGACTAAATTTAACATATATTGATAATAACCAAAACTTTGTCATGTTTTGGTGTAAAGATATGCCTCTTTTAAAAGAATGAATGAATGATTCACCGATCATTCGATTTCTTCAATCATCATTTGCCCCCTTGTCATCGGTAAATATTATATTTCCTTACTGAATTGCCTCTAAACTTATTTTCTGAAAAATAATGCAATTAACTTTGTTAAGACTCCATGAACGCACCCTCACAATATTTTTTGTTTACTAAATCTTCCTTAAGTGGAATTCCTTGGTATTTAGTTAATTTACTTAGGCCATCTTACAAAAGTAAGTCGAAGGTTTCGTCTGATTTGTCAATGTCGAAAGGGTAGACTTGAGTGTCTTTAGCCCTAATAAAAGGGGGCAAATGGGTGTGTCGGGTCGGGTTTGGATCAAGTCGAATATGATTCGACCCATATTTAATGACTCATACCCGACCCGACCCATATTATCAAAACACAATAATACTTTAAGAAAATAATATTACTAAAATACTTCTCAATTCCGGCCCCAACCCCGGCCCTAGTCCCTGCACTGGCCCTGTTCCTAACCCTTACCCAGGCACCGGCCCCGTCCTTTGTCCCCGATCCCAAGTCTCGGCCCCGGCCCTGGCACCGGCCCTAACTCAGGCCCCGGCACCCGCCCCGACTCAGGCCCTGACACCGAGTCCTGGCCTCGATACCCGCCCCGAGTCCCTGCCCCGGTCAGGGTCCCGGCCCGGTCATGGCCACGGCCCCAGCCCCTGTCTCAAGACCGAGCCCCGGCACCTGCCGCGTCCCAGATCCCGGCCTTAGCACTCACCTCGAGTCCCGACCCCAGTGCCCGACTCGGGTCTCGGCCCCATCCCCGGCCCGAAAAATAGTCACGGCCACGGCCCCAGCCTCGGTCTCAGGACCCAGCCCGACCCCTGCCCAGGACCCAACCCCCGGACCCTTCCTCGGCTCCGGACCCGGCCCCTACCCTAGGACCCGGCCTCGGTCCCGACCCTTGTCTCGGGACTTGGCCCCAAGATTCGGCCCCAAGACTCGGCCCCGGTCACAGGACCCGGCCTCGGCACCGATCTCGGCCCCGGCACCCCGCCCCAACACCCTCCCGGCCCTAGGTCCCGGCACCCGCCCCGAGTCCCAGTCCCGGTGCCCGACTCGGGTCCCGGCTCTATCCCCTGCTCCGAACCCGGCCCCCAGCACTGGTCTCGACCCCCGTCGTCGATTCCTGGCCCCCAGCACCAATCCCGACCCAGGTCGCCGGTTCCCGGCCCTCGTCTCCGGCCCCGGCGCTGGTCCTGTTCCCTGCCCCGATCGCCCGCCCAAAGCCCGGGCCCCAATCCAGATCCTGACCTCGATCGCCGACCTCGACCCCGATCCCGAGACCACTTGTAATTAGTGGAAGGATGTTGTCCTTACGGGTCGAAAATGGGTCCAATATGAATCGAAAATAGGTCAATATGAATTAAAGTGTGACCCATTATTGACTAATTTTTAGTGAACTATTTATAAGTTAATGACCCATATTTGACCTATTTTATATAAATATGGGTCAAATATGGATTTGTGATCCATATTGCCAGCTCTAGCCGTGACCATAGTTGCTTCTTTTCTTTTGTCAGGCTTTAAGAATGAAAAAATACAAGGCTGTCGAGCACCACTTCCGCCACAACAATTGTACTACTTTTTATTATATTTTTTTCATGAAGCTCACGTTTTGTGTGAAGTCTTCATGTGACCCTCTATCTGTTTCCTATCCGTTTCCTTAAAGAGTTCGGACACTCTCATTGCCAATTGAAATAAATCGGCAAAATCTTGGCCCTCAAATGTTTACCTAATATTGAATTTCATGTGGCCAAATCAACAACCCATACCTCGTGTATCGTTTTATAAAATTGATTTTGGAATCATCTTTCCATCTCTACCTAAATATGCGCCAAATTAGATGGTAAATTACTATACCATGTAAAAATAGGTTTCGACAAAGATAAAGAAAATAATCTAAGTCTTAAAAAATCTTTTGTGCTTACTTCTCCACATTGGGCTTTAAATAATTGTTTATCTTCGACAATAAACAAGACCAATTTAGGGATTTTATAACTTTTCGGAAATGGCTAGTAAGCAATCCATTCGAAACGTGGTTCTGTGTGAACCACATTACTTCGAGAACTATGCTAGGTCCAATTGTGGATTTGGTTGGTTATCTTTCCCTCCCGGCGATAATGGTGGTCTCGCTAGATTATCAATATTGAAAGGTGTGTTAGGCCTAATAGAAATATTCACATTGGGTGGATCCAATGGAGCCACTTGGCTTACATTTTCAACATTTGGCAACTGACAAGCCTATTTTTTTTTATTTTTTGGACAGAACAGTGGCTGCTTTCATTCATAAACTGGTAAAGATACCTGAGAATCACCACAATCTAAACTTAACAAAGGACACAAGAAAGGAGGTGGCTTAAGGAACCACTTTGGGTTAAGGGAATTTGTGCGGTAAGCCTTCGCCACCCAATCGGCAGCTTGATTAGTCGATCATGGGCAATGGGCTACAGAAACTCTCTCCAGTTGGCCCAGTAGAACTTGGAAGTCTTTGATGATTGGGCGTGCAAACCATGGGCTTTCCTCGAGGCCCAGAATCCACTGTACTACTGATAGACAGTTTGTCTCTATCACAACTTCCTGTTCAGCTCCGCTAACTCCACCGAGATTACTTCACTCTTATCTGTTCGTACTTGCTTCAGGAACTCTAAAGCTTCTCTGACTGTTGGGGTTTCCGCTTCTCCAGCTGAAGAAGCTCTGAATTTTCTCGTGAAGCCAGACTCCAGAAGGCCGAAGGCGTTCCGCAGCAGGCCAAGCCTATTGACTCGTTTGATTTGACAAATTATTATCATAAATTTGGCAATTTTGACCAACACCAGCCTGATTATTCTCATGATTGTGACCTTGATTAGAAGATGTAGGTCCTCGGCCCTTGCATAGTTTTTAGAGGGGTTGACTAATTTGTCCAGTAGTACTAACATTAAATATTGGAGGTGGGTTATGAATTTACCATATTACACTTGGTTTGGATAGTGGTGGTTGATTGGACAATCCGACCTCGAGAGAACACAATTCACGACACCGGTGACGATCGGTTTAATCACGGACATGTGGCTCTCTAGGTAATTGACCATATTGTTTCACTACTCTTCGAATAATCTTTTCATGATGGCCAACATGTAAATCTTTGATGCCAATTGTCTCGACGGTTCTTCAATTGAGATGTCAGGGAGCGTCTGCCCTTTTGCATTGGCCTTCTTCTCTAGCTTGGTTAGCGGCTGAAGATTCAGAATGCACCGCCATGTCACTGTCATTGGGATTGTTACCAATGACATGTTAGGCTCCAGATGATTCCTTGTTATTGGCATTGAGTTTCTTCAAGTCCGACCACAAGTTATCCCACTAAGCGTGCCAAAACGATGTTCCACCAAAATTTGATCGACGAGAAATATCTTTTTCAATTTTATTAAAAAGTGACGAATTCTGTAGTAATTCTGAATAAGGGTCTTATCAATTGAGCACAAAGAACATATACACTTCAACTAAATTAATCAATGATAAAGTGTAAGGACATAAAAAGCTTGGCCGGAATTTTGATCGACGGCAAAGTGACGTGACATTAAGATACCACACCGGAATTCAATCAACTGCAAAAATCTAAAAGTTATAGCTAGAATATATGTCAAAAACTAACTACCATGTCAAATCAAGAAAGTATAGTTAGGGTATAAGAGTTGAAAGATTAGGATTTTCGTCTCTCTTTTTTTTTCTTTTTCTGTTTGTTTGGTGGGTCTACGATGAACACATTTAAAGTACCTATAAAACTCCACAGAAAATAACATTCCAGTAGTTACGAGAAGTTACATTATCCACAAGAAATTACTCTGGGTTCTCGTATTATTTAGCAACCCTTACCAATAAGAGGTTACAACAATCCTAAACCAGCGGCAACAAATTAATCACCGAGTTGTTATCCTCATTCCGATTGCTCACTGTCGGTATCGATGATTTCGCCAAATGATTTCAACTTTCTCGTCAATAACTTCATGTTACGTGCCGTCAATTACTTCACCGATGCATTGTTGATTCTCTTCAAATTATATTTATGAATGACCAAACCCTACTTTTAGCGATTAAGTCTATCACACGTTGATAATAATAATAATAATAATAATAATTTTACACCAAAAAATTCAAAAAATTTATACTAAATCATAAATGTTGAATCATTATAAAAACATATATTTCTCACGTGGATATATCGTTGTTTGTCCATGTTGAAGGGCCGTGATTCGATTCTTCTTAAAGACCGGTTGAAGCTGTAATACGTGGGGACAGATGGCCTTGTACCTTGGCTTTGTAAGGACAGGTGGCTTGCTCAGCATTTGTTGGTCAACAAGTCAAGAGTAATAAAATAATAATAATAATAATATAGAAACCACCGCCTCAAGGAGCAGTGTTCAGCCGAGAATATAAAAGAAAGAGAGAGAGAGAGGTTCGTTCAGAAACAGGAAAACGCAGAGAAGGGAAGGAGAAGAGGAGACAACGAAAGAAGTCCGCCGGAGTTCAAAAATCAAGCTGAATCAATTTCGTTATTCAGCGTTCAAACTCCTCGTTCATATCGTCGGAATAGTTTTCGAAGTTACATTACGTTTAGACTTCGTGTTACGGATAGTTTAGATTATGCGATTCGAATTAGCATTTTGTTAATTCGTAAAAATAGTTTCACTAGTGAATAGGCTTATCTTAGTGGATTCATAGTTACGATAGCGTTTTTACTTGACTATGACATCGATTTTCGTTAAATTGATAGGAGTTGAGTTCGAGAGTCTGAATTAGTTATCGAGATCTGAGTTAGAGTATATCAGGTGAGTGATACTTATCTCTTCTTTAAATTTATAAAGTCATATCTTGAAATCGGTTCGGATTTGATATACAATGAGTGCTAAAGGCATATTTGTTGCATCAAAATCTGGATCGAACAATTACTGCGTTTTGATACTTGTGAACTATTTGAGAAATGTGTTACGAAATAAATTATGAAATATGTGCTCGATTTGTGAACTTGGTTTATCAGAAATGGTTGTGGAATATATTTTGATTCACAAAATGGTTTTCTGGATTAAATTTGTGGATTATTTGCAAACGTTGATTTTGATGCTCAATATCACTGTGAACTCAATGAAGGGTTTTTGGGTATGCGCATACTAGTTAGGATATACTTTGGAGTCGAACCACCGGCTGATATAAGTGGAGACCTTACCAAGGGGGAATCTTGATTGTCTTGTCACGAGACGTTATACGTAACTATGGTTAGATATTTGAGCACAAGTTTGGTCAATGAAATGGACTATTGACATGTGATTTGAGATTTGTCGATGGATGGACCATCGATGTGTGATTTGAGATTAATCAATGGACTTGACAATTGATTTTTATTATGATTTTTATTGATTAATAGGATATTTCTGTGACATATGTTATTATTATATGTGCATAGTGAATGCTTAATCTGCTTAGAAGAGATATGTGCTACTCACTGAGCTGTGGTCGCTTACCCTCTTTCCTTCCCAATTTTTTTAGATTTTTCAGTCGTCGGCAAGTAGAACGAGATCGCGATCGTTGGGGACTTTTAGGGGTTAAATTTTGGTTATGATCTAGGAGAGTTGTGTACATATATGTTGTTAGTTGTCAAGTTTAGTTGAATGATAAGATATAAATATCTTTGAGGATTGTGGAAACTCTGATAAAACAATCAATTTTATGTTTAGTCAATTATCTATATATAGTTAAATATATATTTGATAATAGGTTTATATTGGTTTCTATTTGAGGCTGCGTTCTTTAGGCATAAGGACGGCCGTGTCATTTCACTGTTCATTATAAGAACTGAGGTATGACAGAAGCCCTCCGACTCAAATCCGCCGTCGAATTAAACTCATGATCAACATAAAGAATAACAGGTTGAAAACTTAAAATGGTAACGAAAAACTTGTCCCCCCACCAGATTACCTTGTCGCTTCACAAGTTCACATCATGTCCCTCAAAGATCTCCATAAATTTTGCTAGGGACCTACAAAGATTTTTAGGCGGCCCCATTACCTCTATTTTCTGGACCTGGATCCCCTGCCTTAGTTTTCTAAGGCAGGGGGATCTCTACCCTTGACATAGGAGGGAATTTTTTTCCTATATCAAGGTGCGGATCCGCTGCCTTAGAAAAACTAAGGCATGGGATTCCTATTTTCTTAGTTCGTAGGGGAAAAAAAGCTTGCAATTTCTCTTTTTTTCCGTTCACATTACATTTTTTTTTTTTTGCCTTTTAGACATTCTAAATAACTCGTGAAAATGTGAAAAGAAACTGTATTATTTGATATTTCATAATTATAATATTATTTCAAAAGCGCGTAGAATTAGTATCATGTTGATAGTACTAGACAAGCAAAATTTATGATTCATCGTGGCTCGCAACGTTTACTAGGAACGATAATCAGCCCGCTAAAATAAATACATTTGTATTTGACATTGCTCTTTGACGGGTTTGACAATAATGACCGTATAACCTCTTCTTCTACGATCCAACTCGGTCTGAGACCAAAGACTACTTTTGTGTTACAATTGTGGGTTATGTCGGGTGTACCGTAGAGATGCCCATCTGATATTTTTCATCTCCACATATTCACCAGCGTTAGTTTAATTTACCTAAAAGTTGCTTAAGATGTCCGAACAATCTCTAAGGTCAGCTCGAAATCTGCTTTAGAAAATGTCAATAGATCTCTGAGATCGAGACTAGAAATGCATCTGGGGCACCATTTGAAAACACCTCCGCGGGACTTGGAGCAGGGTTCGACATTTTCAGTCTGGATTCCTGGGATTCTGGTTTGGGACATGGGTCAACTGTCCTAGACTCGGCGCGAGATGCGCCTTATCCGAATCCTCCGGTCTCCACGATCGCTCTCTGCTCTCAGATGAATGGATCCTTACAATAACGTGGCAGCAAGAGGCTCTCGGATCGCCCGAGAGAGATCGCGATAGTAGCAATGCTGTCAGAGATTAGCCTACCCATACAGCATAGCGCCATGCAAAGACGCATCACGGTCCATATGTTTGCGTATCGATTTGATACAGACGGGGCCCGCTTCGTGCGAAGTTGGGGCTACTCATATATGCCAAAAGGTATCTGAACTTGTGATTCTTGGCAAGCCGAGACTCCACGTAATAGCAAGAACTATGAAAGAAAGGGGAGGCTGCGCTGCCTTCTCTTGCTGCTATTTTTAGCTACCCTTGTTCGAAGCTAGAGTCGAGAAGCCGTAAGCACCGAAGCCGAAAGTCATGATGAGCTGATGCAGAATATGCATGACAAACACCAGTGGTATATTCATTATGGGAACTAACCAAGGCGAAAACTCATGTCTTAGAAGGAACGAGAAGAAAAGTCGGTTTTCCCCTCGACAAACCGATGCAAAAACCTTGTTGATTAGACTAGGTAGGAGGAAAGTGGGTAAACTCTTAATTTACTGATACGGGAGATACTTCCTTATACATAGATTAAGACGATGAAACTCCAAATGAATCTAATCATTCAAGCACATATGCACATCCTCCTCCTTACATGACTGAAACTTAACAAGGCGAAAACCTTGCCCATAAGAAGAATATACAAAAAAAAAAAAGAAGAAAGAAATCTGGTATTTCTTGAGTAATCCCAGCCAAAACCTTAAGTGGAAGACATTATGTAGGAGTTTCAGCACAAAGGACACAAAGCTTCAAGTCAAATTGCTCGCTAATTAAGGCTTTGACGCCTTAAATACGTGCATAACATAAGTGGCTATTGCATGAAAGCTTTCATGATGCCGACGTTCTAATAGAATGCTAAATGAACAGGACCTTGCACAAAAAACGCACCATAACAACTAATGCCAGCAGCCTTCTGAAAGTAGCCAACTTACATAGGTGAACCAAAGAGTTCCTGTTCTTTCTAGCAAGCAGTGGTCCATGAACGCACTCTACCTTCAGTACCAAAGAAACATAATAACTATTTGAGTGAGCTAATTAGTTTCCAGCAAAAATAAATCAGCGAATTTTGCCGGTCAATGATAATCAGAACTAATCACAAGAGAAGCAAGGTTCACGCTTGGAAGGAAGGGATATGACAGAAATTAACAATGAAATTCGAGAAAAATTTTCATGTGCTTGTATTTTGTATAATTTCAAAGACCGAGACAAGCAGTTATGGCACCAAGAGGATGATATATCTAATAATCAGGTAATAATCCAGTAAAGGAACCCGGAATGAGCCCTTGGGGTCTCTTGTCAACTGCTTTTATTCAATAATGCACCCTGCACAAAAAGAGGGGAAGGGGAAGAACTTCAAGTTTCTCTCTCAGTTGAACTGGAAGCTCGTTCCCAAAATTGATGTGAAATGCAACATCAAGACGTGTCTAATGAGGAAGGACAGTACCAGCAATCTTCGCCATTTAGTCATAAATAAACACAACCTTCAAAATTTGGGGCAGACGGTTGTTCAGACTGCAGATTCCCTTGTCCATATTCATAGCAACGAAGGAAAAATATAGAGCTTGTGCTAATCCTCTGTCGATTGGCCATGCTTATTCAAGATAAAAGGTATGGCCAACTAAAAATTGTATCGGAGTGGAGCTGACAGGAGCCGCAGCGGTATGCTAGACCTGAATGTTGGCACCAGAATCTGAGAATGCGCCTCCTACTTGGGAGTGTTTCGGCAAAAAATGTGATGTTTTGGGTTCATCAAAAATTGGGCTAACTATGTATGATCAAAAGCTTTTTGTTCCATTGATTCAGATTGAACTCCGATCTTCTGCAGTCCTGTTGCTGTTGCCAGGTGAAGAGCCAGGAGTCTGACTAGACTTTTGGGACTTAGAATGAGAAGTGGTTTCGCTCTTCAAAAGAATTGAACCAATTGATGCACTGGATGCGCTAGTTGACGAGGACGACCTTGTAGATGATACCTCCCTGAGAGACCCTGAAGTAAGTTCAGGCCGCAATTCTGAAGAAGAAGAAGACGGAGCTAGCGTGCCAATGGAAGATCCCACTGGGTAGGGTGCCACGGGCATGTCTGCCAGAGAAGATGCAGATGGGCTGTAACTCAGCATTCCCATTGGGTGATTAAATTTGCATGCTCGTCCATACTTGCATACTCCATGTTGCGCAAAATAAGTACAGGATGGCGCGCCCTAATTGACAAAAAAAAAAAGGCCAAAATAAGAAGTTATGGTAGGGTTACTCAAATTAATCATGAATAGTAGCACATGCATGAACGAAAAAGAGTAGATTTGCAAAAGCAGAAACTTTCATGGAGACAATGAGAAAAAGGTCAATTGAGATGGGCCAGTCACACAAATTATGAACTTAAACGTTGCAATATGACCGTGATAAGTATATCAAAGTAAATGATCCCGCACCATTGAGTAAAAATGGAGGGAGAAAGGAACATAAGGACAAAAGCTAAATGAACAATTCCGACTATGGGACGTAAGAGTAATGAAATTCGAGATAATAGAGATTTGAAAGGCTAGTCAACCTCTATGTGTGCCACACCCATGTCAAAAAATCTGATTCTGAGTGTTATTATCGAGTCTCTAAAGTACCATTTAGCGGCAACAGAGGCCATTTTGAGTGCTCTCTTTACAAAGAGTAACTAAACGTCGGGGCTTATCCTGTGTCTGCAAGACTTCCTTTCGACATATGCACCAAAACAACTAAAAAAAGACACCGAGGATGTCATGAGGGACTGCAGAAGATGGCAAAGTCACAATATAGAGTGATAAAATTCACTTCAGACAAGAGAAGCTAGTGTCAATAAATTGTGTATGAGCAGGCAAAAGTGCTCATTGAGCTTGCAGTTATGCCTGTCTTAATTAGGGAAGCGCATACCATCTGCACCCAACCCAATGAGGGAGCATCTAAACGTAATCAGGTTAGCAATAAGCAGAGCATATTAGGGAAATACACTTCTCCAGGGATCGCACTTCCTATTGAAGTATTATATTGACTCCCAAAGGCAAGACATAATCAGTGAACATCAGCATCATTATCATCATGTAGGAGGAAGCCCACCCAAATGGCTAAGTACTCAATTATCCTTTCTAAAAGAGCTTGAAATAGCAAAGTTGCAATTTCATAATTTTCATATTCCAGTCTCATATAAATGCAAACACAAGTTGAGTGAGACAACTTAAACCTGCAGGTCAATCGCATATTTGATTTATCACAAGTCAAATAAGAAAGTGGGAATAGCCAGAAGTGGAGATAAAAGTTTTTACTCCATGATGTAACGTTTTCTTTGGGAATTATGTGATGAATGGTCATTTTTAGTAGATACTTGACAGATTTTAGAAAAATACAAGAAAATAAATCTACTTTTGCAGAAGAAAAGACATTGGTTATATTTTGTTCCCTTTCAAAACAGTAGTGAGAATGAAATGATGATAACAATCAACAAGTCAGCAATTAGCATTAGGTTCAACATCAACATCAACAACTTTATCCCAAATTAGTTGGGGTCGGTGGTCAATTAGCATCAGGTTAAGTACTAAAAAAAAATTGGGAAAAACATGTGTGCTGAAGAGAAGAAGCCCTTGTAACTGAGGTAAATTTGCCTAAAATATACCTAAATGACAATGGGACACAAAACAGATTAACCAAAATTTGAGAAAATTACATTTTCTTGTGTTACTACATCACAAAATATGTTGGCAAGCATCACGAACACTTTCTAATTTTCAATGTTGAAAGATGCAGATCTCATGCACACTGCAATCCATCTAAGAACAGAAAGCAAACTCCTATAACATGACTGAAATTTAATTTAGAGAAAAAGAACACACTTCACTTCATGAAGTAAGCACAATCTGAATCTTTTTTCTCCCCTGAAACCTCTTTTTCCTTTACTTTGCCCCAAAAATTTAAGAATTTACATTAGCCTGTCTGAAGTTCTTTTCACCAGCAAATTTCTTGTCTAAATTGAGTCAGCCTTTTAAGCATGCGATGCTCAATTATTAACCAACTCGATATAATTTCAAAAGAGATTTTATATTAGTAATCTCTTTTTGGGACTGCAAATACAGAAACTCTTGGACCTCTTGCAAATTCATTACAGTAATATGGAATACATGCTTCGTGCATCAGATTGGATGAAAACTTCACCAGCAGCAAGAACTTGAGGAAAACTCCTACAGTTCGATAGCGTAATAGATAAAATGAGATAAAATAAAACCTATATGGGGCAAATTGATACAGAGATACGGTTCACATGGCAAAATGTACTTTTCAATATAGTCTAGCCTTACTTGAGCTGATCCAGCTATCTTTTAGAAGGATAAATAGTGAGAAGATGCAAAATAAGGTAATGGTTATGAGCGAATGGGATCCACTGCCTTTAAGGCAGGGGTGCCTTAGTTTCTGGGCCATCCAGATCAAAGATAAAAAACGGACGGCCTAGATCATGTTTTCAGATCTGTTTTAAAATCCTCCCCCCCCCCTCCCTATAAATATGATCTGGACCGTCCATTTTTGATCTGGACGGCCCAGAAATCAAGGCACCCCTGCCTTAAAGGCAGGGGATCCGGATCCAGTTATGAGACTCATTTGAGGCCAGTGTAGGGGTATTATAACCACTCAGGAGGCATGATAGGTCATCCAGCATTAGATTGTACTTTGAAACTCACTCTCAAGCATTTATCTTAGATAAGCACCTTTATGGTAAGACTTGACCCAGTAGAATGCAAGATGCATACTGCATACGATAATCAAGCCATGTGGAAAGTGTAGACTGAGTATTCAAACCAAATGCAGACATCGCACAGAAACAAACATAAACAAATACTGATGTCAAGCAAGCACTCAACCACAAACTGAGGAAAAGAAAATAAAGTGTTTCCACAATGTCAGATGTTAATATTTGCACTCCTGCATATCCAACCAAATCTACCATTGCTTCCCTAAGAATCATAAATAGTCTATCTTCTCACTTGCCCCAATAAATCAACAGAATAAGCAATACCTTCTCAGTAGTTTATCCGCTTTTTTTGTTATTCTCAGATTTCCAAATGGACAATTATCACATAACACATCAACTATAAGTCCAGATACATTCCATTTAAGCATAGAATGGAAATCTCCATAACAAAGGAACACATGGAACTCTCAATTTAGATTTCCTGAATAAGTCAAAAAAGGCTGAACATAAGAAATCATATTGCTGTCAATCTCTAAAAAAATCTGAAAGGAAAGTAGAAAAGAATTACAGGAACAACTTATCATTTAACATTCTCTGAGCTTAACTGGAGTAATGCAACTCTTATGAAAGATTTTGCTCTTGATTTACAATTTTGAAAGAGTGAAACTTCTCCAAAATTCACGGTTAATTCTAAATTGTTGACTCTAAAAAATCTTTTTCTCAGCAACTCTTCACTAGGAATTGGAGAAAATTTTCTGCAGGAATATCATGCTGAGTTGATAGTCAGATGATCCCTCACCGGTTGCACCAGTAAAAAAATGGCATTTTTTGCCGATGCAGCCACAATATAGATCAATTTGATAGGTGCTGCCATATTTTCATTATCACCGAGTTTTGGGTAAGATAAATCCTTGCATCTTGATGATAATGGAAACATCATGCGAAATACCAACTTGATCGTTCTTGTGAGTTGCATCATCGCCCTAACATAGAAGACATTCAGTGACACGCTTCAGTCGAACAAAGGCATTATGGCTCGCAGATTACATGGGAACAAGATCCACTTCTTCGTACTTACTTGTCAAATAGCACTAGACAGTTTCAGTAGGTAGCACTTTTCGCAAAAGGGCCATCTGCATTACACCCATTAGCCACTTGACAACAGAGAAAACACAATATTGGGCGAACAAGGCGACACTTCTTAGGTTGAACTTTATCCGCTCATTCGTCTACTGTTTACATGGAGGAAGGGGTTGGAAGGTGCCAGAAAATCTGAATCTTCTCACTAGTCTAGGGACATGGGACCTCCCCTACCATCATTAGCTTCCATATTAACTCTAAAGAATAACAGGCAATTTGACTTCTATTTATGGTTACAGAGTCCAGAACTGAGTTCTTGGGAAGAGGATGACTTTGTATATTCTGTTAGGATATTTAGGTGATAGTTCTCGATACAGCTTTTATACACAAGAGCACAAAGCCTTCCCCCAAAGGACATGATTAGAAGAGATGGTTTCCACAAATAACTCAAGAAGAATATATGGTTAATGGGGTAGCATCATTCTTCATAGTTGCACATAAAGGAAAATCTTAAATTACAGACTCTGGGACTCTTCAAGATACAACTGTCCCTTGCTACTTTGTGGTAATAAGAAGGAAGAAAGTGGACCAGATAAATATCTTTGTATACACTAGCACTACAATCACTAAGTTGGCAGGATAGGAAAACCGAGTTTCTATACAGGGAAGAACTATGAAAAGGATGATGGATGCTTGGAAATAGAAAACGTTTGTGGGTATTACAAGTTAAATTATGGACAATGATAGGGAAGACTCCAGGTAGATCACATCATGGCTGAACTTTAAAACACTTAAATCCTGAAGATTGCAGTTTGGAGCTTTTCAGTGGTCATGAAAATAAGCCTCTCAAGTAGTATGCCAGAAAGACTATGGTCTCTTTACTCAACCTCTAAGTTGTGAGATATACGCATCCCCCCAGTATCGGCATCCCAACTAAGTCCGCAATTTCCTCTCTTCAAAACCACAAAAGTCGAAGTTGGATCACAAAGCATCAAAAGCAACATCATGGAGAATCATTGTCAATTCCTGGCAAACAATCTTGCAGGAACATGTGGGGAAGATAGAAAGAAACCAACAGAGACTAATCCCTGCATCAAAAGGCCAGCTTAATCCCATTCTTAATGTGTGCTTTTAAAGTAGACGGAGCAGGCTTGGGCGGAGAACTTAGGACCAGCACAGAGATTATCTAAAACTAGTAATTTATTCAAGCAAAACAAAGGGCAAGGGAAAGATGCTTACTGGACGCAATGGCAATCCAATGGGGCTAAGAAAAACGCTTGCTTCTTGAGAAATCAGATACGGGGGATGATGGTATCTACACGAAGATCCATATTTACAATATCCTGTTTTCATGTAATATTGACACTCAGGTTGGCCAGGCCTCTCTGGAAATGACTGTTCTTTTTGGTTACCACTTGAAGCACCGAAAGAGTGAAGTAAAGGTTGATACTGCCCAGGGAAACCTGACACTGATGGAGATAGCTGGGTTACTCCATACACTGAACTCGACCCCGTGGAAGGTTGAGTACTTGGAGATGCCATCGGACCAACCGTTGCCTGAGGAAGACATGATACAATTAAAGAGTGCATGCACTTATAGGGCAAGAAGCTGGAAATAGTTGACTTTGATTCACCTACCGGATAAGGACTCCAACCATGATAAGGAACCATGCTGGGGGAAAGCAAAACAGAACCATAAGGGCCATACGATGACAATACAGGAGACCTTGCGAGTACAACACCATACTGTTGAGACGAATGAACAGCAGGGGATTGCACAGCAGGATACACTGCAGATGCCATAATTGGAGCAGCCACCGGTGCAATCTGTGGTGCTGCTCCTGGTGTTGGAACCTGGATTCCAGCTGGCTGAGGATGGTGAAATTTACACGTGACACCAAACTTACATTGCCCTGTCTTTACATAATACGAACACTCTCTCTCGCCCTGACATCATTAGAAGTTCATTTTTCGTAAAATTAGATGTGGAGTGAATCTGATAATGATACATCCAACAAGGCATTATTTATTAAACACTCGAAGTAATGTTATACGAACCGGGCGTAACGGGTAACCATAATAATTGAGCACGACAGGGACAGCAGAACCAATTCCCTGCTTAGGATGGTGAAATTTACAGGACACACCAAATTTACATGTACCCGTCCTCATGTAGTACTGCAGTTTAGAGAATGCATTACATGTCCAAACCAGGACCCGTTAGAGAGGAACAAAAACCTTCATTGTACACTACCTAAGAAAACAGAGAGCATACCCCAGCACGTCTGGCTCTGAGTATACTTACACAGGATAAAAATTAGACCAAATGCATTACCTGGCAAATTGGCTGGCCCAAGCGTTCAGGATACTCAACTGCACCAGCTCGGGCAGCCCCAAGCACCTGAGAAGCGTACAAAATCTACATTGTTTCGTGAATGACATACGAGTTGACACCCAGAAATGGCAACTAGAAAGATCACCTTCAGTCTAGTCTGCACATGGTTACTCTATGCCAAAAAAATTGAGATCCATAATCAGCAAAGTCTACCAAAGTAGCATCATTCACTCTCCAAATACTATTAACAAATCAAACTGCAACACCTAATTTACTAATCTAAAAAGACAATATCATACCAGTCCAAAACAAGATCAAAGGATCAATCAAACATCCAACCACAAGACAACTAAGTGGCGATCGAACTGCAAACCAGAGGAGACAGAAAATTACCGCGCTACGGTCGGGCGGATGATTGAAACGACACCGCGCACCGTATCCGCAAAACCCTGTCCGCAAATAGTAGATGCAATCAGCCTCGTCGGGCCTCTCCGGGTACGATTTAGCACCTCCCATTTCCAACCGCCACATAGGTCCTACAAGACGCAAAAAACAGACCGAACTCACGATTCGCACTTCGGCTAGCGTCGCGACGGAGCGGGAAAAAAAAAAAGCACGACTCCCAAGAAACGGAAAAAAGCCAAAATGCAGAGCCGAATGGGGGGCGTCACTCACCTTCGAGGCCTGTCTCGGCGCCGGGATCAGACCGCGGCTCCTCGCCGGACGAGCCGTACGGCTCCATCGTACGGGGGGCTAGGGAGTAGGGGGTTGGGGGGGGGGGGGTGAGTGTGGTTCCCCGGGAGTAGTAGGGACCGGCGGAGGAATGACGATCAGGCGATCGCGCTGCGGCGGAGGGACGAGGATGGTCGCGGCAATGAGGTCCGATCAGGCGACGGTGCTCCGAGTTGCAGAGAAATGGAGCTCGAGCTCGTGCTCGTGCGCGATTAAGCAGAGGAGAGAGAGAGACAGACAGACAGACAGACAGATGTTTCTTCTTCACTCTTTGTGCTGCTCCTTCAGTTTTTTTCCATTTTTCCATTTTTCTTATTTTAATTTTCTTCCTCCTTTTTTTATTTTGATCCAAAAAAAAAGTCATATTTGCTATGTGGGGAATGTATTGTGGGTTTTGCTTTTTAAAATTTTTTTAATTGTTTTGACCCTTTTTTTATTTTTTTTATGAGGCGAAGGTGGTTTGTTTGCGTACGCGCCAAATATCGAAGCTAGCAGCAGTTAGCGAACTCAGAGGGGTGATCCGGTGCGGTCGCGCCCACGAAAACGCGCGTGGGCTTTTCTATTTTTTTTTCCCTCCGTACTATGTCGGAAAAGGACCACCACCGCCACCCCTGGTTCAGAAGCATTTACTTAGAAAGTTTGACTTTTTGTCAGAGTTCTCGACCAACTATTGTTTTCCCCCTTCTAAATTACGAAATAATAAAAATAAATAAATAAATAACTTTAAAAATAAAAATAAAAAATGTTTAGAATGCAGTTTGGAGTATTTGTTGGGCGTAGTTCAATAAAAAAAAATGCTCTTTGGTTCTCCACACGCTAATTTTAGAAAGGCTAACCTTTTTAATTTTTTTTATAAACCTATTATTACATCGATTATTAATAACAGAATATTGTAAAAATTTTCTAGTGTGGATAACATAACATTCCATTCACAAGACTGCATCCATGAATGCATGAAATTCGCTGTTAATTTACGTAACACACGCTTTTTTCATTCGTTTTCTACAGGGGTTTGCTTGCATAATAGTCTTTGTGTGACTGTAAAAATAACAACATATTATGATGGGCCACGAATTCTTACATGATGGACCCTACAACGATTTTTCTTAATTAGTTTTCGCAGAAAAGTACTCTGAATTTGCTTTCATAGAAAATTTATTTTCAATTTATCATTTTATGAAATGCTGCTCTACGTTAAACTATATTAACTCAATAAAAGTCCTAATATCGATAACTTGCCAAACACGTATCGCGCGTAGAATAGACTGCACTTTTAATGCATAATTACAGTACTCTCCGAATTCAAATTTAAATTAATTGTTGACTATTTTCTCTGTCCATTATTTCCTGATTTTACAACAACTAAAAATCATTCTCGAAAAATTAGAACAGAAAAAATTACCAAAAAAGTCATTAACCTATTGCAATTATGCCAATTCAGTCCTAAACTTTTTTTGCCCTAATCAATCTTAAACTTTTTGCAATTATGCGTCCACGCCAACGCTAACCGACTAAAATTCATTAAAAGAATTGAATTGGCATCATTATAAAAAAGTTAGGATTGAATTGGCACAATTACAATAGTTCTAAGACCTTTTTGGTAATTTTTCTAATCAAAATTCGGGTACAATTTTTGTCCTCCTCTTCTTCTTCTTTTTTCATTTTCTTGGCACCTCTCCCCAACAATATTAAACAGAAATTACTTGTGGACCTTGCAGTATTTTTCTACCATTAAATTATCATCGCTTCACTCCTCTGGATCAAACGGTGCTTAAAGGTCTTTAAATAAACTGATATTTGGACACGTGACTGTAAGGACGACAGAAGAAAAATGAACTTCCATTCATTTTATAATGCATTTTGGTGGTCCTTTCACATATATATATATTGGCGAGCTGGTGATCCATAGTAGTTTGATTAGACTAATTAAGTACTTTTGTTTAACAAATAAGAACATATAAAAAATTAATTGTTGAAGAAAAATTTTACGGACAGTGTTTGAAATTGATCTATAATATGAAAAAAAAAAACCTTAAGATTTAATACAGAAAAGAAAGGTAATATGAAACGTGGCAAGAAAGATCTCTTAGAGAAAAAAAAAAGGGGGGGAAAGGGGAGTTTGGAAAATTGGAATTGGAGATAGTGCCATGCTTTTTGTATGCTTGTGCGCAGATTTTACTCTCATTCCATCAAAGTGGATCCAATAAATTAAGCTGGTTTCAAATATTTAATTAAATGTTGTAAAAGGGCCACTTTTTGAAGTACCATGGCTTTTCAAATAAAATATATGGTGAAGATCTAAGGAAGAGGACTCATTCCACACTCTTCCACTTTTTGACTTTCTGGATGGAAATTGTAGAATTTCACTGGAATCAAAATTTGTGTGGCTTCATCCGTGGTATAAGGAGAAATTATCAACAACAAAAAAAAAATCCTTAACATATTGTAATTATGTCAGTTCGGTCCTAAACTTCTTTTTTTTTTTTTTGCCAATTCAATTCTAAATTTTTTACAATTGAGCCAATTCAGTTTATCTGATATTTTTTGTTAAAATATATGTTGTCCAGAGGAAGAAGAAGAAATTAAAAATAAAAATAATTAAAAATATTAAAATATTATATCGCCCGCCGGCCAAAATTAGCCGATTGAACTGAATTGACACAATTGTAAAAGATTTATGATTGAATCGACAAAAAAAAAAGAATATTTAGGGCTGAATTGGTTTTATTGCATTGTTTATTTTCCCTTAATATAAATTTAGGAATTTTCATGGGTTTTGGTGATAATAGTTTAATAACACAAGTTGGAGATTATTATGATATTTCTTGAGTTATATATATCCTCAGGTGGGCACGGAATGCATGTGGCTCTTCCTTTCTTTATTAAGAAGTATATGTGTTTTAAATGTTAATTAATCAGTTGGTGGGCAACCTTAATGGTATGTGGTGAGTACTTATTAATGTATGTCTTAATCATGTTTTAACATGGAAAACCGATCAAGAGCCATTCTTTATGCACAAAACACAGATCTAGTATTTTTTGTTTATGTATATAACTTATCTATTATGAATAAAATGCAGAGTGACATTTTATTTCTTGAATTTTTCGATAAACAAAAGAAGAAAGAAAAAATAAGAAGGAAAAATGGAAATGAATAAGAGACTGCACCTCATGAATGAGAATTGAGTTAGAATGCCACCATGATCTCATGTAAAGTGGTCGAGGGATATGTGACAATGTAATTTCAACTTTCACGCACTATAAAAGTTTAGAGATTTCGGAAAATCACGCTAAAAAAGTTAGTTATTAAGGTGAAAGAGCCTGATGCCATATAAATACTACGGAGACGTCCTATGCCTGCCCGTGTTGTGTAATTCCCCGTGAGCTACCTTTTTCCTAGGCCGGATTGAACAGTGCAACGCTAGTGTCACCGTTCTCACCGCTCGATTGCAACTCAGAGACAAGTCTGATCGCTAGGAACCATGTCCCAAAAATGGCTATATTGAAGTGGGAGATCAAAGGCTGTGTAAGTGCTAAGTCAATGTGTCATACCATCTATGTGAGGTCCGGCAGCCACGACTTGCAATTAGGATCTTATTAATCCACCACGCATTCTCATTGGTGATGCAAAACATCAGGTTAGTTGTGCACTACTCTTTTGCCAATTTTGGCATACCCTGCAATGCTAACGTTCATATGGCTTGAAGTTTGTCCCTTAATACACAAGTTTTAAGATTTTCATCACACCGAATGTTCGCATCGGCACGGAAGATCAATGGCGGCCTATCGGATTCCGAGATGAATCAAGCACCTAGCCCGGTGCCTAGGCTACTAATCAAGGCTAGTTAACAAGTGCTAGGTTACTGCAACGTAATTGGCGGCCGGCTAACTTCATGCCATTAGCAGCGGTAAGACCCGGGGGGGAGGGGGGGGAGGGGAAAGTTGGGTGGGGAGTGTTCTTCTTAGAGGAAGGACGAAGTCATTTTTTATATAAAGAAAAATACAGACTAGAGAGTTGGGATTGAGGTCAATATGCTTAACAAATTGTAGTTGGAAAAGAAGACACAAAAACCTTAAATTGATATCCTTGAATCAGCATGTCACGTCCCGCGCCCCGGGCACGAGCACGCGAACATCCTTGCAAGCAAATCAATAATAATCTCTCGGTGGTCCCAAGATCCACCAATAGGGGTCGAGAGATATAATAAACACATCAAGCATGCGGAAGCGTTACCAACATAAACCCCCGTACAAAATATAAAGATTAAGTGGGACCTGGATAGCATATATCATTCATACATCAAGGCGTACTGCTCACATAACTCGAATGCTAAGCCCGATAAGCAAAAGGGCGATAGGGTAAGCATGTCAGAAGAGATATCCACAAAATCCGTCAAGAGCAGGGTCAGGTCGCCAGTCTAGATCGATCCACCAACTGAAACATCCTAGGATGAGCTGCTGGAGTCGTCCGTGTCCTCTGCGTCCTAAGTAGGCTCATACTCAGAAAATGTCTCGGACGAAACTTCAACTGAATCCTCCATAGTCGCCTCCTGCAACGGCTCAGCGAGGTCACCCTCGGACACCTCCAAAACTATGACATCCTCCTGCTCCTGCTCCTCGGTGAACTCCACGGTCGGTGTCCGCTCTGGTCCATTCTTAGATCCTACTACCGAACCCTCAGGTAACTACTGCTCAGCTACGGTCTGGCACCAATCGGGAATAACACCCTGTGGTACCTCATAGGACTTCAGCGGCCCTATCTATGAGTCACCTTCCTTCTTGAACCACGCCTCGAATCTATGAGGCTTCCACTTAGGCTTACCCTCGTCGACCCACACGACGGTATACTTCCTCACATACACGCTCCCCTACCTATCTAGGAACTCATCATAATACGCCGTCATCTCCTTTGGGTCCCCAAAACGTATTGGCCACATAGCTATGACCTAGGATCTGTAAAGGAAAGGTTTCCCCAAAAGGAGTGAGATACACATCTCAGTAAGAAAAACCTAACCCTAGGTCAAGTTGACAGTCCACTCAGGTAGTTGCGTCACTCGACTGATCCAAATTCACGAACACATGGACATAACAATCACAACTCAAAAAACAACAACACACAGACACAGGCATGCATTTATGATCTTGTGTCACACTCATATGCACATGAATACTTAGCCTGTCACTTCGCCACATCCATCAACCTCTGCCTACCTCATTCTCTAGCCCGCGAACTAGTCACCTCAGCTCGGCCCGTGTAAACGCATCAGACCTTCATCGGTGACCCGCGTAAACGCATCAGGTTCCAATTCATCTCCAGGCAAGGTTTATGAGCTCATACTCCGTCTCGAGAATAATACGCATCAGGACTGTAGCTATCTCGACCTCGCGACTTCGTCGCATCAGGGCGCCACCTATTCGTACTTCACCCCATGACCTCGTCGCATCAGGGTCTCAACCTCCCGCCCCGCGTCTCACACGCCTCAGGGTCTCCTCGTGCCATGCTCATGCCACTCCATATCATATGCATTAATTTTCAATTCAATTTTACACTCGCTAGCAAACGCGCATTCAATGCATTCCATAAATTCCGTGGCAGGTAAGTCAATTCAAATGGCATACAAACATGACAAACAACTCAAGCATATATATAATGTCACACAATCATACTTTAACGTTTTAGGACATATCAAGATTACCCCATTTGTCAATTTCTCATAAACTAATCCAATCGGCCCTCGACTTACCCAATCGAGTCCAATCCCCCTAGCCTCGATTTAGGAATTTTCTTACCTTTGCTTGGTAACACAAATCACTTCTTCTTGAGCCTCCTAAGTTTCGGCCAACTCAAGTCCAAGGGCCAATTTGTTGCGCAACCTAGAATAATCAATCGATCCATCAATTTCCAAGTCTGATTCCTCAATTCATCAATCCAAATCATCCATTACTCAATCCTCAACATCTTAACGCATCATAAACATCAATTTAAGCCCCATAAGCTTCTGTTCTTGCAACCCACAGAACCGATTTTGCACAGAACCGAACAGGTTCACTTCGGTTCTGTGCAAACCGAGTGTTTCCAGCCTTCAATCCTCCCCAATTCTTTCATTCAAGCCTTATTCTACCTCTTAACATGTCTACCTAAGGGTTTGGAAGGCTCGTTGATTGTTTAGAGTCGGTTGGTCGCCGGAAAGTCGTCCGAAGTCATCGGATCGCCAAGGACCAGAATACCAGCAGATTTTGTCCAAAATATACAAGGGCGGTTCGTGGTAAAAAACTTATCAAATAAATTCCCAATTTTTACCATAGAATGCTCGATGTGTCTACTGAGCCTCCACGAAATTTGAGCTCAAGAATCGAAGATTTCAGCCATGAAAAGGGGCAAGAACCGGACCTACTTCAGGTTGGTTTCAATTCCGTCGGCTTTTGGGAAAACTTCTGCCTAGAACTCCACAGTACTCCAAATGGCCTGATTCTTATTGGAGGACGTCGGCAAGACGTGGATCTACGTCTGAGTGGTTGGCCGGCAGTAGATGGTGACCGGAGGTGGCGATCGTGGCCAGCGAATGGGCGGCCCAGTTTTGGTCGGGTAAGCGGCAGAAGCTGAAGAAGGAGAAGAAGGTTTTCTCGGTTCTTTGGGGGGTGTTCTAGCCAAATGGTGATGAATAGAGAGAGAGGAGAGAGAGAGTTCAATTATATCTAAAGCTTGGTCAAAGGTTTGATTGTTAGGTGGGCAAATAGTTAAGGTGACCACCACCTTTAATCTCTTGACACTTGGCATTTGCTTTACCAATGCTATCTAATGGCCATTTTTTTGTCCTTTATTTTCAGCAGCCATGGATGGGCATAATGTCCATTTTCCCCTTCTTCAATTATAAAAGCAAAGTACTAAGCTTGAGGGGTAAAACGGTTATTTTACCCCCGACGTTCCGAACGTCGTTTTTCTCGTTCTAAGATTATTCGTTAGGGTGACAGCTAATTCGAATGACGTTGGAATTCTTGATTTTCCATTTTAAATCTTTTTAGGACTCGTTTCTGATAGTTTTCTCTATCAGACGTAATTCCAGCCTATCCCGAACTGACGAGCGGCTTTTGCTGACATTACGCGTATCGACCTCATGATTCTCATCACATTTAGGGCTTGTCAATTCATGGCGGCTTTGGTGGTCATGTAATTGTGAGGGTTTTCACTAGTCCCTATGGTCTCGATCGTCTCAGTCCGATTTAGGATAATTTTGCAAATCATACGTTGGTTAAGCGGCATCACCCACGCTCCAATCGTACAATACTCACATGGTAATCCTTAATCATTCTTAGATCGGCCTGTTGGTGGTTCTAAATATCGCATCGACAATCCTTATGGTCAAAGCGTCATTTCTTATCCGAGTCGCCTAGGTCCACGTACCTCGTATCGCGCTAGCCTTTCCCTTTTGGTCAGTCTATTCAAATTGATCAGATTTGAGTGGAATACGACTAAAATACATCGCTTGATATATATAAACTTCTCATTACAGAGTCTGAAACTAACTAGAAATCAGAATGTCACAACTCTTCCCTCCTTACAAAAATTTCATCCTCGAAATTTATATTACACTCGATTACCCAAATAAATGGGGGTGTTGTCACCTCATCATCTCTTCATTCTCTCACGTGGCTCCCTCCGTTCCGTGGTGCTCCCATACTACCTTGACCAGTGGGATCTTCTTATTTATGAGGATTTGCTCTTTTCGATCCTCGATTTTTATTGGTCTCTCCATATAAGACACTTTTTCATCCACTTCTATGGCTTCGTAGTCCAGTACATGCGTTGGATCAGGCTCATACTTTCTTAGCATCGACACATGGAATACGTTATGTACTTGGGATAGATTTGGTGATAAAGCAAGCCAGTAGGTCAAGGTTCTAATTCTCTCCAATATCTCAAAAAGACCTACATATCTTGGGCCCAGCTTCCCTTTCTTTCTGAATCGCGAAAGTTCCCTCATTGGCGACACTTTGAGGAAGACATGATCGCCCACTTGAAACTTCAGAGGCTTGCGCCGCTTGTCTGCATAGCTCTTCTGGTGACTCTGCGTTATCCTCAGTCTATCTTGTATCACTTTCACTGCTTCCATCGATTGCTCTACCAATTCGGGGCCTGTGATACTCCTTTTTCCTACTTTGTCCCCACAAATCGGAGTTCTGCAGGCTCTGCCATAGAGTGCCTCAAACGGTGCCATCTGTATACTCTGCTGGTAGCTATTATTGTACGCAAACTCCACCAAGTGTAGCTGCTCTTCCCATCAGCCTTTGAAATCTATAACGCACGCTCTCAACATGTCCTCGAACGCCTGGATCGTCCTTTCTGACTGTCCATCTGTTTGGGGATGGTACGCCATGCTGAACTGCAGTCGGGTCCCCATAGCTTCTTATAGGTTCTTCCAAAAATTCACCGTGAATTTCGAATCCCTATCCGAGGTGATC
Source organism: Rhodomyrtus tomentosa (assembly GCA_028455895.1). Classification (NCBI taxonomy): domain Eukaryota; kingdom Viridiplantae; phylum Streptophyta; class Magnoliopsida; order Myrtales; family Myrtaceae; genus Rhodomyrtus; species Rhodomyrtus tomentosa. Next base: position 36,097,746 of record JAPCWY010000003.1, on the reverse strand, counting down.
ATCACCGGTACTCTATGTAATCTTACTATTTACCTCATGTACAGCTCTACGTACTTATCCATGGCGAAGTCCTTCCGTACTGGAATGAAGTGGGCGGACTTGGTCAATCGGTCTACAACTACCCATATCGAGTCGTGACCTCTTTGACTCCTCGGAAGTCCCATCACGAAATCCATGGTTATGTGTTCCCACTTCCATTCCGAAATTTTCAGTGGCTGCAGCAGTTCCCCAGGTTTACAGTGCTGCGCCTTCACTTGCGGGCAAGTCAACCACTTAGCCACGTATCTTGCCACGTCTACCTTCATTTCGTTCCACCAACAGTGTTGTCGTAAATTTCGGTATATCTTTGTACTCTCAAGGTGGACACTATATGTGACATTCTGATTTCTAGTCGATTTCAGGCTCAGTAATGAGAAGTGTGTACCTAGAGATGTATTTCAGTCATATTCCACTCGAACCTGATCAATTTGAGTAGACTGACCAAAAAGAAAAGGCTAACGCGAGACGAGGTACGTGGACGTGGGGAACTCGGATAGGAAATGACGCTTTGACCATAAGGATTATCGATGGGATATTTAGAGCCACAAAAAGGCCGATCCAAGAACGATTAAGGGATGCCTTGCGAGTGTCATACGATTGGAACGCGGGTGATGCCGCTTAATCAACGTATGATTTGCAAAATTTTCCTAAATCGGACAGTGAAGATCGAGACCTTAGGAGCTAGTGATAGACCCTCACAATTACATGACAACCAAAGTCGCCACAAATTGACGAGCCTAAGTGTGATATGAATCACGGGGTGTCAATACGCGTAATGTCTATGAAAGCCGTCCGTCGATTCGAGATAGGCTGGAACCGCGTCTGATAGAGAAAACTATGAGAAATGAGCCTTGAAAGATTTGAAATGGAAAATCAAGAATTCAAACGTCATTTGGATTGGCCGTCGCCCTATCGAAGGTTTCTGGAACAAGAAAAAAAACGTTCCAAACGTCGGGGGTAAAATAACTGTTTTGCCCTTCAAGCTTAGGGCTTGGCTTTTATAATTGAAGAAAGGCAAATTTGACATTTTGCCCTCCCAAGCTGCCGAAAATGAAGACTTAATGAGGGCCGTTGGATCATCATTGGAAAAGCAATTGCCAAGTGTCAAAGATCCAAGGACTAGAGTCATATCACCTTTTTCTACACCTACCATTCAACCTCATTGACCAAAGATTGAATATAGCAATCTCTTCTCTCTCTCCACAGAGCCCATTCGGACAAACCCTCTCTCCATCACTGAGCATCACCATTTTCTTCCTCTTGCAAACTACTGCTCGCCCGACCAGAAGCTGGGCTCCACTTCCGGCCACTATCTGCTGCTGGCCGACCACCAGAAGCTGGGCTCCACTTCCGGCCACTATCTGCTGCTGGCCGACCACCACAACAAAGCTCCATGTCTTGCCGACATCCTCCAACAAGAATCGGAGCTTTTGGAGCATAGAGCAGTCCGGAGCAAGGATTCTCCCAAGAGTCAACGGGATCTACTCCAATCTGAGGTAGGTCTGATTTCTAAACTGTTTAGTGGTCGAAATCTTGGAGTTTTGAGCTCAAATTTTGTGGAGACTTAGTAGACTTGTAGAGGAATCTGTGGCACAAAGTTGAGATAGATTTGATTAAGTTTTGACCACGAACTAGCCTTGTTAATCTTGCCCAGAAAATTGCCAGATTTTGTGCTCGGAGAAACCAGCTACTTTGGATGGTTTTCCGGCGACCAACCGGCCTAAAACTCATGGTGAGCCTCTTGGACCCTTAGATAATCATGTTAAGAGATAGACTGACGATTAAATGGAGGATTTAGGAGTGGATTGAAGGCTGGATATGCTCGGTTTGCATAGAATCGAAATGAACCGGTTGGTTCTGTACAAGATCGGTTCTGTTGGGCTGATGATGGATGGATTATAAGTTTCAAATTGATGTTTAAAGCATGTTAAGATGTTGGGGATTATGCCATGGAGGGTTAGGAGTCATGGATGACTGAATTGGACATGAAAATTGACGGATTGGTTGGATTTTATTAGGTTGCGCGATGAGTTCGGCCTTGGATTGATTTGGCAGAACCTTTGGAGGCTCAAGAGGAGTAAAATGTGATGTTGAAATCAAGGTAAGGGAATTTCTAACTCTATGTTAAGACGATTGGACTCGATTGGGTAAGTCGGGAGCCGATTGGAATGATTATGAGAATTTATTCAAGTGGGAAGCTTAGCGATATACTAAGATGATATCAGATTGATTGTGAGTAATATTGTGTGCCTGAGTTATCTACCATGTCTGTATATCATTTGAATTGAATTGCATGCCACAAGAATTATAAGACGCATTTGAATGCGCACTTGTTAGTAAGTGTGAGATTAAATGATAACCAAGGCATAAGTTAGGTTTATGGTATGAGTACGACATGGCAAGACCCTGAGGTGTGCAAGACACAGGGTAAGAAAATGAATACCCTGATGCTACAAGATCGCGGGGTGAAAATTGATATTGTATAGAGCCCTGATGCGACGAGTTCGCGGGGTTGAGATGGATAGGGTCTTGATGCGATCTAATCGCGGGACGAAGAGGCCCTGAAGCGTCTGAGACGCGGGGCAGGATATATATACCCTGATGCGACGAGTTCGCGGGGTTGAGTATGAGCTCATAAACCTTGTTTGGAGATGAACCGGGACCGGATGCGTTTACGCGGGTCACCGATAACGATCTGATGCGTTTACGGGGATCGAGCCTAAGGCGACTAGTTCGCGAGTTAGAGAATGAGGCAGGCAGAGGTTGAGATAATGTTATTGGCCAGGAGATTTATCGGAACCTAATGCGTTTACGCGGGTTGCTGAGCCTGAGGCGACAAGATCACGGGCTAGAGATTTAGACAGGTTGAGGTTAGTGAATATGATATGTGGTAGGCTGAGAGTGCATAGGCATTATTACCTGAGTGTGACTTGAGGTCATCGATGCTTTCCTATCATCCATATGTTGAGTTTATTAACTGGTGCCCTATATGCCTGTGTGAGCCAAAGTCTAATTTTATTGGATATATGACTGCCTAAGTGGACGGTCGGCCTAACCTAGGATTAGAACTTATCTTACTGAGATTTATATCTCCCCCCAGTGGCAGCTTATATTTTTCACGTTCCAAGCGAAGGAAGCACAAGCTTGCCAAGGACTGGCACTCGAAGAGATAGTTGATCAATTGCACTAGAATGGATTTGTCTTCTGATGATGTTTGGGTTTGTACTTTTGATTGGTGGAATATGAATTGAATCCGTGGTAAAAGTGGTTAATGTGACTTTGTTGTTTATGTCCTACGTCATCGGTATGTTGTTGTATTTATATAATTGGAGGATGGCATCGCTTCTGCATGCTTTGATTAAAGGAGTTGTAAGCTATTGGCCGTTGAATCTTGGAGCATTCTTAAATGAACGACATGGACAGGGATGTTCGCGTGCTCGCCGAGTTCGGGACGTAACATCCCCGTTCGATTTGGTATCAAAGCAAGTTCAGCTCGATCCAATGTGATTGAGGTTTGGAGTAATAAGGAGCGATGACTTGATGACAATTAAATATTGAAGCTTATAGGACTAAGCATGGATTGCTGGATCTTAAGGATTATAGACTTGAACTTGTGAAGCATTCTAATGGTCTTAGAGTTGACTTTAATGGATGACCTTGAGTTATGTGGTGATTAAGGTTTAAGTGGAAGCAAGCTGGGACTAGAGAGTCATAAACATGGACTTTGGGGTAGTAATTGTGTTTGAGGATAATAGGAAATTACTTATGAAGGAAGGGTCAATTGAGGTGTATGATTGTGATCTTGATTTGCTGATGACCTAACTTGAGGAGTACGAATTATAAAGAGACGACTGATATTAGTGGATTCAGGCTTGAATTGTATGACATTTTGATGGTTTAGCTATCGATTGTTATTGACAGCCTTGGGTGATATGAGTTGAGATGAAAACGAGGAATACCTGAATCGAAAATCAGTTGTGATTGGATGCATGAGGAGTTGATTTGAATGTTGACTGGACTTGAGATAGAAAATGGAATATAGGCAATTGATCTGCGAGATGTAATAGTCATTGGTGGAATTAGAACTCTTGAATGGATAGGAATTGATCTGAAGGCACTTTTGTTATGACAAGTGGTGAGGACAGTCATGTTGTGCTTGAGTTTGCGGCTTCGAAATGAAGGTCCATGAGGGTGCATGCAATGACTTATCGCTATTGGACTTAATAAACCGTCGCTTGGTATGAGACAAGTTGATGGGATACCTATAAACTGTGATGAAATATGGTATGGGACATGTGGAGCAGGGCTTTCTCCGTAGATGTATGGCTTGGGACAACCTGCATCGGCCAGGTCTGATGAGGGCGGGGAGTGATCGCTGGGACAGAGAGGTCCGGACAAGAAGCGGCTCCTGGCAGACTTCTAAGATGGCAGAGGCAGGAATGACCCAAGTCATAACATGAAAGGGGAAACCTAGGTATCAAGTTGAGTCCAATTGTGGATAAGAAATGGGCGGCACAAATTGATTCTCATCGAGGATGATTGAAAGTGGCATGACCTGTGTGATGGTGCCTGTGAGATGCATGGTTAAAGGCTTTGTGCATGGCAGTGGATGCCTTTGGAATAAAAAAAGTGATGGTTGTGATGAGCCTGTTAGGCATGTTTGATGATTAGCCTCGTGTGATTGGCTTGGCCAAGATATAACTGAGGAGTTAAATGACGTATGGGTTTATACCCTTGGAACCGAGGCGTGTTGAGATGAGATAGTCTGTTGTGACTACGCTAGAGAGGCGGATGCCTTTAGGCCTAGAATATGAGCTTTTGACCTAGTGAATCGCTGTCTTGAGTGATTGATTAACAATTGCCTAGTTGAGGCTGGCCTAGTAATGGCCATTAGTTGAGAAGTTGCCTCGTTGAGGCTGGCTTGAGGAAAGATTACTGATTAAGGATGATTTGGGACCCTTGAATAATCGACAATTTATTTGAGAATTGCTTAAGAACCACTAGAGGGTTGGTTGATGGTGAAAGATATTGAGATGAACAGCTTGAGATTAATGGACTTGAGTAAATGACTTGAGTCTTGGATTCTTGGAGGGAATCATAGTGGTTCAAGTGGCATGAGAATCTGATAAGACTGAAGGACCAAGGTATGGTTGCTAGGGTCGCACTTGACTTGCGTACGTGAGATACGAAAAGATTCAAGGACTAAGATGGATCATGAGAACTTCATGAGGTTGAATGACTAAGGTATGGTCGTAGAAGAGCGTTGGGCTCAAGGATATGTGGTATGGAAGATTCGAGAATTGATATGAGTCATGAGAATTGAGTAAAGATGGATGATTTGAGTACGAGTACTAAAAGAGAATATGGCTCAATCGATTGATCGTACGAGACCCAAGAGCTGAATGGGTCATGAGGACTTTAAATGAAAATGATAAAAAATTGTGGATTAAGCAAGCTCGGAGAGGAGCTGCCATGATTCTCTAAATCATTGTGGTAGTGAATGCTTGTGCTGACGAGTTAAGTGATGGAAGTCATGAAGAAGGTGACTCTGAGTAAGTTTTTTCGAAATTGAATGTGTGGGTAGAACCAGGAGAGTTCTGAGAAACTCGTGAAGTTGTGAATAAGAATGAGGAGGACTGAGTTTGATGGGAGATGAAAATCGAAATTGCCTCCTCTGGATTGAGGACCTTAATGAGAAAACCTTAGAGGTTTTGGGTACACTAAAGAAGGAAAGTGGCCCTGGCAGTACTAGCCCTAAGAGGCTATTGAGGTTTGATGAAAGGTCACTAGAGGAAGGATTTTCTCGGAGGCATGAGGTTTGCCTAGCCAACTTCTGTTGAGTTGATCAATGGAAAGTATCATCCTAGAGTTGCTTGAGAGCAAGGATTGTTTGGATCTTGATACTGTTGTAAGGATCATAGGACGATCGGCCAGTATGAGACAGAGTTCTCAAAGTCGCTTAGACATATGGTAAAGGTGGTCGATGACTCTTAAATAAGATGAGTAAGTCCCTGAGTAGAATGGGAACTTGAAGACCTTATGACTGGATGTTATTCCTGATCTTGAGGAATGATGATGGGACTCGGCAAAAGAAGAGAATGATCAAAAGATTTGTGAGTAAGAGAACTCCTGCTCACGGATTACGAGCAAAGAAATATTCATTATAAATATGGAGCGTGCCTATGGGAAATGGTTGATTACTTGGACGAAGGCCCATGGTGGAAAGTCAGTAGTTAGTTTTTTCTGTTGTGAATAAGGTCGAAGAAGAATCGGCTTGCTAGATTGCCTGAAGTTAATGATTTCCTAGGATTGGTTGATTGGAGTAGAACCACGAGGGATGAAATCATGAGTTGCCATTCTCTAAAGAATGGGGCATTGATCTTAAAGGGCGATTGGACCATGAAATGGTCACTAACGAAGGGAAAAATGAATGAACTTGATAGCCCTGATAGGTTATGATTCCAGTGAATGATTTAGTAAGCGAAAAGAGTGCTTAGAGAATATCCGCAAAGTGATTTGAGGAAATCGAATTGACCATTCCACAAGTGAATTGGTGAAGACTCAAGGACGAACATATATTATCACTGGAGGTGACTGAGTTGTGAAAAAGAGAATGTAAAAGCATGGTGGCATTTGAATCCTAGAGTAAAGGTGTCGCCGTTAGTGCAGACTTCAAGGTTGTCGTCCCATGGAATGGAAATGACAAGGTGAATTGGAAGCGAGGAAATGTCACGGAGTTGTGTAGTTTCTTCCTTAGAGTAAGAGAACCTTTTGTAAAAAGGAAGAAAAGCTATAAATTGTTTTAGTATGATAAATGAGCGTCTTTACCAAGGAAGAGGACGCAGAATCGGAATAACTACTGGAAATGAAGTCAGACAGACAGTCTTTTGGACAATGTTGAATTCCAAGATGACGTTGACGTTCAGTGGAATGAAGGGAATTGGATAAGGTCGCCTTAGCGAGTATGAAACTCAAAGGCTGACACTAAAGCCTCTCGAGAAGAAGAATGACAAGGATAGACGAAATGTCACGCAGTTTTAGAGAAGACCCATGACGACAGAGAGCTAAGGTCTGGGCTCAAGAGAAAGGTGCGAAGAATAGTTGGAAATATTCGACACCTGGTGAGAGGAAGTTGATAATCGCCGAACTAAGTGCTCAAGGAATGGTTGAATTGATTGTTACCGTCTTAAGATGCAATGGTTGAACTCATGTAAAGAGCCATGAGAAACATGAACAGCTTTTGAAAGTGTCATGTGGGCTTTAAGGAATGTCTATTGCATGCTAAGTGTGAAGGGCGCAAATTCTGGACCTGGTGAAATAAGATTCATACATTGGAATGAGTGATAAATCCTTTGAGGATTGGAATAATTGATGAATTGACAAGGGTCGATGTGAGTTGCGGAAAATGCAAGCTTCTTGAGATTTATGAGTGGCAATAGAGAGGCCGTTGAAGGACTCCCCACAAGAGCTGTTCCAGTGATAAAATGGATTAAAGACGAGATGTAACGCGAATGGGTGAATGAACGTGAAAAGAGTTTTTGAGGACTCAAGTTAAGCTGATGACTACGCAATGTATGACGATTCCGATTGGAAATTGAGAAGCTTGTGAAAGTCGTAATGACACAACGCAGAATGGAACTCGAGGCATGATAAGACAATTTGAAATGGGTATTGCATGTACGCCATGGTGGTAAAGCTACATAAATTGACATGCTCAGAGCATGATTGGAATGGGTTTGTGAATGTCCTCGTGATAAAATTCCGAGATGTTGTCTGAGTGGAAGAACGTTGCAAGGCTACACCTACTATGAGATTATAAGGTAGCAGTTTCTCGAGGGGAATTGATTAAGAGGCAACACGGATGTATAGGATAGGAATTGCTTGTGGATATAGGGGCGTTGCTTGTGCTAGAAAGATTTTGAAGTTATGTGAACTAAAGGAGGTTGAGAGTATGGACTGTATAAAGGGAACTGAAGGCGAGGCATGTGGTACAAAGTGACCGCCCAAGTGTTATTATAGCGGTGTTCACATCGCTAAGGAAGGGTAAACTGTTTAACAGATGTTTACAAGTGAGAGTTGAGCATTGAGTAGTGGGCAATGGAAGGACAAATCTTCCCTCAAATTGGAAGTTCGTTAATGTACTAATGCGATGGCTACTAGGAATACCTAACCTGAAGGCCAGAAGGAAATTGAGGTGTTACCACGATTTAATGTCGATACTGGACGGATTATAGGAATGGACGGAACTCGGAGGCCTATGGACGAAAGTACGATTCGAAGAAGGAATTATAGTGACCTTGGGGTGGCACAAAGATGTGCCAAGATGTATACATATATTGGTGATAAGGTTGAAAGTTGAGGTTTGTCTATCTTGCAGTCAAGTACTAGACGTGTTGATGAGAGTTGAAGGATCACTTTGATCTAAGGGAATTTTGGATGAAATCGAGAATGGATTGCTATGGAAGCAACCATGTAAATGTTTAAGGAGTCGAGAGGGCCATAACTCTATTTGATTGATGGAGGGCAAATTGATAAAGTCTCGAAATCTCTATTGACGTATGAGAAGGTTCGAAAGGAGTGATACGCCAAATGGTGTGGACAGAAAGAGTGCATACCAGCGAGGGCTTGGTAAGGATGGTTAAGGATAAATGAAAGAGTTAGAGCAAACGCTCGAGGAAGAGCTGCTGGCCAATGAGGTGAATGCCAAAAGAGAAAGGAAGGAAGCAAATCAGATGAAAGGCAAAAGGGGACAAGTCCTAGAGGAGGATAATTTTGAATTGGAAAGGACGAACGAGATCGTCAAGCTATGGAAAGGGTTATCCGGAAGAGTGAGGATGCAACGAGGCGCCTATACCCCTAAAGGATTGGATGAATTGGAAGGTAGCGAATTTCGAGGACGAAATTTCTTTAAGGGGGGAAGAGTTGTGACATTCTGATTTCCAGTCGATTTTAGGCTCAGTAATGAGAAGTGTGTACCTGTAGATGTATTTCAGTCGTATTCCATTCGAACCTGATCAATTCGAGTAGACTGACCAAAAGGGAAAAGCTAACGAGAGACGAGATACGTGGACCTGGAGAACTCGGATAGGAAATGGCGCTTTGACCATAAAAATTGTCGAGGAGATATTTAGAGTCACAAAAAGGCCGATCCAAGAATGATTAAGGGATGCCTTGCGAGTGTCATACGATTGGAGCGCGGGTGATGCCGCTTAACCAACGTATGATTTGTAAAATTTTTCTAAATCGGATGGTGAAGATCTAGACCTTAGGAGCTAGTGATAGACCCTCACAATTACATGACAACCAAAGCCGCCACAAATTGACGAGCCCTAAGGGTGATATGAATCACGGGGTATCGATACGTGTAATGTCTACGAAAGCCGCCTGTCGGTTCGAGATAGGCTGAAACCACGTCTAATAGAGAAAACTATCAGAAATGAGCCTTGAAAGATTTCAAATGGAAAATCAAGAATTCCAACGTCATTTGGATTGGCCGTCGCCCTATCGAAGGTTTCCGGAACAAGAAAAAAACGACATTCCGAATGTCGGGGGTAAAATGACCGTTTTGCCACTCAAGCTTAGGGCTTGGCTTTTATAATTGAAGAAGGGCAAATTAGACATTTTGCTCTCCCAAAGCTGCCGAAAATGAAGACTTAATGAGGGCCGTTGGATCATCATTGGAAAACCAATTACCAAGTGTCAAAGATCCAAGGACTAGAGTCATATCACCTTTTTCTACACCTACCATTCAACCTCATTAACCAAAGATTGAATATAGCAATCTCTTCTCTCTCTCCACAGACCCCATTCGGCCAAACCCTCTCTCTCCATCACCAATCATCACCATTTTCTTCCTCTTGCAAATTGCTGCTCGCCCGACCAGAATCAGGGCTCCACTTCGCCGGCCACCACGGGCACTTCCGACTACCATCTACTGCCGGCCAACCACCACAACAAAGCTCCATGTCTTGCCAACGTCCTCCAACAAGAATCGGAGCATTTGGAGCACCGAGCAGTCCGGAACAAGGATTCTCCCGAGAGTTGGCATGTTTAAAGCATGTTAAGATATTGGGGATTATGTCATGGAGGGTTGGGAGTCATGGATGGTTGAATTGGACATGAAAATTAACGGATTGATTGAATTTTATTAGGTTGCACGATGAGTTCGACCTTGGATTGATTTGGCCGAACCTTTGGAGGCTCAAGAGGAGTAAAATGTGATGTTGAAATCAAGGTAAGAGAATTCCCCACCCTATGTTAAGACGATTGGACTTAATTGGGTAAGTTGGGGGCCGATTGGGACGATTATGAGAATTTATTCAAGTGGGTAGCTTAGTGATATACTAAGATGATATCAGATTGATTGTGAGTAATAGTATGTGCCTGAATTATTTGCCATGTCTGTATATCATTTGAATTGAATTGCATGCCACAAGAATTATGAGACGCATTTGAATGTGTGCTTGCTAGTGAGTGTGAGATTAATGAGAACCAAGGCATAAGTTACGTTTGTGGTATGAATACGACATGGCAAGACCCTGAGGCGTGTAAGACGCAGGGCAAGAAAATGAATACCCTGATGCGACAAGATCGCAAGGTGAAAACTGATATTGTATAGCGCCCTGATGCGATGAGTTCGCGGGGTTAAGATGGCCAGGGTCCTGATGCGATCTAATCGCAGGACGAAGATGCCCTGAAGCGTATGAGACGCGGGGCAGGATATATATACCCCGATGCGACGAGTTCACGGGGTTGAGTATGAGCTCATAAACCTTGCTTGGAGATGAATCGGGACCGAATGCGTTTACGCGGGTCATCGATGACGGTCTAATGCGTTTACGTGGGCCGAGCCTGAGGCGACTAGTTCGCAGGCTAGAGAATGAGGCGGGCAGAGGTTGAGATAATGTTATTGGCCAAGAGATTTATCGAAATCTGATGCGTTTACGCGGGTTGCCGAGCCTGAAGCGACAAGATCGCGGGCTAGAGATTTAGACAGGTTGAGATAAGTGAATATGAGATGTGGTAGATTGAGAGTGCACGGGCATTATTACCTGAGTGTGACTTGAGATCATCGATGTTTGCCTGTCATCCATATGTTGAGTTTATTGACTGGTGCCATATATGCCTATGTGAGCCAGAGTCTAATTTTATTGGATATATGACTACCTGAGTGGACGGTCGGCCTAACCTAGGGTTAGGACCCACCTTACTGAGATTTATATCTCACCCCAGTGGGGGCTTATATTTTTCAAGTTCTAGGCGAAGGAAGCACGAGCTTGCCAAGGACTGGCACTTGAAGAGATAGTTGATCAATTGCACTAGAATGGATTTGTCTTCTGATGATGTTTGGGTTTGTGCTTTTGATTGGTGGAATATGAATTGAATCCGTGGTAAAAGTGGTTAATGAGACTTTGTTGTTTATGTCATAAGTCATCGGTATGTTATTGTATTTATATAATTGGAGGATGGCATCGCTTCTGCATGCTTTGATTAAAGGAGTTGTAAGCTATTGGTCGTTGGATCCTGGAGCATTCTTAAATGAACGGCATGGACGGGGATGTTCGCGTGCTCGCCGAGTTCGGGGCGTGACACTATAGTTGCTTCGATGAGCTTCTGACAAGATTCTTTCTCGGAGTCCTTCGTCCTTTGGCACACACAACCATCCTCGGAACCTTAAGAGTTCATCCTCAGACACTTGGAATTCTGACTTCCTCTTCGTCGTATCTATCTCGACTATTTTCTGAATCTCCGGGTCAGTACACTGTAATGCCTTTATCTCATTCTGGACCTCAGGTTCCACTCTCAGTGTAGCTATTAAATTGGATAAATGATCGACTTCCAACCTGAATTCAGAATCTCTCAAGTCTTCTATCGTCGACCAGCTTCTCACTAGCAGGCATGCAATACTTGACTTTCGACTTAATGCATCTGCTACTCTGTTTGCTTTCCTAGGATGATACAATATCTTACAATCATAATCTTTGAGCAGCTCCATCCACCTATGCTGTCTCATATTCAGCTCCTTCTGGAAAAACAAGTATTTCAAACTTTGGTGGTCTGTATAAATTTGAAACTTATCGCCACAAAGATAGTGCCTCCAAATCTTCAAGGCAAACACGATTGTCGCTAACTCCAAGTCATGGGTCGGGTAATTCATCTCGTGTGGCCTCAACTGTCTGGATGCATAGGCTACCACCCTTCCATGCTGTATCAATACACAGCCCAATCCTTTCAGCAAAGCATCGCTGTAAATCTCATATCCTCCCGGTCCCGACGGAATGGTCAGCACTGGTGCGGTCATTAGTCTATGTTTGAGCTCTTGGAAACTTTGTTTATATTTGTCAATCCATTTGAACTTCGTTTCCTTCTTTGTCAACTGCGTTAGTGAGATGGCTATGGATGAGAATTTTTCCACAAATCGCCTATAATATCCTGCCAGTCCCAAGAAGCTTCTGACCTCCGTGACCGTAGTAGGCCTCGGCCAATTGTTTACAGCCTCTATCTTTGCAGGGTCCACTGCAATCCCTTCACCAGACACAATATTACATAGAAATGCTACATTGTTCAACCAAAATTCACACTTGCTTAACTTCGCATACAGTGAATGTTCCCTCAGGGTCCTCAATACGATTCTCAAATGCTCTTCATGTTCCGCATTGCTCCTCGAGTAAATCAAGATATCGTCAATGAAAACTATGACGAACCTGTCCAGAAACTCTTTGAATACTCGATGCATTAGATCCATGAAAGCAGCTGGGCCGTTAGTCAATCCAAACGGCAACACCATAAACTCGTAATGACTATACCTCGTCTTGAATGCTGTTTTCGATATGTCTTCCTTCTTGATCCTCAGCTGGAGATACCCGTCCTCAAGTCAATCTTTGAAAATACTGCTGCTCCTTGCAACTAATTGAATAAATCATCAATCCTCAGCAGCAGATACTTGTTCTTCACCGTCACCTGGTTCAGCTGCCGGTAGTCAATGCACAGTCGCAGAGATCCATCCTTCTTCCTTACGAACAACATTGGTGCTCCCCACGGCGAAGCACTTGGTCGAATAAATCCCTTGTCTAGTAGCTCTTGCATCTGCACCTTTAACCCCTTTAATTCTGACAGGAACATCCTGTACGATGCTTTCGATATCTGCTCTGTCTTAGGGGCTAATTCAATTACAAACTCTATCTCTCGTTCTAGTGGTAATCCTGGTAATTCCTGGAAAAACACATCCGAAAACTCACACACCACCGGGATATCCTCTAACTTTGGTTCTTCGGCAGTCGTATCCATTACCACTACTAAGTATGCCCGACATCCTTCAAACATCGACTTAGTTCCTTCCAAAGATGAGACTACGGGAATCGAGATTCCTCCTCGACTTCCCACCAATTCAAAGTTTGGGCGGCCTCTTGGATAAAACCGAATTGTTTTATTGCCACAGTCTACTACTACTCCCTATCTACCCAGCCAATCCATTCCTATAATCACATCAAAATCAAACATAGGCAATACGACCAAGTCGATACTTTCCTTACTTCCCCCAATCACCATCTCACACCCAGCACACCCTAATGAAACCAAGACATTATATTTCAATGGGATGGCAACATGCAATGTCATGCTTAACGGTTCCAATTTCATGCCTACTAATTCAGCAAACTGTGCAGATACAAAAGAATGCATGGCACTCGGGTCAAACAATGCATAAGCAGTCTAGTTGCATAAGTAGATCGTATCTGTGACCACTCCCGGCGCTTCTTCCGCCTCGCTGCGAGCTACAGCGTATACCCTGCCTTGTGCCGGTGGTCTGCTCTGTTCGATCTGAGGTGTGGCAGTCGACGGTCCAACTTGCGACCTCTGTCCTTGCGGTCGACCTGCCGGAGCCTGGTTTGGGCACGTTCTCATCTAATGGCCCAGCTGACTACACTTGAAACATGCTCCCGTCTTTACAAGGCATGGCCCGTTTCCACGCTTCTTACCACAGAGTCGGTAGTTCCAGTTTGCTGGATTTGGCGACTTCGCAATGTTCTTTCGTACTGGAGGCACAAAGTGTCTGTTGTTTGCCATCGACCTCTTGTCCAATTGGCAATTGTCTCTAAGCGATGGGAACCGCGACCCAGTTGCGGCATTTCTTTCCCTCAAATCCCGTTCAATCATCTGGCCTCGCTCTTATATCTCCCGGTAGATCCTCAAGTTCAAAGCTATCATCTGGCTACGGAGTTCGGGCCTCAGACCATCCCTGAATCTCCATGCCTTCTCCAAAGGGGTCCTCCACAGATCGAGGTGCATACCTCGAGAGCCTCGCGAATTCAGCTTCGTACTGGTCTATCGTTAGCTGGTTTTGACGTGGTTGCAGGAACTCAATCTGTTTCCTTTCTCTAGCCGTTTCTGAAAAATACTTATCATTAAATGCCCTCTTAAAAGTGTTCCAGTTCATGGCCATACCTTCGGGGAAAACTCCGTCCTTGGTGGCAATCCACCAATCATTTGTTGTACCCTCTAGTTGGTACACAGCCAGTAATACATTCTCCTCATCTGTGCATCTTAGCACCCCAAAAGCCTTCTCTAGTTTTTCTATCCATCTGGGCGCTAACTCGGGATCTCCAATCCCGTCAAACTATTTCGGCTTCAGCTTCATGAACTGCTCCACCAGTTGGCCCATCTGTCTGGCCACCACAATTTACTCTTGAGGGTTCACCGTTTCATTGCTCTGGTTCGGCTCGCCCTGACTTCCACTTCCACCAGCGTTACCAGTGTTGGTATTTACGACTGCTAGGGCAGCTCCTACTGCCCAGGCCATGGCAGAGTCCCGATCCTGGGCCTACCTCTCTATGATGTCTCTGAGTCCTTCCATTACCCTCAGTAGACTGTCCACTCTTAGATCTTCAGTTACGGGCGGCCTCGAGCTAGAGGCTTCGCCTCTTGGTCTTCCAAGCCTTCTGGATGATTTACTCATCCTTGTTTCTTCCTATTGAACCCGATCCACCACAAGTTCAACAATAAGTTAGTCACTTACTCATTCGTCCAATCTAGAGTTACTAACTACTCCTTAACAGAAACAGTTATACAACAATGGTACTCTATACATCAATTTCAGAAGCATTTCAACCAATGGCCCATGGCCATTCCTCATTTCCATCCACCCTAGTGATTCACTAAAACCAATCACTTTCATTCATCGAGCAAGCCAAGGTCCAGAAATGACCTTCAATTCTAAGCAGAAAACTTAATCCTTATGCCTTGCCACAATCTTGCCAAGGTCACACCATCCATAGGTGTCAGGTCACATGCTAGGCATCCCATGTCTTACCCTGACCAGTCTCTTAAGACCTCGCTATCCGTCCTTGTCCCAATTTAATCCTCCTTATTACTCCAATCCTCAATCCACTTTGTATCGAGCTGACCCTGCTCTGATACCAAAACAGGCGGGGATATCATGCCCCGCGCCCCGGGGCACAAGCACACGAACATCCCTGCAAACAAACCAACAATAATCTCTCAATAGTCCCAAGATCCACCAATAGGAGTCGAGAGATATAATAAACACATCAAGCATGCGGAAGCGTTGCCAACATAAACCCCCGTACAAAATATAAAGACTAAGTGGGACCTGAATAGCAAATATCATTCATACATCAAGGCGTACTGCTCACATAACTCGAATGCTAAGCCTGCTAAGCAAAAGGGCGACAGGGTAAACATGTCAGAAGAGATATCCACAAAATTGGTTAAGAGTGGGGTCAGGTCGCCAGTCAAGATCGATCCACCAACTGAAACATCCTAGGATGAGCTGCTGGAGTCGTCCGTGTCCTCTGCGTCCTCAGTAGGCTCATACTCAAAAAATGTCTCTGACGAAACTTCAACTGAATCTTCCATAGTGTCTCCTGCGACGGCTCAGCGAGGTCACCCTCGGACGCCTCCAAAACTATGACCTCCTCCTGCTCCTGCTCCTCGGTGAACTCCACGGTCGGTGTCTACTCTGATCCATTCCTAGACCCTACTACCGAACCCTCAGGTAACTCCTGCTCAGCTACGGTCCGGCACCAATCGGGAATGACACCCTGTGGTATCTCATGGGGCTTCAGCGGCCCTATTTGTGAGTCACCCTCCTTCTTGAACCATGCCTCGAATCTATGAGGCTTCCACTTAGGCTTACCTTCGTCGACCCACACGACGGTACACTTCCTCACATACACGCTCCCCTGCCTATCCGGGAACTCATCATAGTACGCCGTCATTTCCTTTGGGTCCTCAAAACATATTGGCCACATAGCTATGACCTAGGATCTGTAAAGGAAAGGTTTCCCCAAAAGGGGTAAGATACACATCTTAATAAGAAAAACCTAACCCTAGGTCAGGTTGACAGTCTACTCAGGTAGTCGTGTCACTCGACTGATCTAAATTCATGAACACATGGACATAACAATCACAACTCAATAAACAACAACACACAGAACAGAGGCATGCATTTATGATCTCGTGTCACACTCATATGCACATGTATACTCAGCCTGCCACTTCACCACATCCATCAACCTTTGCCTGCCTCATTCTCTAGCCCGCGAACTAGTGGCCTCAGGCTCGGCCCACGTAAACGCATCAGACCGTCATCGGTGAGCCGCATAAACGCATCAAATCCCGATTCATGTCCCGGCAAGGTTTATGAGCTCATACTCGGTCCCGTGAATAATACGCATTAGGACTGTGGCTATCTCGACCCCGCAACTTCGTCGCATCAAGACGTCACCTATTCATACTTCACCTCGCGACCTTGTCGCATCAAGATCTCAACTTCCCGCCCCGAGTCTCACACGCCTTAGGGCCTCGCCGTGCCATGCTCATGCCACCCCACATCATATGCATTGATTTTCAATTCAATTTTACACTCGCTAGCAAACGCGCATTCAATGCATTCCATAAATTCCGTGGCATGTGAGTCAATTCAAATGGCATACAAACATGACAAACAACTCAGGCATATATATAATGTCACACAATCATACTTTAACGTTTTAGGACATATCAAGATTACCCCATTTGTCAATTTCTCATAAACTAATCCAATCGGCCCTCGACTTACCCAATCGAGTCCAATCTCCCTAGCCTCGGTATAGGAATTTCCTTACCTTTGCTTGGTAAGACAAATCACTTCTTCTTGAACCTCCTAAGTTTCGGTCAACTCAAGTTCAAAGGCCAATTTGTCGCGCAACCTAGAATAATCAATCGACCCATCAATTTTCAAGTCCAATTCCTCAATTCATCAATCCAAATCATCCATTACTCAATCCTCAACATTTTAACGCATCATAAACATCAATTTAAGCCCCATAAACTTCTGTTCTTGCAACCCACAAAATCGGTTTTGCATAGAACCGAACCGGTTCACTTCGGTTCTGTGCAAATCGAGTGTTTCCAGCCTTCAATCCTCCTCAATTCTTTCATTCAAGCCTTATTCTACCTTTTAACAAGTCTACCTAAGGGTTTGGGATGCTCACCGGTTGTTTGGAGTCGGTTGGTCGCCGAAAAGTCGTCCGAAGTCGCCGGATCACCAAGGGCCAAAATACTTGCAGATTCTGTCAAAAATATACAAGGGCGGTTCGTGGTAAAAAACTTATCAAATAAATCCCCAATTTTTACCACAGAATGCTCTATGTGTCTATTGAGCCTCCACGAAATTTGAACTCAAGACTCGAAGATTTTGGCCATGAAAAGGGGCAAGAACCGGACCTACCTCTAGTTGGTTCCGATTCAATTGGCTTTTGGGAAAACTTCTGCCCAAAACTCCATAATGCTCCAAATGGCCTGATTCTTGTTGAAGGACGTCGACAAGACGTGGATTTACGTCTGGGTGGTCGTCCAGCAATAGATGGTGACCGGAGATGGTGATCATGGCCAACGAACAGGCGGCCCAGATCTGGTTGGGTGAGCGGCAGAAGCTGGAGAAGAAGGAGAAGGTTTTCTCGATTCTTTGGGGGGTGTTCTGGCCGAATGGTGATGAAGAGAGAGAGAGGAGAGAGAGAGTTCAATTATATATAAAGCTTGGTCAAAGGTTTGATTGTTATGTGGGCAAATAGTGGAGGTGACCACCACCCTGAATCTCTTGACACTTGGCATTTGCTTTACCAATGATGATCCAATGACCATTTTTTTGTCCTTTATTTTCGGCAGCCATGGATGGGCATAATTTCCATTTTGCCCTTCTTTAATTATAAAAGCAAAGTCCTAAGCTTGAAGGGCAAAACGGTCATTTTACCCACGACGTTCCGAACGTCATTTTTCTCGTTCTAGGATTATTCGATAGGGCGACGGCCAATCCAAATGACATTGGAATTTTTTATTTTCCATTTCAAATCTTTTCAGGACTCGTTTCTGATAGTTTTCTCTATTAGACGTGATTCCAACCTATCCCGAACTGACGGGCGTCTTTCGCAGACATTACGCGTATCAACCTCGTGATTCTCATCACGTTTAGGGCTCGTCAATTCATGGCGGCTTTGGTTGTCATGTAATTGTGAGGGTTTATCACTAGTCCCTATAGTCTCGATCGTCTCATCCGATTTAGGATAATTTGCAAATCATACGTTGGTTAAGCGGCATCACCCGCGCTCCAATCGTACGACACTCGCATGGTAATCCTTAATCGTTCTTAGATCGACCTTTTGGTGGTTTTAAATATCTCATCGACAATCCTTATAGTCAAAGCGTCATTTCTCATCTGAGTCGCTTAGGTCCACGTACATCGTCTTGCATTAGACTTCCCCCTTTGATCAGTCTACTCAAATTGATCAGATTTGAGCGGAATACGACTAAAATACATCGCTTGATATATATAAACTTCTCATTACAGAGTCTGAAACTGACTAGAAATCAGAATGTCACACAGCATCTCCGCTCAGTCAGCATCTGAGTAATCAACTCGATTAGGTACGGTAGGCTGAATATAAAAGACCCCGAATTTCTGCATATTACCCAAGAATGAACTCTGGATGAAAAATTCCCCACAGGCTTCCCGTCACTAGAATCATTTCTTTTCCTAGTGCCCGAAGCCTCAATGAGGGACTAGACTGTCTCGAATGGCGCAAGCTGCATGCGTGGAGACCCACATGTAATGTCGATCGAAGATCACCCAAATCTCGATTTAAAAAAAAAACTGATCAACGAGAAAAAGTCCCTGTTAACTATAAACAAATAATCCTCTTTAAGTGGGGTTTAAGTTGGATGAATTTGTCAAAGTATTCAGTGATCTCATGGTGCCACGTCAGCAACCAATGTGGTTCGCATCTGCTTAAAAAGTAACACGTGTCGTATTAAAGATACAATCGATAGAGAATTTATTTGTCCGAAGGAGCTCAAGATTTTAAGCCAAAAAAGAAAGATTTTTGGGTGTCTGGTGGCGACCCAGGCCTTGCCTGAGGTTAGGCTGGGAGGCGGTGGTTCGTCGGTGGCTCGTTGGCTGTTGTCCGGTAGATGAGGCCTTCGTCAGCAATTTAGAATTTTTGATGACATTCCTAGAACTATGAAAATTAGGCGACGCCAAAATTGGAAGACAAAAAAGTTTACTTGCATTTCGAGAATGCTACTTTCGAAAATATCTTCCGACCTGTCTTGGAGGCCTTTTGAAATGTTATTGCATTTCCCCAAAGTTCCCAAAAAATGAACCCAACTTCATTTTTTCGAGCACCAAAGGCTATTCCAAATGTTGAACCAAATAGGCTTATAAAACCTACGTTATGGTATCGGTGTCTTTCACCCTCTTTTTCTCTCACTTCAATAATTAAGCTCCTTTTGTTTAGCGAAGAGTAACTAACCAATAAAATTTATTTTATTATCAACAAAAAGTTACGTGTAAATAATTCGTTGCTGACGAAACTATTTTTTTGTCCATTCGTTTGTTCAAGCAATATAAGTAATTATTACAAGAAAAAAAATTATTTTTTAAATCATTCATTTTTCACAAAACATACTAGAAATTTATCACCGATTGATGGGTTGCAAATATGAATATCGCCACTTACAAACTTTACTAAAATGAACGTGCACGGCGTCCATTTCATTGATTTATGACCCCTTTATAATGTAAACCACATTTGAAGAAATATTCTCCAACCAGCGACGTAGGAGATACTGCCCATTTTTGAAAAATTCCATACTCATTGTTTCTATGGATCACTGAGGGACCGATATCCAAATGCAGTGCGACCGATATCCAAATGCAGTGCGTCATGTCTATTTCTTTTGTTGCCGTCACCGTCGCGGCCGTCGCTATCGTATTCGCACAGAACAACACTTACCACATATAATTTTAGCATAAAGATTATATGATCTGTCTAAAATATTATGCTTTATTAATGTTACTTATGATCGGCTTTCCAAACGGGTATTATGGAGGCTTGTCGATTTATCCGAAAATGATTCCTAAAATAGCCTCAAAAAAGGGATGCATGATATGATTGTAAGGTACCAAATTTGCATAATTTCCTAAAAAATTAACGTAAGAGACCTCATTAATAACGGCAAGTATTCTTGATGTTCTAAAATCACCAAGCTACGTTTCTAGGGCACAGACAAATTTAAAAAAAAAATCAAAAGAATTCATTTAGGTCAACTATTACGTTCATCGAGGGACAAAAAAATTCTTGTTTGACCGACCAAACTTGTCATAGGGGCTAGAAGGAGAAATGAGACAATTTGAATTCTAATTAGGAACGTTCAGCAGTCAAAATAGTCTAATTCGACCTCCGACAACATGTGAATATTCAACATAACTATTAATTGCTCCGGAGAAAACTTAAGAAGGGAAAATAATAATATTATATCTAAAATTTTCATTTTATGACTATGCTCGCAACTCAATTTTCGCAAATACTAATTTACACCCCGACACCAAATCCTGTTGCGCTTATTTACAAAATTGTCACGTCCAAACTTGAAATGTTCAAAAACCCCTCAAACTCAACTCAACTCAATCCAACCCTAACTCGGCTACCATACCGCCTATAGCCGCTGATCGTCGCCATGCCAATCTCGGGCTTGCCGTCCGTCGCAACGGCCCTCGCTATGCGCTGTTCTTTATGAATTGTAAATCGTAGAATTCATTTCCTGAATTGTGAAAAAAACGTAAGATTCAACAAAAGCTAGGATGATGCCGAAACTTTTGGAGCCCCACAATTAGAAATCTAGGAGCCTGATCAACTTGCGCATCATACCAAATCGAATCACATCATGAGATGAGTTCGTGATTTTGATTCATCTCTAATTCTAGCTATAAATTGAGCTTTTTTTGCGTGTGAATCGAATTGAAATATATGGCTTTAACAACAATCAGTTGAAGGCAAAAGAGGAACGTGGCAGTGGCCGGCGGTGCCAAGATGGGGACGGTGATTAGCAATAGCGTGGCAGGGCGGCGGACGGGGTGGATGATGGATATGTTGAGCAATTGGAGTCGGAGATCGAGGAAGAATTTGGGACTTTAATTTTTCTTTTGAAGGGGTTACACGGCCTTTTCCCGATAGTGTATTTTGAAAAATAGAGGTATGAAAGGGATTTTTGGCCCAAAAGCGAGCTACGATTTTGGTATTTTCTCAAATTTCGGGAATAAATACCCTGTCAAAAATCGCAGATAAATCTTATTCGATCATGAGAAATCAGTCAATGGTTTGAGCACAGGGCAAAGGCTGATTTTAGTAACGAAGGAACGAGAATAATTGCTTATGCATTCTTCCTTTAGAATGCATTTTCGATGGAATTAAAAGTCCACCACTTTCTCGCAAGAATAACTATAGTATCCTAATTTATATTTTAAAAAAAAAAGGTTGAGAAAATATTTGAAATGACATTTAATGTTAATATTTCTATGTTTCGTGGAAAATATATATTGCATTTTGGTGTGCAGTGTGCTTAAAGTCAACTTGGTTGATGCTCGAACTAGATTTATTGTTAACATGAATTGGAATCAACATTTATCGCGCTTTATTGTAGTTGAGTTCGCACATCTCATGATTTGATCGGATAAAATTGTCTAGAAAATACTAAATATTGTAAGGGCACTAATTCAGTCATAATTTTTTTTTATTTGGACAATTTATTCCCGATTCTTTTGACAATTTGCCAATGCAATACTTCAGGCCAATTTTGACCGAGAAATCAATGACGTGACTATCTAATTAGCTCTTCCCATCTATGTGGTACAACCGATGATGATGTGGACAATATTTACATAAGATTCCCTGATTTTTTTTCCATTTTGCCTTTTTTGTTTATCCAAAAAAATTGAGGGGCATTTAGGACCCGCAGATGGCAGCTGACGAGTTGTCGGTTATAGGTGAGGACGTTTTCGAGGCCCCAGCGACTCTCACCAGCCCTTTTGGGAAGATGAATAGGCAAAAAAAAAGGAAGAAGAAATAAAAAAATTCAATGAATTAATAAAAAAAAATTAAAGAATTGTTAAAACTATTCATGTCAACTTATCATTCCATGTACAATGGTCAACTTTCACATCAACAATTTTTGTCCAAAAAATTTATCGCAATGAATGCATTGGCAAATCACCAAAATTATAGGACTAAATTAGTAATTTTAAAAGTTTAAATCGAATTGGCTGCCGTATAATATATTTAGTACTTTTTCGACAATTGTCCCTGTTCGATCTTAAAATATAGCAACACTTCGATTGATGATCGTCTCATATTTCGTCCTAAAATATAAATCCACCTTCTAACCGAGAATCGCCCCCTTATTATGAAGTACAGTGTACGTCCCCCGTAGTGTGACTTATGAGTCGTGCGACAAGAAACACACGACCTATAGCCAGGTCGTAAATCTATCTCAGTTATGATTTTTGTCATCGTTATGACATGCACTTATGATAAAATCCTGATAAACCATCATAATAAGCATGTTGACATTGTCCAAAACATGTCCATTTGTCATAATTCCTAAAAACCGATACTACACGATAGTATTATCACCAAGGGAAAGAATCTAAAACATTAAGGCTCCGTGCGTTAAATGTTTCTGAAAAATATTTTTCCAGGAAAATAATAATATTTTTTGGTATTTAGTCTAAACTTTAAAATGAATTGAAAAATATTTTCCACCATTTGGACGAGAAGGAAGGCAAAAAAAAAAAGGAACAAAAGAAAAAAGGAAAACAAAAAAAAAAACAAATGAAGAAATAAACTTGGTCGACCCTTATTTGAAATGATGAGGGTACTTCATATTCTTATTTGAAATAAAATCTATTTCAAGACTTTATTTGAGAAAAATAAGGCACTTTGAGTCATTATTTGGAAACATTCCTTTTTTTTCCATTAGATGAAGATATTTTCCTTGACTCGTTTATTTTTTGTGAACCAAACGTTGGAAAATTTGAAAAATATTTTCCTCGAAGTTGTTTTCCATGAAACATGCCCCGTTTCTTTGGCAAAAAATGAATTATTTGAAATTTATTTTCAAAGTGGTTTTGATACCGCTTACAAAAATAAATTAACAAAAAATATTTTCATTATTCACGAAACTGTTTAGACATAAGTTATTTTTGACAATGAAACACATATTCCAATGATTAATTGTTTCAAATGATATGGGCTAACAAAAATTATTTCTAAGATATAAGCGATTATTTTTAGGAAAGAATTTTTCAAATCATTCATTTTTTGCGAGACAGAAAAAGCCTTATGTTTAAATTTTTTTCTTGTATGATGAAATTCTATTTTATTCTTTCATTTTTGTAAGTGATACAAATTTTTTTTTAATTATTCATTTTTTGTGAAACAAACACATCCTAAATTGAAGGATGAACCAATTCTTGTCCCGAGATTGAGAAAGTGGACAAATGTTATATCCATGAGATCAGGCAAATGTGTAGCCATAATGCTTTATTTACCTCTGTTTAAGATTCGAACTAAACCCCAACCCCCTCAAAAAATGAAACTAAACTAAAAAGTAATCTTATCCCAACAAAACAGCTACCACCATTTTGAGATAAGATGATGAAAATTTTGCTTCGTTGTATGCTCGAGATATGAACTCTGTTTTCTATAAGATTATGCAATTTATATGCAGAGCATATAATGCTTGGTTTACAACATATATTTAACCTATAAAATTTCTACATGCCATGTCACAAGTAAGAAATATGCTCAAATTCAGTTAATATTTGCTAGACCGGCTAATCTTAAAATAAAAAATGATACGCTTTCATATCCCTCATCATCTATACATATGCACATTGATATCATCTACATAAGTGAAATTACCATCATACCTGATTAGACTTACACGGTTGCACATGATATAATGCCATCGACTGTAATTTGGGCAGGTTAAAATAGATTTGGAGCCGGATGTGTGGAAAAAATCGACATTTTTTTTTTCATTTTGTA
Source organism: Rhodomyrtus tomentosa (assembly GCA_028455895.1). Lineage (NCBI taxonomy): Eukaryota > Viridiplantae > Streptophyta > Magnoliopsida > Myrtales > Myrtaceae > Rhodomyrtus > Rhodomyrtus tomentosa. The sequence continues at coordinate 36,073,327 of JAPCWY010000003.1, read as the reverse complement.
AATTCACTGTGTAAACATTGCAAAGATTATTTGATTAGTGAAAAATATTTTACAGAAATTTCAGCAATACAAGTATACTGGCACGGCACCCCCTTGCACGGCACTAGCGCTTTCCTGGCTAAATTGACGGCGATGATGTCTTTCCTTTACAAGAGATAGACGGCTGAGATCTCTCCAATGTCGGCTTCGGTCCTGCGCTCCGCTGAAGTGGGAATGACGTTTGACCTCGCCAACAGTGGGGGACAAGTTCGTCAACACATCACGACGTGGAGATTAAAGGACCAGTTGAGCCGGTAACCGGTAGGTGAGCCGTACTTCCTAATCCCAAGACGCGTGTTGTTAGCCGGTTTCGGACACCCACGAGAGAATGTTACTCGAGATTAAATATTATTATATTTCCTTGCGCTTAATACATGAAAGAGAAACCTAATTTAAAATTAGTGTTTTTTATGGCACTTGTCAATTTCTTTTCTTTTTTCCGCATTTGTAGACGACGGTTCGGAGAAATACGACAAAGAAATATGCAATTAGTGATCTACAAGCGCAGCTCCCTCCATTGGGAAAAAAAAAATCAGATTTGGTCTTTTTTTAAAATTTTAATGAAATAACTTAATTCTTTATTTAGAACTCACATGGAATATCAATCAACCCCCATCTTATTGTAAGGTAAAATGGCCAAAAAATAAAGGCCTCTCGAACATTGATGGCGCTAAAAGATGCATGAAATAACTGGTAGGCACAAAATTTACACAAATTACCCATTTTTATCCCTAGAAAGTTGAATTTAAGATGTCAAGAAGATCCCTATTTAAGTGGGGGGGACACGTGTCAGAACAGGAGTGAGATTATTAATATCATGGTGGGACCAAGCGCAGAGAAGAGCAGCAGCATTGGAGCAGCCGGTCATCAGGTGGAAAGTGAACGGTGGGTTGCTTTGACTTTGGCCACAAACGAGTGGCGCTTTTTCAATATTTTTTTTGCCCTTTGGCGCTTTGATGAATTTTGCTCTTGATTTATGATATTTTATTTAGAGAGTACATGCATTGAGAATCCCAAAATATATAAACGAAAGTACATTTGACTCTTAAAATATTCATAAATTACAATCGAGTCCAAAAAAATTATCGCGAAATTGTAATCAAGTCTTAAAATTTTTAAAAAGTACAATGGAGTACTAAAACTTGTAACGAAAGTTCAATCGATTCTCAAGACTTTTACAAAATGTAATTAATCGAAGGATTTGATTAGATCAAATTAATAAAATTTAGGACTTATTTTTAATTTTTAAAAGTTTCATTACTCGATTACACTTTTGAAACAAATTTTGAGACTTAATTGCACATTTTGAAAGTTTTGGGACTTCATTGCATCGTTACAAATTTTAGGATTTTCAATGTAATTATCATTTTTACTTAGTATTGTAATTAGTGTTATTGGTATTATTATGGTCGTCGTCGTCGTCATTATTATTATTATTGCTGTCATTGTCTCCCCAATATTTTCTATTGTGGCTTCTATCTGGTCCACTCTCCAATCTAGGCCCATGGGTTGATGTGGACTGCGTTCGGCCCAACGCCAACTGTTTGGTCTTTTGTTTCATGTTGGCTCTCTAGTCTGCTCTCTACACTTCAAAATAAGCAAATAATTTGGAACCCCCGCCAAAAAAAAAAGGAAAATAATGTTTTCTCTTTTCCTCACTTTTTCATCGAAATATAATGTTTTCTGAATGTCCAAAAAATTATTGCAAAAATTTCATTAATGGATCTACATTTATTTATATATATATGAGTATCGTGAAAATTTGAAAAAAGCTCTGGATTTAAAATAAGTCAAAGGGCTCAAGCTACATGGTATAAGAAACGTCGGTGTAGGATTTACTTTGGGACCGGCTCCTAGCCAGGTGGTCTAATTTGAATGCGAGATTGATTTGATTTCGGGGTTGATTAAGTGCATATCCATTCGAGGATTACCGAGTCGTTGGGTGCTCTGTCCACGACAACAATTTTCCGCATGTCCTGTGAAACATTTGTGTACCTAACGTCATTGACACCCAAAATTTGAATTTTTATTTCATCATAAATGCATAAAAATCAAGGGCTAACCTTAGTCTCTGCCAAAGATAATAAATCATTCTCTTCATGTAGGATTCATATAATTTAAATTACTTTTTGGTACGCATTTTGGATTTTAGTTTGGCTCTAATCTTTGATTGATAAGATGGACTGGGCCCATAAAAGCAACATAGTCTTGGGCAAGCCCATTGGATACATATGTGGCCGAAATTTGCTTCATTATACCCAAGTTGGAATAATTAATTTATTGTATATCACTTGGGAAACAATTCAGAAAAAAAAGGGCTTATTTGATTAGGAAATATAAACCCTAGACTTACTCTATATATAGGACTTAGGACACAAGTCATCAAATTTTGGTACCTGCTATGTGACATCCAGAGTCATCATAAGCATTGTGTTGACACCTAAATTTTAATTTTTTTTTAGGAAATTCATCTATTTCACAAAATGAGAGTTAATCATAATTCTCGCAAAAAGAAATTGTTCATGCATTGCATATTTATTTATTCTCTCATCCATTAACTGTCAATCAAAGGCGAATAGGTTGAGCTTAATTTAACAGGCGGTGGAACCAGAATCAATTTGGGATTTTCGATTATCAAAATGGACACTCGAAATTCACATTGGGCGCCATTCGAATTTATTTAAGTCCATTTTTAATTCTTTCAAATGAAAGGCTTTTAATTAATTATCCATTTAATTAATTAAAGCCCAATTAGGCTCTAAATTCGAGTAGATAAGCCCGTCAATTGGTAATTTTCGGCCAAACCTTTATGCTTTCGTTAAATGGCCGAATTTTTTGAGGATGAAGCCCTTGATATTCATATTTTTAAATCCCACGGCTATTATACCATTTTTTACCCGACGGTCGAGATCGAATTTTACGTTCTACCCTAGTTTTCTATATATATATATATTCCTTTATGCCTAGGGTTCAAAGTGAGGGATTGAGAATTTTAGAAAACAAAACAGAATTTTGGAAGATAATTTACTGATGGATTTTCTCACTCTCTGTCTGCCACGCCTCTCTCTCTCTCTCACGCCTTTCTCGGTCGCCCATCACCACCATACGTCACTACCTTCCTCATGTTGCTTCGTCAACGACGTTGCTTCGTCGCTCAATGCCGCGCCATTGTCACCGTTTCCACTTTCTGCCGCCGCTCGATCTTTGCTGCTGTAAAAGGCGGCATTCGTAGCTGTTTTTGTGTGGATTTACTTTGCAGGTTGAAGGACGTTTTTCTGGCGAATTTCAGACCAAAAGGTGGTTGTGCAAACATTTGGATGCGGAATTTTCAATCCAAAAAAGGGGGCTGTTTCGGTGCAATTCGTTCCGTGGTGCAAAGTTCGAATCAAAGTTGCAAGCCGATTGAGTCCACGCCAGTCAGCCTTTGTGAAGTCCTGAGAGTACACCAGAAGCTGATCTCATTCAAGAGCTAATTCCACAGGTAATCGGTCGAAAGGTCCGAGCTTGGCATCCAAGCTTCGCGCGAGTTCAATTACTGAAGTCGATACTTGGTTCAAGGTAAAATTTTTTGTTCATTGATTATTCACTTACCTTATTGAATGGCTTGTATGGTGTGCTGAACGTTTCTCACATATCTTGATATATCATCAGATGATTGCTTATCACGGACTATTCGTCTTTGCATTAAAAGATTAAATTCCTGAACATGCTTAATTGTGTTTTTGTTTTTACATGTGGATTCATATATGCCTATTCACTGTTGTTGTAATTTTCGAAATCTAAACATATGTGGGTTGGGATGTCAATCTTGAATCGGGATTTTAGTCATCAAGAATGTTTATCTTGGTCAACTTTCTAGTTCGTATAATCTAAAACCGATTTGGATATGTCTTTGAATAATAGAGAATGGATTCTTTGCAAATTTTGCTCAAAAAAATCTCGGATATAACTAATCTGACCTATCATCATTTAGGTCTGATTTGCTGTCTTTGAAGAAACCAATCTTTAATTCAAGATCTAGATTTTTTTTGGAAAATTCGGAAAAGGATAAATGACAGTCGCGATTTGGCTATGGATGTTAATTGGCAGATTGTTATCCTAATTGACTGATTAATGGATTGATTGATTGATTGACTTTTGCCATATCCAGAAAATTGATTGCCGAGAATAGAATAGTCTTTTTTTAAAAAAAAAGAATCCGAAAATCCATAAATTGCATTTAGTCTTTAAAAAAAAAGAATCCAAAAATCCATAAATTGCATTTTACATAATTGCATGTCATCTTGTCACGTCATCCATGCATAAATGCCACGTCATTCGTACACGTCATCCATGCATAAATGTCATTTCATCTTTTATGTCACTGCACATCACATGTCATATAGTTAGGTTGCAATAGTATCACATTTAATAAAAGAGAAAATTTTAAAAAAACCAAGTCACATAAACCAATCAAAATACATTTGCATGAAATTGGTACCGAAAGGGCATTAGTTTTGATTAACTAGTGTAATTAAGTACCCGAATCCATAATCTCTGGTTCATAGAAGTGAAATAGTTCTTCCGCCGTTTTACTTAGGTTTTCAATCAAATTACCAATAATGATTAGTGGCGAATTCAGTTTATAAATCATTTCAATGAAATTTAAGTTGCGATTTGGTAGGGTTTGGAAGAGCCTGTATTAGGTTAGTTAATTTAATTGACCTAATAATCCATTAGCCTAATTAATACTTTTTTTTTAGGTCGCTACACATTGAGAAATTCAGTTAATTTCGTCCATATTTGCATTCATTAGACTAGCCAATTTGAACCCCTTTATTACACTGTCCCTCAACTTTGGCCTGCAATTTTGTTGTTGTCGTGAATTTTCTTTTGGGGAGGTCACGGGACGAGTCCTCTCAGATCAGCCGCCCACTCCTTGCACCATCATCACGAGTAACCAACCAAGAGTTGCCACAAGCCGCCGATCCAACCCGAGCCGGTCATCCATCCGCAAAGCTTGATCCGTAATCCGGTCCAAGATCAAGCCGATTCGATATCGGTTCGAATTTGGAAAGTGGATCTTCGGATAAGGTCGCCACAAATGCATTTAGAAAATCCTAATAATATCTTGCGCTAGTAACTTTCGCAGATTGTTTTGTTTTTTTGCGCAATTGTTGGTAATTTGTATATAAAACAAATTAAGAGGTGTCTTATCCCACATCAAAAAGATGTGCGCATGCACATTGATTAAATTTGGCATCAATCAATAATTACTGTTGAATGTGTTCGTATTGTGTCTATTCGGACATAACTATTTAACTTTTAAAAGATCGTATATGTTCGAACGTAATTTCTTAACCTTTGAAAGATTGTGTCTGTTCAAATATTTTCTCTATAAATTCATCCGCGCTTCTCGTGTCATGTGTATTACCTTGGCCTCACCATAAAACGGTGTCTCTCGAATTTCACTTCCCTCCTTATTTTCTTGCTCTCTTTTTTCCCTTTTTTGACAGATTGATCTTTTCTCCTGTTCTCCAATTTTCATACTTACGAACATGTTAAGCACCGCCTCGCATAATCCTCCTTGACGCTCGCTCTTCAGCCTATGTGGCCACCAAAAGCTCCAAATGGAAACAGCAAATAATAGAGATTCAAACATCAAGTTCTTCAGACAACAACAAACACAAAAGACTAGTACAATTTCTAAAAGTGCAGAGAGAGAGAACTTTCTGCTTCTGTGATGCATAGTGAATTAATGTATAATCTCTCTCTCTCTCTCTCTCTCCTTTGTTTTCCTAATAAGGTGGTAAAGTAGTATTTCGGAATATTCGGAATCTGCAACTCGATCCCGCACCCAAAATCGAACATTTTCTGGCCAAGGATATTCTGATATCCAGAGTTCTCTTGAATTATGTAGTTCCTGACATCTGACCAGTCTCCTCCTCAAATGAGAGAACTGAAGGCAGTGACGGACGACAGTTTATGTTCGATCTCAAACTATAATACTGCACAAGGACATATGAATGGAGTTTCTCCTATAAAACCCCATCAAGGAAACATGAAACTGGTTAAATAAAGCTGTCTGAATTGCCCTTCTTTATATGCCGAAAACGAAACCCCAAGTATTCCTTTCCAAGGATGTGAGTACCATCCCCTCCAAAAGCATGAACTGAAAATCTAATTGTCACCTGAGGAGCTACTGAAATGTGCAGAAGCAACTGTTTCAATGTCACAGAAACATCAAATGAAACAGCACATATGGGGGAAAAAGCCTTTGTGTTTGACTTGTCCTAGCTTTCGCTGCTAGATCTTCGACTGACCTTAAGAAATAACATTGTGTTTTCTCCAGGAGATTCGCAACTTAGTGCAACTGGCTTGTACTCCAATTCGCTTCTACTTTACCATGAAAATCATCCTTCATCACAACTTCAACTTCTTTTTCTTGGACTTCTTCATGACAGTACATACAATATCTCCTTTTACCTACAATGAAATAAACTTCAAAGTTGGCAAACGTAGCAGTGGCAGGAGGGTGTTAAATTGGGTAGCGACTAGTAAACATTACTGAAGCAGAATTGAAAAAGTACCTTTCGTTTCTTGTTCTTCTTATCGTGCTTCTTCTTCTTCTTTTTCTTATCCTTCTTCATCATTTTCTTATTCTTCGCGTTGCTGTTCTTCTCCATAATAGTTTCAGTTTCTACTGCATCAGAATGATCCTGCGGAAATGTATAAGATCCAAGAACTGAGACACCGACAAATAAGCACGAGCAGTTCCTACCTGAGGATCATCGAAGGAATCAACATGTCTGATCATTGTTCCTGAAGTTGAGGTACTGCCTGAGGGAAAGGGAAGTAAAAAGCTTAGCCATCAGTCTGAATTAGTTTCCAATCTCCCCGATTTCACCACGCACAGAAAGGTCACATTGTCATGCCACACAAGCAAAAACAAAAAGGGTAGAAACTCCGCCTCCTGATTGAGCGACCTTTTGCTCAACCTGGAGCTGATATTCAAATTTACCAACATGCATCAACCAAGAACATAAACTAAGCACAGAGCAGTTTTATTTCCAAATTGACCCTCTCTTCTTTCGACAATAACAGATGCAAGAGCGTGACACATAGGCAAGACTCAAGAAAGAGCTCGTGGGAACATTAGCATCCATTAACACACGGAAAGCAATGCTTCACAGCCTGGCCTGAGTCAGTTCACAACACATCCTCGTGGAAAGCAATTTGAAAGCAACAAATCCCACTTGACATTAAGCCATAAAGCCCCATGATCTAACCGAAACACAAAAATACATAGATAACCAAGAAAGGGAGTCAAACCTCACTCGTTAACAATCAGCGAGATCGAATTTCTCATCATCAACCAACAAGATACCATCTCCTTTTCAATCACACCGCGCCACAACTATCTATATCAACATTATCAGTCCCAAATGCTCACATCATGCAAAACGCACAAAACTCTATCTGACCCATCAATATAAAAACAATTAGCAGAAAACCCAAATCAATTACGAAGCAAGGGCGAGTGAAATTTGCACGAGTAATTACTTGAAGTGACACAGTGTTTGGCATTCTGGACGGCGAGCTCGACGAGATTGGGGTCGATGGAAGCCAACCCGCGGGGCTCCTGCAGCTTGCGCTCCAGGAACTTGGCCAGAGCCGCCGCTTTGTTCGTCGTGATGGCCCTACCGGGATGCGCCAACCTGCGAATCGCAAGCGATCCCTCTCGTGCATTCGGATCAATTCAACACAAAACAGAATCAAATTTTTAACCTTGCGAACGGGACTGCGTAATAATGAAGAGCACCCGGGTTGAGGAGAAGGTGGCAAGGAAGGAAGCGACGCGAACTTGCTACCCCGAAGAGCTCGCTTGTCTTCTTCGCTCAGTCCTCCTTCCATTGATTCTCTCTCTCTCTCTTTCAGACTCAAGAAGAAGGAAAACGAGATTAGAGAAGGCAGACCGGATTTGTCCGAGTCCCCACGCTCGCCTGTTTGAAACAGAACATGCGCGTGTAGTTGAACCACCACTTTGAACATTATTTGCGTGGATAACTAAATATGTAAAGTATTTGTTTCCGCCGTTTAAATTAATTTTACAAATAGTTCAATTGATCATATTAAGTAAATTAAAATTTCGAGAATATCATTTCATATTGAGTTCAAATTCAGAGACCGTAGCGCGTCAAGATTTCGAAAGAGTAACTCATTTTCTGTTATGGTTTATAGCGAGCATGCTTGCTTGACAAAAAGGACAATTTTTTTAGCTATCTAAAATTTCCAACAAGCGCACGACTGCTTTACGTTGTCATGTCACAAAAGATCCATCTAGTTTGAAAACTTGTATGGGCATAAAAAACTGTAATTACCTTCTATCAATTCGCACGGACCTTTTCCCTTGATTGTGCTTTGCGTCTATACATGACCGATCGCGGTCGCGATTTGTTTATTGTCGTATTAGGCACAAACGACTGGAATCATGGTTCGAAATTCTTGAGACGATCGACAACATACACAGAAATCTTAGATGCAGCAGTCCTCTACCTAGAAATAGATTCAGATATACATAGCTTCTGCACACAAGAATATCAAGGAGATGAACACTCAGAACATGGATAGATTCTTGTTCATTTTTCCCAACAAAACTAGTGCCCTTGGGTCGCATTTTATAGCCATTACACATCAAGTGGCGTTTGGATTTAAATCCCTCGAGTAGCATAGGTATTAGGTTCTATAGTTTGCAATTGTAGAACTTCACTCTCAGCTCCATCGAAACAGCTTCCTAAAAAAGAGTTGGTTCTTGCTTGTACAACTGCGTAGCTAGAACATCTTTTGCAGTCAGGTCTATCCAAGATTCTGCATAACCAATCTTGTTCTTCTCCTCCGTTTATGTGCCTCCAAGCATGTTTACTTATGCTCTGTAGACTGTTCACCTTCTGCAGAGCACGCCCTTCCATACTTTTAGATGTCCCGTCACTAACTTCATCCGCATATAACTCTGTGTATGTAAATGCAGCATCTTCTGCACGCTCGGTTACACATGGCAGTACACTTAAACTGTTCGGTCATCAAAAAGCTTAGTTGGCAATCAGTCTGATTCTGGAGACAGAGAAATCCAGTATTCTGTGGTGATGATTGTTGCCGGCTGCTGGTGAGGATGCCGCTGGCAGGTCTTGACGGTGGCAACAGTGGTGGTGACGATTGTGCTGGCAGATCGATGGTGCTGTCAACAATTGTTGATTGGCCTTTAGGCAATACGGATTAGTAATCCAGTTAGTAAGTTTCTCAACATTAGACAAATGATGCTTTTCTAACAATAGTTTGCCCTATTCAAAAAAATAAAGCCTGCCATGATAGAAAACTTTCCTTGTGATGTCCTGTTCTGCTGCCAAATGGATACGGTGATTTGCTACCACCTTTAGTGAATGTGCAAATAATTCATCCAAAAGACTGCAGGTTTAAATTCTACGTCCAGCTCATAGCTGGCACCTTCTTGACATTCCTATCAACCATTAGACTTCTAATTTGTAATGCATCACTCCACCTTCCAACAGATCTGTAAACATTTGCCAGAACAACATAACTCAAGTGGTGATCCGGTTTCAGCTCCAAAATTTTCTTTGCGATGCGCTCTGCACAAGCAGAGTTTGTAGTGGTGGTGCACGCACTGAGAAGAACTTCCCAAAGAGACGGATCATCTCTATATTCCGCATTCTCTACTAATTTTTCAGCCTCCTCCAGGAGACCTGCACGGCCAAGAAGATCTACCATGCAATTGTAATGCTCTGTTCCTGCTTTGATCCTATACTCTTCAGTCATCAAAGTAAAATATTTTCTCCCTTCATCGACCAAACCTGTTTGACTACAGGCAAAGAGAACACCAACAAAGCTAATATAATCAGGTCTAACCCCCAACTTAGTCATTTCGTCAAATATTTCAAGAGCTTCTCTACCTCTTCCATTCTGAGCAAAGCCACTGATCATTGAGTTCCATGTTATTAAGTTTCTGACACGCATACTCACAAATATTCTGTAGGAAAAATCTATACAACCACATTTTGCGTATAAATCAAGCAAAGCTGATTCTATGATGACATCTCTCCAACCAACTCTCCTAACATACCGGCAGTGGACCTCTTTTCCTGGCCTCACGGCTGCCAAACCTGCACAAGCACGAATAATTGTTCCAAAATCATAGAGATCAGCATTACCCATCTCCCGGAAGAGCTGAATTGCTGTCTCGAACTTTCCACTTTGACAGTACCCTCCAAGCAATGCAGACAGAGAAACCGAATTCTTGTTGATCATCCTATCGAAAGCACGTTGAGCTTCATCAAGCAACCCACACTTCCCGTACATGTCCACAAGGCTGCTCTCGAGGACTACATGTCCACAAAGACCAAAAGTGATGACTTTGGAGTGTACTTGTTTGCCCTGTTTCAACCAACCTAAATTACCACAAGCAGTCAATACACTTCCAAATGTGAAGCTGTCCGGCTTCAAATGGTTCTTTTGCATGTAATAGAAGCACTCCAATGCTTCCTCATACAAATCATTCCTCGTATAGGCCGAGATAACAGAAGTCCAACAAATAGCATCCGGTTCAAGCAACTCATCAAACACCCCGCGTGCTTCATTCAAACAACAGTTCCTTCCGTACATGTCAATCAGAGCACTAGAAATAACCAGATTCGAGCCAAACCCATACCTAAAAACAACCCCGTGAAAGCACCAACCCAACCTCACTCTACCGAGCTCTGAGCACGCCTTGATGACCGCGGATATAGTAAAACAATTAGACTCAATCCCACTCCCCAGCATTTCCCAGAACAGCTCCAGCGAATCCTCACATTGCCCCACCTTCACGTACCGCGATATCATCGAGGTCCAAGAAATCACATCCTTAGCGAACAACCCGTCGAAAACTTTCCGGGTCTCCGAAATGTCGGAGCTCGACTTGAAATAGAGAGTAATCAAACTGTTCCCGACGAACCCATCGGTGTCGAGGCCGGACTTGACCACACGGGCATGGATTTGGAGACCCGGGTCGAACGAGGCGACAGTGGCGCACGTCTGCAAGAGGGAACCATACAGGACAGGCTTATTTTTAATGCTGGAAGGGTCCGTGGAGTTCAGAAGCCGAATGGCGTCGAGAAGTGCCCTCGATTTGCAGAGCTGGACGATTTTGGAAGCGTTATCGGATGTGAAACTCCCTGTGCTGACAACGGCGAGAGAGGGTAGAGAACTGCAATGGCGTCTCGAGAAGAGCTTCATAAAACAGGAGACGAACCAGAAACCAAATCTTCTTCAACCGAGAAACTTGCTCGCCTCAATCCGGACGTCAGCAGTCAAAAAACATTGTTCAATTCGAAAGAAAACATCGCTTGAATCGAATCAAGAGCTCGTGAATCACCGAGAAACGTCATTCCACCGGGTTTCGAAGCCGTGTTGCTGGGATCCATTTCGCGCTCGACTCCTGCTAAGTCGAAGCAGTTTCCCGTACTGTTGTGCAGCGGGGAAAATGGGTATTGCCACCCACAGGGAGATCCGGGTCTGCTCGACCCGATCCGTATGAGCAGATCCTAACACGTGACCTCCACGTGCTTCATAACATTGATAAATGCCCAGAGGATTTGAACATCTTTTGCTGTTTTAGGAGTTCTTTTGATTGGATTTTCAGGTTCTTAATTATTTTCTTTTAATCTAGTGCCATCAAATTACTCCATTTTTTTTATAGAAGCATTGCTGAGATTTAGGCGTGTCATATCGTGTCAACTTCATGTCAATAAGTTATTGAAATGTAGTAATAGAGAAAAAAAAAATCACCGAGCATACGGAATACCGGTTCGTCAGGCTAACACTTATTTGAGTAGTTTTTGTTACGTTATATGTGTCATGTCATCAATTTAATAATGTTAATTATGATAGCTTGCGAAAGAATTCGATTGCATAAATTGAAAAAAAAAATAGAGAACTTGATAGCATGATAAAAAAAAATTGAAAAAAAAAATCGCATGGGCAAACAACAAATAAGTTATCGGAGTTGTTTTTAAAAACCAAAGGAGTAAAAATAAATATCAAGAACACAAATAAATAATAAATGGCACGTCACCAAAATTTTCTTTCTCAAATCAGGCTTTATTAATAGATTCCATCAAATTTTTTTTTAAGTGCCTTGCTTCTGTCGTTCCACGGCATTCTCCTCCATTTTTTTTCGTACTCAATGGCGGGCACCAAGCTAAACAAAAGATTTAATTGATAGGAATGTCAAGCTTTCAGTAGTTTCACAGTTTTTTCTTATTATTTTTTTTAATGTTATATTATTCGGTTTTGTCATATAGGCGAAATTTTTTTGTTTATTTGTACTTTATATGCACATTTACATAGACGGTATATATCTTAATTATGCGTGTAATTGCAACCTTCGTTTAACATTCACCAAAAAGCTTTATGTTTTACGCATGGAATGCAATGATCATATTTATTTATTTTTTCAATAAATGCAATCATGTCGTATTTCTTGACGACATCAATGTTTGGGTGCATCACTTCAACAATACGATAGAACCCAAATCTTTGCCCACGTGTCAACCTTGGTTGCGCGCGGTGCTTACTTTTTGTTAAAAGAAGACGTGTCATTTCATGAAAGTAGCTTCGTATCAGGTAAAGTTTAAAATTCTCTTTAATGAATTCCTCTAAAGTTTTGAGCCTTGGTTCTCATGTTGAGTTAAATCATGTCATGTTAGTGTCTAGTCGACGACAAATTCGTAAAGAAAGAATCTCGAGAACCGGATGAAGGGTCGATAGGAGCTGTTACGCCAAGTTTGGAAAAAGAAGAGATAAATGCAGGAAGCGTAAGTTCAGCTCGAAAAAGTGCAAACTACAAAATTCATAATTTATTTTCAAATGAAAAGAGAAATTCCTAAGTTTTGAAGCATTTTGCATCCCAATATTCCTCCTACCAAACAAATCAAGAGTGCGTAGAATGGACGAGGACTCAGGTTGAGTATTAAAGATGGAAAGAAATTCATCTTGTCACTAAGTGGAGGATGCAGAGGATTTGAACAAGCATTAAAAAAAAAAAGCTTGCATTAAAAATTAAAGATGCTAAGATGGAGCAGTTGGTGCAACTTACCCAATTGAGTGATTTTGTACCTTACCAACAAGGGGAAAACACAAAACTCTACTTGTTCATGCTCGGTCGTGTAGACAAAATGTACAAGCATTCTGAGGTCCTGCCTTCCCTCCCATTGATGAGAGATGCATTTACATTGTTCTCGTTGCCAGCACCAAAGGGATCTCGAAGTTGCTCCGGTGCGCCATTGCAGGAGCAGAAGTCACTTGGATCTGGAAAATCATCCAGAATATGTCATGCCAGATACTTGAACAAATTGGGGTTGTCTTTGTCTCTCTCCAAATAGTCTCGTGTGATCAAGTCCTCAATCCTTTTCTTGATTGCCCTGAAATCAGGCTGTTGCAATAAAACAAAATCAGTGGATACAAGCTGAAAGAACCAGGATAAAGGTCAAAACACTCCGTCTAGGACAGACCTTAAACATACGACCCAGCTGCTCAACACACTCCATGACTAACTGTTGATGACCCAAAACTTTTCGACTCTTCATGATACGCACAATTGAGGCATCAATTGCATATCTCCGATCCTTATCAACATCTTCTATCACTTTCTTCTTCTCATCCACAGGAGGAAGAGGAATCTGCATGTCAGAAATATCAAAACAAGATTGCACAGATAAATTAGGGGAGAAAAATTAAATCAGGATTGCAATTAACATTTCATGTAGAAAGACAAGGTTAGAAAATTCAGGACACTAAAAAATAAAAATAAAAAGAAGTCGGTTATACCTTGATCCTCCGCATTTTGTCGGTGAACTTGGAGTTGAACTCAAAGTGATCAGTAGGAGCAACGCTTTTTGTATTTGGCTCTTTGTTAAGGATCTTGTACTTAGCACATGATAAGGAGTGGAGAAGCCTCACAACATCATCATCAGTCAAATTCAACTGGGTCATTATCTCCGAGTAACTCAGTCTATCAGAAGAGTTGAACAACAACAGAGCCGAGGCCTACAAAGAAATAGAGAGGGGATAAAAAGTTTTCAAGGGAGAAAATACATGGTATGAATTAAAAAATTCTGAAGTCTACCAAATCTCAAAATTGATGTAAATAAAAAGTACAAAAACAAATTACCTGGTATGTTGTCACTATCAACTCCATGATTTTTGGCTCAAATTTACCAATAATGTTACAAGTCCCTAACGAATAAATCCATGTTAGCTTTCGATGCTTTGTTTTGGTCTGGTAGAATTCCCTAAAAACTTCAACGCATTTTACCTGAAACAACCAAAAAATTAGCAATGACTTCTAAATCAGAGTGAACTAATGTACTCCAACTATCGGAAATTGCCTATGAACATCAAATTTTATATCTTGGCAAAATTCCGCAAGTACCATTTCCGCTGGAAGGTTCAAATCAAAGGACTTGTAACTTGGCCAAAACCCAGTAGTCAGAACCGTGACTGTCAAGTCAATGCCAGGATTGGCATTTAGATTATTACTGAGATACTCTTCAAAACTAGTTTGATTTTCCTTTGCTAATGTCAAATCCGTAACCTGGAAAACAGAGAAGTGAATTAAGAACATATTGCTGCTGGTGAAACTAGTTTTAAGGAAAAAAATCTAGGAACACCAACCATCCCTTCCATCTTCGATGTGAATTGACCACCGCATTGCTGCTTTAATTTGGTGAGGATACTTCTCTCATGGTCATCATTGGCACTCTTATCAAAGAGAAGTCGTCTAGCAAGCTTCTTCCTGCCAGTTTTGATGATTATTAGTAAGCAGATTCATGCCATCACTAAGCTTCAATTATACCAGATGACGACCACAATGGACTATTAGGTGGATTCACACAACAGACCCAACTTAGTGGGATGAGGCACTTGTTTCCTATTATCAGTATGGCTAAGTTTCATATTCTAATAGATTTTATTTGCAGATATGAATGACATGCTTGATATATATTCTCAAAGGTCACTGTAAATTGATTATGGAAATGGTCTTAATTTTTCTTTTACTATAAAGATACAGAAGAGAGATAAAATTACAATGTACAACAGAAATGTCGCTAACATAGGTTCTTGATCTTGAAGATCATTGGGCATAAATACTTGCATTGTACTCTCAATAAACTTGCACCCATTACTCAAAGGTCTGGTCTCCTCTGATATAAAACTATTCAAGAAAATGAGAACTAGTTTTGACGTAACTATAATAAGTGGAAAACTAGTAAGCTTAATTTCAATAAATCATGAATGCATAGAAGATGATAATTTCATAATCAACAGTATGGTCAGTAGGCTATGCACCCGTGAATACATCGCCAATACTAAAAATATTACCTGTAGAACTCAGCAAAAAGATCCTTGTCACTGATATATGCGAGCAGCTTTACTACCTGCAAAAGATACAATAACCATCTATGATACCTTAAAAATGATGCTAGACCACATTACAAAAATTAACGTCCACACAACAGACCTTCTCAAGCGTTTCTTCAATGGCTTCATCGCTCAACTTTTCACTACCTCCTTTCTTAAGTATATTATCACAAAAAGTAGCCAACAGCTCTGCACTTGAGCTTCCGCCAACACCCTTGTTGCAAAACACCTCAAAAGCCTCCTTAAGTGCCTGTCAAAAGGAACATCCAAATGAGAATGTATTTGATGTAGCTTTTTGAAATCACTTCAACCACAAGATATGAACCTTATGGAAAAGAGTGTGGTTCTGGAAACAGTCATTCACATATGCCACATACTTATCATGTAGCTCAATCACTTTCCTCACGAAAACCTGCCAACAATGAGATGAATCAATGCTCCTAAACAGACCAATTTTTTTTCCCTAATTAACATATAGAGAACTAGAAAATTGAATGTGTTACCTGTTCCTGCAAGCCAACTACATCCTTCTTATCGCCCTGTGAAAAGGAATGAAGGGATTAGGTAGCTTCATCAAATGTTCCAAGTTAAAACAAAGGTATGCATAAATATCATAGATGAGCAACCACACACTATAATACAGAGCGACAAGGATGAGGAGTTCCAAACATTAGTATGCAATAAGCCAGTTTTCTTGGTACACAGCAATGTACATGCGTCAGCTATATATACTAACATGTGTACTTGTTAATCATGTTCACATATATTCAGCTCTCGGAATATGTATGGCATATCTAGCGGCCACTAGTGTAATGTATGTCATTGCGAACACCATCTCTCTCTTAATGATGGGACTGGCAGATTCTTGTATTATTGACTCCTAATCTTTGGGTTATTCTCCTCCAAAATCAAGTTGGTTCTTTCCTGCTCCTCCTCCCCCCCCTTTTTTCCTCTTCTTCCCTTCTCTCCCTCCCTCCCTCTCTCACACACGCACAACCACTCCACAAAGCTGATCTTAATAGATTCCCTTTTGAGTTGCTTGACTAGCCTCTTGTGCCAAGCTGCATCTCTTCTGTAAGTCAATCCTCTCATTTAAAGATTAACTTCTATCTACTTGAATGAAAGAGAGGGTTTTTACCGAAAGATCTAAGTCGGTATCAATTCCTGATTTGATTCCACAAACTTACATCGCAATTAGCATAGGGGGATTAACTCGTTGGCTGATACTAATCCTGCTCCAAGGACATAAAAAAAACCCAGCATCCCACTTTAAGTGAAAAAATAGGAAACACATCAGAATCACGCTTAGGAAACTTATTATTACCCTAGCAGAGTTCTGCTCCGTAAGGACAATAGTCCGATAAGGAGGGTATCCCATGTAGCCATGGACAATCAAAATATTCCATCTTCACTAAGGATTGACAATAATCTTATGGTTACAATAATTTTGTGCACAGCTTGATTGATCTACAAGGATACATCAATGAACCACATTAGATTTTTAGTCCACAACATTCCAACAACTCAGATTGTTATCTTCCGCCGTGTTAATCCAATATGAAAAATTGGAACTCTCCCTCTGTGTACTCAGCCGATTCCATATCATAGAGACAAACACTGATGGAAGCAGAAACATCTTGAGATGAGAGCAGAAGTAAAGCATGCAAATTCAGTGCGGACGACGATCCAACAATACAGAAGAATGGAAGGAGACTTTGCTCATTAGACTGAACTAGAGCAGAGATTCTACAAAATTCATATGAAAATTGCAAAGCCATGGACTGATAAATTGAGATACTAGTATACCAACCTTCTTGCTGCTAGCTGCATCTTCTGCCTGTTTCACCAAGGCAGTCCCCTCCGCAGTAACATGCTGAAAAATGAGGTGTGAAAAACAAGTTAAAGGATGACAAAGGCAAATGCAGTTGAATGAGGATGAAATATGGATGACGGTTAAAGGACCTGCTTAAATATGTTAGCGACAGGATCCAAGCCTTTTGGTATTTTTGAGAAAAGCCTGAACATCCTCGACAAATCTTCAACCTAAACATAATAGAAAACATGATAGGTAAATACAACCCGAAAATATCCAAGACCATATGCTCATGAAGGGACAAAAGCGGATCCAGAATACCTTATCATCTCTGAGTAATGCATGACATCCTGAGAGCTCCTTTTCAAGTAATTGGCTTGCATATACAGACAACAACTCATGTTGAACTTTCTGAAGAATGTGCAAAAAGATAACAATATCAAAACTAAAAAATTGTATAGGTCAAATTCCATCCAGACCTTGGAATATTCAAAATCTAAAAAAGAATCAAAGATATGAACACAGAGTTAGTTGCACAAGTTGTTCCACCAGACTAACCACGAGAGCCAAAATTAACAAGGACAAACCTCTAGTAGCTTAGGCTCACTGCTAGAAGGCAAGTAATGAGCAACCCTATCTTTCTCTCGTTTTAGGCACTCCTCAGCCTGGGAATCCCAATGTCAAACATCAAATCTTGTGAAATACCGTCATCGTCATCAAGATGTAAATGATTAGACAGGTAATGAATTCTTTACCTTCAGCATATAATCAGGACAAGAGTCCTCTAGAATCCAACTTGAAGCTTTACGGGAATAATAAGCAGCACTATCTTTTAGCATAGCTGCTTCAAAATCATTTTCGTAATAACCCATTTGTCCCATGCCAATCTCCACGAATATATCCAATATATTCTTCAATAAAGCTCGATCAATTTGCTCGCCTTCGCGCTCTTGATCAATCTAATGCAAACATTTTCTGTTAGTTAACTCAACATTAACATTGAAGAGAGAAAGGGACTGTAGTTAAATGAACACAAACATACCAATGAGATCACGGCATCTCTTACTTTCACCTTTAACTCTTGATATACCTGTAAAACAGCAACAATGTGCAATAGTCAAATTTTAATGCAGCATCCGTAGAGGAAACTGAAAATGATGGTATCAAAGTTACCGAAGAAATCAATTATGAACTGTCTAAAGGTCACAACTATCCTAGGATGCAATCTAAGCTAAACCCAGCAAAAAAAAAAACAGAAGAAGAAGAAGAAATTGAAGAGACTTCATACCAGTTCACGGAAGCAGGTCAGGCCAACTTCATTAAGGGGTGACAGTGCTCTTCTTGGAATGAAGTAGCGATCTAGATAATGGAAGAAACGAGAAAGCCATCTGACCATAACCTTATGATTCGCCCACCTTTTAACAAGCTCTCTCAACATAAACTCGTCATGTTTCTCTCTTAATGATGGCAATACCTAAATTGTAAGCAGAAGCAGATTTTTTAATGGATGAGGAGAATAAAAAATAAAATGATAGCTGCTACATAAATGACAGAACTAGATATAACCAATAAGCTAAATACTGGTAATAACCAACTCTGCACCCTCCCTTCCCCAAGAAAATAACATTCTTTTGTAAGCAATCTCTGTATATTGATCTCATGCTCAAGAGGCGGCAGCGAAAGCGAGAACAAGGAGGACGGGCAAAGAATGCACGATTCCTCAATCTCTCCTAATACTTTAGTTGACATGGTCAATTGCCAATCCCTATAATCATGGGCTACAATTCAGAAGCAACAAAACTCTGGAGGATTTGACGGACTATGAAAACAAGAATAAACATGCAGATTCATAAATAAGGTATATTAACAACAAGATATTGGAAAAAGCTCCATAACAACATCAAACATCAAACATCAACCATTCTTCTTTTTCTTTTTGTTTGACCATCAGGCTTAACTGACCATAAGTTTGGACATAGTACATGAGCTGGAAGTAGCAATGAGTCATCTCCCTCCAGATTATTACATCTATGTTGCAGCAATAAATGACTCTTCGCACTGATAAACAGATTGACTCTCAAGAGTTTTAATAGACTCCTTTGAAGAAGAATTATGTATCTATCAACCACTCTTGGTCTTTCTGCTGTTCTTTCGGATCTATTCATTCTTCCAGAAACCTTGTCACTGAACTTCTTCTGACAGCTGACTCTTTGTTAATCTGCTTTATGTAATCTCAGTTGGTTGATACTATCTATTCTCCAAAAATGACTGAAACTTTCACCACATGCCACGGTTCTTCTATCTTAAACTTACTCTCTTTTATAAAATTCACAATCATAAAACACAATCTCTAATGAATAAAGAGATAGTAATAGGCTATAATGAGGAAAAACAGCCCAAAAATTTCCAAAGAACTGAAGGACACTGTCATAAATATTTAAATGAAGACACATCCATCCTATAGAAGACTGATACTTAAGCAATACAAGTCAAAGAAAAAAGAAAGAACTCAATTGAGAAAGTCAATGGCATCTATAAGAATGTAATTCCAACAACAGCTCTAGATAAAACTTCTTTAGTTCCGTAATTTCGAGTTTTCCAGAGATGCAAAGCTAATGAAGTAAGCTTCAAGCGAAACGATTAACCAACATAACAGGAAAAGGGAGTTGAGGACAGTAAATTTTCCTCACCGGTGACTTGATATAATCTTCAAAAGATTCTCTATAGTTGTCATACAGTTGCTGGGAGTAGTCATGCGGAGGCTTTTGTGTACACATATTGTAAATAGTACTGCCAGGAGGATTGAGAAGAAAAGAAAAGAAAAATCAACTATTAGCAAACCAATCAAGACAGTGGGATAACAATTCTAAGCATCACAACTCCGGAAGTCACAAATTCAGAAGTGAGGCTTACGTGTAATGCATCATGTAGTCTTCCGGGCTAAACTGAGGCTCAGGAAGCCCTTCAAGGATATTCTCAAGCTTCAGTATACCCTTTTGCATGAACACCCATCCTTGCTCTAACTCAATTGTTTTCCTCTCATTCGCCGCCATACCTCCACAATCTGGTTCTCAACACCAAATCTGCACATAGAAGGCGATTATGTCATTGACAACAGAAAATCGTGAATCTGAACCAAATCCAACAATGCAATAAAACATAGGAAAACCACTCTTCCGCAAGGCCAAAAAAAAAAAAAAATCTACCGACTGCTTCTAATCCGTGGGAGAAGTATTCAAATAATTACAACTATCCTATTAGGGCTCTGATTTAGGCCTTGGAACGTCTTACCCAAACTTGGAAATACCGCCAATATCTTAAGCAGTATCAGCTTCCTAATCTAACACGCCGTATCTACCCGCACCTGAAATTCTAACCTCAGACAATTCTACTCATAATTCCACAACTCAACCCTAACTTCAGTCTACCGTCGTCAAAAAAAAAAAAAAGGTATCGACGAGCTTCCAGAGCAGAAAATCCCTTTGTCGACCCCTTTTCTACGAACTTCTAGGTAAACAAACAGAGTAAAACCTCGCGTTCCGACCTCGAAAGCGAAGAGCCGGCAACCAAGGTGCAAACCACCCCCAAAAAGAGAGCAACAGATCCAAGGTCGATCCACTCGAAATCAACCGACGGAATCCAATGGCTGATTGACGTCGGCCACAAGCGATCGCGAGAAGAATCCAGAGCGGAACTAAGAAAACCCAGAGAGAGAGAGAGAGAGAGAGAGAGAGAGAGACCTGACTGGAAGGATCGGAGAAAACCCTAGGGAATCAGAGACTTGTGAGTCGCGGAATCGGAACCCACCAGTTGGTGGTGGAGGGAGATGGGAGGCACGGAGCTCCGACAAGTGCATTGATTGTGAAGAAGAAACAGTAGAATGGGAAAATCTTATTCTAATAATTATGATATCAAATCGTGATCTCTTTTTTCCGGTTCCGGGTCGGACCCTCCATCAGCCCTTTTTTCCATCGCGGAGGATGAGATCCGGTCTTCTAGTTAGTTATTTTTTTCTTAAACAATTTGAGTGCTGTGATTTCTAAATATCTACGCAATTCTAACCCCTTTTTTTTTTGGCTTTGCGTATTTAGGAACACTCGATAACATGCAATTTCGATCTAAATTTAACATGCATAAAAATTATTAATTAATGATGTGTGTGGCACGGCGTAATTCTAATGACAACAAAAAAATTAATACGACTTATTTTAACGTGACATGTCATCTCGTTTATGTGACTCTAAACCTGAAATTGTTAAATGACATTGATATAATGACATGACAATGGTGACATGGCAATGGCGACATGGCAAGTGGTTGACAATAGTGATGACATGGCAACGACACCACGATCACAATATGAAAATATGCATGTTGTTTTGTGATTTTCTTATAAAGTCAAAATATGAAACTATCTAAATAATTTAGATAAAAAATCCTACGTTAAATTATCAAATTTATTAAGTTAGATATGCAATTCTATATTAGGAAATAAATCTATATGCAATGCAATTTTCTGTAATTCTTTTGGATATAAAGTTTACTAAATTAAAAACACCGAGTGTATTATCTCAGATAAACAAATAATCAATACATCCAAATTAGGAAATAAGAGTAATTGGGAACCTTGTGCACAATTTAAAACGAGATATTTCCTAATAGATAAACGCCTAAAAATCTCTCAACAATCCATTGCAAAGTTAGATCCAAAATAATCCCATCAGGGCAATAAATATATTTCGGTTTGAAAAAATACCTAATTCGAATAATTCGATTTGAAGGACCGGTGGCAAAGAGTTTCATGACGACCGGCGAAGATGTTCACCAATGATGTCAAAGGAATTGGCTGGCTTGGCGGAAGGCTCGGCCAATGGAATTGAGGACTCACCGGTGATGGTCTGTAGCGTTGGTGAGGGAGCGTCCGGCATTGGACGATCTCGCCGGAGCACCAAAGCTGTACCGACGTCACTTAAGAGCGGCAATTAGACTCAATCGATTTGGTAAACTTGCAAAACAGAACCCCAAGTGTAGCGAAGCAACAGACAACAAAAGCGGCGGGCCTCAGGACTAGGTTGGTCGCGAGGGAGGTTGGAGGGCAGCACTGCTTGCTGTCTGCCGCGGTGTCGATCGGCGGCTGTTCAAGAAGTCCCGGCAACTAAGGCAGGACCACCGGCGGGAGGCGCTGGACACACCAGGGGCGTTACGGAGACCGCAGGAATAAGAATTGAGCCCGCAGCGACCGGACTTGCTGGGCACGCCAAATTGAAAAAGCCCGTGCGCGAGAGATCAACGGAAGAGAATAAATGGACGGGCGAGATGATCCTAGAGTCGGTGAGAGGGAGATTAAAATTAGCCAAAAGATAAACTTTGGTCCAACTGGGTATCCTCGTCTCGTTCAAATTTTTGGACTAATCATGACTCCGAATTTGATTTAAATCTCCCAATTATTTGACCAACCTCACGCCGATTTGAAACTCTTAACCTGCAAAATAAGTTATTAATCATTATCATCGTTGGCGACGAGGGGAGGTGATCCAACGCGCGCTTGTCCATAATATCGTTGTAAAGAAACCATGTGATCACGATTTATCTAGAACGTGTGTGTGTGGCATGCGACTGCGTCACTTGTTAGTCCTAGAATGAAATATGGGGTAGCGCATAATGTCAATATATGACTAATGTTGTTGTTTAGGGGCCAAGGGGCAGGGTCAATCTTTAATTTTTTCACGCATTGAATGCTTAAATGTGGTTAGACAAAATTTAGCGTCTACATAGACCGCTTAAACTTAATGCAATTATTTCAATTCAGTCGTGAATTTTTTGAGATAAGAAGAGATGCGACCGCACCCTACATATTTTATACCTTCTCATGCCAATTTAGCCCATCCAGCGAATTTTGAATGGCTGGATTGTGTGTATTGTATTGTGGAACGTAAAGGACTACATTAAACTATTTGAGAACAAATCGTAAAAAGCCATGCTACTCTCTTTGAACTAAAGCTATAAGTAAGCCCGGGAAAGGGTCACTGACTTTCCTTTATTTTTTTTACGCTGTCTTTCTAGTTGTGGCTGGTTATTATCCGAAATAAATATAGTAAATTCTTTTTCTTGCCTTTCATGATGAAAGCCAAGGAGACAAGGCAAATCACCAAATAGTTAAATTGATCCCCAAATGATTCATCTACGTTTATTGCACGGTAAAAAATTATAAGATGAAATCGCACAACCGGATTTGTAATGCCACGTGTTTTATTTTTATTTTTGTCATTTTTTTTATATATACTACATGAAGATGAACGTTATGTATCTTAATTATGTGATGGCTCGAAGTAGATAGACATAATGTTTAAAAATTGCAATAACGTAGTCCTTTTGATTGTTTGGGATAAATGTATTGTTGATTTTAAACGCCCTTTCGATTACGGTGAAATTTGGCAGCGCCACTTGAACAGTACGGATATGATTATGTGGCAATCAAACGTTTCCCACATATTAACCTTTTGAGAAAATTATGAAAAAAATTTCTAAATCTATTGTAACCGTCTCAAATTAATTCAAAATATTTTATATTTATGTCAATCCAGTGGCACGTGTTAGGCTAACGTTGCAATTTTAAATAGTATTTTGATATTATTATAAATTTATTTTTGTTACTTTCTCTTTTTTTTTTCTTCCTTTCTTTCTCTGGCTACCAGACCTGGTCGTTTGGCCAGAGGCAAGGGCCTAGTGGCACGGTTTGGCCTCGACGAGCGACGGAGAGGTCGACCTTGGCAGGGTTGGCGAGGCTTGCCCTCCTTGCTTTTGGTCGGTCGCCAGTGGGAAAACCAAAAAGAGAAAGAAAAGAAAATTAACTATTTAAAAAAAAATTACAATACTAGCGAGAGGATCCGCTGGCTGGCCAGGGTTCAAACGACCCCCCCGCAGGCCATCCCTTGTGCAGTATTAGGGAGAGGATCAACTGAACTCTCTCAAATGCACTCTTTGGTCAAGAATTAGAACAAGGACCAAATGTGAGACTCGCCATTCCTTGCAAATGCAGGAATTGCTCTCAATATCAAGTTAATCGATAGCATGTATCCCCCTTGTCGCATGTCAAGACAGGAGGAGATGCACTTACCTCAAGTGCAGAGGATGATATCAACTCGAGCTTAATAGAAATGGGCACAACAAAATAGAAAGGCGTAGGAAAAATTAACTCGCTGATTCCATCATCTGCATCGTGCACCTGGGCAGGGCTGCGGCAGCTCCTGGGCTGTCCACATAAGGTAATTTTCGGGCTCGAAAGGCCAACAAGCATGGCTGCTGTTTGAGCTCGAAGCTCGCAGAGCAATCTGCTCTGCGAGCTTCGAGCTCAAGAAGATGCCAGCATGGCTGCTCGAGCTCGAACCTCGCGGTCGTGGAAGAGCTCAAGAGAAGAAAAAAATGTCGGATCAAAGAAGAAGATGTCACATTAACGCTTCTCTAAAAAAAAAAACTAATGAAAATGACACATTGACGTCAATGCCAGTATCTTCCGCAGGCAAATTGCATGGAAAAATATCCAATCAATCCTCAATTTATTTTGCCAATTCAATACTAACATTTTCAATTTTGCCAATTCAATCTTAAACCTTTATGCGAGGTTCCAACGTACTTCTTCCGGCCAATTTTTACTAGAAATCGCTAACGTGGTAATTCGGTTATCGCCGATCATCCAATGAGACACACGGCCATGTCAGTTATTTCCATTGAGAATTAATCGAAAGGACAACGATAGAATTTCTAGCAAAGTTTTCGGAATAAATTGACAAAATTGAAAAGTATATGACTAAATTCACATATAGACAATATATTTAGGATTCGTTGGATAATTTCCCCCCCAAATTTCATGAAGTTAACGATACGACTTGATTGCACTAATTTGGTAAGTTTTAAGATTTGATTACAATTTTTGAAAGTTTTAGGATTCAATTGCACTTTTTCAATAAGTTTTAGAAATTCTAGTGTAATTATCACTTTAAATTTTTTACCATCATGGCAAAAAGAAAAACTTTGCCTGTTCACGCTCGGCCATGTAGACAATATGTACAAGCATTCTGTGGTCCTCCCTTCCCAACATCTAGGAGAGAGTCGAGACGCATTTACATTGTTTTCGGTGCCACAACCAAAGGGATCTCAAACTTGTTCCCGTGCCATTGCAGGAGCAGAAGTCACCCGATCTGGACAATCATCCAGAATATGTCATGTCATATATCTAAACAAATTGGAGTTGTCTCTGTCTCTCTCCAAATAGTCTCGAGTGATCAAGTCCTCAATCCTTTTCTTGATTGCCTTCAAATCAGGCTGCAATAAAACAAAATCAGTCCATAAAAGCTGACAGAACCAGGATGAAGGTAATGGGTCAACACCGTGGTAAAGACCTTGAACATGCCACCCAACTGATGAACACACTCCATGACCAACTGCTGATGACCCAAAACTTTTCGACTCTTCATGATACGCACGATTGAGGCATCAATTGCGTATCGCCGATCCTTATCAACATCTTCAATCACTTTCTTCTTCTCATTCACAGGGGCAAGAGGAATCTGCATGTTGGAAATATTCATTCACAGGAGCAAGAGGAATCCGCATGTTGGAACTATTAAAACGAGACCGCGATGAGAAGCATTAGTACTATTGGAAAGTCCAACCTAAAAGCTTAAGCTATTAAGTGGAGGGAGACCACATGAATATAAAGAGCATGCAACACTCATTCACAAGCGATGTGGGACAACAACAACTTCAACACCCCCTCTCACGTGCAAGCAATCTGCACATGGAAATTAACTAATTGGGGGTGGGCCCACATAAACGGAAGGAAATAACACTGGCTCTGATACCATATTGAAAAGTACAACCCAAAAGCTTAAGCTATTAGGTGGAGGGAGATCACATGAATATAAAGAGCATACAACACTCTGTCACAAGCGATGTGGGATAACAACAACTTCAACAAGTACGATCTAAAATCAGTACCTTAATAGTCCGCATTTTTTCAGTGAAATTGGAGTTGAACTCAAAGTGATCAGTAGGAGCAATGCTTTTGGTGTTTGGTTCTTTGTTAAGGATCTTATACTTGGCACATGATAAGGAGTGGAGAAGCCTCACAACATCATCATCTGTCAAATTCAACTGGGCCATTACCTCCGAGTAACTTAGTCTGTCAGAAGAGTTGAATAACAGGAGCGCTGAGGCCTACAGAGCAATATAGAGGGGATAAAAGTTTTCAAGCTATAAAAAAGAAAAAAAAATTAATACGAAATAACAAGTCCCAAAGCCTGCCAGATCTCAAAATCGATAAAAACAGAAAGTCCAAAAAAAAAAAAAAAATTTACCTGGTGTGTTGTCACTATCAGCTCCATGGTTTTTGGCTCAAATTTACCAATAATGTTACAAATCCCCAATGAATGAATCCACGTTAGCTTTCGATGCTTTGTTTTTGTTTGGTAGAATTCCCTGAAAACTTCAACACACTTTACCTGACACAACGAAATATTGACAATAACTACTAAATCAGAGTGAATTAATCAATTTCCAATATCAGAAATTTCTAGGTAAGAACATAAAAAAAAACTTCAAATCATATCTCATGAAAATTCTACAAGTACCATTTCTGCTGAAAGGTTCAGATCAAGAGACTTGTAACTCGGCCAAAAACCGGCAGTCAGAACTGTGACTGTCAAGTCAATGCCAGGATTTGCATTTGGATTATTACTGATATACTCTTCGAAACTAGTTTGGTTTTCCTTTGCTAATGTCAAATCCATAACCTGGAACACAGAGAAGTGAATTGGGAAACTATTGCTGCTGGTGAAAATAGTTCTTAAGAAAGCTCTGTAGGAACACTAACCATCTTCTCCATCTTCGATGTGAACTGACCACCGCATTGCTGGTTTAATGTCGTCAGGATACTTCTCTCATGGTCATCATTTGCACTCTTATCAAGAAGAAGTCGTCTAGCAAGCTTCTTCCTGCCAGATGATTATTAGTAGCAGTCTGATGGCATGTCGACATCAATGGATGATGACCACAGTGGAGGAATATTAGGTGGATCCAATAACAAACCTAATTTAGTGGGATGAGGCATGTTTTTCCAATAATTGATAAGGCTAAGTTTCATACTCTAATGCATGGAAATTTTATTTGGAGACATGAATAACATGCTCGATAGTTATAGTCTTGAGTCACTGTAAATTGATCATAGAAATGGTCTTATTTTTCTTTTACTATATAGTACAAAAGAGAGATGTCAATTAATATATATGAGAAATTAATCTTGAGAATATAGGTTCTTCATCTTGAAGATCATTGAAATAAAGACTAGCACAGTGCTCTCAACAAACTTACACCCATTAATGAATGGTCTAGTCTCCTAGACAGAAAATGATAGAACTAGTTTTGATGTATCTAATAATAGGTAGAAAACTAGTAAGCCTAATTCAAAAATATCATGAAGTAACTTACAGTATTACTATAGATACGGTGGCAAGAAGATGTAGTTAACTTCAGTACAAGCAATATGTTCTGTGGGCTAAGCACCCTTAAATACACCTCTAGTTCCAATTTTTAAAATATTACCTATAGAACTCAGCAAAAAGATCCTTGTCACTGATATAAGCGAGCACCTTTACTACCTGCAAACGGTACAATTACCGTCTGTGATACTCCAAAATGATAGCAGACTATTTTACAAAAATTAATCTCCAAACAACAGACCTTCTCAAGCATCTCTTCAATGGCTTCATCGCTCAGTTTTTCTCCACCTCCCTTCTTAAGTATATTATCACAAAAAGTAGCCAATAGCTCCGCACATGAGCTTCTTCCAACACCCTTGCTGCAGAAGACCTCAAAAGCCTCCCTGAGTGCCTGTCAAAAGGAATGTCCAAATGAGTACATATTTGATGTAGCTTTTGAAACCAGTTCAATCAGAGATATGAACCTTATGGAAAAGGGTGTGGTTCTGGAAACATTCATTCACATATGCCACATACTTATCATGTAGCTCAACTACTTTCCTCACGAATACCTGTCAACAATGAGCTTAATCAATGGTCCTAAACAGATTACAAAATTTGATTAACACATGGAGAAAAAGCAGAAGATCGATTGTATTACCTGTTCCTGCAAGCCAACTACATCCTTCTTATCAGCCTGTGAAAGGGATGAAGGGACCAATCATTTGCTTCATAAAATATGATAGATGTGCAAACCACACACTATAACTATAGAGTGATAAAGACGGTGAGTCCCAAACATTGAGTTGGATTTAGATAGGAATATAAAAGAACACACAAATGGTAACTTGGCGAAGAATAAATTCCTCTATGAAAAGCTAAAGCTCAGAAGCATCGCAGGACAACCATTATACTAAATCAAATTCCTTTATGAAAGGCTAAAGCTCGGAAGCATTGCAGGACAATTTCCTAAACATCATACTAAATCAAAAATTGCACCATATAATTCAAATTAAATGATTTCTAGAGCTTCAAAAAACTACTTACAATTTTGTTCAAGAGAAGACTACAACTGTGTATGTATACTTATCGAATGTTTCACTGGCAGTGGTACATTACTACACATAATAGCAGTACGGGCATGAGTATGCAATAATCCAGTTTTCTTGCTACAAAGTATGGCATTGCAATCATTGTTTTTTCTCGCCATCTTAATAGAATATGAAAATTTGGAACTCTCCCTCTGTTTACTCAATTGATTCTGTATCATAGAGACACCACTGAAGGATTCTGATTCGAGATTTCCTAAGAATTGACTTTTTGGACAAGAGAGCAGAAACTGTTGAGTAAAGCAAGCAAATTCAGTGTCCGACAACAATCCAACTATACAGAAGAATGGAAGGAGTCTATGCTCATTTGACTGAACTAGAGAAGAAATTCTGCAAATCCATAAGAAAAAGCCAAAAACCATGGACTCATAAATTGAGAGACAAATATACCAACCTTCTTGCTTCCAGCTGCATCTTCTGCTTGTTTGACCAAGGCAATGCCCTCGTCAGTGACATGCTGAAATATCAGGTATAAAACAAGGTAAATGAAGACAAAGGCAAGTGTAATCTAATGCGGATGCAATATGGATGATAGATAACGGACCTGCTTAAATAATTTAGCGAGAGGATCCAAGGCTTTTGGTATTTTTGAGAAAACCCTGACCAACCTTGACAAAATTTCAACCTAAACAGCATCAGAAAACTTGGTAGGTAAAAACAACTCAAAAATATATAGGACCAGATGATCAAAAATGGGACAAAAGAGGAGCCAGAATACCTTATGATCTCTGAGTAATGCATGATATCCTGAATACTCATTTTCAAGAAATCGGCTTGCATATACAGACCACAACTCATGTCGAACTTTCTGAAAGAAAGTGCAAAAAGATTATAGTAGCAAAACTAAAAAAAATTATCTATGTCAAATTCCATCCGGATATTGGAACATTCAAAATCCAAACAAGAATAAAAGATATAAACCGTAGTCATAGTCAATTGCCGAAGTTGTTCTGCCAGACTAACCATAAAATCAAAAAAGTTGACACAAGTGAAGGGACAAACCTCTAGTAGCTTGGGCTCACTGCTAGAATGCAAGTAATGAGAAATCCTATCTTTCTCTCGTTTTAGGCACTCCTCTGCCTGGAAATCCCAATATCAAACATCAAACCTTATGAGATATCATCATCATCAAGATGTCAATGATTAGAAAGCTAATAAATTCTTATTCACCTTCAACATATATTCAGGACAGGAGGCCTCTAGAATCCAACTTGAAGCTTTACGAGAATAATAAGCAGCAGTACCTTTCAGCACAGCTGCTTCAAAATCATTTTCATAATAATTCATCTGTCCCATGCCAATTTTGACAAATATATCCAATACATTCTTCAACAAAGCTTGATCAATATGCTCGCCTTCACGTTCTTGATCAATCTAATGTAAATGATTTCTGTTAGCTAATTAAGCAAAAACATTGAAGACAGAAAGGGACTGTAGCTAAATGAACACATACCAATGAGATCACAGCATCCCTTACTTTCACCTTCAACTTTTGATACACCTTTAAAACAGCAAAGAGTATACAAAAGTCTAATATTAGTGTGGCATCTATGGAGGAAACTGAAAATGACTATATCAGCGTCAACATAAAAATCAATTACGAACTGTCTAAAGGCAACAACTATCCTAGTGTGCAATCTAAGCTAAATCCCTAAAAAACTACGGATATATACATATATAAAGTGATCAGCGAATTTAAAACATAGTATAGAAGACATACCAGTTCACGGAAGCAGGTCAGCCCAACCGCATTAAGGGGTGGCAGTGATCTCCTTGCAATGAAGTGGCGATCTAAATAATAGAAGAAATGAGAAAGCCATCTGACCATAACCTTATGATTTGCCCACCTTTTGACAAATTCTCTCAACATAAACTCGTCATGCTTCTCTCTTAATGATGGCAATACCTAAGTTGTAAGCAAAAGCAGATTTTCAATTAATGAGCAAAATTTAGACCCCCAAAAAAAAAATTGATGAGCAAAATGACAGCAGCAGCTATATAAATGACAGAAGTACATATAAATTATATCCTCACCAATAAGCTAAATACGGGTAATAAACAAGGAGGCCAGGAGAGATTGTGCAATTCCTCAATAACTCCGATATCCCGAAGTATAAAATGGTAAATGGCGAAACCCTAGAATCATGGGCTACAAATTCGAATCAATGAAACCATGGAGGCTTTGATTGATTACGAAAACAGGAATAACCATGCGGAGTCATAGATAAGGCATATTAACATATTGGACAAAGCTACCTTACATAAGACTACCCCCCATAAAGCAGCAAACTTCAACCATTTCTTTATTTCCATCAACTTAACTGGCCATAAGTTTGGCCGTATTATATTAGCTTGGAAGTAGAGCAGAGAAATGAGATACCTCTCCCAAGATTACATCTGAGTTGCAGCAATAAAAGAACTCTTCGCTGATAAAGATATTGACTCCCTAAAGCTGTAACAGACTCCTTCGCACAATTTGTTTTTATCTATATTCTTTCAGGAACCCTGTTATCGGATTTCTTCTCACAACTGACTCTTTGTGGAGCCATTTAATGTAATCTCAGTTGGTCAATACTATCTATTCTCCAAAAATCACTCAAGCTTTCACCTCATGTCACATTTCTTCTATCTTAAATTACTACCTTTTCTAAAATTCACAAGAGCAATCAGGAAATACACAGAGACAAAGTGATAGGCTCTGATGAGGAAGAACAACCAAAAAATTTCCACAAAACTGAAGGACACTGTTGTGAATTTTTAAATGGAGACACATCCATACAATACAAAAGTAATACATCAGCAATGCAAGCAAAAGGAAAGAAGAAAAAACCCAACCATTACAACAGCCATTGAGAAAGTCAATGGTATATACACAAATGTAACTCCAACAACAGCACTAGATAAAACTTCTTTAATTCCATATCACACCTTCAAGTATTCCAGACATCCAAAGCTAATGAAACAAACTCAAGGGAAAAAAATCAATCCATAAAACAGAAAAAGGGACTTGTGGACACTAAATATTCCTCACCATTGAAATGATATACTCTTCAAAAGATTCTCTGTATTTGTCATACAGTTGTTGGGAGTAATCATGCGGAGGCTTTTGAGTACACATACTGTGAATTGTACTGCCAGTAGGATTAGGGACAAAAATCAACTATTAGCAAACCAAACAAGACATTAGGAGAACAGTTCTACGTATCACAACTCCTGAAGTCACAAAGCAGAATTGAGGCATACGTGTAGAGCATCATGTAGTCTTCCGAGCTGAACTGAGTCTCAGGAAGCCCTTCAAGGATGTTCTTGAGCTTCATTATACCCTTTTGCATGAACTCCCATCCTTGTTCTAAATAAATTGTTTTCCTCTCATTCGCCCCCATATCTCCACAATCTGGTTCTCAACACTAAATGCAATATCTGCACGTAACAATTGGGAATCTAAACCAGCTCCACCAATGCAATAAAATCTAGGAAAAATTCTCTTCCGCAAGGCCAAAGTATAGTCCATTAACTGCTTCCGGCAGGACAATAACTAATCCAACAGAGAATTACTCAAAATAATCAAAACAAGTTCAAACACAATGCATGATCGTATTAGGACAATCACTAACCCAGCTTGATCTACCCGCACCCGGAATTTTAACCTCAAATGACTCTAATTCTACAACTAAACTCTGCAAAGAGCATATCAACAAGCTTCCGGAGCAGAAATTCCCCATTTCCAAACTGTTTCTACTAACAACAACATAAACAGAGTAAAACCTCACAGTTCGAAACTCAAAATTCGAAAAGCCAACAACCAAGGCGCAATCCCTCCGGGAAGAGCGCAAACAGATCCGAGGACTATTGACTCCAAGTTAACCGTCGGAATGCAATGGCGAAATGATGTCGACCACAAGTGATCATGAGTCTCCAAACGAGATTGCGAAGAACGAATCCAAGCAAAACTATAAAACCAGAGAGAGAGAGAGAGAGAGAGAGAGAGAGAGAGAGAGAGCAGATTGGGGGATGGAGAATCCCTAGGGAATCGGAGATTTGGAAGCGCGGAATCGGAAACCTCGGTGAAGAAGGTAGATGGAAGACAGCTCCGACAGTTGAGTGGAAAATGAACTGATTTAGAAATATCGATTACAAATACGAAATTGAAATAATTTTCTGACCCAAAAAACAAAACTAATTTTGAAAAAAACTTTTTATAAAAAAAACATTTTATATAGCCATCGGAAAATATTTTTATCTTTCACGAATTTTTTTAAATATTATTTATTGTGATAATAAAAACAGTTATCATTGGCGAATTATTACAAGCAATACTAATGATTACTTATTAAATTATTTATTTTTCACAAAATAAATAAAGCTTCGTAAAGATACTTCCGACCAAAATAATAATAATATGAAACCCTAATCTCTCTTTCGGATTCCGATTGGAGTACTTTGGTACAATCAAATACCTCTATCAACTATCATCAGTTATTAAATTGCTAACATTTGGGCACAACCATAACATTGTCTTACAATAATTTGATATCGAACACCGTGAATCAGAAACAGCCTAGAGAAGCCTATAGTTACCTCAATAAATAATATTAAAATCACTCATAAAAATGTTTTCTACCACATTTGGTTATGCCAATTTTAAAATGGCAACACGCGCGATGAAATTCCCATTACTTGGGAAATTTTTTTGCATGTTCGTAGTCGCGCTCACATCTTAAATCTCATAGTTCAAGAAAGGTTGAAAGTCATCGGGGCGCGGACAGATATTTTAGGTTCAGAGTGGGGTCGGGAAAATTGTATGATGGAAAATTTGAATATACTTATATTAGACCAAACGTGTATGTGTGAGGTCCTTAAATCTAGTTAATTGTAAGGAATTATGAATTTCAGCGTGGAAAGTAAACTTTA
This sequence comes from Rhodomyrtus tomentosa, assembly GCA_028455895.1. NCBI lineage: Eukaryota > Viridiplantae > Streptophyta > Magnoliopsida > Myrtales > Myrtaceae > Rhodomyrtus > Rhodomyrtus tomentosa. Next base: position 36,039,530 of record JAPCWY010000003.1, on the reverse strand, counting down.
ATTTTGAGAACTTATAAGGCGATGATTGGTGTTCTGCAACATTTGCAAAAAAAAAAGTCGAGTTTGAATCGTCAAACTTCGACTCGTAATACCGAGACTCATGGCATGGCGCGTAAATTCAATTTTTATCGAACCTTAAATGCAGAAATTTCAATTTTATCCTCGGTCGATCGACTCAAATGACCGTCCTACGCTTATTTGTGAAACTACTCTTTTGCCCTTGATTTTACTTAGTGAAGACAAGGCTATTAAATAGTTTGAATTTCATCTGTTGGGGCTCATTTCTCTTGTTTCGGCCAAAAATCCCCTTTGGGAAAATGCCAAAAAAGGGCGTCAACTGCCCTTACTTTCTCAATTAATGGCTCAAACTGAAATTTGTGCCAAAGAAGGGCCTCAACTTCATTTTTTATGTCAAAGAAGGGCCCCAACTTGTTTTAATTGTAATTTTAATTTTTTTCTTTTTATGTTTCCATTATTTTAATATTTTTTATAAGTTTTTCTTTTTTTTTTCTTCTTTCCCTCTCCTCTGCCCTCCCATTCTCGTCCCTCCCCTCCCCTACAACTTCAACCCCTCCCCTGCAGGCTACCGCTCCTTCTTCTCTGGTGTCGTTCCTTCTCTGCTCCATCCGTCTTCCTCAGGCCCTCAATGATGGCCATGACTCGATCTAGCAAACTCGAGGTGGCTAGTCCTGGCAATCTCGGGCTTGCATCGAGGCCGGCAAGCCACGAGCTTGCCATGTCCAGGCGAGCTCGAGCTCAGCCATGGCTGGCGAGCTGGGGACTTGCCAGATCAGCAAGCTTCAAGCTCCGCCGAGGCCAGCGAGGCAGGAGTTCTTGGGCCTCGGCCGAGCTCGAGGTTCGCCAACCGATTTGGCAAGCTCGGGCTCCATGCCATGGCCAAGATCTACTGGATCTGGCGAGCTCGAGCTCGCCTAACTAGCCCTTGAGCTCTCGCGACAGTCTCAATTGCATTGACCACCACCTCTATCGACACCCCTCATCGGCCATTCCTCGAGAATCCATCTCTTGGTGCACTCTCTTCCAGCCTAGATCTTGGAATTGCGATCGCTGTCGCTTCCTTGCCATGGTCGAGCGAGGTCGAGCTTCGCAATGGCTAGGCTTGCGAGGCCAAGCCTCGCTCAGCCATGGCGAGGCCCGGCCTCGCTATTGTTGCCTTGCCCAACGACGGTGAGGTTGACCCCTGCCATAATCAAGCGAGGCGGCCTATTTGGCCGCGCCTCTAACCGGTCGCCGGCCTATGTCGATCGACTGAGTTGTAAGGGAGTGGCTGGAGTTGCAGGGGAGGGGAGGGATAGGAAGAGGAGGGGTGGGGAGAGGAGAGGAAAAGAAAAGAAAAAGAATAAATTAAAAAAAATATTAAAATAATGCAAACAGAAAAAGAAAAAAAAAAGAAAAATGAAATTAACATAAGTAAGGGCCCTTCTTGACACAAAAAATGAAGTTAGGGCCCTTTTTTGGCACAAATTTCAATTTGGGCCCTTAATTGAGAAAGTAATGGCATTTGACGCCTTTTTTGGCATTTTCCCGTCCCCTTTTTCCCATTTATGCTTGGGCTTAGGTGCTGCATGGTAATGATTTTTTTTTTCCATTTCCTTGCCAAAACTTCTGACAGGGAAATGCGTTTGGTAAAACCCAATCTGAAGTAAAAAACCGTTTGGTAAAAAAATTGACTTATGGTAGGATTTTCTACTTTTAACAAGATTTTCTACTATGTCAATATTTTTAACCAATTTTGAGAAGTAAAATTTTTTGACTTCTCCATTTGAGAAGTCATTCTCGTGAGGATGGCCAACGTTGCTGGTCGCCACAATCGAATATTTTTTTAATAATGTTTCAAATATTTTTTTTTTATACTTGTCAAACACATTTCTCTATCAGAAATCAAATTTTGAAGTAGAAACTGAAAATTAAACTTCTGCTTCAAATTAAAAGTTGAAAATTTAAATTTTACTTCAAAGTAAAAGCTGAAAAATTCATTTCTTGCTTGAAGCCAGAAGTATTATCATGGACGGAATTATCCGAACTCAGAAAGTGAGAAGCGAAAAAAAAAAATGAGGGCCCCATCTTGACTTATTTTGACTGAAAATGTGAAGAGAGTTGGAATGGTGGGCCCCCCAAAGTTGGGTTTCAACCGAATAAACAACCCCCGGGGCGCGAAGCCGAATTCCTCTCTCTCTTAGCTTTTTTTTTTCTTCTTTTCCCAAGTTCTCTGCCACTATCAGCGGAAGATTTTGTAGAGTATCTTTTTTAAGAAGATAAAAGTGGCCCCCACTTTGTATTACTTCCTTCTTCTTTTATTTGTGCTGATCTCATCTTTTGACGACGTCTTACGTCCCCCCTGCGACGCGACAGGAACATCCTCTCCTGGACGACGTGTTCTTCCGCTCGGCTTCTGCTTCTCGCTTCTTTCTTCTTCGTCTCTTTTTTTTGTCATTTCAGTTCTGCGACTCCTCCTTCTGCACTTCGCGCCCGACTAGCTTCAGCCCGACACCACCACTCCTCCACCTCGTCGCCACCTCCAGCCATCGTCAAGCTCTGGCAGCCGCGAGCCGACGTCAACTGAAACCGCTACTGTGCTGCCAAAAGCCTGAGCCTGAAGCTCTTCTGCCTTTGAACCCGAGAATCCAAGGCCCGTCGCCGTATCAGCCTGACGCCGCTGCTTGGCCGCCGATCTGCCTGAGCAGAGCCCCAAAACCACCCCCACAATCCCCCAAACCGAAGCCAGTCGCCTCATCCGAGCTCAAGGCCAATCCGATGGTCCAGATCCGAGACCCCCGAGCCGGCGCACCCTCAGCCCACTCAGCCGCGCGAGTCTGGTGTTCACCATTCCGAGGTCACCAGACGCCCCCTCTTGCCATGGACAACGTTGACTCGAGCTCCCCGGCGTCCGTTTGATCACACCAGCACTGTACAGCCGCCGGTTTACTGACCCAACACCTCCGCCGAAGCTACCAGCTGCTGTTATTCCGCCGGACAGCCTCCCCGCAAGTTGCCGCGATATCGACCTAAACTCGATCATGTGACCCAAAGTAGCCGACTCTGCCCAATGGGTCGCTGACTTGGACCGCGACACGAAACCTCGTACCGACTTGTGAGCTCAATCGTATTTTCCGTTGACCAATACAGGCTCAGATTCGTGGCTCGTATCCGTGAATCTTGATTGTCGTTGCCGTCGTGCCTGACGCGACACCGTCCATAGGAAGTTGTGAGTTAACTCCTAAACTCCGAATAAGTCATTAACTACGTTTAAGGATTAGAATAATTAACAAGCGTCACATATGTTTGTTTTAATTATGATCGAATTATTTATCTGAATCGAGCTCGTTAAATATTTTGGTAATATTAACTGAAATCTAGATTAATTAATCAAGTTGGATTAATTAAATATGATTTGGATAAATAACTAATTATTAATTAATTAGTAGATGATTATTACTCGATAATTATTGCATTATTACTATAATATAATTGGGTGATTATCTGCTGACTATGGATTGTGATGTGCATTTAATGATTGATTGTTTTGCGTAAGCTAGATCTTATATGAGTATCATTATTTGAAATTTGGATTAATTAATCGAGACAGATTAACTAAATGTGATCGAGATAATTAATAATTAATTATTAATGGATGGATATTATAACTGGGTGACTGATTGGTGATTGCTATATACCTAAATTGTTTGTTTCTATATGTGGATGCAACATCTGATTACCTGTTTATAGATACAAAGTTTGGTAGACAATATGTGTACTTATGTGACCGCGTGGGGACTGAACTTTAAGCATGAAAACTGGCATTAACCAAGTTTTGAGCATGATCGTGTGAGCATTTGACTAAATGTAAAGATGAAACTGGCTTGATTGTTTGGCGTGCTCGTGTGGTAATATAATGGGTTCCCGGCGATCATTGTCTTCTGATCGATCGAATATTCTTGACAATCATTGTCTTCTGATTGATCGGGTGCACGATAGTCATTGTTTTTTGACTAATCGATTGTCGATCGCAGCTATAGGGATTCCCGATATTGTCGTGCCATATCGACAGTCATTGTCTTCTGTCTTGTCGAGCGGAGTCACATAGACTATTGGACGCCATCGCCGAAAGTAAGGGACGATGCCTGGTCATGCCAAAAGGGCACCAACTAACTGGTGTGCCAGGCCTAATAGCCTCTAATAATTGGAACATGTGTGAGGCGTTGTGTGTGAGACTATGATAATTATTCTGATCATATGTCTTGGATGTATGCAATTAACTGCATGTTATATATAAATTGTTTATGTGTGGGCCAAGGCGGGGTAAGTTTACATGTGATTGATGGTTCACTATGATTTTATACTTGATCATGTCGTAGTTAGAGCATAGCATGAGTCTTATTTGTTGTAATTCTAACGTGGAAACTACCAGGATCTTGCCAATATGTCAACGCAAAAGCCCATAAATAATAACGTTGAACAATAAAGAGCACCAGATATAATGTGGTTCGGTTCGAATGTCGGTACTTACATCACGGGGAGAGCTAGCAAGAACAATTCACTATAATCAGAGAATCAGATTTACAATCGTTCAATACGCTCGTGTTTCCCACACCTAGATTATACCCAAACCCAGTGTTTATAAATAGACAACTCTCAATTGAATATAAAATAAAACTAAAATAAACTCACAAACGAAGTGTAAATCTCGACCGTACTGCTCCTCTTCTTTTCGTGCGGCTGTGTCTTGAAACGAACAAAGAAGAGAGTCTGCCAAATCTTCTCTTTTTGGATCTCTATATACCTCGCGGCTATTGCAGGATGCAGACAAGAAAAAAACCCTTATTCTTTTGTTTCCTTTCTTGGACAAAATATCTATCCAAATAATATATAATATTTGAGTCACATCTTTTGCCTTCTAATGCAGATATCAAATCTACAATTAAAACTCGTCCAAAACATGCCACAATTGTTTCGATCAAATATTGAATATTTAAACCAAAATATATATTCGCGGACGATTTAAACTCGAGACATATTTAACAATTCTCCATCTTGACTCGATATTTGAAAGTCAACTCATAGTGCCCATCATCCATGTTGCTCTCCCATCGCCTTGAAAGGCGGTCACTCTCTACAGACGCCAATAGTGCTCAAGCAAAACTTGAGCTTTGCTAAAGTAACAGACTTAGTCATCATGTCCGATGGATTCTCTGTTGTAGCTATCTTTCTCACAACAACCTTACCTTTCGCTAAGATATCTCGGATGAAGTGGTACATAATATTGATATGTTTCGTCCGCTCGTGGTAAACTGGATTATACGCCAGAAATATCGCACTTTGGTTGTTACAGTATATGTCAACACTTTTATGATCCAACCCAAAGTCCAAGAGCAAACTCTGTAACCATATCGCCTCTTTCGCTACAAAGGTCAATGCCATGTACTCCGCCTCAGTCGACGACAAGGCCACGTAGTCATGTAGGGACGCCTTCCAACTAACTACACCACCTGCAAGCATAAACAAGTACCCTGCTAAAGACCTGCACTCATCCAAATCACCTGCATGATCAGAATCCACAAAACCAGTGGTTTCACATCCATCATTGTCCCTCCAGTACACCATGCTAACGTCTGCTGTCCCCTTCAAATATCTGAGGATCCATTTCACAGCTTCCCAATGAGCTTTACCAGGATGCTTCATATAACGACTAACTACATTGACAGCTTGTGAAATATCAGGCCTAGTACATACCATATCATACATAATACTACCCACTGCACTAGAATATGAAACACGGGACATATGTTCCTCCTCCTCCTCAGTCTGCGGTAAGAATTTAACTAAAAGTTTAAAGTGCTGCGCTAATGGTGTACTCACAGACTTCGCTGACTGCATATTAAAACGTGCTACAATCTTCTCAATATATTTCTTTTGAGACAGACGTAGTAATCCTGCATTCTTGTCACGCAAAATCTCCATTCCCAATATTTTCTTTGCAGAATCTAAATCTTTCATCTCAAACTCAGCACTTAACTACCTTTTGAGCGCATCAATATCAGACATATTCTAAGCTGCTATCAACATATCAACATATAGCAATAGATATATCAAAGACCCATCATCCAATCTCCTAAAATAAACACAGCTATCCATCTGACTCTTAGAATAGTCCTGGCAAGTCCTGAAAGCATCAAAGCGCTTATACCACTGCCTAGGAGACTGTTTTAGCCCATACAAAGATTTCTTTAATAAGCAAACATGATCTTCCTTACCCGGAATAACAAATCCCTCTGGCTGCCTCATGTAAATCTGCTTCTCCAACTCACCATGAAGAAAAACCGTCTTTACATCAAGCTGCTCCAACTCGAGATCCTGTGCAGCAACTAAGGCAAGTAAAATACGAATAGAAGTATGCCTTACCACAGGAGAAAATACTTTATTATAGTCAATGCCCTCCCGTTTTGTAAATCCTTTCGCCACAAGTCTCGCCTTATACCTCGCTGCCTCGACACCGGGAATGCCTTCTTTCCGTTTGTAGATCCATTTGCTTCTAACGATCTTCTGACTCTTGGGTACTTTAACTAGCCCCCATATCTGATTTCGATGGAGTGATTCCATCTCTTCACTCATAGGCCCTAACCACTGCGACGACTCAGAACTAGCCATCGCCTCAAAATAAGATGAAGGCTCATCTATCTCCACCTCGTCACCTACAGTCAAAGCATAAGCAATATCTGTATAACCATAACGTACCGGTGGTTTTATTTGCCTCCGTTGTCTACCTTTAACTAGAGTATGCTGTGACTGTACTGGTTGTTGACTATCACCATCTTCAGGAACTGCGGCCTCATCTGTAGTCTCAACATCTGTTACCTCTGAGGTCTCCGGAGTCTCCACCTGAAGCTCCACCTCACTACTGACACCATGATTTGTCTGCTCTGCTGGTAGTGTCTCAGGACTCCTCTGTCGAAGTATTGCAGTCTCATCGAAAATTACATCTCTACTAATTATAAAACCGGGTGATCTCGGATCAGTGCACCACAGCCGGTAACCTTTCACCCATGTGCATAACTCAGAAATATGCACTTCTTTGACCTCGGCTCAAGCTTACCATCACTAGTATGAGCATACACAAGACATCCGAATACTCGTAATCCGGAGTAATCAACAGTTTTTCCCGACCATACTTCCTCTGGAGTCTTCCGCTCAATAGCAGATGATGGAGATCGATTAATCAGGTAACATGCCATGTTCACTGCTTTGGCCTAAAATTCCTTGCCTATTCCAGCATGAGATAATATGCCCCGAGCCCGCTCAAGTAAAGTTCTATTCTTCCGTTCTGCTACGCCATTCTGCTGTGGCGTCTCAGGTACTGTGCGGTGTCTAATAATACCTTCTCTTTCGCAGAACTCGGTAAAATCTTTACCACAGAACTCCATGCCATTATCGGTTCTTAGGCACTTGATTTGTTTATCTGACTGCTTCTCAATCAATGTCTTAAATTTCTTGAACTGATCAAACACATCAGATTTGTGCTTTAGAAAGTATACCCATACTTTCCTTGAATAATCGTCGATAAATGTGAGCATATAACGGGCACCTCCTTTCGAAAGGAATCGGAGACGGGCCCTAGACATCTGAACGAATATACTCAACCGGTTGCTTGGTCGAATGAATACCTGTAGTAAACTTAATCCCGCGTTGCTTTTCAAAGATACAATGCTCACATAAGTCTTACTTACTTGTCTTCTGACCCTTTAACAGCCCTCCATCACTCAGCATTGTCATACCTGCTTCACTCATGTGCCCTAAACACATATGCCATAAACAAGTTAAATCAGAATCTGACTCACCTGATGAAACTGCAGCAGCTCCTGTCATGTTCTCTCCCAGTAGATGATAGAGAGAACTCACTTTCTTCCCTTTCATCACTGTCATGGCACCTCGAGAAATCTTCAGTATTCCACCTTCAGCGGTGTACTTACACCCGATATCATCGAGTGTCCCTAGAGAAATAAGGTTCTTCTTGAGCTCTGGTACATGCCTCACGTCTGTTAATGTGCGAACCACACCATCATGCATATGAATCCGAACTGTCCCTATCCCAACAACCTTGCAAGCTGCATTATTCCCGAACAGAACTCTACCACCATCTGCAGTCTGGTAAGTAGTAAACCAGCTCCTATGAGGCGTCATATGATAAGAACACCCCGAATCTAGCATCCATTCGTCTCTTGACGAACCTGTAGTCACACACAAAACAGCCTATGCATCACTAGTGCTCTCCTCAGCAATGTTCGCCACACTGATTGTGGCCTTTTGCTTATCATCTCTGCTTCTCAGCTTAGGACAATCTCTCCTGATGTGCCCCTCCTCGTGACATTCAAAGCACTTCACGTGTCCCTTGGATTTTCTATGGCATGATTTAGACCTGCTTTTACCTCTGTTGCTGCTGGACCCCTGCTGTTGCTATCTACCCCGAATCACTAGTCCATGCGCTACATCCTGCGCCGGACTGTCATCTCGTAACTTTCGCTGCCACTCTTTAGAAAACAAGGCGGACTTTACCTCTTCTGAGGTAATCGTAGTACGCCCCTGTAATAGAGAATTAGTAAAATGCTCCCATGACTCTGGTAAAGAAGCCAACAACATCATGTCCTGCTCTTCATCTTCAAGAGTCTTGCCGACGTTCTTCAGATCCATCATGATTTTATTAAATTCGTCTAGGTGGGTTCTGATAGACGTACCTTCAGTATATTTGAACTGGAACATCTTCTTCAACATGTACAAGCAATTGTTCAAACCCTTCTTTACATAAAGCGACTGAAGCTTTGCCTACAATGCTGCGGTATCCTTTTCTTCGCCTACCTCTATCAACACTTCATCCGATAAATTCAACAGGATTACACTCCTAGCCTTCCTAATCAATACATCTTTATCAGCATCTTTCATCGATTCGGGCAACTTAACTTTGCCCTCCAATGCTTCTGCCAAACCTTGAGTTGTCAATAACGCCTCCATCTTGAGGCTCTAAAACCCAAAATTTGTTCATTCCGTTAAATTTCTCAATTTCAGCTTTTACCCCAGATATAATTGCAACAACAGAATTTTCAGATAATAATCATACAAACAAAAGCCCCAAATCACAATCCAGAAATCTAACCTGGCTCTGATACCAATTGTTGTAATTCTAACGTGGAAACTACCAGGATCTTGCAAATACGTCAACGCAAAAGCCCATAAATAATAATGATGAACAATAAAGAACACCAGATATAACGTGGTTCGGTCTGAATATCGGTACCTACATCCACGGGGAGAGCCAGCAAGAACAATTCACTATAATCAGAGAATCGGATTTACAATCGCTCAATACGCTCGTGTTTCCCGTACCTAGATTATACCAAAACCCAGTGTTTATAAATAGACAACTCTCAATTGAATATAAAATAAAACTAAAATAAACTCACGAACGAGGCGTAAATCTCGACCGTACTGCTCCTCTTCTTTTCGTGCGACTGTGTCTTGGAATGAGCACAAAAGAGAGTCTGCTAAATCTTCTCTTTTTGGATCTCTATATACCTCGCGACTATTGCAGGATGCAGACAAGAAAAAAAACCCTTACTCTTTTGTTTCCTTTCTTGGACCAAATATCTACCCAAATAATATATAATATTTGAGTCACATCTTTTGTCTTCTAATGCAGATATCAAATCTGCAATTAAAACTCGTCGAAAACATGCCACAATTGTTTCGGTCAAATATTGAATATTTAAACCAAAATATATATTCGCGGACGATTTGAACTCGAGACACATTTAACAGTATGCTATTGATCTGCCAATGATATTATCCTTCATGTTTAGGATGCGTTGAGCGAGTCAATATCCTACTTGGATTTAGGCGTTGACTCACGGATATTTTATATCTCACCCTGCTGTTATTAACCATCTTCAGGCCTTTAGCTATGGAGAGCCGGAAGTGGGCATAGATCTTTTTTGAGTAGCACAGAGTAGTATTAACCCTAATCGTGATTTGGTATATTTTTAGGATTATAAGAAGCGGCCCTAATGTAGGACTTGTATATACGTTCTTTCTAGGATTAACAATAAATAATTAAAAAGGCCGTTTGATAAGTTGTTTGATATCACTATTGTATTTTTCTTACCTTTCTATCCCTATAGATTTTATAACTGTTTGGGAGTAGCATGTTCCGCTTGTGCTAATTAAAAGATAATAAAATTAATGGATCGATAACATGCTTGAGATGTCGTCCTTTATGACCTGAGATGATTTGGTAGGATTGATGCGGTCCCGACGATCGGAGCGTGATGGTATGAGTCCTTAATACATTTACAATTACAAATCTTGATTGTTTGTAGAATTTTTTTTTTTATTGATTTTGTTATCGGCTAAGTTAGTATAAAGAGAAATGTGATTGAAAGACTAACATGTAGCCAATGTAAACGAGTAAATAGAATGTTAATGAATGATCCAAACCCAACGAAATAACGTTGTGTCCTTAAGATAAATTTGTCCCCTCAGCCGATATTCAAGGTTCTTGGACAATTGCCTCCCAGGATAGAACCGATTGCCTTTCCTTGAAACCGGTACTTGTTTCAAAGGAAACATTTGAACACAATTCCGTGGTATAGTCGCACAAAATGATGACGATGATGAATGAATGACGAACATAATAATTATATCTAATGCTCATATCTGATACTCATTGTTAATGCAATGGTCAATGCGCTATTTATAGAGAGTGAAGAGAAGAGTTATGAAGACATATGTTTTCATCGAAAGGGCTTGTCGACAAAAATGCACGATTTCGTCGAAAGGATTCGATGAAATGTCACGAAGTCGCATGGTTTCATAAAAAACATTCGAGAATAGAAGCAACTATTTATTTCTATTATGAACCGAAACAAACTCTTCATTTCTCATTCAACTTCATATGGGACTTTGAAATCAAAATTCCAACAATCCTCCGCATGAATGAGAATTTCAACTATCAAAACTTTTCATGAATGCATGACATGCAATGTGCGAATATTCCATGAGAGATCGTTGCATCGAGATAAGTAGTTTGAAACTTTGAAATTACCCTAGTGGAGACTTATCGGACTTACTCGGTCACTCAGTAGACTCGATGTCTTTGAACTGTGGACCTTTAGTATAAGCCTAGACAATAGGAAACACACAACTTTCCCTCGAACAAAGTTGATTCTCACTGTTGTGTTCGTTTTGGCCATGAACACCGCCTGATCTCACGAGTGCTTTAAAGAATTCGGCCATTTCAATTCTCACAGAAGCAGCCCTCATTTCCCACTAACATAGGTGATCTCTGAATATGCAGTATATCACATACTCAATTCAGAATCATTAAAAGCTCATGCTTAACCTTCATATATTAGTACTGTCTATATACAGTAATGAATAGAAAACTTCACAGTACTCTACACTGCCTTTATAACTTGGTTGTCCCTTTGGACCTAGCTCTTGAGATCTCCAATCAACTAGGTAGAGTTTTCGTTATGATGACATATTTATGGCCTTAAAACTTATTCCCTTTGATGTTTCCACAACCATCTCTCTAGTTTGGCCTTTTGTTAATGGGTTCACAATATTATCCTTTGATTTCACATAGTCAATTGTGATAATTTCACTAGAAAGAAGTTGTCTTACCAATACACATAACATTTCTCGTCCCACACTTTGAGATAATTCTTGAAATCTTTTCAAGACAGTGGTAGCCTTTTAATGAAAGCGGCCGTTTGAAATGATTCATTTAGAGTAGCCATTTGAAATGATTAATTTAGAATCATATATGCGGCATCAATGTTATGCATAATCCTTGGAGTTTTCAGGATTTGAATTAGGACGGTTATGAAATCAACCATTTTTAAGTCAAGAAACTTGCTAATGATGAATCTTTTTAATCCATCATATTATGCTTTGTATTTCTCATCCAGGCTTTTCCATAATTCCTTAACCGTTTTGAATAGGATATAAACGTTATAGAGGAAATTGTCTAGATCATTGAAGATTTAGTTGTGATACAGGAAGTCAAAATGCTTTCACATATCTACAACAACAATACTTTCATGTTTGTCTCTTCTTCATCACACTTAAGAGCATCCTTATTGAGGAACCTTGCCAAATTCAATGTCGTGACATAGAACAATCATATTCTATTGTATCCCTTAAAAATCATACCATTGAACTTTTCTACCTTCTCTTCAAGAGTTGGGATAGACGCAATAGACGTTATAGATGTCGAAGCCAGGAAAATTACCCAACATACCCTTGAAAAATACACATATATATGATTTCATATGCATTCTAATAATTTTATATCCATCAACCAAAATCAAATGTGAGATATAAGATAACATAATCTCCTACTATTGTTCGAGTTTGCTTTGAACTGAAACCAAATTCTAAACATACAATTTGACATAATTAGATATATTGTGACTAATCTCTAAATAATTAAGTATGTATAGATTACTCGAAAATGATAGATCAATAAATAAATGTATAATGACAGGATCGTAAAATAAACATCCATAGCACAATGGTAAATAAAACAATGGCCTAAAACTATAAGCCACACCAGTGCACTATTCATGTATAGTGCCATGTGACGCACATCCACATTCTACACTTATATAATGCAACACCGTGCATAGGCACGTGCACAGTTGCGTGCACGCACGCGTTTGACTGGACATGCGAAACCTTGCAACTATTGGCCCCTTTATTTTATTTTATTATTACTATTCACTGAAGTGCAAAAATTCTTCAGAGTTAATCCAACACAACAATTCACTTCCGTTGCGTATCCAATGTGTACGACGTTCCCGTTGGATTATTACCATTTTTTTTAAAATTTATGCATTGTTCATTGTACCAGTGGACAAAATTCTCCACTGTTCATCTAATGTTGATCCCATGAGAACACTTCACCTTTTTTATTTTTTTTATTTTTTTTTATTTCTCCACTACTTGTTGAAACAGTGGTTCAAATTCTTATTGTTCGTCCCACGCTTCAATTTACTTTCTTTACGCATCCAATGCGTATGGCTTCTCGAAGGCTTACTACAACGCGTTTTTCACGTCTGAACGAGATCTATCTCACCATGCAATAAAATAAAATAAAATTAATTGCATAGAGTTTTTGAGAAAATCGCCGAATGGTATTGTGGTCTATAACCTCTAAACAAGTCTTGCAAACTTTGTTTGTCTTGAAATATACATGCAGTAATCTCAAAGCAACAAGCCAAAACTCAATAGAAAATAAGGCATATATTTTAACCAAGGCTCTGATACCAATGATAGAATCGAACATCGAATGCGACCATTCATTTTTCTCATATCATCGAGAAGAATGCGAATATGTAATAAAACATAATTTTCATCAGACGAACCTCGCAAGTCTTAAGGAATAAAATGATTCCATTAGTCAAAGAGATTTGGGAGCATTATGGGACTAAAGGAGCTACATGGGAAAACGCCATAACAGAATGCGTACAACTAAAATAACTATATGAATCCAGCATAAGAAAACACCATAATTTTGTCTTAAAAATGTTATCGGCTAGGTTCGTATAAAGAGAAATGTGATTGAAGTAGCCAATGCAAACGAGTAAGTAGAATGTTAATGAATGATTTGAGCCTAACGAAATAATGTTGTGTCCTTAAGACAAATTGATGACCTCAACCGGTATCCAAGGTTATTAGATAATTGTCTCCCAAGATAGAGCAGATCGCATTTCCTCGAAATTGGTACTTGTTTCAAAGGAAACCTTCGAATACAATTTCGTAGAATAGTCGCACAAAATGATGACTGTGACATTTTGATTTTCAATCAACTTTAGACTCTATAATGAGAAGTTTATATATATCAAGCGATGTGTTTTAGTTGTATTTCGCTCAAATCTGATCAATTTGAATAGGCTGACTAAAGGGGAAGGGCTAACACGTGACGACGTACGTGGACCTAGGTGACTCGGATAAGAAATGACGCTTTGACCATAAGGATTGTCGAGGGGATATTTAAAATCGTCAGTAGGTCGATCTAAGAACGATTAAGGACTTCCATGCGAGTGTCGTACGATTGGAGCGCGGGTGATGCCGCTTAACCAGCGTATGATTTGCAAAATCATCATAAATCGGATTGTGACGATCAAAACCATAGGGATTAGTGATAAACCTTCGGGATTAGTGATAAACCCTCATAATTACATGACAACCAAAGCCGCTATGAATTGACGAGCCCTAAACGTGATGAGAATCACAGGGTCGATACGCGTAATGTCTGCAAAAGCCACCCGTCAGTTCGGGATAGGCTGGAATCACGTTTGATAGAAAAAAAAATCAAAAACGTGTCCTGAAAAGTTTGAATTAGAAAATCAAGAATTCCAACGTCATTTGGATTGGCCGTCGCCCTATTGAATAATCCTGGAATGAGAAAAATGACGTTCAGAACGTCGGAGGTAAAATGACCGTTTTGCCCCTCAAGCTTAGAACTTTATCTTTATAATTGAGGAAGGGAAAATTGGTCTTTCAATTCCCCATGGCTACCGAGCACAAGGACTAAAGGGGAGCTATTGGATCTCATTGGAAAAGCAACATGCCAAGTGTCACAAGATCATGAGGCATGGTCATATCAACTATTCGCCCACCTAACATTCAACTTCATTGACCAAAAAATTGAATATAGCCAATTTCTCTCTCTTTTCTCTCTCTCTCCTCACCCCCATTCAGCTAGCCCATCCTCCTCAAGCCACCGAGATCTTCTTCTTCTTCCTCTTCATTTTCTACTCGCCGCCAACTGCCCCGAAACCTCCCATTTGCCGCCCATGACCGGCCCTTCCGGCCACCATTCGACTGCCGGCCGACCACCCCGACGAAAATCCACGTCTTGCCGAACTCCTTCAATAAGAATCAGGTCGATTGGAGCACCGAGGAGTTCTGGGCAAGAGATTTTTCGAGAGCCGACGGAATAGGACTCAACCTGAGGTAGGTTTAGTTCTTAGTCCTTTTGATGGTTGAAATGTTGGAATTTTTGGCTCAAATTTTGTGGAGATTAAGCTGAGACGTGTAGAATTCTGTGGTAAAAATTGAGGTTTAATTGGATTAGTTTTTGACCACGAACCGGCCTTGTACATTTTGCCCAAAATTTGCCGAAATATGACCTTGGGCGTTCCGGCGAGCTTCAATGTGAATTCGGTGGCCATTTGACTCTAAACTCACAGTGAGCCTCCCAAACCCTTAGGTAGACATTTTAAGAGGTAGGATAATGTATAATTGATGAATTTAGAATAGATTAGGATCGGTTGGACCCGACTAGCACAAAACCGAGTGGAACCGGCTCGGTGCCGGGCCCAAATTGAATTTGTGGAGGGCCGATTGTGGATGATTTCAGCTGCAAATTGATAATTATGATGTGGTGAAGTGTTGAGGGTTAAGTTATGGATGATTGAGATTGTTGGATTGAGGAATTGAGCACGGAAATTTGACGAATTGGTTGAAATTCTAGATTGCGCGACAAGTCCGGGTGTGGACCTTGGTTGGCCGAACCCTAGGTGATCCAAGAAGAAGAAATCTGTGTTGTCTAGTCAAAGGTAAGAGATTTCCTAAACCGAGACTAGGGGGATTGGAATCTATTAGATGTGTCGAGAATTGATTGGATCGATGTATGAGAGATCATTACAAGGAATGGTTTTAATATGCCCTAAGGTATTATAAGATGCATATGTGTGACGTTGTTTGTGCTTGAGTGGTTGCCATGTCTGTATGTCATCTAATTTACTTGCATGCCATAGAATTTATGAAATGCATTTGAATTGGCACTTGCCACTGAGTGCTCAATTGAATTGAAAGTCAAAGCATAAGTCTTGATTGTGGCATGAGCATGGCATGGCAAGGCCTTGAGGCGTATGAGACGCGGGGCGGGAGTTGATACCCTGATACAATAATATCGCGGGGTGAAGTTATGGTTGTGTGGCACCCTGATGCGACGTGGTCGCGAGGTTGAGATAGCCACGGTCCGATGCGAATTATTCGCGGGACGGAGTATGAGTTAATGAGCTTTGCCTGGATATTCATCAGGATATGATGTGTTTATGTGGGTCACCGATGACGGTCTGATGCGTTTACGTGGACTAAGCTTGAGGCGACTAGTTCGCGGGCTAGAGAATGAGGCAGGCGAAGGTTGGTGGATGTGGTGAAGTGGCAGGCTGAGGGTACATGTACATATGAGTATGACACAAGATCATAAATGCATGCTTTTCTTCTGTATGTTGTTGTTAATTAAATTCTGATTGTTATGCCTATGTGTTTATGAGTTTGGATCTGTTGAGTGATGCGACTACTTGAGTGGACTGTCAACCTGATCTGGGGTTAGATTTTTCTTACTAAGATGCGTATCTCACCCCTTTTGGGGAAACCTTTACTTTACAAATCCTAGGCCATAGCTATGTGACCAATACGTTTTGGGGACCCAAAGGAAATGACGGCGTATTATGATGAGTTCCTGATAGGCATGGGAACGTATATGTGAGGAAATGTACAGTCGTATGGGTGGATGAGGGTAAGCCAAAGTGGAAGCCTTATAGATTCGAGGCGTGGTTCAAGAAGGATGGGGATTCACAGATAAGGTCGCTGAAGCCCCACGAGGTACCACAGGGTGTCATACCCGATTGGTGCCAGACTGTAACGGAGCAGGAATTGCCTGAGGGGTCAGTAGTAGGGTCTAGGAATTGGTTTGAGCAGACCCTGACCTTGGAGTCCATAGAGTAGGAGGAGGAGGAGGTCATAGTCCTAGAGGCGTCCGAGGGGGACCTTGTTGAGCCGTCGTTAGAGGTGACTATGGAGGATTCCGTCGAGGTTCCGTTCGAAATGTTTTCTAAGTATGAGCTGACCGAGGACGCAAAGGATACGGATGACTCTAGCAGCTTATCCTAGGAGTTTGCAGTTGGTGGCCTGATCTTTTGATGATGACCTGACCTAGTTCCTACAGACTTAGTAGATGGTTCTTTTTGCATGCTTACCTTGTCACCCTTTTGTTTATCGGGTTTAGTATTCAGTGTTGTATGAACAGTACGTTTTGATGCATGAATGTTCTATGCTATCCAGGTCCCACTTTACTTATGTATTGTATGGGGATTGTTTAAGTATGGCTTCTGCATGCCTATGTTTATATATCATCTCTCGACTTGTAAGTTTGGATCTTAGGATCGCCGAGAGATTATTATTGATTTGCTTGCAGGGATGTTTGCATGCTCGTGCCCGGGGTGTGGGGCGTGACAATGACGATGATGAATGAATGACGAACATAATAATTATATTTAATGCTCGTGTCTGACACTCATTACTAATGCAATGGTCAATGCTCTATTTATATAGAGTGAAGCGAAAAGTTATAAAGATATATGGCTTCGTCAAAAGGGTTTGTCGACGAAAATGCACGATTTCGTCGAAAGGATTTGAAGAAATGTCACGAAGTCGCATGGTTTTATCAAAAAGATTCGACGAAACGAAATAACCATTTATTTCTATTACAAACCGAAACAACTCTTCCTTTCTCTTCAACTTCATATGATACTTTGAAATCAAAGTTCCAACAGATTTTTCTACATGAAATAAGTTATTGAGAAACTACATGCATGCTGCAACTAAAAAAAATGAGAGCGAGAAAGGTGTAATATTTTAGGAAAATTTCAAATGCCCTTATTGTGACATTCTGAATTTCTTGCCATTTTGAGGTTGTTGAATAATAATGTATTTTCGATGTATTTCAGTTTTATCTCGCTTAGATCTGATCAATCTCGAGTAAATTGACCAAAAGGAGAAATGTTAACGTATGACAAGGTACGTGGACCTAGGAAACTCGACAAAGGAAATGATGCTTTAATCATAAGGATTGTCGAGAGAACATTTAGAACCAATAAGGCCGATCAAATAACGATTAAGGAATACAATGCTAGCGTTATACGATTGGGTTGCGGGTGATGCCGCTTAACCAATGTATAATTTGCAAATCTTTCTAAATCGAATTATGATAATCGAAGTTGTTGGAACTAGTGATGAACCCTCGCAATTACATGACAATCAAAGCCATTATAATTTGAGTTTTCCTCAAAGTGATGAGAATCACAGAGTCAATACGCGTAATGTCTACAAAAGCCGCCCGTTAGTTCGAGACAAACTGGAGTTACGATCGACGGACGAATGATCATGAAATGGAACCTCAAAAGTGGCAATTGGAAATAAAGAATTTCAATTCTAAAAAAAATTAGATAACGTCTCATTAAATGGTAATTTCGAATTGGAAAAGTGAAGTTTAGACTGAAGGTGCAAAATTATCATTTTGCCCCTCAACTATTTGCTTTGCCTTAAGAATGCAAGAAGGAAAAAATGGTCATTCCCTCTCCATCATTGGCTATCGAAAATTGATATACAAGGAGTCAAAGGATGAGTCAAATCCTTAAGTTGTATTATTGGTGAGTGCCACATGTCAACCAAGGAGGCTCCCAAGCGTTTATTACCTCACCTAATCCTATCTTGTCAAATTAACCTCAATTATGTGTGTGAGACATTCATTGGAGGTTCCCTTCAGCTGTGTATAGCAATCCCACCATTTACCATTGATTTTCTCTCCATTTACATCACCACCTAAAAACTGCCCACAAGATAGAATTCTGCCTCCTTGTTTGGTCTACTCGAGTCCCATCTTCCGGCGCCACCTAGCCATGCTCCGACTACCAGGAGCAAGCTTGACGTGTTCTTGACACGTTCCAAGTGGTAGATCGAGGTTTCGTTGAATGGTTTTTCCCAACCAGCCCTTAGACCAAAATCAGATAGAAATCGCGCGAGCTGAGATAAGGTCTTCGTTCTACCTCTTAGAGATTCCGATTGGCCTCAAATTTTTTAGGAGAGCTTAATAACATCTAGTATTAAGGTTGGATGGTCTGTGGTTGCAAGTTTGGTGGTTTTAAAATAGGTTTCCATCGCTGAACATTGATGATCAAAACTGGATAGATTCTGACCTTGAGGAAGCCGGGCTGTTTCGAGGTCCTTGGAGTGTGGTTTCGCTTCAAATCTCTTCGTGAGCCTTCTAAATACGTAAATGAAGGTCTTGGTATGTTATTTGTATAAAGAATTAGGCTTGGAATTAAACTATGGCTTGATTAAACGGTTGAAACCCAAAACTGGTCCTGTTTTGAGGATTAAAGTGTGAGAAGTGGTTTGAGGTTTAGAAATAAGTTATGGTAAAAATTGACATTTAAACCTCTAAATTGATTTTGATCTTGCGTGTGGCCGTGTGAACCGAACCCATTGAGGGTTTGTGGAAGTGTCATTATGCATTTGTTTGATTAATGAGGCGTCATAAATTGCCAATGGCATAGCTAAGGAAGTATTGAGTTGATGGAAGTGAGCATTCCATGGGTTTTTGATTCAAGATTGGTAAATCTTTCTAGGTTGATGAGGAATTTCGTGGAGAGTTCATACTTTTGGCATTGAGGATGGTCGCATTGTGTGACGTTGTGGTTATTAATCAAGGTAAGTGATTCCTAAACCTTTACCTTAATACTAGGACACTATTGGATGAGTTATTGAACTGTGTGTGTTGTGATGGCATTGCGAATTCAATGAGGAAAATGTAGAGGATACAGATTAACCTGTCGCCCCGATGGTATCGGAGGGTGGTGAATTTGAATCAGAATGAGAATACTGATTGGCTTGTAGTCCCAGATGGCATTGAATGGCCGTAAGCCTTGAGAGTACCGATTGGCCTGTGGCCCCGGTGATGTCAGATGGCAAAGGTGCCAGAGAAACATAATGTGGCTGAAGAGCCGAGGAAATGGGAGTTTATATTATTTGTGACAATTGTGCATTGACTTAAATGTTGTATGTGCATAGAGCTTGCACCTTGAGGTTATATGTGGTTAAATGTATTCTTATCCATGCTTGAGTGGTTGATGTATGCGATTCTTCGATGCCTTGTGTCATTGAATGATTGACTGCCTGCATTTTGATGACATTTATGTGTGTGGTTTGGGGGGACTGATATTGAGGTATAGAATTAGGCTTCACTTTTTGAGATGTCGATCTCACCCTTTAATGAGACACCCTTTTCAGACCCCAAGCCTTAGCCATGCTGCCAATCCGGCTGGGCGATCCAAAGGAGATAACCGCCATTTTTGATGAGTTCCCTACTAGGAAAGGTATCTTATATGTTAGAAAGTGCACAACTGTCTAGGTAGATGAAGGAAAGCTGGAACTACAACCCCACCATTTTGAGACATGGTTTCGTCAAGTGGGTGGCAGTAGCTTGATGGGACCCCTGCTCCCTGAGGATATTTCATGGGAAGCGATTCCAACTTGGTGTCATCCGTCTCGATCGGATATCGAAGTGGACAACCCAACATCAGCAGGAGGATCAAGGAACATACCTGAAAAGCCGAAGTCTCCACTGTCTTCTGCGAAGTACATGAATTACATAGAGATTTTTGCCGATGCGATTGTGGACACCGACGAGGATGATGAAGCAGAAGCTGAAGAAGAAGAAGAAATTGGGGAAGACATTGAAGAATCTTCTAAGGATGTACCATCCGAGACTTTTTCTGACTACATTCCAAATGATGAGGAGGACAATGGAAAGGACGACTCAAGCTATTTTTCTAAGAAGTCAGGTTAAAGGTGTTAGGTGAATTAGGAACCATTTTGATGTTAGGCTCTAGAAAAGGTATGGTAGTAACCTTTGAACCATAGGCCTTAGTTCCTTTTTCCTACCTAGTTGTGCGGCTTTATATTTTCTTTTGTCTTATCCCTTCCGTTATGTAAACTGAATGTTTGCGGGTTGTATATATATGGTGTGCTTTGAACTTGTTTTATCTCCCCTTTTTATCTTTATTGTACGGCGATGTTATCTCGTCTTCCGCGTGTGCATTTCATATCATCCTAGGCCATGTGAGATTCCTGGATAATTATTGGCTTGAGGTGGATGTAATGAGCTCTAAGGAACGCGGAGCGTTACATCCACGTTTGAAGTGGTATCAGAGCAGATTACTTAAAATAACAATTGATTGAGGATTGGAGTAATAAGGAGTAAAGAAATTTGGATGATTAGGGTAGTGAGACCTTAGGGGGAGTCGTTAGAGTCAAGCATGAATGCATGGCATATAAGTGGCGCATGTGATTGACATCTTGAACTGGCATGGTTGTGGTGAACCTATGAAGGGTCAAGCTCTGCACTTAGCATGTTGTTGTGGATGTTGATTTAATGAGTAAGTTATACCTTTGATTGTATCAAGTTGCAGATGAGTCTGAACTTGAGGTGTGGATTTATATTTCCGATTGATATGCTCATAAGAGTGCCTAAGTGAAGGGCTGTTGTATTGTGATTGCTGCTTTATTGAGTAGCACAAAATCATTAGACTTGAGTAAGTGATTTAGGTCTCTGATTCCATTGTAGAATTATGGTGACTCAGGTAAGCTAAGTTGAGCAAGTATGAGTAATAGACCTAGAAGGCCGAGAAGCGGAGTTTCTAGTTCGAGAGCTCCAATGGCCGAGGATCCAAGAATGGAAGGAGTCTTGAGGGCCTTAGAAAAGATTGGAGAGCTTATGAGAAAGGAAGCTCAAGATAGAGTTGCTACCGCTCTTAGGCAAGCGGAAGATAGAGCGGAGATTATAGCTCAGGCTGCTGAAGTTGCAGTGGCAGCTATGAATATGGCAAACGGAAATAATGCCCAGGGAGCTGAAGTTGGGAATGCACAAGGCAATGTTAATGTTAAAAGACCGATGGTTCAGCTGGTTGAGCAGTTTATTAAACTGAAACCGACCTAGTTTGATGGTGCTAGAGATCCTAAATTAGCACCGAGATGGATTGAGAAACTCGAAAAGTCTTTTGAAGTGTTAAGATGCATTGACGAAGGGAAAGTGTTGCTAGTTGCATATCAGCTAGAGGGAACTGCACATAATTGGTGGAGTGCCTCAAAGTGAGGAGTATTTCTTAAAGGTACGGCTTTGACTTGGGCTGCCTTCATTGTTGCTTTCAATGACGAGTATTTCTAAAACGACATGTGAGAGGAAACGACTGGAATTTCAGCAGTTGCGACAGAATCAGCTGACTGTGGATCAATATGAAGCTGAGTTTGCAAGATTGTCGAGGTATGCACCAAGATCAGTTGAGGATCCACTTGAGAAAGCACAACGATTTCGAGATGGTCTGAGAACAGAAATACGCAGTAGGATAATAACTGTGAATTTGAGGACATACAGAAAGATTTATGAGAGGAGCCAAATGATTGAAAGGGATATCAAGGAAAGAGGCGTTGCTTCTGGATCACGATTTACTCCTCTGAGAGACAATTGACAGTTGGGGAAAAGGTCGATGGTGAATAATCGACGATTTGTTCCTCTGATTCGTAGAAATATCGGAAAGCCGATGAACCAGTTCCACTGATATTATCGTATTTGTGGAAGGAGACATGGAAGTGGTCCTTGCCCTACTAGGACGAGAACATGTTATAAATGTGGTCAGCTAGGCCACTAATTGAAGAATTGTACGAATCAAGCTCCAGGGAATCGAGCTCAAGGACAAAGTTAACAGGCTGGACAACTAGTCGTAGCCCCACAGAATGAGCAGAATCGACTACCAGCCCAAGGGAGAGTGTATGCTGTGGCACGTAGAAAGGCGGAGGAAGCGCCTGGCGTGGTCACAGGTACGATTTATTTATGCGACCAAGTTGCCTATGCCTTGTTTGATCCTGGCGCTTCGCATTCCTTTATATCTGCTCAGTTTGCTAATCTGGTGGGAGTAGAATTGAAACCATCGAATGTGTTGTTACATGTTGTTACACTATTAAAAGACAATGTGCTAGTTTCGCTAGGCTGTGCGGACTGTAAGATAGTGGTTGGTAGTGGCAAAGAAAAGATTGATTTAGCTGTGCTACCTATGTATGATTTTGATGTGATAATTGGTATGGATTGGTTGCGGCAACAAAGGGCTGTAGTTGATTGTGGTAACAGGGTAATTTGTTTTTACTCAGAAGGTTGCCTTAGTTTTGAATTTGCAGAAAGTCGGGGAGGAACCTCAATTCCTTTAATTTCGTCGCTTGAGGTGCCTAAGTTGTTGAACGAAGGGTGTCAAGCTTATTTGGTTGTTGCGGTAGATATAACGGCGGAGCAGAAGTCGAATAGTATAGCGTTCCCAATGTTTTTCCTAAAGAATTACCAGGATTACTACCTGAGAGAGAGACTGAGTTTGTGATTGAGTTGGCACCTGGAACAAAGCCAATCTCGAAGGCATCGTATAGGATGTCCTTGTCTGAGTTGAAAGAGCTAAAGGTACAGATGCATGAACTACTGGATAAGGGATTCATTAGACCGAATGCGTCGCCATGGGGAGCGCTAGTGCTGTTTGTAAGGAAAAAGGATGGATCCTTGCATTTGTGTATAGATTACAGGCAGTTGAACCAAGTAACCATCAGAAATAAGTATCACTTGCCAATGATAGATGATTATTTGATCAGTTGCAAGGAGCGTCTGTATTTTCTAAAATAGATTTAAGGACTGGTTATCACCAGCTGAGGATTAAGAAGGAGGATATACCAAAGACTGCCTTTAGAACGAGATATGATCATTACAAATTTACGATTATGCCTTTTGGTTTGATTAATGCTCCTGCTGTATTTACGGATTTGATGCATCGAGTATTTAAGGAATACTTAGATCGGTTCATCATTGTTTTCATAGATGACATTTTGATTTATTCAAAGAGCAGTGATAAACATGAAGAACATTTGAGGGTGGTTCTGCAAACCCTGAGGGAGCATTCGCTTTACGCCAAGTTCAGTAAATGCAAATTTTGGTTGAGTAAAGTAGCTTTCCTTGGTTATGTGATTTCTGGAGAAGGAATTTTAATAGGTCCTTCAAAGATTGAGGCAGTGATGAAATGGCCTAGACCGATGACGGTTACCGAGGTTAGAAGTTTTCTGGGATTGGTAGGTTATTATGGGCGATTCGTGGAGAAGTTTTCATTTATAGCTACTTCGTTGACCAGGTTAACGAAGAAGGATGTGAAATTCGAATGGACAGATAAGTGTGAGAAAAGTTTCCAAGAACTTAAGCATCGATTGACGACCGCACCAGTGTTGACTATTCCTTCTAGACCTGGAGGTTATGAGATATATAGCAATGCCTCGCTAAAAGGATTAGGGTGCATGTTAATGCAACATGGAAAAGTGGTTGCTTATGTCTCACGACAATTGAGACCTCATGGATGAATTACTCGACGCATAACTTGGAATTAGCTGCTATTATCTTTGCCTTAAAGATTTGGAGACACTATTTATGTGATGAAAGATTCCAGATTTATACAGATCATCAAAGTTTGAAGTATCTATTTTTGCAAAAAGAATTGAATATGAGACATCGTCGATGGATGGAATTACTCAAGGACTATGATTGCGAGATTCTGTATCATCTTGGAAAGGCAAATGAGTTGCGGATGCGCTAAGCCGGAAGTCAAGTATTGCGCTCTTATTGGCTAAAGGATGGTCCTTGTTAGAAGAGTTGAGGGATTCTAAGTTTAAACTGGAAGTTTGCCTACTGTCAAGTCTAGTGGCAACCTTAAGAGTTGAGCTTGAAATCCAAGAAAGAGTAAAGGCCTTGCAGTCTACGGATCCAGAGATTCAAAAGATTCTTGGAATGGATGCGACAAAAAGGAAATCTGAGTTCCAAGTGTCAGAAGATGGAATTCTGAAGTTTTGTGAACGTTTATGTGTGCCTGGTGATGATTAATTGAAGGAAAGAATTTTGTCGGAAGCTCACAGGAGCAATTACAGTATTCATTCAGGTGGCAACAAGATGTATCCGAATCTACGACAACACTATTGGTAGAACGGAATGGAGGTGGATGTAGCTAAGTATGTAGCGAAGTGTTTAACTTGTCAACATGTGAAAGCTCAGCATGGCAAGCTTGGAGGATTGTTACAACCCTTAGAAATTCCTGAGTGGAAATGGGAACATGTGACGATGGATTTTGTGATAGGGCTACCGAGGAGTCAGAAAGACCATAACTCAATTTGGGTAATCGTGGATAGATTGACAAAATTGGCACATTTCATACCCGTGCGAAAGGGTTTTGCAATGGATAAATACGCAGAGTTGTATATGCGTCAAATTGTGTGATTGCATGGAGTTTCAATTACAATTACATCAGACCGAGACCCTAAGTTTACAGCAAACTTTTGGAAGAGTCTGTAGGAAGCTTTGGGAACTAGATTGCAATTTAACACGGCGTACCATCCACAGACTGACGGATAGTCAGAAAGGACGATACAAACGCTCGAGGATATGTTGCGAGCCTCTGTCATAGATTTTAAAGGTGGCTGGGAGGACCAACTGCATTTGATGGAGTTTGCGTATAATAACAATTACCAACAAAGCATTGGTATGGCACCGTTCGAAGCACTTTATGGTAGAGCTTGCAGAACGCTTATATGCTGGGATAAAATTGGAGAAAGGAATATAATAGGCCCTGAGTTAGTGGAACAGTATGTTGAGACGATTAAAGTCATTAGAGAAAGGCTGAGGACGGCACAAAGTCGTCAGAAGAGCTATGCTAGTAAAAGATGCAAACCATTGGAATTCCAAGTTGGTGACTATGTTTTCTTAAAGGTATTACCTATGCATGGATTATCCTGATTTGGGAAAAAGGGAAAACTAAGTCCGAGGTATGTAGGTCCTTTTGAAGTTCTGGAGCGAATTAGAACTTTGGCTTACAGACTCGCTTTGCCGTCGAACTTATCGTAAGTTCACAATGTATTTCATGTGTCAATGCTGAGGAAATACGAGCCAGATCCGACTCATGTTTTAGATTTTGAAACCATCGAGATTGATGACAAGGTGGCGTATGTGGAAAAGCCCATTAGAATTGAGGATCGAAAGGAGCAAGTCTTGAAGGATAAAATGATTCCATTAGTCAAAGTGATTTGGGAGCATTAAGGGACTGAAGGAGCTACATGGGAAAGCGAAGAAGCGATGAGATGTCAATACCCCCATTTGTTTACATAAGTTGGGTTTATTGTAAATTTCGAGAACGAAATTTCTATAAGGGGGAAGAATTGTGACATTCTGAATTTCCTGCCAATTTGAGGTTGTTGAATGAGAATGTATCTTCGATATATTTCAGTTTTATCTCGCTCAGATCTGATCAATCTCTAGTAAACTGACCAACAGGAGAAAGGCTAATGCATGACAAGGTACGTGGACCTAGGAAACTTGAAAAAGGAAATGAATTTTTGACCATAAGGATTGTCGAGGGAACATTTAGAGCTAATAAGGCCGATCAAATAATGATTGAGGAATACAATGCTAGTGTTATACGATTGGGTCGCTGGTGATGCCGCTTAACCAATGTATAATTTGCAAATCTTCCAAAATGGAATTATGACGATCGAAACTGTCGAAACTAGCGATGAACTCTCACAATTACATAATAACCAAAGCCGTTATAACTTGAGTTTTCCTCAGTATGATGAGAATCACAGAGTCGATACGCGTAATGTCTGCAAAAGCCACTCGTTAATTCGAGAAAAATTGGAGTTACGATCGACGGACAAATGATCATGAAACGGAAACTCAAAAGTGGCAATTGAAAATAGAGAATTCCAATTCTAAACAAGAATTTGACGACGTCTCGTTAAATGGTAATTTCGAATTGGAAAAGTGAAGTTTGGTTTGAAAGTGCAAAATTACCATTTTGCCCATCGACTATGTGCTTTGCCTTAAGAATGCAAGAAGGAAAAAATGGTCATTCCCTCTCCATCATTGGCCATCAAAAATTGATATACAAGGACTCAAAGGATGAGTTAAAGCCTTAAGTTGTATTAATGGAGAGTGCCACATGTCAACCAAGGAAGCTCCCAAGCATTTATTACCTCACCTAATCCTATCTTGTCAAATTAACCTCAATTATGTGTGTGATACATTCATTTGAGGTTCCCTTCAGCTGTGTATAGCCATCCCACCATTTACCTTTGATTTTCTCTCCATTTACATCACCACCGAAAAACTGCTAAGAAGACATAATTTTGCCTCCTTGTTCGGTCTACTCGAACCCCATCTTCTGGTGCTGCCTGGCCGTGCTCCGACCACTAGGAGCAAGCTTGATGTGTCCTTGACATGTTCCAAGTGATAGATTGAGGTTTCGTTGAACGGTTTTTCCTGACCACCCTTAGAACAAAATCGGACAGAAATCGCGCGAGCTGAGGTAAGGTCTTTGTTCTACCTCTTAGAGACTCCGATTGGCCTCAAATTTTTTAGGAGAGCTTAATAACATCTATTATTAAGGTTGGATGGTCTGTGATTGCAAGTTTGATGGTTTAAAATAAGTTTTCATGGTTGAACATCGATGATCAAAACTGGACAGATTCTGACCTTAAGGAAGCTGGGCTGTTTCGAGGTCCTTGGAGTGTAGTTTCACTTCAAATCTCTTGGTGAGCCTTCTAAATATGTAAATGAAGGTTTTGATATGTTATTTGTGTAAAGAATTAGGCTTGGGATTAAAGTATGGCTCAATTAAACGGTTGAAACCCAAAATCAGTTTTGTTTTGAGGATGACTACATGCTGGCCGATCCTGTTATGGGACTGAATGAGGAGCATTTGAACTTCAAATGGACTTATAATACCCTATTTGATGTATTGTGAAGTGTTGATGAGAAGTGTGAGAAGTGGATTGAGGTTTATAAATGATTTATGGTCAAAATTGACACTTAAACCTCTAAATTGAGTTTGGTCTTGTGTATGGCCGTGTGAACTGAATCCGTTGAGGGTTTGTGGAAGTGTCATTATGCATTCGTTTGATTAATAAGGTCTCATGAATTGCCAATGGTATGGCTAATGAAGGATTGAGTTGATGGAAGTGAGCATTCCATGGGTTTTTTTATTCAAGATTGGTAAATCTTTCTAGGTTGACGAGGAATTCGTGGAGAGTTCATACTTTTGGCATTGAGGATGGTCGCATTGTGTGACGTTGTGCTTATTAATCAAGGCAAGTGATTCCTAAACCTTTACCCTAATACTAGAACATTGCTGGATGAGTTATTGAACTGTGCGTGTTATGATGGTATTGTAAATTCAATGAGGAAAATGTGGAGGAAACTGATTAGCCTGTGGCCCCGGTGGTATCGGAGGGTGGTGAATTTGAAATAGAATGAGAATGCTGATTGGCCTGTGCCCCAGATGGCGTTGAATGGCTGTAAGCCTTGAGAGTACTGATTGGCCTGTGGCCTTAGTGGTACGTGGACATTGATTGACATGTGGCCCTAGTGATGTCAGATGGTAAAAGTGCCAGAGAAACATAATGTGGTTGAAGAGCAGAGGAAATGGGAGTTTATATTATTTGTGACAATTGTGCATTGACTTAAATGTTGTACATGCATAGAGCTTGCACCCTGAGGTTATATGTAGTTAAATGTATTCTTATCCATGCTTGAGTGGTTGATGTATGCGATTCTTCAATGCCTTGTGCCATTGAATGATTGATTGCCTGCATTTTGATGATATTTATGTATGTGGTCTGGGGGGACTGGTATTGAGGTATAGGATTCGGCTTCACTTTTTGAGATGTCGATCTCACCCCTTAGTGGGACACCCTTTTCAGATTCAAAGCCTTAGCCATGCTGCCAATCTGCTTGGGCGATCCAAAGGAGATGACCACCCTTTTTGATGAGTTCCCTGCTAAGAAAGGTATCGTATATGTCAGGAAGCGCACAACTGTCTGGATAGATGAAGGAAAACTGGAACTACACCGTTTTGAGGCATGGTTTTGTCAAGTGGGTGACAGTAGCTTGATGGGACCCTTGCTGCCTGAGGATGTTTCATGGGAAGCGATTCCAATTTGGTGTCATCCGTCCCGATCGGATACTGAAGTGGGCAACCCAGCATCAGCATGAGGATCAAGGAACATACTTGAAAAGCCGAAATCTCCACTGTCTTCTGCGGAGTACATGAATTACATAGAGATTTATGCCGATGCGATTGAGGACACTGACGAGGATGACGAAGCAGAAGCTGAAGAAGAAGAAGAAGAAATTGAGGAAGACACTGAAGAATCTTCTGAGGATGTATCATTCGAGACTTTTTCTGACTACAATCCAGATGATGATGAGGACAATGGAAAGGACGACTGAAACTGTTCTTTTGAGAAGTCAGGTTAAATGTGTTAGGTGATTTAGGAGAATTAGGAATCATTTTGGTGTTAACTCTGAAAAAGGTATAATAGTAACCTTTGAACCATAGGCCTTAGTTTCTTTTTCCTACCCAGATGTGCGACTTTATTTTTTCTTTTGTCTTATCCCTTTCGTTATGTAAGCTGAACATTTGCGGGTTGTATATAGATGGTGCGCTTTGAACTTGTTTTATCTCCCCTTTTTATCTTTATTGTACGGCGATGTTATCTTGTCTTCCACGTGTACATTACATACCATCCTAGGCCGTGTGAGATTCCTGGGTAATTATTGACCTGAGGCGGATGTAATGAGTTTCAAGGGACGTGGGGTGTTATACATATCATTTCTTTTTGTCAAAAGTGCATGAATCGCTTGAAATAATTAATCCATGAGAACTATTTTTGTTATCGATACCGATTTTTTATGTAATCATGTTCATGAAGGACGTAAGTATTTCTCGTTCGTTGGTTTTAGTAAGCGGTGTAAAGAATCATTCTTGACAAAAAAAAGTTTTTCAAATCATTAATTTTTTGGAAAACAAACAGGGCCTAAATTGTCACAATCTTCGAGCTCAATGCCATGGCGGAGCTTGATCATGCTTGATCGCTAATCCAAGTTTGAGCTCAAGCTCGGACTTAGGGTCGTGCTCGACTCTCACATCTAAGTTCGAGCTTCCACCACAAGCCAGAAGCGAAGCTCAGACCCAGATCTGAATTTGACCTCAAAGCCAGAAGCGGAGCCAAGTTCGAGCAACGCCATGGAGCTTGGCCCCCCCACGTGGTTTGCGACCAGATCGGCCTTCAAAATGTGTGACCATTTCGCCTCATCTAAAATCTAGATCTAGCCAGACCAAGCTTCGAATCATGTGGCTGCCATGGCCACAAGCCCGAGCTTGAAAATTGAGCCCATGGCCATGGGTGTTTGAGCGGGACAACTACCAAAAAAGTTCTAGACCTATTATATTGACACAAAATTAGTTCCTTAGTCTTTTCAAATTGGTATCAATTCAATCCAATTGGCTAATTTAGACTGAAAATTGCTAACATGATATTGACCGTCCTATTTTAAATGGCGGGTGTTGATGTGGATTTTTTAATTATTTTTTCTCTTTTCTTTCTGCTATTGGCCATTGACAGATGCCATGGCGGCGAGGACCTCCTCGATAGATTCGTTGAGATCGAATCTCGCCGGCCAAAGCGGTTGGCCTCACCAGGCGTTGTCCTTGCCTTGGCGAGGAAGTAAATACTCCTATTTATTCTTCAGAAATGAATATCATCGAATGTAAGTGGGTATTCGAAGCCAAGTTGGATGCAGAAGGAAATCTCGATAAACTTAAAACACAATTAGTGGCGAAAGGGTATCGTCAAGAGGAAGGCGTTGATTTCACCGAAACTTGCAGTCCTGTGGTTAAATAGGCAACGGTGAGAATTGTCCTCTCCGTAGCAATTGTTAAAGGGTGGTTTATCTATCAATTGAATGTGAAGAAAACGTTTCTTCATGGGTCATCGAATAAGACGTTGTTTATGGAACAACCATTGGGTTTGGTGAGTTCTGCGATGCCTAACTCGGTCTGTTTACTCAACAAGGCATTATATGATTTAAAACAAGCTCCACGAGTTCGGTTCAAGAAATTCAGCAATTGCTGGAACGAGGATTTTATGGCAGCTCTACCGATCCATCGTTGTTTATTCTTCACAGGGGTCGGCATATCTTGGTATTATTATTACATGTGGATGACATTATTTTGACGGGCAGCTCATCATCTCTACTTCGGGAATTAATAAACGCTTTAAGCAGAAATTTTCTATGAAAGATATTGGACGACTTCACTATTTTATCGGTATTAAAGCCAAGTTTACGGGTCCTTAACTTATTTTTAACTCAATTTAAATATGCTGGTGATTTGTCACAGAAAGCAGAAATGCATGACTGTAAGCCGATTGAGACCCTATTGCCTATCAAAACTCATCCAACCGGAAAAGACGTGGAACACTTTCGTGATCCTCACTCTTTTCGAGGCCTTGCGGGTGGATTACAGTATCTAATGATCACAAGACCGGACATCTCTAATTCAATAAAACAAATATACCAGAAAATGCATTCTCCTACGAATAGCAATTTCAATTGTTAAAACGGATGTTGAGGCATGTGAAAGGAACTCAGCAACTGGGGCTTTGTCTTCACTCTAATGGCACACTGAATTTATACGGGTATGAGGACTCTGATTGGGATGGCTGTTCTGAGACTTGGAGGTTAACGACCGAGTCTTGACTTTCTTGGGATCGAATATCATTTCATGGTTCGCGAAACGGCAAGTGACAGTGTCGAGGTCATCAACGGAGGCTGAATATAGAACCTTAGCTTCTACGACGACCGATCTAATATGGGTTTACTTTGTATTAAGAGATTTGCGTATTCCACTCACAAGTCCGACTTTGCTTTTTAGTGATAATCGTTCGGCCATTTCATTGACATCGAATGACATCGAATCCAGTTCTTCATGCAAGAACAACACATGTGGAGATCGGATTTCATTTCGTTCGAGAAAAAGTCGCTCTCAAGTCACTTGAAGTCCGTTATGTTGCTGTTACTCATCAAATCGCCGACATATTTACAAAAGCTTTATCGCGGTATGATCACTGCAGGTTACTATACAAACTGGGACTAGGCTTTCCACCTAATCCCAGTTTGAGGGAGGCTGATAAAGTTAATTGTATTGGTGAACCATCGGAAGGTTCAGCTATCAGCAATCGAAGAAGAGATTTTGGTTTCTCACAAAATGAAGAGCAATATGGAGAGGAGATGTTAGAAATTAAGAGGGAATTATAGGTAAATCGTGAGTGATATGTTGAGAGAATATTTTGGAAATCAAGAAGAAGTTTGGTAGGTATTTGTGTAGGGAGATGGTTTGAAAATCACGAGGAAATCATAATATTTATGTAGGGAGATGATTTTGAAAATCAAGAAGAGATTGTGGAAAAATTGTGAGTGATATGTGGCTAATATAAATAGGAGTATGTACTATAGAAGAAAGTAAGTGTGCATTATGGGTCAGTGAATAACATTTTTCTCCCGAAAAATTTATCATTGAATCCTTATCTTCTTTGGGGGGAGGGGGGGGGCACATCAGCGTTATTCGTGCCAAGTAGGACTGTTAAAATGTACACTAGCGATTTCCGAGCTAAACTAGTTGGATTGATTGAACTTATACCAATGTAAACGAATTTAAAACTAAACTTATCCGATTAAAATGTTTAGGATTGAATGGACAATTGCCACCAAATTACATGTATTTAACGGAAGGACTTGGTTGCCTCTAGGGGTGTCAGAATCAAACCATTCCAAAATCGAAACCAAATCGAACCGAAATTTCATGCATTTTGGGTTCGGTTTGGTTTTTTATTCGGATAATGGAAAAATAACCGATTTTTTCTTTCGGCTCGGTTTATTTTGCTTTGGTTCGGTTTGGTAACTGAACTATAACATTTCACCCGAGATTTAAGGGTGTGTATGGCAACACTTCTGCTTCATAAATACCACAAGAAGTAGAAGTTGATTTTTCAACTTTTCCATCAAAAGTAGATGTTTTTTCAACTTCTCCATTAAAAGTTACTTTCTGATCAAAGAAAAGTGTTAGATAAAATTTCTAATTCTGAAATTTCTGTTTTTGAAACATTATTAACAAAATCTCTAGTGGTGGTGGTCGGTAGAGACCGGCGTCAGTGGCACCGGTGAACAGTAATCGGAGGCTAGTGATCAGCGATTGGCAGCGGCGAAGGTAGCATCGGCGGTGGCGTTTGGCGATCGGTGGCGGCGGCTGCATTCGGCCGCGGTCAGTGACTGGAGGCGGCCTGCGGTCGGGGGATGCCGGCAACTACCGATCATCGGACGTTGATCGGCAAAGATCGGCGTAGTTGAAAAATTGATTTCTAAAGCTGATAAACTATAATTTTTAACTTTTCAAAGTTGGCCAAAAATCTAACCATAAGTAGAAATCTATTCCAGAAGTGAAAAATCTCAATATTTTTATGAAATAGATTTCAGCTTCAGAAACAATTCTGAAGTGTCTTTATCGAAGTATTTCAGATTCAGAATCAATTCTGAAGCATAAATTTTGCTTCTCAAGTGTTATCATGGACGGTAATATTCCCATACGACCTGATGTATGATCTTCTATGTCCTCTCTCTGCTGTACTCCACGTTTTCTTCTCACTATGATATTTAATCTCCTCTCTCCTCTCTCTACTGTCGTTTTATCTTTAAGATCTCAGACTTCGCTTTTACAGCCCAGTCCTGAGCTTCACCTCCGAAGGTGACGCGTCGTAGAACACCGACAAGATCTCCTTATTTCCCTTCCGCCTCGCCGCGCAATCCACCATGTGCCCGACCTCGCGAAGGCACCACGAGCTCGACGCTTAGTCTCCGGAGAAGATGAACACGTAGATCTTGGATACGTCAAGCGCCCCCATGAGCTCGCCGCCGATCTCCCTGCCGACACGGAGCTCCTCGTCATCTCGGTAGATGCAGATTCCGGCTTCGAGCATGTCGTGGCAGAAGCATATCAGTGAACCCTGTGCGTGTGTCGGGCCTCCCGGAAGCTAAGGAACACCTCGTACTTCTTGCCTACCGGTGCCGGCGCGTCACCACCGCTCGTTGCAGTTTCGAGGTTGTTTGTCTCCTCTCTCTTGGCTGTCGTGGTGGGTTTGCGGAAGATATTGATTTGAAGAGCGCGAGCATGGTCGAAACGAGCAATTCCAAGGCCCTGACAACATGCGATGAAGTTTGAAGATTGGATTTTTCTTTGCCATTTTCTGTATTGGTGGGCCTTGAGGTGGAAGAGGAGAAGAGAATGACTTACATTCCACCGAGCATCATGGCAACGAACATGGCGGACATGCTGTGGGGCGTGCGGCGGTAGCTGGCAAGATGAACACCCTGCGAAGGAAGAGCCGTACGTCGTTGTGAAACGACATAGTGCGTTCGGGTTGAACTTGAACTCCACTGCAACCACGTTCGAATTCGGTCTTTGCTTCAAATCTAAAAGAAGAAAATCAAAAATCCGAACCAAACCGTACCGTACCGAACCAGATTTTAGGTTCGGTTTGTGTTCGGTTTAAATAACAATTCAATTCGATCTGGTTATTTGCTCTATCGGTTTAGTTCCATTCGGCTTTCCTAAAAAACCGAACCGAACCGAACCAAACCGAACCGTTGACACTCTTAGTTGCCTCGGCTTAACAAAGTTCGACTTGATTGAATTTTTGGAAGTTTTAAATAATAAATTGCACTTTCTCGATAAAATTTTATGATTTATGAAGTACTTTATCTCTTTAAATTGTCTTTACCAACACGGCAAAACAACAGACTCTACGGCTGCATTTGGTAACTTTTCTGTTCCTGGAAATAAATTTGGAACAAATATATTTTTTTTATGTTTCTGTTCTCGGCTGCAATATGTGGGAACAAAAATACGTTTGATAAGTAAAAAAAAATATTTTTTCGTCAAAAGGAAGGATCGGTGGCGACCAGCGACGGCGGCGGCGGTCGACGGTGGTGGCTATCGGCGACAAGCGATAGTGGCGGAGAGGGCAATTTTTGTAACGCCACGTGTCCCTTGGAGCTCGTCACATCCACCACTGGCCAATAAATACCTAGGAACACCCAAGGCCTAGTATGAAATGAAATGCGCACACGGAAGGAGAGACAACACCCCCGACTAATGAAATAAACTAAAGAAAATTTGGAATGTTTAAAAGTATATCCATTTATACATAACACAAATGTGCGGTTACTACCAACGGAAAGTAAAGGACTTAAAGGAAAGCTGCACAGCCGGGTGACAAGGAACAAAATCCCAAGTACAAAAGGTTACTATTTAGCCTTTTCCCAAAATCTAACATCAAAATTGTTCCTAATCCCTTTAGCCTTTAACCCCCATGTCCAACTACTCGGAAGAGCCGCTTGATTCGTTACTTCCTTCATTCTCGTCATCCTCTAGGTTATAGTCGGAAAATGTTTCAGATGGTACCTCCTCAGAAGTCTCTTCAGAATCCCCTTCAATGTCTTCTTCGGCATCTTTTTCGGCATCCTCTATCATGTTGACGAAAAGCTCAATGTAGCTCATATATTCCTTAGTAGGAGGAGACTTCGACTCTTCAGGGATATTCCTCGATCCTCCCACTGACGTTGGATTCTCCACCTTGATCTCAAGACGGGACGGATGACATCAGTTAGACACTACCTCTGAAGGAACATCTTCAAGCAACAGAGGTCCCATCAAACTACTATTACCTAGGCGATGGAACCATGCATCAAAGCGGTGGAGTTGCAATTTCAACTTTCCCTCGTCTACGCAATCGGTCGTACGCTTCCTAACATACACAATACCTTTCCTTGCGGGAAACTCATCAATAAGGGCGATCATTTCTTTTGGGTTGCCTAATCGGATCGGCAGCATGTTTAAGGCTTGGGGTCTGAAAATATATCCCATTATTGGGTGAGATTTACATATCAGAAAGTGAAACCTAAACCTATACCTCAACACCAGTCCCCCCAAACCACATGCAAATGCTACTAGATATAAGCATTCATCGATGCAATGGCGCAAGACATCACCAAAACATGCATGTCAATAACCAAGCACGGATAAGAAATACAATCTACCACACTCAACTTCATGGTTCAAGCTCACAGCACACAACATACATCATTTATATTGTTATCACAATTATTCATCGCCTGGGCTCTCAGCTGCGATGTACTTTTCTAGCACTCAAGCCAATTAATATCACCGGGGCCACAGACCAATCGATATCTTCAGGGTTCAAAGCCAATTGGTACCATTGGGGCTACAAGATAATCGGTATCTCTAGGGCTCACAGCCAATTTGTTATTATAGGCTCACAACCATTCGAAACCATCGGGGCTACAAGCCAATCGGTATCGTTATTACCATTCACAATACGATCACAATATTATCGCACCAATCAATTTAGGTCACAGACATCACCAGTCAATCAATTCGTTCTAAATCATTCAGTAGTGTCTTAGTATTCAGGTAAGGGTTTATGAAACACTTGCATGTCAATCATGCTAGCAAATGTCAATCCAACGATCCCCTAACTGAGCAGAGTCACGGCCAAACGACGTTCCTAGAGAAATTCCATCAAACTCACGTCATAACCCATTCAATCTTCAATTTCACCATACAAATACCTTAATAATTAGTCAATTAGTAATATAGGATGTCTCAACGATCATTTAAAGATATGTCGACACCCCAAAGAACCCCTTAAGGGTTCAGTTCACACAGCCTCTTAATAGGGCAGAATTGGTTCCTACTTCACCTACTCAAATCAGTCCATAGATCAATCTTAGGTTCCAATTCCACATGAATTTCCCTTGTCAAGACCTTATTCTACATGTCTAGGAATCTCACCGAGATTTTTGAAGCAGAACGACATCTCGAAGCCCTTTGAACAGCTTGGTTTCCACAAGATCCTCAAGTGGCAAAATCTGCTCGGTAAACAATTAGCTCTATTCGGCCATAGAAACACCCTAAATCTTCAATAAAATGACCATACTTTTTGGGTCAACTCAAGTACTAGATGTTATGAAGAGCTCACAAAACGTTTGGGGCCAATCGGCGTCTCTAAGAGAGTAAACGAAAACCTTACCTCAGCTCGCTCAAAATCTGTCTGGTTTTGGTTTCGGAGCTGGTCGGGAAAAACCACTTGCGAAACTTCGAGCTACCACTTGAAACTTGTTAAGGACAGGTTGGGCTAGTTTCTGATGGTTGGAGCACGGCGAGGCGGCGACTGGAGGTGGTTGGCGAGAACAACGAACGGGCAGGCCAAAACCAATCGGCTGAGGCAGTTTTCGGGTGAAGGGAAAAGGAAGGAAAAATGAAAGGGGAATGGAGGAGTGGGTGTACACAACTAAAGATGGTCTATAATGAAGTGCTTAACACATATAATTGAGATTAAATTTGACAAGATTGATTTGGTGGGGTAATAAATGCATGAGGCCTTCAATGAATGACACATGGCATATGTCAATGATGGCTTTTACCTTATTTGACTCCATCCTCATAATTTCAGTAGCCATATAGGGAAGTGAGACTTGATAATTTCATCCTTCTGAAATATTAAAGCTAGGGAAAATGGTCGATGGGCAAAATGGTAATTTTACACTTTTAGTCCGAAACTTCACTTTTCCAATTCGAAATTATCATTGGCGAGACGACGTCAAATCCTTATCTAATATTGGAATTTTCTATTTTCAATTTCCAATTTTGAGCTTTCATTTCACGATTAATTGTTCGTCAATCGTATCTTCAATTTATCTCGAACTAACGGCGGCTTTTGCAGACGTTACGTGTATCAACTCTGTGATTCTTATCACACTTAGGACAACTTAAATTACGACAGCTTTAGTTGTCATGTAATTGCGAGGGTTCATCGCTAGTTTTGACGGCCTCGATCACCATAGCTCGATTTAGGAAAATTTACAAATTATACATTGGTTAAGCGGTATCACCCGCGCTCCAATCGTATAACGCTAGCAATGTATTCCTTATTTATCGTTATTTGATCGGCCTTTATTGATTCTAAATGTTCCCTCGACAATCCTTATGGTCAAAGCGTCATATCCTTTTTTGAGTTTTCTAGGTTCACGTATCTTATCATGTGTTAGTTTTTCCCTTTTGGTAACTTTACTCGAGATTAATCAAATCTGAGAGAGAAAAAACTGAAATATATCGATATATACATTCTCATTCAATAGCCTCAAAATGGTAGGAAATTTAAAATGTCACAATTTTTCAAATTGGAATTTTTAAATTTTTTTTTACCAAAATAGCGTAGCCCGATTAAGCCTCACTAGGTTGCCCATATGCCGAGTGCGGCGCTGCGCGGTTGGACCCTGCTTGGGATATTGCTCGCCAACTGTAGCCCAATCGACCTGGTTGGGCCCCACTCGATGGCCCATATGCCGAGCAGGGCGCCATGCGGCCTCAATCGGCATATGTGCTGTCGAGCAGGCCCGACTCGGCACCCGAGTTGCCGAGGTAGTCTCGAATTGTCAATTTTTTTATTATATTTATATAATTTATAATGTTTATAAAATTATCGATTAAATAATAAATTATATTAGAATTACGTAAATAGTTATTATTCATAAAATAAAGGTGCTGAGACATTAAAAACATGGGGTTTCATTAATGACCTACATCTAGTGACGATGTTGTCCTCCAAATGACCTTTTGTTCCTCAATCAGGCTGTCTCTGGTGCTCAGGAGGTCGAAGCTCATACCGACGAGGAGGAGGCATATCTTGTGAAAATATGCCACGGCCAGACTGTGCATATTCTACTGTAGGAGGGTCTGGAGTGTAAGAAGGGAAATTCTCATATGAAGCCGGATGAGTATGTGAAGTCCGCTGCATTGGATTGTCAAGAGACGCAAAAACAGATCACTAGGTAAATGGGGCGGCAAACTGCTTGAATCCTTCATCAAAATATGTTGTATGATACTCGATGGTGTGAGGTATGACAATGACCAATTGGACGAGCTCGAGGGGTCATCCTGAACGGCTGAACAGGGTTAGATGGGACATCCTCATCGGACTCATCGAGTTCCACTACAATCAGTGGTTGGGGTGGTGGCATGGCTTTTACTAGCCGCCTCTCCTCCTTTTGGGCATATAGCAATGCCTCAAGTAGACTCTCCACGTAATTCAAGTCCTCATGAGATCAAGACCCCTTCATTATATGCAGTGTGTGTTTGATGCCATTAGTTTGATGAATGTTATCGAGTGCCGATAATTTATGTCACGAAAAAATAATTAATAAATTAAATAGAGAGTTTTGCATGAACCATTGAACCCATTGCAGCTCCCATAACATAAATCCATTTTCGTGTATGTTTACCGAACTATTCCATATATCCTGAATGAAAGTGGAGCGCCTTCGTTATAGGGTCACTCCGGATGATACGTGCTCGACGTCTACCCCACAAATTGATGCAGTCTTTGTGCTTGTCCACCCAATCTGTCCCGGGTGGCGTGTTATCAATACCATAGAGGCAGTTTGATTCTCGAGACCTTTAGGTATTTTCTGCTGCAAACCAACTGTCGAAGTACTCGGTCTGGGTAGTACCACTCAACTAGCCTGTGACAGATGAGTAAGTCCTTCGCCTTCTAATAACGTTTTCCCTACCGGCAGTACTCCGGTAGACCCAAAATGACATCAGTGTAGGGTTCCCAAGTAATCTATCATCGTAATAAAACATGTAAAATTAAATGAATAATTAATTTAAAAGTTAACATCATATTAAAACATATAAAATTAAACGAATAATTAAACTTGTTCGTTGCCATCATTACTTACATCTTCGGATGTCAATCTATTAAACTTGGTAGCGCAGATGTGTCAAGGTATCCGTGGGGATCTCCATTGTGCGTAGGCCTAGAGACCAGCTGCAAAAACAAAAAAATATTACACTTTCATATATTATACACTGAAAAGAATTAATGAGCGCGAACTGAAAATGTAATAGATCGCATACCGACTTCTGAGAGGCATATCTGGTAAAGGAATATCAATGTTCAGGGATGGAGAGATACATTTGATGCGCTTCCACACCCAAATCTGCAGGACATGTAGCGCACTGCCCATTTGCTTTATGTCATGGTGGATTGTATGGCATAGCTCCCGATACAACCACGCTAGTGCTACTGAACCCCAACTGTACTGCATAGGGGCATCGATATTCACCAGTAGTGAGAGAAAGTGCAAACTAACTCAGGTACTTGATTTGTCCATGAAAATAGATCCTCCAAGTAGGCGGAGAATGAATGCCCTCACATACTACACTATCTCGACGTTAACTGCATCTACCAAAAGATTTGTAAAGTGTTGTGCCAACCAGCTCAAACTTATTTGTGAAAAGCGCAACTCTGCTGGTCGAGCACCAAGTAAATCATCACAGAGAGTGTCCCAATTCATAATAGGGGGCCAAGTAACTTCTTTTCCATCGATGGAAATTCCTATAAGTACTCTGATGTCTTGTACCGTGATTATACATTCATCTTCCAACATATGAAAGGTGTGGGTCTCGGGTCTCTACCGCTCCACCAATGCAGTAATCAAATGCCAATCGAGCTGAACGAAACCCATCTTAGACACACCGTAAAATCCAAAATTTTGCATATACATGCGTATGTGCGAATCAAGGTCGTCTACATGTAGCATCGCTAACTGACATCTAAGGGGTTGAGCCGGATGTATATGTGAAATGTGACATGAACAGTTACTTGTAATTTCGTCGAAAATGGTTATAAACGACAGATCTATGTCGGGCCTGGCCAGTAAGTAGTGAATCATCTTCAGGCCTCGGCTAAATTGAAGACCTCTGATCCATATCTATACAATTGTGATAGTATAGCATTATATCAAATCAACATTTCTAATATAGCGATGGAACAATGGAACTAAACAAATATCGCGCAATCATGATATTATATAAATTACGAAAAATTCATATATCTGTTATAGGAAAAAAATGACCTAATAAATATCAATCCAATAATAATATATTTTTATTACAAAAATTTTATTGAATAAATGCGATCTACAGTTGAGCTGATCTATGTGTACAAGTTTGCCTGTTGTGCCCCTATTTTCCACAATTTGCGCAATGGTTACGCGATGTGCTAGTGTTCGGCGTTGTCCAGTCCATCTCATTTTATCCATGATGCATGCAGCCTTCCTTTCTTCTGAATACGACGTAGGTCTGGCACTAATAGCAGCTCGTTACATTTATGCTAGTAATGAGGATCTCTCAAGTGATTAAACGAGTATTGATAGCATTGAAGGGTTTTCGCCAGCATATAACATTCATCTACGTACGTGTTGTGGTCAATTCCATATATTTGACATGCTGCGATTACATGGGAACATAGGCTTTCAGCTGTTCAAATTTTCCACATGAGCATGTTCGTCCATCTAAGCTCACTACCTATTTGTGGCCCCCTGCTCCTCTTGATCTATTACTTCCAATTCTCAATTTGAAAATCCCTCTTTTAGGGTCAAAACATCTCATTTGATGCCCATTTTCCTTTTCACTGTATTTCTGGAGAGCCTCACTCACAAATTGCATATATACAAATCCTTCCGCTTGCTGCTTCGTGTATGTTGTTCTTCTTGTGTAAAAATAGTGGGTTAACTGATAGAATATGTTTTTCACCATGGCTATTATTTGCAGCCCACCAAAACCCTTAAGCATCCTGCTCACAGATTCAAGGACCAATCGGTATACGGGTTAAAGCTTAAGGACCAAAAGTTTGAGGACCAAATTGCAACTCTTAAAAATTTTATAGGAACCCGACTAACAGGAACACTGCACTAATTTTACATTTTTTTTTCTAATTTTTAAAAAAATTCTATGATTTTTTCAACATTTTTTTAAATAGTCTTTAATTTACAAATTACTTTATTACTCGAATTTTAACATTATATATATATATATATATATATATATATATATATTCGGACTGGGTTGAACCCCGCCCATGCTTCTCATGCCATCTTACTTTTTTTTTTTAAGTTCAAAAATTTCATTTTGAACTCCTCAAACAATAAATATTTTTAAAGACCATATGAAAATCAAGTAAACATTATAACTATTATCATAACATTAGCCAAAATTTAAAACATATTATTAATAACAACATATAAGTTACACAGATGATTCAGGTATAAATAAAAATAAAATAAATTAATATTTGCTTATGAAAATGTAAAAAATGATTACAACGAAATTTACCTCAAATTATTGAGAGAGAACATGCACTGAATTTAAAAGCTCAAATTGCTAAGAGAAAACATCAGATAAATAAATTGGCTTTGCTCGAATACAACAAACATATCAATAATATAAAAAAGACCAACTGTGGTGTACACTTACTGCGACGTAAAGCACTAGAGAAAGCTCAATGAGGGAGTAAGAGCGCGACAAAAATTGAGATGAAAGTGAGGGAGGAAACAACTGCAAAAGTGAGAGATGAGAGGAGCGTGAGAGCTTCAGATGAGAGTGAGGGAGGAGAGTAGTGCGAGAGTAAGGGGTGAAAGGAGAATTGCGGGAGGTTTCGGCTCTGCTTGGACCACTTGCTTTTACACGTTGCAGCACCATTATGTGGTGCTGCAACGTTCAGCACCATTATGTCGAGTGGGCCGGACGACTCGCTCTGCATAAGGGCTGTCGAACGAGTTGGCAGCCCATATGTCGATTGGGGCCCTTCAACACCCCACTCGGCATATGGACCACCGAACGTGGTCCAATCGAGTCGATTGGGTGCCGCTCGACACCCATATGCCGAGCGACACCCAATTTGATTTTTTTTAAAATGCTAATTTGGTAATTTTTTTTTTAAATTGTAATTTGAAAAATTGCCTCGGTGGCAATTGCCAGCGGCACGACGACTAGTGACAGTGACCGGCGGTCGTCGGCGGTCGATAATCGCGGTGGTGGCGGTGACTTACACGAGTTCGCCCTCGAGTTGTTTTTAAAAAGTGTTCTAAAATCCAGAAACAAGTTTTTTTTTGTTTCTTTTTTTGGCTTCAAAAGTATTTCTTTTTTCGAAGTGTTTCGCAGAATACTTTTGGAACATTATTTTACCATATGCACATTTGTTCTGAAAGTATTCTGGAAACACTTTTGGAACATAAACAATTTCTAGTATTGTACAAGCATTTTGCGCCTGATGTACTCGCTCGGTTCGTGGAACAAATGTACAAGCATTTTGCCCCTGATGTCCTAGGTAACCAGCACCGAGGAGTGATGCAATTGCATTGTTTTGGGCACCTCCAACTCGCTCCCGTGCCATTGCACTTCACTCAATCTGGACAATCATTCGGCCAATGTCATGCGAGAAATTTGAACAAATTGGGGCCATCCCCAAACCTAGCGCACGGATGGGCGGGACGGGCCCGATTTCAGACCAGATTCTTCTTTCTTTGTTTGTGATGCTCCCAATCTCTCTCCACATAGTCTTGAGTGATCAAGTACTCAATCCTTTTATCGTTTTCCGGAAAAGTTGATAGATTTTATTTGAATGCAGCTTGATTTGGGAATAAGTACATTAGAAGTGCCATAACTTTTGTACGACGTTCACTTAAGTGTCATAACTTTCAAAACGTTCATTTGAGTGCCATAACTTTTAAAAATCGTTCGCTTGAGTGTCATCACTGACGTAGACGCCGAAAAAGCTGACGTGGTGCCAGCGAATTGATTTTTTTTGAATATTTAATGTGTACGTGGAATTTTTCATTAATTTTTCATTTTTTTATTTTGTAGATTTTATCTTGCTGGCTTGTTTGATTATTGAAAGTTAAAAAAAGACGCCAACCCTTGAATTCTCGATGGTGGCCAGCGAGGGTCTTCGTTGGCCACCATCGGCCGACCCAGGGACCAAGGTTAGGTCACCCTGCTCCGATCGATGACCGTCGTGGCCTCAAAAGTTGTAGGGGAGGGCGCAAGACCCTCGCCATTGAATTCTCGATGGTGGCCGGCGAGGGTCTCCGACGGTCGACGACTGTTGCAGCCTCGGCTAGTGTGAAGGGGTCAACGGCAACCCTATCATTGGGAAACCCTTAGATTTCTCTCTTTTTTTTTTTTTCGAAATTTTCATTAGTTTTCATTATTTTTCTAATTTCAATAAAAAATAAAAATTCAAAAACTATTTAAAAATGTAAAGAAAATTCACGCGACACTCAGAAAATTAATAAAATAATAGTGAAAAGTCCACATAAGCTTTTTCAGCAAAAATAACACTCAATTAAATGATTTTGGCCGGAATTGGCGTTCGCCTGAACGTTTTTGCTTCGATGTGGCACTCAAGTGATCGTTTTGAAAGTTATGACACTCAAATGAACGTCATACAAAAGTTATGATACTTTTATTATACTTATTCCCCTTGAAATCAGACTGCATTCAAACAAAATCCGTCGATAAAAAAAAAAAAAAAACTGACCAAACCTGGAGTGATGGGTCGACACAGTGTCTAGTACAGACCTTAAACATGCAACCAAAATGCTCAACACAATCCATGACCAACCCCTGAGGCTAAGAGGCTGATTTTAGTGGCTGTGCAAGTGAGAGCGGTAGGGAGTTTCGGCTGTGCACAGCAGAATATCTAGTAGAGAATTTCGATTGCAACAGAGGAGAATGATGGCCAAGCGCAGGTGGCAAGTCGGAGCTGATATGGAGCTGATGTGGGCGGCTCATAGAGGCTGATTTGAGCAGCTATCATGTGGGAATAGCAGAGAATATATGCTGTAGCAGAGGATAAGAATATCGACAAGTGGAGGGTCAAGTGGGCAATTCTTCTTCTGCTAAAGGAGGGCCAGAGTTGAATAAAAAGGAGGAAGCAAAGCCGGTGAGGGGGACAAAGAGAACTCTCTCGGAAAGAATGGAAAAAGAACAAA
The DNA here is from genome assembly GCA_028455895.1 of Rhodomyrtus tomentosa. Lineage (NCBI taxonomy): Eukaryota > Viridiplantae > Streptophyta > Magnoliopsida > Myrtales > Myrtaceae > Rhodomyrtus > Rhodomyrtus tomentosa. The sequence continues at coordinate 35,994,796 of JAPCWY010000003.1, read as the reverse complement.
AAAGAGAGGAAATTAAAAAAGGAAGAGAATGAGTGAGGTCTGAATATACCAGACGGCAAGGAAGTCTCCTACGTTTTCCTACATCGAGTTCGCTGTTGTCTCAACTTTCAACAGGTAGAATACTCGCCGGGTTGAGATCCTTGATTTCCTCGGTCCGGCGAAGCTGTAGTCAAGTTAATATTTCAATTCAAGTAGCATGGAATCTGTTCATGCCTTGTTAAAACCGTGAATTGTACTCTTTTCTTTCCATCATAGTTGATTTTGCTTGTTACTTATGGCTTTGCCGTTGTAATTGCACTGTTCAGAAAGTTGCGATCCTTTAGCAGGGGTTTCCATATGGCTTTTTTCACGTTGCTCTTTCTACGTGTGCATGTGACCATTCCAGGAATCGATCAATGCTATCTAATTTCATATGGATCGAACATCTTTTCCCTTGTAACACGCATGAGGAAGATCTTTTTTTTTTTTTTCGATGTGAATTGATGCTAACGAACCTGTTCATTGTCTGTGTCCAGCCCGTGTCCCAGAAATATTTGAACTCATCACATTGGGGTGGCCTTTTCATTGTGATTTCTTTTGATTTGGCTGTTATTATTTAGTCCTACCTATTCTGTGCATATAGTAGTTTGCTTTCTACTAGAATTTTGTTATTGCCGATCTTCGAGGTTCGTCATACATGGCCATTGAAAACACTCCGGAAGACAATTTCGGGCAACTCCCTGTAATACGAGTGTGGAAATGATTTGATAAAAGAGAACCCTTTCATATAATCACTTCTGAAAAAAATTCATGTACGACTTTCGGGGAAAATTACATTTTTAATGTCAAAAGTTGTGTACGAAGATCAATTCAATGCTAAAAGTTTCAAACGGATCAATTTAGTGCCAAAAATTTTGTATGAAAATCACTTTAGGGCCAAAAGTTTCAAACAGATTACTTTAGTGACAACTGTTTTTAAAAACGATTACTTAAGTGCCAATTTCTTTTAAAATGACCACTTTTAGTGCCAAATCTGATGTACCATGTTAGCTTAAAAAATAATAAAAATGGCATATATCAGATTTTCGACGAGCCACGTCACCTCTAGCATTGAAGTGGTCATTTTTAAAAGAAGTTGGTACTAAATTGATCTCTGTGCACAACTTTTAACACTAAAGTGATCCGTTTGAAATTTTTGATACAAAAGTGATCTCCGCACATAATTTTTGACATTAAAAGTGTACTTTTGCCATGACTCTTGAGTTGAGGTTTCTGTTTGACATTCTTTTTCTTTCTTTTAATAAAAGGCAGCCCTAAAACTCTTTTAAAAGAATTGCTAAGATCTGAAGTATGCTTTCTTTGGGTAAAGCGGATCCGAAGTATGTTTTCCTTTTGTATATATGAAAAACAAAAAAAGGGCATAAAAAAAGGCAAAAAAAAGGAGGTAACTTACTTTGTTCAATCTCACGTTGTCTTATAATTCGTATCTGACCTTGTTTCGCATTCCAGGTCATATTTTTTCTAATACGAAACTCTTTTTTTTTTTTTTAGGTAAAAGGACGGTAGGAATGACAATATTTGTGTATGTCGCGCACTTTAATGTCAATATTTTTTTTAGACCACTTAATTGTCTATTTAAAAAAAAACTGATCATTTCAATGCCAAGTCTGGTGAACATTGCCGAAAAGCATATGTGGCATCTACGTGACTCGTCAGAACATCCTAGTCAGCAAATAAAATTCAAAAATAATAAAAAAATCCACTTAATATTAAAAAAGTAAAAATACACTAAAAAACTGAAAATGAGCTAAAAATAAAAAAAAAACAATTTTAAAAATAGTTGAAACCGCCCACCATCGCTGACCGGTGATGGGTGGGGGAGTGCCCGGCGGGGTCACTGATCTCCGACAATCCCCGCCGAGATCTCGCCCAGATCTGGGCGAGGTCGAGCCTCGCCACAGCTAGTCGGGGCTGGAATCTTCCAGCCACCGCTTGTCATGGTTGTGGCTAGGTGATTTAGGCCTCGTCTAGCCATGACGAGGCTCGACGTCACCCAGATCTGGGTGAGGTCGGCCTTGCCTTGGGGTCGCGAGGCCTCGGCCAGCCACGGCCAGGCCTCGTCGACCCCCGGCAAGCGTTCGCGGGGGCTGCCGATAATCGGCGATCTCGCTGGGTACTCCCCCACCTATAGCTGGCCATTGCTGGCGATGGTGAGTTTGCTGCTACAAGTAATTTTTTTTTAAATTTATTTTCTGGTTATTTTTAAATTTAACTTAATTGCTAGTTTAAAAATTCACATGGCTTTTATGTGGACTGAATTTCAAAAGGAAAATTGCAACGTGGATGCCATTTGGACAAAAAAATTGATAATAAATGCTACATGTATTGTTTGGCCTGAATTGACACTTAACTAATCATTTTTGGATGGAATTGATATGATCGTTTTTTCTTCGATTTGGTATATAAGTGATCCAAATATATATATATATATATATATACATATATATATATATATATATATATATGGCACTAAAGTGCGTGCCGTACACAAATATTGATACTCTTACTGTACTTTTACCCTTTTTTTAGTATATAATCAAAAATGTTTTTATTTCATAAAAAAAGAAACAAAATAGAAAAAACCACATATCCATTTCATTCGCGTTTCTGCATTTCTTTATAATGGAGGGTGACCGATGTCCACTCTGGTCCTTTTTCGTCATGTAACCTATCATGTCCCATGTGCAATTTATCGAGTTTATAATCTCTTTTATTTTGGTCGATGTATTTGCTTTTTCATCATTGAATGCTCATTTTTCTTCTTCTTTTTTTGCATGTCCATTCTGGTCTAATTCATTATATACTCAACTATTTTTTCGCGTCCGATTATTCGAGATTGCATTTCATTTAGATTGATTTGCGTGTTTACTTTTTTTTTTCAATGAATAGTCACTTTTTTTCTTTCTTTCGCTTGGTTCATCTTCCGCATCTTGCTAAAATTGCAAGAAAATGACAAAAAAAAAAAAAAAACATCACGCATTGTCACCTAGTTTTGGTTATATGCCTTTGAGTTTCAATGTAATGGATAAAATGCATGGTCATTTTATGAATCAATTGGTTAGGTACCGAAAGGATGTTAATTAAATAATTAGCATAAATAAGTCATTGAACCTAGATGCTTTGGTTACGTAGAAATTGAGATAATACCCATGTATTTCGATTGGTTTCTAGCCGAACCCAAAGGCTAGTGGCGACTCTTAATGGTCTGAAATGTTAAATGTTGCCCGAGGTAAAATGAGGGAAAATCTGCACCTAAATTGATAGGTAATACCTTTGAACCTAAATGATCCCGCGGAGGGAAAAGGATAGGTTGTGACACATTCCCTTTTGATAAATAAAGTTGTGTCAACTTTACCTTTCTTAAAACCTTTATTGGTAAGGAAATTACTTAACCTTTCATACCAAGCTTGTGGTGCTTGCTTGAGTCCATAAAGAGTTTTCTTCAGTCTGTACACACGATTTGAGTTTTTAGAATCTTCAAAGCCTGTAGGTTGTTCAACGTAGACTTTCTCCTTGATATAACCATTTAGGAATGCACTTGACATCCATTTGATGTGGCTTAAAGTCATGATAGCAAGTATAGGTAAGAGGTAGCCTGATAGATTCCAATCTTGCTACTGGGGCATATGTTTCATCATAATCGATCTCTTCTTCTAGTGAATAACCTTTGGCAACGAGTCTTGCTTTATTTCTGGTTACTTTGCCTTTGTCATCCATTTTATTTTTTAAAAATCCATTTGGTTCCAATAACATCATGATCCTTTGGTCTAGGTACCAGTTCCCAAACTTCACTAAGTTTGAACTGATGTAGTTCTTGTTGCAAAGCTTTAATCCAGCTTTCATTTTTAAGGGCTTCTTCAATCCCTTTGGGTTCTATTTTGAAAACCCGATCAAATCCATTTATAGCATTCTTAAACTTGGATCTAGTTATGATTCCTTCATCAATGTTTCCAATAATTTGATCTCTAGGATGACTAGATTTGTATTTCCAGTTCTTCTTTGACTTTTCATGTTCATCTTCAGCATTTGAATCTTTAGAACTTGAGACTTGTTGGTTTTCTACTATGTTCTGAGATGATTCATTTGGTTCTTAATTCTCAGATGATAGGTTCTGCTCACTCGGTACTGCACTTCCAGTGTCTATCACATGAGCAGTATATTCATCTTCAAATTTCACATTCATAGACTCTTCAGCTATCTAAGAGTTTTTGTTGAAGACTCGATAAACTTTCCTTGATGTGGAATATCCCAAGAATACTCATTCGTATGATCTTTCATTAAACTTACCCGACCGATCACTTGATTTTTTAAGAATATGGCATTTGCACCCAAATATATGAAAGTATGAAATATTTGGTTTCTTTTCTTTGTTAAGCTCATAGGGGGTTTTCTCAAGTAATGGTCTGAAAAAGACACAGTTTATAATATAGCAAGCAATAGAAATTACTTCAGCCTAAAAGTAGGATGAAGTATTGCTTTCGATCAAAAGAGTTTGTGCCATTTCTTGCAGAGAATAATTCTTTCTCTCAACAAATCTATTTTGCTGTGGAGTATATGGAGATGAAAAATTATGTTGAAAACCATTTTGATCACAAAATTTGTAAAGTATTAATTTTCAAATTCCCATCCATGATATGTTTTAATGCTTGAAAGTAAGTACCCCTTTTCATTTTAGAAAAGGTTTCAAAGTTTGAAAATGCATCACTCTTATGTGCAAGAAAGAATACCCAAGTGTATCTGGTATAATCATCCACAATAACTAAATAATTTCTCACCTCTAATACTCTGAGTTCAAGTGAGTTTGAAGATGTCTATATGTAATAGTTGCATATTATGGTTAGTAGAAACTTCATTTATGGACTTATAAGAGTTTCTTACTCGTTTGCCAAGCATGCAAGCTTCACAATGCTTAGCTCCTTCAAATTTGGCATCTGAGAGCCCTTTTACTAACTTCTTTTTGGAGAGCTTTGAGATTTACTTGAGGCTTATGTGTCCCAGCTTCCTGTGCCAAAGTTCTGGATCGTCTTTGACAGATAGAACACATTTTTCTTCCTCAGACAATGTGTCCAGAAGGTACATGTTGCCATATCTTCGTCCAGTAAACGAAGATTCATTATCTCGGCTCGTACATGAGCACGTATGTTTTGCAAAAGAAACTTTATACCTAATATTGCACAATTGGCTAATATTAATAAGATTAAAATTCGAACCCTTGACCAATGAAACATCATTGATATGAAGATTGCTAATCTTCACGGTTCTTTTGTCGATAATTGTTCCTTTGTTATTGCCCCCAAAGGAAACATTTTCACCTTTGAACATCTCAATGTTGATAAATGTTGTTGCATCTCCAGTCATGTGTCTAGAGCATCTACTATCAAGGTACCATTTATATTTCCTTTTCATTGGTACCTACAATAATCAATGAAACTAAGTTTTCTTTAGTTCCAAATTTGTTTGGGTACTTTGGGGTGAGCAACATTTGCATATCTAAGAATATCTCGAGTTGGCCTTTTGATTTTGAAACAATAGCTTTTAGTATGTCTCGGATCACCACAATTGGAGCATGCAGAAAAATTCTGACCTTTAGACTTCACAAACTATTTCCTAAAATGACCCTTACAAAAAAAAAACTATTTCCTAAAATGACTCTTATAAAAATATTTAGGAGTATTTTTCTTAAGACTTTCCTTTACTTTGGGAAATTGATTTTTCACATCGCTTTCCTTTTGAAAACCCAGTCCCAATTTGTTATAATAGAGAACTTGTATGGAAAGTATATGTTGTAGTGTCTTTCACCCAGATGAGAATTTCATATGAACATCAAAAGTTTCCTTTCTCAAATAAGCATTTTCTTTTTCGAAAATATCTTTGTCATCTTTCAAGAACTTCTTTCTTCTTTAAAAAGATCTCTTTTGTTTCTTAAGGAAATGTTTTCTTTCTCATGAGTTTCAATTCTAGAATTTAATAATGTGATATTCTGAATGCTGACCCTCTCAAGGTTATTGAATGGAAGTACATCGGTCGGTGTAATTCAGGTGTAACTCGCTCGAAGTTGGCCACTCCTAAGTTAACTGACCAAAAGGGAAAGACTGACGGGAATTTGAATGAGAAATGACAGTTTGACCATAAGGATTGTCAAGAGAATATCTTGGGCCGGCAGAGATCAATTTAAGGATGACCAAAGAATGTCTTGCTAGCGTTATATATTGGGACGCGAGTGATTCCACTTAATCAATGTGTAATTTACAAGAATTTCCTAAATCGGATTCTGATGATCAGGATCAAAGAAGCGAACGATAAACCCTCGCAATTACACGACAATCAAAGTAGCCATGACTCGAGAAAAATCCCAAGGTCGATACGCGTTGTGCCTGCAAAAGTCGCCCTTTAGTTTGAGATAAACTGAAATTATAATCGATGAGAGTTTGACATGAAATTGGACCTCAAGATTTGGGTATTGGACATTAAGGAATTCCAATATTTGAATTAAAATTGATGTCGCCTCATTGATGATGATTTATACTGGAAAAATAGAATTTCGGACGAAAAGTGCCAAATGACCATTTTACCTTTCAACCTTTGGCCTTGTCTTTAGAACCAACGGAGTTCATTTTGGTCATTTAACCCCTCTATATGCCGCCAAAAATTGAAGAAAAAAATGGTCAATGAAAGTCAATGGATGAACAAAGTATTCTAGAAGCCTTGCCAAGTGTCAACCAAATGAGGCCTCATGCATTAAATGACCATTAAATCAATCTTATCATTTTTAGCTCAATTATTTAGGTGAGAGCTTCATACCAACCTTTGGCCGTGCAATCCCTTCCCCTCACTTTTCCTCTTCATTTTTCTTTTTCCTCTTCCTTTGGTGTCTCGGCCGAATAGATTTCTCGCGGACAAACAGAAATCGGTTCACTGTTCCGGTCATAGCTTTGTCATTCGACATCGAATTGAGGTAAAACCACCACCATCTTAAATCTTATCGTCTTGCCATTCTAAGAAGTTATTACGAGCTTAATTTGATCAAGCTGTTTGTCCCGTAGGTCTTTTTGAGTGGGCAAAAGTCAAAATCTGACCCGATTTTAGAGAGGGATGATTTTTGGGAGCTTCCGGACTCTAAATGGCCTTAAATTTTCGGTGAGCTATTCTAAACTCAGAGTATAAACATTTAAAAAGTTAAAATTAATGTGTTATGTGATTTTTTTATGGGTGTACATGGTTGGTTTGTGGAGGTTTATACCAAGCAAATTCTGCCTATTTGAGAACCATGGAGGAACTGGGCTATTCAAAGGCTTTGAGATGTTATTTTACTTTCAAATTTTCGGTGAGCTCCCTTAACATTAAGGTTATGGCAAGTTTTTTTTTTTTGTGATGGATTGAAGTTTGAAATTGATTTATGACTTGATTGAGCGGATTGAATCAAAATCGATTCTATTTTTTTGGGAGTACCTATTCTGACCGGTTCTGTTGAGGGTCAATTAAGTGATATTTTGGCTTCAAATTGACTTATAAGACTCCATAGGATGTTATGTAAGGTGATAATGGGGAGTATATGAAGTAGATTGAGAGTTATAAGTGATTTAAGGGCTAATTGGTGCATGAAACTCTAAGTTATATCTTGCCTTGTGTATGACCATATGAGCTGAACATATTGAGGATTTATGGAAGTGTTGTTATGTGTTCAATTGATCGATAAGTCGTCTTGAGTTGTCAATTGAATGTCTATCGAGGGATTAAGTTAATGGAAGTGAGAATTTAATGACTTTTTGATCCAAAATTAGTGAACCTTTCTAGGTTGACGGGAAATTCTTGGGGATTGCATACTTATGACGTTGAGGGGAGCTACTTGGTGTGAAGTTTTGCTAATCAAGCGAGGTAAGTGTTTCCTCAACCCTTACTTGAACATTAGGACACTATTAAATAGAGTAGTCGAGTAATTTTATTACTTAAATGAAGCCTATGGATTGATTGCTTAATGAAGTCTATGGATTAAATTGCTTGATTGAGTATTGAATTCCATGACTTGAATGACATATTTGGCTGCTGAGCCTTGATTGTTTAATTAGATAAGATGCCAACGTTATGAATTGGTTATAATGCTATGGTGTCGATACTTTATGAAAGGGCTATAGTGCCTCAGTGATCGTTGGTCTGTGGCCCCGGAGATTGCATTGGCTTGATGCCTTGATGATACCGATTGGCCTGTGGCCCCAGTGGTATCAAGTTTACTATGAACGATGATGAAGATACCGATTGACCTGTGGCCCCAGTGGTATTGAATGGTGCTGAGCTTGAAAGATATTGAGGATACCGATTGACCTGTGGCCCTAGTGGTGTCGGAGGGTGGTGAACTCGAATGAGAATAAAAATGGCAATTGGCCTATGCCCATATGGCATTGAATGACTGTAAGCCTTGAAAGTACTGATTGGCCTGTGATCCCAGTGGTACAAGGACATCGATTGTCCTGTGGCCCCGGTGATGTCGGATGGTAAGAGTGCCAAAGGAGTATGTGGGTGGATAAGAAAATGGTGGTAGTGGTGTATCAAAGTGCATGTGCTTGTACATTGAGCTTGGGACCCTGAAGTTGAGGGTGGTTGTTTGTATTGTTTATCCATGCTTGATTATTGATATTGCTATTGTTTGATGCTATATTTGAATCGTTGATGCCTTATGTTGTTGCGTTGTTTGTTATTTTGCATTTGAGTGGCATTTGTGTATAGTTTGGGGGAACTAGTATTCAAGTCTAAGTTTTATGTTTTGCCTATTGAGATTTATATCTCACCTCAGTGGGGGCTTAACTTTTTCAGGTTCCAGGCGAAGGAAGCCCGAACTTTCCAAGGATTGACATTCGAGAAAGTAGTTGATCAAATGTATTTAACACGTTAGGTGATCTTAGAGTCTGTGTATTGTTTGGTGGATTAGTTTTGATTATTGGAACGAATTGTGGTGTATTTTATAAGTTGAAAAGTGTACTATTTATTTTGTCCTAAGTCATCTTGATTTTATTTGTGTACGGAATAGTTTCTTGCTTCAGCATGTATATGATTTGAGAACGTGAGGGCCGAAGGATCCTAGATGACATAGCTTGATTACGGCCTAGTGGGATGTTTGCGTGCTCGCCGGATTTGGAGCGTGACAAATAAGGTTTCTCCTCAAAGACAAAATCAGATTTCTCATTTATTTGAGAAAATCCTTTTCAAGAAAATCAATCCTATCCTTTTGAAAAACGACTCTTTGTTTGAAAATAGGTAATTTCTTTTCAATCAATAGCTATATGTTCTAAATATAGCTCATCTATATATGCACATACCTCAGAAGGAATTTTTGAACGCGTTATGTGACATTCTGATTTCCAGTCAATTTCAGGCTCATTAATGAGAAACGTATATTTAGAGATGTATTACAGTCATATTCCGCTCGAATCTGATCAATTCGAGTAGACTGACTAAAAGGGAAAGGCTAACGTGAGACGAGGTACGTGGACCTAGGGAACTCTGATAGGAAACGACGCTTTGGCCATAAGGATTGTCGAGGGAACTAATGATAGACCCTCACAATTACATGACAACCAAAACCGCTACGAATTGACGAGCCCTAAATGTGATGTGAATCACGGGGTCGATACGCGTAATGTCTGCAAAAGCCGCCCGTCGGTTTGGGATATGTTGGAACCACGTCTGGCAGAGAAAATCATCAGAAATGAGTCTTGAAAATTGAAAATGGAGAATCAAGAATTCCAACATTACAATTGGATTGGTCGTTGCCTTATCGAAGAATTCTGGGACGAGAAAAACGACGTTCTGAACGTCAAGGGTAAAATGACCGTTTTGCCCCTCAAGCTTAGAACTTTGCCCTTGTATTTGGAGAAGGCCATTTCGGTCTTTAAATCCTCCCTTAGCTGCCGAAAAAGAAGGATGATTGATGGTCATTGGATCACATTGGAAAAGCAAGAGGCCAAGTGTCATAAGATTAACCATTGAGTGGTCATGTCCAACTTTATACCACCTACCATTCTTCCCCTTTAACCCAAGGTTGAATATAAGTCTTCTCTCTCTCTCCTCACCTCATTTTGGCCGGCCATACCCCCTAGAATCACCGAAAATCCCTCTTCTTCCTCCCTTCCTCACTATGCACCGGTGACAGATTTTGGACGCCTCATTTGGTGCCGTCGACGACCACCTCCGGCCACCACCTGAACCCCAGCCGGCCACAGCAACCTAGATCTATATCTTGTCGACGTTCTCGAAGTGGAAGTGAGGCATTTGGACCACCGAGAAGCTCCGGCCAAGAGTTTTTCGGAAGTCGACGGAAACTGACCCAACTTGAGGTAGGTCCGATTTCTGACCCTTTTGAAGGCTGAAATCTTGGAGTTGTGGAGTCAAATTTTGTGGAGATCAGGAATTTGTGATAAAAATTGAGGCTCAATTTGATGAAGTTTTGACCATGAACCAGCCTTGTAAACCTTGCACAAAAATTGCCAGATTCTGACTTGGGAAGACCGGCGACGTTCGATGAGTTTCCGGCAACTAATCAATCAAATCTTTGGTGAGACCCCTAAACCCTTAGATAGACACGTTAAGAGGTAGGATGAGGGTTAAATGATGAATTTGGAGGAGATTTAGGCATGGACACATTCAGTTTGCACAAAATCAAACCGGGCTGTGTTCGGTTCCATGTAAACCAAATCTGTGAAGGGGCTGGTAATGGATGATTTGAGTCACAAATTAGTGATTAAGGCATGTTAAGATATGAGGATTATGCCATGGAGGGTTGTGATTCATGGGTGGTTGATTTGGACATGAAAATTGACAGATTGGTTAGATTTTATTAGGTTGGGCGATGAGTTCGGTCTTGGATCATTGGGGGCCGAAATCTTGAGGGCTCAAGAAGAGAAATTGTGTTGTCAAATTCAAGTTAAGGAAATTCCTAACCTTATGCTAGGAAGATTGGACTCGATTGGGTGAGTCAAGGTTTAATTTAATCGATTTAGGGGGATATTCCAAAGGGGTAGCTTTTAAAATGTCCTAAGTGATTATAGAAAGTCATGTGTGATATTGCTTGTGTTTAAATTATATGCCATGTCGAATGTCATTGATTGTCTTGCATGCCATGAGTCTTGAATCATGCCTGAATTGCACATGACGTCATGTATGGAAACAATTTGAAAATCATGGCATAAGCATGACATGGCGAGGCCCTGAGGCGTGTGAGACGCGGGGCGGGAGATGGATAACCTGATGCGACGAGATTGCAGGGTGGAATTGATATTATGTGGCGCTCTGATACGATGAAATAGCGGGGTCGAGATGGGCACGGTTTTGATGCGAATTACTCGCGGGATGGAGAGGCCTTGAGGCGTATGAGACGCGGGGCAGGAGATGTATAACCTGATGCGACGAGATTGCAGGATGGAATTGATATTATGTGGCGCTCTGATACGATGAAATCGCGGGGTCGAGATGGGCACGGTTTTGATGCGAATTACTCGCTGGATGGAGAGGCCTTGAGGCGAATGAGACGCGGGGCAGGAGATGTATAACCTGATGCGACGAGATCGCGGAGTGGAGTTGATGTTGTGTGGCACCCTGATGCGACGAGATCGCGGGGTTGAGATAACCACGGTCTTGATTATTCGCGGGATGGAGTTATGAGATGGTGATATTGGCCTGAAGATTCATCAGAACCTGATGCGTTTACGTAGGTTGCCGATGACGGTCTGATGCGTTTGCGGAGACCGAGCCTGATGCGATTTAATCGCGAGCTAGAGATTGATGCAGGCAAAAATTAATGGTTGAGGTGAAGTGGCGGGACGGGATGTGCATAATCATTTGAGGGTGACATGGTGTCATAGTTGCATGCCCATTATCTGTGTGTCACTACCTTTATTTGTATGTGCATGTCTGATTATGAGCTTGAATTTCGGGATAGATGACTGCTTGAGTGGACGATCGGCTTAACCTAAGGTTAGGACCCACCTTCCTGAAATTTTATCTCACCCTAGTAGGGGCTTAATTTTTTTCAGGTTCCAAGCGAAGAAAGTGTGAAGTTGCCAAGGATTGACATTTGAAGGGATAGCTGATCGACTGTATTTAAGAGAGTTACCAGTTATGGATTTACATTTTCAGATATTAGGGATGTTCCTTCTGATTGGTGGATTTGGAATTGAACTGTCATGAATTGGTTAATGAGATTTTGATGTATCTGTCCTAAGTCATCGGTTGATGTGTAATGGGATTAGAGTTGGCATCGCTTTCACATGCGTGATCCTTTCAGTGCTTAGAATATTGGCCGTTGGATCCTGAAGTTTTTAAAAAAGTAAGGCTTGGGGGGATGTACGTGCGCTCGCCGGGTTTGGGGCGTGACAATCCCGTTTGATTTGGTATCAGAGCAAGGTCAGCTCGATCCAATGTGATTGAGGTTTGGAGTGATAAGGAGTGATGACTTGGGGACAATTGGATATTGAGGCCTATAGAACCAAGAAAAATCATTGAATCTTGAGGATGGTAGGCTTGAACTTGTGTACACTTTAATGGTCCTAGAGTTGACTTTAATGGATGATCTCGAGTTATGTGTTGATTAAAGTTTAAGTGAAAGCAAGCTGGGATTGGAGAGTCATAAACATGGATTTTGAAGAGTACGAATTATAAAGAGATGACTGATATTAGTAGATTCAAACTTGAACTACGTGATATTTTGATGGTTTAGCTATCAATTACTATTGGCAGCCTTGGGTGATATGAGTTGAGATGAATACGAGGAGTATCTGAATCGAAGATCAGTTGTGATCGGATGCATAGGGATATGATTTGAATGTTAACTGGACTTGAGATATATAACGGAATATAGGCAATTAATCTGTGAGATATGATGGCCATTGGTGGAATTAGAACTCTTGAATGGATAGGAATTGATCTGAAGGCGGTTTTGATAGTACAAGTGATGAGGACGGTCATGCTGTGCTTATGTTTATGGCTTTGAAACAAAAATTGATGATGGTGCATGCAATGGCTTGTCGCCGTTGGACTTAATAAACCGTCGCTTGATATGGGACGAGTTGATGGGATACCTATAAACTGTAATGAAACATGTAATGAGACATGTGGAACAGGGCTTTCTCCGTAGATGTATGACTTGGGGTAACTTGCAACGGCCAAGTTTGATGAGGGTGGGGAGTGATCGCCGAGACAGAGAGGTCCGGACAAGGAGCGACTCCTAGCAGGCTTCTAAGCTGGCAAGAGGTAGGAATGACCCAAGTCATAACTTGAAAGGGGAAGTCTAGGTATCGGGTTGAGTCCAATTGTGGATGAGAGATGTATGGCAAGGGATTGATCCTTATTAAGAATGATTGAAAGTGACATGACATGTGTAAGGGCACCTATAAGTGGCGTGGTTAAAAGTTTCGCACTTGACAGTGGATGCCCTTTGAAAAGGAAAAGTGATGGTTGTGATGGTCCTGTTAAGCATGTTTGATGATTAACCTCATGTGATTGGCTTGACCAAGGTACAACTGAGAGATTATACAACGTAGGGGGTTTATACCCGTTGAACTGAGGCATGCTGAGAATGAGATAGTCTGTTGTGATTATGCTAGAGTGGCGGGTGCCTTTAGGCCTAGAGTATGAGCTATTGACTCAACGAGTTGCTGCCTTGAGTACTTATTTGATAGTCGCCCAGTTGTGGCTAGCCTTGTAGTGACCGTTAATTGAGAAGTTGCCTCGTTGAGGTTGGCTTGAGGAATGGTTGCTGACCAAGGATGATTTGGGATCCTCGAATAATTGACGATTAATTGATAATTGCCCAAGAACCATTAGAGGGTTGGTTGATGGCGAAAGATATTGAGGTGAGCAGCCTGAGACTGATGGATTTAAGTAGATGACTTAAATATATGATTCCTAAGGGGAAATCATAGTGGTCCAAGAGACATGAGAAACTAATAAGGTTGAACGACCCAGGGTATGGTTGTAGAAGAGCATTGGGTTTGAGTATAGGTGGTATGGAAAATCCGAGAACTGATATGGATTATGAGAATTAAGTAAAGATGGACGATTGGAGTATGAGTACCAAAAGAGGATATGGCTCGATTTGTTAATTGTACAAGACCCAAGAGTTGAATGGGTCGTGAGAACTTTAAATGGAAATGAGGGATTTATTGGTTAAGCAAGCTCGAGGAGGAGCTGCCAAGATTCTCTAAGTCACTGTGGTGATAAACGTTAGTACTGACGAGTTAAGTGATAGAAGTTACGAGAAAGGTGACTCTGAGTTATCTCATTCTCAAGAAAAGTGAATGTGTGGGAAGATCCTTGAGAGCTTTGGAAAACTTGTGAAGCTGTGAATAAGAATGAGATTGAATGAGTCTGATGGAAGGATGGAAGTTGAAATTGCCTCCTCTGGATTAAGGATCTTGATAAGAAAACCTTGGAGGTTTTGAGTACACTGAAGAAAGAAAGTGACCATGACAATTACTAGCCCTAAGAGACTATCGATGATGAGTAAAAGGTCACAAGAGGAAGGATTTCCTCGAAGGCATGAGATCTGCCTAGACTACCTCTGCTGAGTTGTTCAATAGAAAATATCATCCTGGAATTGCTTGAGAGCGAAAGTTGTTGGATCCTAATAACCTTGTAAGGACTTGAGGAAGGTCGATTAATTTGAGACAGAGTTCTCAAGGTTCCCTAAGTGTATTAAAGGTGGTCGAGGACCCTTGAATAAGACAAGTAAATCCCTAAATAGATTGAAACATGAAAGCTTTGTGGCTAGTGGCTATTCCTGACTCTGAGGAATGTTAATGAGATCCAGTAAGAAAAGTGAATGATCGGAAGGCATGTGAATAAAAGAAACTCATGCTCATGGATTACGAGCAAAGAGATGTTTATTATGGATATGGAGCGTGCCTACAAGAAATGGCCGATTAAGGTTGAAAATGGGTAGTTCGTCTTTTCTGTTATGGAAAGGGTTGAGGGAGAATCGGCATGCTAGTTTGCTTGGAATTAATAATTTCCTGGGATCGGTTGATTGAATTAGAACCATGAGAAAGGAAATCATGAATTGTTGTTCCCTAAAGAATAGGGCGTTGTTCTTAAGGGGCGATTGGACCATGGAATGGTCGTTGACGAAAAGAAAAGTGAACGGACTTGATAGTCCTGACGGGTTGTGATTCTAGTAAATAATTTAGTGAATGAAAAGAGCGCCTAGAGAATACTTGCAAAGTGATTTGAGGTGATCGAATTGAGCATTCGACAAGTGAACTGGTGGAGACCCAAGGACAAACAGATATTGTCACTTGAGGTGACTGAGTTATGGGAAAGAGAATGTGAAAGCATGGTGGCATTTGGATCCTAGAGTAAAGGTATCGCCGTCGACGCAGACTCTAAGGTTGCCGTCCTTTGGAATGGGAATGACAAGGTGAATTTGAAGTAAGAAAATGCCACAGAGTTGTGTGGTTTCTTCCTTAGGATAAGAGACCCTATTGTAAAAAGAAGAAAAACTCTAAATTGTCTTAGTATTATGATTGAGTGTCTGTACCGGAAAAGGGGATGCAGAACTTGAATGACTCCTAGAAGTGAGACCCGAGAGACAGTCTTGTAGACAATGTTGAATTCCAAGATGATGTCGACGTTCAATAAAACGAACGGAATTGGGATAAGGTCGCCTTAGTGAGCATGGAACTCGGAGGCCAAAGCACTAATGCTTCTCCAGAGAAGAGTGACACAAATAAATAAAATGTCGTGCGGTCCTAGAGGAGATCCGTGACGACAGAGAGCCAAGGTCTGAGCTCTCAAGCTAGAAGTGCGAGAAATAGTTTGGAAGATTCGACAACTGGCGGAAGGAAGTTGATAATCGCCAAACTAAGTGCCCAAGGAATGATTGAGTTGGTCGTTACCGTCTTAAGAGGCGATGGTTGAACTCATGTAAGGAGCCATGAGAAACATGAACGGTTTTTGGATAAGTGTCATATGGGCTCTAAGGACATGTATATTGCATGCTAAATGTGAAGAACGCAAGTTGTGGACCTGATGAAGTAAGGTTCATGCATCGGAATAAGTGATAAATCCTTTGAGGATTGGAATAAGTGATGAATTGACTAGGGTCGATGTGAGTTGCGGAAAGCGCAAGCTTCTTGGGATTGATGAGTGGCAATAGACGGACCGTTGAAAGATTCCCTACAAGTGCTATTCCATTAGTGAAATGGATTAAGGACGAGTCGTGACACGAATGGGTGAATGAACGTGAAAAGAGTTTTCGAGGACTCGAGTTAAGCTGATGACTACGCCATTTATGACGATTCCGGTTAGAAATTGAAAAGCTTATGAAGGTCGTAGTGACACGACGTAGAATGAAACTTAAGGCATAACAAAGCGATTTGAAATGGATACTGCTTGTACGTCGTGACAATAATACCATATGAATTGGCATGTTTACAGTATGATTGGAGTTAGTTTGCGAATATTTTCACAATAAGATTTGGAAGAATCTTACTTAGGTGGAAGAAGATTTCAAGTTTATATCTACCCCAAAAGATATCAAACAGTAGTTTTCTGAAAGAAATTGAACGAGGGGCAACCCCGAAGGATGAAATTACTTGTGGATATAGGAGCGTTACTTGTGCAAGGAAGGATCTTGAAGTTATGTGAACTATAATAGATTGAAATCATGGACCGTCTAAATGGAATTGAAGGCGAGGCATGTAGAACGAAGAGATCACCCAAGTGTTGTTATAGCGACATTTGTATCGCTAAGGAAGGGTGAATTGTTTAACGGATGCTTAAAATATAGAGTTGAGCATGGTATAATTGGCGATGGAGGGACGGATCTTCCCTCAAGAAATAAGAGATTCAACTCCTAAAATTGAAAGTTTGCTAATGGGCTAACGTGATGGCTACTGGGAACACCTAGCCTGAAGACCAGAAGGAAATTGAGGTGTACCATGATTAAACACCAATATTAGAGGGATTATAGGAATGGATGGAACCGTTGAGGCCTATGGGCGGAAGTACGATCCAAAGAAGGAATTATGGTGACCTCTGGGGTGGCACAAAGATGTGCCAAGATGCACATATATATCGGTGATAAGGTTAAAAGTCGAAGTTTGTCTATCTTGTAATTGAGCACTAGATGTGTCGATAGAAGGGAAAGACATGACGACGAAAGTTGAAGGACCATTTTGATTCAAGAGAATTTTCGGATGGAGTCGAGAATGGATTGCTACGGAAGTAACCATGTAAATGTTTGAGGAGTTAAGAGAGCCATAACTCGATTTGATTAATGGAGGGCAAATTGATAAAGCCCTTGAACCTCTGTTAACGTGAAAGGAAGCTTGAAAGGAGTAATACGCCGAAGGGCATGAACATTAAGAGTGCATTCTGGCGAGGGCTTGGTAATAATGGTTATAGACAAATGAAAGAGATAAGGTGAACGCTCGAGGATGAGCTGCTGGCAAATGATATGAATACTAAAAAAGAATAGAGGGAAGCAAATTAGATTGAGGGCTGAAGGAGACAAGTCCTAGGGAAGCATGACTTTGGGTTGGAAGAGACGAGCGAGATCGCCAAGCCATGGAAAGGATTATCTGGAAGAGTAAGGATGTGACGAGGCGCCAATACCCCAAAGGATTAGATGGGTAGAAGGTTGTGAATTTCGAGGACGAAATTTCTTTAAGGGGGAAGAGTTGTGATATTCTAATTTCCAATCAATTTCAGGCTCATTAATGAGAAGTGTATATCTAGAGATGTATTTCAGTCATATTTCGCTCGAATCTGATCAATTCGAGTAGAATAATCAAAAGGGAAAGGTTAATGCGAGACGAGGTACGTGGACCTAGGGAACTCGGATAGGAAACGACGCTTTGGCTATAAGGATTGTCGAGGGAACTAGCGATAGATCCTCACAATTACATGACAACCAAAGCCGCCACGAATTGACGAGGCCTAAAAGTGATGTGAATCACGAGGTTGATACGCGTAATGTCTGCAAAAGCCGCCTATCGATTCGGGATAGGCTGGAACCACATCTAGCAGAGAAAACCATCAGAAATGAGTCTTGAAAATTGAAAATGGAGAATCAAGAATTCCAACATTACAATTGGATTGGCCGTCGTCCTATCGAAGAATTCTGGGACGAGAAAAACGACGTTCTGAACGTCGGGGGTAAAATGACTATTTTGCCCCTCAAGCTTAGAACTTTGCCCTTGCATTTGGAGAAGGCCATTTTGGTCATTTAATCCTCCCCTATCTGCCGAAAAAGAAGGATGGTTGATGGCCATTGGATCACATTGGAAAAGCAAGAGGACAAGTGTCACAAGATCAACCATTGAGTGGTCATGTCTAACTTTATGCCACCTACCATTCTTTCCCTTTGACCCAAGGTTGAATATAAGCCTTCTCTCTCTCTCCTCACCTCATTTTGGCCGACCATACCCCTTAGAATCTCCGAAAAGCCCTCTTCTTCCTCCCTTCCTCACTATGCGCCGGTGACAGATTCTGGACGCCTCATTCGATGCCATTGACGACCACCTCTGGCCACCACCTGGACCCCGATCGACCACACCAACCTAGATCTATGTCTTGCCAACTTCCTCGAAGTGGAAGCGAGGCATTTGGACCACTGAGGAGCTCCGGCCAATAGTTTTTCCGGAAGTCGACGGAAACTGACCTCACCTGAGGTAGGTCCGATTTCCGACCCTTTTGAAGGCTGAAATCTTGGATTTTTAGAGTCAAATTTTTTAGCGATCTAGTAGATATGTGTAGGAATCTGTGATAAAAATTGGGGCTCAATTTGATGAAGTTTTGACCATGAACCGGCCTTGTAAACCTTGCACAGAAACTGCCGGATTCTGACTTGGGATGAACCGGCGATGTTCGACGAGTTTCCGACGACCAATCGATCAAATCTTCGGTGAGACCCCTAAACCGTTAGATAGACATGTTAAGAGGTAGGATGAGGGTTAAATGATGAATTTAGAGGAGATTTAGGCATGGACATATTCGGTTTACACAGAACCGAATTTAGCCCTGTTCGGTTTTGTGCAAACTGAATCTGTGAGGGGGCTGGTAATGGATGATTTGAGTCACAAATTGGTGATTAAGACATGTTAAGATGATGAGGATTATGTCATGGAGGGTTGTGATTCATGAATGGTTGATTTGGACATGAAAATTGATGGATTGGTTGGATTTTATTAGGTTGCGCGATGAGTTCGGTCTTGGATCATTGGGGGCTGAAATCTTAAGGGCTCAAGAAGAGAAATTGTGTTGTCAAATTCAAGGTAAGGGAATTCCTAACCTTATGCTAGGAAGATTGGACTCGATTGGGTGGGTCAAGGTTTAATTTGATCGATTTAGGGGAATATTCCAAAGGGGTAGCTTTTAAAATGCCCTAAGTGGTTATAGAAAGTCATGTGTGATATTGCTTGTGTTTAAATCATATGCCATGTCGAATGTCATTGATTGTTTTTCGTGCTATGAGTCTTTAATCGTTCCTGAATTGCACATGATGTCATGTATGGAAATAATTTGAAAATCATGGCATGAGCATGACATGGCGAGGCCCTGAGGCATGTGAGACGTGGGGTGGAAGTTGGATACCCTGATACGACGAGATCGCGGGGTGGAATTGATATTATGTGGCGCCCCGATGCAATGAAATCGCGGGGTCGAGATGGCCACGGTCCTGATGCGAATTACTCGCGGGATGGAGGGGTCTTGAGGTGTATGAGACGCGGGGCAGAAGATGTATACCCTGATACGACGAGATCGCATGATTGAGATCGCCACGGTCCTGATGCGAACTATTCACGGGATGGAGTTATGAAATGATGATATTGGCTTGGAGATTTATCGGAACCTGATGCGTTTACGCGGGTTACCAATGATGGTCTGATGCGTTTACGCGGACGGAGCCTGATGCGATTTAATCGCGGGCTAGAGATTGAGCAGGCGGAGATTAGTGGTTGTGGTGAAATGGCGGGATGAGGTGTGCATAATCATTTGAGGGTGACATGGTGTCATAGTTGCATGCCCATCATCTGTGTGTCACTACCTTTATTTGTATGCGCCTGTCTGATTATGAGCTTGAATGTCGGTATAAATGATTGCTTGAGTGGACGGTCGGCCTAACCTAGGGTTAGGACCCACCTTACTGAGATTTTATATCTCACTCCAGTGGGGGCTTAATTTTTTTTTTTCAGGTTCCTAGCGAAGGAAGTAGGAACTTGCCAAGGATTGGCATTTGAAGGGATAGCTAATCGACTTTATTTAAGAGAGTTACCAGTTATGGATTTACATTTTGAGATATTAGGGATGTTCCTTCTGATTGGTGGATTTGAAATTGAACTGTCATGAATTGGTTAATGAGATTTTGATGTATCTGTCCTAAGTCATCGGTTGTTGATATGTAATGGGATTGGAGTTGGCATCGCTTACGCATGCGTGATCCTTTTAGTGCTTAGAATATTGGCTGTTGTATCTTGGAGTTTTCAGAAAAGTATGGCTTGGTGGGATGTACGTATGCTTGCCGGGTTCGGGGCGTGACATGTTACCTAGAGATTATTATCCGAGTCTATCATGAGACAAATGTTTGCGTACTCCTCATCACTTTCACATTCAGTGTCGCTCCAAGTCTCTGCTTTCAAAGCTCTCTTGGATTTTTCATCCTTGTCTTTCTTCTTTAATAAAGGGCAATTTGGCTTAATGTGGCCTCTCTTTTTGCTTTCATAGCAAATGAATTCTTGGCTTCCATTTTTGGCCTAAGATGATCTTTTCTGATCGTATCGTCTGAAATTCTTTTTGTCTTTGAAATTTTTGTCTTTCTTTGCTATTCTTTTGAAACTTCTGACTATGAGTACTAATTCCTCATCGTCTTCATTCTCAGAATCTGAAATGTCAGAATCAACATTAGATTTCAAAGTAATGAATTTTTTTTTTTACCTTTTGACATGGTTTCCTAATTGATCTTTTCTTCCTCATAGGATTGAAGAGTTCCAACGAACTCGTCCATGGACAAATGTGATATCCTTTGAGACTTTCGAATGGATGTTTTGATGTTGTCCCATTACTTTGTGAGAGCTCTTAGCAGCTTGATGACTCTCATTGGTCTAGAAACTGGTTGCACATAGTATGTGAGATCATTCATTATTTTAGTGAATCTGTCAAACAAGCATACAAAAAATTTCACCGTTGATTATGTCTATTTTGAGCTGTCATATACTCCCTACGAATGTATGACAACGAGCTCTCAGTGTGTGCTGGTCGCATGAGTTATTTGTCAATATGAACTTTCCAAATATAAAAAGAGTTAGACTTGGTCCTCTATGGACGAGTGGGAGCTGTTGGTCTTCTATGTGCATGTGGGAGATGTTGGTGCGTGGGACTTATGGTGTGTGCCCATGCGATCAATTACACCAGTCCACTTGAGATAACTCTCGCCCATCAGTTTTTCAAACGTGAAAGATCATGTATCTTCAATAGACGTAAAAACTGCTACTCTCCTCGCTGTTCATTCTGACATATTAAAACAAAGGAAGAACGAAGAACGACGTACACGCTCTCTTTGAGATTCACTGTTGATCGATGTTCAACACGAAGGAACTCTCGAGATCGAAAAGAGGCATTTAGTCTGTGATAATTACAATATGTCCTTGTGATATATCCGTTTTGATCAGTTATTCAAGGGATTACTTGGTCATGTTTTTGAGACTTATGTTTTAGTATAAATGGGTTTAGTATCTGACACAAATTGCCATCGTCAGTCAACATGTGTCCATTTTGGTGCTCATTGACAAATTCGCGTGTGAACGACAATGCTCATGCGCATGACATTTGACTGTTCCTCGTTTAATGTCACTCACGTGGCTTTGGGTATATCGATGACTAGTTTGAGTCTTTTTTTTGTTTGTTTGTGTGTCAACACCTTGTGTGGCAACATTCTTGTCGATGTTCTTAGCTAGGCCACTCTCTTCAGACAAATTCTATAAGATTCCTTCCACATTACCGAGGCATAGAAGTTTCTAACTCCGGCCAATACCTCCACATAGTGTGCATCTATAGTGAAAAGGGAAGCCTTATCACCTACGCATATGAAGACATATTCTACAAGAGAGAGAATCGCTGGCAAAAGTTGCATAGCTTCAACTAGAGACGACAACATCGATGCGATACATCGCATACAAATTTTCATCCAATGAAATATTTTAAATAATTGTCGAGAACTACTTAAGCCAGAGAACTTGGTTTCCCATGAACCTGATTCATGCCGACCTGTAAGTGACAGACAACAACCATGACAATCAAGGTCTATGGAATTGTGACGGCGACTTGTGCGCGTGTTCTGCTTTGTTTGCATGAGAAAGGTCTTCAATACGAGCTTGTGCCTCTCGACTTAGCCGCTGCTGCACACAAAAGACAACCCTATCTTTCTTTAAACGTGAGCTTCATGCAAATTTCTTCTAAGGGAAAGAATTTCTAGGACGTCTATTGATCTGAACAATTGGGTTTTATAATAATGTTGATGATTATGGTAAGAATACCAGCAATAATAAATCAGATGGAGGATTATAGGTTATGATGATACATGTTCTTCAATCCAAAGAAAGATGTAGTTCAGACCAAGAAACATCTACGCTTCTGATTATGCACGAAAGCTTGGAGATATTTTCATAATGCGACTTATTTTCTTTCTCTCGACAGCCATTTGGAAAGATACCTGCATTCGAAGATGGGAATGTTACTCTATTTGGTAAGTTATAATCAGCTACCTGTTCATCATAAACACAGAGTGATTAAGATTGTCATTAATTCTCATACGTATCTTTATGTATAAACAGAATCAAGAGCGATCAACCGCTACTTAGCACGAAAACACCAAGACAAAGGTACTGACCTCACGAGGCACGACTTCACAGAATCGACGATCGTTGAGACTTGGATGGAAGTGGAAGCTCACCAGTTTGATCCTCTAGTTCGAGCCATCGTTGGCCAATTTATCTTCAACCCGATTCACGGGATAGCTCCTGACTTGAAAATAATTCAATCCGAGATCGAGAAGCTGCAGGATGTCCTTGATGTTTACGAAGAGAGGCTGTTGAAGAGCAGGTACCTCGCCGGTGATACCTACACGATGGCAGATCTGAACCACATTCCGTATTTGGTGTACTTCATGAGAACTCCTAGAGCCAATGTGATCAACTCTCGTCCGCATGTGAACGCTTGGTGGGAAGACATCTCTTCACGGCCGGCTACTGTGAAAGTCGCTCAGGAGATGAATCTGTTGCTAAGAAAGGTTCATGCAGATAAAGGTGTCCTTGTAATTTGATGTGTGCTCTTATTAGTGTCATTAATAAATTGCTCTTAACCAAAACAGCACCCGGGACAATGATCCCTAATCATTAAACACGCTATGAGTTTTTTTTTTTTTTTTAATTTTACTGCCCTTTTCTTAATCAAGGGTTAAGGCCATTGCATTTGTCGAATGAGACCAACATGACCACATTCCTATTTAGACATTCAAAATAATTTTTGTATGGTCCAAGGACATTCAAAAATTATTTAATAAGTACTTTTTATAATTAAACATTGCATATACAGAATATTTACCTACGACATAACTATTAGATCTAGTCGATCATACTACTACACGTACGAAGAGTACAATGTAATTGTCTATCTACATCTATTGATATTTAAAAATGTTTTCTTGTGAACTTTCGCTTTGGCAAGATTATAGATTTTTGTTTGAAAAAAATAAAGGGAAAAATTTCAGATAAGAACTTGAAGTGCCTTCATTTTCACAAATAAGTACCTGAAATGGACTTTGTTTCAAATACGAGCCTGACTGAAAAATATTTTTGTCTGATACTTTTTTATTTTTTTTTTCTTTTTCTATTTTCCTTTTATTCTTGCTCTCTTTCCTTCCCATCCCCTCACCCCTAAAAAAACGAAACAAAAAACAACAAAACGGGCCTTCGGGGTCGTTCTATTAGGTACAACAGTTGCAATAAACGTGAGAAATGCAATTGAATGGCTCAAGTCTTCTCTCACCAAATTATTACAGCAGTATCAGTTCTTCATGGGATACAATATCTTGGAAGCCATGCTAAATGTTAGAAAGCCGGCTCCATATGTTGCAAAATATGGTCGGACTGGATGAACAAAGGAATCAGACTTTGAGGCGTCATAACACTCTCTTTAAGGAATTATTTGCCCCACAACATTGCTAATGGTTACTGGAAAAGATCCTCTAGGATACAACAGAGTCTCAAGCGAGATTATTAGATATCAATTCTAATAATTTTTCAAGAACTCTTTGGGAAACAATCAGAAAGAGGAAGGCTGTATCTCTCGAGTTTTTTCTTGAACGAAAATTGAAAATGAGGAAGTAAGTTAAAATGAAAAGAACGCTAGAATATATAATAAGAAATGAACATAACTTTTCGCGTCCGAAAATTTGTTAATTCTTATGCAACTTTTTACATTCAAAATAATTTATTTAAACAAACCTTTTCAGAATTTTCGAAGACAAACTTCTACACGAAAAATGGCAACCCTTCGTGCCAAATAACGGATAGTTCAAACATACCTCTTCATGTTAGAAATTATACATCCAATTACGCTTTTTCACAAACACAATCACTCAAAAGTTTACAAGAGTGTCAGTTTGGTAATTATGTCCGAACAGACATAAATATTTCAAAAGATGTAATAAATACTCATACCCATGAACAGTTGCACTGTTCCAATGAGTTACGAAATTTGTTTAAAATTATTTTATAATAAAAATAAAATAAAATAATTATTGAATAGAGCCAATTCTGCATCGCGACCGTACAAAGTGCAAAGTGCGTCAAAATCGCGCAATCGCACGCACACACGTATACGGGTATAGTGGGGTGTAGCCTACTTGCCTATTTCTTTCTTTGAAAGATAATATTAGGCTTCTAACTAATAAAGTGAATTGCTCTTTACCTTTTATTCTATGGGGATGTAAAAAAAAGGAAATATTTTGTTTGTTTTAGAAACAAACTTCAACAATCCTCCACTTTATTTATAAAACAAAATAACAAAATAAATTCCTTAAAAAATACAGCCAACATTTCCATGAGATTAATATACCTACATAAAGGTCTGTTTCGAGTTAAACCTTTATTTAGTGCAATTATCTCAAAACTCTATCAGAGTTACAAGTAGCTTGGCTTTAAACTTGTTACTCTTAAAAATAACTTGTTACTCTTAAAAATAAAATCGGACATATCGCACATACACTAACCTCTTGTTTCAGCGAGAATTTCATAATTTGCCTGACTCTAGACTGGAGCAATACCAGTTACTTGTAGTGCAGAGAAAAAGTGTAAATCTTAGTCGCCCTCGTGGGCGCCATTGCGGGGGTCTCCCCCGCATAGGTGGGCAAGAGCCGCTCTCGTGACCGGCCCCGGCATTAACCCAGCCAGAAGTTTTGGTTTTGCGGTCATTTTCAATGAGAAGAAGGCCCAGGATGACCAGGTAATTCAAAATCGTCAACACCCACCACCATAAATTTTCTTCTTGATCATTAAATTTTGTTAATCATGTCAATCTGTTTGGTTTTCTCAGTGGATCTTCTGGGTTGAACCTTTCATTGGGGCTGCAATGCCTGCATTCCATCAGTTCGTCTCCAGAAAGGGATGAAGACGGAAAATAAAAAAAGATAATAACAGTCAAGGGGATATAATTTGTATCAGGTGCCATCAAAGTACTTTAAGTTAATTTCAAAGAAAATTTGTGTTAAAAAACGAAATTACCCAAGAATTTAAGTAATAGTTCGTTCGTGCGATAAATTGCATTACAATATAATTATAGAATCGACATAATGATCTAAACATAGCCCGAAATATATTTAAATTCTCGTAATGACTCAGATTTTTACAACTTATAATTACAGACTGAATGCCATTTTTTTATATCGAAACTGAATACCAATTAAGGAGCAAGGGTTAAAAATCTCAACTTTTAATTATTTTCCGAGGGAAATTACGCAAAACCTCCCCAAACTTTTCGGACAGTACACGTTTGTCGTCGAAATTTAAGTGTTGCACAATATCCCCTGAACTTTCTCTTTGCTCTAGCGGTCCACCCTTCGTTACTTATATGTTGTCCCATATCTTCATTAATCTAGAAACGTTTTCTTGCATTATATTATTTGGTCTACGTGTCGAAATTGATAACATTTGAGATTATCTTATACACGAAAGAACTTTTTTTTGGCTTTCTCTTCAATTTTATATCCCTTGTTCCTAAGAGATCTTCCACCACTAGCAGATTTTTTTTTTTCAAAAAACTCCATTTATTCTAATGTGGATGGTAAACATGTCACGCCTCGCACCCTCGAGCACGAGCACGCAACTCCCTTCTCGACTACTCTCAAAGCCCAGGACTTACTTATCGAGAGATGCACGATATAATTAAGCATGCGGAAACGTAATAATTATAAACCCCATACAAGTTCAAATGGGAAGCACTGGGATAGCGAAACTCATAAATATAAACATAATATAGCCAATAGTTTTTACAAAAGATGCAGGTAAGCTAATCCTGCATACGAGTTAGGGTGATTGGGACTCAATCAAAAGACAACAAAAATTCTAAGTCCCCAAAAACTTTCATACCAATGAGGGTCATTAGCAAAAGACTACTAAGTAAGTTCAGGAAACCCCTAAGTCGAACCACTAGTCCCATCTATCTCGTCCGCATCCTCGTCTGGCTCATAGTTCGAAAAGGTTTCAGAACGCACATCCATCGAGTCGTCCGCTATAACATCCTCCAGCTCATCCTCAGAAGTAGAGATCTCCATCACCTCGTCAACGTCCTCCGGGGTAGGGGTTTTCTTCGGTATATTCCTCGATCCTGCTACGGACACTTCCACTTCTACTTCATCTCGAGTAGGATGACACCAGCTGGGTACAACTCCTCGAGGGACCTTGGTGGACTTCAAAGGATTTGCCGTGAGCTCATCTATTCTACGGAACCAGGCCTCGAACCTATGTGGTTTCCAGTCCTTACCTCCCTTATCAACCTAAACCTCTGTACATTTCCTAACATAAACAGTACCCCAACAGTTAGGAAACTCGTCAAAATATGTAGTCATCTCCTTAGAATTGCCTAAGCGGGTCGGAAGCATCTTCAGAGTTTAGGGTCTGACAAAGTAAGATCTTACGACGGGGTGAGATTTACATCTCAGTAATCCGAGCCCTAGCTCTAGGTCAAGCTGACAGTACACCCAGACATAAATACAGACAATGAACAAAAACACTCCCAACAACATAATGCAAACATCAATCATAAAATGCCATATGGAAACAAACGGCTGATAATCATACAAGCATATCAACATAACTTATAACTCAAGTCAGGCATGGAAACACAGTCAAGTCATACATTCCATCATCCAGAATTATCTCATAATTCACGCCTGTGTTAAAACGCATCAAGCTTGGTCCTCGTCATAACGCCTCAGACCATTATAAATGTAAACTTGCGTTAAACGTCTTAGGTTTCAAATGCCATTTCAGGCTTATGTCGACATATGTTTGCCTATCCCACGTCTCAACGCCTCAGGATACAAGTCGATACAACCTCGCGTCTCAAAGTATTAGGGTATCAAAGTTCTTAAGCATGCCAAATTCCCCTCCATTTCAAGACTTTATGATCGAGTACAAGCCCATTCAAGGAGCTAAGAGTCTACAGCATGCGAGTCAACAAAATTCCTCACTCACAAAATGGCATTCGATACAAAGCATATGCATTAAATAAACATACTTGCACTCACCAAACCGCAATGATTGACATTGAGCCATCACACAGTAATCTCACGAAAACTCACCCAATTCAAATTCAATTCATCCAGTAGAGGCCTATCCTCCTAACCAAGGTTTAGGGACTCTTTTGCCTTAGGCTTAATTCAACAAAAATCTCCTCCCAAGGCACTCCAAGGATTCGGTCCTAAGAGTCCAAAAATAAGGCAGCCGTGCAACCTAGGGGAATTCATCCAATTCGTCAATTTTCTCGTCCAAATCGTCAAACCATGGAGCATACACATCAATAACATCTTAATTGACATCCTAGTATGTCTCAACGACGAAATTAAAGCATAACGACACCCCAATCAGCCCTCAAGAATTCGGTTTGCACAAACCGAAATAGGGGATTTTGGGTTCTGCCCATGTCTCCTCTAAGCAGCCCTTAATTCGACATTAAACCTTAATTTATCACCTAATCCACTTGCTAACATATAGTTCTATGTCTAATAGAGTCTCATTGAAAATTTTAGGGCGAGTCGATGTCCGGAAGTCTAAGAACAGCCTCAGTTCCTTCGGGTCTACCGGTGGTCAGTCCTGTCCCGAGAAAAACAACACAAAACAGCCATGAACACCCATCCAAACTCCATCAAATTCAACATCTCAGCTCAGTAAATCCTAGTACTACAAGTTAAGAAGTCTCCACTGAAAATTTGAAGAGACTGAGTCCTTAAGAGACCGAACGAAGACTTACTCTCAATTGAGTCCGATTCTGTCCACTTTTGGGAAAATGGTTGGCCAGAGGTCCTCTGGTGTCCAATGGCCGAGCTTCTACTTGAAGGTTGTTGGCAAGAGGCTGAGGTAGAAGTTGGTGACTGGTGTGAGCTGTGGTGGTCGTTGGAGGCGGTGGTTGTGGACAACGAAGGAAGCGACAGCGGTTGGTCGGGCGGTCTCGGTGAAGAAGAAGATGAAGAATGAAGAAGAAGATGGAGAATGGTGGGAGAGAGAGGTTTTGGCTGAGCAAGGGGAAATATGAAGCTATAAACTAATTTTGGGTGGTCAACTATGAATAATGGTAGGTAAAAAGGTTTACCAATCAATGACATACACTATCTAATGACACTTGTCTCTATATCAATGATTGTGATCATCCAATGGCCATTATACACTCCTATTTTCGGCAGCCTTGGGGAATGGTTAATGACCAAAATGTCCCTCTTCATTTATTCAGACAAAGTTAAAACTTGAGGGGGACAATGGTAATTTTGCTCTCGTTGTCCAGATCGTCGTTTTTTCAATTCAATTTTCCTTTGATGAGGCGACGCCCAATTCGATCAAAATGTTGGAATTCTTTATTTTCCATTTTCCAATTTTAAGACTCGTCCCTAGGTCATTTCTCTGTCAAATGTAATTTTCAAGTTATCCCGAACTAACTGGCTTTTGTAGACTTTACGCGTATCAACTCTGTGATTCTCATCACACTTAGGGCTCGTTAGTCCATGGCAACTTTGGTTGTCATGTAATTGCGAGGGTCTATTACTAGCTCCGACGGTCTCGATTGTCATCGTTCGATTTGGGAAATTTTGCAAACTATATATTGGTTAAGCGGTATCACCCGCGCTCCAATCATATAACGCTAGCAATGCATTCTTTAATCGTTCTTAGATCGGCCTTTAATGGTTCTAAATACTCACTCGACAATCCTTATGGTCAAAGTGTCATTTCCTATTTGTCTCGTGTTAGCCTTTCCCTTTTAGTCAATTAACTCGAGATTGATCAGATCCGAACGAGATAAGACTGAAATACATCATTAGATGCATTCTCATTAATAAGTCTCGAAATGACAGAAAAACCAAAATGTCACAACTCTTCCTCCTTACAAAAATTTCGTCCTCGAAATTTACAATAAACCCAGCTATTCAAACAAATGGGGGTACTGACGCTTCATCATTTCTTCGCTTTCCCACGTGGCGCCTTTGGTTCCATGGTGCTCCCAAATTACTTTAACTAATGCGATTGTCTTGTTTCTCAGGATCTGCTCCTTTTGATCTTCAATTCTGATTGGCTTTTCTACGTATTACACCTGTCGTCCACTTCGATAGTCTCATAATCCAACACGTGTGTCGGGTCTGGCTCGTACTTCCTCGGCATTGACACATGGAAGACGTTGTGTACTTGGGATAAACTAGGTAGTAAGGCAAGTCTGCAGGCCAAAGTTTCAATCCGTTCCAAAATCTCAAAAGGACCTACATACCTTGGACTCAGCTTTCCTTTCTTTCCAAGCCGAGATAGTCCTCGCATCGGTGAAACCTTCATAAAAACATGATCACCAACTTGAAACTCCAAAGGCTTCCGTCGTTTGTCAACATAGCTTTTCTAACTCTATGCCATCCTCAGCCTATCTCGTATTATCCTCACAACCTCCACCGATTGCTCTGTCAGCTCTGGGCCTATAATACTTTTCTCTCCAATTTCGTCCAAGCAAATCGAGGTCCTACAAGCTCTTCTATAAAGCGCTTCAAAAGGTGCCATTTGAATACTCTGTTGATAACTGTTATTGTATGCAAATTCTACCAAGTACAACTGGTCCTCCCATCCACCTTTGAAGTCTATTACACATGCTCGTAACATATCTTCAAGCATCTGAATCGTTCTCTCGGATTGCCCGTCCGTTTGTGGGTGATACGCCGTGTTGAGCTGTAGTCAGGTTTCCATGGCATCTTGGAGGCTCTTCCAGAAGTTCGTTGTGAACTTAGGATCTCTATCAAACGTAATCGTTACAGGTACTCCATGCAATCGCACTATATGACGCATATACAGCTCGACATACTTGTCCATCGTGAAATCCATTCGCACCGGGATGAAATGTGCAGACTTGATCAATCTGTCAACGACTACCCAAATCAAATTGTGACCTCTTTGCCTCCTTGGTAATCCCATCATAAAGTCCATCGTCACGTGTTCCCATTTCCATTCGGGAATTTCCAATGGTCGTAACAATCCACCAGGCTTACAATGTTGTGCTTTTACCTGCTGACACATCAAGCACTTTGCCACATATTTAGCCACGTCTACTTTCATCCCGTTCCACCAGTAATGTTGTTGTAGGTTCTGGCACATTTTCGTACTACCTAGATGGATGCTACAACTGCTTTGGTGAGCCTCATATAGGATTTTTTTCCCTAAGCTCTTCGTCCTTGGGCACGCATAGACGCCATCAAAATTTCAAAACTCCATACTCTAACACCTGGA
The DNA here is from genome assembly GCA_028455895.1 of Rhodomyrtus tomentosa. Lineage (NCBI taxonomy): Eukaryota > Viridiplantae > Streptophyta > Magnoliopsida > Myrtales > Myrtaceae > Rhodomyrtus > Rhodomyrtus tomentosa. The sequence continues at coordinate 35,963,747 of JAPCWY010000003.1, read as the reverse complement.
ACTCTTACTTTCTTTTCGTTGTATCCATTTCGAGGATCTTCTGAATTTTTGGGTCCGTAGGCTGCAGAATCTTTGTCTTTTCTTGGATTTTAGGTTATATTTTCGAAGTCGCTATCAAACTGGACGGTTGGCAAACTTCCAACTTGAATTCAGAATCCCTTAATTCTTTGAGTAACGACCATCCTTTAACCAACGGGCAAGCAATGCTCGATTTTCGACTGAGTGTATCCGCGACTCTATTCGCTTTCCTAGAGTGATACAGAATGTCGCAGTCATAATCTTTGAGCAATTCTATCCATTGATGTTGCCTCATATTTAATTCCTTATGGGAAAAGAGATACTTCAGGCTTTAGTGATCCGTGTAAATCTGAAACTTTTCGCCACACAAATAATGCCTCCAGATTTTCATTGCGAAGATAATTACAGCCAATTCCAACTCATGAGTTGGATAGTTCATCTCGTGCGGCCTCAGTTGTCGTGACACATAGGCGACCACCCTTTCATGTTGCATTAGTACACAGCCCAGTCCTTTTTGTGAAGTATCATTGTATATCTCGTAGCCTCCGAGTCCTGATGGGATCGTCAATACTGGTGCGATTGTCAACCGATGCTTAAGCTCTTGGAAACTTCTCTCACACTTATCTGTCCACTCGAATTTCATTTCCTTCTTAGTCAACTTCATCAACGGAATAGCTATGAATGAAAAATTTTCCACGAAGCGTTGGTAATAACCAGCTAATCCTAAGAAACTCCAGACTTCCGTAACCGTAATAGGTCTAGGCTAATTCATAACGGCTTCAACCCTTGTAGGGTTCACTGCATTTCCTTCTCCAGATACCATATGACCAAGAAATGCCACTTTATTCAGCCAAAACTCACATTTGCTAAACTTAGCGTAAAGCGAGTGCTCCCTCAGACTCTGTAAGACAATCCTCAAATTCCTTTCGTTCTTCGTTACTCTTTGTGTAAATCAAAATATCATCAATCAAAACTATAACAAATCTATCCAAGAATTCCTTAAACACTCGATGCATTAAATCAATAAATGCGGCTGGTGCATTTGTCAATCCAAAAGGCATAACGGCGAACTCGTAGTGACCATACCTTCTCCTAAAAGAGGTCTTCGGTATATCCTCTTTCTTAATTCTCAACTGATGATAACCGATTTTCAGGTCTATTTTAGAGAACACAGAAGCTCCTTACAGTTGATCGAACATATCATCAATCCTTGGCAGTGGATATTTATTCTTTACAGTTACTTGATTCAACTGTCTATAATCAATGTATAAACGCAAAGATCCATCATTTTTCCTCACAAACAATACTGGCGCTCCCCACGGTGAAGCACTCGGTCGAATGAATCCCTCATCTAGTAATTCTTGCATTTGCACCTTTAACTCCTTCAACTCCGATAGGGACATTTTGTAAGGTGCCTTCAAGATTGGCCACTGTTCTAGGAGTTAACTTGATCACGAATTCAATTTCTCGCTCCGGTGGCAATCTTGACAATTATTGGGGAAATACATCAGGAAATTCACACACCACCGGTATACTTTCTAATTTAGGCTCCACGACAGTCGTATCCATAACTGCGACTAAGTACGCTTAACATCCTTCAGTCATCAACTTTGTCGCTTCAAGCGATGAGACTAGTGGGATTATGGTTCATCCTCGACTTCCCATAAATTCAAAATTAGGGAGGTCATTCGGATAAAAACGAATTATCCTGCTACCACAATCGATTATTGCCATTTGCGTACCTAACCAATCCATTCCTATGATCACCTCAAAATCGTACATGCGTAACACAGCCAAGTCTATACTTTCTTCGTCACCACCAATGGCTATCTTACAGTCCGTATAGCCTAATGAAACCAACACATTATCCTTTAACAGGGTGGCAACATGCAGTATCACATTCAAAGGTTTCAGCTTCATAATGACCAAATTAGCAAATTAAGCGGACACAAAAGAATGTGAAGCGCCAGGATCAAATAACGCATAAGTGGCTTAGTCACATAAATAAATCATACATGTGACCACGCCAGACGCTTCTTCCGCTTCCCTGCTTGCCACAGCGTAGACCCTTCCTTGAGTTGACGACGATCCTGCCTGTTGTCGTTGTCTTTGAGGTTTGGTCACTGGAGCTTGATTCAGGCAAGTTCTCATTTGATGGCCTATCTGACCACACTTGAAGCACGCTCCAGTCCTAGTCGAGCAGGGTCCGTTACCATGCCTCCTACCACAGAAGTGACAGTTCCAGTTTGCCTGATACATTAGTTTCCCAATATTTTTCCTCACTGGAGGGACGAAGCGTCTATTGACAATCATAGGTTTTTTACCTATCTGGCGATTATCTCGGAATGAGCTGGACCGCGATTTAGATGTGGCCATCCTCTCCTTCATGTCGCTTTCTATCATCTGTCCCCGTTCATAAATTTCCTTACAAGTTCCTAAGTTCAAGGCCACCATTTGACTGCAAAGTTCGAGCCTCAACCCATCTCGAAACCTGCATGCCTTTTCCAGCGGGTTCTCCACTGATCTGGGTACGTACCTTGACAGCATAGCAAACTCGGTTTCATATTGATCTACTGTCAGGTGATTCTGGCGCAGCTGTAGAAATTCCACTTGCTTCCTCTTGCGAGAGGTCTCCGAAAAGTACTTGTCATTAAATGCCGTAATAAAAGCATTCCAAGTCAAGGTCGTTCCCTCCGGAAATACTCCGTTCTTGGTCGCGCTCCACTAGTCGTTAGCGGTACCTTCTAGTTGGTATACCGCCAGTAATACCTTCTCTTCGTCAATGCACCTTAGAACCCCAGAGGCTTTCTCAAGCTTCTATATCCACCTTGGAGCCAGTTTAGGGTCTCCAGTTCTGTCGAATTGGGTTGGCTTTAGTTTAATAAATTGTTCGACCAGTTGGCCTAATTGTCTAGCCTCGACTTCTTCTTCCTAGGCATTGCCTACTTCATTACCCTGGTCATTGTCGCCGTTGTTCCCATTACCTCCGTTGTTGCCATATTTGCGTTAACAACAGCTATAGCAGCCCTCACAGCTTGAGCAATGGCAACATCCCTGTCTTGAGTTTGTCGGTCTATGAGATCACTGATCCTTTCTAGTGCTCTAAGCACTCCATCCATTCTTGGGTCCTCCGCCACGGGCGGTCTTGAGCTAGATGCTCCGCTCCTAAGTCTTCTAAGTCTTCTGGGCGGGTTACTCATTCTTGTATGCCTTTATCTCACCTGGACCACTACAATTCCATCGCGGAATTAGAAACTTACTCTTCTAGTCTAGTTCAGTAATATTAAACTATACCTTAAAAGTAGCAGTCACAACAAGGCAACCTTCTACACAGTCCTTTCTAAGGATACGTTATCTAGAGAGTCACAACTACAACTCAATTCCATCCACTTTAGTGGTTCGTCAAAACCAGCGATAATCGTCAACTCAACAAGTCAAATTCTCGGAATGACTCCCAGTGCTAAGCACAAAGCTTGATCTTCATATATCACCACAGTCATGCCAATACCACATGTCAACCACATGCGCCAATTCATATGTCATGCATTGCGCACCTAACTCTAACGAACCTCCTAAGGTCTCATTACCCAGTCAATCCCAATTTATTCCTTCTTATTACTCCAGTCCTTAATCAACTTGGATTGAGCTAACTTTGCTTTGATACCAAACAAGCAGGGATGTCACACCCCGCGCCCTCGAGCATGAGCACGAGCATGCAACTCCTACTTGACTGCTCTCAAAGCCTATGACTTACTTATCGAGAGATGTACGATGTAATTAAGCATGCGGAAACGTCATAATTATAAACCCCGTACAAGTTCAAATGGGAAGCACTAGGATAGCGAAACTCATAAATATAAACATAACATAGCCAAGAGTTTTTACAAAGGATGCAGGTAAACTAATCCTGCAGATGGGTCGGGGTGATTAAGACTCAACCAAAAGACAACAAAAATTCTAAGTCCCCAAAAACTTTCATACCGACGAAGGTCGGGAAACCCCTAAGTCGAACCACTAGTCCCGTCTGTCTCGTTCACATCCTCGTCTGGCTCATAGTTTGAGAAGGTTTCAGAACGCACATCCATCGAGTTGTCTGCCATAACATCCTCAGCTCATTCTCAGAAGTAGAGATCTCTATCACCTTGTCAATATCCTCCAGGGTAGGGGTTTTCTCCAATATATTCCTCGATCCTGCTACGGACACTTCCACTTCTACTTCATCTCAAGTAGGATGACACCAGCTGGGTACGACTCCTCGAGAGACCTCGGTGGACTTCAAAGGACCTGTCGTGACCTCACCTACTCTACGGAACCAGACCTCGAACCTATGTGGTTTCAAGTCCTTACCTCCCTCATCAACCCAAACCACTATACATTTCCTAACATAAACGGTACCCCGACCGTCAGGAAACTCGTCAAAATAGGCGGTCATCTCCTTAGGATAGCCTAAACGGGTCAGAAACATCTTTAGAGTTTGGGGTCTGAAAAAGTAAGATCCCATGACGGGGTGAGATTTACATCTCAGTAAGCCGAGTCCTAACTCTAGGTTATGATGACAGTACACCCAGAGATAAATACAGACAATGAACAAGAATACTCCCAACAACATAACGCAAACATCAATCATAAAATGCCATATGGAAACAAATGGTTGATAATCATGCATGCATATCAACATAACTTATAACTAAAGTCAGGCATGGAAACACAGTCAATTCATACATTCCATCATCCAGAATTATCTCATAATTCACGCCCGCGTCAAAATGCCTCAGGCTTGGTCCGCGTCATAATGCCTCAGACCATTATAAACGTAAACCCGTGTTAAACGTCTTAGGTTTCAAATGCCATTTCAGGCTTATGTCGACACATGTTTGCCTATCCCACGTCTCAACGCCTCAGGATACAAGTCGATACAACCTCACGTCTCAAAGTATTAGGGTATCAAAGTTCTTAAGCATGCCAAATCCCCCTCCATTTCAAGACTTCATGATCGAGAACAAGCCCATTCAGCACGCTAAGAGTTTATAGCATGCGAGTCAACAAAATTCCTCACTCACAAAATGGCATTCGATACAAGGCATATGCATTAAATAAACATACTTGCACTCACCAAACCGCAATGATTGACATTGAGCCATCACACAGTAATCTCACGAAAACTCACCCAATTTAAATTCAATTCATCCAATAGAGGCCTATCCTCCTAACCAAGGTTTAGAGACTCTTTACCTTAGGCTTAATTCAGCAAAAATCTCCTCCCAATGCACTCCAAGGATTCAGTCCTAGGAGTCCAAAAACAAAGCAGCCACGCAACCTATGGGAATTCATCCAATTCGTCAATTTTCTCGTCCAAATCGTCAAACCATGGAGCATACGCCTCAACAACATCTTAACTAACATCCTAGTATGTCTCAACGATGAAATTAAAGCATGAAGACATCCCAATCAGCCCTCAAGAACTCGGTTTGCACAAATCGAAATAGGAGATTTTTGGTTCTGCCCTTGTCTCCTCTAGACAGCCCTTAATTTGACGTTAAACCTTAATTTATCACCTACTTCACTTGCTAACATATAGTTCTATGTCTAATAGAGTCTCACCACAAAGTTTAGGGTGAGTCGACGTTCGGAAGTTTAAGAACAGCCTCGGTTCCTTCGGGTCTACCGGCAGTCAGTCCTGTCTCCAGAAAAACACCACAAAACATCTATCAAATTCAACATCTCAACTCAGCAAATCCTAGTACTACAAGTTAAGAAGCCTCCACCGAAAATTTGAAGAAACTGAGTCCTTAAGAAGCCGAATGAAGAATTACTCTCAATTGAGTTCGATTTTGTCCACTTTTGGGAAAATGATTGCCAGACCTCCTCTGGTGTCCAATGGCCGAGCTTCCACCTGGAGGTTGTCGGTAAGAGACTTAGGTAGAAGTTGGTTGTCACGCCCCGCACCCCAGGCACTAGCGTGTGACTCACTGTATGCGAACTCTCGAGTCCCAGGAATCACATAGCAAAAGATGCATAATGTAATGAGCGTGTGGAAGCGACATAATAAAAATTCTCCGTACAATGACAAAGGGAATCTAGGTAACGAGAACTTCACATAAATATATACGTATAAGCAACCCATGGGTCCGTACAAGAGTGCAGGTGATCCAATCCTGCAAAGGGCCTGAGCAACGGGACTAAATTAAAAGATAGCTAAAACAAGTCCCCAAAAGAAACAAACCGACGAGGTCATCAAAAATAGCCAAGTAAAAGTAGGAAACCTCTAGGTCGAACCACTAGAATACTCAGTCTCCTCCACGTCCTCAGTAGGCTCGTAGTCCGAGAAAGTCTCGGATCGCACATCCACGGTCTCCTCCAGCGTAGTATCCTCCAGCTCGTCCTCTGAAGTGTCAATCTTGATTACCTTAACCGTCTCCTCCAAAGTAGGGGTATTCTCGGGTATGTTCTTCGAGCTAGCTACAGACTCCTCGAGCCAGCTACAGACTCCAGAGTGGGATGATACCAGCTAGGAATAACCCTGCGAGGTACCTCTATGGCCTTTAGCGGACTTGTGGTAACCTCGCCTACTCTACGAAACCAAGCTTCGAACCTATGCGGTTTCCAATCTTTACCGCCCTCGTCAACCCAAACTACTGTACATTCTCTAACATACACAGCCCCCTACCGTTCGGGAACTCATCAAAATATGTTGCCATCTCTTTGGGGTCCCCTAATCGAGTTGGCAGAATCCTCAAGGCTTAGGGTTTAATAATATGGTCCCACGATAGGGTGAGATGCACATCCCAGTAAGACAGGTCTTAACCCTAGGTCAGGCTGACAATACACCTAGATAAATGCAAAGAATGAACAAGAGTACGCACTCAACAATAAGGCACTCATTAGTCAAATATGCCACAATGATGCAAACGATTATCAATCACACAATAGGGCACTATAACTTATCGATCGAGTCAGGCACATAGTATAAATTCAAGCCACACGTTCCATCATTCCAAACTTCCTTATGAATCATGCCCGCGTTTAAAACGCCTCAGGCTCGATCCGCATAATTACGCCTTAGATCATCCAATTGACAAACCCGCGTAAACTCATCAGGTTTTCAATTTTATTCCAAGCCTGTGTCGACACATAATCATTCTTGTCTTGCGTTTCAACGCATCAGGACACAATTTCTCTCTACCCGCGTCTCAACACATCAGGGTACCAACCGTCACAACCCCGCGTCACAACGCCTCAGGGTATCACAAGTTCTCATGCATGCCGGATATCATTTCAAATCAAACTTTATGATCAAGTACAAGCTCATGCATCGAGCTAGATATCTGGCATGCAAGGTAATCAATTTTATCACTCACAAAAGGTAATCAATTCATGGCATATGTATTAAGCAAGCATTCAAGTAATCATCCATCCACCATGACGAACATTGGACAACCATGTCATAACTCACAAAAACTAACTCAATCTGCACTCAAATCATCCAGTCGAGTCCAATCCTCCTAGCCAAGGTTTAGAAACTTCTTACCTTGTGCTAAAATCAATAAATTTCCCTTTCCAAGCACCTCAAATAATCGGCTCCAAGTGTTCCAAAACAAGGCAACTTTGTACCTAATGGAATTCCATCCGTTTCGTCAATATTTCTTCGTCCAATCATCGAACCATCAAGTGTAAACCATAATAATACATCCATAGACATTTTAGTACACATCAATGAAGAATTTAGAGCTCAATTCTCCCATGAACAACCTCTAAAATTTCGGTATGTATAGAATCGAAACAGGGCATTTTTGGTTCTGTGCATATCTCACTCAATCAGCCCATAATTCAATCTAAATCCTCAATTTATCCATTAATATACTTGCTAACACCTAGTTCTACATGTTGGAAAGCCTCACCAAAAATTTGAAGTGAAGGCGACACCGAATGGTCTACGAACGGCGCCGATTCTTCAAAGTCCTCTACCGGGCAGATTCCGTCCTTCAATCACAACACTCATTTGGGGTCAAAACTCCATCAAATTCAGCCCAATTTTTCACCACAACTCAGTATATGAATGCCCTAGATGTCCACAAAATTTGGCCTGAAGTTTGAGACAAAATGAGATCCTATGGAGCTCAAAAGTTGGCTTACCTCCAGCTACAACGGATTCTGTCGACTTACGGGAAAATGGCCGAACGGGGCTCTTCTAGTGGTCAAATGCCATACTTCAAGTTGGAGTGAGTCGGCAAGAGGATGAAGAAGATGTGGGTGCTTAGCTCGATGGCTAGAAGTCGTCGGAGGTGGGGTTCGAGATCGGCAAAAGGGCGGTCGGGTCTGGTCGGCAGTAACAGTTCACGGCAAGAATAAGAAGAAGAAAAACAAGAAGAAGATGGTAAGAAGGAGATGGTGTTCGGTTGAGGGAGAGAGAGAGAGGTGTATACATAACTTTGAGAGTCAACCAAGGTGGAATGGTAGGTTAAAAGTTAGACATTTAATGCCAAAGCCCCATCCTTTGACACTTGTCTTCATGTCAATCAAGTCTTCATTCAATGGCTGGTATATTATCAAATTTTTGGTAGCCTAGAGGGGGTGTCAATGACCAAAATGTCCTTCTCCATTTATTAAAGCAAGGCCAAGACTTGAGGGGCAAACTGGTAATTTTACCCACGACGTTCGGAACGTCGTTTTTCTGATTCAAATCTTCTTCAATGAGGCGACGTCCAATCCAATTATAATGTTGGAATCCTTGATTCTTCATTTTCTAATTTCGAGACTCGTCCCTGAATCGTTTCTTTGTCAGATGTGATTCCAGCCTATCCCGAACCGACGGGCGGCTTTTGCAGACATTACGCGTATCGACTTTGTGATTCATGTCACACTTAGGGCTCGTCAGTTCATGGCGACTTTGGTTGTCATGTAATTGCGATGGTCTATTATTAGTTCCGACAGTCTCGATCATCATCGTTCGATTTAGGAAAATTTTACAAATTATACATTGGTAAGCTACATCACCCGCGCTTCAATCATATAATGCTAGCAATGAATTCCTTAATCATCCTTAGACCGGCCTTTTATGGCTCTAAATGTTCCCTCAACAATTTTTATGGTGATAGTGTCATTTCCTATTCGAGTTCCCTTGGTCCACGTACCTTGTCTCGCGTTAACATTTCTCTTTTGGTCAGTTAACTCGAGATTGATCAGATCTGAGCGAGATACGATTGAAATACATCGTTAGATATATTCTCATGAATAAGTCTCGAAATGACTGGAAAAATCAGAACGTCACAACTTTTTCCTCCTTATAAAAATTTCATTCTCAAATTTACAATAAACTCAGCTACTCAAACAAATAGGGGTATTGACGCCTCATCGTTTCCTCGTTTTCCCACGTAGCGCCTTCGGTTCCATGGTGCTCCCAAACGACTTTAACCAATGGAATCGTCTTATTCCTTAAAATCTGCTCCTTTCGATCTTCGATCCTGATTGGTTTTTCTACTGAGGATACTCTATCATCCACTTCGATAACCTCGTAATCTAATAAATGCGTCGGGTTCGGCTCGTACTTCCGTAGCATTGACACATGGAAAACGTTGTGTACTTGGAACAAGTTAGACGGTAAGGCAAGCCCGTAGGCTAAGGTCCCAATCCGTTCCAAAATTTCAAATAGACCTACATATCTTAGACTCAGTTTTCCTTTCTTTCCAAATAGAGATAATCCTCTCATCGGCGACACCTTAAGGAAAACATGATCTCCTACTTGAAACTCCAAAGGTTTACATCGTTTATCCGCATAGCTTTTCTGAAGACTATGTGCGGTTTTCAATCTATCTCGAATTATTTTCACAGCCTCTACTGATTACTCTACCAACTCTGGGCCTGTAATGCTTCTTTCTCCAACTTCATCCCAATAAATAGGCGTCCTACAAGCCCTTCCATAGAGTGCCTCAAAAGGTGTCATTCGAATACTTTGCTGATAGTTGTTATTAAATGTAAATTCCACAAAATGCAATTGATCCTCCCATCCACCTTTGAAGTCTATCACACACGCTCGTAACATATCCTCGAGCGTCTAAATCGTCCTCTCCGATTGTCCGTCCGTCTGCGGATGGTATGTCATACTAAATTGTAGTCGAGTTCCCATGGTATCTTGAAAACTCTTCCAAAAGTTTGCTGTGAACTTGGAATCTCTGTCCGATGTAATCGTCACGGGTACTCCATGTAGTCTCACTATCTGCCACATATACAATTCGGCATATCTATCCATTGCGAAGTCCTTTCGTACAGGAATGAAATGCGCAGACTTGGTTAATCTGTCCACGACTACCCAAATAGAATTGTGACCTCTCTGACTCCTTGGTAATCCCATTACGAAATCCATAGTTATGTGCTCCCATTTCCATTCAGGAATCTCCAACGGCTATAACAATCCACCAGGCTTACAGTGTTGCGCCTTCACCTGTTGACACGTCAAGCACATTGCTGCATATTTTGCTACGTCTACGTTCATCCCGTTTCACTAATAATGCTGACGTAAGTTCTGGTACATTTTCGTGCTACCTGGGTGGATACTATAATTATTTCTGTGAGCCTCTGATAAAATCTTTTCTCTGAGCTCTTCGTCCTTTGGTACGCATAGACACTCTCGAAATTTCAAAATTTTGTCTTCTAACACTTGGAACTCTGATTTCCTTTTTGTCGCGTCCATCTCTAGGATTTTCTGAATTTTCGAGCTCGTAGGCTGCAAGGCTTTTATCCTTTCTTGGATTTCAGGTTCTATTCTCAGTGTGGCTACCAAACTAGATAGCTGACAAACTTCCAATTTGAATTCAGAATCCCTTAAATTCTCAAATAACGACCACCCTTTTATCAATAGATAGGAAATACTCGATTTTCAACCGAGTGCATCCGCGACTCTATTCGCTTTCTCGGAGTGATATAATATGTCGCAATCATAATCCTTAAGCAGTTCCATCCATCGACGTTGTCTCATATTCAGTTCCTTTTTGGAAAAGAGATACTTCAGGTTTTGGTGATCTCTGAAACTTCTCACCACACAAATAATGCCTCCAGATCTTTAGAGCAAAGGTGATCGCTGTCAATTCAAAATTATGAGTTGGATAATTCATCTCGTACGGTCTCAGTTGTCGGGACGCATTGGCAACCACTCTTCCATGCTACATTAGCACACAACCTAATCCCTTTAGCGAAGCATCGCTATACATTTCATAGCCTCCAGGTCCTGATGGGATCGTTAATATCGGTGCAGTCGTTATTCAATGCTTAAGCTCTTGAAAGCTCCTTTCGCACTTGTCCGTCCATTCAAACTTCGTTTCTTTCTTAGTCAACCTCGTTAATGGAATGGTTATGGATGAAAACTTCTCCACAAAATGTTTGTAATATCCTACCAATCCTAGGAAACTTCGGACTTCTGTGACCGTAGTATGCCTAGGCCAATTCATGATGGTTTCGATCTTTGTAGGATCCACAACAATACCTTCTCCAGATACCACATGGCCAAGAAATGCTACTTTATTCAGCCAAAACTCACATTTGCTAACTTAGCGTAAAGCGAGTGTTCCCTCAGAGTTTTTAAAACAATCCTCAGGTACTCTTTGTTACCCTTTGAGTAAATTAGAATGTCATCGATAAAGACGATGATGAACCTATCCAAGAATTCCTTGAATACCCAATGCATCAAATCCATGAATGCAGCTGGAGCATTGCTCAATCCAAAAGGTATTGCAGTGAACTCGTAGTGACCATATCTTATCCTAAAAGCGGTCTTAGGTATGTCTTCATTCTTTATTCTCAACTAATGATATCCGGTCCTCAGGTCTATCTTAGAGAATACTGAAGTTCCTTGCAACTGATCAAATAAGTCATCAATCCTCGATAATGGGTATTTATTCTTTATGGTCACTTGATTCAACTATCTATAGTCGATGCATAAACGCAAGGACCCATCATTTTTTCCTCACAAACAACATTGGCGATCCCCATGGTGAGGTACTCGGTCGAATAAATCCTTTATTCAGTAATTCTTGCATTTGCACCTTTAACTCTTTCAATTCTAATAAGGACATTTTATAGGGTGCCTTCGAGATGGGCTCCATTTCGGGAGCTAACTCGATCACAAATTCAATTTCTCACTCTGGTGGCAACTCTGGTAACTCTTGGGGAAAGACATCAGGAAACTCACGCACTACCGAAATATTTTCTAATTTAGGCTCCTCGGTAGTCGTGTCCATAATTGTAACTAAGTAAGCATGATATCCTTCAGTTATTAGTTTTGTCGCTTCAAGAGATGAGACTAAAGGAATCGAGGTTCATCCAAAAAGGAAAAATCTTAGAAAATTCTAAAAAAAATGTTAGAAAATCCTACAAAATCCCAAAAAAATTAGGAAAAACTATAGAAAATTCCTAGACACTCCAAAAATCCCTAAAAATTGAGGAATGACCACAAACAACTGGTCAAATATATTTTTGGGATTTCTTATCCATTCTTCCTAAAATTGACGATTTTGCCCTTTAAGAGTAAATCAACTCTGATTTGTATACCAGATAGGTCGAAAATGCCTAGATTAGGATTAGGGTCAATTAGATAATCAATCTTTCTGCTTGGGTTTTCAAATCTTATCCTTTTCCTGTAATGACGATTATTCCCCTTAAAGGGTATATCGTTTTTCCTATTCAATGAGTCGTGAAAATTGCTTAAAGTTAGGATTTGGGTCTGGTGGATGACCAATCCTTCTATTTGGGATTACCATTTCTGGCCATTTTCTGAAATGACGATTTTACCCCTCAAAGGGTAAATCATTTCCAAAATTCTAGAAAATTTTGAAAATTGTTTAAAAATAGGAAATGGATCAATTTAATGATCAATCCTATTTTGACTCTTTTTTACTCCAAATTTCTTCTGAAGTGGCAATTTTATCCTTCTGGGGCAAATTGTCCCAAATTTCTTCAAAATTACGATTTTGTCCCTCATTAGCAAATCATGTCTAAATCACTCTTGAGTCGTGATTGACACTTCTCTAGGCCAATAGGACCTTACTAGGGATGTCATGCTGTATTTATGTGATTCATCCATATGTCTTGAATCCTTATTTTGTGCATCTTCTTTTATTGATTGTGATTATTAGGGTAGTCACTCCTATTTACATGAACTCCTAGATTTATGGTTCATACCTCACTCATCTGCATGGGCGTCGACTCTGATAGTTGGTGTAACTAAGTCCCCAATTTCATTTCTCTAGTTCTCGCAGAATCGAATAGAAGTTCCCAACTATTCGATAAGGTTTCCAATCGTACCCTCCATAAAATGATTAGTGGCAACTTCTTGACATTTACACGCATCACATATAGTTAGACCACATTGAAGGTCAACTACGTATACTTCTGTTGCGACTTGGGTAACGGGCCTTGGGATAAGCCCGGGTCCGATCAGACTGAACAACCCATTAACCCTCGCCACTCAAGACCGAGCTCAAAAGGGTCACGACATGTTTAAAAATAGCTACTTCCTTTTTTCAATTCGAAAAGTCTTTTAAGAGTAACTTCATATTCTAAACAAAGTTCATCTATATAAGCAGACACCTCGGAAGATACATTTGAATGTGTTACCTCGAGTTCATCATCCGAGTCAGCGATGAGACATATGTTGGCATACTCTCCATCACTCTCACATTCGGTGTCGCTCCAAGTCTCTACTTTTAAGGCTTTCTTGGATCTTTCATCCTTGCCTTTCTTCTTTAATAGAGGACCATTAGGTTTGATGTGACGTCTCTTCTTGCATTCGTAATATATGACTTCTTGGCCTTCACTTTTGGTCTTAGAAAATCGTTTCTGAACATATCGTCTGAGATTTTTTCTGTCTTTGAAGTTCGTGCCTTTCTTAGCCATTCTTCTAAATCTTTTGACCATGAGTGCTAACTCCTCATCATCTTCATCTTCTGAGTTTGAAACATCAAAATCAACATTAGATTTTAAAGCAATAGACTTCTTACCTTTTTTCATGGTTTCTTTGTTGACTCTTTCTTCCTCATAAAATTGAAGAGTTCCAACTAGCTCGTCCATGGATAAAGGAGATATCATCTGAGTCTCTTGAATGGAGGTTTTGACATTGTCTCATTCTTTTGTGAAAGCTCTTAGTAGCTTGTTGACTCTCATCGGTTTAGAAACATGTTGCTCATGGTATGTGAGACTGTTCACTATTTCAATGAATCTGTCAAACATTTGTTTCACAGTTTTTTCGGGCTTCATCTTAAAACTTCATACTGGCTGAGAAGGAAATTTACTTTAGTCTCTTTGACTCGGTCTGTTCCTTCATATGTGATGTAGAGCTTGTCCCAAATCTCTTTTGATGAGGAACAATCTGCAATACATTTATATTCTGTAGGAGATAAATCACTATAGAATGAATAAATAGCCTTTGCATCAAGAGCTTCTCTCTTGGCAATTTCAGTAGTTGACAAAGTGACAGCCAGCGTTGAGTTGTTATCCCCTGTATTTCATCCGATTGTAACACTTTTAGTCGGATTCACTCCTTGTTGTACAACATATCATATTTGGGGATCTTGGCATCTAATATATGCTTTGAATTAATTTTACCAGTTGTTGTACTCTTTTCCTTCAAAATATGGTGGTCTGTTGTTATTTCCGCCTTTAATCCACATGGAAGAGAAATTGCTAGCCATAAATATCGTTAATTCAGAAGTAAAAACACTTCATAAAATATGAGCACCAGGTTCTAATGCCAATTGTTGTGGCTAGCGTTATCACCTAGAGGGAGTGAATAGGTGATTATAGTGCAATTTTAAATTTTATCGCATAATACAAATTGCACAGGCGTTAATACGACGTCTCAGATGATGTACACACAATATATCACTAAGAACGATTCATATGCAGTTCAACTATCACAGTGTAAATGATATGATCAGAGTAAGGATAAAGAGAATGCACAAAGGGTTTATAGTGGTTCAGCTTTGGTTCAGCTTATGTCCATTTCTTCAGCTATCAGCCAATCGGCTGGAGTCCATTAGTAAACTGCTCGAGAGGTTACAGCTTAGTGATCTCCTTGACAAGTAGGATACCTCGCCTAGCGCTCAATACTCTCGTGTATACCTCATCATAATTACAATGGATGAATAAAGAAGTGCGTATGAAATGAAGTACTTTCGATCTAAGAAATATGAACACTTTTCCCTCTTAACGTCGATCTTTTTCCCTTCGACCTTGAGATGTCTTTTATACTTCTTTGCCTCCAATCTAACCGTTGCGAGGCTTCTAGAAGAGGTCTCTCCAAAATTTTTCATTTGGACAATATAATTACCGAAAGAAGATCTTGTACCGTTGGGGATCGACAAAGGAAAGTCTTCCTCATTCGGATCAAATCGCTCATACAATTATGATCCTAGGTTTCCATAAATAATTTCATTCATGTGGAAAGTCATGTGTGTATCCTTGATTTTGCATCCTTGATTGATTTCTATCCCTGAGAATCCTAAAAAATAATCCAGCTCGATTGTATCCGTTGTAATGTATCAATTAAGTACATTTCAAAATTATCTTCAAGTTTTGATTATTGCACGTGAATACTCTGCTCAGAGCTTAAGAGTCATTCCAACATCTGAGTTATCCTCACTCAATGTTTAAGCTCGAACCAGCGTCTGAATCCCTCGTAAATCCCATCTGAGCAAAATCCTTTTTGACAGATTCAATCATGTGCATCCCCTCACCAAAGGATAATTTGCAAAATAAGTATTCCATGACATTATGTCACGTCCCGACTCTCGAGCCCGCGACATCCCTTGCCAAATCGCCACCAGGTCATAATAGATAGCGTCCCAGGTAACTGCTATCGACCTAAGATTATATTGCGCAAGCGGAACGTACCATCTTCCATTCAATAAAACCATATGGGATAGATAGAAAGTAAAGCCAGATTGCAAAACACTAAAGGCTGATGAGAATAGATGATGCATAACCTTACAGAGCCATCAACTGATAAATATAACCCCATGCTTCGGGGCGGCCCTCTAGGACTCACAAAAAGATACATGAGTCAGGTAAGGTTAACTCTCATCTATCCCAAAACAGTATCCCCCACAAAAATATCATCAGTTCCCTGACTACAAAAGGAACCTAACCCTCTACTGGGAAAACTCGACATCCGTGTCATAATAACCAACCGGGGGAGCCGGGTCTTTCGGGTCATTACAAGAACTCTGGCTAGAATGCACAGAGGGGGCTACTGATTGCTCAGGCTCGAGCTCGAGCTCCATACTAGGCGCGGGGTCCACCACTTCCCCATCAGGTGTATCAATATACATCGGATCCCAAGTGGGGATATTAGGGACCCCCTGAAGAGGTGGTCCCTCAAATCCTCGAAGCGGACCGAAGAGATCCATCCCATCACGAAGATACCAGGCCTTAAAGAGGTGTGCCACCAGATGTGGCATCCCTTCATCGACCCATATCGTCGTGATGTAACGCTCCCACATTTGGTCCGTACCTGGTACCGGATGGAGACTGATATCAAGTGATGAGTCAGTGGGGGTGCCGAATCGCACCGGTCTTTCCATTACTTCGGACCAGAAAAATTCGTCCTACGACGGGTGAGAAATGAATATCAGTGAATCAAGCCTAATCTCGGTTAGGACAATGATTCGCCCAGAACATCCTAAGTGCCACAAAAAGATCACAAGATATCAACAGAGATATATATATATATAAATATCAATCACAACAAATCTGTCAAATCTACCACCAACAGAAGCACAACCACTCAGGCATACACAAGTCCATTATTAATCAATGACCCACGCGACTGGCGTGATAAATACATCAATAGTGCGATCCCGCACTCTTCTGGCAAAAACCAGGCTACGTCTACTTTACCTTCTCAGCGACGGCTACTACAAGCAGCGTATCTAGTGCACCCGGCACGGCACTGCAAGTAGGCATTCCTTAAAAAGGAGCTTTGGTCCATCACAATCTGCGACCGGCATCCGATAATCCCTTAAAACTGTACGACTGGCACGGGGCATGGATTATCGTACTTCTGACAAGTCGCGAATTCCATACAATTTGTACGGCATAAGTACCCACGGCACAATGCGAACTTGCCAGGTAACGTCATTGACCCTTTAAATGACCACACAAATTGCACTCGGCAATCAACTCATTGATTATCTTGGATTAACGCCAAAATCCACAAGAAAAATAATCAACTCGGCCCCAAGGCCCACAAGACTCCCAATTGAGCTTTTCAGCCAGGCAAACAAACCAATCAAGCAATTCACTCACTCTCGAGTAATCAACTTAACCCGGCAATTTCAAGCTCAATTCATATTAGAAATCTTAATTCTTAGTCAAATTATAGCAATCAATCGTTCGCTCGTCTCTAACCTGTCACTCACTCGCGAGCAACTCAATCAAACAATTAATTGCTAAATTACCACAATTAGCCACAGACAAATAATCGATCGACCATGTATCCTAACCATGGTTTCTATCTATACCGGTTCCGATCGAATAATTTTTTTTATAAATAAATAAATAAATAACTAAATACATAATTAAATAAATAAATAAATCAGACTAATCCTAAGCGCAATTAGCTCCCTAACCAAGGTTTAGAGTCAACTCACTATTTGAGTTAGCTCGATCGGCGATGGCGACGGCGGCGACGGCGGCGGCGGCGGCGATAAAACTAAGGTTTATCGCGCGGCGGATCGAGCTCAAACTTTGGCGACACCCCGTGGGAGTCCGGCGAGGTCACCGGAACAGGTGGCCGGCGGCGGAGCTCCGGCGAACGGTGGCCGGCAGCCTGCAACAGTGCAAACTCAGAATGTTCAATCGGCAACCTCACTGTTTTGGCCGTTTTTCCGGCGACACGGGCCGGGACACGGCCGGCCAGGGGTCGGGGGCTCACCTAGGGGTCGGTGGGAGTCGGCCGGAACAGGTGGATGGCGACGGAAGGCGGCCGGCGACAACGGACAGCCGCGATCAGTGGCTGTCCTGTTTTTGCGTCGAAATAGGGCTCTCGATCGGCGGCGATTTCCGGCGGCCACGCCCGGCGACAGGCGGAGCCGAGCTGGGTGGCGGTAGAGGAGACTCAGGAGAGTCGTCTGGTGGTGGCGGTGTGGCACAACGGCACCGGTGGCGGCCGGATCGAAGACCGGAACCAACCGGGTTCAAAACAGAGCGGGCAGGATTTCGACGATTCCGGCAGCTGACGGTCGGCGACGAGGGGTTGGATCGGTCGAGGGGAAGTCAGGGGTTAGCTGGGTGGTGGTGGTCGGCGTCGGTAGCGGCCGTGGTGGCCGGAGAAGGTCGGGGGCCCTCGGGTCTCCTGACCCGAAACAGGGGACGCTCGACCGGGAGTTTTCTTCGGCGAAACTGCGGCGACGGCGGCTCGGCCGGGGTCCAGGCGATGGCGGGGAGTAGCTGGAGGCAGTGGCTGCCGGTGGTGGTGTGGTGGTCGCGAAAAACAACGGCAAACAGCGGTGGATCGATCGGCAAGAGGAGTCGTCGGTCAACAAACGAAAAACGAAGAAAAGAAGAAGAACAGAAGAAGAAGAAGCAGAAAGAAGAAGAAGCAGCGGCGGAGAAGACGTGCATTGGGCAGAGAAATGGAGGGCCACCACCTTGACTTTGAAGACCATAAAATTAAATTTTTTTGTCTCTTATGAATGAATAATTGGGGGGGCAAAATGGTAATTTTGGCGCGTCGGGACTGAAACGAAATTTTTGGTGTACTGATCGAAGGGTAATTTCGGCAATTTCACTGGTCAAGCTCGATCAGGGTTAAGCTCGTTTGTAAAAATGGCAATTTAAAAATCGCCGCGGTTTAATTCGAAACTCAATTCGAAATAATCTAAAGTTCGAAATTCGTCCAAATTTTCGTCTTTTCAGTCCTTATTGTCCAAAAATGGGCGCCGACTATGACCACACATTCATATCATTTAATCGACTTCCGGCGCTTACAAGGATTAAATTTCTAAGACGTCACAACTCTCCCCCACTTAGGAAATTTCGTCCTCGAAATTACAACACAGTTCTAATTACTCAAAAAGAGAAGGATAACTAAGCTTCATAACTTCTTCGTTCTCCCATGTAGCTCCTTCTGTACCATGGTGTTGCCAAACCACCTTGACTAACGGAATTGTCTTGGATCGCAGTACCTGATCTTTTCTGTCCACGATCCTGACTAGTCGCTCCACATATGATGCCCGTTCATCCAAATCAATTTCCTCGTAACTCAGCACATGAGTAGGGTCTGGCTCATACTTGCTCAACATCGATACGTGGAAAACATTACGCACTTGAGCCAGTCTAGGCGGCAATGCGAGTCGGTAAGCCAAAATTCCAATTCGTTCTAGGATTTCAAATGGTCCAACGTACCTCGGGCTCAGCTTTCCTTTCCTGCCAAAACGGGATGTTCCTCTCATAGGGGACACTTTCAGAAAGACATGGTCGCCTACTTGAAATTCCAAAGGTCTGCGCCTTTTATCAGCATAACTTTTCTGGCGACTCTGAGTTGTCTTTAATCTATCTCTAATCACTTTAATTGCTTCCATCGACTGTTCTACTAACTCAGGGCCAGTTATCTTCCTTTCTCCAACCTCATCCCAACAGACTGGTGTCCTGCAAGCCCTACCATACAAGACCTCAAAAGGTGCCATCTTAATACTCTGTTGGTAGCTGTTATTATAGGCAAATTCAACTAAATGCAAATGTTCCTCCCAATTACCTCTGAAATCCAAAACACATGCTCTCAACATGTCTTCCAAGGTCTGAATCGTTCTTTCAGACTGGCCATCTGTCTGTGGGTGATATGCTGTACTAAATTGCAGCTTCGTTCTTAAAGCAGTTTGTAGACTCTTCCAAAATGTAGCGGTGAATTTAGGATCTCGATCAGAAGTGGTCGTCACTGGCACACCATGCAACCTTACAATTTGCCTCACATACAACTCTGCGTACCTGTCTAAGGCGAAGTCCTTTCTTACTGGAATAAAGTGCGCTGACTTCGTTAGTCTATCTACCACAACCCAAATTGAATCATGCCCTCGCTGACTCCTCGGCAAACCCATCACGAAATCCATCGTGATATGCTCCCACTTCCACTCTGGAATTTCTAAAGGCTGTAGTAGTCCTCCAGGTTTGCAGTGCTGCGCCTTGACCTGCTGGCAGGTCAAACATTTAGCCACATGTTTGGCTATATCAGTTTTCATACCATTCCACCAGTAATGCTGTTTCAAATTCTGATACATCTTTGTACTCCCAGGATGAATACTATAACTACTACGATGTGCTTCTGATAAAATCTCCTCCTTTAAATTTTCATCCTCCGGCACAACCAACCGTCCTCTAAACTTAAGTATCCCATCCTCCGCTATTTGAAAATCGACCCTTCGTTTGGTCGGATCTCCTTGCAAGATCTTCCGGATAAAAGGGTCTGTGGACTGCAAGGCCTTAATTTTAACTTGCACTTCTGGCTCGATTCTCAAGGTAGCCACGAGACTCGACAGATGGCTTATTTCCAGTTTAAAGTCTGAGTCTCTTAATTGCTCAAGTAAACGCCACTCCTGCACCTGTAGTTGAGCAATCACTGATTTTCTACTCAGGGCATCATCAACCTTATTCGCCTTACCAGGATGATACAGGATCTCACAGTCATAGCCTTTTAATAACTCCATCCATCGGCGCTGTCTCATGTTCAGCTCCCTTTGAGAGAATAGGTATTTCAGACTCTGATGGCCGGTGTACACCTGAAAACTTTCCCCAATCAAATAGTGTCTCCAGATCTTCAAGGCAAACACAACCGCAGCTAACTCCAGGTCGTGTGTGGGATAATTCAACTCGTGTGGTCTCAATTGACGGGACGCATACGCTACCACCCTTCCATGCTGCATCAAAACATAGCCCAGTCCCCTAAGCGAAGCGTCACTATAAATTTCATAACCACCAGGACCAGACGGAATTGTCAGAACAGGAGCCGTAGTTAGCCTATGCTTAAGCTCTTGGAAACTACGCTCGCACTTGTCCGTCCATTGAAACTTTGTATCTTTCTTCAGCAATTTAGTCAAAGGCGAGGCTATAGCTGAGAATCCTTCCACAAATTGCCTGTAATAACCTGCCAAACCCAAAAAACTTCTAATTTCTGTAGCAGTTGTCGGTCTCGACCAGTTAATAACTGCCTCAATTTTAACCGGATCCACAGCAATACCTTCACTCGAAACTACGTGGCCTAAGAATGCCACGCTAGCTAACCAAAACTCACACTTACTGAACTTAGCATATAATTGATGTGTTCTCAGAGTTTCCAGAATTATTCTCAGGTGTTGCTCATGATCTTCAGAACTCTTCGAGTACACTAGGATATCATCTATGAAAACAATCACAAAGCGATCCAGAAACTCCTTGAACACTCTATTCATCAGATCCATAAAAGCAGCAGGAGCATTCGTCAAGCCAAACGGCATCACTGTGAACTCGTAATGCCCATAACGTGTTCTAAATGCCTATTTCGGTATATCCTCTTTTCTGATTCTCAACTGATGGTATCCCGTCCGTAGATCAATTTTTGAAAATATAGATGCTCCCTGCAGCTGATCGAACAAGTCGTCAATCCTTGGTAGTGGGTACTTATTCTTGATCGTCACCTGATTCAACTGCCTATAGTCAATACACAATCTCAAAGACCCATCCCTTTTCTTGACGAACAAGACAGGCGCTCCCCATGGCGAGGCACTAGGGCGAATGAACCCCTTGTCTAACAACTCCTGCATTTGAACCTTAAGTTCTTTCAATTCTGATAACGCCATTCTATATGGCGCCTTAGAAATCGGCTCTGTCCCCGGAGCTAATTCTATCACAAACTCGATTTCTCTTTCTGGTGGTAAACCAGGTAATTCTTGGGAAAAAATATTTGGAAACTCACATACAATCGCAATATCCTCCAATTTCAATTCTTTAGCAGATGTATCTACCACAGAAGCCAAATAACCTTGGCACCCATCTCCCAACAATCAAGTCGCCTCTAACGACGATATCATCACAGTCGAGGTTCCTCCTCGATTACCCAAAAATTCATAGCTACTACCATCCATCGGATTAAACCGTATTACCTTGTTAAAGCAGTCCATTGTGGCTCTTTGCTTTACCAACCAATCCATTCCCACAATCAAGTCAAAATCGTACATTTCTAGCACAATCAAATCTATCTTACTCTCATGGCCATCCACCACAAGTCTGCAACCAGGACAGCTCACTGTAGCCACTACTTTATCTTTCAATGGCGTAGATACATTAAGCATAATTTCTAAGGGTACCAAGTTCAATTCAGATAATTTAACGAACTGATCCGCAACAAAAGAATGGGTGGCGCCCGGATCAAATAAGGCGTATGCTACTTGGTCATGCAAGAGGACCGTACCTGTAACGGTCGGCGAATCCTTCGCCGCTTCCCGAGTGACTGCAAAAACCCTTCCTTGTGCCGGCGGATGATTTTGGAAGTTTGACGGCACAGTTCCTCTAGGCTGTCCTCCCTGCTGGGGTTGTGCCTGTCCACCTTGCCTCTGCGGGCAGTCCCTCACCCGATGGCCCAGCTGGCCACAACCAAAATAAGCACCACCTCGATACGGGCACAAACCAGGCCCATGCCTCTATCGACACAAGCTGCACACCTCATTCTGACGAAATGCCGGCTTACTAATCGCCCCTCGGCGATTTGGTGGAATGTGACTCCGGTTGTTAAACATGGGTTTCTTCCCTTGTCTCCTATCGAATCTGTTTGGGGAAACAAATCGTGATCCAGATGCAGTAGCCCTTTCAGACAAGTCCCGCTCCACTATCAATGCCCTCGCGTAGATATCATCATAGTCCTGGAGGTCAAGCGGTGCCAGGGCACTCTTAATCTCGGGCTTCAATCCGTCCTTGAACCTTCTAGCCCTATCCTCCGGATCCTCAATCATTCTCGGAGCATACTTGGACAGTTTAGAAAACTTTGCCTCGTACTGGTCAATCGTCATCTGATTCTGATGGAGGCGGAAAAACTCAGCCATCTTTTGCTCCCTAGCTGTCCTCGAAAAGTATTTATTATTGAAAACTTCCACAAAAGTATTCCATACTGGAATTGTACCTTCTGGAAAAGTTCTACCCTTGACAGCTCTCCACCACGTACTAGCATTCCCTTCAAGTTGATAAACTGCCAAAGTGACTTTATCCCTATCTGAGCATCTCAGCAAATCGAATGCTTTCTTCATCCCTTCGACCCATCGAGTAGCAGCTTCAGGGTCTCCACTTCCAGTGAATTGGGGTGGCTTCAATTTGAGAAACTGTTCCACCAGCTTTTGAGCCCTACGCTCCTCACTGTCATGTATAGGTAGGGGACTCGCCGACGGAATTGCAAACGGAATAGCAGATGAAGTCCCAGCAGCAGCGACAGTAGCTGCGGCTTGATTCCTTACTTGTTGCCCCATCAAATCTCCAATAGTACCTAAGGCTTGCATGACATACGCCATGGTCGGTTCCCTTCTAGTAGGTCCTGTAGGTTCTGCAGCAGAGGCTGCAGTAGGGGGTGCAATAGGGGACACTGCAGGCGGTACTCTTTCAGCATCGACCGATTCTTCCACCGGCCTTAAAGGCCTCCTTCGAGGGGCTCGGGGTGCTCTTCTACCACGTCCGCTTATTTTGCAGTAAAAGGTGAAGTCCTGCTTACCCCATAGCAAAACGTGATAAAAAAGAAACCCTTAAATTCTACCACATAATTAGCAATCACAGGCATAATAACCAAGAATCTTACTAACTATCCCATTTCTCAACGCTCCGTATCACTCCATGCCAATGACCAGATGGATCAGGCTGACCTCGCTCTGATACCACCTTGGGCGGGGATGTCACGTCCCGACTTTCGAGCCCGCGACATCCCTTGCCAAATCGCCACCAGGTCATAATAGATAGCGTCCCAGGCAACTGCTATCGACCTAAGATTATATTGCGCAAGCGGAACGTACCATCTTCCATTCAATAAAACCATATGGGATAGATAGAAAGTAAAGCCAGATTGCAAAACACTAAAGGCTGATGAGAATAGATGATTCATAACCTTACAGAGCCATCAACAGATAAATACAACCCCATGCTTCGGGGCGGCCCTCTAGGACTCACAAAAAGATACATGAGTCAGGTAAGGTTAACTCTCATCTATCCCAAAACAGTATCCCCCACAAAAATATCATCAGTTCCCTGACTACAAAAGGAACCTAACTCTTTACTGGGAAAACTCGATATCCGTGTCATAATAACCAACCGGGGGAGCCGGGTCGTTCGGGTCATCACAAGAACTCTGGCTAGAATGCACAGAGGGGGCTACTGATTGCTTAGGCTCGAGCTCGAGCTCCATACCAGGCGCGGGGTCTACCACTTCCCCATCAGGTGTATCAATATCCATCGGGTCCCAAGCGGGGATATTAGGGACCCTCTGAAGAGGTGGCCCCTCAAATCCTCGAAGCGGACCGAAGAGATCCATCCCATCACGAAGATACCAGGCCTTAAAGAGATGTGCCACCAGATGTGGCATCCCTTCATCGACCCATATCGTCGTGATGTGACGCTCCCACATCTGGTCCGTACCTGGTACCGGATGGAGACTGATATCAAGTGATGAGTCAGTGGGGGTGCCGAATCGCACCGGTCTTTCCATTACTTCGGACCTGAAAAATTCATCCCACGACGGGTGAAAAATGAATCTCAGTGAATCAAGCCTAATCTCGGTTAGGACAATGATTTGTTCAGAACATCCTAAGTGCCACAAAAAGATCACGAGATATCAACAGAGATATATATATAAATATCAATCACAACAAATCTGTCAAATCTACCACCAACAGAAGCACAACCACTCAGGCATACATAAGTTCATTATTAATCAATGACCCACGCGACTGGCGTGATAAATACATCAATAGTGCGATCCCGCACTCTTCTGGCAAAAACCAGGCTACGTCTACTTTACCCTCTCAGCGACGGCTACTACAAGCAATGTATCTAGTGCACCCGGCACGGCACTGCAAGTAGGCATTCCTTAAAAAGGAGCTTCGGTCCATCACGAGCTGCGATCGGCATCCGATAATCCCTTAAAACCGTACGACTGGCACAGGGCATGGATTATCGTGCTTCTGATAAGTCACGAATTTCATACAATCTGTACGGCACAAGTACCCACGGGACAATGTGAACTTGCCAGGTAGCGTCATTGACCCTTTAGATGACCACACAAATTGCACTCGACAATCAACTCATTGATTATCTTGGATTAACGCCAAAATCCACAAGAAAAATAATCAACTCGGCCCCAAGGCCCACAAGACTCCCAATTGAGCTTTTCAGCCAGGCAAACAAACCAATCAAGCAATTCACTCACTCTCGAGTAATCAACTTAACCCGGCAATTTCAAGCTCAATTCATATTAGAAATCTTAATTCTCAGTCAAATTATAGCAATCAATCGTTCGCTCGTCTCTAACCTGTCACTCACTCGCGAGCAACTCAATCAAACAATTAATTGCTAAATTACCACAATTAGCCACAGACAAATAATCGATCGACCATGTATCCTAACCATGGTTTCTATCTATACCGGTCCCGATCGAATAATTTTTTTTTATAAATAAATAAATAAATAACTAAATACATAATTAAATAAATAAATAAATCAGACTAATCCTAAGCGCAATTAGCGCCCTAACCAAGGTTTAGAGTCAACTCACTATTTGAGTTAGCTCGATCGGCGGCGGCGGCGGCGGCGACGGCGATAAAACTAAGGTTTATCGCGTGGCGGATCGAGCTCAAACTTCGGCGACACCCCGTGGGAGTCCGGCGAGGTTGCCGGAACAGGTGGCCGGCGGCGGAGCTCCGGCGAACGGCGGCCGACAGCCTGCAACAGTGCAAACTCAGAATGTTCAATCGGCAACCTCACTATTTTGGCCGTTTTTCCGGCGACACGGGTGGGGACAAGGCCGGCCAGAGGTCGGGGGCTCACCTAGGGGTCGGTGGGAGTCGGTCGGGACAGGTGGCAGCGACGACGGACAGCCGCGATCAGTGGCTGTCCTATTTTTGCGCCGAAACAGGGCTCTCGATCGGCGGCGGTTTTCGGCGGCCACGCGCGGCGACCGGCGGAGCCGAGCTGGGTGGCGGTAGAGGAGACTCAGGGGAGTCGTCTGGCGGTGGCGGTGTGGCACGGCAGCGCCGGTGGCGGCCGGATCAAAGACCGGAACAAACCGGGTTCAAAACAGAGCACCGGGACTTTCAGGCCGGATTCCGGCGATTCCGGCGGCTGACGGTCGGCGACGAGGGGTTGGATCGGTCGAGGGGAAGTCGGGGGTTAGCTGAGTGGTGGTGGTCGGCGTCGGTGGCGGCCGTGGCGGCCGAAGAAGGCCGCAGAGCCCTCGGGTCTCCTGACTCGAAACAGGGGACGCTCGACCGGGAGTTTTCTTCTGCGAAACGGCGGCGACAGCGGCTCGACCGGGGTCCAGGCGACGGCGGGGAGTAGCTGAAGGCAGTGGCTGCCGGTAGTGGTGTGGTGGTCGCGAAAAACAACAGCAAACAGCGGTGGATCGATCGGCAAGAGGAGTCGTCGGTCAACAAACGAAAAACGAAGAAAAGAAGAAGAACAGAAGAAGAAGAAGCAGAAAGAAGAAGAAGCAGCGGCGGAGAAGACGTGCATTGGGCAGAGAAATGGAGGGCCACCACCTTGACTTTGAAGACCATAAAATTAAATTTTTTTGTCTCTTATGAATGAATAATTGGGGGGGCAAAATGGTAATTTTAGCGCGCCGAGACTGAAACGAAATTTTTGGTGTACTGATCGAAGGGTAATTTCGGCAATTTCACTGGTCAAGCTCGATCAGGGTTAAGCTCGTTTGTAAAAACGGCAATTTAAAAATCTCCGCGGTTTAATTCGAAACTCAATTCGAAATAATCTAAAGTTCGAAATTCGTCCAAATTTTCGTCTTTTCAGTCCTTATTGTCCAAAAATGGGCGCCGACTATGACCACACACTCATATCATTTAATCGACTTCCGGCGCTTACAAGGATTAAATTTCCAGGAGGTCACACATTATCTCGAAACTCAAGAGTACTTGAATTATTTTGTCAACTTCAAAATCACATAGAGTTTTTCTCAACAAAGGCAAAACCCAAACCTTAAACTCCTAGGCTGGCGTCGGGTGAGGAAAGCCTTGGCAAGGCGAGGGCTAGCCTCACTCGATGCCGGAGAGAATGGCCCAGTCTAAGTTCCGCAATGGCCATGAAAGAATTTGGGAAAAATAAAAATAAAAGGAAAATAGGAAAAAAAATCAAAAAAGAATAGGAAAAGAAAAGGATAAGAAAAGAAAAAATAAAATATTGCCAAAAAAATAAAAGATAAAAATTTCCTTCGATCAAGTCCTTCTTTGAAATAAAGAGACACTTCATGCCCTTATTTAAAATAAGATCCAGCTTGAGCCCTTATTTCAAAAAATGAAGGTATTTGGGCCCCTTATTTGGAAATTTTCCTAAGTTCATTTCATATCGAACTTATATGGTAACAATTTTGTTTTTCAAAAATAATTTCTAAGAGGAAATGATTTTGTTTTTCTAATTTTGTTCCCTTGAACATAGAAGTAGATTATTTTTGCTTATTCTTTCTTTTCAAATTTGTTTTCTAGCCACTAATATATTTCCGGGAACATAAAAATTAACTAACGTTATCAAACAAATTTTTATTCATTTTCTATTCTGGGGAACAAAAGAACATGAGTCAGAAAAACATAAACATTGCCAAACTAAACGCATGTTTGGCAACGTCTTTATTAGTGCCAAAAGTTGTGCACGGAGATCATTTTAGTGTCAAAAATTTCAAACAGATTACTTTAGTGCCAACTTTTTTTAAAAAAATGATTAAATAAATGCTAACTTCTTTTAAAAATGATCAATTCAGTATTAACTTCGATTTAAACTGACATGGCTCACTGAAAATTCGACATGTGTTATTTTTATTATTATTATTTAAACTAACGTGGCACATTAGAATTGGCACTAAAGTGATTATTTTTAAAAGAATTTGGAAGTTAAGTGGTCGTTTTTAAAAAAATGGCACTAAAGTGATCCGTTTGAAAATTTTGGCACTAAATTGATCTCCGTACACAATTTTTGTCACTAAAAATGTACTTTTTCATCTTTATGAAAATAGTTTCCAAGCATAAATATTTTTTTTATTTCGATTCCATTCTCAGGAATAGATTATGACAAAAAAAAACTTGTTTGATAACAAACATAAAATTTCTATTTCAGGAATAAAAAAAGAACATAAATGCGTTTTGTATGATCCTATAAATTTCTATTCTCAATTTCTTTCATTTAATTATAAAAATTTCGATAGAGGCGGTGGGTACCAACGGGCTACAGCGGCAATCAGAGACGGACGGCTGGCAATCAACATCAGATGTCGGCAATTGGCCAAAGTTGCGATGGAGATCGGAAAGGGCACCCGGGCTCATGATTATTAAGACGAGTATTAAGTTATACTGAGCTTACTTTTCCAAAATGACAATATTTTTTCCATTTCGATAAAGAAAGAAGTTACTTTTTCTTCTTTTTGTTTCTGTTCCGACTCTATATGTAATAACTTTTTTTGTTCTCGAGAATAAAAATAATAATGGACGTTGGTAAATAGGAATTTGTTTTTTATTTTTATTTTTGTCTCTCGGGAAAAAAATAGGAATAAGAGAATTTGGAATGGTTCCAAAAAAAAAAAGCCCTTGCTTGGGAAGCAGTCCATCCAACGACGAAAACCTCCATAAAACCCTAGCAAAGAACGGGACGTGCGGGGCAGCAAAACTGTCGCGACAAACCTCTGAAGAAGCTCAAATTCAAGAACGCGCGATGAGGACTCTGGACGAGAAGGAGACGACCCAGGTGTTCGAGAAGCTCTTCAAGTTCACCGGCAACAATCTCAAGAACATCGTCGAGAGCCCCTCCCACGAGGGGCCCGAGCCGGACCCGGGCCGCTACTGCTTCCGGCTCTGCAAGAACCGGGTCTATTACGTCAGCGAGTCGCTGGTCAAGCGCGCTACCAACATCGGCCGCCACAACCTGGCCTCGCTGGGCACCTGCGTCGGCAAGTTCACCAAGGGCGGGAGCTTCCACCTGACGGTCCAAGCGCTGGGCATCTTGGCCGCGAACGCGAAGCACAAGGTCTGGCTCAAACCCACCTCCGAGATGTCGTTCCTCTATGGGAATCACGTTTTGAAGGGCGGGTTGGGGAGGATCACCGAGAACATCAACCCAGGTGATGCCTCGATTTCAGCTAAGAGATTCTGCGAATTTTGGTTTTGCTAGGTTAATGCAATGTTTCCGCTCGAGGTGTAGAGGGGATGTGTCTGGGTTTTGGAATGTGAGAGCGATTCGAAGCGGAGGGGTGGAAACTTAGATCGAAAGGAACGTCATTGGGGTAGCGAAATGAAGGATCTTCACTGAAGTTCCATATGCTATCGTGTAAATTGAACTTGGGATTTTCATTTTGTGCTAATAGGATATGTAGTCAATGTTTAAATTGGTGATGTACCGTGTCTTCCTGCTCTTTTTTATGGGGTGAGCAAGTATCTGGATAGACTGAAAATTCAGCTTGAGTCACCTGTTTTCGGGTAGGTGTGTCAGGTTGAAGAGCCTGGTCAGGGCAACCCAATTGATAAGAACATTTGCAAGATAGAACAGTAGGGAGATCTCATCCTTCGATTAGGTTTCAATACGATGGATCCACTGTAATTTGCTTGTAAAATGTAGCCTTGACAGAGATGATGGATTGAACTCCTACTCTGACTAAAGTTAATCAGGATTTTCGGCCATCTATCTCTTTTCTTTCCATGGCTCTGTTTCTCTTGGCTTTGTCTCATTGTCCATCTTGGTCATTTGATTCCCTTCAAATAAGCTCCTGCTCCTTTGTTTACTTTACTTTTGGCCCTTTTTCATGTAACGGTTTTTGCTATGTAATTTTTTGGTCTGGTTTGCGAAATGTTGTTTTATTTCTGAATATTAAGCACCTTCAATTAAGTGAGAGTTTAAGATTGAGATTTTCTTTTTGTAGAAATTAAGATTCTAGTCTGTTTAAATTGATGTAACTCTACTCTTGGTTTTGGTTAGTCAAATATCTTGGTTCTTAAACAAAAGAAGATAGATTTTTTTTTTTGTCAAGATCAATGAAAACATAAAAGTACGATTATATCACTTGATGTTCAATGTAAACTTCTGTTTATTGTTATTAAAGAATGACTAATTGTAGCTTTGATGATGTTTGTTTTCCGCTTGTATTTAGACTTCTCAAAACTTGGTAAAATTAGGGACGAGAGATTAGGCCACCCAGACTGATACTCGATAAGTCCCCATTTCAATTTGTTCCTCGTCTACTTGTGTGGGGGAAAATGGTTCATTAATCAATTGAAAGAGATCTGATAATTGAAGACAAATGTTGTAACAGGTGATGGAGTGGTGGTTTTTTCAATGTCTGACGTGCCTTTGGGATTTGGGATTTCGCAAAGATCTACACAGGATTGCAGGAAGTTGGATCCAAATGGGCTTGTTGTGCTACACCAAGCAGATATTGGGGAGTACTTGAGGATGGAGGATGAACTTTGAATGTGGTTTGCTTATACATTGGTTTGTTTTGCTACTGTAGTTTAGATCTTTGTAAGAGCATTGTAATGGCATTGAATGACCATGATCTTGAGATATAAAAGAGATGAATTGCGCAGTAATTCATTTTTGCCCTTTCCAGCCTCATGGAGTGGCTATTTTGTTGGTTTTGCACCATGTCGATTTCTCTGGTATGCTTCAAAGAAACATATTGTTCCGATATTGTGGAATGACTCAGGTTTTAGAAGTATTATTTTGTCATGAACATTGCTTAGGATGCTGAGATGTGCAAGTCTGGTAGATCTTTTTTATCATGTCACTATGCCATGGAGTTAGCTAATTCCTGTTTTCAGCTTTTTAAGTTGAAGATCATACTTTTGGGCCGTTCAAGCTTTTCAGCTCTTGGCAAACTGGTCAATAGAGCTTGCATATGCTCAACATGATACTGTTAAGGTTTGTACTTCCAAAAATACAACTCCACAGTTCTTTAAAGGAAACTTTAGCAGTTTTAAGGTTGCACTGCAGTGTGGTTCATGGTTGATCTAAGAGTGGACATATGAAACTTGACTCGTCCGGCTTCATTAGTCTGTTGTGCTTTACAAGCCGAGTCTTCTGCTTCTTTTGTTGATATGTCTAATAAATCTTTTGTTGATATGTCTAATAAAAGGGTAACCTACGCTGGTCAGACCAAGTGTTCCAGGAAAAATTACAATCGTATAGCTACTGGCTCGTAATGGCACATTACATGTGTGAAGACTTGTAATGGCACATCAAGTTATTTTCCAATCACAGTAGGCTTACACCAAGATTCTGCTTTGAGTCCTTACATTTTTGCCCTGGTTATGGATGAGCTAACAAAAGATATTCAAGATGAGGTGCTGTGGTGTATGCTATTTGCAGACGATATCGTGCTTATTGATGAGATCAGGGTTGGGTTTAACGCTAAGTTAGAAGTATGGAGAAACATGTTAGAGTCTAAAGGATTTACGCTAAGTCGAAGTAAGACGGAATACTTGAAGTGTGAGTTTGACACGGCAGGAAGAGGGGATTAAGAAGCCGTAAATATGCTCAGACAGAAGGTACCCAATAAAGATACATTTAGATATATGGGATCAATATTGCAAAAGGAGGAGGGAGAGATTGATAAGAATGTAAGCCATAGAATTAGAGCATATTGTATGAAATGGGGCAGTGCATCGGAATTTTTGTGTCATCGCAAAATTTCTCTTAGGTTAAAAGTAAAATTTTATAGAACAGCAGTGAGACCTGCCATGTTATACGGAGCTGAATGTTGGCCAGCACAAAGGAAACATGAGCACAAAATGGGAGTAGCGGAAATGAGGATGTTAAGGTGGATGTGTGGTCATACAAGGATGGATAAAATAAGGAATGAAGAGATTTGACGAAAAGTTGGAGTAGAACTAATGGCGAAAAAGATGAGAGAGCATAAATTGAGATGGTTTGGGTATATATTCCGAAAGACTTTAGATGTACCGGCATGAATAGAAGTTTGCTATCGAGAGCATAACACAAAAAAAACAAAAGGTCGGCCGAAACTTACTTGGGGGAAAGCAGTAAAACAAGATTTAATGGAGTGGGAAATAGATTGGCGTACGGTTTGTCTTAGGACGGAGTGGGGGAAGTATATTAGTATTGTGGAGAGGTAATGTATAGATAGATATATATATTTACTTATTTATTTTTACACATTTATCTCTTTTTCCTTCCTTGATTCTGTTTTTATTTTTATGATTCGTTGGAGTTCATCGACCGCCGTCCCCAACTAGTTTGGGATAAAGGTATTGTTGATATTGATGTTGATGTTATACAGCTACTGGCTCGCTTTTACGAGGCGATTTTTAGCTTTTCTATCTTTTTTCTAACACTGAATCCTTATGTCATCCTTGGAAAATTATTTAATTGTTTTAATTTATGCAGCCAACCAAAGGTTGCGTAGCTGTTGCAAGAGCGCATGTGCAGACATTTGATAGATGTGGATGGGCCCAGGCTGTTTCCATCGTAAATCAAGTATTTTTGTCAATCTTTCATCTCTGATTTAGGATTTAAGCACTAGATGAATCAAATGGGGGGTTTACTTAGATACCATTGTCAATCCAAAGTCTCCATTTTGATTTAGCTGTCATCTGCAGTGAACGCTGTCTGACATTTACAATCAGCAATAAGAAAAGTGGTAAAAGAGTGGGTGTCCAAGAAAAGAAGTAGAAGGATGTTGATTTGCATTAACATTTTGCTGTAAGAAGAGGGCGAGGTGACTTATTGTGGGTGTTCTATTGGATGGACGAGCCTTTAGTTTTTCATACAAGTACCTCTGTAAGTGGAGCTTTTTTTTGTTTTTTTTTGGGTGGCTTACCACCTGTGACTGTTTTTTGAACAACATAAAGAAAGTAGAAAGGCGAAGCTCGGCCTCCATGTATTTAGTTTCAAATTTGAATTTTGCTATGTCCATGTACTATCCCATAAATGTGCATCACATGCTTACTGATGTTTATGTTTGAGAACATGGTCTTTGAGTAGGATGGCTTGATTCTACTAGTGGCAGACTCTGCATTTGAGAGGGGGCGAACATGAATTGCACAAATACCCTATTAAAAAGAATAAATACTTAACTTTTGAGTATAAGTTCTAGAAACTAGTGTCTGCGTTTTGGCAAAATCTTTAATTCGGCATGTCATCCTACGCACTATCAGGGGTTTAAAGAGTTGTACTCCCTCTCCTTAGCTTTGCGGGTGTCTCACCTAGGAGGAATTGATGGTCCGGTTACCTTCTTTCTTGCCTGCTCTTTGTAAAGCCTTTGGAAACCAGAGTGCAGATGTTTGCAAGGTATTGCTTATTCTCTTATACATATATTCAGCACCTTAAACCAGTTGAAGAGAGCCAATGGGATCTGGCTATCTTAAACCAGTCAAAGGCTATTATCTCCAGGATTTGCATTGCTTTTTGAAGGCTTGGAGGATGCATTGCTTTAGGGGCTGTATCATAACACTTTTCCTTCTCTATTTATCTGCCAAAAATCAATCTAGCAGAGAAATCCGTTTGATAAAAACTCTGTTGAAGTAGAAATCCGTTTGGTAACAAAATTGACTTGTGGTGAGATGTTTAACTTATGGTAGGTTTTTGAACTTCTAGTTGGGTTTTTGGCCAACTTTGAGAAGTAAAAATTTTACTTCTCGGCTCCAAAATCACTTCTTCGATCACACCTGCCTTCGCCGATCACCGTCAACCACTGCCCGCCTACCACCACCAGCCACCGCCGGGCGTCAATGCCAAAGATTTTGTTAACAATGTTTCAAAACTATAAATTTTCAACTGTTATCAAACGAATTTCTCTTATCATAAGTCAATTTGAAGTAGAAAAATCAAATTATGCTTAATTGTTGATTTCTGGTTGATAAGTGTTATCATGTGCGCCCTTAGTTAGATGACTTAGTTTACAAGTACGGAAGAGCTCGTTGAAATGCCAACATCGGCATAAGTTCCGATGATACCTTCTGCGGTCATTCGGCAACTGTCAAGTGTAAGATCCTCATGCATCTCCACTCATTCCTAATGAGAAAGCAAAGTGATGCCAGTTCTCATTCGAAGGAAATACTGCATGAGAGGATCGGCACTTCTAGTCTGTTCATTGCATGTCGCAATGGGTGTTCATCGATTGGTTTGGTGTCATCATATTGAAGTATACCTCTCCAAGTGAGCTTTAAATCTAAGACTGTCAGATTTAGTCTCTCCGCAATATCCTGAGTCTACTTTGCACTCTTCTCTTTAGTTGATGACTATGGAAGATTGAAGGCTGTGTTCAAAGTTTTGAGTTACCCAAGATGTGCTTGATAAATTTAAGGAACAGGCGGTTCTGGCAGGTTCATGTCCAAAATCTTGATCTGGGTCTAAATGATAAGGTGATTACCAAAAAGGCCCAAGAAAATCTCTGTCGATTGTCGAGTGAAATTACAGTCATAAGAACTTGTACATTCACAATTCATATTTATAGCGTTACATATAAACATGTCAATATTTTTATTGGCGACAATGAATGAATCATTCATTCATTTCGCCGATATGAACATTTGTAGGTTCTCGGATTGCTATACTCTTTGCGGTATTCAATTATTTACATAAGATAAAGTACACTGATTAATTATTTTATGAATGTCGTTAGCATATCTATGGAGATATGCAACACCAATTCTTCGCTAAATGTTTTTTTTTTCCCTCCACATTTCTTTGACAAAATCAATTTATCTAAATTCGTAATATAGAATTTTGAGGTTTGACATGTACTGCCAGTCATTGTATCTCAAGTTTTCATAATCTAGTAGGTATATTTAAGTGCCTATACTAGTATGATATATCATGTGTGTTTATAACAATAATATCATCTGTAAATTCAAGAACGATATTAATTTGTTGAAATTAGTACATCGAAGGGATTAAATTTTATTCTTCACTCATTGTGTCTCGTGCATCGTGTAGGTCTCGCTCTAGCATTAAATTAAATTAGTAAAAAAAAAAGGAAAAGTGATTATTGGCGGCTAGGTGAGCGACATGTGTCAACTGTCAACTACTTAGAACTCTGCTTACGCAGTTTAGTGAAGATGAAGCCGTTTGGGCTAGAGCCCAGAATAACTAGCATTTCCAGATATTCCATCCTCCATTACCAAAGTAGGTGAGACCTCTTTCTCCATGGAAAAGTAACAATAATATTATAAAAATACAAATAAAAAATCCCATGATGTCTTGTCTTAAATTCTTTTGATTCTAGATCCTCCATCTTTAAGACATTCTTCTTTTCCATGAAAATCGAAAGACATAAAGTTGTTCGTTCCATTTCGAACGATAAAATCAATGATTGCTCGACGTAAGTTTTACGTATTCCACACTTTCCGTCCTTTGATGTAGTTAATTGTATATGTAAAGATCTTGTCATTCTCATTCAAGCATGGAATTTTATCACCAAGTTATCCTAATATTCATTAGGGAATAAATACTACATTCGCAGTGTCTAGTACTTTATTCCTTACATCAAATGTGATTTCCCATCGTTATTATAATAAAAAGTTGGGCATAAACCCTACGCTAGAGAAGCAAAGTGTTTCTTTATTAGCTTTAACCATATTCGCTCCACAAATGCTTCTCCACAATCCAAGAATACTCTTATCTTTGCCCAACAAGGCTTAGCTACAACTAATAATTAGTATTATGGGGAACAAATTCATATCCTTCCATAGGGGGCCCTGAATAAATGGATTAAAATTAGGGTTTTGCAATGAATTGCGGTGGGAAATTATTATGTGGGAGCTCACTTTAAAGGGGAAAATTCTCTTTATATATAATTGAATTTTAGTTGCAGAGTAATGGTATATATGTGATTCAGTCTCACATATATAAGCTTTGAGCGTGGAAAATTATTCAGTCAGTCCCAAATCTATTATATGGATGCCAATTTAGTCCTAAATTTTTTAACTTTACTAATTTGAATCTAAACCTTTTATGCGAAATTCCATTGGTAAAATCACTGACATGGCAATCCAGTATTATTTACTGTCATATGTGGCACACCATATTGTGTTTATTGATATCGAGAATGCGTATAATAAGGTTCCAAGAAAGGTTTTGTGGTGGATTCTTGAGAAGAAAAAAGTACCTTCAAAGTATGTCGAGGCAATCAAGGATATGTACGACGGTGCTACTACATGTGTGAAGGCTTGTAATGGCACATTAAGTTATTTTTCAATCACAGTAGGCTTACACCAAAGTTCTGCTTTGAGCCCTTACCTTTTTGCTCTGGTTATAGATGAGTTAACAAAATATATTCAAGATGAGGTACCGTGGTGTATATTATTTGCAGACGATGTCATGCTTATTGATGAGACTAGGGTTGTGATTAATGCTAAGTTAGAAATATGAAGAAGCACGTTATAGTCTAAAGGATTTTCGCTAAGTCGAAGTAAGACTGAATACTTGAAGTGTGAGTTTGACACTGCAGGAAGAGAGGATCAAGAAGCCGTAAATATGCTTGGACAAGAGGTATCCAAGACAGATACATTCAGATATCTGGGATCAATATTGCAAAAGGAGGGAGAGATTGATGAGGATGTAATCCATAGAATCAGAGTATGTTGGATGAAATAGCGCAGTGTATCATGATTTTTGTGTGATTGTAAAATTTCTCTTAGGTTAGAAGTAAAATTTTATAAAACAGTAGTCAGACCTGTCATGTTATACGGAGCTGAATGTTAGCCAACACAAAGGAAACATGAGCATAAAATGGGAGTAGCGGAAATGAGGATGTTAAGGTGGATGTGTTGTCATACAAGGATGGATAAGATAAGGAATGAAAAGATTCGACGAAAAGTTAGAGTAGAACTAGTAACGGAAAATATGAGAGAGCATAGATTGAGATGGTTTGTGCATATCCTCCGAAGTACCTTAGACGCACCGGTATGAACAGATATTTGCTATCGAAAGCATAACACGAAGAAAGCAAAAGGTCAATCGAAACTTACTTGGGGGAAAACAGTAAAACAAGATTTAATGGAGTGGGAAATAGATTGGCGTACGGTTTGTCTTAGGACAGAGTGGAGAAAGACTATTAGTGTTGTGGAGGGGTAGTGTATAGATATATATATATATATATACTTATTTATTTTTACACATTTATCTCTTCTCCCTCCCTTGATTCTACTTTTATTTTTATGATTCTTTGGGGTTCATCGACCGCCGACCTCAACTAATTTGGGATAAAGATG
The DNA here is from genome assembly GCA_028455895.1 of Rhodomyrtus tomentosa. Lineage (NCBI taxonomy): Eukaryota > Viridiplantae > Streptophyta > Magnoliopsida > Myrtales > Myrtaceae > Rhodomyrtus > Rhodomyrtus tomentosa. Next base: position 35,926,305 of record JAPCWY010000003.1, on the reverse strand, counting down.
TTGTTGATGATGATGTTGATATGTGACACACCACCATGTCAGTGATTTCCGACGAAAATTGGCCAAGAGGACTACATTGAAATTTCGCACAAAGAGTTATGACTAAATTGAAAAAATAATTAAAAGCTTATGATCGAATAAATATATGTATAATATGCTTATGATTGAATGGACAGTTCTTTTGTTTTTAGTGCGTGGGAATCCAGAAAGGAAGCGGGAAAACGCGCAAGGGAAACTTCATTTATGGAACTTACATGAGTAGAATATCACTTGATGTTGAAGTTTAAATTTTGATAGAATATCACAATTTACAACCTAAACGTTTAGTGAATTAACAACATACTAACTTATGAGTTACTATTAAATTATATTGAAGTGTCTGAATCCTAAATACATGGTTTTCCCCCTGTTCTTCACCTAGCCGCTGCTTGCCTCCACGGCTACCGCCGATCGTGCCTAGCGTCGAGTTGTCGCTCCGATCCACTGTATTCCCTTCACTTTTATAGTAAAATTTTTACCTTTGTCTCTAACCTGTGCACTTTTTTTCGATCAAGGTCTTTAACTTTGAATTTGTCTACAATTTTTCTAATCAAGTCCCTCTTGAGCTTGATCATATTGATTTTGAGGCGACATATCTGTTAGAGCCATAAAAAAAAAAAAAATTACATGGCCTCTCGTGCAGTATAAGGCCAAGAAATCTCTACTCAATATCCGATTGTGGTGTGTTCATCTTTGGGTTTTTTAGTCCAACGGATTAGCTGGTAAACATCAGCCAAAAAATAATGTGGCCCTCTTTTCGGGTCGAAGGGACATGTTAACTTTAATTAATTGGATGTGAAGTCGGAGATATGCAATTAGCTAGAAAATTTATGCATGCTCAATTATGACGTGAGAAATTAAATGCTTTCAAGGGCTTGATTGGAGAAAATGCGCTGAGTTCAGGGGCCAAAAAGGACTTTGATCTAAATTTACATAGTAAAAATTATTCTTTAGAAGGTGAACACATTAGCTCATATGATTTTATCTGTTCAAATACATTCCTTTTGTCTTCTTTTTCCACTCTCTCTCTCTACTCTCTCTCTCTCTCTCTCTCTCTCTATAGTCACCACCTTCGGAGATCCTCGACAGGAAACATATTAGGTGTCGTTGCATTGCGTGATGGTCCTGACTACTCTGCCTCTCTCTCTCTTTTTTTTTTCTTTTTTTTTTCGGGATAATGACGCAAACGGTTCCTGAATTTTAGCCTAATGTGCAACATGGTCTTTCACTTTTAATTTACATGATGTGATCCATGAAGTTTGAGTCAATGTGCAATATCGTTTCTAAACTCTTAATTTGTTCAATATAGTACTTGAACTTTTAGTTTATATTCAATGTAACCCTCAAAATATATAAAAATATTTCGAGGGTTAAATTGAAATATTTAAAGTTCAGGAACCGCAATGCACATTGGGCTAAAGTTCATGGTTCACGTTAAACAGATTAAAAGTCTATGGACCATATTGCAATTGGGACAAAGTTCATGGACCAATTATGTCATTCTTCCTTCTCTTTATTTCGGGAAGAGAGATAGAGATTTTTCTTTTCGGACTTGTGTGTATGGTACTTCTTTCGAAAGTGTGTTTTAGTGAAGTTGGGTTACTAGATGATGTCGTTGAATATGGATCCCCGTGGCTTAAGTTTTGTCGACGTACCGATCAAACTTTAGAGGATATCAATCGGACATAGTTATTCGATGGGTGACTGCGCATGGAGAGTTGAAATTGTCAGGATAGACATCGAAATACGCTGCTCGCATGTCGAAATCAAGCATTAAGCACGAAACCAACAAAAATTCTTTCAGGACTGCGATGGATCATTGCTGCTGCTGCTGCTGCTTCTTCTTCTTCTTCTTCTTCTTCTTCTCCCTAGATGAGAAAAAGAAGAGGCCAATATGGAAAGTCAGATGCTCTAAAAGGACGATACCCAGTATCTTGCTTAGTTAATCCATCGGACTTCAAGTTTGGCTTTTTTTTCTTAGGGACGACAGTCACATGGGCGTGTACTCACCCACTTTTTAAAGTCTTTTTAGGTGTAGATTGGGCTTTGTACTTTTAAATTTTGTTCCCTTGGACATGTAACTTCATTCCAATAAAGAGAATGACTACAACAACTCGTTTTTACTACCCACCCCCCCCCCCCCCCCCCCCCCCCCCCCCACACACACACACACACACACACACACAAAAAATAAAAAAAAAAGGTGGGGCATGTCTCGGAACTGATTTGATTTGCGCCACCTCATCCTGGTAAGTCTTGTTCTTGATTATTTATTCCTTCCGTAAGGGTTAGTACAAAAGATGCCAGACGCTATTCCAGCGAAAAGGAGCTGGTCGAAGGAGATGAATCGGATGAGTTCACGTTACATGACATTATCCTCATGCTTTATCTGGTGTTTGTGGAGGTTTGGGTTCTGGGAACGACAATGAAATCAAGATTATGATCCCTTAGTTTTGCGGATGACTTGCAGGACGGGCTGCCATGACTTTCGTACTGCGCTCGCTTGAGTGTCATGACTTTCTTTTAGCTCACTTGAGTGTTGTAAATTTGAAAAATCGACCACTTAAATGTCATCGACAATTTTCCTCGCCGGAAAATCTGGCATTTCATCGCCAATGCTAATATGAACAATTTCTTTTTTGTTGCCTTTTCTTTTTTGCCCGACTAGGGTCATCAGTGACCCCGCTAGTCGCAAAGGTCTAGGCAAGGGCTCAATGATGATGACTCTCACCAGATCTAGATGAGGCTGTCTCACCCTTTTCTAGGGCCCTTGCAGCTGGTGAGGGTTGCCGGCACCGAAAAAGAAGACAAAAAAAAAAGACAAGAAAAGAAAATAACAGATAAAAAATAAAAAAATTCAAACAAATAATAGCATAATAATTCCACACGGTAAATTTTTTAGTTTGAAAAATTAGGTAAAAATCCACGTATGTTGATTGGCGGGAAATGATACTTAAATGATAGATTCTACTCCGATACAATACTTAAGTTAGCAAAAAAAAAAAAGTCATGATATTCAATTAAACACCATACAAAATTTATAGTACTCCTGCTCTTCTTGTCCCTTTAATTTTGGAACGATCTAGAAATAATCGCTTCATTTTCGGAATATAGATTTCCATTTATTAATACTCTTTGTGATCACTTATATAGGCAGACGGCTTTTTTGGGCTAGCGTATTCTAAACTGGATAGGTACATAAAATCTGAAATGATGTGGTATTGCGACAAGTAAGACCACATCAAATAAGATTTACAAACTAAAATATTGAGCCGTTAAGACCGGTATTCATGTGAAGACATCTATGTCGTTTATTAGAACACAATAATCTAATTGTGCAAGTTCAACAAATTATCTGTCAATGGATAAAGGAAAATTTCTAAATAATGGTTTCAAGTGGATCTTATTTCAAATAAGAACAGAAAGTGCCATTATTTTTTAAAATAAGTGTCTGACCAAAGGCATTTTCGTCATTTTCTTTTACTCATTTCCTTCTTCTTTCTTTTATTCCTATTGTTTATTTTCTTTTCTTTTTTCCCCTTTTTTCCTTTTTTTTTTTGTCTAGCTCCTCGCGGATGGTTGGCCTCACCCAGGCTTCGCTGATGGCTAGCCATAGAGACCGTTCACCGGCGAGAAGCTAGGGCAAAGAAAAGGGAAAGAAATAATCAAAAAAGAAATGATGAAAAAAAGGAAAAAATAAAAATGAAATGACGAAAATGCCCTTGGTCCAATTATTATTTGAAACAATAAGGACACTTTAGCCTTTGTTTGAGAAAATGATGACATTTCATGCCCTTATTTGAAATTTTTACATGAATAAGTAAAGTGGCAGTGGTTAAAAGTCCATCTGAGACTCAACTTATGATTATGTATGATTAGGTAAAACTTGTAGTTAACATCTAAAAACTTGTGGTTAACATCTGAACTCACACGTTCCATTGCTGCAAAATGCCCTAGACTCCTTTAAGCATTGGTGTCTTGACGATCAAGATCTGTCTTCTAAGTTCAGTCATGAACCATCACCTATCAATTTATGCACTACTCTCAAACTTCACAACATATGACTACCCACCATTGCTGCATTTCATACAAAACCAGCTAATAAGAAACCTCATTGACTTTCGTATAATATTATTATTTTTTTGGGGACCAACCCCCTAAAAGAGAACACTGGATCGAAAATGCCGAGGTGGTCCAATTATGAAAAGATGAAGAAGAATCTAGGAGGTGTTCAAATTTGAATGGGTCGTATTGCACACAAAAACCAAGCACACAGATCCTTGTCGAGGCAAGAGGCAATGCTGGCTTAAAGAGGGTCAATGAGAGCACGAGGAGGACCATGCGTCACGAGGATAGTGAAGCAAAAGTTGGAGCAAGTAGGCGACAATCTTGCTGGATAAAGAGAGAGCGCATGCACTAAAGCCATACACTCGCACACATCACCTTTTCCCCCTTGTTTTTTTATTTTCTTTCTAGTGATTGGATATGTTAGATTCTAACCCCCCAAAAAATAAAATAAAAATAAAAATTGAGAAAGTGTAGATTCACCAAACTCTAGTAGTGTAAATTTTAGAATAGTAAAACGGTCGTGCAGTCAAAACTTTCACTATGGTATTGAAGTCAGATGTCTCGAGTTCAATTCCTCACGCCCGCCTTTCATCCGTTTAGGGGTTTTCGTTTTATTGTGCACCGGCGAAATTCAAGTTTAATCTCGGGCACGCATATGATACTCACGCGCTTAAGATCTTCATCATCAAATGAAACTTCACTCGAGGTGGAGGCTTAAGCTATTTATAATAGATCTTAACTGTACCTTAACTGGTTAAACGTTTTTAAAGTAAAAAACTGCACATTCAAATTCAGTACCAATAGTTACAACAATAAGGAAAAAACCCCCAGAATTTTTGGGTATTGCATATCTATCCCCGAACTTTCGCTTGTTCTCTTTATAATGATACAAATGGTCTCTAAATTTTTGTCCAATGTACAATGTGGTCCCTAAATTTTAATTTGTTCAATGTGATCCCCCCCTAAGCTTTATATCAATATGTAATGTGGTCTCTTAACTTTTAAATTATTGAATGTGATCCCTAAATTTTAATAGATGTCCAATTTAGTCCTTAGGTTATATGGACATGTTCAATATTTTCATTCATTAATTCAAGTTCAGGTACAATATTGGACATTTTCATATAACTCAAGGACTAAATTAAACGTGTACCAAAAGTCCAAGAACTATATTGAACAATTTAAAAGTTGAGGGACTAAGGCGGGAGCATCAAACCTTGTCGACAAGTCATATTGAAGATGTTGATTGCACAAGAGAGTTGCCAATTCAATAATCAAACTATCAATTTCACGGTTGTTGCTTGGCTACCGAGATATCAATATACAAGTTTATCGCGGATTGTGAGACTCTATCAGCTACCTAATGACTGGAGGATGTTTTCACCCATGTTTATCGTTGTTTGGCGATCTTCAATGTTGACTATTCGGCTTCCAAGGATGACAGACGAATTTGGAGTCTAGGCACAATTACTTTAAATTTGATCAAGTGTCTTTAGTTCAAGTTTTAAGAGTTTTAAATAAGTTGTAGGTTTCAAGAGTCAAAGTTATAGTTTTCAAAGTCTTTTTAATGCATTTTCTATTGTCTAGATCTCAACTGTGTTTTCTAATTCCCATGTCATTAATGTCGGGTTCGTCCCATGTCTTTAATGCTCTGTCAAGTTCCTATGTATCAGTTCCTTTATATAAAGAAGCGAAATCTCAAATGTAAGAATGACTTGATTATTGAGAATATATTAGATTTGTCTCTGTGTGATCAAATATTTGTTGCCGGCATATGTACCCTTAGAAGTTGGATTCTTCCTTGATGGTGAACCAGGAAGCATTGTATCCTCAACTGGTGATATCTTGTAGCCCCTTGTGGTGAAATTCTCCTATCCAAAGTCTTGTCTCCTTGGCTAGTGATATTTGGTAGGCCTTGGCGGCGAGCTTCATCAATACCGATCATGATCCTTGACAGGTGTTATTCTATATGTCTTGGGTGTGATCGTAATCTAACCTTGCATTTCTATTTACCGATTGATATCCATCCCCTACATACCGATGTATCCTCATTCATCTATTGATATCACTCGCGCGTTTTGCGCCCATTTTAGGAACCATATTGATCAAATTCAAAGTTCAAAAATCACATTGTACATTGAGCCAAAGTTCAGGTTCAATTCGTGTCATTTTCCCTTTATTTTTCCATTTGCACATGTGCTGCTAACTCGAACTCTTCTTGTAGTTTAGGTAAGAATTGGTAAAAGCACATTTTGTACGCACATTTTTTTAAATGTATTGGAAGATTCATAAGGTCAATGGTTTGGCAGGATATATAATTTATAGTTCTTTTTACTTTCGTTTCTTCCTCCTTTTTAGGTAGGGGCATCTTCAACATGCCGACAATCAATTTCAGTTGGCATCTTTCTTCTTAACAACGCATGCAAAGGTCCTAATAGTCGACCGATAACAAAGGAAACTAATTAGGGTTCTTCTAGGGTATTGTTACGAACCACCCATAAAATATAATAAAGAAAAACTGAGAGTTCTTCTCAAGTTTCCCCTTGCATGAAGATATATATTTGAGAATATCATGCATCTTTCTCTTTAGCAAAAAGGCGTCGTTCAGACAGCTTCTTCGGAATTATAACTTCTAGAGACGCGTCTCTCTTTTTCGCTTACACGATCAATGTGAAAGGAAAATGCCGGAGAGAAGAAATTTCTCAGGTAAAGATTGCTACAAAAACCAATGAAAAGGAGCAATATTATACGATGCATACAGTGTTACTTAGTCAACAGTTAGGCAAAAAAACGCATTGGGGGTGGCCAGACATTGGTACATAAATAACCAATATTCTGTAATGCAAAAGAAGATTGGCAGTGACAAAGATTTGAGAGAATCTCTGTCAATTTGGTCCACCCCCTCGTGCCAAACTGTGCTGCATGATCTTTGCCCGCAACCATTCACACCTTTGTGGAAAAAGGAGACACTGCCTTTCCTCCTCCTAACTTCACGCCATGAGAATCCCCTCACTTTCCACTTTGGGCATAATATGCCAGCGTCATATTCAATGCCTTGCCTTTCCTAAATAGTGAAGTCATAGGACACTGAAAAGTTACTGTAGCACCTTGCTAGGGCATAAAGATTTAAGTTTGCAAAACCACGTGCTAAAACTCTTATGGGGTGTTTGAATGTATGTCGCTTGTTCGAACGATCATCTCAAATTAATCAACTTCATAAACAAATTAAATCACGTAAGCTAACATTAGCAGCTCTGTCATATGTAACCAATTTTTCAAAGGAAAGAGAAAAAGACCTCATTAACTTTTGTACTTGGCTTAAGTACACAACAAGTGCCAAAACTTATATACGACGCTCGTTTTAGTACCAAAACTTTCAAAACGATCACTTAAATGTCGATTTTTTTGAAAAACGTCGCTTTAGTGCCAAAACTTTCAAAATGATCACTTAAGTGTCAAATTTTTAAAAAAATGATCACTTAAGTGCCAATTTCTTTTAAAAACGATTACTTTGGTATCAACTTCGATGAGTCACGTCAGCTCAAATAATAATAAAAAATAGCACATGTTAGATTTTCAGCGAACCACGTCAACTTAAATAGGAGTTGGCACTAAAGTGATTGTTTTTTTTTTTAAAATTTGCAACTTAAGTGATCGTTTTCAAAGTTTTTGCAATAAAGTGAGCGCCGTACACAACTTATGGTACTTGAAGTGTACTTAAACCATGGAACTTCAATATCATTTTCGACAAGGATACTGATTAGCTCGCTAAATGAACTCTATCCTTTCGTTCCAAGTAAAACCCTGCCCAAACATCTCTCGCGCGCCACGATATGTAGTAATCTACTGTCAATGACACCTACCATATGATACCTTAATCTGTATATTGGGAATCCATATCTAAGAAGATACTACTTAGTATAATCAAATCTCTTCAAATGTTCTCGCAGGATGGTAGAAAAATGGCATTAATAATTTTAAGAAATTTCTCGTGTGACCGTTGACTTTGGCGTCATACCTTTTAATCACTTACATACCATAACTTCAAGTTACATTAACGATTTCTCTTACCTGAAAATCTTACACGGCATTACATTAATGTTAATCAACGGACATAGCTAGTCGAAGAGATGATGACATTGAAAATGTTTTAAACCATTTCTCTCCCCACAACCAGCCTCGGTGTTGAACCTTCCAACGAGGCTCATGTTCAGTTTCACCAATACCTCACCAGGCGCAGGACAAGACGGCCACCTCGCGTTGAACAATCTGTTCGGATTCAAACTAGAATTATTGGCTAGGTTTTTTGGAAAGAAAAAAGGCTCATATCTAATTTCTCATTGGGAAAGATTTTGGGTTTTGGGGTTTCGTTTATTTCGCAAATTGAATCTAATTTCTCAATTTCACGCAAATTTGTGCCGACAAATGACATGGTTCGATATATATACACACATACACGCGCGCACGTCTGGTAGTTATTCTAAAGTAATGTCACATGTGTTTTTCTTCTTCTTAAATAATCACAAGAGAAGTTATCGCACCAAAGTGAAAATCGGGATAATTACATTGGAAGTGCTATAGCTTTTGTACGGCTTTCACTTGAATGTCATAACTTTTAAAACATTCACTTGAGTGCCTGGAACCAAAATGTTCAGGTAAGTACAAATTCCAGTCAAAATCATTCATTTGAGTGCTATTATCGCCGGAAAAGACGACGAGGAATTTTCACTATTATTTTATTAATTTTCTAAGTGCCACATAGATTTTCTTTACATTTTTAATAGTTTATGCATTTTTTTTATTTTTTATTCAAATAATGGAAATTAAAAATTAATGAAATTAAAAGAAAGAAACATAAGGGTTTCTTGGTGGTGGTCGGCGAGGGTCGCCGCCGGCCGCCGCCGGCCACCACCGACCGGCCCAAGGGCCAAGGTTGGCTCACCTTGGGCCGGCGAGGCTGCGATAGCTCTAGCTGACGGCTGTCATGGCCTCGACAACGGTCGAGGGCGCGAGGCCCTCCCCCAGATTTGGCGAGGGCTTCAAGCCCTTGTCTGCACCACCCAAGGCCACGACAACCATCGTCTAGGGCCGTCGCAGCCTTGTTGGCCCAGGGCGAGCTAACCCTGGCCCTTGGGCCGGCCGGTGGTGGCCAGCAGTGACTCTCGCTAGCCACCACCAAGAAACCCTATGGTTTCTTTTTTTTTTTTTTTTAATTTTTCATTAATTTTTTTTGCATTTTGTTTTTCTGATTTGAATAAAAAAATTCCAAAAACTATTAATATATATATATATATAAATCCATGCGGCACTTAGAAAATTAATAAAAAATTATTCGCCAACGCCACGTCACCATTTCCGACGGCCACATCAGCCGTGACATTTAAGTGAATGCTTTTTAAAAATTATGATACTTAAGTGAACGTTTTGAAAGTTATAGCACTCAAGTGAACGTCGTACAAAAGTTATGGCACTTTTAGTATACTTATCGTACAAAAGTTATGAAACGAAACAAACCCAGCACACAAACAAACAAATTCTCTTTCTTTGGTTGTCCTCTTCTAGAATGGGTCTCAATCTATTTTTTCCCCCTCCAAACAAAGATTCTCATTGTGGGTTCAATGGCTTAGGAAAAATAAAGATGGGATTCTCCTCAATCCGATCACGCCCACATAAGATGGCAAAGTGTGTCCCCAAACACGCTGACCCTGGATGTATCCTTAGACTATAAAATTCCCCTGGTGAGTGGGCCCGTGAACCCACACCCAAACAAGGCCCTTAACATGTATTTACAACTCAACAATTATCATTAGAAAAATGATTATATAACGATTCTTAATTTACCGTAAGAATAACAGATTATTTTGTATCACAAAAAATAAATAACAAATAATTAAAAATCTTTATGGGATCCAATCATTTAATAATTTATGACTCATAATATGTTATTTTTTTTTATGGGCGTACAAAAACTGTCATGCTAATCAAGTCATTTGTCGTTATGAGATGATAATATAATACTTTTTTCGCATCACGTACCTTGCCTATATATATATAGCCCCACCAAGGCCGCAATCACTCACCATCTCCCCCAAAGAGCTAGCTCATTGAACCAATCTGACACAATCACGCACTGTCTTCCTAGTCTCACATTCATAGAAATGTCCGGGGTTTGGGTGTTCAAGAACGGGGTCGTCCGGCTGGTGGAGAACCCGGGGGGCGAGGTGTCCGGCGGCATCGGGCGGCGGAAGGTGCTGGTCCACACCCCGACGAACGAGGTGATCACATCGTACGCCGACCTCGAGAGGAAGCTGTCTTCGCTCGGGTGGGAGAGGTACTACGACGACCCGGAGCTCCTCCAGTTCCACAAGAGGTCCACCGTCCACCTCATCTCGCTCCCCAAGGACTTCAACAAGTTCAAGTCCATGCACATGTACGACATCGTCGTCAAGAACCGCAACATTTTTGAAGTCCGGGACGTGTGACTCGCATCCATCCTGGCCGTGGCCGGGGTCGGGGCAGCGTTGCGTGATTCCTCGGGTTTATAGAAGCTAGTCTTGCTTGGGGTCTATTGTTGTCTTCGTTTGCTCTTAAAAGATCGCTCTTTGAGCGGTTCTTGGTGGGGAGTTTGCAAAAGGGGAGGGTTATGGCTGCTTAGGATAGAGAAGAAGTTGGCTGAGTTAGTGGGCGTGTGACATGGTTCTATGTAAATTGTGATTTTGTGATTTATCTGGCAATGAATATTGTGTCTCCTTGAGTGTGATAAAGCTGCTGCTGCTTCTTCTTCTTCTTCTTCTTTTTATTTTTTATTTTTTCGGTTTCTCTCTAACATAAGGAAGCTACTAGAATCCCAATGATATAGATTCGGGCTGGGGGGCAGCTCTGAAGAATCCCTTTCTCAAGTGATAGAGAGCAAATCGTTTGAAAAGGGAGAGAGAACAAGAGATAAAGATACGTGTATCTCTTGAGATAATCATTTAATGTGTGAAGTATTCTCACTGGCGACAATAATTTGTGTCAAAACATCTACTTAGACAATCAAAATATTTTTCGTTCAATTCATTTTTATTAAACGACATAAGCAAAAAAATAAAAATAAAAATATTTTCTAAATCAATTATTTTTCGCAAAACAAGCGGAATAATAAAAGATTCTAAAAGCAGGAAGTGACATGATTTGATGGTCAGCATGCAAAATGCAAATTCTTGGGGCTATGTTGGATTTGCCTCCCAACCATTCACATCAGACTATCCGGGTTGTGTGGAGAGGGTTCCGCCTCTCTCTTTCTTTCTCTCTCTCTCTCTCTCTCTTTCTACATCACGGTGAACTTATTCTTTTTAAGGAGTCTGATTTGATGCACCGTCTAAGGGGGGAAAGTAACGCAGACACACTGGGGAAGAACATACGTTGGTTTCCTGTTCATGTGTGTGGTTCAATCTCATCTGTCAAGAACTTCGATTTGTCATTAGTCTAGTCTCGTTGGCCATTAAGGCTTTGAGTGCATATCGGTAGGTGAAATCTTGATAAATCAAAATCTGCACTTGGTTACCATAATAAAGAAATTTTGACAGTCTCGGCAAGGACTAGGTGACGAAAAGGAGGACAATCCAGGGAATCAAATTAAGCAACATTGTCGTTGCGGGACGCTAGGGAGGTTAAGGATGCTACAGTCTACAACGAAAGAACAGTTCAAGGACTGAATGGTTCGAGCATGGCTACTCAATATTCCAGAAATTACGAACAGCACAACCTACGGAACACACTAGAGGTGAAGAGCCGAGATCAAGTTGCCAAACCTACCTCTTGATGTAAACTCTTGGTGAGTATCAGCCTGTTGTATTTCTTTTACGCAGATGTGTGAATATTTTCATGGAGTTTAGGACAAGTAGGAAGCCCTTGATTTGGGAACATTATCACTTTTTTTTTTCCCGTTTTCCTATACTTAGGATGACTTACGATGGGATATTCATTCCTGCCACAACTAGTTTAATTTTTTTTTTTACACCATGCCCTAAGAAGCAGGATGACCTGCCCTGTGTAGTTCAGTTCAGAGAAGTTCAAAAGCGCCCTAGGAAAGCTATTATCTCTGTGAGAATATCACTTCACAGATCATCCCATGTAAATTTTATACCACTATCCTTAATTAAAAAAAACCAACAAGAAACGTAATATGTAAAAAGAAAGAACTAAGTTTAGTCCGAAAATCGGCAAGATTAGACGTGTCTTCGTAATATACTGTACTCATTACGAATAACTTCAACCAACTGGGTGTTAACGGTCTGTGATCTTCTCAGCCTACAACAGCACATCATCATTGACTTCATCAATGTGCTTCCCCAATCCATTCCACTTTTGAAAATTATTGATCCTTTTCATTTAAAATAATCCAATAGTTCCTTGAGTTCAGGGTTGTTTCCAACTTTTGTGGACTATGCATATAGAAACATATCCTCAAAAAATTTCCAGCCTGCTAGCATGCATTTACCTGGCCTAGCAAATCTTTTGCTAAGCCATGCATTTCGGTTGATATATCAAATTTTAATAAACCCCCCAAAAACATAAAAAAAATTTAGCATTTGATGGTGCAGAAAGCACTCACATAGTGACCTTAAAGTCCATACTCTGATGTATTGCATAAGACCTATCAAAAACCCTAGATTCCTCTCGGGTAGCAATTGAAGAACCCGACCTACCATCCTACGTGACATGGCGTTGGATTAGTGTGGATAAGAGTCTTATCAGAACATGCCCATGAATAAATCAGTCTGCCTAGGGTTTCAATGTGTTCCCTTTTTCCATCACTCCAGAGACCCAGAGACCCAGAGACCCATTCCTTGTTTGAATGGGCATGTGATGGCCAATGCATTTGCCCTTTCACTTGCTAGTGACTAGTCAGTTTCCTCCAAATGGGGTTTCATAAAGGAACACCAAAGAATCTCTGATCTTTTGATTCTCATATATATCCTATCATCAAGGGAGAATGGGGCACAAGAGACTCTCTCTCTCTCTCTCTCTCTGTCTCGTGAATAGTTTTGACCTTGGTTGCCATCAGAAGAAAGCCTTGTCTTGTCATGCTTACCCCCGTGGGGGAAAATTGAGGGCTCAATGATCCTTGTTTGGTTGAACATTTGAAAGAGGCTATGGGGCTCTAAAGTGGTTTGGCTAAATACAAATGGTGTTTAGCTACTTTTTCGACTCACTTTGGGGTGATATAGTTGCATTTCCATGGCTTGCTAAATGCGAGGTTGGAAAGACCTCGGCTACTTTTCCAAAGGACTTTATTTGCATGCCTTTCTTTTCTTCCTTAATTTATGGGAACTTTTGTTTGACTTCATCCATGTTAACAGACGTTTGAAACGTACCAATTGTCCACTGTCATGCCAATACATACCAACAAAAGAAATTTACGATTGCCTTTCTAAACATCCATTTGGATAAGCATGGCTTTTACAATCCTTCTTTTGAGTAGAGCCTCAGCAGTCCATTTGGATAAACATAGCTTTTACAATCCTTCTCTATCACTCCAGCAACCTTCCCCTTGTATTGTGCCCCTTCTCCCCACCCGTTCTCTCTCTGTCAAATCACCTCTGCCATAGAGCTCATCCTAAGTCGATGAAATGCCGAGCTTCTCCTCCGCCAAATGATGGGTCACCATCTCTGGATGAGATGCCTCCATGGAGGTGTCAACCCCTCTAGATTCAGAAGCGGCAACTCCCTACATGGCAACGTACACAGATGATGCCAAATTCTCGACAGTCATTGAGGAGCCATCAAGATCAACAGAGGCTGTTACGACTAACATAGAATCGTGAACGAACGAAACCATTCAAGTAAGAAATTAATTACAGAGAAAAAAAAAATCTGGACACAACGGATTTACGTAGTTGGCTCACTATGATTTGCAAAAGATCACAATAATTGCTCGAAACGCTCACACTCAAATGTTGCCCGGTCCTAGAACGCCCTGGAACCCACAAGAAACATCACAAAAGAGGAGTATACTCACATGCTTATCTCTTTTTTATGACGGCTCTAAAAAACTCTTTAGGGTTGTCACAAGTTTATGATGCAAAACAACCTCAGAAAATGAATTGAGGTTGTGTCGAGAGCCAGACGCCCGCTAAAATAGACCTGAGTGCCAGGCTACTATGCTAAAAAGAGGTGGCCCTATCTAGCATCCCGACCGCTCCTTGGCCAAGCGCCTGATTGGCGATATTTTCTGTTGATTTTGCATGACTTTTTTAGAGTAATGTCATGGAGAACACGAAGCTTATCGAAAATAGGAGGAAGCATACTGCTAGAGCGTTTTACCTCTCATTCGTCATGTTGCAATGAGTTCGGGAGGACGAAACTTTCAGCGTGCCAATCCTATCTCTCCAAACAACTTTTTTGGACAATTTTTATTTTTATCCTGCATAACTTTTCGAGAGGAATGTCATGGATAAAAGCTTCTCGAAAATAGAAGAAACCGTGCTGTTAGAGCGTGTCTCCTGTTATTCGTCCTATTGCAATGAATTTCAGAGGGCAAAACTTCCGGCGTGCCTATCTCATCGCTCCGAAAACTTTTTTGGGTGCTTATTTTTTTGATTCTGCATAACTTTTTGAGAGAAATGTCATAGCTTACCCAAAATAGAATGAGCCGTATTGTCAGAGCATTTTTCATGTTCTCTTTGTCCTGTTTGCATTGAGTTTGAGATGACAAGATGCCATGAGACTTACCATTCTACTTATCTAATCGCCTGTCTAAGTCTGCGTGCCCCCCCGAGGTTGTGTTGATTCCAAATCAAATGGGACAATTTCAAGCCATAACTAATGCATCTCCACTTTGGCGAGAAGTCCAATATCATCCTCATTGATCACCGTCTCTCTCGAGCGCCCGTGGGCTCCTTTCCTGCTACAGGAGTTGACTATATTCGAGTAGTATTGGAACTCGGTCAATGGGATAGGCTTCATTAGCTTGTTGGTTGGATTATTTGCTGTGTGCACTTCTTCAATGGATGTAGTTTCTTGTAATACAATATCACCAATAAAATGGTACTTCATATCGAGGTGTATTATCTATTCGCAAGATATCTAACTTTTAGTAAAATGTATTGGATTATGATTGTGTCAACATTCTTCTCCTGCCGCAATTACACATCAGTGAGCAAAACTCTTAGCCAATAGCTTTCTTGATTGCCTCGTTTAACACCATGTACTCTACTTCAGTTGTCCACGAAAGGCACCTACTAGTTGTAATTAGGTGGTTCCCAACCGGCGGTACAACCCCCTCATAACCTGTCAAGGACTTCCATTCATCCAAATCTCCAGCAAAATCTAAATCAATGTAGCCTGGAATACCTCTCCAAGTCCGTCTCCTCCTTAAAGTCGAACCAATGTCTCTTGGCCTTTCAGAAAACTCAGAATCCATTTCACCGTTTCCTGGTGTTCCTTTCCGAGGTTACCTATATACTTGCTAACAACAGGCAAAATACCTGATCTAACTCAAATCATGACATACATAATACTACCTGTGGAACTAGTATAAGGGACAAGGGTCCCATATGCCTTATCTTCCTCTTACTGAGGTGCAAAATCAGCTAAAAGCTGAAGGGCGCAACTAGCGGGTACTCGCCGGTTTAACAATTTGCGTGCTAAACCGCCTTGGAAATTTACGAATACCACCACCATGCGACAGCCGAAGCGCCCCCCTTTAGACCTATCCCTTTAGATCTTCATACGGAATATCATTTGCATTGCACCTAAACCTTTCATCTCAAACTCACTAGTCAGTTGCCATTTCAGCTCATTAACATCAGACATGTTAATAGTTGCTCTCAACATAAAATAAAATAGTAGTTTGGATTTTTTGACACTCATATGCAAACTATATCGATCGTTGGCGCAATTGGTGGTGATGTTGGGGGATTTCTTGCTCGAAATTGGAGGTCATCTATTTAAATTCCACCAACTATGAGGAAATTATATTGGATGTGGAGACTTCCTACTTCCATCTTTTTGAATAATTAGCTCTATTTGTAATGCAGGGGAATGCTCATAAGCTGATGTACTACATTTGCTCTATAATATTTATATCTTCAACAAAAATAAAAAAAATTATGTGCAACTCCTCCAAGTCAATGCCGTTTGCATACGTCAAAAGTCTTGACTTAACTGATTGTTGAGATTTGCAAGGAATCCAATATACCTTCAAGTAGCCAAGAATCCATTCACCTGCTCGTATTTTCCATGTTCGTGCTTCTGAATTATAAGACAAATTAAATTATCTTAGGGAAAAATTCAATTTAAAAACATGAAGTGATCTCATTTTCTTAAATAAGGGCCTAAAGTGAATTTTGTTTCAAATAAAGACATGAAGTGGCTATGTCAATCTCAAAGAAGAACTCGATCTTGAAGTTGGTTAATGGCATTTTCATTTTTTAATTGTTGAATTTTTTTTATTTTTTATTTTTTTCCCTTTTCTTTTCACTAGTGGTTGATGGTAGGGCGAGGGTTGGCCTCGCCCAATCTAGCGAGGGCCACCCTTAGTAGCCACAAACAAGGGATGACCTTGCCCAATCTGGCGAGGGTCATGGCTCTCGCCCACGGCGAGCGAGAGCATGGGCAAGGGCCATGACCCTTCCCTACAGCCATTGAGGGCTTGCAGGCCCTTGTCCAATCACCGGCAATGGTCGTCAGGCGCCCTTGGTTGTAGCAAAAAAAAAAAAAATAGAGAGAAATGCGGGCGAAAATGTCCTTGATCTGCTGTCATTATGCCCTTATTTGAAATTGTCATTACCCTTTAGGCCCTTATTTGAAATAAAGTTTATTTTATGTCCTTATTTAAAAAAGGTAATGGCATTTCAAGTCATTTTTTGAAAAAATTTCTTATCTTTTTAAGTTTCATGAGACAACAAAAAGTGCTCTTTGGTTCGTTGTTAAACTACAAATTTCAAAGACTGGCATCATAATCCTTTTCTTCTTTTTCCTTTTTAACTATAAAGGTGAAGGAAGCTTATATAAAATTTTAAGCTTTCTTCTTCCACCTTTATCGGAATGATCGTTTGTACAAATTATTCAGTTCTCCGAATTTTTAAGTTATATCCAAGGATGTCTGTCGACTTTCTATTGTTTAGGCATGCTTCTTTCCGGCGCCTAACGTGACTTCATGGGGCTCGAGAAACAGTAACATCATCTTCACCACATCGGAGCAATCTTTAAGGATAAGGAAAACTTTCTCGCCAGCGTCGTGAGAGCCATAACTTTTGGTTGGATGGTTCCTGCTCATAGTCGATAACAAGTAATTTCATTTATGTATAGTCCATTTTGGGTTTAAGTCTCATGTTAACTAAATCCAAAAATGTGATTGAGTATTTCATGGGCTTGAGATTTTATCTTCTTAAACCTTGTTTGGTTATGGTTTCAAGGGTAAATGATACAAATGATCCCTAAATTTTTGCTCAATATATAATGTGGTCCGTGAACTTTATATTTATTTAATGTCATCCTTGAATTTTAGCCCAATGTGCAATGTATTCCTTGAATTTTTATATGTTCAATGTAGTCCTTGAAATTTTTGTACATGTTCAATTTAGTCCAGTTATCATTTCATTAATTCAAATTCAAGGACAATATTTTCATCGAGTCCATGGACTCAATTGAACATGTGCTAAAAGTCGAGGAACCACATTAGATAAATTAAAAGTTCAGCAAAGGCATTGCATACGGAGCTAAAATTCAAAGACTACATTAAAGATATTTAAAGTTTAGGGATCACATTGTATATTGAGTCAGAATTTACGAACTATTTATATTGTTATCCATGATTTTAAACCATATAGTTCTTTTTATCCAAATAAAGTACATAAAATCTACTGATGTTATATTTGCTTGGAGTTGTATGCTCTCTAGAGTACTTTTTCTGAGAGCCATGATGGTGGGTGCCTACAGTGGAAGATGACTAGGAAATGGAAGCATCGGAACTTGAAGTGCAAGCATAATTATGTTTTTCACATGTATTTTTGTCAAAGATTGTCCCCGTTAAACGCTTCTCAAGTACCTAGCATGAGAATAAATGCCAAGGTAAGTAAACGGACCGGGACTGACAACTTGCTATTGCTATTGCTTTCGAAGAGTCAACTTTAGGGGCTGTTCGCCTCTACTTCTATACAACCTCTGACTTCCATATATATATATATATATGTGTGTGTGTGTTGGATAAGTGAACATATTTTATTTTCACCACGGGATTGTAAAATAAAGAAAAAAAATACCATTTAAATTTAGAAAATTCCTGCAAAAAGTAAAATTTTACGTGTCAGTATTTATACCTTTTGAAAAGTTTCAGGAGTTTCCGGCAAAATAAAGGGCAAAGTGTGTGCATCTCAATTTATATTCATATGCGGCGATCCAAGAATCTTACGTATAGATACATGAATCACAGATCCATAAAATTAAAGAATTGACACACCTTGTTTTGGATTCATCATTCTTGATGCGGAATTTATGATGATCTGATATCCAAGAGCTTCTCCTTCATGAGACAGCCCCTCACGTATTGTTTCTAACAATTCTTGAAGTGAGGTTATGTGAACATTAAGGTTTAGAGTAGGTACTTAAGCTCTATTTATAGAGATTGAAACCTATATCCTCATTAAAAATAAGATTTATCTCGGCTCACACTATCCAGCACCATATTAGACTAAATAGGAAATTGTATATATCTTTCTTTATTAGATCAATTAATATTTACAATAACAATTAATAAAGCCCATAATATTAAAAAATATATTCTCCCACTTGGGGTAAATTAATTGAAACTATACTGTATATGCACATCTTTATATTGGTCTAGAAATAATTCCCAATAGTCAATCCGATTCCATAAAGTCTTAAGTACTAAATCATGCCAATGACTACATCAAAATATACAGAGCCATCCATGATCACAAATGCCCTTTAACTTTACTAATATAGATTTGATATGGTAGTGTAACAAACGGATAACAACTTAAATAATAGTGACATTTTATATGTTATCCTCCTTGCCAGTCACCATTCTCTTATTTTATGTATAAAAAAACTTGATATGTTATAAGAGAAATGCCATTATGGTTTCAATGAACCAACATATGCCTTAACTCTATAGTTAATTATACTTTATGTGTAACAAGACATATATTTTTTGCTAAAATAAATGTCTTATCCATCACTCAAGGTTTACATAATCTTTTGAGATTTTCAGCAAATATGCATTAAATAATAATATCACATTCATAAACGCTTCAAAGAATGTGAAAAGTCAATACATATCAAAATCGCTACTAAAAATAATATAACATTGTAAATTTTGTTAGAGCAAAAACTAGAAAGCTTCCACTAAACAAGGGCATCACACAATACTTCTAAGTCTATATTAATGACATGTCATTCAAATACACAAGGGCGTAGACTTTTAGTCAATGGATCAACAATCATAGCATCTGTAGTAATATGCTATATTGCAACGTCACCATTCTGTACGGTTCCTTTATAGTAAAAAACTTGACCTCCACATGCTTACACGCCATGACACCTCTATTGTTGTTAATGAACAATATTGCAGAGTTAGTGCCACAATATAACTGTATGAGTCTATCAATAAAATCAAACACGATCAACTCCCTAATGAGATTCTAGAGCCAAATAGCCTTAGTAGCAGCTATAAAGCATGCTATAAACTCTGCTTGCATGTAGAGGATGATACTGTTTTCTGTTTCTCACTTTTCCATAATACCGCACCATCTGCTAGCATAAAGATATACCTCGTTGTCAACTTCTTATCATCATGATAATCAGCATAATATGAATCTGAATACCCCATTATTTGCAAGTTCTGAATATATCTATAAATCAACATATAGTCTTTAGTTCTTTTTAAGTACCTAGAAACCTTCTTGGCAGCAATCTAGTAATCGTGTCCTGGATTTGACTGATATCTACCCAGAAGTCCTGTTGCAAAAGTAATGTCTAGCCTAGTACAAACTTGATCATACATAATACTACCAATTGCATTAGCATAAGGTACATTCTTCATCTGTGCTTTCTCAATATATGAATGAGGACATTATGAAAGACTCAATTTATCACATTTGCAGACAGGAGCAATTCATGGTTTGCACTCTTGCATATTGAATCTCTCTAAAATACAATCAATATATGCCCTCTAAGATAAGCCTAATATGCTGCGAGAGCAATCTCTATGGATCTCGATGCCAAGGACAAAAGACGCTTCATCAAGATCTTTAATATCAAAATTCTATGACAACATTCTCTTTGTCTCATGCATTAAGTCAATATCCCTGCTAGCAAGAAAAATGTCATTAACATAAAGAACGAGAAAAATAAATTTTATTTCACTGACCTTGCAGTATATACATTGATCTAGCTTGTTCTCAATAAAATCAAAAGAAGTAATAACACTATGAAACTTCAAGTACCATTGTCTAGAGGCTTGCTTCAAACCATATATATAATTTTTCAATCTACAAACTACATTACATGTATCATCTACAACAAAACCTTCTGATTGTATCATATAAACTTGTTCATTAAGATCTACATTCAGAAAAATAATTTTAACCTCCATCTAATGAAGCTCCATATCAAAATGAGCTATTAAATCCATGATTACTCTAAAATAGTTTTCAGAAGAGACCGGAGAAAAGGTTGCCTCGTAATCTATTCCTTCTCTCTGAGTAAATCCCTTAGCTACCGGTCTAACTTCAAATTTTTCAATCTTTCTTGCGGAGTCTTTCTTGATCTTAAAAACTCATTTACAACCAACGTGTTTATAAACTTTAGGTAATTCAACAAGCTCCCAAACATCATTATGTTTCGTAGATAACATCTCATCTTTCATTGCATCTAACCACAAATCAAATTAAGGAGAAGAAACAGCTTATGCATAAGTTACCAATCAAGAATACAAACGATATCATAATCTTATTCTCTCAGATAGACTATATAGTCTGGCAGTATAGCTGATGGTTTCTGCCTAACATATTTCCTTACTGGACCATCTTCTACCTCATTATATTCCCGAGAGGCTTGAGGAACTTCATCAGAAACTGTTTCAGTAACAAATTCCTTAGCCTTAACAAGTTCAATCTGTGGTATAGGGACCTCTGCAATTATATGTATAGGTAGAGAAAACGACATATAAGTACTCATCGTATTGTTATCTTCAATAGTTTGTGAGCAATCACCCTTTCTGCTACATCAAACTCCAGAAACTTCGCTATCTGTAAATTCATAATTCTCGCTCCTCTATTGGGATTATAAAATTGATATCCCTTTGAATGATTTGAATAAGACGCAAAATAATAACGAGTGATTTTGGAGTCCAACTTGCTCAAAGTTAGATTATACAATTTTACTGCTGCAAGGCATACCCAAACCTTTAGATAATTCAAGCAAGGTGTCATGCCCTAATCCTTGAGCATGCGCCATCCCTACCATATCGCCCCAGGTCATAAGAGATAGCGTCCCAGTCATGTTATCGACTCATTTATTTTATCTTTGATTATACATGCAAAAAGTGCAACTTTCAAACAACAAATCAAATAATAGGGATAGTTAAACAGTCAGTCATCTCAATCAAATTAAGATAGCTTAAAAAGTCAACCTTTTATTTAACTATCTTGTTTAGACAATAGTCACAAACCATTCTTCGGTTCATAGTCTACAACTTCCACACTATCAGGTTTGGTATAACCCGATCTCCGGGACTACTCCAATTAGTCCACGTTTTGTTATCCACGAGGTTCCGTCACTTGGGACCTGAAAGTATTACCCACGACGGGAAGAGATATAAATCTTAGTGAAGTCAACACCTAAGCTCGATTAGGACGTTAATTCACCCAGGATATCCTACCAAACCAACACAACATATCATTACATGACAGATATCTAACCACATGCAATTTACCCATCAAAGAGCCACACATAATGCGATGCAAACACGATATGACATTCAAACAACCCAATCA
The DNA here is from genome assembly GCA_028455895.1 of Rhodomyrtus tomentosa. Lineage (NCBI taxonomy): Eukaryota > Viridiplantae > Streptophyta > Magnoliopsida > Myrtales > Myrtaceae > Rhodomyrtus > Rhodomyrtus tomentosa. Next base: position 35,904,193 of record JAPCWY010000003.1, on the reverse strand, counting down.
AGGCGAAGCATAATATCGATATGACATGATAGTCAAACAGCCCAATCAAGGCAAAGCATCACAAGCTTACACATGCATGATACCATGTGAAGCCATTTATTAAGAAATGGGGTCTGTCACCCTGGCACACTAATCATTTGGTGCCTAGTACACTGGTCAATTGTTACTCTTCTGGCGGCACTAGGCATCGTCCGTTACTTCCGGCGACTGCATCCAGTAATCCATGTGACATCCGACTGTCATGACACAAAACTACTAAGAATCCCTTGTGGGCTTCAGTCCTTCACAAGTTACGATCGATATCCATTAAACTGGTATTATGGAATGACGTGCTTTCGACAAGTCGTATTCCTTCGATTTTTACGGTACGATCTTGTCAGGACCTTGGCAGGAATCTTATCATCCCATCATATGATCATACATTACATCTGATAATCAATCAATTTTATCATCTTTGATTTAGGCCGGATGCTCTCGGCTCAAGGCTGTTTTCATGTTAAACCATGTAGTTTGTCACATAGGTCATATGAATACGCAATTTCACAATTAGGCTTGCGCCTGACACGGACGATGAAGCACATAGAATCTCAGGCATAACACATGACAATCAATCCACTACACTCAATCAAGCAGTCAATTGCACGATCGATTAGCCAATTCAATTAATCAAATGACAATGATTAATTTTTAATTTTAGTAAATTATCAATCGATCGCTCGGCTCTGAACTATCACTCGCTCGCAATCAAAAATTGACAATCGATGCCCAATCAATCAATCAATCAATCAATCCAACCTAATTACTAATTAGCCACAGACGGCATAGCTAATCCGACTAACTTAACTAATTACGGTCATTTAACCAAAACCATGTTTCTAATTGATTTGACCGTAATTAACTACTTAAACACCCTAATGAGCTAATTAACTAATCTTGAGAGCAATTAATGCCCTAACCAATAATTAGAGGTTGACTCACAACTAATTAAGCTCGGGCAGTCACGGCAGCGGCGACACGGCGGCGACTATCCTCGGTGATGATGGCTGTGGTGGCGTACCATGAAACTTGCGGCTAACTTGGGTTTTCGGGGTTACAAGGTCCTAAACATCATTATGTTTCGTAGATAACATCTCATCTTTCATTGCATCTAACCACAAATCAAATTGAGGAGAAGAAATAGCTTATGCATAAGTTACCAATCAAGAATACAAACGATATCATAATCTTATTCTCTCAGATAGACTATATAGTCTGGCGGTATAGCTGATGGTTTCTGCCTAACATATTTCCTTACTGGACCATCTTCTACCTCATTATATTCCCGAGAGGCTTGAGGAACTTTATCAGAAACTGTTTCAGTAACAAATTCCTTAGCCTTAACAAGTTCAATCTGTGGTATAGGGACCTCTGCAATTATGTGTATAGGTAGAGAAAACGACATAGAAGTACTCATCGTATTGTTATCTTCAACAGTTTGTGAGCAATCACCCTTTTCTGCTACATCAAACTCCAGAAACTTCGCTATCTGTGAATTCATAATTCTGGCTCCTCGATTGGGATTATAAAATTGATATCCCTTTGAATGATCTGGATAAGACGCAAAATAATAACGAGTGATTTTGGAGTCCAACTTGCTCAAAGTTAGATTATACAATTTTACTGCTGCAAGGCATACTCAAACCTTTAGATAACTCAAGCTAGGTGTCACGCCCCAATCTTTGAGCATGCGCCATCCCTACCATATCGCCACAGGTCATAAGAGATAGCGTTCCAGTCACGTTATCGACCCATTTATTTTATCTTTGATTATACATGCAAAAAGTCCAACTTTCAAACAACAAATCAAATAATAGGGATAGGTAAACAGTCAATCATCTCAATCAAATTAAGATAGCTTAAAAAGTCAACTTTTTATTTAACTATCTTGTTTAGACAATAGTCACAAACCATTCTTCGGCTCATGGTCTACAACTTCCACACTATCAGGTTTGGCATAACACGATCTTCGGGATTACTCCAATTAGTCCACGTTTTGTTATCCACGAGGTTCCGTCACTTGGGACCTGAAAGTATTACCCACAACGGGAAGAGATATAAATCTTAGTGAAGTCAACACCTAAGCTCGATTAAGACGTTAATTCACCCAGGATATCCTACCAAACCAACACAACATATCATCACATGACAGATATCCAACCGCATACAATTTACCCATCAAAAAGCCACACATAATGCGATGCAAACACGACATGACATTCAAACAGCCCAATCAAGGCGAAGCATAATATCGATACGATATGATAGTCAAACAGCCCAATCAAGGTAAAGCATCACAAGCTTACACATGCATGATACCATGTGAAGCCATTTATTAAGAAATGGGGTCTGTCACCCTGGCACACTAATCATTTGGTGCTTAGTACACTGGTCAGTTGTTACTCTTCTGGCGGCACTAGGCATCGTCCGTTACTTCCAGCGACTGCATCCAGTAATCCATGTGACATCCGACTGTCATGACACAAAACGACTAAGAATCCCTTCTAGGCTTCGGTTCTTCACAAGTTACGATCGATATCCATTAAACTGGTATTACGGAATGACGTGCTTTCGACAAGTCGTATTCCTTCGATTTTTACGGTACGATCTTGTCAGGACCTTGGCATGAATCTTATCATCCCATCATATGATCATACATTACATCCGATAATCAATCAATTTTATCATCTTTGATTTAGGCCAGATGCTTATACAAACGTTTTCAAAGACTCGGCTCAAGGCTGTTTTCATGTTAAACCATGCAGTTTGTCACATAGGTCATATGAATATGCAATTTCACAATTGGGCTTATGCTTGACACGGACGATGAAGCACATAGAATCTCAGCCATAACACATGACAATCAATCCACTACACTCAATCAAGCAGTCAATTGCACGATCGATTAGCCAATTCAATTAATCAAATGACAATGATTAATTTTTAATTTCATTAAATTATTAATCGATCGCTCGGCTCTAAACTATCACTCGCTCGCAATCAAACAATGACAATCGATGCCCAATCAATCAATCCAACCTAATTACTAATTAGCCACAGATGGCATAGCTAATCTGACTAACTTAACTAATTACGATTATTTAACCAAAACCATGTTTCTAACTGATTTGACCGTAATTAAACTACTTAAACACCCTAACGAGCTAATTAACTAATCTTGAGAGCAATTAACGCCCTAACCAAGAATTAGAGGTTGACTCACAACTAATTAAACCCGGGCAGTCACGGCAGTGGCGACATGGCGGCGACGATCCTCGGTGATGATGGCTGTGGTGGCGTACCATGAAACTCGCGGCAAACTTGGGTTTTCGGGGTTCCAAGCTCGGCCAAAGGTGTCCTAAGACGCGTCGACACTCCGGGACGGTTACACGGGCCTTGAGGGAGCAACTGGTGGCTGAAGGTGGTCGAAACAGAGTAGGCCAAGACAGGGCAGGCATCGAAAACTGGGCAACGATGATGGTTGGAGCTAGTTTGAGGGCTCTCGGCCTGTGAAGGATAAATGAGGGGTTAAGCTTTGTCAGAGAGGTGTCGGGGGAGCTGAGAGAGGTGGCGACAACGGTCGGAGATGACGTGAGGCAGTCGACAACGGTCGGATAGCAGCTCGGCAGAATAGGGGGGCTCGGTGCCGAAAACAAGAAAGGTCAAGCCGGAGGTGTTTCAAGCTCCACGGACTTCGATTAACTTCCTGCGGTTATAGGGGATGACGAGAGGGTTGAATAGAGTAACTAGAGTCTCCTCAGGACAACGAAGGGCGGTTGGGGACGATCAAAAGAGCTCGGAGCAAACTCGGCCCCAAAACAGGGCAACTTTGTCCGAACAGGGATCTCCGGGTCCCCATCGCGGCTCGACGGCTTTGGGATGGCGAGCAACTATTGAGTGGAGCTCCTAGGGTCGGAAGAGAGTGGATGAGGAGGTGGTTGGTGGTGAGGAGCGGTCGCGTGGGCCGACGTGGCTCCAACAGTCCACGGAGCCAAAACTGGACAGAGTCAATGATAGGGCTGTTTCGGGGTCTTATGGCGGCGAATGGCGGTCAGAACAAAGCCGAAGGATGGCAGTGACAGAGGGGAGTTAGAGATGCGATCAGTGGTGGTCGAGAGCAGCGGCAAGGGCCGGCACTTCTTGGTCGGCTCACGGCGCCATAATAGGGCAAAGAAGTCATGCGGTTGTTCTAGGCCTTTCGACGACACATGGCGATTGAAACGGTAGTTACATGGTGTTAACACCTTAATTTTGATCAAGTCTTTTCGATATTTTTTAAAATTCATAAAAAAATTCGTAAAAAGTTGAAAATTTTCAAAATCAGCTTTGGAAGCCTTGGCCAAGTCTAAGGAACTAATTTTGAACCAAAAATAATTTTATATATTTATTGTATTTTTTTATATTTTTTGAATATAGGAAAATAAGAGAAAATTCATAAAAAATAGTTTTCGAGGTCAAACAATACCAAAAAATAGTCCATATATTTTTCAATTCCCTTTTTATATTGACCTCATAAAAAGTAAGAAATTAAGTTCAAATCCGGGTGTTCATTTGTAACACCTAGGGATGAATTAGCAAAAAATACAATCTGAATATTTTAATTTGCTATTTTGGCATTTTTAGTGTCAAGATATTCAATTCAAGTATCCTTCACTCTCAATTTGCTCAATTTCCCTTTTAATTGTACGAATTGGGAAAAATCCCCAAGTATTTTTGCAATTTAGTCCCTAGAACTTGCAATTTTTGAAATTACTTTTAATCTAAGGACTATCATACCAAAATTGAACCATCACCCTATGATTTTTTGAACATTCTGAATCGATTAGTATGGGTGATTTGGTCTAATTTGACCATTTGGGCTCTTAATTTCACAATTTCTCAAATGGCAATTAAAGATAAATTTGGAGTTTTTGTATAAATTGACATGAACTTTTACGCAAAATCATATTTTTAGATAATATTCATGCCATAATTTCAATTTTGAGGCATAATTGTAAACAATCCCCTCGAATTACGATTAATTTTAAAAAAAAATCAAGCCAGACTGGTCCTAACCGATCAAACCGGTCGAACCGGTCCAAATAGCGTTGTCTTCAACCTCCATTTCCCGCGCCGAGCGAACAGTTGCAGGTTGAATTATGATGGGCAAATTGAAGCCCCAATCGACCATAATCGAGGAAGCTCAAATCAACGTCTTATTCTTCTCATCCTTCTCCATCGATCAACATTGGTGGCACCACCTGATGTCGCCGGAGTAGAGAGAAATTGACCGATCAATGTTTTGGTCTGCAAAAAAGTTAACAAAACTAAACTCAGCTCAAATACATATCAAATTTGCATAAAATGGAGAACAACAGAGGACTAAACAGGACTGGACAGAATCCAAACTGTTCTGTCATCGTCCGACGTCCATCTTGGCACATATGGCCGCATGTGAGAGCCAAATGAGAGAGGCCCAATCGTGAAAAAATTTGAAATCCAAGTATAAAAGGTCTCAAGCATTCTAGAACAAAGGGAGGCTTATTATCATTACAAGGGATAGCCGAAAGAGAGAAAAAAGAGAGAGAATGCGAGAGAGAGGTCATTCTCCAGCCCCCGTCATCGAGAACTTGAGCTCGACTGTAAGGTACTGGTTAGGCTGTTTTCGGCCAAACTAAAGCCAAAGAAGACCATCGGAAGTTCGCTTGAAGCTCCAGGGTTCGATTGTCGCCGGTTGCGCTATCTAAAATCGCGAAAAAAAGTGAGTCGCAGTTCGAGCTTCTTACTGTGCATCAATGGCGACTCACCTTTTACTTGATCATTCTTGCATTTCTTATGTGTGTTTTACTCCATGAACATCACTGACCATGATCGCATTCCATTTTTGTCTTGATTTTACAAAATAAATCGCGTTTGTGCCTCTGAACCTCTCTGCCATAATAGAGCACTCTTCAATCTTGCTTAGCCAAATCTAGGCGTGTGAGCTCAATTGGAGCTCGAGGTAAGTGTTCTGAACTTCTTCTCGTTCTTCTCTGTGAATGCATTGACCTGATTTCGTGTAAATCGTTTGATCGAACTTCCATGACCGTACTCAACATTTTGTGTGCTGCTTGTGATTCTGTGGATGAAATTCTTTGATTCTTTGATATGTTAAACTAGAGAGTGAGACGAGTCGAACAAGTGTAATTTCATGTCATTTGGTCGAAGTTTGGCCATCGATCAACGTCAGAGAAGTCCCAGCCATTCATTCCATCGGAGTCGAGAGGTTGAAAATGATGTTAAGTTGGTAGGTCAACGAGTCAGCAGTCTTAGGTGACGTTCCATAATTCATCCACATGTGTGTCGAGTTGGCAGGGCTGTTAGTCTATTAATCCTAGTTAGCTTGATCCGACGGCTTAGATATATCGAGTCTAATGATTGATGTCCGTCCGATTAGTAATTATGATATTGGATATTGGTTTATAATCAGAAAATCAAAAAATGCAGAGACGGTGTCATTTAGGTAAGTGATTGAGCAGTGTCATTTAGGTTAGTTTAGTTAGAATGGACGGTCCAGATTAGTTTGTGTCTTTTAATCCCGGCCTTAGATTTTGGTAATTAGATCGAATGGTCCCGATCAAGTCATGGTTTAATCCTGACCATAGATTTTGGTAAGCTTATCTCGAGTTTGTACCGTAGGATTAGATATTAAATTTTGGATAATCAGAAAAGGTTTAAAAAATCATAAAAAAAAAATCATAAACAATGTCGTTTTGTTCTAGGGTTATCTGAGCGGATCCGGAGTGGGTTTGGGTCGAGTTGATTGGTTCGTTGATCGAGTTGACCTGGTCCAAAAAATATTAAAAAATAATAAAAATTAGGAAAATAAATAATAAAAAAGAAAAAATAGTTAAAAAAATCAAAAAATTGTAAAAAATAAGAAAATTTTCCAAAAAATAAGGAAAAATTTGAAAAAAAATCATGAAAATTGAAAAAAAGCCACATTCAACTGGTTTGATCTAAATTTGTGATTTTTGAGTCCACCGACCTTTCAAAATGACCATTTTGCCTCTTCTGGCATTTGGCCATTAAACATTCCAAGAATTTTCCAAACTTTAGGAAATCATTTCTCTAGGCCTATAGGGCCTTACTAGGTTTCACATGTTGATTGATGTGCCGATTTGATGAGATTTATCCTCACATGTGAATTGATTCCTTGATTGAGCTTTTAAATTCTTGATTGTGATTGATAGGATAGGATTCTCCGATCTACTGAGACCCCTTTGGTTTTAGAGTTCACGTCACCCTCATGAGCATCTGCATGAAATCATAGTTAAGAATCACACAACTTAGGCTTCGGATCCCCGGACCCATTTCTTTGGTAACATAGAATCGATTGGGACTCCCAATCTCTCGATAGGGTTTTCGACCATGCCTTGCTCAAATGGTTTGTGGCGACTCTAAAACGTGGCACGTACACTTTTGCACATGTCACACTACCATACAAAGTTCGACATTGATTTTTAAATTCTGAAGGGCATACGAACCTTCATTGCTAGCGCGCCCTCCAGGAGAATGACTTCATCGACATACCGACACGAAGTCCCCTCGCCTTGGGAGTAAGAGAGGGGTGGAACATCGCCAATCGATGGGAAACCTCAGGAGGAAACCCCTCATCCCTCCACGAAAGGGCGTCAACAGACTTGGCGACTCCGCTGGGGATCGAACTTTAAGAGGATTTAGAAGCCGATTAAAAAGTCGCGTGATTTTTGACATTGTTTACTTGCTGATGCTTTCGTGAATGTGAGGTGAGTCCACTAACCAAATGTGTTAAATGTTGATGTAGATTGGAGAAATAAGGGTGAAGTGAGTGTTGACATGTTTTATGCAGATTGGCATTTGGGTTTGGTTGTTTATTTACGCACATTTGGAGCGATGTTTTGATATCAAATTGTTGTGCATGACTTGCATATTCTGAGGATCACGACATCACATTTGCATAGGCGCCTGGAATTGAGCCGTCGAACTTTCTATATAGGTAGCCATAGATGGGGATCGATATGCAAAGCTCCTATGTTTGATTGCACTTGGGTTGAGCATATATGGTCCCACTCTCCAATTGCTCCGATGTAATCTACCTACTTATTGTCTGACTGCGCTTGTGGATGAATCCATCGGGCCCTATGGGGGAAAGTCTTTTAGGTCCATGCCCAAGCCATTTTAATTTTCTGGAGTCAATCCTCACATGTCTCACGTGCATGTGATTGGAAGGTTGTTATACCTAAAATCAAAAATCCAAAAAAAGAGTCCTAATTGGTTGGTAAGGACTTTTAAATTCAAGCTCGAACTTTAATTCGCATTTTTAAAATTGAACATGACATACATCATTCATACATGATTTTGAAAATTCGTCTAAGTGATTATTTGAAAGCCGTCCGTAGATTAGGAGATGATTTCCTCGAGTCAAGACAAGATGTCCAAGATGGATTGCCATGAGAGGCGTACCCATGAATTAGGACTCGAGGAGAAGACCAAGAGAATATGCGCCTTGATAAGGAAATTTTTCAAGAGGCGTCACGCCGTCAAAACTACTCCAAAGCACTCACCCGCCAAGAAAGGCGACATCTTTAGGGGGAAGACGCGGAACTTTAGGATTGCTCCCACTTACTACTTCAATTGAAGAATGAAGTCGTCAAAGATAACTTTCCGATCTTCCCGATTTGGTCGCGATTTCATTCCGATGCGGCATAGAGTAGACCTAGGGGCATCCTTAGACCTTGTTGCATCTATGTGGTCTATCTTGATTTTTATCTGATGTGTATTGGATTACCCGCCTGTGGGAATCCTTTTACCATTCCCGTTTAGATCTTGATGTATTAGGGATTACCAGGATTGTATTTTCCCTATTCTGACCTTTGAGACATTTGAGCTTGTATGTGAGGGCGACTTTCTTCTTAATCATTAGAACGATTCTAAGTCAATTTCACGGCAGCTTTATATGAAATTTTGATTAAACTCCCCAATTTGATTTCTTTTGGTCAAATAAGAGTTTAATCCTTATTTCACCAAAAGTTGACATGAAATTGAATTAGAACAGTTGCATTGCATTTGCATTACATGGCATGCATCGAACATTGAATCCGTGACGATTGACTCTAGGATCACTCTTGCATTCATTTTTAGATAATGGGGAACGTCGATGTCAAAGTCATCCTGATTCCGTACAAGGAGCTCACCCAATGGTGGAACAAGATAGACATAACCATTCAAACTTACGTGGAAGGCCGATTGGGGAAATTAATGGACTTGATCAAAGAGAGGTGTCAACCCGCCCTTATTCAAGCTTTGGCGAAGAAATGAGATTCCAAGACAATGACTTTCAACTTCCGAGGATTAGAGTTGACACCAACCTTGGAAGAATACATCGCCATTATAAGAGCCCAGTTTGGTAAAGAAATAGCTCAACCTCTCCTGAATGAGGATCCTACTCTATCATTATCCTGACACCTTCATTTAGGTATACCAGAGATAGAAAGAGTTTACGAGTCATACTCTAGGAGGTTTACACTATCATTCCTCTTCAATAATTACTCATATTTACCCGACAACACTGGACATAGGACGGCGAAAGCCTTCATCTTAACCTTCTTCGCCTTTGTCCTCTTCCCGACATCTAGGGCTACATTTGAGCCCTTTATAGTCCACATAGCCAAACAAGCTTGTTCACGTTGGGACTATTCCTATATGATCTTAGCTGAGACTTTCCTATCATTAGACCGATTTAGAAATTCTGGGAAAAGGACATTCCAAGCCTCCAATGGGTTGTTCTACTTTTGGTTTGTCTCTCATGTTAAAACCTTTGGTCTTAAGGTAGGATTCTATGAGATTGGTGAACATGTCCACCCTTTGAAATCCTTCTTGAGGTGTCAATATTTAGTTACAAACCTTTCTTTTAAAAGTGGGAAGAGTTCCTCGGTAAATTGGATCCCGAGCATTTCCGATAGCGGCTGAATTAGCCTTGAATAGCCAAGGCCCGCATTCATGGTATTGATGCTAACCCCATACCTCTTTTAGGTTGGACGGGTGACATTTCTTATTAACCCATTCGAGTTGTACGTCAGTTTGGTATTCTTCAAGAAATCCCACCAGAGATTTGTCCGGGGATATTGTCATTTAACTTACCACGACGAGAACTTATAAAGAAGACGAAGGTCGTTTACCGAGCAAAGATCTAATTGATCATTCATGCCTTGAAGAATGCTCCTCTCCAAAAAGTAGAGTGGCCAGATGACATGGATCTATAGATGAACCTTCACCCAGCGTCCAAGGCTTATATCCCGAAATTTAAGGAATTTCGGCAATCTCTTGTCGAACCTTATGTTCCAGAGCCCGTATCGCCCCGTATTGAGGAGATAGAGGCATATGTTCCCGAATACATCGTACCACATGTTCCCGGAGTGGAACCATACATACCAAAAGATCCGAAGCCATTTGTGCTTGATGAGGGCGAAGACCTCTACATGTGGGATTCACACGGATCTGAGGATTGGGTGGAAGCTAAGCGACCTCGACTTGGATAGACGCGTTTCCATTACCTTAAGCATGATTATGTTGCATTTTATTATTTCTGAACTCATTCTGGATTATAATGAACATGTTTTGACATTATATATGACATATCCATCATCATTTAGAGAAGTCAATTGTCATGGATTCTTCTTCCTCAATAGTTCGATTATCTGTCAAATGACAAAAGGGACCAATCTTGATGAAGTTAAGACTCGTCGATGGAGTCTTTTCCTTCATTTATTGCAAATGAACATAGTATTGAGAGGATTTCGAAGCATATCTTGAATACCAATTATTTCGATATTAATTAGCTCTTTTGAAAAATAGGTGATTTTGAATCACAAGGACTCGTAGTAAGACGAGACGCTTGAGAATGGAACAAGAGGATATGACTCTTCATATTAAGGGGTATGGAAATCCAAATGAATTCTATGGCTATAGCAATCACGGAACTAAAGGCAATGATGCTAGCATCTCAAGAAAAATGCCTGGCTGGGGTAGAAACTCAAGATTAGGCTCAACGCGCCGATCTACCTCCAAACACGGAGGCGCTGCCTCGAGTCCCTCCTATGATTATTAATGTGGATAAGGAGGTGAATCAGTCACACAAGGATGATGAGGAGGCCAAGAGGTTGGCCAAGATAGAAGAATGTCTGGCTAGTCAAGGACATGAACTATCCAAGTTCGATAAAGTATCACCTTTCTTCAAGATAGAAATTCTACCTGATTATAAGGAACCTGACTTTACGAGGAAAAACAATGGGAGGTCCCAAGGCGCATCTTTAAGTACCATTTGCGCAAAATGGCCCAATATTCAGACAACATCCCATTGTTGGTCAACACTTTCAAGAAAGTTTTTCCGAGGCCACGTTAGCGTATGGTTTATCGAATTGGAACCGAAAAGCTTGTCTAGCTGGGACAAGTTAGCAGACGTATTCCACTGACAATATAAGTTTAATACCCTAGTCGCTATCATTAGGGAAGATCTATTGAGCACGTTCAAAGGGAAGAACGAGAATGTCAGAGCTTACGCCTTGGTGATGCAAGTAAAACCGCCCGTTCCAGAAGAAAAGCTTATTGACCTATTTCTGGAGGCCCTACCGAATTCTTCGAGAAATTGAACATTTCTGGGTGTCAAATGTTCACCCACCTTATAAAAGTGGTCGAGCATCTTGAATGGGCCATCAGAGAAAAGAGAATGACCGACATGACATTTAAACGTCCATATCCATTAAGAAGAGAGAAGGAACAAACTGGAGAAGTAGCATTTGTTCCAAACTTGACGAACCCGAAAAAATTTGCAGACTCGATCACAACCCAGGGTAGTACTTCGTGGTCTAATGTGAAAATGGCAGAGTCTAGAAGAAGACGACCGTTGTTCACACCATTACCGCGTCCCTTATCTAAACTCTTACCGATGCTTGTGGAAGAGCATCTGGTGGCCAAAGAACCACCAAGAGCGAACCCGTCGAAGTCCCCTGGATTTGATGAGACCCAAACATGTGTTTATCACATGGGTGAAAAGGGACACAGCGGAGACAACTATCTGACAGATGGCAAAATCCTGGAGTTTGATAAGACGGAACCAAATGTGACAGAAAATCCTCTACCAGACCACCGTGAGGTGAATGCCATATTTGCAGACAAGGATGAACGGATGGATAACTTGAGATTCCTCGTGAATGTCTCAAAATGCAAGATGTGCTGGCCATGGCTTCCCAATATCCGGACGAAAGGGATATTACTAGGGAGTAGAAATTACTATGTCTCGCCAAATTGATCAATCTAGGAATCATTGGCGATCCTAACAAGGGTGTCAAGGGAATGTACGTCAAGGTTGATGTCGCTAGCAAAGAATTCATAATGAAAGCCACAAGAGGTGAGACATGAAAAGTCCCCTCTGGATATTTGATGAGTATCAAGGATGAAGAGCCCGACGAATATGAAAAGCATCTTAAAAAGGCTTGAACCGGCGATCGGAGATTGATATATGAAACCCTGAAAAGAGGGGAAATCGTTGACAACCTGGGACAGGACAGTGAAAAATACAACTTCAAAGTCTCATACGACCCTCCTCTTAGCTTTTTCACTGACCCGAAGGATATAGTTCCGGACGGTTGGGGAGGAATGGATGACGTCAAAGAAGAAATTGTGGGCGCCGCTAAAGAAGAACCCATAAGAGAAGAAACTTTCAATGAAGTGGAAATGCAAAAGGCCCGTGTCAGGATGACAAATATAGAAACTCACATGGAAGACTTGGCGAGTATGATGACGGAGTTAACTCAAGTCGTCGCAAAACTGAATGCTACTAAGATAGAAGAAAACTTTCAAGCTCACGAGACGAAAAGGGCGGTCGAATATCAGAGTTGCAGAATGGCCAATCTGGAGGATCATTGCAATGAATTGTCAAGGAAGATATCAGAATTAAGGGAGCTTATCATCCCTATCGCTCAGACCAGGAACGTTCCACCTCAAGGACCGGTAATGAGAACGATGTTTCCTACAAAGTATGATGGCACTGGGTGTCCCTTGGCACATGTGCCCTATTATCTTCGAAAGATGATTGGGTATCACGAAGACGATGAAGCCCTCATTCACAACTTCAAGTTTAGCCTCATTGGAACTGCCTCGCTATGGTTCCGCTCTTTGGATTTGGACGGGATCCCTAACTAGGAGGACCAATCTGAGCTATTCAAATGGCAATTTGAAGCCTAACTAAAGGGCTCTCTCAATAGAACCGATCTCCTGAATATAAGGAAGGGCAAGGATGAAAGCTTCGAACTCTTTGCCAGAAGATGGAAAAATTAAGCTGGGAAAGTACAACCCGCATTATCTGAGAAGGAGGTGTTAGAATACATCTTAAAGTTAATCCCGTCGGAATATTTTGACCGGATGCGCAACTATGGATATAGCTCGTTTGAGCATTTGGTAGACATAGGCACGATGATAGAAGGCGTATTGGCTAGAGTCAAGCTCGAGCGCCAGAAGAAATTTGGCAAAAAAGAACTCGAAAGCCCTACTCATATTCGCCATTCGTGTGGATAAAACTCTGAAGACATCCACGAAGATGAATTCGCGGGAATGGTCGAAACTCCGGCTCCCTTTGACATCAACTTAGACAGGATTGACGCCATGGACTTGGAAAAAGCAAAATTATCCCGTAGATTGGCGGTTATCAAGCTGAGAAATGATGAACCGACTGGCCAAACTAAAAGAATCAAGTCGGTGATGATTAAAATCCCACTAGTAGAAAAGTATGATCCTAAGACAGTATCCTGGGATTATGGAACCGACGAAATAGAGGTTGTTATGAGATCTGGGAGATGCTATGCCCCAAGAGAAAGTGAATCCCAAAGGAAAACGCCGACCAAAGAAAGTGTCCAGGAGTTTCAATCCGTAGTAAGAACAAGCGAATATGAAATTATTGAGCAACTAAGGAAGATGCCGGCTCAAATCTCGCTATTTGACCTCTTTATTAATTTCGAAAAGCACAAAGAAGCCTTGATAAACGTGTTGAACGAGATACCTGTCCCTGAAACTATAAATGAAGTCCAGCTGGGAGACTTCATCGGCACCATATTATTGAAAGATCAAATTTCCTTCTTTGACGAAGACTTCCTAAAGGAGGGACGGGTTCACAACAAAGCTTTATACATTTCCACAAGATACCGAGGGAAGGAAGTATCCCATGTCCTAATAGACAATGGATAGACGTTCAACTTGTGCCCTTTGAGCACCCTGGAGGGACTGGGGGTCCTTGACACTGTGATTAAGAAGTCCAAAGCGGTTATATGTTCATTTGACGGAGTTTCAAAAGACGTCGTGGGAGAAATTGAGCGAGACGTCACGATAGGACCCGCCAATTTCTCTATCCCATTCCAAGTTGTGGATGTCCCAAGTGCGTTCAATATGTTACTCGAAAGTCCTTGGATCCATGTGACCGGGGCAATTCCTTCGAGCCTTCATCAAAAGGTCAAATTCGTCATAAACAGAAAGTTAATCACCATTCGAGGAGAAGTGGGATACAAAACCAAGGTTGGTGGAATGATCCTATATATTGAATCTCAGAACAAAGAGGAGTTGAGCTTCCACTCCTTCGACATCATATCTATCATGCATATACCGGCTGGAGTCCAAATTCCCACGCCGGAACTTTCCAATTCCACTATAATGGCTGGAAGCATATTACTCATGAAAGGTTTTCTTCCTGGAGCCGGATTAGGCAAAGATGGCCACGGAATTCAAAGTTCACTCAATCTGAAGACCAATAACCATAGAGTTGGTTTGGGTTGGAAATGGGGTATCGACCATTATGGAGGCCGAGGTAAAAACAATAGAGGCCATGGAAGCTATGGAGGCCGAAATGATCGATTCATCGAATCCAACATATGGATGGCGAAGGGTAAGATATTCAAAACCCCTTTCAGCGAGACATTCTCTGAAAAAGCCAAATGGTTGACGGACAGAGAAGTTGCTACTTCAGAAGAGCATGATCTTTGCAACCCTTTATTGATGAGCGAATTCATGTCATCATCGAGTGGATCGAGGATGACACTCCTATCCCTAAGTAAAGAGATCGCTCCTGAACTCTTTCGTTTGATGTATTTAAATTCCGTCATTTTAATTCTTGCAATTTACAATTCTGTTATTGCATTTTAAAGGTACCCTTGGATCCTTCAATGTAGATCCAACAAGTGCAGTATTATAGTGAAAATTCAACAAAAAAGAAATTTTATTAAAGACATATGGAATCACAGATTGAACCAATGATGTTATCAGTCTTCAAAAGTGAATTGAAGCTTGAGGTATGATTTGTCATATGAATCCTAGTTTCAAAAATATTTTGAGAGACATAATGTCTGACGAGATGAGGACTAGCTCTCCTTTCTATTTCAAAACATAGTTTGAAAAGACTTTTCATGAAACATGCATTATTACTAGTGGTTGTGACATACTAACCATATTTGCCACATTTCAGGCATGTCATTCCTCTCATGCATAACAGGTTGGTATGCAACTCGAGTCATCAAAATGACTATCTTTATGAGATCTCTAAAGATGAACTTGATCAGACAGGCATTTGATATGATTTGAATCATCATGAGGAATTTAATCCGCTCACTATAGAAGGGAGGATCATGGTTAATATCGGCAGTGCCGAAAATATTAAAGAAGTGAAGATCGAAGAAGATTGAGCTCATTCGAGGCATCCAGGATGATTGAACTTCTTAGGGAATATCAAGATGTGTTCGTCTAGTCTTATGCTGACATGTCGGGATTGGACCCGAGTATAGTTAAGCATTCATTACCCAATATTCTAGAAATAACTTCCAAAAAGAAAAAATTGATGAGGATGAAAACCGAATTATCAAAGAAGATCGAAGAGGTGATCACCTTAGTGTGGGATTCATAGAAGTCATCTCATACCCCAAGTGGGTGGCCAACATAGTTCCCGTGATGAAGAAGGACGGAAGAGTTAGAGTATGTGTGGACTATCGAGACCTGAACAAGGTAAGTCCAAAGGACGACTTCCCTCTACCACATATTGATGTCTTGGTAGACAGCACCGCAGGATATGAACAATTCTCGCTCATGGATGAATTTTCTGAGTATAACCAAATCCTCCTGAAAAAAAAGGATCGAGCTAAAACGGTATTCATTACTCCATGGGCACCTTTTGCTACAAAGTGATACCTTTCAGACTTAGAAATGCGGGAGCCACATATCAAAGGGCGATGGTAACCTTATTTCATGACATGATGCATAAAAAGGTTGAAGTATATGTGGACGACATGATCGCCAAATCTAAAGCTAGAGAAGATCACGTCCAAGTGTTAAGGAAATTATTTGAACGACTCCATAGGTTCAAGTTGAGGTTGAGCCCCGTGAAATGCTTATTTGGAGCTAGATCGGGAACCTACTCGGGTTTATCGTGAGTAATCGCGGAATTGAAATTTATCCTTTCAAGATCCAAGCGATATGGAACATTGGAACTCTTACTACGGTCAAGGATGTAAGAGGTTTATTGGGCAGGCTAAACTACATAGCCAGATTCATATCCCTACTATTTGAAACAAGTAAGCCTTTCTTCAAGCTCCTAAAGAAAGGTGCCAAGGTGAAATGGGATTATGAATGTCAAAATGCATTAGATGAGATCAAGAAATATCTTGTGCAACCTCCGCTTTTAATGCCACCAATTCTTAGTGTTCCCTTGACCTTATATCTGACGGTCCATGAGGGGTTACTACGGACATTACTGGCCTAATCCAATCCCAAAGATGGAAAAGAACGGGCTATTTATTATCTAAGTAAGAAATTCACAACCTTGGAAGCCTGTTACCCGAAGGTTGAAAGGGCTTGTGTCGCGCTAGTCTGGGTACTCCATAGGCTGAAGCAATATACCCTTCATCATCACATCAAGTTAGTTACAGAGGATGACCTAATCAAGTTTCTACTTGAAAGGCCTGCCTTGATAGGAAGAATGGCCAAATGGTAGGTACTCTTATCTGAATTTGACATAAGAAGTTCAACTCAGAAATATGTAAATGGAAGAGCCATCGCAGACATGTTAGCAAAACACCCTTATGAACAATGATGACCTCAAAGAGCTAAACACCGAGGATCGTGTTTCGAACATATCTAAATAGAAGTGGACAATGTACTTCGATGGACTCGTAAACCTCTCTGCATCCGGAACTGAGGCAGTCTTGATATCCTCGAAGGTCAACACTATCCAATATCTTTCAAGTTGGTGTTCCCTTGCACCAATAATATATCTGAGTACGAGGCCTGCATCCTTGGCCTCCAAACGGCCCTTTCAATGGGAATACGCGAGCTACAGGCATATGGAGATTCCATGCTTATTATTCTACAAACACAAGGTGAATGGAAAATCAAAGACTCCAAGTTTATTCCATATCATGAATATTTGGAGAAACTGACAAAGGAATTTGAAGAAGTAACATTTGAGTACCTGCCAAAGACTCAGAACCACTTTACGGACGCATTGGCCACATTATCATCAATGTTTCAAGTCCAAAATGGAATTGATATAGAACCTTTGAGGATCAACCTATTGAGTCAACCAGTTTATTGCACGGTAATCGAAGAAGGATTTGATGGAGAACCCTGGTATCATGATATTAAGAACTACCTGATGAAAGGTGAGTTTCCCCAAGATAGCTCCCCAGGAGATAGAAAGTACATTGCAAAGATGGTTTCCAAATTCTTCCTCAGTGGTCAAACTCTTTACAGGAGATCATTTGATTCGGTCTTATTAAGGTGCGTAGACACCAAAGAGGCCAACATGCTTATAAAGGAAATCTATTAAGGAGAATGTGGACCGCATATGAATGACCATCTCCTAGCCAAGAAGATTACAAGATTAGGATATTATTGGATGACCCTTGAAGCAGATTGCAACCAACATGTGAGAAGTTGCCATCAATGTCAAGTATATGGCGACAAAATCAATGCTCCTCCAAATGAGCTTCATCAAATATCTGAACCATAGCCATTCTCCATGTGCGGCATCAATATGATCGGGCCGATTAACCCAAAGGCCTCCAATGGACATCGCTTCATCCTAGTAGCCATCGACTACTTCACCAAATGGATAAAAGCAAACTCATATGCTAATGCCACGGCCAAAAGCGTGGCGAAATTTATGATGAAGGACATCATCTCTAGATACGGAGTTCCTCAAGTGATAATCACGGACAATGGATCCAATCTAAACAACAAGGTGGTTGATGATCTATTAAAGCACTTCAAGGCTCGTCATATTAAATCATCTCCCTACCGCCCACAAATGAATGAAACTAGAGACGGCCAACAAGAATATTAAGAAAATTTTGGCTAAAATAGTTGAGAAATATCATAAGTGGCATGAAAGGTTTCCATACATCCTGATGGCGTATCGCACCTCAATTCGAACATCAATTGAGGCAACACCCTTCTCTCTAGTATACGGTATGGAAGCAGTCCTACCAGTCAAGGTTGAGATTCCATCCTTGAGAATCGTATCTCAAACTCAACTCTAAGAGGCCAAATGGATCCAATAGAGGCATGAGCAATTGAATTGGATAGAAGAGAAATGTCTGAAGACGATTTGCCATGGCCTAACTTTCCAGAAGCGAGTAACCAAATCATTTAATCGAAAAGTAAAGCCCAGAATCTTTGAGGTGCGAGAGCTTGTGGTGAAGAAAACACTCCCAAATGCTCAACATCCTGGAGGAAAGTTTATCCCGAATTATGAGGGTCCTTATGAAGTCAGGAAAATCCTAATAGGAGGCGTACTCATCCTTGTAAATGCGAAGTACGAAAAACTAGGAAGCCTTGTAAATGCAGATGCTGTGACATTCTAAATTTCCTGTCATTTTCAAGGTGTTGAATGAGAATGTATCTTCGATATAGTTCAGTTTTGTCTCGCTGAGATCTGATCAATCTTGAGTAAACTGACCAAAAGGAAAAGGCTAACGCATAACAAGGTACGTGGACCTAGGAAACTCGAAAAAGGAAATGACGCTTTGACCATAAGGATTGTCGAGGGAACATTTAGAGCCAATAAGGCCGATCAGATAACGATTAAAGAATACAATGCTAGCGTTATACGATTGGGTCACGGGTGATGCTGCTTAACCAATGTATAATTTGTAAATTTTTCTAAATCGAACTATGAAGATTGAAATCGTCGGAACTAGCGATGAATCCTCGCAATTACATGACAACCAAAGCTATCGTAACTTGACTTTTCCTCAGTGTGATGAGAATCACAGAGTTGATACGTGTAACGTTTGCAAAAGTCGCCCATTAGTTTGAGATAAACTGGAATTACGATCGATGATCGAATGATCATGAAATGGAAGCTCAAAAGTGGCAATTGGAAATAGAGAATTCCGATTGTGGATAGGAATTTGACGTCATTTCGCCAAATGGTAGTATCGAATTGGAAAAGTTAAGTTTAGACTGAAAGTACAAAATTACCATTTTGCCCCTCGATAATTTGCTTGCCTTGAGAAAACAAGGACAAAATGGTCAATCCTTCTTCCCCATAGGCTACCGAAAATGGATATACAAGGGGTCAAAGATGAGTCAAAGTTGGAGTTGCATTATTAGTCACATGCCACATGTCAACCTATGAAGCCCTCAAGCATTTATTGCCTTCACCAACCCAAGTCTCGTCAAATGAACCTCAATTATGTGTGTGAGACAACTATTAGGAAGCCTCATCAACTATGTATAACCATCCCACCAATTTACCTTGCATTTTCCTCTCCTTTTGCTCTTGCTGAAAACTGCCCAGAAAGACCAGTTTCTGCCCTATTGTTCGGCCTGCTCGAGCACCCTCTTCCAGCGCCGCCTGGTCATGCTCCGACCACCAGGAGTAAGTTTGATGTGTCCTTGACACGTTCCAAGTGGTATATCAAATTTTCATTGAGCGGTTTTTCCCGACAAGCCCTTGGACCAAAATTGGACAAAATCGCGCGAGCTGAGGTAAGGTCTTTGTTCTACCTCTTAGAGACTCCAATTGACCTCAAAGTTTTTAGGAGACCTTCAAAACATCTAGTACTAAGGTTGGATGGTCGGTGGTTGCAAGTTGGATGGTGTTAAAATAGGTTTTCATGGCTGAACATTGATATTAAAATTTGGACAGATTCTGATCAAGTGGAGACCGGGCTGTTACGAAGTCTTTGGGGTGTCAATCCACTTCAAATATCGCGGTGAGCTTTCTAAACCCATAAAGGAAGGTCTTAGCAAGTTGGTTATTGAAGGATTGAGGATTAGAATTGAATTATGGCTTGATTAAACGGTTGAAACCCAAAATCGGTTCTGTTTTAAGGATGACTACATGCTGGCTGGTTTTGTTTAGGGGCTAAATGAGGAGCATTTGAACTTCAATGGACTTATAATTTCTTATATAATATCATGTGAGGTGTCAATGGGAAGCATGAGAAGTGGATTGAGGTTTGAAAGTGGTTTATGGCAAAATTGGTTCACGAAACTCTAAATTGTGTTTTGCCATGTGCAAGGCTGAGTAAACCGAACACATTAAGGGTTCGGGGGGGAAGCATTGTCATGTGTTCAATTGTTGGAAAAAGTGTCTTGAATCGCCAATGGCGTGGATTAGGAAAGATTGAGTTAATGGAAGTGAGCATTCCATGGTTCGTGACTCAAGATTGGTTAATCTTTTTAGGTTGACGAAGAATTCGTGGGGATTCTATACTTGTGGATTTAAGGAGAGTTGTTTGGTGTGACATTATGATAATTAATCAAGGTAAGTGTTTCCTAAATCAATATCTGAATGCTAGGATTCTATTGGATGAGTTATTGAATGATTTGAATGATTGGTGAATTTTATGAATTAAATTGTGTGTGTTGTGGTGGCATTGTGAATCCAATGAAGGAAGTGTGGAGGATACCGATTGATCTATGACCCTAGTGGTATCGGAGGGTGGTGAAATTAAATGAGAATGAGAATGCCGATTGGTCTGTGACCGCTGTGGCATTGAATGGCTGTGAGCCATGAGAGTACCGATTGACATGTGGCCCCAGTGGTACGTGGACATCGTTTGATCTGTGACCCCGGAGATGTTAGGTGGCAGGAGTGCTAAAGGAGCATGTGGGTGGATGAGAAAGCGGAGGTAGTGGTGTATCTAGTGCATGTGTTTGTATATTGGGACTCTGAAATTGAGCATGATTGTTTGTACTGATTATCCATACTTGATAATTGATATTGTTGTCTGTGATGCCTTGTGCCATTGTATTATTTGTTATTTCACATATTGGATGGCATTTGAGCGTGGTCTGGTAGGACTAGTATTGAGGTATAGGGTTAGGTTTCACTTTCTAAGATGTCGATCTTACCCCGTAGTGGGACAAACTTTTCAGACCCCAAGCCTTAGCCAAGTTGCCAATCCGCCTGGGTGATCCAAAGGAGATGACCGCCCTTTTTTATGAGTTCCATTATCGGAAGGTCACATATGTCAAGAAGCGCATGACTGTCTGGTAGATGAAGAAAAGTTGGAACTACAACCCCACCGTTTTGAGGCATGGTTTCGTCAAGTGGGTGACAGTAGCTTGATGGGACCTCTACTGCCTAAGGATGTTCCGTGGGAAGTGATTCCAACCTGGTGTCATCTGTCCTGACCGGATATTGAAGTGGATAACCCAACATCCGTGAGAGGTTTAAGGAATATACCTAAAGTACCGAAGTCTCTACTATTTTCTGCGGAGTACATGAATTATATAGATATTTTTGCTAGTGCGATCGAGGCCACTGACGAAGAAGATGAAGCGGAAGCTGAAGAAGAAGAGGAAACCGAGGAAGACACTGAAGAACCTTCAAAGAATGTACCATCCGAGACTTTTTCGGATTACAATCCAGATGATGAGGGAGACGATAGAAAGGACGACTCAAGCTGTTCTTCTGAGAAGTCCGATTAAAGGGATTAGGTGATTAAGGAATCATTTTGGTGTTAGGCTCTGGGAAAGGTATAGTAGTAACCTTTGAACCATAGGCCTTAGTTCCTTTCTTACCCGGTTGTGCGGCTTTGTATTTTCTTTTATCTTTTCCCTTCTGAAGTATGTACTAAATGTTTCTGCAATATAAATAGGTGTGTTTTTCCCCTTGTTCCAAATTTCCTTTTTATTTCTTTTGTATGATGTTGTCACCCTTTGGTATGCGCATTTCATATCATGCTAGGCCGTGTGAGGTTCCTAGGTAATTGAGGGCCTGAGGTGGGTGTAATGAGCTCCAAAGGACATCGGGTGTTACATCCTCGTCTGAAGTGGTATCAGAGCAGGTTTGGAGCAGGTTACCAAGATTACAGTTGATTGATGATTGGAGCAATAAGGAGTAAAGGAATTTGGATAAGTTGGGGTAGTGAGATCCTACGGGGAGTCATTAGAGTCAAGCATGAATGCATGGCATATGAGTGGCGCATGTGATTGGCATGTTGACATGGCGTGGGTGTGGTGCACTTATGAGGGGTCAAGCTCTGCACTTAGCATGTTGTTGTGGATGTGGATTGAATGAGTGGGTTGTACCTCTGATTTTACTAAGTTGCAGATGAGTCTGGACTTAAGGTATGGATTTGTATTCTTGGTTATATGCAAATGAGAATGCTTGAGTGAATGGCTGTTGTTTTAGGCAGCATCCTTGTTGAATAGCATAAGAGTAATGGGATATGAGTAAGTGAATTAGATCTCTAATTCCGTGGTGGAATTATGGTGACTCAGGTAAGTTAAGTTGAACAAGTATGAGTAATCAACCCGGAAGGCTGAGAAGCGGAGCTTCTAGTTCGAGAGCTCTAGTGGCCGAGGATCCAAAAATGGAAGGAGTCTTGAGGGCCTTAGAATAGATTGAAGAGTTTATGGGAAAGGAAGCTCAAGATAGAGCTGCTGCCGCTCTTAGGCAAGCGGAAGATAGAGTTGAGATTATAGCTCAGGCTGTTGAAACTGCAGTAGCAGCTGTGAATATGGTAAACGTAAATAATGCCTAGGTTGCTGAAGTTGGGAATGCTCAAGCGGATGTTAATGCCAATAGACCAATAGGTCAGTTGGTCGAGCAGTTTATTAAACTAAAATCGACCCAATTTGATGGTACTAGAGATCCTGAGTTGGCTCCAAGGTGGATTGAGAAACTTGAAAATGCTTTTGAAGTGTTGAGATGCACAGATGAAGAGAAAGTGTTGCTAGTTGTGTATCAGCTAGAGGGAGCTATGCATGATTGGTGGAGTGCCTCAAAGGGAGGAGTATTTCCTGAAGGTACGGCTTTGACTTAGGCTGCCTTCACTGCTGCTTTCAATGACAAACATTTTTCTGAAACGACACGTGAGGGGAAATGACTGGAATTTCAGCAGTTACAACATAATCCGCTGACTATGGATCAGTATGAAGCTGAGTTTGCAAGATTGTCGAGGTATACACCAAGGTCAGTTGAGGATCCACTTGAGAAAGCACAAAGATTTTGAGATGGTCTGAGACCCGAGATTCGCAGTAGGATAATAACTATAAACTTGAGAACGTATCGGGAGATCTATGAGAGGAGCCAAATGAATGAAAGGGATATCAAGGAAAGAGGAGTTGCTTCTGGATCACGATTTACTCCTCTGAGGGATAATCGGCAATTGGGAAAAAGGTCGATGGTGACCAACCGACGATTTGTACCTCCGATTCGTAGAAATATCGGAAAGCCAATGAACCAGTTCAACTGGTATTGTTGTATTTGTGGAAAGAGACATGGAAGTGGTCCTTGTCCTACTAAGATGGGGGCATCTTTTAAGTGTGGTCAAACGGGCCACCAGATAAAAAATTATCCTAACCAAGCCCCAAAACCTAGAGTACAAGGACAGAAACCACAAATAGGACCACCAGCTGTAGTTTCACAAAATGATCAGAATCTTCCACCAGCTCAAGGGAGAGTGTATGCTGTGGAACGTAGAGAGGCGGAGGAAGCGCTTGGCATGGTCACAGGTACAATTTATTTGTGCGACCAAGTTGTCTATGCCTTGTTTGATTCTGGTACTTTGCACTCCTTTATATCTGCTTAGTTTGCTGATATAGTGGGAGTAGAGTTGAAACCATTGAACGTGCTACAGCATGTTGCTACACCATTAAAGGATAATATGCTAGTCTTGCTTGCTTGTGCGGATTGTAAAATAGTGATTGGTGGTAGCGAAGAAAGGATAGATTTGGCTGTGTTGCCTATGTCTGATTTTGATGTGATAATTGGCATGGATTGATTGGGGGAAGCAAAGGGCTATAGTTGATTGTCGTAATAGGGTAATTCAGTTTTGCCCGGAAGATCGCCCTAGTTTTGAATTTGTAGGGAGTCGGGGAGGAGCCTTGATTCCTTTAGTTTCGTTGCTTGAGGCGACTAAGTTGTTGAATGAAGAGTGTCAAGCTTATTTGGTTGTTGCAGTAGACACAACGGCGGAGGAGCCGACGCTAGATAGTGTAGCGGTGATATGTGAGTTTCCTGATGTCTTTCCTAAGGAATTGACAGGATTATCACTTGAGAGAGAAATTGAGTTTGTGATTGAGTTGACACCTGGAACAGAGCCAATCTCAAAGGCACCGTATAGGATGTCCTTGTCCGAATTGAAAGAATTAAAAGTACAGATGCGGGAACTATTGGATAAAGGATTCATTAGACCGAGCGCGTCGCCATGGGGAGCGTTGGTGCTGTTTGTAAGAAAGAAAGATGGATCCTTGTGTTTGTGTATAGATTACAAGCAGTTGAATCAAGTGACCATCAAGAACAAGTATCCTTTGCCGAGGATAGATGATTTATTTGATCAACTATAGGGAGCATCTGTGTTTTCTAAAATAGACTTGAGGACTGGTTATCACCAGCTGAGGATTAAGGAGGATATACCAAAGACTGCTTTCAGAATGAGATATGGGCATTATGAGTTTACGGCTATGCCTTTTGGTTTGACTAACGCCCCTGCCGCATTCATGAATTTGTTGCATCGAGTGTTTAAGGAGTACTTGGATCGGTTCGTCATTGTTTTTATAGACGATATTTTGATTTATTCGAAGAGTAATGGAGAACATGAGGAACACTTGAGGGTAGTTTTGCAAACCCTGAGGGAGCATTCGCTTTATGCCAAGTTTAGTAAATACGAATTTTGATTGAGTAAGGTAACTTTCCTTGGTGATGTGATTTCTGGAAAAGGAATTTCAGTAGATCCTTCAAAGATTGAAGAAGTGATGAAATGGCCTAGACCTACGACGGTTACCGAGGTTAGAAGTTTTCTGGGATTGGCAGATTATTATAGGCAATTCGTGGAGAAATTTTTGTCTATAACTACTCCGTTGACGAGGTTAACGAAGAAGGACGTGAAGTTCGAATGGACTAATAAGTGTGAAAGAAGTTTTCAAGAACTTAAGCACCGATTGACGACCGCATCAGTACTAACCATTCCTTCTGGACTTGGAGGTTATGAAATATATAGCGATGCTTCGTTAAAAGGATTAGAATGCGTGTTGATGCAACATGGAAAAGTGGTTGCTTATGCCTCACGACAATTGAGACCACATGGGACGAATTATTCGACCCATGATTGGGAATTAGCTGCTATCATCTTCGCTTTAAAGTTCTGGAGACGCTATTTATGCGGTGAAAGATTTCAGATTTATACTGACCATCAAAGTTTGAAGTACCTATTTTCGCTGAAAGAATTGAATATGAGATAGCGTCGATGGATGGAGTTACTCAAGGACTATGACTGTGAAATTTTATATCATCCTAGAAAGGCGAATAGAGTCACGGATGCACTAAGCCGGAAGTCAAGTATTGTGCTCTTGTTGGTTAAAGGATGGTCCTTGTTAGAAGAATTAAGGGATTCTGAGTTTAAACTGGAAGTTTGTCTCCTGTCAAGTCTAGTGGCAACCTTGAGAGTTGAGCTTGAAATCCAGGAAAGAGTAAAGGCCTATAGATCCGGAGATTCAAAAGATTCTCAAGATGGATGCAACAAAAAGGAAACCTGAGTTCCAAGTGTCAAAAGACGGAATTTTGAAATTTTGTGGACGTTTGTGTGTGCCTAGTGATAGGGAACTAAAGGAAAGAATTTTGTCGAAAACTTACGGGAGCAATTACAGTATTCATCAAGGTGGCATGAAGATATATCAGAATTTATGACAGCACTATTGGTGAAACAGAATGAAGGTGGATGTAGCTAAGCATGTAGCGAAGTGTTTAACCTGTCAGCAGGTGAAAGCTCAGCATTGTAGGCCTGGAAGATTGTTCCAACCTCTAGAAATTCCTGAGTGAAAATGGGAACATGTGACAATAGATTTTGTGATGGGGTTACCGAGGAGTCAGAAAGGCCATGACTCAATTTGGGTAATCGTGGATAGACTGACAAAGTCGGCACATTTCATATCTGTGCAAAAGGATTTTGCAATGGATAAGTACGCATAATTGTATATGCATCAGATTGTGCGATTACATGGAGTACCAGTTACGGTTACATCGAATCGAGATCCTAAGTTTACAACAAACTTTTGGAAGAGTCTGTAGGAGGCTTTGGGAACTAGATAGCAATTCAATACGGCGTATCAATATGGCGTATCATCCACAAACAAACGGGCAGTTGGAAAGAACGATTTAAACGCTCGATGATATGTTGCGAGCCTGTGTCATAGATTTTAAAGGTGGCTGGGAAGACCAACTGCATTTGGTGGAGTTTACGTATAATAACAGTTACCGGCAAAGCATTGGTATGACACCTTTTGAGGTACTGTATGGAAGAGCTTGTAGAACGCTTATATGCTGGTATGAAGTTGGAGAAAGGAATATATCAGGCCCAGAATTAGTAGAACAGTTTGTTGAGGCCATTAAAGTCATTAGAGAAAGGCTGAGAATGGCACAGTCGACAGAAGAGTTACGCTGATAAAAGACACAAACCATTGGAATTTCAAGTTGGCGATCATGTTTTCTTGAAGGTATTACCAATGCGTGGATTATCTCGATTTAAGAAAAAGGGAAAAATGAGTCGGAGGTACGTAGGTCCTCTTGAAATTCTAGAGCGAATTGAAACTTTGGCCTACAGACTCGTCTTGCCGCCAAACTTATCGCAAGTGCACAATGTATTTTATGTGTCAATGCTGAGGAAGTATGAGCCTGACTCGACTCATGTTTTGGATTTTGAAACCATCAAGGTTGATGACAAGGTGTCATATACGGAAAAGTCTATCAGAATCGAGGATCGAAAGGAGCAAGTCTTAAGGAATAAGACGATTCCATTAGTCAAAGTAATATGGGAGCATCACGGGACTAAAGGAGTACGTGAGAAAGCGAAGAAGCTATGAGACGTCAATACCCCCATTAGTTTACTTAAGTTGGGTTTATTGTAAATTTCGAAGATGAAATTTTTGTAATGGGGGAAGAATTGTGACATTCTGAATTTCCTATCAATTTAAGGCTGTTGAATAAGAATGTATCTTCGATGTAGTTCAGTTTTATCTCGCTTAGATCTGATCAATCTTGAGTAAACTGACCAAAAGGGAAAGGCTAACGCATAATAAGGTACGTGGACCTAGGAAACTTGAAAAAAGAAATGACGTTTGACCATAAGGATTGTCGAGTGAACATTTAGAGCCAATAAGGCTGATCAGATAACAATTAAGGAATACAATGCTAGCGTTATACTATTGGGTCGCGGGTGATGCCGCTTAACCAATTATAATTTACAAATTTTCCTAAATCGAACTATGACAATAGAAACCGTCGGAACTAGCGATGAACCCTTATAATTACATGACAACCAAGGCTGTCATAACTTGAGTTTTCCTCAGTATGATGAGAATTACAGAGTCGATACGTGTAACGTTTGCAAAAGTCGCCCGTTAGTTTGAGACAAATTGGAATTACGATTGACGGATGAATGATCATGAAATGGTAGCTCAAAAGTGGCAATTGGAAATAGAGAATTCTAATCTTGGATAGGAATTCAATGTCGTTTCGCCAAATGGAAAACTCGAATTGGAAAAGTGAAGTTTGGACTAAAAGTGTAAAATTACCATTTTGCCCGTCGACTATTTGCTTGCCTTGAGAAATCAAGAAGGACAAAATGGTCAATCCTTCTTCTCCATAAGCTACCGGAAATGGATATACAGGGGGTCAAAGATGAGTCAAAGTTAGAGTTGTATTATTAGTCACATACCACATATCAACCTATGAAGCCCTCAAGCATTTATTACCCTCACCAACCCAAGTCTTGTCAAATGAACCTCAATTATGTGTGAGACAACTATTAGGAAGCCTTATTAGTTGTGTATAGCCATCCAACTAATTTCCCTTGCATTTTCCTCTCCTTTTGCTCTTGCCAAAAACTGCCCAGAAAGACCAGTTTCTGCCCTGTTGTTCGACCTGCTCGAGCACCCTCTTCTGGCGCCGTCATGCTTCGACCACCAGGAGCAATATTGATGTGTCCTTGACACATTTCAAGTGGTAGATTGAGGTTTTGTTGAGCGATTTTTCCCAACCAGCCCTTAGACCAAAATCGGACAGAAATCGCGCGAGTTGAGGTAAGGTCTTCGTTCTACCTCTTAGAGACTCCAATTAGCCTCAAAGTTTTTAAGAGACCTTCATAACATCTAGTACTAAGGTTGGATGGTCGGTGGCTGCAAATTGGATGGTGTTAAAATAGGTTTTCATGGCTGAACATTGATGTTAAAATTTGGACAGATTCTGATCAAGTGGAGACCAGGCTGTTCCGAAGTCTTTGGGGTGTCAATCCACTTCAAATCTCGCGGTGAGATTTCTAAACCTATAAAGGAAGGTCTTAGCAAGTTGGTTATTGAAGGATTGAGGATTAGAATTGAATTATGACTCGATTAAACGGTTGAAACCAAAAATCGATTCTATTTTTAGGATGACTATATGCTGGCTGGTTCTATTTAGGGGCTAAATGAGGAGCATTTGAACTTCAATGGACTTATAATGTCTTATATAATATCATGTGAAGTGTCAATGGGAAGTGTGAGAAGTGGATTGAGGTTTGGAAGTGGTTTATGGCAAAATTGGTGCATAAAACACTAAAATGTGTTTTGCCATGTGTAAGGCTGAGTAAATTGAATACATTAAGGGTTTTGGGGGAAGCATTGCAATGTGTTCAATTGTTAGAAAAGGTGTCTTGAATTGCCAATGGCGTGGCTAGGGAAAAATTGAGTTAATGGAAGTGAGCATTCCATGGCTCGTGACTTAAGATTGGTTAATCTTTTTAGGTTGACGAAGAATTCGTGGGGATTCTATACTTGTGGCTTTAACGAGAGTTACTTGGTGTGACATTGTGATAATTAATCAAGGTAAGTGTTTCCTAAACCTATATCTGAATCCTAGGACTCTGTTGGATGAGTTATTGAATGTTTTGAATGATTGGTGAATTTTATGAATTGAATTGTGCGTGTTGTGATGGCATTGTAGATCCAATGAAGGAAGTATGGAGGATACCGATTGGTCTATGACCCTGGTGGTATTGGAGGGTGGTGAAATTGAATGAGAATGAGTATGTCGATTGGTCCATGACCCCGGTGGCATTGAATGACTATGACCCATGAGAGTATCGATTGGCCTGTGGCCCTAGTGGTACGTGGACATCTTTTGGTCTGTGACCCCGGAAATGTCAGGTGGCAGGAGTGCCAGGGGAGTATGTGAGTGGTTGAGAAAGTGGAGGCAGTGGTGTATTGAGTGCATGTGTTTGTATATTGGGACCTTGAAATTGAGCATAATTATTTATACTGATTATCCATACCTGATAATTGATATTGCTGTCATGTGATGCCTTGTGCCATTGTATTGTTTATTATTTTGCATATTGAATGGCATTTGAGTGTGGTCTGGTAGGACTAGTATTGAGGTATAGGGTTAGGTTTTACTTTCTGAAATGTCGATCTCACCTTGTAGTGGGATAAACTTTTTAGACCCCAAGCCTTAGCCATGTTGCCAATCTGCCTAGGCGATCTAAAGGAGATGACCGCCCTTTTTGATGAGTTCCCTTATCGGAAAGGTATCACATATGTCAGGAAGCGCACAATTGTCTAGGTAGATGAAGGAAAGTTTGAACTACAACCCCATCGTTTTGAGACATGGTTTCGTCAAGTGGGTAACAGTAGCTTGATGGGACCTTTGCTGCTTAAGGATATTCCGTGGGAAGTGATTCCAACCTAGTGTCATCCGTCCCGACCGGATATTGAAGTGGATAACCTAGCATCCGTGGGAGGTTCAAGGAATATATCTAAAGTGCCAAAGTCTCCATTGTCTTCTGCGGAGTACATGAATTATATAGAGATTTCTGCTGATGTGAGTGAGGCCACTAACGAAGAAGATGAAGTAGAAGCTGAAGAAGAAGAGGAAACCAAGGAAGACACTGAAGAACCTTTAGAGAATATACCATCCGAGACTTTTTTAGATTGCAATCCAGATGATGAGGGAGACGATGGAAAGGACAACACAAGCTGTTCTTTTGAGAAGTCAGGTTAAAGGGGTTTGGTGATTAAGGAACCATTTTGGTGTTAAGCTCTGGGAAAGGTATAGTAGTAACCTTTGAACCATAGGCCTTAGTTCCTTTTTCCTACCCAGGTGTGCGGCTTTGTATTTTCTTTTGTCTTTTCCCTTCCGAAGTATGTACTGAATGTTTCTGCAATGTATAAATAGGTGTGCTTTTCCCCTTGTTCCAAATTTCCTTTTTATTTCTTTTGTATGGTGATGTTGTCACCCTTTGGTATGTGCATTTCATGTCATGCTAGGTCGTGTGAGGTTCCTGGATAATTGAGGGTCTGAGGTGGGCGTAATGAGCTCCAAGGGACCTGGGGCGTTACAGATGCCATCAAGAAGTATTACCCATGAAATAAAAATGAAGGCTGGCAATGCTGACGTTCTTTCCCTAAGCGGACTCGAGTCACATTGAACTCATCTCATGCATTTCATACATGCATGCATATATTTGAAACCTCTTTCGCAGGATCATTGAAGCGGAAGTGACTAGTGAAAATAAATCATCTTGCAAGTCTTGGATGATAATCACCAAGAGGTAAATGCAGAACTTCAAACTTTTAAGTGATATAACTCACCCAATCTTTCCCCCAACAAAGCTTAGTTTGGACCACAACATGTGGAAGAACAAGGTGATCCTATTTTTTAGAATATCACCGAGGTTTAGAATTCCTTAGATTGGGAACCCTCAAATCTTTGAAATCTCGTAGGAGCATCATTCAGATCTTATAGAAAAATCTTTTCAAAAAAAGAAAAAAGAAAAAAAAGGGGAAGATTCATTTTCTGAAATAGTCCAAATGCATTTTGACATAAAATTTATGATTTTAAAAATCCCCAGGGAGTATAATTTTGATGAAAATGACTTGGGGTGTTTCAAAAAGGTTTGATTAGTTTGATTTTCAGACAGGTTGTTCTTTCAGAGGAAGAGAGGCAAACCTAACCCAAACACATCCCATACAACTTCTTGAGTGATGAGTGATAGGTAGAGAGAAAGACCAAGATCCACGGGCGTAGGGACCATTCGCCATGATTACATCGATTGAATTGAAAAGGGTATTAATTTCATTATCCTTAAAAACTTTAATCATTTGATAATCCCCTTTTGAGCCAAAAAGGGAGATCTTAATTATAACCCTGTCAAGAACCACCCCACATTGGGGTCAAATGGAGGTAAGTCCAATATCATAGGAAAATGATTAGAAATTTTCTTAGACTAACATCAATCTTCGTGTATTATCTATGCAGTAATTCAAGCGCCTTAAGATGACGAAAAGCATTCGTTTCTCTATCCTACACATTATTACAATTTGATTAGGCCAATTGAGCTTATAATTCATTTCCTAAACCCGATCAGTGATCATTGCACATCCCAAAACGGAAGCAGCATCACTTCAACAAGCAGAGAAATTCAAGAGACAAGATTTATGACAATTCCTAGATGAATATTCAAACATGTCTAGGTGCGGTCTACATATCTAACATGATCATCAAAATTCCTGGCTTCAAGAAAAGAAAGAAGAAAAGGTGAGATTTTGTCAAAAGACACATAAAGAAAAGCTAGACAAAAAGCCAAATCCTGGGCATCGGAGGAAAAAAATAACAATGCCTAATAAAGACAAGACCGATGACCATTTAGATGCTTTTAAGGCTAAAATCATGTGATTGATCTTGTAAGCCTGAGGAGATTATAGTATATCAAGATCCTTAGCAAAGTTTAAAAGAATCAATAAAGAAGCCTCAATGGAGTCAGATCGAGAAGGTCAATCCCTAAGCTGAGCTACATTTGAAAAGACAAAGACATAGATGAAGATTGACATACTTTTGATGCAATGAGGGTTGTCCTCTAAAGACTTTTGTACACCCAAAGGACCAGTTTATGCTCCAAAGACGAATTGTGTTCTTTGAAGACGAAGCAAGGTCCTCAAAAGACAGATGACAAATTTTTAAAGGTAAATTATGTTTACCTAAGACTAAGGGTACACTTCCAAGATAGATGGCATCTTAAGGGGACATGAAGTTTTCTTCAAAGAAGCATCAACCAGTGTCAAGACAGTTGGCGAAGTTGCAATGATCACCAACGTTAAACCATTTACTTGCTGGGCCAAAAATAAGCCTTTTTCAATCCCCAATCCTACCAAAGTTACAATCTTAAAAAGTCATTTTTGATTAAGACAGCTGAGTTAACGAATAGCTTAGCTCAAAGAGGTTCGAGCAACTCTATTTCTCTCTCATTTTGCAGGTTCTTGACTTGAAAACCCGAACCAGTTGATTGTCCAGGTAAGAATCCTTTCTAAACCTCAAAGTGCCTATCCTTTGTGAAGCTTTTGACCAAGCTTGAATTACGGTCCCAGAAAGGATCCTTTTAAAACAATTGAAATGTATACACTACGAATGATTCCGAAATCCCAGATCTAGGTTTCACGAGATAGCCTGAGTGTTTTTTTAAAAATATATTTCCCTAATTTAGAGCTTTCCAACCTTTTGAAGATGGTGAGAAGTCCTCTCCGATGAAGGCACTCTTAATGAAAACCTTTTTAAGCAAACCCCCTTTTGAAGAATGTTAAGTCATGTAATTCAAAATTTCATCCCGAGGGAGTTTTGAGCATTAATTTTGTGAAATGGTGTGTTCGGACGAGTTTCCATCACAATCTCTCTTTGAAAATCATTCCCTAAGAATCCTGAAAGTTCAAATCTTAGGATTAGCCAATCTATAAGGGTCCTCTAAGTCCTACCCTCCCAAGTAAGCCTTAAGCCTTTCTTTGAAAATTTGAATCGGGTCAGAGCTTACGCAGGTTTCCTAGTATCTATAGGTCCTCAGATGGCACCTTACTTTGAAAAATTTGAATAGAGTTTAATCTTCTATAGGTTTCCTAGTGACCCTAGGTCCTTAGAATGACACCTTT
Organism: Rhodomyrtus tomentosa; assembly: GCA_028455895.1. Classification (NCBI taxonomy): domain Eukaryota; kingdom Viridiplantae; phylum Streptophyta; class Magnoliopsida; order Myrtales; family Myrtaceae; genus Rhodomyrtus; species Rhodomyrtus tomentosa. Next base: position 35,870,722 of record JAPCWY010000003.1, on the reverse strand, counting down.
CTTTGAAAATTTGAATTGGGTTGGAGCTTTTGCAAGTTTTCTAGTGTCTATAGGCCTTTAGATGGCATCCTCCTTTGAAAATTTTGAATAGGTTGTAATCTTCTATAGGTTTCCTAGTGATCCTAGGTCCTTAGAATGATACCCTCTTTTAAAATTTGAATCGGGTTAGAGCTTTTGCAGGTTTTCTAGTATCTATAGGTCCTCAGATGGCACCCTCCTTTGAAAAATTTGAATAGGGTTTAATCTTCTATAGGTTTTTTAGTGATCCTAGGTCCTCATAATGATACGCTCCTTTAAAATTTGAATCGAGTTAGAGCTTCTGCAGGTTTCCTAGCTTCTATAGGTCCTCATACGTTGCCCTCTTTTGAACAATTTGAATAGGGTTTTATCTTCTATAGGTTTATAGTGATCCTAGGTCTTTAGAATGACACCCTTCTTTGAAAATTTGAATTGGGTTAATCTTCTATAGGTTTCCTAGTAATCTTAGGTCCTTAGAATGACGTCCACCTTTTGATGAATTTGAATAGGGCTTAAACCTCTGCAGGAGCCTAAGAAACCTTAGGACCACATAATGGTATCTTCCGGAAATCCTTTTGATATAGGTTAGCCAACCTTTTAAATCCTACCTCTTTTTACAACCCTAACTAGGTGACATCAGGGTAGTCTTGGTGATTTTTCTTTGATATAGGATAGCCAATAGGTCAGACTCTATTCTTAAAGAAAACCTAGTGTCAGACCCACCATACGAGTCGATTTTGTAGTATAGTCTAGGCACTTAGGTAATGAGCTTCCAAACTCGACTCATTGTGCTTCAATTCAATATCTATTAGGCCGACCACAGGTAAGAGCCAAGGAAACATTTCTAATTTTTCTTTTTCGTTCTCTCTCTCTCTCTCATACCAAAAGAGCAGGATTGACATTTGATTCGAGCTCACATTGGTAGGTATAAGAGTTGAATGTCTTGACTCACTTTTTTTTTCTTCAATAAAGTCGATTAGGATTTAGGTGTCGTCTTGGTTTTGAGAGGAACCTCTGATGAGATCCCTCCCAAGAGGAGTAGCTATTGACACATGAATTTTGATCAAATCTTTTCGGTATTTTCTTAAAAATTCATAAAAAGTCTAAAAATTCCAAAATCAGTTTTGGAAGCCTTGGCCAAAACTAAGGAGCTAATTTTGAACCAAAAATAAATTTTTAATATATTTTTTGTATTTTTAATATTTTTCAAAAATAGGAAAATAAGAGAACATTCATAAAAAAATAGTTTTCGACGTCAAAAAAGTACGCAAAAATAGTCCATATTTTTATTTCAATTCCCTTTTTATATTGACCTCATAAAAAGTAGAAAATTAAGTTCAAATATGGGTGTTCCTTTCTAACACCTAGGGATGAATTTAGCAAAATATATTATTTGAGTCTTTTAATTTACTATTTTCGCATTTTTAGAGTCAAGATATTCAATTCAAGTATCTTGAACTTTCAATTTACTCAATTGCCCTTTTAATTGCACGAATTGCATGAATTGAGAAAAATCCCCAAGTATTTTTGCAATTTAGTCCCTAGAATTTGCAATTTTTGAAATTGCTTTTAATCTAGGGACTACCATACCAAAATTGGACCATCACTCTATGATTTTGAACATTCTGAATCGATTAGCATGGGTGATTTGGTTCAATTTGACCATTGGATCTCTTAATGTCACAATTTATCGACTTGCAATTAAAGACAAATTTGGGGTTTTTGTAGAAATTGATATGAATTTTTTGGCAAAACCACATTTTTAGATAATATTCATGCCGTAAGTTCAATTTTGTGACTTAATTGTAAACATTCCTCACGAATTATGATTAATTTTTTTTTAAAAAAATCAAGCTGGACCGGTCCTGACCAGTCAAACCAGTCTAAAAAGTGTCCTCTTCAACCTCCATTTCCCGTGCCGAGTGAACAATTGCAGGTTGAATTTTGACGATCAAATTGAAGCCCCAATCAACCATAATCGAGGAAGCTCAGGTGGGCGTCTTATTCCTCTCATCTTTCCCCGTCGATCAGCATCGATGGCACCACCTAACGTCGCCGGAGCAGAGAGAAATTGGTCGGTCAATGCTTCAGCCTGCAAAAAAGCCAACAAAACTAAACTCAGCTCAAATACTTGTCAAATTTGCATCAAATGGAGAACAACGAAGGACCAAATGGGACTGGACGGAATCCAAACTGTTCCGTCACCGTCCGACGTCCATCTTGGCACGTATGGCCGCACGTGAGAGCCAAATGAGAGAGGTCCGATCGTGGAAAAATTTAAAATCCAATTATAAAAGGTTTCAAGGATTCTAGAACAAAGGGAGGCTCATTATCATTACAAAGGATAGCAGAAAGAGAGAGAAAAGAGAGAGAACACGAGAGAGAGCTCGTTCTCCGGCTCCTATTTTTGAGAACTTGAGCTCGACTGTAAGGTACTAGTTAGACCGTTTCCGGCCAAACCGAAGCCAAAGAAAACCACCAGAAGCTTGCTTGAAACTCCAGGGGTTCGATCGCCGCTCGCCGCACCATCTGAAACCGTGAAAAAAGGTGAGTCGCAGCTTTGAGCTTTTCACTGTGCATCAATGCCGACTCACCTTTTACTTGATTATTCTTGCATTTCATGTGTGCGTTTTACTCCCTGAACATCACTAATCACGATCGCACTCCATTTTTGTCTCGATTTTACATAACAAATCACGTTTGAGGCTTTGAACCTCTCTGCCATTACCGAGCTTTGTTTAATCTTGTCTAGCCAAATCTAAGTCATGCGAGCTCAATCGGAGCTCGAGGTAAGTGTTCTGAACTTCTTCTCGTACTTCTCTGTGACTAGATTGACTTGATTTTGTGTAAATCGTGTGATTGTATTTCCATGGCCGTACTCGGCATTTTGCGGGCTGCTTTTGATTTTGTGGATGAAATACTTTAATTCTTATATACGTTAAACTAGAGAGTGAGACGAGTCGAATGAAGGTAATTTCATATCATTTAATCGTAGTTTGGCCGTTGATCGTCGTCGGAGAAATCGTGGCCGGTCATTCCGTTGGAGTTGAGCAGTTGAAGATGATGCTGATTTACAGGTCAAAGAGTCAGCGGTCTTGGTGGCGTTCTATAATTCGTCCACGTGTGTGTCGAGTTGATAGGGCCGTTAGTCTGTTAATCCTAGTCAGGTTGATCCGACGGCCCAGGTAAATCGAATCTAATGATTGATAACCGTCCGATTAGTAATTAGGATATTAGATATTGGTTCACAATCTGTTCAATCGAAAAATCAAGAAACTCTATCGTTTAGGTTAGTGATTGAACGACGTCGTTTAGATTAGTTGGAATGGATGGTCCAGATTAGTTTGTGTCTTTCAATCCTGGTCGTAAATTTTGGTAATTGGATCGGATGGTCCCGATCAAGTCACAATTTAATCCCGACCATAGGTTTTGGTAAGCTGACCCTAGGGCAGTGGCTTAGCCATGTGGGCAAGGTTGGACTGTAGTATTAGATATTAAATTTTCAAATGATCAGAAAAGGTTTAAAAAATCATAAAATAATAAAAAATTAGAAACAGTGTCATTTTGGTCTAGGGTTATCTGAGCGGATCCAGTGCGGGTCTAGGCCGAGTTGACTTATTCGTTGATCGGGTTAACCTATCCAAAATATATTTTAAAAATAATAAAAATTAGTAAAATCAATTTAAAAATTGGAAAAATAGTAATTTTTTAAAAAACTATTAAAAAATCAAGAAAAATTCCCAAAATATTAGGAAGAATATGAAAAAAAAAATAGAAATTGGGAAACGTCACATTCAACTGGTTTGACCTAAATTTGTAATTTTTGAGTTCACTGACCTTTCAAAATGACCATTTTACCCCTTTTGGCATTTGGCCATTAAAATTTTTCAAAATTTTCCAAACTTTAGGAAATCTTTTCTCTAAGCATATAGGGCCTCACTAGGCTTCACATTAGGGGTGAGCCAAAAAGACCACCCAAATCGTGACCGCTCGGACCGGACCGAGACCGATGGTCCGGTTTCGATTTTAGGGGGATCCGGTCTGGTTCCTGGTTCCTAAAATTGGAACCGGTGACCGGGCGGTTCGGTTCCCAGTTCCAAGCTCCTATTTCGGAGCCAGACCGTCCGGTCTTTAAAAAAAAAGGGCTGAATTCATGCCCTTCAGCTCTAAGTCATTGCCCAAAGCATCCCTCATTATCGAAGTTAGTCTATTTTAGTCGTGAAAGACTTCCTCGCGTTATTTGGTGCGATGCTCAATTCTCCCACGCGAGTAACAAAAGAGGAGAGGGACTTTCATATTTGAAATCCACCCAAAATTTCTTCCCTTCGTTACTTAGAATGGTTCCAGACTTCAGAAGTGCCAACAAATCCTGCTTTGCCAATTTTGATAGCTGAAAAGCTCTTAGCATTCCACCTCCACATCAAAAACTGCCCCTAGAATGTCCGTTGTCCTTTTATTTGCTTCCTTTGAAAAAAATATTTATAAGAAAGACCATGTATCCAAACCTAGAAAGCAAAATGAGTGAATTCATGGCACTTTGGTGGAGTATTGGGTTTGCATTGCTTGAGAAGTAACAAATGATTAGCAAAAAGATAAAAAGGCCCAATATCAAGCACTTTGTTCCTTTCTATTTCAGTTCTAAAGGTCAGGATCTACTTGAGTGAAAATTGAAGAAAAGAAAACTCTTCTTTTTTATTCAATGAATATTTTTTCTGTACATTTACAATACTCAATTCTGTCATATATATAGGACAACAGGTAACCCTAATGAGGAGATACATAGTAGGAAGTATTCTATACTATGAAGAAATATATACAATAAAAATTCCTAACAAATAGGCTATACTAGCTCACGACCACACTCCCCCTCAAGTGGGTACAAAGATGTCTTTGATACCCAACTTGATAAGCGAGCTATGAAACTCTCTATTTGACACAGCCTTTGTCAATATATCAGTTAACTGATCTTCAGACTTCACAAATGGTAACTGGATCACTTTTGCATCCAAATTCTCTTTGATGAAATATTTGTCAATCTCCACATGTTTGGTTCTATCATGCTGAACTAGATTATGAGCAATGTTTACGGTTACTTTATTATCACAAAATAATTTGATTTCTAAACCTGGTGGATACTTGAGCTCGGTTAGCAGCTTTCAAAGTCATAGAATTTCGCACAACCCATTTGCTACACCTCTAAATTCAGTTTCTGTACTAGACCTAGCTACAATCTTTTGTTTCTTACTTTTCCATGTAACAAGGTTGCTTCTCATAAATGTAAGATACCCTGATGTAGACCTTTTGTCTGTTACACTTTCAACCTAATCTGCATCTGTGTAACCCTCTACTCCAAGGTGGCCATTTTTTTTGCAAATAACAGTCCCTTTCCTAGGGATGACTTCAAATATCGAATGATGTGCAACACAACACTCATATGATCCTCACTAGGTGCATGCATGAACTGACTCACCACACTTACTGCATGAGCAATATCAAGACGTGCATGTGATAAGTAAATCAATCGGCCTACTAACCTTTGGTATTTTTATTTATTAGTAGGCGTCTGATTAGGGTACTCTCCAAGCTTACAGTTTTGTACCATAGGAGTGTCTGCATGCTTGCAATCTAGCATGCCAACTTCGGTCAAAAGATCAAAAACATACTTCCGCTGAGACAAGTAAATCCCTTCCTTCGATCTAGCAACCTCGATTCCTAATAAATATTTCAAACCTCCCAACTTCTTCATCTCAAATTCCCTAGATAATAATTCTTGTAGTCTCATAATCTCGGCACTATCATTGCCTGTAATAATCATATCGTCTACATATATGACAAGAGCTGTTATTCTTCCTTGAGTACCTTTTAAGAACAAAGTATGATCTGAATTACTTTGGAAGTATCCATACCTTTTCATAACTGAGCTAAAGCGACCAAACCATGTACGAGGGGACTGTTTCAACCCATACAATGATCTTTTCAGTTTACAAACCATGTTTGGTTGATCTGCGTGTTTGTATCCAGGTGAAAGCTCCATATAGATCTCCTCCTCTAAATCTCCATGAAGAAATTCATTCTTCACATCAAATTGCTGCAAAGGCCAGTCCAAGTTTGCAGCTAGAGATAACAATACTTTTATCATGTCTAACTTTGCAACTGGAGATAATGTTTCTTGATAATCCACCCTATAAGTCTGTGTATACCCTTTAGCTACCAGTGGTACCTTATACCTCTCAATAGTGCCGTCTGCTTTATGTTTGGCTATAAACACCCACCCACATCCAACGGGCTTCTTATCCTCTGGTAGTTACACAAGTTTCGAGGTTCGATTTTTCTCTAATGCTTCCATCTCTGCCTCCATCGCTTGAAGCCATTTTGGATCCTTCATGGCTTCTTCAACCTTGTTTGGAATTTGAACTGAGGAAACCGTGGACATGAAGGCTTGTAGTGGTGTGGACAACCTCTTGGCAGACACATAATCTGCAATAGGATATCGAGATCGGCGGTCTCTACATCTGGAGAATATCGATTCAGTGGTTTACTGCTATTATGCCTATCAGACAGCTTATAACCAGTAAGCACATCAGTATCTTCAAATAAATCAAGTACAGTAGAAGTACTTACCTCAGGTACATTCTCAAGAGCTTAGAGTGGTACTGAAGAGGGTGAAGAGGGCGAAGATAAGGAGAGTTGTTGCTGCAGTGCATCTGTTGACACCTGCTCGGTTGCTAATGCTTCTATGCCACTCGGTTGTGCGCTTATCTCATGGCCACGAGGCAGTAGCTCAAAATCTCCAGCCTCAGAATCACATGACTGTGCACACCCATCCATCTCTTTTGTAGTCCCAACCTCTCATGCACACCCATCCGTCACTCCTGCAGTTCCAACCTCCCACCAATGTTTGGTTCTACATTTAGTCTCCCCCTGAATAGGACACTGGAGGGAAGGAAAATAGGGCTCCGTCTCGATAAATGTTACATCCATGGTGACATAACGCTTTCCGGCAAGATCATAGCACCGATACCCTTTCTGAGAAGGGCCATAGCCAAGAAACACACACTTGACTACACAAGGGTCAAGTTTGGTCCACTGATTTTTGTGAAGATGGACATAAGTGATACACCCAAACACCTTAGGAGGTAATGTAAGAACCGAAGGAAGAGATGCATAGGCGGCAAGTACTTGCATTGGCGTCCGATAGAGCAGAATGCAGGAAGGCATTCGATTCAACAAATAAGTAGCTGTGACTACGGCATAATCCCAAAAACGATGAGGAACATGGTTACCCTCTAATAGTGCTCGAGTGGTTTCAAGTAGATGGCGATTCTTGTGCTCAGCAACACCATTCTGCTGAGGAGTCTGAGGGCAAGGAGTTTCATGTATCGTACTACGTTCCTGAAAATAAGTTGCAAGAGGTTTACTTAAGTATTTGCCACCGTTATCAGACTGGAGAACCTGAAGTTTGGCCCCAAATTGAGTCTGAATCATACGGTGGAAAGTCCAAAAGATAGCTTGAGCCTCATTCTTATGTTTCATGAAATATAGCCAAGTTATACGTGTGCAATCATCAACAAAGATGATAAACCATCGAAACCCAGATACAGTAGTAATAGGAGACGCACCCCATACATCAAAATGAATTAAGGAAAAAGGAGTACAACTGATATTCAAACTGGGAGGAAAACAGGTGCGATGGCTTTTTGCCAAAATACAAGTATCACACTGAAAACTAGAGTTTGATAGATCATGAAATAACTTGGGAAACAAATGCCGTAAATACCCAAAAGATGGGTGACCTAAACGACAGTGCCATAACCAAAGTTCCTTCTCTTGGGCTAATTGTCCACGAGAATGATAGGTCCGTCCAGAAGTAATGTCATCCACAAAATACAGCCCATCCCTCTTAGTACCACGCCCAATAATCTCCTTGGTGAGAATGTCCCGAAATAGAAAAAAATCAGGGTACATAAGTACAACACAGTTTAACTCGCTGGTAAGCCGTCCAACTAATAACAAATGACTAGACAATGTAGGAACAAATAAAGTATGAGATAGAGAGAGAAGGCGTGATAGACACATGGCCCGTAGCCGTCATAGGAAAGCTATGCCCGTTGGCATTGTAAAAATGATCTCGACGTGGTGTAGTCGATGTAAGAAGGTCACCAAATTCTGGAGCAGAATCGATTATGCAGCCATGATGACCATCACCATGTCCATTAGCAAAGACAAACCCACAATTATCTTCAGGAGATTTGACATTAGCAGATTCAGGCTCCATAGGAATTAATGACAAGTTACTAGTCACCAAGGAGGCTTGCCCTCCATTCCACCCCTTCTATGAGCCTGGTTTCTTCTTCTAGGTCTGAAAATCATCCCACCAATCTGGATAATCGTGTAGTTTAAAACAAGATGTTGTTGTATGTTTAGGATTCCCAAAGTGAGAGCACCCCTCAAATTGAATTTGCATACCAGGTCTAGGACGAGCTCCCGGGGCAGAAGGCACTAATTGGAGGTGCGAATCACCCTTGCCCCGCTGTGACATCATGGCGGAACCAGATGCGACGCCGACGAGAGTGGAGAGCATGATAGATTGGCGTATATCCTCTCGCCTGACCCGGGCATAAGCTTACTCAATAGTGGGGAATGGATCCATCTTCAGAATATTAGCACAAACATTGTCCAAGAGGTCATCGAGATCGTCCAAAAAGGAATAAACTCGATCTTCATGGACAAAAGTATTGTACTTCTGAATATCGACTGGAAATTGAATAGGATTAGGACGTCGGAAATCAATTTCATGCCAGAGCCCTTGAAGATCATTGTAATATTTCTCGATGGGTCCACCGCCTTGCTTCAATCGAGAAACCTACCTCTTAAGATCATAGATTTTGGAGGAGTCAGATCCATAAAAAAAAAGTCATTGTCACAGCATCCCATATGGCTTTGGTAGTAGGAAACCGAATAAAGTTTGGTATCAAGGTTGGGTCCATAGAATTGATAAGCTAACCTTTTATCGTCGAATCATCGGTCTTCCATTGTCGAAAAAATGAATAAGTCGAAAGGGGCTCAGGAGAACCACCGTTTAAATAGCCTAGTTTGTCTTTTCCTGAGACATACATCTCAACAACCTGGGACCATACGCCATAATTTTTGCCATCAAGCTTGGCAGCAATCGGTGCAGTAGGAGGTTCAACACACGGTGGCGCGGCCTGCTGGGTGAAGAGTTGCTTCATCGCAGTGGTCAGGTCTGCCAGAATAGCAGTAGCAGAAGTACTAGCATTCGCTTGGTTAGTTGCAACAATTGGCTGATCGTCGGCTATGAGATCAGGTCCGCAGAATGAATCGCTCGGATAGGACGAAGTCGATCGACGCGAGACGACGGCGCCGTGATGAGAATGAATCGTCTCGTGTGAGACGACGGCGCGAGACGACGGCGCCGTGACGAGAACGACAGCGGGATCGCCGTAGTCGATGATTAACGTACGGTACCTCAAAGATCAAACCCTGGGGTTTTGATACTATGAAGAAAAAAAAACTCTTCTTTTTTATTCAATGAATATTTTTTCTATACATTTACAATACTCAATCCTGTCATATATATAGGACAACAAGTAACCCTAATGAGGAGATACACAATAAGAATGATTCTATGCTATGAAGAAATATATACAATAAAACTTCATAAAAAATAGGCTAAACTAGCTTAAGACCACAAAAATGACAACATCATTTTTGCCATGTTTTCTTATTTTACAAAACTAACTGATTATTTTATTGGTTCCTTGGAACTGGACGAGACTGATAGTTCAGTCCGATTCTCGATTCTCGGGGTGGCTGGTCCGAATCGCGGTTCCAAAAAATGATAATCAGGATTATTAGTCCGGTTCCTAGTTCTTGAGAGGAATCGGACTGGACTGAGAACCGCTCACCCCTACTTCACATGTTGATTGATGTGCTGATTTGATGCGATTTATCCTCACATGTGAATTGATTCCTTGATTGAGCTTTTAAATTCTTGATTGTGATTGATAGGAAAGAATTCTCCGATCTGCATGAAACCCCTTTGGTTATTAGAGCCTACCTCATCCTCATGAGCATCTGCATGAAATCATAGTTAGGAATCACACAACTTAGGCTTCGGATCCTCGGACCCATTTCTCCAGTAACGTAGAATCGATTGGGACTCCCGGTCTCTTGAGAGGGTTTCAGACCATACCCTCCTCAAATGATTGGTGGTGACTCCAAAATGTGGCATGTTTACTTTCACCATATCACACGATCATACAAAGGTTGACATCAATTTTTAAATTTCGAAGGGCATACAAACCTTCATCATTAGCACGCCCTTGAGGAGAATGACTTCATCAACATACCGATGCGAAGACCCTCGCCTTGGGAGTAGGAGAGGGGTGGAATATTGCCGATCAATAGGAAATCTCAAGAGGAACCTCTCATCCCTCCACAAAAGGGCATCGACACATGGTTGTCGACACCTGATTTTTTATCAGGTGTTCTTCCGTTATTTTTGAAAAATTCATAAAAAAATCCATAAAATATTGAAAAATTACAAAATTAACTTTGGTGACCATGGCCAAGCTTAGGGAACCATTTTTGAATAAAAATAATAATTATTATTTTTTGCATTTTTTAGTATTTTCAAAAAATAGGAAAATGCACGGAAAATAAAAAAAATAGCTTTTGAGGTGAAAAAATTATAGAAAAATAGCCAATATTCTTCTTTGAATTCCCTTTTGTTTTTAACCTCATAAAAAGTCAAAATTCAAGTTCAATTTCGTGTGTCACTTTATAACACATAGAGTCGAACTTGATTAAAAATTGTCGTTTGAGTCTTTTAATTTGCAATATTTACTTTTTTTAGAGTCTTGACATTCAATTTGACTACCTTAAATTTCAATTTGGTTCAATTGTGTGCTGATTTGCTCAATTTTTTCTTTAGGGACTAAATTGCATAAAAATCTATTCATTTTAGTCCCTAAGTGATAAATCTGAAATTAAGTTTTTCTGAGAGGCATCCATAGAACCCCAAGATCCCTACTCTATGGTCTTTGACCTTATGAATCTAATGGTGGGCTCAATAATCCATTTCCTCCATTAAGAACTTCAATTTGGCAAAAATCAATTTCGGATCCTAGTTTATATTTGGGGTTTTTGATCAATTCCAAGCTTATTTCTCATAAACAATACATTTTCAAATGGAATTCGTGCTGGAGAATCTAATTTTAAGATAAGTTTTATGATTCTTGGACAATTAGATACCTAATTTGAAGATGATATGTTGAACCGGGTCGACTGGGTCGGGTTGACAGACCCAGTCAACACGTTGACCACAATTGTTTATAAGCAGAATACTCTCTGCTTGTTCTTCTTCTTCTCACACGCAGAGAATTCATAGGAGGGGAGGCCAAAATTAGACTTGAAATTGACATACTCATGCTCACAAAGTAGCCTCGATAAGTTTGCCGGATCCAACTAGATGCCGGCGTGCCAAAATGTGCGTGTCTCCGGCACATAAGGGGAGCTCGACGAGTTCGTTCCCAGGGTCATTCGGGTATAACAAAAGAAGATTGAGATCTGTTGCGGGGAGGGGAGTCAGTTCAGAGGTTCCACGACTAGAGAGCGACGCACACAAGAGAGGGGGGGGGGGGGAGGGAGAGAGAGGGCGATTGTCCGCCATTGAAGGAGCTCGGGGCTGAGAACTTCAGAGGTTTGGCCAATGCATTCCAAGCTCCGCCAAGCCACACCATTACCGTCTGCGACTTCATCTCGGTCCTGCGAATGCAAGGAACTAACTTGTTCGTTAGTTTATCACAGAAAAAGGTAAGGTCCATCATCGAGCTCTCGTTTGGCCTCACATGGTAGAATAGGCTAGCGTTAGTCGTTTTGAGTATTATGACTTGCGATCTACTCTATACGTCCTAATGATTCATTTCCCTTTGATCTTGTGCATTTTGGTTGCCTGAATCGCAAGCCGGCCTCAAACTCTCTTCAATCGGTCGCGATCTCCATGGCTCGTTTTGGACCAAACTGAAGTTCACCAATAGCCAAGTCTTAGGGTTAGATAATTCAGTCAACTTAGGTACCGAAAGGGCGTCGACTCTGATAGTTGGTGTAACTAAGTCTCCAATCCCATTTCTCTAGTTCTCGTAGAATCAAATAGAAGCTTCCAAGTATTCAATAGGGTTTTCAATCGTACCATCTACGAAACAATTGGTGGCAACTCCTTGGCATGTATACGCATTACATGTCACTAGACCACATTGAAGGTCAACCATGTATACCTCCATTGCGACTTGGGAAACGGGCCTTAGGAGAGACTCGGGTCCGACCAAATAGGACATCCCATTAACTCTCTATATTGATTGTTTAAAAAAAATCGAGGGTTGCGATAGATTGGCAACTTCGCTAGGAACTTATTCTAACCTAGAATCTCTAGTTAGGAATTTTAGAGGACTTGAGCCAATTAAAATGTTGATTGATTTATCTAACCCTATTGTCCGCAGATGCTCTCAAAGGTGAGGTATGTACCCTAACTATTGCTTTAGATGTTTTTGTAGATTGGAGAAATAAGGGGTAGAGTGTTTGTTGGCATCTTTCCTACAGATTGAAGTTGGAAATGTATGTTTATCTTACACACATATTGAAGCGGTGTTTGATACAAACTGCTGTGTATGACCTTGCATTATGACGATCGCGACACATCTCACACACTGGCGGTTAAACCCCGACTGCAATCACGTCTAAGTTACCTTAGATAAGGAAAGGGTTTGAAAGGATTTTGTGTTTGATGGCACTTGAGATTTTCGTATTCATTCTCCCTGACAATCCAAATTGGTGATCTCTAGCCCTCTTGAGTGGGTAATCTTGAGGAGGAATCTGCCATATTTGGATTGTGAGAGCCTAGGCCATAGGTTTCTCACCTGATTTTCGATTTTGTATAATATATCCTCACTTGTCTCATGCGCATGTCTATGGACAGTTTGTATACCTAAAATAGCAAAAAAAAAAAAAAATCTACAGGTCTGATTGGTAAGATTTTCTCATCTCTTGGCTTGTTCTAATCCATTTTCATGCATCTCTTACTTTGAATTGATCATATCCTCCAATCAATTTCATAATTCCTTTGGAAGAAATATGGATTGGAACCCCTATTTGACCTTTTGGCCGTGTAAGGGAATCCAACCCTTATTTCACCAAAAGAAAATTTGAAATTAAATGGGCTCATACATTTGAATCACATTTTTGCACTGTTGACATTCTTTTTTAATCCATGGTAATTGGACAAAGTCTTTCATGTGTCTTAAATTTAAGAAAAGACTAGATATTCAAATTTTATTTGGATGTCCTATCTTCAATTGAATTTAGGATATATTGAAATTGCACTTTACTCCCTTTAAATGTTTCTTTGGATATCTTGGGAATTGGCTATAGACAATTACCGTGGATTACATTCCTTCCAATTGTATGACTTCTTACGAAAAATATTGATAAGTACTTCCAACACAAGGTTAAGGCTCGTGTAAAAGTTCTCATCCTTATTAGCCACAAGAAAGCATAGAATTGAAAAGATTTTTACTTTCTTCCTTCTATTAATATTGTTCATTTATCAACATAGGTAACAAGAAATAGCGAGAACGAGATTGCTCGCGAAAATATACTCACGAATAAGATGAAGAATCAGGATGTACATGCTTGACTCGCCAATGTTGAACCTCAACTTGTCCAAGTAACCATTGCCTTTAGGGAGATGACTCAGCGATCATGTGTGCAGAATGGTCGACTGGTTAATTTGGAGAGACGATTTGAAGAGATGAATGTCGTATTTACAAACTTTGAAGCCTCTATAACCCCGTTGCTCCTGGTTGAAGTTATGCCTACTCTTGACAACCTTCAGGATCAGGTTAATGCGATGCGTGGGATGTTGATGCGGCTTATGGATCACATGAATCAAATTGCTACGGAACTATCATTTCATCCCATGTTTGAAACCGCCGATAGTAATATTTGAGACAAGGGAAAACGACCATACAAGGAACTCATGAATGGAGTCAAGCAATCTTCTGTTAATAAAGAACATGGCCAAGGATATGTCAAGGGAATTAACTTTACCTCTATTCAACCATCTCATAGTCCTCAAAAGAAGCCTCGTAAACAAGATCTGCCTTGTCGAAATCATAAAGACCAAATAAGATCTCCTGGTGGCATGATTACATTGAAATTCGTTGAACCAAAGAAAAAGCAACCTCTCAGACTATTTTCGACTTTCCCTAGGCCATTGTCTAAGTTGCTCCCAATGTTGTTAAAGGAGCACTTCGCTGCAAAAGAACCGCCGAGGACGAGCTTGACAAGGTATCCTGATTATGATGAAAGCCAGACATGTGCTTATCACATGGGTGAAAGAGGACACAATGTAGACAACTGCTTTATCTTGAAGCTCAAGGTGCAAGTTCTCATAGATAATGAGCTCTTGAACTTTGAAGAGAAGGGACTAGGGATTTCACAGAACTCTGCATCCTAGTTGGGACATCTTTATAGCTAGAAGGATGTTTGAGACGAATTGATTTGTTGACATAGGAAGGATATCATATTGGCATATGAAGAAGTGGATTATGACACTGGGTCGTTTGAAGCTGTTTTATGTTTTTGAAACGGTATACACTAGTTGTTTATTTCATGTCATTTTCATTCAGTCTTTCAATTCATGTTGTAAGAAGAACTCGTGATACTTAGGATCTTGAGCCGTTGGTCCAAGGTAATCTGTTTTGTAAAACGGGCTTATCATTTGAATATTCAATGAATGCATTTGCATGTTTTATTAAAGACGTGCGGGAATATTCCAAACTAGGTCTATGATGATACTTGTTTTCGATTCTCGAAAACTTAAGACCCGGGTTCCCACACGCTTCCTGACTTCCAAATGAATTTTAGAGGAACGAGGATATCCGATAACATGAGGATTAGTTCCTGTTTCTTGATTAGAGTTACCTTTCATGCTCGAATTAGATGAACAAGGATATCCGATGATACGAGGATTAGTTCCTATTTCATGATTTAATTTTGAGAAATTGCTTCATGATCAGATCTGAAGAACGAGAAAATCCGACGATACGGGTTACGCCCCGCGTTCCCTTGCGAGCTCGTCACATTCGCCAGGCTCTAATGAATCAAATCCCGAGAACCAACACGATCTAAAGAATAAAAGGAAGTACGCATGCGGAAGGAAAATAACAACTCAGACATTTAATACAAGGGAGACTCGAGATAACATAAAAGCATATATACATAGCATCAACATTCAGTTACAATCGACGGTATGGAAAAGACATAAAGCAAACACGCATAAGGTTGGGTTAGAGGAACAAGGGCTACCCTCAAAAGACTATACCAAAGCCCTAACATCAAAATCCTATCTCCAAAAAGTTACACCCCAAAAACTTGCCATGACAACCCAGGTTACTCAGAGGAACTGCTCGTCCCGTCATCAACTTCAGCTTTGTCTTCCTCAGGGTCGTAGTTGGAGAAAGTCTCTAAACGCACCTCCTTAGTGTCCTCCTTCGTGTCTATCTCGTCGGCAAAGATCTCGATCACCTCAACGTATTCTTCGGTTGCAAGGGACTTAGATTGCTTAGGGATGTTTCTCGAACCTACCACAGAAGGCTCAACCCCTACCTCGACCTCAAGACGCGTAGGGTGACACCAACTGGGTACACCCCCAGAGGAACGTCCACAAGCTGCAGAGGACCCATAGTACTACTATCCCAATGTGACGGAACCAAGCTTTGAAGCAATGTGGCTGCCACTCTTCTTTTCCCTCGTCAACCCAAATAGTCGTGCGCTTCCTAACATACACAATAACCTTACCGTTTGGAAATTCGTCAAAATAGGCGGTCAATTCTTTTGGATCACCTAGTCAGATTGGCAACATGTTCATGGCTTGGGGACTGAAAAAAAACATGCTCCACCACGGGATGAGATTTACATCTCAGCAAGTGAAACCTAAATCTAGACTAGACCATTAGTCCCCCCAGACCACACAATGAAGCAAGATGCAGAAAATCATCAAGATAATAGTACATGACATTCATATACCAGAGAATCTCAATGTAATTGGCTCGAACAAGAATCACAGTCAAGCATGTCATACACTATGAGACCCAAACATCACGCATTAGCATAGAACGAATTCATAATTTTAGAATTATCACAATGGCATCTCATTTTCTCATCGCCAAGGGCACACTAGCCATGATGCATTCTCAAGGGCTCTCTAGCCAATTCATTTGCATAAGGGCATAATAGCCATGCAATTACATAAGAGCACTATAGCCATTTCAATCTCATAAGGCACTATAGCCATTTCAATCTCATAAGGCACTATAGCCACTTCAATCTTATAGGGCATTATAGCCATTTCATTTCACTTTAGGCACTCTGGCCATCTCATTTTACAATAGGCAATTACAATGCAAATTTCACACAACCATGCCAATCCTCATCATCACCGAAATCACACTATGCAACGCAAATAATAGTATTCACTAATCAATCAATTCATCAATCGAATTCATCCAGTAGTGTCCTAACTTTTAAGTAAAAGTTTAAGGGACACTACCCTTTGATCGAACGAGCAAATTTCAATCCAAACGAGCCACCTAACTCAGCAAGCTCACGGCCACAACAGAGATCACGCATTGTCTTAGGAAAAAATTTCATCAATTCCACATCAAAACTCATTCGATTTTCAATTCCATTGTGCCAATACTTCAATCACATATCAATTAGCAATCTATGGTGTCTTAATGACCAATTTAAGAAATGGCGAACCTCCGCGAAGCCTCAAGAGGTTCAGTTCATGCAACCGATACATAGCGCAGAATTTGTCTTCACTGTTTCACGCATAACAGCCCACAATTTCACTTCTAAACTTCAATCCATCACAAAACCAACTTGCTAAAGCATTGTTCTACATGTCTAAGAAGCTCACCGAAGATTTCGAAGCAAAACGACGCCTTAAAGTCCTTCAATCAACTCGATTCCTCTTGGTGCTCGGCGGTAAGAATTCTGCCTTCAAGAAATCACCTTAAATCAGCCATGAAAACCTTTTTTAACCCAATTAAACTTGCAACCACAGCTCAACCAACTCAAGTACAACATGTTATGAAGCTCTCACGAAAAGTTTTAAGCCAATCGAAGTCTCTAAAAGGATGAACAAAGGCTTTACCTCAGCGTACATAGATTTTGTCCACTTTCGATTTTGGGGCTGGACGAGACAAATGAACCCACCAATGGACAATCTACCACCAAGGATATGTAGAGGAGAGATTAAGGAAGGTTTTGGCGGCTGGCACTCGGCCAGGGGGTCGCCGAAGGTGTTGGTCGACGGCAGCGAACGGGGCGGTTGGAACGGGTAGGCTGAAGTAGTTTCGGGTGAGAGGAAAGAAGAAGAAAATGAAGAGGAAAGGGAGAGAGAGGAGAGTCACGGCTGAAGCAAAGAGAGAATAAGGTCTTCCACAAATTATTGGTGTGATCAAGTGATAAGACTGGTAGGTGGGCGTGATTAGTGCTTAAACACACAATGGAGACACTTGCCATGGAGCACATAAATTTCAAGGCTTGCATTTGACTTCCTTTGACCATTTCTTCTTGTCATTTTCGGCAGCAAGGGGAGGTCCAAATGACCAAATTGTCCTTTACTCTTTCTAAAGATAAGACTTATGCTTTAGGGGTAAAATAGTAATTTTGCACTTTCAGTCCGAAATTTCACTTTTCCAACTTTAAATTACCATTAGCAAGGTGGCGTCAAATCATTTCCAATGTTGGAATTCTTCATTTTTATTTTTTCAATTTCGAGATTCCATTTCGTGATTGATTTTCCATCAATCGTAACTTCAGTTTATCTCGAATTAACGGGCGGCTTTTGTAGATGTTATGCGTATCGACTCTGTGATTCTCATCACACTTAGGACGACTCAAGTTATGAAAACTTTGGTTGCCATGTAATTGCGAGGATTCATTGCTAGTTCTGACGGTCTCGTCGTCATAGTTCGATTTAGGAAAATTTTACAAATTATACTTTGGTTAAACGGCATTACCCGCGCCCCAATCATATAACACTAACAATGGATTTCTTAATTGTTATTTGATTGGTCTTTATTGGTTCTAAATGTTCCATCGGCAATCCTTATGGACAAAACGACATTTTCTTTTTCAAGCTTCCTAGGTCCACGTATCTGGCCATGCGTTAGCCTTTCCCTTTTGATCAGTTTACTTAGAATTGATCATATCCGAGCGAAATAAAACTGAGATACATCGATAGATATTCTTCATTTAACAGTCTTGAAATGGTAGAAAATTTCGAATGTCACAACTCTTCCCCCCTTACAGAAATTTCGTCCTCAAAATTTATAATAAACCCAACTAAACAAATATATAGGGATGTTGCCGCTCATAGCTTTTTTGCTTTCTCATGTATCGCCTTCAGTTTCGTGGTTCTCCCAGATTATTTTGACTAGCGAGATTGTCTTATTCCTCAAGACTTGCTCCTTCCGATCTTTAATTCTGATTGGCTTTTCCACATACGACACCTTGTCGTTTACCTCGATAGTCTCATAATCCAAAACACGAGTCGGGTCCAGCTCATACTTCCTCAGCATCGACACATGAAACACGTTATGCACTTGCGACAAGTTCGGCGGTAAGGCGAGTCGGTAGGCTAAAGTTCCAATTCGCTCTATAATCTCAAAAGGACCTACGAACCTTGGACTCTATTTTCCTTTCATTCCAAATTGAGATAATCCTCGCATCGGCGATACCATGAGGAAAATGTGATCGCCAACCTGGAATTCCAAAGGCTTATGTCTTTTATCGGCATAACTCTTTTGACGACTCTGTGCCGTTCTTAGCCTTTCTCTAATAACCTTTACCGCTTCAACTGATTGTTCTACTAACTCGAGACCTGTTATGCTCCTTTCTCCAACTTCGTCCCAACACACAGGTGTTCTGCAGGCTTTACCATATAATGCTTCGAATGGTGCCATACTGGTACTCTACTGATAGCTATTATTATAGGCGAACTCCACTAGATACAGTTGATCTTCCCATCCACCTGTAAAATCTATCACGCAAGCTCATAACATATCCTCGAGCGTTTGAATTGTTCTTTCTGACTGTCCATCTGTTTGTAGATGATATGTCGTACTAAACTACAATCTAGATCCCAAGGCATCTTGAAAACTCTTCTAGAAATTTGCTGCGAATTTAGGATCCCTATCAGACGTAATCATGACTGGGACTCCATGCAGTCTCACAATCTGACGCATATATAATTCAGCGTATTTATCCATCACAAAATCTTTTCGTACGGTATGAAATGTGCAGACTTGGTCAGTCTATCCATGACTACCCAAATCGAGTCATGACCTCTCTGACTCCTTGGCAATCCCATCACAAAGTCCATAGTTACATGCTCTCATTTCCACTTAGGGATTTCCAAAGGTTATAACAATTCTCCAGGCTTGCAATGCTAAGCTTTCACTTGCTGACAAGTAAAACACTTTGCCACATACTTAGCCACATCCACTTTCATTACGTTCCACCAATAGTGCTGATGTAGATTCTAATACATTTCCGTGCTACCTAGGTGAATACTGTAATTGCTCCTATGAGTTTCAGACAAGATTCTTTCTTTAAGCTCCTCGTCATCAGGCACACATAAATGTCCGTGAAATTTCAGAATTCCATCTTCTGACACTTGGAACTTAGGTTTCCTTTTCACTACATCCATCACGAGAATCTTCTAAATCTCAGAATCCGTAGAATGCAAGGCCATTACTCGTTCTCAAATTTTAGGTTCAATCCTCAAGGTTGCCACTATGCTTGACAAATGGCGAAACTCTAGTGTAAACTCAGAGTCTCTCAGTCTTTCAAGAAATGAACATCCCTTAATGTGACATTCTGATTTTCAGTCAATTTCAGGCTCATTAATAAGAAGTGTATATCTAGGGATGTATTTCAGTCGTATTCCACTCGAATCTGATCAATTCGAGTAGATTGACTAAAAGGGAAAAGCAACGCGAGGCGAGGTACGTGAACCCAAGTAACTCAGATAGGAAACGGCGCTTTGGCCATAAGGATTGTCGAGGGATCTAGCGATAGACCCTCACAATTACATGACAACCAAAGACGCCACGAATTGATAAGCCCTAAATGTGATATGAATCACGGGATCGATACGCGTAATGTCTGCAAAAGCCACCCGCCGGTTCGGGATAGGCTGGAACCACGTCTAATAGAGAAAACTATTAGAAACGAGCCTTGAAAAATTGAAAATGAAAAATCAAGAATTCCAACGTTATTCGGAATGGCCGTCACCCTATCGAAGATTTCCAGAACGAGAAAAACGACGTTCTGAACGTCGAGGCTAAAATGACCGTTTTGCCCCTTCAGATTAGAACTTTGCCCAAGCAAATGAAGAAGGAAATTTTGGACAATAAACCCCCCAATAGCTGCCAAAAATCAAGATTAAATGGTGGCCATTGGATCTCCTTGAGAAGACAAATGGACATGTGTCAATGGATGGTGTAAAGAGTAGTCTAATCTACTATGCCAAACCTACCATTCAAAGCTTTGACTCAAAGATTAAATAAAACAACTCTCTCTCTCTCTCTCCATTCTGCAATTTTCGGCCAGAGCACCAAGAGAGAACACCATCACCTTCATCTTCTTCCTTCTTCATTCTGCTACCCGACGACCAGTTTCTGGGCTTCTGTTCGGTCATTCTGGTGGCCACCTCTCGCCACTTTTTGACTGTCGACCGGTCACACTAATAAAGATCTATGTCTTGTCGACCTCTTCAAAGTAGAATCGGGTCATTTGGAGCACCGAGAAGTCCGGAACAAGGATTCTCCCGAGAGTCAACAGAAATTGACTCAATCTGAGGTAGGTCTAGTTTCTGACCTGTTTGATGGCCGAAATCTTGGAACTTTAAGCTCAAATTTTGTGGAGACCTAGTATACTTGTAGATAAATCTATGGTAAAATTTTGAGATGGATTTGATAAATTTTTTACCATGAACCGGCCTTGTGAATGTTGCCTAGAAACTGCCAAATTCTGTGTTTGGAGGAATCGGTGACGTTCGTTGAGTTTTCGATGGCCAATTGACTCCAAATCTTCGATAAGCCTCCAAAATCCTTAAATAGACATGTTAAGAGATAGATTGATGATTAAATGAAGGATTTAGGAGTAGATTGAGGGTTGGAAGTGTGCGGTTTGCACATAATCGAAATGAACCAGTTCGTTTATGTGCAAGAATAGTTCTGTTGAAGGCTGAGATTGGCGATTTTGAGCTGCAAATTGATGATTATGATGTGATGAGATGTTGAGGGTTGTGTTATGGGTGATTGGGATTGATGGATTGAGAAATCGAGTATGGAAATTGACGGAATTGGTTGAAATTCTAGGTTGCGCGACAAGTCCGGGTGTGGACATTGGTTGGCCGAGACCTAGGGACTTCAAGAAAGAGAAGTTCGTGTTGTCAAGCCAAGGTAAGGGAATTCCTAACCTTATGTTAGGAAGATTGGACTCAATTGGGTGAGTCATGGATTGAATTGACTGAATTAATAGGATTTATCAAAGGGGATAACATTGTGATATCCTAAGATGTTATAGGAGGAATGTGTGCGACATTGGATATGCCTAAGTCGTTTGCCATATCCGAATTTCAATTGATTTTCTTTGCATGCCATGAATCTTGAGCTGCGCTTGAATTGCACATGTTGTCATGTGTGGAGTTGATATTGTGTGGCACCCTGATGCGATGTGATCGCGGGGTTAAGTTAGCCACGGTCCTAATACGATATAATCACGGGACGGAATGGTCCTGAGGCGTATGAGACGCAAGGCAGGAGACGTATACCTTGAAGCGTATGAGAGGTGGGGTAGGAAATATAAACCCCGATGCGACAAGATCGCGGGGTGAAGTTATGGTTGAATGGCGCCTTGATGCGACGAGGTCGCGGGGTTGAGATAGCCATGGTCCTGATGCGATCTAATCGCGGGACGGAGTACGAGTTAATGAGCTTTGCCTGGAGATTTATCGAAACCTGATGCGCTTACGCGGGTTGCCGATGACGGTCTGATGCGTTTACGCGGACCGAGCTTGGTGCGATCTAATCGCGGGCTGGAGATTATGGCAGCGAGGATTAGTGGATGTGATGAAGTGGCAGGCCAAGTAGATATGATCATCTGAGTGGGACGTGAGGTCGTTAATGCATGCCTGTCGTCTGCATTTTGTGGTTTTATGGATTGTGCTTGATGTATCAGTATGAGTATGAGTTTGGATTTTTGGGTAGATGACTGCCTGAGTTGACAGTCCGCCTAACTTAGGGTTAGGGCCCACCTTACTGAGATTTATATCTCACCCCAGCAGGGGCTTAATTTTTTCCAGGTTCCAGGTGAAGGAGGCACGAACTTACCAAGGATCGACATTTGAAGAGATAGATGACCAAATGTATCTAGGTTGGAATCGCCTTTCTTTGAAGTTGGAAATGTACTTATGATTGGTAGATTATAGAATTGAATCCTCGAGAATGATTTAAGGGGAGTTTGATGTACCCTTGTGTCCTAAGTCATCGTGTGTTGTTATAATTGTATGATTGGAGTTAGCATCGCTTCCGCAAGTATGTTTCTTACAGCATGATTGAAATTGGCCATTGGATCCTAGAGCATTTATGAATGAATGGCATGGATAGGGATGTTCGCGTGCTCACCGAGTTCGAGGCGTGACATCCCCGTCTGATTTGGTATCAGAGCAAGGTCAGCTCGATCCAATGTGATTGAGACTTGGAGTGATAAGGGGCGATGACTTAGGGACAATTGGATATTGAGGTCTATAGGACTAGACTTGGATTGTTGAGTCTCGAGGACAGTAGGCTTGAACTTGTATACACTTGAATGGTCCTAACGTTGGTCTTAATGGCTGATCTTGAGTTATGTGGTGATTGAAGTTTAAGTGGAAGCAAGCTGGGATTGGAGAGTCATGAGCATGGACCTTGAAGTAGTAATGGCGCTTGAGGATAATAGGGAATTGCTTATGAATGAAAGGTCGACTGAGGTGTATGATTGCGATCCTGAATTGTCAATGATCCAACTTGAGGGATACGAACTATAAAGAGACGACTGATATTAGCGGATTCGGGCTTGAATTGTATGATACTTTGGTGGGTTAGCTATTGGGTGATATGAGTTGAAATGAATACGAGGAGTACCTGAATCGAAGATCAGTTGTGATCGGCTCCGTAAGGAGTTAATTTGAATGTTGACTGGACATGAGATGTGTAATGGAATATGGGCAATTGATCTGTGAGATGTGATGGTCATGCTGTGCTTATGTTTATGGCTTTGAAATGAAAGTCGATGAGGGTGCATGCAGTTACTTATCGCTGTTGAACTTGATAAACTGTCGCTTGGTATGGGACGAGTTGATGGAATACTTATAAACTGTAATGAAACATGGTATGGGACATGTGGAACGGGGCTTTCTCCATAGATGTATGGTTTGGGACAACCTGCAAAGGCCAGGCTTGATGAGGGTGGAGAGTGATCGCCGAGACAGAGAGGTTCGGACAAGGAGCGGCTCTTGACAGGCTTCTAAGATGGCAAGAGGCGAGAATGAACCAAGTCATAACTTAAAAGAGGAAGCTTAGGTATCAGGTTTAGTACAATTATGGATAAGAAATGTATGGCACGGGATTGATTCTCATCGAGAATGACTGAAAGTGGCATGACTTGCGTAATGGTGCCTATGAGTGGCATAGTTAAAAGTTTCATGCTAGACCGTGGATTCCCTTGAAAAAAGAAAGGTGATGGTTGTGATGGGATTGTTAGGCATGTGTGATGATTCGCCTCATGTGATTGACTTGGCCAAGGTATAACTGAAAGGTTAGACGACGTATGGGTTTATACCCGTAGAACCAAGGCATGTTGAGATGAGATAGCCTAGGGTGACTATGCTAGAGAGGCGGATGCCTTTAGGCCTAGAGTGTGAGCTATTGACTCAAAGAGTTGTTGCCTTGAGTGATTGTTTGACAGTTGGCTAATTGAGGCTAGCCTAATAAAGGCCATTAGTTGAGAAGTTGCCTCGTTGAGGCTGGCTTGAGGAAGGATCGCCGACCAAGGATGAATTGGGATCCTTGAATAATTAGCAATTAATTGGGAATTGCTTAAGAAGCATTAGAGGGTTGGTTGACGGTGAGAGATATTGAGATGAACAGCTTGAGATTGATGGACTTGAGTAGATGACTTGAGTCTTGGATTCCTGGAGGGAATCATAGTGGTTCAAGTGACATGGGAACCTGATAAGACTGAAGGACCAAGGTATGGTCGCTAGAGTAACACTTGGCTTTCGTATGTGAGATACGAAAAGATCTAATAATTGAGATGAATCATGGAATTGAGTAGAGATGGACGAATAGAGTATGTGCACTAAAAGAAAATATGGCTCATCGGTTGATCGTACGAGACCCAAGAGCTGAATGGGTCGTGAGAACTCTAAATGGAAATAGGAAAATTGTTGATTAAGCAAGCTCGGAGAGGAGCTGCCATGATTCTCTAAGTCACTGTGGTGATAAATGCTTGTGCTGACGAGTTAAGTGATAGAAATCACGAGAAAGGTGACTCTGAGTAAGCCTTTTCGAAATTGAATGTGTAGGTAGGACCACGAGAGCTTGGAAAGGCTTGTAAGATTATGTATAAAACTGAACTTGATTGAGTCAAGTAGAGGGATGAGGTTCAAAATTGTCTCCCTCTAGATTGAGGGTTTTGTGAGAAAACCTCAAAGATTTTGGGATGCACTGAAGAAAGAAAGTGACCTTGGCAATATTAGCCCTAAGAAACTATTGAGGATTAGTGAAAGGTCAATAGGGGAAAGATTTCCTCGGAGGCATGAGATCTGCCTAGCCAACTTCTGTGGAGTGGATCGATGGAAAGTACCATCTTGGGATTGCTTGAGAGCAAGGGTTGTTTAGACCCTAACACTTTTGCAAGGATCATAAGATGATCGACCAGTATGAGACAGAGTTCTCAAGATCACCTAGATATGTGGCAAGGGTGGTCGAGGACCCTTGAATAAGATGAGTAAGTCCCTGAGTGGATTGGAACTTGAGAACCTTATGGCTGGATGTTATTCCTGATTTTGAGGAATGGTGATGGGACATAGCAAGAAAGGAGGATGATCAACAGACTTATGAATAAGGGAACTCCTGCTCATGGATTACGAGCAAAAATATGTTCATTATGAATATGGAGCGTGCCTATGAGAAATGGTTGATTTCCTGGGCGTAAGATACATGGTAGAAAGTGAGCAGCAAGTCTTTTCTATTATGAATGAGATCGAAGAAGAATTGGCATGCTAGATTGCCTGAAGTTAATGATTTCCTGGGATCGGTTGATTGAAGTGGAACCATGAGAGAGGAAATCATGAGTTATTATTCCTTAAGGAATAGGGCATTGTTCTTAGAGGGCGATTGGATAATGAATTGGTCATTGACGAAAGGGAAAGTGAACGGACTTGGTAGTCCTGACTGGTTATGATTCTAGTGAATGAGTTAGTAAGGGAAAGAAACGCTTGAAGAACACTTGTAAAGTGATTTGAGTTAATCGAATTGACCATTCGACAAGTGAAAGGGTGGAGACTCAAGGACGAACATATATTGTCACTGGAGGTGACTGAGTTATAGGAAAGAGAATGTGAAAGCATGGTGGCACTTGAGCTCTGGAGTAAAGGTATCGCCATTGGCGCAGACTCCAAGGTTACCGTCCTATGGAATGGAAAGGACAAGGTGAATTGGAAGCGAGGAAATGCCACGAAATTGTGTAGTTTATTCCTTAGGGTAAGAGACCCTTTGGTAAAAGGAATAGAGGCTCTAAATTGTCTTAGTATAACGATTGAGCGTTTGTATCGAGAAAGAAGACGCAGAACTTGAGCGACTCCTGGAAATAAAATCGGAGAGATAGTCTTGAAGACAATGTTGAATTCCAGGATGATGTCGACGTTTAGTGGAACAAACGGAATTGGATAAGGTCGCCTTAGTAAGCATGGAACTCAGAGGCTAAAGCACTAATGCTTCTCGAGGAGAAGAGTGACAAGGATAAACGAAATGTCGTGTGGTCCTAGAGGAGACCTGTGACAACAAAGAGCCAATGTCTGAGCTCGCAAAAGAAAAGTGCGAAGAGTAGCTGCAAAGATTCGACACTTAGTAGAAAGAAGTGATAATAGTCGAACTAAGTGCCAATGAATGGTTGAATTGGTCGTTTCTATCTCGAGAGGCAATGGCTGAACCCAAGTAAGGTACCATGAGAAACATGAACAGTTATGGGGGTGTCATATGAACTCTGAAGAAACGTCTATTGCATACTAAATGTGAAGGGCGTAAGTTGTGAAGGTGATGAAGAAAAATTCGCGCATCAGAATAAATGATAAATCCTTTGAGGATTGGAATAAGTGATGAATCAATAAGGGACGATGTGAGTTGCGAAAAGTGCAAGCTTTTTGGGATTGATGAATGGGCAATAGATGGACCGTTGAAAGATTTCCTACAAGAGCTATTCCATTGGCGAAATGGACTGAGGACGAGTTGTGACCCGAATGAGTGAATGAACGTGAAAAGAGTTTTCGAGGACTGGAATCGAATGGATGCCTATACTGGTAGTGGCATTCCTGTCTGGATTTAGAAGAGTGATAAAGTCTTAATGATGTGATGTGGAAAGGAAATTTGAGGAGTAACAAGATGATTTGGAATGGGAATTACATGTACGCCATTATAGTAAAGCTACACGAATTGGCATGCTTAGAGCATGATTGAAGTAGTCTGCGAGTGTCCTCGTGATAAAGTTGGAAAATGTTGTCTGAGTGAAAGAACGTTGCAAGGCTACACCTACTACGGGAATATAGGGTAGCAGTTTCCCGAGGGGAATTGAATAAGAGGCAATGCGGATGTATAAAATTGCTAGCAGATACGAGAGTGTGGCTTAGATGAAGAAAGGACCCCGAGAATTAGGTGAACTATAAGAGGTTGAGCGTTAAGAAATGGACAATGGAGGTACAGACTTTCCCTCAAGAAATAAGAGATTCGACTTATGAATTGGAAGTTCGTTAATGGACTAGTGTGATGGTTACTGGGAACACCTGGCCTGAAGGCCAGAAGAAAATTGAGATGTTACCACGATTGAGCATCGATACTGGACGGATTATAGGAATGGATGGAACTCTTGAGGCCTATGGATGGAAACATGATTCAAAGGAGGAATTATAGTAACCTTAGGGTGGCACAAAGATGTGACAAGATACACACACACACACACACACATACATATATATTGGTGATAAGGTTGAAAGTTGAAGTTTGTCTATCTTGCAGTCGAGCACTAGACGTATAGATGAGAGTTGAAGGATCACTTTGATCCAAGGAGATTTCGGATGGAGTCGAGAATGGATTGCTATGGAAGCAACCATGTAAATGTTTAAGGAGTCGAGAGGACCATAGCTCGATTTGATTGATGGAGGGCAAATTGATAAAGCCCTGGAATCTCTGTCGGCGTGAAAGGAAGTTCGAAAGGAGTAATACGCCGAATGGTATGGACAGTAAGAGTGCATACTAGCGAGGGCTTGGTAAGGATGGTTATGGACAAATGAAGAGATAAGATGAACGCTCGAGGAAGAGCTACTAGCAAATGATATGAATGCCAAAAGAGAATGGAGAGAAGCTCATTGGATTAAGGACTAAAAGAGGCAAGTCCTAGATAAGGATAGTTTTGAGTTGGAAAGGACGAACAAGATCGTCAAGCCATGGAAAGGATTATCCGGTAGAGTGAGGATGCGACGAGACGCCAACACCCCCAAAGGATTGGATGGGTAGAAGGTTGTGAATTTCGAGGACGAAATTTCTTTAAGGGAGAAGAGTTGTGACATTCTGATTTCCAGTTGATTTCAGGCTCATTAATGAGAAGTGTATATCTAGGGATGTATTTCAGTTGTATTCCGCTTGAATCTGATCAAATCGAGTAGACTGACCAAAAGGGAAAGGCTAATGCGAGGCGAGGTACGTGGACCTAGGGAACTCGGATAGGAAACGACACTTTAGCCATAAGGATTGTCGAACCTAACAATTACATGACAACCAAAGCCGCCACGAATTGACGAGCCCTAAACGTGATATGAATCACGGGGTCGATATGCGTAATGTCAAAGCCACATGTCGGTTCGAAATAGGCTGGAACCACGTCTGATAGAGAAAACTATCAGAAATGAGCCTTGAAAGATTGAAAATGGAAAATCAAGAATTCCAACGTTATTCAGATTAGCCGTCGCCCTATCAAAGATTTTCGGAACGAGAAAAACGACGTTCTGAAAGTCGAGGGTAAAATGATCATTTTGCCCTCAAGCTTAGAACTTTACCCAAGCAAATGAAGAAGAGAATTTTGGACAATAAACCCTTCAATAGCTATCGAAAATCAAGATTAAATGGTGGCCATTGGATCTCCTTGAGAAGACAAATGGACATGTGTCAATGGATGGTGTAAAGAGTAGTCCAATCTACTATGCCAAACCTACCATTCAATGCTTTGACTCAAAGATTAAATAAAAAAACTCTCTCTCTCTCTCCATTCTGCAATTTTCGGCTAGACCACCAAGAGAGAACACCATCACCTTCATCTTCTTCCTTCTTCATTCTGTTGCCCGACGACCAGTTTCTGGGCTTCTGTTCGGTCATTTCGGCGGCCACCTCCGGCCACTTTTTGACTTTCAACCGACCACACCAAAAAATATCTATGTATTGTCGACCTTCTAGAAGTGGAATCGGGTCATTTGGAGCACCAAGGAGTCCGGGGCAAGGATTCTCTCGAGAGTCGACGGAAACTGACTCAATCTGAGGTAGGTCCGGTTTCTGACCTGTTTGACGGCTGAAATCTTGGAGTTTTAAGCTTAAATTTTGTGGAGACCTAGTAGACTTGTAGATGAACCTGTGGTAAAACGTTGATATGGATTTGATAAAGTTTTGACCATGAACCGGTCTTGTGAATGTTGCCCAGAAATTGCCAGATTCTGTGTTTGGAGGAACCGGCGACGTTCGTTGAGTTTCTGGCGACCAATTGACTCCAAATCTTCATTAAGCCTCCCAAATCCTTAAATAGACATGTTAAGAGATAGATTGATGATTAAATGAAGGATTTAGGAGTAGATTGAGGGCTGGAAGTGTGCGGTTTGCACAGAATCGAAATGAACCAGTTCGGTTCTGTGCACGACCGGTTCTGTTGAAGGTTGAGATTGGCGATTTGGAGCTGCAAATTGATGATTATGATGTGATGAGATGTTGAGGGTTGTGTTATGGGTGATTGGGATTGATGGATTGAGAAATTGAGTACATAAATTGACGGAATTGGTTGAAATTCTAGGTTGCGCGACATGTCCGGGTGTGGACATTGGTTGGCCGAGACCTAGGGGCTTCAAGAAAGAGAAGTTTGTGTTGTCAAGCCAAGGTAAGGGAATTCCTAATCTTATGCTAGGAAGATTGGACTCAATTGGGTGAGTCATTGATTGAATTGACTGAATTAAGAGGATTTATCAAAGGGGATAGCATTGTAATATCCTAAGATGTTATAGGAGGAACGTGTGTGACATTGGATATTCCTAAGTCGTTTGCCATGTCCGGATTTCAATTGATTTGCTTTGCATGCCATGAATCTTAAACTGTGCTTGAATTGCACATGTCATCATGTATGGAGTTGATATTGTGTGGCACCCTGATGCGATGTGATCACGGGGTTAAGTTAGCCACGGTCTTGATGTGATCTAATCGCGGGACGGAAAGGCCCTGAGGCTATGAGACGCAAGGCAGGAGACGTATACCCTGATGCGACGAGTTCGCGGGGTGAAGTTGATGAGATGTGGCGCCCTGATGCGATGTGATCACGGGGTCGAGATAGCCACGGTCTTGATGCGATCTAATCGTGGGACGAAGAAGCTCTGAAGCGTATGAGACGCAAGGCAGGAAATGTAAACCCTGATGCGACAAGATCGCGGGGTGAAGTTACGGTTGAATGGTGCCCTAATGCGACGAGGTCGAGGGGTCGAGATAACCATTGTCCTGATGCGATCTAATCGCAGGACGGAGTACGAGTTAATGAGCTTTGCTTGGAGATTTATCGGAACCTGATGCGTTTACGCGGGTTGCCGATGACGGTCTGATGCGTTTACGCGGATCGAGCCTGATGCGATCTAATCACGGGCTGGAGATTGAGACAGACGAGGATTAATGGATGTGATGAAGTGGCAGGCCGAGTAGATATGATCATCTGAGTGCGACGTGAGGTCATTAATGCATGCCTATCGTCTGCATTTTGTGGTTTTATGGATTGTGCTTGATGTACCAGTATGAGTATGAGTTTGGATTTTTGGGTAGATGACTGCCTGAGTGGATGGTCGGCCTAACCTAGGATTAGGACCCACCTTACTGAGATTTATATCCACCCCAGTGGGGGCTTAATTTTTTTCAAGTTCCAAGCGAATGAAGCACGAATTTACCAAGGAACGGCATTTGAAGAGATAGATGACCAAACGTATCTAGGTTGGAATCGCCTTTCTTTGAAGTTGGAAATGTACTTATGATTGGTAGATTATAGAATTGAATCCTCGAGAATGAATTAATGAGAGTTTGATGTACCCTTGTATCTTAAGTCATCGTGTGTTGTTGTAATTATATGATTGGAGTTGGCATCGCTTCCGCGAGTATGTTTCTTATAGCGTGATGGAAATTGGCCGTTGGATCGTGGAGCATTTATGAATGAACGGCATGGATAGGGATGTTCGCGTGCTCGCCGAGTTCGGGGCGTGACACTTAACCAACAGAAGCGCAATGCTAGATTTCCTACTAAGTACATCCACGACCCTATTTACCTTTCCAGGGGATACAGAATATCAGAGTCATAATCCTTGAGTAACTCCATCCATCGATGTTGTCTCATATTCAATTCCTTTTGTGAAAACCGATATTTCAAACTCTAGTGATCTGTGTAAATCTTGAACCGTTCACCACACAAATAATGCCTCCAAATCTTTAGGGCGAAAACAATGGTAGCTAACTCCAAATCGTGCATCGAGTAGTTCATTTCATAAGGTCTTAATTGTCGCGAGGCATAAGCAACCACTTTTCCATGTTGCATCAACACACACCTTAATCCCTTTAGCGAAGCATTGCTATATATCTCATAACCTCCGAGGCCAAAAGAGACCATTGACACTGGTGTGGTCGTCAAATGGTGCGTAAGTTCTTGGAAACTTGTTTCACATTTATCCATCCACTCGAATCTCATATCCTTCTTAGTTAACTTCGTCAACAGAGTGGCTATGGAAGAGAACTTTTCCACAAATCGCCTATAATAACTTGCCAATCCCAGAAAACTTCGAACCTTAGTAACTGTCGCAGGTGTAGGCCAATTCATTACTACTTCAATCTTTAAAGGGTCCACATAGATTCATTCTCCAGATATCACATGACCAAAGAATGCTTCCTTATTCAACCAGAATTCGCATTTACTAAACTTGGCATAGAGTGAGTGCTCCCTCAGAGTCTGCAGGACTATTCTCAAGTGTCTTTCATGCTTTTCGCTACTCCTCAAGTAAATCAAACTATTGTCAATAAAGATAATGACAAATCGATCTAAATACTCCTTAAATACTCAATGTGTCAAGTCCATGAATGCAGCAGGGGCATTAGTCAGTCCAAAAGGCATAACAATAAATTCATAATGGCCATACCTCGTCCTAAAGGCAGTCTTTGGTATATCCTCCTTTTTGATCATTAACTAATGATAACCAGTTCTCAAATCTATGTTAGAGAACACATATGCTCCTTGCAGCTAGTCAAACAAATCATCTATCCTCGGCAATGGATACTTATTCTTAATAGTCACTTGATTCAACTGCTAATAATCAACACACAAATGCAAGGATCCATCCTTTTTCCTCACAAACAACATCGACGCTCCCCACGACGACACACTCGGTCTACTGAACCCTTTATCAAGCAACTCCTGCATCTGCACCTTTAATTTTTTCAATTACGATAAGGACATTCTATACTGTGCCTTCGAGATTGGCTCCGTTTCGAGAGCTATCTCAATCACAAACTCAATTTCTCTCTCCGGTGATAATCCTGGCAATTCCTTAGGAAAGACATTAGGAAATTCACGCACCACTACTATACTTTCCAACTTCAATTCCTCGACCGTTGTGTCAACTACAATAGCTCGATAAGCTTAACACCCTTCACTCAACAGCTTCGTCGCCTCAAGCGACGAGACTAAAGGAATCGATGTTCCTCCCCGACTTCCCATAAATTCAAAGCTAGGACAACCATCTAGATAAAAACGGATTACCTTGCTGCCACAATCAACCACAGCCCTTTATTTTCCCAACTAGTCTATCCCAATGATCACATCAAAATCATACATAGGCAGCACATCCAAATCTATCCTTTCTTCACTACCACCAATAACTATCTTACAGTCCACACAACCTAGCGAGACTAGCACATTATCCTTTAATGGTATAATAACATGCAACATCACATTCAACGGTTTCAATTCTACAACCACCAAATCAGCAAACTAAGCAGACATAAAGGAATGCGAAGCTCCAAGATCATATAAAGCATAAGCAGCTTGAGCACATAAATAGATCATACCTGTTACCACGCCAGGCGCTTTCTCCACCTCTCTACGTGCCACAACATAAACTCTTCCTTGGGTTGATGGTCAATTCCAATCATTCAGCAGAGCCACAGCCAGTTGTCCAGCCTGCAGTCATTGTCCCTAAGCCTGGTTCCCTGGAGCTTGGCTCGGACAATTTTTTATCTGGTGGCCCAGCTGACCACACTTAAAACATGCACCCATCTTAGTTGGACAGGGCCCACTTCCATGCCTCCTACCACAAAGGCGACAGTTTCAGTTCGATTGATACGATGGCTTTCCAATATTCTTTTGAACAGGAGGAACAAATTCCTATTGCTCGACATCAGCCTTTTATCCAGTTACCGATTATCTCTCGAAAAAGCAAACCACAATCCAAAAGCGCCGGCTCTTTCTTTCATGTCTCTCTTGATCATTTGACTTCATTTGTAGATCTCTTTGTATGTTCTCAGGTTCACCGTTATTACCTGATTTCGAATTTTTGGCCTCAAGCCATCCCATAACCTATGCGCTTTCTCTAGCGAATTCTCAACTGATCTCGATGCATACCTCGACAATCTTGCGAACAGCCTCATAGTGGTCCACAATCAGCTGATTTTGACGCAATTGCTGGAATTCTACTCGTTTTCTCTCTCCTGCAATTTTCAAAAAATACTTATCATTAAAAGCGATAGTGAAGGCGGTCCAAGTCAAGGTAGTACCTTTAGGAAACACTCCATCCTTCATGGCACTCCACCAATCGTTAGCAGTGCCTTCCAGCTGATACACAACCAACAATACCTTCTCCTCATCAGTGCATTTCAGCATCCCAAAAACTTTCTCCAGCTTTCCAATCTAGACTAGACCGAACTCAGGATCTCCAATAACATCAAACTGGGTCGGTTTCAGCTTTATAAACTGCTCAACGAATTGGCTCATTTGTCTATTGGCGTTACCAGCCTCAGCGCCCTGGCCATTGTTTCCATTCGCCATTTTCACAGCTACCATTGTAGCTTCAGCAATTTGAGCTATAATCTTTGCTCTATCTTCGGCCTGTCGAAGAGCTGTTGCAACCCTATCCTGAGCTTCCTTTCCCATTAATTCTCAAATTTGTTCCAAGGCTCTGAGGACTCCATCAACTCTTAGATCTTCAACCGCTGGTGCTCTCAAGCTAGACGCTCCTCCTCTTAACCTTCAAAGTCTATTGCTCATCCTTACTCGAACTTAAATTACCTGAGTCACTATAATTCCACCACAGAATTAGAGGACTAAGTCACTCGTTCAAGTCTAATTATTCTATGCTACACAACAAGGCAGTAATCACAACATAACAACAAACCACTCAGGCATTCTCATGAGCATATAAATCAGGGATGCATAACCATACCTCAAGTCCAGACGCATCTGCAACTTTGTATAATCAGAGGTAATTATACACTCATCGAACCAGCAACCACAATCAATTCACAATGCTAAGTGCGAAGCTTGGTCATCACAGGTTCATCACAAACATGCCAATTCAAGATGCTAATCACATGCGTCACTCACATGCCATGCATTTCGTGCTTGACTCTAACGAATCCCCCTAGGATCTCACTATCCCATTATCCAAATTTCAATACTCCTTATCACTTCAACTCTCAATCAAGTCAAATCAAGCTCACCTTGCTCTGATACCACTCGAACTGGGATGTCATGCCTCGTGTTCTCTTCCGAGCTCGTCACATCCGCCAAGACATAATGAATCAAATCCCAGGAACCAATAGACGGCCAAAAGAATAAAATGAGACATGCATGCATAAGGAAAATAACAACCTGGACATTAAATACAAGGGAGACTTGAGATAACCTAAAAGCATATATACATAACATCAGCATCCAGTTACAACCGACGGTAGGGAAAAGACATAAAGCAAACACGCATAAGGTTGGGTTAGAGGAACTATGGCTACCCTCAAAAGACTACACCAAAGCCCTAACATCAAAATTCTATCTCCAAAAAGTTATACCCCAAAAACTTGCCATGACAACCTAGGAATTGCTTGTCCCGTCATCGGCTTCAGCTTTGTCTTCCTCAGGGTCGTAGTCGGAGAAAGTCTCTGAATGCACCTCCTCAGTATCCTCCTCCGTGTTTATCTCGTCGGTAGAGATCTCGCTCACCTCAAGGTATTCTTCGGTTGTAGAGGACTTGGATAGCTCAGGGATGTTTCTCGAACCTACCACAGAAACCTTAGCCTCTACCTCGACCTTAGGACACGTAGAGTGACACCAACTGGGTACTGCCCCTAGAGGAATGTCGGCAGGCTGTAGAGGACCTATAGTACTACTATCCCCAACTCGACGGAACCAAGCTTAGAAGCAATGTGGCTACCACTGTTATTGTTCCTCATCAACCTAAACGGTTGTGCGCTTCCTAACATACACAATACCCATACCATCTGGAAATTCGTCAAAATAGGCGGTCATTTCTTTTGGATCGCCTAGTCAGATTGGCAACATGTTCACGGCTTGGGGTCTGATAAAGAAAAATTACGCCTCACTACGGGGTGATATTTACATTTCAGCATGTGAAACCTAAATCTAGACTAGATCGCTAATCCCCCTAGACCTCACAATGAAGCAAGATGCATAAAGTCATCAAGATAATAGTACATGGCATTCATATATTAGAGCATCTCAATGTAATTGGCACGAACAAGAATCACAGTCAAGCACGTCATACACTATGAGACCCTAACTACACGCACTATCATAAAATTAATTCATAATTTTAGAATTATCACAATGGCTTCTCATTCTCTCATCGCCAAGGGCACATTAGTCGCCATGCATTCTCAAGGGCTCTCTAGCCAATTCATTTACATGAGAGTACAATAGCCATGCAATCACATAAGGGCACTATAGCCATTTCAATCTCATAGGGCAGTATAGGCATTTCAATCTCATTGGGCACTATAGCCATTTCAATCTCATAAGGCACTATAGCCACGTCAATCTTATATGGCACTATAGCTATTTCATTGCCATAGAGCACTATAGCCATTTCATTTCACAGTTGGCACTCTAGCCATCCCATTTCACAATATATAATTACAATGCAAATTTCACACAACCATGCCAATCCTCATCACCACCGAAATCACACTATGCAATGTAAACTATAGAATTCACTAATTAATCAATTCATCAATCCAATTCGTCCAGTAGTGTCCTAGCTTTCAAGTAAAAGTTTAAGGGACACTTACCCTTTGATCGAACTAGCAAATTTTAATCCAAACAAGCTACCTCACTCAGCAAGCTCACGGCCACAACAGGGGTCACGCATGGTCCTAGAAAAAATTTCATCAATTCACATCAAAACTCATTCGACTCTCAATTTCATTGCGCCAATATTTCAATAACATATCAATTAATAACCTAAGGTGCCTTAATGATCAATTTAAGACATGGCGACACCTCCACGAAGCCTCAAGCGGTTCGGTTCATGGAGCCAATGCATAGGGCAGAATCGATCTTCATAGTTTCACGCATAAAAGCCTACATTTTCACTTCTAAACTTCAATCCATAACAAAACTAACTTGCTAAAGCATTGTTCTACATGTCTAAGAAGCTCATCAAAGATTTTGAAGCAAAACAACGCCTTAAAGTCCTTCAATCAACTCGGTTCCTCTTGGTGCTTAACGGTGAGAATTTTACCTTCAAGAAATCACCCCAAATCAGCAATGAGAACCTATCTTAACCCAACTAAACTTTTAACCACATCTCACCCAACTCAAGTCCAACGTGTCATGAAGCTCTCACGGCAAGTTTGAAGCCAATCGAAATCTCTAAGAGGAAGAACAAAGGCTTTACCTTAGCTTGCATAGATTTTGTCCACTTTCGATTTTGGGGCTGGATGGGACAAACAAACCCACCAATGGATGATTTGCCATCGAGGATTTATAGAGGAAGGTTTTGGCGACTGGCGCTCAGCCAGGGGGTCGCTAGAGGTGGCGGTCGACGGCAGAGAACAGGGTGTCGGGACTGGAAGGCTAAAGCAGTTTCGAGTGAGAGAAAAGAAGAAGAAAACCAGTAGGAAGGAGAGAGAGAGAGAGAGAGAGAGAGAGAGAGAGAGAGAGAAGAGTCACGGCTGAAGCAAAGAGAGAATAAGGTCTTCCGCAAATTATTGGTGTGATCAAGTGACAAGATTGGTAGGTGGGAGTGATTAATGCTTAAACACATGATGGATGACACTTGTCATGGAGCACATAATATCAAGGTTTGCATTTGACTTCCTTTGACCACCTCTTCTTCTCTGTTCGGCAGCATGGGGAGGTCCAAATGACCCAATTATCCTTCATTCTTTCTTAAGACAAGGCTAAGGCTTGAGGGGCAAAATAGTAATTTTATACTTTCCTTTCGAAATTTCACTTTTTCAACTTTAAATTACCATTGACGAGGCGACGTCAAATCATTTTCAATGTTAGAATTTTTCATTTCATTCTTCCAATTTCAAGATTCCATTTTGTCATTGATTTTTCGTCAATTATAACTTCAGTTTATCTTGAACTAACGAGCGATTTTTGTAGACGTTACGCTTATTGACTCTATGATTCTCATCAAACTTAGGATGGCTCAAGTTATGTCAACTTTGGTTGTCATGTAAATGAGAGGGTTCATTGCTAGTTCTGACGGTCTCGATCGTCATAGTTCGATTTAGGAAAATTTTGTAAATTATACTTGGTTAAATGGCATTACCTGCGCCCCAATCGTATAGCACTAGCAATGGCTTCCTTAATCGTTATTTGATTGGACTTTATTGGTTCCAAATGTTTCCTTGGCAATCCTTATGGTCAAAGCATCATTTCCTTTTTCGAGCATCCTAGGTCCACGTATCTTGCCATTCGTTAGCCTTTCCCTTTTGGTCAGTTTACTCAGGATTTATCAGATCCGAGCAAAATAAAACTGAAATACATCGATAGGTACTCTTCATTTGATAGTCTTGAAATAGTTGGAAATTCATAATGTCACAACTCTTCCCCCCTTATAGACATTTCGTCCTCGAAATTTACAATAAACCTAACTAAATAAACAAATAGGGGTGCTGTTGCTTCATAGCTTCTTCACTTTCCCACGCATCAACTTCAGTTCCATGGTGCTCCCAAATCACTTTGACTAGCGGGATTGTCTTATTCCTCAAGACTTGCTCTTTCCGTTCTTCAATTTTGATTGGTTTTTCCACATACGACACCTTGTCGTCTACCTCGATAGTCTCATAGTCCAAAACATGAGTCAGGTCTGGCTTGTGCTTCCTCACCGTCAACACTTGAAACATGTTATGCACTTGCAACAAGTTCGGCGGCAAGGCGAGTCGGTAGGCCAAAGTTCCAATTAGCTCCAGAATCTCAAAAGGACCTACGTACCTTGGACTCAGTTTTGCTTTCTTTCCAAAACGAGCTAATCCTCACATCGGCGATACCTTAAGGAAAACGTGATTGCCAACCTAAAATTCCGAAGACTTATATCTTTTATCAGCATAACTCTTCTGACGACTCTATGTCGTTCTTAGCCTTTCTCTAATAACCTTTACCGCTTCAACTCATGGTTCTACTAACTCGGGACCTGTTATGCTCCTTCCTCTAACTTCGTCCCGACACACAGGAGACTATCGAAGACCGATAGAGAGAGTCCACTCAAGACAAATTATTAGAAGCTTGCCAAGAGATACATGGAAGTAGTGTCTGGGGCAAATCGCCTAAGCACAACTACACTCCTAGCCAAGAAAGAAGACTAGACCGAACCATTTGTTTCGGTGAAAGTACATATTCGTTCCAAATTAAATTGATTTGTTCATGAATTGATATAGTTACCGATACTTGTAGGTGATTATAAGATAAAGGGGATCACTGAAGAACACTCATCCACTTTGGATGTTCAAATGGATGAGGGAAAGTAAAAAGATTGTTTGAGATTAACATACATTTCCTTTTTTAAAATAATAAAAAAGAGAAGAGTCAATTGTGAACCCTTAAAACTTGATGCAAATGTGGCATGGCACGATTGCCAATTGAAGCGCTTCTCAAGGAGGACGAAGAAAACTGAATGTTAGTTTGCGAAATAACACTTCAAGATTGAAGTGCATCAATAGAGCGAAAGTGGACAAAAGACCACCCAACCTCCAGAAGAGGGGTGAGATAAGTCAAGTAGTGTTGAACATCATAGAACATCAAAGGCCAAGATCTTCGAATAATCACGATGGGGTTCTATCATCCGATGTCATGAAAAGGGAGTAAATTGTCCCTTATTCTGGTTTCATTCCATGTAGATGACTGAGATGTTTCTCTTTCATATACAGAAATTGTTAGTTTAAGACTGGTGTCAGAGTAGATTAGAGGGCATGAAACGTCAAAATCACTTGATATGGAAGTGATTGACTCAACCAACAGGGAAAGCATTAGCGTGATGCGATGGAGCTACATATGATGAGCTAACTCAAGATGGAGTACTAGTTGCTGGGGGCAAATCATTCCTCCGTCTGGAAAATATGTCGAAACCGAAGACATCAGATTCATCATGGTGATACGTAGGGCGAGTCCCCAAAATGGTGATTATCACCCATAAATCATAATGGAATGGAGTCCATCCGGTGAATACAAAATGCATTTGGCCATAACGACAATACTTCTAACTAAGAAGGATAATGATGTCGTGTCATCTGTCTTGGTAAAAAAGGACGTATCGTTCCTAAATGATTTTCAGTTCTACATGAAAATAATGTTTCCTATTTTTTTCCTTTTAGGTTATGAACAGAGGCAAGGCACCCAAGAAGTAATGCCTTCAAATGAAAAAATAAGGAGTAGCCCTTTTCATGCCATCTCAAACATGCATTTAGAATAAACAAATTCAAGAACATTCTAATGGCTCAATTTGTGAACAAAACTCTCGAGAAAACTTGAAAAAGTTTCGTATCAATTATATGTCTCTTTGAAAAGAACGTTTGAGAAGAAAGAATTCAAATTTTGCAGATTGACATACTTGATAAAGTGATACTTTCTATGAATAGAGCGGAATGCACGTATTCATTTTTTATGGAAAACACGAATCAACTCAGATTACTTGCATCATACATATTATGCATGCATCATTCATAGGCATATTCTTCCTTGAAAGATGTTGACTGGTCAAGGCGGAAGAATCCAAATGAAAGGAAAAGGCCGAGATCCAAAGGATGAAGGGTAAATTGTATTTGCTCCAATAGTTCTTTTTATGCCATTTAGACATGAGCTTTCTTTCCTTTGATAGGGAAACATCAAACACTTCAAGGGCAACTATGATTGAGAGAGTTGCCAAGTTGCCATGCGACAAGTTCCAAAGCCGTCAAGTTTCCGAACAACAGATGAAAATAACCAAAGACTTAGATGGCTGAGATTAGTGACTAGAATCAACAAAGAAGATTCATTGGGGCAAATCTCTCCCTTACTGTCAAAAGATCAAGCTGGGGGCGAAATTCTCATGTGCCACCAAGAGAACATATTGGAGCAAGTTATCAAGCCCAAAAATGACAAACATCAAGATAGACCCTACTGGAGCAAAATCCCTGGAAAGAGCCGTTTCTTCAAGTTTTGGAAGGATGAAAACTCAAAGGGAGTATCTCATTCCTAAAAATTCAAATGAAGTCAAATAAGAACTAACTCTTATTCATTCAT
Organism: Rhodomyrtus tomentosa; assembly: GCA_028455895.1. Taxonomy (NCBI): domain Eukaryota; kingdom Viridiplantae; phylum Streptophyta; class Magnoliopsida; order Myrtales; family Myrtaceae; genus Rhodomyrtus; species Rhodomyrtus tomentosa. The sequence continues at coordinate 35,830,282 of JAPCWY010000003.1, read as the reverse complement.
GTATAGGTACAAAGACTTCCTTAAATTGGATAAGGAATTGGAAGATGACATGCGAAAGTACTAAGACTTTTAGCCAAAGTAGACATTATCCAACTGGGGCAAACGGATTATTGATGTTACCAACACCCTCAAGCATGGATGTAGAGATTCGATATATGTTGTCCATATCAGTATACAATATTGGAATGGACTCGATCAAAAGAGAAATGCTAACAATTGACAAAAGAAGGGTAGTTGGGTATTGTATCCAATTTACCTCCTTTTCTTGCCATTTTTCTAATGCAAAATCATTTCTTTCTGTGGCAGAATATGCTCATACGACATCATCATAGGTCCAATGAGAAGAGAATATCATAAGGAAGGTCATGAGTAACAAGACACCGGAAGCAAATGATTTTCTCAAACATCAAAAGGATGACACTTCAAAGATGAAAAGTAAAGTGAAGACCCAAATAAGAGATATCTCAAATTAGGCAGCTAATTGCATGAAAATGAAAAAATGAATAGAGCCATTTAGCTGGGGCAAGCATTACCTAGCCATGACAAGTCACGCCTAGTTGGGGCAAGTGAATCATTTGCGCGACCAGATGAAAAAGTGACATTTTATTCCTAGCAAGATCAATGGACCCAATAGAAGAGTCATTCACATCAGAGTCAAATCTCAAGATACAAACTTGAGTGAACGGTAACTTTGTATCGTTCTAATTTGATATTTGATTATCCTGGTCCTAATATGAATTTGCCATCATTTCAACAGAAAATTATTGGCGCTCAAAAGGACTCAAAAGAAACGAACTGGCCGACTCAAATTCAAGGTGAAATGATCCTTAAAGATAACAGCTTAAGAAGTCAAGCATTCAAGAAATGATCTTTGGTTATAAGACCAAGTGGAGGGTAAAGAGTATCGCTTCCACACTGCATGTGACATTCTAATTTTCTTGTCATTTCGAGACTCATTAATGAGAATGTATCTAACGATGTATTTCAGTCGTATCTCGCTTGGATCTAAACAATTTTGAGTTGACTGACCAAAGGGGAAAGGCTAACACGAGACAAGGTACGTGGACCTAGAGAACTTAAATAAGAAATAGCACTTTGACCATAAGGATTGTCGAGGGGACATTTAGAGCCATAAAAGGCCGATCTAAGAACGATTAAGGAATGCATTGCTAGCGTTATACGATTGGAGCACGGGTGATGCCGCTTAGCCAACGTTTAATTTGCGAAATGTTCCTAAATCGAACGATGACGATCGAGACCGTTGGAACTAGTAATAGACCCTTGCAATTACATGACAACCAGAGTCTCCATGAATTGACGAGCCCTAAGTGTGATATAAATCATAGAGTCGACACGCGTAATGTCTACAAAAGCCACATGTCAGTTCGGGATAGGTTGGAATCACATTGAATAGAGGATTGGTTTAGAGACGAGTCTCAAAATTAGAAAATGGAGAATTAAGAATTCCAACATTATAATTGGATTGGCCATTGCCTCATTGAAAAAAATTGAAATTAGAAAAACGACGTTCCAAACGTCGAGGGTAAAATTATCATTTTGCCCCTCAAGCCTTAACCTTATCTTAATAAATGGAATGAGGGCATTTTGGTCATTGATACCCCATTATAGCTGCCGAAAATTTGAGAAATTGGCAACCATTGGATGAGCCTTGATTGACATATGGACAAGTGTCAAATGATTAGGCATTGGCATTTAATGTCCAACTTTTAACCTACCATTCTATCAAGTTGACCAAGCCATTTGTGTATATAGCTTGCTCTCCCACTCCCCTTTAGCCGAACACTTCACCAGCCACCATCTTCTTCATTTTCTTCTTCTTCCTCCAGCCGAGAGAGCTCCACGCTAACCAGCCACTGCCGCCACCTTCGCTCGCTCCGACCGCCACTTCCGACCATCGCCTGGGCTTGAGCCAATCACCAGCACCTTCCTCATCCTCTTGCCAACAACCTCCAAGTAGAATCAAGTCATTTGACCCACTGAGGAGTTCCGGCTGGCCATTCTCCCGGAAGTCTACGAAAACCGTCATAACTGAAGGTAAGCCACTGTTTAGACTCCGTAGAACCCCGAAACCTTTGAATCTTTCAGGTAAATTTTATGGACATCTAGAGGACATGTTGACTGAGCTGTGGTAAAATTTTTGGATGAATTTGATGGAGTTTTGACCCCAAATGGGTCTTGTATTTGAAGGACAAAAACTGACCGGTTGAGGACTTGGAGGAACAGGTGCCGTTCGAGGACTTTCCGGCGTCGCCTTGACTCCAAATTTTCGATGAGACTTCCCAACTCCTAGAACAACATGTTAGAAAGTAGATTAGTGAATAAATTGAGGATTTAAGTTAGCTTAAAGGCTGATTTGTTGAGATATGCACATAATCGAAAATGCCCTATTTCGGTTTTGTGCATACCGAATCTGTTGGGGACTGTTGGTGATGGAATTGAGTCCTAAATTCATCGTTGAGATGTACTAGGATGTCGCTAAACATGTCATTGAGGTTTATGCTTCATGGATTGGTGAATTGAGCAAGAAAAATTGACGATTGGATGAATTTCCTTAGGTTGCGCGGCTGACTTGTTCTTGGACCATTAGAATCGAGTGCTTGAAGTGCTTGGAAGAAGGATTTTGTTGAATTAAGCTTGAGGTAAGAAGTTTCTAAATCTTGGCTAGAAGGATTGGACTCGATTGGGTGAATTGAGTGTGAATTAGATTGGGATAGATGAAATGAATACTTAATATCGTTTTGATCGTTATACTTTTCGCGAGATAATCTTTTACCTTGTAAGCATGGAAATTCTCATTGTGATATAGGATGTGTATGGAAATAGCTTGCCTTTCATCATCCCGATGTTCCTCATTCAAAAAGGTCAATTCAATTGGATCAAAGAAACTTCCTGATTGAAATTATCTCATAGTGGAAATTAATAATGCGCACAAAACAACATGATGAGGTGAAATGAGCATCAGATGAAATATTATAACTTGATCGAAAGATGTCAAGGCAATTCAAGTATAATACTACTTCACAGCATCAAAGTTAACAAGACTGGTGAAAACACAACTATCCATCTCTGCAAGGATTAAAGCACTTCCTGGAGTACCTTCTTCATGACGTACGGACCGCCGTAGTTCGGAGCAAACTTCCTCTCTAGAAGTGGAACAATAGACAACAATTTTTGCAGAATGAGGTCTCCTACCCGAAAATGCCGAGGCCTAACTTTCTTGTTAAAGGATTTAGCAACCCTCTGCTGGTAGCACTGGCCATGACATAAGGCTTTAAGTCTCTTTTCATCGATCAGGTTCAACTAGTCCATCCTCAATTGGATCCAATCGGCTTCAGTCAGCTTGACCTGAGATAATATACGTAAAGAAGGGATTTCTACCTTAACAGGTAACACTGCTTCTATTCCATACAGAAGGGAATACAGGGCTGCCCCGGTAGAAGTTTGGATCGAAGTCCGATATACCATAAGTACAAAAGGCAACCTCTCGTGCCAATCGCGATAATTCTCAACAGTCTTGGCAAGGATCTTCTTGATGTTTTTGTTGGCCGCCTCCACTACACCACTCATCTGAGGATGGCATGGGAAAGAGTTCAGATGCTTGATCTTGAATTTTGTGAACAAATCATTAACCAGTTTGTTGTTCAGATTTGAGCCATTATCAATGATTATGACTTCGGGTGAACCATATCGAGCGATGATGTCTCGGCTAATGAATTTCACCACATTTTGTGCCATGACTACCAAATACGATGTCGCTTCAATCCATTTGGAAAAATAATTGATGGCAACTAGAATGAAACGATGTCCATTTGATGCATTGGGTTGATTGGACCAATCACATCAATCCCCCACATAGAGAAAGGCCATGGTTCAGATAACTGATGTAGCTCGTTCGGAGGAACGTTGATCTTGTCACCATAGATTTGGCATTTGTGACAGCTACGAACATGTTGGACGCAGTCACTTTCCAAAGTGAGCCAGTAATAGTCTAACCTCATAATCTTCTTGGCGAGCATGCAGCCATTCATACGTGGACTGCAAATTCCTTCATGTACTTCTATCATCAGTCAGACAGCTTCAGTAGAGTCAATACATCTCAGAAGAACTAAATCAAAGGATCTATTATAGGGACTCTCTCCGCTCAGGAAAAACTTCAAGGTCATCTTCCTTATGTACCTTTTCTCAGACATTGAACTATCTTCAGGAAATTTTTGCTCCGGATTGTAAGTCTTGATATCGTGGTACCAAGGCTTGCCGTCAGGTTCATCGGTTATGGTCATACAATACGCCGGTTTTCTCAATACCTCAATCTTCAATGGCTCAACCTCAAGCCCATTGGTGACTTGCAACATTGAAGACAGAGTAGCCAATGCATTAGCAAACTGATTGTGAGTTCTGGATAAATACTCGGATGAAATATCATCCAATTCTTCTACCAATTCATCCAGGTACTCATGGTAAGGTATCAACTTAGCGTCTCTTGTTTTCCACTTTCCAACCGTCTGGAGGATGATTAAAGCTAAGTCTCCAAATACTTTAAGTCGAGCCACACCCATTTCGATTGCAGCCTGTAGGCCCAGAATGCATGCTTCATATTCTGCAATATTATTAGTATAGGAAAATATTAACTTTGTTGCCACAGACTAATGTTGACCGCCTAGAGATATTAGGACTGCTCCTGTACCCAATCCGGATAAAGTCACAACTCCATCAAAATACATGATCCAGAAATAATCTTCCACCGCCATGACTCTATCTTCGAGTTGATATGGATCTTCATCTTGGCCCGGATTTTCGGCTAGGACATCGGCTATGGCTTGTCCTTTTACCGACTTTTGAGACAAATACTGCACATCGAACTCAGAAATGAGGATCTACCATTTAGCAAGCTTGCCAATCAGGGCAGGTTGATTTAGCAGATACTTGATGGGATCGCACTTTGTCACCAAGAAAATTTGATAATGCAAAGTGTCTTACCACAATCCGTGCAGCACCTAAACTAGGGCCGCACATGTCTTCTCAGCTTCAGAGTATTTCGTCTCGGAGGCTGTGAACTTCTTGCTTAGATAATAAATAGCGCATTCCTTCCCATCGTCTTGCCTTATCTGTGCTAGCATAGCTCCCAATGATTCACTATGGATCATGAGATAAAGTATCAAAGGTTGGCCCGGCACTGGCGGAACAAGCACTGGCGGATTCGGTGTTGTTTTATTTTCTCAAAGGCTTCATCACAATCATCATCCCACTCGACTAGCGCATTCTTCTTTAACAACTTGAAGAAAGGCTTAGCAGTCTCAAATAGCTGAGAAATGAATCGGGCAATATAATTCAACCTGCCCATGAGGTTTCGAACTTCTTTTATCGTCGTTGGTGGCTTGAGCTCACATATGACTTTCACCTTGGACAGATCTATCTCAATACCCTTATTGCTGACAATGAACCCGAGCAATTTGCCCGAGTTGGCGCCGAAGACACATTTCGCGGGATTAAGCCGTAGCTTGAACTTCTGGAGTCTGTCGAATAGCTTTGTCAGGGTTTCGATATGATCTTCTCCACGTCTTGTTTTTGCAATCATATCATCGACATAGACTTCAATCTCATTGTGCATCATGTCATGGAATAAAGCGACCATTGCCCATTGACAAGTTGCGCCAATGTTCCAAAGATCGAAAGGCATCGCCTTATAATGGAACATCCCCCACGGAATGGTGAATGTAGTGTTCAGTTTATTGTCCACATTCACAAGATTTGATTATAGCCTGAGAAACCATCCATGAATGAAAACATTCTGAAACCAGCCGTGCTGTCTACAAGCACATCAATGTGCGGGAGTGGGAAAAAATCTTTAGGACTAGCTTTATTTAGATCACGGTAGTTGACACAGACTCGAACTCGACCGTCTTTCTTTAACACCGGAACAATGTTAGCAACCCAGTCAGAATATTGGGTATCCTCAATAAATCCCATATCGAGGAGCTTCATGACTTCTTCCCTGATTTTCTTTGCTAGTTCTGGCTTAGCCCTTCGTGATCCCTGCACTATTGGCTTGAATGAGGGATCGGTCGATAAGCAATGCTCAACGATTGATCGATCAAGACCAGGCATATCTGCATAGGACCAGGTGAAGATATCCAGATAATACTTCAGGAGCTTGGTGAGATGTTCCACCATTTCAGTGGACAAGTTTGCCTCAATTTTCACATATTGGATTCTCTTCATCGCCCAAATTGATTGATATAGTCTGATTGCCAGTCATAGGCTTAATCTTCTCATGTTGTTCAAACTCTTGACAGATTTCTTCATAATCACGAGTGAATTCGTCTAAATCGTACACGCTAGAATCCAATGGATCACCCTTTGCCCCTGAAACATAAAATGATGAAGTCAGAGAAACAAACAGGGTTTAATCATGCATGCTTTGCAACTTCCGAAATCCAATGTGTCATTTTCGAAAACTTTGATTTTAATTTTGATTTTGATTTTTTTTCTTTAAAAATTGCAGGACGAGAAACTCTTGAGGAAGCCCAACCCTCAGTGCTTACCATAGATGAAAGACTGTTCACATGTTGATTATCGTCATCCGGTTAGTTTGGGATGCCTCGTCAATATTCCAAAATTTAATGAAAAACATCTGTAATTTTAGTGATATAAAAATCAATGAATTACATCTTATTGAATGCCACATTGAATTGAAATGAAATCCTAATGCAAACGAATTGAAAATCATAATGCAACCTAAAAAACTTAAAGGAAAGCAGGAAATATCCCACGCAGGGGATTACAGAAACATAAGGATGGTATTGATCTGGGTCTGTGCCCACTTCTTCGATGATGAATTCTCTTAGCTTATGGAGGGTCTAATCGTCCCATGTGTTCCAAGTAACACCACAAGGGAAAAGACGACTGGATGATAATGTTTCATCTTTGAACGGGTGTGGGTATTCCAATCGTATGCTTGGGACCACCAGTAAATCTCGATCTCCTCCATAATATTTCCATGCGCGGAACATAAGATCCCCAACATCAATCATATCTTGGATCCGGAACTGCAGGGTAACGCATTCTTTGAGGGAGTGACCTCTTTGACCATAGTGAAAATCACAAGATGTGCTCGAGCATGAATTCTGAGAGCTTGTAGTCTGATGAGGTGTTTGCTCTTGCTGAATTACTCCCTTCTTTAGGAGTATTGGCCATATGATAGATATTGTTGTGGGAAGCAGAGTAAACACCCTTCCAATCACTGACGAAGGCTCATCATATGGAAGTTGATTTGTAAGATATGCCAAGTTGGATCGAATCATTTCAACCTAATGCTTAAGAAGTTGAATAGTATGTTCCATTGCATTGATCACCATGTTCATCTGAACACCCCCAGCATGCCTCTCTTCTAGAAGTTGATTGATTCTTTCACATATAATGACTGCAACTTCATTCTCCTTGCTCTAGATCGAGTATTACGGGAGTGTGAAGGACCCATGATATATCATCTTAAAAGATAGACCACGGAAGATCAGTAAAGTGAGTGAGAATAGTGGGTCGGTCCATGACAACTCTCTAGACTCAATAAACGAAGCAAAAATCTGAAACAAACAGTTTTTCAATTCCGTCAACCTCCACGATAAAATTCGTCATAATTTGTACGTTGATAAAAAAATTCTCAAATTTTACGAGCTGATCTAGGACTCAATGGTGAACAACTTTGATGATTTAAGGCTAAAAGTGGACTAATCGGTACAGTTTAATATTTCTTTCGGAACAATTGTGACCAAAAGATTGTTTTGTCCGGTTATTGTTGAACGAACGAAGGACCCCCTTAAAGTGTGAATTAAGGTCTAAAATTTTGCAGATTACTCTTTAGACATCAATCTACAACTTTCATTTTGCGTGGTCCAAGAAAGGAGATCATTTAGAAATGGTAATCTGCAAAACAAAGCAAGTGTGAGCCAACTGCCGAAATTCTCACCTACATTGTCCTTGATGAAAATTCATCCAATAAATGAAAACACCACGAATTATTCTCTAATTTTTACATATGATAGCCCCAGATGTTCTAAACATTTTCCGTTTAGACACCAAAATTCAAATATGACTAGATAAAACTCTAAAAACTCGGATCGTACGGAGCATCAACTCAGAAATAATAACAACCAGAACAATATTCAAATGAAACAATGAACAAAAATTAGCAAATAAAGACTCTAGCTATCTCGAGCTGTAGACTTCTGGGGGACAACTTGAGCCTTGAGTTTCTTGTACTTATTCTCATTCCACTAGGCTTCTTCTTTAGCTTTGGCGAGCTTCCGCTTGAGACGATTGATCTCGAAACGCTTGGTATCTTGAACAGCCATTTGAGGTATCACTAGGAGCCATTCTTTCGGGATGACATGCCCTTCGATATAACTGATTGTGGCATGGTACATCTTGATATTCCCTGAGAGAATTCCCTTGAGAAACATTAGCTTGGTTGGCCGGCAGCGCATCTACATGGCATGAGCAAGGGCGACATGTTCCTCGAATTTCTAGTACTTCAAGTTGAATTGTATGCGAATTTCTACACTCTTCGGCTTTGGAGAGATCGACTGTATCATGATGTATTGCCAAACAACTCTGACCGGATAGTACTCTATGATGCTAGAGATTCCCAGAAGAGGGGCAGGTGCCTCATCTCGTCCCATGATTCTAGGTTCCTCCACTTTGAACCAAAGAGCATGCCATAGGAAAGTCACGGGACTTGGGTTTGCTAACAAGACTAGCAATCGGGAATAATGATACTCAGGAATACGGTCTTGTTCATTCTTAAATTTTAAGAACAGATGTTCAAGTTCTGAAATTTTCGGTATTTCTAGGTATTTTCCAAATTCAGAAAACTGAGAAAGAAACCAAACTTGGAGAATTCCCTGTGAGGCTCTAAATGTTTTATCATGATTGGTTTTAAACTTGGCAAGCGAGATGAAGGTTTCAGCCAGGATAGCATTTGTCACGCCCCGCGCTCCGGGCACAAGCGCGCGACTCCCTACAAGCAACAACTCTCTCGAGCGTCCCGGGATTCACATACAACGAGAGATGCATAAGATCAATAGCATGCTGAAGCGATAATCTACAAACTCCTCCGTGCGATAATAAAGGGGACCAGGGTAACGAGAACGCCAGTAATATACATAACCTCCTATCCTGTTCATACAAAAGCGCTGGCAAGTTAAACCAGCTGATCAGCCGGGGTGATAGGGTCAATACAAAAGAGGGTCATCACATCTCCCAAAAGAAACAGGCATCGAGGTCATCATCAAAATATTAGACCAGAAGGACAGAGACTCCTAAGTTGAGCTACTGGAATCGTCGGTCTCCTCAACATCCTCAGATGGCCCGTACTCCGAGAGAGTCTCAGAGCAAACCTCCATGGTGTCCTCGAGTGTCTTGTTAGCTGACAGCTCTACCTAGTCGTCCTCCGTAGCCTCGATCTCGATGACCTCGTCAGTGCCCTTCATGATTGGGGTCCTCTCAGGAACATTCCTCGAGCCAGCTACTGACCCCTCGGCCGCTACCGAATCCCGAGCGGCATGACACCAGCTAGGGATTACTCCGCGGGGTACCTCAGTGGGCTTCAATGGCCCCATAGAAACATCCCCTACCTTTCTAAACCAGGCCTCGTACCTATGAGGCTTCCAACTGCTGACACCCTCGTCAACCCAGACTACGGTACATTTCCTAACATACACCGTCCCCTATCCGTCTAGGAACTCATCAAAATACATCGACATCTCTTTCGGGTCGCCAAATTAGATTGGCCACATTCTCTCGACCTATGATCTAAAAAATGGGGTCCCACAATGGGGTGAGATTTACATCTCGGTAAGGTAAGTCCTAACCCTAGGTTAGGCTGACCGTACACTCAGGCAAATGCAATCCAGGACAAGCGCACATGCAATCACATGAGATATTCAACGGTCATTAAACAACAAGCGGATGAAACGAGTGTTAGGCATGCAGTCATGGCACCATATCACATCACTAGAATCAAACACACATTGCCATGCCAAATCACACTTTCCACCCTTCCAGTCCTCCTCATTTTCACGCCCGTATTTAGGACACCTCAGGCTCGGTTCGCGTAAATACGCCTTAGACTATCACATTGACAAACCCACGTAAACGCATTAGGTTTTCAATTTCACTCCAGGCCTATGTCGACACATCTCAAACTCCGTCCCGCGTTTCAACGCATCAAGACTATGGCCATCTTAACCCCGCGTCTCGTACGCCTCAAGGTATCATTCAACTCAACCCCGCGCTTCAGCGCCTCAAGGTATCCATCCACACAATCCCACGTCTCAACGCTTTAGGGTGTCATAATTTTTCAAACATGCTATATATTCATTTTAATTCATAACACATAATCAAGTGCAAACTCATGCACGAACAACATACCTATGGCATGCGAGACAATCAAATTCAACAGTTAAGTACAACAATCAATTCGTGACACAGGCATAGTCAAGCATGCAAGCCGTCTACATCTCTCAAGGATACATAAAGACAATCTCTCCATAAACTTCTAGGAATTTATCCAATTCACACTCAATTCACTCAATTGAGTCCAATCCTCTTAGCTAAGGTTTAGAAACTCCTTACCTTGTGCTAAAACCAACAAAATTCTCCTTCCAATCACTTCAATGGTTCGATCTAATTATCCCAAAACAAGTCAATTGCACAACCTAAGGAAATTCATCCAATTCGTCAATTTTCCTTGTTCAATTCACCAATCCATTAAACATTAACCTCATTGACATGTTCATCGACATCCTAGCACATCTCAATGATGAAATTTGATCTCATTTGAATCCCAAACAACTCCCATGATCTCGGCATGAACAGAACCGAATAGGGCACTTTTCGGTTCTGTTTAGTTCCCAACTAATCAGCCCATAAAACTTAAATCCTCAATTTATCCACTAATCTACTTGATAATATGTAGTTCTAAGGGTTGGGAAGCCTCACCGAAATTTTGAAACCAAGGTGGCGCCGGAAAGTCCTTGAAAGGCGCCGGTTCCTCCGGGTCTTCAATTGGTCAGTTTTTATCCTTCAAACACAAGACTCATTTGGGGTCAAAACTCCATCAAATTCATCCAAAATTTTTACCACAATTCAACCTACATTCCTTCTAGATGTCCACAAAATTTAGCTTAAAGAATCAAAGGTTTTGGGGTCCTACAGAGTCTAAACAGTGGCTTACCTCCAACTGCAACGGTTTTCATCGACTTCCGGGAGAATGACCGGCCGGGACTCCTCAGTGGGTCAAATGACCTACTTCCACTTGGAGGATGTCGGCAAGAGGATGAGGAAGGGGCTGGTAGTTGGCTTGGGTCTAGGCGGTAGCCGGAGGTGGCGGTCGACGGTGTCGAACGGGCGGGCTGCGGCTGGTCAGCTGGAGCTCTCGGCGAGGAAGAGAAGAAGAAGAAGGAGAAGATAATCCGCAGAATGGAGGGGGTGTTCGGCCAAAGAGAGAGAGGGTGAGGTATATATTCAAATGGCTTGGTCAACTTGGTTGAATGATAGGTTAAAAGTGTTCCCATCCACATCAATGCTTAATCCTTTGACACTTGTCCAAGGGTCAATCAATGCTTCATCCAATGGTTCTCAATCTCTCCAATTTTCGGCAGCTATGAGGGGAATATCAATGACCAAAATGCCCTTGTTCAATTATTAAGGCAATGCCAAGACTTGAGGGGCAAAATAATAATTTTTTCCTTGATATCTGGAATGTTGTTTTTTTGAATTACAACTTTCTTCGATGAGGCGACGGCCAATCTAATTATAATGTTGGAATCCTTGATTCTCTATTTTCTAATTTTGAGACTTGTTTCTGAATCCTTTCTCTATCAGACGTAGTTCCAGCCTATCTCGAACTGACGGGCGGTTTTTGCAGACATTACGCGTATCGACTTTGTGATTTATATCACAATTAGGGTTCGTCAATTCATGGCGACTTTGGTTGTCATGTAATTATGAGGGTCTATCACTAGTTTCGACTGTCTCGATCGTCACTGTTCGATTTAGGAAAATTTTGCAAATTATACATTGGTTAAGCGGCATCACCCGTACTCCAATCATATAACGCTAGCATTGCATTCCTTAGGCATTCTTAAATCGGCCTTTTTATGGCTCTAAACGTCCCCTCGACAATCTTTATGGTCAAAGTGTCATTTCTTATTCGAGTTCCCTAGGTCTACGTACCTTGCCTCGAGTTAGCCTTTCCCTTTTGGTTAGTTAACTCGAGATTGATCAGATCCAAGCGAGATATGACTGATATACATCATTAAATATATTCTCATTAATGAGTCTCAAAATAATAGGAAAAATCAGAATGTCGCAACTCTTCTCCTTTTACAAAAATTTCATCCTTGAAATTTACATTAAACCTAGTTACTCAAACAAATGGGGGTATTGACGCCTCATCATTTCCTTGCTTTGCCACGTAGCGCCTTTGGTTCCATGGTGCTCCCGAACAACTTTAACCAATGGAATCGTTTTATTCCTCAGAATTTGCTCCTTTTGGTCTTCAATCCTAACTAGCTTCTCCACGTAGGATACTCTGTTATCCACTTCTACAACCTCGTAGTCTAGTACATGTGTCGGGTCCGGTTTGTACTTTCGTAGCATGGACACATGGAAGACGTTGTGCACTTGGGATAGATTAGGCGGTAAGGCCAATCTGTAGGCTAAGGTCCCAATCCACTCTAGAATCTCAAATAGACCTACGTATCTTGGGCTCAGTTTTCCTTTCTTTCCAAATCGGGATAATCCTCTCATCGGCGGCACCTTAAGGAAAACATGATCGCCTACTTGAAACACCAAAGGCTTACGTCGTTTGTTCGCATAACTTTTCTGACTCTGTGCCGTCTTCAGTCTATCCCGAATTATCTTCACCGCTTCCACCAATTGCTCTACTGACTCTGGGCCGGTGATACTTCTTTCTCCAACCTCGTCCAAGCAAATCGGGGTTCTGCAATTTCTTCCGTAAAGCGCTTCAAACGGTGCCATTCGAATGCTCTGCTGATAGCTGTTATTACATGCGAACTCTACCAAATGCAGTTGATCCTCCCATCCACCTTTGAAGTCTATCACACACGCTCGTAACATTCCTCGAGCGTCTGAATCGTCCTCTCCGATTGTCCTTCCGTTTGTGGATGGTGTGTCGTACTAAATTGCAGTCGAGTTCTCATGGCATCTTGAAGACTCTTCCAGAAGTTTGCTGTGAACTTAGGGTCTCTGTCTGATGTGATCGTCACGGGGTACTCCATGTAGTCTCACTATCTACCTCATGTACAATTCGGCATATCTGTCCATTGCGAAATCCTCTTAGACAGGGATGAAGTGTGCGGATTTGGTCAATCGATCCACGACAACCTAAATAGATCATGGCCTCTCTGACTCTTTGGTAGTCCCATCGCAAAATCCATTGCTTCGTGCTTCCATTACCAATCAGGAATTTCTAATGGCTGTAATAATCCACCAGGCTTACAGTGTTGTGCCTTTACTTGTTGGCATGTCAAACACTTCGCCACATACTTCACTATATTCACTTTCGTCCCATTCCACCTGTCACGCCCCGCGCCTCGGGAACGAGCACGTGACTCCCTGCAAGCAAACCAAAGATCTTTCGTGGTCCCAAGATCCATAATTTTCAAAGTCGAGAGATATAATAAATATATCAAGCATGCGCAAGCGGTAATAAAGCAACTCCTCCATATAAATATAAATTAAGTGGGACCTAGATAGCATATAAATTGTCGTACATAATAACCAACTGTTCATACAAGTACAGGACTACTAAAAATCCGATTAAAAAAAGGTGATGGGGTGAGCATACAAAATGGACCACCTTCAAAATTCGACAGGAACAGGGTCGGGGTCGTCTCCCAAAACCAAGCCACAACTAGAATCTCCTAGGAAGAGCTGCTGCAATCATCGGTGTCCTCGGTATCCTCCGTCGGCTCATTCTTAGAGAACGTCTCAGAGCAAACCTCAATAGTATCCTCTATGGTCTCCTCATGTGACGGCTCAGCGAGATCCTCCTCGGTCGCCTCCAAGATAATGAACTCCTCCTCCATAGAAAAATCCAGCTTCGGGGGTCCTCTCTAGCCTGTTGCTAGAACCGACTATTGATCCCTCTACCTGATCCTAGTCCCTACCGGGGTGGCACCAATCAGGGATCACTCCATGGGGAACCTCATGGGGCTTCAGCGGCCCAGTAGTCACGTCCCCAACCTTCCTAAACCAAGCTTCATACCGATGAGGCTTCCAGTCCTTACTACCCTCGTCAACCCATACCACTATACCCCTCCTCATGTAAATGAGCCCCAGACCGTCAGGAAACTCATCAAAATACGTGGTTATCTCCTTAGGGTCTCCAAAGCGAATATGCCACGTAGTCAAGGCCTAGGTTTTGTAAAAATAAGGGTCCCTAAAGGGGTGAGATACACATCTTAGTAAAAGAGTCGTAACCCCAAGTCAGGCCGATCGTCCACTCAGGCAGTCGCAACCCCAATCATTCAAACTCATAAACATATCAAGAAAATACAAGTACAGACAACAACACATAGGTGGCAAACACGCAATTAAGTCATCATAACACACTCAGATGATATGCACACTCGCTCTGCCACATCACCACATCCACCACTTCCCACCGACCTCATTTTCATGCCAGCGATTAGATCGCATTAGGCTCGGTCCGCGTGAACGTATCAGACCATCATTGACAACCCGCGTAAACGCATTAGGTTTCAATGATACTCCAGGCCAATGTCACCACCTTATATCTTCGTCCTGCATAAACACATAAGGACTGTGGCCTTTTCACAACCCCGCGATTAGATCTCATCAGGGCGCCACACCATTCCAACCCCGCGCCTCAATGCCTCAGGGTATCAACCACCTCGCCCCGCATCTCATATGCATTAGGACCTCGTCATGTCACACTCATGTCATGATTTTCAATTCGTTTCCCGTACATGACGACATGTGCAATTTAGGCACAATTCAAAGACTCATGTTATGCAAGGCAATCAAGTGACACACACATGGCAGATAATTCAAGCACAAGCATTTACACACTTTAATCCCCTATAACAACTTAGGGTACACCAAGAACATTCACCATGGAATCGCTCACCAATCAACTAATTTATCGCTCGACTCACCCAATCGAGTCCAATCTTCCTATCCTAAGTTTAGGCTTCCCTTACCTTGAATTTGTTATCACAGATTATGTCTTCTTGAGCCCCATGATTTTCGATTCCAAGGGTCCAATGTTGAACTCACCGCGCAACCTAATAAAATCCAACCAATCCGTCAATTTCCATGTCCAATTCACCCATCCACATACCACAACTTCCATAACACAATCCTCATCATCTTAGCATGCCTTAATTACCAATTTGAGGCTCTAAACCAACCATCATTAGCCCCCCACAGATTCGGTTTGAACAGACCCGAACCGGTCCTTTTCGGTTCTGTGCAAACTGGGCACAATCGATCCTAAATCTCCTCCAAATCCATCATTTAAGCACTATCGTACCTCTTAACATGTCTAACTAAGGGTCTAAGGGTCTCACCGTGAATTTGAAGTCGAGTCGTCATCGAAATCCCGTCGGAAGTTGCCGGATCCTCCAAGGTCAGTAACCGGCAGTTTTCTGTCCAATGTTTACAAGACCGATTTGAGGTAAAAAATTCATCAAATCATTCCTAAATTTTTACCATAGATTTCTATGCATGTCTCCTAGATCTCCACAAAATTTGACCTCAAGATTCCAACATTTCGGCTTCCTAAGGGGTCAGAAACTTCACCTACCTTAGATTGGGTCAGATTCCGTCGGCTTTCAGGAAAAAGCTTACCCGGAGCTCCTCGGTGGTCCAATCATTGTGCTTCCAGTTCGAGAAGGTCGGAAAGACGTGGGTTAAGCTCTGGTGGTCGGCCGGTATCCAGACGGTGGCCGAAGAGTGGCGTCGGAATGACCGAACGGGAGCGGTAAAAATGGTGGTCGGCGAGCAGAGAAGAAAGAAGAAGAAGATGAAGATTTTCGGTGGTGATGAGGTGTATGGCCGGTCAAAGTGAGGTGAGGAGAGAGAGAACAAGCTTATATCTAAGGCTCATGGTCAATGGTTGAATGGTAGGTAGTGTATAGTGGATTTGACCACTCTTTTGCCCATCTATTAACACTTGTCCTTAATGTCAATCATGTTTGATCCAATAGCCACAATTCCTCCTAGTTTTCGGCAGCCTTAGGGGAGTGTATGAAGACCAAAATGACATGGGCAAGGCTTAAGCTTGAGTGGCAAAATGGTAATTTCACCCCCAACGTTCGGAACGTCATTTTTCTCGTTTCAATAATCTTCGACAGGATGACAGCCATTCAAAATATAACGTTGGAATTCTTGATTCTCCTTTTCAAATTTCAAGACTTGTTTCTGATGGTTTTCTCTATCAAACGTGGTTCCAACTTATCCCAAACCGACAAGCGGCTTTTGCAGACATTATGCGTATCGACCTTGTGATTCATATCACGTTTAGGGCTCGTCAATTCGTGGCAACTTTGGTTGTCATGTAATTGTGAGGGTTTATCACTAGTGCCTAAGGTCTCGATCGTCACTGTTCGATTTAGGAAAATTTTGCAAATTATACGTTGGTTAAGCGGCATCACCCGCGCTCCAATCGTATGACACTCGCAAGGCATCCTTAATCGTTCTTAGTTTGGCCTTTTTGTGGTTCTAAATATCCCCTCGACAATCCTTATGGTCAAAGCGTCATTTCCTATCCGAGTCACCTAGGTCCACGCACCTCGTCTCGCGTTAGCCTTTCCCTTTTGGTCAGCTTACTCGAATTGATCAAATTCGAGCGGGATTTGATTGAAATACATCTTTAGATTTACTTCTCATTAATGAGTCTGAAATTGACTGGAAATCAGAACGTCACAACTCTTCTCCCTTACAAAAATTTGCTCCCCGAAATTTACATTACACTTAATTACTCAAATAAATGGGGGTGTTGTCGCATCATCGTCTCTTCATTCTCCCACATGGCACCTTTAGCTCCATGGTGCTCCCATATTTCCTTGACCAGTGGGATCTTCTTATTCTTGAGGATTTGCTCCTTCCGGTCCTCGATCCTTATCGGCTTTTCTATGTAAGACACTCGGTCATCCACTTCTATAGTCTTGTAGTCTAGCACATGTGTCGGATCCGGTTCATACTTTCACAGCATTGACACGTGGAATACATTATGCACCTAGGATAGGTTAGGCAGCAAGGCAAGCCTATAGGCCAAAGTTCCAATCCGTTTCAATATCTCAAATGGGCCTACATACCTTGGGCTCAGCTTCCCTTTCTTTCCGAATATCGATAGTCCTCTCATCGGCGACACCTTGAGGAAGACGTGATCGCCCACTTGAAACTCTAAGGGTTTGCGCCGCTTATCTGCATAGCTCTTTTGACGACTCTGTGCCGTCCTCAGTTTATCCCGAATCATTTTCACTTCTTCCACCGATTGCTCTACCAATTATGAGCCTGTGATACTTCTTTCTCTAACCTCATCCCAGCAAATCAGGGTTCTACAGGCTCTTCCATAGAATGCTTCAAATGGTGCCAATTGGCTGGTAGTTGTTATTATAAGCAAACTCTACCATATGTAGCTGATCTTCCCATCCACCTTTAAAATCAATGACGCATGCTCACAACATATCCTCAAGCGTCTATATCGTCCTTTCCGACTGTCCGTTCATTTGTGGATGGTACACCGTACTAAACTGCAGTTGGGTTCCCATAGCATCTTGCAAACTCTTCCAAAAATTTACCGTGAATTTAGGATCTCTATCCGAGGTGATCGTCACAGGCACTCCGTGCAGCCTCACTATCTATCTCATGTACAGCTCTGCATACCTATCCATAGTGAAGTCCTTTAGTACTAGGATAAAATGTGCGGATTTGGTCAATCTATCCACGACTACCCATATAGAGTCTTGACCTCGCTGGCTCCTTGGGAGTCCCATCACAAAATCCATGGTCACATGCTCCCACTTCCATTCGGGTATCTCCAGTAGCTGTAATAGTCCTTCAAGCTTACAGTGCTACGCTTTCACTTGCTAGCATGTTAGACACTTAGCCACATACCTTGCTACGTCCACCTTCATCCTATTCCACAAATAGTGCTGTCGCAAATTATGATGGATTTTCGTACTGCCAGGGTGGATGCTATAATTGCTTCTATGAGCCTCTGATAAAATCCTTTCCCTGAGTCCTTCATCCTTTGTTACGCACAATCGTCCTCTGAACTTCTGAACTCCGTCCTTAGACACCTGAAACTCGGATTTTCTCTTTGTCGCATCCATCTCAAGGATCTTTTGAATCTCTGGGTCCATAGACTGTAGAGCCTTTATTACTTCCTGGACCTCAGGTTTCACCCTTAATGTTGCTATCAAACTAGACAACTGATCGACTTCTAGCCTGAACTTGAAGTCTCTCAAATCCTCAATCATTGACCAACCTTGCACCAGCAGACATGCTATGCTTGACTTCCGACTCAGTGCATCTGCTACTCTGTTTGCTTTCCCAAGGTGATATAGCATATCACAATCATAGTCCTTGAGCAGCTCCATCCACCTACGCTGCCTCATATTCAGCTCTTTTTGGGAAAACAGGTACTTTAAGCTCTGGTGGTCGGTATAGATCTGAAACTTCTCGCCACATAGGTAATGTCTCCAAATCTTAAGAGCAAATATAATCGTCGCTAATTCCAAGTCATGAGTTGGGTAGTTCATTTCATGTGGCCTTAACTATCTGGATGCGTAGGCTACTACTCTACCGTGCTGCATCAACACACAGCCTAATCCTTTTCGCAAAGCGTCGCTGTATATCTCATAACCTCATGGTCTGGATGGGATCATCAGCACTGGTGCGGTCGTCAATCTATGCTTAAGCTCTTAGAAACTCCTCCCCCATTTGTTAGTCCATTCAAATCTCGTTTCCTTCTTCATCAACCGCGTCAATGGGGTGGCTATGGATGATATTTTCTTCACAAAACGCCTATAGTATTTTGCCAATCCCAAAAAACTTCTGACTTTAGTGATCGTAGTAGGTCTAGACCAATTTGTTACAGCCTCTATCTTCGTAGGATCTACTACAATTCCTTCACCAGACATCACATGACCAAGAAATGCTACCTTGCTCAGCCAAAACTCACATTTACTCAACTTTGCATAGAGCGAATGCTCCCTTAGAGTCTGCAGTACAATCCTTAGGTGATCCTCATGTTCTGCACCACTCCTCGAGTAAATCAAGATATCGTCAATAAAGACTGTGACGAATCTATCTAGAAACTCCTTAAATACTCGATGCATCAGGTCCATAAAAGCAGCTGGAGCGTTGGTCAATCCAAACGGCATCACCGTAAACTCATAATGATCATACCTCGTCCTAAAGGCAATCTTGGGTTATGTCTTCCTTCTTGATCCTCAGCTGGTGATACCTAGTCCTCAAGTCAATTTTCGAAAATACCGCCGCTCCTTGTAACTAATCAAACAGATCGTCAATCCTCGGCAGTGGATATTTGTTCTTTACTATTACCTAGTTCAGCTGCCGATAGTTAATGCGTAGACGTAAAGACCCATCCTTCTTCCTTACGAATAGCACTGGTGCTCCCCATGGTGAAGCACTTGGTCGGATAAATCCCTTATCCAACAGTTCCTGCATCTGCACCTTCAATTCTTTCAGTTCCGACAGGGACATCCTATAAGGTGCTTTCGAGATCGGTTTTGTCCCAAGGGCTAACTCGATTACAAATTCTATCTCTCACTCCGGTGGCAATCTTGACAACTCTTGGGGAAAAACGTCAGGAAATTCACACACTACCTAGATACTCTTTATCTTTGGCTCTTCAGTAGTCGTGTCCATTACGGCCACTAAGTATGCTTGGCACCCTTCAGACATCAACTTAGTCACTTCTAGATATGAGACCAAGGGAATCGAGATTCCTCCTCGACTTCCTACCAATTCAAAGCTAGCGCGGCCTCTTGGATAAAATCGAATTATCTTACTACCACAGTCCACTACTGCCCCCTGCTTACTCAACCAATCCATTCATATGATTACGTCAAAATCGTACATGGTAATACAACTAAATCAATACTCTCTTTACTCCCTCCAATCACAATCTCACAACCAACATAGCCCATTGAAACCAATGTATTATCTTTTAACGATGTGGCGACACGCAGAATTATACTCAACGGTTCTAATTTCATACCCACTAGTTCAGCAAACTGGGCAGACACAAATGAATGCGTGGCACCAGGATCAAACAGTGCATATGCAGCTTGATTGCACAAGTAAACCATACCTGTAACCACACTTAGTGCTTCCTCTACCTCTCTGAGGGCTACTGCATACACCCTTCCCTGTGCCGGCGATCGATTCTGCTCAATCTGGGGAGTTGCAATCGACGGCCCAGCCTACGGTCTCTTCCCTCATCTAGTGGACCAACTGACCGCACTTAAAACAAGCCCCGATCCTTACCGGGCATGGCCCATTCCCATGCCTCCTGCCACAAAGGCAGCAGCTCCAATTTGTGGGATTTGGCGGCTTCACTATACTTTTCCTCACAAGAGGCACAAAATGCCTATTGCTTGCCATCGGTCTCTTGCCCATCTGGCGGTTATCTTTGAATGGTGTAAACCGCGATCTAGTTGCGGTATTCTTCTCTTTCAAGTCCCTTTCTATCATCTGGCCCCGTTCGTAGATCTCCTTATAAGTCCTCAGATTTAGAGCGATTATCTGACTACGGAGCTCAGGCCTCATACCATCCCTAAATCTTCTTGCTTTCTCTTGAGGGTCTTCTACAGATCGAGGTGCATACCTTGATAGCCTCGAGAACTCGGTCTCGTACTGATCTATTGTTAACTGGTTCTAGCGCAACTGCAGGAATTCCACCTGCTTCCTTTCCCTGGCCATCTTAGAGAAGTTCTTGTCATTGAACGCCGTCTTAAACGCATCCCAATTCATGGCTGTCCCTTCAGGGAAGACTCCGTCCTTAGTGGCAACCCACCAATCATTCGTAGTACCCTCTAGCTGGTACACTGCTAGTAGCACCTTCTCCTCATTTGTACCCCTCAACACCCTAAAAGCTTTCTCTAGCTTCTCGATCCACTTGGGTACTAGCTCAGGATCTCCAGTTCCATCGAACTGAGTCGGTTTCAACTTTATAAACTGCTCCACTAGCTGGCCCATCTGTTTGGCCACAATGATTTCCTCTTGGGCATTCACAGTCTCATTCCCTGGCCATGTTCATTCTGACTTCCATTGTCACCATTGTTGCCGTTGTTGGCATTGACGGCGGCTATGGCAGCTCCTACTGCCTGGGCTATGGTAGCGTCCCGATCTTGGGTCTGCCTATCAATCAAGTCACCAATTCTTTCTAGTGCCCTCAGCACACCATCCATTCTTGGATCTTCTACTACGGGCAGCCTCGAGCTAGAGGCTCCGCCTCTTGACCTTCCAGACCTTCTAGACGGGTTGCTCATCTTTATCTCTTTTTACTGAACCTAGTCCATCGCAAGTTCGGCAAGGAGTTAGCAACTCACTCATTCACCCAAATCCAAAGCTACTAACTAACCCTTAACATAAGAAGTTACAATCCAACAGTGCTCCATACCACAAACTCCAGAAACATTTCAACAAATAGCCCATGGCCATTTCTCAGTTCCATTCACTCTAGTGATTCCCTAAAATCAATCACTTTCATTCATCAAATAGGCCAAGATCTAGAAATGATCTTCAATCCTAAGGAGGGAACTCAACTCTCCCATGCCTTACCACAACCCTACCAAGATCAAACACCAGCCATAAGTACCAGGTCCCACACTATGCACCCCAGGCCTTATCTTAACCAGTCTCCTAAGATCTCACTATTCATCATTGTCCCAACTTAGTCCCCCTTATTACTCCAGTCCTCAACCAACTTTGGATCGAGCTGACCTTGCTCTGATACCAAATCAAACTAGGTTGTCACGCCCCGCACCTTGGGCACAAGCACGCGACTCCCTACAAGCAAATCAAAGATCTCTCGTGGTCCCAAGATCCACAATTTTCAAAATCGAGAGATATAACAAATATATCAAGCATGCGGAAGCGGTAATAAAACAACTCCTCCTTACAAATATAAATTAAGTGGGACCTGGATAGCATATAAATTATCATACATAAAAACCAACTGATCATACAAGTACAGGACTACTAAAAATCTGATAAGCAAGGGGATGACAGGGGGAGCATACAAAATGGACCATCTTCAAAATCCAACAGGAACAGGGTCGGGGTCGTCACCCAAAATCAAGCCACAACTAGAATCTCCTGGGAAGAGCTGCTGGAATCATCGGTGTCCTCGGCATCCTCCGCCGGCTCATACTCTGAGAACGTCTCGGAGCGAACCTCAATAGTATCCTCCATGGTCTCCTCATGCGATGGCTCAGCAAGATCTTCCTTAGTCGGCTCTAGGACAATGACCTCCTCCTCCACAGTAAAATCCAGCATCGGGGTCCTCTTCTGCCCGTTCCTAGAACCGACTATCGATCCCTCTGCCTGATCCTGGTCCCTACCGAGGTGGCACCAATCAAGGATCACTCCCTGAGGCACCTCATAGGGCTTCAGCGGCCAAGTCGTCAAGTCTCTAACCTTCCTAAACCAAGTCTCATACTAATGAGGCTTCCAATCCTTACTACCCTCGTCAACCCACACCACTGTACACTTCCTCACGTAAATGGTCCTTTGACAGTCAGGGAACTCATTAAAATACGCGGTCATCTCCTTAGGGTCTCCAAACCGAATTGACCACAAAGTCAAGGCTAAGGATCTGTGAAAATAAGGGTCCCCAAAAGGGTGAGATACACATCTCCATAAAAGAGTCCTAACCCTAGGTCAGGCTGATCCTCCACTCAGGCAGTCGCAACCCCAATCATTCAAACTCACGGACATATCAAGAAATTGCAAGTACAGACAACAACACATAGGTGGCAAACACGCAATTATGGCATCATAACACACTCAGATGATATGCACACTCGCTCTGCCACATCACCACATCCACCACTTCTCGCCGGCCTCATTCTCATGCCCGCAATTAGATCGCATCAGGCTCGGTCCGCGTAAACGCATCAGACTGTCATTGACAACCCACATAAACGCATCAGGTTTCAATGATACGCCAGGCCAATGTCACCACCATATATCTCCATCCCGCGTAAACGCAACAGGACTGTGGCCCTTTCACAACCCCGCGATTAGATCGCATCAGGGTGCCACACCATTCCAACCCCGTGCCTCAACACCTCTAGGTATCAACCACCTCGCCCCACATCTCATACGCATCAAGGCTTTGCCATGTCACACTCATACCATGATTTTCAATTCGTTTCCCGTACATGACGACGTGTGCAATTCAGGCACAATTCAAAGACTCATGGCATGCAAGGCAATCAAGTGACACACACACATGGCAGATAATTCAAGCACAAGCATTTACACACCTTAATCCCCTATAACAACTTAGGGTACATCAAGAACATTCACCATGGAATCTATTACCAATCAACCAATTTATCGTTCGACTCACCCAATCAAGTCCAATCTTCCTATCCTAAGTTTAGGATTCCCTTACCTTGAATTTGTTATCACAAATTTTGTCTTCTTGAGCCCCACAATTTTTGATTCCAAGGGTCCAAGGTCGAACTCACCGCGCAATCTAATAAAATCCAACTAATCCGTCAATTTCCATGTCCAATTCACCCATCCACATACCACAACTTTCATAACACAATCCTCATCATCTTAGCATGTCTTAATTACCAATTTGAGGCTCTAAAATAACCATCATCAGCCCCCCACAGATTCGGTTTGCATAGACCCGAACCGGTCCTTTTCGATTTTGTGCAAATCGGGCACAACCGGTCCTAAATCTCCTCCAAATCCAACATTTAAGCACTATCCTACCCCTTGACATGTCTATCTAAGGGTCTAAGGATCTCACTTTGAGTTTGAACTCGAGTCGTCGCCGGAATCCCGTCAGAAGTTGTCAGATCCTCCAACATCAGTAATCGACAGTTTTTTGTCCAATGTTTACAAGATCGATTCGAGGTCAAAACTTCATCAAATCATTCCTAACTTTTTACCACAGATTTCTATGCATGTCTCCTAGATCTCCACAAAATTTGACCTCAAGATTCCAACATTTCGACCTCCTAAGTGGTCAAACTTCACCTACCTCAGATTGGGTCAAATTCCGTCGGCTTTCGGGAAAAAGCTTGGCCAGAGCTCCTCAGTGGTCCAATCGCTGTGTTTCCAGTTCGAGGAGTTCGGCAAGACGTGGGGCTAAGCTCAGGTGGTCGGCCGATGTCCACATGGTGGCCGGAGGATGGTGTCGGAATAGCCAAATTGGAGTGGCAGGACTGGTCGTCGGTGAGCAGAGAAGAAAGAAGAAGAAGATGAAGATTTTCGATGGTGATGAGGTGTATGGCTGGTCAAAGTGAGGTGAGGAGAGAGAGAAAAAGCTTATATCTAAGGCTCATGGTCAATGGTTGAATGGTAGGTAGTGTATAGTGGATTTGACCACTCTTTTGCCCATCTATTGACACTTGTCCTCAATGTCAATCATGTTTGATCCAATGGCCACAATTCCTCCTAGTTTTCGACAACCTTAGGGGAGTGTATGAAGACCAAAATGCCCTTCCTTCATTAAATGGTCAAGGCTTAAGCTTGAGGGGCAAAATGATAATTTTACCCCCGACGTTCGGAATGTCGTTTTTCTCGTTCCAATAATCTTCGACAAGGCGACGACCATTTCGAATATAATGTTGGAATTCTTGATTCTCCATTTTCAATTTTCAAGACTCGTTTTTTATGGTTTTCTATATCAGATGTGGTTCCAGCCTATGTCGAATCGACGGGCGACTTTTGTAGACATTACGCGTATCGACCTTGTAATTCATATCACGTTTAGGGCTCGACAATTCGCAGCGACTTTGGTTATCGTGTAATTGTGAGGGTCTATCACTAGTTCCTAAGGTCTCAATCGTCACTGTTCGATTTAGGAAAATTTTGCAAATCATTCGTTGGTTAAGCGGTATCCCCCGCACTCCAATCGTATGACACTCGCAAGGCATTCCTTAATCGTTTTTAGATTGGCCTTTTTGTGGTTCTAAATATTCCCTCGACAATCCTTATGGTCAAAGCGCCATTTCCTATCCGAGTCGCCTAGGTCCACGTACCTCGTCTCGCGTTAGCCTTTCCCTTTTGGTCAGCGTACTCGAATTGATCAGATTCGAGCAAGATATGACTGAAATACATCTCTAGATTTACTTCTCATTAATGAGTCTGAAATTGATTGAAAATTCGAATGTTACACCACCAATAATGTTGACGCAAGTTCTGATACATCTTTGTGCTTCTTGGGTGGATACTGTAATTGCTTCTATGAGTCTCTGATAAAATCCTTTCTCTAAGTGATTCATCCTTTGGCATGCATAGATGCCCTCGAAATTTTAAGATTCCATCCTCTAACACTTGGAATTCCGGTTTCCTCTTTGTCGCGTCCATCTCCCAAGATTTTCTGAATTTCTGGGTCTATATGCTGCAAGGCTTTTATCCTTTACTGGACCTCAGGTTCTATTTTCAGTGTGGCCACCAAACTCGATAACTGACAGACTTCCAATCTGAGCTCAGAATCCCTAAAGTTCTCGAATAACAACCACCCTTTCACCAGTAGACAGGCAATACTCGATGTTCGACTAAGTGCATCCGCGACTCTGTTTGCCTTTCCAGGGTGATACAATATGTCGTAATCATAATCCTTAAGCAGCTCAATCCATCGCCGCTGCCTCATATTCAGTTCCTTATGGGAAAACAGATACTTCAAGCTCTGGTGGTCAGTGTAAATCTGGAACTTCTCGCCACACAAATAATGCCTCCAGATTTTCAGAGCAAAGATGATTGCTGCCAATTCCAAGTCGTGAGTCGGATAGTTCATCTCACGCAGCCTCAATTGTCGGGACATGTAGGCCATTTCTCTTCCATATTGCATTAGCACACAGCCTAGTGTCTTTAGCGAAGCATCGCTATATATCTCATAACCTCCAAGTCCTGATGGAATCGTCAACACCGGTGCGGTTGTCAACCGATGCTTGAGCTCTTGGAAACTCCTTACGCACTTATCCGTCCATTTAAAACTCGTTTCTTTCTTAGTCAATCTCGTCAATGGCATAGCTATGGGTGAAAACTTCTCCACGAAACGTTTGTAATATCCTGTCAATCCTAGGAAACTTCGGACTTCCGTGACCGTAGTAGGCCTAAGCCAATTCGTTATCGCTTCAATCTTCGTAGGATCCACATCATTTCTTCTCTAGATACCACATGGCCAAGAAAAGTCACTTTATTCAATCAGAACTCGCATTTGCTAAACTTAACGTAGAGCGAGGGTTCCCTTAGGGTCTGCAAAACAATCCTCAGATGCTCTTCGTGTTCTTTGTTACTCCTTGAGTAAATTAGGATATCATCAATAAAGACTATAACGAATCTATCCAAGAATTCCTTAAACACCGGATGCATCAAGTCCATAAATGCGGCTAGACCATTGGTCAAACCAAAAGGCATCACAGGGAATTCGTAATGACCATACCTTGTCCTAAAAGCGGTCTTAGGTATGTCTTCTTTCTTGATTCTCAACTGGTGATATCCGGTCCTCAGGTCAATCTTAGAGAATACCGCAGCTCCTTGCAACTGATCAAATAAATCTTCAATCATTAGCAGTGGGTATTTATTCTTCACAGTCGCTTGATTCAACTGTCTATAATCGATGCATAGATGCAAGGAGCCATCCTTTTTCCTTACAAACAACACCGGCGCTCTCCATGGTGAAGCACTCGGTCGAATAAATCCTTTATCCAGTAATTCTTGCATCTGTACCTTTAACTCTTTAGTTCTGATAAAGACATTCTATAGGGTGCCTTCGAGATCGGCTTCGTTTCGGGAGCTAACTCAATCATGAATTCTATCTCTCGCTCTAGTGGCAACCCTGACAACTCTTGAGGAAATATGTTAGGAAACTCATGCACTACCGGGATGCTTTCTAGTTTAGGCTCCTCGGCAGTCATGTCCATAACTGTAACTAAGTATGCCTGACATCCTTTAGTCATCAACTTCGTCACTTCAAGGGACGAGACTAAAGGAATCGAGGTTCCTCCTCGACTTCCCACAAATTCAAAACTAGGGCGACCTTCTGGATAGAAACAAATTATCCTACTGCCACAATCCACTACTGCCCCTATTTACCCAACCAGTCCATTCCTATGATCACATCGAAGTCATACATAGGCAACACCGCTAAATCTATACTCTCCTTACTACCACCAATTACGATCCCACAGTCAGCACAGCCCAACGAAACTAGCATATTATCTTTCAAAAG
Organism: Rhodomyrtus tomentosa; assembly: GCA_028455895.1. Taxonomy (NCBI): domain Eukaryota; kingdom Viridiplantae; phylum Streptophyta; class Magnoliopsida; order Myrtales; family Myrtaceae; genus Rhodomyrtus; species Rhodomyrtus tomentosa. Next base: position 35,802,759 of record JAPCWY010000003.1, on the reverse strand, counting down.
GGTGGCAACATGCAGAATCACGCTCAATGGTTTTAACTTCATATCAACCAAATCAGCAAACCGAGCAGACACAAATAAGTGTTGTGACATTCTGATTTCCAATCAATTTCATACTCATTAATGAGAAGTATATCTAGCGATGTATTTCAGTCGTATCTCGTTTGAATCTGATCAATTTGAGTAGGCTGACCAAAAAGGGAAAGGCTAACGCGAGACAAGGTACGTGGACCTAGAGAACTCGAATAGGAAATGGTACTTTGACCATAAGGATTGTCGAGGGGACATTTAGAACCATAAAAGGCCGATCTAAGGATGATCAAGGGATGCATTGCTAGTGTTATACGATTGAAGCGCGGGTGTTGCCGCTTAACCAACGTATGATTTGTAAAATTTTCCTAAATCGAAAGGTGACGATCAAGACCATAGGAACTAGTGATAGACCCTCACAATTACATGACAACCATAGTCACCATGAATTGACGAGCCCTAAATGTGATATGAATCACAAGGTCGATACGCGTAAAGTCTGCAAAAACCGCCCGTCAATTCGGGATAAGCTAGAACCACATCTGATAGAGAAAATAATTAAAAACAAGTCCTGAAAATTAAAAATGAAGAATCAAGAATTCCAACGCCATGTTTGGATTGTTCGTTGCCATGTCGAAGATTATTGGATTGAGAAAACGGTGTTCCGAATGTCGGGGGTAAACTTATCATTTTGCCCCTCAAGCTTTAGTCTTATGCAATTGAAGAAGGGCATTTTGATCTTTTAATTTCCCCCCAAGGTTGCTGAAACTTGGAAGAGAGCATGGCCATTGGATTAAGCTTGATTGACACTTATGACATGTGTCAATGGATTAGCTAAAGAGTGGTCTTGTCCACTATTACCCAACTACCATTCAACCTTTGACCTTGAACCTTGAATATAACTCTTTTTCTCTCTTTCTCCTCTCATTTGACCGGCCATACACTCCCCCACCATCACCGAAACTCTCTTCTTCTTCTTCCTCTCTCCTGTCACTCGCCGATCGATTTTGGCCGCCCTTTTTCGCTGCCACCGACGAGCCTCTCCGGTGACCTTTAATGGGCGAGCTGACCACCCATGCCTAGCTTAGCCTCTTGCCGACCTCTTCAAAGTGGAAGCGCATCGATTGAGCCACCGAGGGGCTCCGGCCAACCATTCTCCCGGAAGCCGACGGAAAACGACACAATCTGAGGTAGGCAGAGTTTTTGACCCTTAAGGACCTTGAAATGTTGAAGTCTTGTGACCAAATTTTGTGAAGATGTAGGGGACTCATTTAGTGGTTTGTGGTAAAAAATTGAGCTTAATTTGATGGAGTTTCGACCCCAAATGGGTCTTGTGAATGTTGGACAGAAACTGTCGGTTTGCAGTCTTGAAGGAGCCGACGACTTTCAAAGGATTTCCGGTGATGACTCGGCTTCAAATCTTTGATGAGCCTCATAAACTCTTAGATATACATGTTACCAAGTAGGTTAGTGATTAAATGGTAAAATTAGAGTAGGTTAAGGGCTGGATATGCTCGATTTACACAGAACCAAACATAGCCTGGTTCGGTTCAATGTAAATTGGTTCTTTGGAGGATGTTGGCTGTTGGTTTTGAGTCTCAAATTGGTGATTGAGACATGCTAGGATGATGAGGATTGTGTTATGGAGATTTGTGATTCATGGATGGGTGAATTAGGCTAGGAAAATTCACAATTGGTTGGATTTTCCTAGGTTGCACTGTGGGTTTGTTCTTGGGCCATTGAGACTGATTTGTTGAGGGCTTGAGAAGAGGATATTTGTGGCATCAAACTTGAGGTAAGGGAATCCTAAACTTAGGATAGGTAGATTGGACTCAATTGGGTGAGTCGGGCGATAATTTGAATGATTTGTGAGAGATTCCAAGATGACTGTTCTTGGTGCGTCCTAAGATGGTATAGGAGATTAATGTGTGCCAATGCTTGTGCTTGAATTATCTGTCATGTCTGAGTGTCGCATTGATTGTCTTGCATGCCATGAGTATACGAATTGTGCTTGAATTGCACTTGTTGTTATGTATGCGAAATGAATTGAAAATCATGGCATGAGTGTGACATGGTGAGACCGTGATGCGTATGAGACGCGGGGTGGTGGAATGAGTACCTTGAGGCGCTGAAGCGCGGGGTTGGAGTTGTGTGACGCCCTGATGCGTACGAGACATGGGGTTGAGAAGGCCACGGTCCTGATACGTTGAAACGCAGGACGGAGATGTGATGTGTCGACACTGGCCTGGAGTATCATTGAAACCTGATGCGTTTACACAGGTTGTCAATGACGGTCTGATGCGTTTACGCGAACTGAGCCTAATGCGTTCTAAACGCGGGCATGAGAATGAGGCGGACAGGAAAAGGTGGATGTGGTGATATGGCGATGTGGCAGGGTGAGTTGTGCATAATCATCTGAATGTGTTATGATGCCATAACTGTACGCCTGCCATCCGTGTGTCGTTATCTATATTTGCATGGCCTCATAGGTTTATGAGTTTGAATTATTGGGGTATGTGATTGCCTGAGTGGACGGTCAGCCTAACCTAGGGTGAGGACTCTTTTACTGAGATGTGAATCTCACCCGTTGGGGACCCCCTTTTTATAGATCCCAAGCCTTGAAGTTGTGGCCTATCCGTTTTGGAGACTCCAAGGAGATGACCGTTTATTTTGATGAGTTTCATGATGGCCAAGGAACTATTTATGTAAGGAAGTGCATTGTGGTTTGGGTAGACGAGGGTAGTACTAGTTGGAAGCCTCACAGGTATGAGGCCTGGTTTCGAAAGGTTGACGATGTGTCTACTGGGCCGTTGAAGACCAATGAGGTGCCCTAGGGAGTAATCCCTGATTGGTGCCACCCCGCACGAGACTTAGATCAGGCAGAGGGGTTAGTTACCGGTCCGAGGAATGGACTGGAGAGGACCTCGACCCTAGAGGACACGGAGGAGGAGGTTGTTGTGGTCAAGGTGACTGAGGAGGATCTCGTGGAGCCATTTGCTAAGGACACTATAGAGGACACCATCGAGGTTCGTTCGGAGACCTTTTCAGAGTACGAGCCCATGGAGGACGCAGAGGAGACCAAGGACTCAGCAGCTAGTCTTAGGAGCTCCCAGTTTATTAGTTTGATCATTTGAGGGCAACCCTAACCTTGTCTTCTTTGGATGATTGAGGATGGGCCTCTTTTTGTGTACTTACCCCGTCGCCCCTTGTGTTAGCAGATTTAGTAGCTATGTATCTGTATGAATAGTTGGATATTGTATGACAGATTTTTGCGCTATTTAAGTCCCACTTCATATTTTGTACAAAGGAGTTATTTCATTATTACTTCCGCGTCCTTTGTATATTATACGTCTCTCGACTTAATTGTGGATGTTGGGACCGCGAGAGATATTTGATTTGCTTGCAGGGAGTTACGTGCTCGTGCCCGGGGCGTGGGGCATGACATCTACGTCCGATTTGGTATCAGAGCAAGGTCAGCTCGATCCAAAGTTGGTCGAGGATTGGAGTAATAAGGAGGATTAAGTTGGGACTTGGACGGATATCAAGACCTTAGGAAACTGGTTAAGATAAGACATGGGGTGCATAGCATGTGACTTGGCACTTATGGTTGGTGTTTGACCTGGGCAGGGTTGTGGTCATGTATGAGAATTAAGTTCCCTGCTTAGTGTTGGAGGTCATTTATGGATTTTTGCCTGATAAGTGAATGAGTATGGCCTATTTTAGTGAACCGTTGGAGTGAACGGAACTAAGGAATGACCGTGTACTGCTTGTTGAGATGTCTCTAGAAATTGTTGTGTGGAGATTGTTGTATTATGACTGTTTCTGTTAAGGTATAGTTAGTAGCTCTAGACTTGGATGAATGAGTGAGTACTAACTTATTGCTGGATTTGTGATGGATCAGGTTCAGTAGAAGGAGATAAGGATGAGCAACCTGTCTAGAAGGTCTGGAAGGTCAAGAGGTGGAACCTCTAACTCGAGGCCACCTGTCGTAGAAGATCCAAGGATGGATGGCGTGCTGAGAGCACTGGAGAGAATTGGTGACCTTATTGATAGGAAGACCCAAGATCGAGATGCCGCCATAACCTAAGCGGTAGGAGCCGCCACAGCTGTCGTCAACGCCAACAACGGCAACAACAGTGGCAACGGAAGCCAGGGTGAACTTAACCACGATAATGAGGCAGTGAATGCCCAGGAGGAAATTGTCGTGACTAGACAAATGGGTCAGCTAGTGGAACAATTCATAAAGCTAAAGCCGACGCAGTTCGACGGGATTAGAGATCCCAAGTTAGCACCCAGATGGATTGAGAAGTTGGAAAAAGCCTTTGGAGTGCTAAGGTGCACGGACGAAGAGAAGGTGCTGCTAGCAGTGTACCAGCTGGAGAGCACGGCAAATGATAGGTGGGCTGCCACCAAGAATGGAGTTTTCCCTGAAGGAACGGCCATAAATTGGGATGCCTTCAAGACGGCGTTCAACGACAAGTATTTCTCAAAGACGGCCAGGGAAAGGAAGCAGGTGAAATTTTTACAGTCGCGCCAGGACCAGCTGACGATAGATCAGTATGAGGTCGAGTTCTCCAGATTGTCGAGGTATGCACCTCGAACTGTAGAGGATCCTCAGGAGAAAGCAATGAGATTTAGGGATAGATTGAGGCCTGAGCTCCGTAGTTAGATGATTGCCCTAAATCTGAGGACCTATAAGGAGATCTATGAACGGGGCCAGATGATTGAAAGGGACTTGAAAGAGAGGAATACCGTAACTGGATCGCGGTTTACCCCATTCAAAGACAACCATCAGATGGGCAAGAGACCGATGGCAGGCAATAGGCATTTCATGCCTCCAGTAAGGAAAAATATTGTGAAGCCGCCAAATCCCACAAATTGGAGTTGCCGCCTGTGTGGCAGAAAGCATGGAAATGGGCCATGCCCGGTAAGGACAAGGGCCTATTTTAAGTGTAGTCAGATGGGCCACCAGATGAGGACGTGCCCAAATCAGGCTCAGGCAAATCGACCTCAAGGACAGAAACCGCAAGCTGGACAGTCGACTGCCACTCCTCATATCGAGCCCAATCGACCATCGGCCTAGGAAAGAGTATATGCAGTACTCCGCAAAGAGGCGAAGGAAGCACCAGGCATGGTCACAGGTACGATTTACTTGTGTAACCAAGCTGCATATGCATTGTTTGATCCTGGTGCCACGCATTCATTTGTGTTTGCTTAGTTTGCTAAATTGGTGGGTATGAAGTTAAAACCGTTGAATATAATTCTGCATGTTGCCACTCCGTTAAAGAATAATATACTGGTTTCTTTGGGCTGTGCAGGTTGTGAAATTGTGATTGGAGGGAGTAAGGAGAGTATTGATCTAGCTATATTTTCCATGTATGATTTTGACATGATCAAAGGGATGGATTGGTTAGGTAAACAGGGGGTGGTGGTAGACTGTGGTAGTAGAATAATCCGATTTTATCCGAAAGGCCGCCCAAGCTTTGAATTGGTGGGAAGTCGAGGAGGAATCTCGATTCCCTTAGTCTCATCTCTGGAAGTGACTAAGTTGATGTTAGAAGGGTGTCAAGCATACTTAGTTGTAATGATGGACAAGACTACCGAAGAGCCAAAACTAGAGAGTATCTCGGTAGTGCGTGAATTTCCTGATGTGTTTCCCCAAGAGTTGCCAGGGTTGCCACTGGAGCGAGAGATAGAGTTCGTGATCGAGCTAGCTCTTGAAACCAAGCCGATCTCGAAGGCACCTTATAGGATGTCCCTGTCGGAACTGAAAGAGTTAAAGGTGCAATGCAGGAACTGCTGGATAAGGGATTTATCTGACCGAGTGCTTCGCCGTGGGGAGCACCAGTATTATTCGTAAGGAAGAAGGATGGGTCTTTGTGTCTATGCATCAACTATAGGCAGTTTGTCACGCCCCGCGCCTCATCGAGAGCACGCAAACATTCCAGCAAGCAAACAACAATAATCTCTCGGCGGTCCCAAGGATCCACCTATAGATAAAGAAAGGTCGAGAGAAAAAAAAATGTACATTGAATATATGGAAGCGGTTCCCAACAACTCCCATACAAAATATATATATATACATACAGACTGAGTAGGATTGGATAGCATCAGAAAGCCATACATCATCAACCACTGGTCACATCTATTACAAACCGCTATATATCAAGGCGACGGGTAAGCATGCCAAAAAGGATATCCACAAAATCCACCAGGGAAGGGGTCAGGTCGCCAGTCAAAAAGTCATATCACCATCCAGAGTCGCCTAGGAAGAATTGCTGGAATCTCCGGTGTCCTTGCTCCCCTCTGACGGCTCGTACTCGGAGAATGTCTCGGACAGAACCTTAACAGAATCCTCCATAGTCGCCTCCTGCGATGGCTCAGTGAAGTCACCCTCGGACGCCTCCAATACGATTACCTCCTCCGGTTCCTACTCCTCGGTATCCTCCAGGGTCGGCGTTCGCTCCGGTCCGTTCCTAGACCCTACTACTGAACCCTCGGGCAGCTCCTACTCCGCTACGATTTGGCACCAGTCCGGTATGACTCTCGGAGGTACCTTGTTGGGCTTCAGCGGCCCAGTCTATGTGTCCCCTTCTCTCTTGAACCACACCTCAAACCTGTGAGGCTTCCACTCAGGCTTACCCTCGTCGACCCATACGACGGTGCATTTCCTAACATAGACGTTCCCCTATCTGTCCGGGAACTCATCAAAATAAGTCGTCATCTCCTTCGGGTCCTCGAACTTGATAGGCCACATAGCTACTATCTAGGATATGTAAGGTAAGATTTCCCCAAAATGGATGAGATACACATCTCAGTAAGAAAAACCTAACCCTAGGTCAGGTTAGCTGTCCACTTAGGCAGTCAAGTCACTCAACCTATCCAACTCATGAACTCACGCAGGTATGACAATCATAATTCATTAAACAACAATACTCCAAGGACAGGTATGCATTTATAGTCTTACATCACACACGAATGCAAATGTATGCTCGACTTGTCACTTCGCCACATCTATCAACCTCGGCTTACCTCTTTCTCTAGCCCTCGAACTAGTCACCTCAGGCTCGGCCTGCGTAAACGCCTCAGGTATCGATTCATTCTCAAGCAGAGTTCATGAGCTCATATTCCAGCCCGCGATTATATCGCATCAGGACTGTGGCTGTCTCAACCCCACGACTTCGTCGCATCAAGGCGCCACCTATTCATAATCCACCCCGCGACCTCATCGCATCAGGGTCTCGACCTTCCGCCCCGCGCCTCATACGCCTCAGGACCATGTTATGTAATGCCACAATTATAATTCATGCCACATTATAACAAACAACTTGATTTTTCAATTCAAATTTTGCATTTCAAAAGCTAATGCACATTCTAATACGATTCATAAATCTGTGGCATGCGAATCAATTCGAATAGCACCTAGACACACAAACAACTCAAACATAGGCTATGCCATGAAATCATTCAATAGCGGCCAAGAACATATCAAGCTATTACCATTGAGAATTCCTCAAAAACCATTCCGATCGGCCCTCGACTTACCCAATCGAGTCTAATCCCCCTAGTCTTGGTTTAGGAAATTTTTTACCTTTGCTTAACAACACAATTCACTTCTCTTTGAGCCTCCTAGGATTCGGCCAACCCAAGTCCAAAGCCGATTTGTCGAGCAACCTAGGATAATCAATCGATTTGTCAAAATTCCAAGTTCAATTCCTCAATTCATCCATCCAAATCACCCATAACATACTCCTCATCATCTTAACACATCATACACACCAAATTACAACTCAAATCCAGCACATTCAGCCATCCATAGATTCGGTTTGGCCAGGCATTAAATCGGTTCCATTTGGTTCTGATCATGCGGGGTCCAACCGATCCTAATCTACCTCAAATCCATTAATTATACACCCTTCTACCTCTTATAATGTCTACCTAAGGGTTTGGAGTGCTCACCGTGAGGTTCAAGTCACGTGGATGCCGGAAAGTCGTCGGAAGTTCGCCGGTTGTCATCCAAAATACCGACAGATTCTGGGCATTATGTACAAGGGTGGTTCATGGTAAGAAACTTATCAAATAAATCCTCAATTTTTATCACAGAACCATCTATATGTCTATTTGATCTCCACCAAGTTTGAGTCAAAGATTCCAAGTTTTTGGCTGTCAAAAGGGTTCAGAACCGAACCTACCTCAAACTGGAGCAGAATCTGTCGACCTGTGGAAAAATGCTTGCCCCGAATTCCATAGAGCTCCAGATGACCTAATTCAAGTTGGAGGACGTCGGTAAGTCGTGGAGCTACGTCTGGGTGGTCGGCCGGCAGCATCTGGTGGCCGGAGGGACTGAACGGGCGGTACCGGGGCTAGTCAGCAACAATAGAAACTGAGGAAAAAGGAGAAGCTTGGTCGGTTATTTGGGAAAGCAAAAATGGCCAAATGAAGAGTGAGGGGGAGAGGAAAGAGAGAGAGCTTGTTATCCCAAAAATTTGATTAATTGAAGTGATTGATAGGTGGGCATTAATTGATGACTTGATCTCCCACCCTTGGATGCTTGACACTTGTCAATTGTTCTTTCCCATGAGATCCAATGGCTCCTTTTTGCCCTTCAATTTTTGGCAGCTTGGGGGGATCATTTGTCCATTTTGCCTTTCTTTTAATTATAATAACTAGGTTCTAAGCTTGAGGGGCAATATGGTTTTTTTCCCTTCGAAGTTTGAAACGTCGTTTTTTCTCATTTCTGACTTCTTCGATAGGGCGACGACCAATCCAATTGGCGTTGGAATTCTTGATTTTTCCATTCCAAACTTTTCCAAGACTCATTTCTGATCGTTTCTTCTATCAGACATGATTTTGGCTGTCATGTAATTGTGAGGTTTTATCACTAGTCCCTATGGTCTCGATCGCACGGTTCGATTTAGGATAATTTTGCAAATCGTACGCTGGTTAAGCGGCATCACCCACACTCCAATCGTACGACGCTCGTATGGTAATCCTTGATCGTTCTTAGATCGGCCTTTTGGTGGTCTAAATATCTCCTCGACAATCCGTTTGGTCAAAGCGACATTTCTTATCTGAGTCGCCTAGTTCCACGTACCTCATCTCGCTTTAGCCTTTCCCATTTGGTCAGTCTACTCAAATTGATCAAATTTGAGCGGAATACAACTGAAATACATCGCTTGATATACATGAACTTCTCATTACAGAGTCTGAAGTTGATTGAAAATCAGAATGTCACAACTCTTCCCCCCTTACAAAAATTTCGTCCTCGAAATTTACATTACACTTAACTACTCAAATAAATGGGGGTGTTGTCGCCTCATCGACTCTTCGTTCTCCCACGTGGCTCCTTCTGTTTCGTGGTGCTCCCATATTACTTTGACAAGAGGGATCTTCTATTCCTGAGGATCTGCTCCTTCCGGTCCTCGATCCATATTGGCCTATCCACATAGGACACTCTGTCGTCCACCTCTATAACTTCGTAATCCAGCACATGTGTCGGGTCAGGTTCATACTTTCTTAGCATCGACACGTGGAATACATTGAGTACCTGGGATATATTTGGCGGTAACGCAAGCCGGTAGGCCAAGGTTCCAATTCTCTCCAATATCTCAAAAGGGCCTACATATCTTGGGCTCAGCTTTCCTTTCCTTCCGAATCGCGAAAGTCCTCTCATTGGCGACACTTTGAGGAAGACATGATCACCCACTTGAAACTCCAGAGGCTTGCGTCGCTTGTCTGCGTAGCTCTTCTGGCAACTCTGCGCCGTCCTCAGTCTATCCCGGATGATCTTCACTGCTTCCACCAATTGCTCTACCAATTCGGGGCCCGTGATGCTCCTTTCTCCTACTTCGTCCCAGCATATCGGTATGCTGCAAGCTTTGCCATAAAGCGCCTCAAACGGTGCCATATGTATACTCTGCTAGTAGCTATTGTTGTACGCGAACTCTACCATATGCAATTGTTCCTCCCGTCCACCTTTGAAATCTATGACACACGCTCTCAACATGTCCTCAAGCGTCTGGATGGTCCTTTCTGACTGCCCATCAGTTTATGGGTGGTACGCCGTACTGAACTATAGTCAGGTCCCCATGGCCTCTTGCAAGCTCTTCCAAAAGTTCGCCGTGAACTTTGGATCCCTATTTGAGTGATCGTCATTGGCACTCCGTGTAATCTTACTATGTGCCTCATGTACAATTCTACATACTTATCCATGGCGAAGTCCTTTCGCACGGAAATGAAGAGGGCGGACTTGGTCAATCTTTTCACGACTATCCAAATAGAGTCGTGGCCTCTTTGGCTCCTCGGAAGTCCCATCACGAAATCCATAGTTATGTGCTTCCACTTCCATTCCGGAATCTCCAGCGGTTGTAGCAGGCCTCTAGGTTTACAATGCTACGCCTTCACTTGCTGGCAAGTCAAGCACTTAGCCACGAATCTTGCCACATCTACCTTCATCTCGTTCCATCAATAGTGTTGTCTTAAGTTATGATACATCTTTGTACTTTCAGGATAGACAGTATAGTTGCTCCTATGAGCTTCTGACATGATTCTTTCTCGGAGTCCTTTGTCCTTTAGCACACACAGCCATCCTCGGAACCTTAAGAGTCCGTCCTCGGACACCTGGATTATGGCTCCCTCTTCGTCGCATCCATCTCGATAAGTTTCTAAAGCTCTAGGTCCGTAGACTGTAATGCCTTAATCCCTTCTTGGACCTCAGGTTCCACCCTCAACGTTGCTATCAAACTGGATAGCTGATCGACCTCCAATCTAAATTCAGAATCTCTCAGGTCCTCTATCGTCGACCAACTTCTCACTAGTAGGCACGCAATACTCGATTTTCGACTTAATGTATCTGCCACTCTGTTTGCTTTCCCAGGATGATATAATATTTCGCAATCATAATCTTTCAACAGCTCCATCCATTTGCGCTGTCTTAGGTTCAACTCTTTCTGGGAGAACAAATACTTCAAACTCTGGTGGTCAGTGTATATCTGAAACCTCTCGCCACAAAGATAGTGCCTCCAAATCTTCAAGGCAAACACAATCACCGCTAACTCCAAGTCGTGGGTCGGGTAATTCATTTCGTGTGGCCTCAACTGCCTGGATGCATAAGCCACTACCCGGTCGTGTTGCATCAATATATAGCCTAATCCTTTGAGGCAAGCGTCGCTGTAAATCTCATAGCCTCCTGGTCCCGACGGAATGGTCAGCACTGGTGTGATCTTTAGTCTATGTTTAAGCTCTTGGAAACTCTGTTCACACTTGTCAGTCCATTCGAACTTCGTTTCCTTCTTCGTCAACCGCGTCAGTGAGATGGCTATGGATGAGAACTTTTCCACGAATCGCCTATAATATCTTACTAGTCCCAAGAAACTACTGACCTTCGTGATCGTAGTAGGCCTCGGCCAATTGGTTACCACCTCTATCTTTGCAGGGTCCACCGCAATCTCTTCGCTTGACACAACATGACCCAGAAATGCTACCCTGTTCAGCCAAAATTCACATTTGCTTAGTTTCGCATACAGTGAATGTTCCCTCATGGTCCTTAGTACAATTTTTAAATGCTCTTCATGTTCTGCATCGCTCCTCAACTAAATTAAGATATCGTCGATGAAAACTATGACGAATCTGTCCAGCAACTCCCTGAATAGTCGGTGCATCAAATCCATAAAAGCAGCTGGAGCGTTCATCAATCCAAACGGCATCACCGTAAACTCGTAATGACCATACCTCATTCTGAATGTAGTCTTGGGTATGTCTTCCCGCTTGATCCTCAACTGGTGATACCCCGTCCTCAAGTCAATCTTTGAAAACACGGCTGCTCCTTGCAGCTGATCAAACACATCATTGATCCTCGACATCGGATACTTATTCTTCACAGTTATCTGATTCAATTGCCGGTAGTCAATGAATAGCCGCAAAGATCCGTCCTTTTTCTTTACGAACAGTACCGGTGCTCCCCACGGCGAAGCACTTGGTCGAATGAACCTTTATGTAGCAACTCTTGCATTTGCACCTTTAACTCCTTTAATTCAGACAAGCACATCCTGTAGGGTGCTTTCAAAATCAACTACGTTCCAGGAGCTAATTCAATTACAAACTCTATCTCCCATTCTGGTGGTAATCCTGGCAATTCCTGGGGAAACACATCCGGGAACTCACGCACCACAGGAATGTTCTCTAGCTTAGGTTCCTCGACAGTCATATCCATTACGGCTACTAAGTATGCCCGACATCCCTCAGACATCAACTTAGTTACTTCCAAAGACGAAACCAAGGGAATCGAGATTCCTCCTCAACTTCCTACCAACTCATAACTAGGGCGATCTTTCGGATAAAATCGAATCGTCTTATTGCCACAGTCTACTGCTGCTCCCTGCTTACTCAGCCAATCCATTCCTATAATCACGTCAAAATCAAACATAGGCAATACGCCTAAGTTGATACTCTCCTTACTTCCTCCAACCACAATCTCACACCCAGCACACCCTAATGAAACCAAGACATTATCCTTCAATGGGGTGACAACATGTAATATTATGCTCAATGGTTCCAATCTCATGCCTACTAACTTAGCAAACTGTGCAGACACAAAAGAATGCGTAGCACTCGGGTTGAACAATGCATAAGCAGTCTGATTGCACACGTAGATCATACTCGTGACTACTCCGGGCGCCTCCTCCGCCTCGCTGCGAGCTACAGTGTACACTCTACCTTGAGCTTGTGGTTTGTTCTGTTCTATCCGGGGTGCGGCAGTTGATGGTCCTGTTGTGGCCTCGGTCCCTGTGGTCGACTGGCCGGTGCTTGATTTGGACATGCCCTCATTTGGTGGCCCAGCTGACCACACTTGAAACAAACTCTTGTCCTTACTAGGCATGGCCTATTCCTATGTCTTCTACCACATAGCTTGCAGCTCCAGTTCGCCGAGTTTGGTGGTTTTGCTATATTCCTCCTTGCAGGCGGCATGAAACGTTTGTTACCTACCATCGGCCTCTTACCCATTTGGCGAGGGTCTTTGAACGATGAGAACCGCGATCTAGTTGCGGTATTTCTTTCCCTCAGATCTCACTCAATCATCTGGCCTCGCTCGTATATCTCTCGATAGGTCCTCAAGTTCAAGGTTATCATCTGGCTGTGGAGTTCTGGCCTCAGACCATCCCTGAATCTCCGTTCCTTATCCAAAGGATCCTCCACTGATCGAGGGCATATCTTGAGAGCCTCGAGAACTCAGCTTCATACTGATCTATCGTCAGCTGATTCTGACGCAGTTGTAGGAACTCAATCTGCTTCCTTTCCCTAGCCGTTTCTGAAAAATACTTATCATTGAATGCCCTCTTAAAAGTGTTCCAGTTCAGGGCCATACCTTCAGGAAAGATTCCATCCTTGGTGGCAGCCCACTAATCATTTGCTGTACCCTCCAGCTAGTACACGGCTAGCAGCACCTTCTCTTCATCTGTACATCTCAACACTCCGAAAGCCTTCTCTAATTTCTCTATCCATCAGGGTGCTAGCTTGGGATCTCCAATCCCGTCAAACTGGGTCAGCTTTAGCTTCATAAGTTGTTCCACCAGTTGGCCCATCTGTCTAGCCACCACGATTTCCTCTTGGGCATTCCCTATTTCATTACTCTGGTTTGGTTCTCCTTAACTTTCATTACCCTAGTGTTGCCTTCGTTGGCGTTGACGGCTACTATGGCAGCTCCTACTGCCGAGCTATGGCAGCGTCTCTATCCTGGGCCTGTCGATCGATCATATGGCCAATCCTTTCTAAGGCTCTTAGCACACCATCCATCCTTGGGTCCTCAGTTACAGGCGGCCTCGAACTAGAAGCTCCGCCTCTGGTCCTTCCTGATCTCTTGGACGGGTTACTCATCGCTGTCACTTACTAACGAACCTGGTCCATCACAAGTTCAGTAACAGATTAGCAACTTACTCAATCATCCAATCTAGGGTTACTAACTACTCCTTAACAAAATAATTACACAGCAACAATACTTCATACATCAACATCAATTCCAGGAATGTCTCAACTAATGGTTCTTGGCCATTATTCAATTCCATTCACTCCAGTGATTCACTAAAACCAATCACTTTCAAGCATCAAACAAGCCGAGGTCCAGAAATGTCCTTCAATCCTAAGCAGAGAACTTAATTCTCGATGTCCTATCACCACCTTACCAAGGTCAAACACCATCCTCAAGTCTCAAGTCATAACTAGGCATCCCAAGCCTTATCCTGACCAGTCTCCTAAAGTCTAGCTACCCGTCCTTGTCCCACTCAATCCTCCTTATTACTCCAATCCTTAAGCACTTTGTATCGAGCTGACCTTGCTCTAATACCAAAACAAGCGGGGATGCCACGCCCCACGCCACATCGTGAGCACGCAAACATCCCTGCAAGCAAACAACAATAATCTCTCGGCGGTCCAAAGGATCCACCTATAGATAAAGAAAGGTCGAGAGATAAAAAAATTTTACATTGAACTCACGGAAGCGGTTCCCAACAACTCCCATATAATATATATATACATACAGACTGAGTAGGACTGGATAGAATCAGAAAGCCATACATCATCAACCACTAGTCACATCTACTACAAACCGCTATAAATCAAGGCGATGGGTAAGCATGCCAAAAAGGGTATCCACAAAATCCACTAGGGAAGGGGTCAGGTCGCGAAACAAAAAGTCAAGTCACCATCCGGAGTCGCCTAGGAAGAACTGCTGGAATCTCTAGTGTCCTCGCTCTCCTCTAACGGCTCGTACTTGGAGAATGTCTCGAACGGAACCTCAACTGAATCCTCCATAGTCGCCTCCTGTGATGGCTCAGCGAAGTCATCCTCGGACGCCTCCAATACTATAACCTCCTTCGGTTCCTGCTCCCCACTATCCTCGAGGGACGGCGCCCGCTCCGGTCCATTCCTAGACCCTACTACGGAACTCTCGAGTAGCTCCTGCTCCGCTACGGTTTGGCACTAGTCGAGTATGATGCCCGGAGGTACCTCGGTTAGCTTCAGTGACTCAATCTGTGTGTCCCCTTCCCCCTTGAACTACACCTCAAACCTGTGAGGCTTCCACTCAGGCTTACCCTCGTCGACCCATATGACGGTGCATTTCCTAACATAGACGTTCCCTGATTGTCTGGGAACTCATCAAAATAAGTCGTCATCTCTTTCGGGTCCATGAACTTGATAAGCCACATAGCTATTGTCTAGGATCTATAAGGTAAGATTTCCCCAAAAGGGGTGAGATACATATCTCAGTAAGAAAAACCTAACCCTAGGTCAGGTTGACTATCCACTCTGTCAGTCAAGTCACTCAACCTATCCAACTCATGAACTCGCACAGGTATGACAATCATAATTCATTAAACAACAATACTCCAAGGACAAGTATGCATTTATAGTCTCATATCACACACGAATGCACATGTATGCTCGACCTGTCACTTCGCCACATCTATCAACCTCCACCTGCCTCTTTCTCTAGCCCGCGAACTAGTTGCCTCAGGCATGGCCCGTGTAAACGCATTAGACCGTGATCGATGACCCGCATAAACGCCTCAGGTCTCGATTCATTCTCAGGCAGAGTTCATGAGCTCATGTTCCGTCTCATGATTATATCGCATCAAGACTGTGATTGTCTCAACCCCGTGACTTCGTCGCATCAGGGCACCACCTATTCATAATCCACCCCGCGACCTCGTTGCATTAGGATCTCGACCTTCCACCCCGCCCCTCATACGCCTCAGGGCCATGCCATGTAATGCCACAAAAATAATTCATGCCATATTATAACAAACAACTTGATTTTTCAATTCAAATTTCGCATTTCAAAAGCTAATGCACATTCTAATACGGTTCATAAATCCGTGGCATGCGAATCAATTTGAATGGCATCTAGACACACAAACTACACAAACATAGGCTATGTCATGAAATCATTCAATAGCAGCCAAGAACATATCAAGCTATTACCATTGAGAATTCCTCAAAAACCATTCCTATCGGCCTTCGACTTACCCAATCGAGTCCAATCCCCCTAGCCTTGGCTTAGGGAATTTCTTGCCTTCGCTTAACAACACAATTCACTTCTCTTTGAGCCTCCTAGGATTCAGCCAACCTAAGTCCAAAGCCGATTTGTTGGGCAACCTAGGATAATCAATCGATTTGTCAAAATTTCAAGTTCAATTCCTCAATTCATCATCCAAATCACCCATAACATACTCTTCATCATCTTAACACATCATACACACCAAATTACAACTCAAATCCAGCATATTCAGCCATCCACAGATTCGGTTTGGCCCAACATTGAACCAGTTCCATTCGATTCTGATCATGCCGGGTCCAACCGGTCCTAATGTACCCTAAATTCATCAATTATACACCATTCTACCTCTTATAATGTCTACCTAAGGGTTTGGAGTGCTCACCGTGAGGTTCAAGTCACGTGGATGCCGAAAAGTCGTCGGAAGTTCACCAGTTGTCCAAGAACCAAAATACCGACAGATTCTGGGCATAATGTACAAGGGTGGTTCATGGTCAAAAGGGTTCAGTACCGAACCTACCTCAAACTGAAGCAAAATCTGTCGACCTGTGGGAGAATGCTTGCCTCGAATTCCATAGAGCTCAAAATGACATGATTCAAGTTGGAGGACATCGGCAAGACGTGGACCTACGTTTGGATGGTCGGCCAGCAACAGCTGGTGGCAGGAGCGACCGGTCGTGCGGACCGAACGGGAGGTGTCGGGACTGGTCGGCGACGACAGAAACTGAGGAAGAAGAAGGAGAAGCTTGGTCGATTCTTTGGGGAAGCAAAAATGGCCGAATGAAGAGTGAGGGAGAAGAGAGAGAGAGCTTATTATCCAAAAAATTTGATTAATTAAAGTGATTGGTAGGTGGGCATTAATTGATGACTTGATCTCCCACCCTTGGATGCTTGACACTTGTCAATTGTTCTTTCCCGTGAGATACAATGGCTCCTTTTTGCCCTTCAATTTTCGGCAGCTTGGGGGGATCATTTGTCCATTTTGCCCTTCCTTCAATTATAATAACTAAGTTCTAAGCTCCAGGGGCAATATGGTCTTTTTACCTTTGACGTTCGGAACATCATTTTTTCTCGTTTCTGATTTCTTCGATAAGACGATGGCCAATCCAATTGACGTTGAAATTTTTGATTTTTCCATTTCAAACTTTTTCAGGAGTCGTTTTGATCGTTTCTTCTATCAGACGTGATTCCAGCCTATCCCGAACTGACGGGCGATTTTTGCAGACCATACGCGTATCGACCCCGTGATTCTCATCACATTTAGGGCTCGTCAATTCATGGCGGCTTTGGTTATCATGTAATTGTGAGGGTTTATCACTAGTCACTATGGTCTCGATCGTCACAGTCCGATTTAGGATAATTTTACAAATCGTACGCTGGTTAAGCGTTATCACCCGCGCTCCAATCGTACGACGCTCGCATGGTAATCCTTGATAGTTCTTAGATCGGCCTTTTGGTGATTCTAAATATCCACTCAACAATCCGTATGGTCAAAGCGCCATTTCTTATCCGAGTTGCCTAGGTCCACGTATCTCGTCTCGCTTTAGCCTTTCCACTTTGGTGAGTCTACTCAAATTGATTAGATTTGAGCGGAATACAACTGAAATACATCGCTTGATATACATGAACTTCTCATTACAGAGTCTGAAGTTGATTGAAAATCAGAATGTCACACGGTTGAACCAGGTAATAGTGAAGAACAAGTACCCACTGCCAAGAATCGATGATCTGTTTGATTAGTTACAAGGAGCAATGGTATTCTCAAAGATTGGCCTGAGGATTGGGTATCACCAGTTGAAGATCAAGAAGAAAGACATACCTAAGACTATTTTTAGGGTGAGGTATGGTCATTGTGAGTTTACAATGATGCCTTTTGCATTGACCAACACTCCAGCTGCTTTTATGGACCTGATGTATCGAATGTTTAAGGAATTCTTAGACAGATTCGTCATAGTCTTTATTGGCGATATCTTGATTTACTCAAAGAGTGACGCAGAACATGAGGAGCACCTGAGGATTGTCTTGCAGACCTTGAGGGAACACTCACTATATGCTAAGTTGAGCAAATGCGAGTTCTGGCTAAATAAGGTAGCATTTCTTGGTCATGTGATATCTAGAGAAGGGATTGCAGTGGATCCTGCAAAGATCGAAGTGATAACAAATTGGCCTAGGCCCACTACAGTCATTGAGGTAAGAAGTTTCTTAGGATTGGCCGGGTATTACAGACATTTTGTGGAGAAATTATCATCCATAGTCATCCCATTGACGAGGCTAACAAAGAAGGAAACAAGGTTTGAATGGACGGATAAGTGCTAGAGGAGCTTTCAAGAGCTCAAACATCGATTAACAACCGCACCAATGCTGACAATTCCATTTAGACCAGGGGCTATGAGATATAAATCGATGCCTCGCTGAAAGGATTGGGCTATGTATTAATGCAGCATGGAAGAGTAGTGGCCTACGCATCCCGACAGTTGAGACCACATGAAATGAACTACCTAACTCATGATCTGGAGTTAGCAGTGATCATATTTGCCCTAAAGATCTGGAGACATTATCTCTGTGGCGAGAAGTTTCAGATTTATACCGACCACCAGAGCTTAAAATATCTATTTTTCCAGAAAGAGTTGAATATGAGGCAACGTCGGTGGATGGAGCTGCTTAAGGATTATTATTGTGATATATTATATCACTCTAAGAAGGCAAACAAAGTCGCAGATGCGCTGAGTAAGAAGTCGAGCATCGCTTGTCTGCTAGTAAAAAGTTGGTCAATGTTGAGGATTTAAGAGATTCTGAGTTCAGACTGGAAGTTTGCCAGTTGTCCAGCCTAATGGCTACATTGAGGGTGGAACCTGAGGTCCAAGAAGGAATAAAGACCTTACAGCCTACGCACCCAGAGATTTAGAAAATTTTGGAGATGGAAGCGACAAAGAGGAAACCAGAATTTCAAGTGTCAGAGGACGGAGTTTTAAAGTTTCGAGGGCGACTGTGCATGCCAAAAGATAAAGGGCTTTGGGAAAGGATTTTGTCAGAGGCTCATGGGAGCAATTATAGTATCCACCCTGGAAGTACGAAAATGTATAAGAACTTACGACAGCATTATTGGTGGAATGGAATGAAGGTGGATGTGGCGAAATATGTGGCTAAGTATTTGACATGCCAGCAAGTGAAAGCGCAGCACTGTAAGCCTGGAGGACTATTACAGCTACTGGAGATTCCGGAATGGAAGTGGGAGCATATAACTATGGATTTTGTTATGGGACTTCCGAGGAGTAAGAGAGGTCACGACTCTATATGGGTAGTCGTGGACAGATTGACCAAGTCCATCCACTTCATTCTTGTGCAAAAGGATTTCGCGATGGATAGATTCACCGAGTTGTACATGAGGCAAGTTGTGAGATTACATGGAGCGCCTGTAACAATTACGTCTGATAGAGATCCCAAATTCACGGCAAACTTTTGGAAGAGTCTTCAAGAAGCCATGAAAACCCGACTGTAGTTTAGCACGGCGTACCATATACAGATAGACGGATAGTCGGAAAGGACGATTCAGACGCTTAAGGACATGTTACGAGCATGCGTCATTGATTTCAGAGGATGGGAAGATCAACTGCACTTGGTGGAGTTTACATATAATAATAGCTACCAGCAGAGCATCCAGATGGCACCATTTGAAGCACTTTATGGAAGGGCCTGCAGAACCCCGATTTGCTGGGATGAGGTTGGAGAAAGAAGTATCACAGGCCCAGAGTTGGTAGAACAATCGATGGAAGCAGTAAAAATAATTCGAGATAGACTGAAGACGGCTCAAAGTCGTTAGAAGAGTTATGCAGATAAGCGGCGTAAGCGGTTGGAGTTTCAAGTAAGCGACCATGTTTTTCTTAAGGCGTCACCGATGAGAGGTTTATCGCGTTTTGGAAAGAAGGGAAAAAAGAGCCTAAGGTACGTAGGCCCATTTGAGATACTAGAGCGAGTTGGAACCTTGGCCTACAGGCTTGGCTTGCCGCCTAATCTATCCCAGGTACATAACGTTTTTCATGTGTCCATGCTACGAAAATATGAACCGGATCCGACACATATGCTGGACTACAAAGTCATAGAAGTGGACGACTAGGTATCTTACGTGGAGAGGCCGATAAGGGTCGAGGACCGGAAGGAGCAAATCCTCAGGAATAAGAAGATTCCATTGGTCAAGGTAGTGTTGGAACACCATGGAACCGAAGGAGCCACGTGGGAGAACGAAGAGACGATGAGGCGACTACACCCCCATTTATTTGAGTAATTAAGTTTAATGTAAATTTTGGGGACGAAATTTTTGTAAGAGGGGAAGAGTTGTGACATGATTTTCAGTCAATTTCAGACTCATTAATGAGAAGTATATCTAGCGATGTATTTTAGTCGTATCTCGTTCGAATCTGATCAATTTGAGTAGGCTGACCAAAAAAGGAAAGGCTAACGCGAGATAAGGTACGTAGACCTAGGGAACTCAAATAGGAAATGGCACTTTGACAATAAGGATTGTCGAGGGGACATTTAGAACCATAAAAGGCCGATCTAAGGACGATCAAGGGATGCATTGCTAGTGTTATACGATTGGAGCGCGGGTGATGCCGCTTAACCAACGTATGATTTGCAAAATTTTCCTAAATTGGACAGTGACGATCGAGACCATAGGAACTAGTGATAAACCCTCACAATTACACGATAACCAAAGTCGTCATGAATTGACGAGCCCTAAATGTGATATGAATCATAGAGTCGATGCGCGTAAAGTCTATAAAAACTGCCTGTCGGTTCGGGATAGACTGGAACCACGTCTGATAGAGAAAACAATCAGAAACAAGTCTTGAAAATTGAAAATGGAGAATCAAGAATTCTAACGTCATGTTTGGATTGACCGTCGCCATGTCGAAGATTATTGGATTGAGAAAAACGGCGTTCTGGACGTCGGGGTTAAAATTACCATTTTGCCCCTCAAGCTTTAGCCTTGCTTATGCAATTGAAGAAGGACATTTTGGTCTTTTACTTTCCCCCCAAGATTGCCAAAACTTGGAAGAGAGCATGGCCATTGGATTAAGCTTGATTGACACTTAGGACATGTGTCAATGGATTAGCTAAGGAATGGTCTGGTCCACTATTACCTAACTACCATTCAACCTTTGACCTTGAACCTTGAATATAACTCTTTTTCTCTCCCTCTCCTCTCATTTGACTGGCTATACACTCCCCCACCATCACCGAAACTCTCTTCTTCTTCTTCCTTCCTGCTGTCGCTCGCCGACCAATTCTGTACTGCCTGTTCGCTGCCGCCGACGAGCCTCTCCAGTGACCTTCGACCGGCAAGCCAACCACCCACACCTAGCTTAGCCCCTTGCCGACCTCCTCGAAGTGGAAATACGTCGATTGAGCCACCGAGGAGCTCCGGCCAACCATTCTCCTTGAAGGTGATGGAAACCGACACAATCTGAGGTAGGCAGAGTTTCTAACCCTTAAGGACCTCGAAATGTTGGATTGTTGTGACCAAATTTTGGGGAGATCTAGGGAACTCATTTTTTGGTCTGCGGTGAAAGTTTGAGCTTAATTTGATGGAGTTTTGACCCCAAATGGGTCTTGTGAGTGTTGGACAGAAACTGCCGGTTTGCAGTCTTTAAGGAGCCAGCGACTTTCAAGGTATTTCCGACGACGGCTCGGCTTCAAATCTTCGGTGAGCATCATAAAACCTTAGATAGACATGTTAGCAAGTAGGTTAGTGATTAAATGGTGGAATTTGAGTAGGTTAAGGGCTGGATATGCTCGGTTTACAGAAAACCGAACATAGGCCGGTTCGGTTCAATGAAAATCGATTCTTCGGAGGCTGTTGGCTCTTGGTTTTTGAGTCTCTAATTGGTGATTCAGACATGCTAGGATGATGTGGATTGTGTTTTGGAGGTTTGTGATTCATGGATGGGTGAATTGGGCAAGGGAAATTGACAATTGGTTTTTTCTAGGTTGCACGGTGGGTTTGTTCTTGGACCATTGAGACCGATTTGTTGAGGGCTTAAGAAAAGGATTTTTGTGTCATCAAACTTGAGGTAAGGGAATCCTAAACTTAGGATAGGAAGATTGGACTCAATTGGGTAAGTCGGACGATAATTTGAATGATTTGTGAGAGATTCCAAGATGATTGTACTTGGTGCGTCCTAAGATGGTATAAGGGATTAATGTGTGCCAATGCTTGTGCTTGAATTATCTTCCATGTCCGAGTGTCACATTGATTGTCTTGCATGCCATGAGTATATGAATTGTGCTTGAATTGCACCTGTTGTTATGTATGCGAAATGAATTGAAAATCATGGCATGAGTGTGACATGGTGAGACCGTGATGCGTATGAGATGCGGGGTGGTGGAATGAGTACCCTGAGGAGCTGAGGCGCGGGGTTGGAGTTGTGTGGCGCCCTGACGCGTACAAGATGCGAGGTTAAGAAGGCCACAGTCCTGATGCGTTGAAACGCGGGATGGAGATGTGATGTGTTGACACTGGCCTGGAGTATCATTGAAACCTGATGTGTTTACGCAGACTGAGCCTGATGCGTTCTAAACGCTGGCATGAGAATGAGGCGGGTAGGGAAAGGTGGATGTGGTGATGTGACAGGGCGAGTTGTGCATAATCATCTGAATGTGTTATGATGCCATAACTGTACGCCTGTCATCCGTGTCGTTATCTATATTTGCATGGCCTCATATGTCTATGAGTTTGAATTATTGGGGAATGTGACTGCCTGAGGGGACAATCGGCCTAACCTAGGATTAGGACTCTTTTACTGAAATGTGAATCTCACCTCATTGGGGACCCCCTTTTTACAAATCTTAGGCCTTAAAGATGTGGCCTATCCGTTTTGGAGACTCCAAGGAGATGACCATTTATTTTGATGAGTTCCCTAATGGCCAGGGAACTATTTATGTAAGGAAGTGTACTGTGGTTTGGGTAGACGAGGATAGTACTAGTTGGAAGCCTCACAAGTATAAGGCTTGGTTTCAAAAGGTCGTGGATGTGTCTATTGGGCCATTGAAGCCCAATGAGGTGCCCTAGGGAGTAATCCATGATTGGTGCCACTCCGCCCAAGACTTAGACCAGGCTAAGGGGTCAGTTGCCGGTTTGAGGAATGGACCGGAGAGGACCCCGACCCTAGAAGACATGGAGGAGGAGATTATTGTGGTCGAGGCGACTAAGGAGGATCTCGTGGAGCCATCTGCTAAGGAGACTATGGAGGACACCATCGAGATTCGTTCGGAGACCTTTTCAGAGTACGAGCCTACGGATGACGCAGAGGAGACCGATGACTCAGCAGTTAGTCTTAGGAGCTCCTAGTTTGTTAGTTTGATCTTTTAGGGGCGACCCTGACCTTGTCTTCTTTGGATGATTGAGGATGAGCCTCTTTTTGTGTACTTACCCCGTCGCCCCTTGTGTTAGCAGATTTAGTAGCTATGTATCTGTTTGAACAGTTAGATATTGTATGATAGTTTTTTGCGCTATCCAGGTCCCACTTCATATTTTGTATGAATGAGTTATTTCATTATTGCTTCCGCGTGCTTTGTATATTATACGTCTCTCGATTTAATTATGGATCTTGGGACCGCTAGAGATATTTGGTTTGCTTGCAGGGAGTCGCGTGCTCGTGCCCGGGGCGTGGGGCGTGACAAGTGTGATGCGCTAGGATCAAACAAAGCATACGCAGCTTGGCCACACAAATAAACTGTTCCTGTTACCACGCCTGACGTTTCTTCTGCTTCCCTACGGGTTACTGCATAAACTCTCTCCTGAGCTGGGGGTCGGTTCTGATCAATTTGGGGAGTGACAGTCGACGGTCCAGCCTGTGGTCGCTAGCCTTAAGGTCTAGTCACTGGAGCTTGGTTCGGGCATGTCCTCATCTGATGGCCCATCTGACCACACTTGAAGCATGCTCCAGTTCTTACCGGGCATGGTCCATTACCATGCCTTCTACCATAGAGGCGATAGCTCCAATTCATAGGGTTCGGCGGCTTCACAATATTCTTTCTTATCGAAGGGACAAAGCGCCTTTTGCCAATCACTGGTCTCTTACCAATCTGGCGATTGTCTCTAAATAAATTAAACCGCAATCCAGATGCGGCATTTCTCTCCTTTAGATCCCTCTCAATCATTTGTCCCCGTTCATAAATATCCTTATAGGTTCTCATATTCAAGGCTATCATTTGGTTACGAAGCTCAGGCCTCAATCTATCCCGAAATATCCGCGCCTTTGTCAGAGGATCCTCTACCGATTGAGGTGCATACCTTAACAATCTGGAGAACTAGCTTCGTACTGATCCATGGTTAGCTGATCTTGACACAGCTGTAAGAACTCCACTTGCTTCCTTTCCCGGGCTGTCTCGGAGAAATACTTGTCATTGAATGTCGTAGTAAAGGCATTCCAGGTTAAGGCCGTTCCTTCTGAAAAGACTCCATTCTTGGTGGCAGCCCATCAATCATTTGCGGTACCTTCCAGCTGGTACACCGCCAATAGCACTTTCTCTTTATCCGTGCATCACAAGACTCCAAAGGCCTTCTCTAGTTTCTCAATCCATCTCAATGCTAGTTCGGGGTCTCCAATCCCATCAAACTAGATCGGCTTCAGCTTCATAAATTGCTTGACCAGTTGGCCCATTTGCCTGGCCACAACAATCTCTTCTTGGGCATTCACTACCTCATTACCCTGGTCGTGATCGCCATTATTCCCATTGCCTCCATTATTGCCGTTGTTGGCATTGACGGTAGCTATTGCGACTCCTATCGCTTGGGCTATGGCAGCATCCGTATCCTGGGTTTGCCTGTTAATGAGGTCGCCAATCCTTTCGAGCGCCTTCAATACTCCGTCCATTCTCGGGTCTTTTGCTACAGGTGACCTCGAACTAGAGGCTCCGCTCCTGGGCCTTCCAGGTCTCCTAGACGGGTTACTCATCCTTGTATGCTTTCACTAAGCCTGGACCACCACGATATCACCAAGGGGTTAGTAACTCATTCATCCAACCAAGTCCAGAGCTACTAAACTATGCCTTGATAGGAACAGTCACAACATAACGACCTTCTACACAACAAATTCCAAAGACACTTCAGTAAGCAGTTCATGGCTATTTCTCAATCCCGTTTACTCCAACGATTCACCAAAACTAGCCATGCTCATTCACTTAACAAGCCAAAATCCAGAAATGACTTTCAACGCTAAACTTGGAACTTAATCCTCATAAATCACCACAATCCTGCCAAAACCAAATGCCAATCACATGCACGTCATATGCCATGCATCTCGTGCCTTATTCCAGTAAGTCTCGTAAGGTCTCGCTACCCGTCCTTGTCCCAACTTAATTCTCCTTATCACTTTAATCCTTAATCAATTTTGGATCGAGCTGACCTTGCTCTAATACCAAGCAAGGCAGGGATGTTACGCCCCGCGCTCCGAGCAAGAGCGCGCGACTCTCTACAAGCAACAACTCTCTCGAGCGTCCTAAGATTCACATACAACGAGAGATGCGTAAGATCAATAGCATGTGGAAGCGACAATCTACAAACTCCTCCGTACAATAATAAAGGGGACTAGGCTAACGAGAACTCCAGTAATATACATAACCTCCTATCCTGTTCATACAAAAGCGCTGGCAAGCTAAACTAGCTGATTAGCAGGGGTGATAGGGTCAATACAAAAGAGGATCATCACATCTCCCAAAAGAAACAGGCATCAAGGTCATCATCAAAATATCAGCCCAGAAGGACAGAGACACCTAAGTCGAGCTACTGGATTCGTTAGTCTCCTCAGCATCCTCAAATGGCTCGTACTCCGAGAGAGTCTTAGAGCAAACCTCCACGGTGTCCTTGAGTTTCTCGTCAGCTGACGACTCCACCTGATCGTCCTCGATGGCCTCGATCTCAATGACCTCGTCAGTATCCTATAGGGTCAAGGTCCTCTTAGGAATATTCCTCGAGCCAGCTACTGACCCCTCGACCTCCACCAAATCCATAGCGGAATGACACCAGCTAGGTATTACCCCGCGGGGTACCTCAGTGGGCTTCGATGGCCCCGTAGAAACATCTCCTACCTTTCTAAACCAGGCCTCGTACTTATGAGGCTTCCAACTTCTACCACCCTCGTCGACCCAAACTACGGTACATTTCCTAACATACACCGTCCCATGTCTATTCGGGAACTCATCAAAATACACCGACATCTCTTTCGGGTCGCCAAATCGAATTGACGACATTCTCACGACCTAGGATCTGAAAAATAGGGTCCCATAACGGGGTGAGATTTACATCTCAGTAAGGTAAGTCCTAACCCTAGGTTAGGCTGACCGTACACTCAGGCAAATGCAATCAAGGACAAGAGCACATGCAACCACATGAGATATTCAACGGTCATTAAACAACATGCGGATGAAGCGAGGGTCAGGCATGCAGCCATGGTACCATATCACATCACTAGAATCAAACACACATGGCCATGCCAAATCACACTTTCTACCCTTCCATTCCTCCTCATTTTCACGCTCGCGTTTAGAACGCCTCAGGCTTGGTCCGCGTAAATACGCCTAAGACCATCACATTGACAAACCCGCGTAAACGCATCGGGTTTTCAATTTCACTCCAGGCTTGTGTCGACACATCTCAAACTCCGTCCCGCATTTCAATGCATCAGGACTATGGCCATCTCAACCCCGCGTCTTGTACATCTCAAGGTCTCACAATTTCTCAGACATGCCATATATTCGTTTTAATTCATAACCATAATCAAGTGCAAACTCATGCACAAACAACACACCTATAGCATGCGAGACAATCAAATTCAACAGTCAAGTGCGACAATTAATTCATGACACAGGCATAGTCAAGCATGCAAGCCGTCTACATCTCTCAAGGATGCATAAAGATAATCTCTCCATAAACTTCTAGGAATTAATCCAATTCACACTCAATTCACCCAGTTGAGTCCAATCCTCCTAGCTAAGGTTTAGAAACTCCTTACCTTGTGCTAAAACCAATAAAATTCTCCTTCCAAGCACTTCAATGGTTCGGTCCAATTAGCCCAGAACAAGTCAATTGCGCAACCTAAGGAAATTCATCCAATTCGTCAATTTTCCTTGCTCAATTCATCAATCCAGGACATAAACCCCATTGACATATTCATCAACATCCTAACATGTCTCAATGATGAAATTTGAGCTCATTTGAATCCCAAACAACTCCCATGATCTCGGCATGAACAGAACCGAACAGGGCACTTTTCGGTTCTGTTTAGTTCCTAATTAATCAGCCCATAAACTAACTTAAATCCTTAATTTATCCACTAATCTACTTGGTAATATGTAGTTCTAAGGATTGGGAAGCCTCACCGAAAATTTGAAGCCAAGGCGAAGCCAGGAAGTCCTTGAACGGCGCGCCGGTTCCTCTGAGTCTTCAACCGGTTAGTTTTTATCCTTCAAACACAAGACCTATTTGGGGTCAAAACTCCATCACATTCATCCAAAATTTTTACCACAATTTAGTCTACATGCCTTCTAGATGTCCACAAAAATTTGGCCGAAAGAATCAAAGGTTTCGAGGTCCTATGGAGTCTAAACAGTGACTTACCTCCAGCTGTGACGGTTTTCATCGACTTCCGGGAGAATGGCCGGCCGGGACTTCTCAGTGGGTCAAATGACTTGTTTCCACTTGAAGGATGTCGGTAAGAGGATGAGGAAGGGGCTGGTGGTCGGCTCGGGTCCAGGCGGTGGCCGGAGGTGGCGGTCGAGGCGGCGAACGGGTTGGCTGCGGCTGGTCAGCTGGAGTTCTCGGTGAGGAACAGAAGAAGAAGAAGATGATGATGATCGGCAGAATGGAGGGGGTGTTCGGCCAAAGAGAGAGAGGGTGAGGTATATACTCAAATGGCATGGTCAACTTGTTTGAATGGTAAGTTAAAAGTGTCCCCATCCACATCAATGCTTAATCCTTTGACACTTGTGCAAGGGTCAATCAATGCTTCATCCAATGGCTCTCAATCTCTCCAATTTTCGATAGTTATGGAGGGGATATCAATGACCAAAATACCCTTGTTCAATTATTAAGGCAAGGCCAAAGCTTGAGGGGAAAAATGGTAATTTTTCCCTCGACGTCTGGAACGTCATTTTTTCTAATTCCAACTTTCTTCGATGAGGCGACAGCCAATCCAATTATAATGTTAGAATTCTTGACTCTCCATTTTCAAATTTCGAGACTCATTTCTGAATCATTTCTCTATCAGACGTGGTTCCAGCCTATCTCGAACTGGCGGGCGGCTTTTACAGACGTTACGCATATTGACCTTGTGATTCATATCACAGTTAGGGCTCGTCAATTCATGGCGACTTTGGTTGTCATGTAATTGTGAGGGTCTATCACTAGTTTCGACAGTCTCGATCGTCACTGTTCGATTTAGGAAAATTTTGCAAATTATACATTAGTTAAGCGGCATCACCCGCGCTCCAATCGTATAACGCTGGCAATGCATGCCTTAATCATTCTTAGATTGGCCTTTTTATGGCTCTAAACGTCCTCTCGACAATCCTTATGGTTAAAGTGTCATTTCCTATTCGAGTTTCCTAGGTCTACATACCTTGTCTCGCGTTAGCCTTTCCCTTTTGGTCAGTCAACTCGAGATTGATCAGATCCGAGCAAGATACGTCTAAAATACATCGTTAGATATATTCTCATTAATGAGTCTCAAAGTGACAGGAAAAATCAAAATGTCACAACTCTTCCCCTTTTACAAAAATTTCGTTCTCGAAATTTACATTAAACATAGTTACTCAAACAAATGGAAGTATTGACGCCTCATCATTTCCTCGCTTTCCCACGTAGCGCCTTGGTTCCATGGTGCTCCCAAACAACTTTGACCAATAAAATCGTTTTATTCCTTAGAATTTGCTCCTTTCGGTCTTCGATCCTAACTAGCTTCTCCACGTAGGATACTCTGTCATCCACTTCTATAACCTCGTAGTCCAATACATGCGTCGGGTCCGGTTCGTGCTTCTGTAGCATGGACACATGGAAGATGTTGTGCACTTGGGATAGATTAAGCGATAAGGCCAGTCTGTAAGCTAAGGTCCCATTCCACTCTAGAATCTCAAATGGACCTACGTACCTTGGGCTCAGTTTTCCTTTCTTTTCAAATCGGGATAATCCTCTCATCGGCGACACCTTAAGGAAAACATGATCTTCTACTTGAAACTCCAAAGGCTTACGTCGTTTGTCCGCATAACTTTTCTGACGACTCTATGCCGTCTTCAGTCTATCTCGAATTATCTTTATCGCTTCCACCGATTGCTCTACCAACTCTGGGCCAGTGATACTTCTTTCTCCAACCTCGTCCCAGCAAATCGAGGTTCTGCAAGCTCTTCCGTAAAGCGCTTCAAACGGTGTCATTCGAATGCTCTGTTGATAACTATTATTATATGCGAACTCTACCAAATGCAGCTGATCCTCCCATCCACCTTTGAAGTCTATCACATACACTCGTAACATATCCTCACGAATCTGAATCGTCCTCTCCGATTGGCCTTCCGTTTGTGGATGGTATGCCGTACTAAATTGCAGTTGAGTTCTCATGGTATCCTGAAGACTCTTCCAGGAGTTCGCTGTGAACTTGGGGTCTCTGTCTAATGTGATCGTCACGGGTACTCCATGTAGTCTCACTATTTGCTTCATGTACAATTCGGCATATCTGTCCATTACGAAATCCTTTCGCACAGGGATGAAGTGTGCAGGCTTGGTCAATCGGTCCACGACTATCCAAATAGAATCATGGCCTCTCTAGCTCTTTAATCAGAAGGTCGTTGTCCTTTGGTCCACTAGATTTGAGCCCATTCAGAGAATATTTGTCAATTTTTCGGCGAATTTCGGATAATCGAAACGAAACTTTTCGGCCCAAAAAATTCGATATAATGGTTAGAAACAAACTCAAGTCATCAACCAAGACATATAACATGAAATCCATGGCCTAAGTCCACAAATTTTTATTTTTTATTTTTAAATTAGAGGTGAATTACGGAATTTCGAAATTTGAGCTTGATTTCCAAAAATTGACTAGAAAACTCTATTCACCCACTACAATTTTCGAACAAATTAAAAGTTTCAGTCCCTAGTGGAGTCGCCAAGCTGTCGCGACCTAAAAAAAATATAATTAGGCTAATGGATTATTAGGTCAATTAAACTAACTAACCTAATATGGTCTCTCCTATGCCCTGCCAAATCACAACTTAAATTTCACTGAAATGATTTATAAACTAAGTCGCCACTAATCATTATTGATAGGTTGATTAGAAGCCTAAGTAAAAACGGCAGGAGAACCATTTTACTTCATGAACCAGAGATTGTGGATTTTGGGACTTAATTACACTAGTTAATCAAAACTAATGCCATTGGCACCAATTTCATGCAAAGGTCTTTTCATTGGTTTATGTGACTTGATTTTTTTAAAATTTTTATCTTTTATTAAAATATGATGCTAATGCAACCTAACTATATGACATGTGACGTGCAATGACATAAAAGATGACATGGCATTTATGCATGTATGACGTGTAAGAAGGACATGGCAATATGACGTAGCAAATGACATGCAATTGTGTAATATGCAGTGCCGGTGGTATATTTTTGTATCTATATATTTTTTTTATGGATTTTCGATTTTTTTTAAAGAAACTATCCTATTCTCGGCAACCAATTTTCTGGATATGGTAAAAATCAATCAATCGAGATAGCAGTTCGCCAACTAACATTCATAACCAAATTGCGACCGTCATCTATTCTTTTCCAAATTTTCCCGAAAAATTTCTCTTCTTTAATTAAAGATTGACTTTTCGAAGATAGCAAATCAGACATAAACGGTGATAGGTCAAATTAGCTATATCCGAGATTTTCTTGACAAAATTTAGGTTATGATAATTTTGCTCAAATGAAAAAAAAAACGTTATCTCGAAAATTCGGAAAGATTTCGTGCCTCGCTTAATGTCGGCACCACAACTAAATAATGCTTGAACGATACATAACATGGTATCCTTGATGAAAACAACATGCGAATCATGCGAGGACAGTGAGCAAACCATAGAAAAACAACATTAAATCATCCAAAATGAACAATGCTCGGATTAACCCATAGTGTGTTCGGCATTACCTTAGTCCGCGAGATAAAAACGAGGTTGATTTGGGACAAAAAAACTCGCCAGCCAGCAGCTTCGAAGGGATTAAGTAGAAGGCCAAGGATGGCGGCGGTGCACGACTAGGTTGAAGTTACGCCAAATTTTGAACACCACACAAACTACTTGGATGAAAAGATTCAAATCTTTGGCCCAAGAAAGTTCTTCTTCCGAACCGATTCGTAAAATACCGCTCCAATTAATCTATCACAACAAGCAGCACGGTTAAACCTCAAAATAATGGTGAAACAAAAGCTGGATGACTTCGGGCTAGAGCTGGTTAATAGCCTATGGAGCTGATTGGAGAAGGTTGTTGTCTCGACTCGAACGGCGGTCTGCAAGGCAAGTCTGGTGATCACAGATTGAAGTGGATAAGCTGCTTGTATGGTGACCAAGCACGGCGAAGGGAGGTAGCGTTCTTCGAGTGAGTAGGGACGACGACGTGAAGATGGCGGAGTGGAGCAGTGATGGCGCATCATCGGATGGTGCAGTGACTTTGGATGGCGAGAGAGATCTAGAGGCATGAGAGAGAGAGTATGAGAGCATCCAGAAATTATGTCGTGTCTCCGTGGGAACCCCCTTGAATCCTAGGCATAAAGGAATATATATAGAGAAAACTAGGGTAAAACGTAAGATTCGATCTCGGCCATCGGGTAAAGAAACTTCTGATAGGATAATAGCTGTAGGATTTAAAAATATGAATACCAAAGGCTTCAACCTCAAAAAATTCTGCCACTAAGGGGAGCACAATGGTTTGGCCGAAAATTACCAATTGATGGGCTTATCTACGCGAATTTATAGTCTAATCGGATTTTAATTAATTAAATGGGTGATTAATTTAAAAACCCTATATTTAAATGAGCCAAAATGGGCATCGTTGATTTTGGATTGAGCCCAACTTCATAAAAATTCAAAAATTTCCCCCCTTTGCCGAAAACTCACAATTTGAAATTGAATCATACTCGATCGACTCACCTTCGACCCTAGTGCAAATGATTGACTGACAGAAAATAAAATATGTAATGCATGAATGCTAAAAATAAATATGAAAAATGATATGATTATTTTGTATAGAAACTAAAATTAGTTCCTAATTTTTTATGCAAAATAAATGATTAAAATTTAGGTGTCAACACTGAGATTCAAGTTGTGCATCTAGCACACTCATCTGAAAATCCCGATTCCCGAAAATAAAGTAAAAGGTGGAATCCCAACAAAAGATGCAAAAAAAAAGAGAGAGAGACAAATTTAATCCTGGGCATCAAGGAAAAGCAAAGTGCCTAGTAAAAACAAGGCCAATGCCCATCCAAGTACTTGTACACTTATTAATCATGTGTTTGGTCTTTTAAATGCCAAAAGAGGACATGATATCTTTGTATATGTCACTAGTGAAATCTGGTTGTAAAAGAAAATCTCATGAGAGCTAGACTGCAAAAGATACTCCCAAGTTATGTCACATCCAAATGACGAAAATATAGACAAGATGTTGACGCCGTCTTAACATGAAAGAGGTGTTCTCTAAAGACAAATGTGCGCTTCGAAGATTGATGATGTTCTCTGAAGATCAGTAATACTCTCCGAAGATAAAAAGTGTTCTCAAAAGACTGACGATGCTCTCTAAAGACTATCAATGTACTTCGAAGACTGAAGACGTTCTTTGAACTAGAAGGGATAAGACCGGCGGCAAACCTGCAATGATCACCAACGTTAAACCGTTCGCGTATTTTGGGCAAAAGACGAGTCTTTTTCGGTCCCCAATCCTACGTGCTGTACAACCTTGAGAAGTCTTTTCTAATTAAAACATTTGGATTAACGTGAAGTTTAATGTCTAAGCTTAGCTCGAAGAAGATCGAGCAAGATTATTTCTTTCTTATTTTGCAAGGTTCTTGACTTGTAAACTCAGAGCAAATGATCAAGTCATTTTGTTCTATAACCTCGACTCATTTGTGAGTCCCCCCTAGAAATTGTGTCCAAGCCCAACATTACGATCCTTCGTAAGACCTCTTGATCAATCAAAATGTATGCGCTGAGAATAATCCCAAGTCCTAGGTACAGGTTTGATAGGAAATTTGAGAGTGCATTCTCGATAAAAGACTATTATCTCAGAACGGTGAGAAGTCCTCTTTGATGAGAATACTCCAACGGACATTTTAACCAAACTCTTTTGGTAATTTCAAATTGTTTGATTCGAACTTTTCCCACAATGAATTTTTTATCACTTCTTTATTTTGTATGGTGTTTTGGATAACCTCCAACATCATAATGCATTTATTGAAATTTTTCCATGACTTCGATATGAGTCATAAAGTGATGTCAATTTGACACTAGTTATCACTTAAAAACCATTGATGTTCTTTTGGTGATAAAATTTTCAGATTAGAACTGCTACAGGATTCTTGGTGATCCCGGATCCTAGAATGGCTTCTATCTCCCTTGGTAAGAAATAATTTACATGTTTGAACTTCTGCAAGACTCATGGTACATCTTTCTCTGAGAGGAAGAATTTGTATGCCTAAACTTCTGCCGGATTCCAGCTAACCCCAATTCTCAGAAATCTATGTTTCTTGGCTTAAACTTCTACAAGACTCATGGTAGATCTCAGAAGGATGCCTTTCTATGTAAAGAAGAATTTGTATGCCTAAGCTTCTGTCGGATTCCTGGTAGTCCCAAATCCCAGAATGCTATCTTTTTTTTTTGTTTAAATTTCTGCAAGACTCATGGTAAACCTAGGTCCCAAAATGACACCTTTCTCTAAGAAGAAAAGTTTATATAACTAAGCTTCTGATGGATTCATGATAACCCCAAATCTCATAATGTTATCTTTCTTGGTTAAACTTCTACATAACTCATGGTAATCACCGATCCTAGAAGGATGCCTTGCTCTGTGAAGAAGAGCTTTTAAGCTTATTTTTCTGTAGGATCCCTGATAATTTCATATCTCATAAAAATACCTTTTATTGAAAAGTTTGTAGGTTTGAGCTTTCTGCAGGATACTTGGAGTCCTCAAATCCTAGAATGACGCCTTGGATATTAAGAAAAGCTTTCAAGCTTATTTTTCTACTGGATCCCTGGCAACCCCATATCCCAGAAAAATGTCTTTTAATGAAAAATTTGTAGGTTTGAGCTTTCCGCAGGACACTTAGAGCCCCCAGATCCCAAAATGGAAGCTCACATGTCGAGAAGATAATTTTCTGTGAGATTTTAGGTAACCTCTAAATCCCAGAAGAATCCCAATAACAAAATTTTTTGCAGGTTTGAACCATCTGTGGGATATCTGGAGTTCCCAGATCCCATAATGTCACCTCTCATGTCGAAAGGACAATTCTTGGATTCAACTCTCTGTGAGATTTCAAGTAATCCTTAAATCTCAGAAAAATCTCGATAACAAAAATTTTGCAAGTTTGAGCTTTTTGCAAGATATCTAGAATCCCTAGATCCCAAAATGACACCTCACATCTCAAGAAGACAGCCTTCAGATCTGGCTTTCTGTAGGATTCTAGGTAACCCCTAAATCCCAGAGCAATCTCTTTGGTAAACCTAAAAATTAGGTATGCTCCTTTCTATGGACCCATGGCAAGTCTTTGTAAATAAGACGAACCATTTCCTTAGGTGAAGCCTTCCAATAGGCGAGCCTTTTTTCCGAACTGATCTACTGACGGATCGAATTCATGGCAAGTCTTCATCAGACAAGATGAACCATCCCCTTAGGTAAACCTTCCAGTAGGTGAGCCTTTTTCCCGAACTGATCCACTGACGGATCAAATTCATGGCAAGTCTTCATCAGGCAAGACGAACCATCCCCTTATGTAAGCCTTCTAGTAGGTGAGCCTTTTTCCCGAGCTGATCCACTGACACATCGAATTCATGGTAAGTCTTCATCAAGCAAGAAGAACCATTCCCTTAGGTAAGCCTTCCAGTAGGTGAGCCTTTTTCCCGGACTGATCCACTGATAAATCGAATTCATGGCAAGTCTTCAAAGGTAAGACAAACCATTCCCTTAGGCAAGCCTTCCAGTAGGTAAGCCTTTTTCTCGGACTGATCCACTCACGGATCGAATTCATGGTGAGTCTTCAAAGGTAAGATGAACCATTCTCTCGGGTAACCTTTATTGTTAGACGGACCTTTCTCCGGACCGATCCACTTACGGATCGAATTTGTGGCAATTCTTCTTCAGGTAAGACAAACCATAGGTAAACCTTATTCTTGATAAGTCTTCATTAGGCAAGACAAACCATTCCCCTAGGTGGAACCTCTTAGTAGGTCAACCTTATTCATGGTAAGTCTTCATCAAGCAAGACGACCCTTTTTCTTGAGAGAAACCTTTTAAAAGGTAAGCCTTTCTGACGAATTCTCATAGGTAGAACAAGTCATTTCCTTATTCAGCCTCACAAAAGGTGAACCTTAGACAAACTCCAAAGAACGAGTCTGTCATCCTTAGGTTCCTGATAGATAGGAAGCCTATTCATAGTCTGATCTGCCATATGGATCAACAGGTGCATCATCCTTAGGTTCCTGACAAATAGAAAGCCTATTTGTGGTCCGACCTACCATACGGATCAAATTCTCAACAAACCTCAAAGAACGGGTGCGCCATTCTTAGCTTCCTAACAAATAGGAAGCGTATTCATAGTCTGACCCACCATACGGATCAAATCCTCGACAAACCCCAAAGAACAAGTGCGTCATCCTTAGGTTCTTGATAGATAGGAAGCCTATTCATGGTCTGATCCACCATTCAGATCAAACCCTCAAAAAATCCCAAAGAATGGGTGTGTCATCCTTAGGTTCTTGTTAGGTAGGGATCACATTCTGGTTTACCCTACCATATGGTTAGGGCTTAGTCTTCCTAAGATACTCTGCTGATGAGTCCCTAGGTATCCACTTGAACCCATTAATTACTGCGAATGCCATACAAGTTTCAAGCAGGTGAGTGGCGAGTAAGTATTTTTACTCTTTCTCTCTCATATTATTTAGAACAGAATGAACAGAGCGTTCACCGATAGGTCAAACGTCAAGATTCACTTTTCTTTTCTCCAGTCGAGTCGATCTAGACTCAAGTGTCACCTTTATTTGAGTAAAACCTATCACGAGATTCCTCTCAAAGAGGAGCAACTATTGACACCTGATTTTTTATAAGTGTTTTTCCTTTATTTTTGAAAAATTCATAAAAATCTATAAAAAGTTAAAAAAAAAATTACAAAATCAACTTTAGTGATCTTGGCCAAGCCTAGGAAACCATTTTTGAATAAAAATAATTTTAAAATTTTTCGTGTTTTTTAGTTTTTTCAAAAAATAGGAAAATGCATGGAAAATCAAGAAAACTAGCTCTTGAGGTCATAATAATATAGACAAATAGTCAATAATCTTATTTTAATTCCCTTTTGTTTTTTACCTCATAAAAAGTCAAAATTCAAATTCAATTTCGTGTGTTACCTTATAACACATAGAGTTGAACTTGATTAAAAAATATCGTTTGAGTCTTTTAATTTGCAATCTTTGCTTTATTTAGAGTTTTGACATTCAATTTGATTGCCTTGATTTTCAATTTGGTTCAAATGTGTGCTGATTTGCTCAATTTTGGCTTTAAGGACCTAATTGCATAAAACTCTATTCATTTTAGTCCCTAAGGTGCCAAATTCGAAATTAAGTTTTTCTGAGAGGCATCCATAGAACCCCAAGATCCCTATCCTATGGTCTTTGACCTTATGAATCAAATGGTGGGCTCAATTAGGGCCAATTCCTCTATTAAGAACTTCAATTTGGCAAAAATCAATTTTGGATCCTCCTCTACATTTGGAGTTTTTGATCAATTCCAAGCTTATTTCTCATTAACAATACATTTTCAAATGAAATTCGTGCTGGAGAATCTAATTTTAAGATAAATTTCATGATTCTTGGACAATTAGATACCTAATTTGAAGAAGAAATTCCAAA
Organism: Rhodomyrtus tomentosa; assembly: GCA_028455895.1. Taxonomy (NCBI): domain Eukaryota; kingdom Viridiplantae; phylum Streptophyta; class Magnoliopsida; order Myrtales; family Myrtaceae; genus Rhodomyrtus; species Rhodomyrtus tomentosa. The sequence continues at coordinate 35,765,552 of JAPCWY010000003.1, read as the reverse complement.
CCGGGTCGATTGGGTCGGGTTGACCGACCCTGTCAACCCGTTGACCAAAATTGGTCATAAGCAGAATACTCTCTGCTTGTTCTTCTTCTTCTCATGGAAAAAGAATTCTGAGGAGGGGAGGTCAAAATTAGACTTGAAATTGACACACCCATGCGTACAAAGTAGCCTCGATAAGTTCGCTGGATCCAACTCAACGCCGGCGGGCCAAAACGCACGTGTCTCCGGCACGTGAAGGGAGCTCAACGAGTTCGTTCCCAGGGTCGTTCAAGTATAACAAAAGAAGATTGAGATCTGTTGCGGGGAAGGGGAGTTAGTTTAGAGGTTCCACTTCTAGAGAGTGATGCACAGAGAGAGAGAGAGGGAGAGAGAGAGAGAGAGAGAGAGAGAGAGAGAGAGAGAGGGTGATCGTTAGCCATTGAAGGAGCTCGGGGCCGAGAACTTCAAAGGTTCGGCTAGTGCATTCCAAGCTCCGCCAAGCCACGCCGTCACCATCTACGACTTCATCTCGATCCTACGAACGCAACGAACTAGCTTGTTTGTCAGTTTGTCGCAGTAAAAGGTAAGGCTCATCATCAAGCTCTCATTTGGCCCCACATGACAGATTAGGCTAGCGTTAGTCATTTTGAGTATTATGACTTGCAATCTACTCTATACGTCCTACTGATTCATTTCTCTTTGATCTTATGCATTTTGGTTGCCTAAACCGTCAAGCCGGCCTCCAACTTTCTTCAATCGGTCACGAGCTCCATGGCTCTTTTTGGACCAAACCGAAGCTCATCGATGGCCATGTAAGTCTTCTCAATCCTCTATGATGCTTCCTGATCGATTTGTTTAACTAAGTAACTTTAGAAACGACTAGGGCGAATAGTCGTCAGATCTTAGCTCCAGTTGGAGATAGCATGTGGATGAGATGTGATTCTGCTATGCCGAGTTTTCAGTATGTTATAGAGGAGAATCATATGAGTTAAATGGCATTGGTCTCGTGCGATTTGATAGTTTGTAGACTGAGATACGGCCCTCCGACGAGGCGCCGGTGAGAGGATACCGGCGCTGATCGTCTTCCCCGGCAAAAACATTGACTGGCCAACTATGGCGTGGGGCTGACATGGTAGCCACGTCAGTCATTTGGTAATAATCGAAAAAACAAAATTGATCCGATGGTGGGATGGGAGCCATGTGTCGTGATCTCTTCATTTTCGGGTATAAAAAATTGTAAACAATCTGATGGTCATGGTTCAATCGAGCTCTTCAATATGGGCCGTTGGTTCCTTGTATAGATTGGGCCATCCACGCATCGACACGTGGCACAATCTGGACTGTTGGTTCGAATTAGGAGGGAATTCGAAATTTGAGCGGATGAAGCTGAAGTGGTGTCGTTTCAATGCGGGTTCGGACTTGTATGAGTCGGGCCGGCCACCCGTAGATCGTGGGCTGGGTCACCAGACCCAGTTAGGATAAAAATATTTTTTGAATAAAAAATTCAGGAAATTGATTTTAAAAATCCAAAAAAATAGAAAATTCTAGAAAATCTTTAAAGAAATGGTAGAAAATCCTAGAAAATCCAAAATATTTGGAGAAAACTGTAGAAAATTCCTAAACACTCCCGAAATCCCCAAAAATTGAGGAATGACCACATGCAGCTGGTCCATCTTATTTTTAAGATTTCTTATCCGTTCTTCTTGAAATTGACGATTTTACCCTTTACGGGTAAATCGACTCCGCTTTGCATATGAGATAGGTCAAAATGCCTAGATTAGGATTAGCGTCAATTAGGTGGATAATCCTTCTATTTGGATTTTCGAATCTCATCTTTTTCAAAATGATGAATTTACCCCTCAAAGGGGAAATTGTCTTTCATATTCTATTGAGTTGTGAAAATTGCTCAAATTTAGGATTTGGGGTCTAGTGGTTGATCGATCCTTCTATTTGAGATTTTTACTTCTCGTCATCTTCTGAAATGACGATTTTACCCCTCAAAGGGTAAATCATTTTCAAAATTCCAGAAAATTTTGAAAATTACCGAAAAATGGGAAATTGACTAATGGGATGATTAATCCTATTTCCAATCCCTATCGACCCTAGATTTCTTCTGAAATGACAACTTTTCCCTTTTCGGGCAAATTGTCCCAAATTTCTTCAAAATTTCGATTTTGCCCCTCGTAAGCAAATCTTGTCTAAATCATTCATGAGCTGTAATTGACACTTCTCTAGGCCAATAGGGCCTTATTAGGGATGTCACGTTGTATTCATGTGACTTATCCCCATGTCTTGGATCCTTGATTTGCGCACCTTCTTTTACTAATTGTGAGTGCTAGGGTAGTCACTCTCATCTGCATGAATTCCTAGATTTAGGGTTCGTACCCCACTCATCCGTATGAAATCTTAGGGTTAGATAATTCAATCAACTTAGGTACCGAAAGGGCGTCAACTCTGATAGTTTGCATAATTAAGTCCCCAATCTCATTTTTTTGGTTCTCGTAGAATTGAATAGAAGCTCCCAGCTATTCGATAGGGTTTTCAGTTGTACCCTTCACAAAATGATTGGGGCGACTCCTTGGCATGTACACATATCACATATCACTAGACCACATTGAAGGTCGACCACGTATACCTTCGTTACGACTTGGGTAACGGGCCTTGGGAGAGGCTCTCGTCTGACCAGATAGGACAGCCCATTAACTGTCGATATTGATCGTTTAAAAAAAATCAAGGGTCACGACAATGGTGACAGCGAGATGGTGAGGTGGTCTAGGTGGCAGTCAGTAGTGGTGGCGCACAAGATAGAAGGAAGGTGGAAGGAATAGTGTTCGGCCATGTAGGTCTTCCTCGCATGAACAGTGAGAGGGAGAAGAGAATAGACGAGAGATAACGTGAGACAGAGAGAGTGGGGGGAGAGAAAGAGTGGATGTAGGGTGATTGGTTGGTGGGGAAGTGATGTGGAAAAGGCGGGACTCGACATGGCATGGGAAAAGATGAAGGGTGCCCACAAGATTTGAATTTTCTTGTCTTGTAGTGCATAATTGGAGAGGCAAAATGGTCATTTTGCATTTTAGGACTGAACAAAATCTAGTGCATTGGACGAAGGGTAATATTGGTCTTTTCACAAGCTAGGCTCGGCTAGGATTAGGCTCAGGTGCGAGGATTTCGATCATAATTCGCGGTGACTAAGAATTTCGAAGTCTAATTCAAACCGATTGACATTTCGGGAATCATCCAAAATTCGTCCATAATTCCTTACGATCCAAAATACTCCATAGACTGAAATTCAATATGAATCTATTTTATTGAATTCATGCACTTTACAAAAGTCGAATTTTCATGATGTCACATTAAGTTTTTGTCTAGTCCACAATTCAAAAGAAGAGACGCAGATTTAGTAGAAACACGATTCAGCGTGTAAAACACCTTTTTCAAAGCCTCGCCCTATAAAATAACCAAGCAAATTTGATCTGTTGATCATATTCTTCACTATATCCATAAGAGTATGATTACGCCTTTTAGCTACACCATTTTGTTCAAGACTACCAGACATAGTAAACTAAACTACGATCTCAGAATCCTCTAAGTACTTGGCGAATGGCTCTTTAAACTGTCCAATATCGTCATGACAACCCTAGTACTCACCACCGCGGTCAGATCTGACAATTTTTATGACTTTTTCCAACTGTTTCTCGACTTCAATTTGAAAAATCTTGAACTTGTCAAGAGATTCAAACTTTTTCTTAATCAAGTGCACATAACCATATCTGAAATAATCATCTATAAATATGATGAAATAAAAATTTATATAAAATGTTGTTGTATATGGTCCACTTTTATCTGTATAGATGATCTCTAACGAATAAGAACTATGGACTGCAGTTTTCTTTTTTATTTTGGTCATATTTACTATGTAGCAGACTACACATGTGTCTACGTCACTTTCAAGAGTTGGTAGAATGTCTGCCTTTATCAGTCTTTTTGCTCTTTCTTTATAGATGTGACCAAGACGTTTGTGCGATATTATATATGACTGTTACTTAGGTAGAGTTATTTTGGAAATAACCTTTTCAGCTGTATAAGCAACTTTTATATCGTTAGAAGATAAATATAATATGTACAATCCATTGGACATAGTACAATACACAATTTTATTTGAATTAAAAGTAATAGAAATTGCATTGTTTGAAACCTCAAAAGAGTAATCCTACATGTCCAAACTTGATACGAAAATTAAATTCTATCTAAAAGAAAGTACAAAAAATGTATTCCATAACATCAAATTGAAACTAGAATCTAGAATTAAAATAACATCTCCCTCGAACTAGACATCAGCTTTATTGTTGTTTCCTACAATGAGTTTTGATTCTTCCTTATTTGGCTTCCTCCGGTTTATGAATCCCTGTCTGATATACGTAACACGATTAATTGCACCGCTATCTAGCCACCATGAATAATATGAGGCTTTTGATAGGTTAGAATCACAAAACAATGCCAAAGAATCATTACCTTTAGGCTCATGTTTAGATAACCAATTTTTATATTTAGTACAATCTTTCTTTACGTATCCTCCCTTCTTACAAAAGAAACAGAGGCCATCCTTACTAGAATTACCATCCTTTTTTCTGTGCTCGTTACATTTCTTAATATCAGAACAGGAAGCAACATACATAGCAACATATGATTTACCTTTCTTCAGCTTAGTCTCCTCTGACGCCACCCTTGCAATCAAGTCATTGATTGTCCATGCCTAATCAACGGTATAATATTGTGTTTGGATAATACCAAACTCAGGTGGAAGAGAATTGAGTGCAAGATGCACAATACAAGCATCAAGAATTGGAACATTAAGCACCTTGAGCATTAATTACAGATTTACCATCCTTAGGACATAGTCCCCACACCAGCAGAACTGTCGCACCCCGAACTCGGCGAGCACGCGAACATCCCTGTCCACGCCGTTCATTCAAGAATGAAAGCTCCAGGATCCAACAGCCAATTTCCATCGCGCTGTAAGAAACATACTCGCGGAAGTGATGCCAACTCCAATCATACACATACAACAACACACGATGACTTAGGACACAAGGGTACGTCAAAATCTCCTTAATTCATTCTCGAGGATTCAATTCTATAATCTACCAATCATAAGTACATTTCCAACTTCAAAGAAAGTCGAATCCAACCTAGATACAATTGGTCATCTATCTCTTTAAATACCGATCCTTGGTAAGTTCGTGCCTCCTTCGCCTGGCACCTGAAAAATTAAACCCCCACTAGGGTGAGATATAAATCTCAGTAAGGTGGGTCCTAACCCTAGGTTAGGCCGACCGTCCATTCAGGCAGTCATCTATCTCAAAATCCAACCTTATAACATGCTAGTGTATCCAGCACAAACCATGAAACAACAACATGCAGCAGACAGGCAAACCATAATGACCTCACGTCCCACTCAGACATTCTTGTCCACTCAGCCAACCACTTCACCACATCCACTAATCTTCGCTTGCCTCAATCTCTAGCCCGCGATTAGATCGTACAATGCTCGGTCTGCGTAAACGCATCAGACCGTCATCGACAACCCGCATAAACGCATCAGGTTCCGATGAATCTCCAGGCAAAGCTCATTAACTCACACTCCGTCCCGCGATTAGATCGCATCAGGACCATGGCTGTCTCAAACCCGCGATCACATTGCATCAGGGCGCCACATCACATCACTTCACCCCGCGAACTTGTCGCATCAGGGATTACTACTCATGCCCCGTGTGTCTTACGCCTCAGGGTCTCTCCGTCCTACAAATAAATCGCATCAGGACCGTGGCTATCTCAACCTCGCGATCTCGTCGCATCAGGGCGCCACACAGCCATAACTTTACCCCGCGATCCTGTCGCATCGGGGTATTCTCATACCTCCGTCCCGCGAATGGTAGCATTAGGACCGTGGCTATCTCAACCCCGCGATCACATCGCATCAGGGCACCACATCTTATCAACCTCGCCCCACGAACTCATCGCATCACGGTATATATATCCTGTCTCGCGTCTCATACACTGCAGGGCCTCTTCGTCCTGCGATTATATCGCATCAAGATCGTGGCTATATTAACCCCGCAATCACATCGCATCAGGGCATCACGCCACCTCAACTTCACCCCGCGAACTCGTCGCATCAGGGTATATATATATCTCTTGCCCCACATCTCATATGCTTTAGGGCTTTGCCATGTCACTGCCCTACGTCACATACGCTTCAAGGCCTCGCCATGCCACACTTGGGCCATGATTTTTCAAATAGCTCTCCATACAAGACGATAGTGCAATTCAAGCACAACTCCAGATCCATGGCATACAAGCCAGTCAATTGTAATCCGGACATGGCAAACAACTCAAGCATATCCAATATCACACAAGGTCATCCTATAACATCTTAGGACTTAACAAGACTATCTCCTTAGACTAGTCACCTTAATTCAATCAACTCAATTCACGACTCACCCAATTGAGTCCAATCTTCCTAGCATAGGGTTAGAAATTCCCTTACCTTGATTTCAACATCACAATTTACTTCTCTTGAGCTTTCAAAATTTCGGCCCTCAATGGCCAATACCAAACTCAATGCGCAACCTAATAAAATCCAACCAATTACGTCAATTTCTAATCCAATTCAACCATCCAATTCAACCATCCATGAACCCCAAGTCTCCATAGCATTATCCTCATTATTTTAACACATCTTAATCATCAATTTGAGACTTATAATCCAACATTCACAGCCTCCATAGAACCAGTCTTGCATAGAACCGAACCGGTTCATTTCGGTTCTGTGCAAACCGCACACTTCCAGCCCTTAATCCACTCCTAAATCCTTCATTTAATCATCAATCTATCTCTTAACATGTCTATCTAAGGTTTTAGGAGGCTCACCGAAAATTTGAGGCCGATTGGTCATCGAAAACCCTTTGAAATCGTCGGATCCTTCCTTGGTCAGTACCGGCAATTTTCTGCTCCAATTTCACAAGGCTGGTTCGTGGTCAAAACTTAATCAAATCAAGTCCCAATTTTTACCACAGAACGAAATACATGTCTACTAAGTCTCCACAAAATTTGAGCTCGAAACTCCAATATTTCGACCATCAAACAGGTCAGAAACCTGACCTACCGCAAATTGAGTCATTTTCCGTCGACTCTCGGGAGAATCCTTGCTTCGGACTCCTCGGTACTCCAAATTACCCGATTCCACTTTGAGGAGGTCGGCAAGACATAGATCTTTGTTGGTGTGGCTAGCCAGCATCCAGAAAATGGCTGAAAATGGCCGTCGGACTGACCAAATAGAAGGGCCAGAAACTGTCGCTGGTGCAGAAACAGGGCGGAAGATGAAGATGAAGATTTCGGTGGTTCTCTTGGTGGTCTGGCCGAAATGCTGAGAGAAAGAGAGAGGGAGAGGGAGATTGTGATATCCAATGCTTGGTCAAAAGGGCTTGAATGGTAGTTGGCAAAAAGTTGGACAAGACCTCTCCATGGTTGATCTTGTGACACTTGTCTTTGCCTTTTTTAAAGAAGATCCAATGGCCCTCATTCCTTCTCACTTTCGGCACCCATAGGGGAGGGTTTAATGTCCAAAATGCCCTTCTTTAATTGCTTGAGCAAAGTCCTAAGCTTGAGGGGTAAAACGGTCATTTTACCCCCGACGTTCAGAACATCTTTTTTCTCGTTCCGAAAATCTTCTATAGGGCGACGGCCAATCCGAATAACGTTGGAATTCTTGATTTTCCATTCTCAATCTTTCAAGGCTCGTTTCTAATAGTTTTCTCTATCAGTCGTGGTTCCAGCATATCCCGAACCGACGGACGACTTTTGCAAACATTACGCGTATCGACCCCATGATTCATATCACATTTAGGGCTCGTCAATTTGTGACGGTTTTGGTTGTCATGTAATTGTGAGGGTCTATCGCTAGTCAACTCAACAATCCTTATGGCCAAAGCCTCATTTCCTATCCGAGTTTCCCAGGTCCACGTACCTCGTCTCGCGTTAGTCTTTCTCCTTTGGTCAGTCTACTCGAATTGATCAGGTTCTAGCGGAATACGACTGAAATTCATCTCTAGATACTCGCTTCTCATTACTAAGCATAAAATCGACTGGAAATCAGAATGTCACAACTCTTCCCCCCTTAAAGAAATTTCGTCCTCGAAATTCACAACCTTCTAATCCATCCAATCCTTTGGGGGTGTTGGCATCTCGTCGCACCCTCACTCTTCCGGATAATCCTTTCCATGGCTTGACGATCTTGTTCATCCTTTCCAACTCAAGGCCATCCTTCTCTAGGACTTGTCTCCTTCGGTCCTCGACCCCATGGGCTTCTCTCCATTCTCTTTTGGTATTCATATCATTGGCCAGCAGCTCTTCCTCGAGCGTTCACCTTATCTCTTTCATTTGTCCATAACCATTATTACCAAGCCCTCGCTAGTATGCACTCTTACTGTCCATACCATTTGGCGTATTACTCCTTTCGAGCTTCCTTTCACGCCAACAGAGATTCCAGGGCTTTATCAATTTGCCCTCCATCAATCAAATCGAGTTATGGCCCTCTCGACTCCTCAAACATTTACATGGCTACTTCCATAACAATCCATTCTCAACTCCATCTGACAATTCCCTTGGATCAAAGTGATCCTTCAACTTACATCAACACGTCTAGTGCTCAACTACAAGATAGACAAACTTCAACTTTCAATATCATGCCCCTTTCCTTGTCAGCATGCTTAATACTTGACCTCATATTAGACTAATCCCACTTTTAGTCCATTCATCGATAACATTGATGCGAGTCCGGCACACCTTTGTGCCATCCCAAAGGACTCCATAATTCTCAATGCTCAACTCTCAACTGTAAGTATGCGTTAAACAATTCACCCTTCCTTAGCGATGCAAATATCGCTACAACAACATTTGGGCGGTCTCTTCGTTCCACGCGCCTTTTCACCAATTCCCTTCATACAACCCATGTTCTCAACATCTTATAATTCCCATAATTTCGAGGTCTTTTCTTTGTCTAAGCAACACTCTCACATCCACAAACAACTCTATACATCTGTGTTGCCTCTCGTTCAATTCCTCTCGGGAAACTGTTACCTTATATCCTCATCATAGGTGTAGCTTTGCAACGTTCTTTCACTCAAACAACATTTCCCAAACTTTGTAGCGAGGATATTCGTAGACCGACTCCAATCATATTCGAAGCATCCCAATTCATACGGCCTTGTCGTAACGATGTATATACAATATCCACTTTCGATCGCCTCGTTATACCTCAATTCTCACTCCACGTCGTGTCATTACGACCTTCATAAGCTTTTCAATTTCCAACCACAAACGTTATTATCAATGTAGCCCTCAGCTTAACTTAAATCCTCAAAACTCTTTTCACGTTCATTCATGGGATAACTCTTGTGGGGAATCTTCCCACGGTCCATCTATTGCTGCTCATCAATCCCAAGAAGCTTGCACTTTTCCGCAACTCACTTCGACTATAGTCGATTCGTCACCCATTCCTATCCTCATAGGATTTATCCTTTATTCTAATGCGTGAATTTTACTTCATCAGGTCCAGAATTTGCACTTTTCACAATTAGCATGCAATAGGCATTTCTTTAGAGCCCATACGACACTCTCAAACTATTTATGTTTCTCATGGCTCTTTACATGAGTTCAACCATCGTCTCTCGAGATGGTAATGACCAACTCAATCATTCCTTGGGCACTTAGTTCGATTATTATTAACTTCTTTCTACTAAGTGTCGAATCCTCCCAACTATTCATCGCACTTTTCTCTTGAGCTCAAACCTTGGCTCTCTGTCGTCACAGGTCTCCTCTAGGACCGCACGACATTTCGTTTATCCTTGTCACTCTTCTCCTCGAGAAGCATTAATGCTTTAGCCTATGAGTTCCATAACTCACTAAGGCGATCTTATCCAATTCTGTTTGTTCCACTGAACGTCAACATCATCCTGAAATTCAACATTGTCTACAAGACTGTCTCTCCGATTTCACTTCCAGGAATCGCTCAAGTTGCGTCTTCTTTTTCGGTACAGACGCTCCATCATAATACTAAGACAATTTAGAGCTTTTCTTCCTTTTACAATAGGGTCTCTTACCCTAAGGAAGAAACTACACAACTCCGTGGCATTTCATCACTTCCAATTCACCTTGTCCTTCTAATTCCATAGGACGACAATCTTGGAGTCTGCGCTAACGGCGATACATTTACTCTAGAGCTCAACTGCCACTATGCTTTCACATTCTCTTTCCCATAACTCAGTCACATCCAGTGGCAATGTCTGTTCGTCCTTAGGTCTTCACCTGTTCACTTGTTGAATGGTCAATTCGATTAACTCAAATCACTTTGCAAGCATCCCTTTTGCTTACTAAATCACTCACTAGAATGACAACCAGTCAGGACTATCAAGTCCGTTCACTTTTCCTTTTCGTCAGTGATCAATTCATGGTCCAATCACCCTTTAAGATCAATGCCCTATTCTTTAGGGAACATCAACTCATAATTTCATCTCTCATGGCTCCACTTCAATCAATCGACCCCAGGAAATCATTAACTTCAGGCAATCTAGCATGCCAATTCTTCTTCGACCTCATTCATGACAAAAGAGACGGCCTACCCATTTTCCACCATGGGTCTTATGCTCAGGTAACCAGCCATTTCCCGTAGGCACGTTCTATACTCGTAATGAACATCTCTTTGCTCGTAATCCATGAGCAGGAATTCTCTTATTCATGGGTCTTTCAATCATACTCCTCTTTTGCTGAGTCCCATCACCATTCCTCAAAATTAGGAATAATATCCAGCCATAAGGTTTTCAAGTTCAGATCCACTCAAGGACTCACTCATCTTATTCAAGGGTCCTTGACCACCCTTACCATATGTCTAAGCAACTTTGAGAACTCTGTCTCATACTGGCCGATCATCCTATGATCCTTACAACAGTATCAGGATCCAAACCATCCTTGCTCTCAAACAATCCAAGGATGGTACCTTCCATCGATCAACCCAACAGAAGTTGGCTTGGCAAATCTCATGCCTCCGAGGAAATCCTTCCTCTAGTGACCTTTCACTAATCCTCAATAGCCTCTTAGGGCTATTACTGCCAGGGTCATTTTCCTTCTTTAGTGCATCTAAAATTTATGAGGTTTTCTCACAAAACCCTCAATCTAGAGGGAGACAATTTCAATCTCATCCCTCTACTTGACTCACTCAGTCATTCTCATGCTTATTCACAGTTCACGAGCTTCTCAAAAATCTCATGGTTCTTCCCACACATTCACTTCCGAAATGGCTTACTCAGAGTCACATTTCTCGTGATTTCTATCACTTCACTTGTCAGCACAAGCATTTATCACCATAGTGACTTAGAGAATCATGCCAGCTCCTCTCCAAGCTTGCTTAATCAACAATTTTCCCATTTCCATTTAAAGTCCCCATGACCCATTCAGCTTTTGGGTCTCGTACGACTTACCGATCGAGCCATATTCACTTTTAGTCCACATACTCTATTCGCCCATCTCTACTCAATTCCATTATCCATCTCAATTCTTGGATCTTATCGTATCTTACATACTCGAGCCCAGTACTCTTCTACGACCATACTGTCATTGTTCAATGTCCTTTGGTTCTCATGTCTCTTGAACCACTGTGATTCCCTCTAAGAATCAAAAGCTTAAGTCATCTACTTAAGTCCAGTAGTCTCAGGTTGTTCACCTCATCATTTATCCATCAATCAACCCTCTAATGGTTCTTAAGCAATTCCTGATTAACTACCAATTATTCAAGGATTCCAAATCAACCTTGGTCAATAATCCTTCCTCAAGCCAGCCTCAACAAGGTAACTTTTCAACTAGCGGCCATTACTAGGCTAGCCTCAACTAGGCAACTGTCAAATAAGCACTCAAAGCAGCAAGTCATTGAGTCAATAGCTCATACTCTAGGCCTAAAGGCATCCGCCACTCTAGCATAGTCACAACAGACTATCTCATCTCAATAGGCCTCGGTTCCAAGGGTATAAACCCATACGTCGTCTAACTTCTCAGTTATATCTTGGCCAAGCCAATCACATGAGGCTAATCATCAAACATGTCTAACAGGCCCATCACAACCATCACTTTTTCTTTTTCCAAGAGCATCAACAGTCAAGCACAAAACTTTTTAACAATGCCTCTCATAGGCACCATTACATAAGTCATGCCACTTTCAATCTTTCCTGATGAGAATCGATCCCGTGCCGCACATCCCTTATCCACAATTGGACTCAACCTGATACCTAGGCTTCCCCTTTCAAGTTATGACTTGGGTCATTCCTGCCTCATACCATCTTAGAAGCCTGCCAGGAGCCGCTCCTTGTCCGGACATCTCTGTCCCGACGATCACTCCCCGCCCTCATCATACCTGGCCAATGCAGGTTGTTCCAAGCCATACATCTATGAAGAAAGCCCCGTTCCACATGTCCCATACCATGTTTCATCATAGTTTATAGGTATCCCATCAACTTGTCCCATACCAAGTGATGGTTTATTAAGTCCAACAGCGATAAGTCACTACATACACCCTCATCGACTTTCGTTTCAAAGCCATAAACATAAGCACAGCATGATTGTGACATCTCACAGATCAATTGCTCATATTCCGTTACACATCTCAACAGTCAACATTCAAATTAACTCCTTACGCAACCGATCACATCTGATCTTTGATCTAGGTACTCATCGTATTCATTTCAACTCATATCACCCAAAGCTGTCAATAGTAATCGATAGCTAACCCACCAAAGTATCATACAATTCACGCCTGAATCCACTAATATCAGTCGTCTCTTTATAATTCGTACTCCTCAGGCTGGGTCATTAACAAATCAAGATCGTAATCATACACCTCAATTGACCCTTCATTCATAAGCAATTCCCTATTATCCTCAAGCGCCGTTACTACTTCAAGGTCCATGCTCATGACTCTCCAATCCCAACAAGCTTCCACTTAAACTTCAATCACCACATAACTCAAGATCAGCCAATAAGGTCAACTCTAGGACCATTCAAGTGTATACAAGTTCAAGCCTACTGTCCTCGAGACTCAACAATCCAGGTCTAGTCCGATAGACCTCAATATCCAATTGTCCTTAAGTCATCGCTCCTTATCACTCCAAGTCTCAATAACACTAGATCGAGCTGAACTTGGCTCCAATACCAAATCGAACAGGTATGTCGCGCCCCGAACTCGACGAGCACGCGAACATCCCTTTCCATGCCGTTCATTCAAGAATGAAAGCTTTAGGATCCAATGGCCAATTTCCATCACGCTGTAAGAAACATACTCGCGGAAGCGATGCCAACTCCAATCATACACATACAACAACACACGATGACTTAGGACACAAAGGTACATCAAAATCTCCTTAATTCATTCTCGAGGATTCAATTCTATAATCTACCAATCATAAGTACATTTCCAACTTCAAAGAAAGGCGAATCCAACCTAGATACAATTGTTCATCTACCTCTTCAAATGCTGATCCTTGGAAAGTTCGTGCCTCCTTCGCCTAGAACCTCAAAAAATTAAGCCCCCACTAGGGTGAGATATAAATCTCAGTAAAGTGGGTCCTAACCCTAGGTTAGGCCGACCATCTACTCGGGTAGTCATCTATCTCAAAATCGAACCTCATAACATGCTAGTGCATCAAGCATAAACCATAAAACAACAACATGCAGCAGACAGGCAAACCACAATGACCTCACGTCCCACTCAAACATTCTTGTCCACTTAGCTAGCCACTTCACCACATACACTAATCTTCGCTTGCCTCAATCTCTAGCCCGCGATTAGATCGTACAATGCTCTGTCAACGTAAACGCATCAAACCGTCATCGGCAACCCGCGTAAACGTATCAGGTTCCGATGAATCTTCAGGCAAAGCTCATTAACTCACACTCCATCCCGCGATTAGATCGCAGCAGAACCGTGGCTGTCTCAAACCCGCGAACACATTGCATCAAGGCGCCACATCACATCACTTCACCCCGCAAACTCGTCGCATTAGGGTTTACTTCTCCTGCCCCGCATCTTTTACGCCTCAGGTCTCTCCGTCCCGCGATTAAATCGCATCATGACCGTGGCTATCTCAACCCTACGATCTCGTCGCATTAGGGCGCCATACCACCATAACTTTACCCCATGATCCTATCGCATCAGGGTATTCTCATACCTCCGTCCCGCAAATAGTCGCATCAGGACCGTGGCTAGCTCAAGTCCGCGATCACATCGCATCAAGGTGTAACATCACATCAACCTCACCCCGTGAACTCATCGTATCAGGATATATAAATCCTGCCCCGCGTCTCATACGCATCTGGGCATCTTCATCCCGCGATTGAATCGCATCAGGACCGTGGCTATATCAACCCCGCAATCATATTGTATCAGGGCACCACGTCACCTCAACTTCACCCCACGAACTCATCACATCAGGGTATATATATATCTCCTGCCCCGCGTCTCAAACGCTTCAGGGATTTACCATGTCACTGTCGCGCGTCTCATACGTCTCTGTGCCTTGCCATGCCACACTTGTGCCATGATTTTTCAAATAGCTATCCATACAAGACGATATGTGCAATTCAAGCACAACTCCAGATCCATGGCATACAAGCCAGTCAATTGTAATCCGGACATGGCAAACAACTCAAGCATATCCAATATCACACAAGGTCATCCTATAACATCTTAGGACTTAACAAGACTATCTCCTTAGACTAGTCACCTTAATTCAACCAACTCAATTCACGACTCACTCAATTGAGTCCAATCTTCCTAGCATAGGGTTAGAAATTCCCTTACCTTGATTTCAACATCACAATTTACTCCTCTTGAGCCTTCAAAATTCCGGCCCTCAATGTCCAATACCGAACTCAATGCGCAACCTAATAAAATCCAATCAATTACGTCAATTTCCAATACAATTCAACCATCCATGAACCCCAAGTCTCCATAGCATTATCGTCATCATTTTAACACATCTTAATCATCAATTTGAGACTTATAATTCAACAATCACAGCCTCCACAGAATCAATCTTGCAAAGAACCGAACCGGTTCATTTCAATTCTATGTAAACCGCACACTTCCAGCCCTTAATCCACTCCTAAATCCTTCATTTAATCATCAATCTATCTCTTAACATGTCTATCTAAGGTTTTAGGAGGCCCACTGAAGATTTGAGGTCAATTGGTCGCCGGAAACCCTTTGAAATCACCGGATCCTTCCTTGGTCAGTATTACAGTTTTCTACTCCAATTTCACAAGGCCGGTTTGTGCTCAAAACTTAATCAAATCAAACCCCAATTTTTACCAAAGAACCAAATACATGTCTACTAAGTCTCCACAAAATTTGAGCTCTAAACTCCAACATTTCGGCCATCAAACAGGTCAAAAACTAGACCTACCTCAGATTGAGTTAGTTTCCGTCGACTCTCGGGAGAATCCTTGCTTCAGACTCCTCGGTACTCCAAATGACCCGATTCTACTTCGAGTAGGTCGAAAAGACATAGATCTTTGTTTGTGTGGCTGGCAGGCATCCAAAAAATGGTCGAAAATGGCCGTCGGACTGACCGAACAGAAGGGCCAAAAACTATCGCCGGTGTAGAAACAAGGAGGAACATGAAGATGAAGATTTCGGTGGTTCTATTGGTGGTATGGCCGAAATGCTGAGGGAGAGAGAGAGGGAGAGGGAGATTGTGATATCCAATTCTTGGCCAAAAGGGCTTGAATGGTAGCGGGCAAAAAGTTGGACAAGACCTCTCCATGGTTGATCTTGTGACACTTGTCTTTGCCTTTTTTAAAGAAGATCCAATGGCCCTCATTCCTTCTCATTTTCGGCAGCCATAGGGGATGGTTTAATGTCCAAAATGCCCTTCTTCAATTGCTTGAGCAAAGTCCTAAGCTTGAGGGCAAAACGGTCATTTTATCCCCGACGTTCAGAACGTCGTTTTTCTCGTTCTGGAAATCTTCGATTGGGCAACGGCAAATCCGAATAACATTGGAATTCTTGATTTTCCATTTTCAATCTTTCAAGGCTCATTTCTAATAGTTTTCTCTATTAGACGTGGTTTCAACCAATCCCGGATCGACGGGCGACTTTTGCAGACATTACGCGTATCGATCCCGTGATTCATATCACGTTTAGGGCTCATCAATTCATGACGGCTTTGGTTGTCATGTAATTGTGAGGTCTATCGCTAGTTTCCTCGACAGTCCTTATGGTCAAAGTGTCATTTTCTATCGAGTTCCCCTGGTCCACGTTCCTCGTCTCACGTTAGTCTTTCCCTTTTGGTCAGTCTATTCGAATTAATCAGGTTCGAGCGGTCTACGACTAAAATCCATCTCTAGATACTCGCTTCTCATTACTAAGCCTAAAATCGACTGGAAATCAAAATGTCACAAGAACCATCATACTTCAAACGGAATAACCCTAATATGTCTGTCCCAATTTCAGCATTAGAAGAGTCACGATTTCTAGCCACCAAGGTTATCATCATTTGCCTAGTAATGATTTCAACAGCAAAATCACTTCTAAGATGTTCCTATATGGATTGCTTCGTTGATTGTGACATTCTGATTTTCGGTCAATTTCAGGCTCATTAATGAGAAATGTATATCTAGAGATGTATTCCAGTCGTATTCCACTCGAATCTGATCAATTCGAGTAGACTGACTAAAAGAAAAAAGCTAACGCAAGACGAGGTACGTGGACCCAGGGAACTCGGATAGGAAACGACGCTTTGGCCATAAGGATTGTCGAGGGAACTAGTAATAGACCCTCACAATTACATGACAACTAAAGCCGTCATGAATTGGCGAGCCCTAAACGTGATGGGAATCACGGGATCGATACGCGTAATGTCTGCAAAAGTCGCCCGTCGGTTCGGAATAGGCTGGAACCACATCTGGCAGAGAAAACCATCAGAAATGAGTCTTGAAAATTGAAAATGGAGAATCAAGAATTTCAACATTACAATTGGATTGGCCGTTGCCCAATCGAAGAATTCTGAAACGAGAAAAATGACGTTCTGAACGTCGGGGGTAAAATGACCGTTTTGCCCCTTAAGCTTAAAACTTTGCCCTTACATTTGGAGAAGGGCATTTTGGTCTTTTAATCCTCCCTTATGGCTGCCGAAAAAGTGGATTAATTGAGGCCATTGGATCAATTGAAATGACAAGTGGGACATGAGTCAATGGATGGGCAAAAGAGTGGTCAAATCCACTATACCACACCTAACATTCAACCCTTTGACCCAAGCTTGGTATATAAACTTTTTCCTCTCTCTCTCACCTCACTTTGGCCGGCCACAACTCCCTCAACTCACCGAAACTCCATCTTCTTCTTCCTTCCTCTTTCTTTTGTCACCGACCAGTTCTGGGGTTGCTGTTCGGCCATTCCGATGCCACTTTCCGGCCACCACTTGAACGTTGGCCGACCACACCAATGTAGATTTACGTCTTGCCGACCTCATCGAAGTGGAAGCGAGGCATTTGGACCACCGACGAACTCCGGCCAAGTATTTTTCCGGAAGTCGACGAAAACTGACCCAACCAGAGAAAACTGCCAGATTCTGACCTTAGGTGAATCGACGACTTTTAACGGGATTTCGACGATCAATCGACTCCAAACTCCCGGTGAGCCTCACAAACCCTTAGATAATCATGTTAAGAGGTAGGATAGTGAGTAGATAAGGGATTTGATGAAGGTTTAAGGCTGGAAGTGCACGGTTTGCACAAAATCAAAATGAACCGGTTCGGTTCTGTACAAAATCGATTCTAGTGGGAGCAAGAACAGATGATTATAGGACTCAAATTGATGTTTAAGACATGTTTAGATGATGAGGGTTAGGTTATGGATGATTGGGGTTCATGGATTGAAGAATTGAGTATGGAAAATTGACGAATCGATTGAAATTCCTAGGTTGAGCGGCGAGTTCGACCTTGAACCTTAGGAGGCTGAAACTTTGAGGATCCAAGAAGTGAATTTGGTATTATCAAACACAAGGTAAGGGAATTTCTAACCTTATGCTAGGAAGATTGGACTCTATTGGGTGAGTCGGATGAGGTTAAGATAATTAACTTGAGGAGTTTAGTTTGGTTGGCCTTTGTGAATGCCAAGAGAGTGTCAATGATTTGAATAATTGCACATGTATGACTCTTGAGTAATGACCTCATTTGTATGTGTATTATATCGCCTTGCATGCCATGAGTCTTTGAATTGTGCCTGAATTGCATATGTCGTCATGTATGGAACTAGAATTTGAAAATCATGGCATGAGCATGACACGGAGAGGCCTTGAGGCGTATGAGACGCGGGGCGGAAGATGGATACCCTGATGTGACGAGATCGCGAGGTGAGATAGCCACGGTCCTAATGCGAACTATTCACGGGACGGAGGAATGAAGTGATGTTATTGGCCTGGAGAATCATTGGAACCTGATGCGTTTACGTGGGTTGCCAGTGGTGTCCTGATACGATCTAATCGCGGGGTTATGATGGCCACGGTCCTGATGCGAACTATTCACGGAACGGAGGAATGAAGTGATGATATTGGCCTGGAGAATCATTGGAACCTAATGTGTTTATGCTGGTTGCTAGTGGTGCCCTAATGCGATCTAATCGCGGGGTTATGATTGCCACGATCCTGATGCGATCTAATCGCGGGACGGAGATATGAGGTGTTGGTACCGACCCAGAGAATCATTGGAACCTGATGCATTTACGCGAGTTGCCAATGACGGTCTGATGCGTTTATACGAATCGAGCCTGATGTGATCTAATCGCCGGCGTGAGAATGAGGCAAGGGGAAAGGATGATTGTGGTGAGGTGGCAGTATGAGTCGTGTATGAACCTCTGGGTGTGTTATGATACCATATTTGCATGCATGTCACCTGTGTATGGTTATCTACATTTGAATTGACTGATATGTCTATGAGTTGAACTATTAGGTTATATGACTGCCTGAGTGGACGGTCGGCCTAATCTAGGGTTAGGACCCACCTTACTGAGATTTATATCTCACCCCAGTAGGGGCTTAAATTTTTTAGTTTCCAAGCGAAGGAAGTACGAACTTGCCAAGGATTGACATTTGAAGGGATAGTTGATCAACTGAGCTTAAGAGGGTTACAAGTTATGGAATTACAATTGTGACTTTAAGGATTGTCCTTCTGATTAGTAGATTAGGAATTGAACCTTTGGGAATTGGTTAATGTAATCTTGATGTACCCTTGTGTCCTAAGTCATCCGGTATTGTTGTATTTATTGATTGGAGTTGACATCGGTTTCGCATGTATATTTTGTTCAGAGTTGTAAGTTATTGGCCATTGGATCCTAGAGCTTTCATAAAGGAACGGCTTGGTGGGATGCTTGTGTGCTCGCCGGATTCGGGGCGTGACATCCCCGTTCGATTTGGTATTAGAGTAAGGTTAGCTCAATCCAATGTGATTGAGGTTTGGAGTGATAAGGAGTGCTGACTTTGGGACAATTAGATATTGAGGCCTATAGGACTAAGCAAGGATCATTGAATCTTGAGGATTGTAGGCTTGAACCTGTGCACACTTTAATGGTCCTAGAGTTGACTTTAATGGATGATCTCGAGTTATGTGGTGATTAAATTTTAAGTGAAAGCAAGCTGGAATTGGAGAGTCATAAGCATGGATTTTGAGGTAATAATTATGCTTGAGGATAATAGAAAATTGCTTATGAATGAGGAGTCATGAGCCTGGACTTGAGGTTGCTAAAGAATAAATTATGAATGAAGGGTCAATTGAAGTGTATGATTGTGATCTTGGTTAGTCAATGACCCAACTCGAGGAGTACGAGTTATAAAGAGACAGTTAGTATTGGTGGATTCAGGCTTAAACTACATGATATCTTGATGGTTTTAGTTATCGATCGTTATTGACAACATTGGATGATATGAGTTGAGATGAATACGATGAGTATCTAAATCGAAGATCAGTTGTGACCGGATGCATAGGGATGTGATTTGAATGTTGACTGGACTTGAGATATATAATGAAATATAGGCAATTGATCTGTGAGATATGACGGTCATTGGTGGAATTAGATCTCTTAAATGGATAGGAATTGATCTGAAGGCGATTTTGACAGGACAAGTGATGAGGACGATCATGATGTGCTTATGTTTATGGCTTTGAAACAAAAATTGATGAGGGTGCATGTAGTGGCTTATCGCTGTTAGACTTAATAAACCGTTGCTTGATATGGGACGAGTTGATGGGATACCTATAAACTGTAATGAAACATGGTATGGGGCATATGGAACGAGGCTTTTTCCGTAGATGTATGACTTGGGACAACCTACAATGGCCAAGTCTGATAAGGGCGAGGAGTGATCGCTGGGACAGAGAGGTCCGGACAAAGAGCGGCTCCTCGCAGGCTTCTAAGATGGCAAGAGGCAAGAATAACCCAAGTCATAACTTGAAAAGGGAAGCCTAGGTATCAGGTTGAGTCCACTTGTGGATAAGAGATGTGCGGCACGGATTGATCCTCGTCAAGAATGATCGAGAGTGGCATGACACGTGTAATAGCGCCTATGAGTGGCATGGTTAAAAGCTTCGTGTGTGGCAGTGGATGCCCTTGAAAAAAAAAAGAAAAGTGATGGTTATGATGGGCCTGTTAGGCAGGTTTTATGATTAGCCTCATGTGATTGGCTTGACCAAGGTCTAACTGGGAGTGTAGACGACATGTGGGGTCTATACCTGTTGAACTGAGGCATGCTGAGAATGAGATAGTCTGTTGTGATTATGCTAGGGTGGCGGATGCCTCTAGGCTTAAAGTATGATCTATTGACTCGGTAAATTGCTGCCTTGAGTGCTTGTTTGATAGTTGCCTAGTTGAGGCTAGCCTAGTAATGGCTATTAGTGGAGAAGTTGCCTCGTTAAGGCTGGCTTGATGAATGATTGCTGATTAAGGATGATTTGGGATCCTTGAATGTTTGGCAATTAGTTGAGAATTTTCTATGTGTCATTAGAGAGTTGTTTGGGAACCACTGATGGTTGATAGTGATGAATGATGAGATGAGCAGCCTAAGACTACCGGACTTGAGTAGATGACTTAAGTTTCTGATTCCTAGAGGGAATCATAGTGGTTCAGGAGACATGAGAACTGAAGGACTTTGAATGACGATAGTATGATCATAGAAGAGCATTGGGCTCGAGTATGTAAAATATGAGAAAATCCAAGGACTAAGAAGGATCATGAGAATTGAGTAAAGATGGGCGATTGGAGTATGAGTACCAAAAGAGAATATGGCTCGATTTGTTAATCGTACGAGACCCAAGAGCTGAATGGGTCGTGAGAACTTTAAATGGAAATGGGGAAATTATTGATTAAGCAAGCTTGGAGAGGAGCTACCGTGATTCTCTAAGTCACTATGGTGAAAAATGCTTTTGCTGACGAGTTAAGTGATAGAAGTCACGAGAAAGGTGACTCTGAGTTATTTCATTCACGAGAAAAGTGAATGTGCGGGAAGGACCATGAGAGTTTTGAAAAGCTTGTGAAGCTATGAATAAGAATAAGATTGACTGAGTTGATGAAGGGATGGAATTCGAAATTGCCTCATCTGGATTGAGGATCGTGATAAGAAAACTTTGGCGATCTTGGGTACACTGAAAAAAGAAAGTGACCCTGGTAGTACTAGCCCTAAGAGGCTATTGATGATTGATGAAAGGTCACTAGAGGAAGGGTTTCCTCGAAGGTATGAGATATGCCTAGACTACCTCTGTTGAGTTGTTCAATGGAAAGTATCATCCTGGGGTCACTTGAGAGCAAAGGTTGTTTGGATCCTAATAGTTTTGCAAGGATTATAGGATGATCGACCGGCGTGAGACAGAGTTCTCAAGGTCATTTAAGCATATAGTAAAGGTAGTCAAGGATCCTTGAATAAGATAAGTAAATCCCTGAGTGGATTGGAACTTGAGAACCATGTGGCTGATTGTTACTCCTGATTTTGAGGAATGATGATGGGACTCAGCAAAAGAGGAGGACGATCAAAAGATTTATGAATAAGAGAACTCATGCTCATGGATTACGAGCGAAGAGATGTTTATTATGAATATGGAGTGTGTCTACGGGAAATGGTTGATTACCTGGGCGTGAGACACATTGTGAGAAGTAAGTAGTAAGTCTTTTTTGTTATAGGTGAGGTTGAGGAAAAATCGGCATGCTTGTTTGCTTGGAATTAATGATTTCTTGGGATTAGTTGATGGAATTGGAACCCAGAGAAATGAGATCATGAGTCAATGTTCCTTAAAGAATAGGGCATTGCTCTTAAAGAGCGATTGGACCATGAATTGGTCATTGACGAAAAAAAAAAAGTGAACGGACTTGATAGTCCTGACTGGTTATGATTTTAGTGAATGATGTAGTAAATGAAAAGAGCGCTTAGAGAATACTTGCAAAGTGATTTGAGGTAATCGAATCGACCATTCGACAAGTGAACTGGTGAAGACCCAAGGACGAACAGATATTGTCACTGGAGGTGACTGAATTATAGGAAAGAGAATGTGAAAGCATGGTGGCATTTGAATCCTGGAGTAAAGGTATCGCCATCGGCGCAGGCTCCAAGATTGCCATCCCATGAAATGGGAAGGACAAGGTGAATTTGAAGTGAGAAAATGCCACGGAATTGTGTAGTTACTTCCTTAGGATAAGAGACCCTATTGTAAAAGAAAGAAAAACTTTAAATTGTCTTATTATCATGATTGAGCGTCTGAACCGAGAAAGAGGACGCATAACTTGAATGACTCCTGGAAGTGAAATCCGAAAAACAGTCTTATAGACAATGTTGAATTCCAGGATGATGTTGATGTTCAGTGGGACAAACGGAATTGGATAAGGCCGCCTTAGCGAGTATGAAACTCAGAGGCTAACACTAATGCTTCTCGAGAAGAAGAATGACAAGAATAAACAAGATGTCATGCGATCCTAGAGGAGACCCGTGACAATAGAGAGCCAAGGTCTAAGCTCTAGAGAAAAGTGCGAGGAATAGTTGAAAAGATTCGACACTTAGTAGAAAGAAGTTGATAATAGTCAAACTAAGTGCCCAAGGAATGATTGAGTTGGTCATTTCCATCTCGAGAGACGATGGTTGAACTCATGTAAGGAGCCATGGGAAATATGAACAGTTTTGGAGAGTGTCATATGGGCTCTAAGGAAATGTCTATTGCATGCTAAATATGAAGAGCGCAAGTTGTGAACCTGATGAAGTAAGATTCACGCATTGAAATAAGTGATGAATCGACTATAGTCGATGTGAGTTGCGAGAAGTTGAAATTTACTAAGATTGGTGAATGGTAACAGACAGATCGTAGGAAGATTCCCCACAAGAGCTTTTCTATTAGTGAAATGGACTAAGGACGAGATGTAATGCGAATGGGTGAATAGACATGAAAAGAGTTTTCGAGACCTCGAGTTAAGCTAATGACTATGTTGTATATGAAAAATTATAGTTGGAAATTGAAAAGCTTATAAAGGTCGTAATGACACGACGCAGAATGGGACTTGAGGCATAACAAGGCAATTTGAAATGAATACTGCTTGTACGTCGTGACAATAATGCCATATGAATTGCCATGCTTAGAGCATGATTGGAGTTGGTTTGTGAATATTCTCGCAAGAAGGTTTGGAAAAAAAAAACTTACTTGGGTGGAAGAAGATTTCAAGTTTATATCTACTCCAAAAGATATCAAGCAGTAGTTTTCTGAAAGGAATTGAACGAGAGGCAATGTCGAAGGATGGAATTGCTTGTGGATATAGGAGCGTTGTTTATGCAAGGAAAGACCTTGAAGTTATACGAACTACAAGAGGCTGAATGCATTGACTGCCTAAAGAGGATTAATGAAAATTTATGTGGAACAAAGGGATCACCCAAGTGTTATTACTACAATACCCCTATCGCTGAGGGAGGGAGAATCAATTAGCAGATGTTTATCATTGAGAGTCAAGCGGTGCGTAATTAGCAATGGAGGGACGGATCTTCCCTCAAGAAATAAGAGATTCAACTCTTAAAATTGGAAGTTCGCTAATGGACTAGCATGACGGCTACTGGAAACACCTAGCCTGAAGACTAGAAGGAAATTGAGGTGTGCCATGATTAAACACTGATACTAGAGGGATTATAGGAATGAATGGAACCCTTGAGGCCTATGGGCGGAAGTACGATCCAAAAGAGGAATTATGGTGACCTCTGGGGTGGCACAAAGATGTGTCAAGATGCACATATATATCGGTGATAAGGTTGAAAGTCGAAGTTTATCTATCTTGTAGTCGAGCACTAGACGTGTCGATAGAAGGGAAAGACATGACGACGAAAGTTGAAGGACCACTTTGATTCAAGGGAATTTTCGGATGGAGTCGAGAATGGATTGCTACGGAAGTAACCATGTAAATGTTTAAGGAGTCGAGAGGACCATAACTCGATTTGATTAATGGAGGGCAAATTGATAAAGCCCTTGAATCTCTGTTAACGTGAAAGGAAGCTTGAAAGGAGTAATACGCCGAAGGGTATGGACATTAAGAGTGCATTCTGGCGAGGGCTTGGTAATAATGGTTATAGGCAAATGAAAGAGATGAGGTAAACGCTCGAGGATGAGCTGCTGGCAAATGATATGAATACCGAAAAAGAATGAAGAGAAGCAAATTAGATTGAGGGCTAAAGGAGACAAATCCTAAGGAAGGATGGCTTTGGGTCGGAAGGGACGAGCAAGATCGTCAAGCCATGGAAAGGATTATCCGGAAGAGTGAGGATGCGACAATGCGCCAATACTTCAAAGGATTGGATGGGTGGAAGGTTGCGAATTTCGAGGACGAAATTTTTTTAAGAGGGAAGAGTTGTGACATTCTGATTTCTAGTCAATTTCAGACTCATTAATGAGAAGTGTATATCTAGAGATGTATTCCAATCGTATTCCACTCAAATCTAATCAATTCGAGTAGACTGACCAAAAGGGAAAGGCTAACGCAAGACGAGGTACGTGGACCTAGGAAACTCGGATAGGAAATGGCGCTTTGGCCATAAGGATTGTCGAGGGAACTAGTGATAGACCCTCACAATTACATGACAACCAAAGCTGCCATGAATTGACAAGCCCTAAACGTGATGGGAATCACGGGGTCGATACGCGCAATGTCAGCAAAAGCCGCCCGTCGGTTCGGAATAGGCTGGAACTATGTTTGGCAGAGAAAACCATCAGAAATGAGTCTTGAAAATTGAAAATGGAGAATCATGAATTCCAACATTATGATTGGATTGGCCGTTGCCCTATCGAGGAATTCTGGAATGAGAAAAACGAAGTTCTGAACGTCGGGGATAAAATGACTGTTTTGCCCCTCAAGCTTAGAATTTTGCCCTTGTATTTGGAGAAGGGCATTTTTTTCTTTTAATCCTCCCCTATGGCTGCCAAAAAAGTGGATTAATTGAGGCCATTGGATCAATTGGAATGACAAGTAGGACATGTGTCAATGGATGAGCAAAAGAGTGGTCAAATCCACTATACCATACCTAACATTCAACTCTTTGACCCAAGCTTGGTATATAGACTTTTTCCTCTCTCTCTCTCACCTCAATTTGGCTGGCCACAACTCCCTCAACTCACCGAAACTCCATCTTCTTCTTCCTTCCTCTTTATGTTGTCGCCGACCAGTTCTAGGGATGCTGTTCAACCGTTTCAACGCCACTTTTCGACAACCACTTGGACGCCGGCCAACCACACCAATGTAGATTTACGTCTTGCCGATCTCCTCGAAGTGGAAGCGAGGCATTTGGACCACCGAGGAGCTCCGACCAAGTATTTTCCCGAAAGTCGACAGAAACTGACCCAACCTGAGAAAACTGCCTGATTCTGACCTTGGGTGAACTAGCGACTTTTAACGGGATTCCGACGACCAAGCGACGCCAAACTCACAGTGAGCCTCACAAAACCCTTAGATAGACATGTTAAGAGGTAGGATAGTGAGTAGATGAGGGATTTGATGAAGGTTTATGGCTGGAAGTGCACGGTTTGCACAGAACCAAAATGAACCGATTCGGTTCTGTGTAAAATCGATTCTGGTGGGAGCAAGAACAGATGATTATGGGACTCAAATTGATATTTAAGACATGTTTAGATGATGAGAGTTAGGTTATGGATGATTGGGGTTCATGAATTGAGGAATTGAGCGTGGAAAATTGACGAATCGGTTGAAATTCCTAAGTTGGGCAGCAAGTTCGACCTTGAACCTTAGGAGGCCGAAACTTTGAGAATCCAAAAAGTGAATTTGGTGTTATCAAACACAAGGTAAGGGAATTCCTAACCTTATGCTAGGAAGATTGGATTCTATTGGGTGAGTCGGATGAGGTTAAGATAATTAACTTGAGGAGTTTAGTTTGGTTGGGCTTTGTGAATGCTAAGAGAGTGTAAATGATTTGAATAATTGCACATGCATGACTCTTGAGTAATGAACTCATTTGTATGTGTATTGTATCGCCTTGCATGCCATGAGTCTTTGAATTGCGTTTAAATTACACATGTCATCATGTATGAAACTAGAATTGAAAAATCATGGTATGAGTATAACACGAAGAGGCCCTGAGGCGTATGAGACGCGGGGCGAAAGATAGATACCCTGATGCAACGAGATCACGAGGTGGAGTTGATGTTGTGTGGCGCCCTGATGCGACGAGATCGCGGGGTGAGATAGCCACAATCCTAATACGAACTATTCACGGAACGGAGGAATGAAGTGATGATATTGGCCTAGAGAATTATTGGAACTTGATGCGTTTACGCGAGTTGCTAGTGGTGCCCTGATACGATCTAATC
Organism: Rhodomyrtus tomentosa; assembly: GCA_028455895.1. Lineage (NCBI taxonomy): Eukaryota > Viridiplantae > Streptophyta > Magnoliopsida > Myrtales > Myrtaceae > Rhodomyrtus > Rhodomyrtus tomentosa. The sequence goes on along the minus strand of JAPCWY010000003.1, from coordinate 35,738,648 downwards.
GCCGGGTTATGATGGCCACGGTTCTGATGCAAACTATTCGCTAGACGGAGGAATGAAGTGATGATATTGGCCTGGAGAATCATTGGAACCTGATGCATTTACGCGGGTTGCCAGTGGTGCCCTGATGCAATCTAATCACGGGGTTATGATGGCCACGGTCCTGATGCGTTCTAATGGCAGGACGGAGATATGAGGCGTTCGTACCGGCCTGGAGAAATATTGGAACTTGATGCGTTTACGCGGGTTGCCAATGACGGTCTGATACATTTACGCAGATCGAGCCTAATACGATTTAATCGCGGGCATGAGAATAAGGCAAAGGGGAAAGGATGATTGTGGTGAGGTGGCAAGATGAGTCGTGTATGAACCTCTCGGTGTGTTATGATACCATATTTGCATGCCTGTCACCTGTGTATGGTTTTCTATATTTGAATTGACTGATATGTTTATGAGTTGAACTATTGGGATATATGACTGCCTGAGTGGACGGTCAGCCTAACTTAGAGTTAGGACCCACCTTACTAAGATTTATATCTCATCCAAGTGGGGGCTTAAATTTTTTAAGTTCCAAGCGAAGAAAGTACGAACTTACCATGGATTGACATTTGAAGGGATAGTTGATCAACTGAGCTTAAGAGGGTTACAAGTTATGGATTTACAATTGTGACTTTAAGGATTGTCCTTCTGATTGGTAGATTAAGAATTGATCCTTTGGGAATTGGTTAATGTAATCTTGATGTACCCTTGTGTCCTAAGTCATCGGGTATTGTTGTATTTATTAATTGGAGTTGGCATCGCTTTCGCATGTACATTTTGTTCAGAGTTGTAAGTTATTGGTCATTGGATCCTAGAGCTTTCATAAAGGAACGGCTTGGTGAGATGCTCGCGTGCTCGCCGGATTCGGGGCATGACATTGATAGTAAGCAAATCATATTGCACTTTTCCCAAGCAGCAAAATGTGCCTTTTGGGCATCTGTACTAGCTTCAATAAGAGCTATCGACCTATCTTCATTAAGAGTAATATGAACATTCGTTAGTTCTATACCAAACAGAAAATCATCTCTCCACTTTTTAAAATTAGAACCAATAAGAATCTCAATAGCTGTGGAGTTGTCGTTCACAGAAAAAGGTGGCTGAAAAATAATCGATATTTATAATTAGCACAATGTGAAAATTTACCTTGAGAGTTACATATATCATCATATAATCACCTTTGGGTAGAAAACATGAAATGCAGTTGTATACTCTCTACATTACAGCGGCCATGAGAATTTATTTTAATTTTTGTTAATTACCACTTTTTGGTCTTTGAAAGTACTTGGACTAATCAATTCTCAATCATATGCTGTACATGTAACCCTCCATACATCAATACACAATTACCTCATTTGGGAGTATAAGTACGCATTAAAACAGGAGACATCTCAATATTTTGTAAACTGTTTTTTATTAAACTCAATCAAGTTTGTCACTTGGGCGATCACAACCCAATTAAATTTACCTGAAATTGGGACATAACTTTATATTTCACATTTACTGCATGCATATAATTTTAGAAATTAGGTGCAATCATCCGTAAAATTATACACTACTAATTTACATTGATACCTCAATAATACATGTCAAACCATATATACAAAATTGATAAATCATGCTCCACGTAACTGTAAGTGGTACTTACATGTGAGCTTGTACCTATATTTCAAGAAACCATATAGAAATACAAGAAAATACCCTAAAAATGCCCCAAAAAATAGAGTTCCATAGATATTTTCCATCCATAAAAGTACAAAACATGTAAAATAGATATACCACCTTGTAAAGCATAAGCATACAACCATGCTAGTACCTAAAACACCGTTATCCGACTCCCCACGCTCCCTCACGAGCTACCTGAAGCCTTGGTGCGTGAGACCCACGCGTTAACACGTGCATGGCACATGTTCCGCTCCTTGACCGGTTTAGAAATCAATCTAACAGGTCTAGCCGGTCCGACCATTACACACGGACCGACTTGCAAATCGGGTCAAGGTGGTTTGGTCGAACCGATCAACGATCGATCCAACCGAATGATCTTAATTAACGATCAACGATCGATCCAACCGAACGATATGAATTAACGATCAACAAATCGAGTTGGATCAACAGATCGGGCCGGGTGAACGAGGTTGGGTTGGGTCAAAAGCCGAGATGACATCAACTGACACCAGCCCTGCACATGCGAGCCTGCTTAGCGCATAGCCATGCGTGGTGGCACGTCCGGCGATCGCCGGCGAAGATCTTGACATGGTTTTGCTCGTCTCGTCAAGCCGTTTCCGAATATATAATTTTCTTTCGATTTCTACAATAATAAAATTTCGAAATATACCAAGAACGCAATTCGCGATCTAATACGCATAGTCTCTGATACCATATATAGGCTGCGATTTTAATCCTTATGTAGCGATCCAAGAATCACACCTATAGATACACAAATCACATATCCATAAAATTTAAAATTTGACGTATCTTGTTTCGAATTCATCGTTCTTGATGCGGAATTGGGACGATCTGATACCCAAGAGCTTTTCCTCTATGAACCCCTTTATCACTGGCTTCAATAAGACGGCCATCACGTATCACTTCTGATAATTTTTTATGTAAATTTATGTGGATATTAGGGTTGAGAGAATGTACGTGAACTCTATTTATAGAGATTGAAACATATCACATCATTAAAGATAAGGTTTGTCTCCACATACACTATCTAGGACTACATTAGGCTAAATAGGAAACTTAATATATTTTTTTATTAAATCAATTAATATTTACAATAACAATTAATAAAGCTCACATTGAATATATATATATATATATATATATATATATATATACACATTCCAACATTTAAAAGGAAAATCCATTTTAATGACCCTTACTAAAAGAAAGTTGAAGTCCATTTCTACGAGGGATTCTTTTGTGAGCGATGTTTCTTATTAGAAGAATGTGCATTGTGTACGCATGTATTTTGTGGTTGAGGTGAACGAAGTGTCGAGATTTTACACACGCATATCAATCTAATCCTACAGTTTTCGATTTTTTCAATTTAATTTTAAATTTTAGAACAAAAATCCAATATAGTCCCTTAAGCAAATTTTCACTGAAAATCACTTCTGTGGCGGTCCAGTCATCACCATCCTAAATGACACATCGCCACATTAATCATTTCTAGCGAAAATTGATCTAAATGACTTATTGAAATTTAACGCAAACGATTAGGACTAAGTTTGTAAAATTAAAAGCTTTAGGATTAAATTAGCATCCGTACAGTGAATTTAAGACTAATTGGACAATTTTCCCGCTAACTTACCTATAACTTTGTTTGTGGTCCTTATAACTAAACAACTAAATAAGCAAAACTTTAGTTTCAACCCCCAAGGGATCGCTCAAGTGATTTTAGAGTACTCGTGAAAATAGACATTTCATTCTTTTAAGTGAAATTCTACTTTTGTAATATAATCATACATGTTTTTTAAGATTGATTCTCATTATTTAGGAGGCAGACTTGGTTAGAGACTTGGTTAACTCCTGTTTTTCCTATTGTTTCTATAGATTGTCGCTTCATCCTCCTCTTTGCATAAATATTGCACAGATCCTGTACAAAAAGCTTACACTTTCCCCTCTTGCTCCATCCAAATGTAAAACACCACTGCTATTATGAATCGCGGTCTGGCAGCGGATCAGCCCGTTCAAGCATGCGCGAGACCGCAAGAACCGAAGGATAAGTGAGTGCGAAAAATTAGTTCTTTTCCTTTACTTTTTCAATACGTGATTAGACTTGAGTAACAAAGGGCCTGCCTCGACAAAGGCGATCAAGAGTCCAATCCTTATTTTGTGTGCAATGCGGGTAAGGTTCGAATTACGCAAGAGAGGCAAGAGAGACGGAACCAAAGAAATGACACGGTTCCTTCACGGCTCGAGTTTCTTGGGTCTTACACTAGTGAGATATATAGGGTGTTAAAAACTTGCAAGGTAGAAAAGCAACGGACCTTAACCTAAAGCAAGAATCTTACTAAGACAGAAATGACTAGTACAAGTCTCTAGAAAGGACATAAAAACATGATGGCGCCCACATTACCGCGTATGTCAGGCACAAGTAACAACAGATGATGCATTTCTCTGCCAAAATAGATACAAGACCGCTCTCTCTCTCTCTCTCTCTCTCTCTCTCTCTCTAATTGAAGCTTAAGCTTTCTATATGTGAAGATAATATGCTAGTTGGAGCAATCAAATCCATGGCAAATGGAAAGCCAAATTACAAGGATCAGAAATAATAAGATACCGAACACGACCAGCTTGATTTTCATGTTCTGGTACCACATCTTCCGCCGGATTTGTGTCCCTTGTTTCTTGTATGCTTGAGCCTGGTATTATGGGTAAAGATAGTTCAATTTTCAAGAGAACAGATGTTAATAAAAAGAGAAATCTGCTGGACTATGGGTATGACGTAAACCGCTTTACCTGATCACGTAGATTCTCCGTTTTGTCAGCTAGAATGGTCAGGTTCTCCCCTCTATCGATCGCCTGAAAAACGCACAATGAGGATACAAAGAAACAAAATGCGGCTCTTAATGTTTAACCAGTCGACATAATTTCATCAGATTCCAAACGTACCCAGCTAACAGAGCCATAAATTGAAAAACTGGGATACAACGTGATATCACGAGAAAAGAGGATGCCGCATCAATGATTACTTGTCATTTCAGAACCTACTCTGCGTAGGGGTAAAGACCGTTTCTGAAATAGGATTAAAAAGTGTCACCCAAACTTATAAATTCCACCCCATAGAATCTCACGAGTCCACCACTAGTTAAAACTATCTACGCCACATATCTAAACGTGGAAGACATTCTCCATAACCTAGCGGATTAGTCACAAGTGATACACAAATGGCCAAATGCCAAGTTTAACCCGTCACTAGCAACTGCACTTACAGGGATATAGACTCCACAACTCTGGCTTATGCTCTACAATATGGCCAATACATGGAGCACTTTATGCACACATGGCAAAGAAAGTGATTTTGAATCTTAATATAGTCAGCTACTCAATGCTATTCTTTAGCATTTCTGCAATCTCTCAATATACCTCCGGCATTTGTGCCTCTTGATCAAGGAGAAATACTCAGTTGTCTACCCTAAGGCGGGGAGAGCGACTTTTTATTTCAGTACTTGCAAGGCTTAGAGGGTTTGACATCACTGTGTCAAAAGAGAAAAAGGCAAAAAACATCATCCTGGAAAGAGAGTTCAAAATGTCTGCATATCCCCCATAGATTGCAGTGTTACTACTCTAAATAAAACCTCATCCAACAAACATGCCCACCAATTTTATTTTATTTTTGTCGCCCGGGGGGTACACCTACCTAAAACGTGGGATACACCTGCACAGTTTGGAAATCAAAGTAATCATCGCAAAACCAGAGGACTTGTATTTATTGACCACACTTTACATTGATCTACCAGTAAACGTGCGCCACATTATAGATGGGGATACCACTAGGGAACTGCATGAGTGATCCATGTATGCGGAAAGGAAGAGAGAGAGAGAGAGAGAGAGAGAGAGAGAGATGTTCTCAGCCCTTCCAAGCTAAATAAACCATGTACATGCAGGCCACTTCACGCTAAGAATCTGCTTGCTCTAGGTATAACTGTGCTTTAACTGTGCTTTAATTGCTCTAGGTATAACTGTGCTTTAACTCTGCTTTGAAGCACATGTGTTGCAACACGTGCTTCAAAGCAGGGTAGAGCAGCTTTCTATAAGCTGCCGATTGCTTGCCAAGCACCTTACAAAAGCTTCAGTTTCAAAGATGGCTGCTGCCGATTGCTTGCCAAGCACCTTACAAAAGCTTCAGTTTCAAAGATGGCTGCTGCAGTGGAGCAATATAGAACACCCTCTAAACCATGGTTATATAGACACGGAATATCCGTGCTTACAAAAATAGACTTTTCACCAAAAGAAACTCTCCATCCAAAGCCCATCCCTTTTGCATATAAAGGAAGATGAGCGCAATCAAAAGCCTAGCTGCGTGTAAAAGCAGCAAATGCAGAAACTTAGGAGTGTAAACTATCAGCAAACGAATCTCATACCCACTCTAAAGCTACATAGACTATGAACAATAAGAAACCTTCATATACCTTGTCAATATTCTCCAGCATTATACTTTTAACTTCTGAAACTTGAGCCTTCACTTTTATTAGCTTATCGATCTCTTCAGCATGTTCAATAATGTACTTCATGTGCTCCTTCATAATTGGCCTGTAAAAAGAAACTTAAATCAATTACTTTTCACTGAAACTCTTTACTAGATGGCGGATCGGAAATCATTTAGCAGCAATCTCATGTGACTGATACCCGAACTCCTTATTGAGACTTTTGGCAATAGCTGTATCTGCTTTGCCGCCGCCATATCTTTTCTTAAAGTCCGCTTTTACGCGCTCCAAAAATGCGATAGAGATTTGCTTGGCCACTGAGTCTTTGGCGACAACACAATAAGCTGCAAAGTGCAAAGACAATTATGACAGTGAGCCGGTAAAGAGACCAAGTTTTCTATGCAAATCAAAGGACAATGAAGTAATGTACTCGAAAAACGGAAAGACAAGCTTGCATTGGTCGCTAGAAGATGACATAGCTAAATTTACCAAAACAAATAGATAAATAAAAACAACCACTGCAACTCCATTGCCAACAACTTAAGAATGAACTTACTTGGACACCATGCAAAAAGGACAACATCAACATTAACATCAACAACACCTTTATCCCAAACTAGTTGGGTTCGGCGGTCGATGAACCCAAAGAATAAAAAAAACAAAAAAACAGAATCAAGGGAGGGAAAAGAGATAAATGCGTAAAAATAAATAAGTAAATATATATCAATTTATTTACCTCTCTATACACTACCCCTCCATAATACTAATAACCTTCCTCCGCTCCGTCCTAAGACAAACCGTACGTCAATCTATTTCTCACTCTATTAAATCTTGTTTTGCTGCTTTCCCCCAAGTAAGTTTCGACTGACCTTTTACTTTCTTTGTGTTACACTCTCGATAGCAAACTTTTGTTCGTACCGGTGCATCTAAGGGCCTTTGGAGAATATGCCCATACCATCTCAATTTATGCTCTCTCATCTTTTCTGTCACCGATTCTATTCCAACTTTTCGTCGAATCTCTTCATTCTTTATCTTATCCATCATTATATGACCACACATCCACCTTAACATCCTCATTTCCACTACTCCCATTTTATGTTCATGTTTTCTTTATGCTGGCCAACATTCAGCTCTGTATAACATGGCAGGTCTGACTGCTGTTCTATAAAATTTTCCTTTTAACCTAAGAGGAATTTTGCGATCACGCAAAAATCTCGATGTACTGCGCCATTTCATCCAACCTGCTCTGATTCTATGGCTTACATCCTTATCAATCTCTCCCTCCTTTGGCAATATTGATCCCAGATATCTAAATATATCTTTCTTGGGTACCTCATGGCCAAGCACATTTACGGCTTCTTGAATCCCTCTTGATGTCGTGTCAAACTCACACTTCAAGTATTCTGTCTTACTTCGACTTATCGTAAATCTTTTAAACTCTAACGTGCTTCTTCATACTTCTAACTTGGTGTTAACCCCAGCCCTGATCTCATCAATAAGCACGATATCGTCTACAAAAAGGATACACCACGGCACCTCATCTTAAATATTTTTTATTAGCTCCTCCATAATCAGGACAAAAAGGTAAGGGTTTAAAGCAGAACCTTGGTTTAAGCCTACTGTGATTGGAAAATAACTTAATGTGCCATTACAAGCCTGCACACATGTAATAGCACCGTCATACATGTCCTTGATTGCCTCGACATACTTTAAAGGTACTTTTTTCTTCTCAAGAATCCACCACAAAACCTTTATTGGAACCCTATCATACGCCTTCTCGAGATTAATAAACACCATATGGAGGTCCTTCTTTCTTTCTCGATATTTCTCCATCAATTGTCGTATTAAGAAAATAGCCTCCGTGGTAGATCTTCCTAGCATAAATCCAAATTGATTAACAAAAAACCTGGTCTTTATTCTCAAACGATGCTCAACAACTCTCTCCCACAGCTTCATTGTATGGCTCATAAGCTTGATGTCTCTATAGTTAAGACAATTCTGAATATCCCTCTTGTTCTTGTATATAGACACAAGTATACTTTTCCTCTATTCATCAAACATCTTATTAGTATGGAGGATCTTGTTAAAAAGACTAGTCAACCAACTTATTACTACATCTCCTAAGCATTTCCACACTTCAATAGGAATACCATCGGATCCCAAGGCTTTACTAGTCTTCATCTTTTCTAATGCCTCCCTAACTTCCCATGCTTTAACTCTTCGCACAAACCTTCTATTTGAATCATCAGAAGCATCTTACAAATCCATCTCACTTCTACCACTCTCCTCATTAAAAAATTTGTTAAAATAACTCATCCACCTGCCCTTGACGTCTTCATCTCTTATCAAGAGTGTTTGATTTTCATTCTTGATACATCTGAACTGTGTCAAGTCTTTAATTTTCTTGTCTCTTGACGTTGCAAGTCTATAGAAGACTTTTTCTCCTTCTTTGCTCCCAAGTTTGTTGTACATATCGGTGAAAACCTTGCCTCTGGCCTCTCGTACAGCTTTCTTGGCACTTTTTCTCGCCAATCTAAACTTTTGCAAATTCTCTTCGTTAGGACATTTATGTAGGCATCTAAAACACTCCTTCTGCTTAATTGCCTCCTGCACCTATTTATTCCACCACCAGGTTTTCTTTGTTTGATGTTCATTCCCTTTACTTTCCCCTAACACCCTTTGTCACTGTCTGGATGCAGTTAGACATCTCCTTCCACATCATATTTACTTCGCCTTCCAGTCGCCACTGTCCTTCCTGTAGCATTCTTTCCTTGAATTCTATTTGTTTCTTCTCATGTAACTTCCACTATCTTATTCTGAGGTGCTGCGCACTGCTCTTCATCTTCTGTACTTTGTTATACCGAACTTTTAAGACCATCAACTTATGTTATGTAACTACACATTCATCAAGGTATACCTTACAATCTACATACGAAGCTCTATCCTCTCTTCTAGCAAGAAAGAAATCAATCTGGCTACATTTTAACCACTGCGAAAAGTGATCAGATGTGATTCTCTTTTCCTAAAAAAGGTATTTGCCAACATCAAATCATAAACTTATACCACACTCAAGATGTCTTCGTCAGCCTCATTTCTAGTCTCATATCCAAAACCTCCACGAACTCTATCAAAACCTCCACTACTCTGACCGACATGTCCATTTAGATTTCCTCCTATGAATACCTTCTCCTCGTGTGGTATCCGCCTTAAAATCTCTTCCAGATCTTCCCAAAATCTGCTCTTATCGGACGCTTGCAATCCAACTTGAGGGACATGCACATTAAGGATATTCAGAATCAAATCCCCCACTACTAGCTTAACTAAAATAATCCTATCTCCTATTCTTTTAACATCAACAACTCTATCGTTGAAATTTTTATCGATCAGAATCCCAACTCCATTTATACTCTTTGTTGTGCTTGTATGTCATAGCTTGAATCCGATGCCATCTACTTCCTTAGCCTTGTCTCCTTTCCATTTAGTCTCTTGCAGGCAAACAATATTCACGTTTCTTCCAGCAAAAGTTCTGTCAATTCCCTCAATTTATCCGTTAAGGTTCCTACATTTCAACTCCCCAATCTAAAGTGGCCCTTCCACTTTGGTGTAGTTTTTGTTTGTATTGTACTAAATTGAACATAAGCTTTCACTTCAAAAGGCGCTACTTAAAGACGAAACCTACCCCCTGGGCTTTATTGCCCCCCACACTCGCCCACAGAAGTGTGAGGACCCTTGCTCATTTATCACCACATCCAGGCACCGATGTGGCGCATCACTCTGGGAATGATGGCCCAAGGCTAGCTTCCTTACCCCTTATTATGAGATGAACCATGCAAAAAGTACAAAAAAAAAAAAAAAACTCATAGTGAGGAAATACCCAACATCAAAGAACATGGGTCAGCCCCCTAAAGGAAAACTCAAATGATGACCTAGGAGGCGGCACGTATGTATTATTTCACAAATGTTTTTTCCACTGTGGGATTTGAGGTGTTACAAACAGACCAATGCTAAGTCATCCTCGTACTCTTTGTAGCATATAATTTATATAGCTCCAATGATGTTTGAGGCCATTGAGCACCATGCTAGCTGCCACCATTCCATCGGATGAGGGCACTAAAGATCAACTGGTCTCCACACAATAATTAGTCCGACTCTTCTAATAATTGGGCCCATTTACTATGAAATGAGTAGACCAAGCTCCAAAAGAGGACTCATAGTGGTAATAACTCTATCTGGTTGTAAAATCACCACATTAAATCTTCTATCACGCAGTTCACTCAATTAGCTAAAAAATTAATACAGTTGCCGGAAACAAGATCTCTGGAAAATCTTCATTCCTCGACGTACCCCAAATATGGGCACAAAGGTGTGTGAAGAACACAGGGTAGCTCAAATCCTAATGCTCAAAGCCTATATCTGGTTATCACTAGACCACTACCAAACAATCTCAGAAACCTGATCAAATAAAATGCCAACACTCAGAGTGCAGTACAAACTCCTGAAAAAGTTGATAAGACCAATTTGACAGGGCACCTATTAGTTAGGATCGAGAAATGAAGCAGGCATACTGTATCTAACTATTAATTTCAGTTCAAGTTCGATAAATTAGGATCTAGAGATGGATCAAGCACAAATGGGAGTCCCCATCCCAATGCGCAAAGTGAAAATACTTAGTTCCCAGGTTGCGGACCATCTACCAAGCTGCATGTGCACAGAGATGAAGCAGGCACACAGTATCTTACTGCTCTGGCATAAGATCAATATCTTAGCAGATAAAAGTTTTTCAGGGAACAAATCAGAAACAGTGTCAGGACGTAATGTAAAAAGAACTGAATAAATAGAAACCATTTTCCCAGTTTTTTTTCCCTATCTTCTGACTCGAGAAGATAATTTCCAGGACTCCAGGTACCACTCTACCACAGTCAACCAAAACCTCAATTGTGTTAAAGCTCAACCTTTTACTTGATACAGATTACAACATCTAAGGTCCCGAGCTCAACCAGGTTCGCTATTCAGCAAAAGATTCTGAAGTGGCAACATGGTGCTTTTATAGGTCAAAAACTATGGAACAGCCCTCTTAGTCGAGGTAATCAATACCTCATGTTTGCTCTTAATAAATTTTCAACTCTTTAACACCAAACCCTTTTCAGGAAATAATCTACCAGCTCCTGAATCCACGTAAAGTAATGGTATCTTCCATTTCTCCGCAAATGTTCAGCAAAAAGGAACATTTCAAATCTTCCTTCACTTTGCTCATTCCACCGCCCACAAACCCAGAATCCAAAAATAGAATCTAAAAAGAAAAGGAAAAAGAATTACACAACATTGCAAATTCACCTAATTGTAGCTCCATAGTTCCAAAACGAACGAAAACCCAAGTCAGCAATCACCTCTAAACTCAAGATCCAACCACAATCACCAGCAGTTCGACCACCCCCGCAAAGAGCGAATCAGAGAAACAGCGCTCAAACCGGGATGGAAAGAGACAGAGAGAGTTAAGCCCAAATGCGACTGACCGTAACCATCTTCGAGGAGGAAATTGAAGGTGTGGTGGTCGCAGGAGTAGGTGAACTTGTTGTTGGAAGAAGGAAGCTTCTGGAGGCACTGAGCGGCTATGGCCGGGAAGTTGCCGGTGAACTCCGTGTACTCGGCCAGTATCATCGTCCCTCTCGCCACGAAGCTGTATATGAACGACTCCTCGCTCATCGCCTTCCTTCAGCTCTCAAGAACGAGTTCAAGGACGACCCCAGCACAAGACCTTCAAGTCGGCGAACAGAGAGAGGAGAGAGGAGAGAGGAGAGAGTATGCGTGTCTGTCTGTCTGAGACTTTGTGCCTGTTTACTCCACTATCACATCATTATTTCTGACCTTTGCAAGGAAGGAACAAATATTCTTTTCAGATTATGGTTTTGGCTTTAAATAAAACTTTTTGGGGTGACTTTTATTTTATGCGATTTATTTTTTGCTTTTTCCTAGCAATTCTAGCATTAATTTCAAACCCCTCAAAATCTTCCAAAAGGTAAATTAAGGTGTTAATGTGAACGTTTCTGTTATTGAGTACTATTTTTCAACAGAAATACTTTTTTGTGTTACGTTTTTTCTAAACGGATTACAATTTTATCATTTAAATTCGATTTGATTATAAATACAACATTCTATTTGTCAGGAAAAGAAAAGCAAATGTGATTTTCCCAATATTTTAAGATTCGAAATAATGCAAAATCAGTTTTAAACTATGTGTCGTTTGAAGAATTAGTAAGAGAAGACCAATAGTTATTTTTTCTTGGCTTGATTGTATGTTTATGTTGTACAAGTAGGAAAACTTTCGTTTCTGAGATTATGTTGAGTGTGCGAACCTTCGCCATAACTTGATTAGTTTCGATGCATGTAAATCTTTGTTGACTAAATTCAATTCGGTGGAGATAAGCAAGAATAATTTTAACACAGGAGATGTAGTAATTTTCATATATTGGATTTAATACATTCAGATTTATATCTTTTGTTTCTCCTCTAAAAGAGATAGGAGAAATTAATCTTTATAATGAGCATGAGATATTCCAAATATAATGGAGATAATCCAACAAGAAGACGGTCACTGCTTCAATAATTGATTGAAGGATTTTAAAAAAAAAAATAGATAGATAGATTGGCGTGCCAAAGTGGGGACAGAGACTCTTCGTGCGATGATATCTTAATTGCATATCAATTCAAAAAATGATTTCCTCTGTTTCTTTATTGCTGTTTGTTTGTCTGGTGCACCAAAAGCAATTTTCGGCTGCTTTTGCCAAATCGCCAGTTGGTCGTGTGTTCCAAATTTGCGGCCTCACCTTCTGACCGCGGAAACAATTAGAAAAGGACAATTGACCTTTTTCTCGCGGACAGGGATGTTCGAATCTTTGCTTGCGAGGTTGGCGAGCATTTCTTCGGGCAATATAATAATGTTTCACTATTTAAAAAGTTGGTGTAGATATTTATATTTTGTTTTTACATAATTAAACCCGACATTGATAGGATTTAATTGAGATAGCTCCGTGTGCTTGTGATACATATTTTGTCATATCACGTAAATAATTTATTGTCAAGATGAATACTACGTGATTCAACGCACATCTCTGTATTTGATTGATATTGCTTAAAGTAACATTGAATTTACAATCCATCGATGTGATGCAAGAGGATGAGTTCTTTTTGTTTCTCTTTGTGATGAGAAATGTACATTTAGATATTTCGCCATCACTTTGTGAAAAATCGTTAGGTATGAATATGTTAGATACGTGTGTATAGATGGCCAGGGGGCAGTTTGAGCCAGAAATCAGCCCGTTACGCCAGTTCGGAACCACTCAATAAGCCGTTGGGCTTTCGGCCCATTGGCTTTAAAAAAAATAAAAATGGGGGGCTCTTTCCCCTAACCATTGCATTGCAACGGCTCCTCCTTTTTTTTTTTTTCTTTTTTGTTAATTTATTAAAACAATCTTAAATCTCAATAAATATCCCTTCTCCCTTTCATTTTTCCTCATTATTTCTCTCAAATTCTCTCAATCCCAGCTTAATTCTCTCAATTTTTTTAATCCACTTTCCTCTCGATTCTCTCAAAAAAATGGGCAAGTGGAAGCGGAACTGGTGATATGGAAAATAGTGTGATACCACCGATGGGGATGGGGAATCTAATTATAATCAACCTCAATATGATCCTCATGAGTATGCATATTAAGTAGACGATGATAATAATATCAACGTTATTCCCAACGTCGAGCACGTCCTAATGCAAGAAAGTCTTTAACCTTCTACCAGTGTCGAAAAAATATCAACAGTAAAGGAGCCGGAACGGGAGTATCCATCCAACATATGGCGACTCTTCGAGAAGCAACATTTAGGCTGAGACAAGTATGAGGTAAAATGTAAATATTGTATGAAAACATACCGTTTTGCCATTGGAGGCAGTTATGGAACATTTAGTCGGCATCTGAGGTGAAAACACACAACGTAAGCAAGGATCGACACCCGCCAACAATAAATTTTTGGGCACACCAATCCTAACACTTTTCCTTTATTTTGTTACGATGATAAAGTTTATAAAGAAACATTAACTCAATATGCTGTCATTGATCATTTACCGTTTAATATTGGTGAAAGTTTTGATTTGAATTTTTTTTATAAACACTGCATGTTCTCAACAAACAAAACTTGTTTTGAGAAATACTCTTAAATACAAACTTTTTGGGCTTTATAAAAAAGGAAAAAAGAGTTTGAAAAAAAAAATTGTCGATTTCAATGGACGTATGCGTATAAGTAGCGATATTTGGAGTGATCCTTGGCAAACTCATTCTTATATGGGTATCACATGTCATTGGATATGTAACGATTAGAATATTTAAAAAAGAGTTCTTGCATTTTTGAATGTTTGATGATAGGTACATGGTTAATAATATTTATAGAGTAATGAGAGAAGTTTTAGTAGAATATAATTTGATTAATAAAAAAAATTCAGTTGATTTTGTTAATGTCGCGGTAAATACTACTTCCATTCCTGAATTAAAAAAGATTTGTAAATCCATTTTTGGAGGATAATTTTTCACGTTAAATGTACTTTCCATATTTTAAATTTATGTGTACAAAATAGATTACGATTTTCTCAGCACAATAAAGAGAGCAATTTGATTTTTATAGAGTCGTTCCCAAGTTATAAAAGAATGGGACAGGTTTTGTAAACAACATGGAAGAACACCAAAAAGATTTTCAAAATATGTTTCGACTCGTTGAAATTCTACCTACAAGTTGCTTAATCAATCTTTTGCTTATAAAAATTTATTATGTTCATTTATTTCTAATAATGCCTTCGAAATTACTTTATTCCTGCAAGAGTGGGTTATCTGCAGAAAAAAAGTATATTTTTTTAAAATTTTTTAATGATGCAACTTATGCTTTATTTGGTGTTTATTATCATGCTATACATTTATTTGTAATATAGTGTGTTAATATTGCCGGTGTTTTTGAAGAGAATGAGCGAGATAATTAATTAGGTCCTATACGAAATGGATGAATTGTTATGCCGAAATTCCTCTTATTTATTTGGTTACTTGTGTTTTCGATCCACGTTTCAAATTAGATGGTTTAATTGATTTTTGAAGGGGTATTATGAGTGTTAACATTTGACTGCAATAGTAGATGCTAGAACTATACAAGGAGTGGTTAAAAACGTTATAGTAGTATTGTATAATGAATTTTATAATAGATATAATCTAACTGCTAGTGGATCTTTTTCCCAAGTTAGTAACGTACAAAGTGGGGATCAAGATAAAATTAGTAAAGGGTACAAAATGCTGATGAGTAGGCAAAAAAGACAAAATGGAGCAACAGGGCAAATTTCCAAAATACCACTTGTTTTGAGTTTGGTGAATGGGAATACAAAGGCGACACAAAATTCAAAATTCTAGACCGGTGGAAGAGGCATTCAACCCAATATCCATTTCTCACTCTCATCGCAAGAGAGATTTTAGCAACTCATTGTTCAACAGTTGAGTTGCGGTTGAACAAGTGTTTAGCACTGAATGATTAATTTTGGATTAATGATGTTCAAGATTAGCTCTAGATTCAGTGGAGACTCAAGCTTGTATCGATGATTGCACAAAGGTTAAATTTCAACAACAAGAGCTGGATCGAAGTATTAACGTCGAATTCTTCAATGATGATAGAGATACCACCACCACGGCCCCATGGGTACCGAAACAGGTAACGAAGATTGACAATGAGATAAGTTGGGGTTATCGAGGATAAAAAAACTACATGATTTTTTTTTACATAAAAAAAGAACTACATGAGTTTTAATTTTCTATCCCAAATAAAATATATAAGCAATAATGATAATTCATTAAGTTCAATGTGACATTTCGAATTTCGACCTCTCCGAGGCTTGGAATGGAAAGATATCGATCGGTGTATTTCAATTATAACTCACTCCTAGTTAGCCACTCTCGAGTTACTTGACAGAAAGGGAAAGACTATCGCGAAGTCGAGTACGTGAACTTAAGAAATTCGAATAATAATTGGCATTTTGACCATAAGGATTGTCGAAGGTATATTTTAGACCAGCAGAGATTGATCTAGGAATGATCATGGAAATACCTTACTAGCGTTATACGTTGAGACGCGGGTGATTTCACTTAACCAATGTGTAATTTGCGAGAATTTTCTAAATCGAATTTTGTGACTTTTTGATTTTCCTGTCATTTCAAGACTCATTAATGAGAAAGTATCTAACCATGTATTCCAGTCGTATCTCGCTCGGATCTAATCAATCTTGAGTTGACTGACCAAGAGGGAAAGGCTAACGCGAGATAAGATACGTGGACTTAGGAAACTCGAATAGGAAATGGCGCTTTGACCATAAAGATTGTCGATGAGACATTTAGAGCCATAAAAGGCCGATCTAAGAACGATTAAAGAATGCATTGCTAGCGTTATAAGATTGGAGCGTGGGTGATGCCGCTTAACCAATAAATAATTTGTAACATTTTCCTAAATCGAACAATGACAATCGAGACCATCGAAACTAGTGATAGACCCTCACAATTACATGACAATCAAAGTCGCCATGAATTGACGAGCCCTAATTGTGATATGAATCACCAGGACGATATGCGTAACGTCTACAAAAGCCGCCCGTCGATTCGGGATAGGCTAGGATCACGTCCGATAGATAAAACAATCAAAACCGAATCTTGAAAATTGAAAATGGAGAATCAAGAATTCCAACGCTATATTCGGATTGGCCGTCGCCCTATCGAAGAATATTGGAATGAGTAAAATGACGTTCCAGACATCGGGGGTGAAATTATCATTTTGCCCCTCAATCCTTAGCTTTGCCTTAATAATTGGACGATGTCATTTTGGTCATTGAAGCCCCATTATAGCTGTCGAAAATTGAAGGAAATGAAATCCATTGGATGAGCAATTGATTGGCACATGGACAAGTGTCAAAGGATTAGGCTATGATGTTGATGGAGTCACCTTTTAACCTACCATTCAATCTAGTTGAATCTCAAAATTGTGCATATACCCCTCTTCTTCCTTCAAGCTTTTCTTCTTCTTCTTCTTCAACGAAAACTGCTTCACGCCCAACTAGCTCTGCCCGTCGATTTCGCCACCGTCGACCGCCACTTCCGGCGACTCCCAGCCATCGAGCCAACTGCTTTCTCATCCTCTTACCGACATTCTTCAAGTGGAAGCAAGCCATTTAACTCAGGGAGGAGCTCCGGCCAGCCAATCTCTCGAAAGTCGACGGAAACCGTCGCAGTTGGAAGTAAGCCACGGTTTAGGCTTCGTAGAACCCCGAAACCTTTGAAGTTTTCGACCAAATTTTGTGACATCTAGGGGACTTGTAGACTGAGTTGTGGTAAAACATTTGGCGAAATTTGATGGAGTATTGACCCCAAATGGGTCTTGTGTTTAAAGGGCCAGAATTGACCGGTTGAAGATTCGGAGGAACCGGCGCTGTTCAAGGACTTTTCGGCGTCACCTTGGCTTCAAATTTTCAGCGAGGCTTCCCAACCCTTAGAACTACATGTTAGCAAGTAGATTAGTAATTAAATTGAGGATTTAAGTTAGTTTAAGGGTTGAATAGTTGGGATATGCACAGAACTGAAAATGCCCTATTTCGGTTCTGTGCATACCGAATCTGTGGGGGGCTGTTGGTGTTGAAATTGAGCTCCAAATTCATCATTGAGAGGTGTGAGGATGTTAATTGATAGGTCCATGAGGTGTATGTTTAGTGGGGTGACGATTTGAGCAAGAAAAATTGATGATTGGATGAATTTCCTTAGGTTGCGCGGCCATCTTGACCTTGGATCATTATAACCGAACCCTTGAGGTGCTTGGAAGAAGACTTGTATTGAATTAAGCTTGAGGTAAGGGGATTCTAAACCTTTGATAGAAGGATTGGACTCGATTGGGCGAATTGTGTGCGAATTGATCGATTTTTGGAGGTTCATAAGGTGATTTTCTAATGTACATTCTAGAAAGATATAGAGGACTTGATTGTTTGATAATGCCTGTGCCATGAATTAATTGTCATATTTGTATGTCAAATTTAATTGTCTCACATGCCATGGGTGTGTTGTTTGTCGCATGAGTTTGCATTCGAACGTGTTCTATGAAATGAAATGAACTTATGGCATGTTTGAGAAGTTGTGACACCCTGATGCGTTGAGACGCGAGGTTTGAATTGAATGGCACCCTGAGACGTATGAGACACAGGGTTGAGAAGGCCATAGTCCTGATGCGTTGAAACGCGGGACGGAGTTGAGATGTGTCGACACAGGCCTGGATTGAGATTGGAAACCTGATGCGTTTACGCAGGTTTGTCAACGAGACGATCTAATACGTTTACGCGGACCGAGCCTGAGGCGTTCTAAACGCGGGCATGAAAGTGAGGCAGATTGGAAGAGTGGGAGGTGTGACTTGGCATGGCAATGTGTACTTAATTCTAATGATGTGGAATAATGCCATGACTGCATGCTTGACATTCGTATGTTGTTTATTGACAGTTTAGTGCCTCATGTGATTATTTGTATAAATTGGTTGTGGTTGCATTTGCCTGAGTGTACGGTCAACCTAACTTAGGGCTAGGACCTAACTTACTGAGATGCACATCTCACCCCGTTGTGGGACCCCATTTTTTTTTCAGGTCCTAGGCCTTGAGAATGTGGCCAATCAGGTTTGGTGACCTAAAAGAGATGTCAGTATATTTTGAGGAGTTCCCTGACGGACAGGGGACCGTTTATGTTAGAAAGTGCACGGTCATCTAGATAAATGAGAGTGGTAGTAGCTGGAAGCCTCATAGATATGAGGCTTGATTCAAGAAGATAGAGGACGTTTCACAAGGCCACTGAAGCCCACTGAGGTACCCCGTAGGGTGATCCCTAGTTGGTGCCATCCCGCTCGGGATTCAGTGGAGGCCAAAAGGTTAGTCGTTGGCTCGAGGAATGGCCTTGAGAGGACTCCGACCTTGGAAGACACCTATGAGGTTATAGTGATCGAGGCCATCAAGGATGACCAGGTGGAGCCATCAGCTGACGAGATGATGGAGGAGACCTTAGAGGTTTGCTGAGAGACCTTCTTGGAGTACGAGCCCACTAAGGAGGCTAAGGAGGAGACTGACTACTCCAGTAGCTCGACATAGGAGTTTCTATTTCTGGTCTAATATTTTGATGGTGACCTCGATGCCCGTTTCTTTTTGAGATGATGATGACCCTCTTTTGCACTTACCCTGTCGCCCCTTCTGACCAGAGGTCTAGTTTGCCATGCTCTTGTATGAACGTTTGGGAACTTATGTATCTTTTAGTATCCTCGTTACCTAGGTCCCTTTTTATTATTGTACGGAGGAGTTTGTTTATTATCGCTTCCGCATGCTTTCTATATGTTATATCTCTCGACCTATAAAAATCCTAGGACCTCGAGCGAAGAGTTTATACTTGTAGGGAGTCGTGAGCTCGTGCCTGGGGTGCGGAGCGTTTCATCCCAGCTTGCTTGATATCAGAGCAAGGTCAGCTCAATCCAAAATAGATTAAGGATTGGAGTGATAAGAAGAATTAAGTTGGGATAAAGACGGGTAGCGAGACCTTAGGAGACTTGCTAGGATAAGGCACGAGATGCATGGCATATGACTTAGCCCATATGATTGGCATTTGGCCTTGGCAGGATTATGGTGATATAAGAGAATGAAGTTCCATGTTTAGCGCTGGAAGTCATTTCTAGATTTTGGCCTGTTAAGTGAATAAGCATGGCTAGTTTTGGTGGACCGTTGGAGTGACGGAATTGAGGAATAGCGATGAACTGCTTATTGAGGTGCCTCTGGAATTTGTTATATGGAAGGTCGTTATGTTATGACCGTTCCTATTAAGGCATAGTTTAGTAGCTCTGAACTTGGTTGGATGAATGAGTTACTAACTCTTTGATGAAATTGTGGTGGTCCAAGCTCAGTAAAAACATACAAGGATGAGTAATCCATCTCGGAGACTTGGAAGGCCTAGGGGTGGAGCCTCCAGTTCGAGGCCACAAGTAGCGGAAGACCCGAGGATGGACGAAGTACTGAGGGCGCTTGAAAGAATTAGCGACCTCATCGACAAGTAGGCCTAAGATAGGGATGTTGCCATAGCCCAAGCAGTGGGAGTCGCGATAGCTACCGTCAACGCCAGTAACGGTAATAACGGGGGCAATGGAAATAATGGCGACCACGACTAGGGTAATGAGGCAGTGAATGCCAAGGAAGAAATTATTGTGGCTAGACAGATGGGCCAACTGGTCGAGCAGTTCATCAAGCTAAAGTCAACCCAGTTCGATGGGACTAGAGATCCCGAACAAGCACCGAGATGGATCGAGAAACTGAAAAAGGCTTTTAGAGTGCTGAGGTACACAGATGAGGAAAAGGTGTTGCTGGCGGTGTATCAATTGGAAGGTACCGCAAATGACTGGTGGGCTGCCACTAAGAATGGAGTTTTTTCAGAAGGAACGACCTTAACCTGGAATGCCTTCACTACGGCATTTAATGACAAGTATTTCTTGGAGACAGCCTGGGAAAGGAAGCAAGTGAAATTCTTACAGCTGCGTCAGAATTAGCTGACCATGGATCAGTATGAGGTAGAGTTCTCTAGGCTGTCAAGGCATGCACCTTGATCGGTAGAGGATCCCCTGGAGAAGGCGCGGAGATTTCGGGATGGACTGAGGCCTGAGCTTCGCAGTCAGATGATGGCCCTGAATCTGAGGACCTACAAGGAAATCTATGAACGGGGACAAATGATTGAAAAAAACCTAAAAAAGAGGAATGCCGCATCTGGATCGCGATTTAATTCGTTCAAAGACAATCGCCAGATTGGTAAGAGACCAATGACTAGCAATAGGCGCTTTGTCCCTCCGATAAGAAATAACATTGTGAAGCCGCCGAAACCCATGAACTGGAGCTATCGCCTTTGTGGCAGAAGGCATAGTAATGGACCATGCCTAGCAAGAACTGGAGCGTGCTTCATGTATGGTTAGATGGGCCACCAGATGAGAACTTGCCCGAATCAAGCTCCAACGAATAGACCTCAAGGGCAGCGACCACAGGTTGGATTGTTGGCTGCCACTCCCCAAATTGATCAGAATCGACCCCCAGCTTAGGGGAGAGTTTATACAGTAGCTCGTAGGGAGGCAGAGGAAACGCCAGGCGTGGTCACAAGTACGGTTTATTTGTGTGACCAAGCTGCGTATGCTTTGTTTGATCCTGACGCAATACACTCACTTGTATCTGCTCGGTTTGCTAATTTGGTTTATATGAAGTTAAAACCGTTGAGTGTGATTCTGCATGTTGCCACCTCGTTGAAAGATAATGTGCTGGTTTCGTTGGGCTGTGCTGACTGTAGAATCGTAATTGGTGGTAGTAAGGAGAGTATTGATTTAGCTGTGTTGCCCATATATGATTTCGACGTGATCATAGGAATGGATTGGTTGGGTAAGCAAAGAGCGATAGTTAATTATGGTAGTGAGATAATCCGGTTCAATCCGGAAGGCTGTCCAAGTTTTGAATTTGTGAGAAGTCGAGGAGGAACCTCAATTCCTTTAGTCTCGTCTCTTGAAGTGACAAAGTTGATGTCTAAAGGATGTCAAGCGTACTTAGTCGCAGTTATGAACACGACTGTCGAGGAGCCTAAACTAGAAAGTATCCCGGTAGTGTGCGAGTTTTCTGACATTTTCCCTAAGAGTTACCAGGGTTGTCACCAGAGCGAGAAATAGAGTTCGTGATTGAGTTAGCTCCCGGAACGGAGCCGATCTCGAAGACACCCTATAGAATGTCCTTATCAGAACTGAAAAAATTAAAAGTGCAGATGGAAGAATTACTGGATAAGGGATTTATCCGACCGAGTGCTTCACCGTGGTGAGCACCGGTGTTGTTTGTAAGGAAAAAGGATGGGTCCTTGCGTCTATGCATCGATTATAGACAGTTGAATCAAGTGACAGTGAAGAATAATTACCTTCTGCCGAGGATTGATGATTTATTTGACCAATTGCAAGGAGTTGCAGTATTCTCTAAGATTGACCTGAGAACCAGGTATCACCAGCTAAGAATCAAGAAGGAAGACATGTCTAAAACTGCTTTTAGGACAAGGTGTGGTCATTATGAATTCACTATGATGCTTTTTGGATTAACCAATGCTCCAGCCGTATTTATGAACTTGATGTATCGGGTGTTTAAAGAATTCTTGGATAGATTCGTCATAGTCTTTATTGATGATATCCTAATTTACTCAAGGAGTAACGAAGAACACAAAAAACACTTGAGGATTATTTTGCAGACCTTGAGGGAGCACTCACTCTATGCTAAGTTTAGCAAATGTGAATTCTGGTTGAATAAAGTGGCATTTCTTGGCCATGTCGTGTCTGGAGAAGGGATTGTGGTGGATCTTGTAAAGATTGAAGCTGTAACTAATTGGCCTAGGCCTACTAAGGTCACGAAAGTCCGAAGTTTCTTAGGATTGGCGGGATATTACAGACGTTTCGTGGAGAAGTTTTCGTCTATAGCCATTCCACTGACGAGATTGACTAAGAAAGAGACGAAATTTGAATGGACGGATAAGTGCGAAAGGAGTTTCCAAGAGCTCAAGCATTGGTTGACAACAACACCGGTGTTGATGATTTCATCAAGACCTGGAGGCTATGAAATATATAGCGATGCCTCACTGAAGGAGCTAGGCTATGTGCTAATGCAACATGGAAGAGTGGTTGCCTACACGTCCGGACAGCTGAGATCGCACGAGACGAACTATCCGGCCTATGATCTGGAATTAGTAGCAATCATCTTTGCTTTGAAAATATGGAGGCTTTATTTATGTGGTGAGAAGTTCTAAATTTACACTAACCACCAGAGCCTAAAGTATCTATTTTCCCAAAAGGAACTGAATATGAGGCAGCGTCGATGGATAGAACTGCTTAAGGATTATGATTGCGACATACTGTATCACCCTGGGAAAGTGAATTGAGTCGCGGATGCACTCAGCCGAAAATCGAGCATCGCTTGTCTATTGGTGAAAGGGTGGTCGTTATTCGAGAGCTTGAGGGATTCTGAGTTCAGATTGGAAGTCTGTTAGTTATCCAGTTTGATAGCCACACTGAGAATAGAACCTGAAATCCAAGAAAGGATAAAAGCCTTGCAGCATACGGACCTAGAAATTCAGAAAATCCTGGAAATGGACGCGACAAAAAGGAAACCAAAGTTCCAAGAATTGGAGGATGGAATTCTGAAATTTCGAGGGCGTCTATGTGTGCCAAAGGACGAAGAGCTTAGAGAAAGGATTTTATCAGATGCTCATAGGAGCAATTATAGTATCCACCCAGGAAGTACGAAGATGTATCAGAACTTGCGTCAACATTACTGATGGAACTGGATGAAGGTAGATGTAGCCAAATACGTGGCAAGGTGCTTGACATGCCAACGGGTGAAGGCACAACACTGTAAGTCCGGTGGATTATTACAGCCGTTAGAGATTCCCGAATGGAAATGGAAGCACGTAACGATTGATTTTGTGATGGGACTCCCAAGGAGCCAAAGAGGCCACGATTTTATTTGGGTAGTCGTGGACAGGTTGACCAAGTCTGCACACTTCCTTCCTATGCGAAAGGATTTCGCAATGGATAGATATGCCGAGTTGTATATGCGACAAATAGTGAGACTACACGGAGTACCCGTGACAATCACATCAGATAGAAACCCCAAGTTCACAGCAAACTTCTAGAAAAGTCTTTAGGAGGCCATGGGGACTCAACTGCAATTTAGTACGGCATACCATCCACAAACGGACGGACAATCGGAGAGGACGATTTAGACGCTCAAAGACATATTGCGACCATGCGTAATAGACTTCAAATGTGGATGAGAGGATCAACTGCATTTGGTGGAGTTTGCATATAATAACAACTATCAGCAGAGCATTCAAATAGCACCGTTTGAAGCGTTTTATGGAAGAGCTTGTAGAACCCCGATTTGCTGGGATGAGGTTGGAGAAAGAAGTATCACAGACCCAGAGTTAGTAGAGCAATTGGTGGAAGCGGTAAAGATAATTCAGGATAGACTAAAGACGGCACAGAGTCGTCAAAAGAGTTATGTGGATAAACGGCGTAAGCCTTTAGAGTTTCAAGTAGGCGATCATGTTTTCCTTAAGGTGTCGCCAATGAGAGGATTATCTCGGTTTGGAAAGAAAGGAAAACTGAACCCAAGGTACGTAGGTCCATTTGAAATTCTGGAGCGGATTGTGACCTTAGCCTACAGACTGGCCTTACAGCCTAATCTATCCCAAGTGCACAACATCTTCCATGTGTCCATGCCACGAAAGTACGAACCGGACCCGATGCATGTGCTGGGCTACGAGGTTATAGAAGTGGATGACAAAGTATCCTACGTGGAAAAGACAGTTAGGATTGAAGAAGACCAGAAGGAACAAATTTCGAGGTATAAAACGATTCCATTAATCAAAGTTGTTTGAGAGCACTATGGAACCGAAGGTGATACGTGGGAAAGCGAGGAAACGATAAGGCGTTAATACCCCCATTTGTTTGAGTAACGGGTTTAATGTAAATTTCGGGGACGAAATTTTTGTTAGGGGGAAGAGTTGTGACATTCTGATTTTTCTGTCATTTCAAGACTCATTAATAAGAAAGTATCTAATGATGTATTTTAGTCGTATATCGCTCGAATCTGATCAATATTGAGTTAACTGATAAGAGGAAAAGGCTAATGCGAGACAAGGTACGTAGACCTAGGAAACTCGAATAGGAAATGTCACTTTGACCATAAGGATTGTCGAGGGGACATTTAGAGCCATAAAAGGCCGATCTAAGAACGATTAAGGAATGCATTGCTAGCGTTATATGATTGGAGCGCGGATGATGCCGCTTAATCAATATATAATTTACAATATTTTCCTAAATCGAACAGTAACGATAGAGACCATCGAAACTACTAATAGACTCTCACAATTACATGACAATCAAAGTCGCTATGAATTGACGAGCCCTAATTATGATATGAATCACAGGGTCGATACACGTAACGTTTGTAAAAGCCGCCCGTCAGTTCGGGATAGGCTGGAATCGCATTGGATAGAGAAATGATTCAGAAACAAGTCTTGAAATTTGAAAATGGAGAATCGTGAGTTTCAACATTACAATTGGATTGACCATCGCCTTTTTGAAGAAAATTGGAATTAGAAAAATAATGTTCCGGACGTCGAGGTGAAATTACCATTTTACCCCTCAAGCCTTTGCTTTGCCTTAATAATTGGACAAGGGCATTTTGGTCATTAGAGCCCCATTATAACTGCCGAAAATTGAAGGAAATGAGAGCCATTGGATGAGCAATTGATTGACACATGGACAAGTGTCAAAGGATTAAGCTATGATGTTGATGGAGTCACCTTTTAACCAACCATTCAACCTATTTAACTCTCAAAATTGTGCATATACCCCTCTTCTTCCTTCATTCTGCCGAAACCACCATCACCACATCCATCTTCAAGCTTTTCTTCTTCTTCTTCTTCACCGAAAACTGCTTCACGCCCGACTAGCTCTGCCCGCCGGTTTCGCCTTCGTCGACCGCTACTTCCGACGACTCCCAGCCACCGAGCCAACCACCTGCTGCTTTCTCATCCTCTTGCCGACATTCTTCAAGTGGAAGCAAGCCATTTAACTCAAGGAAGAGCTCTGGCCGGTCAATCTCTCGAAAGTCGATAGAAATCGTCGCAACTGGAGGTAAGCCACGGTTTAGGCTTTGTAGAACCCCAAAACCTTTGAAGTTTTCGACCAAATTTTGTGGACATCTAGGGGACTTGTAGACTGAGCTTTGGTAAAAATTTTGAGGGAATTTGATAGGGTTTTGACCCCAAATGGGTCTTGTGTTTGAAGGGCCAGAATTGACCAATTGAAGACCCGGAGGAACCGGTGCCATTCAAGGACTTTCCGACGTCGCCTTGGCTTCAAATTTTTGGCGATGCTTCCCAACCCTTAGAATTACGTGTTAGCAAGTAGATTAGTGATTAAATTGAGGATTTAAGTTAGTTTAAGGGCTGAATAGTTGGGATATGCACAGAATCGAAAATGCCCTGTTTCGGTTCTGTGCATACCGAATCTGTAGGGGGCTGTTGGTGTTGAAATTAAGCTCCAAATTCATCGTTGAGAAGTGTGAGGATGTTAATTAATAGGTCCATGAGGTGTATGTTTAGTGGGGTGATGATTTGAGCTAGAAAAATTGATGATTGGATGAATTTCCTTAGGTTGCGTGGCGGAATTGATATTGGATCATTAGAACCGAACCCTTGAGGTATTTGGACGAAGACTTGTATTGAATTAAGCTTGAGGTAAGGGGATTCTAAACCTTTGATAGAAGGATTGGACTCGATTGGGCGAATTGTGTGCGAATTGATCGATTTTTAGAGGTTCATAAGGTGATTGTCTAATGTACATCCTAGAAAGATATAGAGGACTTGATTGTTTGACAATGCTTGTGCCATGAATTGATTGTAGCATTTGTATGTCAAATTTAATTGTCTCGCATGCCATGGATGTGTCGTTCATCGCATGAGTTTGCATTCGAACGTGTGTTATGAAATGAAATGAACTTATGGCATGTCTGAGAAGTTATGACACCCTGATGCGTTGAGATGCGGGGTTGTGTGAATGGATACCCTGAGGTGCTGAGGCGTAGGGTTTGAATTGAATGGCACCCTAAAGCATACGAGACGCGGGGTTGAGAAGGCCATAGTCTTGATGCATTGAAAAGCGGGACGGAGTTGAGATGTGTCAACACAAGCCTGGATTGAGATTGAAAACCTGATGCGTTTACGCGGATTTGTCAATGAGACGGTCTGATGCGTTTACACGGACCGAGCCTAAGGCGTTCTAAACGCGGGCATGAAATTGAGGTAGATTGGAAGAGTGGGAGGTGTGACTTGGCGTGGCAATGTGTACTTAATTCTAATGATGTAGAATGACGCCACGACTGCATGTTTGACATTCGTATGTTGTTTATTGACAGTTGAGTGCCTCATGTGATTATTTGTACAAATTGGTTGTGGTTGCATTTGCCTGAGTGTACGGTCAGCCTAACTTAGGGCTAGGGCCTAAGTTAATGAGATGCAAATCTCACCCCTTTGTGGGACCCTATTTTTTTTTCAGATCCTAGGTCTTGAGAATGTGGCCAATCAGATTTGGTGACCCAATGGAGATGTCAGTATATTTTGAGGAGTTCCCTGATGGACAGTGGACCGTTTAAGTTAGGAAGTACACGGTCGTCTAGTTAGATAAGGGTGGCGGTAGTTGGAAGCCTCATAGATATGAGGCCTAGTTTAGGAAGATAGGGGACGTTTTCACGGGGTCACTGAAGCCCACTGGGGTATCCCGTTGGGTGATCTCTAGTTGGTGCCATCCCGCTCGAGATTCAATAGAGACCGAGGGGTCAGTCGCCGGCTCGAGGAATGGCCCTGAAAGGACCCCAACCCTAGAGGACACCGATGAGGTTATAGTGATCAAGGCCACCGAGGATGACCAGGTAGAGCTATCAGTTGATGAGACGATAGAGGACACGGTGGAGGTTTGCTCGGAGACCTTCTCGGAGTACAAGCCTACTGAGGAGGCTGAGAGGGAGACTGACGACTCCAGAAGCTCGACATAGGAGTTTCTGTTTCTGATCTAATATTTTGATGGTGACCTCGATGCCCGTTTCCTTTTGAATGATGATGGCCTTCTTTTGCACTTACCCTGTCACCCCTTCTGACCAGTAGGTCTAGTTTGCCATGCTCTTGTATGAATATTTGGAAACTTATTTATCTTTTAGTATCCTCGTTACCCTGGTCTATTTTTATTATTGTACGGAGTTGTTTGTTTATTATTGCTTCCGCGTGCTTTCTATGTGTTATATCTCTCGACCTATAAAAATCCTGGGACCTCGAGAGAAGAGTTTATGCTTGCAGGGAGTCGCGAGCTCGTGACCGGGGCGCGGAGTGTGACAAATTTTGATGATCAGGACCGTAGGAACTAGCGATAAATCTTCACAATCACATGACAACCAAAGTCGCCAAGGCTTGAAAGAAACCCTAAGGTCGATACTCGTGGCCTGCGAGAGTCGTCCGTTAGTTTGAGATAAACTGGAATTACAGTTAACGAGAACTTGACATGAATTGGACCTCGAAAGTGGGTATCAAATATTGAGGGATTTCAACATTTGAAAAGAATTGGACGCCGCCTCATCGAGGGTAACCAAGATTGGAAAAAAGTAAAATTTTGGACTACAAGCAAAAATTACCATTTTGCCCCTAGGATAATACTCATTCCTTAATAATAAGTCATGGGCAAAATAGTCTTTTACCCTCCCTATCTTGGCCGGAAACTTAAGGGTAGTGTGGTCATTTGGCTTCAAGATATTATGGAGACAAGATAAGATGACCATTAATACATTGTCAAATCTCTTACTTGCCTAATCTAATTAGCCATTAAAGGCCTAAGGTATCACCCCAACTTTTTCTCTCTCTCGCTCCCTTCCTTTGGCTTGAAGGATAAGCCACTCTCTCTTCTTCCTCTTCCCCCATTTAGCTGAGCAACTCCCTCCTCTTCAAACTCTATCTCAAAACTCTCTCTCTCTCTCTCTCTCTCTCTCTCTCGAATTTCTCTCTCGCCTAGTTCCGACTACCTCCACTTTTCTGACCATATCTTCTTCATCCGTTATTCGATTGAGATGAGCCACCCACCAATAGAAAGATCTCTCTCTTGCCATTCCAACAAGGTATTATGAACAAAATTCCATCCAGCCGTTTGTCCCGTAGATCCATTTGAGTGAGGAAAGGTCGCTACCCGACCTTGTACTGACCCGAGGAGATTCATCTTGGAGTTCTGGGCTTGTTTTGGCTTCTTTTTTTGTAAGAGCACCTCTCAAGCCTAGTTAAGACATATATATTTGTTTTCATGAAGTTTGGTTGGATTTTGAGGAGTTTTAGTGGTTGAATCTTCATGGTCTTCAAGAGAACAGAAACTGCCCACTGGTCAGACTTGAAACCGTGATTCCATGAGGATCATTGATGCTTTGTTTTGCTTAGAAATCACAGGTAAACCATCCTAAGTAATAGTGTTATGTGTGTAACAAGATGTGTATGGGCTAGAATGGAGTTTAAAAGGATTTTTAACGGTTGATTTCTTGTGGACTCACCGAGGATAGAATCTGTCCATCGTTGACCGGTTTGGAATCGAGACACATTTGAGGTCCGTTGAGGCGTTGCTTGCTTGGAAATTGTGGGTAAGCCTCCTTAGAACATAATATTACATGTTGGCAAGAAGTATGTGAATTAGATTAGAATTTCATGGCCGGTTATGTATGGTTTTCCCTAGGACAGAAAACTACCCTGCGCTAGTCGATGTTTGGAACCGAGAATTGTGGCTGCAAATTATGGGATTTCACTTGCTTAGTTTGTGGTAAGTTGACTTCTAACCCTTCATTAATGTGTTAAGTTACCAATTGATGAATTGTAGTTGAATTAAAAGTGTTTGAAGGGCTGATTTTGAGGTGAAAATCGAGAGCCGTGTAAATTTGTTCCTAGCGCACATTGATTTTAAAATGGCT
This sequence comes from Rhodomyrtus tomentosa, assembly GCA_028455895.1. NCBI lineage: Eukaryota > Viridiplantae > Streptophyta > Magnoliopsida > Myrtales > Myrtaceae > Rhodomyrtus > Rhodomyrtus tomentosa. Next base: position 35,708,834 of record JAPCWY010000003.1, on the reverse strand, counting down.
CGTTCTAGGTCGTTAGGTATCCAAATTAAACTTTGTTTTCGCTCACACGTTCGTAAGGTCTTCAAGGATAAGATCCTGGAATTTGTTTTATCAAAACGTCAGTAGAAAAATGTCAGTTTTCATGAGACCGAACAAGGTCGCGGAAGGCCAAAAGTGGATAGCTTGGTGCCGTGACGTTTCGTCGATCGTTTTATGGAATTGCTTTGCCTAAGCTCGACGTAAGTTATTCCTAAACCTTTATTAGGATGTTATGTTACTACAGGAATGAGTTTTGAGTTGGATTGAATGATTTCGTGACCTAATTTTGTGAGAGGCGCGAAGGAGTCCAAATCTGTCCAGTTTTGCGAGTTGGCATTCCTTGCCATGTTTGATTGAAAACCGATTATTTAGGAAGCCCTAACTGATCATGAATGTGTGCCTTAATAGCTATTTGAGCATGTGAGATGAGAAATAGAAAGTTTTGATTGAAAGGAAAGCCAAGATTGAAAGTGGTGAAAAATGTGATTTTGAGTCAAGCTTGAAATTATGAATTGGGCATAATCATTGAATTGCCTGAGACTTTACTTGAATTTATACGAGCTTGACTGAGAAAATTATGACTTGAAATGTGTTATGTCCAAAGACGGACGTTTGAAAGGAAAACCTCGAGTGGGCGATGAACTGCTTGATTTCATGATTTGTTCTTAAGTGATAAAGTTTGAGCCATGAATCGTTTTCTTTAAATGAAAATCTGAGGCTTTCTATAATTGAAATTTTTATGAATAAAATGGCGTATGAGATAGTTGAGAAAATGATATGTGTACTGGCATGTGGGATCGCCAATGGCATGTGGGATCGTTGAGGAAAAATTATAAGTGCACTGGCGTGTGAGAATGCCAATGGCATATGGGATTGCCAAGGAAAAATCATAAGTGCACCGGCGTGTGGGATCACCAATGGCGTGTGGGTTCGTCGAGAAATTATATTTTGGCCAACGTATTGGGAGGAAGTTACTCCCATTTGACCTGACATGGTCGTGCATCTAGAGTGTCCCATACTGACACGATTCATCTCGATTGAAAATGGGCGTCGAGAATCGTATGGCGATGAAATCATCTCTAGGTCTGGACGCGAGAGTCTCATATGAATTGACGGGTCAAATGGAGACCGAATCATCTTGCAACCCTAAAGAGGGCGTCCTAGGATGGGCATATATGGAAAGATTTGTTTTCTAAAAACATCAAGAATGATTTTGTGAAAAATGATTTATGCCTCATGTTTGGAAATTTGCCTCATTATTTGAAAATAGCCGAGAAAGGAGCGTGAGAAAAAAGAGTGTGTTTTATAGAAATTTCAAGGAATGATACTTTTGAGAAAAAATTGAAAGTTGCCTCATGTTTTTGAGATGGCGTCGAGTTCTTGCCTTTGATTGAAAACCCTGCCACTATACGAAGCTCAGATTTTTGCCATGATTTGTGACTGAGTCGAGTCGATTTGAAGTACTGGAATGTCAAGTTTTGACAATTACCTTATTTTAAGCATGCCAATGTTTTAATACCAAAATAACCATGTTTTTCAAACGTGTTTGCAGGTACTAGCAGCCTAGTTTAGGATTAGGTTTGACTTACTGAGATTATATATCTCACCCCGTCGTGGGATAATATTTTTTTCAGGTCCCAAACAAAGGAAACCGAGTTGTCATGGATTGGCATTTGGAGAAGTCATTGGAGGAAATGAAGATTACTCTTTTGTAACCTTAAGGAGGAAATGATATATTTGGGGATTTAGAGTTATAACCTCTGAAGTATGATTGATCTTTATGAAAGGTGTACCCCTTTGTCCTAAGTCATCCTGTGTTGCTTTATTTTTATGGAGTTTGGCTTCGCTTTTGCATGCATGCTTTTTATAGAGTTTTATGTTATTGGCCGTTGGATCTTGGGAATTCGTTACAGTTAAAGGCAAAGGTGAGATGCTCGCGTGCTCACCGGGTTCGGGACGTGACATCCCCATTTAAGTGGTATCAGAGTAAGGTCAGCTCGATCAAATTTGATTGAGACTTGGAGTGATAAGGAGCGATGGCTTGAGGACAATTAAGTAGCGAGACTTTAGGGTTAAGCATGGATTGCTGATTTTTTAGGATTATATGCTTGAACTTGTGTTAAGCTTTAATGGTTATAGTATCGATTTTAATTGATAATCTTGGATAATGGTGTGATTGAAGTTCACAAGGAAGCAAGTAAAAATTGAGGAGCCATGAGCATGAATTTGAGTTTGTGAATGTGCTTGAGGTTAATAGAGAATTGCTTATGAGTAAAGGGTCGATTGAATTTTATGATCGTGATTGTAGCCTTGAGGTAAATGGTTGCACATAGGCAATTGATCTGTGAGATGGTCATTTGTGGAAATAGAAACATTTCATGGATAAGAACTGATCTGAAAACGAATGTGGTGTGGCGAGTATTGAGGACGATCATTCAGTGCTTGTGTTTATGGCATTGAAATGAAAGTTGAGGAAGGTGAATGCATGAACCTATCATTATCAGACTTAATAAACCGTTGCTTGGTATGGGACAAGCTGATGGGATACCTATAAAGCGTAGTGAAGCATGTTATGGGACGTGTGGAATGGAACTCTCTTTGTAGATGTGTGGCTTGGGACAGATTGCAATGACCAGGTCTGGCAAGGGCGGGGAGTGTATGCCGGGACAGAGAGGTTCGGACAAGAAGCGGCTCCTGGCAGGCTTCTAAGATAGCAAGAAGGCAAGAATGACCCAAGTCATAAATTGAAATAGAGAGTCTAAGTATCGGGTTAAGTTTAATTTTGGCTAAGAGATGTACTGCACTAAAGTGACCCTCAAGGTGAATTTTCAAAATTTCATGGCATTTGTAATAGCGTATGTTATTGGCATGGTTAGGGGCTTCGTACATGGTAGTGAGTGTCATTTGAAAAAGGAAATTGACGCGTGTGTTTGGCCTGTCCGGCGAGTTTGGGCAATGAATGTCGTTTGACTGGCATCTTGTGAAGTTGAGATAGCCTATTGAGTTATTGCTAAGTCATAGATACGTCTAGACTTAAGGTGTGAGCACTTGACCCAATGAATTATGACTCAAGAGTTTACCTAGTAGATGGCTACTAGTTACGGAATTACCTAGTAGAGGCTGACTTGATAAGTAGTTGATGATCAATGGTGATTTGAAATCCGTAGATGATGGGCAAATAGTTGAGAATTGCCTAAGAACCACTGGATGGTTGCTTACTGGCGATAGATGACGAGAAAAAGCAGTTTGAGACTGCTAGACCTGTATGAATGACTTAGGTCTTTAATTCCTGGAGGGAATTGTAGTGACTCGAATGTCACGAGTACCTAGTAAGGTTGAACGACTAGAGTATGGTCACTAAAGGAGAATTTGGCTCGAGTATACAAGACACGATAAGATTCAAGAGTTGAAAGGAATCATGAGAATCGAGTAAATATGAACAACTGGAATATGAGCGCTAGAAGAGCATTTGGCTCAAGTTTGAAAAGTGCACCAAACCCAAGAGTTGAAGGGGTCATGAGAAACTTAAATGGAAATAGGAATCTAAAAGGTGTGAGCAGACTCAAGAAGGAGCTGCCGTTGTTACCCAAGTCACTGAGATGACTGATGCTAGTGCTGATGAATTAAGTGATGGAAGTCATGAGAAAGGTGACTCTGAGACTATTCATTCCTAAATGGGAAATGTGGAGAAGAATCACAAAAGTCTTGAATAGCTTGTGAAATGCATCTTAAGATCGATTGAGGTTCGATGGGGAAGATGATTCCGAAACTGCCTTTCTCTGGATTGAGAACTCGGAAGGGAAACTTTAAAGGTTTTGGGTACATTGGAGAAAAAAAGTGACCCAGACAGTTTCTAGCCTTAAGAGGCTATAGATTTGGTAAAAGACCACCAAAGAAAGAGAATTCCTTGAAGGCGTGGTACTTAACTGGATTGCCTTCGTCAAATTGTGCAATGGAGCGTACCTTTCCAAGTTTACTCGAGAGCAAGGATTGCTTGATCTCTAATAGCTTTGCAAGAATTTAAAGAAGCTGTAATAAGCATAAATGAAAAGGCCGAATGATCGGAAGAGGTATAAGTGAGAAAGTTAATGCTTATAGATCATAGAAAGTGCTTATAAGGAATGGTTGATAGGCTGATTACATGAACGTAAGGTCCATGGTGAAAAAAAAAAATTGAATTGACAGCTTGTCTCTTTTGTCTTGGGTAGCGTTAAGAGAAAAATGGCATGTTAGTTTGCCTGGGTTTAATGACTCTATGAGATTGGTTGAGAATGAACTGAAACCGTTAGAGATGGAATTATAAGTTGTTATTCCCTAAAGGATAGGGCATTGTTCTAAAGGACGATGGGACCATGAGATGGTCGTTGATGGAAAGAAAAGTGAATGGACTTGATACTCCTAACTACTCGTGATTTTAATGAATGGTTGGGTAAGCGAAAAGGGTTATTTGGATTTTAACCGCCAAGTGACTTGAGTTAGTAATTTGGACATCCAAGGTGTGGATGTACGGAGACCGAGGAAGAAGCTCGACTCCTTGGAACCTTGTCACTTGAGGTAACCGAGTCATTGAAAGGAGAATGTCAAGTATGGTGGCATCTGAATCCTAGAGTACAAACACCGTTGTTGACATAGACTCCATGGAATAGGAAGGAAATGGTGGATTCGAAGTAAGAGAATGCCGCTAAAGTGTATAGCTCCCTTCATAGGGTAAGATACCCTAATTTGTAAGGAAGAGGAAGTTCTAATTGTCTTGGTGTCAAAATTGAGCATCTTGGCGGAAAAGAAGATGGAGAGCTCAATTCGTCTCCAGAAACAATTCTGAGAGACTCATCTGGAGGACAATGTATGATTCTAAGATAATGTTGACATTCAGTTGATGGATGAAACCGAGATTTAGTCACATTGACTGGTCATGAAACCTAGTAAGTAAGACAAGGATGCTTCCTACGGGAAGAGTGACAAAAATGAACAAAATACTACATGGTCTAAGTGGGGACCCATGAAAGCAGAGAATCAAGATACGAACTCTCAAGCGGATAATACGAAGGACAGTTTGAATGATCCGATACCTGGTGGCAAGAAACTGATGATAGCCAGATTGAGTATACAAGGGATAATTAGATTGATGGTTACCATCTTGAGAGACGATGATCAGACTCATTTAAGGAATTGTGAGGAAACATTATTAGCCTTTGAGAGCATCCTATTAACCCTAAGAGACGCTCGTTATACGCTAAATTTGAAAAGCATGAATTGTGGGCCTGATATGGTAAAATTCCTTGGCCAGACAGTTTTAGGGAGTGGAATCCCTATGAATCCTGAAAGGTAGGAGATGGTGATGGACTGATTAAGGCCGACGTGAGCTACAGAAGCTTGAGGATTCATAAGTTTGATGGATTAAAATAGATTATTATCGACGTGTGGGAAAATTTCCTAGAAGAGCTATTCCATTAAGGGAATGGATTAAGATGAGATGAGACACGAATGGGTGAATGGATATGAAAAGGAGTCCCAAGGACTTATGCCCAGTCAATGACCGTGCTATTAGAAAGTGAAAAGATCATAAGGATCATGACGAAGTGTCGTAGAAAGAAAATTTGAGGTGTAACAAGTCAATCTAAAATGGCATTGCATGTACATCGCGATAATAAGGTCATATGAGTTGGGACACCTAATGCATGATTGGAGTGGGCTTGCAAATGTATCTGCGGCGAGGTTGGGGGGGAAAACACGACTTGAGTGAAGAAAGGTTTTGAGTTTATGAATGCCATAAGAATAAGATGTCACGCCCCGAACCCATCGAGCATACCCACATCCTTGCGAGCATACCCACATCCTTGCAAGCAAACAACACATCTCTCGTGGTCCCAATATCCACAAACAAGTCGAGAGATAATACATATATATATTAAGCATGCGGAAGCGATACTCAAATAAATCCCCGTACAAAATATAAGTTAAGTGGGACCTGGATAGTATAATAACTGTCATACATCAAAACATACTGTTCGTACAAATACCAACCACTCCAATCCGCTAGGCAAGGGCGACGAGGTAAGCACATCAAAAAGTATGACCATCATCGACGTCGAAAATAGCCATGGTCGGGGGTCGCCATCACAAGATCGAGCTAGGAAACTAGGACACCTAAGATGAGCTGCTGGAGTCCCCTGTATCCTATGCATCCTCTGTCGGCTCATACTCGGAGAACGTCTCGGAACGGATCTCGATGGAATCCTCTAGGGTCTCCTCATGTGACGGCTCGGCGAGATCCTCCTTGGTAGCCTCCACGACAATCATCTCGTCCTCAGTGAGCTCTAAGGTTGGGGTCTTCTCTGGTCCATTCCTAGAAACAATTACAGACCCCTCTGACAGCTTCTGCTTCTTGGCAGTCGAGCACCAATCAGGGATAACTCCCTAGGGTACCTCATGGGGCTTCAGCGACCCAATCGACTTGTCTCCGACCTTCTTAAACCATGCCTCGAACTTATGACGCTTCCAATCCGGACTACCCTCGTCGACGACCTTCTTAAACCATGCCTCGAACCTATGACGCTTCCAATCCGGACTACCCTCGTCGACCTATACAACCGTACACTTTCTCACATAAATGTTCCCCCGTCTATCTGGAAACTCGTCAAAATATGCCGTCATCTCCTTGGGATCTCCAAAACGAATAGGCCACATAGCTAAGGCCTATGATTTGTAAAAATAGGGGTCCCCAAAGGGGTGAAATACACATCTCAGTAAAAGAGTCCTAACCCTAGGTCAGACTGATCGTCCACTCAGGCGGTCACCTATCCCAAAATTCCAAATTCAAAATCATACAGGCATATACAAATAAAGAAAGTGACACACAGATGATGGGTATGCAACTATGATATCATGTCACACTCAGATGATCATGCACACCCCATCCTGCCATTTCACCACGACTACCTCTTCCTGCCTGCCTCATCCTCCAGCTCGCGATTAGATCGCATCAGGCTTGGTCCGCGTAAATGCATCAGACCATCATTGGCAACCCGCGTAAACGCATCAGGTTCCAATGAATCTCCAGGCCAATATCATCACCACATACCTTCTTCCCATGAATAATTCGCATAAGGACCATGGCCATCTCTACCTCGCGATTAGATCGCATCAAGGCGCCACACAACATCAACTTCACCTCACGATTACATCGCATCAGGGTATCCATCTCCCGCTCTACGTCTCATACACCTCAGGGCCTTGCCATGTCATACTCATGACATGATTTTCAATTCATTTTCCATACATGACGACATATGCAATTCAGGCACAATTCAAAGATTCATGGTATGTAAGGCAATCAAGTGACACACACACATGGCGGATAATTCAAGCACAAGCAAATGCACACATAATCCCTATATAATATTAGAACATTTCGAGAACAACTCTCTTGAAAACTCTCACAAATCTTTCAATTTACCGCTTGACTCGCCCAATCGAGTTCAATCTTACTATCATAAGTTTAGGATTCCCTTACCTTGCATTTGATACCACACAAATTCTCTTCTTGGTCCTCAAAAGTTCGGCCCCCAATGGTCCAAGACCGAACTCACCGCGCAACCTAATAAAATCCAATCATTCCATCAATTTCCTTGTCCAATTCCTCAATCCAAGAATCATAATCCTCCATAACACAACTCTCATCAACTTAACACATCTTGAACATCAATTTAGGACTCAAAATCATCTGCTCTTCACTTCAACAGAATCGGTCTTGCATAGAACCGAACCGGTTCATTTCGGTTTTGTGTAAACCTTACACAATCCATCCCAAATCCACTTCAAATCCATCATCTACTCACTATCCTACCTCTTAATATGTCTATCTAATGGTTTATGAGGCTCACCGTGAGTTTGGAGTCGAATCGTCGCCGGTTCTCCCAAGGTCAGAATCCTGTAGTTTCTATTCCAAGTTCACAAGACCGATTTGAGGTCAAAAAATTATCAAATCCTTCTCAAATTTTTACCACAAATAGATATACATGTCTTCTAGACCTCCATAAAATTTGACCTCAAAAATCCAACATTTCGGCCTCCAAAAGGGTTAGAAACCGGACCTACCTCAAATTGGGTCAGATTCTATCGGCTTTCGGGAAAACTCTTGGCCGGAGCTTCTCGGTGGTCCAAATGGCTCACTTCCACTTTGAGGAGGTTGGCAAGATGTAGGGCTAAGTTGTTGTGGTCGGGGTGGTTAGGCGGTGGCCGGAGGAGGTCGTCGACGGCGCCGAACAGAGACTCCAGAAACTGTCGCCAACAAGCAGAAACAAGGAAAAAGAAGAAGAAGTGTTCAGTGGGTTGAGGGGAGTTTATGGCCGAACAAGTGAGGAGAGAGAGAGTGAAAAAGTTTATATTCAGCTCTCATGGTCAATGGTTTGAATGGTTGGTGAATAAAGTTGGACATGACCACTCTTGCTTGATCTTGTGACACTTGTCCCACTTGTCAATCAACTTGATCCAATGGCTCTTATTCCTCCTTGTATTCTGCAGCCTTGAGAGGGTTCAAAGATCAAAATGGCCTTCTTCAAATGCATGGGCAAGGCTTTAAGGTTGAGGGGGCAAAAGGGTAATTTTACCCCCGATGTTCAGAATATCGTTTTTCTCACTCTGAAGCTCTTCGATAGGGCAACGACTAATCCGAATAATGTTGGAATTCTTGATTTTTTTATTTCAAATTTTTTCAAGGCTTGTTTCTAATGGTTTCCTCTATCAGACGTGGTTCCAACCTATATCGAACTGATGGGTGGCTTTTGTAGACTTTATACGTATCAACTAGGTGATTCTCATCACATTTAGGTCTCATCAATTCGTGGCAGCTTTGATTGTCATGTAATTATGAGGGTCTATCACTAGTTTCTATGGTCTCGATCTTCACTGTCCGATTTAGAAAAAATTTTGCAAATCGTACATTGGTTAAGCGGCATCACCCACGCTCTAATCATATGACACTTGCAAGGCATTCCCTAATTATTTTTGGATCGGCCTTTTTGTGGCTCTAAATATCCCGTCGACAATCTTTATGGTCAAAGCGTCATTTCTTATTCGAATTCCCTAGGTCCATGTTCCATGTCTTGCGTTAGCCTTTCCCTTTTAATCAGCCTACTCGAATTGATCAGATTCGAGCGAGATATAACTGAAATACATCTCTAGATTCATTTCTTATTAATGAGTCTAAAATTAACTGAAAATCAGAATATCACATATGAAGTATTTACTTGCCCAAGAGAATTGAATGAGAGGCAATGTGGATAAAGTTGCCTAAGGGGGGAAAGAATAAGAGTAACCGGACTTTCGAGTATCTAGAGAAGAAACATTGAAATTGAAGATGGAAACCATGGAGTTCCATAGACAAGGAAACGTACCAATAAAGGAAGGCATATTGTGACAAGTTTGTGGATTAATTGATCATTAGATGATTACGCTAAATGGTGGAAGCACCAAGGAGTATGTTCACACGATGGACTAGTAACGGTCGTGATAAGAAAGGATCCCGAGCCTTCTACGAGTCCTAGAAAAGCTTTTCGACTGAGAATTTGAAGAGAGAGATTATAGTGTGACGTACATATTTCCTTGGATCAATAGGCAAATTGAAAGGAAGGTCCGAATGCTAGAAGTGTACCACTAACCAATGTTATAATGTCTAAAGAGAATAGAGAGAAGCAAATACAGATTGAGGACCGAAAGAAACAAGTCTTAGGGAAGGACGACTTTTGTCGGAAAGGACAATGAGAACGTCAAGTTATGAAAGGAGTTATCTTGAAAAGTGAGAATATGATGAGGCGTTTGTACCCCATAAGTTTGGATAATTAACATATTGCAAATTTCGAAGACGAAATTTCTTTAAGGGGAAGAGTTGTTACATTCCGAATTCCGACTCCTCTCGAGGCGGTGGAATGGAAAGATATCGATCGGTGTATTTCAGTTATAACTTGCTTGAAGTTGGCTGCTCTCGAGTTACTTAACCAAAAGGGAAAGACTACCGCAAATTCGGGTATATGGACTTAGGAAATTCAAATAAGAATTAGCACCTTGACCATAAAGATTGTCGATAATATATTTTGAGCCAACAGAGATCGATCTAGGAATGATCATGGAAATACTTTGCTAGCGTTATACGTTGGGATGTGGGTAATTTCGCTTAACCAATGTATAATTTGTGAGAATTTCCTAAATCGAATTCCGATAATCAGGACTGCAGGAACTAGCGCTCACAATCACATGACAACAAAAGTCGTCACGGCTTGAGAAACCCTAAGGTCGATTCCCATAGCCTGCAAGAGTCGTCCGTTAGTTTGAGATAAATTGGAATTACAATCGACAAGAACTCGACTTGAATTGGACCTCGAAAGTGGGTATCGGACATTAAGGGATTCCAACATTTGAAAAAAATTGGACGTCTCCTCATCGATGGTAACCAAGATTGGGAAAAAGTGAAATTTTGGACTACAAGCGAAAATTACCATTTTGCCCCTAGGATAATACTTACTCCTTAAGAATAAGTCAAGGGCAAAATAGTCTTTTACCCTCCCTATCTTGGCCAAAAATATGAGGGTAGTTTGGTCATTTGGCTTCAAGATATTATGGAGACAAGATAAGATGACCATTAATGCTTTGTCAAATCCCACACTTGCCTAGTCTAATTAGCCATTAAAGGCCTAAGGTATCACCTCAACTTTTTTCTTTCTCTCTATTCCTTTGGCTTGAAGAATAAGCCATTCTCTCCTCTTCCTCTTCCCCCATTTGGCCGAGCAACTCCCTCCTCTTCAAACTCTCTCTCAAAACTCTCTCACTCTCTCTCTCTCTCGCCCAATTCCGACCATCTCCACTGTTCCGACAATAACTTCTTCATCCGTTATCCAATTGAGAAAAGCCACTCACCAATAGAAAGATCTTTCTCTTGCTGTTCCAACAAGGTATTATGAACAAAAATCCATCTAGCTATTTGTCCCGTAGGTTCATTTGAGTGAGGAAAGGTCCCTACCCGACTCTATACCGATTCAAGGAGACTCATCTTGGAGTTCTGGACTTGTTTTGGCTTCATTTTTTGTAAGACCACCTCTCAAGCCTAGCTAAGACATATATATTTGTGTCCATGAAGTTTGGTTAGATTTTGATGAGTTTTAATGGTTGAATCTTCATGGTCATCAAGAGAACAGAAATTGCCCACCGATCATACTTGAAACCGTAATTCCTTGAGGATCATTAAGGATTTGTTTTACTTGAAAATCGCAGGTAAGCCATCCTAAGGCGTAGTATTTTGTGTTAACAAGATGTGTGTGGGCTAGAATGGATTTTAGAAGGATTTTTAACGGTTGATTTCTTGTGGACTCACCGAGGACAGAATCTATCCACCACCAACTGGTTTGGAATCGAGACACATTTAAGGTCCGTCGAGGCGTTGCTTGACTTGGAAATCGTGGGTAAGACTCCTTAGAGCATAATATTACATGTTGACAAGAAGTATGTGAGTTGGATTATAATTTTGTGGCCGGTTATGTATGGTTTTCCCTAGGACAGAAAATTGCCTTGCGCTGATAGGTGTTTGGAACCGAGAATTGTGGCTGCAAATTATGGGATTTCACTTGCTTAGTTTGTAGTAAGTCGACTTCTAACCCTTCGTTAGGGTGTTAAGTTATCAATATATGACTTATGGTTGAATTGAAAGTGTTTGAAGGGCTGATTTTGTGGTGAAAACCGAGAGCCGTGTAAATCTGTTCCTAGAGCGCACTGATTTTAAAATGCCTCGTTCTAGGTCGTCTGGTATCCAAATTGAGTTCCGTTTTCGTTCACACGTTCATAAGATCTTGAAGGACAAGATCCTGGAATTTTTTTCCTCAAAAAGTAAGTAGAAAAATGTCAGTTTTCGTGGGACTGAATCGGGTAGTGGAAGGCCAAAAGTGGATAGCTTTGTGCCGCGACGTTTCGGCAATCGTTTTATGGAATTACTTGCCTAAACTCGAGGTAAGTTATGCCTAAACCTTTATTAGGATGATATGTTACTAAAGGACGGAGTTTTGAGATGGATTGAATGATTTCATGGCTTGATTTTGTGAGAGGCGCGAGAGAGTCCAAATCCGTCCAATTTTGCGAGTTGTCATTCCTTGCCATGTTTGATTGAAAACCGATCATTTGGAAAGCCCTAATTGATCATGAATGCGTGCCTTAATGGCTATTTGAGCATGTGAGATGAGAAGCCGAAAGTTTTGATTGAAAGGAAAACCAAGATTGAAAGTGGTGAAAAATGTGATTGAGTCAAGCTTGAAATTATGAATTGACCGTAATCATTGAATTGCCTGAGGCTTTACTTGAATTTCTATGTGCTTGACTGAGAAAGTTATAACTTGAAACGTGCCGTGCCTAGTGACGGACGTTTGAAAGGAATGCCTCGAGTAGGCGATGAATTACTTGATTTCATGAGTTGTTTTTGGGTGATAAATTTTGAGGCATGAATTGTTTTCTTTAAATGAAAATCTGAGGCTTTCTATAATTGAAATTTTTATGAATAAAATGGGGTGTGGGATCGCCAAGGAAATGATATGTGCACTAGCGTGTGGGATCGTCGAGGAAAAATTATAAGTGCACTGGCGTGTGAGATCGCCAGTGGCGTATGGGATCGCCGATAAATTATATTTTGGCCAAAGTATTGGGAGGAAGTTACTCCTATTTGACCTGACGAGGTCTGCAGCTAGAGAGTCCCATACTGATACGATTCATCTCGATTGAAAATGGGCGTCGAGAGTCGTATGACGATCGAATCATCTCTAGGTCCGGACGTGAGAGTCTGATATAGACCAACGGGTCATATGGAGATCGAATCATCTTGCAGCCCCAAAGGTGGCGAGGCCCAAGATGGGCGGATATGGAAAGATCTATTTTTTGAAAAAATCAAAAATGATTTTGTGAAAAATTGTTTATTGCTCACGTTTGGAAATTTGTCGCATGGTTTGAAAATGGCCTAGAAAGGGGCGTGAGAGAAAAGAATGTGTTTTTTGAAAATTTAAAGGAATGATACTTTTGAGAAAGAAGTGAAAGTTGCCTCATGTTTTTGAGATGGCGTCGAGTGCTTGTTTTTGATTGAAAACCCTGCCACCGTACGAAGCTCAGATTTTTGCCATGATTTGTGACTAAGTCGAGTCAATTTGAAGTACTGGAATGCTAGGTTTTGACAAGTACCATATTTTAAGCATGTCAATGTTTTAATACCAAAATAGCCATGTTTTCCAAAAGTGTTTGGAGCAACTGGCTGCCTAGTTTAGGATTAGGTTTGACTTACTGAGGTTATATATCTCACCCTGTCATGGGATAATATTGTTTTTAGATCCCAGACGAAGGAAACCGAGTTTGTCATGGATTGGCATTTGGATAAGTCATTGGAGGAAATGAAGATTACTCTTTTGTGACATTAGGAAGGAAATGATACATTTGGGGATTTAAAGTTGTAACCTCTGAAATATGATTAATTTTTATGAAAGGTGTACCCCTTTGTCCTAAGTCATTCTGTGTTGCTTTATTTTTATGGAGTTTGGCTTCGTTTTCGCATGCATGCTTCATATAGAGTATTATGTTATTTGCCGTTGGATCCTGCGAGTTCATTAAAGTTAAAGGCAACGGTGGGATGCTCGCGTGCTCACCGGGTTTGGGACGTGACATTGAAGCTCCTTCCCTCTCCCCTTTCTTCCCCCCCAAATGTGATTATAATGTACAATTTGATTATATTTTATATTGAATAATTTATTATTTATTATTTCATAATTTATATTTTAAAATTTAAATTTAAAAATTGAAACCGGAACTCGTCCAGAACCACCGATTCCGAATCGGAACAGGGACCGCCCCTTACGGGGCCGGTCTCGGTTCAATGGTGATCACAAATCGAAACCGTCGGTTCTTGAATCGAAACCGGTCAGTTCCAATCCGTGACCAACTCTATACATGTGACTCGATTGGTGGAGCCAGCATTGAATAGATCGACCAATAAGAATATTTGTTCCTATGTGATGAAAATTACACAGCGAAAATATAGGCGGAAACATCTCTCTGAATTGGTCTCCACTATCGATAAGGGGGTCACACTTCTTTCATCTAAAAGTGAACATAATTTAGCGGCTCTTTCTAAAAGTCGTGGAATCGTTCTTAGGCTCGCACACTTAAACTATTCTTTGTTCCAAAAAAAAAATAATAATCTTCGTGATTAACACATGACGAGTCACAAGGCCCATTTTTACCGGTAGCATTAATTTAATAATTCGTCAGCCACAAAGGTCTATCGCTTATGACCTCTTGATGAAAGTGTTGACAGTATATTTGTGCTTTGCACGTGTCGATTGTATTTATTATATCACTCCAAATGTTGGTCCGACGTAAATTTATAGAAATTCTCCCTAACCTTAAATAAATAAAATTGAATTCCTGACGAAAGTAATGGTATTCAAACTCTTCTTTCTTAATTGTTGTATTATACGAATACCAAAAACATTTTTATTGTAACTACTCATAGCTACCTCAGTTGATTAGGGCGCACTTGAGATTGTGTAGTTAAACGCACTGGTCTCAGGTTCGATTCCCCAGTGAGCACATGTGATTTAAGTGGGGGGGCCATGGCGGTGGGTTGCTGAGCTAGTCTCCCCCGAGGAATAGTCGAGATGTGCACAAGCTAACCCGAACACCTTGATTATAAAAAAAAAAAAACATTTCTATCATACGTCTATTTTAGCAAAGTGAAAGTTTAATCTTTCAGCCATATTTTGAATATTCGAAAATAACGTAATGTGCAATTTACTAATAATAAAGAATAAACACACCTACCCATGGGTAGCTCAATTTACTTGGAATCGTGTGTTTAGGCGCACTTGGAATCGTGTGTTTAGGCGCACTGGTCCCAAGTTCGATTCCCTAGATGAGCACATATGATTTAAATAGGATGTCATGGTGGTGGGTTGCTGTGCTAGTCTCCCCCGATGGATAGTCAAGGTGCGTGCAAGCTGGCCTGAACACCTTAATTAATAATAATAATAAAAAAACAAACACGTGTCAAAATAAGTTAATCAATATCTCTCCGTATAACACGTGAGTCACGTAATTAGATCCATATTATATAGGTGTATAATTAACATTAATGCATCAAAATATTTTGTACTACGAAAGAAGATGATGTTAACATCAAATACATGAATGTATGCATTTCCCCTCAGTAAAAAGATAGTACATATCTCACTTCAAATTTAAACAAAATAGAATTATAGGGAAAAGTACAAAAAATTATAAATCTATAGCATTGGTATCGATTCAGTACTAAACATTTCTATTGGACTAGTTTAGTCTTAAACCTTTTTGGATTGATATCGATTCACTACATGCAGCCAGTTTAGGCTGAAAATCGCTGACATGTACATCGTCTATTCTACATGGCACCGCCAGCGTTGACTTGAAATTTTTTTTATAATTTTCAAATAGGTTTTTAAAAGTTTTTATTATTTTTTCTTTTCATTTTCCTTTCTTTTTTTTTCTTTCGCCTTTTTGTGTTCCCCATGTTCTTATTGTTGGTAACCGATTGGTCACCGATCACAGGCAAGGATCAGCCTGGCGCCAGCCTCGCCCAGGTGAGGCTCGAGAAGGCCAACATCCACGTCAGCAGTTTCCACTACATTAGTCGAATAGGTTGAACTGGTATCAACGCAGTAAGGTTTATGATTAAATTGATCTAATTGAAATGTTTACAAATTAAATTCGTACCAATGCAATAGGTTTTTTACTTTTTTGGTACTTTTTCTTAGAATTATGGTATCAAAATGTGGAAAATATACATAATTCACATGCCACAAGATACACCATCGGTATAAATAGTTTTATTAGCTAGCTCTTTTAATTGACTTGTGGGGCGAAATGGGTCTTCATATGGTAAGAATCATTACCACTACAGACGTGAAATTTAAAAGAGGCAATGCCACATAAATAAAGTAGTAGCTCCATTATTGAAAAGTTAAAGTGAGATTTTTATAACTTATAAAATGATCGTGCATGATAACGAGGAAAACTTTGAAATTATGATAAGATGCAATTGACAAAATTTGTTGGTCAAAGTGAACGTAGCATCTATATCTATCGATATATCTAAAGGAAAATTCCAAAAAATACCTCTAAATTGGACTAGGTGATTCTCAAAGCACCCTCGCACTTGACCATGTTTTAAATATAACCCCGTGGTGGACAACTTTATTCCAAGTGGTCACGGTTGCGTTTTGTCGGCATTCAGGGGCTTTTTCATTTCTTAATCTTTTGTTTTGATTTTTTTAAAATTTACAAAAATTGTCCCCAATGTTGTGGCAATATAATTTTTTAAATTTTTTTAGAAAAACAATTTTTTCACGATTTGGTTAAATATGAAAATATTTTAGCAATATGGATCGGGTCGAGTATGTGTTAAGAGATTTGCATTGCAATAAATGTGTAAAATAATTCTAGGATCTTCAAAAGGGGAGAAAATCAAGAAATAATACATCTTTACTCCATTGATTTATCATTACGCTTTATTAGAGAAGGGTATGTATACATCACGAAACATCAAATAATATCCGTAATATTTAAGAATATCTCTAAGAATATTCTCCAATAGGGAAATATCAAATATTCATAAATGTACTTCAACACTTCCCTTTAAGCTGGAACATCTAAGTTGCATTTGACAAGTGTAACTTTCATCCGGCCAAGTGCTGTTTAAATTGGATCTTACACTAAGGGCTTATTTGGCAATGATTTTGATCCGAAAAAATAATTCCAATTAGAATCAGATTTTCTAATTTTGTTCTCTAGATAATTTTTAGAGAATCAGAATGCATTTAGTTATTGCACAAAATTTTGTTCCCGCCAGTAACTACATTAAAATTTATGTTTTCGGGAACAACCGAGTGGTGAGAATTCCTTTTTTTTTATCTTTTTAAAAATTTTTAAAATGCCTTATTAAATTTTTCTGATGTTTTTCATTTCTAATTTTTTTAAAATTTTTTAAATTTTTAAATTTTTTGCATTTATTTTAATTTTTTAATTTCCCCATTGTTTTTAATTTTTATATTTTTATATTTTTAGGGCAGCCTAGTTGAGGATATGATTTTATGGTGAAGTATTCACCCCCTCCTTGGTTTCTCCAAGAGCACACACCCGAGACTCGAACCCATTGGGATGAGTGGGATGAAGATTACGACATGCCTGAATCTAGTAATGGGATTACTCCGCCAATTCCACTGCCTCCAGTCGTTGATGCTGAGGACGTCACTCCAGAGGGTTGGGAAAATATGGCAGTAGCATTGAACCCTAATGAAGTAAGTGTTGCCGTAATAACACCTAATGTTATCGACCTGTCTGCTGAAGAAGATATGTATAGGTTTCTGGAAGAAGACCCGGGGCATACTCTCATTGATGTAAATTCTCCAGAGTTCATCAAGGTGGAAACCAGTTTAAACGCTAGCATGGACCTCTATGGCAGCAATTTTTGGCCGGTCATGATTGATACACCGCCTACAGGCGCAGAGAATGTTTTCCTGCCTAATGAGTCGTTCCAATCAGTCTATGTCGAATTTACTCCCCGGGATTACAAGACAGCACCTCCATGGAATTATGATGCAATAGCTCCATGGGACTACAACACAGCAGCACCATCAAGTTTCAATCCACCTGCCCCATCAGCCCCGTGGGATTACAGTGTAGCAACGCCGTTAGATTACAACGCATCATCCTCGTCAGCCCCGTTGGACTACAAAGCAGTTGCTCCCTAGGACTATATCACAGGCGGAGTTGATTCAGTTACCCGAACAGGTCGCTCTTACGCGCCTTCTGGGCCGTCTGAATAGAAGCCGGTAATTGAAAAGAAGCCCGTAACTGATAAAGAAGCCGAGCAGCTCCTATCAGTAGTAAAGACCAATGAATTTTCTATTAGTAATTTGCCCTAAGAACCAATTAAGATTAATACTCTAACATTAGTTGTGGATTAGTTTGTGTCGAAAAATCAACATTTACTATACTTAGATAATCATAATGTCTTGGTAGAGACCGCTTATGACTTGTGGGCCAAAAGAGTTTTAGGTACACTGGTAATATATAATGAACCTACAGGGTCGCACACAATAGCGAACTGATTTAATATTTTCTCTGCGCCTTAATATACTTAAGAAATAAAGCTTTATTTATTCTCCTATTATGAATATCTACGAAATCGTGCGCGTTATGAGATAACGATTAAACGTATGATTGAGTGGACAGTTTAGAGGACGTCATAGGTCCAGGCCGTTATGTCGTAGGCCCCAAATCATGAAGTGTAGGGTTACGAGTAATAATCCTAGAGATGGCTCAAACCTTGTGTCATTATTATTCCCGAAAGATAAAAACAAAGAAGAGTTCTTTGTTCAAGGCAATTGCAAGAGACACTCCAAAATTTGAAAGGTAGCACTTAGATCATTGGAGAATTCAGTCCGTGTGCGTGGATACCGGTAAAGGCGCAACACTTGGGACGCTAATCCGGACACAACCGTCTGTCAATTTATCGCCGACCACAAAAGGTACGTCTCGAACCTATTTTGATTTCGATATACACATGGATACTGTTTAGGGTTTCGTTCCGCTGCATTTTATGATTCTAGGGAACCTTTCATTTTCAGTTGTAGATCAACTAAGGAAGATGCTTGCGCAGATCTCGATCCTTGACTTATTCCAAACCTCATATAAACATAAGGAGTCCCTCTTGAAAGTCCTTGGCGAAGTCCATGTGGCAGAGACAACTAACGAAGTTCAACTTGGGGAGTTTGTTAGTTCCATTTTACTTAAGGAACAGATATATTTTGCTGACGAAGACCTTCCCCTCGGAGACCGCTCACATGCGGACGCTTTGCATATATCTGTGAAATGCCGTGGAAGGATGGTATCAAGAGTCCTGATAGATAATGGGGTCTGCAGTTAATATTTGCCCGTTAATCACTCTTCGTCGGATAAATTTGGATGAGTCAAGAATGCGTGGGTCAAATCTGCATATCTGTGCGTTTGATGGGGTGAAGAAAGATGTTCTAGGCGAGGTGGACTTGGAAATTCTCGTTGGACCAGCATATAGCTAGAGCTGTACCATCAAGATTGCATCAGAAGATCAAGTTCGTTGATAATGGCCAGTTGATAACCATACATGGGGAATCCGATATGGAGATCTCAGAAGGCGTGGCAATCCCGTACATTGAGCCTGGGGGAAGCGAAGAAGCAAGCTACCACACTTTTGAACTGGTTTCTATTATCCACGTTCCTGAAGGAACAGCTATCCAAACCCAGGGATGTCTGGGCCGTCAGTCATGTCCAGCCGTGTTCTACTCCAACATGGTCATAAACCCGGCCAAGGTCTGGGGTTGCATGGCCAAGGTATCACAGAGCCCATCATGGCGCACCAGAAGTTCGGTAGAGGTGGTATAGGATACGACCCAGGATGTGATCGAAAGGGCCAAGGAGGCCGAAATTGCCTTGGTAATAATTAGGATCGCCTGACATATACGGGCAATGATACAACTGCCAAGGATTTGTCTTATAGCACTCCTATTGCAGAAGTTTTTGCTGGCCCGGCTAAGATGTTACACAAGGAAGAGATTATCGTGGATGGTATAGCCAAGCTGTTTGAGGAATTCACTGTCTGCGTCACTTTGGGACCTGATGCAACTGAATCATCGAGGGTAGAGTAGGGTTGTTCGTTCCTTGTGTTTTGAGATGTACTTATGTCTTTTGCGACCGTTTCCCATATATGGGATTCCTGTCGGTAGTAATGTAACTTACTTTTTGGACCTTTAGACCTAGAGCCGTGGGTCTAAAGTTGTACATGTTGCAATGCGGCTCCCTGGTTTGAATAAAACAAAGCACTGTGTTATTAAGGACGTGTGAAAGTACATAGCCATGTCTTATGGCGATCTCAACACAAACCCTGAGGACTGGACTTTCACACGCTTCCTAAATTCAAAATTTTGAAAAAAGCTTAATTAGTCCGATGGAATGAGGACGTACTCAGAGGCTTTTTATTTGAAATTTTTTTTCCAAAATGCTTTCAAAAATCACACTTTTTGCACATGTTATTAGAGTTTGCTAACCCTTCTGCATCATGTCTCAGGCATAACATTCTGCATACCCACCGTGCCAATGCGTGTGACGCGGATTTGACGGGAGGCAATTCTTCAAACTCAGATAGCGATAATGAAGACCCAAAAGAAATTGAATTCGAATGGACTCGCCATGAGGAGTCAGAGCCATTAACTGTCGAACCAACAGTAACGGTAAATCTGAGTAGTGCAGACCACGTCAAAGAAAATAAAATTGGGGCGCAGTTACAGGAAACAGAAGCTGCTCGATTAATCGACCTTCTTCGAGAGTATCAAGATGTGTTTGCCTGGTCGCATGACGATATGCCAGGACTAGATCCTGAGATTGTTCAACATACTTTACCAACCAATCCGGACATCATTCCGAAGAAGCAGCGATTGAGGAGAACTAAACCTGAATTATCCGAGAAAATCAAAGAGAAGGTGATGAATCTTTTGAAATTAGATTTCATCAAGGTCGCTCACTATTCGGATTGGGTAGCAAATATTGTCCCTGTAATTAAAAAGGATGGCAAAGTCAGAGTATGTGTCGATTACAGAGACTTAAATCGAGCTTGTCCTAAAGATAATTTTCTGCTTCCTCACATCAATGTGCTGGTCGACAGTACAGCCGGGTTCGAGTTGTTTTCCTTCATGGATAGTTTTTCAGGTTATAACCAAATCAGGATGAAAGAAGAGGATAGAGGAAATACTTCTTTCATTAACCCGTGGGGAACTTTTTGCCGCAAAGTAATACCTTTCGGCCTCAAAAATACCGGACCCACATATCAAAGAGCCATGGTCGCGTTGTTTCATGATATGATGCACAAAGAAATCGAAGTATATGTGGATGATATGATCACGAAGTGTAGGCCAGGCAAAGACCATGTTAGGGTCTTGCGCAAGTTATTTCAACGTCATCGCAAGTTTCGACTACACCTTAACCCTGCGAAGTGTGTGTTCGGAGCGAATTCCGGGAAATTATTGGGTTTTATGGTCAGCGGCAGGGGAATTGAGATAGACCCGTCCAAAGTTAAAGCCATATTCGAATTGCGACCCCCTACTTCTGTCAAAGATGTTCGTAGCCTACTAGGAAGGCTGAATTATGTGGCAAGATTCATATCCCAGCTATCGAAGATGGCGAAGCCATTTTTCAAGCTCCTTAAGAAAAATGCGAAGATTGTGTGGGATGTCGAATGCCAGGCAGCCTTTTTGAAAATTCAGCATTACCTGATTCATTCCCCAGTTTTAGTACCGCCAACTCCTGGTGTTCCTTTAATTCTCTACCTCACCATACATGAGGAGTCATTGGGGGCAGTGTTGGTTTTGACCGTCAGATGGGAAGGAATGCGCGATATATTACCTCAGTAAAAAATTCACTGACTTTGAGGTAAACTACTCCGAGGTTGAAAAGACTTGTGTAGCTCTTGTTTGGGTGTTGCACAGGCTGCGGCAGTATACGCTTTATCATCAGATCCTACTAGTCACCGAATGTGACCCCATTAAATACCTATTGGAAAAGCCAGTGTTAATCGGAAAGTTTGCCAAGTGGCAGATCCTTCTCTCCGAGTTTGATGTGCAAAGCATGAGCCAAAAGTCTGTGAAAGGCCGGGCTATAACTGACTTGTTAGCAGAGAACTCGGCGGGTCCAGAAATCCCTCATGACACCGATCCTTTTGATGATCGCGTCTTACTCATAACTACTGATAAGTAGATGACGTACTTTGACGGAGCTGTAAATCTTCTCGGTTCAGGTACAGGGACAGTGCTTATTTCTCCCAATAACCAGCACTACCCGGTAGCTGCTAGGTTGATATTTCCATGCACTAATAATATTGCTTAATACGAAGCCTTTATCCTTGGTTTGCAAACCGCCATAGATATGGAGATCCGAAGAACACAGATTTATGGTGATTCAGCCCCCATCATCCTCCAGACCGAGGGAAAATGGAAGACTCGGGACTCGAAATTGGTTCCATATCATGAATTCCTAACAGGGCTAATTGACGAGTTTGAGGAGATAACATTTGAATATCTTCCTACATCGCAAAATCAAATTACCGATGCACTGACCACATTGTCCTCGATGCTCCAGGTAACCGGGGGGTCAAATATTGAGCCATTACGAATTGAGATTTTGAAGCTTTCGGCTCACTGCATGGCAGTAAAAGAAGAAGTGGATGGGAAGCCGTGGTACGACGACATCATGATGTATCTGCAAAAGAGAGAATTTCCTGAAGGCAGTAAATCGGCTGATAGAAAGTACTTAATGAAGCTCTCGTCAAAGTTGTTCCTCAGCAGCAATACTTTGTAAAAGAGATCATACGATTCTGTCCTTTTGAAGTGCGTCGATGCCAAGGAAGCCAATCAGCTAATGAGGGAGATTCATGAAGGAGAATGTGGTTCCCATATGAATGGATACTTGCTTAGTAAGAAGATCATGAGATTGGGATATTATTGGCTCACTCTGGAGTCCGATTGTATTCAGCACGTTCACCATTGCCATCAGTGCCAAGTTTACGGTGATAAGATCAACGCTCCACCCTACGAGCTACACCTCTTGCGCCTCATTACGGTTGTCATTGACGAGCTACACTAAGCACCAAGCAAGTAAAAGCATTGACTAATGTAGTCCAGGTAAGTATCTTTCTTTTTGAAACCTTTCAACAGAAGATTGCTAGAACACCTTTTCATCAAAACAGATTTGAAATCACTATCTTCAAATGCTTAGAGTGATATTCATTAACCGTCAAAACATTTGCAAGGAATTTAGCCATCTCAAGTGATCTTAAACACATTGTTTGAGTGACATCTTCAATGAGAAATGATTTCAAATCCAGCATTCAGATTATCATGAAAGAAGCTCATAAACAATGTCATCCAGTAAGGTGAATGACATTCATTGATTTTGTCCATGCATTGCATGCACGCATCTTGCGTCAAAATCTCGTGGAGATTGATTTGAGCAAAGATCTTGCAAAAAAAAAAAAAGGTTTGAATACGCCAAATGAGAGTGTTTGGGATGACGAAAAGGAAGCCATGTCCCAAACACGTCCCCGATACACTTTTGAGAGTTGAGCGGAGCGAAAAGAATATTCGTGTCTCAAGACGTAAAATTCATTCGCGGTGAGCACATTGGTTGAAATGACGAAAGTCATTTCTTTCTCTTCCCTATGTACTCAGTGTGTCCCTTGCCAACTATTTGAGCCTGAAAAGGAGAATTTTTCAAAATACCCCTGTCAAGAACCACCCCATACCGAGGCAAGTGCAGGAGTTTGTGGTTGAAAATCAGTTGAAGAAAAGGTAAGAATGATTTAATTGCCTTCACTTGTGTCAACCTTTTTGTGGTAACTTTAGGTGAATCTTCATTGAAGTTCGAAGCATCTCAAAATGAAGAAGAGCATTTATTTCTTATATCCAAAACACTGATATCCTTTGCTTGGCCAAGTTGAGCCCAAAATTGTTTATTCCTGAAACCCGAGTGGATGATCATCTCCCCACACTGGGGCAAGGCATGTGACTTACCAAGAAAATGACAATTATGCATTGATCTAAATTGTCTCAACATTTCAGAGAGATCGTAATAAAAGCAAAGAAGAAGAAAAATAAAAATTAGAAGGCTGAAAAAAGTGAGTCAAGGAAAAGTGAGGCCTGGGCCCAAGAGGAGAAAGCCAAATGTGAAGAAGGAGAAGCATAGAGATTACCTCGAAAACAGATAGAGCGAAATTCTTTGTTGCCAAACGAAAATAGGCAATTGATGGACTTTCAAGACTTTGAAATCCCCAGAGTCAGATGTCTTCCCCAGACAGTGTGAGATTGGTAATGATGCCAAGGGGGTCACCAACTCATAAGTCTCAAAAAAAAAAAAAAAGAGAGAGAGAAGGAAACCTTGTAAGCTTTCCCAAAACCGACATTACAACCCATTCGAAGTATCTTCCAATTGGGATGTTTCGAGCTGACATGAAGACTTTGCAGAAGAAGCTACTGCTCGAAGGAGTGGATCCAATTATGCCTTGTCTTACCTTCCAGGTTCTTGACTTGTACACCCGGTGAAGATAATGATCGAATGCTTTCCATGCATGGCCTCAAAACAGAAAAATCATGTGTGAACCCATGACCGAGCCTACATTACAGTCCCTGAAAGACCTTTCAAATTGACAAAGTTGTATACATTGCGAGTATTCCGAGGCCTTAGACACGAAGAGAGTGTGAAGAATTGAGAATACTTAACCTGAATCCCCAGAATGAGTATAATGTTATCTCCGGAAGGCCAAGCCCGTTCTTACGTGGTCATGACCATTTTCCTTTTCGCAGAAGTAGAAGGCCAAGCCTGTTCTCACATGGTCATGCCCATTTTCCTTTTTCCATAAGCAGAAGGCCAAGCCTATTCTTACACAGTGGTGCCTATTTTCCTCTTTCCAGAAGCAGAAGGCCAAGCCTGTTCTTACACGGTCGTGCCAATTTTCTTTCCAAAAGCAAAAGGCCAAGCCCGTTCTTACACGATCGTGCCAATTTTTCTTTTTTCCAGAATTAGAAGGCCAATCTCGTTCTTACACGGTCGTACCA
Organism: Rhodomyrtus tomentosa; assembly: GCA_028455895.1. NCBI lineage: Eukaryota > Viridiplantae > Streptophyta > Magnoliopsida > Myrtales > Myrtaceae > Rhodomyrtus > Rhodomyrtus tomentosa. The sequence goes on along the minus strand of JAPCWY010000003.1, from coordinate 35,684,127 downwards.
ATTTTATTTTCAAAGGCAGAAGGCCAAGCCCGTTCTTACACGGTCTTGCCGATTTTTCTTTTTTCTAAAAGCAAAAGGCCAACCCCGTTCTTAGACGGTGGTTTCGATTTTTATTTTTTTCCAGAAGCAGAAGGCCTAACCCGTTCTTACACAGTTGTGCCATTTTTCATTTTCCTAAAGGCCAAGCCCGTTCTTACACGGTCGTGCTATTTTTCATTTCCAAAAGGCCATGCTCGTTCTTACACGGTTGCGCCATTTTTTCTATTTCCTAGAGACAAAGCCTTTCCTTTACCAAAATAAAATTAGGTGTTCACTCATCTTAGAATGGAATCTTTTCGAACTCCCCTTCCAAGATGGGCTATTGTTGACATCTAATTTTATCAGCCCTGTACTTTATTTTTCTCCGCAAAATAGAATTGGTCGATTCATGTAAATATTCTCATTGTTCTTAAAAAAAAGAAAGAAAGAAAAAAAAATGGAGGAAAAGAAAAATAAATAAATAAATAAAAACCAAAGCAAAAAAAAAAAAAAGACATTGCATCGAGAATTTGAAAATATAGAATATCTCAGAATATCTGCAGTGGAGGATATTTGAGAATATCGACTACGGCAGGCGTAACATCATATCCGCACGGAGAATATTATCTACATTCGAAGATAGGATTTATAGCAGAAAATATTCGCGTCTAAGGAATGATATCTGCAACCGAATTAACAAGACCAAGTTGAAGCAAATCACGTGGAGCTAAGGTGGGCGTTTTTCAGAGGTGGATTCGGGCGGTTTTTCAGATCAAGTCCACAGTGGATGAACAGCAAAGGTGATGATGACTGAGTGCAGTGACCAGGCTGGAGCTGAATGTGGAGCTGATGTGGACGACTCCTAGAGGATGATTTGAGTTGCTGTCAAGTGAGAACAAAAAAAAAAATATCGGCTCTGCAGACATAATATCTAGCAGAGAATTTCAGCCGCATCAGAAAGGGAACTCGTAGTTAAGTTAACATTGTAGTTCAAGCTCTAGTAATTCTTGATATCGAGTTCACCTGTGTTCCAACTTTCAACTCCCGGCGAACTCCTAGTTAAGTTAACATTGTAGTTCAAGCAATATGAAATCTGTTCATGCCACGTTATGACTGTATACTTCTCTTGGCCAGGGTTCGATTTGCGTAATTTTTTCTCCGAGTCATGCAGTCGGTTAGTTGGGTGCGTTTTCTCTGTGTTTATAATCATCTCTTGGAGCCGATCATACGTTAGATTAAGTGGGATTGAGCACTTCAAAACGATGAGGCATGTTTGCTTATTGCTTGTCCTTTCCCTTTTGTTGTTCATTTTATTTGCTGTTGTTTGGTTGACCCTTGTGTACATCCAGCAGTATGTATCTATGATTGAAGTCCACTTATTTGGCACTTTGAGTCTAAAGTTGAAAAAGAAAACTTCTGAAGTATAGTCCTCCAGTATTTTTGTAGATAGGAATGTTTAAGGAAATGCTTCAAAATAAGAACCCGATTCATGTTTAACCCATTGAGCTGAGGCCGCTGTTTCGACTTTCTTTTCTCTCAAATTCTTTTGGAACACTAACGCAGAGTCAGAATGCTTTTCATTTTTTTGTATATATGAAAAGCAAAAGTCTTTGTGCAATCTCACGCTGTCTTATAATTCATACTTGAATTCGATTTTGCATTCTAGTTCACATTTTTTTCCAATACAAATATCGGAAACATTTTTATAAAAAAGAATGGAAAACCACGTAACCATTTCATTTACGTTTCCGCTTTCTCTTTTATAATGGAGGATGACCGATGTCCATTTCAGTCCTTTTTCGTCATGTAATCTATCGTGTTTCATGTTAAACTAATCGAGTTTGCAATGTATTTTATTTAGGTCTGCAAATTTACTTTTGAAATAATCATTTATTTCTCTTTTCTCTTCGTATGTCCATTCCAGTCTAATTCCTCATATACCCGATCATTGCCGCGTCCAACTGCTAGAATTTGTGTTTCATTTAGATTCGTTTGCGTGTTTTAATTTTTCGTCAATGAATGGTCATTTTTTTTTTCTTTTTTCATATGTCCATTCCGCTTTAATTCGTTGTATGCTTGACCATTTTTCCTGTCCGATTATTAGAGTTTGCGCTTCATTTAGATTGTCTGTGTGTTTAATTTTTCGTCAATGAATAGACATTTTTCATTAACATTCCGCATCGCATTAAAATTGCTTGTTTTTTTTTCTTTTTTCTTCTTTTTTGAATGTTAGACTAAAAGTTGAATAAATGAATGCACAAAAATGACAAAAACATCATGCTTGGTCACTTAGTTCTGATTAGATGCCTTTGATTTTTTCATATAATAAACAAGATGCATGGTCACTTTAGGAATATCAATTGGTTAGGTACCAAAAGGGTGTTAGTTAAATAATTAGCGTAAATAAGTCCCCGAATTCAAAGGCTCTGGTTACGCAGAAGTTGAGATGTTACTCTCGTATCTCGATTGGTTTCTAGCTGAACCCAAAGGCTAGTTGCGACTCTTAATGGTTTGAAATGTTAAATGTCGCGCGAGGTAAGATTAGGGAGGATTTGCGCCTAAACTAATAGGTAATACCTCTAAACCTAAACGGTCCTCCGAGAGAGGAAAGGATAAGTCGCAACTCCACTATAATTTACGAGACCCGTGTAATAACACCTCAAGTCACAATCCGGCTTTTAACGCTTCAAGATAGGTTCTAACCCCGCGTACACGTATCAAGGTCAAATGTATACATATACTCATAACTCAATCAATCAATAGCTAATCCAAAAGGAATTATACAATTCATCATCCATAGTGCACAATCGGCCTCTAAGCCTCAAGTCCCAATCATTGGACTTCATGTCACAACTTAGCCATTTAATCACATTTAACTTCGAACGAGTATAATGAAATGAAACAAGGCCTTTCGCCATCCTATCACATTTTCATATCATAGCCGAACACAATTGGGCATGATTAACCAATTTTGTCATTCGATCTACAAGAATTAATTCATGTCCGAATATACCAAGTGTACACTCAAATTAATGAACTCATTCAATCGAGTCACAAACCAAGCAAGTATTTCGGTTTCAAGGGTACCATGGCATTCCCAATCATAATTCTCACGATTCAAACTTTCAATTCAATTTCAAGCGTTTGGACTCTATTTTCAATTCAAGACACACCAATACACGCCGAGCCTCAATTCAATCCTAGCCCAAACACGCATGGCCGGAAGTTATACACCACATGTTATTCATACATTTCTCATTTTTAGCTCACATCAAAGCATCACATCTCATTCCTTCCAAGTTAGATCTTCGGCTTAGCCTAGATCATCCAAATCAGCCTATAAATCAACTTCTAATCCATTTATAACATGCTCTTTAGTAACCCATAGTTCTAGGATAAATTTAAGAATAACTTATTGAAGGATTGAGCAAATGAAAATCACGAGACAACCGGCAAAGCTCACGGTTTCAAATTCAAGCAGAAATAGTCCGATTTGGTTTCTTGAAGTTTCATCCCAAAACTCTCATTAAAATCCAACCTCAAAACTTATCTCACAACAAGCTAGGCCAAGTTTTAGAGTCACTCACCTTTCCAAATGGTTAAATGACCAAGTGAAACCTACGTGGTCAGCCCCTCGAGCTCATAGGTCAGATTCGGTTGGCCGACGGTTCTCTCAGCTTCTCGGGTGATCGGCAGTCAAAGGACAGCAGCCAAAGGTCAAGGGGGTTCAAGGCTGAAATGAGGACGTGATGATAACAGTGGTGGTGGAGCACGGCGGCTCACACTGGCGGACGAACGGCGGAGGAAGCAACGATCGACGTTCGGGCAAGAGAGAGGGAGAGAGAGAGCTTGAGAGAAATGAAAATGAGAGAGAGTGAGATGGTGAGGAGTTCGGCCAAATAAGGGGGAGAGAGAGTGTGACGTTGATATCCCAATTGAAATACAAAAGGAAAAACCATGAGTGGGGTGGTTCATGGGGTTACAAGACCTTTGATGGACATGAATAGTGATGGTGAATGACTAATTGGTGGGGTGATTCATGGGGTTTTACTTAGTGTCAACTTTATCTTTTGCTCATCAATAATTCAAGAGCACTAATTGACCATACTAACCCTCAAGTTTTCAGCCAACTAAGGGGATAGACAAAAAACCATCTTACCCTTGATAGACCTTAGAGGTACGAGCATAATTCGGGGGTAAGAACGTAATTTTTACTTTATAGTCCAAAATTTTATTTTTTCAATTCATATGGGCGAACCATAATCTTAATTGTCTTTGATGAGGCAGTGTCCAATTTATTTATATTGAAATTCTTGAATATCCGGCATCCAGTTTCGAAATCCAATTCATGGTTAAACTCAGTCAATTAGCATTCCAACAATCTCAAACTAACGGGCGACTCCTAGGAGTTACATGTATCGACCCATGATTAATGTCAGGTTTAAAAGTTATTTGAGTCATGGCGACCTTGATTGTCATGTAATTGTGAGGGTAAATCACTAGTTCCGAAGAACGCAATTGTTAGGAATCGATTTAGGTTAATTTGCAAATTATAAAATTGCCATACGGAATCACTCATGATCCAATTGTATAACGCTAGCAAATCGTTCTAGAACCATTCTTAGATCGGCTTTTGATGGCCCAAAATATTTCCTTAGCAATCCTTATGGTCAAAGTACCAATTATGGTTGAGTTCTTTAGTCCACGTACTTAAATCCTAATGAGTCATTCCTCTTTGGCTTGTTGACTCAAGAGAAATCAATTCTGAGTGAGATTTAACTGAAATATATCAATAGGTATTCATTCATAAGCTTCAAAATAGGGTTGAAATTCAGAATGTCACAGCTGTTGATTTACAATAGTAAATTTTCAATATGCAAGCGGAAACTTTTAACACTCTCAGAATACAAAAAAAAAAAACACAGGAATAGAAAAACAGGAAACATATCGAATCAAGAACATCATTTCATCTAATGTCTTGCCTCATTTCTTTACAGGTATTACACTATTCAGCCTTATACTTCGAGGCGGGGTAAGGTTATCATTATGTCTACTCCAAACGTCCTCAGTTTCAACTCTTAGGAAATCACAAACTCTGAACCTGAAAAATGTTCCCATAAAGGGGTGAGACATGAATCTTAGTAAGTCAACGCCTAAGCCTTGGCTAGGGCGTTGATTCGTCCGTAATATACTATCAATCAACTACAAGCAAATAACAAATATCACAACCATAGGCAACTTACCCATCGAGATGTCACATATGATGCAACGAGAATGCAACGTACCATAATGACAATTCAAGTCAATTATCGAGGTATTCAAATAATCACAAGGCACTCCAGCTTCAATCAGTCTTTGGGACATTACACGAAGTCCATTTAGATGCCAAACATAATGCAACATGAACATAACATGATAATCATGCCAACCTAACTTGACCACCAAGTCATTCAATCACTCAAGATGTGTCATGTCATTGTTGAGGCCTACTAAACGAACTCGTCAGAGTATCACACACAGTACAATGATGGCTCAAATACATGTGAGCATGAGCTTCCATCTTCCTACTTAATTCGTCCCATACCAAACTTTGTAGTCGCGATACGCTCACACTAGACCATGAAATCCGTTTATTATTGATGATCTTGCAACATATAGTGAAGCTTACACTACCCCAATGCTTTTAGCATGCCGAAAATATGGTAAGATTTACACTACCCTATGCCTGTGGCAGCTAGGTAATGTCTTCTATAAAATAGTCTCGCCCATATCCAATCAGTTGGCGGTTTCTACACGTTGCAATCTCATACCAACGACAGTCAGGCATAACAAGTAGACTTCCCAAAAGTGGTCCGATCCGTCACAAGCTGCGATCGGCTTTCGACAATCTGAGCCTACGCCACACTCGTTAGCGTCGTACATAAGAAAGTAGAGCGACTAACAAGTCATTGTAAGTATCCCCAATGCCATTGGCATGCCGGGCACGATATGAACTTATTAGATGTTGCATCATCGATTCATTATATGACCATGCAACTCATTCAACAATCATTCGTTCTTATCTTTGCTTATAGTCAATGGTTAAACATTCGTGCTTAAGGCTTAGCCTTCGGCCATTTTCGTGCTCAGAGTGTCATATGAGACATGCGACGTGATATGCGTATACCACACAAACTACTGCTCATCTCAAGTAGTCACAAATCCAATAATCCACAAGTCGATCATCCAATTGATTCCAATCAATCTAGTCTCATGGTCACATAATCATGACAATCAGGCAATATCACAATTAGTCATTTCAATAACATGACATAGCATTGCAGGACAATCACTACTTTCAAAGACATTTCAGAATCAAACAATTCAAGCATTGATTCATCGAAAAAGACTAACATTTTCCAATTGAGCCCATTTAACCTATTCCAAAATGGTAACCTAAATCGATTCCAAATGGTCTATCTAAACACCCTAAGATTCTAAGCAAACTAATTCCAAAGGTAATCAACAACCAACTAAAGATTAGATGTCAACTCACAGTCAATTCCTCATGGCAAGATCAACGGCGATCCTTGAAAACGTTCGATCACGAACTTGGAACCACGGGCCAACTTCTCGGACAAGGACTTGGACACGCGAGCACACCGGCTTGGACACGGCCCAGGCTCTTGGCGAGGGCTCTCAGCCAGCTTAACTTGGTCGGACACAGCCCAAGTCAGAACAGGGCACAGGCAAGGCCGAAGTGAGGGGGAGAGATGATATATATATATATATAAAGATGAGAGGTATGGTCTCACTCTTATTCTATGTGGGACACTATGGTGATGATGTCATGCGATGTCGTCCGGTGACATCATGATGATGTCATATGGGTATTTTAGTAATTTCTCCATATGTCAAGGGCATTTTGGTAAATTGACCACTTAAGGGTAATTTTGCCAATTAAAAATCTATTGAGAGCATTTTTATCAAATATCGTCCTAGGGGTACTTTGGTCTCTCGCCAATCTTTTGAGGACAATCTCGTCCAATTCCAAATCACTGGGGTTAGAATGAAGTCTAGGTTTAGGAATCTTGACCCTAAAATTATACGATCGATCAATCGAACCCTAAGCTAATTCAATTGTCGATTCAGGAAATTCCTGATTTCCTTTGCCTAATTCATCGGAATTCAATCCAAGACAAAAAACTGAAATCCACAGTCAATTCATAATCTAATTTCTATTATTAGAAAAGAGATCGAATTTCCTAGACACCACAACTCTCCCCACCTTAAGAAATTTCGTCCTCGAAATTTATACCATTATATTAGCTCAAATGACACTACCATAGGCATCTCATAGTATTCTCTCTTGTTCAACACATAATGCCCAATTCATATCGACCCATATCCCGACTTAAGGCATCAAAATCTTAATGTAACTTTCACTGTACTAGTCAAATTTAAATCTATTCCCCAAGCTATCCTATCACAATTCCATATCCGCAATCCGCGTAAACAGGTTGGGTCATCTATCTCTAACGACTCACATCTAAATTGTCTTCATACTTGTCATCCAATTCAAATGTCGAATGTTTCATTGTGACCATTAGATTGCCAATTTCCTCTTGTAGGTCATGTAGTTTACTCAGTTGGGGTCCATGTGGTACAATTTTATTTGATCTTGGTTTTTCCATCCTTGAGGTAATTTGCAGCAATCCAATCATCCAAGGAGATGAATTGATGCACATTTCTTTTAAAGAGTTGTCATTGGCCTCATTACAATATTTTCCTTGACAATCAACCCAAATGCGCAAGTAAATGTTTCTAATGCCAAATGTCATACCACGAAACCTGCCATCTTCGATTTTCCAATTTATTCTAGAGTCTCAAATCGACCGATGGATTTTGGACTCAACCTCTCTTTCTTTCTTGTAGATACTATTTGTGACAAACACTAATGATAATTTGGGCATTTTATTTAAATGAGTAAGATTGACTTGGTCTCTTCAACATTACCAAAATTCAAAACTATCACTTGTCAACCATTGAAACTTCTAGGACTTCCTCAATCTTAGGTGCCTAATCAAGCTAGAGATCAGACTATCCATCCTATTGAGTAAAGTCTACTCATAATTAATTTGATAAGTGGAGGGCCATTTCATTTATCTCGATTTAGGGTTGGGATCACCCATTCCTAAACTAATAGTATGATCGAACACTATCGAGATTACCTTTCTTGACCAACTCAAGTTGATGCAGGATTGGTTCATCTCGATCCGTAATCCTCCAACGACACATGACATGGCCTAGGATGATCAATCCTCAACTAGTGTGTGGCTAGTACGGGGTTCTCATATCAATTGCATTCTAATGGACTCATTGCTAGCTCGGTTGTCGATCAACGTCAGCTCATAAATCACATCATGGATCAACCTCTGGTTAGTTACAGAGCGATCTTATGGTTGATTCACAACTAAACAATATCAACCCAAATCGATTCATGCTTGAGTCGAGGTCGTTACCCGATCCACAGCACAATCGGTTGGCAAGTCAAGCCATGATCCAAGTCGAAGGCAATGTTCAATACCTCGGTGGTCTTCCTCGACACTTAGTCATCACTTGCAAATAGTCTGAGTCCTAAACAAGCTCTTGTGATCCTTGTCCCATTTAGCTTTGTGATCGTATCAAGTTTTTGTTGCGTACTATGATCACTTATCTTCCATAATTGCACATCTCGCAACTTAGTCTTATATTGGGTCGTCATCAGCCGTATTAACTTACATAATCAATTAGCGAGCCTCGCTATATCATCCATCCGTAATTTATTATTACCAACCATCCATGTCTTTCTCCACAGCCTTTCGGTCCACACTCTTGCCTAAAGCTCTAATGGTTACAACTCTCTAGCGAAGTACCTTTCACAACGCCATTTTTGAGTGGTTAGTCAGCTAACTCACATGGTCTTAAATTTGATAGTCCAAATCACTCATTAACAGTACCACAAGGTACCATGGCATCGCTTAGCTACGCATCCGAATCCATTCACCCTTCGTTTGCCACTCAATATGCAATGCCGTGCACTTTTTGAGAACTTGATTTTGAGAACCAATTGCATTCTTATAAACGCGTGGAGGTCAAGATCGTCTCTAATACTCTATACTCACAACCTAGCTTTTTTATCGACCAGACCTTGCGAAAAAATTCATGATACAAGTGCTAACCTTCTCCTCAAATGTTATTCTCTACGCATTGTCGATGGGAATACCTTTTTCATTAATCTTCTTAAAGGCATCACCAGTGATTACCCGACGAAAAGGAAAATCCTAAGCCTTTTCTTATAAATAACGTCCTCATTTCCTCAAGCCATGCTTTGATAGTAGTAATCGATAGCTCTTTTCCAATCCTATGGGGTGCATCGATATCTCGAGATGCCATTGCAATACCTACCTCATCAATCAGGGTTGTCAATGGAAATTAATAACTTAAACTCATTAGGGTGTCGCGTAGATTCAAACCTAGAACTTATGAATAGAAATCATTGCAATTTCAAGTTCAGCATTGCTAATCACTGATTCCCAACGATTCAAACCTAAGGCTTCTCCTTTCGAACATGTCATTCAACCCATCTGTCGGTTACTAAACCACATTCTCGAGCTTGGTTGATAATAATCTAGAATCGCAACCATAATATTTAACTGGTTCTTCGTCCATAGGATGACTACTCAAATCGAATGCATTCATTAGCTCGTGTCCAAGCTTAAACTTCCTAATTCTCACTAGCTTCCACGCATATCTCAATCATGTCACTAATCAGAAGCTTCCACCACAATCGATAACCAAAACCGTCAAGACACCATGCAAATTCAAGCTTACACAATCCACCACAGTGTCAATCACTTTATCAAAGCTCCATATTCAAAAGTCGAGTCTAACAAAAGATCCTTCTCACCTTGACTAACCCTTGACTAACCCATGACTAACTGTAGCTGGGATCTTCGACCATAAACATCACTCTATTCTTAACGAAGTCAACCCAAGTTGTTTTGTGGAACATTTCCTTATGATTGTACTTTTTACGGTAGGGATATTTAATCTTCCTTTTGTCTCAGTAGATAACCCTTCACTTAACGATCAAATTAATCATGTCACCAATCAGAAGCTTCCACCACAATGGGCTGATTACGGGTTCGACCCGGGACAGTTTCGAGCCTAAATCGGACTGCGGTCATGTCTACTTGAGACCAAGTACCCTTTGACTCGTATTACTCATTTCGGGCCATTCAGGTGACGACAACCTGATCCGACTCCCAATCCTGTCTTCCCAAAGTCAAATAGCAACAAGTTAGCTAATAAAACCAACAAACAAGTCATAAAATCCCAAACCTTTCTCCTCTAGCTCACGGCCGAACCCATTTATCCGCGGCCACGTCAAATTCATTTCAATTCAACGAACAACCCAACGTTCAAAACCCAGTTTCCCATGATCTCGTAAGCATAACTCTACTGTCCGAATCAATATACAACTATGTCTCCCACGCCATGCAAGCCGAAGCTCTATTCGGCATACCCATCTTCCAAACTACTATTGCAAGCTAATCAACGGATCATCAGACAGTATAGTATCGGGCTAGAGATATACTTGCTTGGAATTCTCGCATGAAGAAAATGGGGACGGAAACAATGACGCAACGAGCTTAGGCTCATCGCCTCCTTCTCACGAGCATCGTAGGTGGAGGAGCTGCAAGAGCCGAGCAAGCGGCAAGCTACAGCAAATCAACGGCGGGCTTGAGATGGGGCTAAGCTGGGACACTGCTCGCTGGCCTAGATTCGTGGCGTTACCGAGGCTGGCTTAAGCAATTGGGGGGCTCGGCAGAGGGCTCAAGGGAGCGCCAAGCAAGAGGAAAAATTGAGAGGCAGTGAGGGTGGTGGTCGTCCACGAGGAAGAGAAAATGAGAGGAGAGAGATGGATCGAGAGGAAGGAGTGAGCGAGAGGATCCAATGAGGTAGGAGGTTTAAATAGAGGGAGGGGAGGGTCATGGAGTAGCAGCATAGTCTATTCATTTCTTTTTCTTTTTTTTCAATGCTATAGGTGAAGGATCAATAGATTAAGATATCCCCCGAGTTGAACGAGGCAGAGAGAGTCTCGCAACCCCATTGCGGGTGAATTTGGCACGCATCACAATAAACGAACCCGAGCATCCACTTGGCTCAGAACTTAAGGGTTAATATTATAATAAAACTCCAAACTAGTACGCCTACAATAAGTTATCCTAAATTATTTTTTTAATCACAAAAACTTCAAAATTGATACAATTGTGATAAATTTACTCCAAATTATTTTTTTACCATAAAAAACCCTAAACTGGTTTACCTATGATAAATTTATCTTAAACTAATTTTTTTTATAATAAAAAATCTCAAACTGATATACTTGTAACAAATTTACCCTTCATTAAATTGGTTAATACCATAAAAAATTTTAAATTGATACATCCGTGACATATAGAGATTAAAACCCTAAACTAGTATACCCATGAACTGCCATGTGTTATCTAGCTCAGCAATTTCACTATTAAATTTAATGAAAATTAACAAATGATAAATTTGTCACGGATGTACCAATTTGGGATAAATTTATCATATGTGTACCAGTTTATGATTTTCGTGATATTATCCCCAACCTTAGTATATCCACTGTGCCCAGAATTTTAATTTCGCTAACCCGCTTGTTAGTCCACACGTAAAAATTCAGGTCTTCACAAGGAGAGAGAAGCATAATGGAGGCTCACATCGAGAAAAGCAACATCTAAGTGGGAGATGCTAATCTCGACGGAGACTCCGTGAGAGGGGCAAGAAAGACTATAGGTTAAATGACAAAATCTTGATCCATGCTCTATTTTGAGGATTGTGAAATGCGAGCAAGACTAGCGGGTAAAGGGCAAAAATCATGAGAGAAAGTGAGCAGAAATTGCCTTTAACACACACACACATCGATCCAGTTCAAGTGGGCTGTTCCAAGTTTGGAACTGGGAATAGATCGATACTCACTGATTCCAATAAATTAGAACCTGGAACTGGAAGATCCCATAGGAACCGTCGTTCCAGGCCGATTTGTTTCGGTTCTAGGCAGTTCTCTCCTTTTACACACCCCTACTAATTGCAGAGCACATTGAAATGTGAAACTATCCTTCAAAACTCAATCTAAGTTTAGACCAAGGGTTTTTTTTTTCCACTAAAAACATCGTCAAAAAGAAATATAATAGAAATCATTTTCAAGGAAAACAATAGTTTTCATTTACTTGGCAATTTAGGGAAAGTGATTTTCTTATCGCCGGAAATGAAATCATTTTTTCCAAACCTAAATTTGTTGTTTCGGTAGATAAAAAGGCGATTTCTGAATATATGTTAGTTTCCGTCATCAAAACACCGGAAAGTCAAAAAATAATTCGACAAAAATAAATTTACTCAAACAGCTAAACGATTTTTACCGAATTATAACGTAACTTTAGGATAGTCATCAATCCTAGTGTAGTTCATATGATAAATATGGAAAGGGATAGTAAAATCTTGATAGGTCCGTGCTTCTATTCATACAGTAGAAAATCACATCCACAAAAATGGACACTCCTAAAATCCTTCGTGGCACTTTACTTAGTATGTGTGATAGCCATGTCCCGAGACATATGACCTAGTTAACAACAACTAATGATGGAAGGACTTGGTAATAATCCTGCAAATTATCAGACTCAATTCCAAGGGGAAAAAAATGGAAGATCAAATTGAATAAACAACTAACTTCATTCATGCACTCTGTGCGTGCACGATAAGTTAATGACAAATTTCATCACCATAAATGCACGGAGAAATGAGTTTTTTTTTTTTATATATTTTTTTATATTTTAATATCATGCTTTATTATTTTCTAAAATAAAACAATATATGACCGTTTTACTCTTTTTTTTTTTTATAATTACAGTTAAACATATATTTGCAGTTCAAAAAATAGAAGAAAATGAGAGTATATTCACCAAGGACAATTATGTAATTTCGTCAAGTGCACTATAGAAATTTCTTTATTTTACCTTTCTGGCCTATAACTTTAACCAGTTTTGCCTTTTTTTTCCTCTATGAATTACATTTAAAAAATTTTGGTTTTGGCTCAATTGTACGACAAAGATTACATGATAAAAAGTGTCCAGTTATGTCTACTACAAGTCTTTGCGCAATTAACTTCAAATCTCAACTAAAAATTTTCATCGAACAAGGTATATCATAAAATATATGCAGCAAAAATGGACGAAATGGCAATTATAAGTCGAAAACCAAAATAATAATCATTTCATGAATAAATTACAACATTATAAATAAATTACAATATTATAAATTAATTATATTTAATAATTCCAGGTTTGGCTAAGTAATAATTAGTTAATTACTTACATCACCAACATGGTAAAAACTATAGTCCCAATCAAGTAGGACCGTGGACCTGAACCTCCATGCACACCAACCGGGCCACGCTTTTATTTTTTATTTTTAAAATTTTTCTAAAAAAGATTAACAAATAGATGAAAAATAACTTTTAGCGCTTTGAATTATTTTATCTTAGTACATTACCTATGAGATTTCATATTCAATATTCTCTCCTATGTTAGAAACTTGGGCATCTTTTATTTATTGTTAATTATAAAACTCGGGCTTAGATTTTTGTTTCCATAGGCTTGCTCGGCGAGTCTAAAGTTGCTAGCCTAATCGCCAACTTACAGGTGGCCCGAGGGTCAGCGGGCCACCCTCTCTTTGATTAGGCTAACAACCTTAATAGCTATTACATCGGTTTTCAATTGTATTAGGAACCAAATGTGTTATAACCCAACAATGTAAAGGCATAGATAAATCAAGATTTGGAAAACCATTTCTTTGACCCAATTTCAATGACTAAACTTAAATCACAGTTTTCTTAATTTTCGTCGAGACTCTCACACAATACCTCCATCGAATGAAATGTTCAACGACCACGACGAGGGTGAGTTTAAATTGATTTTTACTTTTCATTTAGATTTCTTTTGTTTCACGGAACATGGATGCTTTGCAAAAATATTTTATTGTAAAAATTATTTATAATTGAAAAATACTTGTTATTATCAACGACAATTTGTCTATAAATTTTCGTGGATGATAAAAATATTTTTTTTGTGTGGACTAATTATTTTAAGCATATACAAACATCATATACAGGAAATTATTCGTTGAAATCATATATATTTTTTGAAATAAATCGAGCCCTCAATCAATATTATGCGGCTCAATCAGGCATATCGAACTCCATTTAAAAATACTGAAGTTTTCAGCATAAATTTTTTTTCGATAATTTGAAATTCAAATACTACATAATTTCCTGATCTGGTCGACGTGTCTCCGGACTCCTCTCTTCCCCCCTCCCCCACCCCCCCAACATTCCTCGGACGGCGACCGTTGAGGATGCCGCTTGTATTTGACGTCGCGCTTGTTCTTTTAATAATGTCTGGACTCTGGAGAAATCGCCAGACAAAAGATTTTGCCCGCCCAAATCAAACGCTCGCCCCCCAAAAACCCTAGATTTCAAAATTGAACCTGCGACTCAGAAACCACCTCTCTCTCCTCTCTCTCTCTCTCTAACAGCTCGGGCCCTCATCTATTCGTTGCACACCCAGAATCGATACTGCTAGCAGCAATCCGTGAAGATCTGATCTCTAGGAATGGCCAACTCCGAATCAACTTCTTGTCTCCCTGTTTCTGCTCCCCTCTCATCCGTACTCTCTCTCTCTCTCGGTGGCTTGTAGACACATTTGATTTCCACGGTGAGACTGTGTGTTGATGGGATTTGTTGCTTCGTTTTGCAGAGGAAGGAGAACATCACTCCCATGAGCTCGAAAATCTCGGTATTTGTTCAATTTGTCTTCTTCATTCTGTTCGGTTGGGTTCGATTCGTGACTTCATGTGGTCGTGCTTTAATGGAGATACCGTTGGATGATTAATTGGATCGTGGGCGTAAAGTGAACTTCTTTGTGCCCGATTAAGTTCAGATCCTGGGACTTGCTTGACTGGTCTTTCCCGCGTGCTTTTTTTACTTGTTCTTCTTGTCTGTGTTCCAGGAGTTGAATGAGTCGAGGTCGGAGCTTCTTACTCGAATCCAAAGCCTGAAGCAGGTGAAAAAGTCGGATCTTTTTGTCGTTGCTAGAGCAGTTTCTAATTGCTTGTGTTGTGTCGTGTCGTGTCTATTGTGTAATCGGTAGGATCTGTTGTGCGGAGTCTCGAAAAAGGGTAGTGTCCGATTGTAATTTTGATCTGCTTATGTAGGATTTGCAAAGTTGGAGGTCAAAGTTGGATACCCAAGTCAAGATCTACAAAGATGTAAGCCTTCTCTTGCTGTGGATTGCATTAAACTATGTATTTCTTAGTGTTGTGCGGGTAAGTATAACAAAGCATGACATGGCCAACGCTTCTAATTGTTCCCAAGTAGGCCATATTAGGATCCAGTTTTCAACCACAAAAACGTTTTGTTCATGTCATAATCATCACCGTTCTCACTTTGACTGGATTTGTCAACAACTAATGTGTTCTATGTTCTTCAAGTATGGGCTGCAAGTCTGTAACTTATCCCTGTACATCGGTCTCCTATTAATGTTCCACATGACTTGTACCACTTTCATCCTTGATTTTGGTAGATTTGTTGCTTTAATTTTTTATGAATGGTTGAGTGCCTAAACCTACATTACTTTCTATGAACACAATAACATTCTGAGTTAGTTGCATCATTGTGTCACATTTTTCTTTACTGGTTTTGCATGCCCATGTCATCGGAATTGTAAAGTTGAATTAGCAGTCATATTACAAACTTTTGCAATAGCAATTCACATTTTGGTTTGGACTCAAGTGGTGGCATGTAAATCTTCTAACCCCTTTTTTGTTGTCTTAGTCTCTTTTTACCATATATCCAAAGCAGCAAGTGAAGGTAGCAGGCAGGTTGTTAAGCATTGTTATGCAGGTCTTTCAGTTGATGTGATGCCCAAGCGGCATGTAGTATTTTTACTTGAAACTTTGAGGCATATTGATTTGTAGAAATTTCGAAGGGCATAATTAGGGATGAGACGTCTTATTTGAGAAAAGAGCATAACTTTCTGGTGGTGGAACCCAATTGCCTTGTGCTCCGCAGAAGATACTTATCTGAAGAATGTATAGGAAGATAAATTTGGTTATGGGATTTCACCTTCATGGCCTGAAATTACTCACTGTTTTGTGGCAGAGGGCCTTTGATCTTCAACTTAATTGGAAAAAAGTTCTCAAAAGTTTTATGTTACCCTATAAGAGGGGGATTGTTTTATGTTACACTAATAACGAGATTTCTATGCTCAGTTGCTAAATGTTTAACACACCAAATATGAATGGTATTGAAAAACCATCCTCATGAATTAGTTTTGATACAGGAACTTTCAGAACTTAAGAAATCACTTAATGTTGAGGTGGAACAACTCAGATCGGTCAGTGACGATTTAGCTATTTCACCACTTTTTTTTAATGTAATCTTTCTTGTTCTGACTGTTTCTTCTGCAATGTATACAGGAGTTCCAGGAACTCAGGACTACTCTTCAGCAGCAACAGGACGATGTCACCGCAAGTTTAAGGAATCTTGGGGTACTATCTTTGGGCATGAGATTTTCTAAACCTAATGTGACCTTTTGCATCTCATGGGCATGAGATTTTCTAAACCTAATGGGACCTGTTGCATCTCATGGTGCAGATGCACACCTATTCCCATGTAAATTGATCCACTGATTGATATACCTACGAATATGCAGTTGCAGGATGTTTCGGAAGACACCAAGGACAGTGTGATCCAAAGTCCAATTGTCAAAGAGAGAGAGGATGGTGCGGATTCTGAGCATGTTCCAACAGTAGTCATAAAAAAGGAAGAACCCGAATACTGAGTAGTCTTCATTTTGAGGTCCATCTTTTCGGAAGAAGAGAATATTACTTTCTTTGTATGACAAATAATCAGTCACTTCCACTGTATGTCCGAAAAGTGTTGCAGTTTGCAATCATCATATGGCGTAAAGCTGCATTTGAATCAATTAAAGTGAGAATCGCTCTCTTCGTTCGTCAAACAAATGTCTCTTGTGAATTTTCCTATACAATTGATTTTGTAAGATTATCTTTTCAACCAAGTGTCCGAATTTTTTATGGACTGTTTCCAGATGTTCTTGTGGAAACCAACGTTTCACTTTGGAGGACTAGCAAGCTCACAGTGCGCACTTGACCAATAGTTTTTGACATCTTTATACATCAACTCTGCTGCGAGCTACAACCTTCAAATAGTTAATATTTGGCGCATTTAACTACACACCTACCCCCGAGTTACTCTGGAACTTCACATTTGAAATATGATCACCTTGTACTGCAACTAGGATTTGTTTTAATCAGAATTGGAGACTCAAGCATTGACATAGAGAACAAAAAGGATTTTACATGGAAAATCTACATCTTAGAAGACTCAAGCATTGACATAGAGAACAAAAAGGATTTTACATGGAAAATCTACATCTTAGAAGCAGTGGGCAACGAGATTTTGCATACCTATGGAAAGATTGGACTTACGCAAACACAGGACATTTACCCAAAAAATATGCAGGGAAAGGAGAGTGCACCACTTCATTCGCAGAAATACGACTGGAGCTAATTACACGGAGCTTGTGATAAACCATTTTATGCAAGAGTCTGTCTGATGTTTCCATATGTACACTTGCGAATTTCTCTGTTTTCTTTTTCCTAACAGAAGAGAAGCAGGGACTATCTGCTGTGGTATTACATAACTAGGATAATTACGATATATAGAATCTTATACACATGTTGATGCTTTGGAAGTGCGGTGACTTGTTCCAAGGATTATCACGATAACAGTTACGTCGTCGTGATACTTCCTCCTCCTCCCTGGAGGAATTCTCATCAATTCCTCCATGCTGAAACCTGCACCGATAAAGTAAATGTATCAAAAAATGCTGACCAAGTAATTGTAATTTAAGAAGTGCATGGTAACATTTTTCACCAATTTCTCAACTTCTTATCAGAAATTGATTTCTCCACTTTTATTCAAAAGCAGAAGTTGATTTTTCTACTTCTGCTCCAGATTGACTTTTGATCACAGAAATTCGTTTGGTAACGGTTGAAAATTTTTATTTTTGAAATATTATTAATAAAATCTTTGCCGGTGGCCAATCACGGGTGGTAACGGTAGTCCATTGTAGTCGAATAAGTGATTTTGGAGTCGAAAAGTAAAAATTTTTAACTTCTCAAAGTTGGCCAAAAATCCAACCAAAAGTAGAAAATCCAATCAGAAGTTAATTTTTTTTACCGAACACATTTCTACTTCGAAACTGATTGTATTAAACGAATTTCCCTACCAGATTGACTTCTAGCAGAGAAATTCTCATTTTGAAGTGTTATCATGCAGCACCATAGTCATCAAATGGAGAATGGCTGCATAGATTAGTCAACCTTGCTATTTGCTTTAAGAAGCTTTTACACCATCCAAAATATGGGCAACTTTGTTTACATTTGTCAGCAAGCGCAATCCATTCACTCCCCATCCAATATGTCAATTGCCAATTCTTCCTTTACTCTCATAAGCTAGCAAAACAATTAAATTTCTCTCTCTCGATGGCACTAAGCAAGTCTTTTAGCTCCCTAGATTTAATTCGGCAGAGGATGCATTGGTTTAGAATGACAGTTCTGCCATGTGCAAGCTAAAGCTGTGGCGACAGGAATATAGAAGTGTAACACTTAGGAATACAAAACCTAGGTCTGTGATGACAAACCTCTACTGTTCTTCATAATAAATAGTTATTAAACGAGGCAAGTCCAAATGCAATGCATGACACAAGGAAAAGTTATGCTAGCAGTCCATACAAGAGCAGGTGACTCAACAAAACAAAAGAATAATTCGGCGTAAAAAAGGATCACTAATAGGCTATCGCGTTACATTAGTAAACCAGGTTCCATCCTGAAACAGGGTCAGTCATAAACAGACACATAGATATACAAGACTTTGACTAAAAAAAGAAGAAATACTGTGGCCCGCCTTTCTGTTACTACAGGTGGAATAAATATTATAAAGATTCACTGCTTCTAGCACATGCAACTTAACCAAGAAAAGGACAAGAACTACATGAATATTGTTAAGAACAAGTGACTAGATTGACTATCCCTGTTGCCATCAGAAAAATCGACTGGAAGAAGTCTGCAATTATGCAAAGGGAGAATTGGTTCACATTGAATTCAATTCAATACAAGATACCAACTCTCGCAACTAATAGTGCACCCTCAAATGTGCTGGATTGTATTCATTTTTTATGGAGAAAAACTTTAGAAGGACAGAGTCAGCTTTTTATTAGATCAACACACGGAAAAAAAGTAAAATTGGAAAGAATCAAGCAAGAACAAGTAGCACGAAGTTTACCTGCAGAATAGGCTGCTCTCAACATGAGCTGCTCCACTATATATTTTGCTGGATCAGCAGAAGGATTGCATTGGATACAGGAATTCACAATTTCTACCACCTCATCATTGCTGAAGAAATCAAACAGACCATCACTTGCAACTATGACAAAGTGATCGTCTTTCGAAATTCTGTGCACGTTCACTGATGGCGTGGTAGAAACATACGGAGGGCTTATAAGATCACGGACACGAAGGATACCCATGAGCGCATCATTTAGAATCTTCTGCAGATGTAAGAGGATCATTAGCATCACTACATACCGTTTACACGTGAGCAGCATGGGTATAGATTAGTCATTGAACTCTACCACTAATGATGATACTACATCGATATAGTTCAAGCACCATGGAAAATATTTTATGTACTCAACAATGTCTACATAACAGTTTCTCGGGTCAGCACAACCTGAGTTATAGTCAAATGGGTGCCGAGATTATTCTTAAAATAAAGACGCTGATGGCAAAATTGTTCATCCTTCAGGATTTCCTTTCGGCAAATCACAAGGACATGACCTGTGGTAAGATCAACAGAGTGGCTGCTCATGATCATCTTTCCATGTATGAGACATCAGTAGACGGTTCTCAAAGCAATATCTAGAGAAAAAAAAAAAGCCCATATTTACCAAACTTTGCCACCTGACTAAGAAATGGTCATGCTATGAGTGAGGATCCATGTATTTCAACCAAGCATACTATCATGCAATTTCATGTGTATTTGCTCTGCACACACAATGCAATTTGACTAAATGTAGTGGTTGAGAATGAGAAACCACCTTCTTCAAGTATCCAACTCCAATGGCCCGTGTGACTTTCAACTTGCCTTTGACCTTCCCCATTGAAATGGTCATGGAGTCATCAGGATGATCACACAGAAGTCGAGCTCTTTCGACTTCGTTGTCAACAGTGTGGCTCTCAGTGAGCTGGATCGCTTTCAACTCCTTGCTGCCATTATTGTTGTGATGTTCATATGTTGCCAAAACAGCTCTACTATCCCCAAGACCGAGTGTGTACAAGTCATCACCGTGCAGCAGCACAATCAAAACACAAGAACCAACAGAAACTAGATCTGGACGATCTTCCATTTCCTGCTCAACCATGTACAAGAAATCATTTTCTGCCTGATTTAAAGCATGTTGAAGACAATCTACAACACCTCTCTGAAACAATTCTGATGGCATATTCGTGCGAAAATTTTGAGCATTCTTCATGAAGTTATCGGGATTTGGATTCTCAAAATTGCAGTTCTTTGTAGGCAAATTCTTCCCATGAGAAGTGTAAGTATTATCCTCCAGAATGTATTGGAGAGGCCCACATGCATCTGAACTATCAAAAGCTTTCAGGTACTCCTGCTTTGACTCCCAATCTAAAGAAGCATTGAAGTAACTTGTGAAGGTGTCATATAATGTCCCGGCAAGAAAATCAGCTGCATCTCTTCCATTGAATCCGTCATAAATTCCACAGTATAGCCATCCATTCTCTTCAGAACAAACAGCTTGCACCCTGTCCTCCCCAGCTGCTCCACCAGCTACTTGAACTTCCGTTGCATTCAGAAAAGTGTCACCTTTTGAAGGAGCGCTCATTGCCTTCAAAAACGAATCACTTTCAAAAGAGTCGCTTTGACAAGATGGACTACAGCTTAAGTTAGATGTACTGCTCTGAAAAGATGATGATAACATGTCCAACTTTGAGAGAGATGGTGATGAGGAAATCTTGCGAAACGATTTTGGAGAATCCCAAGCAGGAAGTATTTCTTCCCCTATCACCCCGTTGCAGATATTTGTATTTGCCAATGTGGCATTGGCACTTACAGCAGCACCAGATAAGCAGGAGAATGAGAAACCACTGGGTCTTTGCGTTTTAATTCCATGAAGTATATCGGACCCATTAGAATCATCATAGGGATCAAACTTGTTTCCATTGCATTGATAGCCAAAACTCACTTTAAGTTCTGTATCATGTTTTACTGCAGTTGTCCCTTCCATGATTGATTCCTGTAACAGTGCCAAGTTGCATATATGAACAACAAATGTGGAAAAGGTAAAAAGGAGGACAAAGAGACAAGAAGTCCATCTCTGGAATCTAATATTATATATGTGCAATCAAAAATCACCTCTTACTGTACTCCTTTTCAATAAAACTCCCTGAATGACAGAGAGATATAATCCTGACGAAGGAAAGAGTCCAGTGATGGTCCCTGTGATTGACTTTTAAAAGTTTTCTTTTTCTTAAGACATTTTAACATGACAGATTTTCTTAAAAAAAATACACTGCTAAAAACTTCCAATGAGTAAATTTGTGATTATAATGACTCTTCATGGATCTGTAGAAAGTAGAATGTTCCTCCACTTTCCTTCACAATACACATCTCAACCAAGTTTTTGCCATGGCAATCCAAGTAGAGAGTGCAAGTTGCATAACAGTGTAGTTGAGGTATGCTCTCCTCTTTGTCATGGAATTTTGAACATTAAACTTCAAAAATCTACATCTTAGAAGATTTGCATCTGCGTCCCATGACCAAAGAAATTTCGAAAAATAAATTTTCCATGAAAAGAAAGGCAAAAAACATAGAGTATTTAATGTCGTGGACTATCATTTAACGTCACGGTTTTGGTATTCAGAAAAAAGCTATTTAACAGGTCAAATAAGTATATCGATACAGAGGGTACCATCCACAATCTCGTATCATTAAAACTTACAAGACAGGCCACTTAAGTTTAACTTACTCTCAAACCGGCAGTTTTCAACTTCCAGTTTTTATCTCTGAACTTTGGTTTACTTTCAACTGAGTCACGTTGGCAACCACCCAACCAAAATCACACCAGAATTTCGTAGACGATAGAAAATCCACAGCAGCATTAGGTCACTCTAGATATTTGATTGCATGTCAAATCAACTTTACATTGAACCCACTACTTCAGATCAACATTAAGGGCGTGCTTTTTTTTTTTCACCGAAAAATGAACGATATTTGGATAAAAGTGATCCCTCCTTACGCTTACAAAACCCAAGACCTGAAAACTATTTCAGGCGACATGAGCAATCGGTTTTATGAAAATGTTTTCTAAATCCTAACTACAGATGAAATAAGCCATATAATCACGTTGGAAGTTGAGTAACCTATAAGTAAAATCCTACACAAGTTTACCAATGTGAACAGAGCAAACAAATCAGAAACGGAAAACAAACTTGCGGCCGCAAGTTTGAACATCTCCAACAACACGTGACACAAACAAAACAGCATCAATCGGCTGTCTTCTTTTTTTTTTTTTTTCACGAGGCTTCTTTTCTCACGCAAGATCCCAGAAAATCCTCTCCTCACAGTTTCGATCCGCGGGGGAAAACAACGCAGATCCACGACAGAACGGCAAAGACTTCATCGCGGGACCAAGCATCTCTCAAAGCGCGAGCTGCACATAACAGAAACGCGAGCAAACGAAGAGCACACGAACGGCACCTCGAATCCAATCGCCGGCGGCGGAACGAGGTCAGAAACCGGAGCAGAACAGGAATGCGGCCATGGCAAGGCTGCTGCTGCTTCTTCTTCTTCTTCGTCGAGAGAGATGGAGGAGATTTCGCGGAGGGCGAAAGGAATGCGTCAGAGAGATTGTGAGGGAAGGAGGGAGAGAATCTGGGGCCGTTATGGAAGAGCTTTTACTCTTCGCCAGAGGGAGAGATACATGCGCGGGTTTTAATTGTGAGCAAGAAAAAATAAAATACAATATTTTAAAAATTTAAATAGAAAAAAGAAAATAAGACAAAAAAAAAAAGAGGAATAAAAATCGGATGGTGGAGAGGAGAAGAGAGGGATGAGGAGAGCGGGTCAATCACTCAAGCCCCGCTTTTCCAAAAGGACATCCATTCACTTTAAACTTTTAAGGAAGAATAGAAATACCCCTAATTTAATCAATGGAATCGGATCGATTGACTGGTCAAACGAACGATACTTTCTCTCATAATAAAAGTGGAGGGTAATTCGATTCCGATCTCTACTGATCGACATTATGTCACGAGAAAGTTTTTCATTCTTTCAATCATCACGACTTGCGTCCGAGAAAACGTGGTAGCGAATTCGAATTTTCATATGTAGCTCGAAGTGTAGAATTCTCTACGAGTTGGATGCTATGAATTATAGCTCGACAAAACACGTCCTAAGTTCGAGTTGCAATTTCATGGTCAGTAATTAGTGATAAAGAGATGATTTATTATAATTTGTACAGGTGGTTAAAAATAACCCATAAATATCATGAAAACAAATATATTCGAGAACGACAGCCTAATTCGAAAATCAAAGTAAAGAAATTTTGAGTGGGCTTTTCAAGTTGGTATTATTATTATTATTTTGTAACTTGAGATTTATACAAGGGTCGATTTCGTTCCATAAATAAATATTGAGTTGATGAATATATAAATTTTTGCAAACACGCAAACTTGAGCAATAACATAGAGAATTCTCTCGATTTTTTAATTCATGGAATCTTGTTTACTGAAGAGTATAATTCATGTTTATATAATCTAAAATCATAAAAAAATGTTTATCGATTAGAAAACCATCCGAAAAAGCAAATAAATTTCTTAAGAATATTACGTGTAATCTAAATCAAATTACTGATAATAAGATAAAGCCTAAATCGCCTATTATTCTAGATATTATCTAATCCGTGATTTAATAATCATCTTTCAATCTTACGGAATGTTTCGATCTAGCGAAAGCAGCTAATTCGTCGGGAACCACCCTAGGAGTTTCCTTGAGATTTGTGAATCATGTTACCATGCGATCGACATACTTCGTTTGATCGGGATTGGAGAAACGAACTAAAGTGCACAAAAATTGATCCAAGATATCATGAGATTTGAGAAAATTCGAAACCCTTGAAATTTTTTTTTTTATAGAAAAAACCCTTGAAATTTGACTAGGTATAAATATTAACATCTAAATTCGCATGTAATTTTTACGGAGAATTTATTTTTATTTAGATTTTGACGGAGAACGAACTTTTTACATTTGGCAAATGTTGAACAAACATGGGCACAAGTCAACCCTGATTTTCCACTTTCTAAGGCTTAGATTGCAAGCAATCCAACCCAATGGGTGTGTCAAATCTTAACAAGCCAAGACGATTTTGAGTTAGAAATTAGCTCGTGTTAGATTGCCCATCTTTTGATGTGGAGTTTTGTTTGATTGCGTGTCCATAATTGAGCTCACGTGCTTAGACAATAGCTTCTACAAAAATATCAGAAATAAGGTTTCATTTATTTCGCAAAAATTAAATGATTCGAAATATATTTTGTTAAAAATGATTGTCTAAAATGAATTAGTCCATAGAAGATGTTTCCTCATTATCAACAGTAATTTTATGCCTAATTATTTTTTGTATACTATGAAAGTATTTTAAACAATATAAACAATCATTTTTTAGAAAAAAATATTTTTTAAAACATTCATTTTTCATGCAATAAACAAAAAGAAAATTGAAGTCTAAGGGATCGAATTGGAATTTCATATTACAGCATGTGGCCTATATTTGGGACACCGGTGGCCTAACTAAAATCACGTCGGCCAATCTTGTATTAGTTTAGGAAGAGAATTCCTTTTAGCAAAAAACATATATCGAGAAATTTAATTTATTTGCATCTAAATTGATAAGTGAAAATGACCCTCAAATAACAAAATCTCGACCCGGCTCTTTTGCGCTTTGAGGTGCAATTCAAAAGCGTGAGGCCAAAATACGGGATTTTAACTTTTAGGCTCATTTAATTCTAAAAATATGAATGATTTCGAAAATATTTCCTTAAAAAATATCGCTCGTACCACCTTCCAAAAAAAAAAAAAGGAATTGGACAAAAAATATTTCCATTGTCCAAAAGATATTTAAAAATAAATTGTTTTAGATAATAAAAAATAATTTAATTGATTTAACTTTTTTTCTGGACGAAAAATCAGATTCACCCGGGTCATTGATGGTGGATGGTGGGTGCTGATGGACAGCCAAGAGCCCACGACCACCAGAAATCCAATTATTGCACCGGCAATTTTTAGCTACTTTATTGGATTCTCGAATTAATCTGGCGGTCCATGATTTTTCCCACGTATTAAAAGTTGACCACTTGCTTTTATGAAATTGATAGTTTGACTTGATTACGTTCAGTGAGCTCACATAAAGGAAGCCTTCTTTAAATAATTCCAAGGATGGGTACGATGTAGTCAAAACGATATGGGTAATCAGTAATCACGGTGATCGGCAGCCCAAATTTTCAAAAAAATAAATATGAAAAAAGATTGGGGAAACAATTCGTAAAAATGATTTTATGATCATTTTTTCCTCTGTCAATCTCAACACGTATGGAGTGAGGAAATGACAATAGTTTGACGAGTGAAAAATATCAATGGAAGCAAAATGGCGGCGACCCGGTTTGTCGGGTCCGGTCGTGGCCGTTGGTCAGCAGCCATAGAAACCCTTGACGGGCTAGACCTCTGGAGCCGGGTCAAACAATTGAGGATCCGACTGTTTGGCGACCGGCCTTGGAGTTTAGGGTGCGATGTCCTCCGGAACTTTAGGTGCAGCCGTAGAGCCTGTGCTCTTTCGCCGGCAATGATGAAACTGGAGTGAATTCCCAAAACCGACATCTGCTTCGTGGAAAGTGAAAACATTTTTCGATGATTAATTTTCTTTAAAAACGTCGGATCATCGGAAGATAAGAAAAATACTTTTGGATCAGAGTATTTCAACGAAATAAGCAGATCCGATCCATGCGTCGTTTCGGTCAAATTCATAAGATTTTTCTCCGCATGAAGGGACGCTGCTAAGTGAAACGAGTGGGGCTGCAGTAGCACGAGAGGGATAAGACATCTGAGAAGGGTTGAGCCCCAAATGATATCCCTTCTGAGGTTGATATATGGACCACAGTGCACCTCTCAAGACTGCCTCAAGTTTAGTCGTCCATCGATTTTCGGAAGAGATTCATGCTCGCATCGGCTCGTTGTCCCATCCCATCGCCACAAGAGCAAGCCCACCGGCTGATCAACGCGGACTTCAACCTACCGTTCAGCTGGAATGATCCAAAACCCAAGTCAATGTCGACAGGAGCTGAAACCATGGCGTCAACTATCTGATTCGCAATGCTTCACAGGATCTGCTATGCAAATCCAGGGTAAAATCGATGGATTCAAGCGTAGATCAACGTCTCAATCTCAAGGGGGAAAAAGAATGAAGAGTTCAGGGCTATCACTCCTGACAGAAGAGTAGCTTTCAGCTAGGACGGGAAGCGAAGCGACAAGAAGATGAGCCGGTTCCTAACTTTGCAACTAATCTTCTTTCGTGACGCGAAAACGATATACAACGACAATCACTAGTGACTACATGAGCCCACAGCCACCACATGGCATGACATCCTGTTCTCTGCCTAGCAGAAAGGATCATACGATGCGTATATTCCAGAACTCGTCTAAATGCGACTAGTGATAGGAGCATATCATCTCATCTTTCTTGAAGTCCCATCCATGAAAGCACAACCATTGACGACAACTAAAGAGCTTGTTCAGAGAGAGAGAGAGACAATGGAACTTCCATATAATAAGAGAATGTTGACCTGTTACGTCCAGACTCATTTACCCAAGTTCAAATTTCGAAAACACCCACCAAGGGACCAATGTCCCCAATAAGATGGCGCATACCTAACCATAGGCTCCAAAGCATTTTGATGTCTGTTTCTATAATCAAGCCGTCATACATTCCATACAAACATGAAGAGCTCTAATTAGGACCAAAATCAGCCCACAGTATAGGAAACTTTTGTCACACCTTTCTTCGTGCGAATTTGGGAAACCTGAACAAATATCGAAGAGCCTTAGTACATAGACACAGACAGCCGGGAAACATTGAAACACAACATAACCGACAAAGTCAAAGAGACATTGGACTTGATTCTAATAGTTTTTCTACTGTCATACAATACCTTGAGGGTGGCATGTTCTCATCGTACTCTTGTTTTCAGTTCCAAAGTAATAAAGTAATTAAATCAAGTACTAACAGTCCCACAGTTATTATTCAGAGTATGTGCAGTCGAATACTTGCCTTCATGCTTATTATCTCCGATAGATTATGAACATGGGTACCGCCACACGGACAACCAGGATTAGTTCCCAATTTCACAATGCGAGGAGTGCTTTCCTGCAATGGTTGCAATATATTGGTTATATGAAAGACTTTGCATATACAATGGAAACCACCAGTAACCATACGGGCAAACAAGATGAGTTATGTACAATATACTTCACGCAACGCACATCTACAATTACCAACCGAAACTGTAAAATCAATTATATCCACATCTTCTTTTGGAGCGTTGCAGCGTAATACTATTGATGCCCCGTTTGGTTAGTTGGAAGAAACAATTGAAACGAAGTAAGAAGAATTAGAATAAACATTCGGTAATCTGAATTCTAAGTAGAGTTTAGACTATCGTACTTCGTAACACCTAGGAATTGGAATCAAGGTTTTTATGTTTGGAAATGTGATCAAAACTTATCAAAGAACCATTTAATACAATTTTACTTCAAAACAATGCCGAAAGGAATT
Organism: Rhodomyrtus tomentosa; assembly: GCA_028455895.1. NCBI lineage: Eukaryota > Viridiplantae > Streptophyta > Magnoliopsida > Myrtales > Myrtaceae > Rhodomyrtus > Rhodomyrtus tomentosa. Next base: position 35,656,024 of record JAPCWY010000003.1, on the reverse strand, counting down.
AAAAAAATAAAGAAGAGAAATATAATGCCATGCTTCTTCATTTAGTTGTTGGAATGCCATAAAATGTTTCACCATCAATGGAATTTCCATTTTTCATTAAGTCAGAGCAATTCCTTCAAATTCATTCACACCATTCCCCCACATTAGCGAGAATGCGGTAAAAAGTCTCTTTCTCGATATCCATTTCATTCCATGTTATTCCAAGTCACCAAGTACAAATTGAACAGGAATGAAACATCTCATTCTCACTTGACTCTTCTCATTCCCAGAAAACGGGTGTGCCAACTGATTATCAAGGGATTTATATGAATATTTAATAGTTTGAGTGAAAAATAGAAAACTGGCAGTAGGCAGCACATTATTTTAGGTAATGTAGTCAAACCACAGACCAGTGAAAAAGCCAGTCAATTCGCAGTACAACCAGTTAAACCAACAATTCCATTTTTCAGATGTTAGACAAGCAGGCAAACAAATACTGTCCAGAAGGAACGGCAGGGAAGCACACGTTATGGGTGGCGCAAGATTGATTCCCATCAGCACCAACTTACAAAATTTTCCAGTGAGAGTAACTAAATTATTCTTTAGATGAATAGACTTAAACTTTTCCTTACAGATATCAATGAGGTCTCTGGTAAGGAGTAGACTGATTTATAACAATTGCATGAAGAAGTTTGGCTGCTGGTTATGCCCAGTAATCCCAAGGGGGAAGATGTTCGATTCCCAATCCTTGCATTTCACTTTCACCCATCAAAAAAGCCCTAGAATGCTCAAACCGGGTTCTCCAGTTTGTCTAGTTGAAATCCCCATTGTAATCTGTTTTGTACCAATATCATTGGTGTACGTAAGAAGAGTAGCGGATCAAGGACCGGTTCCACCAATTGAAGTGACTAGTCCACTCCTGTTTGGAAACCTTGCTTCTTATCACAAAGCATAAAGCTTGACAATGCAGAAAGACATCTGAGCAAAAGGCAGCAGGTACGATAATTATTGTGACATTCTGGTTTTTCCTGTTATTTCGGGACTTGTCAATGAGAAGATATCTAACGATGCATTTCAGTCTGACCTCGCTCGGATCTGATTAATCTCGAGTTGACCAACCAAAAGGAAAAGGCTAACGCAAGATAAGGTACGTGGACCTAGGGAATTGGAATAAGAAATGACACTTTGACTATAAGGATTGTCGAGGGACATTTAGAGCCATAAAAGACCGATCTAAGAACGATTAAGGAATACATTGCTAGTGTTATACGATTGGAACGCGGGTGATGCAGCTTAACCAATGTATAATTTACAAAATTTTCCTAAATCGAACAATGACGATCGTGACCGTTAGAGCTAGTGATAAACCCTCGCAATTTCATGACAACCAAAGTCGCCATGAATTGACGAGTCCTAAGTGTGATGAGAATCACAGAATTGATACGTGCAACGTTTACAAAAGCCACCCGTTAGTTCGGAATAGTCTGAAATTTCATTTGACAGAGAAATGGCTTAGAGACGAGTCTCGAAATTAGAAAATGAAAAATCAAGAATTCTAACATTTTAATTGAATTGGACGTCGCCTCATCGAAGTAAATTTGAATTGAAAAAAAGACGCTCCGGACGACGAGAGCAAAATTACCATTTTGCCCCTCAAAGTTTGGCTTTGTCTTAATAAATAAAGGAGGGCATTTTGGTCATTGACCCTACCCCAAGGCTGCCGAAAATGAAGGATCATATTGGCCATTGGATCACAAAAATAATTACTATGTGGACAAGTGTCTTAAGATGGTGAATTGGCATTAATTACCTAACTTTTTACCTACCATTCCTCTTGTTTGACTCTCCAAATTGGTGTATAGCTCTCTCTCTTCCCTTGCCCAGCCGAACACCCCTTCAATTTGCCACCTTCTTCTTCATTCTTCACCTTCACCTTCATCTTCAAACTGAGAAGCTCCCTAGCTGACCGATTCTACCGGCCTCCATTGCCACCGTCGACTGCCACTCTCGGCCGCCACCTTGCCTCGCGCCGACCACCAACCCCTAGTCCTGCCTCTTGCCGACAACCTCCAAGTGGTAGCTTGCCATTTGGACACCGGTGGAGCTCTGGCCAACCATTCTCCCAAAGGCGGACAGATTCCGACGCAGCAGGAGGTAAGTCTCTTCGTTTGGCCTCCATAGGACCTCGAATTGATTCATTATTTCGGCAAGATTTTGTAGACATATAGAGCACTTGTATACTGAGCTGAGGTGAAAATTTGGGCTAAGTTTGATGGAGATTTGATGATGAAATGGTGTTGTGCTTAGAGGATAGAAACTGATTGGCGGTAGGCATGTGAGAACCAGGGCTGTTCGTGGACATTCGACGGTCGACTCGCCTCCAATTTTTTGGTGAGACCCTTATACACCTAGAACTATAGGTTAGCAAGTAGATTAGATGATAAATTAAGGATTAAGGTTGATTTATGGACTGATTAGTGAGGAATAGGGCAAAACCGAAATCCCCTGTTTTGGTATTGCGCAAACCGAGTCTTTGAGGGCTGTTAAGGGTATCGCCGTGTGCTAATTTCGTTGTTGAGGTTTACTAGGACATCAATTGATATGTTAGTAAGGTTTATGCTTAGTGATTCGATGATTGAGCGAGAAAAATTGACGAATTGGTTGGATTTTCCTAGGGTATACGGCTGCCCTGTTTTTGAACACTTAGAACCGAATACTTAGAGAGCTTGGAAGAGAATTTTTATTGAATTGAGCCGAAGATAAGGAGTCCCTAAACCTTGGCTAGGAGGATAGGCCTCTACTGGATGATTTGGTTTCGAATTGGTTGAGTTTTCGTGAGTTTTAGGTGTGATTGTTCAATGTCAACTATTGTGGTTTGGCGAATGCGAGTGCGCTTGTTTAAATGCATATGCTTTGTATCGAACGCCAAATGTGAGTGATGAATTTGATTGTCTCGCATGCCGTAGGTTGTTAGCTTAATGCATGGGTTTGTACTTGATCATGAAGTCTTGAGATGGAGGGGATTTTGGCATGCTTGGAAACTCTTGGCACCCTGCTGCGTCGAGACGCGTGGTTGTGATGACTAATGTCCTGATGCGTTGAGACGCGGGACGAGATTGTTTATGTGTCGACACATGCCTGAAATGGCATTGAAAACCTGATACGTTTAACGCAGGTTTATGTTTATGATGATCTGAGGCGTAATGACGCGGACCGAGCCTGAGGCGTTTTGACGAGGGCGAGAATTACGAGATAATTCTGGAGGATGAACTGTACGACTTGGCCGTGTGTTTCAATGCTTGACTTAGGTGATAAGTTATGTTGACATACTTGCTTGATTATCAATCGTTTATATCCATATGGCATTTTATGACGGATGATTGCCTTATACTGTTGAGTGTGTCCTTGCTCGTTGTTTGCATTCATCTGGGCGTACTATCAGCCTGACTTAGGGTTAGGACTTATCTTACTGAGATGTGAATCTTACCCCGTGTGGTACCTTAATTTTTCAGACCCCAAACCTTGATGATGCTACCAATGCGTCTAGGCGATCCAAAAGAAATGATCGCCTATTTTGATGAGTTTCTTGACGGTCGGGGTACCGTTTATGTGATGAAATGTACAGTGGTGTGGGTCGATGAGGGTGGCAAGGACTGAAAACCGCATAGATTCGAGGCCTGGTTCCGTAGGGTAGGTAAGATTACTACCGGTCCGTTGAAGTCCACGGAAGTGCCTCTAGGAGTCATATCTAGTTGGTGTCATCTCACTCAGGATTCTGTGGAGATAGAGGTGTCTAGAGTTGGCTTGAGGAATGAACCTGAGAAGGCCCTTACTTTGGAGGACACTGATGAGATGATTGAGATCAATGTCTCGGAGTATGAGCTGAAGCACGACATGATGGATGACACAGTGGATGTGCGCTCCGAGACCTTCTCGGACTATGAGCCATACGAGGATGCGGACGAGACCGACGATTCTAGTGGTTCGACCTAGGGGTTTCCTGGTCTTATTTAGTAGTCTTTTGATAATAACCCTCGTCGGTCTGTAATGCTTTTGGGGACTTAGGACTAGCTGTCTTTTGGTTAAGTCCCGATCACCTCGATACGTCAGTAGATTAGCTGACCTGCGCTTTTGTAAGAACTCATGTTGATGTTTATATATATTATGTTTTCGCTATCCAGATTCCCAATGATATATGTACGGAGGAGGAGTTGTTCATTTTCATTTCCGCATGCTTGTTTACATTAGCATCTTTCGACAAGTAAGTCCTGGGCTTCGAGAGTATAGTGAAGGGAGTCGCGCGCTCGTGCCCAGGGCGCGGGGCGTGATAGTCATTGTATATGAACTCCTGACCTTGGGAATATAATCAGGAAGGGAACCGCCACATTGCTCTAAAGCTTCGTCGTAAGGTAATAGCGCAACAGCAACCTGTAAGGTATCATGAAATCAGTAAGATTTTCATATCAAGCAACAAAACCAACCATTTAAAGTCTATATATTTCAACACAAGCAAAAGTAAAGTAGAATCTTACTTCCCCTCCTTTAGATATCAACGCATTAGCTTCCGTCTCCAATTCCTTCTGCTTGTTAGATATTTCACTTGGTGGAATAATGCCTTTATATTCAACAAATGGTCTGGAAAAAAGTCTATCTAAACACCAGCTCCAGACTTCCAGCAGAAACAAGAAGCTTTACTGTACAGAGAAACCTACTTATGCAAAATCTACGCTACAAGTCTCAACGAGTAAAACAACATATGGGCTCATGTTGAACAAATTGGCCTGGCAAAAAATAATCAAAGACCAATTCCAGGCATCCAGCAGAAAGCTACTTCTGGAACAGCCACACTAGAAGTCTTAATGAGTAAAATGAGATATAGGCTCATGCACACCTAAATTTTGCCTACTAGCAGGATCTTGCATTCCAATAAAGGGAATGACCTGGTTCATCGCTGGTACACTATTCCACCACCCAAATATCCAAAATGACAAGAAAATGCCACATCCAGAAAATTTGAAGACTGGTCTTAATGCATGGGGAAAAAGAAATAGTTCAAACTCAATCCTCCAAGTATTACAAGGACCAATATGATACTTGGTAAGCATAAATCTAAGTAAACTGCACAAGTTACAAATCCTTAAAGTCCCACTCTTTGGATGAGTTTTCTGTGTTGGCCAATGACTCTTTGGATGAATTTACCGAGTCTTATAACTTATGTCCAAAGTGCAATTGCATCCTTGAACTTTTCTTTCATGCAAATAACTCCTACGACTCTTCTTTGGTGCAAATTACTCCTAAAACTTTCATCTAAAGATCAAACAAGTCCTTTATTAAATTGGTTAGTAGAGATTCTATGTGTCGGACCAGCGTTGCACTGCCACGTATAGGAATCTGTCAAATTTTAACAGAATGACTTTATCAAACATTTGTTAAAGGTTTGAGGACTTAATTCAACATATGAAAAGCTTTAAATTCAATTGCACTTTGGCCATATATTTTAGAACTCTTGTTGTGGTAGTTCTCAAAATTACATGATGCACATATAGGATCAAATCAAGTTCAGGGTAATACACAATGAGAAATGATGATTACCAAGCTAAAACTACGTATTGTCCTCGCACAATAACCAAATTATTGAAGGCTTTGTAATTGTGTCATGCAATTTTCAAGGTAGATATGATGGACTAAATTCACATAGATCATACCCATCTGGGAAATGGTAACCCTTGCTTGGCTCCAAACCAAGTCCCACATTCTTCATACATATGTCCAGTAAATGCCCAGCTGAATGCAACCTGCTTGAGTCAACAGATCATTTAAATACTCCACATTATTACCGCAAAACAGCAACAAAGGGAATCCCAGAAAATTAGCCGAGAGATTGCTGCAGATAGTATGGCTCGACTTTGACTCCATATCATGTAGATTTAAGCTATGCAAGAAGATACGGAAAGTAATGATTAAATGAGCATGACAAGTGCGAAACTCAGTTTTGATTTGGATTCTAGTCAAGGACAGAATATGGTATATCAAGGCCTAACGCAGGGCATACAGGATGGTGGTTCTTTTGATGCAGAAAAAACCAATTGCGGACAAAGTTATGTCATATAGCAAATATTATATGTTTCACGAGCAAGTTGGAACATATGATTAAGGAAAAAAATCACTGATCAACATGACTATCTCTTTGATATTTCCTCGTATAAAGATACCGGCAGTTGAGCTTGCGCCTAGGTTCGTCCACGTGCAAGCAAACCTCCTTTCCTGTCTCAAATTCCACCATACCATCCCCAGCCAAATTCTCAAAGTAACCATAATGATAGACCTAGAGAAGAGAGCAAACAACTCAACCGACGTCAAAGTTGACTCATTCGAAATCACAAAAATGGCATTCGACGAGCATAACAAGACCAAGTGCCTTGAGTCGTACAATTCCATCTCTCAGCCGGACATCTTCCACGACAAACTTCAGCTCCTGATCCCCAACCGCGATAAAGCCGGTATCCGCCGGCTGTCCGCCGCCTTGGGGATGGAAGATCGTAGAGTCCAGAATCAATGCACTCCTACCATCATCGCCCTTCCCAAAACAAAAGAGACAGAAAAAAAAAATCAACTTCAACACCGATTGGTCAACTCGATCACACGGGGATTACATTTGCCGCAGCAGCTACGAGAAAAATGCCCCCAAAGCGGAAATACCCAAATAGCTATCCGGCGAGAAACAACGTACAGAGAGCAGAATCGAAGCGCGGAATCGAAATGCAGGGACCTCGGATTTCTCAGAGGCCAGAGGAATGGGAAGCGACTGACCTTGAGGAAGGAGACGATCGTGGACGCGGAGCGGAGCCTCCCCATGTCGTCGTAGTAATCAAGCTTCGTCGGGCGCGAATCCATGGCTTCCAGCGAGTTCAGCTCTCGAACTGAGTTGCAACGATTGTTGGGTCGCTCCATTGCTGTTTGCTCTCCAGTGGTCAGTCCACTCACGGCGGAGAAGGGAACAGAAGAGTCAAATATGATGGCTGACACGTGGTATCCTATGATTCGCACAACAGGTCAACTATTTATCGATATGTGGTCAGAACCGGTCCATTATATTGGCTCGGCCCAAAAGAAGTTTTTCTCTCTGTTCTTATTTTATTTTTTTCGAGAAAAAGGTCACCAAATACCTACATTATGTCACGTGACATATTTACCTTAAAGTTTTTCGTAGCATGAATAACCACAAAACTATGATCATTATGGCATATTTATCTTAATTTTTTCTTATGATATCAAAAACTCCAAATTTGTATACGTGCGATGCATTTTCTATCTTTAAGATTTTGTCGGATTATTTCTTAGCCAACGTTACGTTTTCATTTTATTTAACCTAGATGGGCATCCTATCAACATAAAAAATGCTGCTTTTCATCGTTTATATAGATGGATTTTTAATAGTGTTCATTTACATAATTTTGACGGAGAAAGGATAAATATATCACACAGATATAATTTTGAGATTATTGATATCACAAAAAAAATATGATACTATTTAGTCTGAGATTTTCAGTAATCTATGAACTTCACGTGTTGGTGTAAGCTTTTGCGGTTGCGTTAACTACTAAAATCGTGATATGTGTACATTGAATGATCTCATGGAGATATCGTTATTCGCATTTGTTTCATTTTTCTGTAGTTGATTTCAAATAAATCTACATACGCTGTGATTTGCTTTATGTCGAAAAATAATATTGCAAAAATCTTGACCAAAAATAAATTATCCTAAAAGATAAACTATTTCTAATATGTATAAAAAAGCTCGGAAAATTATGAGTTTTTGCATGTGTAATATCTCCAATATTTAACTTATTGGATAATATAACACAAATTAGATGTAATAGACAATCTAATACAATAAAACATGATAAATTTATTACTATTTATGTAGTATGGATGTTGCGCGAAAATTCCCCTCGGTCAGACCTAGTAGAGCTTCTCAGAGTTCGGCCCAAGAAGTTGAGGCCCAAAATGGTTGTAGACGCAGAAAATTCCTTTTATCGAACGTTAGCAGTTTGTTAAGTAAGAAGTGTTTTGGGCAAGTTTTGGACAAAGAGTGTCAAATGCAAAATATATTGATAAGAGCGTGTCTTTCGAAAGCTTTGTACAAGATTTTGACAGATCTCTTGGAGACAATTTCGATGAAACTTGTCGAACTGCTTACGTAATAGTAACTAAGATACAATACCAGAATTGAATCTACGATGCTGAACCTTACTGTAAGACACAATGTTGAAATTTATCCATGACACCGGACGGGTGAAAATGTAGGACACATCACCGGAATTTAATCAACGGTACTGGATGGGTGGATGATAGACCAATGCAACATTGGAATTTAATCAATGGTACTGGATTGGGTGAGTAGATGTCGAAATTGAATCGACGACACCTAACTTTAGATATGAAACACATCGAAATAGAATCGACGACGGGAATCTGAAAAGCTACACTAGATTTAGGCTAAGTTGAAAAGATAGAGGCTTGTAGTTGTGTTGTGTGTGTCTTCTATGTTGGATACCATTAGGTATTTATAGGCGTGCTCTGGTAACCATCAAGTAGTCATTGCCTTGGGCTCCAAACACGTTTTACTTCGGTGACCTTGTAGATATGACCTTTAACAGTTTTCGCGCCTTTTTTGCTTTGCTTGATGAGATTACCACTAAATCCTATAACTGCATTGATCGCGTATTCTTTTGCGCACATTTTCTCTTTGGCTTTTCTTGGACAAATACCGCCAAAATCACCTTCTACACATGGTGTATCCATGGCTTGATCTTTACCTTGCTTACGTACATCTGTCCGTAGCCAATCATTCTATCATGTACGCATCACGTGACCCCTAGGGTAATTTTTAGGTGTCAACAAATGCCCCTTTTAAAATATACAAATCGAATATTTATGTCTTTTAAATGACATCTCTTGGTTTGACGGCTGCTGCCAACAGGGTATTTCATTTTCAAAGGGCGTAATCATTCTAACTTTCCCTTGATGCATCGATTTCTGGTCTGTAGCGGTTTTTCGGAAAGAAAGCTCTCAATCGTCGCCTTCTCTGTTGCGTTAAACCCTAAACCCTTTTTGGTTCTTTGTCTCATCCTTTTTCATGGCGTCTTCTTCTCTTCCTTACAAAAAAAAAAAAAAACTGATCGGCTGCTTTGACGAACTAAAGGACGAGAGCAAAGATGATGGCTTTTTTGAACTGTTAAACATCTCTAAGGAATATTTTGGGTTTATCCTTAGACCCAGTCTTTGAACCCATTTGTCCATTCCAATATCTCTCCAAACCTGTTTTCCATTGCATAAGCACAAGAAACTTCCTATTCAAGCTTTCCATATGCGAGACATTTGGTCGCTTCCATCTTAGTGATTTCGTAGTTTTTCGTTGCTTGATGAAACATTTTTGGCCTGATTTCAACTACTCAAATCCGACTCGTTGACTACGGCTACTTGGGCGATAGCGCACATAAGGATAACTCTTGAGGTTAGTGTGCTGTCTCATGATTTGAACAAAGGTCTATTAGGCTCTGTTGCAAGCTTCTAGTCCTCATCCACTAGCTGCTTCTTTTTCTCATGGGGTCCCGTGTCGGTCACCCTTCTAGACATTTTTACCATTGCCGGTTTGGCTACCCATGATACGTCTGCCATAAATCTAGAAATCTTAGAGGATTACTCCACTCCTCTCGCTTCCCTTGCTTACGAAAAGTTCTTGAATCTTCATTGTAAAACCTCTGTCTCACTTGTCGAGCGAACGACCTTTCTTCTCTTTTGGCTGTCGAAATACTTATTCTTTAGCCCAACCGTAAAAGTGTCTAAGGATTACCTCATTCTCGCGTCCAATCTTGCGAGAGGAAGAGACATTGCTTTGGGTCCCCTAGCTTTGGTTGTTCTTTATGGAAGCGTTATTCATGCTTCTCGGTCGATGGTGACATATACCAAGGATATAACGTGTTTTCTGGCCCATTCTGGATCCTTCAAGCCCGAATAGCACTGTACCTTTCCTTTCTATTTGCGAATGTCCTAAACCCTCAAAAGGACAGTAGTTCCTCGTGTATTGGCACCAGATTGCTCAAAACCGTTCCACTGGAAGTTCCATCTAACGTTCCACCTTTAATTTATTTACCTTCAGTAGATCCTGTCATGTGACCCTGACAAGGTTGACATGTTTCCATATCGTTCGGCCGAGCTCAGCTTCCTTCTTGACCCAAACACGCACGAGCCTTTTAGCTTCCGCGATTTCCCGATTTCTATCCTTTCTTCTAAGGATCTTCCCATCCGGCTGTACCTCAAAGGAAGATTTTACCTTGGGTTCGAACCTTACTCTCCTCAATATTGTGCTTGACAAATTGGCCTTCGACAAGCTGTTCCTCTGCCCATTCTTTATCTTATAGACTTTCCATTGATGAACAAGAAGGCGTGCAGGTTTGATGATGATGATTCTTTTGCCTGTTGCGCCCGGGTGACTGCTCGGATACACCAACGTTTCTCCAAGAACACCATTGGAGCTCTTCGATTTGGTCTTGAGGTTACTTCAGAGTACACGACCTGGTGGTTTTCTTTCAGTCTTGAAATTCCTTATGAAGAGGCTATCTCCTCGCTTCTCAACAAGGATTGGATTAAGTCTGTTGGCTTAACTTTGAAGGGAACAGACCCAAAGGGCAAACAAAAAGCCTCTCAATAGGATAATCCTCAGCATTCAACTTTCTCAGTAGGTTAAAAAGAATTCTTCTTTTTCATCTCAATAGTTTGTCGAAATTCTGGATACTGATCGGTCTCTTCTTATCAAATGATGAGCCAAATGGTGAGGACGACGAACCCATTATTTTCCTTTATCGGAAGAAACGCCTCGAGCCTTCCATCATCTTTCTTAATACTGACAAAGTCTTCAACCATTCCTCCTCATGATCCTTCGCTGGTTGCTAGTCAAACTTTAGAAACTCATGATACATCCTTGTTAGTGCTCGTTCCTTGTCAGGTAGATTCATCCGGTAATCTTCCAGCGATCGAAGGGCCGTGAGGTGAACTTCCTCCTTTGGTACTTACTGCCTCTCAGCCGTATGCAGCTGCTGATCTTCCATCTACTGAGATTGTGATGGCTCAAGCATCATTGGAGCATATCCCAGCTTATTTCGCAGAGCCCACTCATCCTTGTGGTGTATGCCAACAAAGAACTTCTCCATCTGCATAAGCCTTGGACTAGCTGAAACTTAACCTATGGTGCTCCTTGGATCTTAAAACGCCCCGCATCCCTTGAAGCTCGTTACATCCACCTCAGGCCAATAATTACCCAAAAACCTCACATGGCCTAATATGATATGAAATGCACACACAGAATACGAGATAACATCGCCGTACAATCACAAAAAAAGAAGAAGGGGAAATGGAAATTGAAAGTATTCAAAAACACACCCATTTATACATCCCCCAAACACATAACGTAAGGGAAAAGACAAAAAGATAAAGACGCACACTTGCGTAGGAAAAAGAAACTAAATCTCATGGTTCAAATGTTAGTACTACACCTTTTCCTAGGGCTTAACACCAAAATGGTTCCTAATTCATCTAACATCTTTAACTAGATTTCTTAAAAGAATAGCTTGAGTCGTCTTTTTCATCGTCCTCCTCATCATCTGGATTATAATCAGAAAATGTATCGGATGGTCCCTTTTTAGAAGATTCTTCAGTGTCTTCCTCAGTTTCTTCTTTCTTGGCTTTTGCTTTGTCATCCTCGTCAGTGGCCTCGATTGCATCGGCAGAAACCTCTATGTAATTCATGTACTCCTCAGAAGGCAGTGAAGACTTTGACCTTTCAGGTATGTTCCTCGAACCTCCCACTGATGTTGGATTCTCCACTTCTATTTCAGGTTGGGATGGATGACACCAATTTGGAACCACCTTCGAAGGAACGTCTTCAGGCAGTAAAGGTCCCATCAAACTATTGTTGCCTAGGCGGCGAAACCATGCTTCAAAATGGTGGGGTTGTAACTCCAACTTTCCCTCATCTACCCAGATAGTTGTGCGCTTCCTTATGAACACGATACCTTTTCTATCAGGGAATTCATCAAAAAGGGCGGTCATCTCCTTTGGTTTGCCCAGTCGGATTGGCAGTATGGCTAAGGCTTGGGGTCTGAAAATGGTGTCCCACTACGGGATGAGATTGACATCTCAGAAAGCGAAGCCTAAACCCATACCTCAACACCAGTCCCCCCAGATTACATATACAAATGTCATCAAAACATAGGCAATCAATAATGCATTGGCGCAAGGCATCGAGAAGTCACGTATATCATTAACTTAAGCATGAATACAATACATTCAACCACTTATAACCTCAGGGTTCATGCTTGATGCACATACAACATATAAATCAATGCACAATCATCACAACTTTCATAATTTCTCATTGTCTCTACTCTAAGCCGCAATGTGTTTCTCTGGCACTTTCGCCATTTGATATCATCGGGGCCACAGGCCGAACGATGTTTTCATACCACTGGGGCCATATGCTAATCGGTACTTTCAAAACTTATAGCCAAGTTATGCCACTGGGGCCATAGGCCAATCGGCATTTTCATTCTTATCCGAGTTCTCTACCATCCGATACCACTGGGGCCACAGGCCAATTGGTATCCTCATCACTTCTCTCATTAGATTCACAATGCCATCACAACATGTACAATTCAACTAATAAAATTCACCAGTCTTTCAATTCATTCAATAAATCGTCCATCAGTGTCTTAGCATTTAGATAAAGGTTTAGGAAACACTTACCTCGATAAATTAGCAAAATATCACTCAAAGCAACTCTCCTCAATGCCACAAGTATGAACTCTCCCAGAATACTTCGTCAACCTAGAAAGATTTACCAATCTTGAATCAAAACTATGGAATGCTCACTTCCATTAACCCAATCCTTCTATAGCCATACCATAGGTGACTCAAGACGCCTTATTGATCAATTGAACACATAATAAAACTCCCACAAATCCTCAATGGGTTCGGTTCACACGGCCACGTACAAGGCAATACTCAAATTTGAGGTTTAGGTACCAATTTTGCCATAATTCACTTCTAAACCCCAATCCACTTCTCACACTTCTCATTAACACCTTGTCGTGACCTAAAAAATTAAGTTTTTCGGGTTAATGGATTGCCAAGTTTGTTTAAACCTAGCTCGGACTCTCCCATATCCATACCAATTCACGACTTTCAATCATTTCACGCAAAAATATTTTTATTAGGAGTTGCCACTAATCTGTTTACGGCAGGTCGATTAGACACCTGAATAAAACACCGGAAGAAATGCCTTATTTTTACAAATCAAAGATTGAGAGTTCGGGGACTTGGTTACGCTAGTTTCAATTAACGCCCTTTCGGTACCATATTCATGAAAATATATTGGTTTAACAATTTTAATAAAAATTGCAAAAGTACAATCTTTTGATTTTCTTTTCATGTTTTTTTTAGGGTTTTCTTTTTATAAAATGCAATGTAATGCAAATTAGCTGTACGATGCATGAAATGCTGCAAAATAGAGGAAACACATGATAATTACAACATAATACAAAATAGACGAAGACAACCCAAGCCGCGAGCCTGTTAAGTTTGACTGGAGTTGCAGGGACGCCGGAGGAAATAGCTTGTCGAGGTCCGTTGGGATCGATACGCATCACTCGAAATATTTCCTCTCGATTTTTTTCGTGTTATGCTCGACAGGTTCTGATGGCTCGACTCTATGGGTGAGATTTTCGAATCGCTAGAATTGTCGAATTGAAGAAAGCACCGGCATAACCTGCAAAGTAAGCTAACAATAGTCAACAACAAGAAGATTTATAACATCAAAAACGCAGACTACTTGCTGAAATTTCAGAATGAAAGTCAAACTCATGGCACATCCGAACAACAGCTTTCTTGTGGAGGATGGAGCTTGCGGCAGTTATCTCGCATTACAGAGAGTATTCAAGTCAACTTGAATTTACACGTTTGAGTTCCCCAACAGTTAGACTAAGCTAATGATGACCTCCACGAGTTAGACTTTTGATCCTAATCGTTTTGAACAAATTCCTGCATGTGTCAGCTGTAGTTCTGTCCAAAAACGGCCCCCGTTTGAGTCCAATTGGAGCACTGAACCTGAGAGGATTCTAGCACCATATAGCGACAAGCTAGTGAGCAAAATAAAGTACGAAGAAGGGAAAAACAGTGCAAAAGCAGCAAGGGAAAATGGACCAAACAGCCATTGTTTTGAGCAATGAATAGTGACCAAATACTGAGCTAGCCTACAAAGAAACACGAAGCCGAAAAGGGACCGTTATAACACCGAATAGCAATTGAAGTTGCACCAAATTGTAAGGTGGTTGACTCCGAAAAGTGAACCAGAACAGCAGCGAAACAGTGACAAAACAGCCCCAAGATTGATCTCCGAGCAACCATAGGATATGCTTCAATCGATGAACAACCACGTCACGAAATGGATCCGAATGGTGGAGACTTTGGAGTGACTATATCAGTGACTGGGATGACACCAGGCTCGTCATAGGCAAGGACAGTAGCTCGACTATCTAACGATCGTTGTTGAGAGGACGAGACCCATCACACGTCAACACCATGTGGTTCCGGGGTGGCGTCGTGAGAACCCGTCAAGATCCACCACGAAAAGCTGTCCGACTGTTGTCACGACCTATTTTGGATATTGCTTTCGTGATGGTTCAGCGACGATCCTCTTTATCACGATGGGAGGCGGCGATGGGGATAGCCAGCAGTTTTTGGCGTGACGACTCAACAATTGAGAATCTGAAACGTGAGAAAATTGCACGAAAAAAAAAAGTTCTCGGAACTACGGAAAGGAGGATGAAGTCCACAGAGAATCGGCGACACGAAATCTGCCGAGGGAAGTCGCAGCAGATTGTCGTTTCAGTGCAGCTTCTTCGTTGCGGACAGCAACAAAAAAAAAAAACTCGAGCTTCGTCCGGTCGTCTATGAAGCTACAAGAAAAGTAAACATCGTTTGGCCATTCGACAAGGCGAGTCGCGGCTTTGAGATTGGTTGTATGAGACCTCCAGAAATAAGAAAACCTTTTGTTTTCTCTCTTTGTTGCTCCACTCTTTTCCTTACTGCGAATGGCGCTCAAATTTTTGGGCTTCTGGGATTTGAGAATCTCACTTTTCTTGTTATAGCAGACATCACTCACGCTTCTTTGGAAAGGATGGACTCGTGGAATCTATTACTGAAACTTGGCGCCGGATGATTGTGAGGCATATGAAAGCTTCCTTTTATGTGCAGAAACGGGATCAGTCATGGACTGATTTCCCTCTCCTTGCCCGATAATCATGGATCTCTCCTTATTGACTTTCCTTTACTTCAAGGAAATCTGGTGATATCCTTTTCTTTCCCTTGCTTCCTCATATCGCCGAGCACGTGAAAATGCTAGGAATCTTCGCCAACTTGCCTTTGACGTCTTAAGATTATCATTTAGCCTTAATCTCACTCAAATCTTCCTTGATTGATTGATTTTCTTTCCGTTTTACCACAAGATCTCGTCCTACGGTTTCCTGATCTGAATTGCCGCCAATATTGTTTCCTTTTTGAACTCGGTGGATCGGGTCGACTCACAGACCACGCTTGCTAGAGGGACTGGCTGAGCAAGACAACGAAGGACTTCGCGGCTGACTTCATCAGACAAGGAGGATGAGAGCGAGAGGTCGTGGCCGTAGTGGTTCGCTGAATTAACACGCCAATGTCGCAGCGTCGGTGATCATTAACAGGACTTGTGGCTACTGTGGATGACTTGGAGACAAGTGGCCTGGAAGATGAGAGAAAGCACTAAGTATAGACTGATTCTTTTCCTTCGCGACTTCATCCAATGTGTCATTTTTTGGACACTTTCTGCACAAGTCCAGGACTTGTATCTTTTCTATCTTCATTGACTTTGCCATTAAATCAAATTAGCTTAGCGAGCACGAGTCAATGCATATTGTTTTCTTCACCATGCGACTGAAACTTAAAATAAAGCAAATTGTTCCAAATTCAGTCAATTAAATGATAATAGGTTTGAGACAAACCTTACTTCACCGCAGGTTATTCTAACCAAATTCAGAGCACCTGACCCAGTCGAAATGCAAAATGCATGAATGTAGAAATTCAAAGTATGAGATTTTTTTTAGGAACTAAAATTAATTCCTGATTTTTCATGTTAAAAATTAATGATTAAAATGTTAGTCAAAATTTAGGTGTCAACACACCTCACATCACATCATATAGAGTATTATAAGTCCATTTGAAATTCAATTACTCCTTTATCAACCTCCCAACAGAACTGGCTAGCTTGATTCATCCACCAAATAGAATCGGTTTTGGGTTCCAACCACTCAATCGAGCCATACTTCAATCTCAAGCCTAACTCTTCACACAATAAATGTACTAAGACCTTAATTTACATGTTTAGAAGGCTCACCAAGAGATTTGAAGCAAGACCATCGGAATTTGTCCAAATTTCATCATCAATGTTCAGCCATGAAAACCTATTTTAACACCATCAAACTTGCAACCACAGACCATCCAACCTTAGTAACCTAAAAATTTTGAGGCCAATCAGAGTTTCTAAGAGGTAGAACAAAGATCTCACCCCAGCTCGCGCGGATTTTGTCCAGTTTTGATCTCGGGACTACTCGGCAAAAACGACTCAACCAATTGGCAAACCACCACCCGGAACTTGTCAAGGACACCTTAATCTTGCTTCTAGTGATCGGAACATGGTCAGGTGGCGCCGGAAAGGGGGCGGCGATCACACCGAACAAGGAGGCAGAAACTGGTCTTTTGGGGCAGTTTCGGTGAAGTGAAATTGAAGAAGAAAATGCAAGGGAAAGATGGTGGAATGGCTATACATGACTGATGAGGCTTCAAATGGATGTCTCATACAAATAATTTAGGTGATTTTGACAAGATAGAATTAGGTGATGGTAATAAATGCTTGGGGGCTTTAATGGTTGACATGTGGCATATCCAATAATACAATCAAGACTTTGACTCATCCTTTGACTCCTTGCATATAATTTCGGCTGCGACATAGTAGAGAGGAGGATGACCATTTTGTCCTTCTTGAAGTCCTAAAGCAAAGGCAAATGGTCGAGGGGCAAAATGGTAATTTGACATTTTTAGTCAAACTTCACTTTTCCAATTTGAAATTACCATTCGGAGAGACAACGTCAAATTCATATCTAGAATTGAAATTCTCAATTTCCAATTGCCAATTTTGAGCTTCCATTTCATGATCATTCGTCCGTCGATCGTAATTCCAATTTGTCTCGAACTAACGGACGGCTTTTGTAGACATTACGCGTATCGACTCTGTGACTCTCATCACACTTAGGAAAACTCAGGTTACAACAGCTTTGGTTGTCATATAATTGCAAGGGTTCATCGCTAGTTCCGACAACTTCGATCATCACGGTTCAATTTAGGAAAATTTACAAATTATACATTGGTTAATCGGCATCACCTGGGATCTAATCGTATAACGCTAGCATTGTATTCCTTAATCGTTATCTAATAGGCATTATTGGCTCTAAATGTTCCTTCGACAATCCGTATGGTCAAAGCGTCATTTCCTTTTTCGAGTTTCCTAGGTCTACGTACTTTATCATACGTTAGCCTTTCCTTTTTGGTCAGTTTACTCAATATTGATTAGATCTGAGCAAGACAAAGCTGAAATATATCGAAAGATACATTCTTATTCAATAGCCTCTAATGGTAGGAAATTTAGAATGTCACAGATCTCATCTCCTCGGGAATTTCTTTCTTTGTAGACAATCCTTTGGCAATTGAGTGTATCAAATCTGTGACGACAAAGCCAACTAAGAAAGAATTTACTGCTTTGCTTCCCTCAAATGTGGCCCATTGTTTGAAGGGTTTTTCAGATAATACTGCTTTGCTTCCCTCAAATGTGGCCCATTGTTTGAAGGGTTTTTCAGATAACTTCTCAATTGGCTTCTCTCATTATGGGGAGTGCCGAGACCAGGTAATTGCCTTAACCAGCTTTATAGATTATTCTTCTAGCGCCAAAATTCAAGCAACAGAGCCACTAGTAAGTCAAGAGCGGCAATCCATTCAAGACGTTGCCAAAGAAGTGTCTGAGCTAAATGAAAGAGAGCAAACTCTTGAGGTGTAAAGATTGACGATAGAGAAGTATATACAGGAGACACGCCTTCGACGATCTACCATACTCTCTCGTTGATTGATGATTAAAGATCGTCTGAACGAGTCTATTGCTTCTCTAGAGGGAAGGAAACGAGAAAATCTTGCCAGGATATCGCAAGAAGAGGTCTACTGGCGCCAAACTAGAAATGAGTCCATAGCTCGTAACAAGAGATTTGAATCCTTGTTACTTTTCTTGGACATTAAAGACGCCTTGTATCCTTAGGAATCCTAATAAAACCGCCTTGGGCACTTTTTACCTTTCGCGCCAAAATGTCCACCATTATCCCACGTTTGAGTAATAAGCTGATTCAGTTACCTCGTCGTCCTTTATATAAACGTGGATGCTGCATGGTATCCTTAACTCATCATGGCGAACCAAACCTTTGTTGGATCCCAATCAACTTTTTGTTTGTTACGCCTTGATGATCTTCTGAACTATGAAGATAAAGGAGATGTTTTCATTTCCTTTATGGATCATCAATATGGAAATGACCATATTGTTCTAGGTCCTCCACTTAAACGATTGCTCCTTCTTTAATGCTGGCAGAATGTTTCCCTCACCGTTGTGAAGAGATTTTCCACGTTGGTCAATCGTTTATTTGTGACTCTGATTGGCTAACCCATAATTATCGATTTGTCTCTTATCCATCCTTGGACAGGCAGTTCTTCTGCTGGTATCAACGGTTGAATGGGACTTTTTCCTCAATGTGGGAGAAAGCCAGGATCGACAAACCATTGACTTTCCATAGTGTTTCCATTGATCCCTCAGAATATGGTTTGATTGGTGGCATGTGTTGTTTTTGGTCACCCTCGTTGCAAAGTTTCTTTTTTTCCCACCGGTCGTGTGTCCGTCACTCTCCTTGATATCTGGTTCTTGACCGGTATTTTGCCTTTTGTTGAATGCGACACCTCTCGTATGGATGACTAGTTTCCTCTTTACGCGTTCTACTACGTCAATTCTCCTTATGATGTGTTTATAAGCTACCATAGCAACTCCACAGGTACTCCTTCGACAAAAGAATACATCGCTATCCTCTTATGATGGCTCTGCCGCTATGTCTTTTGTCTTCCATCTCTTCAAGTATCCCCAGAATTTTTGGACATTGATTGTGCACTGCCATATGGTGTTGACGTAGGATTGGGTCGAATGGTGCTTGCGTCATTATATTGAAGTTTGATGGATGCGCAAAGTTCTTTCGCGAATGGACATTCAACTCCATTTTTTGGGCCACTGTGGCTTTTGCATGGCTGGCTTTGTATTTATTTTCCTCAACTGTTCCACGGTGAGGATCCTTCGATAGTGGGGTCATTTATCAACAAACCTGGACCTGAGATATTAATCATGAGGTTCGACAAGTGCCAGGTGGCTCTATTGTTTTTGACAACTTTCTCCTTTTTCTGCTATCTCTTGTCGAATTCGACTTTTTCAAATTGCCTGTTGAGGATATCTTTTATAGCTTAGCAAAGATTCAAATGTGTACCTGTTCTGGATGAGTGTTCTGACTCCGTCTGACATCGCTCTAAACTTGTCGAATGGAGGTAAATTTTTGTCTGGTCTTGAGGTCTATAATCCCCATTATTGTGCTCGTCAGTTTTAACTTACTCAAAGAATCCCGATGCCAATAATATCTTCGATGAGTTATCCTTTTTCCCTGATCGAGCGGTGAATTTCTATCTGGCCTGCCATATGGAGATTGCCAAGATCGTCTATGGTCGCTTCACTTTTATTAATTTTCGCGGTCATCTATGTGGCTTGGTAACTTTTGACAGGTGGTGGGTTGGCTACCAGCTCTCCCTTTTCTCGGATGGCATCAATGATATTTTCTCAACGATTTACTGACTTTTTCATGCTTCGAACCCAGCGGGCACGCGAACATCACACCACGGCCATTTGTTCTTGATGAAACCCAGGATCCATCAAATGAAGATTCAATACTTCTAAAGTATACAAGCATACGTAAGCGATAAAACAACTCCATACATAAAAACAACAAGATGACTTAAGATAGAAATATGGTACACTTCAAAGGTTACAATTCTAAATCCTCAAATTCAATAAGCAATCCCTAAGGTTACAAAAGGGTAATATTTAATCTCTTCCAAAGTTGTCTTCCAAGGTCAGTCCATGGCAAGCTGGGGTTTCCATTTTCTGATACCTGAAAATGTTAGTTCCACGTCGTGGTTAGATATAAATCTCAATAAACTCACCCTAAACCTAGACTAGGCCATTAGTCCCCCCATACTATGCAACGACACAATATGCAGAAATCCACCAAGACGATTAGCACATGGCATTCATAGTTAAAACATGATTAGCATGAACAAGAATCATAGTAAAAAATACTCAACCTCATGAGACCAAGCTTTACGCACAATCATAGAATGAACTTATAACTTTAGAATTATCACAATGGTGTCACATTCTTTCATCTCCAAGGGCTCTCTAGCCGTGATGTGTTTCTCATGAGCTCAATAACCTTTTCATTTCACAATAGGGCACTATGGCCATTTCATTTGCATAAGGGCACTCTGGCCATGCATCCACATATGGGCGCTCTGGCTAATTCAATAGCATTAGGGCACTCTGGCCATGCTTTCACAATAGGGCACTCTGACTAATTCAATAGCATAAGAGCACTTTTGCCAATTCAATAGCATAATGGCACTCTAGCCATGCTTTCACAGTAGGGCACTCTGGCCAATTCAATAGCATAAGGGCACTCTGACCATGCTTTCACAAGAGGGCAGTCTCCTACAACAACTATTACAAAAGATAAGGGCATTCAACATCTTTATATGTATTTAGACAATGCAACATTTAAAGAAAATGAGTAATTAATATGGGAACATGTCCATACTTCATCATACTTCAAAAATCATATATTAAATTTTATGTTTCATTCATGACATGCTAAAAAATAATGTATTTTAAATTATTTTATGTGCATTGAAATTTAGTCTCCAATTTAGGATGAAATTTTACAAATGAACTAGATAGTTATTTGACTTAAATGAAAAAATAGGAAAAGAAACAGTTTTTTGAAATATAAATTTTGTGTAGTTATTAAACAAGTTCTGATTTTTTAAAACTCATTCAGAAATAGAATAAAAAATAGTCAATTTAACCAGAATTAGTTTTGATGATTAAAATCAGAATGACATAATTAGAACAGTTACCATGCAGACCCTTAATGACTGCATAGTGATTTCGAGAGGAAGAACGGCTTCTTGTCTATATGTCAACATGTATGGCCCGACGCTAGTGCTTGATCTCTTTGATGTTCGGTAAGCCCATAAGACTGTTGACAACAATGAGTCCCATTCTTTTGGGTTGTCTTCCATATGCCTCTTTATTATACCAATGATAATCTTGTTCGAAACCTCAGTTTGATCGTTGGCCTGGGCATAGTAAAACGTTGAATAGATCATCTTGATTTAGTGAAATTCAACATTTCACGTCCTATGAAAATGGTTCCCTGATTAGCAGTTATAATCCCTGGGATCCCAAATCTATGAATGATTCGCTCTTCGATAAATTCCTTGACGATTTTTTGCGTCACATTCTTGTAAGAAGCTACTTCAGCCCACTTGGTGAAATAATCTGCGGCCACCAGGATGAAACTGTGCTTGTCATGCCTCAAACCCGTTGAGCACACGTACATCCCACCGGGCCGTTGATCTTCAATTATATCCTAGGAACCCTCGGCCAATAGTATAGCAACTTAACATAGAAACAAAATCGCGGAAGCCATAAAACTGCTCTATACAATTCCATAATGAGATGCCTCAAGGAAAAAAAATGGGTATACACTTCTCATAATTAATAAGGTCAGTTACAAATCTAACTCCAACGACCTCTTCAAATGCCGTCCCATGGCAAGTCCGGGTTGCCTTCGCCTGAGACTTGAAAAAGTTAAGCCCCCACTAGAGTGAGATATAAATCTTAATAAGTGAAACCTAAACCTAGATCTGAACACCAATCTCCCCATACCAACTCAACCACACCAAGAGCAGGCATTCATCAATCAACTATCTCAGTAAGATAGGCATAAACACAGGTCACAGTTATACGCACTTAACCTCATGGGTTCAAGCTTCTAACATATACCAAAACAAGCATATGATTTCACAAAGTCATCACCATAACGTCTCGTTTCCTCATCGCCTGGGTTCTCACTCGCGATGTACTTTCCTAGCACTCTTGCCAACTGATATCACTAGGGCCAAAGGCCAATCGGTATCCTCATCATTATTCACAGTAAAATCACAGAATAATTGGCATATTAAATCATTAACGAATATATCACATGCTATAGGACCCAAGCTTCACACATTAACCTAAGCCAAATATACTGCCTTTAATGTGATAAATCATTTAATCATCGCCAGGGCTCCAAGCCACGATATTAATGTCATAGGGCTCCAAGCCAAATCATTGCTAGGGACCACGGCCAATTCACTACTAGGGCATCTCGGCCAATTCACTACTAGGGCATCTCAGCCAATTCAATAACACACTATCAATCACCATGCTTTTATCGCACAATCACGCTACACAAGACAACTATCGAGTAGTGTCCTAGCATTCAAGTAAGGGTTTAGGAATCACTTACCTTGATCAATTAGCACAATGTCACACAAAGTGACTCTCCTCAGTGCCACAAGTATATAATCCCCAAGAATTCCTCGTCAACCTAGAAAAGTTTACCAATCTTAAATAAAAAATCATGGAATGCTCACTTCCATTAACCCAATCCTTCCTTAGTCATATTATAGGCAATTCAAGACACCTTTTCTAACAATTGAGCACATGGCAACGCTCCCCTCGAGCCCTTAATGTGTTCGGTTCACACGGTCATAACATGGCAATAGTCAAATTAGAGGTTTATGCATCAATTTTGTCACAATTCACTTCTAAACCCCAAATCCACTTTACACACTTCTCATTAACACTTCACATCACATCATATAGGATATTATAAGTCCAATTGAAGTTTAATTACTCCTTTATTAGCCCTAAACAGAATCGGTCAGCATGACTACCTCCTCAAAATAGAACCGGTTTCGATTTTCAACCGTTCAATCGAGTCACACTTCAATTTCAAACCTAACTCTTCGCACAAATAATGTACTAAGACCTTCATTTACAAGTTTAGAAGGCTCAGCAAGAGATTTGAAGTGATTCGACACTCCAAAGACCTCTGAATAGCTCGGATTCTACACGGTCCTAAACGGGCAGAATATGCTCGGTAAAAACATCCACAAATCAGCCATGTACACCCATCAAAATTCAATTAAAATTACAACCAAGGCTCAACCAATTCAATTACTAGATGTTATCAAGACCTCACCGAAATTTGAGGTCATTTGAAGTCCGGAAGCTCCCAAAAACGAAGCCTCTCTAAAACTGGGTTAAAATCTGACATTTATCCACTCAAACGGACCTACGAGACAAAAAGTTGGGCCAAATTAAGCTAATAATACCTTTCTAGAAGGGAAAGACGATAAGCTTTAAGATGACGGTAGTTTTACCGTAATTCGAAGTCGGACGACGAAGTTATGGCCAAAATAGTGAGCCGGTTTTTCCCTATCCACAAGTACCGTTCTCGGCCAAGAGCAAAAGGAAGAGGAAGATGATAGTGGGAGTGAGGGTGGTTGGCCAAATGAAGAGAGAGAGTGTTTATTCCATCCCAATAATACGCTTTGGTCAAATGACAAGATTGGTATGAGAGGTTTAATTAATGTTTAACCTCTCTAATGGTGACACTTGACAAGTTTTCATTGGTTGCTCCATTGACTTTGACTCCCTTTGATCACGTCCATACACTATTTTTGGTAGCCATATAGAGGGTTAAATGACCAAAATGACCATCTAAATTCTTAAGGCAAGGCCAAAAATCGAGGGACAAAATGGTCATTTGGTAATTTTCGTCTGAAATTCCATTTTTTCAGTATAAACCACCCTCGATGAGGCGATGTCCATTTCAATTTCAATATTTGAATTGCTCAATGTTCAATACCCAAATCTCGAGGTTTAATTTCATGTCGATCTCTCGTCGATTGTAATTTCAGTTTATCTCAGACCAATGGGCAACTTTTGCATGCGCTACGCGTATCGATCTTGAGATTATTCTTAAGCCGTGGCGACTTTGGTTGTCATGTAATCGTGAGGGTTTATCGTTCGTTCCTTCGATCTTGATCATCGGAATTCGATTTAGGAAATTCTCGCAAATTATACATTGGTTAAGCGGAATCACCTGTGTCCCAACGTATAACGCTAGCAAGACATTCCATGATCATCCGTAGATCGATCTCTACCGGCCCAAGATATTCCTTCGACAATCCTTATGGTCAAAGTACCATTTCTCATTCAAACTTCCTAGGTCTATGTACTCGACTCCGCGTTAGTCTTTCCCTTTTGATTAGTTAACTCAAGAGTGGCCAACTCCGAGCGAGTTACAACTGAAATACACCGATCGATATCCTTCCATTCAATAGTCTCGAAAGGGTCGGAATTCGGAACGTCGCAATTCTTCCCCCCTTAAAGAAATTTCATCCTCGAAATTTGCCACTTTCCAATTATCCAATCTCATGGGGTATCGATGCCTCATCGCATCCTCACTCTCCAAAGTAGATCCTCCCATTAGTTGATGTTCCCACTTGTCTTTTCTGACAAAAGTCATATTCTTCTAGGACTTATTTCCCTCAGTCCTTAACCTGTACTTTCTATTTTCTATTCTCTTCCGACATTCATAATATCTGTCAGTGATATACATTCGAGCACTCGAATCTTCCGTTCAATTTGCCTATTAGTCCGAGGATAACACGTGCATCACAATGCAACATTGCTTTTGAAATTCCCCGTTGGAAGGCTTTTCCCAAAACGTCATAGTAGATTCAAGATCGTTTTCTATCACAATCATTACTTGACCTTCATGAAATCGTACTCCTTGAGTGCCTCTATCAATTGGCATAATCATCCTTTTCAAATGTCATGTTGTGCCGTCGGGGACGCACAAGTTCCATTAGCTTACCCTTGATTGTCCAAATCGAACTATAGCCTTCTCGACTTCATTCGAAGATCTCCAACGTTCGTCTATCAACCTTCAAGATCATGTCTCTCTCTCTCTCTCTTGTTGGCATGTCTAATGCTCGACCATACGTTATACTAATTCAACCTTCGATCCACATCATCGATAGTGTTAAGGCAAACTTGGCAAACCTTTGTGCCATCCCAAGGAACACCTTAGTTCTCCATGTTCTAATCATTTCCATACCCTTTAGTTATCAGGGTTCGATCATGGGAATATCTCGATCCTTTTCTGACCACCAGATTTGACGATTCAGTTAGCCATTAGCCTAGTCTATTGACAAAATCCCAATTTAGGAGTTGAATATCTTATTCTCGAGGGAAGATCTGTCTCTCCATCACCAATTACACAATGCTCAAATTTTAATTATAAGCATCCGCTAAATAATTCACCATTCCTTAGCAATATGGATATCGCAATGACAATACTTGGGTGATCTCTTCGTTCCACATGACTCGCTCTCAATTTTCTTTAGGCAGTCCATACTCTCAACCTCTTATAGTTCACATAACCTCGAGGTCTTTCTTTATCCAAGCAACGCTCTTATAGCCACAAGCAATTTCACGCATTAGCGTTGCCTCTTGCTCAATTTCTCTCAAGAAACTGCTACATTATACTCTTGTGGTAGATATAGCCTTGAAACATTCTTTCACCCAAACAATATTCCCCAGCTTTATTGCGAGGATACTCGCAATCCAACTCCAATCATGCTCTAAACATTCCAATTTATATGGCCTCACCATCAGAATATATGTCATGTCCACTTCCGATTGTCTCGTTATGACTCAAGTTTCATTCTGCGTCGCGTCACTACGACCTTCATAAGCTTTTCAATTTCCAACCGGAAACGCCACACACAGTGTAGTTATTAGCTTAACTCAAGTCAAAAACTCTTTTCACGCTCGTTCATCCATTCGTATCACGTCTCATCTTTAGTCTATTTCACTAATGGAACAACTATTGTGGAGAATCTTCCCACGATCCATTTGTAACAATTCACCAACTCAGGAAATTTCAACTTCCCGCAACTCACATCGACTCTAGTCAATTCATCACTTATTCCAATCCTCAAAGGCTCTATTGGAATTTCATTTCCCAGAGATTTCACAGCCAAGAAATCTTACCTTATCAGGTCCGCAGCTCGTGCACCTTACATTTAACACACAGCAAGCATCTCCTTAGAGTTCATAGGATACTCTTAAAGCTGTTTATGTTCCTCACGACTCCTTAAATGAGTCCAATCATCGTCTCTCAAGACGGTAACAATCCATCCAATTATTCCTTGGATACTCAATCAGACTATCACCAGTTTCTTTCTACCAGGTGTCGAACCTTCCAAACTATTCCTCACACATTTCACTTGAGAGCTTCGACCTCGATTCTCTATTGCTATGGGTCTCCTCTAGGACCACACAATACTTTGTTCATTTTTGTCACTCTTTCTTGAGGAAATACTTTTATCTTAATCGCTGGTTTCCATAATTAGTCAATGCGACTTTATTCCAATTCCGTCCATTCCACTAAACATCGACATCATCCTGGAATTCAACGTTGTCTACAGGACAGTCTCTCAGACTTCACTTTCAGGAATCATTCAAGTTTTGCGTCTTCTTTCTCAGTCTAGACGCTCAGTCTCAATATCGAGACAATTAGTTTCCTCTTCTTTTCACAAAGATCTCTTATCCTATGAAGGAAACTATACATTCCGGTGGCATTCTCTCACTTCGAATTCACATTATCCTTCCCATTTCATAAGATGCCAATCCTGGGGTCTGCACCAACGGCGGTGTTTTACTTCAGAACGTAGATGCCACCATACTCGGCATTCTTCTTCCCATAATTCATCACCTCAAGTGACAATATCCATTAGTCCTTGGTCTCCACTAGTTCACATATCGAAAGCTTAATTCGATTACCTCAAATCACTCTGTAAGTATTCTCTAAGTGCTCTTTTCGCTTACTAAATCATTCACTAGAACTATGAACAGTCAGGACTATCAAGTCCATTCACTTTCCCTTTTCTCAAAGACCATCTCATGGTCCAATCATCCTTTAAGAACAACGCCCTATCCTTTAGGGGTGATAGCATACAATACCACTTCTAGTGGTCTAGATTAATTCTCAATCATTCTCAGGGAATCATTAAATCCAGGCAGCTAGCATGCCGATTTTCTTAACTCCTTCCATATCAAAAGAGACAGATTATCCATTTTCCACCATTGGTCTTACGCCCAGGTAATAGCCGTTTCTCGTAAGCACGTTCCCTATTCCATAATGAACATCTATTTGCTTGTAATCCGTGAGCATGAGTTCTCTTATTCATAAGTCTTCCGATCATTCTCTTTTTTGACCGAGTCCCATTACCATTCCTCAAAATTAGGAATAACAACTAGCCATAAAGCTTTCAAACTCCAATCCACTCAGGGATTTATTTATCTTATTCAAGGATCCTCGACCACTGTTACTGTACTTAGGCGACCTTGAGAACTCTGTCTCACATTGGTCGATTATTCTCTGATCCTTACAAAATTATCAGGATTCAAACTACCTTTACTCTCAAGCAATCCCGGGAGAATACTTTCCATCGAACAACTCAATAGAGGTGGTCCAGGCAGATATCATGCCTTCGAAGAAAACTCTTCCTTTGGTGACCTTTCACCAATCATTAATAGTGTGACATTATGATTTTTCAGTCATTTTCAGACTCATTAATCAGAAATGAGTCTTGAAAATTGAAAAATGGAGAATCAAGAATTCCAACGTTAGGTTCGGATTAGCCGTTGCCCAATCGAAGATTATTGGAGCGAGAAAAATGATATTTCGGACGTTGAGGGCGAAATTACCATTTTTCCCCTCAAGCTTAAGCCTTGTCCATGCATTTGAATAAGGGCAATTTGGTCATTAAATCCTCCCTAGGCCGTCGAAAAAGGCGAAGAAATATGGGCCATTGGATCAAGTTTGATTGACACTAGGACATGTGTTAATGGATGGGCAGAAGAGTGGTCATATCCACTATACACCACCTACCATTCTTCCCTTTGACTTATGAATTGAATATAAGGCTTTTTTCTCTCTCCTCACCTCACTTGGACGGTCATAGAACCCCCATAGCTCCCGAAACCATCTTCTTCTTCCTCCTCTTGTTCTGCTGCTAATGACCGCTTCTGTCCAGCCCATTCGCCGCCGTCGACGTCGCCCTTCGGCCACCGTCTGGACACCGGACGACCACCTGATCTTAGATCTATGTCTTGCCGACCTCCTCGAAGTGGAACTACAGCATTTGGACCACCGAGGAGCTCCGGCCAAGAGTTTTCCTGGAAGTCGACAGAATTGAATTCAATCGGAGGTAGGTGAGGTTGCTGACCCTTTTGAACGCCTAAATGTTGGATTTTTGAGGCCAAATTTTATGGAGGTCTAGAAGATATATATATATATATATATATATGAATCTGTGGTAAAAAGTTGAGAATAATTTGATGAAATTTTGACCTCAAATGGGTCTTGTAAACTTGGACAGAAAACTACTAGTAAACTGACTTTGGAGATCCGGCGACTTTCGACGGGATTTCGGCGACCGTTCAACCTCAAACTCATGGTGAGTCTCATAAACCCCTAGATAGACATGTTAAGAGGTAGGATAGTGAGTAGATGATGGAATTGGAGTTAATTTAGGATCGACAGTGCACGACTTGCACAGAACCGAGAAGAATCAATTTGGTTTTATGCAAGATCGGTTCTGTTGGAGGGAAAGGCTGATGATCTTGAGTCTCAAATTGATGAATAAGACACGTTAAGATGATGAGGGTTGTGTTACGGAGGGTTATGGTTCATGGATTGAGGAATTGGACAAAGGAAATTGACGGATTGGTGGGATTTTATTAGGTTGCTCGGTGAGTTTGGTCTTGGACCATTGGGGGCCGAACCTTTGAGAACTCAAGAAGGGAAATTGTGTTATCAAATTTCAAGTAAGGGAATTCCTAACCTTATGCTAGGAAGATTGGACTCAATTGGGTGAGTCGGGAAATAATTCAATTAGTCCTCGAGCAATTCCAAGTTGGTTGGTTGTTGTATGTGTCCTAGAATGATTTGGAGGATTTGAAGGCTTGCTAATATTTGTGCTTGAATTATCCACCATATCTGAATGTCACTCGATTGCCTTGCATGCCATGAGTATTCGATTTATGCTTGAGTTACACTCGTTGTTTGTATGCGAAATGAATTGAGAATCATGGCATGAGCATGACATGGTAAGAACTTGAGCCGTATGAGACGCGGGCTGATGTGGTGGATATCCTGATGTGTTGAGGCGCGGGGTAGAGATTGTGTGGCTTTCTGATGCGATCTAATCGCAGGGTTGAGTTGGCCACGGTCCTGAAGCGATCTAATCGCGGGACGGAGATATGAGATGTCGGCACTAGCTTGGAGAATCATTGAAACCTGATGCCTTTACGCGGGTTGTCAATAACGGTCTGATGCGTTTACGCGAATTGAGCCTGATGCGATCTAATCGCGGGTATGAGAATAGCCTGATGCGATCTAATCGCGGGCATGAGAATGAGGCAGGAAGGAAAGGATGGTTGTGGTGAGATGGCAAGATGAGTCGTGCATAAACCTTTGAGTGTGTTATGATACCATATTTGCATGCTTGTCACCTGTATGTGGTTATCTATATTTGAATTTACTGAGATGTCTATGAGTTTGAATTATTGGGGTATGTGGCTGCCTGAGTGGATGGTCGGCCTAACCTAGGGTTATGACCCACCTTACTGAGATGTGAATCTCACTACGTTGTGGGCAATATTTTTCAGGTCCCTGATGAAGGAAATTGGGTTTGCCACGAATTGGCACAGAGATGAGGTCACTAGAGGAAAAATGAAGACTTCTCTTTTATGACCTTAGAATTAAATAGTAGATATCTTAGGGATTTAGATTTGTAATAAAGAAAAGTATATTCGACCTTTATTAACGGTATGCCCTTGTGTCCTAAGTCATCGGGTGTTGCTTTATTTGTAAATTGGAGTTGGCATCGCTTCCGAATGCATGTTTCTTTTAGCGTATAAGACATCGGCCGTTGAATCCTGGAGCTTTCATGATGGAACGGCTTGGTGGGATGCTCGCGTGCTCGCTGGATTCGGGGCGTGCATCCCCGTTTAATTGGTCTCAGAACAAGGTCAGCTCGATCCAATGTGATTGAGACTTGGAGTGATAAGGAGCGATGACTTGTGGACAGTTAGGTAGTGAGACCTTGATGGATAAGCATGGTTTGCTGAATCTTGAGAACTATAGGCACAAAATTGTGAGGTATTCTAATAGTCCTAGTACCGAATTAAGAGATGATCTTGAGTGATATAGGAATAAGGCTCATAATGAAGTGAGTAGAAATTGAGGAGTCATGAGCCTGAATTTGAGGTTGCTAGAGAATAAATTATGAATGAAGGGTCAATTGAAGTGTATGATTGTGATCTTGGTTTGTCAATGACCTAACTTGGGGAGTATGAGTTATAAAGAGACAGCTAGTATTGGTGGATTCAGCTTGAATTGCGTGATATCTTGATGGTTTAGCTATCAATTACTATTGTCAGCCTTGGATGAAATGAGGTGAGGTGTATACAAGGTATATTGGATTAAAGGCCAATTGTGATCGAATGCTTATAGATTCGATTTAGTTAGCGACTCCACTTGAGATGCATGGTTGAATATAGGCAATTGATCTGTGAGATGTGACGGCCATTGGTGGAAATTAGAACTCTTAAATGGATAGGAGTTGATCTGCAGGCGATTTTAACATGACAAGTGGTGAAGACAGTCATGCTGTGCACGTGTTTGTGATTATGAAATGCGAGTTGATAAGGGTGCATGCATGAACTTATCGCTGTTGGACTTAATAAACTGTTGCTTGGTATGGGACAAGTTGATGGGATACTTATAAACTGTAATGAAACATGGTATGAAACATGTGGAACAGGGCTTTCTCCGTAGATGTATGACTTGGGACAACTTGCAACGGCCATGTCTAATGAGGGCGGGGAGTGATCGCCGGGACAGAGAGGTCTGGACAAGGAGCGGCTCCTGGCAGGCTTCTAAGGTGGCAAGAGGCAGGAATGACCCAAGTCATAACTTGAAAGGGGAAGTCTAGGTATCAGATTGAATCCAATTGTGGATAAGAGATGTATGGCACAGGATTAATCCTCATCAAGAATGATCGAAAGTGGCATGACATGTGTAATGGCGCATATGAGTGGCATGGTTAAAAGCTTCGTGCTTGATAGTGAATGCCCTTATTAAAAATAAAAGTGATGTTTTGATGGGCCTGTTAGACGTGTTCTATGACTGGCACCATGTGATTAGTTTGGCTAAGGTCTAACTGAGAGATTAGACAACCTGTAGGGTTTATACCCGTTGAACTGAGGCATGCTGAGAATGAGATAGTTTGTTGTGATTATGCTAGAGTGGCGGATGCCTCTGGGCTTAAAGTATGAGTTATTGACTCGGTGAATTACTGCCTTGAGTGCTTGTTTAATAGTTGCCTAGTTGAGGCTAGCCTAGTACTAGCTGTTAGTGGAGAAGTTGCCTCGTTAAGGCTGGCTCGATGAATGATTGCAGATCAAGGATGATTTGAGATCCTTGAATATTTGGCAAAAAGTTGAGCATTTTCTATGTATCATTAGAGAGTTGTTTGGGAACCACTGGATGGTTGAGGGTGAAAGATAATGAGAGGAGCAGCTTGAGACTGCCGAATTTGAGTAGATGACTTAAATCTTTGATTCCTAGGGGGAATCATAGTGGTCTAGGAGACATGAGAACCAAAGGACGTTGAATGACGACAGTATGGTCGTAGAAGAGCATTGGGCTCGAGTATGTAAGATAGGGGAAAATCCAAGAACTAAGAAGGATCATGAGAATTGAGTAAAGATGGGCGATTGGAGTATGAGTATCAAAGGAAAATATGACTCGATTTGTTAATCATACAAGACCCAAGAGCCGAATGGGTCGTAGGAACTTCAAATGAAAATGAGGAAATTTGTTGGTTAAGCAAGCTCGAGGAGGAGCTGCCATGATTCTCTAAGTCACTGCGGTGATAAAAGGTTGTGCTGACGAGTTAAGTGATAGAAGTCACGAGAAAGGTGATTCTGAGTTATTTCATTCACGAGAAAAGTGAATGTGTGAGAAAAACCATGAGAGTTTTGAAAAGCTTGTGAAGCTGTGAATAAGAATGAGATTGACTGAGTTTGATGGAAGAATGAAAGTTAAAATTGTCTCCTCTGGATTGAGGATCTTGATAAGAAAACCTTGGAGGTTTTGGGTACACTGAAGAAAGAAAGTGACCCTGGCAGTACTAGCCCTAAGAGGCTATTGATGAATGGTGAAAGGTCACTAGAGGAAGAGTTTCCTCGAAGACATGAGATCTGCCTAGACTACCTCTGTTGAGTTGTTCGATGGAAAATATCATCCTGGGATTGCTTGAGAGCAAGGGTTGTTTGGATCCTAATACTTTTGCAAGGATCATAGGATGATTGACTAGTGTGAGACAGAGTTCTCGAGGTCATTTAAGCATATGGTAAAGGTGGTCAAGGATCCTTGAATAAGATAAGTAAATTTCTGAGTGGATTGAAACTTGAAAACCTTATGACTAATTGACTACCACCGGAAACACCTAGCCTGAAGGCTAGAGGAGAATTGAGGTATTGCCATGATCGAACATCGATACTTGAAGGGTATTAAGGATGGATGGAACCCTTGAGACCCCAGGGATGGAAGTGCGAGTCCAGTATTGAGGGGACCTTAAGGAGATGACCTCATCGAAATTCGAAGGAAGAGGATTATGGTGTTCCTGGGGATGGCACAAGGATGTGACAAGGTACATATATATACTATCGGTGATAAAGGTTGAAAGTTGAAATTTATCCATCATATAGTCGAGCACTAGACGTGTCAATAAAAGAAAAGGACATGACGACGAAAGTTGAAGGACCACTTTGATCCAAGGGAATTTTCGGATGAAATCAAAAATGAATTACTACAGAAGTAAACATGTAATTATTTAAAGAGTCAAGAGGGCCATAACTTGATTTGGTTAATGGAGAGCAAGTTGATAAAGCCCTTGAATCTCTGTTGGTGTGAAAGGAAGTTTGAAAGGAGTGATATGCCGAACGGTATAGACAAATGTTACGAATATCAAAAGAGAATGGAGAGAAGCCAATTGGATTGAGGAATGAAGGAGACGAGTCCTAGGGGAAAGACGGTTTTGGGCTGGAAAGGACGAGTGAAATCATCAAGTTGTGAAAGGAATCATCCAGAAGAGTGAGGATGTGATGAGGAACCGATACCCTAAGGGATTGGATGGTTGGAAGGTTGCAAATTTCGAGGACGAAATTTCTTTAAGGGGGAAGAGTTGTGACATTCTGATTTTCCAGCATCTTCAGACTCATTAATCAGAAACGAGTCTTGAAAATTGAAAATGGAGAATCAAGAATTCCAATGTTAGGTTCGGATTAGCCGTCACCCTATCGAAGATTATTGAAGCGAGAAAAACGACGTTTCGGACATCGGGAGCGAAATTACCATTTTGCCCCTCAAGCTTAAGCCTTGTCCATGCATTTGAAGAAGGGCAATTTGATCATTAAATCCTCCCTAGGCTGCCGAAAAAGGTGAAGAAATATGGGCCATTGGATCAAGTTTGATTGACACTAGGACATGTATCAATGGATGGGCAGAAAAGTGGTCAAATCCACTATACACCACCTACCATTCTTCCCTTTGACTTATGAGTTGAATAT
Organism: Rhodomyrtus tomentosa; assembly: GCA_028455895.1. Taxonomy (NCBI): domain Eukaryota; kingdom Viridiplantae; phylum Streptophyta; class Magnoliopsida; order Myrtales; family Myrtaceae; genus Rhodomyrtus; species Rhodomyrtus tomentosa. The sequence goes on along the minus strand of JAPCWY010000003.1, from coordinate 35,621,952 downwards.
AAGGCTTTTTTTCTCTCTCCTCACCTCTCTTGGCCGGCCATAGAACCCCCATAGCTCCCGAAACCATCTTCTTCTTCTTCCTCCTGTTCTACTGTTGACGACCTCTTCTGTCCAGCCCGTTTGACGCCGTTGACGCTGCCCTCTGGCCACCGCCTGGACACCGGATGACCACCTAAGCTTAGCCCCATGTCTTACCGACCTCCTCGAAGTGGAAGCACGGCGTTTGGACCATTAAGGAGCTCCATCCAAGAGTTTTCCCGCAAGTTGACAGAATTGAATTCAACTGGAGGTAGGTGAGGTTTCTGACCCTTTTGAAGGCCGAAATGTTGGAGTTTTGAGGCCAAATTTTATAGAGGTCTAGAAGACATATATATGAATCTGTGGTAAAAATGAGAATGATTTGATGAAGTTTTGACCTCAAATGGGTATTATAAACTTGGACAGAAAATTGCCGGTAAACTGACTTTGGAGATCCGGCGACTTTCGACGGGATTCCAGCGACTGTTCAACCTCAAACTCACAATGAGTCTCATAAACCCCTAGATAGACATGTTAAGAGGTAGGATAGTGAGTAGATGATAGAATTGGAGTTAATTTAGGACCGGTAGTGCACGGCTTGCACAGAACCGAGAAGAACCAGTTTGGTTTTATGCAAGACCGGTTCTGTTGGAGGGAAAGGCTGATGATCTTGAGTCTCAAATTGATGAATAAGACACGTTAAGATGATGAGGGTTGTGTTACGGAGGGTTATGGTTCATGGATTGAGGAATTGGACAAAGGAAACTGACGGATTGGTGGGATTTTATTAGGTTGCGCGGTGAGTTCGATCTTGGACTATTGGGGGCCGAACCTTTGAGGACTCAAGAAGGGAAATTGTGTTATCAAATTCCAGGTAAGGGAATTCCTAACTTTATGCTAGGAAGATTGGACTTAATTGGGTGAGTTGGGAAATAATTCAATTAGTCCTCGAGCAATTCCAAGGTGGCTGGTTGTTGTATGTGTCCTAGAATGATTTGGAGGATTTGAAGGCTTGCTAATACTTGTGCTTGAATTATCTTCCATGTCTGAATGTCACTCGGTTGTCTTGCATGCCATGAGTATTTGGTTTGTGCCTGAGTTACACTCGTTGTTTGCATGCGAAATGAATTGAGAATCATGGCATGATCATGACATGGCGAGACCCTGAGGCCTATGAGACGCGGGGTGATGTGGTGGATACCCTGAGGCGCTGAGGCACGGGGTAGAGGTTGTGTGGCGCCCTGATGCGATCTAATCGCAGGGTTGAGTTGGCCATGGTCCTGATGCGATCTAATCGCAAGGCGGAGATATGAGGTGTTGGCACTAGCCCGTAGAATCTTTGAAACCTGATGCGTTTACGCGGGTTGTCAATGACGGTCTGATGCATTTACGCGGACCGAGCCTGATGCGATCTAATCCCGGGCATGAGAATAGCCTGATGTGATCTAATCGCGAGTATGAGAATGAGGCATGAAAGAAAGGATGATTGTGGTGAGGTGGCAGGATGAGTCGTGCATGAACCTCTAAGTGTGTTATGATATGATATTTGCATGCCTGTCACCTGCGTGTGGTTATCTATATTTGAATTTACTGAGATGTCTCTGAGTTTGAATTATTGGGGTATGTGACTGCCTGAGTGGACGATCAGCCTAACCTAGGGTTAGGACCCACCTTACTGAGATGTGAATCTCATCCCGTTGTGGGCAACATTTTTTAGGTTCCTAATGAAGGAAACTGGGTTTGCCACGAATTGGCACAGAGACGAGATCACTAGAGGAAAAATGAAGACTTCTCTTTTGTGACCTTAGAATTGAATAGTAGATATCTCGATGATTTAGATTTGTAATAAGGAAAAGTATATCCGACCTTTATTAAAGGTTTGTCCTTGTGTTCTAAGTCATCGGGTGTTGCTTTATTTATAAATTGGAGTTGGCATCGCTTCCGCATGCATGTTTCTTTTAGCGTATAAGACATTGGTCATTGGATCCTGGAGCTTTTATGAAGGAACGGCTTGGTGGGATGCTCGCTTGCTCGTCGAATTCGGGGCGTGACAAATAGCCTCTTAAGGCTAATACCATCAGGGTCACTTTCTTTTCTCAGTGTACCAAAAACCTCTAAGGTTTCCTTACCAAGATCCCTAATCCAGAGAGAGATAATTTCAAATCTCATCCTTCCATTAAACTCAGTCAATCTCAACCTTATACATAGCTTCACAAGCTTTTCAAAACTCTTGTGGTTCTTCTCACGCATTCAATTTAGAAAGGATTAACTTATAGTCACCTTTCTCGTGACTTTCATCATTTAACTCATCAGCACTAGCATCTGTCACCATAGTGACTTAGACAATCATGGCAGCTCCTCACGAGCCTACCTGCCCAACAAATTTTCTAATTGCCATTTAAAGCTCTCACGACCCCTTATCACACTTGGGTCTCGCATGATTAACAAATCGAGCCATATTCTTTTATAGTACTCATACTCCAGTCGCTCATCTTTATTCAATTCTCATGAGCCATCTCAATTCTTGGATCTTTCTATACCTTACATAATCGAGCCCAATACTCTTTCGCGACCATACTGTAGTCGTTCAACGTCACTAGGTTCTCATATCACTTAAACCACTATGAGTGGTTTCTAGGAATCAAAGATTTAAGTCTTCTACTCAAGTCCGACAGTCTCAGATTGCTCATCTCATTATCTTTCACCATTAACCATCAGTGGTTTCCCAAACAATTTTCAACTAGTTACTCATTATACAAGGATTCCAAATCGTCCTTAAGCAGTAACCATTCATCAAGCCAGCCTCAACGAGGCAATTTCTCACTTAACAGCTAAATGCCAAGCAAGCCTCAACTAGGCTAAAACTCAACTAGGTCAACACGCAATAAATACTCAAGGTATCACTTTTATAAGTCAATCGCTCATACCATAAGCATAAGACATTTGCCACTCTGTCATAAACGCGACAAGCTATTTCATTCTCAATATACATAAGTTCAATAGGTATAAACCCCACAGGTCGTCTAACCTATCAGTTATACCTTGGCCAAGCCAATCACATGATGCCAATCATAAAACACGCCTAATAGGCCCATCACAAACATCACTTTTCTTTTTTAAAGGGCATCCATTGCCAAGCACGAAACTTTTAACCACGCCACTCATAGGCGCCATTACACATGCCATGTCACATTCAATCATTCTTTTCGAGAATCAATCCCGTGCCATATATCTCTTAACCATAATTGAACTCAAACTGATATCTAGACTTTCCCTTTCAATTTATGACTTGAGTCATCCCTGCCTCCTTGCTATCTTAGAAGCCTGCTAGGAGCCACTCTTTGTCCGGATCTCTCTGTCCCGATGATCACTCTCTGCCTTCATCAGACCTGGTTGTTACAGGTTGTTCCAAGTCATACATCTACGGAGGAAACCCTGTTCCACACGTCCCATACTATGCTTCATTACAGTTTATAGGTATTTCATCCACTTGTCCCATACCAAGCGACAGTTTATTAAGTCCAATAGCGATAAGTTTATGCATGCACCTTCATCAGCTTGCATTTCATAACCACAATCACTTGCACAACTTGACTGTTCTCACTACTTGTCATACCATAATCGTTTCCACATCAAGTTTTATCCATAGAAAACCTCTAGCTCCACAAGGACCATCGCCTCTCGCAGATCAATTGCCTATATTCAACTATATACCTCAAGTCTAGTCGCTATTCAAGTCAAATCCTTATACATTCAATCACAACTGACCATTAATCCAAATATTCCTTTCTTGCTTCCCTGTAAGCATCTCGTTTCATATCACCCAAAACTATCAATAGTAATCGATAACTAAACCATCATGATACAACGCAATTCAAGCCTGAATACACTAATACCAGCGTCTCTTTATAACTCATATTCCCCAAGTTGGGTCATTGACAAACCACGATCACAATCATATACTCCAATTGACCCTTCAATCATAAGCTATTCTCTAGCAACCTCAAATCCAGGTTTATGACTCTTCAATCTCTACTCACTTCCTTGTGAGCCTTATCCATAAAATCACTCAAGATCATTCATTAAATCGACACTAGGACCATTAGAACACCTCACAAGTTCAAGCCTATAGTCCTCAAGATTCAACAATCCATATTTAATTCTAAAGGTCTCACTACCTAATTATCCTCAAGTCATCGCTCCTTATCACTTCAAACCTCAATCACATTAAATCGAGCTGACCTTGCTCTGATACCACTTAAATAGGGATGTCACGCCCCAAACACGTCGAGCACACGTACATCCCACCAAGCCGTTGATCTTCAATTATCTCCTAGGAGCCCTCGGCCAATCGTATAGTAACTTAACATAGAAACAAAATCGCGAAAGCCATAAAAATGCTCTGTACAATTCCATAATGAGATCCTCAAGGAAAATAAATAGGTATACACTTCTCATAAATAATAAGGTCAGTTACAAATCTAACTCCAACGACTTCTTCAATTGCCATCCCATGGCAAGTCCGGGTTTTCTTCGCCTAAGACCTGAAAAAGTTAAACCCCCACTGGGCTGAGATATAAATCTCAATAAGTGAAACCTAAACCTAGACTTGAACACCAGTCCCCCCAGACCAACTCAACCACACCAGAAGCAGGCATTCATCAATCAACTATCTTAGTAAGATAGGCATAAACACAGGTCATAATTATACGGACTTAACCTCATGGGTTGAAGCTTCTAACATATACCAAAACAAGCATATGATTTCACAAAGTCATCACCATAACGTCTCGTTTAGCCGCGATGTACTTTCCTGGCACTCTTGCCAACTGATATCACTGGGGCTACAGGCCAATCGGTATCCTCATCATCGTTCATAGTAAAATAACAGAATAATTGACATATCAAATCATTAACGAACACATCACATGCTATAGGACCCAAGCTTCACACATTAGCCTAAGCCAAAATACAACCTTCAATGTGATAAATCATTTAATCATCGCTAAGACCTACAGCCGCGATGTATCGCTAGGGCTTTAAGCCGCGATATTAATGTCATAGGGCTCCAAGCCAAATCATCGCCAGGGCCCACGGCCGCGATGTCATCACCAGGGCCCACGACCAATTCACTACTAGGGCATCTCAACCAATTCAATATCAAGAATAGAGCTCACAGCTAATTCAATATCAAGAACAGGGCTCACAGCTAATTCAATATCAAGAGCAGGGCTCATAGCCAATTCAAAAACACACTATCAATCACCATGCTTTTATCGTACAGTCACGCTACACAAGACAACTATTCAGTAGTGTCCTAGGGTTCAAGTAAGGGTTTAGGAACCACTTACCTTGATCAATTAGCACATTGTCACACAAAGTGACTCTTCAATGCCACAAGTATATAATCCCCAAGAATTCCTCGTCAACCTAGAAAAGTCCACCAATCTTAAATAAAAAACCATGGAATGCTCACTTCCATTAACCCAATCCTTCCTTAGTCATATTATAGGTAATTCAAGACACCTTTTCTAACAATTGAGCACATGGAAATGCTCCCCTTGAACCCTTAATGTGTTCGGTTCACACGGTCATATACATGGCAATACTCAAATTAGAGGTTCATGGACCAATTTTGCCATAATTTACTTCTAAACCCCAAATCCACTTCACACACTTCTCATTAACACTTCACGTAACATAAAATAGGATATTATAAGTCCAATTGAAGTTCACTTACTCCTTTATCAGCCCTAAACAGAACTGACTAGCATGACTACCTCCTCAAAACACAATTGGGTTCAGTTTTCAACAGTTCAATCGAGCCGCACTTTAATTCCAAACCTAACTCTTTGCACAAATAATATACTAAGACGTTCACTTACAAGTTTAGAAGGCTCATCAAGAGATTTGAAGTGATTCGATACTCCAAAGACCTCTAAACAGTCTGGATTCCACACGGTCCTCAAACGGGCATAATATGCTCGATAAAAATATCCACAAATCAGTCATGTACACCCATCACAATTCAACTAAAATTGTAACCAAAGCTCATTCAATTCAAGTACTAGATTTTATGAAGACCTCACCAAAAATTTGAGGTCATTTGGAGTCCGGAAGCTCCCAAAAACGCAGCTTTTCCAAAATCGGGTCAGAATCTGAGCTTTGTCCACTCAAACAGACCAACGGGACAAACGGCTGGGCTACATTAAGCTCATAACATCTTTCTAGAACTTCAAGATGATAATATTTAAGAGAGCGGTAGTTTTACCTCAATCCGAAATCGGACGACGAAGTTATGGCTAAAATGAGCCAGTTTTTCCTTGTCCGCGAGTACTCTTCTCGGCCGAGAGCAAAAGGAAGAGGAAAATGATGGTGGTAGCGAGGGTGGCTGGCCAAATGAAGAGAGAAAGTCTATTCCATCCCAATAATACACTTTGGTCAAATGACAAGATTGGTAGGTGATGTTTAATTAATGCTTAACCTTTCTAATGGTGACACTTGGCAAGTTTCCATTGGTTGCTCCATTGACTTTGACTCCCTTTGACCACATCCATGCATTATTTTCGGCACCCACATATAGGGTTAAATGACCAAAATGACCCTCTAAATTTATTAAGTCAAGGCCAAAGGTCGAGGGGCAAAATGGTCATTTGGCATTTTTGTTCGAAATTCCATTTTTCCAGTATAAACCACCCTCGATGAGGCAACGTCCATTTCAATTTCAGTATTGAAATTCCTCAATGTCCAATACCCAAATCTCGAGGTCTAATTTCATGTTGAACTCTCGTCGACTGTAATTTCAATTTATCTCAAATTGACGGGCGACTCTTGCAGGCGCTACGCATATCGACCTTGGGATAATTCTTAAGCCGTGACGACTTTGATTGTCATATAATTGTGAGGGTTTATCATTCGTTCCTTCGATCTTGATCATCAGAATTCGATTTAGGAAATTTTCACAAATTATACATTGGTTAAGCGGAATCACCCGCGTCTCAACGTATAACGCTAGCAAGACATTCCATGATCGTCCTTAGATCGATCTCTACCGGCCCAAGGGATTTCCTCGACAATCCTTATGGTCAAGTGCCATTTCTCATTCAAACTCCCTAGGTCCACGTACACGACTCCGCGTCAGTCTTTCCCTTTTGGTCAGTTAACTCAAGAGTGGCCAACTCCGAGCGAATTATAACTGAAATAGACCGATCGATATCCTTCCATTCAATAACCTTGAGAGGGTCGAAATTCGGTATGTCACAGTGCTTCTTTGATGAGGGTGGATAAATCTTCCCTATCACATCCATCGCATAACCTGAAAAAGGCCATGACTTGACGATGGGTTCATCAACGGAGTAGAGACGTGTTGGACCGGGCTATGTCTTTGGCATGGTTAACCTCCTTTAGCGTAATCAATGCAATCGTTTGTAATTGTTGGCTAAAAGTATCCATGACGCCTTAGCAACCATTTTATCTTTAAGCCAGCTTGATGCTCTCCATAAATCCCTTCATGGACCTCTGCCATTGCGAGCATAGCTTCTTTCTATCCTAAGCGCTTCTGAAGTAACCCATCGACTGTTCTTCAGTATAGTTTGTTATTGATCAAGACGTACTTCAAGGCTTGCCTTTTGAAATCTTTGCTACAAGGGCCTGGGCTTATTAGGTAACTTATCAAAGGGTCTCTCCAATCTTGTTGATCTGGAACCCAATTTGAGCTTTTAGTTGTTTCTCGCTGAACCATCATTATTCAAGCTTCTATTGAAGGCAAAACCTTTGTTTGAGTGATAATGTGGCTTGCTAATTTTTTTTGATATCTTGTACGCGGCTACTATCTGGGCTAATTCGTTGGCTTCCGAGTTTTTGCTTCTTTTGACATGAATCAAGTCATATTCGACAAAGTTTGACAATAATTTCTTTGCCAAATCATAGTGCAATATAATGTTCTCACTAAAACATTGATACTCACCCTTGAACTGTCTCATTACCAATTGAGAATCACCTTTGATTGTGAGTGATTGCACTTTCATGTCGATTAAGACGTTCAAACCTACAATGAGGGCTTCATACTCGGCTTGATTATTTGAACAATCGAAATCAAACCTGAACATGAGTTTCGTTTTTTGATGGTAGGGAGATACGTTTATGATTCCAGCTCTTGATGATTTTGATGTTACCGATCCATCAAAGTAAAGTACCCAAGGTGCAATACAAAGATGGTTTTCATCATCCTTCATTTTTGAATCCATTGGGTACTTGGTGATGAAGTCGGACACTGCCTGCCCTTTTATTGCTTTGAGCGGCACATACATCAAACTGATCTCTGTCAGAGTAAATGCCCATTTTGTGATCCGGCCTTTTATAATTGGCCTAGATAACATGTACTTTATTACATATGTTTTTGAAATTACATGCACCATAGTTGGCAGCATATAATGACGTAATTTTATACAGGCATGCTACAAAGAGAGGCACAACTTATCAATGGGTGTGTATTTTGTCTCCACGTCGTTGAGCATCCTTCTTAAATAGTACATGATCCGTTCTTTTCCTTCATCATTTTCTTGGGCCAGCATACTTCCGATTGTAGTGTCAGTCGTAGATAAGTACAACTTTAATGGCCTACTTGCTCTAAGTGGCATCAAAACTGGTGGCCCGATCAAATATCTTTTTAAATAATCAAAAGCTGACTGGTGTTTTTCTTCCCATGTAAACTCTTGCTCATTCTTCAGCTTGAGTAAAAGAAAAAATACTTCGATCTTCCCTTACAGGTTAGCTATGAAACGGCAAAAAAACTTTAATTTTCCAATTAGCATCTGGAGTTGTTTTTTTTTTTTTTTTTGTGGAAGGTGGTAATTCTAGAACAATTTTGGCTTTGTTTTTATCTACATCAATCCCTCTTTGATGAACTAGGAAACCCAAGAAATTACTAGTTTTTATCCCAAAAGCGCATTTTAATGGATTCATCTTTAACTTAAACTTGCGCATTCTGACAAAGGCTTGCTCAATACGGTCTAGATGACTTACTTGGTCAGTCTTGACCATTACATCATCAATGTAAACCTCCATGAACTCTCCGATCATGTCATGGAAGATAAAGTTCATCATTCTTTGATAGGTGGCTCCGGCATTCTTCAGTCCAAACGGCATAACGATCCATTCGAACGTTCTAATAGCTTCAGGACATCTGAAAGTCATCTTATGGACATCTTTTACAACTATGAAGATTTGATTATACCCCGAATGTCCATCCATAAGAGACATAACTTCGATGCTGGCGGTTGAGTTAATCAGCATATCAGCCATGGGCATATGATATTCATCTTTTGGCATGGCAGCATTGAGGTCGTGGAAGTTAATGTAGATTCTTAACTTGCCATTCTTTTTCTTGACTGAGAAGATGTTTGACAGCCATTTGACATATCTAGCCATCCTTATAAACCCTGCGGAGAGGAGTCACTCAATCTCCTCTTTTATCTTGAAGGCTACCTCAGGTGCAAACCTCCTTGGCGGTTGTTGATGCGGTCGAAATCCTTTCTTGATTGGTAGTTGATGTTTGACTATGTTCCTTGCTAGACCAGGCATCTCATGATAATTCCAAGCAAAGCAGTCTTTATATTCTTTTAACAAATTTATCAACTGTGACCTAAATGATTGATCCAGCAACTTACTCACGTAGGTTGGTTGTGGGCAAACCTCATCTCTAAGGTTCACCTCTTTTAATGGATCCTGAGCTTGAATCACTTTGTCATTTTCCTTATTTGGGGATTCCTCGAAGTCTAAAATCCCATCAACCGTTTCATCTGCTTGCTCGGCTTGTTCGGCTTTATAGGCCTCGTACCTCTCAACGAGGTTTTGTGATAATTGCCGATCCATCATAAGCAAATTCTTCAAGTTGTACTGCCGGTTCGGTTCCTTCCTAGGGATCCATCAATGTTTCCCTTGTCAAAATGGTAGAAAGTAATATCCCTTGAGCCAACCTCAGAGGGTTTTAAGAGGCGTAAGCAATCATTTGGCATGACCTGGTCTCGCCCTAATATCCGAGTCAATGTGACACAAGTCTGAGGATTGGCTTTTACATACTACACTTTATCCTTATTCCAAAATGCTAGCATATGATGTAGTGTCAAAGGGACACACTGGTTTCCACGTATCCAGTACCTTCCCAGAGTAGATTATATAAGCCATCAGCATCCACTATGCAAAAGGACGTTCTTGATGTCTTGGATCCTACCATCAAATTTGCAATCTATATTCCTTTTACTTCAGCGATTTCACTAGTGAAATCTGACAATTGGATATTCGATGGGATAAGCTCGTTGTCAATCCTTCTGATCTTCTTAAAGAATCTGTACGGGATGAGATTCAATGTTGAACCACCATCTACCAAGACTTTCATCACTAATCGCCCATTGATCTTGGCGTTAATATTGAATGACCTCAAAAGATTTGAGATTTTCTGAACAGGTTTTTTAAAACTCCATGGTTTCTTCATTGTCGAAACAGAACTGAGCTCCTTCATTTTCTTGCATTGTGGTCTCGTAATCAATTTCGACTGATGCTGACTCGCGTCGAAATTCATTAGGTAGTTTAACCTGTATCATGCAAGAACTTAATGGTGAAACTGACCTGCTCACACGAGTCCTAAATCGAGACTCTGGTTTTGATGATTTCAAAGGCTCAGATTGCCTATGAGTCTGTTCTTGGGCTGTTGATATTTCTTTCGATTTGTGTCTCTAAATCAAATTTCGATTTTTTTAGAGTCTAGGACAATCAATAATCAACTTGGGATTAAGCAAGATAACTTGTCGCCACAATGTGTGGAGCCTTTTTTTTTTTTTCCTTTATGCTCTTCATTTCTTGGTACGGGTCATGGCCTTTCCTGTTTTTTGAGCTTCTGTAACCTCATACCATGATCCCTTTACTGAGTTGCTTGAGATTTTGAGAGTTTGCTGTCTGCGAGGCCGTGTTAAGGTGTAGTGATTTCGACGTAGGTTTCCGTTTAATCTCTTCTTCCTTGTACATGAATCTTTCTCTTGAGTGCGGGCTAGTGGAGGACCATAGCTCACATAATAATCTAACTTCCCCTAAACCCTCCTAACATGCCAACTATGGGGTCTCCTTCCCCTCCATTTGAATGATTTGTAAGCTTTTCGTTGGATAATAGTTTCCTAGGGACCGCCTCTTTGACCTTTGGTAACTCCCGACTCTTCTGGCTGGTGTGGCCATTCCACTTATGCATCTTTCGGCCTTGATCTGTTGCTTCTAGTTTTTGTTTGCAACATGTGCATAAATTTGACGCTTTATATTCCTTGTCCGACTGCTTCAAGGATATCATTCCAGTCATCACAGGAAATGGGTAAGTGTCGATGTCCATGGGAGACTTCCCTTTGTCATCAGCACATGTGATTTTTCCTTGTCGAATTGCTTCTTGGATGTTCTTTTTTAGAACTAAACAATCCAATGTATTATGGCTCCATGAATGTTGCCATTTGCAATATTTTTTACTAGCCAACTCCTCTTTGGATGGTATCTATTGACCTTCCGTTAGCCTGATCTATCCATCGACCAAAACCATATCGAAAATTTCTTTTGTCCGATTTGCATCGAACGAATAATATACTACTTCTTTTTCTTTGGCCATGATGGTCGATTTCTCCTTCATTTTTGTTCGTCTCAATGCTTGACAGGTATATGGCTTGTCTATAATCAACTGAGTCACTGCAACTTCGACCGGAGCTATTGGCTCTTCATTGAAATCATGAGGTTCGACAACATTCATCTCTCCTCTTCGGTTGTGTCTATTGTCTTTCTCTTTAAGAAGGCTTTCATGTTTGACCGTCATGTTAGATAACTCGAATAAATTTGCACACAGGTAACCTACTATCTTGTCTCTTATTTCGAATTTTAACCTGTTAAAGGCGAACTCTGCGAACGTCTTTTCAGGTAAAGGAACCAAACGTTTATTTCTGGCTCGCTTGAGTCTTGCGATGAACTGATCTACCGTCTCATTGTACATCTGCTTCATTGTCGACAAGTTGACTATTGACAGATTCGGTATGGCTCGTTGAAACTGCCCATGGAAAAGGCGTTCCATTTGTTCCTAAGTTAACACCGAATTTAGTGGCAAGGCGGTATACCAAGTGAAAGCTGTTCTAGATAAAGAGAGCAGGAATAATTTGAGCTTCCAATGATCAGCATGGGTAAAATCTCCACATAATGCTAGGAAATGGTTGACGTGTTCGTAGGTGGATTGATCATCTTCACTAGTAAACAACGTGAATTATGGTATTTTGAACCCTCTTGGATATGGGACTATATCCATCCAATCATGATATGGCTTTCGATATACGTTGATCATATATCCTGCTATAGGGTTAGCATGTCCTATCATTTGCTCGGCAACCGGCTGATTTTGATAAACTGGCAGATACAACATCTAATACCCTAGCTGTGGTACAACTTGATATGTCGGATGCTGCCCTTGACCGGTTGGCAATACGGCAGGCTGATGAACCTGTGGCATTGGCTGATTTTCTTGTAGTTGCCACACTTGATTTGCTTGCTGACAACCTGGGTATATGATCTGCTGATGAACTACTAGCTGGAAAGGTTTTTCATGTCCTCTGATCTAAGGAACATGATCCTGCCCCCGGGCTTGCCACTGGCCCCTAGGGAGAGCTAGCCCTGCCCCATTGTTTTCGATGACCATATGTATAGGCTGCTCATTTATAGGTATGGGTTTTGCCTAGATGGCATTTCCATACTGGGTGGCAAATGGATTTTGTCGAGGATAACGGCCTGAGAATACACCTGGATCATTCACCTGAGGACTAGACTCATTTGTAGAGGTGTACCCTGGCCGACAACTCCTGCATTCGTCGGTACTATTGGTGTACTCGTCGTGGTCATATGAGGATCGCCCGTTTGGGGCTATGGCAAATTTGGTGATGTTCTATGTTGTTCTGACGCACACTCGTGATAAGTGTTGATGATTAGTGGCTTGACAACCTCAGTCATACATTGGACCATGTGACCTGCAAATTCATTCTGGGCTTCCTCAATTGCACGCCTTATCGAGGACAGCATGACTGGCGTTTTCGCCTTGGCTCATCAACTGGTCGTCGCTGAACCTCGCCATCTTCAATATGAGGCTGATCTTGGACTCCTCGAATTGTTGATGACTCTGCTTGTGGTACTTCCTCCATGATTTCGTCTTCGTCAATATTACTACAACCTATTGTACGTGACATAGCATTCTCTTGAAATTAACACCTAGGTCCCACTGGGCGTGCCAAAAAAGGATTGTTGCGCGAAAATTCCCCTCGATTAGACCTGGTTAAGCCTCTCAGAGTTCATCCCAAGAGGTTGAAGCCCAAAATGGTTGTAGAAGCAGAAAATTCCTTTTATCGAACATTAGTAGTTCGTTAAGTAAGAAGGGTTTCATGTAAATTTTGGACAGAGTGTCAAATGCAAAATGTATTGCAGCTCGTGGTAAGTGTTGATGATTAGTGGCTTGACAACCTCAGTCATACATTGGACCATGTGATTTGCAAATTCATTATGGGCTTCCTCAATCGCACGCCTTATCGAAGACAGCATGACTTGCATTTTCGCCTTGGCTCATCAACTAGTCGTCGCTGAACCTTACCATCTTCAATATGAGGCTGATCTTGGACTCCTCGAATTGTTGATGACTCTGCTTGTGGTACTTCCTCCATGATTTCGTCTTTGTCAATATTGCTACAACCTATTGTACGTGACATAGCATTCTCTTGAACTTAACACCTAGGTCCCACTGGGCATGCCAAAAAAGAATTGTTGCGCCAAAATTCCCCTCGATCTGACCTGGTTAAGCCTCTCAGAGTTCGTCCCAAGAGGTTGAGCCTCAAAATGGTTGTAGATGCGGAAAATTCCTTTTATCGAACGTTAGCAGTTCGTTAAGTAAGAAGGATTTCATGCGAGTTTTGGACAGAGAGTGTCAAATGCAAATGTATTAATAAGGGCGTGTTTTTCTACAGCTTTGTACAAGATTTTGACGGACCTTCTGGAGACGATTTCGATGAAACTTGTCGAACTGCTTCGACGTAGTAGTAACTGAGATACAACACCGGAATTGAATCAATGATGCCAAACTTTACTGTAGGACACGATGTCAGAATTTAATCTACGACACCGGACGGGTGGAAATATAGGACACAACACCATAATTTAATCAATGGTACTGGACGGGTGAATGGTAAAACGATGCAACACTAGAATTTAATTAACAGTACTAGGCTAGGCGAGCAAACGTTGGAATTGAATCGACGACACCTAACTTTACATATGAAGCACGTCGGAATCGAATCGACGACAGGAATCTGAAAAGCTACAGCTAGATTTAGGCTAAGTTGAAAAGATAGAGGCTTGTAGTTGTGTTGTGTGTGTCTTGTATGTTGGATACCCTCAGGTATTTATAAGCGTGCTTTGGTAACCATGAAGTAGTCATTGTCTTAGGCTCCAAGCACGTTTTCCTTCGGTGACTCTTGTAGATAAGGCCTTCAACAGTTTCCACGCCTTTTCTTCTTCGCTTGATGGGATTATTGTCAAATTCTGTAACTGCCTTGATCGTGTCTTCTTTTGCGCGCCTTTTCTTTTTGGCTTTTCTAGGACAAATATCGCCAAAATCACCTTCTACACGTGGTGTATCCATGGCTTGATCTTTACCTTGCCTGCGTACATCTGCCGTAGCCAATCATTCTATCATGTGCACATCACGTGACCCCTAAGGTAATTTTTAGATGTTAATATTGGACAACTCATGTGACATGCTTCGTTTGTTTTGCGAGAAATAAATAATTTGAAAAATATTTACTTAAAAACTATCTCATGTATCGCTTAAAAAAATGAGTGAAGAAAAAATATTTCTATCGTCTATGAAAATGCTTAAACATGATCATTGGAAAAATGTTTAGACAAGTGGTGCTGCAGTGTTGTTCACAAAGACGATGAACTTGGCCGAGAATTTGAGTGTTGGTGATAAATGACGTAATAGATGCAGCTCGTTGGCCAAGTAATGATGATTGCCACAAGGATCTAAATGATGTCGAGGAATCTGTAGCCATTTGGTGTTTGTGATAAATCAAAGGGAAAATGACACAAATAGTCAGTGAATTTTGACTTTATAGGCAATATAGTCCTTAAACTTTTAATTTGTTCAATGTAGTCCGTGAACTTTAGCCCAGTGTGCAATTTGATCCTTAAACTTTTTATTTGTTCAACGTAGTCCCTAAACGTCACGCCCCGAACATGTCAGGCACGCAAAATCTCACCAGGGCCGTCTTGTCTTTCGGTGGTACCCAGGATCCGTCGGCCAACAATTAGTAACTTTTAAATGATACAAACATGCGGAAACGATGAAACTTCTCCATTTAATTCAACCTTAAGATGACTCATGACATAGGGTACGTCTTCTTATAAACACCGATTACAGGTTCAGAGGATATAACTCTAACTTCAAGGTAACATGAAATCTCAAAATTCACCAAAGTATAAATCCATTTCATATAATTACTTCTTCAAACACCGATCATTGGCAAGCTCAGATTTCCATCGCTTAGGACCTGAAAATTTAATCTCACAATGGGGTGAGATTTACATCTCAGTAAGGTGGGTCCTAACCTTAGGTTAGGCTGACAGTCCACTCAGGCAAATGCAAACGCTAATAATACATGCAAAATTGCATGAGGCATTCCACTATTACAAAGTAACACCCATATGTCAAGCATGCAATCAAGGCATCTTATCACATCATTAAAACTCAAGCATGCGTTTCAAACCAGATTGCACCTTCCTCCCTTTTCCAGCCTTCCCGCTTTCATGCCCATGCTTAAAACGCCTCAGGCTCGGTCCGCGTAAACACATCAGACCGTTTTCCTGCCTCTTCACTTTCATGCCGGCATTTAGAACGCCTCAGGCTCGGTCTGCATAAACGTATCAGGTCGTCTCATTGACAAACCCGCGTAAATGCATCAGGTTTTCAATGTCACTCTAGGCCTGTGTCGACACACCACAACTCCATCCCGCATTTCAACACATCAGGACTATGGCGTTCTCAACCCCGCATCTCATACGCCTCAGGGTGTCATTCAATCCCAACCCCGCGCCTCAGTGCCTCAGGGCATTCCTCACACCACCCAGCATTTCATACGCCTCAGGGTCTTATCACGTCTTAGACATGCCACAATCTCAATTCAATTCACGCACACAAGGCCAACTGCAAGCCCATGCATAAACAATACACTTATGGCATGCAAGACGATTCAATTGACGTTCAAACATGGCAGTCAATATAAGGTACAAGCATTAGCATACATTCAAGTCTTCTATACCATTCTAGGACGCACAATGAACAATCACATTAAAGTCTCTCAAGAATTAATCAAAATTTCACCCGACTCGCCCAATTGAGTCCAATCTTTCTATCATAGGTTTAGGATTCTCTTACCTCCAGCTCAATGCAACACAATCCTCTTCCCAAGCACCTCAAAAGTTCGGTCCAAATGGTCCAAGGTCAAGTTCACCGCGCAACCTAAGGAAATTTCATCCAATCGTTAACTTTTCTTGCTCAAATCATAACCCCACTAATCATACACCTTATGGGTCAATAAATTATCATTCTAATACTTCTCAACGATGAATTTGGAGCTCAATTACAACCACCAACAGCTCCCACAGAACAGGTATGCACAGAACCGAACCGAGCGAATTTCGGTTCTGCGTATACCTCAACTTACCAGCCCTTAAACCACCTCAAATCCTTAATTTAATCACTAATCTACTTGTTAACATATAGTTCTAAGGGTTGGGAAGCCTCACCAAAAATTTTAGCTCAAGGTGACGTCAAATGGTCCAAGAACGGCGCCGGTTCCTCCAAGCTTACCGCCGGTCAGTTCTGGTCCTTCAAACACAAGACTCATTCAGGGTCAAAACTCTATCAAATTCATCCCAATTTTTTACCACAGCTCATCCACCTTTAATACTATAAGTGTAGAAGACCTCACCAAAAATTTGAAGCCATTTGAACTCCGGAAGACCCCGGAACAGATCTTTCCCCAAAATAGGTCAGAATCTGACCTCGCCTGACCTTTGTCCACTCAAATCGAGCTACGTAAATATCTACAAGGTCAAATTGAACTTATAATATGTCCCTAAAACCACAAGATAATAAGCTTTCAAATGGAAGTAGGCTTACCTTAATTCGATATCGGACGACAAAGATATGGCCGGAATAGTGGGACGGTCGGGACTGGTCGGCTGGGAGCTTTCGAATCCAAAACTAACTAGCCTGACCTTTGCTCCTTTAAATGGCTCTACGGGATAAACGGATGGGTAGATTTGGACCTATAATACCTTATTGGAATGGCAAGACGATAAGCTTTCTATTGTCGGTGGTTTTACCTTAATCGACCATCGGATGAAAAAGTTATGGTCGGAATAGTGAGTCGGTCGGAATAGGGCAACGAGCTGGCGAGCAAGAGAAGAAGAAGAAGAAGAAGAAGAAGAAGAAGAAGAAGAAGAAGAAGACCAGCAATTGAGGGGGTATTCGGCCAAGTGAGAAAGAGAATGAGAGGTTTATTCAATTATCAAGAGTCAACTTGAGTTGAATGGTAGGTTAAAAGTGAAGACATCAACTCAATGGTTAATCTCTTAACACTTGTCCAATGTGTCAATCAAAGCTCATCCAATGGCCATGGTTTCTTTCAATTTTCGGCAGCTATTAGGGGTTTAAATGACCAAAATGCCATTGTCCAATTATTAAAGCAAAGCTAAGGCTTGAGGGGCAAAATGGTAATTTTACCCCAGACGTTCGGAACGTCGTTTTTCTGATTTCAATTTTCTTCGATAAGGCGACGGTCAATCCAATTGTAATGTTGGAATTCTTGATTCTCCATTCTCGAATTTCAAGACTTGTTTCTAAATCATTTCTCTATTCAATGCGATTCCAGTCTATCCCGAACCGATAGGTGGCTTTTGCAGACCTTACGCGTATCGACCCTGTGATTCATATCACAATTAGGGCTTGTTAATTCATGGCGATTTTGGTTGTCATGTAATTGTGAGGGTCTATCTCTAGTTCTAATGGTCTCGATCGTCACTGTTTGGTTTAGGAAAATTTTATAAATTATACATTGGCTAAGCGGCATCACCCACGCTCCAATCGTATAACGCTAGCATTGCATTCCTTAATCGTTCTTAGATCGGCTTTTTATGGCTCTAAATGTCCCATTGATAATCCTTATGGGCAAAACACCATTTCCTATTCGAGTTCCTAAGGTCTACGTAACTTATCTCACGTTAGTCTTTCTCTTTTGGTCAGTCAACTCGAGATTGATCAGATCCGAGCGAGATACGACTAAAATACATCGCTAGATACAATTCTCATTAATGAGTCCAGAAATGACAAGAGAATCAGAATGTCACACTGAACTTTTAGTACACGTTCAATTTACTCTTTAGACCATATGAAAATACTCATTATTGTTCCCGATATTAAATTAATGGAAGGACTGTGTTGAATATTTTTATATAGTTAAGGGATTATATTGAACATGTAGCAAAAGTCTGGGGACCACATTGAACAAACTTGAAGTTCAGGGACCACATTGATCATTAGGCTAAAGTTCAAGGATCATAATGAACAAATTTAAAATTTAGAGACCACAATGCACATTAGGTCAAAGTTCATGGACTATTTATGTCATTATCCCAAAATTTGCTTGTGTACAAAGTGCACTTGCAGACGATGGCAGTTTTTCAAAAAATAGTCCTTCGAGGGGAAAATAGAGCAAAAAAAAAGGAAAAAAAAGGATCAATTCCTACGTAATTTTTTTTATGAACAAGGGAGAAGCTAGAGAATCAAGAGAGAAGATGAACAACATCAAAGCTTGGGCACTCTTGTCATTTTACTTCAGTAGATTGTGGATTGAGTCAATATAGGGATGGAATTAGCACGACCCTAATTTTATTAAGAGGAGAGAGAGGGGTAAACTTGTAAATACCGAACCACTATTTTTATCTGAAAATAATTTAGCTAGTTAACAAGTGTTTTACCCAAAATGAATGTGAAAATAGTGCCACCCTTTTGATTTTGTTTTGATTCATGGCAAGCGTAGTTCCCAAAAATATGAAAGGTATTCATTGCTAAAGGAGTTTGATGGATTTGATTGAGGATTTGATTATGCCAATTAAAGGGCAAATCAATCCTTGCCAATATTGCATTGACAGATTGGCAATAAGAGAATATACTTTCCTATTCTACAAAAGGAAACATAGCAAATGGAATGTCTCTTTGGGAATTGAACGTACGTAGGTTACGTTCATTCGGAAATTTCAGAATATCTCTCTCCAAAAAAGCTCTATCTCTTTTGTAGGTTCTCATGAAGAACAAGAGATCGCCGGATCGTTTTCTCATCTGCATACTTGAGGTTCTTAATCCGTGATTTTGAGGTATTTTTGCTATACATGATTTATTTCGTTGATCGGTGATACAAGTGTATTCTTGGGCATGTGGTTTTGAGTATGATTCATACATATATGTACGTATATGTCCATTTGATTGCTGTATAATAGAAATTCGCACGTTTCGATTACGGATCCATATGTTCAGTTTATGGGTATGAAGATCTATTTCGTTCTGCCGTTTTGTATAGATCTCGTTTTAGTGTTTAGTGTGCTAAGCCTAACATTGATATCAGAGCGTTGTTGTTCTTATGTCCTGATCATGTTTACATTAGTTAATCGCGATTAAACCTCGTATACAATTTTCTGGAGGTATTGTTCCTGAGTATCCTTTTTTGTTCCGTATAGTAAAAATCATTTTTGAATATACCAAACGAATAGGCTCGACGAGACCAGAAAAACGGGTGGTCGATCGCCACCAGAGGACGCCGGATGACATCGCATGCGCCGCACGCGTCGGTGAAGCCTGCTGCCCATGGGCTTCACGTGCGGCGTGCGTAGCATGCGTCACGTGTGGCGCACGCCTTTGTTTCAGGTCAGGTTCTGACCTGATCCTCGACCCGACCCGTTCCCCTTTTATTTTTATTTATTTATTTAATATTTAAATAAAAAATTTGGGAAATTGCATATTAGTCCCTGACCTTTTTGGGAATTTACTTTTTGATCCCTGAACTTTTGGTAAATTACGAATTGGTTCCCAAACTTTTGAGAAATTGTAAATTGATGCCCAAACTTTTGAGAAAATTGCATATTGGTCCCTAAACTTTTGAAAAATTGCATATTGGTCCCCGAACTTTTGGGAAATTGCATAATGGTCCTTGAACTTTTGAGAAATTATGTTTTGATCCCTAATTTTTTGGTAAATAGTTATATGATCATTATTTATCTGAGAAATGTTTTAACGGACCCCATTGAATGTATAATATCTTGTAAACTCTCGTTGTGTTGATATTTGTACCATAGATTATGAGTAATCCTCTTATTGTTTCAGTATAAGTTACAGAAACGATGGTGTGAATGATGCGTACTCCTTTTATTGTGAGGACAAGAGCCCAAAAAGCCAAACTTAAGAGTTTGCGCTGCGAGTTGGAGGACATTAAGTGGGATGGAATGATTGATTTGATTAATCATGTCATCCAATTCAATGAGAAGTTACAAGATGTCATTTGGGCGGGTGGCTGCTTAACAGACCACGACATAATTGTCGCTTTTGTTGATAGTCTGCAAGAAAGTTGCATGACCTTTCTACATAATCTCTGGGAGAGGAACTATCGCCTGAAATATAAAAAACTACTTGAAGCCTTCATAAGGGAGGACTTGAAGATTCAGGCATCGAAGACAGTTACTCGTTCGATGAACGCCAGAGCGTGCAGGAGTGCACCATCGAGCAAGTCAAATGGACTTGCTAAGCTGTTGGCCCTATGCAATATTTCCCAACAGGAGCTACTAGGACATTTTTATGACACTCTCCCTATCAAGAAGAAAAGGATTCGTTGAAATGTCATACTTTTTATAAGTTGCCTTGTTTTGGGATCTTTTATCTTTCCGTTATTTGAGGATTGTTTATTTTTTTTTCAAGACATTATTTTTGGGTGATGTTTTTGGACTTACATTATGGACTTTTGATGAGTATTGAATAATGCATGGCAGCTATTATGTTTTATATTGAATAAATGCCATGTTTATGTTTTAAGTATGAGTTCTATTAGTTTGCGTAACTATTAAAAGAACTCGATTTATGTGAGTATTATGTTAATGGTAATTTCAAATTAGGTTCTTTAGACGATGATTGGGAACGTAGTGAACTCTAGAATCTTAAGGCCTTTTGTGAAGTTATTAGTTAATATAATTAATCAATATAAATCTAAGTGCATAAGAACTAGACATTAAAAGTTTCGTGCAAATAGTGTCTAAGGAACTTTGTGTTCTTAGAGAATGACTTCAGCAACAAGGAATATCGTGGTTGAGCTGAACAAGGGAGAAAAACCGAACGGCGAAAACTATGAGATTTGGAGCATGAAAATCCAATATGTTCTAGAGGAACATGAAGCACTGGAAACCCTAAACCAGATTATGGATGAACCTGAAGAGCGCACCACTGCGCAGCATTGCATAGATAGATATGCTTTTGTCTCCTAGAAAAGAAAGAACTCTCTGGCTTATATTACGTTACTGAGCAGCATGGAAAATGATATCATGAGAGAGTTTAGACGCTTTAAAAATGCCAATGATATGTTGGATGCACTGAAGGCCAGGTTTGGTCAAACTTCTGTGACCAAACTGAGACAACTCACTATAAGGTTCGACTCATACAAAATGCTTCATGGCCAAAACATGAAACAACGTTTGAGGCGGATGTCAACTATGATAAGTGAATTGCCTGATGCTGGACATATTAATTGATGAGCAGTAGGTGCAAGCCATTATACGCTCTTTGCCCAACAGCTGGGAAAACATAAAGGTCCACTTAACTCATAATGATAATATTAAAACCTTTGAGGATGCAATACGATATCTTGAGCTGGAAGAGGACCGCCTTCTGGCGGCTATGCCACAAACAGATATTTATTATGCTGCTTTTAGCTCACATGGAGCTGCGGGCTTCAAGCGAAAGTATCCAGGTGGTTTTAAGAAGTAGAAGGGCAAAGGAGTGGAACCTTCAGGAAAGAAACCAAAAACCAACCAACCAAAGAAAGGAAAGCGTCCTTTCAAAAGAAACATTTCAAAGTTGAATTGTTTCAACTGTGGCAACAAAGGGCACTTCGCTCACAACTGCGCTGAGCCAAAGAAGGTAAAAACCTTGTATACACTTGTGAGTGTTTCTTATGTTTCTAGTTTAGTCTTTTTAACTGAATCTCATCCTTTGTGGACTGTAGACTTAGGAGCCACAAACCATGTGACAAAGGACCAAGAAGCCTTTGTAGAATTTCGATGAGTTCTAAATGGAGCTAGGTGGATATATGTGGGAAATAACTCCAGAGTGGAGGTGAAAGGTATTGGCACCTGCCAATTGAATATGCATGGTGGACGCACCTTAATCTTACATGACGTGCTGTATGCTCCAGAAATTCGTCGAAATTTAGTTCTAGTGTTGGTGTTGGTTAAACATGATTTTAATTTGAATTTCCATAATAATGGTGTTGATTTGGTTTTAGGAACAAGTCTATATGGTTTTGGTCATTTTTTGGATGGTTTTATCATTTTAAATGTTAATGACAATGGTGTCAATAACAGTTATTTTTTATTTACATCTTCTGATTCTAATGATAATGATGTAAATATATGGCATGCTAGACTGGGTCATATTGGCCAACAACGAATGAACAGATTAGCCAAAGAGAGCTTGTTGGGCAGTATCAAAAAAGTCGATTTGCCTATTTGTGAGCATTGCCTAGTGGGAAAAACGACAAGGAAACCATTTGGAAAAGGGGCTAGAGCTGAGTTCCCGCTGCAATTAATTCATTCTGACGTCTGTGGTCCAATTAATGTAAGAGCAAGGCATTGGGCTATTTACTTCATCACATTTGTAGATGATTATACCCGATTCGGATATGTCTACTTGATTTCTCACAAATCTGAAGCATTAAACTACTTTAAAATTTTAAGACTTTTATGGAAAATCAATTGGACAAGAAAATAAAAGCATTGAGATCCGATCGAGGACGAGAGTATCTATTTGATCAGTTCAGAGATTTATGTGATGATGGGAATAGATAGATAGTTGTCCATTCCATATACTACTCAACAAAACGGTGTTGCAGAGAAAAGAAACAAAACCCTTTTGAAAATGGTTAGGTCTATGATGGCACAAGCACATTTACAAATCACTTTTTGGGGTGATGCTTTGTTAACAACTGCCTATGTACTTAACCGAGTGCCTACTATATCAGTTACCTCCACCCCATACAAATTATGGATGGGTAGAAAACCCGATTTGAGTTTCTTGAAACCTTGGGGCTGTGCGGCTAATACTCATGAATCATCCCACAAGTGTGGAAAATTGGGTCCTAGAGGCAAGAAGAGCATCTCCATAAGATACTCTAAGAACTCAAAAGGATATATATTCATAGGTGAGCAGGAAAGTGGGAGTGTAACAGAATTTGAATCACGAGATGTCACTTTTTTAGAGATTGAATTTCCAAAAAGGGGGAGATAGGAGAAGGAAATTCCATATTTGAGGTATTATGTAATGACAATGAGGCAAGTGGGAGCAATGCGAGAAATAAGGAATTTATTTCCAACCAATCTCAATTGCAGTCTCTTGAAGACACCATGTAGTCATTTACAAACCAAGTAGGAGCATAATGGAGAATGAAGTGCATAGAGCACAGTCTTCTCCACGGTGAACAAGTCACAAAAGCATTCCCCATTGACACTTTGAGATTGAAAGGGAAGCTTTCATAGTTGCTCCACAAATTGAGAATTAGCCAAGGAATGTAAATGAGGCTCTATCTTTCGCCGATAAGGAAAAATGGTTACATGCAATGGAAGAAGAGATGGAGTCAATGAGATCAAATCAAGTCTGGGATCTGATTGATCTTCCGAAAGGACGTGAAGCAATTGGGAACAAATGGGTTCTCAAAATAAAATGAAAAGCTGATGGCTCAATTGAAAAAAATAAGGCCCACCTTGTGGCAAAATGGTACAATCAACAAGAAGGTGTTGATTATGAGGAAACTTTTTTCCTGTTGTGAGATTTACATCAATTCGCCTTATTCTGACAATAGTGGCATGTATGGATCTTGAATTACATCAAATGGATGTGAAGACTGCTTTTCTCAATGGAGAATTAGAAAAAACATTATATATGCAACAACCCATTGAGTTTGTTGTAAAAGGCCAAGAACAAAAGGTATGTCGACTTCTGAGATCGATATATGGCCTCAAACAGTCTTCAAGACAATGGTACATACGTTTTCATAATGCTATCGTATCATATGATTTTACAATGATTGATGAGGATCACTATGTGTACATTAAAAGATCCAATTTTTTTTTTGTAATTATATCATTATATGTTGATGATATTCTTATTGCCGGAAATAATATGGAGTTAGTTCAAACAGTCAACGATTGGTTATCGTCAAAATTTGAAATGAAAAATATGGGAGAAGCTGCGTACATTCTTGGAGTTAAGATTTCAAAAGATCGTTCAAAGAGGTTATTGTCTCTCTCACAAGAGACATATATAAATAAAGTCCTTGAGCAATTCCGTGTGCAAGATTGTAATCCCATTGACACTCCTATTGCCAAGTATGAAAGCTTGAGCCACAGATTATGTCCTAAGACTCCACAAGATCAGGAATCTATGGAAAAAGTTCCATATGCTAGTGCTGTTGGGAGCTTAATGTACGCTATGATGTGTACAAGGCCTGACATTTGCTATGCTGCTGGAATGGTGAGTAGATACCAATCCAATCCAGGTCAAGCTCATTGGAAAACCGTCAAGAGAATCCTAAGGTATCTGAAGGGTACTGCAAATTATTCGCTGATTTTTCAAGGAATAGATCTACACCTTGAATGCTATACAGATGCTGATTGGGGAGGGGACTTAGATGAGAGAAAGTCTACCTCTGGGTTTGTTTTCTTATTATGCAATGGCACAATATCTTGGAGTAGTAAGAAACAAACATGTATAGCCTTATCGACAATGGAAGCTGAGTTTGTGGCTCTATCAGCAGCAGTACAAGAAGGAGTTTGGCTTAAGAGATTTATGGATCATTTGAGCGTTGCTGGGGATACAAATGATCCTTTGCAGGTTAATTGTGATAGCCAAGCAGTTATAGCTCACCCTAAAGATCCTAAATTTCATTGCAAGGCCAAACATATAGATACCAAGTATAATTTTGTGAAAGACATGGTTGCACAAAAGGTTGTGAACGTCCAGTATGTATCCACACATAATATGATAGCAGATCCTATGACCAAGCCGATTTCCAGAGATATATTTCTCGGTCATGTAAACTCCTTGGGACAACATAGAAATTAATGTACTGGACACTTATATTTCTTTTTCCCGAAGTTCACAATAAATGATATTTGTTATCATTAATTAATGTCTAATGAGTTTACTTTTATGCATTTTAATGCTTAGTGCATTATATTGAGAAAGTATGTCAGACAGATGGAAGATTAGAACATTCACACGGGTAATCGCCTCTATTAGCTGAGTGACGAATAGAGATTAGACTTTCTTTTCAAGCTCATTATCTAGGTGATAATTGAGAGCTTGAGCTTGAAATCTTTTATGTCGCCTTAATAGGAGTGTTAAGATGATGACATAATAAGTTATGCCCGAAAGTGAAGTAAACACGTATTTCAATTTATTTGTCATTGATGCCAGATATGAGGTCTATTAGATTCTTTGAAAAGAGTAGATTTGAGAACTCAAGCTAGACATTGAGTATGTCTGAACTATCATCTGTACGATATTGAATGTAGAGACATACGCTCCATGGGAAAGGAGTGAATACCGTAATACGTATTTCATATTACGTATGCAAGAGACGACCAAGATGAGTTGACAAGAGTTACTAATCTCAACTCTATAGATGTGTGAGACTCTTGAGGATATGAGTTCCTCAGTTAAAGTGCCCTCAAGATTCTGACCTATTCTTGAGATTTCTGTTTAGTGTTTGCTATCTTAGAGTGTTGCCAATGATCATGAGATTGATTCGATCTAATGGGGTATTTCTGGAAAAGTAAGCTGACTGAGATTGAAAGATTTAAGGAAAGTGGAAGATCAATCTTGATTTGAAAGTCACAATCAATCTTTGTATTCACAGGTCAACCAATTATGATTATTTGAGTTTAATCATGATTGTGAATACAATGTATTGTAATTGAGTACTCAAAGAGATCAAGTGAGATATGATGAAAATGTGCCATATTGATTTAGGGTACAACATATCGAATCTACTCGAAAATGGTAAAGCCCAAAGTGAGCTGCTGTATATTCCTAACAAATGTATGGCAACGAGCTCTCAGAGTATGCTGATCGCATGGATTATTTGCCTATATGAACTTTGCAACGAGAAAAGAGAGAAGGATATTTGGCCCTTTATCGGAGAGTGGGAGATGACGGATTTGATTGAGGATTTGATTACGCCAACTAAAGGGCAAATCAATCCTTGCCAATAGTACATTGATAGATTGGCAATCAAAGAATATACTTTCCTATTCTACAAAAGGTAACAGAGCAAATGGTATGTCTCTTTGGGAATTGAACGTACGTCGGTTACGTTCATTAAAAAATTTCAGAATATCTCTCTCCAAAAAAGCTCTCTCTCTTTTGTAGGTTCTCACGAAGAACAAGAGATCGTCGGATCGTTTTCTTGTCTGCATACTTGAGGTTCTTAACTCGTGGTTTTGAGGTATTTTCGCTATACGTGATTTATTTTGTTGATCGGTGATACAAGTGTATTCTTGGGCATGTGGTTTTGAGTATGATTCATACGTATATGTACGTATATATCCGTTTGATTGTTGTATAATAGAAATTCGCACATTTTGATTACGGATCCGTATGTTCAGTTTATGGCTATGAAGATCTATTTCGTTTTGCCACTTTGTATATATCTCGTTTTAGTGTTTAGTGTGCTAAACCTAATAGAGTTGAAGCCCGATAAAGGGGATTTGAAGATTACCATCTGTTTCATAGGACATTTACTATAGAAAAATATTTTTTGACATTTTGATTACTTGGAAAAATGAGTTGACGGAAATCATGTACTTAAATTGGGAAATTTAATTCTCTTCTAAAAATCAGAAGTCATTTTTCAAATTACGATTAGACTTCGAATGCTTGAGCGCAGGACCTAATGCACATTCTCAAGTCATTGGTGGCTAGGGCTACGTCGATAGAGGCCAGGCCTAGATACTTAGCTTCCTTGCCCAAGTTACTAGCTCCTGGGTCCTTGTCCATTGATGTTGAGCCTAGGTCCCTCGAGTACGGGTCCAAGATTTTAGTGCTTATGCTAGGTACTCTGCTCCAATGCCTGTGCCGGGTTTCCGACGGGAGTCCAAGAAACTTTGGCTCCTGCGGGTGAAACCCTAGTGCCAGGCTTGGGTACCTCGGCGGTTAGGCCCAAGTCCCTTAAAGCCAATACGGCAGTACCTAGTACCCCCACCCTAGCCTTGGTCCTTGACACCTTGCTTTATTGCACAATAAAGCACGTCCCTTTAGGAAAGATAATAAAAGCAGGATTTCCTTTTCAATGCACCAAAAATAATTTAAGATTTTGGTCAAATATCAGAAAATATTGCCATTTCTTTTTTTTTTTAAATAACTTCTCGTAAAGCATTTTCCAGAAATTGTGAATTTTACTTGAAATAATCGAAATATGAAGTTATAATTTCTCAATTTTGAATTGTCTTTTACTTTGAAAAATAAAGACATTATAAGCATAAATATGTACTCACCGATATCGTGGCATTTTTTTATTCTTCCTCTTTCCTTTCATTTCTTACTTTTTATTTTTTTATGAACTTCTTTTTTAGCTTTTTCCCTTAAGCATTTTCCAGAATTATTTTTGTATGATAATTCTTTCATGTTTAGTCGAATTTAAATAGCACATATGGAAACAGGAGGAACCCGAAGATCCCTTTACTTTCTGCATCTTTCTTTCGCTTGCTCTGGTATTTGTTTCACGTTGGCCTTAGTTACGATCATTACTATATTTTACATAATTCTGATATAGCGATTCAGATCATTTCCAAGTCAACCCCAGAATTTGAACTTTTCTTGCCATGTTGTTGGATACTACCGCTAAACATAATTTCCTAAAGTTTCAGTTCTATATTTATTCTTGTCCTTGGTCTTCATTCTATCATGGACAGCAAGAATTACTTGAACATATAAATCTAATAATTCTTCTTGGCTCATCCGTCGACCTCAGTTTAAGAGAGAAGGGGCGTTATCCAACTTTCACAGAGTAGTGACCAAATCAACATGCATTGTCGCCTTCCACAGGTTTTTAAAACAAGAACACGAGCTAGGCACAGGTTGATATTCACAACAAGACAGAGGCATTAGTTTCATTTGTTAATGTTCTTCGTGGACCATTCAAACTTGAACTCCCCATAGAAGATATATGTGCATTAGTTATGTTGGGTGTGCCTTTTGGACTCCCCAAGAAAACATAACAACGTCCGAGCATAACATAGTGTCGCGACCCTCCTCCTCCTTCTTCACGAGGTGAGGGCTAATGGGACATCCAATGTCTGATCGGACGCAAGCCTCTCCCAAGGTCCATTACCCAAATCACAACGGTGGAATACGTGGTCGACTTTCGGTGTGGTCTTGTAACATGTGATACGTGTACATGCCAAGGAGTTGCCATTAATTGTTTCGTGGATGGTACGATTAGAAACCATATCGAATATGTCACGCCTCGTACCTCGGGCATGAGCGCGCGACTCCCTGCAAGCACAAATTATCTCTCAAGGTCTCATGATTCAAATATAAGTTGAGAGAGATAACATATAGGAAGCACGCGGAAGCGACGATATAGAACTCCTCCATACAAATATAAAATGAGACTTGGGTAACGAAGGTACCATTAATATATGAACTTCCAAATATCTATACATGGCATGACCACTACACATACTGGTCACTAGGGCGGCAAAGCTAACACAAAAGACGATCATATCTGCACTCAAAAAGGGACAGGAATCGTGGTCACCATCAAACTACCAAACTAGGAGTAGAAACTCCTATGTCGAGCTACTGGAGTCGTCAGTCTCCTCAGTGGGCTCGTACTCTGAAAAGGTCTCTAAGCAAACCTCCACAGTGTCCTCCAATGTCTCATCAGCTGATGGCTCCACCTAGTCATCCTCGGTGGCCTCGATCACTATGACCTCATCGGTGTCCTCCAGGGTCGGGGTCCTCTCAAGACCAATCCTCAAGCCAGCGACGGATCCTTCGGCCTCCACTGAATCCCAAGCGGGATGACACCAACTGGTTATCACCCCACGAGGTACCTCAGTGGGCTTCAATGGCCTTGTGAAAACGTCCCCTACCTTCTTGAACCATACCTCGTATCGGTGAGGTTTCCAGCTGCTATCAACCTTATCTACCTAGACGATCGTGCACTTCCTAACGTAAATGGTCCCCTGTCCGTCTGGGAACTCATCAAAATACACTGACATCTCTTTCGGATCTCCAAAATGGATTGGCCACGTGATCACGGTCTAGGATATGAAAATGGGGTCCCTCAGCGGGGTGAGATATACATCTCAATAAGGAGGGTCCTAACCCTAGGTTAGGCTGACCGTCTACTCAGGCAATTGCAATCACAAGCAATTTATACAAAACCACAAGAAGCATTCAACTTGCACGAAATAGCACAAGGATGTCAAGCATGCAATCATGGCATCATACAATCTCATTAGAATCAAGCACATTATGCCAATTCATATTACACCTTCCAGCCCTTTCCAGTCTGCCTCACTTTCATGCATGAGTTTATAATGCCTTAGGCTCGGTTCGCGTAAACGCATCAGACTGTCTCATTAACAAACACGCGTAAACACATCAGATTTTCAATCTCATCCAGGCCTGTGTCAACACATCTCAACTCTGTCCTGCGTTTCAACGCATCAGGACTGGCCTTTTCAACCCGCATCTCGTACGCCTCACGGTGCCATTCAATTCAAACCCTGCGCCTCAGCGCCTCAGGGCATTCATCTACACAACCTCGCGTCTCATACGCCTCAAGTTATCACAACTTCTTAGACATGCCATAAGTTCATTTCATTTCAAAGCACACGTTCGAATGCAACTCTTGCGACGAACGACACGTCCATGGCATGCGAGACAATTACATTTGACATACAAATGTGACAATCAAATCATAACACAAGCATTGTCAAACATTCAAGTCCTCTATATCTTTCTAGGAAGTGCATTGGACAATCGTATTATGAACCTCCAAGAATCGATCAATTCGCACACAAATCACCCAATTGAGTCCAATCCTCCTATCGAAGGTTTAGAATCCCCTTACCTCAAGCTTAATGCAATACAATTCCTCTTCCAAGAACCTCAAGGGTTCGATTCTAATGATCCAAGATCAAGTCCGCAGCACAACCTAAGAAAATTCATCCAATCATTAATTTTTCTTGCTCAAAACTTCACCCCACTAACAATACACCTCATGGACCTATCAATTAACATCCTCACACTTCTCAACCAAGAATTTGGAGCTGAATCTCAACACCAACAGCCTCCCACAGAACCGTTATGCACACAACCGAAAAGGGCATACTCGGTTCTATGCATATCCTTACTCAACAGCCCTTAAACCAATTTAAATCCTCAATTTATTCACTAATCTACTTGCTAACATGTAGTTCTAAGTGTTGGGGAGCCTCATAAAAAATTTAGAGCTAAGGAGACGCTGGAAAGTCCTCGAACGGCACAGGTTCCTCCGGGTCTGCTACCGGTCAGTTCTGGCCCTTTAAACACAAGATCCATTTGGGGTCAAAACTCCATCAAATTCACCAAAAATTTTTACCACAGCTCAGTCTATCTGTCCCCTAGATGTCCACAAAATTAGGTTGAAAAACTCCTAGATTTCGGGGTCTTATGAGGCCTAAACCGTGGCTTACCTTTGGTTGTGACGATTTCCGTCGACTTTCAGGAGATTGGCCGGCCAGAGCTCCTCAGGTGGTCAAATGACTCGCTTCCACTTGAAGAACATCGGCAAGAGGATGAGGAAGCAGCAGGTAGTCGGCTCGGCGGCTAGAAGTCACCGGGGACGGCGATCGACGGAGGCGAACAGCTGCGGCAGAACCGGTCGGGCGGCAAGCTTCACGGCGGCAAGGAAGAAGAAGAAGAAGAAGAAAATGGCAAAGGAAAATGAGGGTTTCGGCCAAGAGAGAGAGAATGAGAGGTTTATACTTCAATTGGCTTGGTCAACATGAGTTGAATGGTAGGTTAAAAGTGGTTCCATCAACTCAAAGCTTGATCTCTTGACACTTGTCAATTGTGTCAATCAATGCTCATTCAATGGCTCTCAATTCTTCAAATTTTCGGCAGCTATAAAGGGCTTCAATGACCAAAATGCCCTTGTCCAATTATATAGGTAAGGTTAGGGCTCGAGGGGCAAAATGATAATTTTACCCCCCACGTCCGGAACGTTGTTTTTTTGATGCCAAATTTCTTCGATAAGGCGACAACCGATCCAATTGTAATGTTGGAATTCTTGATTCTCCATTTTTAAATTTCAAGACTTGTTTCTGAATAATTTCTCTATCCAATGCGATTCCAGTCCTTCCCGAACTGACGGACGGCTTTTGCAGACGTTACGCTTATCGACCCTGTGATTTATATTACAATTAGGGATCGTCAATTTATGGCGACTTTGGTTGTCATGTAATTGTGAGGGTCTATCACCAGTTCTGATGGTCTCGATCGTTATTGTTCGATTTAGGAAAATTTTGTAAATTATATATTGATTAAGTGGCATCACCCGCGCTCCAATCATATAACGCTAGCAATGCATTCCTTAATCATTCTTAGATCGGCCTTTTTATGGCTCTAAATGTCCACTCGACAATCCTTATGGTCAAAGTGCCATTTCTTATTTGAATTCCCCTGGTCCACGTATCTTGTCTCGCGTTAGCCTTTCCCTTTTGGTCAGTCAACTCGAGATTGATCAGATCCAAGCGAGATACGACTGAAATGCTTCATTAGATATTTTCTCATTAATGAGTCTTGAAATGACAGGAAAATCAAAATGCCACAACTCTTCCCCTTTTACAAAAATTACGTCCACGAAATTTACATTAAACTCGTTACTAAAACAAATGGGGGTATTGACGCCTCATCGTTTCCTCTCTTTCCCACGTAGCTTCTTCGGTACCATGGTGCTCCCAAATAACTTTGACTAATC
Source organism: Rhodomyrtus tomentosa (assembly GCA_028455895.1). NCBI lineage: Eukaryota > Viridiplantae > Streptophyta > Magnoliopsida > Myrtales > Myrtaceae > Rhodomyrtus > Rhodomyrtus tomentosa. The sequence continues at coordinate 35,589,535 of JAPCWY010000003.1, read as the reverse complement.
GAATCGTTTTATTCCTTAGAATTTGCTCTTTTCGATCCTCGATCCTAACTGGCTTCTCCATGTAGGATACTCTGTCGTCCACTTCTATCACCTCATAGTCCAGTACATATGTCGGGTCCGGTTCGTACTTCCGTAACATGGACACATGAAAGGCGTTGTGCACTTGGGATAGATTAGGCAATAAGGCCAGTCTGTGGGCTAAGGTCCCAATCTGCTCTTAGATCTCAAATGGGCCTACGTACCTTGGACTCGATTTTCCTTTCTTTCCAAATGGAGATAATCCTCTCATCGACGATACCTTAAGAAAAACATGATCGCCTACTTGAAATTCCAAAGGCTTACGCCGTTTATCTGCATAACTCTTCTGACGACTTTGTGCCGTCTTCAGTCTATCCCAAATTATCTTCATCACTTCCTCTGATTGTTCCATCAATTCTGGGCCTGTGATACTCTTTTCTCCTACCTTGTCCCAGCAAATCGGTGTTCTACAAGCCCTTCCATAGAGCGCTTCAAATGGTGCCATCTGAATGCTCTGTTGATAGCTGTTATTATATGCAAATTCCACCAAATGCAGATGATCCTCCTATCCACCTTTGAAATCTATTACGCAAGCTCGCAACATGTCCTCGAGCGTTTGAATTGTCCTCTCCGATTGTCCGTCCGTTTGTGGATGGTATGCCGTACTAAATTGCAGTTGAGTCCCCATAGCATCCTGAAGACTTTTCTAGAAGTTCGTTGTGAACTTGGGATCTTTGTCTGATGTAATCGTCATGGGTACTCCATGTAATCTCACTATCTGTCTCATGTACAATTCGGCAGACCTGTCCATTGCTAAATCCTTTCGCACAAGGATGAAGTGCGCGGACTTGGTCAACCTATCCACGACTACCCAAATGGAATCGTGTCCTCTTTGGTTCCTTGGAAGTCCCATTACAAAGTCCATTGTTACGTGCTCTCACTTCTATTCAGGAATCTCCAATGGCTGTAATAATCCTCCAGGCTTACAGTGTTGGGCCTTAACCTACTGGCATATCAAGCACTTTGCCACATCCACTTTTATCCCGTTTCACCAATAATGTTGACGCAAGTTCTAATATATCTTTGTGCTTCCTGGATGGATACTATAATTGCTCCTATGAGCCTATGATAAAATACTTTCCCTAAGTTCTTCGTCCTTTGACACACATAGACGTCCTTGGAATTTCAAGATTCCATCCTTTAACACTTGGAATTCTGGCTTCCTTTTTGTTGTGTCCATTTCCAGGATTTTCTGAATTTCTACTGTATGCTGTAGGGCTTTTATCCTTTCTTGGACCTCAAGTTCTACTCTCAGTGTGGCCATCAAACTAGGTAACTGACAGACTTCCAATCTGAACTCGGAATCCTTCAAACCCTCGATTAACGACCATCCCTTCACCAATAGACAGGCAATGCTCGACTTTCGGCTGAGCGCGTCCGCGATTCGATTCGCTTTCCCAGGATGATACAGTATGTCGCAATCATAATCCTTAAGCAGTTCCATCCATCGACCCTGCCTCATATTCAATTCCTTATGGGAAAACAGATACTTCAGGCTTTGGTGGTCTGTGTAAATCTAGAACTTTTTGCCACACATATAATGCCTTCAAATCTTCAGAGCAAAGATGATCGCTACTAATTCCAAATCGTGAGTTGGATAGTTCATCTCGTGTGGTCTCAATTGTCGGGATGCGTAGGCAACTACTCTTCCATGTTGCATTAGCACACAGCCTAGTCTCTTGAGCGAAACATCGCTATATATCTCATAGCCTCTAGGTTCTGATGGAATCATCAACATCGGTGTAGTTGTCAACTGATGTTTGAGCTCTTGGAAACTCCTTTCCCACTTATTCGTCCATTCGAACCTTGTTTCTTTCTTTGTTAATCTCATCAGTGGGATGGCTATGGACGAAAACTTCTCCACAAAACGTCTATAGTGTCCTGCCAATCCCAAGAAACTTCGGACTTCCATGACCGTAGTAGGTCTGGGCGAATTAGTAACGGCTTCGATCTTCACAGGATCCACCGCGATTCCTTCTCCAGACACAACATGACCAAGAAACGCCACTTTATCCAACCAGAACTTGCATTTACTAAGCTTAGCGTAAAGCGAGTGTCCCTTCGGGGTTTGCAAAACAATCCTCAGGTGCTCCTCATGTTCCTCGTTACTCCTTGAATAAATTAGGATATTGTTGATAAAGACTGTGACGAATCTATCCAAGAATTCCTTAAACACCCGATGCATCAAATCCATAAATGCGGCTGGAGCATTGGTCAATCTAAAAGGCATCACAGTGAATTCATAATGACCATACCTTGTCCTAAAAGCAGTCTTAGGTATGTCTTCATTCTTGATTCTCAATTGGTGATACCCGGTTCTCGGGTCAATTTTAGAGAATACCGCAGCTCCTTGCAATTGATCAAATAAATCATCAATCCTCAACAGAGGACTTATTCTTCACCGTCACCTGGTTCAACTGTCTATAGTCGATGCATAGACGCAAGGACCCATCCTTTTTCCTTACAAACAATACCGGCGCTCCCCACGGTGAAGCACTCGATCGGATAAATCCCTTATCCAGCAACTCTTGCATTTGCACCTTTAGCTCCTTTAGTTTCGATAGAGACATCCTATAGGGTGCCTTCGAGATCGGCTCCGTTCCGGAACCTAACTCGATCACGAACTCTATTTCTCGCTCTAGTGGCAACCTGTAACTCTTGGGGAAAAATGTTAGGAAACTCATGTACTACCAGAATGCTTTCTAGTTTGGACTCCTCGGCAGTCGCGTCCATAACTACTACTAAGTACACCTGACATCCTCCAGTCATCAACTTCGTCATTTCAAGAGATGGAACTAAAGGAATCGAGGTTCCTCCCCGATTTCCCACAAATTCAAAGCTAGGGCGGCCTTCCGGATAGAACCAGATTATCCTACTACCACAATCCACTACAGCCCCGTGTTTACCCAACCAGTCCATTTCTATGATCACATCGAAGTCATACATGGGCAATATAGCTAAATCAATACTCTCCTTACTACCTCCAATTATGATCCTATAGTCAGCATAGCCTAACGAAATTAGTATTTTATCTTTCAACGGGGTGGCCACATGCAGAATCACACTCAACGGTTCTAACTTCATATCAACCAAATCAGCAAACCGAGCAGATACAAACGAGTGTGTTGTGCCAAGATCAAACAATGCACATGTAACTTGGTCACACAAATAAACCGTACCTGTGACCACGCTTGATGTTTCTTCTGCCTCTCTGCGGGCTACTGCATAAACTCTCCCTTGAGCTTGGGATCGATTATGATCGATTTGAGGAGTGGCAGCTGACAGGTCCAGCCTGCGGTTGCTGCCCTTGAGGTTGATTCACTGGAGCTTGGTTTGGGCAAGTCCTCATCTGGTGACCCATCCGACCACACTTAAAGCATGCTCCAGTTCTTGTGGGACATGGTCCATTACCATGCCTTCTGCCATAGAGGCGACAGTTCCAGTTCATGAGGTTCGGTGGCTTCATAATATTCTTCCTCACGGGTGGAACAAAATGCCTATTGCCAATCACCGATTTCTTACTCATCTGACGATTGTCTCTGAACGAATTAAACCGCGATCCAGATGTGGCATTCTTCTCCTTCAAATCCCTTTCAATCATTTGCCCCCGTTCGTAGATTTCCTTGTAGGACCTCAGATTCAGGGCTATCATCTAGCTACGAAGCTCAGGTCTCAGTCCATCCCGAAATCTCCGTGCCTTCTCCTAGGGATGTTCTACCGATCGAGGTGCGTACCTCGATAATCTAGAAAACTCAGCTTCATACTAGTCCACCGTCAGCTGATTCTGACGCAGCTGTAAGAACTCTACTTGCTTCCTTTCTCGGGTTGTTTCCGAGAAATACTTGTCATTGAATGCCGTAGTAAAGGCATCCCAAGTCTAAGCCATCCCTTCTGGAAAGACTCCGTTCTTGGTGGCAGCCCACCAGTCATTTGCGGTACCTTCTAGCTGGTACACCGCCAATAGTACCTTCTCCCCGTCCGTGCATCTTAGGACTCCAAAGGATTTCTCCAGTTTCTCGATCTACCTCGGTGCTAGTTCGGGGTCTCTAGCCCCATCGAATTAGGTCGACTTCAGCTTGATAAATTATTCGACCAGCTGGCCTATCTGCCTGGCCGCAATAATTTCTTTCTGGGCATTCACTGTCCCATTGCCTTGGTCATGGTTGCCATTGTTTCTGTTGCCCCCGTTGTTGCCACCGTTGGTGTTGACGACAGCTATTGCGACTCCTACCGCTTGGGCTATGGCAGCATCCCTATCTTGGGTCTGCTTGTCGATGAGGTCGCCAATCCTTTCGAGCGCCCTCAATACTCCATCCATCCTCGGGTCCTCTGCTACAGGCTGTCTCGAGCTAGAGGCTCCGTTCCTAGGCCTTCCAAGTCTCCTAGACGGATTACTCATTCTTATACGCTTCTACTGAGCCTGGTCCACCACAATTTCATCAAAAAGTTAGTAACTCGTTCATTCAACCAAGTGTAGAGCTGCCACACTACGCCTTAATAGAAATAGTTACAATACAACAACCTTCCACACAACAAATTCCATAGATTCTTCAATACGTAGTTCATAACTATTCTTCAATTCCGTTCACCGCAATAGTTCACCAAAAAAATAAGCCATGCTCACTCACTTAACAGGCCAAAGTGTAAAAATGACCTTCAACGCTAAGCACGGAACTTAATCCTCGTACATTATCATAACCCTACCAAAGCCAAAATCCAATCACATGTGCCAAGCCATATGCCATGCATCTCGTGCCCTACTTTAACCAGTTTCCTAAGGTCTCGCTACCCGTCCTTGTCCCAACTTAATCCCCCTTATTACTCCAATCCTTAATCAATTTTTGGATCGAGCTGACCTTGCTCTGATACCAAGCAAACGGGGATGTCACACCCCACGCCCCTAGCACGAGCGCGCGACTCCTTGCAAGCACAAACTATCTTTCGAGGTCCCAGGATTCAAATATAAGTCGAGAGATATATCATATATGAAGCACGCGGAAGCGACGATATAAAACTCCTCCGTACAAATATAAAATGAGACTTGGGTAACGAAGGTACTATTAATACATGAACTTCCGAATGTCCATACATGGCACGACCACTAAACATACTGGTCACTGGAGCGGCAAAGCTAACACAAAAGACAATCATATCTGGACTCAAAAAGGGACAGACATCGTGGTCGCCATCAAACTGCTAGACCAGGGACGGAAACTCCTATGTCGAGCTACTAGAGTCGTCAGTTTCCTCCTCAGCCTCCACAGTGGGCTCGTACTCGGAGAAGGTCTCTGAGCAAACCTCTACAGTATCCTCTAATGTCTCATCAGTTGATGGCTCTACCTGGTCATCTTCGGTGGCCTCGATCACTATGACCTCATCGGTGTCTAGGGTCGGGGTCCTCTCAGGACCAATCCTCGAGCCAGCAATGGAGCGTTCAGACTCCACTGAATCTCGAGCGAGATGGCACCAACTAGGTATCACCCCACGGGGTACCTTAGTGGGCTTCAGTGGCCTTGTGAAAACGTTCCCTACCTTTCTAAACTATGCCTCGTACCGGTGAGGCTTCCAGCTACTACTACCCTCATCTACCCAAATGATCGTGCACTTCCTAACGTAAATGGTCCCCTGTCCGTCTGGGAACTCATCAAAATTCATTGACATCTCTTTCGGATCTTCAAAACCGATTGGCCACATGATCACGGTCTAGGATCTAAAAATGGGGTCCCTTAACGGGGTGAGATATAAAATCTCAGTAAGGTTGGTCCTAACCCTAGGTTAGGTAGACCATCCACTCAAGCAATTGCAATCACAAGTAATTTATACAAAACCACAAGAAGCATTCAACTTGCACGAAATAGCACACGGATGTCAAGCATGCAATCATGGCATCATACAATCTCATTAGAATCAAGCACATTATGCCAAGTCAGATTACACCTTCCATTTCTTTCCAGTTTGCCTCACTTTCATGCCCGCATTTAAAACGCCTAAGGCTCGGTTCTCGTAAACACATCAGACCGTCTCATTAACCAACCCGTGTAAACGCATCAAGTTTTCAATCTCATCTAGGCCTGTGTCGACACATCTCAACTCTGTCCCGCGTTTCAACGCATCAAGACTATGGCCTTTTCAACCCGCGTCTCGTACGTCTTAGGGTGTCATTCAATTCAAACCCCGCGCCTCAGCGCCTCAGGGCATTCATCCACATAACCCCGTGTCTCATACGCCTCAGGGTGTCATAACTTCTCAGACATGCCATAAGTTCGTTTCATTTCAAAGCACACGTTTGAATGCAACTCATGCGACGAACGACACATCCATGGCATGCGAAACAATTACATTTGGCATACAAATGTGACAATCAAATCATAATATGACGGTGGCAAACAGCAGCGGCAGAACCGGTCGGGCGGCGAGCTTCACGGCAACGAGGAAGAAGAAGAAGAAGAAGAAGAAGAAGAAGAAGAAGAAGAAGAAGAAAATGGCAAAGGAAAATGAGGGTTTCGGCCAAGAGAGAGAGAATGAGAGGTTTATACTTCAATTGGCTTGGTCAACATGAGTTGAATGGTAGGTTAAACGTGGTTCCATCAACTCAAAGCTTGATCTCTTTACACTTGTCCATTGTGTCAATCAATGCTCATCCAATGGCTCTCAATTCTTCATATTTTCGGCAGTTATAAAGGGCTTCAATGATCAAAATGCCCTTATCCAATTATACTAGGTAAGGTTAGGGCTCGAGGGGCAAAATGATAATTTTACTCCCGACGTCCGGAACGTCATTTTTCTGATTCCAAATATCTTCGATAAGGCGACGACCAATCCAATTGTAATGTTGAAATTTTTGATTCTCCATTTTCAAATTTCAAGACTTGTTTCTGAATCATTTCTCTATCTAATGCGATTTCAGCCCATCTCGAACTGACGGGCGGCTTTTGCAGACGTTACACGTATCGACCCTGTGATTCATATCACAATTAGGGCTCGTCAATTCATGGCGACTTTGATTGTCATGTAATTGTGAGGGTCTATCACTAATTCCGATGGTCTCGATCGTCACTGTTCAATTTAGGAAAATTTTACAAATTATATATTGGTTAAGTGACATCACCCGCGCTCCAATTATATAACGCTAGCAATGCATTCCTTAATCATTCTTAGATCGGCCTTTTTATGACTCTAAATGTCCCATTGACAATCCTTGTGGTCAAAGTACCATTTCCTATTCGAATTCCCTAGGTTCACGTACCTTGTCTCGCGTTAGCCTTTTCCTTTTGGTCAGTCAATTCGAGCTTGATTAGATCCGAGCGAGATACTTCTGAAATACATCGGTAGATACTTTCTAATTAATGAGTCTTGAAATGACAGGAAAATCAGAATGTCACAGAATAGTTGTGAGCACTCTATTCGATTCTGCTGAAACTAGAGAAATGAGATTGATGACTTTGTTACGCTAACTATCAGAGTTGACGCCCTTTCGGCACCTAAGTTGAATGATTTATCCAACCATAATATTTCATGCAGATAAGTGGGGTACGGACCCTAAATCTATGAATTCATGCAGATAAGAGCGACTACCCTAGCATCCACAATCAGTAAAAATAAATGGGCAAATCAAAGATCCAAAACGTGCAGATAAATCACATGAACACAACGTGGCATCCCTAGTAAGGCCCTATTAGCTTATAAAAATGTCAATAATGGCTCAGGAGTATTTTTTACACGATTTGCCCTTGAGGGACAAAATCGTAATTTTGAAGAGTTTTGGGACAATTTTCCCTAAAAGGGAAAATTTATCATTTCAGATGAAATGTGGAGTCAAAAGGTGGTTGAAATCGAATTGATCACAAAACCAATCCATTTCCTAATTTTTCGGGAATTTTTCAGAATTTTTCTGGAATTTTGGAAGTGATTTACAAAAATTGTCATTACAGAAGGTGATGACAAGTGAAAATCCCAAACATAAGGATTGATCGACCACCAGATCCAAATCCTAATTTTGAGCAATTTTCACGGCTCGATCGGAATAAGAAAGGCGATTTAACCTTTGAGGGGTAAAATCATCATTTTCAGAAAAAGGACGAGATTCGAAAGTCCAAGTAGAAGAATTGAACACCTAACTGACCCTAATTCTTATCTTGGCATTTTCGACCAATCTCATATACAAAGTAGAGGCGATTTACCCCTGAAGGGTAATATCGTCAATTTCCAGAAGAACGGATAAGAAGTCCCAAAAATAGGATAGACTAGTTGTCTGTGGTCAATCCTCGATTTTTGAGAATTTCTGGAGTGTTTAGGAATTTTCTATAATTTTTCTACATTTGTTTGGGATTTTCTAGGATTTTCTAACATTTTCTAGAATTTTTTGGAATCTTTTCGTTTTTTTATTTTTTTAAAATAATTTTTAAATTTTTATTAAAAAATGATTCGGACTGAGTCGATCCGATCCAGTCGGACCGGGTACTCAGCCTAGACCCGAACCTGCGTGACCGGCCCCCTCAGAAAGACGTCGTTTCGTGTTTTATTTTTATTTTTTCTAATGTTCAATTTGATCCTACGGTCGCCTTTAGACTAGTGGCTAAGCCACTGCCCTCAGATCTTATTACTAGAATCTACGGTTCAGATAAAATGAAGACCGATCCTAGACCTTCTGATCTAATTACTAAAACCTACGGCCACGATAAAAAGATTAGACTCGATCTGAACCGTCCGATCTCACTAACCTAAACGACGCCGCTCCGACCAATATCCTAAACGACACCCGTTTCAGCCTTTTTTTGGTTTTCCAATTTTAAATTTATTTTCGAATATTCCTAATTACTAATTGGATGGCCATAAAAAATAGGATTCGATTAACTTAGACTGTCAGATCTAAGCTGACTCAGCTTAACAGATTAACGGTCGAACCAACTCAGCACCTACGTAGACCGATCACGTGCTGCTACCTAGACCTTTGACTCTTGACTCCGTCATGTCAGCTTCGTTTTCAACCTCTCAACCCCGACGGAATGGACGGCCAAGACTTCTCCGGCACCGATGGACGACTAAACCTGGATCGATTAACATAAAATCAATACCGTTCGACTCGCCTAATACTCTAGTTTCATATATCTAAGAATCGAAGCATTCCATCCATAAAATCACGAATATCTTGCAAAATGCCGAGTACGGCCATGTAAGTCCATTCGCGCAATTTACATAAAATCTAGGCAATTCAATCACAGAGCAGCACCAATAGAGGCTTAGAGCACTTACCTCGTGCTCCGATTGAGCTTGCACGGCCTAGATTTGGTTAGGCAAGATTAAACAGTTCTCGATTTATAGCGGGAGGTTTGGAGACTCGATTCGAAGTGTAAAAGCAAAGCCGATGCAAAATGAAGATGCGATGATGGTCAGTAATGCTTGGGGAACAAAATGCATACTAAATGCAAGAATGAGCGTGAGATAGGTGAGTCGCCATTGATACACTGTAAGAAGCTCGAACCTGTGTCTCATCTGTTTTCGCAATTTCAAGCGGCACGACTGACGATGATTGCTTCCTCGGAGCTCAGGCGACCTCTTGGTAACCCTTAGAAGTTTCGATTTGGTCTGAAAAAGCCCAACTAGTGCTTTACAGATTCGAGCACCAACCTTCGATAATGGCAATGGAAGGTGCGCTCTCTCTCTTCTCTCTCTCTCTCTCTCGTTTCTGTTCACCTCCCGAAACCGAATTAACCAACCTTTTCTTCTAGAAAACCTTTAAAGGCTACATCCCTTTTGAAATTTTGGCGCCGAACGAGGAATACCAATTTGTCCCTCTCACATGCCTCTCATGTGCCATTTGGTCGCCGGGCGGTGACGGAACCCGTTGGATTTTTGTTCAGTCTCGTTAGGTCCTCCGTCGAGCTTTATTTAATGCAAATTTGAGGTGCATTTGATCTAAGTTGACTTTTGCAAGTACAACGATTTTGACCGGTCAATTACTCCTTTTCCCGGCAACGTCAGATGGCGTTGCCATTGTTGATCGATGGGGGACGACGAGAAGAACAAAATACCCATCATTTCTCGTCCAATTATTCGCTAATTGCCCTTAAATTTGACGACCAAAATCAGCCTAGGAGCTGTTCATTTGCACGGGAGCTTGAGGAAGAATATGATCTTGTAGCGAATCGATTCGACCAGTCTGACTGTTCAGAACCGGTTCTGACTTGATTTTTTCAAAATTAACCAAAATTCATATGGGATTTTTACAATTAAACCACATAATCAAATTTAGGACATGAATATCATCTAAAAATGTGCTTTTCCCCAAAAGTTCTAATCAATTTCTATGAAAACTCTAAATTTTTATTTAATTATAATTTAAAAAATTATGCAATTGAAGGCTTAAATAGTCAAATTGGACCAAACCACCTATGTCAATCGACTCAGAATCACGAAAAATCTTGGGTAGTGACTTCAATTTGTAAATGTAGTGTCACGCCCCGAACCTGGCGAGCACACGAACATCCCATCAGGCCGTTTACAATACGATAGTCTCCCAGGATCTTTCGGCCCACAACTTATACACTCATACAATTGATACGTACATGCAGAAACGACAATACAACTCTTGTTATATAAATGCAAGATGACTTAGGACAAAAGGATGTACTTCTCATCGTTATGAAACTCTAAATTAGAGGTTACAATCTTGACTTTGAAACCCAAAAGCAGTCCCTAAGATCAAGGAAAACATAACTCTTCATTTACTTCGGTGACTTCTTCAATGACCAATATATGGCAATTCAGATTTCCACCGTTTGGGTCCTGAAAAATGTAAATCCCCAACGGGTTGAGATACAAATCTTAGCAAGTTAGCCATCAACTTAGACCAGACCGTTAGTACCTCTAGACATCTTTTAAAAGCAGCATGCAACAACTCATCAGAGAAATATTGTAAGGCACTCAATCCAGCACAACAAAGCATCATGGATGGCATAAACAAACGTAGTTTCCAAAGCGTCATAACATTAGGACCACGTCAATTTCATATGCAAAGTCTTACTCCCCATTTCCTCACAATTCTCTTTTTCATCGGATCAGCCCTCGTAAATACTCATCAGGCTCATCACAATCTCAATCATAATGGCCAGGCTCGCATTAATACGCATCAGACTAATCACAAATTCAATTTCAATGGCCAAGCCTGCGTCAATACTCATAAGGCTAATCAGAAATTCAATTCCAATGGCCAAGCCCACGTCAATACGCATTAGACTAATCACAAATTCAATTTCAATGGCCAAGCTCGCGTAAATACGTATCAGGCTAATCAAGATTTTGATTCACAACCCGCGTTCTGACGCATCAAGTTCCAAAGGCTATGTCAATACTTTTGTCGACACGTATCAAGACTATCTCACGTTCTGACGCATTAGGATATCAATTCTCTTTTCAATAGTTATGCCCACGTCAATGCGCTTCAGGCTAAAACAATTGGTAACCCGCGTTCCGACGCATCAGGTTTCAAAGCCATTTCAATACTTGTGTCGACACGTAACAAGGCTATCCTGCGTTCTAACACATCAGGATACCAATCGACCTCGTGTTCTGACCCATCAAGGCTCGATTTGCCATTGGTCCATAGTTTCAACAATCAAAGTTAGCCATTATACGCCATGCTTGTCATTGATCTTGATTTTCATAAATCAAGGGCTCAATAGCCAAATCATATTTTAATTCAATCAAGCTTGCCGTCACATAATATGTTTCTCATTATACAAGGCTCTCAAGCCGAACTCATCTCATCGCAATCTCATGATTGAGTATAATATAACCAAATGAACAATTAATCTTTCATCAAGGGAACCATCCACAGTCGAGCAATCTCTCAAGGCATGGTGCAAATTGCACATCATATCCATCGGCAAGCAAGTCATTCCCTTGTCCGTTCAAGCATAATTTCACGCATTAGTCAATCAAGGAATCACCTATCACAATGCCACTTAAGGGCACCTTCTAACCGAACATTTCTCATAGCAAGTTCTATCAAGAATTTCATCAATATATCTCAAGGTACATAACTATGGTTCGATCGGCACCAATCACAGATGGTATGGATTATTTCAAGCATAATTGGTTCGCCAAATCGTCACTTTAACACTCAATTCCGTCTATTAGTAACCTAACACCCTAATAAAGGTTCATAGGTCACTTACCTTTTCAAATGAGCTCGCAATTCTTGCCAATGTTAGTCACAAAGTTTGGTTCTTGCTTGGTCAAAACAGGACAGCTCACGGTCATAAGGAATTCACATCAAATAGCCATCAATTCTCTTCTAATCCCAATTCTATCATGCAACCACCTTGCTAACACATCAGTTTATGTTCGTAGGTGCCTTACCGGGGATTTTGAAGCAAGACGATGCCCCCACGGATCTTCAAGTGACTTGGTTCCAAACCGGTTCAGTGCAGGGTAATAACCGGTCCTAAATAAATCACACCAAATAGCCATTAAAACACCTCTAAACTCTAATTCCTCCCACAATCTTCTTGCCAATACACTAAACTATGTCTCTAAGGGTCTTACCAAGAGTTCCATAGCAAGACGACACTCCCACGAGCTTCCAAATAGCTCGATTCCAACCAGTGCACATCGGGATAGATTCTGTCCAACTTTCGTCCGATTAAAACCACACAAAATCAGCTCTTAAATCCCATAATAATTTATCTTCCAGCCGAAAATCACATTTATATATGTCTTAACAAGGTTTAATAGGTGGTCTTGCCAAGATTGAAGCCAAAACAAGCCCAAAAATTCCATTTGAAGCTCCTCGGGTCAGAACAGGGTCGGACAGCGACCTTTGCTCACTCAAACGGCCCTATAGGATAAACAGTTGGGCCAAATGAGGCTTATAATATGTTCGTAGAATGGAAAGATGATAATATTTCTAATGGTGGGTGGCATGCCTCAATCTGATGTCGGACGAAGAAGTTATGGTCGAAAGAGTGGAGGGTATCAAGATTGAGCGCGAGAGAGAAATCCGAGAGAGAGAGAGTTTTTTTAGAGAAAATCACAAAGGAGAGGGGGTGGCTGGCCAAAATGATTGAGATGAGAGAGAGAGGTCTTCCTTCAGTCCCCAACTTGGTCAATAGTTGAATGGTAATTGAGATAAGATCCAATTTAATGCTTAGTGGATTAACTTAATCTTGTAATGACACTTGTCATTTTCCAATGACTATCTTGTGGGTCAAAGACAATTTTACCCTCAAATTTTCGATAGCCATTTGGGACATCCAAAAGACTAAAATGTCCTTATCATTTTCTTAAAGCACGGTTAGTCCTCGAGGGATAAAATGATAATTTCGCATCTTCTATCCAAAACTTCACTTTCCCAATTTAAATTACCTTCGACGAGGCGACGTCCAAATCATTTCAAACGTTGAGATTCCTTATTGTCTGATATCCAATTTTGAGACCCCATTTCATATCTTTAACCTCAATGAGGATTGAAATTCAAAATATCACAACTCTTCCCCCCTTAAAGAAATTTCGTCCTCGAAATTTGTAATCTTCCAATCATCTAACCTTATGGGGGTACTGATGCCTCATCGCTACCTCATTTTCCAAAGTAGCTATTTTTGTTACTTGACATTTCTACCATGTCCTTACCAGTAGAAGTTCTTATCCTTCAATCTTTATTTCCGTTTGTCCTCAATTTATGCCCGCCTTTCTCTATTCTCTTTCGACATTCATAATATTTATCGGTAGCATATCCTTGAGTATTCAAATCGCCTTTTCAATTGTCAATTAGTCCGAAGACAATATGCATATCATACGACAATCCGGCTTTTCTAATTTCTTGACTGATAGCTTTCCTAGAGCATCGTATTAAACTCAGGCTCTTTGTCTATCATCGTCAGTACTAACCATCACAAGAATGCACTCTTTGGTGCTCGTACTATTAAACATATCACTCCCTTCAGTCATCCTTTTGTACCATTAGGGATTCACGGCTTTATCAACTTGTCCTCTATCATCCAATTCAAGTCATAGCCTTCTTGACTCCTTAAGCAAATTCATTATTACTTCTATAATAATTCGCTCTCGATTCCATTTGAAAATCTCCAACGATCATAGTAACCCATCATCCTTCAACATCATACCCCTTTCTTGGCGGTATGACCTCATGTTAGACTTATCCAACTTTTCGTTCATTTTATCAATAATACTGAAGCAAGTCTTGACACATCTTTGTGCCATTACAATGAATACCATAGCTTCCCCCTTTGAATCTTCAATGAGGTAATTTCTTTAAGTTTCTCTTCAATCTTGGACTCTTACTCTCGTCCGTAGGACTTCAAGATTTATATCCTCAACTTCGAGATTTCTTTTCTAAGTACTCGGAAGTTTAGATTTCTTCCCTATTATGTTCATATCCATAATCCTTTGGACATCAGGGTCTGTTCATCACAACATCTCAATCCCTTTCCGACTTTCAAGCTTAATGCTTCAGGTAGCCATTAAACTAGCCACATGGTGAACTTCCAATTTAGAAGTTGAATCTCTTACCCACAAGGTAAGGTCTGTTCCTTTATTATCAATTGCACAATGCTCATTTTTCAATTGTAAGCATCCGCTACTTAACTCATCCTTCCTTAGCAATATAGGATATCGTAGTCACGACCTCTGGGTAATATCTCCAATCAACGTAAGGGACGGTCAATACTCTCAACACCTATAGCTCACATGATTGTGAGGTCTCACGCAAGTATCGCTTCTGTATCCATGAAAAATTTCACCCATCGGCATTGCCTCTCATTCAGTTTCTTTTAGGAAACCAACACTTTATATTCTTGCGGTATGGGTAAACTTGAAACCTTCCTCTGCGCAAGTAATGTTTCCCAAACTCCGTCGCAAAGACAATTGCATGCCAATTCCAATCATGAACTAGGCGTTCCAACTCATGTGGTCTTACTGTCACGACGCATTCGCATAGCTTGTTTCAGTTTGCCTTGCTACGCCTCAAATTTCTTTCCCGCGTCACGTCATTACGATTCTCTTGACTTTTTTTACTCCAAACAGGAATGCCATTGTCGGCATAGTCATGAACTCAACTTATGTCCTCAAAAATTCTTTTCTTATTCATTCATCAATGGAATAGCTCTTGCGAGGAATCTTCCCGCGATCCGTCTATAACAATTTACCAATCCTAGGAAACTTCTAATTTTCGCAACTCACATCGACCTTAGTCGATTCATCACTTATTCCAATCCTCAAGGGTTTCACAAAGATCTCATTTCCCATAAACTTCATGACTAAGCAATCTTACCTTATCGAGCCCATAACTTGTGCTCTTTGTATATAGCATACAATGAGCGTTTTCCTTAGGGTCCACAGAATACTCTCAAAGGTTGTTCATATTTCTCACAACTCCTTAAACGAGTCCAATCATCGTCTCTTAAGATGATAATAATCAACCCAATTATTTCTCGGATACACAATCCGACTATTATCAGCTTCTTGCTATCAGATGTTGAATTGTTTAAACTGTCCTTCATATTCTTCACTTGAGAGCTCAAACTTTGGCCCTACACTTTCATGGGTCTCTATTTGGACCACGCAACATTTTGTTCTTTTTTTTTGTTGCTCTTTCATCAGGAAACATTAGTGCCTTGACCTCTTGGCTCCACAACCAGCTAATGCGACCATATCTCAATTTTATCCATTCAAATGAACATCGACTTATTCTAAAATTCATCGTTGTCTTTCTTATTCCATAGAACGTCAATCTTGGAGTCTGTGCCAACAACGGTACCTTTACTCTACGATTCAAATGTCATCATGCTTGAAATTCTTCTTCCAATGACTCAGTCACCTCATGTGACAAGGTTCTAAAGAGTCGAGGTTCCTTCTTTATCACCATAAATCCACACTTTGGATATTCAATTGGATTAAGTAGAGTTACTTTGCGGTTATAATCCAAGCAGCCTTTTACTTATTATGCATCCATTAGAATTATGAGTAGCTAGGACTACTAAGTCCATTGACTTTTCTTTTCACCCACACCCATGTCATGGTTCAATTGTCCTTAAGGACAACGCCCTATTCTTTAGGGGCGATAACTCAAAATTCCACTTCTTGGGATTCGATTCAATCTCAATCAATCTCATACAATCAACAAGGTCTGACAGATTAACATATCAGTCTCCTTAATATTCCTCATGACAACAAGAGGTTAATCTCCATAAGCCTTATGTCAAGGTAACAACCATTCCTTATAGACACATTTTATGTCTCAAGGGTGAGAATCTCTATACTCATAATTCATGAACGGAAATTCTCTTACATACCACTCCCGATCATCCATTTCTTTTGTTAAGATTCTTTACAGTTTCTCAAAGGCTTTCAAGTTCCAATCCACTCAGGGATTTACTTGTCTTATTCAAAGGTCCTCGACCCTTTTTAATACACTTAGAGGACCTTGAGAACTCTATCTTAAATCGATTGACCTTCCTCAGGTCCTCGCAAGGTTATCGGAGTTCAAGCAACCTCTGTTCTCAAGTAGCATCAGAAAGGTACCTCTCGTCAAACAATTCAACAAGACAATCTACTAAGACACTATGCCTTCATGAAACTCTTCCTTTGATGACCTTTCACCAATCAACGACAACTTCTTTAGGCTAATAATTACCAGAGACACTTCTCTTCTTCAGTGGGCTCAATACTTCTGATGTTCTCTTCCGAATTCTCAATCTAGAGAAAGGAAGTTTAGGAATCATTTTCTCCATCAAACCTTAGTCAATCTCAACCTTATACATCGTTCCGCAAGCTTTCCATCGAGCGATTTTCATTTTCTATTGCCTCTCCCATGATCTCTACAATTCACTTTGCTAGCAATAGCAATTGCAGTCTCAGTGACTGGGATAACAATGGAAGCTCCTTCTCGAGTCTGCCTACCCATATACTTTCTCGTTTCAATTCAAAATTCTCACGACCCTAACTCTTGGGTCTTGTACAATCCACAAGCTCAAGCCAAACGCTCTTCTAGCGAACATAGTCTGGTCGTTCAGCCTTTTTAGGTTCTCATGACACTTGAACCACTATAATTCTCTCTAGAAATTAAAGGCTTAAGTCATCTACTAGAGTTTAGCAGTCTCAGGCTGCTCATCGCATCATCTATCACCATCGATCAACCATCCAGTGGTTCTTAGGTAACTCTTAACTAATTGTCCATCATCTAGGGATTCCAATTAATCCTTAATTAGCAACCACTTATCAAGCTAGCCTCAACTAGGCAATTTTTCAATTAACAACCAACTATTGGCAAATCTTAGCTCGACAACTATCAGACAGGCGTTCAAGGCATCTATTCAATGGATTAATCACGCATACCTCAAGTCTAGTGGCATCTGCCACTCTATTACAAGCACAACAAGCCATCTCAATTTCAAAAGCATCAATTAAGCAACATTCAATAAGAAACTTGCCCAAACAGGCCAAACATATACGTCAATAGTTTCTGTTTTTTAAACAACACTCATTGCCAAATACGAAACTCTTAACCATGTCAATCACAGGCGTCATCACAATGCCATGGAACTTTTGGAAATTCACTCTAAGGATCATTGCAGTGCATTACACCTCATAACCAAAATTAGACTCAACCCGATACTTAGACTTTCCTTTTCAATTTATGACATAGGTCAGTCCTGCATCCTTACTGTCTTAGAAGCCTGCCAGGGGCTACTTCGTGTCCGGACCTCTCTGTCCCGACGATCACTCCCCGCCCTCATCAGACCTGGTCATTACAAGTTGTCCCAAGTCATACATCTATGGAGAAAGCCCCGTTCTGCACGTCTCATACCATGCTTCATTACGATTTGTAGGTATCCAGTCAGCTTGTCCCATACCAAGCGACAATTTATTAAGTTTGTTAGTGATAAGCTCATGTATGCACATTCCTCAACTTTTATTTTAATACCACAAACACACGTACTGTGTGATTGTCCTCACCACTTATCATACCACAATCGTCTTCAAATCGATTCTCATCAATAGAGGATCTCTAAATTTCCCGCAAGTGATCATCACTTCTCACGGATCAATTGCCTATGTTACATCATATACCTCAAGTTGGGTTATTGATAAGCCACAATCATAGTCTTACAATTTATTTGGCTCTCTATTCATAGGCAATTCTCTATTAAACTCAAGCATATTTTCAACCTCAAATTCAGGCTCATGACTTCTCAACCTTTGCTTGCTTCCTTATGAACCTTAGTCATAACTTTCAAGATTCAACAATCAATATCAGAATACCACACAAGTTCAACCCTATAATTCCTAAGATTCAGCAATCAATGCTTACTCCTGAGGGTCTCACTATCTAATTATCCTCAAGTCATCATCCTTATCACTCCAAGTCTCAATCAAATTGGATCGAGCTGACCTTGCTCTGATACCAAATAAATGAGAATGTCATGCCCTGAACCCGACGAGCATGCTAACATCCCATTAGGCCGTTTACATTACGATAGTCTCCCAGGATCCTTCGGTCCACCACTTATACATTCATACAATTGATACGTACATGTGGAAACGACAATACAACTCCTGTCATATAAATGCAAGATGACTTAGGACAAAAGGATGTACTTCTCATCGTTATCAAACTCTAAATCAGAGGTTACAATCTTGACTCCAAAATCCAAAAGCAGTCTCTAATGTCAAGGAAAACATAACTCTTCATGTACTTCGATGACTTCTTCAATGACCAATATATGACAACCCAGATTTCCACCATCTGGGTCCTGAAAAATGTTAATCCCCAACGGGGTGAGATATAAATCTCAACAAGTTAGCCCTAAACCTGGACTAGGCCGTTAGTATCTCTAGACATCTTTTAAAAGTAACATGCAACGACTTATCAAAGAAATATTGTAAGGCACTCAAAGTAGCACAACAAAGCATCATGGATGGCATAAACAAACGTAGTTTCCAAGGCATCGTAACATCAGGACCATGTCAATTTCATATGCAAAGTCTTACTCACCATTTCCTCACAATTCTCCTTTTCATCGGATTGGCCCGCATAAATACGCATCAGGCTCATCACAATCTCAATTAGAATGGCCAGGCCCGCGTCAGTCAATACGCATCAGGCTAATCACAATCAAAACTCGCATCAATATACATTAGGCTAATCACAAATTCAATTTCAATGGCCAAGCCTGCGTAAATACGCATCAGGCTAATCAAGATTTCGATTGGCAACCTGCATTCTGACGCATCAGGTTCCAAAGGCTATGTCAATACTTTTGTCGACACGTATCAAGACTATCTCGCGTTCTGACGCATTAGGATATCAATTCTCTTTTCAATAGCTATGCCCGCGTCAATACGCCTCAGGCTAAAACAATTGGTAACTCATGTTCCGACGCATCATGTTCCAGAGCTATTTCAATACTTGTGTCGACACGTAACAAGGCTATCTCGCGTTTTAACGCATCAGGATACCAATCGACCTCGCATTCTGACGCATCAAGGTTCGATTTGCCATTGGTCCATAGTTTCAACAATCAAAGTTAGCCATTATATGCCATGCTTATCGTTGATCTTGCTTTTCATAAGTCAAGGGGTTAATAGCCAAATCATATCTCAACTTAATCAAGCTTACCGTCACATAATATGTTTCTCATTATACAAGGCTCTCAAGTCGAACTCATCTCATCGCAACCTCATGATTGAGTATAATACAACTAAATGAACAATTACTCTTTCATCAAGGGAACCATCCATTGCCGAGCACTCTCTCACGGCATGGTGCAAATTGCACATCATAGCCATCGGCAAGCAAGTCATTCCCTTGTCTATTCAAGCATAATTTCACGCATTAGTTAATCAAGGAATCACCTATCACAAGGCCACTTAAGGGCACCTTCCAACCGAATATTTCTCATAGCAAGTTCTATCAAGAATTTCCCCAATATATCCCAAGGTATATAACTATGGTTCGATCGGCACCCATCACAAATGGTATGGATTATTTCAAGCATAATTGGTTTGCCAAATCATCAATTCAACACTCAATTCCGTCTATTAGTAACCTAACACCCTAATAAAGGTTCAGAGGTCACTTACCTTTCCAAATGAGCTAGCAATTCTTGCCAATGTTAGTCACAAAGTTTGGTTCTTGCTCGGTTAAAACAGGACAGCTCATGGTCCTAAGGAATTCACTTCAAAACATCCATCAATTCTCTTCTAATCCAAATTCTATCACGCAACCACCTTGCTAACACGTCAATTTGTGTTCGTAGTCCCCTTACTGGGGATTTTGAAGTAAGCCGATGCCCCCACGAACCTTCAAGCAGCTTGGTTCCAAACCGGTTCAGTGCAAGGTAATAACCGATCCTAGATAAATCACACCAAACAGCCATTAAATTACCTCTAAACTTCAATTCCTCCCACAATCTTCTAGCCAATACACTAAACTATGTCTCTAAGAGTCTTACCAAAAGTTCCATAGCAAGACGACTGTGGCATCCATCATTTGCTAGATTCCTAATGAACAAGGATATCCGAAAAGGGACTAGAGAGTTTATTTTAAGTACAAAGATTTGGAACCTCATTATAATGGATTAAGCAAGGAGATCAAGTTATGTCAAGGTGACATACGTGATAGGAAATTTTCAAGAAATTGATTGAATTAAGATTGTCACGGCTCAAGTTATTTTATAAGAAATTAACCGTGAACATTGAGGACTATTGTTTGCAAGAGTTTGAAATAAAGAGACCAATATACCATCAAAGGAAAGTATACAAGAATGTGAATGGAGAAATGCCAAGGAATTAAATAGCTTAAAGTGGACATGGTTCAAAGTATACAATGAAGAATGGACCGTGAACAATGAAGTTCACTTTGTAACGTCCCGCGTCCTTTGGAGCTCATTACATCCACCATTAGGCCTGTAATTACCTAGGAACCTCACACGGCCTAGTATGATATGAAATGCACACACGAAAGACGTCATAACATCGCCGTACAACTAAGATAAAAAGGAAAGGGGAATTTTAGAAGGATTCAAAAGCATACCCATTTATACATCTCGCAGACATTCAGTACACACAACGGAAGGGAAAAGATCAAAAGATAAAGCCACACACTTGGGTAGGAAAAAAGGACTAAGGCCTATGGTTCAAAGGTTACCATTATACCTTTCCCAAGGCCTAATACCAAAATGGTTCCTAATTCACCGAACATCTTTAACTGGATTACTCAGAAGAACCACTTGAGTCATCCTTTCCATTGTCCTCCTTGTCATCTGGATTGTAGTAAGCAAAAGTCTCGGATGATACCTCCTCGGAAGATTCTTCAGTGTCCTCCTCGGTTTCTTCTTTCTCGACATATGCTTCGTCGTCTTCGTCAGTAGCCTCGATCGCATCGGCAGAGATCTCAATGTAGTTCATGTATTCCTCTGAAGGCGGTGGAGACTTTGACTCTTTAGGTATGTTCCTCGAACCTCCCATTGATGCTGGATTCTCCACCTCGATCTCCGGTCAGGACGGATGATACCAATTCAGAACCACTTCTGATGGAACGTCTTCAGGCAGTAGAGGTCCCATCAAGTTGCTGTTCCCCAATCAACGGAACCATGCTTCGAAGCGGTAAGGTTGTAACTCTAATTTACCCTCATCTACCCAGACAGTTGTGTGCTTCCTGACATATACAATACCCTTCATAGTAGGAAATTCATAAAAAATGACGGTCATCTCCTTTGGATCGACAGTCGGATTGGCAGCATAGCTAAGGCTTGGGGTCTGAAAATGGGGTCTCACTACGGGGTGAGATCGACATCTCATAAAGTGAAACCTAAACCTATACCTCAATACTAGTCCCCCCAGATTACACAAAAATGCCATTCAAAATGAAAAATAACAAACAATGCAATGGCATAAGGCATCAACAATTCAAATATGGCATCAAATGACAACAATATCAATAATCAAGCATGGATAAACAGTACAAGCAACCACACTCAACTTCTGGGTCCCAAGCTCAATGTACAAGCACATGATACATCACTGCCACCACTTTCTCATCTACCCACATATACCTCTGGCACTCTTGTCATCTGACATAACCGGGGCCACAAGCCAATCGATGTCCTCGTACCACTAGGACCATAGGCCAATCGGTACTTTCAAGGCTCACAGCCATTCAATGTCATCGGGGCCACAGGCCAATCGATATTCTCATTCTCAATCGAGTTCACCACCCTCCGATACCACTGGAACCACAGACCAATCGGTATCCTCAACACTTTTCTCATTGAGTTCATAATGCCATCATAACACGCACAATTCAATTCGTAAAAATTCACCAGTAGTTCAATTCATTCAATAAAACATCCAGCAGTGTCCTAACATTCAGATGAAGGTTTAGGAAACGCTTACCTTGATTAACTAGCACAATGTCACACAATGTGACTCTCCTCAATGCCACAAGTATGAACTCTCCAAGAATCCTTCGTCAACCTAGAAAGATTTACCAATCTTGAATAAAAACCATGGAATGCTCACTTCCATTAATCCAATTTCTTATTAGCCATACCATTAGCAATTCATGACGTCTTATTGATCAATTGAACGCATAATAACACTCTCACAAACCCTCAATGGGTTTGGTTCATACGAACACATACAAGGCAAAACTCAACTTAGGGGTTCATGCATCAATTTTGCCTATAACTCACTTCTAAACCCCAATCTACTTCACACACTTCCCATTACCACCTCACATCAAATCTTATTGGACATTATAAGTCAATTTGAAGTCCAGCACTCCTTATTTAGCCTCCAACAGAACCGGCCAGAAAGGGTTCATCCTTAAAACAAAACCTGTTTTGGGTTCCAACCACTCAATCAAGCGATACTTCAATCCCAAGTCTTAATTCTTCACAAAAAAAACTTGTTAAGATCTTCATTTATGGGTTTAGAGAGCTCACCAAGAGATTCAAAGTGGAACGACACTCCAAAGACCTCGAAACAACCCAGCTTCCACAAGGTTAGAATCTGTCCAATTTTTATCACCCATAATCAGTCATAAAAATCAATTTTAACACCATCAAACTTGCAACCAAAGACCATGCAACAATAGTACTAGATGTTATCAAGATCTCTTAAAATATTTGAGGTCAATCGGAGTCTGTAAGAGGGAGAACGAAGACCTTACCTTAGCTCGTGCGATTTCTATCCAATTTTGGTCTAAGGGCTGGTCGGGAAAAACCACTCAACAAAACCTCGACCTACCACTTGGAACGTGTCAAGGACACATTCACCTTGCTTCTGGTGGTTGGAGCTCGATGAGGCAGCACCGAGAAGTGGCCGGTGAATGGACTGAATGGCAAGGCAAAATCTGTCTTTCTGGGCAGTTTCGGTTGAAGTGTAAATGGAGAGGAAAATGCAAGGGAATTGATGGGAGGGCTATACACGGCTGAATACATTCCCAAATGAGATGTATCACATAAATAATTAGATTGAAATTGATAAGACTTGATTTAGTGGGTAATAAATGCTTGGGGTCTTCATTGAGTGACATGTGACATTTGTCCAATAATACAATCAAGACTTTGACTCATCTTTGACTCCTTGCTGATCAATTTTTGGCAGCCTATGAGGAAGAATATAATGACTATTTTGTCCTTCTTGTACTCTTAAGGCAAGGCAAATGGTCAAGGGACAAAATGGTAATTTTACACTTTTAGTCCAAAACTTCACTTTTTCAATTCGAAATTACCATTGGCAAGATGACATCAAATTCTTGTCGAGAATTGAAATTCTCAATTTCCAATTACCAAATTTTGAGTTTTCATTTCATGGTCATCATCTATTGATTGTAACTCTAGTTTGTCACGAACTAATGAGCGATTTTTGCAGTCGTTACGCGTATCGACCCTGTGATTCTCATCACACTTAGGATAACTCAAGTTATGACAGCTTTGTAATTGTGAGGGTTCATCACTAGTTCCGACGGCTTCAATCGCCATAATTCGATTTAGAAAAATTTGTAAATTATACATTGGTTAAGCGACATCACCCGCGACCCAATCGTATAACGCTAATATTGTATTCCTTAATCGTTATTTGATCGGCCTTATTGGTTCCAAATGTTCTCTCGACAATCCTTATAGTCAAAGCGTCACTTCTTTTTTCGAGTTTTCTAGGTCCACGTATCTTGTCATGCGTTATACTTTCCCTTTTTGGTCAGTTTACTTGAGATTGATCAGATCAGAGCGAGACAAAGCTGAAATACATCAAAAGATACGTTCTCATTCAATAGCCTCAAAATGGCAGGAAATTTAGAATGTCACAATTCTTCCCCCTTAAAGAAATTTCATCCTCGAAATTTGCAACAACTCATCTATCCAAACAAATAGGGATATTGCCGTCTCTTAGCTTCTTCGCTTTCCCATGTTGCTCCTTCAGTCCCATGATGCTCTCAGATTACTTTGACTAATGGAATTGTCTAATTCCTCAAGATTTGTTTCTTTCGATCCTCAATTATGATGGGCTTTTCCACATACGCCACTTTGTCATCTATCTCAATGGTTTCAAAATTCAGAACATGAGTCGAATTTGGCTAATACTTTCTTAACATGGACACATGAAACACATTGTGCACCTGCGACAAGTTCGGCGGTTGCGCGAGTTTGTAAGCCAAAGTCCCAATTCGCTCCAGAATTTTAAAAGGACCTACATATCTCGGACTCAGTTTTTCCTTTTTTCCAAATCGAGACAATCCACGTATTGGTGATACCTTCAAGAAAACATGATCACCAACTTGAAATTTCAATGGTTTGCGTCTTTTATCAGCATAGCTCTTCTGTCGACTCTATGCTGTTCTCAACCTTTCTCGAATGACTTTAATCGCCTCAACAAACTGTTCCACTAATTCTGGGCTTGTTATACTCCTTTTTACAACTTCAACCCAACATGTAGGCATTATGCAAGCTCTACCATAAAGTGCTTCAAACTGTGCCATACCAATACTTTGTTGGTAACTATTATTATATGCAAACTCCAACAGATATAGTTGATCCTCCTAACCACCTTTAAAATCTATGACACACGCCCAAAAAATATCCTCGAGCGTTTGTATCGTCCTTTCTAACTGTCCAT
Organism: Rhodomyrtus tomentosa; assembly: GCA_028455895.1. NCBI lineage: Eukaryota > Viridiplantae > Streptophyta > Magnoliopsida > Myrtales > Myrtaceae > Rhodomyrtus > Rhodomyrtus tomentosa. The sequence goes on along the minus strand of JAPCWY010000003.1, from coordinate 35,564,320 downwards.
CAGTCTATGGATGATACGCCGTACTGAATTACAATCTAGTTCCCAAAGCCTCCTGAAGACTATTCCAAAAGTTTGCTGTAAACTTGGGATCTCGATCCGACGTAATCGTAACCGAAACTCCATGCAATCGTACAATATGATGCATATATAATTCTGCGCATTTTTCCATTGCAAAATCCTTTCGCACAGGTATGAAATGTGCCGACTTAGTTGATCTATCCACGATTGCCCAAATTGAGTCATGACCCTTCTGACTTCTTGGCAATCCCATCACAAAATCCATCATCACATGTTCCCATTTCCACTCAGGAATTTCTGGAGGTTGTAGCAATCCTCCAGGCTTACAATGCTGAGCTTTCACCTGCTGACAGGTTAAATACTTCGCCACATACTTAGCTACATCCACCCTCATTCCATTCCACCAATAGTGCTGTCGTAGATTCTGATACATCTTTGTGCTATCTGGATGGATACTGTAGTTGCTCCTGTGAGCTTCCGACAAAATCCTTTTCTTAAGCTCTTCATCGTCGGGTACACATAAACGTCCACGTAACTTCATAATTCCATCTTCTGACACTTGAAACTCAGGTTTCCTTTCTGTCTCATCCATCTCGATAATCTTTTGAATCTCTAGAGTCTTTACTCTTTCTTGAATTTCGAGCTCAATTCTCAAGGTTGCCACCAAACTTGACAGTAGGCAAACTTCCAGTTTAAACTCAGAATCCCTTAATTCCTCTAACAAGGACCATCCTTTAACCAATAAGAGCATAATACTTTATTTCCAGCTAAGCGTATCAGCAACTCTATTCGCCTTTCCAGGATGACACAAAATTTCGCAGTCATAGTCCTTGAGTAACTCCATCCATCGACGATGTCTCATATTCAATTCTTTCTAAGAAAATAGGAATTTCAAGCTCTGATGATCTCTATAAATCTAAAATATTTCACCACATAAATAGTGTCTCCAGATCTTCAGAGCGAAGATGATGGCAGCTAATTTCAAATCATGCGTTTGATAGTTCATCTCACGAGGTCTCCACTGTCGTGAGGCATAAGCAACCACTTTACCATGTTGCATCAACACACACCCTAATCCTTTTAGCGAAACATCGCTATATATCTCATAATCTCCAGGTCTAGAAAGAATGATTAACATTGGTACGGTCGTCAATCGGTGCTTAAGTTCTTGAAAACTTCTTCCATACTTATCAGTCCATTCGAATTTCACATCCTTCTTCGTTAGCCTCGTCAACGGAGTGGCTATAGACGAATACTTCTCTACGAATCGCCTATAGTAACCTGCCAATCCCAGAAAACTTCTAACCTCAGTAACCATCGTGGTCTAGGCCATTTCATCACAGCCTCAATCTTTGAAGGATCCATGAAAATTCCTTCTCCAGAAATCACATGACCAAGGAAAGCTACTTTACTCAATCAAAATTCGTATTTACTAAAGTTGGCGTAAAGCGAATGTTCCCTTAGGGTTTGCAGAACTACCCTCAGATTCTCCCCATGCTCATCATTGTTCTTTGAATAAATCAGGATATCGTCTATAAAAATGATGACGAATCGATCCAAGTATTCCTTAAACACTCGATGCATCAAATCCATAAAGGCAGCATGGGCATTAGTCAAACTAAAAGGCATAACCGGAAACTCGTAGTGGCCGTGCCTCATTCTGAAAGCGGTCTTTGGTACATCTTCATTTTTAATCCTCAGCTGGTGATAACCAGTCCCCAAATCTATTTTCGAAAATACTGATGCTCATTGCAGCTGGTCAAACAAATCATCACAAACTGATACTTGTTATTGATAGTTACTTGGTTCAGCTATAATCTATACATAAACGTAAAGATCCATCCTTCTTCCTCACAAACAGTACCAGCGCTCCCCATGGCGATGCGCTCAGTCTAATGAAGCCCTTATCTAGTAGTTCCTGCATTTGTACCTTTAACTCTTTCAATTTAGATAAGGACATCCTATATAATGCCTTCGAGATTGGCTTCATTCCAAGTGCCAACTCAATCACAAACTCAATTTCCCTCTCAGGTGGTAATCCTGGCAATTCCTTGGGAAAGACATCAAGAAACTCATGTACCACTGTTATACTTTTCAACTTTGGTTCCTCAACCGTTGTGTCAACTACAACAGCCAAATAAGCTTGACACCCTTCATTAAACAACTTAGTCGCCTCAAGTGACGGAACTAAAGGAATCGAGGTTCCTCCCTGACTTCTTGCAAATTAAAACTAAGGCGACCTTTCGGGCAAAACCTAATTACCCTATTACCACAATCAACTACAGCCTTTTATTTTCCCAACCAATCCATGCCAATAATCATATCAAAATCATACATAAGTAGCATAGCCAAATCTATCCTTTCTTCATTACTACTAATCACTATCTTACAGTCCGCACAGCTTAGCGAAACTAGCACATTATCCTTTAATGGTGTAGCAACATGCAACAACACATTCAGCGGTTTCAACCTACTCCTACTAGATCATAAAATTGAGTAGAGATAAAGGAATGTGAAGCCTCGGGATCAAATAAAGCATAGCAGCTTGATCACATAAACAGATCGTACTTGTGACTACGCTAGGCGCTTTTTCCGCCTCTCTACGTGCCAAAGAGTACACTCTTCCTTGGGCTGGTGATCAATTCTGTTCGTTCTGCGGGGTTACGACAAGCTATCCATATTGTGGTCTTTGTCCTTGGGCTCGGTTCCCTAGAGCTTGATTCAAACAATTCTTCACCTGGTGCCCCAGCTATCCACACTTATAACATACTCCTATCTTGGTCGGGCAAAGACCATTTCCATGCCTTCTTCCACAAATACGACAATACCGGTTGAACTAGTTCGTCGGCTTTTCGATATTTCTGCGAATCGGGGAACAAATCGTCGATGGTTCACTATCGATCTTTTTTCCAACTGCCGATTATCTCTCAGAGGAGTAAACCGCGATCCAGACGCGACACCTCTTTCTCTAATATCCCTTTCGATCATTTGACTTCTTTCATAAATGTCCCTATATGTCCTCAAATTCACAGTTATTATCCTACTATGAATCTCTGGTCTCAAACCATCTCGAAACCTTCGTGATTTTTCAAGCGGATCGTCTACTGACCTTGGGGCATACCTTGACAATCTTGCGAACTCAGCTTCATATTGATCTATAGTCAGTTGATTTTGGCACAACTATTGAAATTACACTAGCTTTCTCTTACGTGTCGTTTTAGAAAAGTACTTGTCATTGAAAGCAGCAGTAAAGGCAGCCCAAATTAAGGCCGTACCTTCGGGAAATACTCCTTTCTTTGACCCACTCCACCAATCATGCGCAGTTCCCTCTAGCTGATACACATCTAGCAACACTTTCTCTTCGCCAATGCATCTCAGCACTCCAAAAGCTTTTTCGAGTTTCTCAATTCACCTTGGTGCTAGCTCAGGATCTGCAGTGCCATTAAATTGAGTTAATTTCAATTTAATAAACTACTCAACCAACTGACCCATTGGTCTACTAACATTAACATCGCCTTGAGCATTCCTAGCTTAAGCTCCCTAAGCGTTATTTCCGTTTACCATATTCACAGCTGCTACTGCAGCTTCAGCAGCCTGAGCTATAATCTCAGCTCTATCTTCTGCTTGTCCAAGAACAGCAATAGCTCTATCTTGAGCTTCCTTTTCCATTAGTTTCCCAATTTATTTCAAGACTCTCAGGACTCCATCCATTCTTGGGTCCTCAGCTACTACGGCTTTGGAGCTCGAAGCTCCGCTTCTCGGCCTTTCAAGTCTATTGCTCAACTTAGCTTACTTGAGTCACTATAATTCCACCATGGAATCAGAGACCTAATTCACTTACTCAAATCCCAATACTCCTATGCTACTCAACAAAGCAGCAATCATAAAATAACAGCTAATCACTCAGGCATTCTCATGAGCATGTTAATCAAGAATACAAATCCATACCTCAAGTCCGGACTCATTTGCAACTTAGTATAATCAGAGGTAATAATTCACTCATCAGACCAACATTCACATCAACAGGCTAAGTACAGAGCTTGACCCTCCATTAGTTCACCACAACCATGCCAATTCAAGATGCCAATCACATGCACCAATCATATGCCATGCATTAATGCTTGACTCTAACAATTTCCCCTAGAGTCTCGCTACCACAACTCATCCGAATTACTCCTTATTACTCCAATCCTCAATATGTTGTACTTTTGGTAACCTTGCTCTAATAACACTTCGACGAGGGTGTAACGCCCTGCGTCCTTTGGAGCTCATTACATCCACCATCAGGCCAATAATTACCGAGGAACCTCACACAGCCTAGTATGATATGAAATGCACAAACGGAAGACGAGATAACATCTTCGTACAACAAAGATAAAAAGGAAAGGGGGATTTTGGAAGGATTCAAAAGCACACCCATTTATACATCCCGCAAACATTCAGTACACACTACGAAAGGGAAAAGACAAAAAGATAAAGCCGCACACTTGGGTAGGAAAAATAGACTAAGGCCTATGGTTCAAACGTTACTACTATACATTTCCCAAGGCCTAACATCAAAATGGTTCCTAATTCACCTAATATCTTTAACTGGATTACTCAGAAGAACCACTTGAGTCGTCCTTTCCATTATCCTCCTCGTCATCTGGATTGTAGTAAAAAAAAGTCTCGGATGATACCTCCTCAGAAGATTCTTCAGTGTCCTCTTCGGTTTCTTCTTTCTCGGCTTCTGTTTCGTCGTCCTCGTCGGTAGCCTTGATCGCATCAGTAGAGATCTCAATGTAGTTCATGTATTCCTTTGAAGGCGGTGGAGATTTCAACTCTTCAGGTATGTTCTTCGAACCTCCCACCGATGCTGGATTTTCCACCTCGATCTCCGGTCGGGACGGATGACACCAATTCAGAGCCACCTCCGATGGAACGTCTTAAGGCAGTAGAGGTCCCATCAAGCTGTTGTTCCCCAGTTGACGGAACCATTCTTCGAATCAGAGAGGTTGTAACTCTAGTTTACCCACATCTACCTAGACAGTTGTGCACTTCCTGACATATACAATACCCTTCCTAGCGGGAAATTCATAAAGAAGGGTGGTCATTTCCTTTGGATCGCCCATTCGGATTGACAGCATTGGTAAGGCTTGGGGTCTAAAAATGAGGTCCCATTACAGGGTGAGATCGGCATCTTAAAAAGTGAAACTTAACCCTATACCTCAACACCAGTCCCCCCAGACCATACAAAAATGCCATTCAAAATACAAAATAACAAACAATGAAATGGCATAAGGCATCAATGATTCAAATATGGCATCAAATGACAACAATATCAATAATCAAGCATGGATAAATAGTACAAGCAACCACACTCAACTTCTGGGTCCCAAACTCAATGTACAAGCGCATGCACCTCGATACACTACTGTTACCACTTTCTCATCCCCCCACATACTCCTCTTGAACTCTTACCATCTGACATCACTGGAGCCACAGACCAATCGATGTCCTCGTACCACTAGGGCTATAAGCCAATCGACATTCTCATTTCTTTCGCGTTCACCATCCTTCGATACCATTGGGGCCACAAGCCAATCGATATCCTCAATACTTTTCTTATTGAGTTCATAATGCATCATAACACACACAATTCAATTCATAAAAACTTACCAGTTGTTCAATTCATTCCATAAAACATCCAGCAATTTCCTAGCATTTAGATAAAGGTTTAGGAAACACTTACCTTGATAAACTAGCACAATTTCACACAATGTGACTCTCCTCAATGTCACAAGTATGAAAGAATCGTTCGTCAATCTAGAAAGATTTACCAATCTTGAATAAAAAGCCATGGAATGCTCACTTCCATTAATCCAATTTCTTATTAGCCATACCATTGACAATTCATGACACCCTTTTGATCAATTGAACGCATAATAACACTCCCACAAACCCTCAATGGGTTCGGTTCACACGACCACATATAAGGCAAAGCCCAACTTAGGGGTTCATGCATCAATTTTGCCCATAATTCACTTCTAAATCCCAATCCACTTCACACACTTCCCATTACCACCTCACATCACATCTTACAGGACATTATAAGCCAATTTGAAGTCTAACACTCCTTATTCAGCCTCCAACAGAATTGACCAGCAAGGGTTCATCCTCAAAACAGAATCGATTTCGGGTTGCAACCGCTTAATCAAGTTATACTTCAATCCTAAGCTTTAATTCATCACAAAAAAACCTCGGAACAGCCCGGCTTCCACAAGGTTAGAATTTGTCCAATTTTTATCACCCATAATTAGCCATAAAAATCTATTGTAACACCATCAAACTTGTAGCCACAAACCATCCAACCTTAGTAATAGATGTTATGAAGATCTCCTAAAAAAGTTGAGGCCAATAGGAGTCTCTAAGAGGTAGAATGAAGACCTTACCTCGGCTCGCGAGATTTCTGTCCGATTTTGGTCTAAAGGCTAGTCGGGCAAAACCACTCAACGAAACCTCGACCTACCCCTTGGAACATGTCAAAGACACATTCATCCTTCTTTTGGTGGTTGGAACTTGATGAGGCGGTGCCAGAATGTGGCTGGCGAGTAGACCGAATGACATGGCATAATTTTGTCTTTTTGGGAAGTTTCGGTTGAGGTGTAAATGGAGAGGAAAATGCAATGGAATTGGTGAGAGGGCTATACACAACTGAAAACATTCCCAAATGAGATTTATTGCATAAATAATTGGATTCAAATTGATAAGACTTGATTTGGTGGGTAATAAATGCTTGGGGTCTTCATTGAGTGACATGTGGCATTTGTCCAATAATACAACCAAGACTTTGACTCATATTTGACTCCTTGCTCATCAATTTTTGACATCCTATGGGGAAGAATAGAATGACCATTTTGTCCTTCTTGTACTCTTAAGGCAAGGCAAATGGTCGAGGGGCAAAATGGTAATTTTGCACTTTCAGTCCAAAACTTCACTTTTTCAATTCAAAATTACCATTGGTTGGATGACATCAAATTCTTTCTAGAATTGAAATTCTCAATTTCTAATTGTTAATTTTGAGTTTCCATTTTATGATCATTCGTCTGTCGATCGTAACTCTAGTTTGTCTGGAACTAATGGGCGACTTTTGCAGACATTACGCGTATCAACCCTATAATTCTCATCACACTTAGGATAACTCAAGCTATGATAGCTTTGGTTGTCATGTAATTATGAGGGTTCATTGTTAGTTTCGACGGCTTCGATTGCCATAATTCGATTTAGGAAAATTTACAAATTATACATTGGTTAAGTGGCATCACCCGCAACCCAATCGTATAACGCTAGCATTGTATTCCTTAATCATTATTTGATCGGCCTTATTGGTTCTGAATATTCCCTCGATAATCCTTATGGTCAAAGCGTCACTTCCTTTTTCGAGTTTCCTAGGTCCACGTATCTTGTCATACGTTAGCCTTTCCCTTTTTTGTCAGTTTACTCTCGATTGATCAGATCTGAGCGAGACAAAGCTAAAATACATCAAAAGATATGTTCTCATTCAACAGCCTCAAAATGGCAGGAAATTCAGAATATCACACACTATGAGTGAAAATTCTGATTTATATGGCCCAGAATTAAGAGTCTTTAGTCACCATTAGATCAAGCTTGGTGACCAAGGAATTAAGGTATTGGTCGTTCAATCAAGGACCTATGATAATTAGTATAAGCATGGCTTAATGGAATTAATTCTCATGTCTTGGGGAGCAAGGAATTCAGAGCAATAGGGGCAAGGACACTTGGCAAGATCATTCCATGTGCATGAAATGCTAGTGGTCAAATAGCATTGGGAATTAGTAAGGAAAGATGGCCAACCATTGGCCTTTAGTCCAATTAAGATCTTGCTATAGATAGTCGGCCATTAAGAGTAAGGACATGTGGCGCCATTATCCTTTGTGCATGAAAAATGATTGGTAGAGCAACCTAGGGAACAAGCAAGACCCTTCAATTGACAATGGACCATTTAGGGTAATGCAAAGTGGCGTAAGTTTGCGAGGGAAATCTTTGTATTATGAGATAGGAGACAAGTGTCAAATGAAGAGCTTCTTAAGACATGCAAGAGGACATTTGTAGGAGCTTCATTGGCCGTATTACAAGATGGATTTCCATGAAAAATGACCACAATCCGAGAGCTCGCATTTTCAGATTTCAGCGCACGTCAAAAGTAAAACGGCTCGTTCGAAGTCGTTCGAAGGCCGATTTGAGCACTATTTTCTCCCACGCGACCGTAAGATGATGAAGAATAAGAATATGAGGTTTGATTGTCTAATAAGTTGACGAAAAATTGTCATTTTATACAAGAGTGAACCTGGACATTATTAGAGGGGCAGATTCAAAGGTAATAGCATGTTTTCCAAGTGTCAATATCAAGGCTTATCTTATTGCATGTGTAAGAAGTGTCGTGTAAGGAAATCTCGTCAAGCCAAATGGTGAAGATGAAGAGAACATGTGGCATGAAGGAACAAGTTCAAGCATGCATGAAAAATAAGGGGCACGCATGCAAGACACCAAGGCCAAATGGCAACTTAGCTTGACGCATGTCCACCAAGTGGCGATCTAAGGATTGCATGTGAGACAAATGGAATCTCATAGCCAACAAGTGGTACACATGCATGAGGCTAAAATTGCATGCTCGCCAAGTGTCAAAGACGATTAGACAAGTGTCGCACGACTTGGTCCTCAAGTTTTCCCCTCTATAAAAGGACTTGCATGAGGTTAAGAAGAGTTTTGCTGTGACATTCTCATTTCCAGTCAATTTCAGGCTCATTAATGAGAAGTGTATATCTAGAGATGTATTTCAGTCATATTCCTCTTGAATCTGATCAATTCGAGTAGACTGACCAAAAGGGAAAGGCTAATGCGAGACGAGGTATGTGGACTAGGGAATTCGGATAGGAAACAACGCTATGGCCATAACGATTGTCGAGAAAACTAGTGATAGACCCTCACAATTACATGACAACCAAAGCCGCCATGAATTGATGGGCCCTAAACGTGATATGAATCACGGGATCGATATGGGTAATGTCTGCAAAAGTCGCCCGTCGGTTTGAGATAGGCTGGAACCACGTCTGGCAGAGAAAACTATCAGAAATGAGTCTTGAAAATTGAAAATCAAGAATAAAAAATTCCCATATTACAATTGGATTGGTCGTCGCCCTATCGAAGAATTCTAGGACGAGAAAAACGACGTTCTGAACGTCGAGAGTAAAATGATCGTTTTGCCCCTCAAGCTTGGAACTTTGCCCTTACATTTGGAGAAGGGCATTTTGGTCTTTTAATCCTCCCCTAGCTATCGAAAAAGAAGGATGATTGATGGCCATTGGATCACATTGGAAAAGGAAGAGGCCAAGTGTCATAAGATCAACCATTGAGTGGTCATGTCCAACTTTATGCCACCTACCATTCTTCCCCTTTGACCCAAGGTTGAATATAAGCCTTCTCTCTCTCTCCTCACCTCATTTTAGCCGGCCATACCCCCTAGAATCATCGAAAATCCCTCTTCTTCTTCCCTTCCTCATTCTATGCCGGTGATAGATTCTGGACGCCTCATTCGGCGCCATCGACGGCCATCGCCGGCCGCTGTCCGGTCATCGGTTGACCATACCAACCTATATCTGTGTCTTGCCGACCTCCTCAAAGTGGGACCACGGCATTTGGACCACCGAGGAGCTCCAGCCAAGAGTTTTCCCGAAAGTCGACGGAAACTGACCTAACTTGAGGTAGGTCCAGTTTCTGACCCTTTTGAAGGCTGAAATCTTGGAGTTTTGGAGTCAAATTTTACAGAGATCTAGTAGACATGTGTAGAAATCTGTGATACAAATTGGGATTCAATTTGATGAAGTTTTGGCCATGACCCGATCTTGTAAACCTTGCACATAAACTGTCAGATTCTGACTTGGGAAGAACCGGCGATGTCCGACGAGTTCCCGACGATCAGTCACCTTCAAATCTTCGGTAAGACCCCTAAACCCTTAGATAAACATGTTAAGAGGTAGGATAGTATTTAAATGATGAATTTAGGAGTAGATTGAAGATCGATTGTGTTCGGTTTGCACGAAATCAAGGAGGGTCGATTCGGTTCTGGGAAAAACCGAATCTGTTGAGGGCTGAGGATGGCGATTTTGTGTTGCAAATTGATGTTTAAGGCATGTTAAGATGATGAGGATTATGTCATGGAGGGTTGTGATTTATGGGTGGTTGATTTGGACGTGGAAATTGACGGGTTGGTTGGATTTTATTAGGTTGCGCGATGAGTTTGGTCTTAGATCATTGAGGGCCGAAACTTTGAGGACCCAAGAGGAAATTGTGGTATCAAACGCAAGGTAAGGGAATTCCTAACCTTATGCTAGGAAGATTGGACTCGATTGGGTGAGTCAAGGTTTAATTTAATCGATTTAGGGGAATATTTCAAAGGGATAGCTTTTAAAATGCCCTAAGTGATTATAGAAAGTCATGTGTGATATTGCTTGTGTTTAAATCATATGCCATGTCGAATGTCATTGATTGTCTTGCGTACCATGAGTCTTGAATCGTGCTTGAATTGCACATGACATCATGTATCGAAACAATTTGAAAATCATGGCATGAGCATGACATGACGAGGCCCTGAGGCTTGTAAGACGCGGGGCGAGAGATGGATACCCTGATACGATGAGATCGCGATGTGGAATTGATATTATGTGGTGCCTTGCTGCGATGAAATCGCGAGGTCAAGATGGCTACGGTCCTGATACGAATTACTCGCGGGACGGAGAGACCCTGAGGCTATGAGACGCGGGGTATGAGATATATACCTTGATGCGACGAGATCGCGGAGTGGAGTTGATGTTGTGTGGCACCCTGATGCAACGAGATCGCGGGGTTGAGATAGCCACGGTCCTGATGCGAACTATTCGCGGGACGGAGTTATGAGATGGTGATATTGGCCTGGAGATTCATCAGAACCGATGCGTTTACGTTTGTCGATGACGGTCTACTGCGTTTAAGCAGACTGAGCCTGATGCGATTTAATTGCGGGCTAGAGATTGAAGTAGGCAGAGATTAGAGGTTGTGGTGAAGTGGCGGGCTGAGGTGTGCATAATCATTTGAGGGTGACATGGTGTCATAGTTGCATGCCCATCATCTGTGTGTCACTACCTTTATTTGTATGCGCCTGTCTGATTATGAGCTTGAATTTCGGGATAAATGACTGCCTGAGTAGACGGTCGGTCTAACCTAGGGTTAGGACCCACCTTACTGAGATTTTATATCTCACCCAGTGGGGGCTTAATTTTTTTCAGGTTCCAAGCGAAGGAAGTGCGAACTTGCCAAGGATTGGCATTTAAAGGGATAGTTGATCGATTGTATTTAAGAGAGTTACCAGTTATGGATTTATATTTTGAGATATTAGGGATGTTCCTTCTGATTGGTGGATTTGGAATTAAACTGTCATGAATTGGTTAATGAGATTTTGATGTATCTGTCCTAAGTCATCGATTGTTGATGTGTAATGGAATTGGAGTTGGCATCGCTTCCGCATGCGTGATCCTTTCATTGCTTAGAACATCGGTCGTTGGATCCTGGAGTTTTCAGAAAAGTACAGCTTGGTGGGATGCTCGCGTGCTCGCCGGGTTCGGGGCGTGACATCCTCGTTTGAGTGGTATCAGAGCAAGGTCAGCTCAATCCAATCTAATTAAGACTTGGACTGATAAGGAGCGATGACTTGAGGACAATTAGGTAGCGAGACCTTGAGGGATAAGCATGAATTGCTGAATCTTGAGGACTATAGGCTTGAACTTGTGTAGTATTCTAATGGTCCTAGTGACGATTTAAGGGATGATCTTGAGCGATATTATGAATAAGGCTCACAAGGAAGTGAATAAAAATTGAGGAGTCATAAGCTTGGATTTGAGGTTGCTAGAGAATAACTTATGAATAAAGGGTCAATTGAAGTGTATGATTGTGATCTTGATTTGTCAATGACCTAACTTGAGGAGTACGAGTTATAAAGAGGCGACTGATATTAGTGAATTTAGGCTTGAATTACGTGATATCTTGATGGTTTAGTTATCGATTGCTATTGACAGTTTTGGATGATATGAGATGAGATGTATACAAGGGAGCGGATAAGGAATATATGGATTAAAGGCCAGACGTGATCGCATGCTTATGGATTTGATTTAGTTAGCGACTCCACTTGAGGTACATGGTTGAATATAGACAATTGATCTGTAAGATGTGACGGTCATTGATGGAATTAGAACTCTTCAATGGATAGGAATTGATTTGAAGGCAATTTTGATATGACAAGTAGTGAGGACAGTCATGTTGTGCTTGTGTTTGTGGCTTTTAAATGAAATTTGATGAGGGTACATGCAGGAACTTATCGCTGTTGGACTTAATAAATTGTAGCTTGGTATGGGACAAGTTGATGGGATACCTATAAACTGTAATGAAACATGTTATGGGACATGTGAAACAAGGCTTTCTCCGTAGATGTATGACTTGGAACAACTTGCAACGGCCAGGTCTGATGAGGGCGGGGAGTGATCACCGGGACAGAGAGGTCTGGACAAGGAGCGACTCTTGGCAGGCTTATAAGATGGCAAGAGGCAGGAATGACCCAAGTCATAACTTGAAAGGGAAAGTCTAGGTATCAGATCGAGTCCAATTGTGGTAAGAGATGTATGGCATAATATTGATCCTCGAAGAAAATGTTCAAAAGTGGCATGACATAAGTGATCACCGGGACAGAAAGGTCTGGACAAGGAGCGACTCTTGGCAGGCTTATAAGATGGCAAGAGGCAGGAATGACCTAAGTCATAACTTGAAAAGGAAAGTCTAGGTATCAGATCGAGTCCAATTGTGGTTAAGAGATGTATGGCACAATATTGATCCTCAAAGAAAATGTTCAAAAGTGGCATGACATATGAAATGATGCCTGTGATTGGCATAATTAGAAGCTTCATGCTTGGTAGTGGATGCCTTTGAAAAAGAAATGTGATGTTTGTGATGGGCCTGTTAGGCATGTTTTATGATTAGCCTCATGTAATTAGCTTGGCCAACGTATAACTGAGAGGTTAGACGACGTATGGGGTTTATACCCATTGAATTGATGTCTATTAAGAGTGAGATAGTCAGTTGTGATTATGCTAGAGCGGCGGATGCCTCTAGCTTAAAGTATGAGCTAATGACTTAGTGAATTGTTGTCTTGAGTGCTTGTTTGATAGTTGCCTAGTTGAGGCTAGCCTAGTAATGGCTATTAATTGAGAAGTTGCCTCATTGAGGCTGGCTTGATGAATGATTGCTGCTTAAGGATAATTTGGAATCCTTGTATAATGAGCAACTAGTTGAGAATTGTTTGGAAACCACTAATGGTTGATGGTGAAAGATAATGAGATGAGCAGCCTAAGATTGCAAGACTTGAATATATGACATAAGTCTTGGATTCCTGGAGGGAATCATAGTGGTTCAAGTGACATGAGAATCTAATAAGATTGAAAGACCAAAGTATGGTTGCTAGAGTAGCACTTGGCTTGTGTGTGTGAGATACGAAAAGATCCAAGAACTGATACGGATCATGAGAATTGAGTAAAGATGGGTGATTGGAGTATGAGTACTAAAAGAGAATATGGCTCGATCGGTTAATCGTACGAGACCCAAGAGCTGAATGGGTCGTGAGAACTTTAAATGAAAATGAGAAAATTTGTTGATTAAGCAAGCTCGAGGAGGAGCTACTAAGATTGTCTAAGTCACTGTAGTGACAGGTGCTAGTACTGATGAGCTAAAGTGATGGAAGTCACAAGGAAGGTGACTCTGAGTTAATCTTTTCTAAATTGAATGTGTGGGAAGGACCACGAGAGTTTGGAAAAGCTAGTAAAATTATGTATAAGGTTGAGATTGATTGAGTCAGGTAGAGGGATGAGATTTGAAATTGTCTCCCTCTGGATTAAGGATCTTGTAAGGAAACCATAGAGGTTTTGGGTATACTAAGAAAAGAAAGTGACCCTGATAGATTGTAGCCTTAAGATGCTATTGATAATTGGTGAAAGGTCACCAAGGGAAGGGTTTCCTCGAAGGCATGAGATCTGCCTAGACTACCTCTGTTAAGTTGTTCGATGGAAAGTATTATCTTGAGATTGCTTGAGGGCAAGGGTTATCTGGATCCTAATACTTTTGCAAGGATCATAAGATGATTGACCGGTATGAGACAGAGTTCTCAAGGTCGTTTAAGAATATGGTAAAGGTAGTCAAGGACCCTTGAATAAGATAAGTAAATCCCTGAGTGGATTGGAACTTGAAAACCTTATGGCTGGTTGTTATTCCTGATTTTGAGGAATCGTGATGGGACTCAGCAAAAGAGGAGAATGATCGAAAGACTTATGAATAAGAAAACTCCTGCACATGGATTACGAGCAAAGAGATGTTCATTATGGATATGGAGCGTGCCTACGGGAAATGGCTAATTACCTGGGCATAAGACATAAGGTGGAAAATGGGTAGTCCGTTTTTTCTGTTATGGAAGGGGTCGAGGAAGAATCGGCATGCTAGTTTGCCTGGAATTAATGATTTCCTAGGATCGGTTGATTAAATTGGAACCATGAGAAATGAAATCATGAGTTGTTGTTCCCTAAAGAATAGAGCATTGTTCTTAAAGGGCGATTGGACCATGAATTGGTCATTGATGAAATGAAAAAGGTAAACGGACCTGATAGTCCTAGCTGGTTATAATTCTAGTGAATAATTTTGTAAACGAAGAGAGCGCTTAGAGAATACTTGCAAGTGAGTGGAGGTAATTGAATTGAGCATTTGACAAGTGAACTGGTGGAGACTTAGGGACGAACATATATTGTCACTTGAAGTGATTGAGTTATGGGAAAGGGAATGTGAAAGCATGGTGGTATTTGAATCCTGGAGTAAAGGTATCGCCGTCGGCGTAGACTCCAAGATTGTCGTCCTATGGAATGGGAAGGACAAGGTGAATTTGAAGTGAGAAAATGCCACGGAGTTGTGCAGTTTCTTCCTTAGGATAAGAGACCCTATTGTAAAAGGAAGAAAAACTCTAAATTGTCTTAGTATCATGATTGAGCGTCTGTACCGAAAAAGGGACGCAGAACTTGAATGACTCTTAGAAGTGAGACTCGAGAGACAGTCTTGTAGGCAATGTTGAATTCCAGGATGATGTCGATATTCAGTGGAACGAACGGAATTGGGATAAGGCCACCTTAATGAGCATGGAATTCAGAGGGTAAAACACTAATGCTTCTCGAGAGAAGAGTGACACGAATAAATAAAATGTGGTGCGGTCCTAAAGGAGACCCGTGACGATAGAGAGCCAAGGTTTGAGCTCTCAAGCGAGAAGTGCGAGAAATAGTTTGGAAGATTCGACATCTGGCAGAAGGAAATTGATAATCGCCGAACTAAGTACCCAAGGAATGGTTGAGTTGGTCGTTACCGTCTCAAGAGGTGATGGTTGAACTCATGTAAGGAGCCATGAGAAACACGAACAGTTTTTGGAGAAGTGTCATATGGGCTCTAAGGAAATGTCTATTGCATGCTAAATGTGAAGAACGCAAGTTGTGGACCTGATGAAGTAAGATTTACGCATCGGAATAAGTGATAAATCCTTTGAGGATTGGAATAAGTGATGAATCGACTAGGGTCGATGTGAGTTGCGGAAAGCGCAAGCTTCTTGGATTGATGAGTGGCAATAGACGAACCGTGAAAAGATTCCCTACAAGAGCTGTTCTATTAGTGAAATGGACTAAGGATGAGACGTGACGCGAATGGGTGAATGGACGTGAAAAGAGTTTTTGAGGACTCGAGTTAAGTTAATGACTGCGTTATCTATGACAATTCCAGTCGAAAATTCAAAAGCTTATGAAGGTCATAATGACACGACGCAGAATGGAACTTGAGGCGTAACAAGGCGATTTGAAGTGAATATTACATGTACGCCATGATAGTAAGGCCACATGAGTTGCAATGCTTAGAGCTCACGACAAAGTTTGAGAAACCTTGCTTGAGCGGAAAGAGGTTTGAGTTAATATCTATCACAATAAAATAACGTAGTAATTTCCCGAGAAAATTTGAATGAGAGGCAACGCCGAAAGATGAAATTGCTCGTGGATGTAGGAGCGTTGCTTGTGCAAGGAAAGATCTCGAAGTTGTGTGAACTAAAGGAGGTTGAGGCCATGGACTGCTTAAAAGGAATTGAAGGCGAGACATGTGGAACGAAGAGATCACCCAAGTGTTGTTATAGCGATGTTCGTATCGCTAAGGAAGGGTGAATTGTTTAGCGGATGTTTACAGTTAATATTTTAGCCTTGCATAATCGGTGATGGAGAGACAGATCTTCCCTCAAGAAATAAGAGATTCAACTTCTAAATTGGAAGTTCGCTAATGGAGTAGCATGACGGCTACTGGGAACACCTAGCCTGAAGACCAGGAGGAAATTGAGGTGTGCCATGATTAAACACTGATGTTGGTGGAATTATAGGAATGGATGGAACCCTTGAGGCCCATGGACGGAAGAACGAGTCCAGCATTGAAGAAAACTTAAAAAGATGACCTCATTGAAATTCAAAGGGAGAATTATGGTGTTTCTTGAGGATGGCACAAAGATTTGCCAAGATGCATATATATATATATATATATATATCGGTGATAAGGTTGAAAGTTGAAACTTGCCTATCTTGTAGTCGAGCACTAGACGTGTCGATGGGAGGGAAGGATATGACGATGAAAGTTGAAGGACCACTTTGATCCAAGGAAATTTTCGGATGGAGTCAAGAATAAATTGTTAGAAAATAACCATGTAAATGGTTAAGGGGTTAAGGGGGCCATAACTCGATTTGATTAATGGAGGGCAAATCGATAAAGCCCTTGAATCTCTGTTAGCGTGAAAGGAAGCTTGAAAGGAGTAATATGCCGAAGAGTATGGACATTAAGAGTGCATTCTAGTGAGGGCTTGGTAATAATGGTTATAGACAAATGAAAGAGATAAGGTGAACGCTCGAGGATGAGCTGGCAAATGATATGAATACCGAAAGAGAATGGACAGAAGCAAATCAGATTGAGGCTAAAAGAGACAAGTCCCAGAGAAGGATGGCTTTGGGTCGGAAGGGACGAGCAAGATCGTCAAGCCATGGAAATGATTATCGGGAAAAGTGAGGAAGCGACGAGGCGCCAATACCCCAAAGGATTGGATGGGTAGAAGGTTGCGAATTTTGAGGACGAAATTTCTTTAAGGGGGAAGAGTTGTGACATTCTGATTTCAAGTCAATTTCAGACTCATTAATGAGAAGTGCATATCTAGAGATGTATTTCAGTCATATTCCGCTCGAATCTGATCAATTCGAGTAGACTGACCAAAAGGGAAAGGCTAACGCGAGACGAGATACATGGACCTAGGGAACTCGAATAGGAAACGACGCTTTGGCCATAAGGATTGTCGAGGGAACTAGACCCTCACAATTACATGACAATCAAAGCCACCACGAATTGACGAGCCCTAAATGTGATATAAATCACGGGATCGATACGCGTAATGTCTGTAAAAGCCGTCCGTCGGTTCGGGATAGGCTGGAACCATGTCTGGCAGAGAAAATTATCAAAAATAAGTCTTGAAAATTGAAAATGGAGAATCAAGAATTCCAACATTACAATTGGATTGACTGTTGCCTTATCGAAGAATTCTGGGACAAGAAAAACGACGTTCTGAACGTCAGGGGTAAAATGACCGTTTTGCCCCTCAAGCTTAGAACTTTGCCCTTGCATTTGGAGAAGGGCATTTTGATCTTTTAATCCTCCCCTAGCTACCAAAAAAGAAGGATGATTGATGGCCATTGGATCACATTGGAAAAGCAAGAGGCCAAGTGTCACAAGATCAACCATTGAGTGGTCATGTCCAACTTTATGCCACCTACCATTCCTTCCCTTTGACCCAAGGTTGAATATAAGCTTTTTCTCTCTCTCCTTACCTCATTTTGGCCGGCCATACCCCCTAGAATCACCGAAAATCCCTCTTCTTCCTCCCTTCCTCACTTTGCGCCGATGATAGATTCTGGAGGTCTCATTCGGCGCCGTTGACGGCCACCTCCGGCCACCATCCGGCTACCGACCGGCCATACCAACCTATATCTATGTCTTGCTGACCTCCTCGAAGTGGAAGCACGGCATTTGGACCACCGAGGAGCTTCGGCCAAGAGTTTTTTCGGAAGTCGACGGAAATTAACCCAACCTGAGGTAGGTCCAGTTTCTGATCCTTTTGAAGGCCGAAATCTTGGAGTTTTGGAGTCAAATTTTGTGGAGATCTAGTAGACATGTGTAGGAATCTGTGATACAAATTGGGGCTCAATTTGATGAAGTTTTGACCATGACCCAGTCTTGTAAACCTTGAACAGAAACTGCTGGATTCTGACTTGGGAAGAACTGGCGACGTCCGACGAGTTTCTGGCGACCAATCGCCTTCAAATCTTCAGTAAGACCCCTAAACCCTTAGATAAACATGTTAAGAGGTAGGATAGTATTTAAATGATGAATTTAGAAGTAGATTGAAGATCGATTGTGTTCGGTTTGCACGAAATCAAGGAGGGCCGATTCGGTTCCGAGAAAAATCGAATCTGTTGAGGGCTGAGGATGGCGATTTTGAGTTGTAAATTGATGTTTAAGGCATGTTAAGATGATGAGGATTATGTCATGGAGGGTTGTGATTTATGGGTGGTTGATTTGGACGTGGAAATTGACGGGTTGGTTGGATTTTATTAGGTTGCGCGATGAGTTCGGTCTTGGATCATTGGGGGCCGAAACTTTGAGAACCCAAGAGGAGGAAATTATGGTATCAAACGCAAAGTAAGAGAATTCCTAACCTTGTGCTAGGAAGATTGGACTCGATTGGGTAAGTCAAGGTTTAATTTGATCGATTTAGGGGAATATTCCAAAGGGGTAGCTTTTAAAATGCCCTAAGTGGTTATAGAAAGTCATCTGTGATATTGATTATGTTTAAATCATATGCCATGTCGAATATCATTGATTGTCTTGCATGCCATGAGTCTTAAATTGTGCCTGAATTGCACATGACGTCATGTATGAAAATAATTTGAAAATCATGGCATGAGCATGACATGGCGAGACCCTGAGGCATGTGAGACGTAGGACAGGAGATGGATACCCTGATACGACGAGATCGCGAGGTGGAATTGATATTATGTGGCGCCCTGATGCGATGAAATCGCGGAGTCGAGATGGTCACGGTCCTGATGCTAATTACTCGCGGGACGGAGAGGCCCTGAGGCTATAAGACACGGGGCAGGAGATGTATATCCTGATCCGACGAGATCGAGGGGTGGAGTTGATGTTGTGTGGCGCCCTGATGAGACGAGATCGCGGGGTTGATATAGCTACGGCCCTGATGCGAACTATTCACGGGACGGAGTTATGAGATGGTGATATTGTCTTGGAGATTCATCAAAACTTGATGCGTTTACATGGGTTGCCGATGACGGTCTGATGCGTTTACGCGGACCGAGCCTGATGCGATTTAATCGCAGGCTAGAGATTGAAGCAGGCGGAGATTAGTGGTTGTCGTGAAGTGGCGGGATGAGGTGTGCATAATCATTTGAGGGTGACATGGTATCATAGTCTCATACCCATCATCTGTGTATCACTACCTTTATTTGTATACACCTGTCTGATTATGAGCTTGAATTTCGGGATAGATGACTGCCTGAGTAGACGGTCGGCCTAACCTAGGGTTAGGACTCACCTTATTGAGATTTTATATCTCACCCCTGTTGGGTCTTAATTTTTTTTAGGTTCCAAGCGAAGGAAGTGCGAACTTGCCAAGGATTGGCATTTGAAGGGATAGCTGATCGACTGTATTTAAGAGAGTTACCAGTTATGGATTTACAGTTTGAGATATTAAGGATGTTCCTTCTGATTGGTGGATTTGGAATTGAACTATCATGAATTGGTTAATGAGATTTTGATGTATTTGTCCTAAGTCATCGGTTGTTGATGTGTAATGGGATTGGAGTTGGCATCGCTTCAGCATACGTGATCCTTTCAGTGCTTAGAACATCGACCGTTGGATCCTGAAGCTTTCAGAAAAGTATGGTTTGGTGGGATGCTCACGTGCTCGTCGAGTTCGGAGCGTGACATTTGCTCTCTCTCATTTCCGCTCCATTTTCCCTTGGCAACCAGCAGATCTTGAGGCCCCGAACAGCTCCCATGGTGGACGGCGACTTGAAGTAGACCCATGATGGTCTAGCGGTCAATCGGAAGTGGAAGCACTTTCACTGACAGCTCTCTTCGGGTAAAAAGGCAAGAGATTCCTTCAATCTTACCGTAGGATATATGTTTATCAAGTACTTGCCATGATAGGGAGTTCAAACCAAGAAATTAGGATAGAAAATAATTTCTATGGAGTGAGATGTTTCTACTGCAATTCGATTATGATTTAGGCACGAAAATGGGGTTGTGATCGAGCTACATTCTGTGATCTTGAGTTAAATGTTGGTGAGCTAGGCTAGGATATCAATGGTAGTCAAATGACTAGCTGAATCGAGACAACGTGGATCGATTTGTGGGATTAGAACTGAGATGGTGCACGATTTTCGGTGCATAAACAGTTTTGATGTGGTTTCGATTTTGATGCTAATTTGATATAGAAATCGAGCTATATTACCCCATTTTGCTGTGGAAATTGTAGAGTTGTGTTGATGTTAAGTAGGGATGTGAATGGCTAGCTAAATTGGGGAAAACTGGAATTGTTTTAAGGTCAGAGATTGGTTCGGTACAATCAGAAACTAATATGATGTTTGTGAACTGTTTTGATACTAAAACCGAATCACATGATGCTTATTTGGCTTAGAAGTTGCAGAATGATATTAGTCATATACAGATGGTTGAACAGTTAGTGAAACGAAAAGAATTCATGTCCATTTTAAAGAGGAAAACTGATTCTGTTCGGCTATAATGTAGACCAGATTTTCGGTCTTGAATTAGTTTTGGAAATGGTCTATTAGATTATGAGAAAACGAAATGGAGAAGTTAAGGAATATCTCTTGTGGATCTTAAGACTAAGTTGTGATGAATTGCCATGATGAAATTGGGAATTTATGGATCAAGAACATGGTTGACCTGAGAGCTTCAATTGGATATTCTCTTGGTCTTGATGATTCAATTCTCATGTGCTTTGCTTGATTAAATTCAATGTTGTCATTTTCCATGTACTTGTCATTATGGGCATTGACATTGGTATGTTGGCTTTGCAATTGAGATATAGCCTATGAGAATTGAGATTGTGAATCATGAGAATTCATAGCCAAGCATACATTGTACATGGAACGATATCGATGAGATATGTGGAGTTATTTCTCTTCAGTACACTGAATCGAGTTAACGCCCCTAGGCTGTGTGCGAGGATTTGTACATACTTGTGGATCCTGAGCTGTATGCAGGGGAGAGTCGTACCATGCGTTGTGGATGCCCTGGAGTAGGGGTCACAGGTCAATTGACTTGGCGACGGTGAGATGAATGAAAAGCATGTCATTACATATTGCATTGGCATCCTTATTGTTTTAAATTTTTACTATCTAATGAACTGAAGTGACGTCGTTATATACCTTGATATGTTGACTACGTATTTGTCTTTATAGTTTGGTTTAGGGAGTCTTAGGACCCCTATGGTGGGGTTGAATGATTTTCTTGTTAGCCGTCGTGCTAACCCATGTTGTGAGAACATTTTTCAAATTGGGAGATATGACAGCTAGGCTTTGGTCGGAGCTGGAGGCTAGGAGGGACCTAGGATGCCACAACGACATTTCCACGAGCTTCCAAATGACTCGGTTCCAACTGGTGAACAACGGGACAGATTATGTCCAATTTTCGTCCGATCAAAACCACACAAAATCAGTCCTTAAATCCCATAATAATTCATCTTCCAACTGACAACCATAATTATATATGTCTTAACAAGGCTTGAGAGGTGGTCTTACCAAGATTAAAAGAGCCGGGACGGAAGAGCTGAGAATCTGACTTATGGATACACTTCAACAAAGTATGGAATAAAAATGAAGGTAAGTTTGATATAAGCTGTAAATATTGTCCGCAAACATACAAACTTGGCAAAAGAGATGGTTGCGGAACATTTCGTCGGCATCTGATGAAAAAACATCCAACCCAAGCGGAGATCGATACTAGACAACAACAAACTTCCGGGTTCACCAATCCTAACCCTCATCCTTTATTCTGTTTCACTAATGCACTTTATAAACAAACATTAGCTAAATATGTTGCCCTTGAGCATGTTTCGTTCAATACTAGTGAAAATTTTAATTTTATAAGCAAACTTCTTGCTCCGCAAGCACTATCTATTCAGAAAACTACTCTTAGACGTGAACTTAAATAAACTTATAAAAAATGAAAAAATGAATTGATAAGTTTTTTTGAAGAATTCAATGGACGTGTACATATAGGTAGTGATATTTGGAGCGATGCTTGAAATATTAATTCTTATAGGGATGTCACATGCCATTGGATAGGTGATGATTGAGTTATTCAAAAAAGACTTCTTGCGTTTCGAGTTTTTCTTGAAAGGCATGCGACCATAATATTTATAGACTAATTAGGAAGGTTTTAGAAGAATATGACTTGATGAATAAAGTTTTTTCAATTGATTTTGATAATGCCGCCGCAAATACTGCTTCTCTTCCTGAGTTAGAAAAAATTTGTAAACTCTCTTTTGGTGAACAATTTTTTCACATTAGATGTATTCGCCATGTTTTGAATTTATGTGTACAAGATGATTTACGATCTCTTGTGACTTATCTCCATCCAATCAATAGTGCAATTAGATTTTTATGGAGCCGTCCTCATCTTATGAAAGAGTGGGGAAAATTTTGTAAACAAAATGGGAGAATGGAAAAAAGGCTTCTAAAAGATATTCCGACTCGTTGGAATTCTACCTACGAGATGCTTCTACAAACTTTTGATTACAAATATTTATTATGTTCATTTATTTCGAATATTGTTCCCGATAGTGCTTTACCGCCGCAATATTGGGACGTTTGCAACAAAAAATTTAGATTTTTTGAAAGTTTTTAATGATGCTACTAATACTTTATCTGGTATTTAGTATCCCACTACGCATTTATTTTTAATAGAGTGTGTTAATAGTGCTAGTGTTTTTAATGAATATGAAAAAGATACTGAATTTGCTTTGAGTATTTTAGTAATGCGAGAAAAATGGTTGCATTATTATTTGAACATTCCTCTTGTCTATTTAGTTGGTATTGTTTTCAATCCACGTACTGAATTAGATGGTTTATTAGATTATCTGAATGCTTATTATTACGATTGTTTACATTTGAATGAAGTAATAAATATTTCAATTATACAAGCAGAGGTTAAACAAGCTATAATAGCATTATATAATGAATTTTCTAGTAGATACGATTTAAGTGACAGTGGATGTGGATCTAACCAATATAGTGTCTCACAAAACGATGCGGGTATTTCACTTAGTAGATGGTATAAAATGTTCATGAGTAGGCAAAAAAATATAAAGGGATATCAACAAGTAGTATTTCTAAATTAGAAAACTATTTAACAATTCCTTTTGAGTTTAATGATTCTAAACACATCGTAGATTTCAAGATTCTTGAGTGGTGGAAGAACCATTCAACTCAATTTCCAGTTATCTCCCTCATTGCGAAATAAATATTAGCAATCCCTTCATCAACAATGGCAGTTGAACAAGCATTTAGCGCTGGAGGATTAATTTTGGACCTCCGCCGTTCAAGATTAAGTCCTGAAAGTGTGAAAATTCAAGCTTGTGTCGATGATTGGACAAAGACCAAATTTCGACAATAAGAGCTGGATCGAGAACACGAATTCTTTAGTGATGACTGTGAAGATACTACCGCCACCACAACAATGGGTAGCGACGATTGACGATGATATAAGTTGGGCTTGCCGAAGGTAATAGAACTATATGGGTTTTGATTCTTCTATCCCCAAGAAGATATGTATGCGTTTAATGATAATTCATTAAGTTCAAACTCATTCCTCCTCTCTCTCTTTTCCCAAATTTTATTGCAATGTACAATTTGATTAATGATTATAATTTATAATTTATAATTTATAATTTATTTATTTTATTATTTTAAAAATAAAAAAAATAAAAAATCAAAACTGGAACCGACTCGGGACCGCCTGTTCCTGAACCGGAACTAGCGGTTCCATAGAACCGGCCACATCTAGCTACATCTAGCACCAAGGTGGAGACCACAACGTATAAGGGTGATGCCGGGAGCTCCGGGAATGTCATAGTCTTGGGTCTCGATAGAGAGAGAGAGATAGGGAGGCCGTAATGGGCTCCGGGAGGAATCGAAATCGATGTCGATATTGCTTCAGTCTAAACCACCAACATTACAAGTGTTAGCACAAATTGCGAATAAATCTCCTACTCTAGCACTCTCTCGGATCATTATACCACACGTTCTATTCTCAAGCAAATTCTTATTAGGAATTTCACCATTGTTGTTCGATAACAATTTCTTACTCGCATCAAGCCCTATGGCCAACTTCTACACCCATGGATATCCCTCACTTCGAGGCTTCGTGATCGTTCATCACGGTCTTCTTGGCGTCACAACCAAGGCGTCTTGACTCCCGTAGGGATTACGTGTTGACTATCTTTTTCTTTCTTCTTCCGTGACCATTACCCCTCCACTGAATGTATGTATATGGGTGATGTGCAATGCCTTTCTTATTATCATGTCCATGCTACTCGTGAGATAGTTTCGAACTTTTTCTTTTCTACAAAGGGAATCAGCTCAAGCATAACAACGAATTACAGATGTTATTCTTTGAGTTTCTAAATTTATCCCCAGAACAACAACCAGTAAGCTTCTTAAACCACTACACAATTGTCCTTCTATTCTTTAATCCCACTCGTCAATTACCGCCTACACAACTACATATTTTGCCCATTCCTCTATTCTCCTAGCATCCTTTAACCTACACAATTAGCATAAACAACCCAACCTTGCTAGACCCGTAACCTCTAAATTGATAGAATTCATCTTCCCCGAAACCTATCCCAGAATCAAGCTGCCAAGTTATTCCCTTCCCCACATAACCAATCGACTTTCCCATCCTTTCTCTAATTATTCCAGTTCTATAGCAGTACCATGAGGCAAGAAAGAGCGAAAAAAGGAGACTTACTCGCCTGGAAAAGAGTTGGGGTGATTCGGCTCCTAAAGCTTAAGCAAGAACTATAATGGCGCAAAGCAAGTTTCAGTGTTTTGTGGCATTTTGAATTTTCTGCCATTTCGAGACTATTGAATGAAGAGAATCTATTGATGTATTTCAATTTTATCTCACTCGGATCTGATCAATCCTAAGTTAACTGACCAAAAGGGAAAGGCTAACGCTTGACAAGGTACGTGGCCCTAGGAAACTCGAATAAGAAATGACCTTTTGACCATAGGGATTGCTGAGAGAATATTTAGAGCCAATAAAGACCGATCTAAGAACGATTATGGAATCTATTGCTAGCATTATACGATTGGACCGTGGATGATATCGCTTAACCAATGTATGATTTGCAAATTTTTCTTAAATCAAACTATGATGATCGAGACTGTCAAAGCTAGTAATAGACTCTCGCCATTACATGATAACCAAAGTCGACATAACTTGAGTCGTCCTAAGTGTGATGAGAATCACAGAGTCAATATGTGTAACGACTACAAAAGTCACCCGTTAGCTCAAGATGAACTGAAATTACGATTGACGAAAAATCGACCATGAAATACGAACTTGAAATTGGAAAATAGACGATGAAGAATTTCAATATTTGAAATTAGTTAAAGTCGCCTAATCGAAGGTAATTTATATAGAAAAAGTAAAATTTCGGACGAAAAGTGTGAAATTACCATTTTGCCTCTAGAAGACTAACCTCGATTTAGGAAAGGATTAAGGGCATTTTAGTCAATTAGTAACCCAGGGCTACCAAAAATTGAAGGGTAAAGTGGTCTTATGAAGCCAAGATATTATGAACAATTGGACAAGTGTCATTAGTAGAAACCTTGCATTAATGAGATTACTATTTTACCTATTTGACCCAAGGTGGATTAAGACTAATTTTTTTCTCTCTCTCTCTCTCCTCTCATTATGGATGGCAGAACCCCTCTCTTCTTTCCCTCTTTTATTTTTTATCCTTTATTTTCTTCTTGGCCGAGAGACCACCACCTAACCAGCTTCCATCGCCGCCTTCACTCGCCTCGACCACCACCTCCGACGACCTCTAGCCCAAATGCCGACCACCAGTCCCTTTCTCAGTCTCTCATCTACAAATCTCCAGCGGTCGTTCAGCCATTAGTCGCTGGAAGCTCGCCATCCAGCCTTGGGAGCGCGCAAAGGTCAAAATCGGACTTGGTTTGGGATAGGGTCTTCTTCCGCCCATCTCAAGAGATCGGTTGACCACAAATTTTTTGTGAGGACTCCCTAACTTCTAAATAAGGGTTGTAGCAAGCTGAGGTTAAGTGTTTGTTGAAGAAAGAAAGGATTTTGATGGTCAAATATTGATGTTTTGCAAGATAGTTTTTGTCTCCCTGCTAGCCGTATGGAATCGAGGCACATTGAGGCTCATTGAAGTGTTGTTTTGCTCCAATATATTTGATAAGACCTCTAATGTCATAGATGGATATGTTGGCAAGGAGATTAAGTGGCAAATTGAAGTGTAGAAGTGAATTAAGCATTTTTGGTGTAATTTGTTTAGGACCAGTTCTGCCATGCACCATACCAAGGGAAACCGAACCCTTGGAGGTTTGTGACGGTGTCGCCTTGCATCGAAGCTTGTGGTAAGTCACCTAGGGAGGTTAATTAATGTATTGGCAAGGTAGTTACTTGATGAAATTGAGTTTGGAAGAGATTTGATGGCTAAATTGTGTGAATTTCTCTAGAGTTGTTGTGGTCTTATTTTGGCCAAGCATCATCCGGACCTTGTGGCTATCTTTGGCATAAAATTGCTAGCTTGATTGAAGAGTAAGCGATCCCTAAACCTATATTAGGATGTTAGGGTACTAATGGGCTCGTGGCTCAAAAGTTGAGTTTTGTGGGTTAAATTGCGCATGAATTGTTGGATGTCGAATGAATTGGTGTAGGCTGAGCCTTGCTTGTTGCCTTGGGGGGTGAAATTGTGAAACTCTTGATCTGAATTGTTGTGTGGATGTTCGATGGATATGTGTGTGTCCTTGAGTGGTCGTGGGATATGTGACCCTTTGATTTGTGAGCGTGCGAAATTATGCTCGATTGACAAGGGAACGACGTGCTTGTTTGCCTTGATGCACACTTGCTATGTCTTGTGATTGCTTGACCCTGGTTGTTTCTTGTTGATAAAAGATTGCTTGTTTGCTTGGTTATATTGTACTCGATCATGAAGTATTTAAAAGATGAGCTTAGGCTTGGAACCATTGTTCAAATGGGAAGCATTATGTATGACTATCTTGATTGATCGAGTTATGAAACCATGATTTGTCGTACCTTGATACGTCAGAACGTAGGGTCGATTTCTATCTTGAGGCATCAGAATGCGGGATGGACTTGAGAAATGTCGACACAGACATTAAATTACTTTGTACCTGATGCATCAGTACGCGGGTTGCCAATCGTACTTAGCCTCATGTGCATTGATGCGGGCCTAGCCATTGGGATTAAAAGTATGATGAGATTGGAATTAATTCATGGTTTGTGAAATTAATATGGTGCGAGTATGTGAAGCTTGGTCTCATAACTATGCATGCCTTTAAATGGTGACTGATTTGTGTAAATTTTATTGCCTTGATACGTTGCATTGGGTGTCTGGTGTTATTTCTATGGTGAGTTATCGCATGCCTGATTTTAATGGATGTTTGGAGGTATTAGCGGCCTAGCCTAGATTTATGGCTAGCTTGCTGAAATGCAAATCTCACCCCGTTGTGGGAATCATTTTTTTCAGACCCCAAACCTTAGTTATGCTTCTCATCCGTTTTGGTACCCCGATGGACATGGACATGTCCGTCGAGGAGTTCCCCGTGGATGAGGATTAGGTATACATAAGAAAAGGGATTATAGTCTGGATGGATGAAGGAGAACCTTATTGGCAGCCTCACTGTTATGAGTCATGGTATTTTCGCTCTGGGAATACTACTATTGGACCATTGAAGTCATTAGAGATACCTAGGGACGCGATTCCACCATGGTGTTACTCTGCTCCTGTTGAGGTAGAAAGGGATAATTCAGTAGTGAAGTCTAGTAATGTCCCCGAGAAGACCCCCACTGCCAAGGATGATGATACTATGGAGGTCGAGTCCTAGAGTTTCTCTGAATGTGATCCTGAGGAAGACGAAGACGATATCGATGATAGTGTCGTTGATTAAAGTCTTGAGAGATGATAGTTCTTGTGACATTTTGATTCCTATCATTTCAAGACTCATTAATGAGAAAGTATCTAGCGATGTATTTCAGTCATATTTCGCTCGGATCTGATCAATCTTGAGTTGATTGACCAAAAGGGAAAGGTTAATGCAAAACAAGGTACGTGGACCTAGGAAATTTGAATAGGAAATGGTACTTTGACCATAAGGATTGTCGAGGGGACATTTAGAGCCATAAAATATCGATCTAAGGATGATTAAGGGATGCATTGCTAGCGTTATATGATTGAAGCGCGGGTAATGCTGCTTAACCAATATATAATTTGTAAAATTTTCCTAAATCGAACAGTGACGATCGAGACTATCGGAACTAGTGATAGACCCTCACAATTACATGACAACCAAAGTCGCCATGAATTGACGAGCCCTGATTGTGATATGAATCATAGGGTCGATACGCGTAACGTCTGCAAAAGCTGGCCGTCAGTTCGGGATAGATTGGAATCGCACTGGATAAAGAAATGATTCAGAAACAAGTCTTGAAATTTGAAAATAGAGAATCAAGAATTCCAACATTACAATTGGATTGGTCATCGCCTTATCGAAGAAAATGGAAATTAGAAAAACGACGCTCTAGACATCGAGGGTAAAATTATCATCTTGTCCCTCAAGCCCTAACCTTTCCTATATGATTGGATAAGGGCATTTTGGTCTTAAACCACACCCAAGGCTGTTGAAAATTTGAAGAATTGATAGCCATTGGATAAGCATTGATTGACACAATGGACAAGTGTCAAAAGATCAGACCTTAATGTTGATTGAGTCACTTTTAACCTATCATTCAACAAGTTGACTCTTGAAATTGGTATAAACCTCACTTTCTCTCTCTCACTTGGCCGAATACCCCCTAAGCCTGCCGATCATCTTCTTTCTCTTCTCTTCTTCTTCTCCGAGAGAGAGCTCCAGGCCAATCGGTTCTGACCGCCAGCTTCGCCGCCGTCGACCGCCATCTCCGACCACCGCCTAGACCCAAAAACTGACCACCTGCTACTTCCTCATCCTCTTGCCGACGTTCTCCAAGTGGAAGTGAGTCATTTGACCTCCTGAGGAACTCCAGCCAGCCAATCTCTCGAAAGTCGACGGAAATCGTCGCAACCAAAGGTAAGCCATGGTTTAGGCCTCATAGGACCCCGAAATCTTAGAGTTTTGTAACTAAATTTTGTGGACATCTAGGGGACACATAGATTGAGCTATGGTAAAAATTTTGAGTGAATTTGATGGAGTTTTGACCCCAAATGGGTCTTGTGTTTAAAGGGCCAGAACTGATCAGTACCAGACCTGGAGGAACCGGCGCCGTTCGAGGACTTTTCGGCGTCGCCTTGGCTCCAAATTTTGGTGAGGCTCCCCAACCCTTAGAACTACATGTTAGCAAGTAGATTAGTGAATAAATTAAGGATTTAAGTTGGTTTAAGGGCTGATAAGTTGGGGTATACACAACCGAAAATGCCTTGTTTCGGTTCTGTGCAAACCGATTTTGTGGGAGACTGTTGGTGTTGGAATTGAGCTTCAAATTCATTGTTGAGAAGTGTGAGGATGTTAATTGATTGGCCCATGAGGTGTATGATTAGTGGGGTAAAGTTTTGAGCAAGAAAAATTAATGATTGAAAGAATTTCCTCAAGTTGCAAGGCTGAGTTGTTCTTGAGCCATTTGGACAGAGTTCTTGAGGTGCTTGGGAAGGGATTTTGTTGAGTGACACTTAAGATAATGGGATTCTAAATCTTTGATAGGAGGATTGAACTCGATTGGACGATTTGTGTGCGAATTGATCGATTCTTGGAAGTCATAGCGTGTTTGTCTAATGTATGTCCTAGAAACATATAGAGGACTTGAATGTTTGATATTGCTTGTGCTATGAATTGAGTGTCACATTTAAATGTCAAAATAAATTTTCTCGCATGCCATGAAAGTGTCGTTAGCCTCATGAGTTGTATTCGAATGTGTGCTATGAAATAAATTGAACTTGTGGCATGTCTGAGAAGTAGTGACACCCTGAGGCATATGAGGCGCAGGGTTGTATGGATGAATACCCTGAGGCGCTGAGGCGCGGGGTTTGAATTGAATGGCACCTTAAGGCGTTCGAGACGCGAGGTTGAGAAGGCCATAATCCTAATGCGTTGAAACGCGAGATGGAGTTGAGATGTGTCGACATAGGCCTGGATGAGATTGAAAACCTAATGTGTTTACGCGGGTTTGGTTGAGAAGGCCATAATCCTAATGCGTTGAAACGCGAGACGGAGTTGAGATGTGTCGACATAGGCCTGGATGAGATTGAAAACCTAATGCGTTTACGCAGGTTTGTCAATGAGACAGTTTGATACATTTACGCGGACCGAGCCTGAGGAGTTATAAACGCGGGCATGAAAGTGAGGCAGACTGGAAAGGGATGGAAGGTGTAATCTGACTTGGCATGATGTGCTTGATTCTAATGAGATTGTATGATGTCATGATTGCATGCTTGACATCCGTGTGTTGTCTCGCAATAGTTGAATGCCTCATGTGATTTCATATAAATTGCTTGTGATTGTAATTGCCTGAGTGGACGGTCAGCCTAATCTAGGGTTAGGACCCACCTTACTGAGATGTATATCTCCCGTTGAGGGACCCTATTTTCATATTCAAGACCGTGATCATGAGTCCAATTCGTTTTAGAGATCCGAAAGAGATGTCAGTGTATTTTGATGAGTTCCTAGACGGACAGGGGACCATTTACGTTAGAAAGTGTACGATCGTCTAGGTAGATGAGGGTGGTAGTAGCTGGAAGCCTCACCGGTACGAGGCATGGTTCAGGAAGGTAGGGGACGTTTCCACAAGGCCACTGAAGCCCACCCCATGGGGTGATACCTAGTTGGTGCCATCCCACTAGAGATTCAGTGGAGGTCGAGGGGTCCATCGTTGGCTCGAGGATTGGTCCTGAGAGGACCCCGACCATAGAGGACACCGATGAGGTCATAGTGATCGAGGCCACCGAGGATGGCCAAGTAGAGCCATCAGCTGATGAGACGTTAGAGGACATTATGGAGGTTTGCTCAGAGACCCTCTCGGAGTACGAGCCCACTGAGGAGACTGAGGAGGAGACTGACGACTCCAGTAGCTCGACATAGAAGTTTCTGTTCCTGGTCTGGTAATTTGATGGTGCCCACGATGCTTGTCCCTTTTTTAGAGCAGATATGATCGTCTTTTATGTTAGCTTTGCTGCCCTAGTGACCAGTATGTTTAGTGGTCGTGCCATGTATGGATAGTCGGAAGTTCATGTATTAATGGTACCTTCGTTGCCCAAGTCCCATTTTATATTTGTACGGAGGAGTTCTATATCGTCGCTTCCGCGTGCTTTCTATATGATATCTCTCTCAAACTTTATATAAATCCTGGGACCTCGAGAGATGGTTTGTGCTTGCTGGGAGTCGCATGCTCGTGCCCAGACGCAGGGCGTGATAGTTCTTTTTGGAGACCTTTTGTGTTAGAGGCCTTTGTTTTGGATATGACCTAGATGGTCGTCTTTTGATGTGGTTCTCCTAGTTCCCTTGATCCCCATCATGTATGTTGTCTTTTGCCTTCGTTTCTAGTCATGTAAAGAATGTTGATGTCTTATGTTATGGAAAAGTTTGTTGTTGTCCCGTTTTATCTTATTTATTTGGTATGGAGTTATTACCATTTTCGCATGCACATTTATAGTCATTTGCATATAGAAAGCCGCTCGGATCCTGGGTATTATTGGACTTGATTATGACAATGCGGGATGTGACATGCTCGTAGAGGATCGCAGGGCGTGACATCAGGGCAAGGTTAGCTCGATCCAAATTGATTGAGGATTGGAGTGATAATGAGGGATAAGTTTGGGATAACTAGGTAGCGAGACCTAAAGTGGTTCGCTAGAGTTTGGCGCGAAATGCATGTCATATGAATTGACATATGTGATTGGCATATTAAATTGGCACTATCGTGGTGATTATGTAATGACTATGATTCGTACTTAGCACTGTGCTTTGATTGTGGATATCTTCTTGGTGAGTAGATGATTGCCTTTGATTATACTAAGTTGCCAATGCATCTGGACTTGAGGTACGATTGTGAATCCTTGATTGACGCGCTCTTGAGTATGACTGGGTGATTGGTTGCTATGTTTTTGATTGCTGCCTTGTTGAGTAGCATAGAATCACTACACTTGAGTAAATGACTTAGGTCTCTATTTCCCCGATGGAATTATAGTGATTCAAGTAGTGTAAGAGTGAGCAAAGATGAGCAACCGATTTGGAAGACCAAGAGGAAGAGCTTCTAGGTCGAGGCCACAAGTAGTGGAGGACCCTAGAATGGATAGAGTCTTGAGAGCACTAGAGAGGATTGGCAATCTGATGGATCGGCAGGCTCAGGATAGAGATGTCACTGTCACCCAAGCTGTTGGAGCTACCATTGCTATTGTAAACTTGAACAACGAAAATAACGGGAACAATAGCCAAGGCGTTGATGCTGGTAACTTCCAAGGAGAAGGGAATGCGAATCGACAAATGGGTCAGTTGGTAGAGCAGTTTATAAAGTTAAAGCCAATCCAGTTTGATGGCACAGGAGATCCAGAGTTGGCGCCTAGATGGATTGAAAAGCTAGAGAAAGCTTTTGGAGTTTTAAGGTGCACAGATGAAGAGAAAGTACTCCTGGCGGTTTACAATTGGAAGGCAACGCTAATGATTGATAGAGTGTCACGAAGGATGGAGTATTCCTTAAGGGCACCGCCCTCACTTGGGCCGCTTTCACCGTTGCTTTCAACAACAAATATTTCTCGGAGACCGTGCGAGAAAGGAAGTTGGTAGAATTCTAACAATTACGTCAGAATCAACTAATTGTGAACCAGTATGAGGCTAAGTTCGCCAGATTATTGAGATACACCCTAAGGTCGGTTGAGGATCCACATGAAAAGGCGCGGAGATTTTGAGATAGGTTAAGGCCCGATCTTCGCAATCAGATGGTGGCCATGAATTTTAGGACCTATAGGGAAGTCTATGAACTGAGTCCAATGTTTGAGAGGGACATTAAGAAAAGAGCTGCTGCATCTGGATCACGATTTACTTCGTCTAGGGACAATCGCCAGACTGGCAAGAGGATGATGACAAGCAATAGACATTTTGTCCCTCCAGCAAGAAGGAATATTGGAAAGTCAACGCACCAGTCGAATTGAAACTTTGCCTATGTAGCAAGAGACATGGAAATGAGCCTTGCCCGACTAGAACGGACGCATGTTTCAAATATGGTCAGCTAGGCCACTAGATTAAAAATTGTTTAACCAAGCTCGGGACCCAGACCGTAAGGATCACGATCACAGGCAAGACCACCGGATGTGGCTCCATATAGTGAGTTGAATTGACCGCTAGCCCAAGGATGGGTCTATGCAGTGGCACGTAGAGAGGCGGAGGAAGCACCTGGTGTGGTCACAAGTACAATTTATTTGTGCGATCAAGCTGCCTATGCATTGTTTGATCCTGAAGCTTCTCATTCTTTTGTGTCTGCTTAGTTTGCTAATTTGGTTGGTGTGGAATTGAAACCACTGAATGTGATGTTGCATGTTACCACCCCGCTAAAGGATAATGGGCTGGTCTCGCTAGGTTGTGCGAACTGTAAGATAGTTATTAGTGGCAGTAAAGAAAGGATAGATTTAGCTGTGTTGTCTGTTTGACTTTGATGTGATTATTGGGATGGATTAGCAGGGTAAACAAAAGGCCGTAGTCGATTATGGTAACAGAGTAATCCGTTTTTACCCGGATGGTCGCCCTAGCTTTGAATTTGTGGGAAGTCGAGAAGGAACTTCTATTTCTTTAGCTCCGTCACTTGAGGTGACGAAGTTGTTAGTGGAAGGATACCAAGCTTATTTGTGGTGGTAGTGGATACGATCATCGGGGAACCTAAGTTTTGAGGACATTGTCGTGGTACGTGACTTTCCTAATGTCTTTCCCCATGAACTGCCAAGATTACCCCCAACGAAGGAAATTGAATTTGTGATTGAACTAGCCCCTAGAACGGAACCAATCTCGAAGGCATCTTATAGAATATCCTTGTCAGAATTGAAGGAATTAAAGGTTTAAATGCAAGAGTTGTTAGATAAGGGATTCATTTGACCGAGCGCATCACCGTGGGGAGTTCCGGTGCTGTTTGTAAGAAAGAAGGATGGATCGTTGAAGTTATGCATTGACCATAGGTGTGACATTTCAAATTCCGACCCTCTCGAGGCCATTGAATGGAAGGATATCGATCGGTGTATTTCAGTTATAACTCGCTCAGAAATTAATGGCTCCAAATTTTCTGTGAGGTCTTCTTAACTCATGGTACTTGAGGTAGATGAGCTAGGATTGTAGGTTTGACTGAGTTTAAAGGGGTTGCCATGGCTGATTTGTGGTGGTTTTCCGAGACAGATTCTGACTGTTGGTGGGCCAAGTGGAGCCGAGGCCGTGCGCGGCCCTTCCAGGTATAGACTAGCTCCAAATTCTCGGTAAGCCTCTTATATACATAATATCACATGTTAGCAAGTTGATTTCGTGATAAATCGAAGTTTAGAGATGAGTTATGGACCGATTAAGAAAGTAGAGGGTAGAACCGACTCTGTCTTATTTCGGTTTGAGTAAACCGAGCGCCTTGAGGGCTGTGGGAGGTATCGTCATGTTACTAATTCATCGTTAGGGCATGATAAAAGGTTAATTGAAGTGTTATTGAGGTATTGGTATGGCGAAATTGAGGGATGACTGAATTATGACATGAATTTGATGGAATTTCTCTAGGATCATCCCTTAGCCGTGAGTTTGCTAAGCTAGAATGATCGTTTGATTGGAAATTTGCTAGCTTGATCAAAAGGTAAGTGTTTCCTAAACCCTTACCCGAATACTCGGATACTACTGGATAGATTGGCTAAGTGAATTGTTGGTTTGGCGAAGCATATGGCTTAAATTGCTTGATGGAATTGTATGATGATTAGATTATGATTTATAATTTAGATTTAAAATGGCTAGAGAGCCCTAGTGATAAGGAAATGGCGATGGTGCCCTATATGAAAGAAGTGGCTCTAGTGCCTTGTGAAAATAAAAAGCTATTGGGTCCTTGAGGTATACATTGCGGTCAGAGAGCCTTGTGACGTAAATGGCTATTGGGCTTGGTGATATAGTTCGACTATGATGCCCTGTTATTGAATTTGTTATAGTGTTTATGCTTTATAGATGGCTATAATGCCTATGATATATAAACGGCTATGGGGCCAATGCTATATGAATGGGTTGTAGTGCCCACGCGATCAATTGGCCTATGGCCCCGAAGATCCCATTGGCTTGGAGCCCTGATGATATTGATTGGCATGTGGCCCCGGTAATATCAATTAGCAGAGTACTCCACAGATAACGATTGGCCTGTGGCCCCAGTGGTATCGATTGACTGTGAGCCCTAGTAGTACTAATTGGCTATGAGTCCTAAAGGTACCGATTGGCCTATGGCCCCGGTGATACCAATTGGCTATGAGCCCTGATGATATCGATTGGCCTATGGCCCCAGTGATATCAATTGGCCAATATGCCAAAGAAGTACATCACGGTTGAGAGCACAGGCGATGATTGATGGTGAAAATAATGGGCAATTATCTATATGCCTTGTGTTTAGAGCTTGAACCCGTGAGGTTAAGCATGATTGATTGTGACTCTTGTTCATACCTGGCTTACTGAAATGCCTGAGTTATTAGGGACTTGTGCAATTGCATTGGTGAATGCTTGCATTTGGTATCATTTGTGTGGGATCTGGAGGGACTGGTGGTCAAGTTTATGTTAAGGTTTCACTTACTGAGATTTATATCTCACCCCGTTGTGGGATTACCATTTTTCGAGTCTAAGGCGAAAGAAACCCGAACTTGCCATAGGATGGCATTTAAGGAAGCCGTTGGAGTTAGATTTATAACTGGCCTTGTTATTTATGAGAAGAGTATACAATTTTGTCTTGAGTCATCTCATTATGGAATTGTATGGAGCACTTTTATGGCTTACGTGATCTTGTTTCTTTTTCAAGTTATTTTATGATTGGCCGAGGGATCCTGGGAGATTATTGAAGATCAAATGCCTGGTGGGATGTACGCGAGTTCGACGGGTTCGGGGTGTGACATCCCCGTTTAAGTGGTATCAGAGCAAGGTTAGCTCGATGCATTATGATTGCAATTTGTAGTGATAAGGAGCGATGACTTGAGGATAATTAGGTAGTGAGACCTTTAGGATTAAGCATGGATTTTGAGGTAGTAATTGTACTCGAGGTTAGTAGAGAATTGCTTATGAATAAGGGGTCGATTAGATTATACGATTGTGATTGTGGTTTGTCAATAACCCAACTTTAGGAGATGATTGGTATTAGTGGATTCAGGCTTGAATTGCACGATATCTTGATGACTTTTAGCTATCAATTGCTATTGCCAACCTTGGATGATATGAGGTGAGGTGTATACAGGGAAGCGGGCAAGAAATATGTGGATTAAAGGCCAGTTGCAATCGGATGCATAAGGATTTGATTTGACTAGCGACTAAAGTTGAGGCATATGGTTGAATATAAGCAATTGATCCATGAGATGTGATGGTCCTTGTGGAGCTAGAGGTCTTCTATGGATAAGGCTTGATGTGGAAGTGAATGAGGTGTGATAGGTAGTGAGAACGAACATGTTGTGCATGTGTTGTGGTTAGGAAAGGAAAGTTGATGAGGGTGCATGCATGGGCTTATTATTATTGGACTTAATAAAATATCGCTTAGTAAGGGACAAGTTGATGAGATACTTATAAACCGTAATGAAGCATGGTATGGAACTTATGGAATGGGGCTTTCTCCTTAGATGTATGACTTAGAACAACCTGCAATGACCAAATCTGATGAGGGCGGGGAGCAATCGCTGGGACAGAGAGGGCCGGACAAGGAATGGCTCCTGGCAGGCTTCTAAGATAGCGGTGAGGTAGGAATCACCCAAGTCATAACTCGAAAGGGAAAGTCTAGGTATCAAGTTAAGTCAAATTGTGGTTAAGAGTTGTATGGCACGGGATGGATTTCTGAGTGATTATTTGAAAGTGGCATGGCATGTGTAATGACGCCTATGATTGGCATGGTTAAAAGCTTCGTGCTTGGCAAAAGATGCCGTTTGAAACAGAAACTTGATGCTTGTGATGGGCCAGTTAGACGTGTTTTATGATTGGCATCATGTGATTATTATGACCAAGGTCTAACTGAGAGATTAGACGGTATGTGGGGTTTATACCTGTTGAACTGATGCCTATTGAGAATGACATAGTTTGTTGTGATTATGATAGAGTGGCAGATGCCTTATGCTTATAGTATGAGTGTTTGACTCATGAAAGTGATGCCTTGAGCGGTTGCTTGGTGTTGACCTAATTGAGTTTTGGCCTAGTTGAGGCTTGCCTAGTAATGGTTGTTAATTGAGAAGTTGCCTCGTTGAGATTGGCTTGTTGTGTGATTGCTGCTTAAGGATGATTTGAAATATTTGAATAATGAGCAACTAGTTGAGAGTTGTTTGGGAGCCACTGGATGGTTGATGGTGGAAAGTAATGAGGTCAGTAGCATGAGACTGCTAGACTTGAGTAGATGACTTAAGTCTTTAATTCCCAGAGGGAATTGTAGTAGTTCAAGTGGCACGTGAACCTGACACGGTTGAATGACCAAAGTATGGTCGTAGAAGAGCATTGGGCTCGAGAGTACATGGCATGGAAGATCCAAGAATTGAGATGGATCATAAGAATTGAGTAAAGATGAGTGCCTAGAGTATGAGTTCTGGAAGAGAATATGGTTTGATTTTGTTAATCGTGAGAGACCCAAGTGTAATGCGGGGTCGTGAGAACAGTAAATGGAAATGAGAAAAGTGGATGGGTAGACAGACTCGAGAAGGATCTGCCATTGTACCCAAGTCGTTAGGACGACTGATGCTAGTGCTGATGAGTAAAAAGATGGAAGTCACGAGAAAGGTGATTCTAAGTT
Source organism: Rhodomyrtus tomentosa (assembly GCA_028455895.1). Taxonomy (NCBI): domain Eukaryota; kingdom Viridiplantae; phylum Streptophyta; class Magnoliopsida; order Myrtales; family Myrtaceae; genus Rhodomyrtus; species Rhodomyrtus tomentosa. The sequence continues at coordinate 35,525,818 of JAPCWY010000003.1, read as the reverse complement.
ACTCCTTTCGAAATTGAATGTGTGGGAAGAACCTCGAGATTTTTGAAAAGCTTGTGAAGCTATGAATAAGGATGAGATTGACTAAGTTTGATGGAGAGATGAGATTTGAAATTGTCTTCCTCTGGATTAGGGTTATTGGTAAAGAAACCTTAGAGGTTTTGGGTACACTGAGGAAAGAAAGTGACCCTGGCAGTTATTAGCCTGAGGCTATTGATGATCGGTGAAAAGTCACCAGGGGAAGAGTTTTCCTTCGAAGGCATGATATCAGCTTGGACTACCTCTGTTGAGTTGTTCGACGGAAAGTATACTCCTAAGATTGCGTGAGAGCAAAGGTTGTTTGGATCCCGATAGTTTTGCAAGAATCAGGGGATGATCGACCAATGCGAGACAGAGTTCTCAAGATCACCTAAGTACATTAGAAGTGGTCAAGGACCCTTGAATAAGATAAGTAAATCCCTGAGTGGATTGAAATTTGAAAGCCTTATGGCTAGTTGTTATTTCTGATTTTGAGGAATGGTAATGAGACTCAGTAAAAGAAGAGAATGGTCGGAAGACTTATGAATAAGAGAACTCCTGCTCATGGATTACGAGCAACGAGATATTCATTATCTAACATGAAACACACCTACGAGAAACGGCTATTACCTTGGTGTAAGGCTCGCAATGAGGGATTGACAATTTGTTTCTTCCGTTGTGGTAAAATTAAGGACAGAGTTATGTTAGTTGTCTGACATTATTGATTAAAATGAGAATGATTGAGATTGAAACGAAACCACTAGAAGTGGCTTACGAGCTATCACCGCTAAAGAATGGAGTGTCATTCTTAACGGGTGATTGGACCATGAAATGGTCGTTGATGAAAAGAAAAGTGAACGGACTTGATAGTCCTGGCTATTCGTAATTCTAGTGAATGATTTAGTAAGCGAAAAGAGCACTTAAAGAGTAATTACAGAGTGATTTGAGGTTGTCGATTTGAGTATTCGATACGTGAATTGGTGGAGACCAAGTAAGAATGAATCGTGTCACTTCAGGTGACTAAGTCACTAGAAGAAAAATGTCAAACGTGGGGACATTTGAATCCTGGAGTAAAGGTATCGCCTTTGGCGCAGATTCCAAGATTGACATCCTATGGAATGAGAAGGACAAGGTGGATTCGAAGTGAGAAAATGCCAATGAAGTGTATAGTTTTCTTCATAGGGTAAGAGGCCCTAGTATGGAAGGAAGAGAAAATCCTAATTATCTTGATATTAAGATGGAACGTAGAAATTGAGAAAAAAGACGCAAAACTTGAATGATTCATAGAAGGGAAGTACGAGAAAATGTCATGTGGACAATGTTGAATTTCAGGATAATGTCGACATTCAGCGGAAAAGACGGAGTTGGGATAAAGTTGCATTGACTGGTTATGGAAACTAACGGGTAAGATAAGAGTGCTTCCTAAAGGAAGAGTGACAAAAATGAACAAAATGTTGCGTGGTCCTAGTGTAGACCTGTGACAAAGAGAGCCAAGATCTGAGTTCTCAAGTAAAATGTATGATAAACAGTTTGAAAGATTTGACACCTAGTAGAAAGGAGTTGACAATATCCAGATTGAGCATCCAAGGAATAATTGGATGGGTTGTCACCGTTTTGAGAGACAATGATCAGACTCGTTTAAGGAGTCATAAGTGTATGAACGCCTTGAGAATTGTCTCATGAACTCTAAGAAAATGTTCGTTGTATGCTAAGTTGAATAGCACGAGCCGTGGGCCTGTTAAGGTGAAATTCCTTGACTAGGTAGTTTTGGGGAGTAGAATCCCTATGAATATTCAAAGTTAGGAGACGGTGATGGATTGACTAAGGCCGACGTGAGTTACAAAAGCTGGAGGCTTCCTAAGTCTGATGGATTATAATGGTTTGTTATAGACGTCGTGGAAAGATTTCCCAAAGAAGCTATTCCATTAATGGAAGGGACTAAGGATGAAGTGTGACGCAAGTGGACGAACAAATATAACAAGGAGTCCTAAGGACTTAAGCCTAGTTGGCGACCGCACCGATGATGGTGACTTCATTGGAAAGTGAAGGATGGCGAGAGTTGCGATGGCGTGACGCGAAAAGAAAATTTGATTGTAAATTAGTGTAATGTGGAAGGCTGTTGCTTGCACATCACGACCATAGGACCTCATGAGTGGGAATACCCAATGCATGATTGGAAATGGAATACGACCGCTCTTGCAAAGGAGTTGAGAAATCACGACTCGCGAGAAGGAATGTTTCGGGTTTATACAAACCGTAAGAATTTGAAGTGTGGGTTTCCCGAGAGGAATTGATGAGAAGCAACGCCGATGGATGAAATTACTTACGGATATAGGAGCGTTGCTCGTGTAAGGAAAGACCTCATAACTGTGTGAACTGCGAGAGTTGGGAATGTTGACTGCTCCAAAGGGATTGATGGAAAAGCTATTAAGGACTTAATCATGAGTTTGCTTGAGAAGTCGAGAAGGAAATAGTTCGATTTGGACAATCGAGGGTAAGCTAATATAATTTGTGCATCTTCGACGATATGAAAGGACGTTTGAATTGGATAATTATGCCAAAAGATAGAGGCACCAAGGAGTATGTTTTCATGATGATTTGGTAATGGTCGTGAGAGGAAAAGAACACGAATTGAAGGCAACGTTTGGAAAAGCCTTCTGACTAGGAATTTCTAAAGCAAGGTTGAAATGCGATGCACGTATTATCCTTGGACCAATAGGCAAATTGAAAGAAAAATTCGAATGCTCGAGAGCGTATCACCGACATATATTCTGAATGTCGAAAGAGAATAGAGAAAAGCAAGTACAAGTTTAGGACTGAGGCAAATAAGTCCAGGAGTGGGATGACTTTTGGTCGGAAACGACAAAAGGGAGTGTTAGGTAATGGGTGGAACCATTTTGGAAAGTGAGGATGCGGTGAGGCGTCAGTGCCCCTATGGAAGTGGATAATTAGGAAATGGTAAATTTCGATGACGAAATTTCTATAAGGGGGAAGAGTTGTGGCATTCTGAATTTCGACTCTCTCGAAACCATTGAATGGAAGGATATCGATCGGTGTATTCCAGTTATAACCCGCTTAGAGTAGGCCACTCTTGAGTTATCAAACCAAAAAAGGAAAGACTAACGCGAAGTCGAGTACATGACCTGGGGAATTTGAATGAGAAATTGCACTTTGACCATAAGAATTGTTGAGAGAATATTTTGGCCAGCAAAGATCGATCTAGGAACAATCATGAAATGCCTTGCTAGCATTATACGTTGGGATGCAAGTGATTCCTCTTAACCAATATGTAATTTTCGAGAATTTCCAAAATCGATTCCGATTATCAAGACCGCAGGAGCTAGCGATAATCCCTCGCAATTACACGACAAGCAAAGTTACCATGGTTTGAGGAAAATTCCAAGGTTGATACGCGTAATGCCTACAAGAGCCGCCCATCAGTTTGAGATAAACTGAAATTACAATCGACGAGAGTTCGACATGAAATTGGACCTCGAGATTTGGAAATTAGACATTTAGGAATTTCAACATTTGAATTGAAATGGACGTCATCTCATCAAGGGCAATTCGAATCGAAAAAATGGAATTCCGGATGGTAAGTGCCAAAGTACCATTTTACCCCTCGAGTCTTACCCTTGCCTTAAGAATGAACGAAGGGCTCTTTGGTCTTTTAATGATTCCCAAACTTGGCCGAAAATATGAGGGGTGTATGAGTCAAATTGGCTTCAAAGTATTAATTGACTAATGTCATGTGTCATTGCGAGAACAAGCCATGTGTCATTGCAAGAAAGAGCTTATCTATTTGGCATTAAATGTGGTCTTATCCAATTACTATTCAACCTTGACCAAATAGGAGATTAATGGAAGACTCTCTTTCTCTTTCTCTTCCATTATTTTTGGCACCCTAAGACTCTCTACTCTCTCTCTTCTTATTATTCTTCTTCTTGGCCAAGAGAAAACCTGCCGCCCAGCACATTTCCCTACTTTGATCAGTCCACTATTTCGACCATAACTTTGTCGTCCGACATCGGATTGAGGTAAAACCACCTCTATTTGAAAATTTATTATCTTGTGGTTCTAGCGACAAATTATAAATTCAATGTGGCCCAGCCGTTTGTCTCATAGGTCTGTTGGAGTTGGCAAATGTCAAGCCCCGCGCCCCGGGCACGAGCACCCGACTCCCTGCAAGCAAACCAAGTATCTCTCGTGGTCCCAAGATTCACAAATAAGACGAGAGAGGTAAAATGTACAAGCACGCGGAAGTGATAAGTAAACAACTCCTCCGTACAAAATATAAGTTAAGTGGGACCTGGATAGCATTAGTATCGTCATACATAACAACCATCTATTCATATAGATAAGGAGCTACTAAAATTCGCTAACAAACTGGGCAACGGGGTTATACACAAAAGAGTCCCTCACAACATCCAGAAGAAACATGGTCGGGTCGTCTCCAAAAGCTCAAGCCAGCGAACTGGAATCCTAAGATGAGCTACTGGAATCCCAAGTGTCCTCGACATCCTCCGTCGGCTCATACTCGGAGAAGGTCTTTGATGGAACCTCAATGGTATCCTCCATGGTCTCCTCGCGAGAAGGCTCCATGATATCCTCCTCGGTCGCCTCTAGGACAATGACCTCATCCTCCTCCACAGTAAAATCCAACGTCGGGGTCCTTTCTAGCCGTTCCTAGATTTAACTACCGATCCCTCTCCCTGATCTTGGTCCCTATCGAGGTGCCACCAATCAGGGATCACTCCCTAAAGCACCTCATGGGGCTTCGGCGGTCCAGTAGACTTGTCCCTAGCTTTCTTAAACCACGCCTCATACCTATGAGGCTCCAGTCTGTACTACTCTCGTCAACCCATACCACTGTACACTTTCTCACGTATATAGTCCCCTGATCGTAAGGGAACTCATCGAAATACGCGGTCATCTCCTTAGGGTCTCCAAAACGAATAGGCCACATGATCAAGGCCTAGAATCTATAAAAGAAGGGTCCCCAAAGAGGGCGAGATACACATCTCAGTAAAAGAGTCCTAACTCTAGGTCAGGCTGACCGTCCACTTAGGCAGTCGCAACCCCAATCATTCAAGCTCACAGGCATATCAAGCAAATGCAAGTACAGACAACAATACATAGGTGGCATATACGCAAATATGGCATCACAACACACTCATATGATATGCACACTCCCTCTGCCACATCACCACATCCACCACTTCCTCCGGCCTCATTCTCATGCCCGCGATTAGATCACGTCGGGCTCGGTTCGCGTAAATGCATTAGACCGTCATTAACAACCCGCGTAAACGCATCAAGTTTCAATGATACTCCAGGCCAATGTTAGCACCTTATACCTCCATCCCGCGTAAACGCATCAGCACCGTAGCCTTTTCACAACCCCGCGATTAGATCGCATTAAGGCGCCGCACCATTCCAACCCCGCACCTCAGTGCCTCAGGGTAACAACCACCTCGCCCCGCGTCTCAAACGCATTAAGGCCTCGCCATGTCATGCTCATGCCATGATTTTCAAATTATTTTTCATACATGACGACACGTGCAATTTAGGCACAATTCAAAGACTCATGGCATGCAAGGCAATCAAGTGACACACACATGGCGGATAATTCAAGCACAAGCATTTACACACCTTAATCCCCTATAATAACTTAGGGTACACCAAGAACATTCATCATGGAATCTCTCACCAATCAACCAATTCACCACTCGACTCACCCAATCGAGTCAAATCTTCCTATCCTAAGTTTAGGATTCCCTTACCTTGAATTTGATAACACAATTTCTCTTCGCAATTGCCCCAAGGGTTCGATCCAATATCCAAAGGATTCAATTCACCGCGCAACCTAGGAAATTCCACTCAATCCGTCAATTTCCATATCTAATTCACCAATCCATGAACCATAACCTCCATAGCATAATCCTCATAATCTTAACATGTTCTAATCATCAATTTAGGGCTCTAAACAAATGGCCATCAGCCTCCAAGGGTTCGGCCTTGCACAGAACCGAACCGGTTCTTCTCGGCTCTGTGCAAACTGAGCTTGTCCAGCCCTAAATCAACTCTCAATCCATCATTTAAGCACTATCCTACCTCTTAACATGTCTATATAAGGGTCTAAGGGTCTCACCGTGAGTTTGAAGTGGAATCGTCGCCGGAAACCCGTCGAGAGTTGCCGGATCCTCTAAGGTCAGTACCGGCAGTTTTCTGTGCAAGGTTTACAAGATCGATTCGAGATCAAAACTTTATCAAATCATTCTCAAATTTTTTAGCATAGATAGATATACATGTCTTCTAGACCTCCATAAAATTTGACCTCAAAATTCCGATATTTCGGCCTCCTAATGGGTCATAAACCGAACCTACCTCAGATTTGGTCAGATTCCGTCGACTTTCGGGAAAATGCTTGGTCGGAGCTCCTCGGTAGTCCAAATGGCTCGCTTCCAGTCCGAGGAGATCTATAAGACGTGGAGCTAGGTTGGTGTGGTTGGTGCACCGGCATATGCTAGCCGGAAGGTGGCGTCTGAACGGCCGAACAGCAGCTCTAGAAATTGATCGGCGGAGCAAAGAAGGAAGAAGAAGAAGATGAAGATTTTCAATGGTTCTTGGGGAATTATGGCCGGCCAAGTGAGGTGAGGAGAGAGAAAAAATGCTATAAATGTAAGGCTCAAGTCAACAGTTGAACGGTAGTTATGGAATAGTGGATTTGACCACTCTTTTGCCCATCCATTGACACTTATCCCACATGTCAATCAAACTTGATCCAATGGCTACCATTCATCCTAGTTTTTGGCAGCTATGGGTGGAAGGGATAAAGTCCAAAATGCCCTTCCTTCATTGCATGGGCAAGGCTTAAGCTTGAGGGGCAAAGTGGTAATTTTACCCCCAACGTTCAAAACATCGTTTTTCTCGTTCCAATAATCTCCGATAGGGCGACGACCAATCCAAATATAACGTTGGAATTCTTGATTCTCCATTTTAAATTTTCAAGACTCGTTTTTTATGATTTTCTCTATCAGACGTGGTTCCAGCTTATCCCGAATCGACGGGCGGCTTTTGCAGACATTACGCGTATCGACCCTGCGATTCATATCACATTTAAGGCTCGCCAATTCGTGGCGACTTTGGTTATCATGTAATTATGAGAGTCTATCACTAGTCCCTAAGGTCTCGATCGTCACTGTCCATTTTAGGAAAATTTTGCAAATCATACGTTGGTTAAGCGGCATCATCCGCTCTCCAATCGTATGACACTCACAAGACATTCCTTAATCGTTCTTAGATCGGCCTTTTTGTGGTTCTAAATATCCCATCGACAATCCTTATGGTCAAAGCGTCATTTCCTATTCGAGTTACCTAGGTCCACGTACCTCGTCTCGCGTTAGCCTTTCCCTTTTGGTCGGCCTACTCGAATTGATCAGATTCGAGAGGAATACGATTGAAATATCTCTCTAGATTTACTTCTCATTAATGAGTCTGAAATTGACTGGGAATCAGAATGCCACAACTCTTCCCCCTTACAAAAATTTTGTCCCCAAAATTTATATTACACTTAATTACTCAAATAAATAGAGGTGTTGTCGCCTCATCGTCTCTTCATTCTCCCACGCGGCACCTTTAGTTCCATGGTGCTCCCATACTACCTTGACCAGTGAGATCTTCTTATTCATGAGGATTTGCTCCTTCCGGTCCTCGATCATTATTGGCCTCTCCACTTAAGACACTTGGTCGCCCACTTCTATGGTCTCATAATCCAGTACATGTGTCAGGTCTAGTTCATACTTTCGCAGCAACGACATATGGAATACATTATGCACCTAGGATAGATTAGGCGGCAAGGCAAGCCTGTAGCCTAAGGTTCCAATCTGTTTCGGTATATCAAATGGGCCTACATACCTTGGGCTTAGCTTCCCCTTCTTTCCGAATCGCGACAGTCCTCTCATCGGCGATACCTTGAGGAAGACGTGATCGCCCACTTGAAATTCCAAGGGCTTGCGCCGTTTATCTGCGTAGGTCTTTTGAGGACTCTGTGCCGTCCTCAGTCTATCCCGAATTATTTTCACTGCTTCCACCGATTACTCCACCAATTCTGGGTCTGTGATACTTCTTTCTCCTACCTCATCCCAACAAATCGGGATTCTGTAGGCTCTTCCATAGAGTGCTTCAAATGGTGCCATCTGGATACTCTGCTGGTTGTTATTATTATAAGCAAACTCTACCAGATACAACTGGTCATCCCATCCACCTTTAAAATCAATGACGCATGCTCGCAGCATATCCCCAAGCGTTTGTATCGACCTTTTCGAATGTTCATCTATGGATGGTATGTCGTACTAAATTGCAGTCGGGTTCCCATGGCATCCTGTAAGCTCTTCCAAAAGTTTACCATGAATTTGGGATCTCTATCCAAGGTGATCGTCACAGGCACTCCATACAGCCTCACTATCTGTCTCATATACAGCTCTTCATACCTATCCGTAGTATGACATTTTGATTTCCAGTCAATTTTAGACTCATTAATGAGAAATGAATCTAGAGATGTATCTCAGTAATATCTCGCTCGAATCTGATCAATTCGAGTAGACTGATCAAAAGGGAAAGGCTAACGCGAGATATGGTACGTGGACCTAGGGAATTCGAATAGGAAATGGCGTTTTGACTATAAGGATTGTCGAGGGGATATTTACAGCCACAATAGGCCGATTCAAGAATTTGCGAGTGTCATACGATTGGAGCGCGGGTGATGCCGCTTAACCAACGTATGATTTGCAAAAATTTTCCTAAATCGGACAGTGAAGATCATAACCAAAGGGACCAGTGATAAACCCTCACAATTATATGACAACCAAAATCACTATGAATTGACGAGCCCTAAAAGTGATGAGACTCACAAGGTCGATACACGTAAAGTCCGCAAAAGCCGCCTGTCGATTTGGGATAGGCTGGAATCACGTCTAATAGAGGAAATCATCATAAACGAGTCTTGAAAGATTAGAAATGGAGAATCAAGAATTCCAATATTATTGGGATTAGCCATCGCCCTATCGAAGAATTTTGGAGAGAGAAAAAAGACGTTCTGAACGTCGAGGGTAAAATTACCTTTTTGCCCCTCAAGCTTAGAACTTTGCTATGCATTTAAAGAATGGCATTTTGGACTTCATATACCCATCAAGGCTGCCAAATTCAAGAAGAGAGGAGAGCCATTGGATCAAAGTTTGAATGACAAGTGGACAAGTGTCACAAAATCAAGCAAAGAGTGGTTAAATCCACTATTCCAAACCTACCATTCAACCATTTGACCAAGGCTTTGAATATATTCTTCCCTTACACTTTCTCTCTCCTCTCATTTGGCCATTTGCACCCCCAAGAACTGAGAACCATCTTCTTCATCTTCCTCCAGCTCTGCATCGTCGACGACAGCTTCTGAGCTCTCCGTTCGGCGGAGTTGACGACCTCTTCTGGCCACCGCCTAGACTCCGACCAGCTATACCAACCTAGATCTACGTCTTGCCGACCTCCTCGAAGTGGAAGCATGGCATTTGGACTATCGAGGAGCTTCGGCCAAGAGCTTTCCCGAGAGCTGACAGAATTTGATCCAACCTGAGGTAGCTTCGGTTTCTAACCCCTTGGAGGCCGAAATGTTGGAGTTTTGAGGTCAAATTTTGTGGAGATCTAGTAGATATGTATATGAATCTGTGGAAAAAGTTGAGAGTGATTTGATGAGGTTTTGACCTCGAATCGGTCTTGTGAACTTGGAATAGAAAACTACCGGATTCTGACCTTGGACGATCTGGCGACTTTCGACGAATTTCTGGCGACGATTCAACCTCAAACTCACGGTGAGCCTCATAAACCCTTAGATAGGCATGTTAATAGGTAGAATGATGATTAAATTATGGATTTAGAGTTAGATTAGGGCTGATTGTGCCCGATTTGCATAGAATCGTGAAGAACCGGTTCGATTCTGTGTAAGGCTGGGGCTGTTGGGATGATGATGGTTGGATTATGAGTCCCAAATTGATGATTAAGACATGCTAGGATGATGAGAATTAGGTTATGGGGGATTGTGGTTTATGGATTGAGGATTTAGACATGGAAATTGATGGATTGATTGGATTTTATTAGGTTATACGGTGAGTTCGGTCGTGGACCAAAGAGGGCCGAACCTTTTAGGACCAAGAAGAGAATTTGTGTGGCATCAAACGCAAGGTAAGGGAATTCCTAATCTTATGATAGAAAGATTAGACTCAATTGGGAGAGTCGAGAATTAATTTGATTGATTTATGATAATCTTCCAAAGGGATAGCTCTTAATATGTCCTAAGTGGTTATAGGAGGTCTATGCGTGACATTGCTTGTGTTTAAATCATATGCCATGTCGAATGTCATTGATTGTCCTGCATGCCATGAGTATTCAAGTTGTGCATGAGTTGCACCTATTGTTATATTTGTAAATTGAATTGAGAAGCATGGCATGAACATGACATGGCGAGGCCCTGAGGTGTATGAGAGCGGGATGGGAGATGGATACCCTGATGCGATGTAATCGTGGGGTGGAGTTGATGTTGTGTGGCGTCCTGATGAGATCTAATTGCAGGGTTGAGATGGCTATGGTCCTGATGTGAATTATTCACGGGACAGAGGTATGTGATAATGACATTGGCCTGGAGATTAATTGGAACCTGATGCGTTTACGTGGGTTGCCAATGACGGTCTGATGCGTTTACGCGGATCGAGCCTGATGCGATCTAATCGTGGGCTGGAGGATGAGGTAGACAGGAAGAGGTGGTTGTGGTGAAATGGAAGGATGGGGTGTGCATAATCATCTGAATGTGACATGGTATCATAGTTGCATGCCTAACATCTGTGTGTCGCTATCTTTATTTGTATGTGTCTGCATGCAGAGTTTGAAATTTCGAGATAGATGACTGCTTGAGCGGACGATCAGCCTGACCTAGGGTTAGGACTCTTTTACTGAGATGTGTATCTCACCCCTTTGGGGACCCATATTTTTACAGATCATATGCCTTAGCTATGTGGCCTATTCGTTTTGGGGATCCCAAGGAGATGACGGCATATTTTGACGAGTTCTCAGATAGGCAGGGGAACATTTATGTGAGAAAATGTGCGGTTGTATGGGTCGACGAGGGTAGCCCGGACTGGAAGCCTTATAGATTCGAGGCATAGTTCAAGAAGGTCAGAGACGAGTCGATTGGGCCGCTGAAGCCCCACGAGATACCCTAGGGAGTTATACCCGATTGGTGCCAGACTGTTGGGGAGCAGGAGTTACCGAAGGGTCTGTAGTTGGTTCTAAGAACGGGTCGAAGAAGACTCCAATGCTGGACTTTACTATGGAGGAAGACGAGGTCATTGTCCTAGAGGCGACCGAGAAGGATCTTACGGAGCCGTCCCATGAGGAGACCATGGAGGACACCGTTGAGGTTTCCATCAGAGACCTTCTCCGAGTATGAGCCGACGGAGGATGTCGAGGACACCGAGGATTCCAGTAGTTCATCTTAGGTTCCCTAGTTTATTATCTTGATCTTATGATGGCGACCCCCGATTATTGCTATTTTGGATGCCGATGATGGTCATACCTTTTGATGTGCTTACCCTGTCACCCTTGCCTAGCGAATTGTAGTAGTCGGAGTTTGTATGAACAGTTAGTTATAATGTATGATAGTTATTATGCTATCCAGATCCCACTTAACTTATATTTTGTACGGGGATTTATTTGAGTACCGCATCTGCATGCTTTATGTATATATTATCTCTTAACTTGTTTGTGGATCTTGGGACCACGAGAGATGAGTTGTCTGCTTGTAGGGATGTTCGCGTGCTCGACTAGTTTGGGACGTGACACATAGCGAAGTCCTTTCGCACCAGGATGAAATGTGGGGACTTGATCAGTCTGTCCACGACTACCCATATAGAGTTGTGACCTCGCTGGTTCCTTGGGAGTCCCATCACAAAATCCATAATCACATACTCCTACTTCCATTCGAGTATCTCCAGTGGCTGTAATAGTCCTCTAGGCTTATAGTGCTATGCTTTCACTTGCTGTCATGTCAAACACTTAGCCACATACCTTGCTACGTCCACCTTCATCCCGTTCCACCAATAGTACTATCGCAAGTTCTGATACATTTTCCTACTTCTAGGGTGGATGCTATAATTGCTCCGGTGAGCCTATGATAAAATCCTTTTCCTAAGTCCTTCATCCTTTGGTACGCACAATCGTCCTCGAAACTTCAAAATTCCATCCTCAGACACTTGAAACTCAGGTTTTCTCTTTGTCGCATCCATCTCAAGGATCTTCTGAATCTCTGGGTCTACGACTGTAGGGCCTTTATTCCTTCCTAGACCTCAGGTTTCACCCTCAACGTAGCTATCAAGCTAGACAACTGACAGACTTCTAGTCTGAACTCAGAATCTCTCAAGTCTTCTATCATCGACCAACTTCTCACTAGTAGACATGCGATGCTTGACTTCCGACTCAGCGCATTTGCTACTCTGTTTGCTTTCCCAGAGTGATATAATATATCACAATCATAATCCTTGAGAAACTCCATCCACCTACGCTGTCTCATGTTCAGCTCCTTTTGGGAAAATAGGTACTTTAATCTCTGGTGGTCGGTATAGATCTAAAATTTTTCGCCACATAGGTAATGTCTCCAAATCTTAAGAGCAAATATAATCGCTGCTAACTCCAGGTCATGAGTTGGGTAGTTCATTTCATGTAGCCTCAACTGTCTGGATGCGTAGGCTGCTACTCTTCCATGCTGCATCAGTACTGGCATGGTCGTCAATCTATGCTTAAGCTCTTGGAAACTTCTGTCACACTTGTCAGTCCATTCAAATCTCGTTTCCTTCTTCGTCAACTGCGTCAATGGGATAGCTATAGATGAGAATTTCTTCACAAAACGCCTGTAGTATCCTACCAATCCCAAGAAACTTCTGACTTCAGTGATCTTAGTAGGTCTTGGCCAATTGGTTACAGCCTCGATCTTCGTAGGATTCACAGCAATTCCTTCACCCGATACCACATGACCAAGAAATGCTACCCTGTTCAACCAAAACTCACATTTACTCAACTTCGCATAGAGCGAATGCTCCCTTAGAGTCTGTAGTACAATCCTTAGGTGCTCCTCATGTTCTGCATTACTCCTCGAGTAAATCAAGATATCGTCAATAAAGACTATGACGAATCTGTCTAGAAATTCCTTAAAAACTAAAGGCATTAGGTCCATAAAAGCAGCTGGAGCGTTGGTCAATCCAAATGGCATCACCGTAAACTCATAATGACCATACCTCGTCCTAAAGGCAGTCTTAGGTATGTCTTCCTTCCTGATCCTCAGTTGGTGATCTCCAGTCCTCAAGTCAATCTTCGAAAATACCGCCGCTCCTTGTAACTGATCAAACAAATCATCAATTCTCGGCAGTGGGTACCTGTTCTTCACTGTCACTTGGTTCAGCTGTCGATACTCGATGCATAAACAAAAAGACCCATCCTTCTTCCTTACGAATAGCACCGGTGTTCCCCACGGCGAAGCACTTGGCCGGATAAATCCCTTGTCTAGCAGCTCTTGCATCTGCACCATTAACTCCTTCAATTCTGAAAGGGACATCCTGTAAGGTGCTTTCGAGATCGGTTCCGTTCCAAGAGCTAACTCGATTACAAATTCTATTTCCCGTTCCGGTAGTAATCCTAGCAGCTCTTGGGCAAATACATCAGGAAATTCACGCACTACCGGATTACTCTCTAACTTTGGCTCTTTGGTAGTCGTGTCCATCACTGCCACTAAGTATGCCTGACACCCTTCAGATATCAACTTGGTCACTTCTAGAGATGAAAGTATAGGAATCGAGACTCTTCCTCGACTTCCCACCAATTCAAAGCTAGGGCGGCCTCTCGGATAAAACCGGATTATCCTACTACCACAATCCACTACTACCCCCTGTTTACCCAACCAATCCATTCATATGATTACGTCAAAATCGTACATGGTAATACAGCTAGGTCAATACTCTCTTTACTCCCCCCAATTACAATCTCACAACCAGCACATCTCAATGAAACCAATATATTATCCTTTAATGGAGTGGCAACATGCAAATTCATATTCAACGGTTTCAATTTCATTCCCACTAATTCAGCAAACTGCGTAGACATGAATGAATGCGTGGCACCAGGGTCAAACAATGCGTATGCAGCTTGGTTGCACAAGTAAACCGTACCCGTGACCAAGCCTGGCACTTCGTCCGCCTCTCTGCGGACTACTGCATATACCCTTCCTTGCACCGATGGTCGATTCTGCTCAATCTGGGGAGTTGCAGTCGACGGCCCAGCCTGCGGTCTTTACCTTTGAGGTCGATTTGTAGGAGCTTGACTCGAGCACATCCTCATCTCGTGGCCCAACTAACCACACTTAAAACAAGCACCGGTTCTTACTAGACAGCAACTCCAGTTAGTGGGATTCGGCAGCTTCAAGATATTTTTCCTCACGGGAGGCACGAAACGTCTATTGCCCACCATCGGTCTCTTGCCCATCTGGCGATTGTCTCTGAATGGTGTAAACCGCGATCCAGTTGCGGTATTCTTCTCTTTCAAGTCCCTTTCTATCATCTAGCCCCGTTTGTATATCTCCTTATAAGTCCTTATATTTAGAGCGATCATCTGACTACAGAGCTCGAGCCTCAGACCATCCCTAAATCTCCTTGCTTTTTCTTTAGGGTCTTCTACAGATCGAGGTGTATACCTCGACAGCCTCTAGAACTCGGCCTTGTACTAAGCTATCGTTAACTTGTTCTGGCGCAACTGTAAGAATTCCACCTGCTTCCTTTCCCTGGCCGTCTCAGAGAAGTACTTGTCATTGAACGCTGTCTTAAATGCATCCCAATTCATGGTTGTCCCTTCAGGGAAGACTCCGTCCTTGGTGGCGGCCTACCAATCATTCTTCGTTCCTTCCAGTTGGTACATTGCTAGCAACACCTTCTCCTCGTCGGTGCATCTCAGCACCCCAAAAGCTTTTTCTAACTTCTCGATCCATCTAGGTGCTAGCTCGGGATCTCCAGTCCCATCGAACTGTGTCGGCTTCAGCTTTATAAACTGCTCCACTAGCTTGCCCATCTGTCTGGCCACGACGATTTCCTCTTGGGCATTCATAGTCTCATTGCCCTGGCCATGTTCATTCTGACTTCCATTGCCACCATGTTTGTCGTTGTTGGCATTGACGGCGGCTATGGCAGTTCTTACTGCCTGGGCTATGGCAGCATTCCATCCAGGGTCTGCCTATCGATCAAGTCACCAATTCTTTCCAGTGCCCTCAGCACACCATCCATCCTTGGATCTTTTGCTACGGGCGACCTCGAGCTAGAGGCTTTGCCTCTTGGCCTTCCAGACCTTCTAGACGAGTTGCTCATCCTTGCTTTTTTCTACTGAACCTGGTCCATCACAAGTTCAGCAAGGAGTTAGTAACTTACTCATTCATCTATATCCACAATTACTAACTCACCCTTAACAAAAGCAGTGATAATCTAACAGTACTCCATACCACAAACTCCATAAACATTTCAACAAATAGTTTATGGCCATTTCTCAGTTCCATTCACTCCAGTGATTCATTAAAACCAATCACTTTCATTCATCAAATAGGCCAAGATCCAGAAATGATCTTCAATCCTAAGCAGGGAACTCAACTCTCTCATGTCTTACCACAACCCTGCCAAGATCAAACACCAGACACAAGTACCAGGTCACACATTACGCGCCCCATGCCCTTTCTTAACCAATCTCTTAAGGTCTCGCTATCCGTCCAAATCCCAACATAATCATCTTTATTACTCTAGTCCTCAACCAACTTTGGATCGAACTGACCTTGCTCTGATACCAAGCAAACGCGGAATGTCGCGCCCCGCGCCCCGGGCACAAGTATGCCTATCACGCCCCGAACCTGGTGAGCGTGCGAACATCCCACCAAGTCATACCTTTCTGAAAAGTCCAGGATCCAACGGCCACTGTTCCAAGCACTGAAAGGAACACACATACGGAAGCGATGCCTACTCCAATTATAAAAATACAACAACACCCGATGACTTAGGCCACAAGGGTACATCAAATTACCTTAACCAATTACTAAAACATCAATTCCTAATTTACCAATCAGAAGTACTTTCCCAATATCACAAAAGGCAAATCCATCCTAAATACAATTGGTCAACTATCTCTTCAAATGCCAATCCTTGGCAAGCTTATGATTCATTTGCCTGGAACATAAAAAATTAAGCCTCCACTAGGGTGAGATATAAATCTTAGTAAGATGGGTCATAACCCTAGGTTAGGCCGACCGTCCACTCAGGTATTCATCTATCCTGAAATCCCACACTCATAATCATACTAGCACATCAAGCACGAATCAATAAAACAACGGCATGCAGATGGCAGGCATGCAATAATGACTTTATGTCAAACTCAAACGCAAATGCACACTCGGCCTGTCACTTCACCATATCCACCAACCTCCGCCTGCCTCAATCTCTAGCCCGCGATTAATCGCATCAGGCTCGGTCCGCGTAAACGCGTCAGATTGCCATCGATAACTCACGTAAACTCATCAGGTTCCGATGAATCTCACGCAAATCTCATTATCTCTCACCTCCGTCCTATAAATAGTTCACTTCAGGACCGTGGCTATCTCAACCCCGCGATCTCGTCGCATTAGGGCGCCACACATCATCAACTCCACCCCGCGATCTCGTCGCATCAAGGTATACATCTCATGTCCCGTGTCTCATACGCCTCAGGGCCTCTTCGTCCCGCGGGTAATTCGCATAAAAACCATGGCCATCTCAATCCCGCTATTTCATTGCATCAGGGCGTCACACAATATCAACTCCACCCCACAATCTCGTAGCAATAGGGTATCATTTCCCGCCCCGCGTCTCATACGCTTCAGGACCTCGCCATGTTACGCTCATGCCATGATTTCCCAATCCATTTCCCATTTATGACGACATGTTCAAATCAGGCACAATTCAAAGACTCATAGCATGCAAGCAATCAAATGATACACACACATGGCGGACAATTCAAATGCAAGCAACGACACATATATACCCCTATACCATTCCAGGGCATTCCAAACATAATCCTCTTGACAACTCTCACAAATCATTTACATTCGTCGCTCAACTCACCCAATCGAGTCCAATCTTCCTAGCATAAGGTTAGGAATTTCTTTACCTTGGGTTTGATTACACAATTTACTCCTCTTGAGCCTCTAAAGTTTTGGCCCCCAATGTCCACAATCGGACTTGTCACACAACCTAATAAAATCCAACCAATTCCATAAATTTCCAAGTCTAATTCAACCATCCATGAATCCTAATCATCCATAGCATAATCCTCAACATCTTAACATGTCTTAAACATCAATTTGAGATTTGTCACCATTTGTTCTTGTACCCACCAGACCCGGTTTTGCACAGAACCGAACCGGTTCATTTCGGTTCGGTGCAAACCATGCACTCCTAGCCCTAAATCTTCATCAAATCCTTCATCTACTCACTTTCCTACCTCTTAACATGTCTATTTAAGGGTTTAGAGGTCTCACCGAAGATTTGAAGTCGATTGGTCACCGAAAACTCGCCCAAAGTCAACGGACCATCCAAGTCAGTCTTTTGGACAGATTCTGTCCAATATTTGCAAGACCGGTTCATGGTCAAAACTTTATCAAATTAAGCCTCAATTTTTACCGTAGAATCCTACATGTCTCAGCTAGATCTCCAAAAAAATTTAGCCTAAGATTCCAAGATTTCGATCAGCAAAAGGGCTAAGAATCGGACCTACCTCAGATTGGCTCCGATTCTGTCGGCTCTCGAAAGAATCCTTGCTAGGGACTCCTCGGTGCTCCAAATGCAGTGATTCTTATTTGAGAATATCGGCAAGACGTATATCTACGTTGGGGTGGTAGGTCAGTGGTTGAATGGTGGCCGAAAGGGGTGGTCATGGGTGGCGAACAGGCTGCTCGGTGGCGGGCACCGGCAAGCAGAAACAAGGAAGAAGAAGAAAATGGTTTGCTCGGTTGTGGAGGGGGAGTCTTGGCTGAATGGGAGGGGAGGGGAGAGGGAAGGAAGGCTATATTCAATTGCTTGGTCAAATGGGTTGAAAGTTAGGTGAGCAAAAGTTGGATATGACCACTTGATGCTTGATCTAGTGACACTTGTATTCTTGCTTTTCCGAGATGATCTAAGGGCTCTCATTTAATCCTCTTTTTCAGCAGCCATGAGAGGGTGTATGGACCAATTTTCCCTTCTTCCTTTGCAAGGACAAATTTCTAAGCTTGAGGGGCAAAACGGTCATTTTACCCCCGATGTTTAGAACGTCGTTTTTCTCGTTCCAAAATTCTTCGATAGGGCGATGACCAATCCAAATGACGTTGGAATTCTCGATTTTCCATTTCAAATCTTTCGAGACTCATTTCTGATAGTTTTCTCTATCAGACGTGGTTCCAGCCTATCCCAAACTGACGGACGATTTTTGCAGACATTACGCGTATCGACCCCGTTATTCATATCATGTTTAGGGCTCGTCAATTCATGGCGGCTTTGGTTGTCATGTAATTGTGAGGGTCTATCGCTAGTTCTCTCGACAACCTTTATGGCCAAAGTGTCGTTTCCTATCCGAGTTCCCTAGGTCCACGTACTTCATCTCGCATTAGCCTTTCCCTTTTGGTCAGTCTACTTGAATTGATCAGATTCGAGCAGAATACGACTGAAATACATCTCTAGATATACGCTTCTCATTAATAAGCCTGAAATTGACTGAAAATCGAAATGTCACAACTCTTCCCCCTTAAAGAAATTTCGTTCTCGAAATTTGCAACCTTCTACCCATCCAATCCTTTGGGGTATTGGCACCTCGTCGCATCCCCACTCTTCTAGATAATCCTTTCCATGGCTTGACAATCTTGCTCGTCCTTTCCAACCCAAACTATCTTTCCTCTAAGATTTGTCTCCTTCAGTCCTCAATCCAATGGGCTTCTCTCCATTTTCTTTTGGTGTTCATATCATTTGCCAGTAGCTCTTCCTCGAGCGTTCACCTTATCTCTTTCATTTGTCCATAACCATTATTATCAAGCCCTCACCAGAATGCACTATTAATGTTCATACCCTTCGGCGTATTACTCCTTTCAAGCTTCCTTTCGCGCCAACAGAGATTCAAGGGCTTTATCAATTTTCCCTCCATTAATCAATTCGAGCTATGGCCCTCTTAACTCCTTAAACATTCACATGGTTATTTCCTTAGCAATCCATTCTTGACTCCATCCGAAAATTCCCTTGAATCAAAGTGGTCCTTCAATTTTCATCATCATGTCCTTCCCTTCCGTCGACACCTCTAATGTTCGACTACAAGATAGACAAATTTCAACTTTCAACCTTATCACCGATATATATATATATATATATATATATATATACACACACATCTTGGCATCTCTTTGTGCCATCCCCAAGAAACACCATAATTCTCCCTTTGAATTTCAATGAGGTCATCTCCTTAAGTTTCCCTTCAATGCTGGGCTCGTACTTCCGTCCATGGGTCTCAAGGGTTCCACATATTCCTATAACTTCTCAAATATCGACGTTCGCTCATGTCAGCACTTCAATTCCCTTCTGGCCTTCAAGTTAGGTATTTCCAGTGGCCGTCCATTAGTCATTTGACAACTTCCTGTTCAGAGGTCGAATCCCTTATTTCTTGAGAGAAGATCTATCCCTCCATCTCTAATTACTCAATGCTCAATTCTCAACTGTAGGCATATGCCAAATAATTCACCCTTCCTTAGCGATATGAATATCGCTATAACAACACTTGGGTGATCTCTTCGTTCCACATGCTTTGTTTTCAATTCCTTTTAGGCAGTTCCTACTTTCAACCTCTTTTAGTTCACCTAACTTCGAGGTCTTTCCTTGCATAAGCAACGCTCCTATATCCACAAGCAATTCTATACACCTGTGTTGCCCCTTGTTCAATTCCTCTCAGAAACCACTACTTGATATCTTTTGGAGTAGATATAAACTTGAAATCTCCTTCCACTCAAGCAAGATTTTCCAAACTTTGTTGTGGAAACATTTGCAAACCTACTCCAATCATGCTTTAAGTAGGCCAATCCATATGGCATTATTGACACGACGTACTAGCCATATTCATTTCAAATCGCCTTGTTATGCCTCAAGTTTCATTCTCGCCCTATCAATACGACCTTCATAAGCTTTTCAATTTCTAATTGGAATCATCATAGACAGCGCAGTCATTAGCTTAACTCGAGTCCTCGAAAGCTCTTTTCACATCCATTCACCCATTCGTGTTACATCTCGTCCTTAATCTATTTTGCCATTGGAACAGCTCTTGTGGGGAATCTTTCAACGGTCCATCCGTTACCATTCACCAATCTCAGTAAATTTCAACTTCCCGCAACTCACATCGACCCTAGTCGATCCATCATTCGTCCTCATCCTCATAAGCTCCACAACTTGCGCTCTTCACATTTAACATGCAATGACATTTTCTTAGAGCCCATATGACACTTTCAAAGACTGTTCATGTTTCTCATGACTTCTTACATGAGTTCAACCATCATATCTCGAGATGATAACGACCAACTCAATCATTCTTTAGGCACTTAATTCGACCATTATCAATTTCTTTCTACTAAGTGTCGAACCTTCCAACTATTCCTTGTACTTCTCACTTGAGAGCTCAGGCCTTGGCTCTATGTTGCCACGGATCTCTTCTAGGACCGCACAACATTTTATTTATCCCTGTCACTCTTTTCTCGAGAAGCATTAGTGCTTTACCCTTTGAGTTCCATACTCACTTAGGCGACTTTATCCCAACTCTGTTCATTCCACTGAACATCAACATCATCCTGGAATTCAACATTATCTACAAGACTGTCTCTCGGATCTCACTTTCAGGAATCATTTAAGTTCTGCGTCTTCTCCCTCAGTCCAGACGCTCCATCCTAAACACCAAGACAATCAGAAGTTCCTCTTCCTTACACACTAGGGTCCTTTACCCTATGAAGGAAACTATACACTTCCGTGACATTCTCTCACTTCAAATTCACCTGATCCTTTCCATTTCATAGGACGGCAACCTTGGAGTCTGTGCCGACGGCGATACCTTTACTCCAGGGTTCAGATGCCACCATGTTTTCACATTCTCTTTCCCATAACTCAATCACCTCAAGTGACAATATCTATTCACCCTTGGGTCTCCACTAGTTCACTTGTCGAATGGTCACTTCGATTACCTCAAATCACTTTGCAAGTATTCTCTAAGAGCTCTTTTCATTTACTACATCTTTCACTAGATTCGCAACCAGTCAGGACTATCAAGTCCGTTCACTTTTCTTTTCATCAATGAAAAATTCATGGTCCAATCGCCCTTTAAGAACAATGACCTATTCTTTAGGGAATAGCAACTCATGATTTCATTCCTCATGGTTCCGATTCAATCAACCGATCTCAGGAAATCATTAACTTCAGGCAATCCATCATACCGATTTTTCTTCGACCTCATTCATAATAGAAAAGACTTACTACTCACTTTCCACTATGTGTCTTACGCCCAGGTAATCAGCCATTTCCCTTAGGCACGTTCTATACTCATAATGAACGTCTCTTTGCTCATAACCCATGAGCGGAGGTCTCTTATTCATAAGTCTTTCGATCATTCTCCTCTTTTGCTAAGTCCCATCACCATTCCTCAAAATCAGGAATAACAATCAGCCATATGATTCTCAAGTTCCAATCCACTCAGGGACTTACCCATCTTATTCAAGGGATTTTGATCACTTTTATCATATGCTTACGCGTCCTTGAGAACTCTTTCTCACACCGGTTGATCATCCGATGATCCTTGCAAAAGTATTAGGATCCAAGAAATCTTTGCTCTCAAGCAGTCCTAGGACGATATTTTCTATCGAACAACTCAATAGAAGTAATCTAAGCAGGTCTCATGCCTCCGAGGAAATCCTTCCTCTAGTGACCTTTCACTAATCCTCAATAGCCTCTTAAGGCTAGTACTGCCAGAGTCAGTTTCTTTTTTCAGTGTGCCCAAAACCTCTAAGGTTTTCTCATTAAGGTCCTCAATCCAAAGGGAGACGATTTCAACTTTCATTCTTCCATCAAACTCAGTCATTCTCATTTTTATTCACAACTTCACAAGCTTTTCAGAACTCTCATGGTTGTTCCCATACATTCACTTTTCTCGTGAATGAAATAACTCAAAATCACCTTTCTTGTGACTTCTATCACTTAACTTGTCAGCATAAGCATTTATCACCATAGTGACTTGGAGAATTCTAGCAGCTCCTCTTCGAGCTTGCTTAACCAACAGGTTTTTCTCATTTTCATTTAAAGTTCTCACGACCCATTCAACCATTGGGTCTTGTACAATTAACAGATCGAGCCATATTCTCTTTTGGTACTCATACTCCAATCGCTCATCTTTATTCAATTCTCATGATCCATATCAGTTCTCGGATCTTCCATACCACGTATACTCGAGCCCAATGATCTTCTACGACCACGCCTTGGTCGTTCAACATCCTTTGGTTCTCATGTCTCCTGAAGTTAATGATTCCCTTCAGGAATCAGAAACTTAAGTCATCTACTAAATCCGGCAGTCTCAAGCTGCTCTTCTCATTATCTTTCACCATCAACCATCCAGAGGTCCCAAACAACTCTCTACTGATACATAGGAAAT
Source organism: Rhodomyrtus tomentosa (assembly GCA_028455895.1). Taxonomy (NCBI): domain Eukaryota; kingdom Viridiplantae; phylum Streptophyta; class Magnoliopsida; order Myrtales; family Myrtaceae; genus Rhodomyrtus; species Rhodomyrtus tomentosa. The sequence continues at coordinate 35,503,012 of JAPCWY010000003.1, read as the reverse complement.
TCTCAACTAATTGCCAATTATTCAAGGATCTCAAATCATCCTTGATATGCAATCATTCGTCAAGCCAGCCTCAACAAGGCAACTTCTCAACTAACAGCTGTTACTAGGCTACCCTCAACTAAGCAACTATCAAACAAGCACTCAAGATAGCAATTCACTAGGTCAAAAACTCATACTCTAGGCCTAAAGGCATTCGCCACTCTAGCATAGTCACAACAGATTATCTCATCTCAACATGCCTCGGTTCAACGGGTGTAGACCCCTTACGTCATCTAACCTCCCAGTCATACCTTGGCCAAGCCAATCACATGAGGCTGATCATCAAACATGCCTAGCAGGCCTATCACAACCATCACTTTCATTTTTCAAAAGGCGTCTAATGCCAAGCTCGAAGCTTCTAATCATGCCAATCGTAGGTGCCATTACACATGTCATGCCACTCTCAATCATTCTTGATGAGAATCGATCCGTGCCACACGTCTCTTATCCACGATTGGACTCAACCTGATACCTAGACTTTCCCTTTCAAGTTATGACTTGGGTTATTCCCGCCTCTTGCCATCTTAGAAGCCTGCCAGGAGCCGCTCCTTGTCCGGACCTCTTTGTCCCAGCAATCACTCACCGCCCTCATCAGACCTAGCCGTTGCAGGTTATCCTAAGTCATACATCTACGGAGAAAGCCCCGTTCCACATGTCCCATACCATGTTTCATTACAGTTTATAGGTATCCCATCAACTCGTCCCATACCAAGTGACGGTTTATTAAGTCTAACAGCGATAAGCCACTGCATGCACCCTCATCAATTTTTGTTCCCAAGCCATAAACATAAGCACGCCATGATCGTCCTCATCACTTGTCCTGTCAAAACCACCTTCAGATCAATTCCTATCCAATCAAGAGTTCTAATTCCACCAATACTAGCTATCTCTTTATAACTCGTACTTCTCGAGTTGGGGTCATTGATAAATCAAGATCACAATCATACACTTCAATTGATCCTTCATTCATAATTCATTCCCTAGCAACCTCAAATCCAAGCTCATGACTCCTCATTCATAAGCAATTTTCTACTATTCTCAAGCACAATTACTACCTCAAAATCCATGCTTACGACTCTTTAATCCCAGCTTGCTTCCACTTAAACCTTAATCACCACATGGCTCAAGGTCATCCATTAAAGTCAACTCTAGGACCATTAAAGTGTACACAAGTCCAAGCCTACAATCCTCAAGATTCAGCAATCCATGCCATGGTGTCACCTTGCCCCTGTTGAGGTAGAGAGGGATAATTCAGTAGTGGAGTCTAGGAATGTCCCCGAGAAGACCCCAATTGCTGAGGAAGACGTAGAGGTGATAGAAGTATCCACTACAAAGGATAACGAGGATGATGATACTATGGAGGTCGAGTCCCAGAGTTTCTCTGTATATGATCCTAAGGAAGACGAAGACGATGCCGATGATAGTGACGTTGATTAGAGTCCTGAGAGATGACAGTTCTTTTTGGAGGACCTTTTGAGTTAGAGGCCTTTGTTTTGGATATGACTTAGATGGTTGCCTTTTGATGTGGTTCCCCCGGTTCCCTTGATCCCCATCGTATATGTTGTCTTTTACCTTCGGTTCTAGTCATGTAAAGATTGTTGATGTCTTATGTTATGGAAAAGTTTGTTGCTGTCCCATTTTATCTTATTTATTTGGCATGGAGTTATTACCATTTTCGTTTGCACATTTATAGTCATTTGCATATCGAAAGCCGCTCAGATCCTTGGTATTATTGGACTTGATTACGGAAATGCGGGATGTGGCGCGGTCGCAGGGGATCGCGTGGCTTGACAGTTTTCCTGGGTGAGTTTTCTACCGAGTCTTTCCTTTCACGCATGAGAATGAGATCCCTTTTTCCTTCTTCTTTAATATTGGCGAAGGAAAAGAGTGCTTGATTGCTTTCTCTTCCCCATAATTTCCATCATTAGCATTCTTGGGAGCTGGTTATGGATATCGGCCTCTTGTCCTCCTTCCTTTCATCTCAGCGCAGGCATACACATGTATAGTTCCACCTAGTCTTTCAAATTTTTATGTCCTATAATTCAAATGATTACTGAGAACCCCTCCTAGCGTCGCATAATATCTCTCGGCTGGGATCCTTTATCTTATTTGATCATTTTTTTGGGATGATTGGACTAAAAGTTCGGGGCATATTCATAGGCGAACGACATGCATTATTGTACCATTATTCCTTGGGGTCGCCATTATTTAGGCCTGACCATAATTTCCTGACATAAATTGTAGCAATTCAATTATTCAAAGCAAACGTGTTTTCTACGCATTTATCTAATGGATAGTCCGTGCCGTCATCTTAGGGCGACTTCCTTTTATACATATCCAAAATGATCTTCACATTTAACCAATGAATCTTGAACTTCCAACTGCAGGTTGTCTAAGGATTACTATGTCAAGCTGAGATTTTCACATAGACTATTTAATTACAAGACAATTTTTGTCACATTATACTTATTTGCATCAAAATTATTATTACAGAAGTTGTTTTCTCAAAATGTTACAATTTCTCCCTCCTTAAGAATTTCGTCCTCGCAATTTAGGCTACCATTGCATTTTGGAATAGTTTTGGATACCGTTGCTTCATAAGTGCCTCACTCTCCCAGGTAGCTTCCTAAGTATCGTGATGTTTCCATAGTACTTTAACTATAGGATTGACTTTATTCCTTAGAACTTGTTCCTTCCTGTCTAATATTCTTATTGGTTTCTCCTCATACTGCATATGTTCGTCCACATCCACCGTGTCGTAGGCTATCACATGGGACGAGTCAGGCTGGTATTTCCTTAGCATGGACACATGGAACACATCATGACCATGTGATAATTGTGGTGGTAGTGCTAGTCTATACGCCAATTCCCCGATTCTTTATAATATTTCAAATGGTCCCACAAACCGATGGCTCAATTTGCCTTTCTTTCCAAACCTCGACATTCCTTTTATGGGTGACACCTTCAAGAAAACATATTCCCCCACTTCAAATTCCAATGGTCTGTCGACTTTGGGCAGTCTTCAGTCGATTTTGTACTACTCGTATTGTTTCTGTAGTCATTTGAATTAGCTCTGGACCCGTGACACTTTGTTCATCCACTTCATCCCAATAAATTGGGGTTCGCCGTGGTCTTCCATACAAGGCTTCAAAAGGTGCCATATCAATGTTTCGCTCATAACTATTGTTATAAGTAAATTCTATCAAGTGTAAATTTTCATCCCAACTGCCCTTGGAATCCAAGATGCATGCCCGCAACATACCTTCAAGTGTTCATATTATTCTTTCCGTTTATCCATCGGTCTGAGGATGAAATGATGTACTAAAATGAAGTTTTGTTCCCATAGCTTCTTGCAGACTCTTCCAGAATCTTGCAATAAATATCAAGTCTCGATATGATGTTATCGTCACTGGTACGCCATGCAGTCGAATAACATGTTTCATATATATGTCGGCAAGCTTATCAAAGGAGTGGTCTTTTCGGACTGCCAAGAAATGAGTAGACTTGGTGAGTCTGTCCATAATAATCCACATCGAGTCATGTCCACTAGATGTCCTTGGTAATCCTAGCATAAATCTATCGTGATGTGATCCCATTTTCATTCTGGAATTTGTAAAGATTTTAATAACCCTGTCGATTTTCGATTTTCAGCTTTAACTTGCTGACAATGAGATATTTGGCAACGTACTCAGCAATGTCTCATTTCATACCATTCCAGTGATAATGTTTTCGGAGATTTTGATACATTTTCGTACTCCTTGGATGAATATTGTATACACTCCGATGAGCATCGTTTAAAATATCTTCTTTGAGTGTCTCGTCATTTGGCTCATTTAGCTGTTCATGGTACCTTATAATTCCATCCAAGGAAATCTAAGATCCGGTTTATCTCTCGCCAATACGTCTTCTTTAATTTTCGCAATTTCAGGGTCATTTAGTTGCAACGCCTTGATTCTTTGTAAAATTTCAGGTTCTACCTGTAAAGTAGCTATCACCCCCTTTGAGTTCTCACTCAAATTTGTAATCTGAACCTGCAACTTCCTCTATTAAATTCCATTCCCGAACCATCATATTTGCAACTATTAAATCTGTACTTTTTTTGCTAATAGCATCTGCCACCTTGTTCGTTTTTCCAAGAGGATACAAATTTCGCAATCATAATCTTTTAAAAGTTCCATCCATTGTCTCTGTCTTAACTACTTTTGAGAGAATAAATATTTAAGACTTTTGTGGTCAGTATAGACATCAAATTTTTCTCCATATAAGTAATGTCGCCAAATCTTAAGAGCAAAGACTAATGACTCTAACTCCAAATCATGTGCTGGATAATTTTTCTCATATGGTCTCAATTGGCGTGACGCATACGCAACTACTTTTCCATGTTGCATAAGGACACATCCAAGCCCTTGGTGGTAGGCGTCACTATATATAACATATCCTCCTAGTCCAGTTGGAATAGTCAACATCTGTGCCGTGGTTAATTTCCTTTTTAATTCTTGAAAACTTTTCTCATCCTCGGTCCATTCATACTTGACTTTCTTTCTAGTCAACTGGGTTAAAGAACCAGCAATTTTCGAAAATCTTTCCATAAATCTTCTGTAGTAACCGCTAATCCGAGGAAACTCCTAACTTCCGTCATAGTGGTTGGTCTAGGCCAATTCATTACAGCTTCTATTTTAGTTGGGTCTACCATTATTCCTTGATCACTTATCACATGTCCTAGAAAAATCACTTGATTAATTCAAAATTCACATTTGCTGAACTGCGCATACAAGTGATGTTCGCGAAGTGTCTGCAATGCTATTCTCAAATGCTCTTTGTGTTCCTCTTCTCCTTTGGAGTAAACCAAAATATCGTTGATGAAGACAATAACAAATTGATCTAGATAAGGCTTGAACACCTTGTTCATTAAATCCATAAATGCTGCCGGCGCATTTGTTAACCCAAATGACATCACCAAAAATTCATAGTGCCCATACCTAGTTCTAAATGCAGTTTTAGGAATATACTTCTCTTTAATTCTCAATTGGTGATATCCTGATCGCAGGTCAATTTTTGAGAATACTGTAGCACCCTGGAGTTGATCAAAGAGATCATCTATTATTGGTAACGGATATCTATTCTAAATGGTCACCTTGTTCAGTTGTCTATAATTAATACAATGTCATAGGGATCTTTTTCACAAATAAAACTGGTGCTCCCAATGGCGACATACTTGATCGAATAAATCCTCTATCTAATAATTCCTCAAGTTGAATTTTTAATTCTTTTAATTCCTCCAAAGCCATTCCATAAAGTGCCTTTAATATTGGTTCAGTTCCAAGAATTAACTCAATTACAAATTCAATTTCTCTTTTTGGAAGTAACCCCGGAAGTTCTTCAGGAAATACATCCAAAAACTCTTGGACAACCGGAATTTCCTCAATTTTCATTTCCTTCTTTCTCTTATCCTGAACCATCACTAGGTATCCTTGACAATTTTTCGTCCCGTAATTTCCATGCCTCCATAGCTGAGATAAACACCCCCCGACGTACTGGCCCCATTTTCAATAAATTTCAAGCTAGTGGTATCCCTTAGATTAATTTGGACCGCCTTTCCGTGACAATCCACTCTAGCTTGGTGTTGTTGCAACCAATCCATTCCAACTATTATATCAAAATCCTGAATCTCCAGAACTGCTAAATTTATTCTCATACTTCTATTTCCTATCATGAATTCACAATTTTCACATCCTATTGTCAATAATAGGCTATTTCTGAGAGGTGTAGCCACTACTATGGGTTCATCAAGTCTTTTAGTATCTAAATCATGCAATTTCACATATTATACTGAAACAAATGAATGAGTGGCACCATTGTCGAACGATGCATATGTCCTATGACCACATACGGAGAGCGTACCTGATATAACAGTTTTCGACGTCAAAGCTTCCTCCTGTGTTACTGCGTACACACGTTCTTGATCTGGAGGTCCTTGGGTATTTTCAGTCGAGCGCGCTTCACCTGCTTCCCTCGATCCACTTGTCCTACTATTTCCTCTAGCCGAGCCACGTTGTGATTGTTGCGGCGCTCGAACTTGAGATGGTTGTCCACCTTGAAGACAATCTCTAATCAGGTGTCCAAACCGACCACACTGGTAGCATTGTTTGTTATTATTTCTGCATGGTCTGTTGCCATGATTTTCTCAGCATCGACTACACATATTATTAACATTCCCTTGTCCAAGTCTCCCTCCGAACCTACCACTATTTCCCATCCACCCAAATCCTCCATAATTCAGTCTCTTACCCGAATCAAACCTTGATCCTCCATAGGTCGTCGGTCGCTTATCCCTTTGTAAATTTCCTTGAAAATCTGGTAGCCTAGGCCGTATCTATCCCTTAGTTTCCAACTCTCCCTTCCGAACTTCCTCTTCTATCATCAGAGCACGACTATAGATTTCATTATAATCTCGGAGATTAAAGGGCCCCAATTGTTTTCTGATCTCCGTCATAAGACCATTATGAATTATTTGGGCTCTATCTATGGAGTTTTCCATCAGACTAGGAGCATACTTGGATACCTCAGAGAATTTGGCTTCATATTGGCAGGCTGCAGTGTTACCTTGGGTTAATTGCAAGAATTCTGTCATTTTCTTATCCCTGACGCTATCTAGCAAATATTGATTATTAAAAGTTCGATGAAGCGATTCCATGCAACTTCCGTACCTTCAGGAAATATTATCCTCGTGGTAGCCCTCCACTAGTATTTTTCATTTTCAATAAGCTGATGTTTCATTAGGATTAATCGATCAGCATCCGTACATCCTAGTAAGCCAAACAACTCCTCCATCTCGTCTATCCAGTTTTCAGCATCCTCTGGCGTTCCCATGCCATTAAACTTTGTCGGCTTTAATTTCAAGAAATGCTCCACCAGATCTTGTATCCATCGTTCCCCCACTGCAGTAGTCATTGCCGCCTTCTGTTGAGTTTGTCTCTCAAGTATTGCCCCCATATTGGCCAACACCTCTATAATTCTGTCAATCCTCAGATTCGGTGGTGGCGGCAAAGTCCTTGGAGGAGATGCAGCTCCTCTCTGCATTTTGCGGTTCGTCTGCAATTATATAATAGCTTTTTATACCTTCAACTTCATGACTCTTAACCCAACTGTTTATAATTGATAGCACCCAACGGCTTAAGAAAATATCTAGTGACATAACTAATGCGTCACTTATATTCTACGGATAGCTAATGTCCTATTAATAGCCTGCGATAAATGAGCTACTCATCCCATCTATACAAACTAAGCAAACACATGCATTTCAAAAAAAAATTAAAATAAACATCATACTTTAGTCCGTTGACCAGCGCTCCTTATAACTCCAAATTAACCTGAAGCTCTGATACCAACTTAAGACTGTAGTGTCCTAGAATACGCACTCTCGAGTGCGGACCCTCCTTAATCTGAAGTTATTCTAACTTAACTACCCTTTGCGCTGCGCTTATATGATAATTCTTTCATGTTTAGTCGAATTTAAATAGCACTTATGGGAACAGGAGGAACCGAAGATCCCTTTACTTTCTGCATCTTTCTTTCGCTTGCTCTTGTATTTGCTTCACGTTGGCCTTAGTTATGATCATTACTATATTTTACATAATTCTGACAAAATGTTTCAGATTATTTCCAAGTCAACCCTAGAATTTGGACTTTTCTTTCCATGTTGTTGGATACTACTGCTAAACGTAATTTCCTAAAGTTTCAGTTCTATATTTATTCCTATCCTTGGTCTTCACTCTATCATGGACAGCAAGAATTACTTGAACATATAAATCTAATAATTCTTCTTGGCTCATCCGTCGACCTCAGGTTAACAGAGAAGGGGCGTTATCCAACTTTCACGGAGTTGTAACCAAATCAACATGCGTTGTCGCCTTCCACGGGTAGCTAAGCACAGGTTGATATTCACAACAAGACAGAGGCACTAGTTTCATTTGTTAATGTTCTTCGTAGACCATGCAAACTTGAACTCCCCATAGAGGATATATGTACATTAGTTATGTTGGGTGTGTCTTTCGGACTCCCCAAGAAAACATAACCACGTCCAAGCATAACATAGCAACCTGAAAAAATTCAAGTTCAACCTAGCACATCTTTATTTAATAGCATAATCAGAGTGATTTTCCATAAGGACTCGTCACGCCCCCAAAATGCCGCAACCTATATGCTAGTCTTGCGGTCTCGCCAAAAACCGACCTCCAACCGCTTGACCTTGATGGCCCCTCATACAGTCGTGCCCGATCCACCGTCCACAGTCCCATCTCCTCCACCAGTTCCGTCAGCAGGCCATTCCCAGCACCTGCAGCACCATCCTCCCCTCCACCATCCGCGGTGAAGAACTCGTGCGGAATTGATCCCTCCATTTGGTCATCTATGTTGATGAAAATGCTCACATATTTTTCTTCGACGTGAGCCATTCCCACCGCCACGTCTAGCACCAAGGTGGAGAACACCTTAGGTCTCGGCGCTGGGAGCTTCGAGACCTAAGGGTAATGCCGGGAGCTCCAGGAATGTCGTAGTCTGAGGTCTCGGCAAAGAGAGATAGAGAGGCCGTAACGGGCTCCGGGAGGAATCGGAATCGATGTCGACATTGCTTCAGTCTAAACTACCAACATTACAAGTGTTAGCACAAATTGCAAATAAATCTCCTACTCCAGCACTTTCTCGGCTCATTATACCGCACGTTCTATTCTCATGGAAATTCTGATTAGGAATAAGATAATGAGTAAAAGAGTTTATATCCTTTCTAAGAACAAGAGTAAGGTGTAGATGAAGCGTATGTATGCACTCCCATGCAAGGAATTTCGCCATTGCTGTTCAATAACAATTTCTGACTCGCATTGAGCCCCATGCCCAACTTCTACACCCATGGATATCCCTCACTCTGAGGCTTCGTGATCGTTCATCACGGTCCTCTTGGCGTCCCAACCAAGGCGTCCCGACTCCCGCGGGGATTACGTGTTGACTATATTTTCTTTCTTCTTCCGTGACCTTCACCCCTCCGTCGAATGTATGCATATACATGATGTGCAATTCCTTTCTTATTATCATGCTCATGCTACTCGTGAGACAGTTTCAAACTTTTTTTTCCTACGAAGGGAATCAGCTCAAGCATAACAATGAATTACAGGTGTTATTCTTTGAGTTTCTAAATTTATCCCCAGAACAAAAACCAGTAAGCTTTCTAAACCACTACACAATTGTTCTTCTATTCTTTAATACCACTCGTCAATTACCGCCCACACAGCTAAATATTTCGCCCGTTCCTCTATTCTCTCAGCATCCTTTAACCCACACATTTAGCATAAACAACCTGACCTTGCCAGACCCGTAACCTCTAAATTGATTGAATTCATCTTCGCTGAAACCTATCCCAAAATTAAGCTGCCAAGTTATTCCCTTCCCCACATAACCAATCGACTTTCTCATCCTTTCTCTAATTCTACCAAATCTATAGCAATACCATGAGGCAAGAAAGAGCGAAAGTAGGAGATTTACTCGCCTGGAAAAGAGTTGGGGTGATTCGGCTCCTGAAGTTTAAGAACTACAATGGCGCCAAAGCAAGTTTCAGTGTTTTCCTGGGTGAGTTTTCTGCCGAGTCTCTCTTTCCCTTCACGCATGAGAATGAGGTCCCTTTTTCCTTCTTCTTTAATATTGGAGACGGATTGAATGAGGAAAAGAGTGCTTGATTGCTTTCTCTTCCCCATAATTTCCATCATTAGCATTCTTGAGTGCTGGTTATGGATATCAGCCATTTGTCCTCCTTCCTTTCATCTCAACGCATGCATACACATGCAGGGTTCCACCTAGTCTTTCAAATTTTTATGTCCTATAATTCAAATGGTTACCGAGAACCCCTCCTACAAATATAAAGTATAAACCAACAACATGCAACGCTAGCACTCGGGTCCAAGATTCCAAATTCGCTCGCTGTGTGTGATTCGATGTACCTTAGAGCAAGCTATTGAATTATTTGATTTGCCTGTTCCTAGTCGTCATGGGAAAGAAAGGCAGAAATGTGCGCTCTTTCGCACCAGCTGAAGGAAGGAGCTTGTACTGATATCCACTAATCGTTGTTTTCAGATACGGTTGCCATAGACGCCTTTTTATAATCGTCGTTATATAAATATAGAGTATCTATATGACAGTCGTTTCCTTAATGAATCTAAAGTATAATCGCCAAAATCCTTAACCATGATGTTTCAATAAAAGCACAAACTAACCAACTTTTTTCCTCGCCCGTCAAAATTTAAAACATGCCTTCTAATTTTAACAACTTACGAAAAATGTCACATTAGTAGATATAATTTTTAGGAAGTCATTTTTCAAGAAGATGACAATAACTTTTTGGTGTTTAATTGAAACCTGAAAAAAGAACTGAAAAATATTTTTCATCGTTTGGACAAGAAAATCTGATTTGATTTTTCTAAATACACGTACACTATTTGGGTGCTACTAACTTGCGCATGGAAATCGGGATTTCTGATCTGGCCTAGATGGACCTTAACCCATGCTCGAGAGTCCGAACATGGGCCCTTAGGTCTCAAGCAAGAGCATATGCACCGATCTCAAGTCCACAAAAGTCAGGCTCAAGCTTGGATCCTTAGAAACCGAGCCCTGGTCCACAAAAACATAGCCCCCGGTGCTCGTGGCTGGGCCCGAGTCCATAGTAATTGGGCTAGAGACCTAGCACTCAGGCTCGGGACGCTAGGGCCTATGCCCGAGTCCATCGAGGCTGGGCCAAGGACCTTGGTGCGTGAACTAGAAATCCTTGTGGTCATGCTAGAATCCTCTATGCTCGAGCCTCGATGGACTCCAGCATTGGCACTAGGATCCCGAGCTACAGCCTCAATAGACCAAGGCTTGAGCGTTTTGGTCATGGACCCGAGCATCGAGGACCTAAGCACGACATTAGGGTTCTGAGCCTTAGCTTCATGGACCCACTCGGGCGTAAAGATTCAAGCACCGGCTCCAAAGTTCCAAGCTCAGCATCCATGGACCAAAGCTCGGCTCGATAGATTTGGGCCTGAGCGTCGAGAACTTAGGAACGCCATCTAGGTTTCAGGTCTTGATTTCATGGACCCATTTGGGCGTGGGGAGTTCAAGCACAGGCACTAAGGTCCCAAGCTCGGCTTCCATGGACTCAAGCACAGCCTTTGTGGGGCCGAGCTCCAGTGTTGGGGCTTTTTTAGAAAGTAATTTCTATTTTTTTATAGAAGAAATCATTTTATTTTTTTAAAGTGCGGTTTTTCATTTACTATAAAAATAATTTTTCATTGACTCATTTCCCTAAACGATCCAAATCCCGAAAAATTAGGAAAATATTTTTCTGAAAAATAATTTTTGCAAAATAAATGGGGTCCTAGATCCTCAACTAATCCAACCTAGCTTTGTCTATTTAAAGATAGAAACGCAGGCGCTTTGATTAAAGGAGTTAATGACTCCGAGTTAAACTAATTGTAGCTGGAGGCTCAAATCCATAAGTTGTGTTCGCTCAGAATTAAAGTCCTGAACGTATTAATCGGTTCAATTGAATCCTCAACTATTATCGAAAAATGCAATTTAACAATGCCACGTAATCATTTTTTAAAATTGAACTTGATTATGTTCTTTTTTAACAAATGTTTAAGATTTAATTGAACTGGTAGGAAGATTAATTAATAGGATTTTTTTTTTTTGCGCAAAATTTATGACGTGCGTCCGTCACTGTGAAGTTCCCCAAAAAGTCCGGGGGGAGGGGGGGGATCATGAGGATCCGGCCACGGAAAACGCGGTTGTCTCTTGTCTCTATCAAGCGGCCTGCTTTTTGCCACGTGGCATTTAGCGATCGACCGAGCTGGGCCCCACACCCGCGTCTAGAATCAAAAGGCGTCGTCTTCTTCACTCGTTAGCGTCGGGGTTAAATTGCAGATCCCTTTCAAAAGGTGGTCCTTTTTCTCATGTCGGCTGTCTAATGCCTGGCCTCCTCTTCCTCCGCCTGCCCTCTTCCTCCTCTTCCATGGCGTTCACACCCTTTTCCGTTTTTTTCCTTTTTTTGTCCCAAGGCATAATTTTGTTCTCGTGAGTCGCAAAATCCAAGGCGGCCGCGTTGTTAAGATCCAATTGTGTGTGCCGTCCAGCGCATATTCACATGGTTAAATGATTTTGATGCTACGTAATTGAATTTTTAATATTTTATATCGTGATATTAATTGATATATTTAGTTAGTGTAGAAAAATACACACACATATATATATATAGTGTTCGAAACTTGAAAATGAAAAGGCTTTATGCAACTAGCATAGCTTCTACAAAAATACAATTTTTCAAAGAGATGATTTCAGCGTATTTTAAAATGGTTAAAGCGTGTATTTATTTTTAAAAGGTAGAGACAAAATTGCTTTGCATAACTGTCATGGCCAAAACACAACCATCATCAGCCTGCCTCTCAATCAGTCTTAATTTATGTGCTTCAATTGGTCCATTATCTATCTATTCCTTTTACAAGGCTTATTGTATGTAAGTACATCTTTTTCCTCTTCGCGATGTCAAAGCAAAAAGCTTGAAATAAATTAGCATATTGCTATATATTTAAAGCTTGTTTGATACAATTTTCTCATAATAACTCCTGCAAGAGATGTCACAGGTGTTTTACAAATTTCTCTTACAAATTTCTCGTAGTTGTAGCACTCCATAATCGCGAAAACTTATAATAACTTTTTAGAAATCTATCTTACCCATCATTAAGATATTACAGTTTTAGAACATATAATATGGAATGAACAAGGGAAAATGCTTTGTATATATCGCAGGTATACCCGAGCTTGACACAGCCACAACTAAATCGGATAATTAGGTTACATTACGCATTGCATATTTTTATTATTATTACTATCACAATCGATTCGACACCATGAATGTTCTCTTACAAGAAATGAAAAAACGTGAAGGTTTACTGAACACATGTTTAGCAATTAATTAGCAAAATTTTATAGATTTTTTTAATGCATTAATATTTCAGTGTCTTGAAAATTAAACTATTCTATGTTAAAACAGGAGCTCGAAGACAAATTGTGTATTTTTTTTTTCCCAATTTTTTCTGGAATATTGCGTAATTCTAACGTCAATCCTTTTCAAATGAGCTGGGAGAGAGTGGAACAAAAAATAATAAAATAAATAAAATAAATAGAGGATCACGTAAAGGCAAAGTGTGCTACACCTGTAAATAAGCACTCAACTCAGGGGCACATGTACACCAGCTGTCACCTTTCTTTATATTCCACCGTCTTCCCAGTCTCTCTCATTTGCCCCCCTCTCTCTCGCTTCACTTGCCCCCTCCTCCTCCCTTCTTCAACCACAAAAACACCTGCAAAATTCATAGAAAAAAAAAATGAGGAAAACGACCGACTCGGGCCAGCTCTTCCGAGGTTTCCTCGTCCTCGCCGTCTGCCTGGCCCTCTCCGCCCGCGCGTCGGCCTCCTTGCCCCTCGATTTCGCCGCCGTCATGCCGCACTCCGCCGGCGACTGCCGGGGCTCGATCGCCGAGTGCTTGGCCGGCGGCGGAGGGGACTGGGGGTGGGGCGAGGAGCTGGCGATGGACTCGGAGACGAACCGGCGCATCCTGGCCGCTACGCGCTACATCAGCTACGGCGCGCTGAGGCGGAACACGGTCCCCTGCTCCAGGCGCGGCGCGTCTTACTACAACTGCCGCGCCGGCGCTTCGGGCAACCCCTACTCCCGCGGGTGCAGCAGGATCACGCGCTGCAGGAGCTGAAGCGAAACGGAGAAGGTTTAAAAAAAAAAAAGAGTTCGACTTTATTTTCACTGGAAAATTCTGTTTTTATTATTTCCTTTTTCATAAAAGTTTTAAGTAGGAATTCAACGTGGGTTTCGTCGAATTATTGGAATAAGGGAGCGCATTATTCGTAGGAGGGTATAATTGGGTTTTCCTCTTTGGTGCAAGTTTCCTATATATACAATACTTTTTCTTATTCTAGTGTAAAATGAAGGGAATACACATTAATAAATTTATATAATATTGTCGAGGATGCGGTGATTGATTGATCAAAATGAGAGAAAATTTCATATATTTTCCGTGAATTTTTTCAATTTTTTTCCAATTCACCTCTTGATATATTCATGATATGATGGGGAAGAGTGAATGAATTGTTAAAATGCAGTTAAAAAATGCTGCAAAATTTCGAGAAAAATATTTTGAGATTTGAAGTATTGAATAAAATTATTTAATGACGAAATATTTGAATTATTACGTTACGGAATCGAAATGAATGAAATCTCGGGAATTTTTTTAGTAAATTGAGAAATTTGAAAGTTGACGTGGGTTCTGCCTTTCCAGTTGAACGATATGGTTTGGGAGATTAGGGCGAGGAATAAAGGAAGCGTAGTAGATGAGCAGGCAATATAGGGAAATTGAAGCTCCTTTGAGCCCCTCGATTTCAAGTTCTTGACAATGATGAGAACAATTAGTGAATGCCTTTTCTTTCTCCGAAAATTTCACAATATAAGAGAACGTCCTTTTACGTTTTAAACGAAAATGATTAGCATTCGTTCGATTGATAATTTAGGGAAATTGATTTACTTTTTATAAGAGGCGAAGTCGTTTTTGCTTAATCTAAATTTGTTGTCTTTGGTCCATGATATACATGATAGTTTTCAAAGTTTCAAAAATTGAAAAATCAATTTCTAACGGATGTGATTTAGGTTCTACTTAATTGAACTTAAAATTTGAAATTTGGAACAAGTTATTGTGCTTTTGTTTCTTTGCGAGATTTCATGGGATCGATGATGAGCGTGTATAACATGGACTGATAGGCTAAGCTTCCATTTTTGAATGATATCTTTGACTAAACATTTTACTTTGTTAATATTTCGTATTCTTTGCATGTCTAGCATGTCTAGGCATGAGTTATGATGGTCATTGAATTATAGCGATAAATGATGATAATTAAATGCGATAATTCAATACTATTGTTCAATTAAGAATAGAAATTGAACCTTAGGTAGATCCCGTAACCAATCCTGGAACTTGTTTTATAGAGAATTTCAGGGCATGTAGGGTATAGGTTTTAGGTTTCAGAAAACGATGAACAGATTTCGATGGTATAGATTTCAAGTTCATGATAAAACCTAACCTCACAATTATCGAAAAACGTTTTTCGTGAATCGATTAGCTTTTTCTCGTTTAAATAATCAAAAATTTGAAAAATAATTCCTCGTAACAGGTTTTTTTTTTTGTTTTTTTTTTTCGAACAAACGGACGGACCCTAGTTGGAAAATTAACTCGCTGGAATTATAACAATGGGTTTTGTTAAGCACGCTTTATTTGAACTAACTCGAAAAATACCCTTACGGACATGTGCTTAAAGATGATTAACCGAGCCTTACGGAGGAAGCTAAACTCCTCGTTTGATCATTTTCGGGACAACTCAATTTTTCTTGAAAGACCAATCGAATTCCCCCAAATTGGCGCAACAAATTGCGTACTCCCCCTCCCATTACCATGATGTCTGCTCCATTCTCGACTCTCACGGAATTAATTGCATTTGACTTTGCCTCCCCAATCATCATACGTGGATGCCACGTGGCTTTCGGCTTCTCCTCCTTATCTATACGTGGCCCGTGGGCGAAAAACGGCCCTCGTCACTGTTCATGCATTTGCACTTCCTAACGTCGATTTCATCATCGCTCTGGAAAAACCTCTCGAGAAAGACCATCTCCCATCAACCTAGGGACAACTGAGAATGTTTTTGTATGGATGATAATTCAAAGTCTTAAATTTCTAAACCTTATCAATTTAGTCCGGAATATTCGCATTAATTTCCAACGTAATTATTCACATCGATTTTCATTGAAAATCGTTGATGTGGCGATGTGTCTCTTAGGATGGATGGCGATGATAGGACCGCTATATTTGCGATGCTCGACGAAAAATAACCAAAGGGCTACAATAAAAGCTTATAATTGAATTGGCACCAGAACAATAAGTTTAAGTTAGATTCGGTTGATTTTTCCACACGTCCTATATACATGATTGAATCACAAGTACTCTCCCTCCTAAATCTGAATCTGCATTCTCATCAATCATCCAATTTAAAACAATTTTCGAACGCCGTCAAATTACTCAAATTCTCCAACAAGCGTCCCCAGATTTCGACGCATCGCGCCGACACTTTTGACATCACATGGAAAAAAAAAGGTGCATTATTTCTGCATCCAATTGCCTCTACAAGCACGCAGGTGTCGCCACGGCGAAGACTCTTTTGCAATAGAGGCACAGTTTGCACAGCGGCACAACTCAATTTCCCATGGTAAGCGCACTCCTATTCCATGCCACTATTTAAATCCAGCCTCGAAAAAGTTACCTCCTTCGATCGATTTGCACTCAAATCAACCCATCTTAACGACATTAATCCCTCACAAGCAGTTATACTTTATCCACGTTAGAAATTCCGATATAAAAGATAAACGGGATGTGAGTGATCTATACTAATCCCCCACAAACAGTCATATTTTATCTACGTTAGAAAGTCCTATACAAAAGATAAACGGGATGCGAGTAATCTAGAACCAATCAAATTTTTTTTTTGTGTGTGTGGCCATAATGGTGCTCAACAAAGAGGCTCCAACTACATGGAAAGCAACATCTAGAGGAATCTTCGGCCTATTCATTAAATGAAAGTGGTCGTGCGTGCAGTCACATACTCACCTTTTTCCTTGTGAAGGCTCGCAGCGGTTCGCACGTCCCTGTCAAATTTCGAGCACCATGTAGCTAGACATTGCAAGTGCACGAGGACCCATCATTTGAATGATTATGATGCATGCATGATGGGTCCAATTCCACATTAATATTACCAGATGGAGCGGGCATCACATTTGGATCCACGTAAATCCAAGTCGCGAGAGTCCGATTCATCATGGATCCACACATGTGAGCTGAGCCGACAGGCATCGCACACAGACAAAAAAACAACCCACCCCCGTCGGTCTCTCTCTAGATCCCCCCTTCCATCCTTAATTCTCTACTTTTTAAGTAGTGATGTTGTTAAAATGCATGTGAAGTATCACATTGAAAAATTAATATGGTGTGAAGCAATTAATATATCCATCACCCACATTGATGAAATAGGTACAAGAGCACATGTGTGGGTGATGGGAAGAGAGACTCCCTCGCCCACAGTGAGATATTGAGGATCCACATATGGAGTGATATTAAACAGTACGGTGGCATTGGCAGTGACAAAGTGGGATGCACCAGAATCTATATGCCGTGATGGTTGAGGAGATGATCCAAGTTGATGGGGTTGGGGTGGTATTTGGGTCCCATGTGGATAATACGTAGGCTGATTTGAGTTGGCATATTGGGTGTGATTATAATTTGATGGAGGTGAAAAATGTGGGTTATAACTTTCTCAACATGCAGAAACTTTGTGGCCTGGGTGTCGGCATAATTGACAATAGACAATATTGCGCCGGCCATGGCCACGACCACGACCACCTAGTGCCGAATTAGGAATGGGTAAAAGTCCACTTTGCTACCCTGTATAGAGATCTAAAGAGTTATGTCGACTAGCACGGGAGAAACTATTCGAATTGGCTGAGGATGGTGTTGTTTCGATATATGTTGCAAAGGTGGTAGGTGGTGGTTGTGCTCGGTTGAAATTGGATAGGTCTTCATGGGAGAGTGGATTGGCATAGGTTTGCACCGCAGCAAGTTAGTCGTACTCACTGCTAAGGCCGCGGAATAGATGAGTTTGATATTCATTTTCAAAAATAATTTCACCTATGGCTGCTCACATATTTCAGTCGATTGTTGTATGTATTCTGTGATCGATCTTTCGCCTTTGTTAAATGTTTGTAGTTGCATTCGGAGAGATGAAGCCCGAGCTGAAGATTAAGCCACATATAAGGACGAAAAACATGCCCATACCCAAGCAGAGGTGTGATGTCTGCATAATTGAGTGACGATTGTTGTAGTGGAGGTAGCCATTATCCACCAAGTGTTGCTTGGTCTCTAATTAACCAGTTTGTATATGTTGGATTTTGAGTTGACGTCGTGGTGTCGTTTCTCTCTTGTTGCTGGATGTACTGTAGTGGAGCCTATTCGATGCCTTCCTAACATGGAAGCTATTTGTGACATTCTGATTTTCGTGTCATTTCGTAACTCATTAATGAGAAAGTATCTAACGATGTATTTTAGTCGTATCTCGCTCGGATTTGATCAATCTCGAGTTGCCTGACAAAAAAAAAAAAGGCTAACGCAAGACAAGGTACGTAGACCTAGGGAACTCGAATAGGAAATGGCACTTTGACCATAAGAATTGTCGAGGGGATAGAGCCATACAAAGGCCGATCTAATAACGATTAAGGAACGCATTGCTAGCGTTATACAATTGGAGCGCGGGTGATGCCACTTACCCAATGTATAATTTGTAATTTTCCTAAATCGAACAGTGATGATCGAGACTGTCGAAACTAGTGATAGACCCTCACAATTACATGACAACCAAAGTCGCCATGAATTGACGAGCCCTAATTGTGATATGAATCACAGGGTCGATACGCGAAACGTCTGCAAAAGCTGCCCGTCAGTTCGAGATAGGTTAGAACCACATCTGATAGAGAAATGATTCAGAAAAGAGTCTCGAAATTAGAAAATGGAGAATCAAGAATTTCAACTTTATAATTGGATTGGTCGTCGCCTTATTGAAGAAAATTGAAATTAGAAAAATAACATTCCGAACGTCGGGGGTAAAATTATCTTTTTGCCCCTCAAACCTGAGCCTTACCTTAATTATTGGAAAAGGGCATTTTGGTCATTAACCACACCCCAAAGCCATTGGATGAATATTGATTGACACATGGACAAATGTCAAAGGATTAGGCTATGATGTTGATTGAGTCACCTTTTAACCTACCATTTAACCAAGTTAACTCTTGAAAATGTGCATATACCTCACTTACTCTCTCTCTTGGCCGAATACCCCCTCACTCTGTCGGTTTTCTTCTTCTTCTTCTTCTTCTTCTTCTTCTTGCTGTCGAGAAGCTCCAGCCGATCGATTCTGCCGCCGTCGCTCGCTCGCTCCAACTGCCACCTCCGGCCATCGCCAAGACCTGAGTAGACCACCAGCCCCTTCCTCATCCTCTTGCCGACATTCTCTAAGTGAAATCAAGCCATTTGACTCAGTGAGGACCTCCGGCCGGCCATTCTCCCGGAAGTCAACGAAAACCATCGCAACTGGAGGTAAGCCACTGTTTAGGCTCCGTAAGACCCCGAATCCTTTGAATCTTTTGGTCAAATTTTGTGAAAATTGAGAGAATACATAGACTGAGCTGTGGTAAAAATTTCGGAGGAATTTGATGGAGTTTTGACCCAAAATGGGCCTTGTGTTTGAAGGACAAAAACTGATCGCTGGAGGACCCGAAGGAACTGGCGGCGTTCAAGGACTTTCCGTTGTTGCCTTGGCTTCAAATTTTTGGTGAGTCTTTCCAACCCTTAGAACTACATGTTAACAAGTAGATTAGTGAATAAATTGAGAATTTAAGTTAGTTTAAGGGCTAAATAGTTGGGATATGCACAGAACCGAAAATGCCATGTTTCAGTTCTGTGCATACCGAATCTGTGGGAGGCTGTTGGTGTTGAATTTGAGCTCTAAATTCATCGTTGAGACGTGCTAGGGTGTTAATGAATATGTCAATAAGTTTTATGTTCCATGGATTGGTGATTTGAGCAAGAGAATTGACAAATTGATTGGAATTCCCTAGGGTTATACGGCACTCCTATTTTGGGAAACCTTGGAGCCGAATCCTTGACGTGCTTGGGAAGAGATTTTTGTTGAGTTAAACTTGAAGTAAGGGGTTTCTAAACCTTGGATAGGAAGGTTGGACTCGATTAGGCGAATTGAGTGCCAATTTGATTGGTTCTTGGAAGGTTATGACGCGATTGTCCAATGTACATCCTAGAAAGATATAGATGACTTGAATGCTTGACAATGCTTGTGTCATGAAACGATTGTTGCATTTGAATGTCAAATTTAATTGCCTCGCATGCCATTGATGTGTTACTCATGCATGAGTTTCAAATTGAGCATGTGATATGAATTGAAATGAACACGTGGCATGTCTGAGAATTGTGTGACACCCTGAGGCGTATGAGATGCGGGGTTGTATGGATGGATATCCTGAGGCACTAAGGCGCGGAGTTTGAATTGAATGGCCCCCTGAGGCATATGAGACGCGGGGTTGAGATGGCCATAGTCTTGATGCGTTGAAACGCGAGACGAAGCTTGAGATGTGTCGACACAGGTCTAGAGTGAAATTGAAAACCTGATGCGTTTACGCGGGTTTGTCAATGAGATGGTCTGAGACGTATTTACGCGGACTGAGCTTGAGGCGTTCTAAACGTGGACGTGATAATGAGGATGCATGGAAGGGTGGAAGGTGTAATCTAGCTTGGCAATGTGTATTTAAATCTTTATGTTGTGTATGGTGCCATGATTGCATGCTTGACTCTTGTTTTACCCGCATGGTATTTAATGACTATTGATTGTCTCCTGCGATAGCATGTGCATTTTGTCCTTGACTACATCCGCTTGAGTGTACGGTTAGCCTAATCTAGAGTTAGGGCCTGCCTTATTGAGATGTAAATTTCACCCCATTGTGGGACCCCATTTTTCAGATCCTAGGCCGTGAAAATGTGGCCAATCAGAGTTGGTGACCCGAAAGAGATGTCAGTATATTTTGATGAATTTCCAGACGGACAAGAAATTGTGTACGTTAGGAAATGCACCGTAGTTTGGGTCAATGAAGGTGGCAACAGCTGGAAGCCTCATAGATATGAGGCCTAGTTTAGAAAGGTGGGGGATGTTTCTACGGACCACTGAAGCCCACTGAGGTACCCCGTGGGGTAATCTCTAACTGTTTTCATTTCGCTTGGGATTCGGTGGAGGCTGAGGGGTCAGTAGCTGGCTCGAGGAATATTCCTGAGAGGACCCTGACTTTGGAGGACACCGATGAGGTCATCGAGATTGAGGCTACCGAGGATGACCAGGTGGAGCCGTCTGCTGACAAGACACTCGAGGACACCGTGGAGGTTTGCTCTGAGACTCTCCCGGAGTACGAGCCATCGGAGGATGTTGAGGAAACTAACGATTCTAGTAGATAGACTTAGGAGTCTCTGTCCTTCTGGTATGATGTTTGATGATGACCTCGATGCCTGTTTCTTTGGGAGATGTGATGATCCGATTTTGTATTGACCTTGTCACCCCTGCTGATCGGCTGGATTAGCTTGCCAGCGCTTTTGTATGAATAGGATAGGAGGTTATGTATATTACTGACGTTCTCGTTACCCCGATCCCTTTTTATTATGGCACGGAGGAGTTGTTTATTATCGCTTTCGCTTGTTATGAATATGGTTCATCTCTCGACCTATGTGAATCCTAGGACCTAGAGAGAGAGTTTGTGCTTGCAGGGAGTTGCGCGCTCGTGCCCGGGGTGCGGGGCGTGACACTATTAGTAATGCATTTTTGGACCGATTTGATCGGCTAAAATTTAATTGGAAGGCGAAAAGATGGTGTGACTAGAATCGGCGGACTCGGGTGATGACATCAGATTGAGCTTAAATTCTATTGGTTGAAGCGAAACGACGTTCTAATCAGTACCCATCGCCATCCGGGCGATGAACTGCGATGGATTTCGGCGATCCGGGAGCGTTTCGAAGGATTTTTCAATTTTTTTTTGTATTTTTAGGATTAAATTTTATTATTAGTGGCAATATTATAATTTTAAGTTTTGTATCCAGAATCCTAGTAGGGTTAGGTTTAACACCTCATATAAAAGGTGTTTTATGGTGTTTGAGGAGACAAAATATATTTTTTTGATATTGAATTCGTGATTTTCCTCTTAAAGCAAGATTTGTTTGTTTCTTTCGCTGAATGCTGCGTCAGGTGGTATCAGAGCTTATGGCCACCGGCGGTGGTCTTCATGACGATGATCAGGAGACTGGAGCTCCTATTCTTGGAGACGACGCATTGCAATGTTTGGAGCAGCGTTTAATGAAACGCATAGATCAACGAATTGATCTCTGGACTTCATTGCATCGAGCAACAGTTTGAAGAATTGGCAAATCGATTTGAAGGTCTTGGCATTGATGTGAACCAGAATCGGCGGAATGATAGAAGGCCGAATGCAGATTTTGCTCGCAGTGACCCTATCAATAAGCTTGTTCCTGTCCGCAAGCAAAATAACCCTTTGTTCTCGGAGAGTTTGAAAGAAGAAGAGCATGAGTTTTTGATGAAAGACGTTCTGATTATGAAGTTAGAGATCGTTATGGAGGAATTCGAAGAGGGCATTATGACGATCGCGATAGAAGAGATGGCAGACAACGTTACGACAATCATGAATGTAACGACTTTAAACTAAAAGTTGATATTTCTTATTTTAATGGGAGTCTGAGAATAGAAGAATGTCTGGATTGGATTGCTGATGTGGATAGATTCTTCGATTATATGGGAACCCCTAGCGAGTAAAAGGTGCGACTAGTAGCCTGTAGATTGAAAGGAGATGCGTCTGCATGGTGGGAGAGAGTGCAAAATAGGAGGGAGTGAGAAGGAAAAGAGAGGGTACGAACCTGAAATAAAATGAGGAGGTTGCTGAAGCAGGAGTTCCTTCCGCCTGATTATGAGTAGATTATGTTCCAGCAATGCCAGCGTTGCCAACAGGGCAATCGAACTGTACATGAGTATACGACAGAATTCATGAGATTGGCAGAGTGAAATAATCTGTCAGAAATAGAGGGACAGCAGGTGGCTAGATATCTCGATGGGTTGAAGTCCTTCATTCGGGATAAAATTGGGGTACAATTTTTACGAAATCTGACTGAAGCTAAGGACATGGCTAGAAAGGCAGAATTGATGCAGCAAGAACGGAGTAAAAGAGGCTTTGAAAATTATAGGGGTAGTAGCTCAGACAGTTCCATGGAGAAGAGCGGCTTCAACAATCGCTTTAATGCAGAGAGAAATTAGGGGGATAAGGCGCTAGAAAAGGGCCCACTGAACGAGGCAAGGGACAAGGGGTCGCAATCATAGAAAACTATTAACCTAAATCCTTATGCTAAACCAGCGACAATTAAGTGTTACAGGTGTAATCAGTCTAGGCACCGCTCTAATGAATGCCCTCAGAGAAAGACAGCAAACGTGGCAATAAGAGAAGAAGAGGAAGAAGATAGATATTGCTGCAAACTAGATGGTGAGGTAGGAAGAGATAAATTGTGTGGTGCGTAGGATGATGTTAGACTCAAAACGGAAGGATGATTCACAGCGCCATCAGCTATTCCGAACCAGATACACTATTCTAGGGAAGATCTTTGTTGTTATCATTGATAGTGAGAGCACGGAAAATATCATTGAGAAGGATGCAGTGAAGAAGCTGGGGATACCTGTGAAAAAACATCCTAACCCTACACGTTAGGATGGATTAAATCTAGAGCAGAAAGCATTCCGATAATTGAATGATGCAAAATTCCATTCTCCATTGGTAAGTATCACGATGAGCTGTATTGTGATGTGGTAGATATGGATGTATATCACGTGTTGTTTGGAAGGCCATGGCAATTTGATGTGGATGCTCAACACTCGGAGAGGAGCAACTAGTATAATCTTGTGACATTCTGATTTCCCAATCAACTTCAGACTCTGTAATGATAAGTTTATATATATCAAGCGATGTATTCCAGTTGTATTCCGCTCAAATCTGATCAATTTGAATAGACTAACCAAAGGAGAAAGGCTAAAGCGAGACGAGGTACGTGGACCTAGGCGACTCAGATATGAAACGGTGCTTTGACCATAAGGATTGTTGAGGGGATATTTAGAACCACCAAAAGGCCGATCTAAGAACGATCCAGGATTACCATGCGAGCGTCGTACGATTGGAACGTAGGTGATGCCGCTTAACCAACATACGATTTGCAAAATTATCCTAAATCGGACTGTGACGATTGAGACCTTAAAGACTAGTGATAAACTCTCGCAGTTACATGAGAACCAAAGCTGCTATGAATTGACGAGCCCTAAATGTGATGAGGATCACAGGGTCGATACGCGTATAGTCTGCAAAAGCCGTCCGTCAGTTTAGGATAGGTTGGAATCACGTCTGATAGAAGAAACAATCAGAAACGAGTCCTGAAAAGTTTGAAAAAGGAAAATCAAGAATTCCAACGTCAATAGGATTAGCCGTCGCCCTATCGAAGAAGTCAGAATCGAGAAAAACGACGTTCCGAACGTCGGAGGTAAAAAGACCATAATGCCCCTCAAGCTTAGGACTTTGTCTTTATAATTGAAGGAAGGGAAAAATGGACATTTCTTCCCCCCAAGCTACTGAAAATTGAAGAGCAATTGATGGCTATTGGATACTCTTGAGAAGAACAATTGCCAAGTGTCACAAATCTAAGGGTGGAAGATCAACTCTTCATTTAATGCCTACATACCAATCACTTAAATTAATTAAAATTTTAGGGGAATAACCAGCTCTCTCTCTCTCTCCTCAAAGCCCCCCATTCGACCAAAAAAAATTGCAGAGCACCACCATTTCCCTTTCTTCTTCTTCTTCTCCAATTTCTACTTCACCCGACCCCGCCGGACGTCGCCGTTCGGTCAGTACGACCGCAGTCTCTGGCCGTCTTCTACTTTCGGGCGACCATCTAGATGTAGCCCCACGTCTTGCCGATGTCCCCCAACTTGAATCAGGTCATTTGGAGCTCTGAGGAATTCGGGGCACGCATTCTTCCACAAGTCAACGGATTCTGTTCCAATTTGAGGTAAGTTCGGTTCTGAACCCTTTAGATAGTTGAAAACTTGGAATCTTTGGCTCAAATTTTGTGGAGATCAAGTAGACATATATATGGTTCTGTGGTAAAAATTGGAGATTTATTTGATAAGTTTTTGACCATGAACCACCCTTGTACATTATGCCTAGAATCTGTCGGTATTCTGTGTTTGAGTGATCCGGTGACTTCCGACGACTTTCCGGCAACCACGCGACTTGAAACTCATGATGAGACTTCCAAACTCTTAGGTAGACATTATAAGAGGTAGAATGGTGTATATTTGATGGATTTGAGATAGATTAAGGTCGGATGGACCCGGCATGAACAGAACCGAATGGAACTGGTTCAATGCCGGGCCAAACCGGTTCTGTGGAGGGCTGATTAGGCTAGGATTATGTTGTAATTTGGTGTGTATGGTGTGTTAAGATGATGAGGAGTATGTTATGAGTGATTTGGATGGATGAATTGAGGAATTAGACTTGGGATTTTGACAAATCAATTGGTTAAACTAGGTTGCACGACAAGTTAGCTTTGGGACTTGGATTGGCCGAACCATAGGAGACTCGAGGAGGGGAAAATTGCGTTGTTAAGCGGAGATAAGGAATTTTCTAAACCAAGGCTAGGGGGATTAGACTCGATTGGGTAAGTCGAGTGGGGAAATTGATCGATTAATGGGCATATTCTAAAGTAATGAGCCTTAGTATGTTTTAGGATTAATTAAAGAGTTTATGTGTGCCTTGACTTGTATTGGAATCGCGTGTCGTGTTTGGATAATAATTGAATTGCTTTGCATGCCATGAGATTATGAATGCTACTTGAAATATAATTGACATTGAGTATGTGAATGTTAAAAGATTATGGCATGAATCTTAATTGTAGCATGACATGGCATGGCCCTGAGGCGTGTGAGACGCGGGGTGGGAGATTGAGACCCTAAGGCGACGAGGTCGCGGGGTGGATGATGATTAGGTGGCGCCCTGATGCGACGAAGTCACGGGTGAGATAGCCACAATCCTGATACGATATAATAGCGGGACAGAATACGAGCTCATAGACCCTGCCTGGAAATTGAACCGGGGCCTGATGCGTTTACGCGGGCCGAGCCTGATGCAATCTAATCGCGGGCTAGAGAATAAGGGCAGGCAGAGGTTGATTGATGTGATGAAGTGACAGGCCAAGCACATACGTGCAATTGTGTGTGACATGAGAATATAAATGCATGTATGTCCTCTATGCATTATTATTTATTGAATTATGAATGTCATACCTACATGAGTACATGAGTTGGATAGGTTGAGTGACTTGACTACCTGAGTGGACGGTCAACCTGACCTAGGGTTAGGTTTTTCTTATTGAGATATGTATCTCACCCCTTTCGGGGAAATTTTACTTTACAGATCCTAAGCAGTAGCTATGTGGCCTATCAGATTTGGGGACCCGCAGGAGATGATGGCGTATTACGATGAGTTCCTCGATAGGCAGGAAAATATATACTTAAGGAAATGTACAATAGTTTGGGTAGATGAGGGCAAACCAGACTGGAAGCCTCATCGGTTTGAGGCTTGGTTTAGACAGGACGGGGATAGGAAGGTCGGGCCGTTGAAGCCTCACGAGGTTTCGGAGGGTGTTATACCTCCATGTTGTCAAACGACTTTGGATCAGGAGTTTCCAGAGGGTTCGGTGGTTGGGTCGAGGAACGGCCCGGAGCGGACGCCGACAGTTGAGTTTTCTGTGCCACCGCCAGAGGATGAGGTCATCGTGGTGGAGCCGTCCGAGAGAGATTCATCTGAGCCAGACCAGGAGGCAACCGTGGAGGAAGACCAGGCTAAGCAGTCGCAGGAAGGGACCATGGAGGACTCTGTAGAGGTTCCGTCAGAGACTTTCTCCGAGTACGAGCCGTCAGAGGAGAGCGAGGATATTGGAGATTCCAACAGTTCTTCCTAGGCAACTCCGGATGATGACCTGACCCCCATTCCCTGGTGGATTTTGTGGATACCTTTTTGGCATGCTTACCCGTCGCCCCTGATGTTTAGCGTATTTAGTAATTATCGGTCTGTAGGTGATGATGTACGGCTTTCTTGATGCTATCCATGTACTACTTAGCCTGTATGTGTATATACATATTGTACGGGAGACATTGGGAACCGCTTCCGTGTGCTTAATGTAAGTTATTTTATCTCTAGACCTTTTTTTTATATGAGGTGGATCTTTGGGACCGCCGAGAGATTGTTGTTATTTTACTTGTAGGGATGATTACGTGCTCGCGATGGGGCGCGGGGCGTGACAAATCTGGTGAAAGATGGGGTGAAGTATACGTTGCTGCCCCTGAAGAATAAAGGGAAACAAGCTGCAGATAATAATTTCCTTACTCTTACAAGAAAATTTGAATATGAAATTAATGAGACCAGGCAAATTCATGTGCTAGTAGTGAACAAGCGATTGAGACAGAGACTGAATTACAAGTGAAGGAGTAGCCAGAAGCAGTTAGATTTTTATTGCAAGAATTTAGTGAGCTGATGCCTGAAGAGATCCCAAATGGTTACATTCTATGCGTGATATTCAGCACCACACTGACTTAATTCCTAGTGCTAGTCTGCCTAATTTACCGCACTACAAGATAAGTCTTAAAGAGAGTGAGATTCTAAAGGAGAAGGTGGAAGAATTGCTACAAAAGGGGCACATTCAGGCCTTGCTAACTTCTAAGAAAGATGGGAGCTGGAGGATGTGTGTAGACAGTAGAGCTGTTAATAAGATAACTGTGAGCTACAAGTTTTCAATACCTAAGTTGGATGGCATGCTGGATAGACTGCACAGAGTTAAGTGATTTACGAAGCTGGATTTGAAGAATGGCTACCATCATATTCATATTCGACCTGAAAACGAGTGGAAGACAGCTTTCAAGACAAAGGAGGGGCTGTACGAGTGGTTGGTGATGCCGTTTGAGCTTTCTAATGCTCCGAGCACTTTTATAAGGCTTATGAATAAGGTTCTGAAATCTTTTATTGGCAAATTCGTTGTAGTTTATTTTGATGTTATCCTGATTTATAGTATGACTGGAGAGGATCATTTGATGCATTTGAGGGAAGTGTTGACAGTTTTGCAGACTAGTAAGCTGTATGTGAATCTTAAGAAATACAGTTTTCTGACTAATAAGCTACTATTCTTGGGGTTTATTATCACTGTTGAGGGAATAGAGGTGGATGAGACGAAGGTGAAAGCCATTAGAGAGTAGCCTACTCCAAAAACAGTTTCTGAAATTATGAATTTTCATGGGTTGGCTACCTTTTATAAGTGATTTATTAGGAATTTTAGCATTATCGCAGCCTTGATTACATAATGTATGAAAAAATGTAGATTTCTGTGGGGAGAGGAAGCCGAGAATGGTTTTACTATTCTGAAGGAGAAGTTGTGTACTATACCTGTTCTGCCTCTGCCTAATTTTGATAAGCTATTTGAGGTAGATTGTAATGCTACTGGAGTGGGTATAGGAGCCATTTTGTCTCAAAAGCGCAGGCCAATTTGTTTTTTCAGTGAGAAGCTCAGTGATGCAAGACGGAAATGGAGCACTTATGACAAAGAATTCTACTCTGTCGTAAGGGCTTTGAAGACATGGAAGCATTATCTGGTTGGAAAAGAATTCGTGCTTTATTCTGACCATGAAGCTTTGAAGTACTTAAATGTCAGAAGAGGATCAGTAAAGATATGCATGCGTGTTGGTATCAGTTTTTACAAAAATTCCCTTTTAGGTTGCAACACAAATACAGTGTGCTAATGTCGTAGCAGATACGTTGAGCAGGAAAGCTGGCTTGCTGATTACATTGTGCCAGGACATTCTAGGGTTTGAGCAGCTGAAAGAGTGTTGTGCAAGCGATGAAGATTTTGGGCAAATTTGGGATACGTGTGCCGCTGATCAACCTGTGCAGGAGTTTTATATTCTGGATGGTTACCTAATGCATGACAGTCAACTTTGCCTTCCTTGGACATCGTTACGAGAGAAGGTAATTCGTAATTTGCATGATGGTGGATTGGATGCACATATGAGTCAAGACAAAACTATTGCTGCAATTAGGGAGCGATTTTACCGACCCCAATTGCGTGAAGACATCAGCAGGTATGTGTAGAAATGTTATGTTTGCCAAACTGCTAAGGGGCAATCTAAGAATACAGGTTTATATATGCTTTTACCTGTTCCTAACAATATATGGGAAGATCTGTCCATGAATTTTGTGTTGGGTTTGCCATGAACTCAAAGAGGCGTGGATTCTGTTTTTGTTGTAGTTGTCAGATTTTTCAAGTTAGTACACTTCATTCCTTGTAGGAAGACTTCTGATGCAATAAATGTGGCCAAATTATTTTTCAAAGAAGTAGTTCGTTTACATGGAGTTCCTAAGTTTATTACTTCAGATAAGGATAGCAAATTTCTAGGACATTTTTTGCGCACTTTGTGAAAATTGTTTGATTCATCCCTGAATTTCAGCAACACAGCCCACCGTCAAACTGATGGACAAACAAAGGTGATCAATAGAACTTTGGGCAACTTGATTAGAAGTCTTTGTGGAGATAAACCAAAGTAGTGGGATGTTGCTTTATCGCAGGCAGAGTTTGCTCATAATAATGCGATTCATAGTTCTATTGACAGGTCGCCTTTTTCTGTTGTCTATACAAAGGTGCCTCGGCACACTCTAAATTTGATTCACTTGTCCAAGAAAACAGAAAAAAGTGTTGCTTCGGATCATATGGCTAAACAAATTGTCGAGGCACATCAGGTCGCCTTTTTTATGATGTTTGATGAGACTATAATTTTTTGATATTGAATTCATGATTTTCCTCTCAAAGCAAGATTTGCTTGTTTTTTTCGCTGAACTCTGCGTCACTTCCGCAATGGAAAGAAGTTGGGAAACCAAGAGGAATGGAGTTGGACGAGTTCTCCAACTCACAAAATTCATTTCGTCAAATCTCTCACCAATTGGGGGAGTGGAGATTACGTATGGAGTAATCGGAGCTGGGAGAACAAATGAAACATCGTAGATTGAAGGGAAATTAGGGGAACAAAGGAAGTAGGAGGGGCTAATGCAGAAGCCATTAATTTGTCTAAAAAAAAAAAGCGGGTTTTCGCCAAAGATGCTCTGATACCAAGTTGGACAGAAGGATTGAATCAAAAAGGAAAAACGGAGAATTGGATGCGGAGAAGAGAGAAGTGAAAGAGTAGTATAGTATTGATCGTTTTCCTATATCCACTATTTTAAAAGACGAATCTCTTTATATGAACTTCAAGAGATGTCTAAAGAAAAGAAAAAGATCAAGAGCATATATCTTTTCTATCAATAATACAAGAACTATTCTGAGGATGAGGAAAATATTGTATAGGATCAAGATCATATCTTTGACTTATTTAACAATAATACTTACGCACTTAACAGTTATTAGCAGAACAACATGTGATTACAATATACTATATGAGAATACAACTTGACCTCGATACAGAATTGAGTAAGGTTAGATTGTTGCCAAATACCAAACATTAAAAAGACCTTTAAAAATAAGAACTCTTCACTAATATCTAATTTTTCTAGTTTTTAGATGATGCACCTTTATTAATTTTACTAGTAGTTTAGCTGAAATAATTATATGTGCTAGTGTTCTTTTCATGCCGAAATCGCAGATTTATCACTAGTATAAATGAAAATACTTTGATGAAGCATGTCAGGGAAGGCATTATGGCATGCATCTAGAACAACAGACTGAGTGCATGTAATCCTGGATCATATCGAACCCACCAGGGCGGCACAACATTGATCCAAATGTGAGATCCACATGATTGTCGCGACCTAAAATTAGGCTAATTAGATGAATTAACTAACCTAAAACGGATTCTCCCAAGCCATACCAATTAACAACTTAGATTTTACTAAAATGATTTTTTTTTTAATTTAGGAGCCGCCATTAATTGTTTCTTGGTAGGTCGATTAGAAACCTAAATAAAACAATGGGAGACCTATTTTATTTCTACGAACTAGAGATAATGAGTCCGGGGACTTGGTTACATTAATTAAAAATTAATTAATGCGCTTTCGGTACCAATTTCATGAAAATGTATCTTTCTGATTGTTGACTTGCGTTTTTTTGGATTTTCTCTTGTTAAATGCAATACTAATGTGAATTAATGACATGCGACATGCAATGACATAAAAAGATGACATGGCAACTATGCATGGATGGCGTAACAAGATGACATGGAAAAAATGCATGACATTGTATAATGACGTGGCGAACAACAATGACATGGAAGATTAACATGCAATTATGCAATGCAAATGATTATTTTTTTTATATTTTCGGATTTTAATGATATGGAATGCATGAGCATGCAACTTCAAAAAAAGGAATGAATGGGAAGATTCTCATCTTATTATTTTTCTAAAAAAAAATTGGCCATGAGATATGCAAGGAAATACCATCCTAATCTAGGTGAGATATGATAAGATATGCATGATTTTAAAAATATGCTATCCTAAGCTATATGAGATATGCGATATGTGCATGAATGAGATTTTCTTGCTCTTTCCTTTTTAAAAAATTTCGGCAAGAATGGGGATTTTCTTAAAGATTTTGTTATCTTGATTTAATTGCCTAAAGTTTTATAAGATAAGATTTATAGGAAACCTTATCTCCCTAATTTTTTTTTTAGGAATTTTCAAGATATAGCAAATCAAGTCAAGAAAACATATCCATAAACAATCAACGAGATACGATCCTATCCCCTTTAATTTAAAAATATAGAAATATTCGAGATCGACTGTGACATTCTGATTTTTTCTGTCATTTTTAGACTCATTAATGAAAAATGTATCTAACGATGTATTTCAGTCATATCTTGCTCGAATCTGATCAATTTGAGTTGACTGACCAAAGGGAAAAGGCCAACACAAGACAATGTACGTGGACCTAGGGAATTCGAATAGAAAATGGCACTTTGACCATAAGGATTGTCAATGGGACATTTAGAGCCAAAAAAGGTCGATCTAAGAATGATTAAGGAATGCATTGCAAGCGTTATACGATTGGAGCGCAGGTGATGTTGCTTAACCAACGTATAATTTGCAAATTTTCCTAAATCGAATAGTAACGAGCGAGACCATCGGAACTAGTGATATACTCTCACAATTACATGACAACCAAAGTCGCCATGAATTGACGAGTCCTAATTATGATATGAATCACAAGGTTGATACGCGTAACGTTTACAAAAACCACCCGTCAGTTCGGGATAGGCTGGAACCACGTCTGATAGAGAGTTGAATCAGAAACGAGTCTTGAAAATTGAAAATGGCGAATCAAGAATTCCAACATCTCAATTGGATTGGCCGTCGCCTTGTCGAAGAAAATTGGAATTAGAAAAACGATGTTTGGACGTCGGGGATAAATTACCATTTTGCCCCTCAAGCCCTAACCTTGCCTATATAATTGGATGAGGGCATTTTGATCATTTACACACCCCTAAAGCTGCCGAAAATTGAAGAAAATGGGAGCTATTGGATGAGCTTTGATTGACACCTTGGACAAGTGTCAATAGATTAAGCCTTGAGTTGATGTGTACACTTTTAACCTACCATTCAACTCAAGTTGACTCTTGAAATTGAGGAATAAACCCTCATTCTCTCTCTCTTGGCCGACCACTCCCTCACCTTGCCGAAAATCTTCTTCTTCTTCTTCTTCTTCTTCTTCTTTTCCTTCAATGCCGAGCTACATTGCCAACTGGTTCTGTCCGCCGGTTTCGTTGCTGTCGACCGCCACCTCCGGCGACTTCCAAAGTCGAGCCGACCACCCACTCCTTCCTCAACCTCTTGCCGACGTTCTCGAAGTGTAAGCGAGTCATTTGGTTCAGTGAGGAGCTCCGACCGGCGAATCTTCCGAAAGTCGACGGAAATCATCGCAACCAGAGGTAAGCCATGTTTTAGGCCTCTTAGGACCTTGAAAACTTGAAGTTTTTTGACCAAATTTTGTGGACATCTAGGGGACACGTAGATGGAGCTGTGGTAAAAAGTTTGGGTTAATTTGATAGAATTTTGACCCCAAATGGGTCTTGTGTTTGAAGAGCCAGCACTGACCAATTGAAGGCTTGGGAAGACCGGTATCATTCAAAGAGTTTCTGGCGTCGGCTTGGCTCAAAATTTCGGTGAGCTTCCCAAACGCTTAGAAATACATGTTAGCAAGTGGATTAGTGAATAAATTGAGGATTTGAGGTGGTTTAAGGACTGGTTAGTTGGGATATACACAGAATCGAAATTTACCCGGTTCGGTTCTGTGCATGCCGGTTCTGTGAGGGCTGTTGGTGGTTGTAATTGAGCTCTAAATTCATCATTGAGAAGTGTGAGGATACTAATTGATAGGTCCATGAGGTGTATGTCTAGTGGGGTGATGATTTGGGCAAGGAAATTAACGATTGGATGTAATTTTCTTAGGTTGCGCGGTTGAGTTGTCCTTGACCATTTGGACCGAACTCTTGAGGTGCTTGGGAAGAGGATTGTGTTGCATTGAGCTTGAGGTAAGGGGAATCCTAAACCTTTGATAGGAGGATTGGACTTGATTGGGTGATTTGTGTGTGTATGGATCGATTTTTGGAGACCTATAACGTGATGACCCAATGTGCGTCCTAGAATAGTATAGATTACTTGAACAAGTGACAATGCTTGTGCTTGAGTTGATTACCATGTTTGAATGTCAAATTTGATTGTTTTTCTTGTCATAAGTGTATTGTTTGTGCATAAGTTTGCACTTGGCATTATGTGTATGAATTGAATTGAACTTGTGGCATGTTTGAGATGTTGGAATACCCTGAGGCATATGAGATGCGGGGTCGTATGACAAATGCCCTGAGGCGCTGAGGAGCGGGGTTTGAATTGAATGGCACCCTAAGGCGTATGAGATGCGGGGTTGAGAAGGCCATAGTCCTGATGCGTTGAAACGCCGACGGAGTTGTGATGTGTCGACACAGGCCTGGAGTGACATTGAAAACCTGATGCGTTTACGTGGGCTTGTCAATGAGACAGTCTGATGCGTTTACGCGGACCGAGCCTGAGGCATTTTAAATGTGGGCATGAAAGTGAGGCAGGCGGGAAGGGTGAAAGTGGTGATTCGACATGGCGATGTGTGCATGATCCTATTGATGTGTTATGATGCCATGATTGCATGCCTGACATCTGTGTGTTGTTATTGATAGTTGAATGCCTCATGAGTTTATTTGTATGAAGTGCTGGTGATTGTATTTGCCTAAGTGGACTGTCAGCCTAACTTAGGGTTAGGACCCACCTTACTGAGATGTATATCTCACCCTGTTATGGGAATCCCTTTCTTTACAGATCCTAGGCCTTGAGGATGTGGCCCATCAGGTTTGGCGATCCCAAGGAGATGTCGGTCTATTTTGATGAGTTCCCTGACGGGAAGGGGACTATTTATGTTAGGAAATATACAGTTGTTTGGATAGATGAGGGTGGTAGTAGCTAGAAGCCTCATAGATATGATGCTTGGTTCCGAAAGGTAAGGGATGTATCTACTAGGCCACTGAAGCCCACTGAGGTGCCTCATGGAGTGATCCCTAGCTGGTGTCATCCCACTCGAGATTTAGTGAAGGCTGAGGAGTCAGTCGCCGATTCGAGGAACAGTCTTGAGAGGACCCCGACCTTAGAGGATACGGAGGAGGTCATAGTGTCGAGGCTACCGAGGATAACCTGGTGGAGCCATCTACTGACGATACTATGGAGGACACCGTGGAGGTTTGCTTGGAGACCTTCTCGGAGTACAAGCCCACTGAGGAAGCTGAGGAGGAGACCGACGACTCGAGTAGCTCGACGTAGGAGCCTCTACTTTATCTGGTCTGATATTTTGACGGTGACCCTGATGCCCGTTCCTTTTTGGTGATGATGATAGATCTCTTTTGTATTCACCCTGTCACCCTTACTGATGAGCGGATCTGGTTTACTATGCTCTGTATGAACATTTGGTTCTTATGTATTGTTAGTGTTCTCATTACTCAAGTCCCATTTTATATTTGTACGAAGGTGTTATTCTATCATCGCTTCCACGTGTTTTCTTTTTATATGGTATGTCTCTCGAACCATGTTTGAATCCTGGGACCTCGAGAGATAGTTTGTGTTTGCAGGGAGTCGTGCGCTTGTGCCCGGGGCGCGGGGCGTGACATCGACTTTCTGAAGATCTTGAATCGAACCTAAACGATGATAGATCAAACAGATTAAATCCGTGATGTCCTTTTTACAAAAATTAGGTTTTGACAGTTTAGATCGAGAAAGTCTTGTCTTGAATTTCTGAAAATGTTTGCACTTTGATTGAACATCAGGAAACATGCAAAAATCACCACCATCAAATTTGAATATTCACTCTTTAAGGTCCCACAAAATTCGACATGAATTGACGATGCAAAAAGAGGTATTTTCGGGCATGAAAATAACATGCATACACTGTAGAAAGACAAAAAAACGGTAGTGAAAAGAGAGGAAAATCACTTGGAATACAAAGCTTGAGATATCCTAGAAGAGTATTGACGTTACCTTAATTCACAGGATAAAACCGGGGCAATTTGGAGCGAAAAGCAGATCGGACAGCAGTGTCGATGGCATAATAGAACCGAATGGCGACGGGAAAAATGGCAGTAGCGACACCTGGGGAAAAAAAAAGCAGGAGCAGCGCCAAGCAGAAGCACAAGAAGAATAGCGGCGGTGGCAACGTGGTGGCGACAGAAGTGGAGCAACAGCAGAGGCGGTGACATAGAGGAAGAGGAGCGACGAGGAGGTATGTGACATTCTGATTTTTCTTGTCATTTCGAGACTCATTCATGAGAATGTATCTAATGATGTATTTCAGTCATATCTTGCTCGGATTTGATCAATCTTGAGTTAACTGACCAAAAGGGAAAGGCTAACGCGAGACAGGATACGTAGACTTAGGGAACTCAAATAGGAAATGACACTTTGACCATAAGAATTGTCGAGGGGATATATAGATCTATAAAAGGCTGATCTGCGAATGATTAAGGAATGCATTGCTAGCGTTATACGATTGGAGAGCGGGTGACACCGCTTAACCAATGTATAATTTGTAAAATTTTCCTAAATCGAATGATGACGATCGAGACCATCTGAGCTAGTAATAGACCCTCGCAATTACATGACAACCAAAGTCGCCGTGAACTAATGAGTCATAAGTGTGAAGAGAGTCACAGAGTCGATACACGTAACGTCTGCAAGAGCCACCCGTTAGTTCGGGATAGTATGAAATCAAATTTGATAGAGAAATGATTCAAAGACGAGTCTCAAAATTGGAAAATGGAGAATCAAGAATCCCAACATTTTAATTAGATTGGACGTCGCCTCATTGGATGGATAAGATAAGGAATGAAGAGATTCGACGAAAAGTTGGAGTAGAACTGGTGGCGGAAAAGATGAGAGAGCATAGATTGAGATGGCTTGGGTATATCCTCCGAAGGCCCTTAGATGCACTGGTACGAACATAAGTTTGCTGTCGAGAGCATAACGCGAAAAAAACAAGAGGTCGGCCGAAACTTACTTGGGGGAAAGCAATAAAACAAGATTTAATGGAGTGGGAAATAGATTGGCGTACGATTTGTCTTAGGACGGAGTGGAGGAAGGCTATTAGTATTGTGGAGGGGTAGTGTATAGATAGATAGATAGATAGATATATATTTACTTATTTATTTTTACACATTTATCTCTTTTCACTCCCTTGATTCTGTTTTTATTTTTATGATTTTTTGGCGTTCATCGACCGTCGAACCCAACTAGATAAAGGTGTTGTTGATGTTGATGTTGGACGTTGCCTTATCGAAGAAAACTTGAATTAGAAAAAAAAATGACGTTTCGGACGTCGAGGGTGAAATTACCATTTTGCCCCTCAAGCCTTGGCCTTGCCTTAATAAATGGATATAGACATTTTGGTCATTGATCACACACCCCTAGCTACCGAAAATGAGGAGGAATGATAGCCCTTGGATGACAAATTGATGGACATGTGGACAAGTGTCAATGGTTGAAGAGTTGGTATTAATTGTTTAACTTTTAACCTACCATTCTTGGTAGTTTATTAGTGTATACACTCTCACTCTTCCTCATTCAGCCGAACCCCCTTCACCAGCATCTTCTTCATCTTCTTCTTAGTTCATCTTCTTCGGTCGAGAAAACCTCCAGCCGACCAGGTTCTGTCAGCCGCTTTGCTGCCATCGAGTTCCACTTCCAGCGACCTCCAGCGTCGCGCCAACCACCAGCTCCAAGCCCATCCTCTTACCGACCACCTCCAAGTGGTAGTTTGGCGTTTGGCCACCTGTAGAGCTTCGGCCAGCTGTTTCCCCGAAAGTCGACGGATTCCGTCGCAACTGGAGGTCGGTCGCTATTTAAGCTATGTAGGACTTCGATTTCTCTCAAACTTCCAGCTAATTTTTGTAGACATATAAGGAACTTATATACTGAGTTGTGGTAAAAGGTTTGGGTGAATTTAATTGATGCCGAAATGGTGCTATGTTTAAAGGATAAATTTTGACCCGGTGAGGACCCTGAGGAACCGAACCTATTCGTGGACCATTCGGCGTCGCCTTGATTTCAAATTTTCGGTGAGACTTCATAACATGTATAAATATGTGCTAGCAAGTAGTTTAGTTGATAAATTGGGGATTTAGGATAGTCTATGGATCGATTGAGGGAAGAATGCACAGAACCGAAAATGCCCTGTTTCGATTCTATGCATACGAAAACCTTAGGGGCTGTTAGGGGTATTATCGAGCTCCAATTTCATCATTGAGGCTTATGAGGATGTCAATCGATATGTCAATGAGGCATATGCTTAATGATTTGATGATTGAACGAAGAAAATTGATGAATTGGATGGAATTTGTATTAGGTGCAAGCTGCCCTATTTTGGACTCCTTGGGACCGAATTGCTAAGGTGCTTTGAAGATGATTTTTGTTGATTTTAGCACAAGATAAGGGGTTTCTAAACCTTGGTTAGGAAGATTGGACTCGACTGGATGATTTGGATGTGATTTGAATTAGTTATTGTGAGTTATGGCGTGGTTGCCCAAGGTTCGTCATGGTGGATTGAGGATTACTTGAATGCTTGCCAAATGCATATGAATTGAATTGATTGCTTCTTGTGAGTGATGAGATTGATTGCCTTGCATACCATAGATACTTAGCCCGTTGTATGAGTTTGTACTTGATCATGAAGTTTGAATTGAAATGATATATGGCATGCTTGGAAACTCGTGATACCTTGAGGTGTTGTGATGCGGGGTTGTGATGGTTGGTATCCTAATGCGTTGAGACGTAGGGTAGTGAGAAGTTATGTCCTGATGCGTTGAGAAGCAGGACAAGATTGAATATGTGTCGATACAGGCCTGGAATGACATTTGGAAACCTGATGCGTTTACGCGGGTTTACCAATCTGATGATCTGAGGCGTATTGATGTGGACTGAGCCTGAGGCGTTTTAAACGCAGGCGTGATTCTTGAGAAAGTTCAAAATGATGGAACGCGTGGCTTGAATTTGTATTCTATGCCTGACTCGATTGACAAGATATGATACCCCGTTTGTGTGATTGATGATCGCTTGCATCATTATGACATATTTGACTGATGAGTGCCTTGTATTGTTGAGTGTGTATTCTTGCTCATTATTTGCA
Source organism: Rhodomyrtus tomentosa (assembly GCA_028455895.1). Taxonomy (NCBI): domain Eukaryota; kingdom Viridiplantae; phylum Streptophyta; class Magnoliopsida; order Myrtales; family Myrtaceae; genus Rhodomyrtus; species Rhodomyrtus tomentosa. The sequence continues at coordinate 35,464,412 of JAPCWY010000003.1, read as the reverse complement.
TTCATCTGGGCGTAATGTCAACCTGACTTAGGGTTATGGCTTGTCTTACTGAGATGTCAATTTCACCCCGTCATGGGACCACTTTTTCAGACCCTAAGTGTTGATGATGCTACTGACTCAACTAGATGATCCCAAGGAGATGACAACATATTTTGATGAATTTCCGGACGGTAGGGAGACTGTGTATTTTAGAAAATGTACAATGGTTTGGGTCGACGAGGGATATAAAGATTGGAAACCGCACAAGTTCGAAGCTTGGTTTTGTAGAGTGGGCGAGGTTACCACTAGTCCGCTGAAGGCCACGGAGGTACCTCGTGGGGCTATCACTAGCTAGTGTCAACCCACTCAGGATTCTGTAGAAGTTGAGGTATCCGTTGCTGGCTCGAGAAACATGCCTGAGAAGACCCTGGCCTTGGAGGACACCGTTGAGGTGATAGAGATCGATGCTTTAGAGGATGAACTGGAGGAGCAGGGGAGCAAGTGGAGGTCACGATTGATGTACGCTTCGAGACTTTCTCGGAATACGAGCCTACTGAGGACGCTGAACAGACGGACGATTCCAACGGTTTGACCTAGGGGTTTCCTGACTTATTGTGTAATCTTTTGGTGATGATCTCGTAGGCCAGTTTCTTTTGGGGACTTGATATGGTTGTCTTTTGTTTCAATCCCGTTACCCCGACCTATTTACAAGATTAGCTCACCTATGCTTTTTTACGAACTCATGACACGTGTGTGTGTGTGTATATATATATGTGCATGTGTGTTATGTTCTCGTTACCCAGGTTCTCATTGCATTTGTACGGAGGTATTTTACATGATACGGTTTCGCATGTTTAATTATATTATGCATTTCTCGATATGTGATTCTTGGGACTCGAGAGTTTACTCGTAGGGAGTTACGCACTCGTACCCGAGGTGCGGGGCGTGACAAGGTAGCGGACAAGCAGCAGTCGAGGTGGCAATGTCGTACGGCTAAGGAGCGACGAAGAGAGGGAGAGCGTCGAGAGAGAGAGGCGAGAGAGAAAGAGAGAGAGAGCCGGTCAGATGTCCTCCAAATTTTTTTGTCCTTCCCTCCTCTACCCTAAGGCTTAATTATGATATATATATAATAAATATTAGAGTAATGCCTTGAGATTTAATCCTAGCCGATGACTCTAAAGATTTTAGACGAGATATCAGCCGTAGGATCGCAATTTCTGAATATCCAAGGCTTTATTCATGAAATTTTCAGCCACTATAGATGGGTATAGTGTCATGCCCCAAAACCGTCGAGCACGCGTACATCCCACAGGCCGTTGATCTTTAATAATCTCCTAGGATCCCTCGGCCATTCATATCGTAAATTGAAAAGGAAACAAGATCATGGAAGCCATAAAACTGCTCCATACAATTCCATAATGAGATGGCTCAGGACAAAGGGTACTTCTTTTTCATAAACTCTGAATACAACTCAGAGATTATGATTCTATCTTCGATGCAACATGAAATTCTTAAACCACCAAAAGGGTAAATCCATTTCTCTACAAATTCTGCTTCATATACACTAATCCATGGCAACCTTGAGAGTTCATCGCCTAGGACTTGAAAAAAGTTAATCCTTCACTAGGATGAGATATAATTCTCAGCAAGTGAACCCTAAACCTAGACCAAGCCGTCAGTCCCCCCAGATAACAATTCAAACACAATAGGCAGGGACTCTTCAGGTAAGACAACACATGACAATCAAATATCAAGGCACCTTGATATAATTGGCATTCAAAGACAATCATATCATCACAACCAAGCTTCGTATAGCGCGATATTAAATCCATGAGCGAAGGTGTATTCTCAATTTATCACAACTTCTAATTTCAATGGCCAAGCACGCGTCAACACGCATCAGGCTAATCACAAATGTAATTCCAATGGCCAAGCCGGCGTCAATACGCATCAGGCTAATCAAGATCTTGATTGGTAACCCGCGTTCTGATACCTCAGGTTCCAAAGGCCATTTCGATACTTGTGTCGATACGTATCAAGACTATCCCGCGTTCTGATGCATCAGGATATCGATTCTCTTTTCAATAGCTATGCCCATGTCAATATGCCTCAGGCTCAGCCCGCGTCAATAAGCCTCAAACCATAAAATTGACAAACCCGCGTTAAGACGCCTCAGGTTTCAAATGCCATAACCAAGCTCTTGTCGACATATACTAGACTTATCCCGCGTTATGATGCATCCGGATATGAGCTAACCTCGCGTTCTTATGCATCAGGGTATAACTCCACTTGCAACCCCGCATTTTGACGTGTCAGGGTGCCACAAGCCTTTAGGCTTACAAATCAAACTCGCCTCTTAAGGAACTTCATGATCGAGTACCATTTTTATCAGTCGGTACGAAATGCACGACTTATGACTTGGCGCATGCGATTGACATTTGGTCTTGGTAAGATTGTGGTGATTTATGAGGATTAAGTTCCATGTTTAGCGCTGAAAATCATTGGCGGATTTTGGCCTATTGAGCAAATGAGCATGGCTAGTTTCGGAGGAACCGTTGAAGTGAACGGGCTTGGGTAATGGCCATGGACTGTTTAATGAAGTGCTTTTGAAAATAGTTGTGTGGAAGGTTGATATGTTATGACTGTTCCTCTTAAGATATAGTTTGGTATTGCTGGACTTGATTAGATAAATGAGTTACTAATTCCATGGTGGAATTATAGTGGTCCAGGTGTACTAAATGGACACAAGGATGAGTAATCCGCCTAGAAGACCTAGAAGACCCAAGAGTGGAGCCTCTAGTTTGAGACCGCCTGTGGCGGAAGACCTGAGGATGGGCGAAGTATTGAGGGCACTCGAGAGGATCGGCGATCTCATCGACAGGCAGACCCAGGATAGGGATGCTGCCATAGCTCAAGTAGTAGAAGCTGCGATAGCTGCTGTCAACACTAATAACTGCAATAATGGAAGAAATGAAAACAACGGCGACCATGACCAAGACAACGAAGTAGGAAATGCCTAGAAGAAAGTTGTTGTGGCCAGGCAGATGGGTCAACTAGTTGAGCAATTTATTAGGCTGAAGCCGACCCAGCTCGATGGGATTGGAGACCTTGAATTGGCGCCAAGGTAGATAGAGAAGCTTGACAAGGCTTTTGGAGTACTAAGGTGTACATATGAGGAAAAGGTATTATTGCGGTGTACCCGCTGGAAGGTTTCGCCAATGACTGGTGGACTGTCACCAAGAATGGAGTCTTTCCAGAAGGAACAGCTTTGACCTGGAATGCCTTTACTACGGCATTTAATGACAAGTACATCTCCGAGACAGCTCGAGAAAGGATGCAAGTAGAGTTCTTGTAACTGCGTCAAAATCATTTGACAGTGGATCAATATGAAGCTGAGTTCTCCAAACTGTCGAGATATGCACCCAGGTCAGTAGAGGATCCGCTGGAGAAGGCGCAGAGATTTCGGGATAGATTGAGACCTGAACTTTGCAGCCAGATGATAACTTTGAACTTGAGGACTCATAAGGAAATCTATGAACGGGGGCGGATAATCGAGAGGGACCTGAAAGAGAGAAATGTCGCATCTGGTTCGTGGTTCAGTTCATTCGGAGATAATCACCAAGCCGGTAAAAGACCCATGGCTGCAATAGATGCTTCGTCCCTCTAGTAAGAAAGAATATAGTGAAGTCGCCAAACCCAGCAAACTGGAGTTGCCGCCTCTGTGGCAGAAAGCATGGTAACGGACCTTATCCGACTGGGATCGGAGAGTGCTTCAAGTGTGGTCAGATGGGCCATCAGATGAGAACTTGCCCGAATCAAGCCCCAGTAAATAGACCTCAAGGCCAGCGACCATAGGCAAGGCCATCAACTGCTGCTCCCCAGATTGATCAGAACCGACCCCCAGCTTAGGAAAGGGTCTATGCAGTGGCATGTAGGGAAGCGGAAGAAGCACCAGGCGTGGTCACATGTATGGTTTATTTATGTGACCAAGCCGCTTATGCTTTGTTTGATCCTGGCGCATCACACTCGTTTGTGTCTGCTCAATTTGATGATCTGGTTGATATGGAGTTGAAACCGTTGAGTGTGATTTTGCATGTTGCTGCCCCATTGAAAGATAATGTGCTGGTTTCGTTGGGTTGTGCTAATTGTAAAATCGTAATTGGCTGTAGTAAAGAGAGTATAGATTTGGCTGTGTTGCCCATATATGACTTTGACGTGATCATAGGAATGAATTGGCTGGGTAAGCAAAGGGCAGTAGTTGATTGTGGTAGTAGGATAATCCGTTTTTATCCGGATGGCCGCCCAAATTTTGAGCTTGTGGGAAGTCGAAGAGGGACCTCGATTCCTTTAGTCACATCTCTTAAAGCGATAAAGCTAATAACTGAGGGATGTCAGGCTTACCTAGTCGCAGTTATAGATAAGACTGCCGTGGAGCCTAAATTAGAAAGTATTCTGATAGTGCATGAGTTTTCTTACATCTTTCCCCAAGAGTTACCAAGGTTGCCACCAGAGCGAGAAGGAGAATTCGTAATTGAGTTAGCTCTCGGAACGGAGCCGATCTCGAAGGCACCCTATTGGATATCTTTATCGGAATTGAAGGAGTTAAAGGTGCAAATGCAAGAATTAATGGATAAAGGATTTATTTGACCGAGTGTTTCACCGTGGGGGCGCCGGTGTTGTTTGTGAGGAAAAAGGATGGGTCCTTACGTTTATGCATCGACTATAGACAGTTGAATCAAATAACGGTGAAGAATAAGTGTCCACTGCCAAAGATTGATAATTTATTCGATCAATTGCAACGAGCTTTGGTGTTCTCTAAGATAGACCTGAGGACCAGGTATCATCAATTGAGGATTAAGGAGGATATACATAAGACCACTTTTAGGACAAGGTATGGTCATTACGAGTTCATTGTGATGCCTTTTGGATTGACCAATGCTCCAGCCGCATGTATGGATCTAATGCATCGGGTATTTAAAGAATTATTGGATAGGTTTGTGATAGTCTTTATTGATAACATTTTAATTTACTCAAAGAATAATGAAGAGCATAAGGAGCATTTGAGGATTGTTTTACAGACTCTTAGGGAGCACTCGTTTTATGCTAAGTTTAGCGAATGCGAGTTTTGACTGAATAAAGTAATATTTCCTGGCCATGTGGTATCTAGAGAAGGTATTGCGGTGGATCCTACAAAGATCGAAGCCGTTATGAACTGTCCTAGACTTATTACGGTCACGGAAGTCCGGAGTTTCTTAGGATTGGCAGGTATTACCGATGCTTTGTGGAGAAGTTTTCATCCATAGCCATTACGTAGATGAGGTTGACTAAGAAATAAATGGAGTTCGAATGGACGGATAAATATGAAAGGAGCTTTCAAGAGCTCAAGCATCGATTGACGACCGCACCGATATTAACAATCCCTTCATGACTTGGAGGCTATGAGATAAACAGCGATGCTACGCTAAAGGGATTGGCTTGCGTACTAATGCAGCATGGAAGAGTGGTTGCCTACGCGTCTCGACAACTGAGACCGCACGAGATGAACTACCCAACTCATGATTTGGAATTGGCTGCAATCATCTTTGCTCTTAAGATCTTGATGCATTATTTGTATGGCGAGAAATTCCATATTTTTATGGATCACCGGAATCTGAAGTATCTATTTTCCCAGAAGGAATTGAACATGAGGCAACATCGATGGATGGAGCTGCTTAAGGATTATAATTGCGACATATTATATCACCTTGGGAAAGATAACAGAGTCGCGGGTGCACTCAGTCAAAAATCGAGTATCGCTTGTCTACTAGTTAAAGGATGGTTGTTATTCGAAAATTTGAGGGATACTGAATTCGAATTGGAAGTCTGTCAGCTATCGAGTTTGGTAGCCACCCTGAGGATAGAGCCTGAGGTCCAAGAAAGGATAAAGGCCTTGCAGCCTACGGACCCAGAAATCCAGAAAATCATCGAAATGGACGCAACGAAAAGGAAACCAGAATTCCAAATGTTAGAGGATGGAATTTTAAAATTTTGAGGGCGTCTATGCATACCAACGGACGAAGAGCTCAGAGAAAAAATTTTATCATAGGCTCACAAAAGCAATTACAGTATCCATCCAAGTAGCACGAAAATGTACCAGAATTTACGTCAGCATTATTGATGGAACGGGATCAAGGTTGATATAGCAAGATATGTAGCAAAGTGCTTGATGTGTTAACAGGTGAAGGCGCAACACTGTAAGCCTGGTGGATTGCTACAGCCGTTGGAGATTTCTGAGTGGCAATGGGAGCACGTGACTATGGCTTTCGTAATAGGATTACCAAGGAGCTAGAGAGGTCACGATTCCATTTGGATAGTCGTGGACCGATTGACCAAGTCTGCGCATTTCATTCCGGTGCGAAAAGATTTTGCGATGGATAAGTATGTCGAATTGTATATGTGACAGGTAGTGAGACTACGTGGAATACCCGTAACGATTACGTCGGACAGAGATCCCAAATTTACGGTGAACCTTTGGAAGAGTCTTTAGGATGCCATGGGAACTCGACTACAGTTTAGTACAGTGTATCATCCGTAGATGGATGAACAATCAGAAAGAACGATTCAGACGCTCGAGGATATGTTACGGGCATGTGTTATAGACTTCAAAGGTGGATGGGAGGATTAATTGCATTTGGTGGAGTTTGCATATAATAATAGTTATCAATAGAGTATTCGAATGGCACCTTTTGAGGCGCTTTACAGAAGAGCTTGCAGGACCCCAATTTGCTAGGACGAAATTGGAGAAAGAAGCATTACAGGCCCAGAGTTGGTAGAGCAATCGGTGGAAGCCGTAAAGATAATCTGGGATAGACTAAAGACAACACAGAGTTGTCAGAAAAGTTATGCCGATAAGCAACGCAAATCGTTAGAGTTTCAAGTTAGGGACCATGTATTTCTCAAGGTCTCTCCAATGCGAGGTTTATCTCGATTCGGAAAGAAGGGAAAGCCAAGCCCGAGATATGTAAGTCCATTTGAGATTTTGGAACGGATTGAGACCTTAGCCTATAGGCTTGCCTTACCGCCTAATTTGTCTCAAGTGCATAACGTCTTCAATGCTACGGAAGTACGAGCCGGACCTGACGCATGTATTGGATTATGAGACTATCGAAGTGGACGACATAGTATCCTACATGGAAAAGCCAATCAGGATCGAAGATCGAAAGGAGCAAGTTCTAAGGAACAAGATGATTTCACTAGTTAAGGTAATTTGGGAGAACCATGGAACTGAAGGCGCTATATGGGAAAGCGAGAAAACGATGAGGCGTCAATACCCCTATTTGTTTGAATAACTAGGTATATTGTAAATTTCGATGACGAAATTTTTGTAAGAGGGGAAGAGTTGTGACATTCTGATTTTTCCTGTCATTTCGAGACTCATTCATGAGAATGTATCTAATGATGTATTTCAGTCATATCTCGCTCGGATCTGTCAATCTCGAGTTAACAGACTAAAAGGGAAAGGTTAACGCGAGATAAGGTACGTAGACCTGGAGAACTCAAATAGGAAATGGCACTTTGACCATAAGGATTGTCGAGGGGACATAAAGGCCGATCTAAGAGCGACTAACGAATGCATTGCTAGCGTTATACGATTGGAGTGCGGGTGATGCCGCTTAACCAATGTATAATTTGCAAAATTTTCCTAAATCGAACGATGGCGATCGAGATCATCAGAGCTAGTAATAGACCCTCACAATTACATGACAACTAAAGTCGTCGTGAACTGACGAGCCCTAAGTGTGATGAGAGTCACAGAGTCAAATCGCGTAACGTCTGTAAGAGCCACCCATTAGTTCGGGATAGTCTGAAATCACATTTGATAGAGAAATGAGTCAAAGACAAGTCTCACAATTGAAAAATGGAGAATTAAGAATCCCAACATTTTAATTAGATTGAACGTCGCCTCATCGAAGAAAATTTGAAATAGAAAAAAAAAAGATGTTTCGAACATCGAGGGTGAAATTACAATTTTGCCCCTCAAGCCTTGGCCTTGCCTTAATAAATGAATAAGGGCATTTTGGTCATTGACCACACACCCCTAGCTGCCGAAAATGAGGAGGCATGACAACCCTTGGATGAAAAATTGATGGACATGTGGACAAGTGTCAATGGATGAAAAGTTGGTTTAATTGTTTAACTTTTAACCTACCATTCTTGGTAGTTTGACTCTCCAAATTGGTGTATACACCCTCACTCTTCCTCATTCAGCCGAAGCCCCCTTCACCAGCATCTTCTTCATCTTCTTCTTCATTCATCTTCTTCAGCCGAGAACACCTCCAGCAGACCAGGTTCTGTCCGCCGCTTCACCACCGTCGAGCTCCACTTCCGGCGACCTCCAGCCTTTGCGTCAACCACTAGCTCTAAGCCCATCCTCTTGCCGACCACCTCCAAGTGGTAGTTCGGCCTTTGGCCACTGGTAGAGCTCCGGCCAGCCGTTTCCCCAAAAGTCGACGGATTCCGTCGCAATTGGAGGTAAGTCACTATTTGAGCTCCGTAGGACTTCGATTGTCTCAAGCTTCCTGTTAATTTTTGTAAAGGTCTAGGACACTTGTATACTAAGTTGTGGTAAAGGTTTGGGTGAAGTTGATGGGGGTTTTGATGCCAAAATGGTGCTGTGTTTGAAGGATAAACTCTGACCCGGCGAGGACCTTGAGGAACGGAACTTGTTCATGTAGAACATACAAATTCTTGACTTCAAATTTTCGATGAGACTTCATAACATGTTGAACTATGTGTTAGCAAGTAGTTTAGTTGTTGAATTGGGGATTTATGATAGTCTATGGACCGATTGAGGGAAGAATGCACAGAACGGAAAATGTCGTGTTTCGGTTTTGTGCATACCGAAACCTTAGGGGCTGTTAGGGGTATTATCGAGCTCCAATTTCATCATTGAGGCTTATGAGGATGTCAATCGATATGTCAATGAGGCATATGCTTAATAATTTGATGATTGGACGAAGAAAATTCATGAATTGGATGGAATTTATATTAGGTGCAAGCTGCCCTGTTTTGGACTCCTTAGGGCCGAATTGTTGACGTGTTTTGAAGAGGATTTTTGTTTATTTTAGCAGAAGGTAAGGGGTTTCTAAACCTTGGTTAGGAAGATTGGACTCAACTAGATGATTTGGATGTGAATTAAATTAGTTATTATGAGTTATGGCGTGATTGCCCAAGGTTCGTCATGGTGGATTGAGGATTACTTGAATGCTTGCCAAATGCATATGAATTGAATTGATTGCCTCTTGTGAGTGATGAAATTGATTACCTTGCATACCGCAGATACCTATCCCGTTGTATCAGATTGTACTTGATCATGAAGTTTGAATTGAAATGATATGTAGCATGCTTGGAAACTCGTGATACTCTGAGGTGTTGGGACGCGGGGTTGTGATGGTTGATACCTTGATGCGTTGAACGCGGGGTAGTGAGAAGTTATGTCCTGATGCGTGGAGACGCGGGACAAAATTGAATATGTGTCGACACAAGCCTGGAATGACATTTGAAAACCTGATGTGTTTATGCGAGTCTACCAATCTGATGGTCTAAGGTGTATTGACATAGACCGAGCCTGAGGCGTTTTAAACATGGCTGTGATTATTTAGAAAGCTCGTAATGATGGAACGCGTGGCTTGAATTTGTACTTTATGCCTAACTCGATTGACAAGTTATGATACCCTGTTTGTGTGATTGATAATCGCTTGCATCATTGTGACATATTTGATTGATGAGTGCCTTGTATTGTTGAGTGAGCATTCTTGCTCATTCTTTGCATTTATCTGGGCATACTGTCAGCCTGACCTAAGGTTAGGGCTTGTCTTTCTAAGATGTCAATCTCACCCTATCGTGGGATCACTTTTTTTGTCTTGATGCTATTGCCGACTCGATTAGATGATCCCAATGAGATGATAACATATTTTGATGAATTCCTGGACGGTAAGGGGACTGTGTGTCACGCCCGGAACTAGAAGAGCATGCGAACATCCCTGTCCATGTCGTTCATTCATAAATGCTCCAGGATCCAACGACCAATTTCCATCGCGCTGTAAGAAACATACTCGTGGAAGCGATGCCAACTCCAATCATACAAATACAACCACACACCATGACTTAGGACTCAAGGGTACATCAAAATCTCCTTAATTCATTTCCGAGGATTCAATTCTATAATCTACCAATCATAAGTACATTTCTAACTTCAAAGAAAGGCGAATCCAACCTAAATACAATTGGTCACCTATCTCTTCAAATGCCGATCCTTGGTAAGTTCGTGCCTCCTTAGCCTGGAACTTGAAAAAATTAAGCCCCTACTGGAGTGAGATATAAATCTCAGTAAGGTGGGTCCTAACCCTAGGTTAGGCCGACCGTCCACTCAGGCAGTCATCTATCTCAAAATCCAATCTCATAACATGCTGGTGCATCAAGCACAAACCATAAAACAACAACATGCATCAGACAGGCAAACCACAATGACCTCACGTCCCACTTAGACATTCTTGTCCACTCAACCTGCCACTTCACCACATCCACTAATCTTCGCCTGCCTCAATCTCTAGCCCGCGGTTAGATCGCATCAAGCTCGGTCCGTGTAAACGCATCAGACCGTCATCGGCAACCTGTGTAAACGCATCAGGTTTCGATAAATCTCCAGGCAAAGCTCATTAACTCATACTCCGTCTCGCGATTAGATCGCATCAGGACCACGGCCACTTAACCCTGCGAATTCGTCGCATTAGGGTTCCACACAATATCAACTCCACCCCGCGATCTCGTCGCATCAAAGTTTACACCTCCTGTTCCGCGTCTCAAACGCCTCAGGGTCTCTCCGTCTCGCGAATATTTCACATCAGGACCGTGGCTATCTCATCCGCGTGATCACATCGCATCAGGGCGCCACTCAACAATAATTCTACCCTATGATCTCATTGCATCAGGGCATCAACTCCCGCCCCGCATCTCATACGCCTCAAGGCCTCCTTGTCCTGCGATTAAATCGCATCAGGACCGTGGCTAAATCAACCCCACGATCTCGTCCCATCAGGGCGTCACGTCACCTCAACTTCACCACGCGAACTTGTCGCATTAGGGTATATATATATATATCTTCTGCCCCGTGTCTCATACACTTCAGGGCTTTGCCATGTCACTGCCCTGCGTCTCATATGTCTCAGGGCCTCGCCATGCCATACTTGTGCCATGGTTTTTCAATACATTTACCAAACATGACGACATGTGTAATTCAGGCACAACTTAAGGACTCATGGCATGCAAAGCAAGTCAATTGAAATTTGGATATGGCAACTAGCTCAGGCATATCTAACATCACACATGATCATTCTATAACATCTAAGGATACAACAAAACTATCCCCCTTAGACCAATCCTCTTAACTCATCAATTCAATCCATGACTCACCCGATTGAGTCCAATCTTCCTAGCTTAAAGTTAGGACTTCCCTTAGCTTGATTTCAACTTCACAATTCTCTCGTCTTGAGCCTCCATCTCTCCTTTTGAGCCTCCAAAGTTTCGGTCCCCTTAAGGTTCATGATTGAACTCGCCGTGCAACCTAGGAATTTCAACCAATTCCATCAATTTTCATGTTCAAATCAACCATCCATGAATCACAAGTCTCCATAGCATAATCCTCATCATTTTAACATGCCTTAATCATCAATTTGAGACTTATAAACCAACAACCACAGCCTCCATAGAACCGGTCTTGCACAGAACCGAACCGGGTCATTTCGGTTCTGTGCAAATCGTGCACTTCCTGCCTTCAATCTACTCCTAAATCCTTCATTTAATCATTATCCTACCTCTTAACATGTCTATCTAAGGATTTGGGAGGCTTATCAAAGATTTGCAGTCAATTGGTCGCCAGAAAACAGTCCAAAGCCGTTGGGGCTCCCTGGGTCAGTACCGGCAGTTTTCTGGGCAACATTCACAATGTCGGTTCATGGTCTAAAATTCATCAAATCCTTCTAATTTTTACCACAGATTTATCTACATGTCTACTAGGCCTCCACAAAATTTGAGCTCAAAACTCTAAGATTTCGGCCATCAAACAGGTCAGAAACCGGACCTACCTCATATTGAGTCAATTTCCGTCGACTCTCGGGAGAATCCTTGCTCCGGACTCCTTGGTGCTCCAAATGACCTGATTCCACTTCGAGGAGATCGGCAAGACATAGATCTTTGTTGGTGGAGCTGGTCGGCAGTCAAAAAGTGGTTAGAGGTAGGCGTCGTGGCCGGCAAAAAGTAACCCCAGAAACTATCGCCGGTGCAGAAAAGAAGAAGGAAGGAGAAAATGGCTTTGGGACTTGAGGGGGGGTGGTCTGGCCGAAATTTTATAGAGGGAGAGAGAGAGAGAGAGAGGGAGAGAGAAAGAGTTGTTTATTCAATCTTGGTCAATGGGCTTTGAATGGTAGGTTTGCAAAAGTAGACATGACTATCCCTTTCCCCATCTCTTGACACTTGTCCACTTGTCTTCTCAAGGAGATCCAATGGCCACCAATCACTCTTGATTTTTGGCAGCCTTGAGGGGGTTTATTATCCAAAATGCCCTTCTTCAATTGCAAGGGCAAAGCTTTAAGCTTGAGCGGCAAAACAATCATTTTATTCCCGATGTTCAGATCGTCGTTTTTCTTATTCCGGAAATCTTCGATAGGGCGACGACCAATCCAAATTACGTTGGAATTCTTGATTTTCCATTTCAAACTTTCAAGGCTCTTTTCTAATAGTTTTCTCTATCAGACCTGATTCCAGCCTATCTCGAACCGACGGGCGACTTTTGCAGACATTACGCGTATCAACCTCGTGATTCATATCACGTTTAGGGCTCATCAATTCATGGCGGCTTTGGTTGTCATGTAATTGTGAGGGTCTATTACTAGTTCCCTCAACAATCCTTATGGCCAAAGCGCCATTTCCTATCCGAGTTCCCCAGGTCTACGTACCTCGTCTTGCGTTAGCCTTTTCCTTTTGGTCAGTCTACTTGAATTGATCAGGTTCGAGCGGGATACGACTGAAATCCATCTCTAGATACTCGCTTCTCATTACTCAGCTTGAAATCGACTGGAAATCAGAATGTCACAACTCTTCCCCCTTAAGGAAATTTCGTCCTCGAAATTCACAACCTTCTACCCATCCAATCCTTTGGGGGTATAAGTGCCTCGTCCCATCCTTACTCTTCCGGATAATCGTTTCCATAGCTTGAGGATCTTGTTCGTCCTTTCCAACTCAAAACTATCCTTCTCTAGGACTTGTCTCCTTTAGTCCTCAATTTGTTTTACATTTATCCATTCTCTTTTGGTGTTCATATCATTTGCCAGCAGCTCTTCCTCGAGCGTTCACCTTATCTCTTTCATTGGTCCATAACTCTTATTACCATGCCCTCACTAGAATACGCTCATAAATATCCATGTCATTCAGCGTATTAGTCCTTTCAAACTTCCTTTCATGCCAACAGAGATTTCAGGATTTTATCAATTTGCCCTTCATCAATCAAATCGAGTTATGGCCCTCTCGACTCCTTCAACAGTCACATGGTTACTTCCATAGCAACCCATTCACGACTCCACCCGTCAATTCCCTTGGATCAAAGTGATCCTTCAACTCTCATCGACACGTCTAATGCTCAACTGCAAGATAAACAAACTTCAACTTTCAACCTTATCACCAATATATATATATATGCATCTTGGCACATCTTTGTGCCACCCCAAGGTCACTATAATTCCTCTTTTGAATCGTACTTTCGCCTATAGGCCTCAAGGGTTCCATCCATTCCTATAATCCCCCTAGTATCGGTATATAATTGTGGCACACCTCAATTTCCTTCTGATCTTCAGGCTATGTGTTTCTAGTAGCCATCCCACTAGTCCATTAGCGAACTTCCAATTTAAGAGTTGAATCTCTTATTTCTAGAGGGAATATCTGTCCCTCCATTGCCAATTAAACCATGTTTAATTCTCAATGGTAAGTATCCATCAAATGATCCACCCCTTCCTTAGCGATACGAATATCACTATAACAACGCTTGGGTGATCTCTTCGTTCCACATGCCTCGCCTTCAATTCCCTTTAGACAGTCCATGCTCTCAATCTCCTTTAGTTCACATAACTTCAAGTTCCTTCCTTGCATAAGCAACGCTCCTATAGCCACAGGCAATTCTATACATCTGCGTTGCCTCTTATTTAACTCCCCTCGAGAACCTGCTACCTTATACTCTCGTAGCAAGTGTAGCCTTGCAACGTTCTTCCACTAAGACAACATCTCCCAACTTTATCACTAGGACATTCACAAATCAATTCCAATCATGCTCTGAGCATGCCAATTCATATGGCATTATGGTTACGACGTACAAACCATATCCATTTCACATCGCCTTGTTATGCCTCAAGTTCCATTCTGCATTGTGTCATTACGACCTTCATAAACATTTCAATTTTTCAATCGGAATCGTCATAAATGGCGTATTCATCAATTTAACTCGAGTCCTCGAAAACTCTTTTCACGTTCATTCACCCATTCGTGTCACGACTCGTCCTTAGTCCATTTCACCGATGGAACAGCTCTTGTAGGGAATCTTTCAATGGTTCGTCTATTACCATTCATCAATCCCAAGAAGCTTGCACTTTCCACAACTCACATCGACCCTAGTCGATCCATCATTTGTCCCCATCCTCACAAGTTCCACAAGAATTTCATTTCCCATAAATCTCACAACAGAGGAATCTTACCTCATCAAGCCCACAACTTGCGCTCTTCACATATAGCATGCAATAGACATTTCTTTAGAGTCCATACGACACTCTCAAGAACTGTTCATGCTTCTAACGGCTCCTTACATGAGTTCAACCATTGCCTCTCGAGACGGTAACGATCAACTCAATCATTCCTTGGGCACTTCTTACTTGAGAGCTCAGACCTTGGCTCTCTATCGTCACAGGTCTTCTCTAGGACCACACGATATTTCGTTTATCCTTGTCACTCTTCTCCTCGAGAAGCATTAGTGTTAGCCTCTGAGTTCCATACTCACTAAGGCGACCTTGTCCAATTTCGTTTGTTCCACTGAACGTCGACATCATCCTGGAATTCAACATTGTCTTCAAGACAGCCTCTCAGATTTCACTTCCAGAAAGCATTCAAGTCCTGCGTCTTCTTTCCCGGCATAGACGCTCAATCATCATACTAATAAATTTAGAGCCTCTCTTCCTTTTACCAAAGGGTCTCTTACTTTAAGGAAGAAACTACACAACTCCGTGACATTTCCTCGCTTCCAATTCACCTTGTCCTTTCCATTCCATAGGACGATAACCTTGGAGTCTACACCAACAGCGATACCTGTACTCCAGAACTCAGATGCCACCATGCTTTCACATTCTCTTTCCCATTACTCAGTCACCTCCAGTGACAATATTTGTTCGTCCTTGAGTCTTCACCAGTTCACTTGTCGAATGGTCAATTCGATTAACTCAAATCACTTTGCAAGTGTTCTTCAAGCGTTTCTTTCACTTACTAAATCATTCACTGGGATCATAACCAGTCAGGACTATCAAGTCCGTCCACTTTTCTTTTCGTCAATGACCAATTCATGGTTCAATTGCCCTTTAAGAGCAATGCCCTATTCGTTAGAGAATAGCTACTCATGATTTCATCTCTCATGGTTCCACTTCAATCAACCGATCCTAAGAAACCATTAACTTCAGGCAATCTAACATGCCGATTCTTCTTCGACCTCATTCATAACAGAAAAGACTTATTGCTCACTTTCCACTATGTGCTTTACGTCCAGGTAATCAGTCATCTCCCATAGGCACGCTCCGTATTCATAATGAATATCTCTTTGCTCGTAATCCATAAGCACGAGTTTTCTTATTCATAGGTCTTTCAATCATACTCCTCTTTAGCTGAGTCTTGTCACCATTCCTCGAAATCAGGAATAACAATCAGCCATATGATTCTCAAGTTCCAACCCACTCAAGGACTTATCTTATTCAAAGGTCTTTGACCGCCTTTACCATGTGTCTAAGCGACCTTGAGAACTCTGTCTCACATCGGTCGATCATCTTATGATCCTTGCAAAAGTATTAGAATCTAAACAACCCTTGCTCTCAAGCAATCCCAAGATGATACTTCCCATCGAACAACTCAACAGAAGTTGGCCAGGTAGATTTCATGCCTCCGAGGAAATCCTTCCTCTAGTGACCTTTCACAATCCTCAATAGCCTCTTAGGGCTAGCATTGCTAGGGTCACTTTCTTTCTTTAGTGCCCCCCAAATCTCTAAGGTTTTCTCACAAAATCCTCAATTTGAAAGAAGGCAGTTCCAAGTTTCATCTTTCCATCATGCTCAATTAATCTCAATCTCATACTTAGCTTCACAAGCTTTTCCAAGCTCTCTTGGTTCTTCCCACACCTTCACATTCCTCGTAATTGAAATAACTCAAAATCACCTTCTTCGTGATTTCTATCAATCTAACTGTCAGTACAAGTTGTCTCAGCGACTTGGGTAACAATGGCAGCTCCTTTCTGAGCTCGCCTATCCATAAAATCTCTCATTTCTATTCAAGGTTCTCACGATCCATTCAACTCCTAGGTCCCATGTGGTTCACAAACTCGAGCCAGTCGTTCTACTGGTTTTTACATTCTGGCTACTCATCTTTACTCAATTCTCATGATCCATCCTAGTTCCTGGATCCTTTCGTATCTCATACACACCAGCCAAGTGCTACTCTAGCGACCATACCTTGGTCTTTCAATCTTATCAGATTCTCATGTCACTTGAACCACTATGATTTTCCCTTAGGAATTCAAGACTTAAGTCATCTACTCAAGTCTTGCAGTCTTAAGCTGCTCATCTCATTATCTTTCACCATCAACCATCAGTGGTTTTCAAACAATTCTCAACTAGTTGCTCATTATACAAGAATTTCAAATTGTCTTTAAGCAGCAATCATTCATCAAGCCAGCCTCAATGAGGCAACTTCTCAACTAACAGTCATTACTAGGCTAGCCTCAACTAGGTACTATCAAACAAGCACTCAAGACGGTAATTCACTAGGTTAATAGCTCATACTTTAAGCCTAGAGGCATCCGCCTCTCTAGCATAATCACAACAGACTATCTCATTCTCAACAGACATCAATTCATTGGGTATAAACCCCATACGTCGTCTAACTTATTAGTTATATCTTGGTCAAGCCAAGCACATGAGGCTAATCGTCAAACATGCCTAACAGGCTCATCACAACCATCACTTTTCTTTTTTCGAGGGCATCCACTGTCAAGCATGAAGCTTTTAAACATGCCACTCATAGGCACCATTACACCGGTCATAACACTTTCAATCATTATCGATGAGAATCAATCCCGTGCCATACATCCCTTATCCATAATTGGACTCAACCTGATACCTAAGCTTCCTCTTTCAGGTTATGACTAGGGTCATTCCTACCTCTTGCCACTTAGAAGCCTGCCAGGAGCCGCTCCTTGTCCGGATCTCTCTGTTCTGGCGACCACTCCTTGCCCTCATCAGACCTGACCGATGCAAGTTGTCCCAAGCCATACATCTACGGAGAAAGCCCGTTCCACACGTCCCATACCATGTTTCATCACAGTTTGTAAGTATCTCATCAACTTGTCCCATACCAAGCGACGGTTTATTAGGTCCAACAGCGATAAGTCATTGCATGCACCCTCATCGACTTTCATTTCAAAACCATAAACATAAACACAGCATGACCGTCATATCTCAAGTCCAGTCAACATTCAAATCACATCCTTATGTATCCAATCACAACTGATCTTCGATTCAGGTACTCCTCATATTCATCTCAACTCCTATTGACAGCTAAACCACCAAAATATCATGCAATTCAAGCCTGAATCCACTAATATCGGTCGTCTCTTTATAATCCGTACTCCTCAAGTTGGGTCATTGACAAATCAAGATCACAATCATACACCTCAATTGACCCTTCATTTATAAACAATTTTCTATTATCCTCAAGCATAATTATTACCCCAAAATCCATGCTTATGACTCTTTAATCCCATCTTGTTTCCACTTAAGCCTTAATCACCACATAACTCAAAGTCAGCCATTAAAGTTAACTCTAGGACCATTAGACTACCTCACAAGTTCAAGCCCACAATCCTCAAGATCAATCAATCCATGCTTAGTCCTATAGGCCTCAATATCTAAATGTCCTCAAGTCATCGCTCCTTATCACTCCAAATCTCAATCACCTTGGATTGAGCTGACCTTACCCTAATACCACTTCGAATGGGAATGTCACGCCCCGAACTCGAAGAGCACGTAAACATCCATGTCCATGCTGTTCATTCATAAATGCTCCAGGATCCAACGGCCAATTTCCATCACCCTGTAAGAAACATACTCGCGGAAGCGATGCCAATTCCAATCATACAAATATAACAACACACGATGACTTAGGACACAAGGGTACAACAAAATATCCTTAATTCATTTCCGATTCAATTCTATAATCTACCAATCATAAGTACATTTCCAACTTCAAAGAAAGGCGAATCCAACCTAAATACAATTGGTCATCTATCTCTTCAAATGCCGATCCTGGATAAGTTCGTGCCTCCTTCACCTGGAACCTAAAAAAATTAAGCCCCCACTGGAGTAAGATATAAATCTCAGTAAGGTGGGTCCTAAACCTAGGTTAAGCCGACCGTCCACTCAGGCAGTCATCTATCTCAAAATCCAATCTCATAACATGTTGGTGCATCAAGCACAAACCATAAAACAACAACATGCATCAGACAGGCAAACCACAATGACCTCACGTCCCACTCAGACATTCTTGTCCCCTCAACCTGCCACTTTGCCACATCCACTAATCTTTGTCTGCCTCAATCTCTAGCCCACGACTAGATCGCATCAGGCTCGGTCCGCATAAACGCATTAGACCGTCATTGGCAACCCGCGTAAACACATCAGGTTTCGATGAATCTCTAGGCAAAGCTCATTAACTCATACTCCGTCACGCAATTAGATCGCATCAGGACCACGGCCACTTAACCTCGCGAATTCGTCGCATCGGGGCGCAACACAATATCAACTCTACCCAGTGATCTCGTCACATCAGGGTTTACACCTTCTGCCCCGCGTCTCATACGCCTTAGGGCCTCTTCGTCCCGTGAATACTTTGTATCAGGACCGTGGCTATCTCATCCACGCGATCACATCGTATCTGGGCGCCACTCAACAATAATTATACCCAGCAATCTCATCGTATCAGGGGATCAACTCCTACCTCGCGTCTCATACGCCTTAGGGTCTCCTTATCCCGCGATTAAATTGCATCAGGACCGTGGTTATATTAACCACGTGATCTCGTCGCATCAGGGCGCCACGTCACCTCAACTTCACCCCGCGAACTCATCGCATCAAGGTGTATATATATCTCCTGCCCCGCGTCCCATACGCTTCAGGGCTTTGCCATGTCACTGCCTCTCGTCTCATACGTCTCAGGGCCTCGCCATGCCACACTTGTGCCATGGTTTTTCAATACATTTACCATACATGACGACATGTGCAATTCAGGCACAACTTAAGGACTCTTGGCATGCAAAGCAAGTCAATTGAAATTCGGATATGGCAACCGGCTCAGGCATATCCAACATCACACACGATCATTCTATAACATCTAAGGATACAACAAAGCTAACCCCCTTAGACCAATCCTCTTAACTCATCAATTCAATCCATGACTCACCCGATTGAGTCCAATCTTCCTAGCTTAAGGTTAGTAATTCCCTTACCTTGATTTCAACATCACAATTCTCTCCTCTTGAGCCTCTAAAGTTTCGGCCCCCTTAAGGTTCATGATTGAACTCGCCCTGCAACCTATGAATTTCAACCAATTGCATTAATTTTCATGTTCAAATCAACCATCCATGAATCACAAGCCTCCTTAGCATAATCCTCATCATTTTAACATGCCTTAATCATCAAATTTGAGACTTATAAACTAACAACCACAGCCTCCACAGAACCGGTCTTGCACAGAACTGAACTGGTTCATTTCGATTCTGTGCAAACCATGCACTTCCAGCTTTCAATCTACTCATAAATCCTTCATTTAATCATAATCCTACCTCTTAACATGTATATCTAAGGATTTGGGAGGCTTATTGAAGATTTGGAGTCAATTGGTCGCCGAAAAACCGTCCAAAGCCGCCAGGGCTCCTTGGGTCAATACCGGCAGTTTTCTAGGCAACATTCACAAGGCCGGTTCGTGGTCAAAACTTCATCAAATCCTTCTCAACTTTTTACCACAGATTCATCTACATGTCTACTAGGCCTCGACAAAATTTGAGCTAAAAAATCTGAGATTTCTGCTATTAAACAGGTCAGAAATCGAACCTACCTCAGATTGAGTCAATTTCCATCGACTCTCGGGAGAATCCTTGCTCCGGACTCCTCGGTGTTGCAAATGACCTAATTCTACTTCGAGGAGGTCGGCGAGACATAGATCTTTGTTGGTGTGGTCGACCGACAGTCAACATGTGGCCGGAGGTGGGCGTCGTGGCCGACGAACAATAACTCCAGAAACTGTCGCCAATGCAGAAAAGAAGAAGGAAGAAGAAGATGGCTTTGGGACTTGAGGAGGGGTGGTCTGGCCGAAATTTTGCAAAGGGAGAGAGAGAGAAAGAGAGTTGTTTATTCAATCTTGATCAATGGGCTTTGAATGGTAGGTTTGCAAAAGTAGACATGACTACCCCTTGTCCCATCTCTTGACACTTGTCCACTTGTCTTCTCAAGGAGATACAATGGCCACCATTCACTCTTGATATTCGGCAGTCTTGAGGGGGTTTATTGTCCAGAATGTCCTTCTTCAATTGCAAGGGTAAAGCTTTAAGCTTGAGGGGCAAAACGGTCATTTCATCCTCGACGTTCAGATCGTCGTTTTTCTCGTTCCGAAAATCTTTGATAGGGCGACGGCCAGTCCAAATAATGTTGGAATTCTTCATTTTCCATTTCAAACTTTCAAGGTTCTTTTCTAATAGTTTTCTCCATCAGGCCTGATTCCAGCCTATCCCGAATCGACGGGCGGCTTTTGCAAACATTATGCGTATCGACACCGTGATTCATATCATGTTTAGGACTTGTCAATTCGTGGCGGCTTTGGTTGTCATGTAATTGTGAGGGTCTATTACTAGTTCCCTCAACAATCCTTATGGCCAAGGCGTCGTTTCCTATTCGAGTTCCCCAGGTCTACGTACCTCGTCTCGCGTTAGCCTTTCCCTTTTGGTCAGTCTACTCAAATTGATCAGGTTCGAGTTGGATACAACTGAAATCCATCTCTAGATACTCGCTTCTCATTTCTCAACCTGAAATCGACTGAAAATCAGAATGTCACACTGTGTATGTTAGAAAATATACTGTGATTTGGGTCGACGAGGGCGATAAAGACTAGAAGCCGCACATGTTCGAAGCTTGGCTCCGTAAAGTATGCGAGGTTACCACTGGTCTGTATGCTTAATTATATTATGCATTTCTCGATATGTGATTCTTGAGACTCGAGAGTTTGCTCGTAGGGAGTTATGCGTCTATGCCCGGGGTGCTTGCGTAACAAGGTAGCAGACAAGCAGCAGTCAAGGTGGCAGTGTCGTGCGGCTAAGGAGCGACGGAGGGAGGGAGAGTATCGAGAGAGAGAGAGAGGCAAGAGAGAGAGAGTCGGTTCGATGTCCTCCAAATTTTTGTCCTTCCCTCCTTTACCCTAGGGCTATATTATGATATATATATAGTGAATATTAGGTTAATGCCTTAATTTAATCCTAGCTGATGACTCTAAAGATTTCAGACGAGAAATCAGCCGTAAGATCGCAATTTCTGAATATCCAAGGCTTTATTCATGAAATTTTCAGCCACTTTAGAGGGGTATAGTGTCACGCCCTGAAACCGTCGAGCACGCGTACATCCCACCAGGCCGTTGATCTTCAATAATCTCCAAGATCCCTTGGCCATCATATCGTAAATTGAATAGGAAACAAGATCACGAAAGCCATAAAGCTGCTCCATACAATTCCACAATGAGATAACTCAAGACAAAGGGTACTTTTTTTTTCATAAATTCTTAATACAACTTAGAGATTATGATTCTATCTTCGATGCAACATGAAATTCTTAAACCACCAAAAGGGTAAATCCATTTCTCTACAAATTCTGCTTCATATGCACTAATCCTTGGCAACCTTGAGAGTTCATCGCCTGGGACCTGGAAAAAGTTAATCTATCACTGGGGTGAGATATAAATCTTAGCAAGTGAATCCTAAACCTAGACCAGGCCGTCAGTCTCCCCAAACAACAATTCGAATATAATAGGCAGGGACTCTATAGGTAAGACAACACAAGACAATCAAACATCAAGGCACCTTGATATAATTGGCACTCAAGAACAATCATATCATCACAACCAAGCTTCGTACTAGCACGATATTAAATCCATAAGCGAGGGTGTACTCTCAATTTATCACAACTTCTAATTTCAATGGCCAAGCCCGCGTCAACACGCATCAGACTAATCACAAATGTAATTCCAATGGCCAAATCCGCGTTAATACGCATCAGGCTAATCAAGATCTCGATTGGCAACCCGCGTTCTGACACCTCAAGCTCCAAAGGCCATTTTGATACTTGTGTCAGCACATATCAAGACTATCCCGCGTTCTGACATATCAGGATATCGATTCTCTTTCAATAGCTATGCCTGCGTCAATACGTCTCAAACCATAAAATTGACAAACTCACGTTAAAACGCCTTAGGTTTCAAATGCCATAACTAAGCTCGTGTCGACACATACTAGACTTATCTCGCTTTATGACGCATCGGGATATGAGCTAATTCTAACGTGTCAGGGTGCCACAAGTCTTTAAGCTCACAAATCAATCTCCCCTTTTAAGGAACTTTATTGTGACATTCTGATTTCTAGTCAATTTCAGACTCATTAATGAGAAATAAATCTAGAGATGTATTTCAGTCATATCTCACTCGAACCTAATCAATTCGAGTAGGCTGACCAAAAGGAAAAGGCTAACGTGAGACAAGGTACATGGACCTAGGGAAGTCGGATAAGAAATGACGCATTGACCATAAGGATTGTCAAGGGGATATTTAGAGCCATAAAAGGCCGATCCAAAAACGATTAAGGAATGCCTTGCGAGTGTCATAAGATTGGAGCGCGGGTGATGCCACTTAACCAACCTATGATTTGCAAAATTTTCCTTTATCGGACAGTAACGATTGAGACCAAAGGAACTAGTGATAAAACTTCACAATTACATAACAACCAAAGCCACCACAAATTGACGAGCCCTAAATGTGATGAGAATCACAGGATCGATACACGTAAAGTCTGCAAAAGTCATCTATCGGTTCGAGATAGGCTGGAACCACGTCTAATAAAGGAAACCATCAGAATCGAGTCTTGAAAAATTTGAAATGTAGAATCAAGAATTCCAATGTTATTCGAATTGGCCATCGTCCTATCGAAGAATTTTGGAGAGAGGACAACGACGTTCTAAACATCGAGGGTAAAATTACCATTTTGCCCATCAAGCTTAGAACTTTGCCCATGCATTTGAAGAAGGGAAAAGTGGTCCTTACACACCCTCAAGGCTGCCGAATTCAAGGAGGGACAAGTTCCATTGGATCAAATCTTGAATGACAAGGGGACAAGTGTCAATGGATGGTGTAAAGGGAGGTCATGTCCACCTTTATGCAACTACCATTCAACCATTTGACCATGGACTTTGAATATAGTCTTCCCACCCTCTCTCTCCTCACTTGTTCGGCCAAACACCCCCAAGAACCACCAACAGCCACCTTCTTCTTTCTTCTTATTTCTGCTAGCCGGCGACCAGCTCTGGTCTCTTTGTTCGCCGCTTCCAATGACCACTTCCGGCCACTGCCTGACCACCAGCCAGTCATACCAACCTAGATCTACGTCTCGCCGACCTCCTTGAAATGGAAGCACGGTATTTGGACCACCGAGGAGCTCCGGCCAAGAGTTCTCTCGAAAGCCGATAGAAACAGACTCAACATGAGCTAGGTGAGGTTCCTGACCTTTTTGGTGGCCGAAATATTGAAGTTTTGAGGTCAAATTTTAAGGAGGTCTAGTAGACATGTATATGAATCTGTGCTAAAATTTGAGAGTGATTTGGTGAAGTTTTGAACTCAAATGGGTCTTGTGAACTATGGACAGAATCTGCCGAAAAATTGACTCGAGGAATCTGGCCACTTCCGAAGGGATTCCGGCGACCATTCGACTTCAAACTCACGGTGAACCTCTTAGACCCTTAGATAGACATGTTAATAGGTAGGATAGTGAGTAGATGAAGGATTTGATGAAGGTTTAGGACTGGAAGTGCACGGTATGCACAGAACCGAGTGGAACCGGTTCGGTTCTGTGCAAAATTGATTATGGTGGGAGCAAGAACAGATGGTGATGAGTCCCAAATTGATGTTTAAAACATGTTAAGATGATGAGGATTGTGTTATGGAGGATTATGGTTCAAGGGATGAGCAATTGGATATGGAAAATTGATGAATTGGTTGAATATTCTAAGTTGTGCAGTGAATTAAACCCTTGGACTATTTGGCCGAGACTTTGAGGCCATTGCAAGAAGAGATTTGTGTTATCAAGCTTAAGGTAAGGGAATCCTAAACTTAGGATAGGAATATTGGACTCAATTGGGTGAGTCAAGGTTTAGTTTGATCGATTTATGAGAATTTCTAAAGGATGGCTCTTGATATATCCTAAGTGGTTATAGGAGGGTTATGTGTGTTATCGTTTGTGTTTAAATTATTTGCCATGTTGAATGTCATTGATTGCCTTGCATGCCATGAATCTTTGAATTATGCTTGAATTGCACATGTCGTCATGTATGAAAAATAAATTGAAAATCATGGCATGAACATGACATGGTGAGGCCCTGAGGCGTATGAGACGCGGGACGGGAGACGGATACCCTGATACGATGTAATCGCGGAGTGGAGTTGATGTTGTACGGCGCCCTGATGCGATCTAATCGTGGGGTTGAGATGGCTACAGTCCTGATGCGATCTATTCACGGAACGGAGGTATGAGGTGGTGATATTGGCCTGGATATTCATTGGAACCTGATGCGTTTGCGCAGGTTGCCAATGATGATCTGATGCGTTTACGCAAACCGAGCCTAATGCAATCTAATTGCGGGCTGGAGAATGAGGCAGGCAAAAAGAGGTGGTTGTGGTAAAATGGCAAGATGAGGTGTGCATGATCATCTGAGTGTGACATGGTGTCATAGTTGCATGCCCATCATCTATGTGTTACTATCTTTATTTGTATGTGCTTGTGTGATTATGAGGATTGGAAAGTTGGGGTAGATGACTGCCTGAGTAGACGATCAGCCTAACCTAAGGTTAGGACCTACCTTACTGAGATGTGAATCTCACCCCGTTGTGTGCAACATTTTTCAGGTCCCTGATGAAAGAAACTAGGTTTGCCATGGATTGGCACAAAGACGAGGTCACTAGAGGAAAAATGCAGACTTCTCTTTTGTGACCTTAGAATCGAATAGTAGAGATAAAGAGGATTTAGTTTTGTAATAAAGAGTAATATATTTGACCTTTATTAAAGGTGTGCCCCTGTGTCCTAAGTTATCGGGTGTTGCTTTATTTGTAAATCAGAGTTGGCATCGCTTCCGCATGCATGTTTCTTTTAGCGAATAAGACATTGGTCGTTGGATCCTGGAGTTTTCATAAAGGAACGGCTTGGTGGGTTGCTCGCGTGCTCGGCGGATTCGAGGCGTGACATCCCCATTTGAGTGGTATCAGAGCGAGATCAGCTCGATCCAATCTGATTGAGACTTGGAGTGATAAGGAGTAGTGACATGAGGACAATTAGGTAGGGAGACCTTGAGGGATAAGCATGGATTGTTGAATCTTGAGGACTATAGGCTTGAACTTATGTAGTATTCTAATGGTCCTAGTGCCGATTTAAGGGATGATCTTGAGCGATATTATGAATAAGGCTCACAAGGAAGTGAATAAAAATTGAGGAGTCATAAGCTTGCATTTGAGGTTGCTAGAGAATAACTTATGAATGAAGGGTCAATTGAAGTGTTTGATTGTAATCTTGGTTTGTCAATGACCCAACTTGAGGAGTACGAGTTATAAAGAGGCGACTGATGTTAGTGAATTCAGGCTTCAATTACGTGATATCTTGATGGCTTAGTTATCGATTGCTATTGACAGTCTTGGATGATATGAGATGAGATACATACAAGGGAGCGGATAAGGAGTATATGGATTAAAGGCCAGACATGATCGAATGCTTATGGATTTGATTTAGTTAGCGACTCCACTTGAGGTACATGGTTGAATATAGGCAATTGATCTGTGAGATGTGACGGTCATTGGTGGAATTAGTACTCTTCAATGGATAGGAATTGATTTGAAGGCGATTTTGATATGACAAGTGATGAGGACAGTCATGTTGTGCTTTAAATGAAAGTTGATGAGGGTGCATGCATGAACTTATCACTATTGGACTTAATAAACTGTCGCTTGGTATGGGACAAGTCGATGGGATATCTATAAATTATAATGAAACATGGTATGAGACATGTGGAATGGGGCTTTCTCCGTAGATGTATGACTTGGGACAACCTACAACGGCCAAGTCTAATGAGGGCGGGGAGTGATCGCCGGGATAGAGAGGTCCGGACAAGGAGCGGCTCTTAGCAGGCTTCTAAGATGGCAAGAGGCAAGAATGAGCCAAGTCATAACTTGAAAGGAAAAGTCTAGGTATCAGGTCAAGTCCAATTATGGTTAAGAGATATATGGCACAAGATTGATCCTTGAAGAAAATGTTCAAAAGTGGCATGACATATGAAATGATGCCTGTGATTGGCATAATTAGAAGCTTCGTGCTTGGCAGTGGATGCCTTTGAAAAAGAAAAGTGATGTTTGTGATGGGTCTGTTAGGCATGTTTTATGATTAGCCTCATGTGATTGGCTTAGTCAACGTATAACTGAGATGTTAGATGGCGTATGAGGTTTAGACCTAATGAATTGATGTCTGTTGAGAATGAGATAGTCTATTGTGATTATGCTAGAGTGGTGGATGTCTCTAGGCTTAAAGTATGAGCTATTAACTCAGTGAATTGCCATCTTGAGTGCTTGTTTGATAGTGCCTAGTTGAGGCTAGTCTAGTAATGGCTGTTAGTTGAGAAGTTGCCTTGTAGAGGCTAGCTTGATGGATGATTGCTGCTTAAGGATAATTTGGAATCCTTGTATAATGAGCAACTAATTGAGAATTGTTTGGAAACCACTGATGGTTGATGGTGAAAGATAATGAGATGAGAAGCCTAAGACTGCAAGACTTGAGTAAATGACATAAGTCTTGGATTTCCGGAGGAAATCATAGTGGTTCAAGTGATATGAGAATCTAATAAGATTGAAAGACCAAAGTATGGTCGCTGGAGTAGCACTTGGCTTGTGTATGTGAGATACGAAAAGATCCAAGAACTGATATGGATCATGAGAATTAAGTAAAGATGGGCAATTGGAGTATGAGTACTAAAAGAGAATATGGCTTGATTGGTTAATCGTACGAGACCCAAGAGCTGAATGGGTCGTGAGAACTTTAAATGGAAATGAGAAAATTTGTTGATTAAGCAAGCTCGAGGAGGAGCTGCTAAGATTGTCTAAGTCACTGTGGTGACAGGTGCTAGTACTGATGAGCTAAAGTGATGGAAGTCACGAGGAAGATGACTCTAAGTTAATCTTTTCTAAATTGAATGTGTGGGAAGGACTACAAGAATTTGGAAAAGCTTATAAAATTATGTGTAAGGTTTAGATTGATTGAGTCAGCTAGAGGGATGAGATTTGAAATTGTCTCTCTTTGTATTGAGGATCTTGTAAGGAAATCTTAGAGGTTTTGGGTACACTAAGGAAAGAAAGTGACCCTGACAGATTGTAGCCTTAAGAGGCTGTTGATAATTAGTAAAAGGTCACTAAAGAAAGGGTTTCCTCGAAGGAATAAGATCTGCCTAGACTACCTTTGTTGAGTTGTTCGATGGAAAGTATTATCCTGGGATTACTTAAGGGCAAGGGTTATTTGGATCCTAATACTTTTGCAAGAATCATAGGATGATCGACCAGTGTGAGACAGAGTTCTCAAGGTCGTTTAAGGATGTGGTAAAGTTAGTTAAGGACCCTTGAATAAGATAAGTAAATCCATGAGTGGATTGGAACTTGAAAACCTTATGGCTGGTTGTTATTCCTGATTTTGAGGAATGGTGATGGGACTCAGCAAAAGAGAAGAATGATCGAAAGATTTATGAATAAGAGAACTCCTGCTCATGGATTACGAGTAAAGAGATGTTTATTATGGATATGGAGCGTGCCTACGGGAAATAGCTGATTACCTGGGCATAAGACACAAGGTGAAAAATGGATAGTCCGTCTTTTCTATTATGGAAGGGGTCAAGGAAGAATCGGCATGCTAGTTTGCCTAGAATTAATAATTTATTGGGATCGGTCGATTGACTTGGCTGTTCCCTAAAGAATATGGCGTTGTTCTTAAAGGGCGATTGGACCATGAATTGGTCATTGATGAAAGGAAAAAGGTAAACGGACCTGATAGTCCTAGTTGGTTATGATTCTAGTGAATAATTTTGTAAACGAAAAGAGCGCTTAAAGAATACTTGCAAGTGAGTGGAGGTAATCGAATTGAGCATTCGACAAGTGAACTGGTGGAGACTCAGGGACTAACAGATATTGTCACTTGAGGTGACTGAGTTATGGAAAATAGAATGTGAAAGAATGGTGGCATTTGAATCCTGGAGTAAAAGTATCGTCGTCGGCGCAGACTCCAAGATTGTCGCCCTATGGAATGGGAAGGACAAGGTGAATTTGAATCCACGGAGTGTGTAGTTTCTTCCTTGGGGTAAAAGACCCTATTGTAAAAGGAAGAAAAACTCTAAATTGTCTTAGTATTATGATTGAGCGTCTGTACCGAGAAAGAGGACGCAGAACTTGAATGACTCTTGGAAGTGAAATTCGAGAGATAGTCATGTAAATAATGTTGAATTCCAGGATGATGTTGACGTTCAGTGGAATGAACGGAATTGGGATAAGGTCACCTTAGTGAGTTATGAAACTCAGAGGCTAAAGCATTAATACTTCTCAAGAGAAGAGTGAGAAGAACAAATAAAATGTCGTGCAGTCCTAAAGGAGACCCGTGACGACAGAGAGCCAAGGTCTGAGCTCTCAAGTGAAAAGTGCGAGGAATAGTTGGGAAGATTCGACACATGGTGGAAGGAAGTTGATAATCGCCGAATTAAGTACCCAAGAAATGATTGAGTTGGTCATTACCGTCTTGAGAGACGATAGTTGAACTCATGTAAGGAGCCATGAGAAACATGAATAGCTTTTGAGAGTGTCCTATGGACTCTAAGGAGATGCTTGTTATATGCTGAATGTGAAGAGCACGGGCTATGGATCTGATAAGGTAATATTTCTCGATCGTGAAATCTCTCAGAAATGAAATCTCTATAGAGCCTTGGAGGAGTGGAACGTGTGATAAATCGACTAGAGTCGATGTAGGTTGCTAGAAGTTGAAAGTTCCAGA
Organism: Rhodomyrtus tomentosa; assembly: GCA_028455895.1. NCBI lineage: Eukaryota > Viridiplantae > Streptophyta > Magnoliopsida > Myrtales > Myrtaceae > Rhodomyrtus > Rhodomyrtus tomentosa. The sequence continues at coordinate 35,434,738 of JAPCWY010000003.1, read as the reverse complement.
AATTGACGAATTGTAATAGACGGACCATGGAAAGATTCCCCACAAGCGCCGTTCCATTGGTAAAATGGATTAAGGATGAGATATAACACGAATGGGTGAATGAACGTAAAAAGAGTTTTCGAGGACTCGAGTTAAGCTGATGACTACGCTGTTTATGACAATTCCAATTGGAAATTGAAACGCATATGAGGGTGCAAAGACGCGACAAGAATGAAACCTGAAGCATAGCAAGGCAACCGGAAGTGGGCATTACATATACATCGTGATGATAAGGCCATAGGAGTTGGAATGCTTAGAGCATGATTGGAATGGGCTTGCGAATATCCTTGGGGTAAAATTTGGGAAACAATGTCTAGGTAGAATAAGATTTTGAGTCTATACCTACCATAAGAAAATAAGGTTGTAGTTTCTACTGAGGAATCGAGCAAGAGGCAACACTGATGTATGAAACTCCTTGAGGTATGCGAGAGTTGCTTATAAGAAGAAAAATCTCGAAGTTATGCGAACTACAAGAGGCTGAGTGCATTGACTGCCTAAAGAGGATTGATAGAAAGTTACGTGGAACGAAGGGATTATCCAAGTGTTATTATTACGACAATACCCCTATCGCTGAGGAAGGGTGAATTATTTAGCGGATACTTATCATTGAGAATTAAGCGGTGCGTAATTAGCAATAGAAGGACAGATCTTCCCTCAAGAAATAAGAGATTCAGCTTCTAAATTGGAGTTTGCCAATGAACTAGTCTGATGATTGCTTGAAGCATCAAGTCTGAAGGTCAAAAAAGGAATTGAGATGTTGCCATGATTGAACATAGATACTTGAGGAGTTATAGGAATAGATGGAACCCTTGAGACCCTAAAGACAGAAGTACAAGTCCAGTATTAAAGGGAAACTTAAGGAGACGACCTCATCAAAATTCAAGGGAAGGATTATGGTGTTCCTAGGGATAGCGCAAAGATATGCCAAGATATATATATGTACTATTGGCGATAAGGGTTGGAAGTTGAAATTTATCTATCATATCCTCCAAAGGTCCTTAGACGCACCGGTACGAACATATATTTGCTATCAAGAGCATAACACGAAGAAAGCAAGAGGTCGGCCGAAACTTACTTGGGGGAAAGTAGTAAAACAAGATTTAATGGAGTGGGAAATAGATTGGCGTACGGTTTGTCTTAGGACGGAGTGGAGGAAGGCTATTAGTGTTGTGGAGGGGTAGTGTATAGATAGATAGATATATATACTTATTTATTTTTACACAGTTATCTCTTCTCCCTCCCTTGATTCTGCTTTTATTTTTATGATTCTTTGAGGTTCATCGATCGCCGACCCCAACTAGTTTAGGATAAAGGTGTTGTTGATGTTGATACCAATATAGTCAAGCACTAGACGTGTCGATAAAAGGGGAGGACTTGACCATGAAAGTTGAAGGACCACTTTAATCCAAGGAAATTTTCGGATGGAATCGAGAATGGATTACTACGGAAGTAATCATGTAATTGTTTAAGGAGTCGAGAGGGCCATAACTCGATTTGGGTAATGGAGGGCAAATTGATAAAGCCCTTGAATCTCCCGTTGGTATGAAGGGAGGTTTGAAGGGGGCGATATGCCGAATGGTATGTACATTAAGGAGTGCATTCTGGCAAGGGCTTAGTAATAATGGTTATGGACAAATGAAAAATATAATGTGAACGCTCGAGGATGAACTGCTGACAAATGTTAGGAATACCAAATGAGATAGAGAGAAGCAAATTGGATTGAGAACTAAAGGAGACAAGTCTCAAGGGAAAAATGGTTTTGGGCTGGAAAGGACGAGTAAGATCGTCAAGCTATGAAAGGAATTATCCGAAAGAGTAACGATGTGATGAGGCGCCGATGCCCCAAAGGATTGGATGGTTAGAATGTTGCAAATTTTGAAGATGAAATTTTTGTAAGGGGGAAGAGTTGTGACATTCTGCTTTCCAGTCAATTTTAGACTTATTAATGAGAAATGAATCTAGAGATGTATTTCAGTCATATCTTGCTCGAACCTGATCAATTCGAGTAGGCTGACTAAAAGGGAAATGCTAACGTGAGACAAGGTACGTGGACCTAAGGAACTCAAATAAGAAATGACTCTTTGACCATAAGAATTATCGAGGGGATATTTAGAGTCACAAAAGACCGATCCAAGAACGATTAAGAAATGACTTGCGAGTATCATACAACTGGAGCGCGGGTGATGCCGCTTAACCAATGTATGATTTGCAAAATTTTCCTTTATCGAACAGTGAGGATTGAGACCAAAGGGACTAGTCATAAACCCTCACAATTACATGACAACCAAAGCCACCACGAATTGACGAACCCTAAATGTGATGAGAATCACATGGTCGATACGCATAAAGTCTACAAAAGCCACCCGTCGGTTCGAGATAGGCTGGAACCACGTCTGATAGAGGAAACCATCAGAATCGAGTCTTGAAAAATTTGAAATGGAGAATCAAGAATTCCAACGTTATTCGGATTGGTCGTCACCCTATCGAAGAATTTTGGAGCGAGAAAAACGACGTTTTGAACGTCAGGGGTAAAATTACCTTTTTGCCCCTCAAGCTTAGAACTTTGCCCATGCATTTGAAGAAGGGTAAAGTGGTCCTTACACACCCTCAAGGCTGCCGAACTCAAGGAGGGACAAGAGCCATTGGATCAAAGCTTGAATGACAAGGGGACAAGTGTCAATGGATGGTGTAAAGGGAGGTCATGTCCACCTTTATGCAATTACCATTCAACCATTTGACTATGGACTTTGAATATAGTCTTCCCACTCTCTCTCTCCTCACTTGTTCGGCCAAACACCCCCAAGAACCACCGACAGCCACTTTCTTCTTTCTTCTTGTTTCTTCTCGCCAGCGACTAGCTCTGGTTTCTCTGTTCGCCGCTTAAAACGACCACTTCCTGACCATTGGCCGGCCATACAACCTAGATCTATGTCTTTCCGACCTCCTTGAAGTGGAAGCACTGCATTTGGATCACCGAGGAGCTCCGACCAAGACTTCTCTTGAAAGCCGACAGAAATAGACTCAACCTGAGTTAGGTGAGGTTCTTGACCCTTTTGGAGGCCGAAATGTTGAAGTTTTGAGGTCAAATTTTATGGATGTCTAGAAGACATGTATATGAATATGTGGTAAAAATTTGAGAGTGATTTGGTGAATTTTTCAACTCAAATGGGTCTTGTGAACTATGGACATAATCTGCCGAAAAACTAACTCGAGGAATCCGGCGACTTCCGAAGGGATTCCGGCGACCATTTGACTTCAAACTCACGGTGAGCCTCTTAAACCCTTAGATAGACATGTTAAGAGGTAGGATAGTGAGTAGATGAAGGATTTGATGAACGTTTATGACTGGAAGTGCATGGTATTCACAGAACCGAGAGGAACCGGTTCGGTTCTGTGCAAAATCGGTTCTGGTGGGAGCAAGAACAGATGGTGATGAGTCTCAAATTGATGTTTAAAACATGTTAAGATGATGAGGGTTGTGTTATGGAGGATTATGGTTCATGGAATGAGGATTTGGATATGAAAAATTGATGAATTAGTTGAATATTCTAGGTTGCGCGTTGAATTGAACCATTGGACTATTTGACTGAGACTTTGAGGCCATTGCAAGAAGAGATTTGTGTTATCAAGCTTAAGGTAAGGGAATCCTAAACTTACGATAGAAATATTGGACTCAATTGGGTGAGTCAAGGTTTAGTTTGATCGATTTATGAGAATTTCTGAAGGATGGCTCTTGATATATCCTAAGTGGTTATAGGAGGGTTATGTGTGTTATCGTTTGTGTTTAAATTATTTGCCATGTTGAATGTCATTGTTTGCCTTGCATGTCACAAGTCTTTGAACTGTGCCTGAATTGCACATGTCGTCATGTATGGAAAATGAATTGAAAATCATGACATGATCATGACATGGCGAGGCCCTGAGGCGTATTAGACGTGGGGTGTGAGATGGATACCCTGATGCGATGTAATCGCGGGGTGGAGTTGATGTTGTATGGTGCCCTGATACGATCTAATCACAGGGTTGAGATGGCCACGGTCCTGATGCGATCTATTCGTGGGATGGAGGTATGAGGTGGTGATATTGGTCTGGATATTCATTGAAACCTGATGTGTTTACGCGGGTTGTCAATGACGGTCTGATGCGTTTACGCGGACCGAGCCTGCTTCGATCTAATCACGGGCTGGAGAATGAGGCAGGCAGGAAGAGGTGGTTGTGGTAAAATGGCAGGATGAAGTGTTCATGATCATCTGAGTGTGACATGGTGTCATAATTGCATGCCCATCATCTGTGTGTCACTATCTTTATTTGTATGTGACTATGTGATTATGAGGACTAGAAAGTTGGGGTAGATGACTGCCTGAGTGGACGGTCAGCCTAACCTAAAGTTAGGACCCACCTTATTGAGATGTGAATCTCACCCCGTTGTGCGCAACATTTTTCAGGTCCCTGATGAAAGAAACCAGGTTTGCCATGGATTGGCACAGAGACGAGGTCACTAGAGGAAAAATGCGGACTTCTCTTTTGTGACCTTAAAATCGAATAGTAGAAATAAAGAGGATTTAGATTTGTAATAAAGAATAGTATATTTGACCTTTATTAAAGGTGTGCCCCTATGTCCTAAGTCATCGAGTGTTGCTTTATTTGTAAATTGGAGTTGGCATCGCTTTCGCATGCATGTTTCTTTTAGCGAATAAGACATTGGCCGTTGGATCCTGGAGCTTTCATAAAGGAATGGCTTGGTGGGATGCTCACATACTCGCCGGATTCGGGGCGTGACATTTATGATCGAGTACATTTTTTAACAGTCAAGTATAAATCATTATCATGCAAGACGTCAAGGCCAATCACCTACAAAGTGATATCAAATACACAACAAGACAGTCAATCCAACGGCTTGTTCTCTTACCAACACATTCATATTTCTCAAACAGTCGCCATTCAATGCCAAATATCACATAACCGTACCATCCTCTAGATCAATCGGATGCACACAACAACAACTTAGCCATGAGAGTTATAATTTCTCATCATCAAGAGCACACACGACTCGCACTTCAGTTATCTCAGTCGACCATGAACAATCAATGCAAGAAGCTCTCAAATTCATCAATATCTCATCCAAACGCATCTAGTAGTGTCTTAACTTCCTAGTAAAGGTTTAGGAGTCACTTACCTTCCAATTTAATCAGCAAAAATCCCTTCAAAACTCCTCTAAGGATTCGGCTTTCCTTGGTCCAAAATAGGGCAGCGGCATAACCTAACAAAAGTTCGCCAATTGATCGATTTTTCTCCTCCATTCACCATTCCATGAAGCACACACCTCACTAACACCTCAATTAACATTCTAGCATATATTAACGACGAATTTAAAGCATGATGACATCTCTCATAGCCCTCAAATGGCTCAGTTCATCCAAATCGAAACAGGGCAGAATTCGGTTCTGCCCTCTACCTCCTTAATCAGTCCATAATTAAACTCTAAACCTTGATTTACCATAAAATCAACTTGCTAACATGTTGTGTTACGTCTATAGAAGTCACACCGAGAGTTTTGGAGCGAGTCGACGTCAAAAGTGTCGCAAACAACCCCGGTTTTACCCAAGTCCACCGACGGTCAGAATCTGTCCCGGAAATATTGTCACAAAATAGCCATGGTTACCCATCTAAACTCAATCAAATTTATAATTTCAACTCAGCCAACACTATTACTATGGATGAAGAAGTCCTCATAGAAAATTTGAGGCAAATCGAAGTCCTGAAGTGGCTTAACGAAGACTTTCCTCCACCTTGGTTAGAATCTATCCAGTCTAGACCTTCGTCCACTCAAATCGAGTTACGAGAAGATCTACTAGGTTAAATTGAGCTTATAATATGTCTGTGAAAAGATAAGACAATAAGATTTCATTTAACGAAGGTTTTACCTCGATCTGATATCAGACGACGAAGTTATGATCGGAACAGTGGGATAGGTCGAGTCTGGTCGTGAGCTGGTCGACGAGAAAGAAAGGAAAAATCAAAGAGAGAAGGGAGAGAGAGATGGTTCAGTTGAAGGGAGGAAGATGAAGGCTTTCCACAATTATTTCTTGGTCAAAGGTGAACAATGGTAGGTTAAAAAGTGATTATTAATTGCTAACCAATCAAAGAATTCCACTTGTCTTCATCTCAATAATGCCACTTGTCTTCATCTAAACAATGTCTTGACTCTCATTGACTTCCATTGATAACTATTCCTTCACATTTTTGGCAGCCCTAGGAAAATCAAATGGCCAAATTATCCTTCTATCATTCTTAAGGCAAGGGCAAGACTCAAAGGGTAAAATGGTAATTTTGCTCTCGTCGTCCCAAACGTCGTTCTTCTAATTCGAATTACCTTCGATGAGGCGACGTCTAACTCAATTAGAATGTTGAAATTTCTAAATGTCCAATACCCAAATCTCGAGGTCAAATTTCATGTCGAACTCTCATCAACTGTAATTCCAATTTATCTCTAACTGACGGGCGACTCTTGTAGGCGCTATGCGTATCGACCTTGGGATTTTTCTCAAGCTGTGATGACTTTGATTGCCATATAATTGCGAGGGTTTATCGCTAGCTCCTGCGATCCTGATCATCGGAATTCGATTTTGGAAATTCTCGCAAATTACACATTGGTTAAGCTGAATCACTCACGTCCCAACGTATATTGCTAGCAAGGCATTCCATGATTGTTCCTAAATCATTCTCTGCTGGCCCAAAATATTGCATCAACAATCCTTATGGTCAAAGTGTCATTTCTCATTCAAATTCCCCAGGTCCACGTATCTGAATCCGTGTCAGTCTTTTCCTTTTGGTTAGATAACTCAAGAGTGGCCAACTCCGAGCGAATTATTACTGAAATACATCGATCGATATACTTCCATTCAATAGCCTTGAGAGGGTCGAAATTCAAAATGTCACAACTCTTCCCCCTTAACGAAATTTCATCCTCGAAATTTGTCAATTTCCAATTATCCAATCTCATGAGGTACTACGCCTCATCGTATCCTCATTCTCTAAAGTAGTTCCCCCAATTACTTGACATTCCCACTTGTCTTCTCTAACAAAAGTTATCTTCCTTCGGGACTTGCTTCCCTCAGTCCTCAACCTGTACTTGCTTTTCTCTATTCTCTTAATATCTATCGGTGATACACCTTCGAGCATTCGAATCTCCCTTTCAATTTGCCTATTGGTCCAAAGATAATACATGTATCACGTTGCAACCTTGCTTTAGAAATTCCTAGTTGGAAAGCTTTTCCAAAATGCCACTTTAAACTCATGTTCTTTTCCTCTTACGACCATTATCAAATCATCATGAAAGAGTACTCTTTGGTATCTCTACCATTTGGCATAATAATCTAATTCAAACGTCCTTTCATGTCATCGAGAACGCACAAATTCCATTAACTTACCCTCGATTGTCCAAATCGAACCATAGCCTTCTTAACTTCTCAGGCAAACTCATGATTAAGTCCTTAATAGCGTTTCCTCGATTATATTCAAGATTCACAAATGACTAATTAATTCATCAACTTGCAACGGTTATGCTTTCCCTTTAATCCCTTTGAAGCAGTCAACATTCCCAACTATTGTAGTTCACACAATTGCAAAGTCTTTCCTTACACGAGCATCGTTTACATATCCGTAGGTAATTTCATCAATTCCTCTCGAGAAATGCATACTCCAAATTTTTACCGTTCGTATAAACTCGAAACCTTTCTTCTCGCGAGTCGTATTTTTCCTACTCCTTCGCAAGGGCGGTCGTATTCTAATTCCAATCATTCATTGGGTATTCCTACTCATGGGATCCTATGGCCGCGATGTGCAAGCAACAACCTTCCACGTTGCACTAATTTACAATTAAATTATTTTTTTCGCGTCGCACTATCATGACTCTCGCCATCCTTCACTGTCCAATGAAATCACCATCATCAGCGCAGTCGCCAACTAGGCTTAAGTCCTTAGGACTCCTTTTTATATTCGTTTGTCCACTCGCGCCACACCTCATCTTTAGTCCCTTCCATTAATGGAATAGCTTTTATGGAAAATCTTCCCACAACGTCTATAGCAGACCATTATAATCCATCAGACTTAGGAAGCCTCTAGTTTCTGCAGTTCACGTCGGCCTTAGTTAATCCATCACCGTCTCCTAACTTTGAGTATTCACAGGGATTCCCCTCCTAGAACTACTTGGTCAAGGAATTTCACCTTAATAGGCCCACGGCTCGTGCTATTCAACTTAGCATACAACGAGCGTTCTCTTAGGGTTCATGAGAAAATTCTCAAGGCATTCATACCCTTACGACTCCTTAAACGAGTCTAATCATCGTCTCTCAAGACGGTAACCACCCATCCAATTATTCCTTGGATGCTCAATCTGGCTATTGTCAACTCCTTTCTACCAGGTGTTGAATCTTTCAAACTGTTCCTCACACTTTTCACTTGAGAGCTCAAACTTGGCCTTTTGTTGCCTAGGGTCTCCACTAGGACCACGCAACATTTTGTTCATATTTGTCACTCTTCCCTAAGGAGGCACTCTTATCTTAACTGCTAGTTTCCATAACCAATCAATGCGACTTTATTCAAATCCCATCTATTCCACTAAACGTCGATATTATCCTAGAATTCAACGTTGTTTATAAGACAGTTTCTCGTACTTTACTTCCGGTAATCATTCAAGTTCTTCGCCTTCTTTCTCAATCCAGATGCACAATCTCAATAACAATACGATTAAAACTTTTTCTTCCTTCCACACTAGGGTCGTCTATCCTATGAAGGAAACCACACACTTCAATGGCATTCTCTTACGTTAAGTCTACTTTGTCCTTCCTATTCCATAGGATGTCAGCCATGGAGTCTGCGCCAACGGCGATACCTTCACTCTAGGATTCAAATGTCACCATACTTGAAATTTTTCTTCCAATGACTTAGTCACCTCATGTGACTAAATTCGTTCATCCTTGGTCTCTATCAATTCACGTATCGAATACTCAATTCGATTACCTCAAATCACTCTGCAATTACTCTAAGCACTCTTGTCACTTACTTAACCATTCATTAGAATTACAAACAGCCAGGACTATCAAGTCCATTCGCTTTCCCTTCTCTCAACGACCATCTCATGGTTCTATCGCCCTTTAAGAACAACACCCTACTCATTAGGGGTGGTAACTCGTAAAGCCACTTCTAGTGGTCCAGATTCAACTTTAATGAATCTCATTTCAATCACAATGTCTGATAACTGGCATAACTCTTTCCTTAGTTTTTCCACAATAGAAGAAACAAAATATCAATCTCTCATTGCAAGTCTTACGCCAAGGTAATAGTCGTTTCTCACAGGTGCGTTTCATGTTCCACAATAAATATCTTTTTACTTGTAATCCATGAGCAGGAGTTCTCTTTTTCAAAAGTCTTCCGATCATTCTCTTCTTTTACTGAGTTTCATTACCATTCCTTAAAATCAGGAATGCCATAAGGCTTTCAAGTTCCAATCCACTCGGATCCAAACAACCCTTGCTCTCAAGCAACCCCAAGAAAGTACTTCCATTAAACAACTCAATGAAGGCAATCCAAATAGATATCATGCCTTCAAGGAAAACTTTGGTGACATTTCACCAATCATCAACAGTCTCTTAAGGCCAGTAACTGCCAGGGTCACTTTCTTTCTTTGGTGTACCCAAAACCTCTAAGGTTTTCTTACTAAGATCCATAATCTAGAGGGATAAAATTTCAAATCTCATCCCTCTATCAAATTCAATCAATCTCAATCTTATTCATAGCTTTACAAGCTTTTAAAAACTCTCGTGGTTCTTCCCACACATTCAGTTTAGATAGGATTAACTCAGAGTCACCTTTCTTGTGACTTCTGTTACGCCCCGAACCCAGCGAACACGTGAACATCCCACTAGGCCATAATCAGGCTGTGCCATCCAAGATCCTTCGGCCCTCAAGTTTAAAAATCTTATACATGCGGATGCAAGAAACCACTCCGTACACAATTAAAATCAAGATGACTTAGGATAAAAACAAATAGAACACTTTTCAATCTATAAAATACACCTCATTTCAATGATCAAAACTAATCCACCAAACTCATGTACAATCTCTAAGGTCATCCAACGTCTTAAATACATTTGATCAACTTCTTCCTTGAAAGCCAATCCTTGGCATGTTTGGGCTTCCTTCGCCTGGGACTTGAAAAAGTTAATCCCCTACTATGGTAAGATATGAATCTCAATAAATGAAACCTAAACCTAAACATGAACACCAGTCCCCCCCAGACCACTCTCGCACATGCCATCAGATGCAGGCATTCGTCGATGCAATAGCATAGGTCAATTCAACATCATTTATCATAGAATAATTGACATATCAAATCATTAAGAATACACCACATGTTATAGGACCCATGCTTCACACATTAGCCTAAAACAAACATATTATCTTCAATGAGAAAACCATTAATCATCGCCAGAGCCTAAGGTCGCGATGTATCGCCAGAGCTCCAAGCTGCGATATATTTTCATAAGGCTCCAAGCCAAATCATCGCCAGGGCCCACGACCGCGATGTATTGCCAAGGCTCCAGGTCGCGATGTATTGCCAGGGCTCCAAGCCAAATCATCGCCAGGGCCCACGGCCAATTCACTACCAAAACATCTCAGCCAATTCCTTAATAGTAATAGGGCTCACAGCCAATTAAATAACAATAACAAGGCCCACGGCCATTTATCATCTCAAGGACTCACAGCCAACGCGATCTCCGAGGCCACAGGCCAACGATCACTGGGGCACCATAGCCCATTCATAACACACAGGCATTATAGCCAATTCAATACTATAGGCACTATAGCCAAATTCAATAATAGGGCATCATTGTCAATTCATGAATACAGGGCTCAATAGCCGAACTATATTACTAAGGACTCAATAGCCACTTACCTCACAAGGCTCTCTAGCCAATTGAAACACACTAGCCAAGCATAACATCAAGGCATATCACAATATTCAATTGTCACACTATGCCATTCAAGTCATGAAATTCGCTACTTAATCAAGTAATTCAAGCCCTAGGATTCACAAAGCATTCAATTCATCCCATTAATCAATCCAGTAGTGTCCTAGCATCCGGTTAAGGGTTTAGGAAACACTTACTTTGATCGATTAGCAAAACTTCACATCAAGCGACTTTCCTCAATGCCACAAATTTGCAATTCCTCATGAATCCCTTGTCGACCTAGAGAGATTCATCAATTTTGAGTCAAAAAGTCATTGCATTCTCACTTCCATTAAACCAATTCCCACAAAACCATTCAAATGGCAACTCAAGATGCCTTATTGCTCAATTGAACACATGATAACACTCCCACAAATCCTCAATTCATTCAGTTCTCGAGGCCACTTACAAGGGAAGGTATAACTTAGAATTTCATGTGCCATTTAGCCTTTAAATCACCTCTAAATCTCAATCCATTTCACATACTTTCAATTAACACCTCACACAATATCCTATATAGTCTTATGAATCAATTTGATTTCAAAATACCCCTTAATCAGCCCCCAATAGAACCGGCCAGTAAGGATTCACCCACAAAACGGAACTGGTTTCCGGTTCAAATCGCTCAATCAAACCATAAATAAATTTCAAACCTCAATCCATCATAAAACCAACTCACCACAACCTTAATACACATGTTAAGGAAGCTCACCGAAGATTTAGAAACAAAATAACACCTCAAAGACCTTTGAACATCCCGATTCCTTCACGGTCCTCAAACGAGCAGAATTTGCTCGGTATAAACCTCCGCAAACCAGTCATGTACACTCATAAAAAATCATATAAAGCCTTATTTTCAAATTACTAAACTCTTATACTATGATTTTAGAAGAGCTCACCGAAAATGTGAAGGCATTTGGAGTCCGAAAACCCCCAAAAACGCATCCTCTCCAAAAACGGGTCAGATTCTGACCTTTCTCTACTCAAACAGACCTATAGGACAAATAACTATGCTAAATTAAGTCTATAATACCTTCCTAGAACGGTAAGACGATAATTTTTAATATGGAGGTGGTTTTACCTCAATCTGATATCGGAGGACAAAGTTATGGCGAAAACAGTGAGCTGGTTTTTCCCTATCCGCGAGAATTCTGTTCGGCCGAGAACAAAAGGAAGAGGAAGATGATGGTGGGAGTGAGAGTGGTCAGCCAAATGGAAGAGAGAGAGAGTATTCCACTCCAATAATACACTTTGGGTCAATTAGACAAGATGGATAATTAATGACCATTTAATGCTTGGCCTCTCTTTTGGTTGACACTTGGCAACCTCCCATTAGTTGATTCATTGACTTTGACTTCCTTTGACCATATACATTCACCATTTTCGGTAGCATATAGGGGTGTAGATTGACCAAAGTAACCTTCTAAACTTCTTAAGGCTAGACCAAAGGTTGAGGGGTAAAATGGTCATTTATCACTTTTCGTCCGAACTTCCATTTTTTCACTATAAACCACCCTCGATGAGGCAACGTCCATCTCAATTCCAACATTGGAATTCCTCAATGTCCAATACCCAAATCTCGAGGTTCAATTTCATGTCGAACTCTCGTCGACTGTAATTCCAATTTATCTCAAACTGATGGACGACTCTTGCAGCCTCTAAGCATATCGACCTTGGGATTATTCTTAAGCTTGGTTGTCATGTAATTGTGAGGGTTTATCGTTTGTTCCTTCAATCCTGATCATCGGAATCTGATTTAGGAAATTCTCACAAATTACACATTGATTAAATGGAATTACTCGCGTCCCAATGTATAACGCTAGCAAGACATTCCATGATCGTCCTTAGATCGATCTTTGTCGGCCCAAGACATTCCCTCGTAGGGTCAAAGTGTCATTTCTCATTCAAACTCTTTAGGTCCATGTACCCAACTCCCCGTCAGTCTTTCCCTTTTGGTTAGTTAACTCAAGAATAGCCAACTCTGAGCAAGTTATAACTAGAATACACCGATCGATATCATTCCATTTAATAGCCTCGAGAGGGTTGAAAGTCGGAATATCACAATTCTTCCCCCTTAAAGAAATTTCATCCTCGAAATTTGTTACTTTCCAATTATCCATTCTCATGGGGTATAAACGCCTCATCGCATTCTCATTCTTCAAAATAACTCCATTCCTTATTAAACCATCACAATCATATGTTTTTTTTTTTTTTTTGCACTCATGCCATTTGACGTATCACTCCCTTTAAATGCTCTCTTGTACCATCAGATATTCAAGGCCTTGTCAACTTGACATTTCTCAACCAAATCGAGTCATAACTTTATCAACTCTTTAATCAAGCTCTTGGTTACTATTGTAGTAATTCACTTTCGACTTCATTTGAAAATTTCCAACGATCGTAGTAACTCATCAACCTTCAAGGTCATGTCTCTCTCTTGTCCGCATTTCTAATGCTCGACTACACGTTAAACTAATTCGACCTTCAATCCATATCACCGATGATATTAAGGCAATTTCGACACACCTTTGTGTCATTCCAAGGAGCACCTTAATTCTCCATATTCTAATCATTTCCATACTCCTTAGATGTTAGGGTCTGATCATGGCAATTTCTCAATTCCTTTCTGACCTTGAGACTCAAGGCTTCAAGTAGCCGTCAAGCTAATCAATTAGCAAACTTCCAATTTAGAAGTTGAATCTCTTATATCTCGACGGAAGATCTATCCCTCCATCGCCTATTAAACAATGCTCAATTCTTAATTATAAGCATCCGCCAGTTATTTCGCACTTCCTTAGCGATATGGTTATCGATGTAACAACGTTTGGGTGACCTCTTCGTTCTATGTGCCTTTCCGCCAATTCACTTTAGGCAATCCATACTCTCAACTTCTTTTCGTTCACATAACTTCAAGGTCTTTTTTTTATCTAAGCAACGCTCTCATATTCACCAGCAATTTCACACATCAACGTTGCCTCTTGTTCAATTCATCTCGGTAGACTATTACCTTATTCTCTCATGATAGATATTGACTTGAAATCTTCTTCTATCTATAATTTTTCTCGAACTTTGTCACGAGGAAAAATGCAAACCAGCCTCAATCATGCTCTAAGAATTCCAACTCACATAGCCTTATCGTCACGATATATGTGCAATGTCCACTTCCGATTGAATTACTATGCCTCAAGTTTACTTTTCGCGTCACGCCATCATAATTCTTGACATCCTTTACTTTCCAATAAAATACCATCGTCGGCGCAGTCGCCAATTACAGTTAAGTCCTTGGGACTCCTTTTTACATTCGTTCATCCACTCGCACTACACCTCATCCTAAGTCCATTCTCTTAATGGAACAGCTCCTTTGGGAAATCTTCCCACCGCCCGTCTATTGCAATTTATCAATCTCAAGAAATTTCAACTTCGAGCAACTCACATCGACTCTAGTCGATTCATCACTGATTCATTTCTTAACTGCTCCATAGAAATTTCACTTCCCAAAAACTTCACAGTTAGGGAATCTTACCTTATCAAGTTCGCAACTCGTGCGCATCACATGTAGCATATATCGAGCATCTCCTTAGAGTCCATATGACTCTCTCAAAAGCTGTTCATATTTCTCATGACTCCTTAAATGAGTTCAATCATCATCTTTCAAGACGGTAATAATCAACTCAATCATTCTTTAGGCACTTAATTCGACTATTATAAACTTATTTCTACCATGTGTCGACTCTTTCAAACTATTTCTCACACTTTTCACTTGAGAGCTCAAACCTTGGGTCTCTGTTGTCATGGGTCTCCTCTAGGACCATACAATATTTGGTTTATTCTTGTCACTCTTTCCTCAAAAAGCATTAGTTCTTTAGCCTCTAAGTTCCACAACTCGCTAATGCGACTTTATCCCAATTCCATCCATTTAACTGAACATCAACATCATGATGGAATTCAACATTGTCTACAGGACAGTCTTTCGAATTTCACTTTCAAGATTCATTCAAGTTCTGTGTCTTTTTTCTCAGTCCAGTTGCTCAACAACAATACCAAGACAATTCAGACTTTTCTTCCTTTTACACTAGTGTCATGCCCGCGCCTCGGGCACGAGCACGCGACTCCCTGCAAGTGAACTAAATATCTCTTGTGGTCCCAAGATCCATAATTAAGACGAGAGACATGATATATATATGTACAAAGCATGCGGAAGCGGCAATGAGATACTCCTCCATACAAAATATAAGTTAAGTGGGACCTGGATAGCATAAAATTATCGTACATAACATTCATTTGTTCATACCAGTACATAACCACTAAATTCGATAAGCAAAGGGGGGTGATGGGGTGAGTATACAAAATGGACCATCAACAAAATTCAAAATAACCATGGTTGGGGTCGCCACAAAAGATCAAGCCACAAACTAGAATTTCCTAGGAAGAGCTGTTGGAGTCCTTAGTGTCCTCAGCATCCTCCGTCGGCTCATACTCTGAGAACGTCTTGGAGTGAACCTCATGGTATCCTCCATGGTTTCCTCATGCGACGGTTCAGTGAGATCCTCCTCGATCGCCTCCAGCACAATAACCTCATCCTCGGTAAACTCTAGAGTCGGGGCCCTTTCCGGTCCGTTCCTAGAACCGGCTACCGATCTCTCAGCCTGTTCCTGGTCCCTACCGGGGTGGCACCAATCAGGGATCACTCCCTGGGGCATCTTATGGAGCTTTAACGGCCCAGTCGACTCGTCCCCGACCTTCCTAAATCAGGCCTCATACTGATGAGGCTTTCAGTCCGTACTACCCTCGTCTACCCAGACAACAGTACACTTCCTTACATATATGGTCCCCTGACCATCAGGGAACTCATCAAAATACACAGTAATCTCCTTGGGCTCTCCAAAGCGAATAGGCCACATAGTCAAGGCCTAGGATCTGTAAAAATAAAGGTCCCTAAAAGGATGAGATACACATCTCAGTAAAAGAGTCCTAACACTAGGTCAGGCCGACCGTCCACCCAGGCAATCATCTACCATAAAATTCTAAACTCATAATCACATAGGCATGTACAAATAAAGACGACGTCACACAGATGACAGGCATGCAGCCATGACACCATATCACGCTCAGATGATCATGCAAACCTTGTCATGCCACTTCACCACAACCATCTCTTTCTGCCTGCCTTATTCTCATGCCCGCGATTAGATCGCATCAGGCTTAGTCCGCATAAACGCATCAGACCGTCATTGATAACCCGCGTAAACGCATCAGGTTTCAATGATTCTTCAGGTCAATATCGGCACCTCATATCTCTGTCCCGCGATTACATCGCATCATGATCGCGGCCATATCAACCCCGCGATTAGATCGCGTCAGGACGCCAAACAACCTCTTCCCCACGCCTCAGGGCATCAACCACATCACCCCGCGTCTCGTACGCATCAAGGTCTCACCTCGCCTCCGCCATGCCACCATCACAACTCACACACAAGAGGTCAAGTGCAACTCATGCATTAACAATGCATCCATGGCATGCAAGGCGATTCAAATGTACAGTCGAATGTGGCAATTTACTCAGGGCACAAGCATAATCAAACAATCGAATCATCTAACTCTTCTAGCATACACGAGTATCAATCATCTTGAAATCCCTCACAAATCAATCAAACTATCGTCCGACTCACCCAAGTGAGTCCAATCTTCCTATCCTAAGTTTAGGATTCCCTTACGTTGAATTTGATATCACAATTTTCTCTTCTTGAGCCCCCATAATTTTCGGCTTCAAGGGTACAAGGCCGAACTCACCGCGCAACCTAGGAATTTCAACCAATTCGTCAATTTCCTTTGTCCAGTTCCTCAATCCATGAATTACAAACCTCCATAACATAGTCCCCATCATCCTAGCATGTCCAAATCATCAATTTAAGACTCAAAATCATCAGCCCTCAACCCCAACAGATTCGGTCTTGTAAAAACCCCACCGGTCCTTTTTGGTTCTGTGCAAACCGAGCACAACCGATCCTAAATCTCCGCCAAATCCATTATTTACTCACTAACCTGCCTCTTAACATGTCTATCTAAGGGCCTAAGGGTCTCACCGTGGCTTTGAAGTCGAGTCGTCGCCGAAATCCCGTCAGAAGTTGCCAGTCTTCAAGGTCAGTAATCGGCAGTTTTCTGTCAAAGGTTCACAAGACCCATTCGAGGTCAAAACTTCATCAAATCATTCTCAACTTTTTATCACGGATAGATATACATGTCTCCTAGACCTCTAAAAAATTTGAACTCAAGATTTCAACATTTCGGCCTCCTAAGGGGTCAGAAACATCACCTACCTCAGATTAAGTCCGATTCCATCGGCTTCCGAGAAAAAGCTTGGCCAGAGCTCCTCGATGGTCCAATTGTCGTGCTTCCACTTCGAGGAGGTCGGCAGGAGGTAGGCTTAGGTGGTCGACCGGAGTCCAGGAGGTGGCCAAAAGGCAGCGTCGACGACGGTGAACGGTAAGGTCAGGGGCGGTCAGCGACGACAGAAAAGAAGGAAGGAGAGGAAGCTGTGGTCGTGAGCTATGGGGGGTTCTATGGCCGACCAAAGTGAGATGAGAGAGAGAAAAAAAGTCTTATATTCAAAGCTCAAGTCAAAGAGTGGAATGGTAGGTGGCCAAAAGTGGACATGACCACTCTTTAGTCCATCTATTGACACATGTCCAAGTGTCATTCCAACTTGATCTAATGACCAATATTTCTTTAGAATTTCGGTGGCCTTGCGGTGGTTGAAAAGACCAAAATGTCCTTCCTTCATTGCATGGGCAAGACTTAAGCTTGAGGGATAAAATGGTAACTTTACCCCCGACGTCCAGAAAGTCATTTTTCTCATTCCAATATTCTTCGATAGGACGACGGTCAATCCGAATATAACGTTGGAATTATTGATTCTCCATTTTCAATTTTCAAGACTCGTTTCTGATGGTTTTCTCTATCAGACGTGGTTCCAGCCTATCCCGAACCAACGGGCGACTTTTGCAGACATTACGCGTATCGACCCCGTGATTCATATCACGTTTAGGGCTCGTCAATTCGTGACGACTTTGATTGTCATGTAATTGTGAGGATCTAACACTAGTCCCTATGGTCTCGATCGTCACTGTCCGATTTAGAAAAATTTTGCAAATCATACGTTGGTTAAGCGGCATCACCTGCGCTTCAGTCGTATGACACTCGCAAGGCATTCCTCAATCGTTCTTAGATCGGCCTTTTTGTGGTTCTAAATATCCCCTCGACAATCCTTATGGTCAAAGTGTCATTTCTTATTCGAGTTCCCTAGATCCACGTACCTCGTCTCGTGTTAGACTTTGCCTTTTGGTTAGCCTACTCGAATTGATCAGATTCGAGCGAAAAACGATTAAAATACGTCTTCAGATTTACTTCTCATTAATGAGTCTGAAATCGACTAGAAATCAGAATGTCACAACTAGGATCTCTTATCCTAAGAAAGAAACTATACACTTCCATGGCATTTTTTTTTCGAATCTACCTTGGCCTTCCCATTTCATAGGACGTCAACCTTGGAGTCTGCGCCAACGGCGATACCTTTACTCCATGATTCAAATGCCACATGCTTTAACATTCTCCTCCCCATAACTCAGTCACCTCAAGTGACAGTATCCGTTTGTCCTTGGTCTCCACCAAATCACATATTGAATGCTCAATTTGATTACCTCAAATCACTCTGCAAGTATTCTCTAAGAGTTCTTTTCGCTTACTCAATCATTCACTAGAATTACAAACTTCCAGGACTATCAAGTCTATTCACTTTTCTTTTCATCAACGACCATTTCATGGTCCAATCAACCTTTAAGAATGATGCCCTACCCTTTAGGGGCGATAACACACAATACCACTTCTTGTGGTCTAGATTTATGCTCAATCAATCTCATAGAATCGTCAATGTCAGACAATTGGCATATCTCTTTCCTCCACTTTCCCCACAACGGAAGGAACGACATGTCAGTCTCTCATTACGAGACTTGTCCCAAGATAACAACCATCCCTTACAGGCACATTTTGTGGAAATCTCTATATTCGTAATCCATGAACAGAAATCTTCTTTCAATCATCCACTTCCTACCTTAGGATCCATTACAATTCCTTCGAATCAAGAATATCAACTAGCCATAAGGCTCTCAAGTTCCAATCCACTCAGGGATTTACTTATCTTATTCAAGGGTCCTTGACCACCTTTACCATATGCTTAAACGACCTTGAGAACTCTATCTCCCACTGGTCGATCATCCTTTGATCCTTACAAAGTATCAGGATCCAAACAACATTTGCTCTCAAGCAATCTCAGGAGGATACTTTCCAACGAACAACTCAACAGAAGTAGTTCAGGCAGATTTCATGCCTTCGAGGAAACCGTTCCTCTAGTGACCTTTCTCCAGTTATCAATAGCCTCTTAGGGTCAGTAACTGCCAGTATCACTTTCTTTCTTCAGTGTACTAAAAACCTCCAAGGTTTCCTTATCAAGATCCCCAATCAAGAGGGAGACAGTTTCAAATCTCATCCGTCTTTCAAACTCAAGCAATCTCAATTTATACATAGCTTCACAAATTTTTTAAAACTCTCATGGTTCTTCCTACACATTCACCTTTCTCGCGAATGAAATAACATAGAATCACCTTTCTCATGACTTCCATCATTTAATTCATCAGCACTAGCATCTGTCACCACAGTGACTTAGGCAATCATGGCAACTTCTCACGAGCCTGCCTACCCAACAAATTTTCTCATTTCCATTTAAAACTCTCACGACCCATTCAACTCTTGGGTCTTACGTGATTAACAAAATCGAGCCATTCGCTCTGCTAGTACTCATATTCCAGTCGTTCATCTTTACTCAATTCTCATGATCCATCTCAGTTCTTGGATCTTCTCATATCTTACATACTCGAGCCCAATGCTCTTCTACGATCATACTTTGGTCGTTCAACGTCATTAGGTTCTCATGTCACTTGAACCACTATAATTCTTTCTAGGAATCAAAGACTTAAGTCATCTACTCAAGTCTAGCATAGTAGTCTTAGGCTGCTCCTCTCATTATTTTTCACCATCAACCATCCAATGGCTCCCAAACAACTCTATAATGGTTCTTAGGCAATTCTCAACTAATTGCCAACTATTCAAGGATCTCAAATCATCCTTAAGGAACAACTACATAACAAGCCAGCCTCCATGAGGCAACTTCTCAATTAACAACCATCACTAGGCAAGCCTCAATTAGGCAACTATCAAACAAGCATCAAGACAACAATTTACTGAGTCAATAGCTCACACTTTAAATCTAGAGGCATCTACTACTCTAGCATAATCACAATAGGTTATCTCAATCTCAACAGTCAACAGTTCAATGGGTATAAACCTCACATGCCGTCTAATCTCTCAATTAGATATTGGCCAAGCCAATCACATGATGCCAATTACAAAACATGTCCAACAGGTCAATCACAAGCATCAATTTTCTTTTCCAAACGGTTTCCACTACCAAGCACAACGCTTTTAACCATGCCACTCACAAGCATCATTTCACATGCCATGCCACTTTCAAACATTCACTAGGGAATCCATCACGTGCCATACATCTCTTAACCACAATTGGATTCAACCTGATACCTAGACTTTCCCTTTCAAGTTATGACTTGGGTCATTCCTGCCCCTTGCAATCTTAAAAGCCTGCCAAGAGCCGCTCCTTGTCTGGACCCCTCTGTCCCGACGATCACTCCCCACCCTCATCAGACATGGTCGTTGCAGGTTGTCCCAAGTCATACATCTACGGAGAAAGCCTCGTTCCACACGTCCCATACCATGTTTCAATACAATTTATAGGTATCTCATCCATTTGTCCCATACCAAGCGATAGTTTATTAAATCCAACAGCGATAAATTCATGCATGCATCCTCATTAACTTTCATTTTATAACCACAAGCGCATGCACAGCATGTTCGTTCTCACCATTGTCATGCCACAATCGTTTCCACATTAAGTCTCAATTATAGAAAACATCTGGTTCCACCAATGACCGTCACATCTCATAGATCGATTGCCTATATTCAACCATATACCTCAAGTCTAGTCGCTATTCAAGTCAAATCCATATGCACTCAATCACAACTGCCCTTTAATCCAAATATTCATTGTCTACTTCCTTGTATACACCTCATCTCATACCATCCAAGGTTGTCATTAATAATCGACAACTAAAATCATCAAGATACAACGCGATTCAAGCCTAAATCCACTAATACTAGTCATTTCTTTACAACTCATACTCCTCAAGCTGGGTCATTGACAAACCACAATCACAATCATATACTCCAATTGACCCTTCATTCGTAAGCTATTCTCTAGCAACCTCAAGTCCAGGCTTATGACTCTTCAATCTCTACTCACTTCCTTGTGAGCCTTATCCCTAAAATCACTCATGATCATCAATCGAAATCAACTCTAAAACCGTTAGAGTGCACACAAGTTCAAGCCTATAATCCTCAAAATTCAGCAATCCATGCATAACCCTAAAGGTCTCACTGCCTAATTATCCCCAAGTCATCACTCCTTATCACTTCAAACCTCAATCACAATGGATCGAGCTGCCCTTGGTCTGATACCACTTAAACGGGGATGTCATGCCCCAAACCCAACAAGCATGTGAACATCCCACTAGGCCGTAATCAGGCTTTGCCATCCAAAATCATTCGGCCCTCAAGTTTAAAAATCTTTTACATGCAGAAGCAAGAAACTACTCCTTACATAATTAAAATCAAGATGACTTAGGACAAAAACAAATAGAGCACTTTTCAATCTATAAAATACACCTCGTTCCAATGATCAAAACTAATCCACCAAATTCATGTACAATCTCTAAGGTCATCCAATGTCTTAAATACATCTGATCAACTTCTTCCTCGGAAGCCAATCCTTGGCATGCTTGAGCTTCTTTCGCCTAGGACCTAGAAAAGTTAAGGCCCCACTAGGGTGAGATATAAATCTCAATAAGTAAAACCTAAACCTATACCTGAATACCAATCCTCCCAGACCACTCTCATACATGCCATTAGATGCAAGCATTCATCAATACAATGGCATATGGCAATTCAGCATCATTTGTCACAAAATAATTGGCATATCAAATCATTAAAAACACATCACATGCTATAGGACCCATGCTTCACACATTAGCCAAAAATAAATATATTGTCTTCAATGAGACAACCATTAATCATCGTCAAAGCCCACAGCCGCGATGTATCGCCAAGGCTTTAAGCCAAATCATCGCCAAGGGCCACGGCCGCGATGTATCGCCAGGGCTCCAAGCCGCGATATAATTTCATAAGGCTCCAAGCCAAATCATCGCCAGGGCCCACGGCCGCGATGTCATCACCAGGGCCCACGACCAATTCACTACCAGGACATCTCAGCCAATTCCTTAACAGTAGCAGGGCTCATAGCCAATTCAATAACAAGAACAGGGCTCACAGCCATTTATCATCTCAGGGACTCAAAGCCAACGCAATCTCCAAGGCCATAGGCCAACGATCTATGGGGCACCATAGCCCATTCATAATTCACAGGCATTATAGCCAATTCAATACTATAGGCACCATAGTCAAATTCAACAATAGGGCATCATTGCCAATTCATGAATACATGACTCAATAGCCGAACTATATTACTAAGGGCTGAATAACCACTTACCTCACAAGGCACTTTGGCCAATCGAAACACACTAGCCAAACATAACATCAAGGCATATCACAATATTCAATTGTCACACTATGCCATTCAAGTCATGAAATCCGTTACTTAATCAAGTAATTCAAGCCCTAGGATTCACCAAGCACTCAATTCATCCCATTAATCAATCCAATAGTGTCCTAGCATTCGGATAAGGGTTTAGGAAACACTTACCTTGATCGATTCACAAAACTTCACATCAAGCGACTTTTCTCAATGCCACAAATTTGCAATTCCGTACGAATACCTTGTCGACCTAGAGAGATTCATCAATTTTGAGTCAAAAAGCCATTGCATTCTCACTTCCATTAAACCAATTCCCCCAAAACCATTCAAATGGCAACTCAGGATGCCTTATTGCTCAATTGAACACATGATAACACTCCCACAAATCCTCAATTCATTCGGTTCTTGAGGCCACTTGCAAGGCAAGGTATAACTTAGAGTTTCATGTGCCAAATAGCCTTTAAATCACCTCTAAATCTCAATCCATTTCACATATTTTCCATTAACACCTCACACAATATCCTATACAGTCTTATGAATCAATTTAATTTCAAAATACTCCTCAATCAGCCCCCAATAGAACCGACCAGTAAGGATTTACCCACAAAACAGAACTGGTTTTCGGGTCAAACCGCTCTATCAAGCCATAAATCAATTTCAAACTTCAATCCATCACAAAACCAACTCACCACAACCTTAATCTACATGTTAAGGGAGCTCACCGAAGATTTGGAAGCAAAATAACACCTCAAAGACCTTTGAACAACCTGATTCTTTCACGGTCCTCAAACGGGCAGAATTTACCTATCCGAGAGAATTCTGTTCGGCCGAGAGCAAAAGAATGAGGAAGATGATGGTGGGAGTGAGGGTGGCCGACCAAATGGAAGAGAGAGAGAGTATTCCACTCCAATAATACACTTTGGGTCAATTAGACAAGATGGGTAATTAATGACCATTTAATGCTTGGCCTCTCCTTTGGTTGACACTTGTCAACATCCCTTTGGTTGATTCATTGACTTTGACTTCCTTTAACCATATCCATTCACCATTTTCTGCAGCATATAGGGGTGTAGATTGACCAAAGTAACCTTCTAAACTTCTTAAGACAAGGCCAAAGGTTGAGGGGGCAAAATGGTCATTTTACATTTTTTGTCCGAACTTTCATTTTTCTAGTATGAACTACCCTCGATGAGGTGTCGTCCATCTCAATTCCAACATTGGAATTCCTCAATGTCCAATACCCAAATCTCGAGGTTCAATTTCATGTCGAACTTTCGTCGACTATAATTCCAGTTTATCTCAAATTGATGGGCGACTCTTGTAGGCTCTAAGCGTATCGACCTTGGGATTATTCTTAAGCCATGACGACTTTGGTTGTCATGTAATTGTGAGGGTTTATCTTTCGTTCCTTCAATCCTGATCATCGGAATCCGATTTAGGAAATTCTCGCAAATTACAAATTGGTTAAGCGAAATTACCCGCGTCCCAACGTATAACGCTAGTAAGACATTCCATGATCGTCCTTAGATCGATCTCTGTCGGCCCAAGACATTCCCCCGTATGGTCAAAGTGTCATTTCTCATTCAAACTCTTTAGGTCCACGTACCCGACTCCACGTCAGTCTTTTCCTTTTGGTCAGTTAACTCAAGAGTGGCCAACTCCGAGCGAGTTATAACTAGAATACACCGATCGGTATCCTTCCATTCAATAGCCTCGACAAGTCGAAATTCGGAATGTCACAACTTCCATCACTTAACTCACCTACACTAATATTTGTCATCACAATGACTTAGGCTACAATAGTAGTTCCTCCTCGAGCTTGCCTACCTGTCCACTTTTCTCATTTCCATTTAACGTTCTCACAACCCCTTATCACACTTGGGTCTCGCACGATTAACAAAATTGAGTCATATTTTCTTCTAGAACTCATACTCCATGCGTTCATCTTTACTCAATTCTCATGATCCTTCTCAGTTCTCGGATCTTCCATATACTCGAGCCCAATGCTTTTCTACGACCATATGTTGGTCGTTCAACCTTATTAGGTTCTCATGACACTTGAACTACTATGATTCCCTTTAGGAATTAAAGACTTAAGTCGCCTACTCAAGTCTAGCAGTCTTAGGCTACTCATCTCATCATTTCCAATCAACCATCCAGTGGTTCCCAAACAACTCTTAACTAGTTGCTCATTATGCAAGGATTCCAGATCCTCATCAGTCAATGACTATTCAACAGGCCAGCCTCAACAAGGCGATATCTTAGTTAACAGCCATTACTAGGTAAGCCTCAACTAGGCAACTATCAAACAAGCACTCAAGGCAGCAATTCAATGAGTCAATCGCTCATACTTTAAGTCTAGAGGTATCTGCCACTCTAGCATAATCATAATAGGCTATCTCAATCTCAACAGGCATCAATTCAACGACGTATAAACTCCCCACATGCCGTCTAATCTCTCACTTAGACCTTGGTCATAACAATCACACGATGACAATCATAAAACACGCCTAACAGGCCCATCACAAACATCACTTTTCTTTTTTAAACGGTATCCACTGCCAAGCACAAAGATTTTAACCGTGGCACTCACAGGCGTCATTTCACATGCCATGTCACTTTTGAACTTCACTTCGAGAATCAATCCCGTGCCATACATCTCTTAATCACAATTGGACTCAATCCGATACCTAGACTTTCCCTTTCAAGTTATGATTTGGGTCAGTCCTACCTCTTGCCATCTTAGAAGCCTGCCAGGAGCCGCTCCTTGTCCGGACCTCTCTATCCCGGCGATCACTCCCCGCCCTCATCAGACCTGGTCGTTAAAGGTTGTCCCAAGTCATACGTCTACGGAGAATGCCCCATTTCACACATTTCTTACCATGCTTCATAACGGTTTATAGGTATCCCATCAACTTGTCCCATACCAAGCGACGGTTTATTAAGTCCGACATCGATAAGTTCATGCATGTATCCTCATCAACTTTCATTTCATAACTACAAACACATGTACATCATGTTCGTTCTTACGACTTGTCATACTACAATCGTTTCCACATCAAGCCTTAATTATAGAAAACCTTTGGTTCCACCAATAACCGTCACATCTCACAAATCAATTGCCTATATTCAACCATATACCGCAAGTTTAGTCGCTAGTCAAATCAAATCCTTATGCATTGTATCACAACTAGCCTTTAATCCAAATATTCATTATCCACTTCCTAGTATGCATCTCATCTCTTATCATCTGGCCTTTAATCCAAATATTCATTATCCGCTTCCTAGTATGCATCTCATCTCATATCATCCAAGGCTGTCAATAGCAGTCGATAACTAAACCATCAAGACACGATGCAATTCAAGCTTGAATCTACTAATACCAGTCGTCTCTTTATAACTCATATTCTCCAAGTTGGGTCATTGCCAAACCACAATTACCATCATATACTCTAATTGGTCCTTCATTCATAAACAATTCTCTAGCAATCCCAAATCCAAGCTTATGACTCCTCAATTTCTACTCACTTTCTTGTGAGCCTTGTTCATAAAATCACTCATGATCATTAATGAAAATAAACTCTAGAATCATTAGAGTGCACACATGTTCAAGCCTATAATCTTCAAGATTCAACTCATGATCCTTGTGAGCCTTGTTCATAAAATCACTCATGATCATTAATGAAAATAAACTCTAGAACCATTAGAGTGCACACATGTTCAAGCCTATAATCTTCAATATTCAACAATCCATGCTTAACCCTAAAGGTCCCACTACCTAATTGTCCCCAATTCATCACTTCTTACCACTCCAAATCTCAATCACAACGGATCGAGCTGACCTTGCTCTGATACCACTTAAACGAGGATGTCATGCCCTGAAACCGTCGAGCACGTACATATCCCACCAGGCCGTTGATCTTCAATAATCTCCCAAGATCCCTCGGCCATTCATATAGTAAATTGAAAAGGAAACAAGATCACGGAAGCCATAAAACTGCTCCATACAATTTCATAATGAGATGACTCGAGACAAAGGGTAGTTCTTTTTCATAAACTCTTAATACAACTCAGAGATTATGATTCTATCTTTGATGCAACATGAAATTCTTAAACCACCAAAAGGGTAAATCCATTTCTCTACAAATGATGCTTCATATACACTAATCCTTGGCAACCTTGAGAGTTCATCGTCTAGGACTTGAAAAAAGTTAATTCCCCACTAGGGTGAGATATAAATCTCAGCAATTGAAACCTAAATCTAGACCAGGCCGTCAGTCCCCCCTGACAACAATTCAAACACAATAGGCATGACAATCAAACATCAAGGCACCTCGATATATATGTCATTCAAGGACAATCATATCATCACAACCAAGCTTCGTACTAGCATGACATTAAATCCATAAGCGAGGGTGTATTCTCAATTTATCACAACTTCTAATTTCAATGGCCAAGCCGCGTCAATACGCATTAGGATATCGATTCTCTTTTCAATAGTTATGTCCGCATCAATACGTCTCAGGCTCGGTCCGCATCAATACGCCTCAGACTATAAAATTGATAAACCCACGTTAAAACGCCTCAGGTTTCAAATGCCATAACCAGGCTCGTGTCGACACATGCTAGACTTATTCCACGTTATGGCGCATCAGGATATGAGCTAACCCTGCGTTCTGACACATCAGGGTATAACTCCACTTGCAATCTCGTGTTCTGGCGCATCAGGGTACCACAAGCCTTTAGGCTCACAAATCAAACTCCCCTCTTAAGGAACTTCATGATCAAGTACCATTTTTATCAGCCAAGTAATAAATCATTGTCATGCGAGACGTTAAGGCCAATCACCTACAAGGTGATATCAAATACACAGCAAGACAATCAATCTAATGGTTTGTTCTCTTACCAACTCATTCATATTTCTCAAACAGCCGCCATTCAAGGTCAAATATCACATAACCATACCAGCATCTAGGTCAATCGAATGCACACAACAACAACTTAGCCATGAGAGTTACAATTTCTCATCATTAGGAGAACACACGACTCACACCTTAGTTATATTAGTAGACCATGAACAATCAATGCAAGAGGCTCCCAAATTCATTAATATATTATCCAAACGCATCCAGTAGTGCCCTAACTTCCTAGCAAAGGTTTAGGAGTCACTTACCTTCCGATTTAATCAGCAAAAATCCCTTCAAAACTCCTCTAAGGATTCGATTCTCCTTGGTCCAAAACAGGGCAGCAAAACAACTTAACAAAAGTTTGTCAATTGATCAATTTTTCCCCTCTATTCACCATTTCATGAAACACACACCTCACTAACACATCAATTGACATTTCAGCATGTCTTAACGACGAATTTAAAGCATGGAGACACCTCCCACAGCCCTCAAAGGGTTCAATTCGTCTAAATCGAAATATGACAGAATTCAGTTCTGCCCTCTACCTCCTTAATCAGTCTTAATTCAACTCTAAACCTTGATTTACCATAAAATCAACTTGCTAACATGTTATATTGCTTCTATAGGAATCTCATCGAGATTTTTGGAGTGAGTCGATGTCAAAAGTGCCGCAAACAACCTCAATTTTACCCAAGTCCACCGGCGGTCAGAATATGTCCCGGAAATATTGTCACAAAACAGCGATGATTACCCCTCAAAACTCGATCCAATTCACAATTTCAACTCATCCAACACTAGTACTATGGGTTAAGAAGCCTTCACAAAAAATGTGAGGCAAATCGAAGTCCCGAAGTGGCTTAACGAAGACTTTCCTCCACCTTGGTCGGAATCTGCCTAGTCTGGACCTTTGTCCACTCAAATTGAGCTACGGACGTATCTACTAAGTCAAATTGAGTCTATAATATGTATATGGAAAGATAAGACAATAAGCTTTCATTTGGCGATAGTTTTACCTCGATTTGATAGCGGACGACGGAGTTATGGCCGAAATAGTGGGATAGGTCGGGTCTGGTCCGCGAGAAAGAGAGGAAAAATGAAATTGAGATGAGAAAGAGAGATGGTTCGGTTGAAGGGAGGAAGATGAAGGCTTTCCACAACTATTTCTTTGTCAAAGGTGAAGAACGGTAAGTTAAAAGGTGATTATTAATTCCTCACAAATCAAATAATTCCACTTGTCTTCATCTCAATAATGCCACTTGTCTTCATCTAAACAATGTCTTGACTCTCATTGACTTCCATTGATAAATATTCCTTCACATTTTCGGCAGCCCTAGGGGAATCCAATGACCAAATTGCCCTTCTATCATTCTTAAGGTAAGGGCAAGACTCAAAGGGTAAAATGGTAATTTTGCTTTCGCTGTCCGAAACGTCGTTTTTCCAATTCAAATTACCTTCGATGAGGTGACGTCTAACTCCATTAGAATGTTGAAATTTCTAAATGTCCAATTCCCAAATCTCGAGATCAAATTTCATGTCGAACTCTCATCGACTGTAATTTCAGTTTATCTCTAACTGACGGGTAACTCTTACAAACGCTACGCATATCAACCTTGAGATTTTTCTCAAGTCGTGGTGACTTTGATTGTCATATTATTGCGAGATTTATCACTAGCTCCTGCGATCATGATCATCACAATCCGATTTAGGAAATTCTCGTAAAGTACACATTGGTTATGCGGAATCATCTGCATCCTAGCGTATAACTCTAGCAAGGCATTCTATGATTGTTCCTAGATCGTTCTCTGTTGGCCCAAAATATTCCCTCAACAATCCTTATGGTCAAAGTGTCATTTCTCGTTCAAATTCCTCAGGTCCACGTATCTGACTCTGCGTCAGTCTTTCCCTTTTGGTTAGATAACTCAAGAGTGGCCAACTCCGAGCAAGTTATAATTGAAATACACCGAAAGATATCTTTCAATTCAATAGCCTCGAGAGGGTAGGAATTCGGAATGTCACATAAAGGGCTTGGCCGAATTCTCCATTTAATGGACTTTTCTGCTCGAATTTAGGGTCTAATCGAGCTTTAATTAAATAAATTAATAATTAATTAGAAGCATTTCATTTAAAAGAATTAATAATAGACTGAATTGAACTCGAATTAAGCCCAATGTTCATGTTAAATTCGGCCATCCCCTATGATAATTGAAAATTCCAAATTGATTTTGGTTCTGCCGCCTGTTAAATTAAGCTCAATCAGCTCGCTTTCGACTGAACGTCGTTGCATGACATAAAATAAATATGCAATGCATGAGAATTTTTTTATGAGAATTATGGTTAACTCTCATTTTATGAATAAATGAATGAATTTCTAAAAATCAAAATTTAGGTGTCAATAATAATCTAATGGATGACACGCACTTGGAGAATAGCCGAAAACACTCCTAGACCTACCCATTGATCGATAATAGATGTAGATGATAAAGGGATCTAACCAAAATCAATTGAAGAATGTAGCATCTTAATGAATCAACGCAAACTCATTATATATTTAAAAAAAATCACAAGATATTAATGCTGTGAGTTTCATTCTAGAATCTCAAATAAATGATGTAAACATAAATAATAATAATAATACTAGACCTGTTTAGACCAGCTAAGAAATTAATTCTCTAAGTTATGTGCCAGATTGTGAGCGGTCCTTTAAACAAAATAATTTAATGATTGATAAAACATTGGACACATCAAATGATAGACGAATGATCTAAATAATCTTAGAATGTGTTGGAAAATAAGGGTGCATGGGAAGGATCGTAGTCTGCCCATGTAGGCTATCATAGCCCTTCACTCATTATAGATAACTGCCAAAGGGCAATTACAACGTGATATAAGCACTTCCTCTGTAACATTGTCCAAAAACGTTCTTCCAACGAAGAACAAAGAGTCTATGGAAAGGAAAGACTAACAACGACGAACTCCCAATATCCTCTATGGAACGTCAAACGAGTGACTCGAATCTCTCGCTGCATTGTGGACATTTAATCTGTGAAAACTCGAGGTATGTTCGTTCAATGATGTACCTTTATGATCAGTGATTCAAGATTGATTCTAAGCTTATTGATTCAAAGTAATTTCGTTACGTATATAATTGGGATATGTTCCCTTTAATGATATTAGAGCCATCTTCATTGTTTCTTGATCATATAATCTAGTGAATTTTGTATTTCGTTCTTTGGTAAATCATTTTTCGGGGCTTTTTCTGTCCGAGAAGTTTCTAGCCGATTCCGTCCAAATTCTGGCATATCATGGGCTAGCTTCGGGCAAGGAGGATCGTACCGCAATGGGGAACAAAAGCCCTAAGGTTTCTGGGCATTTGGTTGTTTGTTGGAGACGAATTTTGCAAAGGAAGTTCGCGCATTGGGGTTCCGTCGTTCGTGCAGTCTTACTCAATTCCTGGCAAAATATTGCTCCATTTTTGTTGATTCTTGAATCTGTGGTCGCGCCTCGTGATGTTCAAAACCCACTATTAATTTCGGTTTGAGGTGGACGGTCGTAAGAGAATCTACCGATTGAAGATGCGGTGAAAAATGGCGGAGGAATTGTGAAGGCTCCTGTTCTTTGCGAATGGAAAGAAGATGCAGACAGAGGGCAGTCCCGTTTGCAGCGTACGGGCAATGACAATAAAGGTTGCATGCGGGAACAGTTACGATCGCGTGTACTCATAGGTAAAGATAGACATGGCTGGTTCCGGTTCCACCAAAAGGGGGAAGGAATCGGCCCTTGAGGGATTGATTTCGGTTCCGAATTTTTAATTTTATTTTTAAAATAATAAAATGAATAAATAAATTATAATCATTAATCTAATCCTACATTGTAATAAAATTTGAAAAAAAAAAAGGAGAAATGTGCATGAACTTAATGAATTATCATTAAGCGCCTACATATATTTTTGAGGATAGAAGAATCAAAAGCCCATATAGTTCTATTACCTTCGGTAACTCCAACTTATCTCATCGTCAATCGTCTTTACCTGTTGTTGTGGTGGCGGTAGTATCTCCATAGTTATCGCTGAAGAATTCGTGTTCTCGATCTAGCTCTTCTTGTCGAAATTTAGCATTTGTCCAATTATCGACACAAGCTTGAATCTCCACACTTCCGGACTTAATATTGAACGGCGGAGGTCCAAAATTAATCCTCCAACGCTAAATACTTGTTCAACTGTCACTGTTGAAGAAGTGATTGCTAATATTTGTTTCACAATGAGGGAAAGAACTGGAATTGAATTGAATGATTCTTTCACCACTTAAGAATCTTGAAATTTGCGATGTGTTCGGAATCATTAAACTCAAAAGCAATTGTTAAATAGTTTTCTAATTCGGAAATACTACTTGTTGATGTCCCTTTATGTTTTTTTCCCTACTCATGAGCATTTTATACCTCTACTAAGTGAAATACCCGCATCGCTTTGTGAGACACTATGTTGGGCAGATCCATATCCAATGTCACTTAAACCATATCTACTAGAAACTTCATTATATAGTGCTACTATAGCTTGTTTAACCTCTGCTTGTATAATTGAAATATTTATTACTTCATTTAAATGTAAACAATCATAATAATAATAGTTCAGATAATCTAATACCATCTAATTTAGTACGTGGATCGAAAGCAATACTAACTAAATAGACAAGAGGAATGTTCAAATAAAAATGCAACCATTTTTCTCGCATTACTAAAATACTCGAAGCTAATTCAACATCTTTTTCATATTCATTAAAAACACTAGCAATATTAACACACTATTAAAAATAAATGCGTAGTGGGATAATAAATATTAGATAAAGTATTAGTAGCATCATTAAAACTTTCAAAAAAATCTAAAAAATTTTTGCAAACGTCCCAATGTTATGGGAGTAAATCAATAACGGGAACAGTATTCGAAATAAGGGAACATAATAAATTTTTGTAATCAAAAGTTTGTAGAAACATCTCATAGGTAGAATTCCAACAAGCCGAAATATCTTTTGGAAACCTTTTTGCCATTCTCCCATTTTGTTTACAAAATTTTCCCCACTCTTTTATAAGATGAGAACGGCTCTATAAAACTCTAATTGCACTATTGATTGGATGGAGATAAGTCACAAAAGATCGTAAACCATCCTGTACACATAAATTCAAAACTTGGCAAGCACATCTAATGTGAAAAAATGTCTACCAAAAGAAGGTTTACAATTTTTTCTAACTCAGGAATAGAAGCAGTATTTCTAATTTGTCTATAAATATTATGGGTCGTATGTCTTTCAGGAAAACTTGAATTGCAAGAAGTCTTTTTTGAATAACCCAATCATCACCTATCCAATGGCATGTGACACCCATATAAGAATTAATATTTCAAGCATCACTCTAAATATCACTACCTATATGTACACGTCCATTGAATTCTCCAAAAAAACTTACCAAATCATTTTTTCATTTTTTATAAACTTGTTTAAGTTCGCGTCTAAGAGTAGTTTTTAAAACATATGGTGCTTGCAGAGCCAGCGCAGTGTTTACCAAATATCTAAAATTAAAATTTTCACTAGTATTAAACGATACATGCTCAAGGGAAATATATTCAATTAATGTTTGTTTATAAAGTCATTAGTGAAACGGAATAAAGAATGATGGTTAAGATTGGCGAACCCGAAAATTTATTGTTGGCTAGTGTCGATCCGCGCTTACGTTGGATATTTTTTTGTCAGATACCAACGAAATGTTCCGTAGCCATCTCATTTACCAAGTTTGTTGTTTGCGGATAATATTTACAGCTTAAATCAAACTTGCATTCATTTTCATTCCATACTTTGTTAAAGTGTAGCCATAAGTCGGATTCTCAACTCTTCCGTCCTGACTCATTTGCTATCGATGATTCCTTGACACCAATGGAAGGATTAAGACTTTCTTGCGTTGGGACGTGCGCGACGTTGGGATTGTGAACATCGTCGTCTTCCCAACATGCATATTCACAAGGTTCATATTCATGAACAGTATAATTAGATTCTCCCATCAGACTCTTTCCCTCTTCTAATATATCTGCTTCCACTTGTCATTTTTTGAGAGAATTGATCGGAAAGTTGATTCAAAGAATTAAGACAGAATTGATAGAGAATAAAGGATTGAGAGTATTTGACATAATTTGAGAGATTGAGACTTGAGACTTGAGAGTATTAGAGAGAATTGAGAGAAATTATGAGAAAAAAATAAAGAGATATTGAGAAGTTTTTATAGATTTTTTATTTGTTATTTATTTTTTATTTGTAAGGAAATTGCAATGGCCAAAATGGTCGTTGCAATTTCCAACGACCTTCGGACCATTTAGTCCGAAGGCCCGTTGGGCCGTGGGGGAAGAGCCTAATGGCTCTTCTCGAGGGGGGGGGGCCACGGGGCCCATGCCCCTTTTTTTTAGTGGCGGCCCGAAACTGCCGGTACCGAGCTGGTTCCGAAAAATTAGAAACCGCAAGTCTGATCTGTCATGCTCGAGCCCCGGTCGCGAGCACGCGACTCCTTACCAGCACAAACTCTCTCTCTCTCAAGATCCCAAGATTCACATAGGTCGAGAGATGAACCATATCGATAACAAGCGGAAGCGATAATATACAACTCCTCCGTAGAATAATAAAAAGGGACCGGGGTAACAAGAATACTAATAAATACATAAGCTCCCAAACAGTTCATACAAGAGTAATGGCTAATTAAACATGCTGGTCAATAGGGGGTGACAGGGCCAATACCAAAGAGGATCATCACATCTCCCAAAAGAAACAGGCATCGAGGTCACCATTAAAATGTCATACCAGAAACAAAAACTCCTAAGTCGAGTTACTGGAGTCGTCAGTACCCTCGGTATCCTCATATGGCTCATACTCCAAGAGAGTCTCAGAGCAAACCTCTACGGTATCCTCAAGTGTCTCGTCAACTGACGGCTCCACCTGGTCATCTTTGGTAGCCTTGATCATGATGATCTCGTCAGTGTCCTCCAAGGTCGGGGTCCTCTTAGGAATGTTCCTTAAACCAGCCACTGACTCCTCGGCCTCCACCGGATCTCGAGAGGGATGACACCAGCTAGGGATCACCCCACGGGGTACCGCAGTGGGCTTCAGTGGCCCCGTAAAAACATCCACTACCTTTCTAAACCAGGCCTCATATCTATGAGGCTTCTAGCTGCTGTCAACCTCATCGACCCAAACTACGGTGCATTTCCTAACGTACACAGTTCCCTGTCCGTCCGGGAACTCATCAAAATATACTGACATCTCTTTCGGGTCACCAAATCTGATTGGCCACATTTTCACGACCTAAAATCTGAAAAATGGGGTCCCACAACAGGGTGAGATTTATATCTCAATAAGGCAGGTCCTAACCCTAGGTTAGCATGACCGTACACTCGGGCGAATACAGTGAAGGACAAAATGCACATGCTATCACAAGTGACATTCAACAGTCATTAAATACCATGCGGGTAAAACAAGGGTCAAGCATGTAATCATGGCACCATACACAATATCAAGATTTAAACACGCATTGCCAAGTTAGATTACACCTTTCACCCTCCCTTGCCTCCTTAATATCACGTCTGCGTTTAGAACGCCTCAGGCTCGATCCGCATAAATACGCCTCGAACCATCTCATTGACAAACGCATCAGGTTTTCAACTTCACTCCACGCTCGTGTCAACACATCTCAAACTCCGTCTCGCGTTTAAACGCATCAGGACTATGGCCATCTCAACCCCGCGTCTCGTACGCCTCAGGTGTCATTCAACTCCAACCCCACGCCTCAGCGCCTCAAGGTATCCATCCACACAACCCCGGGTCTCAACGCCTCAGGGTGTCACAATTCCTCAAACATGCCACATGCTCATTTCAATTCATATCACACGCTCAATTTGAAACTCATGCAACGAGCAACACATCAATGGCATGCGAGGCAATTAAATTCGACCTTCAAATGCAACAATAGTTTCATGACACAAGCGTTGTCAAGCATTCAAGTCATCTATATCTTTCTAGTATGTACATTGGACACTCACGTCATAACCTTCCAAGAACAAATCAAATTCGCACTCAATTCGCCCAATCGAGTCCAACCTTCCTATCCAAGGTTTAGAAACTCCTTACCTCAAGCTTAACTCAACAAAATCTCTTCCCAAGCACCTCAAGGATTCGGCTCCAAGGTTTCCCAAAATAGGACGGTCGTATAACCCTAGGGGATTCCAATCAATTTGTCACTTCTCTTGCTCAAACCACCAATCCATGGAACATAAACCTTATTGACATGTTCATCGACACCTTAG
The DNA here is from genome assembly GCA_028455895.1 of Rhodomyrtus tomentosa. Lineage (NCBI taxonomy): Eukaryota > Viridiplantae > Streptophyta > Magnoliopsida > Myrtales > Myrtaceae > Rhodomyrtus > Rhodomyrtus tomentosa. The sequence continues at coordinate 35,398,678 of JAPCWY010000003.1, read as the reverse complement.
CACATCTCAACGATGAATTTAGAGCTCAAATTCAACACCAACAGCCTCCCACAGATTCGGTATGCACAGAACCGAGCAAGGCATTTTCGATTTTGTGCATATCTCAACCATTCAGCCCTTAAACTAACCTTAATCCTCAATTTATCCATTAATCTACTTGTTAATATATAGTTCCAGAGTTTGGGGAGCCGCACCGAAAGTTTGAAGTCAAGGCAACGCCGGAAAATCCTTGAATGGCGTCAGTTCCTCTAGGTCCTCCGACGGTCAGTTTTCTACCCTTCAAACACAAGACCCATTTGCGGTCAAAACTCCATCAAATTCCTCCAAACTTTTTAATATAGCTCAGTCCATGTGTCCCCTAAATGTCCACAAAATTTGGCCGAAAAATTCAAAGGATTCGGGGTCCTACGCAGCCTAAACAGTGGCTTACCTCCAGCTGCGACGGTTTTCGTTGACTTCCGGGAGAATAGCTGCCCAAAGGTCCTTAGGTGGTCAAATGCCGTGATTCCACTTGAAGAATGCCGGCAAGAAAATAAAGAAGGGGCTAGTGGTCAGCTCAGGTCCAAGCAGTGGTCGGAGGTGCCGGTGGGAGCAAGCGAACGGCGACGGCAAAATCGGTCATTTGGGATCTCTCAGTTGAGTGAAGAAGAAGGAAGAAGAAGAAGAAATCGGCAGAATGGGGGGGTGTTCGGTCAAGGAGAGAGAGAGAGTGGGGTATATACTCAATTTCAAGAGTCAACCATGTTTGAATGGTCGTTTAAAAGTGGGTCTATCAATATCAAGGCTTAATCCTTTGACATTTGTCCATGTGTCATTCATTATTTCATCCAATGGTTCTCTTTTCCTTGATTTTTCGGCAGCTATAAAGGAGATTCAATGATCAAAATGCCCTTGTCCAATTATAAATGCAAGGTTAAGACTTGAGGGGCAAAATGATAATTTTACCCTCTACGTCCAAAATGTCGTTTTTCTAATTCTAAATTTCTTCGATAAGACGACGGCCAATCTAATTATAATGTTAGAATTATTGATTCTTCATTTTCTAATTTCGAGACTCATTTTTGAATCATTTCTCTATCAGACGTGATTCCAGCCTATCTCGAACTGACGGGTGGCTTTTGCAGACGTTACGCATATCGACCCTGTGATTCATATCACAATTAGGGCTCGTCAATTCATGGTGACTTTGGTTTTCATGTAATTATGAGGGTCTATCACTAGTTCCAACGGTCTCGATCGTCACTGTTCAATTTAGAAAAATTTTGCAAATTATACGTTGGTTAAGCGGCATCACCCGCGCTCCAATCGTATAACGCTAGCAATGTATTCCTTAATCGTTCTTAGATCGGCTTTTTTATGGCTTCAAATCCCCCCTTGACAATCATTATTGTCAAAGTGTCATTTTCTATTCGAGTCCCCTAAATCCACGTACCTTGTTTCGCGTTAGACTTTCCCTTTTGGTCAGTTTACTCGAGATTGATCAAATCCGAACGAGATACGACTGAAATACATCGCTAGATACTTTCTCATTAATGAGTTTTGAAATGACGGGCTGGTTCTGGGTCGACGTTGGTAAAGGGCGCATGCAACGCACGAGAGGGCAGTGCTCGCAGTTATAAAAAAAACAAAAACAACATTGGGAGGAAAATTACAGGCGTGGGTTCAAATCCGACGCCCTTTGGATCTAACAACACCATGCCTTACCACTCCGCCGGCCTAACTTCATTGGATTAAAATCAGAATAAAGCTTTTTTTTATTCAAGCGGAAGCAGGCTAATCGACCCGATTGACGCACACGAGGGCACGCGCCTGATGGCGAGATACCCATTTCGTCCCTCTGCCCCCAGAGATTCTGATTTTGTCCCTTCCACGCGGTGATTTGCCAATTTTTCCCTTCGGCATGAGTTACCTTTTGGCCCCCCATTTGTGCTAGAATTTACAGTTTTGCCCCTAATTGATTAATTTACGATATTAACCCTTTAATTAATTTACAATTCAGTCCTTGTCCACGTAACTTTAGTGTTCTGTCTTTACATGCAATATTGTGAATATTTTGCATGGAGCTAAATATGTTTGATATTTATATCTTGTATTATGAAATTATTGGTATTCTAGTTCAAATCATATAGCATACGATTTTTTTTTTTTGTGATCACAAGATAAGTGGATCATTATGTGATTCATGATCATTTATATAATTAGGGTTTTTTAAAAAGTTTTAGTGACTTTAGTGAACTTGATTTTATTTAAATGATTATATTAATGATAATTTCAAGCAAGGATCCTTAGACGATGATTGGGAGCGTAGTGAACTTTCGAATTTGAGGCCTTATAAGAAATTATTTATTAATATAATTAGTTAGTGTCAACTAGATACATAAATGTTAGGCATTATTAGTTTGTGAATATTGACACCTAAATTTTGATTTTTCTTTGATCATTTATTTTGCATAAAAAATTAGGAATTAATTCTAGTTCATACAAAAAATAATCATATCATTTTTCATATTTATTTTTAGCATCATATTGCATTGCATTTACATTTAATTGGATCGGCAGTAGAAAATGAATTGAAATTGACGAGCGGTGAGCCAAAGCTCAAAAAGCATAATTCAGCTAGCTAGGAGGGCAATTCCAAAAAAAAATCATCAAGGTATATTTAATGTTCAATTTAGGAAAAGCCTTTTAATTAAAAAATGCCCATTAAATAAGCAAAAAGGCTTTATAGACAAAATATTTTCTCTCCGGATCAATTTGCGATTATCCAAAGTTGAGGGATAATTTTTGCAAATAATGAAAATAACACCAAATCCCCCGCAAATAAGATGCTTGAGGGTTCACATAGGGGGAGTCCAATCAATTGCAACATACGGCCACAATTCTGGGGGATTCAGAAAAAGCTCACGTGAGAATACAAAAAAAGATGGGTGGAGAGAAGAGGCGAGGACCATAAGAATTCATGGCATTTTGAAAGCTAAGGAAGGGTTCCTCGAGTTCAGCTATTCTAGACGCTCGACATAGTCCTCAACCGGTGGAGCCCCGATCGTGCGCACGTGATCAAGCTCCATCGTCCATCGTCCAAAGATCGATCTTCTCCCTCCGCGTGCGACGTGGCCTCACTGTCCAGCGTTGTTCCTAGTCGTCCAGTGGCCTCGTGAATCAGTCCGGCATCCCTAGTGGATCACCGTTGCCTGAAGGCCTTGAACGGTCCGCCTAAGTGCTCACCGTCCAGACAAAATTTCCTGCTGATTGCATACTGATCAGCTCTGATGCAAGGTCAAACAGCCCCCGTTTTGTTATTATTTGAACTTCTAATCGTCCTTTTTTTGTGCTGGTCCGTCCGTGAGCTTGGGAAGCGAATTGGATTCAATAAAGCGTGATCTTAGACGATAATTCCAGATCGAGTTTGCTGGAATTCGTTTGGAGTAGGTACCATTTTATTTTATTTTTGCAAATCATGCTTTATTCGGAAAACGTGTGCGTTCTCTTACGTTGATAAGCATGCTAGATTTGTGATCAAAAGTAAAAAGGTTGAATTTTTCAATGTCGGTTCCATGTCCGAATCGAAAGTGGTACTCGTTTGCCATGAAAATGTTGATATCTTTCGAGCCAAACTCAACATGTTCGCAAAGTTGGCTAAGTTTCGTGATGCTCACAGCAATATCAAATTGAATTAAATGAGAAAGGGTGGATTTTTTTTCATAAACTGACAACTTGATTTTCGGTGACCGCATGCATGTCTTCGGCCGAATCCATCATGTGTCGTGTTTAAGTTTATGGCTCAATGCTCACTCTAGAACTGGACACATAAGTTCTTTCCCGTTGATGGCGTGATGATTATCTTACGTGGATTGATTGGAATGTTTACTCGATTTTTTATCCTTTCTCGTGCGATTATCTATAATAGCTTCGAGTAGAGATAGAATTTCAATTCATTTGGATTATATCCAAAACTTGAAAGATTACCTTTCGAACCTTAAAAGTAATCTTCTAAAAAAACTTTGAATATATCAAATAAGATTTGTAACCCAATTAGAAATTCTGTGCATCTGAGAAGTTATCTAAAGTAATATTGCCAAACCTTAAGGATAACGTTCTCAAAAATCTAAAGATTTAAGATAAGGTTTCATCCAAGATAAGGAATCTTTTAAAATTTTGAAGACTATCCGAAATTCTCAGAAAATCTTAAGAGAAAATACTTCTTAATTTAAAAGATGTGAATCCTTGGTGTATAGGGATTAACAAGATAATGTATCTTTTAAAATTTTGAAGACTATCCGAAATTCTCAGAAAATCTTTAGAGATAATCCTTCTTAATTTAAAAGATGTGAATCCTTGGTAGATAGGATTAGCCCCTTTAGAATTTCGACCACCCTAGGTCGTTTTTTCGAAAATTGCTAGGTTTAATTGACTCACTTTTATCAATTTAAAATATTTGCACATTTTTAAACAAGTATGTCTATAATATATGCTCCCCATGTGCCTAGTCCCTTCAGAAAATTAAATCATATGCTTTACTCACAATCAGAAAAGGCATTGTCATGAAATTGGTACCGAAAGTGCATTAAGAAAGGGCATAATTAATTAATGTAACCAAGTACCCGAACTCATTATCTCTAGTTCATAGAAATAAAATAGTTCTCCCGCTTTTTTATTTAGGTTTCTAATTGACCTACCAAGAAACAATTAGTGACGGCTCCTAAATTAAAGATCATTTCAATGAAATCTAAGTTGCGAATTAGTAGGGCTTAGAAGAGTCCATATTAGGTTAGACCATTAACCTAATTTTAGGTCGCGACAGTGAATACATGTCTATAGAATTTTGTGTTCAAATACAATAACCTTAACTGCTTAGAATATTGTAGCAAAGCTTGACTAAGGAGAGAAATTGGACGGCGAAAATTATGAAAACTAGAATAGGATTCGGTATATGCTAGAAGAGCAAGAAGCATTATCAGCTCTTATCCTAGTTATGAAAGTACCTGAAGATGGAAATACTACATAATATAAAAGAAAAAAGAGGCATTTGCTACATTGGAAAAGAATGAAATCTATTGCTTGCATTATGTTGTTGAGTAGCCATGAGTTCAAGCATTCATAGAAACGCCATAGTCAAGTAGGAAGAAGTAAAAACTAAATTTGGTTAGTCATTGGTCACCCACTTGAGACAAATTACTATAAGGTTTGATGTCTATATGATACCTTATGGGCAGGATATGAAACAACGTTTTGAGGTGTATGTTAAACATGAGAAGTAAACTGTAAGATGTGGACCACATTTTGACTAATGAGTAGCAAATGCAAGAACTAGTCTGCTCTTTGCCTCATAGTTGTATACATATAAAAAATCACTTGATCCACAATAAAAAGTAAAGACTTTTGAGGATGCTATGCGCCGTCTTAAACTAGAGTGTATTGTTATAAACCAGAAATTGATATTTGTTATGTTGGTTCTAGCTCAAATGGGGCTCCGTGCTCCAGGTGTAAGCGTCAAGGTAGGTTCGAGAAGTGGAAGGGCAAGGGAATAGTTACTTTAGGATAAAAATCGAAGTTTTACCAACATGGGAAAGGAAAACATCCTTTCAGGAAAAACATTTCAAAAGTGAAATGCTTTAATTATGGCAGGAAGAGTCACTTTACACACAATTGTGGTGAGTTAAAGAAGTTAGAAATTCTTTCTGCACTTGAGAGTGTTACTTATGTCCAGTTCAGTTTAGTAACTGAATCTCATCCTTTGTGGATTGTAGACTTAAAGGCCACAGACCATGTAGCGAAGGACAGAAATGCCTTAGTGAAATTTCAACGAGTTTCACATGAAGCGAATTGATTAAATGTGGGAAATAATTTGTCACGCCCCGAACCTGTCAGGCACGCAAAATCCCACCAGGGCTGTCTTGTCTCGGTGGTACCCAGGATCCGTCGGCCAATAATTTATAACTTTTAAATGATACAAACATACGGAAGCGATGAAACTTCTCCATTCAATTCAATCTTAAGATGATTCAGGACATAGGGTACGTCTCCTTATAAATACCGACTACAGGTTCAGAGGGTACAACTCTAACTTCGAGGTAACATGAAATATCTAAAATCACAAAAGTGTAAATCCATTTCCTATAATTACTTCTTCAAATACCGATCATTGGCAAGCTTAGATTTTCATCGCTTGGGACCTGAAAAAGTTAATCCTACGACGGGTGAGATATAAATCTCAGCAAGTTTATTCTAAACCTAGACTAGGCCATTAGTCCTTCCAGATTAGGCAATAAAACAATAGACAAGGATTCATTGATAAAACAACACATGACGATAAAACATCAAGGCACCTCGATACGTCTGGCATAACACAATCACGATTCAAGGACAATCATATCATCACCACTAAGCTTCATACTTGCGCAGCCTTAAGTTCATAAGCAAAGGTGTGTCCTCAATTTCATCACAACTTTCAATTTCAATAGCCAAGCCCACGTCAATACGCATCAGGCTAATCACAAATTTAATCCCAATGGCCAAGCCCGCGTTAATACGCATCAGGCTAATCACAAATTAATCCCACTGGTCAAGCCCGCGTTAATACACATCAAGCTAATCAAGATCTCGATTGGCAACCCGCGTTCTGACGCATCAGGTTTCAAAAGCTATTTCGATACTTGTGTCGACACGTATCAAGACTATCCTGCGTTCTGACGCATCAGAATATCAATTCTCTTTTCAATAGCTGTGCACGTGTCAATACGCCTCAGGCTCGATCCGCGTCATTATGCCTCAGACTATCAAATTGACAAACCCGCGTTAAACACATCAGGTTTTCAATGCCATTCCTAGCCTATGTCGACACATAATCAATCTCGTCCCGCGTCTCAACGCATTAGGACATTAGCCACCACAACCCCGCGTCTCAACGCATCAGGTTGCCACAAGCTCTTATGCTCACAAATCAAACTCCCCTCTTAAGGAACTTCATAATCGAGTACGATTTTTATCAGCCAAGTAATGAATCATTAACATGTGAGACGTCAAGGCCAAACACCCACAAGGTGATATCAAGTACATAGCAAATCATTCAATCTAACGGTTTGTTCTCTTGTCAACTCATTCATATTTCTCAACAGTCGCCATTCAAGGCCGAATATCACATAGCCATACCAGCATCCATGTCAATCGAATGGACACAATAACAATTTAGCCATGAGAGTTATAATTTCTCATCATCAGGAGTACACACGACTCACACCTCCATTATCTTAGTCGATCATGAACAATCAATACACTAGACTCCCAAAATTCATCAATATATCATCCAAACTCATCCAGTAATGTCCTAACTTCCTAGCAAAGGTTTAAGAGTCACTTATCTTTCAATTTAATCCGTAAAATTTTCTCTAAAACTCCTCTAAAGATTCGGTTCCCTTGATCCCAAAACGGATAGCCGTGCGACCTAATCCAAAGCTTGTCAGACGATCAATTTTTCTAGTCCAATCATCAATTCACGGAGTGTACACCTCATTAACATCTCAATTAATAACATAGTGTGTCTTAACAATGAATTTAAAGCATGGCGACACCTTCCACAGCCCTCAAAGGGCTTGGTTCATCTAAACCGAAACAGGGCAGAATTCGGTTCTGTCCTCTACCTCCTTAATCAGTCCATAATTTAACTCCAAACCTTGATTTACCACAAAATCAACTTACTAACATGTCCTACTACATCTATAGGAGTCCTACAAAAATTTTTGGAGCAAGTCGAAGCCTCGAAGTGCCGCAAACGACCTTGGTTCTACTCGGTCCATCGGCGGCAGATTCTGTTCCACAGAAACCCTCACAAATCAACCATGGAAACCCATCTAAACCCAATCAAAATCACAATTTCAGCTCATCCAACACATGTACTATGAGTTACGAAGTCCTCATCGAAAATTTGAAGCAATTTGAAGTCTTTAAGTGGCCAAACGAAGACCTTCTTCCAACTTGGTCAGAATCTGCCCCGTCTGGATCTTTGTCCACTCTAATAGAGCTACGGGAAGATCTATTGGGCCAAATTGAGCTCATAATATGTCTATGGAAAGATAATATAATAATATTTCATTTGACGGTGGTTTTACCTCGATCCGGTACCGAACGAAGGACAAATGGTTAGAACAGTAGGACCGGTCAAGACTGGTTGGCTGGGAGCTCTTGGCCAAGATGAAGAAATTGAAGAATAAGGGTGGAGAAAGAGAGAGTGTGTCGAATTGAGTGAAGGGGAGAGAGAGAAAGTGATATAACTTAATCCACTTGGTCAATATCCTTTGAATGGTAGGTTAAAAGCTTGCATTAAATGCTAACCAATCACATAATGCCACTTGTCTCCATCTCCACTATGCCACTTGTCTTCATCTAAACAATGCCTTGGCTCACATTGACTTTCATTGACCAATATTTTCTCACATTTTCGGCACCCATGGTGTCTTGGAAATGACCAAATTGTCCTTCTTCATTTGCTAAGACAAGGTCAATCCTTGATGGGCAAAATGGTAATTTTGCTCTCGCCGTCCGAAACGTCGTTTTTCCAATTTAATTTACCTTCAATGAGGCGATGTCTAATTCGATTAGAACATTGGAATCTTTATTTTTTATTTTTCAATTTTGAGATTCAATTTCATATCTCAAGCCTCGAGGGGTCAGAAATTCGGAATGTCACATAATTCCTGAGTGGAAGTTAAAGAGGTTGACACCTGCCAATTGAATATGTGTGGTAGTCGCACCCTGCTCCACATAATGTGTTAGATACTCCAAAAACTTGACGGAATTTAGTTTCTGTTTTAGTTTGGGTTAAACTTGGTTCGGATCTGAACTTTCATAACGATGGTGATGGCTTGTCATTGGAAACAAGTTATTATAGTACCCAATAAGCTAAAGAAGGCTTATTGGGCAGTATTGGAAAAGTCGATTTGCCTATTTGTGAACATGCCTGGGGGGAAAAACAATGAGAAAACCATTTGAAAAAGGAACAAGAGCTGAGTCTTCTTTGCAATGGATCCATTCGAACATATGTGATTCAATGAATGCAAAAGCAAGATATGAGGCGGTTTATTTCATCACATCTATAATTGATTACACTTAATTCCGACATGTTATTTTATGATTTTTCATAAATCTGAGGCATAAGTTACTTTAAAGAAAATTTTCTTTGAACTTTTAGAAAAAAACATTAAAATACAAAAATGAATGATCCGATCAATGTCGAGAAAATCTATCTAATCAATTCAAACATTTATGTGATGAAAAAAAGAAGAAGAATATTTGACTAATGCAGCGATTTCTCAACATAATGGAATTGTAAAGAGAAGAAACAGATCCAAATGAAAATGGTTACATTTATGATGTCATAAGCTAATTTGACTATATTTTGTTGTTTACTGTCTATCAACTTAACCTTATGCATTTTTGTGACATTCTGATTTTCCTCTCATTTTGAGACTTATCAATGAGAATATATCTATCGGTGTATTTCAGTCTTATCTCGCTCGGATCTGATCAGTCTCAAGTTAACTAACCAAAAGGAAAAGGCTAACATAAGACAAGGTACGTGGACCTAGGAAATTCGAATAGAAAGTGGTACTTTGACCATAAGAATTGTTGAGGAAATATTTAGGACCATTAAAAATCGATCTAAGAACAATTAAGGAATTCATTGCTAGCGTTATACGATTGGAGCGCGGGTGATGCCGTTTAACCAATGTATAATTTATAAAATTTTCCCAAATCGAACTATGACAATCGAGACCTCGGAACTAGTAATAGACTCCCGCAATTACATGACAATCAAAATCACCATGGATTGACGAGTCCTAAGTGTGTGAGAATCACAGGGTCGATACACGTAACGTCTATAAAAACCGTCCGTTAGTTTGAGATAGCCTAAAATTTTCAATTGACAGAGAATTGACCAAGAGATGGGATCTCGAAATTGAAAAAGGACAAGAAAGAATTTCAACATTTGAAATGAATTAGACGTCCCTTCATCGAAGGTAATTTGAATTGGAAAAGCGAAATTTTGAATGACAAGTGCAAAATTACCATTTTGTCCCTCGAGAATTGGCCTCATCTTAGTGATAGAACAAGGGCATTTTCGTCATTTACAAATCCCCCTAGGCTGCCGGAAATGAAGGGGCAATTGGGTCATTAGAAAGCTTGATATTATGGATGTGAAGACAAGTGTCAAGCTTTAGGAGCTTGGCATTAATTGATTAACTTTTAACCTAATATTCTTCTTGTTGACCAAGCGAAATTTTGTGGAAAGCCCTCATCCTCTTCCTCTTCAGCCGAACACTCCTCAACTCTCTCTCTCTCTCTCTCTCTCCATTTTCTTCCTCTTCTTCTCTCTTTTCTTCTTCACCCGAGCTGCCCTGCTCAACCAGACCACCACCTCCGCTTTGCCATCTTCGACGGCCACCTCCGGCGACCTCCAGCCCCAACCATCAGCCTCTTCCTTGACCTCTCCTCTACAAGTTCCCATTGACTATTTGTCAATTGGAAGTCCATTTCACCCGATCAGCCCCAAACTCAAAACTAGATAGAATTTGACTCAATTGGAAGGAGGTCTTCGTTCAAGCACTTCAAGGCTTCGTTTGGTTTCAAATCTTCGGTGAGGACTTCTTAACTCATAGTACTTGAGTTGGCTAAGCTAGAATTGTGAGTTTAATTGAGTTTAGAGGAGTTATCATGGTTGATTTGTGATGGTTTCTATGGAGCAAAATCTGCCGTCGGTAGACCGAGTAGAACCGAGGCTGTTTGCGGTCCTTCGAGGCTTCGACGTGCTCCAAAACTCTTGGTAAGACTCTTATAGACGTAGTATAACATGTTAGCAAGTTAATTTCGTGATAAATCAAAGTTTAAAGATAAGTTATGGACCGATTAAGAAGGTAGAGGCAGAACCGACTCTACTCTATTTCGATTTGAGTAAATCGAACATCTTGAGGGCTGTGGGAGGTGCCGTCATGCTATTAATTCATCGCTAAGGCATACTAGAATATTAATTGATGTGTTATTGAGGTATTGACATGAAGGAATTAAGGAACGATTGAGTTTTGATGTGGAAAATGTTATTTTTCCTAGGGCCGTGTGTGACCACTACTTGGCCATGAGTTGCTGACTTTGGGAAGTCGTTTGGATTAAATTTACTTATTGGATCAAAGGGTAAGTCATTCCTAAGCCTTCGCTAGGATATGAAAACACTACTAGATTAGTTGGCTATAGATTGGATGAATTCCGTGGACTTATTGCGTTGATTGTTCATGGTCGAAGGAGTTGAATGAGGTTCGAGTTATGTGTGCTCATTCTAATGAGAAATTATAATTCTCATGACTAAGTTGTGGTGGTGTGCCTTCGATTGACATGAATGCTTACCTGGTTGTGTGATATTTGATCTTAACTGGCTATTGTTTGAAAGATGTGAATGACTTGGCAAGAAAACGAATTGTGAAAATTAGTTGTCTCGAAGAGCATTTGATATTGCCTCGACATATTCTGCCATGATGTTGTTTGAGTCATGTGTGTTCATTCTAATGAGAAATTATAATTCTCATGACTAAGTTGTGGTAGTGTGCCTTCGATTGACATGAATTCTTACCTGGTTGTGTGATGTTTGATCTCGACTGGCTATTGTTTGAAAGATGTGAATGACTTGGCAAGAAAATGAATTGTGAAAATTAGTTTTCTCGGAGAGCATTTGATATTGCCTCGTCGTATTCTGCCATGATGTTGCTCTTGAAAAAGACTTATTACTTGATTGGTAAAATTGTACTTGATCATGAAGTTTCTTCAGAGAAAAGATTGACTTGCGAGCCTAAAAGCCTATGGCACCCTGATGCATTGGAACTCGAGGTCGCAAAAAGAGTTATATCCTGAGGCGTCAGAACGCGGGATAAGTTTTTATGTTTTGACACGAGCCTTATTATGGCATTTGAAACCTGAGGCACTTTAACGCGAGTTATTAATTGATATGGAACTGTATTGCTAGTCCGTTAAGCTGGGTCTTATGTTTTCATACATGCCTTGAGTTGTGGTTTATATGCCAATCTGATGATGTGTTTTGATGATTGTTTACCATGTGCTTTCCTTGATGTATATTTGCTTATTGTTTAAGGTTGTGTCTGGGGGTACTAACGGTCCGGCCTAAGTTTAGGGTTAGCTTACCGAGATGTAAATTTCACTCCGTTGTGGGACTTTTCATTTAGATCCCAAATCTTGAGGATGATGCCCATTTGTTTAGGCGATCCTAAAGAGATGACTACCTATTTTGATGAGTTCCCCGATGGTCAGGGAGTAGTGTTTGTTAGGAAACGTACTACCATTTGAATCGATGAGGAAGGAGAGGAGTGGAAGCGACATAGGTTTGAGGCGTGGTATCGTAAGGCTGGAGAAGTATCCACTAGTCCTTTAAAACCTACTAAAGTCCCTAGAGGTGTGGTACCATTCTAGTGTCATCTGTTACGTGATGAGATCGAAGTAGTGGCTTCAACGATCGAATCGAGAGACGTACCAGAGAAGACCCCGACTGTTGAGGAGGACAATGAGGTAATTAAGGTATCGGCTTCTGAGGACGACATGGAGTATGATTCCATTGATGTGCGCATCGAGACTTTCTCCGACTATGATCCAACTAAAGACGAGGACGAGGATGAAGAGGAAGCAAGTAGCTCTACCTAGTGGTTTTGTCTTCCTAGGACCACTTTGGGTTGTTTTTTTGAGGTTGTGTTCGTTTTCTTGGGGGCTTAGAGAATGGTTGTCTTTTGGTTAGTCCCTGATTCCTCCCGACCCTACCTTGTGGTTTAGGTTTAAACTTGGCCTTTTGTATGAACTCACGTTTATGTTTTGTATATATTCTCATTATCCTAGACTTCTTTTTTATTTACATACGGAGGCGTTCCTTTATTTCGTTTCTGCATGCGTATTTCATTTCATGTGTGCCGTGGTTAGTGTCACGCCCGCGCCTCGGATACGAGCACGCAACTCCATGCAAGCTAAACTCTCTCGGACGTCCTAGGATTCGCATAAATCGAGAGATGCACCATATCAATAGCATGCGGAAGCGATAATATACAAACTCCTCCGTACAATAATACAAAAAGGACCTAAGTAACGAGAGTACCAATAAATACATAACCTCCCAACTGTTCATACAAAAGCACTAGCAAGCTAAACCTACTGGTTGGTAGGGGTGACAGGACCAGTACAAAAGGCAATCATCAACATCTTAAAAAAGAAACAAGGCATCGAGACCATCATCAAAATATATCAGTCTGGAGAACGGAAGCCCCTAAGTCGAGCTACTGGAGTCGTCAGTCTCCTCAGCATCCTCAGTAGGCTCATACTCCGAGAAAGTCTCTGAGCAAACCTCTACTGTATCCTCCATCGTCTCGTCAACTGACGGCTCCACTAGGTCGTCCTCGCTAGCCTCAGTCTCGATGACCTCGTCGATGTCTTCCAGGGTTGGGGCCCCCTCGGGAACATTTCTCGAGCCAGCAGCTGACCCCTCGGCCTCCACCGAATCCCAAGCGGGATGACACCAACTAGGGATTATCTCACGGGGTACTTTAGTGGGCTTCAGTGGCCCCGTAGTAACTTCCTCTACCCTCCTAAATCAAGTCTCAAACCTATGAGGCTTCCAGCTCTTTCCACCCTCGTCGACCCAGACTACCATGCACTTCCTAACATATACAGTTCCTTGTCCGTCTGGAAACTCCTCAAAATAAACGGACATTTCCATCAGGTCACCAAATCTGATTGGCCATATGTTCACGACCTAGGATCTGAAAATGGGGTCCCACAACGGGATGAAATTTACATCTCAGTAAGGCAGGTCCTAACCCTAAGTTAGGCTGACCGTACACTCAGGCGAATGCAATCAAGGACAAGATGCACATGCAATCACATGAGGCATTCAACAGTCATTAAATAACATACGAGATCAAACAAGTGTCAAGCATGCAATCATGGCACCGTGATACATATTGTCAAGCCAGATCACACTTCCCACCCTTTCAGTCCTCCTTATTTTCACGCCCGCGTTTCGAAAGCCTCGGGCTCAGTTTGCGTAAATACGCCTCAGACCATCACATTGACAAACCCGCGTAAAGGTATCAGATTTTCAATTTCATTCTAGGCCTGTGTTGACATATCTCAAATTTCGTCTCGTGTCTCAACCCATCAGGACATTGGCCATTTCAACCCCGCATCTCGTACTCCTCAGGGTACCATTCAACTCAAACCCCGTGCCTCAACACCTCAGAGTATCCATCCACACAACCCCGCGTCTCAATGCCTCAAGGTGTCATAAGTTTCTCAGACATGCCAAATGCTCATTTCAATTCAGAACTCATGATCAAGTGCAAACTCATGCAACGAGCAACACATCTATGGCATGCGAGACAATTAAATTCAACACTCAAATGTGACAATCAATTCATGGCACAAGCATTGTCAAGCATTCAAGCCATCTATATCTCTCAAGGATGCACAATGTATAATTACACCATAAACTTCCAAGAACCAATCTAATTCACACTCCATTCACCCAATCGAGTCAATCCTCCTAACTAAAGTTTAGAAACTTCTTACCTCAAGCTTAATTCAATAAAATTCTTTTTCCAAGCACTTCAATTACTCAGCTCTAATGGTCCAAGAACAAGTCAGCCGCGCAACCTAAGGAAATTCATCCAATCGTCAATTTTTCTTACTCAATTCACCAATCCATGAAGCATAAACCTCAATGACATGTTCATCGACATCCTAGTACGTCTCAACGATGAATTTGAGACTCAATTCCATCACCAACAGTCCCCCCATAGGTTCGGTATGCATAGAACCGAAAAAGGGCATTTTCGGTTCTATGCATATCTCAACCAATCAGCCTTAAACTAACTTAAATACTCAATTTATCCATTAATCTACTTACTAACATGTAGTTCTAGGAGTTGGGAAGCCTCACCGAAAATTTGGAGTCAAGGCAACGTCGAAAAGTCCTCGAACGGCGCCAGTTCCTCCAAGTCCTCAACTGGTCAATTTTTATCCTTAAAATACAAGACCCATTTGGGGTCAAAACTCTATCAAATTCATTCAAACGTTTTATCACAACTCAGTCTATATGTCCTCTAGATGTCCACAAAATTTGGCCAAAAGATTCAAAGGTTTCGGGGTCCTACGGAGTCTAAACAGTGGCTTACCTCCAGCTGTGACGGTTTTCGTCGACTTCCGGGAGAATGGCCGGCCGGAACTTCTCAGTGGGTCAAATGACTTGATTCCACTTGGAGGTTGTCGGCAAGAGGATGAGGAAGGTGCTGGTGGTCCACTCGATGGCGGGAAGTCGCCGGAAGTGATGGCCGATGGCGGCGAAGCTGGCGGTAGAACCTGGTCGGCGATACAGCTTTCAACTGAAGGAAGAAGGAAGAAGAAGAAGAAAATGGCAGAATGAAGAGGGGTTTCGGCTGAAGGAGTGAGAGAGTGAGGTATATACACAAATGGCTTGGTCAACTTGATAGAATGGTAGGTTAAAAGTTGAACATTAAATGCCAATGCCTATTCCTTTGACACTTGTCCATATGTCAATCAAGACTCATTCAATGGCTGCCGATTTCTCAAATTTTCGGCAGCTATAATGGGGTATCAATGACCAAAATGCCCTCATTCTATTTATTAAGGCAAGGTTAAGGCTTAAGGGGCAAAATGGTAATTTTACCATTGACGTCCGGAACGTCATTTTTCTGATTCCAATTTTCTTCGATAAGGCGACGGCCAATTCAATTATAATGTTGGAATTTTTTATTCTCTATTTTCTAATTTCGAGACTCGTCTCTGAACTAATCCTCTATTCAATGTGATTCCAGCCTATCCTGAACTGACGGGCGATTTTTACAGACGTTACGCATATCAACTCTGTGATTTATATCACATTTAGGGCTCGTCAATTCATGGCGACTCTGATTGTCATGTAATTGCGAGGGTCTATTACTAGTTTCAATGGTCTCGATCGTCATCGTTTGATATAGAAATTTTTTGCAAATTATACATTGGTTAAGCGGCATTACCCGCGCTCCAATCGTATAACGCTAGCAATGCATTCCTTAATCATTCTTAGATCGGCCTTTTATGGCTCTAAATGTCCCCTTGAAAATCCTTATGTCACAGTGTCATTTCTTATTTGAGTTTTCTAGTTCCACGTACCTTGTCTAACATTAGCCTTTCCCCTTTGGTTAATCAACTCGAGATTAATCAGATTCGAGTGAGATACAACTGAAATACATCGTTAGATACATTCTCATTAATGAGTCTCAAAATGACGGGAAAATCAGAATGTCACAGTTAGCTTATCGTGGGATTAACAATGACAAAGATGATGTGGGGAACCGTCGTGTGATGCGGGACTTGACATGTGACATTCTGATTTCCAGTCTATTTCAGACTCATTAATGAGAAGTAAATCTGGAGACGTATTTTAGTCGTATCTCGCTCGAATTTGATCAATTCGAGCAGGCTGACCAAAAGGGAAAGGCTAACGCGAGACAAGGTACGTAGATCTAGAAAACTCGAATAAGAAATGGTGCTTTGACCATAAGGATTATCGAGGGGATATTTAGAACCACAAAAAAGGCTGATCTAAGAACTATTAAGGAATGCCTTGCGAGTGTCATACGACTGGAGCGCGGGTAATATCGCTTAACCAACGTATAATTTGTAAAATTTTCCTAAATCGAATAGTAATGATCGAGACCAAAAGGACTAGTGATAGACCCTCACAATTACATAACAACCAAATTCGTCATGAATTGACGAGCCCTAAATGTGATAAGAATCACAGGGTCGATACGCGTAACGTCTGCAAAAGCCGCCCGTCGGTTCGGGATAAGCTGGAACCACGTCTGATAGAGAAATTCATCAGAAACGAGTCTTGAATATTTAAAATGGAGAATCAAGAATTCCAATGTTATATTCAGATTGGCCGTCGCCCTATCGAAGATTATTGGAACGAGAAAAACGGCGTTCCGAACGTCGAGAGTGATATTACCATTTTGCCCCTCAAGCTTAAGCCTTGCCCATGCAATGAAGGAAGGGTATTTTGGTATTCATACACTCCCCAAGGCTGCCAAAAACTAGGAGGAATTGTGGCCATTGGATCAAGTTTGAATGACACTAGGACATGTGTCAATAGATGGACTAAAGAGTGGTCAAGTCCACTATACACCACTGACCATTCCACTCTTTGACTTGCGCCTTGGATATAAGCTTTTTTCTCTCTCTCTCACCTCACTTTGGCCGGTCATAACCCCCCCCACTTCACCGACAACCTCTTCTTCCTCTCTTCCTTTACTGCTCGCCAGCGACAGTTTTTGAAGCTACTATTCGCCACAGTTGACGCCGCCTTTTGGCCACCGCTTGGACTTCAGTTGACCACCTAAGCCTAACCCCACCTCCTGCTGACCTCCTCGAACTGTAAGCAAGCCGTTTAGACCACCAAGAAGCTCCGGCCAAGCGTTTTCCCGGGAGTCGATGAAAATTGATCCAATCTGAGGTAGGTGATGTTTCTAACCCCTTAGGAGGCCGAAATGTTGGAATCTTGAGGTCAAATTTTGTGGAGGTTTAGGAGACATATATATCAATATGTGGTAAAAAGTTGAGAATGATTTGATGAATTTTTTTACCTCGAATGGGTCTTGTGAACCTTGGACAGAAAACTGCATGTTACTGACCTTGAAGATCCGGCAACTTCCGACGGGATTCCAGCGACGACTCGACTTCAAACCCACGGTGAGACCCTTAGACCCTTAGATATACATGTTAAGAGGTAGGTTAGTGAGTAAATGATGAATTTGGCAGAGATTTAGGACCGGTTGTACTTGGTTTGTATAGAATCGAAAAGGATCGGTTCGGTTCTGTGCAAGACTGAATCTGTTGGGACTGAGGGCTGACGATTTTGAGTCTCAAATTGGTGATTTAGACATGCTAGGATGATGAGGACTATGTTATAGAGGTTTGTGGTTCATGGATTGAGGAATTGGACAAAGGAAATTGATGAATTGGTTGAAATCCCTAGGTTGCGCGGTGAGCTCGGCCTTGGACCCTTGAAGCCGAAAATTGTGGGGGCTCAAGAAGAGAAAATTGTGATATCAAATTCAAGGTAAGGGAATCCTAAACTTAGGATAGGAAGATTAGACTCAATTGGGTGAGTCGGACGATAGTTTCATTAATTTGTGAGGGATTTCAAGATGATTGATACTCGTGTATGCTAGAAAAGTTTAGATAATTCAATTGTTTTATTATGCTCTTGCCCTGAGTAAATTGCCACATTTGATTGTGCATTTGAATCATCTTGCATGCCATGGATGCATTGTTAATGCATGAGTTGCACTTGACCTTGTATGCATGAGTTGTGATGGGGCATGGCGGAGGCAAGGTGAGACCCTGATGCGTACGAGACGCGGGGTGATGTGGTTGATACCCTGAGGTGCTGAGACGCGGGGCAGAGGTTGTTTGGCGCCCTGATGCGATCTAATCGCGGAGTTGAGATGGCCACGGTCCTGATGCGATCTAGTCGTGGGACGGAGATATGAGGTGCTAATATTGGCCTAGAGAATCATTGAAACCTGATGCGTTTACGATGGTTGTCAATGACGGTCTGATGCATTTACGCGGATCGAGCCTAATGCGATCTAATCACGGGCATGAGAATGAGGCAGGTAGGAAGAGATGGTTATGGTGAAGTGGCAGGACGAGGTGTGCATGATCATCTGAGTGTGATATGATGTCATAGCTGCATGCCTGTCATCTGTGTGTCGTCATCTTTATTTGTATGTGCCTGTGTGATTATGAGTTTGGAATTTTGGGGTAAATGACTGCCTGAGTGAACGGTCGGCCTGACCTAGGGTTAGGACTCTTTTACTGAGATGTGTATCTCACCCCTTTGGGGACTTTTATTTTTACAGATCCTAGGCATTGACTATGTGGCCTATTCTCTTTGGAGACCCAAAGGAGATGACCGTGTATTTTGATGAGTTCCCTGACGATCAAGGGACCATATATGTAAGAAAGTGTACTGTTGTCTGGGTGGACGAGGGCAGTACGAACTGGAAGCCTCATCGGTATGAAGCTTGGTTTAGGAAGGTCGAGGACGAGTCGACTGGGCCGTTGAAGCCCCATGAGGTGCCCCAAGGACTGATCCCTGATTGGTGCCACCCCGGTAAGGACCAGGATCAGGCAGAGGAATCGGTAGCCAGTTCTAAGAACGGACCGGGGAGGACCCCGACTCTAGAGTTCACCAAGGATGAGGTTATTGTGATGGAGGCGACCGAGGAGGAACTCGCTGAGTTGTCGCATGAGGAGACCATAGAGGATACCATTGAGGTTCGCTCTGAGACTTTCTCAGAGTATGAGCCAACGGAGGATGCGGAGGACACCGAGGACTCCAGCAGCTCTTCCTAGGAGATTCTAGTTTGTGGCTTGATCTTTTGTGGCAACCCTGACCATGTTATTTTGGATTTTGTTAATGGTCAATTTTGTATGCTCACCCCGTTACCCCCCTTGCTTATCGGATTTAGTGGTTATGTACTGGTATGAACAAATGGATGTTATGTACGATAATTTTATGCTATCTAGGTCTCACTTAACTTATATTTTGTACGGAGGAGTTATCTCATTGCCGCTTCCGCATGCTTTGTACATTTATATATATATATATATATATATATATATATATATATATATATTACGTCTCTCGTCTTAATTGTGGATCTTAGGACCACGAGAGATATTTGGTTTGCTTGTAAAGAGTTGCATGCTCGTGCCAGAGCGCAGGGCGTGACATGACACCTTTCAAATCAATTACTTCTACTCCATATGAGTTGTGGGTAGGTGAAAAATAATATTTGAGTTTTTTTTTCCTTAGACCTTGAAAATCTGCTTCCTATACCCATAAATGTTTTCACAAGTATGGAAAATTGGGCTCCAGAGGTAAAATAAGTATCCTTATAGGATATTGAGAGCACTCAAAAGGATAATGATGTTACTGGAGCATCTCATCCAAGCGGGAGCATTGTGAGAAGTGAGGAATTTGTTTCAAATCAGTCTTAATTGCAACCACTTGATGTGAAGAAGATGTCATCGTTGTCTGATCCAATTGGGAGCGTAATGGAGAATGAGGTACTAAGTGTACAATCTCCAATTTGGCGAATAAGTCGTAAAAGCTTTCTCCATCGGCTCGTAGACATTTAAATATTGAAGGTAAAGCTTTCATGGTCGCTCCACAAAAAGAGGATGAGCGAAGGAATGTAAATGAGACTCCGACTTTCCCTGATAAAGAAAATAGATATAAACAATGGAAGAAGAGATAGAGTTAATGAGATCAAGCCACGTTTGGGATTTAGTTGATCTTCCGAAATAACGCAAAGCTATTGGGAGCAAATGTGTTCTCAAAGTAATGGGTAAAGGTGATGGCTTGGTTGAGAAATATAAGACTCGCCTTGTGGTTAAATGGTATAATCAATTCACCTTGAATAGTATGGATCTTGAAATACATAAAATTGATGTAAAAACTGCAATTCTCAATAGAGTATTAATAGAAGATATTTATAGCAAACAACTTGCTAGGTTTGTTATAGTATATGTAGTACCGACACTCCTAATGGGTGTGGATGTCGGACGTGTGTCGAACACAGACACGCGTCCGACACCAGTTGACCGCAAGTCGACACGCGATCAACACGTCGGACACACAGTCAACACGCGTGTCCGACGTGTCAGGCACTTGAAAACTAATAATAAAAAAAAAATGCAATTTTTGCAAGTTTGGTCAACAATCGTATGTCTTTCCTCACTAACACGCGAGTCGGGCTAGGCCAACACTTGAAAGAGCCCAACTATAATGATGGGCCTTTTCACTAAAGATTTAATTTGAAATAAGCCTCCATGTCCATTTATTGGCATTTTAAAAAGCCATTCCACTTATTATCCTCATTAAGTAATCAATGTGAAACTGTTTTCTTCGAGAGGTAAGTCTGAAAGTGTCATTTTTAGCTTTTTAAAAAGACTTCATGTTTATCTCTCTCCTTCGTTACCAATGTAGGATTAATTATAGGCTTATAATTCAAAGTGTAAATGATGACAAAGCCAATAAATTATTGCTTCCATCAACTTTCAGCATATGACACTCGTTTTGGCTTTATTTATTTTTTTATATTTAAAAGTATATATTTAACACAACGTGTCCCCGACATGTTGAATTTTTATATTTTTTTAGAAATGGCGTGTTGGCTTATCATATCATGTCGTGTCGTGTCCGCGTGTCGGTGTCGGTGTTAGTGCTACTTAGGTTAAAGTAGGCCAAGAGCAAAAAGTATTTCAATCTTTGACATCGATATATGGCCTCAAGTAGTCTTCAAGATAATGTATATATACTTTTTCATAATGCCGTAAAGGCATATGGTTATGTAATGATTAATGAGGAATGAGGATCATTGTGTATATATGAAAAGATCTAAAGATTAATATGTGATCTTATCATTATATGTTGATGATATACTAATTGCTAAGAACATTATGCAGCGTGTTTATACAGTCAATAATTGGTTATGTTCCAATTTTGAGATAAAAGATATGGATGTATTTGCATACATTCTTGAAATCAAAGTTTCAAGATATTTTTCAAAGAGTTTGTGATCTCTTTAAAAGAGACTTATATATATAAAGTTTTTGAATGAATTTGTATGCAAAACTACAAATCCAAAGACACTCCTATTGCATGAGGTGAAGGTCTAAGCCACAAAATGTGTCCTAAGACTCCACAAGCAAATGCAGAGATGGAAGTATTCCATAGACTGATGCTTGGAAGCTCAATGTATGTTGTGGGTGTACAGGTCTTGATATTTCTAATGTAATTGGAATGATAAGTGTGCCAACCCAATTCAAGTCAATGAGCTATTAAGGATGCTGCAGGTATAATTATTAGTTGATTGTGATGGCCAAGTATTAACAGCTTAAACTAAGGATCCATTGCAAGATCAAACAAATAAACATGAATTATGATACTGTAAAAGACATGTTTATACAAAAAAATGTGAACATATAGTACATATCTACACATAGAATGATAACAGATTCTAAGACAAAGTCAATTCCTAGAGATATTTTTAATTAGCAATATGTTGACAAAAGGAACATTACCCAATCTCTAGATGAGCGTAGAAGTGGGAGTCCTAGATATTTATATTTCTCAAAATTCACAGCTAATGGTGTTTGTTATCATTATTGATGTCTATGAGTTTGTATGACATTTATGCATATTAATGCTTGATGCATTATGTTTGAGAAGGTATGTCGGACAGATGAAGATTAGCCCATTCATATGGTAATCGCCTCTATTTACTGCGTGATAAGTAGAGATGGGACAATTTTAAACTCATTATCTAGGTAATAATTGAGAGCTCGAGTTTGAAGTATGAATGCCGCCTTAACAAAGTGTTAAGATGAGGTCATAATGTTTATTATGTCTGAAAGTGAAATAGCCCACATATTTCACTTTATCTATCTTTAATGCCAAATGCGAGTTCTGAAAATTTCTTTTAAAGAGAGTAGATTTGTGAACTCAAGCTAGACATTGAGTATGTCTGAGCTATCATTTGTACAATATTAAAAGTGAAAAGATATACGCTCCATGGGAAAGGAGATAATACCGTAATACGTACTTCATATTATGTATGTATGAGACGACCAAAAAAAGTTGACAAGAGCTTTAATCTCAACTCTATAGCCGTGTGAGACTCTTGAGGATAAAAGTTCCTCAAATTTAGTCACCTCACAACTCTTACTTATTCTTAAAATTTCTTTTCTGTGTTCGCTATTTTAGAGTCTTATTAATAGTCACAAGATTGATTCGATCTAATGGCACATTTCTAGAAAAGTGAGTTGAATTGAAATTGAGAGGTTTAAGGGAATAGGAAGATTAATTTGTTTTGATGTCACATTCAATCTTTGTATTCATCGGTTGACCAATTATGATTATTTGAGTTTAATCATGATTGTGAATACAACGCATATGACATGCTTGAAGAGATCAAGAGAGATGTGATGCAAATGTGACCGATTAATCTAGGATACTGCATATTGAATCTACTTTAAGTTAACATGCTATTTTGAATTGTTATATACTCCCAAAGAATGCATGGCAATGAGCTTTCGTAGTATGCTGGTCGCATGGATTATTTGTCGATATGAACTTTGCAGAAAAGAGATAGAATTATGTTTAACCCTTCGTGGGCAAGTGAAAATTATAGATAACCCTTCATGGGCGAGTGAGAGATGTTGAAAAATAAGGGTGCATGGGAAGAACCGTAGTCCGCCCATGTAGGTTATCATAAACTTTCACCCATTATAGATAAATGCCAAACAGTAGTTACAACGTGATATAATCACGTTCATCAGAAACTTTGTCCAGAGATGTTCTTCCAACAAAGAACAAAGAGTCTACATAGAATAAAGACGAACGACAGCAAACTCCCAATATCGTCTCTAGAATGTCAAACGGGCGACTCGAATCTCCCGCCGCATTGTGGACATTTAATCTGTGAAAACCCAAGGTGCATTCGTTATGTGATGTATCTGTCTGATCAGTGATTCAAGATTGATTCTAGGCTTGTTGATTCAGAGTAATTCCGCTGCGTATGTAATCGGGATCCATTCCCTTTAGAATGTCTATCATTTTTTAAATAAGAAAAGGCCCTTAGAGTGGCAAAGTCAATGGAGTTTCAACAACCTCAGTAATAACTATGTTCCCCCTTAATTCAAATACCATTATGCATCAACATATATCAACTTTAATCTCCAATAACCCTCACATTCATCATTGGTCTCTTACGCTAGATTGAATCATGAAAATTGTCATTGATCTCGTGCTACATCGCAATGCTCATCTTTACCCGTAGTCTCTTCTACTTGACTGACCATGAAAGCTTCCTGGAAACCGTATCAACTAGGAGATTTTTTCTTTGAGATATACACCATATCCCGATACATACTTAGAGTGAGCTATCAATTACCCATCGACTCTAATATCATTTGTTGGGAGCGCGCATCAAAAGCTCAATACTTTTATCCAGGGAGGTCGTCAAGAGAGTGTCCAAGTCCGAGCCGTCAAACCGATGAGTTATGAACGAATTATGATAAATTAACTACTCTATATCACACCAATTCTTCAATGTAAGACTTTTCTAACAAGAACGCTTGCAAGTCCAACGAATTGTTTTTGCAAAATTATACAAGTAATACGGGTCCAGTTTTCGGGAAATTAGCAAAGCATACAAAGAGGTCAATGGAATTCTTTCCTCCAACTGCCCTCACCAGAATTTCGAAGAGGCCAGTGACTGAAAGGTCGACTCCAATCTAAAACATACATTGTGAAACCAAGAATTAGAAAGAGTGGCAACCTGTATCGTGCTATTGAAGTGTCTTGAGGTCTGCAAGCTCTGTCAGGGAATCTCTTTGCCATGTTCGTGTTATTAAAGTTGTCACGAAATCCCTTTCAATTGTTGTATTATTTAGAGTTTGCAGGGCTTATCGGCATAAGGCTATAAGTAATGCTTGAGGAAAACTACCAAAAAAAAAATATTGAACCTGTTGGAATTATATAAATTTGGTCATAAACTTTTTTTTAGTCAATTGATACTTAAACTTTTTGCATTTTATTAGAGGTGTCAAATGGGTGAGTCGAATCGGGTTTGGGTCGGATTGAATATAATCCGTTCGATATTGACCCATTTCATCCATTTTGACCTATGTTCATGTAATGAAATTTCAATGACCTATATCCGATCCAATCCACACCCGAGTTAACCCATATTGACACCTCCTATCCTTCTCCATTGCCACTCCCTCCCGTCCGCCACCGCCACCTGTCTGATCACAGTGGTGCTCAGTGTTCATACCATTTGGAGGCTTGCGCTCAGGCAATCAAGAAACGCATCCTCAGAAGGAAAGGTGTGAGCTTTTTTAGCTCCGACGTCATTTGCTTAATTGCGTCATAATTACAGCATATGTGGATTAGAAATTGATCGGTTGGATTAGCCTATCGAGGCTCAGATTGCTCCGAACCTTATATGCTATCTAAGCCCGATAATCTTGGGACGGGTCGAAACATAAAACGGACTCGGCCTGCGAACACCGTTTGACTCATGCACCTCTTCTCCCTCGTCTCCCTCCGGCTCGTTTCCTCTCGGCGTTTTGTTCGGCCGCCGACAAGAAGGGAAGCGGTGCGGTTTTTCCATACCTCTTGGCGACGTTTTCTCAGAGAAAAAGCCTCAAGACTCAAGGTTTCCACTCGCTTCAAGAACGCAGGATTGTTCGTCGATCTCGTTATGTCTTCTTGCTTCCACTTTGGTTCTGTATATCGTGATTAGGCTATGGTTTTTTCACACAATGTCCATCTCTTCATCAAAAGATCAGGCCAATGAGTGGGAACTTCAGTCGATTCATCGTGTTTTGTTTCCTTGAAATTGGGGTTATCTTGGGCTTGCTTCATTGTGGCGGTAGCGGGCGGGCGGGCGGGCGGCAAGGGCAGCGGTGGGCAGCACCAGGAGGGCAAGTGGAGGCGGTGGGCAGTGGCAACAGGCGATGGCAAGGGATTTAGAATGCTATAGCCCATTTACAAGCAATACTTGGAAAGCTATAACCCATGGGTCAAAATGAGTCAAAAATGGGTTAAATTAAAACCCATATTTGAATATGTCTTATATGTTTAGACCCGTATTTAATCCATTTTTTAAATTTAGTGAATCCACGTACAATCTAAGTGTATAAAGTGAGTTAAAAATTGGATCAATGACCCATATTTGTACTTCTACATTTTAGTCGATTCAGGACCTCCGACTAACTTTGACCGTCGGCAATGACATGGATTAGCTATTAATATTTTAATTACTTTTTTGATCTTCTATATAAAAAAAAATTCATTGTTTTTTTCCTTTATCTTTATCTTTTTTCTTTTCCTTTGATTTTAGGGCCAACAAGGACTGCGGAGCCTTCACCTAGCCAGGTTTGCGGGGCGTTGCAGCTCTCGTCGGTCTAGAAAAAAGTATATAAAAACAAATAAAACATAAAAATTTATAATAATAAAAATTACTAATACTTGTCTTCATTAGCGTCAGCCAACGTTAGTCGGAATGATTAAATTGGCATAAATGTAAAAGATTTAATATTGAATTGACAAAAAAAAATATTTAAAAATGAAACAACACAAATTGCAATAAATTTAAGATTTTTTTGGATAATTTCCATTAATGACCAGTTACAAAAGGCACGGAGGATCGTGAGTAAATGTGAACTCGCGCGTTTCTTTCTTTAGCCATGCCCTCATGTTCAGACGGATACGTAAAAATCACTAACGAAAATGATATGAGCTCGTATCTGTCAATTCGATTACGTTTCCCCTTGCCCATTTAAGATGATCCCGTGGATCAGGAGCCAATGTGCAACCGTTGAGTCTTAATATGTTCAATTAGTGACTAAAAGTCAGTCTCTTGGATCTAAGAAATTCTTCAAATTGCTTCATCTGAACTCTGATACGTTGAGCTTTGGGGGTATTCCCGAGGATGAAGGGAAGAAAAATAAATTCTCTCAACTTATGAGGTGATGGTGGGGAAGGTAGATCCACATCATCTTTCGGATGGTTACTACCGAATATACTCGTATTGTAGCGACTTGCACATGGGATAAGTCATCGGAGTTTCGGCTTTTGCGTCCCTTTTCAAACTTCATGGAGTAAACTTCTACAATGACACAAACCTTGGCCACGGAAAACCGATTCTATTTTTGGTATAAAAATATCTGTTTCTTTGACAGTTAACTTGCCGAATTGATTTACTATTGATTAGCGTATATTACCATACTAGGCAATATTTGTGTCGCTTCGAACCCTTCGTAAAATAAACAAATGCGTTGTCTAAAATGGTCCACCATCATAATCACAACATATCAAATACTAAAAATTAGTTTTTACCCAAAAAAAAATAAAAAATAAAAAAATAAAACTCCAATAAAGCTAATTAAGATAACAACAATAAAGCCAATTTTATATGTCTAATCGGAAATCATATCTTTTTATTGGGTCGAAATCACATTAGAAAGCCGGTCTTTCCGTGGCAATCGGCAGGGTCATCTTAGCTTAGTAAATCAGAAATATCTAGGTAAATAACCTTACTTTATTTTATTATTTATTCGATTGAATTCCCCTAGGAAATCAAGTCCTAACATTTTAAGTCCCTAAAATTCGCTACATGCCGTTCAATAACTTGCCTATTTGGCTCTCCTCTTAGTCACATTATATCCACTAATTCTTCATCTTCCAATTACTTAGTCATGCCGCCTCCTCCTCCTCCTCCTCCTCTTTCGCAAACTTTCAAGAATGGAATCAAGAACGACCACCCCGTGCCATCACCACCGCTGCCAGCATCGTCCTCGTCGAAAGCCTGCCGAGACAAGAGAATGGTCAAGGCGAAACGTGCCATACAGACCTTCGTCGTCAGCGTCGGGATGAATCTGACCCTGACTATGGCCATAATCCTCCTGTTCGGGTCGGCCAAGAGGTACAATGCGCGGCCCAAGCCAATGTGGTTGCCCCCGCTCTGGCTCGTGCACGCAGCCTCGCTCGGCTCATCCTTCTTCATGGGTCTCGCGAGCTGGCTTGTGTGGGCCGAGGGCGGGTTCGGCATCCGATCCAACACGCTGCCCCTCTACCTTGCCGGGACGTCGCTCGGCATAGTGTGGGACCCGCTGGTTGTTGTGATCGGGGCTGATTGGGTCGGGCTGGCCTTTTGCCTCGTGCATCTGGGGACTCTTGTGGCGTGCAAGCGCGAGTTCGGGAAGGTGAATCCTCTCGCCGGAGAAGTTGTGAGGCCATGCGTGGTGTGGGTGGGATTTCTTACGGTTTTTACTTTTGGTCTTGCAATTTCTTGATTTAAGCTACAGTTTTGTTTAATTTAGAGATCATTACATAGTAGAATTTTACGTTTCTTTCTCTATTTCTTCTTCAGCTATTCCTAATTGTTTGGTCAATTAGATGGTATTATTAGATGAAAATGCCGTGCTGCGTTTTTTTAAACGAATCGGCAAATAAAGTTTGGTTATCATTGATCATATCAATTGACAAAATCACCTAACTAGATTATCACGCGCAGTATGTCTAGAGTTGTCAATATGGGTTCATGATCAATTTCTAATCCATATTTTGTAAAAATGAGTTCTATATTGTTAGTTTTTAGAGGGTTCAGTAAAAATGGATTCAAAAAATTGAAGCTAAATCTTTTCGACCCATAAGAAATTAAGTTATACAAAAAGGTTAAGTCAAGCCGTGCGTGCATGACTCAATGCAGCTTCCACAATCACCTCTTGCCACCGCAACTCGCAAGCAGCCATGGCCCGCCTCCATCGCTCCCGCTTTTGATCGTGTCTCTCTTCCCCTCACTCAGGTCCTCTTGTCCTCTCCTTCCCCCATTCAAGTTCGATCGCCACCGTCGCCAACCCCCGAATTCCAGAGAGCTTTTTCTTTTGTTCCAGTGTTGACAAGATCCCGGCGCACTGTTTCCTTTTTGTTGATAAATCAAATGAAGTACCTTCAGGCTTTAGCTAGCCTGGAAATTTTACTGCTATTTTATGATGGAAAAACGTTTGTTAGTTTTCACATCCTCTCTTGCTGACTTCGATGCATTCGACATGGGTTGCGCCCCCTGGTAACAACTCCGTTTTGCATGATTCTGAGGACCATATAGGATTGATGACGATTTATAGCTCATATTAATGACGGGCTTTACCAGCAAAATTTCCTTTGCTTGATGAAATGGATTCGAGCTTCGTGTTGTTGGACATCTGATGCCAAGTGGGTTCTTGTTGCCTTGCCTTGCATGAGTTACTCTATGATGATAACCCTAAAGATGGGGCGGGGCTTGATGCGTGATTTCACTCTCGGACATGAATTCGAGAAATGAGATTTGCTTTAAGCGAGTTTTGAAATTCAGGTCGAACATGCTTGACGGTCAGTTATGCTCATCAACTACATGTTAATTGGGCTCAGTAAATATGGGTCACAACCCATTTTGTCAATCATTTTTTTAGACTCAAGTATACTATAAGTGTCAAAACTTGTGTACGACTCTTACTTTAGTGCTGAAACTTTCAAAACGATCACTTGAGTCCCAAAATCGGAGAAAAACAATCACTTAGTGTCAAGATTGGAGAAAAATGATCACTTAAGTGTCAATTTGCAAAAATTACGACCAAATGAAATACATGAATTTTATGTTTAAATTGATTTTTGACATGGAATATTTTTTTATATAAAATTGTAGCTACGTGGACTTCCAACTAGACTTCTAAAATAAAATAAAATAAAATAAAATAAAAATTGGCTAGTGACCGGCGACCCTACCGATAGCAAGCGGGGCCCCGCCCAGCCTTGTTGAGGATCGCAAGCCACTGGCCAGGGCTCGACGACCCCGCCGGCCTTTGCCAATAATGGAGGATATGTGACATTCTGATTTTCCTGTCATTTCCGGACTCAATAATGAGAATTGTATCTAGTGATGCATTTCGGTCATATCTCGCTCGAATCTGATCAATCTCGAGTTGACTGAACAAAAGGGAAGGGCTAACGCGACACAAGGTACGTGAATTAAGGGAACTCGAATAGAAAATGACGCTTTGACCATAAGGATTGCAGATGGGACATTTAGAGCCATAAAAGGCCGATCTAAGAACGATTAAGGAATGCACTGCTAGCGTTATACGATTAGAGCACGGGTGATGCCGTTTAATCAATGTATAATTTGCAAAAGTTTCCTAAATCGAACAGTGACGATCGAGGCCATCGGAACTAGTAATAGACCATCACGATTACATGACAACCAAAATCGTCATGAATTAACGAGCCCTAAATGTGATACGAATCACAAGGTCGCTACGCATAACGTCTGCAAAAGCCGCCCGTCAGTTTGGGATAGACTAGAACCACGTCTGATAGAGAAAACGATCAGAAACGAGTCTTGAAATTGAAAATGGAGAATCAAGAATTCCAACGTCAGATTTGGATTGGTCATCACCTTATCGAAGATTATTGGAATGAGAAAAATGACGTTCCGAACGTCAGGAGTAAAATTATCATTTTGCCCCTCAAGACCTAGCCTTACTTATATAATAGGACAAGGGCATTTTGGTCTTTTAATCATCCCCAAGGCTGCCGAAAAAGAGAAAGGATTATGGCCATTGGATGAAACTTGAATGACACTTAAGACAAGTGTCAATAGATTAGCTAAAGAGTGGTCATGTCCACTTTTTCACAACTACTATTCAACCCTTTGACCTTGAGACTTGCATATAACGCTCTCTCTCTGTCTCTCTCACCCCTCATTTGGCCGACCATCAACTCCCCCAAATCAAGAGTCTTATTCTTCTTCTCTTACTCGCCAGCTCGCTACCCTGTTCTAACCGACTCACTGTTCCGACCATAACTTTTTCGTACAATGGTCGATTGAGGAAAACCACCAGCAATAGAAAGCTTATCTTCTTGTCATTCTAACAAGGTATTATGGGTCCAAATCCACTCAGCCGTTTGTCCCGTAGAGCCATTTGAAGGAGCAAAGGTCAGGCTGGTCAGTTTTGAATCCGAGAGCTCCTAGCCGACCAGTCAGACCGCCCCACTATTCCGGCCATATCTTCTTCGACCGATATCAAATCAAGCTAAAACTACCGCCAAATGAAAGCTTATTGTCTTATCTTTCCATGGAAATATTATAAGCTCAATTTGAGCTTGTAGATCTTCCTGTAACTAGATTTGAGTGGACAAAAGTCAGGCGAGGTCAGATTCTGACCGGTTTTGGAGAAAGACCTATTCCGGGGTCTTCTGGACTTCAAATTGCTCCAAATTTTCAGTGAGGTCTTCTATACTTATAGTATTAAGGCTGGATGAGCTGTGGTAAAAAGTTGGGATGAATTTGATAGAGTTTTGAACCCAAATGTGTCTTGTAATTATTGGACAGAAACTGCTGGTTTAACGACTTGAGGAAATCGGCGACTTCCAAAGGGTTTCCTGTGACGACTCGGCCCCAAATCTTTGGTGAGCCTCTTAGACCCTTAGATATACATGTTAACAAGTAGGTTAGTGATTAAATGGTAGATTTGGAGTAGTTTTAGCGTTGGAAAACCTCGGTATGCACAAAACCGAAAATAGCCCGGTTCGGTTCTGTGCAAACCGATTCTGTGGAGGCTGTTATGGGTTGATTTTGAGTCTCAAATTCATCAATGAGACATGCTATAATTTTGAGGATCGTGTTATTAAAGTTGGCGGTTCATGAATGGGTAAATTGAGCAAAAGAAATTGACGATTGGTTGGAATTTCATAGGTTGCACGGCGGGTTTAGTCTTGGACCACTTGGACCGAATTTGAGGAGGTGCTTGAGGAGATAATTTGTGACATTAAACTTGAGGTAAGGGAATCCTAAACCTAAGATAGGAAGATTGGACTCGATTAGTCGAGTCGAGTATATTTTTTGGGTGATTCTTGAAGGGTTTCAATGTGATTGTCTATCGTACATCCTAGGAGGGTGTAGATGACCTAAATGTTTGATCATGCTTGTGCATAGAGTGATTTGTCGCATTTGAGTGTTCAATTTGATTGTCTTGCATGCCATAAGTGTATGATTGGTGCACGAGATTGTACATGGTCTTATGTGTGTGAATTGATTCGAATTAATGGCATATTTGAGGCATGATAAGACCCTAAGGCGTATGAAACGCAGGGTGGTGGAATGAATACCCTAAGGCGCTGACGCGCGGGGTTGAAGTGTATGGCACCATGATGTGTATGAGACGCGAGGTTGAGAAGGTCATAGTCCTAATGCGTTGAAACGTGGGACGGAGTTGTGATGTGTCGACACTGGCCTGGAGTAACATTGAAACCTAATGCGTTTACGCAGGTTGTCAATGACGGCCTGATGCGTTTACGCGGATCGAACTTGATGCGTTCTAAACGCGGGCATGAGAATGAGACAGGTGTGAAAGGTGGAAATGGTGGTGTGACATGGCGGTGTGTGCATGATCTTAGAGATGTGTTGTGATACCACGTCTACCTGTCTGACATCTGTATGGCTGTTGATAATTGAATGCCTCATGTGTTTGTTTGCATGAAACGCTGATATTTATGACTGCCTGAGTGGACGGTCGGCCTAACCTAGGGTTAGGACCTACCTTACTGAGATTTGTATCTCACCCCATTGTGGGCAACATTTTCAGGTCCCCGACGAATAAAATAGAGTTTGCCATGGATTGGCATTTGACGAAGTCATTGGAGGAAAATAAAGACTTCCCTTTTGTGACCTTAGGGTTGAAAAATGATACTCTTGGGGATTTAGATTTGTAACTTCAGGAGTATGATTGACCTTTATAAAAGGGGTACCTTTGTGTCCTTAGTCATCATGTATTGTTGTATTTGTAATGGAGTTGGCATCGCTTTCGCATGCATGCTTCATATAGAGTTGTAAGTTATTGGCGGTTGGATCTTAGAGCTCATTAAAGGTAACGGTGAAGGTGGGATGCTTGCGTGCCCGTCAGGCTCGGGGCGTGACATCCTCGTTTGAGTGGTATCAGAGCCAAGTTCGGCTCGATCGAACCTGATTGAGACTTGGAGTGATAAGGAGCAATGACTTGAGGACAATTAGGTAGTGAGACCTTGAGGGATAAGCATGGATTGTTGAATCTTGAGGACTGTAAGCTTGAAATTGTGTAGTATCCTAATGGTCCTAGTGCCGATTTAAGGGATGATCTTGAGTGATATTATGAATAAGGCTCACAAGGAAGTGAATAGAAATTGAGGAGTCATAAGCTTGGATTTGGGGTTGCTAGAGAATAACTTATGAATGAAGGGTCAATTGAAGTGTATGATTGTGATCTTGATTTATCAATGACCCAACTTGAAGAGTACGAGTTATAAAGAGGCGACTGGTGTTAGTGAATTCAGGCTTGAATTGGGTGATATCTTGATGGTTTAGTTATCGATTGCTATTGACAGTCTTGGATGATATGAGATGAGATGCATACAAGGGAGCAGATAAGAAATATATGGATTAAAGGCCAGACATGATCGAATGCGTATGGATTTGATTTAGTTAGCAACTCCACTTGAGGTACATGGTTGAATATGGGCAATTGATCTATGAGATGTGACGGTCATTGGTGGAATTAAAACTCTTCAATGGATAGGAATTGATTTGAAGGCAATTTTGATATGACAAGTGGTGAGAACAGTCATGTTGTACTTGTGTTTGTGGCTTTGAAACGAAAGTTGATGAGGGTGCATACTTGAACTTATCGCTGTTGGACTTAATAAACTATCACTTGGTATGAGACAAGTTGATGGGATACCTATAAACTATAATAAAACATGGTATGGGACATGTGAAATGAGACTTTCTCCGTAGATGTATGACTTGGGACAACCTACAACGGCCAATTTTGATGAGAACGGGGAGTGATCGCCGGGACAGAGAGGTCTTGTGACATTCTAATTTTCAGTCAATTTCAGACTCATTAATGAGAAGTTTATATATATTAAACGATGTGTTTCGTCATATTTCGCTCAAATCTGATCAATTTGAGTAGACTGATCAAAAGGGAAAGGCTAACGCGAGACGATGTACGTAGACCTAGGCAACTCGGATAGGAAATGGCGCTTTAACAATAAGGATTATCGAGGGGATATTTAGAACCACCAAGAGGCCGATCTAAGAACGATTAGGAAATGCCTTGCAAGTGTCATACGAATGGAGCGCGGGTGAGGCCGCTTAACCAACGTATGATTTGCAAAATTTTCCTAAATCGGACCGTGACGATCGAGACCAAAGGGACTAAAGATAAACCGTCACAATTACATGACAACCAAAGCCGCCATGAATTGACGAGTCCTAAATGTGATATGAATCACAGGGTCGATACGCGTAAAGTCTACAAAAGCCGTCCTTCGGTTCGGGATAGGCTGGAACCACGTCTGATAAAGAAAACCATCAGAAACGAGTCTTGAAAATTGAAAATGGAGAATCAAGAATTTCAACATCACATTCGGATTCGTCGCCCTATCGAAGAGTTTTGGAGCGAGAAAAACGACGTTCTGAACGTCGGAGGTAAAATTACCTTTTTGCCCCTTAAGCTTAGAACCTTGCAATGCATTTGAAGAAGGGCAATTTGGTCTTTAAACCCCCTCAACACTGTCGAAATTCAAGAAGGATTATTGGTTATTGGAATGAGTTTGAATGACAAGAAGACAAGTGTCACAAGATCAAGAGGTGTAGTCATGTCCAACTTTTTCTACTTAACATTCAATCCCCCTTTAACCAAGTTTGTATATAGCAAATTCTCTCTCCTCTCACCTCACTCATTCAGCCATAGATCCCCCCTCAAACTCTCGAAACTTCCTTCTTCTCCTTCCTCCTGTTATGCTCACCGGACAACTTCTACCGCCTTCCTTCGCCGCCCACGACGACCTCCTTCGGCCACCGTCTGACCGCCGACCAATCACACCAATGTAGATCTACACCTTGCCGACATCCTCGAATAAGAATCGAGCCATTTAGAGCACCAAGGAGTCCCGACCAAGGATTTTTCCGAGAGCCGACAGAATCGAGCTCAACCTGAGGTAGCTCCGGTTTCTGACCCTTTTGACGGCCGAATTGTTGGAGTTTTGGGTCCAAATTTGGTGGAGATCAAGTAGACATGTGTATGAATCTGTGATAAAAATTGGGCTTCAATTTGATGAATTTGTTACCATGAACCGATCTTGTGAACTTGGAACAGAAAACTGTCGGTACTGACTTAGGGAGATCCGGCAACGTTCGACAAGTTTCCGACGACTAATCAACCTCAAACTCACGGTGAGCCTCTAGAACCCATAGTTAGACATGTTAAGAGGTAGGATGAGGATTAAATGTTGGATTTGGAGTA
This sequence comes from Rhodomyrtus tomentosa, assembly GCA_028455895.1. Lineage (NCBI taxonomy): Eukaryota > Viridiplantae > Streptophyta > Magnoliopsida > Myrtales > Myrtaceae > Rhodomyrtus > Rhodomyrtus tomentosa. The sequence continues at coordinate 35,363,677 of JAPCWY010000003.1, read as the reverse complement.
GATATAGGGCTGGTTGTACCCGGTTTGCACAGAATTGGGGATGAACCGGTTCGATTATGTGCAAAACCGAGGCTGTTGGGGGCTGGTGACGGATGGTTTGAGTTTCAAATTGATGTTTAAGATATGTTAAGATGATGAGGGTTGTGTTATGGAGGATTATGGTTCAAGGATTGAGAATTTAGACAAGGAAATTGATGAAATTGGTTGAAATTCTAGGTTGCGCGGTGAATTGACCCTTGGATTGATTTGGCCGAGACTTGAGGCACTTGCAAGGAGGAATTTGTGTAATCAAACGCAAGGTAAGGGAATTCTAAGCTTACGATAGGGAGATTAGACTCAATTGGATGAGTCGGAGGTTGAATTGATCGGTTTATGATGATTTACCAAAGGGATGGCTCTTGTTATATCCTAAGTGGGTGTAGGAAGGTTATGTGTGCTATTATGTGTATTTAAATCATTCGTCATGTGTGTGTGTCACTTGATTGCCTTGCATGCCTTGAGATCTTTGAATTGTGCCTGAATTGCACATGTCGTCTCGTATGGAAAATAAATTTGAAAATCATGGCATGAGCATGACATGGCAAGGCGTAAGGTGTATAAGACGCGGGGCGGGAGATGGATAACTTGATACGACGAGATCGCGGGGTGTATTGATGTTGTGTGGCGCCCTAATACAATGAAATCGCAGGGTTGAGATGGCCACAGTCCTGATGCGAACTATTCGCGGGATAAAGGTATGAGATAATGACATTAGCCTGGAGATTCATCGAAACCTGATGCATTTACGCGGGTTGCCAATGGCAGTCTGATGCGTTTACGTAGACCGAGCCTGATGCGTTTACGCGGACCAAGCCTGATGCGATCTAATCGCGGGCTAGAGATTGAGGCAGACAGAGATTGGTGGATGTGGTGAAGTGGCAGGACGGGTGTGCATGATCATCTGAGTGTGACATGAGGTCATCATTGCATGCCTGTCATTTATATGTTATTGTTTCATTGATTTGTGTCTCATATGCCTGTGTGTTTATGAGTTTCGAATGATTGGGGTGTACGACAGCCTGAGTGGACGGTCGACCTAACCTAGGGTTATGATTCTTTTACTGAGATGTGTATCTCGACCCTTTGGGGACCCTTATTTTTACAGATCCTAGGCCTTAGATATGTAGCCTATACATTTTGGGTATCCCAAGGAGATGACGACATATTTTGACGAGTTCCCGGATAGTCAAGGGAATATTTATGTGAGGAAATGCACGGTTGTATGGGTTGACGAAGGTAGCCTTGACTGGAAGCCTCATAGGTTCGAGGCATGGTTTAAGAAGGTCGGGGACGAGCAGATTGGGCCACTGAATCCCCACGAGATACCCCAGGGTGTTATCCCTGCTTGGTGTCAGACAGCTGGGGAGCAAGAGTTACCAGAGGGGTCCGTAGTTGGTTCTAGGAACGGGCCAGAGAAGACCCCGACACTGGACTTCACCGTGGAGGAGGATGAGATCATCGTCCTGGAGACGACCGAGGAGGACCCTGCGGAGCCATCTCATGAGACGACCATGGAGGATTCTATCGAGGTCCCATCCGAGACCTTCTCCGACTACGAGCCAACGGAGGATGCCGAGGATATCGAGGATTCCAGCAGTTCATCTTAGGACCCAAGTTCGTTGACCTGAGATTTTTTTGGAGGCGACTCGACCTTGTCCTTTTGGATGTCATGAGAGACTCTTTTTGTGTACTACCCCGTCGCCCAGTTTGTTAGTGGATTGTAGTAGCCGGCATTTGTACGAACCATATGTTATGATATATGACAGTTGTTATGCTATCCAGGTCCCACTTAACTTATATTTGCATGGGGATTTATTTGAGTATCGCTTCCACATGCTAGACATATATATATTATCTCTTGACTTGATTGTGGATCTTGGGACCACGAGAGATGTGTTGTTTGCTTGCAGGGATGTTCGCGTGCTCGACGGACCGGAGCGTGACATCCTCGTCTAAAATGGTATCACAGCAAGGTCAGCTCGAACCAAGGTTGGTTGAGGACTAGAGTAATAAGGAAGATTAAGTTGGGACAAGGACGGATAGCAAAACCTTAGGAGATTGGTTAAGATAAGGCATGGGGTGTATAGCTTGTGACCTAGTACTTAAGGTTGACAATAGACTCTGGTAGGGTTGTGGAAATGCTTAAGGATCAAGTTCTCTGCTTGGGATTAAAGGTCATTTCTGGACCTTGGTTTATTTGAGGAATGAAAGTGATTGGTTTTAGTGAATCACTGAAGTGAATGGAAACGAGGAATGGCCATGAGCTATTTGTTGGAATGCCTGTAGAAGTTATTCTATGAAAGGACTGTTGGATTGTAACTATTTCTATTAAGGATTAGTTAGTAGCTATGGGTTTGAATGATTGAGTAAGTTACTAACTCCTTGCTGAACTTGTAGTGGACCAGGTTCAGTAGAAAGAAGCAAGAATGAGCAACCCATCTAGAAGGGCTAGAAGACCTAGAGGCGGAGCCTCTAGCTCGAGGCCGCCTGTCGCTGAAGATCCAAGGATGGATGGCGTGCTGAAGGCACCAGAAAAAATTGGCGACATAATCGATAGCCAGGCTCAGGATCGAGACGCTGCCATCGCCCAGGTAGTAGGAGCTGCCATAGCCGCCGTCAACGCCAATAACGGCAATAATGGTGGCAACGGAAGCCAGAATGAACAAGGCCAAGGCAATGAGACTGTGAATGCCCAAGAAGAAATCATCGTGGCTAGACAGATGGGCAAACTAGTTGAGCAGTTTAAAAAGCTGAAGCCGACTCAATTCGATGGGACTGGAGATCCCGAGTTAGCACCCAGATGGATAGAAAAGTTAGAGAAGGTTTTTGATGTGCTGAGATGTACCGATGAGGAGAAGGTACTACTAGCCGTGTACCAACTGGAGGGCACTGCGAATAATTGGTGGGCTGCCACCAAGAACGGTGTCTTCCCTAAAGGAACGGTTCTGAACTGGGAAGTTTTTAAGACGGCCTTCAATGATAAATATTTCTCCGAGACGGCCAAGGAAAGGAAGCAGGCATAATTCCTACAGCTACGTCAGAACCAGCTGACAATAGACCAGTACAAGGCCGAATTCTCGAGGCTGTCAAGATATGCACCACGATCTGTGCAGGACCCTCAAGAGAAAGCGAGGAGATTTAGGGACGGTTTGAGGCCTGAGCTCCGTAGCCAGATGATTGCGCTGAATTTGAAGACTTACAAGGAGATCTACGAGCGAGGCCAGAAGATAGAGCGGGACTTGAAAGAAAAAAACGCCGCAACTGAATCGCAGTTTCTATCATGCAGAGATAACCGTCAGATGGGCAAGAGGCTGATGACGGGCAATAGGCGCTTTGTGCCTCCAGTGCGGAAGAATATCGCGAAGCCATCGAACCTTGGGAACTAGAACTGCGGACTTATGGCAGGAGGCATGGAAATGGATCGGGCCCGGTGAGGATGGGAGAATGTTTCAAATGTGGTCAGCTGAGCTACCAGATGATGGTGTGTCTGAATCAAGCTCCGACAAGTCGACCGCTAGGACAAAGGCCGCAAGTGAGACCGTCGACTGCAACACCTCAGATTGAGCAGAGCAAACCACCGGCATAGGGCAGAGTGTATGCAGTGACCCGCAGAGAGGCGGAGGAAGCACCCGGAGTGGTCACAGGTACGGTCTACTTGTGCAAACAAGCTGCACATGCATTGTTTGACCCTGGTGCCACGCATTCATTCGTGTCTGCACAATTTGCTGAATTAGTGGGTATGAACTTGGAACCGTTGAGTATTACTCTGCATGTTGCCACTCCCTTAAAGGATAACATAATAGTTTCATTGGGCTGTGCTGGTTGTGAGATTGTGATTGGAGGGAGTAAAGAGAGCATTGACTTGGCTGTATTATCTATGTATGACTTTGACGTAATAATAGGAATGGATTGGTTGGGTAAGCAAGGGGAAGTAGTAGACTGTGGTAGTAGAACAATCCGATTTTATCCGAGAGGCCGCCCTAGCTTTGAGTTGGTGGAAAGTCGAGGAGGAATCTTGATTCCCTTAGATTCGTCCTTTGAAGTAACTAAGTTGATGTTTGAAGGGTGTCAGGCATACTTAGTGGCAGTAATGGACACGACTACCGAAGAGCCAAAGTTAGAGAATATCCCGATAGTGCGTGAATTTCCTGATGTATTTCTCCAAGAGTTGCCAGGAGTACCACCACAGCGGGAAATAGAGTTTGTGATCGAGTTAGTCCCTAGAACAGAGCCGATTTCGAAAGCACCTTACAGGATGTCCCTGTCAGAATTAAAGGAGTTAAAGGCGCAGATGCAAGAGTTGCTAGATAAGGGATTTATCCGACCTAGTGCTTCACCGTGGGGAGCACCGGTGTTATTTGTAAGGAAGAAGGATGGGTTTTTGCGTTTATGCATTGACTATCGGCTGCTGAACCAGGTGACAGTGAAAAACAAGTACCCACTGCCGAGGATTGACGATATGTTTGATCAGCTGCAGGGAGCGGCAGTATTTTCAAAGATTGACTTGAGAGCTGGGTATCACCAGCTGAGGATCAAGAAGGAAGACATACCTAAGACTGCTTTCAGGAAAAGGTATGGTCATTATGAATTTACGGTGATGCCGTTTGGATTGACTAACGCTCCAGCTGCATTTATGGACATGATGCATCAAGTGTTTAAGGAATTTCTGGACAGATTCGTCAGTCTTCATTGACGACATCATGATTTACTCAAGGAATGGTGCCGAACATGAGAAGCACTTGAGAATTGTACTACAGACGCTGATGGAGCATACGCTCTATGCGAAGCTAAGTAAGTGTGAATTCTGGCTGAACAGGCTAGCATTTCTTGGTCATGTGGTGTTTGGAGAATGGATTGTAGTGGATCCTACAAAGATTGAAGCAATAACCAATTGGTCGAGGCTACTACAATCACGGAGGTTAGAAGTTTCTTGGGATTGGCAAGATACTACAGACGTTTTGTGGAGAAATTTTCATCCATAGCCATCCCACTGACGCGATTGACGAACAAGGAAACGAGGTTTGAATGGACTAACAAATGTGAGAAGAGTTTCCAAGAGCTTAAGCATAGATTGACAACCGCACCAGTACTGACCATTCCGTCGAGATCAGGAGGTTATAAAATATACAGCGATGCTTCGCTGAAAGGATTGGACTATGTGTTGATGCAGCACGGAAGAGTAGTAGCCTACGCATCCAGACAATTGAGGCCACATGAGATGAACAACCTAACTCATAACTTGGAGTTAGCGGCGATTATATTTGCTTTGAAAATTTAGAGACACTACCTTTGTGGCAAGAAGTTTCAGATCTATACCGACCACCAAAGTTTGAAGTATATATTTTCCCAGAAAGAGCTGAATATGAAGTAGCGTAGGTGGATGGAACTACTGAAAGATTATGATTGTGATATCCTGTATCACCCGGGGAAAGCAAACAGAGTAGCAGATGCACTGAGTCGGAAGTCAAGCATCGCATGTCCGCTAGTGAGGAGTTGGTCGATGATAAAAGATTTGAGAGACTCTGAGTTCAGACTAGAGGTTAACCAATTGTCCAGTCTGATAGCTACGCTGAGGGTGGAACCTGAGGTCCAAGAAGGAATAAAGACCTTGCAATCTACGGATCTAGAGATCCAGAAGATCCTCGAGATGGATGCGACGAAGAGAAAGCCGGAATTTCAGGTATCGGAGGACGGAATTTTGAAATTCTGAGGACGATTGTGTGTACCAAAGGATGAACGACTTAGGGAAAGGATCTTATCAAAGGCTCATAGGAGCAATTATAGCATCCACCCTAGGAGTACGAAAATGTATCAAAACATGCGACAGCATTATTGGTGAAACTTAATGAAGATGGACGTAACAAGGTATGTGGCTAAGTGTTTGACGTGCCAGCAAGTGCAAGCGCAGCACTATAAGCCTGGAGGATTGTTGTAGCCACTAGAGATTCCAGAATGGAAGTGGGAGCACATAACTATGGATTTTGTGATGGGACTCCCAAGGAGCCAGAGAGGTCACGACTCTATTTGGATAGCCGTGGACAGATTGATCAAGTCTGCCCACTTCATTCCTATGCGAAAGGATTTCGCTATGGATAGGTATGCAGAGCTGTACATGAGGCAGACAGTGAGGTTGCACGGAATGCCAATGATGATCACCTCGGATAAGGATCTGAAGTTCATGACAAATTTCTGGAAAAGTCTGCAAGAATCCATGGGCACTCGATTGCAGTTTAGTACAGCCTACCATCCACAGACGGACGGACAGTCGGAAAGGACGATACAGACGCTTGAGGATATGCTACGAGCATGCGTCATTGATTTTAAAGGTAGATGGGAAGAGCAGTTCCACCCGGTAGAGTTTGCTTACAATAATAGTTACCAGCAGAGTATCCAAATGGCACCATTCGAGGCACTTTATGGATGAGCCTGCAGAACCCCGATTGGCTGGGATGAAGTTGGAGAAAGAAGTATCACAGGCCCAAAATTGGTAGAGCAATCGGTGGAAGCAGTAAAGATAATTCGGGATAGACTAAGGACGGCACAGAGTCGTCAGAAGAGTTATGCAGATAAACGACGCAAGCCCTTAGAATTTCAAGTGGGCTATCACGTCTTCCTCAAGGTGTCGCCAATGAGAGGATTATCGCTTTTTGGAAAGAAGGGGAAGCTGGGCCCAAGGTATGTAGGCCCATTCGAGATATTAGAACGGATTGGAACCTTGGCCTACCGGCTTGCTTTGCCGCCCAATCTATCCCAGGTGCATAATGTGTTTCATGTGTCGATGCTACGAAAGTATGAACCAGACCCGACGCATGTGCTGGATTACGAGACCATAGAAATGGACGACAGAGTGTCGTACGTGGAGAAGCCAATAAGGATCGAAGACCGGAAGGAGCAAATCCTCAGAAATAAGAAGATTCCACTGGTCAAGGTAGTGTGGGAGCACCATGGAACTGAAGGTGTCACATGGGAAAACGAAGAGATGATGAGGCGACGACATCCCCAGTTATTCGTGTAATGTAAATTTCGGGGACAAAATTTTTGTAAGGGGGGAAAAGTTGTGACATTCTGATTTCCAATCAATTTCAGACTCATTAATGAGAAGTTTATATATATCAAACGATGTGTTTCAGTCACATTTCGCTCAAATCTGATCAATTTGAGTAAACTGACCAAAAGATAAAGGCTAACGCGAGACGAGATACGTAGACCTAAGCGACTCGGATAGGAAATGACGCTTTGACCATAAGGATTGTCAATGGGATATTTAGAACCACTAAGAGGCCGATCTAAGAACGATTAGGGAATGCCTTGCGAGTATCATACGATTGGAGCGCGGGTGATGCCGCTTAACCAACGTATGATTTGAAAATTTTCCTAAATCGGACTGTGACGATCGAAACCATAGGGACTAGTGATAAACCCTCACAATTACATGACAACCAAACCCGCCAAGAATTGACAAGCCCTAAATGTGATATGAATCACACGGTCGGTACCCGTAAAGTCTGCAAAAGCCGCCCGTCGGTTCGGGATAGGCTGGAACCACGTCTGATAGAGAAAATCATCAGAAACGAGTCTTGAAAATTGAAAATAGATAATCAAGAATTCCAACATCACATTCAGATTGGCCGTCGCCCTATCGAAAAGTTTTGGAGCGAGAAAAACAACGTTCTGAACGTCGGGGGTAAAATTACCTTTTTACCCCTCAAGCTTATAACCTTACCATGCATTTGAAGAATGGCAATTTGATCTTTAAACCCCCTCAAGGCTGCCAAAATTCAAGAAGGATTATTGGCCATTGGATTGAGTTTGAATGACAAGAAGACCAGTGTCACAAGATCAAGAGATGTGGTCATGTCCAACTTTTCTACCTAACATTCAGCCCCCCTTTAACCATGTTTGTATATAGCAAATTCTCTCTCCTCTCACCTCGCTCATTCGTCCATAGCTCCCCCCTCAAACTCCCGAAACTTCTTTCTTCTCCTTCCTCCTATTCTGCTCGCCGGACAACTTCTGTCGCCTCTCTTCGCCACCCACGATGACCTCCTCCGGCCAACCACACTAACGTAGATCTATGTCTTTCTGACATTCTTGAACAAGAATCGAGCCATTTGGAGCATCGAGGAATCTCGACCAAGGATTTTCCCGAGAACCGACAGAATCGAGCTCAACCTGAGGTAGGTCCGGTTTCTAACCCTTTTGAAGGCCGAATTGTTGGATTTTTAGGGCCAAATTTGGCGGAGATCAAGTAGACATGTGTATGAACATGTGATAAAAATTGGGCTTCAATTTGATGAAGTTTTGACCATGAACCGATCTTGTGAACTTGGAACAGAAAACTGTCGGTATTGACTTAAGGGGATCCAACGACGTACGATAAGTTTCCGGCGACCAATCGACCTCAAACTCACGGTGAGCCTCTAGAACCCTTAGGTAGACATTTTAAGAGGTAGGATGAGGATTAAATGTTGGATTTGGAGTAGATATAGGGCTAGTTGTGCCCGGTTTGTACAGAACCGGGAAGAACTGGTTCGATTCTGTACAAAACCGAGGCTGTTAGGGGCTGGTGACGGATGGTTTGAGATCCAAATTGATGTTTAAGATATGTTAAGATGATGAGGGTTGTGTTATGGAGGATTATGGTTCATGGATTGAGAATTTGGATAAGGAAATTGATGAAATTAGTTGAAATTCTAGGTTGCGCAGTAAATTGACCCTTGGATTGATTTGGCCGAGACTTGAGGCACTTGCAAGGAGGAATTTGTCTAATCAAACGCAAGTTAAGGGAATTCTAAGCATAGGATATGGAGATTGGACTCAATTGGGTGAGTCGGAAGTTGAATTGATCGGTTTATGATGATTTACCAAAGGAATGGCTCTTGTTATATCCTAAGTGGTTATAGGAAGATTATGTGTGCTATTGTGTGTATTTAAATCATTCGCTATGTGTGTATGTCACTTGATTGCCTTGCATGCCATGAGATCTTTGAATTGTGCCTAAATTGCACATGTCGTCTCGTATGGAAAATAAATTTCCAAATCATGGCATGAGCATGATATGGCAAGGCCCTGAGGCTTATGAGACGCGGGGCGGGAGATGGATACCCGGATGCGATGAGATCGCAGGGTGGAGTTGATGTTGTGTGGCGCCCTGATGCGATGAAATCACGGGGTTGAGATGGCCGCGGTCCTGATGCGAACTAGTCGCGGGATGGAGGTATGAGATAATAACATTGGCCTGGAGATTCATCGGAACCTGATGCATTTACGCGGGTTGTCGATGACGGTCTGATGCGTTTACGCGGACCGAGCCTGATACGATCTAATCGCGGGCTAGAGATTGAGGCAGGCGAAGATTGGTGGAGGTGGTGAAATGGCAGGACAGGTGTGCTTGATCATCTGAGTGTGACATGAGTTCATCATTGCGTGCCTGTCATCTATATGTTATTGTTTCATTGATTTGTACCTCATATGCCTGTGTGTTTATGAGTTTGGAATGATTGGCGTATACGACTGCCTGAGTGAACGATCGACCTAACCTATGGTTAGGATTCTTTTACTGAGATGTGTATCTCACCCCTTTGGGGACCCTTATTTTTACAGATCCTAGACCTTAGATACGTGGCATATACGCTTTGGGGCTCCTAAGGAGATGACGGCATATTTTGACGAGTTCCCGAATAGTCAAGGGAACATTTATGTGAGGAAATACACGGTTGTATGGGTTGACGAGGGTAGCCCTGACTGGAAGTCTCATAGGTTCGAGGCATGGTTTAAGAAGGTCGGGGACGAGCAGATTGGGCCTCTGAAACCCCACGAGATACCCCAGGGTGTTATCCTTGCTTGGTGTCAGACTGTTGGGGAGCAGGAGTTACCAGAGGGGTCCGTAGTTGGTTCTAGGAACGGACCAGAGAAGACCCCGACGCTGGACTTCACCGTGGAGGAGGATGAGGTCATCATCCTGGAGGCAACCGAGGAGGACCCTGCGGAGCCGTCTTATGAGGCGACCATGGAGGATTCTATCGAGGTCCCATCCAAGACCTTCTCCGACTACGAGCCGACGGAGGATGCCGAGGATACCGAGGATTCCCACAGTTTATCTTAGGACCCCAGTTCGTTGACCTGAGCTTTTTTTGGAGGCGATCCGACCTTGTACTTTTGGATGTCATGAGGGACTCTTTTTGTGTACTACCCCGTCGCCCAGTTTGTTAGTGGATTATAGTAGCCGACATTTGTACGAACCATATGTTATGATATATGACAGTTGTTATGCTATCCAGGTCTCACTTAACATATATTTGTATGGGGATTATTTGAGTATCGCTTCCGCATGCTAGACATATATATATATAATCTCTCGACTTGATTGTGGATCTTGAGACCACGAGAGATGTGTTGTTTGCTTGTAGGGATGTTCGCATGCTCGATGGATCGAGGCGTGACAGGTCCGGACAAGAAGCGGCTCCTGGCAGGCTTTTAAGATGGCAAGAGGCAGGAATGACCCAAGTCATAACTTGAAAGGAAAAGTCTAGGTATCAGGTCGAGTTCAATTGTGGTTAAGAGATGTATGGCACAAGATTGATCCTCGAAAAAGATATTCAAAAGTGGCATGACATGTGAAATGATGCATGTGATTGGCAAAAATAAAAGCTTTGTGCTTGGCGGTGGATGCCGTTTGGAAGGAAAAATGATGTTTATGATTGGCCTGTTGGGCATATTTTGTAATTGGCATCGTGTGATTGCTTTGGCCAAGGTCTAATTGAGAGATTAGACGGCATAGGGCGATTGTATCCTTTGAACTGATGTCTTTTGGAATTGAGATAACATGTCAAGTTTGTAATGAAGTGGCAGATGCCTTATGCTTTGAATTTGGGCAATTGACTTATAGAAGTAACACCTTGAATATTTGAAGGATATTGGCCTAGTTGAGTTTTAGCCTAGTTAAGGCTTGCCTAGTGATGACTGTTAATTGAGAAGTTGCCTCATAGAGGCTGGTTTGAAATGTGGCTGCTGTTTAAGGACGATTTGGAATCCTTAGATAATTGGCAATTAATTGAGAGTTGCATAGGGACCGCAGGATGGTTGCTTGATGGTGATGAATGACGAGATGAGCAGCCTGAGACTGCTAGACTTGAATATATGACTTGAGTTTTTTATTCCTAGAGGGAATCATAGTGGTTCAAGTGACATGAGAACCTAATAAGGTTGAACGATCAAGGTATGGTCGTAGAAGAGCATTGGGCTCGAGTATACATGGTATGGAAGATCCAAGAGCTGATATGGATCATGAGAATTAAGTAAAGATAGGCGATTGGAGTATGAGTACCAAAAGAGAATATGGCTCGATCTGTTAATCGTACAAGACCCAAGAGCTGAATGGGTCGTGAGAACTTTAAATGGAAATGAGAAAATTTGTTGATTAAGCAAGCTCGAGGAGGAGCTGCCATGATTGTCTAAGTCACTATGGTGACAGATGCTAGTACCGATGAGTTAAAATGATGGAAGTCACGAGAAAGGTGACTCTGAGTTAATCTTTTCTAAATTGAATGCGCGGGAAAGACCCCGAGAGTTTGGAAAAGCTTGTGAAACTATGTATAAGGTTGAGATTGATTGAGTCAAGTAGAAGGATGAGATTTGAAATTGTCTCCATTTGGATTGGGGATCTTGGTAAGGAAACCTTAGAGGTTTTGGGTACACTAAGGAAAGAAAGTGACCCTGGCAGTTGTAGTCTTAAGAAGCTGTTGATAATTGGTATAAGGTCACAAGAGGAAGGATTTCCTCGAAGGTATGATATATGCCTAGACTACCCCTGTTGAGTTATTCAACGGAAAGTATCCTTCTGAGATTGCTCGAAGGCAAAGGTTGTAGGGATCCTGATAGTTTTGTAAAGATCAGAGGATGATTGACTAATGTGAGACAGAGTTCGCAAGGTCGCCCAAATATGTTAAGAGTGGTCAAGGATCCTTGAATAAAATAAGTAAATCCTTGAATGGATTGGAACTTGAAAACCTTATGACTGGTTGTTATTCCTGATTTTGAGGAACGGTAATGGGACAGCAAAAGAAGAGAATGATCGAAAGACTTATGAATAAGAGACTTCCTGCTCACGGATTACGAGCAAAGAGACGTTCATTATGAATATGGAACATGCCTACGGGAAATGGTTGATTACCTGGGCGTAAGACACAGGGTGTGTCACGCCCCGCGCCCCGGGCACGAGCACGCGACTCCCTGCAAGCAAACAAAACATCTCTCGTGGTCCCAAAATCCACAACTAAGTCAAGAGATATACTATATATACCAAGCATGCGGAAGAGGTAAAGAAATACTCCTCCGTACAAGATATGAAGCGGGACCTGGATAGCGTAAATACTGTCATACATAATAACCGTCTGTTCATACAGAAATATAACTATTAAATCCGCTAACAAGAGGGCAACGGGGTAAGTACACAAAAGCCCATCAATCGACATCCAAAATAAACATGGTCGGGGTCGCCATCAAAAGATCAAGTTAACCAAATAGAATCCTAAGATGAACTGTTAGGGTCCTTGGCGTCCTCGGCAACCTCCGTAGGCTCATACTCTGAGAAGGTCTCTAAACGAACCTGGATAGTATCCTCCATGGTCTCCTCAGCAGATGGCTCTGCGAGATCGTCCTTAGTCGCCACCAGCACAATGACCTCGTCCTCCATGCTCTCTATGGTCGGGGTCCCCTCTGGTCCATTCCTCGAACCGATAAGGGACCCCTCAGCCTGGTCTAAGTCTTTGGTAGGGTGACACAAACTAGGGACGACTCCCTAGGGCACCTCATGGGGCTTCAGCGGCCCAATCGACACATCCCGACTTTCCTAAACTAGACCTCATATCGATGAGGCTTCCAGTTCGTACTACCATCGTCCACCCAGACAACAGTACACTTCCTACCATAAATCGTTCCTTGCCCATCAAGGAACTCATCAAAATAAGTGGGCATCTCCTTCGGGTCTCCAAAAAAAATGGGCCACATCGTCAAGGCCTAGGATCTATAAAAATAAGGGTCCTCAACGGGGTGAGATACACATCTTAGTAAAAGAGTCTTAACCCTAGGTTAGGCCGACCGTCCACTCAGGCAGCCACATACCCCGATCATTCAAACTCATAGACGAACAGGCAAGTACAATAAAAGATGACAATACATAGATGACAGGCATGCAGCTTTGACATCATACACACTCAGAAGATTACGCACACCCATCCTGCCACTTCATCACATCCACTATCTCCCGCCTGCCTCATTCTCATGTCCACGATTAGATCGCATCAGGCTCAGTCCGCATAAACGCATCATACCGTCAATGACAACCCGCGTAAACGCATCAGGTTTCAATGATACTCCAGGCTAGTGTCACCACCTTATATCTCCGTCCCGCGTGTAAACGCATCAAGACCGTGGCCATCTCAACCCCACGATTAGATCGCATCAGGGCGCCACACAACTCCAACCCCGCACCTCAGCGCCTCAGGGTATCAACCACCTCACCCCGCGTCTTGTACGCGTCTCCGCCATGCCACGTCTCCGCCATGCCACAATCACGAATCATGCACACAAAGCCAAGTGTAATTCATGCATAAACAATGCATCCATGGCATGCAAGACGATTCAATACACATTCACATATGACCAATTACTCAAGAGACATGCATAAGCAAACATTAGAGTCACCTATACCCTCATAGCACACACGGGTCGCACATACTAAGTTTCTCAAGAAGCAATCCAAATTCCACCCAACTTGCCCAATCGAGTCCAATCTTCCTATCCTAAGTTTAGAATTCCCTTACCTCGAGTTTGATGTCGCAAAAATCCTCCTCTTGCGCCCTCACAATTTCGGTTTCAATGGTCCAAGGCCAAACTCACCGCGCAACCTAGAATTTCCAATCAATTCGTCAATTTCCATATCCAATTCACCAATCCATGAATCAGGAACCTCCATAACATAATCCTCATCATCCTAGCATTACTGAATCATCAATTTGAGACTCAAAACTCATAGCCATCAGCCTCCACAGATTCGGTCTTGCACAGAACCGAATCGGCTACTTTTGGTTCTGTGCAAATTGAGCATAACCAGCCCTAAATATCCACCAAATCCATCATTTAATCACTACCCTACCTCTTAACATATCTATCTAAGGGTCTAAGGGTCTCATCGAGAGTTTTAGGTCGAGTCGTCGCCAGAATACCGTCGAAAGTCGCCGGATCCTCCTAGGTAGCAGGCCGGCAGATTCTGTCCAAAGTTTACAAGACCCATTTGGGGTTAAAACCTCATCAACTCAAGCTCAAATTTTTACCACAGATAGATATACATGTCCCCTAGATCTCCATAAAATTTGATCACAAGACTCCAACATTTCGGTCTTCTAAGAGGTCAGAAACTTCACGTACCTTAGATTGAGTCCGATTCCGTCGGCTTCCGGGAAAAAGCTTGGCCGGAGCTCCTCGGTGGTCCAATTGCCGTGCTTCCACTTCGAGGAGGTCAGAAGGAGGTGGGGCTAGGCTTATATGGTCAGCTCGCCGGCTGGTGGTCGACGGAGGAGGGCATCAATGGCGGCGAAGGGAGCTGCAAGAGCTGATCGGGCGATCGGCAGAAGGAGGAAGAAGAAGAAGAAGGCTGGCGTGGGTTTGTGGGGTGCTATGGCCGGTCAAGGAGAGAGGAGAGAGAGTGAAAAAGACTATATACAAGGCTCAATTCAATGGGAAGAATGGTAGGTGTGTAAATGTGGACATGACCACTCAATGCTTGATCTAGTGACACTTGTCCTAAGTGTCAATCAAGTAAATCCAATGGCCATAATCTCCACTCATTTTTGGTAGCTCTTGGGGTGTGTATGAAGACAAAAATTCCCTTCCTTCATTGCATGGGCAAGGCTTAAGCTTGAGGAGCAAAATGGTAATTTTACCACCGACGTCCGGAACGTCATTTTTCTCGTTCCAATATTCTTCGATAGGGCGACGGCCAATCCGAATATAACGTTGGAATTCTTGATTCTCCATTTTCAATTTCCAAGACTCATTTCTGATTGTTTTCTCTATCGGACATAGTTCCAGCCTATCCCGAACCGATGGGCAGCTTTTGCAGACTTTACGCGTATCGACCATATGATTCATATCACATTTAGGGCTCATCAATTCTTGGCGACTTTGGTTGTCATGTAATTGTGAGGGTCTATCACTAGTCTCTTTGGTCTAAATCGTCACTATCCGATTTAGGAAAATTTTGCAAATCATACGTTGGTTAAGCGGTATCACCCGCGCTCCAATCGCATAACACTAGCAAATGCATTCCTTAATCGTTCTTAGATCGGCCTTTTTATGGTTCTAAATATCCCCTCGACAATCCTTATGGTCAAAGCGTCATTTCTTATCCAAGTTTCCTAGGTCTACGTACCTTGTCTTGCGTTAGTCTTTCCCTTTTGGTCAGCCTACTCGAATTGATCAGATTCAAGCGAGATGCGACTGAAATACATCTCTAGATTTACTTCTCATTAATGAGTCTGAAATTGACTGGAAATCAGAATGTCATAACTCTTCCCCCTTACAAAAATTTTATCCCCGAAATTTACATCAAACTTAATTACTCAAATAAATGGGGACGTTGTCGCCTCATCGTCTCTTCATTTTCCCACGTGGCACCTTCCGTTCCATGGTGCTCCCACACTACTTTGACCAGTGGAATCTTCTTATTCCTAAGGATTTGCTCCTTCCGATCCTCGATCCTTATCGGCCTCTCCACGTAAGACACCCGGTCGTCCACTTCTATGGCCTCGTAGTCTAGCACATGTGTCTGATCTGGTTCATACTTTCGCAGCATCGACACACGGAATACATTATGCACCTGGGATAGATTAGGCGGCAAGGTAAGCCTATAGGTCAAGGTTCCAATCCACTCCAGTATCTCGAATGGGCCTACATACCTTGGGCTCAGCTTCCCCCTCTTTCCAAATCGCGATAGGCCTCTCATCGGTGACACCTTGAGGAAGACATGATCGCCTACTTGGAACTCCAAAGGCTTGCGCCGCTTATCTTCGTAGTTCTTCTGACGACTCTGTGTCGTCCTTAGTCTATCCCGGATTATTTTCACTGCTTCCACAGATTGCTCTACCAGTTCTGGGCCTGTGATACTCCTTTTCTCCAACCTCATCCCAACAAATTGGGGTTCTGCAGGCCCTACCGTAGAGTGCTTCGAATGGTGCCATCTGGATACTCTGCTTGTAGTTATTATTATAAGCAAACTCTACCAAATGTAGCTAATCTTCACACCCACCTTTAAAATCAATGACACATGCACGCAGAATGTCCTCAAACATCTGTATCATCCTTTCCGACTGTCCGTCCGTCTGTGGGTGCTACACCGTACTAAACTATAATCGGGTTCCCATAGCATCTTGCAGACTCTTCCAAAAGTTTACCGTGAATTTGGGATCTCGATCAGACGTAATCATCATAGGCACTCCATGTAACCTCACAACTTGTCTCATGTACAACTCTGCATATTTATCCTTAGCGAAGTCCTTTCGCACCAGGATGAAATGTGCGGACTTGGTCAATCTGTCCACGACTACCCATATAGAGTCGTGACCTCTCTGGCTCCTTGGTAGTCCCATCACAAAATCCATAGTCACATGCTCCCACTTCCATTCGTGTATCTCCAGTGGCTGTAATAGTCCTCCAGGCTTACAGTGTTGCGCTTTCACTTGCTGGCACGTTGTGACATTCTGATTTCCAATCAATTTTAGACTCATGAATGAGAAGTTTAAATATATCAAACGATGTGTTTCAATCATATTTCACTCAAATCTGATCAATTTGAGTAGGCTGACCAAAAAGGAAAGGCTAACGCGAGACGAGATACGTGGATCTAGGCGACTCAGATATAAAATGGCGCTTTGGCCATAAGGATTATCGAGGGGATATTTAGAACCACCAAGAGGCCGATCTACGAACGATTGAGGATTACCTTGCGAGTGTCATACGATTGGAGCGCGGGTGATGCCGCTTAACCAACGTATGATTTGTAAAATTTTCCCAAATCAGATCGTGACGATCGAGACCATAGGGACTAACGATAAAGCCTCGCAATTACATGACAACCAAAGCCACCATGAATTGACGAGCCCTACACGTGATATGAATCACAGTGTCGATACGCGTAATTTCAGCAAAAGCCGCCCGTCAGTTCGAGATAGGTTGGAACCACCTCTGATAGAAGAAACCATCAAAAATGAGTCTTGAAAAGTTTGAAATGAAAAAACAAGAATTTCAACGTTATTCGAATTGGACGTCGCCCTATCAAAAGATTCTGGAGGGAGAAAAATGAGGTTCTGAGCGTCGGGGATAAAATTACCCTTTTGCCCCTCAAGCCTAGAACCATACCTATACAATTCAAGAAGGGCAAATTGGTTCTTGCCAAGAGATTTCCTGGAAGCCAAGAATCAAGTCATTTGGAGCACCGAGGAGTTCCAGCCAAGAGATTTCCCGGAAGCCGACAGATTAGAACTCAACCTCAGGTAGGTCCGGTTCCTAGTCCTTTTGAAGGCCGAAATATTAGAATTTTAGAGTCAAATTTTGTGGAGATCTAGTAGAGACATGTAGGAATCTGTGATAAAAATTTGGACTCAATTTGATGAAGTTTTGACCATGAACCGGCTTGTAAATTTTACACAGAATTTGCAGGTAAATTGACCTTGGACGATCCGGCGAGTTTCAACATGAATCTGGCGGCCGTTTGGCTTCAAACCTTTGGTGAGCCTCCCAAACCCTTAGGTAGACATGTTAAGAGGTAGAATAGTATTTAAATGTTGGATTTGGAATAGAAATAGGGCTGGAAGTGCACGGTTTGCACAGAACCAAAATGAACCAGTTCGGTTATGTGTAAAACTGATTCTGGTGGGTGCAAGAACAGATGGTTATAGGACCCAAATTGATGTTTAAGATGTGCTAAAATGTTAAGGATTGTGCTATGGAGGATTGTGATTCATGAATGGTTGATTTGGACTAGGAAAATTGACGAATCAGTTGGAATTGCTAGGTTGCACGGTGAATTGACCCTTGGATCGATTTGGCCGAACCTTGAGGACTCAAGAAGAAATATTTGATGATATTAAGCGCAAGGTAAGGGAATTCTAAATTTAGGATAGGGAGATTAGACTCAATTGCATGAGTCGAGGTTTAGTTTGATCAATTTGTGAAGAATTTCCAAAGGGATAGTTCTTGTTATGCCCTAAGTGACTATAGGAGGATTATGTATGTTATGGCTTATGCTTGAATCATCCGCCATGTATGTGTGTCATTCGATTGCCTTACATGTCATGAGTATTCGAATTGTGCATGAGCTGCACCTGTTGTTTGATTTGTAAAAATTGAATTTAAAATCATGGCATGAGCATGACATGGCAAGGCCCTGAGGCATATGAGACGCGGGGCGAGAGGTGGATACCCTGATGCGACGAGATCGCGGGGTGGAGTTGATGTTGTGTGGCGCCCTGATGCGACGAGATCGCGGGGTTGAGATGGCCACAGTCCTGATGCGAATTATTCGTGGGATGGAGATATGAGATGATGTTATTGGCCTGGAGATTCATCAGAACCTGATGCGTTTACACGGACCAAGCCTGATGCAACGAGATCGCGGGCTAGAGATTGAGGCAGGCGGAGATTAGTGGATGTGGTGAGATGGCGGATGAGGTATGCATGATCATCTGAGTGTGACATGAGGTCATCATTGCATGCCTGTCATCTGTAGTTATTATTTTATTGATTTATGCCTGATATGCCTGTGTGCTTATGAGTTTGGAATTATTGAGGTATGCATGATCATCTGAGTGTGACATGAGGTCATCATTGCATGTCTGTCATCTGTATGCTATTATTTTACTGATTTGTGCCTGATATGCCTGTGTGCTTATGAGTTTGGAATTATTGAGGGGTGCGACTACTTGAGCGAACTATTGACCTGACCTAAGGTTAGGGTTCTTTTACTGAGTTGTGTATCTCACCACTTTTGGGGACCCCTATTTTTACAGATCCTAAGCCCTAGAGATGTGGCCTATACATTTTGGGGACCCTAAAGAAATGACGGCGTATTTTGAGGAGTTCCCGGATAGTCAAGGCAATATTTATGTGAGAAAGTGCACTGTAGTATGAGTCGACGAGGGTAGCCCTAATTGGAAGCCTCATAGGTTCGAGGCATGGTTTAAGAGAGTTGGGGACGAGCAAATCGGGCTACTGAAGCCTCACGTGATACGCCAGGAAGTTATTCCTGCTTGGTGCCAAACTGCTGGGGAGCAGGAGTTGCCAGAGGGGTCTGTAGTCGGCTCTAGGAACTGGCCGGAGAAGACCTGACGCTGGACTTCAACGTCGAGAAGGACGAGGTCATAGTCTTGGAGGCGACCGAGGAAGACCTGGCGGGGCCATCGCGTGAGAAGACCATGGAGGATTCCATCGAGATTTCATCCGAGATGTTCTCCAAGTATGAGCCAACCGAGGACGCAAAGGGTTCCGGAGACTCCAGCAGCTCATCCCAGGAGATATAGATTATTGGCTCAATCTTCTATAGGCAACCTGATCCTGTCCTTTTGGCTGTCGTGAGGGACTCTTTTGCGTACTACCTTGTCGCCCAGTTTATTAGCGGATTGTAGTAGTCGGAGTTGTATGAACAGTCAGTTATGATGTATGACAATTATTATGCTATCCAGGTCCCATTTAACTAATAGTATGTACGGGGATTATTTAAGTAATGCTTCCGCATGCTTATGTTTATATATTATCTCTCGACTTGTGAGTCTGAATCTTGGGACCACGAGAGATTGTGGGGTTTGTTTGCAGGGATGTTCGCGAGCTCGACGGATTCGGGGCATGACATCTCCGTTCGAAGTGGTATCAGAGCAAGGTCAGCTCGAGCCAAAGTTGGCTGAGGACTGGAGTAATAAGGAGGTTAAGTTGGGACAAGGATGGATAGCAAGACCTTAGGAGATTGGTTAAGATAAGGCATGGGGTGTATAGCTTGTGACCTAGTACTTAAGGTTGACAATGAACTCTGGTAAGGTTGTGAAAATGCTTAAAGATCAAGTTCTCTGCTAAGGATTGAAGGTCATTTCTGGACCTTGGTTTGTTTGAGGAATGAAAGTGATTGGTTTTAGCGAATCACTGAAGTGAATGGAACTGAGAAATGGTCATGGACTGTTGGTTGAAATGTTTCTGGAGTTGATGTACGAAGTACTGTTGTAGCATAACTATTTCTGTTAAGGGTTAGTTAGTAGCTCTGGATTTGGATGATTAAGTAAGTTACTAACTTCTTGCTGAACTTGTGATGGATCAGGTTCAGTAGAAAGAGACAAGGATGAGTAACCCACTTAGAAGGGCTGGAAGACCAAGAGGCGGAGACTCTAGCTCGAGGCCACCTGTCGCTAAAGATCCAAGGATGGATGGTGTGCTAAGAGCACTGGAAAGAATCGGCGACATGATCGACACGCAGGCCCAAGATCGGGACGCTGCCATCGCCCAGGCGGTAGAAGCTGCCATAGCCGCCGTCAACGCCAAAAATGGCCAAAATGGTGGTAATGGAAGTCAGAATGAACCTGGTCAGGGCACCAAGATTGTGAATGCCCAAGAAGAGATTGTCGTGGCCAGACAGTTGGGCCAGCTAGTAGAGCATTTTATGAAGCTGAAACTGACACAGTTTGATGGGATTGGAGATCCTGTAGCGCCCAAATGGATCGAGAAATTAGAGAAAGCCTTCGGAGTACTGAGCTGTACAGATAAAGAGAAGGTATTGTTAGCTGTGTACCAGCTGGAAGGTACAGCGAATGACTGGTGGGCTGCCACCAAGGATGGCGTCTTCCCTGAAGGAACGGCCATGAACTGGGGAGTTTTTAAGACGGCCTTCAATGATAAATATTTCTCGGAGACGGCAAGGGAAAGGAAGCAGGTGGAGTTCCTACAGTTACGCCAGAACCAGATGACAATAGATTAGTACGAAGCCGAATTCGCGAGGCTTTCGAGGTATGCGCCTCGATCTGTGGAGGACCCTCTGGAGAAAACAAGAAGGTTTAGAGATGGTCTGAGGCCCGAGCTTCGTAACCAGATGATTGCGCTGAATTTGAGGACTTACAAGGAGATCTACGAGCGGGGCCAGATGATAGAACGGGACTTGAAAGAAAGAAATGCCGCAACTGGATCGTGGTTTACGTCTTTCAGAGATACTTGCCAGATGGGCAAGAGGCCAATAGCGAACAACAGACGTTTTGTCCCTCCAGTATGAAAGAACATCGCGAAGCCGCCAAATGCTGCGAACTGGAGCCGCAGACTTTGTGGCAGGAGGCATGGAAATGGGCCTTACCTAGTGAGAACGGGAGAATATTTCAAATGTGGTCAGCTGGGCCACCAGATGAGAGTGTGTCCGAATCAAGCTCCGACAATTCGACCGCTAGGACAGAGGCCACAAGTGGGACTGTCGACTGCAACGCCTCAGATTGAGCAGAGCAGACCACCGGCACAGGGCAGAGTGTATGCAGTAGCCCGCGGAGAGGCGAAAGAAGCACCAGGAGTGGTCACAGGTACGGTCTACTTATGCAAACAAGCTGCATATGCATTGTTTAACCCTAGTGCCACGCATTCGTTTGTATCTGCACAATTTGCTGAATTAGTGGTACGAACTTGGAACCGTTGAGTATAACTATGCATGTTGCCACTCCCTTAAAGGATAACATAATAGTTTCATTGGGCTGTGCTGGTTGTGAGATTGTGATTGGAGGGAGTACAGAGAGCATTGACTTGGTTGTATTACCTATGTATGACTTTGACGTAATAATAGGAATGGATTGGTTGGGTAAGCAGGGGGCAGTAGTAGACTGTGGTAATAGAACAAATCGATTTTATTCGAGAGGCCGCCCTAGCTTTGAGTTGGTAGGAAGTCGAGGAGGAATCTCGATTACCTTAATATCATCTTTGGAAGTAACTAAGTTGATGTTTGAAGGATGTTAGGCATACTTAATGGCAGTAAAGGACACGACTACTGAAGAGCCAAAATTAGAGAACATCCCGGTAGTGCGTGAATTGCCAGGACTACCACCGGAGCAGGAAATAGAGTTTGTAATCGAATTAGCTCCTGGAGCGGAGCAGATTTTGAAAGCAGCTTAGAAGATGTCCCTGTCAGAGCTAAAGGAGTTAAAGGTGCAAATGCAAGAGCTGTTGGATAAGGGATTTATCCGACCAAGTGCTTCACTGTGGGGAGCACTAATGCTGTTTGTAAGGAAGAAGGATGGGTATTTGCCATTATGCATTGACTATCGGCAGCTGAACCAAGTGACAGAGAAGAACAAGTATCCGTTGTCGAGGATTGATGACCTTTTTTATCAGTTGCAAGGAGCAGCAGTGTTTTCAAAGATTGACTTGAGGACTGGGTATCACCAGTTGAGGATTAAGAAGGAAGACATACCTAAGACCGCTTTTAGAACGAGATATGGTCATTATGAGTTTACGATGATGCCGTTTGGATTGACAAACGCTCCAGCTGCATTCATGGACCTAATGCATAGAGTATTTAAGGAATTTCTAGACATAATCGTCATAGTCTTTATTGACGATATCTTAATTTACTGGAGGAGCGATGCGGAACATGAAGAGCACTTGAGAATTATACTACAGACGCTGAGGGAGCATACGCTCAATGCGAATTTGAGTAAGTGTGTGTTTTGGATGAACAAGGTAGCTTTTCTAGGTCATGTGGTGTTCGGAGAACGGATTGCAGAGGATCCTACAAAGATTAAAATAGTAACCAATTGGCCAAGGCCAACTACAGTCACGAAGGTCAGAATTTTCTTGGGATTGGCAGGATACTACACACGTTTTGTGGAGAAATTCTCATCCATAGCCATCCCATTGACGTGGTTGATGAAGAAGGAAACAAGGTTTGAATGGACGGACAAATGCGAGAAGAGTTTCCAAGAACTTAAGCATAGATTGACGACCGCACCTGTGCTAACCATTTCGTCGGGACCAGGAGGTTATGAAATATACAATGATGCTTCGTTGAAAGGATTAGGCTGTGTGTTGATGCAGCACGGGAGAGTAGTAGCCTTCGCGTCCAGACAGTTGAGGCCACATGAGATGAATTACCCGACACATGACCTGGAGTTAGCGGCAATTGTGTTTGCTCTGAAAATTTGGAGACACTACCTTTGTGGCGAGAAGTTTCAGATATATACCGATCACTAGAGCTTAAAGTATTTGTTTTCTCAGAAAGAACTGAACATGAGGCAGCGTAGGTGGATGGAGCTGCTCAAGGACTATGATTGTGAGATATTATATCACCTTGGGAAAGCAAACAGAGTAACAGATGCACTGAGTTGGAAGTCAAGCATCGCATGCCTACTGGTGAAAGGTTGGTCGTTGATTGAAGATTTGAGAAACTTCGAATTCAGATTAGAAGTCGATCAGTTGTCTAGCTTAATCGCTACGCTGAGGGTGGAACCTGAGGTCCAGGAAAGAATAAAGGCCTTACAGTCTACAGACCCAGAGATTCAAAAGGTCCTTGAGATGGACGTGACGAAGAGGAAACCCGAATTTCAGGTGCTTGAGGACGAAATTCTGAAGTTTAGAGGACGACTGTACGTGCCAAACAATGAAGGACTCAGAGAAAAGATCTTGTCAGAGGCTCATCGGAGCAACTATAGTGTCCACCCTGGAAGTACAAAGATGTACCGAAATTTGCGACAGCATTATTGGTGAAACGGAATGAAGGTGGACGTAGCAAAATACGTGGCTAAATGTTTGACGTGCCAGCAAGTGAAAGCGCAGCACTGTAAGCTTGGAGGACTCTTGCAGCCACTGGAGATTCCGGAATGGAAGTGGAAGCACATAACCATGGATTTTGTGATGGGACTCTCAAGGAGCCAGAGAGGTCACGACTCTATTTGGGTAGTCATGGAAAATTGACCAAGTCCGCCCACTTCATTTATGTGCGAAAGGATTTCGCTATGGATAAGTATGCAGAGCTGTATATGAGGCAGATAGTGAGATTACACGGAGTGCCAGTGCCGATCACCTCGGATAGTGATCCCAAATTCATAGTAAATTTTTGGAAAAGCCTGTAAGAAGCTATGGGAACCCGACTGCAGTATAGTACAGCGTACCACCCACAGACAAATGGGCAGTCAGAAAGGACGATCCAAACGCTCGAGGACATGTTAAGAGCATGCGTCATTGATTTCAAAGGTGGATAGGAAGAGCAGTTACACCTGGTAGAGTTCGCCTATAATAATAGCTACCAGCAGAGTATCCAGATGGCACCATTCGAGGCACTTTATGGACGAGCCTGCAGAACCTCGATTTGCTAGGATGAAGTTGGAGAAAGGAGTATCATAGGCCCAAAATTAGTAGAGCAATCGGTGGAAGCAGTGAAGATAATTCGAGGGGATATTTAGAACCACCAAGAAGCCGATCTAAGAATGAATAAGGATTACCTTGCGAGTGTCATACGATTGGAACGCGGTTGATGCCACTTAACCAACGTATGATTTGCAAAATTTTCCCAAATCGGACCGTGACAAAATTTTCCCAAGTCATGTCCACCTTTTGGCCACCTACAATTCAAGCTTTGACCATGGACTTGAATATATATATATATATATATATATATATATATATATATATCTTTCCTCACTTCATTCGTCCATTAGCTCCCCAAGAACCACCGAACAACATCCTCTTCTTCCTTCTTGTTTCTGCTCGCCGCCGACCGCCATTGAACCCTCTGTTCGGCGCCGTCGCCGACCATCTCCGGCCATGATCTGATCACCGGCCGACCACACCGATGGAGCCCCACATCTTGCCGACATCCTCGAACAAGAATCAAGTCATTTGGAGCATTGAGGAGTTCCGGCCAAGAGATTTCCCAGAAGCCGACAAATTAGAACTCAACCTGAGGTAAGTCTAGTTCCTAGTCCTTTTGAAGGCCAAAATCTTGGAATTTTGGGATCACATTTTGTGGAGATCTAGTAGAGACGTGTAGAAATCTGTGATAAAAATTGAGACTCAATTTGATGAAGTTTTGACCATGAATCGGCCTTGTAAATTTTACACAGAATCTGCCGATAAACTGACCTTGGACGATCCGGCGAGTTTCAACCGGAATCCGGCGGCCATTTGGTTTCAAACCTTCGGTGAGCCTCCCAAACCCTTAGGTAGACATGTTAAGAGGTAGGATAGTATTTAAATGTTGGATTTGGAGTAGAAATAGGGTTGGAAGTGCACGGTTTGCATAGAATCGAAATGAACCGGTTCGAGTATGTGCAAAACCGATTCTTGTGGGTGCAAGAACAGATGGTTATGGGACCCAAATTGATGTTTAAGATGTGTTAAGATGTTGGGTATTGTGCTATGGAGGATTGTGATTCACGAATAGTTGAGGTGGACTTGGAAAATTATCGAATCGGTTGGAATTGCTAGGTTGGGCGGTGAATTGACCCTTGGATCGATTTGGCCAAACCTTGAGGACCCAAGAAGAAATATTTGGTGATATTAAGTGCAAGGTAAGGGAATTCTAGACTTAGGATAGGGAGATTGGACTCAATTGGGTGAGCCGAAATTTAGTTTGATCGATTTGTGAAGAATTTCCAAAGGGATAGTTCTTGGTATGCCCTAAGTGACTATAGGAGGATTATGTATGTTATGGCTTATGCTTGAATCATCTGCCATGTATGTGTGTCATTTGATTGCGTTGCATGCCATGAGTATTCAAATTGTGCATTAGTTGCACCTGTTGTTTAATTTGTAAAAATTGAATTTAAAATCATGGCATGAGCATGATATGGCGAGGCCCTGAGGCGTATGAGACGCGGGGCGAGAGATGGATACCCTGATGCGACGAGATCGCGGGGTGGAGTTGATGTTATGTGGCGCCCTGATGCGACGAGATCGCGGGGTTGAGATGGTCACGGTCCTGATGCGAATTATTCGCAGGACAGAGATATGAGATGATGTTATTGGCTTGGAGATTCATCGGAACCTAATGCGTTTACGCAGACCGAGCCTGATGCGACGAGATCGTGGGCCAGAGATTGAGACAGGCGGAGATTGGTGGATGTGGTGAGATGGCGGATGAGGTATGCATGATCATCGGAGCGTGACATGAGGTCATCATTGCATGTCTATCATCTGTATGTCATTGTTTTATTGATTTGTGCCTAATATGCCTGTGTGCTTATGAGTTTGGCATTATTGAGGGGTACGACTACCTGAGCGGACTATCAACCTGACCTCGGGTTAGGGTTATTTTACTCAGATGTGTATCTCACCCCGTTTGGGGACCCTTATTTTTACAGATCCTAGGCCCTAGAGATGTAACCTATACGTTTTGAGGACCCTAAAGAAATGACGGCGTATTTTGATGAGTTCCCGCATAGTCAAGGCAATATTTATGTGAGAAAATGCAATGTAGTATGGGTCGACGAGGGTAGCCCTGATTGGAAGCCTCATAGGTTCGAGGCATGGTTCAAGAGAGCTGGGGACGAGCAGATCGGGCTACTGAAGCCTCACGAGATACCCCAGGGAGTTATCCCTGCTTGGTGCCAGACTGCTAGGGAGTAGGAGTTGTCAGAGGGGTCTGTAGTGGGTTTTAGGAATGGGCAGGAGAAGACCCCGACGCTAGACTTCACCGTCGAGGAGGACGAGGTCATAGTCTTGGAGGCGACCGAGGAGAACCTGGCGGGGCTGTCGCGCGAAGAGACCATAGAGGATTCCATCGAGGTTCTGTCCAAGACATTCTTCAAGTATGAGCAGACCGAGGATACGGAGGATTCCGAGGACTCCAGCAGCTCATCCTAGGAGATATAGTTTAATGGCTCGATCTTTTTTAGGCGACCCGATCCTGTCCTTTTGGATGTCATGAGGGACTCTTTTGTGTATTACCTCGTCGCCTAGTTTATTAGCGAATTGTAATAGTCGGAGTTGTATGAACTGTTAGTTATGATGTATGACAATTATTATGCTATCCAGGTCCCACTAAACTAATATTTTGTACAGGGATTATTTAAGTATTGCTTCTGCATGCTTATATTTATATGTTATCTCTCGACTTGTGAGTCTGGATCTTGGAACCGCGAGAGATTGTAGGGTTTCTTTGCAGGGATGTTCGCGAGCTCAATGGGTTCGGGGCGTGACATCCCCGTCCGAAGTGGTATCGAGCAAAGTCAGCTCGAACCAAAGTTGGCGAAGGACTGGAGTAATAAGGAGGTTAAGTTGGGACAAGGACGAATAGCAAGACCTTAGGAGACTGGTTAAGATAAAGCATGGGGTGTATAGCTTGTGACCTAGTACTTAAGGTTGACAATGGACTATAGTAGGGTTGTGAAAATGCTTAAGGATAAAGTTCTCTGCTAAGGATTGAAGGTCATTTCTGGACCTTGGTTTGTTTGAAGAATGAAAGCGATTGGTTTTAGCGAATCATTGAAGTGAATGGAACTGAGAAATGGTCATGGGCTGTTGGTTGAAATGTTTCTGGAGTTGATGTACGGAGTACTGTTGTAGCATAACTATTTTTGTTAAGGGTTAGTTAGTAGCTCTGGATTTGGATGATTGAGTAAGTTACTAACTTTTTACTGAACTTGTGATGGATCAGGTTCAGTAGAAAGAGACAAGGATGAGTAACCCACCTAGAAGGACTGGAAGACCAAGAGACGGAGCCTTTAGTTCAAGGCCACCTCTCGCTGAAGATCCAAGGATGGATGGTGTGCTAAGAGCACTGGAAAGAATCGGCCACATGATCGACAGACAAGCCCAGGATCGGGACGCTGCCATCGCCCAAGCGGTAGGAGCTGCCATAGCCGCCGTCAACGCCAACAATGGCCACAATGGTGGTAATGGAAGTCAGAATGAACCTGGTCCGGGCACTGAGACTGTGAATGCCCAAGAAGAGATTGTCATGGCCAGACAGATGGGCCAGATAGTAGAGCAGTTTATGAAGCTGAAACCGACACGGTTTGACGGGATTGGAGATCCTAACCTAGCGCCCAGATGAATCGAGAAACTAGAGAAAGCCTTCGGAGTACTGAGATGTACAGATGAAGAGAAGGTATTGTTAGCTGTATACCAGCTGGAAGGTACAGCAAATAACTGGTGGGCTGTCACCAAGGATGGCGTCTTCCCTGATGGAACGGCCTTGAACTGGGGAGTTTTTAAGACGACCTTCAATGATAAATATTTCTCGGAGACGGCCAAGGAAAGGAAGCAGGTGGAGTTCCTGCAGTTACGCCAGAACCAAATGACAATAGATCAGTACGAAGCCGAATTCGCGAGGCTTTCTAGGTATGCTCCTCGATCTGTGCAGGACCCTCTGGAGAAAGCAAGAAGGTTTAGAGATGGTCTGAGGCCCGAGCTTCGTAGCCAGATGATTGCGCTGAATTTGAGGAATTACAAGGAGATCTACGAGCGGGGCCAGATGATAGAGCGGGACTTGAAAGAAAGAAACGCCGCAACTGGATCGCGGTTTACGTCTTTCAGAGATACTCACCAGATAGGCAAGAGGCCGATGGCGAAAAATAGATGCTTTATGCCTCCAGTACGAAAAAACATCCGAAGCCGCCAAATCCTGCCAATTGGACCTGCAGACTTTGTGACAAGAGGCATGGAAATGGACCATTCCTTGTGAGGACGGGAGCATGTTTCAAATGTGGTCAGCTGGGCCACCAGATGAGGGTGTGTCCAAATCAAGCTCTGACAAGTCGACCGCAAAGACAGAGGCCACAAGCGGGACCGTCGACTGCAATGCCTCAGATTGAGCAGAGCAGAGCAGACCACCGGCACAGGGTAAAGTGTATGCAGTAGCCCGCGGAGAGGCGAAGGAAGCACCAGGAGTAGTCACAGGTACGGTCTACTTGTGCAAATAAGTTGCATATGCGTTATTTGATCCTGGTGTCACGCATTCGTTTGTGTCTGCACAATTTACTGAATTAGTGGGTATGAACTTGGAACCGTTGAGTATAACTCTGCATGTTGCCACTCCCTTAAAGGATAACATAATAGTTTCATTGGGCTGTGCTGGTTGTGAGATTGTGATTAGAGGGAGTAAAGAGAGCATTGACTTAGCTGTATTACCAATGTATGACTTTGACGTAATAATAGGAATAGATTGATTGGGTAAGCAGGGGACAGCAATAAACTGTGGTAGTAGAACAATCCGATTTTATCCGAGAAGCTGCCCTAACTTTGAGTTGGTGGGAAGTCAAGGAGGAATCTCTATTCCCTTAATATCATCTCTGGAAATAACTAAGTTGATGTCTGAAGGATGTCAGGCATACTTAGCGGGAAATAGAGTTTGTAATCGAATTAGCTCCTGGAGCGGAGCCGATTTCGAAAGCACTTTACAGGATGTCCCTATCAGAGTTAAAGGAGTTAAAGGTGCAGATGCAAGAGCTGTTGGATAAGGGATTTATCCGACCAAGTGCTTCGCCGTGGGGAGCACCGGTGCTGTTTGTATGGAAGAAGGATGGGTATTTGCGATTATGCATTGACTATCGGCAGCTGAACCAATTGACAGTGAAGAACAAGTATCCGCTGCTGAGGATTGATTATCTTTATGATCAGTTGCAAGGAGCAGCAGTGTTTTCAAAGATTTACTTGAGGACTAGGTATCACCAGCTGAGAATGAAGAAGGAAGACATATCTAAGACCGCTTTCAGAACAAGGTATGGTCATTATGAGTTTACAGTGATGCCGTTAGGATTGACTAACGCTCCAGCTGCATTCATGAACCTGATGCATAGAGTATTTAAGGAATTTCTGGACAGATTCGTCACAGTCTTTATTGACGATATCTTGATTTACTCGAGGAGCGAGCGGAACATGAAGAGCACTTGAGAATTGTACTACAGACGCTGAGGAAGCATGCGCTCTATACGAAGTTGGGTAAGTGTGAGTTTTGGCTGAACAGGGTAACTTTGTTGGGTCATGTGGTGTTTGGAGAAGGGATTACAGTGGATCCTGCAAAGATTGAAGCAGCAACCAATTGGCCGAGGCATACTACAGTCACGAAGGTCAGAAGTTTCTTAGGATTGGCAGGATACTACAGACGTTTTGTGGAGAAATTCTCATCCATAGCCATCCCATTGACGCGGTTAACGAAGAAGGAAACAAGGCTTGAATGGACGGACAAATGCGAGAAGAGTTTCCAAGAACTTAAGCATAGATTGACGACCGCACCAGTGCTGACCATTCCTTCAGGACCGGGAGGTTATGAAATATTCAGCGATGCTTCGCTGAAAGGATTAGGCCTTTTGTTGATGCAGCACGGGAGAGTAGTAGCCTACGCGTCCAGACAGTTGAGGCCACATGAGATGAATTACTCGACACATGACTTGGAGCTAGCGGCAATTATGTTTGCTCTGAAAATTTGGAGACACTACCTTTGTGGCGAGAAGTTTTAGATATATACCGACCACCAGAGCTTAAAGTATTTGTTTTCCCAGAAAGAACTAAACATGAGGCAGCGTGGTGGTTGGAGCTGCTCAAGGAATATGATTGTGAGATATTATATCACCTTGGGAAAGCAAACAGAGTAGCAGATGTACTGAGTCGGAAGTCAAGCATAGCATGCCTACTGGTCAAAGGTTGGTCGTTGATTGAAGATTTGAGAGACTCCGAATTCAGATTAGAAGTCGATCAATTGTCTAGCTTGATAGCTACGCTGAGGGTGGAACCTGAGGTCCAGGAAAGAATAAAGGCCTTACAGTCTACGGACCCAGAGATTCAGAAGGTCCTTGAGATGGACGTGACGAAGAGGAAACCCGAATTTCAGGTGCTTGAGGACGGAATTCTGAAGTTTAGAGGACGACTGTGCGTGCCAAACGATGAAGGATTTAGAGAAAGGATCTTGTCAGAGGCTCATAGGAGCAACTATAGTGTCCACCCTGGAAGTACAAAGATGTACTAGAATTTGCGACAGCATTATTGGTGGAACGGAATGAAGGTAGACGTAGCAAAATACGTGGCTAAATGTTTGACGTGCCAGCAAGCGAAAGTGCAGCACTGTTAGCCCGGAGGACTATTGCAGCCACTAGAGATTCCAGAATGGAAGTGGGAGCACATAACCATGGATTTTGTTATGGGACTCCCAAGGAGCCAGAGAGGTCACAACTCTATTTGGGTAGTCGTGGACAGATTGGCCAAGTCCGCCCACTTCATTCCTATGCGAAAGCATTTCGCTATGGACAAGTATGTAGAGCTGTATATAAGGCAGATAGTAAGATTACACGGAGTGCCAGTGACGTTCACCTCGGATAGGGATCCCAAATTCAAGGCAAATTTTTGGAAAAGCCTGCAAAAAGCTATAGGAACCCGACTGCAGTATATTACAGCGTACCACCCACAGACAGAAGGGCAGTCAGAAAGGACGATCCAGACGCTCGAGGACATGTTGAGAGCATGCGTCATTGATTTCAAAGGTGGATGAGAAGAGCAGTTACACCTGGTGGAGTTCACCTATAATAATAGCTACCAGCAGAGTATCTAGATGGCACCATTCGAGGTGCTTTATGGACGAGCCTCAGAACCTCGATTTGCTAGGATGAAGTTGGAGAAAGAAGTATCATAGGCCCAAAATTAGTAGAGCAATGGGTGGAAGCAGTGAAGATAATTCGGGATAGACTAAGGACGGCACAAAGTTTTAAGAAGAGCTATGCAGATAAGCGTCGCAAGACCTTGGAGTTTCAAGTGGGCGATCATGTATCATGATTTGGAAGGAAAGGGAAGCTGAGCCCAAGGTATGTAGGCTTATTTGAGATATTGGAGCGGATTGAAACCTTAGCCTACAGGGTTGCCCTGCCGCCTAATCTATCCCAGGTACATAATGTATTCCATGTGTCGATGTTGCGAAAGTATGAACCAGACCCTGCACATGTGCTGGATTACGAGACTATAGAAGTGGACGATAAAGTGTCGTACGTGGAAAAGCCAATAAGGATCGAAGACCGGAAGGAGCAAATCCTTACAAATAAGAAGATTCCACTGGTCGAGGTAATATGGGAGCACCATGGAACTGAAGGGGCAACATGGGAGAACGAAGAGATGATGAGGCGACAGCACCCCCATTTGCTTGAGTAATTAAGTTTGATCTAAATTTCGAGGACGAAATTTTGTAAGGGGGAAAGAGTTGTGACATTCTAATTTCCAATCAATTTTAGACTCATGAATAAGAAGTTTATATATATCAAACGATGTGTTTCAGTCATATTTAGCTCAAATATGATCAATTTGAGTAGGCTGACCAAAAGGGAAAGGCTAACGCGAGACGAGGTACGTGTACCTAAGCGACTCGGATAGGAAATGGCGTTTTGGCCATAAGGATGGTCGATGGGATATTTAGAACCACCAAGAGGCCGATCTAAGAACGATTGAGGATTACCTTGCGAGTGTCATTCGATTGGTGCACGGGTGATGCCGCTTAACCAACGTATGATTTGCAAAAATTTTTCAAATCAAACCCTGGCAATCAAGACCATAGGGACTAGCGATAAACCCTCGTAATTACATGACAACCAAAGTCGCCATGAATTGACGAGCCCTAAACGTGATATGAATCAGGGGGTCGATACGCATAATGTCTGCAAAAGCCACTCGTCGGTTCGAGATAGGCTAGAACCACGTCTGATAGAAGAAACCATCAGAAACGAATCTTGAAAAGTTTGAAATGAAAAATCAAGAATTCTAACGTTATTCGGATTGGCGTCGCCCCATCAAAAGATTCTGGAGAGAGAGTGCGTCGGGGGTAAAATTACCCTTTTGCCCCTCAAGCCTAAAACCTTACCTATACAATTCAAGAAGGGCAAATTGGTTCTTGCCTCACCTCAAGGCTGCCGAAACTCAAGAAGAAAGGATGGCCATCGGATCACCTTGGAATGACTAATGGACATGTGTCAATGGATGGGCAAAAGAAAAGTCATGTCCACCTTTTGGCCACCTACCATTCAAGCTTTCACCATGGACTTGAATATATATATATATATATATATATATATATATATCTCCTCACTTCATTCGACCATTAGCTCCCCAAGAACCACCGAACAACATCCTCTTTTTCCTTCTTGTTTCTGCTCGCAGCCGACCGTCACTAAGCCCTCTGTTCGACGCCATCGCCGACCATCTCCGGCCACCATCTGACCGTCGATCGACCACATCGACGAAGCCCCACGTCTTGCCGACATCCTCGAACAAGAATCAAGTCATTTGAAACACCGAGGAGTTCCGGCCAAGAGATTTCCCGGAAGCCAACAAATTTGAACTCAACCTGAGGTAGGTCCGGTTCCTAGTCCTTTTGAAGGCCGAAATCTTGGAATTTTGGAGTTAAATTTTGTGGAGATCTAGTAGAGACATGTAAGAATCTATGATAAAAATTGGGACTCAATTCGATGAACTTTTAAACATGAACCGGCCTTGTAAATTTTACACAGAATCTGTCGGTAAACTGACCTTGGACGATCCGACGAGTTTCAACGAGAATCTGGCGGCCATTTGGCTTCAAACCTTCGGTGAGCCTCCCAAACCCTTAAATAGACATTTTAAGAGATAGGATAGTATTTAAATATTAGATTTGGAGTAGAAATAGGGCTAGAAGTGCACGACTTGCACTAAACCGAAATGAACCGGTTCGGTTCTGTACAAAATCGGTTCTGGTGGGTGCAAGAACAGATGGTTATGGGATCCAAATTGATGTTTAAGATGTGTTAAGATGTCGGGGATTGTGCTATGGAGGATTGTGATTCATGAATGGTTGATTTGGACTTGGAAAATTGACGAATCGATTGGAATTGCTAGGCTGCGCGGTGAATTGACCCTTGGATCGATTTGGCCGAACCTTAAAGACCCAAGAAGAAATATTTGGTGATATTAAGCATAAGGTAAGGGAATTCTAGACTTAGGATAGGGAGATTGGACTCAATTGTGTGAGTCGAGGTTTAGTTTGATCGATTTGTGAAGAATTTCCAAAGGATAGTTCTTGGTATGCCCTAAGTGACTATAGGAGGATTATGTATGTTTTGGCTTATGCTTGAATCATCCGCCATGTTTGTGTGTCATTTGATATCCTTGCATGCCATGAGTATTCGAATTGTGCGTGAGTTGCACCTGTTGTTTGATTTGTAAAAATTGAATTTAAAATCATGGCACGAGCATGACATGGCGAGGCCCTGAGGCGTATGAGACGCAGGGCGAGAGGTGGATACCCTGATGCAACGAGATCGTGGGGTGGAGTTGATGTTGTATGGCGCCCTCATGCGACAAGATCGCGGGGTTGAGATGGCCACGGTTCTGATGCGAATTATTCGCAGGACGGAGATATGAGATGATGTTATTGGCTTGGAGATTCATTGGAACCTAATGCGTTTACGCAGACCGAGCCTGATGCGACAAGATCGCGAGCTAAAGATTGAGACAGACGGAGATTGGTGGATGTGGTGAGATGGCGGATGAGGTATGCATGATCATCGGAGCGTGACATGAGGTCATCATTGCATGTCTGTCATCTGTATGTCATTGTTTTATTGAGTTATGCCTAATATGCCTGTGTGCTTATGAGTTTGGAATTATTGAGGGGTACGACTACCTGAGCGGACTATCAACCTGACCTCGGGTTAGGGTTCTTTTACTGAAATGTGTATCTCACCCCTTTTGGGGACCCTTATTTTTACAGATCCTAAGCCCTAGAGATGTGACCTATACGTTTTGAGGACCCTAAAGAAATGACGGCGTATTTTGATGAGTTCCCGCATAGTCAAGGCAATATTTATGTGAGAAAATGCACTGTAGTATGGGTCGACGAGGGTAGCCCTGATTGGAAGTCTCATTGGTTCGAGGCATGGTTCAAGAGAGCTGGGGACAAGCAGATCGGGCTACTGAAGCCTCACGAGATACCCCAGGGAGTTATCCCTGCTTGGTGCCAGACTGCTAGGGAGTAGGAGTTGCCAGAGGGGTCTATAGTGGGTTTTAGGAATGGGCAGGAGAAGACCCCGACGCTGGACTTCACCGTCGAGGAGGACGAGGTCATAGTCTTGGAGGCGACCGAAGAGAACCTGGCGGAGATGTCGCGCGAAGAGACCATAGAGGATTCCATCGAGGTTCCGTCTAAGACATTCTGCAAGTATGAGCTGACCGAGGACACGGAGGATTCCGAGGACTCCAGCAGCTCATCCTAGGAGATATAGTTTAATGGCTTGATCTTTTTTAGGCGACCCAATCTTGTCCTTTTGGATGTCATGAGGGACTCTTTTGTGTATTACCTCGTCGCCTAGTTTATTAGCTAATTGTAGTAGTCGGAGTTGTATGAACTGTTAGTTATGATGTATGACAATTATTATGCTATCCAGGTCCCACTAAACTAATATTTTGTACAGGGATTATTTAAGTATTGCTTCCGCATGCTTATAGTTATATATTATCTGTCGACTTGTGAGTCTGGATCTTGGAACCGCGAGAGATTATAGGGTTTCTTTGCAGGGATGTTCGCAAGCTCGACGGGTTCGGGGTGTGACATCCCCGTCCGAAGTGATATCAAAGCAAGGTCAGCTCGAACCAAAGTTGGCTGAGGACTGAAGTAATAAGGAGGTTAAGTTGGGACAAGGACGGATAGCAAGTCCTTAGGAGACTGGTTAAGATAAGGCATGGGGTGTATAGCTTGTGACCTAGTACTTAACGTTGACAATGGACTTTGGTAGGGTTGTGGAAATGCTTAAAGATCAAGTTCTCAGCTAAGGATTGAAGGCCATTTCTAGACCTTGGTTTGTTTGAGGAATGAAAGTGATTGGTTTCAACGAATCACTAAAGTGAATGGAACTGAGAAATGGTCATGGGCTGCTGGTTGAAATGTTTCTGGAGTTGATGTACGGAGTACTGTTGTAGCATAACTATTTCTGTTAAGGGTTAGTTAGTAGCTCTGGATTTGGATGATTGAGTAAGTTACTTACTTCTTGCTGAACTTGTGATGGATCAGGTTCAGTAGAAAGAGACAAGGATGAGTAACCCACCTAGAAGGGCTGGAAGACCGAGAGGTGGAGCCTCTAGCTCAAGGCCACCTGTCGCTAAAGATCCAGGGATGGATGGTGTGCTAAGATCACTAGAAAGAATCGGCCATATGATCGACAGGCAAGCCTAGGATAGGGACGCTACCATCGCCTAAGCGGTAGGAGCTGCCATAGCCGCCGTCAACGGCAACAATGGCCGAAATGGTGGTAATAGAAGTCAAAATGAACCTGGTCAGGGCACCGAGACTGTGAATGCCCAAGAAGAGATTGTCATGGCCAGACAGATAGGCCGACTAGTAGAGCAGTTTATGAAGCTGAAACCGACACAGTTTGACGGGATTGAAGATCCTGAGCTAGCGCCCACATGAATCGAGAACTAAAGAAAGCCTTCGGAGTACTGAGGTGTACAGATGAAGAGAAGGTATTGTTAGTTGTGTACCTGCTGGAAGGTACAGCGAATGATTGGTGGGCTGCCACGAAGGATGACGACTTCCCTGAAGGAACGGCCATGAACTGGGGAGTTTTTAAGACAACCTTCAATGATAAATATTTCTCAAAGATAGCCAGGGAAAAGAAGCAGGTGGAGTTCCTGTAGTTACCCTAGAACCAGACGACAATAGATCAGTACGAAGTCGAATTCGCGAGGCTTTCGAGGTATGCGCCTCGATCTGTGGAGGACCCTCTAGAGAATGCAAGAAGGTTTGGCGATGGTCTGAGGCCCGGGCTTCGTAGCCAGATGATTGCGCTAAATTTGAGGACTTACAAGGAGATCTATGAGCGGGGCCAAATGATAGAGCGGGACTTGAAAAAAAAGAAATGTTGCAACTGGATCGCGGTTTATGTCTTTCAGAGATACTCGCCAGATGGGCAAGAGGCCGATGGCGAACAACAGACGGTTTTTGCCTCTAGTACGAAAGAACATCACGAAGCTGCCAAATCCTGCGAACTGGAGCTGTAGACGTTATGGCAGGAAGCATGGAAATGGGCCACGCCTAGTGAGGACAGGAGCATGTTTGAAAAGTAGTCAACTGGGCCACCAGATAAGGGTGTGTCTGAATCAAGCTCCGACAAGTCGACAGCAAAGACAGAGGCCACAAGCGGGACCGTCGACAGCAACGCCTCAGATTGAGCAGAGCAACCCACCGGCACAGGGTAGAGTGTATGCAGTAGCCTGCGGAGAGGCGGAGGAAGCACCAGGAGTGGTCACAGGTACGGTCTACTTGTGCAAACAAGCTGCATATGCATTGTTTGACCCTGGTGCCACGCATTCGTTTGTGTCTGCACAATTTACTGAATTAGTGGGTATGAACTTGGAACCGTTGAGTATAACTCTGCATATTGCCACTCCCTTAAAGGATAACATAATAGTTTCATTGGGCTGTGCTAGTTGTGAGATTGTGATTGGAGGAAGTAAAGAGAGCATTGACTTGGTTGTATTACCTATGTATGACTTTGACGTAATAATAGGAATGGATTGGTTGGGTAAGCAGGGGGCAGTAGTAGACTGTGGTAGTAGAACAATCCGGTTTCATCCGAGAGGCCGCCCTAGCTTTGAGTTGGTGGAAAGTCGAGGAGGAATCTCGATTCCCTTAATGTCATCTCTGGAAGCAACTAAGTTGATGTCTGAGGGATGTCAGGCATACTTAGTGGCAGTAATGGATACGACTACCGAAGAGCCAAAGTTAGAGAACATCCCGGTAGTGCGTGAATTCCCTGATGTGTGTCCCCAAGAGTTGCCAGGACTACCACCGAAGCGGAAAATAGAGTTTGTAATCGAATTAGCTCCTAGAACAGAGCTGATTTCGAAAGCACCTTACAGGATGTCCCTGTCAGAGTTAAAGAAGTTAAAGGTGCAAATGCAAGAGCTGTTGGATAAGGGATTTATCTGACCAAGTGCTTCACCGTGGGGAGCACCGGTGCTATTTGTAAGGAAGAAGGATGGGTCTTTGCAATTATGCATTGACTATCGGCAGCTGAACCAACTGACAGGGAAGAACAAGTATCCGTTGCCGAGGATTGATGACCTTTTTGATCAGTTGCAAGGAGCAGCAGTGTTTTCAAAGATTAACTTGAGGACTGGGTATCACCAGCTGAGGATCAAGAAGGAAGACATACCTAAGACCGCTTTCAGAACGAGGTATGGTCATTATGAGTTTACGGTGATGCCGTTTGGATTGACTAACGCTCCAGCTGCATTCATGGACATGATGCATAGAGTATATAAGGAATTTCTGGACAAATTCGTCATAGTCTTTATTGACGATATCTTGATTTACTCGAGGAGCAATGCAGAACATGAAAAGCACTAGAGAATTGTACTACAGACGCTGAGGGAGCATATGGTCTTTACGAAGTTGAGTAAGTGTGAGTTTTGGCTGAACAGGGTAGCTTTGTTGGGTCATGTGGTGTTTGGAGAAGGGATTGTAGTAGATACTGCAAAGATTGAAGCAGTAACCAATTGGCCGAGGCCTACTACAGTCACAAAGGTCAGAAGTTTCTTGGGATTGGTAGGATACTACAAACGTTTTGTGGAAAAATTCTCATCCATAGCCATCCCATTGACGCGATTGACGAAGAAGGAAACAAGATTTGAATAGACGGACAAATGCGAGACGAGTTTCCAAGAACTTAAGCATAGATTGACGACCGCACTAGTGCTGACCATTTCGTCGAGACCAGGAGGTTATGAAATATACAGCAATGCTTCGCTGAAAGGATTAGGTTGTGTGTTGATGCAGCACGGGACAGTAGTAGCCTACGCGTCTAGACAGTTGAGGCCACATGAGATGAATTACACGACGCATGATCTAGAGTTAGCGGCAATTGTGTTTACTCTGAAAATTTGGAGACACTACCTTTGTGGCGAGAAGTTTCAGATATATACCGACCACCAGAGCTTATAGTATTTGTTTTCCTAGAAAGAACTAAAATTAGGACTCAATTTGATGAAGTTTTGACCATGAACCGGCCTTGTAAATTTTACACGGAATCTGCTGGTAAACTGACCTTGGACGATCCGGCGAGTTTCAATGGGAATCCGGCGGCCATTTGGCTTCAAACCTTCGATGAGCCTCCCAAACCCTTAGGTAGACATGTTAAGAGGTAAGATAGTATTTAAATATTGGATTTGGAGTAGAAATAGGGCTAGAAGTGCACGGTTTACACTAAACCGAAATGAACAGGTTCGGTTCTGTGCAAAATCGATTCTTGTGTGTGCAAGAACAGATGGTTATGGGACCCAAATTGAGTTTAAGATGTGTTAAGATGTTGGGGATTGTGCTATTGGAGGATTGTGATTCATGAATGGTTGATTTGGACTTGGAAAATTGACGAATCAGTTGGAATTGCTAGGTTGCACGATGAATTGACCCTTGGATCGATTTGGCCGAACCTTGAGGACCCAAGAAGAAATATTTGGTGATATTAAGCGCAACGTAAAGGAATTATAAATTTAGGATAGGGAGATTGGACTCAATTGGGTAAGTCGAGGTTTAGTTTGATCGATTTGTGAAGAATTTCCAAAGGGATAGTTCTTGGTATGCCCTAAGTGACTATAGGAGGATTATGTATGTTATTGCTTATGCTTGAAATCATTCGCCATGTATGTGTGTCATTTGATTGCCTTGCATGCCATGAGTATTCGAATTGTGCGTGAGTTGCACCTGTTGTTTGATTTGTAAAAATTGAATTTAAAATCATGGCATGAGCATGACATGGCAAGGCCTTGAGGCGTATGAGACGCGGGGCGAGAGGTGGATACCCTGATGCAACAAGATCGCGGGGTGGAGTTGATGTTGTGTGGCGCCCTGATGCGACAAGATCGTGGGGTTGAGATGGCCACGGTCCTGATGCGAATTATTCGCGGGACAGAGATATGAGATGATGTCATAGGCCTGGAGATTCATCGGAACCTAATCCGTTTACGCAGACCAAGCCTGATGCGACGAGATCGCGGGCTAGAGATTGAGGCAAGCGGAGATTGGTGAGATGGCGGATGAGGTATGCATGATCATCTGAGTGTGACATGAGGTCATCATTGCATGCATGTCATGTGTATGTTATTGTTTTATTGATTTGTGCCTAAAATGCCTGTGTGCTTATGAGTTTGGAATTATTGAGGGGTACGACTACCTGAGCGGACTATCGACCTGACTTAGGGTTAGGGTTCCTTTATTGAGATGTGTGTCTCACCCTTTTTGGAGATCCTTATTTTTACAGATCCTAAGCCCTAGAGACGTAGCCTATACATTTTGGGGATCCTAAAGAAATGGCGGCGTATTTTGATAAGTTCCCGGATAGTCAAGGGAACATTTATGTGAGAAAGTGCACTGTAGTATGAGTCGACGAGGGTAGCCCTGATTGGAAGCTTCATAGGTTCGAGGCATGGTTTAAAAGAGCTGGGGACGAGCGGGACGAGCAGATCGGGCCACTAAAGCCTTACGAGATACCCCAGGGAGTTATCCCTGCTTGGTGTTAGACTGCTGGGGAGCAGGAGTTGCTAGAGGGGTCTGTAGTCGGCTCTAGGAACGGGCCGGAGAAGACCCAGACGCTGGACTTCACCGTCGAGGAAGACGAGGTCATAGTCTTAGAGGCGACCGAAGAGGACCTGGCGAGGCCATCGCGCGAGGAGACTGTGGAGGATTCCATCGAGGTTCAGTCCGAGACATTCTCCGAATATGAGCCGACCGAGGACACGGAGGATTCCGAGGACTCCAGCAGCTCATCCTAGGAGATATAGTTTATTGGCTCGATCTTTTAGAGGTGACCCGATCCTGTTCTTTTGGATGTCATGAGGCACTCTTTTGCGTACTACATCGTCGCCCAGTTTATTAGCGGATTATAGTAGTCGGAGTTGTATGAACTGTTAGTTATGATGTATGACAATTATTACACTATCCAGGTCCCACTTAACTAATATTCTGTACGAGGATTATTTAAGTATTGCTTCCGCCTGCTTATGTTTATATATTTTCTCTCGACTTGTGAGTCTGGATCTTGGGACTGCGAGAGATTGTAGGGTTTATTTGCAGGGATGTTCGCGAGCTCGACGGGCTCGGGGCGTGACACACGTCAAACACTTAGCCACATACTTTGCTACGTCCACCTTCATTCCGTTCCACCGATAATGCTGTCGCAAGTTCTGATACATTTTCATACTTCTAGGGCGGATGCTATAATTGCTCCTATGTGCCTCTGACAAAATCCTTTCCCTTAGTCCTTCCTCCTTTGGCACGCACAATCGTCCTCGAAACTTCAAAATTCCATCCTCTGACACCTGAAATTCTGGTTTTCTCTTCGTCACGTCCATCTCCAAAATTTTCTGAATTTCCAGGTCCGTAGACTGTAGGGTCTTTATTCCCTCCTAGACCTCAGATTCCACCCTCAATGTGGCCATTAAGCAAGACAACTGGCAGACTTCTAGTCTGAACTCAGAGTCTCGTAAATCTTCAATCATCGACCAACTTTTCACTAGCAAACATGCAATGCTCGACTTCCGGCTAAGTACATCTGCAACTCTATTTGCTTTTCGAGGGTGATATAGTATATCACAATCATAGTCCAGGAGCAGCTCCATCCACCTAGGCTGCCTTATATTCAGCTCTTTCTGGGAAAATAGGTACTTTATGTCACACCCCGAACCCACCGAGCATGCGAGCATCCCTCCAAGCCTTGCCTTAATGAACGCTCCAGGATCCAACAGCCAATAATCTGAACACTGACAGAAATACAAGTGTGGAAGCGATGCCATCTCCATTCATATAGATACAATCACATATGATGACTTAGGACAAATACATCAAATTACCTTAAACAATTACTAAAAGATCAATTCCTAATTCAATATCTGAAGTACAATCTCAATATCCACAATTGGCAATTCCATTCTAAATACAACTGGTCAACTATCTCATCAAATGCCACTCCTTGGTAAGCTCGTGCTACCTTCGCCTAGAACCTGAAAAATGAAGCCCCCATTGGGGTAAGATATAAATCTCAGTAAGGTGAGTCCTAACCCTAAGTTAGACCGACCGTCCACTCAGGCAGTCAACTATCCTTCAATTATTCCAAACTCATAATCATACAGGCGCATCAAGTACAATTCAATAAAACAACAACGTGTATATGGCAAGCACGCAATGATAAACTCACGTCACCCTCAATTAATCATGCACACTCGACCTACCACTTCACCACATCCACCAATCTCCGCCTATCTCAATCTCTTAGCTCGCGATTAATTCACATAAGGCTCGGTCCGCGTAAACGCATCAAACCGTCATCGGCAACCAGCGTAACGCATTAGGTTTCGATGAATCTCCAAGCAAATTCATCATCCCACGAATTCCACCTCGCGATCTCATCACATCAGGGAATTCTCACAGTTTCGTCCCGCGAATAGTTCCTATCAGGACCGTGGCTATCTCAACCCCGCGATCTCGTCGCATCAGGGCGCCACGCAACATCAACTTCACCCCGCGAACTTGTCGCATCAAGGTATTCTCACACCTCCGTCCCGCAAATAGTTCACATCAGGACCGTGGCTATCTCAATCCCGCGATCTCGTCGCATCAAGGCGCTACACATCATCAACTCCACCCCGCGATCTCGTCGCATCAGGGTATACATCTGCTGCCCTGTGTCTCATATGCCTCAGGGCCCCTCCGTCCCTCGAATAATTCGCATCAAGACCGTGACTATCTCAACCTCGCGATCCCATCGCATCAGGGCGCCACACAACACCAACATCACCCCGCGATCTGGTCGCATTAGGGCGTTCTCACACTTCCGTCCCCCGAATAGTTCGCATCAGGACCGTGGCCAACTCAACCCCGCGATTTCATCGCATCAGGGCGCCACTCAATGTCTACTCTACCTCTCGATCTCGTCGCATCAGGGTGTCATTTCCCGGCCCGTGTCTCACACGCCTCAGGGCCTCGCCATATCGTACCCATGCCACAATCCTAACTTATACCTTGATTTTCAATTCAATTATACACCCAACGGCAAGTGCAAATTCGAATGCATTTCATATATCCCGTGGCATGCAATGTAAGCCAAATAATATATAGACATGTCAACCAATTCAGGTACGAACAAATTCACACCTGTTCATCCTAGAACATCTTAGTACATTTTTAAAAGATATCCTTTTTGAAAATCTCTCACAAATCAAACCAATCAAGCCTCGACTCA
Source organism: Rhodomyrtus tomentosa (assembly GCA_028455895.1). Taxonomy (NCBI): domain Eukaryota; kingdom Viridiplantae; phylum Streptophyta; class Magnoliopsida; order Myrtales; family Myrtaceae; genus Rhodomyrtus; species Rhodomyrtus tomentosa. The sequence continues at coordinate 35,320,394 of JAPCWY010000003.1, read as the reverse complement.
CCCAATCGAGTCCAATCATCCTAGCATAAGGTTAGAAATTTCCTTACCTTGGGTTTGATTACACCAATTATTCCTCTTGAGCCCTCAAAGTTTCGGCCCTCAATGTCCAAGACCGAACTTGTTGCGCAACCTAATAAAATCCAATCAATTCATTAATTCCCAAGTTCAATTCAACCATCCATGCATCCTAATCCTCCATAGCACAATCCCCAACATCTTAACATATTCTAAAAATTAGAGAGACTCGAATCATCCATCATTAGCCCCCTCACAGATTCGATTTGCACAAAATCGAATCAGGCTATGTTCAGTTATGTGTAAACCGAATGTGCCATGCCTAATTCTCCTCCAAATTCATCAATTAACCCTCATCCTATCTCTTAACATGTCTATCTAACGGTTTAGGGGTCTCACCGAACATTTTAAGTCGATTGGTCGTCGGAAACCTGTCAAACGTCGTCGGTTCCTCCCAAGTTAGAATCCGACAGATTCTGTCTAATATTTGCAAGACCAGTTCATGGTCAAAAATTTATCAAATTGAGCGTCAATTTTTACCACAGATTCATCTACATGTCTACTGAGTCTCGACGAAATTTGAGCCCAAAACTCTAAGAATTCGGCCATCAAAAGGGCTAAGAACCGGACCTACCTCAGGTTTGCTCCGATTCCGTCGGCTCTGGAGAGAATCTCTGCTCGGGACTCCTCGGTGCTCCAATCGACCTGATTCTTGTTCGAGGACGTCGGCAAGATGTAAAGTTTCATCGATGTAGTTGGCTAGTGGCCGAATGGTGGCCAGAAGTGGTCGCCGGCAGCACCGAACAGGAGGTCCAGAAACTGTCTCCGGCAAGCAGAAGGTGGAGGAAGAAGATGATGATGCTCGGTGGTTGGGGGGCTTGGTCTGGCTGAATGGAAGAGTGAGGAGAGAGAGAGGAGAGAGAATTGTGTTATATCCAAATTTTGGTCAATGGTTTGAATGTTAGGTGTGCATAAAGGTTGATATGACTACACTTCACCATCTAGTGACACATGGCCTTGTCTTTTCCCATGGACATCCAATGGCTCTCCTTTAATCTTCATTTTCGGTAGCCATGGGAGGGTGTAATGTCCATTATGCCCTTCTTTAGTTGCAAGGGCAAAGTTCTAAGCTTGAGGGGCAAAACGGTTATTTTACCCCCGACATCCGAAACGTCATTTTTCTCGTTTCAGAATCCTTCGATAAAGCGACGGCCAATCCAATTAAAATTGGAATTCTTGATTTTCCATTTTCAATCTTTCAAGACTCGTTTCTGATAGTTTTCTCTATCAAACGTGGTTCCAGCCTATCCCGAATCGACGGACGGTTTTTGCAGACATTACGCGTATCGACCCCGTGATTCATATCACGTTTAGGGCTCGTCAATTCGTAGCAGCTTTGGTTGTCATGTAATTGTGAGGGTCTATCGCTATTTCCATCGACAATCCTTATGGCCAAAGCGTCGTTTCCTATCCGAGTTCCCTAGGTCCACGTACCTCGTCTCGCGTTAGCCTTTCCCTTTTGGTCAGTCTACTCGAATTAATCAGATTCGAGCGGAATACAACTGAAATACATCTCTAGATATACACTTCTCATCAATGAGTCTGAAATTAACTGGAAATCAGAATGTCACAACTCTTCCCCCTTAAAGAAATTTCGTCCTCGAAATTTGCAACTTTCCAACTCATCCAATCCTTTGGGGTATCGACGCCTCGTCGCACCCTCACTCTTTCGGATAATCCTTTCTAATCCAAAGTTATCTTTCCTTTGGAACTTGTCTCCTTCAGTCATCAGTCCAATGGGCTTCTCTCCATTCTCTTTTGGTATTCATATCATTTGCCAGCAGCTCTTCCTCGAGCGTTCACCTTATCTCTTTCATTTGTCCATAACCATTTTATCAAGCCCTCGCTAGAATGCACTCTTAATGTCCATACCCTTTGGAGTATTACTCTTTTCAAGCTTCCTTTCTCACTAACAGAGATTCAAGGGCTTTATCAATTTTCCCTCCATTAATCAAATCGAGTTATGGCCCCCTTACTCCATAAACATTCACAGGTTTACTTCCGTAGCAATCCATTCTCGACTCCATCCGAAATTTTCCTTGGATCAAAGTGGTCTTTCAACCTTCATGGTCACGTTCTTCTCTTTTATTGACATGTCCAGTGCTCGGCCATACAATAGAATAATTTCCCCCTCTGATCCTCATCACCGATAGTATTTATATACATCTTGGCACATCTTTGTGCCATCCCTAGGAAACACCATAATTCTCCCTTTGAATTTCAATGAGGTCATCTCCTTAAGTTTCTCTTCAATGTTGGACTCGTACTTCCGTCCATGACCTCAAGGGTTCCATCCATCTCTATAATCCCTCCAGCATCGGTGTTTAATCATGGTACACCTCAATCTCCTTTCGGCCCTCAAGCTAGATGTTTCCAATAGCCATCACGCTAGTCCATTAGCGAACTTCCAATTTAGAATTTGAGCCTCTTATTTCTTAAGGGAAGATCTGTCCCTCCATCACCAATTATACCATGCTCAACTCTCTATTGTAAGCATTCGTTAAACAATTCACCTTTCCTTAGCAGTACGAATGTTGCTATAACAACACTTGGGTGATCTCTTCGTTCCACACACCTCGCCTTTAATTTCCTTTAGGCAATTTGTGCTCTCAATTTCTTATAGTTTACATAATTCTCGAGGTCTTTTCTTCATCTAGGCAGCGCTCTCATACCCACCAGCACTTTTATACATCTGCGTTGCCTCTTGTTCAATTCCCCTCGGGAAACTGCTACTTTATACTCTAGTGGTAGGTATAGCCTTGAAACATTCTTTCACTTAAACAACTTTCCCCAGCTTCATCGCGAGGACACTCATAACCCATTCCAATCACGCCCTAAGCATTCCAACTCTTATGGCCTTATCATCACGATGCACAAGCAACATCCATTTCAAATCGCCTTGTTACATTTTCAATTTTCATTGTGCGTCGTGCCACTACAACCTTCATAAGCTTTCCAGTTTTCGACAGGATATGCCATTAACCGCATAGCCATCAGCTTAACTCGAGTCCTCAAAAACTCTTTTCACGTTCGTTCTCCCATTCGTGTCACATCTCGTCCTTAATCCATTTTACCATTGGAACAGCTCTTGTGGGGAATCTTTCAACAGTCCGTCGATTGCAATTCATCAATCCCAAGAAGCTTGCACTTTCCGCAACTCACATCGACTATAGTCGATTCGTTACTTATTCCAATCCTCAAAGGATCTATCACTTATTCCGATGCATGAATCTTACTTCATCAGGTCCACAACTTGCGTTCTTCATATTTAGCATGTAATAGACATTTCCTTTGAGCCCATATGACACTCTCAAAAACTGTTCATGTTTCTCATGGCTCCTTACGTGAGTTCAACCATCGTCTCTCGAGATGGTAACGAACAACTCAATCATTCCTTGGGCACTTAGTTCGACTATTATCCACTTCTTTCTATCAAGTGTCGAACCTTTCAACTATTCCTCGCGCTTCTCACTTGAGAGCTCAGACCTTGGCTCTCTGTCGTCACAGGTCTCCTCTAGGACCGCATGACCTTTTACTTATTCTTGTCACTCTTCTCTCGAGAAGCATTAGTGCTTTAGCCTCTGAGTTCCATACTCACTAAGGCAACCTTATCCCAATTCCGTTCATTCCACTGAACGTCAGCATCATCCTAGAATTCAACATTGTCCAAAAGACTGTCTCTCGGATTTCACTTCCAGGAGTCATTCAAGTTCTGCGTCCTCTTTATCGGTACAGACGCTCAATCATCATATTAAGACAATTTAGAACTTTTCTTCCTTTTTCAATAGGGCCTCTTACCTTAAGGAAGAAACTACACAACTCCATGGCATTTCCTCACTTCAACTTCACCTTGTTCTTCCCATTCCATAGGACGGCAACCTTGGAGTCTACGCCGACGGGAATACCTTTACTCCAGGATTCAAATGTCACTATGCTGTCTCATTCTCTTTCCCATAACTCAGTCACCTCCAGTGACAATACTTGTTCGTCTTTGAGTCTCCACCAGTTCACTTGTCGAATGGTTAGTTTGATTACCTCAAATCACTTTGCAAGTACTCTCTAAGCGCTCTTTTCGCTAACTAGGTCATTCACTAGAATCACCATCAACCAAGATTATCAAGTTCTTTCACTTTTCCTTTCGTCAATGATCAATTCATGGTCCAATCATCCTTCAAGAGCAATGCTCCATTCTTTAGGGAATAGCAACTCATGATTTCATTCCTCATGGTTTCAATTCAATCAACCGATCCCAGGAAATCATTAACTCCAGGCAAATTGATATGCTGACTCTTTCTCGACCTCATCCGTAACAGAAAGGACTTACTACGCACTTTCCACTGTGTGCCTTACACCAGGTAATCAACCATTTCTCGTAGGCACGCTCCATATCCATAATGAACATCCCCCTGCTCGTAATCCATGAGCAGGAGTTCTCTTACTCATAAGTCTTTCGACCATTCTCCTCTTCTGCTGAGTCCTATCACCATTCCTCAAAATCAGGAATAACAATCAGCCATATGGTTCTCAAGTTCCAATCCACTCAAGGATTTCTCATCTTGTTCAAGGGTCTTTGACCACTTTTACTATATGCTTACGCGACCTTGAGAACTCTGTCTCACACCGGTCGATCATCTTATGATCCTTGCAAAAGTATTAGGATCCAAACAACCCTTGCTCTCAAGCAATCCCAGGACGATATTTCCCATCGAACAACTCAACAAAAGTTGGCTAGGCAGATCTCATGCCTCCTAGGAAATCCTTTCTCTGGTCACCTTTCACCAATCCTCAATAGCCTCTTAGGGCTAGTACTGCCAGGATCACTTTTCTTCTTTAGTGAACTCAAAATCTATGAGGTTTTCTCACAAAACCCTCAATCTAGAGGGAGATAATTTCGAATCTCATCCCTCTACCTGACTCAATCAATTTCAGCCTTATACATAATCTTACAAGCTTTTCTAAGCTCTTGTGATCCTATCCACACATCCAATTTCGAAAAGACTTACTCCGAGTCACCTTTTTCGTGACTTCCGTCACTTAACTCCTCAGTACCAGTTGTCTCAGCAACTTGGGTAACAATGGCAGCCCCTTTTGAGCTCACTACCCATAGAAATTTCTCATTTCTATTCAAGGTTCTCGCGACCCACTCAACTCTTGGGTCCCACGTGGTTCACAAACTCGAGTCAATTGCTCTACTGGTTTTCGCGTTTTGATTACTCATCTGTACTTAGTTCTCATGATCCATCTTAATCCTTGGATCTTTTCGTATCTCACATACGCAAGCCAAGTGCTACTCTAGCAACCATACCTTGGTCCTTCAGTCTTGTTAGGTTCTCATGTCACTTGAACCACTATGATTCCCTCCGGGAATCCAAGACTCAAGTCGTCTACTCAAGTTCATCAATCTCAAGCTGCTCATCTCAATATCTTTCACCATCAACCAGCCATCTAACGGTTCTTAAGCAATTCCCAATTAATTACCAATTATTCAAGGATCCCAAATCATCCTTGATCAGCAATCCTTCCTCAAGCCAGCCTCAACGAGGCAACTTTTCAACTGACGGCTACTACTAAGCTAGCCTCAACTGGGTAACTATCAATCAAGCACTCAAGACAGCAACTCATTGAGTCAATAGCTCATACTCTAGGTCTAAAGGCATTCGTCACTCTAGCGTAGTCACAATAGACTATTTCATTCTCAACTTGCCTCAGTTCAACGGGTATAAACCTCTCACGTCGTCTAACCTCCTAGTCATACCTTGGCCAAGCCAATCACATGAGGCTAATCATCAAACTTGCCTAACAGGCCCATCACAACCATCACTTTTCTTTTTCAAAAGGCATCCACGGTCAAGCACGAAGCTTTTAACCATGTCATTCACAGGCATCATTACACAGGTCATGCCACGTTCGATCATTCTTGATGAGAATCAATCCCGTGTCGCACATCCCCTATCCACAATTGGACTCAACCTGATACCTAGGCTTCCCCTTTCAAGTTATGACTTGGGTCATTCCTGCCTCTTGCCATCTTAGAAGCCTATCAGGAGCCGCTCCTTGTCCAGACCTCTCTATCCCGGCGATCACTCCCCACCCTCATCAGACCTGGCCATTGCAGGTTGTCCCAAGTCATATATCTACGGAGAAAGCCCCATTCCACATGTCTCATACCATGTTTCATTACAGTTTATAGGTATCCCATCAACTTGTCCCATACCAAGCAATAGTTTATTAAGTCCAACAGCGATAAGTCATTGCATGCACCCTCATCAACTTGCTTTTCATAACTACAACTCAAGCATAGCATGATTGTCCTTACCACTTGTCCTGTCAAAACCGTCTTCAGATCAATCCCTATCCATTCAAGAGTTCTAATTCCACCAATGATCATCAAATCTCACAGATCAATTGCCTATATTTCATTATATATCTCAAGTCCAGTCAATATTCAAATCAATCCCTATGCATCCGACCACAACTGATCTTCGATTCAGGTACTTCTCGTATTCATCTCAACTCATATCACCCAAGGCTGTCAATAGTCATTGATAACTAAACCATCAAAATACCACGTGATTCAAGCATGAATCCACTAATATCAGTCGTCTCCTTATAATTCGTACTCCTCAAGTTGGGTCATGGGCAAATCAAGGTTGCAATTATACATCTCAACTAACCCTTCATTCATAAACAATTCCCTATTATCCTCAAGTTCAATTACTACCTTAGAATTCATGCTTATGACCCTCAAATCCCAACTTGCTTCCACTTAAGCTTTAATCACCACATAACTCAAGGTCATCCATTAAAGTCAACTCTAGGACCATTAGAATGCCTCACAAGTTCAAGCCTATAATCCTCAAGATCCAGCAATCCATGCTTAGTCCTATAGGACTCAATATCTAACTGTCCCTAAGTCATTGCTCCTTATCACTCCAAGTCTCAATCATATTGGATCGAGCTGACCTTGCTATGATACCACTTCGAATGGAGATGTCACGCCCCGAACCCGCCAAGCGCGCGAGCATCCCGCCAAGCCGTGCCTTAATGAACTCTCCAGGATCCAACGGCCAATAATCTGAGCACTGATAGAAATACACGTGTGGAAGCGATGCCATCTCCATTCATATAGATGCAACCACATACGATGACTTAGGACAAATACATCAAATTACCTTAAACAATTACTAAAAAATCAATTCCTAATTCAATATCTGAAGTACAATCTCAATATCCACAGTTGGCAATTCCATTGTAAATACAACTGGTCAACTGTCTTATCAAATGCCACTCCTCGGCAAGCTCGTGCTACCTTCGCCTGGAACCTGAAAAATGAAGCCCCCACTAGGGTGAGATATAAATCTCAGTAAGGTGAATCCTAACCCTAGGTTAGACCGACCGTCCACTCAGGCAATCAACTATCCTTCAATTATTCCAAACTCATAATCATATAGGTGCATCAAGTACAATTCAATAAAACAACAACGTGTATATGGCAGGCACGCAATGATAAACTCACGTCACCCTCAATTAATTATGCACACTCGGCCTGCCACTTCACCATATCCACCAATCTCCGCTTGTCTTAATCTCTTAGCCCGCGATTAATTCGCATTAGGCTCGGTCGGCGTAAACGCATCAAACCGCCATCGGCAACCCGCGTAACGTATCAAGTTCTGATGAATCTCCAAGCAAATTCATCATCTCACGAATTTCACCTCGCAATCTCGTCGCATTAGGATATTCTCACAGTTTCGTCCTGCGAATAGTTCGCATCAGGATAGTGGCTATCTCAACCCCGCGATCTCGTCGCATTAGAGCGCCACGCAGCATCAACTCCACCCCGCAATCTTGTCGCATTAGGGTATTCTCATACCTCCGTCCCGCGAATAGTTCGCATCAAGACCGTGGCTATCTCAACCCCGCGATCTCGTCGCATCAGGGCACTGCACATCATCAACTCCACCCCGCGATCTCGTCGCATCCTGATATACATCTGCTGCCTTGCGTCTCATATGCCTCAGGGCCCCTTCGTCCCCCGAATAATTCGCATCAGGACCGCGGCTATCTCAATCTCGCGATCCTGTCGCATTAGGGCACCACACAACATCAACACCACCCCGCGATCTCGTCGCATCAGGACGTTCTCACACTTTCGTCCTGTAAATAGTTCGCATCAGGACCGTGGTCAACTCAACCCCACAATTTCATCGCATCAGGACGCCACTCAATGTCAACTCTACCCCTCGATCTCGTCGCATCAGGGTGTCATTTCCCAGCCCAAGTCTCACACGCCTCAGGGCCTCGCCATATCGTACCCATGCCACAATCCTAACTTATGCCTTGATTTTCAATTCAATTACACACCCAACGGCAAGTGCAAATTCAAATGCATTTCGTATATCCCGTGGCATGCAATGTAAGCCAAATAATATATAGACATGGCAACCAATTCAGGTACGAACAAAGTCACACCCGTTCATCCTAGAACGTCTTAATACATTTTTAAAAGCTATCCTTTTTGAAAATCTCTCACAAATCAAACCAATCAAGCCTCAACTCACCCAATCGAGTCCAATCTTCCTAACATAAGGTTAGAAATTCCCTTACCTTGGGTTTGATTGCACCAATTATTCCTCTTGAGCCCCCAAAGTTTTAGCCCTCAGTGTCCAAGACCGGACTTGTTGCGCAACCTAATAAAATCCAATCAATTCATTAATTCCCAAGTCCAATTCAACCATCCATGCATCATAACCCTCTATAGCACAATCCTCAACATCTTAATATGTTCTAATCACTAATTTGAGACTTGAATCATCCATCATCAGCCCCCTCACAGATTCGGTTTGCACAAAACCAAACCGGGCTATGTTCGGTTATGTGTAAGCCGAATGTGTCCATGCCTAATTCTCCTCCAAATTCATCAATTAACCCTCATTCTATCTATTAACACATCTATCTAAGGATTTAGGGGTCTCACCAAAGATTTGAAGCCGATTGGTCCCCGGAAACCCGTCGAACATCTCCGCTTCCTCCCAAGTCAGAATCCGGCAGATTTTGTCCAATATTTGCAAGATCGGTTCATGGTCAAAACTTTATCAAATTGAGCCCCAATTTTTACCACAGATTCATCTACATGTCTACTGAGTCTCGACGAAATTTGAGCCCAAAACTCCAAGAATTCGGCCATCAAAAGGGCTAAGAACCGGACCTACCTCAGGTTTGCTCTGATTCTGTCGGCTCTCGGGAGAATCTCTGCTCGGGACTCCTCGGTGCTCCAATCAACCTGATTCTTATTCGAGTACGTCGGCAAGACATAAAGTTTCGTCGATGTGATTGGCCGATGGCTGAATGATGGTTGAAAGTAGTCGTCCGCAGCACCGAACAGGAGGTCCAGAAACTGTCTCCGGCAAGCAGAAGGTGGAGGAAGAAGATGATGATGCTCGGTGGTTGGGGGGCTTGGTCTGGCCGAATGGGAGGGTGAGGAGAGAGAGAGGAGAGAGAATTGTGTTATATCCAAATTTTGATCAATGGTTTGAATGTTAGGTGTGCATAAAAGTTGATATAACTACACTTCACCATCTAGTGATACATGGCCTTGTCTTTTCCCATAGAGATCCAATGGCTCTCCTTTAATCTTAATTTTTGGCAGCCATGGGAGGGTGTAATGTCCATTATGCCCTTCTTCAATTGCAAGGGCAAAGTTCTAAGCTTGAGGGGCAAAACGGTCATTTTACCCCCGACGTCCGGAACGTCATTTTTCTCATTTCAAAATCCTTCGATAGGGTGACGACCAATCCAATTAACATTGCAATTCTTGATTTTCCATTTTCAATCTTTCAAGACTCATTTCTGATAGTTTTCTCTATCAGACGTGGTTCCAGCCTATCCCGAACCGACGGGCGGCTTTTACAGACATTATGCGTATCGACCCCGTGATTCATATCACGTTTAGGGCTCGTCAATTCGTGGCGGCTTTGGTTGTCATGTAATTGTGAAGGTCTATCGCTAGTTCCCTCGACAATCCTTATGGCCAAAGCGCCGTTTCATATCCGAGTTCCCTAGGTCCACGTACCTCGTCTCGCGTTGGCCTTTCCCTTTTGGTCAGTCTACTCAAATTGATCAGATTCGAGCGAAATACGACTGAAATACATATCTAGATATACACTTCTCATCAATGAGTCTGAAATTGACTGGAAATCAGAATGTCACACTTTAAGCTCTGGTGGTCGGTGTAAATCTGAAACTTTTCTCCACATAGGTAATGTCTCCAAATCTTCAGAGCAAATACAATCGCCGCTAACTCCAGGTCATGACTTGGGTAGTTCATTTCATGTAGCCTCAACTGTCTGGATGCGTAAGCCACTACTCTTCCTTGCTGCATCAATACACAGCCCAATCCTTTCAGTGAGGCATCGCTGTATATCTCGTAATCTCCCGGTCTAGATGGAATTGTCAGCACTGGTGCAGTTGTCAATCTATGTTTGAGTTCCTGGAAACTCTTCTCACACTTGTCTGTCCATTCAAACCTTGTTTCCTTCTTCATTAACCGCGTCAATGGGATGGCTATGGATGAGAATTTCTCCACAAAACGCCTGTAGTATCCCGCCAGTCTCAAGAAACTTCTGACTTCAGTGATCGTAGTACGTCTATGCCAATTTGTTACAGCCTCGATCTTGCAGGATCTACTGCGATTCCTTCACAAGATACCACATGACCAAGAAATACTACTCTGCTCAGTCAGAACTCGCATGTACTCAACTTCGCATATAACGAATGCTCCCTCAAAGTCTGCAGAATAATCCTCAGGTGCTCCTCGTGTTCTGCATCACTCCTCGAGTAAATCAAGATGTCATCAATAAAGACTATGACGAATCTGTCCAGGAATTTCTTAAATACTCGATGCATCAGGTCCATAAAAGCAGCTGAAGCGTTGGTCAAACCAAACGGCATCACTATAAACTCATAATGACCATACCTCGTCCTAAAGGCAATCTTAGGTATGTCTTCCTTCTTGATCCTCAACTGGTGATACCCTGTTCTCAAGTCAATCTTCGAAAATACCGCCGCTCCTTACAACTGATCAAACAGATCGTCAATTCTCGACAGTGGGTACTTGTTCTTTACTGTCACTCGGTTCAGCTGCCGATAGTCGATGCATAAACGCAAAGATCCATCATTCTTCCTTACGAATAGCACCGGTGCTCCCCACGGTGAAGCACTCGGTCGGATAAATTCCTTGTCCAACAGTTCCTGCATCTACACCTTTAACTCTTTCAGTTCTGACAGGGACATTCTTTAAGGTGCCATCGAGATCGGTTCTGTCCCAGGGGCTAACTCGATTACAAATTCTATTTCCCGTTCCGATGGTAATCCTGACAACTCTTGGGGAAATACATCTGGAAATTCACGCACTACCGGAATACTCTCTAACTTTGGCTTTTCGGTAGTCGTGTCCATTACTGCCACTAAGTATGCCTGACACCCTTCAAACATCAACTTGGTCACTTCCAGAGATGAGACTAAGGGAATTGAGATTCCCCAATTCAAAGCTAGGGCGGCCTCTCGGATAAAATCGAATTATCCTACTACCACAATCCAGTACTACCCCCTGTTTACCCAACCAATCCATTCCTATGATTACGTCAAAATCATACATGGGCAATACAGCTAGGTCACTACTCTCCTTACTCCCTCCAATCACAATTTCACAACCAGCACAGCCTAATGAAACCAATATATTATCCTTTAACGGAGTGGCAACATGCAGAATTACATTCAACGGTTTCAATTTCATACCCACCAAATCAGCAAACTGTGCAGACACAAATGAATGCGTGGCACCAGGGTCAAATAATGCGTATGCAGCTTGGTTGCACAAGTAAACCGTACCTATGACCACACATGGTGCTTCCTTCGCCTCTCTGTAGGCTACTGCATACACCCTTCCCTATGCCAATGGTCCATTCTGCTCGATTTGGGGAGTAGATGTCGATGGTCAAGCCCGCGATCTCTGCCCTTGAGGTCGATTTGTCGGAGCTTGGTTTAGGAACGTCCTCATCCGGTAGCCTAGTTGACCACACTTAAAGCAAGCTCCTGTCCTTACCGGCCATGGCCCATTTCCATGCCTCCTGCCGCAAAGTCAGCAGCTCCAGTTTGTGGGATTCAGCGGCTTCACGATATTTTTCCTTACTAGAGGCACAAAACGCCTGTTGCTCGCCATCGGTCTCTTGCCCATCTGGCGGTTATCTCTGAATGGTGTAAACCGCGATTTAGTTGCGGTGTTCCTCTCCTTCAAGTCCCTTTCTATCATCTGGCCCCGTTCGTATATCTCCTTATAAGTCCTCAGATTCAAGGCAATGATCTGACTACGGAGCTCAGGCCTTAAACCGTCCTAAATCTCCGTGCTTTCTCCTAGGGATCCTCTACAAATCGAGATGCGTACCTCGACAGCCTCGAGAACTCGGTCTCATACTGATCTAACGTCAACTGGTTTTGGCGCAACTATAGGAATTCCACCTGCTTTCTTTCTCTAGCCGTCTCCGAGAAATACTTGTCATTGAACGCCGTCTTAAAGGCATCCCAATTCATGGCTGTCCCTTCAGGAAAAACACCATTCTTAGTGGCAGCCCACCAATCATTTGCCGTACTCTCCAGCTGGTACACTGCTTGCAGCACCTTCTCTTTGTCTGTGGACCTCAGCACACCAAAAGCTTTCTCTAACTTCTCAATTCATCTGGGTGTCAGCTCAGGATCTCCAGTTCCATCGAATTGAGTCAGCTTCAACTTTGTGAACTGCTCCACTAGTTGGCCCATCTATCTGGCCACGACGATTTTCTCTTGGGCATTCACAGCTTCATTGCCCTAGTCATGTTCATTCTGGTTCCCATTGCCACCGTTGTTGCCGTTGTTGGCGTTGACGGCAGCTATGGCAGCTTCTACTTCCTGGGTGATGGCAACATCCCGATCTTGGGTCTGCCTATCAATCAAGTCACCAATTCTCTCTAGCGCCCTCAGTACGCCATCCATTTTTGGGTCCTCAGCTACAGGCGGCCTCGAGCTAGAGGCTCCGCCTCTGGATCTTCTAGATCTTCTAGACGGGTTGTTCATCCTTATCTCTTTCTACTAAACCTGATCCACCACAAGTTCAGCAAGGAGTTAGTAACTCACTCAATCGTCCAAGTCCAGAGCTACTAACTAATCCTTAACAGAAATAGTTACAACACAACAACACTCCATACAACAAGTCCTAGAGACATTTCAACCAATAGCCCATGGCCATTTCTCTATTCCTTTTACTCCAACGGCTCCCTAAATCCAATCACATCCACTCATCAAACAAGCCAAGGTCCAAAAATGACCTTCAACTCTAAGCAGGGAACTTAATCCTCATGCCTTACCACAACTCTGCCAAGGTCAAATACCAACCATAAGTACCAGGGTATATGCTATGCACCCCATGCCTTATCTTAACCAGTCTTCTAAGGTCTCCCTATGCATCCAAGTCCCAACTTAACCCTCATTATCACTCCAGTCCTCAATCAACTTTGGATCAAGCTGACCTTGCTCTGATACCAAATCGAATGGGGATGTCACGCCCCGCGCCCCGGGCATGAGCACGCGACTCCCTACAAGCAAACAAAACATCTCTCGTGGTCCCAAAATCCACAACTAAGTCGAGAGATATACTATATATACCAAGCATGCGGAAGCGGTAAAGAAATACTCCTCCGTACAAGATATGAAGTGGGATCCTAGATAGCGTCAATACAGTCATACATAATAACCGTCTGTTCATACAGAAATATAACTACTAAATCCGCTAACAAGAGGGCGACGGAGTAAGTACACAAAAGTCCATCAATCGACATCCAAAATAAACATGGTCAGGGTCGCCATCAAAAGATCAAGCTAACCAACTAGAATCCTAAGATGAACTGTTGGAGTCCTCAGTGTCCTCGGCATTCTCCGTCGGCTAATACTCTGAGAAGGTCTCTGAACGAACCTCGATAGTATCCTCCATGGTCTCCTCAGCAGATGGCTCCGCGAGATCCTCCTCAATCACTGTCAACACAATGACCTCGTCCTCCGTGTTCTCTATGGTCGGGGTCCTCTCAGGTCCATTCCTCGAACCGACAACGGACCACTCAGCCTGGTCTAAGTCTCTGGTGAGGTGACACCAACTAGGGACGACTCCCTAAGGCACCTCATGGGGCTTCAACGGCCTAGTCGACACATCCCCGACTTTCCTAAAGTAAGCCTCATACTGATGAGGCTTCCAATCCATACCCCTCGTCCACCCAGACAACAGTACACTTCCTAACATAAATCGTTCCCTGCCCGTCAGGGAACTCATCAAAATAAGCGGACATCTCCTTCGAGTCTCTAAAACGAATGGACCACATCGTCAAGGCCTAGGATCTGTAAAAATAAGGGTTTCCAACAGGGTGAGATACACATCTCAGTAAAAGAGTCCTAACCCTAGGTTAGGCCGATCGTCCACTCAGGCAGCTACATACCCCGATCATTCAAACTCATAGACGAACAGACAAGTACAATAAAAGATGACAATACATAGATGACAGGCATGCAGCTATGACATCATACACACTCAGATGATTACGCACACCCGCCCTGCCACTTCATCACATCCATCATTTCCCACCTGCCTCATTCTCATGCCCGCGATTAGATTGCATCAGGCTCGGTCCGCGTAAACGCATCATACCGTCATTAACAACCCGCGTAAACGCATCAGGTTTCAATGATACTCTAGGCCAATGTCATCACCTTATATCTCCATCCCGTGTAAACGCATCAGGACCGTGGCCATCTCAATTATGCGATTAGATCGCATCAAGACGCCACACAACTCTAACCCCGCGACTTAGGGTATCAACCACCTCACCCGCGTCTCATATGCGTCAAGGTCTTGCCTCGTCTCCGCCATGCCACAATCACAAATCATGCACACAAAGCCAAGTGCAATTCATGTATAAACAATGATCCATGGCATGCAACACGATTCAATACACATTCACATGTGACCAATTACTCAAGAGACATGCATAAACAAACATTAGGGTCACCTATACCCTCATAGCACACATGGGTCACACACACTAAGTTTCTCAAGAAGCAATCTAAATTCACCCGACCCGCCCAATCGAGTCCAATTTTCCTATTATAAGTTTAGGTTTCCCTTACCTCGAGTTTGATGTTACAAAAATCCTCCTCTTGAGCCCTCAACATTTCGATTTCAATGGTCCAAGGCCAAACTCACCGCGCAACCTAGAATTTC
This sequence comes from Rhodomyrtus tomentosa, assembly GCA_028455895.1. Taxonomy (NCBI): domain Eukaryota; kingdom Viridiplantae; phylum Streptophyta; class Magnoliopsida; order Myrtales; family Myrtaceae; genus Rhodomyrtus; species Rhodomyrtus tomentosa. The sequence goes on along the minus strand of JAPCWY010000003.1, from coordinate 35,305,021 downwards.
CAATCAATTCGTCAATTTCCATATCCAATTCACCAATCCATGAATCACGAACCTCCATAACATAATCCTCATCATCCTAGCACTTCTAAATCACCAATTTGAGACTCAAAACCCATAGCCATCAGCCTCCACAGATTCGGTCTTGCACAGAACCAAACCGGCTATTTTTGGTTCTGTGCAAATCGAGCACAACCAGCCCTAGATCTCCACCAAATCCATCATTTAATCACTACCCTACCTCTTAACATGTCTATCTAAGGTTCTAAGGATCTCACCGAGAGTTTGAGGTCGAGTCGTCGCCGGAATCCCTTCGAAAGTCGCTAGTTCCTCCTAGGTCGCAGACAGGCAGATTATGTCCAAAGTTTACAAGACCCATTTGAGGTCAAAACCTCATCAAATCAACCTCAACTTTTTACCACAGATAGATATACATGTCCCCTAGATCTCCATAAAATTTGATCGCAAGAATCCAACATTTCGATCTCCTAAGGGGTCAAAAACTTCGCCTACCTCAGATTGAGTCCGATTCCGTCGGCTTCTAAGAAAAAGCTTGACCGGAGCTCCTCGATGGTCCAACGCCGTGCTTCCACTTCGAGGAGGTCGGTAGGAGGTGGGGCTAGGCTTGTACGATCAGCACGCTGGCTGGTGGTCTTCAGAGCAAGGCATCGACGGCGGCGAAGGGAGCGGCAGGAGCTGATCTGGCGATCGACAGGAGGAGGAAGAAGAAGAAGAAGGCTAGAATGGGTTTGTGGGGTGCTAAGGCCGGTCAAGGGGAGAGGAGAGAGAGTGAAAAAGACTACAAGGCTCAAGTCAATAGAAGAATGGTAGGTGTGTAAAGGTGGACATGACCACTCAATGTTTGATCTAGTGACACTTGTCCTAAGTGTCAATCAAGCAAATCCAATGGCCATAATCTCCTCTCATTTTCGGCAGCTCTTGGGGTGTGTATGAAGACCAAAATGCCCTTCCTTCATTGCATGGGCAAGGCTTAAGCTTGAGGGGCAAAATGGTAATTTTACTCCCGACGTCCGAAACGTCATTTTTCTCGTTCCAATATTCTTCAATAGGGCAATGGCCAATCCAAATATAACATTGAAATTCTTGATTCTCCATTTTTAATTTCTAAGACTCATTTCTGATTGTTTTCTCTATCGGACGTGGTTCCAGCCTATCCCGAATCGACGGGCGGCTTTTGCAGACTTTACGCGTATCAACCATGTGATTCATATCACTTTTAGGGCTCGTCAATTCGTGGCGACTTTGATTGTCATGTAATTGTGAGGGTCTATCACTAGTCCCTTTGGTCTCAATCGTCACTGTCCGATTTAGGAAAATTTTGCAAATCATACATTGGTTAAGCGGTATCACTCGCGCTCTAATCGCATAACACTAGCAAATGCATTCCTTAATTGTTTTTAGATTGGCCTTTTAATGGTTCTAAATATCCCCTCGACAATCCTTATGGTCAAAGCGTCATTTCTTATCCGAGTTTCCTTGGTCCACATACCTTGTCTCGCGTTAGCCTTTTCCTTTTGGTCAGCCCACTCGAATTGATCAGATTCGAGCGAGATATGACTGAAATATATCTCTAGATTTACTTCTCATTAATGTGTCTGAAATTGACTAGAAATCAGAATGTCACAGGGTTAAAAATGGGTAGTCTGTCTTTTCTGTTATGGAAAGAGTCGAGGAAAAATCGGCATGCTAGTTTGCTTGGAATTTATGATTTTCTGGGATCGGTTGATTGAATTGAAACCATGAAAAATGAAATCATGAGTTGATGTTCCCTAAAGAATAGGGCATTGTTCTTAAAGGGCGATTGGACCATGAATTGATCGTTGATGAAAAGGAAAGTGAACGGACTTGATAGTCCTGACTGGTTGTGATTCTAGTGAATGATTTAGTAAACGAAAAGAGCGCTTAGAGAATACTTGCAAAGTGAGTTGAGGTAATCGAATTGAGCATTCGATAAGTGAAATGGTGGAGACCAAGGACGAACAGATATTGTCACTTGAGGTGACTGAATTATGGAAAGAAGAATGCCGAGTATGGTGGCATCTACGTTCTGGAGTAAAACACCGCCGTTGGCGCAGATTCCAAGATCGACGTCTTTTGAAATAGGAAGGACATGGTGGATTTGAAATAAGAGAATGCCACTGAAGTGTATAGCTTCCCTCACATGGTAAGAGACCCGAGTGTGGAAGAAGGAGAAAATCTTAACTGTCTTGATATTAAGATGGAGCGTCTAGACTAGGAAAGAAGACACAAAACTTGAATGATTCCTGAAAGTGAAATCTGAGAGACTGTCTTGTAGATAATGTTGAATTCCAGGATGATGTTGACGTTCAGTGGAATGAAAGGAATTGGGATAAGGTCGCATTAGCGAGTTATGGAACTCAGAGGCTAAAACGATAATGCTTCTTGAGAAAAGAGTGACAAGAATAAATAAAATGTTGTGCGGTCCTAGAGGAGACCCATGACAATAGAGAGCCAAGGTCTGAGCTCTCAAGTGAAAAGTGCGAGGAATAGTTGAAAAATTCGACACTTAGTAGAAAGAAGTTGATAATAGTCGAATTAAGTGCCCAATGAATGATTGAGTTGGTTGTTACCGTCTTGAGAGACGAGGATTGGACTCATTTAAGGAGTCATAAGAAACATGAACAGCTTTTGAAAGTGTCCTATGGACTCTAAGGAGATGCTTGTTATATGTTGAATGTGAAGAGCACGGGCTATGAATCTGATAAGGTAAGATTTCTCGGTCGTGAAATCTCTGAGAAATGAAATCTTTGTAGAGCCTTGGAGGAGTGGAATTAGTGATAAATGGACTAGAGTCGATGTGGGTTGCTAGAAGTTGAAAGTTCCTGGGATTTGACGAATTGTAATAGACGGACCGTAGAAAGATTCCCCACAAGAGCTATTCCATTACTAAAATGGATTAAGGATGAGATGTAACACGAATGGGTGAATGAACGTGAAAAGAGTTTTCGCGGACTCGAGTTAAACTGATGACTACGCTGTTTATGACAATTCCAGTTGGAAATTGAAACGCATATGAGGGTCGCAATGACGCGACAAGAATGAAACTTGAGGCATAGCAAGGCAACCGGAAATGGGCATTGCATATACATCGTGATGATAAGGCCATAGGAGTTAGAATGCTTAGAGCATGATTGGAGTGGGTTGCGAGTGTCCTCGCGATAAAGTTGGGGAATGTTGTTTGAGTGAAAGAATGTTTCGAGGCTATACCTACCACAAGACTATAAGGTATCAGTTTCCCGAGGAGAATTGAATAAGAGGTAACGCTGATGCGTGAAACTGCTTGTGAATATGAGAACGTAACATGCTTAAAGAAAGATCTTGAAGTTATGTGAACTAAAAGAGGTTGAGAGTAGGGACTGCCTAAAGGGAATTAAAGGCGAAGCATGTGGAACAAAGAGATCACCCAAGTGTTGTTATAGCGATATTTGTATCGCTAAGGAAGGGTGAATTGTTTAGCGGATGCTTACAATTAAAAATTGAGCATTGTTTAATTGGCAATGGAGGGACGGATCTTCCTTCGAGAAATAAGAGATTCAACCTCTAAATTGAAATTTGTCAAATGACTAATTGACGGCCACCGGAACACCTAACCTGAAGGCCAGAAGAGAATTGAGGTGTTGCCATGATCGAACATCGATACTTGAGGGGTTATAGGAATAGATAGAACCCTTGAGACCCTAGGGACGGAAGTGCGAGTCCAGTATTAAGGGGAAACTTAAGGAGACGACCTCATCAAAATTCGAGGGGAGAATTATGGTGTTCCTGGGGATGGCACAAAGATGTGCCAAGATACATATATATACTATCGGTGATAAGGGTTGAAAGTTGAAAGTTATCTATCATATAGTCGAGCACTAGACGTGTCGATAAAAGAAAAGGACATGACCACGAAAGTTGAAGGACCACTTTGATCCAAGGGAATTTTCGGATGGAATCGAGAATGGATTACTACGGAAGTAATCATGTAATTGTTTAAGGAGTCGAGAGGGCCATAACTCGATTTGGTTAATGGAGGGCAAATTGATAAAGCCCTTGAATGTCCGTTGGTATGAAAGGAAGTTTGAAGAGGGCGATACGCCGAATGGTATGGACATTAAGGAGTGCATTCTGGCGAGGGCTTAGTAATAATGGTTATGGACAAATGAAAGAGATAATGTGAATGCTCGAGGATGAACTGCTGACAAATGTCACAAATACCAAAAGAGAATAGAGAGAAGCAAATTGGATTGAGGACTGAATGAGAAAAGTCCCAGGAGGAAAATGGTTTTGGGCTAGAAAGAACAAGTAAGATCGTCAAGCTGTGAAATGAATTATCCGAAAGAGTAAGGATGTGATGAGGAGTCAATACCCCCAAACGATTGGATGGTTAGAATGTTGCAAATTTCGATGACAAAATTTCTTTAAGGGGGGAAGAGTTGTGACATTCTAATTTTCCTGTCATTTCCGGACTCAGCAATGAGAATTGTATCTAGCGATGTATTTCAGTCGTATCTCACTCGAATCTGACCAATCTCGAGTTGACTGACCAAGAGGGAAAGGCTAATGCGAGATAAAATACGTGGACCAAGGAAACTCGAATAGGAAATGGCACTTTGACCATAAGGATTGTCGAGGAGACATTTAGAGCCATAAAAGGTTCATCTAAGAATGATTAAGGAATGCATTGCTAGCGTTATATGATTGGAGCGCGGGTGACGCCGCTTAACCAATTTATAATTTGCAAAAGTTTCCTAAATCGAACAATGACGATCGAGGCCATCGGAACTAGTGATAGACCCTCACAATTACATGACAACCAAAGTCGCAATGAATTGACGAGCCCTAAATGTGATACGAATCACAGGGTCGATATGCGTAACGTCTGCAACAGCCGCCCGTCAGTTCGGGATAAACTGAAACCACGTCTGATAGAGAAAACGATTAGAAACAAGTCTTGAAAATTGAAAATGGAGAATCAAGTATTCTAACGTCAGATTTGGATTGGCCATTGCCTTATCGAAGAGTATTGGAATGAGAAAAACGACATTCCAGATGTCGGGAGTAAAATTACCATTTTGCCCCTCAAGACCTAGCCTTACTTATATAATTAAACAAGGGCATTTTGGTCTTTTAATCACCCCCAAGGTTGTCGAAAAAGAGAAAGGATTATGGCTATTGGATGAAACTTGAATGACACTTAGGACAAGTGTCAATAGATTAGCTAAAGAGTGGTCATGTCCACTTTTTCGCAACTACCATTCAACCCATTGACCTTGAGACTTGCATATAACTCTCTCTCTCTCTCTCTCTCACCCCTCATTTGGCCGACCATCAACTCCCCCAAACTGAAAGTCTTCTTCTTCTTCTTCTCTTACTCGCCAGCTTGCTACCTTGTTCTGACCAACTCACTATTCCGGCCATAACTTTTTCGTACAATGGTCGATTGAGGTAAAACTATAGGCAATAGAAATCTTATCGTCTTGCCGTTCTAACAAGGTATTATGGGTCCAAATCCACCCAGCCATTTTCCCGTAGAGCCGTTTGAATGAGCAAATGTCAGGCTTGTTAGTTTTGAATCCGAGAGCTCCCAGTCGACCAGTCCGACCGCCCTACTATTCTGGCCATATCTTCTTCATCCGATATCGGATCGAGATAAAACTACTGCCAAATGAAAGCTTATTGTCTTATCTTTTTATATAAATATTATAAGCTCAATTTAACCTTGTAGATCTTCCCGTAGCTCTATTTGAGTAGACAAAGGTCAGGCGAGGTCAGATTCTAATCGATTTTAGGGAAAGACCTGTTCCAGGGTCTTCCAGGCTTCAAATTGTCCCAAATTTTCGATAAAGTCTTCTACACTTATAGGATTAAGGTTGGATGAGCTGTGGTAAAAAGTTGCGATGAATTTGATGGGGTTTTGATCCCAAATGGGTCTTGTGATTGTTGGACAGAAACTGCCAGTTTAAGGACTTGAGGAAACCGGCGACTTCCAAAGGGCTTTCGGCGACGACTCGGCCCCAAATCTTCGGTGAGCCTCTTCGACCCTTACATATACATGTTAGCAAGTAGGTTAGTGATTAAATGGTGGATTTGGAGTAGTTTTAGGGCTGGAAAATCTCGGTATGCATAGAATCGAAAATAGCCCGGTTCAGTTCTGTGCAAACCGGTTCTGTGGAGGCTGTTATGGGTTGGTTTTGAGTCTCAAATTCATCAATGAGACATGATAGAATATTGAGGATCATGTTATTAAGGTTGGTGGTTCATGAATGGGTGAATTGAGCAAGAGAAATTGACGATTGATTAAAATTTCATAGGTTGCGCGGCGGGTTTGGTCTTAGACCACCTGGACTGAATTTGAGGAGGTGCTTGAGGAGAGAATTTGTGACATTAAGCTTGAGATAAGGGAATTCTAAACCTAAGATAGGAAGATTGGACTCGATTGGGCGAGTTGAGTAAATTTTTGGGTGATTCTTGAAGGGTTTTAATGTGATTGTCTATTGTACATCCTAGGAGGGTGTAGATGACCCAAATGTTTGATCATGCTTGTGCATTGAGTGATTTGTCACATTTGAGTGTTGAATTTGATTGTCTTGCATGCCATAAGTGTATGATTGGTGCATGAGATTGCACATGATCTTGTGTGTGTGAATTGATTCGAATTAATGGCAAGTTTGAGGCATGATAAGACCCTGAGGCGTATGAGACACGTGGTGGTGGAATGAATACCCTGAGGCGCTGAGGCGCAGGGTTGGAGTGTATGGCACCCTGATGCGTATGAGACGCGGGGTTGAGAAGGCCATAGTCCTGATGCGTTGCAACGCGAGATGGAGTTGTGATGTGTCGACACTGGTCTGGAGTAACATTGAAACCTGATGCGTTTATGCGGATTGTCAATGACAGTCTAATGTGTTTACGCGAATCGAACCTGATACGTTCTAAACGCGGGCATGACAATGAGGCAGGTGTAAAAGGTGGAAGTGGTGGTGTGACATGGCGGTGTGTGCATGATCTTAGAGATGTGTTGTGATGCCATGTCTGCCTGTCTGACATCTGCATGACTGTTGATAATTGAATCCCTCATGTGTTTGTTTGCATGAAACGCTGATATTTATGACTGCCTGAGTGGACAGTCGGCCTAACCTAGGGTTAGGACCTACCTTACTGAGATTTATATCTCATCTCGTTGTGGGCAACATTTTCAGGTCCCTAACGAAGATAATCGAGTTTGCCATGGATTGGCAATTGACAAAGTCATTGGAGGAAAATAAAGACTTCCCTTTTGTGACCTTAGGGTTGAAAAATGATACTCTTGGGGATTTAGATTTGTAACCTCTGAAGTATGATTGACCTTTATAAAAGGGGTACCCTTATGTCCTTAGTCATCATGTGTTACTGTATTTGTAATGGAGTTGGCATTGCTTTCGCATGCATGCTTCATATAGAGTTATAAGTTATTGGTCATTGGATCATGGAGCTCATTAAAGGTAACGGTGAAGGTGGGATGCTCGCGTGCCCGCCGGGCTCGGGACGTAACAAGATAGCTCTCCCCGTTTGAATAGACCCTACATTTTTTTTTCAATTTTCAGCTTCTTTTGTTTTCAGTTTTAGTTTTTTAGTTAATTTTTAAGTATAAGTCCACGTGGAAGTCCACATGCACTTCTGATGCATAGGATTTTCAGCACACCACATCAACTAAAATCGAAGTTGACACTTAAGTAATCATTTAAAAAAATAGCACTTAAGTGATTATTTTGAAAATTTTAACATTAAAGTAAGCGTTATACACAAGCTTTGGCACTTATAGTATATTTAACCCCATTTTTTATAAGTATTCTAATGTATCGATCTTTTTACTTTTTTATTTTATAACTTTTTATTGCTACCCACCCATGGATAGCTCAGTTTGTTATTGCGCATGTAGGATCGTGTGATTAGACGCACTGATCCTAATTTCGATTCTCCATATGAGCACCTGTGATTTAAGTGGGGTGTCATGGCTATAGGTTCCTGTGCTAGTCTTATCCGAGAAATAATAGAATTGGGCGCAAGCTGGCCTGGACACATTAGTTATAAAAAATATATTATTTAATTTTCTTTTTTTATTTGATGCGAAGTTTTTATCTAGGTAACACATATATATAAATATATATATGTGGATTAAATGGATTAAATGGGTTTTCTATGTTTTCGTTTTATATGTTTTCCTACGATATTAGTATGTTTTGGTAATATGGGTAGGACCAGGTATGGGTCATAAAATATGGGTAAAAAAGGGTTGGATGTGGAGGTGTGCAAACTAGACCGCACCGACTCGGATAGGACTGGGACCAGCCCAGACTGGCCTGGTTGGTCCGATCCTTAAGGTGGGCAGTCCGATCCCCGGTCATAATAAGTGGGACCGGTGACCAAGAGGTCCAGTCCTCAGTTTCATTTGTTGGGACAAGACTGGTCCGGCCTGGACTAGATTACCTATAATATATAATTATTTTTTATATAAATATATATAATTAGAAAAAAATAAAAATCTTAATTTACTGCAGGAGATACTTCAACCTTCATCGTTCCTTATTAAACAAGAAAATTTTACGTTCATTAGGGGTGAGCATGGTTCTAAGGTAGAACTGAGAATCAGAGAAGAGAACCGACGGTTTCAGTCCAATTTTCGGTTCTAACGTGCCTGGGGCCGGTTCCCGGTTCTGCCTTTTCAGGAACCGCTAATTCCAGTTCCTATTCCCGATCCTACTCTAGAATCAAATCGAAATCAGAACCTAAATGTAACATTCTGAATTCCGACTCTCTTGAGGCCGTTGAATGGAAGGATATCGATCGATGTGTTTCAGTTGTAACTCGCTCGGAGTTGGCCATTCTTGAGTTAACTAACCAAAAGGAAAAGACTAACACGGAGTCGGGTACATGGACCTGGGGAATTTTAATGAGAAATTACACTTTGACCATACGGATTGTCGAAAGAATATTCTGGGCCAGCTGAGATCGATCTAGGAACGATCATGGAATGTCTTGCTAGCGTTATAAGTTGGGACGCGCGTGATTTTGCTTAACCAATGTGTAATTGTGAGAATTTCCTAAATCGGATTCTGATGATCAAGATCGAAGGTACGAACGATAAACCCTTGCAATTACATGACAATCAAAGTCTCCACGGCTTGAGAAAATCCCAAGGTCCATACGCGTAGTACCTGCAAGAGTCGCTCATCAATTTGAGATAAATTGGAATTACAGTCGACGATAATTCGACATGAAATTGGACCTCGAGATTTGGGTATTGGACATTGAGGAATTCCAACAATTGAATTGAGATGGACGTCGCCTCATCAAGGGTAATTTGAATTGAAAAATGGAATTTCGGACGAAAAATGTCAAATGATCATTTTGCCCCTCAACCTTTGGCCTTGCCTTAAGAACCGATAGAGTTCATTTTGGTCATTTAACTTCTCTATATGCTGCCGAAAATTGATGAAGGATTGGTTAAAGGAAGTCAATGGTGGACAAGGTCTTCTAGAAGCAATACAAGTGTCACTCTTTAAGGAAAACAAGTGTCACCATTAGAGAAGTTAAGCATTAATTAAACATCACCTATCAATCTTATCTTTGACTAAGTGAATTATTAATGGGAAGACCCTCTCCCTCTCTTCATTTGGCCGGTCACCTTCTCTATCACGCCTCGAACCCTTCGAGCACGTGAACATCCCTGCAAACAAACAACACATCTCTCGTTGTCCTAAGATCCACACTCAAGTCGAAAGATATTATATAATAAGCATGCAGAAGTAGTACTCAAATAAATTCTCGTACAAAATAAAAGTTAAGTGGAACCTAGATAGCATAATGACTTTCATACATTGTGACATACTGTTCATACAATTACCGACTACTAGAATCCGCTAAGCAAGGGGCGACGGGGCAAACATATCAAAAATTATGACCATCATCAACATCCAAAATAGCCATGGTCATCATCAAATGATTGAGCCAATAAGCCAGGACACCTAAGATGAGCTGCTGGAGTCCCCTGTATCCTCTGCATCCTCTGTCGGCTCGTACTCCGAGAAAGTCTCTAACTGGACCTCGATGGAATCTTCCATGGTCGCCTCATGTGACAGCTCCGCTAGATCCTCCTCGGTGGCCTCCACGACAATCGCCTCGTCCTCAGTGAACTCCAAGGTCGGGGTCTTTTCTAGTCCATTCCTAGACCCAACTACTGAGCCCTCTAGCAGCTCCTACTCCCCGGCGGTCTGGCACCAATCAGGGATAACACCCTAGGGTACCTCGTGGGGCTTCAGCAGCCCGATCTGCTCGTCCCCTACTTTCTTAAACCATGCCTCGAACCTATGAGGCTTCCAGTCCGGGCTACCCTCGTCGACCCATACAACCGTACACTTTCTCACATACATGTTCCCCTGCCTACCCGGGAATTCGTCAAAATATGTCGTCATCTCTTGGGATTCCCAAAGTGTATAGGCCACATACTTAAGGTTTAGGATCTGTAAAAATATAGGTCCCCAAAGGGGTGAGATACACATCTCAGTAAAAGAGTCCTAACCCTAGGTCAGGCTGATCGTCCGCTCAAGCAATCATCTATCCCAATATTCCAAACTCATAAACATGCAGGCACATACAAATAAAGATAATGTCACACAGATGATGGGCATGCAACTATGATACCATGTCACACTCAGATGACCATGCACCCCTCATCCAGCCATTTCACCACAATCACCCCATACTGCCTACCTCATCCTCCAACCCGCGATTAAATCGCATCAGGCTCGGTCCGCGTAAACGCATCAGACCGTCATTGGCAACCCGCGTAAATGCATCATGATCCAATGAATCTCCAGGCCAATGTCACCATCTCATACCTCCGTCCCGCAAATAATTCGCATCAGGACCATGGCCATCTCAACCTCGCGATTTCATCGCATCAGGGCACCACACAACATCAACTCCATCCTGCGATCTTGTCGCATCAGGGTAACCATCTCCCGCCCCGCGTCTCATATGCCTCAGGGTCTCGCCATGTCATGCTCATGCCATGATTTTCAATTAGTTTCCATACATGACAACACATGCAATTCAGGCACAATTCAAAGAACTCATGGCATGCAAGGCAATCAAATGACACACACACATGGCGGATAATTCAAGCATAAATAATTATATAACTCTTCTATCATCACTTAGGACATACCAATAGTTATCCTTTGGAAAATAGTCATAAATCAATCCAAACAATCCTCGACTCACCCAATTGAGTCCAATCTTCCTATCCTAAGTTTAGGATTCCCTTACTTTGCATTTGATAACACCAAATTCACTTCTTGGATCCTCAAAGTTTCAGTCTCCTGGGGTTCAAGGTCGAACTCGCCGCGCAACCTAGGAATTTCAACCAATTCCATCAATTTATCAGTCCAATTCAACCATCCATGAATCACAAGTCCCCATAACATAATACTCATCGTCCTAGCATGTCTTAATCATCAATTTGAGACTTAAAATCACTAGCCATTAGCCCTCCAAGGTTCATCCATGCACAGAACCAAACCGGTTCCTCTCGGTTCTGTGCAATCCCAACTTGTCCAGCCCTAATTCAACTCTAAATCCATCATTTAAATACTATCCTACCTCTTAACATGTCTATCTAAGGGTTTAGGGGTCTCACCGAAGGTTTTAAGTCGAATCATCGCCAGAAACTAGTCGAAAGTCGCCAGATCTTCTAAGGTCAGAATCCGGCAGTTTCTGTCCATAGTGCACAAGACCGTTTCGTGGTCAAAAATTCTTCAAATCAAGCCCAACTTTTTACCACAGATTCTTATACATGTATACTAGACCTTCATAAAATTTGACCTTAAAACTCCAATATTTCGGCCTCCAAAAGGGTCAGGAATCTCACCTAGCTCAGGTTGAGTCTGTTTCTGTCGGCTTTCGGGAGAATCCTTAGCCGGAGCTCCTCGGTGGTCCAAATAGCTCGCTTCTTATTCGAGGAGATCGGCAAGACGTAGATCTAAGTTGGTGTGGTCGGTCGGTGGTCAAACGGTCACCGAAAAGTGGCGTTGTGGGTAGCAAAGGGCAGCTCCAGAATCTGTCTTCGGTGGCAGAAAGAAGAGAGAAGAAGTTGGAGAGTGTTCGGTGGCTTGGGGTGGAAATGGCCAGTCAAGTGAGTGAGGAGAGAGAGTGAGAAGACTATATTCAAGACTCTTGGTCAATGCTTTGAATGGTAGGTTTGGAATAATAGACTTGACTACTCTTTACACCATCTATTGACACTTGTCCTCAATGTCAATCATGCATGATCCAATGGCCCTCATTTCTCCTTGAATTCGATAGCTCTTGGGAGGGTTTAATAACCAATTTTCCCTTCTTCAAATGCATGGGTAAAGTTCTAAGCTTGAGGGGCAAAAAGGTAATTTTACCCCGATGTTCAGAACGTCATTTTTCTCGCTCCAAAACTCTTCGATAGGGCGACGGCCAATCCGAATAACGTTGGAATTCTTGATTTTCCATTTCAAATTTTTCAAGACTCGTTTCTGATGATTTCCTCCATCGAACGTGGTTCCAGTCTATCTCGAATCGACGGGTAGCTTTTGCAGACTTTACGTGTATCGACCCTGTGATTCTCATCACATTTACGGCTCGTCAATTCGTGGCGGCTTTGATTGTCGTATAATTGTGAGGGTTTATCACTAATCCCTTTGGTCACGATCTTCACCGTCCGATTCAGGAAAATTTTGCAAATCATACGTTGGTTAAGCGGCATCACCCGCACTCCAATCGTACGACACTCGCAAGGCATTCCCTAATCGTTCTTAGATCGGCCTTTTTGTGGTTCTAAATATCCCCTCGACAATCCTTATGGTCAAAGCGTCATTTCTTATCCGAATTCCCTAGGTCCACGTACCATGTCTCGCTTTAGCCTTTCCTTTTTGGTCAGCCTACTTGAATTTATCAAGTTCGAGCGAGATATGACTAAACTACATCTCTAGATTCATTTCTCAATAATAAGTCTGAAATTGGCTGGAAATCAGAATGTCACATTCTCTCTCTTCATTTTCTTCTTTGTTTCCTCTCGCCGAGCAGTTTTCTCGTGGACAGATAGAAACTGCTTCACTGTTCCGGCCATTACTTTGTCGTCCGACATCGGATTGAGGTAAAATCACATCCATCTTAAAGCTTATCGTATTGTCGTTCCAACAAGGTATATGAGCTTATTTTGGCCCAGCGTTTCTCCCGTAGGTCTATTTGAGTGGGCAAAGGTTAGAATCTGATCCGACTTTGGAGAGAGCCCTTTTTTGTAGGCTTCCGGACTTCAAATGGCTTCAAATTTTCGGTGAGTTACTCTAAACTCATAGTATAAGAGTTTAGCAAACTGATATTAAGGATTTGTGGGAGTTAAAATAGGTTTTAATGGTTAAAATTTCATGTTGTTACAAGGGGCAGAATCTGTCCCCTTGTAGACCAGTTGGAACCGAGGCCCTTTGAGGCTCATTGAAGAGTCATCTTGCTCCAAAATTCACGGTGAGATATTTAAGAACATATATTGATGTGTTGATAAGGTGTGTGCATGATGGAATGGAGTGGAGAAGTGAATTAAGGGCTGTTTGGTGTGATTGATCTAGGACCGATTCTGCCCTGCTTGAGGACCGAGTAAACCGAACCCTTTGGTGGTTCGTGGAAGCATCGCCTTATCATAAACTCCTTGGTAAGGCATCTTGGAACATAATGTAATGGTTAGTGAGGTGGTTACTTGATGGAATTGGGTTTGGAAGAGTTTTAATGGTGGAATTGTGGATTTTCCTTAGGGCCGTGCACTTGCACTATTTTGGCCGGTTGTGGACTGAGCTTGGAGGCTCTTTTTGAGTGGAAACTCTAGCTCAATTGAAGAGGTAAGCGTTTCCTAAACTCTTACCCCAATGCTATGACACTACTAGATAAATTGGCTGGATGAATTGATTGATTGGTGAAGCCTGTGGCTTAAATTACTTGATGCAATTGTGTGGTGATCATATTGCAATTGGTAATTGAGATTTAAAATAGCCGAAGAGCCCCAGTGGTTAGAACTGGCTATAGTGTCCTATATGAAGGAAGTGGCTATAATGCCATGTGAAAAGAAAAGGCTATTGAGCCCTTAAAATATATATTGCGGTCAGAGAGCCTTGTGGTGTAAGTGGCTATTGCGCTTGGTGATATAGTTTGGCTATAATGTCCTATTTATTGAGTTGGTTATAATGCCCTGTTATTGAATTGGCTAGGATGTCATGTTATTGAATTTGTCATGATGCCTATGCTATATAGATGGTTATAATGCCTATGCTATATAACCGGCTATAATACTGATATTGTATGAATGGATTATAGTGCCCCAGCGATCAATTGGCCACAGAGATCGTATTGGCTTGGAACCCTGATGATATCGATTGGCCTGTGGCCCTAGTAATATCAATTAACTATGAGTTACAGTGATACCGATTGATCTGTGGCATCGGTGGTATCAATTAACTATGAATTTTAGTGATACCGATTGGCTTGTGGCCTCGGTGGTATCGAGTGGTTGTGCGCCCTAAAATGATAATTAGCTGTGAGCCCTAGAGTTACCGATTGGCCTGTGGCTCCGATGGTACTAACTAACCAAAAATCTGATGATATCAATTGGCCTATGGCCCAGGAGATATCAATTGGCCAGAGTGAGAGAAGTACCAATTGGCTATAAGCTTTGATGATATTGATTGGCTTGTGGCCCCGGTGATATCAATTGGCTAGTGCGCCAGAGAAGTACATCGTGGCTGAGAGCCCAAGCAAAGAATGAGAGTGATGACTTTTGAAGTCTGTATGTTTATTTATATGCTATGTGTTAGAAGTTTGAACCCATAAGATTAAGTACGTATGATTGTGACTTTTGATTATACCTATCTTGCTGAGATAGTAGATTAGGTGGATGCATTGTGTCATTGCTTGGATAATGTTCTGCATCTGGTGGTAGTTTCATGATCTGGGGAGACTGGTGTTCAGATCTAGGTTTAGGCTTCACTTGCTGAGATTTATATCTCACCCTAGTGGGGCATTACTTTTTTTCAGATCCTAAGCAAAGGACGCCCGAACTTATCATGTGTTGTAGTTTGGGGAAGTCGTTGGCGGAAATTATAAAGAATCTGAGTGAGAACGTATGAACTGTATATTGTTTGGTCCTTAGCAAAAAAAAAAACTGTATATTGTTTGGAGTTAGAATTGTAACCGACTGTGATATTGAGGGTAAGTGTATATCTTATTGTCCTGAGTCATCTTATTATAAATTTGTATGGAGCTATTCAATTGCCTCCATGACCTAGTCTCATTTTGGTATTTGGATTTATTGGTCAAAGTATCTTGGGAGACTATTGTAATGTAAACAGCCTGGTGAGATGTTAACAAGCTCATAAGATTCGATGCATGACACTAAATGTATAAAATGTAAACCCTAGCTTTTAATTTTTACTCTTCAGTCTTCCCCACCCCATCCCACGCTAGCCTCTTTTCTCACGACGGCGCACGCCTCTTCTCACTTCTTTCTCTCACGGTCTCACTTCCCAACCCTTCCCTCGGTGACGACGGCCCTTCCCTCTTTGTCCACCGCCTCATCCTCCTCGAAACCCACACCTCCGACGGCATTGATTGCCACCGTCCACTGGGCTCAAGAGGCCATCCGTCGACGACGCTTCCCTCGACGGCCCTTCCCTCGATCACTAGTCGGTCATCCCTTCTCTCTCTCTGAGTGTCACTGGTAATCTGCCCTTTCGGTTTGAGCTCGAGGTTTCATCTTCTTGTCAGTATTGCTGTCTTATCTTTTGCCGCTTTCTGGTTTCCACTCTTCAGTGGTTGATCGGTGCAGATTCATCGGCTAGCGTCTTAAGAGAGGGGGACTGCGCACCCGAGAGATGGCGGATCGGCTCACGCGTATTGCTATAGTGAGCTCCGACCGGCGCAATCCCAAGAAGTGCCGCCAGGAATGCAAGAAGAGCTGCCCTGTCGTCAAAAGAGGTACCTTTCCCTGCACGAGCTGTTAAAATTGGGGATTAATTCCGGATGGTGATGCGACTACGGATAGTTTTTTGAATCGAGGGTTTTGATTGGAATCCTTATATGCTTTGTTTGATCGGTAATCAATTGCTGTAAATGCTCTGAATTCAAGTCCCTTTTAACAAACCAGAAGTATAGCAGGACCGACTTGGAGATGAAGCGCGCCCATACCATAACCCACACCCGTGCCATATCCCGCAGACATGGATAAATCAAATTAGTACGAGAGCAGAGTGATGCAGATCGTGAGTTATCAAATATTACATCTTACGAGCGTATACAAATTTAGGATTTTCTGAACTTGAAAATTAATTTACTGATCGAACTGCACAAAAATTTCTTGTCTGGTTGTCTGCGGTTTTGTTCCTCCTTTTCTTGCTCCTCTTTGCTCGGGTTCCATTGGCGTTGACCTATGTTCTTTTTCATTGAGTCAAACTTTATTTTTCTAATGCTTGTTAGCTAGGGACGAGTATCTATCAATTGGCGGTGAAATGTGACAAAAGTGAGATAAAGAATTACCTAGGAGCTCGTTAAAAATAGATATGGAGACTCCTTTTAAATTTGGAGCATATTTTCTTTTTCACCGGTTTCAGCTGTCTCTTTCTTTCCAGATTGGCAGGTTCTCGGATACCCTGGAACCGGATCCGCAAACAGGGTAGATTTCAGATTTCAAGGTACGTATGATAGGTTCTAGATTCCGAAAAATGAGGAACCGGTACAAGCGGTTATGTTCTAGGTTCTAGGTGGAACCTACCCAGAACCCGCTTGTCCCTAACTTTCATAATCAATCCAACGAGCTCAAAATGCTACAAGAGGTTATAGTTAGCGATCCTATTAGACCGAGGCCGAGACCGAACCGCCGGTCCCGGTCCCGATCCGGTCCGATCCTGGTCCAGTCCGTGGTCCCGAAAATATGGGGACTGGGACTACTAGTCTGGTCCCTAGTTCCATATCAGGATTGGATCGGCCCGGTCCATGCACACCCCTAATTAAATGGGTCACTCTGGGTCGAATTATATTCAACTCAACCTAAGTTGAATTCGACCCATCCATTTGACATATTTAGATAGGTCCGATGTAGTTCTCCATGCTCCCTCTCCAAGGCTGAGGTTGACATGTCTAGACTCTAGACATGATGCTGGAAGAACATGCTATTATCCATTAATTAGCATGAACGCTTGAGTGCTTTGTCGGCAGGATTTCATAGACAGCGCATCAAATTGATTCACGTTGAAATATAGTTCCCATAGTCCTAATTGATCAAATTAATTCTCTCTTATGATGCCCATGAATCTCTAACCACAACGCATTGTGGTTCGTGTATTGGGTTGATCAATCCTAAGTTAAATCTACCGAGAGCACAAATTATGAGATTAGTTTGTTTATTTCCTTTATCCAAACAAAAAAAAAATTGAGGGGTAAGCATCAATCCCAGCTCCACATAGGAATTGAAGGTGCCTGAACCGACTTTATATACCTATGTTACACGAACACGTGCTCTCGGGATTTTTTTGCGCATCAGATATGTGTCGGAGTCCAACACGTGTTCGACACGCTCGGACACGCTAGGCCGCACTCGGACACGCAGTCAACACATGTCCGAGATTTCGACATGTAGTCAACGACTGGGACACGCTGGAACTCGGGTGTCTCGAGGACAATCTAGGAAAATGAAAAAAAAAATTAAGGGTAAAAACATAAGTGGAGGAAAATTTGAAAATTCCTAATATGTTTGACTTAACTTCTGCCGTTTGAGTGTTCTTTATCATGATATTAGTATTATTGAAATCATAAAAATTATTATTTGTCATATATATTTATATAAATGTACCTAGAGTATACAACGTGTCCTAATCGTTATTTTTTTTAGAATTTATGTATCAATGTATCATGTCGTATCGTATCGCGTGTCTTGTCGGTACAACATAGATTTCGCTGGAAAGGTTATTTGGGAGCCAGCCAACGCTGGTTCACCTTCCTATTCAGGGGTTTGAATCTCCGGTTCTATCTCATAACCGAACAGGCTATTGAACCGGTCTTCTTTTTATTAGGAGAAAAGTCTGACTTGCGGCCGAGAAAATTCGCGCTGAGTCACCAAGGAGACTTAGGCTGCATTTGGCGCAGCTTCGGAAATGAGCTCTGAGCCTCTAATGGCCTTTGTATCGAATTTTAGGTGTTTGGCAAGAAAATTTCAAAAGCCTTTACGTGAAAGCTAACATTTCCAAATTCCCTTCGCACAATGCAATTTCTATCTACCTTAGGTTTCGAGCATTTTTCGAATGCTAATGAATTTTTTCTTCCAACTTCCCTCACCAGAGTTTCGAAATTCTAGTTTTTATCCTCACCAAGACCGGCAATGCATGAGGTTGGTGGCAAGGCCAAATCTGACCGCCATCGAGACAAGTATGGTACCGACAAGCCAGATCTAATACCGACAAGACACATATGACAATGAGGGAGGTCGCACAACCTTAGCGAGGGATCACCAGGGTCGCCCAGCCCTAGGCAACCCTCCGCAAGGTCACGCGACTTTCTGCTTGTGGTCGTCTGAGCTCAGGAAATTGATGCCAAATCTAACTCACTAACATAAGATTTGGCTCGCCGGCAGCTAGATCTGATTTGTTTAGGTCACAACAGCTCAATGCCTCATCGGGGTTGCCAAAGCTCTTCAAGTGGGCGCTATCGATTACTGAGCTTCATTTTATTTATCTATTTTAGAATATAAGTAAATTAATTTATAAATGTAGTTTTCCAAACAAAATTTAAATTATAATTTCTTTCAAATGCACTTTTCGATTATGCTTTAGCAAATATTATTTGCACGTCGTAAAAACCCTTCAATATAAAGTCCTTGTTTGGAACCAAAAAAAATAAGTCTTTTGCGTATGCAAAGGATTATTTTGCCAAAATACTCTCACGAGGACTCCCTCATCATGTCTCATAAAATCATTTAGATAAAAGTAAGGAAAATATATCAAAAAAGTCGTAAACTTATTCCCAATTCTGTCTTATACGCTTCTTTTGTCAAGTCATAAACCTTTTCATATTTTTCTAATAGAGTCAATCCGACCTATTTTGGCTTAAAAGTGATGACATGAACATCACCCATCTACCAGCCTTTCTATGTGACACTATTGGTGCTGACGTGAAAATGTTATTTTTTATTTCTTTGTCTTTTTTTATAGTTGAGGTCGGTAGGAGGTGCCAACCATTAGGCTAGCCCTCTCCTAGTGGCCGCAACCCTTGCCAACAGCCAATGAGGGGTCATAAGCCCTCGCACAATTACTGGCGGAGGTCGTCGGGCCTCCTCATGGCCTTAACTATAAAAAAAGGAATTCTGAAAAGATAATAGCACATCAAAATTTATTTAAAAAAATTACGTCAGCATCAATAATGTCATATAGGAAAGTCGACGAGCGATGAGTGTCCGTGTTATTACTTTCCAGTCAAAATTAGTATGGTGGACTCAACTAACAAATTATAAAAAGGTTTATGACTCAATTGACAAAAAATAAAGTATAAATTGGCTCAATAACAATAGATTAAGGAATCTTTTGATAATTTTTCCCTAAAAATAGAGAATACATAATAATCTAACCTCAGATCAGACTTTTTAGATCTTTTTTCTTCTTCACATAGTCGCATATCTCCTCTCTCTCGCGCGCACATCATCATCATCTTGTCCTCAAGCCCCCCGCCAGTAGTTGCGTTGCCAATCCGGTTCTTTCACTGGCTTCCCTCATATTGTGAGTCTGTCACAACTGGTCATGATTATGCAAAATGAAGAGGAATGCATGTGTGTCTGTCTATATATATATATATATATATGCGCTCCGATTCCTAATGCAAAAAATCTGGAGCGGGTTTTCGATCGAGCAATCTCGGGTTTTAGGTCACGAGTCGATCAACCTGAGACCGATCACTTTTACATGAAAAGCCCCCCGTCCAACCGCCTCGTCATGCCGACGATCAATTTCCTTCTTGTTTTCATGGCCAAAGCCACCCCAGAGCAGCACACGAATTTTTGTAATCTCAAAAGTGAATAAGGAAGGCACACTATTCAGTACCAAATTTCAAATTCAGAAGCAAATTAATTAACTTTTGTCTGACGCGAAACTAAAGAAGAAGCAAAAAATGGGGGAAGACAACATTTCACACGTGGCATATGTTAACCCAATGAGCCTTCATGCAATTATTATTTTGGAAACTGACCCCAATGTTACGAAACCCGGATCCGTGTTCTGGGCCTTAGTGCAATTACCTAATTTATCCGGATCACTCACAAAATTTCCCAACGAATATATTGAGGTCCCAGCAATTTTTTATTTTGCCGAAAATAGCTTTCAGGAAAATGTTTCCCGAGTTTTCCAACATTCGGTCCACAAAAAATGAATGAGTCGATGAAAGCATTTTTCTGTCCAACTTCAAAAATAAGAAAAAAGATTTCCTCTTTTTAGAACAATGACATCATTTTTCGTGAAGAATAATCTCTCTATATCTACATGCTATGATTTTTTATATATATTTTTTACTTGTTATTCGGATATTTCTTATTTTAATAATTCTATTTTTTATTTCTTTATTCCTTCGCCAGTCACCCAGCTCGGCCATAGATGCAACCCATCGAGCCTTGAGATCAGCCGATCTCGATGAGCTTGGGGGCGTTGTCGGGCGAGCCTCCAGCTCGCATGTGGTCATCGTCAGCCGATCACGGCGGAGGAGGAAAAAGAAAAAAAAACATAATAAAAAATCCTTTTTAAAATAAATAAATAAATATAAATAAGAAAAATTAATAATTAATTATTAGGAGTAGATGTGTCATTATGGGTCATTGACCCAATTTTTAACTCCCCCCCCCAATTGCCTACCGGCCGCCACCACCCGCCCGCCACCACCGCACTGGACTGATGACGTTTTACCGGCAAAAGCGACCATCCCAACCAGAAAATGAACAGGCCTCCTCTCTCCACCAGCATCAAGTTCACTCACGACTGCTAAAGCCACATCCACACCTTCAACTGCCTCGTGGACGATGGCCTCAGTGAGTCCTCCTTTCTCGCTCCGCCGATTGATTTCTTTCGTTCCTTTCTTTCATTCGCCGATTGGCCTCAGTGGATCCTGCTTCTGGCCTCTTCTGGATGAACGGATGTTTTAGTTTTAGAGAAGCATTAGTGTTCCAAATGGGTTCGTTAGAGTGGTGTGGGGGAAGCTGAATAAACCTGTTGCTGGATTGATTCTATTGGTGCGCGATATGATTATTTTGATGCTTCTGCAAACGAAAGTATATTCGGAGTTCTCTTGGGGCGTTGGTGGGCGAGCAGGTGGCGGCGGGTGAGTGAGTGGGCCGGCGGCTGCCAAGTGGTCGAGTGGGCTGGTGGACAGTGGGCGGGCCGGCGGCGGTGGTGGGCGAGGGGGCAAGCCCGGCTGCTGGTGGGTGGGCAGGCCAGGGGCAGACGACGATGGTGGATGAAGAAGGGCGGAAGGTGTCAATATGAGTTGGGTCAGGTTGGGTACGGGTAATTGAAATTTTATTGCATGAATATGGATCAAAATAGTTCAAATGAGCCAATATAGGTCGGATCATATTCGACCCTGTCTAAATCCGACTTGACTTATCCATTTGACACCTCTAATTAGAATGAGTGCACCGAAAAAAATCAAATATGATTTTTTGTACCAAATGGCAGAAAATATTTTTCAATCGATTCTTCGGTTTCAACCAAACACCGAAGAAATATTTACCATTTTCTCGTAAAATGACTTTTTAGAAAATATTTTTCAAAAACATTGCATTTTTCGCAGATGGCACGAAATACACAAGTACGTATCTTCAGCATCAATTCAATCCTATGGCTTTATCATCTACAATTCTACATGATAAGGAATTCTCATTGTTAAATCTTTTGAGCTTCTGTTAAAAAAGGTTTTGATCAACAGACATCATATGAGGGGTCTCGCCTAGGACAATGAGGTACTAAGACGTGTGTGCTCGTTCCGGTGGCCAGGTGCATGATTAGTGCTTTCTTTACTGGAGACGTGCATGGGTCCAATGACCAGATTCATCGAATGTAATAATGGCATCCCCAGCACCTTCATGTGCTTTTTGGTCGTGCCATAAAGTACTGGCGAGAGATCAATTATTGAACTGACGAACCACCAATTAATCTTTTGCTACCCGATTTCTATCGGTCTGTTTATTTTTTGAAAAATGAACATTTTAAAAAAAATATTTTAAAAATGATTGATTATATTGTTTAGAATAATTAGTCAAATAAATATATTTTCATTATCGACAGTAATTTATTTTTTATATTTTTTGCGAACGATGAAAGTATTTTTCATTTTGTTAATTTTTGTAGGCGATATAATTTTTTTTTTTTAAACGTGGATTTTTCGCGACTCAAAAACTTGAAACTGTAGGTAGAAAGAAACCACACGTATACAAGAGCATATAAACTCCACGAGCATCGATGTGTAGCTAAGAATATCGTATGGAACTCTTAATTGAGAGAATTTTCTCTTAAGATAGCTTGACTTATGGAATATTATTACACCAAATCTGTAATTTAGTGTCAGGTTAGGTTGTGCTGTGATGACTCGGGCCTGGTCTATATCCCTTTCAATCATTTGGCGTCTCTACCCAACTCAATTAACATGAATCCCCTAGAGGGCTTCAAGCTCTTTTTTATGCAACTTGGACGGACGAGCTCATTGACATTTGAATTTAGTGTCCACAGTGCCATTCCATCAAATTAAGTCGAATTTCTAAACCCGACACGTTGTGGTACATGTATTGGATTGATTGATCCTAAGTTAAATCTACCAAGAGCACAAATTCAATCTGAAAAAGCCTTAGAATTCACTGTCTAAAATATAAGGGTGAGGGTTCAAATATAGTAAACCGAGCCAGCCTATGCCAATTTTGTCTACCAGTTCAACTTCGATCTGCTGGCTTGCCTCATGGACGGTGCTCTCCTTTGATCAGTGAATTTCTCGGATCCCCATCTGTATCCATAATATGATTCTCTGACTACTTGTTGCAGATTGTGCGAAATGAAAAAAATTAAAAGAAAAAAAAAACAAAAATCGAAAATACCAATCCAAGAAAGAATAAATTGACCTGGTTCTTGGGCGGGGCGAAGAGTTCGACTCAATGCCAGCCCCCAAGGTGGATTGGTCCGGTTTCTAATTTTATAAAATCTAGAACCAGACTTAATTAAAGTCGAACTTTGAAGACATCTTCTTCCATCAATTTTTGTGGCATCAAGGACTCAATTTTGTGCAATAATCATGGAAGCTTCAAATATTTGCTCATAAAAAATCTTTTCTTCTCTGATGCCGAAACTAAAGAAGAAGCAAAAATTGGTGGAAGACACTATTGGTTTGGGAACTAAATTGACATATGATTTTTCCTATTTACTCGTCCAATTGCAACAATTTATTTTATTTTAGATGATTAAAATTACCAAAAAAAGTCTTAAATTTATTACACTTATGGAAATTCAGTGAAATTTTAATTTAGATATTTTAGTACTAAGCATTCTGACAATTTGCCAATGGAGCCTTTCTAATCAATTTTTGCCCGAAATCACTTATGTAGGGGCCAAGCGTCCTATGTGGCATTGACAACGCTGATGTGGGCAATTATTGTAGCTTTTCAATTTTGTTTACTTTATGTACTTTTTGGTTTTTTAGCTATTTTTTTTTTATTGTTGAGCCCTTGCCAATCACTAGACAAAGGGCTTATGAGCCCTCATTGGCCGCAGGCAAGGGCGGCAACCTGCCCATCTCTCACTGACTCATAGCAGAAAGGCAAAAAAAAAAGAAAAAAAATCCTAAGGAATAAGAGAAAAAAAATTTTAAAAATTTATCCACATCAAGCCGATCATCTTATGTGACAACTGGCCCTCACTAGGCTACCACGTCAGCGTTTTTCTGTTAAAATTGGAAAAAGTGAAATCTCATTTTATTGTACATAGAGTAAATACAATGGAAAGAAATTAAATTTTCGCAATTTTATGAAAAAGTTCCATCTAGTACAAGCTTTTCATAAAGAGATGAGAAAGATTTCCTCGAATTTCCCATGTACCTGTACTCTGTGTCTCCATAATAGAAAGCAAACTAAAAAAAAAATACATTGGACGTCAGACTTTCTTTCAGAGATCCCATGAAGAGCCCATACTTGCTATATGATAAGTTATATTCTCTATATTCCCAATGAATTGGCCAATTCGGTAACCTAAAATTGGTTGACAATCTTGTGAATCTCTCGTTTATTACGAGTTAGTATCGTCATTTTGAAAGAATTTAGATCAATCTCCATAAACCCATATTTCACTTTTTCTCCCTTTACTAAATTCCTCTTCATCTGACCCAGAATTCCTCTTCATCATTTTGATATTGTACTTTTTCTATTATTACAGACAAAACCGATCTTACGTGAGTAAACTTCAAACTCGCTAGCTACATCCAATAACGTTATAAATCGAATTAGATTAGTTTTATTCGGCGCGAAAGACAAAAAATAATTGCCTGTCTATTTTTTTTTGCATGTGTTTTTTTTTTGGGGGGGGGGGGGGGGCGTTAATTCAGTCCATTGGCGTCAATATCGCCTACATGAACGAAGAATTCTCACTAACACAAAGCTTTTGCCTAATGACGAAAAAATGCTAATATTTGAATACTTCACACATGACGTCACACCTAGGAAGATGAGGTACTAAAACGTGAACCGATTCCCGTCGCCAGCTGCATGATTTGCCCTTTCTTTATTATTGACGTGCTTACTGCTTGGAATGGACCAGATTCATCAATCGAATAATGGCACGACGACACCAAAATTTGCTTTTGCTCGCGCTATATTCTCCTAGAAATTAATTTACTGAATTAAGTGTTTGTTTCACGAAAAATTTAAAATTTAATATATAGTTTTTTTGAAAATATTTGTTTGTGTTGAGATGCACGCAAGAGTTGTGTTAAGTAAATTCGACATTGGATAATTAATGTGTTGTTAAGAAGTTAATATATCCAAATTGATCTGTAACTTATTGGCTCAAGTTTTTGAGTGAATGATTCAACTGAATATATTAATAGACTCGAACTAGAGCTCCCTGCTTGAATTAACCACGAAAAGAATGGAAAATATTTTTTTTAACCGGGAAAATAATTACGCATCAAATGTTATCAGACGAAAACGTTTTGTTTTGACTATTTTTTTTTCTCTAGGATATAATCAATCTTTTTTTTATAAAAATATTTTTCAAATTTTGAGTTTTCAAGTGAAACAAATGCATCCGATCGTTTTGCTATCAATTTGATCCAAGAAGGTGCAACATAAAAATTTAAGCTATATGTGGAAGGAGGTCATATGTGAAGCAATGTAATGAAACATTAACACCTCTTTTGAGCAACGATAGATGAAGTTTGACTGATGAAGACCGCTAAACTAGGCAATACAGTTATGGTACCATGTTAGAATGTTCCAAAATCTTAAATTTATAGATGGGGAAGACCGCATGCATATAAAGAAAGTATAACTATGTGAGCAAGCGATGCAGACTATTTTAATCATTAAGTATCATGGTTAATATGTTTCACTTATCAAATCCATTTTTGCATCTTGCCTCATCAATTATTGAAATTTAGGGTATTCGTATTGCATATCCAACCTATGTGCGCGGATGAGCATGTGCATATAAAATACTAAATGGTATGAATACCTTAATTCAAATTAAACACTACCAATTATCTTAAGTTCACAAGAAAATAATTATGCAAATATTATTAATTGGTCCGGCAGATGAGATAAAACAAATTAACACATGCATATTATTATAATTCTTGTGATAATCAATCCGATTTTGATGAACTTATATGTCGATTTTTCGTATGCATATTAGAATGTCACGTCATATTCACATAAGTAAACATAGCATTCTTTTAGATTTATCAGTAGAAATCGTGTGAGCACGTGTGTTTATATTTAGCACCCTGGGGGTGGTGGCGCTCCACCACTATATTGAATAATCAGTGCCGATGTAGATGTGACAAAGAGAATGGTGAACATTTATTTGAGTAATAAAAAAAACCACCAAAAACTCAAAATTATGTCCATCGTGACATATTTAATCTTGACTTTTTTTTTTGTGACAGCAAATATTCCAAACCAGTACGCTGTACCATTAGAACACAATTGGGGTAACAAGTTTAAATTTTTTGGCATCATAATTTTATTTTAAATATATTAAATTCATATGAATTTGGGGTAAATATATCATATGGATTGAAGTTTAGGTTTTGTTTATGTCCCAAAAAAAATTAAGGCAAATGTGTTACGTCAAGCATAATTTATGATTTTCTGTGGCTTTTTTTTTAATAAAGATTACTTATCTATCACTTTAACAATCTCTTAACATTACATTTATTTTTCCCAAAATTTTATTTGTAAAAATGTATGAACTCATTATGCATTAAGTATTAGAATGCCTTTATTACCCTGGTAGCTCTACCGTAACTTAACGTGTATACAACAGTGAGTCCCACACAAAAATGTTAATCAAAACATGATATTTTTAAGAATCAATACCATTTCAAGCTTAACTCTTTCGACCTAAAAAAAGAAAGAAAAAAAAGAAGAGAAAAGCCCAGCTTTTATTTTAGAATTATTCTTTATCTCGAGATCTACTCTTTTTTTTCTAAAAATTGAAAGTTTGTTTTCACAAATTCGATACGATTATGTATTATGAGATATTTATTTACTAATAACAGACAAAACTCTTTAAATAAGCCAGATTTTATGTTCGAAATCGCGGCAATGGTGGTGTTCCACCACTACATTGACTAATCGGTGCAATGTAGAAGTGGAACCATATAAAATCTGATCGACATTACATTTTCTCCCGAACATATTCCCACCAAAAAGAAATCATAAACTCGATAATTATTGATGATTAATACGCCCATATTTGCTTTGCAGTTCTTAAAATGTACGTAGTCGTCTTGAATCCCAAGAAAATATAATTCAGATACGAGGTTTCAAATAATCGCCACCATTTCAAGCTTATCTTTAAATTTTTAGAATAGTTAAATCAAATTTATACGATTATTTTATCTTGAGATCCACAATTTTCTGCAAATCGAATAAAATAGTTATTCCAACATAATTAGGTACAAATGACGAGATATATGCTTACAAAAAGAATATATATATATATATACACACACTATAGACGGACTATCGTAATGAACCCGATCTTTTTTTGTTTTATGTCCGCCATCGTGGAAGGATTCAATGCGGTTTTTGCGAAATAACAATTAACCAAAAAAAAAAACAACGAATTTACTTTTTGGTAGCCGTCCCATGCTCGTCCGTCCACCCCGCAAAAGAATTCTTGAGATAATTAGAAAAGTGTGATTTTTCGCTAATGTCGGATCTATATCCGGGATCCGACCCATTTACCGAGGAATAAGAATGACGCGACGCCGCTCCGCTGTCCTGTCTTGAACTCTCGATTACGAAAAATCCGAACTGGTGCCGGTTCAGACCGCAAACACTGCCCGGATCCCACTCGGTTAAAAGAAATAAAATCAAAAAGTATTTTTTTGGGGGGGATAAATCCGACGTAAAAAATGTGAGGAAGTCAAAAAATAGATAAAAATTAAAAGAAGAAAGAAATAAAACTATGAAAACGGAAAGTTACAACGATAATTCTTTCTTTTTCTCTTTTTTTTTTATCCTCGATAGGAAGAAAAGAAAGAAAGAAAGAAACTGAATAAAAACAAAAATGTTGTCGGTACGACTCTCTCTCTCTCCTCTGTCTCTCCTCTGTATTCCTCTTTCTCTGTCTCCTTCCCTGTGAATCTCCTCCATCTTCAATCTTCTTCAGCTCCTCACTCCCCCCCCCCCCTCTCTCTACATTTCTCTCTCTTCTTGTTCGAGGCAGCAGTCAATCGCCATCTCGGCGACGTCATTCCATCTCTAGATCCCCGAAGCTCCTCTCGTCCTCCTCACTCGGTTCCGGATCTTTCGCGTCGCTCTGGTGCCCCCCTCTTCCTTCCCCCCCGATCCCGAATCTCGGGCGCGTGAGGATGCTCGACAAGTGCTTGGGAGCTCGCCGGGGCTACCAGATCCGGCGGGCGATGCGGCACGGCAAGGTGACCGTCCTCTGCCTTCTGATGACCGTCATCGTCCTGCGCGGCACCATCGGCGCCGGCAAGTTCGGCACGCCGGAGCAGGACTTCAACGACCTCCGCGGCCACTTCCACTCGCGTAAGCGCGTGGAGCCCCACCGCGTCCTCGAGGAGGTCTCCACCGAGTCGGGCCGGTCGTCGGCTCAGTCCGAGTCGACTCAGTCGTCGTCGTCGACCTCGTCCTCGAATAGCTACGAGACGTTCGACATATCCAAGATCCTCGTCGACGAGGGCGAGGAGGAGAAGCGGGATCCGAGAAAGCCGTACACCCTCGGCCCGAGGATGTCCGATTGGGACGAGCAGAGAGCTGAGTGGCTGAGGAAAAATCCAGATTATCCAAATTTCATTGGGCCAAACAAGCCTAGGGTTTTGCTTGTCACAGGTTCATCTCCGAAGCCGTGCGAGAACCCTGTTGGTGATCATTACTTGCTGAAAGCGATCAAGAATAAGATAGATTACTGTAGGTTGCACGGTGTTGAGATCTTTTACAATATGGCACTCTTAGATGCTGAGATGGCTGGGTTTTGGGCTAAATTGCCTTTGATTAGGAAACTGTTGTTGTCGCATCCGGAGATTGAGTTCTTGTGGTGGATGGACAGTGATGCTATGTTCACTGATATGGCGTTTGAGGTTCCATGGGAGAGGTATAAAGACTCCAACTTTGTGATGCATGGTTGGAATGAGATGGTGTATGATCAGAAGAACTGGATTGGGTTGAATACTGGTAGTTTCTTACTTAGGAATTGTCAGTGGTCCCTGGACATTCTTGATGCTTGGGCACCAATGGGTCCTAAGGGGAAGATTAGGGAAGAGGCAGGGAAGGTTTTGACTAGGGAGCTTAAGGATAGACCGGTTTTTGAAGCCGATGATCAGTCTGCGATGGTGTATTTGCTCGCCACCCAGAGAGATAAGTGGGGTGAGAAGGTGTACTTGGAGAACGCTTACTATTTGCACGGTTATTGGGGGATTCTGGTGGATAGATATGAGGAGATGATTGAGAACTATCATCCTGGCCTGGGCGATCACCGGTGGCCCCTCGTGACTCATTTTGTCGGGTGCAAACCATGCGGTAAGTTCGGTGACTACCCGGTTGAGAGGTGCTTGAAGCAGATGGATCGTGCGTTTAACTTTGGCGATAACCAGATTTTGCAAATGTATGGCTTCACGCATAAATCACTTGCTAGCAGGAGAGTTAAGAGGATTAGAAACGAGACCGGCAATCCAGTTGAAGTGAAAGATGAGCTCGGACTGCTTCACCCTGCATTTAAAGCAGTTAAGGCTTCTACATCTTGATGGCTTCTGGACCTGATGCTTAGATTTAATTGATTTCATCATTTATTATTCAGTTGATGTTCGTTTTTGTCAGCTCGAGTTCTAAGATACAATACCAGTGAAGTTGTATGATGTTGTTATAAATCTCCTGTGATAGCTCTCCCGATCGTATTCCCTGTACTTGATCTTGTACTAATTCTTCCTTAGTGAATATAGTCTTCATAGTTTATGTTTCCAACTCTTCACCTGCAAATTGAGAACATTCATGTATACTGAAATAACCCGGTGATTGGTTTTGAGCCCATATGTAGATTTCAATTCATGTGGTCTCAACTTGAAGAAAGGCAGATCCCCGTTTCGATCATCTGTTTGTTGGTTATGAGAATGGCTTTGGTCCCAATTCTGTTTGTGGATTATAATGGTGCTCTTCTCTCTCTCTCTCTCTCTCTGTGTCAATGAGCTGACAAGTTTATACAAGCCCTTTCGAAGTATTAATATGGTAGGCAGTAGTAGTTTAAGTTGATGCTACCCGGAATGGAGAGGAATAACGCACGAGAAAGTGCTTCAAATAGACTAAATCATGTGACATGGGCATCAAGAATGTTGCAACATGTGCTTCATGGAAACAATTTACTTATCCAAAAAAGAAAGTTGCAAGTTTTGCTCCATACTCCCTTTCAATGAAGCATTACAAGACTTCCTAAGTTTTGGTTTGTTCATCGTGAATCAAAGTATTATCCTGTTCAGTGCTGGAGTTTTCACTGCAAGTTTGTTTGTTTGCATGACAACATTGAAGCTGCAATTATTTTGGTACCTCTGACAGTTGTAGTTCTTTTGGCCCCATAGGACATAAAGGGGAAAAGGCCTCTGGAGAGGGAATTTGGATTCTCTTGATTGTAAAAAGAAGTATAGTTGATCTTCTCAGAGGATTAATACGCACACACATATATTCCGGGATATATGAATTTGGAGGCATACTTCTTCTTTCATTCTGTCCTGTGTGAGTGTGCTCTGTTTGCGGTACAAATTGGAAGTCTGCCTGATGTGTGAGAAATTTTCAGTGGATTGGAAGAACCCGAACGTTTTGACCGAGATAAGTTCCCTGCCGAATTTTATGGTGTAAATGTAGAAAATTCACCTCTAGGACATAAGAGCAGGATATCTGCATAATGGTGATGCAATGTGAACGAGCGGAGTTTGGAGAAGCCGAGACAGTGCAGCAATCACGGCATTGTTAAAAATCTCTATGGCCCGCTCCTCGACTGGTTCGCATCTCGGAAGGTTTGCCAATTTCGGTATGCATGCCGAAACTGTGATGCCTTGTGAGGATTTAGGCGAGAAGTATAGCTTGGTTAATGAGTGCCAGAGGACCAATTTGAAGATGCAGTTCTCTTGAGTCACCGCCAAGCTGAGGCTGCTGCTGCTGCCACAAAATCAAGGTGTGCTTGATGTGTCCATAAACGCAGTGTCGGTCAACAGGGGAAAAGTGCAAAAGCATGCCTCCAGGGGAATATATTCATCGGTCCCTTTCTTGCTCGCACATGGAAGATGCCTGAGTTTGTTCTCTGCTTTAGTAGATGGACCCTGAACTCTGCATTCACCGAAAAGACGCCTCGCATCAATTCCTTCGTCCGCAACCGGCGCGTAAGCCTAGAGCCCGGCCAGCCCCACTTGGCCGGATTCGAACTGTTCCGGCGATTTGTCCATGGTGGCATCAACATCGGCAAAAGTTCACACGTGGTGCACTGGCTAGGCGGCTAGGTTCGACGATCAATGATTAAATTAGCTGGAATTGACCGGGTTTGAGAGAGGGAGTGGTACCTTACTTTTATTGTTATACGCTTTTCAGCCAATTTGTTCACCGTTGGCATCCACATTGCAAAAGTTACCCTTGCTAGGTTCGACGGTCAAATTAGCTGAATTCTCAGAAAATAAAAATCAATTTCAAGACTTAATTTGTAACAAAACCTCCTTTTTGTCTTTGTTTCTGCTGCTTTTTTTTTTCAATATAAATTGCGGAATAAGCAATATAAATCAAAATTAGACAATACCTATCTTGATTTGTTTTCCCTGTTTAAGCTATGTTCCTAATTGTAGTATCATTAGGTTTTTCCTTTTTACGGCCATGGGAGAACTCGTGCCGTCCTTGCTTGGGCTCGATGCGGCAAGTAACTCCCTAAGGCACGTCTAAAGTGCTGCGCACGACGGTGGATTCAAACTCGGCACCATCTTTCCCGAATCGATCCGCGAGGCGAGTTAAGCAGAGATCGAAACCCTGACCTACTTACTATCGAAATGGAATTGGCCTATTTAGACCAAAACATGTTTTTACTTTGATGTTGGACCGTAGTGCCTATTTGGAGGAGAAAACAAATGATTCGGGCGGGCCCGCCGTTTCAATCTTCCGAATCGCGTAGAAGGAGCACACGTGATTCCATTTTCCATCCCTCATCTTGGCCTTAGACTACAGTTGGAAAGGGGATAATTACACAATTAATCCATTAATTTTTACCAAACAACCAACGTGATCTTTTAATTTATTCGATGGATCTATGAAATTTTGAGAAATTCCCCGCATTATAATGAATATGCCCAATTTCATCCTTTCGTTAGTTGAAATTCGGGGACAATATTAGATATTTTCATTTATTTTATGGATTAAAAGTTTAAGGATCAAATTAAATAAATTAAAATTTAAGGATCACAATTCATATTTAATCAAAGTTTATGGCCCATTTATCTAACTTTTTTACCGGAAAAAGCTAGATAGCCGAGGCTATTATGGTAAATTCCCTCTGGACAACTTCACTTCTTCCACTAGCCCTCCCTATCCGTGCGTGGTCGCGGACCTTCTTCACCTTCACTAATCATTAGAATCATTACTCACTCTTTCCATTTAAAGACTTTCGTTATTCCCCCTTATCTTCCTTCGCTTCCAATTTTCTCTCTGTTGGGAATTTGCGCTCATTCAGGGCAAGATTTATTTCTGCCTTTATTACAATATTTAATTACGATAATTGATTGCAATTAATGAGATTTATTTCCTATTCTAAAAAGAGAGAGAGAAAAAAAGCACGTTGCAACCATCCTATTAAAGAAAACGCTCCCAAAAACTCTCTGGGAAAAAAAAACTCTCTCGCAAAACGATCAATCGATGTATTCGAATCATCATCTCACCTGTGATTGAGGCTCGTAATCTGTAGCTATCAAGCTACGTTCGTTCTACGTGATATACCTCTCCAATCAGTGACTTAAGTTTGATCCATGGTGTGTAATGCAGATCTGTAATTTAAATATGATCTATGACATATAATTCAGTTTAATCCGCTGCGTATATGTTTATATATATATATATATATATATATATATGTTTTCGAGATTCATTCCCTTCACTCTCATTCACCTATTCATCTTTCAAAGACTAAATAAGGTTATTTAGACTATGAGGCTGCGTTTGATCATCCAGATTTCTAGTTATGATAGAATTACATACAGGATAAATCTATGAATTTTGCCATATCCTATAAACTATTTGGTGAATCACAACAATAAAGCCAGATATATTCATTTCCTATTATGTTCATTATTTGTATTTACATACATCGATGTAAATGAATATGAAAATGCATAAACGGAGATTATAAGAATCTCTTATAATTTATTGCCAACTCTAGTAAGAGAGAAAATATGATCATTCATATTTGCAATTACGAACAGTTTTGTCTCTCTCACTACTTTCGTTAATAAGTAAAGACCTATGACGGAGAAGAACTTTCAACTCTCTCGCTGTTTTTGTAGAATTTCAACGTGAACTATGAAACTCAAATAGCTAGTGAAACTTCAACATGAACCAAAGATGCCATAGGAGAAAGAGATTTTTTTTTATATATAGAAATTTCATTGCCCCACATTCTTCAAAATTCGTAAGTCATTTTCAAGTTCAAATTTGCTCATTTAAAAGTTGTATTATTCTACTTCACTTTTATTTACTTATTTTTTATTTCTACATCACTTTTTTCATTATTTTTATTCCATTCCATCATATCTTAATAAAAATTTTGTTAAATAACAAACTATACTTCCAAAAAAATCCTTCTTTGAACTCACCCAATAAAAAATCCTTCAATTCATAATGACATAGGCATGAAGTGTGTGTATATGTAGATGCACATAATATATTGTAAAGTAGACAGAAATATATATATATATATATAAATGAAAACTTATTTTCAATTTTGTTTTTAATATTGAAATTCAAATTTAATTATTATTTTAATTTTATTTTTTAAGAAATTTATTACTCAAGAAAAAAATATAGCTTTTATACTATTAACATAATAAATCTTATCCACATTTATCCCATCTCTTTTGTGAGATATTTTTATCCAGGCTATATGCCCTATATATCTCACTTTATTCGGTCTTAGGCAATAGCCAAACACAGGATATGATAAATTTATCTTGTACTGGTTTTTATCCAAACAACCAAACGCAGCCTCACATAATTATTTAATATGAATCGGCATAATAAAGAACTACATTGAATTAGATATTGATTCGGTTTTATGCGATAGTCATCTTATGTTAAACTTACATCCAAAATTCAAATGTAAAAAAAAAATATTGTTCAATTATCGACGTTAGAAAGATTTAGGACTTATGTAAAAAGAAAACTTTACTTTGTCGAATGCGTATAGTTATTTCCGCGATATGTAATATTAATATTATCTTAACGAACTATTTTCTATTAAACCTGTTTAATAAATTACTTTATTAATTAGAGCGTTATGTTATTAGAAAAAAGAAGACAACTAGAGGTTGAGAGTCACTTTGGATTGATTGTTATTTTATTTTTTTAAGATTTGAAATGGTTGAAATTTTGTATAAGATGCAAGCGTGGATAAGTAGGTTAATAAGTAATTTTTAGGTTTTTCAGTTATGAATAATTTGGTGAGAAAGTAAAATAGTACCATTTGTCAAAATAGGTCTAAGCCCATTTCTTAAAGTTTACATGATGAGTTGAGTTGTTATATTGATTAATTATATTCACTAAGTATGTCATAAAATAGTCTAAACATAATACGAGTATTAAATGTGTCCTAAATTGATCATAAACGAGTTTATAACTTACTTAGATCCAATTCACCTTTATCACTCTCTATTTATTCTTTTCCGGCCTCACTCAATTTTGCGCCCACTTATTTTCATTTGATTATTAATTTTCTTAGACTTGATTACATATAAAAATGTTTTATGAATATGGATCAATAGTTACTAAATTTACATTGCAATAAACGAGTCAAATAAATCCATTTAAATTGGATTATTTATGATCTGACTCGCCATCGTTTCACCGACATAGTTTTAATTGTAGTTGAAACATCATTTTGCCCTTTTAGGGCACAGCAATTTGGAAGTATGTTGCCAAGAACCCTCCAAAGGGGAGATCATTGCGGCGGAATCACGTCAGGATCACCATATTCGGGTTCAAAACAATCTCGTCGGATGGACGGACCACAACGCATCAAGACAGGCACAACCCCGCTAACACTCGCCACGTCATCCCAGTGGGCCCAGGAAAGGCCAAAGCCAAAAAAAGGAAGAAAGAAAGAAAAAGCAAAAAGAGAAAGGCGGAAAAAAAAAATCAAGAAAGAGAGAAAGCGGAACGCGTGTTGAAAACTCGTGTTCCCTCCAACTGCGTCCCGCAAGCAACGCCAAGACCAACCCCCGCGCACACGCGCTCCGAGCCCCAGAGCGCGAGTGAACCACACGCGCCTATATATCGCACCGCAGCCGTCGTCCTCTCTGGAGACTGGCAACAACACTCGCAACTTGGACAGCTGCTTTTTGCTTCTCTGTCTCTCTCTCTCCTCTTGACCATAAAACCCTAATTCCTTTCACGTGCTCTCCGTCCCTCCCTCTCCACAGTTGCACCGTCGTCACGCGATCCGTACACCGGCGAAGGCGACTCTGCGTATGCGCGCGGCTCGCTCGCCTGAGCTCGCACCAGCTCAGTGATGGAGGCTCCGTCGGGTCAGAGGCAGAGGCGCCTCGAGTTCGCCCTGGTTTCCGTCTCCGACCTCTCTCCTCCTTCTGCTTCCGCCTTCTCGACGGAGTCGGCTCCGTCCTCGCCTGTCGTGGTTCGGTTCGGCGGCGGCGATTCTGACGTCGCCGAGCTTCGGTTTTACCGAGACAATGGAGCGAGCGATGTAGGCGGCGTAGAGCTCGCCGACGCTCAGGTTTGTATGTTTTATTGTTTTGTTCTTCTTTTTCTTTGCAGTTTTCGTTCGGTTTCGTTGTTTTCTTGCCTTCTCTGTGTCTTTTTGCGGAACGGCTATTTGGCCATTGAAAAAAAAATGGTGAATTGCTGCACCGCATTGAGTTTACACTCTGTTTTGAACGGATCACGACTTTTTTTGGTTCTTTGAAGCTTTGAGTTGAATTATTTTCTGCAATTTTTGTCCTTCGATCTCCGTGTTGGACTGTTCTCATTGGCCAGCCTAAACATAACAAGGAAGTTTGCTAATGACAACTAAGCTAGCATTGGTTTTGAAATGGAGTGGCTTTGCAGTGGTGATTTAGATATTGGTAAAATCTGAAGTGCTAGATAAATTTGAGCCTGAAGAAGATTATATTATTGCTAATTCTGTGTCTTCGGTTCCCAGATTTTTAAGCTAGGCCCGGTTCAGTCAATATGCATGTCTGAAGGTTCTGAAACCAATAAAGAGGTATGTGAGGAATATCTGAAACGTTTGTATCTTTAATATACCTGCGAAAATTGTGCTGAACTCTTGGGTGGAAAAGGTCTCTCAATGTTTTTGTAGATCTATTCAGTCAATATGCATGTCCGAGTGTTTCATCTTTTTTAACGCATCCCTAACTTTCCGTACTTTAACTCTACGCACAAACCTTCTATTTGAATCATCAGAATCATCTTCCAAATCTACCTCACTTTTATTACTCTCCCGTTAAAAAGTTTGTTAAAATAACTCATCGGCCGCTGACCCCAATAAGTTTGGGATAAAGGTATTGTTGATGTTAATGTTGATATTGATTCTTCCTAGCGTTTCTCCTGGTTCATTTTGAATATACTCTCATATACAAAGTGGTTTAATTGTTGCGAAGTACTAGCTGATGTTGGCACCTTCTAATACTACGACTTTGTTCCAGAAGTCATATTCAAAAGGGTTTAATATTCATTTTAAAACGGAAGAGGAGAGCGAGGCCTTCCATTGTACGTTTGAGCAATTGAAGAAGGAAGGCAGTATTAAAGGTGCCACTTTTCGATGATGTGATAATTCCATCTTTTGATATGTCCTGGAGATTTACCTATTTTATTCTCCTTTGTTCTTACATATCTTGCAATAAGTTCCATTATACCCTGAAAAGAATGCTTCTTAGCTTATCATTTCCACTTATGTCGCTTGGATTTGCATCTGGATGTATTTAAGCCCATTATGGAACTCGTATTTGGAGGTTCATAGGGAAATAAACTAATTTGTGGTTTAGTACGGCTTGGCCGTGGATCCTGCCATCTTAGAGAAAAGGCTTGCTCTGTTCTTCATGGAATTGCAAATTTTAGTATCCCTACATTCTTAGGCAAAGAAGGGCATTGTTAGTTAAGTAAGATTACTCATTGGCATCTGCGGTTTGGATTATGCAGTGTAGGTGTGGCCCTGTTTAGTTTGCATTTGAGTCCAGGGGAAGTCTAAGGTTGCTCAATCTACCATCTCCAAGCATTAGCCATGAGACCTGGGTCTGTGTCTTCTTGCACCCATGCCCTTGTGTGCCTTCCCTGCATGCAAGGAGTTGGATCATCAATCTTCGACAGAGACTTTTTTGAAGTTTGAAAGTTTTGTTCAAATTTTCGTCTAAGCTAAGCTTGTCTTGAGCAACTTTATATATTAAAACAGCAAGAAGCCTTCTTAACTCTTTCATTGACTTCTTCATTAGTGTGTAGTTTATCTTTTGTCTAAGCCATTTTATAGAAATAACCTGAACAAGCCTTCATTATCGTTGGGATGTTCATGAATACGATATCTATACATCCCTAAGAAAGCAGAAAAAAATAATTCATGCTCATCGAAGAAAACATAGGACTTACCCTTGGAAGTTGTTTGCATTCATCATGTGCCATTGAGGTGCAGGGGGCAACCTTAGTTTCATTATATGCCCTGCAATCTAATTCTTAGTTATTTTTCCCCTTCTTACTCCTTTGTTCGTTGTTATTCTAGGTTTTTGACTATGAGTTGTGAAGCTTTTGCTTGTCATTCTTACTAATTCAGCCTTTTGTTACTACTCCGTATAGGGACACACTTATCAAATGGAGTTCTCTCAACTTCTAAATGCAAATTTGATGACAAGATAGAGGCATCGTCTGCCAAAATGTATTTTCATTATTATGGACAGCTTCTGCATCAGCAAAATATGCTGCAGGATTATGTGAGGACAGGTTCTACTTCTGAGCTTTCCTGTCTTGCCTTTATGTTATGTATGATAAATATACCTACTGTTTTTGAAATAGAAATGCTAACATGTAAAACTTGCTACTTTTCAATTAAAACACATATAGTAAACAAGATTTATTATGTGAATGCATTTGTTCTGATGGATTTTTATAAGTTGTTCAACACAGTGAGAAATTATTTAGTCTATCAATATTGGATAAATAACCATCCAACCAAATTGATAGAATAATTAAATATTAAACCATGTTTCATCTAAAATCTTGAGCTTTTGGAACAGTTGGTTGTGGTCTCACAAAATCTCACATGATATCAGAGCAAGAGGTCTCGTGTTCAAATCTTTTCAAGCTCCATTTGCCTCCCCAATTAAATATTTCCATGCTTAGCATTAGGCAAAATGATCAGACTAGGGGTGCATGACAAAATTTCTGTTCCAGAAAGAGTTTCTAGAACAGAAATAGTTTTTTGTATTTATATTTTAGATTGAGTTTCTAAGCAAGATAAATGCGTTTGATAATAGTAAAAAATTTCTATTTCTGGAATAAAAATTTATTTGACCGGCTCGCGCACACTTAGTCTGGTTTTTTTTTGCCTAGTACTAAGTGTGGAAAAATTCATTAGAGAGGCAAATGGGGGCCTGGAAAGATTTGAACTCAGTACCTCCTGCTCTGATACCACGTAAGATTTTGTAAGATCACAACCAACTGTTCTAAAAGTTTAAGCTGTTAGAAGAAGGCGTGGTTTAATATTTATACATTCTAACACCTACAAAATCTCACACAAAGTACATGCCGATTGTCATAACTACGTAGTTTACAGGATCAGGAAAAATTGGAGACATGCGTCCCTTCTATATTGGTGCATGTGCATGTGTGTCTCCAGGTCCCCTACCATGTGTTGGGATAGAGATGAATAGGTTTTCCTAAATTTTTTTGGCAGTTTTGACCAATGCTTTTGTGACATGGTCAATAAGAAGAATTATGTTCTCTATATACGAAGAAAATATGCAACTTATGTCTGGCCTCGTAGGAAGAATTCATGGGCAGGAGCACACTTGAATTTGAGCTGTCTTCCTTCTCTCACAAGCATAACTACAAATAGATCATGTTGTGTTTGTGTTGAATATTTATAGAAATGCACGGTAAGAGTTAGAAATGAACAAGAAAAGGTAAGCTTGTTTGAGAAGCAGACCAATGAAATATTAGAAGAATCAGATTCCAAAGTTCTAGCTATATATAAAACTTTCCAATTCGAACTGTATAAGAGGAAACTTAAGAACAATAAAAACTTTTATCCCAAATTTATTTATTTTTACACATTTATCTCTTTTCCCTCCCTTGATTCTGCTTTTATTTTTATGATTCTTTGGGATTCATCGATCGCCGACCCCAACTAGTTTGGGATAAAGGTGTTGTTGATGTTGATGTTGATTTATGTCTGGATAACACTTTCTAAGCTTCAATTGTACGACCAGACAAGCACATAGTTATCTTATCATGATGTATTTTATGTTCAGGAACCTATTATGCTGCTGTCATCGAGAACCGTGCAGATTTCACTGGTCGAGTGGTTGTTGATGTTGGCGCTGGTAGTGGAATCCTGTCATTATTTGCTGCTCAGGTACAAATGTTCTCTGAGCATTTTTTTTTTTCATATGCAATGATTAATGTTTCCTTTTCATCTGTTGCATGCATTAGCAGTCTATTTATTCTTGTGTTGTTTTCAAAACCCCTAGGCTGGGGCAAAACATGTTTATGCTGTGGAAGCATCTGAAATGGCTGAATATGCTCGCAAGCTTATTGCTGGAAACCCGTCGCTCAGCCAACGAATTACAGTGAGGTTTCATTAGTTCAGTCAGATATCTGAGGGTCTTTATCTCATTGTTCTCAGGAGCTATTTGTGTATCTCACTAAAAAATGCAGGTGATTAAAGGCAAAGTCGAAGAAGTTGAATTGCCAGAGAAAGCTGACATTCTGATTTCTGAGCCGATGGGTATCTATCTTTACTTCTGTTTCTGTTAAAGTTGCTGATTTCCAGAGTCATTTTCCTAGTAAGCCCTTAAAAAAACTTTACATTTACAAATTGCTTTAAGCAAAAGTTGTACGAAAGTATGCGCTTCTTTAAGCATCTCTAGTGAGATTTAATGGTATTGCGTGCTTATTCATCTGCTTCTATTGTTGAGTTTATGAATTCGTCTTCATTAATAGCTTTACAGTATTTTTACCATTCCTCCCCCATCCTTTTTATTTTTTCTTCTTTTTACGTTTGATGTTGAGTTGGTTTTCTATATTGAAGCTTATGGATACAGTGACATTTGTGAAGTGCTCAAAGTGCTTGTAATTGTTTCTGCCCTAGGCACATTATTGGTAAACGAAAGAATGCTGGAATCTTACGTAATTGCTAGAGACCGATTTCTTGTTCCGGATGGAAAGATGTTTCCTACTGTTGGAAGGTAATTGACTGTTTCCCTCTTCTATTTATGGTTTTTCTTGTTTTTACCTTGACATTTTTAATCTGATTGTGATGGCATATTTCTCCCTTCATTTTCCTTTATGATTCTTTGGGTTCATCTACCGCTGACCCTAATTAGCTTGGGATAAAGGTGTTGTTGATGTTGATGTTTGAATCTAATGCTGTGGTTAACGTGTTGAGAAGCACTATCTGGAAAGATGTTTCGGGGTTGAGCAGAGTTTTGATTTTGTTTCTCCGTTTAGTTTACTGAATTAGTGTTTGTTTGGAGTGATATTTATTTTTTTCCTTTTTCCAAATCTTGTGACTTTGATTTTGTGTTTGACGCAAAAAACCTAAAACGTTTCAAAATAGACAGCTGTTGACATATGGAATAGTATATTATCTTTTACAACGTTTTAAAGTTCTAATAACTTTGCAGTTTTAACAGGAAAGTAACTTTTTACTTAAACAAAGAACAGCAAAAACAAACATGCCCTGTTCATAGAGATCGTAAGAGATGGTAAAATGGGGTATGTTTATCC
This sequence comes from Rhodomyrtus tomentosa, assembly GCA_028455895.1. Lineage (NCBI taxonomy): Eukaryota > Viridiplantae > Streptophyta > Magnoliopsida > Myrtales > Myrtaceae > Rhodomyrtus > Rhodomyrtus tomentosa. Next base: position 35,264,016 of record JAPCWY010000003.1, on the reverse strand, counting down.
ATCCATCTGTAGTTTTGGGCTCTTTTAGGTGCTGACTTAGATTAAAGCGGATATTGTTTTTTATTTGTTTCTCTCAATGATCCTACTATTGTCGATTTGATTAGCTATATCAAGCATATCATCATTTAGAGTTGTTGGGCATTTGTTCTTTATTCTTTAGCTTTTACTCCTCTTCACCAGAAGTCGTTGAATGCTATTTTTTTTTTCCGGATTGCTGCTTCCTCATTTATGCTATTAAACTCAGGACTTCTTGTCTCTCTTTTGGTAATATATGTATTTGAGATGATATACGTGATTGTTACATAGTTTGGATATGTATATCGACTATGTTTCTCTGATGTTTCTGATTATTGCTCTTGTAGGATACACATGGCCCCTTTCAGCGATGAGTATTTGTTTGTTGAAATTGCAAATAAGGTATACTTGTGGTATAAATGATATCATTTATTTTGTGGTCTTCTTTGTATAGTTGCAATAAGATTGACGTGATTACAAACTGACCTTGTTTAAAGATTATGAAACCAGTTATAAGACATAGGAGAAATCTATTACTGGTGTTGCTCAATTATTTTTAATTAGCACGGGAAGATACTTTTGATGATTCAAACAGAAGGTTTGTGCGTAGAGTCAAAGCACAGGAATTTAGGGAGGCATTAAAAAAGATGAAGATTAGTAAAGTCTTGGGACTTAATGGTATTCCTACTGAAGTGTGGAGATGCTTAGGGGATGTAGCAATAAGTTAGTTAACTGGTCTTTTTAACAAGATCATTCGAACTAATAAGATGCCTGATGAATGGAGGGAGAGTATACTTGTGCCTATATATAAGAACAAGGGGGATATCTAGAATTTTTCTAATTATAGAGACATCAAACTTATGAGCCATATAATGAAGCTGTGGAAGAGTTATTGAGCATCGTTTGAGAATAGAGATCAAGGTTTCTATCAATCAATTTGGATTTATGCCAGGAAGATCCATGGTGTCTATTTTCTTGATAAGATAATTGATGGGAGAGATATCGAGAAAGAAAGAAGGACCTCCATATGGTGTTTATTGATTTCGAGAAGGCGTATGATAAGGCTTCAAGAAAGGTTCTGTAGTGGATTCTTGAGAAGAAAAAAGTACCTTCAAAGTATGTAGAGGCAATCGAGGACATGTATGACGGTGCTACTACACGTGTGAAGGCTTATAATGGCACATCAAGTTATTTTTCAATCACAATAGACTTATACCAAGGTTCTGTTTTGAGCCCTTACCTTTTTGCCTGGTTATGGATGAGCTAACAAAAGATATTTAAGATGAGGTGCTGTGATGTATGCTATTTGCAAACGATATTGTGCTTATTGATGAGATCAGGGCTGGGTTTAATGCTAAGTTAGAAATATGGAGAAGCACGTTAAAGTCTAAAGTATTTACGCTTAGTCGAAGGAAGACGAAATACTTGAAGTGTGAGTTTAACATGACAGGAAGAGGAGATCAAGAAGTCGTAAATATGCTCGGACATGAGGTTTTCAAGAATGATACATTTAGATATCTGAGATCAATATTGTAAGAGGGAGAGATTGATGAGGATGTAAGCCATAGAATCAGAGCAGGTTGGATGAAATGGTGCAGTGCATCGGGATTTTTGTGTGATCGTAAAATTCCTCTTAAGTTAAAAGTAAAATTTTATAGAACAGAAGTCAGACCTGCCATGTTATACGAAGCTGAATCTTGGCCAGCACAGAGGAAACATAAGCATAAAATGGGAGTAGCGGAAATGGGTATGTTAAGGTGAATGTGTGGTCATACAAGGATGGATAAGATAAGGAATGAAAATATTTGACGCAAAGTTGAAGTAGAACCAGTAGCAGAAAAGATGAGAGAACATAGATTGAGATGGTTTGGGCACATCCTCCGAAGGCTCTTAGTTGCACCGGTAAGAACAGAAGTTTGCTATCGCGAGCATAATACGAAGAAATCAAGAGGTTGGCTGAAACTTACTTAGGGGAAAGTAGTAAAACAAGATTTAATGGAGTGAGAAATAGATTGGCACATGATTTGTTTTAGGACGAAGTGAAGGAAGGCTATTAGTGCTGTGGAGGGGTAGTGTGTGTGTATATATTTATTTTTGTTTATTTATTTTTACACATTTATCTCTTTTCTCTCGATTGATTTTGTTTTTATTTTTGTGATTCTTTGGGGTTTATCGACCGCCGACCCCAACTAGTTTGGGATAAAGGTGTTGTTGATGTTGATGTTGATCCTACGATTTTCACATATAATTTATTTGCTGTAGTGTTGTAATGGGAAACCCCCCAGTTTAGCATTTTCTCACACTTATCGTACCAAGAGAAATTGCTATTATGTTGGCCAGTAGTCAGAGACTATTATCCATCATAGAGCAATGAATTCACTGCAAAAGGAACCTTTTGTAGCTCGGGGTGATATTCACTGTTGACCATGAATTTTCCCTGGAGTTGATGATTTGCAGTCCTAAGGATCTTGATTTTATTCTCATTTTTTGGTCTTTCACGGTAATCTCCTCTGATTGTTTCTGGATGTTGGATTGCCAGATTATGCTATTTTTGTGATGTTCCTTTGTTTGTTACTTGGAAGTTGCTACTAGTTTCAGTTTTCTCATCCATTTTTCTTGTGATTTCTGTTTGATTAACGTGTTGTATTGACCTTCATCTGTTAATGTAGGCTCTCTTTTGGCAACAACAGAGCTATTATGATGTCGACTTGACACCCTTGTATGGAACTGCGTTTCAAGGCTACTTCTCTCAGGTTTATAGTCTCTGCATATTTTTTGGAACATGGGTTGCTGTATTTGTTTTGAAAAGGCCACAGCGAATCTGGCACTCGATGTTGAGTTTTGGATGCAATTTTTCTTTTGTTCAGAAGCATTTCCGGTTTATGATCATTTACTTTCTTTGACTTGAAGTAGTTAGTGTTAATTTGGAGAAGGTTCACAAGGAAATGCAAGGCAAGTTAGGGTTTCTAACTTTTTCATGTATCTTCCTACTGAGGGGCTCGCTGCTTGTTTGAAACTGTCTAAAGTATGAAGTTGAAAAGTTAACTCACACGAGACCTGGAACCAGCAGGCATTGATGAGTTTTAGGCACTGCAGCTAGTTTAGGGGTTGTGAGAAAGATTTGGTGTTTGCTGTGTTGGATCTAATCGCAGTTGTGAATTGGGCGGGTTCCTGGGGACTTATACTATCTTGACTGGATCAACTGTAGCTTGTGCTAGAAGATGTAGCACTCATGGATCATGTTACTGACGATTTTTTAGCATCAGTTGCATCAGAGAGCCCAATCTTCTTTTGGACTTTGCCTTCTTTTTAAGTTTTCTGTGTTTTGTGCACAAGGATCACATGTGGTCATGGTTGAATTCCCTATTTAATCATTATCCAATCTTGATTTTTCAACAATAAATGGCAGTTGTGGATGGTTGGGCTTTTCCCCGTCTCTGTGTTTCACTTTGAAAATCTTATGCAGAACCGAATAATGAACATTATCCTTGATATTGGATACTTCGTAATTTGTTAGAAATAATTATCATATGATGAGTTTTTCTTACCACATTATTTGATTTGTTTGTGTATGAGCGTGATGGGATAAATTGGAGATGTTTTTAATTTGATTCCGATACTAATGAGACCACCAGCACGTATGACACTTAAAAGGGCATTGAAGCGGGGTTTGGTAGGGGTTGATGGACGCTGCTTTATCTCTGGTCTCCTGGAGTGTTTCCATTGTTCAACCTGTGACCTTTGGTCCCAATGGATTAATCTTTTGATTTCTACTAACAAATGGAAAATTAAATAAGTTCGATGCCTTGAAAATCTTGTTTTTTCCGAGGCTTTTTTTGTTTGTGGTGTTTAACCGTGTCTAGTCTTAAGTGGCACAATTCTGGCCATCTCTTTTTTGCCAAATGATTGTTACAGTTGAGATTTGCAACTTATTGCTGTTGGTAGTTGATCTGCTTGCTTACTACGCTTTGTTTCTTCGCTATTTGTGCTTTTTGGCTTGCTATTCTCTGCTAGCTTGTCTATTATTATTTGTTTAGGGTGTCACATTGGCAACTACATTATCTTAATCAGGTCATTTCTTCTACATGCAGCCTGTTGTAGATGCCTTTGATCCAAGGTTGTTGGTGGCTCCCCCAATATTTCATGTGATAGATTTTACGAAAGTGATGGTACTGACCCATTCAAGACAAGCTTTTGTTACTTTTGTGTTGCATGCAATTTGAAACACAACTCTTTCTACAGCCAAACCACACATTTAATTGATTCATCTTGCCCATATAAACAGTATCATTAGTTTTCTCTTGTTCACATGTACTTTATAAGTTTTTTAAGCCTGCCATTAGAAATATTACGTCACTACACTGGAAGAGTGATTTCAATTTCCAACCTTCATTCCTTCCTACAGCATTCAGGGTAGTGGTCCTTTGATCAGAATATTTCCCAGCTAATGGTTCATGACATCATTGAAAAAGGAATTTGTTACTTATTGTGGCTTCATAATGGTTGTGTTTGATAGGAAGAAGATTTATATGAGATTGATGTTCCCTTGAGATTTATAGCAGCTGTTGGTACCAGAGTGCATGGGTTGGCCTGCTGGTTTGATGTGCTATTCAATGGGAGGTAAATCTTCGTCTTTCCTAAGATGCACGCACAACAAACAACAACAACCCCCCCCCCCCCCCCCCCCCCCCCCCCCCCCCCGGGGGGCCAAAAAAAAAAAACAAGCTCTTCAGTGCACCATATGGACTTGTGCTCTACATTTCATCTCGATTTTGCTTATTGTCATCAGTGGTTAACTATGTCGATCCACAGTACTGTGCCAAGGTGGTTGACAACTGCTCCCGGATCTCCAACAACTCATTGGTACCAACTGCGCTGTGTCCTTTCTCAACCCCTCTATGTCATGGCTGGACAAGAAATCACTGGTCGACTTCACCTTGTCGCACACAAATCCCAGAGTTACACCATATATTTGACATTGTCAAGTAAGTTCCTCATTAATCTCTTCTATTTGGTATGATGAATGATGATTGTTATTTTGTTACTTGTGTTTGCTATCTAACTTTTTCAAATATGTTACCAGCTAAGATGTGGGGCCCTGGGGCTGAACAAGGCGGAATACTTCAAACATCGTCTGGCAAACTCGATTTAAAGGAACCTTACTATAGAATGTCCCAGCCCCAAGCTTACACAATAGCACAAGATCAGCAACCACATCAGCTGCTTCAATCACAGGTTCTCTCTTTATATACTAAGTACTCTTTAGATGCTATATTGACCGTTTCAAGCAAGAATTTCAAATGTTAGTTAAACATAATGATGTGGTTTTTCTTGTATAGGAATTGAATGTCCAAACACAGGACATAGAAGAAACTGATCTATTGGAGCAACCAGCACAAAATTCTGGTGCTCATTTCAGTTAACAGCACCTTGTTTTCTAGGTGATGAATTGCACATCATGCGGCTAAGTTGGGCACTATCGGTTACTTCCAATTTGCTAGCAGGGCACTAACCATCCAATCTTGAGATTGCCGAATAGCCCTATGGCTGCCTTTGCTGGTCCTTTCCTCTGGCAGTTCATTTATATTCTGCCCTAAGCCATCCCATGTGCCAATTCCTTGTAAATTCTGTGCAATTCATTTCACCGCCTGTGTGGTTGTGCTATGTAAACGTGCGCAGCTTCGACCGTGATTCACTTAGCCAATTGATAATAAACTTGGTTCAGTTAGGCTCGAAATGGTTCGTATTTATTGCAAGTTTCAAGTATTTTTCATGGGTTTCAGTTGTGCTTGTGGAGAATATCCTGTCGAGCTATTTTGCAGATTGTTGCTTCATTCAGGTGACAAGTCCATCTGCCTTTTTGTCTTTCAAATATATTTATGTCAAGTGACAGGTCGGTATGTTGCTCACGTAATTTGGCAAGACCTAATACAAATTCTATTTGTTTGCTGGTCGTATTGGGTTGGTTGCATCATGCTAAGAACGTGCAATTGCAATCTCTCTACTAGTTTGCCCTTGTGAGTTGCCGCGGCAAGAGCCGAGTTTTTGGCACATTTTTAAACATTAGAATTGTACTTTTTTGTTTAATCAATAGTGTCATCACGTTGCCAGACTGCCACTGTTGCTATTTTCGTTCATTCAGTTGTTCGAGTCTACATAGATTTTGAATGTGATCCACTCCACCGCGGGCGTCTGTGTTGTGTAGATTCACTGCACCAATTGATAATAAGCTCTGGTTCGGTCCGAGATTGTTCGACTTTGTTGCAAGTTTGGAGTAGGTAAATCCCTGGTTTAGATTGTGCTGGTTGGAGATATTCGATTGAGCTATTTGGCAGATTTTACGGAAGTGACAAACTCCATTTCGTTTCTCTCAAATGAACATTTGCCTAGGGAAAATTCGATTCAGTCTCCTTGGTTTCGTTGCTCTGGCTGATTGTAGATGGAAAATGCGTATCTTTTTGAGACTGAGAGCCAACATATTATGCTCTTTCGTTTAGTAAGAAAGTGGGAGGGGGCGACCAGCATGAGCGATCCTTTATGAATGTTACTATAGGAGTTTTGCACCCGTCACATAATGATCATTTTGACCTATTTGCTAGTACTCATAATGAGGGAGCCTGTCACAGCCGCCTCATCAAGGTGTTGGTAAGGGCAGTGTGTCATTATCCTATTTCATGGCATGGTCGAATTTCTGTCTTGCGACGAATTAAGCTTCCTGAAGTCGAGAAGCAATTGGGAGATCTGAGCCTGGCTACCTAACCATCGACAATGGTTTTAGCTTTTGATATACTATAATACATACCAAGAAAATGCAATTGTGATATCCCTCTATTGGAAAGAGCCTCGCGTTTTGTGACAAGAACAAGCCTTAGTTTAATTCTTCTCTTTAGGCGTTTATGCTCTCTAGTTATGTGCGTTGATCATGTACTTTATAATAGTTGGGTATCTGCAAAGTTACGTATAATGTATAATCGTCTGTGATTGGGTAATTCATCAATAGCGGACCAAATTTTCTGAAAACATTCCGCATCTTTACATTTCTTGTAGATAATTTGTAATAATATGCAATCAAGACAAATGATTTCGTATTGTAATTTGGTGGGTTATTAGCCTACTACTACCCTGTTATGTAATTGGTCAAAGTACCAATGAGTTTTTGAACCAAAAAAAAAAAAGTACCAATGAGTTAATTTATAATTTACATCTGTTGGATATCGACATTATCAGTTAGTTCGAAAAGGCGAAGATGATCGACCTGGAGATGGAAAGGAAATATCGAAGAAGAAGATGCTAGGAATGAGAAACCGAGGCTGGGTGAATTTGCGTGATGAGATTTGTCCGTTTTGACGCCGGGGGCTTATGCAAGAGGCTGGCCGGGAGAAGTAGAATAATAAAAAGGCGAAGGCGCCTATAGTTGTCCAGGAGCATACAGCTTCAAGTTCCCTTGGAGCTGAACAATTAAGATCTCAGAGGGAGTTGCCGATGATCAAGGGTTGGGGGATTACCAAAATAGCCCTAAATCTTATTATAATTATGCCAATTCAGTCTAAAATTATTATTGCATTCCTGACGAGGGATTTTGACCCATCATGTGCATTCGTATCACATTTAATAACTTTCGAACGAAAATTTCTCTTGCTCAGGCACAAAAATAGCACGTAAAGGTCTTGGTAATTTTGCAGTCGATGAGCCGAGGGATTGATCGAGACACATTTCCCGATCGAAGGCAAAATCCACTTCAGAGTGTTTTTGAAATTTTCCCCTTCGATCCGAGTGAAAAACAGAAAATCCACCATTCTAGGAACCCTTTGCTTTTCCCAATCTTGTAATCACCAAAAACATGGGAATGGACCTACGAAACCGAACAAATCTGTGCGCGTCCGGTAAAACAAGCGCAATAAATATGGCCTCACGAGCTTCACTGTTCCGTTCATTGTTCAATCGAACAAACATGGACAACTTGCAAATCCTCTGCATGGAGAATTGCCGCTCAGAGGAGCTTCTGAATCCGATCAGGTCGTCGAATTAGAGACCAGCAGCGACCTTTTGCCTGATGAAGTTCCTGACATGCTGCAGCTTCTCTATAATTCTCCAAGATTTTCACTTTGTTCTCTCCCTCGACGATGTGTTCCCACGTTAACTCATGCATGCTTGTCCGTTCTCTCACTGCTCTCCGGCAATGGAGGAACCAAATAGTATGCACTCCACAGAATGGCAAATGGATTATGCACTCCACAGAATGGCCTTCCTGTGTTTGCCATCTGAGACCTCCCAAAGGGCTTCAATCGATCATAGTGACAACTGCCGTCATGCAAATTGGACAAGTAACCAAGCTCAAAGTTCAGGTCAGTTTCTCCCTGATCAGTGGAATGTCTTGGGTGAATGTGAGATTGCAATAAGAAGACTGACGAGTAAGGCAAATGACTGGACACAGAAGTCGTGGATGTTACAGAGGTCTAATGATTCTTGTGGTTTCGACAGAGGCAAAGCTTTGCTCAAAATTTTCAATAAATAGCTTAAGATCAACAACTCTGTCCTCCAACATTGTCCATTGGGAAGAACAGTACATCCAAGCTCATTCTTTTCAGAAAGATGGTTTTCGATCAGAAACACCGGAGGCATTAGACATGGATTCATTACATGCATATCACCAATTGCTAAGCAGATGCATTGCCGGATAACACTGGATCGTTGAGCTACAAGGTCTTCGTAGCTGAAAGGTAATCCGGTTGGTCCATCCAGGGAAGCAGATGATGCATGGGTGAGCGCGATAATTGCATTACGCCATATTACTGAACCAAGCGAATTGGTGATAGACCGCAGAAGTGGCATATCAATAAGATCACTCGTTGGGCAATCCAGCCGGTCGACATACATAACAACATCAGGCAGAAAGCTTTTAGCAAACTTCTTTATGGACGATAATATTCTCTGGTTGAGAGATTGCTTAGCACCAGAAGATCTAAGACCTGGTGTATCAATAAACCTAAATTTCACACCATCCTTAATCCCGAGAACCTCTTTCACAGTGACAGTGGCGGGCTCAAATGCATTGACCATGGCTTTCTTTTCTCCCAAAACGGTATTATTGGTTGCACTCTTTCCCACGCCTGGTTTTCCTATGACCAGGATGTTCAATGACAAGTCTATACTACCACCCTCAGCTTCAAGCTGCATTGCCAACTTCTTGGCCGATTTCAGGCAAAATGTTTGACTAGAATGGCTGCCTATGGTAAGGGCAAGACGGCACAATGCCCATGTAGCTACGGAATTTTCAGGAGAATAGCCTAGTCTATGGACAAGTCTTAAGAGTTTTACCTTTAACAGATGCAGATCCTCAAGGCGCTTCCTTTCCTCTTTGCTAATATTCTCCTCTAATTCAGTACTAGAAGATGCTTGGAGAAGATCTCCCAAGATATCCAAGTCAACTAAGAAATTCTGTCCCCCATAAACACAGCAATCCTGTTCTTTGCTTGATTCAGAGACGATACGGCCACCATATATTGCTGTATTAACTTGTGAATTCACTGAATTTGACAGAAAGGAGGATGCGAATTTGTCTTCTGATTCCCTCTTTTCACCTCCGCTTGGAATATCTAATGCTTCATTTTCCGCATCTGTTCCGTCTAATTCTGGTACATGATCTGAAGGGGAAACTGTAAAAACAGAGTTAAGGATATTACAATGATTGTGCAATGCCAGATCCGATGCACTAGCCTCCTGACTTGCATTGGTGCTGTTTTTGCAATAAGTCTTGTCCGAGTGTTTAACTTCCCCCGCAACTTCGGGGCCCTCAGAAACTATTTGCAAATGAGGTGTCTGGTCGTTCAAGTGGTCTTCAAGAGTGAGACCTGTACCACAAATAGCAACTTTCCCCACCACAGGCTCTTCAACTGCACATCTAAAGCTTGGCTTCACAATTTTGCTCCTCCTGAAATCTAATTCCTTGAAATTCAGTTGCATTGCCTCCGAAGCCGTATTTGTTTCACATTTTTCGGTGAAATCAGAATCACTCAATTTTCCAATCTTCAGCTCCCAAACCATCTCATCATTTGATCCATGGCTATCTGAACCCTCGATTCTTCTGCCTTCACTACCCGAATATTTGAATTCCGCCAGCATTCGGAAATCCTGCTCCATGAAACTTCCTTCCTCATCATTCAGAGATATAACTCGCGCATGCCTCACAGAAGCAAGGCCACTACTCTCACTTATATACTCACCACAAGTGCTGTGCATCTCAATCCCATCCCCGATGTACAAACTCGACTAACGCTCATCTCTCTCCTCTTCATTCATCACCACCCTAATCCAAGGTGCACTCCCCACCATCTCAGACCCGTCGAAACTCGGAACTCTCGCAGCTTTCACGACCTCCTCATCCGCGCCTTCTTCAACAATCATCAAGCCGTCCTCATCCTCAAAATCCATCGACAACCTTGCAATGGGCATAACTTGGTCAACAATGGGGTCATGGCCATACTCTCCCAGAGTCTCCGCCACAGAAGAGTACTCATCAAAATCACTACACATCTCCTCACTACAGCTATTTTCTAATTTGTCCGCATCTGGGTATGCCATAAAGGGCCTAAAAATTCGATCTTTCGCGATTCCGCCACCTCCTTCCAATGTTTCCTCATCTAGGTCCGCAACGAACGGCCTCTCCGACGCCGTTTCGAAGTCATCCCCGCTAGCGTACAATTGCTCACAGTCAGAGTCTCTCTCGCTGCTTTCGTCGCTGCAACTAGTGCCCTGAATGTATATTCGCGGCGGTTTTGGCTCAAAATCAGAGTCGCCATCGCCGTCGTCGTCGTCGAGGGGAGGAGGAGCTCGAATAAGAAGTGAACCCGTGGAAGACGAGCCGGAAAGGGAGGTGCTTCGTGCTGTGGAAGGAAGGACATTCGTGCTGTCCATTGCTTCCAGTTCTTCTTTCCAACAGCGACCCTCAAAGATAGTTGTGTTTCGTAGAGAAGAAAACAGGAAGTCGTAAGCGGTTCTCGTTCTTGGTAGAAATCTACAGCGCATTGGCTTTGGAAGAGAAGAAAACAGAGAGCTGTAAGGTTTCTTGTTCTTGGTAGAATCTACGGAGTAGGTTTGGTTAATCCAACGGTGTGTGTTGTCGGAATCTAACCCGGGCCAGGCACAACACTGTCGGATTCCGACAATTTCCGAGGGGGTAATCATAACCATCAAATTCCCCATAATTCCTCGGATCAACGGTTGTAATAAGTCCGATATACCATGGACCAAATGCAAAATATTTATCTTCCGTCTAATATCCAAAATAACCTTTAACTTTAATATTTGTGATAATTACATTCAAAATTATTTGTATCACATAAAAAAACCTCTAATTTTTATTTTTATCCTAATTCTACCGATTTAATACACAAAAAAATAATCAATTTTAGCATTTATATCAATTATATCCTAATTTTTTTGTCCCATAAAATTTTCCAAACTTTTAGTTTTATCTCAATTTTATAGTCGTCAGCCTTTCATCCATAATCATCCTTAATTAACCCTATGAGTTTCAAATTTTCTTGTTGACTTTATCAATGAATCCTCAAAATTTAGAAACAATAGGTTTTACGGACAATGGGATTTTAGATCGTTCGTCAAATATCTTAATATCTAGTCGCTCTTTGGGATATTGAGTGCTGAAAAGAATACGAAATGTGCTATCTCAAGTGACTCTGTATCTCTTGGCAATACGTTGGGAAAGCAAACAACAGAAGAGGAGTTCAGAGTTTTTTTTCATGTTAGCTTTACTGAGGTGTAATTCATTAACGACGTAAAAATGCTACATAATATTAACTAATTGTGATCACGAACGGAAAACTAACGGTAGTAGAATTGAGACAAGAGTAAAAGTTAAAAGCTTTTACGAGCAAAGAAAATATTTGGATATAATTGGGATATGTGCTGAAGTTGGAGTTTTTTCATTTGTTTAAGCATATTTTGATATAGTTGGGACAAAATTAAAAATTTGCGATAGAATTGGGATAAACCTTACCGATGAATCTTCGAAATTTAGAAACAGTAGGTTTTAAGGACAATGAGATTTTAGATTGTTCGTCAAATATCTTAATATCTTGTCGTTCTTTGGGATATCGAGTACTGAAAAGAATATGAAATGTGCTGTCTCAAGTGGCTCTATGTCTCCCGGCAATACGTTGGGAAGCAAACAACAAAACAGGAATTCAAAGTTTTTTTCATGTTAGCTTTGTTGAGGTGTAATTCATTAACGATGTAAAAATGCTACATAATATTAACTAATTGTGATCATGGACGGAAAACTAACGGTAGTAGAATTGAAATAAGAGTAAAAGTTGAAAGTTTTTACGAGACAAAGAAAATATTTGGATATAATTGGGATATGTGCTAAAGTTGGAGTTTTTTACCAATTTTTTTTTCCCTTACAAAAAAAATACAAGTTGAAGGTTTTTTATGAGATAATTTTTTAAATATAATTATCATAAATGCTAAAGTTTGAGTTTTTTTGGGTATCAGGCCGCTATTTACTTATCTTATCGCAAATTCTCCACGCACTAAAATTTTAATTAAAAAAATCAGTAAATTTTGACGCAAATGGCTTTAGAGAGAGTGTATGTTTATGATTCTCAGATCAAATATACATTACGATGGTTGTGTTGAAAAAATTATGCTAACATCACATGCTCCATTTTGCATACGAGGTACAACTATAGCATTAGTTTCAAAGGCTCTTATCTACGTAGATTTTACGCAGTTTTTATTTGTTACAATGAGAAAAACATGACCCGGTGCATTATTTAAGGTTAAAAGAGAATCACTCAAATGGAAATTGGAAATACTAAAGAAAATTTTTGGTGAGCATTGCTGTGACATTCTGAATTTCCTATCATTTTGAGGCTGTTGAATGTGAATGTACCTTTCGATGTATTTCAGTTTTGTCTAGCTCAGATCTGATCAATCTTGAGTAAACTGGCCAAAAGGGAAAGGCTAACACATAACAAGGTACGTGGGCCTAGGAAACTCGAAAAAAGAAATGACGCTTTGACTATAAGTATTGTCGAGGGAACATTTAGAGCCAATAAGGCCGATCAAATAACGATTAAGGCATACAATACTAGCGTTATACTTTTGGATCGCGAGTGAAGCCGCTTAACTAATGTATAATTTGTAAATTTTCCTAAATCGAACTATGACGATTGAAGTCGTCGGAACTAGCGATGAACCTTTGCAATTACATGACAACCAAAGTTATCATAACTTGAGTTATCCTCAATGTGATGAGAATCACAGAGTCGATACACAAAATGTTTGCAAAAGCCGCCCGTTAGTTCGAGACAAACTGGAATTACGATCGACGGACGAATTATCATGAAATAGAAGCTCAAAATTGCCAATTGGAAATAGAGAATTTCAATTATGGATAGGAATTTGACGATGTATCGCCAAATGGTAATTTTGAGTTGGAAAAGTGAAGTTTGGACTGAAAGTGAAAAATTACCATTTTGCCCCTCGACCATTTACCCTTGCCTTAAGAAATCATGAAGGACAAAATGGACATTCCTCCTACCCTTATGGCTGCCGAAAATCACATGTCCATGGTGTCAAAGAGTGAGTTAAAGCCTTGATTAGTATTATTGGAGCTTGCCACTTGTCAACCATTAAGACCACCAAGCATTAATGACCTCACCAACCCAAGTCTAATCAATTTTAGGCCAATTATATGTGTGAGACAAGTATAATGAAGATCTCATCTGCCGTGTATACCATTCTCTCACATTCATTGCTTTTCCTCTCCAAAACTCACCTCACCAAAAATTGCCGAGAAAGACATATTCTGCCTCCTCTGTTCGGTCTGGTCGGACAGCCCTTCCCGATGTCCATTTGTGGTGCTTTGACTTCCAGAGGAAAGGTCTATGTGTCCTTGACAAGCTCCAATTGGAATTTCTTCATTTGTATAAGTAATTTTATCGGTGTGAGTTCGAGACTAAAACTGGATAAAATCTGCGCGAGCTGGGATAAGGCCACCGTATACCCTCTTAGAAATTCTAAATGACCTCATATTTTTTAGGAGAGCTTCATAACACCTAGTATTATGTTTAGATGGTTTGTGGCTGCAAAAAGATGGTGTTAACTTTGGTTTTCATGCCTGAACATTAATGGTAAAATCTGGACAGATTTTGACCAAGAGGAGATCAGGCTGCTTTCTATATTTTGGGGTGTCAACCGACTCCAAATCTCTTGGTGAGCCTTCTAATCATGTAAATGAAGGTCTTGGAATGTTGTTTGTACAAATGGTTAGGCTTGAGATTGAAGTATGGCTTGATTGAACGGTTAGAACCTAAAACCGGTTCTGTCTCGAGGGTGTATACATGCTGAGCGATTCTGTTTGAGGGCTGAATGAGGAATATTTAGACTTGAATTGACCTATAATGACTTGTATGAGATGACAAGAGGTGTCAATGGGAAGTGCGAGAAGTGGATTGATGTTTAAAGGTGATTTATTGCAAGTTTGGTGCACGAAACTCTAAATTGAGTATTGCCATGTATATGGCTGAGTAAACTGAACATATTAAGGGTTCGGAGTAAGCATTGCCATGTGTCACATTGTTGTAAAAAAATGTCTTGAATGGCTAATGACGTGACTAGGAAAATATTGAGTTGATGGAGGTGAATATTCCATGGTTTATGACTCAAGATTGGTTAATCTTGTCAGGTTGACGACGCATTGGTGTTGTATTGTGATATTTAATCAGGTAAATGTTACCTAATCCTTTCTCTGAATGCCAGAACACACTGGATGAGTAATTGAATGACGTGATTGACTGATGAATTTCTATAAAATGAATTTGTATGTGTGTTTTGATGGCATGGTGATATTGAGAAAAGTGATGAGGATACCATTTGATCTGATGACTTTGGCGGTATCGGAGGGTGGTGAAATTAAATAAAAATATGAATGCCATTTGGTGTGATGACTCCGGCGGCATGGAGTGGCTATAAGCCTAGAGTGTGCGATTGGTCTGATGACCCCTGTGTATGTGGACATCATTTTGTCTGATGACCCAGGCGATGTCAGGTGACAGGAGTTGCCAGTGGAGTATGTGGGTGGTTGAGATAGTGGTGGCTGTGGTGAATGTAGTGTATATGTTTGTGTATTGATTATCCATCTCTGGTTAAGGATTTTGTTGCCATGTGTCGCCTTTTGCCTTTGCGTTGCATGTTGTCTTGCATTTTGGGTGGCATTTGTATGTGATCTGGTAGGACTGACATTGAGGTATAGGGCTAGGTTTCACTTTCTGAGATGTCGATCTCACCCCTTAGTGGGACAATCTTTTCAGACCCCACACCCTAACTATGCTACCAATTCGTCTAGGCGATCCGAAGGAGATGATTGTCGATTTTGATGAGTTTCCGTACCGGAAGGGTATCATGTATATCAGGAAGCGCACGACGGTCTGAGTAGACGAAGGAAAGCCGGAACTACAACCCCACCGTTTTGAAGCCTGATTTCGTCAGGTATGAGGCATAAGCTTGATGGGACCCTTGTTGACGGAGGATGTTCCGTGGGAAGTGATTCCTACCTGGTGCCAGCCGTCCCGACCTGGCATTGAAGTGGATAACCCAGCATCTGTGGAAGGTTCAAGAATCACACCTGAAGTGCCGAAGTCTCCATTGTCCTCTGTTGAGTACATGAGCTATATAGAGATATTTACTGACGCGATTGAGGCCACTGAAGAAGAAGATGAAGCAGAAGAAGAAGAAGAGGAAGAGGAAGCTAAGGAAGACACCAAAGAGCCTTCAGAGGATGTACCATCCGAAACTTTTTCGGATTACGATTCAGATGCTAAGGGGGACGATTGAAGAGATGATTCAAGCTGTTCTGAAGAGAAGTCTGAATGAAGGGGATTAGGTGATCAATGAACAATTTTGGTGTTAGGCAATCAAGGAACAATTTTGGTGTTAGGCTTTAGGAAAGGTTTAGTAGTAGCCTTTGAACCCTGAGCCTTAGTTCCTTTTCTATCCAGAGTGTGCGACTTTACATTTTTGTATTTCCCTTCCGATGTTTGTAATGAATGTTTCTAGATTGTATGAAATAGGTGTGTTTTCGAATTCTTCCTAAACTCCCTTTTTCTTTTTATTTTTTTAGTGTGCAGAGATGCTCGCTTCCGTTTGTGCATTTCATATCATACTAGGCCGTGTGAGGTTCCTAGGTTATTGTTGGCCTGAGATGGATGTAATGGGCTCCAAGGGACAAGGGGCGTTACATCCCCGTTTGAGTGGTATCAATGCAAGTTAAGAGCAGGTTACCAAGAGTACAGTCGATTGATAATTGTAGTAATAAGGAGTAAAGGAATTGGGATGATTGGGGTAGTGAGACCCTAGCGGGAGTCGTTAGAGAGTCAAGCATGAATGCATGTCATATGATTGACGTATGTGATTGGCATCATGATATGGCATGGTTGTTGTCATGTGATTGACATCTTGACATGGTATGGTTGTTGTGGACCTATGAGGGGTCGAGCTCTACACTAAGCATGATGTTGTGGATGTGGATTGAATGAGTGAGTTATACCTCTGATTGTACCAAGTTGCAAGTAAGTCTGGACTTGAGGTATGATTGATGTGATTATGAGAATGTTTGAGTGATTGGCTGATGTTACATGATTGCTACTTGTTGAGTAGCATAGAAGTAATGAGATATTAGTAAGTGAATTAGATTTCTAATTCCATGGTGGAATTATGGTGACTCGGGTAAGTTAAGTTGAACAAGTATGAGTAATCGACCTGGAAGGCCAAGAAGCGGAGCTTTGAGCTCTAGAGTTCCAATGGCTGAGGACCCGAGAATGGAAGGAGTCTTGAGGGCCTTGGAACAGATTGGCGAGCTTATGGGAAAAGAAGCTCAAGATAGAGTAGTTGCTGTCCTTAGGCAAGCGGAAGATAGAGTTGATATCATAGCTCAGGCTGCTGAAGTTGCAGTGGTAGCTGTGAATATGGTAAACGAAAATAATGCCCAGGGTACTGAAGCTGGGAATGCTCAAGGGGATGTCAATGCCAATAGACCAATGGGTCAGTTGGTCGAGCAGTTTATTAAACTGAAACCAACCCAGTTTGATGGTGCCGGAGATCCTGAGTTGGCTCCAAAGTGGATTGAGAAACTCGAAAAAGCTTTCGAAGTGTTGAGATGTACATATGAAGAGAAGCTGTTGCTAGTTGTGTATCAGCTAGAGGGAACTGCGCATGATTGGTGGAGTGCCTCGAAAGGAGTATTTCCTGAAGGTACAGCTTTGACTTGGGCTGCCTTTACTGCCACTTTCAATGAAAAATATTTTTCTGAAACGGCACTTGAAAGGAAGCGACTGGAATTTCAGTAGTTGCGACAGAATCAACTAACTGTGGATCAGTATGAAGCTGAGTTTGCAAGATTGTCAAGGTACGCACCAAGGTCAGTTGAGGATCCACTTGAGAAAGCGCAAAGGTTTCAAAATGGTTTGAGATTAGAGATTCACATTAGGATTATAACTGTGAACTTGAGAACATACATGGAGATTTATGAGAGGAGCCAAATGATTAAAAGGGATATCAGGGAAAGACGTGTTACTTCTGGATCACGATTTACCTCTCTAAGAGATAATCGGCAGTTGGGAAAAAGGCCCGTGACTTCTGATTTCCAGTCAATTTCAGACTCATTAATGAGAAGTAAATCTAGAGATTTATTTCAGTCGTATCCCGCTCGAATTTGATCAATTCGAGTAGGCTAACCAAAAAGGAAAGGCTAACGTGAGATGAGGTACGTGGATCTAGACAACTCGATAAGAAATGACGCTTTGACCATAAGGATTGTTGATGAGATATTTAGAACCACAAAGAGGTCAATCTAATAACGATTAAGGAATGCCTTGTGAGTGTCAAATGACTGGAGCGCGAGTGATGTCGCTTAACCATCGTATGATTTGCAAATTTTTCTAAATCGGACAGCGATGATCGAGACCATAGGGGCTAATGATAGACTCTCATAATTACATGACAACCAAAGTCGCCACAAATTGACGAGCCCTAAACGTGATATGAATCACGGGGTCGATACGCATAATGTTTGCAAAAATCGCCCGTCGGTTCGGGATAGGCTGGAACTAAGTCTGATAGAGAAAATCATTAGAAACGAGTCCTGAAAATTGAAAATGGAGAATCAAGAATTCCAATGTTATATTCGGATTGGTCGTCGCCCTATCGAAGAATATTGAAACGAGAAAAACGACGTTCTGGACGTCGAGGGTAAAATTATCATTTTGCCCCTCAAGCTTAAGCCTTGCCCATGTAATGAAGGAAGGGCATTTTGGTCTTTATCCCTCCCTAAGGCTGCCGAAAACTAGGAGGAATTGTGGCCATTGGATCAAGCATGATTGACATGTGGGACAAGTGTCAAGAGATAGCTTAAAGAGTGGTCAAGTCCACTATTCCTCACCTACCATTCAACCCCTTGACTTGAGAGTTGTATATCGCCTTTTTTTTCACTCTCTCTCACCTCACTTTGGCCGGCCATAACCCCCTCAACCACCGAAATCTCCATCTTCTTCTTCCTTGTTTTCTACCATCGCTGACCGCCCCTGCGGCTCCCGTTCGGCCGTTCCGATGCCACCCTCTGGCCGACCACCTGAGCCTAGCTCCACGTCCTACCGACCTCCTTGAACTGGAAGCAAGCTGTTTGGACCACCGAGGAGCTCTGGCCAAGCGTTTTCTCGAAAGCCAACGGAATCGGACTCAATCTGAGGTAGATGATGTTTCTGACCCCTTAGGAGGCCGAAATGTTAGAATTTTGAGGTCAAATTTTGTGTAGGTCTAGAAGACATGTATATCAATTTGTGGTAAAAAGTTGGGATTGATTTGATGAATTTTTGACCCCAAATGGGTCTTGTGAATGTAGGACAGAATCTACCGGTTATTGATCTTGGAAGATTCGGCGACTTTTGACAGGATTCTGGCGACGAATGGACTTCAAACTCTTGGTGAGACCCTTAGACATGTTAAGAGGTAGGATAATGCTTAAATGATGGATTTAGTGGAGATTCGTAGTGCCCTTATTTAGAGTCTGAAAGTACATGAAGTGGACATTATTTCAAATAGAAGCCTTGAGATGATTGTACCAGTCTTAGACTCACCAGTGGGTTAGGACATTTTCATCATTATTTTTATTTTTTGCTTCCTTTGTCTATTTTATTTTAATTTTTTTAAAAAAAAAGTAAAAAAAAAAAAGGCAAGAGGCGGATCTCATGCTTGTATTTTTTTAAAGAAAAAATTTAAAATTTAGTTTGGCTTAAAATTAGGTTAAAATTAGATTTGATGAAAATAGGGCTGAAATATTTAGTCAGCCGGTGAGGTTAGGTTCTTATTTGAAACAGTCATAACACTCTAGGCCCATCTTTGAAACTTTCATGTCATTTCATATTCTTATTTAAAACAAAGATCACCCTTATTTGAGAAAACGAAATCACCCCCATTTAAGTAAGCGAGCGTAATTTGGTCTCTTATTTGAAAAATTTTCCAGAAATTATTTTAGTACTACGCGGCTGGCTGACTAATCACCATTTTAATAATTGCTTTTCCTCGACCCGCATTATTTGGGCCCGAGGCCCAACAGAGAAAGCCCATTGGGCTCAATCCTTCTTCTCCACTTCCAATCTTTTTGTCCCTTTAACAACTCCAAATGCCCAAAACCGTCGCTCCCGGCTGCGAACTTCCTCCGTCGCTAATGGCGGACGTTCTCACTCGCTGCACCGTCTTCTCTCTCCCTCCTCGCCTTGCAAAGGCCACCGCGTCTCTATCGCAGCAGTTGCCACAGCCTCCTCTCACCACCACCGCTCACAAACCGTCGACGCTAGTGAAGCGAAGGAACCACCTCCGCCCCAAAATCCTCAAGACCCTCGCTAAACCCTACGCCCCCGTCCGAACTCCCAAGGAACCCCCGTCGGACGCCGTCATTCCGTTACCGTCCTCCGAAATCCTAAGCGACCTCGTCGAAGCGGAGTCTCCGGGAGAAGAAGAAGCTTCTCAGGTCGCGGAGAGCGTAGGCGTTGGTCTCGAGAACGGCAGCCTGGCCGGCAAATTATCGGCCAGGTCTGTGATAAAGTTCGGCGCTTATTTGGTCGGGGTTTTTTTGTTCCAGACGATTTGTGCTGTTTGGGTGTTTGGCAGCAACGTCTCCGATTCTTCTGATGAAAGTACGGAGAGGACTTTGGTGAATGGGGAGCGGAGGGCGGTCTCGGGCAAGTTCTCGTCAAGAATGAGGAATGTGTTTTATTTGGATGAGTCTGACTTGGAGAAGAGAATCGAGGAGATAAGGTCGATGGCTAGGGAGGCACGGAGGAGCGAGAAAAGAGGACTGAAGAGGGATGATACAGGGGATGGTGAGAGTGATGATGGCCATGATGACGATGGTGAGGCAATTCCTGAGAGCCGGATGGCTATCGAGAAGGAGATTGGTTCTCGGTTGGATAAGCTGCAAAAGAAATTGGGCCCGGCTCGGAAATCACCAGGCCTAAGTGAAAATGTCCCGCTGGAGGGAGCTAGTAGTCTGATGTTCAAGAAAAAGTTGAAGTTTAGAAGCCCTTTGGTGGAGAAATCTAGTGCTAATCCGAAGGGGTTTCAGCGGTTACAAGACAATGGTAAAAGAGAGAATAAAAGCAGTAGTGAAGTCAACGTGGAAGGGCAAATTGGAGGTCTTAATCACGGTGTCACGGAATCATCAAACGGAGAAAAGTGGGAGGAATCGGTTGATTGTAAGAGACATGGCTATCTTTCCAAAGATATGAAGCGAGAAGGTGATGAAACCATGGTTTTCACAGAGATGCAGGATGATTCGCATGATGACGGGCTTGGCGAAGGGCAATCTTTTCCTCGAGAGGATGAAGAAGTTGGAGATACTGGAAGCAGAACTGGTAAAATAACTCTTTCAAGTTTTTATAACATTTGGGTTCACGATGCTTGTTCGATGTGGAAGCTGTGTGGTAGACTAGGTAGCTTGCCTTTGTTAAGAATCCCGACTTTCTAATATCGGGAGTTTAGAAGATGCGGTAATGGTAGTTTGAATGATAAAAGTAATATAACTCTATGTTCCATATAATTAGAAGTTTTCTATGCATTTTTAGGCATTGATGACGAGGCTAATGGGAGTAGGAATTCAGTTGGAGGAGCAAACTTGAGAACAACTGGAAATTTCGGTTTGCAGAGTTTTCGAAGCTTTGGGGAAGAAAAGCACGAGGCTACAAGAAGATCTGCTGGTCGAGTTGTAAATAGTATCAATGGCACATTGAAGCATGAAGAAATTAAAGCCGCATCTTTGAGCAAGAGAGTCAAGGATAAGCAATCAGAAAAAGACGGACAGTTTTGGTGGTTGAATCTTCCTTGTGTATTTGTACGTTCTGAACATTTGCCTGCCATTATCGTGGACTTAGATATCAGAGTGGCCAATTATGGATTGCAGCTGTTGACCTGTATAGCTAGGCGATTGCTTGCTATTCTTGCAGTCATAGCATGTGAAAGAGTTGCTGACTATACTAGCTTATTGCTTACTGTTTTTCATTAATCTTACCATCATTCCATAGCCATTTACACTCACCGCTGATTTTCTCACTCTCTTGTACAGATTGACATACCTTTTAGCTTGCACAGCATTATAGATATTTCCATGAAGAGTTTCTATATTGTGGAAATAGTGCTAAATTTTGTTATGCCTTGAACTTTTTTTCATGATACTATGTTGGCTACGTGGTTTTAACTTGTTTACTTCCTCTAAAAAAACATAGACATAGATATACTTACTTTCCCCTTCCGACATCATCTTAACTCTTGGGCACTTAGCTTTTATTACATTTTAATGCTGTCGGTTAACTATACCCCAGTCTTGTTAAGGTTTCCATTTGCACTCCTGACGTGCAATTTGTTCATTGAAACATACTTTTCTCCGATTATTTTTAATCATGTAACGATTGAAATTTCAGAAATAATGGCTTTATAGATAGGAGGTAAATTATGCAAAACATTCCTTCTGGTGTGGGTGCTCTTTGTATGACATTTACTTGCTGGTCTTGATATGGTTTCCTTTTTTGGAAGAACTCGACAGCATTTTTTGTTTGCCATTTTAACTTGTAGCACTCCCCGACTAATGTGCATACAATTTCAGGCTATTCTTATGCGTAGAGGCTCTGATTTGGAAGAACCAGGTGGATTCTTTACATTAAATACGGCTCCAGAGGACAGTGATGCTTCTTCCTACATAGTTGCTTTTGAGGACCGTGTTGATGCCAACAATTTCTGCATTTTACTGGAGTCCTTCTTTGAGGAGCTGGGTGATTTCAGTGCTGACATTGTACCTCTCTTGAGAAAAGTAAGAATCTCAACTTTCCAGATAGATGTGATTGGCGTGAATTTATTGCTTCAATACGATTTTATGAGGTTTGCTACGAGAGAACATAGATTGAAATGGTTTGCGCATATCCTCCGAAGGCCCCTAGATGCTTCGGTACGAACAGAAGTTTGCTATCGAGAGCATAACACGAAGAAAGAAAAAGGTCGTCTGAAATTTTCTTGGGGGAAAGTAGTAAAACAAGATTTAAGGGAGTAGGAAATAGATTGGCGTACGGTTTGTCTTAGAACGGAGTGGAAAAAAGGCTATTAGTATTGTGGAGGGGTAGTGTGTGTGTATATATATATCTTTATTTATTTATTTATTTATTTATTTTCATCGATTGATTTTGCTTTATTTTTATGAATCTTTGGGGTTCATCAACCGCCAACCCCAATTAGTTTAGAATAAAAGTGTTGTTGATTTTGAGGTTGAATACCATTTTATGACGTTCAGAATAAGTTCGTGGCGAGATTGAATCCCTCGTATCATATAAGTTCTTTTGGTATCCTTGATCTGAGCTAGCTATCCTTCTGAAAGACAAAAAGTTGATGCTACCTTTCTAGGTTGTGTTGAGTATTAAAATTGATCTTTGTAAACTTGAGGATTGAAATTTTGAACATCTGCAGGAGCTTCAAGAGGCCATGAAAGAAAAGATCATGAAATTGGTGGTTGTAAGGAAGGGGCAGCTTAAGCTTTACGCTGGACAGCCGTTTTCTGATGTTGAGCTGGCCTTGCAGTCTTTGGTTGAAGAAGCTTGAGGGAGTGAATTTAAGTACATAAACAATTGGACACGGTGGTTTTCCCAATCCTCCATTGAGCACTGCTGAACTGAGCTTCCAATTCCAAGATTTTTTTTCCCCCTCTTCTGTTGATTGTGAATTTGCAAGATGGCCAAGCTCTCCTCCGCCAATAATCTCTCTTTCAGCTCATCCTGCGTTTGAATTTTGGAAATCCGAAGGGTCCAATCACAGGGCAAGCCTTGTCTTGGGCAACTTGATTCTGAATATTCAAGAGCATTTTGTGGTGGAGGAGAGATTATTGGGCCAGGGGATCTCAGCCATCTTGCAAATTCACTCCGGTTCAGCAACGCTCAATGATGGATTGAGAAAGTCGCCGTGTCCAATTACATCTGGCAAGGTGGCTTGCAGCATTGGCATGCTATGGTCTCGTAGGTATGGCCCGGTTCTTGTCACCAGATGTTTTCAGTTTTGGGTTTCACTTGTACACCAGTTGAAATTTAACAAATTCAGTTGATTCTTTGTCAAATCAAATCTATTGAGGTTTGGAGTTCCTAAAAATTAGGACTGTTGGAATCTAGCAAATGCCGTAATTTCAATTATGCTGTAATAGCAAGTCATGGTTGGGTTTGGGTTGGTCGTTAGGGGCTGATAAGTGGTCTCTTCCCGTCAGGCAAATTGAGAGAACTATGCATGATTGAAATCAGATAAAGCCTCCAAGAATGCCTAATTTAAGTGCCCTTGGGAATGCATGTGAACTTTCTTGATTTGCTCCTGAGTAGTTAAATATCAGTGAAATGGCAATTTATCAACATTATTAGTCTATTGAGTCCTCTTTAAGACATTGCCAACAGATATTCAAAACCAGACTAAAACCTCCTGTGCCGTTGTGCTCTCCCTCCATGCGTAGTCCACAATTTTGCTTTGATGTCTAACATCGTTGGCAATGCATGCGATACGAATGGACATCATTGGTAAGCATTTCTAACAAGCTGTACGTTACGTACCTTCAAGGCGTTTTTTTTTTTTTTGGGCAAGACCTTAAAGGAGTTTGACGAGCACGACTGAGTGGAGAGATCGATTCGGATTCGCCTATCCTTCCGTAACGGAGCCACCCATTTAGCCGCCTCCACTTTGTGCTCAGCCATCACCGACCATATGTCCGAGGAACTTGCTCTCTTTCTTCTCACTTCTTTTTTTTCATTCACAGAGATTGCTCAAGCATCTACGACAAGCAACCGCAAGTGAATGATCCTCAAGCATTTTTCACTATAGACCACAAAATCTAAGTACACTACCAGAAACTTGTCGAGATAATGAACGAATACGTCATTGATTGAGTTGCACAATGTGGCGGGAACATTAGTTAAACCACGAACCAAACGGAACGACCGTGGTGGTCTTCGCCCGTTCCGCGATTCACACGTGCCAAAAACCTGAACGCTATTCCAGCTTGGAAAAAGTACACGACCTTAGCAAGTTTGTTGAACAAGTCGATCATAGATACTAATTCGAATGAAACAGGAGGTCCATAAGGTGCTGTTCATGGATAAGTCTTCCTGACATTAGGTAAAACTCCATGTTGGTTTTGCAATTTAATGGGAAAATTACCAAAAAGCGCTAAATTTATTGAAATTATGCTAATTTGTTTTTAATCTTTTTTTTTTGCTAATTCAATCTTAAATCTTTTGTAATTATGATAATTCAGTCCAAGTCTCTTGTTGACCTCGCCATGGCCAGGCAAGGCTCTCGCTAGCCCAAATTTGGTGAGGCTCAACTTTGCTAGATATGAGCTGGCGAGGTCAGCGAGAGCCTTGTTGGCAATTGTCGAGGTTTAGCGACCGGCTGCAGGTAGAATAGGGAAGGGGGAGAAAAAAATGTTAAAATATTGGGTCATCGGTCGCTTGGCTAAAATTCACTAGATAGACTGAATTTGTATAATAGCAAAAGGTTTAGAATTGAACGGACCAAAAAAAAAATTAGAACTGAATTGGTATAATTACAATATGTTTAAAATTTTTATAGTATTTTTTCTAAATTTGAGCGATTCTTTCAAAGGAATGTAGTGTGGTGCTTTGGTAGAAGGCTTGCTGCCTATCTAGTGCGCTTTGATAGTAGGGTTTTGGCGCTCGCCTATGGCAGGGATGGTCAGTCAGTGAGGTCAAAAAATAAAAATAGCAAAAAAGCAAAAAAAAAATAGATATATTATTAAAAAAATTGATCACATCAGCTTCGGTTATGTCACGTGAGACAATCCATGTCTATGTCAGTGATTTACTTGTCATAATTGGCCGGATAAGCTCAATTGGTAAAATGTAAAAAGGTTTAAGTTTAGAATTGAATTGGCAAAGCGCAATAGCATTGAGATTTTTCTGACAATTTTCATCTCTTTATCTTTGACTCGTCTTGATAGGGGTGAGCGGTTCCAAGTTCCTTACAGGTTTCACCTAGAACCTGGAATCTATCCGTTAGAACAAGTTCCTCATTTTTTAGAACCTAGAACCTACCTGTCATATCTTGAAACCTAGAACCTACTCTATCACAAGTTCTAGGATCGGTTCCAGAGTATCCGAGAACCTATCAATTTCTTTTATTTTCTTTTATTTTTCATTTTCAGTTAAGCAAAATGAGATTAATTACTACAACAATTAATGAGAAGTATAAGTAAGCGGTTTTAGGTTCCACATTTAGAATTTGAAACTAACTCGTTGAAATAATTTCTTCATTTCTTAAAACTTGAAACATAAAAATTTATTTGGCTCTAGATTATATATTCATCATCGAACGCCATAGAACATTGTAGGATCGTATAAAAATATATACTAAAAAAGCACAATCAAAATCCAAGGTCCAGGTTCCCGATTTCAGGTTTCAGGTAGTGAAACTTGGAACCCACCCGTTGAAATAGTTTCCTTGATTTTTGGAATCTGGAAACTACTCTATATATATCTTGGAGCCTAGAACCAAATTAGTTACTACAGATTCCGATTCCAGGTTCTCGGTTCTACCCGGGAACCATGCTCACCCCTACATCCTGACGTATCCAACACTTACGAGACGAAAGTAGTTATTTGTCTGAGTTGGATATAAAGCCAACTGTTAATAGTTAATGTCCATTATTGAATAGCCAAAATAGCTATATTATCATAATTAAAGAAAGATTTAGATATCGGTCATTACGATAAGGTTTTCTTAATAAATCTCCTGCTTTCGTATACCACGAACCTCACTCTGTATGAGAAAACGCAATCAGGCGTGCGGAAAGAAAAAACTAATCGTATGTAATACCGACTTGCAATCAAACACAAAATAATCTTCATCCAATTTCATTTCCATTAATCTTTTATCTTACAACCAAAAAAAAAAGATTTATGGAACGGTCACTCCATGCATCTTTATTAAATTTACTCAAATCAATTTTCATTTTGTTGTGCAAAACACTAAATTTTTTATATCGCTAATTCTCTGATCAAATTTCTAAAATCTATAGTATGCACTCGGAACTATCTAAAACTTTGAAGATATTGTACTCTTAGTTAACGATTCCCAACGACTCACAAATTAGTGTAACAAATTAGGCATACACGTACGTACATGTGGGGCAAACAAAAAAGTAGAGGAAAAAGCTTGTTTGTGTAAGTATTTATGTTTTTGACCAAAAAAAAAAGTATTTCTTGAGTGAATTATACATATTTTATGCAACATTTTGCTTTATGGGTCACATTTAAGGATCCTGATTGCCGGCCCTTTTCTTAAAAGGGCAGGTAACCGTCCGTTTTTTTACCGACGGCTCAAATCTTATGTTTTTAGGAGGTAACTTTTTAAGTTTTTAATTTTTTTTTAGTAATGATCCAGCCCGTCCATTCATAACACAGAAGGTCCGGATTTCAAGGGTAGGGTCTGACCTTCTGAGAACGGGCAGGCGTTTCCCTTGGTTTTTGAGCATTCAAAGATTTTAGATGTTTTGAAGGCTTTCCTCTTTATGGAGATCTTTTCCTTAATTATGTTACTTGCTCCTTATTAAAAATAGGTGCCTAAAACATTATAAAGGTACTCATTAATCAGAATAAACGTTATCCTTTGGATCCAAGCATATATTTTCCTCTGCATCATTGGGCATTAGAGTAGATTTCTCTTGTGAGATTATAAAGGTGCCCATTACAAAATACGTTATTTACACGGGTTGAGTAGAACTACTTTGCGGAGCTAATCGAATGGATGTTTCAAGACTTAACTTTTCTCCAGCCGATGTTTGTTTACCAACCTCATAGTTTGTAATATTTTGGCCAAATGTGTTTAGGCCAGTTTGTGGAGGTTATTGGAACGGGGAACACCGACGAGAACACAAACAATATCAACTGAAAGTTGCCCTCAACTTGAATATCAAGGACTTTCTGGATGTGGCCGTAGAAAATTGAGGAATTCTTTGATGTCATGGAGATTAAGGAGGAGAGTACCAAGTAAAGCTGGTGGCGTATATGTCGAAGGGCGGTGCCTCAGCTTGGTGGGAGCAAGCACAGCTGATTCGAAGTCGACAAGCAAAAGCTTTCATCCGAATGTGGAATTGAATGTGGATGAAGCAAATGTTGAAGGTCTGGTTCCTCCAAACCGATTATGAACAGTCATTGCTTCAGCAATTTCAAAACTATAAGCATTATTCACTCCACTCCATGCACAGGAGGTTACTATACGACCTTGCCCGGTCGTAGCTATCCACATGTGACGTGAAGTCTTACCTTTCTTATCGTGATCGAAGTTCTCCCCCCAAAGTTTTTCTTCCCTGGTCAGTGTGAGAGGGAATATACAGAGAGAACTTACAAGGAGGAGTCTCTCCACCATACTTGGGATTTCCTATCCCGTCTTTCCATGAGCTTTATTAGGATGTGCTCGGGTCCATTATGAAAGCATAGACATGCTATCTGTATAAATAGCCTTGTCCCGGGGTTGTTGCGAGAGCTAAATTATTTTTCCGTTTCTTTGTTTAAATTTTGTTTGCAAATATTGTTAATATTCCAATAAAAAAAAATCTCTGTTTATTTGATTTTTTATTTATTTATTTGTATTGGAAGTGCTTGGTGAGCTGTTGAAGAATACCATCGCGTCTCTTGTCACTCAACCAAAAGGGGGACTAAAAACAAAACTTTGCTAAAAGTAGGGGATCGAAAGTATAATTTCTATAGAAAGACTTGCGTTAGTAGAACCATGCTTGAGTAGCCGGTGCTGACTCAACACAACAGTTAGGTTGAAAGTTGAATGGTGGACGAAAATGTGATAATGGCTAAAATCATTGAGACAAAATAGGATACGGACTGGAATTGTGACAAATAAACTATGGAGCAAAGTGAAGTTTCCAAAACGTACATGGACCAAACGTATAATTCTCTTCAAAGTGATATTCAAGGGTGATTTTTGTTCCTAATAGCCCTAATTCCATAATAATAATAAAAACACCAACTTTATACGGAATTTAAATCATGACTCAAAACTTTTTTTTTTTTTTGTTTCCTTGACTCCGTATCTAAATTTGTCCTCCGTTAACTTTCTTTCTAATAATGCCGCGTGTTATTCCACGTCATTTTATTTTTCCAAATCAGAATTGTGTTTACATTTTCTTATTTCTTTTCCTCTTTTTTTTTCCTCTCTTCCACGACGTCCAAGCCATCATCAACTCAGCCCGGCGACAACTCAACCTCGTTACTCGCCTTCCGCCATCACCTCACCGCTGTCCCAGCCCTCCGTCCATAACCCCCTCTGGCTCGAACTCAGATTTGAGGGGCATGAACTCAAATCCGAGGCCCCGACCTCCATTAATGGAGGTTGCCACCCACGATTGAGGTGGGTGACCTCACATTTGAGGTGATGCGACTCAGATACGAGATCTCGCTGCTCAAATCGGAGGTTGCGGGATCCAGACTTTAGCTCGAGCACCTCCATTAATGGAGGTTGAGCTGGGGCGCCGAGGTTTGGCATTAAGAGCGAAACCAGTGACACACGACGAATAACAACGGAGACGACGGTGATGGTGATGGTGATGGCTGGCGGTGGAGCGAGAGATAATGAAGACATAGAGGAACCCACAGCTCATGCTTGAAGCTCCATCTTCAGTCCGTGACTTGACGCCATTATCCAGAGTAAAAGACTTCATCTGGAGAAGGTGAAATACAAATGTTGACAATTAAATATGCATAGAAAAGAATATCACGGGAAGAGGCACAAGTCTCGGAAGCGAAGAGCAAAGAAAACAAGGAAATAAAATTGCAAAAAACTAATTTAGCTGAATATGCATGTTATCAATAACACGTGGAGAGAGATGCACACGTGGAATTGACACATAGGACATTTAACAGAGAGGAAGCCGATTGAAAGTGAACGGCGTATGGAGTGAAAGTTTGTGATTTATTATGAGACAAAAAAGAATTTGGGCCAGAATTGAGATTTCATGTAAAATTGATGCTTTTTTTTATAAATGGAATTAGGACGTTTGTAATAAAAAGTCTAATTATACATTATAAAATTGGTTGAGTGACCCCATGTTATAGAACCGCGATTCCCTTTGTGGCTGCACTTAAGGGTGTTAAAAAAGCCAGGACCGAACAGGTCGGTCCGGCTCAGCTCGAAAATTCAATTAATTTTTGGGCCTTTTCGGGTCGGGCTTGCTCAACGCCCAAGCTTTTTTTAAAATCCATATTTTTCTTAAATTTTAATTTAATTTAATTTATTCTTTTTATGTTCTTTCATTTGATATGTTTATTAGTTGATTTTGAATCAAATAAAATAAAAAATAATCTGGCTCGGCCAGGCCCAAATTCAGTACTGCTCATATTCGGGCCCAACCTGGCCCGTTGACATCCCTAGCTGCACTAGGCAACAGATAACGCCTATAGTATGATCAAGAGTTTGCGAATAAAATAGGAAATCTGGGCATAGTAGTACCTCTTTTGTGGATGAAGAACAGTCCAAGTCCCACATAAAAAGCCCGAGACCTTATGATGATATTTATAAATGAAAATACACTTTCAAGTAGTCATCATATTGGGGGTACTAGACCTATGCTGATTTGGTCAATTCGTTGTCGAGAATATTGGAGTCAGATCATTCCCCGCGTATCTATTGTTAGTAGATGAAGTGACCCCATAGCCTGATCCGACGAGGGTCGCAATTGTCGAGCCGAAGAGGCAACCAAATTCAACTTTGTATTAATAAAAGAAACATCGTTGGACTATATGAACCAACATGAGCCCAGATGGCACTTCTCTAAATGGAACAGTTTGTGGACATCTTGTACTCATGCTGGCCTAGGATCGAAAGCGCAAGCCGGGGCATGCTTAGACAAGGTCTTGGCTGGAATTTGTTGGCTTGGTCATGACCCGAAATAGATGGAGGCATGGCTGAGAGAGTGGGAAGCTGCACTGGCCAAAGTGCGTGATCACATTGTGTTTGTCGTCCTGCGTCGCCAATTATAGTCTTATATATATATAGTACTAATTAAAAAAAAAAAAAACCTCAAACTTTGGCCTTTGTCTCAAAAATATCCATAATTTTTTTTTGTCTCTTAAAAAACATTCAACTTTTGATTTTGTTCCAAAAAAAACTCAAACTTTGGTCTTTGTTCTAAAAATATCCACAACTTTTTTTGTCTCCTAAAAACCCTCCAACTTTTGATGTTGTCCCAAATTTATCATAGTTATTGAAAAAAAAAAGATGTTTTGTGCCCAGTTAAACATAACTTATGATTGTTCGACAAAGATCAAAATGCACTTCCAATTGTTTCAATGGAGAATGTTTGACACATTACACCCGCATTCATTCATTTCGATACATAATTGAGTTACTCGAGATTTACATACAAATTTCAGTGGAAACAATATATTAATAAATCTCCTTCTTATACTTCAAATCTTTATCGAAATAATGATCTCAAGAAATTGTTAGGGGCAGCAGCTTGTCGTCACAGAGGCAAGGTCGACAGTAGCTTATTGTCACAGATGCATGGTCGGTACGATGGTCCTTGGTGGGAGGCTCAATTGGCATCGAGGACTAATAAAGAGCCGATGATGAGGGTTGCTATTGTCTCGGGATAAAACCAAATCACCGGGCGACGGTTGAAAATCACTTGGAGTTTCGACAGAACTGAACGGCCGATGTTGAGGTTGTCGGGAATTTTACGAGATGAGTTTTAAGGATTGTTTTGTGATTGGACTGTTAGATTTGGGATAGATTTAAAAATTGAAGGTTTTTTAGGAAACAAAAAAAAATTGGATACTTTTGGGACAAAATCTAAAGTTTGTGGTTTTTTTGGGATTGAATTGGTAGATTTGGAACAAAATCAAAAGTTAGAGGTTTTTTATTAGAAAAAAATTTGTAAATATTTTTTAGATAAATGTTAAAGTTTGAGGTTTTTTGGGGATTGGTCATATATATATTACAATTACCGTGCATTCTGTCAAACGCCTTGTGTGCATCCCTCATCCTGACTCGTTGCATCGGGCCTCGATATGCAACCCTGATGAGGTCGTCTAATGAAATTGCGCCACTCCTGCAATTTTCATCGTTCGCCAAGGAGGCCCCGCTCTTTCCCTATTTTTGAATTTTGTCTATAAGGAAAAAAAATTGTATAATTAGATTCACATTAAAAAATCGACTCGACCGGGACTATTCTATAGTGTTTGACATTTTACCCTTACACTGTTCCATTCAGCTTTCAGTAAATATTAATCGGAGTTTAACGATATGGACATATGTTTCGGCTCAAACAAAACATCACGCGACTTTCATTATTGCTACATCAATCATCCGAGAGAGATTTACAGAAAAAAAAAAGTTAAGAGTGATCGAGTTGAAATTCAAAATTCAGAAATCACATTATATAAATTCAAAGTTCGCGGATCACGTTACATATCGGATTAAAGTTTAGAGATTATTTGTGTTATTTTTTCATCTTAAAAATATGGATATAAAACAAAGATATAAGTGAAAAAAGAAGAAGAATAATTTTATTGTTGGAGAAAATTTCAAATAATGACTCGAAGAGTATTCAATTTTTCAAATAAAAGCTCAAAGTAAATATTATTTCAAATAAGAGTATAAAATAATCTCATTTTTTCAAAGAATAACATGAAATGAACATTATTTCAAATAATAGCTTAAAATGTCCGTGGAATCTTAAAAAATAGTTTGATTTCAAATGCATTTTCGTCATTTTCATATATTTGATTTGATTTTTATTTTTTTGTAAAAATTAAAAATGATATTAAAAAAAAAAAAACCCACACGGGGAGGGGTAGTTCGTGGGCTTGCAAAGTGGTCGTGCAGGCTCTTGAGGATCATGGCTGCTTCATCGTCGATCCCCCCCATGTCCGTCCTGGCCTTCATGACCTCGTCTTTAGCGTCGCCGAGGATCTGTTCGACCTCCCCATGAAACCAAGGTCAAGAACACCAACTTGCCTTCCCAAGGCTGTCTCCCCAGAAGACCCTCCCGTCCCGCCTCTGGTCGACCGATCCGCCGCAGGGAGGGGAGGGGGAGGGGGTTGGCGAGGGCCGACAGGGTTGCCGGTACCGCGGTCCTAGTCGAGGGCCAAACCCCAGGGTCGGACCCTCTCCTGATTTACTTGCCTTCAATCGGCGGGGTGGCCAGCCCTTGCCAAGGTGCAGCGAACCCGCCGGCCTTTGCCGCCCCTTCTCTCCTCTCGCCTGTGTGTATTTTTTTTCTATTTTCTTTTTAAATTTTGACAAAAACAGAAAAAATCAAAAAATCAAAATGACGAAAATGATGAAATTGTCGAGACTCCATGGCGATTTTTAAATTTTTATTTGAAACATATTATGTTATTTTAGGGTGTTATTTAAAATAAAATTCGCTTTGGACCTTTATTAGAAAATGAGATTATATATATATATTATATATATATATATATAAGTATTCCATTTATTGTTATATAGAAATCCCTCTGATACTCTTTTCCCTTCGGTCGCACAGGCGTGATCAAAGGAAGTAGATCCATCTATAGAACTGCGTTTCTCGGTGCTATAGCTCGAAATTGTCTGCGCAACAGCTGAGGATTCCCGGTAATCCAGTTTCAGCCTTTACGCTGTCCTCTGATTATTGGTTTCATGATAGTGAAAATGGTAGATTGGTTCGCTGACCTTCGCATCTTTGTCCGCTGTTTTTTTTTTTTTTTTGGTCCTTTTGTTTGCCTTTCCTCTCGTTTCGATCTGTATTTCGCTTCCGGATTATCGATTTCTTTTGGCGCTGCGCTGCTTCGTTCTCTCTCTCTCTCTCTCTGTTGTTCGTTCTGGGCTTGGGGAGATTTCCATGTTTTCCTTCTTGCAGACCATCCCAGATATGGTGCTGTGAAAAAATGCGTCTGCTCTAGAGTCCGCCCTTTAGCCTAAGCTGTCGAGGGTTTCTGGTTTCGGTGATGGAAGGACTTGGAACACAGAACAATATGTATTTGCCATAGCGTATACTGCGTTTAGTCACTTGATGTCCTGTTTTCTGCGTCGCCTGTGGAAAGTGTCTGCTTACGTTTCCCACTTTTATGTTGTGCTCGACATGGGTGCGTGCTCAGGCTTTGGAAAGGGCCTACCCTATCATATTTGAATGATCCCAGATGGATGTCAAAATGGGGAAAATTCACGCACTTTGCAGCAATAATTTGTGTTTTGAAACATGTTGCAGCTTGTGGAGAAGGCCAACGCCTCCAAGGGCTGATAGGGAGGTAAAGAACCAAAATGCAGCAGAGGAGGTCTTCGACGGGACGTCCCAGTGGAACAGACGGTTCCGATTTCTCCTTCCGTATGACTGTCGACTCGCGTAAGCTCCAGTCCATCCATATTTTCTGTCTGCTTTATTTGGTTATTGTCTTGCCTGTCATTTGGTATTTTTTGTCTTTCTGAATGCGCGTCCCTTTGTTTTTGCATCCTTGCCATTTGGATCTTTAGAAAATTTACTGTATGCACTGTAACTTTGGATCAGGATATCAAAACGTAGCCCGAGGGAGGTCTAAGTTAAAAACATTGATCTCAATTCAGGTAAATTGCCATTATCTATTGGCTTTGCAATTGCCCCTCTCTTATGCCTTGGTTGACTATCTTGTAGACATGTTTTCGCTCACTAGTTATCCCCTGCTTTGCACGGGGCTTATCGACATGGTTTGTATTACTTAATTTTGATTACACTAAACAACACAAGATTTCTAAACTTAAAGAACATGGGTTGTGTACCATTAGATATAACTTCTATAAAGAGCTAAAAACAGAATCTCCTATCACAGACTCTTGTTCTTTAGCGGTTTGTTTAAGTTCAATCATAAATAGAATGCAATTTGTTTTAGCGCACACTTTCGGATGCTTCTTACCTTTTCAAGTGCTCTCGTGACCTCTCGTTCCTTTTCTATTAACTTCTGCAGATTATATTAATCTAATTCAGCAAAGAACTTTACAGAATTGAAATTGATGACAGCCTCATTCTACCACGAAAATAAGAAATCATTTTCTTTGTGTTAAAAGTATTTACAGCAAATTAGTTACAAACTATCTATTTCGGCATCAAATAGGAATCTCGTTTATACTTATTGGACTCATTTGCTGACCATCTAGGAATATAAAAGGGAGTTCAGTCATTCCTAATCTCGCCTATGACACAAACATCAAAATCAACAAAAACCCGTATTGATTCATGGGAAATAGATAGCAGCTACAGATCAGATTTACAAACAAAATATTAATTCACTAGTTGTACCTCATTCTGCTCATGTTTCTAATTGATAGAGAAATTCAGATCTTACTGCATTGGAATGTAATTCCTTACAGTTGGTTATTATAATGCAATGAATATTCTCTTACCTTTCTAACAATAATTAAAGTAAAAGCGTGACTGCAAGTATAGTAGAAAGATTTTATGTTGTAAGCTTTTCATGTTGAATTCCGTGGAATTTGGTCATGATGGATTGAATGTTATTTTCATTAGATCCATGTGGTAACTCCTGCTAACATT
Organism: Rhodomyrtus tomentosa; assembly: GCA_028455895.1. Lineage (NCBI taxonomy): Eukaryota > Viridiplantae > Streptophyta > Magnoliopsida > Myrtales > Myrtaceae > Rhodomyrtus > Rhodomyrtus tomentosa. The sequence continues at coordinate 35,228,870 of JAPCWY010000003.1, read as the reverse complement.
TCTGATTTTCTTCAGTTTTCATTCTTGAAGGTTTTCTTTTGAATATTTACTTTACCATCGGAAATCAGAATGCTGCTATAATCCTTGATCTCTCTGTTGCAGGCTGTTTTCCAATTAATTAGGGCAGTGTGTCTAGTTCTATCGATTTCGAAGGGGAATGTCCCCAATCCACTTGCTGTATCATCTCTCTCTACAGCCTTTCTATCAATAATGGTTGGAGAATTAGGTTTGTTCTCCTCTCTACTTCTTCTGAAGATGCAACATACCCCAGCTTCAAATGCTGACAATAATCCTTTTGTGTTTGAAAAGGTAGAAGACGAAGTCGAGTAAATTTCTTAAGATCTTACATAGTTGCAGCAGCTGCAGTGATACTTTTATCTATCGCCTATCTTGGCAAGGGAGATTTAAAACTGGAGGTAAGGCATTTTCTTCTTTCATAGCTTCAATAAATCGTCAACAAATTCTTCATGTTGCTTTTCTCCCTGCCTCTCTTCTTTTAAAACTTCCAGTTGCTTTCCATGGAGAAGGCAGAAAAGGCAGTTGTAAGCTCTTAACATCAAACTTACAAGAGAGAAACAGTCCTAGAGAGGAAAATAGAGTAGCAGAGTAGACAGGAAAACCAATGAAATTAAGAACAGAGCTTGGAAAAGTTGGGTTAAGAAGTCATGAGGGACGAATAAAATTACCATCTGGATGCTCTAGTATCTGTTAGATGGTGCGTATTTTTTAGAGACGCACAGAGATGGACCAAAGAGGTGGCTGGCGGCAGAGATCAATCTCCCACCCCCAAAACTCTGGATGTGCTTTAACGTTTAGCTCATAAATTTGTTTCTACACATCTTTTATAGGAAAGAATTTAAGCATAACTCTATCTCTCTCTCTCTCAACCTAAATCTTGCGTCCATCATCAAGGGGGCTTGAAGAAGATTTTTTAAAGAAAATTAATTTGATAATCAGCTCCTTAACTAATTTAGTGTAGTTTGAAAGAAATAGTGTAGGAATATGTCATTATTCGTGAGAAGAAGATTCTGTGCTCAAATGATGGTTAATGTCATTGACAAACTTGTGGACCTTGTGTACAATCTACAGAGTTCATTTTCCTGACATGTTACATACTTTGAGATCACATTTCCTCACCAAAAAAAAAAAAATTGTTTCAGATCATTGTAGTTATTATAGCTTGTAGAAATTATAATCTTCTATCTGTGTGCAAGATAAAGCCATTAGGACTAGGTGTTCTTTGATACTACCATAAAAACTCTGGTATCTGTGCTAGATATATTGTCTGAATTGTATACCTTGCATTTTTCCTTTGCATTTTCTTGGTTGCCATCCGTAGTAATCTTGCAGCTTGGTTATGCCAAAAAATGAAAGTTGAATGGCGCATTTGTCCAATTTATATCTACACTCATGATTTTATGTCCTGTAGATACAATTAATGGATGCCTGTGTATTCTTCATTCTCATGGCTCCATTCCCGTGTAGGACATCCTTAATGTCCACCTCGAAATAAAGAAGTTTGAATTTCTTGAAGCTGCAAGTGCCATTCTTGGTGAGCGTTTCCTCTACCTTTTCATCTGATCCACATTGGTGAATATATGGTAAGGTACTCACTATAATGATCGTTCCAAATTTTGCAGGCCTGCTGGTCCAGATATTTGCTGTTAAAACAACTGTATCGCTCATTAGCAGCATGTCTCCACCCAAGAGAACTTCATGAGGGTGTGGTGTCAACTTGCTATCGATTTGGGTTAAACAGGCAAGTTACACTTTCCTTGTGTGCGCCATACGTGTATGAGTATGGCTCATCGGGTATTACAAACAGCAAGAACCTAGCTGGCACTTTGCTTTGCAAGTAAGCTGTACAATAGACTTGTTGGTGCTCTTAATTTGAATATCTTGGTTTACAGGTCTTGACTCTTGGAATCAATTTGGTGACCTTCAGCTGTCAAGTAGAGATGTTAGTTTTCTTTAAAGCAATTTTGGCAATTGCCGGACATAAATTCATATGGAAGAAACAAATTTTAATACCACTGGACAATTATGAAGACGGGCTTGTAGAAAAAACAGCGGAAGCCGACTCTTGACTACATGATGTTGAAGTACAAGGCACCTAATTAGAGATGGGAGTATGAAATTGGGTAGTTGCTGAATTCATATGCACCATTAAATGGTATGTGTTCCAGCATTTTATTTTGCCAAGTTTATCTATGTTTCTATTCTTTCTGTTTGAGTAATGGAAATTTGGGTCAGGTGCTTACATTTCTCATCCATAGTCTGTGAATCTGATGATTGTTTGAAAGAGAGTTGCGCCTCTTGTGAAATTCTACGGGCAGTATAGAGAGCAGGAATGTAGTAAAAGCTTGCTATGAAGTGCTTGGCCTGAAAACAGAATAGAGTTGGATCCGACATCGTCCGACTGTTTTAGACACGTGCCCTATAATCGTTACCCATTTTCGTCCGTCGATAGATCTTGTTTCGAGGAGGAAATGTACCAACTATAGAGTTCTACTCCCACTATATGGTGCAAGTCCATCGAGTAACTTGGATAGAGACCAGTTGCAACAGAGCGGTTTTCGTGTGTTCATTATAGAACCAAAATCAAAGAAAAGGGCGACAAGATTGCCATTACCTGAGTTTTTATGCAATTTTCACTTACCTCGGCTACTACGATATAGCAAGATTTGGCCCAATATAGTGCCATCGCACCGACGTTCCCCCCGGAGAGATCAGACATGATGTTATGTTGCGGCTAGCTTCATGTGTCTTTTACAGATTTTTCTTTTTTTGGTTGTATTTTTAACCTATTATCACCTCAATCAGCCGCTGAAGCGGCAGCCGCGCTTTTGACCTTAACCACCATGGTTCCAACACTGCCACCTCCACCATCTGAAATCAGAACCAAGACCATGAATGAGAAAAACCACTTGGGACTTCACTCCCAACATCCAGAATTGACGTGATCTGTGTTCGCCGCCACCAACAACGCGCCCACCAAGCCACCAAGAATGAATCACACGACCACCATCAGACTCCGAAGCGATCACAACCTGAAAATACTTCACGACCCCATATCCTCGCGGGGCCTGCAACTCAAATAGGGGGTCGAACCTTATATGAAGAATATCTGGGCCGGGCGAGGCCCAGTACAAGATGGGTGGGGTAGATTTCTCACGTAAGCCCATTTCCAAAGCCCGCTCGTTACCCTTCAACCCGCCCACCCGTATATCACCTCTACGGCCAAATTTAGTTCACCTCCGCTTCCTTGTTGGGTCCGGGGATCCCAGAAAATGAATTTTGCTCCTCCAGTTGGCCTAACCAGGCGGCAAATATGGCCATTTGATAAACATCATTGAGTGCCGAAAATATGAAAAATCCAGTACTTTAAAATGAAATTAAGCTTTTTTGACCAATCAGCTTAAAAACCTAAACTTCATAAAAGAAGAAGAACAAGATCCACTTGATAGGGCAAGGCCTAGCCAACATGACCTATCGTCGATAGTAACCATTGTTCTATCTTTAGTGAGCAATTTTTCATTTTCAGATGTTAATTGCCAATTAGCATCGACTAAACATTTGAATTTTTATGTTTTAGCACTGAAGATTACATAAAGTACTTAAATTTTCCACACTAGTATTTTATCTTCACCAAACAAGCCCTTTAGTCAAAGATGTCCTTCATTAGGGCTACTAATTTCTCCCTAACACAGAAGAAACGCAATCCAAACGGTAGTACCATCGTTATTTGTTCATTCAACAATTTAAAAGATTGAAAGAAATTATTTATCTCATGAGCTATATATATATGCCTCTTATCTCATTGCGAGACTATTTTCCACCCCATCCAAGTATTCGTGTAATATAAACGTTGCTATCTCTTACTACAATTTGTCAAATATCCCTTTCCTTGAGGATGAGAGCATGAGTCAGAACAAATAAGGCTAACTTAGGGTATTTAAGGATAGTATGGTAATCATTCTTATTCTACAATTCTGTTCCCTAAACAAAAAAAAAAAGATGAGAATATTGCTTAGTAACGTAAATGATTATGGTTCTGATTTTGTTTTCATAAATAGTTTTGGACCAAAATCAAGAACCCAAAAAAAAAAAAAAATGGTTCTGAAAAAAGAAATCACTTTTGAAAATCACAAAATAGAATGAAACTCCACATCTCTCACTTTTTCCTTGACCTAAAACAAAATAAGGTCTCATTTTCATAGAAAAAATATACAAGATAATAAAATTTAATTAAAAAAATTCTAAAAAAATCGAAAAAAAATCATAAAATTCATAAAAGCAAAAGAAGTTTAGATCATGCTAGATTGACCTTATTTTCATAAAATTTAGCCTAGATTTCTTAGATTTTATTATCTTTTATAAAAATAATAAATACCTTTAAAATTAAACCCGAATCATATTTCTCCAAGTCCTTTGGCCTGTTACAATTTATCAATGTCATAATTCTTTAATTGTGCACTTGATTTTATTGGTTGTGATTTGCTAGATTTATTTACTTTAGATGTTGTTTAGTTTTAGAAAATTTTAGAAAAGGACAAAAATAACTAGCATGAGACTTGGGCGCACATGATAGTCATTCTACTTCTCTATTTCCATTCCAAACCTATTTCTAAAACGGGTTTGGAATAAAAAATCGTTTGGTAACGTAATTTTATTTGTTTATTTATGAAAAAAAAAGTTGTTTCAGAAATATATTTGAAAGAGGAATGATAAATAAAAAATTTCTACTTCTCAAAAAAAAAAAAATTCTACCCCCAACTTTTTTTCAAGTACCCACTGCCACCGACCACCATCTGCTCACCTCCGCCGGCTACCATGGCCACCCGCCGGCGACCTCTGATGGCTACCATAGGCAAACTCCACAGCTTGTCGTCACCAACCCCCCCCCCCCCCCCCCCTCACCACCCACCATTGCCACCCACCTTCGCCGGCCACCACCCACTAGCAACCTCCATTGCCAGTCACCGCCGTCGTCACCCCCACCGGCCGATGACCTCCATCGCCCACTGGCCACCACCCATTGACAACTTCCGCCGATCGTCGGTGCCACCGGCGGAGTAAAAAATAAATAATAATTTCTGAAAGTAGAAATTTTCAATTGTCATCAAACGAACGTATGTTTTAGAATCAGAAATTTTATGTCTTTATCAAACGCAAGTTTTTACTCAAAAACTCATTCAGAGATAGAAATATAAAAATTACTTCTAGCCAAAAATCTATTTCTGAAATAGAATGGTTGTCATTCACCCATAGCAAACTCCTTCTTAGGTTTTGAATGAATTAAGATTGCAATTTGTTTTTCTAGAGAAAAAAAAAGCGCACACCAGTGCAGAGTGGGCATTGCATTTTCCCTGCAAAAACGAGGGCGATACTCGTATCGGATGTCCGTTCGCTCAAAAGAGTTAAATGAAATCCCATAATAAATGACAAAAAAGACTTGTGATAATTCTTGATATTTATTTTTACATTTTAATATGCAATATGTTATATAAGAAAATCAATATGAATTCATCTTCGATAAATTTGCAATATATAAATGAAAAAAATTGAGAAAAACAATTGTTCTCAGGAAAATAAATTATATACAACTACCAAACACATTCCTATTTCTCGAACAAAAATTTTATGTAATTACCAATTATCTTAAACTCATCCAGAAAACAAAACCATAAAAAATCCTTTTAATGAGTCACTTTTTGGGATAAGAATAGTTGTAATGCAGGGCCATACAAAAAATCAAGTTCCCAGTGCCACATGACTGCAGACGTAAAATGTCAGCTTGTGCCACACTTAACATTACCAACATTTTCTTTCCTTCTTCCGCCTAAGGAAATTTTCTTTTTATAGTTACTCTAGATAGCGCAAATAAAAAAATATTAGTATTTTTATGCAATTTACATTGAAATGAAGACCTTATATTAACATTTCAAAACGCAATTCAATCCAAAAATTCTTCTAAACATAACCCACTCTGGACCAAGATTGGAAACTGTGTTTTACCTCTTCAATGGTCATGACGTATTTGGATAAACGCATATCACAACCGACACTCGTATATAATAAGCAGCTCTCCCTTCCAATTCAATCTCGACTCAAGACAGGCAACTATGCAGCTAACGATACAGTCCCACAAACTTTTTTTGGGCACAAGGAAAAATCATTTAATACTAGGTAAATCCACAAAAGAGTACAAGAACAAGCACAAAATGATGCCCATTTACCAGGCACACGGGAAAAGATGAGGAAAATTTTCTATTAAAAAAAAAAAAGAGCAATTTCACAAGATGAAACGGGGGCAATTCCAAGCTAAGATGTTGATCTACTTTGCACGCTGCAACTAATTGTTCAGTGCTCCATTCTACGTATGTACAATTTCACCCTTTCACTGTAAACCATGCTTTAACACCGTCATTGACTCGGTTTCAGCAAATAGAACGCACCAAAAATTCCACTGGGCAAAAGCCCAGAGCTTTCGACTAAAAGGAATTCGTCTTTTAATGCCAAAATTTGTAAATTTGAATCCCAATGTCTTTACAACATCGTTCAATCAGCTCTTAGTCTCAAAATCTCCTTTGCTGTTCGCCGCCGAAAATAGGGCATATGATCCTGTGACAGAGAGTTCAATCAATACAATAGGGAAAAAAAGTTCCTTCAAGTCTCGTTGTTCAAATATCTAAGCAGAAAAAACCACTCCAGATGTGGATGAACGCTATACATGCAACCATGATTTAAACTTGGCACCAAATTCTGTTTTAGAGGACGCTAGAAACAGAAACTAAGGTAGGAGAGTAAAAAGAGGTGCCGATCCAAGCCTGTCCCATCTTTTCAAGGACTTGACAACCATGAATGGAGATAAAATATCAAGTCATTCAATGAAAACCGAAAATACTAAATAAAGTGTACACAAAACAGAGACGATGGCAACCTCCACCATCAAAGCCTTCTGACAAGCATACTCATTTCACTCCATCTCCCATAACACTTAAATCTATCAGCTACACTCACTTTATAAGATAGCGTGTAAATGAACCTCCAGCAATCCATCTCATATGACCTAGTGGATCTTATTAAAGGCCTATATGATCTTGCCTCAAGCATTGGTGGCATTATCTGATAAGGTCCAGAACCAATAGTATAGTAAGTATACAACTTATTTCTCCAATAAGGTCTGGGCTAACACTAACAGGCATATAGAAGCAAAATTACAGATCATGCAAAAACCGGCAAAAACTCCAAACTATGTCCACTATGACACAATTACCCTAAACTTTTTTCTATGACATCAAAAATCCCAAACTTGTACTTGTGTGACACCCTCTGTCAAAGTTCTGTCAATGAGAACCGTTAAAAATCTACCTACATGGACGCTGCAAAGCAGACAGTGATGACGCTACATGGCTTAAGTCGAATAAAAACAACGTTTTGGCTGCAAAAATCATATGATGAAACCTTGATGGAGGGTAAATACGTCACATAGGCATAATTTGAGGTAGGCATAATTTGAGGTTTTTGATGTCACCAAAAAAAAAAAAAAAAAGTTATAGGGTAACTGTGTCGCAATGGGCATAGTCTCTGGTTTTTTGTGGCTTTTTCCCTATAAAGGATAATATGGTATAAAAAGAAAAACGATTCAAAATGCACAAAAGAGCAACAAGCATTCATAGATTTATAACTTATCCACACCCAACTTAACACGCCTCACCTGGTTGAAATAAAGCCCAAGCCCTCTGCTATAGAAATCAGCATACTTGATCATGAACATGCCACAATCAAACCTGCTCATAGAAGATAGGTGAATTGGTAAAGGTAAGTCCTCCAACACAATGAACAGGAAACCTAAGCAACCCGTATAAAATATTTCAGCAAAGCAAGCAAAAGCACTTGAGAAACCAGTACATGAAATATTACCAGCTACCTAAGGTCATCTTTTGGCTTGCAAAGCTCCTTTCCAACATTCATGCTCATAATAAGATCTAAAGAACACTCTATCCGACTGAGACATTTAGTTTATACTGCTGAAATCTTGAATAGAAATTAATTATACACATTTGAATACATGCCCTCGCATTTCCAACAATGTGCAGAAGGTCACCACATGGGAATGTCAACATTACGTTGAAAAAAACCAATTAATGGAAAGTCCTGACTCATCCGCCTCCACTTTCCATAAATGTTGTTTATCTCAGCCATCAATTTAATTGATCCATTATGTAAGTTACGACAGACATTCCGATGCAAGAGCAACATTGTTTGATTACTTTAAGCGATTTTCTTCTTTATTTTAGTCTTTTTCAAGTTATTAGGACTAATAAGTGGTACATGAAAGTAAGGTGACTTTTAATGAGCTTGAATACTTGAGGATAGAGTTTTGTCTATATTTAATTGAGGTTTGAGATGGTCTTACATTTGTAACCACGGTATAGCTAGGTCTTGAAGTGACTTTTCATTTCTCCATTTGCTAAACAACGTTGGTTTTTCTAAACCCACGAGTATCTATTTTCTGTTCCAACTTCAATTCTTCTCATCCTAGCATTGCTTGTGGCTCTAGCTGTTCTTTTACATCCTCAATGACGTCATTCTCCTAACGGTAAGTACATGAAAAACAAAAATAGAATGCTAGAGGAAAATAAATGAAGAAAGGATTTTATTTATAGGCAATGAAATAAACATAAGAAACAGCATACCCATTTTCCTGTGCAGGCAAGTCTGAGACATATTCTTGGTCCCATGAGCCTACATCTATGTCTTTCCCACACTTGTCCTTCACCTCATCCACAATATATCTGGCCTGAGGCATTAATTAAGAATATAGTAACATACAATTAGCAAAAATCTCCCTATCGCTCTCTCTTCAAAATAAGGCAAAAAGATCAAATTAAAAAACTCAATAAAATACCAGTGCTTTCAGTACTCGAGAATCCCTCCCTCCAAGGGAATCCAAATATTGAAATTTCTCATCTTTCTTGTTGATGATGGCTAGACACCAATGTATCTCTTGGTGGATCGGCACAAATATCTAAAACAAAAGGCAAAATTAATGATGAAGCATCAAGAGGACAAAAGGCAAAAACTAAAAATTAGTAAAGCGTTGTGATTGAAAAAAAGAGTAAAGTGCAGCAGTGCTTTACTTTATCGCAATCGATTAGGCTATAACCCAACTTTTTCTGGGTAGTCCACCTTCTGACAGCTCTAAAGTCATACCCAGTCCTGCCACTCGTTAACTGGAATCAACACATAAATTAAAAATTTGTCAATAATACCCAAAGCAGAACGAGAATGCTCTACACGAAGCGCAATCGACAAATTCATGATTATTAAGATGGTTGGAAATGTGATTAATCATTGTTGGAATCCTAAGGACGAACTGTATGCTTCGAAAGAAGAAAATGCAGGATTCTTGACACCAATTGTCCTTTGGCCATCGGGTGCAACAAAATTTTTTCGGGAAAACTAATATAAACATCCATTTATATACTTAATCCTGTTTCGGAAACCTCCTAACAAAGAACCCAAGAAATCCTAAAGTCGAGCCCTTTCGATGTACACGCAGCACACAAAGACTAAAGAATAAACTTAGCTAGTTCTGACAGAATTAAATAGCAACAGTCAGAAATCAACCTTCTTGTAGAAAAATGTGTTGAAAAAATGACACTTCAAGAACTTCTGTGGATCTCTTTTCTCCCTTTCCTTCAATAACTCAAGATATAAGTTTATGACCTGTGAAGGAAGGACGTAAGATCAGATAAAGGTCTTGCTACATTCCAACACAGCATTTAATCATCAGTGAGTGGAGCGTGATAAAACAGTTTAAGGTCAACCTTCTTCCAAAGTAGCATAAACCCTGACTACAATAAGCTCAACTTTTCATAGAGTATAAATGTAAATTCCATTAAAAAGAGGATGCAGGTACATGACAAATTACCTCATCATTTAACCAAGCACCAGGTCCGAGGCACGACAGAGTTTCTCCAGTGATCTCAATGCCAGAGTTCTCATGATTCACTAGAACCCTCCTCCTGCACATGCCAATCCTGATATTAACATATGAAATATATTGGCAACCATTTAGAGGACACATTCCGCGTATACTCATACCGGTTGCCAGAAAGTGCACGTTGAACCTCTGCCTCGTCCTCATCCATAAGAGGAATGAAAGGCTCACTAGGTACTCTCTGAAACCAAAACATGAAAACAATAAGCTTAAAGAATCTAGAAGGTAATCTAAGCCTAAACTTGCCAAGTTTTATGTAATTTCTAGTATCAGAACAAGTATCCAGTAATTCTTCATCCTGCTAGGACCAACCAATATGACGAATTAAAGAAACCCATCGTGAAATAAAATGAAAAACATTTATGAAGGAAATTACCCCATCGGGTTTTCTGGCTGGACGCAACTCTTGAAACAAGAACCTTTTTTCCTCGTGTAATTTTATCTCGAAATCCAAATTTCCAAGTTTAGCATCCCGCCTCTTCGCATCTTCAAGTAACTTCTGGTAGGCAGATTTGCTCAAAACCTCGGGACCATCGGCGTTTAAGGACAACCTGTTCAATCTCTTCTCTGCATTCTCCATCCCCACATTCCCATTACTCAGCTCCAACACCATGGATTCCTGAGCATTTGCCACAATCTGATATTTGTCTTTTGACCTAATACCCAACACAACAGACCTCTCTCTTCCATCTTCAAAGCCATCTATTTCCTCTATACTCGAATCCGGGGATGCAATCTCCTTCCTAGGTTCCTCATCCACCAAGTCAATCACTTCCTTATCTTTCCTTAAATATCTAAGCGTGCGTAGTGCGCTCACCTTCGCCTTATTGTACTTGTCCAACACATTACCCATGTAATCACTACTGTATTCTTCTTTATCGGAAGAACTCCTACCTAATACAGATAAAGAAGACCCAAATTTGCTTGTCCTAACCGGGGCATGAACTTCACGGTGCAACTTGCTAGTAGCTTCCGGATATCTGGAGACCCTGGAAACAGCGCTATTCGAAGAAACGGCGCGTCCAGGAGATTGCTGCATCGATGGGAACAGCCTCGGCCTCTTCGAGACGTGAAAATCCGGTGATCTATGGAGATTCGACTGTCTGTTGCTCAAGCTCGAGAACTCATCTCCGCGCTTCCGGCTGCTCAACGCACCCATCGGTAAAATCCAGTACCTTCGGACACTAAGAAGCCGTCACCCATCTAAGAAAACCCATGTTTCGCCAAAGCCATCGAATCGAATTTCGAAACTAGGGTTCCAGAACACGCAGAAGGCTCGAACGAAAAACTCTAGACAAAATGGACTGCGAATTCGAAGACCTCTGCGGGGCGCAACAGCGTGAACGGGAGTTGCAGGCGCAGCCCTAGCAATGGGCTGAAGAGGGGCAATTGGAGAGAGAACCTAGCGAACCGACGCGAGAACGACCCCGCGAATTGGAGGATTGGAGAATCCCGCAAGAGACCAGCCTTTGAATTGGAAACGGAAATTGGCGCCGGCGTTCAGCTCCAGCGGCGGGTTAATGTGCGAAAGTGGCGACGGTGCTCAGCTCCGGCGACTCGAGGCAAACTTGCAGGTTTTTGTATCGTTCTTTCCCCACTTCCTTGCGGAATCATATCGAACGAGTGTTCTTACTTTTCCTGTTCTCTTCCGCGAAATTACATATTGCCCCCCGAGTTGTCACGATTATTGTAAATTTACCCCCGACGCTAGTAATTTAACCTTTGAATTGTAGAAATCGGCTGCCCGTTCCAATCGACACCGACCTAATTTTAATTGAAACTCCGACTACACGACTGATTACGGAGGGAAGATTCTTCATATTAATATATCCATACAAAAATTTAAGGTAATAACGTAAAAATATGCTGCAAGTGAGAGCATGTGATTAAAGTTTAGACAACAAAAAAACCCGAGTGTACCTTAAATATACATGAATTCTTTTCAGATATATTTATAAATATATACAATTTAGATTCAAAATATATTAGTCCATTTGATGAGAAGTACTTATGAAATGCCTCGTAAAGAATAATTTGAGATTACAAAATTTAAGAGAAGGGGTAGCCTCTGTTTTATATGCTAGTAGATTCACAGTATGTATTTGTTATTTATCTGTTATTCTTCTCATGTTTTTTTCTTGTCCTTTTAAATAATCAAAACTAAAACCCACTTCAACAATAAACTTTATTTTCTATAAATTTACTGAATCACGAGGAGATAATGCCATTTCTTTTCTTTTTCACCAGCAAACGTGCATGTATGTTGCAAAAAAAGAAAAAAAAAAACCTATTCAAGTTCTAAAAATGAAATCCGTGCGCGATAGATCATCAATAGGAAGACTTATAAAATAATCAATTGAGGATGAAAAAAGAATTGTGCTCTCCTAAAACTAGCCTCTTCATACGATTATATTATACATGTCACATCTCAAATGTCATACATACTTCAGTTTTTAATTATTTCATTCAATCTAATTTTCTATGATCATTAAGATGCATTTACAGTTTGCAGCGAGGAAATCATTGAGAACCAATGGCGATTCTACTCTTTGTTATACATCTCTTAAAGCCATACACTTAAAATTATTTATTTTGACCAAAAACAGGACCTAAAATTTCTCGTGGAATTATTCCAAAAATTTGTAGATGTTTTCCATTGAAAATGAAATTGATTTTCTTTTTTGAAAAGTCGACATCCGAGCAAAAGAAAGAGCGGATGACCAACAGGTGAAGAAAAAAGCTAAATCTCCAAAAGAAGGTGCGCGTTGTTCGTGCCTAGCTTTCTTGGATCTGAAGACACAAACAAACGATTGCAAAAATCTTATCTCCATACTCTTTCGGTTTGGTCTCCAAGCACATTACTCCCATCAATCACGATTCATGCATCCAAGATGTGAAATACTCCACAAACTATTCGTGTCATCGTAAATCAACCGACTAAAACGAAGCGCCAGTGCTATTAGCCGTGATGGCAGCTCAGACAACAGCAGATACCAGTCCTTTAGGCACCAACTGATAGGAACAAACGGACCCATAGAGCTCAACAGATCAAGCTCACATTGATGTTAAATCCACTCAAGTAGTCAACAGGATGGAGTAGTTCCATCATGAAAATATTGATTAATTTGTACATCTATGTACGAGGGAGGCCCATAGGTTCATATCAACTTCTAAGGACTCTGATTATGTCATCGGAGATTTTTTTTTTAAAATCTTTTTTTTTTCCGCTTGAGCTACTTACAATCCCGAGATCTTCAAGAGATACACCAAAGCCTACCACATCTTTTCAAGGGTTGTGTATTCTCTGAATTATACTACTTGACCCAAAGATGACAGGACTTATCATGTAATACAAGGCCAGGAAGTACCAGCATGACCTGGCCAAACTTACGCATTCTTAACTATACATATGCTTTGACCCAAAAAAAATAAAAAAGCTACACATATGGGGCTTATTAAAGTCATCGCTATCTACAAATGATTGAGGTAAACTACCTTGTGTCACTTCACACGAGCTGCACGACAGCAGCGACCCGCAATGCACCATTTTGAAGTAGATCAGGAAGCTCATCAAATAAGAGAGCAGTTCGCCAACCCCATCCTTTCGGAGCTTTTGGCAAGAGAGTGCCCCTCTGTTTAAAACTTCCAAAGACCATGACTTCTCTTTTCGATGGACAGATCAACTGAAGTACACGGACATAAGCGACACAGAAGTTAACAAGCTATAGGGTGACCACATATTCAAATCATATTTGGCCTTTTCAATAGCTGTTTTAGAATAGGAATCCCACCTGATACCGAGCAGTAACCTTTTCACGAGTGTCTACATACGCATGAGCCTGCCAGAGAGAAGTTGTAAAGGCCAAATGAGTTGAATTGAGAATACACACAGTTGTAACTTCCTACTGATTTCCCTTCCTTTCAAATGAACTTTAGAGAGTAACATGCATATGAAACCCACATCAAGCTAATATAATCATCCATCCACATTGAAACATAAGTAAATGGTCTCATGATCAAAACAAGCAATGAAAAAACTGACCTTCCTGAGAGAATCAGGACATTCAGCCTTCCTTCGATGCAGAAATAATCCTGTTGCAATCGGGAACCAGTACATTCAGCATATTGTCTTATCGTTTATGCCTGAATCCAAAGGTTTTGTTCTTAAAAGTATGGCTTGACAAAGGATATAAATACCAAGAGTTCTGCGTCCTTGAGGGTCTTCATCATTAAAAGCTTGGACACTCACCTATATATTCAAGAGTAGTCATAGCTAACATTTTGCATCAGAACATTTAAAAAAAATAGTAAGACATTGAAATGGATGACTAGGGTCTACCTTCCATAATGAACCAGCATAGAATGCTTCTGCTGAATGCTTGACTTGACCATCACTGAGCCTGTGCACATCCTCAAATTCCACCCTACACAACAAAATCAGACCCAGTGCATGGGTGAGATATAATCACAATTTACCGTTCCTTTCAGGAATAAAAACACAAAGATACTTCAGATAATTACAAAACAATCAGGACTGACAGAAGAAAAAACCAAGCTACAAAATCAACTTCCATGAGTAACCGTTTGAAAATATGTATATGTCATATGAATTCCTCTACGAATTAAATCATAAGCTTGGCCCAGATAAACTGCAGAAAAGAAGCACAACCTTGGCTAGCTTCTCTCGCAGGACAAAAAAAGAACCAACCTTATTCATGTAAAATTATGTGTAAAGAAATTCAGCTACGTAGCCTAGCCAAAGAAACTCTGAAACCATAGGAGGAAAGCCTCCAGCATTCTCCAAGTCCATCTTAATACAATAGCATAGTAGTAGCTTACCCAAAACGGAAAGGAGGAAAATGACTAATAGGGGTCTTCATATCCAGAGAGATGGAGGAACCACTAGCATTATCCCATTGAATTCCAATGTCGTCACTGGTATGATCAAGCATCTGCACGGGGATGGCATTTCCACTTGGTCCTCCAACAGAAGTTCCCGGCAATTTGCTCTGAAGATCTGTCTCATAACCTCTTGCAGTTACATCTCCATGGAAATTAGCTGCATTACTTCCTCCCTGGCTTAGCCCAACCAGAGCAGTCAACCCATCTCCCGATAAATCGCCACCCTGTTCACCTCTGGCTTCTGAATCGTCATTAGCAAGAGCTTGCGGGCAATTTCTGTTACCAACACCAAAAGGCACACGAGAAAAGACGAAGCGCGTTGGTGGCCAAGCAGCTGCTGGCATATAAGTATTTCCACGTCCAATACCAGCCAAACCATCAACAGGTCCCCTGACATGAACTCGTACTGGCCTACATAAACCATTACCATCACCTTGAGCAGGTTCAGTAACATATACACTTCCTATATTGTTTGAATTGTTTTGGTCTTGCTCTTGGATGCAGTAACCAGTTGCAGATACCCCATGCGGATAACCAAATGGCTGTCTACAGGCGCACGAAGTATTCAAAAGACAGCAGTTCTTGCAAGTATCAGCACAGATTTCTTGTACCCGTTGGCTTAGAAGCATCTATAGAATAGCCATTTAATCAGTAATCTCAAATAACCAAGAAAGCCACCAATAAAAGGCAAAATGTTTTTAATGTACAATAACAAAAGCTGCTCCCACAAAGCTCAATCCTAGAATTCAGCATCACGCTCACACTTTGACGCGCCTGAACATCTTTACACATCAATAATTGTTCAATTGAACATCAATTAAGCATACATTCTAGTTATTACAGTAAAAGTGCATGAAACAACATTTGCATGTTCATGTAGGAAAGTTTTAATGCAAATTTTATCAAGATAATAAATATAAAGGTAAGCTTGAGTACATTCAAAAATATTCTGGGTGCAACTGACGGTTTGCCCATCTGGCACAGGCCACTTAATAACAATTGAAAGATTGAATTTCAATTAAGCATGCATTCTAGGCATTCCATGACGGCAAAAGTTAATGACACAACATTTGCATGTTCACTGAAGAAAGCATTGGTGCAAAATCTATCAAGTTAATAGCTGTAAAGGTAAACTTGAGTTCATTTTGAAAGTTGTGTGTCATTAAAGTTCTGCCCATTAGGCACACGCCACCCTTCCTGGCCATTAGGCTTTAGTTGAAGTTTCCTCATTACTCGCCTGGGTCTCCAAGCTGAAATTAGAAAGAACCTTGGGAGTGTTGTAATCGTTATAAGACCATTATGGAGAGGTGCCATAACTTCCCTCTCAAAACACGTTTGCATTGGGGATGCAAAAAAAGTTATATTCATTCTTCGCATCTATCAAAAGTCAATAGACTAAATAACTCCTAGAACTTACACCGCAGGATGAAGCTAAGTAGCTAATAAACATGGTATAATGAAAATACTGAAACTTGAAATGAACCTACAAGATTCACCATCAACTTGTATTTACAAACTGCAGAAACATACAAGAAGGGAAGAGATCTGAGCATAGAACCTGCAACCACAGACTATCGTTTACAGCTTTGCATGGAAAACCCAGTTCTTCAAGCTGCTTTCTCACGTTGATGAGAGCATCGAAAGACATGTTACTATATAAAAGAAAACCACCTTCAAATATATCGACGAATGTATCATAATCATCCCCACTAACTCCACAGTTCTCCGCAGCGCAATTTTTAATCTGCCGTCTTCCCACAACCCTGCCTCCCCATGAAAGAGCAGGCATGCCAGGTTTTCCCCAATCATTTGGCATGATCCCATAACAGGAAGAGCTCATCATAGAAGAACCATGCCTTGATTGGTCCCTAGTAAGCCAGTTATTATCCAGTCGATAGAATGAATTGTCTTCAGATGGCCCCTCCATAGCCAATCCACCATTCAAAAACCCACTTGTCCTCGCGCCTATAGATGCTGCCACATAAGCACACGAGGTGTTACTCACATCAGTATCCGCAGAGGACTTCAACATCTTGGAACCTTCCATGCCGCTTGAGTACATGGGTTCCATATTTGACTGGGCATATGCAGTTTGTTGTGCTGGTTGTCTAGAATCAGATTCCCCTGTACCGCAATCGACAACCCCTGCAAGCTCAACCAGAGGATTGTGAGCAGTACTGCATCCCTCCGATCCAGCTTTCGAGTTTAAGTTTCCTACTTCAGGTTCCAGTTTCAAGGGCGAAAAGCTATTCATTAAATTTTTTCCTTTCCCTCCGGAAGAACCAGATAGAGTAGGCAATCCAGCCTCAGAATCAGAACTACCCTGCTCAGAAAGCTCTGCCCTGTGAAGTGCACCTTTTGCAAGCAGTGTAAACAGCGCCAGTTCAAACCTTGGAGGAGAGGAGTTTTCAGTGCGCCATTACAGAAACATATGCCTCTGAGAAAGAAAAGGACCGCAAAAGATCCTAGTTTCCTTACCGCTTCTCCTCGCTAGGCACATAGAGTTCGTCCGAGGTCAGCAGCGCATGCAGAGTTTGCGAGGACAGTTTTGGAAGCACCTTAATGCAAACAAAGGAAATATTCAAGATAAAAAGAACCTAATAAAATATTGATTTTACCAACTAGGAGGTAACATTAATAAGTTCTATCATGCAAAGGACACTCATGTTCAATTAAGTCACATCATTTTATATTGATGCATTTCAAATCAACATACTGCAACAGAGAAGTTAGTCCTCTTGTTAATAGAATCAAATGTTGGGCATTTAGAATAAGCAAGAAAAGAGAAATGACTTCATTGTCTTATTTGAATTATTCCCTTCTCTCCAAGTGGGAGGGGTATTGGTAAAAGCTTGCTCCTTTTATTGGCTGGATCATTGCACCATATCGTCCTTTTACCTCTTTCAACTCCATGGCACCGCTTTGACAAAGGTAGCCCCAACAAGCATTCCTGACACGCTCTCCATGTATGCCATAATCCTGGCTCTCTGCAAAAACCTGATCAACATGTTTATAGAAGTCAACTATCCATCATGCAAGAAAATTATAGCTCCTCCCTAAATGGGCAGCAAAAGCATGTCTTTTATACCTGATAGGCTAAGAAGTTTGAGGTCCACAGCTCAGATATAATGAAGTCTGTGCATATTGCACATAGGTCCTGCCAAGCATCATGATGTTATCACCAATATGGAAAGTGAACCCAACAAAAGCATATATGTAAAAGTATACGGAAGCATAAATTCTAAACAATATATACATGTAAAGCAGAATGCCCATAATAACAACACTTGAAACATAATGATAATTCTAATTATATGGAAACCTCAAAGAGAATGGAAAATGTACACCAGCCTTGACTTGTTAATATATTAATTACAAATTTCTTCAATCTCGAAACAGATTAGTTGCACATTAGCCAAATCATATCAATTAGATAGCATCAAAGTATTCTTAATAAATGAGTATACAATTGAAACGTTCAGATCACTTGGTGTAAATATGGAGAACACCTGACATACGAAGAACAGTAGGTGCCAAGGTAAATTACAACTGCAGATTGACAGGTGAAAAATGAAATGAGATCTGCAATAAAAACAAAGAACAGTAGGTGCTGCAACCCAATAGCAATTACCTGAAGGTCAAGAAAGGAAGCGGCCGCAAGAACACGGAACGCATTATTAGCATTAAGCTTGGGATAGTGCCCGTACAAATAAGCGAATGACTTTGCAATGGCCTCAGGGTTAACATTCTTGTCATCGACATGCAAGGTCACAACTGGAGCGCCGGCTTCTTTCCAAGGACCGTGAAGCATGTTTCTGAAAAGAGTAATCCAAGATAAAGCTGAGCACCAAATCAAGCACTAATTAGCTAAACTATGTCAATTAGTACAATGAAAACTTATATGAAAGACCATCGGGTTCAGTTATTCGGCATAAGATATACAACAATCACTGCATTCTCTGTTCATTCTATGCAGCTCCATTGGCTGCTAAATCTTGATTGCTAGGTGGCGCCGCAAAATCTTCACATCAATTCCACGGGACGAAAAGGATAGCCAAAATCATCACAAAGGACCAGATAAGCTAAAACGACCAATATACTCAGATACATAACACGTAATGTCTGGAAAATGTATAGCATGAAATGAATGGAGGCACAAAGCAACACAACCAATGAGTCTCATCTATATAAAGTGAGATGAACGGATGACGTATCAGGTTCGCTCATTTTAGCACATCTACAAATTAAGGAAGGTTCATTGATAAACAGACGAAAAATCAAAATCAAAGCAGAAAAGAACAAGACAGCCAAAGACGCAAATCCCAGGAACCAATTTCCACACCGTCAAAACACGTCTTCCTGAACTAAATACAAGAAACCGAGCCCGAAGATAAAAATGTAAATCAATTCACGAAATCCAACTGATTGGGGAACTGCGGATCGCGACCTCGAACGGAGGCGAGAGCCGACCGCGTCAGAAACGCACCTGAAGTAGGAGCTGCGGGAAATGATGAGGCGATGGAGGTGGTAGGTGGAGCCCATGGCGTGGACGGCGATATCGGAGAAGGAGCCGGAGTTGAAGCCCTCGATCTGGACGTGTTCGCACAGGGCGGAGAGGTTGCAGTCGAGGGCGCGGAGCTCGCCGCTGCTCCGGTCATTGTCGGAGTGCTGCGGCGGAGGATCGCCCGCCATCTTCGGGTGGGGCCCGCAGGGTCGGGGCTTCGGGTAGGGCGGATCCATTTCTAGGGTTCGATGATGAAGAGTGTGCATTCTGAGAATTTCTATGGAGGCATTGGAGAGTGGAAGTGAGGGAGGAGAGACGGAGAGAGAGGGAGACGAGTGCGTCTCTACACGGTGACGAAAGCTTTTCTCTTTTTTGTTTTTTCGTTAGGTAATTCCACGAAAAATTTAAACTAAATTACATTTATTTATCGAGAAAAAAATTTTAAATTGATATATTTATGATAAATACACCTTGAATTATTTTTTTGAATGCCAACTATCCTAAACTGGCATACCTCCAATAATTTTTCCGTCAAATCTATCCTCCCAAAACAGGACGCACATATGATAAACATGATAAAAACTATATATTAATTTATCAATTAACTGTCGCGTGTGTACAATTCAGTAATTTAACGATTAAATTTAACGAAAACTAATGAATGGTAAATTTATTACATATGTATCAGTTTGGGATTCTTGTGATCAGGCAAATCTATTATAACGCTAGTTAATTTCTACTGATGATTCTTTTGGCAATTTTCTAGTTTCTACTGTTTTTTTTTTTTGTCCAAAAGTTTCTACTGATTAAAATCGTTCTTTTTAAGAACAGTGGTCATGAAATAATAGTGCTTTCTTAGTCCTTTTTTTTTTTGAGGGGGGAGGGGGGATCATGAAACTAAAGTAAAAAAGAAATAAGTAAAGAAGCTGAAAATGGAGGTAGAGAAACTAGTTTTATTGTAATCTTGATTGGATCGAGCGGAAATAGAAGGGACGGGAAGGAAAGGAAAAATTCAAAATTAGAAAAGGAAATTCCAGCTTTGTCCTTTTTAAGTAACTGTGATGATGTCATTTTGACCGTCCAAAAGTTAATTCTGCGTATAGATCGCAACCAGAAAAAGTGTTTTTGTTTTAAAAATGTTTTCGGAACACTTTTGGAACAGAAACACGTATGGTTAAAAAATATTCTAAAATTGTTTCACTGAACACTTTTGTGTTAAGGAATAATTTTTAAGAAATAAAAAAAATTTGCTTCTGAATTTTGAAATACTTTTAAAATCACTATTTATCGCCGCCAACAAAGCCACCACCCGCCGCCGCCGGTCGCCTGTCGCCACCAACTCCGTCAGTCGACATTTTTTTAACTTATCAAATGCATTTTTGAACTCAAAAATTATAGGCGGGAATAGAAACACAAAAAAAATATTTCTGTTAAAAAATTTCTCCCAATAGCAAAAACACTGCCATACGCAGCCGAAGTGACTGACCTCTTTTCCGCTCTTCCTTCCAAGTTATTTTTTTTCTTTTGAAGTTGTCATGTTATGTGGGCCCCTAGTTAAAGATTTCCTTTTCTTTCTCTCGTAATTTTCTTTCTTCTTCCATTCAATGGAAAAATCCATTTTATTGTTTTTTTCCCCGGTAGATCGCCTGTGTATTCCCACAAACAAGGGATAAAAGACCATTTTGTAGCAAGCAATCTTGAAGAGATGAATCTTCAATAATAATTCACCTTTGTGTTCTCTTAAACAAGGGATAAAGACCATCTTGCAGTGAGCAGCAGCGCTGCGCAAAGAGATGAATTTTCGATCGCGAGTCTTCTTAAACAATGAATGAGATCCAGTTTCAATGATCAATCTGGATATAAATTGGAAAATATGGGGGCCAGGGCCCCCTCAATCTCCCAACATAAAATGACGATGGATGTTCTAGACCCACCCGAGGAGCCAGCGGGTTAGCATCCTATCGGGAAATTCTTTTCTGCATCAATGTGGGATTCAGCTACCATCAGTTGTCCTATAGAATTGTCCTTCAGACGATGCAGCAGCCAAAGTCAGAAGCAACATGGATTTTGATGTTCATGAGCACGGGCTCCGGCACAAGTGATCTGAAATTCATGGAAAGACTACATTATAGCAAGCACACTATGCAGAAAGAAGGAAAGAGAGTTGCCACAAGTGTAGATGCGCTTTGCATGGACATGATACGATTATGAAACACAAGCAGCTCCTCTCGAGGTCAAGAAAGATATATGGACATAATATAGTAGGATACAAAGAGCCTTCCGTGTCAATATAAAGGCGTGCATGATTACATTTCTGCTTCAGAAATGAACTCGTCCTTTCCTTTTGCTCCTCTACTGGAAATTGGCAGCTGAAATTTTTTACGAACACGGAATCCACAAAACATAAAATAAAGAATGCCGTGAGATGGTTTCGATTATTTTCCCTAAGTTCCCATTGTTTTGCTTCCCTTTGGTCCCCCGGAGATGTAATTATATTCGAGTTTAACGATTGAAACCGGGCATTGATCGCCTTAAAATTTGGAAGAGAGATGTTGGTTTCATTTTTCTTGTTTGACAGGAATCCAAGATGTAGTTAAAATTAGAATTCTACTAGCCGGACATTAAGCATAATTTACACACAAGCAAAAAATAAAATAAAATAAAATAAAAAAGGTGTGTGCACACGTGGGTTCAAGAAATGATGAAAGAAAACCAAATGTGATTTGGATTTATACGGCAAAGAAATTTAAACTGTTGCGCTAATATGAAATGTTTAAATAAACTTGAGGTTTAGGACAGATTTGCAGAATTGTACGAACGTTACCTTGATCCTTTCGAACTACCAATTGGTTCGTTTTTATTTATAGCAAGCATATGGTCTGTCAAAGCTTTTGGGTAAAAATTAGAAGCGAAAAATACAAGAATTTATGTGAAGATCTGGACAAGTTTTGCAATTTTTAATGATTTTTGTGCTTTCCTTCTTTCCTTTTTCTTTTACACTGTCTCTCTTATTTTCCTCACCCGATTTGGGGTAGGGGTCGCGACTTCGCCCAGTGCCGACGACCCTTGACTACCGATAGTCAACACCAAAAAAGAAAGAAAAAAGAAAACAAGAAAGAAAAGAAAAATGAAAGGAAAAAAAAAAGATTCGAAAAATCATTGAAAACTTATAAAACTTGCCCATGCTAGAATCGACCTCGTCACGTAAGTTGATTATTGTTCTTGTCAACGATTTTCAATCAAAATTTTTCGAAATGGCTATATTGGCAATTTGTTCACCACTAAATTGGCTAACTCGAAAGGTTTTGGATAGAATTTATATTTGTAGCATAGGGGTAAGATTATTTTTTTTGGGGGGCAATTAAAACCTAGACAAAAAGGAAAAAAAAAACACTTTTTGAGACATTTGAAAGTTGAAGTACACTATTTAAAGGAGGCTAACTCCTATGATTCGAATCGTCGCCGACATTGGCCTCAATCCAACCGTCTTTGGATTGGATCCAAGCTTTTTGAGAAGTATGATGTTGAGGAGGAAGAGAGAATCGTTGATGTGAAGGAGAGTTTATCTGAAGCCCTAATTTGATTCAAGCATTTTGAGATGCCTGATGTTAAAGAGGAATGAAATCCATTGATGCGAAGAAGATGGTCATTTAAAGCCCTAATTAACAATCCAACTCGGCCCTAATTAGTAATCCAACTCAATTCTATGTCATCAATTAATGATTTGAACAGGTGGAATGATTAAATTGTGAAGGTTTCCTGGATTCATAAAACGCAGCGGAATGAAACCCTAAATAGAATCTATGATTATATCGAAATCAAAATAGTTTAAAAATGTACCTTTTACATTCGACGACTAATTGACGGTCGGTTGTGTTTGGATTAGCGCCCCAAGTGTTGCGCTTCTATCGATATCCGCATACACGAACTGAGTTTTCCAAAGATCCAAGTATTAACTTTCAGATCTTGAAGTGTATCTCGCAATCGACTTGAATAGAAAATTGTTCTCAGTTTCTCTTTCAGGATAATAATTGACGCCAGGTTTGAAGCATCTCTAGGGTTATTACTCGTAACCTTGCATTTCACGATTTGGGACTCACGATGTAACGGCCTGGGCTCACGATGTCCGTTAAACCGTTCACTCAATCGTGCATTTAATAGTTATCTCATAACGCGCACGATAAAACTCTACTTCTTAAGTAGATTAAGGCGCAGATAAAATATTAAATCAGTTTGCTGTTGTGTGCAACCTATAGGCTCGCTAGACATTAGCAGTGTGCCCAAAACTCTTTTGGCCCACAAGTTATAAGCGATCTTTATCAAGACATTATGATTAATTAAGTATAGTGAAATTTGATTTTCCGACACAACCTAGTTCTCAAATCGTGACATGTGGTTTAGTATACACCATCCGATCTTGCATTAATAACCACTCACGCTAAAGTAGCCGCCATGTGGCGCAACGTCAATGCCACATCAATTATTGACCGGTTAACGGTCGCGATGTTGAAAAACACACGGATGTCCGAGAACTTTCCCATGACGATCAACGTTGAAACATCACCGATTGGCCTTGTTTTTGCGCCCATCGACTCATCCCGATGTCCACTACAACATACTAAAAATCTACAAACACCAAATGATGGAGTCCACATATTCAAAGCTCGAACAAGTTCAGCCATGGCATGTCCAAACTGCAATGCAAAGCAAATCCAGAGATTCTAAGCATCAACCAAGCATCGATGAAGTTTAGGGAGCTTACCTGAGAGTCCGATCAAGTTCATGACCCCCAGATTTGGCTAGGGAAGCTCCTACAGGTTTGGCTATGGCGGAAGCTTGACTCGAGGTTTCAACACAAAATCAAAGCAGAAAACTAATGGGAATGGACTCAGAGATGTATTTAAGGATGTTTGGTACTAATAGCACCGAAAATAATCGAGCGATCGGAGATCCGCCATTGACGAACTCCCGAGGCTTCGATGATGGAACTAATATTTTTGAAGAAGCTAGAGCTGATCCAATTGGTTGGCGATGATCCTTGACGTCTCAGGAAGCTTAGAGGACAAATCCAAAGCCTCGATTCTTGCTCGTTTGCTCCGTCAAAGATCAAGAGGTCTCGGCTCAAACTCTTAGCTATGGCGGTTCTCATTCCCTAACAAAGCTTCTCTCTCCTCTATTTCTCTCTCTAGGTGGTTATGGAACTCACGGAAATAGAATGGGGACTCCTCTGGCTAAAAAACGCGTGAATTAACATGTACCGGAGCTCGTTTTTTTTTTTTTTTGTGTGGGAGCTCCTCCACCGATTTTGGCTCTCACATGCAATCACGTGACATTTGGTATATCGGTGGGGCAATTTTCCAAAACAAGATTTTTTAAAAAAACATTTACCCATTTAATATATATAAAAAAATAAACACCACGTTGAGTGCCGATCGGCATATGGGCCGCCGAGCAGCACCCAATGCACGCAATTGGGCCCCGCCCGGCAGCCCAAATGTCGAGTAGGGGCCGCCGAGTGGGGCACCCGCCCACCCCGCCCCAATGGGCAAAATGGGCCACTCGGCGGCCCATATATATATATATATATTAATTTTATTATTTATAAAAATATCAATAATAAATAAATTATATATGAATTATGTAAATTTAGAGGGAAAAAAAAAAGACAAGCAAGCACTACATATCATTAAAATTAACTTTTAAAAATTAATGGATTTTCAGATTTTTCTCCACATTACATTTTTGTTCATTTTCCTAGAATTTTATGAATTCTAATTACATAATTTAAATATGCTTTATTATTTAATTAAAAAATTTATTGGGCTGCTGAGCCGGGCCTGATTTTAATTTTTATAAAATTTTCAATATTGAATTAATGTAAAACATTAGCATTCATAAAATAAAATTATTATGTAAATAATAGATTATAATATTTATTTTATTTATAATTTTTATAAAATTATCAATTAGATAATAAAGTATATTAGAATTATGTAATTAATTAGTATTCATAAAATAAATTATCAATTAAATAATAAATTATAAAGTTTATTTTATTTTAAGTTACTCAACTTTTTTTCAGGTGAAGATTGGAAAAAAAGAATAAGAAAACAAAAATGAAATAAAGTGAAGAAATTAGGAATTGAACCCATGACCACCAAAATATTTGGCCCAAATGAAAACCAACAACGTAAAAATGTGAGAATGACAATGTTATTTACACTTTAATTAATTTATACGAAAGAAACTTAAAAAAAAAATTAAAGTGGGCTTCACAATATGCACAGTATTTGGGCTGTCGAGTGGGCCTAGCAGCCCAAATGTCGATTGGGTTCCAATTGAGTCCGGAGGTGCATGAATGTCATTAGACTTCTCAGTTTTTCTATTTTTTTATTCTAGGGAATAGATTTGAAAGATAAATGTGTTTGTCAACGCAATGTAATTTTTTTATTTTCGGACAAGATTTTCGGCTAAGAAATAGATTTGGATGAGATTTGAGAAATAGAAAAAAGTGACTTTTTTGTTTCTGAAACAGATTAGAGAAATAGAAAAAAGTCGTCGTTGCTAGAAATAGAAATTTTTATGCTATTATCAAGCAAATTTCTATTTTTAAAATAAAAAAAATTTATCGTTGTCAAACACAATTTTTGGTTGAGAAACTTGTCTAAGAAATAGTAATCGAAAAATATTTTTCTTGCTAGAAATAGTCTTTGAAGAGAATGACATTCATGCTCCCCCTAAATATAAATTTTTTATGCCTTTTTGAGTACCTTTTTTTAAAAAAACAAGTTAAAAAAATTTTTAGGCACAGTGCAGCAGCACTTGCTGCAGCGTGCAGCACCACAGTGCTACTGCGACTTACAGCAGCAATTTGCTGCCGCATTATTGATGCCAGCAGCAAATTGCTGCTGCTGTAGACTTGCAGCAGCAAGGGTTTGGTTTTGCTTTTTTAAGCAAAGCCGAACCCTCTTCCATTCGCTCACCCTTCATCTCTCATTCTATCGCGTTGTCTATTCTCTCACTCTCATAAACTCTCGTACTCCTCTGGTCTCTCATGTTCACGTTGCTTTCTTTACTTTTGTCTCAATTTTTTTTGCACTCTTATTGCCTCACTAAGTTTTTTCTGGTGCTTTCCCTCGCTATAAATGTACACCACAATTGTTTTTTTTAATATATATTGTTAATATAGTTGTTGTGTTCGAGTAAAACCGAAATCTTAATTTGATGTTTTCTCTTTGCAGGTTAAGCTTTTAAATTCGGTGCATGCTCTCTTTCGATAAGTTGAGGTAAATTTCATTGTAGCCTTTTTTTTTACATTTTCGTAAGCATAGATTTATTTATTTGAATTTTATTTATATTTGAATCATCTGTGTAACTTATAGGTTGTTACTTTATTTATTTGTGAATCATCTGTGTAAGTTATAATTTGTTATTTTTAATATGTTTTTAAAAATATTTACTGTTTGAGGAGTTAAAAATGAATTTTTAGAAATTACAATTTGATCATCGAACTTTTCAGTAATTATAATTTTGTCCTTGAACTTTTTTGTAATTACAATTTGGTTATCGAACTTTTCAGAAATTACAATTTAGTCATTGAACTTTTTAGAAATTATAATTTGGTCCTCGAAATTATCAAAAATTATAATTTAGTCCTTAAACTTTTTAGAAATTACAATTTGATCTTCGAAATTTTGAGTAATTAATTTTTTTTTGGTAAGGGAGTAATTAAAATTTGATCCTATAATTTTTTTAAAAATTATAATTTAGTCCTCAAACTTTTTAGAAAATACAATTCGATCTTCAAAATTTTGGGTAATTAAAATTTGATTCTTGAATTTTAATAAAATTATAATTTGATCCTCGAACTTTTCAAAAATTACAATTTGGACCTCGAATTGTTCAGAAATTGTCATTGTATTGGTATTTGGGTTCAGATTATGAGTAATTATCATTGTGAGTATTCGATTAATATGTACGGAATGAATATTTACTAAATTATATAAGCAAAATAATTTGTAATTTTTTTATTTAACAAAATGTCGACAACATCTTATGTGATTGTGTTTTGGGGAGGCAGAATAGTTCAAAATGAATATAGACATAGTTACCAAGGGGATAATCTACCATGTTTGCATTTGCAAACATATGGACATTTGATGAGTTATGTGCTATGATTGAGAGCGCGTTGAATCTAATAAGAAATCAGTATATTGAAAGATTGATATGTAAATATCCAGTTGTAACAAACAGCTGTGTTACATACTAAATGACGGATGTGCATAATGATGGCACGATTACGATGATCCAGCAGTTTGCACAACAGGCTGGTGCTATGGGCATTTCACAGTTTTATGCAATTATAGCTGAACACCAAGTGCTACATGATTCTGGGGAAGATTTCAATATTGGTGAAGATGAACATGGTGTGCATAATCAGTGCATGGAATCCGATGATAATAACGATAATGATGCTATAACGATATTGATGATGATGATGATGATGATGATGAAAATTTTGATGAAGAAGATTATGCTTGGATTGACAATATTGATGGCGATGAACAAGATATCGAAGGTGACAGCGATGACGATATAGAGGCTTATTACAACACCCATTGTTGTAATCCTATTACGCCATTTGTAAGTCCAAAACCCTATTCGAAAATCGATTTTGATTTGATGCGAGACAATACAACCGCGAAGCCTGGAAGAGCGATATTTGATCCGGCGAAAAAATTTTCAATTAGCATGTTATTTTCATCACAGGATACAGTGCAGTCGGTTGCGAAAGAATTCTATATTAGAAGAAATCATAATTTTCGTCGTGACGTGACGAAGGAGAGAGAATATGTGAAAATGTATGGTAATACGAATGGAGCATGCCATTGAAGGCTTCGCGTGACTACTAAAGAAGGTGGCTCGTTTTGAAAAATTACTAAGTACAGTAGGCCACATACATGCATTAATCCGCCATTTCACGGGATCATCGACACATTAATCAATAATAGATCTACAGTTTTATAGAAGAAATGGTCGATGCCCAACCAGATATCAAAACCAAGCCACTCATGGCCGAAGTTCGTGACAAGCTGAACTTCTAACCTAGTTACCGAAAAACCTAGAATGCCAAACAAATGGCAATTGCTTGCCAAAATTTTTGGAGAATGGGATGAGTCATACGGTAGATTGAGAAAGTACATGAACGAAGTGGAACGTAACAATCCGGGTTCTCATTTTGTGATCGATGGTAAGGTGAAAGAAGATTAGAGCAATATGGTTTTCGATCGGATGTTTTGGACGTTCCAGTAGACGATTCAAGGCTTCAAAAGATGTCGTCCTATGATATTTATCAATGGCACTCATTTGTACGAAAAATACAAAGGAACACTTCTTTGTGCGGCCTCACTTGATGGCAACAATCATATTTTCCCTTTCGCATTTGCTGTGGTTGAAATAGAAAATGTTGACAATTGAAAGTGATTTTTGTATATGTTGCGACGATATGTGATAAGGAACGGAGAAATTTATGTCATATCAGACAGACATGCCGGGATCATAGAAGCAATAAACACAACATGGTGGCGTCCTCCACATGCCCACCATAGATGTTGCATTCGACAACTTGCGAGCAACTATAATAAACAATTCAAAAATACCGAAGGCAAAAAACACGTTCAGATGACAGGTAAGATTTGCAATTTTGTAAATTTTAGGAAAGTGTGTGTTCATAAATTTGAATGACAGTTGCTAATTATTAATATAATGTACAGCTTACGCATATCAAAAGCGAAAGTTCGATTGCCTTATGAGCCGAATTAGGCGGCTTGACCCTGAAACAGCTGCATGGTGTGATCAGCTCCCAAAAGAGAAATGGACAAGAGCTCATGATGAAGGGAAGAGATATGGATCGATGATGACGAATCTAGTTGAATCTGTGAACGGGATGCTGAAGGGTTTTCGTAAGCTGCCGATAACAGGCATGGTGGAAAACATATTCTATCAGTTAAACCACTATCTTGACACGAGAAGAACAACATACACGAAGCAGCAGGAGCAAGGATTTGTATATACAAAATTTATGGGTGAGGCTCTCCGGGAATATAGTCAACAGGAAAATGGGCATCAAGTTAGACGTTTTGACCCTGAAAGAGAGATTTTTGAAATGAAAACTGCAAGTGAAGATCAAGAGGATCAGGGGGCCACAAACAGGTAGTGAGCTTAGAAGAACGAACATGCTCATGTGGAAAATTTGAACAGCTAAAAATTCCATGTTCCCACGTAATCACCGCATGTCAAGCATATGGAATTGATCACAACATGTACGTAGAAGAATGTTATACGCTGGCCAAAACCATTCAGTGCTATCACTACTCATTTAAGCCATTGGAAGATCCTCAATACTGGCATGAAGATGATGAGATACCATTAGTGCTAGACCCGAGTCATCTTTGTTAGAAAGGAAGGTCCCGTGCATCACGCATCAGAAATGAAATACATCGCGTATCCATTGCGAAAACTGTGGCAAATTAGGGCACAATAGGCAAACTTATAGACATAGGTCGGCTCAACAGTAGATCGCATTTGTTCGATGAACTTTTTGTAATAAAACTATATTATTATTGGATAGATATTTAATATGTCATTTATTCCTATAACAGATATGTGAAATTTTCGTAATTTGTATAATAGATGATTGTGCGATATTTGTTCAGTTTCCATGTTCAATGGCTAATAGATATTTTAATTTGTTATAATGTTATAAAATCACAATTGTGTAGATATGGATCAGAGGTCTTACATTCAGCCGGGCCTTGAGGATGATTCATTACTTTCTGGCCAGGCCCGACATAGATTGGAGCACATATGGGTCGGTTAGGTAAGTGAAGGTTTTATAGTTGATCTATCATTTACAACCACTTTCGACAAAATTGCAAGTAACTGTTCATATCACATTTCACAGGTACATCCGGCTCAGCCCCTTAGATGTCAGCGAACGAGGCTGCACGTAGGTAACATTGATTCGCGCCTACTCCAGTATCTGTAAAATTATGGATTTTACGGTGTTTATAAGATGGGTTTAGTCTAGCTTGATTGGCATTTGATTACTGCACTGGTGGAGCAATGGAGACCATTCCATATGTCGAAAGGTGAATGTACGATCATTCTAGAGGACATCAAAGTGCTTATAGGGCTTCTCATCGATGGAGAAGTAATTACTTAGCCCCTTATTATGAATTGGGGCACTCTTTGTGATCAGTTACTTGGTGCTCAGCCACCAGATATGCGCGGCTCGCAAATAAGTTTTAGTTGGTTGGAATAACGCTTTGCAAATATTCCGGAAGATGCAGATAACGCCAACATAATGCAATATGCGAAGGCATTCATCCTCCGTCTACTTGGAGGATCTATTTTCATGGACAAATCAGGTGCCCGGTTAGTTTGCACTTTCTCCCACTACCGACAAATATCGAGACCTCTACAAAGTACAGTTGGGGTTCAGCAGCACTAGCGTGGTTGTATTAGGAGTTATGCCGTGCAACCCATCATGACGGGAAGCAAATTGGCGTTGCGCTACAGGTACTACAGATTTGGGCGTGGGAGCGAATCAAATGTATCTCTCCATGCCTGAACACTGATATTCCTTTTCCATATATGCTTCTTAGTATTCGGTATGTGATCTATTGCATTTTCAATTCGAGCTCATTAATTTTTTTCAATGCGTAAAATATGTGAAAGTGTAATATATATATATATATATATATATACATTACAGCTGGACTCTAGGTTTAGCCACAACGGAGATCCCTACACATACCTTGACACATCTGCGTTACCTACTTGACAGATTGATATCAGAAGATGTAAGTAATGATGACAACGAATGAGTTTAATTATTGATTTAATTTTACATGTTTTAATATGATGTTTGCTTTTAAATTAATTATTCATTTAATTTTACATGTTTTATTACAATGACAGATTACTTGGATGCTCTACACTGATATCATTTGGGATCTACCGGCACACTGCCGACAGGGAGATCGTTATTATATGGCGAAGGTCTCACTCATCTGCCACTAGATAGTTGAGTGGCATTATCCAGACCAAATACTTCGGTAATTTGGTTTACAATAGAAAATACCACAAGGTCTCAGGGATCATACCGCCTTCTATGATATTGATAACATGCCTCCCAGAACGGATTGGGTGGATAGGCACATGGACTGCATCAATTTGTAGGGTAGACGTTGGGCACGTATCATCTGAGGTGATCCTATAACGGAGAAGGTCTACTTTTATTCAGGATATTTGGAGTGGTTCCGTAGACATACATGGAAATGGATTTCAGTTACGGGAGCTGCAATGGATTCAACGATTCGTGCAAACACTCTCAATTTAATTCATTAATTATTTTTTGTGACATAAGTTATTGGCATTTGTTAACTTTTGTTAATTTTTTAATATCCTTATTAGATTGATGGCATCGGATACGTGCTGTACATAATGAAGGGGAATCGATCTCGTGAACAGTTAGATTACGTGTAGAGTCTACTTGAGGCAATACTATATGCCCAAAAAGAGGAGAGGCAGCTAATAATATCTATGCCACCACCCCAACCACTGATTGCAGCGGGACTCAATGACTCAGATGAGGATGTCTCATCTGAGCCTGTTCAGCCGTTCATCAGGACCCCTCGAGCTCATCCAGTTGGTTATGTTGTACCTTACACCGTGGAGTATCATACAACATATTTTGATGAAAGATTCGAGCAATATGCCGCCCCATTTACCGAGGGATCTACTTTTGCGTCTCCTAATTATCCACAACAGCAAACTCCATATACTTATCCGGCTTCATATGAAGATTTCCCTCCTTACACTCCGGGTCCTCCTACAGTAAGACATGCACAGTTTGGCTGTGACATTATGGTTTTTCTTGTTATTTCGAGACTCATCAATGAAAACATATCTATCAATGTATTTCAACCGTATCTCACTCGGATATGATCAATCTTGAGTTAACTGACCAAAAGGGAAAGGCTAACACAATACAAGGTATATGGACCTGAGGAACTCGAATAGGAAAGGGCATTTTGAACATAAGGATTGCTGATGGAATATATAAAACCATTAAAGGTCGATCTAAGAACGATTAAGGAATACATTGCTAGCGTTATACGATTGGACACTTAACTAATGTATAATTTACAAAATTTTCCTAAATCGAACAATGACGATTGAGACCGTCGGAGATAGTAATAGACCCTCGCAATTACATGACAACCAAAGTCAGCATGGACCGACAAGCCCTAAGTGTGATGAGAATCACAGAGTCGATACGCGTAACGTCTGTAAAAGCCGTCCATTAGTTCGGGATAATAGTGAAAATTTTATTTGACAGAGAATTGACCCAGAGATGGATCTTGAAATTGGGAAATGGAAATAAAGAATTCCAACATTCTAATCGAATTAGACGTTGTCTCATCGAAGGAAATTGAATTGGAAAAATTGACGTTTCAGACGACGAGAGCAAAAGTACCATTTTACCCCTCAAAGATTGGCCTTATCTTAGCAAATGAAGAAGGACAATTTAGTCAATTCTAAATCCCTATAGTTGCCAAAAACTTGAAGGGCAAGAGGGTCATTGGAGTTGTGATATTATTAGCAAATAGACATGTGTCTTCATGAGGGTCATTGGCATTAATTGAATACATTTTAACCTACCATTCCTTGAGTTGACCAAACTAAATTTTGTGGAAAACCATCCCTCTTTTCTTCCTTTAGTCGAATCCTCCCTCTGCCTCTCCCTCTCCTTCTCATTTTCTTATTTATTCTTCTTTTTCTTCTGAGCTGCCTTTACCTGATCGGTTCTGATCGCCGGTTTCGCCACCGTTGATGGTCACTTCCGACAATCGATCAACCTTGTCCCAACCACCAACACAACCCTTAGCCTCTCCCCTACAAGTTCCCAGTGATCGTTCGACCGTTGGACACCGGAGGAGCTCCGACCAGCCTCATTTCCAAAACCGGACAGATTTGGACTCAGCTGGGGGTAGGCCTTCGTTCGACCACTTCAAAGCTTCGTTTTGCCTCAAAATTTTAGTGAGGCCTTCTAGATTTATTGTACTTAAGATATCTAAAAAATGATAGACAGTTTGGCTGATTTTCGATGGAGTTTTGTAGTTGAAATGTGATGATTTTTATTGAACAGAATATGTCTGCCTGTGGACTTGGGGAAACTGGGGCTGTTTACGGCACATTTGACGTCGACTCACTCCAAAATTCTCAGTGAGACTCTTATAGACATAGAACGACATGTTAGCAAATTGACTTTATGGTAAATCAAGGTTTAAGGTTGGATTACGGGCGAATTAAAGGAGTAAAGGGCAAAACTAAATTCTGTCATGTTTTGGTTTGAATAGACCGGAACTTTGAAGGTTGTTTGTGGTGTCGTCGTGCCTTAATTTAGTCGTTAAGACATACTAGAATGTCAATCGTGTTGTTAATGAGGTGTATGCTTCGTGAATTGGCGATTAGATGAGATAAATTGATCGATTGGGTGAATTTCTCTAGGTTGCGTGGCTGCCTATTTTGGAACAAAGAAACCGAATACTTAGGGAAGCTATTGGAAGGATTTTTGCTGATTAATCTAAAGGTAAGTAGTTCCTAAGTGTGACAATATGGTTTTCTTGTCATTTCGAGATTTATCAATGAAAACATATCTATCGATGTATTTCAGTTGTATCTCGCTCAGATCTGATCAATCTCAAGTTAATTGACCAAAAGGGAAAGGCTAACGCAAGGTAAGGTACGTGGACCTAGGGGAATTTAAATAGGAATTGACACTTTGACCATAAGGATTACCGAGGGAGTATTTAAAATCATTAAAGGCCGATATAAGAATGATTAAGGAATACATTGCTAGCGTTATACGATTGGAACGCAGGTGATACCGCTTAACCAATGTATAATTTACAAATTTTCCTAAATCGAACGGTAACGATCGAGACCGTCAGAGCTAGTAATAAACCATCGCAATTACACGACAACTAAAGTCGCCATGAACTGAAGAACCCTAAGTATGAGAGAGTCATAGAGTCGATACGCGTACCGTCTACAAAAGCCGTCCGTTAGCTCGGGATAGCCTGAAATTTACATTTGATAGAGAAATGACCCAATGACGAGTCTCGAAATTGAAAAATAGAAAAAAAAGAATTCCAACATCTTAATCAAATTAGACTTTGCCTCATTGAAGGAAATTTGAATTGGAAAAATGACATTCCGGACGACAAGAGCAAAATTACCATTTTATCCCTCAAGTTTTGGTTTGTTCTTAATAAATGAAGAAGGGCATTTTGGTCTTTAATAAACCCCCTAGCTGCCGAAAATGAGGAGGGCAAGATGGTCAATGAAGTCTTAATATTATGCATAAGGAGACAAGTGTCTTCATGACGGCAATTAGCATTAATTGAAATCCTTTTTACCTACCATTCTTTATGTTGACCATCTAATAATTTGGTGCAAAGCCTTCATCTTCTTCTTCAGCCGAACCCCCTCCCTCTTGCCATCTTCTTCTTCTTCTTCATTCGGCCGAGAGCTCTCCAGCCGACCAGCCCGCTGTCGCCGTTTCGCTATCGTCGACCGCCGCCTCCGACTGCGACATCGCCTCGCGTCGATCACCAACATCACCCTCAGCCTCTTCCCGACAAGCACTAGGTGGTAACTCGACCATTAGATGCCGAAGGAGCTCGGATCAGCCTCTTTTCCAAACTGGACGGATTTGGACGTAGCCGAGGATAAGTCTTCGTTTGATCGCTTCAAGACTTCGTTTTGCCTCAAATTTTCGGTGAGACTTTGTAGACTTAATGTACTCTTGTATGCTGAATTGAGGTAGCAATTTTGGCTTAGTTTCGATGGAGCTTTGTTGTTAAAATGGCGTTGTTTCCGTTGAGCAGAATCTGGCCGACGGTAGGCTTGAGGAAACCGGGGCTGTTCGGGAACTTTCGAACGTCGTCTCGTCCTAAAATCTTCGGTGAGGCTCTTGTAGACGTAGAACTACATGTTAGCAAGTGAATTATGTGATGAAATAAGGTTTAAAGTGGAGTTATGAGTTGATTAGAAGAGTAAAGGGCAAAACCGAAACCACCCTATTTCGGTTTGTGCAAACCAAATTCTTAAGGGCTGTTCGGGGTGTTGCCTTACCTTAATTTCATTGTTGAGACATATTAAGATGTTAATTGAGATGTTATTGAGGTGTATGCTTTGTGATTTGACAAATTGGACGATAAAAATTGATTAATCGGGCGAATTCCTCTAGGTGCGTGGCTGCTTTGTTTTGGACCCCTAAAATCGAATCCCTGGAGTGCCTTTGGAGGAATTTTTGCTAGTTAAAGCTTGAGGTAAGGAGTTCCTAAACCTTGGTTAGGAAGATAGGCCTCTATTGGATGAATTAGGATTAAATTGGATGAAAATTTTGCGGGATTATTGTGTGAATGTTCATCGTTGATCATTTTGATCAATTGCAAGTTTTGTGTGCTCACTTAATGTATATGCTTATATTTGATGTCATCATGTGGGTGTGGAATCTTGCTGGCTTGCATGTTACAGATTCATAGCTTGGTGAACGAGTTTGTACTCAATCATGAATTTTAAGTGGGTAGAGAAACTGGTATGCTATAAATTGTGGCACCCTGATGCGTTGGAACGCAGGGTCGCATTGACTGATATCATGAGGCGTCGAGACGTGGGATAAGTTGTACATGTGTCGACACAAGCCTTGAATAACATTGAAAACCTAATGCGGGTTTATAATTTATCACGGTCTGAGGCATTTTCACGCGGACGTGGATAATGAAATGGACCATAGTGACAGAACGTATAGCTTGATCTTGTATGTTCATGCCTGCTTAAGTTGTGAAATATGATGTTGTACATTGATGTTTGTCAATCACATGTTTTTCTATAGTATATTATTGTGGTTATTTGCCTTGTATTATTGTTGACGTGCTTGTGCTCATTATTGCATTATGTTTAGGTGTACTATCAGTTTAATCTAGATTTAGGACTTAGCTTATTGAGATGTATATCTCACCCCGTTGTGGGACCTTCCTTTTCCAAACCCTAAGCCTTGAAGGATGTTCCCGACCCGCTTGGGTGATCCTAAGGAGATAACTGCCTATTTTGACGAGTTCCCCGATGGTAGAGGTACTATATACGTTAGGAAATGTACTGTAGTTTGGGTCGATGAGGGAGGTAAGGATTGAAAACCACATTGGTACGAGGCGTGGTTCCGTAGAGTTGGTGAGGTCATGACAGGCCCATTGAAGTCCACAAAAGTGCCTCGAGGAGTTGTACCCAGTTGGTTTCATCCTATTCGCGATGAGATAGAGGTGGAGGTTTTTGTGATGGGTTCAAGGAACGTGCTGGAGAAGACCCCTACATTGGAGGAAACCATCGAAGTAATAGAAGTTTATGCCTTTTAGGACGAGTGGGAGGATGCCATGCAGGATGGCTCTGTAGATGTGCACTCTAAGACCTTTTCAGACTATGATCCAGGCGAGAATGAAAGTGAGGATGATGACGAGTCTAGCAGTGCGTCCTAGTTGGTTTCTATGGTTTGTGGGTGTCACTCCCCGAACCTGCCGAGCACGCGAACATCCCTGCAAGCAAACAACATATCTCTCGCGGTCTCAAGATCTACAAACAAGTTGAGAGATAATATATATACATTAAACATGCGGAAGCGGTACTCACATAAATCCTCGTACAAAATATAAGTTAAGTGGGACCTGAATAGTATAATAACTGCCATACATCATAACATATTGCTCAAACAAATACCGACTACTACAATCCACTAGGCAAGGGCAACGGAGTAGACACATCAAAAGTATGACCATCATCGACATCCAAAATAGCCATGGTCGAGGGTCGCCATCACAAGATTGAGCAAATAAACTAGGACAACTAAGATGAGCTACTGGAGTCTCCTGTATCCTCTGCATCATCTGTCGGCTCATACGCTGAGAACGTCTCGGAGCGGACCTCAATGGAATCCTCCATAGTCTCCTCATGCAACGGCTTGGCGAGATCCTCCTCGATAGCCTCCACGACAATCACCTCGTCCTCAGTGAACTCCAAGGTCGAGGTCTTCTCCGGTCCATTCCTAGACCCAACTACAGACCCCTCTGGCAGCTCCTGCTCCCCGGCGATCTGGCACCAATCAGGGATAACTCCTTGGGGTATCTTGTGGGGTTTCAGCGGCCCAATTGACTCGTCCTCGACCTTCTTAAACCATGCCTCGAACCTATAAGGCTTACAGTCCGGGCTACCCTCGTCAACCCATACAACTATACATTTTCTCACATAAATGTTCCCCTGTCTATCCAAGAACTTGTCAAAATATGTCGTCATCTTCTTGGGATCCCCAAAATGAATTGGCCACAGAGCTACGGCCTAGGATCTGTAAAAATAGAGGTCCCCAAAGAGGTGAGATACATATCTTAGTAAAAAAGTCCTAATCCTAAGTCAGGCTGATTGCCTACTCAGGCAGTCATCTATCCCAAAATTCCAAACTCATAATCATACATGCACAAACAAATAAAGATAGCGACACACAGATAAAGTGCATGCAACTATGATACCATGTCACACTCAAATGATCATGCACATCTCATCCAGCAATTTCACCACAACCACCTCTTCTTGTCTGCCTCATCCTCCAGCTCGCGATTAGATCGCATCAGGCTCGGTCCGCATAAACGCATCAAACCGTCATTGACAACCCGCGTAAACGCATCAGGTTTTAACGAATCTCCAGGCCAATATCATCACCACATACATCCGTCCCACGAATAATTCGCATCAGGATCGTGGCCATCTCAACCTTGTGATTAGATCGCATCAGGATGCCATACAACATCAACTCCACCCCGTGATTACATCGCATTAGGGTATCCATCTCCCGCCCTGCGTCTCGTACGCCTCAGGGCCTTGCCATGTCATACTCATGTCATGCTTCTCAATTCAATTCGTGGACAATACAACAAGTGCAACTCATGCACAATCTAAATACTCATGGCATGCAAGGCAATCAATGGCATTCAACATGACAAATGATTTAAACCCAAACAATAACACACATAACCCTCCTATAATCACTTAGGATATATCAAGAGCTATCCTTTAGAAAATTCTCATAAATCGATCAAACTAAACCGTTGAATAGGATCATTCATACCTCCTCACCTATCGGGTATGATATCCTCTATTCTCTAGAATAAATTGGGAGGAGAAGAGTACTTCACTTTGAAGTTATATCCCCCAGAATCCTCGCCTAGATTATCTATAATTTCACCTTTCTCTAGTGTTTCGACCACAAATCTACGATCGGTCAGGCTTCGCTTGGTAGATTTTAATTCGTTTTCGTCAAGCTCTTCTTCTGGTTCTGTAATTAGCTCTACGTCACCTACCAAACTTTCATGTGGGACATTCCACATATTTCCTCGCTCGATTTCAACCACAAACTGGTTCCATACTAAGTTCACTAAGGCTTTAATTCCTTCAAACTCTTCATCAGTCACGCTCGGCATTATCCCTAGGCTTATCATTTTGGCAATACATAGCCTTTTTCTTTCAGCTGACACTTCTCCCTCTTTCGGATATGATGAGGCGATTGCCAAAATGTTGGTTAGCTTGGGTATATTCACCTTAAGCTCAAGGTGATTTCCTTCTTCGTCATTAAATATTGCACCAACTGCTTGGTGATCAGGGAGTGGATTCTCTTGCACGTTTGGAGCCACATCATCGAATTTCAAAATTTAATTGTCAATGAGAGCCTGAACCTTCAGCTTAAGGATATAGTAATTATCTGCATTGTGTCCTCTTTTACTCATATGATAAGTGCAAGTCTGGCTTTCATCAAAACTAGAATATTTCGCCAGATTTATTCTGGGAGGTTTCTTTGCCACCAAGTGTTGTTCTAATAAAATCGGGAGCAATTTAGATAACGATTTGGAAAGTTAAGAAAATTACTTCTGAGGCTGCCTTTTCCTGGGCTCTTGTCCTTTAGACACTGACCACGAGGATCCTCCTTTAGCCTAATTGGAATTAGCAAACACCTTGGGTTTATGGGAATCCTGTACAAAAGCTATGTCAACTCCAGCCTCTCTTTCTTTTCTCGGGGGATATTGCTTCCTCATCGAAGTTTCGTGTGGCCCTCTTTCTCTCAAAACTCACTCTAATCTTTCAGCCACCTTTATCAAGTATATATCATGAGGTGTTCAATCTGTCAAAGTACTCATATGGAAGTGTCTTCAAGAACAGGTCAATCAAGTCATCTTCCAGAATCGACGGTTTCACTTGAGTTGCCAAAGCATGCCATCTCTGGGCATATGTTTTGATTGTTTCGCTTCTTCCTTTCACGGTTCGTAGCAAAGATTCCCTTGTCGGGGCCGTAGTTGTGTTAAACTTATACTACTTGATGAAATCTTTAGCAAGATCCTCCTATCTATCATAATCATAGAGTCTAACTCAATAAACCAAGTTAGAGCAGCGCCAGTCAAACTCTCTTAGAACGTATTCATCAGAAGGGGAATATAGTCAGAATAGTGAGCCATCTTACGCAAATAGTATTTGAGGTGAGCACGTGGATAGCCTGTCCCGTTGTATTTTCTCACAAAGTCCGACTCTTTGTAGCCCAAAGGAGTCTCTACTTTGGCGAACGGAAATATTTTGTCAAAACGGGCTGACTCGTAGCCTTAACTGCTTGAGCACTCCTTAATCTTGGCTATTCTCTTAGCCTCGGCTTCAGTCTTCACAGCCTGTTTTCCTTTCTCTTCCTTTTCAAGGTTAATGAAAATAGGAGGTATCTTTGGTTGTAACTGGAAATTTGACGCACGAATGTCCTCTATGACATGTTGGACACCTTCAGCCATCCTTTTGTCAGTCATATTGGGTATTGAGAATTGACCTGAGTTGTTCAAGTTAGGTACTGCCGTCTGTCTAGCTTGGGAGGCTTCCAACATTGCCTTAATTTCAGCCATCATGGTAGTCATGGTAGTCATAGTAGTCGTCTAGGTCTCCAACATGCCCACTCGTAGAATCAATTATTGTTGTTCCATTCTCGTTTTAAGTCGAGTATGGAAATGATGTCTTGGTAATTCTGCGATTAGAGAATACATGTTTATTTGAAAATAACAAGTAAGTATCTCTTTAGGACAGATAAGGAAAGTAATGGATTCTTTCAATTGCATGTTTTTCTATTGATGAATGAGAAAAAGGACTACTTTGTGAGCCTTAGTCTCACGTGAGCAATTCTTTCAATCATTTGTCAAAGAATTCATGAAATTGAAAGAAGCGTAATTTTTTACGATAGTTTTTTATGCATCGACAAAACATGCTTATGCTCGTACATATATGTCAGAAATAACATTTAATACAAATGAGTATCCAAATGCTAAGAAAACATCATATTGTTCACACGTTTTACACTTGACAGAATAGTCTATCCAAGTTTAGGGTGCTTAGGGTCTTAGGCACCCTCATCGTCCCAGCAAAGATTAGATCCTTCAGTCTAAGATTTCTCATCTCCCAAATATGACGGTGATAACATATCTTCAAGTATATACGGCTCCACTCCAGGCACGCACGACACAATGTATTCAGGTACATATAGCTTGACAAAGCTACGTCTGGTCACCTTAAAGCGTCAGATGTATTCTGTAGAAGCCCTATGAATATTCATCTCACGTGTCATATCATCTGGTCATTCTACGTTTTCAGTTTGGAGTCTTTCAAAGAGCGTATGATGAATTCCACCTTAACTTCGAATTACTTCTTCTTCTCCCCTGTAAAGGTCTCCCTTGACACGTCAAATGAGAAAACACCCGGTAGTGGTGATGAAGAAATCTCTTGCAATGTCCCACACTGCCGGATAACCCTCCTTGGATAATATGCGGTGGCGCCTGTAAATCTTAACAAGAGGATTGAATCTCCACCATTGCATGTGAGCCTGACTTTACCCAGTGTTGGTAATCTAAGCCGCCATCGGAGTTATTCTAGCTTTAGAGTTTTAAGAAATTCCATCCATTCTTTAAAGTTGAACTTAGGAATACATATATGGGTTTTGATGAAAGTTCTAAGAGGATGGGCATCAGAGCTAATCTTAGTGAAACCCATACGGTTATGAAATTGCTTTATATGACACATGAACCACAGGTACTGAAAACCACTAGAGGCTCTAAAAATTCCTTTCTAGCTTTTCCCAAA
This sequence comes from Rhodomyrtus tomentosa, assembly GCA_028455895.1. NCBI lineage: Eukaryota > Viridiplantae > Streptophyta > Magnoliopsida > Myrtales > Myrtaceae > Rhodomyrtus > Rhodomyrtus tomentosa. The sequence continues at coordinate 35,187,183 of JAPCWY010000003.1, read as the reverse complement.
ACGATTGAGAGAGATGAAGGTTTTAGCAAGGAAAAGGTTCGAGTAATCCCATCCATAACAGACTTGTTTGACCACTACAGCTATAATAGGGGTCAAAAGTTACAAATGAGATCAGAAATAGGACAAAGCTAAAGAATACCAAGATAAAAGCTCTACCAGATTTAGTTCCTTTGCTAGTAGGGAGGTTGGGAAACCTATCTAGAAGAAAAGATAAGGAAACTCGTCCAGAATTGGTTTTGACGTCTGCTTTGATTTCATTGAGGTTTGTATCCAGGAATTCAGCTAGTTGACTCAAAGGCTCAAACCCTATAGGAGGTTGAACTAACAAGTGAGTAAACTCAACTCTAATGGCAACACTATATTCTTCAAGGGTAGAGGTAATCTCCAATCCTTCCATGCAGAACGTCGCGGTGATAGGATCCCAATAGAGCGTTATGACTTGGATAAAGGCAGGTGGACATTCAATCTTCAGCAGGTCCAACAGATATCCTAGTCATGATTTGGCATACTTCTGGCTAGCTTCACCCATGCTGCCCCACCAAGTTAGGAGCTCAGCTCGAGGGGCCTTGAACACTTGGATGTCATTCTTTTCCATCAAGTCTAAAACATGCAAATGATTTTGAAAAATCAATCGCTGAAGATTACTTTAAACATGTGATTATGCTAATATCATGAAATATACATGAACTGATTTAATTGCATATTTCAATTAATGAAATGGAAATTAGAGTCTTTCTCAGGTATGAAAACCTGACTCAAGGTCTAATTCGAATTTCAAAAAGTGAATTATGCAATTAATCAAAATCATCTTAGTGACTAAAGAAAATAAAAATGTCACATTCCATTGGTCAAAACATCAACTGTGAGCATAACAGATGAAATTCCTTATTACAAAAAAGATATGTTATGATAGAGAGATTGAGAGGGGCCTCGAGAGGGGAGAAGACATCAATCAAATTTACACTAAGACAAGAAAGCCATAAAAGGCTCATGAAATGTGGGATCTAAGCTATCCCTCCCCCAGATCTATTCTTCTTTGGGGTGATGGTCCATCAGGGTTTCCTCCTTGATTGCATCTTTATCTTGCCTCTCTCCAGGATACGGCTAGGTAATCAGGACTTTTTCCGTAATTGAACACCTTTCAAGGTGTGAAGAATAATCTTCAGTAGGTTGGTTGAGATGCTTTAGCTTTTCCGGCCATTCTCTGGTCCATGGTATAATGACTTCGGGGGTCTTCTTGGATTTTGCCTTTTTTAGTATGATGCGCCTTGGCTTTGTCTCGGTTGCGGGACATCTTTTCGTCCCCCAAAGAAAGATCACCGGTTGATTCTCCCTGGCTTGACACTCATCTTTTTGGCAAGCATAAGCTTTTCTAGCTAAGCCGTTGTGATACTGTCTTTTCATCTCTAGATAGTGCTTGAGCATCTCGTCCGCCTGCCGTTTAAACTAAGATTATCGACATAGTAACTAGTTTGACAATCTTTGGCATATCCCAACTTACGCCCGGTCAACTCTCGGTCATGCACAAATCTAGTCAAATGCAACTTTGTGTTCGGTCCAGGACAAGTGAATTTCCTTAAATATTCGAAGGTCACCAACTCTGTCGCACTTCTAGGGAACAATGACATCCTATCCCATATCATCGTTATTTTAATCAATCACTAAAATGATTTCAGAATGTATGTAATGCATGTAGATGTGAATGATATGCAACACATGAACATACTATGAAATAAGGAGTAAGGAAATACATTAAAGGTAAATGCCTTACGAACCAAAACTCAGGAAACATCAAATATTCCCTTCTAACAATGAGTGATTTTAGGTATACCAACCTTCCACAGACATACGCATGAGACAAGTGGAAATACACTCTAGAAATAAAATCAAGTGAGGAACCTATGGCTTAGGCACCTACGATCCAAATATGACAGATTCCTCCCCAAGAGCACCCACTCAAGAAGGCTAGATATCACCAATTTGGATTGTGAGCGAGAACGAACACAAAAGTCTCAAGTGCCATCAAACACGAGATCCTTTCATATCATTTCCCTATTTAAGGTAACCTAGAGGTGGTCTGCAGTCGGAGTTTGACCGCCAGTACGTGAGATGTGTCGTGATCATCACAATGTAAAGTCATGCACAACAATTTATATCAAACACCGTTTCAGTATATGCGTAAAAATAAACATACAATCTCAACTCCAACCTGCAGGAAAGATGTCAACAAACACTCCACCCCTTATTTCTTCAATCTGTAAAAATATTTAACACAATGGTTAGGGTACATACCTTACCTTCAAGAGCATCTGCAGAAAATGGGGTTAGATAAACCAATCAACTTTTTAATCGGCTCAAGTCCTCTAAAAATTCCTAACCAGATATTCTGGTTTAGAATAGATCCCCAGCGGAGTTGCCAGTTTGTCACGACCCGTCAATTTCTCGTCGAACTCGCTTATGAGATCTTTGGGAGGGTTAATGGGCCGTCCCCTCTAGTCGGACGCGGGCCTCTCCCAAGGCTTGTTACCTAAGTCGCAACGGCAATATACATGGTTGACCTTCGATGCGGTTGGTGACATGTAATACGTGTGCATGCCAAGAAGTCGCCACCAATCGTTCTGTGGATGACACGATTGGAAATCATATCGAATAGTTAGGAGCATTCTATTCAATTCTATGAAAACCAAATAAATGGGATCGAGGATTTTGTTATGCCAACTATCATAGTTGACGCCCTTTTGGCACCTAAGTTGAATGATTTGTCTAACCTAAGATTTCATGCTGATGATGAGGTGCGAACCATACAATTAGGAGTTCTGCAAATAGGAATAACTACCCTAGCACTCATAATCAATAAAATGAATGCACAAATCAATGATCCAAAACAAGCAGATAAATAATATGAAAGTAACGTGACATCCCTAGTAAGGCCTATTAGCCTAAAGAAATGTCAATTAAGGCTCAGAAATATTTTTGACATGATTTGCCCTTGAGGGGCAAAATCGTAATTTTGAAGAGTTTTGAGACAATTTACCCTAAAAGGGAAAATTTGTCATCTCACATGAAATACGAAGTCAAAAGATGATAGAAATAGAATTGGTGATCAAAATTATCTATTTCTTATTTTTCGAAAATTTTCTGAAATTTTAGAAGCGATTACCATTCGAGGGGTAAAATCATCATTTCAGAAGATAATGAAAAATGAAAATCCCAAACAGAAGGATTGGTCGACTTTCCGACCCAAATCTTAATTTTGAGCAATTTTCACGGCTTGATCAAAATAAGGAAGACGATTTACCCTTTGAGGGGCAAAATCGACATTCTTAAAAAAAGGACTAAATTCGAAAACCTGAGTATAGGAATTGGTCGCCTAACCGACCCTAATTCTTATCTCAGCATTATCGACCTATCTCATATACAAGGTAGAGGCGATTTACCCCTAAAGGGTAATATCGTCAATTTTTAGATGAACAGATAAGAAATCTCAAAAATATAATTGACCAGTTGTCTGTGGTCAATCTTTAATTTTTGAGAATTTCTAAAATGCCTAGGAATTTTTCGTAATTTCTCTACATTTTTTGGGATTTTCTAGGATTTTTTAACATTTTTTTTAGAATTTTCTATGATTTTTATGATTTTTTATTTATTATTTTTTAAAAAGATTTTCTGAATTTTTTTATTAAAAAATTGATACGGACCTGGTCGACCTGACCTACTCGGGTTGGAACTCGGCCCAGACCCAGACCTGCACAACCCACGCCCAAAAACGACACCATTTTGCATTTTCTTGTTTTTCTTTTATTCGGATTTAATCCAACGGTCCTTATTGAACCATGTCCTTATCCTCGTTTTTTTCAATCTCGTGACCCTTTGTCTTTCTCTATTTTTGAAAATACTGTTTATCATTTTCTAATTAAATATCATTACTGAAAATATCAAATTACCCCCTCTTTAATATTTTGGATCCGGATCGCCTAACATTTTCTCAAAAGGTTAGGCACCTAACTTTGCAATCCGGGCCGTCCATTTTTGGACCAACGGTCCAAATCTTCGATTTTTATGAGGTGATTTTTAAAAAAATTTATATATTTTTTTGTTAGTTATAATTTGGCTCATCCATTCATAATACGAACGGCCCGGATTGCAAGATTATGGCCTAACCTTCACCACAAATCATCACCTATTTTCATCATCCACCACCGACTACATCCGCCACCGTCGCGATATTGGGCACGACGGGTGAAGGCTTTGGCGGCGGTTAACGGCAGTAAGTGAGCTTAGGGTTGGTTGGTTATACTTATAGGACAAGGGCAAGCAAATTGGACAAGTGCAAGGGCAAGGGCATTTTCGAAAAGGGAAGTTGCTTATGTATACAAGGAAAGATTCCAATATGCAGAGTCTCCAATAACAAAACTCAAGATGTCAATCAGTGGCAATTAGTGCTTTTAAAAGTAGAGAAGGGTCAGTGGTAAGGGGAAAAAGTCAGTTTCTTTTATTCTTAAAAAAAAAAAATTAGAGAAAGGAAAGGTAACCACGAGAGTGAAAGGAATACATAAACAATGTCATCCGATAGAGACTACAATTAATTTGACCCTCGTTAATCAATTAGGCATCAACATTCCCCACATTGTTGGTAAGTCAACTTTGTAGGTCTCTATTCGATAAACCTGAATTTGAATTCGAGTCCTCCCTCCCCGTGGTCGATTGACATTACATCGTATGCCCATTTTTCGGCTGGGCAAGGTGATCCCCACCCTCCTTATAGAGGCCCTCTATAGGGAGGGTGGGGATCGCCTTGCCGAGGAAAAAAATGGGCAAGGGATCCACGCCCTCAAATTTTACCTCAAATGGCTTTCCCTTATTTCTCTTTTACTTAGTTCAGTCACTGGTGGATTTGATTGACAAACAAATCCACAATGTCAAATCCATTCACCCACTAGAGCCACCATGTTTTTGGGATCTGTTTGCCACATAATATATCACTAATCTCCCATTTCAATTTGATTACTCTAATTTCTTTCCAAAAATGGTTTCGGGTCGAATTTAACAAACATGTAATCTGCGGGATCACATTTAGCACTGAAGCAAAGTTTGTCATCGGTGGTGAATTAATTACACAATTTTTTCTAGGGATGAAATTCGAAAATGTGGAAAAGAAAGGGGCCTCCTCGGCAAAACAGCGAAAAGTGCATGAAGTGGCGCGATTTCATTCGACGACGTCGTCAGCACAGCAGCAATTCAACCACCGCGATGCTGCGTAAAAATGTTTCCTCGTCTTCATTGAACTCAATCTGGTTCTCTCTGCAATCTCGTGTTCTGCGGTTCAGGTAACTTCTATGCCCTCTTTCGTTGATTCTCCCAATGGATGGTTGGACCGCTCAACTTGTCTTTTGTACAATTCAGTGTCGTCGCCGTCGTCGTTTTCGTTTCTGATCAGTAGTTTCGGTTCCCCTTGGATCAGGTCGTGATCATGAGTTTTGGATTTGATTAGGGGTTCGGGGTTCATTTTGAGTTAGTAGATGCGGAATTTGACTCGCCCTATTGGAGGTCCGCTACTTCTTTTGGGTGATTTTGTGTGGGCGGAATTGAAATCGGTACGCTGGGATTTTGAGGATGGATAGCAACAAAGACGAAGCCTTGAGGTGTGTAGGATTTGCCGAGGAGGCGATCGCCGGGGGCAACAAAGAGCGTGCCCTTAGGTTTATCAAAATCGCGCGGCGATTGGACCGTAATTTGCCCGTTGCTGAGCTCTTGGACCGATGCGACAAGCTCAATTTTGGTTCAGAGGAGACACCCACTGAATGTGATGAGAGTAATAAGGAGCCTGGTTCTGGTAAATGTGATGAAGCTTCGAATGCTGGGAAAAAGAAGTTTAGTGAAGAACACGTTCAACTAATTGGGCAGATTAAGAGAACGAGGGATTATTATGCGCTTTTGGGATTAGAGAAAGCTTGCTCCTTGGAGGAGATTAAGAAGGCTTATAGGAAATTGTCGCTGAAAGTGCATCCCGATAAGAACAAGGCGCCGGGTGCGGAGGAGGCATTCAAGAAAGTGTCCAAAGCATTTAAGTGCTTGAGTGATGATGGTTCGAGGAGACAGTATGATCACACTGGTTTTGTCGAGGAGTTCGAGTATAATCAGCGGCATAATGCGAGGCAGAGGAGGAGAAGAGCCGGAAATGACTTGTTTGATGATGATTTTGACCCGGAGGAGATATTCAGAGCCTTCTTCCGTCAGGGACAGCCTTTTAGGACATCTCATGTTTATAGGACGGGAGGAGCGGGTGGTTACCGGAGAGAGGACTCCGATGTAGGAGGATTTAGCCTAATGGTTCTTTTGCAAATGTTACCATTCCTAATCATCCTTCTGCTCGCATATCTGCCTTTTACAGAGCCCGAGTACTCGCTGTTCAAGAATTACACTTATGATGTCTCCAAGGCAACTGAAAAACATGGAGTGGAGTTCTTTGTGAAATCATCTGCATTTGATAATAGTTATCCACCGGGAAGTCCTGCTCGAGCTAACATTGAGGACAGCGTGATCAAGGACTATAAAAATATGCTTTGGCGTTACTGTCATGTAGAAATGCAAAGACATCAGTGGAATAAGAATCTGCCAACTCCTAATTGCAATAAGCTGCATAACTTTGGCATAGCATGAAGGTATGAAAATGAGCTGTCTTCGACTCTGCAATATTTCTACTGCACGATTGTCTAGTGCCTCTTTAATCCCCCAATCATTTGTTTGAATTGAGTTAACTATATTCATTTTCGCACATTCAAATTCCCATGCATGACGTGCTCCAACATTGGCTTTTATTGCTAAGTATTTTCAATGCTGGTTTTGTTGTGTCATCATCTCATTTGCAGGATTGATCACTAAAAAGCTGGTTTGTAAATTCCACACATCAGGATTTAGATTATCAGCAAATCCTTTTATTGCAATTGTAGGAAGTCAGCCCAGCATGCACAACAGAAGAGCCCTTTTGAATGGTACAAGTGATGTCAATGTCCCATGCTATAGCTAATAAGAGTTATGCAACAACTATGTTTCTCAATGAATTTGGAAATTAAGTGCATTTACTGACTTTTGGTTTGCTTCCAGGTGCATATAGAGGTCATGAATAATGAACATGTAGGATGTAATAGAGACGGAAAACGTACGGTAAGTCCTGAAAACTAAACTAAGCGTTAATCGATATCTGTGCTGGTTTTTCTTGCTTTTAGTTGCGTGGCTTGTCCGGTGGTGGTTGTGTGTGATTGATTGAAGAATTATAAACTAGCATGTGTGCACGTTCAGCTTTGGGAACTATAAAAGATTTACTGATGGTTTGTTCGCTTCCTCTGTATCTTTGGTACTGATTGTGGTAAGTTATAGATGCAATATTTCATTGGAGTATGAAGACAGTCCGAAGACTAAGCAGATTATGGATTTCCTGTGTTGATTTGTGTTTCGTCTTTAGTCTGCATGCTTTATTGGTGGTAATTGTGTGATTCTTTGTTTGTGGGCTAGTTTGGCTTTCATGGTATCTCATGATATTGCCATTGGTTTTTAGCTGTATGGCCGACCTTGTACTTGTGTGTTCTAGTATTGCATAGTATCGTTCGTATCTTGTGTAGCATATTGATGGCATATTTGGTTTTTAATGGAGTCATGTTATTTCTCTCACTTGTTGATTTTACTAGCTAAGTTCATGGACAGAGTATGAGATTAAATGGGACGAAAAGACGATGAACCTGGACGGGATTATTGCAGCTGCTTATAGTGAACTCCAAGTTTCAAGAATCCTTACCCATAACCTTGCCAAACTCAATATGAACTTGTCTATGCATCCAACCGTTGAAGCTGCAACAGGAGAAGGGTTCGAAGATTCTTAATCGTGTTATACTCCTATAGAACTTGACAATGCTTCTTGTGGCTCGCAAAAATGTTACCAAAGTTATCGATATTTTAAGTGCTCATATTATGGTATGTGTGTGATGTAGCTCTACATGTCCCCCTTTAATGAAACGTCTTTCATGAGTGAAGCGTGGATAAGACAACCGTATCTCCTGTAACGTGGTTGTCTTATCATGTCGTCATCCTGCAGTTTGACCTTGATGCAGGACAGTTGCAGCTAGGCCATTTATAAGTGAGGTGGGTTTGTAATTTGCATCTTTCTGGGCTTCTTGTTATTGAATTCTTTGGCTTCTGATTAGGCAGAGAGGCAATACTCCGGATTTCACGAAGGAAATAGAAGATTTGGGTGCATGATATCTTTCCTTTGTTATCCATTAAGTAAGATTCACTCCCACATAGTCATCAATGCATGTGAAAACTTGAGCACTCCTTTTGGACTTTTTGTGCCTGTGGATTGGACTGGATCGTCACTGATGATATTAGCGCTAGACTCTTTCCAGCGGCTGTAGGGTTTTGTGGATAGAATAGGTTCATACTAGAGGGTGATCGGATAAGGTGTAACTCCTGCCTAGCTTCTACGATGGCGAAACGGATCGGATAAGGTGCGACTCCATATCACTCCGCCATACTGACGTGGACATTGCTTTTTTAAGTCAGGATGTTTGGAACCATCCCAAAGTCTATAGTGAATGGGAGAAGCCTTGCTAAATGATTTTCAAGTAAGATCTGCTCTAAATGTCACTTTGTTGTGAGCACTCGAGTATGACATTTAAGGGCTTGATGCAAATGGAGCAAGACGGATCGGTAAAAATGGGATCACGTTACACGACCTCTAATTGATCTCTAGTGCTTAGACGAATTATGCCCCTAGTTTGACGAGGCTGGGCATGTCACCGGGGCAAAAGGGCTTAGATATGGAGCGGATTTTTAACCTGTGTGGTCGAGATGCATATGATCGTTGACCATGCAAACGCTTGCACAGTGCACTGGAACTCGGGGACAAACTGAGATAAGACCATCAAAGCACGTTTCCATGAGCCCAAGCACTAGGTCACGTACAACAACATTGAGGCCCCATGAAACGTATCAGTAATGCACACGAGTTGTTCGACAGAATGCACAAGTAACTGTAATGCACAAGGATAATATTTCTAATGGAGTACGACGATTACAATGTTTTCTCCTTCGTGGCAATTATTTCATACGGACACACACACTTACGCAAGATCGATACATTCAGACATGCCTTAAGGCTATACATTGCGATTTCAAACGATAACTATCAAGGACAAAGCTGTAGCATTGGCCAGCCCCAGAAAACCGCTTTGGGGTTTTCCAACTAGTCGACTGCTCAAAATTAGCCGGAGTCACATAACCTCGTCCGAAGAACCGGGCACGTGTTCTTGCTCATGCGAAAAATCCTCCTTTTGAATATCACACTTCGCCTTGGATACTTAGTGAGCATGCCTCTCCGCTCACTAAGTCGGCACTGGTCAACCGCTGACGCCTTGGCCAGTGCAGCGTCCGACCGTCTCAGCCATTCTTGATCCAACTTAGGTCATGACCATGCCAGCTAGTCCGGCCAAAAAGCTTGTCGAAGCGTGCCCCGCCAACGTGATTATAAGTCCTGGCCTGTGCCTAGTCTTTGGGACCAATTTAGGTAAGTGTCTTCCTTGTCCATGTTGGTTCACATTGTCCAACGACATTTTGTCAATACAAAGTTGAATTGGTTCAACTACCTTTTATGTCGTCTATAATTCGTACATATGCCGGGAATAATCCGGCTCCAGTATCCCAATAATGAACCGACCGAATCAACATGGGCCAAGTACTCACGAGTTGGTATTATAAGGACTCTCTTTGACTCGTCCAACAGCCAAGAAAATCACGGTTCTAACGATGCAAGTTTTTATATAAAAATTAGGGTTACCATCACGAAAAATCCTAAATCGGTACACCCACGATAAATTTATCTTTAATTATTTTTTTGACCATGAAAAATCCTAAAATGACACATCTGTGATAAATTTACCCTGAACTATTTTTTTAATCACATAAAACCCCAAATTGGTACTTTTGTGACAAAATTTACTCCTAAACTAATTTTTTTACTATCAAATCCCATACAAGTACACCTATGATAAATTTACACCTGTCAATTACCACTTATTATCGAAATCAATAATTTAATGGTAAAATTTAATGGAAATGAACGTAAGCTAAATTTATCATAGGTGTATCAATTTGAGGTAAATTTGTCACAATAATATTAGTTTAGGATATTTCATAGTAAAAAAAACGATTTGAGGTAAATTTGTCGTAGGTATATTAATTTGAGATTTTTTGTGGTAATATCCCTAAAAATTATACTTTTGATCCCTTACTTTTAGCAAAGTTTTTTTTTAAGTCCTTTTCTTTTGGTATAGTAACGATTAGTCTTTCGTCCCTATAACCAACCCAGACGAACGATTTTTTTGGTATAATAACGAAGAAGTGATATTATTCTTCAACAGCCCATCAAGAACTTTCAATACAAATAAAAATGAAATAATAATGGCAATTCTTGAAATAGTAATCTTCTCATTCTTCTCATATTTAATTATTAAAATTATCTGAATCTTACTTAAAAACATGAGAATGCTAAACAGGGAATTTTGATCATTGGAATATTTCCAATAATTTGCAAATAAATTTAAAAAAAGAAACATGAAAATTATTTAGCTCTCACAACAACTCCGCTGCAAGGTTAGTATGTTTTAGATGGCATATACATGCTTTCGTAGAGTGCCTTTTTCTTTTTTTCCCTCAAAAGAGTACCTTTTTCTCTCTTCAAAACTTTATTTTCCAGTGAAAAAAAAAATCTTGAAATTCCGACTTTCACTGAAACAATGCCACCGACACCAGACTAGACTATTTGCTCAAAACACAAGAATCGATTTTCAAAATTATGTACACATATGAATTTAGACTCGTTTGTTTCGCAAAAAATAGGTGATTTGAATAGCCTTTTCCAAACAAAGAACACTTATATCACTTATAGAAATTAATGAGCGAAAAATATTTTCATCGTTTATGTAAATATTTAGACACAAATTGTTATTGGTAACAATAATATTTTTCATCAATTAAATATTTCAACCAATATATTAATGATTCGAAAAATATATTTTTGAAGCTAATTGCTTGTATCGTTTACGAAAATAAATGAATGAAAAAAAAATTTATCGTCCACAAACATATTTACACATAAATTGCATCGACAATGGAAATATTTTTATTGGTTAATTATTTTAAGAGATACAAGCGGTCATTTTTCAAAGAAATAATTTTCAAATTATTTATTTTTTGTGTAATAAACAAAGCTTAAGCCTATATATTTTTACAACATATATGCAGTGTTATGTTTTTATTGTTCCGCCGGAATCATGGGAATAATATATTGTTATGTTTAAGGTGATGGTACATTCGTCTTCACGTGTGAAATATTTTGTTAATTGGTAAAAATGGAAAACAAAAGATACAAAAAACAGAAAGTAGTCGAAGGAGACAAAAATTGTTCAAACCTAGGTGAAGTAATGTGGTCGCCATAGGCTAAAACGAGCTATGACGACGAAAAATAGATGTAGACACTGTTAATGCCTAAAATTGACCTGAGCTTCAGAGAGCCAAAAGGCTCATAAGAAAATCGCAAGATCGAAAGTCCAGAGTATGCTGATCGAGTCAGTGACCAATGATATGTCGTGGCTGACATTCAGAACTAATGAAGCGTCGGTGATACCACAAGATCGGTACATTGTCAAAGGTCAAACAGAGCGGATAAGTCCGAAATTCAACCGTTTAGTGGATGAGATAAGTAGTTATCGAAACCTACCGGAGATCTTTGGGATAGAATGCAAGAAAGTTACCGCTGTCGACGGTTGCACCTTATACTCAGCTATAAATAGTTAGATAAATCTCTGTAAAGGATCCACAATCGATTTTACTCTGCAATTTACATTAGCTGCTTTGATTTTCATCGTATTTATTTTGATCGTTCGATTTATTGTTAGTTTGCAAAGCTACATTTTGTCCGAAATCACCACAAAAGCCCAATCGTCGGTGAAAGAACTTTCGTTGAGGACATTTTTGGCGAAACATCTTTTTGGCACACTTGGTGGGACCATTTGTGATTCGATTTGGGGAAGTGCTCATGGCTAGAACAAGAAGTGGAGAATCTCGCATTATTCCCCGTGGATGAGATTCAATCTCCACAAGAGTCGGCGACTAACAACAAGGTTAATAACAATAAGGTCGGAGGGAAGCGCCGCTGGATATGCTGCGGGAACTTACCGATGATTAGAGGAGGGAATTGGCCCCTGACCCTATTCTGGTGGCTACTACGAGGCGATTGTTCGAAGAATATCAAAATGAGTTGACCAACCATATGGTCAATTACATGTTTGATTGCTCAAACCCATGATCGCCAAGATGGTGACAAGGTTGGATTCCAAGCCTAGGTCTTCCAACCATCCGTTGCCAGGGTTAAATACGCTACCAATCTCGTTGTTTTCCCGCCCGAAGGAAACTGTTGATGCGATCCGGATCCCCTGCATGTGTGGCAGGGGATCCGAATATTCTTAACCATTAAATATTCCCCTTTAATTAGGGAAAAGATTTAATGGCTTGGGGTGTTAATGGTAGACGATCCAAACACGTTGTCGATGCAGGAGTACCAGCCAATCCGAGGAGTAGTCTGGCCATGCTCTGCCCTGCCACGTGGATAATGTGTTGAGACCACCATCTTCACAAAGGGGGCAAGGAGGAAATTTTCCCCAGGTGTTTTTGAAAAAAGAAGAAGCTTAAATTGGAGAAAAATAATATAATAAAAACGAAATCGCTTTTCCTAAATCACAATACAAATATGAATTAAGAACGATGATTTTTTTAATGAAAAATATAACCTTTTTTAATTAGGCAAAATGACACAAATAGTCCTAAACTTTAATAAAATTTGCAATATGATAACTGAATGTTTAATTTATTCAATTTAGTTCTTGAACTTTGTCGGAATGTGCAATTTGATCTCTAAACTTTGGACTTGTTCAATTCAGTCCCTGAACTTTTAGTAAATGTTCAATTTAGTTCCTGGATTATATGAAAATGTTCAACGTTATTTCTGATATTAAATTAATAAAAAGACCATATTGAACATTTTTCTATAATTCAGGGACTAAATTGAATTTATCCCAAAAAAAAAAATTGAACATTTACTAAAAGTTCAGGGACTGAATTTAACAAGCCAAAAGTTTATGGATCAAATTGCGCATTCTGCCAAATTTCAAGGACTAAAATGAACAAATTAAAGTTCAGTGACCATATTGCACATTTTGCCAAATTTTAGAGACCGTTTATGTAAATATCCCTTTTTATTATGAAGTCCTAGGCGAAACTAACGCACCCCAAATTTTTTTTGAAGATTCCTTTAATTTCATGTTTATTTGAGAAGTCCCGGCTGCTTTTAGTTACTTAGTCATTGGTTTAATTTTATATTGGTACTTTAAGTTTCAATTGAGTGATATGTATTTTTTAAGCATAAAGTTTGGTTGCATCGCATGTCCTTGGGAGTAAGAATATTCACGTGCTGGCGTGGCCAAGCGTGCCCTATTCAATTCGGGGCCATGACTCCTTTTATATATCTAAGACATCGACCCATTGTTTTCCATTCCCTTCTCTCGAAATCATCCGATCAATATTATGCATTTCTGTCCCTCCCCTTCTTTCCCTTTCTAATCATCCCCACCAATAAAAATTTAGGCACATCACATTCACGGTACGATCAACATCGAAAAAGCCGACGGTTCCGTTCGACGCGATTACATGATTGTGAGTTCTAAGCCTCATTTCGAATAAAAATTTTCCATCCAGCATAATTCGAACCTGAAATGCAATGCACGCGTTCCATTTACAGAGGCAGCAAGTGATATTCTTCTACCAAAAAGATGGAAAAGCAAGAAGCATTTATTAGCACTGGGGCAGATAGAACGAGCAAACTTGTCGTTCAACAGTCAACCGTCGTCCACCCGAAATACCATTAGCACCCTCCGTACTTCCCTGTAATTACAGAATCGCCCCTACTGTTTCCCTCTCTACGCTAGTAGTATACCACACTATTAAAAGCAAATTCAAAAAAATCGAAATTCGTGCGAAATGAAAAGAAGAAAAAGAAAAAGATCGCCGAGATCTGATCCGCTCCGGCGGAGACCTCACTCACTCGGAGTCGTCGTCGCCGCCGCCGAAGATCGAGACACGGCTGTACAGCAGGAACAGGATGAGGGCGAGGAAGAGCGCGACGCCGACCGGGGACCCGCTGACCCGGTGGATGGTCTCCGGCTCGCCGGAGTTGGAGAAGATCGCCGACACGAAGGAGGCGCGGTCGGAGGAGAGGAACTGGATGATGAGGAGGAGGGCGATGGGGAGGAGGAGCAGCCCCACCGGGGTCAGTAGGTCGGCGATCGCGCCAGTCACGGCCTCGCCGCCGTCGCCGACGAGGAATGGGACGACCACCACAATGCCGACTACCACCGCCAGCAGGACCCCGTGCGGCGGCCGAGATCCGCCGCGCCTCTCTTCGATCATCGCGGGTTCTTGTGCGTTGGGATTTGATTTTTCTTGCTTTTTGCAGGGTTTCGGTCAAAGTGAGAGTAATGGTGTTGGTGTGTACTCGAAAGAGGAGGCCGCTTTTTAAATGCGAGTGGGACGCGCTTGGGCCTCCAAAGTCTTTTTTTTTTTTCCCGGATTTTTTTATTATTATTTAGGCCATGACAAATTGGCGATTTGAATTAAAAAAAAATAAAAATCATTAATTTCGATGGATGAGAAGAAAAATGATGACATCTCTCTTTAATGTTAAATGAAGAAAAGTACCATACATAAAAAAATGAATTCCCTAATAAGAAAAAAGAAAAATATATTTTTTTTAAAATGATTTTCGTCTTCGTGAAAACCACATTCCTTTGAACTAAAGTTTTTTCTCAGAACAGACACATGCTCAAACTCATTTATTTTTTTATATGTAATATAATAATAAGAGCCCGTTTGTTTTACAGGGAATAAGTCACTTGAAAAAAAAAAGAATGGATGCAAAATATTTTCACTAGCAAGGTGAAAATGTTTATGCTGACAATGAAAATTTTTTTTATTGATTAATTATTTCAAAAAATTCAAACAATTTTTTTCGAAAAAATATATTTTTTAAATCATCTATTTTTTGGTACAATATGTGCACCATAGTTCAAATTTTATTCTCCAGATCAGCTCACTTTTGTGCTGCTTCGAAGCAGACCCCCAAGCTAAGGGTTGAAAATATTCGTGAGGAATATACATGTATATATTTATATATACTTTTTTGTAGCCTATTTTTAAATTCATTGCGATTATTTTTCCAAAACAAAATTCCTTACACGCATGTTTCAATAAAAAATACCCGACCAAATTTCTGCCACGTGGACATTCATGCCGAAAAATTGTACCATATTTCTAAAATTGATCAAAGTTTGGTGATCTACAATGAAAGTTAATCGAAACGTAATAGGCGTCCCAGCACTTGATGTGGATGGGGCTGCGAACCCTCAATCATTGTTGTTATTATTTTTTAGACTTTTTTTTTATATTCCTAAATCATGTAATGATTGAAATGGCTTGAGAGGAACGGTAGGGAGAAAATTACAAAAAAAAAAAAAAATCTAAATATACAGTACATGGGATAATTCAATACTAAACTTTTGAACTTAGCCAATTTAATCCAAAACCTTTTGATAAATTTATCAATTTAGTCTAACGTGGAGATTAACTGTCTTACATGGCACCATTGGCGTAGACGTGGATAATTTTGGTAATATTTAAATTTGAAATTTTTTTATTTTATTTTCTATGTATTTTTTTCTTTATTGCGGCCGTCAAGGTCTTGGTTGCTGGCTATGGTTGCACCCCTTGCTTAGGTCCTCACCGGCCTCGAGCAAGGATCGCAACACCTCGCTAAATTTGGGAAAGGATGTCCCTCGCCTATGGCTAGAGAGGGTAGCCATTGCCTGAGACCGGCTACTGACGAAAAGGTGAGGAAAAAGCATAAAATGGAAAAAAGAAAGAAAATAAAAAGGAAAACAACTTCTTAAAAGTTTCGCAAAATTTTTTTTTAAAAAAAATTATACATCAATGCCATTACGCCACATAGGACGTCCGCATTGATTGGACCACCATGTTAGTGTTTTTCGATAAAATCGGCTAAAAGGATTATAATGGCAAATTATAAAAAAAGTTTATAATTGAATTGATAAAATTGAAATGTTTACGACTGAACGTGGTACAAGCGCAATAGGTTTTATGAATTTTTAGAATAATTGGTGTTGACCAAAAGTCAAATGAATTGAGAAGCAAACCAACAATGAACTTCTCTTGCAATTACACCCCTACACAAGTCTTCGAATTCTCACGCGAGAACCATGGACGAAGCTGCAGGGAAATTGGACAGAGACTTCCCCCGCTGAGTCCTTGACAGGAGAGACGGCGTCGGATCCGTTTCGCATGGCAAACACGTCATCGTATCGTATCGCTTTGCTTCTTCTTCTTCTTTATTCTTTAATTTTGTGTGTGTGTGTGTATATATATATATATATATATAAGTTTCCTTCTTTCCGGTGGTGTAGTCCTTTGGATCTCTCTCTCTCTCTCCATATATACGTACGGATGATACCTTAGTTACTCTTTTAGCTTGCCTTGTGGAGGTCTCTCGGGTGTCTATGGTAGATCCGATCAAACTAAACCCCTATGGTGATTGGCGATAAAGCAACAACTTTTCTCTGTGTTCCGTCGGCTCTCGGCATTCGAGGGTGGTCATCGAAAGTCAACAATGACTCCTAGCGTTTACAAATGAACAAAACTTATGAAAAGTTACCAATTTTTTTTTTAAACTTATTGCAATTGTATCAAATCAGTCATAAACTTTTTTTTTTTTTTTGCCCGATTCAATTATAAACCTTTTGCAATTGCGTCAGTTTAGTCTATCTGATGAACTTTGGCTGGCCCTTGACATGACATTTTTTTATTTTTCCTTTTTTGTTTTTTTTCCTCTTCCCTATTCTTCCTCTAGCTAATCGTCGGACCTTGGCGACCAGCTAGAGGGACAGTTGACGAGGTTTGCCAAGCGAGGCTCGACCTTGTTAGATTTGGACCAGCGAGTCGAGCCTCGCTCGGCCATGTTGAGGCTGCCCATCCCTTTAGCCAGTTGTTGAGGCCCAACGATCAGTTGGAGGAAGAAGAGGAAAGCGGAAGAAAAAAAAAAGTAAAAAATAATAGAAAAAGAAAAGGAAAATTTTAAAATTAAAAGAATTTAAAAAATTAAGAAAATATTGAAATATTATGTCGCCAGTTGGCCGATATCCACGTCAGCGTCGGTCGGCCAACATTCATGGGATGGAATGAATTAGCATAATTGTAAAATATTTATGACTGAATTAGCAAAAGAAAAAAATATAGAACTGAATTGATATAATTACAATGATTTGCTAGTTTAGAATAGGATTATGCATAGTCCGGGCCAGCCCAATCTCAGTATGAAATCGGGGATTTTGACTGGTAGTCTCGACCACCAAATTTTTGGAATCAGGACCGACGGTCTAGTTCCGTTCCGGTCCTAATGAGACCGCTAACACTAGTTGCTTATTAACTCTTGAATCTAAAATAATAACCTCCAATATTAACCATCTAGCCTAATAAAGCATGCACATTTTGACCAAAAAAAAAAACATACACATGACCATTGTACAACCATCATACGAGTGCTTATAATCGTTTAAATTAAGAAGAAAAACGCTTAAAAGAACTGATATAGGATTATGCTCCTACATCATTCTCTTCAAGCTAGAAAGAATCAAGTTCAAAGTGCGATTACACTTGGACTTGACTAAATCCAAATGCGAATAAAACGATGGGTTTATACAAAACGCAGATTGAGTCAAGACAAAACACTGTCAGAGACTGTATATCGACAAAAAAAAAAACACATAACTACCGACAATAAGGAAATTGGGTTAATCAATTCTTAAAAATTTTCAATCTCTCTCTCTCTCTCTCATATGGTCCAATTCGGTCCTATCCATCATAGAACCATAGACTGGACCGCCAGGTCATCGGTCCTATTTATTGGGATCGAGGATCGGACTGTCCCTTCAAGGATTGGACCAACCGGCCGATCCGGTCCAGCTTGTGCATCTCTAATTTAAGATTTTTTTGGAAATTTTTTCGCGAAACTAGGCTTCATGCACACGATGTGCACGGGCTCAATTATCATTATGCATATTTTATGGTGTTTTGTGACTTAACATAAGTTTTATTCGTAATAATTTATATAATTTTAGTGCTAAATAAACGATGACAAGAAGTGAAGATAACATGAGGAGTTAAGGAAAAGGATTTTAGCTGCCAAAAGTGTGGGACAGATTGATTAGACAGAAAATGGCCTAATACCCAAAAAAACTTTTAACTTTAGCATTTGTGAAAATTATATCCAAAAAAAAAAAAATTATCTCATAAAAAACTTCCAACTTCTAGTTCTGTCTCAATTCTATCCAAAACTTTTGCATTTGTCCCAATTTTATCGGCCTAGTACCAAAGAAACCTTCAACTTTAGTATATGTTCCATATTAATTCAATTTTTTTATCTCATAAAAAACCTTCAATTTTTACTTTTATCTCAGTTTTACCACCATTAGCCTTCCTTTTATAATTATCATTAGTTAATCTAACGTGGCATTTTCACGTCATTAATGAATTACACCTCAACAAAACTGACATGAATAAAATTCTGAACTTCTCTTCTGTTGTTTGCTTCCTCTAAATATTATCGAGAGATGTTGTGACATTTTGATTTCCAATCAATTTCAGACTCTGTAGTGAGAAGTTTATATATATATATCAAATGATGTATTTTAGTTGTATTCCGCTCAAATTTGATCAATTTGAGTAGATTGACCAAAGGGGAAAAGCTAACGCGAGACGAGGTACGTGGACCTAGGCGACTCGAATAGGAAATGACGCTTTGACCATAATGATTGATGATGGGATATTTAGAACCACCAAAAGGCCGATCTAAGAACGATTAAGGATTACCATGTGAGCATCGTACGATTGGAGCGCGGGTGATGCCGCTTAACCAACGTATGATTTGCATAATTATCCAAAATTGGACTGTGACGATCGAGACCGTAGGGACTAGTGATAAACCCTCACATGACAACTAAAACTGCCACGAATTGACGAGCCCTAAACGTGATATTAATCACTGGGTCGATACGCGTAATGTCTGCAAAAGTCGCCCGTCAGTTCGGGATAGGCTGGAATCACGTTTAATAGAGAAAACTATCAGAAACGAGTCCTGAAAAGTTTGAAATAGAAAATCAAGAATTTTAACGTCATTTGGATTGACCATTGCCCTATCGAACAATCCTGGAACGAGAAAAACGACGTTCGGAACGTCGGGAGTAAAATGACCGTTTTGCCCCTTAATCTTGAAGCTTTGCCTATACAACTTAAGAAGGGCAATTTGGACAATGGACACTCCCTTAGCTGCCGAAAATGAAGGGCAAAAGATGGCCCTTGGATCTCCATGGGGAAGCTAAATGCCAAGTGTCAAAGATCAAGCCAAGCATAGTCATATCACCTTTATGCAAACCTACCATTCAACTCATTTGACCAAAAATTGAATATAGCAATTTCCTCTTCTCTCTCTCTCACTCTTTCATTCGGCCAAAGCCACCCAAAACCACCGAGCACCACCATCTCCTTTCTTCTTCCTCTTCAGCTGCTGCTTACCGCCCGACCAGAACCACACAGCCTGTTCTCCCGATTCGATCGCCCCCTCCGGCCACCATCTGCTGCCGACCGACCACCCAGACGTAGGTCCACGTCTTGCCGATGTCCTCCAACAAGAATCAAGGCGTTTGGAGCATTGATGAGTTCTGGGAAGAAGTTTTCCCGAGAGCCGATGGAAACCGAACAAACCTGAGGTAGGTTCGGTTTGCACAGAACCGAAGTGAACCGGTTCGGTTCTGTGCAAAATCGATTCTGTGGGCTACAAGAACAGAAACTTATGGGGCTTAAAATGATGTTTACGATGTGTTAAGATGTTGAGGATTGAATAATGGATGATTGACGTTAATGGATTGAGAATTTGGATATGGAAAATTGACGGATTCGTCGAAATTTCTAGGTTGCGCGAAGTGTTCGAACTTGGAGCATAAGGGGCCGAACCTTAAGGACTCAAGGAGAGTGATTTGGTGTTATTGAAGTTAAGGTAAGGAAATTCCTAAACCGAGGCTAGGGGGATTGAACTCGATTGGGTAAGTCGAGGGCCGATTGGATTAGTTTAAGAGAAAATTGACAAATGGGGTAACCTTGATATGTCCTAAGGCGTTAAAAAATGACTGTGTGACTTAGCCCATGCTTGAGTTGTTTGTTTTGCTTGTGCACCATTTGAATTGACTTACATGTCACAGAGTTTATGAAATGCATTAGAATGCGCATTTGCCATTGATTGTGACAATTGAATTGAAAATCAAAGTATTCTATGTGATATGGCATGAGCATGGCATGGCAAGGCCATAAGGCGTGAGATACGCGGGGCGGGAGGTGGAGACCCTGATGCGACAAGGTCGCGGGGTGAAGTATGATTAGGTAGCGCCCTGAGGCGACGAAGTCACGGGGTTGAAATAGCCACAGTCCTGATGCGAATTATTCGCGGGACGGAGTATGAGCTCATAAACCTTGCCTGGAGATGAATCGGGACCTGATGAATTTACGCGGGTCACCGATGACGGTCTGATGCGTTTACGCGGGCCGAACCTGAGGCGACTAGTTCGCGGGCTAGAGAATGAGGCAAATAAAGGTTGATGGATGTGGTGAAGTGGTAGGTTGAGTATACATGTGCATATGAGTGTGACACGAGATCATAAATGCATACATGTCTTCTGTGTGTTGTTATTTATTGAGTTGTGATTGTTATGTCTATGTGTTCATGAATTTGGATCAGTCGAGTGACGCGACTACTTGAGTGGACTGTCAACCTGACCTAGGGTTAGGTTTTTCTTACTGAGATGTGTATCTCACTCCTTTGGGAAAACCTTACTTTACAGATCCTAGGTCATAACTATGTGGCCAATCGATTTTGGGGACCCAAAGGAGATGACGGCTTACTATGATGAGTTCTCGGATAGGCAGGGGAACGTGTATGTGAGGAAGTGTACCGTCGTATGGGTCGACGAGGGTAAGTCTGAGTGGAAGCCTCATAGGTTTGAGGCGTGGTTCAAGAAGGAGGGGGACTCGCAGACGGGGCCGCTAAAGCCCCATGAGGTATCACAAGGTGTCATACCCGATTGGTGCCAGACCGTAGCGGAGCAGGAGTTGCTCGAGGGTTCGGTAGTAGGGTCTATGATTAGACCAGACTGGACGCCAACCTTGGAGTTCATCAAGGAGCAGGAGGAGGTTATAGTTTTGGAGGCGTCCGAGGGTGATTTCGCTGAGCCATTGCAGGAGGCGACTATGGAGGATTCAGTTGAGGTACCGTCCGAGATATTTTTTGAGTATGAGCCTACTAAGGACACAAAGGACACGGACGACTCCAGCAGCTCTTCCTAGACGACTCTAGATGGCGATCCGATCTTTTGACTGGCGACCTAACCCCTCTCCTGACGGATTTTGTGAATGTTTCCTTTTGACATGCTTACCCTGTCGCCCTGATGTTTAGCAGATTTTAGTATTCGGGTTATATGAATAGTACGTCTTGATGTATGAGTGACATATGCTATCCAGGTCACACTTAATATACATATTGTACGGGGTTTTATATGAGTATCGTTTCCGCATGCTTGATGTGTTTATTATATCTCTCGATTCCCATTGGTGGATCTTGGGATCGTTGAGAGATTTTTATTGGTTGCTTGCAGAGATGCTCGCGTACTCGTGTCTGAAGGAGCGCGGGGCGTGACAGACATATAGTCACTCAAGACGTTACATTTCATATTTTGTTCGGCACTCAATAGCCCAAAGAACGATAAGACATGGAGATATTCTGATGAACTTTTTAAAATATCCTCATCCCTGAAATCTACTGTTTCTAAATTTTGAAAATTCATGGGCAAGAAAATTCGAGTCACGTAGAATTAATTAATAGTGATTATGACCAAAAGGTTGACGATGGTACAATTAGGATAAAAGTAAAAGTCGATGATTTTTTAGGAGATAAAAAAAGTTTTGGATATAATTGAGGCAGATGCTAAAATTGAGGTTTTTTTTTAGATATTAGGCTGGTTGGGACAAAAGTAAAGTTTGGGATTTTATATGAGATAAATTATTTTTGGATATAATTGACACAAATGCTAAAGTTAGATTTTTTTTTTTTGTATTAGGCTGACAGAAAATGCTACACAAAACGAGACTTTAAGGAGCGCATGATAACATTTTTGCTTCAGAAATCAACTTTTGATTAGAAATTAATTTTTCTATTTCTTCTCAAAAATAGAAGTTGATTTTTTTACTTCTGCTCTTAAAATATTCTGATTAGAGAAATTCATTTAGTAATGGTGAAAAATTTCTATTTCTGAAACATTATTAACACAAAATCTTATGAAAAATTATTATTAATGGCCAAAAAAATTCTACTTCATTTTTAAAATTTTAAAATTTCATTAAAAATATATTTTTATAATTAAAATAACTTTTTTTTAAAATATTATTTATTTTTTACTCCAGCGGTGGCCGGTGCGGTGGTTGATGGTTGGCAGCAGTTGGCGGCGATCATGGTCGGCGAAGGTTGGCAACGGTCGTGGTCGGTAAACGTCGGCGATGGTCGGCGATGGTCGGCAGTCGCCGACGGTGATAGGCTATTGCGGACGGCGATGGGCGGTTGGCGCGATGGGCGGTGGCAGAGGTCGGTGAAGGTGAGTATAATTGAAAAGATGGTGACACAAGAAGTACTTCTTGAGCTTTTTTTCTTATCAGAGAAGTATTTTTTGAGTTGGAGAAGTTATTTATTGGACTTCTCAAATTGGGAAAACAACTTTAGAAGTGAAAATTCACTTCAGAAGCAGAAATTTCTTTTAGAAATAAAAAATTTTACCAAACAAATTTCTGCTTCAGAAGTTACATTATCGAATAGATTTTTGCTCTAAAAGCATTTCTGGAGCAAAGATTTAATTTCGAAAGTGTTATTATGTGCGCCCTAACCTTTTTGCCATTTATTGTGTAAGTAGAAGAATTCTTATTTTTTAAAGATAAAGAAGGAAGGGACCTAAAATCGGGACAAACTCATGTTTTTGGCTTAATATATTGGAGACATAGGAAAAAAAATCACGTGAAATTTAGAGCGCGTGTTCTGTTATAAAATCAACTTCTTTTTTATTTCTGTTTCTAAGTAGGAGTCGATTTTTTTTAACTTTTGGAGAGAAGTAATTTTTTTTATACTTATTCAAGTGCCTTTAAAACTACTTCTAGAACAAAAAAATGCTTTAGAAGTAGAAAAATAAATTTATGTAACCAAATAAATTTCTGCTCTAAAAGTTGTGTTGTTGTTTGAATTTTTGCTTCAGAAACATTTATGGAGCAGAAATCATGATGTAAAAATGTTATCAACTTATCATGGAGAGGCTTGTTGTTACCAAAAGGGGCTGTAAGGTTACAAGGCCCAAAACAAGACAAGGTCCATGGCATTGTGGGCTGGAAAGGCCCAATCCATGAAAGACATAAGTATTTGGACATGTCGCCATCTGGCGGAACGAATGGAATGATTTTGTCATATTATCTTATTGATTTTGAATTTTGAAGAAACAAATACAGAGAAGGTACCTTCATATATATCTTCAAATGATAAAGATTATCCTGAGCATGCTCAAAGTGATCAACAATTTACTTTGGACACATTATCTCATATGGACCCTTTAAATGATAAAGATTGTTTAATTCAGCAAAATCCAGCTAAGAATAAGATAAAGCTAATTTATTTACGAATTTTTTCTATAATAGTACACTAAGGATAACTTTTAGAGTAGGGAGATATACTGGTGTCTACACAAAGTGCCAAATAAATTCTAGTAGGGGTAGCAATCATATAGTATTGCTAAGTCTTCCCGCCAATTTTTTTTTTTCTTGAAGCAATCAATTCACCCCCTCTAGATTGTTCTGTCAGCCTTACCATATAATGCTTTGGTAGTCATATCGAATACCGATAACATGATAAAAAAAAAATCAGTTATTATTGCACCTTCCATAATTTGCTATCGTTAGTTATTTGTGACCTAGAAGGAAGAAATGGGACCAATTTTGTTATGTTGCAATAGAATTAGTCTTCCTCTGTAGTGCATTTCATAATGATAGAACCTTTTGTAGTGCTATAAGTTTCGTCTATTTGCACAAAGAAAAATAAATTGTGTAATCCATGACCACGAACGCAGATTTCGTGGCCAAAGTTTTCATTTTTAGCCTCCAATTATATATTGTTTTCGCCGTTAATTATGGTACAATCTTTTGCAAAAATAAATAAATAAATAAATAAACGCCTCATAATTCTTTCAAAGTAAGTTTAGTGGTGAATGGTCTCATCTTTGTGGCCAAAATAAAGGCTTTCATGCCAGAAGACTTGATGGAGTTTAGAGCTTTCTAATCATATAACTTAGTTTTATGGTCAATCTGTTTCACGAAAAACATACTATTTGGAAAATATTCTTTTAAGACTAGTTGTTTGTATCACTTACAAAAAAAAAAAATTTAAAAACATGTATTAATCATCCATGAAAATATTTCGACATAAATTCTTGTCGATAATGAAATTTTTTTTCCATTGGCTAATTTTTTTAAGTGATACAAGCGATTGTTTTTAGGAAAATATTTTTCAAATTATTCATTTGCCACGAATACATGGAGCCTTAATTGGGTTTATTTTGAATCTAAAAGACTTCACAAAGTTTGAGCCACAAGTTCAAGGTCATAGTTAATTATAATAGAAGAACTTCCAATCCTAAAAAAGTATAGATCGAAACTGAGTTAAATGTCAGGCCTCCTGAGGTTTAGAATTTTGTAATCATCTTACTTTTAATTGTGTTTTTTTTAGTCTAAAAGAACTTCTTTAAGGCACATGTTTAAGTTCATAGTTCATTTTAATAGAACTTATGCTGCTAGATTATCACAATAAATCGTTGCAAGATTTGCAGCATAGCTAGTAACACTCAAATGATCCAAAAATCTTATAAGCTAATTATCCCAAAAATCTTATAAGCTAATTATCCTCTTGTTCTGCCACTAATAATGCTATGAACTCTACTTCCATGGTGGACAAGCCTATACATTGTTGTTTATTATTGCTGCATGATATGGCGCCACTATTCAGTAAGAAAATATTTTCATAAGTAGATTTCCTCTCATCCAAATCTCCTCCCCAATCAGCATCAGTATAACCCTTAAGGTGCTGATCACTTCCTTGATATATCGGCGAGTAATCAGCTGTTGCTTTCACTTACCTCAGGATCTTTTTAATGGTAGTTCAATGTGCTTAACATGGATTGGATTGGTATCTACTCACCAATCCAACTGCATAACAAATATCAAGTATTGTACACATCATAGCGTACATTAAGCTTTCAACAGCACTCGCATAAGGAACATTTTTCATTTGTTCTTGCTCTTACAGAGTTTTAGGACACATTCTACGGCTTAAACATTCACATTTTGCAATAGGAGTATCAATGGGTCACAAAATTATTCAAAGACTTTATTAACGTATGTCTCTTGCAAAAGAGACAATAACTTTTTCGAACAATCTTTCGAAATCTTAACTCCAAGAATGTATGTAGCTTCATCCATGTCTTTCATTTCAAAATTATTAGATAGCCAACTTTTGACTATCTTGACAAACTCCAGACTGCTTCCGGCAATCAGTACGTCATCAATATATAATGATAAAATTACAAAGTGACCTTTGGACCTTTTGATATACATGCAATTATCTTCATTAATCATGTCAAAATCATCTACCACTATGGCATTATTAAAGCGTATACACCATTGCCTTGAAGACTGCTTAAGACCATATATCGATCTTAGAAGTCGATATACTTTTTGTTTTTAGCCTTCATTAACAAACCCGATAGGTTGTTTCATGTGGGTCTTTCTTCTAGTTCTCCATTGAGAAAAATAGTTATTACATTTACATCCATATGATGTAACTCAAGATCTAAACCAGTCATTATTGCTAGAATAAAACGAATTGAGGTGAATCTTACCATAGGAGAAAAGGTATTTTCATTGTCAATTCTTTCCTATTGGTTATACTCCTTTGCCATAAAGCAATCATTATATCTCTTAATTGAGCCATTAGCCTTACGCTTTATTTTGAGAAACCATTTATTCCCAATGACTTTACGTTCTTTTGGAAGATCAACCAATTCCCAAATGTGGTTTGATCTCGTTGACTTCATCTTTTCTTCCATTGCTTTCATCCATTTATCCTTATTAGGGCAAGATAGAGCCTCATTTACATTCATTGACTTATCTTCTTCTATTGGAGCGATCATGAAAACTTCCCCTTCAATCTCAAAATATTGACGGGAAATGCTTTTGCGACTTGTTTGCTGTGGAGAAGATTGTACCAAAGGTACTTTATTCTCTATTACACTCCCACTTAAACTAGATAATGATATTGTTTCATCGAGTAGTTGCAATCGAGACTGGTTCGTATTCAACTCCTCACTTCTCACATTACTCCTACAACTGTCCCATTATCCTGATTTAAGGTCTCAAATTGAGAATAGTCTTCATCTATTTCACTCTTTTTCGAAAATTCATTCTTTAAGAATGTGACATCTCGAGATACAAATTCAGTGACACTTTCATTTTCTTGCTCGCCTATGAATACATATCTTTTTGATTATTCTGAATATCTTATGAAAATATATTTCTAACTCTTGGTCCCAATTTTTCATATTTATGAATTGACTCATGAGTGTAGGCATCACAAAATAAAGCTCAAATAAGGTTTTCGACCTGTCCACAACTCATATGATGTGAAAGGGACTATTTTGAAGGCATACGATTAGGTGCATAGATGATAGTTAACAAAGCGTCATCCCAAAAGGTGATAGTCAAATTAGCATGTGCCATCATAAACCTAACCATTTCCATTAAGGTTCTGTTTCTTCTCTCTGTAACTCTATTTTGCTGCGGAGTGTATGAAATAGATAATTCTCTTTCTATTTCCTTTTCATTACACAAATTTCTGAACTCATCAGATAAGAATTGTCAACCTCAATTGGATCTTAGTACTTTTATTTTCTTATCTAGTTGATTTTTCACTAAGGTCATATATTTCTTAAAGCAACTTAATACTTTAGATTTATCAAAAATCAAATAGACATAAACGAATTGACTGTAATCACTTACGAAAGTGATAAAATATATAGCCCATGCCTTGCTCTTACATTTATTGGGCCACAGATGTCAATATGAATTAGTTGCAACGAAAATTCAGCTCTTGTTTTTTAAATGGCTTTCGCGTAGTTTTTCCTACTAGGCAATGTTCACAAATAGACAAATCAACTTTTTCAATATTGCCTAATAAGCCGTCTTTGACTAATCTATTTATTCTCTGTTGGCTAATATGCTCAAGCCTAACATGCCAAATATTCACACCATCCTCACTAGAATTACAAGATGTAAATAGGGAGTAACAAACATTCACATTAGTGTTATCAACATCCAACACAATAAAGCCATCAACAAAAAATCCTGAACCATAAAAAGTTATACTTAACAATAAATTCACACCATTGTCATGAAAATTTATACTAATACCAAGTTTAACTAACACCAACACATAACAAGATTTCGACGAATTTCTGGAGCGTACAAGATATTGAGTAAGAATAAAGTGCGACCACCGAGCATGATAAGTTGGCAGATGCCAATTTCTTTAACTTCCACTCTAGAGTTATTCTCTACATAGATCCACTTTACTCCACATGGAATTCATCGAAATTCCACAAAAGTACTTCTGTTTCTGGCTACATAGTCTGTGATGCTTGAGTCTACAGTCCACAAATGATGAGATTCAATTAAAAATACAGAACTTGATACATAACTAACACTTTTAAGTGTATAAAGGGTTTTTGCCTTCTTCGGCTTGCCACAATCATGAGCGAAGTGACCCTTTTTGTCACAATTTTAACATTTCATCATTGAAATGTTTTTTTTTTCACGGGACGCTTCCCTTTTCCATGCTTCTCAAACTTTGATTTCTTGCCAAATGGTTCTGCTCCTTTACTTGTCCTCTTCATGAACCTGCTAGAATGCTTGGCTAGGAGCCCAAAGCTCCATGCAAGTTAGAGCCAACAAAATACACATCAGATTATATCTTATCCGCCAGAAGGCAATCCTCCTCCAGCTCCAAGTGACGCATAGCATCTTCAAAGGTCTTTACATTTTCATTGTGGGTCAGGTTAACTTTCATGTGCTCCCAGCTACGGGGCAAAGAGCGGATCACTACATGCGGTTGTTATTCATCAGATAATGTGTAACCTACATCTTTCAGCTCACTAATCATATTTGACATTTTTCTCAAATGTTGCTTCATATTATGCTCATGTGGCATCTTATATGTGACGAATCTGATTGTAAGCTGTCTCAGTTTGGTGACAGAAGTATGCCCAAATCTAGCCTTTAATGCATTCCACATATCTTTTGCATTTTCATGCTTCCTGAACTCTCACATGATATCATTATCCATGCTGCTCCGCAATGTAATTCGAGCAGTCGAGTTCTTTTTCTTCCAAGCAGGGAAGGCTTTCTTATCCCTCCCGTGTTGTACAGTAGATCCATACTTTGGCTCAGTCATGATCAGGTTGAGAGCTTCTAGTGCCTCTAGCTCTTCCAGTACATATTGAATATTTATATTCCAGATCTCATAGTTTTCACCATTTAACTTATCACCCTTATTGAGCTCAGCCACAATATTCTTTGACGCCGTTGTCATTGTATCTGAGTATGAGATAATTTAGACATTTTGCATGAATTATTAAAGTCTATTTGCATGCAACAAATGCATCATATTCATGGATTTTAATTGTATTAACATACAGTTTCATCAAAGATCTTAGAATCAACAGTTCACTATGTTCCCCATCGTCTATTCTAATTTGAAACTAACATCAATACAATCATTCAACCGTGTTCATCATAAAGTTACTAAAAATTATGAACACTCCCACTCAATATATATATATATATATATATATATATATATATATATATATATAACATAATATATATAAATCATTTCATGAAAATGAGCAAATGCCATGTTTAAAAGTAGACCTCAAAATATTTGCAATATCCTCAAGAAACATCAATTTAACAACAAGAAGTTCCTAAAAGTATCCTACCGATACATAGGAATAAAATTGTCAAAAAAATACTAAAGATAATCACTGATCATAACTCTTTCATGGATTCGACGAGTGACCCAAATAATTTCCCTTGTACAAGGTGGGGAATCCTCAAGTTCTTTAGGAGGATTTTCGACTAAATTAGGAGCCCATAGCGGCACTGTAGGAAAACCCCTCTGAAGACCCTTGGTTTTACACCAGGGCACATTATGCCTGCGCCGAGACCCATTCATTCCAAGCAACGACATCTTTGTCGCTCTGACCCTTATGAACTCGTGTAAGAAATGTAGCATGAACTTCTTCTACGTGATGATATCAAGCCACCATGTGCGAGCCATCAATCCATACCATTCTTCTGGTATGAAGTTCCTCAGTGCATAAAATGCATTTACCGGGGTCATTTCTTGTCTAGCCGAAATGATCTCTTGGAATTTATTGTAGATTGTCGTCACATGGGTTATAATACCGCATACATTATCCCTCGATAATCACTCAATCGCTCAATCTTCTCATTAAGGGCTTGTATTTGTTCAGGTCTTCTTAGTATTGAAGGTGTTATTGCATTTTGCCTTACCCATATATCCTTAGGTCCTGGTCTTGACGACATTGTTACTACAACGAATGCAGAATGAATTGGATTACTAAAATCCGTCAATCATATAATATTTATGAATGTACTAACCAAGGACAAGTAGATCAAGGCAACATACAAACCCATACAGATTGAATGACCTTTTTTTTTTTGTCAACGGTCAACGGTCAACGGGTCAATGGTCAACTGTCAACAGGCGGGGTCAGTTCTTGGGTTGGGTCACAAAACAGGTCAAAGTTGGGTTTTATTAAAAAATTGAATTGGATTTAAAATATCCTAAACATAATTTAGAAAATAACAAAAACAGGATTGGGATAACTTTAAACCGAGTTTAGAATGGAATAAAATGGGAAACCAAGCGCCCTACACGCGCACGTAGGCACGTGAGGTCCACGTGCCCAAAGCCCTCTGGCGCGTGCAGGTAGCTCCAACAGCCTCCAGCGGCGAGCCATCCCTCAAACTTCTCGTCTCATCAAAACGAAGAGTGTGGTATATACAAACTTAGCTTTTATTGAATAAAAAATGAATAAAAAATTGTCGAAACGCCGCGGCCTCGAGGGGGTCCGTCCCATGGCGGTGCATGACACGTGTGCGGCCGCTGTCGGCGTCGTCTCGTGACGTGCAACTACTTGAAACGATCGTCTCATCGAGCATGTTTTAACTATATATTTCAAAACCATTTTTGATGAACAGAACTTTTAAAAAAAAAGTTACCAATGAACAGTAACGACGTGAATAGGGTTTATTGCTCTTAAATAACGGAATTAACAGAAAACGATCAGGAAACAAAGAATTGATGCTTTGATACCAATGTTGGATAGTAAACCCACTCTTCTGAAATCTAATTGGCAGAAACATGCCCATTTGATCACTTAAATCATTGATCGAAACGAGTATATTACGGGGACATACTTTAATTGTCACCGATCAAATGTCTTTTTGTGATCTCGAGATTTCCTTCGTGTCGAATGCCAATCAATAGTGAGTAGGAGAGAATGTCGTCGTTGTTTTTCTTCGATTGCGACTAACTGATGAATTAAGAACGATGGGGAGAACGTTTGTTTTTTTTTAATGTATGTCAACACACGTGACTTTTCACGTGTCCAAATCTATTGATAGATAACTGCTTCGCCAGCTATCTCCAATGGGCAAATGTAATTGACCGCATGGGCGCACATTGTAAGTCCTATGGACCTTCAGTAGCCATTTGTTAGAGCTAATCGTGAGATTTTGTGAGATCGATATCAATTATTTTAAAAGCTTAAAGTATTAGATAAAGTCGCGATTTAATATTTAATTATTATATCACTGTCGTGATAGCAAAAAAAAAAAAAAACACATTACTTTTGTCAACTTAGTTGAAGCTTTGGCGACGGCATTTATACAATATGATCGCCTTAGGTTCTCCGTGAGGCAATTGTCAGTTTTCGCATACTCATCCATTGCCACAAAAAACTTTGACAATTACGTAACAAAACTTCCGTCGCCTTAAGGTCAAAGTTATTGTTTCCTTGTGATTGATGAGTCGCAGGTTAGGGCCGATGAGCGATTGTGGTGACTATTGCGACGAAATTTCGCATTCTTGTTACCGAAGACAAAGTTGACGAACATGAGGAGAAATCCCAGTCGCATTATGCCTTCAAGAGGAAACGTTTCATCGACTTAGCCGGGCTTTTTGTGATGACAATGCGTTCACGGCCAGCACTGCCATCACCGGCCGCCATCTCCATCTCTCCCCCCTTTTTCTCTCGGGAAAATTATCAGAAAAGTGTTAAAATTTTTCTAACGTGGTCTACATTACTTGAGATTAAGTATAGGTTGATTTATTAAAGTATGATATATATACTTAATTAGATATAATATGAACTGGCTAGTGTGAGCAGAATCAGGCTCGAGCCGTGATGAGAGGGCATGCATCGAAAACTCTATAAAAGACACATGTTTCCCCCTCTGGCTATTTTATCTCAAAATTCAGAACGTGTGTTTTTGTTCGGATAACAATTGTCTCATTGGCCCACGACAAATCCAAAACGAATAGAGGGAAGACTTGTTTCGGGAATCGTCGTCGTTCCGCTTCAAGTCACGGTGGATTCCAAAATAGATTTGTGCCAATCATTTTCTTCTATGGCATGGTGTGTATATAGTTCCGGTTATGGCAATCCCGGGCATGCCACATTTCCGTAGTCTTACAAAAAGCCCTCAATCTAATACAATTATACCAATTCAGTTCTAGATCTTTATTTTTTACCACTTCAATTCTAAGCCTTTTGCATTTATGTTAATTCAATACATTTGACCAACCGATGCTAAGGTGGATAATTTTCAATAATATTATAGTTATTTATTTATTTATTTATTTTCTTTTCCTTTTTTTTCTTTTCTTTCTCCGTCTTTTTTTCTTTTGCCCCATGGCAAACGAGAGTTGTCGGAGCTCATCCGCCACTAGCTGAGGGTCGGGAAGCCCTCACCTGACGAGACCCTGGGGAGGCGGCCTTTCCCTTGCTCACAGTCGGTGAAGCCGTGGCATGGCTAGGCGACCTTGCCGGCCGCTGGCCACAAGGGGAAAGAAAGAAAAAGGATAGAAAAAAAAAGATAAGAACAAATAAATATCAAAACATTATTAAAAAAATTTACATCAATGCCGACCGGCCAATTATACTAAGTGCAATAGGTTTAAAACTTTTCGGATAAGTCCCCTCTTTTTCTCCTATCCTCCCTTGACAATCTCATGGTCAACCTAAACCTGGTATCGCCGGCCACCACCGCCCTCACCCCAATGGACCACCGTTGCAAGATTTTAATGATTGATCTCATTGATATTCGTTCTTTTTTTTCCCCCCCTTCTCCTGAGCAAAGAAACTGCTGGTTCAGATACATACACGATTGCTATTTGACGAATTGCGGTATTTGTTTGATGGGGGACCTTTAGGACTCTCTTTCTTAGGAACACTACGTCTTGCCTAATGGCCTAGTACCAACCAAACTCCACGCGTTGACGTCACTTGTCCTTAAATGTGTCTACTGGCCTTATCTTCCTACCTATGACCCCCCGCCCCCACCCAAAGAAAAAAAAATTAAAAAAAATTATGGGACAATTTCATGTTATGAAACTCTCCATGCAATAGGATTAATGTAGAATGGTTTCATATTAAAAAGACATTGTAGAGACTCCGAATTGTGTGAACAAAATATTTTACTTGACAATAGGATTAATGTAGAATGGTTTCATTGCGATTTGCACAAGGCATAAGGTGGGATAACATAAATTTTGCATTATGTTGTGCTTGGATTATAATTGAATCACGGGTTCGGCGAAGCACCCCGGTCCAAAGTGCAAATGTGTGATTTACACAAATGGGTTTTTTAGGTTTTTGCCTAGTTAGGGTCGGTCGTGTTCGATTATTTCCACGAAGGAAGTTTCCAATTCATTGCAATTCTAGACGAGAGGTTTTAGGTCAATAAGTGACTTGACTATCGATCGTGTCTAGTTTGGGTAGATATCGGAAGATATAAATGAAAAATGCATCCTGGATTGGTGGTTTCTATACTTAGATGATATATCAGGCTTTCCACTTTATAATAACGTTACCATGCTTTACTACAAGTCAGGGTTTATTCCTGATCGGATATATTTTGCATTTGACGCTCAAAATATCTTTCGTCAACCTGGAAGATTAAATATGGATGTGATAGGACAGAAATACACATCAGTAGAAGGGAAAGAAAAGTCGTGCCTCTTTGACGAAATGAAAGATTCTTTCGATTGCCCACTTTTACGAATGTTTGTGTGTGGTCTCAACAACCTCGTGAGAAATTTTATCTGTCGGTGCCAATAGCGCCATCCTATTATTTTTCATCGAAGCCTATTGAAGGACCATCCTGGCACCAAGAATCAGACGTGGAGGACCGGTTCTCAGTTTCAAGGACTGCGAATTGGATCGGATGGTCCTAAGATCGGACAGGACCGATCGGTTCGATTTCCGTCGGTCCATTCATTCGATCGGTCACACTTTTCATTATGATTTGCCGTTAAATTTTTTCCATTAATGACATATTCACCATACCATGTCTCGTTAATTGCATCACGTCGTTGCTAAACTTAAAAGTCAGTTAAGCATCTTAGGTTTAGGTTTAGTTTTACATTTAATAAATTTCTTTTAGAAAGAAATATGTTTATCCGGTTCTCCACTAGAACCAAAAACCGGACCGGCTATAGCCGATTCCATTTCTATGGAATCGGGAACTAAACCAAACCAGTCGGTCCAATTCGATCCGGGCAGTTCCCAATTTTGTTGATCCATTATGCTCAGCCCGAATAATGGTCTCCTTTCTTCCTAACTTCTTCACCTTCCGTTTACTTTCCACATAATTATTTGTTAGAGCAAACCAACGCACACCAGTGAAGGGAAGATTTTCGAAAGCACAGAATAACCATTGTATTTCACTAAATTGTAGAAAAATTTGCATGAAATCCATACTTTTCGCTATTAATTACGAAGTCGCAAGGTACAAGCTCACCGATAAAGCACTCGCTTGGCAAAGATAGAGGAGAGGAATAACGAATTCAAGCCTAGTGGAAGAGGAATTATTTCACATAAACGAAAGAAAGGACTACAAATTCCTAAGAAAACGAATAAGGTTGGCGATCATATGCATGTTGGTTTTTCTCTTCCTCTAAGAAAGAGAGCATTCAGGAGGGAATCCCTGCGAGAAGCGCTTCGCGTCGGCACAGTAGTTGTAAATCATGTAATTCTTCTGCACCCACTTGATTCTTTGTTGGCCGGTGGCATCCAGCGACTCCGACAGCCAGGAGTTGTTGCCCGAGGAGGAGGAGGAACACGAGGAGGATCCTGACGACCAGATGCAGGCCCGCCTGTCGTCAAAGCCCCGGTAGGAAGCCGTGAACGGGGCTTGCGTCCAGTCAGTCTTCACGAGCCCGCCCCTCGTGGCCCAGTCGTCCGCGTTCCACAGGCTCGAGTACAGCCACATCGCCTGGCTCTTCGGGAACGCGATGCCCTTCGACTCGAGGTTCTTGAATTCTCTTATGGGAGTTCCATCGACGGAGAAGCTGCATGAGAATAAGCAAAGTTAGGAACTACGACTGATCTATTGTTGGATTTTTTTTCTTCTTCTAAGTATTTGATATTAGGGTGAGAATTATGTTAGCTAATTAGCTTACATGATGCTTTGAGGGTTCCACAGGATGGAGTAGGTGTGGAAGGCTTTCGTGGGGTCGAACCAGAGATAGAACTGTTGTTCTCTGTTCCCTTGTCCTTGCGTGAATACGTTCGTGTGGAGGATGTAAGGATCGCCACTCAGGTTACCGAGAAACTCGAAATCGATTTCGTCGTGCGCAGAACCTAAAGAAGAAAGCTGCCAAAGAAAAAAAAAACAGAGAGGAGTTAGTCGATTAGAAATTTGCAAAAATCCGAGGCACGTCCGCGGACTTACGTAATAGGCCGTGACAGTGCCGGCGGAGTTCCCGGGCACGAGCATGAGCTGCATGTCGATCTTGCCGAACAAGTACTGCTTCTTGGATCGGAAGCCCGACCCGGACGTCTTGTCCAGGGACAGCGTCAGGAGCTGGCCGCCGCTGAGTATCTTTGCTCGGCCATCGCCCCACGTGATGTCGAAGTCATTGTTGAAGTTGCCCGCGGCGGCCACCGCCGTCGCTGCCGCCAAAAAGGCGAGGGCAGCCAATGCCGCGGCCATCTTATTTGAAAGGACGCTTTGAAAAGTCATGGTTTTTTTCGGGATTTTAAGCGGAGAATCGGCCAATCGGGGGGTGCTGCTGAACTGCATGGAATTGATGGGCCGCGACATATATTTATAGTGGGAGTCGAGAGGGGAACATGGAGGGATGGAGGATTGGCAACATCGAAGGGTGGGGTCCATCTGTATTATTGGGGGTGTTTTGACCTTTGTCTGTCCGAATGAAAACAGCCTTCAAAGACCATATGATTGGGGCGTGCGCACATTTGAAACCACCAATCGGCCAGCGAATAATTTAAGCATATATTTCATACTATCAAGTTAAATTTTAGTATCATTTCATGAAGAGGAATATATTTTTTTTCTTAGAGGGGTCAAATTCAAAACATATTAAATGTCCAACTAATCTCGTGTGCGGACGTCAGAATTCAATCAAAGTTATCGGTGCCGTTCCCAAGTATTGTATTCTGTAGCATGTAACATCAGGCGTGTGATTGTAAGACGATACTTAGGGAGACATTGTTTGTCTTCCTCCTATAATTTGTGATTCTGGTTCTTTGAATCAATTTTCAAGGAGTGAATGCGATTGTCCCCCGATAAGAGAAAAAGGGTGTCGTTACCATAGAGGCCTAATCTATACTTTCCGTTTGGCGACGGAGAAACTTGATCCTAATGCGAAGATTTGTTAATGGAGGAGGCTTTTAATTTGGAAGAAGACTCATCAAATTCGATGTGATAATAGCTCGGGACATCGATGAGAGGGATTACGGACCGGTTTCTTAATTGGTTTTGTTTTAAGTATTTTGCGAGAACATCAGATTTAGAAAGTTTCTTTGCTATTCGATCACCATACTTCGAATGCTACTTGTTTTTTGGTGGCTCTCAGATTATGTGCATTAGAGGAACTTCTACGATTGCTTTGTGCTCAAACATGAGATCGATGTTATTGATTGATGGCGATATTTTTTTTTTGGGCAACGTTTTGGTGCATAACACGAATTTAGGGGTGTTTAACAGCAATAATAAGAGTAGTGGTGATCATAGTGCCTTATATTGGCTTATGTATGCAGATTCGCCGCTCCAAAGCGTCCTCCATAATCGACTTGCAATCGCAAATTAGTAAGATAACGATACAGTGATGGAATAATCTGTATTTACTTGATAAAGGCGATGTACGACCGGCTTCGACATCTGCCTCGATTTCTAACTTTCGAAAAATTCGTGCTCCTTCGGTCATTTTGAGTCCATCAGGAAGCGCCACCATAACAGTTCCCCTTCAGCACTCCATTAGCAGTACCAAGCCATCAATCAGGTTAAAGCTTTTGAGTTGCATCTTGCAAGATGATACTGGAGTCAAACTTCAGCATTTTCTTATATCACAGTGAGTTGATCTTGGAGAAAACGTGAGCGGGGTACATGGACTAGGCAATGCATAGTGCGAAGGGGAGGGGATAATTGATTCCAAGCGGATTGGTTTACAGATTAGAACCGATAACCAATCTTGTGGCACCCGGTTTCAAAAATCCGAGCCGGCCTATTCTAGTCCGGTTCTCAGTTTTACCTGGCAACCCACTTGGTTTTTTTTTTTGAAAACAGCAAATCAAAATTTTTATAATAAAATATTAACGTTGCACTATTTTGCCGCGAAAAAACTATGTTAGTCAAGTGATTATGTCGTTGTTGATTCATATTGTGATTTTTCATGTCAGTAAAAGTGATTTTTTTTTTATCAACCCGAGAATTGGACCTGTAAAACCAATTCTTCCTTCAATCGGCCAATTCGGTTCGATTCAATTCGATTTTCGATGTGAATCGGAGTCGGTGTTGGCCCTGTAGAAGCAGAAGTGGAAGTGGTTGGAGAGAAAAAGTGGGATGCGTAAAGAGAATGGGGTTGACCTGGATTTGGTGGAAGCGGAGAGGGACCAGGGACAGCTAAGGAGGAGAGAGATTGGCGTCCGGTTGTGGGACGTGAGAGGGAGGTGGGAAGATTCACAGCTGTCTGGGGTCTCTACCCTTTCTAGGGTTATAGCTTGACGTCGATTGTTTTCACTTCCGTCCGGCTTCTGCTTCTAGACAAAGTTTTATTTTATTTATTTGTCGGTCCCTCGATCTTTGGATTTGCAATTAGGGACTTAAATATCCTGTAATTCATGATATTTTCACTTTGCACCTAATTGATTTCAACGTGCACATTCCATATCGTCTAGCTCCCAAATCACTAAACCGGCGTGTGTTTCACCATTTAGATTTCGCAATATCTTGCTCCTAAATCGTTAGGATGTACATTTGTGTGAGTTGTATTAAAGATTTAAAGAAATATCACGTCAAAGAATCGATGTACGTGTGATTGAGTTGTATTAAAAAGTTAAAAAAATCTCACATCGGAGAATCGAAGTGGTGTAAAACAGTTAATATATTTACATTGGCCCATAACTCATTAGTTTAATCTTTTGAGTAAAGTTGGATCTGACTGGATATCTCAACGTGCTCAAACATGAGCTCCCTCTTGGCGATCTCCACAGCAGGCCTAAAGGGTAGGCTTCATGGTTATGAAGTTGGGCTTCAACTTGAGATGAATTGAGCGAGCCTAAAGGTAGACTTGATGGTTATGAAGTTGGGAATATGTCTACGTTGGCCCATAACTCATTATCTTAAGTTTTTTAGTGAAGTTGGGTTTGACTGGATATATTAATAGGCTCGAATGTGAATCAGGAACATAGCTCATTAGCTTAAACTTTTGAGTGAAGGTGAGTTTGACTGAATATGTTAATAGTTTCGAACATGGATCTCTTGGCGATCTCTCTAGATTAAGGTATCGGACTTCTGCTGCGCACTCTCATCATAAACCACTTTGGATGTGGGGTCAAGCCTCCTTCATCAAAAGTGGATATGCGGTCGAGCCTCATCCAACTTGCTGATCGACCGAATGCTCGATTCTATTCCAAATCAATTACGCGGTGTACCAAACCAAGCCTTAGTGATTTTCTGCTCAAAACTCTACAAGTTCGTTCCCGGACGCAATGGATGGTAATAAAAGCCCAAGAGATTAACGAGAGTTCTAAAATTAGAGGGTGTAAATCATGAAAAATGAAAGATTTGAGGGCAACTTTGCAATTTTTTTCGATAGGAGGAAAAGAGTAAGTTATTTTTTATGATCTAGTACGCTACTTTTGTGTGATAAGATCGGAGGCCCATTATTGACCTGTTTTCTCATCACAATTCAAACTACTGCGCGCTTAAATATGTTTTTGGCATGTTGAGAAATATGCTATGCATACATTATTGACTTGTTCCATAATAAGGATACGTCTATTCCAGCACGATACCAAAGCAGAGGTCAAGAGTTCGAATCTAGCATCGCCTCTCGATTTAATATTATTTGTGATTCCTTGTTATCTCGTTCGTGCTCTCATTTCACCGCATATGTAGTTTCCTCCACTATTTTGCCCCATGCTAAAATCGACTTACACTCAGAGAAGAGTACCGTTAAGAAATACGTTATGAGTATAGTATTGGCTCGTTTTGTCTTTTGGGTCAAAAGGTTAGTTCAGCGTGGCAAAAAGAACTTAATTAGGGATATTTACACAAATGGTCCATGAATTTTGACAGAATGTGCAATCCGGTCCTTGAACTTTGGCAGAATGTGCAATTTGGTCTTTAAACTTTTGACTTATTCAATTTACTCCCTAAACTTTTAGTGCATGTTCAATCCAGTCTCTGAATTATAGAAAAATGTTCAATATGGTCATTTTGTTAATTTAAGATCATGGATAACGTTGAACATTTTCATATAATCCAGAGACCAAATTGAACATTTACTAAAAATTCAGGGACTGAACTATACAAGTCAAAAGTTTATGTATCAAATTGCACATTCTGCCAAAGTTCAGGGACTAAATTGAACAAATTAAAAGTTCAGGGATCAAATTGCACATTCTGTCAAAGTTTAAGAACTATTTGTGTCATTTTGACACTTAATTATAAGAATAACATTCTTCACACAGATTATACGCACATAAAAATAGAGATATGGATTTCAAAAAAATTGAATATTTGCTACGTAAGTGTAGGAGATATTTTTAGGTAGCTCCTTCGTAAATAAACAATTTCCATTACACTAAGTAT
The DNA here is from genome assembly GCA_028455895.1 of Rhodomyrtus tomentosa. Classification (NCBI taxonomy): domain Eukaryota; kingdom Viridiplantae; phylum Streptophyta; class Magnoliopsida; order Myrtales; family Myrtaceae; genus Rhodomyrtus; species Rhodomyrtus tomentosa. The sequence goes on along the minus strand of JAPCWY010000003.1, from coordinate 35,147,400 downwards.
CTAGTGTTTTTTTTTTTTGGATAAATAAACGTAACACACAAACAGAAATGATAATTATTGTAGTAATTTCCAAGAAGCCGACGTGCATGATTGGGTTGGTCATTGGTGGCTAATTGGCTATAATCTTTAATGCATGCCAGCCTCGAGACATGACGTTCTCGTGCCGATGGATATCCGAACAACTTGGCGATGTACTTATCCGGAGGAGTTTCAAAATCCAGAGGGAGTCCGACAAAACATGAGTCTCGCCATAGTCAAAGGTTGCTTTCATGCGAAGCTGGCGCACGCTCATCTTCCTCCTGCTTCTTCCAAAGACGGCACCAGCAGCGGCAGCAGCTCATCATTTTGGTGAACGAGGTCACTGAAAATGTCAAAACCCCAATTTTATTTTATTTTATTTTACTGCAGTGTCGCGATCGAAATATAATATTTATCTTGATTTATTATTAAATTAAAATTATATCTAGCAAAAAAATTCACTATAAAAATATTTAATATAAAATTTCAATATAAATGTCAAAACATTATCTTGTTTCATCTTTAAATTGATGAGTCCAAATCTAAAATATCAATAAAATGCATATTTAAATTATAAAAATCATATGTCATTCTAAGGGCGCTGCTGCAACCCTACTCAACGTAACTTTAGCATCTGACGTGACTGTTGTCACCTCCATTTTTGTTCAATTGAAAAAACAAAGGTGCTTCAAAAGTCAAATGGTCCAAAGAATTATTTGAAAAGTCGAAAGTTTGTAGCATTTGATATGAAATAAAGATTTTTTTCGAAAACAAAATTAGTAATCTATGATTTCATTTACCTAGGTTTAGCATCTGGAGGAGCTTGACGCAGTCCTAGCGTATTGGTGTGGTGAAGCCATATAATTCTAAGCTCAGATAATCTGTGACTAAATTAAGTGTTTTTTTTTTCAGAACTAAATTAAGAGTCTAAATGGGTTTAAATCAATTCTGATTAGTTCCCCGATTAATAGAATGTAAATTATGAAAAATGGAGACTTTTTCTTTTCACAGAATAAATCTCTCTATAAAAGTAACTCCCAAAATAAATCTCTCTCGAAATTATTTTGAACTCGACTTTTTATTGGCGTATCACATTGAACTCCCCTTCACATGTATCTCACTCAAAATCATTACGATAGTTTTAACATTTTACATTACTTTGAATCTTTTAGAATCAACTTACTGTTGGAAAATATGGATATTTTGATTGGTGAGTGAATGAAAAATTGTTACTCAAAGAACACCCTCAAACTGTTACGAATTATTCTTTGTAGCATATACTGAATTAATTGAATAACAACAGGTTAATAACATTAAAAGCGTCTATTACAGAATTAATACTGTAACGGCAGAACCATTAATATTGTAACGATAAAGCCATTAATACTGTAATGACAGAACCATTACTACCGTAACGGTAGAGCCACTGCTATTTTGTTGTTCTGTTGTATCCTGGGAGACAGATTTTCACGAAACTTCAAAGCATATACAGGAAGAGACGAATCTGCTTTTAAAGAAACTGTGTCAAACACAGACCTCTGTGTTATTTATATCGGTTCTATATAATTATGGTCCTGTTCTAATTGTGGTTTTGTTACAATTGTGGTTATGTTATCGCAATTCCATTTTCTTTCAATACTATTGTGGTTCTGTTCTTAATGTTTATACTAATGTCATTGGGAATTCCTCCAACAATCTTAAAGCACAATCGATATTTAAGACTGTTTTGCCAACAATCTTAAAATAGAACAAGAAGATTGGCAAGCCAAAGTTGGGACCAAAAGGAGGAGTTTCCAAGAACATGTTTCAAGGAAAATGCTTCAACTGTGGCAAGATGAGTCGTAGATCTATGGATTGCAAATTTTCGAAGAAGAAGGATTATGAGACATATATGGTGAATGACATCGCTCGAGACATGTTAGACATAAACGCCTCTGCCATTTTGGCGTTTATGTCTCTGCCTCTGCCATTTGAATATATCTAATATTTTCCCTACACTTACAGCAAGTAATGATAAACAAGGTTAATACCTCGAAAAGCTCTAAACTGGTATACCTGTTATAAATTTGTCCCAAATTATTTATCATGAAAAATCTCAAACTAGTATATCCGTAACAAATTTACCCCAAAATATTTTTTTTACCATTAAAAATCCTAAACTAGTATACATGTAACAAGTTTACCCTAAAAAAAAATTGATCACGAAAAATTCCAAACTATATACCCGCAACAAATTTACCCTTTGTAAAATTGGGTTGATGCCACGAAAATCTCAAATTGATACACTTGTGACAAACAGGGGGTAAAAACTCTAAATTGGTATGCCCATGAACTGCCATGTGCTATCTAACTTAGTAATTTGATGGTTAAATTTAACGAAAACTAACATATGATAAATTTATCACAAGTGTATCAGTTTGAGATAAATTTATTACAAGTGTATCAGTTTAGGATATTTTGTGGTCAAAAAAATAATTTGATGTAAATTTGTCATAAGTGTACCATTTTATGGTTTTTTGTGGAATTAACCCAAAGAAAATGATATTGCATATATTCAATCACTTAGTTTAATTTTTTTTTAAGTTGTTACTCCACATATTTAATTTGCTTTCACTTTCCTATTCAAAATTTGGATAAAAATAATGCAAAAAAAAAAAGATACGTTGTCTTGTTAATGAGCAACATTTTGCAAATTAAAAAGTGAAATTATTTCCTCATTAAGTTCAAATTTATAACTGTCTAAAAGAAGAAATATATTGAGAGTAAATTCAAATAAATATATTTTTAATCAATTATAAGTAAAATGTAAATATTAATTCATTAGTTATGGGCGGCACTATTTTTTTTTTTTGGTAATGAGGGCGGCAATATTTTCATTGCCATTTTAGGTAAAACATTTATTTTTTTAGTAGCTGACCGAAACACACATGCGTGCACATACACAGTCTCTCTCTCATTGTTTCTTTGATCAACAAAAAACAACATTTATTTCTACAATCTCTTTCATAATTTTTATAATACAAATACTCAATCACACTCGAAAATACATCATTTAATCATGTTGTTATCGTTCTGCCTAGAAGATGTTGGTAATTTTAATTTTTGGTACCATAATTCTAATCACAAAGCTCCATAGTAGACTAGAAATCTTATTAATGATGGTTATGATGGCTTATGAACACAATTATCTTTCTATTTTTTTAATCAAAGAATTTTTGTGAACTTCCTTTCAAAAGTTGAAAATAAAACTCCAATCTAATTATCTAGCTGATATTAACCTCGTGTATGTTTTTTCTGGAATAAATTTATAGGTTTTAAATTTAACTATCGCTTATTTTGCGTTTTCTTATGAGGTTTTTCCATTTTAATATGAATTTCTAGATTAAGGTTGGATCCATCTGTTATAAGATTAAATTTGCAATTGATATTAATAACTTGCTTCATGGGAGGATTAGAACAACAAGAAGTTCCTTTTCTTTTCTTTTTGCGCTTGTCTTTTGTTAATATTTAAATATGATCTTATATTTGGATCAATTATTCTTTTCCACTTTTTATCAAGATCGTTCATCCTTCTCCGCAGGGAGGATGGGGCCACTTCTTCTTCGAGTGAAGAATTGGGATTTTTTGCGGCATCACTTCAGTGACCAACGGGGATGCTCCAAATAGGTAAAAATCTGCTTTTGCGTGAGAGAGAGGGGGGTTTCCTTCGCTTTATCGGGTAGGGCAATTTATTTTCTTTTTTAAATTGAAAGATAGCAAAAAATTTATGATCTTTGAAGCTTTAGAAAATTGTGAAAACTAGTATATGGTTTATCATGCATCAATATTTATTACTATAACTTACCCAAAAAAAATATTTATTAATGTATTGATATTACAAGATGCCAGATACCTGGTTGCGAAACTCGAAAAACTTGTAATAAAGAAAAAGTCCCAAACAAGCCGAAAATTTTATTGGAGCCTTGTTAGACTACTAATATTTTACCCTTCTCACACTGCACACATAGCATAAAGTTTCTTCTTGTTGAATATATATTGATTTAGAAATGTGGGTTGAGTCGGGTATGAGTCGGATACGAGTAGTGTTGCTAAGGTGGCAAATGGGTGGGTCGAGTCGGGTTTGGTCGGGTCGAATATGGTCCGATCCATATTAACCCATTATTGACACCTGATTTTCGATCAGTCCTTTTTAGTTTATTTTTGAAAAATTAATAAAAAAATCATAAAAAATTTAAAAAAATTGCAAAATCAACTTTGGTAGCCTTAGACAAGCCTAAGGAACCATTTTTGAACAAAAAATATTTTTCTTTAATTTTCATATTTTTTTAATATTTTCGAAAAATAGGAAAATAGATGAAAATTCAAGAAAAATAGTATTTGAGGTAAAAAAATATGGAAAATAGTCAATATTTTTATTTTAATTCTCTTGTATTTTTTTTGGTAAGGTAATTCTATTGTATTTTTGACCTCATAAAAAGTCCAAATTCAAGTTCAATTTTATGTGTTCCTTTGTTACACGTATGATTGAATTTGGTAAAAAAAATATCAATTTAGTCTTTTAATTTAAAATTTCGGCATTTTTAGAATCTCGACATTCAATCTAATTGTCCTTCATTGCAATTTAAGCTCAATTATTTGAGCAAATTGCTCAATTGCATGAATTGAGCAAAATTGCATATTTTTTTGCAATTTAGTCCTTGAATTTGGGCATAATTGAAATTACTTTCAATTTAAGGGCTACATTTGCCAATTAAAGCTACAACCCAATGTATTTCACCAGTCTGAATCGATTGGCATAGCTGGTTTGGTCGAATTTGATCATTTGAGTCTTCAATTTCGCAAATTCTTGAATTGAGATTAAGGACAAATTTGAATTTTTGTAGAAATTGACATGAACGTTTGGGCAAAATCATATTTTTAGATAATATTCGTGTCATAAGTTCGATTCTGAGATTTAATTGCAAAAATTCCCCACCAATTTGGCTTAATTTTGAAAATTTCAAGTCAGAACCGGTTCGGATCGGTCAAACCACTTGGTCAGACCGGTCGAGAACAATGCATCTTCTTCCTTCCATTCGGGCCATTTTTACAGTTGAAGAGGGCGAATTTTGATCAAAAAATTGAAGGATCAATTAGCTTCAATTCGTGAAAGTAATGGAGGGGTTTTATTAACCATGAAGTCTGGCATCGATGACAACCAGTCCGACAACTTGGGTCTACCGAAGCCACGCCGACGAAGGTCAAATGCTCATTGGCTATATTCGAACCAAACACCGAACCAAATGTAGGGGGAATTCACTTGAAATACGTTCACCGGAAGGCCTAAAAGGACTGGCCATCTCGTTTCCAGCGATTTTCGGTCGTCGGTGACCATTTCGTACATGATTGCACGTGTGGAGGCCACCGACTTGCCCGCTCCCACGCGGCCAAAATTTTGAAGAGAGCTATATAATCAAAACGGACGGCTTCTTGAGAGGAGGTTGGAGAATTCTATTCGCAATAGACAACAGAATTGAGAGAGAGAAAGAACGGGGGAGAGAGCTCGCCTTCAGACTCCCGTCGTCGAATGTTTAAGCTCGACCTGCAAGTGATCGGTGACGACGATTCAGGTGGAATTGAGTTGCAATTCCACTTCGAAAAGCTTCCTCTAACTCCAAAGAGTTGATTGCACCCACCTGCATAGCCTTTCATCCCGAGAAACGGTAAGTCAATCTTCGAGCTCCATTTTTGACCTTCAATAGCCGATCTTTATTTCGATCTCAATCCTTACGATTGATGTGTGCGAAACATCTCTAAAATATCTCTGAGCATGATCCTGTGTTTTGATTGCATTAAAATCGAGTCAAACCTCACATTTGAACTCCATCGCCATCGCCATCGCCATCGCCAATTCTGTCGAAGCTCGTCTGGGTTATCCTAGACCTTACCAGGTCAATCTGACCTATAGGTAAGTCTTCTAAACTCACTTAGAAACGATCATGTGAAGGAATTAGTCCAATGTTCTCTCTGTTGCTTGATTAGAGTAGCCATTGTCGAACTGGTTATAGCGCGATTAATCTAGTTACACTAGATAATCATGTTTGATTATGAGATATGTTACTCGCGAAGTTGAAACGAGTCGATCGTCGTCGGCTTGCTCGATTTCATCGAGGTTTCATCGCTGGATTATCGCCGGAGATTCATAGCCGTCCATTTAGTTACAGTCGCGAGGTTGAAGATGAGGCTGACGTGTTTGGTCAAAAAGTCAGCGGTCCTAGGTGGTAATCTTCCATTGGTCCACGTGGATGTCGAGTCAGCCTGACCGTTAGTCTGTTAGGCTGAGTCAGTTTAGATCGGACGGCCTAGATTAATCGAGTCCTATTTTTAATAAACATCCGATTAGAAATTAGAAATATCCGAAAATGATTTTATAATCAGAAAATCAAAATAATTCGAAATGGTGCCGTTTGGATAAGTGAGTAGGCGATGTCGTTTATGTTAGTATGGATGGATGGTCCAAATCGAGTTTTTGATTTTAATCGTGACCGTAGGTTTAAGTAATCAGATCTGACGATTGAGGAGTAGTCGGCTTCTGATATGAGCCGTAGGTTTAACTCAATCAATCCAAAGGCTGTGGATTAGCCACGTAGTTCAATAGGAATTGTCGGATTAAATCCGAATAAATCGAAAAACAAAAAAGGTAATACGGCGTTGTTTTGGAGTGTCGGTGTCACGGGTCCGGGTTTGGGTTGGGTATCCGACCCAAATGGGTTGGGTTGACTCAGTCCGAATCATTTTTTTATAATAAAAAATTTAGAAGATGATTTTTTAAAAAATAAAAAAATCGAAAAAATCGTAGAAAATCCTAAAAAATGTTAGAAATTGTAGAAAATCCCAAAAAAAAAATTGTAGGAAAATTGTGGAAAATTCCTTGAAATTCCAGAAATTTTCAAAAATTGAGGATTGACCATAGACAACTGGTCGATCATATTTTTGGGATTTCTCACCTGTTCATCTGAGAATTAACGATATTACCCTTTAGGGGTAAGTTACTTCTGCCTTGTATATGAGATAAGTCGATAATACCAAGATAATAATTAGGATCGGTTAGGTGACCAATTCTTATACTTAGATTTTCGAATCTTATCCTTTTTCTGAAAAGACGATTCTACCCTTCTAAGGGTAAATCGTCTTTCCTATTCCAACTGAGCCATGGAAATTGCTCAAAATTGAGATTTGGGTCTGGTGGTCGGCCAATCTTTCTGTTTGATATTTTCACTTCTCATCACTTTCTGAAATGACGATTTTATCCCTCAAAGGGTAAATCGCTCCAAAGATTTCAATTTTTTTTTGAAAATTCTTGAAAAATAGGAAATGGATTGGTTTGGTGACCAATCCTATTTTCATCATCTTTCGACTCAGCATTTCATCTGAAATGATAAATTTTCCCTTCTTGGGCAAATTATACCAAAATTCTTCAAAATTACGATTTTACCCCTCAGGGGAAAATCATGTCAAAAATACTCATGAACCTTGATTGACATTTTTCTAGGCTAATAGGGCCTTATTAGGGATGCCACTGTGCTTTCATGTGATTTATCCGCACGTATTGGATCCTTGATTTGCGCACTCATTGTGTTGACTGTGTTTGCTAGGGTAGCCATTCCTATCTGCATGAACTCCTAGTTTTAGGGTTCGCACCTCACTCATCTGCATGAAATCTTAGAGTTAGATAAATCATTCAACTTAGGTGCCGAAAGGGCGTCAACTCTGACAGTTGGCGTAACAAAGTCCCCGATCCCGTTTCTCTGATTTTCGCAGAATTGAATAGAATGCTTCCAACTATTCGATAGAGTTTCCAATCGTACCCTCCACAAAATAATTGGTGGCGACTCCTCGGCATGTACACATATCACATGTCACCAGACTACACCGAAGGTCGACCACGTATACCGCCGTTGCGACTTGGGTAACGGGCCTTGGGAGAGGCCCGTGTCTGACCAGAAAGGACGACCCATTAGCTTGCTCTGCGTTCTGAAGCCGACGAGAGAGGATTGCGACAGACTAGCGACTTCACTGGGGACTTATTCCAATCCAGAATCTTTGGTTAGGAATTTTAGAGGATTTGAGCCGATTAAAAGGTTGATTGGTTTTTTTTTTCTAACCCTGCTTTTTGCAGATGCTCTCGAAGGTAACGTACGTACCCTGACCACTGTGTTAGATGTTTTTGCAGATAGAAGAAATAAGAGGTTGAGTGTTTGCTGACATTTTTCCTGCAGGTTGGAGTTGGGAATGTATATTTATTTTATGCATATATTGAAGCGGTGTTTGATACAAACTGTTGTGTATGACCTTGCATGGTGATGATCACGATACATCGCACACACTGGTGGTCAAACCCCGACTGCAATCATCTCTAGGTTACCTTAGATATGGAAAGGATACGAAAGGATCTCGTGTTTGATAGCACTTGAGACTCTCGTGTTCGTTCCCGCTCACAATCTAAATTGGTGATATCTAGCCCTCTTGGGTGGGTACTTTTGGGGAGAAATCCGCCATATTTGGATTGTGAGAGCCTGAGCCATAGATTCCGAGCCTGATTTTATTTCTAGAGTATATTCCCACTTATCTCATACGCATGTCCGTGGAATGTTAGTATACCTAAAACCACATATTGTTACAAGAGAATATTTTATGTTTCCCGAGGTTTTGGTTGGTAAGGCATTTACTTTCGATGTATTTCCTTACTCCCTGTTTCACAGTATGTTCATGATTGCATATCATTCGCATTTACATGCATTGCATACATTATGAAATCATTTTAGTGACTGATTGAAATAATGATGATTGGGGATATGATGTCGCTATTTCCTAGAAGTTCAATGGAGTTGGTAACCTTCGAATATCTAAGAAAAATCACTCGTCCTGGGTCGAATACAAGATTACATTTTACTAGGTTTGTACACGGTCGAAGAGCTGACTGGGCATAAATTGGGATATGCTGAAGATTGCCAGACTAGTTACTATGTCAATAATCTTAGGTTTAAGCGACAGGAGGATGAGATGTTCAGACACCATTTAGAGGTGAAAATGCAGTATTGCAATAGTTTAGCTAGGGAAGCATACGCCAGCCGAAAAAAGGAACGCCAAGCCAGGGAGAACCAACCGGTGATCTCTTTTTGGGGAAAGAAAAGACGCCCCACAACCAAGACAAAGCCAAGGCGTATCATACTTAAAAAGGCAAAACCTAACAAGACCCCTGAAGTCATCATATCATGGACCAGAGAATGGCCGGAAGAGTTAAAGCATCTTAACCAACTTACTGAAGACTATCCCTCGCATCCTGAGGAATTCTCAACTAGTAAATAAGTCCTGATTGCCGAGCCGTATCCTGAAGGGGGCAAGACAAAGATGCCATCAAGAAGGAAACCTTGATAGACCATCATCCCACAGAAGATTAGGTCTTGAGGAGCGATAGTTTAGATCTCACATTCCAAGGGCCTTTTATGGCTTTCTTGTTTTAGAATAAATTCGATTGGTGCTTCGCCCCCTCTCGAGATCCCTTTTTTAATCTTTTTATCATAACATATACTTTTTGTAATAAAAAATTTCATCTGTTATGTTCACAGTTGATGTTTTGACCAATGGAATGCGACGTTGTTATTTCCTTTAGTCACTAAGACGATTATGACTAATTGCATAATTCACTTCTTTGAAATTCAAATTAGACCTTGAGTCAGGTTCTCCATCCCTGAAAGGATTTCTAATTTCCATTCCATTAACTAGAATATGCAATTAAATTAGTCTAGGCATATTTCATGACATTAGCATATCACGTTCAAGGTAATCTTTAGCGATTGATTTCTCAAAATCATTTGCATATTTTAGACTTGATGAGAAAGAATGACATCCAAATGTTCAAAGTCCCTTGAGCTGAGCTCACAGCCTGGTGGGATAGCATGGGTGAAACCAGCCAGAAGTACGCCAGATTGCGGTTAGGATATTTGTTGGACCTACTGAAGATCGAATGTCCACTCGCCTTTATCCAAGCCATGGTGCTCTATTGGGATCCAATCACAGCGACGTTCTGCATGGAAGGGTTGGAAGTTACCCCTACCATCGAGGAATATAGCGTCGCCATTGGAGTTGAGTTTACTCACTTATTAGTCCAACCTCCTATAGGATTCAAGCCTTTGCGTCAACTAGCTGAATTCTTAGATACAAACCTCAATGAAATCAAAGCAGATGCCAAAAGTAATTCTGGGCGAGTTTCACTATTTTTTCTTCTAGAAAGATTTCTCCACCTCCTTGCTAACAAAGGAACAAAGCCTGATAAAGCTTTTGTTTTGTCATTCTTTAGCTTTGTCCTATGTCCGATCTAGTCCGTATCTTTTGACCCTATCATGGCTGTAGTAGTCAAACAAGTCTGCTATGGGTGTGATTACTCGAACCTTATCCTTACTGAAACCTTCCTCTCCCTTAACCATTTTGAGAAAAACAAGAAATGAATTTTTAGAGCCTCTAGCGGTCTCATGTATTTGTGATTCACATCCTATGTAAAATAATTTCATATTTGTATGGGTTTCACTAAGATCAGCTCTGATGCCCATCCTTTAAGAACTTTCGTCAAAACCCATACGCGCATTCCTAAATTCAACTTCAAAGAATGGAAGGAATTTCTTAGAGTTTTAAAGCCAGAACAACTCCGATGATGACTTAGATTACTAACATTAGGTAAAGTCAGGCTCGCACGCAATGGCGAAGATCCAGTTCCCTTATTAAGATTTACAGGCGCCACAACATATTATCTAAGGAGGGTCATACGACAGTATGGGGCATTGCAAGAGGTTCCTTCATCGTCACGACCAGATGTCTGCTTATTTGACTTGCCGAAAGAGATTCTCACAGGAGAGAAGAAAAAGCAATACGATGCTAAGGTGGAGTCCATCATACGCGCTTTGAAGGACTCCCGAATGGAAGACGTAGAATGGCCAGATGATATGATTCCTGAGATGGATACTCACAGAGCTTCTACAGAATATATTCGGTGCTTTGAGGGGATCAGACGCAGCTTCGTCGAGCCTTACCTACCCTAATACATTGTGCCATACGTACCCAAAGTGGAGCCCTATATACCTGAAGACATGGGATCACAGCCATATTCAGGAGACGATGATTCCTAGAATGAGGGATTCGATTGCTGGGACGATGAGGGTGCCTTAGACCCTAAGCGCCCTAGACTTGGATAGATTATTTTGTCAAGTGTAAAACGTGTGAACATTATAATATTTTCTTGACATTGAGATACTCATCTGTACTATATGTTACTTTTAATGCATATTTTATCGATGCATCAAAACTATTGCTGACGATTGCACTTCATTTAATTTCATGAATTCTCTTGGTGAATGATTGAAAGAACTGCTCATGTGAGACTAAAGCTCGCAAGGTAGTTCTTTTTCTCATCCATCGGTAGAAAACATGCAATTGAAGGAATTTTGTACTTTCCTTATTTGTTCTAAAGAGATGCTTACTTGTCATTTTTAAATAAACATGTATTCTCTAATCATGGAATTACCAAGACATTATTTACGTACTTGACTTATGATGAGAAAGGAACAGTAGGAATTGACTCCGCGAGTGGGCATGTTAGAGACCCAGATGATCACCATGACCACCATGATGGCTGAAATTAAGGCCATGCTGGAAGCCTCCTAAGCCAGACAAACCTCTGTGCCTAACTTGAACGATTCAAGTCAATCTTCAATACCTGATACAACTGACAAAGGGGCGGCTGAACGTGTCTAACATGCCGTAGAGGATATTCATGCGCCAAATGTCTTGTCATAACCAAAGATGCCTCCTGTTGTCATCAACCTGGAGAAGGAGGAGAAAGGAAAGCAGGCTGGGAAAACTGAAGCCGAGACTAAGAGAATAACTAAGATTGAAGAGTGCTTGAGCAGTTAGGGCTATGAGTTAGCTCGCTTCGACAAGATATCACCGTTTACTAAAGTGGAGACTCCTCCGGATTATAAAGAGTCAGACTTTGTCAGAAAATACAACAGGATAGGCTGTCCATGTGCTCATCTCAAATACTATATGCGCAAGATGACACACTATTCTGATTATATTCCACTTCTAATGAATACATTCCAAGAAAGTCTAGCTGGCGCTGCTTTAGCTTGGTTTATTGAGTTAGACCTGGATGATTACGACGGATGGGAGGATCTTGTTGAAGATTTCCTCAAGCAGTATAAGTTTAACACAGTTATGGACCCTACAAGAGAATATCTGTTGCGAACGGTAAAAAGGAGAAGCGAAACAATCAGAACATACGACCAGAGATGGCGTGCCTTGACAACTCAAGTGAAACCACCGATTCTAGAGGATGACCTGATTGACCTGTTCCTGAAGGGACTTCCCTATAAGTACTTCGATAGATTGAACACCTCAGGATGCCAAACTTTTACACACTTGATAAAGGTGGCTGAAAGATTGGAATGAGCTTTGAGAGAAAGAAAGCCACACGAAGCTTCGACAAGGAAGTAATATCCTACGAGGAAAGAAAGCGAGATTGGAGTTGATATAGCCTTTTTGCCGGATTCCAATAAACCCAAGATGTTCACTAATTCCAATCAGGCAAGAAGGGGATCGTCATGGTCAGCGTCTAGAGGACAAGAGCCTAGAAAGAGACAGCCTCCGAAATAATTCTCTTAACTTCCCGGGTCCTTATCCAAGTTTCTCCAGATGTTACTAGAGCAACACTTGGTGGCAAAATAACCTCCCAGAATAAATCAGGCGAAATATCCTGATTTTGATGAAAGCCAGACTTGCACCTATCATATGTGTGAAAGAGGATACAATGTAGATAATTGCTACATCCTTAAGTCAAAGGTTCAAGCTCTCATTGACAATCAAATTCTGAACATTGATGATCTAGCTCCAAATGTACAAAAGAATCCGCTCCTTGACCACCAAGCAGTTGGTGCAATATGGGATGATGAAGAGGGAAACCACCTTGAGCTGAAGGTAAATATGCCTAAGCTAACCAACATTTTGACAATTGCCTCGTCATATCCAAAAGAAGGGGAAGTATCAGCTGAAAGAAAGAAACTATGCATTGCCAAGATGATGAACCTAGGGATAATGTCAAGCATTGCTGATATAGAATTTGAAGGAATTAGAGCCTCGATGAATTTTGAATGGAACCAATTTGTTGTTGAAACCGAGTAAGGAAATATGTGGAATGTCCCGCATGAAAGTCTGGTAGGCGATGTAGAGCTGATTACTAAACCAGAAGAAGAGTTTGACGAAGACGAACTATAAGCCGTTTAGCGAAGCCAGGCTGATCGCAGATTTGTTGTTGAAGCACTAGAGAAAGGCGAAGTTATAGACAATCTGGGCGAGAATTCTGGTGGATATAACTTCAAGTCTCCCAGCTTTTTTCAGAGAATGGAGGATATCATACCCGATGGGTGGGGAGGTATGGATGATCCTGTTCAACTCGAAATCCAGGAAGCGGTGATAGAGCCTTTAATAGAAGAACCTAAATCATCATTCAATCGAGTGATATCGGAACATATCCTGCGCAAAGAAGAACAAGTGAATGATCTCTTAAGAGAGATGGAGGATGTCATTTCAATTAAGAGCGTGCGATCACCTTCAGATGACAGATAACAAGCTTGACACAAAGCAATACGTCAGGATGGAGAAATTAATGACCTAGTGGCAAAGCTTGATTGAACTATTCAAAAGAATTAGAAGACACTTGAAGATTACAATATCAGTTGAGTCAAGTGACGCTGACAAATATTACCAGTTGGAATGCGAAGACTTCCTAGAAGGCTTTGGTGATACCGTGGCGATGATTGAGACTGCTACGACTATAGTGATCAAGTTGCCTGAGCTTGACATCTTGGGCCAAGAAGAGGATTGTTTGGTGAAATCGATGGTAATTCACCTACCAAGAGATGAATCCGACGATGAACTCGAACCTGAAACATCCCATCTAACGATAGTAACCATACAAGTTCCACCGGTTGAGACCTACAACTCTAAGACAGTTCATTGGGACTATGGAGCAGGTGAAGTAGATGCCGTGATGAGGTCCGGACGATTTTATGCCCCAAGGAAAGTCGAATTTGAGAAGAAGGAGGTATCAAAAGAAGATGCAGAAAAACTTCTATCCATCGTCAAGACCAACGAATTTGAGGTGATAGAACAGTTAAGAAAAATGCCAGCTCGAATATCTCTGTTGGACATGTTCATCAATTCAGAAAAACATAAGGATGCGATGCTAAAGGTGTTAAATAAAGTGCATGTCCCTGGAACCATCAACGACATATAGTTGAGAGATTTTGTGGGGGCAATCCTTCTTAAGGATCAATTGAGCTTCTTTGAAGAAGATTTCCCTATGGAGGGAAAAAGGCACAACAAGACCTTATACATCACTGCCCACTGTAATGGGAAGAGAGTGGCACATATGCTAACTGACAACGGATCAGCTTTTAACATCTGTCCGTTGGCTACATTGAGGAATTTGGGCATCAAAGAAGAAATGATTCGAACTTCTACAGCAGTTGTTAGAGCCTTTGATGGAATGAGGAAGACGGTGGTAGGCAAGATCAAGTTGGATGTACTCATAGGCCCTGCCAAATTTTCGACAAACTTCCAAGTGATGGATCTGTCGAGCGCATTTGGATTCCTATTAGGGAGACCCTGGATTCATATCGCTGGAGCCGCATCTTTAAGTCTACATCAGGAAGTGCGATTCGTGATTGATGGAAAGGTAGTTACTGTCCATGGGGAGGTTGCCCTCCTTGCATATCAGAATAACGCTATCCTCTACATTGAACCTGAAGTTAAGGAAGAACCTAGCTATCATTCCTTGGAGCTGGTGGCAGTAATCCACACTCTTGTGGGGGCAAAACTGAAGGTTCCTTTCATCTCTGAAGCTAACCTTTTATCAGCTAAGATATTGCTAATATATGGGTTCAACTTAGGAAAAGGTCTTGACAAACATAGTCAAGGGATCAACACTCCTCTATAGTTAAAATCCAACGAACATAAGGTGGGCTTGGGATATCATAACTGTCACGCCCCGACCCCGTCGAGCACGTAAGCATCTCTGCAAGCAAACCATACAATCTCTCGCGGTCCCAAGATCCAGACTTACAAGTTGAGAGATGATATATAAACATAAGCATGCGGAAGCCATACTTAAACAATCCCCGTACAATACATAAGTTAAGTGGGACCTGGATAGCTTAATAACATTCGTACATCATAGCATACTATTCATACAGACACTGACTTCTACAATCCGATAAGCGAAAGGGTGACAGGGTAAGCATACAAAAAGAACCATCTACTAAGTCAGCAGGAACCGGGTCAGGTCATCATCAAAAGATCAGGCCGCCAACTGGAGACTCCTAGAAGGAGCTGCTGGAGTCCCCTGTATCCTCTGCGTCCTCGGTCGGCTCGTACTCAGAAAACGCCTCGGACGGGATCTCGACGGAATCCTCCATGGTTACCTCCAACGACAGCTCAGCAAGGTCCCCCTCAGACACCTCAAAGACTACGACTTCCTCCTCCTGCTGCTCTGTGAACTCCAAGGTCGAGGTCATCTCTGGCCCATTCCTAGACCCTACTACTGACCCCTCAGGCAACTCCTGCTCTGCTGCAGTCTGGCACTAATCGGGTATGACACCCTGAGGTACCTCGTGAGGCTTCAACGACCCAATCTGCTAGTCTCCTACTTTCTTAAACCACGCCTCAAACCTATGAGGCTTCCAATCGGGCTTACCTTCATCCACACATACAACAGTGCACTTCCTCACACAAATGTTCCTATGTCGATCCGGGAACTCGTCAAAATAAGCCGTCATCTCTTTTGGGTCCCCAAAACGTATCAGCCACATATCTAAGGCCTAAGATTTGTAAAAGAAGGGTTCCCCAAAAAGGGTGAGATACACATCTCAGTAAGCAAAACCTAACCCCAGGTCAGGTTGACAGTCTACTCAGATAGTCGTACCCCTCAATAATTTCAAACCCAGAAATAGATAGGCATATAAGGCACGGATCAATAAACAACAGCGTACAAAAGGAAGACATGCAAATATGATGACATGCCACACTCAGATACACATGCACTCTCAGCCTGTCCCTTCGCCACATCCATCAATCTCCACCTGCCTCAATCTCTAGCCCGCGAACTAGTCGCCTCAAGCCCGGTCCGCGTAAACGCATCAGACCGTAATCGGTGACCCGCGTAAACGCATCAAGCCCCGATGAATCTCCAGGAAAATCTCATTAACTCAAATTTCGTCCTGCGAATAGTTCGCATCAGGACAGTGGTTATCTCAACCTCGCGATCTCGTCGCATCAAGACGCCACACAACCATAACTTCATGTTGCGATCTTGTCGCATTAGGGTATCAACTTTCGCTCCGCGTCTCATACGCCTCAGGGCCCTGCCATGTCATGCTCATGCCATAATATCTTAGTTCAATTCACATACGACGATAGGTGTCACTCATACACAATGAGAACACTTATGGCATGCAAAACAATCACATGATACCTAGACATGGCAAACGACTCAAGCATAGACAATGTCATACCCAATCATCCCATAATGTCTGAGGACATATTCAAGACCATCCTTTGTTAGAAATTGCTCATAAATCGACCCATTCAATTCTTGACTCACCCGATAGAGTCCAATCCCCCTAGCCTAAATTTAGGAAATCCCTTACCTTAGCTTGTCAACACAAATTTCTTCTTCTTGGACCACCTAGGTCTTGGCCAACCAATGTCCACATCCGGACTTGTCGCGCAACCTAGAATTTCAACCAATTCGTCAAATTTCCGTATCCAATTCTTCAATCCATCAATCCAAATAATCCATAACTTAACCCTCAACACCTCATCACATCTTAAACCTCAAATTGAAGCTCAAAATCATCATCCACAGCCCTCAACAGAATCGATTTGGCCCGGCACCAAATCGGTCCCTCTCGGTTCTGTGCTAGCCGGGTCCAACAGATCCTAATCTACTCCAAATCTAACATTTATACACTATTCGACCTCTTAGAATGTCGACCTAAGGGTTTGGGAGGCTCATCGTGAGTTTCGAGTTAAATGGCCGTCGGATTCCCGTTGAAGCTCGCCGGAACGCCCAAGGTCAAATTACCGGTAGATTCTAGGCAAAATGCACAAGGCCGGTTCATGGTCAAACCTTATCAAATCAAGCTTAAATTTTTACCACAAAATCCTACACATCTCTACTAGATCTCCACAAAATTGGATCCCTAGATTCTAAGATTTTGACCATCAAAAGAGCTGAGAACCAAACCCACCTCAGATTGAGTCCTAATCTGTCGGCTCTCGGGAGAATCTCTGCTCGGGACTCCTCGGTGCTCCAATCGATCTAATTCTTGTTCGAGGACTTCGGCAAGACGTAAAGCTTCATCAGTATGATTGGCTGGTGGCCGAATGGTTGCCGGAAGGGTTGGTCGTGGGCGGCAAACGGGAGGCTCCGGTCTGGTCGGGCGACGAGCAGAATGAAGGAGGAGGAAGAAGATGATGCTCGGTGGTTGAGAGGGGGGTTCAGCTGAATTAGGGTGAGGGGAGAGAGAAGAGAGAGAGAGAGAGTTTGGCTGTATCAAATTTTGGTTAAAGGGTTTGATTGTTAGGTGAGCATAAAGGTGGATATAACCACTTGATGTTTGATCTAGTGACACTTGGCATTTGTCTTTTCCAATGGGATCCAATGGCTCTCTTTTAGTCTTCATTTTCGGCAGCCATGGGTGGGTTATAAGACCAATTTTCCCTTTTTCAATTGTAAAGGCAAAGTTTTAAGCTTGAGGGGCAAAACGGTCATTTTACCCCCGATGTTCAGAACGCCATTTTTCTCGCTCTAGAATTCTTCGATAGGGCAACGGCCAATCCGAATAATGTTAGAATTCTTGATTTTCCATTTCTAACTTTTCAAGACTCGTTTATGATAGTTTTCTCTATCAGACGTGGTTCCAACTTATTCCGAACTGACGGGCGGCTTTTGCAGACATTACGCGTATCGACCCCGTGATTCTCATCACGTTTAGGGTTCGTTAATTCATGGCAGCTTTGGTTGTCATGTATTTGTGAGGGTTTATCACTAGACCCTATGGTCTCAATCGTCACAGTCCGATTTAGGATAATTTGCAAATCATACGCTGGTTAAGCGGCATCACTCGCGCTCCAATCATACGACACTCGCATGGTAATCCTTAATCGTTCCTAGATCGGCCTATTGGCGGTTCTAAATATCCCCTTGACAATCCTTATGGTCAAAGCGTCATATCTTATTTGAGACGCCTAGGTCCACGTACCTCGTCTCGCGTTAGCCTTTCCCTTGGGTCAGCCTACTCAAATTGATCAGATTTGAGCGGAATACAACTGAAACACACTGCTTGACATATTTAAATTTCCCATTACGGAGTTTGAAGTTGATTGGAAATTAGAACTCTTTCCCCCTTACAAAAATTTCATCCCCAAAATTTACATTACACTCAATTACTCAAATAAATGGGGGTGCTGTCGCCTCATCGCCTCTTCATTCTCCCATGTGGCTCCTTCAGTCCCGTGGTGCTCCCATACTACTTTGACCAGCGGAATCTTCTTATTCCTGAGGATTTGCTCCTTCCGATCCTCGATCCTTATTGGCTTCTCTACGTAAGACACTCTGTCGTCCACCTCTATGGCTTCGTGGTCCAGCACATGTGTCGAGTCAGGCTCATACTTTCTTAGCATCGACACATGGAATACATTATGTATCTGGGATAGATTTGGCGGCAGGGCAAGCCGGTAGGCCAAAGTTCCAATCCATTCTAGTATCTTGAAAGGGCCTACATACCTCGGGCTCAGCTTACCCTTTCTTCCGAATTGCGATAGTCCCCTCATTGGCGAAACCTTGAGGAAGACGTAATCACCCACTTGAAACTCCAGGGGCTTGCGCCGTTTGTCTGCATATCTCTTCTAGCGACTCTGCGCCGTCCTCAGTCTATCCCGAATTACTTTCACTGCTTCCACCGATTGCTCTACCAATTCGGGGCCCGTGATACTTCTTTCTCCGACCTCATCCCAACAAATTGGGGTTATGCAGGCTTTGCCATAGAGGACTTCGAATGGTGCCATTTGTATACTTTGCTGGTAGCTATTATTGTAAGTAAATTCTACCAGGTGTAGCTATTCTTCCCATCCACCTTTAAAATCAATGACGCACGCTCTCAACATGTCCTCGAGCGTTTGGATCGTCCTTTCTGACTGCCTATTCATCTGTGGATGGTACGCCGTACTGAACTGCAGTCGGGTCCCCAGAGCTTCCTGCAGGCTTTTCCAAAAATTCGCTGTGAATTTCGTATCTCTATCCGAGGTGATCGTCACCGGCACCCCGTGTAATCTTACTATCTGCCTCATGTATAGTTCTGCATACTTATCCATAGCGAAGTCCTTCCGTACGGGAATGAAGTGGGCAGACTTGGTCAATCTGTCCATGACTACCCATATCGAGTCGTGGCCTTGCTGGCTCCTCGGCAGTCCAATCACGAAATCCATGGTTATGTGCTCCCATTTCCATTCCGGAATCTCCAATGGCTGTAGTAGTCCTCTAGGCTTACAGTGTTGTGCCTTCACTTGCTGGCATGTCAAGCATTTAGCCACGTATCTTGCCACGTCTATCTTCATTCCGTTCCACCAATAATGTTGTCATAAATTCTGGTACATCTTTGTACTTCCAGGGTGGACGCTATAGTTGCTCCTATGAGCCTCTGACAAAATTCTTTCCCTGAGTTCGTCATCCTTTGGTACACACAGTCGTCCTCGAAACTTCAAAATTCCGTCCTCAGACACTTGGAATTCTGGCTTCCTCTTCGTCGCATCCATCTCGATAATTTTCTGAATCTCCGGGTCCGTAGACTGTAATGCCTTTATTCCTTCTTGGACCTCAAGTTCCACCCTCAACGTAGCTATCAGACTGGATAACTGGTCAACTTCTAATCTGAATTTGGAATCTCTCAAGTCCTCTATCGTGGACCAACTTCTCACTAGCAGGCATGCAATACTTGACTTTCGACTTAATGCATCTGCTACTCTGTTTGCTTTCCCAGGATGATACAATATCTCACAATCATAATCCTTGAACAGCTCCATCCACCTACGCTGCCTCATGTTTAACTCTTTCTGGGAAAATAAGTATTTCAAGCTCTGGTGGTCGGTATATATTTGAAACTTCTCACCACAAAGGTAGTGTCTCCAAATCTTCAGGGCAAACACTGTCGCCGCTAACTCCAAGTCATGAGTCAGGTAATTCATCTCGTGTGGCCTCAACTGCCTGGATGCATAGGCTACTACCCTGCCGTGTTGCATCAAAACACAGCTCAATCCTTTCAGTGAAGCATCGCTGTAAATCTCATATCTCTCGGTCTTGATGGGATTGTCAGTATTGATGCGGTCGTCAATCTGTGTTTAAGCTCTTGGAAACTTTGCTCACATCTATCAGTCCATTCAAACTTCGTTTCCTTCTTCGTCAACCTCGTCAGTGGGATGGCTATAGACGAGAATCTTTCCACAAGTCGCCTATAATATCCCGCTAGTCCCAAGAAACTTCTGACCTCCGTGATCTTAGTAGGTTTCGGCCAATTGGTTACAGCTTCTATCTTTGTGGGGTCTACTGCAATCCCTTCACTAGACACCACATGACTCAGAAAAACTACCCTGTTCAGCCAAAACTCACACTTACTCAACTTCGCATACAGTGAATGCTCCCTCTTGGTCCTTAGTACAATTCTTAGGTGCTCTTCATGTTCTACATTGCTCCTCGAGTAAATCAAGATGTCGTCAATGAAGACTATGACGAATCTGTCCAAAAACTCCTTAAATACTCGATGCATTAGGTCCATAAAAGCAGCTTGAGCGTTCGTCAATCCAAATGGTATCACCGTAAACTCGTAATGACCATACCTCGTCCTGAAGGCAGTCTTTGGTATGTTTTCCTTTTTAATCCTCGGCTGGTGATACCCAGTCCTCAATCAATCTTTGAAAATTCTGCCGTTCCTTGCGGCTGATAAAAAAGATCATCAATCCTCGGCAGCGGATACTTGTTTTTCACAGTCACGTGGTTCAGCTGCCGGTAGTCAATGCATAGCTGCAAGGATCCATCCTTCTTTCTTACAAACAGCACTGGTGCTCCCCACGGCGAAGCACTTGGTCGGGTGAATCCCTTATTTAGTAACTCTTGCATCTGCACCTTTAACTCCTTTAATTTTGACAGGGACATCCTGTACGGTGCTTTCGATATCGGCTCCATCCTAAGGGCTAACTCAATTACAAACTCTATTTCCCGTTCTGGTGGTAATCCTGGAAACTCCTGGGGAAACACATCCGAGAACTCACGCACTACCAGGATACTCTCTAACTTTGGTTCCTCGGCAGTTGTATCCATTACTGCTACTAAGTATGCCCGACATCCTTCAGTCATCGACTTAGTTACTTCTAGAGATGAGACTAAGGGAATCGAGATTCCTCCTCGACTTCCCACCAATTCAAAGCTAGGACGGCCTCTTGGATAAAATCGAATTGTTCTACTACCACAGTCTACTATTGCCCCCTGCTTACCCAACCAATCCATTCCTATTATTATGTCAAAATCAAACATGGGTAATACGGCTAGGTCAATGCTTTCTTTATTTCCCCCAATCACTATCTCACAACTAGCATAGCTCAACGAAACTATTGTGTTATCCTTTAAGGGTGTGGTAACATGCAAGATCATGCTTAACGGTTCCAATTTCATGCATACTAATTCAGCGAACTGTGCAGACATGAATGAGTGCGTGGCACTAGGATTAAACAATGCATAAGCAGTCTGGTTGCACAAGTGAACCATACCTCCTGTGACCACTCTCGGTGCTTCCTTCGCCTCTCTACGGGCTACAACATATACTCTGCCTTGTGCCAGCGGTCTGTTCTGCTCAGTCTGAGGTGTTGCAGTCGTCGGCCTAGCTTGTGGCCTTTGTCCATACGGGCGGCTCATCGGTGCTTGGTTCGGACACATCCTCATCTAGTGGCCCAGCTGACCACACTTGAAACATGCTCCTGTCCTCACTGGGCATGGCTCATTTCCATGCCTTCTGCCACACAGTTTGCAGCTCTAGTTTGCCGAGTTTGGCGGTTTCACTATATTCTTCCTTACGGGCGGCACAAAACGCCTGTTATTCGCCATCGGCCTCTTGCCCATCTGGTGATTGTCCTTGAATGATGTAAACCACGATCTAGTTGTAGTGTTTCTTTCCCTCAAATCCCGTTAAATCATTTGGCCTTGCTCATGTATATCCTGGTAGGTCCTCAAGTTCAAAGCGATTATCTGGCTGCAGAGCTCGGGCCGTAGACCATCCCTGAATCTCCTTGCCTTCTCCAAAGGGTCCTCCACAGATCGAGGTGCGTACCTCGAGAACCTCACGAACTTAGCCTCGTACTAGTTTATTGTTAGTTGGTTTTGGCGTAGTTGCAGAAACTCCACTTGCTTCTTTTCTCTAGCTGTTTTCGAGAAATATTTATCATTAAAGGCCATCTTAAAAGCGTTCCAGTTCAGGACCACTCCTTCAGGGAAGACTCCATCTTTGGTGGCAGCCTGCCAATCATTGGTTGTACCCTCCAGTTGGTACACAGCCGGCATTACCTTCTCCTCGTCTGTGCATCTCAGCACCCCAAAAGTCTTCTCTAGCTTCTCTATCCATATGGGCGCTAACTTGGGATCTCCAATCTCGTCAAACTGTGTCGGTTTTAGTTTCATGAATTGCTCCACCAATTGGCCCATCTGTCTGGCCACAACGATTCCTCTTGAGGGTTTACCGTTTTATTACTTTGGTTCGGCTCGCCCTGACTTCCATTTCTACCAGCGTTGCCAATGTTGGTATTGACGGCAGCCAGGGCAGCTCCCACTTCCTGGGCTATGGCAGCGTCCCGGTCCTGGGCTTGCCTATCTATCATGTCTCTGAGCCCCTCTATTGCGCTCAGCAGACTGTCCACTCTTGGGTCCTCCGCTACGGACGACCTCGAGCTAGAGGCTCCGCCTCTGGATCTTCCAGATCTTCTAGATGAGTTACTCATCTTCGTCTCTTTCTACTGAACCTGATCCACCACAAGTTTAGCAATGAGTTAGTAACTTACTCATTCATCCAATCCAGAGTTACTATTCCTTAACAGAAATAGTTATACAATAACAGTACTCTATACATCAATTTCAGAAACATTTTCACTAATGGCCCATGGCCATTCCTCATTTCCATCCACTCCAGTGATTCACTAAAACCAATCACTTTCATTCATCAAGCAAGCCAAGGTCCAGAAATGACCTTAAATCTTAAACAAAGAACTTAATTCCTTATGCCTTGCTACAATCTTACCAAGGTCAAACACCATCCAAAGGTGTCAAGTTACATGCTAAGCATCCTATGCCTTACCCTGACCAGTTTTCTATGGTCTCGCTATCCGTCCTTGTCCCCACTTAATCCTCTTTATTACTCTAATTCTCAACCAACTTTGTATCGAGCTGACCTTGCTCTAATATCTAAACAAGCGGGGATGTTACGCCTCGACCCCGTCGAGCACGTAAGCATCACTGCAAGCAAACCATACAATATCTTGCGGTCCCAAGATCCAGACTTACAAGTCGAGAGATGATATATAAACATAAGCATGTGGAAGCCATACTGAAACAATCCCCGTACAATACATAAGTTAAGTGGGATCTGGATAGCTTAATTACATTCGTACATCATAGCATACTATTTATACAGACACTGACTACTACAATCCGATAAGCGAAAGGGTGACAGGGTAAGCATACAAAAAGAACCATCTACTAAGTCAGCAAGAACCAGGTCAGGTCATCATCAAAAGATCAGGCCACCAACTGGAGACTCCTAGGAGGAGCTGCTGGAGTAGCCTGTATCCTCTGCATCCAAGGTCGGCTCGTACTTAGAAAACGTCTCGGGCGGGACCTCAACGGAATCTTCCATGGTCACCTTCAGCGATGGCTCAGCAAGGTCCCCCTCGGACGCCTCCAGGACTATGACTTCCTCCTCCTGCTGCTTTGTGGACTCCAAGGTTGGGGTCTGCTCTGGCCCATTTCTAGACCCTACTACTGACTCCTCAGGCAACTCCTGTTTTGTTACAGTTTGGCACAATCGGGTATGACATCCTGAGGTACCTCGTAGGGCTTCAACGGCCCAATCTGCTGGTCTCCTACTTTCTTAAACCACACCTCAAACCTATGAGGCTTTCAATTGGGCTTACCCTCATCCACCCATACAACAGTGCACTTCCTCATATAAATATTCCCCTGTCGATCCGAGAACTCGTCAAAATAAGCCGTCATCTCTTTTGGGTCCCCAAAACGTATCGGCCACATATCTAAGGCCTAGGATCTATAAAAGAAGGGTTCCCCAAAAGGGGTGAGATACACATCTTAGTAAGAAAAACCTAACCCCAAGTCAGGTTGACAGTCCACTCAGGTAGTCGTACCCCTCAATAATTTCAAACCTAGAAACATACAGGCATATAAGGCACGGATCAATAAACAACAGCGTATAGAA
This sequence comes from Rhodomyrtus tomentosa, assembly GCA_028455895.1. Classification (NCBI taxonomy): domain Eukaryota; kingdom Viridiplantae; phylum Streptophyta; class Magnoliopsida; order Myrtales; family Myrtaceae; genus Rhodomyrtus; species Rhodomyrtus tomentosa. The sequence continues at coordinate 35,122,765 of JAPCWY010000003.1, read as the reverse complement.
GGCAGACATGCAAATATGACAACATCCCACACTCAAATGCACATGCACTCTTAGCCTGTCCCTTCGCCACATCCATCAATCTCCACCTGCCTCAATCTCTAGCCCGCGAACTAGTCACCTCAGGCTCGGTCCGCCTAAAAGCATCAGACCGTAATCGGTGACCCGCGTAAACGCATCAAGTCCCGATGAATCTCCAAGCAAAGCTCATTAACTCAAACTTCGTCCCGTAAATAGTTCGCATCAAGACAATGACTATCTCAACCCCGCGATCTCGTCGCATCAAGATGCCACACAACCATAACTTCACCCTGCGATCTTGTCGCATTAGGGTATCAACTTTCGCCCTACGTCTCATACGCCTCAGGGCCCTGCCATGTCATGCTCATGCCATAATATCTCAGTTCAATTCACATACACAACGAGAACACTCTTGGCATGAAAAACAATCACATGATACCCAGACATGGCAAATCACTCAAGCATAGACAATGTTATACCCAATCATCCCATAATGTCTTAGGACATATTCAAGACCATCCATTGTTAGAAATTGCTCATAAATCGATCCATTCAATTCTTGACTCACCCGATAGAGTCCAATCCCCCTAGCCTAAGTTTAGAAAATCCCTTACCTTAGCTTGTCAACATAAATTTCTTCTTCTTGGACCACCTAGGTCTCGGCCAACCAATGTCCACACTCGGACTTGTCGCGCAACCTAGAATTTCAACCAATTCGTCAAATTTCCGCACCTAATTTCTCAATCCATCAATCCCAATCATCCATAACTTAACTCTCAACACCTCATCACATCTTAAACCTCAAATTGCAGCTCAAAATCATCATCCACAGCCCTCAACAGAATCGGTTTGGCCAGGCACCGAACCGGTCCCTCTCGGTTCTGTGCTATCAGGGTCCAACCGGTCCTAATCTACTCCAAATCTAACATTTATACACTATCCTACCTTTTAGAATGTCTACCTAAGGGTTTGGGAGGCTCACCGTGAGTTTCGAGTCAAATGGCCGCTGATTCCCGTTGAAGCTCGCCGGAACGCCCAAGGTCAGATTACCGGCAGATTCTGGGCAGAATGTACAAGGCCGGTTTATGGTCAAAACCTTATCAAATCAAGCTTCAATTTTTACCACAAAATTCTACGCATCTCTACTAGATCTCCACAAAATTTGAGCCCTAGATTCCAAGATTTCGACCATCAAAAGGGCTGAGAACCGGACCTACCTCAGATTGAATCCAAATCTGTTGACTCTCGGGAAAATCTCTATTCGGGACTCTTCGGTGCTCCAATCGACCTGATTCTTGTTCAAGGATGGCAACAAGACGTAAAGCTTCGTCGGTATGGTCAGCTGGTGGCCGAATGGTGGCCGGAAGGGTGGTCGGTTGTGGGCGGCGTACGGGAGGCTCCGGTCTGGTCGGACGGCAAGCAGAATGAAGGAGGAGGATGAAGATGGTGCTCGGTGGTTCAGAGGGGGGTTCGACCGAATGAGGGTGAGGGGAGAGAGAAGAGAGAGTGAGTTTCGTTATCAAATTTTGGTTAAAGGGTTTGATTGCTAGGTGAACATAAAGTTGGATATGACCACTTGATGTTTGATCTAGTGACACTTGGCATTTGTCTTTTCTAATGGGATCCAATGGCTCTCTTTTAGTCTTCATTTCGGCAGCCATGGGTGGGTTATAGGACCAATTTGCTATTCTTCAATTGTAAAGGCAAAGTTCTAAGCTTGAGGGGTAAAACGATCATTTTAACCCCGACGTTCAGAACGTCGTTTTTCTCGCTCCAGAATTCTTCGATAGGGCGACGGCCAATCCGAATAATGTTGGAATTCTTGATTTTCCATTGCAAACTTTTCAGGACTCGTTTTTGATATTTTTCTCTATCAGACGTGGTTCCAGCCTATCCCGAACCGACGGGCGGCTTTTGCAGACATTACGCGTATCGATCCCGTGATTGTCATCACGTTTAGGGCTCGTCAATTCGTGGCGACTTTGGTTGTCATGTAATTGTGAGGGTTTATCCTTAGTCCCTATGGTCTTGATCTTCACAGTTCGATTTAGGATAATTTATAAATCATACGCTGGTTAAGAGCCATCACCCGCGCTCCATTAGAACGACACTTGCATGGTAATCATTAATCGTTCTTAGATCGGCCTATTGGCGATTCGAAATATCCCCTCGACAATTCTTATGGTCAAAGCGTCATTTCTTATCCGAGTCGCCTAGGTTCACGTAACTCGTCTCGCGTTAGCCTTTCCCTTGGGTCAGCCTACTCAAATTGATCAGATTTGAGTGGAATACAACTGAAACACATCGCTTAACATATTTAAACTTCTCATTACAGAGTCTGAAGTTGATTGAAAATCGAAATGTCATAATAACACTTGCATTGGTGATTCTACTCCTAAGATAGCAGACTAAGACTGAGGCCCAGACAAGAGCCGTGGACGCCAACGAAATCAAAATGACTCCTTCATTGGTTCTTCAACTTGGAAAGGCAAATTTAAGATATTCAGCAACCCTTTAAATGAGTATTTCAGCAAAGGCTCTAAATGGCTGTCAGAAGAAGAGAGAACTCCGTTTACGGAACCAGATCTCGCAAACCCTTTTCTGAGAGATGACTCTATGAATGTCATTATAGAGTGGCTTGATGAGGAAGACGATACTTCTGAGTAAAGAAATTTCTTCCTTACTTTTAATACTGCATTTAAATTCCTGCATTTCTTCGCACTATTCATCTTCGTTGTTTGAAGTAGAGGTAGGAAAACATCTTTAGATCTCCGACCGTTGGTCCAAATAGTATAACCTTGTAATGCGATCCATTTTTGCATTCAATAAAACACACATATTTTATTAAGAACATATGGGACTACAAGTCAGCCCAATGATGATACTAGCCTTCCATATGGGAAGCTTGAGGCCTGATTTGCCGTATGATTCGCCGTATGATTCCTGATTTCCAAAAGATTTTCAAGGAACAAAGATGTTTGAAGATGTGAGGACTAGTTCCATTTATGTTTGTACTTACTTTGAAATCTCTTTTGAAAAGATTTTTCACACTCATGCATCGCATTTCTATATGAAGTAGAGACTAACCATCCTCATGACATTTCAGGCATATCATCTCAAACATACATGCTAGGTTGTTGTGCGAACCAAATCACCAAGATGATTACTCTTGTGATATTGAGGAAGATACAGATGAAGGTTACGCAGCTATCCGTAGAGATTGGAGTGCCTTTGAAAATTCAACACCTCTTATTTCGGAAGAGCCAATAGTCATCAACCTGGGTAATGCTACAGATGTTAACGAAGTCAAGATTGGTGGGTATCTTTCTCGAGCAGAAAGGCTCAGATTTACTGAATTACTTAAAGAGTATCAGGACATCTTTGCTTAGTCATATGCCGATATGCCAGGTTTGGATCCAAGAATTATGGAGCATGCGCTACCCAAATATCCCAGTGTTAAACTTATGAGATAAGACAACGGACGGATGAAAGCTGAGTTAAAAGACAGAATTAAAAAAGAAGTGATGAAACTTCTTAGAGTGGGCTTTATTGAAGCTATTCCTTACTCAGATTTGATTGCAAACATAGTCCTCATCATGAAGAAAGATGGCAAAGTCCGAATCTGTATGGATTATCGAGATTTGAATAAAGCTAGCCCAAAAGATGATTTCTCGCTTCTCCACATCGATGTGCCGGTGGATAGTACAACGGGTTACGAATTATTCTCATTTATGGATGGATTCTCCGAATAAAATCAAATCCTCTTGAAGTAGGAGGACAAGCCGAAAACTGCATTTACCACCCATTGGGAAAATTTTTGTTATAAGGTGATGCCCTTTGGACTAAAGAATGCTGAGGCAACTTATCAGAAGGCGATGGTCACCCTATTCCATGACATGATCCATAAGGAGATCGAAGTGTATGTTGATGACATGATCGCCAAGTCCAAAAAAGGATAAGACCGCATTCAAGTGTTAAGGAAGCTATTTGAGCGATTGCGAAAATACAAATTGAGGTTGAACCTTAACAAATGCGTGTTTGGGGCGACATTTGGGAAACTTCTTGGATCATGGTCAGTAGCAGGGGCATTGAAATCAACCCTTCGAAAATCCAAGCTATTTGTGACCTCGCAACTCCCTCAACGGTGAAAGAAGTAAGAAGTCTTCTAGGGAGATTAAACTACATCACCAGATTTATCAATCAGTTATCGGACGTGGCTAAATCAATTTTCAAATTGCTCAAGAAGGGCGCAAAAGTGACTTGGGATGCAAAATGCAGTTAGGCATTCCAAAAGATCAAAGCTTACTTAGCCACTCCACCGGTACTTGTGCCACCAATCCCAAGTCACCCATTGACCTTGTATTTGACTATACATCAAGAGTCTTTGGAAGCCTTACTTGCTCAAACAAACCCTATGGATGGTAAAGAAAGAGCTATCTACTACTTGAGTAAGAAATTCACCTCATCTGAAGTAAATTATGCGCCTGTTGAGAGAGCTTGTATAGCAGCAGTATGGGTACTTCGCAGACTGAGGTAATACACCCTACATCACCACATTCATCTGGTGATAGAGAACGACCCTATCAAATATCTCTTGGAGAAACCCACCTTGATAGGGAAGTTGACAAAAATGGCAAGTAATGTTGTCTGAATTTGATATCAAAAGCTCTCCACAAAAGTTTGTGAAGGGAAGAGCCGTAACTGACATGTTGGCTGAGAACGGCCAAAATCGCACATCTTCTAGACAGTCAAAGATAGAAGATCAAGTTTTGAACCTGACAGAAGACAAATGGGTCATGTATTTCAATGGTGCAGTTAATCTATCGGAAGCTAGCACAAAGGCAGTATTGATATTCCCTGATGGTCAACATTATCCTATTGCAGCAAAACTAAATTTCCCTTGCACTAACAATATTTCAGAATACAAGGCGTGCATTCTGGGCCCATAGTTGGCCATCTCCATGGATGTACCTAAATTACAGGTTTACGGAGATTCTATGCTCATTATTTTTCAGACATAAGGGGAGTGGAAGATGAAGGATGCAAAACTCATCCCTTATCATGCGTACCTAGAAGAATTGACGCTTAAATTCAAAAAAGTGTCATTTGAATACATGCCAAGAGCATAAAATCAGTTCGCAGACGCATTGCCACCGTGGCCTCCATGCTGCAAATAACTGATGGATTGGAAATAGAGCCACTAAGGATTGACATGATCAGAAAACTAGCTTATTGTATGCTGGTCGAAGAAGAATTCGACGGAGAGCCTTGGTACCACGATATCAAGAATTACCTCTTGAAGAGATAATTTCCTGATCAATGTCAAGCAGGAGATCGAAGATATATAGCCAAGATAGCTAGTAAATTCTTCCTCAGTGGACAAATCTTGCATAAAAGGTATTTCGAAACTACTCTATTAAGGTGTGTAGATGCTAAAGAAGTAAACACTCTCATGAGGAAAATCCATGAAGGTATATGCGGACCACACATGAATGACCATCTTTTCGCGAGGAAGATCATGCGGCTTGGTTATTATTGGATGACCATCGAATCAGACTGTAATCAACACGTCAGGTCATGCCACCAATGTCAAGTATATGGCGATAAGATTAATGCACCCCTAAACGAACTTCATAAGATTTCTGAAGTTTGGTCTTTCGCTATGTAGGGAATAGACATGATAGGGCCTATCAATCCAACAGCTTCAAATGGCCATCGCTTCATTCTAGTTGCAATTGATTACTTCACAAAGTGGATAGAGGCCAGTTCTTACACAAATGTCACTGCAAGGAGTGTGGTAAGATTTATCAAAAAGGATATAATCTCTCGATATGGTACCCCTCGGGTGATCATCACAGACAACGGGTCTAACTTGAACAACAAGATTGTCGATGATCTACTGGATCACTTTGGCGTTTGACATCTAATTCTTCCCCTTACTGCCCACAAATGAATGGAGCAGTAGAAGCGGCAAACAAGAACATGAAGAAAATTTTGGCTAAGACTGTCGAGAATTACATGGATTGGCATGAGAGGCTATTCTTTGCCTTAATGGCATATCGGATTTCGATTAGGAATTCTATTGGGGCAACTCCTTATGCACTAGTGTATGGGATGGTGGTTGTCCTGCCTGTAGAAATTAAAGTTCCGTCTATGAGAATATTGTCAAAAGTTAAACTCTCTGAGGTAGAGTAGATCAAACACAGATATGAACAGCTAAATCTGATAGACGAGAAGCGCCTTAGAGCGATTTGTCATGGCCAAAGTTACCAAAAGAGGGTGGCTAAGTCATTTAACCGGAAGGTCAAACCCAGAAGTTTCGAAGTAAATGAATTGGTGATAAGGAAGACTTTGCCAAACGCTACTCATCCGCGAGGCAAGTTTACCTCGAATTATGAAGGCCTTTATGTTGTCAAGAAAGTCTTTGTGGGAGGGGCGTTAATTCTTGTAAATTCTGAAGGAGAAGAATTAGGATATCCTGTAAATTTAGATGCGGTGAAGAAGTATTATCCTTGAAATGAAATCAGATAGCGGCCACTGGACTTTCTTTGAAATGATTCGAGTTCCCTTAGCAGTCATTACATAGGCACATCATGCATCCATGCATACATGGCATGTGTTATGTTTTGCAGGTTTCTAAGGAATGGACTCAAAACCAAACTTGCTTAGAGGGAACCAGGAACAGAATAATCATTGACACGTAGAACCAGGTGATATGTATCTGTTCCATCAAGCATTAAAATATCTTCAACTCATTGGAATTTCTTTTCTCTTCATACAGGGATGCCCGACGAAGACAAAAGACAACAATAGAGAAATAATGTAAAATTTCTCACTTTTCGATAAGAAAGAAGATGCCAAAGAGGAACATGCATGTGGTCAAACTTAGGAATAAACCATGCTTTCAAAAGATAAATTTTTAACACTTGTTGCACACATGCTAAGGTTAGAGGTTATCCAAATATGGCTGAAGCACGCGCCGTGCATCATTAATTCCCTGTGAGGTGAAATGTTGGGAGAAAAGTAGAATGATTTTTCCAAAACGAAGTTGTTTAGGCTATCTAGCAGGAATGTGTCTTCAGATAAGAGGCAAGCCTAATCCAAATACATCCTATACACTCCAGAAAGATGAGAGGAGTGTAAGGATAGAAAAGCTTCAACCTAGGGATGTAAGAGCTATTCGCATCGATTACATGGATTGGGATGACGAAGGCATTCATTCTTCTCCATAAACACTATCGGTGATCATTGATGAACCCTTTGAGCGGTGGTCTTCATTTGTTAACCTTGTCAAGAGCCACCCCACATTTGGGTCGTATAAAAGTAGTCCAACAGCTTGGAAGGGTAAATGGTTAGAAATCTTTTTGCTCGAACTAACATCAATCTTCATGTGTTGATATGCATTAATCCAAGCGCAATAGGATGACGAAGATATATTCATTTCTCTATCCTATACACTTATACCCATTGCATAGCCAATTTGAGCCTACGTATTCGTTTCATGTACCCTCATTGGTGATCAATGCACAATACCAAGACGAAGGTGACAAAGATACTCGTAGACAGAGAAGTTCAAGGGGAAGGAGTTACATGAGATTGTCGAAGCAAAATGTTCAAACATGATAAGACTCAAGTCACATACCTTATATGATCATAAAAAATCCTAGTTCCTAGAAAAAGAAAACTAAAAGGCAGGATCAAAAAGAGAAAAAGCTGAATCTCTATGCACTAAAAGAGAGACAAAAATCTCGACAAAGAGCAGGGCTGACCCTCACTTGAATCCCAAAAAGTCGTAAGACTAATTTTGGGACACCAAGGGATTACTGGATGCCCCAACCCTTAAACAACTTCTGAAATGAAAGAGAATCCTTAGAAACTGTGTAGCAAAAGGTTACCCCTCAAATGGAATCATAATCAACTGTCAAAAGATACAGAAGGTCTTTCAAAGATTAGACCTATCCTCAAGAAGACTAAAGATGTTCTTCAAGGAATTGTCAGCTAGAGACAAAATAGAAGATTGATCAGCAATGATCATCAATGTTGAACCCTTCGCGATTTTGGACAAAAAACAAGCCTTTTTCGGTCCCCAATCCTACCGACATTACAACCCTTCGCAGTCTTTTCTGACTAAGACGCCTAAGTTAATGTGTGTCTTAGCTCGATGAGGTACTAGCAAAATTATTTCTTTCTCATTTTTTTTGCAGGGTTCTTGACTTGTAAACCCAGAGCAGATGAAGAAAACTTTCATTCAAAAGGCTTGACTCAAAAAGTAAGTCCCCCTTGGAAACCCTGTCCAAGCCCAACGTTATGGTCCCGTAAAGACCTCCTGATCAAACGGAGTGTATGCGCTGCAAATAGCCCCGAAAGCCTAAATGCAGATTTTTAGGAGATTCGAGTGCTTCCTTCGTAAAAAGTCAAAGTCGAAGGATTAGAGAGAAAACCTCCTTGATGAAGATATTCCAATAGAATGCTTAAAAGTGAGCTTTGTTGGAAATTTCAAATTGCTTGATCTAGGATTTTCCTTACAAGGATTTTTGATCATCTTTTGCATGCCTCGAGATGTCTTGGATAACCTCTAACATCATAGGTTTAAACTTCTAGGAAGAATACCTTGCTCAACAAGGAAGAACATTAGAGTCACAATTTATGTAAGATTGCAGGTTTGAGCTTTCTGCAGAATGTCTGGAGCTCTCAAATCTCAAAATGTCACCTCCCATGTCAAAAGTACAAGTTTCAGATTCAGTCTGTTGCGAGATTTCAGGTAACCTCTAAATCTCAGAACAATCTTGATAACAAAAGTTTTTACAGGTTTGAGCTTTCTACAGTATACTTGGAGTCCCCAAATCCCAGAATGGCACCTTGCACGTCAAGAAGGTAATCCTTAGAACCAGCTTTCTGTGAATAGTTCCTTTGGCACAACCTAAGATTTAGGTATACCTCATTTATATAAACCCTCGTTGATTCCTCAAAGTGTAGTATCAACATAGTCTCTGATAATCCCTAAAGAACGGGTGCGTCGTCTTTAGGTTCCTGGTGGATAGGAAGCGTAGAATCCGACAAATCCTAAAGAACGGGTGCCTTACTTTAGGTTCCTGGTGGATGAGAAGCCTAGTATCTGACAAACCCTAAAGAACACGTGCATCACATTTAGGTTCTTGGTGGATAGGAAGCCTAGTATCTGACAAACCCTAAAGAACGGGTGCGTCATTTTTAGGTTCTTGGTGGATGGGAAGCATAGTTTTAGACAAACCCTAAAGAATGGGTGCGTCACTTTTAGGTTCCTAGTAGATAGGAAGCCTAGTTCTCGACAATCCCTAAAGAACGGGTGCGCTGTCCATAGGTTCCTGATAGAAAGGAATCCTATTCATGATCTGATCCACCATACGGATCAAAACCTTTGACAATCCGTAAAGAACGGGTGCGTCATTCATAGGTTCCTGTTAGATAGGAATCTCATTCTGGTTTGACCTACACATACGGGTTAGAACTTAACTGCCCTAGGATACTCAAGAGACGAGTCCCTAGGTATTTACTTGAATCCGCCATACACCACGCATGCCACATGAGCATCAGGCAGGTGAGTAACAGGTAACTATGAATCCTCCATCTCTCTCTCTTACATCGACTAAAATGAAATGAACAAAGCGTTCATTGGTAGGACAAGAAAGATTGAATGTCAGGATTCGTTTTTCTTTTCCCCAGTCCAGTCAATTTAGACTCAGGTGTCACATGTCTTTGGGTGAAACCTCTCACGAGATTCCTCTCAAAGAGGGGCAGCTGTTGACACTTGATTTTCGATCAGTCTTTTTCAAAATTCACAAAAAATTCACAAAAAATTCAAAAATTATAAAATCAACTTTGGTAGCCTTGGCCAAGCCTAAGGAACCATTATTGAATAAAAAATAAATTTTTTTATTTTTCATACTTTTTAAATATTTTCGAAAAATAGAAAAATAGATGAAAATTCAAGAAAAATAGAATTTGAGGTCCAAAAAAATATGAAAAATAGTCAATATTTTTCTTTTAATTCCCTTGTATTTTTTACCTCATAAAAAGTCCAAATTCAAGTTCAATTTTATGTGTTCCTTTATTATACGTATGATTGAATTTGGTAAAAAAATATCAATTGAGTCTTTTAATTTGTAATTTCGGCATTTTTAGTGTCTTGACATTCAATCTAATTATCCTTCATTGCAATTTAGTCCAATTATTTGCGCAAATTGCTCAATTGCATGAGTTGGGCAAAATTGCATATTTTTTTGCAATTTAGTTCTTGAATTTGGGCATAATTGAAATTACTTTCAATTCAAGGGCTACATTTGCCAATTGAAGTCACTACCCAATGTATTTCACCATTCTGAATTGATTGGCATAGCTGGTTTGCTCAAATTTGATCATTTGGACCTTCAATTTCGTAAATTCCCGAATTGAGATTAAGGACAAATTCGGGATTTTTGTAGAAATTGACATGAACTTTTGGGCAAAATCTCATTTTTAGACAATATTCATGTTCTAAGTTCGATTCTGAGATTTACTTGCAAAAATTCTCTACCAATTTGGCTTAACTTTGAAAATTTCAAGTCAGAACCGGTTCAGACCGATCAGACTGGTCCAACCGGTCGAGAACAATGCATCTTCTTCCTACCCTTCGCGCCATTTTTATAGTTGAAGAGGGCGAATTTCAATAAAAACAAATTGAAGGATCAATTGGCTTCAATTCATGAAATTGATGGAGGGGTTTTATTAACCATGAAGTCCGGCGTCGATGACAACCAGTTCGATAACTTGGGTCTACCGGAGCCACGCCAACGAAGGTCAAATGTTCATCGGTTATATTCGAACCAAACACCGAACCAAATGTAGGGGGAATTCACTCGAAATACATTCACCGAAAGGCCTAAAAGGACTGGCCATCGCGTTCCCAGTGATTTCCGGTCGTCGGTGACCATTTCGCATGTGATTGCACATGCGGAGGTCACCGACTTGCCTACTCCCACGCTGCCAAAATTTTGAAGAGAGCTATATAATCAAAACGGACGGCTTCTTGAGAGGAGGGAGAGAGCTCACCTTCAGACTCCTGTCGTCGAAGGTTTGAGCTCGACCTGTAAGTGATCGGTGACGATGATTCAGGTGGAATTGAGCTGCAATTCCACTTCGAAAAGCTTCCTCTAGCTCCAAAGAGTTGATCGCACCCACCTGTATAGCCTTTCATCCCGAGAAACGGTTAGTCAATCTTCAAGCTCCATTTTTGACATTTGATGGTCGATCTTCTTTTCGATCTCAATCCTTATGATTGATGTGTGTGAAACGTCTCTAAGACATCTCTGAGAATGATCCTGTGTTTTGATTGCATTGAAATCGAGTCAAACCTCGCATTTGAACTCCATCGCCATCGTCGATTCAGTCGAAGCTCGTCTGGGTTATCCTAGACCTTACCATGTCAATCTGACCTATAGGTAAGTCTCCTGAACTCACTTAGAAACGACCATGTGAAGGAATTAGTCCAATATGCTCTCTGTTGCTTGATTAGAGTAGTCATTGTCGAACTGGTTATAGCGTGATTAATCTAGTTACACTGGATAATCATGTTTGATTCTGAGATATGTTACTCGCAAAGTTGAAACGAGTCGATCGCCGTCGGTTTTGCTCGATTCCATCAAAGTTTCACCGTTGGATTATCACCGGAGATTCATAGCCGTCCATTTAGTTACAGTCGCGAGGTTGAAGACAAGGCTGACGTGTCTAGTCGAAGTGTCAGTGGTCCTAGGTGGCAATCTTCCATTGATCCACATGGATATCAAGTCAGCTCGACCAGTAGTCTATTAGGCCGAGTTAGTTTAGATCGGACAACCTAGATTAATCGAGTTCTATTTTTAATGACCGTCCGATTAGAAATTAGGAATATCCAAAAATGGTTTTATAATTAGAAAATCAAAATGAATCGAAACGGTGCCATTTGGATAAGTAGGTAGGCGACGTTGTTTATGTTATTATGGATGGACGGTCCAGATCGAGTTTTAGATTTTAATCGTGACCGTAGGTTTAAGTAATCAGATCTGACGGCTGAGGAGTATTCGGTTTCTGATCTGAGCTGTATGTTTCAGTCAATCAATCAATAGGAACCGTCAGATTAAATTCGAATAAATCGAAAAATAAAAAAGGCAATATGGCGCCGTTTTGGAGTGTCGGTGTCGCGGGTTCGGGTCTGGGTCGGGTCGACCCGGTCAGAATCAATTTTAAAATAGTAAAAATTTAGAAAATGATTTAAAAAATAAAAAAAAATCCTAGAAAATCCTAAAAATGTTAGAAATTCTAGAAAATCCAAAAAAAAATTGTGGGAAAATTGTGAAAAATTCCTAGAAATTTCAGAAATTTCCAAAAATTAAGGATTGACCACAGACAACTGGTCTACCCTATTTTTAAGATTTTTCATCTGTTCATCTTAGAATTGAAGATATTACCCTTTAGGGGTTAGCCGCCTCTGCCTTGAATATTAGATAAGTTGATAATGCCAATATAAGAATTAGGATCGGTTAGGTAACCAATTCTTATGTTTGGATTTTTGAATCTTATCCTTTTTTTGAAAAGACGATTCTACCATTCTAAGGGTAAATCGTTTTTCCTATTCCGACTGAGCCGTGGAAATTGGTCAAAATTAGGATTTGGGTCTGGTGGTCGATCAATCCTTCTGTTTGAGATTTTCACTTCTCATCACTTTTTGAAATGACGATTTTACCCCTCAAAGGGTAAATCGCTCCAAAAATTTTAGAAAAATTCTGAAAATTCTTGAAAAATAGGAAATGGATTGGTTTGGTGACAAATCCTATTTTCATCATCTTTTGACTCAGTATTTCATATGAAATGATAAATTTTCCCTTCTTGGGCAAATTATCCCAAAATTCTTCAAAATTACGATTTTGCCCCACAGGGTCAAATCATGTCAAAAATATTCCTGAGCCATGATTGACATTTCTCTAGGCTAATAGGGCCTTACTAGGGATGCCATGTTGCTTTCATGTGATTTATCTGCACGTATTGGATCCTTGATTTGCGCACTCATTGTATTGACTGTGTTTGCTAGGATAGCCATTCTTATCTACATGAACTCCTAGTTTTAGGGTTTGCACCTCACTCATCTGCATGAAATCTTATGGTTAGATAAATAATTCAACTTAGGTGCCGAAAGGGCGTTAACTCTGACAGTTGGCGCAACAAATTCCCCGTTTCCGTTTCTCTAGTTTTCGCAGAATTGAATAGAATGCTCCCAACTATTTGATAGGGTTTCCAATCGTACTCTCTACAGAACGATTGGTGGCGACTCCTTGGCATGTACACGTATCACATGTCATTAGACCACACCGAAGGTCGACCACATATACCGCCGTTGTGACTTGGGTAACGGACCTTGGGAGAGGCCCACATCCGACCAAAAAGTACGACCCATTAGCCCGCTCCGCGCTCTGAAGTCGACGAGAGAGGGTCACGACATCCATCTAACGCATATTGATCAATATTTAATGACTGACCCATACCCGACCCGATTAGTTTTAACCCATATTATCAAATCAAACTAATATTTTAAGAAAATAATATTAGTAAAATACTTCTCAGCCCCGACCCTGGTCCTTGCACTGGCCCTGTCCTTAGCCCCTGCCCCAGCCCCTTCCTTGGTCCCCGGCACCGGCCCCGACCCTACTCCCGGTCTCGGTCTCGGCTCTGATCCCTGCCCCAACCCCGAGTTCCAATCCTGGTCTCCAGCACTCGCCCCGGGTCCCGATCCGTCCCGGTTTCATCACGGCTTTGACCTCGAGCTCGACCCCGATCCTGGTACCTGGTCCCAGGCTCAGCCCCGGCACAGTCCCCGGCCTTGACCCCGGTCACGGCCTCGGCCCCTGGCTCGGCCTTGGTCCCTAGACCCAGTCTCGATCCCAGGACTCGACCTCGAGGTCGGGTCCAGGACCTGTTCCCGAGATCAGGTCTTTCCCGACCCCAGCCTCGACCTCTGTCCCGACCGCGGCCTTGACCTCGGTCCCGACCGCGGCGCCGACCTCAATCCCTGCCCCAGTCTAGGCCTCGGCCCCGGTCCTAGGACCTGGCCTCTATCTCAAGACCCTGCCCTAACCCTGATTTTGGGACTCGACCTCAACCTCTGTCCCTACCTCGGGACCCGGCCTAGGGTCCCGGCCTCGGCTCCATCTCCGGCCCCCGTCACGGTCACGGTCACGGTCACTGTCACGGCCACGACCCGAGCCCTTGCCCCGGCCTCTACCTCGGTCTCAGTCCCTAGACCCGATCTTAATCTCGGGATTGGGTCGGTCCCGACCTCGAGGCCGGAGCTGGGACCAGGTCTCGGGATCGGGTCGGTCCCGACTAGGCCCCGACCTCGGTCCCAACCCCGGTCTAGGCCTCGACCCCGATCTTGGGACTCGACCTCGGTCCTGGGACCCGGCCCCGGCACCTACCCTGGGTCTTGGCCCCGGTCCCATCCTCGGCCCCCGTCACGGTCACAACGATGGCCCCAGTTCGAACCCCGATCTCAAGCCCCGGTCTCGGGACCCGGCCCCGGCCTTGGCACTGGACCCGCTCCTAGCATCCACCCTGGGTCCTAGCCCTATCCCCGATCATGGTTCCGGCCTCGGCCACAGTCATAGCTACGGCCCCGGCCCTCCCCAAGTCTCGGGACTTGAGACCTGGCCTCGGGCCCGAGACCCAGCCCCGGTCCTAAACTTGACCCCAGGCCTGGCACTTGGCACCTAGCCTCGGGACCCGACCCCGACACCCGCCTTGAGTCCTGGCCCTTGCCTTGGGACCCGGTCACCGGCACCCGCCCCAGGTCCCAGTTCCCGGCATCCTCCTTGGCCCCGGTCACAGCGATGTCCCTGATCATGGTCTCGGGCCCCAGCCATGGTCACGGTCCCGGCCCTCGGCCTCGGGTCCCGCTGCCCCGGCTCGGTCCTTTGCCCTTCCCCAAGCCCCTGTTTTGGCCCGGTCCCCGGCCCTGGTTTGCTGCCCCGACCTCGGGCGTCGATCCCGGCCTCTATCGTCAGTCTCGTTCCCTGTCCCAATCTATACCTCGATCGCCGATCTCAGTACCGGTCTTTGAGACCATTTGTAACTTGTGGATGGATATTGTCCATATTGGTCGAATATGGGTCAAAAATTGATTTAAGTGTGACCCATTATTAATCCTTTTTTAGTGAACCCTTTAAAAGTTAATGACTCATATTCGACCAATTTTATACAAATATAGGTCAAATATGGGTTTGTGACCCATATCGCCACCTCTAACTGTTGGTTATGAGTCATTGAATTTGTATTGCACATAAATGAGCCAAAACTGATCAAATAAGTTGATTTGGATAGAACAATTTTGGCTTAACCCAATTTCGATTAATTCATATCGGAATATATTGATAAATGGATCCTCGGGGCTTACGGTATACGCCAATGCGGGCAACTACACCTCTTTAGCAGTTATTGTTAAATTTGAATGTGAAAGAACATATTCGTTCATATAGACGCAAGAGAATAAAAACAACGTCTTCTTCAATTATTGATGGTACGACAGAAACTGACAAAAGAATGAAGAACGTTCTCCCTCGACTGACTGTTGATTGAAGTTCGACAGAGGGACTCCGAGATCGCAAGGGGCACTTAGTTTGTGATGATCAAGGTATGTCCTAGTGATATGCCTTTGTCGATCAGTGAATCTAGTGGTCTATTGGGCATGTTTCCACTTATTAGGTTTTAGTTAGATCGGATTGAGTATCCAACATTGGCATTAGAGCAATGATTTACTAGTTTCTTGATCGGTTTCCTTGTTAATTTTCTAAGTTTTAAAGTGAAAGCCATATTTTGCGTCGCTACTATTCATAATGTTTAAGTTGAGTTTTGTCCATAAAAAATGAGTTTTTAACATGCCATTACGACGATCTCGTCAAGACGATCATTTTGAGTGGTCGCTCGCTACGAGGGGATATCGAAAACTGCCGCACATGCGCCACAACGGGGCGGGGTCCCTTAAGACCGCGACAATTCGTCCCTCTTAAGTCACTTTCTCTTTGTCAAATATTAGGTTTGAATATACCATTGTGTTCGTATTGACGAGACAAGGATTTTGACTGGTGGATGGTCGTCGGAGAAGTCTAGATGGTAGCTTACGCGCCGCCACGTGCCGACGGGGTCGCTGTGGTTGTGATCCACGTGCCACGTGCAGCGTACATGGACGAATCGTCGCCTGCGTAGCAAACATCAACTACGTACGATTTACGTGAGCCGTCGCCCTCTGTAGTGATGTAGGGCTAACATCAGCGGATCAGGTCAGCCCCGACCCTCGACCCGTAGCCCGACCCTTTTATAAAAAATTTAAAAAGGGGTCGGCCCATTTTTATTAAGAATAAATTCTGACCCGGCCCACCATGCGACCCAGACCTGACTCAACCCGATCCTCATCTTGACCCGTTGACTGTTGACCGTTCACCCAGATAGTTGACCGTTGACCTTAAAAAAAGGTTGGTCAACGTAAAAGGCTCGTTTGATATCTTGATTTGTCTATTATTAATTACGATATGTTTGTAATAATTGCATTATTGTTGGATTTTGTTTTGTAATTCATTTTGTTATGCATTCGTTGTAGAAACAAGTCCATAACATCCAAATAGATGGAGGATGTGAAGAAATAAGATACTTCCAAAATTAAGGAATCAAGAACAAAGACTACCCCTTAAAGAAAAGATTGAGAAATTGAATAATTATCGATGGGATAATATATGTCACATTGTAACCCATGTAACAATGGTCAATAATATATCCAAGAGATCATTTGGGATGGACGTGCAGTGACACCAGAAAATGCCTTTAATGCACTTAAAAACTCCACGTTTGAAGAATGGGACAAACAGATCACCCGCGCTTGGGATGATCAATAGTAATAAAAGACGTTCGTGCTACAATTTTTATACGAGATTGTGAGGGTCGAGGCGACGAAGACATCGTAACTTGGGATGAATAGATCATGGCGCAGACAGAATACACCTTGGTGTAATATCAAGGGTCCTCATAAGGTTTTTCCGAAGGTACTAATATGTGCACCTGATTTGGTCAATAATCCACCTCAAGATCTTAAAGATTCTCTGCATTATGGTAGAATAATTACATGGGTCCATCGCGACACAAAAGACGTGGTGATAACGCGAGATTATCTTTAGATTTTTTTTATTCCTACGTGTGTTTAGGAGACTTATATGGACTTGCTGTCGTTGAATTGCTGTTCTTTGAGGATATTGATTTCATTTTATCTCCTGTTGATGCAATTATATATATATATATATATATATATATATATATTTGAGTGAGAGTGTTCATAAGTTTCAGTAATTACGATGAACACATTTTGTATGATTGTATTGATATTGGTTTTAGATTAGAATACCTATATGATAATGATAATGGAGAGCTTAGTGACCTGTTGATTTTAGAATCTTTTCTGAAACTATCTGTCTATATAGTCAAGATACATGAATATGGTGCATTTGTTGCATACAAATAGACTTATAATTAGTTCAAAATGTAAAAATTCTCTCATATTCGTATACTATGGCAACGACTTCAAAGAACATTATTTTTTGGGTAAAAAAAAAGAACATTGTTGTTGAGCTCAACAAGGGTGAGAAATTGAATGGAGAGAATTATGAGATCTGGAGTATGAAAATTTAGTATGTGCTAGAAAGCTAGAGGCACTAGAAACTCTTAATCTGACCATGACCGAACTAGAGGATGGAAATACTGCACAACATAGAATGGATAAGGAAGCCTTCACAGCCTGGAAGAAAAATAACTCAATTGCTCGCATTACGTTATTGAGCAGTATGGACAATGACATCATGTGAGAGCTTAAGCAGCATGGGAATGCTAAAGATATGTAGGACAACATTTAAGGAAGATGTCGAACATGATTAGTGAGTTGAATGATGCAGGTCACACATTATCTGATGAATAGCAAGTGCATGCTGTGATCTACTCATTGCCTTATAATTGGGAGCACATGAAGGTTAACCTGACCCACAATGTGAATGTCAAAACCTTCGAGGATGCTATGTGCCATCTGAAGCTAGAGGAGGACTGCCTTCTAGCAGTTAAGATACAATTTGATGTGTATTTTGTTGGCTCTAACTTGCATAGAACTTCGGGTTCCAAGCGCAAGCGTACTGGCAGGTTCATGAAGAGGACATGTAAATGAGTGGAATCATCTGGTAAGAAATCAAAGTTTGAGAAGCTTGGAAAAAGGAAACGACCCGTGAAGAAAAATATTTCAAGGATGCGATGTTACAATTGTGACAAGAAAGGTCACTTCGCTCGTGACTGTAGCGAGTCGAAGAAGGTAGAAAACCTTAATATACTTAAAAGTGTTAGTTTTATATCAAGTTCTTTATTTTTAACTGAATCCCATCTTTTGTGGACTGTAGATTCAAGGGCCACAGACCATGTAGCCAGAGATAAAAGTACTTTTGTGGAATTTTGACAAATTTCAAATGGAGTGAGATGGATCTATGTAGGAAATAATACCAGAGCGGAAGTTAAAGGAATTGGCACCTGCCAACTAATCATGCATGGTGGACGCACTTTATTTCTGCACGATGTCCTGTATGCTCTAGAGATTCATTGAAATCTTGACTATATGTTGGTGTTAGTCAAGCTTGGTTTTAGTATGAATTTCCATAACGATGGTGTTGATTTGTTATTGGATACAATCTTTTATGGTTCAGGTTATTTTGTGGATGGTTGTATTGTATTGGATATTGAAAACACTAATATGAATGAATATTATTCATTATTTGCATCTTTCAATTCTAGTGAGAATGATGTGAATATTTAGCATGCAAAGCTTGGTCATATTCGCTGTCACGCCCCGTACCTGTCGGGCTCGCGAACATCCCTGCAAGGAACCATGTGACAATCTCTCGCGGTCCCAAGATCTTCTGATAAACTAGGGCGAGAGATATAATGAATGCATCATGCATGTGGAAACGATACTCCTACAAAACCAAGTACAATACGAAAGTTAAGTGGGACCTGGATAGCTTAATAACATTCGTACATCATAGCACACTGTTCATACAGACACTGACTACTACAATCCGATAAACAAAAGGGTGACAGGGTAAGCACACAAAAAGAACTATCTATTAAGCCAGCAGGAACCGGATCAGGTCGTCATTAAAAGATCAGGCCACCAACTCGGGTCTTTTAGGAAGAACTGCTGGAGTCCCCCGTGTCCTCAGTATCCTCTGTCGGCTCGTACACGGAGAAGGTCTCGGACGGAACCTCAATGGAGTCCTCCATGGTTGCCTCCTGTGACGGCTCAGCAAGGTCCCCCTTGGACACCTCCAGGACAATAACCTACTCCTTCTCCGGCTCAGTAAACTCTAGGGTCGTGATCTTCTCTGGCCCATTCCTAGACCCAACCACAGATCCCTCAGGTAGATCCTGCTCTCCCTGGCACCAATCAGGTATAACCCCCCGAGGTACCTTGTGGGGCTTTAGTGGCCCAATCGACTAGTCTCCTACTTTCTTAAACCACACCTCAAATCTATGAAGCTTCCAATCTGGCTTACCCTCATCCACCCATACAATAGTGCACTTCCTCACATACGTGTTCCCTTGCCTATTTGGGAACTCGTCAAAATATGCCGTCATCTTCTTAGGGCCCCCAAAACGTATAGGCCACATATCTAATGCCTAGGATCTGTAAAAAGAAGGGTTCCCCAATAGGGGTGAGATACTCATCTCAGTAAAAGAATCCTAACCCTAGGTCAGGTTGATAGTCTACTCAAGTAGTCGCACACCTCAACGATATCATTCACAAGCATATAAAGCACAATTCCATAAACAACAATATATAGAAGACAGACATGCGAATATGAAGACACATCACACTCAGATGATAATGCATAAATCATCCTGCCATTTCACCACACTACTTCTTCCTGCCTGCCTCAATCTCAGCTCGCGATTAAATCACCTCAGGCTCGATCCGCGTAAACGCATCAGACCGTCGTCGGTAACCCGCGTAAACGCATCAGGTTCCGACGAATTTCCAAGCCAATATCAATATATCATACTCCGTCTCGCGAATAATTCGCATCAGGACCGTGGCTATCTCAACCCCGCGACTTCGTCGCATTAGGGTGCCACTCGACATCTACTCCACCCCGCGATCTCGTCGTATCAGGGTATCCACTTCCCCCGCCCCGCGTCTTATACGCCTCAAGGCCTCGCCATGTCATGCTTATGCCATGATATCTCAATTCAATTTACATACAAGCAACGGTGCAACTCATGCACGATTTGAACACTCATGGCATGCAAGCAAGTCAATTGATACTCAGACATGGCAGACAACTCAGGCATAGACAATGTCACACATAATCATCTATAACGTCTTAGGACATATCAAAGGCTATCCCTTTTGACAATTTCTCACAAATCAATCCAATCAATCCTCGACTCACCCAATTGAGTCCAATCTCCCTATCCTAAGCTTAGGAATCTCTTACCTTGGGTTTAATTGCACCAATTACTTCCTCTTGAGCCCCCAAAGTTTCGGTCAACCAATGTCCACTACCGGGCTTGTCGCGCAACCTAAAATTTCAACCAATTTCATCAATTCTCTTGTCCAAATTCTCAATCCATCAACCCCAATCACCCATAACTTAACCCTCATCATCTCATCACATCTTAAACATCAATTTTCAGCTCAAAATCGCCACTTTCAACCCTAAACAGAATCGATTTGGCCCGGTACAGAACCGGTCCTACTCGGTTCTGTGCAAGCCGGGGCCAACCAGTCCTAAATCTACTCAAAATCCAACATTTAAATACTATCCTACCTCTTAATATGTCTACCTAAGGGTTTGGGAGGCTCGCTGTGAGTTTCGAGTCGGTTGGTCGCCGGAAACTCGCCTAAAGTCGCCGAATCGCCCAAGTCAGCTTTCTAGGCAGATTCTATCCAATATTTGCAAGAGTGGCTCATGGTAAAAAATTTATCAAATTGAGCCTCAATTTTTACCACAAATTCCTACACGTCTCTACTAGATCTCCACAAAATTTGGTTCCAAAATTCCAAGATATCAACCATCAAAGGGACTAGGAATCGGACCTACCTCAGTTTGAGTTCTATTATGTTGGCTCTCGGGAAAATGCTTGCTCGGGACTCCTCGGTGCTCTAAATACCGTGATTCTTCTTCGAGGAGGTCGGTAAGACGAAATCTACGCTGGTGTGTCGGACGGTGGTCGAATGGTGGCTGGAGGGTGGCGTCCTGGCCAGCGAACAGAAGGTCCAACAGCGGTCGGGCGGCGCGCATAAGAAGAAGAAGGAAGAAGATGGTTTCGGTGGTTGAGGGGGGAAAAGCTTGGCCGAATGAGGGGTGAGGAGAGAGAGAGGATGGAGAGTTGTGCTATATCCCAAGGCTTGGTCAATGGTTTGAAAGTTAGGTGAGCAAAATGGTTAACATGACCATACTTCTTAATCTTGTGACACGTGGCCATTGTCTTTTCCAAGGTGATCCAATGGCCATTGTTTCTCATTGTGTTCGGCCTCCATGGGGGGTGTATGGACCAATTTTTCCTTCTTTTCTTTGCATGGATAAGGTTCTAAGCTTGAGAGGCAAAACGGTCATTTTATCCCCGACGTTCAGAACATTGTTTTTCTCATTTCAGAATTCTTCAGTAGGGCGACGACCAATCCGAATAACGTTGAAATTTTTGATTTTTCATTTCAAATCTTTCGAGACTCATTTTTTATGATTTTCTCTATCAGACGTGGTTCCAACCTATCCCGAACCGACGGACGACTTTTGCAGACATTACGCGTATCGACCCCATGATTCATATCATGTTTAGGGCTCGTTAATTCATGGCGACTTTGGTTGTCATGTAATTGTGAGGATTTATTGCTAGTCCCTATGGTCTCGATCTTCACGATCCGATTAAGGAAAAATTTGCAAATCATACGTTGGTTAAGCGGCATCACCCGCGCTCCAATCGTGTGACACTTGCAAAGAAATCCTTAATCGTTTTTAGATCGGCCTCTTAGTGGTTCTAAATATCCCCTCGACAATCTTTATGGTTAAAGCGTCATTTCCTATCCGAGTCGCCTAGGTCCACGTACCTCGTCTCGCGTTAGCCTTTCCCTTTTGGTCAGTCTACTCAAATTGATCAGATTTGAGCGAAATATGACTGAAACACATCGTTTGATATATATGAACTTCTCATTATTGATTCTGAAATTGACTGGAAATCAGAATGTCACATTCGCCAACAGAAAATGAATAGATTAGCCAAAGATGGCTTATTATGCAATATTGAAAAAGTCAAACTGCCTGTTTGTGAATACTGCCTAGTTGGGAAAACTACACGAAAGCTATTTGGAAAAGGAACCAAGACCTGAATTTCCATTACAATTAATTTATACTGACATATGTGGCTCAATGAATGTAAGAGCGAGGCATGTGTTGTATACTTCATCACATTTATTAATGATTACACTCGATATGGATATGTCTATCTGATTTCTCATAAATCGGAAGCATTGAGTTGCTTTAAGGAGTTTATGACCTTAGCGGAAAATCAATTAGATAAGAAAATAAAAGCTTTGAGATCTTATCAAGGTCGAGTATCTATCTGATTAGTTTAGAGAATTATGTGATGAAAAAGGAATAAATAGACAGCTATCCATTTCATATATTCCTCAACAAAATGGAGTAGCTGAAAGAAGAAACAAAACCTTACTTGAAATGATTAGGTCTATGATGGAGCAACCTAATTTACCAATCGCTTTTTGGGATAATTCTTTATTGATTGTTGCCTATGTGCTTAACCGAGTGCCTTCAAAATTAGTCTCTTCCACCCCATATAAATTTTGGACATGTTGAAAATTTGATTTGAGCTTTCTTAAACCTTGGGGTTGTGTTGCCTATACTCATGAGTCTACTCACAAATATGAAAAATTGAGACAAAAAGGCAAAAAGAGCATCTTTATAAGATACTCAGAACACTGAAAATGCTATGTGTTTATAGGTGAGTAAGAAAGCGGAAGCGTGATTGAATTTGAATCTCGAGATGTCACATACTTAGAAAATGAATTTTCGAGAAAGGGCGAAATACGTGAAGATTATTCCTTATTTAAGACCTTAGATCAGGATAATGAGATTGTTGGATATAATAATCCAAGTGGGAGCAATGTGAGAAGTGGGGAGTTGCGTATGAATCAGTCTCATTGCAATCACTTAATGACGATACCATTATTTGGTCCGAGTGGGAGTGCAATGAGGAATAAGTACCTTTAGTACAATCTTCTCCATAGAGAACAAATCGCAAAAGCATTCTCCGTCGTCGCTTTGAGATTGAAGGGGAAACTTTCATGATCGCTTCACTAGTAGAGGATAAGCTAAGGAATGTAAATGAGACTCTATCTTGCCATGATAAGGAAAAATGGATGAAAGCAATGGAAGTAGAGATGGAGTCAATGAGATCAAACCACGCTTGAGAACTGGTTGATCTTTCGAAAGAACGCAGAGCCATCGGAAACAAATGGATTCTTAAAATAAAGTATAAGGCTGATGGCTCAATTGAGAGATATAAGACTTACCTTGTTGCGAAAGAGTATAATCAAAAGGAAGGAATTGACTATGAAGATACTTTTTCTCATGTGGTAAGATTCACCTCAATTCACCTTATTCTAGCAATAGTGGCTAGTTTGGATCTTGAATTATATCAGATGGATGTAAAGACTACTTTGTTCAATGGAGAATCATATGAAAAGATCTACATGAAACAATCTATTGGGTTTGTCAAAGAAGACCAAGAACAAAAGGTACGTTGACTTCTGAGATCAATATATGGCTTTAAGCAGTTTTCAAGACAATGATATATACGTTTTCATAATGCCATAGTGGCATATGATTTTGATATGGTTAATGAAGATAATTGCATATATATCAACAGGTTCGAAGGTCATTTTATAATTTTTTCATTGTATGTTGATGAT
The DNA here is from genome assembly GCA_028455895.1 of Rhodomyrtus tomentosa. Classification (NCBI taxonomy): domain Eukaryota; kingdom Viridiplantae; phylum Streptophyta; class Magnoliopsida; order Myrtales; family Myrtaceae; genus Rhodomyrtus; species Rhodomyrtus tomentosa. The sequence continues at coordinate 35,098,701 of JAPCWY010000003.1, read as the reverse complement.
ACATTAATTGTTGGAAGCAGTATGGAGTTTGTCAAGACAATCAAGAGTTGGCTATCTTCTAATTCTAAAATGAAATATATGGGTGAAGCTACGTACATTCTCGGATTTAAGATTTCGAGAGATCGATCAAAAAAGTTGTTGTCTCTTTCGCAAGAGACTTATATTAACAAAGTCCTTGAACGATTTCGTATGCAAGATTACAAACCCATTGACATTCTTATTGTAAAAGGTGAAGATTTGAGCTGAAAAATGTGTTCTAAGACTCCCCAAGATAAAGATAGAATGGAAAACATTCCTTATGCAAGTGTCGTTGGAAGCTTAATGTACGCTATGATGTGCACAAGATTTGATAATTGTTATGCAGTTGCATAGGTGAGTAGATACCAATCCAATTCAGTTCAAGCACATTGGACTGCCGTTAAAAGAATTCTTAGGTATCTGAAAGCAACTGCTGATTACTCGCTGACATATCAAGGAAGTGATCTGCACCTTGAGGGTTACATTGATGTTGACTGGGAAAGAGATTTGGATGAGAGGAAATCCACTTATGAAAATATATTCTTATTGAATAATTGCGCAATATCGTGGACAGCAAGAAACAATAGTGTGTAGCTTTGTCCACCATGGAAGCTGAGTACATAGCATTATCAACAGCTGCACATGAAGGTGTTTGGCTTAGAAGAATTATGGATCATTTAAGTGTTACTAGAGATGCTGCAACCTTGTAACGGATTATTGTGATAGTCAGGCAGCAATAGCTTACACAAAGGATCCTAAGTTTCACAACAAGATCAAACACATAGACATCAAGTATAACTATGTCGAGGACATGGTAGCACGAAAAAAATTGAACCTGCATACATATATATATATATATATATATATATATATCTACGCATAGAACAATAGCAAATCCCATGATAAAGCCGATCCCTAGAGATGTTTTCTTTGGTCATGTAAAGACTCTAGGAATGCGTAGAGATTGATATATTGAATATTTGTATTTTCTTTGAACATTCACTGTTGATGATATTGTTTATCAATATGAAATCTACAAATCTATTTGATATTTATGAATGTTTGGTCGTTATATTGAGAAGATATGTCGGATAGATGAGAGATTAGCTCACTCACACGGGTAATCGCATTTATTTATTGTGTCATGAATAAATATGAGATAATTTTAAGCTTATTATCTAGGTGATGATTAAGAGCTCAAGCTTAAAATATCTAAGCCGCCTTAATAGAATATTAAGATGAGGACTTAAATTTATAATGTCCGAAAGTGAACGAAAATGAAATAACCCATATATTTCACTTTACCTGTTTTTATTGCCAGATGAAAGTTCTGATGGAAACTCTTGGCTGGAGTTATTACGTGAATTCGAGTTAGAAACCGAGTGTCTAAATGATCATATGTATAGTATTGAGACAGAAATACATACACTCCATGGGAAAGGAGAAACTACCGTAATATATATTTCATATTACATATTCGTAGTCGAACAATGAGAGTAGGCATCAACTTTATTTTCTAAGCCGTATGAGGCTCTTGAGGACAAGAATTCCTCATTTTTTAATACCTTCACGACTCTTCATTAGTCTCGAGAATTTTTTTTTTTGTTTGTTATCTTAGAGTGTTGCCTATGTTCATGAAATTGATTCAATTTAAAAGGACATTTCTCGATAAGCGAGCTGAATTGAGATTGAGAGGTCTAATTGAGGAGGAAGATTGATTTAGAGTTTTAAGTCGCATTATGGATTATATTCATAGATTGGTCAGTTATGATTATTCAGTGTGATTATAACTGTGAATATAATGTATCTAACATTAAATGAGATCCAGAGAAAGATTTATATATGACTGATCGATCTAGGGTACAACATACTAAAATCTATCTTTCATTATTTTCATTTTTTGAGCGGTTATGTACTCACAACAGATATATGATAACGAGCTCTTAATGTATGCTGGTCGCACGGGTTATTTGCCAATATGAACTTTGCGAAGATATTAAGAGTTATGTTTGGCCCTTTGTGGGCAAGTGAGAGTTTCTTTGCCCTACGTGGATGAGTGAGAGAAATTAGAATATATTGATAAGTGGGTCCACAGACTTACGGTATGAGCACATGCGGGCAGCCACACCCCCCTTTAGTAATTATCTGTTAAATTTGAACGTGAAAGGACATGTTCGTTCTTATAGACATAAAAGAATAAAAAACATCGTCTTCTCTATTATTGATAGTACGATAGAAACTGACAAAAGAACGAAGAACGCTCTTCCTCGACTGATTGTTGATTGACGTTCGACAGAGGAACTTCGAGATCGCAAAGAGCACTTAGTCTGAGATAATCAAGGTATACGTCCTAGTGATATGCCTTTGTCGATCAATGAATCTAGTGATCTATTGGGCATGTTTCCGCTTATTAGGTTTTAGTTAGATCGGATTGAGTACCCAACAATTCATTTGATGCCCAAGAAAGCATACAATTTTCCTTGCATTTCCACAAACAATAAAAGTTGAATTTTCGATCATCTTTATCATCATGAATTTGCTGCTCTTCGTGTACACTATCCTATTTCATTGACGATAATTCTCCTTTTGGCTTCTTGGTGGCTTGACCACATTGTGTCTAGCCATTATTAACAACAAAGATGAGAAACTTGAAAATTTGGGTTCCGTCGTAGGACGGGATTCTCAAGTGTTCGTATGCTTTGTGTCTTTTGAGATATGATTTTGAAAACGGATATTATGGAGGAGAAGGGAAGAACGGGATTCCCAAGTGTTCGTATGCTTTGTGTCTTTTGAAATTTGATTTTGAGGACGATATGGAGGAGAAGAGAAGGTGACCGGTTCGAATACGCGAGAAAGAATGGTCATATGCACAACGTGGTCCAGTGCTTACCATTTATCCATATCTTGAGTGGCTATTTCGTTTAGGTATTTGGACAAGATTGGAAGGAAAAGAGAATATAATTTTCGAGTCTAAGAGTTGTTGAATTAAGTTTTCTAACCCTATTTTGGATGACCAATAGCAAATGAGACCCACCCATGAGTGGCTCAGTTAAATAGGACGTATTGATTTCAGGTTTGATTCCCAGATGAACACCTGTGATTTAAGGGGGGAGCCGTGATTGTGGATTGCTGTGCTAATCTCTCCCGAAGAATAGTTGAGGTGCGTGCAAGCTGGTCCGGACACCTTGGTTATAAAAAAAATAATAATAATAGCAAATGAGGTTTTCAGCATAAGAGATATTGTCAAGGCATTTAGATTCAAATATAAAGATTTTATTATGAAAAAAACGAATTCCCACGATGTTAAACCAGGTTACGCACACGGAAAAAGGGAGATTGTGCATGGATAGAATAAGTTGCAGCCCTCATCCTGTGGCAAGGACGGAAGATAAGAAGTTAGCAAGGATAGTCGTATTGCTCAAACGGTTGGATTGATACAAATGGAAAAGAGGCTACTCCAACATGATACATTTACATCCCCGCCTCTCTTTACATCTCATGATTTACGATCCGATCTAATGGCGAAGAACAGTGAGAAGCCTCCACAAGAAAAGCGTGTAAATTCCCAGACTACCCCTACAGAAGAAAAGGAAAAGAACAAAACCTTAAACCCATGGCTCATCTAAAACCTTATAATTTACTTTAAGAATGAATATCTGCGCCTTGAGATCAAAACAAAATTGAGAAACAAAAATCGTAGAATTGCCAAATCTTGTAAATAGCCACTTTCCAAGAAAACTGCCTATCAGTTTAGTTCATCCAGAGTTTTTTGCTATCCTTAATCATTCTCTTCCTAGTATAGGTGGCCACACTTTGTAAGTCACTCCTCACACAAACTCCTCACTCAAGCTAGAATGATATCAAAGGTGTCAAAAAATTACCCCGGTCCTCCTGAAGTCTGATTCCATAGGATTACACAGAAAGAACCAAAAAATAATCAGACAAAACAGAACGATTGGATAAATCGTAAATGCACGGAAAAGATGCATAAATGCTTCTCATTAGATCAATGTTTGGCAATGTGATGCCTCTGAGACATATGGTCCCCACTCTCCGGGCGGTTATGACAAAACGACCTAGCACTGTATAGATCTCATGACCTGTAGAACCTCAGCTTCGATCTTTCTGTTGGTGCTCATCAAAGTTGAGGAACTTGGCGTAGCGGTCAGCCTTCTTTCCTGTCTGGTGGTCGTAGTACTCTACAACCGCAGCACCCGCCAAAGCAGCAAGCGTGAGTGCCTGAGCATGCAGTCTGCATGTTCGAGATTAATCAGTACTCATGACATCTTGTAGTCCTCCTCACTAGACAACAAAATGAAACACAAGTAGATAAATTCAAACTATAAAGGAAAATTCAGAACGGGTTAATTATCAGTTTATTTTCTGTCTTTGGACAAGGGGTTGGTTAACATTTCTCACAAAGAGTAAACAACTCATCACCTCTTCGTCCATATTTGATGCAAAGTTGCACAATAACAAAGACATTTCTACTATAATTACTGCACTGCCAGTTTTATGGAAAGGCCATCTTATGAAGTGGTTTTTATTTAAAAGTTGATCGCCTCCCGTGTCATAATGAGATTAATTTTTTTTTTTGCAATTTGAGCCCTTTTAATGCCCCCTACTCATCCATGTCATCCTTCCTATACTGAGAAGGAATCGCCTCCCCTACTCATCCATGTCAGTTACCACATTGATACACCTTGAGAAGTTGGCTCATCGAATTGAGATAAACTATGTTCTGTGGCTAGAATAAGATCAAACAAAGATGGATGACCAAATTCAAAACATCAGGTACTAGCTAGTTGTTTGTGTACTCCATGAGAAAGGCCAAGCCTGCAAAACCTTTCAATAAAGGAAACTCCGGAGGATGAATAGATATGCTTCATTTTAATTTCAATGCAAAAGCTAAGGTATTGCCACGACCCATGGTGTTATAGGTGGTGGCATTGTAGTGAATGCCAGTAAGAAGAGAATTCATATCAATTGGCTAATATCCATTATGCAATCGCCACGTGAGGCCATGTCAGGCCATACTGAATTCACAAGCACCTCTTTGTTTCCATGGTGATCCAACTACGAACTAACCAAACAAACTCTCTTCCCTCCTCCTCCTCCTCTTTCCCTCTACTGATTTCTCCTTCAGCTTCTCATCCAATCTCTCTGATTCTCTCATCTCCTCCATCTCTCTCTCTCTCTCTCCTGTAATTCTTTGATTACCACATTTTGTCATTGATGGGTCATGACATAAAGTTACAAGCCAACAATTCAGCACGATGTTATTGTGATTGTCTTTGCCTGTAAATGTTACATTTTCGTTACAAGTGAAGATTAAGGGGGGGCAAAACAGGTTTCAGGTCAAGAGTTAAGGGGTATCATTCCAACAAAAATAAACATATCTTCTTTCATGAATAATTGAAGAAATCTAATTAGAAACTGAATTCCGATATCCAGATGGTTGTAAGGTTGATAATGTATATCAATGAATTACATCTGGAGGAAACAATCACAAAAAATTCCCGAAATCAGAAATTGAAGAACACGATGCGATACCTTGAGGATCTTACATACAAATCAACGAACCCAGCATACGTCCTAATGCAATCTAACTAACTCTCTCTCTTCTTCACAAAGGGAAGAATAAAGATTTGACTCGAAATTTGACACTCACTGTGCACTTCCACTCATTCTCTGTAAGATCATAAAGCAAATCCTAGAAATGAGATCACCAACTAACGGAAGAAAAAGGGAAGATAAATTTAGAGCAAATCGCACACAAGTAGAGGTTATAAATCATTCCAGGCACATCGTGATGCTTCCGCAACATACCATAAGATTGGTAATCAAAGCCAACAACCCCAAAAGAAGCCGTACACACATGAAGAGTAAGCTTAGAGAGGACTCTCAAACGGGTGAATGGGCCACGATCGGAGTCAGATTAACTTCAGCACATTTGAAAGTCAGCAACACAAACCACTTTTCTCCCCTATTTCGACAGCTACGTATTCCATTCTTGCAAAAGTGAAAATAGTATTCCCTCAATCCCTACCGAGATTCTGACTCTGTGAACAAAATTTTCCATCAACAGTAAACAAAGGGACGAAATTTTCCAATCAGAGGTGCGCAATTAATCAGTAAGAAGCCAAATTACAGGGAAAATGGATTCTAAAATCCATATTCCGACTGAGAAGTTGTCAAAATATAGGGAAAGCGCACAAAAACCAGTACCTGGCGTGAATGATCTTGACGCTGGTCTTCATGTTGGGCTGCGACCAATTGTAGGCGATCGAACCCGCGATTCCACTCAGCCATAGGCAACCTTCGAAACCCCCAAGAATTCATTAAAAAAAAAAAGAGAGCGAAACGAATCCGGCAATAGCACAAGAAACGGCTCCAGATTCGACGAGAGGAAACGAAAGCAAGAACGAAGGAACCGGAGAATTACCGACAGCGCGGAGCTTGTGCTCGACGATCCATTCCCTCAGGGAGTCCCAAGTACCATTGGCCTCCGCCATTGTTGCGTCTTGGGTTGTTCGCTCGCTCGCTCTCGCCGTGTCGATGAGTGCTGTGTCGAGAGATCGAGAGAGAGAGAGAGAGAGGAGCTTCGAGTTCGTACCGCGGCCACGACACTTACGTCCCGCGACAGCTCCAATTGGGGGGTTGGTGGGCGGGCGCCGGTCAAGCGCGAATTTGACCGACACGGGCTGCACGTCAAAACGGGCTTTTCCGGGCCGAGGAATGAACCGGCCCAATAAATTGATTACATTTGATATGAATAGAAAAGACTACAGCGAGCCCATTTATAAACTTTATTACATGCCAATATAAGGTCATGACATAAAGATAATATCAAATATAATCAATCAAGCATGTACAATTATACGTAATTTTGAAAGATGCGAAGAATAAATTAAATATCTTAATATGGCTAACATTCCCCTCAAATGCAAGGTGAGTTGAATCAACTTGAGTTTGAAAAATAATTCGAACAGCGTGCAAAAAAAATCTTCCATCGCCGCGAAATCAGATAGTGAAAATGATCGAAATCGGCATTGAATAACGTCGGGCATGATGGATCCAAGCTACTGTTGACTGTGATATTTCAATAAAGATTGTCTGACGGCGGCAAATCTAGTGATAGCTACGACTTCTCTCGACAGGACACTAGGTACGTCTAGAACCAGAGGAAAAACAGCAAGCCACCTTCTGCTGGCTTGTGAATCAGTAGCGGAACGACGCGACCTGTATGGCTGGCTGGCATTGCAGCATCAAACTGCCTCTACAGCTGGCTTGGAAAATAGTTATTGAGACGTGGCTTGTGCGGCTGGCATCCAAAGAAGAGCCACCTCCATGAAAAAAAGCTCGAAAGTCAAAATGTGGCCAACGTCGTAACGCGACCGCCGTGGCGCTTATCAGACATGATAACTTAACCCTCTATGGCTCATAGCTTCTGTTCTTCCTGGGAACTCGCCGTTTGTTGTCTAGCAGCTTTCTTCTCCAAGGGAGACCCAAAAGAAAAGTCGTCACCACCTCTCTGTCTAAGTTTAGAGTTGGTCACGACCCTGTTCTACGGAAACATCAGAGTGAATGGAGTCAATATTCATCAGAAGCAAGTCAGCAGCTGCTTTTCCTCTCTGCTCATCGGATTTTCCTTTCAAATCCCTTTACGTCATCTGTTAATCAAGACCAAAAGGGACAATGTGCACTGCGTTAGGACTTAGGAGGAGCTCCTGGAACCGATTTTTCTTCCACAACAGAGTCAGCTTGTTTCTCATAGAATAACATCGAAGAAGGGCTTCGAGTCGAGACTTCGGCTTTTAGCTATTGCCCAAATCAATCCCCATTCTCGCCAGCACTTTGGGCTTCGTTGAAGGCAGATCTCTTCACAATATATAGCATAGTGACCAATTATTCTGAAGCAAATGACAAATGGGGGCACACTCAGTACTTAAAATCCACCTTCAACACTTCTCCTTCTATGCTTCGTCAGGGTAACCTGCTTTAAGAAGTCCCAAAAGATCCGAATTATCCTGGCCTTGCCATGTTTGTTTGAAGACAGAGTTCCTTATTCAGTTTTCACATTAGAATTTCTCCTGCTTTGGTGGCTGCTCTTTGTACCGCTTCATTAGAAATCCATTCGAACAGAAGTCCACGTATTAGCATTCTCTGATTTTGTCCGTAGAAACACACCATCCATCACTGCAAGGTCGACCCAGTATTTCGGCACAGCAGTGCCACACCGTCAAGCTCGGATTAATCATCTGCCGTTCCGAGAAACGACCAATGCAAGGCAGAAGGCCATGTTGCAGAGGGAGGACGAAGGAGATAAAAGATTGGCCAGGATTTGTAGAGGAGGCGATGAGGAAGGAAACGATGGATTGCATAATTCAAATCATGATCAACATCCTTCTCCTTGTATCCTCTTAACCGGTTTCACTAATTCCACACGCACCATGTTACCTTGATTCACAATATGAGTAAGTCATACATTTCATTTCTTTCAAAACATTATCTCCTCAGTTTATTCAAAAATGAACAACATAACCATTTTTTTGGCATCATAGAGTATGACATCATCACAATGGATTTCTATTGAAGTTACAGAAAACTACTAATGGCAATCTATCTATGCGATATGTTTTTTCCTCCATTTGACTTTGTACACTTCACTTTTTACACCACGAAGAGAATTCGTAGCGCCAATTATCATTTACTGTAGTTGCTCTTGACCCTCTGCTGGGCACTACACCAGAAAAGGACATGCCGGCCAAATTGCAGCAGCAATCACAGAGGTATCCATCCCTGTTCATGTGTCATCGCATCAGTTGACGTACTGTACGATGAACTAGAATGTTTGACTCAGCTTATAGCCATGAAGACGAATTCATGAAGAAGAATTCACTTTACACTGACCTTAATAAGCCCTGCCTCCGTACCGCAAATGACAACGTCATTCACAGTCAAAAGGCTCGATATCTTCCCTCCAGCTGAAATCCTCCCCACTTTCTGCGCTGTCCCTCTCAGCCATATCTGTTTTCATTAGTTTACATAATCAGACAATCTTATTAATGAAGCAGAGAGCTGAGACTTTGCGACGACACATTCATTCGTACCAGTCTCATAGTTCGATTAGAGAATGTAATTGTGATGTGCTTAATTTAATTATGAGATATATGCAACTTGCTAGATAGTGCTCGTGGTAATTGGTTATTCTTGGATGAATGTGTACTGTTTTTTTTTTTTTTGGGTAAGTATATGAATGTGCATTGTTTTTTTTGGTAAGGCAAAAATAATTTTTGGTAAGGTGTGAATGTGTATTGTTTGTTTCTCTTTTTCACTAGAAATGGAGGAAGATTGGATCAACCTGGAGGGCACTGGTTGATGAGCTGCAATTAAGGTATACGAAGTCTTCAACCACTCCCATGGTGAGCACGTTTGCTCCTCTCTTCACTGCTATTCTCATCTCGGCTTCACAGTTTCTTCTCCATTCCTGGCATGTTTTCGTCTATTCATTCTAAGCTTTTTCGAGCAAAAACACGTGAATTGCACTCACTTCCTCACCTTAATGTTCGACCCGTGGACAACCGCACTTGCAGTGTACATCCAGTCCTTGTAGCTGACAATGGAATTTATGGGCCGCTTTTGCATAATCCAGCTCTTTGACGGCGCTTTGATCTCTCGTTCTCGGTAGTTCGCTAGTATTATTTCCTGACAGTACCACATGGATGATATCAATTACAGCAGTTTTATCACTAGGAGTTGTTTCGAATTTATATCCAGATCCAGGGAAACTGACCTGTATGCTCGAGTCCTTGCACCCGGCATATATCTTCCCCTGAATTACACATATGGACTTCACATTTTTACTCTTGCAAATTTCTTTGACTGTTCTTGATGCATCAATAACCTGGAAAATGACTTCTCACAGTAAATACACTCATCCCGAAAGCAGCAAATTCTTCAATGTTATCCTTTCGCTAAATGGCTTCTGTTTGTGAATATATGGCGACAGATTGGATGGTACCTTGATCCCATGGCCCGGTATGATTGCGAAAATCACATCTCCAAGTGTCTCCATTCTCCGAATGGGATCCTTCAAGGATATCACTTCCGAGCATTCCAGTTTCCTTTGGACCAGTTTCCAGACCTGCAAACATAATATAGGTTTTGAGTGACCGAAACCAACCTAAATCTAAGGTTGGTATTCAATTGAGAAGATTCATCGCCTTATACCTTGATCGTCTTGTCAGCAGATCCACTCAAAAGGCTTTCCCCTTGCTCGAGGAGCGAAAAACAGGTCACTTCCTTCTTGTGCTGCCTCTTGTCCGACACGAGCGTCGCGGATTGCCCCTTGATTTCCCACATCTGTTGTATGCAATGACCTACCTTAATTAGTTTCTCATCACTGAAATGATGAATTCGACTTAAATCTCGAGGACCTTGATTCATGAATTCCCATGCTTCCTTAATTGATGGCATGGGTGTCAAATCCAACTTTTGGACAATTTCTAACATGTTTGCAAAGGACTGACACTGCTGCACTGTGTTTCAAGCACAAAAAGATAACCTTTATTGACCCGTCTGAATGTCCGCTGCAGAGAAGTCCCTTGTAGTAAATAAGAGCATTTACCGCTCCACAATTCCTATGGCCAGCCTCGAGAATCTGTGTGTGGACACAGGATATGCGCTGCTTTCATAGGCGTAACGGCTATTTTAGAGAGCCAAGTAGCTGCAATGTATTCAAATTGTTTTGGAGTATGATACGATAAGCAACTAACCGATTTGTTCGGTAGATAGAAATCGGCTACTCTATGCAGCTCCTCTGCCATCCAAGTGATGTTTGAAAAGCGCCTCAGCGACTCTCGCACCCCTTCAGAGAAATGAATGAGCTTCTGCATTCCTGCATGATGAAGTTCATTTAAGTCAAATATCATGTCTCATACAAGCTCGGCAAGTGTTTTCCATGCCTTAGGGGATAAAGAGTTCGAGGACTACAATCAGAATTATGATAACATATCGATTGGTTGAATCATATCAGAGAGATTATAAACCTCATTGCAAGGTTTCTTATTACCTTTACCAGAGGCATAGTTGTATATGGAAAAGCAAGCTAGAAGCCTCTCTTCAAGGTCCACCCCAGGATGCAGGAATTGCTCTAGCCCACTCAGCAAGATCTCGCAAGCGGAGTATCTTTGAGTATGCGCGCCCTTGGCGATTTCGCACCCGAGCCACGTGATCGCGGTGAGAGAGTCTCGAGATACCCTCTTTGTCTTGCTCCTCAAGCCTGTTACAAGAGCTCGGAAGACAGGATTCCCGATCTTGATTATGTTTCTCGCAATTTTGCCACACCACGAGTCACTTTCTGAATCCTGCATTGCGATAGTTAGAATGAAAATACAATATAGCTACTGAATCACTCGTAAATGAAAGAATGTTGAGAAGATTTTACTATGCTGTACCAGCAGGCATTGATCTTCCCAATCATAGTCCTTGATCAAATTTCGGTGGTGCACAGAGGCCAACCCGACCTTTCTTACCAACCAAGCCACTGTGTATGGTTCCCCAGTCCAAGAATAAGTTCCTCCGAGGTTCGCCAGGATGAATGCCGATAGTTGTTGCATCTTAAGGTCTTCTTTGGGTGTCAATGACTCAAGGAGGACCTTCATGGCCTCTTCCACGAATATGCTACTGCCAGATTGGTTCTCCTGCACAAGTTCATCACACAAAACAAAAGCTTCTTTAGAGAACCAGTGCCCAGATATTTATGTTAGCTGCACAATTTCTCAAGAATCGATAATTATCTTTGATCAATTATCCAAAGGAAGGAAATTTTTGGCTGATGTAGTTCCTAGAGACATGGTATGCAGATTTATCTATTTCAAGATCGAAACTCACCAATGTGTCCAATTGAAGCAACAAATTCGCAGCAAAGTGCTGATGATGAGACTCCAAGTTTTGGACACAGAGCATCAGCATATTCATGATGTCGGCGCCTCCTTCATTCCTTATTCGTTGCAGTAGACTGTTAGCCGCTGACCTGCCAGAAGGAAGAATGTGATTATGGAACTTTCTGATACATTTGGGTGCATTTTTTTCTTTTTGTGGTACTTGACCGGTTTGATCCCTAGTGCGGTTTCCAAAACACTCTGGATAGCAAGAGGTTTCATCATTTAATGTGTTTTTTCACTGGAAATTGACCTGAAATTTTCTATTATTGAGACTGCAGTTAATGCAGTTTTCTTTGTTTAGTACAATCAGTATGTCGCGGTCATACCTTGGCATGCAAAGGATTTCATGGAAGAATTCCAGCGCGATGAACTTGGCACGCCTCTTGTTGTTCTGAAGAAGGCGAATAAATGGAGAAATAGGTGTAGATTGGGAGACATAGACTCTGCATTGCCCATCGAACTGCATGCACTTTACAATGATTCTGGCCAGAGAGATGGATTCTTCAGCACCCGAGTCTCTCGCTACATCTAGTAGCCCATGAAGGACTTTGGGAGAGTTGAGGGCTGCAAGATGGGCACTGTTGGTGGCATTGTCAAATGCGGTGACCAACATTTCAATGATCATAAGCGATGCCATCGGAGGCGTCAACAAGATAGATGTCCGCTTGAGCTTATAACTGCTCCAAGTGCATAAAATCTCCACAAGATTAGGAAGCAATTCCAGAGTCTTGATTTCTATAGGAGAAGGATTGATCAGATAAATCAAAATTGCCGCCTCGTGCACATTTCTCTTCAGAGCACTTGCCAAGTCGCGTAATTGAAGACCCTTCTTTCTTATGTCGTGTAAAACTGACTTGTTCGTTAAAGCAATAGTGGTCAAAATAGAAACTGACATCTGAATCACCCTCTCCTCTTTGGAAGTCGAGATAGCTTGTAGCAGCTGATCCAGAAGCACATCCTTCAGCGCTGTGTGCTTAACTCCGTTATTATCATTCAGAGTCTCGTATATCGCCGTGATCTCGACGATGCTTTCTTCATTTAGTTTCCTCATTCCTTCCGAGAAACATAGTTGTGAGACTGCCTTCTCGAATATCCCCATCAGGTCATGATGGGAAGGTTTCTCTGAATAAGAACCTTCTTTTGTCAATTTATTCCGCACACAGAATTTGTTTCCTTTCCGAGCAAGAGACTTTCGGGGACTTCTGCCTGCGAACCTATGATTCCTCTGCGATGCAGCGGCTATTTGATTGAAGAGCTGGCGATCATGTTGCTCGGATGTCTTCAACTCATCCATATGAAGATTCCAATAGGCATTATTGTTCTGCTTTCCGTCCCTGAGCTCCAAGAGCGATTCATTAAAGGAATCGGGTAATGTTTCAGCAAAGATCCGAGCGATGTTGACTTCTGCAGGCCCCCTGCATCTTCGATGTCGAGGAGAACGAGGAAGACCTGCCGTGCATATTGCTTTGCACTCCGGCTCTGAAGTAGAGCATGGACCTTGCCGCTTCCTGTACAACATACATGCCATTTATATTTCTTGAAAAAAGTTCCAACTTGTGTGACCAACACTGAAAATTTAGGTTAAAAGTGAGAAACTGACCTAGAGTAAGTGTCTTTTTCTTGGAGTTCCACATCAACTCTCAGCCTTCTAATCGAGTTCTCGGTATCCTCCTTAGCTTCCTGATCAAGGATGATGGTTTCGCTGTGAGTTCCTCTCATTTTCAGAATAAAATCATCTAGCAGAATATGACGGTACTGAAGATGGCCGTGATAACCTTAGAATTACCTCGGTGTCACCTTCTTCGGCAGAATCACCTTGTATCGAGTTCACAGAAGTTGATGAATCTGACTGGGGATCCTCCAGCATGTCCTGAAGACATCTGATGCTTCCATTTCCTTTTATTTCTCCATTGTAGACTTGAGATTTTGGCGCTTTTCCTAAATGCTTAGAGTCTTCCGCACAATTTGCAAATGCTGCACCATTGCTGCACAGATTGTTATCCCTAGATTCCTTCTCAAGATAAAGTGGATGCACTTTCTGCATCTGCATCGATTTCTTGTAACATCAGGAAGGCACATTCCGGTAGCATAATGAAGCAAAAAGAACGTAACTGAGCATGTATTTTCATTAGATCATGGTTAAGTCAGACATTGTGCTTAATTTCATAATGTTTGATGACATGGTCTTCTTTTCATCAACAAGCCAGCAGAGTCGGATAGAAACTAATTGGACATGGATAGAGATTTTTCCGGAGCTTACCTCACTGTCCTGTAGCCAATCGTGTCCATTTCCAATTAAGAAAGAAGATTCAATGCGTACAGACTGCTCATCCCTGTTTAGATCAACATCCCATTACAGGTATCAGTGACAATAAAACATTTTCCAATCAAACTTGTCCCGATTCTGACTGAAGTACGAATAATTTCATGTTCAGCAACATGTAAGGCTAATGTTCTGGGTGAATGCACCATACGTCTGTTTCAATTGATTTGTAAAAACATGAAGTAAAAAAAGAGAACATACATCAAACAGTTTGTGTCATTCTGTAGGGACAGTATGCCTCTGGAGCCACAATTCCAATGAGGGGTCTCACCATAAAGCATGACCTGATAGTACATCAACCAACTTTTGAACTTCCTGGCGATGCGTTTCATCGGCTCAAGAACTTCTTCTTCATTCGAGTCGATAAGGCGAACCGGGCCGGAACTTCTACGTCCACCCGTTTTCTTGCTTTTTGACCATGCAGACCCAGAGAGGAAGAGCAGTTCGCAGAGCTCCGGTGCGAACACGTTCCTGACGAGCTCGGGACAAACCGAGAGCGCCTGAAGGAAATGCATAGCGACCTGCCAATCTTCCCCCTGAAGCCTCTTCACCACACAGAGGTAAAAGTACGAGATGGCGATCAAATGGCGGTTCGCGATCCCTGACGTCGTGCCTTCCTCGTCCAGCAATGCCGGGACTTGCAGCATCCCTTCCGAGCTCCTCAGCCGAGACTCCCGCTCTCCGGGTCGCTCGGCCGAGATCGCCGCCTCGATGTTGTCAATGCCCCCGTGGAGATTAGACAGCACGGAGTGGTCCGAGAGCTCGAAGAACTCATGCTTCTGGGCCTGGAGCATCGAAATGCAAGCCGATTTGACGCCGTTCCAAGAACAGGTGCCGTCGGCCAGGAATTGCCGAATGAATTTGTTCACCGAGATGACGACCACACGGATCGATTCGAGGTCAGGCCGGTCGTGATCGTGGGACGGTGGAGGTGGAGGTGGAGGCGGAGACGAAGGGAGAGACATGGTTGTAACACGAGGATAAGAGAGAGAGAGAGAGAGAGAGGAAGAGCTGATGTGCAGAGAGTTCTTCCAGAGAGTGTTATAGGATTGTTTGTTTGTTGCTCCGCACTTTCCCTCGTGATTGTTCCTGGGAAATTCCAAGCTTAGTCGGTCCCTCTCTGTTTCGCCGCTAAAAGAAAATGTACTGGCCGTTGCTTCCGTTGAGGAAAGGAAAGCTTTTGGAAGTGGAAAAAAAAAAATACAAGGGACATCATTCTCTTGACGTACACCCGGGGGAGAAAAAAACAAAGTTGTCCGGACTTGTCCTATCGAACATGAATGGTAAAAAAAGTCAATCACCCTAGTGAAGATTAGTTTTGATGTAATATAATCCTATTTCCTATGACGCATGTTGTAAGAGTAATTTGCATCGGAGCCTCTCAGGCTTGGCAGCTCAGATTGACCCGAACTAAAATTTTGAATCAGCCTCAAGGGATCGTCCAATCTAATCAGGGCTCGGAAAGTTTGAGCGAGTTCAATCAGTCGGGGGTTCAATCTATCGGATCCAAACTTTCGAGTTCTTGCAGTCTCTTTTCTTTTTGGCAACTCTACCGACAAGATAGTTTATTGAGCCATCATAAGCTAGTCATTGTATCTTTCGCATTGATTGAATCAAAATCATATAAAGATTAGGATATACACTTGATAATGCGCGGGTAGATTGGTGCCGCCCAACCTCAAACTAGCATGAGTAGTGGCCGGAACGGACAATATCGTATTGAAGCGGGGAGGAACGATAGAAATTTTGGTCCTGTCAGCAAAATGGTTGATTTGTTCTGTCTTTGTTGCCCTAACTTTCCAAGGTCTAGTCTGCACTTTTTAGCTGTATCTCGCTCGTGTCAAATTCGATTAGCCAATCACTTTTCTAAAAGACCCAGAAATAATTCTAGACAATAATTGCCTTCATACTATTAATCAAGAATATTTTTTTCTTGGGTGTGAGCTGCGTCCTTTTGTTTTCTTGCGTAGGCCCTTTGAAAGATTTCCTGGAATGTCACTGGTCGGTGCTCATGCCACATTGCCCCTCTATGATGTATCTAATCTTCAGAAAATTCAATATGACCCAACCTTTTTCCTTCTTTTTCTTTAACTTCTTTTAAACGCATTTAGATTTTTTTTTTCCTCACGAGACAACATTCGATCTGCACGGTCAACTCAGTCACGAGACAAGATTCAATGTTTTACGCTGAAATTAAGATACGAGGATGTCATCATGCGTGTCTAGGTTGTCTCCATTTGAGTCCTCGTGGCTAGGGTCTCCATTTGAGTCCTCGTGGCTAGGGCATTTCCTTCCTAATGCTATCTTTTTCTATTCTTTTTTCTTTTTTTATAATTAGCAATTACCCTGAAGATAAAAAATTGGGTTAGTAACAAAAGGAAGCTGCTAATTTGACAGCTTGACAGTATTGTCAGTTATTTCTGAGCATGCAATCTCTTAATCAACGAGTGTTTTATGCAAAATACGCGGTAATGATGTGTGGATTTACGTTTGAGATTATATTATCTCTGACAATATTGTCAGGAAAGTATTTCCTACTATTAATGACAATTGAGGATGATATTTCCTTCTGTAAACCATATGATGAGATATGAGGTTGCTTCGAATCGTCTGCAAATTATTCTGGAATCTTAGAGCATGCAAAAACATTATATATTTTCCCCCTTTTTTTAGGTCCAATACCAAGAAAAAAAACTTTCAACTTTAGCGTTTGTGATAATTATATGTAAAAAAAAAATTTGTCTCATAAAAAATTTCAAACTTTTATTTTTGTCCCAATTTTACTGGTCTAGTACAAAAAAATCTTTAACTTTTACTTTTGTCTCGATTCTACCCAAAACTTTTACTTTTGTCTCAATTCTACCCAAACTTTTTACTTTTGTCCTAATTTTACTAGCATAGTACCAAAAAAATCCTCTTGTTCCAATTTTATCGACCCTCAACTTTTACTTTAGTCTCAATTCTACTCAAAATTTTTACTTTGTCCCAATTTTATCGGTCTAGTATAAAAAAAAACTTCAACTTTTGCTTTTGTTTCGCCCCGACCCCGGCGGCACGCCAACATCCCACACATCCGTCAATACAAATAAGATAACCCAAGATTCAAAGGTTAAACTCGTGGAGCGTGATATGAAAAGCACATGTGGAAGCGAAAACAAAACCCCAGATATAAAAATAAACATAAGGTGACATAGGATTTAAAAGGCAACACACATTGTTTTATAAACAAGATGTCTAATACAACAAAAGGGAGTATAGGACCACAAAAAGAACTTCTAAAAAGAAATTCATAAACTAGACGGACTCATCTTCATATTTCTCCTCTTCCTTTTCTTCTTCTTCTTTGGGGCACCTTCAGGGCTTTGGGTCTGAAAATGTTGGTCCTACGACGGGGTGAGATAACAATCTCAATAAGTTAACCCTAACCCTAAGTTAGACTACTGGTACCTCTAGACACGTTTGAAAATATGTAAAATTTGGAAAATGATTTTCATACATGACATTCAAGCAATTGGCATAACAAAGCAACTCAGGCATATCAGGCAATCAAGTTCATGTCTTTCACCACTTTCACTTTCCAATCATAATTTCCTAAGTCATATAGGCATAATAGACATTCCATGCACTCTAAGCATTCCAAGCATTCCAGCCAATTCAAGCATTTCAATCACACATACTCGGAAACACATCACGATCATGTTTCAGTCTTTTATCTTCTTTACACCCGTTAAGGGCCGCCCTACTTGGGCTGCGAGATGATTTTATCAATCATATGACTCTCGATATCTTATCGAGATGATTTGGTTATCATGATTCTCGCTGCGAGATGATTCGGTCTCTATAGCGACTCTCGACACTCCGCGCCATCAAGATGATTCGGTGACTATAAGACTCTCACGTTCGGACCTAGAGATGATTCGGTCACTACCTGACTCTCGATTCGCACAACCTTCGAGATGATTCGGTTAAAGTAGGACTCTCTAGCCGCAAAACCTCGTCAGGTCAATCGAGATCAAACACTCGCGGTGCAATGCATTGGCCAAAGTCACCTCATTTGTGATCCTTATTATTAGTCCCATTTTCGCATCCACAAACAAATTCATCGCATCGTCATTCAAGGCACATCATTCAAGCACATCAAGATCACAAGTTCGAGCATGTCATTCGGTTATCATGCACATGTACGTCATCACACTAAGCATCATTCGACACCAATTGCACAACCGAGCATTAAAGCCCTCAATTGAATCCCAATAATCATCTCATGCCCAAATTCACACACGACATAATATCACCAAGCATTCACAGCTTTGATTCATTGCTCCCTAAGCATGAAAACATGATGCTCAATCAAGGACAAGTCATAAAAACCTCAATTCACAAATCTGCCCACTCACAACTAGGTTCAGTCTCACGAAAATTGATATTTTTCTACTCATGTTTTGAGAAAATAAATTCTAGGATCTTGTCCTTCAAGAACTTAGGGACGTGCGGCCGAAAATAGGGCTCAATTTGGATATCGGATGACTTGGAACGGGCAGTTTTAAAATTGGTGGGCGCTGAAAATAGATTTGGGCAGTTTTTGGGTCTCTCACGTTTTTCTCACCAAAGCAGCCATTTAAACCCTTTCAATTCCACCAAAAATCCACATTTTAGTAATCTAACATCTTAGGGAAGGGTTTGAATCAACTTACCAAGCTAATTAGGCCAACAAACTCCTCTAAGAACTGCAACAATCTTCGGGTCCTAATCTGTCCGGTGCAGGGCAGATTATGTTCTTAGGGAAATCCAAGCAAACCGGCTATCAAAACTCCAATCTAACTCACCTATCCTGTGTTAACATTTATATTATGTCTTAGGGTGTCTTACCAATAAATTTTGGGGCAAGGCGATACTTCTATGACCTTCAAAGGTACTCAGTTCCGGGACCCGTCGAAGAGGACAAAATTCTATTTTTGAGAAATCCATCAAAGTTCTTCCATTATAACTCATCTATCATCAATAAAACTTCAAACAAAACCTATTAAATCCTAATATTATGTCTTAAGGAGGTCTCACCTTGATTTGGAAGCAAGATAACCTCTTTAAACCTTTCTAAAGGAGCTTACGGTTTAGTTCGTCTCAATTCTGACCTAGGCGGCGGCTCTACGGGTCAAACGGAGCAATGAATGGACGATCGGTCACTTAGAGGTTGTAGCCAAGACATTAAGGAGTGTTGTGGTGGTAGGAGTTGAGTCGGATGGTGGCCGAAAATCGGTATCGTGGCGAGTGAACGGCGAGGGAGCAAGTTGGTCGGGCGAGAAAGAAGAAGAGATAAAGAGAGAAAGCGTGGGAATGTGAGAGAGAGAGTGATTGGCTGAGCAAAAATGAAGAGAGAGAGAGAGTCTTCTTGCTTTTTTTTTTCCTTAGTCCCCAAGTCAAGGAGGGAGAGAGAGAAAGCAGGTGAGGATTTGACATCAAATTAATGCTAATCTAAAGCTCTAATCTATCCTACTTGTACACATCAACTCACATAATGACACTTGTCTTATCTTCATAAAATATATTGAAGGCAAAAGACTTCCTTGCCCCTCAAAATTTGGCCACTAAGGAGAAGAAGGCAAATGACTATTTTGCCATTGCTTATTCGTAAGAGAAAGAATGTCCTTGACGGGTAAAATGGTAATTTTACACTTTCAGTCCAAATTTCACTTTTCTTCATCTAAATTACCCTTGATGAGGCGATGTCCAATTCCTTTTCAATTTTTGAAATTCTTCTTTGTCCGATACCAATTCCGAGATCCAATTCAAGGTTCGTTTTCTATCAATCGTAATTCCAACCTATCTGAAACC
This sequence comes from Rhodomyrtus tomentosa, assembly GCA_028455895.1. Lineage (NCBI taxonomy): Eukaryota > Viridiplantae > Streptophyta > Magnoliopsida > Myrtales > Myrtaceae > Rhodomyrtus > Rhodomyrtus tomentosa. The sequence goes on along the minus strand of JAPCWY010000003.1, from coordinate 35,078,580 downwards.
GATGGTTGGCTTTTGGCAGATGTTCATGTGTATCGACTCAGTGATTCTCATCATACTTAGAATGACTCAAGTCACATCGACTTTGGTTGTCATGTAATTACGAGGGTTTATCACTAGCTCCGGTGATCGCGATCGTAAGAATTCGATTTAGGAAATGTTTGCGAATCATACGTCGGTTAAGTAGAATCACCCGCACTCTAATTGTATAATGCTAACAATGAGTTCCTTAATCGTTCATAGATCGCCATTTATTGGCTCTAAATATTCTCTCGACAATACTTTTAGGCAAAGTGTTGTTCCTTATTCAAGTTTCTAGGTCCACGTATTTGTCATGCGTTAGCCTTTCCTTTTCTGGTCAGTTAACTCGAATTGATCAGGTCCGAGCGAGATAAAATTAAAATACATCAATAGATATCTTCTCATTCATACATCTTGAAATGGTCGAAAATTCATAATGTCACAACTCTGTCCCAATTTTATCGGTCTAGTATAAAAAAACCTTTAACTTTTACTTTTGTCTCAATTTTATCACCATTATCCTTCTGTCTATAATCATCGTTAGTTAATCTTATGTGACATTGTCACATCATTAATGAATTACACCTAGGCAAAGATGACATAAAAAAATTTCAAAATTCTCTTTCGTTTTTTGTTAACCCCCTATATTGCTGAAAGATATATAGTCACTAAAGATGGCGCATTTCATATTCTTTTCGGCACTTAATAGCCCAAAGAAAGGCTAAACATGAAGATATTCTGATGAATTTTTTAAAATATCGTCGTCTCTGAAACCTATTGTTTCTAAATTTCGAAAATTCATTGATAAATTTGGCAAGAAAATTCGAGTCACGTAGGATTAACTAACGGTGATTATGAACAAAAGACTAACTGTGGTAGAATTGGGGTAAAAGTAAAAATTAAAAATTTTTTGGGTACTAGGCTGGTAAATTGGGACAAAAGTAAGAATTTTGGGTAGAATTGGAATAAAATTAAAAGTCGAGGGTTTTTTTGGTACTAGAAGGTAAAATTGGGATAAAAGTAAGCGTTTTGAGTAGAATTGAGACAAAAATAAAAGTTAATAGTTTTTTATGCGACAAAAAAAAGTTTTGGATATAATTAACACAAATGCTAAAGTTAGAGCGTTTTTATTTATTTATTTATTTATTTGTTATTATTATTTTTGTATTAGGCCTCCTTTTTTTAGTGTTTAGTTTCATCTTTTTTCCACTTTAGAGTAATTGCATTGCATGCCTTTGGCAAGCGTTTGCAGTTACGTGGAATTGCATATTCTGCATGTTGACTCGTCAGAGACGAACTTGCCGTAATTAGCTGGACTAATATATATGACTATAAATATAATTTCCTTTTTCTTTTTTCTGGGAAATATTTTTAGCATAATTCTTGTTGCATGGTACTTCATGCATAGAACAACGATGGGGAACGTTTCGTTGCTAGCAAATATTGAACATGCTTTTTCGATAATATATATATATTGAACATGCTTTTTGAAATCTCAATTAGATCCTCAGATTCAAGAAGTCATTTCTTTCATCGAATAAGATTCAATCATCTCAAGTGCTTCGAGTTGAGATCGAACACGTGTCCTGACAAAAGGTTGATGCCGAGCATAAGATAAGAAGCTTGTCGAGGCAAGCCAGGACGACTATTTCCTTTTATCGACAATATCCAGCAAAGCAACATCACAGAACTTCCGTTTCCAACTTATATTTCTATAAAATGAAGAAAGATAGTAGCAGTATGATGATTCTCAACCACAAATTTTTTCCCTAACATTCTTGGAAATAAACTATGGTCCCCAGCATGCAGCATCCGAGACTATAATTCAGGCTTGGTTTTGTCACATTGCACAGGGCCATGGTCTTGATCTCGCTTTGCCTGTCCTTTTTCGGATTTTAGAAGATGTGTGAGAAACCATGCGGGGTTGGCAAGAAAAGGACATGACTTGAAAGACTCTAGCAGAACCCTATGCTTTTGCTTCATTCAAGGCCATTTTTTCATCCGAGTCCCCTACTAATGGACAGGATCTCCAGAACGAGAGATGTTTGAATCCTAGGATTAGAAAGTCATTATGATTCCAAATAAAAGGCTGAGATTGATCAGTCATCATTTCGAACTAGTTCTAGTAATCCATTGAGTGATTTCAGCACCATTTATGATTGCAGTAACGGTCCGAATCATGCTTGGACGGTGTTCTAAGGCTTGAACTTTGACACAATGAGTAATGTCGTTCTTGAACTTTAACTCAATGTGTTGTTGGAGGTTATGGTTTGAGAGAGTAGAGAGTGTGTCACGCCCCGCGCCTCATCGCGAGCACGCAATCATCCCTGCAAGCAAAATAACAATAATCTCTCGGCGGTCCCAATGATCCACTTATATATAAAGGAAGATCGAGAGATGAAATAATTTATATTAAGCACACAGAAGTGTTTCCCAAAAACTCCCCGGATAATATATATATATATATATATATATATATCCCAAGATTAAGCACGACTTGATAGCATCATAAAGTCATACATCAACATCAACTGGTCACATCTACTACAGACCGCTATACAGCAAGGCGACGGGTAAACATGTCAAAAGGTGTCCACAAAATCCACTAGGGAAGGGGGGTCAGGTCACCAGTCAAAAAGTCAGGTCATCATCCGGAGTCGCCTAGGAAGAACTGTTGGAATCTCCGGTGTCCTCGCTCTCCTCTAATGGTTCGTACTCGGAGAAAGTCTCTGACGGAACCTCCACAGAGTCCTCCATGGTCGCTTCCTGCGACTGCTCAGCCTGGTCTCCCTCCACGGTCGCCTCTTGATCCGGCTCGGATGGATCTCTCTCAGACAGCTCCACCACGATGACCTCATCCTCTAGTGGTGGCACAAAAAACTCAATTGTCGGCGTCCGCTCCGGGCCTTCCTCGACCCAACCATTGAACCCTCCGGAAACTCCTGATCCAAAGTCGTCTAACACCATGGAGGTATAACACCCTCCGAAACATCGTGGGGCTTCAACGGCCCAACCTTCCTATCACCGTCCTGTCTAAACCAAGCCTCAAATCGTTGAGGCTTCCAGTATGGTTTGCCCTCATCTACCCAAACTACTGTATATTTCCTTAAGTATATATTTCCCTGCCTATCGGGGAACTCATCGTAATACGCCGTCATCTCCTGCGGGTCCCCGAATCTGATAGGCCACATTGTTACTATCTAGGATCTGTAAGGTAAGGTTTCCCCAAAAGGGGTGAGATACACATCTCAGTAAGAAAAACCTAATCCTAGGTCAGGTTGACCGTCCACTCAGGCAGTCAAGTCACTCAACCTATCCAACTCATGAACTCACGCGGACATGATAGTCATAATTCAATAAATAATAATGCATAGAGTACAGGCATACATTTATATCCTCATGTCACACACAAATGCACATATATGATCGGCCTGTCACTTCACCACATCAATCAACCTCTGCCTGCCTCATTCTCTGGCCCGCGATTAGATCGCATCAAGCTCGGTCCTTGTAAACGCATCAGGCCCTGGTTCAATTTCCAGGCAGAGTCTATGAGCTCGTATTCTGTCCCACGATTATATCGCATCAGGATTGTGGCTATCTTAACCCCGCGACTCCGTCGCATCATGGCGCCACCTTTTCATAATCCACCTCGCAACCTCGTCGCATCAGGGTCTCAACCTCCGCCCCGCGTCTCATACGCCTCAGGGCCATGCCATGCAATGCCACAATCATGTCTCATGCCACATCATATCAATTAACTTGATTTTTTAAAAAACTAAATTTCATAACCAATGGCCAATGCACATGATAATATATTTAATAAATTTCGTGGCATGCAATTCAATTCAAATGGTACTCAGGCACTCAGACAATTCAAGCATAGGCTAGGTCAAACAATCATTCTATAACGTCTAAGGACGCATCAAGCTATTAAATGTGAGGATTTTCTCATAAATCGTTCCGTTTGGCCATCGACTTATCCAATCGAGTCCAATCCCCCTAGCCTTGATTTACGAAATTCCTTACCTCCGCTTAATAACGCAAATTACTCCTCCTTGCACCTCCTGAGGTTCGGCCAACTCAAGTCCAAGGTCAATCCATCACGCAACCTGAGATAATCAATCGATTTCGTCAAATTTCAAGTTCAATCCCTCCATTCATCCATCCAAATCATCCATTAGATACTCCTCATCATCACAACACATCATACACACCAAATTACAACACAAATCCAGCCTATTCAGCCATCCACAAAATCGGTTTGGCCCTGCATTGAACCGGTTCCATTCGGTTCTGTTCATGCCGGGTCCAACCGGCCTTAATCTATCTCAAATCCATCAAATATACACCATTCTACCTCTTATAATGTCTACCTAAGAGTTTGGAAGTCTCATCATGAGTTTCAGTTCGCGTGGTTGCCGAAAAGTCGTCGGAAGTAGCTGGATCACTCAAACACAGAATACCAGCAGATTCTAGGTATAATGTACAATGGTGGTTCATGGTTAAAAAATTATCAAATAAATCCTCAATTTTTACCACAGAATATATGTCTATTTGATCTCCACAAAATTTGAGCCAAAGATTACAAGTTTTCGGCTGTCTAAAGGGTTCAGAACCGAACCTACCTCAAATTGGAACAGAATCCGTCGACCTGTGGGAAAATGCTTGCCCCGAATTCCTTAAAGCTCCAAATGACCATATTCAAGTTGGAGGATGTCGGCAAGATGTGGGGCTATGTCTGGGTAGTCGGCCGGCAGCAGGAGACGGCCAAAGACATCGGTCGTAAGGACCGAACGGCGACGTCCGACAGGGTCGGGTGAAGCAAAAACTGGAGAAGAAGAAGAAGAAAGGAAAATGGTGGTGCTCTGCAATTTTTGGCTTAGTGGGGGGTTTGAGGAGAGAGAGAGAGAGAGCTAGTTATTATCTCAAAAATTTAAATTAATTGAGGTGATTGGTAGGTGGGCATTAATTAGTGAAATGATCTACCACCCTTGGATGCTTGACACTTGTCCATTGTTCTTCTCAAGGGCATCCAATGGCTATCAATTGCTTTTGAATTTTTAGCAGCTTGGGGGGGAGAAATGTCCATTTTTCCCTTCCTTCAATTATAAAGACAAAGTCTTAAGCTTGAGGGGCATTATGGTCTTTTTACCTCCGACATTCGAAACGTCGTTTTTCTCTATTCTGACTTCTTCGATAGGGCGATGGCCAATCCAATTGACGTTGGAATTCTTGATTTTCCTTTTTCAAACTTTTCAGGACTCAATTCTGATCGTTCCTTCTACCAGACGTGATTCCAGTCTATTCCGAACCGACGGACGACTTTTGCAGACTATACGCGTATCGACCTCGTGATTCTCATCACGTTTAGAGCTCGTCAATTCATGGCGGCCTTGGTTGTCATGTAATTGCAAGGGCTTATCGCTAGTCCCTGTGGACTCGATCGTCACAATCCGATTTATGATAATTTTGCAAATCGTACGTTGGTTAAGCAGCATCACCCGCGTTCCAATCGTACGACGCTCGCATGGTAATTCCTAATCGTTCTTAGATCGGCCTTTTTGCGGTCCTAAATATCCCCTCGACAATCTTTATGGTCAAAGCGTCATTTCCTATTCGAGTCGCCTAGGTCCATGTATCTCGTCTTGCGTTGACCTTTTTCCTTTGGTCAGTCTACTCAAATTGATCAGATTTGAGCGGAATACAACTGAAATATATCGCTTGATATAAATAAACTTCTCATTATAGAGTCTGAAGTTAATTGAAAATCAGAATGTCACAGAGTGTTTTGGTTGCTTGAAATAATACATCAAAAGATGCCAAGTTTGGAAATTTCAACAGTGTTACCTTCAGTTTAGGAGAACCTTAGAGTTAATATGCAAGCTATTGAGCTCCAGCCCATATGGACCCAAATAACTATGTTTTCATCTATTGGGCTTATATGTGAAAATATTATGTGGATTATATTAATAATATATCCAACAATCTCCTCCTATGTTAACCATACAGCACAATCCAATACGGTGGTCATTATAGTGTTCAAACAAATATGAATCATCCACATTCAGTTAAAGACAATCAACTCAGTTTGGTCACAGAATTTTAACGGTAAAATGTTAAACTCAATCATCATTTGCAATCCAAATAAGTAAAACATCCTTATCATGAATCTATTCATAACCAACATATGCATAATAGTCAAGTATAAGTAGGCTAGTCAAAATAGTCCAATGCCTTACAAATATAAGAAACAAGCATAATAATGTTCACTAAATAGAGATAGCAAAATGTAAATCTCAAGTAAATGAACTCCATCAAAATGGACAATAGCATATAAACCGTCAAATCCCCACATGCTTTAAATAATATATATTCATTCATCAAGTAGGTCATCTTGATCAAAATCCTGCTTATTAAGCTGTCCTCCATCTCTGTCATTCCATGTAGAATGTCAAATATGAATTTCATATTATCATGAATTCAATCATTTGAATAATCTATTAAAAGTGTCTAGTTCTACTAAAAGAACTTAGCAACATAACACCAGGCAGAGAAGTACGTATATTAATGTCATAAAGCATCATAATATCATGTTAATAAGCATCAAGCCAATTTCATAAATTATGAACAAGGCCTAAACAGTTTGATTTACAACGAGCCATCAACCTAAGTTTATTTGTAAGAGAATAACAATTGTTTAGTTTTACAGAACATGACCAATAGTCAAGTCATTTACAATAACCTAGTCACGTAATATCAAGTTTCAATTAAGAACAAGATCAACCATCTCCTTATGCAAACAACTATTTATATGTTTCAATTTGGAATGTCGTAATTATTAATTCCTTAAAGTCAAATAATCTAGCATCAAGTTTGGAATGAGATCATTTACCAAAAGGATAGTCCAACCTAGTTGGATTGTATCATCAAGTTTGGAATGACACAAGCTTCCCAGATGGAACTTTTGAATTAGGTTAAAGTCATCTTCATCAAGTTTGGAATGAGACAATTCACCCTTTTCAAATTCATCAGCAACCATGAATATCGATGAAACACATAAATTGTGCTTATCATTTTGGCCAACAAAAGAAGATTCGATAATTCATCCACAGTTGGAGGAAAACCAGTGTAATATAGAGCATAATATTTAGTACCTTTAAGGTATCTTATCAGCCTACTAAGGGCATCCCAATACTCTCTAATAGGATTACTAGTAAAACGACTCAGCATGCCAACTCTAAAGGCTATGTCGGGTCTAATGCAACTCATAACATACATGAGACTACCAATCAGTTTCGAGTACTTTAACTGATCCACGCTGGTTCCTTCATTGGGACTCAGTCTTTTATTATAATCACACGGTGTCTTACTCAGTTTACACTCATTGTATCTCCACGTAGAAAGGAGCTGCTCAATATACTGAGTATGGTTAAGAGAGATGATTTGCCTTTCAAAGCTTGCTTTTATTATAAGAATGGTATTAGCAATACCAAAATCTTTTATACCAAATTCTTTAGCTAAGGTAGCTTTCGCGTCACTCACTATAGAATGATTGGAGCTAAGAATTAACATGTTATCAACATATGAACAAATTATGACTATCTTATTTGATATAGAACGATGGTAAATGCATTTATCTGAATAACTAGACTGAAAGTCATAACTCTTTACCACTTTGTCAAATTTAAGATGTCACATCTTAGGTGCTCGTTTAAGACCATACACGAATTTTGTTCTATTTACACACTTTGTCCTTAAGACCTTTCATGACATAACATTTTGGTTGTTCCATGTAGATTTCTTCATTTAACTCTCCATTTAGGAAAGTTATCTTTACATCCATTTGATGCACTATAAGTGTTTAATAAATGCCAAAACAAGAAGAATTCTTGTGACATTCTGATTTCCAGTCAATTTCAGGCTTAGTAATGAGAAGTGTGTATCTGGAGATGTGTTTCAGTCGTATTCCGCACGAACCTGATCAATTCGAGTAGGCCGACCAGAAGGGAAATGCTAACGCGAGACGAGGTACGTGGACTTGAGGAACTCGGATTGATGCTTTGACCATAAGGATTGTCGAGGAGATATTTAGAGCCATAAAAAGGCCGATCCAAGAACTATTAAGGGATGCCTTGCGAGTGTCATACGATTGGAGCACGGGCAATGCCGCTTAACCAACATATGATTTGCAAAATTTTCCTAAATCGGACGGTGAAGATCGAGACCTTAGGAGCTAGTGATAGACTCTCATAATTACATGACAACCAAAGCCGCCACAAATTGACGAACCCTAAATGTGATATGAATCACAGGGTCAATACGCGTGATGTCTGCGAAAGTCGCCCGTCGATTCTAGATAGGCTGGAACCACGTCTGATGGAGAAAACTATCAGAAATGAGCTTTGAAAGATTTGAAATGGAAAAATCAAGAATTTCAACATTATTTGGATTGGTTGTCGCCCTATCAAAGATTTTTGAAACGAGAAAAAAATGACGTTTTGAATGTCGGGGGTAAAATGACCGTTTTGCCCCTCAAGCTTAGAACTTTATCCTTACAATGGAAGAAGGGAAAAATGGTCCAAGCACACCCTAAGGCTGTCGAAAATTCAAGGACAAGGAAGTGGTCATTAGATCTCATGGGAAAAGCAACTTGCCAAGTGTCAAAGATCCAAAGAGTCATGGTCATTTCACCTTTTGCCCACCTACCAATTAAAGGCCTTTGACCACAAATTGAATATAGCAATATCTCTTTCTCTCTCTCTCTCCCCATTCTGTAAAAATTTCGGCCACCGCCCTTGGAGAACAGACTAGCACCTTCATCCTCTTCTTCTTCATCCTGCTGCCCGCCCGACCAGAATCTAGGCTCCACTTCGCCGGCCACCATGGCCACTTCCGGCCACCCTTGGATGCCTTCCAGCCACACCAACAAATATCTATGTCTTTCCGACATCCTCTAACAAGAATCGGAGCATTTGGAGCACCGAGGAGTCCGGAGCAAGGATTCTCCCGATAGTCGACGGAAATTGACTCAATCTGAGGTAGGTCCGGTTTCTGACCTATTTAGTAGCTGAAATTTTAGATTTTTGAGCTCAAATTTCTTGGATACTTAGTAGACTTGTAGATGAATCTGTGGTAAAAAGTTGAGATGGATTTGATAAAGTTTTGACCACGAACAGGCCTTGTTAATCTTGCCCAGAAAATAACCAAATTCTGTGCTTGGAGGAACCAGCGACTTTGGATGGTTTTCTAGCGACCAATCGGCCTAAAACTCACGGTGAGCCTCTTGGACCCTTAGATAATCATGTTAAGAGATATATTGATGATTAAATGGAGGATTTAGGAGTGGATTGAAGGCTGTATATGCTCGGTTTGCACAGTGTCGAAGTGAACTGATTGGTTCTGTGCGAGACCGGTTCTGTTGGGCTGATGATGGATGGATTATAAGTCTCAAATTGATGTTTAAAGCATGTTAAGATATTGAGGATTATGCCATGGAGGGTTAGGAGTCATGGATGGTTGAATTGGACATGAAAATTGACGGATTAGTCGGATTTTATTAGGTTGTGCGGTGGATTGTCCTTGAACCATGGTTGGCCGAGACCTTGAGGGTCCATGAGGAGCAACTTGGGTTGCCAAATCAAAGGTAAGGGAATTCCTAATCTTATGCTAGGAAGATTAGACTCAATTGGGTGAGTCGAAACTTGATTGGTTTGATTTGTGAGGGACTTTCAAAAGGGATAACTTTTAAAATGTCCTCAAACGTTCTAGGATGAATGGGTGTGACCTTGTTCGTACCTAATTTGGTTGCCATGTCTGTGTATTATTTGACTTACTTTGCATGCCACGGAATTTGTGAAATGCATTAGAATGCGCTTTGCCATTAATTGTGAAATTGAATTGAAAATCAAAGCATTAGATTTGATGTGGCATGAGCATGGCATGGCATGGCCCTGAGGCGTGTGAGACGCAGGACGGAAGGTTGAGACCTTGATGCGACGAGATCGCGGGGTGAAGAATGATTAGATGGCACCCTGATGCGACGAAGTCGCGGAGCTGAGATAGCCACAGTCCTGATGCGATCTAATCGCGAGACAGAGTATGAGCTCATAAACCTTGCCTGTAGATGGATCGGGACCTGATGCGTTTACACAGGTCACCGATGACGGTCTGATACTTTTACGCGGGCCGAGCCTGATGCGATCTAATCGCGAGCTAGAGAATGAGGCAGGCAAAGGTTGATGGATGTGGTGGAGTGGCAAGCTGAGTATACCAGTGCATTATCATCTGAATGTGACATGAGTCCATTTTTGCATTCTTGTCGTTTATATGTCATTGCTTCATTAAATGGTGCCCTATCTATCTGTAAGTTATGAGTTTGAAAAGATAGAGGATAAGAGGACTGCATGAGTGGACGGTAGGCCTAACCTAGGGTTGTGACCCACCTTACTAAAATTTATATCTCACCTCAGTGGGGGCTTACATTTTACGGGTTCTAGGTGAAGGTAGCACGAGCTTACCAAGGATTTGAGTCTGAAGAGATAGTTGATCAATTGCATTAGATTGGATTTGTCTTATGATGATATTGGGTTTGTACTTCCGATTGGTAAATAAAGAATTGATCTTTTAGTAATTGGTTAAGGAGATTTTGTTGTGTATGTCCTAAGTCATCTGTATGTTGCTGTATTTATATCAAAGGGAGATGGCATCGCTTCTGCATGCATTTGATAAAGGAGTTGTAAGTTATTGGCATTTGAATCCTAGAGTATTCTTGAATGAACGGCATGGACAGGGATGTTCGCGCGCTTAGCGAGTTCGGGGCGTGACAATTCTTATAGTTGATAGATGACATACAGGTGAATAGACATTAAAATAGTATATTCCACTCTATTGTTTATAGCATTTAGCTACTAAACGTGTTTTGTATCTGGCTATTGAGTCATCACTATTCAGTTTCTTCTTCAATTCCCGCTTACAACCTATAGCTTTAGCCTTTTTTTGCCAAATTGACTAGCTGCCAAGTGTGATTCTGCAGCAAAGAGCTCATTTCATCATCTATGACTTCTGCCCACAGTAGAGATTCCTTAGATCTCATTGCTTCTTGATAGGAGAATGGATCATCCTCTAGATGGTAAGTAACAAAGTTTTCACCATAACTTTTGGAAACTCTCTCTCTTGTAGATACTCTAACTAGAACTGGTTCAACAACCAACTGTGTGGATTAGTGTCAGAAGTACCTGCTTCAAATTCTACAGGAGACTCTGAAATCATATCTGTAGATCCAGAAACATTTAATCCATGATCTCTGAGAAACTTATTCTCGAAGAATTCTGCATCTCTAGATTCTATTACTGTGTTAGTAGATAGATCCAACAATCTATTTGCAGTACTATCTTTTGCACTAGCTAGATATATATAAGTAATTTCTCTAAGTCCCACCTTAGGTCTCTTAGGATCTTATATTATAACATAAGCAACACAACCCCAAGTCTTAAGAGTATCATATCTACATGGACGTTTATGCCATATTTCATAAGGTATCGTAGACAACTTAGAGTGTGGCAACTTGTTCAAGATGTGATTAGCAGTTAAAACTACTTCTCCCCAGTAGAAGGAAGGCAAGCCAACTAAGTAACATGGAATTTAACATTTCAATTAGCGTTCTATTCTTACGCTCGGCAACACCATTTAATTGGGGTGAGTAAGGAGTAATGGTTTCAAGTATTATCCTTTCTGAAGTACAAAATTTCTTGAACTTTGTCATTGTATATTTACCTCCTCTATCACTCATAAACCTCTTAATTTTCAAGTTGGGTTGATTTTCTACTCTAGATTTAAAATTTTAAACTTTTCAATGTCTCATCTTTTAATTTCAACAAATAGACATGACAATATCTAGAAAATTCGTCTATGAATGTTATTAAATACTTCTGATCACCTCTAATAACATAATTTCTAAACTCGCAAAGGTCAGAATGTATAACCTCAAGAGGTTGTGTGCTTTTAGAAACCGACTTAAAAGATTTTTTAGTGATCTTAGCCTGTGCACACACTTCACATTTGTCAAATCGAATAGAAGTATCCAATGGAATGTTGTAAGTTTTATCTAGATGTTGCATTTTCCTATAGTTCACATGTCCAAATCTATTGTGTAACAACTTTGGATCAATCAAAGTAGAACTCACACGGTTTATGCTATCAGTATCTAAACTCAACATATACATATCATTAATCATGATTGCACAATCAAAATAACATGAGTTAACAGATAAAGTTATTCTACCATTCATAGTTGAAAAAGACATACCAGTTTTATCAATTAAACTCATAGATATCAAATTCTTTTTAAGTAAATGTATTACTTTACTATGTTTCAGAGTTAGTAATTTACCTGAAGAAAGCACCAAATTTGCAGTTCTAGCATGAGTCACTTCTGTCTCACCACCATTGTAATTTTTCACGGTGTCTTTCACTTCTGTGACCTTAGTGAGTAAGTTCTTTTCATTTGTAGCATGACAAGTAGCGCCAGTATCCAACCACCACTCAAAAGAGATTCTAGTCTTTCCAATCTTAATAATTCCAATGAAGGCTTGAGGCTCAGATTTACTAATTGGCATATTAGCCTCATTTTGTGGTATATCATTCTTTGGCATATTTGGTAGCTTACACTCTGCTGCCTAATGACCTCACTTTCCACAGTTATGGCACTTCCCTTCTTCTTCCTTTTGGAGATAGTCTTTTTGGTCTCTAATTGTGAAGAGCATTCACCTTTTAGTGACTTGGACTTTTTCTGAAGTTTATTGGAGTGTGAAATAAAGTTGACAACTAACTTTTGTTGACCTACTTGTTCCAAACTCTTCCTAGTAATGTTTTGATCCTTAATGTGAATATACCTCTTTAATTTATCCAGTCCCATTTGTTATTTCTATCTATGCATTTCAATTTTAAAAAAACTCCCTTCAGCAGATAGCTTACTCAATACAAGACTCTCGAGGTTGCTCTCGAGGTCTAATGGGTCGTCCTTTCTGGTCAAACGCAGGCTTCTCCCTAGGCCCATTACCCAAATCGTAACGGAGGTATATGTGGTCGATCTTAGTGTGGTTTAGTGACATGTGCAATGTGTGCATGTCATGGATTCGCCACCAATCATTTTTTTGGAAGGTATGATTGGATCACCCTATCGAATAGCCGAGAGTTTCTATTCAATTCTACGAAAACCAGAGAAATGGGTTCGGAGACTTAGTCAGGCCAACTATTAGAGTTGACGTCCCTTCAATACCTAAGTTGAAAGAATTACCTGACCTAAGATTTCATACAGACGAGTGGGGTATGAACCCTAAATCTAGGAGTTCATGCAGATAGAAGTGACTACCCTAGCACTCACAATCAATAAAAGTAATGGCGCAAATCAAGAAATCAAGATTTGTGGATAAATCACATCAAATCAGCATGACATTCTTAATAAGGCCCTATTGGCCTAGAGAAACATCAATTTCATCTCATGAGTGATTTTGACATGATTTTATCTATCAGGGGCAAAGTCATAATTTTGAAACAATTTGGGACGATTTGCCCAAAAAGGGAAAAATCATCATTTCGGAATGAATTCAAAGTAAAATGGTGTCGAAAATAGGTTTGGTCATTCAATTGTCCCATCTCCTATTTATTGATAATTTTTTGAATTTTCTAAAATTTTAAAAAGCAATTTACCATTTGAGGGGTGAAATCATCATTTTCTAAAAAATGAAATATGAAAATCTTAAACATAAGGTTTTGCCACCCATTTGACCCATTGCCAAATACTAACCAGTTTCCACAAGTTATTGGAATATTGAAGACAATTTACTCTTTGAGAGGTGAAATCGTTATTTTGGATTATCGAAATGAGACGTGAAATGCCAAAAAAAACGATTGGTCACCCACCTGACCCAAATCCTAATTTTGAACAATTTTCACAACTCATTGAAATAGAGAAGATGATTTACCCTTCGAGGGGTAAAATCGTCATTTCAAAAAGACGAGATTCAAAAACCTAAGCAGAAGGATTGGCCATCTAACTGATCCTAATCCTAATCTAGGCATTTTCGACCTATCTCGAATATTCAGTGGGGGCGATTTACATAATCGTCAATTCTAAGGAGAACGAATAAGAAACCCCAAAATAGAATTGGCTCTGATACCATCAAAGGAAGCGGAGACAAGCCTGAGCTTAATGAGCAGATGTGCTATCCCCAAATACACAACACTATTGGCCTTTAATAGGGGACTATCTGTTCGCTCACAGGTTCTACATAGTGGCGAGTAAGGAGCATACTAGACCAAATCCTCGATTTTTAGGAATTTTTAGAAATTTTTCTTGAAATTTTTCCAATTTTTTTAATTCTTTGGATTTTCGATGACTTTTCAACTCTTTTTGGATTTTTGAAAATCAATTTTTAATTTTTTTAATTTTTAATTTTTAAAAAAAGATCGGCTGAGGGCTTTTTGGCGACGATGGACGGTGAGATCTTGTCCGATTTGGGTGATCCAAGTACCGTTAGAATTGTCTCGACGTCAGCTATCACATATCTAAAAATCAGCCCCATCCAACAGTGAAAACATTACGAAAGAGGCATGAATAAGTTCGGCCGCAACGACGAACAAGCGTGTATTTTTCATGATATCAATCTAAATCATAACTACAACTAGCATGCATGGGATCCAGAGGTACTTACCTTGTGGCCTGATCATTTTGAATGACGATGAGAATGAGATTATGAGCTCATGATAGCTTTGGGGGGGTTCGGAACCGATTCAAGATTTTCATGTGTCGAAGATAAAAATAGAAAGATAAAAGCATTCAGTATATGCTTAAAATAAATTTGGACAAAACATGATGAAGAAATTTCACAAAGATGGAGGTCTAAGTATGGCACCTACCTGTTTTCGGGAGTTTCGATGTGTTTCTCGAGTCGAGACGAAGATAACAGGACCGACGACGTAATGTAGTATCGCCTGGATCCGCCAGAAGTCAAGCTCCAAATTCGACAGTGTCTTTTCTTCTCCGACGAACGAACGAGTTGCAGATCCGAGGTGATAACACCGCTCGATTTTCTTCAGATCAACAGATTTCGATCGTGAAGTTCTTAGTTCAGAGCTGCTACGGTCGAAAAATAACTCTCTCTCTCTCTCTCTTTACGCTGAACTCTCTTTTTTTTAGCATCCCCATCATTTGTCTGTCCCCTCTTTTTATAAAAGTAACACTTGGTTCAAGCTTTATAGACCATTAAGAAATCTTCGCGGTCGTTAGGCATCCGTTGATTACTTGAAGGAGGACTTGGACAGCCCCTCCATAAATGTTTTTTTCTCATCTTTTTATCCTTATTTTTCGACCACTCCCACCTTTTTTAATTCGATGGCGGACCGTCCCTTTTGTTTTCTATCCTCTTTTGTTTGTTGCATCTCCCTTTCCACCGAAAAACTTAGTGCCGATCGCCCGTCGCGTTATCCTCTCCATTGTCCATTTGTCGGCCAACTCTCATTGAAACTTGTCCCAATGCCTGACATAAGGAATGAAAAACTTTGCACTGGTTGACCTCGGATTGCAGAATACATGAAAAACGCTTTTGCGGGATAGCATTAGCGACATCTGAAAGATGATAGGTACATCAAATTGGATGTCAAGAATCCAAAAAAAAAACAAAACAAAACAAAAACTGCAAATTAAAAAACTCAGATTACATTTTTAGCCAAATTTAACTCTATGTGTAATAAGGAAACACATGCAATTGAACTTGAATTTTAATTTTTTTAGGTCAAAATGAATAGGGAATTAAAAGAAAAATACTGACTATTTTTCTCTATTTTTGTGACCTCAAATGCTATTTTTCTTGATTTTTTTGTATTTTTCTATATTTTGAAAATAATAAAAAATAATAAAAAATATGAAAATTTATTTTGTTTGTTAAAAATGGCTCCTTTAGCTTGGTCAAGGCTACCAAAGTTGATTTTTTAATGTTTCAACTTTTTATGAATTTCTTATGAATTTTCTAAAAATAAACTAGAAAAAATTGATCAAAATTTAGGTGTCAACAGCTACTCCTCTTTGAGAGGAATCTCATTAGAGGTTTCTTTCAAAGACAAGGTGACACCTGAGTTTCGATCGACTCGACTAGGGAAAATGAAAGAAAATGACATCCAATTTTTCATGCCCATCGATATATGTTCTTTCTTAAGAAGATATATGCTCATTCAGTTCCTTGAAATGATGCGAGAGAGTTAAAGAGTAGAGAGACTTCCCTGCCACTTACCTGCCGAATGCTTATGTGGCATTTGCAGTGTGTGATGGGTTCAAGAAGATACCTAGGGACTCATCTAGAGTGTCCTGGGGAGATTAAGCTCTGACCTGTATGGCGGGTCAAATCATAATGGGAATCTTGACAGATAGAAACCTAAGGAAGACACATCCCATATTTGGGGATTTGCCAAGGGTTTTGATCGGTATGATGAATTAGACTAGAAATGGCTCGTCTATTAAGGCTTACCAAGGAAAACGAGTCCTCTCGAATCCGAGATTCGTCAAGGTTTTGATCTGTATGGTGGATCAGACCATTAAGTCGATCCTTCAGGTGGTCTCTACCATTTAGTTGACCTTTCAGGCGGTTTCTACCATTCATTTGACCCTTTAGACAGCTTCTACCATTTGGTTGATTTGGCCCGTATGGTAGTCCAAATCGTAATGAGATTCTAAATTGGTAGGAATCTGAGGATGACGTACCCGGTTTTCGAGGTCTGCTTATGGTTTTGATCTGTATGATGGATCAAACCATAAATGGCTCGCCTTCTATAAGGCTTTCTAGGAAAGATGACTCGTTCTACCCTTGAGAACTTGTTAGATACTCGATCTGTCAATGGATCGGTCAAGGAAATGGCTTGCCTACTAAAAGACTTTACCTAAGGGAATGGTTTGTCTTACCTTTGAAGACTTGCCATGAATTCAATCTGTCAGTAGATTAGTCTGGGAAAAAGGCTCGCCTATTGGATGGCTTACCTAAGGGAATGGTTCGTCTTACCTTTGAAAACTCGCCATGAATTTGATCTGTCAGTGGATCGGTCTGGGAAAAAGGCTCGCCTACTGGAAGCCTTACCTAAGGGAATGGTTCGTTTTACCTTTGAAGACTCGCCATGAATTCAATCCATCGGTAGATCAGTCCGGGAAAAAGGCTTGCCTATTGGAAGACTTGACTAAGGAAATGATTCTTCTTACCTTTGAAGACTTGCCATGAATTCGATTCGTCAGTGGATCAGTCCGGGAAAAAGGCTCGCCTACTGGAAGGCTTACCTAAGGGAATGGTTCGTCTTACCTTTGAAGACTCGTCATGAATTTGATTCGTCAGTGGATCAGGCCGGGAAAAAGGCTCGCCTACTGAAAGGCTTACCTAAAGGAATGGTTCATCTTACATTTGAAGACTTTCCATGAATTCGATCTGTCAGTGGATCAGTCGGAGAAAAGGACTCACCTATTGAAAGGCATACCTAAGGGAATGGTTTGTCTTACATTTGAAGACTTGCCACGAATTCGATCCGTCAATAGATTAGTTCAGGAAAAAGGCTCGCCTACTAGAAGGCTTACCTAAGGGAATGGTTCGTCTTACCTTCGAAAACTTGCCATGAATCTTTTGAGAAGGTTTACCAAACATAGGGTTCACCTAGAAGGCTATTTTGGGATTTAGGGATTACCTAAATCCTCGTAGGAAGCTGAATCTGAAAATTATATTTTCAATATGTAAGGTGCTATTCTGGGATTTGGGGCTACTAGGGATCCCGCATAAAAATAAATATGTAAGCTCTTCTTCTCAAAGCAATGCATCCTTCTGGGATCTAGGGTTAGTAGAAATCTTGTAGAGATATTAAATGTATGTACTCCATTTCATGGAGCATGTGTTTTTCTGGGATTTGGGGTTACCAAAAATCTTGCAGAAAACTTTGTGTGCTCCACTTCACAAAGCGAGATTTTTTTTTTTTAATCTAGGGTTACCAAAAATCTTGCAAAAATATCAAATCTGTGTGCTCCACTTCACAGAGCATGAGTTTTTCTGGGATTTGGAATTACCAAAAATCCTGCAAAAAAAATAAAAATAAATTGTAAGCTCCTTTTTTTCAAAACAAAGCGTTCTTCTGCGATCTGGAGTCACCAAGGATCCTGCAGAAGTTTGAACCTGAAGTTTTTTCTTCATCAAGAAAGCGTTAGTGATCTTTTGGGTGACAACAATTGTCGAACTGACAAAGCTTTATGACTTAAACCTAAAGTCATGAAAGATGCATTATGATACTGGAGGTTATCCAAAACATTTTGCAACATGCAAAAGTGATAAAAAAATTCCTTGGAGGAAAGATTTGGATAGAACAATTTGAAAATTCCAAAGGAGTTTGTTCAAAATATCAATTGGAGTATTTCTCATCCAAGAGGGCTCATCACCACTCTATGATAATGGTCTTTGAAAATGCTCGAATTTCCTACTAACTTGTGCCTAGGTTTCAGGATCATTCGCAGCATACATTTCGACTGATCAGGAGGCCTTCCACGGGACCATAATATTAGGCTTGGACATCGGCTTTCAAGGGGTACTCACTTTTAAGTCAAGGCTTTTGAATGAAAGTTTTCACCATCTACTCCGAGTTTACAAGTCAAGAACCCTGCAAAATGAGAAAGAAACAGTCTTGCTCGTATTTCTTCGAGCTAAGCTATACGTTAACCCAAGTGTCTTAGTCAGAAAAGACTACCAAAAGTTGTAACATTGGTAGGATTGAGACCGAAAATGTCTTAGTTTTTGCCTAAAAATCGTGAAGGGTTTGACATAGCTGATCATTGCAGTTTTGCCACCTGTCCTTCGAAGACATCTTCAATTCTTGACGTGTACACTCCTCTTTTAGAGCGCACAAGGGTCTTTAAAGAGTGCCTCTTGTTGCATTAAGAGATTGTCATCCCCGTTTGTATCTTCGCTATTTGAGCATGACATCACTTGAGAAGTAATTTTCTCATTCTGACTCTATTGGGGTTTTTTTTCTTCATACCTCCAAACTTCACTGGGGATTTTTGAATGGGCATTGGCCTTACTTTTACTATGCACTTTGTTTTTTCTTGATGTCCAAGAATTTGGCTTTTTTTTTCCTTTTTTATTTTTGATTTTTTTTAAAAAATTCCGCCTTTTCCTTTTGGAATCAGGATCTTCAAAGATCGTGTTGGACATATAACCTAAAATCTAAACACATTTGCACATTAACCTAGGAATTTCTTCGTAAACCCTAAGTCTTGAACCCTTATGTTTCTGAAGTGATGTTGTCTCCGCTTTGGAATATGCAATGATTACCAACGGGTTCATGAAATTAATTTGTAATTTCAACTTGGCTGTGCAAAGGATACCAGTGTGTAGAGTAGAGAAATGAATGCTTTCATCATCCTATGGCACTTGGATTACCATATAAACGACATAAGAAGATTGATGTTAGTCCAAGTAAGAAAATTTCTAACCATTTCCTTCCTGATACTACTAGACTTACCTTCATTTGACCCCAATGTGGGGTGGTTCTTGACAGGGATGAGAATGAAAATCGCCGTTCAAATGGGTTATCAATGGTCACTTGTAGTGTTTAGGATAGAGAATTGAATGCCTCCGTCGTCCTAATCCATGTAATCACTACGAATAATCCCTACCACCGTAACTCCAAATTTCGCTATCCTTTTCACTCCATTCATCTCACGAGTATATGTAGAACGTGTTTGGATAAGGTTTGCCTCTCTTCTTTTGAGGAATTTTTCTTTTAAATGGTTTATGTCATGCCCCGAGCCTGGCGCGCACGCGAACATCCCTTGTCAGCCGTTCCCCTTGAAGAGTCTTCCAGGATCTAGTGGCACTATCTAAAAAAACCTAAATGAAACATGCAATGCGAAACCGAGAATACAACCCTCTACTTAAATACAAAAGAGGGCTTCAAAACAATATAACAAAATTGTTTAATCAAAATGCCAAGTGGGCTTCAGTTTTACAAATATGAGATCGTACAAGGTCATAAGTCTAAAATGCATCAAATGCTCCTTCTTTTTGTTCATCCTTAGCATCCATGGGACTTCTCATTAGGGACCTGGAAAATATGATCCCACGACGAGGTGAGATATAAATTTCAGTAAACTAAACCTAGCCCTAGACTAGGTCGCCAGTATCTCCAGACAATTTATAAAAACACGCGTCTTTGAAAACAAGACAAAGTGAAAGCTTTAATAAACCAATGCACGATTTGACCAAATGTGGCATTCCAATCTTTTCAAATGACACGACAATCAGAAAATCATGATAAAAGCTCAGCTTCGTACTTAGGAAGGGTTTTCAGTTCACAGACTTAAAGGAAAACAATTCTTTGTTCTAAAACTATCAATCGATCTCATTGTCTCAAAACTTGGCATTCAATTCCATTTCTTTTCCTCATAAAACTTTGACTTTCAGTCAATAGTAACAAGTCGTTAGCCCGCGCCAAAGCGCCTTGGGCCTCAAGATAAATTTCCTTTAATCAAACTATTTCTTGTTGTAAAATCCATTATTCTCAAAAAGCATTTTCATTTTTTCAATTTTTACAACGAGATGATTCAGTCGTCATGGTGACTCTCGCTCCCCAGCACTGTCGAGATGTTTCGGTCAACTATGAGACTCTCGTCATGGCCAATCTAAGAGATGATTCGGTCAAACATGTGACACCTGATACCTTACCTCCCTCGAGATAGCCAACACGAAGACTCTCGTGTTCGGACCTAGAGATGATTCGGTCGATATAGTGACTCTCGATACTCCAGCACCTCGAGATGATTCGGTGGACTACATGACTCTCTAGCCTCAATGACCTCGTCAGGCCAAAATTAGATCAAGTCCCCGAGCTCAATATCTTGGGATCAAATACCCAAACACGGGATCAAACACCCATAAATTCAATTGGGATCAAACACCGGACCAATTGGCCATCATTTTTCATTCAAATAGCAACATGTTCACTCAAATGCAAATCTGCTCACGACCTCAATTCAAAATCTATGATTCCACAATTATCAAAAATCAAGTTCTTTCAATAAAGACTCTTTTTAAAGCAAAGCATAATCATGTTACCACACACACAACTTCGACTTAGCACAAATGCCAATTGATCGTTCTTTGATTCAAGACTTGACATTCATTCATAACCAACTCAAGCTCTCGGCCTCGCAGGCCATTTTGAAAATCAGTTTAACGATACGCGCCACTTATTACACTCAAATCAAGTGGAAACTTTTACAAACATGCCAAAAGGTCCAACCATCTCTTATAACCAGATTAGGACTTCATCAATTGACCTTGATTCCACAATTTCTCATGCCATAAATCACTCGAGCACAACTCACCAAAACAGGGCAGATTCAGGTTTGAGGTTCCTCAAGTAAAATCGGTTCATAATTATCAATTTTCTCAAAGAAAAATGTCTCTTAGTAACCTAACAACTTAATGAAGGTTTAGGAATAGCTTGCCGGCAATCTTGGCTAGAGATGTCTGCAAATAAGCGACGCAAGTCCTCGTTTCAAATCTGTCCAGAACTAATTCCTAGGAGTTCCATAAAATTTCAACCATCAAATTCCATTAATCCACTCCCAAATTCAATCACAAGCTACAATAGCATCTCAAGAAATGTCCTAAGAGGCTTACCAAGGATTGTGCCATGGATATTTATCTAGGGAGCCGCACAAGCTCGCGGGTTCAGGCTAGAGTTCCGGTGGATAGGTTCTGTCCAAGCAAGGTGCAAGCCATGGTTTAGCTACTAAACTACATCAAACTCGACCACAAGCTAAACAACACTTAGGTATAAGTTTTAGGATGACTTACCGTCGATTTCCAAGCCGAGCGACACCTCGATGTACTCCAAAGTGCCGCAGTTCCAAACCTAGCCGGTGGGGATATATTCTGTCCTCTTGAAGACCACGAAGATTCAACAATCAAAACTCATCAAAATCCAACCAACTTCATGAACACAATGAGAGATGCGTTAAATAAGTTTTAGGGATGGCTTTACCAAAAATAAAGCCAAAACGAGCTCCCAAATGAGCTTGAGGCGTCCTCGGATTCAGACTGGTCCAGGCAGCGACCTTTGTTGCTTCAAACGGTCCTACAGGACAAACGGCTGAGTGGATTTTGGCTCATAATATCTGGAATGGCATGAGAATAAGCTTTCTAATGGTTGATAGCTCGTCTCCATCGAATGACGAAGTTATGACCGAAACAATGAATGGCGTCGGGACTGGGCGACAAGAGAGAAAGAGAGAGTTTGAGGGAAAAAGAAAGTGGGAGATAGGGAGAGAGAGGGGGCTTAGCTGAATGACTTGGAGAGAGAGAGAGAGAGAAGAGCTTTTTCTTAATTCCAAAGATAAGCAAGATATGACCTTGATAGTTGAGGATTTGACTAGCAATTAATGCTAACTGGGGTCAATCATGGGCATTAGGCTTGTCTTTTCCCCAAGAAAAAATCAAGAGGCCAAAATGACTCTCCTACCCCTAAAGTTTCGGCCAACGAAGGAAAGGGAGGAATGTCCAAAATGTCCTTGCGCATTTTTAAAAGCATGAGTAATCCCCGAGGGCAAAAGGGACATTTTTCACTGCCAGTCTAAAACTTCGCTTCTATAGTCTTATGGGGCGAATCATAATCCTAATTACCCTCGATGAGGTGGCATCTAAATATTTCAATTGTTGAAATTCCTCAATGTTTGATACCCGACTCTAAGGTTTAATTCATGACAAGTTCTCTGTCGACTGTAATTCCAGTTTATCTCGAACTAACGGGCGGCTCTTACAGGTGACACGTGTATTGACCTTAGGATTACTCAAACCATGGCGACTTTGGTTGTCACGTCATTGCGATGGTCTATCACTAGTTTCTACAGTCTTGATCATCGAAATTCGATTTAAAAAATTCTCACAAATTACACATTGGTTAGGTGGAATTACCCACATTCCAACGTATAACGCTAGCAAGACATTCCATGATCGTTTTCTAGATCGATCTCTACTGGCCCAAAATATCCCCTCGACAATCCTTACGGTCAAAACGTCATTCCTTATTTGAGCTTCCCAAGTCCACGTACTTGACTCTGAGTTAGTCTTTCTCTTTTGGTCAGTTAACTCGAGAGTGGCCAGCTCTAAGCGTGATACAACTGAAATATGCCAATTGATACTTTCCATTCAATAGCCTCGAGAAGGGTTGGAATTTAGAATTCACAACTCTTCCCTTTAAGGAAATTTCGTCCTCGAAATTTACAACTTTGCAATTATTCAACCTTATGGGGTGTTCACGCCTCATCGTTTTCTCACTTTCCAAAGGAGTTTCTCTTGTTCATGATGTTTCCATAATCGTCCTTACCAACAAGCGTCTCCGTCTTTCAAAATTTGTTTCCTTCCGTCCCCAATCCGTGCTCGCCTTTCTACTAATGCCTCATTGCCTATCTTCGTGACTTCACTCTTCATGATTTGAGCGGGTCCAGCTCGTACTTCCTTAGTTTGGTTATTCTGAGTTTAGCTCTCCTTTCTTTCAGACTGAAATGAGCCCCTCCTTTGCAACACCTTGATGTACAACTAATTTTCCTCCTTGAACTCCTAAAATCCGTGTCGTTTGTCCATTTGTTTCTTTTGGGTATCCTTAAACCTTCCTCGACCATACTTAGTTGCCTCACTTAATAGTCAAGCTTGTCTTGGCCCTTCTTGTTTCCTTTCGCCAATCATATTCTAGTACGTAGGGTTTTATAAGTTTTGTCATTCAACGTCTTTAGGCATTGCCATACCGATCCGCTACTGGCCACTACTACTTTAGGCAAACTCTGTCAAAAGTAATCACTTCTCTCATTCTTCCTTAAAACCGATAGAGCTTGTTTATAGGACATCCTTATTTCGTCCTCTTTAGACTATCTATGGATTCGAAGGTAATAGGTATGCCACACGGCTACTTCACTTCGCTAACCCCTTGACTTGAAGATTCTTCCAAAACACGGTACCAAACTTAATATCTTTATCTATTACCATTGTTGCCAAATCGTCATAAGTTCATATTCCTTTGTACAGATCTCCCCTGATGTACTATTCGATTCAATTGCCCTTTTCACGCCATTAAGCATATGCAGTTTCTGGTCGGCTTATAATTCTTCAAGTTGAGCCGTAGCCTTCTTGGCTCTTTAGACAATCTCGTGGCTAAATGCACAATAACAGGGTTTTCAACAGTCTTAACGATCCTTCTAATTTATAACTTTGTGCTTTCTCTTGTTGGCACTCCTTAATTATTTATCCCGTGCTTGACAACTTCCGCTTTCGTTCCATTCCATTACTAGAACCGACGCAAGTCGTGATATCTCTTTGTTCCATCCAACGAACATTATGGTCATGCTACTTGAAGGTCTGAATTTTCTCCTTGTTACTTTCATCCATTCTATTCTTTGGACATTAGGGTCGATCAATTTTAGCATCTTAATCCCTTCATGACCTTCAAGTAGAATCACAGGATAGGTTGGAACGACGTCTTAATCCCTTCATGACTTTCATCATTTTTCTCGTCTTAATCGCTTCACAATTACATGACAATCAAAGTCGCCATGAATTGACGAGCCCAAAACTTGATATGAATCACGGGTCGATACGCGTAATGTCTAGAAAAGTCATCAGTCGGTTCGGGATAGGTTGGAACCACGTTTGATAGAAAAAATCATCAGAAACGAGTCTCGAAAATTTAAAATGGAGAATCAAGAATTCCAACCGGTCGCCCTATCGAAGATTATTAGAACGAGAAAAATGACGTTCTGGACGTCGGGGGTAAAATTACCATTTTGCCCCTCAAGCTTAAGTCTTGCCCATGCAAATAAGAAATGCCATTTTGGTCTTTATCCCTCCCCCAAGGCTACCAAAAAAGTAGATGAACTATGGCCGTTGGATCAAGTTGAATGACATGTAGGACAAGTGTCAAGAGATGGGTTAAACAGTGATCAGTCCACTATTCCATATCTACCATTCAACCATTGACCACGAGCCTTAGATATAAGCTTTTTCTCTCTCTCCCTCCCTCACTTGGGTAGGCCATAACGCCCCTCAATCACTGAACCCATCTTCTTCTTCTTCTTCCTCCTGTTCTGCTCGCCGCTAACCAGCCCCTGTCGCCTTGCTCGTTGCCATCGACATTGCCCTCCGGCCACTGCATGGACACTGGTCGACCACCCGAGCTTAGCTCCATGTCCTGACGACCTCCTCGAACTGGAAGCATGGCGATTGGACCACCGAGGAGCTCCGGCCAAGCTTTTTCCCGAAAGCCGACGGAATCTGACCCAATCTGAGGTAGGTGAAGTTTCTGACCCCTTAGGAGGATGAAATATTGGAATTTTGAGGTCAAATTTCGTGGAGGTCTAGGAGACATGTATAGCAATGTGTGGTAAAAAGTTGGGAATGATTTGATGAAGTTTTGACCCCAAATGGGTCTTGTGAATGTAGGATAGAATCTGTCGGTTACTGACCTTGGAGGATCCGACAACTTTCGATGGGATTCTGGCGACAACACGACTTCAAACTCACGGTGAGACCCTTAGACCCTTAGATAGACATGTTAAGAGGTAGGATAGTGCTTAAATGATGAATTTGGAGGAGATTTAGGACCGGTTGTACCCGATTTGCACATAATCGAAAAGGATCGATTTGGGTCTGTGCAAATCGAATCTGTGGGGGGCTGATGATGATTGGTTTAGAGCCTCAAATTAGTAATTAAGGCATGCTAAGATGATAAGAATTGTGTTATGGAAGTTTGTGATTTTTGGATTCATGAATTGGACATGAAAATTGACGGATTGGTTAGATTTCATTAGGTTGCACGGTAAGTTCAACCTTGGACCCTTAGAGCCGAAAATTGTGGGGCTCAAGAAGAGAAAATTTGTGATAACAAATTCGAGGTAAAGGAATCCTAAATTTAGGATAAGAATATTGGACTCGATTGGGTGAGTCGAGTGATAATTGGTTGATTGGTGAGAGATTCCATGGTGAATGTTCTTGGTGTACCCTAAGTTGTTATAGGGGATTAAGGTGTGTAAATGCTTATGCTTGAATTATCTGCCATGTGTGTGTGTCACTTGATTGCCTTGCATGCCATGAGTCTTTGAATTGTGCCTGAATTGCACATGTCGTCTTGTATGGAAAATGAATTGAAAATCATGGTATGAGTGTGACATGACAAGGCCTTGATACGTATGAGACGCGGGGTGAGGTAGTTGATACCCTGAGGCGTTGAGGCACGGGGTTGGAATGGTGTGGCGCCCTGATGCAATCTAATCGCGGGATTATGAAAAGGCCATGGTCCTGATGCGTTTACGCGGGACGAAGATATAAGGTGGTGACATTGGCCTAGAGTACCATTGAAACCTGATGCGTTTACGCGGGTTGTCAATGACGATCTGATGCGTTTACGCGAACCGAGTCTGATGCTATCTAATCACGGGCATGAGAATGTGGCCGGCGGGAAGTGGTGGATGTGGTGATGTGGCAAAGCGAGTGTGCATATCATCTGAGTGAGTTATGATGCCACAATTGCGTGTTTGCCACCCATGTGTTGTTGTCTGTACTTGCATTTTCTTGATATGTCTGTGAGTTTGAATGATTGGGGTTGCGACTTCCTGAGTGGACGGTCGGCCTGACCTAGGGTTATGACTCTTTTACTGAGATGTGTATCTCACCCCTTTTGGGGACCCTTATTTTTATAGATTCTAGGCTTTGACTATGTGGCCTATTCGCTTTGGAGACCCTAAGGAGATGACCACGTATTTTGATGAGTTCCCTGACGGTCAGGGGACTATATACGTGAGAAAGTGTACAGTGGTGTGAGTTGACGAGGGTAGTACGGACTGGAAGCCTCATAGGTATGAGGGGTGGTTTAGGAAAGTTAGGGACAAGTCTACTGGGTCCGCTGAAGCCCCATGAGGTACCCTAGGGAGTGATTCCTGATTGGTGCCACCCCGGTAAGGACTAGGATCAGGTAGAGGGATCGGTAGTCGGTTCTAGGAATGGGCCCAAGAGGACCCCGACGCTAGAGTTCACTCAAGAGGACGAGGTCATTGTCCTAGAGGCAACTGAGGAGGATCTCATAGAGCCGTCACATGAGGAGACCATGGAGGATACTATTGAGGTTCGCTCCGAGACGTTCTCAGAGTATGAGTCAACGGAGGATGCTGAGGACACCGATGACTCCAGCAGCTCTTCCTAGGAGACTCTAATTGTAGTTTGATCTTTGGTGACAACCCCGACCCTGTTCTTATCGGATTTTGATGATGGTCCATTTTGTATGTTTACCCCATCACCCCCTGGTTTATTGGATGTTAGTAGTTCTGTACTTGTATGAACCATTGGTTATTATGTACAACAACTTCTATGTTATCCAGGTTCCACTTAATTTATATTTGTACAGATGAGTTGTTTTATTACCACTTCCGCATGCTTGATATGTTTGTTATATCTCTCGGCTTAAACTGTGGATCTTGGGACCACAAGAGATTATGTGGTGTGCTTGTAGGGAGTCGCATGCTCGTCTTGGGGTGCGGGGCGTGACATCCCGGTTTGCTTAGTATCAAAGCAAGGTCAGCTCGATCCAAAGTTGGTTGAGGATTGGAGTAATAAGGAGGATTAAATTGGGACAAGGACGGATAGTGAAACTTTAGGAGACTAGTTAAGATAAGGCATGGGATGCATAGAGTGTGACCTGATACTTATGACTAGTGTTTGATCTTGGCATGGTTATGGTAAGGCATGGGAGAGTTGAGTTCCCTACTTAGGATTGAAGGTCATTTCTAGACCATGGCCTATTTGATGAATGAAAGTGATTGGTTTTAGTGAATCACTGGAGTGAATGGAACTAAGAAATGGCCATGGGATATTTGTTGAAATGTTTCTAGAGTTTGTGGTATGGAGTACTGTTGGATTATCACTGCTTCTGTTAAGGGTTAGTTAATGGCTCTGGATTTGGGTGAATGAGTAAGTTACCAACTCCTTGCTGAACTTGTGGTGGACCAGGTTCAATAGAAAGAAGCAAGGATGAGCAACCCGTCTAGAAGGTCTGGAAGGTCAAGAGGCGGAGCCTCTAGCTCGAGATCGCCCGTAGCAGAAGATCCAAGAATGGATGGCGTGGTGAGGGGACTAGAAAGAATTGGTGACTTGATTGATAGGCAAACCAAGGATCAAGACGCTGCCATTGCCCAGGCAGTAGAAGCTGCCATAGCCGCCGTCAATGCCAACAACGGCAACAATGGTGGCAATGGAAGCCATAATGAACATGGCCAAGGCAATGAAACTGTGAATGCCCAAGAAGAAAATGTCGTGGCCAGATAGATGGGCCAGCTAGTGGAGCAATTTAAAAAAGTTGAAACCGACTCAATTCGATGGAACTGGAGATCCTGAGCTAGCACCCAGGTGGATCGAGAAGCTAGAGAAAGCTTTTGGAGTGATGAGGTGCACGGATGAAGAAAAGGTATTACTAGCAGTGTACCAGCTGGAGGGTACAACGAATGATTAGTGAGCTACCACCAAGGATGGAGATTTCCTAGAGGGAACGGCCATGAACTGGGATGCGTTTAAGACAGCATTCAATGACAAGTACTTCTCTGAGAAGGCCAGGGAAAGGAAACAGGTGGAATTACTGTAGTTGCGTCAGAATCAGCTAACGATAGATCAGTACGAGGCCGAGTTCTCGAGGCTGTCAAGGTACGCACTTCGATCTGTAGAAGACCCTCAAGAGAAAGCAAGAAGATTTAGGGATGGTCTAAGGCTCGAGCTCTGTAGTCAGATGATCGCTCTAAATCTGAGGACCTATAAGGAGATCTACGAACAGGGCCAGATGATAGAACGGGACTTGAAAGAGAGAACCACCACAACTAGATCGCGGTTCACATCATTCAGAGATAACCGCCAAATGGGCAAGAGACCGATGGTGGGCAATAGGCATTTCGTGCCTCCTGTAGGGAAAAATATCGTGAAGCCCCCGAATCCCACTAATTAGAGCTGCCGCATTTGTGGCAGAAGGCATGGAAATGGGCCATGCCTAGTAAAGACGGGAGCTTGTTTTAAGTGTGGTCAGCTGGGCCACCAGATGAGGATGTGCCCAAACAAGCTCCGATGAGTCGACCTCAAGGGCAGAGACTGCAGGCTGAATCGTCGACTGCAACTCCCCAGATCAAGCAGAATCGACCACCGGCACCGGAAAGGGTGTGTGCAGTAGCCCGCAGAGAGGCGGAGAAAGCACCAAGTGTGGTCACAGGTACGGTTTACTTGTGCCACCAAGATGCATACGCATTGTTTGACCCCGGTGCCATGCATTCATTTGTGTCTGCACAGTTTGCTGATTTGGTGGGTATGAAATTGAAACCGTTGAGTATAATTCTGCATGTTGCCACCCCATTAAAGGATAACATATTAGTTTCAATGGGCTGTGTTGGTCGTGAAATCGTGATTGGAGGGAGTAAAGAGAGTATTGACCTAGTTGTACTACCCATGTATGATTTTGACGTGATCATAGGGATGGATTGGTTGAGTAAGTAGGGGGCAGTAGTGGATTGTGGTAGTAGGATAATTCGATTTAATCCAAGAGGCCGCCCTAGCTTTGAATTAGTGGGAATTCGTGGAGGAATCTCGATTCCCTTAGTTTCATCTCCAGAAGTGACCAAGTTGATATATGAAGGGTGTTAGGCATACTTAGTGACAGTAATGGACACAATTACCGAAGTGCCCAAGTTAGAGAGTATTCCGGTAGTGCGTAAATTCCCCGACATGTTTCCCCAAGAGTTGCCAAGATTACCACCGGAATGGGAAATAGAATTTGTAATTGAGTTAGCTCCTAGAACGGAACCGATCTCGAAGGCACCTTACAGGATGTCCTTATCAGAACTGAAAGAGTTAAAGGTGCAGATGTAGGAACTATTGGACAAGGGATTCATCCGACCTAGTGCTTCACCGTAGGGAGCACCGGTGTCATTCGTAAGGAAGAAGGATGGGTCTTTGCATCTATGTATCGACTATCAGCAGCTGAACCAAGTGACAGTAAAGAACAAGTACCCACTGCCGAGAATTGACGATCTGTTTGATCAGTTGCAAGGAGCGGCGATATTTTTGAAGATTGACCTGAGAACAGGGTATCACCAATTGAGGATCAAGAAGGAGGACATACCTAAGACTGCCTTTAGGACGAGGTATGGTCATTATGAGTTTACGGTGATGCCGTCTGAATTGACCAACGCTCCAGCTGCTTTTATGGACCTGATGATAGCGTATTTAAGAAATTCTTGGACAGATTCATCATAGTCTTTATTGACGATATCTTGATTTACTCAAGGAGTAGTGCCGAACATGAAGAGCACCTAAGGATTATACTACAGACTCTAAAGGAGTGTTCGCTTTATGCGAAGTTGAATAAATGTGAGTTTTGGTTGAGCAGGGTAGCATTTCTTGGTCATGTGGTATCTGGTGAAGGAATCGCAGTGGATCCCGCGAAGATCGAGGCTATAACAAATTGGCCTAGACCTACTATGATCACCGAAGTCAGAATTTCCTTAGGATTGGCAAGATACTACAGGCGTTTTGTGGAGAAATTATCATCCATAGCCGTCCCATTGACGCGGTTGACGAAGAAGGAAACGAGGTTTGAATGGACTGACAAATGTGAGAAGAGTTTCCAAGAGCTCAAACATAGACTGACTATCGCGCCAATGATAACAATTCCATCAGGACTTGGAGGTTACGAGATATACAGCGATGCCTCACTAAAAGGATTGGGCTGTGTGCTGATGCAACATGGAAGAGTGGTAGCCTACGCGTCCAGACAGTTGAGGCCACATGAAATGAACTACCCAACTCATGACCTGAAGTTAGCGGCAATTGTTTTCGCTTTGAAGATTTAGAGTCATTACTTATGTGGCAAAAAATTTCAGATCTATACCGACCACCAAAGCTTAAAGTACTTGTTTTCCTAGAAAGAGCTGAATATGAGGCAGCGTAGGTGGATGGAGCTGCTCAAGGATTATTATTGTGATATACTATATCACCCTGGAAAAGAAAACAGAGTAGCAGATGCACTGAGTCGGAAGTCAAGCATTGCATATCTGCTGGTGAAAGGTTGGTCGATGATTGTGGATTTAAGAGACTCTAAGTTCAGGCTAGAAGTCGATCAGTTGTCCAGTTTGATAGCTATGTTAAGGGTGGAACCTGAGGTCTAGGAAGGAATAAAGGCCCTACAGTCTATGGACCCAGAGATTCAGAAGATCCTTGAGATGGATGCGACAAAGAGAAAACCCAAGTTTCAAGTGTCTGAAGACGAAATTCTGAAGTTTTGAGGACGATTGTGCGTATCAAAGGACGAAGGACTCAAGAAAAGGATTTTATCAGAGGCTTACAGGAGCAATTATAGCATCCACTCTGGAAGTATGAAAATGTATCAGAACTTACGACAGCACTACTGGTGGAACGGGATGAAGGTGGATGTAGCAAAGTATGTGGCTAAGTGTTTGACGTGCCAGCAAGTGAAAGCGCAGCACTGTAAGCCTGGAGGACTTTACAACCACTAGAGATACCGGAATGGAAGTGGAAACATGTGACTATGGATTTTGTGATGGGACTCCCAAGGAGCCAGAGAGGTCACGACTCTATATGGGTAGTCGTGGACAAATTGACCAAGTCCGCACATTTCATCCCGGTGCAAAAGGACTTCTCTATGGATAAGTATGCAGAGTTGTACATGAGGCAGATAGTGAGGCTGCACGGAGTGCCTGTGACGATTACCTCGGATAGAGATCCCAAATTCACGGTAAATTTCTGGAAAAGTTTATAGGATGCCATGGAAGCCCGACTGCAGTTTAATATGGCGTACCATCCACAAACGGACAGACAGTCGAAAAGGACGATACAAACGCTTGAGGATATGTTGCGAGCATGCGTCATTGATTTTAAAGGTGGATGGGAAGACCAGCCGCATTTGGTAGAGTTCACTTATAATAATAGTTACCAGTAGAGTATCCAGATGGCACCATTCGAAGCACTCTATGGAAGAACCTGCAGAACCCTGATTTGCTGGGATGAGGTTGGAGAAAGAAGTATCACAGACCCACATTGGTCGAGCAATCGATGGAAGCAATGAAGATAATTCGGGGTAGACTGAGAACGGCACAGAGTCGTCAGAAAAGCTACGCAGATAAGCGGCGCAAGCCCTTGGAGTTTCAAGTGGCTGATCACGTCTTCCTCAAGGTGTCGCTAATGAGAGTACTATCGCGATTCGGAAAGAATGGGAAGCTAAGCCCAAGGTATGTAGGCCCATTTGAGATACTGGAGCGGATTAGAACCCTGACCTATAGGCTTGCCCTGCCGCCTAATCTATCCCAGGTACATAATATATTCCATGTGTCGATGCTGCGAAGGTATGAACCAGACCTGACATATATGCTGGATTATGAGACCATAGAAGTGAATGACCAAGTGTCTTACGTGGAGAGGCAGATAAGGATCGAGGACCGGAAGGAGCAAATCCTCAACAATAAGAAGATTTCGCTGGTCAAGGTAGTATGGGAGCACCATGGAACTGAAGGTGCCACGTGGGAGAATGAAGAGACGGTGAGGCGACAACACCCCCATTTATTCGAGTAATCAAGTGTAATGTAAATTTCGGGGATGAAATTTTTGTAA
The DNA here is from genome assembly GCA_028455895.1 of Rhodomyrtus tomentosa. NCBI lineage: Eukaryota > Viridiplantae > Streptophyta > Magnoliopsida > Myrtales > Myrtaceae > Rhodomyrtus > Rhodomyrtus tomentosa. The sequence continues at coordinate 35,045,842 of JAPCWY010000003.1, read as the reverse complement.
GGGGGAAGAGTTGTGACATTCTGATTTTCAGTCAATCTCAGACTCATTAATGAGAAGTAAATCTAGAGATGTATTTCAGTCGTATTCTGCTCGAATCTGATCAATTCGAGTAGGCTGACCAAAAGGGAAAGGCTAACGCGAGACGAGGTACGTAGACCTTGGTAACTCGGATAAGAAATGGCGCTTTTACCATAAAGATTGTCAAGGGAATATTTAGAACCACAAAAAGGTCGATCTAAGAATGACTAAGGAATGCCTTGCAAGTGTCATACAATTGGAGCGCGGGCCAACGTGTGATTTGCCAAATTTTCCTAAATCGGACAGTAACGATCGAGACCTTAAGGACTAGTGATATACCCTCATAATTACATGACAATCAAAGTCGCCATGAATTGACGAGCCCAAAACGTGATATGAATCACGGGGTCGATACGCATAATGTCTGCAAAACCTGTCCGTCGGTTCGGGATAGGCTGAAACCACGTCTGATAGAGAAAATCATCAAAAACAAGTCTTGAAAATTTAAAATGAAGAATTAAGAATTCCAACGTTATATTCGGATTGGTCGTCGCCCTATCGATGATTATTGAAACGAGAAAAACAACGTTCTAGACGTCGGGAGTAAAATTACCATTTTGTCCCTCAAGCTTAAGCCTTACCCATGCAAATAAGGAAGGGCATTTTGGTCTTTATTCCTCCCCTAAGGCTACCAAAAAAGTAGATGAATTATGGCCATTGGATCAAGTTGAATGACATGTGGGACAAGTGTCAAAAGATGGGTTAAAGAGTAGTCAAGTCCACTATTCCATACCTTCCATTCAACCAATAACCATGAGCCTTAGATATAAGCTTTTTCTCTCTCTCTCCTCACCTCACTTTGGCCGGCCATAACACCCCTCAATCATCGAAACCATCTTCTTCTTCTTCTTCTTCCTCCCATTCTGCTTGCCAACGACCAGCCCCTGCCGCCTTGCTCGTTGCATTCGACGCCGCCCTCCGGCCACCGTCTAGATACCGGCCGACCACCTGAGCTTAGCCCCACGTCCTGCCGACCTCCTCGAACTGGAAACACTGTGATTGGACCAACGAGGAGCTCCGGCCAAGCTTTTTACCAGAAGCCGACGGCATTAGACCCAATCTGAGGTATGTGAAGTTTCTAACCCTTAGGAGGCCGACATGTTGAAATTTTGAGGTCAAATTTTGTGGAGGTCTAGGAGACATGTATAGAAATCTGTGGTAAAAAGTTGGGAACGATTTGATGAAGTTTTGACCCCAAATGGGTCTTGTGAATTTAGGATAGAATCTGTCGGTTACCGACCTTGGAGGATCCGGCAACTTTCGACAGGATTCCAACGACGGCTCGACTTCAAACTCACGGTGAGACCCTTAGACCCTTAGATAGACATGTTAAGAGGTAGGATAGTGCTTAAATGATGGATTTAGTGGAGATTTAGGATCGATTGTGCCCGATTTGCACAGAACCGAAAAGGACCGGTTCGGGTCTGTGCAAACGAAATCTGTGGGGGGCTAATGATGGTTGGTTTAAAGCCTCAAATTGGTAATTAAGGCATGCTAGGATGATAAGGATTGTGTTATGGAAGTTTGTGGTTTGTGGATTGGTGAATTGGATATAGAGATTTACGGATTGGTTGGATTTCATTAGGTTGCGCGGTGAGTTCGACCTTGGACCCTTGGAGCCAAAAATTGTGGGGCTCAAGAAGAGAAAATATGTGATAACAAATTCAAGGTTAGGGAATCCTAAACATAGGATAGGAAGATTGAACTCGATTGGGTGTATCGAGTGATAAATTGGTTGATTGGTGAGAGATTCCAAGGTGAATGTTCTTGGTGTACCCTAAGTTGTTATAGGGGATTAAGCTGTGTAAGTGACATGTAGGACAAGTGTCAAGAGATGGGTTAAACAGTGATCAAGTCCAATATTCTATACCTACCATTCAACCATTGACCACGAACCTTAGATATAAGCTTTTTCTCTCTCTCCCTCCCTCACATTTGCAGGCCATAACACCCCTCAATCACCGAAACCATCTTCTTCTTCTTCCTCCTGTTCTGCTCACCGATAACCAGCCCCTGCCGCCTTGTTCGTTGCCGTCGACATCGCCCTCCGGCCACCGCATGGACACTGGTCGACTACCTGAGCTTAGCTCCACGTCCTGACGACCTCCTCGAACTGGAAGCATGGCGATTGGACCACCGAGGAGCTCCGGCCAAGCTTTTTCCCGGAAGCCGACGGAATCTGACCCAATCTGAGGTAGGTGAAGTTTCTAACCCCTTAGGAGGACAAAATATTAGAATTTTGAGGTCAAATTTCATGGAGATCTAGGAGACATGTATAGCAATATGTGGTAAAAAGTTGAGAATGATTTGATGAAGTTTTGACCCCAAATGGGTCTTGTGAATGTAGGATAGAATCTGTCGGTTACTGACTTTGGAGGATCCGGCAACTTCCGACGGGATTCCGGCGACGACACGACTTCAAACTCACGGTGAGACCCTTAGACCCTTAGATAGACATGGACAACCAATTTTGATCTTGCCAAATTTGGAGTCTCTTTTTTTACTTTTCCCCTTTGTAGAAGTTCCTGTCTCTTCAATTCGTCCCTTTACAGCCGGCAGGGCCAAGTGAGTTCGCTGCCAGAATCCTCATCATCGATTTTTGATGGTCTTACTCTCCGCTAGAATCTTAACTTGATGTCTAATTCACTTTCGGAGCAAAATTCGGTTACTTCAGTACGGGCAGAAAGATAGCTCAAGCAAGAGCCACAGTGACTGCAACAAGAGGAAAGCCATATTGGCCCTTGTTCGCACTTTGCCATCACTTTTGTGTTTGGCTAGTGACCAAGAGGTAGGATAGTGCTTAAATGATGAATCTGAAGGAGATTTAGGACCGGTTGTACCCGATTTGCACAGAATCGAAAAGGATCGGTTTGGGTCTGTGTAAATCGAATCTGTGGGGGGCTGATGATGGTTGGTTTAGAGCCTCAAATTAGTAATTAAGGAATGCTAAGATGATAAGGTTTGTGTTATGGAAGTTTGTGGTTTTTGGATTCATGAATTGGACATGAAAATTGACGGATTGGTTGGATTTCATTAGGTTGCACGGTAAGTTCGACCTTGGACCCTCAGAGCCGAAAATTGTGGGGCTCAAGAAGAGAAAATTTGTGATAACAAATTCGAGGTAAGGGAATCCTAAATTTAGGATAGGAAGATTGGACTCGATTGGGTGAGTCGAGTGATAATTGGTTGATTAGTGAGAGATTCCATGGTGAATGTTCTTGGTGTACCCTAAGTTGTTATAGGGGATTAAGGTGTGTAAATGCTTGTGCTTGAATTATCTGTCATGTGTGTGTGTCACTTGATTGCCTTGCATGCCATGAGTCTTTGAATTGTGCCTGAATTGCACATGTCGTCTTGTATGGGAAATGAATTGAAAATCATGGCATGAGTGTGACATGGCGAGGCCTTGATACGTATGAGACGCGGGGTGAGGTGGTTGATACCCTGAGGTGCTGAGGCGCGGGGTTGGAATGGTATGGTGCCCTGATGCGATCTAATCACGGGGTTGTGAAAAGGCCATTGTCCTAATGCGTTTACGCGGGACGGAGATATAAGGTGGTGACATTGGCCTGGAGTATCATTGAAACCTAATGCGTTTACGCGGGTTATCAATGATGGTATGATGCGTTTACGCGGACCGAGCCTGATGCGATCTAAACGCGAGCATGAGAATGAGGCCGGTGGGAACTGGTGGATATAGTGATGTGGCAAAACGAGTGTGCATATCATCTGAGTGAGTTATGATGCACAATTGCGTGTTTGCCACCCATGTGTTGTTGTCTGTACTTGCATTTTCTTGATATGTCTGTGACTTTGAATGATTGGGGTTGCGACTGCCTGAGTGGACGGTCGGCCTGACCTAGGGTTAGGATTCTTTTATTGAGATGTGTATCTCACCCCTTTTGAGGACCCTTATTTTTACAGATTCTAGGCCTTGACTATGTAGCCTATTCGCTTTGGAGACCCTAAGAAGATGACAGCATATTTTGATGAGTTCTCTGATGGTCAGGGGACTATATACGTGAGAAAATGTACAGTGGTATGGGTTGATGAGGGTAGTACGGACTGGAAGCCTCATAGGTATGAGGCGTGGTTTAGAAAAGTTGGGGACAAGTCTACTGGACCGCCGAAGCCCCATGAGGTGCCCCAGGGAGTGATCCCTAATTGGTGCCACCCCGGTAGAGACCAGGATCAGGTAGAGGGATCGGTAGTCGATTCTAGGAACGGGTCGGAGAGGACCCCAACGCTGGAGTTCACTGAGGAGGATGAGGTCATTGTCCTAGAGGCAACCGAGGAGGATCTCGCAGAGCCGTCACATGAGGAGACCATGGAGGATACTATTGAGGTTCGCTCCGAGACGTTCTTAGAGTATAAGCCAACGGAGGATGCCGAGGACACCGATGACTCCAGCAGCTCTTCCTAGGAGACTCTAGTTGTAGTTTGATTTTTAGTGACGACCCCGACCATGTTCCTACCAGATTTTGATGATGGTCCATTTTGTATGTTTACCCCGTCACCCCCTGGTTTATCGGATGTTAGTAGTTCTACACTTGTATGAACCGTTGGTTATTATGTACGACAACTTCTATGCTATCCAAGTCCCACTTAATTTATATTTGTTATATCTCTCGGCTTAGACTGCGGATCTTGGGACCGCGAGGGATTATGTGGTGTGCTCGCAGAGAGACGCGTAATCGTGCCCGGAGTGCGGGGCGTGACAATTAGGACCCACATTACTGAGATGTATATCTCACCCTGTTGAGGGACTCTATTTTCAGATCCTAGACCTTAATTATGTGGCCAATCTGTTTGGAGATCTAAAAGAGATGTCAGTGTATTTTGATGAGTTCCTAGACAGATAGGTGACCATTTACGTTAGGAAGTGCACGGTCGTCTGGGTAGATGAGGGTGGCAGTAGCTGGAAGCCTCACAGGTACGAGACATGGTTCAGAAAGGTATGGAGCGTTTCCATAGGGCCATTGAAACCCACTGAGGTACCCCGTGGGGTGATACCCAGTTGGTGCCATCTCGCTCCGGATTTAGTAAAGGCCGAAGGGTCCGTCGCTGGCTCGAAGATTGGTCTTGAGAGTACCCCGACTTTAGAGGACACCGATGAGGTCATAGTGATCGAGGCCACCGAGAATGACCAGGTGAAGCCATCAGCTGATGAGACATTAGAGGACATTGTGCAGGTTTGCTCAGAGACCTTCTCGGAGTATGAGTCTACTGAGGAGGTTGAGGAGTAGATTGACGACTCCAGTAGTTCGACATAGGAGTTTCTATTCCTAGTCTAGCAATTTGATGGTGACCACAGTGCCTGTCCTTTTTTTAGTGCAGATATGATCGCCTTTTGTGTTAGCTATGCCGCCCCAGTGACCAATATGTTTAGTGGTCGTGCCATGTTTGGATATTCGGAAGTTCATGTATTATTGGTACCTTCGTTACCCATGTCCCATTTTATATTTGCACGGATGAATTTTATATCGTCGCTTCCGCGTGCTTTCTATAGGATATATATCTCGACTTATATTTTAATCCTAGGACCTCGAGAGATAGTTTCTACATGCAGGGAGTCGTGCGCTCATGCCCGGGGCGCAAGGCGTGATATTCTTGATCCAAAGATTTCGACCATCGAATCTTCAAACTCAAATCCCGGCTAATTCTACCATCGAAATCGAAAGTAAATTATGCCTGCGAGTTTGTCTCGACGAAATCTTCAAGTAGACTTACTCGCTCAAATCCGACACACAAAGCTAATACTTCAAGATTGTTGGAAGTTATGGTTTGAGAGAGTAGATAGTGTTTTGGTTGCTTTAAGTATTACACCAAGAGACGTCAAGTTTGGAACGTTCAACAGTGTTACCTCTAGCTTAGGAGAACTAGCTTAGGAGAACACTAGAGTTAATAGCTATTGGACTCCAGCCCATATGAACCCAAATAACCATACTTTCATCTATTGGGCTTGTATGTGAACATATATTAATAAATTTTAGTTTGTTCAATATGGTCTTTGAATATTTTGGTAAATGTTCAATCTACATAAGACACGCCGAGAAGAAAAAAGTGCAGGCCGTCAAAATGGTCCTTGAACTTTTAATTTGCTCAATACGGTCAAGACCTAGAACACCATCAAACATGATTTGGTTAACTACATTAATAATGGAAGAATTACCAAAAAAGTCCTAAATATATTGTAATTTTGTCAATTCAGTCCTGAATCTTTTTTTTGGCCAATTGAGTCCTAAAGTTTTGTAATTGTACAAATTCAGTCCATTTTACCGGTCAATACTGACGTGGATAATTTTTAATAATATTGTAGTGTGTTTTCTTTTATTTTTCATTTCTTTTTTTAGCTTGGGAGTTCAGCAGGGGCATATACATCTGCACATAGCAATAAGCCATTGATGGGTATAATTATAATGGTGGGGGTTGTGGCTACTTCTTACATTACACCTACCCACAAAATTATTATTTACGATGGTGGCAACAGAAACGCATGCAAAGAGGGAGAAGAAGAAGAAGTGCTCGAGAGGACAAAGAGTGAGGTAGATTGCATCAGGACATATGTTGGGTTCATTAATTTGTAAGTGAGATACTCAAGGGTATCGAATAGTGTTCCTCAATTTCTAATTTCGAGAAGTCTTTTTATTGTTTCTCCAAATGAAATTCATTGATTTACATTGTCAACCTTATAACCATCCGGATATCAAAATTCATTTTTAGTTTAGATTTCTTTAGTTAATGATGAGAGAAGCTATATATATTTTTGTTGGAATGATACCCCTTGACTCTTGACTTGAAACCTGTATTCACTTAATGTTCGCTGGTAATGTAAGTGTTGTTGATGTTGAGAGTCAGAGAGAAATAACAACAGGGTGTTTATGGTGGCTCAACCCAAACTAGGGTTGTATAATATGTATTTATATGAGCGACTAATTACAATAAGGGTATAAATAAATTCAATTACAGAAATACCTCAATATACATATAATTACACATTAATACTCTCCCTCAATCCGAAGTAAGTGTAACAATTGAGAGATTGGATCTCAATAGCACATGACGCAAACTAGGTAACCCCTTTGTAAATATGTCTACCACTTGATCGTCGGTAGGCACATAGCGAACATGTAGATCACCGGAAGCAGCTCGCTCTCAAACAAAGTGAAAATCCAACTCAATGTATTTGGTGCTAGCATGAAATATGAGATTAAAAGCAAGATATGTGGCAGACATGTTGTCATAATAAATAGTGAGAGGAGTAGAAAGAGGGACTTCAAGCTCACAAAGTAAATGCCGAATCCAGATTGTCTCAGCAACACAATGAGCGACAACACGATATTCAGCTTTTGTACTAGAACGAGCCACAGTGGGTTGCTTCTTAGCACTCCAAGAAACAAGATTGGTGCCAAGAAATACACAAAAACGTGATGTTGAACGTCGAGTATCCGAGCAACCAGCCTAGTCTGCATCCGCATAAGCCATCAAAGAAGTCGAAGAACATCTCTTAATGAGTAATCCATGGGTAGATGTACCAGCTAAATACCGATATATATATGTTTGACAGGTTGTAGATGAGGTAATCTAGGTTGATGCATAAATTGGCTAACTAGGTTCGCAGCAAAGCTAATATCAGGTCTAGTCATAGATACATTTTGTAAAGCACCAACCATCAGTCGATACATTGTTGGAGAAGCAAGGAGCTCACCATCATTGACAGACAATAGAGTCTTCGATGCCAAGGGAGTAGATACAGGCTTTACCTTGACAAGGTCAAACTTGTGCAAAAGGCTATCAATATATTTAGCTTGAGATAAAAGCGTACCGTTGGATCGATGATGAACCTCAATGCCAAGAAAATAATGAAGTGGTCCAAGATCCTTCATAGAAAATTCTTGCGAGAGTTTAGTGATCAAAGATCATAATAAATGAGGAGTATCACCAGTGACAAGGATGTCATCAAAGTATAGTAAAAGATATAGACGACCCCGAGAAGAAAAATGGACAAATAATGATACTTACTCTCCATGAAACCCAACGATAATAAAAAAACTGTTGAAGCGAAGAAACCACGCACTTGGAGCTTGCTTTAAGCCATAAATGGCTTTTCGAAGACGTCACACGGGATTCGAATATTCATTATAAGAGAAACCGGGAGGTTGACGCATGTATACTTTCTCAGAAAGGATGCCGTGCAAGAAGGCATTCTTAACATCAAGTTGACGTACAACCCATCCTGATGAAATAGCAATAGAGAGAACAATCCAGATTGTAGTGAATTTAATGACCGGGCTAAAAGTCTTGTCATAATCCAATCCAACCTGTTGTTTAAATCCATGTGCAACTAGATGAGCTTTGAAGCGTTCAATAGTTCCATCAGATTTTTCCTTAATCTTAAAAATCCATTTACAACCAACCAAATTCTTAGAAGGGTCAGGTGGTACTAGATCCCATGTTTGATTAACGACTAATGCATTAAATTCATCTGCCATGGCTGCCTTCTAACGTGGGTCAAGAGTAGCCTTAGAATAGCAAGTCGATGTCTCTTCATGAAAAGAATTAAAGAGATTAAAAATTTTCCTTGGTTTATGAATGCCAGATTTAGCACGAGTTTGCATAGGATGAGTAGGAAGAGAGGATACAGAAGTGGAAGAGCTAGGTACAGATGTAGAGAGGACTTGTAAATCTGATGTAGGAGAAATTTGATCAGAATTAGAGGTATGAGGAATTGTGTCAGAAGTAGAGTTAGGTTGGGACGTAGTGAGTGAGTTCGAAAGGAAGGGCGGTGGAGGTGAAAAGGAATTGAAACCAAATTGGGTAGGTTGAGAGGTAGGGAGAGGTGTATTAAGGGGTTGGGTTAGAGAAGTCGAGAGAGATGGGAGAGGAGCTTGATGCTCAAGGGAGATAGAAGGAAGAATATATTGATTGGAGGAAACAATAAGTAAAGGAAGTGAATTGAAAGAGTTATTTACTGAACTAAGAGAAGAATGACTTTGTGAAAAGTGAAAATTCTCCTCATTAAACCGAACATGACGACTGATAAAAATACGATCACTTGACCGATCAAGGCAACGATAGCCTTTGTGATTTAGACAAGAAATACACACAGCATAGAATGAGGTGCAATTTATGGGAGACACGAGATGGGAGAAAAGGATAACAAGCACAACCAAAAGTTCGAAAGAACGAATAATCAGACTGAAACCCAAAAAGACAATGAAAAGGAGAAATATTAGATAAGACAGGAGTAGGAAGCCGATTAATAGTGTAGACAGCAATGAGAAGAGTATCGATCCAATATGAAGGAGGCATAAGAGCATGGATTAATAAGGTTCGAGACATTTCAATTAAATGTCTGATTTTGCGTTCTGACATGCCATTTTGAGATGGGGTGTCTAGACAAGAAATACATGGAATAATACCATTGTCACGTAAATATGATTGGAACGAATTATTGTCATATTCACCTCGCCCATTAGTTTGTAGGATTTTAATTTTGGCAGTGCATAGATTTTCAATGAAACAACGGAAGCGATGAAAATGAGTAGACACTTCAAATTTATTTTTCATGGGGAAAATCCAAGTCAACCGAGAGTAGTCATCAACGAATAACACAAAATACTTAAAACCAAAATTGGATAAAATGGGACGCGACCATACATTATAATGAATTACAACTAAAGGAAAATAAGCACGATGATTAACAGACTCAAAAGGCTATCAATGAGATTTGCCCATAAGAGAAGACTCACAAGTGACCAACCTAGAATTAGAATTGCAAACACGACTCAAAACTTATTTATTTGGATGACCAAGACAAGCATGCCAATGAGTGAGTGAAGCAAAAGAAGTCACAATAGGATGCAAGTGAGACGACACCAAGGAATTAGAAATTGGATAAAGACCATGAGAAGAATCATCTTGGAGGAGAACTTGTCCGGTTCGTTGGCCCTTCAAAGAAAAGGATGAACCATTAAAATCAATAGTGGAAGAATTTTTACGGCAAGGCTGAGTGACCGAGAGAAGATCACGTGCAAGATTAGGAACATGATAGACAGGTGATAACAGCAAAGATCGAGAACCAGTATGTAAAAAAGATGTACCAACTTACTTAATAGGCAATAAACGACCATCACCAACTGAAACTTTTTTCGAATCATAAAAATATATGGGATTTAGAATTTTACCGAAGTCACTAGTCATATGTGCCAATGCTCCACTGTCAAGATACCACATCGGATCAGAGGTCTCACCAATCGAGAGAGCGGAGAAAGAGTCCGATAAAACGTTTGTAGTGAAGGCATGGTTAAACCTTTGCCGACATCACAGAGCGATATGCCCAACTCCGTTACAGATCTGACAAGAAAGTTGAGGCCTAGATCCAAGAATGCCTCCCTGGGTAAATGGAGGAACATAGGCCCTCGAACCACTGCGAAATCGACTAGAGGAAGGTGAGGATCGATCAAAATAGGGGATAGAGAATGACTGTGAATTAAATTAGTCAGTCGAGGCTTTTCAAACTGGTTGATCACGCGAGAACCATCCACCTTGTCCTCAACCAGATCTTCAGCCACTAAAATTACACCCACCACAACTCCCTCGAAACGATGGATTAGGTGAAGTGGATTGTCCAATCAAAGCATGATAGATATCAGATGAAGATGAGGCATTCGATTTTCGGGGAAATCGATGTTCTTAAATGAAGAGGCGTGACTGCAGATCATTGAAGGAAAGAATAGTAGGACCATTGGTGACCATTGTGACAAAAGGATCATACTCTGATGGGAGCCAATTAAGGGCTTGAATCACCAAATCCTTATCAAAGACGAAGCAACTGATTGCGGTGAGAGAATCTGCAATTGACTTCAAATGCTGAAGATAATCAGACATTGACTGATTGGGTTTCTTAACGACATTCTGAAAATAAAGCTTCAATTCAATTTTCTTTGCCACACATCGATCAGTAAAGCGTCGCCCTAGAGCAAGCCAAATCTCTTGAGATGTCCGTAGATCATGAACTTCACGAAAAATCTCAACTGTGAGAATTAAGTTAATCAAACTGCAAACGCATTGATATCTTGACCCAAATTGAATAAGAAGGATTAGCCACCACAGTACCTGTCATGCCCCGCGCCCCGGGCACGAGCGAGCGACTCCCTGCAAGCATAAACTATCTCTCGATGTCTCAAGATCCAAACATGGTTCGAGAGACATACCATATAAAAACAAAGCACGCGGAAGCGAAGACATTAAAACTCCTCCGTACAAATATAGAATGTGATCTAGATAGCGAGAATACCATAATACATAATATCCAAATGTTCATAAAAGTGCATGGCAAACTAAATCCACTAATCAAAGGGGTGACGGGGTAAGTACAAAAGAGGTCCATCATCCATCAAAAGAAACAAGCATCAGGGTCGCCGTCAAAATGTCAAACTAGTATGTTAGGAGCTCCTAAGACGAACTGTTGGAGTCATCAGTCTCCCCTGCCTCCTCCGTGAGCTCGTACTCCGATAAGGTCTCCGAGCAAACCTCCACGATATCCTCCATGGTCTCATCAGCAGACGGCTCCACCAGGTCATCATTTGTAGTCTCGACCACTATAACTTCCTCAGTGTCTTCTAGGGTCGGGGTCCTCTCAGGTCCGTTCCTCAAACCGGCGACTGACCCCTCAGCCTCTACTGAATACCGGGTGGGATGGCACCAGCTAGGAATCACGCCCTGCGGCACCTCAATGGGCTTCAGCGGCCCTGTAGATACATCCCCCACCTTTCGGGACCAAGCCTTATACCTCTGAGGCTTCCAGCTACTACCATCCTTGTCTACCCACACTACTGTACATTTCCTAACATAAATAGTCCCCTGCCCGTCAGGGAACTCATCAAAATAGACAGTCATCTCCTTAGGGTCGCCAAATCTGATAGGCCACATCTTCAAGACCTAGGATCTATAAAAAGGGTGTCCTACAAAGGGGTGAGATATACATCTCAGTAAGGTGGATCCTAATCCTAAGTTAGGCTGACAGTCCACTCAGGCAGTCATGAACACCAGCATTTCATGCAAATAAACATATAAGGCATTCAATTATCAATAACAATACACAGAAGTCAGGCATGCAGTCATGGCGTCATATCACATCTATATGATCATGCACACACCGCCACGTCACATCATCACTCTACCCTTCCAGCCTGCCTCAATCTCATACCCGTGTTTAGAATGCCTCAGGCTTAGTCCGCGTAAACGCATCAGACCATCTCATTGACAAACCCGCGTAAACGCATCAGGTTTTCAATGTTACTCCAAGCCAGTGTCAACACATCACAACTCCGTCTCACGTTTCAACCCATCAGGACTATGACCTTCAACCCCGCATCTCACACACATCAGGGTGCCCTTCAATTCTAACCCCACGACTCAGGGCATTCAACATACAACCTCGCACCTCATACGCCTCAAGGTATTCCACATCTTAAACATGCCACAATCTCAATTCAATTTATATACATAATGCCATGTGCAAACTCATGCACAAACCATACACTTATGACATGCAAGACATTCAAATTCACACTCAAATGCGATAAATTACTCAAGGCACAAGCATAATCAAATATTTGAGTCATTTATACCCTCCTAGGACACGCAATGATCAATCACATCAAAGCCTCTCAAGAATCAATCAAACTTACACCCGACTCGCCCAATTGAGTCCAATCTTCCTATCATAAGTTTAGGATTCTCTTACCTCAAGCTTAATGCCACAAAATCCTTCTCAAGCACTTCAATACTTTCGGTCCAAACCGTCCAAGGACAAGTCCACCGCGTAACCTATGGAAATCCATCCAACCGTCAACTTTTCTTGCTCAAATCTCCAATCTATGAACCACAAACCTTATTAACATGCTTCTCAACATCCTAGCATGTCTAAATGATAAATTTTGAGAATCACTTTCAACCATTAACAGCCCCCACAGAACTGGTATGCACAGAACCGAACCGGGCAATTTTCGGTTCTGTGAATACCGTAAATAACCAGCCATTAAACTACCTCAAATTCTTAATTTATTCAATAATCTACTTGTTAACATGTAGATCTAATCGTTTGGGAAGATCACCGAAGATTTACGGTCGAGTCGTCGCCGGAAACTCCTTGAATGTTACCGATTTCTTCAAGTCCTTAAACCGGCAATTTTGGCCCTTCAAACACAAGACCCATTTAGGGTCAAAACTCCATAAAATTAACCCCAACTTTTTACCACAGATCAATCTATAAGTCCCCTAGATCTCCACAAAATTTGATTGAAAAACTCCAAGGTTTCAGGGTCCTAAGAGACCAGAAACGTGGCTTACCTCTAGTTGCAACGATTTCCGTCGACTTGCGGGAGATCGGTTGGGTCAAACGACTCGTTTCCACTTCGAGGATGTCGGCAAGAGGATGGAGAAGGAATGGGTGGTTAGCTCGGTGGTTGAGAGTCATCGGAGGTGGCGGTCGGCGGTAGCGAATAGGAGGGGCAGAACCGGTTGGCGAGCAGAAGAAGAAGAAGAAGAGAGGCTCTTAGTGAAAATGGGGGAAGATGACCGGCCAAGAGAGAGAGAGAAAGAGATATATTCAATTTTCAAAATTCAACAAGTAGAATGGTGGTTGGGAAAGGTGGATATGTCCACTCATGGCCTAATCTATTGACACATGTCCAATGTGTCAATCAAGCTCATCCAATAGCCAAGATTCCTCTCAAATTTTCGATGGCTTTAGGGTGTATTAAAGACCAAAATGCCCTCGCCCAATTATATAAGTAAGGTCAAGGCTTGAGAGGCAAAATGGTAATTTTACCCCCGACTTTCGGAACGACATTTTTCTAATTTCAATATTTTTCGATAAGGCGATGGCCAATCCAATCATGATTCTGAAATTCTTGATTCTCCATTTTCAATTTTTCAAGACTCGTTTCTGATCATTTTCTCTATCAGACGTGGTTCCAGCCTATTCTGAACTGACGGGCGGCTTTTGCAGACGTTACGCATATCGACCTTGTGATTCACATCGCATTTAGGGCTCGTCAATTCATGGCAACTTTAGTTGTCATATAATTTGAGGGTCTATCGCTAATTCCGATGGTCGCGATCATCACCGTTCGATTTAGGAAAATTTTGCAAATTATATGTTGGCTAAGCGGCATCATCCGCGCTCCAATCATATAACGCCAGCAGTGCATTCCTTAATCATTCTTAAATCAGCCTTTTGTGGTTCTAAATGTCCCATCAACAATCCTTATGGTCAAAGCGTCATTCCTATTCGAGTTCCCTAGGTCCACGTACCTTATCTCGCGTTAGCCTTTCCCTTTTGGCCAGTCAACTCAAATTGATCCGATTCGAGCGAGATATGACTGAAACGCATCGCTAGATACACTTCTCATTAATGAGTCTAAAAATGACTGGGAAATCAGAATGTCACAACTCTTCCCCCTTACAAAAATTTCTTCCCCGAAATTTACATCAACTTAGCTACTCAAATAAATGGGGGTGTTGATGCCTCATCGTCTCTTCATTTTCTCACGTGGTGCATTCAGTTCCATGGTGCTCCCACACAACTTTGACCAATGGAATCGCCTTATTCCTTAGAGTTTGCTCCTTCGGATCTTCGATCCTGATCGGCCTCTCTTCACAGGATACCCAGTCGTCCACTTCTATGACCTCGTAGTCCAGCACATGTGTTGGGTCTGGTTCATATTTCCGCAGCATTGACACGTGGAAGACATTATGTACTTGGGATAGATTAGGTGGCAAGGCAAGCCTGTAGGCTAAGGTCCCAATTCGCTCCAAAATTTCAAATGGACCCCTCGTACCTTGGGCTCAGTTTTCCCTTCTTTCCAAATCGCGATAATCCCCTCATCGCAACACCTTGAGGAAAACATGATCACCTACTTGAAACTCCAAAGGCTTACGTCACTTATCCGCATAACTCTTCTAACGACTCTGTGTCATCTTCAATCTATCCCGAATTGTCTTCATTGTTTCCACTGATTGCTCTACCAACTCTGGGTCTGTGATACCTCTTTCTCCAACCTCATCCCAACAAATCGGGGTTCTGCAGGCCCTTCCATAAAGTGCTTCAAATGGTGCCATCGGATGCTCTGCCAGTAGCTATTGTTATATGCAAACTCCACCAAATGCAGTTGATCTTTCCATCCACCTTTGAAGTCTATGATGCACGCTCGCAACATGTCCTCAAGTGTCTAAATCGTCTTCTCCGAATTGTCCGTCAGTTTGTGGATGGTACGCCGTGCTAAATTGCAGTCGAGTTCCCATGGCCTCTTGAAAACCTTTCCAAAAGTTCGCTGTGAACTTGGGCTCTCTATCTGAGGTAATTGTCACAGGTACTCCATGCAGCCTCACTATCTGCCTCATGTACAACTCGGCGTATCTATCCATTGCGAAATCCTTTCGCACAGGGATGAAGTGTGCGGACTTAGTCAATCTGTCCACGACTACCCATATAGAGTCGTGACCTTTCTGGCTCCTTGGGAGTCCCATCACAAAGTCCATGGTTATGTGCTCCCATTTCCATTTAGGAATTTCCAGTGGCTGTAATAATCCTCCAGGCTTATAGTGCTGCGCTTTTACTTGTTGGCATGTCAAGCACTTTGCCACATACTTCGCTACATGCACTTTCATCCCGTTCCACCAGTAGTGTTGACGCAGGTTCTGATACATTTTCGTGCTTCCTGGGTGGATAATATAATTACTCCTGTGAGCCTCTGATAAAATCTTTTCCTTGAGTTCTTCATCCTTTGGCACGCATAGACGTCCTCGGAATTTCAAGATTCCGTCCTCTGACACCTGAAACTCTGATTTTCTCTCCGTCACGTCCATCTCCAGGATTTTCTGAATTTCTGGGTCCGTAGACTGTAAGGTCTTTATCCCTTCTTGGACCTCAGATTCTAACCTCAATGTAGCCATCAAGCTAGAAAATTGGTAGACTTCTAGTCTAAACTCAGAATCTCTCAAATCCTCAATCATCGACCAACCTTTTAGCAGCAGACAGCCGATGCTTGACTTCCGGCTAAGTGCATCTGCGACTCTATTCGCCTTCCCAGGGTGATACAATATATCACAATCATAATCCTTAAGCAGCTCCATCCACCGACGCTACCTCAAGCTCTGGTGGTCGGTGTAAATCTGAAACTTCTCGCCACACAGATAATGTCTCCAAATCTTTAGAGCAAAAATGATCGCTGCTAACTCCAGATCATGAGTTGGGTAGTTCATTTCATGTGGTCTCAGCTATTGGGATGCGTAGGCCACTACTCTTCCATGCTGCATTAACACATAGCCTAGTCCTTGTAGCGAGGCATCGCTATATATCTCATAGCCTCCCGGTCCTGATGGAATCGTCAACACCGGTGCAGTCGTCAACCGATGTCTGAGCTCTTGGAAACTCCTTTCGTACTTATCTGTCCATTCAAACCTTGTTTCCTTCTTTGTTAACCTCGTCAATGGGATGGTTATGGATGAAAACTTCTCCACAAAACGCCTGTAATACCCTGCCAATCCCAAGAAACTTCTTACTTCAGTGATCGTAGTAGGCCTAAGACAATTCGTTACAGGTTCGATCTTCGCAGGATCCACTGCGATTCCTTCTCCATATATCACATGACCAAGAAATGCTACCCTATTCAGCCAGAACTCGCATTTGCTCAACTTCGCATTGAGTGAATGTTCCCTCAGGGTCTGCAAAACAATCCTTAGGTGTTCCTCATATTCTTCGTCACTCCTTGAGTAAATTAAGATATCGTCAATAAAAACTATGACGAATTTATCCAAGAATTCCTTAAACACTCGATGCATCAAATCCATGAATGCAGCTGGAGCATTGGTCAATCCAAAAGGCATCACTGTGAACTCATAATGACCATACCTTGTTCTAAAAGCAGTCTTAAGTATATCCTCCTTCTTAATCCTCAACTGCTGATACTCGATTCTCAAGTCAATCTTAGAGAATACCGCCACTCCTTGTAACTGGTCAAATAGGTCGTCAATTCTCGATAGTGGGTACTTATTCTTCACTGTTACCTGGTTTAACTGTCTATAGTCGATGCATAGAAGCAAGGACCCATCCTTTTTCCTTACAAACAATACTGATGCTCCATACGGTGAAGCACTCGGTCGGATAAATCCTTTATCCAGTAATTCTTGCATCTGCACATTTAGTTCTTTCAATTCTGACAGGGACATCCTATAAGGTGCCTACGAGATCGACTCCGTCCCAGGAGGTAACTCGATCACGAATTCTATCTCTCGCTCCAGTGGCAATCCTGGCAACTCTTGGGAAAAAATGTCAAGGAACTCACGCACTACCGAAATACTCTCTAGTTTTGGCTCCTTGGCAGTCATGTCCACCACTGCAACTAAGTACGCCTAACACCCTTCAGACATCAACTTTGTCACTTCAAGAAATGAGACTAAGGGAATCGAGATTCCTCCTCGACTTCCCACTAATTCAAAGCTAGGGCGGCCTCCTGGATAAAACCTGATTATTCTACTACCACAATCTACCACTGCTCCCTGTTTACCCAACCAATCCATCCCTATGATCACATTAAAATCATACATGGGTAATACAGCTAGATCAATACTCTCTTTACTCCCTCCAATCACGATTTCACAATCAGCACAGCCTAATGAAATCAATATATTATCCTTTAACGGAGTGGCAACATGCAGAATTATACTCAACGGTTTTAACTTCATACCCACCAACTCAGCCAACCGAGCAGATACCAATGAGTGCGTAGCGCCAAGATCAAACAATGCATATGCAGCTTGGTCGCACAAATAAACCATACCTGTGACCACACCTAGTGTTTCTTCCGCCTCCCTGCGAGCTACTGCATAAACTCTACCCTAAGCTGGGGGTCGACTCTGATCGATCTGGGGAGTGGCAGTCGACGGTCCAGCCTACGGTCTCTTTCCTTGAGGTCGACTCATCGGAGCTTGGTTCGGGCATGTCCTCATCTGGTGACCCATCTAACCACACTTAAAGCAGGCTCCAGTCCTTGCCGGGCATGATCCATTTCCATGCCTTCTGCCATAGAGGCGACAACTCCAATTCGTGGGGTTCGGCGGCTTCACAATGTTTTTCCTTACTGGAGGTACAAAACGCCTATTGCCCACCATCGGTCCCTTGCCCTTTGGCGGTTGTCTCGAAATGAAGTAAACCGCAATCCAGATGCGGCATTCCTCTCCTTTAAATCCCTTTCGATCATCTGGCCCTGCTCATGAATTTCCTTATAAGTTCTTCTGATTAAGTGCTATCATCTGACTGCGGAGTTCGGGTTTCAATCCATCTCAAAATCTCCGTACTTTCTCTTAGGGATCCTCTACAGATCGAGGTGCGTACCTTGATAGTCTGGAGAACTCGGCCTCATACTGGTCCACCATCAGCTGATTTTGACGTAGTTGTAAAAATTCCGCCTGTTTCCTTTCCCTGGCCGTCTCCGAGAAATACTTGTCATTGAATGCCGTCTTAAAAGCATCCCAAGTCATAGTCGTTCCCCCTAGGAAAACTCCATTCTTGGGGGCAGCCCACCAATCGTTTGCGGTACCTTCCAGCCGGTACACCGCCAACAGCACTTTCTCTTCGTCTGTGCACCTCAGGACTCAAAGGCTTTCTCTAGTTTTTCAATCCATTTGGGTGCTAGCTCGGGGTCTCCAATCCCGTCGAACTGGGTCGGCTTCAGTTTCATGAATTGTTCCACCAGCTGACCCATTTGCCTGGCCACGACAATCTCCTCCTAGGCATTTACCGCTTCAATACCCTGGTCGTGCTCACCGTGGTTTCCATTGCCTCCATTATTACCATTGTTGGCGTTGAAGGTAGCTATTGCAGCTCCTACGCCCTGGGCTATGGCAGCATCCCGATCTTGGGTCTGCCTGTCGATGAGGTCGCCAATCCTCTCTAGCGCCCTCAATACGCCATCCATTCTCGGATTTTTCGCTACAGGCGGCCTCGAGCTAGAGGCTCCACCTCTGAGCCTTTTAGATCTCATAGGTGGGTTACTTATCCTTACGCACTTCCACTGAGCCTGGTCCATTCAACAAATTCCAGAAGCATTTAACAATTAGTCCATGGTCATTCCTCAATTCCGTTCACCCCAATAGTTCACTAAAACAAGTCATACTCATTCACTTAACATGCCAAAATCCAGGAATGACTTTCAACACTAAGTAGGGAACTTAATCCTCATGCATTACCACAATCCTGCCGAGGTCAAATACCAACCATAAGTGCAAAGTCATATGCTAAGCATCCCATGTCTTATCCTAACCAGTCTCCTAAGGTCTCGCTACCCATCATTGTCCCAACTTAATCCTCCTTATTACTCTAATCCTCAACCAACTTTGGATTCAGCTGACCTTGCTCTGACATCAAGCGAATGGGGATGTCACGCCCCGCGCCCCGGGCACGAGCACGTGACTCTCTGCAAGCACAAACTATCTCTCGATGTCCCAGGATCCAAACATGGTTCGAGAGACATACCATATAAAAACAAAGCACGCGAAAGTGAAGACATTAAAACTCCTCCGTACAAATATAGAATGGGACCTGGATAGCGAGAATACCATAATACATAATATCCAAATATTCATACAAGTGCATGGCAAACTAAATTCACTAGTCAAAGGGGTGACGAGGTAAGTACAAAAGAGGTCCATCATCCATCAAAAGAAACAAGCATTAGGGTCGCCGTCAAAAAGTCAGACTAGTATGCCAAGAGCTCCTAAGACGAACCGCTAGAGTCATCAGTCTCATCTGTCTCCTCCGTGGGCTCGTACTCTGAAAAGGTCTCCGAGCAAACGTCCACGATATCCTCCATGGTCTCGTCAGTAGACAGCTTCACCAAGTCATCCTCTGTAGCCTCGACCACTATGACTTCCTCAGTGTCTTTCAAGATCGAGGTCCTCTTAGGTCCGTTCCTCGAACCGGCGACCGACCCCTCAGCCTCTAATGAATCCCGGTTGGGATGGCACCAGCTAGGGATCACTCCCTGCGGCACCTCAGTGGGCTTCAGCGACCTTGTAGATACATCTCCCACCTTCCGAATCCAAGCCTTATACCTATAAGGCTTCCAGCTACTATCACCCTCATCTACCCACACTACTGTATATTTCCTAACATAAATAGTCCCATACTCGTCAGGGAACTCATCAAAATAGACAGACATCTCCTTGGGGTCATCAAATCTGATAGGCCACATCTTCAAGACTTAGGATCTGTAAAAAGAGTGTTCCATAATGGGGTGAAATATACATCTCAGTAAGGTGGATCCTAACCCTTGGTTAGGCTGATAGTCCACTCAGACAGTCATGAACACCAACA
This sequence comes from Rhodomyrtus tomentosa, assembly GCA_028455895.1. Taxonomy (NCBI): domain Eukaryota; kingdom Viridiplantae; phylum Streptophyta; class Magnoliopsida; order Myrtales; family Myrtaceae; genus Rhodomyrtus; species Rhodomyrtus tomentosa. Next base: position 35,025,381 of record JAPCWY010000003.1, on the reverse strand, counting down.
TTTCATGCAAATAAATATATGAGGCATTCAATTATCAATAACAACACACAGATGCCAAGCATGCAGTCATGGTGTCATATCACGTCTATATGATCATGCACACACCACCACGTCACATCATCACTTCCACCCTTCCAACCTGCCTCAATCTCATATCCGCGTTTAGAACGCCTCAGGCTCGTTCCATGTAAACTCACCAGACCGTCTCATTGACAAACTCCCATAAACGCATCAGGTTTTCAATGTTACTGCAGGCCAGTGTCAACACATCACAACTCCATCCCGCGTTTCAACACATCAGGACTATGGCCTTCAACCCCGCGTCTCATACGCATCAGGGTGCCCTTCAATTCCAACCCCGCGCCTCAGGGCATTCATCATACAACCCTGCACCTCATACGCCTCAGGGTATTCCACGTCTCAAACATGCCATAATCTCAATTCAATTCATATACATAATGCCGTATGCAAACTCATGCACGAACCATACACTTATGGCATGCAAGACATTCAAATTCACACTCAAATGCGACAAATTACTCAAGCCACAAGCATAATCAAACATTTGAGTCATCTATACCCTCTTAGGACACGCAATGATCAATCACATTAAAGCCTCTCAAGAATCAATCAAACTTCCACCCGACTCGCCCAATTGAGTTCAATCTTCCTATCATAAGTTTAGGATTCCTTTACCTCAAGCTTAATGCCACAAAATCCTTCTCAAGCACCTCAACACCTTCGGTCCAAACCGTCCAAGAACAAGTCCATCGCGTAACCTATGGAAATCCATCCAACCATCAACTTTTCTTGCTCAAATCTCCAATCTATGGACCACAAATCTTATTAACATGTTTCTCAACATCCTAGCATGTCTCAATGATGAATTTGAGACTCTCTTTCAACCATTAACAGCCCCCACAGAACCGGTATGCACAGAACCGAACCGGGCAATTTTTGGTTCTGTGTATACCGTAAACAACCAGCCCTTAAACTACCTCAAATCCTCAATTTATTCTCTAATCTACTTGCTAACATGTAGATCTAAGGTTTTGGAAAGCTCATCGAAGATTTTGGGTCGAGTAGTCGCCGGAAACTCCTTGAATGTTACCAGTTTCTTCAAGTCCTCAAATCAACAGTTCTGGCCCTTCAAACACAAGATCCATTTGGGGTCAAAACTGCATCAAATTAACCCCAACCTTTTACCACAGATCAATCTATAAGTCCCTTAGATCTCCACAAAATTTGGTTGAAAAACTCCAAGGTTTCGGGGTCCTAATAGGCCAGAAACATGGTTTACCTCTGGTTACAACGATTTTCGTCGACTTGCGGGAGATCGGCTGACCGGAGCTCTTCGGTCGGTCAAACGACTCGCTTTCACTTCGAGGATGTCGGCAAGAGGATGGGGAAGGAATGGGTGGTTGGCTCGGCGGCTGGGAGTCGTCGGAGGTGGCGGTCGGTGGCTGCGAACAGGAGGGGTAGAATCGGTCGGCGAGTAGAAGAAGAAGAAGAAGAAGAGAGGCTCTTGGTGAAAATGGGGGAAGATTACCAGCCAAGAGAAAAAGAGAGAGAGAGAGAGAGAGAGCTATATTCAATTTTCAAAAGTCAACCAGTAGAATGGTAGTTGCGAAAAGTGGATATGTCCACTCGTGGCCTAATCTATTGACACATATCCAATGTGTCAATCAAGCTCATCCAATGGCTAAGATTCCTCTCAATTTTTTGGTGGCTTTGGGGCGTATTAAAGACCAAAATGCCATCGTCTAATTATATAAGTAAGGTTAAGGCTTGAGGGGAAAAATGGTAATTTTACCCCCGACGTCCGGAACGTCATCTTTCTAATTCTAATATTCTTCGATTAGGCGATGGCTAATCCAATCATGATGTTGAAATTCTTGATTCTCCATTTTTAATTTTTCAAGACTCGTTTCTGATCGTTTTCTCTATCAGACGTGGTTCCAGTCTATCCCGAACTGACAGGCGGCTTTTGCAGACGTTACGCGTATCGACCCTGTGATTCACATCACATTTAGGGCTCGTCAATTTATGGCGACTTTGGTTGTCATGTAATTGTGAGAGTCTATCACTAGCTCCAATGGTCTCAATTGTCACCGTTCGATTTAGGAAAATTTTGCAAATTATACGTTGGCTAAGCGGCATCACCTGCGCTCCAATCGTATAACGCTAGCAATGTATTCCTTAATCGTTCTTAGATCAGCCTTTTGTGGTTCTAAATGTCCCATCGACAATCCTTATGGTCAAAGCGTCATTTCTTATTCGAGTTCCCTAGGTCCACATACCTTATCTCGCGTTAGCCTTTCCCTTTTGGTCAGTCAACTCAAATTGATCAGATTCGAGCGATATATAACTGAAACACATCGCTAGATACACTTCTCATTAATGAGTCTAAAAATGACTGGGAAATCAGAATGTCACAGTATCATTATGATCATTAATACGCCTCTGTGGACATAGAAAAATTCCATCCACATATCCCAGCAGATCGTTGCAGATTAAAATCGATTCAAACTGAGATCTCCACAAAAGATAATTATCCGCATCAAGTTTGATGGAGACGAGATTAGTGATATTGGGAAGAAGAAGAGATGACGAGACTGATTGCAATCCAATAATTTGAGCCACAATAGAGATCGGAGCAGTAAGAAAAAGAGAAGAACAGGCAAAGGCGGACGGTATATCATTGAGAGGTAATGGGAAATTAGGATTTGCAGAAAAGGAAGATGATGACCAAAGAGATGGTATAGAAGACAAAAGATTCATAGATGTGCCGAACATTGTTGAGGCAGTAATCGGAGCAAAAGAAGTATTGATTTGGGACAAAGTTGTTGAAGAACGTGATGCGTTTTCCTGCTCTGATACCATGTTGATGTTGAGAGTCAGAGAGAAATAACAACAGGGTGTTTATGGTGGCTCAACCCAAACCAAGGTTGTCTAACATGTATTTATATGAGTGACTAAATACAATAAGGGTATAAATAAGTACAATTACAGAAATATCCTAATATACATATAATTACACATTAATAAGTGTAACATTTAGGGGAAAAGACATTTACAACGACATTGAGTAAGGAGATCGTGTGAGGAAGACTTAGAGAGCGTGGCCACCTTTACTTGGAAGAGGATTATTATGGATAGCAAGAAAAAAATCCGGATGAACTAAACTGATGGGCAGTTTTCTTGGAAAGTGACTCTATTTTACTGGATTTGGCAATTCTACGTTTTTTTGTTTTTGTTTTTGTTTTTGTTTTGTCTGAAATCGAAGATGTTCATGCTTCATTAAAATATAAGATACTAGATAAGCCCTGGGTTTTGTTCATTTTCTTTCCTTCTCTTGGGGACTTTAGAGCTTTATCGGGGTAATTTGGGAATTTAAACACTTTTCTTCTAGAGGCTTCCCACTGTTCTTCACCATTAGATCGGATTGTAAATCATAGGTTGTAAAGAGAGGCGGCTATCTCATCAAATACTCTCATGGCTGCAACTCATTGTTTAGGGGGGCAATGGTCCATTCTATCTACCTGCAACTTCTCCTCTTTCACTTATTTCAGTGTAACCCTGATTATTTAAACCTAAATATCTTTGCAATATCTCTTCTTCTGAAAATCTCATTTGCTGTCCTCCATCCAAAATAGGATTAGGCAACATTACTCGACCAACTCTTTGATTCAAAATTACATTTTCTTCTTCTGTACATAGCATTAGAAATGCAGTTTGCAAAATGCTGGTTGAACATAATCTTCTTTTTCTGTTTTTTGGGTATTATTTGTTGGCATAATTCTTGTTGCATGGCACTTCATGCATGGAATAATAATCAAAACTCTATGTTTCTATCGAATACCGAACATGCTTGCTCAACTCTCGATTCAAGTAGCAAGTTTTTTTTGTCAAATAGGATTCAATCATCTCAAGTGCTTCAAGTTGAGGTCGAGAACATGTGCCAAAAAGGATGACGTCGAGCACAAGATAAGAAGCTTGTCGAGGCAAGCCAAGAAACATCACAACTGTTTAGAAGTTAGAACTTTCGCTTCCAACTTAAATTTCTCTAAAATGAAGAAAGATATTAACTACATGGTAATTCTCAACCACAAACTTTTGCCCTAACATTCTTGGAAATAAACTATGGTCCCCCAAATGCAGCATCCGAGACCATAATTCAGATTTGATTTTGTCACGTTGCACAAGGCCAGGGTCATGATCATGCTTTGGCTGTCCATTTTCGGCTTTTATAAGATGCGGGAGAAACCATTTTTGGGCTTTAGACCTTCGCAGGGTTGGCAAGAAAAGGACGCGACTTGGAAGACTTCTGCAGAACACTGAGATTTTTGCTTCATTCAAGGCCATTTTCGATCGAGTCCCTTACTAATGGTCAGTGTCTCCAGAAAGCGAGGTGTTTGAGTCCTAGTATTAGACAATAACTATGATCCCAAACAAAAAGATTGAGATTTATCGGTCATGATTTTGAACTAGTTCTACAAATCCAATGACTTCAGCACCATCTGTTATTGCGGGAAAATTATCAAAAAAAATTCAAATCTATTATAATTATGTCAATTCAATCCTAAATGTTTTACATTTGTGTTAACTCAATCCATTCGGTCAATTTTGCCCAACCAGCACTGATGTGAATGCCAGCCACTGCTGACATGGCAATTTTTAATAATATTTTGATATTTTTTCTTATCTTTTCTTTTCTTTCTTTCTTTTTTCTTCTCTTTCTCCTCTAGCCGATCGCCAATCCGGTGATTGAGAGGAAGAAGGAGATGAAAAATAAAAACAAAATAAAAAAGAATAAAAAAGGAGAAAATAAAATAAAAAATTAATGAATATTTTGGAAAAATTATTAAAGTATATTAAAAATAGCCACGTTGACTAGATGGACTGGAATAGCATAAATGCAAAAGGTTTAAATTGAATTTGAAAGAAAAAAAGGATTTTAAATTGAACTAGTACAATTAAAATAAATTTGAGACTTTTTTAGTACTTTTCCCCTTATTGCATTTTTTTTTCGAACTCATTATTACAGTTACTGATCTAAATCATGCTTAGATGGTGTTCTAGGGCTTGACCATATTGGCCGCCCGATCATGAAATTATAAGCAAGCTGAATGTTGAATCAACCATTGGCCTGTTCCCTGTATACTCGGGGAAAGCGGCACGCGAGACGTTTCACTATTTAACAGCCCCAATTAGTTGTCCAAGCTCAAATTATTCAGTGTCGGGAAAAAATCCATACGATGTTTGAAGATGACAAAACATTCTAAGAAACCTTTGTGCAAAAATTTCTGCCCAACGTACACCGGTTCATGTGCCCGTTAGGTTAGTAAAACAACCTTTGTTTTAACCATTAGCAAAGGGCAGAAGAAATCGAGAAGTACACTTTGGTATTTTTAAAATAAGTTACTTTTTTCAGATTTTTTTTTTCAAACAATGTCACCGATTCAATTATGGTTAATTAGATTGACATGTGTTATAAAAACAAAAGAAAGAAATCCAAATGATTTTCGGCATTGAAATTTGAACGATTCCTCAAGGCCACCTTTTCTCCAAAACAATAAGTTCCTCGGGGAAATTTCTAATGTGCGGGAGATGACCATGGTCAATTAAAAGAGATCATAATTTATAAAAAGAATATTTTTATGTAATCATTTTTTATTTATTATGAGATTGACAGCGCATTCTAAACCACAAAAAAATAAATAATATATAACCAAAAATAACCGTAGAATTCACTCTTTTAAAAAAGTTACCAAAAAATATTGTCCTAGCAAAACTATATATAAAATATTGTGAGGGGGCTCACTTGTGAATGAATTCCTATCATGGTCCGTGTACCAAAGGATTTGCAATTTTTCGAAATAATAAAAGAATTACTTAAACTAGTTCAAGCGGTTGCGTGCCTCAATCAAATCATATGTCAAATCAAGCTTTGCGATTTTATCAAATTCTGTACCAACATTTAGACCCACGCATCTAAGTCACTAACCTACCGTACATGACATTGACGCTTGTCTGTCACGGGCACAATCACTGTACACTTTTGAGTCCTTCCCAAGTGCTACCGTTCCTGAATGGATCAAAAATCACAGGAGCCGCTAACTTAAAAATATCAGGCTTAATACCAAAAAAAATTATAATTTTAGTCTATGTCTAAGTTATATTTATAAAAAAAAATTATCTCCTAAAAAATACTCAACTTTACCCTTTGTCTCAATTATATCTAAAAAAAAATTATCACATAAAAAATTCTCCACTTTTACTTTTATGCCAATTATACAGGCTTGATACAAAAAAAAAAACCCAACTTTATTGCCTATCTCAATTATTTTTTTTGTTTCATAAAAAAATCTTAACCTTTACTTTTGTACAAATTTATTCTACCACCAGCCTTCCATTCATAATCACCGTTACCTAATTTCACGCGGCTCGAATTTTGTTGTCGTACTTACCGTTGAATTTTTTAAATTCGAAAACAGCAGATTCATGGATGACGACGAATTTGAAATTGTTCGTCCAAACAATCAAACATTCATGTATAGCCATTCTTTGTGCTATTGAGTGCATGGGAGAATCCAAAATGTGTTGTCTTGAATGATATTATATCTCCTAGTAATATGTAGGGGAAGTATATAATAAAAGAGAAGTTGTCAGTTTTGCTGAGATGTAATTCATTAATCATGTAAAAATGCAATGTAATTTTAACTAACTGTGATTATGAACTAAGGCTAATGGTGGTAAAACTATGACAAAAATAAAAAATTGGATATTTTATGAGACAAAAAAAGTTGTGGATCTATTGAGACAAATGCTACATATATATATATATATATATATATATATATATATATTGGAATTAAGTCGATAGAACTGAGACAAAAGTTAAAATTATGATTTTTTTTAAGGATATTAAATTAGTATAATTGGAAAAAAAGTAAAAGTTGATAATTTTTTACGTGACAAAAAAAGTTATGGATATAATGAGGGCACATGTTAAAATTGAAAAAAGAAATTATATTGGGCCAAAAAAATTCATGTCTTCCTAGAGCATTTCTTCTTCTTTTTTGTACACTTAATAATATTTAATAATAAGACTGACGATAGAAAGAATAACACAAATGATTCCCGAATCTTTACCTAACATGCAATATTATTCTTGAACTTTTGGTACATGTTGAATTTAGTCTATGAACTAGATAATCCAGGGACTAGATTGAATTTATGGATATGATAATCTAGAGACAAAATTAAATATTCACCAAACCACGTTGAGCAAGATAAAAGCGTAAGGATGACATTATATATCGTGCTAAAGTTCGGTGACCATATTGAATAAATTAAATTCAGGGACGACATAGCAAATTGGGGAAAAGTTTTGTTCGTTAAAAATATGTTGTGCTGTACAATGTCCAAAGCATATTTAATTAGAAGAGATTTGACGCGTGATTCCAAAATATCTACTTCATCATCAATGAGATGGAAAAAAAAATTCAGTTAACGCTTCTCTTTCAACAATATAAATAATCATTTAAAAAAAAGTGTTATACCAAATCGTTGGCTCTTCGTCAAATAGACACAGTCGGAGTAATCTTTCTTTTCTTCTATGTCTTCGATATCTAATCAAGTAGAAAATCACGAATCGAGTTTGTGAGTATGCCGTACATTTTTAGAGAGTATATCCCATGTATCGAACATCTCAGTTGTCATTGATGACTTCGGATTCTTCAAACTTACCCAACAGGATCGATTCATTAAAATAAAAAGTGGTTGGCGTGCACACAACAATATAATGTATTTTACTATTTTACATTTCGTGTCTTAGAAGCACTTATTCTGGTGCAAATCGGCTAATGAAAAGCTTAATCTATGTTTAGTACAAGCTTCGTAATTGGCAATAGGCTATTTACTTTGTAAGATGGCCAGGCCGGGCTTGGGGGCCCAGATTGTACTTTCTGGGCCATGACTTGGGCTCACCTAGCATGACAGTTCCATGATTAGCTTAACCCAGTTTTTCATTTTATGACTTTACACTAATGGCCTACATGGTAACCATTCTCATTTTCCAATTCTGAATATAGGAACAAAAAGGGTAGAAGAACATTAGAAGTGCCAATATTTGTGTACGGCGCTCACTTTAGTGTCAATATTTTTTTTTTATCACTTCAGTGCCAATTTTTGTCAAAAACGATCATTTCAGTGCCAACAATACACGTGTCATGATTTTCGACAAGTCACATCAGGTCATATTGGGACATGTGTTATGATTTTCGACAAGCCACGTCGGATTTGGCACTGAAATGATCGTTTTTTATAAAAATTGACATTAAAGTGATCCAAAAAAAATATTGACAATAAAGTGAACGTCATACACAAATATCGGCACTCCTGCTATCCTTCTACCAACATAAAAGGCTGAGATCCCGTTTGGCAACGTAAATAATTCTGATTCTGATTATGTTCTCAAAATCAGTTTTAGGGAATCAAAATGAAAATCAATTTTATAGTAAAATTCAGAACAAAAAAATTGATTTTGGAAAAAAGAATCACTTTTGAGAATTACAAAACAGAATGAAGTTTCGCATCTCTCACTTTTCCATTTCAGTTCTCTCTTCACTTTTCTCTCAACCTAATAAAAATCAAAATAAAAAAATAAAAAAAATAGAAAATCCCTAAAAATATAATAAGCTTAGATCAGGCTAGTTTGACTCATTTTCATTAATTTGGGCCTAAATTCTTTATATTTCACAGTTTAAAATCTTTTGTAAAAAATATTACAGAAGATGAGGGCATCCAACATGCGAATGATAACATACATACTCGTAACCGTGCATCACAAAATGTGACTATCTACGTATAGAGATGGAATCAAATACCCACTTGAATTTAGGACATAAGCTATAAAATGATAGTAAAAGACTTGTACTTCGTATCAATGAGGATAATTTGATTTTTTTTTTTCCAGTTGATAATTTGGTTATTCGGCTGCTATATTTGTATGTATTTTGGACAAAACAACATTTAAAGAAAAATGAGATCTTAATATGAGAATTATCTCATGCTTCAATCGAACTCCAAACATCATATATTAAAATTCGTGTTTCATTTATGACATGCTAAAAAATATTTTTTACATTATTTTATTGTAAATTGAAAATTAGTCTTTAATTTTGGATGAAATTTTACAAAGTAACTATATAATTATTTGACTTAAATGAAAAAAAAGGAAGAAAAATAGTTTTTCGAAATAAAAATTTTATACAGTTATCAAACGCGTTTCTATTCTGGGAAAAGAAATTTTAAGCAGTTATCAAACGCGTTCTGATTCTCTAAAACTCATCAAGAAACACAATCAGAAAAAGTCATTTTAATCATAATCAATTTTTCAAAACAAAATGGCTATCATACGCAGTCTTAAGGATAAGCAAAATGTGCTTATTATGAATATTTAAAGTATAACTTACAAAAATTATATGTGGGTCTACAAATCATATTTTAGGGTATAAGGACACTTCAAATGTCAATATTTGTATACAGCACTCATGATTACTTAAGTGCAAAATCGAAAAAAAAAAACGACCATCTTAGTGCCAACTGTAAGAAATTCTGGTGATTTCACTGTTGTTGGTACTTAAATAATCATTTTTAAAAAAAAATTAATACTTAAATGATCTAAAAAAATATTAACATCAAAGTGAGCATCATAAATAAATATTGACACTTGAGGTGTCATTTTGCTAATATTTTAGTATTATGAAAGCACTCTGGAGTTTCATATTTAAATCATTTCTATGCAACGAAAATGATTACTTTTCTTGCATCTCGAATATTAAAGAAATGTGAAATTTTGGAACTTTTTCAATAACAAAGTTACTCAAGAAAAAGGGAAGTTGATAAAATGGTCTCTGGACTTGAGTCTAATGTGTAATGTTGTTTCCAATTTTTTTCCCTCAATGTAGTTCCTAAATTATTAGCAAATGTTTGATATAGTCCTTAAATTATAGAAAAATATGCAATATTATCCTTCTATTAATCCAAATTAATGGAATTTCCTAATATGATAAGTTTGAACAGTTGACAACCAAAAAAAGGTTGCAAATCAAAAAAAGGTTGCAAATCAATTATCCAAGTATGATACTTATCTCCAATCAAGATATAACTAATTCCCATTATCAAATAATAATGAAAATGTTAACGCGCTGATTTTTTCTTCTCTCAAAGTAGATGGACAATTCAACAAAAAAAGAGAAAGTACATGCACAAAAAATTAAACATGTTGATTTATCATGGGTTAATATCACAAAAAATCAGAAACTGGTATATCTATGACAAATCTATCCCAAATTAATTTTTTGACCATAAAAAATCTCAAAATGGTATACTTGTAACAAATTTATCCTAAACCAATGCACTTATGATAAATTTACCCTATGTGAGTTTTCGTTAAATTCAACCGTCAAATTATTGAGTTAGATGGCACGTGACAGTTCATGGATGTACTAGTTTAGGATTTTTACCCTCTGTTTATCACAGATATATAAATTTGGAATTTTTCGTAGTATTAATCCAATTTAACGAAGGGTAAATTTGTCAAATGCGTACCAGTTTAGAATTTTTCATGGTAAAAAAAATTAGCTTAGATAAATTTGTCACATATATACCAGTTTAAATTTTTTGTGGTCAAAAAAATAATTTAGGCTAAATTTACCATATGTGTACTAGTTCAAGATTTTTTATGGCTAAAAAAATAATTTGAGGTAAATTAGTCATAATTGTGCCAATTTGGAGTTTTTCGTGGTATTAACCGATATATCATTATTAAAAATCTATCTGAACATTTACTAATTCATGTCGTTATTAGTTATATGACGGCCTAATTCCAAAAAAAAAAAACCTCAAACTTTGACGTTTGTCCCAAAAATATCCACAACTTTTTTTGTCTCCTAAAAAACTTTCAACTTTTGATTTTGTCCCAAAAAAAACCTCAAACTTTGGTCTTTATCCCAAAAATATCCACAACTTTTTTTTCCTCCTAAAAAACCTCCAACTTTCATTTTGTCCCAAATTTACCACAATTATTAAAAAAAAAAAGTGTTTCGCTCCCAGTTGAACAGAACTCATGATTGTTCGACAAAGATTAAAATGTACTTCCAATTGTTTCAAGGGAGAATGTTTGACACATTGCAACCGCATTCATTCATTTTGAGACATAATTGAGTTACTCAAGATTTACATACAAATTTCAGTGGGAACATTATATTAACGAATCTTCTTCTTATACTTCAAATCTTTACTGAAATGATGATCACAAGAAAGCGCTGGGGGCAGCAGCTTGTCGTCACAGAGACAGGGTTGGCAGCAGCTCGTCGTCACAGAGGCAGGGTCAGCTGTTGACACCTGATTTCTAATTAATCTTTTTTAGTTTATTTTTGAAAAAATTATAAAACATTCATAAAATTTTAAAAAAAAATTGAAAAATTAACTTTGGTGGCCTTGTCCTACCCCAAGGAACCATTTTTGACCAAAAATATAATTTTTTTTGTATTTTTCATATTTTTGGTATTTTTAGAAAATGAGAAAATACTAAAAAATTCAAGAAAAATAACATTTGAGATCACAAAAATATAGAAAAGTAGTCAATATTTTTCTTTTAATTTCCTTATATTTTTTACCACATAAAAAATCCAAATTCAAGTTCAATTTTATGTGTTTCTTTGTTACACGTATGATTGAATTTGGTAAAAAAATATCAATTGAGTCTTTTAATTTGTAATTTTGGCATTTTTAGGGTCTTGACATTCAATCTAATTGTCATTCATTGCAATTTAGCCCAATTATTTGCACAAATTTTTCAATCGCATGAATTGGGCAAAATTACATACTTAATTGCAACTCAGTTCTTGAATTTGATCATAATTGAAATTATTTTCAATTCAAAGGCTAAATTTACAAATTGAAGCCACTGCCCAATGTATTTCATCATTCTGAGTCAATTGACATAGGTGTTTTAGTCCAATTTGATCGCTTGAACCTTCAATTTCGCAATTTTTCGAATTGCAAATAAGGATAAATTTAAGGTTTTTATAGAAATCGACATGAATTTTTGGGAAAAATCACATTTTTAGATAATAATCATGTCCTAAGTTCACTTTTGAGGTTTAATTTATAATACTTCCTCGCAAATTAGGGTTAATTTTGAAAAATTAAGTCAGAACGTGTTCTGACCTGTCGAACCGGTCCGCTACAGTATCATCTTCTTCCCCTGACTCCTGCGCAGATGAATAGTACAGGGCAGAATTTTGATGGTGAAATTGATCGACCAATCAACTGCAATTAAAGACACACTGGTGGGCGTTTAATTTTTCAAGTCATTTCCTATCGATTAATACCGGAATCACGACCAATGGTCGCCGGAGGAAGGCGAAATCGATCGGTCAACGTCGTAGTGGCCGTGAAAACAACTTTCACAAAATGGCCAAATCGGACGTCCATTCGCGCACGCCGGCTAACCATTTCGACTTAACAGAGTCGCCCACCGTCTCCGACGCCGTTTAGACCAAATGGCACGCACGGTTACGTGTCATTTCAAGCCAGTATACACCCCCTGAATGGGCGCCAAAACTAAAAAAGGATAGATGACCTTTGGAGACTGATTCTTGAAGGAGGTCGATTCATTCGGTTGGAGGAAGAAAACAGAATCGAGAGAGAGAGAGAGAGAGAGAGGGAGAGAGAGAGAGAGAGAGTGGGAGAGAGCTCATTCTTTGGCTCCCGCCGTCGAGAATTTAAGCTCGAATACAAGGTACCGGTTAAGCCGTCTCCGGCCAAATCGAAGCCACCAAAGGTCATCAGAAGCACGCTAGAAGTAGCAGGAGTCGATCGCCACCGGTCAGGCCACCTATAATCCCGAAAAAGGTGAATTCAACTTCTGAGTTTTCTCATTGTGCTTTAATGGCAGAACTCAATTCCGAACATAATTCTTCGAGTTAGAGTAGGCATTTTACTCTTAAAGCATCGTTGACCATCATCACATCTTCATTTTGCATTGATTTTGCTTGAATGCTTCGAATCGAGTCTCCAAACTCAATCTCTATTGCCGAACATTGTTTAATGTCGCCTAACCAAATCTAGGCCCTGCAAGCTCAATCGGAGCTCGAGGTAAGTGTTCTGAACCCTAGTATACCTTCTCTGTGAGTGAATTTGCTTGATATGCCATGAATCGCATATATGAAGTCGTCATAGCCGACCTGGTTCGAGCTTGCCTATGTTTGATTCTATGGATGAAATGCTTTGATTCTGATATATGTGAAATTAGAGGAGTAGACGAGTCGAATGGCTTTAGTTTCATGTCAATTGGTCTAGGTTTGGTCATCGATCGGCACCAAAGAACTCTCGGCCGTCCATTCCGCTGGAGTCGAGAAGTTGAAGACAGAGCTGACGTGGCTGGTCAAAGAGTCAGCGTCTTACGTGTCGTCGCATGATAGGTTCATGTGTCTGCCTAGTTAGCTGAGCCATTAGAGTCAGAAGTTAGTCTGTTAGGCGATCCGACAGTTTAGGTAATGCCACGTATTGGCTTGGCGTTCGTCGGATCAATTTCAAATTTTTGGATTAATGAAAAATCAATTTTTCGAAACAAAAAATAAATCAGATGATCGAACGATCAAGGATTAACCAAGTCGTTCGATCGTGCCCGTAAATTTAGGTAATCAGATCTGACGGCTGAGGAGTAATCTACTTTTGATCTGAGCCGTAGGTCCCGGTCAGCTAATCTCAGGGTTGTAGAACAGCCACGTGGTTCAATAGGAGCCGTAGGATTAAACCCGAATAAACCGAAAAATGAAAAATACTGAACGGCGTCGTTTCGATGCGGGGGTCTTGCTTGTTTGGGTCTAGGCCGGGTTCCGATCCGAGTGGATCAGGTCGACCTGGTCCGAATCATATTTTTAATAAAAAAATTAAAATGATTTTAAAAATAATTAAAAAAAAAAGCAGATAAATTCTAGAAAATCCCAAAAAAAAATGTAGGAAAATTGTGAAAAATTCCTAGACACTCTAGAAGTTCCCAAAAATCGAGGATTGACCACAAACAACTGGTCAGTTTTATTTTTGGGATTTCTTATCCTTTCTTCAGAAAATTGACGGTATTACCCTTTAAGGGTAAATCGTCTCTGCTTGATATTTCTCTAAGCTAATAGGGTCTTACTATGGATGTCATGTTGCCTTCGTGTGATTTATCCGCACGTTTTGGATTCTTGATTTGCGCATTTATTGTTACTGATTGTGAGTGCTAGGGTAGTCGCTCTCATCTGCATGAACTCCTAGATTTAGGGTTCGTACCCCATTCATCTGCATAAAATCTTAGGTTAGATAAATCAGTCAACTTAGGTGTCGAAAATGCGTCAACTCTGATAGTAAGCGTAACAATGTCATTGATCCCATTTATCTGATTTCTACAAAATTGAATAGAATCCTCCCAACTATTCGATAGGGTTTCCAATCGTACTCTCCACAAAACGATTGGTGACAACTCTTTGGCATGTACACGTATCACATGTCACCAGACCATACCGAAGGTCGACCATGTATACCGCCGTTGTGACTTGGGTAACGGGCCTTGGGAGAGGCCCGCGTCCGACCAGACGGGACAGCCTATTAACCCTCCACGATCTTGAAAGGATCTCGAGATTCGAATCGCAACATCGGCAGTAGCTTGTTGTCACAAATGCAAAGTTGGCACGATGGTCCTCGGTGGAAGGCTCGATTGGCATAGAGGACTATCAACGAGTAAGGAGCCAATGACTGTTAGTGGTCTGCCTTAAGAACCAATTAAGATTAATACTCTAACATTAGTTGTGAATTAGGTTGTGTTGAAAAATCGACTTTCACTATACTTAGGTAGTCATAAGTAGTCATAATGTCTTGCTGGAGATTGCTTATGACTTGTATGCCAAAAGAGTTTTGAGTACACTGTTAATGTCTAGTGAACTTATAGGGTCGCACACAATAGCGAACTTATTTCTTATTTTCTCTGTGCCTTGATCTACTTCAGAAGAAGAGCTTTATTTATTCTCCTATTACGATATCTACATAATCATGGGCGTTATGAGATAACGATTAAACACGCGATTAAGCGAACGGTTTAAAGGATGTCATGGGCCCAGGACGCTATGTCGTGGAGCCCAAATCGTGAAGTGTAGGGTTACAAGTAATAATCCTAGAGATTCCTCAAATCGGTCGCCATTATTTTTTTTATCCCGAAGGAGAAAAATAGAGAACAGTTCTCTGTTCAAGCGATTGGGAGAGATACTCAAAAATCTAAAAGCTAGCACTTGGATCTTTGGAGAATTCAGTTTGTGTGTGTGGATACCAGTAGAGGCGCAATACTTGGGCCGCTGATCTAAACACAACTGACCGTCAATTCTAAGCTGATCTAAAAGGTATGTCTTGAACCTACTTTGATTTCGATATACACATGGATCTTGTTTAGGGTTTCGTTCCGCTGCGTTTTATGAATCCAGGAAACCCTTCAATGACGTGGGTTGCTATTGTCACCATCAAGCGAAGGTTGAGAATCACTTGGAGTTTCGACAGAAGCTAAACGGCCAACGTCGGGATCGTAGGAAATTCTACGGGACGGGTTTTGAGGGATTTTTGTGATAGGACTAGTAGATTTGGGACAAATTCAAAAGTTGAATATTTTTTAGCAGACAAAAAAAAATTATGGATATTTTTGGGACAAAGGCCAAAGTTGAAGGTTTTTTAGGAGACGAAAAAAAGTTGTGGATATTTTTAGGACAAAGTTTAAAGTTTGAGATTTTCTTTTTGGGATTGGATCGTTATTTGATTGTGCAAAGCACTGGCTAACATTAGCGAGCTAAAGCTCACAATAAAGGCCTCTAGTGGTAATCCAACAACCTGGAGCCTAGTCTACATGTGTTCCTTATTGTAACTTATCAATGCCAAATTTATCCCAAACTAGTACACCTAAGATAAATTTACCCTATGTTAATTTTCATTAAATTTAACCAACAAATTGTTGAGTTAGATGGTACGTGGCAGTTCACGAATGTACTAGTTTAGGATTTTTACCATCTATTTGTCACAAATATATTATTTTGGAATTGTTCATAGTATTAATCCAATTTAACGAATGATAAATTTGTCACATGTGTACCAGTTTGAAATTTTTCATGGTCAAAAAAATTAGCTTAGGTAAATTTGTCACATGTATACCAGTTTAAAGTTTTTTATGATCAAAAAATAATTTGGGGTAAATTTAACCGTCAAATTGTTGAGTTAGATGGCACGTGGCAGTTCATGGAAGTACTAATTTAGGATTTTTACCCTCTGTTTGTCACAAATATATCAATTTGAAATTTTTCGTAGTATTAACCCAATTTAACGAAGGGTAAATTTGTTATATGCATACCAGTTTAAAGTTTGTTATGGTCAAAAAAATAATTTGGGGTAAATATATCATATGTATAGCAGTTCGGAAATTTTTTATGGCTAAAAAAATAATTTGAGGTAAATTTGTCACAGCTGCACCAATTTAAAATTTTTCGTGGTATAAACCCATTTATCATTGTTAAAAATCAATTTCAACATATAATAATTCATGTCGTTTTTAGTTATATGATTGTGCAAAGCACTGGCTAACATTAGCGAGCCGAAGCTCACGATAAAGGCCTCTAGGGTAATCCAGCAACCTGGAGCCTAGTTTAGATGTGTTTTTTATTTTAACGTATCGGTGCCAAAGTTATCCCAAACCGGTACATCTATGATAATTTTACCCTATCTTAATTTTCGTTAAATTTAACCGTCAAATTGTTGAGTTAGATGGCACGTAGCAGTTTATGGATGTACTAGTTTAGGATTTTTACCCTCTGTTTGTCACAGATATATCAATTTGAAATTTTCGTAGTATTAACCCAATTTAATGAATGGTAAATTTGTCACATGTGTACCAGTTTGAAATTTTTCATGGTCAAAAAAATTAGCTTAGGTAAATTTGTCATATGTATGCTAGTTTAAAGTTTTTTAGGTCAAAAAATAATTTGAGGTAAATTTATCATATGTGTACCAGTTTAGGATTTTTTATGACTAAAAAAATAATTTGAGATGAATTTGTCATAGTTGTATCAATTTGGAGTTTTTCGTGATATTAACCTATTTATCATTGTTAAAAATAAATCTCAACATATAATAATTCATGTCGTTATTAGTTATATGATTGTGCAAAGCACTGGCTACATTAGCGAGCCGAAGCTCACGATAAAGGCCTCTAATGGTAATCCAGCAACCTGGAGCCTAGTCTAGATGTGTTCCTTATTTTAACGTATCGGTGCCAAATTTATCCCAAACCGGTACACCTACGATAAATTTACCCTATATTAATTTTCGTTAAATTTAACAGTCAAATTATTGAGTTAGATGGCATGTGGCAGTTCATGGATGTACTAGTTTAGGATTTTTACCCTCTGTTTGTCATAGATATATCAATTTGAAATTTTTCGTAGTATTAACCCAATTTAACGAAGGGTAAATTTTTCACATGTATACCAGTTTAAAGTTTATTATGGTCAAAAAAATAATTTGGGGTAAATTTATCATATGTGTACCAGTTAGTGATTTTTTATGGCTAAAAAAATAATTTAAGTAAATTTGTCACAGCTGTACCAATTTGAAATTTTTCGCGGTATGAACCCATTTATCATTGTTAAAAATCAATTTCAACATATAATAATTTATGTCGTTTTTAGTTATATGATTGTGCAAAGCACTGGCTAACATTAGCGAGCCGAAGCTCACGATAAAGGCCTCTAGTGGTAATCCAGCAACCTGGAGCCTAGTTTAGATGTGTTTTTTATTTTAACGTATCGGTGCCAAATGTCATGCCTCGCGTCTTTGGGCATGAGTGCGCGAACATCCCTGCAAGCAAACCACAATAATCTCTTGGCGGTCCCAAGATCTACCAATAGGAATCGAGAGATATAACAAAAACCATCAAGCATATGGAAGCGTTACTAACATAAACCCCCGTACAAAAATATAAAGATTAAGTGGGACATGGATAGCATATATCATTTATACATCAAGGCATACTATTCATATAACTCGAATACTAAACCGGCTAAACAAAAGGCAACATGGTAAGCATATCAAAAGGAAACATCCACAAAATCCCTCAGAGTCAGGGTCAGGTCGCCAGTCAAGATCGATCCGTCAGCTGAAGTATCCTAGGATGAGCTGCTGGAGTCGTCCGTGTCCTATGCATCCTTAGTAGGCTCATACTCGGAAAACGTCTCAAACGAAACCTCCACTGAATCCTCCAGGGTCACCTCCTGTAACGGCTCAGCAAGATCCCCCTTGAATGCCTCTAGGACTATAACCTCCTCATCCTCCTGCTCCTCGATGAACTCCATGGTCGGTGTCAACTCTGGTCCGTTCCTAGAACCTACCACTGACCCCTCAAGTAACTTCTGCTCAGCTACGATCTGGCACCAATCGGGAATGACACCCTATAGTACCTCATGGGGTTTCAACGGCCCTATCTGTGAGTCACCCTCCTTCTTGAACCACGCCTCGAACCTATGAGGCTTCCATTCAGGCTTACCCTCATCGACCCATACGATGGTACACTTTTTCACGTATACGTTCCCCTGCCTATTCGGGAACTCATCATAGTACGCCGTCATCTCCTTTGGGTCCACAAAACGAATTGGTCACATAGCTATGACCTAGGATCTGTAAAATAAGGTTTCCCCAAAAGGAGTGAGATACACATCTCAGTAAGAAAAACCTAACCCTAGGTCAGGTTGACAGTCCATTAGGTAGTCGCGTCACTCAACAGATCCTAACTCATGAACACATAGGCATAATAATCACAACTCAATAAACAACAACACACAGAAGACAGACATGCATTTATGATCTTACATCACACTCATATGCACATGTATATTCAGCCTGTCGCTTCATCACATCCATCAACCTTTGCATGCCTCATTCTCTAGCCCGCAAACTAGTCCCCTCAGGCTCAGCCCGCGTAAACCCATCAGACCGTCATCGGTGACCCGCGTAAATGCATCAGGTCTCGATTCATCTCCAGGCAAGGTTTATGAGCTCATACTCCGTCCTGCGAATAATACACATCAGGACTGTGGCTATTTCAACCCCGCGACTTTGTCGCATCAGGGCGCCACCTATTCATACTTCACCCCGCGACCTCGTCGCATCAGTGTCTTAACCTCCCGCCCCGCGTCTCATACGCCTCGAGCCTCGCCATGCCATGCTCATGCCACCTCATATCTAATACCTTGATTTTCAATTCAATTTCACAATCAATGGCAAACACGCATTCAAATGCATTTCATAATTTCCGTGGCATGCAACTCAATTTAAATGGCACCCAGACATGGCAGACAATTCAGGCGTAGGCAATGTCATACAATCATTCCTTAACGTCTTAGGACATATCAAGCTATCCTATTTAGGAATTTTCTCATAAATCACTTCAGTTGATTCTCGACTCACTCAATCGAGTTCAATTCCCCTAGCCTCGATTTAGAAATTTCCTTACCTTAGCTTGACAATACCAATTACTCCTCTTTGAGCTCCAAAGTTTCGGCCAATCAAGGTCCAAGGTCCACTTTGTCGTGCAACCTAGAATAATTAACCGATTTGTCAAATTTTCGTACTCAATTCATCAATTCCATTCATCCATAACATACCCATCATCATCTCTTCACATCATAAACACCAATTTGCAGCACAAAAACATCATTCACAGCCTCCAACAGAATCGGTTTGGTCGGGCGCCGAACCAGTTCCATTCGGTTCTATCCACGCCGAGTCCAACCGGTCCTAATCTACTCCAAATTCATCAATTATACACTATCCTACCTCTTATAACATCTACGTAAGAGTTTGGGAGGCTCACCGGTTATTTGGAGTCGGTTGGTTGCCGGAAAGTCATCCGAAGTCGCTGGAACGCCAAGGACCAGAATACCGGCAGATTCTGTCCAAAATGTTCAAGACCGATTCGTGGTAAAAAAAATTATCAAATAAATCCTAAATTTTTACCACAGAACCATCTATATATCTACTTAATCTTCACCAAATTTGAGCCTAATATTCCATTATTTCGACCTTCAAATGGACTGAGAATCAGACCTACCTCAGGTTGGTTCCAATTCTGTCGGCCTGTGGGAGATTGCTTGCCCTGAACTCCACAATGCTTCAAATGGCCTAATTCTTGTTGGAGGATGTCGGCAAGACGTGGATCTACGTCTGGGTGGTCGGCCGGCAGCATATGATGGCCAGAGATGGCGATCGTGGCCAGCGAACGGAGGCAGCGGGCCTGGTCGGGCGGCAACAGAAACTGAAGAGGAAGAAGAAGATGATTCCAGTGGTTTGAGGAGGTGGTTCGGCCGAATGAGGGGGGTGAGGAGAGAGAGGAGAGAGAGTTCAATTATATCTAAGCTTGGTCAATGGCTTTGAATGTTAGGTGACAAAAAGGTGACATGACTATTCTTAGTTTGATCTTTGACACTTGACATTGCTAGTTTCCATGAAGATCCAATGGCCATTTTTTTGCCCTCCAATTTTCGGCAGCCAAGGGGTGTCAATTGCCCAAAATACCCTTCTTGATTTGTATAAGTAATGCTCCAAGATTAAGGGGCGAAACAGTCATTTTACCCCCGACGTTCCGAACGTCGTTTTTCTCGGTTCTGACTTCTTCGATAGGGCGACGACCATTCCAAATGAAGTTGAAATTCTTGATTTTCCATTTCAAACTTTTCAGGACTCGTTTCTGATAGTTTTCTCTATCAGACGTGATTCCAGCCTATCTTGAACCGACGAGCGGCTTTTGCAGACTATACGCGTATCGATCCCGTGATTCTCATCACGTTTAGGGCTCGTCAATTCATGGCGGTTTTGGTTGTCATGTAATTGTGAGGATTTATCACTAGTCCCTATGGTCTCGATCGTCACAGTCCGATTTAGGATAATTTTGCAAATCATACGCTGGTTAAGCGGCATCACCCGCGCTCCAGTCGTACGACACTTGCATGGTAATCCTTGGTCGTTCTTAGATCGGCCTTTTGGTGGTTCTAAATACCCCCTCGACAATCCTTATGGTCAAAGCGTCATTTCCTATCCGAGTCGCCTAGGTCTACGTACCTCGTCTCGCGTTAGCCTTTCCCCTTTTGTCAGTCTACTCAAATTGATTAGATTTGAGCGGAATACGATTGAAATACGTCGCTTGATATATTTAAACTTCTCGTTACAGAGCTTGAATCTGACTAGAAATCAAAATGTGACACCAAAGTTATCCCAAACCGGTACATTTATGATAAATTTACTTTATGTTAATTTTCGTTAAATTTAACCGTCAAATTGTTGAGTTAGATGGCACGTAGTAGTTTATGGATGTACTAGTTTAGGATTTTTACCCTCTATTTGTCATAGATATATCAATTTGAAATTTTCGCAGTATTAATCCAATTTAATGAATGGTAAATTTGTCACATGTGTACCAGTTTGAAATTTTTCATGGTTAAAAAAATTAGCTTAGGTAAATTTGTCATATGTATGCTAGTTTAAAGTTTTTTAGGTCAAAAAATAATTTGAGGTAAATTTATCATATATGTACTAGTTCAGGATTTTTTATGACTAAAAAAATAATTTGAGGTGAATTTGTCATAGCTGTACCAATTTGAAGTTTTTCGTGATATTAACCCATTTATCATTGTTAAAAATAAATCTCAACATATAATAATTCATGTCGTTATTAGTTATATGATTGTGCAAAGCACTGGCTACATTAGCGAGCCGAAGCTCACGATAAAGGCCTCTAGTGGTAATCCAGCAACCTAAAGCCTAGTCTAGATGTGTTTCTTATTTTAACGTATCGGTGCCAAATTTATCCCAAACCGGTACACCTACGATAAATTTACCCTATATTAATTTTCGTTAAATTTAACCGTCAACTTGTTGAGTTAGATGGCACGTAACAGTTCATGGATGTACTAGTTTAGGATTTTTACCCTCTGTTTGTCACAGATATATCAATTTGAAATTTTTCGTAGTATTAACCCAATTTAACGAAGGGTAAATTTTTTATATGTATAACTGTTTAAAGTTTGTTATGGTCAAAAAAATAATTTGGGGTAAATTTATCATATGTGTACCAGTTCGTGATTTTTTATGGCTAAAAAAATAATTTGAAGTAAATTTGTCACAGCTGCACCAATTTGAAATTTTTCGTGGTATGAACCCATTTATCATTGTTAAAAATCAATTTCAATATATAATAACTCATGTCGTTTTTAGTTATATGATTGTGCAAAGCACTAGCTAACATTAGCGAGCCGAAGCTCGCAATAAAGGCCTCTAGTGGTAATCCAGCAACCTGGAGCCTAGTTTAGATGTGTTTTTTATTTTAACGTATCGGTGCCAAAGTTATCCCAAACCGGTACATCTATGATAAATTTACCCTATCTTAATTTTCGTTAAATTTAACCGTCAAATTGTTGAGTTAGATGGCACGTAACAGTTTATGGATGTACTAGTTTAGGATTTTTACCCTCTGTTTGTCACAGATATATCAATTTGAAATTTTCGTAGTATTAACCCAATTTAATAAATGGTAAATTTGTCACGTGTGTACCAGTTTGAAATTTTTTATGGTAAAAAAAATTAACTTAGGTAAATTTGTCACATGTATGCTAGATTAAAGTTTTTTAGGTCAAAAAATAATTTGAGGTAAATTTATCATATGTGTACTAGTTCAGAATTTTTTATGACTAAAAAAATAATTTGAGGTGAATTTGTCACAGCTGTACTAATTTGGAGTTTTTCGTGATATTAACCCATTTATCATTGTTAAAAATAAATCTCAACATATAATAATTCATGTCTTTATTAGTTATATCATTGTGCAAAGCACTGGCTATATTAGCGAGCCGAAGCTCACGATAAAGGTCTCTAGTGGTAATCCGGCAACCTGGAGCTTAGTTTAGATGTGTTCCTTATTTTAACGTATCGTTGCCAAATTTATCCCAAACCGATACACCTACGATAAATTTACCTTATATTAATTTTCGTTAAATTTAACCATCAAATTGTTGAGTTAGATGGCACATGGCAGTTCATGGATGTACTAGTTTAGAATTTTTACCCTCTGTTTGCCACAGATATATCAATTTGAAATTTTTCGTAGTATTAACCCAATTTAACGAAGGGTAAATTTTTCACATGTATACCAGTTTAAAGTTTGTTATGGTCAAAAAAATAATTTGGAGTAAATTTATCATATGTGTACCAGTTCGTGATTTTTTATGGCTAAAAAAATAATTTGGGATAAATTTGTCACAGCTGTACCAATTTAAAATTTTTCGTGGTATAAACCCATTTATCATTGTTAAAAATCAATTTCAACATATAATAATTCATGTCATTTTTAGTTATATGATTGTGCAAAGCACTGGCTAACATTAGCGAGCCGAAGCTCGTGATAAAGGCCTCTAGTGGTAATCCAGCAACCTGGAGCCTAGTTTAGATGTGTTTTTTATTGTAACGCATCGGTGACAAAGTTATCTCAAACCGGTACATTTATGATAAATTTACCCTATGTTAATTTTCGTTAAATTTAACCGTCAAATTATTGAGTTAGATGGCACGTAGCAATTTATGGATATACTAATTTAGGATTTTTACTCTCTGTTTGTCACAGATATATCAATTTGAAATTTTCGTAGTATTAACCCAATTTAATGAATGGTAAATTTGTCACATGTGTACCAGTTTGAAATTTTTCATGGTCAAAAAAATTAGCTTAGGTAAATTTGTCACATGTATGCTAGTTAAAAGTTTTTTAGGTCAAAAAATAATTTGAGGTAAATTTATCATATGTGTACCAGTTTAGGATTTTTTATGACTAAAAAAATAATTTGAGATGAATTTGTCACAACTGTACCAATTTGGAGTTTTTCGTGATATTAACCCATTTATCATTGTTAAAAATAAATCTCAACATATAATAATTCATGTCGTTATTAGTTATATGATTGTGCAAAGCACTGGCTAAGATTAGTGAGTCGAAGCTCGCGATAAAGGCCTCTAGTGGTAATCCAGCAACCTGGAGCCTAGTTTAGATGTGTTTTTTATTTTAACGTATCAGTGCCAAAGTGATCTCAAATCGGTACACCTACGATAAATTTACCCTATATTAATTTTTGTTAAATTTAACCGTCAAATTGTTGAGTTAGATGGCACGTGGCAGTTCATGGATGTACTAGTTTAGGATTTTTACTCTCTGTTTGTCACAGATATATCAATTTGAAATTTTTCGTATTAACCACCCAGTGTTAACCACCCAATTTAACGAAGGATAAATTTGTCACATGTATACCAGTTTAAAGTTTGTTATGGTCAAAAAAATAATTTATGATAAATTTATTATATGTGTACCAGTTCGGGATTTTTTATGGCTAAAAAAATAATTTGAGGTAAATTTGTCACAGCTGTACCAATTTGAAATTTTTCGTGGTATGAACCCATTTATCATTGTTAAAAATCAATTTCAACATATAATAATTCATGTCGTTTTTAATTATATGATTGTGCAAAGAACTGGCTAACATTAGCGAGCCGAAGCTCGCGATAAAGGCCTCCAGTGGTAATCTAACAACCTGGAGCCTAATCTGAATGTGTTCCATATTTTAATGTACCGGTGCCCATATGCCTTGTCACACTCATTGAGAGAATTTATTTTTTCTTCCTTAATCTTAAGAGAATACCTTTGAATTTAACACGTAAGAGTTCGGATGAAGCCTTTTAAGGTCGTACTCAGGAGCATTCTTCTTTTAAAGTAGATAGGCAAAAAATTAAACATGTTGATTTATCATTGTTAAAAATCAAGCTCCACATTTAATAATTCATGTCATTAAGCCTAATTTGTTATTTAAGAAAACATGAGGACTATATTTACCTATAATTCATGGGTCATATTAAATAAATAAAATATCTCGTATAGTCTCAGGACACTGCCTTCTTGCTAGCTTGCTCTTCATTAGTCTCTTATTATACGTATATATAGTATACTCGGAGCATGCGGAAAATTACTGACAAAAGACAGGCCATACAAACATATAAGTGCATTCAGAAACGTAGACACGTGACCTACAGAGTATTGCCTTCAATAGGTTTCTCTATCAGCATCAAAATCAGTAAAGTCAATCAACAGATTTCGCAAGATACTCATCATCATCATCGTGCAGGTAATAAACAGTTTTGTACATATCATCTTCCAATCAAACCAACACAAGAATACACTAGGAGGGGTCAAAAGAGTAAATGCTGTTCCTCCCAAGTACTATCTAGCATCGTCATCGTGCTCCAATGCCACTATTATCGACCATTGCCACCGGTCGATAATAGGAGGTGCTTTAGTTTTTGGACGGTCCAAAAACTAAAGCACCCTATCTCAAAGGCAAGGGATCTAAATCGCACTTGACATGCAAAGCATTTCGGTGCATCGCAACCCCAGGCAGAACGGAACCTCCTTCAGCCATCACAATCCGCCATGTAACCTGGACGATCCATCCGTCAATCTCACTAAGTGAGTGAGTGGATGTCGCCCGGAAAAAGAGCCATTTTAGATCTTTCTCTCCCATTCGGGCTGTTTCCCCACTTATTATTTTTTTAAACGGTTCCGAAAAATACGAAACCGTGGGCTCGATCAACGGGCCGGTTCTGGACCGGTTAACGAGTCGGTTCCGGGCCGGTCAACGGGTCAATTTCAGATCCACGGTTCTAAATGTACATGTTTTTCGGTCCATTGTGTACAAAATTCATCAGTTGTGCTAGTTTCCACGTAATCTAGCTCTTCAGAATCCAAAATCATTTTATCGGGTGTCTCGTCTCTGTCAAAACATTTCGTGCCTTCAATTAAAGTCTCAATAATCCACCGCTCACCACAAAATTGACCCCAACGTCGCTTTCACCACTAATCCAAGCCCGACATATGCTATTCTCCTTATAAATTAGCCTGGCGAAAAATCGAGTGGTCACATATTCAATGACAATGATACCAAAAAAAATCTTCAACTTTAGTATTTATCCTAATTATATCCAAAACTTTTCTTCTAAAAAAAATCTCCAATTTTTACTTTTGTCCAAATTCTACTTGCCTAATACTAAAAAAAAAGCTCAATATTAGCATATTTCTCAATTATATTCAAAACTTTTTTGTTGTCTCATAAAAAGTCTAAAT
Source organism: Rhodomyrtus tomentosa (assembly GCA_028455895.1). Taxonomy (NCBI): domain Eukaryota; kingdom Viridiplantae; phylum Streptophyta; class Magnoliopsida; order Myrtales; family Myrtaceae; genus Rhodomyrtus; species Rhodomyrtus tomentosa. Next base: position 34,999,088 of record JAPCWY010000003.1, on the reverse strand, counting down.
TTTTAATTTTGTCCCAATTCTACCAAACCTTCCATTTATAATTACTATTAATTAATCATACATATTATTTTCACATCGTTAATGAATTACACCTTATCAAAACTAACATAAAGAAATCCTAAACTTTTTTTTTTCTGTTATCCACTTCATCTACACATTGTCAGGAGAAATAAAGCTATTCAAGATGATGCGTTTTGGATTCTCCCTCGCACTCAACAGACCAAAGCACAGCTAGACTTGAAGATTGATTATTTGGACAAACAATTTCAAATCTTGTTGTCCATGAAACTTATTATTTTTTAATTTCGAAGATACTCAATAGCACAAAGAATGACTAGATGTGAAAATCTAATTATTTGGACGAACAATCTCAAATATCGTTATCCATGAACTATTTCCGAATTTTGAAAACTATTTGATAAATTCGGCGAGAAAATTTGAGCCACGTATGATTAATTAACAATGATTATGGATGAAAGTCTGACGATAGTAGAATTGAAATAAAAGTAAAAGCTAAAAGTTTTTTATGAGACAAACAAATATGGATATAATTGTTTTAAATGTTAAAGTTGGGGCGTTTGGGGGTATTAAGTTGGTAAAATTGGGATAAAATAAAATTTGAAGGTTTTAATGAGATAAAAAGTATTTTTAAAAATTTCCTTACCAAAAAAAAGTATTTTAAATATGATTGACATAAAATGCTAAAGTTGGACCCTTTTTTGGATAATAGGCTGACAACATTGCACGTTAAGGGGTGCATGAAAACTAATAAAAAACAGTTTCCGGAATAAATTTCTATTTCTATAATAGATTTTAAACAGAAATTCGTTTGGTAACGCAATTGTAAGAAACTATTTCTGGAATAATTTTGAGAAATAGAAATAGATTTGAAGCAGAAATGAGAAGCAAAAAAGTTATTTCTCCAAAAAATAGAAATAGAAATATCTTTCAACGACCAACCATGCCGATTGCACACCGTCGGCCGCCGCCGCACCCTGATCATTGGCCATCGCCGCCGCCGCCGCCGCCTGTCACCTCGGTCACCGGCCTCCGCCGGTCACCGGTCGCCAGTCGCACACAGCCCTCACCACCGGCCACCCCCTCATCGCTGCTAGTGGCTGGATGCCGCCACCGCTGCCCTCACCAATCGCCTCCCGCTGTCACTCCCCCTCCCCCCGCACCGATCACATAAATTTCTATTCTGAAATAGAAATTATTTGTCATTATCAAATGTATTTATTTTTCTTAGAAACCCATTATGAAATAAAAATGGAAAAACTATTTCTGGAACAAAAATTTTATCATGCGTCCTAAGCCCAATTTGAGGGACCGTCCGCACTGGATCCGGATTGCCTGCCCTTGAAATCTACACTGTTCGTTTTTAGACGGACGGCCTAGATATACTATTTTTAGTAAGTAACTTTTTGAATTTTTTATTTTTTTATTAATAATTCGTATCATACATTTATAACATAAACGGGTTGAATCTCGAATTCAGGACCAGATCTCATGAGAAAATAGCACGCGATTCCTCTCCGTCCGCACTACTTGACCCGAGCATGTGATTTAGGACCGATCCGGACCCAAGAAGAGCACAAATGATTTGACGATTATAACCCTTAGACTCGACCAAAATTACGTAAGACTGATGTCCGCCGAGCTCTGGAATGTGTGCTTTTTCTCTGCTTGTCTGGACTCTGGACAACCAAAAACTCAAAAACCCTCGTTCGCTCGATCTTATAGGCTTGGCCTACTAAACTCCGAAGCTCAGGTGATTCTTAGTCAACCCCGATTGTCATTCCCTTTTAATGCCATGCGTTTTTCTCGTTGTTTTGAGTCATTTCTGCGTATTTTTCTTCATTTGATTTTGCTCTTTCGTTGAGGGACCTTGTTGGGCATCGCGGGGTGATGTTTCGATGGTCTGGATTGAGATGTTAGTGTTTCTTGATTGGGTAAATTTGCCTTTTGGTGTTAGAAGATCAAACGTCGATAATATGAAGTGGGGGATTGTGGAATCTTGGCTTATAATGTGGATTATGCGTTCTAATCCTTTGACGGTTCTGTTCTTTAATCTTGAATAGTGCCGATGTGCTTGTTTCAACAGTTAGCTTGTTTATTTTTTAAAAAAATAATAATTTGGGTCTTTGAAGTGACTATCTCATTTGAGTGAAATCTGTTTGATGGTGCACCATTTGTAAGGTTTCAATTCTTTGAAATTTGATTGATGACTCTATCAGACCACCTTGTTTCCATATTATTTGGTTTCTGAGGCCAATCTTGCTTCAAATCCCCTTTTGCAGTTAGCTTCCATATGAGATTTCGTCATGTATATGGCTGTAGGGTCGGTAATATGGTTGACAAAGATGATATGCTTGATAAATATTATCTACTCGATCTCAACTTGTTGAACTGCTGATTCCAAGTTTCCAACGTGATCAAGAAGCTGAAGCAGGAAAGCTTACACTCCCCAATATCTTTTGTTCTCATACATTTTCACATGTTTAACTTGTCTATCGAGCTTCAATAGAATATAATTCGGCGGGCTTTGGTTGAATGGTATCTTTCTGAATGCATGTCCTTTTAACTATGTGGACATTGACTCGTCATTCGACTTTCTTTGATGCATCAGCTGTTTGTTTGTCTTACCTCTCATCAAGTCGACTGTTTTGGTGGCCCTCTCATTCTTTGAGCAGGAGTTTTTTTGGAACAAGCCAAAATGTCTCGAAAGGGCTTGATGGAGCAGGACTTAAGTAAATTGGATGTGACAAAACTGACACCACTCTCTCCAGAAGTAATCTCACGGCAGGCGACCATAAATATCGGTCTGTACGTACCCTAATGTTATTAAATTTTCTTTTTTTTTCTTTTGTTAATTATCGGCTGAAAATTTCTCTTAGTTAGTGAATTATTTAAATCCACTTTGCTCTCTATCAGGCACTATAGGGCATGTGGCACACGGCAAGTCAACAGTTGTAAAGGCGATTTCCGGTGTGCAGGTAACTATGCCCTTTGTTATTTAGTTCTGTGTTTATGTTTTCTTCGAAACTAGAATTTCAATCTACCCTATATTAGCTTTGATTGCCGATATAATGAATAGTGAGCAAATTCATTCAGGACTTTATGTCCTGTTTGGAGAAAGCCTACTGTCATTCTGCATTATATGATTAAAATTGATTGTGGTCATACTCTGTGGAGACAGAAGGAAAATTTGCTGCTAGGGCTAGCCAGACTTATACGTGTTTATCTGTTTTGAATGGCAACGCCTCTGCTTTAGATTCTGTCAATTGAGGCAGCTGTTGTTGTCCCTATTAGAGACAGAGGTTTTTCATGTAGTTGTAGTTATTTTGATATGGAACATGGTATTATATATCGTATGCATAGGGCATTCTTTTTCAATTTCTGATACTTCCCATTTCTCTGAAATGTGGAAGGATTTTAGATGTGCACCTTGGCTTTTTGCAGACTGTTCGTTTTAAGAATGAGTTGGAGCGTAACATTACCATTAAGCTTGGATATGCAAATGCAAAGATTTACAAGTGCGAGGACGAACGATGTCCACGCCCTATGTGCTACAAGTGGGTTAATAGTCAGACTCTGCACTTACTATTGAGTTAGAACTTGACCATTTAGATGTGTTCATTGATTATTCTCAGGGCTTATGGAAGTGGAAAGGAAGACAGTCCTCTGTGTGATGTCCTTGGTTTTGAGAATTGCCGTATGAAGCTGTTAAGGCATGTTTCCTTTGTGGATTGTCCGGTAAGGTTCTTGAGACATGTTGTGTAGTTTCGTTGTCATTTTCATCAAGTGTGGTAAAGTTGTGTCTATGTAGTAAGACGTGGTGCTATTATTGAAGTAATCGGGCTTATAATCTTTTTGGCAATTGTGAGAAATTTAATCTAATCTGGATGTTGACTTAATTGGATCAGTACAAGCTTTGTACTTGAGTTTCTTGTCCATAAGTTGTGTTCTGTGGAGTGAACTATGACAGACTTGTCTACCATGATTTGAAAGTAAAATTCGTCATTTATAGAGTCTTCGGTCTATTGACTTTTCACATTGTCTTCACTGATGTGTTAGTGCTACTGTTTCTGAAATTCATTGATCCTTCCATTTTATTGGCGCTTGCTGAACTCGTTGGGAGCAAGTTGATGTTACGATGAATCCAAAATCTAACTACTGCATAGTATCTTAACGCATCATAGAAAAGGCTGAACACAGAAAAGTTGTGTGTTCCGCATTTCCATGTGCACTTAATATAACTTAACAAAGGACAATGTGGCGACCCATTGGCATTTTGCTTTCTAAAGAAAATTATGAATAATCATTGTGAATTTCAAGTGCAATTCGTCCTCCATCAATCCGTTCATTAATTACTTATGGGACGAGTTTTTGCATGCTGCATTTATTTTATCTGAAGCTCCATATGTTTCGCAAAAAATGAATGATTTGGAAATTATTTGCCTAAAAATAATTGGTTAAAATAATTACTCAATGAAAATATTTTATAGTTGGCGATAATTTATGTCTAAACATTCTCGTGGACAATTAAAGTACTTTTCCTAAATTCATTTTTGTAAGCAAAGCAACCGTTGTTAGGATAATAATTTTCAAGCTATTCATTATTCTCAATGCACCATTAATGTTTTTTTTTCTTCTGTTTCTGTTTGTTTTTTGCATCCAGAGTATTAATGCCCTTTAAGTGGTTCATGGGAGCAGTTATTTTTGTCACGTAATGTTAGTTATGTATCAAACTAAAGAGGCAGTTGCAAGAATAGAATTCTTCAAAATCATTTCCTTCCAATATGGCACCATTATTGTGGCCTCGAACTATTTCACGGGTCACATACTGAAAATACAAAATGCCATGAAATGTGGAATTAGGCAAGGATAGGAAAAGACGAGACAAGGTTGTATTAGTAAACCATTCTTGCAGCGGATATCATGGTTTGCCGCACCCCTGGATGAGATAAAGGACCATCCCAAACCCAAAAGTAATACAATGGGAAAAGGAAGGAGAAAACAAAAGGCATACTGACACATGTCCAAACAGTATTTTTCATTCTGTGTTAAAGGCCTCAGAATCCATTCTTTTATTTGCACACTCATCTATCTTCTATTTAAAATTTGGATCATTCAGCAAATGATTTAACATTTGATTTATCTTCAGGGCCATGATATTCTCATGGCTACCATGCTTAATGGAGCCGCAATTATGGATGGAGCATTACTTCTTATAGCTGCCAATGAAAGCTGTCCCCAGCCCCAGACATCTGAGCATTTGGCAGCTGTTGAAATTATGCGCCTGCAGCATATTATAATCCTTCAGAATAAAGTTGACCTTGTTCAGGAAAATGTAGCGATCAACCAGCATGAAGCAATTCAAAAATTCATTCAGGTAAGTGGTTTATGTGTAATTTAGTTGGTAATGTAGTATCCGGCATCCATCAAATCCATTGAAGTTCATTTTTATCAGGGAACTTTCGCTGATGGTGCTCCAGTTGTCCCAATCTCTGCGCAGTTGAAGTATAACATTGACGTTGTCTGCGAGTATATTGTCAAAAAGATCCCCATTCCAGAGAGGAATTTTGTGTCGCCGCCAAATATGATTGTAATCCGGTCTTTCGACGTGAACAAGCCTGGCTATGAAGTTGATGAGATTAGAGGTGGTGTGGCTGGTGGGAGTATCTTAAGGGTATGCTTTGTTTTGGGATTTGACTTACCTTGTGGGGAGATGGTTGATTATCTTTGGTTGCCGACCACTTTTGCATTTATATTTTGTGGTTCTTTTTTGGCTTGGGGTATTGCAGGGTGTTTTGAAGGTAAATCAAATGATCGAAGTTCGCCCTGGGATTGTTGTGAAAGATGAGAATGGATATGTCAAATGCACACCAATATACTCGAGAATTGTTTCATTGTATGCTGAGCAAAATGAGCTACAATTTGCGGTGCCTGGAGGCCTTATCGGTGTTGGGACCACCATGGACCCCACTTTGACACGAGGTGATAGATTGGTGGGCCAAGTTCTTGGAGAGGTTGGGTCGCTTCCTGAAATCTTCGTCGAGCTTGAGGTAAGAGTTGGTAAAATTGATGAAAACCTTAAAAGTGAATCTTGAGCTAAGTTAGCTGCAGGACAGTTGCTTGTCTTTTGAATATATGCTGCCAACTGTCCCTTGAATCTTTACCCTCTATTTTGCAGGTTAACTTCTTTCTCCTGCGACAGCTTCTTGGTGTGAAGACAAAGGGCACGGAGAGGCAGGGAAAGGTCTCAAAGCTGGCTAAAGGAGAGATCCTCATGTTGAATATCGGGTCAATGTCGACGGGGGCTCGAGTCGTTGCCGTGAAGAACGACTTAGCTAAACTGCAACTCACATCTCCAGTCTGCACTAGCAAGGGCGAGAAAATTGCACTCAGTCGCCGAGTCGAGAAGCACTGGCGTCTGATTGGCTGGGGCCAGATTCAAGCAGGGATGACCCTTGATATCCCGCCCGCCCCATTCTGATTTACAAGTGGTGGTGAGAAAAAGCAAAGGAAAAGAAGCAAAACAGTTTATCATCGTAGGAACCAGGGGAGATGTGGGAACTGGAAGGCAGGTATTTGTTCGGGACAATTTTTATTACGTTGAGGAGAAAATGTCTTTGTCGAATTCGGATGATTTATATTTGTTTCCTCTGCAAATTTGTGTGTTCAGTTGGCTAAGTTGATGCCTTAAGATGAGCAGGAAGAGAGAACTTTTGAAGGAGAGAATGTGTTTGGATCCAACGTTTTTTCAGTTTTTTTTTTATAATTTTTTGTTCATCGTAGTTGAGAATTGGTAGGTTAATTTCCTTTATAATTTTTTGTCTGTTGTTATTTTGTGAGAAAGGTAGCGAGTGATTTTCAAAAATAATTTCTTGCTGTTGTTCCTTTCCTTTTCCAATTACATAGCTAAGATTAAAAGATTAATTCGGCTTACATTTCTCATGAAAATTGATTTTTCGACTAGCGAATTGAAATTGAATGATTGCTTATTAACTATTTTGCAAGAAAAAATGAATAATTTGGTACCGCCGTCGTCGTGATCTATCTGAGTAGTGAACAATTTGTTTAGTTTAGACTATCGCAACCTAATGTAAATTTATTTTCGTGGTCATCTAAGTAGCGATCTATCTATTACAGTATGAATATTTAGACTCTTGAAGATATTTCTAATCTTACTTAATGGAATATTTAGACTATTTTCTATATTGTTCGACTGACTTCATAATTCCTCATTGTTCTCTAGCTATTGGATCCTTGAAGATCTTAAAAGAAAAAACGGTTGGACTAAGGAAAAATCCAATCAATTGTATAATTAACTCGTCAAATGGAAAATGATATAGGTGAAAATAGATGTATTCATGCAGTCCAAACAATTTCATTTTCAATTGTTTTATTTGCTTGATTTTTCAAATTAATTTAGAGCTCGCTGACAAATTAACACATGAGAAAACTAACATTTGACGTGAATGTGCAATTGAGTTATGAAAATTTCAGAAAACCTAATTAAATAAAAAAAATAGCAAATTAGTGCATCAACTAATTCTTTTAATTTCATCCAATTTGGTTAATAAAAAGGGCACTATTTTCCTTCCCATTTTAGCTAAAATACTCCTTTTGCTAGATAATTTACAAAAACACCCTCCTTTTCCTTTAGTTAAAATTTCCTCTTTTTTTTATCAAGTTAATTCACAAATCTACCTTTATTTATAGCCGGGCTTGACAAAAAGAAATAGAAAAATTGATCACAAAATGGAAAAGATTAATTTGTTAAAAGAATAATAAAATATCGAACATATTTTGTATTTAGATATGTATTAACAACGGATAAATATCCAAGAGGAAAAAACATGAAATTTCGTGTTGTTCAACTCTTGATTATTTGACAAAAAAAACTCTCGATATAAAGAAATGAATTAATATCGATTGTAAATTCAATCTCATAACAAGTGGATAAAAAAATTAAAATATGCTTAAAATTTTTCCCTAAAAAACTCTTCTGCGAGTTTGAAAGTGTAAAACGTGTAAATAAATTTTCCACCTCATCTTGCAATTCATGTTAACATGTGAAAAGCAAAAAAAAAACACAAATAAACGATTTGTAACCTTAAAAAGCACAAGTCTATTTGAAAATTATCCACAAAATCAAAATCTGCTTGATAATTATATTGGATTAAAATTTCAACTTTGAAATAAAGTTTCCCTTAAATCTATTTCATAAAAAATAGATAATTAATTATGTGTTCATAAGCCCAAATAAATAGAAGTTTCTAACATTTTATATAGTTTTTTTAATTAAAAGCATGAGATCATAAATTAAGAACAACGAACTTTTCTATGAAAATTGATAACATAATGCATTATAGAATAATATTTTATTAGGTGTACTTTGATATTTATATTGTGGATTTGATATTTAAAGGGAGAAATAGAAATAAAAACAGTTATACTTGTTAGGTTGGTTAAAAAAAAAGAAACAATAACTTGAAGAGGGATAATGATATTTCGATCTATTGATTAAAAAAGGAGTGCCTTAATTAAAAATAGGAGTGAAAATAACATCGCCCAATAACAAATGCCGAGGTTTTGTCGCCCGTTTTTTACTTTTTAAACCCAAAATTATGATCGGACCCACAAAAAAAAAACAAAATAACGAGAATTATAACCAAAAAAATGGAAAAAGGACATGAGCTGGGCTATAAATATAATAGTGTTCAAGCCCACACAGGCCCAAGCATCTTCATCGGGCGACTTTAAAACCCTGCGGAACCCTAATACACCCTTCCTCTCATCTCTCCCTTCTCTGCTGGCAGCTGCGCACCCAGAAACCCTAGAATCACCAGGTTCATCTCTCTCTCTGCCGGCGAGCGATGAGGAAAGGAGGAAGCGCCGCGGCAGGGGCCGCAAAGGCCGGAAAGAAGAAAGGGGCGAGCTTCACGATCGACTGCGCGAAGCCGGTGGAGGATAAGATCATGGACATCGCCTCCCTCGAGAAGTTCCTCCAGGAGCGCATCAAGGTGGACGGCAAGGCCGGCGCCCTCGGCGACGTCGTCTCTGTCGCCCGCGACAAGTCCAAGATCACCGTCACCTCCGACTCCAACATCTCCAAGAGGTGAGTTTTTTTTTTACTCTTACCATTTGGATGACTTCAGGTGACGTGACGTATCATTGGAGATCATTTAGCTTAATTTAAGTGAGTATTTCACTTCATCGACTGAATGGGGACCTGTTTCCTTCTACGGATCACGTCTTGCATCCATAATCTGGTCAGAGCAAGTACCTTGGAACATCGGAAGCGAAGTGATCTTGCTGTTTATAAGGCTGTTTGGATGTGCTTGAATTGTTTGTTGGGTTTTGAAAGATGAGAATTCTTGCTTATGGAGGTTATATGAAATCAATGGAAGCTGATCGTTTGAATAGGAGACGTCGGGCGATGGTCTTGGATACCTTGATGTTTAATTTGAGTATTGCAGTAGTAGTTGGCTTCTTTGGTTGGATGGCTACTCAATGCTTTCTACTGCCTGCTATCGAATTTTCTGCATTACATGGAATGGCTTCTTAATTGATTTGTCTTGTGAAATGGTCGGCACATGAAGGATGTCACATGTTGTTGAAAGTAAGTTGCTAAAAATGGTCTGTTGGGACAGAAATTTGATACTGTTGTTTGCTTGTATGTGATGTACCAACACAGTGTCCTTGCCCACAAAAAGGTTGACTCTGATATTTTATTTTGTTCTTGACTGTTCGATCACTTTTTGTTTTTCCTTGCTAGTCATGTTGATCGATGTGTTGGGATGGTGGTGGGATTTAGTAATGCAGTTTTAGATCACTGATCATTTTCCTTTGTGCTAAACTTGCTCAATGTTGGTGTTGCCTTTAATATTGTCACTTGCTCTTGTGCTGCTTTTGTTGCAATCCCCATGTGTTTGTTTTTGTGATAAGTGGTCTGTTTCTTTCACTTTCGCTGTTTTTGGATAGTAATGGGATTCTGTTCAGTATGATTAAGCTGTGAGATTTGCTCAAAAGGCAATCTGCGTCACATCCCTTTGTTGTTTTCATGTATGTGAGGAACGGCTTGTACCTTTCTTTCGAGTCATCTTACTTGCTTGTTGCTTGTTCAACTGCCTAATTTTTCAGGTACCTCAAGTACTTGACAAAGAAGTATTTGAAGAAGCACAATGTCCGGGATTGGCTCCGGGTGATTGCTTCCAACAAGGATCGCAATGTTTATGAGCTTAGGTACTTCAACATTGCCGAGAATGAGGGAGAGGAAGAAGATTAAGGATTCTGCATCCGGTAGGTGTTTTCGGGTTCCATGTCTTCTCTATGTCGTGAGAATATTTTTGACATCTTAGTTTATGTTCACCTAGCTTTGGTTTCGGTGATTTACTTGTAGACGAATCATTCAACTTTTCGTTTGTATGAGTGTGTTTCTCTCTTTACAATGTGAGTTCAACGAGTGCGGAGGGGATCATTTTATAGTGGTTTGGTTCCTATCTTTTTGTTAGCAAATCGAAACCATACCTCTACTTTTTTTAAAAATGTCATTGGTCATCCCGCCATGATCGGTTTGTTGACAGTTTTTGATGGAATTTACTAACATTGCGATAAACAATAGAAGCCCAAAATAGGGTTTTTTTTTTTTTGGGTTGGCTCGAAGCATGAGGGTTGAATTCAAGTAAAAGGCCTGAAAGACTATATAGCACCAGCCGAGTATTTCACAATAGAAAATGATATTTAGATTTGTTTTGATTGATTTGTGGTGAACTTAATAACCTTGTGAAGTTGGATGATAACCCGTCTATATATCTCTGGAATTTTTAGGACAATTGGAAAATTAGACTTTTATCTTTTATAATCGGTCGTGATAAGTCACTCTTGCATGTTATTTTTCAATGAATATGTGATGTTACCAAAATGACAATAGAGTCGATGGTAAAGTGCAATCATACCCAGGTAATTATTTCTCAAATCGACAAAAAAAAAAGTATTTGTCAAGCCAAAATTAATTACTCGATATTATTCCCCATATATCAAAGTTAGAAGCACCATTATTGCGACATATAATTCTTATGTTGAAATTTCTTTCTCATTAAGAGTTCCTAAATGTATATCCTAAACGTTCTTATGTCAAGAAATTTGAAAATTCTGGTGGCCACGGCCTATGCATGTAAATGTAAAGTGTTTTCAAAAGCGGGGCCTAAGTATAATTTTTTAAAATTGGGGTCCTGGCCCCTTCCGGCCCCCCTTTAAATTTGTCCATGAATTTTGTAATTATTATCTAAGTAATACCTATATGCAACACGAACATACCATTTCTCATAAAATTAGTAAGTTTGATACTAAATATATATTTTTATATATACATGACATTTATTGTGTGCACATAAAAATATTAGCAGTGAGTTTTTTTTCTTCTTTCATTGGAGGTTTACGATTATTATTTTTTGGCTAATTGGGTATATAAATTTTGCATCATTGGATATATGATTTAAATATATATATTTGATAAATTTATAATTTAACCCTTAATTTATTAAAAATGCTTAAAATTGATTATGCTTGTCAAAATGATGTGTGAGAAAGCTGGACTCGTGTATCGTTGACGTGTTTAGTGTGCTGATCACGTACTGGTCGTGCGCTGAAGAGTGTCGGATACGACAACACGGAAAATTGTCGTTTTCTAAACTAATATTGAGAGATGTTTTTAGAGGAGCTAGTCTCCAACTTTTTACTGTTCTTTACCAAAAAAAAAAAAGACTTTTTACTGTTTAATTAGAGATGATGGAAGATTTTGGAAATGGAGGGAATGGAGCCCCGCCTGGTCGTTTTTTGTTTCTTTAGATTTCATAAATTTAGAGGAGCAATGCAAATGGTGAGTATATGACAATCTTTTATTTTTCCCCTCAATTTCCGTCCACAAGAAAGTCCCATTAATGGAAATATTGTATCTTTCGTCCATGTTACTTTTTAAATCAAGTCCTTATATTTTTTATTTGTTTGGTAAAGTCATGTTTTTCACAAATTTTCCAGTCAAATCCCTCTTGCACCACCATTTGACGACACCAATGTATAATGCGAATAGAAATACTTGGATGCCCACATTGACATGTACGAAAATTTAAGCCAATGAGACAACATTAGCATATGAGGTGGATAAAATATAGTCGATGTGGATGTCCGCATGGACATTTATATTGATAAAAAAAAGTATTCATTCAATAGAAATATCGGTTGAATTTGACCGGTTTTGATGTCAAACTAAGTTGATTAGAAAATATATGAAAATAGAGGAATTTGATTAAATAAATTTGGGATATAAATATTTCATCTTATGAAGGAATTTGAAGTAGAAATTTTTCAAAAATATATTACAATTTCATTTAGGAACAAGACATGACACTAGTTTCCTTTTTTTTACTTTTTTAGCATAACATGATCATAGTTGCTTCTTTTTTGCGATGTATTTTTTCTATGATTACTGAGTACTGAATTGAAATACTTCTTTTTTTCCCGCTAAAATTGAAATATGGACATTGGCCTTTGTCTTTTCAAATAGGCGACTTAGAAACTACTTCGAATCGATTATTCCAATTTAAAGTCGAGCCTAGGTCAAGTCATTCGAGTATTTTGTCGAGCCGAGCTCCAGCTTCAATATACTCAACTTGTTGAGCTCACGATCTTAATCGAATTTCTATTAATCTTTTCAAGTCATATTTCGTAATTAATAAATTCCATACAATTACATGATATTCCCCACGTCCATATATAACACGCGTGGGAAACTATTCGAGCTTTAATGGCGCTCCAGTCGAGCTTCGGCTTGTCGACATCGCATCAGCTTCATAAGCTTTTTTGCAGTGGGACGCGCTCGAGTCGAGTCGAGAGCAGACGCGTGTCGATATTTCTTCTCACGTGCCGTCAAAGTGGAAGAAAGAAGGCACGCGCCACGTGTCGAGGTCTCAGCGAGTGGGCGGCTTCGAAAGACAAATTTGAGAACAGGAGCATGGCCCTTACCAATGCCCCGAGTGCCTCGTGATGCGATCCGCACCGTCCAATACGCGTCCGCCATCTAACGGCGTTGCCTCTTTCCAGGTGTGGACGGACTTTGCGATCTAAATCGTCCCGTGCATCTCGACGACTATGAAGACGCCACACATCTGCCAAAGCGCCTCAGAACGCGTGTCATCTACAAATGAAGTTTTGCCGCAATTTAATCATTTTTTTTTTTTACCCTTCGTCAATTTTCTATTGCGTCCATGATTGGAGATGCTTTTGATCGGTAATTCACACACCTAACAAATATTATGATAATATTTTTTTATTAATTATTTCTTTTTTTGATCAAATTTTCTATTAATTATTTTAAACGACATAAATAATTGTATAATTTTTAAAATAATAAGAAAAATTTGAGACTTATGTTTGCTTGATATGATTCAAGCATTTGTATTCATGTGATACATTTAATCAAAAAACTTTTCCCGATACAAAAAATCCCATACTTGTATTCATGTGACAGCATGCTCCTCGAACTTATTTTTTGACACTAAAAATCACAAGTTTGCGCATTTATCCTCCACTAGTTCATTCCTCTTTCATCTTTGCTGTTGTCCTCGATCTCGGCATCGTCATTGTCTTCATTGTTGCCGAACCAAGGAAGAAAACGATCGAGGTAGTTAAAAAAAAAAGGAAAAGGAATACTAGAAAAGACAAGCATACAACGAGTTTCTCATATTTTTGTCACGTGATCTGTCGTTCACGTAAGTTTTTAGATAAAAATTTTGGTGGGGTCAATTAATGGAATTATACAGAAGATCAATTTGTTACAGAGGTACAAATTGTGATGGGGTCAATTAATTACATATGTATAGATTGTGATTTTCAATACCACATAGGCACAAATTCGAAGATTATGGCTGTCGTAATAATTGTAGTTTGAAAATTTTGTTGTTATTTTTTTTAATCGTGAAGATCCATGCGAATCTATGCTTTTCTTTTGATCTTGTTTCATAAGTATGGTCACCTTTTCTTTTTGTCAATAGAAATATGACATTCCTAAATCAGAATAATCAAGGGATATATAAGAGGTTTTCGATTCTAACAAATCTCAAATAACATTAGAACAGAAAAAATTAAAAGTACATAACAAAGTGCGATCTGCAGCTGAAAAAACACAATCTCGTCCCTTAAGAATAGATTTGACATCGCAAAAGTTAAATAGTCAATCATCAGATTTAATGACGAGTACACGTCAAGCTCACTCACTTCATTTGCAAAGTGCTTGCGAAAATACTAACATCAACGTATTGAAAGTGCACAAATCAAATAACTGTAAGAAACTTCCAAATATATATCAAGATTTAACTCGGAAAGACGACAAAGCCCTCAAAAATTGACTCAAATCTAGATTAAGGAGGGAGAGCGGCTTAATTTTAAAGAGATCGTGGAGTCCGGGTCAAAATGAAAATCGTCAAAGTCACCCACTAAAACCACTTTCTCTCCTTTCTAGAAGGGCCCGACTTCTCTCTCTTCTTCGTATAAAACCACACCCACAACAAACCCTAATTTCAAACTCCTCAACGCCACCATTCGACCCCAGTCCTCCGCTGCTGCAGAGAAGCTCTCTTCTTCGTCTTCTCCTTCTTCCCTCTCTGGGTTCCAAGAAGACGAGCTCCCTCTGCAGCAAGCAGCAACCCACGCGCAGTCCTGTCTCGCTTTCTAATAAATATTGAACTCGAGACCTTTCGTCTAAATAAAGAACGAATATGGCCCGCTCAGTCACCTCCTTCTCCAAGTTTGTCCCCGCTTCGATCGCAGTTCAGCTCTCCGTCGCCATTGCTTGGTGAGTGCCTTATGTCGCCGTCCTTGTTGGTTTTGCTTGTTGCTGTTATATGATGTCTTGCGATACTGAGGACGTGTTCCGGCCCTCAAATCTCTTTGACGTCGTTCAATGAATTCCGTTCGCAGGCGGGGTTTCGCTGCGTCGGCACCGGGTGCGGCGTCGGCCGGATTCGGCAGGGGAGGGTCCAGGGTAGGTCTTGTGGGGAAAGTGGAGGAGATGGCCGCGATGAAGGAGCAGACGGGCGGGGCCTCGTCGGCGTGGGCGCCAGACCCGGTGACGGGGTACTACAGGCCGGCGAATCGCGCGGCGGAGATCGATGTGGCGGAGCTGCGGGCGATGCTTCTAAATCACAAAGTCGGGACGCAGTAGGGGAGGCACAGGGGGTTTTAAATTGAGAGGAGTTTGGGGTTTGCGCTTGTTTTGTGTCGAAACGTTGCTTTACGGTCCTCGTTTCTCCATGGTTGAAAGGTGGCATTATCCAGAAGTTTTGACTAACATGAGCACTTACTCCCTCCCTCCCTCCCTCCTTTGATTGAAACGCTTAAATCATGTTTAAGAGTTAAACCTTCTCTTCTCTAAAGAAGTAGAATTTGTTTACACTCTTCTGAAAAACAAAAAAGTACTTTTTTTTTCCTTTTTTGAAAATTTTATTCCAACTTACAATTGTGAGGAATTTCTTGAAATTTCTTTATGAACTTAAGTATGAAATGTGAATTTATTTGGGATTGCATGGATATACGTATTAATTTTAAGTTTGATATATTAGCTTAGTATTTATGATTTAAGTGAGGTTCATGACTAGTCGAGGGGCGTGTAAAATAATCTCCATACCTTATTATAAAAAAAATTGCCAATATGAGAAATATTTGAGGCTTATGAATTTAAAAATAGTAAGTTGTAAAAAGTAAATATTATTTTAAAAATTTAAATTGGTAAAGGAAGGAAAAGTATGAAGGTTATAAACAGTAAAGTTAGCGACACGTGCCTCACAAAATTAATGGGATTCTACTTTTTAAGTATGTCAATTGGACTTAGAAATTGAAAGTTCGATGTAAGGGGTAATGGAAATCAATTAATACCAACATTCCATAATCCACTTGAGTGAGTTTAAGAACGGTCAGGGCAAAATTTTTTCTTATGCAATGATAATTCTTGATAATAATTTCACGTTTCGACTCTTGAAATCGCGACATCCCTTATCAAATCGTTATCGGGTCATAAAAGATAGCGTTTCAAGCAACTGCTATCGACCTAAAAATATACTGCGCATGCGGAACGTGCAATCTTTCAAATAAAAAAAAAATCAACATGTGATAGGTAAAAAGAAAAATCAGATAACTCAACGCTAATATAAAACTGTTGGGAATAGATGATCTATAACCTTACAGAGCTGACAGTTAATAAATACAATCTCATGTTTCAGGGCGGCCCTCTAGGACTCACAAAAAAATACAAGAGTCAGGTAATGTTAACTATCATCCATCCCAAACTAGTACCCCCACAAAACACTTCACCAGTTTCCTGACCACAAAAAAAACCTAACCCTCTACTAGGTAAAAACGGTATCCGGATCGTCATAACCAACTAAGGGAGCCCGGTCGTTCGGGTCGTCACAGGAACTCTGACTGGAATGTACAGAGGGGGCTACTGACTGCTCGGGCTTGAGCTCAGGCTGCATACCGGGTGCGGGATCCACCACCTCCCCATCAGGCGTATCTATATCCATCGGATCCCAGGCAAGAACATTAGGGACCCCCTAAAGAGGTGGCCCCCCAAATCCTTTGAGCGGAGCAAAGAGGTCCACCCCATCACGAATATACCAGACCTTGAAGAAGTGTGCCACCAAGTGTGGCATCCCTGTATCGATCCATATCGTTGTGATGTGGCGTTCCCACATCTGGTTCGTACCTGGTATCGAGTGGAGACTAACATCGTGTGATGAATGAGTAAGGGTACCGAATCGCACCAGTCTATCCATTACTTTGGACCTGAAAAGTTGTCCCACGACGAAGTGAGAATTTAATCACAGTGAATCAAGCCTAATCTCGGTTAGGACACTGATTCACCCAGGATAACCTAAACATCACAGTAAACCACAAGATATAAACCCATATATATCAACAAAATATATCCTCCAAATCAGTAATCAATTAAGGCACCACCGCTCAGGCATACACAAGATGTCACACAAGTCCATTATTAAACAATGACCCACGTGACTGGCATAATGAAAACATCAATAGTGCGATCCCGCACTCTTCTAGCAGGACCAGGCTACGTCCACTTTACCCTCTCAGTAACGGCTACTACAAGCGGTGTATCCAGTGCACCCGGCAAGACACTGCAAGTAGGCATTCCTTAAAAAGGAGTTTCGATCCGTCACAAGTTGCGACCGACATACAATAATCCATTAAAATCGTATGACTGGCACGGGGCATGGATTATCGTGCTTCTAACGAGTCGCGAGTTTCCATATAATAGGTACGGCACGAGTACCAAAGGTACAATGCAAACTTGCCAAGTAACGCCATTGATCCTTTAATGACCACACAAATCGCATTCGGCAATCAACTCATTGTTTAATTATAATTAATGCCAAAATTCATACAGAAATGCAACAAACTCGACCCCAAGGCCTACAAGACTCTCAGTCGATTTATAGTAATCAATCGCTCGCTCGTCTCTAACCTGTCACTCGCTCGTTAACAAATACAATCAATCAATCAATTGATAAATTACCACAAATAGCCACAGATAAATAATCGATCGGCTATTTATCCTAACCATCATTTTTATCTAAACCGGTTTCGATTGTAATTTTTTTAAATAATTAATTAAATAATTAAAACTAATCCTAAACGCAATTAGCGCCCTAACTAAGATTTAGGGTCAACTCACAACGTGAGTTAGCTCGAGCGGCGGCGGCGGAGGCGACGGCGAAGGCAGCGGCGGCGGCTATGGCGGCGGCAATGACGTCCGAATTAGGGTTTATCGCTCGGCGGCCCGAGCTTAACTTTGACGACACACTGAGAAAGTCTGGCGAGGTCACCGGAACAGGTGGTCGGCAATGGAACGGCGGCCGGCAGCCTGAAACAGTAACGGTCAATAGCCAAAACCGGCGAACTGGATTGTTTTAGGCGTTTCCCGGTGACACGGGCCGGGATAAGGCTGGCCAAGGTTCAGGAGCTTACCCAGGGGTCGACCGAGACTAGTGGACGACAGTGGAAGGAGGCCGTCGGCGGCGAACAGTCGTGATCAGAAACGGCCCTTCTCGGCGTCGAAACAGGAGAGGTGTTCGACGGCGGATTCCGAGCGCCAAGCGCGGCGGCCGGCGGCAGTGAGCTCCGAGGTGGTAGAGGGGACTCCGGGGAAGTGATTGGCGATGGCCGTGAGGCACGACGGCAGTCGAATCGAAGACCGAACCGAACCGGGTCCAAAATAGGGCACCGAGATTTCGGGGCTGCTTTCCCGCGGCTCCGACGGCGGACAGTTGAGGGGCTGGGTGGGGACGATCGAAGGGAGGACAGCTGTCAGCTGAAGGGCGGTGGTTGGCATCGGTGGCGGCCGTGGTGGCCGGAGAAGGCCACGTAGTTCTCAGGTTCACTGACCCGAAAATAGGGCTGGCTTGTCGAGCCGATTTCTCGGCCATTCGACGGTGACGGCGCTCCGGCTCGGGTCAGGGCGACGGCGGAGAGTAGCTAAGGACGGTGGCTGTCTGTGGTGAGGCAGTGGTCGCGTGAAACGACAGTGGAAGGAGGAGGATTGGATCGGCAAGGCGTCGGTCGTTCACGGCCAACAAAGAAGAAAGAAGGAAGAAAGAAGAAAGAAGAAGCAGAAGGCTGACGTGAAAATGCATGGGGAAGGAAAATTGGTGGGACCTTGCCATGACTTTGTGGCAATTTTTTTTTTGTCTTATTTGCCAATTATCAAACTTGTCTGATATGCCTAAGTAGGGGTAAAATGGTCATTTGGCGCATCGGGACTGAAACAAAATTTTGGCAAATTGAATGAAGGGTAATTTCGGTAAATTCACTAGCCAAGCTCGGTTAGGATTAGGCTCGATCGCGAGAACGGCAATTCTAATTTACCGCAGATCAAATTCGAAACTCAATCCAAAATAACCTAGATTTTAGAATTCGTCCAAATTTTCGTCTCTTCAGTCCTTATAGTCCAAAATAGGTGTCGACTATGACTATATTTTCATATCATTTCCATCGACTTCCGGCGCTTACAAAAGTTGAATTTCTAGGACGTCACAACTCTCCCCCATTTAGTAAATTCCGTCCTCGAAATTACAGCACAGTTCTAATTATTCAAAAAGATAAGGATAACTACGCTTCATAACTTCATCGTTCTCCCATGTAACTCCTTCGGTACCATGGTGTTGCCAAACTACCTTGACTAACGGAATCGTTTTGGTTCGAAGTACCTACTCTTTCCTGTCCACGATCCTGACTAGTCGCTCCACGTATGACGCTCATTCATCCAGGTCAATCTCTTCATAACTCAGCACATGAGCAGAGTCAGGCTCATACTTGTTCAACATCGACACGTGGAAGACGTTATGCACTTGAGCGAGTCTAGGTGGCAACGCGAGTCGATAAGCCAAAACTTCGATTCGTTCTAGGATTTCAAACGGTCCAACGTACCTCGGGCTCAACTTTCCTTTCTTGCCAAAGCGGGATGTTCCTCTCATAAGCGACACTTTCAGAAAAACATGATCGCCTACTTGAAATTCCGAAGGTCTGCGCCTTTTATCTGCATAACTTTTCTAGCGACTTTGAGCTGTTTTTAGTCTGTCTCTAATCACCTTAATTGCTTCCATCGACTGTTCTACTAACTCAGGGCCAGTTATCTTCCTTTCACCAACCTCATCCCAACAAACTGGCGTCCTGCAAGCCCTGCCATACAAGGCCTCAAAAGGTGTCATCTTAATACTCTTCTGATAACTATTATTATAGGCAAACTCAACCAAATGTAATTGTTCCTCCCAGCTACCTTTGAAATCCATAACACATGCTCTCAACATGTCCTCCAAGGTCCGAATCGTTCTTTCAGACTGAACATCTGTCTGCGGATGATAGGCTGTACTAAATTGCAGCTTCGTCCCTAAAGCAGTTTGTAAACTCTTCCAAAATATAGCAGTGAATTTGGGATGCTGGTCAGCAGTTATTGTCACTGGTATACCATGTAGCCTTACAATATGCCTCACATACAACTCTGCGTATCTGTCTAAGGCAAAGTCCTTTCTTACTGGAATGAAGTGCGCTGATTTCGTTAACCTGTCTACCACCACCCATATTGAATCATGCCCTCTCTGACTCCTTGGCAAACCCATCACGAAATCCATCGTGATATGCTCCCATTTCCACTCTGGAATTTCCAAAGGCTGCAGCAGTCTTCCAGGTTTGCAGTGCTACGCCTTGACCTGCTGACAGGTTAAACATTTAGCCACATGTTTGGCTATATCTATTTTCATACCGTTCCATCAGTAATGCTGTTTCAAATTCTGATACAACTTCGTACTTCCAGGATGGATACTATAACTATTACGATGTGCTTCTGATAAGATCTCTTCCTTTAAATTTTCATCAGCAGGCACAATCAAACGTCCTCTGAATTTAAGTATCCCATCCTCACCTATTTGATAATCGACCCTTCGTTTAGCCGAGTCTTCTTGAAGGATCTTCTGAATAAAGGGGTATGTAGACTGTAGGGTCTTAATCTTAACTTGCACTTCCGGCTCAATTCTCAAGGTAGCCACGAGACTCGACAGGTGGCTTACCTCCAGTTTAAAGTCTGAGTCTCTTAATTGTTCAAGTAAACGCCACTTATGCACCTGTAATTGAGCAATCACTGATTTTCTACTCAGAGCATCAGCAACCTTATTTGCGTTACCAGGATGATATAGAATCTCACAATTATAATCCTTAAGTAATTCCATCCATCGGCGATGCCTCATGTTCATCTCCTTTTGAGAGAACAGGTACTTCAGACTCTGATGGTCGGTATATACCTAAAAACTTTTCCCAATCAAATAGTGTCTCTAGATCTTCAAAGCAAACACGACCGCAACTAACTCCAGGTCATGGGTGGGGTAATTCAACTCATGCGGTCTTAACTGACGAGACGCATATGCTATCACCCTGCCATGCTGCATTAAAACACAACCCAGTCCCCTAAGCGAAGCATCGCTATAAATTTTATAACCACTAGGACCAGACGGAATTGTCAGAATAGGAGCCGTAGTTAGCCTATGCTTAAGCTCTTGGAAACTACGCTCGCACTTGTCTGTCCATTGAAACTTCATATCTTTCTTCAGCAATTTAGTCAAAGGCGAGGCTATAGTTGAGAACCATTCCACAAATCGCCTGTAATAACCTGCCAAACCCAAGAAGCTTCTAATCTCCGTAGCAATCGTCGGTCTTGACCAATTAATAACTGCCTCAATTTTAACCGGATCTACTGCAATATCTTCACCCGAAATCATGAGACCTAAAAATGTCACGCGAGCTAACCAAAACTCGCACTTACTGAACTTGACATATAATTGATGCATTCTCAGAGTTTCCAAAATTACTCTCAGGTGTTGCTCATGATCTTCAGAATTCTTCGAGTACACCAGAATGTCATCTATAAAAACGATCACAAAGCGATCCAGGAACTCCTTGAATATTCTATTCATCAAATCCATAAAGGCAGCAGGGGCATTGGTCGAACCAAATGGCATCACAGTGAACTCGCAATGTCCATAACGTGTCCTAAATGCCGATTTCGATATATCCTCTTTTCTAATTCTCAACCGATGGTATCCCGTCCGTAGATCAATTTTAGAAAATATCGATGCTCCCTGCAGCTGATCAAACAAGTCGTCAATCATTGGCAGTGGATACTTAGTCTTGATCGTCACTTGATTCAACTGCCTGTAGTCGATGCACAATCTCAAAAACCCATCCTTTTTCTTGACAAATAAAATAGGTGCTCCCCAAGGAGATGCACTAGGGCGGATGAACCCTTTATCTAACAACTCTTGTATCTGAACTTTGAGTTTCTTCAACTCTAACAATGTCATTCTATATGGTGTCTTAGAGATCGGCTCTCTCCCAGGAGCTAACTCTATCACAAACTCAATTTCTCTTTCTGGTGGCAAACTAGGTAATTCTTAGGGAAAAACATCTGAAAATTCACATACAATCGCAATATCCTCCAATTTTAGTTCTTTTGCAGACTTATCCACCATAGAAGCCAAATAACCTTGGCACCCATTTTCCAACAATCGAGTCGCTTCTAACGACGATATCATCATAGTCGAGGTTCCTCCTCGATTACCCAAAAATTCAAAGCTAATACCATCCATCGGATTAAACCGAATCACCTTATTAAAGCAGTCCACCGTGGCCCTTTGCTTCGTCAACCAATCCATTCCCACAATTAAGTCAAAATCGCACATTTCCAGTACAATCAAGTCTATTTTACTCTCATGGTCATCCACCACAAGTCTACAATCAGAACAGCTCATTGTAGCCACTACTTTATCTTTCAACGGCATAGATACATTAAGCACAATATTTAGAGGCACCAAGTTCAATTCAGATAATTTAACGAATTGATTCAAAACAAATGAATGTGTAGCACCCAGATCAAACAAGGCATATGCTACTTGATTATGCAAGAGGACTGTACCTGTAACGGTCGGCGAATCCTTCGCCGCTTCCCAAGTGATAGAAAAAACCTTCCCTTGTGTCGGTGGACAATTCTGGAAGTTTGGCAGCACGGTTCCTCTAGGTTGTCCTTTCTACTGTGGCGGCGCCTGCCCGCCTTGCCTCCGCGGGCAGTCTCTCACCTGCTGGCCCAGCTGGCCACAACCAAAATAGGCATCATCTCAATACGGGCACAAGCCATGCCCATGCCTCTGTCGACACAAGCTGCACATCTCACTTTGACAAAATGCCGGCTTACTAATCGCCCCTAGGCGATTGGGTGAGATGTGACTCCGGTTGCTAAACATAGTTTTCTTCCCTTATCTTCTGTCGAATCTATTTGGGGATGTAAATCGTGATCCAGATGCGGTAGTCCTTTCAGCTAAGTCCCGCTCCACTATCAGCACCCTCGCGTAGATATCATCATAGTCCTAGAGATCAAGCGGTACCAGAGCACTCTTAATTTTGGGTTTCAGCCCGTCTTTGAACCTTCTAGCCCTGTACTCCGGATCCTCAATCACTCTCAGACCATATTTGGACAGTTCAGAAAACTTTGCCTCATACTGATCAACTGTCACCTGGTTCTGACGGAGGCAGAAGAACTCAGCCATCTTTTGCTCTCTAGTTGTCCTCGAAAAGTATTTATTAGTAAAAACTTCCACAAAAGTATTCCATACTGGAACTGTATCGTTCTACCCTTGACAGCTCTCCACCAAGTACTAGCGTTCCGTTCAAGTTGATAGACTGTAAGATTAACCTTATCCCTATCTGAACATCTCAGCAAATCGAACGCTTTCTCCATCCCTTCGACCCATCGAGTAGCAGCTTCAGGGTCTCCACTTCTAGTGAATTGACGTGGCTTCAATTTGAGAAACTGTTCCACCAGCTTTTGAACCCTACGCTCCTCGCTGTCAGGTGGAGGTGGTGGATTTACTGGCGAAACTGCAAATGGAAGCACAGATGAAGTTCCAACAGCAGCAACAGTATCTACAGCTTGATTCCTTACTTGCTGCCCCATCAAATCTCCAATAGCCCTTAAAGCTTGCATGACTTCAGTCATAGTCGGTTCCCTTCCAATAGGTCCAGCAGGTTCAACAGCAGAGGCTGCAGTAGGGGGTGCAATAGGGGACACTACAGGCGATGCTCTTTCAACGTCAACTAATTCTTCCATTGGCCCTAAAGGCCTCCTTCGAGGTGCTCGGGGTGCTCTTTAACCGCGTTTGCTCATTTTACAACAAAGATACTGAGTCCTGCTTACCCCATAGCAAAACGCGGTTAGAAGGCAGCCCCAAAATTCTACCACGAAATTAACAATCACAGGCATAATAACAAAAAAAAATCTTATTAACTATCCCATTTCTCAACGCTTCTTATTACTCCATGCCAATGACCACACGGATCAGGCTGACCTTGCTCTGATACCACCTTGGGCGGGGATGTCACGTCCCGACTCTCGAACCTGCGACATCCATCGTCAAATCGCCACCATGTCATAAAAGATAGCGTCACAGGCAACTACTATCGACCTAAAAATATATTGCGCATGCGGAACGTGCAATCTTCCAAACAAACAAAAAATCAACGTGGGATAAGTAAGAAGAAAAATCAGATAACCCAATGCTAATATAAAACTGCTGAGAATAGATGATCTACAACCTTACAGAGCCGATAGCTAATAAATACAACCTCATGCTTCGGGGGCGGCCCTCTAGGACTCACAAAAAGATATAGGAGTCGGGTAAGTTTAACTCTTATTTATCCCAAAACAGTACCCCCACAAAAGACGTCACCAGTTTCCTAACCACAAAAGAAACCTAAACCTCTACTGGGTAAAAACGGCATTCGGATTGTCATAACCAATCGGGGGAGTCGGGTCGTTCGGGTCGTCACAGGAACTCTGGCTAGAATGTACACAGGGGGCTACTAATTGCTCGGACTCGAGTTCGGGCTGCATACTGAGTGCGGGATCCACCACCTCCCCATCAGACATATATATATCCATCGGATCCCAGGCAGAGACATTAGGAACCCCTTGAAGAGGTGGCCCCTCAAATCCTCTGAACGGACCAAAGAGATCCACCCCATCAGGAAGATACTAGGCCTTGAAGAGGTGTGCCACCAAGTGTGGCATCCCTTCATCGACCCATATTGTCGTGATGTGGCGTTTCCACATTTAGTCCGTACCTGGTATCGGGTGGAGACTGACATCGTGTGATGAATGGGTGAGGGTACCGAATCGAACCGGTCTCTCCATTCCTTTGGACTTGAAAAGTTATCCCATGATGGGGTGAGAATTTAATCTCAGTGAATCAAGCCTAATCTCGGTTAGGACATTAATTTGCTCAGGATAACCTAAGTACCACAGTAAGCCACAAGATATAAATCCATATATATCAACAAAATATATCCGCCAAATCAACAACTAATTAATGCACCACCACTCAAGCGTACACAAGATGTCACACAAGTCCATTATTAAACAATGACCCACGCGACTGGCGTGATGAAAACATCAATAGTGCGATCTCACACTCTTCTAGCAGGATCAGGCTACGTTCAGTTTACCCTCTCAGCGACGGCTACTACAAGCGATGTATCCAGTGCACCCGACACGACACTGTAATTAGGTATTTCTTAAAAAGGAGTTTCGGTCCGTCACAAGCTGCGATCGACATCCAATAATTCCTTAAAACCGTACGACTGGCACGGGGTATGGATTATCGTGCTTCTAACAAGTCGCGAGTTTCCATACAATAGGTACGGCATGAGTACCAAAGGTACAATGCGAACTTGCCAGGTAACGTCATTGATCATTTAATGACCACACAAATCGCATTCGGTAATCAACTCATTATTTAATTATGATTAATGCCGAAATTCATACAGAAATGCAACAAAATCGGCACTAAGGCCCACAAGACTCTCAATCGATTTATAATAATCAATCGCTCGCTCGTCTCTAACCTGTCACTCGCTCGCGAACAAACACAATCAATCAATCAATTAATAAATTACCACAAATAGCCACAGACAAATAATCGATCGGCCATTTATCCTAACCATCATTTCTATTTAAACCAGTTCCGATTGCAATTTTTTTAATAAATAATTAAAACTAATCCTAAGCGCAATTAGCGCCCTAACCAAGGTTTAGGGTCAACTCACAACGTGAGTTAGCTCGAGCAACGGCGGCAGCCGCGACGACGGCTGAATTAAGGTTTATTGCGCGGCGGCTCGAGCTCAAACTTTGGCGACACCTCGGAGAAGTCCGGTGAGGTTACCGGAACAGGTGGCCGGCGACGGAGCTCCAGCGAGCGGCGGCCTGAAACAGTAACGGTCAGTAGCCAAAACCGGCAAACCGGACTGTTTTGGGCGTTTCCCCGTGACACGGGCCGGGACAAGGCTGGCTAAGGTTCGGGAGCTCACCCAAGGGTCGGTGTGGGTCGGTCGGGACCAGTGGACGACAGCGGAAGGCGGCCGGTGGCGATGAACAGCCGCGATCAAAAACGGCCCTTCTCGGCTTCGAAACAAGGGAGGTGTTTGGCGGCGGATTTCGGGCGCCACGCACGGCGCCCGGCGACGGTGAGCTCCGAGGTGCTAGAGGGGACTCCGGAGAAGTGATTGGCCGTGGCGGCGAGGCACGGCGGCGGCCGGTTCGACCGGATCGAAGACCGAACCCAACCGGGTCCAAAACAGGGCACCAGGACTTCGGGGAGGGTTTCTAGGGGCTCCGACAGTGGACGACCGGTGGGGCTGGGTCGAGACGGTCGAGGGGAGGACGACGGTTAACTGAGGGGCGGTGGTCGGCGTCGGTAGCGGCCGTGATGGCCGGAGGAGGCCACGAAATTCTTAGGTTCACTGACCCGAAAACAGGGCAGGCTTGCCGAGCTGATTTCTCGGCCGTTCGATGGCGACGGCGCTCCGACTCGAGTCAGGGCGGTGGTAGAGAGTAGCTGAGGGCGGTGGCTGTCGGTGGTGAGGCGGTGGTCGCGCGAAACGACGGTGAAAGGAGGAGGATTGGATCGGCAAGGCGTCGATCATTCACGGCCAACAAAGAAGAAAGAAGGAATAAACAAGAAAGAAGAAGCAGAAGGTTGATGTGAAAATGCATGGGGAAGGAAAATTGTTGGGACCTTGCCATGACTTTGTGGCAAATTTTTTTTTTGTCTTATTTGTCAATTATCAAACTTGTCTCATATGCCTAAGTAGGGGCAAAATGGTTATTTGGCGCGTCGGAACTAAAATAAAATTTTGGCAAACTGAACGAAGGGTAATTTTGGTAAATTCACTGGCCAAGCTCGGTCAGGGTTAGACTCGATCGCGAAAACGGCAATTCTAATTCACCGTAGATCAAATTCGAAATCCAATCCGAAATAATCTAAATTTTAGAATTCGTCCAAATTTTCGTCTCTTCAATCCTTATAGTCCAAAATAGGTGTCGATTATGACTATATTTTCATATCATTTTCATCAATTTTCGTTGCCTACAAATGTTGAATTTCTAGGACATCACAACTAACGCACCGTCAGTCTTAATTTCATTCAATAATAGTGGGGATAATTTCTAAGTTGGTTCTAAATTTTTTGTACAGGTGTATATTCAATCTTAAAACTGTTCAATTTTTGTTTGAAATTTTAATATAGTCTTTTCAGGATTGTATTGACAAAATCAGAAAGCTTGAAGATCAAAATTAGCATCCGGACAATAAATTTAGGATGTACTTGATATTGTGAAGTGATATCCATATTAGATTATTTTCGAGGTTGAGCTGCACATCTTGGATCATGTCAATCTTCCTCATAGCATATCAATTTTATCAGATGTCTCGAAAGAGGCTGGAACTTGTGTCATGAAATTAGTGGAAGTATTTGTTATATATGTGTCGCGTTTGAACCGGTGAACAAAATCGATCTGAGATGATTTGTTATTTATGTGGGATTGAAGAAAGAAAGATGCGCGTAATATTTCTTTGCGCATTGAAATCCATGGTCTGATGGTGAAGATAAGGACAGAAAAGGAAAGTAAATACTTTGAACATTGCTGACCAATTCTTTGGATTCTCTTTCCACGGTTAATGCGCGTCAATCTTTATATATATATATATATATATTCATTCTCTGGAGCGGTGGCTACTTTAATACGATCCTGCTTGCATATATATGCAAGTAATGGCGTGATGAACATGAACAGTAGGAGAATTCACGTCTCGAAGCACAATTTTTTCTGAGTGCCATGGTTGGTCTGCTTGTGGGTGATGTCCATAGGTGGTAGTTGCTTGGCAACGTTAGTCTTCATGCAGGGTAGGTTTCATGGGAATTAAATCAAGAATTTAAGTTTCGAAACTGTTAAATCTTAAGATTAGATTTGTGTAATTCTTTTGCGAGATTGAAAAGTTATTTCGTTAGAAATTGAGACTAAACACTATGTGCATTCTTGAATATAATTAGGACTTGAGAAACACTGAGGGTGTGTTTGTATAACTCGAGTGATCTGTAAATTTTTGTGTATTATTTGATTTATAGTGGAATTCGTTGCTGCTATTCTCGTGAACGTAAGTCTCTACGATCGAATCACGTACATCTGGTGTTCAATTTAATTTTCTTATTTTGTTTATTTTATTTGATTGATCGGTTATTCCGCTCAATATTACTTCAAATCGTTGTGCTTGATCGTGAGGACCCCTACCTAAAACCCCACCTGGGCAAAATTCTTTAATTCCCAAAAATCTAGAGGCCCGTTAGAGCGGCGAATGAAACATGATTTGGAGCTTGGACTATATGTGCCGGTCACCCACCACGGAACCATGGCATTTGGCCTTGGACCATTAGCTAGGAAACTGTGACATGATGTGATGAGCATGATATTTTTTTATTTTTTTGGTCAGACTTAGGTTGTAGGTTGTAGAGAATCCGGATCCGTAGATGTTGGATGTGTTTGGGCGGGGCGGGTCATGTGAGCCTACGCTTCTGTGCACTAACACATGCAGAAAGAAATACTAATCAAATTTTCATTACTGGTTCATTTAAGGAACTTTCTTGGTATTACGGTCTCACCCTTTGACTATTAATTATTATCATTATTATTCGAAAATAATTATACAAAACCTTCATTTTTTTTAGTTACCATGTGCAATGCACGTGACTTTTAAATGGGACAATACATTTTATTTCATTCTTTAAGGAAATCTCGTTTTACGCCTAATACCGTAAAATAAATAAATATAGAAAACGGGTAGAATTTAACTTATGAAAATTCTAAGAATAAATTTTGTTAAAATTCGATGCATTTAGCCACTTTAATAGTACTAATTAAGATATTTGAAGGAAAAGAATAAACGCAAATCAATAAGAAGGGAAATGGCATCGACAACGAAGAGCCCAAATTACAAAAGTCATTTATTCATTATGTATGTTAACCGGGTTAGTTAATATGAAATTAATCGAATAATAAGGTGTAAAAGTCCTAAAACTTATCGTGAAATTACAATTGAATCTTAAAACTTGCAAAAGATGCAATTGAGTCCTAAAACTTGTTAAATTGGTGCAACTAAATACATTCGTTAATACTGTCAACTTGATTAACGGAAAATGACAATTAATTTCTGTCTCCCATGTACGTGGCATTATTATTATTATTTTCATTTTCAAAGCTTATTTAAATTAGATAAAAAATCAAGAAAATAATAAAAATCAATTTTAAAAAAAATACAAAAAAAGGAAGAATAGTATCTCAGCATGCCGCGGCCGCCCATCACCGAAGGACCTCCACCGGCTCTGGCCGAGGGTGGCCGTCCGTCGAATCAGCAACCTGCACAAGAGATAGCGAGAGGGGAGGTGTAAAGGGTGAAAAGGGAAGTGGAACATACAGCGGAAATATGGAATCACGGCGCCCTCTGATTTTTTTTTATTTCACACGTTTATACAACAATGCTATTCCCATTTTCAATCTCGCAGCAGAGCTAGGGTTCTATCTTCATCTTCCGCCCCGCTCTCGTTCGATTCTTTGGTGTTCCATGATTTCTTCTTTATTTCTAGTCGAATCTGCTATAGCTAAGTGAACTTTGATTGCAATGAACCCATTTCTCCATCGGGTTGGCGAGGTCTCGCTTGGGGCTGGCGACGGCCGGCCACCATTAGCCATAGCCGGTGATCTCTATCAATTCCTCCGGCGATGGACGGCAGCGTAGCCTCGTCGGCAAGGCGTACCCAGCTATTGTTCTTCCTTTTTTTTTTTTTTTTGCTTTTTTAAAATTAATTTTTGGTCTTTTCTTGATTTTCTAACTAATTTAAATAAGATTGAAAACGAAAATAATAATAAAAATGTCACATATGAGAGAGAAATTATTTTTAAAATGCCGTGTCATCATTTTTCTTTAGTCAAGTTGACGGTGTTAACCAAATTACTTAATTGCAACAAATTAAGTTTTAGAACTCGATTGCACCATTTGTAAATTTTAAGACTCGATTACAATTTTTACAAGTTTTAGGACTCAATTGTACTTTCACGACAAATTTTAAGACTTCTACTGAACACATCCCTAAAAAATATTACAAGTATGAAAGAGCAAAATGATTAACCAACATCCAATATGGTATTTTTATTGATCAAACATTTTACATGGATTAACCATTTAAAAGTAACTTGTGTTCCCCGCTTTTGATAGCTGCTTTCACATATTAAGGGCACAAGATCGAGAAAGAAAATATTTACACAAGACGTCCTGACGGTTACTATCTATTGACATTCGAATGTGAAGTTATTAGGAGAGATTTTGTTGTCTTCATGATAGCAAATGCTCTTAAGCCCTCTTCAAGTAATAGGACACATATCCTTAATGAAAGATCGAAATCTATGCCGACCGGGATAAATGTCACATGAGTTTTAAGGCGCACATGGCAACACTTCTCTACTAGACCAGAAGTTGATTTCTCTATTTTTCATTTAAAGTATAAGTTAATTTTTCTACTTCTACTTCAAATTGAATTTTGATCATAGGAATTCATTTGGTAATGGTTAAATTCTATTACTTTTAAAGCATTATTAATAAAATATTCAGTGACGGTGGCGGCGGCTGCGATCGACGGTCTGTAGCAACAGTGATGGCGAAGATGGGCGGTGGCGATCGGCGGCTACGGGTGTAGTCCAAAAAGTGATTATAGAGCCAAGAAGCTAAAATGTTTAACTTCTCAAAGTTAGCAAAAAAATCTTATCAAAAGTGATTTTTCACTTCATAAGTTAAAAATCATACCGTAATTTAAGTTTTTTTTACCAAACGAATTTTTAATTCGGCATTATTTTGACAAAAAAATTAATTTTTAAAATTTTATCATGCAGGCCTTAGAGCCCTTGGATTAGAAAATGCCTGAAATGTTTATTTCCACGTCCGAAATAGAAAATGCAGGCATTTTGTTGGGGGGTCGAAAACTGAAAAGGAGAGATTTTGAGAGGGCCTCAAATTAATTATATATAAAAAATTGGTCAGAATCCAAATTAATAATTGACCGGCAAGCAAATACAGGGTCTCACGTTCGGCAGCTTTTCTGGTGTCATGTTCCTTACGACCTCCGTACTTTTGACACGAGTCGTGAAACTTGTCGTGTTTTCCCGTGACCTTTTTCACGGTTTTCCACGGCCCTCTCTCAATAAAAAATATGATCGTGATGAGTCATATTCGTGAAAGATTTACGGAGCCACAGTTCAATTCGATCGATACATTGCCTAGGCCCGGGTCACTCTTTCTACAACTTTGCACCATTTCTCATTTTTAAACTAAGTATCATGCTCAAAATTTTACCATCTCCAGTGGCAAAGAAATTTCGTGCCTTATTTTTTCGAGTTCATAGTTATAAAAATCTCAAACTTAATTACGTAAAATCTCGCAAACGAAAATTAGAATCCATAGATTTTTAGGGGACGGTAGCTTGGGAATTTCTCACGAGATGAAAATCAATATGAAATAAAGGTGTTATGAGGGTGCCAATTTGAGATTCTTAATTATATCAAACCCTACATCGTCCGAAAAATAACGTTGAGGATGAGAAAAGGCTGCTTCGCTAATATAAGGCCCACTCTCGGCGCAGCGTCCCTTTTATTTGTCTTGCCGAGGAGTTGGTGCTATTGGAACTCAGCTGGATGGGCTAGGAAGGCTAGTTGAACCTAATCGGGCTAAGAAACAATTAATAGTTGCAAAAGTAGACACGGAATACCTAAGTTTTTATATGATACTTGAGCTTATAAAGCTCAAGCCCATTTATACTTCATTTTAATCGAGTCAAGTTCGAGCATCTTGATTTTCTAATCGAGTAGAGCAGGAGCTAATAAGCACCAAAAATACCCATCAAAAATGTTCGGACCTCCCAATTCATCCGACCATTTTTCTTCCAGATCTTGACTTAGTCCCCGTCCCGTCCCGTCCCGTCCCGCATGAGGTCCCCCCACTAGAACAAGCCGAAAATTTCACGGGTTGGGCTAAACAGAAACAGCGCCAGAAAAAACCACCAGCACAGCACGTGTGCGCAGGTGTGACCACGACCACGACCACGAACACGAACACCTGATGCAATGGTCCCTCTCTCGTTCATCCCTTTTACCAGTTACACCACCGCCACCAGAAGAGGAAGAAACACCCACGTTGCAGTTCGACAGCAACATCATCAGAAGTCAGTCCAATTACACGAGGGATGATAATCCGAAGCAACCCAAGTTATTCCTTACTATCCGAATCAAATATATATATTAAAAAAAAAATTTCAAGAAATTTCGACGCCACTAATCCCTCTCGTTCATCATCGACCCCAACAGAAAGATTCGACAACAAACGTCATCTAATGTCAGTCGAATTACATGCAGGATGATAAGCTGAAGAAACAACGCCCCTCTCTCTGCTCTTTCACCGGCGATATTACCAGTTCTCGGTTCCACCGATGATCTTGAAGCTAAAACCACACAAGTTATTACTCAAATCCACATCAAAGATCAGCAAAATTTAATCAAACCCAAGAAAGTTTCCTTATGCTCAAAGCTAAAAAAGAGCCCAAAAATTTCAGAGAGTAAATACACACTTTCTGCTGTAATGGAAAGCAATAGACGGAAGAGAGAGGGAGAGAGAGAGAAGTGCCTTCCTGTTGTGTAGTCTTTTCTTCAGCCTCTCGCGGTCAAAAGTGAAGGAATCGCAGCCAAATTGGGGCTTGTCCTGGTATTGTTGCTGTTTCCGGTAGCCACGACGCTCCTCTCTCTCTTTCCCTCCTTGGAATTCGCAGGCCTCCCGAACGCTCTCATTGGGCTTGCGAACGCCCACCCCCAGCTCTTGTGACCCCTCCCCCCTCCGTGAACGGCTGCCGTCAACGACGACCTGCTTCTGCTGCTGCTGCTGTGGGACATTTCTTGATCGGCCGCACAACCTGCCGTCGACACCCAGTGCGACGACGAAGAAGACGACGACGACGACGAGGCCATCGCCGCGAACCCGCCGAAGATCCCGCCGCACCTCACCCTCTCCCCGCCGTGCGCGGCGGAGATCCTGGGCTTCTGGTGGCCGCCGCCCCCGGCCTCGCGCTGGGACTCGACCCTCCTGAGAGTGCAGTCCCCGAACCCGGTCGAGATCCGCTCGAAGAAGTCGCCCGAGAAGCTCCTGCTCCCGCACCCGACGGATCTGGATCTCGAGACCTTCCTCTCGAACGCCGCCGCCGCCGAAGCCGAACTGGAGCCCGCATTGTCGCTGTTGCCATCTTCGACGACGACGGGCCCCTTCATTGCATTGGACGTGAAATGCGATTGAGAATTTGACTTCGAGTCCCTCCTCGCGACCGCACTGCCAGAGCCAGAGCCAGAACCAGAGCCAGAAGCAGCAGAGTAAGACGAGAGATATAGGAAAGACCAGAACCCACCTCGCCGCCGAGGGCTAAATTCGTCGTTGCCGGCCTCCTCGTCCAGGAACCGCCGGCCGCCCCGCCTCGGGGTCGCGGTGGACTTGCTCCGCTTGAAGGAGATCATCTCCGCCGCCGTGGCGGCCCCGGCGGCTGCTTTCTTCTTCTTCCTGCTCTTGTTCTTGGCCAAGAGGAAGGGCACGAACCTCGCAGCCCTCCGGGCGTGGTAGACGTCACCGCCGCCACCGCCACCGCCATCGAGGCGGTTGGAGGGGAGGGAAACGGCAGGGTCGACGGAAGAGGAGGCGGCGGGGGCGAAGGCGGCAGGGTAGCCGCGGGGGGCGGCAGCGGATCTGAAGGGAGGGGAGGAGGCGGCGGAGGAGGAGGAGGAAGGGCGGGGGAAGGGGAGGGGGAGGGGGAAGGAGGAGGAGACGAGCTTGCCGAGCTTATCTTGGAGGCAGAAGGCGCAGATCCCGCCGCCGTTGCCGCGGAAGGGGTGGTCGGGGCACTGCATGCCGTCGAAGGCGTCTTGGTCATGGTCCGCGGCGACGCCGTTGATCTCGTTGTCTCCTTCTTTGAGAGCCTCCATTATTATAATGGTTTCTTCTTCTTCTTCTTCTTCGCTGGAGGGCTAAGGATCTTTCGTTCGTTCGTCTGCTGCTATTCTTCTCTGGGCTTCGTCCGATGGGGGTTTCTGGATATTGTGATGTGTGCGCGACATGAGAGAGAGAAAGAGAGAGAGTCCCCAGGAGCACGTGGAAGACTGACTTACTCCCCCATGCAATGAAGAGAGAGAGAGAGAGAATCCGAATAAGACAAGTCATGTGTAGATTTTCCGGACGGCCGCAACGTAAAACATTGCTGTGTTTTTTTAGAGATATTTTGAAAGGAAAAACATACTAGATATGCATGATCCAAAGAGACGAAAAATCAGAGAAACCCTTGGCTTTGCCATCTCGATATTGTAATGCCGATACAAAAGCATACTTAAATTTAAGAGGATTGCTACACGTGAATGGAGAGATTATGGAGAATCACATCTGAATTATATTAGAAAAATTATACATCAACAAATTTGTATGGTGTTGAATAATTAATATATCACAATATATCTATAATTCATTAACTTAAACTTTTGATTAAAAGTCCAATCTTAATATGTTGACGAAATGGACCATTTACGTCAATTTTTTCCATTTTTCTCTTTCGCCACTTACTTGACGTTTATTAGTGAGCTCCGTCAACAAAGCATAGAGATTGTGAGGGCAAGGCAAGCATCGACCCCTTAGAGATCTTGACTCGCCTGAACTCAAAGTGAGATCATTTTTAGAGTAGCACTTGCCGATTGTGTATTTTACACTACAGTTAGTCGGACTAGGGCTGGGGACTTCTACATACATTTCGTGGCTTGGAACGTGAGTGTGCTACAAAGGGAGTGTTGTCACGTCCCGACTATCGAGCCCGCGACATCCCTTGCCAAATCGCTACCAGGTCATAATAGATAGCGTCCCAGGCAATTGCTATCGATCTAAGCTTATATTGCGCAAGCGAAACGTACCATCTTCCATTCAATAAAATCGTATGGGATAGATAGAAAGTAAAGCCAGATTGCAAAATACGAAAGGCTGATGAGAATAGATGATTCATAACCTTACAGAGCCATCAACTGATAAATACAACCCCATGCTTCGGGGTGGCCCTCTAGGACTCACAAAAAGATACAGGAGTCAGGTAAGGTTAACTCTCATCTATCCCAAAACAGTATTCCCCACAAAAACAACCACAGTTCCCTGACTACAAAAAGACCCTAACCCACTACTGGGAAGACTCGACATCCGTGTCGTAATAATCAACCGGGGGAGCCGGGTCATTTGGGTCATCACAAGAACTCTGGCTAGAACGCACAGAGGGGGCTACCGATTGCTCAGGCTCGAGATCGAGCTCCAAATCAGGCGCGGGGTCCATCACTTTCCCATCAGGTGTATCAATATCCATCGGGTCCCAAGCGGGGATATTAGGGACCCCCTGTAGAGGTGGCCCCTCAAATCCTCGAAGCGGACCGAAGAGATCCATCCCATCACGAAGATACCAGGCTTTAAAGAGATGTGCCACCAGATGTGGCATCCCTTCATCAACCCATATCGTCATGATGTGACGCTTCCACATCTGGTCCGTACCTGGTACCGAATGGAGACTGATATCAAGTGATGAGTCAGTGGAGGTGCCGAACCGTACCGGTCTTTCCATTACTTCGGACCTGAAAAATTTGTCCCGCGACGGGGTGAGAAATGAATCTCAGTGAATCAAGCCTAATCTCGGTTAGGACAATGATTCGCCCAGAACATCCTAAGTGCCACAAAAAGATCACAAGATAACAACAGATATATATATATAAATATATCAATCATAACAAGTCTGACAAATCTACCACCAACAGAAGTACAACCACTCAGGCATACACAAGTTCATTATTAATCAATGACCCACGCGACTGGCGTGATAAATACATCAATAGTGCGATCCCGCACTCTTCTGGCAAAACCAGGCTACGTCCACTTTACCCTCTCAGCGACGGCTACTACAAGCAGTGTATCCAGTGCACCCGGCACGGCACTGCGAGTAGGCATTCCTTAAAAAGGAGCTTCGGTCCTTCACAAGCTGCGACCGGCATCCGATAATCCCTTAAAACCGTACGACTGGCACGGGGCATGGATTATCGTGCTTCTGACAAGTCGCAAATTTCCATACAATCAGTACGGTACAAGTACCCACGGTACAAAGCGAACTTGCCAGGTAGCGTCATTGACCCTTTAAATGACCACACAAATTGCACTCGGCAATCAATTCATTGATTATCTTGGATTAACGCCAAAATCCACAAGAAATACAAACAACTCGGCCCCAAGGCTCACAAGATTCTCAATTGAACTTTTCAGCCAGGCAAACAAACCAATCAAGCAATCCACTCACTCTCGAGTAATCCACTTAACCCGGCAATTTCAAGCTCAATTCATATTAGAAATCTTAATTCTTAGTCAAATTATAGCAATCAATCGTTCGCTCGTCTCTAACCTGTCACTCACTCGCGAGTAACTCAATCAAACAATTAATTGCTAAATTACCACAAATAGCCACAGACAAATAATCGATCGACCATGTATCCTAACCATGGTTTCTATCTAAACCGGTCCCGATCGAATTTTTTTTTATATATAAAAAAATAAAAAAATAAATACATAATTAAATAAATAATTAAAACAGACTAATCCTAAGCGCAATTAGCGCCCTAACCAAGGTTTAGAGTCAACTCACTATTTGAGTTAGCTCGATCGGCGACGACGGCGGCGGCGGCGGCGGCGGCGGCGGCGACGATAAAACTAAGGTTTATCGCGCGGCGAATCGAGCTCAAACTTCGACGACACCCCGTGGGAGTCCGGCGAGGTCGCCAGAACAGGTGGCCGGCGGCGGAGCTCCGGCGAGCGGCGGCCGGCGGCCTACAACAGTAAACAACTCAGAACATTCAATCGGCAACCTCACTGTTTTGGCCGTTTTCCGGCGACACGGGCCGGGACAAGGCCGGCCAAGGGTCGGGGGCTCACCTAGGGGTCGGTGGAAGTCGGCCGGGACAGGTGGACGGCGACGGAAGGCGGCCGGCGACGGCGGACAGCCGCGATCAGTGGCTGTCCTGTTATTGCGCCGAAATAGGGCTCTCGGTCGGCGACGGTTTCCGGCGGCCACGCGCGGCGACCGGCGGAGCTGAGCTGGGTGGCGGTAGAGGAGACTCAGGGGAGTCGTCCGGCGGTGGCGGTGTGGTACGGCGGCGACGGTGGCGGCCGAAACGAAGACCGGAACAACCCGGGTTCAAAAACAGAGCACCGAGACTTTCGGGCCGGATTCCGGCGGTTCCGGCGGCTGACGGTCGGCGACGAGGGGTCGGATCGGTCGAGGGGAGGTCGAGGGTTAGCTGGGTGGTGGTGGTCGGCGTCGGTGGCGGCCGTGGCGGCCGGAGGAGGCCGCGGAGTTCTCGGGTCCTCTAACCCGAAAACAGGGCAGGCCCGGCCGCGAGTTTCCTTCGGCGAAACGGCGGCGGCGGTGGCTCGGCCGGGGTCCAGGCGACGGCGGCGAGTGGCTGGGGACGGTGGCTGCCGGTGGGGGTGTGGTGGTCGCGAAAAATGGCCACGAACGGAGGTGATTCACTCGGTTGAAGGGGGTTGTCGGCAAAGAAGAAAATGAAGAAGGAAGAAGAACAGAAGAAGAAGTAGCAGGAAGAAGAAGAGAAGAAGAAGCAGCAGCGGGCGTGCGTTGGGCAGAGGGCAGGTGGGGCCCACCTTGACTTTGGGGCCAAAAATTTAATTTTTTTGTCTCATGTGAGTGAATTATTGGGGGGGGCAAAATGGTAATTTTGGCGCGCCGGGACTGAAACGAAATTTTTGGTGTACTGATCAAAGGGTAATTTCGACAATTTCACTGGGCAAGCTCGATCAGGGTTAAGCTCGTTTGCAAAAACGGCAATTTAAAAATCGCCGCAGATAAATTTCGAAACTCAATCCGAAATAATCTAAAGTTCGGAATTCGTCCAAATTTTCGTCTTTTCAGTCCTTATAGTCCAAAATGGGCGTCAATTATGACTATACATTCATATCATTTAATCGACTCCCGGCACTTACAAGGGTTGAATTTCCAGGACGTCACAACTCTCCCCCACTTAGGAAATTTCGTCCTCGAAATTACAGCACAGTTCTAATTACTCAAAAAGAGAAGGATAACTAAGCTTCATGACTTCTTCGTTCTCCCATGTAGCTCCTTCTGTGCCATGGTGTTGCCAAACCACCTTGACTAACGGAATTGTCTTGGATCGCAGTACCTGCTCTTTTCTGTCCACGATCCTGACTGGTCGCTCCACATATGATGCCCGTTCATCCAAATCAATTTCTTCATAACTCAGCACATGAGCAGGGTCTGGCTCATACTTCCTCAACATCGATACATGAAAAACATTATGCACTTGAGCCAGTCTAGGCGGCAATGCGAGTCGATAAGCCAAAATTCCAATCCGTTCTAAGATTTCAAATGGTCCAACGTACCTCGGGCTCAGCTTTCCTTTCCTGCCAAAACGGGACGTTCCTCTCATAGGTGACACTTTCAAAAACACATGGTCGCCTACTTGAAATTCCAAAGGTCTGCGCCTTTTATCAGCATAACTCTTCTGGCGACTCTGAGCTGTCTTTAATCTATCTCTAATCACTTTAATTGCTTCCATCGACTGTTCTACTAACTCAGGGCCAGTTATCTTCCTTTCCCCAACCTCATCCCAACAGACTGGTGTCCTGCAAGCCCTACCATACAAGGCCTCAAAAGGTGCCATCCTAATACTCTGTTGGTAGCTGTTATTATAGGCAAATTCAACCAAATGTAAACGTTCCTCCCAATTACCTCTGAAATCCAGAACACATGCTCTCAACATGTCCTCCAAGGTCTGAATCGTTCTTTCAGACTGACCATCTGTCTGTGGATGATAAGCTGTACTAAATTGCAGCTTCGTTCCTAGAGCAGTTTGTAGACTCTTCCAAAATGTAGCGGTGAATTTAGGATCTCGATCAGAAGTGATCGTCACTGGCACACCATGCAACCTTACAATATGCCTCACATACAACTCAGCGTATCTGTCTAAAGCAAAGTCCTTTCTTACTGGAATAAAATGCGCTGACTTCGTTAGTCTATCCACCACGACCCAAATTGAATCATGCCCTCGCTGACTCCTCGGCAAACCCATCACGAAATCCATCGTGATATGCTCCCATTTCCACTCTGGAATTTCCAAAGGTTGTAGTAGTCCTCCAGGTTTGCAATGCTGCGCCTTGACCTGCTGGCAGGTCAAACATTTAGCCACATGTTTGGCTATATCAGTTTTCATACCATTCCACCAGAAATGATGTTTCAAATTCTGATACATCTTTGTACTCCCAGGATGAATACTATAACTACTACGATGTGCTTCTGATAATATTTCCTCCTTTAAATTTTCATCCTCCGGCACAACCAACCGTCCTCTAAATTTAAGTATCCCATCCTCCGCTATTTGAAAATCGACCCTTTGTTTGGTCGGATCTCCTTGCAGGATCTTCCGGATAAAAGGGTCTGTGGACTGCAAGGCCTTAATTTTTACTTGCACTTCTGGCTCGATTCTCAAGGTAGCCACGAGACTCGACAGCTGGCTCATCTCCAGTTTAAAGTCTGAGTCTCTTAATTGCTCAAGTAATCGCCACTCCTGCACCTGCAACTGAGCAATCACTGATTTTCTACTCAGGGCATCAGCAACCTTATTCGCCTTACCAGGATGATACAGGATCTCACAATCATAGTCTTTTAATAACTCCATCCATCGGCGCTGTCTCATGTTCAACTCACTTTGAGAGAACAGGTATTTCAGACTCTGATGGTCGGTGTACACCTGAAAACTTTCCCCAATCAAATAGTGTCTCCAGATCTTCAAGGCAAACACAACCGCAGCTAACTCCAGGTCGTGTGTGGGATAATTCAACTCGTGTGGTCTCAACTGACGGGACGCATACGCTACCACCCTGCCATGCTGCATCAAAACACAGCCCAGTCCCCTAAGCGAAGCATCGCTATAAATTTCATAACCACCAAGACCAGACGGAATTGTCAGAACAGGAGCCGTAGTTAGCCTATGCTTAAGCTCTTGGAAACTACGCTCGCACTTGTCCGTCCATTGAAACTTCGTATCTTTCTTCAGCAATTTAGTCA
Organism: Rhodomyrtus tomentosa; assembly: GCA_028455895.1. Taxonomy (NCBI): domain Eukaryota; kingdom Viridiplantae; phylum Streptophyta; class Magnoliopsida; order Myrtales; family Myrtaceae; genus Rhodomyrtus; species Rhodomyrtus tomentosa. The sequence continues at coordinate 34,958,894 of JAPCWY010000003.1, read as the reverse complement.
AAGGCGAGGCTATAGCTGAGAATCCTTCCACAAATCGCCTGTAATAACCTGCCAAACCCAAGAAACTTCTAATTTCTGTAGCAGTTGTCGGTCTCGACCAGTTAATAACTGCCTCAATTTTAACCGGATCCACAGCAATACCTTCACTCGAAACTACGTGGCCTAAGAATGCCACGATAGCTAACCAAAACTCACACTTACTGAATTTAGCGTATAATTGATGCGTTCTCAGAGTTTCCAGAACTATTCTTAAGTGTTGCTCATGATCTTCAGAGCTCTTCGAGTACACTAGGATATCATCTATGAAAACAATCACAAAGCGATCTAGAAACTCCTTGAACACTCTATTCATCAGATCCATAAAAGCAACAGGAGCATTCGTCAAACCAAACGGCATCACTGTGAACTCGTAATGCCCATAACGTGTTCTAAATGCCGATTTCGGTATATCCTCTTTTCTGATTCTCAACTGATGGTATCCCGTCCGTAGATCAATTTTTGAAAATATAGATGCTCCCTGCAGCTGATCGAACAAGTCGTCAATCCTTGGCAGTGGGTACTTATTCTTGATCGTCACCTGATTCAACTGCCTATAGTCAATACACACTCTCAAAGACCCATCCTTTTTCTTGACGAACAAGACAGGCGCTCCCCATGGCGAGGCACTAGGGCGAATGAATCCCTTGTCTAACAACTCCTGCATTTGAACCTTAAGTTCTTTCAATTCTGATAACGCCATTCTATATGGCGCCTTAGAAATCGGCTCTGTCCCCGGAGCTAATTCTATCACAAACTCGATTTCTCTTTCTGGTGGTAAACCAGGTAATTCTTGGGGGAAAACATCTGGAAAATCACATACAATCACAATATCCTCCAATTTCAATTCTTTAGCAGATGTATCTACCACAGAAGCCAAATAACCTTGGCACCCATCTCCCAACAATCGAGTCGCCTCTAACGACGATATCATCACAGTCGAGGTTCCTCCTCGATTACCCAAAAATTCATAACTACTGTCATCCATCGGATTAAACCGTAATATCTTGTTAAAGCAGTCCATTGTGGCTCTTTGCTTTACCAACCAATCCATTCCCACAATCAAGTCAAAATCGTACATTTCTAGCACAATCAAATCTATCTTACTCTCATGGCCATCCACCACTAGTCTGCAATCAGGACAACTCACTGTAGCCACTACTTTATCTTTCAATGGCGTAGATACATTAAGCACAATTTCTAAAGGTACCAAGTTCAATTCAGATAATTTAACAAACTGATCCGCAACAAACGAATGAGTGGCGCCCGGATCAAATAAGGCATATGCTACTTGGTCATGCAAGAGGACCGTACCTGTAACAGTCGGCGAATCCTTCGCCGCTTCCCGAGTGACTGCAAAAACCCTTCCTTGTGCCGGCGGGCGATTCTGGAAGTTTGACGGTACAGATCCTCTAGACTGTCCTCCCTGCTAGGGTTGTGCCTGTCCATCTTGCCTCTGTGGGCAGTCCCTCACCTGATGGCCCAGCTGGCCACAACCAAAACAGGCACCACCTCGATACGGGCACAAACCAGGCCCATGCCTCTGTCGACACAAGCTGCACACCTCATTCTGACGAAATGCCGGCTTACTAATCGCCCCTCGGCGATTTGGTGGAATGTGACCCCGATTGTTGAACATGAGTTTCTTCCCTTGTCTCCTATCGAATCTGTTTGGGGAAACAAATCGTGATCCAGATGCAGTAGCCCTTTCAGACGAATCCCGCTCCACTATCAACGCTCTCGCGTAGATATCATCATAGACTTGAAGGTCAAGCGGGGCTAGGGCACTCTTAATCTCGGGCTTCAATCCGTCCTTGAATCTTCTAGCCCTATCCTCCGGATCCTCAATCATTCTCGGAGCATACTTAGATAGTTCAGAAAACTTTGCCTCGTACTGGTCAATAGTCATCTGATTCTGACGGAGGCGGAAAAATTCAGCCATCTTTTGCTCCCTAGCTGTCCTCGAAAAGTATTTATTATTGAAAACTTGTACAAAAGTATTCCATACTGGAATTGTACCTTCTGGAAAAGTTCTACCCTTGACAGCTCTCCACCACGTACTAGCATTCCCTTCAAGTTGATAGACTGCCAGAGTAACTTTATCCCTATCTGAGCATCTCAGCAAATCGAATGCTTTCTCCATCCCTTCGACCCATCGAGTAGCAGCTTCAGGGTCTCCACTTCCAGTGAATTGGGGTGGTTTCAATTTAAGAAACTGTTCCACCAGCTTTTGAGCTCTACGCTCCTCACTGTCATGTATAGGTAGGGGATTCACCGACGGAACAGCAACCGGAATAGCAGATGAAGTCCCAGCAGCAGCGACAGTAGCTGCGGCTTGATTCCTTACTTGCTGTCCCATCAAATCTCCAATAGTACCTAAGGCTTGCATGACTTCAGCCATTGTCGGTTCCCTTCCAGTAGGTCCTGAAGATTCTGCAGCAGAGGTTGCAGTAGGGGGTGCAATAGGGGACACTGTAGGCCGTACTCTTTCAGCATCGACCAATTCTTCCACCGGCTTTAAAGGCCTCCTTCGAGGTGCTCGGGGTGCTCTTCTACCACGTCCGCTCATTTTGCAGTAAAAGATGAAGTCCTGCTTACCCCAGAGCAAAACGTGGTCAGAAAGAAACCCTCAAATTATACCACATAATTAGCAATCACAGGCATGATAACCAAAAATCTTACTAACTATCCCATTTCTCAACACTCCTTATCACTCCGTGCCAATGACCAGATGGATCAGGCTGACCTTGCTCTGATACCACCTTGGGCGGGGATGTCACGTCCCGACTCTCGAGCCCGCGACATCCCTTGCCAAATCGCCACCAAGTCATAATAGATAGCGTCCCAGGCAATTGCTATCGACCTAAGCTTATATTGCGCAAGCGAAACGTACCATCTTCCATTCAATAAAATCGTATGGGATAGATAGAAAGTAAAGCCAGATTGCAAAATACGAAAGGCTGATGAGAATAGATGATTCATAACCTTACAGAGCCATCAACTGATAAATACAACCCCATGCTTCGGGGTGGCCCTCTAGGACTCACAAAAAGATACAGGAGTCAGGTAAGGTTAACTCTCATCTATCCCAAAACAGTATTCCCCACAAAAACAACCACAGTTCCCTGACTACAAAAAGGCCCTAACCCACTACTGGGAAGACTCGACATCCGTGTCGTAATAATCAACCGGGGGAGCCGGGTCATTTGGGTCATCACAAGAACTCTGGCTAGAACGCACAGAGGGGGCTACCGATTGCTCAGGCTCGAGATCGAGCTCCAAATCAGTCGCGGGGTCTATCACTTCCCCATCAGGTGTATCAATATCCATCGGGTCTCAAGCGGGGATATTAGGGACCCCCTGTAGAGGTGGCCCCTCAAATCTTCGAAGCGGACCGAAGAGATCCATCCCATCACGAAGATACCAGGCTTTAAAGAGATGTGCCACCAGATGTGGCATCCCTTCATCAACCCATATCGTCGTGATGTGACGCTCCCACATCTGGTCCGTACCTGGTACCGGATGGAGACTGATATCAAGTGATGAGTCAGTGGGGGTGCCGAACCGCACCGGTCTTTCCATTACTTCGGACCTGAAAAATTTGTCCCGCGACGGGGTGAGAAATGAATCTCAGTGAATCAAGCCTAATCTCGGTTAGGACAATGATTCGCCCAGAACATCCTAAGTGCCACAAAAAGATCACAAGATAACAACATATATATATATATATATATATATATATCAATCATAACAAGTCTGACAAATCTACCACCAACAGAAGTACAACCACTCAGGCATACACAAGTTCATTATTAATCAATGACCCACGCGACTGGCGTGATAAATACATCAATAGTGCGATCCCGCACTCTTCTGGCAAAACCAGGCTACGTCCACTTTACCCTCTCAGCGACGGCTACTACAAGCAGTGTATCCAGTGCACCCGGCACGGCACTGCGAGTAGGCATTCCTTAAAAAGGAGCTTCGGTCCTTCACAAGCTGCGACCGGCATCCGATAATCCCTTAAAACCGTACGACTGGCACGGGGCATGGATTATCGTGCTTCTGACAAGTCGCAAATTTTCATACAATCAGTACGGTACAAGTACCCACGGTACAAAGCGAACTTGCCAGGTAGCGTCATTGACCCTTTAAATGACCACACAAATTGCACTCGGCAATCAATTCATTGATTATCTTGGATTAACGCCAAAATCCACAAGAAATACAAACAACTCGGCCCCAAGGCCCACAAGATTCCCAATTGAACTTTTCAGCCAGGCAAACAAACCAATCAAGCAATCCACTCACTCTCGAGTAATCCACTTAACCCGGCAATTTCAAGCTCAATTCATATTAGAAATCTTAATTCTTAGTCAAATTATAGCAATCAATCGTTCGCTCGTCTCTAACCTGTCACTCACTCGCGAGTAACTCAATCAAATAATTAATTGCTAAATTACCACAAATAGCCACAGACAAATAATCGATCGACCATGTATCCTAACCATGGTTTCTATCTAAACCGGTCCCGATCGAATTTTTTTTTTATATATAAAAAAAATAAATAAATACATAATTAAATAAATAATTAAAACAGACTAATCCTAAGCGCAATTAGCGCCCTAACCAAGGTTTAGAGTCAACTCACTATTTGAGTTAGCTCGATCGGCGACGGCGGCGGCGGCGGCGGCGGCGGCGGCGGCGACGATAAAACTAAGGTTTATCGCGCGGCGAATCGAGCTCAAACTTCGACGACACCCCGTGGGAGTCCGGCGAGGTCGCCTGAACAGGTGGCCGGCGGCGGAGCTCCGGCGAGCGGCGGCCGGCGGCCTACAACAGTAAACAACTCAGAACATTCAATCGGCAACCTCACTGTTTTGGCCGTTTTCCGGCGACACGGGCCGGGACAAGGCCGGCCAAGGGTCGGGGGCTCACCTAGGGGTCGGTGGAAGTCGGCCGGGACAGGTGGACGGCGACGGAAGGCGGCCGGCGAAGGCGGACAGCCGCGATCAGTGGTTGTCTTGTTATTGCGCCGAAACAGGGCTCTCGGTCGGCGACGGTTTCCGGCGGCCACGCGCGGCGACCGGCGGAGCTGAGCTGGGTGGCGGTAGAGGAGACTCAGGGGAGTCGTCCGGCGGTGGCGGTGTGGTACGGCGGCGACGGTGGAGGCCGAAACGAAGATCGGAACAACCCGGGTTCAAAAACAGAGCACCGAGACTTTGGGGCCGGATTCCGGCGGTTCCGACGGCTGACGGTCGGTGATGAGGGGTCGGATCGATCGAGGGGAGGTCGGGGGTTAGCTGGGTGGTGGTGGTCGGCGTCGGTGGCGGCCGTGGCGGCCGGAGGAGGCCGCGGAGTTCTCGGGTCCTCTGACCCGAAAACAGGGCAGGCCCGGCCGCGAGTTTCCTTCGGCGAAACGGCGGCGGCGGCGGCTCGGCCGGGGTCCAGGCGACGGCGGCGAGTGGCTGGGGACGGTGGCTGCCGGTGGGGGTGTGGTGGTCGCGAAAAATGGCCACGAACGGAGGTGATTCACTCGGTTGAATGGGGTTGTCGGCAAAGAAGAAAATGAAGAAGGAAGAAGAACAGAAGAAGAAGTAGCAGGAAGAAGAAGAGAAGAAGAAGCAGCAGCGGGCGTGCGTTGGGCAGAGGGCAGGTGGGGCCCACCTTGACTTTGGGGCCAAAAATTTAATTTTTTTGTCTCATGTGAGTGAATTATTGGGGGGGGGGGCAAAATGGTAATTTTGGCGCGCCGGGACTGAAACGAAATTTTTGGTGTACTGATCAAAGGGTAATTTCGGCAATTTCACTGGGCAAGCTCGATCAGGGTTAAGCTTGTTTGCAAAAACGGCAATTTAAAAATCGCCGCAGATAAATTTCGAAACTCAATCCGAAATAATCTAAAGTTCGGAATTCGTCCAAATTTTCGTCTTTTCAGTCCTTATAGTCCAAAATGGGCGTCGATTATGACTATACATTCATATCATTTAATCGACTCCCGGCACTTACAAGGGTTGAATTTCCAGGACGTCACAAGTGTGGTGGATGTGGCCACGGTTCGGAATTGGCCGGTTTCGGTTCCTGAACCTACGATTTCATATCGTGGCCACTGGCCAAGGCTGAATCGAAACCGGCCCCTTGAACCGTTGTTCCGGTTCGAAAATGGCCGTTCAAGGGCCGATTTCGGTTCACGGAATCGCCAATTTTTTATTTTTAAATAATAAAATTTGAAGGTTCACCGTGTCGCACACAGGTCAAGTTTGGTGCATTGATTCTTGTGAAGATGCACAAAAGCCACACATCCAAACACTTTAGGAGGTATTGTCAAGACTGAAGGAAGAGGCACAAACTGAGATAGAGTTTGTAATGGAGTTTGAAATTGTAACACGCGAGAAGGCATACGATTCATTAAGTGAACGGCTGTGATCACTGTTGCATCCCAGAATCTTTTTGGAACAATTTCGCCGACAAGAAGAGCCCTTGTCGTCTCTAGAATGTGGCGTTTCTTTCGTTCGGTCACACCGTCCTGCTGAGAGGTTTGAGTGCAAGAGGTCTCATGTTCCTTGAAAAAAGAGGTAAGGTGTTGATTGATATATTCCCCACCATTGTCCGTGCGAAGAATTTGAATATCAGCTCCAAATTGAGTAGCAACTATTTTATGAAATATGCAGAATATGTTAGGAGCCTCATTTTTAATGCTTCATCAGATACAACCATGTCATGCGTGTGCAGTCATCAACAAAGGTTATAAACCATCTCATTCCAGACATTGTAGTAATTAGAGATGCACCCCACACATCAGAATGAACCAGATAAAAAGTCTTGCTTCTTTTATTAGAGCTCAAAGGAAAGAAACACGGTGACTCTTTGCCAAAATGCATGTTTCACATTGAAAAGCAGAATCTAATAAATCGCGAAACAACTTAAGAAATAAATACTTCAAATATATAAAGGATGGGTGTCCCAACTGACGGTGCCACAACCAAACATACTTCTTCTTGCTAACAAATCGATTAGGGGTGTGATATGCACTGCCAAAGCTCAGATCATCTACAATGTATAGTCCATCCTTCTTAGTATCAAGTCCAATAATCTCCTTCGTGAGAATGTCCTGAAACAACAAGAAATTCAGGTACATAAGAACATAATAATTCAACTGATCAGTAATTTGTTCAATAGACAATAAAAGAATGGACAAAGATGGCACAAGTAATGTATAAGATAGAGAAAGAGATGGCGTGAGAGCCACACTCCCAACCCCGATGACTAGATGGCAATTTCCATTAGCATTATAAATACTGTCTCGTCGCGGTGAGGTATGGTTGATTAGATCATTGGGGTGAGGCATCATGTGGTCGGTAGCATTTGAGTCAATAATCTATCCATTGTTTCTACTATGATGAGTAATGATAAAACCAGAACCATGATTACCTTCAGGAGAAAGGGTGGAAGTATTAGCATTGGGACTAAGGAAAGAGATGAACTCCCAGTCACCAAGGATGCATGCCTTGTACTCTTGCCGGGTTCTGCTTCAGATTTCTTCTTCTTCGCTTGAAAATCATCCCACCAATTCGGAAATCCATGTAGCTTAAAATAAGTGTCCCTAGTATGTTTGGAATTGTCACAGTGAAAACAGCCGTTGGGCATTTGAGACTTGGCCTTGACAGCAGACCGAGAGCGCCCACCTCTACCCACCGAATTGCCTGCCATCATTTGTAGAGATGGGTCTCCTCGACTGCCCCATGAGACCATTGTTGTACCCGTAGGAAAGCCATCGACATTGGTCAACATCACGATTTGGCGCACAGCTTCCCTACGGACGCGTGCATAGGGTTGCTCAACGGTGGTGAAAGACTGCATCTGCAAAACACATGCATGAACCTTGTCGAGAAAATCATCAAGTCCATCCAGAAAGAGGCAAACCCTGTCCTCTTGAACAACATTATTGTAGTTCTCAATATCTGCGGGACACACCATAGGATTAGGCTTGCGAAAATCAGTTTTCACGCTAGAGTCCTTGAAGATCATTGTAGTATTTTTCGATTGGTCGTCCAGTTTGCTTGAATCGTGATACTTGGCGCTTTAAATCATAAGCCTGGGAAGTATCGGTGCCATAAAAAAAGGTGTAGCTACGGAATTTCACACGGCTTTAGCGGTAGGGAATATGATAAAATTGCCAATCAACGACGGATCCATGGAGTTAATAAGTCGTCCTTTCACAGTCAAGTCCTTCGTTTTTCACTTCCAAAAAAAGGATATGTAAGCAAAGGCTGAGGGAGGCCTCCATTGATATACCCCAGCTTGTCTTTATCTGTAATGTACATCTCGACAACCTAAAACTCCAACTTAATTGCAATATGAGATGAAGCTGAATCATTCTGTAGTGTCGGCACTAGAGGAGGAGGAGGAGGAGGAGGAGGAGTCTGGTATTGATTCAGAATTTGAGTTAATATGGTGGTCATATTCTACAAAAAATGCTTCTGTGGTCGAATTCCCTCATTGACTTTGGTGGAGAATCATTGTTTCTCTAGGATTTTCATTCTGCGGTGTCGGCACTAGAGCAGAATCGCCGTAATCGGGGATTAACGTACAGTGCTCACAAGGAGCAAATTTGGGACTAATACCATGAAGAGATATATTTTCCTCTATATTCAATATGAATCTGTCCAGTATTACAATTGGCCTTATAGCCAATACACGGGCTAACCCTAGCATATCAATAAATCAGAAAAAAATAACTATAAAAGAAAAACCTTCCTAATTTGTAGGAAATATAGATCACGTCAACATATTTATGCATAAGAACTTCAACTTTTGTCACCAAACTGTCCCTTCCATCATTGTAAATTGAACAATATCCATGAAGTCGCACCAATTCGAAAAAATACTAAACATTAACCTGACTTTAGCCGTCATTGCCCCCACGTTGTCGCAGTCGCATCCTCCGACTCACTCTCCAGTCACCATTAGTTTGCCTTCGCCCGGAGCAAACGCACACAGGTCTGACGAGTATTTCTTGGAAAGGTCAATTTGGTCTTTGCGACGAAAGTTGTATTTTCAGAAATAGAAGAGACAAAATGGCATCGAGGCAATAATTAAAGAGAAATTTCACTATTTTTTCCCTAAGAAAAAATGTTTCGGATTTTGATAAAAAAAAAAAAATTTACGAAGATTAAGACTTTTACTGCACAATTTAAAGATTTGAAATTGACTTTATGAGACCATGGAGAGAGCTCTTATCTTAAGAGTGATACAAAGTTGATACACACCTCGGGATGCTCAATACCTCGCATGGTCAGGCCTGAGTGCTCATATTGGGAGTTTGGCATGTGCGAATCAGGTCGAGTTATTACGAGACGGTATTAGATCAAAATTTATTTTAATGGATATGCAGTTGGCGATGTTGAGGAGCAATCGTCAGATGAGAGAGCTTAGATTAGGCATGGCTTCGTATAGGCTTTTAGGTCGACGGAAGAAAGTAATTGAGTCACGTACCAAATTGAGGCTAGGTTGTATTTGATGACAATGACAAGGACTTTAGTATTTTTAGTGAATGAGCTTGCGAGACCGCCAGATCACATGCACTAAGTGCGAGCACACAATGTAATAAATAAGTCGGCCATCTTTCTTACATAGTCACCTACTTATGTGGTTACACTTGAGTACTCTCGCAAATGATCACATGAACCGCGCTGGCTTGTTACACACGAAAAATCCATAGCGATCAAGCTCAAGTTATTAAATCGACATGATTTAACACCCAGGAGGCGTAGGGTTTATAACTAAGGTTGGTGGCCATTCTTATCTTATCAAACATGCTTTTCACGTATAAGGATTCAATCAAGCTCAGTGATCCGAAAAAACAGGATCTTTTATATCCTCGAGTGGATTCTTGATTAGAGAAGAACAGACGATTGAGAATCACAGGACCTACAACAGTGTCGTTCTGGGGGAAGCACAGGGGGATCACCTTTCCCAACCGAATGTCAATGTAGGCACCAATCCAAGGAAAACAATCATCTGCGAAGCACTGTTCTACCCTTTTGGATGCTTTCATCACTTTGCTAATTGGGCCTGGAAGATGTGACCTGAGATCATTGGGGAGTCACCAGAGAGATAGAGTCGGTTCATTTCCAAAGTCCCAGTGAAGTGGCCCTACCCAAAAAGGAGGAAGATGTATCAAAGTTTGCAGGGAGGATGTGTGGGATCCCGATGCCCACTCGTTGTTGAAGTTGACATTTCTTTGGATTTGTGTCCGTGCGGAACATCGCAATAGTGTCTTTCTATTGTGTGTAGGCTGTTAAATTAAAGATGTTTCGCCAAAGGGTATGCTGTTTGATTTTTAAGATTTGAATAGCAGATAATTGGCATGACTATGCTGCGAACTATATATATGTAACTAACAAAGAATGTCGATAAAGAATTGTTATAGTGAGTTTGTTAACAAGTGTTATTGATTCACCGACCGTTGAGAGCGGTTATTATACGAATTCCAACTCCAATTGCTCGTGTTGAAATGTCTAGTCTCTTGCCGTGCCCACGCCAGCACACCACCATCCGATCATTAAATGCTTTTTTGACCTTTGACTGCAATTTCCCCAACAATGACTTCTTCAAATCGTCGCATCTACCATAACCCTTATTGGGTCCGCAACAAGTTTTACATAGCATTTCATTAATTGCTGTTTGTCCCCATTTGGGGGGGGAGAAAAAAACAGAAAGAGAAAAGGTAATTTGTTAACGGGTCTCTCCGAGACACACTCGAGCAATCGATTTGCGAATGTTCTCATGTTATGCACAGAGCATAGTTAGCCAGCCGGCTATGCTCGGAGGTTCTGCCTTAACCGAACCCTACTTGGTCAAGTGAAAAAGAGTTACTTCAACGTGTGTGACAAAGAAGAAATACTTGAACAATCAAAATGAGCAATACATAAATCAGTAAACCTTTCAAGTTATTAGTGTTGAGCAGCTGCCCTTTTGTGGATTAGTGGATAAGCAGAGCGAATTAGTAGATAACCATAGCCAAGACCTGTTGGTGTTTTATCATATTGTGAATTAGTGGAAAATCGATTTTGATAGAATAATAAATGATAGGAAAATCAACAACATTTCTGTAAATGCGAGCCTCATCAAGAGATTGAAAAGTTCACTTCATTTTTAGAATAGAAATTAGGGAGAATTACCAAAAAATTCCTAAACTTATGCAATTGTGCAAACTCAATCATAAATCTTTCGCTTAATTCAATTTTAAATCTCGTCACAGGCCGGTCACCAAGGTCCGGGGACTAGCTAAAGGAAGAAGAAAGACAAAGGATAAAAAAGAAAGAAAAAGAGAAAATAAAAGGCTTTTAAAAAAATACATATTATAATATTAATAACAACTATTCACGTCATTACCGGTCGTGTTATGTTAGCGATTTCCAATCAAAATTTGTTGAACGGACTGAATTGGTACAAGTATAAAAGGTATGGGATTGAAAAATAAAAACGTTTAGGATTGAGCTGACACGATTACAATAAATTTAAGAATTTTTTTAAATAATTTTCTTTAGATAATACAATATAAAAAAATTAAAAAGGTCTGTCGGAGGCTAAACCCCTAATGCCTCCTACCATAAACATTTTGTTCCAAACATTAAAATCATTACATCATCGGATGCTTGGAATTTCCTTAGAAATATTTCAACACAACACATGAATGGATCGTCAAGATTCATGACTCATGAGAATAACAACCTTGTTCTTTTGCAGGCAGATCATTGCTTAGGCTTGAAGCGGCCATGCTGAAAGTAATATGTAACAAACAATTTGTTTTTAGGTAAATGAATTTTATTTTTTTTAAAATAATAATAATATAATAATAATAATAATAAAAGCTCGTGTTGCTACTCGTGGGGACCATGTCTGCAATTAGGGCACGATCGCACGTAAATAGATCTATTAAATTCCCAATCGATTTGTTAATTTGCATGGACTTATGTGCACATTGCACGGCCGAGACAGATCTGAAGCTGCAATTTTATGGTTATGTTATTGATTAGATTCCATTGGGAAATTGAGCAAATTATGGGGGGTCCTCTTTCTTTGTTATGGTTAGTTGTAATTGAGTGATTAATTTGTTGATGCGATGGGTGAAGGTCGAATGCCGGAAAGGGACAAAATTAACCACATTTTTCAACGGACCCAGAAAGAAAAGGGACACATGTTTTCTCTTGAAGGGAAAAAAAATTATATCCTTCGCTAATTTTACAGCTCAAAAAAGTTTTCAGAAAATATTAAATAAAAAAAAAACATGTTTTCCCAAGGGTTTCCTTTTCTTTTTCTTTTTGAAAGATTAAATAACTAAAATAAAAAAGAAAAACATCAAAATAAATAAATAAAAAGTTTTCGGAAAATATTTAAAAATGTGAAGAAAATCCATGTGGCACTGAAAAATTAATAAAATAATAATGAAAAAAGTCCACGTTAGCTTTTTCGATCAAAATAGCACTCAAGCGAACGATTTTTGCCGAAATTAGCACTCACCGGTGAGCATTTTGAAAGTTAAAACACTCAAGTGAATGCCGTATTAAAATTATGACTCTTGTACTGTGCTTATCCCAAAGATAATGTAGCATCCGATAGGGCTAAGGGCAAAGAGATGTACAATTGTAGCGTCAGTTAAGCCAAACCAACACCGTAACTACGGTGTCGTTTATGGTGTCGGCTTGGCAGGTGGCTCATTCTTTTGAAATGGCAGAGAGAGAAAGATTTTAACCTCAAATCGAGTTTTCAAATTGGATGGCTAGGATTTTGCCCCATGTCAAGTTTGCAAATTAGATTTCCATATGATCGATTTTGAGCTAATTTGTAGAGTTCTAGCGAATTGGGAAGTTTGGTTGGAGTTTCGAGTTCCCCATATATCAGTTTCCAAGTTCTTTGTTCTTTATCTCTCGGATTAAAACTTGTGCTGATCTTTTCTTCATTTGGAAGAAGAGTTTGTTTTGTGACGATTAGTAAAAGTTCGTTTTTTTTTGGGCCGAAGATGAAATGATCTGGCAGAGGAAAGGCCCAAGGACCATGTTTCTGGGCCTTAGGGCCCAGAATCTGTAAGCATGAGCCATCTTGCCTTTCTCAGCCATGGAGCCCAAGCAAAAGCTGAGCCCACTCATTTCCCAAACCCTCGACTTATGGTACGTCTTGCGACATATAAGTTGGGTGATCCAATATAGGTTATTCAAAAGTACACTTAGTAGGCATCGTCGCGCAATGGAATAAACATCTATCCAATCCGAAATTGCCATATGATTTTTGGGGATTACTATACTTTTCATTATGATTTTCATGCTGGAGTGGATTGTCTGTCTTAATTATTATAATTTCCAAACATAATCTGAACATTACTCCCTATTTTTCCTTTTGAGTTTAATAATTTCCAGTTACAAAATATCTGAAGCGAAATTTCTTAATTAACCAAAAAGGTGTATAATCGATTTCCCGTTATTGGCATCCTGGAGCTTTTCTTTGGCATATAAACAGAAATTTGATACCAACGCTAACGCAGGTTTTATTTCACATCTAAATTTTTTTTAATGTATTTATGGTTTTTTTTTAATGGGCTGTGGCTATTCATAATTGGTCGCGTAACTTTGATAAATGTAGTTCATGTAATAGATTTTTAAGGAATGTAAATCCTTTATTATCGAACAACCTAGGATCATTGGCATGATGTCTATTAATTCGAACAAGGGCCATTAACAAGTAAATGGGCCGACGGCCGAATGTGGTGGCTCCTTTGGTTCAAGGAGAGTTGAATTATTCAAAAAAAATGATTACCTTGCAATAGATAGCATCGAAATTTCAATTTGATATCTCAAGCCTTTTTAGATTTGACTGGGTTGTCCCAAAGATCAAACTTTGTTGAAAACCCCATCAAATAGTGTTATTGGACCATATTCGTCGAGAATTTTTTCGATAATTGCCCCAGTTAGCTTCAATCAAACGCTGAAATCATGAAATATCAAATCTTTTTAATGAGTCATTCAACTCAATGATATCGGCAAATTCATAGTTTTCACCTATTGAGAGTCACTCCTTCTAAATTTCAAGTCATGATTTGTATCACATCAAGAATTGAATTTAAAAGAAGGATAAACTTTCTATAAACAAACCCCCAAAAATTGAATTAGGAATGAAATGATAAAAAAGACCAAAATTAAAATCCATCTCGACCGATATAAGGTAGGATTCGAGTGACGAGTATACGTAGAGCTTTCATGGCAATCATTCTAGTTCTCCCATTCTGTTCCTTGGAACAAAAAAAAAAAAGATGAGAACCCTATTTGATAATGTAAATAATTTTGATTTTAATTATGTTCCCATAATCAATTTTAGAGAATCGGTTTTAGAGTAAAATCCAGAACAAAAAAAGTTAGTTCTGAAAAAAGAATTAATTTTGAAAATCATAAAACAAAATGAAGTCTCACATCTTTTACTTTTTCTTTTTATTTCTCTTGTCACTTTTCCTTCAACTTAATAAAAATAAAATAAAACAAATTTTAAAAAATTAGTTTTTTAAATAAAAAATCACAAAAAACTAAAACATCCCTAAAATAGAAGAAGCTTACATAAGATTAATTTGATTTCATTTTCATTAATTTGGGCCTAAATTTCCTAGATTTCGCCCATTTCCAAAAAATATCACAAAAGATGAGAGGGCATGTAACATGAGTATGATAACATATATAACTCATAGCGTTCATCGCAAAATGTGGCCATCAGCACATGGAGCTGGAGCCAAACGCCCATTTGGATTTAGGACAGAAGCTGCAAAATGATAGTGAAGGACCTGTACTTCGTATCAATGAGGATAATTTATTTTTTTGGTCAGTAGATAATTTGGTTATTTGGTTGTTATGTTTGTTTGTATTTTGGACAACGCAACATTTAAAAAAAATGAGTTCTGAATATGGGAACTGTCACATGCTTTAATCGAACTTCAAACATCATCTATTTAAACTTGTGTTTCATTTATGACATGTTGAAAAATAACGTATTTTAAATTATTTTAGTGTTTATTGCAAATTAGTCTTCAATTTAGGATGATATTTTACTTATTTCAGGATCATAAAACGATCATAAATTTTAGGCAATTAATGATCCTCTAAGAGAGAGTACTGTTTCATATCACATTAATTCTTCAATGTGAGATATCTCTAAGACAAATCACACGTGAATCCTAATAGTGTTAGGTGATCTTGGGACTTTGTCATCCCAAAAGCTAATTCAAATATTAAAGTTTTTCTTACATTTATAAATCAATCATTAGTATTCTTCACAACTGATTTGGGATAAACCTAACACACATTTCCTCATTGGGAAACTTAAGAGAGAGAGAGAGAGAGTAAAAAAGCAAAGAAGAAGTACATAGCCTCAATTGAGAAAAAGGCCAAAAGTCAGAGCAAGTCTTGCATGCATCCGGTGCGCGCCAGCCCATTCCATCTCAGCCGTTAAATTACATTGGTCCTGCTGGTGCTCACATCATTCAATGACTGAGATGGAGTGATCTCTAGTGTCTCTGGTGCCTCGCAAGAATTGTTTCAGAAGGAAAGTGTTGAAATTACCAAAAATAAATAAAGAAATAAAACGGAGAAAAACTTCGGAGAAAATTTAAGAGCGTAATAGAGAGCAATAGGATGTGTGACATTCGATATCACTTGGCAAACCCCCTCGCGAGAGTCCGCCTAGTCTTTACGTAAGAACAAAATGGTGAGGCAACTTCATGAAAACAAACAACCGAACACGAGAATAAAACGTTGTAATCAATAGTTTAATGACTCAATTATTGTTAGTTCAATAGACATGCATTTATGGCGGTGTAATGAACGTAACCGATGCAGTTTAATGTCGCATAACAAACATTTTTGGTCTATAAATAGACGTGTTTTCGTAGTTCATAACTTACAACTCTCACAACTCGAAGTCCATTACTTTAGTTCTCTCGTAGTCATTCTCCAAGTGTGCCGGTTTCGAGAAGTGTTCCACAGAGTCATGTTCGCATAGTGCTAGTACAAACAGGTTCGAGGTGTTGTGTTTTGAAAGTCATAGTTCGTGAAGCTGTTTAGTACCGTTGGCGGGAAATTAATTGCCTTAAGGAGATTCGGTTAGCAATATCTCAACTATTTTCTTATTTTTCGAGTTTACATTATTTAGCAATTTTATTTACTTTGCAATCTTTATATGCAAAGATTGTAATTTGGCTTGATCGGTATTAAACATTGTTATCTCACAAACAATATTACGTTTTTTCCCCTATGCTTTAGATTTCCCAACATTTGGAAATTAGATCTCGTGTCTCCCGTAGCGTGGACAAAGCACTTCTCACCGCCAGGGTTTGGCACTCCAGAATTGATGATATTCTCTCCTTGAGGGCGAAACCTTGATGATCGTTTCCCGTGCATCTCGACACGCTCCCGCAGTCCTAGTACTCCGGAGCGCTGTCGACCCAAGTTCGCAAATCTTGAGATGCTTCCAATGTAAGCCTGTGATAATCGTTCCACGTTGAATTTTTTTGACTTTCCATGTTCATTAATATTGTAGAGTTTGCAAATCTTGAGATGCTTATGATGTGCGACAAGAATGCTGTACCCCGTGCAGAAAATAAATGTGACATCCAGCATTCCTTCTTCTTCATTTGGGTGGAGGTACTTGATTTCAACAGGATAGATGAATGCAGTGTACGCCTTCCGGTGAATTAATGTTTTGTGTGTTCATAAGTTATATATAGCCTTGCCCTTTGATATTGTTACGTTATAGTTAGCTCATTTGATGAATGACAGAACAGAATGTCTAAAAGCAGAAACTTCGACCATGTTTTTGGTTGTTTTACCCATGAATCTGCACCTTTCTCTCTTCAGTTACTCCATTGACGAACGTAAATACCAGGACGGTCATCACCCGACAAAACAATACACAAAAAGGTCGAGACAGTAAAAGCTTTAAATAGAGAATTCATGCTGCTGAACACACGGTAGAAATTGTGGAGTTCATCGTACAGTGTCTAGCGTCATCTACTAATTATCCAACCAATACATCAACAATAGAACGCAAGCTTGACGTAGTCTAAGCTTGTACTCACAAGGCAGAGAAGATGGAATTTATTCACGAGGAAATGAGCAACTTGATGTCACAACCTAGAGTTGGCTTGATCCGCCAACGAACTCTGCGACAGAATCAATACAGATATTGAGAAGTGATGTGGGTGCATAAAAATCAAAAACATCCATGATCTTGCACACTAACGATCGCGACTAATCTACATATATTCTAATGCTTTTCCGAGGACGACCAATCATGCATCAACTATTCTAGGTCCGTGCAACGGAGTGCCGTAAGTTCAATGGATCTCTAGCAACTTCAAAGTGAACTAAAATTGATCTGAGCTTAGCAAACATAATCAAAGGCGTGTAGTTCAGATTTTCTCACCAGCGTAATCCCCTTGGCCGCTCTTTCAGCCAAGTAGGAGCAAGGCTTAAAGAAACCTCCATACATCTTTGACCACTCATCCAATCTTGAACAAATGTGCTTGGAACCCAATGAATCGGCCCAGAAGAGAACACCTCCCCTGCATGGCGCAGCTTTAGGTTTTGCACAAGTAAAATAAAACAGGACCTGTGAGCACTTAAGATCACATACCGATAAGGTGGAAAGCCCATTCCCATAACAGCAGCTATGTCAAGGTCCGCTGCCTTGACAGCCATTCCTTCGGCAAGGATTCGACAGGCCTCATTTATGACAGGGAAGAATATCATCTCCACAATGTCTTCTTCTGCAATATTTACTAGCTGTTTAATAAGAACACCATATTAGCGAAGAAGAATGATAGGAATCAATAGGAGAAGACTGCAACTTCAAAAAATTGCAACTACTTCTGAGCTTTTAACAGTAATACAGCATTCTGATTTAAAAAAAAAAAGTAATACAACATTAAACTTCACAAAGAAAATAATATCATATATATCTTGACTAGCATGAAATGGTGTGGATTTTCTTGCTCTCCTGTTTTTCCCGATGGGTAAAGATTAATGGTTATCCACTCCACAATTTAGAGCACAAGCAATGATGACAAATCAATTTTTGAGTGATTGAAAGCAATATGATTAAAATTTAGAAAGAAGCTATCAAAACTCAACCAACAAGACAGGCGTCGATTTTCTTTTCTTTCTTTCATTTTTCTTCCTGTCTACGTATTAATGGTTATGCCCTTCCAAGTTGTAAGGCACGAGTGAGTGTGATCAATCGTTGCGGTTTTTTTTTTTTTTTGGGGGGGGGGGGGGGGGTGGTTTGGAGGAGGAGAGGAGAGAGAGGCCTTATTGTCCACAGCAACACCAGAAATGCTTCTGGCCTTCTCAATGTATTTTTCTAGATCAGGATCTGGGGTAGCTTTGCGCCTTTGGTCATAGTGATAAAAACCTTTGCTGGTAGATTCTCCTACAACAAGAGCAAGAAGAATTAAGTGCAGAAAAGAAAACCGAAGGGCTGAAAAAAGCCAAGTCCCAATTTTTTATGCCCCATTAAATAATTCATTTTGTGTGCGGTTCTTACTTGTCTTATTTTCGGTTTGACAATTGGCAGTGTTGTCCTCTGTCCGGTTTGCACCGAGTGTTAAAATTATATTTCACATCACTTATTTATAGTTCGATAGGGCCTTATATGCATAAAGTCTCTCTCCACCTAATACTTTTAGGCAATTAGACTTCCTAAAAAATTTGAAAATCAGGTCATGATGCATCAGTAACAGTTTTACCAGCTCTCTTATCCTCCTGCAAGATGGGGATAAGCATTGATTTATACGTTCTTTCAGGGAAATTCTCCATGAATTGCATGCCAGTAGCAATTGCGACCCCAAAACCAACAAGGTCAGCTGATCTGCCAGCATACAGTAAAACTCAGTTAAACAGCAGACCATTTGGCAAGGAAAATGAAAATAATTCAAATTCTAGAATGCTTTAAAACCTGAAAGGACCCATTGGCATCCCAAATTTGGTAATCGCGTTATCAATCCTGTAGGGATTGGTGCCACGCTCAACAAGCAAAAAAGCAGCTTGTGTGTAAGGGAAGAACATCCTGTTTACAGCAAAGCCTGTACAATTCCCAACCACCACTGGGATCGTCTTCATCTTTTTCCCAACACTAAGCAAGTCGACAACAACCTGGGGAGATGTGTGCCTAGTACGAACAATTTCCAAAAGAGGCATGGTATGTACAGGACTGCATTGGAAGTAGCTCCCAGGATTTTAGCAAAAGGAAGGCAGGAAACGAAAAACAAAAATAAGAACTACTACATCACCTGAAAAAATGGGCCCCAACAATCCGATCTAGAGACCTGGTTCTCTCACCAATGATGGTCAAATCAATGGTGGAGGTGTTGCTGGCAAGTATACAATATGGTGGGCAGTATTTTTCGAGCTCAGCAAATATCTGTTGCTTCAAGGAAACATCCTCGATAACAGCCTGTTTAAAGCATCAAGTACAAGTATTAAAGGAACTTCCCAAAATCCTCCATAAGATAAAATTGTTGGAGAAGATCTTCTAACTACCTCAATAACCAGGTCCACATTTCTGAAACTTTCATAGTCCAGCACACCACTTAGAAGGGACATCGTTCTTTCAAGCTTCTCCTCAGTCATTTTGCCCTTCTTAACATGGCTTTCCAGATTTGCTAGAAGGACACATACTGTTAACAAATGGCAGGCCTAAAAAAAGTAAAAGTTGAACAGAAAGGATGTGAATAATAAGATGCACCAAAATAATACTATTGTTACCTTTAACTCGTCTTATACCAGCATGCAAATATTTCTCGTTTACTTCTTTGAGGATGACAGAATAATTATTAAGTATCAATGCAGTTGCTATTCCAGATCCCATTAGTCCTCCACCAAGAATAGCAATCTTGTTGACTTGCCTAGGCATCAATCCTCTGTCCGTGACACCAGGGACCTATTTCACAGCAGTAGAGTGTCAATTTACCCAAGTTTCTAAAAAGTTCAGTAAGTCAAGATGAGTAACATTGAACCCAGACTTTAAAAAGCTTTCATCCACTACGATTCAGCCAGGGCCATATACCATTATAAAGGGCCATCTAATAAAGTTCCTTTTTTTTGTTTAGATAAATTAATAACTTCTTGTGCTTTTATGAACAGAGACAGGTTTGATGAAGCTAGTTACAACCTGTTTCTACTTCTGCCCTCAATGGTCAAATGAATTGGGGAAGTCACATCTGAAAACGTAATATGTCATTAGGAAAGGAAAGAGACGTACTACATTGAGAAAAGAATGTGGTGAAATTGTCATTAGATCTAGAAAAACTGAAACCGAATCGATAACCTCCCCTCATTAATAGGGTAAGGGTGGACATTTTGGCAATCCACAAAAAACCAAGAGAAACCCAAGCCGGCCATTTCCAGATTGGATTGGGTCAAACTGTCATCCTGATTTGAACCGACATGTGAAGATTTTTTTCTTCTTTTTTTTTTTTTTTGCCTCGATCATAGTTGAATTTTGTTGGGTTTATTTCTTTAGAGTATTAGCAAGTTGGGGGTATTTGTGTAATTATATTAGGCCTAACCTAAGCCTATAAGTACTTTTGTTTTCTTATGTCAGAAATAAGATGAATTGTTCTTTTATCAAATATCATGGTATCAGAGCCATGTTAAAACCTAATTAAAAAAAAAACTCTACTCTTACCAACAATCAGCCACCAGCCACCTTAACTCACGCCGGCCACCTCAGCCCGCCGTCGCCCGGGGCCGATGACCCCAAGACCAGCTTTTCCCAAGGTCAGGGACCTCAGATCTGACGTTCCTCAGGCTCGACGACCTCAGCCCAGAGTCGGCGACCCCTAGGCTGGTGTCACACAGCGTCGCCCAGGGCCGGGAACCCCAGATCTAACGTCCCCCAGGTCCCGGTGACCTCTTCCACCGTCGCGCAGGTCCTAGCGACCTCGCCCAGTGTCGCCCAATTCCCGGCGACCCATCAGCGACGCTGGTCCTACTACTACTTTGACCCATCAGATAGATAGATAGATAGCTGATTTGGAGCTGTTTTTGGCTAGTTTGGTGTTGATTGAGGTGTCAGAAGGTGATTGAATTTGGTGGTGCTTGCTTTGGCTGAATTTGAATCAATTTGGGCTAGTTTTGTGATTTCAGAAGTACTAATTTTGAGTCAATTTGGAGTGAGATATGTTAGTTTTCTGAATATGGTGTTCTGAATTTGGAGTGATTTGTAGATTTTTGAGATTGCCGGATACTCCAAGAACTTATATAGTAGATAGTGATATAGTAAGTGGTGTGTATTAACTTCTCTATACGAGTCAAGTTTGAAGAGGTGTATTCTTGAGTTGCTCGTCATACTTCCAGTCCCAAGATTTCAGTACTTTCGGATAGTAGTGCTATGATGGCTCATGGAGATCAAGGGACTTGTGGTCGTGGACATTGGAGTTCTGATAGCTCTTACGATGGTCATGTTCATGGTTTTTAAGGTCAAGGTGTCAATCGTTGTGGTGGTGATAGTGCTTCTAAAAGCGCTCGTGGAGGTGACCGAGCAAATCGTTTTTGTACTCATTGCAAACTTTCTGGGCATACTATTTATTATTGTTATGACCTTTCATCCCAAGCTGCGGGGTCTCCACCCTTCTTTTGATAAAGAGCCTTGGGCTCCTCCCAGATCCTCTTCTGGATAGAGCATGGTACACTTGACTCGTGCAGAATATGATGAGTTGGTAAAAGCACGATAGACCAAAAGTGGTGTTGTCTCTGGTCCTACTACTACTTTGGCACAGCACGATGATCCTACCTATCTATTGTCCAGTACAGCCGTTTCTCATTCTTGGGTTATTGATTCAGGCGCTACTCATCATATGACTAGTGATCCTCGTCATCTCACGTCCACCTCATCTGTCCCTTCTATGTCAATCACCTTAACAGATGGTTCTCAATCCAAAATAACTGGTACATGTTGTGTATCATTGAGTTCTTCTGTCTCCTTACCTTCTGTTTATCATATTCCACACTTCCCTTACAACTTATTATCTGTTAGTTCTATTACTCGTGATCTTGATTGCGATGCTATTTTTTCTTCATCATCATGTATACTTCAAGACCGCTGACCCCAATTAGTTTGGGATAAAGGTGTTGTTGATGTTGATGTTGATGTTGATCATGTATACTTCAGGATCATAAGACGGGACGTCGAATAGGTGGTGGGCGTGAGGTTGGTGGATTATACATCCTGGATCCTGAGATTATTGCTGTTGCCGTTGCTACGAAAGTTCATAAACAAATTGTAGATGATCCGTATCGATTACATTGTTGCCTTGGTCATCCATTTGCAGACGTACTTCGACATTTTCCCATTGTGTTTAGCTCTAGCCTTCGGTTTAATTGTGAAACATGTCAGTTAGATAAACATCATCGTGTGTCCTTTTCTCCTCGTATTTCAAGTCGTGCATCACATCCGTTCGAATTAGTTCACTCTGATGTTTGGGGTCCTAGTCGAGAGTCTTCATTTGGTCTTCGCTATTTTGTCACATTTATTGATGATTATACTCGTACGACCTGGTTATATTTAATAAAAGATCGTACTGAATTTTTTTATTCTTTCCGCCAATTTTATAACGAAGTACGTACTCAGTATAATTGTTCTGTTAAGTGTTTATGTACTGACAATGCCCGTGAATACTTTTCTTCTTTTACATTCATTCCATTTCTCAAATCTCATGGTATTTTACATCAGAGTTCTTGTGCTCACACTCCGCAGCAAAATGGAGTTGCTGAATGTAAAAATCGTCATTTGTTGGATGTTACCCGTTGTCTACTTCTTCACACTCATATGCCTAAGTCATTCTAAAGCTATGCTCTTCTTACAGCATCATCTTGTCTTCCATCCTCTGTATTTAAAGGAGTTATTCCTTATGCTCTTCTTCATCCTGATCGACTTTTGTGATCTGTCCTCCCTCGTATTTTTTGATGTGTTTGTTTTGTTCATTCTTTATCTCTTGGATTGGACAAGTTATCACCTCGTGCTGAAAAGTGCATATTCGTGAATTACTCCCATACCCAAAAAGGGTATGCCTGTTATAATCTTACTCGACGTCAGGAGTATGTCTCTACTAATGTGACTTTCTTTGAGGATCAAGCATATTTTGGCGATGTTCATCCTCAGGCACCATTAACCATGGATTCTTTGCCACCCTCAGCACTTATGTCTCAGCCAAAGAGACCGCCTATTACTTCTAATGATGCTCCACTAGATCCAGGATCATCAGCATCGACTCATCTTCAGGTCTATACACGGGGTCCTCGCCCAATTTGGGGCCATACATCTCCACCAGCAAGCTTTACACCACCACCACCACCACCACCACCACCTCCAGTCCAGGCTTCCGATCCTCCTCCACCGCCTCCTGACAGCTCTCCTATTGCTCATCGTACTAGGTCTCGGTATCCTCTTTCTCATTTAGTGTTTTATCATAACTTAAGTCCGCAGATGTCTGTCTTTGTGTCAAACCTTGCATCCGTGTCTATACCGAGTAGTGTGCAGGAGGCTTTGACCCATCCGGGCTGGGTTTGTGCTATGGAGGAGGAGATAGTTGCATTGCATCATAATAAGACTTGGGAGCTAGTTCCATTGCCAGCTAATAAACAATTGGTAAGTTGTCGCTGGGTCTTTGTTGTCAAACACAATCCAAATGGTTCAGTTGAGTGCTTAAAAGCGCGACTCGTGGCAAAGGGTTATACTCAAATTTATAGTATTGACTGTGATGAAACTTTTTCTCTGGTTGCGAAAATTCCTTCTGTTCGTGTTGTTATTTCCTTGGCTGCTCGGTCTCAGTGGCCTCTTTATCAGCTTGATGTAAAAATGCATTCCTTTATGGTGATCTTCACGAGGAGGTGCATATGGAGCAACTATTGAGTTTGTTACTCAGGGAGAGAAGGTGTGCCGATTGCGAAAAGCTCTTTATGGCCTCAAGCAATCTCCTCTTGCTTGGTTTGACCGTTTCAGTGATGCAGTTATCACTTTTGGCATGCATCATTACAGTTTAGATCACTCAGTATTTAGTATGTCATCTTCAAAAGGGTGTATTATTCTTGTTGTCTATGTTGATGATATCATTGTCACAAGAAGTGATGTTGAAGGTATACGACTCAAACAGTTTCTACAAAAGGAGTTTAATACTAAAGACTTAGTTCGTCTTCGATATTTTCTTGGCATCTAAGTTGCCTATGCTAATGGCAGTATTGCTCTCTCCCAGCGGAAGTATGCTCTTGACATTCTTAAGGAGGTTAGCTTACATGATGCTACACCTGGTGACACACCTATAGACCCTGGAGCAAAGCTCGATAATGAGCATGGAGAACTTCTTCATGATCCAAAGAAGTATCGCCAGTTAGTAGACAAATCAAATTGTCTTACCATTACTCGTCCATATATTTCATTTGCTGTTGGTGTAGGAGTCAATTTATGAGCTCTCCTCGCACTACTCATTGCCAAGCCGCTCTACAAATTGTTCACTATTTGAAGGGAGCTCCAGGACAAGGACTTGTATTCCATAATCAGGGTCATCTTCGTATAGCTGGTTATTCGAACCCTGAATATTTGGAGGTAACAGGATATTCTGATGCAAATTGGGCTGGTTGCCCTATGGATCGTCGTTCTACTTCAGGATATTGTGTCTTTCTTGGTGGTAATCTTGTGTCATGGAAAAGTAAGAAGCAGTCCGTTATTTCTCGATCTAGTGCAGAGGCCGAGTATCGTACCATGGCCAATGTTACAGGCAAACTTCAATGGGTTCGTATATTGTTAGCTGAGATTGGACTGCCTATGACCGGATCGTCTACTCTATGTTGTGATAATCAGTTTGCCATTCATATTGCTAGTAATCCAGTGTTTCACAAACGAACGAAGCATATAGAGGTGGATTGTCATTTTGTTCTGGAAAAGGTGAACTGCGGAGACATACGGTTGGTGCACACATGTTCCGAAGAGCAACTAGCAGACATTTTCACAAAGTCTCTTCGATGTGGACGAGTTTCATATATTTGTAATGAATTAGGACTTTTTGATATGTACGCTCCAACTTGAGGGGGAGTCTTGGGTTTATTTCTTTAGAGTATTAGCAAGTTGGGGGTATTTGTGTAATTATATTAGGCTTAACCTAAGCCTATAAGTACTTTTGTTTTCTTATGTTAGAAATAAGATGAATTGCTCTTTTATAAAATAACAATTTTTTTGAAAGAGTCAAAATGATACAATATCCAGTCTTGTTTAGGGCAACATAGGTTATTATCTGAGGAAATATATAACCACTATTGGATAGAGGAATCAAATTAATTTGAATACTGCTAGATATAGTAAGAATCATTGTAGATATGCTTGGCTAAGTCACGTGATAATTTTTCAGTTGGATACTTGAATTGACATACTAGCTCTAGCAACTAATCTTGATACCTCTAGCATCGCTCAAACAATTCACAAGTTAGGTCAGGCCGATCTCATTTAACCCAACTTGACTTGATGAGCAAAAAATCTTTTTAGCCTAAATCATTTTCACCAGAGTAGTCATAATTACGAAATATTCAGTTTTGTTAGCCAATATATGTGTTATATCATAGATAAATAAAAAATGCGATTCTTGTAACTCTCAAGGTGTCACTTCTTCCATTAGAAGCCAAGTTGGAGGGCGTCATGTTATTAGTTGGATTGTAATTCATAAGTGCTTTATCGTTTATTAAATTTTTGGTTAAAAAAAATATAGTATTTGCTACAATAAATGCTTTTGACAAATATGAACCCATATTGACCCAGAATCCACTTAGTTGTCAAGTCTAACTGTTGTACCTTCACATGAATTTAAAAGTCAGACATCTTCCAAAAGGTAATCCACACCACCAGGTGACAAACCATAAACCGATCTTTGATAAAACAACTTCAAGTAAACAAGGGTCAATCCGAAAGTCATACTAGCCTCAACAGGATACAGATAGAATTTCATGAAGATTAACCCAGGATGTTTTTTGAAAAAAAAAATAGCATCCATGAATCCGTGTCATTGCCCAAAGCATGTAAAATTCCAAATTAAAGACCAAAAGCTTTGTCTTATCCTCCTTTTTATTCTACGGCAAATCAACAGTACACAAACAGAGAGTTATGCTCAAACCTTCAAAGCTCCACGTTGAGCAAAGAATAGGTGGACCAAGCACTTGGTGGTGTAAGATTTTTGAAGCTGTTGAGACTCCTTAGCCTCCTGCCAATACAGGATCTGGTTCACGATACTTCACAATTTAAGTCGATAAGAAGGCCACAAAAGCTAGATTAGGCAGTACCTTCCAAAGTCCAGCCCATGGATCAGAGATTATACCCTCTTCAACGACGTCAATGCAGATCAGAAGATGCTTGACATTAAGAGCCTGATTTTTGACTTGAGATCTCGCAAAATTAAGTATTTGCTTTGTCTCCTCAAGGGATCCTAGCCTGTCCGTCCTGTAAAGAGAAGCAACCCATGGTCTCCTGTACTGTGAGATATCCAGAGCCCATTTTCGGGCAGTGGGTAGAAGTTCATTTGGTGATATAACAGCATCCACAAGGCCCAAACTGCATGCTTCTGTGCCTTCCACTGCCTTTGAGGTCTATATGGTAAATCATTAGGGGAGCTAGAGAAAGTTACTCGACATATTCAGAACTAGTAGAGAAGCCAAAAAAAAAAAAAGAAGAAGAAAAATTAGACCAAAGGGTACCAGCATCATCTCAAGCGATTTGGAGAGACCAACAAGGCGTGGAAGCCGCTGTGTTCCTGGTGCAGTTCAGGTGCATGCCCTTAATTATATATAAATAAAAAAGCAAAAAATCACATCAAATATGCTAGTGTGTGTAATAAGATGAAGCTTCAGGTAAAGCAGTCATAAGAATGTTAAGCCATACTAAAAGAGGTCATTATAACACCACCACTAAGGAAATGCATTAACCGTCGTTCTTCAGGCACCTTCATATTATCCTTTGTCACAAAAAGAAGTCCCAGTCCAGAATTAAGCATTTAATTTACTGTGGAACAAATCTGAGAGAACAATAGATTGTAAATTCTGCCATCTACTTGCTAAATGGATGGTTCAAATATACAATATATTGTGTACAAAACTAATTAGATGCAACAACCGGAATAAAACAAAGCATTCTTTGTTGTCCTGCTATAGTCTCATTGTTGTTCACTAAACTTCAGTAGATTTTGCATTTACATCACTACTCGATGCACAAACTTTCGTCCTTTTTTCTTTCTCAATTGGCGCAATTTGACTGATATCTGGTCAATTTTCCACAACAATCCTGGTGTAATTACCACATGGGTTGCGTCCAGAAAATTGTCACCAAGTTTCAGACATGTCAATATTTTACCGGATAAGAGGCTGGGTTCTGGTCAAAGGCATCAATTGCAAAGAAATGAAAATTCAATGCATGCTCAGTAAGTGCATTATGTGTCTGTATTTATCTTTTAAGTGATTTGTGTAATGTAAGGACCGTGGTGACTCGATAAAGAAAAAATACGTGCAACTTATGGCCAAAAAAATAGAGAAATTCAAAGGTGGAACAGATCCTAACGTTTATTCAGAGACATAAGCAAAGCAGTTAGAATCTAGGTCTCCATCATCCTCAAATAGCCTAACGCCACAACTTAATAAGTAAAAGCACTTATCAGACTGAGAACAAAAATGCTACATAGGTGTCCCAAGCCCTTGGTCAAGATCCGTGCATGATGCGGCACTGGATTGCCAACGTTCATGATAGATCAAGGAGTAGCTTTGTTTGAATTAAAAAAAAAAAAAAAACTCTTACAGATGGAATACGTGTAATCCAAAACACATCTATCCAAACTCCAGGTTTTGGATAAACACTTCCACTACCCATTGCTTCCTCTGTTACTGCTTTGATCCCTTGCTCTATGCCTAAAATTCCGACGAAATTAATTGAGATCCCAAAAGGGAAAAGTGGCGAAGAAATCGTACATCAATCGAGTGTGATGGATATGAAAAACTCAGAATTTGGCAGTCTAGTCTTAGAAAACAACTTATCTGCAATTTGACATGCTGGCAATTGCTAAGTTTCAACTACCTTTATATGCAGGCCCAAACAAAATTCATATGCAAATTCAGTAACATGGAACTTTGAGCTTATCTTATATGATGATACCTTGTATGACTCAATAGAACGAGGACCTTATATTCCTTGGGGCAACATGCGAGTGAAAACAAGTGTTCTGTAGCATTTTTTCGTGGACTTAGTTTGCTGCAATTTCATTATTGATTCACTGTTTAAAAATACCAAAAACGTAAGTGGAATCGGGCAAATACCGTGCACAATAATAACATCATGTGCACCTGATCTCAGTTCACATTCGAGAATTGCACGAACTTAAATACTTCAAAAAATAACTGAACATGTTTCAAAGAAATAGTGTTTATTCTGTTAAAATTAGTGACGGGAAGCTGATTCAGGTCATGAAGTATTGCATTGACATTCACCTTACAGATGATACAGCATACCCTGTTAAACAGATATCTTGAATACAATAATGCAGACAATACTCAACTTGAATAATGGCAATACCTCCAAGTCCAGGAATGACGCCAAATTGAAGTTCAGTGAGGCCTAATCGCGCGGTAGGAGTTGATATTCTTGCATGGCATGCCTGATCAAGAAAAACTGAAAATTGGCAATAATGTTCTAAACCCATAAAGGAAAATCTCATCTACAAAAAGGTATTAGCACCATAGTGAGTTCCAATCCTCCACCCAAAGCGACGCCGTCAATAGCAGCAACGGAAGGCTTCTTAGCCGCTAAAAAGAGAACACACGATTGAATAAGCAATAAGTGGATTTGGAAGCAATAAAAGAACCACATGCCTCTCCTTACCAAAAAAAAATTTCCTTACCAAAAAAAAAAAAAAAGAACCACATACCTCTTTACCAAAAAAAGAAAAAAAAAGAAAAAGAACACCACGTACCTTCAACAGCATCAGTGAAGAAATCAACTGATGTGTGACCAGGCTTTGTTTGTTCTGTAGAATTTAGACAA
Source organism: Rhodomyrtus tomentosa (assembly GCA_028455895.1). Taxonomy (NCBI): domain Eukaryota; kingdom Viridiplantae; phylum Streptophyta; class Magnoliopsida; order Myrtales; family Myrtaceae; genus Rhodomyrtus; species Rhodomyrtus tomentosa. Next base: position 34,929,758 of record JAPCWY010000003.1, on the reverse strand, counting down.
AGAAAAGGACATGATAATGTAATCTAGAGTCGACTAATAGAGTATTAAACAAACATGTAAGTAATATACCTTCCCTGCGTTTTTGTCCACCAAAGCCGTTAACGTCAAAGCCCCCACAGAAAATGCCTTTTGCACCTATTCCAGAAAAGAATTGTCACAGCATTTCGATCCTTCTGGATGCAAGATATACAAGAGGGAAAAAGAACTCCGATCAATACCCGTCACTACAACTGCTTTCACATCTTCTCTCCCCATAGCCTGCTCATAGCTCTCACTTAAGCTGCGGAATACTGGAAAGGCAAAGGAAGAGATCAGTTACACATTTACAGCTGTTATAGTGATTAAATGTTTATCCGAACTTCGGCAGAAACATATATCCTAAAGCCATAAAAAAGAGAGACAATGCCTGTTGAAGACACAGTGAAAGGCAGAGTTGAAATGTGCCAACATGAAGCAAACCATACAGAGTTCAGTGAGTGAACGAAGGTCAGAAGTTGCGCCAAATTTATATTTAACAGGTATAACTTTTTCCCTAATACTCACTTCTAACAGCAGCTCCCCATCCACTAATGTTCAAAATTAGCAAGTTGTTCGCCGTGAAGTGAATTGAGTTGATGCAAGTGATGAGTCTAAATGTTATCTCTTCTGCAGAAATTTCAACTCAAGTCTACCACACTTCATCAATCCCCCTAACAAACGGGAAAAGAACACTGGAATTCCTGAAGCTTAAACACGTAGTGCAATCAATCCGAACTGCTCAATTGCCGCAATCAAGTCCTAAATCTTCTCTCTGAAAATTTTGCAATCACACCATCCCAGTCATCACTTCTACCATTCCTACCATATGGCAACCTCCACCGCACAGGAAATTTTCTTCCGCTGAGTGCGCATTTGCAAATGACGGCTTTGATTTGGTAATTTGGGTAAAAAGTTCACGACTTGATAGTGTCGACTGAATGATTCAAGACTTAGTTAGACTCCACACACAGAGTAGACTTTCGGCGAACTTTCCACACAGCGAATATTGCAATCTGCTTGCTCCAATCGGGCATGATATGGTATATTTCCAGATGATGTGTATACGGAGCAATCGCCAAAGTGCTTCAGTTTACCATTCCGTGACTGAAACGAAAGTTTGACTGCAACCCAAGTGAGGCCAAGCGATGTATTCCATTCTCAACTAAAACTTAAAAAAGCTCAAGCCAGTTGATAAAGCAAGGTCAGTCGATCATCGCCGATGATCACCTCTGAAATTACTGTATCCACAAAAGGCAATTGAAAAACATGAAGGAACTCCACACCCGCTAAAAGAAAAATGTCGGCGAGTACAACAAAACCAATCAAGGCAGTGACAACATTCGACAAATCGAAGGGTGTTGGAAGGGATCAGAGGATGTACCGTCGGCGGTCAGAGCATTGACAGGGGGGTTGACGATGGTGATGAGAGCGACGCCATCGTCGCCCACTTCCAAAACCGTCCTTCTCTTCGGTTCGCGGTTCATTGTTTCTGTTCTCTTCTTTGCTTTGACCTGAGACAGTGAACTGGGTAGTGTTGGTCACTTTATATGCTCACGTGCCGACGAAGCGAATCTCGAGAGTGCCTAACAGATTGTTAGGCGAAAGCATAATAATCCATCTTGCCAGATCACAGCATAATAATCCATCTTGCCAGATCACATATGGCACCTGCGTTTCGCACGGATTCAAAATTAAAATCATCATTTTAGGCTCTTGGTCGCGGGTACATGTCTTCATTTTTAAGCTCGGCGGAATTTGTCTGCCACAAATAGACATGGTTATTTGAAATTCGCGTCCCGAAACCGACCCGTTGACCAGGCTTGCGGTTCTGAACCAAAATCGAAACCATCTTTCAAGGGCCGATTTCAATTCTTAATTTTTGGGAAAAAATAGTAAAAAGGGGTGGGGGCCGCGGCCCCCCCGGCCCAACGGCCTTTGGACAATGGTCCAAAGGCCGTTGAAAATTTGCAATGGCCAAATTTTGGACATTGTAAAATTCTAAAAAAAAAATCTATAAAAAACTCTCAATCCCTTTTCATTTTTTTCATAATTTCTCTCAATTCTCTCAAATAATCTCGACTCTTAAGTCTCAATTTCTCAAATTCTATCAAATTCTCTCAATCTGTTATACTCTCTCAATTCCGTCTTAATTCTTTGAATCAACTGTCCAATCAATTTTCCTAAAAATGGCAAGTGGAAGCAGAAATACTAGAAAGAGAAACAACTCGATGGGAGAATCCGATTATACTGCTAGTGAATACGATCCTTTTGAATATGCATGTTGGGAAGACGACGATGTTTCCCATCCCAACATCGAGCATGTCCCAACGCAATAAAGTTTTTATCTTTCGACTGGTGTCGAAGAAACATCGATATCAAAGGAGCAAGGACGGAAGATCCAAGAATCTGACTTATGGCTACACTTCAATAAAGTATGGAATGAAAATGAAGAGAAGTTTGATATAAGCTGCAAATATTATCCGCAAACATACAAACTTGGTAAAGGAGATGGTTATGGAACATTTCATCGGCATCTGACGAAAAAACATCCAACGCAAGCGGGGATCGACACTAATCAACAACAAATTTCTAGGTTCGCTAATCCTAACCTTCATCATTTATTCCGTTTCACTAATGTACTTTATAAACAAACATTAACTAAATATGTTGCCCTTGAGCATGCTCCGTTCAATACTGGTGAAAATTTTAATTTTAGATATTTGGTAAACATTGCGCTGACTCCGAAAACTACTCTTAGACGCGAATTTAAACAAACTTATAAAAAACCAAAAAATGAATTGATAAGTTTTTTTTTGAAGAATTCAACGGACGTGTAAATATAGGTAGTGATATTTGGAGCAATGCTTGAAATATTAATTTTTATATGGATGTCACGTTTCATTGGATAGGTGATGATTGGATTATTCAAAAAAGACTTGTTGCATTTTGAATTTTTCCTGAAAGTCATACGGCCCATAATATTTATAGACTAATTAGGAAAGTTTTAGAAGAACATGATTTGATTAATAAAGTTTTTTCAATTGATTTTGATAATGCCGCCGCAAATACTACTTCCATTTCTGAATTAGAAAAAATTTGTAAATCATCTTTTGGCGGACAATTTTTTTCACATTAGATGTGCTTGCCATGTTTTGAATTTATGTGTACAAGATAGTTTACGATCTCTTATAACTTATCTCTATCCAATCAATAGTGCAATTAGATTTTTATGGAGCCGTCCTCATCTTATGAAAGAGTGGGGAAAATTTTGTAAACAAAATCGGAGAACGGCAAAAATGTTTTCAAAAAATATTACGACTCGTTGGAATTCTACCTACGAGATGCTTCTACAAACTTTTGATTACAAATAATTATTATGTTCATTTATTTCGAATACCGTTCCCGATATTGCTTTACTCCCGCAACTTTGGGACGTTTGCAAATTTTTTTTAGAATTTTTGAAAGTTTTTAATGATGCTACTAATACTTTATCTAGTATTTATTATCCTACTACGCATTTTTTAATAGAGTGTGTTAACATTGCTAGTATTTTTAATGAATATGAAAAAGATACTGAATTATCTTCGAGTATTTTAGTAATGCGAGAAAAATAGTTGTATTATTATTTGAGCATTCCTCTTGTCTATTTAGTTGGTATTGTTTTCGATCCACGTACTAAATTAGATAGTTTATTAGATTATCTGAATGCTTATTATTATGATTTTTTACATTTGAATGAAGCAATAAATATTTCAATTATATAAGTAGAGGTTAACCAAGTTATAGTAGCATTATATAATGAATTTTATAGTAGATATGGTTTAAGTGATAATAGATATGGATCGGTCCAACATAGTGTCTCGCAAAATGATGCGGTTATTTCACTTAGTAGAGGGTATAAAATGCTCATGAATAGGCAAAATAAAAAATAAAAAGGGACATCAACAGGTAGTAATTCTGAATTAGAAAACTATTTAACAATTGCTTTTGAATTTAGTGATTCTAAAAATAGCGTAGATTTCAAGATTCTTGAGTGGTGGAAGAAACATTCAACTCAATTTTCAGTTCTCTTCCTCATTGCGAAACAAATATTAGCGACCACTTCTTCAACAGTGGCGGTTGAATAAGCATTTAGCGTTGGAGAATTAATTTTGGACCCCCGACGTTCAAGATTAAGTCCAAAAAGTGTGGAGATTCAAGTTTGTGTCGATGATTGAACAAATGCTAAATTTCGACAATAAGAGCTGGATCGAGAACACGAATTTTTCAGTGATGACTGTGGAGATACTACCGCCACAACAACAACAACGGGTAGCGACGATTGACGATGAGGTAAGTTGGGGTTCTCGGAGGCAATAGAACTACATGGGCTTTGATTCTTCCATTCCCAAAAAAATATGTAGGCGCTTAATGATAATTTATTAAATTCAAGCCCATTTCTCCTCTTTTTTTTTAAATTTTATTATAATGTATAATTTGATTAATGATTATAATTTATTTATTTATTTTATTATTTAAAAAATAAAAAAATAAAATTTCGGAGCCGGAACCGGCACTACTGCCGAACCGGCCGAGTAGAGAGTTCAAGATGACACCTTCGAAATTTGAGACGGAGTCTTCAGAATTCTTCCGACAAGACGACGATTCTAAGTGGTCATTTACCTGCGGGATCTACAAACTGTTTAGATTAGATAGTTGCCCTAGGAGTTCTTCCAACGGGTTCAAGTGCGGAGGAGTTATTGTTGCAAAGTATCAAAATTCGAAACATTTCAATTTGGTCAATTTAATTATAAACGTTACCGTGATTTGCCAAATTTGACCGGAAATCAATGTGGTATACGCGGACTGTAATATATGTCGCAGAAGATTCACCTAGATAATTTTTATTTTTATTTTAAATTTTTTGTGAATGTTCTATTTTTTTTTTAATTTTCTTTATTGTTCTTCCCCAAAAGGTCGGCAGAGGTTGTCGGCCGCCCTCGGCGAGTATATGCAAACTGGCAGACGTCATATGATGGTTTGAAGTTGAAATCTACTCCGAAGTTATTGATTTTTCCATTTGAAATCACAGAATGTCACCGCGTAGCTTTGTAGAGACCGTTTTAAACTTCTACATGTCCGAGCTAGTTCTCCTTTTGCATTGAGATACTTCTTAGCATATGATGTCCTTATTTATTATTTTTATTTTTTGTAGATTGTTCAACTTCTACTTGGTACGTTTAGGGGTGCATGAAAACAAACTAGAAACAGTTTCTAGAACATATTTCTATCTTTGAAATAGATTTGGAACAGAAATTCGTTTGGTAACGCAATTGCAATAAAATATTTATGAAACTATTTTGAGATATAGAAATAGATTTGAAACAGAAATGAGAAACAATAAAAAGTTACTTCATCGATAAATAGAAATAGAAATACAAATCTTCGTCGACGACAAATCGGTCGCACCTCGTTGACCGCTGTCGTCGCCTCCTGCTGATCGCTGGTCAGTTGGCGGCGGTTGCCCTCCACCGGTCGATTGCCGGCCACTGTCGGTCGCCCATCGTCGGTCGATTGCCGACGGTCGCTCGCCGCCGGGCGATCACCGACGGTCGCCCGCCGCCGGTTCGTTGGTTGCCAGCCGCATTTCGATCGTCGCTGCCAATCGCCGTCGATCGTTGATTAGTCGTCGTCGGCTGCCGGTCGGTCGTTGTCGGTCGTTGCTGGCCTGCCGTTGACCGCTGTCTGTCGCTGATCGGTAGCCGCTGATCGCCAGTCCGTCGCTGCCGCTCGGTCGTCGCTGGTCACTGGCCACAGCCGGTACGTGGCTGCCGCCCGCCACTTGCCACCGTCGACCACCCGCCGCTGTCGCCTCCGTTGATCAAATAAATTTTTATTTAAAAAATAGAAATTTTTTATCATTATCAAATGTATTTATTTTGCTCAGAAATTCATTCTGAAATAGAAGTAGAAAAACTATTTCTGTTCCAGAAATTCTTTATGGAACAGAAATTTTGTCATGCGCGCTCTTAATCTCTTCGATGATCACAGTTCCTTTAGTTTATTCACTATGCTCAGGGCCTATTCAAGCTTATTGATGTCTTCATGGCCTCTAGCCCATTCATTTTCCATTGGTCCATCCAAACCCGACTTTCACGTCTTCTGGTTTGCTCACCATCCACAGGTCCCCGTGACGCTTCATCCAATAACTTGTTTACTATTTGCGAGCTCTATCAGTCATTAACATATCTCTTACATCCAACAGCCTGTTCACCTTCTATAGAGCAAATGTCGTTCAAGACTCTTCGACGTCTTGTTACCAATACTGTTTGCATATCAATCTGTGTATATAGAGGCCGAGTCTTCTTCACGCCCAGTTGCACATCTGAGTTTAATTAGAGCGCTTTGTCATCCTGGAAAGATCGAAAAGTGAAGTATCCACTTGTCACCAGTGACCAAGGACTTAATTCTGTCCATTTGAACCACGTCCGGCCGCCACCGGCGGTTGACTGAGCCAAGAGTTTAGTAAAGCAGGGACTCAGAAACCAACACGTGGAATCGAGAAAAGGGTATCCCAAAAAACTTTTATGATCACATTAGTGTGGAGTTTTCCGGTTGGACTACTCCCTATCCATAAAAGTGGTGAATTTAGAATACTTAGATCGGGCGATGCTTGATTTAAATATTAAATATTTCAACGTTCTCCTAAGTTAGGTAATACGCCAAAATCCGATGAATGGTGTGACTACAAATATGACACGAATACGTGCAAAAAAAAAAAAATGAGGCTTCACACGGCCGCGCGACGTGGAAGCACCAACTTTGATTTAGGGTACTTATTTACTTCTGCAAGCCCATGCCTTGTGGGATAAGGCACATTGTCGGACCAAATGTGGATCCCGCAAACATTGTGTTGTTGGTACTGGTAGGGAGATCTTCAGTTTACCTCATCGACAAATTATTTGGAGGGGAAAATGATTTCAAGATGCAGTTGGGTTGGTTTGGTTTGAAAGAAAAATACGATTAAGACGCGTCACCAACAATTTGTACTGACCCACCATGTTCATCATTTATGGAAGATTCCGGGGGCCAAAATAGGATAAATAATGAATAAAATACTTTGATCGGTGGCCCAGAAAGTAAGGCTAATAATAATCTATCCATTTTTCCTTTTGGTAAGGAAAAAGAAAAAAGAAAAAACTGGGAGGCAAAAAATATAATTTCTGCTTAAAAATGCAGGTCCTGCTACTAATTGACAATGCACCGAAGTAGCGATGTTAATTATTTAGAACTCGAGAATAACGTGTTGACGTACCTAGTCATACACAAGCAGCTCACAACCCTAAACTCTTTTAAGTAATATATGGTTTATTGGTTATGTGTCAACATCGTTTCGTCGGGCAGTTTCTTGGCATCACGAAACGGCGACATAACAACTATAGTCCGACACTCTTCATATCGCGAAGCTTTTTCTTCAAACGTGAGTAGATACGAACGTGTTCCAAGTAAGTTACCAGAAGATGACACCATTTCATCCGTCCTCTAATATGAGCTGCCTGATTTGCACTGCCATGACGGACTGTTCCGAAAAATTTCAAAGTATGTTAGAAGGGTAATCCGAGCCAATTTACAAGAGATGAAGATTTCGAATGTGAAAGCACAAAGCATAAATAATTTCAGCTCAACGATGGATTTAATTTCCTCATTCTATTGTCGTTATAAGCTAAAGCTCAAAGATTTCCATGTCACTGAAGTTGCCTTTATGGGCCGTGAATGTGAAGGTAAGTTGGAAATTTAGAAATAGCCAAATAGCCAAATAGCCGATCGGCGTCGCCACCGCTTAGCTCATCTCTGCCCCGACCACCACTACTCCCTCCGTCATCAAGTCGCCGTCTGACCAGCCGACCGAGGTCGAGCCGTCGCGACCCCCCTCTGTTCGCAGCCTTACCCGCCGAGACCCATGGCCGCCCAACCTCCGTCTCTGCCTCTACTCATTACTCGACACCACCCCTAGTAGCCCTCGGTCGTCCCGACTGCTCGTCGAGCTCGTCAGCCGAGCTGCACCCGGAACCACCTCGAACCGCCGGTTGTTTTACCGCGACCTAGATCTGCGAGCCAGGAGTCCCGACGACCCCGTTCAGTTTCGACGCCTCGGTTCGGCGACCCCCGACATCGTGTCCAGCCCCGCAAGTTCGTCGGCCCAGCTGCTGCCACCTAGTCCTGATCTGTCACCTACGCTGCTGTCTTGCTGCTTTGCTGTCTCCAGACCCCGATGACATCCGAGCTGAACCCCAGCGGGTCTCGCAAGCCTATGATCCTTCTCCACCCAAGCCGTTGCAAGGTCGAGCTCCCTCCGACGCTCAACCCCCAGCTTGTATTCAGCCCTTGAGCCGCGGTTGCCGTGACCTCAGTGAACCGTAGGCCCTCAAGACCCGAGCTCGAGTTATCGACTGTGTCCCGGAGCCGACCCGCAACCTTCGAAGCCACTGTGACCCGTCCCTTCGAACCCCGAAACGCTATTCGTGTCCTGTTTTACTGGGCCGTGAGCTTGGCCCGTGGCCCTGGGCCATGGCCGGGAATTTGTGCCGGTCTTCCTGGGCCATGGCCAATCCGTTGGGCCGAGTGGCCGAGAACTTGGGCCCATGTGACCGGCCGGCGCCCGTATCGTGCCTTGCCGTTCCCAAGTCCGAGACTTTCGTGGGCCATCGCCCTGCTCACCTTGTCGTCTTGTGTCATTGACTGAGAATTAATCCCTAACCTCTGAATAGGGCATTAACTACGTTCGAAGATTAGTCTAATTAAAATTGAATTGAGATTAGAATAATTAACAGGTGCCAGATATATTAATTTTAATTATAATCGATTTATTTATTTGTTATTAAGCTCGGTAAAATAATTTTAATGACATGACTTGGAATCTGAATTAATTAACCTGGTAAGATTAATTAAATATGACATGAGTAAATAAATAATTAATTATTAGACGATTATTATCATGAAATTACCGTTTATTCATTGGATAATTATCTGATGACCGTGGAATTTCATGATTGATTGTCCTGCATATAAATGCAAGGTTTGGTGGATAATATATGTGCATATGTGACCTCAGTGAACCGTAGGCCCTCAAGGCCCGAGCTCGAGTTATCGACCATGTCCCGGAGCCGACTCGCAACCTTCGAAGCCATTGTGACCCGTCCCTTTGAGCCCCGAAACGTTCCTGGTCACCAAACCGGACCGCTGACCAGACTCGTACCAACCCATGCCCTGTTCGTGTCCTGTTTTATTGGGCCGTGAGCTTGGCCCGTGGGCCTGGGCAATGGCCAAGAATTTGTGCCGGGCGGGGCATCAAGTACATGTATCTTTACCAATTAACCAATTTCTAAACGATGGAGTAGATCTTCCCGGGCCATGGCCGATCCCGTGGGCCGAGTGGCCGAGAACTTGGGCCCATGTGACCGGCCCGCGCCTGTATCTTGCCTTGCCGTTCCCAAGTCCGAGACTTTCGTGGGCCATCGCCCTGCTCACCTTGTCGTCTTGTGTCATTGACTGCGAGTTAACGTCTAACCTCTCACCCCTAACCTCTCAATTGGGCATTAACTACGTTTGAAGATTAGTTTAATTAAAATTGAATTGAGATTAGAATAATTAGCGGGTGCCAGATATATTAATTTTAATTATAATCGATTTATTTTTTTGTTGTCGAGCTCGGTAAAATAATTTTAATGACATGACTTGGAATTTAGATTAATTAACCGGGTCAGATTAATTAAATATGGCATAGGTAAATAATTAATTAATTATTAGACGGTTATTATCATGAAATTATTGTTTATTCATTGGATGATTATATGATGACTATGGAATTTCATGATTGATTGGCCTGTATATAAAATGCAAGTTTGGGTGGATAATAAATGTGCATATGTGATCGCATGTAAACTAAAGTTTTGAGCATAAAAAAATGGCCTCGAGCCAATTTTTGAGCATGACTACTAGTGGTTGCATTGGATTAATGCAAAGAGATAAATTAGTTGTTTGACTGTTGTGCTTGTGTGGTCACATAATGGGTTTCGTCTTCTCGGGTACGTGAAGATGAAGTCGACACCTGGTATGAGGGTCAAGCCTGGTAAGTTCATGCCGAGGGTACTTGGAATCACATGACTTACTGGATGCCGGTCACGGCAAGTTGCGGATAGACACTCCTTACAGGAATGCTCAACTGTTAGTCAATGTCGAGGGTACTTGGAATCACATGGCTTGTCGGTTGCCGTCGCCGAAGGAAAGGGACGAAACCCGATTCTAACGGAAGAGCATGGTTTTGCTAGACCGAGTTCGGTCGTTAATAACTGGAACATGTGTAATGTATTACGTATGCTAAATATGATGAGTGCTCTAGTTATATGCCTTGGCTGTATGCAATTGATTGCATGTATATAAATTGTTTATGTATGGGTTAAGATAAGGTAAGTATGCATGTGGTTGATGATTCGTTGAAATGTTAACCTCACCCTGTGATAGTTATTGTGGCATGAATTACTTGCTATTGATCTGCCATCGATATTGCCTTACATGTATAGGATGCCTTGGACGAGTCCTTATCCTACTCGGACTTAGGCGTTGACTCACAAGATTATATATCTCACCCCGTTGTGGGTTACTATTTTTCAGGACTAAAATAATGGAGAATCGCCTGGTTTCCACCCTTGAGTAGATGTGGCATTGAGCCTTTTTCTGGAAGACATTTTGGTAGCATGGTGTAGTATTAATCCCCAAACTTGATATGGTATTTTGAGGATAGTAGGAAGTGGCCCTGAGGCTGGGCTTGTGTATACATACTTCTCAAGGTTATAATAATTAATTAAAATGACCTTTGTTGATGTTGATTGATATGACTGTTGTATTATCCTACTTTTCTTTCTATCTAGATTTTATAACTGTATGGAAGTAGTACATTTTGCATGCGCTAATTAAAGATAAAAATTAATGGGCCGATGACGTGCTTGGGATGTCGTCCTTTTATGACATGAGGCGATTTGATAGTATTGTTACGGGCCCAGGGATTGGGGCGTGACAACTCCGCCCAAGGAAGTATCTGAGCAAGGTCAGCCTGAACTGTCAGGTCATGGTTTGGAGTAATAAGGATCGATGGGTTTTTGGATAGATAGTAGGATTGAAATTCCATGCTTGTGTTTATTATTTAAGGTTTTAAGGCTGCATGCCTGAGTTCTCATTATGTATTGCTTTGGAGTGACCAAAGTTCCATAAGATATCTGTTGGGTGAGTAGTTTGTTAAATTAATTTAGTTGAGTTTGGAACCCTTGAGAATGACTTTTAGGATCTATATTTTGCTAAATGATAGGACAATACCTACTGCAAGATGTTCTGGATGTAAGATAATTATAAGTGGTCATGAGGAGAGAATAAATCTGATTGTGTTGGCGATATTTGACTTTGATGTTATTATTAGTATGGGTTGTCTCAGAGCTACGATGGATGGTTATTACAAGATAATTTAGTTAGTATTGAGATCAATGGTAATTGAGGAGGAACCTTGAGTCTTTGTTACCTGTCACTGGAGGAACCTTGAGTCTTTGTTACTTGTCACTGGAGGTGACTTGTCTATTGAAAAGTAATTGTCAAAGTTATTCAGTAACCGTAGTTGATATGTTCTTTAAGAAGCGAAGGATAGGGACATTGCTATAGCATATGAGTTTACCGAAATACCATTTGGTCTAACAAATATTCGTGCTACTTTTATGGATTTAATTAATAGGACAATCAAGGAATATTTTAATCAATTTGTGATAATGTTCATAGATGATATCTTGGTACACTCGAGGAGTTTTGAGGATTATAAGCAGTATTTGAGGATTATATTGAAGATAGGTAGAAGGCATAAATTGTTTGCCAAGTTTAGTTGATGTAAATTTTGGGTTGACTCGTGTAGTGTTTCTACGTCATGTGATTTTCGATGAAAGGGTATCCGTGGATCCGATTAAGATCAAAGTAGTCATAGATCGATCGAGGACATCAATAGTGATAGAAATTCAAAGTTTCTTAGGATTGACAGGACAATGATTATATTTTTCGAAAAGGCTCTCTACGGTGGCTATGCCTTTATTGTGATATTAAATAATTAAGTGACTGGTATTGATGGACCTAGGCTTGTAATGGGATAATTGGTATCCGTGGATTATCTAGGCTTGAATTGCATTGTATTCTAATAGGTTTAGTTATTAAATGTCAATAATGACCCTCAGCGACAACAGAATTGGGAGTCGCTAGGAAGTTAACAAGAATGGAGAATTTTAAGTGCGGGTTATATAAGGTTGAATTTATGTGGTGTTCCAATGATTTTAGTTATTGACTTTCATTAATGACCTCGAGTGGTGATATGGTTGAGATTCACAATGAAGCTAATAAAAACTGTAAATCTTTAAGTGTGGATCTGAAATGATAAATGTATATGAGGTTTAGTGATTCTCTTAAGGGCGAAGGGTCAATTGGATTATATGATTATAATTTTGGATTGAGAGGATATAGTATAATGGTCGACAAGTGGATTGGATGATAAGCTCAGAAAGTGAATTGTTAGATTGAAATCATTAGAATTTAGTGGTTAACCTGTTTGGAATAATTGTGGTATTTGTAATTGTGGATATTAGGTCTGAATTTGTATAGCACCTTGATGGTTTATGTTATTGATTTTTATTAAAGATCCTGATTGATGAGAAAAAGGGTCACAAGAAAGTGAATAATGAACGTTTCTACTAAAAGCCAATGTGATTGAAGCAATATGATTTTTGTTTAGATGATAATCGCTTATGAGGTTATATATTAGTCATAGGTAATTTGAAATGCGATGACCATTTGTGAAATTAGAAGTTTCAAATTGATAAGGATCAATGAAAAAGCGAGTGGTGTTATGATCGAGATTCGTAAGGAAGTAAACAGGAATAAATAAATTTTAAGTATGGATTTAAGCTGGTAAGTGTGCTTGAGGTTAATTATAGGCAAAGTCAGTTGGATAACATGATTGTGATCCTAGATTATAAATGATCAACTTGAGGTTCTTAAAGTGATCTAGGTTATTGAATCCTTACTGATGATTTTGATTATTGATGGTTATCGATGACTGTAATAAGGATGTGGAACTCTCAAGGAAGCGAACGAGAATCAGAAAGTTTTAAGCGTGAATTTGAGTTTGTAAATGTGTTTGAGGTTTAGTGAATTACTTGTGGATGGAGGACCAGTTGGATTATATGATTGTGATTTTGGATTGTGAGCGATCTAACTTGAGGATATACTATAGTAATTGACATGTGGATTGAATGATAAATTAGAAAGATGAAGGTGTTAGGTTGAATTCTTAGAGTGAGTGGCCAGCATGTTGCAATGATTATGGCGATTGTTAATTGTGGAGTATAAGCCTGAATCTGTGTGGCACTTTGATGGTTTAGGTTATTGATCTTTATTGACGGTCTTAATTAGTGAAAAAAGATTCATAAGAACGTGAACGATAAGCATTAAGATTAAAGGCTAGTGTGATTGAATGCATATGAGTTATGTATAAATAGCAATCTGACATGAGGTTATAGGTCAATTTTAGGCAATTGATCTTTGGAATGTGATAGTCGCTTGTGAAATTTAAAAAGTTCCTATTGATAAGAGTTGATTTGGAAATGAGTGGTGCGTGAAGAGTTGTGAGAATGATTGTGTAATTGCACATATTCGTGATAATGAAGTTGGTTCTCAAGGCAAATATATTTTAAAAGTGCATCATGTTGCTTCTTGAGTGATAAATGAAAGATTATAGGTAAATTGAGATGTCATTGTTAAGTGATTCTCCTACACTCTATGGTAGTGGTGAAGGTTAATTTGTGTTCCCTAGTATAGTCATAGAAAGAGTCTTCTGCTATGTGACTAGGATGGCCTTAAAATGAATTGAGACTCATACAAGCTAGATGATTAGCGACCGTGGAGTGTATACTGTTTGGGGACTGTAACCAATGGAACCATATATAGGTAGGTGTAAACAAAGAGTTATGGAAATGGACGTGAAAGGTTCGTAATGGCCAGATACGAGTAGATATTATAGTCAGATTTGCCAGAAAAGTCTACGAGTTTCTAATATCGAGGATGACCCTTATAAGATTAAAGTTGCGAGATATAGCATTAAAAAAGATAAGTTATCAAAGTACTCAACGAAAGCTTGGTAAAACCATAAAGTTAAGTGAGAAAATAGTGTTAAGGATCTTATTTTTGGTAAGGAGAAAATCTTATAGGAAACATGTTGCAATTAATACAATGTCCATCCAAACGGGACGAAGATGGATCGGAATTTACGACAACATTTTCGGTGGACTTTTATGAAGGCCGACTTAGCAAAATATGTGACAAAATTTTTAATGCACCCTAAGTAAAGGCGTAACATTATAAGTCTGATGAACAGCGGTAGACGCCTGAGATTCCAAAGTGAAAATGGGAGATTATCAGAATGGACTTCATGATGGGATTGTCAAGGAATTAGAAAGGCAACGATTCGATTTAAGTTATAGTAGATTGATTGGTGAAGTCTGCTTATTTTATGGCTGCAAGGAATCACTTCGCATTTGACAGATATGCTGTTTTATATGTACGACACATAATACGACTGCATGGAATGCTAGTAAAGATCACTTCGGATTGTGATCCCAAGGTCACCGTCACCTTTTGAAAAAAAAAAAAAAATACTCTACAGACTACGTTGGGAAAGAAGCGGCAGTTCAGTACGACCTATCATCTACAGACGGATGTCCAGCTTGAAAGGACAATTTGGACTCTAAGGGATGTGTCGTGAGCATGTATTTATATCTAGTAGAAGAAATAGTAACAGTCTCTGCCACTCGTTAGTTAAGAAATGGTCAATTGCTAAGTAAGAATGGCTGTTTTTGTGGTTAATTGTAGTTATAGTATGTCAACCGACAATTGGATTGGACAACAAGTTCAAATGGTGCCAATTTAGGTGTGAATTATTGGAGTTTGACGAGTTAGCCTGTTTAGACGAATTGTGGATTTGAAATTTTGGGATAGAAAGGCAAGAATCGTAAGCTTGAATCTGGCTTATATTTGGCAGTCGAATTGCAATTTTAGTGAATTGAGTTGAGATAAGAAGTCATGTGAAATGAGTAGTATGTGACCAAATTCATTGCTCGACTGAAAGTTTGCATGAGATGGTTTGGTGGGCATGTAACACATTGATTTTTGAGGCTTTTGTGAGAAGATGCAGTTCTTGGGGGTGGGATCACATGCTATTCTAATGTATACTGATATGTATTTCAGGGATTGGCAATGCTATTGAGGGAAAAGAAACATGACGACGTATTAATTTCGAGGACGAAATTTTCTAAAGAGGAGAGAATTGTGATGTCCTGAAATTTTGATGTTCGTAAGGAAAATTATAAATTATGACGTGGAAATTAAAACTTGGTTTTGAAGATTTAGAAGACGACGATTGACTATTTTGTAGCGTTTGTCAGAAAAAAAAGTCAAATTTAAATAGTCAAATTTTGACTCGTACTATCGATACTCGCCGCGAGTAAATTTAGCCTTGTCCGAATTCTAAATGAGAAAATACCATTTTTGCCTTCAATCGATTGAGAATGATGACCATCGGCACCTATTCTTCAATCAGTTTTATTTGGTGGGCCCTTTTCCTTACCCATTCGGTCACCTTAACTGAATTGCTTCAATCCCTTGCGTCCCAATCGAATTCCATCACCTGGAATTGAATCTTTGAAATAAAATCTCGTGGACCCCACTCCTTATTTTCTCTCTCAGCCGAGTGATTGTAAGAGATTTGAAGTTTATGTGGGCCCCGCATATCATTCTTATCGGCCGTATATCCCCTCCCTCCCTCCCTTCCTCCATTATTTGTACTGACGTCACCTTGTGCTTAGGTAAGACGATTAATAAGACCGAAACAAACCCCCTACGCTTTCTTCTTCTGCTTCGCGCCTTGTTCTTCTTCTTCTCTTTACAATCCGCAGCTTCATCTTCTTCTTGAGGACGCGCGAACCAGCCCCACTTCCACCCGACTCCATCTTCGGCCCCCACCAATCGGCGTCGCCACCACTTAGCTCATCTCAGCCCCGACCACCACTACTCCCTCCGTCATCAAGTCGCCATCAGACCAGCCGACCGAGGTCGAGCCATCACGAACCTCCTCTGTTCGCAGCCTTACCCGCCGAGACCCATGGCCACCCAACCTCCGTCTCTGCCTCTGCTCATTACTCAGCACCACCCCCAGTAGCTGTCGGTCGTCCCGACTGCTCGTCGAGCTCGTCAGCCGAACTGCACCCGGAATCACCTCGAGCCGCTGGTTGTTTTACCGCGAAACAGATCTGCGAGCCTGGAGTCCCGACGACCCCGTTCAGTCTCGACGCCTTGGTCCGGCGACCCCCGACTCCGTGCACAGCCCCGCAAGTCCGTCGGCCCAGCTGCTGCCCCCCAATCCTGATCTGTCACTGACGCTGCTGTCTTGCTGCTTCTCTATCTCTAGACCCCAATGTCATCCGAGCCGAACTCCAGCCGGTCTCGCAAGCCTATGATCCTCCTCCACCCGATACGTTGCAAGTTCGAGCTCCCTCCGACGCTCAACCCCAGCTTCTATTCAGCCCTTGAGCCGCTGCTGCCGTGACCCCGGTGAACCGCAGGGCCTCAAGACCCGAGCTCGAGTTATCGACTGTGTCCCGGAGCCGACTCGCAACCTTCGAAGCCACTGTGACCCGTCCCTTCGAGCCTCGAAACGCTCCTGGTCGCCAAACCGAACCGCTGACCAGATTCGGACCAACCCGACGCCCTGTTCGTGTCCCGTTTTATTGGGCCGCGAGCCTGGCCCGTATGCCCAAGTCCGAGACTTTCGTGGGCCATCGCCATACTCACCTTGTCGATTGTGTGATTGAATGTGAATTAACCCCCTAAACTTGGAACAGGACATTAATTGCATTCGAGATTTAGTTTAATTTGAATTGAATTGCGATTAGAATAATTAATAGGTGTCAGATATATTAATTTTAATTATAATCGATTTATTTATTTGTTATCGAGCTCGGTAAAATAGTTTTAATGATATGACTTGGAATCTGGATTAATTAAATATGACATGAGTAAATAAGTAATTAATTATTAGACGGTTATTATCATGAAATTATTACTTATTCATTGGATGATTATTTGATGACCGTGGAATTTCATGATTAATTGTCCTGTACATAAATGCAAGTTTTGGTGGATAATATATGTGCACATGTGATCGCATGTAAACTGAAGTTTTGAGCATAAAAAAAAAGGCTTTGAGCCAATTTTTGAGCATCATTGCTTGTGGTTGCATTGGATTAAATGCAAAGAGATAAATTGGTTGTTTGACTGTCGTGCTTGTGTGGTCACATAATGGGTACCGTCTTCTCGGGTACATGAAGACGAAGCCAACTCCCGGGTATGAGAGTGGAGCCTGGTAAGCTCATGCCGTGGGTACTTGGAACCACATGACTTACTAGATGCTCATCGCGGTAAATTGTAGACTGACGCTCTTTACAGAAATGCCCGACTGTTAGTCCATGTCGAGGTATTTTGAACCACATGACTTATCGATTGCCGTCGCCGAAGGAAAGGGACGTAGTTCGATTTTGCCGAAAGAGCATGATTTTGCTAGACCGGGTTCGATCGTTAATAACTGGAACACGTGTGATGCATTACGTATGCTAAATATGATGAGTGTTCTAGTTATATGCCTTGACTGTATGCAATTGATTGCATGTATATAAATTGTTTATGTGTGGGCCAAGATGGGGTAAGTATGCATGTGGTTGATGATTCGTTGAAATGTTAACCTCACCATATGATAGTTACTGTGGCATGAATTGCTTGTTGTCGATTTGCCATCGATATTGCCTTGCATGTATAGAATGCCTTGGGCTAGTCCTTGTTCTAATCGGACTTAGGCGTTGACTCACAAGATTATATATTTTACCCTGTCGTGGGTTACTATTCTTCAGGACTAAAGTAATGGAGGATCGCCTGACTTCCACCCTTGAGTAGATGTGGCATGGAGCCCTTTTCTGAAATACATTTTGGTAGCATTGCGTCTTATTTACCCCCAGACCTGATATGGCATTTTGAGGATAGTAGGAAGTGGCCCCACGGTCGGGCTTGTATATACATGCTTCCCAAGATTAATAGTAATTAATTAAAATGACCTTTGTTGATGTTGATTGATATGATTGTTGTATTATCCTATTTTTCTATCTATGTAGATTTTATGACTGTATGGGATTAGCACGTTCCACATGTGCTGATTAAAGATAAAAATTAATGGGCCCATGACGTACCTGGGGCGTCGTACTTTTGTGACCCGAGGAGATTTGGTAGGGTTGTTGCGGGATCGGGGATCGAGGCGTGACACCTATTGTCTTTTGACTACAAAAATCCAAGAGGATTTAAGGAAGATGTGCTTTGATGAAAAATCATTTACAGTACGATTCTAATATATTTGAGAATCGTATTGATATCTCAGGTTTTACAAAATCGTACTAGTAGGAAAACAAGGTATGTCGAATGCATTCTCTTAACATAAAGCTTAAACTGCAGGGATCATATTAAAACACACAAGAGATGCAACTGTCATGATAAACAATAGAACCAAAGAGAAGGGTAGTTATGAAAGAATTCAATCTAGCCATATCATCAGTAAATGCCATTCAGACATCAAATTAAAAAGACATGAAGATGACAAACCAAAGAAAGTGATAGACCTGAGAAGTTAAAACAATGAGAGCAACTCCTTAATAAGTCCTACAACATAGACAGGTCAGAAGATGGTAGAAGCAAGACAAATGTTTCATCACTATTAACATTTGCCTTAGCTCAGGTCAATCAATGCCTTGATATAGTCATTGTAACAACAAAAAGCAACACAAAATGAAAGATTTCCTTATCTGTGTCCATCTCTCTCTCTTTCTCTCCCCATGCCTGAGTGAGAATAGCCAAGGGCTCCATTCGTCTACCAGGAGGAAATAGGCTCTCTTCATGCCTGAGTGAGAACAGTCAAACGCTCCATTCGTCTATCAGAAGGAAATAAACGTCACTTACTCACTCCTCGAACGCATGAAACCATGATAACTTTACTTCAATGAATCGCAAAGGCATGAGTATATACCGGGCGGGATATGCTAGAATGATCTCAAACAGTACAGAAAATCGGCTCAATGAATAGCAGTCCATATTAACTTTGCTTCTACTAAATGTCTTTATTTGCTCCTCCAGCACTTCCCGCAAACTTGTACACAGAGTTGTTTTACTCCTCATAAGCACAGGAAAACTACACAATATTACATATGCAAATACACATTAACACGAAGTAAAACGCTAGGGCTCATCAATGAACCAAAGGAAGGAGTATTCCCGAGGAAAGAGCAAAACAAGCCAAGAGGGCTTCTTTCAGTGTGCTGAAGCTCCAGTCTTCTCTTGGTGCAGTATATGCTTCAATTTACCAATAGAATAATAATAAACTTTTGATTTTGATCGAGAAAGTAATCATTCGATATCCAAAATAGCAATTGAGGCCATAATTGATTCAATTTCTTCTCCTTGGCTGCTGCATAGCATGAACATTTCTTTTCAGTCAAAGACATGGAATACCATTGCACTCTAGCAAACATCTGGGTACATAAATCAGCTATTTCAACAACTTAAACAAATGAAAATTAAGCATTATAATCAGTTGAACTAGAAATTAGTTTGTGGGCATAGGTTCGGTTTCACATAGTTGTTTGCAGGGTGGAGAAAAAGATCATCGCCAATCACACCTCATTTCCTTTTGTAGGTTTTCGAGCACAACTAAAGTCTCGATTCCATTAACTTCTGATGTAATGACACAAGGCTATAAGTTTTAAAATTTGGACACACAGTTTCTTCCAAACAAATGAAATTTTGCGACGTGCACTTTAGTAGATTCTTTTCATTATATAGATTAAGCAGTTAAAACGCCAAAAAATAAGAAAGCAGATGGCGTACCTCTATTTTCTCAAATACTTCTTTAATAATCAAGAGATATCAAGTTCGGCGCTATGGTCGAATTCAACGACTCTGCATTAAATTCATAATCCAAATGAAAATTAAGTATCCATTGTAATATGCAAGAATATAACTATTAAACAATAATGTTTTCTCACCTAACTCGAAATTTTCAAGTTCTTTTAAGCCCTCCTCAATTGAAAACAAAAGTGGCGTGGGTCGTAGCCAGTCTTGACCACATATGTGGTATTTTGAAATCCCAATCATTTCGAGATGTATGAATGAAAAGATATCTATTGACGTACTTCAGTTTTATCTCGCTTGGGCCTGATCAATCTCGAGTTAACTGATCAAAAAGAGAAAGTCTAACACATGACAAGTACGTGGACTTAGGAAATTAGGAGAAGGAATGACACTTTGACCATAAGAATTGCTGAGAGTATATTTAGAACCAATAAAGGCCGATCTAAGAACGACTATGGAACCCATTGCTAGTGTTAAACGATTAAAGCTTGGGTGATTATGCTCAACCAACGTATGATTTGAAAATCATTCCTAAATCGAACTCCAACGATCGAGACCGTTAGAACTAGCGATAGACCCTCGCAATTACATGACAACCAAAGTTGCCATGACTTGAGAAATCTTAAATGCGATAAAAATCACTGGGTCGATACGCGTAACGTTTGCAAGAGCCACCTGTCGGTTTGAGATAGGCTGAAATTACAATTGACGAAAAACTGACCATGAATTTAATTTCTAAATTGGATATCAGATAATGAAGAATTTCAACATTTGAAAAGAATTGGATGTCGTCTCGTCGAGGGTAATTAGTAGTGGAAAAGCGAAACTTGGACCGAGAGTGAAAAATTACCCTTTTGCCCCTCTAAAGACATTTTTTTTCTTTTAAGAACAAGTAAGGGCAAAGTAGTCATTTTCTTCTCCCTATAGTGACCGAAATTTTGAGGCTAAATTAATCATTGAGCATTGAGATATTATGGAGTAATGGACAAGACTCCTTAGACCCTAGATTGGAGGCATATGTTGCATTAATGGCCAAGTCTAATCCCCACCTACCATTCTACTCTCTCTCTTAACTTGGGGATTAAACAAGACTCACACTCTCTTCTCTTAGTTTCAGCCGAACTCTCCCCCCTCTCCCTCTCTCTCTCTCTCTCTCTCTCTCTCATTTCTCTCTTTGTTTTGCACTCTCACTCTTACACTCTCTCGTTCTCTCCTGCTCGGCCAGATCGCCTCGCCGCCGTTTGCTCTCTTCGGTGGCCACCTCTGGCCACCGTCGACCCCAACGCCGACCACCACCGTGTCCCTCATCCTCTCCCTTAGCATCCCCTACCCTCCGTTCAGCCTCTCGCCACCGCTAGCCGACCGTGAGACCACCGAAACTGGAAGAGGTTAGAACCGGACTCGGTCTGATGGTGAGCTACTTCGGGCCAACTTAGGGCGCTTGTCTTGCTCCCAAATTAAGGCGAGACCTTTTAAAGACATAGTATAAGGGTTTGATAGCTTGAGATTGAAGTTTGGTTGAAGTTTAAATGGATTTTGATGATTAAATTTGGGTGAACTCTCTAGGAACAGATTCTGTCCCTACCGACCCGTTTGGGAACCTAGGGCTTTCGAAGACTTGAGGCGTTGCCTTGCCCAAAAATTGCTGGTAAGCCACTACAAGATGTAGTAGTATGCATTAGTAAGAGTATATAAGTTGGATTGGAGTTTAGATATGGTTTTAATGGCCGGTTCGTGCGAAAACTCTGAGGAACGGAACTGCCCTGTTTTGGACGACTGACTTAGAAGGCTTCAAGCGACCAATTGTGGGACTTTGCGAGCTTAATTTAAGGGGTCAGACGATTCTAACATTTTCCTAGGATATTAGGTTACTAAGGGACAAGATTTGAGTTTGAATTATGAAGTTTGTGGGTTGTTTTGGCGTGATATGTTTAGAACCGAATCTCGTCGGTTTCGTTGTTGTTATTGCTGGCTTGTTCTTGATTGATTAATGTGCTAACATGCCTAGACAATGTTGAATCAAGACCGAGATTGCTTGATAATGAATTGCTGTGTGCGAAATGTGGAATGTGTTAATGAATTTGATTTGAATTGCATGATTAATGCATGATTGTACAATTGATGGTCATGTGGCTTAATGAGGAGGCGAGATGTTGGTTAGTGGCCGAATGGTTACTTGAATTACTAAGTCGGATGCGCTTGAATGATGTGCCTAGATTGACGGTGGAATGACTTGATGTGGTAAATTGCCTATGATTGTGGAAATAGCTTAATCGAAAAGATCACTGCCGTACAATTATGGCCAATGCATTGTGCCACGGGTGTTTGATCCCGATTGACCTGATAAGATCATGCGGCTAGAGATTCCCACCTCAACTGAATTATCTCGAAGGCTGTAAGAATCGAGAGTCAAGTGGCGATAGAATCATCTCTAGGTTTGGACGTGAGAGACCTATAGTCGACCGAATTATCTCGATGGCGCGAAGTGTTGAGAGTCGCTATAATGACCGAATTATCTCGCAGCGAAAGTCATGATGACCGAATCATCTCAATAGGACGTCGAGAGTCATGTGATTGGCCGAATCATCTCGTTTCCCTTGGTGGATATAAGGAAGATAAAAGACTGGAACGAGAAGTTGATATGTTCCTTGAGTTATATGCTTAAAATGCCTGCTTGTCTTCTACAACTTGAACCTGAGAGTACATTTGTGATTGGCTTGTGTCACTGTAATGCCTGAATTGTCTTGTCATGCCAATTGTTTGATTTTTCCTGTTGAGATGAATTGTTTTCAAAACATGCATAATTTTCAACGTGTCTGGAGTAACTAATAGCCTAGTTTAGGGTTAGGGTCGACTTATTAAGATTATTATCTCACCACGTCGTGGGACTTATTTTTTCCCAAACCCAAAAGCCTGAAAATGCCCCCAAAACAACTGAGAATCCCGATGGACATCGATACGTTTGTCGAGGAGTTCCATGTAGCTCCTGATAAGGTGTACATAAGGAAAGGTAGTAGAGTTTGGGACGACGAAGGAGGGAGCTACTGGAAGCCGCGCCTTTATGAAGCTTGGTACTTGTATTAAGGAGGAGTAACCACTGGACCTATGAAGATGTCAGACATCCCTAAGGATAAGATTCTTAGATGGTGTCGCCCTACGCCTCCTGAGGGCGAAGCTTATGAGTCCGTAGTGGAGTCTAAGAATATCCAATCGAAGTCCCCTACCCTGGAGGAGGATATAGAGGTCATAGAGCTCTCTACTTCTGAAGACAAGGAAGAAATTCTTGACGCCGAGGATTCTGAAGCCTATTCGAAGTATGACCCCATAGAGGATGAAGAAGAGGAAGATGATGATGAGGATGAGTCTGACTAGATAGGACTTTGAGGGGAGTCTTGTCTTTTGTTGCGATTTCGACCTCTAAACCTTAAGTCTTTTTGTTGTTTGGCAGCGCCTACCTCTGAATCCTTAATAACTTTTGTTGTATTCGACACTCTTTTGCTTGTAAGACCTTGTGTTATGAATGTATGTGTGATTTTATGTCATCATGTGCTCTGTTTTATGTCTAGGGATTTGTTTCGTTTCTGCATGTGCCTTTCATATAGCCCTCGATAGGTTTCGCCGTCGGACCATGGATGAATCTTTACGATGATGGCCGTGTGGGATGTTAGCGCACCCGCCAGGATCGGGGCGTGACGACATACAAGAGCCTCTACCATGCTTGAACTCAAGGAACTACGAAAGGCATCAAGTACACGACCTCCTGTGCTGAATGTGGCCTCTAATTCTACAATTGAGATGGATACGACCAAAATATCTCAAGCTATGGAAGAGAGGATAAGATATCTCGAAGAATTTATTTTCCACCAAGTTAAGATATCAAAGTTAGGTTTATAGTGTTCACATGCTTTCTCTAAATAATTATCCAATTCAGATTGTTCTTCCAAAATTTGTTGTCCTGTTTTGCGAAGATACTTTGTAGTCATAAAGTTAGCACCAACCACAGGAGACTTTGACACACTTACTATCCTTGTACCCTTTAATTTCAACTTGCCTTCGGGGCATTTACTAGTGCGGTATTGCTAGTACAACATGCCATAGATGATGTCACGCCCCGAACTTGGCGAGCACGCTAACATCTCTATCCATGCCGTTCATGTCTGAATGACAGCTTCAGGATCCAACAGCCAATTCCCTTATGCGCGGAAAGAATCGTACCTGGGGAAGCGATGCCAACTCCAATCTCGAAATAAATACAACAACGATGACTTAGGACATATACATCAAAATCTCATCTATTAATTCACAATCCATGAGTAATAAAAACAAATAACTCCTTATCCTGTAACTCTCTTGAGTACAACTGGCCAACTATCCCTTCATATGCTAATCCTTGGCAAGCTTGCGCCTCCTCCGCCTGGAACCTGAAAAATTACGCCCCTACTGGGGTGAGATATAAATCTCAGTAAGATGGGTTCTAACCCTAGGTTAGGCCAACCGTCCACTCAGGCAGTCATCTACCCAAAAATCCAAACTTATACTCATACTGGTACATCAAGCACATTAAGATAAAACAACAACATTTAGATGAAAGGCATACCACGAAGACTTCACGTCCCACTTAGATATTCAAGCCTACTTTGCCTGTCACTTCACCACATCCACTAGTTTTCGCCTGCCTTAATCTCTAGTCCGCGATTAGATCGTATCAGGCTCGGTCTGCATAAACGCATCACACCGTCATCGGCAACCCGCATAAACGCATCAGGTTTCGATGAATCTCCGGGCAAAGCTCATTAACTCATACTCCGTCCCGCGATTAGATCGCATCAGGACCGTGGCCACTTAACCCCACGAACTTGTTGCATCAGGGCGCCACACAACATCAACTCCACCCTTGCGAACTCCTCGCATCAGGGTATACGTCTCCTGTCCCGCGTCTTATATGCCTCAAGGCCTCTCCATCCCGCGAATACTTCGCATCAGGACCGTAGCTATCTCAACCTCGCGATCACATCGCATCAGGGCGCCACTCATTACCAATTCCACCCCGCGATCTCATCGCATCGGGGTATTTATTTTTCCGCCCCGCATCTCATACACCTCAGGGCCTTGCCATAATATAACCATGCTATGATTTTCAATCCATTTCTCAGATAAATAACCAATGCATCTCATGCACAATTTGAAACTTCATGGCATACCGGATAACCAAATAATTCTCAAACATGGCAGATAATTTAAGCATAAGCAATGACATAAATAAACCCCCATAAAATTTTAGGGCACTCCAAACACAGTCTTCTTGACATCTCTCAAAATTCATTCATTTGATCCCTTGACTCACCCAATCGAGTCCAATCGTCTTAACATAGGGTTAGGAATTCCCTTACCTTTGATTTGGTAACTAAAGTTACTCTTCGTGGACCCTCAAGGTCTTGGCCAACCAATGTCCTCATCCGGACTTGTCGCGCAACCTAGAATTTCAACAAATTCCGTCAATTTCCATACTCAATTTCTCAATCCATCAATCCCAATCACCCATAACACAACTCTCAATATCTCATCACATCATAATCATCAATTTGCAGCTCAAAATCGCCAATCTCAGCCTTCAACAGAACCGGTCCTGCACAGAATCGAACCGGTTCATTTCGATTTTGTGCAAACCGCACACTTCCAGTCCTTAATCCACTCCTAAATCCTTTATTTAATCATCAACCTATCTCTTAACATATCTATTTAAGGATCCAAGAGGCTCACCAAAGATTTGAAGTCGGTCGGTTGCCGGAAACTCAACGAACGTCGCCGGTCCTCCAAACACAGAATTCGACAGTTTTCTGGGCAACATTCACAAGGCCGGTTCGTGATAAAAAATTAATCAAATCCATCTCAAATTTTTATCACATATTAATCTACAAGTCTACTAGGTCTCCACAAAATTTGAGCTTAAAACTCCAGGATTTCGGCCACTAAACAGGTCAGAAACCGGACCTACCTCAGATTGAGTCAGTTTCTGTTGACTCTCGGGAGAATCCTTGCTCCGGACTCCTCGGTGCTCCAAATGACCCGATTCCACTTCGAGGAGGTTGGCAAGACATAGATATTTATTGGTGTGGCTGGACGGCAGTCAGGAAGTGGCCGGAAATGGCCACCAGAACGGCTGAATAGAGCCCCAGATTTTGGTCGCCGATGCAGAATGAAGAAGGAGGAAGAAGATGGTGTTTGGGTTCTCTCTTGGTGGTCTGGCCGAAAATACAGAATGGAGAGAGAGAGAAGATGGCTATATCCAATGCTTGGTCAAAGGTTAAATGTTAGGTGTGAATAAAGGTGACATGACCATCCAAGGCTTGATTTGTGACACTTGGCACTTGTCTTCCCAAAGTGAATCCAAGGGCTCTCATTCCATCTTGATTTTTGGCAGCCATGGGTGGTTATAAGACCAATTTGCCCTTCTCCAATTGTTTGGGCAAAGTTCTAAGCTTGGGGGGCAAAACGATCATTTTACTCTCGATGTTTAGAACGTCGTTTTTATTGTTTCGGAAATCTTCGATAGGGCGATGACCAATCCGAATAATGTTGAAATTCTTGATTTTTCATTTTCAATCTTTCAAGGCTTGTTTATAATAGTTTTTTCTATCAGACGTGGTTCCAGCCTATCCCGAATCGACGGGCGGCTTTTGCAGACATTACGCGTATCGACCTCGTGATTCATATCACGTTTAGGGCTCGTCAATTCCTGGCGGCTTTGATTGTCATGTAATTGTAAGGGTCTATTACTAGTTTTCTCGACAATCTTTATGGCCAAAGCGCCGTTTCCTATCCTAGTTCCCTAGGTCCACGTACCTCGTCTCGCGTTAGTCTTTCTCTTTTGGTCAGTCTACTCGAATTGATCAAGTTTGAGCGGGATACGACTGAAATCCCTCTCTAGATACTCGCTTCTCATTACTCAGCCTGAAATCGACTGGAAATCAGAATGTCACAGATGATGTTACTTTATCATGTAAAATTTTTGCCTCTTCGCTTTGATAAACATCATTGATAAACATTTCACATGCCTTCATTTATGTCGAGAGTCAAGTATCTAGGCAATGAACAAATAAGATTGATGTTGTTCACATTGCCAAAGTACTTATTGAATTTTATCTTCATCTTTTTGGCCACTTTCCGCAAACTTCTATCCTCTTTCTCAAGATATTCATTAATCATCCGAGAAATCTCAAAGACATCATTCGCTAAATTATTACTTGTGACATAAGAAGAGTCTAAAACTTTTTAGCCTAAAACTTTTAAAGTCGTATCATTAAACAACTTCAAGAAAGGAAAACCTGATGGCATACTTCAAATCATCGCTAGTAGACATCCCGTTTCCCTTGGACTTCTCTTCAACAAATTTTCTATCTCAAATTTTCAATTGAAAAAAAAAAGCTTTTTCAAACTTTAAAGCTGATTTCAACATCATATATGTTGATTTCCAATGAGTCTCCACATCCAAACATACAATACTCTTGGACTCAATGTTTTCTCGTTCAATACAAGTCTTAAACCGACCTAACCTCGCAGGAGAAGACTTCACGTAACCCACAACCGAACGTATTCTAACAACAAAATCATCTATATCCTTCAACGCTTCTCTCACGATCAAACTCAATATATGTGAACAACACCTCATATGGAGTAACTCACCCCTCAATACCAAAGAGTTCTTAAAATCTCTTTTCAAGTATTGAATTCCTAGATCATTTGAGTTTGCATTATCTATAGTGATAGCAAAAATGCTTTGAATTCCCAAACCAATCAATCATTCTTCAATTGCCTGTCTTATTATCTCACCGAAATGACCCGAGATTTGACAAAAATTTAAGATATTTTTCTGCAACTTTCAGTCAGCATCAACAAAATGTGCGGTGAGACACATATAACTCATGTTTTGACAAGAGGTCCATGTGTCAGTCGTCAAACAAACTCTAGGACATATGTCGGCAAAGTATTTGATCAATTTACTTCTTTCCCCTACATATAAATCATAACAATTACGCCTTAATGTGTTACACGAGGGGATTAAGAATTTTGGTTGGATTTTATTCACAAGCTGCCGAAAGCCCTCATGTTCTTGAGTTTAAAAGGCAATTCGGCAAGAATAAAAATAGTTGCAAGTTCTTTTCTACTTGCATCTTGGTCGAATTCATAGACCAGATGACCCCAACAGATTGACCTAAGACATTTTTTTTCCTATTCTCAATGCCTGCATATGGGTATTCCTTACATCTAGCCAAATGATGTTGCATTGAACTAGTCTTTTGAACACTAGAACAACCAATTTGGTCCCCGCAATATGAACATTCAACCTTTTCTAGGCTCTTGTCTTTGCATGAAATCTTTTAAGGTGATCCCACAATGGATTTCCTCTTTCTACTTGTGATTTTAGGATCTGTAGATGAAGGCATTTATCAATCTATCTATAGCACGTAAATCCAAGACTTACAAGTAAAAGATGACACCTCAGCGAGGAGGAGCTTGTGCAGCTATTAGCCTGTGCACTTGACATGGAAAATATGTCAAATTCTACCTTGTTGTTCATGTTGAAAAAAATGTAATTGGGAAGTGAATATGAGATCTTTACATATCGTATACAATTGGCATATCTGAGACAAAACTCATTAGTGACTCTTCTTTTCTTTTGCAATTGTATTCAGTTTCACTTTGCGTGCCCGTGATGCTCAAAGAAACTGCTAGTTCTATATACCAACATAGTATGTAATCTAATCTCCAAGACCATTAATATCCCACCAATCAAAGGAACTGCTTATATGTAATTTCAAATATGATGTTTTGTTCGGGAACTTAACAGAAAATACTCATCTCAACATCTGCCCTCAGCGAGACACTACCAAAGAAAGTATATTCCAATGTTGAGCATGAAAACTGCTCCCGTGTATCCCTAGCCACCTGAAAACCTCCACCATCTAGACTCCTCACAAAAGGATAAATCAAGAGCTTTGAGTCCCACTTTCGAATCAGCTAGACATCTGAAGTTTCAAATTATTCTTTAGTCCGAAAACGAAAAAATAAAGATGAAAGAGTCTCGGCTAAGCATGGAATAGCTGGCAGAACTCTTAAACAATCCACACACGACAAATTCATCTGTACCCTGCAACATTCCAACATGTTTTTGATAAAAATCAACAAGATTCGAAAAGTAAGAGAGAATGTCTTTCTTGACGTCTGCAAAGCAAGACTTGCGGCAAGATAGACGGAGAGAGCTGCAGCAAAGAGACGATTTTTATTCGTGTAATATGCAGACAACATCTGGCCTTGTATTTGGCCATGCGATGATGACAGGTGGTCTTTTAACTATTTGACCAATTTTTTTTTTTTAAAAAGAGAAAAAGTTACACCGACTCAAGCAGTGCATGACTTAGAATATAAAATGAGAGTCCGTTTCGTTCCTTCCACAAAAACACAAAAACCTAGAAAAAGGAGAACGCGGGGAAGACAAGGAAAAGATAGAAAGAAAAATCGCATGGGTAAAGAATCAAGCCAAATCAATTACGTTCTTCAGCGAATAGTAAGAATTTGAGCTCCTCGTTCATATTGTCGGAATAGTTTTCGAAGTTATGTTTCTTTTAGGCTCCGCGTTACGGATAGTTTAGATTATACTACTCGGATTAACATTTTGTTAATTCGTAAAAATAGTTTGACTAGTGAATAATATTATCTTAGTCGATTTGTAGTTGCGATAGCGTTTTTACTTGATCGTGATATTGATTTTTGCTAAATTGATAGGAGTTGAGTCCGAGGGCCTGAATTAGCTATCGAGATCTGAGTTAGGCTATATCAGGTGAGCGATGCTTATCTCTTCTTTAAATTTATAAAGCCATGTCTTGAAAGCGGTTCTGATTTGATATACTATGAACCCCAAAAGCATATTTGTTGCATCAAAAATCTGGATTGGGCAATTACTGCGTTTTGATGCTTGTGAATTATTTGAGAAATGTGTCACGAAATGAATTGTGAAATATGTGCTCGATTTGTGCACCTGGTTTATCAGAAATGATTATGGAATATATTCTGGTTTGCAAAATGATTTTTGGATTGGATTTGTGGTTTATTCACAGACGTTGATTTTGATGCTCAATATTACTGTGAACCCAATAAAGTGTTTTTGGATATGCGCATACTAGTTAGTATATACTTTAGGGCCGAACCACCGGCTAATATAGGTGGAGACCTTACCAAGGTGGAATCTTGGTCGCCTTGTCACGAGGCGTTATACGTGACCATGGTTATATATTTGAGCACGAGTTTGGTCAATGGAATGGACCATTGACATGTGATTTGAGATTTATCGACGGATGGACCATCGATGTGTGATTTGAGATTTATCGATGGATGGACCATCGATGTGTGATTTGAGATTAATTAATAGACTTGACCATTGATTTTTGTTATGATTTTTATTGATTGACAAAATATTTCTATAATATATGTTATTTTAATATGTGCTTTGTGAATGCTCGATCTGCTTAGAAGAAATATGTACTACTTACTGAGTTGTGGTTGTTTAATCCTTTTCCTTCCCAATTTTTTTAGGTTCTTCAGTCGTCGGCAAGTATCGTCGGGGACTTTTGGGAGTTAAATTTTGATTATGATCTAGGAGAGTTGTGTACATGTATGTTTTTAGTTTTCGAGTTTAGCTGAATGGTGAGATGTAAATATCTTTGAGGATTATATAAACTCTGATGAATGAGCCAACTTTATGTTTAGTTAGTTATCTATATATAGTTGAATATATATTTGATAACAGATTTATGCTGGTTTCTATTTGATGCTGCGTCTTTTAGGTACAAGGACGGCCGTGTCATTTCCCTGTTCATTGTAAGAATTAGGATGTGACAATTCGCGTCGCCTTCTGTCGCTCTCTAGGTTCCTCACCTCAGGAACAACAACCCCTTTCAACCATGTCGTCAAAAAGCAAAACCTGCCGTTGAGTACTAATCCTCGACGTAGGCGGATCGCTGTGACGCTCCTCAATTCTTGGCTAATCATCATCAAATCTAGAGGTATGCATGGTGCGGGCCAGTCCGGTCCTGACATGGAATTGGGGACCGGACCAATAGTCCGATCCTCATATTTTCGGGACCACGGACCGGATCGGGACCGAAGGTCTGGGCCGGTCCCGGTCCAAGCCATTCTTGGTCTGGGCCTAGTAGAATTTCTAACTCTAACTACTTATAAAAATCTAGTCCTTAGAAATTACAATACAATGTTAATTTATAATCTATAATCAACCTACGACGGTAAGACAACCACGTAAATGTTAGGGGCACCCAACATGTGTTCGATTCGGCCTTGAAGGCTTCACGTGATTTTTTATGCTCGTAATCGACGCCCGCATATCGCCCGCTAAACTCAGTTGGGCGATGGAATCGAAATTGAATTTTATTTATTTCTTTTTTATTTTTGGTTGTGAAAAAAAAAACAGATTTCTCAAATTACATAATAACTCGAGTTTATATCTTCATGCACGTACGTGCTTATTATTCGTACACGTGCCCATCATAAAGAACAGCTCTTATCATTAATTAAGACTTGATTTTGTCCCAAAGTAACACCAAAACCCAAATTGCTAAATAATTTGTACAATGACACTACTAAATTCAAGAGGCGTGAGATGAAATTCATGAGCTTATCAGAATATTAAAAATAGGTTAACTATAGATGTAGATTAATTTAAAAAAAAAACATTAGCGGTTCGGGTCGAGCCGGTCCGGTCCCAAACCGTGGAATCGATGATCGGATCACCCAGTCACTGGTCCTATTTATTGGGACCGGGAATCGGACTGCCAACCTCAAGGACCGGATCAACCCAACCAGTCTAGGCTGGTCCTGAGCCGGTCCAGGTTGGTCCGGTTCAGTTTGCACACCCTTAATCAAATCAGATTAATCGTGGATCACTTTCACTGAAATCCCAAACCAGATTTGAAGAAATTTCTTCGTCTAGGTATGGCGAGAGAGGAAAACCCTCCGCCAGAGTAAGATAACGAGCCGAGCTTTGCCCTAGTGCGCTCCAATTGGCAAAGAAAGATGAGCGAGTGACTGCGTCGGGCGAGCGAGAGGAGGAAGCAGCATTGCGTTCGTCGATGAGAAGCAAAAGTTGCACTGCAACCTGCGTAGCGCATGCGTTAGCTTTAGGGCTTCTGTGTTTGCCTGTTTGGGCTCAATGGGTTGGGCTTTGCATCGTGTTTGGTTGTTTACGAGCTTATTCGGGTGTTTCCATGTTTGTGCTCGAGTATTACCCGAGCACAAACAACTTCATAACAATGCCCGACTAATTTTATTGTTATCCGAACACAGTGAGACCCGAACAATAATTGCATACAAATTTCAGGTCGGGTCCCTAGTGACGGTAACAAACGAGTGTCTCAAACTTCGGTCTTCAATTTCTTTGAGGAAAAGTGCGATGGCTCACTCCCAAAGTCACTAACATGGGCTTCAACAGGGTCGTCAAAATGAATTTTTATTAATTTAGAAAATGATCCGAACCGGGTCTTCTCGCCATGGGCGGCCGAACCAGATTGAATGCGAGTCTGGTCGATCTAAAACAACGTAGCTTTACGTGTTTTCTACATATTCCCTTTTTTTTTTTTTTTTTTTTTTTCGATTTTTAATTTTTTTATTCTTCTATATTCAAATACTTTTATTATGGTTTAGTTTAGAAGCTGACATGCGTCAAGTTAGGGTGAACAAAACCGACCCGACCCAATCAATAATCCGTTCAAATTATTTTTTATTGTTATCTATTATTGTTTTCTTTATTATTTATCCTAATTAAACAAAGTAACTCTGATTAACACTAACTAAATTTTGATTTACCAACTGAACTCTGATTTACTGACTGAAAAATCCCAATAATAGCCTAACAGCCTACCCGCCGGAGAGGATGACCAGCAGGTCGCCGACCAGCCAAATGCGCCGACGACCAGCCAAAAAATGCCAAACAGAACCTAAAATTCACTTTTTTCTCGCTCAATCTTACCAAAACTAACCAATTGACGATTGCAGTGACCACTTTATCTTGCAATTTCCAGCGTTCAACTTGCGATTTAATCACAAATAAAAGCTTGAATAAGGTTCAAGGAGACATACCTCAACATCCTTAAAGCTCAGTGATCGTCCGTTTGATGGCCGATTTTTCGCGATCCCAACGAGGTACGGGAGAAGTCTATTCACTCGTTTTCAACTTGAAACAAAGCATAAAAATGTGCAAACTGGATTAAGAGTTGGTCCTAGATGAAAATCAGAGCCCGAAGATGGAGCATTCGATTTTGGATTGAAATTTCAGTTCTCTATGGCATTTTGTTGAACATTAAGCATGCAACATTTGAAAACGTAAAACTCTTTCCTCACACGGGTATTGTTCATCCAGATGCTCATTAGCCTCTGCCCGACTGATATTGTTCACATTTTCGATTCTTGGAGATGCCCGTTGATCGACCGTTGGTTTGGGCTGATTTTCAGTGTCATAGGTTGTCTCACTATCGTCTCCTTTCTCACTATTGAGATCTTCAGTTGGAGCGATTTTGTGGCCTCCATGATAGATCTGCTATGGCAAAGGCTAAACATTTGATGAAACTCATGTCCTCCGACCGTAATGGTGGCGTCTGGCTGGTAACCCCCCTCACAACTTCTGCTCATTCGGAAGGAAAATCTAAAGGTCTAGCAGATGCTGCCGCAAACAAAGCTGAATGAGCAAAGCCCCTCAAGTCCCTCGTGCTGGCAGACGTTGGTGAAGCCGTGGGAGAAATCCCTTTCTGTCTGAGCACAATGTAGATGACCAGCTGGTGTCCGCCGTTGCTGTTCTACCCGCCTCCGTGAAAGGAAAATCTGCGGTTGTTGCAGCGTTGGTAGAAACCCAGCTGAGTCGAGTCGAGCCTCTCAGAACCCGCGAACTGGCGGGGAGTGGGCGAAGCCGAAGTAGGAACTTCTCCAAGCTACCGCATCCACCAAATCAAGCTTCCAAGGAGGCAAACTGACCCCTCAATCGATCTTGGCCAGCCATTAAAAGGGTATGATCTTGGTCCGTCCATCGATTGTTGATAATGAAATGTTGATGCATATATCGGATGAGATTCTTGAAGCCACTGATCCGAAGTGGCGAGAATGCCTTGTCGATTATAACGTTGGAAAAAAGCTTCATTTTAAGTTTATTGAGTTAGCAGTGAAGAATGCTGGGGGCTGTCATCTCTCGGAAGTGACGGCTAATGATGAGGGATTTTATTTCTTTCGCATCCCGGACACTCAATTTAGGCAAAATGTAGCATCTTGGGGAGCCGACCTCCCCCGAACCGACCTTATTATGCTAAGTTAACGCAATAGTTGCTATTTAACGGCTATTCACAACCCAGCATGACGCATTAGAGTTGCGGGGATGACAACAAATTGGTAATTTTAATTTCTTGCATGAACTATTCTAAGAATTTCCATGGTTATAGATGCATGTTGAAAATAAAAGAGACAAGGACAACTCTTCTTAAAATAGATCGTCTAAAATTTCCTTAAAAGATTAGGTTCTAATCTTACAATTCGAGTCGTTCGTGTTATGAATGAATGTCCTAAATTATAACTAACAAAAATATTAATAAAAAATTCAAAAAATTAGACACTAAAAATCGGAGATTTGGGCTATCCGTCCATAAATAAACGGCCCGAATTGCAAAGTTAGGTGCCTAAACTTTTGAGGAATAGTTAGGCGATTCGGAGCCAAATCTGGAATGTATCTAATTATTAAATGAGATCCAATGAAATGTACATATGTGACTGATTGATCTAGGGTACAGCATATTAAAATCTATCTTTGATTATGCCCATTTTAGAGGTGTCATATACTCCCAACGGATATATGACAACGAGCTCTCAATGTATGCTGGTCACACGGGTTATTTGTCAATATGAATTTTGCGAAAATATTGAAAGTTATGTTTGGCCCTCTGTGAGCGAGAGAGAGTTATTTGTCTTGCATGGGCGAGTGAGAGGTATTGGATAATATTGAGTGGGGTTCACTGGGTTACGGTGTGCACTCATGCGGGCAACCACACCCCTGACCATTATCTGTTAAGTTGAACGAAAGGATACATTCCTTCATTGTCTATTAAGTTAAACGAAAGGATACATTGCTTCATTCAACAGACGTTGCTTAAAAGAACGTCGTCCTCTCCAGACAATTATTGTTGAAGCATTTTGACTCACTCACAAAACAGAGAACGTGGAATTCTCCTCCCTACCGACTGCTGATTGTCGTTCATAAAAGCGACGTCAAAGCAACTCCGTGATCACAAAGGGCTCTTAACCTGTGACGATTAAGGTATGTCCTCGTGATATACTTTTGATGATCAGTGATTCAAGTGATTCTCATGGGCATGTTTTCAGGTTTTATGTTGAATTTAGAATGGGTTCAGTACTCAGCAGTTTGTAAAAAGTTAAAAACGTCCTCAACAACAACAACGGGGCATTGTCTCGTCGGTAAGTTTCTCCTCTTTGTTCTCTTTTTTGCAAAAGAATTTCATCTTCATGGTTAATGAATGCCGATGGCGCCCTCCCATGAAAACTTCTTTTTCTTCTGCATCTATGCTAAAGTACGGCTTCCTTGTCGTTCCAAAATGGAGCGTCGTTTCACTTCTTCCAGTGTCGATCGGTCTTTTGCAACCCAGATGGGAATAGGCTGAAGAAGCAAGTGGAGCTAACAATGTCAAGACTAAAGGAGATGGGACAAAGCCAAAAGGCCTCATTAGCTTTGAAATGGGCCCTTGAGTTGAGTCTTTGAGTGTTCTCAAAACGAGCAAGGATTATTTATCTACAATCATTTTACTCATTTGGAAAGTCATGGGTTCGGCCCATTATTCACCTTCGATTCTTCAAGCTAGGTAAGACCGGTTTCTAGCCGGTTCAACCATGGAAACGACCTAGAAGTTCAGCTTTAGGATCGAATTGCCCGCTTAACTTCAAGAAAATCATCTATGTGAGAGAAAATAAATTGACCCTTGCAGCTTAAACATGTGCGAGTCAAGAAAATCACCTGTGTTTTTTTTTGGTTGGAAGATGTTGATAATATAGATCACACAAAGTACAATATACAAGATGGATGGGCCTCAGACAACAGTAAAGCCCGAAGAACAAAAGGAGGAGAAGAGACCCAATATTGCTCGGCCACAACCGTGATCGATGGTCGACGATCTAGGCCATGGTCGAGCTTGTTGGCCGACGATATCGGCCACGACCGAGCTCGATGGCCGAAGATATCGGCCACGGCTGAAGTCGATGGCCGATGATATCGGCCACGGCCGTGCTCGATGGCCAGTTCACTCGGCCACGATCCATGATCGATCGCCGAGGCCTTCGGCTATGGCCGATGAATTATGCCACGACCCTCAGCCACGGCCGTGCTCGATGGCCAATTTGCTTGACCACGACCCATGATCGATCGCCGAGGCCCTCGGCCATGGCCACGCTCGATGGCCGATTCGCTCGGCCACGACCCTCAACGCCCATCGGCCACGCTGGATGGGTTGCGGGATTATTATGCAACAACCCTCGGCCACGGCCAGTGCATGAGTCAATCTGAATGGCCAAGTGATCGATGCAAGACTCATGTTTGATGGCCAATTCCCTTGGCCATGGCCGGGCTCGATGGCCGCTTCGGTCGACCACAACCCATGCTCGATGGCCTAAGGTATCAACCATGACCGTGATCGATGGCCGATTATGTCGGTCATGGCCGAGCTCGATGGTAGACAATTTCGGCCACGGCCGAGCTCCATGGCCAATGATATCGGCCACGGTCGTGCTCGATGCCCAGTTCGCTCGGCCACGACCCATGATCGTTCGACGAGGCCTTCGGACACGGCCGTGCTCGATGGCCTATTCGCTTGGCCACGACCCATGATCGATGACCTTCGCGCTTGCAACATGCTGCTTTCGCAAAACCGGCCATGACCCAAGCTCGTTGGCCGAGACCCTCGGCTATAGCCATGCTCGATGACCGATTTGCTCGGCCACGAGATATGCGCTCGGCTATGAAGCATGCTATCGCGTGGGTTGTAAGGAGCGACCGATCGATGACTCATACGTTGAACGGCCGAGCCGATCAATGCATGACTTATGCTGAACGGACAAGCGATCGATGTGTCAGCCATGCCCAGCCACTCGGTATGGGCAAGTGCGATATTCGCGAGCCATGCCGAGTGAACCTACGATCCCTTAATCATGAGTAGCGGCCGAGCGATCAACGCACGACTCATGCCGAGAGGCCGAACGATCGGCGCATGATTCGTGTGGAATAACGATGCATGAATCATGCGGAGCAACCCACGCCCAACCAGCGTCGATGAAGGTTGGACTCTGTACTTTATAGAATTTTCGTGATTTAATTCTTGCGAAAAAAGGCCATCGAAGTTTTAGTGATGAAAAAATAGTATATCCCAGAAACCTTTGAGGGAGAAGGGAGTAACTTGGGATGATATTTGTAAGAGTAGTAAACACAAATTGAAATTCAAGAGCCCGGAAACCGCGAGGGCCGATCATGAAAATGTGGCCGACAAAGTTTAGCCGGAGCCTTTGACAAAGAATGACTTCAACTCTCAAGCACCCGAGCGATGAGATGCCCATTTAAACTCAGGCCCGCAAATGACGAACCTCTAGTTCAGTTTGGGGGAGACACGATTAGGGAGTTAGGATTTGGGAAGGGGAGAGACGAATGGAAGCAACAAGGGATGAATCTCAATAGATCGTGGCACCAAGGCCACTCTACCACTTACAATACCCCGTCGCGTATTTAAGTCATCTGCAAAAGATTCTGCTCATCGCTCAATAGAAATTTTGCTTCAAGGCTGCCCACGCGGTTCATCCACCGCGAGGGCTTCACCAATGACATGTGCCCTTGGGGGAACGAGTCCCCTACTGCAGGTCGGCAATCGAGCGACAAGTGCATGCGTCACTTCTAGCCTGAATTCTGACTTAGAGGCGTTCAGTCATAATCCAGCTCACGGTAGCTTCACACCATTAGCTTTTCAACCAAGCACGATGACGAATTATGAGAATCAACGGTTCCTCTCGTACTAGGTTGACTTACTATTGTGACACTATCATCAGTAGGAAAAAACTAACATGTCTCACGACGGTTTAAACCCAACTCACGTCCCTATTGGTGGGTGAACAATCCAACACTTGGTGAATTCTGCTTCACAATGATAGGAAGAGCCGACATTGAAGGATCAAAAAACAACGTCGCTATGAACGCTTGGCTGCCACAAGCCAATTATCCCTATGGTAACTTTTCTGACACCTCTAGCTTCAAATTTCGAATATCTAAAGGATCGATAGGCCATGCTTTTGCGGTTCGTATTCGTACTAGAAATCAAAATCAAACGAGCTTTTACCATTTTGTTCTACACGAGATTTTTGTTCTCGTTGGGCTCATCTTAGGATACCCGCGTTATCTTTTAACAGATGTGTCGCCCCAGCCAAACTCTCCACTGACAATATCTTCCCCTTGGATCAGCCCGCATGCGCGGACCTTAGTTCTAAAAAAAGGCACACTGCCCCGCCTTCGTTTCACGGAATAACTAAAATAACGTTAAAAGTAGTGGTATTTCACTTTCGCCGTTTCCGGCTCCCACTTATCCTACACCTCTCAAGTTATTTCACAAAGTCGAACTAGAGTCAAGCTCAACAGGGTCTTCTTTCCCTGCTGATTCTGCCAAGCCCGTTCCCTTGGTTGTGGTTTCGCTGGATAGTAGACAGGGACAGTGGGAATCTCGTTAATCCATTCATGCGCGTCACTAATTAGGTGACGAGACATTTGGCTACCTTAAGAGGGTCATAGTTACTCCCACCGTTTACCCGCACTTGGTTGAATTTCTTCACTTTGACATTCAGAGCACTGGGCAAAATCACATTGCGTGAGCATCCGCAGGGACCATCGCAATGCTTTGTTTTAATTAAACAGTTGAATTCCCCTTGTCCGTACCAGTTCTGAGTTGACAGTTCGACACCCGAGGAAGGCCCTCGAAGGTACCGTTCTCAATCCACCCCCCGACCGGCACGCGGTGACCCACTCTCGCCGCGAGAGCTGCTCGAGCAGTCCACCGACAGCCGACGAGTTCGGGATTGAGACCCCCGTGCCCAGTCCTCAGAGCCAATCCTTTTCCCGAGGTTACGGTTCCATTTTAGCCGACTTCCCTTGCCTACATTGTTCCATCGACCAGAGGTTGTTCACCTTAGAAACCCAATGCAGTTATGAGTACGACCGGGCGTGGACAGCATTCAGTACTCCATATTTTCAAGGGCAACCGGGGGCGCACCGGACAACACGCGACGTACGGTGCTCTTCCAACTGCTGGACCCTACCTCCGACTGAGCCTTTTCCAGGGTGGGCAGGCTGTTAAACAGAAAAAATAACTTTTCTCGAGGCCTCCGCCAATGTCTCCGGACTCCCTAACGTTGCCGTCAACCGCCACGTCCCAGTTCAGAAATTTTAACCCAATTCCCTTTCGAAGCTCGCACATGAAGGGCTATCAGATGGGTTTCCCCCATCTCTTAGGATCGACTAACCCATGTACAAGTGCCGTTCACATGGAACCTTTCCCCTCTTCGGTCTTCAAAGTTCTCATTGGAATATTTGCTACTACCACCAAGATCTGCTTCGACGGCCGCTTCGCCAGGTCTCACGCCCTAGGTTTTGCAGTGACCGTCGCGCCCTCTTACTCATCAAGGCCTGGCAGTTGCCTTGACGGACGAGTATAGGTCACGCACTTCAGCGCCATCCATTTTCGGGGCTAGTTGATTTAGCAAGTGAGTTGTTACACACTCCTTAGCGGATTTCGACTTCCATGACCACAGTCCCGCTGTCTTAATCGACCAACACCCTTTGTGGGTTCTAGGTTAGCGTGTAGTTGGGCACCGTAACTCGACTTTCGGTTCATCCCGCATCGCTAGCTCTGCTTACCAAAAATGGCCCACTTGGAGCTCTCGATTCCATGGCGTGGCTCAACAAAACAGCCGCGCCGTCCTACCTATTTACAGTTTGAGAATAGGTCGAGGGCGTTGTGCCCCTAATGCCTCTAATCATTGGCTTTACTCGATAGAACTCGTTCTTGAGCTCCAGCTATCCTGAGGGAAACTTCGAAGGGAACTGGCTACTAGACGGTTCAATTAGTCTTTCGCCCCAATACCTAAGTTAGACAAACGATTTGCACGTCAGTATCACTGCGGGCCTCCACCAGAGTTTCCTCTGGCTTCGCCTCGCTCAAGCATAGTTCACCATCTTTCGGGTCCCGACAGGCATGCGCTTACTCGAACCCTTCTCAGAAGATCAAGGTCGGTTGGTGGTGCACCCACAAGGGATCCCACCAGTCAGCTTCCTTACGCCTTACGGGTTTACCACCCATTGACTCGCACACATGTCAGACTTTTTGGTCCGTGTTTCAAGACAGGTTGAATGGGGAGCCCATTAGCTGATGCCTGGAGCACACAAATGCCGAGGTACGCCAGAGGCGCGTGCTAAATTCCACAATCATAGTGGTGACGTTTTCACGAACGTATCAAAGGCCCGGGCTTGGGCCATCACTGCAATCCGCATCGGTCCATGCCTCGAGTCGATCGGCAGACCGGCCCATCACCATTCCACATCCGACCGAGGCACATTGCCGGCCCCCATCCGCTTCCCTCCTGACAATTTCAAGCACTCTTTGACTCTCTTTTCAAAGTCCTTATCATCTTTCCCTCGCGATACTTGTTTGCTATCGGTCTCTCGCCAATATTTAGCCTTGGACGAAATTTACCACCTGATTAGGGCTGCATTCCCAAACAATTCGACTAGACGACAATGCCTCGTGGTGCGATAGGGTTCGGACACGATGGGGCTCTCACCCTCTTTGGCGCCCCATTCTAGGGAACTTGGGCTCGGTCCGTCGCTGAGGACGCTTCTCCAGACTACAATTCAAATGCCGAAGGCACTCGATTCTTATGCTGGGCTCTTCCCGATTCGTTCGTCGTTACTAGGGGAATCCTTGTTAGTTTCTTTTCCTCCGCTTATTGATATGCTTAAACTCAGCGGGTAGCCCCGCTTGACCTGGGGTTGCGTTGGTAAAGAGTAGATTTGTAGAGCGCTCGCACGAGCGACACGCACGACATTGATCATTGGGATCTCATCAACCACCGAATGTCGTGGTGCTAATCGCTCCAACGCTCGAATTTGGGCTAATCGAAACGAAGTCGTCACGGGAGGCCAACATACGCACTCAGTCCTGCCCGCCCAAAGAATTAGGTGAGG
Organism: Rhodomyrtus tomentosa; assembly: GCA_028455895.1. Taxonomy (NCBI): domain Eukaryota; kingdom Viridiplantae; phylum Streptophyta; class Magnoliopsida; order Myrtales; family Myrtaceae; genus Rhodomyrtus; species Rhodomyrtus tomentosa. The sequence continues at coordinate 34,888,357 of JAPCWY010000003.1, read as the reverse complement.
GATTAGGGGCAACGCCGTGTGTCACACCCAGGCAAACGTGCCCTCGACCGAATGGCTTCAGGCGCAACTAGCGTTCAAAGACTCGATGGTTCACGGGATTCTGCAATCACACCAAGTATAGCAGTTCGCTACGTTCTTCATCGATGCGAGAGCCGAGATATCCGTTACCAAGAGTCATTATGAATAATAGGAGATTGGATGGCATCCCACACTCGCACCATGTCTCAGGTGATGGGAGCATCGCTCTCTTGTTCAAGTTCCTTGGCGCGTTCCACGTCGGGATTCGTTGTGCCACCAAGGAAAGCCTGAGTGCTCTAGGCACCCATGCGATCCCGACATCGAGGGACGATGAGAAAAATCCCACCTTCCCCATTGAGTTCCTTACGAGTTCTCTAGTCATTCTGCTAGGCAGGATTCGACAATGATCCTTTTGCAGGTTCACCTACGGAAACCTTGTTACGACTTCTCCTTCCTCTAAATGATAAGGTACAGTGGACTTCTCGCGACGTCATCGGCGGCGAACCGCCCACGTCGCCGCGATCCGAACACTTCCCCGGACCATTCAATCGGCAGGAGCGACGGGTGGTGTGTACAAAGGGCAAGGACGTAGTTAACGCAAGCTGATGACTTGCGCTTACTAGGAATTTCTTGTTGAAGACCAATAATTGCAATGATCTATCCCCATCACGATGAAATTTCAAAGATTACCTAGGCTTGTCGGCTAAGGCTATAGACTCCTTAAATACATCAATGTAGTCCGTGTGCGACCCAAAACATCTAAGGGCATCACAGACCTGTTATTGCCTCAAACTTCCTTGGCCTAAGCAGCCATAGTCCTTCTAAGAAGCTAGCCGTGGAGATGTACATCCACATAGCTAGTTAGCAGACTGAGGTATCATTCTTTATCGAAATTAACCAAACAAATCGCTCCACTAACTAAGAATGGCCATGCGCCACCACCCATAGAATCAAGAAAGAGCTCTCAGTCTATCAATCCTTACTATGTCTGAACCTAGTAAGTTTCCCCCTGTTGAGTCAAATTAAGCCGCAGGCTCCACTCCTGATGGTGCCCTTTCGTCAATTCCTTTAAGTTTCAGGCTTGCGACCATACTCCCCCCGGAACCCAAAAACTTTGATTTCTCATAAGGTGCCGACGGAGTCCTAAAAGCAACATCCGCCGATCCCAAGCCGACATTGTTTATTGTTGAGACTAGGACGATATCTGATCATCTTCGAGTCCCCAACTTTCGTTCTTGATTAATGAAAACATCCTTGGCAAATGCTTTCACAGTTTTTTTTTTGTTTTTTTTGGGTAAAGTACGTATGTATTGACTTTTCAAAATATACTAGGTACAAGAAAATACAGGACACAAAAATCATGAACCTATAATAGCACCTAACGTGCCATGATGGGTTCAACGGTGAATAGGTCGCAAAATGCACAACGCAATATAGAGCGTTCCATCTAAGACCTAAGAATGGCAGAACTAAAACAAAGACAAAAGGCCAAAACATTCGACCACAAGTTGTAGTCTAGTCCTATGAAGAACCTGCCAACATTAAAAAGTACTCAGGAAGGCCAAAATAAGGTGGCCATAAGATAGAAAGAGAGATATTGAATGTTAAAGAGAGTGATAAAGTAAACGATCACTCTAGTTTCTACACCAAAAAAGAACTCCGTGAAAGAGAGGGCCATTCCTGGCCAAAAGGAGCCAACCGAGACCAAACCAGCAGGAGAGAAGCCAGGCAGCAAACAAAGGCATCAGAGCAGCAAGGAAGACCAACATGGAAGAAGCAGCAAGAAACCGAGAAACCACCAGGGAAAGGAGAGCCAAAGCAGGAGCATCAAGAAGCAAAGTGCTCTCTTGGGAAAACCTCTCAGCGAGAGTGACACAGAGAAACCACCAGGGAGAGGAGAAAAGCCAAACTGGAACAACAAAAAGTAAACTGCTCTTTTGGGAAAAAAACCTCTCAGCCAGACTACCATAGGGTGGCTATAGAGTAGCCAAGTGAGAGCTAGGGAAAGCCTTATAGGGAAGTGATATCACCTTGAAGAAGGAAGAACCCGGGTGCAGCCGACCTGAGGAAGAACCAGCTAGCAGGGCTAAAGGATAGCAATTCTTGATTTGCGCCAGAATAACCATTATAATTAGCAAGTCAGACAAAAGTTCAACACAAACAGCTTTGCAGAGGCACATAGCAGCAGGTCAGACAAGAGCTCAACACAAAACAGCTTTGCCGAGGAACATAGCAACTTCTGGATTTGCCTAGAACAGAGCAGACCCGAGCAGCACAGCTGGAGGGCAGGTTTGATCCCATGATGTAGAGGTGGCAGGACAACAGCAAATTCGAAAAGTCTAATCTCATAAGACCAGCAGATAGACATATAACTCAACAGGGTAGAAGGAAGGTACAGGGGTCCAACCTTACATGACCATAAATCGAAAATGCATTTCAACCAGAAAAGTGTGGCAGAGAAAGAAACCGACACAGCCACAGAAACATGTAGGCATGGCCATAGAGGTAAAGTACAACTTGAGTACAGGATTAATATAAAATAGGAGAAGAAAGCCCCACAAAACAGTAGTCATTCAAACCCATCTTGAATAGGCAGCAAAACATCACACTTCAAAAATGGTGGCCAAGAGGCCCCACTTCCTCTAAAGGCGTCTATTATGCGGATGATCTTTGATTTTTCCATATGATAGAGCTTTGTCCTTGACCTTTTTAGTAAGGTGCATGATTATGGAAGGAGCAAACAGTTTTTTACCTCTAAATAAGATATCATTTCTCTCAATCCATATAATATGGCATAGTGCACCGAGAGAAAATATGGTGATACGATGCGCAAAGCTTTTGCTTCCAAAGTATTTTTTCCCCCACCTAACAAAGTCATCCCAAGGGAGGTTTTGCCACGGAAGGTTGCAATTTGAAGCCCAAGTAACCACAAAACTATCAGTTATCGAGCAACCAAAGAACAGGTGATCAATAGAGTCCGGCCTCAAATTACAAAAAGCACAGGAACCATCATCCTGTGGGGCAAAAGCGTTGTCCCAAATGAAAGAATACCAGTGAAATTTCCTTCCCTTAGATCTAATATGTTCCCAAGCTGATGTAATCGAGAAATCACGGAGAGTACTCCCCATCCACCGAAACCTATCATCCTTAGTATCCACAAAAGACGGAGGTACCTCTAACCATGAAGCAATGGTGCGGTATGTCGAAGAAGTAGGCCATTCTAATCTAAAGAAATCACGCACCGTAATGTCTCGTGGTATCCTAGAACGATAGATATTACCATTGGACACCAGTTTGTATAAAGGGCCTAGGTCGTGCCAATTGTCAAACCAAACGACGACATAAATCCATTTTCAATGATCCATCTAAATTGCAAAAACGAATCCTGTAGAAGTTGTAAGTTTTTTTTCCAAGTCCAAGAACATACAGTTGGTCTTTTAGCAATCCAGAAGTTAGTTTTTTTCAAGAAGTTGGAATGGATCCACTTGCACCATAGTGATTCTTTGTATGTAAAGAGAAACCAGATATGATTTAAATTAAAAGCTTTGTTACAGTCGAGAAGTCTCCGGATCCCTAGCCCACCTTCTTCTTTGGGTAGACATATATCTTTCCAGGAGACCTTTGCACCACTAACTCCTAAGTCCGGACCCTTCCAAAGGAACTGCCTGAGGATAAGCTCAATCCTATTTAGGACAGACTTTGGAAGAGTGATTACTGAAGCCCAATATACATGAATAGAATGTAGGACAAATTTTATGAGTTGTAGACGTCTAACATAGGATAAGAATCTTTGAGACCAAGAACGAGCTCTAGCCGTAATTGCATTGATTAGAGCATCACAGTCACCTTTAAAGATCCTAGAAGCAATGACAGGAACTCCAAGGTATCGAAAGGGTAGTGTACCTTCTTGGAAGCTCAAGCAATGTTGGATGTGGTCTTGCAAAGTACCGGCACCACTCGAGAGGAAAAATTCACTCTTATTTGTATCCGGCCATAAATCTGACCATGAAGAGAATAAGTCTAACCCATCCTTCAATAGCCGAATGGTATGGGAGTCTCCTTTCGAAAATAAGAGTACATCATCTGCAAAGAAAAGATGTGACATTCGGCTTTGTTTGCATCTCCAAAAGAACTTAAAGCCCGGCATGGTGGTCTTGACATAAATAACACAAGAGAAAACTTCCATAACCATTGTGAATAAGTAAGGGGAGAAAGGATCACCCTGTCGAATTCCTCTAGAGCTTTTGAAAAAACCATGCAATTCTTCATTTACGGCCACCGAGAATTTTGGCGTGGAGACACGTTCCAGGATTAGTCTAATAGTAAAATCCGAAATTCCAAAGGCCTTCAAAACCAATTCTAAGAAGCCCCAGTTTAACGTATCGTAAGCCTTGCAGAACTCGACTTTAATAGCACATTTAGGAAGATAAGAGACATGGTGGAAGTCAGGAAAAAGCTCTTGTGCAAGCATAATGTTGTCACTAGTTCTTCTTCCTTTAACAAAAGCAGTCTGAGAGGAAGAGACAATTGAGGGAAGGATAGAGGCTATCCGGTTAGCCAAAATCTTCGTTATGTACTTTTATACCGTGTTGCAACAAGTAATAGGCTGAAAGTCTTGCATAGCCATAACATTTGGAGTCTTCGGTACCAAGGAAAGTATAGTTGCGTTAATTCCTTGAGAAGCTTACATGTTCGGAAGAAATCCTTAATAGCAAGAATGACGGAAGGACCAACTATATCCCAGAAAGTAGTGTAGAACTCAACACTGAAGCCATCAGGACCCGGTCCTTTACCTTTGGCTAGAGAGAAAAAGGTGGTTCGAATTTCATCCTCAGTGACCAACCGAGAGAGAGATTGTTTCTGATCTTCATCAAGAGTATAAGGATTCCAACAACATCTGATAAGGGTGGCCTAGCAGTATTGGAATGACCGTTGAGGAGAGTCTTAAAATAATTAAGAATGTGGTCTTGTACTAGATTGGGTTCTATCAAAATGCCCCCAGCCGAGTCCATCACTGATAGAATCTGATTTTGCAATCGTCGTTTATTAACAAAGTGATGAAAAAACCTGGTGTTAAGGTAACTTTCTTTGAGCCACCTGATTCTTGACTTATGTCTATAAAAAGACTATTCCTTAGTCGAAGATCGGAGAAGGAGTGAAGATGTTCCATCTCCAGGTCAACCAGATTTTGATTCATTGGATCAAGCTGTAGAGCATCCTAGACCGAGCTAAGAGCCAACCTGGCTTGATGAGTTCAGTTAGAGATGTCGAAGAAGCTTTCCCTGTTTAGTGCCTTAAGACGGTACTTGAGCAATTTCAACTTACGACACGAACAGAACATAGGATTTTCATCGAGATATGTTTCCCAAACCTGTGCAACAATGTCCTTATAGGAAGGATGCATAGTCCAATAGTGGAAAAATTTGAAAGGCTTCTTAGTAGTCAAAGTAGGTAAGATTTTTACCACCATTGGAGTGTGGTCAGATATCATCGGAGGTAGAAAGGTGAACTTCGAATAAGAATAAGAAAGGCTCCATTGTTCATTAACAAGAACACGGTCAATCTTTCTCTGTTTGCGTGAATGGCCAGAAGAAGTTGCCCAAGTAAATCTATGACCAACATAGCAAAGATCATCAAGGCCCGAGTTGTGAAGACATTCCCCAAATTCATCAAATGTAGGAATCCAAGCATTCGAACAACCCACCCTATCCGTATGGTCACGAACGGCGTTAAAATCACCAGCTACCATCCACGGTTCTTGAGATACACTTAAGCGAGTGAGGTCAGCCCAAAGTGGCCTCCTGACAGTGAAAGTATTCACCATAAATAATGGAGAGCAGGCAGAAGTTATCCATAGAAAGCAATCTAAGACGAGTGTGTATCATTTGAGAAGAGGAATACAGAACTTGGAGATCAACCGCTCGAGTATCCCATCCAATCCATATTCTACCACGAGGGGAGCAGTCGTAGTTGGCTATCCAACTCTATCCCGGTATTAAACCATGTGAAATCCCTCCAAAAAAAGGCTACTTAACCTTTGTTTCCAAAATGCCAACACGGGAGAGTCGATTATTCTGGATAAGGTTTCGAACTTCAGCCTGTTTTAGAGGGTTAGACATACCCCTAATATTCCATATACCAAAAAATATTATAAATAAATGGATGGGATGGAACTAGGAAACTACATTTTCCTTCCTTTCTTCTTCCTAGACTTAGGGTGTTCAGTCTTAGGAGAAGAGGGCACATCATCACCACCATCACCGGACCTGGTAGGATGGGGCCGAGATAGATTAAGATCCCCAGGAAGAGCAAAAACCGTAGCACGAGATCTTGTAAGATGAGGGGAGGGAGAAGAAATATCCTCCTTACTGCCACTATTAACATTGCTAACCATCTCAATATCATCACTCGAGTCTGAAGAGGTACCAACAGTAGAATGATCCACAAAATGGAGCCCAGCTGCGGCCTCATCATCCTGTCTGGAAGAAGCTGCACAAAGAGCAGAAGTGGTAACTCGCCGAGAAGGAGCTCCAGGTTTAAGAGAGTCAGGTAGTGTGGGGGCTGCAACACCAGGGGAGGTTGTGGCAGAATGATGTTGCAGAGCTTGAGCCACATCAACAAGAGACGAGTCAGTTCTATGGATCTGTGGTGTAGCATCAGGGGTAGTTGCAGGTCGGGTAGGCTCCTCTAGAATCTGAGCGGGAGGCGCCTTAGGCTGATGCACTCCGGAGCGACTATTTCGCCTAGTTTTCTTGCCCTTCACTTGTTTCCATTCACCCTTAGGTTGGGAACTATTCGGAGGACCTGTTTTCCCCACCAAGGAGTGTTCAACCTCCATAGCACAAGGGTGGCCAGAGGATCCACTCTTATGACCAAAGACAAGGCAAGTGTTACATATTAGCGGACTCCATTCATATTCTACCCCGATGGTGATCAAGTCATCATCCCATCTAATTTTTACACTTTGAAGCCGTGTAGTAGAAGCCGAGATCCCCACACATTCATGGGCATATGAAAGCCTCTTCATTTGTTCCGTGTGTGCGTCAACATAGAGGGTATTTCCAAGCGCACTAGTAATACGGCTAATGCCCACACTAGACCACAAAGATAGTGGAACACCTCTAAACCTAATCCACACCGGGAGGATATTATGCACTCCCTTGATAAGTTTTAGCTTGGGGTGCCAAGGTTGTAGCATCATGGTACTATTCAGAATCGAAATTGGCCCCATTTCCAAGACCCTTCTCCTGAAGCTCTCATCCGAAATATGGACGAAATAAAAGCCATTTTCATGAAGACGAACATCAGTAACATTACTACCCCAAGCCTTTTTAAGGGCTTCCTCAGTCAACTTGAAATAAATCTTCCTTCCCAAGAAGCATCCAACATCCAACAATGCATTCCTTTAAAAAAGGGTTTTCATTGGCTAACACATCAGGAGTAATATCCACAACCGGTTCTCCATTTTCCATCATAGGAGGTATATAATTTAAGTTATCACCTTTGGTCATAACTTTAGCAATAGTGGCCCAACTCTGAGTTTTTTGTTGGGCATTTTAAGCTCTCGATTTGTTGACAATGTTCTCTGATAGCTTCCTTTTCATATCCACTGGTGGCCGAGAGCTGTCTTCCCTGAGGTGGCCTTTTTTATGGTCCTTAAGGACTGAAGGAGCCCTGGATCTCCTTCTATTAGATCTTCCCCTACTGCGGCCTACCCTTGGGTCACGGGTGGCCAACCGTGAAACTCTGCTTGTTTCAGCAGTATTCAAACGTTCACCAGCAGGTTTAACAACAGTAGGGACAGACGCCAGGGCAGCATCAGAATGTAGAGCAACATTTTTACCCTTAATGGTTGGATCAGGGTGACCACCAACCATTCGGATGTGGTCAATTTGTGGCATCCCATCATGATCAGGCAGGGAGGAGGGAATTATCTCTTCACAATTCACCATACGAACAGACGGATCAGCGAGAGGAGGTATGGACATTGTAGCAGAAGCAGCGACTGATTATTGGGAGCTACCAGTCATTACAAGCAGTATTACGTTCAACCATTAATCACCAGACACTCAAATATCAACCACCTGTCAACAGGAGTTTCACCCAGACTTGCACGACTAGCAAAAAATGAAGTACCACATCAAACAGAAGAATTCCAGTAGAGACAGGTATATTCTAACACAGAGAGCCAAGTAATGAGCACCGATAGAGTTCAATCCAGAACAGGGGATCAATGCCATGAGGTGGTCTTCTGGGAAATTAGAATATTACTAGTGCAAATCGCAATTGGGGACGGACGGGAACTCTCTACATAGCAAGAAGAGGCGCAGACCCTTAACGAGCACTTCCAGGGTTCAATCGATCAGGAGAAAGCAGCAATCCCTTCTCGGCTCGACAAATCCACCAGAGGTTATGAGTAGCAATCCAGGACGAGTTCAAATGAAGTGGAGTGAGGCTTTGGCGCCGGCCAAAATGGCCGAAAACCGCCATAGAGTCACCTTCGAACCTGTAGCCCATACTGGCGTAGATCTGCTCCAAAGGTCAGTATACCAAATGGCAAGAGCAGAAATTTAGAGGGAAGAGAGGAGATCAGGTCGCGATCTTCAAGGCCGACACTCAGCCGGAGAGACCGCCGGAAAACGATTCAGGGCACAAAGCCGGCAAACTGAATGGGGACCATGACCGAAAGGGTGAAAACGCGCTCACACGTGTTGAGAAACTAGCGTAAATGAAAAGTATGCTTTCGTAGTTGTTTTTTTTTTGGGTAAGGTACGTAAATATTGACTTTTCAAAAACTAGGTATAAGATAAACCGGACACAAAAATCATGAACCTATAACAGTACCTAAAGTGCCATGATGGGTTCAACGGTGAACCGGTCGCAAAATGAATAACGCAATATGGATCGCTCCATCTAAAAGCCTATGAGTGGCAGATGTAAAAGAAAAGCCAAAACATTCGGCCATAAGTTGTAGTCACTAGTCCTATGAACCAGTCAACATTAAAAAGTAACCAGCAAGGCCAAACATGACGACCATAAGAGAAATGTAAAGCAAAGTGATAACGTAACCGACCACCCCAATTCCACATCAAAATAGAGCTCCCCTAAAGAGCGATCCATTCCGAGCAATAAGAGAGCCACCCGAGCTCAAACCAACCAGCAGGAGAGAAGCCAAGCAGTAGACGAAGGAGCAACATTAGAACATCAAGGAAGAGTTGTACGAAGGTAGCACCAAAGTACTGAAGAAGCAGGATCATGCATCGTAAGGAAAGAGCTTGGCGAGAAGGCAAGTAGCAAAGAAAATAAAACCCCAAACCAAGAAGTGGCAGAGCATTACCAACCAAAAGAGATCCCCCAAAGAAAGAAAAAGAAGAGGCCAAAACAACGGCTTAAAGTAGAAGGGATAGGAGAGAAGGGGGGAGGAGGGAAGAAAGGGGAACTACCCAAAAGCACTAGGCTTATACAGCAAATAGCTAGAAAGGCTATCCCCAAAGAAAGAAACCAAGAAAGAAAGAAACAAAGGAAGTAACCAGAACCAGAGCAGAGACGGTATAACTAGAGAAACCGCCAGGGAGAAGATAAGAGCCAAAGCAGAGCAGTAGCAACACAAACCAAACAGCTTTTCGAGGCAGAAAAACCTCTTGGCCAGACTGGGGAAGATCCAACCAGCATGGGTAAAGTCTGGCAACTCCAGATGGGGACAAAGCAGACTCGAGCAGTACAATTGGAAGGCAAGTTTGGTCCTGTGATGTAGGGCCAGCATGATAGAAATCAAGAGATCCAAGCTCACAAGACCAACAAATAGTCATACAACTTAGTAGGCTAGACGGGGTCCAAACTTACTTGACCATAAATCCAAATTACAAGTGAGCCAATCAAGTGTCCTAGAGAAGGAAGGGCACAACACAGCTACAGAAACATGCTTTCGCCAATTTTTTTTTTTGAGAAGGAAGGGCATAACACAGCCACAGAAACATGCTTTGTCCTTTTTTTTATAAACATTATAGAAAGCTAAGTACAAGTATAAACCGATCACAAAAGCCATGAACCGATATTGGCATCGTAGTGCCAATATGGGTTCAACAGAGAACTGGTTACAAAAACCATGGCGACAGCATGCATGGTAATCCCAATAGCCAAAATGGCCACACATGTGAAAGGGCCAAGGCCAAACAAGTGGCTTTGTAAAGTTACAGCATCCCAAGAGAAGTAGCGAGTGGAGAAAAGAGAAGAGAAAACATTAGAAGACGGCCAAACAAGCTGCTTAAATATTCGACAGAAGCTAGGCCCAAGTAAACCAAAGCAACAAAGCAGGTCCTAGGTGTGTGAAGGTCAGGAAGAAACACAGCCCACGAAGCCAGAAGAAACTTGTGAAACAAGGCCGGTAACAGATGGCCAAGACTAGGCAAAAACACAAAAAAGGCAAGCCCAGTAACCCGGCTAAAACCAAAACAAAACAGAAGAGAAGGAGTAAAGAGATGGGCCAAACAAAAAACAAGCAGTCAGCAATAGGAGAGCGAAACAATACATGCAAGACCGGTTTGGAAGTATTGGTCTTGAAGTGCCGAAAAGTCAGCTTGCACCAAGGAAGATGGTCAGCCAAGGTACACCATCCACTCTTGGAGGCAGGTAGAAGCATAACACCAAGAGCAATAGTATCAGAGGCAGCCACCAAGTTGTAAACGCAAGCCGAGTAGCGGAGGAGCTTCAAGTCCCACCTGGAAGCAAAACAAGAAGCAGCCCACCCCAGAAGTTGTCCTCCATACCAAGAAAAGGAGCAGGCACCTCACAAACAACCAAAACCACAGTACAAGGTCCCAATGGAGCACAAAACAATGGCTGAAGGAGCTTGAGAAGAATCAGCAAATAGAGCAGAAGAGAAAATCAACTCAACTTAGGAGTACTAGCCAAGTACAAAAACTTCCAAGAGTAAACCAGTGAGCAGAAGGTTTAAGTAGCAAGAAAGAGGCCACCATAACAAGCATTAGGAAAGCCAAGTAACCGTCACACTGCAGCTTCAAGAAGACCAAAAGCAGCACCAGAGGAAGGCCATAATACAAACAGAACCGAGTCTAGCAGCACATTTGGGAAGCGAGTCTGAATAGGAGGAGTGTAGTAGGATGAAAAGGAAAAGGTCAGCAACTCCATAATGTGTTAGAAGTAGAAGTTGTAGCCAGCAGGTCAAATAAGCTTCCACCACAAATCGGCTGTGAAATGGGAATCAACAGCATCTGGATTTGGCTCAGCCATAGACAGAGTAGACCCGAACAGACCAAATGGAAAGTGAGTCTGATCAAGTGGCACAGAGATGGGAAATAGTAGCAACCTCGTGGAGTCCAGCCCTTACAAAACCATTCAGGTAACCTAGAGAGTGAAAAGCACAACACATCCACAGAAACATCAAAGCATGACCATATAGGAAGACTGAGGTTTAGTAGAATAATAGCCATACTATAGAAGATGGAGTATACACAACAGTAGCCACAGAATATATTCCTAGGGGGGCAGCAGTGTATCAGTCTGCAAAGATGGAGGCCGAAAGGCCCCATTTCATCTGGAGGTGTCTATTATGCGGATGATCTTGGATCTTTCCATACGAAAGAGCTTTATCCTTGACCTTCTTGGTTAGGTGCAAGATAATAGCTGGTGCGAACAACTTTTTACCCCTAAACAATATGTCATTTCTCTCAGTCCAAATGATATGGCAAAGTGCGCCGAGAGAGTATCTGGCAATACGATGTGCAAACGTTTTCCCTCCAAAGTGTTTTTTCCTCCACCTAATGAATTCATCCCAAGGAAGGTTTTGCCATGGAAGGTTACAATTAGAAGCCCAAGTAGTCGCGAAACCACTGGTTATGGAGCATCCAAAAAAGAGGTGATCTATGAAGTCCGGCCTTAGATTACAAAAAGCACAAGGGCCATCATCTATTCTTCGATACTGGAGTATTAAGACTTGCGTAGGTAAGCAGTTGTGTGAGGCCACCCACATGAGAAAAGCATCCCGTGGAGCAAAAACTGTATCCCAAATGAATGAATACCAATGAGCGTGCCTTCCTTTAGGCCTAATAAGGTCCCAAGCCAAAGTAATGGAGAAATCACCAAGAGTATTTCCCATCCACTAGAACTTGTCCTCCTTGGTATCAACAAAGGACGGAGGTGGTTCCATCCATGAAGCAATGGTGTGAAATGTCGAAGAAGTAAGCCATTCCGAACTAAAGAAATCACGCATCGTAACGTCGCGTGGGATCCTCGAACGGTAGATATCTCCATTTGCGACAAGTTTGTATAGAGGGCCTTTTTCATGCCAATTGTCAAACCAAATGGATGTCACATTTCCATTATCAATGGTCCATCGGAACTGTAAATAGTGCTCACCGCAGAGGTCCAAAATCTTTTTCCAAGTCCAGGAGCAAACAGTCGATCTTTTAGCAATCCAGAAGTTAGTCTTCTTCAAGAAAGTGGAATGGATCCACTTATACCACAATGACTCTTTATCCGTAAAAAGAATCTAGATATGTTTTAAGATGAAGGCTTTGTTGCAATCAAGTAGTCTCTGTATTCCTAAGCCACTTTCCTCCTTTGGTAAACAGATATCCACCCAGGAGACTTTGGCCCCTCCAGTCCCTAAGTCAGGACCCTTTCAAAGAAATTGTTTGAGGATAAGTTCAATCCTATTTAGGACAGACTTTGGAATGGTGAAGACAGAGGCCCAATAAAAATGTATAGAATGTAGCACCGATTTTATGAGCTGTAAGCGGCCAACGTAGGACAAGAATCTCTGAGACCAAGAGCGAGCTCTTGCAATAATCGCATTTACTAATGCATCACAATCAGCTTTACTGATTCTCGAAGAAATGACAGGAACCCCTAAGTAGCGAAAAGGTAGTGTACCTTCTTGGAAGTTCAAGCATTGCCGAATATTGTTTTGCCAGCTAGTAGAGCCACCCAAAAGGAAGATGACGCTCTTATTAGTGTTCGGCCAAAATCCCGACCACGAAGAGAATAAGTCTAGCCCATCCTTGAGGAGCCGAATGATGTGTAGGTCTCCTTTAGAAACAAGAGCACATCATCGGCAAAGAAGAGATGTGATATACAACTTAGTTTACACCTCCAGAAAAACTTGAAGCCCGGCAAAGTAGTCTTGAAATGAATAATGCGAGAAAACACTTCTATGATCAAAGTGAATAGATAAGGGGAGAGAGGATCACCCTGTCGAATCCTCTAGTACTTTTGAAGATTCCACGTAATTCTCCATTAATGGCCACTGAAAATTTTGCCGTGGAAACACATTCCATGATTAATTTGATAGTAAAGTCCGAAAACTCAAAGGCCTTCAAAACTAATTCTAGGAAGCCCCAGTCTACCGTGTCATAGGCCTTGCAAAAATCAACTTTGATAGCACATTTTGCTAAGTACGGCACATGGAGAAAGTCAGCAAAAAGTTCCTGCGCAAGCATAATGTTGTCACTAATCCTTCTACCCTTGACAAATGCAGTCTGGGAAGGAGAAACAACAGAAGGCAGAATAGAAGCTATCCGATTAGCCAAGATCTTCAATATACACTTGTACACCGTGTTGCAACAAGCGATTGGCCGATAGTCTTGCATGGCCATAGCATTAGGAGATTTTGGCACAAGAGAGAGAACGGTAACATTGGTTTCCTTAGCAGCTTACCAGTTCTAAAGAAGTCTTTCACTGCACAAATAACAAATGAACTGACTATGTCCCAAGATGTAGTAAAGAACTCAACACTAAAGCCATTTGGACCCGGAGCTTTCCCTTTTGCCAGCGAGAAAAACGTGGTTTGGATTTCTTCATCAATGACCATCCGGGAGAGAGTGTGTTTTTTGTCTTCATCCAGAGTGTGAGCAAGAAGACCATTTATATCAGAAAGAGAAGGCCTGGTAACATTCGGGTGACCATTGAGAAGAGTCTCAAAATGGTTAACAATATGCTCTTAGATTAGAGTAGGTTCGGTCAAGGTAGCCCCAGTCGAAGCCAGTACCGATAAAATTCGATTCTTGAGTCTTCGCTTATTGACAAAGTGATGAAAATACTTGGTGTTAAGATCACCTTCTTTGAGCCACCTAATTCTCGACTTCTACCTATAGAGAGATTCTTCTTGGAGACGAAGATCAGAGAATATCCGTAGGTGTTCCATCTCATATCCGTAGGAGTTGAAAGCCAACCTAGCTTGATGGGTTCGGTTTGAGATGTCCGAGAAACTTTGCCTATTTAGAGCCTTGAGACGACATTTGAGTAGCCTCAATCTCCGGCATAAGATATACATAGGATTGCCATCCACGGTGGATTCCCAGACTTGCGCAACAATATCCTTGTAGGAAGGGTGTATAGTCCAATATAAGAAGAATTTGAACGGCTTCTTAGAAATTGGAGGTGGTAATATTTTAACCACCATGGGGGTGTGATCAGAGATCCCCGAGGGTACGAAAGTGGCCTCCGAATAAGAATAGTGCATGGTCCACTGCTCATTTACCAGTACACGATCAATCTTCCTCTATTTGCGCGATAAGCCAGAAGAGGTGGCCCAAGTGTATCTATGTCCGACATAACGAAGATCGTCAAGGCCAGAGTGATGTAGACAGTCCCTAAATTGATCAAAAGCAGGGATCCAAGTGTTTGAGCTATCCACTCTATCCATGTGGTCTCGAATGGCGTTGAAGTCACCCGCCACCATCCACAGCTCTTGAGATTCACTTAACCTTACAAGGTCACTCCATAGAGGTCTTCTGGCAATAAAAGTGTGATCGCCATAAATAATTGAGAGAAGACATGAGCTGCCCATAAATATAAATTTAAGGCGGGTGTGGATCATCTGAGACGATGTTGAGATAATTTGGAGATCAATCTCCTGAGGGTTCCAACCCATCCATATCTTGCCACGAGGAGAGTAGTCATAGTTGGTTGTCCAGTGCCAATCGAGTATTAAGCCAGTTGAAATTTCTGTAAAAAAAGGCGCTTTGACATTGGTTTCCAAAAAACCGACACAAGAAAGTCGATTATGTTGTATAAGATTCCGTGCTTCAGCCTGTCTTAGGGGGTCAGTCAGACCCCTAATATTCCAAATGCCAAAAAACATTTATATATATAAAGGGAGGGAGATATAAGGAAGCTATCTTTTCCTTCCTTTCTTCTTCCTAAACTTTGGACCAGTCTTAGGAGAAGGGGGTGCATCATCATCTCCATCAGCCATCCGCTCACTTGGTTGAGGTCGAAGTAAATTAGGATCCCCAAACAGAGCAAAAACTGTAGCACGAGAACGAGTGAAAAGGGGAGAAGGAGAGGAGATATCCTCCTCACTGTCGCTACCAATGTTGCTCACAATCTCAATGCCATCATTTGAAGTTGAGGAGCTGGTAGAAGCAGACCGAGCCAAAGGATCAGCAGCTACCCGATCCATAGCTGGAACTGAGGAGGCTTTGCTGTGAAGATCTTCTAGGTACTAGCATGCATCATTAAGGGAGGCTCCAGGTTCACTCGACTTCTGAGCAGCAGCAAAGGAGCCAACTGGGACCAAAGAGGTTGCAGGGTTGAGTTGCAAGTCCTGATTCGCAGCGGCAAGGGGGGACCAAGTGTTCTCGGCTGAGCAACAGCAGAGGAGGTTCCAGGTCCTCTCTATTGCTGCTGGACATCAGTTGACCTAGGAATATCAGCAGCCACAACATGATTTTCCAGAACCTGAGCCACGACTCCAGGGGGCTGATTTATTGTAATTCCATTGTTACTACGACTCTTCTTCCCCTTAACTTGCTACCATACGCCTTCAGTAGTAGAGTTCTTAGGGTGGCCTGTTTTTTCCACAATAGAGGGTACGATAGCTATTGCACAAGGGAAACCAGTCACACCACTTTTGTGGCCAAAAACACGGTAAGTGTTACACACAAGCGGGCTCCATTCATATTCCATCCCGATGTTGATCAAGTCATCATCCCACCTAAGTTTTACATTATCAAGGCGAGTAGAAGAAGCCTTGATCCCCACACATACATGGGCATAGGATAATCTCTTCATTTGTTCCGTTTGAGCATCTACATAAAGGGGGTTGCCAATCGCACTAGCAATGTGACTAATGCCCACAGAAGACCACAAAGATAATGGAACACCTCTCAATTTAACCACACTGGGAGGGTATCATACACCCCTTTTGTAAGCTTAAGCTTAGGGTGCCAAGCTTGTAACATCATGGTACTATTAAGAATGGAGATAGGTCCCATTTCTAGTACCTTTCTCCTGAAGCTTTCATCTGGTATATGGATAAAATAATAACCATTCTCATGGAGTTGAACATCAACAACATTAGTGCCCCAAGCCTTTTTTAGAGCTTCCTCAGTTAGCTTAAAGTAAATCTTCCTCCCTAAGAAGCATCCAACGATGCATTCCTTCAATTTTGGGTTTTCATTCGCTACCACATCAGGAGTGATGTCCATAATTAGTTCACCATTTTCCAACACCGGAGCCACATAGGTTAAGTTATAGCCTTTAGTCATAACTTTAGCAATATTAGCCCAAGTCTACGCCTTTTGCTGACCATTTCCATCTCTTGGTCTGTTGGTATCGGTAGCCGATTGCTTCCCTTTCACAGCTACTGGTGGCCGAGGACTATCCCCACTGGGATTAACTTTTTGAGGATTCTTGTGAGCTGAAGGAGCCCTAGATCTCCTCCTACCAGATCTCCCCCTACTACAGTTCACCCTTGGGTCACAACTAGTCAACCTCGAAACTCTACTTATTCCTTCGCTAACGGAAGCAGCACCTACATGTTCACCAGCAGAGTTGCCACCAGTAGGAGCATAGACCCAGTCAACATCCTGATGCGTAACAACATTTTTACCCTTAATAGTTGGGTTAGATTGACCAACAACCATTCCAACCAAATCAGCTAGTGGTATTCCATCATGTTCAGGAAGAGAGGAGGGGATAATCTCCTCACAATTCTCCATACAAACAACCGGTTCAACAGGAGTAGAAAGCGACCTCCCAGAAGCAGGGACCAGTGGCTAAGAGCAACTAGTCATTCTATTCACCACCACATTCAACCATTTACCACCAGACAGACCAAAAATTCAAATTCCAGTCAACAGAGTGCACAGCTAAACTTAAACCAACGACAACACCAATTCTCATCCACCAGTCAACCAAAATCCAAACAAGCTTAGTATCATAGAGGTCGAGCAGTAGAAAAAACAAAGATCAAGAAAACAAAAGACGGAAGTAAACTATCCAGGGGGCGAATTATTGGTAGACTAAACTAACCCAAGCAAGACCCACAAAAGATCAATCCAGCATAATGGAAGAAATCCGAGGTGAGCTTCATGGTAAAAGAGAGTAATTACCAGTTCAATTGAAGGGTCGGGTCAAGGGAAGAGTTCTCGGCAGGTCAAGGAGAGGCTTAGGCTCTTCCCGAGAGCGTCCGTAGAGTTCAACGGAGCCAGAGAAATTAGCACCGGGACTAATCACTACGATCCATGATGATTCCGTCGGAGGATATGAGTGGAGAGACAAGGCGAGTTCGTCTGAAGGTATGAGGTCTCTTGGCGTCGGCCAAAATGGCTGGAGACCGCCACCGAGCAACCTTCGAGCACAGAGACCCACACCGGCTTAGATCAGCTCTAAAGCACAGAATATCTGACACCAAAATATAAGGCTCAAGGGGGAGGGCTGAGGTGAGATTGCGCTCTTCCAGTCCGAATTCGAGTCGGAAACACCGCCGGAGGTAGCCGAAAATTGGCCTAGGGCACACGGGTGTCGAACAGGGGTAGAGTCATCGCCGAGAGGAAATACACGGGCGTGTATCATACACGCGTTGACATCCTAGTGCAAATGAAAAGTATTGTGCTTTCGCAGTTATTTTTTTTTGGGGGGGTATGGTACGTATGTATTGACTTTTCAAAATAGCTACGTACACGATAAACCGAACACAAAAATCATAAACCAATAACAGCACCTAGAGTGCCATGATGGGTTCAACGGTGCACCGGTTGCAAAAAATCCTGACACAATAAATACCGTGCCAACTAAAGCCTATGTACGGTAGATGCAGCAGAAATGGAGGCCAAACAATTGGCCAGAAAGAGAAGTCAGAGTCCTTAGTAGAACCTACTTACATGAGAAAGTATTAGCAAGGCCAAAACATAGTGGTCATAGAGAACGGTAAAGACACGAAATGCAGAGCAAAGGTACAAGAACGACCACCCTATTTGTGCACGAACAGACAGGGACCATCTTCAAGAGGCCGACCAAGAAAACAGATCTCCAGGAATGTGAGCCAAGCAACCAGGACAGAAGCCATAAGCCAGGAGGCGAAGAAATAGCATCAGGGCAGCAAGGGAGAGCAGCCCGTATGCAGCAACAAGAGCCTAAAGCAGTAGGAGCGGGCATCGCACAGTAGGAGCTCAGCAAGTCAGTATCCAGTGAAGTAACAAAAAACCAAAACAAAAAAACCAGCAGAAGTGGCAGAGCAACACAGGACAAAAGAGTCCCCCAACAGATAAGGAAAGAAAGTGGCCAAAACAGCAGCCAAGAGGAGGAGGGAAAGGAGAGAAGTGCGGATACATGAAGCCTGGTTGAATGCCTAACAGAACAAAGAAAACACAAAAAATAACTCAAAAACCAAGCCCCAAAGATAACACGGGGTAAGGAAAACCATAGCAAAAATAAGACCACCAGAGAAGCCCCCAGGGAGAAGAGCACAGGAGCAGCACGATCCAAACAGAGCTTCTTAGAAGACCTCCTCTCGGCCAGAGCAGATGTCAGTGAACCAGAGGTGTTGGACCCTAGCAGGATGGAGGGGCAGAATCCAGCCATCAAGCACCAAATCAAGGAGAAGGTCAGCAGTGCAGCAGCCAACTGGATTCCCACCATACACGCCCAGCAGTCAAAAATACAACTCAGAATAAAAGGGGAGTGAGAGGAACCATCCACAGTAGACCAGGAATCCAAAAAACAGAACAACCATTTAAGTCTTGTAAAGCAAAGGAGGCACAAAATAACCACAGGAACATGTATGCGCTGCCAGATATAAAATGCAGAGGTTGAGGACAGCATGGACTTAAACTGAGAGATAGTGACAGTAGCCATTTGAACACCCAAAAAGACAGCAGGCATCACTCTCCAAAGATTGAGGCCGAGAGTCCCCACTTTCTCTGAAGACGTCTATTTTGTGGAATATCTTGGACTTCTCCATATGAGAGAGCTTTATTCTTAACCTTCTTGGTTAAGTGTACAATGATAGAAGGAGCAAACAACTTTTTCCCTCTAAATAAGATGTCATTTCTCTCAATCCATATAATGTGACAAAGTGCACCGAGAGAATACTTGGAAATACGATGTGCAAAGCTTTTACCCCCAAAGTGTTTTTTCCCCCATCTAACGAAATCATCCCAAGGGAGGTTTTGCCATGGAAGATTACAATTGGAGGCCCAAATAGTCGCAAAGGTACCAGTTATCGTGCATCCAAAAAACAGGTGATCAATGGAATCCGACCTTAGATTACAAAAAGCACAAGAGCCTTCATCAATTCTTCGATATTGAAGGAGTAAAACTTGAGTAGGAAGGCGGTTGTGAGAGGCCAACCACATGAGAAAAGCATCCGTGGGGCAAAGGCCTTGTCCTAAATGAAAGAATGCCAATGAACATGCCTTCCCTTAAGCCTAATATGGTTCCAAGCCGATGTAATGGAGAAGTCACCTAGAGCATTTCCCATCCACCGAAACATATCATCCTTGGTGTCAACGAAGGGTGGGGACGACTCTATCATCAGGCAATAGCTTCGAGTGTTGGAGAGGCGGGCCATTCCAAACTAAATAAATGACATACCGTAGTGTCTTGTGGAATCCTGGAGCGGTAAAAGTCTCTATTGGACACCAAGTTGTATAAAGGGCCTCGATCATGCCAATTATCAAACCAAAAGGATGTCAAATGGCCATTTCCAATGACCCATCTAAACTGTAGGGATGACTCAAGGCGAAGTTCCAAGATTTTTTTCCAAGTCCTCGAACAAACCGTTGGTCTTTTGACAACCCAGAAGTTAGACTTTTTCAAAAAGTAGGAATGGATCCACCTACACCATAAGGACTCTTTATCTGTAAAAAGGATCCATATATGCTTTAAAGTAAAGGCTTTGTTATAGTCCAGAAGTCTCCGGATCCCCAATCCACCTTCTTCTTTGGGTAAACATAAATCTGTCCATGATACCTTGGCACCACCAACACCAAGATCGGGGCCTTTCCAAAGGAACTGTCTGAGGATAAGCTCAATCCTATTAAGGATAGACTTTGAAAGGGTAAAAATAGAAGCCCAATAGACATGGATAGAATGTAGGACGAATTTTATGAGTTGTAGACGCCCAGCATAAGATAAGAATCTCTGAGACCAAGACCGAGCTCTAGCCGTAATATCATTGACTAAAGCATCACAATCACCTTTACAAATTCTCGAAGCAATAACAGGAACTCCAAGGTATCGCAAGGATAGTGTACCTTCTTGGAAGTTCAAGCATTGTCGGATGCGGTCTCGCAAAGCACTCACACCTCCCGATAGGAAGAATTCACTCTTAGAATAATTCGGCCACAGGCCTGACCAGGAAGAAAATAAATCCAACCCATCCTTGAGGATCCGAATGGAATGCGGGTCACCTTCCGAAAACAAGAGCACGTCATTCGCAAAGAATAGATGTGATATACGGCTTTGTTTGCACCTCCAAAAGAATTTAAAACCCAGCATGGTCGTCTTAACATGAATGATACGGGAGAACACTTCTATAACCAAGGTAAATAAGTAGGGGGAGAGAGGATCACCTTGTCGAATACCTCTTGAACTTTTGAAAAAGCTATGAAGTTCTCCATTTATTGCCAACAAAAATTTTGGTGTGGAGACACATTCCATGATCAGTCTGATAGTGAAGTCTGAAAAGCCAAAAGCCTTTAAAACCAATTTTAGGAAGGCCCAGTCAACAGTGTCATAAGCCTTGCAAAAATCAACTTTAACGGCACATTTAGGAAGATAAGGGACGTGATGAAATCCAGCAAAAAGCTCATTTGCCAACATAATGTTGTCGCTAATTCTTCTCCCCCTAATAAAGGCCGTCTGAGAGGAGGAGACAAAGGAAGGGAGAATAGAGGCTATTCGATTAGCCAAAATCTTTGTAATGCATTTGTACACCGTGTTACAACAAGCAATAGGTCGGAAGTCTTGCATTGCCATGGCATTTGGAGACTTTGGTACAACGGAGAGAATAGTTGTGTTGGTTTCCTTGAGGAGCTTCCCGGTTCGAAAAAAGTCCTTGACTGCAAGTATGACTAAAGAGCCGACAATATCTCAAGAGGCATTGTAAAACTCCACACTAAAGCCATCAGGACCCGGTGCTTTGCCTTTGGCTAGTGAGAAGAAAGTGGTACGAATTTCTTCATCAGTAACCATCCTGGAAAGAGATAGCTTCTAGTCCTCATCAAGAGTAAGAGCAAGAAGGCCGGCAACATCAGATAAGGGCGGCAAAGTAGATGTCGGTAAACCATTGAGAAGAGCCTCAAAGTGGTTAACGATATGATCCTAAATGAGATTTGGTTCAGTCAAAATGTTCCCATACGAATCCAAAATCGAGAGGATCCGATTCTGAAGTCTTCGCTTGTTAACAAAGTGATGAAAATAATTAGTGTTAAGATCACCTTCTTTAAGCCACCTTATTCTCGATTTCTGTTTATAAAATGACTCTTCCTGAAGACGTAGCTCCGAAAAAGACTTGAGAAGTTCCATCTCATAATCAACCAGAGTTTGATTGAAAGGGTCAGTCGGTAAAGCATCTTGAATAGAGTCAAGAACTACCCTGGATTGATGAGTTCTTTTGGAGATATCAAAGAAGCTTTGCCGGTTGAGAGTCTTGAGCCGGCACTTGAGTAGTTTCAGCTTGCGGCACAAAGTAAACATTGGATTGCCATCAAAAGAGGTCTCCCAGACTTGCGCAACAATATCCTTATAAGAGGGGTGTGTAGTCCAAAATTGAAAGAATTTGAACGGCTGCCTAGTAGTCGGTGATAGTAAGATTTTGATGACCATAGGAGTGTGATCAGAGATACCTGAGGGTAAGAAGGTGGCCTCTGAAAAAGAGTAAATGCGGCTCCAGTGTTCATTAACAAGAACCCTATCAATCTTCCTTTGTTTGCGTGTAGGGCCAGAAGAGGTAGCCCATGTGTACCTATGTCCAACATATTGAAGATCATCAAGGCCGGAATTATTCAAACAATCCCCAAATTCATCAAACGCCGGAATCCATGTATTTGAACTACCCAGTCTATCCGTATGATCACGGATAGCATTGAAGTCACCAGCCACCATCCATGGTTCCTGGGATTCACTTGGCCTAATCAAGTCAGCCCAAAGAGGCCTCCTGGCGATGAAAGTATATTCTCCATATATAACAGAGAGGAGACAAATGTTATCCATAGCAATCAGTCTAATGCGAGCATGAATCATCTGAAAGGATATAGAGAGAACTTGTAAATGGACCGCCTGAGTATCCCAACCAATCCATATCTTGCCACGAGGGGAGTAGTCATAGTTGGCTATCTAATGCCATTCGGGTATTAAGCCATCAAAGATAGCTCCAAAGAAAGGCTCTTTAACCTTTGTTTCCAGAATGCCAATACAGGAAAGTCGATTATTTTTTATAAAGTGACGGACTTTAGCTTGTCTTAGGGGGTCTGCCAGACCCCTAATATTCCAAATGCCAAAAAACATATATACAAGAGAAGGGAAAGAACCAAGGAAATTATCTTTTCCTTCCTTTCTTCTTCCTAGACTTAGGGTTACTAGTCTTAGGAGAAGAAGGCACATCATCATCACCATCCCCCGATCTATCAGGTTGAGGTCAAGGTAAAATAGAGTCCCCAGGGAGAGCAAACACCGTAGCACGAGATCTTGTGAGAGGAGGGGAAGGAGAAGAGATATCCTCCTCGCTGTCACTACTAATGTCACTAATCGTGTCAATATCATTATCCGCACGTGAAGAGTTACTAGCAGTAGATTGATCCACAGAAAGAAAACCAGCAGCCACCTTATCAACCATTGCAGCTGCAAGGGAAGGTTCCTAAGGAGGGTTACCGAGAGGGTGTTGGCGGAAGGGAGTTGTAGAAGTTCCAAGGCTGATAGGTTTAAGTATATTCTGGCCTGCAACATCAGGGGTGGTCGCAGGTGCAAGGGGATTTAAAGGTTGTGGCATAACAGCAGGAGAGGTTTCAAGTCTGAGTGCGAGATTTAAAGCCTCAAGAGTTGCTGCAGGGGTAGTCGTGGATTCTTCCAGAATGCAGACAGCAGTTGATGCATCAACTTGCTGAGGTCTAGTCTCTTTGTTTCGTCGAGTCTTCTTGCCCTTCACTTGTTGCCATTCACCATCTACATGAGAGCTGGAAGGGGGGGTATGTTTTTCCCCCCGAGGAAGGTTCGCCTGTTCTATCCCCCATGGAAGGTTCTGTAACAACAGCACATAGGTATCCAGCCGAGCCATTTTTATGGCCAAAAACAACACAAGTGTTACAGACAAGTGGGCTCCACTCATATTCCACCCCAATGGCGATAACTTCTTCATCCCATATAATTCTGACATTCTGTAAGCAAGCAGTAGAAGCTGAGATTCCCACACATACACGGGCATAAGATAATCTCTTCATTTGCTCCATTTGTGCATCAACATAAAGGGGATTGCCAAGCGCACTAGCAATGCGGCTAATGCCCATACTAGACCACAAAGATAGTGGAATACCCCTCAATTTAACCCAAACTGGGAGGACATTATGCACTCCTTTTATGAGCTTTAACTTCGGGTGTCAAGCTTGTAGCATCATAATGCTATTGAGAATGGAAATTGGCCCCATTTCCAAGACCTTTCTCCTGAAGTTTTCATCAGGAATATGGATGAAACAGAAACCATTTTCATGTAATCGGACGTCAACCACATTACTACCCCAAGCCTTTTTAAGAGCTTCCTCGATCAACTTAAAGTAAATCTTTCTCCCCAGGAAGCATCCAACCAGGCATTCCTTTAAGATAGGGTTTTCATTTGCTAGAACATCAGGAATGATGTCTATAATAGGTTCCCCATTTTCCATCACAGGAGCAACATATGTCAAGTTATAACCTTTAGTCATAACTTTGGCAATATTAGCCCAAGTCTATGCTTTTTGCTGGCCATTTGCATTTCTCAATCTGTTGGCATTGTTTTCAAACTGATTACTCTTCACAACCAAGGGAGGCCGAGAGCTATCATCACTGGGGAGGCCCTTCTGCATACTCTTGTGGACTGAAGGAGGGCTGGATCTTCTCCTACGAGATCTCCCCCTACTACGGCTTAATCTTGGGTCACGATTGGCAAATCGAGAGACTCTACTGGTTCCTGCACCAACAGCAGCAGCATCCAACTTTCCACTAGCAAGCTTATGGGGCATGCACAAGTCCATAATCAGTAAAAGTGATGACATTTTTTCCTTTAAAGGTTGGGTCAGAGTTACCAATAATCATTCCATCATGGTCCTCATCAATCTCTAGAATGGATGAGGGTATAATCTCTTCTGAAAATTCCCCAGACGTAACAAGATCAGCAGGGGAAGTGAGTGGCTTACTAGCAGCATCGGGGACCAAACGAGAGTTACCAGTCATTATAACAACCACCACTTTGAGATCATTAACCACCCGACAGTCTCAAGCTTCATCCACCAGTCAACAGACAAACAATGGAAGAATAAAGAGTTATGGCGACAACAGGAGTCCAGCAGTACCAGATATTTACCGAGGGAATCACGAGACAGGGCTAAGTAGCTTATAACAATTCTAATACAGAGGACCTTCAATCACGGATGGGGATGAATACCAAGATGAATATCAAGGAATTTAGTGAAATTACTAGCGCGGATCTTACATTGAAGGAGGATGGATTACTTCCCTCAGAACTAGAGTTGTCCATCAAAATTTCTATAACCGACTTGAGTATTCGACGGGGCCGGGAGATAAGTCACAAAGAGGAGAACTTTGGTTCAGGACAAATCCGCTAAATGTTATATGCACCAAGGTAAGAGGACTTCAATGGGAGGAGTGGTAGCCTTTGGCACCGGTGTAAACAGTCGGAAACCGCCACAAGTTTCCGATCGAGCCTACAAACCCCAGTGACGTAGATCTGCTCCACAACTCTGGAAATCAAACGCCGAGTGTAGAGATTCAGAGGCTAGAGAGGAAGTGATGAGATGGTCTTCGAGTCAGAGTCTCAGTCGGAAAAACTGCCGGAGACGGCCGGAAACCGACTTAGGGTGAGCGAACGATGAACTAGAGGCAGACCATCACCGAGAGGACGAAACACGGGCACGTGTTACCCACGTGTGAGGAAACTAGCGAAAATGAAAAGTGTGCTTTCGCAGTTGTTTTTTTTTTTTTTGGTAAGGTAAGATATTATATACTTTTCAGATAGCGAAGTACATGTATAAATCGGACACAAAAAATCATGAACCAACATTGGCATCGCAGTGCCAAGATGGGTTCACCGGTGACCGGTTGCCAAAAAATATAGCTACAGCAAACATGCCTATTCTAATAGCCAAACACGGCCAAGAACGGCAAAGGCACAAAGCCAAACAGGTAACTTCCTAAGTTCTAGATACCGAGTAGAAGAACCAAGAGGAATGGAGGAAAAAACAAAAAAAAATGCCAAACAGATGGCATAAAATTTGAAAAAAGAAGGGGCAAATACATCAAAATACCCAAACCAAGTCCTATTCGAATAGGACAGCCAGGGAGACAGAGAAGGCACAACAAAGTGGGTCTGGTAGAGTAGAGCAGTGAACAAGGGCAGCCACCAGGTTGATAGTGTAGAGGCGACTAGAGCAGCTAAAAACCAGCTTAGATAGCAGCCAGCAAGGGGCCTTGACCTTGTACCCCAGCAAGCCAGAGTAACTACAACGAGTAGGGAGGAAGGAGCAAACCAGGGAGCAGAAGAGCTTCAAGACCAACCTGGAAATGAAACAAGAGCCACCCCTACCCAGAGAAACCAGAAATAGAAGAAGGTTGCTATTCACGTAGATTACCCCACACAAAAGCCAGATGAACAACCAAAAGAATGGCTTAAGGGAAGAAGGGGGAAGGAGGAAGAAAGAGGAGGGGCGGAAGCATGGAATCCACCGCAAGAGACCAACTCTAGGAGAGTAAGCTTTCCAATCTAACAAGACAAGGAATCGGCACCTTATGATCAACCCAGATATAGTCCAAGGTTGCGGCAAATTGCAAATCCAGAGCAGATCAGAAAAACTTTCCTACAACGATGTTGTTACCAAGCATACCAAGATGTGGAGAGAAAGTAACAGCTTATGGAAGATCATACACAACATCAGAGGATGTCCATAAAGCAGAATGATCTTTGTCCAGCAACAAAAGTGGGAGACAAGGCTGATGTGGAAGTGTGCATTAAGGCAGCAAAGATAAACAGCACCCTTAACAGGCCCACAGGGGATGTAAAGGGGTTAGTGGAAGCCCAAAGCAGCATTAGCAGTAACAGATACAATGTTAAGGAGATGGTTGAACAAAGCCGAAAGTATGAAAATCAGGATCTAGCCAAAAGACCACCATCCTGTTCCAACACCATGATAGTAACCACTCATGCACAGATTCAACCTAGACCGGATAATAGCCATAGAATGGACCAAAATACTCCAGATTAACCGCCACCACAGCTCCACTATCTAGCATTCTGGGCACTAAAAATGGAAGTCGAGAGGCCCCATTTCTCCTGGAGGCGTCTATTTCATGGATGATCTAGTATGCTTCCACAAGAAAGAGCCTTATCTTTTACCTTCTTGGTTAGATGTAAGATAAGAGCCGGAGGGAAGAGATTTTTACCTCTGAATAAGTTATTATTTCTCTCAGACCATATGATGTGCCAAAGTGCTCCAAGAGAGAATCTGGCAATGCGATGTGTGAAAGTTTGTCCCCCAAAGTGTATCTTTGCCCACCTAATAAAATCATCCCAGGGGAGGTTCCGCCATAGTAGGTTACAATTAGAAGCCCAAGTAGCCACAAGGCTACCAGTTATCGAGCAACCAAAAAAGAGGTGGTTGACAGAGTCCGGCCTTAACCGACAAAAGGCACAAGAACCTTCATCTATCCTTCGATACTGAAGTAGTAGGATTTGGGTAGGGAGACGGTTGTGGGAGGCTAACCACATAATAAAAGCATCCCACGGCGCAATGGATTTGTCCCAGATAAAAGAATACCAATGAGGTTGTCCTCGTCTCGGCCTAATCAGGTCCCAAGCTGAAGTGATAGAAAACTCACCAGAGGTGTTCTCCATCCACCGGATCACATCATCCTCGGGATCAACAAAAGAGGGAGCCAATTCCATCCATGAGAAGATGGTGTCAAGCACGGAAGATGAAGGCCATTCTTCTCTAAAAAAAATCCCGGACCGTAATATCACGAGGTATTCTAGACCGGTAGATGTCCCCATTTGTAACAAGTTTGTATAAGGGGCCTTTGTTGTGCCAATAATCAAACCAAAATGAAGTCAAGTGTCCATGTTTCACGGTTGACGGAGATCCAAGATCTTCTTCCAAGCCCAAGAGCAAATGGTGGGTCTTTTAACATACCAAAAGTTGGTGTTTTTTAAGAAGGTGGAGTGAATCCACTTGCACCATAGCGATTCCTTATCTGTAAAGAGAATCCAAATGTGTTTCAGATTAAAAGCTTTGTTACAATCCAATAGTCTTCGTATCCCTAAGCCACCTTCCTCTTTGGGTAAGCAAATGTCTGACCAAGATACCTTGGCCCCTCCAACACCTAAGTCAGGTCCCTTCCAGAGGAACTGTCTGAGGATAAGTTCAATCCTATTTAAAATCGCTTTTGGTAGAGTAAAAATGGAAGCCCAATAAACATGGATAGAATGAAGAACAGATTTTATGAGTTGTAGACGTCCCGCATAAGATAAGAATCTCTGGGACCAAGACCGAGCCCTAGCAGTAATCGCATTAATCAAAATTTCACAATCAGCCTTGCCGATTCTAGAAGCAATAACAGGAACTCCCAGATAACGAAATGGAAGTGTGCCTTCAAGAAAGTTCAAGTAACTACAGATTTGGGAATGCAGAAGATCTGTGCCACCCGACAGAAAAACTTCACTCTTATTAGAGTTCGGCAAAAGTCCCGACCAAGATGAGAATAGATCAAGTTCTTCCTTTAAGAGCCGAATGGATTGTAAATCTCCCTTCACAAACAGCAACACATCGTCGGCGAAGAATAAATGGGAAACCCGGCTCTGCTTGAATCTCCAGAAGAACTTAAAACCCGGCAAACAGGTCTTGGCAATAATAATTCAGGAGAAGACTTCCATGACCAAGATGAAAAGGTAAGGTGAGAAGGGATCTCCCTGCCGGATCCCCCTTAAGCTATTGAAAAACCCATGGAGTTCTCCATTAATAGCCACTGAAAATTTCGGTGTAGAAATGCATTCCATGATGAGTCTAACAAAGTGTTTTAGAAACCCAAAAGCCTTAAGAACCAGTTCAAGGAATCCACAGTCCTGCGTATCATAGGCCTTGCAAAAGTCAACTTTAATAGCACATTTTGGCAGATACGGCATATGGTGAAAATCGGCAAACAGCTCCTGCGCAAGCATGATGTTGTCATTAATTCTTCTTCCTTTCACGAAAGCAGTTTGAGTAGGAGAGACAATGGAAGGAAGGATAGAGGATAGCCGATTAGCGAGAATCTTTGTTATGCATTTGTAGACCGTATTGCAGCATGCAATCGGCCTAAAGTCCTGCATAGCCATGGCATTAGGTGACTTCGGCACAAGAGAAAGTATAGTTGTATTTGTTTCCTTGAGCAGTCTACCAATTCTGAAGAAGTCCTTCATTGCATGAATAACAGATGGGCCAACTATATCCCAAGAAATAGTGTAGAACTCAACACTAAAACCATCAGGCCCCGGCGCCTTATATTTGGCTAGTGAAAATAGTGTGGATCTGATTTCATCCTCAGTGACCATCCGAGATAAAGAGCACATTTGCTCTTCATCCAAAGTAGAAACAAGGAGTTGGGGCACCGCCACAATCGATGGTCTTTCAATATTCGGCCAACCATTAAGAAGTGCTTCAAAATGATTAACGATGTGATCCTGGATGATATTAGGTCCGGTCAAGGTTTCCCCTTCTGAGTCCAAGACTGAAAGAATTCGGTTCTGAAGTCTTCGCTTATTAACAAAGTGGTAAAATTAAGCGGTGTTTAGATCTCCTTCTTTAAGCCATCTGATTCTCGATTTTTGTCTATAGAAAGACTCTTCTTGAAGACAGAGCTCCGAGAAAATCCGGAGGTGCTCCATCTCAGAATCCACCAGAGTAGTGTTGAAAGGGTCAAGACGTAAAGTATCTTGAATTGAGTAAAGGGCCAACTTGGCTTGAGGTGTACGGTTGGAGATGTCAGAGAAGCTTTGCCTATTGAGCGACTTGAGGCGGCATTTGAGAAACTTCAGCCTGCAGCACAAGATATACATGGGATTGCCATCAAAGGAGGAATCCCATACCTGCCGAACAATATCCTTGTAAGAGGGATGCGTAGTCCAATAATGGAAGAATTTAAAGGGTTTCTTTATGGAAGGAGGGGAGAGAATCTTAACCACCATCGGGGTGTGGTCAGAGATTCCCGATGGTAGAAAAGTAGCCTCCGAGAAAGAATATGTTAGGCTCCAATGCTCATTTACTAGCACACGATCAATCTTTCTCTGTTTCCGCGTAATTCCAGAAAAGGTGGTCCAAGTAAACCTATGTCCAACATAACGGAGGTCATCCAGGCCAGAACGGTGTAGACAGTCCCCAAATTCATCAAAAACGGGGATCCAAGTATTAGAACTACCCACTCTATCCGTATGGTCACGAATAGGGTTAAAATCACCAGCCACCATCCATGGTTCTTGTGATAGACTTAAGCGAATAAGATCGTCCCAAAGAGGCCTTCTGGCAATAAAGGTGTGTTCACCATAAATGATTGAAATGAGACAAGAATTTCCCATAGCAATCATCTTAAGCCGGGTATGAATAACTTGGGAAGAGGTAAAGATGACTTGGAGATCAATCGCCTGAGGATCCCTGCCAATCTATATCCTGCCTCGAGGAGAGTAGTGATAGTTGGCTATCCAGCGCCAATCGTGTATAATGCCATTAGAGACATTTTCAAAGCAAGGAGTCTTAATCTTTGTTTCCAAAATGCCGACAAGGGAAAGTCGGTTGTCTTGAACAAGGTTCCGAATTTCTACCTGTCTAAGGGGGTCATTAAGACCCTTAATATTCCATACGCCAAAAAACATTAATAAACACAATATATACAGAGGAAAGGGAAGGAACACTATCTTTTCCTTCCTTTCTTCTTCTTTGACTTCGGATTACCCGTCTTGGAGAAGAGGGCACATCCGTCTTGGGGGAGGAGGGTGCAGTCGGCTCACCCTCAGGCTGCCGCTGGAAATTTTGGGGCTTTGAAAGGTCAGGATCTCTTGAAAGAGCAACAACAGTAGCTCGAGATCTGGTATAGGGAGGAGAAGGAGAAGATATATCATCTTCACTGTCACTACCAATGTTGCTGATTTCATCAATGCCCTTGTTAGTGTCGGATGAACCACTGGATTCAGAATTGGCCAGTAGAGGTTGTTTAAGCTCGGTCACTAGTTAATTGTACAAGTTAACTCCAGGAGAAGGATCCAGGTGGACAGAATCGAAATGAGGTTTGGAGGTGGTAGCTGGACACTGACCAGACTGAAGACAATTCTCTGGTTTTGCTGCAGAAGGCCCTGGCCTATGTTGATCTTCAGAGGATTGAATCACAGCAGGAGGGGAGATGTCGCCAGCAGAAGGAGGCATTGGATTTCCAAGCCTTAGAGTCTATGATGTTCCAGTTCTGTAAGAAGTAAGCAGAAATCCAGACTTGCAGGACTCTTTCAAGTTCTGTGCCGCTGTAAGAGGGGAAGAATCAGGAACAGGATGTTCTTTTAGGGCCTGTAAAATAGCTGCAGGAAGTCGGTTTGGTGTAGTCTCATTATTCCCATTGTTCCGGCGATTCTTCTTACCCTTAACTAGTTGCCATTCACCTTGAACATGAGAGGTAACAGGGGCAACCGTTTCTCCTAGGGAAGGCTCAGGAACAGTTGCACAAGGAAAACTAGGCGAGCCACTTTTGTGGCCAAAAACACAACAAGTGTTGCATACCAGTGGACTCCACTCATATTCCACTCCAATGGTGATCAAGTCATCATCCCACTTGATCTTTACATTTTCGAGACGCGCTGAAGATGTCGTGATCCCTACACATACACAAGCATACGATAATCTCTTCATTTGTTCCGTCTACGCCTCTACATAAAGGGGATTTCCAAGCGCACTAGCAATGCAACTAATGCCCACGAAAGACCACAATGACAGTGGAACACCTTTCAATTTGATCCATACCGATAGAGTGCTATGTACTCCTTTTATAAGCTTGAGTTTCGGGTGCCAAGCTGGTAGCATCGTGGTACTATTGAGGATGGATATTGGTCCCATTTCCAAGATCTTTCTCCTAAAACTTTCATCCGAAATGTGGAAGAAATAAAACCCATTTTCATGGAGTCGAATATCCACAACATTAGCACCCCAAGCTTTCTTGATAGCTTCCTCGGTAAGCTTGAAATAAATTTTTCTCCCCAAGAAGCATTCAATAATGCATTCCTTCAAGGTCAGATTTTCATTAGCTACTATATCAGGAGTGATGTGTACAATTGGCTCACCATTCTCCATCTCCGGAGCTACGAAGCTTAAGTTGTAGCCCTTAGTCATGACCTTTGCAATGTTGGCCCAAGTCTATGTTTTTTTATTACCAGAATCTGGCCTTGGTCTGTTGAGATTGTTGACAGTTTCGTTTCCCTATTCTATCACGGGAGGTCGAGAGGTTTCACCACTCAAGAGGCCTCGGTGAGGGCCATAGCTAGTAGAAAGGCCTCTAGATCTCTTCATACCAGATCTTCCCCTACTACGATTTACCCTTGGGTCGCGATTAGACGGATGTGAGTTTCTATTTGTCCATTCTCCCTAGCAAAAGTATCAGTCCCTGCACTAGCATCACCGACAAGGCCAAATGCCAGAGCATTAAGAGGGTGGGCAACAGAACCTTTATCATTGGTGTTTGGGTCATATTGACCTTCCACCACTGTACTAGTAGCTGCCTTGCCTGCATTTAAGGCCATACTACCAGCCTTATGTAAAGGTTCATCCATTATACGACACTTCTCAGTAACCAAAGGCACTACAATATCAGGGATGGACGAAGGAATAAAATCCTCAGGGGATGTCATGGTAGCTAGCTGTATTCGATGAAAGTGGCCAACCTTCGTTAAGCAATTTGATCAGTACAGTATTCACATTCACATTCTAGCATACTCTATCAAAGCCCGCAAGTGGAAACACACGAAATTCCAATAGCCACTCCACCACCAATCAGTCAACAGTAGGATTGTCCAACAGAAACCAAGGATTATCCACCAGAGAGTCCACAGATGAATGACCAACCAGTCAAACCACAAACTCAAAGCCAAACCGTCTCTAGTCGACAAGAAGAGAGAGTAACTTACAAGATTGCAGAGAGTAGGATGTTGATTAAATCCCACAACAGAGAGCAGGCAGAACAACAGGGGTGTTCGCAACAACAATAACCGCCAGTAGACGGAGGAAGCTGAACGATCAAAACTGGCGTAAGGAGAAGCGCGACTTCAAGGGTTTCGTCTCGGATATAGGGAGTTTACTGAAAACGGTGACCGCTGGGTGGGGCGCCGGAAGTCCAAGGAGAGTCAATCGAGGCGCACAAAGGCTCGATTGGATCAGAGCTCAGAAACCCTATATAGACAAAGGGCCTTCGCACCAACAAACCCAGACAGAAATGCTGAGGAATGAGATGCAGGGGGGACTCGCGATACTGTGCAAAGACACCCGAGCCGTCGGTGCCGGCTAGTGCCACCGGAAACCACCGCAGTTCTAGTAGCGACCCAGAAAGGCCTATGGAGGTAGATCTGGAAATCCTTCGTCTAGGGTCACCGAGAAGTGAAATCCATTGAACAGATGAGCAAGGCTGGCGTTTCGACCTTCAATCCAGATTTGCAGTCGGATTGACCGCCGGAGGCGGCCGGGCAACAGTGGAGAATAGAGAGAAGGGTCAATCGTTGTCCATGAGTGACGAGAGAGAAAATGGTCGGGCGCATGTAAGACACGCGTACAGAACTTGGCATAAATGAAAAGTATGCTTTGGCAGTTGTTTTTTTTTTTTTTTGGTAAAGTACCTGTATATTGAATTTTCAAAAAATTAGGTACAAGGTTGACCGGCCACAAAAATCATGAATCAATGATAGCACCTAAAGTGCCACAATAAGTTCAACGATGAACCGATCGCAAAATCAGTAACGCAATAAAGCATTTCACCTAGAAGCGTATAAGCAGCAAACCCCGAAGAGAGTAGGTCAAGAAACCTTCGGCCAAAAACATGAAAAACCCAAGGCCAAACAGTCGGCCATAACAAAAGTACCACGTCCTAACAAGTCCTAAGGAGCACTTGTTAACAAGAGGGAGAAACTAGCAAGGCTAAAATCGGCCAGAGTATAAAGAAAGGAGTCTTGAGCAGAGCGGTAGAGAAACTGTCACTAGGTTTACCCCACCCAGCAGTAGAAGAGCGGGTATGATGCTTTCGCGGTTGTTTTTTTTTTTTTTGGTAAGGATATTTTTTTTTTGGTAAGGTTGCTTTCATAGTTGTTTTTTTTTGTAAGGTAGCTTTCGTAGTTGTTTTTTTTTTTTGGTAAGGTTGCTTTCGCAGTTGTTTTTTTTTTTTTAAGGATTTGCTTTCGCAGTTTTTTTTTTGGTAAGGTACGTATTTGCTTTCGCAGTTGTTTTTTTTTTTGGTAAGGATTTGCTTTCGCAGTTGTTTTTTTTTTTGGTTTAAAAAAAGAAGCGTCGAATTGCTTTCGCAGTTGTTTTTTTTGTTTTTTTTTTTGATAACCGAGGTGTCCGCGCGGCCGGCGAGCTTGCGCTCAAACCAGCGGTGAAGCACGACTAGTCCTCGGGGGTAAACTGCAGGACCCCACCACCACAGTCCCCCAGGTACGACACTGGCACCAAGGAGTTTTGAACCCAGGACCTCTCGTGAAAGGAGCTGAGCGCAAACCATCTTGGCCACCAGCCGGTGGGTTGCTTTCGCAGTTGTTCATCTTTCATAAATCCAAGAATTTCACCTCTGACTATGAAATACGAATGTCTCCGACTGTCCATGTTAATCATTACTCCGTTCCCAAATGCCAACACAATAGGACCAGAATCCTATGATGTTATCGCATGCTAATGTATACAGAGCGTAGGTTTGCTTTGAGCACTTTGATTTCTTCAAAGTAACAACACCGGAGGCACGACCCGACCAGTTAAGGCCAGGAGCGTATCGCCGATAAAAGGGATGAGCCAATCGATGCACCCCGCGAGGCGGACCGATCGACCCAACTCAAGGTCCAACTACGAGTTTTTTAACTGCAACAACTTAAATATAAGCTATTGGAGCTGGAATTACCGCGGTTACTGGCATCAGACTTGCCCTCTAATGGATCCTCGTTAAGGGATTTAGATTGTACTCATTCCAATTACCAGACTCAAAGAGCCCGGTATTGTATTTATTGTCACTACCTCCCCTTGTCAGGATTGGGTAATTTGCGCGCCTGCTGCCTTCCTTGGATGTGGTAATCGTTTCTCAAACTCCCTCTCCGGAATCGAACCCTAATTCTCTGTCACCCGTCGCCGCCATAGTAGGCCACTATCCTACCATCGAAAGTTGATAGGGCAGAAATTTGAATGATGCATCGTCGACACGATGGTCATGCGATCCATCAAGTTATCATGAATCATCAGAGCAACGGGCAAAGCCCATGTCGACCTTTTATCTAATAAATGCATCCCTTCCCAAAGTCGAGGTTTGTTGCACGTATTAGCTCTAGAATTATTATTGTTATCCGAGTTGTAAATACCATCAAATAAACTATAACTGATTTAATGAGCCATTCGCAGCTTCATAGTCTGAATTAGTTCATACTTACACATGCATGGCTTAAACTTTGAGACAAGCATATGACTATTGGCAGGATCAACCAAGTAGCATTCCTTCACGACGTCCGCCAAGCATGATCCACCATGAAACCCGAGAGCTCCATGTGATCAAAGATAAGGCGGGAACGCCATTCCAGTGAAGCGATAAACACTTGATATTGGGAGCAAGGGCCAATGACCATTACACCCATGACAAGGTTCTGCATCCGAGAGAACGAGTAAGCACTCGTGGTCCATCCGAATAATCAAATGAGATGTTCGAGGATCACAAGACCCACTATCTAGTCCAACCGAGCACCTCCACAGGATGTCGCATTGAAAGGGACAACAATAGGCACAAAATTCCATCACAATTGGGTATGCAACACAGGAACTCGCTCTTTGCATCCACGTTAGCTCATGGATCAAAATCTGATCGAAAGTGAGGACAGCAGTTCGATGCACCAGCATGGAGCCCGCCAACACACACATTTCTATCGTCTCTTACACGCCATCGCGTACACTAGAAGTGAACTAGATCGA
Source organism: Rhodomyrtus tomentosa (assembly GCA_028455895.1). Lineage (NCBI taxonomy): Eukaryota > Viridiplantae > Streptophyta > Magnoliopsida > Myrtales > Myrtaceae > Rhodomyrtus > Rhodomyrtus tomentosa. The sequence continues at coordinate 34,852,682 of JAPCWY010000003.1, read as the reverse complement.
CCAATCCACAGCTCTTCAAGCATGAAAACTCAAGGGTTACAAAGACTGATCAAACAAGGGCACATCCGCACCGCTAGACTCAAAACACCAAGATCTTGTGCCGGTCATGGCTTAGTCATCGCTTCGATCTTCGACCATATCTCGCCTCAATCGCCCCTCCCCTTGGCCGATTAAGACCTCGATCAGGGTTTGATGTTGGCTCGACCTGGACTCAATCATCGCTCAACCATTGCCTAAGCACAACATCATGATTGCCGGCTCGTTACGTTCAAAGGGACATGTTCACCGATTCACAAAATCGTGGCTCATCCGCAACGATAGACACGACAGCTAGATCATGTGCCGATCATGGCTTAGTCGTCGCTTTGATCTCAACCCTATCTCGCCTTAATCTCCCCTCCCCTCGACCCTAGGTCTCGGTCATGATTTGATCTTTGGCTCAACCAAGACTCAATCATCACTCGATCATCGCCTAATAAGCACAAGATTGTTGTTCATGCATGCCCATAGGTCGCTCACGATTCAGACTCGGTGGCCGATCCGCTCCGTTATGTTCAACGGGACTTGTTCACCGATTCACTCGTGGCTCATCCACAACAATAGACACGAGAGCTAGATCATGTGCCGATCATGGCTTAGTTGTCGCTTTGAACTTGACCCTATTTCACCTTAATCTCCCCTCTCCTCGACCCTAGGTCTCAATCATGTTTTGATCTTTGGCTCGACCAGAACTCAATTATCACTCGATCATCGCCTAATAAGCACAAGATTGTCGCTCGCGCATGCCCGTGGGTCACTCACGATTCAGGCTCAGTGGCCGATCTACTCCGTTATGTTCAAAGGGACGTGTTCACCGATTCACAATATCGTGGCTCATCCGCAACGATAGACAAGAAGAGCTAGATCATGTGCCGATCATTGCTTAGACGTCGCTTTGATCTCGACCCTATCTTGCCTCAATCTCCCCTCCCCTCGACCCTAGGTCTCTGTCATGGTTTGGTCTTTGGCTCGACCGGGACTTAATCATCACTCGATCATAGCCTAATAAGCACAAGATTGTTGCTCATGCATGCTCGTGGGTCGCTCACTATTCAGGCTCAGTGGCCGATCCGCTCCTTACGTTCAAAGGGACGTGTTCACCGATTCACAATATCGTGGCTCATCCGCAACGATAGACACAAGAGCTAGATCATGTGCCGATCATGACTTAGTCATCGCTTTGATCTCGACCCTATCTTGCCTCAATCTCCCCTCCCCTCGACCTTAGATCTCGGTCATGATTTGATCTTTGGTTCGATCGAGACTCAACCATCGCTCGATCATTGCCTAATAAGCACAAGATTGTCGCCCATGCATGCCCATGCTTTGCTCACGATTCAGGCTCAATGGCCGATCCGCTCCGTTCAAAGGGACCTGTTCACCGATTCACAATATCGTGGCTCATCCGCAACGATAGACACAAGAGCTAGATCATGTGCCGATCATGACTTAGTCATCGCTTTGATCCCTATCTTGCCTAAATCTCCCCTTTCATCGACCTTAGGTCTCGATCATAGTTTGATCTTTGGCTCGATCGGGACTCAATCATCACTCAATCATCGTCTAATAAGCACAAGATTGTCGCTCATGCATGCCCATGGGTCGCTCACGATTTAGGCTTAGTTGTCGATTCGCTCGACCATTCCGTTGGGCCATGTCGATGGCCGACTCTCTCGGCCACGGTCCATGCGATGGCCGGAACCGATGGCCGATAGGGCCCACCATCGTGCCCGCGTGAGGGGGAGCCACGCAATGCACGATTGGTGCTATGTTTGATTGATTATTGACTCGTGCCCAACGCTCATTGTCTGCCGATCAAAGCACTACTACCCCCTAAAGAGCCTTATGAGTAGTTATCCTACCTGCAGGAGAAGACATTCACTATGTTTGAGATGACACCACATCTCTTAAAAAATGTACAAATTGAATTTGGATGAGATTTTTTGTAAGATTACTTAGAAAAACATAAACTATTTTAAGGAAAAGTAAAAAATAATTTTGAGTATCAATTTCTTTATTTTTTTTTCATAATTAAAAATTAAAAATTATTTAAAAAAATAAAATTAATTGGGATGTGGGAAAACCATTGGGAGGCCGTTTTCATGATTCAAACAAATTTTAGAAAGAGAATGGATTTAATTGGACGAGAAATGATCGATAAAGTATGGGACGGACCTTGTGTGTAAGCTAAACGGCCGAACGACTAATGCATGAGTCAATCTAAATGGCCAAGCAATCGATGCATGACTCATGCTTGACGGCCAATTCCCTCAACCATGGCCAGGCTCGATGGTCGAATCGCTCGGCCACAACCCATGCTCAATGGCCAAATCGCTTGGTCACGACCGTGATCGATGGTCGACGATCTCGATCGTGGCCGAGATTGTTGGCTGACGATATCGACCACGGCCGTGCTCGATAGCCAGTTCACTCGGCCACAATCCATGATCGATCGGTGATGCCTTCGATCACGATCGTGCTCTATGGCTGATGAATTATGCCACAACCCTCGACCACAGCCATGCTCGATGGTCAATTCGCTTGGCCACGGTCCATGATCGATCGTCGAGGCCTCGACCATGGCCACGCTTGATGGTCGATTCGCTCGATCACGATCCTTGATGCCCCGCGGCCACGCTCGATGACTTGCGGGATTATTATGCAACAATCCTCGGCCACAACCAGTGCATGAGTCAATCTAAATGGCCAAACGATCAATGTAGGACTCATGCATGATGGCTAATTCCCTCAGCCATGGCCGGGCTCGATGGCCGCTTCGATCGGCCACGGCTGTGCTTGATGGCCAGTTTGCTCGGCCACGACCCATGATCGATCGACGAGGCAATCGGCCACGGCCATGCTCGATGGCCCATTCACTCGGCCACACCCATGATCGATGACCTTCGCGCTTGCGACATGCTGCTTTCGCTAAACGGCCATGACCCATGCTCGTTAGCTGAGGTCCCTGGCCATGGCCGTGCTCGATGGCCGATTTGCTCAACCACGAGATATGGGCTCGACTATAATGCATGCTATCGCATGAGTCGTGAGGAGTGATCGATCGATGACTCATATGCTGAATGATCGATCCGATCGATGCACGACTCATGCCAAACAGACAAGTGATCGATGTGTCAGCCATGCGCAGTCACTCGATATAGGCAAGTGCGATATTCGCGAGCCATGCCGAGCAAACCCGCGATCCCTTAATCATGAGTAGCGGCCAAGCAATTGACGCACGACTCATGCCAAGAGGCCGAGTGATCGGCGCATGATTCATGCGGAATAATGATGCATGAATCATACCAAGCAACCGGCGCCTAACCAACATCGATAAAGGTTAGTCTCTGTGCTTTATAGAATTTTCGTGATTTAATTCTTGCGAAAAAAAGGCCATCGAAGTTTTAGTGATGAAAAAATAGTACATCCCAGAAACCTTTGAGGGAGAAGGGAGTAACTTGGGATGATATTTGTAAGAGTAGTAAAAACGCAAATTGAAATTCAAGAGCCCGGAAACCACGAGGGCCAATCATGAAAATGTGGCCGACAAAGTTTAGCCGAAGCCTTTGACAAAGAATGGCTTCAACTCTCAAGCACTTGAGCGATGAAATGCCCGTTCAAACTCGGGCCCGCAAATGACGAACCTCTAGTTCAGTTTGGGGGGGGGGGGAGAGTTAGGATTTGGGAAGGGGAGGGATGAATCGAAGCGACAAGGGATGAATCTCAGTGGATCGTGGCAGCAAGGCCACTCTGCTACTTACAATACCCCATCACGTATTTAAGTCGTTTGAAAAAGATTTTACTCGTCGTTCAATAGAAATTTTACTTCAAGGCGGCTCACGCGGTTCATCCACCGCAAAGGCTTCACCAACGACACGTGCCCTTGGGGGAATGAGTCCCATACTGCAGGTCGGTAATCGAGCGACGAACACATGCGTTACTTCTAGCCCGCATTCTGACTTAGAGGCATTCAGTCATAATCCAACGCATGGTAGCTTCGCGCCACTGGTTTTTCAACCAAGCGCGATGACCAATTGTGCGAATCAACGGTTCCTCTCATACTAGGTTGAATTACTATTGTGACACTATCATCGGTAGGGTAAAACTAATCTATCTCACGATGGTCTAAACCCAGCTCACGTTCCTTATTGGTGGATGAACAATCCAACACATGGTGAATTCTGCTTCACAATGATAGGAAGAGCCGACATCGAAGGATCAAAAGGCAACACCGCTATGAACGCTTGGCTGCCATAAGCTAGTTATCCCTGTGGTAACTTTTCTGACACCTGTAGCTTCAAATTCCAAAGATCTAAAGGATCGATAGGCCATGCTTTCATGGTTCATATTCATACTGAAAATCAGAATCAAACGAGCTTTTACCCTTTTGTTCTACGCGAGATTTCTGTTCTCGTTGAGCTCATCTTAGGACACCTGCATTATCTTTTAACAGATGTGCCACCCCAGCCAAACTCCCCACCTGACAATGTCTTCCGCCCGAATCGGCCTGCATGCGCGGACCTTAATTCTAAAAGAAGGGGCATTGCCCCGCCTCCGTTCACGGAATATGTAAAATAATGTTAAAAGTAGTGGTATTTCACTTTCGCCGTTTCCAGCTCCCATTTATCCTACACCTCTTAAGTCATTTCACAAGGTCGGACTAGAGTCAAGCTCAACAGGGTCTTCTTTCCCCGCCGATTCTGCCAAGCCTGTTCTCTTGGCTGGGGTTTTGCTAGATAGTAAACAGGGACAGTGGGGATCTCATTAATCCATTCATGCACGTCACTAATTAGATGACGAGGCATTTGGCTACCTTAAGAGAGTCATAGTTATTCCCGCCGTTTACCCGCACTTGGTTGAATTTCTTCACTTTGACATTCAGAGCACTGGGCAGAAATCACATTGCGTGAACATCCGCAGAGACCATCGCAATGCTTTGTTTTAATTAAACAGTCGGATTCCCCTTATCCGTACTAGTTTTGAGTTGACTGTTCAACGTCCGAGGAAGGCCCCCGAAGGAGCCGTTCTTAATCCGTCCCTCGGCCGGCACGCGGTAACCCGCTCTCGCCGCGAGAGTAACTCGAGCAGTCCACCGACAGCCGACGGGTTCGGGATTGAAACCCCCGTGTCCAATCCTCAGAGCCAATCCTTTTCCCGAGGTTATGGATCCATTTTGCCGACCTCCCTTGCCTACATTGTTTCATCAACCATATGCTGTTCACCTTGGAGACCTGATGCGGTTATGAGTACGACTGGGCGTATACAACACTCGGTGCCCTAGATTTTCAAGGATCGTCGGGGGCACACCGGACACCACGCAACGTGCGGTGCTCTTCCAGCCGTCGGACCATACCTCCAGCTAAGCCATTTCTGGGGTGGGCAGGCTATTAAACAGAAAAGATAACTCTTCCCAAGGCCCCCGCCGACAGCTCTCTGTAAGTCTCTAGGTAACCCCTAAACCATAGAATAGCTCCTTTGGTAAAACCTAAGAGTTAGGTATATCTCATGTAGACCCTCGTTGATTCCTCAAGGTGTAGGATCAGCCTAGTCTCTAATAAACCCTAAAGAACGGGTGCGTCACTTTTAGATCCCTGGTGGATGGGAAGCCTAGTATTCGACAAATCCTAAAGAACGGGTGCGTCACCTTTTAGGTTCCTGGTGGATGGGAAGCCTAGTATTCAACAAATCCTAAAGAACGGGTGTGTCACCTTTAGGTTCCTAGCGGATGGGAAGCCTAGAATTCGACAAACCGTAAAGAACAGGTGCGTCACCTTTAGATTCCTGGTGGATGGGAAGCCTAGTATCCGACAAACCCTAAAGAACGGGTGCATCACATTTAGATTCTTGGTGGATGAGAAGCCTAGTCTCCGAAAAATTCTAAAAAACGGGTGTGTCATCCATAGGTTCCTGATAAAAAGGAGTCTTATTCAAGGCCTGACCCTCCATACGGATCGAAACCTGAGGCAAACCCTAAAGAATGGGTGCGTCACCTCTAGGTTTCTATCAGATAGGAATCCCATTTTGGTTTGGCCTATCATACGAGTTAGAACTTAACTGCCCTAGGATACTCAAGAGACGAGTCCCTAGGTATCTACTTAAATCCGCCATGCACCACGCATGCCCCAAAAGCATCAGGTAGGTAAGTAACAGGTGAGTATCTCTAATCAATCTCTCTTTCTCGTATCAGCTAAAATAGAATGAGCAGAGCGTTCACTAGTAGGACAAGAAAGATTGAATGTTAGGATTCATTTTCTTTTCCTCAATCGAGTCGGTCTAGATTCAAGTGTCACATATCTTTGAGTGGAACCTCTCACGAGATTCCTCTCAAAGAGGAGCAGCTGTTGATACCTAATTTTTGACCAGTATTTTTCAGTCTTATTTTTTAAAATTCATTAAAAAAATCCATAAAAAGTCAAAAAAAATTATAAAATCAGTTTTGGCGGCCTTGGCCAAGCTCAATGAACCATTTTTGACCAAAAAATAATTTTTCATATTTTTCACGTTTTTCAATATTTTTAAAAAATAGGAAAATACTTGAAAATTCAAGAAAAATAGCATTTAAGGTCACAAAAATATGAAAAAGTAGTCAATATTTTTGTTTTAATTTCCTTGTATTTTTTACCTCATAAAAAGTCCAAATCCAAGTCCAATTTTATGTGTTTCTTTGTTACAAATATGATTGAATTTGGTAAAAAAAATGTCAATTGAGTTTTTTAATTTGCAATTTCGACATTTTTAGGACCTTGATATTCAATCTGATTGTCCATCATTGCAATTTAGTTCTTGAATTCAGGCGTAATTGAAATTACTTTCAATTCAAGGGCTACCTTTGCCAATTGAAGCAACTGCCCAATGTATTTCATCATTCTGAGTCAATTGGCATTGGTGGTTTGATCTAATTTGACCGTTTGAGCCTTCGATTTCCCAAATTTCTGAATTGAAATTAAGGACAAATTTGGAGTTTTTATAGAAATTGACATTAACTTTTGGGCAAAATCATATTTTTAGACAATATTCATGTTCTAAGTTCAATTCTGAGGTTTAATTGCAAAAGTTCCCCACCAATTTGGGCTAATTTTGAAAATTTCAAGTCGAAACCGGTAGAACTGATCCGCTACAGTATCGTCTTCCCCCCAAGCTCCCGTGTGAATAAATAGTTTTTGGACGGATTTTGATCTCTAAATTGAAGATCAATTCGCAAACAATTGGAAGGGAAAGGGTATGCGTTTTGTTCCTCTCATAGTCCCCTATCGATTAACAACGGCAACACCACTCGACGTAGTCGGAGTAGAGACCAATTTGCCGGTCAAGCTCGCGGGACCTGCAAAAGTCAACAAAATCAAACTCAGCTCAAATCCTTGCCAAATTCGCGCGAAATGGAGAATGCCGGAGATCCCGATGGGCATGGACGAACACCCAGCGAATTCCGTCACCGTCCGCTGACTAAATGGCGCATGGGAGGCACGTGAGTGGGACAAGTTGTCATTCCCCATTCAGCACCAAAATTCTAAAACTAGTATATAGCTCAAACAAGCTTTCTAGAAGAGAATGTCAGTTCATTCTGTTTGGGGAGGAAGAACAGAATAGAGAAAGAGAGAGAAAGAGAGAGAGAGAGAGAGAGAGAGAGAGAACTCTAGAGTGAGAGCTCGCTCTCTGGCCCCAGCTATCGAGAGCTTGAGCTCGACCTGCAAGTGCTCGGTGACGACGATTCAGGTTTATTCGAGTCGTCATTCCACTTCGAAAAGCTTCCTCTAGCTCCGTAGAGTCGATCGCACCAACCCGCATTGCCCTTCATCTCGAGAAACGATAAGTTGAACTTCAACTTAAACTTCTGTTCATCAATGGCGAGTTTTCGTTTCGGCTTCAATTCTTTCAATTGATGTGTGTATTTCGTATCTGCTACATCACTGAACACTGCTCTATGCTTTGATTGCATTTAAATCAAGTCGAACCTTGCTTTTGAACCGCGTTACCATGGTCAATCCTGCCGAAGCTTCCCTAGCTCAAGCTAGCCTAAACCAGGTCAATCGAACTTGCAGGTAAGTGTTTTGAACTCATATAGATATGATTGTGTGAAGGAATTGGTTCGATTTGCTCTCTGTTGCTCGATTGAATTCCCACGACCGTACTCGGCGCTCCACATGCTGTACGTGACTCAGTGGATGAAATGATCTGATTCTTAGATTTGTCGAACTAGAGATTATCGCGAGTCGATCAACGTTAGTCTCGTGCAATTTCATTAAGGTTTCACCGTTGAATCGTCGCCGAAGATCCATAGCCATCCATTTAGTCGAAGTTACAAGGTTGAAGATGAAGGTGACGTGTCTGGTCAAAGAGTCAGCGGTCCTAGGTGGCAGAGAGTGATTGGTCCATGTGGAAGTCGAGTCAGCTCGACCGTTAGTCTATTTAGGTTGAGTCAGTTTAGATCGGACGGTCGAGATTAATCGATTCCTATTTTTAATGACCGTCTGATTAGAAATTAGGAATATCCAAAAAATGGTTTTGTAATCAGAAAATCAAAATAAATCGAAACGGTGCCGTTTGGATAAGTGAGTAAGCGACATCGTTTAGGTTAGTAGGAATGAACGGTCTGGATTGAACCTTATCTTTTAATCGTGGCCATAGGTTTAAGTAATCAGATCTGATGGCTAAGGAGCAGTTGGATTCTCATATGAGCTGTAGATTTCAGTTAACCGATCTTGAGGCCGAGGAACAGCCACGTGGTTTAACAAGAACAGTCGGATTAAAATTGAAAAATAAAAAGCGAGAAACAGCGTCGTTTCGGTGTGTAAGCCGCGCGGGTCCGGGTCTAAGCTGAGTATCCAATCTGAGTGGGTCGAGTCAACCCAGTCCGAATTATTTTTCAATAATAAAAATATGAAAATGATTTTTAAATAAAAAATCAGAAAAATCCTAGATAATTCTAAAAAAATTATTAGAAATTCCTAGAAAACCCAAAAAAATGTAGGAAAATTGTGAAAAATTCCTAGACATTCCAGAAATTCACAATAATTGAGGAATGACCACAGACAACTGGTCAATCCTATTTTTGGGATTTCTTATATGTTCATCCGAGAATTGATGATATTACCCTTTAGGGTAAATCGCCTCTACCTGGTAAGCGAGATAGGTCGATAATGCCAAGATAAGAATTAGGGTCGGTTATGTGATCAATTCTTATGTTTAGGCTTTCGAATCTCGTCCCTTTTTCTGAAATGACGATTCTACCATTCTAAGGGTAAATCGTCTTTCATATTTCAATCAAGTCGTGAAAATGTCTCAAAATTAGGGTTTGGGTCAAGAGGTCGATCAATCCTTCTATTTGGGATTTTCACTTATCATCGCTTTTTCAAATGACGATTTTACCCCTCATAGGGTAAATCACTTCTAAAATTCCAGAAAAATTTGAAAAATTTTCGAAAAATAGGAAATGGATTGGTTTGGTGACCAATCCTATTTCCACCATCTTTTGACTCCATATTACATCTGTAATGACAAATTTTCCCTTCTTGGGAAAATTGTCCCAAAATTCTTCAAAATTACGATTTTGCCCCAAATCATGTTACAAATATTCCTTTGCCTTGATTGACATTTATCTAGGCTAATAGAGCCTTATTAGGGATACTACGTTACTTTCATGTGATTTATCCGCACGTATTGGATCATTGATTTACGTATCCATTTCATTGATTGTAAGTGCTAGGGTGGTCAATCTTATTTGCATGATCTCCTAGTCTTAGGGTTTGCACCTTTCTCATCTGCATGAAATCTTAGGGTTAGATAAATCATTTAACTTAGGTACTGAAAGGGCGTCAACTCTGATAGTTAGCGTAATATAGTCCCTGATCACATTGCTCTGATTTTCGCAGAATTGAATAGAGTGCTCCCAACTATTCGATAGGGTTTTCAATTGTACCCTCCACAGAACGATTGGTGGCAACTCCTTGGCATGTACACATTTCACATGTCACCAGACCACACTGAAGGTCGACCACGTATACCGCCATTGCGACTTGGGTAACGGGCCTTGGATGAGGCCCGCGTCCGACCAGACGAGACGGCGCATTAGCTCGCCTCGAGAGAGCAGGTCACGACATAGATAATTTGAATAAATCGGCTCATGGATGACCTACCATCCTGTCTCGTATCTCGAATTTCAACCAGTTAAAGGCGAACTCCGCAAATGTCTTTTTAGGCAAGGGAACCAAACACTTGTTCCTGGCCCGCTTGAATCTTGTGATGAACTAATCGACTGTCTTGTTGTACTTTTGTTTCATTGTCGACAGGTCAACTACTGACAAATTCAGTACAGCTCGCTGGAATTGCCCATGAAAAAGGTGTTCCATTTGTTCCCATGTTAGTACCGAATTTAGCAATAGAGCAGTATACAAAGTGAAAGCTATTCTGGATAGAGAGAGTAGAAACAGCCTGAGCTTCTAATGATCGGCATGGGTAGCATCTCCACATAGTACTAGGAAGCGGTTAACATGTTCATAGGTGAATTGGTCATCCTTGCAAGTGAATATTGTGAATTCTGGTATCTTGAAACCTTTTGGATACGGGATGATATCCATCCAATCAAGATATGATTTTCGATAAATGCTAACCCCGTATCCTACCACGGGATCATTATACCTAGTCATTTACTCCATAATTGGCTAGTTCTTGTATAACGGGTGGTACGGAATCCGGTACCCTAGCTGTGGCATAACTTGATACGCTAGCTACTGCCCTTGATAGGCTGGCTGAGGCTGAAAAACCTATGGCATAGGCTGATTTCCCTGAGGCCGCAACATTTGATTCCCTTGCTGATGTCCTGAATGTATGAACTGTTGATGGACTATGGGCTGACAAAGTTGATCTTGCCCTTTGATTTGAGAGAACTGATCCTGTCCCCTGACCTGCCACTGCCCCCTAGGGGGAACTGGCATTGTCCCATGGTTTTTGATGACTACAAGTACAGGTTGCTCATTCATGGGTATGGGGTTTGCCTGGGAGGCAGTTTCATACTAGGTAATAAGTACATCTTGTCGAGCATAATGACCTGGGAACATACCTAGATCATTCGCCTGAGGATTGGGATCATTTGTCTGCAAGCTTCCCCTCGTTGTAGGATCCTAATAAGTACCACCGGTGGCGTATTCTGATCAGTAAGCCCTACGTTTATCATTGATAAAGGTTCGGTCCCTGAGGATACAAAAAGATTCCCCGTTTGAGGATGTGGTAGACTCGGCGATGCTCCATGCCGTCCTGACGCACATTCGTGATAAGTGTTAATGATTAATGGTCTAACAACCTCGGACATGCACTGGACCACGTGATCAACAAACTCATTCTAGGCTTCCTCAATCGTACGCCTTATCAAGGATAGCATGACTGGCGTTACTTCAGGGTTTGCCTTGGTTTTTCGATGGGTCATTACTGAACCTCGCCATCTTCAATCTAAGGCGGATCTTGAACTCCTCGAATCGCTGAGGACTCCATTCGTGGTACGGCTTCCATGAACTCATCTCCGTCTGGGTTGCTACCACCTCTTGTACGTGGCATAGTACTCACTCGAACTTGACACCTTGATCCCACCATGCGTGCCAAAAAAGGATTGTTGTGCATAAAATTCCATCGATTGGGCCTGATTGAATCTCTCAAGACTCAACCCAAGAGGTTGAAGCCCAAAAGGATTGTAGACGCGAGAAATTCCTTTTAATAAACGTTAGCAGTTCATTAAGTAAGAAGGATTCCGGACAAGTTTTGGATAGAGAGTGTCAAATGCAGGATGTATTAATAAGTGCGTGTCTTTCGACAACTGTGTACAAGACTTTCGCCAAACTTCTGATGACTTCTTCCATGAAACTTGTCGAATTGCTTTGACGTAACCATAACCAAGTTAAAACATTCGAATTGAATCGACGATGCTAAACCTTACTGTAAGATACGATGCCGGAATTTAATCTACGATATCGGACAGATGGAAATGTAGGACACATCACCGGAATTTAATCAGTTGTACTGGACGAGTGGAAGAACCAATACAACAACGAAATTTAATCAAAGATTCTGGACTAGGCGAGTAGATACCGGAATCTAATCGATGACACCTAACTCTAGATATGAACACGTCAAAATTGAATCGACGGTGGGAATCTAAAAGCTACAGCTAGACTAAAGATAGGTTGAAAAGATAAAGACTTGTTTTTTGTGTTGTGTGTGTGTTTTGTGCTTGATGACCCTGGGTATTTATAGGTCTACTCTTGGTAACCGTTGAACGGTTACTGCCGTGGGCTCCAAACACGTTCTTTTGCATATAACTCCTTTGGCGGTTTCTTGGCTCTTCACGCCTTTTTCCTCTCGGCTTTTGGGGATTGCCACCAATCTTCTCAACTGCCTTGATCGTGGCTCCTTTATGTGCGCCTTTTTCTCTTATTTTCCAAGGGAATAACGCCAAAACTCCCCTTGACATGTGGCGTCTTCAAAGCTATCCTTCGCTTGGTTTCCGTGCAGCTACTCATAGGCGATCATAATCTTCGCTCGTGCTTGCCACGTGTTTCCTTAGGGTAATTTTGGATGTCAACATTAGCAAACAAACATTTCCCATCATGTTGTTCTATCAGAAAATCGCCTAGGGGCTTGTAAGAAGCATGGAGATGTCTTTAACATCCTAGACCCACAATGTTTTATTTGCATGACCATTCACAGTCTAAATCAAAACATGAAATCGAGGGGAGACAACAGATTATACCAATGAGATTAGGTAAATATGATGCCAAACTTGGGTCCTAGTTCTCTTAGCATGAGTTGGAAGACATATTTAATCTCAGAATTTGAAACAAATGCTAATTGCTAATATCCAATGTAGAGGTAGCATGCTAAACCATTTTCTACGACAAGATTGATGTAGTTGCCATCCGGAAAATTAGCACCAGACAAGACATGTCACTATTTTACCATAACCGGATTCCGGGTCAAAGTGCTAATGACACTTGATTTTGGAAATAAAAGAAAGGGAAGTAAAAAATCAATCAATCAATCAATCAATATAAGAGGGAAAAATGGAAGCCCATCAAATTTGCCACATTTGGGTTGGCCTTCTGTAGATTTTTTTTGCTTTTTTTTTTAGCGCAAGTTGTATTTTTTACAATCCAATGACGAATGCATCTAGCCCGGCCCAAGATTTGAATCTTCTCGTTCATTTTTCTTTAAAATCGGCCTGACTCTTTACCCATTTTAACCTTTCGTCTGGCCCATATCGCGGGTTTGGTTCTTTTTTTCTCGTTCAATCAAAGAGAGAATGACTAGCGGCGTTCATCTGTCACAAGAGGGTGATCGAAGTAAATACCACAGGCTTCTAGACTACTTGCTTCGCTGGAATTAGTCAAAGAGATTGGATAAGATTGGAGAACGGAATCAGTTTTGGGTTCGTCCATAATCATCCTCATTTTTACCAGAAGGGGGAGGGAGTCTCGTTCTTAGTCAAGAGAAGACGAGAGAGAGAGAGACCTGCAAGAGCTAGAGAGAGGCCAATTCACAAGCTTGGGTTGCCTCCGCAATGCCACCATGGCGCCTCCGTCATTTATGGCGATCGAAGGTTAGTCCTCGTCTTCGTTTCTGATTTGCTTTGCTATGACCGATCAATTTGGTCCAATTTCGATCGTGTCAAACAGAATTGATGAGTTAGCTAGCCAATCTGAGGTAGTTTAGCACTAATATAGGTTCCAATGCAATCAATTCGATCCATTGAGCAATTTATGTTTTCAAAAAAAAATCCGGTAAAGGTAAGATTTGTATTGACTTTAACCAAAACGCAGCTATACAAAGGACGAAACTCGATATCAATAAAGAGAACTTGCACTCATGATGATACTAGCCAATGTCACAAAGGGTGCAAGGGTGTTGTGGGTTCAAAAGAAGGGTATAACCCTTTGAATAACATAAGAAAATGGCCAAAAGACTAAAAATAGAACAACCCCCCTAGGACGAACCTCCGATCATAAAAAATAGTCGAATTGTTGCCTCAGCTCACTCGCATCCTTCGGTTCCATGAGGTATCTTCAACATGTTTGAATGTACAGGCCTTATTCTAACCACCTTTTCGAGATGTTTCTTGATAGCTAGCAAAAATAAAGTTTGGTTTCGAAAAAGGATGTGATTCACTTCCTTCCAAATAATGTGGCACAAGGCTCTAAAAGCAAAGCTGGCAATACTCTGACGAAAGCTCTAACCAGAAATGTGTTTCATGGCCCATTCTTGGTTATCTCGCCATGCCCCATTGCACCACGCTAGATTACAGTTTGCCACCCAAAAGAGAGCAACACTTTCGGTGGCATGGCATCCAAAAAAGAGATGGTCGGTCGAGTTTGGTCTGCAAGAACAGAAGGCACAAGTGGCATCCATAATTCTGCCATAGTTTAGTAGGAGTACCTAGGTGGGCAGCCTATTCCGTGTGATCATCCATAGATGAAAGGCATGGCGATGCGCAAGGACACGATCCCAAATAAAAGATTGTCATGGCACGATTTGCCCTCTCGGGTGAATAACTCCCAAGCCGAGGCAATGAAAAAGACTCCAGAAGGATGTCCCAGCCAAGCAAAACGATCATCACCTTGAGAGAGCAAGGGGAGAGGCTCTGGCGAAGCTGCAGTTATAGCCAATCCATAATAGAGGAGCCCGAGGAAGATATGACTTTTGTGATTGTGGCATGCTCAGATATGCGCGATCGATAAATGTTCCTATCCGAAATGATCTTGTCTAGAGGTCCTCTGGGATGCCTTGAATCAAACCAAAATCACATGCCACGGTCATGACCAATCCGCCATCTAAAGAGTTGGTTGAATTCTGCACGAAGGTCAAGAATCTTCTTCCAAAACCATGAACAAAAAGTCAGTTTCATGGCTATCTAGAAATTCTTGTTCTTCAAGAAGGTGAAATGAATACATTTACATCATAGGAATTCCTTGTCTATTAATAGATCCAAATGTGCTTAAGCATGGCTGCCTTATTGTAATCTAGTAACCTATGGATGCCTAGACCTCCTTTGTCCTTTGCGAAACATACGTCCTCCCAAGTGACTTTGGAACCACCAATTCTAAGTCCCGGGTCTTTCCACAAAAATTGCCTAATGATTTGCTCGATGCAGTCTAGGATTGATCTAGGCAAAATGAAGATGCTTGCCCAATAAACATGAATAAGTCAATCCAACCCGGTCCCCTAGCCTACAATCCGGTATAAGCAAAGCAGTCTCCTCCACTCACCCCTACTTCTGAGTTCTAACCCGGTAGAGGAGAACCCCTCAACATTATCATCTTCATACCTTCCGAATACTCTTTTTTTTTTTCATTTTGATTTCTCTCCATACCCAAGCCGGAGATGATTGGTCTTATAAGTTGCAGCCGTCTAGCAAAGGAGAGAAATCATTGTGACCAAGACCACGCTCTAACTATGATCGAGTTCACCAAGGCGTTGCAATCAGCTTTGCCAAGTCTAGATCAATAATAGGTACCCAAGTATCGGACTGCCAAGTGCCTTCATGAAACTTGAGAATGGCCAAAATTTGATTTCGAAGATCATTGGAGCCCAATGAAAAGAAAATCTCTCTCTTGTTCATGTTCTATATCAATCTTAACCAATTGGAAAATCTATCGAGTCTGGCATTTAGTAGAATGATCGAAGCCATGTTTGCCTCAGCAAAGAGGACTATATCATTGGCGAAAAATAGATGTGATAGCCGAGTAACCTTGCAACGTCAAAAAAATCTGAAGTCCGGATGCCGGGTTTGCAAATTTAAGATGCCCGCGAACATCTCCATAGCCAATGTGAATATATACAGTGACATAGGATCACCTTGTCGAGCGCCTCTTCCACTAGAGAAAAAGACATGAAATTCCCCATTAATGGAAATAAAGAAGTTGGGAGTGCGAATGCATACCATAATAAATTTGATTAGCTTTCCAAAAAAATCAAAAGCTTGCAATGCTAGCTCCATGAAATCTCAATCTACCGTATTATAAGCCTTCTAGAAATCAACTTTAATAGCACATTTTCACGAAAGCATTAGGTGGAAGACTAACAAGAGCAGGCAATATACAAGCCAACCGGCTAGCCAAAGTCTTTGTGATACACTTATAGATGGAGTTGCAACACGCAAGAGGTCTAAAGCCGTTCATAAGCGTAGCATTAGAGACCTTTGGCATAAGGGCAATGATCGTAGTGTTAATCTCCCGAAGTAACACGCTTGAAACAAAGACGTCCTTCACTGCCAATGTCACCGACGAACCCTTCAATACCTAAGTACTTTTAAAGAACTCAGCATTGAAACCATTCGGTCCGACTGCCTCGCCAAAGGCAAGTGAGAACATAGTATTGCAAATCTCCAAAGCGAGATAGAAATCATACATGGTCGTTATTTAGGAAGCGTTCCATTACTGACTGAAGCTCTTGCACAGTGGGCCTAACAAAAGGAGTCGTAGGTGGCAGCTAGCCTTCAAAATGCGAAACAGTATGCTGCTGCACCAGGTTCGATTCAATCACAAGAATACTTGAGCTCTCCGCCATCGATAGTATTGCGTTCCATAGGTTCCTCTTGTTAACTGAACGATAGAAGTACTTGGTGTTAATGGTTTGCCCTAGGAGCCAATCAAGGTTGATAATCTAACATTAGTTGTGGATTAGGTTGTGTTAGAAAATCGACCTTCACTACACTTAGGTAGTCATAATGTCTTGTTAGAGACCATTTATGACTTGTCGTCCAAAAGAGTTTTGAGCACACTGCTAATGTTTAGTGAATTTACAGAGCTGCACACAATAGCGAACTAAGTTTATATTTCTCTGTGCCTTGATCTACTTAAAAATTATATTTAAGTTTATTCTTTTGAGGTAAATATTTATGCGAATAAAAGGGTTGTAGGGAATAATCATGCGCATTATGGGATAATGATTATATGCACCATTGGAGGTGGACGGGCTCGCAAAACCGTCCCTCCGAAAATTGACTATATGCATATCTAACTATTAAGAATAGTGTGTTACGACTAAACAAAAACCCTAGGAATGCCTCCAAAGGAGAAAACACAGAGAATCATTCTCTGTTCATCAATCTTTGAGAGAGTCTTCAAGATTAAAAAGGCATATGGAAAGAGAAACTCCAAAATCTATAAGCTAGCACTTGGATCGCTGGAAATCTTAGTTTGTATGTGTGGATACCGGTAGAGGCACAACGCTTAAGGCGCTAATCCAGATACAGCCGATCGTCGATTTATCTCCGCTTTGATAAAGGTGCACATTAAACTCCTATTACGATTTCGATATATGCATGGATCTTGTATAGGGCTTCGGTATTCCGCTGCGTTTTTAACAACTAGGAAACCTAACGATGGTATTAGAGCTACTTGCAATGTATTGAAGTTGAATAGGAAACCTTAATTGTTGATACATATGATGTTGCCTGAATTGATTCTATGAAATTAGGGTTAGATGAATTGAGAATATGAATTGATATGATCAATTTGAGTAATTTCATATTGAAACGAAGTCGAATTCCTGCAATGATGTGGATTAATGTGATTGATCCGAAGGTGTTTTGTTAAGAAAACAGAATTATGAATTTCGTTTAGGGTGTTAAGAAGGAACGAAGCAGAGATGGTCTTAGGGACGGTTTAGTTGAAATCGTCCACCCGAGGAGGGACAATTTAAGGAGATAGTTTTTTAGAAAACAGAATTGAGAATTCTGTCTAGGTTTCGACGGCGCTGCCCCCAAGTCCCTGCGAGGGGCTCTGCCTCTTCGAACCCCTCTCGTTGATCGGTTAGCTAGACTACCGCAAGAGGCTCTGCCCCTTGACCCCTCAAGGGGTGCTACCCCTCAAACCCCGCAAGGGGCTCTGCCCCTTGACCCCTTAAGGGGTGTTACCCCTCGAACCCCTCAAGGGGGTGCATTCTCCTTGACCCATGCATGAAATTTTTCATTCTCAATTTGATTGATGTACCTTGTTATGATAAGCGTTGTTTCGTTTATATTTATAACATGCATACATTCATCACTAAATGAACATTGAAAAGTCCCTAATAAAATTAAGTAATGATATGATGCATTTCCAATCATACACCTATCAAGACTTGAATCGTTAAAAGACGGGTCTTCCAAAGCAAGGTGTTTTAAAATAAGATAGGATGGATAATCATAAGTCAATATTGGTTTACTTAACGAGACCATCAAATAGTTTTGGGCCTTGAGGCGTAAAGTTTAGGGATAAGACACGATATGTCAACCCCAACAACCAAGAGTTGTATTTGATACAATTGACAAAGAGTTGTCTACCTATATAACAGAGTCTTGAGCGAAAAGCCAAAGTTTACTCAACCCTTGATAAAATATGGATCTTGGTCCACTATACTTGTAAGGACATATATTATAAAAGTATAGTGGAATTTTATTGTAAATAATATTAATGAACAATTCTTTTTGCATATTTGTTGTAGATAATGGCAAGCTTTGCATCAAGCTTTTCACTGCATTTTGCCCTTGAGAAGAACAAATTGCATGGTTTAAACTTCTTAGACTGGTATAGAAGCTTGAGAAATGTTCTCAAGTAGGAGAAAAAGGATTATATCCTGGAGAAATCACTTACTCAGAAGGAACATCCTTTCAATGTTCCCCATGCTGAAAGAAGTGCTTGCCAATATCATAGAGATGATGCATTGGATGCATCTTGTCTAACGCTAGTTACCATGAACTCAAACTTTCAGAAGAGTTTGAGAACGTGTATGCTTATGATATGATCATGAACCTGAAAATTTTGTTTCAAGATCAGGCACGCACTAAAAGGTACCAAACGGTAAAGGCCTTTATTGTGTGCAAGCTAGCAAGTAGGAGCTCAGTTAGTTACATGTCATAAAGATGATAGGTTATATTTAAAACCTAGAGCGATTGGCTTCTCCCATTAGTCAAGTGTTAGCTACAGACATTATTATTTAGTCACTGCCCAATGATTATGTCACGTTTGTTATGAACTATAACATGCATAATCTGAATAAGACTTTGACTGAATTATATAGGTTGCTAAAAAATGCTAAGAAGAATATTAAGAAGGACCCTACCCCTAATGTTCTCATGGTTCAAAAGGGAAAAGGCTTTAAAAAGCCAAGTATGGTCTAGGGTAAGGGCAAGGACACTAAGCCTAAACCCAAATCCAATACCAAAATGGGTCCAACTGATGATATTGTCTACTTCCACTGTGGTAACAAGAAACACTGGAAGAGGAATTGCAAGAAATATTTGGAGGATCTGAAGAAGAAATGAAGTGAAACTTCCACTTCAGGTATTTATGTTATAGAAGTAAATATTATTACTAGTTCTACTTCATGGGTAATAGATATCGGTTGTACTACTCACATTTGTATGAATGTGTAGGGATTGAATGAAGTAGAACACTATCAAAATGTGAAGTGGAACTACATGTTGGAAATGGAGCAAGAGTTGCTGCATTAGCTGTGAGAACTTATGATGTAGCTTTACCTTCTGGCATGGTTTTAAAATTGAATAATCGCTACTATATACCTGCTATACGTAGGAATATTACTTATGTTTCTTGTTTGGACAATGAAAGTTTCTGTTTTAATATAAAGAACAATAGTTGTTCGTTTTATCTTAATAGATTGTTTTATGATAGCGCCCATATCGTGGATATGACATATGTTCTAAATTTTGATGTGCCAATTTATAATACAAATACAAAAAGATTTAAATCTAATGATTTGAATTCGACCTACCTATGGCATTGTCGATTAGGCCACGCAAACGAGAAAAGAATTCACAAGCTCCATAGCGATTGGCTATTAAATTAATTTGATTTTGAATCATATTGTCATGCCCCGAACCCGGCGAGCGCGCAAACATCCCACCAAGCCGTTCTTTTATGAAAGTCTTCCAGGATCTTCCAGCCCACAAAACAGATAATCCAATTACAAGCGGAAGCTTCAGTCATCTCCACTCCATTCAATGAAACAAATGACTGGGGACAAATAGTAGTGGTTCCATTTACAATTGCAAAATAGAATACAATCCCTAAGTTCACATAATATCTTGTACTCATTCACTTATTACTCCCACGAATGCTAATCGTTGATCTTACTGATGCTCCATCGCCTAGTTTTTGAAGAAAATGTTAATCCCTAACGGTGTGAGATATACATCTCAGTAAGGTGGGTCATAACCCTAGGTTAGGCTGACCGTCCACTCAGGCAATTATAATTACTAGCATTTCACACAAATAAACATGCAAGGCATTCAATTATCGATACAACACACAGATGTCAGGCATGCAGTCATGGCATCATAACACATCCAGATGATCATGCACAAATCGTCATGCCACATCACCACTTCCACCCTTCAGACTGCCTCATTCTCATGTCCGCGTTTAGAACACCTCAAGTTCGGTCCGCATAAACACATCAGACCGTCATTGACAACCTGCGTAAACGCATCAGGTTTCAATGTTACTCTAGGCTAGTGTCGACACGTCACAACTCCGTCACGCGTTTCAATGCATTAGGACTATGGTCATCTCAACCCCACGTCTCATACGTATTAGGATGCCATACAACTCCAACACCACGCCTCAGCGCCTCAGGGTATTCCTCACACCACCCCGCATCTCATACGCCTCAGGGTACTACCATGTCTCAGCCATGCCAAAGTTTCAATTCAATTCACACACGTAATGCAATGTACAACTCAAGCACAAATCATACACTTATGGCATGTAAGACGATCAATTGACATTCACACATGGTAGTCATTTCAAAACACAAACATTGACACACATTCAAATTCTCTATACCGTCCTAAGACACACAAAGAACAATCACTTTAAAAACCCTTCGAGGATCACCCAAAAATTTACCCAACTCGCCAATTGAGTCCAATCTTCCTATCATAAGTTTAGGGTTCCCTTACCTCAAGCTTAATGCCACAAAATTCTCTCCTCAAGCACCATCACAATTCAGCCCAAATGGTCCAAGATCAAGCCCACCGCGCAACCTATGAAAATCTATTCAACCGTCAATTTTTCTTGCCCAATTGCCCAATCCATGGAACATAAACCTTATTGACATGTTCCTCAACATCCTAACATGTCTCATTGATGAATTTGAGACTTAAAACCAACCATTAATAGCCCCCACAGAATCGGTATGCATAGAACCGAACCGGGCTATTTTCGATTATGTGTATACCGCAATTATCCAGCCCTTAAACTACCTCAATTCCATCATTGATTCACTAACCTACTTGCTAACATGTAAATCTGAGGGTTTAGGAAACTCACTGAAGATTTGAGGCCAAGTCGTTGCCGGAAGCTTCTTGAATATGACCGGTTTCCCTTAGTCCTCAAATCGGCAGTTTTGGCCCTTCAAACACAAGGCCCATTTGGGGTCAAAACTCCATCTCTTTGAGTCTCCTAGATCTCCACAAAATTTGATTGAAAAACTCCAAAGTTTCGAGATCCTAAGAGGTCAGGAACGTAGCTTACCTCTGGTTACGACGATTTCCATCGACTTTCGGGAGATCGGCTGGCCGGAGCTCCTCGGTAGGTCAAACGACTTGATTCCACTTCGAGGATGTCGGAAAGAGGCCAAGGAAGGAGTGGGTTGTCGGCTCGATGGCTAGAAGTCGCCGGAGGTAGTCGTCGGCAAGCAGAAGAAGATGAAGTCCTCGGTTTGGTGGGTTGATGGTCAGCCAAGTGAAGGGTGAGAAAGAGAGAGAGAAAGCTATATGCAAGTCTCACAAGTCCACAAGGGCTGAATGATAGTTGGAAAAGTAGATATGTCCACTCATGGCCTAATATAGTGACGCTTGTCTAATATGTCATTCAAACTCATCCAATGGCCATGATTCTCTCAAATTTTCGGCAGCCATGGGGGTGTTTTAAAGACCAAAATGCCCTCGTCCAATTATACAAGTAAGGCTAGGGCTTGAGGGGCAAAATGGTAATTTTACCCCCGACGTCCGGAACATCATTTTTCTAATTCTAATATTCTTCGATAAGGTGATGGCCAATCCAATCATGATGTTGGAATTCTTGATTCTCCATTTTCAATTTCCAAGACTTGTTTCTGATCGTTTTCTCTGTCAAACGTGCTTCCAGCCTATCTCGAACCGACGGACGACTTTTGCAGACGTTTCGCGTATCGACCCTGTGACTCATATTACATTTAGGGCTCGTCAATTCATGGCGACTTTGGTTGTCATGTAATTGTGAGGGTCTATCACTAGTTCCGATGGCCTCGATCGTTGTTGTTCGATTTAAGAAAATTTTACAAATTATACATTGGTTAAGCGGCATCACCCGCGCTCCAATCATATAACACTAGTAATACATTCCTTAATCGTTCTTAGATCGACTTTTTATGACTCTAAATGTCCCCTCAACAATCCTTATGGGCAAAGCGTCATTTCCTATTCGAGTTCCCTAGGTCCACGTACCTTGTCTCGCGTTAGCCTTTCCCTTTTGATTAGTCAACTCAAGATTGATCAGATCCGAGCGAGATATGACTGAAATAGATCGCTAGATGCAATTCTCATTAATGGGTCCAGAAATGACAGGAAAATCAGAATGTCACACATGATACGTGTGAATCTTATTTAGTTGGCAAAATGACAAAGCTCTTTTTACTAATCAAAGTGAGAGGGCAAAAAAATTATTGGCCATTATACGTACTGATGTGTGTAGACCACTAAATTCTATGGTTATAGGAGGTTATCAACTTCATTATATTTACTGATGATTTCAGTAGACATAAATATGTTTCTTTGATTAAACATAAATCTGAATCATTTGAAAAGTTCAAGGAATTTCAAAATGAAGTACAAAATCAACTTGGCAAGAATATCAAGGTTCTTTGATCTGATCGAGGAGGAGAATAGGCCAAGAGTTCAATGACCATTTCAAGGATTGCGGAATTGTTTCACAACTTACTCCCCTTAGAACACCACAATGGAATGGCGTCTCTGAAAGGAGACATCAAACTTTACAATTGCATTCACACTAAATAGATTTCATCAAAAGCTGTAGAGAAGACACCATATGAGATGCGAATAGGGAAAGTTCCTAGTATGTGACATTCTGAATTTCCTACCATTTTGAGACTATTGAATGAAGGAATGTCTATCGACATATTTCAATTTTATTTCGCTCGGACCAAATCAGTCCTGAGTAAACTGACCAAAAGGGAAAGGTTAACGCATGGCAAGGTACGTGAGCCTAGAAAACTCGAAAAAGGAAACGGTGCTTCGACCATAAGGATTGTCGAGGGAACATTTGGAACCAATAAAAACCGATCAAATAACAATTAAGGAATCCTTTGCTAGCATTATACGATTAGAGTGCGAGTGATGTCGTTTAACCAAAGTATAATTTGTAAAATTTTCCTAAATCAAACTATGACGATCGAGACCGTCGGAACTAGCAATGAACCCTTGCAATTACATAACAACCAAAGTCGCTGTAACTTGAGTTATCCTAGCAGCAAGTGAGATGTTAGTTTTGTGTTTCTTTTGGATTTTGGGGCACCACCATGGGAAGCTTTGCTGCTGCTAATTTCTCTCATGTCTCTACTTCTTCGTGCCTTCGAATTGAGCTGTTTGCTTTGAATTCGATATTTTTTGCCGAATCTTCTGTTATAGACACGATTATTCTGTTTGAGACCAAATTTTATTTTTTAGAAAGGCTTCTGGGCTATTTCAACGCTTCGTCTCTCACATCAAATTCGTGAAATACTGATATTTCGAAAGGTGGGTATTTGATCGCTCTTCGCCCGCCGGCCAAAGATCTCTTATGGTTCACCAAATCCACCTTCGAGAGGTAATGGTTATGTTCTTGTTTTTTCCTTTCCACTGGTTTAATGCAAGTTTAGTTGTTGCTTCAGCTATTTTTGGTGTTCTAAATTTTGATTTCTTGCAAGGACTTCCATTGGTAGTGTGGGCATTCAAGGCCTTGCCTACAAGATTATGGTAATAAATTTGTGTCCTTTCATTTATGGGATGCACAAAAAGAAAATTGCTCACACCTTTTTTACATGAAGACCCTTCAAGTTAATTTCCAATTGGTTTTCCAAATTCTGTAGTTCTTTCACACTGAGACTAGAGAATTCTTGTCCCATGCCTGCATGTATGAAATGTAGAATAGAAGTCCACATTGTTGACTCTTGCTATGATATATTCTCAGGATTGGATTGATCATATCCCTTGAACTTGTCCAATAATTACTATAAGTCTTATCTTTGAAATTTTGAATTAAGCATCAACTACTTAGCAATCTGTTATATCTCACTATACGTTTTGCATCTTCTGATAATAGTGCAAGTGAAAACTTATTTTTGTCATATCCTCATTTCAGTAAGAGATGAATACTCAGGAATGGGCATAATCTGTTTATAGTTTGAAGGCACACTTGCAATTAGTCTTCTTAGCAAAGTAAAAAAATTGTTAAGTCTATGCCAGCACCTTGTTATTCTTGCAAGACCACTAACATGAAAAAATTACGTTGCTGCTCTTATCGGTGTTTTCTTAGGCATAAGACTGCAACATTATTGACATGTGCCATGTTTTTTTGAAACACATCATCAAGAATGATCAAGTTCCTCAATCTTTTCTTCTTTGCAGCAAGCTCTTGATCATCATTTTCGGTAGTTCAGTGCTTAAAGTGTCTATTCCACTGGGGATAGATTCCATGATGCTGCTAGCAATGTGCTGAAGCATGTCCCTGAGGACTTCTTTTGTCCTCAAAGAGGGAGAAAGAGTGACCCAAGCAGAGATTGTGAAGTGTTTTTTCACCGTAGGATCATCAAAGACACTGAACTTTTTTGCTAGATATGAGGACCATGAATTGGGTTATAGTTACGTTGCATAAGATACTTTGGACTTGGAACAGTTCCAATGGAGCTCTGTAGCACAGGGACTCACATTTTGACAAGTTCAATATTTTATTGACGTTTTTGCTATTTTCACCAATCTTTGTCCAATGAAATTCATTTTATTGGAAAGTCAGAAGTTTCTTCTTTGGACTTGGAGAGTCCCTTGCTTGTGGCAAGGAAATTTGAACAAGAACATATAGGGAAGTTATTCCCCATACTAGTTTTCCTATTTTTGGTAAAATCCTTGTTCACATTTGTATTTTGATCTCCTGTTTCTGCTGTTGCTGGCCATGGACTCGAGGCGCTATGTTGCCATGTCACGAATCAATATTTGTGCTATAGCCGAGCTTTGGGGTGTGCAAATTGGACCGGACCGACCGGGTTGGTCCGATCCTTGAGGTTGGCGGTCTGGTCCCCGGTTACATGGTTTGTGACCGGACTGCCAATGTTTTTTTTAATTAATTTACATCTAGAGTTAACCTATTTTTAACATTCTGAGAAGCCCATAAATCTCGTCTCACGCCTCTTGAGTTTAGTGATGTCGTTGTACATATTATTTAGCAATTTGAGTTTTGATATTACTTTAGGACAAAACTAGGCCTTAATTGATTATAAGATCTGTTCCTTATGATGGGCACGTGCACGAAGAATAAGCACATGCACAAAGAATAGGAATGTGCATGTATGAGGACAGGAACTCTAGTCATTATGCAGATTTGAGAAATCTATTTTTTTTCACAACAAAAAATAAAAAAGAAAGAAATAAAATCGAGTTCAGTTCCATCGCCCACCTAAGTTCAGTAGGCCACATGCGAGCGTCGATTACCAGCATAAAAGATTACATGAAGCCTTCAAGGCTGGATCGAACACACGTTGGGTGCCCCTAGCATTTATGTGATTGTCTTACCTTCGTAGATTGATTATAGATTATAAATTAACATTGTATTGTAATTTCTAAGGGCTAGGTTTCTATAAGTAGTTAAAGTTAATGGTTCTACTAGGCCCAGACCGCCGGTCTTGGTCCGGTCCGTGGTCCCGAAAATATGGGAATCAGGGCTATTGGTCCAGTCCCAGGTCCATTTCAGGACCAGACCGGCCCGGACCATGCACTCCCCTAGCGGAGCTTCACTAATATGCAAACCCATATGCTTTAAAAAGCATGAGAAGTTATTGGTTTTGACAGAACTTGTAAGTATTGGTGCATGTTATGATGCAAGCAATAAGCAAGTTTGAACTCAGGAGGCACACGAGCAATTCAATTGGTTGGATATAGATCAAGCAATTGATTGCAATAATTGCTTCAAGGTTCGACAAACTGCAAAACATCTCCTTACCTTTAGTTCAGTTCGGGAAGTGAATAGGCCAAAAAAAATATAAATAAAATAAAATAATGAAAATCGAACTAAAAATCGAATCGAATCGAACTGAATTGAATTTAATTCGGTTCGGTTCGGTTCGGACGGATTTCGGTTCAATTCAATGATGTTTCATAATGGTTCAGTTTAGTTCGGTTATTTAAATAACCAAACTAAACCGAACCATTAACACCGCTACTTCAAAGATTGAAGCAGTAATGAATTGGCCTAAACCTACAACAGTTACTGAGGTTCGAAGTTTTCTGGGATTGGCAAGTTACTATAGGTGATTTGTGGAAAAGTTATCTTCCATAGACACTCCGTTGACGAGGTTAACTAAGAAGGATACGAGATTTGGGTGGACGGACAAATGTAAAAGAAGTTTTCAAGAAATTAAGCACCGTTTGATGACCGCACCAGTGTTAAAGATCCCTTTTGGACTTGAAGGTTATGAGATATATAGCAATGTTTCGCTAAAGGGATTAGGATGTGTGTTGATGAAACATGGAAAAGTGGTCGCCTATGCCTTGCGACAATTGAGACCTCATCGGATGAAGTATCTGACGCACGATTTTGAGTTAGTGACCATTTTTTTAGCCTGAAGATTTGAAGGCATTATTTGTGTGGCGAAAGGTTTTAGATTTATACAGATCATCAAAATTTGAAGTATCTATTTTCAAAGAATGAATTGAATATGAGACAATGTCGATGGATGAAGTTACTCAAGGATATGACTGCGATATTCTGAATCACCCTGGAAAGGAGAATAAAGTCGCAGATGCGCTTAGTCGGAAATTCAGCATTGTGCTTTTGTTGGTTAAGGGATGGTCCTTACTTGAAGGACTGAGGGATTCTAAGTTTAAGCTAGAGGTTTCCAACTGTCATGTTTAGTGGCAACCTTGAGGATTGAACCTGAAATTCGAGAAAGAGTAAAGGTTTTGCAGTCTACGGATCCTAAGATTCAGAAGATCCTCGAGATGGATGTAGCGAGAAGGAAACCTAAGTTCCAAGCATCAGAGAATGGAATTCTAAATTTTTGCGGATGTTTATGTATATCTGGTGACGAGAAACTTAAGGAAATATTCTGGTCTAAAGCTCTTAGGAGCAATTACAGTATTTACCCAAGTAGCACGAAAATATATCAGAATCTGCGTTAACACTATTTGTGAAATGGAATGAAAGTGGATGTGGCTAAGTATGTCGCAAAGTGTTTGACTTTTCAGCAAGTGAAAGCTCAGCATTGTAAGCCTAGAGGATTGTTGCAAACTTTGAAAATCCCTGAGTGGAAATGGGAGCGCGTAACTATAGTTTTTGTGATGAGTTTATCGAGGAGTTAAAGGGTCATGACTCGATTTGGGTAGTCGTGGATAGACTGATCCAGTAAGCACATTTCATACCCGTACAAAAGGAATTCGCGATGGATAAGTACGTTGAATTGTATATGCGTCAAATTGTGAGACTGCATGGAGTCCCAGTCACGATTACATTTGATAGGGATCCTAAGTTTACGGCGAATTTCTTGAAAAGTCTTCAGGATGCCTTGGGAACTAGACTGCAGTTTAGCACGGCATATCATTCATAGATAGATGGACAATTAGAAAGAACAATTAAAACACTTGAGGATATGTTACGAGCTTGCGTGATAGATTTTAAAGGTGGATTGGAGGATCAACTGCATCTAGTAGAGTTTGCCTACAATAACAGCTACCAGCAGAGTATCCGAATGGCACCGTTTGAAGCATTACATGGTAGAGCCTGCAGAACTGTTGTATGTTGGGACGAAGTTGGAGAAATGAGCAAAACAGGCCTCGAGTTGGTAGAACAATTAATTGAAACTGTAAAGGTTATTAGAAAAAGGCTAAGAATGGCACAGAGTCGTCAAAAGAGTTATGCTGATAACAGACGTAAGTCGTTGAAATTCCAGGTTGGTGATCATGTTTTCCTTAAGGTATCGCTTATGCAAGGGCTATCACGATTTGGAAAAAAAGGAAAATTGAGTCCAAGGTACGTTGGTCCTTTTGAGATTCTAGAGCGAATTGAAACTTTAGCCTACAGACTCGCCCTGCCGCTGAATTTTTCACAAGTGCACAATGTATTTCATGTGTCGATGCTGAGGAAGTACGAGCCAAACCCGACTCATGTTTTGGATTATGAGACTATCGAGGTAGATGACAATGTATTGTATGTGGAAAAGCCAATCAGAATTGAGGATCGAAAGGAGCAAGTCTTAAAGAATAAGACGATTCCACTAGTCAAAGTGATCTGAGAGCACCACGGAATTAAAGGCGCTACGTGGAAAAGCGAAGAAGCTATGAAGGGACAATGCCCTCATTTGTTTGTTTAGTTGGGTTTATAGTAAATTTCGAGGATGAAATTTTTATAAAGGAAAGAGTTGTGATATTCTGAATTTCCTACCATTTCGAGACTATTGATGAAGAAATGTCTATCGATATATTTCAGTTTTATTTCGCATGAACCTGATCAATCTTGAGTAAATTACCAAAAGGGAAAGGCCAACGCATGGTAAGGTACATGAACCTAGGAAACTCGAAAAAGGAAACGGCGGTATAAGGATTGTCGAGGGAATGTTTGGAATCAATAAAGGCCGATAAAATAACAATTAAGGAATCAATTGCTAGCGTTATACGATTGGAGCGCGGGTGATGTCGTTTAACCAAAATATAATTTGTAAAATTTTCTTAAATCGAACTATGACAATCGAGACCGTCGAAATTAGCAATGAACCCTCGCAATTACATGACAACCAAAGTTTATGTAACTTGAGCCGCCCTAGTGGGATGAGAATCACAGAGTCGATGCGCATAACGTTTACAAAAGCCGCCCGTTAGTTCGAGATAAACTAAAGCTACGATTGACGGAAAATCAATCACGAAATGGAATCTCGAAATTTGGAAAAATGGAAATGAAGAATTCCAACTTTGGATATGAATTTAACATTGCCTCTTCCGATGGTAATTTAAAGTTGGAAAAGTGAAGTTTCGAACGGAAAATGCAAACTTACAATTTTGCCCCTCAAGCCTTAACATTGCCTTAAGATTTAATGAAGGACAATTTGATCATTTGGACCTCCCCTTGCTACCGAAAATGAGATGGTAGAGTGGTCAATGAAAGTCAAAGGAAGCCTTGATATTTATTTGAGTAATGCCAAGTGTCATTCATTTGTGTTTAGCATTAATTGCCACTCTGAACTACCGATCTTGTCTAATTAACTAAGCAAATAATTAGAGAAGACTCCCCTCCCTTTAGCTCAGCCGAACCTCTCTCCTCTCTCTCCCTTCTTCCTCATTTTCTCTTTCTTTCTTCTCACCCAAAACCGCTCCCTCCGACCGGTTCTGCCCGCCTGATTCGTTACCGTCGATCTCCACCTCAGGTGACCCCTTGACCTCGCGCCGACCACCAAAACTTTCCTCATCCTCTCCTCTATACATCCCCGATGATAGATCATCCATAGGTGGTCCCATTTGTCCCGACTAGCCTTGAGACCGAAAGTGGTCAGAATCTGAGCAAGTTGAGGTAAAGTCTTCGTTCTTCCTCTTAAAGACTTCATTTAGCTTCAAACTTGCAGTGAGATCTTCATAACATGTTGTACTCAAGTTGACAGAGCTATGATTGCACGTTTGTTTGAGATTTGGGGTGTTTTCATGGCTGATTTGAAGTAGTTTTGTGAAGCAAAATTCTGACCGTTTGTAGACCGTGGGAAATCGAACTCTTCGAAAGGCGTTATTTTGTTTTGAAATCTTCGGTGAGCTTCTTATACATGTAGAACAATATTTTAGCAAGTTGGTTTTGTGATGGATTGAAATTTAGAAGTGAAATTGTGGGTTGTTATGCGTGAAATAGTGAAGACCGATTCTGCCCCTATTTCGGTTTGTGCAAACCGAGCACTTTGAGGCTTTGGGAAGGTGTCACCTTGCTAGTAAATGGTCATTAAGGTAGCTTAGGATGTTAATCAATATGTTATTGAAGTATTGGCATAATGGAATTGAGAATCGAATGAGCTTTGATGTGAAATTGGTGATTTTTCCATAGGACCGTGCATGTGCCCTGTTTGGCTGTGAGCTAGTTGGCTTGGAGAGTCGTTTGGTTTGAAATTTTTCGTTGGATCAAAGGGTAAGTGTTCTTTAAACCTTTATTTGAAAGTTAGAACACTACTGGATGATTTGAGTTGATGAATTGCTTGATTAATGAATTCTATGAGTTAAATGGCATAGTGTGATTTTGGTTGTGATGAGGATTGGCATGGTTGTGTGAAATTTGCATTGTAATTCCCTATTGTGGAATGAGGTGGCTATAGTGCCCTATGAGATTGAAATGGCTATAATACCCTATGAGATTGAAATGGCTATAGTGCTCTTATGTGATTGCATAACTATCGTGCTCTTATGGAAATGAATTGGCTAGAGAGCCCTTGAGAATGCATCGCGGCAAGTGTGCCCTTGGCAATGAGAGAATGAGATGACATTGTGATAATTCTGAAGTTATGTGTATATTTTGTCACGCCCCGCGCCCCGGGCACGAGCACGCGACTCCCTACAAACAAACCAAATATCTCTCATGGTCCCAAGATCCACACATAAGTCGAGAGACGTATAATATATAAAGCACGCGGAAGCAATAATCAAATAACTCCTCCATACAAAATATGAAGTGGGACCTGGATAGCGCAAATGCTATCATACATGATATCCAACTGTTCATACGAATACAGAGCTACTAAATCCGAGGCCCATCCTCAAGCAACTAAAGAAAACAGGGTCAGGGTCACCACCAAAAGATCAAACTAATAAACTGGGAGCTCTTAAGACGAGCAACTGGAATCATCGGTCTCCTCTGCGTCCTCCGTGGGCTCGTACTCTGAGAAGGTCTCCGAGCGAACCTCGATGGTGTCCTCCATAGTCTCCTCAGAAGATGGCTCCATGAGATCCTCCTCAGTCGCCTCGACCACAATAACCTCCTCCTCCGTGTCCTCTAAGGTCGGGGTCCTCTCCGGTCCATTCCTCGAACCGGCAACTGACCCTTCAGCCTGATCTAAGTCTTGGGCGGGTTGGCACCAATTAGGGATTACTCCCTAGGGCACCTCATTGAGCTTTAACGGCTTAGTAGACATATCCCCGACCTTCCGGAACCAGGCCTCATACCTGTAAGGCTTCCAACTAGTACTACCCTCGTCTATCCAAACTACAGTACACTTTCTTATATAAATAGTTCCCTGGCCATCAAGGAACTCATCAAAATAAACGGTCATCTCCTTGGGGTCTCCAAAACGAATAGGCCACATCTTCAAGGCCTAGGATCTGTAAAAATAAGGGTCTCCAACGGGATGAGATTCATATCTTAGTAAGGTGGGTCCTAACCCTAGGTCAGGCCAACCTTCCACTCAGGCAGTCACATACCCCAATAATTCAAACTCATAGACATGCGAGGCAATGTAAATATAGATGACAACACACGGATGGCAGGCATACAATTATGGCATCATAACACATTCAAATGATTATGCACAACTCGCCCTACCACATCACTACAACCACCTTTTCCTGCCTGCCTCATTCTCATGCCCGTGTTTAGAATGCATCGAGCTCGGTCCGCGTAAACGCATCAGACCGTCATTGACAACCCTCGTAAACGCATAGGTTTCAATGGTACTCCAGGCTAGTGTCGACACATCACATCTCCGTCCCGCGTTTCAACGCATCAAGACCGTGGTCTTCTCAACCCCGCGTCTCGTACGCATCAAGGCATCACACAACTCCAACCTCGCACCTCGGAGCCTCAAGGTACTCATTCCATCACCCCGCGTCTCATACATATCAGGGTCTCACCATGTCACACTCATGCCATGATTCTCAATTCATTTCACATACATAACAACAGGTGCAACTCAAGCACAGTTCATATACTCATGGCATGCAAGACAATCAATGTGATACTCAGACATGGCAGATAATTCAAGCGCAAGCATTGGCACACATTAATCCCCTATACCATCTTAGGATGCACCAAGAACAATCATCTTGGAATCTCTCACAAGTCATTCAATTTATCGTTCGACTCATCCAATTGAGTCCAATCTTCCTATCCTAAGTTTAGGATTCCTTTACCTTAAGCTTGATGCCACAAAAATCCTCTTCTCAAGCCCTCAACAATTCGGTCTCAATGGTCCAAGAACAAACCCACTGTGCAACCTAGGAAAATCCAACCAATTATCAATTTCCCTTGCCCAATTCACCCATCCATGAATCATAAACCTCCATAACACCATCCTCATCATCCTAGCATGTCTCAATCACCAATTTGAGACTCAAAATCGATAATCATCAGCCCCCACATAATCGGTTTTCACATAACTGAACCGGGCTATGTTTGATTCTGTGTAAACCAAGCGTATCCAGCCTTTAATCTACTCCAATTCCACCATTTAATCACTAACCTACTTGCTAACATGTCTATCTAAGGGTTTATGAGACTCACCAAAGATTTGAGGTCGAGTCGTCGCCGAAAATCCCTTGAAAGTCGCCAGTTCCCTCAAGACTATAAACCGGCAGTTTCTATCCAACATTTACAATACCCATTTGGGGTCAAAACTCCATCAAATTAAGCTCAACTTTTTACCACAGATCACTAAATGAGTCCCCTAGATCTCCAAAAAATTTGGTCACAAGACTCCAACATTTCGAGGTCCTTAACAGAAACTCTGCCTACCTCAGATTGTGTCGGTTTCCGTCGGCTTCCGGGAGAATGGTTGGTCGGAGCTCCTCGGTAGCTCAATCGACGCGCTTCCACTTCGAAGAGGTCGGCAAGAGGCTGAGCTAGGAGGGTGTAGTTGGCCAGAGTCCAGGCGGTGGCCGTAGGGGGTCGTCAGAGCTAGCGAACGGGCAGCACAGATCCGGTCAGCGAGCGGCAGAAGAGAGGAAGAAGAAGAAGAGAGTTTCGGTGATGGTGGGGGAGTGTATGGCCTGTCAAATGAGAGGAGAGAGAAAAAAAAGTGTTATATTCAAGGTTCAAGGTCAAAGGTTGAATGGTAGTTGGGTAATAGTGGACAAGACCACTCTTTAATTAATCCATTTACACATGTCCTAAGTGTCAATCAAGCTTAATCCAATGGCCACAATTTCTCCAATTTTTTGGTGGCTCTTGGGGGTGTATAGAAGACCAAATTCTCTTCTTCAATTGCATAAGCAAGGCTAGAGCTTTGAGGGGCAAAATGGTAATTTTACCCCCGACGTCCGAAACGCCGTTTTTCTCAATCCAATAATCTTTAACATGGCGACAGCCAATCCAAACATGACATTAGAATTCTCGATTCTCTATTTTCAATTTTCAAGACTCATTTCTGATTGTTTTTTCTATCAAACGTGGTTCCAGCCTATCCCGAATTGTCGGGCGGCTTTTGCAGACGTTACGCGTATCGACCCTGTGATTCATATCACATTTAAGGCTCATCCATTCGTGGCAACTTTGGTTGTCATGTAATTGTGAGGGTCTATCACTAGTTCCTATGGTCTCGATCGTCACTGTCCGATTTAGAAAAAAAAATTGCAAATTATACGTTGGTTAAGCGGCATCACTCGTGCTCCAATCGTATAACGCTAGCAATCGTTCTTAGATCGGCCCCTTGTGGTTCTAAATGTCCCCTCGACAATCCTTATGGTCAAAGCGTCATTTTCTATTCGAGTTCCCCAAGTCCACGTACCATGTCTCGCGTTAGCCTTTCCCTTTTGGTCAGCCTACTCAAATTGATCAGATTCGAGCGAGATATGACTGAAATACATCACTAGATATACTTCTCATTAATGAGTCTGAAATTGACTGGAAATCAGAATGTCACACATTTTGTGCTAGTGTGCGAAGCTTGGGTCTCATAGTGTATGATGTGGTTGACTGTGATTATTGCTCGTGCCAATTACATCGAGATTCTTGATATATGAATGCCATGTGCTATTATCTTGATGAATTTCTGCATCTTGCTTCATTGTGTGGTTTAGGGGGACTAGCGGTCTAGTCTAGGTTTAGGTTTCACTTGCTGAGATGTAAATCTCACCCCGTAGTAGGACGTGTTTTTCAGACCCCAAGCAAGCTGTGAACATGTTGCCAATTCAACTAGGCGATCCAAAATAAATGACCGCCTATTTTGAAGAATTTCCAGACAGTAAGGATATTATGTATGTTAGGAAGTGCACGACTATTTGGGTTGACGAGGGAAAAGAAGAGTGGCAGCCACATTGCATCAAAGCTTGGTTTCGTCATGTTGGGGATAGTAGTACTATGGGTCCTCTGCAGCTTGCCGATGTTCCTCTAGGGGTAGTACCTAGTTGGTGTCACCCTACGCGTCTTGAGGTCGAGGTAGAGGTTGAGGCTTCTGTGGTGGGTTCGAGAAACATTCCTGAACAAACCAAGTCCCCTACAATCAAAGAATACCTTGAGCTGATTGAGATCTCTATCGACGAGATAGACACGAAGGAGGACACTAAGGAGGTGCATTTAGAGACTCTCTCCGACTACGACCCTGAGGAAGACAAAGCTGAAGCTGACGAGCAGTCCCTCTGAGTGGCCTGGGTTGTCATAGAAGGCTTTTGGGGTGTAACTTTTTGGAGATAGGATTTTGATGTTAAGGCTTTGGTGTAGTCTTTTGAGGGTAGCCCTTAGTTCCTCTAACCCAACCATATGCGTGTTTGCTTTATGCCTTTTCCCAACCATCAAATGTAATTGAATACTAATATTAGGTATATATATTTTGTGTTATTTCGAATCCCCGTGTATTAAATGTTTGGGTTGTTGTTTTCCTTCCACATATGTGTTTCATTTCATTCGTTAGGCCGTCTGTTGGTTCCTGGGATTTGATTCATTATGACTTGGTGGATGTAACGATCCTGTCAAGATGGAACACGGGGCGTGACATAGTATGTCTTTTTTAAAGATTTGGAGCTACGAAACTTATGTAAAATATTTACTTTATGATAAACTTGGGCCCAAATCTGATAATTGCTTCTCTGTGGGATATCTTAAGGAAACGAAAGAATATTACTTTTACAATCGATCAGAGAACAAAGTGTTTGTTACTCGAAATTGTGTTCTTTTAGAGAAAGAGTTTCTTAATAAAGAAACCAATGGGAGTAAGGTAAACATCGAAGAAGTTGTTGTGCCACAAGAGAGTGTTTCAGTTCATGAGGAACCTCAATTAGATCTATGAAGAGTTGTAGAGTCTACTCCAACGGCACCTATAGTTCGTAAGTCTAAAAGAACATATCGTGAGCCTATGAGATATGTCTTTCATGTCACAGAGCATCGTCATCTATTGTTAATAGAAAATGACGAGCCTACACCTATGCAGAAGCTATGATAGGCCCAGACTCTAATAAATGGCTTCAAGCCATGAAATCCGAAATTGACTCAATGTATCAAAACGAAGTTTGGACTTTGATTGATCCACCATAATGTGTCAAATCTATAGGGTGCAAGTGGATTTTCAAGAAGAAAATTGATATGAATGGAAAGGTTCACATCCATAAAGCACGATTGGTAGCTAAATGCTCAAACAAGCTCATGGTGTTGACTATAACGAGACCTTTCGCTAGTGGCTATGCTTAAGTCCATTCAAATTATCCTAGCATTTGCTGCATATTATGACTATGAGATATGGCAAATGGATGTAAAGGCAGCTTTCCTTAATGGAAACCTAGAGGAGGATGTGTTTATGGTATAACCTGAATGTATGCAAGTTTCAACGTTCTATTTATGGATTGAAGCATCACGACACCGAAATATTCATCTTGATAAAACTATTAAAAAGTTCGGATTCATCAGAAACAAAGAAAAAGCTTGTGTATACAAGAAGTCTAGTGGGAGAGCAATTGTGTTTCTAGTCTTGTATGTGGATGACATACTACTAATTAGAAACGATATTCATATGCTTCAGTTAGTTAAGACATGCCCAGGAAAATGTTTCTCCATGAACTACATGGGAGAGGCAAACTACATCTTAGAAATCAGGATCTATATAGATAGATCAAAGAAACTTACTTGATTGAGTCAAAGTACATACATTGACAAAGTCATCAATAGGTTTAATATGCAAGATTCCAAGAAAGGTTTTCTCCGGATTACACATGGCATAAGTCTTTGCAAGACTCAGTGCCTTTCAACATAAGATGAGCGAGACCGCATGAATAGGATTCCTTATGCATCAGCCAGAGGACCCATCACGTGTGCCACATTGTGCATTTATCCTAATGTTGCTTATGCATTGATCATTACAAGCAAATACCAGTCAGATCCAGGAAAATCTCATTAGATAGCTGTAAAAATATCCTTAAGTATTTGAGAAGAACTAAGGAATTATTCTTAGTCTATGGAGGTGAGGAACAGATCACTATAAGTGGTTACACTAATGCTAGTTTGCAAACCAACAAAGACAACCTTCGATTACAGTCAGGGTTTGCCTTTTGCGAGAATGATAGAGCAATATGCTAGAAGAGTTCCAAGCAGGACACTACTGCAGGTTTTACGACAAAAGCTGAGTATATTGCTGCTTCAGAAGCATCAAAGAAAGCTGTATGGATTCAAAAGTTCATAGAATAACTGGGAATCAGTCCCATTGGTTCGAATTCAATAAACCTCTATTGTGTCAACAATGGGTCATAGCTTTGGCTAAAGACTAGAGGACCAAACATATACTCAAGAAATATCACCTCATTCGAGAATTCACTGAAAGATGCGATGTCAAGATGTGCAAAGTGCAACGAAGTTGAATGCAACTGATCCGTTGACAAAGGCTCTTCCACAACCTAAACATGAGCATCATTGTAACGCTTTAGGTCTTAGATACATTAATAATTGGTCTTGATGTGAGTGAGAGTATATGTAATATGTATTTTTATTATTCATTAATAAAATATATGTTATATTTAATTTTGATTTAATTTAAGTATATGATTGAATGCGAAATTTTTGCCCCCTAAATATTGAATATCCTTAATAGATAATCAAATATGTGTTTTGATTGTGAAACTCTATTAATAGAGTGGATTTTAATATTCTACATGTCCATAGCAAATTATCATTGTGTATTGGGACGCCAATGATGCTTGAGACTAGTATGTGAGTCAACTGATAACCAAGTTTCACGAATCATGAATATAGAGATATAAAGTTGATCACATGGAATACATATTAGAGAATATTGTATTGGACAGTCTCGCTATGAGAATACTGTAGAATTGTTATATGATGTCATCAGTGTTTCTCATCACAGTTATAGAGTATAGTCCTTTGACCTAAGTCTATCGTGATTTCCTAAACATGGATTGGCATGCTTTAACATCACCAAACGTTAGTCATAACTGGTAATTATAAAGGTAATGGATTGGCATATCATGAATTTTGCTGAGGGATGTGAGTAGACAAGATGGGATTTGCCCTATGATAGTATGATATCCTGACTTCCTGTAGAGTTAAGATTGTGAAATGCACGGCCATGCTCAAGTGAGTTGAGGAGTCAATTACTTGATTTGACAATCTATTTATCATATCGGGAAAATTAGTTTGAGCTATATAAGGATGACACTTGTCCTATCTTATGTTTAACTCCGATGTCAAGTGACAAAAGGATTTAGTTTGTGTGATTGGTTCTAGTGCAAGTGAGAGATTGTTAGTGGTCTCTGCCATGGGAACCAATCAAAATTGATACTCTAACATTAGTTGTGGATTAGGTTGTGTTGAAAAATCGACCTTCACTACACTTAGGTAGTCATGATGTCTTGCTAGAAACCGCCTATGACTTGTGGGACAAAAGAATTTTGAACATACTGATAATGTTTAGTGAATCTTCAAGGTCGCACACAATAGCAAACTGAATTTATATTTTCTATGCGCCTTGATCTACTTAAGAAGTAGATTTAAGTTTATTCTCCTGATGTAAATATCTATGCGAATAAAAGGATTGTACGGAATAATCATACGCATTATGGGATAATGATTAAATGCACGATTGGAGATGGACAAGCCCGTAAAACCGTCTCTCTGAAACCGTCTATATGCATATCCAACTATTAAGAATAATAGGTTACAACTAAAAAAAAACCCTAAAAACGCCTCCAATGGAGAAAACATAGAGAATCGTTCTATGTATCTTTAAAAGAGTCTTCAAGATTCAAAAAACATCTGGCAAGAGGAACTCCAAGATCTGTAAGCTAGCACTTGGATTGCTGGAGATCTCAGTGCGTGTGTGTGGATACCGTTAGAGGCGCAATGCTTGAGGCGCTAATCCAGACACAACCGATCGTTGATTTATCTCCACTTTGATAAAGGAATGCATTGAACTCCTATTACGATTTCGATATACACATGGATCCTGCATAGGGTTTCGGTATTCTGCTGCATTTTTAACAACTAGGAAACCCAACATAAGGTCATCTTCCTTAAGCTCTTGAATTCGAGATTTTTGCTTATAAAACGACTCCTCTTGGAGATGGAGATCAGAAGAGTTAAGTAGATAATTCCTTTCCTGGTCAGCCACAAATTGGTTGAAAGGATCCAACACAAAAGCATCATGAATAGCCTTCAAGGCATTCCTTGCTTGAGATGTTCTAGCTGAGATATTCGAGGAGGATTCTTTATTGAGCTGTTTGAGCCATCCCTTAAGGAGTTTTGGCTTTCAACAAAGGGTGAGCATAGGTGTCCCGTCTATTCGGGTATCCCAAGCATGAGCCACCAAAGTCAAGAATGAAGGGTGAGTCATTCAAAAATCGAAAAGCATAAAGGTCTTTTGGAGTTTTGTGATATTTTGATTTCCAATTAATTTCAGGCTCATTAATGAGAAATGTATATCTAGAGATGTATTTCAGTCGTATTCCGTTCGAATCTGATCAATTCGAGTAGACTGACCAAAAAGGAAAGGCTAACACGAGACGAGGTACGTGGACCCAGGTAATTCGGATAAGAAACGGCACTTTGGCTATAAGGATTGTCAAGGGAACTAGCGATAGACCCTCATAATTACATGACAACCAAAATCGCCATGAATTGACGAGCCCTAAACGTGATATGAATCATGGGGTCGATACGCGTAATGTCTGCAAAAGCCACCCATCGATTCGGGATAGGCTGGAACCACGTCTAATAGAGAAAACTATCAGAAACGAGTCCTGAAAAATTTGAAATGAAAAATCAAGAATTCCAACGTTATTTGGACTGGCCGTCGCCCAATCGAAGATAATTGAATTGAGAAAAACGGCGTCCCAGACGTCGGGGGTAAAATGACCGTTTTGCCTCTCAAGCTTAGAATTTTACCTTTATAATTAAAGAAGGGTAAATCGGACATCATA
This sequence comes from Rhodomyrtus tomentosa, assembly GCA_028455895.1. NCBI lineage: Eukaryota > Viridiplantae > Streptophyta > Magnoliopsida > Myrtales > Myrtaceae > Rhodomyrtus > Rhodomyrtus tomentosa. Next base: position 34,813,045 of record JAPCWY010000003.1, on the reverse strand, counting down.
ACCCATCCATGGCTATCAAAAATGAGGATTAAAAATGGCCATTGGATCTCCTTTGAAAAAACAAATGCCAAGTGTCAAGAGATTAGGAAGTGTGGTCATGTCACACTATTTGCCCACCTAACATTCAACTCCTTTGACCAAGCCTTGGAAGAACCACCGATCACCCCTCTCTCTCTTCTTCCTGTTTCTGCTCGCCGTCGACCACCCCGGAATCTTCTATTCGCCGGCTACGACAGCCATCTTCGGCCACCATTCGGCCACCGGCCGACCATACCAACGAATCTTTACATCTTGCCGATGTCCTCGAATAAGAATCAGGTCGATTGGATCAACAAGGACTCCCGAGCAGAGATTCTCCCGAGAGCCGATAGATTAGGACTCAACCTGAGGTAGGTTCGGTTCTCAGTCCCTTTGATGGTCAAAATGTTGAAATTTTGGGCTCAAATTTTGTGGAGACTCAGTAGACATGTGTAGAATTCTGTGGTAAAAATTGGAGCTTAATTTGATAGGTTTTTTACCACAAATCGGCTTTGTGAATTTTGCCAAGAATCTGTCGATGTTCTGACCGTGGGTGATCTGGCGACCTTAGACGAATTTTCGACGACCAATCGGCTCGAAACGACCGGTGAGCCTCCCAAACCCTTAACTAGATATTCTAAGAGGTAAGATAGTATATAATTGATGGATTTGGAGTAGATTAGGACCAATTGGTCTTGGCATGCACAGAACCAAGTAGGACTGGCTTGGTACCGGGCCCAAACCGATTCTGTTAAGGGTTGATTGTGGATGATTTGAGCTGCAAATTGATAATCATAATATGATGAGGTGTTGAGGGTTAAGTTATGGATGATTGGAATTGATGAATTGAGGAATTGGGTATGAAAATTTGACGAATTGGTTGAAATTCTAGGTTGCGCGACCAGTCCGGGCGTGAACCTTGGTTGGCCGAACCCTAGCTGATCCAAGAAGAAGAAATTTGTGTTGTCCAGTCAAAGGTAAGGGGATTCCTAACCTTATGCTAGGAAGATTGGACTCAATTGGGTGAGTCGAGGTTTTATTGAATTGATTCATGTGAAAATTTCAATAGGGACAGCTTATATTATGTCCTAAAATGTTATAGGACGTATGTATGTGACATTGGCTATGCTTGAGTCTTTGGCCATGTCTGGGCATTATATGGATTGCTTTGTATGCTATGAGTGCTCGAATCGTGCATGAGTTGCACCCGTTGTGTGCATGTGGATCGACTTGATATGATATGGCATAAACATGGCATGGCGAGGCCCTGAGGATTATGAGACACAGGGCGGGAGTTGATACTCTGATGCGACAAGATCGCGGGGTGAAGTTATGGTGGTGTGGCACCCTGATGCGACGAGATCGCGGGGTTGAGATAGTCACGGTCCTGATGCGAATTATTCGCTGAACGGAGAGGCCCTGAGGTATGTGAGACGCGGGACAGGAGATGTATACCCTGATGCGACAAGATCGCGGGGTGGAGTTGATGATGTGTGGTGCCCTGATGCGACTAGATCACGGGGTTGAGATAGCCATGGTCCTGATGCGAACTATTTGCGGGACAGAGGTAAGAGATAATGAGATTTGCCTGAGATTCATCGAAACCTGATGCGTTTACGCGGGTTACCGATGACGGTCTGATGCGTTTATGCGGACCAAGCCTAATGCGATTAATTGCGGGCTAGAGATTGAGGCAGGCGGAGATCGTGTATGTTGTGAAGTGACGGGATCGGTGTACATGATCATTTGAGTGTGACATGAGGTCATCGTTGCACACCTGTCATCTACATGTTGCTATTTTATTGATTTGGCTTGATATGCCTGTATGATTATAAGTTTGAAATATCTGGATAGATGACTGCCTGAGTGGACAGTCGGCCTAACTTAGGGTTAGGACCCACCTTATTGAGATTTATATGTCACCCCAATGGGGGCTTATATTTTTCAGGTTCCAGGCGAATGAAGCACGAGCTTGCCAAGGATTGGCATTTGAACAGATAGTTGGCCAATTGTATTTATAATGGATTTGCCTTTTGTGATATTGGGATTGTACTTCTGGTTGAAAGATTAGGAATTGAACTAATGGAAGGAGTTGGTTAATGAGATTTTGATGTATCTGTCCTAAGTCATCGGATGTTATTGTATTTATATGATTGGAGTTAGCATCACTTTCGCGTGCATATCTTATAAAGAGTTGTAAGTTATTGGCCGTTGGATCCTAGAGCTTCACATAGGAATGGCTTGGTGGGATGTACGCGTGCTCGCCGGGTTCGGGGCGTAACATCCCCGTTCGATTTGGTATCATAACAAGGTCGGCTTGATCCAATGTGATTGAGACTTAGAGTGATAAAGAGCGATAACTTGAGGACAATTAGATATTGAGGCCTATAGAACTAGGCATGGATTATTGAGTCTCGAGGATAGTAGGCTTGAACTCGTATACACTTTAATGGTCCTAGAGTTGACTTTAATGGATGACTTTGAGTTATGTGGTGATCAAGGTTTAAGTGGAAGCAAGCTGGGATTAGAGAGTCATAGGCATGGATTTTGAGGTAGTAATTGTGCTCGAGGATAGTAGAAAAATTGCTTATGAATGAAGGTTCAATTGAGGTGTATGATTGTGATCTTGATTTGTCAATGACCCCAACTCGAGGAGTACGAGTTATAAAGAGACGGCTAGTAATGGTGGATTCAGGCTTGAAACGCATGATATTCTGATGATCTAGCTATCAACTATTATTGACAGCATTGGGTGATATGAGTTGAGATGAATACGAGGAGTACCTGAATCGAAGATCAGATGTGATCGGATGCATAGGGATTTGATTTGCATGTTGACTGGACTTGAGATATATAATGGAATATAGGCAAGTGATCTGTGAGATATGACGATCATTGGCGGAATTAGAACTCTTGAATGGATAGGAATTAATCTAAATGCGATTTTGACAGGACAAGTGATGAGGACGGTCATGCTGTGCTTATGTCTATGGCTTGAAACGAAAGTTGATGAGGGTGCATGTAGTGACTTATCGCTATTGGACTTAATAAACCGCGCTTGGTATGGGACGAATTAATGGAATACCTATAAATTGTAATGAAACATGGAATGGGACATGTGGAGCGGGACTTTCTCCGTAGATGTATGACTTAGGACAACCTGCAACGGCCAGGTATGATGAGGGCGGGGAGTGATCGTTAGGACGGAAAGGTCCGAACAAGAAGCGGCTCCTGACAGGCTTCTAAGATGGCAAGAGGCAAGAATGACCCAAGTTATAAGTTGAAAAGGGAAGCCTAGGTATCAGTTCGAGTCCAATTGTGGATAAAGGATGTGCGGCACGAAATTGATCCTCATCAAAGATGATCGAAAGTGTCATGGCATGTGCAATGATGCCTATGATTGGCATGATTAGAAGCTTCGTGCTTGGCATTGGACGCCTTTTTAAAAAGAAAAATGATGATTGTGATGGGTCTATTAGGCATGTTTGATGATCAGCCTCATGTGATTGGCTTGGTCAAGGTAGAACTGAGAGGTTAGATGACGTAAGGGGTCTATACCCATTGAACCGAAGCATGTTGAGATGAGATAGTCTGTTGTGACTATGCTGGAGTAGCGAATGCCTTTAGGCCTAGAGTATGAGCTTTTGACCCAGTGAATCGCTATCTTAAGTGCTTGATTGGTAGTTACCCAGTTGAGGCTAACATAGTAGCGGCCGTCAGTTGAGAAGTTGCCTCGTTGAGGTTGGCTTGAGGAACGATTGCTGACAAAGGATGATTTGGGATCCTCGAATAATTGGCGATTAATTGAGAATTGCCTAAGAACCATTAGAGGGTTGGTTGATGGCGAAAGATATTGAGGTGAGCAGCCTAAGACTGCAAGACTTGAGTAGATGACATAAGCCTTGGATTCCTAGAGGGAATCATAGTAATTCAAGTGACATGAGAATCTGATAAGATTGAAGAACCAAAGTATGGTCGCTAGAGTAGCACTTGGCTTGTGTATGTGAGATACGAAAAGATCAAAGAACTGAGATGGATCATGAGAATTGAGTAAAGATGAGTAACTATAACGTGAAAACCAGCAGAGCGATTGACTCGATTTTGTGGACCATATGGGACCCAAGAGTTGAATGGGTCGTGAGAACCTTGAATAAAAATGAGAAATTTTTATGGGTAGGCGAGCTCGAAAAGGGCTGCCATTGTTACCCAAGTCGCTGAGACAGCTAGTACTGAGAAGTTAAGTGATGGAAGTCACAAAGAAGGTGACTCTGAGTAAGTCTTTTCGAAATTGAATATGTGGGAAGGACCACGAGAGCTTGGAAAAGCTTGTAAGATTATGTATAAGGCTGAAATTGATTGAGTCAGGTAGGGAGATGAGATTCGAAATTGTCTCCCTCTAGATTGAGGGTTTTGTGAGAAAACCTCAGAGATTTTTGGTGCACTAAAGAAGAAAAGTGACCCTGGCAATACTAGCCCTAAGAGGCTATTGAGGATTGGTGAAAAGTCACCAAAGGAATGATTTCCTCGGAGGCATGAAATTTGCTTAGACAACTTCTGTTGAGTTATTCAATGGGAAGTATCGTCCTGGGATTGCTTGAGAGCAAGAGTTGTTTGTTGGATCCTAATACTTTTGCAAGGATCACAAGATGATTGGCCAATGTGAGACAGAGTTCTCAAGGTCGCGTAAGCATATGGTAAAAGTGGTCAAAGACCCTTGAACAAGATGAGTAAGTCCCTGAGTGGATTGGAACTTGAGAACCATATGGCTGATTGTTATTACTAATTTTGAGAAATGGTGATAGGACTCAGCTAAAGAGGAGAATGATTGAAAGACCTATGAATAAGAGAACTTCTGCTCATGGATTACGAGCAAAGAGATGTTCATCGTGATATGGAACGTGCCTACGGGAAATAGCTGATTACCTGAGAGTAAGACACATAGTGGAAAGTGAGTAGTAAGTCTCTTCTGTTATGATTGAGGTCGAAGAAGAATCGGCATGCTAGTTTGCCTGAAGTTAATGATTTCCTGGGGACGGTTGATGGAATTGGAACCATGAGAAAGGGAATCATAAACTGATGTTCCCTAAAGGATAGGGCATTATTCTTAAGGGGCGATTGAACCATGAAGTGGTCGTTGGTGAAAAGAAAAGTGGACGGACTTGATAGTCCCGACTGATTGTGATTCTAGTGAATGATTTAGTAAGCGAAAAGAGCGCTTAGAGAATGCTTGCAAAGTGATTTGAGGTAATCGAAACGACCATTCGACATGGGAATGTATGAGGCCTAAGGACGAATAGATATTGTCACTTGAGGTGACTGAGTTGTGGGAAGAAGAATGTGAAAACATGGTAGCATTTGAATCCTGGAGTAAAGATATCATCGTCGGCGTAGACTCTAAGGTTGACATCCTATGAAATAGAAAGGACAAGGTGAATTTGAAATGAGAGGATGCCACTGGAGTGTATAACTTTCCTCACATGGTAAGATACCCTATTGTAAAAGGAAGAAAGACTATAAATTGTCTTAGTATTATGATTGAGGTCTGTACCGGGAAAAAAGACGCAAAACTTGAATGACTCCTAGAAGCGAAATCGGAGAGACAGTTTGGTAGACAATGTTGAATTCCAAAATGATGTTGACGTTCAATAAAACGAACAGAATTGGGATAAGGTCGCCTTAGTGAGTATGGAACTCGGAGGCTAAAACACTAATGTTTCTCGAGAGAAGAGTGACAAGGATAAGTAAAATGTCGTGCGGTTCTAGAGAAGACCCGTGACAACAGAGGGCCAAAGTCTGAGCTTTCAAGTGAAAAGTACGAAGAATAGTTGAGATGATTCAATATCTAGCGGAAGGAAGTTGATAATCGTCGAACTAAATGCCCAAGGAATGGTTGAGTTGGTCATTACCGTCTTAAGAGGTGATAGGTGACTCATGTAAGGAGCCATGAGAAACATGAATGGTTTTTGGAGAAGTATCATATGGGCTCTAAGGAAATGTCTATTGCATGCTAAATGTGAAGAATGCAAGTTGTGGACCTGATGAAGTAAGATTCATGCATCGGAATAAGTGATAAATCCTTTGAGTATTGGAATAAGTGATGAATCGACTAGGGTCGATATGAGTTGCGAAAAGCGCAAGCTTCATGGGATTGATGAATCGCAATAGACGAACTGTTGAAAGATTCACTACAAGAGCTGCTCCATTGGTGAAATAGACTAAGGAGGAGTCGTGACACGAATGGGTGAATGAACGTGAAAAGAGTTTTCGAAGACTTGAAAGCTGATGACTACGCCATTTATGACAATTCCGGTCGAAAATTGAAAAGCTTATAAAGGTCGTAATGACACGACGTAGAATGGAACTTGAGGCATAACAAGACGATTTGAATTGGATGCTGCTTGTACGTCGTGACAATAATGCCATATGAATTGGTATGCTTAGAGCATGATTGAAATTGGTTTGCGAAAATTCTCGCGACAAGGTTTGAAAAAATCTTACTCGAGTGGAAGAAGATTTCAAGTTTATATCTACTCCAAAGATATCGAGTAGTAGTTTTATGAGAGGAATTGAACAAGAGGTAACGCAGATGTGTAGAATTGCTTATGGATATGAGAGCATTGCTTAGATAAAGAAAAGACCTCGAATTATGTGAACTATAAGAGATTGAGAACATAGACTGCCTAAAGGGAACTGAAGGCGAGGCATGTGGAACGAAATGATCACCCAAGTGTTTTTACAGCAATATTCATACAGAAAAGGAAGGGTGAATCATATAGCGGATGCCTACAGTTGAGAATTGAGCATGATTTAATTGGCAATGAAGGGACAGATATTTCCTCAAGAAGTAAAAGATTCAACTCTTAAATTGGAAGTTCACTAATGGACTAACGTGATGGCTATTGGAAACATCTAGCCCGAGGGCCGAAAGGAGATTAAGGTGTACCATGATTAAACACCAATGCTGGGGAGATTATAGAGATGGATGGAACCCTTGAGGTCCATGGACGGAAGTACAAGTCCAGCATTGAAGAAAAACTTAAGGAGATGACCTTATTGAAACTCAAAGGGAGAATTATGGTGTTTCCTAGGGACGGCACAAAGATGTGCCAAGATGCATATATATACATCGGTGATAAGGTTGAAAGTTAAAATTTGTCTATCAAGTAGTCGAGCATTAGAAGTGCCGATGGAAAGGAAGGACTGAACGATGAAAGTTGAAAGACCACTTTTATCCAAGGGAATTTTTTGATGGAATCGAGAATGGATTGCTACAGAAGTAACCATGTAAATGCGTGAGGAGTTAAGAGAGCCATAACTCGATTTGATTAATGGAGGGCAAATTGATAAAGCCCATGAATCTCTGTTGGCGTGAAAGGAAGCTTGAAAAGAGTAATACGTCGAAAGGTATGGACATTAAGAGTGCATTCTGGCAAGAGCTTGATAATAATGGTTATGGACAAATGAAAAAGATAAGGTGAACGCTCAAGGAAGAACTGCTGGCAAATGATATGAATACCAAAAGAGAATGGAGAGAAGTCCATCGGATTGAGGACTGAAGGAGACAAGCTCCAGAGGAAAGATAGTTTTGAGTTGGAAAGTACGAGCAAGATCGTCAAGCCATGGAAAGGATTATCCAGAAGAGTGAGGGTGCGACACCCAAAGGATTGGATGGGTTGGAAGGTTGCAAATTTCGAGAACGAAATTTCTTTAAGGGAGAAGAGTTGTGACATTCTGATTTCTAGTCAATTCCAAGCTCATTAATGAGAAGTGTATATCTAGAGATGTATTTTAGTCTTATTCCGCTCGAATCTGATCAATTCGAGTAGACTGACCAAAAGGGAAAGGCTAACGCGGGACGAGGTACGTGGACCTAGGGAATTCGGATAGGAAACGGTGCTTTGGCCATAAGGATTGTCGAGGGAACTAGCGATAGACCCTCACAATTACATGACAACCAAAGCTGCCACGAATTAACGAGCCCTAAACGTGATGTGAATCACGGGGTCAATACGCGTAATGTCTGCAAAAGCCACCCGTCGGTTCGGGATAGGTTGGAATCACATCTGATAAAGAAAACTATCAGAAACGAGTCTTGAAAAGTTTGAAAAGGAAAATTAAGAATTTCAACGTTATTTGGATTGGCCGTCGCCCTATCGAAGATAATTGGATTGAGAAAAACGACGTTCCAGTGTCGGGGGTAAAATAACCATTTTGCCTTTATAATTAAAGAATGGCAAATTGGACATTATAACCCATCCATGGCTGCCGAAAATGAGGATTAAAAATGGTCAATGGATCTCCTTTGGAAAAGCAAATGCCAAGTATCAAGAGATTAGGAAGTATAGTCATGCCACACTATTTGCCCACCTAACATTCAACTCCTTTGACCAAGCCTTGGAGTATAGCCTTCTCACTCTCTCTCCTCACCCCTCATTCCGCTAAAGCTCCCCCAGGAACCACCGATCACCCCTCTCCCTCTTCTTCCTGTTTCTGCTTGTCGTCGACCACCCCGGAGCCTCCTATTCGCCGGCCACGACAGCCATCTCCGACCACCATTAGGCCATCGGCCGACCACACCGACGAAGCTTTACGTCTTGCCGACGTCCTTGAACAAGAATCAGGTCGATTGAAGTACCGAGGAGTCCCGAGTAGAGATTCTCCCGAGAGCCGACAGATTAGTACTCAACCTGAGGTAGGTTCGGTTCTCAGCCCTTTTGATGGTCGAATGTTGGAATTTTGGGCTCAAATTTTGTGAAGGCGCAGTACACATGTGTAGGATTCTGTGGTAAAAATTAGGGCTTAATTTGATAAGTTTCTTACCAAAAACCGGCCTTGTGAATTTTGCCCAGAATCTGTCGGTGTTCTGACCGTGGGTGATCCGATGACCTTGGACAAATTTCCGATGACCAATCGGCTCGAAATGATCGGTGAGCCTTCCAAATCCTTAGGTAGACATTCTAAGAGGTAGGATAGTACGTAATTGATGGATTTGGAGTAGATTAAGACCGGTTGGACTAGGCATGCACAGAACCGAGTAAGATCGGTTTGGTGCCGGGCCTAAACTGATTCTATTGAGGGTTGATTGTGAATGATTTGAGCTGCAAATTGATGATTATGATGTGATGAGGTGTTGAGGATTAAGTTATGGATGATTGGGATTGATGGATTGAGGAATTGGGTACGAAAATTTGACGAATTGGTTGAAATTCTAGATTGCGCGACAAGTCCGGGCGTAGACCTTGGTTGGCCGAACCCTAGCTGATCCAAGAAGAAGAAATTTGTGTTGTCCAGTCAAAGGTAAGGGGATTCCTAACCTTATGCTAGGAAGATTGGACTCAATTGGGTGAGTCGAGGTTTTATTGAATTGATTCATGTGGAATTTCAATAGGGACAGCTTATATTATGTCCTAAAATGTTATAGGACGTATGTATGTGACATTGGCTATGCTTGATTCGTTGGCCATATCTGGGCATTATATGGATTGCTTTGTATGCCATGAGTGTTCGAATCGTGCATGAGTTGCACCCGTTGTGTGCATGTGGATCGACTTGATATGATATGGCATAAACATAGCATGGCGGGGCCTTAAGGCGTATGAGACGCAGGGCAGGAGTTGATACCCTGATGCGACAAGATCGCGAGGTGAAGTTATGGTGGTGTGGCGCCCTAATGCGACGAGATCGCGGGGTTGAGATAACTACAGTCCTAATGCGAATTATTCGTGGGACGGAGAGGCCCTGAGGCGTATGAGACGCGGGGCAAAAGATGTATACCCTGATGTGACGAGATCGCGGGATGGAGTTGATGATGTGTGGCACCCTGATGCGACGAGATCGCGGGGTTAAGATAGCCACAGTCCTGATACAAACTATTCGCGAGACGGAGGTAAGAGATAATAAGATTTGCCTGAGATTCATCGGAACCTGATGCGTTTACGCGGGTTACCAATGACGGTCTAATGCGTTTACGCGGACCGAGCCTGATGCGATTAATCGAGGGCTAAAGATTGAGGCAGGCGGAGATAGTGTATGTTGTGAAGTGGCAAGACTGGTGTACATGATCATTTGAGTGTGACATGAGGTCATCGTTGCACGCCTATCATCTACATGTTGCTATTTTATTGATTGGGCTTGATATGCCTGTATGATTATGAGTTTGAAATATTTGGATAGATGACTGCCTGAGTGGACAGTCGACCTAACCTAGAGTTAGGACCCACCTTACTGAGATTTATATCTCACCCCAGTGGGGACTTACATTTTTCAGGTTCCAGCGAAGGAAGCACGAGCTTGCCAAGGATTGGCATTTGAACAGATAGTTGGCCAATTGTATTTATAATGGATTTTCCTTTTGTGATAATGGGATTGTACTTCTGGTTGAAAGATTAGGAATTGAACTAATGGAAGGAGTTGGTTAATGAGATTTTGATGTATCTGTCCTAAGTCATCGGATGTTGTTGTATTTATATGATTGAAGTTGGCATCACTTTCGCGTGCATATCTTGTAAAGAGTTGTAAGTTATTGGCCGTTGGATCCTGAAGCTTCACATAAGAACAGCTTGGTGGGATATACGCGTACTCGCCGGGTTCGGGGCATGACAAGTTTGCCTGGGCCAAGATCTTTAGTCATAAGAGTATGATCAGATACTCCGGGAGCCAAGAAGGTGGCCTCATAATATGAGAAATCATTGCTCCATTGAGAATTCCCAAGGCCTCAATCCATCTTCCTCTGTTTTCGATTATTCTCCCGAAGAGGTGGCCCATGTGAATCGATGACCTACGTATATGAGATCATCCAAGCCTGTTTGAGCAAGGCATTGCCGAACTCATCTAAAGACGAAAGACAGCTTGTAGGACTACCCAGTCTATCTGAAGGATCCCGAATAGCGTTAAAATTTCCAGCAAGCTAGAGTGATTTTGCCAACATCACAACTATCTGGACTAGGTCTGCTCATAAAGAATGTCTCAACACAAAAGTATGCTCCGCATAGATCACCGAGAGGCAACAGCCCCTATTGATGGTTAGAAGGCTTAAGTGTCCATGAATAGCCTATGAAGAGGAGAAGTACATAACAAAATTTGCAAGCAAAGGGTTCCATCCAACCTAGATTCTCCCGCGGTGAGAGTACTCATAGTTGGCTCACCAGACCCAACCAGGCAATAGAGTAACCATAATGGTGGGAAATAAGTAAATCGGTACCTTGTTCTCTAGGATGCCAATGCAACAAAGATCCTTGGATCTAACTACATTCCGGATTTTAGGTTGTTTAGGGGGGTCAACAATACCCCTAATATTCTAAATACCTATGTACATATGTACATAGAGCGATAACAGTTATCGCTTTTATAGCCGCCCCGCCTTTTCTTCTTAGTGATTAGTTTGGCTTTCTTTCCGGTGCTGAGATTGATATCCGAGGTGTTATCATGATGCACATCTACCGGTGGAAGCAGGCATATTGTCATTTGCACTCCCAAAGAGCCCATCGATCCTTGAGGATTATCCACCTTCTTGCTCAAGGTGGTTGTGGGAGCATCATCTTCATCTTCGCTGTCCACATTGCTAGCCTCATCATCAAGTACATCCTTCAAGTCTGATGAGGTTATCGATGCAGCCCATGATGCCACAGAGAGCTTGGACATCCTAGTCTCACGAGGTGCAGGGTCCAAAGCAGAGGACATTGTTAGGGCTCATACATCAATAGAACGTTTAGCCATCTCCCCCACCAAGGCTTTCACATTCCCAGCATGAACAGTCGGTGCGCTACGAGCATCCGGCACCCCAGCAGATTCATTAGAATTAGCAGCTGCATTACCCATAGTAACATTGAGTTTGGTATGTTGACGACCCTAGTTTTTGCCCACTTCCTCCCATCCATCCTTAATCTCAGGAGACGGATCTCTGTCTGAGGTCGCAGGAGCAGCCATAGGAATGATAGGGTTAGGGACGGTTGGGCACTTTTTTTCGAAAGTGCCACAAGATGGGCATAGGTTAGGTTTCCACTTGTATTCCACTGCAACCGAGCAAGTTCCACCATTCAAGACTACTTTCACCGAGTCACACCAAGGCTATTTTCCACTAATCTCTACGCAAACCCGAGTATAAGAAATCATTTTCATTTGTTCCATTTGTTGATCCATAAAGAGAGGCTTAACGATTGCACTAGCCACAACGTTATTTCCGGAGCAGACCACAAGGAATATGGTATGTTCCTCAAGCGAACCCACGCCGGGGTGGTATCATGATGGCCTTTTCTGCAGTTATATAGATGTCATTGCTGCAGGAATAACGGCATCTTGGAAACCGTCAACGACCCACTATCAAGCACCTTTCGTGTCGCATCCTTGTGTAGCGCGATTTATAGGGTGTCCCTATAACGCTTCTACTAATCGTGCTAACCGTTGGACATGAATACGACTTGGATATTATTGACATCTTCCCTATTGGGATTTTACATGAGGGAAACCTCTTCGACAACCGACTGACTCTTAAACATATGACATCATCATGTCCTCTGTTTTTATTTGGCGTGAATTCCTTGGGGTAAGACGGCCCCCACTATATACACACTCAAAAATAGTAGTACATCCCTCCGAGACTCAATAACGTTTACTCTGACTCTCCTTCTTGCCTAGGGCTTTGTCTCTACTGCCCCCATATAGCTAGTCGGACTTAGTCCTGTCAAGACGCAACACCCGTGGATCCATTATCCGGAGTACCAGGGTTCGTTCCGCCCTCTCCACCATCGGCAGGGGTGTTCCCAAACAATGTCGGAGGAATTGGCCCGTGCCTCTCGTTCCCTATCTTTATGAAGACAACGACAAACTATTGCTCTTCTGGAATAAGTCCCGCGCCAACTTCCAACGTCAAGGTCGACAGTACACGGGTCATGACAATGTCGGGTGAGGTAGTTGACAGAAAATCTTGGGACTCAGACTCCAAAGAGATGGGCAGTCCGTACTTTGCTCCAGGGGAGATTGGAATAGAGCCCATCAGCTTACCTGTCAATCTAAAACATGACAAACAACTACAAGTGTCAGTAACCGCAGTGAGAAATTCTATTGCCCTTACGCTCGCTTGATTCAGGATACTACTCAACTCGCATCTAATGGTTTATTCTTTCATGGACAAGCAAGCGGTAAGACGTAAGTTCGTGCATAACGTGTTGATCCGATCTTGGATGATGGCCTCCTACAACAACTCCCCATCATATGATCCTTCCCTCCGAAGGCTTCGCGAGATTCGTCGCAGTCCACTTGGTGTCGCATGCCAAGGCATCCCGGCTCCCTCCCTCGGGGCATTAGATTTGATACCGTGGCTGCACGCCGCTTCTCTTTGTGTACGTGATGTGAGAATGCATGCAATAACATGCCTTATGCATGGAATCCAACGAATGCAACTAAAAGAGGAGGGTATGCCATTTATTTCCAACGGGTTGAGTTCTGTCTATTACCAAAATCTTGCTGCCACGATCACTAGGCATTAGTTGTTCTTCATCTTTCCTTTTTTTTATATAATTCTTTGCTTGCCTTTAAGCGACAGGGCGAATGTATCCAAAGTTGTCCCACCTTCTTACTCCATTCCCACGAATATTATGTTTTGAGGTGCATGCACGAAACTTTCCTTGTTTCTTCCCTTGGAGACACGGTCAGTTTATTCTAATGTATCACTATCAAGATAACGAATGAGATATCTCGAAACAGGAAAGAATGAGGGGGACAGAATTTACTCGCCTAAGGTCTTGCGGAGTTATTTCGACGATCTTGTCGGAGGCACTTCTTTTGGTGCAGTTCCTGAGGAGGCTTTCTGAGTAAAATATTAAGTTACCCCTCTATTTATATGGGCTAGCAGATGCGCGAGGTTAGATGGTTGTGAGATTTTTCTTTTACCTTGTCGATAAGATTTGATGGTGGAAGGCAACCCACCACTTGGCTGTTCTTACCCTCACATGCGGACACCTCTTAATGTGAGTCAGAGTGTTTGAGCACGTGAGGTCTTCTTCTTTTCTGAGTCATCATTTCCTGGTTCCTCTTATCGTTTATTATCGTGCCTAGTCTTTTCACGCATGTCTTCTTTCATTTTAGATGTCCGAGTTCCTGAGGATTCGCTACGTTGCTAACTATTTCCTGAGACATCAACTTACAGTATCAGATTTCTAGTTCACGAGTCTGGTTCTATTCTTCTACCTCTGGGGTCTCTCCTTGGCCGCGTGTTTGTAGTTTATTTTGAGGATGGCAAGAATTTTCAATAGTGGTATGTGTTCCTTAGTCAAGCATTCTGTTTTCCAAGGCAAGGCTATTTGTCTCTCGTTCCTGAGTTGAGGACGTCTCTTTGTGCTTCCCTTTCTATTAGACACATATGTTTGTGGTTTGTGTAATATGTCAGCTGGTGGGGTTCTTCACGTGGTGACTACCTGGTGTTTATTGCATGCCTTTTGTCTTGTTATTTTGTGGACAAGCGTTTGATGAGGTCTCTTCATTCTCGTTGCTGTACCCATGTTTTTTTCTCTCATATTATTGAGACACTTGTTACGGGACGATTCTATCGTGATCCCACTTGGCAACTTCTTCTTTACACGTCGACGGCAAGCTTTCTTTCTTCATCCATGTGTTTCCCGTCCTACCTCAAGGCCTCAGCGTCGCATATTGTACTGCCACTTTTTGTTCAGAGTAATGGCCACGTACTTCTATTGGACATGTTAGTGGGACATTTCCGATTGAGGCATTCCCCTGAGCGGCACTATCCTAAGTCCTATTTTGAGGTGTCAATAATATTCGTGTTTCCTAAGCGTATTCTGCTTGTGTATTGGCGGTGATCCCTTAATATCAAACTCATCCAGTAAGGTTGACCGAATGCCCTCTTTTTCGGTACCTGAATAACCATAACTGGCCGGTTTATGAATATGGTCCATAATGTGACTAAAAACTCCAAATCAATCTTCCTCTTTCATTAGACCTCTCAATTTCATTTCAGCTCGCTTTTCTAGAAGTGTCCCTTTAGATCGAATCAATTCCATGACCATAGGCAACACTCTAAGATAGCAAACACTAAATAGAAATTTCGAGAATAACAAAAAGTCATAAGGGTACTAAAATTGAGAATTTTATCCTCGAGAGTTTCACACGGCTTAAAAAAGTTGAGACCATAACTTTGCCAACTCTCATTGGTCGACTATGCATACGTAATATGAAATACGTATTATGGTATTTTCTCCTTCCCCATGGAGCGTATGTCTTTTTATTTTAATATTGTACAGATGATTATTTTGACACACTTAGTGTCTGACTTGAGTTCACGTAACAATTCCAGCCAAGAGTTTCCATCAAAACTCTCATCTAGCAATAAAAACAGGTAAAGTGAAATATGTGGGTCATATCACTTTCGAACATTGTAAATTTTAAGTCCTCATCCTAATATTCTTGTTAAGGCGGCATAAAATATTTTAAGCTTGAGCTCTCTATTATCACCTAGATAATAAGCTTAAAATTGCCTCATCTCTATTCATTACACAATAAATAGAGGCGATTACCCGTGTGAGTGGGCTAATCTCTCATCTGTCCGACATACCTTCTCAATATAATGCTCCAAACATTAACATGCATAAATATCAAATAGACTTTTCAACTTCCATATTGACAAACAACATCATCAATTATATATGTTCAAAGGAAAAATACAAATAGTCAATACATCAACCTCTACATAATCCTAGAGTCTTTATATGACTAAGAAAGACATATTTAGGAATTGGCTTTGTTATAGAATCTGCTAACATTTTATGCTTAGATATATACCGTAGGTTTATTTCCTTTCGTGCTACCATGTCCTTGACATGGTTATACTTAATGTCTATGTGTTTGGTTTTGCCATGGAACTTAGGATTCTTAGTGTAAGCTATTGCTGCCTGACTATCACAATAAACCTTCACATGGTTTGCAGCATCTATAGTAACACCCAAATGATCTAGAAATCTTCTAAGCCAAACACCCTCTTGTGTTGCCGTTGATAATGCCACGAACTCGGCTTCCATGGTGGATAAGGCTATACAATGTTGTTTCTTACTGCTCCATGATATGGCTCCATTATTCAGTAAGAATGCATTTCTAGAAGTGGATTTCCTCTCATCCAAATCTCTTCCCCAATCAGCATCAGTATAGCCATCAAGGTGCAGATCACTTTCTTGATACGTCAGCGAACAAGCGGCAGTTGCTTTTAGATACCTCAAGATTATCTTAACGGCAGTCCAATGTGCTTGACTTGGATTGGATTGATATCTGCTAACCAATCCAACTGCATAACATATATCAGGTCTTGTACACATCATGGCGTACATAAGACTTCTAATAGAACTGGCATATGGAACGTTTTTCATGCGTTCTTGTTCTTTTGGAGTCTTATGACACATTCTTCGGCTCAGCCCTTCACCTTTTGCAATAGGAGTATCAATGGATTTGCAATCTTGCATACGGAATCGTTCAAGAACTTTATTGACATATGTGTCTTGCGAAAGAGACAACAACTTTTTCGAACGATCTCTCGAAATTTTAACTCCGAGAATGTATGTAGCTTCACCCATATCTTTCATTTCGAAATTAGAAGATAACCAACTTTTGACTGTCTTGACAAACTCCATATTGCTTCCAGCAATCGGTATGTCATCAACATATAATGACAAAATAACAAAGTGATCTTTAGATCTTTTGATATACACGCAATTATCTTCATTGATCATCTCAAAATCATATGCCACTATAGCATTATGAAAGCATATATTCCATTGTCTAGAAGACTGCTTAAGACCATTTATCGATCTCAGAAGTCGGCAAACCTTTTATTCATGGCCTTATTTAACAAACTCTATAGGTTGTGCCATATAGATCTCTTCATCTAATTCTCCATTGAGAAAAGCAGTCTTAACATCCATTTGATATAACTCAAGATCCAAATTAGCCACTATTGTTAGAATAAGATGAATTGAGGTAAATCTTACCATAAGAGAAAAAGTATTTTCATAGTCAATTCCTTCCTGTTGGTTATACCCTTTTGCCACAAATAAAGAACAGTTTTCACCTATTTTACCCTTTCTTGGAAAATCATTCTATAACCAAGTGACATCTCTTGATTCAAATTCAATCACGCTTCCGCTTTCTTTCTCACCTATGAACACATATCCTTTAGAGTGTTCTGAGTATTTTATGAAGATACTCTTTTTGCCTCTTGGTCCCAATTTTTCATATTTATGAGAGGATTCATGAGTGTAGACAGCACAACCCCAAGGTTTAAGAAAGCTTAAATTAGGTTTTCGACCTATCCATAACTCATATGGTGTGGAAGAGACTGATTTGGAAGGCACTTGGTTAAGTACATATGCAGTAGTTAATAAAGCATCACCACAAAAGGCGATTGGTAAATTAGCTTGCGCCATGATGGACCTAATCATTTCTAGTAAGGTTCTATTTCTTCTTTCAAGCACTCCATTTTGTTGAGGAGTATACGGAATGGAAAACTGTCTATTTATTCCTTTTTCATCACATAAACATCTAAACTGATCAGATAAATACTTTCGACCTCGATCGGATCTCAAAGCTTTAATTTTCTTATCTAACTGATTTTCTACTAAGGTCATAAATTTCTTGAAACAACTTAATGCTTCCGACTTATGAGAAATCAGATAGACATATCCATTTCGAGTATAATCATCAATAAATGTGATGAAATAAACAGCACCATGCCTTGCTTTTACATTCATTGGACCACAGATGTCTGTATAGACTAATTGCAAAGGAAATTCAACTCTAATGCCCTTTCCAAATGACTTTCGTGTAGTTTTTCCAATTAGGCAATGTTCACAAACAAACAATTCGACTATTTCAATATTGCCTAATAAGCCATCTTTGGCTAGTCCATTCATTCTATGTTGGCCAATATGACTAAGCCTAGCATGCCAAACATTCACATCATTCTCACTAGAATTGGAAGATGTGAATAAGGAACAACATATATTCACACTAGTATGTTCAATATCTAATACAATAAAGCCATCCACGAAATAAACAGATCCATAGTAAGTTGTACCTAACAACAAATCCACACCATTATTATGAAAATTCATACTAAAACCAAGTTTGATTAAAACTAATACAGAGATTAGATTTCAACGAATCTCTGGAGCATATAGGACATTGTGCAGGAATAACGTGTGTCCACCACGCATGATCAGTTGGCAGGTGTCAATTCCTTTCACTTTCACTTTGGAATTATTTCCTACATAGATCCATCTCACTCCACTTGGAATTCGTTGAAATTCCACAAATGTACTTCTATCTCTGACTACATAGTCTGTGGCACCTGAGTTTACAGTCCACAAAGGATGAGATTCAGTAAAAAATACAGAACTGGATATAAAACTAATATTTTAAAGTGTGTTGAGGTTTCTACCATCTTCGGCTCACCACAGTTGCGAGCAGTGACCCTTCTTGCCACATTTCTAACATTTCATCCTTGAAATGTTTTTCTTTACGGGACGCTTTCCTTTTCCATGCTTCTCAAACTTCGATTTCTTACTTGATGGCTCGACTCCTTTACCTTTTCACTTCTTGAAACTACCATGGTGCTTGCGTTTGGAACCCAAAGTTCCATGTGAGCTAGAGCCAACAAAATACACATCATTTTGTGTTTTAGCTGCCAAAATGCGGTCCTCTTCCAGCTCCATATGTCACATAGCATCCTCGAAGGTTGTGACATTCACATTGTGAGTCAAGTTAACCTTCATGTGTTCCCAATTGTTAGGCAAATAGCAAATTACAGCCTGCACTTGTTGTTCATCAGACAATATGTGACCAGCATCCTTCAGCTCGCTAATCATGTTCGACATCTTCCTCAAATGTTGTCTCATATTCTGCTCATGTGGCATCTTATATGTATCGAACCTGATAGTAAGTTGTCTTAGCTTTGTGATAAAAGTTTGTCCAAATTTAGCTTTCAAGGCGTCACACATGCCTTTAGCATTCTCGTGCTGCCTGAACTCTCGCATAATATCATTATCCATACTGCCCAACAACGTAATGCGAATAGTTGAGTTCTTTTTCTTCCAGGCAGCAAAGGCTTCCTTGTCCCTTATGTGCTGTGCAATGTTACCATCCTCTGGTTCAGTCATGGTCAGGTTAAGAGCTTATAATGCCTCGAGCTCCTTTAGCACATACTGGATTTTCATACTCCAGATTTTATAATTCTCTTAATTCAATTTCTCATCCTTGTTGAGTTCAGTAACAATGTTCTTTGAAGCTGTTGCCATAATATCTAAATATTAGACATTTTACATGGATTTTAAGTCTATTTGTATGCAACAAATGCAACTCTATTTATGCATTTATATTTTATTGATATATTATTTCAGAAAAAGATTCTAAAATCCACGGTTCACTAAGTTCCCCATCATCATCTAGGTATTCTAATCTAATATCTATATCAATACAATCATTCACATGTGATCATCATACGGTTACTAAAACTCATGAACACTCCTACTCAAACATATATAGCATTATACACACACACACACACAAATCATTACGTCTAACATATGTGATGTACATAAACTGAGCTTACAATAGTTATAAATAACATCAAATTTTTATATTCTAAATATAATCATGCATTGTTATTTCCTCTGAGGTTTGACGATTGACCCAGGCAATTTTCCTAATATAAGCTAGGGAATCCGCAATTTCTCTAGGGGAATTTTCGACAAAATCAGGAGCCCATATCGCTACCTTAGGAGGACCCTTGGTTTTTAGCCAAGGTGCACCGTGTTTGCGCGATCCATTCATCCCAAGTGACGATGTCTTTGCCACCCCGAATCTTACTACATTTTGTAAAAATTGTGGTACAAACGTCTTATATGACCATTGTTCTTCCCAAGTGCAGTCGAGCTGATCATGTCAATCCTCTGGCATAGAATTTTTAAGTGCGTTAAACACTTCTCGATCTTCCACTATGCGTCCACCCCTAATGATTTCTTGAATCATATTGTTGACCTTTGTTACATGGGTTATAATGTCACAAACATTATCATATTCATAATTGTTCAATATCTCAATCTTTTCATTAAGGGCTTGTATTTGCCTTTGTCTCCTTAGTTTTGGAGGTTTCTTGTCTTTTAGCACCCTCCATTTATGCCGAGGTGCTTTTCTTGAGGGCATTGTTCCTGCAACGAATGCAGTATAAAGTGGATTACTAAAATTCAACAATTATGCAATTATTACGAACATATCATAATAAATAATAAGCAAAACAATATATCATACAAGCCCATATAAATTGACCAAATTTTTTTTTGTCAACGGTCAAAGTCAACGGTCAGTCGGGTCACGATCAAACGGGTCGGGTCACGGTCAGACGGGTCGGGTAGTTCGGGTCAAATCCACCATGGGTTAGGTCAAAACATATATGAAAAATGGGCCGGGCTTTTTAAAAAAAAATTGGCCTGGGCTGCGTCGCAGGTCGTGCCGGACCTGGTTCGTTGACATCAGCCACCTTGGCCGAGTGCGCGCGTGCCACGCACGTGGCTGATGTCAGCATGATGTCAGCCTCGCTGGCGGACCACATGCGCCGCACGTGGCGCGTGGCTGGCGACGGCAATGGCTCCCTTGGCGCATGTCGGCGCGTGAATCGTCGTTCGGCCTCCTCCGGTGACCATCCACCCATCAAAATTCTCGTCTCGTCAAGACGAACATAATGGTATATTCAGACCTCAATTTTGATGAACAAAAAGTGGCTTAAAAATGACGAAAAGCCGCGACCTTGAGGGACTCTGCCACGTCGAGGCGAGTGACGCGCGTGCGGCAGTTTCCGGTGTCCTCTCGAGGCCGGCGACCACTCAAAATGATCGTCTCGACCAGCCCGTTCTAATGGTATATTCAAAATACATTTTCGATAAACCAAACTCAAAACATCACGCATGAACAGTACATCGCTATTAGGGCTTAATTGTATGAAATTAACATAAAACAATCAGGAATCAAGTAACCTGGCTCTGATACTAATGTTGGTTACTGAACCCATTCTATATTTAACATAAAATGCGGAAACATGCCCATAAGAATCACTTGAGTCACTAATCATCAAAAGTATATCACGAGGACATACCTTAATTGTCACAGTTTAAGAGCCCTTTGCGATCACGGAGTTGCTTTGACGTCGTTTTTACGAATGACAATTGGCAGTCTGTAGGGAGGAGAATTCTACGTTCTCTGTTTTGTGAGTGAGTCAAAATGTTTCAAAAACAATCGTCTGGAGAGGACGGCGTTATTTTAAGCAACGTCTATTGAATGAAGGAACGTATACTTTCGTTCAACTTAACAGATAACGGTCTAGGGTATGGTTGCCCGCATGAGCGCGCACACCGTAACTCAGTGGATCCCACTCAATATTATCCAATACAAACGATAATCTTGTCAGGTTGGTGAAGAAAGCGAACTGATAGGCCTTCTCCTGAAGACCCTCCCAAATAAATTCTACTACTAGCTCATCCGATCGGGATGCCAGAATTTCCCATAGCTTGTCGAGATTGGAGAACGAATTGAGGGCGGTCTGCATTCAAGCAGAATTGTCGATGGGACCAATCAGAGGACGTCGACCAAGAACGAGAAGGGGGTCGACATTGCCTTTGTCCAGAATCTTGTCACACAGCTAGTACCCGTATCCTCGAGCCCATCGCTGCCAAGATGGGTGGATATCGTAATAGCCAGCCTAGAAAGCCGAGGCAGTTCACTCCGCTCATCGGGACGTTGTCCCATTTTTTCCTAGCATTGTTAATGACGCGTTTAGTGTTGGTAAAATATGGTCGAAATGGATGAACAAATAAATCAGACTCTGAGGCGTGATAGTATTCTCTTTGAGGAATTATTTGCTCCACAACGTTGCTAATGGTTAATGGTAAAAATCCTCTCGGATACAATAGAATCTCAAGCGAGAATATTATATAGCAATTCTAATATTTCTTCAAGAGCTCTATAGGAAATAATCAGAAATAAAGTCTATATCTCTCTTATTTTTCAAGAACGAAAATTGAAAATGAAGAAATAAGTGAAAAGTGAACAGAACACTTGAATTTATATCGAGAAATGAACACATATTTTCGCGTCCAAAAATTGATTAATTCCCATGTAACTCAAAAAACAGTTTCTCTATGAAAAATTGCAACTTTTCGTGTCCAATAAACATTCCAAAATATGTAAGAGTATCTTATATCCATGAACCATGCGAGTATAGTAGAGTGTAACCCACTTGTCCATTTCTTTTTTTGAAAAACTATATTAGTCTTCTAACTAATAAAGTGAATTGTTCTTTACCTTTCATATTATGTGGAATGCAAAAAAAAGTAATATTTATTTATTTTTAAACAAACTTTAGCATTTAGTGGTCAAGGAGGTCATTCAGAATCCTTTTCATGTGTACTTCACGTGGGCAAGAAGGGTCATGATGTCGACCATTGCTATATCTTCAAAGTCGAGAGTTCGAAACATGTTTGACAGAGGCATCCTCTCATTCAAGGACTTCGAGCCTAACGTTAACCCCCACCGAGGCACACGGTTATAACATCGACGTCATTGACGAGGTAAAAAGTGAAACGATGATGTGTAGGGAAAAATAGCGAAGTCCTACTTTGACATAAATACAAAATGAAAGCAGTTCCAAAGGAGGGTACAGATGTAGAACATGTGATTTCTTGGAAAAATGTGATCGCTAGAAATCAAGGCGATTCCACTGATAATTCTGATTTTGGGTCTGACGAGCTCCGATTACGCTTAAATTCGGTTGGCTGAAGCGAAACTGCCCTATGATCAATATTTACCGCCTGCGGCCATGAACTATGATGGATTTTCGCATTTCGAAGTCGTTTAAATAGGTTTTCAAGCAATTTTTCTATGTTAGACAACTTTTTGATATAGATAATTGCAAAATTTGATTTGAACTCTAATCAAATTTGATTCATTTAATGT
The DNA here is from genome assembly GCA_028455895.1 of Rhodomyrtus tomentosa. Classification (NCBI taxonomy): domain Eukaryota; kingdom Viridiplantae; phylum Streptophyta; class Magnoliopsida; order Myrtales; family Myrtaceae; genus Rhodomyrtus; species Rhodomyrtus tomentosa. Next base: position 34,790,026 of record JAPCWY010000003.1, on the reverse strand, counting down.
TATCTTTATGAAATTCTAATTCCTAAAGGAGTCTTATCTATATGTTGGCACCTAAATTTTGATTTTTCTTAAATTATTAATTTTCCACAAAAATGAGAATTAGCCATGATTCTCACCAAAAAATTAGTTTTCATGCATAGCATATTTAATTTAAGCATGCATTGCATTTGCATTATTTTGCACCGATGACAAGATTTGGGCTTGAATTGACACGTGGAGGACCGGAGCCTACATTGCATAATTTGACAATCACAAGGGAGCAAGTGCCGAAAAAATCAAGGCCTTGAGGCCTAATTTGAGATTTTTAGTCCACTAAATTTTAATTCCGAGAAAAGGCCTTTTATTAAAGTTTATCATTCGAAATAAGGCCAAAACTTAAGTCCACGTTATCAGAATTTAACATAGGTTTTCACTATATAAATGCCACTAGGTCAGACAAGAAGAGGGGTATGAAGGATACGGCAGAATTTGGAGAGGCCACAGATTGTTAATATTCGGCCATTAGAGGGGGCTGGTGAGAATTTTTTTGGAGAGAACGGAGCGTCACAACAAAGGTTCACAGAGGAAAATCGTGAGCATTAGAGAGAGAGAGAAAAAAAAAAGGAATCGTGAGGGGAGGGGTTTGGAGAGATTGTACAGATAGAGAAATCAGGGCGATAAAGAGGAGATTGTTCTTTTTTCCTTGGTCTCACATGTTGACAGATTCACCACGGACACCTCCAGTTTACGGCGGTCTTCAATACTGAAGTGGCAGCTCTCGCTATTGCCTAGTTCACTGCATCCCAGATTCGATATCTAGACTTTCGGATCAAAACTTATAACCCTATTGTTCTTTACCGATCCTCCAGCGAAGCCGACGTCTTCGCTGTTGCACCATCGAGGAGCCATTGTGAGCCACACCAATTTCGTTCCCTGCCCCGACATGACGCCCCCTTTGTGCTACAACTGTTTATCTGTCTTGTGCCTGTTTCCCTCTTGACGTTGTCGCAAGCATCCTGGACCACCGTGACGCTGCTTCTTCATCCGCTAGTTACCGAGACGAGAAGCTGTTTCCATCAATCCTTGATCTTTCTCGCAAGCCCGATCACAATCAGAACAAATTTTGGTGCCTGCAACACAGCCCATCGTCATGGTGGCCTGACAACTCCATTACAAGTGAATTTTTCTCTTGCAGGACCTTTAGCGGATCTTTTGCAATCAGTCAACGAATTCTTCATGCAAGCTGTGGTCATGGGATAATCATTCTTGGTTTGGCCACGGAGTCCTCACTATGGTGACTTTTTCCCATTGTCGACCACCGTATTGCGAGTCCTCCGAGCCATCCAGATAAGGAAGCCGCAACCAAATTGTCAACCAGCTGATCTAACGACTACAATCAATACAAGAGTGAAGCCAGGGCTATTGCCACTTCTCCGTCTCCGCATGTCTGAGGAGCTCCGCAGGTGAGTCAAGCACAAGTCCTAGCCGATCATCCAAGCGGTTCCTAGCTCGAGTTGCAATTTTGGTACGAAATCCAAATTAGGAAAGGCTATTCTTGCAATTAAGGTAATTTTCTTATCTTAAAACGGCAGAATATTCACTTGCCTAGTTCGAGCATATCTCGGCATATATTGCATATTTTAATGTCTTGAGAGTGCAATATATTGGAATCATCCGAAATGTTGAGTAGATCTGGTTACAGTGTGCTTATCTTGTTTGATATTTCGCATATCTTGTAGCAGATATTGAACGTGGCGCATATCTCATTGAATTTTGAGTGTATTTTCGTTATATCTTCGAAGATTGATAATCAACCTAATTTCGAAATTTAAAGAAGGTTTCGTGGATAACCGGCATATTTGTTTTATGGGAATTTAGTTGATCCGACCTATCGCCTTTTAGGTCCGATTCGCTATCTTCAAAAAATGTGCTTCATATTTGGAAAGATCCTAATTTTCGAAAAATCACAAGAAGATGGGGTTTGATTTTCTTTTCCGGATTGATATCTTGGATTAACTTATCAATATCTTCTTGATTGTCACTTCTTCGTAAGTTTTTAACAAAAATGTCCTAAAAATTTAGTGAGATATGGTTTTCTAGAAATTATGCCTATTAAATCTTTAGGAAGATAAAGTTTCCTAAAAGCTTTATCTCATTGAACTTATTTTGAAAATTAGGTCAAGAGAATCGCATCAGGATATCCTTAATTGGCTCAAAAATTCAAAAGAAAAGAACAAGAAATCACATCTGTGCATATCTTATCATTTTGCATATTTCACGTAGATCAGGATAGCATATCTTCATATTATGCATATCTCATTATACTCTATCTCATCGACATCATATTTTCAAATTTAATATTTGCATGTCTTGCGTCTCATATTTTTGTGTATCATGCATCACATTGCATATTTTCAAAATATCCCTTACATATTTTAAGTCATATCTTATCTCATGTATTCTGTCATTGCCAAACATATATGAAGAGATAAGATAAAAATCTGCTTACTCATGACCTTGCATTATCCCTTGCCATTCATCTTTTCGAGTTCCATCAAGTCCTCAGTCATTTTTTCGAAAATCATGCATAGCATTCGCATGTCCCATAATTAGTACGTCTATGTTGCATTGTGTTTTGCTATGTCATTTTGCATGTTATTAGTATTATGTTTAGGATATTCATGTTAGGTTGGTCTAATGGCATGAATAAATTCTTAGGTTAAAATTCACATGCTGCATAGGTTAGACATGAGTTTTCATAGTTCTTGCATATTAGATTAATTGCATGCTGGCTCGCACGTTTAATTAGCCAATTGTATGATTAATTGTGTTTTCATATATGGCCTTTGCATTGTTTAGAATAATGGTCTTGTGTTATGCCCTGACATTATGTCATTTTGCTTGTTTTAATTAATTAGTTTTTTTTTTGCATATAGGGTATGATGACTTTAATTATGCATGGTTTGCATATCATCATGTCATTTAGATAATTCTACATCATCGCATCCATGTCATTCATACGTTGCATCTTAAAGCGAAAATCCCCCCCCAAAAAAAATCACACATCTTCTAAGCTTTGAATTGATTCAATCTAAGTTACCAAGTAGGACATCTCATGGAATTAAGGTATCGAAAGTACATTAATTTTAATTAACTAGTATAATTAAGTCTCCGAATCCACAATATCTTATTTGTAGAAGTAAAATGGTTCTCCCGCAGTTTTACTTAGGTTTCTAATCAATCTACCAAAAATGATTAGTGGCGACTCCAAATTCTAAATCACTTTAATTAATTTAAGTTGCAATTTGGTAGGGCTTGGGAGAGTTCGGTTAGTTACTTTGATTAATTAATCTAGTAATCCATTAACCTAAGATTGAAAACTCGATTTTTAGGTTGCGACACTATATAAAGGACGTCCGCCCTTTTGTAATCCTAATAAGTTATCAATAAAATTTTGGAATACACTTTGGAAAGCTTTTCCAGTTATTGTTTCTCTGCGTCATTTGGTATCAGAGCGAGGTTCTCCATATGACAATGTCTCAAAACGTGACTGTCAATCTCTCCGTAGCTGAGGGCCGTGAAAATGAGCCTATTACACGGGCTAAGGTCGACCAATTCGTGGATCAAACCAACCGAGCGTTGCAAGACTTGCTTGCTGCGATACAACATTTCTCCACAAAACTCATACCTAGCGTTCTTCCGGCCAAGCGTATTCTTGTCGCTCGTGTCCCAGAAGTAGCTGTGGAACATGGGGTAATTCCCCGACAAAGGCGTCAAGACTATGTTGAGGATTCTGATGAAGAAGATGAAGAAGATTTACAAGACATACCTATTTGTGGAAGACGCCAATAGGGAGGATTCCGAGATGAGTATGTTCATGGAGGTCGCCAACATGAAGGATATTGACGAGATCCCAAACAGTGTCAATTGAAAGTTGATCTCCATACCTTCAATGGTAACTTGAACATCGAAGACTTTTTGGATTGGCTTTGGGAGGTTGAGAAATTCTTCGATGCCATGGAGACCGGAGAAGACCGCCAAGTAAAGCTCATGGCGTATAAGTTGAAGGGCAACGCCTTAGCCTGATAGGAGCAGACGCAACTAACCCAACGCCGACAAGGAAAGGATCTCATTTGAACTTGGAACAGGATGAAACAGATGTTGAAGGTTCGGTTTCTCCCTACGAACTTTGAACAAGTCTTGTTTCGGCAATTTTAGGCTTGCAACAAGGAAGTCAGGCGGTTCAAGCCTACAAGGAAGAATTCCTTTGACTTTCGGCCTGAAATAATCTTGATGAGTCAGAAGCACAACAAATCGCCAGGTATATCAATGGCATACATTTAAATATCCAAGATATATTTTGTTGCATCGTCTATATTCTATCGAAGATGCGCAAGAGATGGTCAAGAAATTGGAATTGTAGTTAGAGTGAAAAAAACTTTTCAATCAAGGCTAATTATACTCATCAAGGGTAATTCGGACGAGGGAAATCGCAAGAGGGTGCTGAGTCCTCTAATCTGTAATTGACCAATACGAACCAAAATTCGAGAGGTAATGTCGAGATGTCCAAACCTTCCGAGCCCCCTCCACCAAGGCTCGCAAGGTCGCTTAGAATCCACATGCAAAGCCCTATCCAAGAAAGTGCCTAAATGTAATGAACCTAGGCATCGCTCGAGTCACTTCCACGATTGAAGATGATAAATTTGATCGAGCCTGAAGATAAGTTTTATGAGAATGATTGGGATGATAAAGAAGAAGTGGTCGAAGAAGAAGGGAAACATGTTAATTATATGGTTAGACAGCCGTTATTGGCCCCATGGAAGAAAGACTCGCAGCGAAATAACCTTTTCCGCACCCGTTGCAATGTGAACGAAAAGGCTTGTGATATCGTTATTGATAGCGGCAGCTGCGAGAACATTATTTCAAAGGCACTTGTAGATCATCTTCAACTAAAGACAATAGCACATCCTTCACCTTATACGATTGGTTGGATTCTTAAGGGATCGGGACTTAAGATAACACAAATTTGTCGTTTACTTATTTTTATGAGAAAATGATATAATGATACAATAATTTGTGATGTTGTTGAGATGGATATGCCACGCTTCGCTGGGAAGACCTTGGCAATATAATGTTGATGTACCTCATTGTCCACGTGAGAATGTTTACTCTTTTTAGCGAAAGAAGACGAAAATCATTCTTCACCCTTTAGATGAAGTGGGTCATGTTCCGCGAGCTACTCAGAAACAGAACAAAGCTAGTGTTCTACTTAATGTTCACAAAAAGAATTGTATGTATTTGATTGTGGATAATGGATCCAAGCAGGACACCATCGTAATTCCAAAGGCACTTCAACCAGTACTAAAGGCTTTCTCCGGCATTATTCCTGAGGATCTACCTGATGGATTACCACTGATGTGAGACATCCAGTATCAAATCATTTTCTACCTAGCACTAGTCTTCCAAACCTGTCGCATTATCGCATGACCCCAAAGGAAACTCTAATAGTACAGGAGAAGGTAGAAGAACTTAGAAAGGGCTTCATACGAGAGAGCATGAGTCCATGTATTGTTTCTGCTCTCCTTACGCCAAAGAAAGATGGAAGCATATGGATATGTGTCGACAGTCGAGCGATTGACACAGTTATTGTAAGATATCACTTTCCTATTACTCTTTTGAATGATATACTTGATAGATTGGTAGGCCGAAGATTTTTCGAAAGATCGATTTGTGGAGTGGATATTATCAAATTCGCATGAGACTTGGGGAAGAATGTAAGACGGCGTTCAAAACAAGCGAGGGACTTTACAAATTGTTAGGCATGCCTTTTAAACTTTCCAACCTTCCTAGCACTTTTATTCGTTTAACGACGCGAGTCCTGAAGCTGTTCTTGGGGAAATTTATGGTGGTTTACTTCAACGATATACTTGTCTATAGTCCAGATGAAAAACGACATGTAGACCACCTTTGAGATGTTTTACAGGTTCTAAAGGATCATCAACTTTATATCAACTTACCTAAATGTCGTTTGATGACAAGCCAATTGTCGTTTCTATGATATGTTGTTAGTGTAGATGGTCTTCGAGTTGATGCGACAAAGGTTGATGCTATTCGAGAATGGTCTACACCAAAGGTTGTTGGAGAAGTGTAGAGTTTTCATGGTCTAACGACATTCTATCGGTTCATCCGCAATTTCAATACTATCATGGCTCCTATACTTCTATACTGAGTGTTTGAAGAAGGGGCAATTTAGGTGGGGTGATGCGGCAGAGGCGAGTTTTATCTTAATAAAAGAGAAATTAACTACTGCTCCAGTTTTTGTCTTGCCAAATTTTGACAAAGTATTTGAATTAGATTACGATGATTCTGGAGTAGGAATTGGTGTTGTCATATCCTAGGAAGGTCAGCGTGTTGCTTATTTCAATGAAAAATTGAAGGAAGCTCGGCTACGATGGTTTACTTATGAACATGAATTTTATGCTGTGGTACGAGCTATTAAACATTGACAACCTTATCTCAATTGGCGCGAATTTATACTCAATACATATCACAAAGCGCTCCAATATATTAAGGGCCAAAAGCATTTGAATAGAATGCATGAGTGCTGGATTTCTTTCTTGGAGCAATTTAATTTTGTGCTTCACCATAAGGCAGATCATCTTAACAAAGTCGCCGATGCGCTAAGCCGCCAAGTTGCTTTGCTTGTTACTATGTATAACGAAATGGTGGGCTTTGAGTCATTTTACGACCTTTGTCCTGAAGACAAGGATTTTTGAGACATTTGGGCGAAGTGTCAAACTGCTGGTTATGATGGTGACAGGATTATTAGGAGTGAGCGGTTCTAAGTTCCGGGTAGGTTCCACGTGAAACCTGAAACCTACCCGCTAAAATCGGTTCCTCATTTTTCGGAACCTAGAACCTACCCTCTATACCTTGGAACCTATAACCTACCCTCTATACCTTGGAACCTATAACCTACCCTATCACAGGTTCCGGATCTAGTTCCAAGGTACCCTAGAAACTGTCAGTGCAAGCATATCAAAAGATGTGAAGTATAACTTCTACCATGAATTATGTCTCGGTCCAAATGGATGTCAAGAACATATTGAGGCAATACTTGAGAAATCATGCTAATTATAATCAACCGTCCAAATATGGCCAAGGCATATTCAAGCAAAGATCAAACATTTCCCTGCCAACAGACTTGTACACTGTGTCAATGCCTTTCGAAAATTCCTTCTTCAAAACCTGTAAATTGGAAAAGATGAAGACAAAGTTGGCTACATAAACTTTTACTTGAGTATCATTCATCACCTTGTAAATCCTGATAAATGAATTCATTCTAAATGAAAGTTCATATAAAAACTAAACCCAAGAGTAGATAAAAACGCAGAAATAGGTCTACACTTCAGATATGCAAAAGTCAAAACATTACATGAAAACCATCGAAAAACTTAAAAAGGTCAAAATATGGCCACTAAAGACTTTCCACTGCTAAAATACTAATCACCAGGAATTTTCTATAAGCCCATATACTTGTCACAAAAGTAAGATCTTCTGCACCATCCGATTGCTGGGAATAAAAGCTCAAGTTGTCCACCAGCATTAATAATTGGTCTGCAATCTCAAGTGATCTCCTCAAAGACAATTTTGCCAAGCATTCGTCATCTTACAAAAAAGAAAAGAAAAGAAGGAAACACAAATCGTAATGCGTTGAAATAAACACAAATTGCCAAATGAAATTACAATCAGGTTGCAATTTGCAAAAAGCTCCCTTTCGATTGCACTCGTCCCAAAATCTAATCACCAAAAACCAAATGAAATAATAAATTAATATTAATTTTAAATTAAAATTACTATTAACTAAACTTGAACAATGATTAGAAAGCATCACCACATACAGTAATTCCACTTCAAGCCATAAACTCTATTTACCTATGATAATCTTCTCATTAAGACAATCCATATCTGAAAAAAGAAGAGATTAAATAGAACTTTCATTCAAAATATATACAAAGGAATACAATATATAAACATATAAACTTAACTTATCCGACTCAATCTTCTTCTCATTCTCAATGAACTCTTCAATATTAATCGGCATACGAATGGCTCTCAACCAATCTTGAGTGTAAAGCAAAATTCCACAACTTTAGAAGTTAGAGAACTTCGAAAACCATCAAGAACATGACCCGATGTACGAAAAGTCGCCTCTGAAGCAACAATAGTTACGGGAGCAGATAAAATGTGACATTCTGATTTTCAGTTGATTTCAGGCTCAGTAATGAGAAATGTGTATCTAGAGATGTATTTCAGTCGTATTCCGCTCGAACCTGATCAATTCGAGTAGACTGACCAAAGGAAAAAGGCTAACGCGAGACGAGGTACGTGTACCTAAGGAACTCGGATAGGAAATGGCGCTTTGACCATAAGGATTGTCGAGGGGATATTTAGAGCCACAAAAAGGCCGATCCAAGAACGATTAAGGGATGCCTTGCGAGTGTCATACGATTGGAGCGCGGGTGATGCCGCTTAACCAACATATGATTTGTAAAATTTTCCTAAATTGGACGGTGAAGATCGAGACCTTAGGAGTTAGTGATAGAACCTCACAATTACATGACAACCAAAGCCGCCACAAATTGACGAGCCCTAAACGTGATATGAATCACGGGGCCAATACGCGTAATGTCTGCGAAAGCCACCGTCGGTTCGAGATAGGCTGGAACCATGTCTAATAGAGAAAACTATCAGAAATGAGCCTTGAAAGATTTGAAATGGAAAATCAAGAATTCTAACATTATTTGGATTGGTCGTCGCCCTATCGAAGATTTCCGGAACGAGAAAAACGACGTTCGGAACGTCAAGGGTAAAATGAACGTTTTACCCCTCAAGCTTAGAACTTTGTTATTATAATTGAAGAAGGAAAAAATGGGCATTAAACCCCCCCTATGGCTGCCGAACACAAGGAAGAGAGAGTGGCCATTGGATTTTCATGGAAACTAGCAATGCCAAGTGTCAAAGATCCAACCAAGGATAGTCACCTCACCATTTCATCCACCTACCAATCAACTCATTTGACCACACTTATTGAATATAACCAATTTTATTTTCTCTCTCTCTCTCTCCCCAAACCCTCATTCGGCCAGACCATCTTCCCCAACCACCGAAAATCCCCTTCTTCTTCCTCCGTCCTTCTGCTGCCTGGCGACCAGAATTTGGGTCATTGTTCGCCGGCCACCTCCAGCCACTTTTTGACTTTCGGCCGGTCACATCAACAAAGATCTATGTCCTACCGACCTCCTTGAAGTAGAATCAAAGCATTTGGAGCACCGAGGAGACCAGAGCAAGGATTCTCCCAAGAGTCGACGAAAACTGCTCCAATCTGAGGTAGGTCCGGTTCTCAACCCCTTTGGTGGTCGAAATGTTGGAATATTTGGCCCAAATTTTGTAGAGATCAAGCTGAGACATGTAGGAATCTGTGTTAAAATTTTGGGCTTAATTTGATAATTTTTTGACCACGAACTGACCTTGTAGATTTCGCCCAAAAATTGACTTGGAGGAACCAATGATCAGTTGTGGAGCCTCTGTTCGGCGCTCACGAGGGCCACTTCCGGCCACCATATGCCTCTGGCCGACCACCACAACAAATTTCCATATCTTTCCGACATTCTCCAATAAGAATCGGAGCATTTGGAGCACTGTGGAATTCAAGGCAAGCATTCTCCAACAGGCCGACAGAATAGGAACCAACCAGAGGTAGGTTCTGTTCTTGGTCCCTTTGATGGTCGAATTTTTGGAGTCTTTAGCTCAAATATTGTGGATACTCAGTAGAGATGTAGATGGTTCTGTGGTAAAAAGTTGAGATGGATTTGATTAAGTTTTGACCACGAACCGATCTTGTTAATCTTGCCTAGAAACTGCCAAATTCTGACCTTGGGCGAACCGGCGGTGTTCCTTGGGTTTCGGGCGCCCAATTAACCTCAAATCTTTGGTAAGCATTCCAAATCCCTAAATAGACATGTTAAGAGATAGATTGATGGTTAAATGAAGGATTAGGAGTAGATTGAAGGCTGGAAGTACACGGTTAAATGAACCGGTTGGTTCTGTGAAAAACCAAATCTGTTGGAGGCTAAGATGGGTAATTTTGAGTTCCAAATTGGCGTTTATGATGTGATGAGATGTTAAGGGTTGCGTTATGGGCAATTGGGATTGATGGATTGAGGAATTGAGTATGGAAATTGATGAAATTGATTGAATATACTAGGTTGCGCATTGAGTTCAGTATGGGACATTAGGGGCCAAAACTTTCGAGGCTCAAGAGGAGGAAATTGTGATGTTGCAACCAAGGTAAGGAAAATCCTAACCCTTTGTTAAGAAGATTGGACTCAATTGGGTAAGTCGAGGGCCGATAGGAACAATTTATGGGAATTTATTCAAGTGGGTAGCTTAGTGATATGCTAAGACGATATAGGATTGATTGTGAGTGATATTGTGTGCCTGAGTTATTTGCCATACCCGTATATCATTTGAATTGAATTGCATGCCACGAAAATTATGAAAAGCATTTGAATGTGCGCTTACCGGGGAGTGTGAAATTGATTTGATAATCAAGCATATAATATGAAATGGCATGAGCATGGCATGGCATGGCCCTAAGGCGTGTGAGACGCGGGGCGGAAGGTTGAGACCCTGATGCGACGAGGTCGCGGGGTGAAGAATGATTAGATGGTGCCTTGATGCTACAAAGTCGCGGGGCTGAGATAGCCACAGTCCTGATACGATCTAATCGCGGGACAGAGTATGAGCTCATATACCTTGCCTGGAATTGAACCAGGACCTGATGTGTTTATGCGGGTCACCGTTGACGGTCTGATGCATTTACGTGGGCCGAGCCTGAGGTGACTAGTTCGCGGGGTAGAGAATGTGGCAGGCAGAGATTGATGGATATGGTGAAGTGGCAGGCTAAGAATACAAGTGCATTATCATCTGAATGTGCAATGAGTTCATTTTTTTTGCATGTCTGTCGTCTATATGTCATTGCTTCATTGAATGGTGTCCTATCTGCCTGTGAGTTTATGAGTTTGAAAATACCGAGGATTGGATGACTGCCTAAGTGGACGGTCGGCCTAACCTAGGGTTAGGACCCACCTTACTGAGATTTATATCTCACCTATGTGGGGGCTTACATTTTTCATGTTCCAGGCGAAGGAAGCGATAACTTGCCAAGGATTGGCATTTGAAGAGAAAGTAGACCATTTCTACCTTAGATGAAGTTGTTTTCTTTATGTGGTATTAGAATTATACTCCTGATTGGAGTATTATAGAATTGAATCCTCGAGAATGAATTAATGAGATTTTATTGTTTATGTCCTAAGTCATCTGTATGTTGATGTATTTATATGACGGGGGATGGCATCGCTTCTGCATGTATTCTTGAAAGGAGTTATAAGGAATTGGTCGTTGGATCTTGGAGTATTCTTAAATGAACGGCATGGACAGGGAAGTTTGCGTGCTCACCGGGTTCGGGGCTTGACATCCCCGTTCGATTTGGTATCAGAGCAAAGTCAGCTCGATCCAAGGTGATTGAGATTTGGAGTGATAAGGAGCGATGACTTAAGGATAGTAAGATATTGAGGTCTGTAGGACTAGGCCTGGATTGTGAGTCTCGAGGACGTAGGCTTGAATTTGTGTACACTTGAATGGTCCTAGAGTTGACTTTAATGGATGATCTTGAGTTAGATGGTGATTAAAGTGCAAGTGGAAGCAAGCTGTGATTGGAGAGTCATGAGCATGAACTTTGAGGTAGTAATTATGCTTGAGGATAATAGGGAAATTGCTTATGAATGAAGGGTTAATTGAGGTGTGTGATTTTGATATTGATTTGCCTATGACCCAACTTGAGGAGCATGAGTTATAAAGAGATGACTGATGTAGTGGATTCAGGCTTGAATTGCATGATATTTTGGTGGTTTAGCTATCAATTACTATTGACAGCTTTGGGTGATATGAGTTGGAATAAATACAAAGAGTGTCTGAATTGAAGATCAGTTGAGAACGAATTGCATAGGGGCTTGATCTGAATGCTGACTGGCTTGAGATATATAATTGAATATAGGCAATTGATCTGTGAGATGTGATGGTCATTGATAGAATTAGAATTCTTGAATGGATAGGAATTGATTTGAAGGTGCTTTTGTTATGACAAGTGGTAAGGACAGTCATACTGTGCTTGAGTTTGTGGCTTTGAAATGAAGGTCGATGGGGTGCATGCAATGACTTATCGCTGTTGGACTTAATAAACCGTTGCTTGGTATGGGACAAGTTGATGGGATACTTATAAACTGTGATGAAACATGATATGGGACATGTGGAATGGGGCTTTCTCCGTAGATGTATGGCTTGGGAAAACCTGCATCGGTCAGGTCTGATGAGGGCGGGGAGTGATCGCCGGGACAAAGAGGTCCGGACAAGGAGCGGCTCCTGGTAGGCTTCTAAGACGGCAGAGGCAGGAATAACCCAAGTCATAATTTGAAAAGGGAAACCTAGGTATCAAGTTGAGTCCAATTGTGGATAAGGAATGTGCGACATAGATTGATTCTCATCGAGGATAATTGAAAGTGGCATGACCTGTGTAATGGTGCCTATGAAAGGCATGTTTAAAAGCTTTGTGCTTGGCGGTGAATGCCCTTGGAAAAAGAAAATTGAAGGTTGTGGTGGGCCTATTAGGCATGTTTGATGATTAGTCTTGTGTGATTAGCTTGGCCAAGATATAACTGAGCAGTTAGATGATGTATGGGTTTATACCCTTGGAACCGAGGCGTGTTGAGATGAGATAGTCTGTTGTGACTATGCTAGAGAAGCGGATTTCTTTAGGCCTAGAGTATGAGCTTTTAACCCAGTGAATCGCTGCCCCGAGTGCTTAATTAGTAGATGCCTAATTGAGGCTGGCCTTGTAGTGGCCGTGAGATGAGGAGTTGCCTTGTTGAGACTGGCTTGAGGGATGATTGCTGACCAAGGGTGATGTGAGATTTCTGAATACTTGGCTATTAGTGGAGAATTCCCTATGTGTCATCAGAGAGTTGTTTTGTAACCACTTATGGTTGATAGTGATGAATGATGACATGAGCAGCTTGAGACTATCGGATTAAGTAAATGGCTTAAGTCTTGAATTCCTAAGGGGAAATCATAGTGGTTCAAGTGACATGAGAATCTAATAAGATTGAAGGACCAAAGTATGGTCGCTAGAGTAGCACTTAGCTGGTGTATGTGAGATACGGAAAGATATAAGGACTAAGATGGATCATGAGAACTTAATGGGGTTGAACGACCAAGGTGTGGTCGTAGAAAAGCGTTGGGCTTGAGAATACGTGGTATGGAAGATCCGAGAATTGATATGAGTCATGAGAATTGAGTAAATATGGGCGATTTGAGTACGAGTACTAAAATAGAATACGGCTCGATCGGTTGATCGTATGAGACCCAAGAGCTAAATGGGTCGTGAGGACTTTAAATGGAAATGAAAAAATTGTGGATTAAGCAATCTCGGAGAGGAGATTCCATGATTCTCTAAACCACTGTGGTGGTGAATGCTTGTGCTGAGGAGTTAAGTGACGGAAGTCACGATAAAAGAACTCTAAGTAAGTTTTTTTTAGATTGAATGTGTGGGTAGGACCATGAGAGTTTGAAAAAGTTTGTAAGATTATGTATAAGAATGAAATTGATTGAGCCAAATCGAGGGATGAGGTTCGAAATTGTCTCCCTCTGGATTGAGGATTTTGTGAGAAAATCTCAGAAAATTTGGGCACTTTGAAAAAAAAGAAAAGAAAGAAAAGGACCTTGGTAGTACTAGCCCTAAAAGACTATTGAGGATTGGTGGAAGGCCACTAGAGGAAGAATTTCCTTCGGAGGCATGAGATCTGCTTAGACGACTTCTGTTGAGTTAATCGATGGAAAGTATCATCCTGGGATTGCTTGAAAGCAAGGATTGTTTGGATCCTGATGCTGTTGCAAGGATCATAGGATGATCAACCAGTGTGAGACAGAGTTCTCAAGGTCGCTTAGACATATGGTAAAGGTGACCAAGGACCCTTGAATAAGATGAGTAAGTCCCTGAGTGGATTGAAACTTGAGTACCATATGGCTAGATGTCATTCCCGATCTTGAGGAATGGCGACAGGACTCAGCTAAAGAGGAGAATGATCAAAAGACTTATGAATAAGAGAGCTCATGCTCATGGATTACGAGAAAAAAGAGATATTCAATACGAATATGGAGCATGCCTATGAAAATGGTTGATTACCTGGGAGTAAGACCCATGGTGAAAAAAGGGAGTAGTAAGTCTTTTCAGTGGTGAATAAGATCAAAGAAGAATCGGCGTGCTAGATTGCCTGAAGTTAATGAGTTCATGGGATCGGTTGATTGGATTGGAACCATGAGGAATGAAATCATGAGTTGCTATTCCCTAAAGAATAGGACATTGTTCTTAAAGGGCGATTAGATGATGAATTGGTCATTGACGAAAGGAAAAGTGAACGGACTTGATAGTCGTGACTAGTTATGATTCCAGTAAATGATTTAATAAGCGAAAGGAATGCTTGAAGAACACTTGTAAAGTGATTGGAATTAATCGAATTGACCATTCGACAAGTGAAATAGATGGAGACCCAAGGACGAACAAGTATTGTCACTAGAGGTGACTGAGTTATGGGAAAGAGAATGTAAAAGTATGGTGGCATTTGAATCTTGGAGTAAAGGTGTCGCCATTGACGCAGACTCCAAGGTTGTCGTCCTATGGAATGAAAAGGACAAGGCAAATCAGAAGCAAGGAAATGCCATGGAGTTGTGTAGTTTCTTCCTTAGGGTAAGAGACCCTATTATAAAAGGAAGAAAAACTCTAAATTGTCTTAGTGTGATGAATAAGCGTCAGTACTAAGAAAGAAGACGCGGAACTTGAATGATTCCTAAAAGTGAGATCTGAGAGACTGTCTTAAAGACAACGTTGAATTATAGGACGATGTCGACGTTCAGTGGAACAAGCGGAAGTGGATAAGGTCGACTTAGCGAGTATGAAACTCAGAAGCTAACACTGATGCTTCTCGAGGAGAAGAGTGTCAAGGATAAAGAAAAATGTCGTGCGGTCCTAGAGGAGACCTATGACGATAGAGAGTCAAGGTCTGATCCCTCAAGTGAAGAGTGCGAGAGATAGTTGGTAAGATTCGACACCTGGTGGAAGGGAGTTGATAATTGTCGAACTAAGTGCCCAAGAATGATTGAGTTGATCGTTACCATCTCGAGAGATGATGGTTGAACTCATGTAAGGAGCCATGAGAAACATGAATAGTTATGAGAGTGTCGTATGGGCTCTAAGGAAATGTTTGTTGCATGCTAAGTATGAAGAGCGCAAGTTATGAATTTGATGAAGTAAGATGCATGCATGGGAATAAGCGATAAGTCCTTTGAGGATTGGAATGAGTGATAAATCGACAAGGGTCGATGCGAGCAGCGAGAAGTTGAGATTTACTAAGATTAGTGAATTGTTACGGACGGACCGTTGGAAGATTCCCCACCAGAGCTGTTCCAATGGCGAAGTGGGTTGAAAATAAGATGTAATGCGAAGGGAAGAGTGACCGTGAAAGGAGCCTTCAAGGACTCGAGTTGAGTTGATGACTGTGTGGTTTATGGCAAGTCAAGTTGGAAATTGAAAAGCTTGTGAAGGTCGTAGTGACACGACGCACAATGAAACTCGGGGCATAATAAGACGATGTGAAATAGATATGGTTTGTACGTTGTAACGATAATGCCATATGAATTGGCATGCTCAGAGCATGATTGGAACGGGTTTGTGAATGTACTCGTGATAAAGTTGGGAGATGTTGTTGAATGAAAGAACGTTGTAAGGCTACACCTACTGCGAGAGTATAAGGTAGCAGTCTCCCGAGGGGAATCGAATAAGAGGCACGCTGACGTATAGAAATTGCTTGAGGATATAGGGGCGTTGCTTGTGCAAGAAAAGACCTCGAAATTATGGGAATTATAAGAGAATGAGAGCATGAATTGCTTAAAGGGAATTGAAGGCGAAGCATGCAGAACGAAGAGATCGCCCAAATGTTGTTATAGCGATATATGCATCGCTAAGGAAGGGTGAATGGTTTATCGGATGTTTACAAGTGAGAGTTGAGCATTGAGTAATTGGAAATGAGGGACAGGTCTTTCCTCAAGAAGTAAGAGATTCAACTCTTAAATGGAAGTTCGCTAATGGACAAGCGTGATAGCTATTGGAAACATCTAGCCTGAGGGTCGGAAGGAAATTGAGGTGTGCCCTGATTAAATACCGATACTGGATGGATTACAGGAATGGATGGAACTCTTGAAGCCTATGGACGGGAGTATGACAAAAGAAGAATTATAGTGACCTTAGGGTGGCACAACAACGTGCCTAGATGTATATATATATTGGTGATAAGATTAAAAGTTGAAGTTTGCCTATCTTGTAGTCGAGCACTAGATGTGTCGATGAAAGTTGAAGGATCACTTTGATCCAAGGGAAATTGTCGGATAGAGTCGAGAATGGATTGCTATGGAAGCGACCATGTAAATGTTTGAGGAGTTAAGATAGCCATAACTCGATTCGATTAATGGAGGACAAATTGATAAAGCCCTGAAATCTATGTTGGCGTAAGAGAAGGTTCGAAAGGAGTAAGACGCTGAACGTTATCGATATATTAAAGAGCACATTCTGTCGATGGCGTGGTGATAATGGTTATGGATGAATGTAAGAGATAAGGTGAATGCTCGAGGAAGAGCTGTTAACCAATGATGTGAATGCCAAAAGAGAATGGAGGAAAACAAATCAAATTGAAGGCAAAAGGGGACAAGTCCTAGAGAAGGATAATTTTGAGTTGGAAAGGACGAGCAAGATCGTCAAGCCATGAAAAGGATTATCCGAAAAAGTGAGGATGCAACGAGACGCCCATACCCTCCAGGGATTGGATGGATTAGAAAGTTGTGAATTTCGAGGACGAAATTTCTTTAAGGGGGAAGAGTTGTGACATTCTGATTTCCAGTCGATTTCAGGCTCAGTAATGAGAAGTGTGTATCTAGAGATGTATTTCAGTCGTATTCCGCTCGAACCTGATCAATTCGAGTAGAATGATTAAAGGGGAAAGGCTAACGCAAGACGAGGTACGTGGACCTAAGGAACTCGGATAGAAAATGACGCTTTGACCATAAAGATTGTCGAGGGGATATTTAGAGCCACAAAAATGCCGATCCAAGAACGATTAAGGGATACCTTGCGGCTGTCATACGATTGGAGCGCGGGTGATGCCGTTTCACCAACGTATGATTTGCAAAATTTTACTAAATCGGATGGTGAAGAACGAGACCTTAGGAGCTAGTGATAGACCCTCACAATTACATCATAACCAAAGCCGCCACAAATTGACGAGCCCTAAACGTGATATGAATCACGGGGTCGATACGTGTAATGTCTGCGAAAGCCGCCCGTCGGTTCGAGATAGGCTGGAACCATGTCTGATAGAGAAAACTATCAGAAACGAGCATTGAAAGATTTGAAATGGAAAATCAAGAATTCTAATATTATTTGGATTGGTCGTCGCCCTATCGAAGGTTTCCAGAACGAAAAAAACGACGTTCGGAACATCGGGGGTAAAATGACCGTTTTACCCCTCAAGCTTATAACTTTGTTATTATAATTGAAGAAGGGCAAAATGGGCATTACACCCCCTATGGCTGCCAAACACAAGGAAGGGAGAGTGGCCATTGGTTCTCCATGGAAACTAGCAATGCCAAGTATCAAAGATCCAACCAAGGATAGTCACCTCACCTTTTCATCCACCTACCAATCAACTCATTTGACCACGCTTATTGAATATAACTAATTTTATTTTCTCTCTCTCTCCCCAAACCCACATTCGGCCAGACCATCTTCCCCAACAACCGAAAATCCCCTTCTTCTTCCTCCTTCCTTCTGCTGCCTGGCGACCAGAATCTGGGTCACTATTCGCCGGCCACCACGGCCACCTCCGGCCATGTTTTGACTTCCATCCAGCTACACCAAAAAGTATCTATGTTCTGTCGACCTTCTCGAAGTGGAATAGGAGCATTTGGAGCACCGAGGAGACCGAAGCAAGGATTCTCCCGAGAGTCGACGAAAACTGCTCCAATCTGAGGTAGGTCCGGTTCTCAGTCTTTTTGGTGGTCGAAATGTTGGAATATTTGACCTAAATTTTGTGGAGATTAAACTGAGACGTGTAGAAATCTGTACTAAAAATTTGGGCTTAATTTGATAATTTTTTGACCACGAACCGACCTTGTACATTTTGCCCAGAAACTGACTTGGAGGAACCGGTGATCAGTTCTGGAGCCACTATTCGGTGCTCACGAGGGCCACTTCCAGCCACCATATGCTTCCAATCAACCACCAAAACAAATTTCCATGTCTTTTCGACATTCTCCAACAAGAATCGAAGCATTTGGAGCACTGTGAAATTCAGGGCAAGCATTCTCCCACAAGCTGACAGAATAGGAACCAACTAGAGGTAGGTTCTGTTCTTGGTCCCTTTGATGGTAGAATTTTTGGAGTCTTGAGCTCAAATTTTGTGGAGACTCATTAGAGATGTATATGGTTCTGTGGTAAAAATTTGAGATGGATTTGATTAAGTTTTGACCACGAACCGATCTTGTTAATCTTGCCTAGAAACTGCCAGATTCTGACGTTGGGCGAACCGGCGGTGTTCGTTGTGTTTCCGACGACCAATTGACCTAAAATCTTTGGTAAGCCTCCCAAATCCCTAAATAGACATTTTAAGAGATAGATTGATGGTTAAATGAAGGATTTAGGAGTAGATTGAAGGCTGAAAGTACACGGTTTGCACAGAACAGAAATGAACCGGTTGGTTCTGTGCAAAACCGAATCTGTTGGAGGCTGAGATGGGTAATTTTGAGTTATAAATTGGTGTTTATGATGTGATGAGATATTGAGGGTTGTGTTATGGGCAATTGGGATTGATGGATTGAGGAATTGAGTATGAAAATTGATGAAATTGATTGAATATGCTAGGTTGCGCATTGAGTTCGGTATGGGACATTAGGGGTCGAAACTTTCGAGGCTCAAGAGGAGAAATTGTGATGTTGCAATCAAGGTAAGGGAATTTCTAACCATTTGTTAAGACAATTGGACTCGATTGGGTAAGTCGAGGGCCGATAGGAACAATTTATGAGAATTTATTCAAGTGGGTAGCTTAGTGATATGCTAAGACAATATAGGATTGATTGTGATTGATATTGTGTGCCTGAGTTATTTGCCATGCCCATATATCATTTGAATTGAATTGGATGCCACAAAAATTATGAAATGCATTTGAATGCGTGCTTGCCAGGAAGTGTGAAATTGATTTGATAATCAAGTATATAATATGATGTGGCATGAGCATGGCATGGCATTGCCCTGAGGCTTGTGAGACGCGGGGCTGAAAGTTGAGACCCTGATGCGACGAGGTCGCAGGGTGAAGAATGATTAGATGGCGTCCTGATGCGACGAAGTCGCGGGGCTAAGATAGCCATAGTCCTGATGCAATATAATCGCGAGACAGAGTATAAGCTCATATACCTTGCCTGGAATTGAACCGGGACCTGATGCGTTTACGCGGGTCACCGTTCACGGTCTAATGCGTTTACGCGGGCCGAGCCTGAGGCGACTAGTTCACAGGCTAGAGAATGTGGCAGGCAGAGATTGATGGATATGGTGAAGTGGCAAGCTGAGAATACAAGTGCATTATCATCTGAATGTGCCATGAGTTCTTTTTTTTTTTTGCATGCCTGTCGTCTATATATCATTGCTTCATTGAATGGTGCCCTATCTGCCTGTGAGTTGATGAGTTTGAAAATACCAAGGATTGGATGACTGCCTGAGTGGACGGTCAGCCTAACCTAGGGTTAGGACCCACTTTACTGAGATTTATATTTCACCCTAGTGGGGGCTTACATTTTTCAGGTTCCAGGCGAAGGAAGCGCGAGCTTACCAAGGATTGGCATTTGAAGAGAAAGTGGACCAATTTTACCTTGGATGGAGTTGTTTTATTTATGTGGTATTAGAATTATACTCCTGATTGGTGGATTATAGAATTGAATCCTCGAGAATGAATTAATGAGATTTTGTTGTTTATGTCATAAATCATTTGTATGTTGATGTATTTATATGACGGGGGATGGCATCGTTTCTACATGCATTCTTGAAAGGAGTTATAAGGAATTGGCTATTGGATCTTAGAGTATTCTTAAATGAACGGCATAGACAGGGATGTTCGCGTGCTCGCTGGGTTCGGGGAATGACATAAATTATCCCGAGCCATCAAAGATAGGATTTTATATTTGGAGCCAGTAGTCTTCCACCAAATCAAAAGATCAAGATCAAGAGCATCTTCTTGTACATCTTCAAGATACTGATCAAGCTCTGACTTGTTACCATCGCACACTTTTTTTTTAGAGCATAAAGGTTTTACTCCAAGCTTGGATGTCATACTTTTTGTTACCTTCATTACCATCACCATTGGAATCACTACTACTAGCACTTAGACTTTGGCCACCACATTTTTTATTACTTGAGGCAAGAGCTTGCTCATAAAATTCATACAACTCCTCCAATGCGCTCTTACCTTATCATACATCTCATTTATTTTCAAATTATCATCATAAATTTGTCCATAACAAAAACTCACATAATGCAACTTCTTTGTAGGATCCAACGCAACCGCAATTAACACCAACATATTCACTTTATCTAAACTCTCATAATATTTGTCAAATTTCTCTTTCATTATCGTGCTCATGGCTTTAAGCTTTTTATCTGAAGAACCTGCCGCATCTTTCAAATACTCATACAAAGCAGCTATCCCCTCAAAATAATCACTTGAAGTGACATATGAGCTCCCCGACATCCGTTTGGTGGCTTCATAGAACTGTTCTAAAAATTCAAAAAGCATAATGGCATTTTCTCAATCGTCTTCTTTAGGAAGATCATTTTTAAGCTCACCAGCGAAAGACAAGTCCTCTTCTTCCATTCTTTCAAATGCTTTTCTAAACTTTAGAGCAATGTCTAACATGGATTAATGGAGTTCCATCTAGTTGCGACGTC
This sequence comes from Rhodomyrtus tomentosa, assembly GCA_028455895.1. Classification (NCBI taxonomy): domain Eukaryota; kingdom Viridiplantae; phylum Streptophyta; class Magnoliopsida; order Myrtales; family Myrtaceae; genus Rhodomyrtus; species Rhodomyrtus tomentosa. The sequence continues at coordinate 34,768,890 of JAPCWY010000003.1, read as the reverse complement.
AAGACACATTGAACCCTTGTAAGTTATCTTTTCACTTTCAATGCAAGATTGAAATGTTTTAATTCTCATGAGAGAACTCCTCACATACTTAATCACATTTTAAACACGTTTAATAGACAAATCTAATTTTTTCAAGCCATCTTTCACAATCAAGTTTAATATATGAGCAATGCACCTTATATGTAAGACCTTATCACCTAAGATCAATTATCCTTCGCTTGAAAGTTTACCCTTCAAATACCCAACTGCAACATCATTAGAACTGATATCTACGGTGATAGTGGATACCTTTTTTTCTATTCCCCACTCGTAGATGCATTTCTCAATCATTTTCCCAATCTCTCTACCCTTGTGGCTATGCATCATCATAAAATTAATGATTCTTTTGTGCAATCTCCAATTTTCATCAATAAAATGTGCAATGAGATACAAATAATTCATGTTTTGAATGGAAGTCCATGTGTTAGTCGTGAGTACGATCCTAGAATTAAGCTTACCAAAGTAGGTCTTCAAACAAGTTCTTTCGCTAAGATACAACTTCATGCAATCTCTAGCCACTGTAAATCGTGATATATGCTTGAAGAGAGGTTGTAACTCAATGACATACTCACGAAATCCAATACGCTCAACCAAGTAAAAAGGTTGTTCATCAAGTATGATAAATTGAGCAAGCTTTTACCTACAACAATCTTCATTAAACGTCCAAGTCGATAAGACACTATCAGTACCAGGATCTCCCCCCGTCGTGCCATCCGTGCCTAAATTGCGCGATGTAAAGAACTTATGTCTCTTATCTACATTGCAAAGAAACTTCTAGCACGTCTTCAAGTGCTTTCACGTCGAAGAAGTGCCGTTAGAAACATTGTACTTTAATTCAACCCAACAATGAATACACCTCACTTTATTTACTTTTCCAGTCATTTCATCTATCATTTTCATAAAATGATGCCGGCATTAAGATGTATTCTTCTTATCAATAGGAGGACGACGAGAATCAGGTACCTTATTTGTCGCACTCACAACGGTCGGGGGTGGCTCTTCTTGATATTCATTTTTTATCATGTCTATAGAGATGAGGGAAAATAGTGAGGATCAGCCAAAATCAGTTCATCAATCTTTCTATGCTCAAAATCATACGTCCACTGAACCAATACAAACACAACCACACCCACCAATTAGCCAATCTTCTTTTGCTCATTCCTTTGAAAATTCTTTTCAAAATATAGGTTAAAATAAATGAAAATAGCGAGGATCAACCAAAATCGGTTCATCAATCTTTCTGTGCTCAAAATCATTCATCCATTGAACCAATACAAATACCACCACACCCACCAATTATTCAATCTTCTTCTGCTCATTCCTTTGAAAATTCTTTCTTACTATTGTTGTTGCAATTATCTGCATATCTCTTTTTCATTTTTATTTTAGCAGGAAGACCAAATATGCCTAAAAATGAATTGAGTTCTACTACCAATGAGCCCAACACACGCTCAAGTCAAGGTTCATAAGGGACCGACATACGGAACCAGGTGAAATGAAAACAGAGTTGGCGACAATTTCAACAGTAACGTGAGTCGGTCAAGATCGTGCAATAAAGAAGAGAAAAGCAGCCATAGAGAAAATAAAATGGCGTTTTGTTGTCGAAGATGACTCGTGAAAGAACCCTAAAATTGAATTCAAGATAATTTCAACAATAATGTGAGGGAGAGAGCCCTCACCTCCGGCAGATTTGAGTTGGGAATCAACGTGTGCCGAAAATTGAGGTTGAGCTTTGTGAATTAGCCCATGCAGTTGTGAGATTCAAATCGACGGATTCAGCTTTGTAGAGAGCTTCACAGTTGGGCTTGGGATCTGGAGAAACATACCGAAAAGTAGACAATAGCGAAGATCACCCCATCAAAACCACAAATCCGTGAGCAAGAGATCTGAAAAATGGCGAGAAGCAGAGGGAGGAGGTTCAGGTGCTATCGAAGAAAGCTTTGCGCCGTCGCTACATATATCGCCACTCTCCATATCATCCTCTCCTCTTTGAGTTGATCTACGAAAGGGCTTCGATGATCGCCAGGAGCACATCTCATCCAATGAACATCTCTAACCTAAGGCATTACTCACTATTTTGAGACTCGAGGGAGCACAGCGTCGGAGGTGTGGGAGATTGACGATCGTCTCAGCTTGAGTCAAGAGAAAGAAGAGAATAGAAACTCTGAGAAAGGCAAATTATGGCTTAAGTGTGTGTATATATATGTTGGTTCCTATAAATGGGGAACCAAGAACCGGACCCTCATTTACCATAACCGGGAACCACACCGGGAACCGCAGGGTCGGTTCTCCGGTTCCCAACTCTACCCTAGACCCATGCTCAACCCTATACAAGACAAATTCTTATTTTATGGCTTCTGCACAGTTCTCTTCAAGAGAAACTGATTCGAGAGCTATATGGAGGAAGTCTTGGAAGACGTTTAGGGCACAATAAATCAACTACTTTGGTGGAGGGACGTTATTATTGACCACAATTGAAATGAGATGTAGAGTACTTTGTGCAAAAGTGTCCTGTCTGTCAAGTTGTTAAGGGGCACTCACAAAATACTGGCCTTTCTACGCTGCTGTCGATTCCATCTAGACCATGGGTGAATATTTCAATGGATTTCGTTTTGCGACTCTCGCGAACCCAACGAGGTATGGATTCTATCTTTGTAGTGGTGGATAGATTTACAAAGATGTCTCATTTTATTCCATGTAAAAATATGTCAGATGCTTCTCATATTGCTGACCTTTTCTTTCGCAAAGTGGCTCGTCTACACGGTGTTCCTAATACAATCACTTCCGATCGAGATAATAAGATCGTCAGTCACTTCTGGAGAAAGTGCCGGAAATTGATTTCATCATGGGGATCTTTTCAGGAAAATGAAAGAGTTACGCAAGGGAATCAACTCTTTCCATGAGAGGGCCTCCACCATTCTTATCTCACAGCATAAAAATGGGATGAGGGAGAAGAAAAAGGGGCGATCCCTTTGCTCGACTAGCAATTTCCGAAGTCCCTCGGCCTTTTTTCGAAGACAACGATGACTCTTCTGCTCGACTCATTGTTATCATTGCTGAAGCTAAGCAGTCTTGCCTTCCCTGATTTTGATTTTGGTTCAACTAATAGTGCTGACTTCTCGATTTATTCCTAATGACCAGGGGCCATTTCATTATAGACATGGCACAATTCAGTAAGGAAAAGAAAAAGACAGAAAGGAATTCTCTCTCTGGAGGGTGTCTTTCAACGATGCCAAAAGCCATGGATTCATGAGGGGAATTCGACACCAAAAAAAGAAAAGAACCGTGAAGATGATGAACAATTCACAGCGAGAGAGCAGTCTCGCGAGTCACCTGTGAGTCCCTGTAGCCAATCGTGCTTGGTCCACAGGTATTCACGAAGCTGCTGCCTTGTTCTCTGCATTCGGATGAAAATTGCAACTCTTCCCCGTCGGGACGCCTTCGCATCACTGAAACTAGTCATCAAGCATTAATATCGACGATTCGTTTATCTATATTTATTGTTTCATGGTGCTGGCCACTCTTTTTCTTTTTTCCTCGAATATATTCCTTTCTTTGCAGGTCGTAGACTCACGCCTCTAATATTGCATGACACCTGCACAAAGGGAATATAAGTTTTTTTTTTTTTGTCAGAAGGGAATAAAAGCTGACTTGGACCGTTCCCCACAACAGTATTGCCGAATTGAAGTAGAGCTCTTGACGATGATCCATAGTCATGGAATCATCAATGATTGGCTCAAAAGTGCTCACATGAGGAAGATCTTGCGAAAGAAAGCAGTCAAAAGCATTGAGAAAGAAGAATTGGAGAACTCGGGATTGGAAAATAATGTGTAGAAGGGAAAAAGAGAAGTCCAGCATCCTCATCACAATTAGATCCCAATCTTCTTTATTATTACTTTTCCTCTTTGTTCATCACATGAATATAATTAATTGCAATTGACAATTTGTGTGTGTATGTCAGCCTTGCTTCCCTAAGTATTCTACCGTTGGATGATATTCAACTACTCTAGTGAATCTGAGCAAACTCCAAGCGCCAACCTATAGCCTCTCTCCGATGCTATTTCCCTCTTGATGCCCTTGAAGCAAGCCCCGCGGTGACCGTGGTTCAACTTCTCATTGCACTCAAAAGAATTTCCTAATGAAGCTGCTAATCCGAGCTGAAATGCTGGGTACATGCGTCCCGAAGCAATATCCACTTTTCACAAAGAAGGCCAACAGTCTCTCCATTTCTTGAAGAACAAGTGCTCAAAAAAGAATTCATATGAAGGAATTTATCAATGCCAACAACAGCTTCACGTTTTTTGGGATTCCTTTTTTGTTTGGCAGATTTTTTGTAACTCTTGATTCATAGGTCACCAAGTAAAACCATCGGTCAAAAACCCTAAAAACAAAAAACTATGCATAGCAAATGTCTGAATCTGCACACTTGTCATGTCATTCCCTTTTGCCATTTTTGACACCTCATGTATGCATGTCATAGGGTCATATAATGATGTAATTGCATTATTTTGCCAGTCATTGAAATTAGGTCACGTAATTAGTACATATCATTTAGGGTTAGTCATGTAGTTCATTAAATTTATGTCATGATAAGCTAGCACACTTTCCATCTCGTTTTTATATCATCTGCATTCGTATTAGAATAGATGGAATGTCATTACATTTAGGTTCAGTTAATGTTAGCATTGTATATAGCTAGTCTGCATTAGACATGTCACGTCCCGACTCTCGAACTCGCGACATCCCTTGCCAAATCACCATCAGGTCATAAAGGATAGCGTCTCAGGCAACTGCTATCGACCTAAGAATGTATTGCGCATGCGGAATGTGCAAAATTTCATACGATAAAAAAATCAACATGGGATAGATAAGTAGAAAAGCCAGGCAACTAAGCACAAACATAAGACTGATGAAAATAGATAATCTATAACATTACAGAGCTAACAGCTAATATATATAACCCCATGCTTCGGGCAGCCTTCTGTGACTCTCAAAAAGATGCACAAGTCAGGTAAGGTTAGCTCCCATCTACTCCAAAAGAGTACTCCCACAAAAGATCCTCTCAGCGACCCTAGAAGATCACGACGAAGGCCAGTGATTGCAATAGCCTGACAGAGGGGCCGAGTCGTTGGGGTCATCAGCAGAACTCTGACTAGAATGTTTAGAAGGTGTCGCGGACTGCTGGGGCTCGGGCTGCATACGAGGTTCTGGATCCACTACTTCCTCGTCAGGCGTATCAAGGTCCATCGGATCTCAGGCGGAGGCATTGAGGACCCCCTAAATAGGTGGCCCCTCAAACCCTCTGAGTGAACCGAAGAGATCTACCTCGTCCCAAAGATACCAGGCCTTGAAGGGATGCGCCACCAGTTGTGGCATCCCTTCGTCAACCCATATAGTCGTGACATGGCGTTCCCACATCTAGTCCGTATTTGGCACCGGGTGGAGCGTAATATCATGTGACGAGTGAGTAGGGGTGTCGAATCTCATAGGCCGTTCCATTACTTCAGACCTAACGCATTATCGCCCAAGCGTACACAGGACACCACACAAACCCAGTTATTAACAATGACCATGCGACTAGCGTGATAAAAACAGGAATAGTGCAATCCCGCACTCATCTGGCAGGACCAGGCTACGTCTACTTTTACCCTCTCAATGACGGCTACTACAAGCGGTGTATCCAGTGCACTAGGCATGGTACAGCGAGTAGACATTCCTTAAAAAGTAGCTTCGGTCCATCACGAGCTACGACCAACATCCGATAATCCCTTAAGACCATACGACTTACGCGGGACATGGATTATCGTGCTTCTGACAAGTCGCGAGGTTCCATACATTAAGTACGGTATGAGTACAATTAGTACAATGCGTGTTTGCCAGGTAACGTCATTGGTCCCTTATATGACCACACAATTTACACTCGGCAATCTATCCATTGATTATTTCAATTAATGCCAATGTTCAAACAGAAATGCACAATAACTTGGCTCAAGGCCAAACAAGACTCTCAATCAAGCATTTCAGCGAGGTGACCAAACCAATAAGGCAAATAATGCACTTGCGATCAATCAATCCAATCAGACAATTTCGAGCTCAATTCATGCTATAACTTTTATTAGTCAATCAATTCATAACCCCAAATCACTCGCTCATCTCTAACCTGTCGCTCACTCGCAAATCAACACAAATCAACCAATCAATTAATAATTTACCGCAAATAGCCACAGACAATATAATCGACCAAACTAACCTAATCGATCAGCCATTTAATCTAATCATCGTTTCTACCTAAACCGATCCCAGTCGTGTACTTAATTTTCATAAATAACTAATTATCTAATTAACTAATCCTAATTGCAATTAGCGCCCTAACCAAGATTTATAGTCATCTCACAAAGTGAGTTGGCTTGGGCAGCCTCGATGAATGGCAACAGCGAACTCGGTGATGGCGGACTCGGCGGCGACGACGACGTCGATGGCAGTGATAATCTCGGCGAATCCTAGGGTTTATCGCGCAGTGACTCGAACCCAAACTTTTGCGACACCACGGGCAAGTCCAGCAAGGTCGCCAAAACAGGTAGTCCGCAACGGAGCTCCAGCGAACGGCTTCCGGCGGCTAAAACAGAACTTGCTCAGTGTGGAAAATAGGGGAAATAAGGCGGTTTCATGGGTTTTCTCAACATCGTGGGCCAAGGCAAGGCCTACAAAGGCTTAAGAACTCACCAACGGATCGGAGGGGTTGATTGGGACCGATGGACAGCAGCGGAACATCGGCAAACAGAATCGGCTTAAAATAGGGCCTTCTCGGTGCCAAAACAGGGAAGGCAATCGGCGGCGGCTAGCGGTGAGTAACGATGGCGGCCGATTTGGCCAGATCGAAAACCAAATCGAACCGGCCTCAAAACAGGGCAACCGTTAGTTCGAGCTATTTGCAGCGACTCCGGCGGGTGTCGAGTGACGGGGCTGGTTCGGGGTGGTCGTGAGGAGGATGGTGAGGGTCGGTGAGGCGGTGGTTGGCATTGGTGGCCGCCGGAATGGCCGGAGAAGGCGGCGAAGTCCTTGGGTCAGGGGACCCGAAAACAGGGCACCCTTCCCTAAGCCGTTTCTCGGCAGTCCTCCGACGCGTGGCAGCTAAGCTCAGGTCATGGCGGCGGTAGGAGGTTGCTGGGGTGGTGGTCGCCCCAAAACCCACAAGGAAGAGAAGGGTGGCTCGACTTAGAGTAGGTTCGTCCACGGCAACAGAAAAAAAAAAACGCAGAAGAAAGAAGAAAATAGAAGGGAGGAGATAGAGAGTACACGACAAATTGAGAGGGCATGGAGAAGAGAAATGGGCTGAGTCCCACAAGGAATTTTGTGGCTATTTTGTCTTACATGCCCAAATTATTAAACTTGTCTTATATGCGTAAGGAGGGGCAAAATGGTTATTTACCAAATCGAAACTGAAACAAAACTTTGGTACACTGGCGAAGGAAAAATTTTGAAAATTTCGTAGGCTAGGCTCGGTTGAGATTAGGCTCGAGCGCGAAAATTGAAATCCTAATTCACGGTGGCCAAAATTCAAAACCTAATCTAAAATAACCAAAGCTTCAGAATTCGTTCAAATTTTGTCTCTTCAGTCCTTATAGTCCAAAATATCTGTCGATTGTAATTAAATTTCATTATCTTTTTTTTCGAATTACGACACTTACAAAAGTTGAATTTCCAGGGCGTCACAAGACAAGTAAAATAAACTTCTAATGTTTAGAATTGCTTGCATTTGATTCACCCATGTAATTTGTTAACAGTTTTCATTATTAGGTATCTATTTCATGATTGTGTATCCACATGAACATTTTCGCATATTATGAATAAGTTTTAAAATGAATCCAAACTGCTTGCTAAACAATTTTTTCAAAAGGTACCGAAAGGGCAGTAATCTAGCGTAAATAAGTCCCCGAACTTCTAATATCTGGTATGTAGGAATAAAGTATCTCTCCCAATACTTTATTTAGGTGTCTAATCGACCTACTTTAAACAGATTAGTGACGACTCCAAATAAAATCTTTTTGCATTAAATACTTGAAATCATAAGTCGTGAATTGGTATGGACTCAGGAGGGTCCGAGCTAGGTCTAGTAGCTTAGCAATCCATTAACCTGAAATTTTTAATTTTTAGGTCGCGACAACTTATGTTTGTGAAAGATGACAAAATAGATCTAATTCTAGATAAATCATCTTCTCTCACGTGGATCACAAATTTACCATGAACAGGATACCCTTTTGCAAGAGAATGAAGATGAGAAGTTTATCAAGATGACGGGGCTTGTGTGATATATTGGAAAATATTCAAATGGAAGGAAGTGTGGTTAATCTCCGTTGGGGACGTTTTTGAACCGATGAAGCCGATTGCAACGTGTGTTGTCTTCTACGGGGAAGGGCAAGGGACAACATGGTAAGATTTCATAACATGATTCATAAGCCGCATGAAAGTGTTCGGAGCATTAGAAAGCCCAAACGGCATCACCAACCACTCGTACTGTGACATTCTGAATTTTGACCCTTTTCGAGGCTATTGATTGAAAAGGTATCGATCGGTGTATTTTAGTTATAACTCGCTCGGAGCAGGCCACTCTTGAGTTAATTGACCGTAATGAAATGACTAACGCAGAGTCGGGTATGTGGACCTGGGAAATTCGAATAAAAAATGGCACTTTGACCATAAGGATTATCGAGGGGTTGTTTTGAGCTAGTAAAGATCAATCTAGGAAACGATCATGGAATGCCTTGCTAGCGTTATACGTAGAAACGCAGGTAATTTTGTCTAACCAATATGTAATTTGCAAGAATTTCCTAAATCGAATTCTGATGATCAGAACACAGGAACTAACGATAAACACTCGCAATCACATGACAACTAAAGTCCCCACGACTTCAGAAATTCTAAGGTCGATACGCATAGCGCCTGTAAGAGTCGCCCGTCAGTTTGAGATAAACTGGAATTACAGTCGACGAGAACTCAACATGAATTGGACCTCGGAAGTAGATATCAAATATTGAGAAATTTCAACATTGGAAAGAATTGGACGCCGCCTTATCGAGGGCTAGCAAAACCATGGTTTGCCCGTGAGAATTTAGAGAAGGTAAATTCTGAATGACAAATAGAAATTACTCTTTTTGCCCCTAGATGGATGTCCTTCCTTTTAAAACAAGATAAGGGCAATTTAGTCATTTCATCTCTTCCTAAGTGGCCGAACATTGGAGGGCAATGAGGTCATTTTGCCTTCAAGATCTTTTTATGGAGATAGGACAGAGCTATTAATTAGAGCTTATGACCTAGTTTAGGCATTAATTTATTGTCACATCCCCACCTACCATTCTTATCTATCTTAGCCTTTGAGATTAAGCAAGATCACTCCCTCTCTCCCTCTAACTCAGTCGAACACTCACTCTCTCTCCATTCTCTTCATTTTCTTCTTCCTTCTTTCTTTCTTCCTCTAGCTCAGCTCGCTGCCCTTTCGACACCCTTTTATGTTCTGGTCATAACTTCGTCGTCCGTCATCCGATAGAGATGAGCCATCCACCATTAGAAAGCTTATCCTCCTTACATTCTAACAAGATATTATGTGCTCAAATCCATCCATCTATTTGTCCCATAGAGCCATTTGAAAAAGTAAAGGTCGCTGCCCGACTCTACTCCGACCCGAGGAGCTTCATTTTGGATTTTCGACCTTGTTTTGGTTTGATTGTAGGTAAGACCACCTCTCAAGCCTTGTTAAGACATGTAAACTTGTGTTTGTAGGTTTAAGGATGGATTCTAATGGGATTTAAGGACTGATTCCTTGTTATTTTATGGACAAAAATCCGAATCAATCTGTTCAGGGGAAAAGACGTGAACTTGTTGCCTTTGCCAAGGGTCTCTAGCTTGATTCTCGTGGTATGAGACTTCACAAGCCTAGACCAATATGTTAAGAGGTAGATGATTGAGGTTTGGTGAAGATTTTGCTACGGATTAATGGTTAGATTAGCTTAAACTTCATGAACCGGGCAGATTGCATACCCTGATTGAACAGTAGATTTTGGGATCGGTTTAAGGACTAATTTTTTCTTGGAATAAAATGAAGGATGTCCCTAAATCTTAGCTTAGCATGTGAGTGAGCTATAGGTTGAAGTTTGGGAATAAATAGAGGGAATTTGGTGGTTGATTCTTGCATAGGCAACCGAGGGGTCGAATCTGCCTTTCTGGACAGCAGGGTACCGTGGCCTTTCATCGCATGTTTTGTGGAAATTGCTTGGCCTAGGCTCGAGGCAAGTTGATCATAAACCTTCCCTATGATGTTAGGTTACTAATAGACCAAGTTTGAACTCGATTTGGATTGTTTACAGATTGATTTTGTATGAGGCGTGAGAAAACCTCAAATCTATCTGATTTGAGAATTAGTGTGTCTTGGTTGTTCTTGTTTGAAAACCTTGTTCTTGAGGAGTTCCACTTGATCGTGAACGTGAGTTTTAAATAGCCAACTGATTATTGAGTTAAAAAGCCGAAAGTTTTTATTGAAAGGAATGTCAAGCTTTGAATTTTTGAAATGGTCGTGACTTGTGTCAAACTTTGAATTTGTAAAATGGCCAAGTAATGCATGCGCTTGACTGAGAATTTTGCAACGTGAAATGTGTTTTGTCCAGATAGACGGAAGTTTGAAATGAGTGCCATGATTTGGCGATGAAACGCTTGATTTTCATGAGTTGCTTTGAATGAGAAATTGAGGCATGAATTTATTTTTTTTCAAATGAAAATGGAGGTTGTTTATAATTGAAAATTTTAATGAATAAATGGCGTGTGGGATCGCCAAGGAAACTATAAGTGCACTGGCGTGTGAGATCGCCAATGGCATGTGGGATCGTCTAGAAAATATAGGTGCACTGGCATGTGGGATCGCCAATGGCGTGTGGAATCACCGAGAAATTATGAGATTTGGCCAATTCATTGAGCCAAAGAGGGAGTTACCTCTATTTGACCTGTCGAGGTCGTGCGGCTAAATAGTCTCATACTAACAGGATTCATCTTGATTGAAAATGAGCGTCGAGAGTCATATAGTGATCGAATTATCTCTAGGTTCAGACGCGAAAGTCTCATATGGACTGACAAGTCATATGATTGACCGAATCGTCTCACAGCCCAAGTTGGGCAGCCTAGGATGGGCAAAAATGGAAAGAGGCCCTAGATGTGCGGGAATGAAAAGATATGTTTTTCTGGAAATTCTAGAAATGGAACTTTTGAGAAATTTGAAATTGCCTCACGGGTTGAAATTTGGAAATGCCTCATGATTTGAAGTAGCGTCAAGTGCATATTTGATTGAAAACCCTGTCATAGTACGAAGCTTAGTTTTACTCATAAACGTTTGTGACTGAATCGAGTTGATTTGAAACGCCATTTTTTGACAATACCATGTTTTGCCATACCAAAGATTTTTTATCCAAGATACATGTTTTCTTCAAAGTCTCTAGAGGTACTGGCAGCCTAGTTTAGGGTTAGGTTTAGCATACTGAGATTTATGTCTCACCCCGTCGTGGGATCACATTTTCAGGTCTCTAATGACGAAGCCCCATAGATGCAGAAGTTGATTAACCGAAGAAGCATTTGATGTGACTAGACTTGTGACTTGTATGATTGTATTTTGTAAGCCGAGTCCTGTGTTGTACCTTGATTAAACATTTTGTTGTGTAAGCGTGAAGTCATCTTTTGTTTCATAAAAGTGAAGGGTTGTTTTTCCTGCTTCCGCATGCATGTATCGTTTATAAATTTTTTAGCTGTTGGCCGTGGATCCTAGGAGACTATCAAGTTATAATAGCCTGGTGGGATGTTCGCATGCCCTCCAAGTTCGGGGTGTGACAGGTACAGTCCCTCTTTTGTTTTGAAAGCTGTCTTCCACTTATCTCCAGGACAAATACAATAACATTCGTTCTTCAAATCCAGTTTCGTAAACCACTTAACTCCATACAATCTCTCCATCATATCATCCAATCTCGAAATTGAAAACTTATAACCCATGGTTATCTTACTAATAGCTCTGCTGTCCATAAACATTCTCTAACTCTCATCTTTCTTAGGTGTTGATAAAGTAGGAACAGCACGTGGGCTCATACTATCTTGAATATGCCCCATACGCAACAACTCTCCCACCTTCTCCTTTAGAACCTCACTCTCCTTTGGACTCATCCTGTAGTGTGGAAGATTAGATAGACTAGCACCAGGAATTAAATCTACGAGGTGTTGAATATCATGCATAGGAGGTAACCCATCTAGAATCTCTTCAGGCATCAGCTCACTAAATTCCTTCAATAAATGCCTAACTGCTTCAACTTGCTCTTCCACTTGTTTTTCAAACTCTGTCTCAATCGCTTGTTTCACTACCAGTATATGAATTTCCCTGGTCTCCTTAATTTTATATTCAAATTTCCTTGTAAAAGTAAGAAAATTATTACTTGCAGCCTGCTCTCCTTTGTTCTTTAAGGGTAGCAACGTCCACTTCACCCCATCACCAAATTATATCGGCTGCTCCTCCCTGAATGTTGAGCATCCACATCAAATTGTCACAGCCTCCCAAACAACACGTGGCATAAATCCATGTCTACCACATCACAATACAGCTTATCATGATACTTATAAATGGATAATGAAATTTTACAACATTCTGTTACCTAAATGGTTTCTGCTCCAGATTTAATCCATCCTAAGGCATAGGGGTTAGGATGATTCTCCACAGATATGCCTAGCTTCTTCGCTGCCTCCTTTCCAATGATATTCTCCATGCTTCCACTATCCATAACCACAGCAAATATCTTCCCCAGAATAATGCATTTGGGTCAGAATAATTGATGGTGCTGTAAATCATCCTCATGTTCTGGGACTATCATCATCTTGCGCGCCACACAGTTTATTTCCTCCTCTTCCTTATATTCAAAACCTTCTTCCTCGCCATCTAGTTCGCATCAATATCCGTCTTCTACCTTCTCTTCCCTCGTTACCACGTTTACTGTCTGTCTCCAAGGGCATTCATTAGATCAGTACCCAGACTGATTACATCTATAACACTTCATCGTCGCTGGTTTAGCACAAGGGTTAGGCTTTGCAGATTTCTGTGCTTGTGCTCCCTTATCCCTTGCCTCGTTCATAGGACGCCTCTCTACTACTTTGTCATCATGATTTCTCCCTGAATTACAGCGATTGTTGAAGCTGCTCTTCTCCATTGAACTACTCGAACTGCTACCTCCGTAATTATCATAGCTTCTTTTTCCCCTTTCATAGAAACTGCACTTCAATTTTATCTCGAATGAAGGGTTTCAACCCATCGAGATACCTGGCAACCTACTATCCTTCCGTCTCTGACAGATTGTTCCACTCTGCCAACCTCATAAATTCCGCAGTGTACTCATGTACGATCCGCTTGCCCTATTGGCAACGCTGGTATTAATGGAACTTAATCTGCTCATAATCTGGTGGAAGAAACTTCTGCTTCAGCAGCCTCCTCATTCAATGCCAAGTTCGAACCCTCTCTCTTCCTTCACGTTCTCTTCGATTATGCAATCTCTCCCACCATGCAGATGTACCCCCTTCAATCTACATGCTACTAATCGCACTCATTTCTCACTAGGGGTCTCTATATAATCGAAGAATCTGTCTATATCAGCAATCCAATCTAGAAATTCTTCTATTCACAGACCTCCATTAAAATAAGGGATATCGAATTTCAATTTAAAGTCGTTACATTCTCGATCGTCGTAACGCCGTCGGCCATCTCTACCATCATATCCCCTGCGAAATCCTCCATGACGATTTCTGCCTCCAAAACCAGGCCCTTTCGCTCGAAAATTCATGCTCTTCTTTTTCTAAACTCTCTAAAAATATAGGGTCATTTTGCCTGCAGTCATACACAGGCCTATCGACAGGGTCACCGCGAGCAAGAGCTGCACCCGACCTTTTGTCATTCCGCTGATTCCGGTTCACATCAACGCCAAAACCTTCAAATTGATCTTCCAATGCATCAAGTCGTTCTTCGATGCGTTAAAATCTTTCATCGAATTGTTGATCCAAGCACTCCATTAAACGTTGCACCAAACGTTGCAGCACGTCATCCCCGAGGATTGGGGACTCAATCTCCTAATCGTCGTCACGAAGACCACCGTCAATCGCCATAGGCTCTGATACCACCTGACGCAGCGTTCAGTGATAAAGAACAAGCAAATCCTTGCTTAGAGAGAAAACTCAAAAATTCCATATTGATACGAATGTTTTGCCCTCAAAAAACCTTAAAACAAGCTTATATATGGTATTAACCTTAATTACACCAAAACCAGCAAAATTACAGCCATTAAAAATAAAATTAAATCTGAAAAATACTAAAATAATTCATAAGACCGCATAAATGATCTCGGATCGCTAAAATCCATCGTCAATCAAAGCTAAAGGCTTTAAGTATTAATCAAGCAGCCCTTTCACTTCAACCGACCTAATCTAAGCCCATTCTAATATAGTTGACTTCAAATCTGAAAATTTTAGACGCATCTTCTCGACTTCTATTAGGACTTTTACCTATCTAATATGTCCATAAACACACTATTAATATGCTCCGCATCATTCTCCTCCAATTAACACACAGCTTACTAGTCTGCAAAGCTATCAACACCTTTCTCAAGTGCATCAAATGATCCTCCTCATTCTTACTATAAATAAGGATATCATCGAAATAAACTACTACGAATTTACCAATAAAAGATTTCAAAACCTGATTCATAAGCCGTATGAAAGTGCTCGCGACATTAAAAAGCCCAAACAGTATCACCAACCACTCGTACAGTCCATCTTTTGTTTTTAAAGCTGTCTTCCACTCGTCTCGAGGATGAATACGAATCTGATGATATTCATTCTTCAAATCCAGCTTCGTAAACCACTTAGCTCCATGCAACCTATCTAGCATATCATCCAATCTCGGAATTGGAAACTTATAACCCACACATCCTCCAACTCCCAATCTTTCTTAGGTGTTAATAAAGCAGGAACAGCACATGGACTTATGCTATCTTGAATATGCCTCTTATGCAACAACTCTTCCACCTTCTCCTTTAGAACCTCACTTTCCTTAGGAATCATCATGTAGTGTGGAAGATTAGATAGACTAGCACTATGAATTAAATCTATATGGTGTTGAATATCGCGCATAGGAGATAACACATCTAGAATCTCGTCAGGTATCAGCTCACTAAATTCCTTCAATAAAGGCCTAACTGCTTTAGGCTGCTTCTCCACTTATATTTAAGTCTTTATCTTAATCGCTTGTTTCATTACCAGCACATGAATTTCCCTGGTCTCCCTAATTCATATTCAAATTTCCCTGTAAGAGTAAGGAAACTATTATCTGCAGCCTGCTTTCCTTTGTTCTTCGAAGGCAGCAACATATACTTCAGCCCATCTTTCACCAGATTATATTGGTTGCTCCTTCCCGAATGCTGAGCATCCACATCAAATTACCACGGCCTCCCAAATAACATGTGGCATACATCCATATCTACCACATCACAATATAGCTTATCATGATACTTACCAATGGAGAATGGAATTTTACAATGTCCAATTACCTGAATGCTTTCTGCTCCAAATCCAATCCATCCTAAGGTATAGGGGGTTAGGATGCTTCTCCACAGGTATGCCTAGCTTCTTCACTGCCTCATTTCCAATGATATTCTCCATGCTTTCACTATCGATAACCACAGCAAAGATCTTTCCCAAAATAGTGCATCTGGTTCGCAATAGCTGATGGCGCTGTGAATCATCCTTCTGTTTTGGGGCTAACATCATCCTGCACACCACACAGTTTATCTCCTTTTCTTTCTCATCTTCAAAACCTTCTTCCTCGCCATCCGGTTCGCAGCAATATCCGTCTTCTTCCTCTTCTTCCATCGCTGCCATGTTTACTATCTGTCTCTAAGGGCATTCATTATATCGGTGTCCAGGCTGATTACATATGTAATACTTCATCACTGCTGGTTTAGCATAAGGGTTAGGGTTCACAGTTTTCTGTGTTTGCGCTCCCTTATCCCTTGCCTTTTTCATAGGACACCTCTCCGCTACTTTATCATCCTGATTTCTGTGACATTCTAAATTTTCCGACCATTTCGAGAAGTATGAGTGAGAAGATATCGATCTATGTATTTCAGTCTTATCTCGTTCGGATCTGATCAATCTCGAGTTAACTGATCAAAAAGGGAAATGCTAATGCATGACAAGTACGTGGACCTAGTAAACTTGAATAAGGAATGGCACTTTGACCATAAGGATTACCAAGTGAATATTTAGAGCCAATAAAGGTCGATCTAAGAATGATTATGGAATCCATTGCTAGTATTATACAATTGGGACGCGGGTGATTTTGCTTAACCAACACATGATTTGTAAACCATTCCTAAATCGAGCCTCGACGATTGAGACTGTCGAAACTAGCGATAAACCCTCACAATTACATAACAACCAAATTTGCCGTGACTTGAGAAATCCTAAGTGTAAAGAGAATCACTGAGTCGATACGCGTAACGTCTGCAAGAGATACCCGCCTATTTGAGATAGGCTGGAATTACTATTGACGGAAAATCGACCATAAATTTAATCTCGAAATTGGATATCCGACAATGAAGAATTCCAACATTAGAAAAGGATCGGATGATGCCTCGTCGAGGGTAATTAACATTAGAAAATTGAAACTTGTACTTAGAGTGGGAAATTACCCTTTTGCCCTCTAAAGACATTTCTTTCTTTAAAAACAAGTCAGGGTAAAGTGGTCAATTGTCTTCTCCTTATAGTGTCTGAACAAGAAAGGGTAGATTAGTCATTTTGCCTTCAAGATTTTTACGAACTAGAGGACAAGTGTCATAATATGAGCATATGTGTTCACATAGGCTAAATTAGGAGCCTAGGTTTCATTAATTGCAAGTTTTTTTCCCTCACATACCATTCCACTCATTCTCTTAACTTTGGATTAAGCAAGAAGACACTCACTCTCTCCTCTAAGTATTACATGTTAGCAAGGAGTATGTGGTTTAGGATGAGGTTTAGATGAAGTTTTAATGGTCGATTTGTGTGATTCTCCTATACGTCGAAACTGCCCTGCTCTAACCGGTTTTGTTGGAGGGCTTCAAGCGATCATTTGTGGGATTTTGCTTGCTTGAATATCCCCATAAGACGATTATAACCCTTCCCTAGGATGTTAGGTTACTAAGGGACGAATTAGAGCTTGAATCATGAAGTTCTTTGGATTGTTTTGGCTTGTATTGCATAGAAGCGAATCTGACCAATTCTGTTGATGAGGTTGCTGACTTGTGCTCAATTGAAAATCATATTATCATGCTTAGAAAGTGTTGAATTAGAGATGTGAATGCTTGATAATGAAGTGTCGTGTGTGAAATGTGGCATGAGTTGATGAATTGATTCAATTGAATGCTTAAAGGCTAGATTATCCCATTCGGTATACAAGAGATTTGATATAGAGGCATGTGTGTGCTTAATGGACGAATGAGTGGTTGAAATTGATGAGTCAAATGTTCTTGAATTATGTGTCTTGATTGGCGATGAATGGCCTAATGTGATGAATTGCATGTGATTATGAAAGAGGCTTAATAAGATTGATCACAATTATGGTACTTTGGCCAATGCATTGCTTCGCGGGTGTTTGATCTCGATCGACCTGATGAGGTCATGCGGCTAGAGAGTCCCACCTCGACGGAATCATCCCGAAGGCTGTGAGAATCAAGAGTCAGGTGGCAACAAAATCATCTCTAAGTCCGAACGCGAGAGTCCTAAAGCCGACCGATTCATCTCGATGATGCGGAGTATCGAGAGTTGCTATAGTGACCGAATCATCTCGCGGCGAGAGTCATGATGATCGAATCATCTCAATAGGACGTCGAAAGTCATGTGATTGACTGAATCATCTTGTGGCTCTTGATGGGCATGAGGAAGCACTTGATAGTTTTCTTGAGTTATATGCTTGAAATACTTGAATTGTCTTGTCATACCAATTGTTTGACATTTCCTGTTGAGATGAACTGTTTTCAAAACCTGTATACTTTTCAACGTGTCTGGAGGTACTAATTGCCTAGCTTAGGTTTAGGTCGACTTACTGAGATTATTATCTCACCCCGTCATAGGACTTACTTTTGTCCGGACCCAAATTCTTGAAGATGCCCCCTAAACGACTGGGAGTCCCCATGAACATCAATACGTCTATCGAGGAGTTCCCTGTAGGTCTCGATAAGGTGTACATAAAGAAAGGTAGTAGAGTTCGGGTCGACGAAAGATGAACTACTAGAAGACGCGCCTTTATGAAGCTTGGTACTTGCGACAAGGAGGAGTAACCACTGGACCCGTGAAGATGTCAGACATCCCTCATGATAAGATTCCTGAGTGGTGTCGCCTTACGCCTCTCGAGGGTGAAGCTTGTGAGTCCATACTAGAGTCTAAGAATATCCCACCGAAGTCCCCTACCCTAGAGGAGGATATGGAGGTCATAGAGCTCACTATTTCTGAAGACGAGGAAGAAATTCCTGACTCCGAGGATTCTGACGCCTATTCAGAGCATGACCCAATGGAGGATGATGAGGAGTATGACTAGTTGGGATGTCTATCTTTTGTTTTTGATGTCTGAATGGGTGGTTTGGATTAGTTTGGGTTAGTAGAGCTTTATTTTTGTTATTTTGTAGCATCTACCTCCGAACCCTTTTGCCTTTTGTTGTATTTGACTTTCACAATGTAAGACTTTCATACTATATGCTATTTCAATCCTATTCACCATATGCTCTGTTTTATGTCTGGAGATTTATTTTGTTTCCGCATGTGCCTTTCATAATGTGCTCGATAGGTTTGGTCATCAGATCCTGGATGAATCTTTACTATTGACGGTCGTGTAAGATGTTGGCGCGCCTGCCGAGGATGAGGCATGACATCCACTCTTCGTTTGGTATCAGAGTAAGGCCAGCTCAAACCAACCTGTTAGAGACCTGGAGTGATAAGGGTGGTGACTATAGGATGGACTAGATAGTGAGACTTTAGGGGACTCGCTAGAGTTAGGCGCAAAATGCATGACATGTGAGTTGGCACTTGTGATTGGCATTCATCATGACATTGTGTTTAAGTGTGGTTGGTTGTTATCTATTTGATATATTTGACAACTAGTCATGGTTACGCTAATGTACGGATGCACTTGGACTCGAAATATGAGCGAAATTGACTCGTTGTGATGCCTCTAATTATTTGAGTTGTGGTGATTTATTGGCCGTGTGAGTCGACAAGATAAGTAGCCTAGAGTTGCTAGACTTAAGTGAGTGACTTAGGCCTCTAATTTCTAGATGGGATTATAGTTGTCCAGGTACTGTGAGGGCTAGCAAGATGAACAGATGAGGTAGAGATATTAGAGGAGCGTCTAGCTCGAGGACACCAGTAGTTGAGGATCTAAGAGTTGATGGAGTCCTTAGAGCATTGGAACAAATTGGAGAATTGTTGGGAAGGGAAGCTAAGGAAATGGCTGCCGTAGGTATTCGGCAAGCCAAGGAAAGAGCTGCTACCTGCTCATGTTGCTGAGACCGCAATAGCTGTTGTGAATTTAGCAAATGGGAACAATGGCCAAGGAAATTGAAGAGGTAATGCACAAGGCCATGAGAATCAACTGATGAGGCAATCGATCGAACAGTTCATAAAACTGAAGCCATCAAAATTCGATGGTAGAGGAGACCTTGAAACCGCCCCAAGATGGATCGAAGAGCTGGAGAAGACATTTGGAGTTCTAGGGTGCACCGAAGACGAAAAGGTGACCCTGGCAACGTATCAATCCAAGGGACTGCGGAAGATTAGTGGAAGGCCACCAAAGGGATGGTTTTCCCTGAAGGTACTAAACCGACATGGGCAATCTTTACCGAGACCTTTAATACAAAATACTTTTCTGAAGCTTCCCCAAAACAGAAGCTGCCGAAATTCTAGAATCTTCGCCAAAATCATATGACCATCGACCAGTATAAAGCTGAATTTTCGAGGCTGTCAAAGTACGCATCTAAGATGGTGGAGAACCCGTGGGATCGGGCGAGAAGGTTCTGAGATGGATTAAGACCAGAAATCCGTAGTCAAATGATATCCATAAACCTGAGAGATTATAATGAGATTTATAGTATCAGTCAGATGATCGAAAGGGACATGAGAAACCGAGGAATTACTTCTGGACTGCAATTTAATCCGGTGATAGACAACCAAAACCTTGATAAGGAACCTATGATGGACACTAGACGATTTGTTCCTCCAATCAAGAAGAATATCACGAAACCTACCCATCCAAATAATTGGAGCGGTCGCATTTGTGAATGAAGGCATGGGAATGGACCTTGCCGGAGGCAAACAGGAGCATGGTTTAAGTACGACAGGATGGGTCATAGGGCAAGGGAATGTGGACAACAAGATGCATGCCCTCAACATCAATCGTCGAGACCCCAACAAGGACCGCAAGCTAGAGCTGCATCGCAGACCAATCAGAATAGGCCGCCAGCACAAGGAAGGTTGTATGATATGGCACGTAGGGAGTCGGAGATGCGTCTAGCATGGTCACGGGTAAGATCTCTCTTTGTAATCATGATGCTTCGACAATGGATACTTGTTCTTGATAGTAACTTGGTTTAGTCGCCTATAGTCAATGCACAGATGTAATGACCCATCCTTTTTCTTCACAAATAACACAGGTGCTCCTCAAGGTGATTCACTCGGATGAATGAATCCTTTGTCCAGCAACTCTTGCATATGCACCTTTAATTCCTTCAACTCTGATAGGGACATTCTATATGGTGCCTTCGAAATCAGCTCCGTCTTAGGGGCTAATTCAATCGAAAACTCTACTTCTCTCTCAGGCGGTAGCCTAGGTAACTCTTGAGGAAATACATTCGGGAACTCACATACTACAGCTATCTCCTCTAGCTTAGGCTTTTCAATCGTCGTATCCATCACAACCGCTAGATAAGCTTCACACCCTTCATTTACTAACTTAGTCACTTCTAGTGATGTAACCAAAAGTATCAAGGTCCTTCATCGACTTTCCACAAATTCAAATCTAGAGCGATTGACTTGATGGAATCGAATTACCTTGCTACTATAATCCATTATGGCCCCTTGTTTACCTAGCCAATCCATTCCAATAATAACATCGAAATCAAACATGCGTAGTACATCCAAATATATTCGTCTTTCACTACCCCCAATAACTATCTTACAATTCTTGCTTCCTAACGAAATAAGCACTTTATCCATTAAGGGCATGGTAACATGCAATATCGTATCCAAAGGTTTCAATTACATATCAACCAAATCAGTAAACTAGCATATACAAATGTGACTTGTTCGACCAGCTGCAAGGAGCGTCCGTATTCTCTAAGATTGACTAAAGGACGGGCTATCATCGGCTGAGGATCAAGAAGGAAGATATACCAAAAATAGCTTTTAGGACGAGGTATGGACATTGTGAATTTACCGTCATGCCGTTTGGATTGACTAATGCTCCAGCTGCATTTATGGATTTAATGCATCGAGTGTTCAAGAAGTATCTGGATCAGTCTGTCCTTATCTTTATTGACGATATCTTAATTTACTCGAGGAATAATGAGGAGCATCAGCAACACTTACGGACTATTTTACAGATTTTAAGAGAACACTCGCTCTACACCAAGTTTAGTAAGTGTGAGTTTTGGTTGAGCAAGGTAGCATTTCTTGGCCGTGTAGTGTCTGAAAAAAGAATTTCAATTAATCCTTCTAAGATTGAAACAATTATGAATTGGCCTAGACCTACGACAGTCATTGAATTTCGAAGTTTTCTGGCATTGGCGGGTTACTATAGATGTTTTGTGGAGAAGTTCTCATCTATAGCCACCCCGATAACAAGATTGACTAAGAAAGACACGCGTTTCGAATGTCCAGATAAATGCGAAAGAAGCTTTCAGGAGCTTAAGCGAAGGTTGACGACTGCACCAATATTGACAATCCCGTCTGGCCCTAGAGGTTATGAGATCTATAGTGATTCATTGTGGGAAGGACTAGGCTGTATCCTAATGCAACATGGGAAAGTAGTGGCATATGTGTCGCGACAGTTGAGACCTCATGAGATGAATTATCCAACGCACGATCTAGAATTAGCCGCAATTATTTTTGCATTGAAGATTTGGAGGCATTATCTATGTAGTGAGAAGTTTTAGATCTACACGGACCATCAGAGCCTAATGTATTTGTTCTCTAATAAAGAATTGAATATGAGGCAGTGTAAGTGGATGGAGTTGCTCAAGGATTATAATTATGATATTCTATATCACCTTGGTAAGGGTAAAGGGGTAGCAGATGCCCTTAGCCGGAAGTCAAGCATTGCGTATCTGTTGGTCAAAAGATGGTCTTTACTTGAAGGACTAAGAGATTTAGAATTTAAATTGAAATTTTGCCAATTGTCGAGCTTGATGGAAACTTTGAGGATTGAGTCAGAAGTGCTAGAAAGGATCAAGGCATTGCAATCCCTAAAGTACATAAGATTTTGGAAATGGATGCGAATAAGAGAAAGCTTGATTTTCAAGTATCTAAAGATGGGACCCTGAAGTTCCGAGGGAGACTATGCGTAGCAATGATGAAGAACTTAAGGACAAGATGTTTTCTAAAGCTCATAGGAGCAGCTATAGTATTCATCCGGGTAGCACAAAGATGTATTAGAACTTATGCCAACACTACTAGTGGAATGGGATAAAGGTAGATGTGGCTAAGTATGTTACCAAATGTCTAACTTGCCAACAGGTGAAAGCACAACATTGCAAACCCGGTGATATGCTACGACCTTTGGAGATTCCCGAATGGAAATGGAAACCTATCACCATGGACTTCGTTATGGGTTTGACAAGAAACCAAAGAGGTCACGATTCGATCTGGGTGATAGTGGACAGATTGACCAAGTCCGCTCATTTCCTACCGGTGCAAAAGGATTTTGCGATGGACAGATACATCGACTCATATATACGACATGTGGTGCGACTGTATGTAGTACCTGTAACAATTACATCGGACAAAGATCCTAAATTCATTGTGAACTTCTGGAAGAGTCTTCAGGATGCCATGGGAGCGAAATTACAATTTAGTACAGCGTACCATCCACAGACTAATAGACAATCTAAAAGGACAATACAGATACTTGAGGATATGTTGCAAGCGTGTGTTATTGATTTTAAAGGTGGATGAGCGGAGAAACTGCATCTGGTGGAATTTGCATACAATAATAGTTATCAGCAAATTATCGGAATGGCACTGTTTGAAACATTATATGGCAGAGTGCGCAGAACCCCGATCTGCTGGGATGAAGTTGGCGAAAGGACTATAACAAGTCTAGACATGGTGAAACAATCAGTTGAGGCAGTTAAGATCATCCGAGAAAGGTTTAAGACGACCCAAAGTCGCCAGAAGAGCTATGCAGATAAGCGACGAAGGCCTTCAGAATTCCAAGTGGGCGATCATGTCTTTCTCAACGTGTCACATATGCGAGGGTTATCCCGGTTCAGAAAGAAAAGGAAACATAGCCCGAGATACGTAGGCCCATTTGAGATATTGTAAAGAATTAGAACTTCGGCTTATCATATTGCTTTGCCGCCAGGCTTATTGCAAGTTTATAATGTGTTTCATGTATCGATGTTGAGAAAATATGAACCAAACCCGACTCGTGTTGGATCATGAAGTCATTGAGGTGGATGACAAGGTATCGTATATAGAGAGGCCAGTTCGAATCAAAGATCGAAATGAGCAATCCTGATAAACAAGACAATTCTACTCGTTAAGGTGATCTAAGAGCACCACGGGATGGAAGGCGCTACTTGGGAAAGCAAAGAAGCGATGAAGCGCCAATACCCCCACTTGTTTAAGTAGAATTTGAACTTTACAAATTTCAAGGATGAAATTTTTGTAAGGGAAAAGAGTTGTGACATTCTAAATTTTCTGACCATTTCGAGAAGTATGAATGAGAAGATATCTATCAATGTATTTCAGTCTTATCTCGCTCGAGCCCGATCAATCTCGAGTTAACTGACCAAAAAGGGAAAGTCCAACGCATGACAATTACGAGGACCTAGGAATCTCGGATAAGAAATGGCACTTTGACCATAAGGATTGCCGATAGAATATTTAGAGCCAATAAAGGCCGATCTACGAATGATTATGGAATCCATTGCTAGTATTATACGATTGGGACACGGGTGATTCTTTTTAACCAACGTATAATTTGCAAGCAGTTCCTAAATCAAATCTTGACGATCGAGACCGTCAGAACTAGCAATAGAACCTCGCAATTACATGACAATCAAAGTTGCCATGACTTGAGAAATCCTAAGTGGGATGAGAATCACTGAGTCGATACATGTAACGTCTGCAAGAGACGTTCGTCGGTTTGAGATAGGCCAGAATTACAATTGACGGAAAACCGACCATGAATTTAATCTCAAAATTGGATATCAGACGACGAAGAATTTTAAGATTAGTAAAGGATTGAACGACGCATCATCGAGGGTAATTAATTAGAAAAGCGAAACTTGGACTTATAGTGGAAAATTACCCTTTTGCCCTCTAAATACATTTCTTTCTTTAAGAACAAGCAAGGATAAAGTGGTCAATTGTATTATCCTTATGGCGGCCGAACAAGAGAGGGTAGATTAGTCATTTTGCCTTCAATATTTTTATGAACTAGAGAACAAGTGTCACAATATGAGCTTATGTATTCACTTAGGCTAGATTAGGAGCCTAGGTTTCGTTAATTGCAAGTCTTTTCCCTCACCTACCATTCCACTCACTCTCTTAACTTTGGATTAAGCAAGAAGACACTCTCTCTCTCCTCTAAGCTCAGCCAAACACTCTCTCTTTCTCTCCATTCTCTCTTTTCTTCTTCTCTCTCTCGCTCACCCTCTCGGCCGTTGGCCTCTCCTATCGTTCGCTCTATTCGACGGCCACTTCTGACCACCGTCGGCCCCAACGCCGACCACCACGACAACCGACATCCTCTTCTCTACCATTCTACGCTTCATTCAGCCTCTTATCGTCGCAAGTCGATCGTGAAGCCGTCGGAACCCGTAAAGGCCATAACCGAACCCAGCTTGAGCTTGAGCCTCCTTTGACCGACTTAGAAGACTTGTTTCACTCCCAAATTGAGATGAAACCTTCTTAAGACGTAGGATAAGAGTTTAATAGGTTGAGATTGAAGTTTAGTTGAAATTTAGATGGATTTTGATGGTTAAACCTTGGTGAACTTCCTAGGACAGAATATGCCCTCACCGACCAGCTTGTGAACCATGGACATTTGGAGACCTTTGAGGCATTATTTTGCTCGAAAATTGTTGGTTAGCCACCTTAGAATATAGTATTACATGTTAGCAAGGAGTATATGATTTAGAATGAGGTTTAGATGAAGTTTTGATGGCTAGTTTGCGTGATTCTCCTAGGCGCTAAAACTGTCGTGTTCTGACCGGTTTCTTTGGAGGGCTTTGAGAGACCATTTGTGGGATTTCTCTAGCTTAAATATCTCAGTAAGACGATTCTAACCCTTTCCTAGGATGTTAGGTTACTAAGGGAAGAATTAGGGCTTGAATCATGAAGTTTTATGGATTGTTTTGGCTTGTATCGCATGGAACCAAATCCGACCATTTTTGGTGATGAGGTTGCTGAGTTGTGCTCAATTGAAAATCATATCATCGTGCTTAGAAAAGGTTGAATTAGATCTGTGAATGCTTGATAATGAAGTACCGTGCATGAAATATTGCATGAGTTGATGAATTCATTTAATTGAATGCTTAAAGGCTTGATTATTGCATTCGGCATACAAGAGATTTTATATAGAGGCATGTGTGTGCTTAATGGCCGAATGAGTGGTTGAAATTGATGAGTCGGATTTGCTTGAATTGTGCGCCTTGATTGGCAATGAATGGCCCGATGTGATGAATTGCATGCGATTGTGAAAGAGGCTTAATAAGAAGGATCGCGATTATGGTACTTTGGCCAATGGATTGAGCCGTGGGTGTTTGATCCCGATCGACCTAACAAGTTCATGAGGATAGAGAGTTTCTCCTCGATCGAATCATCTCGAAGGCTATAAGAATCGAGAGTCAGGTGGCGATCGAATCATCTCTAGGTCTAAACGCGAGAGTCCTATAGTCGACCGAATCATCTCGATGACGCGAAGTATCAAGAATCGCTATAGTGACCGAATTATCTCGCAGCGAGTGTCATGATGACTGAATCATCTCAATATCGTGGCTCTTGATGGGTATAAGGAAGATAAAAGACTGGAGTGAGAAATTAATATGTTTCTTCAGTTATACGCTTGAAATGCCTAAATTGTCTCGTCATGCCAATTGTTTGACTTTTCCAATTAAGATGAACTGTTTTCGAAACCTATATACTTTTCAACGTGTCCAGAGGTATTAATAGCCTAGTTTAGGGTTAGGGTTATGGTTGACTTACTGAGATTATTATCTCACCCTATCGTGCGACTTACTTTTTCCCAAACCCAAAACCCTGAAGATGCCCTTTAAACGATTGGGAGTCTCAATGGACATCGGTACATCTGTTGAGGAGTTCCCTGTATGTCCCAATAAGGTGTACATAAGGAAAGGTAGTAAAGTTTGGGTCGACGAAGGAGGAAGCTACTGGAAGTCACACCTTTATGAAGCTTGGTGCTTACAACAAGGAGGAGTAACCACTAGACTGGTGAAGACGTCAGATATCCCTAAGGATAAGATTCCCAAGTGGTGTTGCTATACGCCTCTCGAGGGCGAAGCTTGCGGGTCCGTAGTGGAGTCTAAGAATGTCACGCCCCACGCCTCATCGCGAGCACGCAATTATCCCTACAAGCAAAACAACAATAATCTCTCGGCGGTCCCAAGGATTCACTTATATATAAAGGAAGATCAATAGATGAAATAATTTACATTAAGCACATGGAAGCATTTCCCAACAACTCCCCGTACAATATAAATATATATATCCCAAGACCAAGCAGGACTGGATAGCATCATAAAGTCATACATCAACATCAACTGGTCACATCTACTACAGATCGCTATACAGCAAGGCGACGGGTAAACATGTCAAAATGTGTCCACAAAATCCACTAGGGAAGGGAGTCAGGTCGCCAGTCAAAAAGACAAGTCACCATCCGGAGTCGTCTAGGAAGAACTGCTAGAATCCCCGGTGTCCTCAGTCTCCTCCGACGGCTCACACTCGGAGAAGGTCTCCGATGGAATCTCCACAAAGTCCTCCATAGTCGCCTCCTGCGATGGCTCAGCTGGGTCTCCATCCATGATCGCCTTCTGGTCCAGCTTGACTAGGTCTCCATAAAACAGCTCCACCACGATGACCTCGTCCTCCGGCGGTGGTACAGAATACTCCGCTGTCGGCGTCCGCTCTGGGCCGTTCCTCGACCCAACCACTGAGCCATCGGAAAACTCCTAGTCCCCTCGTCTACCTATATTAATGTACATTTCCTTACGAATATATTCCCTTGCCTATCAGGGAACTCGTCGTAAAATGTCGTCTTCTCCTGCGGATCCCCGAACCTGATAGGCCACATCACTATTGCCTAGGATCTGCAAAGTAAGGTTTCCCCAAAAAGGGTGTGATACGCATCTCAGTTAGAAAAACCTAACCCTAGGTCAAGTTGACCATCCACTCAAGCAGTCAAGTCACTCAATCTATCCAGCTCATGCGCTCATGCAGGTATGACATTCATAATTCAATAAATAATAATGCATAGAGAACAGGCATACAATTATATTCTCATGTCACACACACAAATGCACATATATGCTCGGCCTGTCACTTCACCACATCAATCAACCTTTGTCTACCTCATTTTCTAGCCCTCGATTAGATCGCATCAGGCTCGACCCACGGAAACGCATCAGGCCCCAGTTTAATTTCCAGGCAGAATCTATGAGCTCGTATTCAGTCCCGCGATTATATCGCATTAGGACTGTGGCTATCTTAACTCCGCGACTCCGTCGCATCAAGGCGCCACTTTTTCATAATCCACCTCGCGACCTTATCGCATTAGGGTCTCAACCTCCACCCCGCGTCTTATACGCCTCAGGGCCATGCCATGCAATGCCACAACCATGTCTCATGCCACATCATATCAATTGAATTGATTTTAAAAAAATCAAATTTCATAACCGTTGGCCAATGCGCATGATAATATGTTTAATAAATTTCGTGGCAAGCAATTCAATTCAAATGGTACTCAGGCACTCAAACAATTCAAGCATAGGCTAGGTCAAACAATCATTCTATAACGTCCAAGGACACATCAAGCTATTGCATGCGAGGGTTTTCTCATAAATCGTTCCATTCGACCCTCGACTTACCCAATCGAGTCCAATTCACCTAGCCTTGGTTTAGGAAATTCCTTACCTCCGCTTAATAATGCAAATTACTCCTCCTTGCACCTCCTAAGGTTCGGCCAACTCAAGTCCAAGGTCAATCCATCGCGCAACTTAGGATAATCAATCGATTTTGTCAAATTTCAAGTTCAATCCCTCCATTCATCCATCCAAATCATCCATTAGATACTCCTCATCACCACAACACATCATACACACCAAATTACAACACAAATCCAGCCTACAGTCATCCACAGAACCAGTTTGGCCCGGCATTGAACCAGTTCCATTATGTTATGTTCATCCCGGGTCCAACCGGCCTTAATCTATCTCAAATCCATCAAATATACACCATTCTACCTCTTATAATGTCTACCTAAGAGTTTGGAAGTCTCACCATGAGTTTCAAGTCGCATGGTTGCCGGAAAGTCGTCGGAAGTCGCCGGATCACTCAAACACAGAATACCGACAGATTCTGGGCATAATGTACAAGGGTGGTTCATGGTCAAAAACTTACCAAATAAATTCTCAATTTTTACCACATAATCATCTATATGTCTACTTGATCTCCATAAATTTGAGCTAAAGATTCCAAGTTTTTGGCTGTCTAAAGGGTTCAGAACCGAACCTATCTCAAACCGGAACAGAATCCGTCGACTTGTGGAAGAATGCTTGCCCCAAATTCCTCAGAGCTCCAAATAACCTGATTCAAGTTGGAGGACGTCGGCAAGACGTGGGGCTATGTCTGGGTAGTCGGCTGGCAGCAAGGGACAGCCGGAGAGGGCGGTCGTATGGACCGAACGGCGGCGTCCGGCGAGGTCGGGTGAAGCAGAAACTGGAGAAGAAGAAGAAGAAGAAAGGGAAATGGTGGTGCTCTGCAATTTTTGGCCGAATCAGGGGTTTGAGGAGAGAGAGAGAGCTGATTATTATCCCAAAAATTTAAATTAATTGATGTGATTGGTAGGTGAGCATTAATTGGTGAAATGATCTACTACCCTTGGATGCTTGACACTTGTCCATTATTCTTCTCAAGGGCATCCAATGGCCATCAATTGCTCTTCAATTTTCAACAGCTTGGGGGGGAGAAATTTTCATTTTTTCCTTCCTTCAATTATAAAGACAAAGTCCTAAGCTTGAGGGGCATTATGGTCTTTTTACCTCCGACGTTCGAAACGTCGTTTTTCTCGATTCTGACTTCTTCGATA
Organism: Rhodomyrtus tomentosa; assembly: GCA_028455895.1. Lineage (NCBI taxonomy): Eukaryota > Viridiplantae > Streptophyta > Magnoliopsida > Myrtales > Myrtaceae > Rhodomyrtus > Rhodomyrtus tomentosa. Next base: position 34,739,213 of record JAPCWY010000003.1, on the reverse strand, counting down.
GGGTGATGGCCAATCCAATTGACATTGGAATTCTTGATTTTCCTTTTTCAAACTTTTCAAGACTCAATTCTGATCGTTCCTTCTACCCAACGTGATTACAGCCTATTCCGAACCGACGGGCGACTTTTGCAGATTATACGCGTATCGACCCCGTGATTCTCATCATGTTTAGAGCCCGTCAATTCATGACGGCCTTGGTTGTCATGTAATTGCAAGGGCTTATTGCTAGTCCCTGTGGACTCGATCGTCACAATCCGATTTAGGATAATTTTGCAAATCGTACGTTGGTTAAGCGGCATCACCCGCGCTCCAATCGTACGATGCTCGCATGGTAATCCCTAATCGTTCTTAGATCGGCCTTTTTGCTGTCCTAAATATCCCCTCGACAATCCTTACGGTCAAAGCGTCATTTCCTATTCGAGTCGCCTAGGTCCACGTATCTCGTCTTGCGTTAGCCTTTCCCCTTTGGTCAGTCTACTCAAATTGATCAGATTTGAGCAGAATACAATTGAAATGCATCGCTTGATATAAATAAACTTCTCATTACAGAGTCTGAAGTTGATTGAAAATCAGAATGTCACAACTCTTCCCCCCTTATAAAAATTTCGTCCTCGAAATTTGCATTACACTCGACTACTCAAATAAATGGGGATGTTGTCGCCTCATCGTCTCTTCATTCTCCCACGGGCTCCTTCCATTCCGTGGTGCTCCCATATTACTTTGACCAACGGATCTTCTTATTCTTGAGGATCTGCTCCTTCCGGTCCTCGATCCTTATCGGCTTCTCTATATAGGATACTCTGTTGTCCACCTCTATGGTTTCATAGTCCAGCATATGTGTCGGGTCAGGCTCATACTTTCTTAGCATCGACACATGGAATACATTATGTACCTGGAATAGACTTGGCGATAACGCAAGTCGGTAGGCCAGGGTTCCAATTCTCTCTAATATCTCGAAAGGGCCTACATATCTTGGGCTCAGCTTCCTTTTCCTTCCGAATCGCGAGAGTCCTCTCATTGGCGACACCTTGAGGAAGACATGATCGCACACTTGAAACTCCAAAGGCTTGCGCCACTTGTCTGCATAGCTCTTCTGGCCACTCTGCGCCGTCCTCAGCCTGTCCCGGATGATTTTCACTGCTTCCACCAATTTCTCTACTAACTCGGGGCTTGTAATACTCCTTTCTCCTACTTCATCTCAGCATATTGGTGTCCTACATGCTCTGCCATACAGTGCCTCAAACGGTGCCATCTATATACTCTGTTGGTAGCTATTGTTGTACGCAAACTCTACCAAGTGTAACTGTTCTTCCCATCCACCTTTGAAATCTATGACACACGCTTTCAACATGTCCTCGACCGTCTAGATGGTCCTTTCTGACTATCCATCAGTCTGTGGGTGGTACGCCGTACTGAATTGTAGTCGCGTCCCCATTGCTTCTTGCAAACTCTTCCAAAAATTTGCCATGAACTTCGGATCCCTATCTGAGGTGATCGTCACTGGCACTCCGTGTAATCTAACTATGTGCCTCATGTACAGTTCTGCGTACTTATCCATGGCGAAGTCTTTTCGTACAGGAATGAAATGGGCAGACTTAGTCTATCGATCCACAACTACCCAGATTGAGTCGTGACCTCTTTGGCTCCTCAGAAGTCCCATCACAAAATCCATAGTTATGTGTTCCCATTTCCATTCCGGAATCTCCAGCAGCAGCAACAATCCTCCAGGCTTACAATGTTGTGCTTTCACTTGCTGGCAAGTCAAACATTTAGCAACATGCCTTGCCACGTCTACCTTCATCTCGTTCCACCAATAATGATGTCTCAAGTTTTGGTACATCTTCGTAGTTCCAGGGTGAACACTGTAATTGCTCCTATGGGCTTTCGATAAAATTCTTTCTCGGAACCCTTCATCCTTTGGTACACATAATCGCCCTCGAAATCTCAAAAGTCCATCCTCAGACACCTGGAACTCTGGCTTCCTCTTCGTCGCATCCATTTCGATAACTTTCTGAATCTCTAGGTCCGTAGACTGTAATGTCTTAACCCCTTCTTGGACCTCAAGTTCCACCCTCAAAGTCGCTATCAAACTGGATAGCTAATCAACCTCCAATCTGAATTCAGAATCTCTCAGATCCTCTATCGTTGACCAACTTCTCACCAGCAGGCATGCAATACTCGACTTTCGACTTAATGTATCTGCCACTCTGTTTGCTTTCCTAAGATGATATAATATCTCACAATCATAATCTTTCAACTGCTCCATCCACCTGCGCTGCCTTAGGTTCAACTCTTTCCTAGAAAACAAATACTTCAAACTCTGGTGGTCTGTATATATCTGAAACTTCTCGCCATAAAGGTAATGCCTCAAAATCTTCAAGGCAAACACAATCGCCGCTAACTCCAAGTCGTGGGTCGGGCAATTCATTTCGTGTGGCCTCAACTGCCTGGATGCATAAGCTACTACCCGGCCATGCTGCATCAATACACAACCCAATCCTTTTAGCGAAGCGTCGCTGTAGATTTCATATCCTCCTGGTCCCGACGGAATGGTCAGTACTGGCGCGGTCGTCAGCCTATGCTTAAGTTCTTGGAAACTTTGCTCACATCTATCGGTCCATTCAAACTTCATTTCCTTCTTCGTCAACCGCGTCAGTGAGACAGCTATGGATGAGAACTTTTTCACGAATCGCCTATAATATCCTGCTAGACCCAAGAAGCTTCTGACCTCCGTGACCGTAATAGGCCTTGGCCAATTGGGTACAACCTCTATCTTTGTAGGGTCTACTGCAATCCCTTCACCAGACACAATATGACCTAGAAATGCTACCCTGTCCAGCCAAAATCACATTTACTTAGCTTCGCGTACAGCGAATGTTCCCTCAGGGTCCTCAATACGATTCTCAAATGTTCTTCGTGCTCTACGTCGCTCCTCGAGTAGATTAAGATGTCGTCAATGAAAACTATGACGAACCTGTCTAGGAACTCTTTGAATACTCAATGCATTAGATCCATAATTGCTGCTGGGGCGTTAATCAATCCGAATGGCATTACCGTAAACTCGTAATGTCCATAACTCGTCCTGAATGCAGTCTTCGGTATGTCTTCCTTCTTGATCCTCAACTAGTGATACCCCGTCCTCAAGTCAATCTTCGAGAACACCGCTGCTCCTTGTAATTGATCAAAAAGATCGTCAATCCTCGGCAGCGGATACTTGTTCTTCACCGTCACCTGATTCAGTTGCCGGTAATCAATGCATAGTCGCAAGGATCCGTCTTTCTTCTTTAAGAATAGCACCGGTGCTCCCTACGGCGAAGCACTTGGTCGGATGAATCATTTGTCCAGCAACTCTTGCATTTGCACCTTTAACTCCTTTAATTCTAATAGGGACATCCTATACGGTACTTTCGAAATCGACTCCGTTCCAGGAGCTAATTCAATCACAAACTCTATTTCCCGCTCCGGTGACAATCCCGGCAATTCCTGGGGAAACACATCCGAAAACTCCCGTACCACAGGAATGTTCTCTAACTTATGTTCCTCGACAGTTGTATCCATCACGGCTACTAAGTATGCCCAAAATCCTTAAGATATCAACTTAGTTACTTCCAAAGATGAAACCAAGGGAATTGAGACTCCTCCTCGGCTTCCTACCAATTCATAACTAGGGCGATCTTTCGGGTAAAATCGAATTGTTTTATTGCCACAGTCTACTACCACTCCTTGCCTACTCAGCCAATCCATTCCTATAATAACGTCAAAATCAAACATAGGCAATACAACTAGGTCGATACTCTCATTACTTCCTCCAACCATAATCTCACATCCCGCACATTCTAATGAAACCAAGACATTATCCTTCAATGGAGTGGCTACATGCAATGCCATGCTTAATGGTTCCAATCTCATGCCTACTAACTCAGCAAACCGTGCAGATACAAAAGAATGCGTGGCACTCGGGCCAAATAATGCATAAGCGGTCTGGTTGCATAAATAAACCGTACCTGTGACCACTTCGGGCGCATCTTCTGCCTCGTTGCGCGCTACAGCGTACACTCTACCCTGAGCTGGTGGTCTGTTCGGTTCTATCCGGGATGCTACAGTCGATTGTCCTACTTGCGGCCTCGGTCCTTGTGGTCGACTGGCTAATGCTTGGTTTGGAATTGTCCTCATCTGGTGGCCCAGTTGATCACACTTACAACAGGCTCCAGTCCTCATAGGACATGGTCCATTCCCATGCCTTCTGCCACATAGCCTGCAACTCCAGTTCGTCGGGTTTGGCGGTTTCACAATATTCCTCCTTGTAGGCGGCACGAAACGTCTATTACCTGCCATCGGTCTCTTGCCCATTTGACGATGGTCTCTAAACGACAGGAACTGCGATCCAATTGCGATGTTTCTTTCCCTCAAGTCTCGCTCAATGGCCTCACTCGTATATCTCCCTATAGGTCCTCAAATTCAAGGCTATCATCTAGCTGCGGAGTTCAGGCCTCAAACCATCCCTGAATCTCCGTGCCTTCTCCAAAGGATCCTCCATCGATCGAGGCGCATACCTCAAAAGCCTCGAGAACTCAGCTTCATACTGATCTATCAATAGCTGGTTCTGTCGCAACTGTAGGAACTCGATCTGTTTCCATTCCCTGGCCGTTTCTGAAAAGTACTTGTCGTTGAAGCCCTCTTAAAAGTGTTCCAGTTTAGGGCCGTACCTTTAGGAAAGACTCCATCCTTAGTGGCAGTCCACCAGTCGTTTACCGTACCCTCTAGCTGATATACGGCTAGCAACACCTTCTCCTCATCAGTGCATCTTAGTACACCGAAAGCCTTTTCCAGCTTCTCTATCCATCTGGGTGCTAGCTCGGGGTCTCCAATCCCGTCAAACTACGTCGGCTTCAACTTCATAAATTGTTCCACCAGTTGGCCCATCTGCCTGGCCACTATGATTTCCTCTTGAGGGTTCACCGTTTCATTGCTCTGGTTCGGCTCGCCCTGACTTCCACTTCCACCCACGTTGCCAGTGTTGGTATTCGCGGCGGCTAGGGCAGCTCCCGCTGCCTGGGCTATGGCAGAGTCCCGATCCTGGGCCTGCCTCTCTATAATGTCCCTGAGTCCCTCCATTGCCCTCAGTAGACAATCCACTCTTGGGTCTTCAGCTGCGGGCGGCCTCGAGCTAGAGGCTCCGCCTCTTAGTCTTCCAGGTCTTCTGGATGGGTTACTCATCTCTGTCACTTACTAACGAACCTGGTCCATCACAAGTTCAGTAACAAGTTAGCAACTTACTCAATCATCCAATCCAAGGTTACTAACTACTCCTTAACAAAATAATTACACAACAACAGTACTTCATACGTCAAAATCAATTCTAGAAATGTCCCAACCAATGGCTCATGGCCATTACTCAATTCCATTCGTTCCAATGATTCACTAAACTAATCACTTTCAAGCATCAAGTCGGTCAAGGTCCAGAAACAACCTTCAATCCTAAGCAGAGAACTCAATCCTCTATGCCCTGTCACAACCTTACCAAGATCAAACACCATCCATAGCTATCCGTCCTTGTCCTACCTAGTCCTCCTTATTATTCCAATCCTTAACCAACTTTGTATTGAGCTGACCTTGCTCTGATACCAAAACAAGCGGGGATGTCACGCCCCGCGCCTCATCGCGAGCACGCAATCATCCCTGCAAGCAAAACAACAATAATCTCTCGACGGTCCCAAGGATCCAATTATATATAAAGGAAGATCGAGAGATGAAATAATTTACATTAAGCACACGGAAGTGTTTCCCAACAACTCCCCGTACAATATAAATATATATATCCCAAGACTAAGCAAGACTAGATAGTATCATAAAGACATACATCAACATCAACTGGTCACATATACTACAGACCGCTATACAGCAAGGCGACGGGTAAATATGTCAAAAGGTGTCCATAAAATCCACTAGGGAAGGGGGTCAAGTCGCCAGTCAAAAAGTCAGGTCACCATCTGGAGTCGTCTAGGAAGAACTGCTGGAATCCCCGATGTCCTCAGTCTCCTTCGACGGCTCATACTGGGAGAAGGTCTCCGATGGAATCTCCATAGAGTCCTCCATAATTGCCTCCTGCGATGGCTCAGCTCGGTCTCCATCCATGGTCACCTCCTGGTCCGGCTCAACTAGGTCTCCATCAGACACCTCCACCACGATGACCTCGTCCTCCGACGGTGGTACAGAATACTCCGCTGTCGGCGTCCGCTCCGGGCCGTTCCTCGACCCAACCACTGAGCCCTTGAAAAACTCCTAGTCCGCTATTATCTGACACTAGGTAGGTATGACACCCTCTGGAACCTCATGGGACTTCAGTGGCCTGACTTTCCTATCCCCGTCTCGTCTAAACCATGTCTCGAACCGATGAGGCTTCTAGTCCAGCTTCCCCTCGTCTACCCATACTACTATACATTTCCTTACGTATATATTCCATTGCCTATCGGGGAACTCGCCGTAAAATGCCGTCATCTCCTGCGGGTCCCCGAACCTGATAGACCACATCACTATTACCTAGGATCTGTAAAGTAAGGCTTCCCCAAAAGGGGTGAGATACACATCTCAGTAAGAAAAACCTAACCCTAGGTCAGGTTGACTGTCCACTCAGGCAGTCAAGTCACTCAACTTATCCAGCTCATGCGCTCATGCAGGTATGACATTCATAATTCAATAAATAATAATGCATAGAGGACAGACATACATTTATATTCTCATGTCACACATACAAATGCACATATATGCTCGGCCTGTCACTTCACCACATCAATCAACCTCTGTCTGCCTCATTTTCTGGCCCGCGATTAGATCGCATCAAGCTCGGCCCGTGTAAACGCATCAGGCTCCGGTTCAATTTCCAGGCAGAATCTATGAGCTCATATTCAGTCCTGCGATTATATCGCATTAGGACTGTGGCTATCTCAACCCCGCGACTCCGTCGCATCAAGGCACCACTTTTTCATAATCCACCTCGCGGCCTTATCGCATTAGGGTCTCAACCTCCGCCCCGCGTCTTATACGCCTCAGGGCCATGCCATGCAATGCCACAACCATGTCTTATGCCACATCATATCAATTGAATTGATTTTAAAAAAAATCAAATTTCATAACCGATGGCCAATGCGCATGATAATATGTTTAATAAATTTCGTGGCAAGCAATTCAATTCAAATGGTACTCAGGCACTCAGACAATTCAAGCATAGGCTAGGTCAAACAATCATTTTATAATGTCCAAGGACGCATCAAGCTATTACATGCGAGGATTTTCTCATAAATCGTTCCGTTCGACCCTCGACTTACCCAATCGAGTCCAATCCCCCTAGCCTTGGTTTAGGAAATTCCTTACCTCCGCTTAATAATGCAAATTACTCCTCCTTGCACCTCCTAAGGTTCGGCCAACTCAAGTCCAAGGTCAATCCGTCGCGCAACTTAGGATAATCAATCGATTTTATCAAATTTCAAGTTCAATCCCTCCATTCATCCATCCAAATCATCCATTAGATACTCCTCATCATCACAACACATCATACACACCAAATTACAACACAAATCCAGCCTATTCAGCCATCCACAGAATCGGTTTGGCCCGGCATTGAACCGGTTCCATTCGGTTATGTTCATGCCGGGTCCAACCGGCCTTAATCTATATCAAATCTATCAAATATACATCATTCTACCTCTTATAATGTCTACCTAAGAGTTTGAAAGTCTCACCGTGAGTTTCAAGTCACGTGGTTGCCGGAAAGTCGTCGGAAGTCGCCGGATCACTCAAACACAGAATACCGGCAGATTCTGGGCATAATGTACAAGGGTGGTTCATGGTCAAAAAATTATCAAATAAATCCTCAATTTTTACCACAGAACCATCTATATGTCTACTTGATCTCCACAAAATTTGAGCCAAAGATTCCAAGTTTTCGGCTGTCTAGAGGGTTCATAACCGAACCTACCTCAAACTGGAATAGAATTCGTCGACCTGTGGAAGAATGCTTGCCCCGAATTCCTCAAAGCTCCAAATGACCTGATTCAAGTTAGAGGAAGTCGGCAAGACATGGGGCTATGTCTGAGTAGTCGGCTGACAACCGGGGATGGCCGGAGGGGGCGGTCGTACGGACCGAACGACGACGTCCGGTGGGGTCGGTGAAGCAGAAACCGGAGAAGAAGAAAGGGAAATGGTAGTGCTCTGCAATTTTTGGCCGAATGGGGGATTTGACGAGAGAGAGGGAGCTGGTTATTATCCCATAAATTTAAATTAATTGAGGTGATTGGTAGGTAGGCATTAATTGGTGAAATAATCTACTACCCTTGGATGCTTGACACTTGTCCATCGTTCTTCTCAAGGGCATCTAATGGCCATCAATTGCTCTTCAATTTTCAGCAGCTTGGGGGGAGAAATGTCCTTTTTTCCCTTCCTTCAATTATAAAGACAAAGTCCTAAGCTTGAGAGGCATTATGGTCTTTTTACCTCCGACGTTCTAAACGTCCTTTTTCTCAATTCTGACTTCTTCAATAGGGCGGTGGCCAATCCAATTGACGTTGAAATTCTTGATTTCCTTTTTCAATTTTTTTAGGATTCAATTCTGATCGTTCCTTCTACCAGACGTGATTCCATCATATTCCGAATCGACGGGCAGCTTTTGCAGACTATACGCGTATCAACCCCGTGATTCTCAGCACGTTCAGAGCTCGTAAATTCATGGCGGCCTTGATTGTCATGTAATTGCAAGGGCTTATCGCTAGTCCTTATGGACTCGAATATCACAGTCCGATTTAGGATAATTTTGCAAATCGTACGTTGGTTAAGCGGCATCACCCGCGCTCCAATCGTACGACGTTCGCATGGTAATCCCTAATCGTTCTTAGATCGGCCTTTTTGCGGTCCTAAATATCCCCTCGACAATCCTTATGGTCAAAGCGTCATTTCCTATTCGAGTCGCCTAGGTCCACGTATCTCGTCTTGCGTTAGCCTTTCCCCTTTGGTCAGTCTACTCAAATTGATCATATTTGAGTGGAATATAACTGAAATACATCGTTTGATATAAATAAACTTCTCATTACAGAGTCTGAAGTTGATTAAAAATCAAAATGTCACAAAGAATATCCCACCGAAGTCTCCTACCCTGGAAAAGGATATAGAGGTCATAGAGCTCACTATTTCTTAAGACAAGGAAGAAATTTCTAACGTCAAGGATTCTGACGCCTATTCGAAGTATGACCCCATGGAGGATGATGAAGAAGAAAAGGATGATGAGGAGTCTGACTAATTGGGATGTCTGTCTTTTATTTTTGATGTCCGAATGCGTAGTTTAGATTAGTTTTGGCTAGTGGAGCTTTCTTTTTTCTTTTTCTTTTTTGTTTAGTAGCATCTACCTCCGAACCCTTTTGCCTTTCATTGTATTTGACTTTCATGATGTAAGACTTGTGTACTGTATGTTATTTCAATCCTATGTCACCCTGTGCTTCGTTTTATGTCTGAGAATTTATTTCATTTCCGCATGTGCCTTTCATAATGTGCTCGATAGGTTTAGCCATCGGATCCTAGATGAATCTTTACCCTTGAAGGCCATATGGGATGTTGGCGTGCCCGCCGGGGACGGGACGTGATAATTTCTCCTTGAATTATAGCGATTGTTGAAGCTGCTCTTCTCCATCGAACTACTCGAATTGCTCTCTCTGTAATTATCGTAGCATCTTTTTCCCCTTTCGTAGAAACTGCACTCCAATTTTATCTCGAATGAAGGGCTTCAACCTATCGAGATACCTGGCAACCTACTGTCCTTCTGTCTCTGACAAATTATTTCGCTCTGCCAACCTCATAAATTCCGCAATGTACTCATGTACGGTCCGATTGCCCTGCTGGCAACGCTGGTATTGATGGAACATAATCTTCTCATAATCTGGTGGAAGGAACTCCTACTTTAGCAGCCTCTTCATTCAATGCCAAGTTCGAACCCTCTCTTTTCCTTCCCGTTCTCTCTGTTTCTGCAATCTCTCACACCATGCAGATGCACCCACCCTTCAAACTATATGCTACTAATCGCACTCGTTTCTCAATAGGGGTCTCCATCTAATTGAAGAATCTGCCTATATTAGCAATCTAATCTAGAAATTCTTCTATTCTCAAACCTCCATTAAAATAAGGGATATCGACTATCAATTTAAAGTCGTTACCTTCACGATCGTCGTAACGTCGTCAGCCAACTCTACCATCATATCCCTTACAAAATCCTCCATGACGATTTCTGCCTCTATAACCAGGCCCTTTGTTCAAAAATTCATGCTCTTCTTCTTCTGAACTCTTTGAAAATATAGGGTTATTCTGCTTGCGGACAGGAACAGGCCTATCAACAGGGTCACCGCAAGTAAGATCTGCACCCTGTCTTCTGTCATTCCGTCAATTCCGGTTCACATCAACGCCGATACCTTCAAATCAATCTGCCAAAGCATCAAATTGTTGTTCATTTTGAAATCTTTGATCGAATCGTTGATCCAGGCGCTCCATTAAACCCTACTCCAAACGTTGCAGCGCATCGTCCCTAAGGATTGGGGCTCCAGTCTCCTGGTCTTCGTCACGAAGACCACCGCTAGTTGCCACAGACTCTAATACCACCTGACGCAGCGTTCAGCGATAAAAAACAAGCAAATCTTTGCTTAGTGAGAAAATGCGAAAATTCTATATTGATAATAATTTTTTGTCCTCCAAAAACTTTAAAATAAGCTTATATAGGGTGGTAACCCTAATGACACCAAAATCAGCAAAATTATAAAATTGCCACTAAAAATAAAATTAAATTCGAAAAATACTAAAATAATTCAAAAGACCACTTAAATGATCTCGGATCGTTAAAATCTATCATTAATCAATTTCAAAGGCCTTGAGTATTGATCAGACGATTGTTCGCTTCAATCAACCGAATCTGATCCCATTCTGCTATCGTTGACTCCGAATCTGAAAATTCTAGACACATCTTTTTTATTTCCGTTGGGACTTCTGCCTATCTAATTTGTCCAAAAACGCATTGCTAATATGCTCCGCATCACGACGATTGGCTATCGGTGGTGGACAACGACGGGCAGCGAAAGGAAGCGGTTGGCGATGGCCGGCGGTGGACAATAGCAGGAGGCAAGGGCGGCCGACGGCGATAGGCGACGAGAGCCGGCTACTGGCGATGGGCAATTTTTATATTTTTCAATTGTATTTTTCTTTTTTGATTTCTTCAATTCACTTTTGAAATTAGATAAAAAAAAATACCCAGATTAAGCCCTTGACGCCCTAGGTACATTAGCAAGTTGCAGGAGGTTGAAAATAGATTCAATATAGACTCATTTTATTTATCCCTTTAAAAATTTATAACCCATATACAATCCATTTGTCTCAAAAATGGGTCCTTGACCCATATTGATGACTCTATATCGTGAGCATGGGTTAAGTAATTTGTGAGAACAATAAAATATGTGAAGAGTTTTGCTTGGATTAACTTCTTTCGTTTGATTTTGGAAATGATAGCAAATCAATCCACGTTTACGTGGGATTTATCAGAAGCAGGCGAGAGGCTTGACGGATGGACGGAGAACTCTACGGCAGTGGACTCACACCTAGGCTCGCCACTTGGAAAGATAGGACCACAAAGCCTCGAAAATTTGCACGAAAAAGGTGATTTACAACGGCTATCAAGATGAGAATGAATAACACAACGAAATTGAATACGGCCATCAAATGAAAGTTAGGTGTATAGGTGTTTAAAAAAAAAAATCATGGAGAGAAGTACAGTTTTTTTTTAAATAACAGTCACATTGGGTGTGGACCAAATCTGCTGGAAGAAATGAACGTATAACAAATATGATGGGATTTTATTTATTTTATTTATTTATTTCTTAATCTAAACATTGCAGCGCGTGCGACTAATACAAACAAATCAAACATTTACATGCCGTAAATTCCGATGCATTCATTTCATAAATAATCTATTTCTTCTTTTAAGTTTGAATAATAGTTTAAGTTTTGCAAAATTAAAGAAGCCCTCTCTTTACTTATGTTAAAGTTACAAACAGACAGACCCTAAAGTCAGTAAATAACAATATAACCTTAATAAGATTTCTTACTTTGTTAGAAAAACATTACCATTGCTTTTTTTTTCATAAATTTGGGCGTAAATGTTTCTGATTTCATAGATGTCGCAAAAGATGAGGACATCCAACATATGGTAAGTTTTGGCTGCCAATTGCCAGCCATCACTAATGATGATAACAGACCTTCAATAGATGAAAAAGCAGATTTTCTCATTCGAGGGTTTTATTTAATAATTCAATTCCTTTGGGTCAAATATTCAATTGTTTTGGAATTGATGGGTTGGGGTTGGGGTTGGGGTTCGTTCGTGTATTTTGTTCAGCACAGAGGAGAGAATGAATGGTGTTCCGGATTCTAATCTCTCGCACGCTCAAAAAGAAGCCAGCCTCTCGATTATTCTTCTGTTGGTCAGTTGAATGCCTTTTTAACTTCTCTGTTTTGTATTTGAACGTACTTCTTTCCATTTTTCACTTTAATAATTTTATTTTTTTTTGGGTCACACTTTTAATGAGAATTTGGTTAGATGGGATCAATGTGTTTTATTCAGTCCAGAAAGAGAAAGAGAATGAATGGCGCTACAAAAGAGATTGATGGAACAACTGCGAAGCCTGCTTGGCATTTTTTCATTCTTCGTCTCATCTTAAATACCCAAAAAAAAAATTGATTTGATTTGATTTGCTTTAGCTTACTTAAGCATCTCCTAATTAAAAATACAATTTGGATACACCAAATGAAAAGGAGTTATTTAAGATAATCTTCGATATATAACATTTGCTAAGTAACAACGTTATGAATTTCTAAATGATATGCATATATTTTTTTTAAATTGCACTAGGCATACCTTTCAATGCAGCTAAAGTAAAATAAACTAAATAGAAGTTAGAACTAACAAAGATAACAAACGCTTCACCAGAAGGTCCAGAACGAAAAAGAGTTACAAAAGCAACACGCTGTTTCTTACTTATTATTTAGTACAGGACAAAAACGTGTGGTAAACGAAACATTCGGCCATTTCAAAGCTGATGAGATCTCTTTTGTTTTGTCCCACACCTTTTAGACTTGAGCTACTTCTTTCAGCCTATTTGCCCGTAAGGACATGCACAGACCAACCGAAACCGGAAGAAGTGAAACGACGCCGTGTTTTGGGAGCAACAGCGAAGGTCTACTTTGGCATAAATATAGAAGGGAAAGCAGTTCCGGGGGGAGGGCGCGCACCATTGTCTATTTTTACAAAGAGCAAATTACAAAGTAATGTAAGAAAGAAAGCATGACTTCAGTACATACATCGGCATCAACACTTGTCTATGGCGTGGCTTTGTTCCCACAGACCCCATCCTGCACTGTTAAAAATATGTCTCAAATTTGAGCCCGAAGTGAAATTGTGAATATTTCGAATCGGATATTTGTGGACGTTCATCGTAGAAATCATATTTTCTTTTGGTATTATCTAGTCTTGATCAAGAACGGAAGATATTCCGTATTGAAGCCTAGTGCGATATTCACAGGGTGGGGTCCAAAGGTTTGTTGGACTTTGACCGTGAAAGCAACAAGAAGAGCAAAGTCTGTTGAAGAAAGAAACCTTTTTAAATGTAATTGGATAATACTTCTCTTCCTGTGAAAGTCAAGTTCGGTGGAAAAGGCAACGTGGATGGATACGTACATTCTTGTAGGGTTGTCTTATTAGAAAACATACATACGAAACTTGTCAGAGTCGATTTTTTTGGGTTTATTCATCAGAGTACATGTATATGTTTATATATATCTACTCGTGTTTCGTTTTCAAGTGAAGACACGAAGATCGGGATCGTAGAAGCGCCGCCTGTGAGTGCTTGAGCATGGATCTTCGCGTTGTTTCGGAAGCGTGGTTCGTTGATTGCTTGGTAAGAGTTTATCGTAGCTAATTTTATTCGTAAAATTACATCAAGAATTCAAGTGTCAAAATCGATTAAATTTGAGGTTAGATTTATATTTTAATTACTTTGCAAGATTGAGAGATTATTTCGCTAGAAATTGAAGGTTAAATGCTATGTGCGTTCTTGAATATAATTGGGCTTGAGAAACACCAAGAGTCAAATGAATTTGTAATCTCCGTGTATCGCTCGTTTTATAGTGAAATTCGTTATTGTTCTCTCCGTGGATGTAGATCTTTATGATCGAACCACGTATATCTGGCGTACGATTTACTTGTTCTATCTGTTTATTTGATCGATCGCTTGGTTCCGCGCAATATGCACAAAAGATAAAGCAAAGGAATAGAACTAAGGTTATAGGGCAACAATACGAGAAGTTCGTAGCAATCATTGGTCACATATTATGCTGAAAGTAACTAAAGTAATTCCAAATGCTTGACAGCAATTATAATTGTCGACACCTGATTTTCGATCAGTCTTTTTCAGTTTATTTTTAAAAAATTCACAAAAATTCATAAAAAGTTGAACAATTGTAAAATCAACTTTGGAAGCCTTGGCCAAGCCTAAGGAAACATTGTTGAACAAAAAATAATTTTCTTTTTTTTTCATATTTTTTAATATTTTCGAAAAATAAAAAAATAGTGAAAATTCAAAAAAAAATAGCATTTGAGGTCACAAAACTATGAAAAAATAGTCAATATTTTTATTTTAATTCCTTTGTATTTTTTACCTTATAAAAAGTCCAAATTTAAGTTCAATTTTATGTGTTCTTTTGTTACACATATGATTGAATTTAGTAAAAAAATGTCAATTGAGTTTTAATTTACTATTTTGACATTTTTAGGATCTTGACATTCAATCTGATTGTTTCTTATTGCAATTTGGTCCAATTATTTGCACAAATTATTCACTTGCATAAATTGGGCAAAATTGCATACTCTATTGCAATTTGATCCTTGAATTTGGGTATAATTGAAATTACTTTCAATTCAAGGGCTAACTTTACAAATTAAAGCCACTCCCCAATGTATTTCATCATTCTGAATCGATCGGCATAAGTGGCTTGGTCTAATTTGGCCGTTTAAGCCCTCAATTGCACAACTTTCTGATTTGCAATTAAATGAAAATTTAGGGGTTTTGTAAAAATTGACATGAACTTTTGGGCAAAATCACATATTTAGATAATACTCATATCCTAAGCTCGATTATGAGGTTTAATTGTAAAAATTCCCCAAGAATTAGGGTTAATTTTGAAAAATCAAGTCAAAACTAGTTTTGACCAGTTAGACAGCCTAGTTGAACAGATCGAACTGGTCTGCTACAATGCGTCTTCTTCCTCCCATTTGTGCCATTTTTGCAGTTCGAAGGGACGAATTTTGATCGAAAAATTGGACGATCAATTGAATTCAATTCATGAAATTACTGGAGGCGTTTTGTTGGCCACAAAATCTAGTGTCGATTGAGACAAGTCCGACAGCATGAGTTCGCTGGATCACGCCGACGAGGGTGTGGTGTGTCACGGCCATCTTCACTCAAACGCAGGACCAAATTAAGATCAAATTCGTGCAAAATTTGGTCGCCAGAGGGCCTAACTGAATTTGACATTATGCTCTCGCCGATTGCCAGTTGTCGGTGGCAATTTTCCACGTGATTGCACGTGCGAAGGTCACCAACTCACCCTCTCCCGAACGGCCAAAATTTTCAAGGGGGAATATAATAAGAAGAGACTCATTCTTGAAGAAGAGGTGGGTATTCTATTAAGCAGGACGAACAAAAAGAGAGATAGAGAGAGAGAGAGAGAGAGAAAGCGAGAGGGCTCGTTCTCTGACCCCCGTTGTCGAGAACTTGAGCTCAACTGTAAGGCGCTGGTTAGGCCGTGCCCGGCCAAACCGAAGCCAAAGAAGACTGCTGAAAGTTCACCCGGAGCTTCAAGATTCGATCGCCGCCGGCCGCACCGCCTAACACTGCGAAAACAAGTGAGACGCTGCTTCAAACTCCTCATTGTGCATCAATGGCGACCCACCTGTTTCATATCTATTCTTGCATTTAGTATGGGCATTTTGTTCCCTAGACATCCCTGACTATCACCGCATCTTTATTTTTGCATCAGTTGTGTCTTAACACATCTAATCGAGTCTTCAAACCTTCCACCATAGCCTAGCCCTGTTCACTTTTGCCTACCTAAATACAGGTCATGCGAGCTCGATCGGAGCTCGAGGTAAATGTTCTGAACTTCTAAGAATGCTGCTCTATGATTGAATTGCCTTGATTTGGTGTGAATCGTGCGATAGAATTTCCATGGATGTACTCGGCATTTCGCATGATGCTCGTGATTTAGTGGATGAGATACTCTGATTTTTAGGTATGTTAAACTAGAGATTATTGCGAGTCGATTAGTGTCGGTTTCGTGCGATTTCGTTAAGATTTCACCGTCGGAACGTCGTTGGAGATTCATAGCCATCCATTCAGTGGCAGTCGCAAGGTTGAAGACGAAGATGACGTGGTGGTCAGTGCCGTCAACCTGCTGACGTGGCGCTGACGTGGATGCCACGTGGCAACCACGTCAGCCATACCGTTAAAGTCTAATTTGAATCTGTTATGAGATCCAATGGCTTAGGTTAGGCTAGGTGTTGGCTCGGTAGCCGTTCGATCAGTTCTATTAATATGTATTGAATTTTCAAAATAAAAAAATAAATTTGTTGATCAGACGGTCGAGGATTAGCCGAGTCGTCTGATCGTGGTCGTAGATCTAAGTAATCAAATCGGACGGCTGAGAGTTAGTAGGCTTTTGATTTGAGCCGTAAGTTCTAGTAATTTGATCCTAAGGCTGTGGAATAGCCACGTGGTTCAGTAGGAGCCGTCGGATTAAATCTGATTAATAGAAAAATAAAAAAATACAGGACGACGTCGTTTTGGGTGTTTGGTGCGCGCGGGTCCGGGTCCGAGTCTTGGCCGGGTTCCTATCTGACTGGGTCGGGTCGAACCAGTCCAAATCATTTTTTATTAATAAAAATTTAAAAATTATTTTAAAAATAAAAAAATTAAAAAAATTCTAAAAAATGCTAGAAAATCCAAAAAAAAATGTAGGAAAATTGTGAAAAATTTCTAGACATTCCAGAAATTCTCAAAAATTGAGGGTTGACCACAGACAACGGGTCGATCCTATTTTTGATATTTTTTATCTACTCATCCAAGAATTGACGATATTACCCTTTAGGGGTAAATCGCCTCTACCTTGTAAGCGAGATAGGTCGATAATATCAAGATAAGAATTAAGGTCAGTCAGGTGACCAATTCTTATGCTTGGGTTTTCGAATCTCGTCCCCTTGAAATGACGATTTTATCCCTCAAAGGGTAAATCGTATTTCTTATTCCGATCAAGTAGTGAAAGTTGCTCAAAATTAGGATTTAGGTTTGAAGGTTGGCCAATCCTTCTGTTTGGGATTTTCACTTCTTATCACTATCTGAAATGACGGTTTTACCCCTCAAAGGGTAAATCGCTCCAAAAATTTCAGAAAAATTCTAGAAATTCTCGAAAAATAGGAAATGGATTGGTTTGTTGACCAATCTTATTTTCACCATCTTTAGACTTCATATTTCATCTGAAATGATAAATTTTCCCTTCTTGGGCAAATTATCCCAAAACTCTTCAAAATTATGATTTTGCCCCTCAATGGTAAATCATGTCAAAAATACTCCTGAGCCTTGATTGACATTTCTCTAGCCTAATAAAGCTTTATAAGGGATGTCATGTTACTTTCATGTGATTTATCCGCATGTTTTGGATCTTTAATTTGTGCATTCATTTTATTGATTGTGAGTGCTAGGGTAGTCATTCTTATTTGCATGGACTCCTAGTGCTATGGTTCACACCTCATTCATCTGCATGAAATCCTAGGGTTAAATAAATCATTCAACTTAGGTGCCGAAATGGCATTAACTCTGACAGTTGACGTAACAAAGTCATCGATCCCGCTTTTCTGGTTTTCGCAGGATTGAATAGAATGCTCCAACTATTTGATAGAGTTTCCAATCGTACCTCCATAGAATGATTGGTGGCAACCCCTTGGCATGTACATGTATCACATGTCACCAGACCACACCGAAGGTCGACTACGTTTACTGCCATTGCGACATGGGTAAAGAGACTTGGGAGAGGCTCGCGTCCGACTAGAAGTGGGACGGCCCATTAACCCCCTCCGCAACCTCCGAAGAGAGTCGTGACAATGATCATCTGCAAAATGGAATTGATGATTGTGCTCATCATGTAAAGAATAAATCAACCAGGGACAACCTTCACTCTTGTTCTGTCATATTCTTTATAACCTTGCTATCTCCGTGATGATCAATTGAGTGCTTAGCAACTCAAATATGACCATTCACACGAAAAATTTCTATCAGACAATATTTCACTATAATGATTCTTCATAGAGAATTCACAAGTATTCTAGCCAGGGGTGTCAGAATCGAACCACGTACTGAGCCACAAACTGAAAAAAACCGAACTAAGCTGAAATTTTGAATTTGTTCAGTTTAGTTCGGTTCTTAGTTCGGTTACTAAAAAGAACCACAATTTTATTATTGGTTCAGTTTTTTTTTTTTTTTGTTCAGTTCGGTGAACCGGACTGAACCGCTCTTTGGGCTTGAGGCCCTGGGCTTGTCATTTCTCAAATCCTAAAATTGCAAGCCCTTCGACTGAAGCTCCCGTTCCTTCATCCGTCCGCTGCTCCTTAGTCGACAATCTTGTCGCGCGAGCCTTCGGATTGAAGCTCGCTATGCAGGTGGTGCCGGTCGCCGGAGCGCACGGGCCCGATAGCCTCGCCTTCGACCCGAGCGACGAGTGCTCGTACACCGGTATTGCCGACGGGCGGATCCTGAAGTGGGTGGGCGACGAGCGCGGGTGGGTCGACTTCGCTTTCACTTCATCTCTGGGGTCGACGAGCGCGGGCGGATCCTGAACCACTGTTCTCCAGCTTCGTCCGATTTTCGTGGGAATCAGAAGGTACTGTTGTCGACCTTTTCGGTTATCGGCAATTTCTAGGGTTTCGCTTCATCCCCACCGATTGTCAAGCTTTTCTTCTTTGCCATGGACGCTGTTTCTGAAATTTACAAGCTGACAAGCTTGTCGTCTCTTTTTCTTTGATTTGCAGGGGCGTTATTGCTGGAAACAAATTACCCGCGAGTCATTGCCCATCCAGACTATATCACGTGCTCTCTTGAATAGGTAAAGTTGCACATGGATCTGGATTTGTTCGCGGGCTCTTCAAGTTGTTCCATTGTATCATTAATCCGTTGAATTCATTTAAAGTAAAATTGTTAGATGAGAAGGTCAGGAACTTGGCGTATAAGTTTGGAGGATCTCATCTTACTTGTTCGTGTTAATAGAATCAAGACAATGAGAGTGAACTTAAAGTCAAATTGTTGATATTTGATCCTGGTGTATAAGTTTGAAGGATTATCACGTTCTTATGACTTGAAACATGCTTAAGATTTCCTAGGAGCTTGCAGACCATGTGTACTTGTGTAGTGATTGCTGATTTCCGCTATCATTTGGATGATAAACTTGTATTTGTGGCTTGTGGAGTCTTCGTTCTGTTCTTCAAGGACATATATAGAGTAATTTAGGCCTTATCCTCGTGTCTTTCCATCTCTCTGAAGTCAAAGAATTTGGAATCCATCTATTGCTGTGTGGTTATCATTGCTTGATCTTTGCCTCGATTTCGTTTGGTTTTTTTTTTTGTTACTCTATGATGTGTGGGTACTGCCTTTGTCCTGGTTTATCCATTGAGCTAAGTAGCGTTTCGCCTTTGTAAGAAATTTCTGTTGTTGACACTCTGGAATTAGTTCCGTTCATGTATTGGTGTGAGTTTTTAACAAGGGGCTTACTCTGTAGATGATTTAAGTATTTGTATTGGATGCCTCAGTATGCCTGCTTACATTAATGATTATGTTTTTGGTTGCATTAGCATGATGAATGTGTGCTTTGTCCAATTTGTAAACAGTCGAGTGTTTCAAGGTTGTTTGTTTACAAGAATGTTCTTGTTTCCTTTGGAACTTCTATCCTTCGAATGTCTTCTTGACTTGTCCTGCTCTTCCTATGGATTTAAAACCTTTCACCAGGTCTTGGCGGTTGGTGATTTTGCTTTGCAGATTGTAGTTTTTAAGCTCCTTCCAATTTAATATGTTCATCATCTCTTCTGGTGTATCTGCCTGAATAATTACATTTAGTTATGTTTACCTCTGTCCTGTGGGTGAGGACAACTCAAATTGCATGATTCCTCATATTGCTGCATTTGTCTTCGTATGTTAGAATATTGTTGTATTGTCTGTGAATACTGCCTGCATGTATGTATTTCCTCAAGTACTCCCAATTTGATTACCACATGATTGTTCCTTAAAAAAGTCGTGTATGCTAATGTCGTCCTTTATCTCAACCAGAATAACGGATTTTATTTAGTTCTCCTTTTGGTAGGCAATTTGAAAAGTCATATCGGTAGCTAGTTTTTCAAATTTCTTTTTCTTCAATGTCTTCATCAGGGGAATCCATTATTTTTCTTCTATTATGGCCGCATCACTTAAGTATTCCTATGTTAAAAAGTAAAATTGTCTCGCTACGAGGTAGACGATATCGTGCAATGGCTAACTTTTTGTAACATTCGATGCGGAAACAAGAGGCTGCAGAGGATGAAGTTCTTAAGCTGATACATTTTGATTTTCCTAAAAATGCTGCTCTTGTTGTTGAGAAGATGAAAAGGGAAGCAAGGGACTTCTACAACTCTCAATGTGAGGCAAAAGACAAGGACATACAGAAGTACAAATTGGCGCTTTTGTCTCCACGCTTGTTCTTTGTGTTGCCGTTGTGGTACTACTTTGTTCGAGTCTGTAATAACCTTATCGGCTCTTCGTCTATAATTTTATATGAACTTTAAGATCAAAATGGGTGTTAAGCAATTCGCATCGAAGAGATCAGTTTTGTGGGCATAGGTGTAGGGTTGCTGAAAATTTGTTGTGGTACCCCATCACGATTATTACCACCATTTGTAGGTATGATACTTTGCACTTCTTATAGAAGAATTATTTTTTTCCTTGTTTTGTTGGCAAGCTATGGGTCATTTGGCCGTTGAAGGTTTCTCAGTATTCGTGTTAATAAGTAGTCACAGCAGAGACATCAAGCCAACTGTTTTTCCTATATCACTTAAAATGGGAAGATATGTGATTCGGCCAAAGATGGACATATTTGAGATAATCGTGATCCTATTTTTTGCCAGGCTTTCCTGAGAAAATCGCACAAACATGGACATATTTGACGGTTGATGCCATTGAAGACCCTAACTTTTGTTCCAATGCGACAAGGACACTGCAAATTTTATATCGTGCTACAAAAAATTGTCCTAAATCGTACTCACCGTGGCACTAATACCCTAAACTGTTTCCTGTTACCAAAACCCTCAAAGTTGCCTCAATCATGAAAGCAATTCCGGTTAACGCCATCTTCACAATAAATAAAATATAAACTAATTTCCACGAAATAAGTAACAGATATATCGAGCACGTTAGGTTAAAGAAACTAACAAATATAAAAACAAGAAAATACATTTATTCTAAGTCGCCGGAGCCAAATACAGTAGCCGGTCGCCGAAGCTGAGCGGGGAGTGGCCTTTGACTTTGAGTCAATGCCACATCTAGAACCCAGATCAACGGCCACCCGCTTCTTCAACCCCTCTCCAGCTGCAAAGTCCGCTGTCCATTCCCGTGCTTCCCTGTTGGCTTGTAGTCTCCCGCCGCTATTTCTTAAGATCTTCCCCTTGTCAATCACTAGGAATGCTAAAGTTGAATGCGAGAGTAACAGCAATGTTTCTTTATAATGCGGTCTCCATTCCTTTGGGTTGTGCCACAAAAGCCCATCCTGCATGAGAGAACGCAAAAAGGAATACAAGTTGTCGGACAAAAAGTCGTAGCAGTTATCGGTTGATGATGCTGGAAGGAGGAACTCACAGTCACAGTAGTTAACGCAAAGAATTGAGAGAGAATTATTGCCAGTATAACGAGCAAAACAACGACCTGCAATTTAGATTTTGATAAGCAAAGTATCGTTGTTTTTCTTTCGTTTGAGAGAAACCAATGCGTTCTCCCCCCCCCCCCCGCCCTCCCCCCCCCCCCCCCCCCCCCCCCCCAACGAGAGAGAGAGAAAGCAATGCGCGAGCGAGTGTTTCCCAGAAGAAATTGCTGGGGCAAGAGTACAAGACCGACCAATGGAAGGAAGCGACAGGATGGTGAACATAATGCTTCGCTGAGAGCTGCTTGGAGGAGGAGGGCCTCAGTCTAAAAGCCCATAGCGGGAGGCCTTCCTCCTCTAAGCAGCCCTCGGCAAAAAAATCGGCTGCCGGCCCGAAAAAGCCGAGGACGGAGCATTTCCCTTCGACGCAGTCCTATTGATCCGCCGGAAAAATACAATACCAACCCCGTCGGTCAGACGGCTCCGGACGCCTCCAGAGTCCCGAGAAAACTAGAAAAAACGGAGGGCAAGTGAGAGCCGGGACGAGGGAGTCGGGCCTTTGGGTTGGTTTTTATAGAGATAGAGGGCGATGCTACGAGGAAGAGGAAGAGGCAGAAGATGATGACGTTCCTAGTTAAATCTACACTAGACTTGGGTGTAATCACGAAGGAGGATAGCGGTGATTGATCAGGGTGCGTTCCATGTCTCTCCGATTTCCCAGAACAACCCCTTGCATTAATAGGGAAAGTCACCAAAAACAGATTGGATTTTTTTACAATGAAAAACGTTTTTTTTTAACCTTCTGATTTAATAAATCTCCCTGTAAAATTTCTCTCTCTATGATCGATTCAAATTGCCCTTCGTTGGAAAGTCCAAGAAAATCGGTGGCAGGAAAAAATTTAATGACTACCCTTTAGTATTAAATTTTCTTATTTAATAATTCTTTTGGTCAAATATTCTATGAATTTGGGTTTGATGGGTTTCGTGTATTTTGTTGAGTGCAGAGGGGGAGAATGAATGGTGTCCCAAGTTCCAATCTCTGCATGCTTTGCAAGTCTGACTTGCTTGGCTCATCATGCTTTGAAAGAATGAAAAGCTATTCTATAATTAATCAATGAAGGAAATTGACCAATAAATCGTGCAGAGCTACACCAGACACTTGATGAAAAGCATTTTTCATTTCATGTGTTGCTCCAAAATTTACTTATTTAAATTATCTCAAGGTCATAGTATATTGTATTTTTTTTTCGGAAGCATGTTGAGTCGTGAGTGCTTATTATAAAGTGTTCTATTTTCTTATAAAGTATTCAAAAAAAATTTATGATCGAACATAAAGTATTCAATAATAATGAAAGAAACTTTTTTAAGCTTTGGAAAAAGCAGATTTTTCTTATTTAATAATCCTTGTGGTCAAATATTCAATTAATATGGTAGTTGATGGGGTTAGTTCGTGTATTTTGTTCAGCACGAACAGAAAGAACGAATGGTGTTCAAGTTCCAACCTTTGGCATGCTTCCTAAGGCTGGCTTCCGACCCATCGCATCCTCAGGAACGCCAAAAGAGAAGGCATGTCAATTATTGTGTCTTGGTTCGATCAAAAAAAGAAAAAATATTGTCTCTTGGTCAGTCCAAACCGTCAAAACGAGAGATGAGAATGAGATACGACAAATTTTCATAGAGACATGGTGGGAACGTCTGTACTTTCCATCATTTTCTTAAAGCATTTTCCTATTCAACATCAATAATAAGTTTCTTTTTGGTCTAATTTATCTGTTGGGCGTCTCAAAGAGGAAGAGGAAGAGTTCCGGACTCTCTGCTTTATTTGATATTCCTGAGCATTCTTCCGAGAAGCATATGAATGTATTTTCAACTTCTCTGTTTTATGCTTTAAACGTATTTCTTCTCCTTTGTCCTCCACATTAATATTTCTTTTTTATTTATTTTTTTTGGGGGGGGGGGGGGGGGGGGGGGGGGGGGGGGGGGGGGTGGGGTGTGGGGGCTCAAATATTTAATGAGAATTTCATTTGATGGTATTGGTGTAAAACAACGTCTGCCAAGTGCCAATGCAAGTTATATCTTCTTCTTCTTCTTTTTTAACCTTATTGCTCCGTGGTGCTTTTCGCTTGTAAATTACATATAAGACGGGGTTTACATTTATTTCTGTCTGGTTTTGTTTTGTTTTGTCTTTTGTTTTTTTTTTTTTGTCTGGTTTTGTTTAGAAGCAACAAAAATGATCTATCCATTATTTATTTATATAGAACACTCACTTACAAAAAAAAAAAAAAAAAAACTTTGGAAGATCAATATTGGATAAATTTTGCATTATTCAGGAGGAGCATTTCGAGATAGATAAATTTTTGTTGCCATTGAGTCAGCAGAAAATACGAAATTTCGTGCCGTGAAATTATTTTGAACATCTTAGCAGGGCCTTGGTGCAAATCTTCTTTTAACATTACAAGTCAACCACAAAGCTTGGATTGCGGATAAGCGTAAAAGACTTTCATTTCAAGACAGATTCAGAAGCCACAAAATCAGCGAACTAACCACGATCGTCGGCAAAATCTCAAAAAACAATTCCCATTTCAACCGCGGAAACCAAGTAATGGTCACGCGTGTTTAAATGCCGTCTTGACCCGCTGATAAGACTCAAAAAAGATTTCTGCCTGTTCGCTCATCAACTTCGCTCGTTCTGAATTTAGAGCAGCGCGTTTTGCCATTAAGTCCAATACGCTCAATCGCAAATCCAGCCAAGACTTCTTCAACTCGTCCAGCTTCTTGAGATTCATGGCACGCATTCCGATTTCTGTAACCCCCCGATCAAGCCCCATCTCATCGAGCCGCAAGAAGGAAGACACGCTGATCCAGTCCTCGGGTAGCTTCGACGGTGCAGCAGGACACGAGGCGGGCACCTCGCCTTCGCCGCCGGGCTTGCATGACGGAGGAGGATGGCCTCCGGATCTCAGGGTAATGACTCCGATTCGCCTGGGAGAAGACATTGGAGCGAG
Source organism: Rhodomyrtus tomentosa (assembly GCA_028455895.1). Classification (NCBI taxonomy): domain Eukaryota; kingdom Viridiplantae; phylum Streptophyta; class Magnoliopsida; order Myrtales; family Myrtaceae; genus Rhodomyrtus; species Rhodomyrtus tomentosa. The sequence continues at coordinate 34,714,209 of JAPCWY010000003.1, read as the reverse complement.
TGAGAGAGAAAAGGGGTTTGGACTTTGGCGGTGGCAGAGAGAGCGAGAGAGAGCGAGAGGTTACAGCAAGAAGGAAGAGGGTGAAGATGAGGAATATATATATAGGGGTTTTCTGGTTGCACGGCTGTCTTATTGCTGGGTCCCACCAGGTTGGACGAGGGACGTTTGATCTTGAGAATTTTCAATTAGGTTGGATCGGACGGCTGGAGATGAAACTTAAGTTCCCCATACGGCTTCGAGGAACGGAAACGACTGGCCGCCGCAGCCAACACTATCTTCTTCCAGGAACGGAAACTTAAGTGGATTTTATTTTCCGAGGAGTGGGAGTTTCCTTGTTCTTCTTCTTTTTGTCTAATGCCCTACGGTCCAGAGGCGTCAAACCAATACCTAATTTCGGATTTACATCGGATCGAATATAATTTTATTCATGTTTATCGATTTAACCTACTTTAACATATTTTTATACAATAGGAGTCTAACAATTCATATTCGACCAAATTCATACTCAATGCATTCATTGCCTGATCTGAATTACTTAAATGCTAATTTTATTAAGCCATGAAATATTATTTCTTATAATTTTTTAAAAAAAATGATTTGCTAAAACATACTTTTATCCTTGGGATTGGCGATCGTGTATATTTTTATATTTTTTATTTATTTTTATATAATTATTTCTTTTTTCTCAATCAATCTTGTTTATATTTTATTTATTTTTGAGTTCATCGACCGTCGATCTCAACTAATTTGGGATAAATGTGATGTTGATACTAATGATTTGCTAAAGCAATTTGCATGAAAAATGTTAATTTTTTAAAAAATATTTTTTATTAAGAAATTATTATCATTCTTAAAAGTTTAATTTTTATTTTATTCACTCCGATATCGATTGTCACGTCCCGCGTTCCTTTCCAAGCACGCCGCATTTGCCAACACCTTTTTACTGCCTTATCAATACCAGGATCCGGTACAACACGCAAATGAAATAAATACGCATGCGGAAGAAAATGAACAACTCCATACACAAAAACTAAAGGATGACTTGGGATAACCTGATATATACACCTAACAAAAAACATGAGGAGTTTTACAAAAAAATACCAAGATCAAAATACAACCACAGACAGGGAATTAGAAGGGGTCAAGATGAACCAAAAGACATCTATCGAGGTACCACCATAAGCCTCTGATCAAAAAGAACGTCCCAAATGAACCCACGACTCATAAGGCTACTAATCAGAGCTACAAGCCTTGTCTTCATCTTCGTCGGGATCATAATCGGAGAAGCTCTCAAAACGCACCTCCATGGAATTATCATCGTCGTCATCCTCTGAAACAGATAGCTCTATCACCTCAATGTACTTCTCAATAGTCGAAGTCTTCTTAGTAACGTTCCTCGAACCAACTATAGAAATCTCTACCTCGACCTCATCAGGAGTAGGGTGATACCAATTGAGCACTACATCCCTAGGGACTTCGGAAGGCTTCAAAGGACCCGTAGTACTATCCCCGACTCGACGAAAACATGCTTCGTAACAATGAGACTTCCACCGATCTCGCCTTTCTTCTACCCAAACTGCGGTCCCTTTCCTATATATACAACACCCTGATCCGCAAGGAACTCCTCTATAGTCACACTTATCTCCTTAGGGTCTCTAAGATGAACAGGCAACATCTTTAAGGTTTGGGGGTCTGAAAAACAAATCTCATGACGGGGTGAGATTTACATCTCAGCAAGTTAACCCTAAACCCATACTAGACCATTAGTACCTCCAAACATCATTTTAAAAATATTATGCAACGACTCACCAAGAAAAAGGCACATGGCATTCAAGCATCATAACGCATTGTCAAAATTGGCATAAAATGATCACAATTCATGAGCATGCATAGCAATAAGATCAAGCTTCACGTATTAGCACAAAAATTAAATCCATACGCAAGAAAATAGTCCCAATTTAATAAAAAAATTCTCATTCCAATGACTTGACCCTTTTTCTGACGCATCAAGCTTCACAACTCCACAAACTCGCGTTCTGACGCATCAGGTCTTAAAAGTCATTTCAATACTCGTGTCAACACGTACCAAGCCTATCCCGCATTATGGCGCATCATGATAGAAATTGACCTCGCGTTCTGACGCATCAAGGTTTGATATGCCCTCAGGGACAAACCTCACCTCAATAATAGCTTGCCATCAACATCATGCTTCTCATTAAACAAGGCTCATTAGCCAATTCATTTTTCAAGAAACCTCATGATTCAGTATAATCTGATTAAACAAGCACTTAATCTCTTGATAAGTGAATCAATCTTGGCCGAATTATACAATGCGTGGCACAACTTCACACATCAAGGCAATCAATTAAACCACTCATTCCCTTGCCAATTCAAGCATAGATCTCACGTATTCATCAATCAAGGGATTAAATGCTACACGGCTATGCAGTGACACATGCCAACCGAATACATACATCACCAATTCAGCCATGAAAATCATAATTTTGCACCCAAAGCAAGCATACATGGCTCAGTCCACACCAATTTCATTCGTCTATTAGCAATTCAAGCACAATAGATCCACAAATTCACCAATTCGATATTCAAAACCATCCATTAGTACTCTAATATCCTAATAGGGGTATAGGGGTCGCTAACCACTTCAATTGAGTTAGGAATTCCAATCAAAATAAGCCACCAAGCTCAGTCCTCAACTATCACAACAGAGCAAATGCACAAGCCTAAGAAAATTCCACAATTCCACCATTAAAACTCTTCCAAACTCAATTCTATCGCTCAATCGCTTTGCCAACTCATCATACTACACACCAGGGTTCCTTACCGAAGATTTTGAAGCAAGGCAATGCCTCAACAAGCCTCCAATGGCTCGGTTCAACTTAGTCCAGCACAGGGCGGATTCGGTCCCTAAAAATATCACACCAACAACCATTATAACACCTATAAACTTCATTCTATCACACACACACCTTGCCAATACCTCAATCTAAGTCCCTAGATGTATCACCGTGAATTTTGGAGTAAGGCAACACCTCGATGAGTCTCCAGTGGTTCGGTTCCACACGGCCAGTAGGGGAGGCAGAAACTGTTCCAGCAAGATCACCAAATTTCTTCCGTTGAAACCTATCTAATTTCTAACCAATCTTCACTACCAACCTACTAAACCCTCTAGCTAGAAGTTGAGGTCATCTTAGCAAAGATTTTGAGCTAATAAAGCTCTTGAAGCCTACAAAAGACTGCTCTCTCTCAAAACTGGTCTAGTAGCGATCGGTTCTGTTCTTGGGGCTGAACGGAACGATCGAAGCGGCTGGTGGCTGAACGGCGACCAGGAACGTGTAGGGGAGAGGTTGAGGGTGGTGTTGATGGTCGGGCTGGAAGTCGCCGGAGACGGCGGTTGTGGCAAGTGAATCAGGCGGCAACCGTTGGTTGGGTGAGGGTCTCTCGGCTAAGAAGAAAATGAAGAAGAAAAGAAAAGAGAGAGGGAAAAGGGAGAGAAAGTTGTCGTCCAAAATGAAGAAGGAGGGAGAAGAGATTTGCCTTAATCTCACTTGGTCAAATGGTGAAATGGTAGGTGAAATAGTCTCTAATTAAATGATAAGTGGATGGACATGCTCTTGTAATGACACTTGTTTTTACCAATAATATCATGAGCCAAATTACTCCTTTGCCCTCATCAATTCAGCCACATGGGGAAAAATGATAAAAGACCAAAATGCCCTTGATTGCTTCTTAAAGCAAGGTTAAGCTTTTAGGGGTAAAATGGTAATTTCACACTTTCCGTCCAAAATTTCACTTGTCCAAGGTAAATTACCTTTGATGAGGCGACGTTCAATTCATTTCAAATGTTGAAATCCTCCATTGTTCATTTTCCAATTTCGAGATCCCATTTCATTGTTGATTTTCTGTTAATCGTAATTCCAACTTATCTCAAACTAACATGCGGTTTTTACAGGCGTTACGCGTATCGATTTAATGATTCTCATCACACTTGGGGCTCCTCAAGTTACGGCAGCTTTGGTTGTCATGTAATCGCGAGGGTCTGTTGCTAACTCCGACGGTCTCGATCATCAGAGTTTGATTTAGAAAAAGTTTGCAAATTATACGTTGGTTAAGCAGTATCACCTACGCTCCATTCGTGTAACACTGGCAATTGATTCCATAATCGTTCTTGGATTGGCCCTTATTAGATCTAAATATTCTGTCATCAATCTTTATGATCAAAGTGTCATTTTTTATTCGAATTTTTAATCCACGTACCTTGTCATGCATTAGCTTTTCTCTTTTGGTCAGTTAACTCAAGATTGATCAGATCCGAGTGAGATAAAACTAAAATACATCAATAAATATCTAGTCATTCAATAGTCTCGAAATGGCAGTAAATTCAGAATGTCACAACGGCCTGGGAGAGATTCCACCTCTTGAATTATATATTTTTTAATTTTATTTTTCTTTTTTTGACATCTTTCACACAATGATTAAAAAATATAAAATATAACATATAAACTAATAAAATTGAGCATTTAAGGCCCATTTGCACCTTGTGGAAGCTGTAGGCCATGGCTATGGAGAAAATGATTTGAAATATGTGACCCATTTTTGACCCATCTCATTCAGCATTAATTTTTTAGACTCATTTTCGTTCAGTATTTTAAAAATTTAAAACTTATATATAACCCATTTATACAAACTATAGATAAAAAATGAGTCATGGACCCATATTGACGGCTCAATCCACACGGAAGATCTCACCATCTTATCTTTTTCTTTGAAAATCAAGAATTATGAAATGATTGGTTGCTCAACTTGAAAACGTGTGATTTGGTCATCCATCGAGTTTTATCCGCAAAATGGATGACTACGCTTGAATTACCATGAAATATCTTCCATGTAGCACCACAAGGATTAGTAAGGAAATTTAATGTCCCTTGGTTTTATGTTACATCGATATAATGTCCCTTAATTTTTCACCCACACGTAGAGATAAGGAGTTTTGACCAATACAATTGAAATGAGAACACGAAATATCATGGATCTTGCTGGGACGATTTATTTTAAAGCTAGACATGCTTTTTCAGATAATGCAAAAAATAACAAATGATTATTGGAAGGGCAATTTCAAGACAAATTAAGTTCAACCAAGTAAATTGACTCCAAGCTTGAATTTTACTAAGGGAAACACTGACGTACTTTTTTTTACTGGTTGCCCAAATAAATCTTTCCCCATTAAAATTTTTGAAGAACTGTGAAACATTTTTACCTCAAAGAGAAAAGTTGAAAAAGAAAAAAAAAGAGAAAAAAAAAAAACTATTACTAAACCTTCTTCTGTATAAGTGGAGATGTACCTGTGAGATTTTGTAGGAACACACCAACTATTCTGAAAACTTAAATTTGTAGACGAAAGCGTGGTTAAATATTTATATAAAAAAAGGACCTAAGAAAAAGCAAGATGCTCTTTTCTTGGGTTTCTTCTTTGAAGAACATAAGAGTTTTGGGGAAAAGAAAAATTGAATGAGAAGCTTTAGAGGAATGGAATTCTATATATCGTTCTGTCCTTCTTACATGTGCATAATGACATATACAAACAAAAATGTAGAAATAGGAAAAATATAGAAAATGTTATTTTCATATTCTATAGATGAAGTATCCAATCTTAGTTATTTACAGAATCAATCAGTCTAAGATCTATCAAACTCAATATATATTCTCAATTACAGCTCACGCCAGCATTGCCGCTCAAATTGGTGCATAAATACCTTTGAAACCCAACTTGTCAAGTGATTTGTAGAGTATCCTACTTGATGCAACCTTCGTCAATATGTCAGCCTATTGGTCTTCAAATTTAACAAATGAAATTCGGACTATATGAGCATCCATATTTTGTTTGATAAAATGTCAGTCTACCTCAGTATGCATGATATGGTTATACTGAATAGAATTGTGAGAAATATCAATTGTTGCTTTATTGTCACAAAACAAATTCATGTCAGACTCGAGAGCAAAATGAAGTTTTGACATCAATCTCTTGAGCCAAAGAAGTTCGCAAAGTCCTTTAGCCATCCCCTTAGTTCGACTTCTGCGCTCGACAATGCTACTACTTTTTGTTTCATGCTTCTCCAAGCGACTAAATTTCCTCCTACAACATTAAAATACCCTAATCATTTCCTAATAAAAAATAGTGTTTGGTTACACAACCCTATGGCAAATTAGTTGTTTAAGATAATATTTGATAAACAACATTTGCCAAGTGCAAATTTTAGTTATATCTTTTCCCCCCCTTTTTTTTTTCGTAATTCCACGAATCTACCACCAATGTAAAAAAAAGCAACCCAGAAATTTGAACTCCTCACGCATCGTCTTTACACAGCGATTGGGACACCATAATCGCACTACCTCAAATTGGAACTCAGAGGCAAGCGTATGTTGGGTGCTGAAGAAAAACAGCCAAAGCAAGAAAGCTAACAAAAAATTTTATGACTCCATTGTATTTTTTTACAAATTTTAAATTCAATTATATTTTCGCGATAAGTTTTTAAACTTCTAACGAAGAAATTTTTTTATTTTAAACGTATTAGCAGGGAGGGACCGACGCTCAATGCAATTCTTTGCTTTTCCTTTTTCGTTTTACTTTTGGCGGGGGCAGAGAGAGTCATCAACGGTGCCTTTCGTTCTATGTAAAAAATAAATGGGACAAAGAGATGACGCAGCCATGTAATATAAATGCGTATTTCATGCGGACACAACTTACAAGTATTTCATGTCCAAATTGGGCTACGATAAAATGATATAGACTGATACGAGCATTACACAAATACAACTTCCAGCAGTAGAATAGAAATACATTACAACGACAACCTTAAACTGCCGACATACGTAAACAGAAGCCACAAAATCAGTCATCCGCAAAATCACAAAAAAACGATTCACATTTTAAGCCAAGCCCTACTTAAACACTACCTTGGCCCGCTGATAAGACTCTAAGAAGATTTCCCCCTGTTCTCTTATCAAGATCGCATGTTGTGCCTTTAAATACGCACGTTTTGCATCTAAGGAACCCTCGTTCAATCGACACTCTCGCCAATCCTCCTTCAATTCGTCCAGCTTATCGGGATCCATCGCAAGCAATCTGATTTCCATTACCTCCCGATCAAAGCCCCATTTCATTGAACCGCAATAAAGAATACACACTGCTCCATGGGGGTGAGCGGTTCCAGGTGGAACCCGCCGGTACAGGTTCCTCATTTTTTGAAACCTGGAACCTACCCTGTATACCCTAGAACCTACCCTGCCACAGGTTACGAATCCGGTTCCAGGGTACCTAGAACATGCCAAGCCGCGAGAAAAAAAATACATATATTTATGAATATGCAAGCTTAAATGTGAACTTGAATGCTAAAGTCTTATAGATATTACCTCATTGCACCATAAATCAGTACAGTTTCTTTCTTTTTCTAGGTTACAGTTCACAGTATAGCTCATGGTTGTTGGATATAACAGAGAAAATTAGAAATCACTACTAGCACAGTATTTGCAATCACAAGGACAAACACAGCACGACCAAGAAAACCAAAAATGGGGGAAATCGATCCTGCGACACACCCGAGACAATCTGTACAAACAAAGGGACACCGACCAAAAGAAGCATCCAAAGATAAAATTGCCAAGTGCTCGAAAAGCTCTATCATGGGCTCGAAACTCTCTTTGATGACCTTAAGAGCATGGGATATCTTCAAAGAGCTGCAATTCCTTGTGATTTTGCATGCTTTGCACTCATTTATCATGGATTTGATGAGGTTCGGGTCAAGCCATCCACAAAATTGGAATTTGATGTTCCCAGAAGCAAATGAAGTTGCACATATGACTGGTTGTGAAAAAAGACAAGTATGTAAATGACACTTTCGGATCATAGTATAACTGGAGGACAGAAATAACGTAAAACATCCTCATGATAGATGGTGCATACATGATCTGAAAAAAAAAAAAAAGCATGGTACCTTGTAACAAGCATTTCTGTAGAATCTGATGGATAGCTTGAAGGATATAATGAACCTACTTTGTCCAAGCAATTCACATGATCTGAAAAAAGAAAAGAAAGGAACAACATGAGTTACCATGAAGCACTAATAATACTGCAATGTACATTCCAGAGGCATAACATAGTACATACATTGACTTGTGCACTGGTAGCAAGCAGTTTGAACAAAGTGAAATCTTACCAAAAATAGCATGAGTTCAGGAACAATTGGTCTGCAATCTCAAGCGATCTCCTCAAAGATAATGTTATTAAAACAATAAGCTTAACAACAAAATGGAGCTACCATACTTCCCACAGAATCACACAACTCATTATGGGATGAAGCAAACAAAATTTTCAATTGAAACACCATATGCAAATAGCTTGTCACCAGCCTCCCTTCCGATCGCATGAGATCCAAAATCTAACTATCTGAAACCAAATGAAACAACAAACTAATATTATTTCTAGAATAAAATTATTGTTAACTAAATTGAAACAATTAATAGAAAGCCTCACCAAAATAGTCTAAATTCCACTTCAACCTGGAAGCTTTATTTACCGAGGATTATATCCTCATTAAGACAATCTATATCTAAATAAAAAAGAAGATATTAAATAGAGAATTCATTCAAAATATATGCAAATGAATTACAATATATAAGCATATAAATATCACTTACTTGACTCAAACTTTTCTGTATTCTCAATGCACTATTCAATGTTAACCGGCATACGAATGGCTCTTAACCAATCTTGAGTGCAAAGCAAAGCTTCCACAACTTTAGGAGTCAATGAACTCCAAAAGCCATCAAACACACGACCCGATGTGCTAAAAGTCAACTCCGAAGCAACGGTAGTCACGGGAATAGACAAAACATCACGAGCCATTAAAGATATAATTTTATATTTTGAGCCGGAAGTCTTCCACCACATCAGGAGATCAAGATCAAGAGACTCCTCATCTTTATCATGAAGATACTAATCAAGCTCCGATTTGTTGCCATCTTCCGCTTTTTTCTTTGAAAGCATATAGTTTTTCCACTAAAAATTGATGTCATACTTGATGCTTCCTTCATTACCAACGGAATTGGAACTACTACTACTAGCACTCAGACTTTGGCCACCACATTTTTTATTGTTTGAAGCAAAAGATTGCTAAAAAAATTCATACAACTCCTCCAATGCCTTCTTCACCTTATCATACATCACATTGATTCTCAATTCATCATCATAAATTTTCGATAACAGAAACTCACATAATTCAACTTCTTTGTAGGATCCAACACAATGGCAATCAACACCAGCATATTCACCTTATCTAAATTCCCATAATATTTGTCAAATTTCTATTTCATTGTCTTTCATATAGGTCCAAACATAGGATCCTTAGAATTTGCAGCGTCTTTCAAATATTTGTACAAGGAAACTATCCCCTCGAAATAACCATTTGAAGTAACATATGAACTCCCCAACATTACTTTGGTGGCTTTGTAAAATTATTCTAGAAAATCAGAAAGAATAATGGCAATTTCCCAATCATCTTCTTTAGGAAGATCATCGTTAAGCTCACCTATGAAAGACAAATCCTCTTCTTCCATCCTTTCAAAAGCTTTTCTAAACTTTACGGCGGTGTTTAGCATGAGGTAAGTGGAGTTCCATCTAGTGGTAACATCAAGAAAAACTGAACCTTTGCAATTGATTCTTTCACTTTCAATACAAGATTGAAACGTCTTTTGGATAGATTCAATAGAAGTAGCTACCTTAGACAAGCCATCTCTTATAATCAAGTTTAATATATGAGCAGTGCACCTCATGTGCAAGACCTTGCCATCTAAGATCAATGACCTTTGATTTTGAAGTTTATCCTTCAAATAACCAATTGCAACATCATTCAAACTAGCATTATCTACGGTCATTGTGGACAACTTTTTTTCTATTCCCCACTTGTAGATGCATTTCTCCACCATTTTCCCAATCTCCCTACCTCTATGACTATGCATCACCACAAAATTGATGATCCTCTTATGCAACTTCCAATTTTCATCGATAAAATGTGTAGTGAGACACAAATAATTCATGTTTTGAATGGAAGTCCATGTATCAGTGGTGAGTGCGATCCTCGAATTATACTTACCAAAGTAAGTCTTCAAAAAAGTTCTTTCACTAAAATATTACTTCATGTAATCTCTAGCCACTATAAATCGTAATATATGTTTGAAGAGAGGTTGTAACTCACTGATATACTCACGAAATGCAACACACTCAACCAATGAAAAGGGTTGTTCTATGATGAACTGAGCAAGCTTTTGCCTACAATGATCTTGATCAAATGTCCAATTCAATAAGACACTACCAGCACCAGGATCTCCCCCTACCTTGCCATCTACGTTGACATTACGTGGTGCAAAGAATTTCTGCCTCTTATCTACATTGCGAGGAAACTTCTTGCACGTTGACAAATGCTTCCACATTGAAGAAGTACCATTAGTAACATTGCATTTTAACTTAACCCCACAATGCATGCACCTCGCGTTATTTTCTTTTCCAGTCTCTTCATTTATGATTTTCGCAAAATGATCCCAGACATCAGAAGTATTCTTCTTATCACGAGGAGGGAGACCAGAATCAAATACCTTGTTTGTCGCACTCGAACCCACGGTTGGGGTTGGCTCTTCTCCACATTCATTGACCGAAAATCCCAATTCAGTATCCGGAGTTATCTGCTCAAATCCCTCCACCTCCACTGACATGTTATCTTGATATATTAACTTCACACCTACAACCAAATAGTTTAATAAAGTTAGAAAGAAGAATAGAAAATTAGAAACTAGGAAGTCTAAATAGTTCACTTGGCATCGAATCTTGCAACATCATTCATGCTGCAAGATTTGTTCCAATCTTCCAATTTGCTACAGACACCGGTCACCAAATCCTGCACAAGCGGACCTTAGGAAGAAATGTGTTTCTGCATCTTAGTTAGTTCATGCTTCATCTCCACAACTTCCTTTGAAATTCTGCAATCAGAACGCAGATAAGTACATGCGTTGCACAAGTTATACACTTAGAAAGGAAAGAGAAAACTTAAGTACAATAAAGCAATGGAACTTTACAAATGAGTAAAGTACTTCACAGAACCTGAACAAAAGAATCATATAATCACAAACTAAAAGAAAAACTCCTACTTCATTCGATAAATTTTAGTGTATTGATATGTTTAATTGCTTATACTCAAGGGGAATTCCAAATTGTACAAAATTGTACGCTTCATCACATCACTGACACATTTGACTGACTTTGTATGGCGAAGAAAATGATTTACCTTTTTCAGAACGGAGATAAAAAAAAAATACATGCAAAGTAAAACATTCCATCCCAAATTCAACTAGTGTTATATAAGGAATCCAAGATAACTGTTGCCATACATAAACCAAAATACCTGTCGGCAAGAAAATATATTCGTACACAGACATCAGTGGCGGTCCCATTTCTTTCAGAAACATATGCATTTCAAATTCAATTTTAAAATGTCGATAGGATGCTCGCCAAAAAAAAAAAAAAAACAACAACAACAAAGAAAAGGAATGAGAGAAAATTAGAAAAACGAATCTCAGAACAAAGGGTTTAAATAGTTGCATAAAAGTTCAGTAACAAAGGAAAATGCAAAAAAAAAAAAAAAATCGCAATTCTAGCAGATTATTGCAGTCGCAAACATGGTTATGCCAGAAATAAGCACTGGACAAAATGGTAGCTGAACCACTAAAGATAATTCTTTGGATCATACGCGGATTAAAATTGTGGAAATTCATTACCTTAAGAAAGCAAGGTATTTGACTATGCATCTTACCACATACGTTTTCAACTGCATCTTTCAGATCCAAGAGTTCACAACAAAGCTTTCTAATGCCCTGCAGCATACAGTAGACGTGATTATAGTATGGGATACCATGATCTTGCAGTTCCAGTATCAAAAGCAAAAACAGAACTGCAGGAATCAGAAAGGAATAATTCCAATGGTTCCACAGCTTAGTCGAAAATCACATGATACATAAGTTAAATTACAGCAACTTTAGATGCCAACACAGTAAAATAATTTTGGGTTAAGAAGATAAAGTATACTGCCCAGTATGTCTCAAATACAGTGTTTGCATGGTTGATTGGTTCAGGTCCAATTCTTAATTGATTGATCAAAACTGGTGAATATACAGTTGAACATAGTAGATGATCAACCAGATTAGTATAGCCATATACTACCATAGAATTTCAAGCAGTACTGAGAGATTCCTTTTTGAACAGGAGAAAAAAGTCGTCAACTTGATTGTGTAAAAAAAACAAAATCGACCCATAAAATCATCGAACCTCGGGCGCCGTTGAGGGATGGCCATCCGACGTCGTCGAGGGATGACCGTCGGGGGTCAGGGAGGGATGGTCGTCGCGTGTCGTTGAGGGATTTGTTCCTATTTGAACAGGGGAAAAATTTAAAAGTTGTCAAATTGATTGTCTAAAAATAAAATTGACCCATAAAATCAACGAACCTCAAGCGCCGTTGAGGGATGGCCATTCGATGTCGTCGAGGGATGACCGTCGAGGATCAGGGAGGGCCGTCGAGGGTCAGGAAGGGATGTCCGTCGAGTGTTAGCAAGGGATGGCTGTCCCGATTTGTTGAGGGATGGCCGCCCAACAGGGCGATGGACACGAAGGAAGGGTCGTCGTTGAGGGGCTGGAGAGGGAGCAAACCCCGGTGGACGGTGAGGGATGGCTGTCGGGCGTGCTGCGTTGGGAGTTGTCAGAGTCGCGAGAGAGCAGGAGATCGTCGGCCTTGACTCTTGAGGAGAAGAACTAAAGAAGTGCGTAAGGGTGAGAAATGAGAATAGAAAGGAGAAAACATGAAGTCTGAAGGCATTAGGAAATTAGGGTTTTCAAAAATCGATTCCGATTCCGGTTTCAGTTCGCCTCCATGCGGAACCGGGAACCGGAACCCTTGGTTCTTCAATATGAGAAACCGAAAATCGGAATCGAGCACAACATAACTGGGAACCGGACTGGAACCGCCGGTTCAATTTTTCGATTCTCGATTTTACCTTGGAACCATGCTCACTGCTACTGCTCCAGTCCTCAAGCGGCTTCGATGGAGCAACAGGAAGCAAGGCGAGCACCTCTCCTTCGTGGCTAGGTTTGTAAGCTGCGAATTTAATCTGTATGCAGCAACCCAAGATTCACACGTATAGATTCACGAATCACATATTCATAAAGTAAAAGAATTGATGTACCTGTATTCGGATCCATCGTTCTTGATGCGGAACTTGCGACAATCCGATTCTCAAGATCTTCTCCTCTATGAACCCTCTTTATAGTTAGCTTCAATGAGACGGACTCTCACCCGTCGCGTCTGACGATTCTTTATGTGAGGTTTTGCGGATATCAAGGTTTAAAGGAGGGACTTGAACTTTATTTATAGAGACAAAAACCTGTCCCTTCATTAAAAATAAGGTTTATCTCGGCCTATACTATTCAGCCTCATATCCGACTAGAATAAGAAACTATATATATCTTACATTTATTAGTCCAATCAATATATACAATAACAATTAATAAAGCCCACAATGAATATTAAATATATTCTAACATTCTCTCACTTTGGTTAAATTAATTGAAATTATACTTCATATGCGCATCTTTATATTGGTCTAGAGATATTTCTCATTAGTCAATCTGATCTCATAAAGTCATGAGCGCTGGACCATGCCAGTAACTGTATCAGAAGACATATAACTATCCATGATCACAAATACTCTTACTTTATTGATATGGATTTGATATGGTAGTATGACAATCGGATAACATCTCAAATAACAGGGACACTTTATATGTTATCCTTCTTATCAGTCACCATTCTCTCATTTTATGTGTCATGAAACCAGATGTATCACGAGAGAACATCTTTACGGTTCCAACGAACCAACATATGTCTTACCTTTATAGTTAACTATACTTTACATGTAACAAGACATATACTTTTGACTAAAAATAAATGCCCCAACCATCACTCAAGGTTTCGTTGGAACCGTAAATTGCGAATACATATACTCTTACTTTATTTCGTTGGAACCGTAAATAAATGCCACAAAATACATCAAACCATTCATGCCATTACTTCATCGAGAGCTTATCTTCATCTCGCCTGTATTTTCATCTTCCAGGACTTGAAAAATTAATCTCCCACTAGGGTGAGATATATATATCTCAGTAAGTGAAACCTAAACCTAGACCTGAACACCAGTCCCCCCAAACTACACTCACACATGTTATCAGGTGCAAGCATTCATCGATGAAATGGCGTAAGGCCTTCAAATAAACAGGAATATCAATAACCAATCATGGACACGCAGTACAATCAATCACACTCAACTTCAGGGTCTCAAGCTCAATGCATAAGCAACATATTCTTCGATATTCAATTATCACAACTTCTACCTCCACTTTCATACTTCTTTGGCACTCCTGCCAATTGACATCACTGGGACCACAGGCTAATCGATGTCTTAGTACCACTAGGGTCACAAGCCAATCGATACTTTCAAGGCTCACAGCCATACGATGCCACTGGGGCCACAGGCTAATTGACATTATCATTTTATTCAAGAGCACCACCATTCGATACCACTTGGGCCACAGGCTAATCGGTATCCTCAATATCTTTCAAGCTCACCATCATTCAATACCACTGGGACCACGGGCCAATCGGTATTTTTATCATCAAGACTTTTAGTCAATTGGTACCACCGGGGTTACAGGCCAATCGGTACTTTCGAGGCTCATAGCCAATTGTCATCTCAGGGACTCACAGCCAATGCGATCTCCGAGGCCACATGCCAACGATTGCTGGGACAATATAGCCCATTCATATAGCATCGGCACTATAGCCATATATATCTCAAAATGATGGGCAACTCTTGCAAGCGCTACACGTATCGACCTTGGGATTTCTCTTAAGTCGTGGCGATTTTGATTGTCATGTAATTGCAAGGGTTTATCGTTCGTTCCTTCGATCCTGATCATCGGAATCCGATTTAGGAAATTCTCGAAAATTACACATTGGTTAAGCGGAATCACCCGCGTTCCAACGTATAACGCTAGCAAGACATCCCATGATCGTTCCCAAATCGATCTCTGCTGGTCCAAGATATTCCCTCGACAATCCTTATGGTCAAAGTACCATTTCTCATTCAAATTTTTCAGGTCCATGTACCCAACTCCGTGTCAGTCTTTCCCTTTTGATTAGTTAACTCAAGAGTGGTCAACTCCGAGCGAGTTACAACTGAAACGCATCAATTAATATCCTTCCATTCAATAGCCTCGAGATGGTCGGAATTCGGAATGTCACAATTCTTCCCCCTTAAAGAAATTTCATTCTCGAAATTTGTCATTTTCCAATCATCTAATTTCACGGGGTATAGATGCCTCATTGCAATCTCATTCTTCAAAATAACTTCGTTCCCCACCAAACCATTGCAATAATATGATTGTTGGCATTCATGCCATTTGACGTATCACCCTCTTCAGATGTTCTCTCGTACCATCATAGAATCGTAGGCTTTATCAACTTGCCCTTTATTATCCCAAACGAGTTATAGCCTTCTCGATTCCACTTGAAAATCTTTACTGATCATAGTGATTCATCAATTTTCATGGCCACATCTCTTTCTCTTGTCGGCATGTCTAATGCTCGACCACACATTAGACTACTTCAACATTCAATCTACCTCATTGATAGTATTAAGGCAATCTTGAGACACCTTTGTGCCATCCCAAGGAACACCTTAATTCTCCATGTTCTATTCATTTCTGTAGCCTTTAGATATCAGGGTCCGATCATGGCAATATCTCAATTCCTTTCTGACCAATAGATTTGACGTTTCAGGTAGCCATCAGCCTAGTCTATTGACAAAATCCCAATTTAGAAGTTAAATCTCTTATTCTCAAGGGAAGATCTGTCCCTCAATCATCAATTACACAATGCCCAATTCTTGATCATACGTGTCCGCTACTTAATTCCCCTTCTTTATCGATATGAATATTGCCATAACAACACTTGGTTGATCTCTTTGTTCCACATGACTCGCCTTCAATTCTCTTTAGGCAGTCTCTACTCTCAACCTTTTATAGTTCACATAATTTTGAGATCTTTCTTTATCCAAGCAACGCTCTCATAACCACAAGAAACTTCATATATCAGTGTTGCCTCTTGTTTAACTCTCCTCTGAAAACTACTACCTTCATTTCTTGTGATAAACATAGACTTAAAACCTCCTTCCACCCAAACAAGAATTTTCAAACTTTGTCGCGAGGACACTCGCGAACCAACTCCAATCATGCTCTAGGCATTCCAATTCATATGGTATTATTGTCACGACGTACAAGCAATATCCATTTCAAATCGCCTTGTTACGCCTCAAATTCCCTTTCCGCGTCGCGTCATTACAACCCTTCTAAGCTTTTCAACTTCCAACCAAAAACTCCATAAACAGCGTAGTTATCAGCTTAACTCAAATCCTCGAAAACTCTTTTCACGTTCATTCATCCATTCGTATTACGTCTAGTCCTTAGTCCATTTTATCAATGGAACAGCTCTTGTGGGGAAGTTTCCCACTATCCATCTATAACAATTCACCAATCTTAGGGAATTTCATCTTCCCGCAACTCACATCGACTCTAGTCGATTTATCACTTATTTCAATCCTCAAAAGCTCCACAGGAATTTTATTTCCTAGAGATTTCACTACTGAGGAATCTTACTGCATCAAGTCCAAAACTCGTGCACTTCACATTTAGCATGAACAGACATTTCCTTAAAGTTCATAGAATACTCTCAAAGATGTTCATATTTCTCATGACTTCTTAAATGAGTCCAATCATCGTCTCTCAAGACGCTAACAATCAACTCAATCATTCATTGGGTACTTAATTCGACTATTACCAACTTCTTTCTACCAGATGTCGAATTTTTCAAATTGTTTCTCACACTTTTCACTTGAGAGCTCAGACCTTGGCTATCTGTTACCATGGGTCTCCACTAGGACTACGCAATATTTTGTTCATTTTTTGTCATTCTTCCTTGAGGAAGCACTCTTATCTCAACCGCTAGTTTCCATAACCAGTCAATACGACTCTATCTCAATTCCGTCTGTTCTACTGCACATCGACATCATCCTGGAATTCAACATTGTCTATAGGACAGTCTATCGGCCTTCACTTCCAAGAATTATTCAAGTTTTGCATCTTCTTTCTCAGTCCAAACACTCAACCTCAATACCAAAGCAATAAGTTTCCTCCTCCTTTCACACTAAGGTCTCTTACTCTATGAAGGAAACTATACACTTCAGTGACATGCTCTCACTTCGAATCCACCTTATCCTTCCCATTTCATTGGACATCAATCCTAGGCAATAATGGCATCTCCTCCTCAAGCTTGCCTACCCAAGCACTTTTCTCATTTTCGTTTGAAGTTCTCACAACCCCCCATTACAATTGGGTCTCGCACGATTAACAAATTGAGCCATATTATATTATAATACTCATACTCCAGTCGCTCATCTTTACTCAATTCTCATGAGCTATATCAATTCTTGAATTTTCCCATACCTTACATACTCGAGCCCAATGCTCCTCTAGCGACCGTATCTTGGTCGTTCAACATTTGAGGTTCTCATGTCACTTGAACTACTGTGATTCCCTCCAGGAATCAAAGACTTAGGTCATCTAAGTCTAGCAGTCTCAGACTGCTCATCTCATTATCTTTCACCATCAATCATCAGTGGTTCCCAAACAACTCTCAACTAGTTGCTCATTATACAAGAATTCCAAATCCTCATCAGCTAATGGATATTCAACAAGTCAACCTCAACAAGGCAATTTCTCAATCATCAGTCAATTACTAGGCAAGCCTCAACTAGGCCAACATCAATTAAGCGCTCAAAGCGCCACTTTAGGAAATTACTCGTGCTTTAGACATAAAACATCTGTCATTCTAACATAATCACAATAGATTATCTCAATTTCAACAGGCATTAGTTCAATTGGTATAAACCCCACATATTGTCTAATCTCTCAGTTAGACCTTGGCAAAGCCAATCACATGATGCCAACTACAAACATGCCCAACATGCCAATCATAAACATCAATTTTCCTTTCAAATGGCATCCACAGTCAAGCACAAAACTTTTAATCATACCACTCACATGTGTCATTTCACATGCCATGTCACTTTTGAAAATTCCTTTTAAGAATCAATCTTGTGTCATATACTTATTAACCACAATTAGACTCAACCTGATACCTAGACTTTCTCTTTCAAGTTATGACTTGGGTCATTCCTGCCTCTTGCCATCTTAGAAGCCTACCAGGAGCCGCTCCTTGTACGGACCTCTCTGTCCCGGCAATCACTCCTCGCCCTCATCAGACCTGACCGTTACAGGTTGTCTCAAGTCATACAACTACGGAGAAAGTCTCATTCCACACATCTCATACCATGCTTCATTACAATTTATATGTATCACATCGACTTGTCCCATACCAAGCGACATTTTATTAAGTCCAATAGCGATAAGTTCATGCATGCACCCTCATCAGCTTTAGTTTCAAAGCTACAAACACATGCACAATATGTTCGTTCTCACCACTTGTCATCCCACAATCGTTTCCACATTAAGCCTCAATTATAAAAAACCTCTAGTTCAACTAATGACCATCACATCTCACAGATCAATTGCCTATATTCAACCATATACCTCAAGTCTAATCGCTATTCAAGTCAAATCCATATGCTTTCGATCACAACTGGCCTTTAATCAAAATATTCCTTGTCCACTGCTTTGCATACACCTCATCTCATACCTTCCAAGATTTTCATTAGCAATCAATAACTAAATCATCAAGATACAACGTAATTCAAGCCAGAATCCACTGATGCTAGTCGTCTCTTTATAACTTATATTCTCCAAGCTGGGTCGTTGACAAACCATGATCACAATCATATACTCCAATTGACCCTTCATACATAAAATATTCTCTAACAACCTCAAATCTAGGCTTTTGACTCATCAATCTCTACTTACTTCCTTGTGAGCCTTAATCATAAAATTACTCAAGATCGTCCATTAAATCGACACTAGGACCATTAAAATATCTCACAAGTTCAAGCCTATAATCCTTAAAATTTAGTGATTAATGCTTAATTCTAAAGGTCTCACTACCTAATTATCCCAAAGTCATCACTCATTATCACTTCAAACCTCAATCACAATGGATCGAGCTGGCCTTGCTCTGATACCACTGAAATGGGGATGCCACGCCCCGAACTTGGCGAGCACGCGAACATCCCACCAAGCCGTAATCAAGCTGTGCCATCCAGGATCTTTCGGCCAATCATATAATAACTTGACAAAGAAACAAGATCATGAAAGCCATAAAACTGCTTCGTACAAACCCATAGTAAGATGACTCAAGACATAGGGTATGTCTTCTTATAAATAAAATTCTCCTCAGAAGTTTTCGCAATCAAGTACCCCAAATTCAATTTCTAAATCCTCAAATTCAAATACAATCCCCAAGGCCACACAATATGTCAAACTATTCATGTCATTACTTCATCGAGAGTTCATCCTCATCTCCCTTGTATTTTCGTCTTCCAGGACCTGAAAAATTAATCTTTCACTGGGGTGAGATATATATATCTCATCAAGTGAAACCTAAACCTAGACCTGAACACTAGTCCCCCCAGACTACACTCACACATGTTATTAGGTGCAGTCATTCATCAATGCAATGGCGCAAGGCCTTCAAACAAATAGGAATATCAATAACCAAGCATGGACACGCAGTACAATCAATCACACTCAACTTCAGGGTCTCAAGCTCAATGCATAAGAAACATATACTTCGATGCTCAATTATCACAACTTCCACCTCCACTTTCATACTTCTCTGGCATTCTTGCCAACTGACATCACTGGGGACACAGGCCAATCGATGTCTTAGTATCACTGGGGCTACAAGCCAATCAGTACTTTTAAGGCTTACAGCTATACGATGCCACTGAGGCCACGGGCCAATTGGCATTCTTATTTTATTCAAGAGCACTACCATTCGATACTACTAGGGCCATAGACCAATCGGTACCCTCAATATCTTTCAAGCTCACCACCATTCAATACCACTGGGGCCACATTCCAAGCGATATTTTCATCATCAAGACTTTTAGTCAATTGGTACCACTGGGGCCACAGGCCAATCAATACTTTCGAAGCTCACAGCCAACGTGATCTCCGGGGTCACAGGCCAATGATCGTTGGGACAATATAGTCCATTCATATAGTATCAGCACTATAGCCATATATATCACGTAGGCATCACGGCCAATTAAACAACCAATGGCTCAATAGCCAAATATGTCATTAAGGCATATGCACAGTTCAAACGTCATGCTATGTCATTCAAGCCATGGAATCCACCACCCAATCAAGCAATTCAAACTATAGGCTTCACCAAGCAATCAAATCATCCAACTAATCGATCCAGTAGTGTCCTAATGTTTAAGCAAGGGTTTATGAAATACTGACCTTGATCAACTAGCAAATTTTCACACCAAACGACTCTCCTCAATGCCACAATTTGCAATTCCCCATGAACCCCTTGTCAACCTAGAAAGATTTACCAATCTTGGATAAAAAATCATGAAATTCTCACTTCCATTAACCCAATCCCTCATTAGACATACTTCGATCCCTAGCCTCAATTCTTCACAAATGCTCCTCAATCAGCCCCTAGCAGAACCGACCAGCAAGGGTTCACTCATAAAACTGAACCAGTTCCGGGTTCAAATCGCTCAATCATGCCATACTTCAATCCCTAGCCTTAATTTTTCACAAACGAATTTGTTAGGACCTTAATTTATATGTTTAAGAAGCTCACCAAGTGATTCGAGGTGGAACAATACTCCAAAGACCGCTGAACAATCCGGTCTCTCCTTGGTGGTCGTGGATTAGTTTTCTGTCCAATTTTATTCACCCACAATCATCAATAAAAACCTATTTTAACAAATCAAACTTGCAACCACAGACCATCCAACCACATTACTAGATGTTAAGAAGATCTCATCGAAAATATGGAGTGATTTGGAGTCCGGAAGCTTCCAAAAACGCAGCATCTCCAAAATTGGGTCAGATTTTGACTTTTGCCCACTCAAACAGACCTACGGGACACAAGGCTAGGCCACATTAAGCTTATAATACCTTTCAAGAACGGCAAGACGATAAGCTTGAAGATGGTGGTGGTTTTACCTTAATCCGAAATCGGATGACAAAGTTATGGCCAAAATACTGAGCCGGTTTTTCCCCGTTTACGAGGAATCCGTTCGGCCGAAAGAGAGGAAGAGGACAAAGATGGTGAGAATGAAGGTGGCCGGCCAAAATGAGAAGAGAGAGAAGGTATTCCATCCCAATAATTCATTTTTGGGTCAATTTGATAAGATTTGTATCTAATGCATGGACTTTCTTTGGTTGACACTTGTCCAAGCTTCTAGAAGACCATGGCCCACCTTTGACTTTCTTTGACCACTTGATCCTATCATTTTTGAAAGCATATAGAGGAGGGAAATGACTAAAATAACCTTCTAAACTTCTTAAGGCAAGACCAAAGGTCGAGGGGGCAAAATTGTCATTTTGAACTTTTCGTCCGAACTTTTATTTTTCCAATATAAATCAACCTCGATGAGGCGGCGTCCATCTCAATTTCAATATTGAAATCCTCAATGTCCAATGCCCAAATCTCGAGGTCCAATTTCATGTCGAACTCTCGTCGACTGTAATTCCAATTTATCTCAAACTGACGGGCGACTCTTGCAAACGCTGCGCGTATCGACCTTGGGATTTCTCTTAAGCCGTGACGACTTTGATTGTCATGTAATTGTGAGGGTTTATCGTTCGTTCCTTTGATCCTGATCATCGGACTCCAATTTTGAAAATTCTCGTAAATTACACATTGGTTAAGCGGAATCACCTGCGTACCAACGTATAACACTAGCAAGACATCTTATGATCGTTCCCAGATCGATCTCTACTGGCCCAAGATATTTCCTTAACAATCCTTATGGTCAAAGTGTCATTTCTCATTTAAATTCTCTTGGTCCACATACCTGACTCCGCATCAGTCTTTCCCTTTTGGTCAGTTAACTCAAGAGTGGTTAACTCCGAGCGAGTTATAACTAAAACACATCGATCGATATACTTCCACTCAATAGCCTCGAGAGGGTCGAAATTTGAAATGTCACAGCAGTGATCCCTACCACACCATTATCTTTAATAGTTTGTGCGCAACTACCCTTATTCGGCTATATCAAGCTCCAACAATTTAGCTACCTGTAATTCCACAATTCTTGTTCCTCTTTTGGAATAATAAATCAATACCACTTAAATGATCTGCGTTAGGTACAAAGAAAAACCGAGTGGCTCTTGAGTCCAACTTATCTAATGTTGGACTATGTAACTTTATTCCTGCATGAACACCTCAAACCTTAATACGGTTTTAACTAGATTAACGTCCAGTCCATGATGCAAAAGAAGTCAATGAAATAATTTTGGTAGAAATATAATGGTTATTTTCAAAGTTTCACCCCACATAAAATCTTACAAATCATACTCTTCATCATATCCTTGGGGTGTAATTTTGAATTTTAGCCACACTTTTCTGTTCAGGACTATCAGGCACAAAGCCACAATCCCAGAATTCTCTTGAGTATTTGGTAAATGGCTTTTTAAGCTATCCAACATTGCCATGTTAATCATGATATTCACCACCTTGGTCAAAACTGACAACCTTTATGATTTTCCCAACTATTTCTCAACTTTAATTCAAAACATCTTGAATTTAATGAGAAATCCAAACTTTTCTTTGATCAAGAACATATAACTATATGGGGAATAATTTTTAATAAATGTGATAAAAATTTCTACACATTTTTGCCATGTAAGATCCACTTATTCCAGTATGAATGATCTTCAATAGATCATAACTGTCGACTATAACTTCACTCTTTATCTTAGTTATTTAACATTTATAACAGTCTACGCATGTCTCTAGATCACTATTAAGAGTTGGCAAAATATTTGTCTTTATTAATATTTTCACTCTTTCTTTATAGATGTGATCAAGAAGCTTATTCTGCAATGCGTATGGTTGTACCTTAGGCAGAGGTTGAAACAAGCTTTTCAGCTATATAAGCGACGTATAATTCAGTAGGAGATAAACATAATTCGCAATCCATTGGATATAGTGTAGTACCCAGCTTTATTTTTATTTAAAAATAGTAATTACTTTATTTGAAATCTCAAAAGAGTAACTACACATGTCCAAACTTGATACCAAAAATAAATTTCAGCTTTAAGGAGAGTGCATAAAATATATTTCTTAATGTCACAATAAAACCATATCCGGAATGACATTCACATCAATTCAACGTCAACTTTATAGTTGTTTTTCATAATGAGCTTGATTCAACCAGATTTGATATCTTTCAATTTGTGAATTCCATATGATAAATACAACATAATATTTCGCACCGCTATCAGCCACCACAAAGCAGATGAGACTTCAAATAGAATAAATTCACAAACCAATACCAAAGAATAATTACTTTATGCTCATGTTTTGATAATCAAGTCTTTGTATCAACTGTAGTATTTCTTTATGTAATTGTTCTTCTTATAAAAGAAGTAGCGATCACCATCCTTCTCAAAGAATGCTTTTCATGGATCCAAATCATTAGAATGACCGGTGGTTCATTATAATATTTTATGCATATGATTTCAGAATCGCTTAATATGCAGTTTCACTAATTTTAAGACGTAATCTTTAATATTAATAGAACCATCACACCTGATATTAAGGAGTCATTGCAGATGTATACCAATCTCAATAATAGACGAGATTTAATTTCAAGCCCCCAAGGCTTCCTTCATTTATCTAATAGTGTAGTTAATTGACAAAAAAACATTTCAAGTGTTCTTTAATAGAAAGCTTTATATCAAATAAGCAAATCCAATTGCTCTTTACCCAATAAGTACATAATGCCTTTGGAAGTTCTCACTAATGAAACTGAGAACTACGGGGTATTTATTGACAAGAGCAATATAAATATATGCTAGTTATTTGTAAACAGAAAATCCTCATTGAGTTCTAAAAACTTGAACCCAAACAAATCTCAATTCTCAGTTTTCACAGAGTTACCGTTCATAGAAACGGTGACTGGAAAGACAATTAATGTTTTCAGTTAGCTTAATGTGAAATTTCACCTTGAGAGATACATACATCATCATATAATTACATTTAGACAGAAAACATGACATGTATTTGTATACTCCCTACACTACAACGACCATAAGAATTTATTTCAATATTCGTTAATTATCACCTTTTGGTGTATGACAGCACTTAAACTAATCAATCCTCAACGATATGCTGCATATGTAACCCTCCATGTAGGAATACACAATTACCTCCTTTGGGAGTATAGCTATGCAATAAAACAGGAGACATCCCAATACTTTGCAAACTGTTCTTTATTAAACTCAACTAAATGTGCCGCTTTGGCGTCACAGCCCAACTGAATTTACTGAAATTTGGATATAACTTTATATTTCATATTTATATGTCATGCTAATTATCATCGATACAACCAACAATACATGTCAATCCATAAACATGTAATTGATAAAATCATGCTCTACCATATCTATACGTGGTACTTACATGTAAGCTTGTACCTGTATTTCACAAAACCATATAGAAATACCTGAAAATACTCAAAAATACCCCCCACAAAATACACATATTTGAGGTTCCGTGTGTATTTTCCATCCATATATGATTCAAACATGTAAAATAAATATATCACCTTGTAAAACATGAGCATACAAGCACGCCGATATCTGAAATACCTCGAATGCATCCGTGCACGCCTTTCTCTCTATGTTTGGTCCCCACGCATTGACATGTGCATCGCACGTGTTCAATCTCGGCCGGTACTGGAAATCGATCCGACTGGTTTATTCAATTCAATCGCTACCCCTTTAGCTGACTAGCAAACTAGGTCATGCGATTCGGCCGGAACGGTCAGCAATCGTTTCAACCAGATGGCCCGAGTCAATAGTCAGCTGCTCGGATCGAGGGTCAGGAGTCGGGTCGGGTCATCGAGTCGGATTGGGTCACCCGGGCTTGAGTGACGTCAGGTGATGTCAGCCTGCATGTGCCGAGCTCGTGCCGACTCAGGTCTAGCTTGCGTGGGGATGATTGGCGTGCTTCATAAAATCCGATCATATGGAGAAAGAAAGAAAAAATAGCATGCACCATGCCAACTCATACGTATTCTTGTGCAGAGAAAGTCAAGAAAAAGAAAAAACCTTTACTGAATCTTTTTAGCCCAAAATAATACGGAGACGTAAAAAACTTGATTCCCAGTTTGCCCTCTTTCTTTTCCCTCATTATTATTTTTTTAATTTTCCTCCTTTTGTCGTTCTCAAGGTCGTACTTTGTTCACAACAAAAGTGGAACTTGATTTGTTGAGACTTGTTTTGAAGGGAAGAAAAAAACGTGAAAAAAAAAAAATTGGACAGCTCATTGGTGAGATACCGTGCACTTGATTTTACCGACATCACAGTGGCTATTCAAAGGAAACTTGGACCATACAGAGCATAGTAACCCAGAACCGCACACTAAAACATTGATGGCTCTTGTTCTCGTTATACAGGCCGCCCGAAGCACAATTCGAATATAGAATTCCGTAAATTAATCAAAATCATGATTTGAGATCTAAAACGTATTGGTTCTGATACCAATTGTAAGCTACGATTTTAATCCGTATGTAGTGACTCAAGATTCACACGTATAAATTCATGGATCACATATTTATAAAGTAAAAAAATTGACGCGCCTATATTCGAATATATCGTTCTTGATGTAAAATTTAAGACAATCTAGTGCTTAAGAGTTTCTCCTCTACGAACTATCTTTATCGCTGTCTTCAATGAGACGGCCTCTCACCTGTCGCGTCTGAAGATTCCTTATGTGAGGTTTTGCGAACATCATGATTTAGTGAAGGGACTTGAGCTCTGTTTATATAGACTAAAACATCTCCCTTCATTAAAAATAAAATTTATCATGACTTATACTATCCAGCCCCAGTACGTGGGGTTTATACAATAATAATTAATAAAGTCCATAATAAATATTAAATATGTTCTAACAAGATTTGCATGCCGGAGGAGGACGGACTCTACGTCGTGGCCCCATGACAGAGGAGTCAGAGGAGTCAGAGAGAGAGATGAGGGGGTTTTGGCTTTTGGTTTTATAGAGACGGAGGACGAGTATCACGAGGAGTATAGAGGGTTTTCTGGATTGTACTACTAGCTTTTGCTTTTCTAGAGTTGATTTGAACATCTTCGAGTTGGGAAAAGAAGGGATTGGTAGGATGTCTTTTAGTCATGGTGGAGGGAAACCATCGCCCGAACATCATCATCGTCAGCAACTGGTCCTCCGGAAAGTCGAGTGTCCTCAAGTCCTTCGCTGGCATCAACCTGCCGTGGGAGAGGGCATTTACCGGCAACCCCCTGTCATCATGCTCTCATCATGCGACTCCAAGACAACCCATACACTGGTCACCTGGAGCTCTCTACCTCAGGATCAACAACAAAGTTGTCCCCCAAACGAGGTCCATATTTCCAAGGCCATTTGACGTAGAATAATTGACATGCGATTATTTTGATAAATTAGATTGTCAGAAACCCGCACGACTTTACCGATAATTCTGATCTTGGATCAAATGATTTCAGATTGGTTTAAAATTGATTGGTTGAAGTAAAACGGTCATCTAATGTAAAGTTACCGTTTTGCTGTGAGATACGACGGATTTTAGCGTTTCGGAATCGTTTGGACCACTTTTCGGCAGTTTTTATATTTTGGCAATTTTGAATTTTCGCATAATTTTATGAGGTTTTGATTTGATTACTTTTAGATTGGATTAGATTTGAGTCAATTAATTTTATCTTTAGTTATCCATATTCTTTTTAGGTCCTATTTATATATATGGGCGTCCTCTTTTTATAATACTCAGACTATCATAGAGTATCCTGACAAATTGATTTCCTATTATCACTTACCCTGCGTCACCATTATTGCCACTACTAACGAGATCGCAGTCCGGTGAGAACCAAATCAAGTATGGACTTTTGGAGCGAGCAAAATTCGCTGCTTGACAATAATGCACGAGGCGATCTCCGTATCATGGATCCGATGGCCGGGAGTCAGCCGAATCACATGATTGTAAGCGAGGTGTTGAAGCACTCCTGCACCGAGGTAACAATCCCATTGGCCGAAACCGTCCACGCGTCTACACACAAGATGGAGCAGGTCGGGTCGAAGCCCTTGGTGAGCACTGTGGGGCTGAAGAAGGTGACGAAGTCGGGGATGAAGAAAAAGGTGTGGTCCGACGCGGTGGAGGCGGCGACGACAAGGAGTTGCGACCAATGTTTGAATCGCAAGCCCACGGTCCTCCATATGCTGAAGAAGAAAATGAAGTTTTTGTGCTAACCTTTGCTTTGGGTTCGACGGAGAGAGAGAATAGGGATAGTTCTAACTTGGGCGAGGGTGAGGAGACAGAATAAGTCAAAAGAAAAAATAAAATAAAAGAAAGTTAAAGTGGAATTTTTCATAAAAGATAGTTCTAACTTTCAAATTCTGAACTTTCAATAAATAAATAAATTGAAAGTTCAGAATTTTTCATATGACAAAAAAAAGTTTGGAGTAAATTTGGATCTAGACCTAAAGTTGATGGTTTTTATTTATTTATTTATGGAATTCAGCCTTTTATTTTCATTATAAAGTGTTCAATTTACTTATAAAAAGTATACAATTTTTTTAAAAAAATGATCGAACGCAAAGCATTCAATTATTAATGAAGGGAACTTTTTAAGCTTTGGCCATTACACCAATAAATGATGATGACAAACCTTCCATAGATGAAAAATCAGATTTTCTTATTTAATAATTCTTTTGGTCAAATATTCAATTAATTTGGTATTGATGGAATTCGATCGTGTGTTTTGTTCAGCACAGAGGGAGAGAATGAATGGTGTTCCAGAAGAGACTGATGGACACTAAAAGTATATGTGAAACGACGCTATGTTGGGATGGAACGACAGCGAAGCCTTGCTTTAGATTTTTTTTCGTTCTTTATCTCATCTTAAATACCAAAAAAGGAAATGATTTGATTTTTTTTTAGCTTTACTTAGGCATTTCCTTATTAAAAATAGTGTTTACTTACATCCAAATGAAAAATTAGTTATTTAAGATAACCTTCGATAAACATTTGCCAAGTGTCTAGGTTAGTTATATCTTTTTATTTTTTTTACCTTGTTGTCCCGTGGTACTTTGCACTTACAAATTATATAACATGCGGTTTAAACTTATTTCTGTCCGGTTTTGTTTGGAAGCAACACAAATGATCCATGTATTATTTATTTATCAAGAATTTCTTTAAAAAAATAATGTTTGAATGCACCAGATTATAATCTTTTTAGAACAAGAGACACAATGCATCTGGTTGGGGACAATTGATTTTTAAGTTGGACATGCTCTTTTTAGGTGATGCAAAATAATAAATCAACATAATTTCAAGTAAAAATTGAGTTTAAGTAAATCGATTCCATGTTTGAAATTTACTTTTAAAATAACTAAAGTTCTTTTATTGCCGGTCGCACAAATAAACCTTGCCCATTACGAATTTTAAAGAGCCAGAAAATATTTTTACCTAAAAAAAGATGAAAAAGAAAACAAAACGAAAGAAAGAAGACTATTACTAAACCCTCCTCCCATGTAAGAAAAAGCTCCTTCTTTTAAATTGAAAAAACAAAATGTAGCAAGAGAAAAGGGAGAAAAAAAAGAAAAAGAAAAGGATGGCTTTATCTTCCAATCGTGTCATATTTATGTATATTTTATTATGTTGTTCTCGAAGTACTGATACTCTCCAAAGATCTTCATATCGGACACTCTTTGACACTACGATACTATTTGACACTCTCTGTCACACCCAGCATCCTCCGGCGCGTAAGCACAACTCCCGTCTCGAATCTCTCAAGGTCCAGGACACGCTTTACGCGACACATGTGGTGTAAAATAAGCATGCGGAAACGAAAAGAACATACAACTCCGTACAAGTCCAAAAGGGAAGACTAGGATTACAGAAATCTACTATACATAATAAAACCAAGAGTTTATACAAAGATTCAAGGTCAAACTAAACCTTCAGACGGTCAGGGAAGATCATGGACTATCCAAAAGACGACGACTAATCCAGTCCCCCAATAGACAACAGATCTTCGATGACTTTCCCCAAAAGACAACCACTATAAAACAGAACCCACTAAGACAAGCCACTAGTTCCGTCCACGTCCTCGTCCTCGTCTTCGCCTGGATCATAATCATAGAAGTTCTCGGAGCGTACATCCACAGAGTCGTCTTCCATGGCATTCTCCAACTCGTCCCCATACGCAGAAACTTCGATCACTTCGATGGTTTCCTTCATAGTAGGGGTCTTCTCTAGCATATTCCTTGAACCTATCATTGAAATCTCCACCTCTATCTCATCTCAAACAGGATGACACCAGCTAGATACGACTCCTTGGGGCACCTCTGTGGACTTCAAAGGATCTGTCATAACCTCACCGACTCTACGAAACCAAGCCTCGAACTTATGGGGTTTCCAATCTTTACCTCCTTCATTGACCCAAACAACAATACATTTTCTAACGTATATGATACCCTCACCATCGGGAAACTCATCAAAATAGGCAATCATCTCCTTGGGATCGCCTAGGCGGGTCAACAACATACTTCCGGGCTTGGGGTATAAAAAAGTAAAATCCCACGACGGAGTGAGATTTACATCTCAGTAAACTAAGTCCTAAGTCTAAGTTAGGCTGACAGTACACCCAGACACAAGCTTAAACAAAAACCAAAGGCACTCCAACAACAGTATAAGGTAAATAATCATCATAATGCACTAAAGAAAAACATGTGGTAGACAAGCATCAAAGTACACCATCAGGACGGTATATAGCTCAATTCAAGGCATGCATAAAAGTACAAGATCAAGCTCTACGTATTATCACCATGACTCATTTTATTGTCCTTGCCCGCATTAAAACACCTCAGGCTTAGTTCGAATCAAAACGCCTCAGACCATGACAAACCACAAACCCACGTTACACGCCTCAGGTTTACTCATGCCATACCAGGCTCGTGTCAACACATGCACAACTTATCCCACGTCTCGACGTCTCGGGATATCAGTCAATACAATCTCGCGTTCCAACGCATCAGGGTGCCAAAAGTCCTCAAGCATGCCAGTTTCTCTACCCACCTAAACTTGATGATCGAGTACAACCTTGTTCACCAAGTTATGAATCTATAGCATGCAAGCCAGCAAGATTCAGAACCCACATGATGGCATCAGATATAAGCATATACATTAATTGAGCACACAAAACTTGATCGTCAGTTCATGGCGGCTTTGGTTGTCATGTAATTGCGAAGGTATATTTCTAGCTCCAACGGTCTCGATCGTCATTGTTTGATTTGGGAAAATTTTGCAAATTATACATTGGTTAAGCGGCATCACCCGCGCCCCAATCGTATAACGCTAGTAATGAATTCCTTAATCGTTCTTAGATCGTCCGTTAATGGTTCTAAATACTCCATCGGCAATCCTTATGGTCAAAGTGTCATTTCCTATTTGAGTTCCCTAGGTCACGTACCTTGTCTTGCGTTAGCCTCTCCTTTTTGGTCAGTTAACTCGAGATTAATCAGATTCGAGCGAGATAAGACTGAAATACATCGATATATATATATATATATATATATATATATATATATATATATTCATTGATAAGTCTCGAAATGACAATGGAAAATCAAAATGTCATAACTCTTCCCCCTTACAAAAATTTTATCCTCGAAATTTACGATAAGTCTAGCTATTCAAACAAAAGGGGGTATTGACGCCTCATCGTTTCTTTGCTTTCCCATGTAGCGCCTTCGGTCCCATGGTGCTCTCAAATTACTTTGACCAGTGAAATCGTCTTATTTCTCAAAACTTGTTCCTTTCGATCTTCGATTCTGATTGGTTTGTCCACGTACGAAACTCTGTCATCCACCTCGATAGTTTCATAATCCAACATGTGTGTCGGGTCTGGCTCGTACTTCCTTTGCATTGACACATGAAAGACATTATGCACTTAGGATAAGTTGGGCGGCAAGGCAAGTTTGTAGGCCAAAGTTTCAATCCGTTCCAAAATTCAAAAGGACCTGCATACCTTGGACTCAATTTTCATTTCTTTCCAAACTGAGATAGTTCTCGCATTGGTGAAACTTTAAGGAAAATATGATCACCAACTTGAAACTCCAAGGATTTACGTCGTTTGTCAGCATAACTTTTCTGACGACTTTGTGTCATCTTCAGCCTATCTCGTATTATCTTCACGGCCTCTAATGATTGTTCTACCAACTCTGAGCCGGTAATACTTTTCTCTCCGACTTCATCCCAGCAAATCGGGGTTCTGCAAGCTCTTTCATAAAGCGTTTCAAAAGGTGCCATTTGGATAATCTGCGAAAGTTGTTATTATACGCGAATTCCACCCAAGTGCAACTAGTCCTCCCATCCACCTTTGAAGTATATGACGCACGCCCGTAGCATGTCCTCAAGCGTCTGAATCGTTCTCTCCGATTGTCCGTCAATTTGTGGATGATACGTCGTACTGAACTACAATTTAGTTCCTATGGCATCTTGAAGACTCTTCCAGAAGTTCGCTGTGAATTTAGGATCTCTTTCTAACATAATCGTTACTAGTATCCCATGCAGTCAAACTATATGATGCATATACAACTCGACATACTTGTCTAGTATAAAGTCCTTTCGCACAGGGAATAAATGTGCAGACTTGGTCAATCTGTCCATGACTACCCAAATCGAATCGTGACCACTTTAACTCCATGGCAATCCCATTACAAAATCCATAGTCACATGTTCCCACTTCCATTCGGGAATTTCCAAGGGTTGTAGCAATCCACCGAGCTTACAATGTTGTGTCTTTACCCGCTAACACGTCAAGCATTTTGCCACATATTTAGCCTCGTCTACTTTCATCCCATTCCACTAGTAATGTTGACGTAAGTTCTGGTACATATTCGTGCTACCTGGATGGATACTATAATCACTCCTGTGGGCTTCAGATAAGATTCTTTCTTTAAGCTCTTCGTCATTGGGCACACACAAACGCTATCGAAATCTCAAAATTCCATTTCCGGACACCTGAAATTATGGCTTTCTTTTCGTTACATACATCCCAAGAATCTTCTGAATTTCTGGATTCGTAGGTTGCAAGGCTTTTATCTTTTCTTGGATCTCAAGTTCTATTCTCAAGGTCGCTACCAAACTGGATATTTGACAAACTTCTAGCTTGGATTCAGAGTCTCTTAGTTCTTCGAGTAAAGACCATCCTTTAACCAACAGGCGTGCAATGCTTGATTTTCGACTAAGCGCATCCGCAACTCTATTCGCTTTTTAGGATGATACAGAATGTCGCAGTCATAATCCTTAAGCAACTCCATCCATCGGCGTTGTCTCATATTTAATTCTTTCTGGGAAAAGAGTTACTTCAAACTCTGATGGTCCGTATAAATCTAAAAATTTTCGTCACATAGATAATGTCTCTAGATCTTTACGGCAAAGATAATTGCGGCTCATTCCAAGTCTTGAGTCGGATAATTCATCTCATGAGGTCTTAGTTGTCGAGAAGCATAGGCGACCACTCTTCCATGTTGCATTAGCATGCAACCTAGTCCCTTTAACGAAGTATCACTATATATCTCATAGCCTCCAAGTCCTGAACGAATTGTTAATATCGGTGCAGTCGTCAATCGACGCTTAAGCTCTTGGAAGCTCCTTTCACACTTATCCGTCCACTTAAACTTCGTTACCTTCTTAGTCAACCTCGTCACCTTCTTAGTCAACCTCGTCAACGGGATGGCTATAGACGAAAACTTTTCCACAAAGTGTTGGTAATAACCTACCAGTCCTAGGAAACTCCGGACTTCCGCAGCCGTAGTAGGTCTAGGCCAATTTATGACGGCTTCAATCTTCGCAGGGGCTACAGTAATTCCTTTTCTAGATTCTACATGGCCAAGAAATGCTACTTTATTCAATCAAAACTCGCATTTGCTAAACTTAGCGTATTGTGAGTGCTCTCTCAGAATCTGTAAGATAATCCTCAAATGCCTTTCATGCTCTTCGTTACTCCTTGAGTAAATTAGAATGTCATCGATAAAGACTATAACGAACCTATCCAAGAATTCCTTGAACACTCGATGCATTAAATCCATAAATGTAGCTGGAGCATTGGTCAATCCAAAAGGCATAACGGTGAACTCGTAGTGACCATACCTTGTTCTAAAGGCCGTCTTTGGTATGTTTTCTTTCTTAATTCTCAACTGATGATAGCCAATCCTCAGGTTTATTTTAGAGAACACTAAAGTTCCTTGCAATTGATCGAACAAATCGTCGATCCTTGGCAGTGGATATTTATTCTTAATAGTTACTTGATTCAACTGCTTGTAATCAATGCACAAGCGCAAAGATCCATTCTTTTTCCTCACGAACAACACTGGCGCTCCCCATGGCGAAGCACTCGGTCAAATGAATCCCTTATCTAACAATTCTTGCATTTACACCTTTAACTCTTTCAACTCTGATAAGGACATTCTATATGATGCCTTTGAAATTGGTTCCATTCCAGGGGCTAATTCGGTCACAAATTCAATTCCTCTCTTTGGTGGCAATCTTGACAATTCTTGAGGAAAGACATCAGGAAATTTACACACCACTGGAATACTTTCTAATTTAGGTTCAACGACAGTTGTATCCATAACTGTGACTAAGTAAGCTTGACATACTTCGGTTATCGGCATTGTCGCTTCAAGTGATGAGACTAAAGGAATCGAGGTTTCTCCTCGACTCCCCACAAATTCAAAATTAGGGCAACCATCCTGATAAAAACGGATTACCCTGCTACCACAATCAACTACTGCCCTTTGCTTACCCAACTAGTCCATTCCAATAATCGCATCAAAGTCATACATAGGTAACACGACCAAATCTATACTCTCTTCGCTACCACCAATGACTATCTTACGGTCCACACAGCCTAAGGAGACCAACACATTATCCTTTAATGGGGTGGTAACATGCAGTATCACATTCAACGGTTTCAACTTCATATCGACCAAATCAGTAAATTGAGCAGACACGAAAGAATGCGAAATGCCAGGGTCAAATAATGCATAAGCGGCTTGATCACATAAATAAATTATACCTGTGAACAAGCCAGGCGTTTCTTTCGCTTCCCTGCGTGTCACAGCGTAAACCCTTCCTTGAGCTGGCGGTCGATTCTGATCATTCGGTGGAACTGCAGTTGGCAATCCAGCCTGCGGTCGCTGTCCTTGTGGTCTGGATCCTTAGGCTTGGTTAGGACAACTTCTCATCTGATGCCCAACTGACCACACTTAAAGCACACTTTGGTCCTAGCCGGGCAGGGTCTGTTTCCATGCCTCCTGCCACAAAGGCGACAGTTCTAGTTTTCTGGGCGCAACGGTTTACCAATATTCTTCCTTATTGGGGAAACGAAACGTCTATTGCTAGCCATAGGTCTCTTACCTATCTAACGATTATCTCAAAATGTATTAAACCGTGACCCAGATGCGACCGTTCTTTCCTTCATATCCCTTTCTATCATTTGGCCTCGCTTGTGACATTCTGATTTTTCCTGTCATTTCAAGACTCATTGATGAAAATGTATCTAACGATGTATTTCAGTCATATCTCGCTCGGATCTGATCAATCGCGAGTCGACTGACCAAAAGAGAAAGGCTAACACGAGACAGGGTACGTGGACCTAGGAAATTCGAATAGGAAATGGCGTTTTGACCATAAGGATTGTCAAGGAGATATTTATAGCCATAAAAGGCTGATCTAAGAATGATTAAGGAATACATTGCTAGCATTATATGGTTGGAGCGCGGGTGATGCCGCTTAAACCAATATATAATTTGTAAAATTTTCCTAAACCAAACAGTGACGATCAAGGCAATCGGAACTAGTGATAGACCCTCACAATTACATGACAACCAAAGTCGCCATGAATTGATGAGCCCTAATTGTGATATGAATCATAGGATCGATATGTATAACATCTGCAAAAACCGTCCGTCGGTTCGGGATAGGCTAGAATCGCATTGAATAGAGAAATGATTCAAAAACAAGTCTTGAAATTCGAGAATTGAGAATCAAGAATTCCAACATTATAATTGGATTGGTCATCGCCTTATCGAAGAAAATTGGAATCAGAAAAAATGACGTTCCGGACGTTGGGGGTAAAATTAACATTTGGCCCCTCAAGCCTTAGCCTTACTTATATAATTGGATTAGGGCATTTTGGTCTTTGACACACCCCCAAAGCCACCGAAAATTTGAGAGAATGATGGCCATTGAATGAGTTTGAATAGCACCTTAGACAAGTGTCAATGGATTAGGCCTTGAGTGGACATATCCACTTTTCAACTACCATTCAACAAGTTGACTCTTGAATTTGGATAAAAACTCTCTCTATCTCTCTTTTGGCCGAGCGTACCCCCTCCATCTGTCATTTCTTCTTCTTCTTCTTCTTCCTCTCTTGCTCGCTAGCTCGCTGCCCTGTTCCGACCAACTCACTATTCCGGCCATAACTTTTTCTTCCTTTGGTCAATTGAGGTAAAACCACCGGCAATAGAAAGCTTATCGTCTTTCCGTTCTAACAAGGTATTATAGGTTCAAATCCACCCAGCCGTTTGTCCCATAGAGCCTTTTGAAGGAGCAAAGGCCAAGCTGGTCAATTTTGAATCCGAGAGCTCCCAGTCGACCAGTCCCGACCATCCCACTATTCTGGCCATATCTTCTTCGTCCAATATTAGATTGAGGTAAAACTACCTCCAAATGAAAGCTTATTGCCTTACCTTTTCATAGACATATTATAAGCTCAATTTGACTAGGTAGATCTTCTCGTAGCTCGATTTCAGTGGACAAAGATCAAGCGAGGTCAGATTCTGATCGGTTTTGGGGAAAGACCTGTTCCGGGGTCTTCCAGACTTCAAATTGCTTCAAATTTTCTGTGAGGTCTTCTACACTTATGGTATTAAAGTTGAATGAGCTGTAGTAAAAAGTTAGAATGAATTTGATGAAATTTTAACCCCAAATGAGTCTTGTGTTTGAAGGGCCGGAACTGCCGGTTTGAGGACTTCAAGAAACTGGTGACATTCAAGGAGTTTCCGACGGCGACTCGACCCTAAATTTTCGGTGAGCTTCCCAAATCTTTAGTTTTACATGTTAGCAAGTAGATTAGTGAATAAATTAAGGATTTGAGGTAGTTTAAGGGCTGATTGTTTGCGATATACACAGAATCGAAAATTGCCTGGTTCTGTTCTGTGCATACCGATTCTATGGAGGTTGTTAATTGTTGGAATTGAGTCTTAAATTCATCATGGAGACATGCTAGGATGTTGTGGAATGTGTTAATGAGGTTTGTGGTCCATAGATTGGAGATTTGACAAGAAAAATTGACGGTTAGATGGATTTCCATTGGTTGCGTGGTGGACTTGTTCTTGGACTGTTTGGACCGAAAGTGTTGAGGTGCGTGGAAGGATTTTGTGGCATTAAGCTTGAGGTAAGGGAACTCTAAACCTATGATAGGAAAATTAGACTCAATTGGGCGAGTTGGGTGAATTTTTTGGTGATCCTTGAAGGGTTTTTAATGTGATTATCCTTTGTCCATCTTAGGATGGTATAGAGGATTCGAATGTGTGTCAATGTTTGTGTTTTGAAATGACTACCATGTGTGAATGTCAATTGATCGTCTTGCATGCCATAAGTGTATGATTTGTGCTTGAGTTGCACATTGCATTATGTGTGTGAATTGAATTGAAACTTTGGCATGGCTGAGACATGGTAGAACCCTGAGGCGTTTGAGACGCGGGGTGGTGTGAGGAATACCCTGAGGCGCAGAGTTGCAGTTGTATGGCACCCTGATGTGTACGAGACGCGGGGTTGAAAAGGCCATAGTCCTGATGCATTGAAACACGGGACGGAGTTGTAATGTGTCGACACAGGCCTGAAGTAACATTGAAAACCTGATGCGTTTACGCGGGTTTGTTAATGAGACGGTCTGATGCGTTTACGCGGACCGAGCCTGAGACGTTTTAAACGCGGGCATGAGAATGAGGCAGGCAGGAAGGGTGGAAGTGGTGATGTGACATGGCGATGTGTACATAATCATATGGATGTATTATGATGCCATGACTGCATGCCTGACATCTGTGTGTTATTATTGATAGTTGAATGCCTCATATGATTAATGATATGAGTTGCTGGTGATTTTAACTGCATGAGTGAACTGTCAGCCTAACCTAGGGTTAGGATCCACCTTACTGAGATGTATATCTTATCCCGTTGGGGATTAACATTTTCTTTAGGTTCCAGGGGATGGAGCATCAATAAGTTCAACGATTGGCATTCGTGGAAGTAATAAGTGAATGAGTACAAGTTATTCTGTAAACTTAGGGATTGTATTCTATTTTGCGATTGTAAAATGAAACCACTACTATTTATCCCTAGTCATTGTTTTATTGAATGGAGTAGAGATGACTGAAGCTTTCGCTTATAATTGGATTATTTGTATTGTGGGCCGAAAGATCCTGGAAGACTTTCATAAAGGAATGGCTTGGTAGGATGTTTGCGCGCTCGTCGGGTTCGGGGCGTTGCATACCCGTTTAAGTGGTATCAGAGCAAGGTCGGTTCAATCCAATGTGATTGAGACTTGGAGTGATAAGGAGTGATGACTTGAGGACAATTAGGTAGTGAGACCTTGAGGGATAAGCATGGATCGCTAAATCTTGAGGACTATAGGCTTGAACTTGTGTAGTATTCTAATGGTCCTAGTGCCGATTTAAGGGATGATCTTGAGTGATTTATGAATAAGGCTCACAAGGAAGTGAATAGAAATTGAGGAGTCATAAGCCTTGATTTGAGGTTGCTAGAGAATAAATTATGAATGAAGGGTCAATTGAAATGTATGATTGTGATCTTGGTTTGTCAATGACCCCACTTGAGGAGTACGAGTTATAAAGAGGCGACTGATGTTAGTGGATTCATGCTTGAATTGCGTGATATCTTGATAGTTTAACTATCAATTGCTATTGTCAGCCTTGGATGAAATGAGGTGAGGTGTACACAAGAAATATTGGATTAAAGGCCAATTGTGATTGAATGTATATGGATTTGGCTTGAATAGCAACTAAACTTGGGATTTATGGTTGAACATAGGTAATTAATTTATGAGATGTGATGGTCATTGATGAAATTAGAAATCTTCAATGGAAAAGAATCGATCTGGAGATGATTATGGTATGATGAATGGCGGCGACAATCAGGACGTGCATGTGTTTGTGGCATTAAAATGAAAGTCGAGGAAGGTGTGTGCATGAGCTTATCATTATTGGACTCAATAAACTGTCGCTTGGTATGGGACAAGTTGATGGGATACCTATAAACCGTCATGAAGCATGGGATGAGACGTGTAGAACAGGGTTTTCTCCGTAGATGTATGATTTGGGACAACCTGCAACGGCCAGATCTGATGAGGGCGGGGAGTGATCGCCAGGATAAAGATGTCCGGATAAAGAGAGGCTCCTGACAGGCTTCTACGATGGCAAGATGCAAGAACGACCCAAGTCATAACTTGAAAGGGGAAGTCTAGGTATCAGATTGAGTCCAATTGTAGTTAAGTGAGGTATGGCACGAGAGTGATGCTTAAAGAGAATGTTTGAAAGTGACATGACATGTGTAATGACATCGTGATTGGCATGTTTAAAAGTTTCGTGCTTGGCAATGGATGTTGTTTGAAAAAAAAATCGATATTGTGATTGGCCTATTTGGCATGTTTTGTAATTTGCATCATGTGATTGTTATGGTCGAGGTTTAACTAAGAGATTCGACAACGTGAGGAGTTTATACTCCATTGATCTAATGCTTATTGAGATTAAGATAACATGTTGTGATTATGCTAAAGAGGTAGATGCATCTGAATTATAGCACTTTGAGTACTTTTGGGGTTGACCTAGTTGAGGCTTGCCTAGTAGTGGCTGTTAATGGAGAAATCGCATCTTGGAGGCTTGTTTAATGCATGGTTGCTGCTTAAGGATGATTTGAAATCCCTGGATAATAAGCAACTAGTTGAGAGTTGTTCGGGAACCACTGAATGGGTGATTGGTGGTGATGAAAGATAATGAGATGAGCAGCCTAAGACTGTAAGACTTGAGTAGATGACATAAGTCTTGGATTCATGGAGGGAATCATAGTGGTTCAAGGGACATGAGAATCTGATAAGATTGAAGGACCAAAGTATGGTCGCTAGAGTAGCACTTGGCTTGTGAATGTGAGATACAAAAAGATCCAAGAACTGAGATGGATCATGAGAATTGAGTAAAGATGAGTAACCGGAACGTGAAAACCAGTAGAGCGACTGACTTGAGTTTGTGAATCACATGGGACCCAGGAGTTGAATGGGTTGTGAGAACCTTCAATAGAAATGAGAAATTTTTATGGGTAGGCGAGCTCAAAAAGGGGCTGCCATTATTACCCAAGTCTTTAAGACGACTTGTGCTGGGAAGTTAAGTGATGGAAGTCACGAGAAAGGTAACCTTGAGACTACTCATTTCCAAAGTGGAAACGTGGATAGGAAACCATAAGAGTTTTGAAAAGCTTATGAAGTTATGTATATAGTTGAGATTGACTGAGTTTGATGAAGGGATGGAATTTGAAACCGCCATCTTATAAATTGAGGGTTTCGTGAGAAAACCTTAGAGGTTTTGGGTACACTAAGAAAAGAAAGTAACCCTGGCAGATTGTAGCTTTAAGAGGTTGTTGATAATTGGTGAAAGGTCACCAGAAGAAGGGTTTCCTCGAAGGCATGATATTTGCCTAGACTGCCTTTATCAAATTGTTTAATAGAAGTGTTTTCCCTGGATTGCTTGAGAACAAAGGTTGTTTGGATCCTGATACTTTTGCAAGGATCAGAGGACGATCGATCAGTGTGAGACAGAGTTCTCAAGGTCGTTCAAGCATATAGTAAAGGTAGTCAAGGACCCTTGAATAAGATAAGTAAATCTCTGACTAGATTGGAGTTTGAAAGCCTTATGGCTAGTTGTTCTTTCTGATTTTGAAGAATGGTAATGGGACTTAGTAAAAGAAGAGAACTCCAGCTCATGGATTACGAGCAAAGAGATGTTTATTTTGGAACATGAAACGTACTTGCGAGAGATGGTTGTTACCTTTTCGCCAGTCTCGTAATGAGAGACTGACATGTTGTTCCTTCCGTCGTTGGAAAAATTGAGGAAAGAAATCTGTCAGTTGTCTGACATTGATGATTTTATGAGATTGATTGAGCATAAATCTAGACCACTAGAAGTGGTATTGTGTGTTATCGCCCCTAAAGAGTAGGGCATCACTCTTAAACGACGATTGGACCATGAGATGGTCGTTGATGAAAAGAAAAGTGAAAGGACTGGATAGTCCTGGCTGTTCATAATTCTAGTGAATGATTGAGGAAGCGAAAAGAGCGCTTAGAGAATAATTGCAGAGTAAATTGAGGTAATCTAATCGAGTATTCGATACGTGAATTGGTGAAAACTAAGGACGAACAGATATTGTCACTTGAGGTGATTGAATTATGAGAAGAAGAATGCCGAGTATGGTGGCATCTACGTTCTAGAGTAAAACACCGCCGTTGGCGTAGACTCCAAGATCGAAGTCCTATGGAATAGGAAGGACATAGTGGATTTGAAATAAGAGAATGCCACTGAAGTGAATAGCTTCCTTCACATGGTAAGAGACCCTAATGTGGAAGAAAGAGAAAATCCTAACTGTCTTGATATTAAGATGGAGCGTCTAGACTGAGAAAGACGACGCAGAACTTGAACGATTGTTGTAAGGGAAGTTAAGCTCGAGAGACTGTCTTGTAGACGATGTTGAATTCCAGGATAATCTCGACGTTCAATGGAACGGATGAAATTAGGATAAGGTCTCATTAACTGGTTGTGAAACCCTTAGACTAAGGCACTAATGCTTCCTGAGGAAAGAGTGGCAAAATGAACAAAATGTTGTGTGGTCCTAGTAGAGGCCCATGACAAAGAGAGCCAAGGTTTGAGCTCTCAAGTGAAAAGGATGAGGAACAATTTGAAAGATTTGACAAATGGTAGAAAGGAGTTGACAATAGCCAGACTGAGTATCAAGCAATAATTTGATTGATTGTTACCATTTTTAGAGACGATGAATAGACTCATTTAAGGAGTCATGAGAAACATGAATAACTTTTGAGAGTATCCTACGGACTCTAAGGAGATGCTTATGATGTGCTTGTGAAGAGCACAAGTTGTTGGCCTGATGAGGTAAGATTCTTCAGTAGTGAAATTTTTGGGAAATGAAATCCCTGTGGAACCCTTGAGGAATGGAATAAGTGATAAATCGACTAAGATCTATGTGAGTTGCGAAAATTGGAAGTTTCTTGGAATTAGTGAATTTTTATGGATGAATCGGAGGAAGATTTCTCACAAAAGCAATTCCATGAATGAAATAGTTTTCGAGGACGTAAGTCAAGTTGATGACTACGCCGACAATAGTGTTCCAATTTGGAATTAAAAAGGGGTCGAGTGATCATAATGACGTGACACAGAAAGGAAATTTGAGGGTAGCAAGGCAAAATGAAGTGGGCTATGAGAATACGTCATGATAGTAAAGCTATATGAGTTGGAATGTCTAATGCATGGTTGGAGTTGGCTTGCAAATGTTCTGGCGACGAAATTGGAAAACACGACTCGCAGGGAAAGGCTTCAAGTTTACACAAATCATAAGAATTTGAGGTATGTGGTTGCCTAGAAAAATTGAATGAGGAACAACGTGCATGAAGGAGATTACTTAAGGACTAAGGATGAAATATCCTATATCGCCTAGAAGAGGGTGATTTAAGTAGCAAATGCATAAAAGTGAAAATCGAGCATCGTGCATTTGACGGATAAAGGATAGGCTTTGTCCAAGGAAATAAGATATTCAACTCCTAAATTGGAAGGTTGTCAATTCACTAGTTTGATAACTACCTGAAGCATCAAGCTTGGAGTCAGAAAGGAATTGAGATGCTTCGATGAACAGACCCTGACATTTAAGGGATTATGGAAATGGATAGAACATGGAAAAAATTCATATTTTTGGATACTTGGGAAAGAAACCTCGAAGTTGAGAGTAGCAACCTTAAAGCCCCATGGACGAGAGTATGAGTCTCATATTGAAGGGGAACTTAAAGAAATGACCTCATCGAAAATTCAAAGGGAGAACTAAAGTATCTATTGGGATGGCACAAAGGTATGTCAAGACTTGCGTCAATGCTATTGATGAATGGACTAAAAGTAGGATTAGTCTAACATGAGGTCAAGCATTAGGCATACAGACAAGAAAGGGGCATGACATTGAAGGTTGATGGATTACAACGATCGTTGAAATTTTAGGACGGAATCGAGAGTGAATTACTCCAAAGGTAATCATGAACTTGTTTAAGGAGTCGAGAAGGCTATGATTCAATTTGGATAATAGAGGACAAGTTGATAAAGTCCCTAAATCTCTAATGGTACGAAAGGACGTTTAGAGGAAGTGATACGCCAAACGGTATGGGCACCAAAGAGTGCATTTTTTGCGGCGGTTTAGTAATGGTGAATAGGTAAAGATCTTGAGTTTAATACGACATTTTGGAAAATCCTTCCGTCAATGAATTTGAAAAGCAGGATTACAGTATAACATATATACCCTCGGACCATTAGATAAATTGAAAAGGGGATTTTAATGCTCAAGAGTATATCACCGACAAATATTATGAATATCGAATGGGAACAAAGGAAGATGAGCATAGATTGAGGACAAAAAGGGAAACGAGTGCTGAAGGATAAAAACTGTTACTGGAAAAGACATTATGGAAATGTCAAGTAATGAAAAGAGCAACTTTGCAAAGTGAGGAAGTGATGAGGCATCGGTACCATATAAAACTAGACGATTAAAAGGTTGTAAATTTCGAGGACGAAATTTTTGTAAGGAGGGAAGAGTTGTGACATTCTGATTTTTCCTATCATTTCAAGACTCATTGATGACAATGTATCTAATGATGTATTTCAATCATATCTCGCTCGGATCTGATCAATCTCGAGTCGACTGACCAAAAGGAAAAGGCTAACGCGAGACAGGGTACGTGGACCTAGGAAATTCGAATAGGAAATGGCGCTTTGACCATAAAGATTGTCGATGGGACATTTAAAGCCATAAAAGGCCGATCTAAGAACGATTAAGGAATACATTGCTAGCATTATATAATTGGAGCGTGGGTGATGCCGCTTAAACCAATATATAATTTGCAAAATTTTTCTAAATCGAACAGTGACGATCGAGACCATCGGAACTAGTGATAGTCCTTCACAATTACATGACAACCAAAGTCGCCATGAATTGACGAGCCCTATTTATGATATGAATCACAGGGTCGAAGAGCGTAACATCTGCAAAAGCCATACGTCGATTCGGGATAGGCTGGAATCGCATTGAATAGAGAAATGATTCAAAAACAAGTCTTGAAATTCGAGAATGGAGAATCAAGAATTCCAACATTACAATTGGATTGATCGTCGTCTTAACGAAGAAAATTGAAATAAAAAAAACGACGTTCCGGACGTCGGGGGTAAAATTACCATTTTGCCCCTTAAGCCTTAGCCTTACTTATATAATTAAACGAGGGCATTTTGGTCTTTGAACACCCCCAAAGC
Source organism: Rhodomyrtus tomentosa (assembly GCA_028455895.1). Lineage (NCBI taxonomy): Eukaryota > Viridiplantae > Streptophyta > Magnoliopsida > Myrtales > Myrtaceae > Rhodomyrtus > Rhodomyrtus tomentosa. The sequence continues at coordinate 34,670,137 of JAPCWY010000003.1, read as the reverse complement.
CACCGAAAATTTGAGAGAATCATGGCCATTGGATGAGCTTGAATGACACCTTGGACAAGTGTCAATGGATTAGGCCTTGAGTGGACATATCCACTTTTCAACTACTATTCAACAAGTGAACTATTGAATTTGGATAAAATCTCTCTCTCTCTCTCTCTCTTTTGGCCGAGCATACCCCCTCCATCTGCCATTTCTTCTTTTTCTTCTTCTTCTCTTGCTCGCCAGCTCGCTGTCGTACTCTGACCAACTCACTGTTTCGGCCTTAACTTTTTCGTTCGATGGTCGATTGAAGTAAAAACACCGGCAATAGAAAGCTCATCGTCTTGCCGTTTTAACAAGATATTATGGGTCCAAATCCACCCAGCCGTTTGTCCCGTCGAGCTGTTTGAAGGAGCAAAGGTCAAGCTGGTCAGTTTTGAATCCGAGAGCTCCCAGCCAACTAGTCCCGACCGTCCCACTATTCTGGCTATATCTTCTTTGTTCGATATTGGATAGAGGTAAAACCACCTCCAAATGAAATCTTATTGTCTTACCTTTCCATAGACATATTATAAACTCAATTTGACTCGATAGATCTTCTCGTAGGTCAATTTGAGTGGACAAAGGTCGAGAGAGATCAGATTCTAACCGGTTTTGGGGAAAGACCTATTCTGAGGTCTTCCGGACTTCAAATTGCTTCAAATTTTTTGTGAGGTCTTTTACACTTATAGTATTAAATTTGAATAAGCTGTGGTAAAAAGTTAGGATGAATATGATAGAATTTTGACCGCAAATGGGAATTGTGTTTGAAGGGCCAGAACTGTCGGTTTGAGGACTTGCAGAAACCGGTGACATTCAAGGAGTTTTCGGCGGCGACTCGACTCCAAATCTTCGGTGAGCTTCTCAAACCCTTAGATCTATATGTTAGCAAGTTGATTAGTAAATAAATTGAGGATTTGAGGTAGTTTAAGGGCTGATTGTTAGCAGTATACATAGAATCGAAAATTGCCTGGTTCGGTTCTGTGTATACCGGTTCTGTGGGGGCTGTTAATGGTTGGAATTGAGTCTCAAATTCATCATTGAGACATGCTAGGATGTTGATTGTCACACCCCGAACCCGTCGAGTTCGCGAACATCCCTGCAAGCAAACAACACATCTCTTGTGGTCCCAAGATCCATAAACAAGTCGAGAGATAATATACATACATTAAGTATGCGAAAGCGACACTCAATTAAATCCTCATACAAAATATAAGTTAAGTGGGACCTGGATAGTATAATAACTGTCATACACCATAACTTATTGTTCATACAAATTTCAACTACTACAATCCGTTAGGCAATGGCGACGGGGTAAGCACATCAAAAGGTATGACCATCATCGACACCCAAAATAGCAATGGTCGGGGGTCGCCATCATAAGATCGAACCAATAAACTAGAACACCTAAGATGAGCTGCTAGAGTCCCCTGTATCCTCTACATCCTCTGTTGGCTCATACTCCGAGAAGGTCTCTGACTAAACCTCGATGGAATCCTCCATGGTCGCCTCATGTGACGATTCCGCCAGATCCTCCTCGGTAGCCTCCACAACAATCACCTCATCTTTAGTGAACTCCAAGGTTGGGGTCTTCCCTGGTCCATTTCTAAACCCAACTACAGAACCCTCTGACAGCTCTTGCCCCCCGGCCGTCTGGCACCAATCAGGAATAACTCCCTAGGGTACCTCGTGGAGCTTCAGCGGTCTAATCGACTCGTCTCTGACCTTCTTAAACCATGCCTCGAATCTATGAGGCTTCCAATCCGGACTACCCTCGTCGACCTATACAACCGTATACTTTCTCACATAAATGTTCCCCTGCCTATTCGAAAACTCGTCAAAATATGTCCTCATCTCCTTAGGATCCCCAAAATGAATAGACCACATAACTAAGGCTTAGGATCTGTAAAAGTATGGATCCCCAGAGGGGTGAGATACACATCTCAGTAAAAGAATCATAACCCTAGATCAGGCTGATCATTCGCTCAGGCAATCATCTATCCCAAAATTTCAAACTCACAATTATACAAGCATATACAAATAAGAATAATGACACACAGATGATGGGCATGTAACTATGACACCATGTCACACTCAAATGATTATTCACACCTCATCCAGCCATTTCACCACCATCATCTCTTCATGCATGCCTCATTCTCCAGCCCGCGATTGGATCGCATCACGCTCGATCCGCGTAAACGCATCAGTTTCCAATGAATCTCTAAGCCAATATCATCACCACATACCTCCGTCCCCCGAATAATTCGCATCAGGACAGTGGCCATCCCAACCCCGCGATTAGATCGCATCAAGGCGCCACACAACGTCAATTCCACCCCGCGATTACATCGCATTAGGGTATCCATCTCCCGCCCCGCGTCTCATACGCCTCAAGGTCTCGTCATGTCATGCTCATGCCATGATTTTCAATTCATTTTCCATACATGACGACATGTGCAATTCAGGCACAATTCAAAGACTCATGGCATGCAAGGTAATCAAGTGACACACACACATGGCGGATGATTTAAACACAAACGATAACACACATAACCCTCTTATAACCACTTAGGATATGTCAAGAGCCATGCTTTAGAAATTCTCACAAATCGATCAAACTAAACCTCAACTCACCCAATTGAATCCAATCTTCCTATCCTAAGTTTAGGATTCCCTTACCTTAAGCTTGATAAAATAAATCTCTTCTTGCAATGGCCTCAAAGTCTCAGCCAAATAGTCCAAGGGTTCAATTCACCGCGCAACCTAGAATATTCAACCAATTTATCAATTTTTCACATCCAATTCCTCATTTCATGTCCCATAATCCTCCATAACACAACCCTCATCATCTTAACATGTTTTAAACATCAATTTGAGACTCATCACATCTGTTCTTGCTCCCACCAGAATCGGTTTTGCATAGAACCGAACCGGTTCCTTTCGGTTCTGTGCATACCATGCACTTTCAATTCTAAACCTTCATCAAATCATTCATCTACTCACTATCCTACCTCTTAACATGTCTATCTAAGGGTCTAAGAGGCTCACCGTGAGTTTGAAGTCGAATGTTCGCCGAAATCCCTTCGGAAGTCGCCGAATTCCTCAAGTCAATTTTCCGATAGATTATGTCCATAGTTCACAAGACCCATTTGAGGTCAAAACTTCACCAAATCACTCTCAACTTTTTATCACATATTCATATACATGTCTACTAGACCTCCATAAAATTTGACATCAAAACTCCAACATTTCGGCCTCCAAAAGGGTTATAAACCGGACCTACCTCAGATTGAGTTTGATTCTGTCGGCTCTCGGGAAAACTCTTGGCCGGAGCTCCTCGATAGTCCAAATGGCTCGCTTCCACTTCAAGGAGGTCGGCAAGACGTAGATCTAGGTTGATATAGCTGGCCGGTGGTCAGGCGGTGGCCGAAAGTGGTCGTCGGAAGCTGCGAACAAAGAGACCAAAGCTAGTCGCCGGCGAGCAGAAATAAGAAGAAAGAAGAAGGTGGTTGTCGGTGGTTCTTGGGGGTGTTTGGCCAAAAAAGTGGAGAGAGAGAGAGTAGGAAGATCATATTCAAAATCCATGGTCAAATGGTTGAATGGTAGTTGTATAAAGGTGGATATGACCTCCCTTTATACCATCCATTGACACTTGTCCCCTTGTCATTCAAGCTTTAATCCAATGGCTCTTGTTCCTTTTTGAATTCGGCAGCCTTAGGGTGTGTAAGGACCACTTTTTCCTTCTTCAAATGCACGGGCGAATTTTTAAGCTTGAGGGGCAAAATGATAATTTTAACCTCGACGTTCAGAACGTTGTTTTTCTCGCTCCAAAACTCTTCGATAGGGCGACGGCCAATCCGAATAACGTTGGAATTCTTCATTCTCCATTTCAAATTTTTCAAGACTCGTTTCTGATGGTTTCCTCTATCAGACATGGCTCTAGCCTATCTCGAACCGACGGGCGGCTTTTGCGAACTTTACGCATATCGATCTTGTGATTCTCATCACATTTAGGGCTCGTCAATTCGTGGCGACTTTGGTTGTCATGTAATTGTGAAGGTCTATCACTAGTTCCTATCGTCTCGATCTTTACTGTCCAATTTGGGAAAATTTTACAAATCATACGTTGGTTAAGCGGCATCACCCTCGCTCCAATCGTATGACACTCGCAAGGTATTTCCCTAGTCATTCTTGGATCGGCCTTTGTGGCTCTAAATATCTCCTCGACAATCCTTATGGTCAAAGCATCATTTCTTATCCAAATTCCCTAGGTCCACGTACCTTGTCTCGTGTTAACCTTTCCCTTTTGGTCAGCCTACTCGAATTGATCAGGTTCGAGCGAGATATGACTGAAATACATCTCTAGATTCATTTCTCATTAATGAGTTTGAAATTGACTGGATATCAGAATGTCACATTGAGGAATGTGTTAATGAGGTTTGTGGTCCATAGATTAGAGATTTGAGCAAGAAAAATTGACGGTTGGATGGATTTCTATAGGTTGCGCGGTAGACTTGTTCTTGGAAAGTTTGGACCGAAAGTGTTGAGGTGCGTAAGAAGGATTTTGTGGCATTAAGCTTGAGGTAAGGGAACCCTAAACCTATGATAGGAAGATTGGACTCAATTGGGCCAATCGGGTGAATTTTTGGGTGATCCTTGAAGGGTTTTCAAAGTGATTGTCCTTTGTGCGTCTTAGGACGATATCGAGGATTCGAATGTGTGTCAATATTTGTGTTTTGAAATGACTACCATGTGTGAATGTCAATTGATCATCTTGCATGCCATAAGTGTATGATTTGTGCTTGAGTTGCACATTGCATTATGTGTGTGAATTGAATTGAAACTTTGGCATGGCTGAGACATGATAGTACCCTGAGGCGTATGAGACGCGGGGTGGTGTGAAGAATACCCTAAGGCGCGGGGTTGGAGTTGTATAGCACCCTAATGCGCACGAGACGGGGGGTTGAAAAGGCCTTAGTCTTGATGTGTTGAAACGCGGGACGGAGTTGTAATGTGTCGACACAGGCCCAGAGTAACATTAAAAACCTAATGCGTTTACAAGGTTTGTCAATGAGACGGCCTGATGCGTTTACGCGGACCGAGCCTATGGCGTTCTAAACGCGGGCATGAGAATGAGGCAGGCAAGAAGGGTGGAAGTGGTGATGTGACATGATGATGTGTGCATAATCATATGGATGTTATTGATAGTTAAATGCCATGACTGCATGCCTAACATCTGTGTGTTGTTATTGATAGTTAAATGCCTCATATGATTATTGATATGAGTTGCTGGTGATTTTAACTGCCTAAGTGGATTGTCAGTCTAACCTAGGGTTAAGACCCACCTTGCTGAGATGTATATCTCACCCCGTTGGGGATTAACATTTTCTTCAGGTTCCAGGTGATAGAGCATCAGTAAGTTCAACGATTGGCATTCGTGGGAGTAATAAGTGAATGAGTACAAGTTATTCTGTGAACTTAGGGATTGTATTATATTTTGCGATTGTAAAATGGAACCACTACTATTTGTCCCTAGTCATTTGTTTTTATTGAATGGAGTGGAGATAACTGAAGCTTCTGCTTGTAATTGGATTATTTGTATTGTGGGCCGAAAGATCCTAGAAGACTTTCATAAAGGAACGGCTTGGTGGGATATTCGCACGCTCGCCAGGTTCGGGGTGTGACATCGCTCATAAATTTCCTTCTAAGTCCTTAAGCTTAGAGCCACCATTTGACTACGAAGTTCAGGTCTTAATCCATCTCGAAACCTCCGTGCCTTTTCCAGCGGATCCTCTACTGATCTTGGTGCATACCTTGACGGCCTAACAAATTCATCTTCATATTGATCCACTGTCAAGTGGTTCTAGCGTAACTGTTGAAATTCCACTTGCTTCCTTTCGCGCGCAATTTCTAAGAAATACTTGTCGTTGAACGCAATGGTAAAAGCGGCCCAAGTAAGGCAATTCCTTCCGAAAACACTCCGTTCTTGGTGGCACTCTGCCAATCGTTAGCGGTACCTTCCAGTTGGTACACCGCCAATAATACCTTCTCTTTGTCAGTACATCTCAAAACGCTAAAAGTTTTCTCAAGCTTCTCTATCCACCTTGATGCCAGTTCAGGATCTCCAGTTCCGTTGAATTGGGTTGGTTTCAGCTTAATAAATTGTCAACCAGTTGGCCCATTTGCCTAGTCGCAATTCCTTCTTCCTGGGCATTACCCACTTCATTACCCTGGTCATTATCGCCATTATTCCCATTACCTCCGTTGTTGCCATTATTTGCGTTAACAACAACTATAGCAGCTCCCACATCTTGAGCAATGGCAGCATCCATGTCTTGGGTTTGTCTATCCATGAGATCACCAATCCTTTCTAGTGCTCTCAGCACTCCGTCCTTCCTTAGATCTTCCATCACGGGCGGTCTTGAGCTAGAAGCTCCGCTACTAGGTCTTTTAGGTCTTTTGGGCGGGTTGCTCATTCTGGTCTACACTTACCACACCTGGACCACTATAATTCCACCATGGAATTAGAGACTCACTTATCTAGTCAAGCCTAGTAATCCTAAAAATATACCCTAAAAGCATCAGTCACAACAAGGCAACCATCCACACAGTTATTTCTAGAAACACATCAATAAATAATTCGCAACCACGACTCAATTCCAGTCACTTCAGCTGTTCAACATAACAGACGATAATCATTCACTCAACAAGCCAAAATTCATGAATAACTCCCAATACTAAGCGCAAAGCTTGGTCTTTGTAAAACTACCACAATCACGCTAGTACTATATGTCAACCACATGCACCAATTCATATGACACACATTTTATGTCTAACTCTTACGAACCTCCTAAAGTCTCACTACCCTAGTCAATCCCAACTCATTCCTCCTTATTACTCCAGTCCTCAATCAACTTGGATCGAGCTGACCTTACTATGATACCAAACAAGCGGGGATGTCACACTACGCGTCCTTCAACGCGAGAGGGCAACTCCTGTCCCAAATCTCTCAGGGCCCAGGACACGCTTCATGCGACACGTGTGGTGTAAAATAAGCATGCGAAAATGAAAAGAACATACAACTCCATACAAGTCCAAAAGGGAAGAATGGGATAACATAAATCTACTATACATATTAAAACCAAGAGTTTATACAAAGATTCAAGGTCAAACTAAACCTTCAGACAGTTAGGGAAGATCAGGGACTATCCAAAATACGACAACTAATCCAGTCCCCCAAAAGACAATAGATCTTCGATGACTTTCCTCAAAAGACAACCCCTATAGAACAAAACCCACTAAGACAAGCCACTAGTTCCGTCCACGTCCTCGTCCTCGCTTGGATCATAATCAGAGAAGGTCTCAAAGCGTACATCCACAGAGTCGTCTTCCATGGCATCCTCCAGCTCGTCCTTAAACGTGGAAACTTCTATCACTTCGATGGTTTCCTCCACAATAGGGGTCTTCTCTGGCATGTTCCTTAAACCTATCACATAAATCTCCACTTCTACCTCTTCTCGAACAGGATGACACCAGTTAGGTACGACTCCTCGGGGCACCTCCGTGGACTTCAAAGGACCTATCATAACCTCACCGACTCTACGAAATCAAGCCTTGAACCTATAGGGTTTCCAATCCTTAACTCCCTCATCGATCCAAACAACAGTACATTTCCTAACGTATACGATACCCTGACTATCGAGAAACTCATCAAAATAGGCAGTTATCTCCTTGGGATCGCCTAGGCGGGTCGGCAACATACTTCAAGGCTTGGGGTCTGAAAAAGTAAGGTCTCACGATGGGGTGAGATTTACATCTCAGTAAGCTAAGTCTTAAGTCTAAGTTAGGCTGACAATACACCTAGACACAAGCTTAGACAAAAAGCAAAGGCACTTCAACAACAGTATGAGCTAAATAATCATCATAATGCACTAAAGAAAAACATGTGGTAGACAAGCATCAAAGTATACCATCATGACGACATATAGCTCAATTCAAGGCATGCATAAAAGTACAAGATCAAGCTCTACGTATTATCACCATGACTCATTTTATTGTCCTTGCCCGCGTTAAAACGCCTCAAGCTTAGTCCGAGTCAAAATGCCTCAAATTATGATGAACCACAAACCCGCGTTCCACGCCTTAGGTTTACTCATGCCATACCAGGCTCGTGTCGACACATGTATAACTTAACCCGCGTCTCGACGCCTCAGGATATCGGTCAGTACAACCCCACGTTCCAACCCATCAGGGTATCAAAAGTCCTCAAGCATGCCAGTTTCTCTACCCATTTAAACTTCATGATCGAATACAAACTTGTTCACCAAGTTATGAATCTATAGCATGCAAGCCAGCAAGATTCAACAACCACATGATGGCATCAGATATAATCATATACAGTAATTGAGCACACAAAACTTGCACTTAATCATAATGATCAACAATGCGCAATCACACCATAATCCTACGAGAATTCATCCAATTCAATCCCAACTCGTCCAGTAGCGGCATATCTTCCTAACTAAGGCTTAGAAATTACTTACATTTCAATTAATCGATGGAAATCCCTCCAAAAACTCTCCCAAGGATTCGGCTTCCGGGGTCCAAAATAGGGCCGCCGCGTACCTAGAGAAATTCGCCCAATTTTATCAATTTTTCTCTTCCAATTAGCCAATTCACGGGCCATACATTTCAATAACATCCCAATTAACGTCCTAGTATATCATAACAACGAATACAAGGCACGGCGACACCCCAAACCACCCTTAAAGGTTTGGTTTACATAAACCGAAACAGGGCAAATTTTGGTTCTGCCCCCTAGCCCATAAACAGCCCATAATTCAATTTTAAACCTTGATTTATCACATAATCTACTTGCTAACATGTTGTTCTATGTATACAAGAGTCTCACCGAAGATTTTAGAACGAGTCGATGTTTGAAAGTCCACAAACAGCCCCGGTTTCTTCGAGTCTACCGGCAGTCAGACCTGTCCCGAGAAAACCATCACAAAACAGCCATGGTCACCCCTCCAAACCCCATCAAATTCACCATTTTAACTCAACTAATACTAGTACTATAAATTAAGAACTCTTCACAAAAAATTTGGAGCAAAATGGAGCCTCGAAGCGATTGAATGAGGACTTACCCTCAATTGTGTCCAATTCTGTCCAGTTTTGGGATTGTGGCTAATCGAAGCTCCTCCGGTATCCAACGGCCAAACTACCACCGAGGGGTTGTAGAGGAGAGGCTGAGGATTCAATTGGTGGTTGGCGCAAGGTTGGATGGTCGCCGGAAGTGGCAATCGTGGGTTGCGAAACGGCGGTCAGCGGTTGGTCGAGCAGGAGTCGGTTCGGCAATGGGGAGAAAAGGGAAGAAAGAAGAGGAAGCAGGGGAAAGGGGAGGAGTTAGGTAGAGGCAAGGGTTGAAGTGTATACCATAATACTTCACTTTAGTCAACATGAAGAATGGTAGGTAGAAAGGCATAAAATTAATGCCAATTGCTCTCATGAAGACACTTGTCCTCATTCTAATAATATCCAAGCTCCAATGACTAAATTGACCTTCCATTTTCAACAGCCTTGGGAGATTAGGAATTGACCAAATCGCCCTTCTTTGATTGTTAAGACAAAGTTAATCCTTGAGGGGGCAAAATAGTAATCTTGCTCTCGTCGTCCGAAACGTCGATTTTCCAATTCAAATTTTCTTCGATGAGGCAATGTCTAATTCTATTCGAATGTTTGAATTCTTTGCTTTCCATTTTCTTATTTCGAGATTTGTCTTTGGATCATTAAATATAAATTTCAGACTATCCCAACTAACGGGCAGCTTTTGCAGACGTTGACTCTTTGATTCTCATCACCCTCAGGGCTCGTCAGTTCATGGGGACTTTGGTTGTCATGTAATTTCGAGGGTCTATTTCTAGGTCCAACGGTCTCAATCGTCATTGTTCGATTTGGGAAAATTTTGCAAGTTATAAATTGGTTAAGCGGCATCACCCGCGTTTCAATCGTATAACGCTAGTATTGAATTCCTTAATCACTCTTAGATCGGCCTTTAATGGTTCTAAATACTCTATCGGCAATCCTTGTGGTCAAAGTATCATTTCCTATTCGAGTTTCCTAGGTCCACGTACCTTGTCTTGCGTTAGCCTTTTCATTTTGGTCAGTTAACTCGAAATTGATCAGTTCCGAGCGAGATAAGACTGAACTACATCGATAGATATATCTTTATTGATAAGTCTCCGAATGACAAGGAAAAATCAGAATGTTACACTCTCCGACGTGTTATCGACATGTAATCAGCACTTCAAACACACCAATGACACTAGAGTGTCACTTAAGTCATACACTCAGTCTTCCAAAAATTAATATACCCAGTTAGCTCCAGAAAAGCATAATTTTGAATCTCAAATAGAAGAAAAAAAAACTCGCCAAAGATATTTATATATATATGGTTAATACCACAAAAAAACTTTAAATTGGTACACTTGTGACAATTTTACCCAAAATTATTTTTTAACCATGGAAAACCCCAAACTGGTACATCTGCGATAAATTTACCTTAAACTAGTACAACCATGATAAATTTACCATTCGTTAGTTTTTGTTAAATTTTACTGTCAAATTGCTAAGTTGAATGACACGTGATTATTTTAGGGTGTACACGTTACCCTATATTTGCTATAGATGTATCAATTTGAAATTTTTCATGGCATTAACTCAATTTAATGGAAATTAGTAAATGGTAAATTTGTCATATGTGTACCAATTTGAGATTTTTTATGGTAAAAAAGTAGTTTTGGATAAATTTGTCACAGTTATACCAATTTAAGGTTTTTAAAAAAAAAAATAGTTTGAGGTAAATTTTTCACAAGTGTATCACTTTGAGGTTTTTGATGGTCAAAAAAGTAGTTTGGGGTAAATTTGTCACAAATGTACCAGTTTGGAATTTTTTGTAGTACTAACCCGTATATATGTGATGTACAACGAGTCTCAACATGTCAAAATTCTCTTCTTCTTTTTTTAAAAATGACGTTTCTGCATATCGTGTTGCGTGATGGAATCGGTGCTACTTAATCAGTCGATCTTGAGAAACCAACATCAACAACTGTTTGTAAGATTATAATGTGAAGTGACTCATCCAATAAAATGATTCATGTATAGGCGAGAAGAGAAGGGAGTAGCTGGCTTCACCCTTCGTTTTATGGTAATAAAAGGAACATATTATTAGGATCAAGCCTCGTCGGTTAACCTCATCAAAACCCTTACTGCAAACTTAGCTTATGTCACATTAATAAGAGCATGCACAACTGGCGCTTGCCTAGGGAAATTTTTCCATGGCCCCACGAAGATTTAAAAGGATGGTGGTGTGTGTTAGTTTTTTCTGGCCTTTTTCTTGTATAATTTCAAACATTTTCCCAAAAAAATTATTGAAAATCGGTATTGCCAGAAATTAAGGGCATGACAACATTTCTGTTTCTGGATGAGTTTTCGAGCAAAAAAATGCGTTTGATAACAGCATAAAATTTCTGATTCTAAATTAGAAATTTGTTTGACCAAGGCGGAGGCAGGAGGCAACGGCTTGTAGCGATGGTCGGCGGTGGCGGACAGCGACCGACGGCAATCGGCAACCCGCGGCGGGGGGCGGGATGCAACTGGGAGGGTTGGTCATCGACGAAGATTTCTATTTCTATTTCTATTTCTCGGAGAAGTTACTTTTTTGTTTCTCATTTCTACTTCAAATTAATTTCTGGAATAATATTTTGTTCCAGGAATAGTTTCTTAGAATTGCTTACCAAACAAGTTTCTTTTCCAAACTTATTTCAGAAATAGGTTTTTATTCCAAAAACTATTGTTTTGATGGGTGCCCTAAATTTCCTCATTATTTTTGGAATTTGGAAAAAAAAAATTGTAAAAAACTGGCCTAGGCCAATCGTTGGACTTGTACATCAACCAGTAATATCACTCCACCAAACAATAAATGGGTAAATAAATAAATAAGACTAGAGAGGCTGGCCAATGAAAACTAGAATCGGATGGACGTCGACAAGGTTGTAAGGTTTGGATCCGGATCCCTATCATAATGGTAGGAGATCAGGATTTTTTGGCTCCTTGGATCTTCCCCGAAAGCTGTGATTTCCTACCTTTATGGTAGGAAATCCTAGCCCGTTTTAAAGAGGCATATACAATGTAATTGAATGAAAGTTAGGTGAGTATGTACATAAATGGACATAAATTCGAGCAGTAAAAGATGGGGAAAGCATCGATCACCAGTACAACGGACTTGTGCTCTAGTGGCTTAACGAGTGTGCTTGCTTTGAAACAAATTAGATTGCCATTACTCTTAAGTACGTTGGATTGAAAAGAAAAAAAAAGTACATCGGATTTGAGGTTTTAAAAATTCAGTATTGAATTGATATTAGTATCGAGGACGATTTCTTTTTTATGATGTACATGTTTATTTACGATTGTCCATCGTTAGAGGTGTCAAATAGGTGAGTCGGATTTGGGTCGAGTCGGATATGGTCAGACCCATGTTGACCCGCCCGTCTTGATCCATATTCAATAACCCATACCCGATCCGACCTGCAATCGACCTATACCCGACCCAATCTATTTTGAATCATATGTTACCCAATTACGCTAATATTCTAAGAAAACCTATATAACTCATTTAACATATTTTAAGTTTTTCACATGTATATGTTGCCAGATAAAAACTTCACATCAAATAAAAAAAAGTAAATTAAATAATAAAAATTAGTTAATAAAATAAAAATGATATTACTAAAATACTTTCATGCAATCAAAATTATCCTATTTTTGTTTAATTTTAAAAAAATTAAATTTTCTCCGTATTTTTTTAAAAAATTGTTCAAAATATTTTTAATTTATTTTCTCTTTCATTTTTCTCCAACGACCGGTTGCAACCGGCAGAGGCAAACAACGATGCGAGGCGACGGTTGGCAGTCGGCAGCAAAAGACAGTAGGCGGCTGGAGGAGGTAGTTGGTGATGGGCAGCGGTGGACGATGCGAGAGGCGGTGGCGGACGACAATGATAGGTAGCAGGAGTTGGCTGCCGTCGGTGGGCGGTTTTTATATATATATTATATTTTCTTTTCTGATTTCTTCAATTCTCTTATGAAATTAAAAAAATAATAATAACCAAATTAATCCCTTGAGGCCTTAGGCTCATTTGCAAGTTGTGGGAACTATGCTCATGGGTTGAAAATGGGTTCACTAGGAAAAACATGGGTTTAAGTGTGGAACCTTTTTTTGACCCATTTCATTTAACTTAAACCTTTTGGACTCTCTAACCAAAAAAAAAAAACCTTTTGGACTCATTTCATTGAGCCCTTTAAAAGTTTATAACATATATACAATCCATTTGTCTAAAAAATGGGTCCTTGACCCATATTGGCAGATGTATATCGTGCGCGTGTGTTTTAAGTAATTTGCGAGAACAATAAAATATGTGAAGAGTTTCACTTGAATTAACTTCTTTTGTTTGATGTTGGAAATGATTGCAAATCAATCCACGTTCGTGTGGGATTTATCATAACCAGGCTAGAGGCTTAACTGATGAGTAAGCTGTGAATTCAATCCATATGCAGCGACTCAAGATTATCACGCATAGATGCACGAATCACTAATTCATAGAATTAACGAATTAACACCTTATTTCGGATCCATTATTCTTGATGCGGAATTGCAACGATTCGATGCTCAAGAGGTTCTTCTCTATGAACTTCATCTATCACTAGTTTCAATTAGACAGCCCTCACGTATCGCTTTAGACGACTCTAGATGTGAGGTTATGTGGACATTAGGATTTAGAGGAGGGACTTGAGCTCTATTTATAAAGAATGAAACATGTCCCCTCATTAAAGATAAGGTTTATCTTGGCCCATACTATCCAGCTCCATATCCGACTAAAATTAGGAAACTGTAAAAATTTTGTCTTTATTAGACAAATCAATATCGATAATAATAACTAATAAAGCACATAATGAATATTAAATATATTCTAACATTCTCTCACTTTGGCTAAATTAATTAAAATTGTACTTTGTATACGCATATTTATATTGGTCTAGAGATGTTTCTTAATAGTCAATCCGTTCCCATAAAGTCTTAAGTATCGGACCATACTAGTAACTGCATCAGAAGACACAGAGCCATCCAATATCACAAATGCTATTAACTTTACTGATATAGATTTGATATGGTAGTATGGCAATCGGATAACAGCTCAAATAATAGAGACACCTTATATGTTATCCTCATTGTCAGTCATTATTCTCTCACTTTATGTGTCACGAAACTGGATGTGTCACAAGAGAACATCTTTACGGTTCTAACAAACCAACATATGTCTTTCCTTTATAATTAACTATACTTTACGTGTAACAATACATATGAATTTGGCTAAAATAAATGCCCCAGCCATCACTCAAGGTTTACACGATGCCTTGAGATTTTCAACTGATATATGTATTCAACATCACCTTATTCATAAAATGCTTTATTGCATATAATAGAGTTGATACATATTTAGATGTTACAAAATGTGACAAACATTTATGTAAACTTTATTAGAGCAAATACCTAGTACAACTCCCACTAAACAACAGCATCTCATAATGCTTACTCGGTTCATCAATTAACATGTCATATCAGCATCTCACAATGCTTTTATATCTACGACATGTCATCCAAATGTATATAGGCAAAGACCTTTAGTTAGTGAGTCTGCAACCATATCATCTTGCTCTACTGTAGTGTCACCATTTTTATTTGTTACCTTTATTGTCAAAACTTAACCGCCAGATACTTGGACCACTTGAGACCTCTACTATTGTTAATGAACTATACTGCCGAGTTATAGTCACAATACAACTGTATGGGTCTATCCACAAAATTAAATACAATCAACTCTTTAATGAGATTCTAGAGCCAAATAGCATGAATAACAGCTAAAAAACATACTACAAACTCCGCTTTCTTGATCGAGAATTACGTAGCTTTCTGTTTACGCTTTTCTGTAATACTGCACTTCTTTTTAGACATTTAAATGTTTGTAATTGTCAACTTCACATCATCCTAACAACTAACAAAGCCTGAATCCGAATGCCCCACTAGCTGCAGGTCTTGAGTATGTCTGTAAATTGACATATAGTCTTTTGTCATCTTTAAGTACCTCAAAACTTTCTTAGCAGTAATCCAATGATCACTGGATTTAACTAACATCTGCTTAGAAGTTTCGTTGCAAAGGGAACATCTGATTTAGTGCAAGCTTGAGCATACAAGATGATTTTAAGTGCACCTTGATATGGTACATTTTTTATTTAGGTTTTCTTAATAACTTTATAAAGACACTATGACAGATTCAGTCTATTTCCCTTAATGACAAGAGCAATTCCTGATTTGCAACACTTTATACTGAATATAATAAATGTGTGTCCTCTAGAAATAACCCAACATGTGGCAAGAACGATCCATATGGATCTCAATGCCTAGGAAAAAATATTTCTTATTAAGATCAATCATGTCAAAATACTTTGACAATATCTGCTTCACATTATGTAGTAATTCAAGAAAACCACTTTCAAGCAATATATTGTCTACATAAGACACGAGGAAAATAAATTCCTCCAGCTGATTTTGCAGTATAATACTAATTTATTTCGTTCTTGACATAACTAAATATAACAACATTACTATGAAATTTCAAGTAATAATAGTTTAAAAGCTTACTTAAACCCATAAACAGACATTTCAGTCTAGAATACCCATGAATATGTTCAGACTTTATTCCATGGCATTATATGTGATTCATCTTTCTTTACACACAAGTTTATTCAAATCATATGTTGTAGAACCTTCGAGTTAAATAAAAAAAGACTTTCAAATTAAGATTTCCAATCAAAAGAAAGTTTCAATATATTATAATGAGTTATTAATACTTTAATCACTCTGAGAAACTTTATGAGAGACTGAAAAAGAAAACTTATGTTAAGTCTGCTCATTTTTTAGGCGTGAAAAATTTCGCTACCAGTTTATTTTTAAACTTCTCAAATAAAGCACTGATCAAAATATGATTTGATAGAGTAAACAAAAACTTTCATATGAAGTCCCTTTAAATTTTACACACCCAATTGCAGCAGATGTACTTGCGACTTTGAGGCATGCTAATAAGCTTTCAAACACCGTATGTTTCATAGTCAGTATCTCATCTACCATGCACCAATCACGGTTCTAATTATAAACAAGAAATAACAATTGTATAAATTGTTAGATCAATTACATAGTCAATTTTGTAGTCATGCTCTTCTGGATAGACTATTTAGTGTGATGGTACAACTAATCATCTCTGTCTGATAGATCTATTAGGAGGAGCTACTTTAACCATTATTTTGTCCTTATGGGATCAGATAAACGTCATCAGGAATTGTCTTAACAACAAGAACCTGAACCCCAATAGAATCAAATCATAATTAGGCAGAAAAAACAGCACATTTATCCTAACCACACCATTACCTTTAATAGTCTATGAGCCACTACCCTTATTTGGCTATATCAAGTTCCAACAATTTAACTATCTGTAATTTCACAACTCTTGTTCATCTTTTAAGATGATAAATCAATACCCCTTGAATGATTTGTGTAAGGTACGAAGTAAAATCAAGTGGTTTTGGAGTCCAAGTTATCTAATGTTGGATTATGTAACTTTATTTCTGTATGAACACTTCAAACCTTAATACTGTTCTAACTAGATTTATGTCCAGTCCATGGCTCAAAAAAATAAATGAAATAATTGTGATAGAAACATAATAAGTTATTTTCAAAATTTCACGCCACAGAAAATCATATAAGTTGGTTTTACAAATCATATTCTTCATCATATCCATAGGGTATGATTTTGTCTTTCGGCTACACTTTTCTATTCAGCACTACATGGCATAAAGCCACAGTCTCATAATCTTCTTAAATATTTGGTAAATGGCTCTTTAAGCCATCCAACATTGCCATGTCAACTACGAAATTCACCACCTTGGTCAAAACTGACAACATTTATGATTTTCCCAACTGTTTCTTGACTTTAGTTCGAAACATCTTGAACTTGTCAAGAAATCTAAAATTTTCCTTAATCAAGACTATATAAATATATAGGGAATAATCTTCAATAAATGTGATGAAACACAAATTTCTACACAATGTTGTCATATAGGATCCACTTATTCAGTATGTGACATTCTGATTTCCAGTCAATTTCAGACTCATTAATGAGAAATGAATCTAGAGATGTATTTCAGTCGTATCTCGCTCGAATCTGATCAATTCGAGTAGACTGACCAAAAAGGAAAAGCTAACGCGAGACGAGGTACGTAAACCTAGGTAACTCAGATAAGAAATGATTCTTTGACCATAAGGATTGTCGAGGGGATATTTAGAACCACAAAGAGGCCGATCTAAGAACGATTAAGAAATGTCTTGCAAGTGTCATACGATTGGAGCACGGGTGATGCCGCTTAACCAATGTATGATTTGCAAAATTTTCCTTTATCGGACAGTGATGATCGAGACCAAAGGGACTAGTGATAGACCCTCACAATTACATGACAACCAAAAATGTCACGAATTGAAAGGCCCTAAACATGATATAAATCACGGGGTCGATACGCGTAATGTCGGCAAAAGCCACCCGTCGGTTCGGGATAGGCTGAAACCACGTCTGTTAGAGGAAATCATCATAAACGAGTCTTGAAAATTGAAAATGAAGAATCAAGAATTTCAATATTATATTGGGATTGACCATTGCCCTATCAAAGAATTTTGGAGCGAGAAAAACGACGTTCTGAACGTCGAGGGTAAAATTATCAATTTACCCCTCAAGCTTAAAACCTTGTCTATGCATTTGAAGGATGGCAATTTGGTCATTAAATTCACCCCAAGGCCACCGAAAATTTGAAGGAATATGGGCCATTGGATCAAGTTGATTGACAAGTGGTACAAGTGTCAATGGATGGACAAAAGAATAGTCATATCCCACTTTATGCAACTACCATTCTTTCCTTTGATCATGAACCTTGTATATAGTCTTTTTCTCTCTCTCCTCACCTCACTTGGCCGGCCATAGAATCCCAAGAACCACCGAAACCTCTTCCTCTTCTTCCTCTTCATTCTGCCCACCGACGACCAGCCTAGCTGCCGTCGTTCGCCGCCCACGACACCACCCTCCGTCTACCGCCTGACCATCGGCTGATCATACCAACCTACCACTACGTCTTTCCGATCTCCTCAAATTGGAAGCGAGCCATTTGGACCACCGAGGAGCTCCGGCCAAGTGTTTTCTCAAGAGCCGACAGAATCTGATTCAACCTGAGGTAGATTCAGTTTCTAACCCTTTTGAAGGCTGAAATGTTGTATTTTTTAGGTCAAATTTTGTGGAGATCTAGAAGACATGTATATCAATATGTGGTAAAAAGTTGGGCTTGATTTGATGAAGTTTTGACCTCAAATGGGTCTTGTGAACTTGGAACAGAAACTGCCGGATTCTGACCTTGGGAGAATCGGCGACTTTCGACAGGTTTCCAACGACGATTCGACTTTAAACCTTCGGTGAGACCCTTAGACCCTTATATAGACATGTTAAGAGGTAGGATAGTGAGTAGATGATGGATTTGAACTAGATTTGGGATGGATTGTGCATGGTTTACACAAAATCGAAATGAACCGGTTCGGTTCTATGCAAGACCGATTATGTTGGAGTAAAGAGTAGATGATTTTGAGTCCCAAATTGATGTTTAAAACATGTTAAGATGATGAGAGTTGTGTTATGGAGGTTTGTGATTCATGGGTGGTTGAATTGGCCAAAGAAAATTGATGAATTGATTGGAAATTCTAGGTTGCGTGGTGAGTTCGACGTTGGACCCTTGAAACCAAATTGGTGAGGGCTCAAGAGGAGAATTATTGTTGTGTCAACGCAAGGTAAGGAAATTCTAAACTTAGGATAGGAAGATTGGACTCAATTGGGGGAGTCGAGGATTAAAGTGATCGATTTATGAGAATTTTCCAAAGGATAACTCTTGATATATCCTAAGTGGTTATAGGAGGATTATGTGTGTCATTGTTTGTGTTTAAATCATATGCCATGTCGAATGTCATTGATTGTCCTGCATGCCATGAGTATTCAAATTGTGCATGAGTTGCACCTGTTATTTTATCTGTGAATTGAATTGAGAAGCATGGCATGAACATGACATGGTGAGGCCTTGAGGCGTATGAGAGGCGAGGCGGGAGATGGATACCCTGATGCGATGTAATCGCGGGGTGGAGTTGATGTTGTATGGCGCCTTGATGCGATCTAATTGCGGGGTTGAGATAGGCACAGTCCTGATGCTATCTATTCGCGGGACAAAAGTATGAGGTGATAATATTGGCCTGAAGATTCATTGGCACCTGATGCGTTTACGCAAGTTGCCAATGACGGTCTGATGCGTTTAGGCGGACCGAGTCTGATGCGATCTAATCGCGGGCTGGAGAATGAGGCAGGCAGGAAGAGGTGGTTGTGGTGAAATGGCAGGATGAGGTGTACATGATCAACTGAGTGTGACATGGTATCATATTTGCATGCCCATCATCTGTGTGTCACTATCTTAATTTGTATGTCCCGTGTGATTATGAGTTTGGAAAGTTGGGGTAGATGACTACTTGAGTGGACGATCAGCCTGACCTAAGGTTAGGACTCTTTTACTGAGATTTGTATCTCACCCCTTTGGGGACTCTTATTTTTACAGATCCTAGGCCTTAGGTATGTGGCCTATTCATTTTGGCGATCCCAAGGAGATGACGACATATTTTGACGAGTTTCCGGATATTCAAGGGAACATTTATGTGAGAAAGTGTATGGTTGTATAGGTTGAAGAGGGTAGGCCGAATTAGAAGCCTCATAGGTTCGAGGCATGGTTTAAAAAAATCGGAGATGAGTCGATTGGGCCGTTGAAGCCCCGCGAGGTACCCCAGGGAGTTATCCCCGATTGGGCCAGACCGCCAAAGAGTAGGAGCTGCCAGAGTGGTCTGTAATTGGGTCTAGGAATGGACCGGAGAATACCCCGACCTTAGAGTTCACTGAAGACGAGGTGATTATCGTGGAGGCTACCAAGGAGGATCTTGTCGAGCCGTCGCATGAGGAGATCATGGAGGATTCCATCGAGGTCCAGTCAGGGACCTTCTCGGAGTATGAGCCGATAGAGAATGCAGAGGATACATGGGACTTTAGCAGCTCATCTTAGGTGTCATAGTTTATTGGCTCGATCTTGTGATGGCTATTTTGGATGTCGATGATGGTCACATCTTTTTTTTATGTGCTTACCCCGTCGCCCTTGCCTAGCGAATTGTAGTAGTCGGTATTTGTATGAACAGTATGTTATGATGTATGACAGTTATTATGCTATCCAGGTCCCACCTAACTTATATTTTGTACGGGGATTTATTTGAGTATCGCTTCCGCATGCTTAATGTATATATATTGTCTTTCGACTTGTTTGTGAATCTTGGGACCAAGAGAGATGTGTTGTTTTCTTGTAGGGATGTTCGCATGCTCGACGGGTTCGGGGCGTGACACGGTATTAATGACCTCAGATAGATCACAACTGTTGACTACAGGTTCGTTATTTATCTCAGTTATCTTACCTCTGCAACGATCTCCTCACATGTCTATGTCATTTTTAAGAGTGGACAGAATGATTACTATCATTAGTCTTTCTACTCTTTCTTTAGATATGTGACTAAAACATTTATACCAAAATGAGTAAGACCATTCCATATATAGAGGTACTTTGGAAATAACCTTTCATCTGTATAAGTGACGTATAATTGATTAGGAGACAAATATAATCTGTACAATCCATTGGACATAATGTAGCACCAGGCTTTATTTTAATTAAAAAAATAGTAATTGCTTTATTTGAAATCTCAAAAAAGTAACTACACATATCCAAACTTGACATGAAAAATAAATTTCATCTTTAAAGAAAGTACATAAAATATTTTTTTTTAATGTCACATTAAAACCAGAATCTGGAATGGCATTCTCATCAATTCAACGCCAGCTCTATAGTTGTTTCTATAATGAGCTTTGATTCAACCTGATTTGATATCTTTCAATTTGTGAATTCCATATGGTAAACACAACATATATGTCGCATCTCTATCTAGTCATCACAAACTAGATGAGACTTCAGATAAAATAAATTCACAAACCAATACCAAAGAATCATTACTTTATGCTCATACTTAGATAACCAAGTTTCTGTATTAACTGTAGTCTTTGTTTATGTGATCGTTGTTCTTATAAAAGAAGTAACGATCATCATCCTTTTCAAATAAAGCTTTTCATGGATCCAAATCATTAGAATAACCGGTTATTTACTATAATACTTTATGAGTAAGATTTCAAAACTACTTAATATGCAATTACATCAACTTATGACATAATTTTTAATCTCAATAGAACCATCACACCTAATATTGAGGAGTCATTACAGACGTATACCGCTCTCAATAATAGATGAGATATAATTTCAATCTCTAAGGCTTCGTTCATTTATTTAACAGTGTAGTTAACTAACAAAAGCACCTTTCAAGTATTCTTTAATAGATCGATTTATATCAAATAAGTATCAAATTGCTATATACCCAATAAGCACATAATGCCCTTGAAAGTTCTCACTAATGAAACTGAGAACTACATGGTCTTTCTTGATAAGAGTAATACAAATATTTTCCAGTTCTTTGTAAACATATAATTCTTGTTCAGTTCTCAATGAATCTCAATTCATAATTTTAACAGAGTTGTCATTCACAGAAACATGAAGGGTTTCCTAGATTCATAAAACGCAACAGAACGAAATCCTAAACAGGATCCATGAGTATATCGAAATCAAAATGGTTCAAGACGTACCTTTTTGGGTCGACGACAAATTGACGATAGGTTGTGTATGGATTAGCACCCAAGTCTTACGCCTCTACCGATATCCACACACACGAACCGAGTTCTCTAATGATCCAAGTGCTAGCTTTCAGGTTTTGGAGTGTCTCTCGTAATCGCCTTTAACAGAGAACTATTATCTATTTTTCTACTTCGAGATAATAATGACACCAAGTTTGAGGAGTCTTTAGGGTTATTACTCGTAACCCTACATTTCATGGTTTAGGTCCCACGATGTAACGGCCTGGACCCATGCACGATTGCATAGATATTCATAATAGGAGAATAAATAAGCTATACTTCTTAAGTAGATCAAGGCGCAGAGAAAATATTAAATCAGTTCGCTATTGTTGTAGATTCACTAGACATTAGTAGTGTGCCAAAAACTCTTTTGGCCCACAAGTCATAAGCGGTCTCTAGCAAAACATTATGACTACCTAAGTATAGTGAAGGTCGATTTTTCGACACAACCTAATCTACAATTAATGTTAGAGTATCGATCTTAATTGATTTTTAGGGCAGACCACTAACAATCTCTCACTTGCACTATAATCAATTATACAAACTAAATCCCTTTATTAGTTGATATCTGAGTTAAGCATAATGCAGAACAAGTGTCATCCTTATATAACTTAAACTCATTTTCCCGATACCGCGGTTAGACTGTCAAACTAAGTAGTTGACTCTTCAACTCACTTGAGCATAGCTATGCATTTCACAGTCTCAACTTTACGGGAGGCCATGATATCTTACTCTCGTTATATGAGAGGGGCAAATCTCATCTTGTCTACTCACATCTATCAGCATGATTTATGACATGCCCAGCCATTACCTTTATAATCCCCAGTTACAATTGACGTTTGGTAATGTTAAAGCATGCTAAACCACGTCTAGGAAACCGTGGTAGACTCAGATAAAGTACTATACTATATAGCTGTGATGAGAAACACTGATGACATCATATAACAATCCTACAGTATTCTTATAGCGGGTCTCTCCAATACAATGTTCTACAACATATATTTCATATGATCAACTTTATATCCCTATATTCATGACCCCTGAAACTCGATTATCGGTTGACTCGCATACTAGTCTCAAACATCATTGGCATCCCAATACACAATGATAATTGACTAGGGATATTTAGAATGTTAATATCCATTTCATTAATAGAGTTTCACGATCAAATCACATATTTGATCTTCTATTAAGGACATTTAATATTCATGGGATAAAGATTTCGCATTCAATCATATACTAAAATTAAATAAAAATCAAATATAACAAATGTTTTCTTAATGAATAAAAAAAAAATGTATACTGCATATACGCCCACTCACATCAAGACCAATCACTAATGTGTCTAAGACCTAAAGTGTTACAATGACGCTCATGCTTAGATCGTGAAAGAGCCTTCATCAACGGATCAGCTACATTTAACTCTATTGCAACTTTACACATTTTGACATTGCCTCTTTTAATGAATTCTCGAATGAGGTGATACTTCATGAGTATATGTTTGGTCTTCTTGTGAGACTTGGGCTCTTTAGCCAAAGCTATGGCCCCATTGTTGTCACAATAGAGGTCCACTGGATCCAAATAGGTAGGAATGATTCCCAGTTCTTCTATGAATTTTTGAATCCATACAGGTTCCTTTGATGCTTATGAAACAGCAATATACTCAGCTTCTGTCGTAGAATCTACTATAGTTTCCTGCTTGGAACACTTCCAGCACATCGCTCCACCATTCACGCAAAAGACAAACCCTAACAGCAATCGAAGGTTGTTTTTGTCGATTTGGGAACTAGCATCAGTGTAACCACTTATAGTGATCTGTTTACACCGATGTTAGTTTCTCACCTCCATAAACTAAGAATAAATCCTTAGTTTTTCTCAAGTACTTAAGAATATTTTTTACTATTATCCAGAGAGCTTCTCCTGGATCTGACTGGTATCTGTTTGTCATGATCAATGCATAATAAATATCAGGACGAGTACACAACATGTCATACATGATGGATTCTATGGCTGATGCATAAGGAATCCTACTCATGCGGTCTCGCTCATCTTGTGTTGAAGGATGCCGAGTCTTGCTAAGACTTATGTCATATGACATTGGAAGAAAACCTTTCTTGAAATATTGCATATTAAATCTGTTGATGACTTTATCAATGTGTGTACTTTGACTCAGTCCAATAAGTCTCTTTGATCTATCTCTATAGATCCCGATCCCCAAGATATAGGTTACCTCTTCCATGTCCTTTATGGAGAAACATTTTCCTAGCCATGTCTTAACTGGCTGAAGTATAGGAATATCGTTTCCAATGAGTAGTATGTCATCCACATACAACATTTGAAATACAATTGCGCTCCCACTAGACTTCTTATATTGATAAGCTTCTTCTTTGTTTCTGATAAAGCCAAACTCTTTGACAATTTCATCGAAACAAATATTCTAGCTCCATGATGTCTGCTTCAATCCATAGATAGAACACTGAAGCTTGCATATATTTCCAGCATTGTCTGGTGATGTAAAATCTTCAAGTTGTGTCATATACACATCCTCCTCTGGGTTTCTATTAAGGAAAGTTATTTTTACATCCATTTGTCATATCTTATAGACATAATATGCAGCAAACGCTAGGATAAACCAATGGACTTAAGCATGGCCACTGGTGAAAAGGTCTCGTCATAATTAATACCATGAGTTTGTTTGAAACCTTTAGCTACCAGGCGTGCTTTATGGATATGAACATATCCATCCATATCAGTTTTCTTCTTGAAAACCCACTTTCACCCTATAGGTTTGTCACCTTCGGGTGGATCAATCAAAGTCCAAACTTTGTTTTGATACATTGAGTCCATTTCGAATTTCATGGCCTGAAGCCATTTATTGGAGTCTAGATCCATCATAACTTCCGTATAGGTCATAGGTTCGTCATTTTCTATTAACAATAGATGACGATGTTCTGTAATATGATAGCCATATCTCATAAGCTCATGATGTGTTCTTTCAGACCTACGAACTATAGGTGCCACTAGAGTAGACTCTACGACTCATTGTAGATCTAATTGAGGTTCCTTATGAACCGGAACACTCTCTTGCGGCACAATAACTTATTCGAGGTTTACCTTACTTCCATTGGTTCTTTTATTAAGAAACCCTTTCTCTAACAAGACACCATTTCGAGTAACAAATAATTTGTTCTATGATCGATTGTAAAAGTAATATCTTTTCGTTTCCTTAAGATATCCCACAAAGAAGCATTTATCATATTTTGGTCCAAGCTTATCAAAAAATAAATATTTTACATAAGCTTCGCAGCCCCAAATTTTTAGAAATGACATACTATGAACTTTTCCTGTCCACATATCATATGGTGTCTTCTCTACAGCTTTTGATGGACTTCTATTTAGTGTGAACGTTACCGTCTCAAGTGCATAACCCCAAAAAGATAATGGAAGATCCGAATAACTCATCATTGATCGACCCTTGTCTAACAGAGTTCAATTTATCCTTTTAGAGACGCCATTCCACTGTGGTGTTCCAGGGGGAGTGAGCTATGAAACTATTCCACACTCTTTAAGATGGTTATTGAACTCTTGGCTTAGATATTCTCTTCCTCGATCATATTGAAAAGCATTGATGTTCTTGCCAAGTTGATTCGTACTTCATTCTAAAATTCCTTGAATTTTTCAAAGGACTTAGATTTATATTTCATAATATAAATATATCCATATCTATTGAAATCATCAATAAATGTAATGAAGTACTGATAACCTACTCTAACTATAGAACTTAGTGGTCCACACACATCAGTATGTGTAATGACTTACAATTCTTTTGCCTTCCCACTTTGATTACTAAACAGAGCTTTTGTCATTTTGTCAACTGAACAAAATTCACACGTATCATATGATTCAAAATCAAATGAATTAATAGTCCATCGCTATGAAGCTTGCGAATTATTTTCTCGCTTATGTGGCATAATCGACAATGCATAGGTAAGTCGGATTCAAATCATTAGATTTAAACCTTTTTATATTTATAATATAGATTGACACATCAAAATTTAGAACATATATCCCATCCACAATATGGGCGCCACGATAAAATAATCCATTAAGATAAAATGAACAACTATTGTTCTTTATATCAAAATAGAAACCTTCCTCATCCAAACAAGAAACATGAATAATATTCCTACGTATAGCAAGTACATAGTATCAATTATTCAATTCTAAAACCATGCTAGAAAGTAAAGCTACATCATATGTTCCTACGGCTAATACAACAACTCTTATTCCATTTCTAATGCGTAATGTCACTTCACCTTTTGCTAGTGTTTTACTTCGTTTTAGTCCATGTACATTCATACAAATGTGACTACCACAATCGGCATCTAATATCCATAAAGCAGAACTAGTAGTAACATTTACTTCTATAACATAAATACCTGAAATGGAAGTCTCACTTCCCTTCTTCTTCAAATCCTCCAAATATTTCTTGCAATTCCTCTTTCAATATCCTTTGTTGCCACAATGGAAGCAGACAACATCAGCAGTCGGACCTGTCTTGGTCTTGGATTTGGGATAGGCTTAGTGTCCTTGCCCCTACCCTTGGCCATGCTTGGTTTCTTAAAGCCTTTCCTTTTTTGAACCATGAAAATATTAGGTAAGGGTCCTTCTTAATATTCTGCTTAATAGTTTTGAGCATCCCATCCAATTCAATCAAAGTCTTATTCAGATTATGCATGTTATAGTTCATAACAAACGTGTCATAGTAATGAGGCTGTGACTAAAGAATAATGTCATTAGCCAACTCTTGACTAATGGGAGAGCCCAATCGCTCCCGGTTTTCAATATAACCTATCAATTTTATGACATGTGGGTTAACTGAGCTCCTACTTGCTAGCTTGCACTCAATTAAGGCCTTTACCGTCTGGTACCTTTCATTACATGCCTGTTCTTAAAACAGATTTTTCAGGTTCTCGATCATATCGTCGGCTTCCATGTTCTCAAACTGCTTTTGAAGGTCTGAGTTCATGGTAGCTTGCATTATACATGATGTATCCAATACATCATCCTTATGCTTTTGATAAGCATTCCTTTTAGCATAGGGAGCATTGGAAGCATGTGCCTTCTTGGGGAGTGGTTTCTCCAAGACATAATCATTTTTCTCGTGCTTGTGAACAATTCTCAAACTTCTATACCAGTCCAATAAATTTGAACCAATCAATTTATCTTTCTCAAGGACAAAATGCAGTGAAAAGCTTGATGCAAAGGTATTTGACATTAACCACAACAAATATGCAAAGTGAATTGTTCATTAATATAATTTATAATCAACTCCCACTATACTTTTATAAAATGTTTCCCTATAAGTATAGTGTACCAAGATCCATATTTCACCAAGACTCGAGTAAACGTTGGCTTATCGCTCAAGACTCAGTTATTTAGATAAATAACTCTTTGTCAATTGTATCGAATACAAGTCTTAGTTATTGGGGTTGACATCTCATGTCTTATCCCCTAAACCTATGCCTGACAGCCCAAAATAGTTTTGATAGCCTCATTAAGTAAATCAATCTTGACATATAGATAACCATTATCTATCCTACCTTACTCAAATAGTTAAAGGCACTCTGCTTTGGCAGACCCATCTTTTGACAATTCAAGCATTGATAGGTGTATGATTGGAAATACATCGTTACTTAATTTTATCAAAGACTTTCACAGTGTTTTTATCCAGTGATGAATGTATGCATATTATGAACATAATCACTTATCACAACAAAAGTATAACAATTATACTAAAAACAAACAATCCATACGGGGGTCAAGGGGCTGCACCCCCTTACGGGGTTGGAAGGGGCTGCGCCCCTAACAGGGGCTCGGGGGCTGCGCCCCCGAAACCTAAACAGAATTCTTAATTCTATTTTAACATAAATCTATCCGTCCCCTTATCTCGACCCTGCTATGGTGAACGATTTTAACTAAGTCGTCCCTATGGTCATACATGCTTTGTTCTTTCTCAAAACTATAAACAGAATTCGTAATTCTACTTTCTTAACAGAACGCCTCTGGATCAATCACATTAGTTCACATCATTACAGGAATTCAAGTTTATTTCAATGTGAGATTACTTGAATTGATGATATCAATTCGTATTCCCAATTCATCTAACCCTAATTAAGAATCACTCTAGCATACATCACATGCATTGACATTAGGGTTTCCTATTCAATTTCGATATAACACAAGAAGCTCTAATACCACTAAAGGGTTTCCTAGATTCATAAAACACGGCGGAATGAAACCCTAAACAGGATCCATGAGTATATCGAATCAAAATAGGTTCAGGACGTACATTGTTGGGTCGGCGACAAATTGGCGGTTAGTTGTGTCTGGATTAGCGTCCTAAGTATTGTGCCTCTATTGGTATCCATACATACCAACTAAGTTCTCCAACGATCCAAGTACTAGTTTTCAAATCTTTAAGTGTCTCCCGTAATCGCCTTTAACAAAGAACCGTTCTATATTTTTCTCCTTCGAGATAATGATGACGCTAGGTTTGAGGCGTTTCTAGGGTTATTACTCGTAAACCTACATTTCTTGGTCTGGGCCCCACGACATAACCATCTGGGCCCACGACGTTCTTTAAACCGTCCACTCAATCATACGTTTAATCGTTATCTCATAGCGTGTATGATTGTGTAAATATTCCTAATAGGATAATAAATAAAGTTTTATTTCTTAAGTAGATCAAGGCGCGGAGAAAATATTAAATGAGTTACCCTGTATGTTCACTAAACATTAGCAGTGTGTCCCAAACTCTTTTGGCCCACAAGTCATAAGCGGTCTCTAGCAAGACATTATGACTACCTAAGTATAGTGAATGTCGATTTTTCGACACAACCTAATCCACAACTAATGTTAGAGTGTCAATCTTAATTAGTTCTTCAGGTCAACCACTAACGAAACGGTGACTTGAAAAACAATCAATGTCTATAATTAGCATAATGTAAAATGTTACCTTGAGAGATACATACATCATTATATAGTCACCTTTGGGCAGAAAACATGACACGTAGCTGTATATTCCCTATATTAAGCGACCATGAGAATTTATTTCAATCTTCGTTAATTACCACTTTTTGGTGTATGACAACACTTAAATTAATTAATCATCAATCATATATTGTACATGTAACCTCCATGAAAGAACACGCAATTACCTCCTTTGGGAGTATAACTACGCATTAAAACATGAGACATCTCAATACTTTGTAAATTGTTCTTTATTAAACTCAACTAAGTGTGCCACTTTGGCAGTCGCAACCCAACTGAATTACTTGAAATTGGGATATAACTTTATGTTTCACATTTATCGTATGCATGCAATTTCAAAAATCAAGGGCAATTTTCCTCAAAATTACATACCGTGTTAATTACATTGATACTTCTAACAATACATGTCAAACCATAAACATGTAATTGATAAATTATGATCCACATATCCGTATGTGGCACTTACATATGAGCTTTGCACCTGTATTTCATAAAACCATAAGAAATATCTAGTAGAGCATGAGCATTCGAGCACGTCAATACTTGAAATTTGTCGATCCGAGCTGTCATGCGCCCCCTCACGCGTGTCTTATTCTCTCTACGCATGGTTCTCATGCTCTGACACCACATGTAAGTTGCGAATTCAATCCATATGTAACGACCCAAGATTATCACGCATAGATGCACGAATTACTAATCCATAGAATTAAAGAATTAACGCACCTTGTTTCGAATCCATCGTTCTTGATGCGAAATTGCGACGATCCGATACTCAAGAACTTCTCCTCTATGAACCTCTTTTATCACTGGTTTCAATGAGATGACCCATCACGTATGACTTCAGACGACTATAGATGTGAGGTTATGTATACATTAGGGTTTTAGAGGAGTAACTTGAGCTCTATTTATCGCTAATGAAATCTATCCCCTTATTAAAGATAAGGTTTATCTCGGCCCATACTATACAGCTCATATCCTACTAGAATTAGGAAACTGTATATATCTTATCTTTATTAGACCAATTAATATCTACAATCATGATTAATAAAGACCACAATGAATATTAAATATATTCTAACACGGAGAACTCTATGGCGGTGAATTCACACCTAGGTTCCCAATTGTAAAGATAGGACCACAAAACTTCGAGAATTTCCATGACAAATGTGATTTACAACGGCTATCAAGATGAGAATGAGTAACACAATGAAATTGAATACGGCCATTAAATGAAAGTTAGGTGTATAGGTGTTTGAAAAAAAAAAAAGCATCATGGAGAGAAGTACATTTTTTTTAATAACAGTCACATTGGGTGTGGACCAAATCTTTCGGAAGCAATGAACGTATAACAAATATCATGGGATTTTTATTTATTTTATTTTATTTTATTGCTTTATCTAAACATTGCAGCGCATGCGACTAATCCAAACAAATCAAACATTTACATGGCGTAAATGTTGATACATTCATTTTCGTACATAATTTATTTATTCATTTAAGTTTGAATAATACTTTGAATTTTTTGCAAAATTAATAAAGCCCTCTTTACTTAAGTTAAAGTACAAACAAACGGACCCTAAAGTCAGTAAATAATAGTATAATCTTAACAAATTTTCTTACTTTGTAGAAAACATTACCATTGCCAAATTATGTTAATTTAAAAAAATTAAGCAGAAATTGAAAAATCAGTGTCTTTCAAGGACCATACTCATTACACTAATAGAATCTCCAGCACAAATAATTAGGAAAAAAAATTCTGGAACGCGAAATTCGAAAATCTTCAAAAATGGAACGCTCATAGAAAAATCACATTCCTCATCCTCGCACAGCTCCAGAGAGAAGTTTTGACAAACCAAAATCACATTCCACACCAATCTGTCAGTCTGATTCGGGCATTAAGCAGAAATACATTGCAACTACAAAGCTTGAATTCCGGATACACGTAAAAGACTTCAATTCACAAATCTCTTCAAAATCACAAAAAAAAAAAAAAACAACAACAACAACGATTCACATTTTAACCCCGAAAATGAAGTGGAGTCAAAGCGTATTTAAACGCTGCCTTGCCCCACCATGAAGGTCTCATATCTTGCGTGTAAGGACAACTCTCGCCAATCCTCTTTCAATTTGTCCAGCTTATCATCGGGATCCATCGCATGCAAACCCATTTCATCGACCCGCAATAGGGAAGACACGCTGCTCCAGTCCTCAGGCAGCTTCGACGGAGCAGCAGGAAGGGAGGGTGGGCATCTCTCCTTCGTTGCAAGGGTTTGCATGCCGAAGGACGACGGACTCTGCATCTCAGTGTCACAAGGGATGACGGAGGAAAATGCAATGGTAAATGTTTGATTCATTTTTTTAAATAACAAAACAGAATGAAATCTCACAGTTGTCTCGTCATTTTAACTTTTAGTTCTATCATCAATTTCCTCTCAACTTAATAAAAATAAAACAATCGAAAATTTTTAAAAATACAAAAAAAAAAATTAAAAAAAAAAAACTCCTAAAAATAGAATAGGCTAGTTTAACTTAATTTTTATAAATTTGGGCCTAAATTTTTTAGATTTCGTAGATTCCACTCTCCTACAAAATATGTCCAAAAGATGAGGGCATCTACAGATGGTAACATATATTCTCATAGTTGTGCACCACAAAATATGACAATGTACACATGGAGCTGAAGCCAAATGCTTACTTGAATTTAGGATTGAAGCTGCATAACGATAGTGAATGACTTGAATTTCATAGGGTTGAGCAAAAGAGACCGTCGGATCGATATTGTCCGTACTAGATAGGGATCGATGGTCCGATTCTCGATTTTAGAAGTATCCCAAAATTAAAACCGGTGACCGAACTATCTGGTTCCCGATTTCAGATTCAGTTTCGAAATCGGACAGCACCGTCCTTTAAAAAAATAAAAAGAAAAATATATACCTGACGTTTTGCTTGTAGGTTTTGGCGCTTTGCATTAGGGTTTCTTTCCTCTTTTTGCAGACAAACCTCTCGGCTCTCGGTCCTCTCCTCCTCTTCTCTCGCGACACACTCTATCGATCTGCAACTCTGATCGCCGTCGTCTCCAGCCTGCGGCTTCGATCGCTGGTCTTTCTCTTCGCCGACGAGCCTCTCTCTCGCTCCTTCGAACGATGGACTGATTGATATCAATCTGCAACTTACCTCTCGGCTCTCGATTCGCATTCGTTTGCTGCATTTTCTGGCTCTTCCATCCGTGAACTTGTTTCGAGGTTTGATCGATTCTTCCTTCTCATTTCTCTTATTAGCGATTTTTGTTGATTATCCTCGATGGCACACAAGTCCCTGTTTGACTGCTCTGTGCTCGTCTAGGAACCCCGACGCAGGTTGCAAGTCATGCCCAGAAATACTTTCTCCGTCGGAGCAACCTCAATCGCGGTTGCCGCCGGACTAGCCTGTTTGATATCACTAGTGATACAGTAATCTATTTCCGCTGAGTACCTGATCTTTTTTATTCGTAATTGCCATGAATCGTTGTCTTATGAATGGGAAATTGTTTGGTTTGGGTTAGTTTTGTCTTTTGTGCGGGGCTTGTACAGAGAGGTTGCTTCCCAGTTTGGGTTCTTTGAGTTAATTGTTCCTCTTTTGTGTGGGAAATTACGGCATTGTCTATATTTTTTTTTACTGCTTCATACTGCATTATTTATATTCTTACGACTTCTTGGTCTTGACTTCTCTTAGGTGAGCAGTTCTTTTAGGATTAGTTGGGGGAGGCATATAGTCTTCTCATGGCTTGCACGTTTTTAAGTTCGCACAATGTTAGTGGTTCCTTGAAATCGGACCGGGTCCGGTTCTCGATTCTCGAGGGACCGGTTTAATGCGGTTCGCGGTTTCGAGAAAATTGAACCGAAACTATTGGTTCGGTTCCTGATTTTTTAGGGGAACCAAAACAGATCGGGAACGGCTTATCTAGTACTTCGTATCAAGTAGTATAATTTCATTTTTTTTTAGTGGATAATTTGATTATTCTGATGCTATGCTTGTGTGTATTTAGACAACATAATATTTTAAAAAAAATAAATCCTTAATATGGCAACATGTCTCATATTTCAATCGAACTTTAAATATCATATGTTAAAATTTATATTTTATTTATGACATGCTAAAAATAATATATTTTATTTTTTTTTAAAATTTATGATGAAATTTGTAAAGTAATTACGTAATTATTTAACTTGAATTTAAAAAAAAATTAGGAAGTTAAACAGTTTTTCGAAACAAAAAATTTGTTCAGCCATGTGATTTTTTAAAGATCATTTAGGAATGAAATAAAAAATCAATTTAATTAAAATTAATTTTTCGAAACACAATGATGACCATGCACATGCAGGCTAATTGTCCAATCAAAAGTAATCTATGTTGCGGAGGCTTCTGATATTCTTTTCTGGCTTTTTAAAGTATCGAATTTATGTCGGTGGACTTTTCTTTTGAATAATAAAATAGATATGGATGGTGATATCATGGTCGTCCTCGTCACATGCTGCTCTTCATCGGTCGGTCTGAGTGACACCAATTATATTTTCTCATTCCCCCCGCCGCTGCCGTCTGGATCCCACTGACTTTGCACCTAAGTAAGAGAAGGCAAATCTACGTGGCAGTCTTTTTGCTTAATTGGAGTGGGATTTCAAATATGGTGTGACGTTTCATCTTGAATATTTCTCGATTGGGTACATATCCAACGGCTAGGATGGATCTTTAGGTTCCCAAAACGACTTCGATGGGTGGTCTGACAATGGTACTTTTAAAAGTTGGTTTTTCCTCTTCCCCACTCTACTTTCGCTGTTGAAACATTAAAGAAGGGACAGCAGCTTTTTAATATTTTTTGAAAATACATGACCTAGCCAGATTGGGAACCCTCCCTTTTTTTATTTCACGCGTTTCTCCATTATCTATCTAGATAATTATCTTGGTCATGACTTAAAGATTTTGTTTTTAGTTACGATGTATTAGATTATTTATATAATTCGTGGCATTGTTTATCAACCTATGCAATAAAGTATAAAGAAAACTTTGTAAGCTTTGTCCATCACCACTAAATGACGATAACAGACCTTCAATAAATGAAAAGACATGTTTTCTCATTTGAGAATTTTATTTAATAATTCAATTCCTTTGGGCGAAATATTCAATTAATTTGGTATCGATGGGGTTGGGGTTGGGGTTGGGGTTGGGGTTGGAGTTGGTTTGTGTATTTTGTTCAGCACAGGGGGGAGAATGGATGGTGTTCCAAGTTCCAATCTCTCGCACGCTCAAAGAGAAGCCGGCCTCTTGATTATTATTCTCTTGGTTAGTTGAATGCCTTTTCAACTTCAATTATGATTAATCAAGGATATCCGTTAATGATCTCTAGCATCCAGGATATCTGCCAATAATCAAGGATAACAGTATGACTTCAGTACATGCATCGGCATCAACACTTGTCTGACTTGGCTTTGTTCCACAGAGCCCATCCTGCACAAAGGAGAAAGCAGAGGAATAGAAAAGTTCTAGGGCAACGATACGAGAAAGTTCGTAGCAATCACTGGTCGCATATTATGCTGAAAGTAACTAAAGTAATTCCAAATGTTTGATAGCAATTATGATAATCTGTAAACTGTCCCTTAAATGGAAAAGATGATTGTGCTTATCATGTAAAGAATAAATCAACCAGGAACAACCTTCACTCTTGTTCTGTCATATTCTTTTTTAGCTTGTTATCTCTATGATGATCAATTTAGTGCTTAGTAGCTCAGATATTTGAGATAATCGTGATCCTATTTTTTACCAGGCTTTCCTGAGAAAATCGCACAAAAATGGACATATTTGACGGTTGATGCCATTGAAGACCCTAACTTTTGTTCCAATGCGACACAGATACTGCAAATTTTATATCGCGTCACAAAAAATTGTTCTAAATCGTGCTCACCGTGGCACTAATGCCCTAAACTTTTTCTTGTTACCAAAACCCTCAAATTTACCTCAATCATGAAATGTGCTGGAATCAATTCCAGTTAACGCCATCTTCATAATAAATAAAATATAAATTAATTTCCACGAAATAAGTAACAAAAATATCGAGAGCACGTAAGGTTAAAGAAAATAACAAAAATAAAAACAAGAAAATACATGTATTCTAAGTCGCGGGTGCCAAATACAGTAGCCGGCCGCCGAAGCTGAGCTGGGGGGTGGCCTTTGACTTTGAGTCAATGCCACATCTAGAATCCAGATCAACGGCCAGCCGCTTCTTCAACCCTCTCGAGCTGCAATGTCCGCCGTCCAGTAATTCTCGTGCTTCCCGGTAGACTTGTACTCTCCCGCCGCTATTTCTCAAGATCTCCCCCCTTGTTAATCACTTGGAATGCTAAAGTTGAATGCGAGAGTAACAGCAATGTTTCATTATGATGTTTGTGTATTAGTTCAAAAGACAAGCGCGCATGATGCGATCTCTCGATTCCTTTGGGTTGTGCCACAAAAGCCCATCCTGCACGAGAGAATGCAACAAGGAATACAAGTTGTCGGACAAATAAGTCGTAGCAGTCATCGACCGATGATGCTGGAAGGAGGAACTCACAGTCACAGTCGTTAACGCAAAGAATTGAGCGAGAATTATTGCCAGTATAACGAGCAAAACAACGATCTGCAACGTAGTTTTTGATAAGCAAAGTATTGTTGTTTTTCTTTCGTTTGAGAGAAACCAATGCGTTTTGACCCAACAAAAAATAACTATAAGAAGAGAGAAAGCAATGCGGGAGCGAGTGTTTCCCAGAAGAAATTGCTGGAGCAAGACTGCAAGAGTACAAAGACCGACCAATGCGAGGAAGCGGAAGGATGGTGAACATAACGCTTTGCCGAGAGCTGCAAGGCCTCCATCTATGGGCTTCGAAGCTATGGGCTTTACGAGCTCGCGAAGAAGCCTATACGGAGGCCGTCAAGCCCATAGCGTCCAAACCCATAGAGAAGATCTGCAGCCGGCCCGAAAAAGCCGAGGACGGAGCATTTCCCTTCGATGCAGTCCTATTGATCTGCTGGAAAAGTACAATACCAACACCGTCGGTCAGACGGCTCCGGACGCCTCCAGAGTCCCGAGATCAAGAGAAACGACGGAGGGCGAGGGAGAGACGATGGTGTTTGGCCTTGGCCTTTGGGTTGGCTTTTATAGAGAAAGAGGGACGATGCTACGAGGAAGAGGAAGAGGAGGATGACGACGGTCACGTTCATAGTTAAATCTGCGATTTAGGTAATTATAAATATTGACCGCTTGACTAGACTTGGGTGTGATCATGAAGGAGGATAGCCGATAGCCGTCATCGATCAGAGTGCTTTCCATATCCCACCGACTTCCCAGAACAACCCCTTGCATTAATGGGGAAAATCATCAATAACAGATTGGATTTTATTACAATGAAAATCGTTTTTTTTTTACATTCTGAAAGTAAAAATTGAATGGATTGCTAAAAAATTCCTTTTATTTTCAATTGAGGACAAATTTCTCTCTCTATAATCGATTCAAACTCCCCCTTCTTTGGAAAAGTCCAAGAAAATCAGGGCAATTTTTCAAATTAAGAATTTATAAAAGAATATTTATCAAATTAATATATATAAAAATATACGCCGCATTGGGTGCCACTCGGCGGCCCAAATGCAGAGAGGAGGCGACACCGCGCCCCGCCCCAATGGCCAAATGGGTTGCTCGGCGGCCCATTTAATTTTTTTTAAAAAAATTTATTGCTTATAAAAATATCAATTTAATAAATAAATTATATTTGAATTGTGTAAACTTAGAGAAAAAAAAAAGACAAGTAAGCACTACATATCATTAAAATTAACTTTTAACAATTAGTGAATTTTTAGATTTTTCTCCACATTATGTTTTTGTTCATTTCCCTAGTATTTTATGAATACTAATGTTTTACATAATTTCAATATACTTTATTATTTAATTGAAAATTTTATTGGGCTGTCGAGCCAGGCTTGATTTTAATTTTTATAAAATTTTCAATATTTAAATTATGTAAAAAAATTAGTATTCATAAAATAAATTATCGATTAAATAATAATTATCAAGTTTATTTTATTTTAAATTACTCAATTTTTTTTCAAGTGAAGATGGAAAAAAAGAAGAAGAAGAAAAAGAAAACGGAAGAAAGTGAACAAATTAGAAATTGAACCCTTGACCACCAAAGCATTTTGCCTGAATGAAAACCCATGAGGTAAACATGTGGGAGATGGCAATATTATTTACGCTTTAATTAATTTATACAAAAGAAACTTAAAAGAAAAAAATTAAAGTGGGCTTGACAATGTACACCACATTTGGGCTGCCGAGCTAGGCTCACTCGGCAGCCCAAATGCCGATTGGGTCCCAATTGGGTAAAATAATTTTTTATGTTTTTTTGGCAATTTTTTTTTAAAAATGTAATTTGAAAAAAAAAAAGCCTTATGCCAAGTGGGCCGTCCGGGGCAATCCGCTCGGCATAATGGTGCTGCACCGTGCAGCACCATAATTCTGCTACATTATTAGTGCAAAAGCACCAATAAGCAGCAAGCAGAGACGAACCCTCCCCCATTCCCTCTCCCTACACCTCTCACGCTCTCGCGATGCCCTCTTCTCTCACTCTTAGAAATTCTCGTGCTCCCCTCATCCCTCGCTTTTGCACTACTTTCCTTACTTTTGTGTCAATTTTTTTCACACTTTTACTCCTTCACTAAGCTTTTTCTGCTGTTTTCCGTCGTTGTAAGTGTACACCACAATTATTTTTTTTATTATTAATATATATGTTATGTTCGAGTAAAGCTGAAGTCTTCATTTGATGTTTTCTCTTGGCAAGTTGAGCTTTTAAATTTGGTGTGCGCTCTCTTTCAATAATTTGAGGTAAATTTCGTTATAGTCATTTTTTACATTTTCGTAAGCATAAATTTATTTATTTAATTTTTATTTATATTTGAATCATCCGTGTAACTTATAGATTGTTAATTTATTTATTTAAATTTTATTTATATGTGAATCATCTGTGTAAGTTATAGTTTGTTATTATTAATATGCTTTTAAAAACATTTATTGTTTGAAGAGTTCAAAATGAATTTTGGAACTAAAAAAGAAGAAGATAAGATGGCACGAGAAGCGTGGATGGGGTTCCAACCAATCCAAAAATATATATAAAGAAAATGTGGTAATCGAGTAAATAATTAATTTATAAATTATAGTATGATTAAAAAAACATTGAAAAAATCATAGAATATTTTTAAAATTTTGAAAAATTCATAAAATATTTCTTAAAAATTATAAATTATAATGCGATCCTCAAACTTTTCAGAAATCACAATTTGATCCTTGAACTTTTCAGTAATTACAATTTTTTTTGGTAAATTAAGTTTTTATATATTTTTCAAATCGCTAGGTACAAAAAAGAACTGGATATAAAAATCATGAACCAATCGTGGCAATGTAGTGCCAAAATGAATTAAATGGTGAACTGGCTGCAAAATACATCATCGCGATACACGCGCATAGCATAGAGGCCACGAGGCGGACAACACAACATCTAAAGATGCATTAGAGAAGAAAGATTAAAATAAAAATAAAAAAAATAAAAAGGGCAAACAAGGGTAGGGGTACGGATAAAAACCAACTGCGTGCTAGGGTCTTGGAAGGCATCAAGACGGCCAACCAAAATCGGAGATCAAGGGCAGTTTGTGATTGCCAAAAGACATCTTCACCGGAAGGAACCTGTGAGAAATGATCAAAAGCAGAAAGCCAAGCAGTGGCCATACCAGTAAAAGAGACCAGCCAAGAGCATGACTGGCTATAGAGGAGCCGAGTGATCAGCCAAAAAGTCGCCGAAACATTCGGCATGTGGAACAAAGAGGAGGAGAACCGAACGAAAGTTGAGCAGAGGAGCAGTATTGTCACAAAGTCCTTGCACATGATGTGGTAGAGTGACGAAGAAGCCTGGCGTTGTAGCAGCCGTAAGTCAGATGAGAAGAAGAGTAGGAGGCAGGAGAGGACGGGAAACCCAAAAAAGACCAAACAGGCGGCCTAAAGTGTCGGAAAAAGAAAGGCTGGAGAGAACCAGAGAGAAACAAGGCCAACACAGAGGCCAGGTGAAAAAAAACCAAAAACAAGAAAATTAGTCGGGCGGAGTACACCTGGTCACCCGCAGGTCTGCCAGCGGAGAACCAAGCTGGAGAGACCCCAAAAATAACGGACAACACCAAAGAAAAAGTGACCTAGAGCAAAGGCCAGAACCTGGCCAAAACAGAATTTAAGAAAGGCCAACACAGTAGCCAAAAAGAAAATTAAACAAGCAGCAAAGTAAGAGGCCGAGAGGTCGGCCAAGTCTCCAAAACAGTTAAGAAGAAGGGAACCAAGAAAAGGAAAAGCAGCATGACAGGTAGAGGAGCAGCAGCAAGTTTGGGCATCCTGAGTCTAGGAGTTCCGTAAAAAAGTTAGCTTGTAACTTTGTCGAGGCTCAGCACAACTTGAGAGGATCCAACCAGCAACTGAAGAAGGCAGCCCAGTGAGTAGAGTATCCGGATAGAAGTTTTGTAGGGCCAGCAAGACCAGCCAATCCGTCCCTGCCGAGAGCCAGTGGGCATAATAGTCTGTTCCATCAATAGAGAAGCTGAACAGTGACAAAACTAGCGCCTCCAAGGGAGTGGAGCACGCAGTGTAATGGCGTGAGCAGTAGCCGGTGTCATGTGGATATTGCTGGAGAAAAGTGAATCCTCTCTTGAGGGGAACAGCGTTGGTCAGTAGTAGGACATCCAGCAGAGCAGAACTGAGTTGTACAGAGTCTCGCTTTTTTAGTTGAAACCTGCGTAGTTTATAAAAAAGAAGAAGGCCGAAACAATGCCATACCAGAATTGACAAAGGCCAACAGCATGGCCAAAAGACACTGAAATGAATAGAACAGAATGGCCAAGTGTTTAGCCAAACAAGGATCCAAAGCTGCCGCCAAAACAGATGGCCTATAAATCGCCAAATAGGGATGGAGTAGCAGATCTGGAGATTGATGAAGCAGCAAATCAACATCCAACTACCTGTGGTTGGCTGGAAGAGCAGCGTAGAGGGAGCTGGGCAGTAAAAGATGAAGGTGCCAAGAAGTCCTCTAGCAGGAACAGAGGAAGGACTAGGTATGCAAGGCCAATACAGAGCCTCCACCATGAAGGTAATAGCTCTAGCAATTCTTGATCTGGGCAGCCAAAAAGACAAGGTATAGCAGTAGATGCCCCACCATTTCCCACAGACCAGCTCTAGGTCAGGAATAAAATTAGCAGACACATATCTCAGCCAAGTCTTGTGTATACCATAGTTGTGGTAGCTTAGAAAAATTTGCGTGGAGAACTCCTTCAACATGCAGAGAAAGAGGCTTAATTAAATAAGGCCAGCATAGCATCCACAACATGGAGGTGGCAGCTTGGCCAGAATTTAATCTAGGCAACAAAACAGGTAAGGCGTAGCAGCAGCCATGGTCCCACCATCTTCTACCCACTAGCAGCAAGTAGAGTTATGAGCAGATAAGGTGTAATACAGAGAAGCCTTGTATATAATAAAGCCGTGGCAGCCTAGGGGTGGTGAGATAGACAGCAGAAATAGATCCAAACAATCGAAAAAAAAGACCAGCTAGTGTGGCCTCAAGTTCTTCCCGGCTTAATCCAGCATATAACTGAACAATCAATAGCATATGTGGCAGGGTGAAGTAAGAGCAGTCTCTCACTCGGCTCCAGTACCATATGAAGTAGCCTCTGCATGTGGTGGTAGGAGATCCCGCCACTTCCAAGGACAAAGCCCATCGCAGAATAGGCTGAATAAAGTGGTGTCTCCTCAATAGAGTGGTGTCCTCTCGGCCAGCATACCCGGCAAATGATAAGGAAGCCAGAAGTAAAGTCGGCAAGCAGTAGGAGAAACATCCCATCAGTCGACTCTACCATCTGAGAATATTAAGTCCCCTGCATTCCGTAAACTGAGGAACGAGTGTTACGCAAATAAGTTCCATGGAGTAAGGGTTCAAGTTACACAATCTACCAGCCCTCCTCGAATATGGTAGAAGAAAGGCCCCAATTTCTCTGGAGCCTCCTATTACGAGGATGATCTCGTACACCTCCTAATGCTACAACTTTGTCCTTAACCAACTTGGTAAGGTGCAATAAGATTGCCAGTACAAAGAGAGTCTTGTCCCGAAATATTATGTTATTCGTCTCCGTCCATATGACATGGCATAGCGCCCCTAAGGAAAAGCGAGCAATGCGGTGGCAAAAAGACCGGCCACCAATATTTTGTTTTGCCCAGCGAATGTGGTCGTCCCACTGACGATTCCTCCAATTTAGATTACATCTGGCTGCCCATATTGAAGCAAGGTTACCGGTAACGGAGCAACTAAAGAATAGGTGATTAACAGAATCCGATCTAGTATGGCAAAAGACACAAGTTGCATCATCAATCCTGCGGTATTGTATAAGCATTACCTAGGTGAGTAGCCGGTTATGTGAGGCTAACCACATAATGAATGCATCTCAAGGAGCCAAAGTATCATCCCATATAAAGGAGCGCCAGTGAACATGTCGGACTTTGTGTCTAATGTGATCCCAAGCCGAGGAAACAGAGAGGTGCCCAGAGTTATGACAATTCCATCTGAATTTATCTTTACTAGTATCAAAGAGAATAGGTGCCGGCCCTATGTAAGATAGTAAAGCATCCAATATAGGAGATGGTTCTCAATCAGACAAGAAAAAATCACGCACCGAGACATTACGTGGGATTTTAGATCGATAAATATCTTCCACCTCATAACGCAAGTGTAGGGCCCCCTTTCATGCCAATGATCAAACCAGAAAGAAGTGGAATGTCCATTACCAATCTCCCACTTGAACTGTAGTCCGAAGTCCACCCTGAGATCTAGTATTTTCTTACAAGTCCAATAGCATATTGTGGGTCTTTTCACTACCCAGAAGTTGACGTTCTTCAGAAAAGTCGAATGGATCCATTTGCACCACAAAGATTCTTTGTCTGTAAAAAGTATCCAAATGTGTTTTAGAGTCATCGCTTTATTACAATCATCCAGCCGACGAATTCCTAAACCTCCCTCAATCTTGGGAAGACAAATATCCACCCAAGATACTTTCGCTCCTTCGACACCTAAGTCCGAGCCCTTCTAAAGGAATTGTCTAAGGGTGAGTTCAATTATATTCAACACAGATCTTGGTAACGTGAATACGCTAGTCCAATACACCTGGATAGAATGCATTACAGATTTCAAGAGTTGGAGCCGCCTAGCATAAGAAAGAAATCTTTGAGCCCACGAACGTGCTATGGATGTGATGGCATTTATTAAAGCATCACAGTCAAATTTGCCAAGTCTCGATGCAATGACACGTACCCCTAAGTATCGAAAGGGTAAAGTACCTTCCTGGAAGCCTAGTAATTGCCGAATTTGCTCCTTCAACATAATCGAGCCACCTGATAAAAAGACTTCACTCTTGTTATGATTCGGTCTCAAGCCTGATCAATTAGCAAAAAGGTCAAGGCCTTCCTTGAGTGACTGGATGGTCGGTAACTTCCCTTTAGCAAATAAAAGCACATCATCTACGAA
Source organism: Rhodomyrtus tomentosa (assembly GCA_028455895.1). Classification (NCBI taxonomy): domain Eukaryota; kingdom Viridiplantae; phylum Streptophyta; class Magnoliopsida; order Myrtales; family Myrtaceae; genus Rhodomyrtus; species Rhodomyrtus tomentosa. The sequence continues at coordinate 34,627,453 of JAPCWY010000003.1, read as the reverse complement.
GAACAAGTAAGAGAGTTGGGTTTGTTTGCATCGCCAGTAGAATTTAAAACCCGGTTGGCATGCCTTTGCATGTAGAATACCTGAGAAAATCTCCATGATCAGAGTAAAGAGATATGGAGAAATAGGATCACCTTGTCTAATGCCTCTTGTGTTGGGAAAGAAGCCATGGAGTTCACCATTGATGGCAATAGAGAACTTAGGTGTTGAAACACATTACATGATTAACTTAACCATCGAGCCTGGAAACCGAAATGCTAGTAAGATAGCTTCCAAGAATCCCCAGTCAACCGTATCATAAGCTTTTTGGAAATCAACCTTAAGCGTACATTTTGGGAGATAAGGGTCGTGATGGAAGTCTGCAAACAACTCTTGGGTCAGCATAATATTATCACTTATCCTCGTACCCTTAATAAATGTCGTCTGGAAAGGAGAGATAATAGATGGCAATGTCAAAGCAATGCGATTGGCGAGAATCTTGGTGATGCATTTATAGATCGTGTTACAACACATAATAAGGCGAAAATCATGCATAGCCAAAGCATTAGAAGTCTTAGGTACCAGGGTAAGAATTGTCGTGTTGATTTCTTTTAGAAGCTGTCCAGTCTTAAAGAACTCCTTGATGACCAATATAACCGAAGGACCAACCACTTCCCATGCCGAAATGAAGAATTCAACAATAAAGCCATCAGGGTCGGGGGCCTTACTTTTGGCCAAAGAGAAGAGTGTGGACCGAATTTCCTCATCCGTTATTGGCTGAGATAAGAGTAGTATTTGATCATCATCCAGTGGCCTTGCTATGAAGTCTCGAATCTGAGACACATCCAGAGTTGTTGTCATAGAATCTCCATTAAGTAAATCCGAGAAGTGGTTGACTATGTGTGACCGAGCTTGAGTTGGTTCGGTCAACATCTCTCCTGTCGAGTCTGCAATGGAGAGAATGTGGTTTTGAAGTCTTCTCTTGTTGACGAAACGATGAAAGTAGCTTGTGTTCAAGTCCCCTTCTTTCAACCACTTGATTCTGGACTTTTACTTATAGAAGGATTCCACTTGGAGGTGCAATGTAGAGAAGCCCTGTAGGTGTTCCGCCTCATGGTCAACCAAAAGCTGGTTGGTAGGATCATGCACTAAAGCCTCTTGAATCGCATTGAGAGTTAATCTTGCTTGTTCAGTGCGATTGGAAATATCTGAAAAAGTGCTCCCATTTAGCTATTTAAGTCGGCATTTTAGGAGCTTAAGTCTCATACAAACAACGAACATTAGTGTTGAAAGAAAGGATAATTTCATTCATACTTTTAGAAGAGCAAGAGATACAATATATATAGAGAAAAGATAGTTCTCAACCTTATGACAATAAATAAATAAACTAGGCCCAACTAATTAGGCCCACTAACACTAACAATAAACATAAAGAGTATAAAGAGGCTTCAACACTCCCCCTCAAGTTGGAGCATGGATGTCGGACATGCCCAACTTGCAAAGAATGGTATGAAACGTGCGCCTGTTCAAGCCTTTGGTGAAGATATCTGCAAGTTGATCCTTAGGGACAATGAAGGATAAGTTGATGAGATTGTTGTCCAATTTTTCCTTTATAAAATGACGATCGATCTCCACGTGCTTGGTGCAATCATATTTTACTGGATTATGAGCAATACCTATAGCAGACTTGTTGTCACAATAAAGTTGCATTGGTTGTGGAACAACAACTCCAAGATCAGTGAAAAGGGTCTTTAGCCAAAGTAACTCACAAACTCCTTAAGCCATAGCACGAAATTCTGCCTCGGCACTTGAGCAAGAAACCACGGCTTGCTTTTTACTGCGCCACGTGACCAAGTTACCTCCAACAAGAGTACAATAACCGGAAGTAGATCGTCAATCATCCAAAGATCCAACCCAATCAGCATCCGTATAAGACTCCACAGAAAGATGACCACTAGGTGCAAATAAAATCCCTTTCCTTGGAGCAGATTTCAAATAACGAAGAATCCTGTGAACTGCCTCAAGATGCGAGAAGTATGGATCATGCATGTATTGACTCACCAAACTCACCGCATATGCTATATCAGGTCGAGTATAAGAGAGACAAATTAGCCGACCCACCAATCGTTGGTAACTTCCTTTATCAACGGGCTTTCCTTCTTTAGACCGCAAGTGGCCAATGGCCTCAAGAGGAGTTTCAGCCGGCTTGCATCCGAGCATTCCAACTTCAGCCAAAAGATCCATAATATACTTCAATTGTGAAAGGAATACCCCTTTTTTAGATCGAGCAACTTCAATACCTAGAAAATACCGAAGACCCCCTAGGTCTTTAATTTCAAATTCTCTCCCCAGATATTGTTTAAGACAAGAAATTTCGACCGTGTCATTCCCGGTCACTACAATGTCATCAACATATACGATAAGAACAACAACTAGACTACCTGATCGTTTGATGAATAAGGTATGATCAGCATTACTTTGAGTAAAACCAAAGCTAATCATAGCCTTTTGAAATCGACCAAACCAGGCTCTAAGGGACTGTTTTAAGCCATATAATGTCTTTCTGAGTTTGCACGCGTGACCTTTTATCTTCGGACTAGAAAAGCCTAGAGGAATGTCCATATACACTTCTTCCTCAAGCTCCCTGTGAAGAAAGTCATTTTTTCACATCCAGCTATTGTAAGTACCATCCAAGATTGACAGCACATGAGATAAGAACTCTAATACTGTTCATCTTGGCAACCGGTGCGAATGTCTCAATGTAATCAAGGCCATAGGTTTGGGTGTAACCCTTGGCCACCAAGCGAGCTTTGTAGCAGTTAATAGTGCCATCGGCCTTCTGTTTGACAACAAACACCCACTTGCATCCAACGGTACTTTTATCTTGGGGAAGTTGAACTAACTCCCAAGTATCATTTTTCTGAAGAGCTTTCATCTCTTCTAACATAGCTTCCTTCCATTTTTTGTTAGCTAGGGCCTCTTGCCATGTTCTGGGGATAGCTGTAGACAATAGAGATAAAGAAAAAGCACGGTAGGATGAAGACAATCGATCATGTGACGCAGCATTGGATATGGGATGTTGTGTACATGAGCGTTCGCCTTTTCTAAGTGTATTCGGTAATTCATCATTTGTATCATCATTAGCAAACTCCGCCTATGTAGTCTACATAGCATGTCCCAAGCCAGGTAAAGGAGAAAGGTTTCGTCAAGTGTAGCGAGCCGGTTATAAAAAAAAAAGAGCTACCTCTATGAGATGAACCCTATTGATATTTCGTTGGAGCGTACCCTTCTTAGCAACGCGTTGCATCAGCGCTCGGATGTAGCGAAAAATGAGCAAGGGCCTTTGCACCAAGATAGATGGGTGCAAGGGGTAAGGAAGCTAGCCTTGGGCCATCATTCCCAAAGTGATGCATCACATCGATGCCCGGATGTGGTGATAAATGAGCAAGGGTCCTCACAGTTCCGTGGGCGAGTGTGGGGGGCAAGAAAAGCCCAGGGGGTAGGGATTAGATTGGAGAGTGGGAATGTAAAAACCTTAACGGGTAAATTGAGGGAATTGACAGATACTTTTGCTAGAAGAAAAGTGAATATTGCTTGCCTATAAGAGACTAAATGGAAAGGAGAGAAGGCTAAGGAAGTGGATGGCACCAGATTCAAGTTATGGTATACAGGCACAACAAAGAGTATAAATGGAGTTGAGATTCTGATCGATAAAAATTTCAAGGATAGAGTGGTTGATGTTAAAAGAATAGGAGATAGGATTATTTTGGTTAAGCTAGTAGTGGGGGATTTGATTTTGAATATCCTTAGTGTGTATGCCCCTCAAGTTGAACCGCAAGCGTCCGAGAAAAGCAGATTTTGAAAAGATCTGGAAGAGATTTTAAGGCGGATACCACACGAGGAGAAGGTATTCATAGGAGGAGATCTAAATAGACATGTCGATCAGAGTAGTGGAGGTTTTGACAGAGTTCATGGAGGTTTCGGATATGGGACTTGAAATGAGAATGACGAAGACACCTTGAGTGTGGCATTAGCTTATGATTTGATGTTGGCAAACACCTTTTTTAGGAAAAGAGAATCACATCTGATCACTTTTCGCAGCGGTCAAAATTGTAGCCAGATTGATTTCTTTCTTACCAGGAGAGAGGATAGAGCTTCGTATGTAGATTGTAAGGTATACCTTGGTGAATGTGTAGTTACACAACATAAGTTGGTGGTCTTAGAAGTTCAGTACAACAAAGTACAGAAGATGAAGAGAAGTGTGCAACACCCTAGAGTAAGATGATGGAAGTTACATGAGAAGAAACAAATAGAATTCAAGGAAAGAATGCTACAGGAAGGACCGTAGCGACTGGAGGGTGAAGTAAATATGATGTGAAAAGAGATGTCTAACTGCATCTAGACAGTGGCAAAAGGGGTGTTAGGGGAAAGTAGAGGAAATGGACATCAAACAAAAAAAATCTGGTGGTGGAATGAAGAGGTGCAGGAGGCAATTAAGCAAAAGAAGAAGTGTTTCAGATGCCTACATAAATGTCCTAATGAAGAGAATTTGCAAAAGTTTAGATTGACGAGAAAAAGGGCCAAGAAAGCTGTACGAGAGGCCAGAGGCAAGGTTTTCACCGATATGTACAACAAACTTGGGAGCAAAGAAGGAGAAAAAGACATCTATAGACTTGCAAAATCAAGAGACAAGAAAAGTAAAGACTTGACACAGGTTAGATGTATCAAGGATGAAAATCAAACACTCTTGATAAGAGATGAAGACGTCAAGGGCAGGTAGATGAGTTATTTTAACAAACTTTTTAATGGGGAGAGCGATAGAAGTGAGGTGGATTTGGAAGATGCTTCTGATGATTCAAATAGAAGGTTTGTGCGTATAGTTAAAGCACGGGAAGTTAGGGAGGTATTAAAAAAGATGAAGACTAGTAAAGCCTTGGGACCCGATAGTATTCCTATTGAAGTGTGGAGATGCTTAGGGGATGTAGCAATAAGTTGGTTGACTAGTCTTTTTAACAAGATCCTCCATACTAATAAGATGTCTGATGAATGGAGGAAGAGTATACTTGTGCCTATATACAAGAACAAGGGGGATATCCAAAATTGTTCTAATTATAGAGGCATCAAGTTTATGAGCCATACAATGAAACTGTGGGAGAGTGTTATTGAGCATCGTTTGAGAATAGAGACTAAGATTTTTGTCAATCAATTTGGATTTATGCCAGGAAGATCTACCATGAAGGCTATTTTCTTAATACGACAATTGATGGAAAGATATCGAGAAAGAAAGAAGGACCTTCATATGGTGTTTATTGATCTCGAGAAGACGTATGATAGAGTTTCAAAAAAGGTTTTGTGGTGGATTCTTGAGAAGAGAAAAGTACCTTCAAAGTATGTCGAGGCAATCAAGGACATGTATAACGGTGCTACTACATGTGTGAAGGCTTGTAACGGCACATCAAGTTATTTTGCAATCACAGTAGGCTTACACTAAGGTTCTGCTTTGAGCCCTTAACTTTTTACCTTGGTTATGGATGAGCTAACAAAAGAAATTCAAGATGAGGTGTCGTGGTGTATGCTATTTGCAGACGATAACTTGCTTATTGATGAGACCAAGGCTGGGGTTAACGCTAAATTAGAAGTATGAAGAAGCACGTTGGAGTCTAAAGGATTTACGCTAAGTCGAAGTAAGACGGAATACTTGAAGTGTGAGTTTGACACGGCAGTAAGAGGGGATCAAGAAGCCGTAAATATGCTCAGACAGGAGGTACCCAAAAAAGATACATTTAGATATTTGGGATCAATATTGAAAAAGGAGGGAGAGATTGATGAGGATGTAAGCCATAGAATCAGAGCAGGTTGGATGAAATGGCGCAATGCATCGGGATTTTTTTGTGATCGCAAAATTCCTCTTAGGTTAAAAGGAAAATTTTATAGAATAATAGTCAGACCTGCCATGTTATATGAAGCTGAATGTTGGCCAGCACAAAAGAAACGTGAGCATAAAATGGGAGTAGCGAAAATGAGGATGTTAAGGTGGATGTATGGTCATACAAGGATGGATAAGATAAGGAATGAAGAGATTCAACAAAAAGTTGGAGTAGAACCGGTGACTGAAAAGATGAGAGAGCATAGATTGAGATGGTTTTGGCATATTCTCCGAAGACCTTTAGATGCACCGGTACGAATAGAAGTTTGCCATCGAGAGCATAACACGAAAAAAGCAAAAGGTCGGCCGAAACTTACTTGGGGAAAAGCAGTAAAACAAGATTTAATGGAGTGAGAAATAGATTAGCGTACGGTTTATCTTAGGACAGAATGGAGGGAGGCTATTAGTATTGTGAAGGGGTAGTGTATAGATAGATATATATATAAACTTATTTATTTTTACACATTTATCTATTTTCCCTCCCTTGATTCTGCTTTTATTTTTATGATTCTTCGGGGTTCATCGACCGCCGACCCCAACTAGTTTGGGATAAAGGTGTTGTTGATGTTGATGTTGATGTATCATCATTAGAAAAAATCATAGGAGACATGTCATTACCCGAAATTGTGGCTGTAGTACTGGCAGGAGAAGATTTGTCAAAGAGTAGAGTAGTGATAGAGGGGGCTTTACGAACATTCTGTCGAGTAAACACAATCGGGTACCGAAACTGTTCCTGAATTAGTGGATCCTCTACTAAATTTTCTGCATTGACATAATCAAGATTTTAAGTACTTGTCGAGTTTTCAGTACTTGCCGTCAAATCTGTTGTAACTGCTGGTGAGGTTGTTTTCTCAGTATTGGCAGTAGCTGTAGGGTTAGATTTTTTACCAGAAATGTCCTGAATTAACTCCCCCTATAAAGGTATCACATCCACACCAGAAGACACATCTTCACCATGAGTAGGCTCCCCCTAAAGAGGTGTTCGCGGATAAAATGGCTAAGGCTCATGAAAGATAACATCCATGGAAACAAAATAGCGCCTAGTGGAGGGGCAATAGCACTTGTAGCCCTTTTGTGTGGGAGAATAGCCCAAAAAAATACACTTGAAACTGCGAGGAGCAAGCTTACCAGCTGGGTGAGTAATATTGTGACATTCTGATTTTCCTGTCATTTTCAAACTCATTAATGAGAAGTATATCTAGCGATGTGTTTCGGTAATATATCGCTCGAATCTGATCAATTTGAGTAGACTGACCAAAAGAGAAAGGCTAACGTGAGACGAGGTACGTGGGGAAATTCGAATAGGAAATGGCGTTTTGACCATAAGGATTGTCGAGGGGACATTTAAAACCGTAAAAGGCCGATCTAAGAATGATTAAGGAATGTCTTGCTAGTATTATACGATTGGAGCGCGGGTGATGCCGCTTAACCAATGTATAATTTGTAAAATTTTCCTAAATCGGACAGTGACGATCGAGACCATAGGAACTAGTAATAGACCCTCACAATTATATGACAACCAAAGTCGCCACGAATTGACGAGCCCTAAATGTGATATGAATCACAGGGTAAATACGCGTAAAGTCTGCAAAAGCCGTCCGTCGATTCGGGATAGGTTGGAACCACGTCTAATAGAGAAAACAATCAGAAACGAGTCTTGAAAATTGAAAATGGAGAATCAAGAATTCCAACGTTATGTTTGGATTGGTCGTCGCCATGTTGAAAATTATTAGATTGAGAAAAACGGCGTTCCGGACGTCGGGGGTGAAATTACCATTTTGCCCGTCAAAGCTTTAGCCTTGCTTATGCAAATGAAGAAGGGCATTTTGGTCTTTCAACCACCCCAAGGATGCCGAAAAAGTGGAGAGAGTATGACCATTGGATCATCCTTGATTGACACTTAGGACAAGTGTCAATGGATGAGCTAAAGAGTGGTATTGTCCACTATTACCCACCTACCATTCAAATCCTTTGACTTGAGGATTGAATATAGCCTCTTCTCTCTCTCTCTCACCTCCCATTTGGCCGGCCATACCCCCACCATCAACGACAGCTTCTTCTTTCTCTTCCTCTTCTTTGATGCCCGACGACAGCTTCTGTACTCCCGGTTCGTTGCCGCCGACGCCCCTCTCCGGTGACCATCAACCGGCAAGCCGACCACCCACCCTTAGCTTAGCCTCTTGCCTACCTCCTCGCAGTGGAAGGGCGTCGATTGAGCCACCGAGGAGCTCCGGCCAACCATTCTCCCGAAAACCGACAGAAATCGGCACAATCTGAGGTAGGTAGAGTTTCTAACCCTTTAGGACCTCGAAATGTTGGAGTCTTGTGACCAAATTTGGTGGAGATCTAGGGGACTCGTTTAGCGATCTGTGATAAAAAGTTGAGCTTATTTTGATGGAGTTTTAGCCCCAAATGAGTCTTGTGAATGTTGGACAGAAACTGCCGGTTTGTGGTCTTGAAGGAACCGGCGACTTTCAAGGGATTTCCGGCGACGACTCCGCTTCAAATCTTCGGTGAGCCTCATAAACCCTTAAATAGACATGTTAGCAAGTAGGTTAGTGATTAAATGGTAAATTTAGAGTAGATTAGGGGCTGGATATGCTCGGTTTACACAAAACCGAACATAGCCCGGTTCGGTTATGTGCAAACCGATTCTGTGGGGGCTGATAATTATTGATTTTGAGTCTCAAATTGGTGATTAAGACATGCTAGGATAGTGAGGATTGTGTTATGGAGGTTTGAGGTTCATGGATTGATGAATTGGACAAGGGAAATTGACAATTGGTTGGAAATTCCTAGGTTGTGCGGTGAATTTGGCCTTGGACCATTGAAACCAAATAGTTGAGGGCTCATGGAGAGGATTTTGTGACATCAAACTTGAGGTAAGGGAATTCATAATCTTATGATAGAAAGATTGGACTCGATTAGGCGAGTCGGGTGGAATTGAGATTGTTTCTTGAGAAGCTTAGCGTGATTGGTCCTTGTGTATGCTAAGAGAGTATAGGTGATCCTAATGTTTGCTTATATTTGTCTCTTGAGTAATTGGTAACGTTTGATTATGTATTGAATCGTCTTGCATGCCATGGATGCATTGTTTATGCATGAGTTGCACTTAGCCTTGTGTGCATAATTTGTGATTGTGGCATGGCAGAGACGAGGCGAGACGCTGAGGCATATGAGACGCAGGGTGACGTGGTTGATATCCTAAGGCGCTAAGGCGCGAGGTTAGAGTTGTGTGGCGCCTTGATGCGTACGAGACGCAGGGTTGAGATGGCCACGGTCCTGATGCGTTTACGCGGGACGGAGATATAAGGTGTCGACACTGACCTAAAGTATCATTGAAACCTGATGCGTTTACGTGGATTGTCAATGACGGTCTGATGCGTTTACGCGGACCAAGCTTGATGCGTTCTAAACGCGGGCATGAAAATGAGGCAGGAAGGAAAAAGGTGGCTGTGGTGATGTGGCAGGGCAAGTTGTGCATAATCATCTGAATGTGTTATGATGCCATAACTGTATGCTTGCCATCCGTGTGTTATTATTTATTTTTGCATTGCCTCGCATGTTTATGAGTTTGAATTATTGGGGTATGTGACTGCCTCAGTGGACGGTCGGCCAAACCTAGGGTTAAAACTCTTTTACTAAGATGTGAATCTCACCCCGTTGGGACCCCGTCTTTTTACAAATCCTAGGACTTGACGATGTAGCCTATATGTTTGGAGACCCCAAGAAGATGTCCACTTATTTTGATGAGTTCCCTGATGGGTAGGGAACTATTTATATCAGGAAGTGTACTGTTGTCTGGGTAGACGAGAGTAGTACTAGTTGGAAACCTCACAGGTATGAGGCCTGATTCAGGAAAGTCGGGGATGTGTCTACCGGGCCGCTGAAGCCCAATGAGGTGCTCTAGAGAGTTGTCTCTAGTTGGTGCCACCCCACCCGAGATTTAGACCAGGCTGAGGGGTCCGTTGTCGGTTCGAAGAATGGACCGGAGAGGACTCCGACCATAGAGAACACGGAGGAGGAGGTCATTGTGGTCGAGGCGACTGAGGAGGATCTCATGGAGCCATCTGCTGAGAAGACCGCTGAAGATACTATAGAGGTTCACTCTGAGACCTTTTCGGAGTACAAGCCCACGAAGGACGCAGAGGAGACCGAGGACTCCAGCAGCTCGTCTTAGGAGCTCCCAGCTTATCAGTTGATCTTTTGGTGGCGATCTTGATCCTGTCTCTTGTTGTATGACGGGGATGGACTCTTTTGTGTACTTACCCCGTCACCCCTCTTGTTAGCGGATCTAGTAGCTATGCGTCTGTATGAACAGTCGGATTTTATGTATGACAGTATTTGCGCTATCCAGGTCCCACTTCATATTTTATACGAGGGAGTTATTTCATTATTGTTTCTGCATACTTAGTGTGTGTGTGTGTGTGTGTGTATATATATATATATATACACCATGTCTCTCGACGAAATTGTGGATATTGGGACCGCGAGAAATATTTGATTTGCTTGCAGGGAGTCATGTGCTCGTGCCCGGGGCGTGACAAATACGTATAAAACATTCACACCCAAACACCTTCGGAGGGACCAAAAACTTATGAGAACCAGTAAAGGCCTCAATGGGAGAGCGATATTGGAGAATCCGTGATGGTAGATGATTGATCAAATAAGCCGCACTTAGAATAGCATCACTCCAATATTGAGCTGGAACATTCATGGCAAACATAAGGGAACGAGCCACCTCCAAGAGATGGCGATTCTCGCGTTCCGCCACACCATTTTGTGCAGGAGTATTAACACAGCTCGTTTGATGGAGAATACCACGGTCAAGTAAAAACGCTTAAAAATCTGACCTGGTATACTCCGTTTCATTGTCACTTCGAAGAATACGAAGCTTGTTATCAAACTGTGTCTGAACCATTGCCAGAAACTGCTGAAAGCATTGAAAAACATCACTTTTCTGTTGCAATAAATAAACCCAAGTAGTACGGGTACAACAATCAATAAATGTCACAAATCAACGGTGGCCCGAAATGGAGGAAACACGAGCAGGACCCCAAACATCCGAATGCACAAGAGCAAAGGGTGCACCACTTTATTATTAATAGGAAAATAAGTAACTCGAGTTTGTTTTGCTAGAACACAAGAATCGCAAAAGAAATCTTGACCACTACATTTATCAACTAAATCTGGACAGATCTTTACTAAGGTTCCAAGCGGTGGATGTCCCAAACGGCGATGCCAAACATGTAGTTCAGATAAGGCAGCTAAGGAAGTTGAAGTGACGAGATGAGCTGATGGTGGTAAATCGAACACATATAAGCCCCCTCTACTCTACCACGACCAATCTCCCGACCCGTTGCCAAGTCCTGCACGACACAATAAGATGGAAAGAAAAACATTTGGCACTTTAGATCACGAGTCAGGGAACCAACTGATAGGAGATTAGTGTAAACTGTAGGAACATGTAAAACAGATGATAGAGTAATATCACGGGTAATAGACACCGAGCCCTGACCGGCTATAGAGGCTAAGAAACCATCAGCAACAGTAAAATAATCATGCTTAGGGACACGAGAATAATCGGCAAATAGTGTAATATCGCCGGTAATATGATACGTGACACATGAGTCAAGGATCCACAGCTGAGAAGATTTACACAAACCACCGAAAAAGCTACCTGACTGTGCGAAATTAGAGGCCAAAGTGCTAGAGGTCGATGATGTAGAGGTATCAGGGCTGTCTACGTTGCGTGCTAAAAGAAGACACAAACTAGTCAACTCGGCAGTAGATAAAGAGTCCGACGGAGCTACTGGTGCCTGACCTGGAGCTTCACTCAAGTGTACCTGAGGCCCGGTACGACCCCTTTCATGACCCCAGCCAGCATTTGAAGGACGCCCGTGAAGTTTATAGCAAATTTCGTGGGTGTGACGTTCTTTTTCACAATAATCACACTTCACAACCGGTCTGTCATTGCCAAAACGACCGCGAGATTCACTTCCTACAAATGTATAAAGGACAAAGTGCTCTAGGACAATGGGCTGATGCATCGCGCTTCAACGCTTTTCCTCTAGATGGACCATAGCATAGGATTGTTCCAAGGTCGGAAAAGGCACCCGGTACAAGATCTGGGCCCTAATCTGATCATACTCCATATTAAGACCAGCCAAGAACTCGAAAACACGAAATTTATCCACCCTTTTTTTAAAGGCAGCAGTATCAAGGGCGTTTAAAGAATGAAAATCATCATAAAAATTCAGTTCATGCCATAAACTACGTAACTCAGAATAATATTGAGATAAGTACAACTCCCTTTACTTGGTTTCATAAATTTTCTGTTGGAGTTCATAGACTTGGATATCATTCCACACTTGAGAATAAGTATTTCGAGCAGCCTCCCAAATCTTTGCTGTTGTATCTAAAAATAAGTAGCCACGGGCGATAGTGTCAGTCATTGAATTGACGAGGTAAGCCATAACCAAGTCATTCTCGAAGATCCACTTGCATATAGCATCATGTCCGGTAGTAGATTGCACGCTCTCTCTAGTAAGATAGCCGGTAAGACCACGTGAAACAATGGTAAGGTAACAAGAGCGAGACCAAATCAAGTAGTTGGAGCCATCTAACCTGATGGGATTGTCGAAAAAGATGGATAAACACCAGGGGCACTATGGCTCAATTCCCCAGGAGAGTCCGAAGCTTTAGTCTTTAACATGGTCTCGGATGATAAGTTGTATCGAAGAACAAGATTTAGATCGTATAACGTATGATTCGTACAACATCATGGCTAGTCGGCAGCAATGAGGCTCTCGGAAAGTGCCGAATAAGGCATGGAGGCTACTGATAGCATTAGGAGGGAAAAAGAAGTTGCCGACAGCTACAACAAAGAGAAGAGTAGCTGCCGACAGGTATCAAAGGTTGCTGGAGATGAAGGAGATGCTAGAGTTTGGGAGCGAAGATCGCAGATTGCTGGGAAGAAGGCCGAGAGATGAAGGAAGAAGGCAGATTTCAAAGGGCAGGGGCGAGAGGAAGATGGCGGCTGGCAGATTTTAGAGAAGGGACATTAGGTTACGAAACCTAACTCCGATACCATGTTGAAAGAAAGGATAATTTCATTCATACTTTTAGAAGAGCAAAAGATACAATATATATATAGAAAAGATAGTTCTCAACTCTATGACAATAAATAAATAAACTAGGCCCAACTAATTAGCCCCACTAACACTAACAATAAATATAAATAGGTATAAAGAGGCTTCAACAATTAGGGTACCACCAAAGGGAGTAGCCTAAACTTGGGAGACAATGTCCTTATAGGAAGGATGTGAAATCCAGTACTAAAAGAACTTGAAAGGCTTCTTTTGGACCGGCGAAGGCATTATCTTGACCACCATGAGGTAATAATCAGAAATTCTCGAGCAAAAAAAGAAGCCTCAGAAAAGGAGAACAAGTGACTCCAGAGATCATTAACTAGCACACGATCGATCTTGCGTTGTTTCCCTGTTTCTCCAAATGAAGTAAACCAAGTGAATCTGTGGCCCACATATCTAATGTCATCTAGACCCTCTTGATTAAGACAATCTCCAACCTCATCAAAGGATGGAATCCATGGAGTAGAGCTACCCATCCTGTCTGAATGGTCTCGAATAGCGTTAAAGTCACCTGCAACTACCCATGGCTCCTCACAGTCACCGAGGCAAATAAGATCAGTCCAGGAAGTTCTTCTAGCATGAAAAGTGTGTTCCCCATAAACAACAGAAAGGAGACAGACTTTATCCATAGCCAACATGCGAAGCCGACAATGAAAGAATAGAGAAATCAATATCTTGGGGTCCCCACCCTATCTATATTCTACCTCGAGGTGAATAATCATAGTTGGCTAGCCACTTCCATCCGGGCAGTAGGTTATTAGAGATACTCACAAAGCTAGACTCTTTAATCTTCGTCTCCAGAATTCCAATATAGGAAAGACGGTTTCTTCTAGCAAGGTTCTGTACTTCAGCTTGTTTAAGGGGGTTAGCCAGACCCCTTATATTCCAGACGCCAAAAAAATAATTACAAGGGGGTGAGGCGATTAGCGGTATCTCCTTTTATTCTTCTTCGTCTTGGACTTCTGATTGCCAGTCCTTGAAGAAGAAGAGCTGTTATCCGCACTATCGAGGTCATCTTCCGATCGAACCTTGGAGGAATCAACATTAAGTGTACAAACCGTCATTCAAGACCTAGTGTGTGGTGGAGAGGGGGAGGAGATTTCATCATCATCATCGCTACCAGCCTGACTCACCGCTTGATCATCACCTTTTGATTCAGAAGAGAGGGTAGAATCAGCTTGCAAAGAGTGTTCCAAGGATTGGTTTCGTTGGTCGGCCAAAGATTGGATTTTGTCAGAGGCAGGAGTTGACCGAGACCTGAGGTGGCCAAGAGTCAGTGTAGACCGTGTGTTAGAGCAGCAGTTTTCAAGGGAAGGGGTTGTTGGTTGAATCCCGACCTGCTGCTTCTATTTACAAGGGCAGGCCGAGAGGCAGTCTGGGAAGAGAGGGTTGCTGCCCTAGCCTTAACAACAATGTTTTTTGTTGTGGAAGAGGGAGGCAAGGCTTTGGGGAGTAGCTGTTGTTCATCTGCTATTGAGCTATTCTCGATTGTAGGGGGTAAAGCAAATTTGGCAGCAGTGGACGGCTTCAAATGGTCAGTATCAAGACCAAGAGAGATAGGCAACACCAAGGGTAGAACCTGCCCAGTGGAAGGTGACCGAGAGTCAGAAGCACCCTTTTGCACACTTGGAGGGGCTGGCAAGGTCCCCACCTAAGCTGGAGGCCGAGAGTTCTTAGAAATTGCAACTGCACCAGCTTGAATAGAATCTGTCTTGGCAATGATCTTCAAAGACTGACCTTGTACCGGAGCCTAAATCCTATCAACTTCCTGGACTTGAGCAGAAACTGTATGCTCTACATCTTGTTGAACAGGTGGCAAGGTATCGTCCAAAATCTGGCCTTGTTCTTGTTTAATATCACCCTGTTCTAAACCTCGCCTTCTGCGATCATTTTTGCTTCTAACTTTTTGAGGGCTAGTTGAACAGGAAGGAGTTTGCCATGGGGTTTAGTATTAGGAATTTTGAGGGCCGGTTGCACATGGGAAGCTTTGTGCACCTAACTTGTGACCATAAGTGTGGCAAGCATCACACGTTAATGGGTTCCATTCGTATTCTACTCCAACTAAGATCACTTCTCCATCCCATTCAATTTTTATCGATTGAAGGTGGGGTTGGGTAGCCTTTATCTCTATGCTTACCCAAACAAAAGAAAGCCGTTGCATGTTCTCCGTCAACGTATCAACATAAAGTGGGTTGTCAAGTGCACTCGCAATGTGACTAATAGCATAAGAACTCCAGAGAGAGATCGGCATGTCTATGAGTCGAACCCAAATAGGTAAGGTATTGTTCTCTCCTTTCCTTACCTCTAGGTTGGGATGCCACTGTTGCAACATCATTGTACTATTCTGGATTAATATAGGACCCATTTCTAATATTTTCCTCTTGAAATCCTCATCCGGAATACGGATGAGGTAATATTCACTTCCATGTAGTCGGATATCAACCACATGGTGCCCCCATGTCTTCTTAATGGCTTCTTCCGTTCACTTGAAATAGATTTTCTTCCCAAGAAAGTGGTCAACAATACACTCCTTAAGTAAGGGACTTTCAAACTGCAGAGCTTCTTGTGATATTCGAATAAGTGGTTCTCCATCTACCCTCGGCGGGGCAACATAAGAGATAGGGTAGCCTTTAGTAAGAACTCTGGCAACATTAGCCTAGGATTGAGGTTGGGCACCATGTTGCCGAGAGGTAGAGAGCTGTAAAGTCCTTTTTTGTGGGCCAGCAGGTGGATTGGATGGCCGAGACCTCCTGCTTCTAGATATGTTAAGGTCCCGGTTTCCTTCCTCAGCATTCGCAACCTTGTTTTAGAAGGACCAGCAACTGAGATGGGTTGGAAGTGGCCTTTTTGTGAACTGGACGATTTGAATCTCTGAACAAATCGTCCCCTACTCCTGTTTAGCCTAGGATCGCGGCTGATTGATCTATGACCCTCATGGGTCACCATATCAGTGGCCATCTTTGGCCTAGGCCCAAGGACAGAATTTCCATTGGACTTGAGCAACGAGACATTAAAGGTACCAACCTTGACAGAGGAATCATTAGGAGTCACAGTTTGCAAGGTCTCCTTACTAACCTCAGCAGTTTTTCCCTTATCACCAGGGGGACCAACAAACAACTCATCAACAGTATTAATAAAACGACTATCCTTAACAGCAAGATTACCAACAACCATTTCTCCATCAAGTTGTATAACCTCGTTACTAACCTCGACAACTTTTCCCCTATCACTAGGGGGACCAATAAATAACCATCCATCAGTATTACTAAACCGACTATCCTTATCACCAAGGTTACCAACCATTCCACTAGTAGCAATATTCGCAATAGCAACACAAAAACGATTACCCTGAGCTACATTGTCTTCTCACAACTGGTGGTCAGTAGGAAAAGTGGAGGGGACAACCTCATTGCTCTAAGAAGGAGCAGTAGACTCATGGATAGAGGATGGGAGTGACTCTACAAGAGAACCATGCAGATAGGTGGATCAAGTTGTAGGGCTAACTGACACCCCTGTGAACCTGACTCTTGCAAAGATGGAGTATCCATAAATCAACTCATCAACATCCAATAGAGTAATCAGTAGGAAAAGTGGCTCAACCAGTTACTCGACTTCCACCAACCAGTCAATACAGCCCAACAGAGAGTAGCACACTAACACCCTCCAAGAAAACCACCAGCTTCCACCCAGAGAAATAACTACCAGTCAATCCAACCAGCTTCCAGCTGATAGTCAAAGCAGGGAAGCAGCAAGCAGTTGAAATTGGAAGGTCAGTGGTACTTACAGGGGAAGAAGATGGATCTCGGTGCTGGTTAAGAGTGCCAATAACCACCGAAGAGCAATCCTTGAGAGAAGAAGTATCACCGACGTCAAAAAATGGCTCCATCGATCCAAAGGATAAAGGACTGTGAAAATGGATAGGGGAAAGAGAAAGAGGCTGTTAAGGCGATGTTATATGAAGAGGGTCCAGCCTTCGACACTGGCTAGACAGGGCGGATTCAGTAGAGGACCACTTTCGAAGGAAAAATCCCTAATGTAGTCTCAAGAGCTCCACCACTTCAAAGATCAATTGGCTGGTGAAATTGTTGTGGGGATGTAATAGAGGAGGACCAGTCGACCTTAAATGTCGAAGGGAAAGCCGTCGGTACCAGCCAGAATAGCTGGAAACCACCGCGGAACTCGTTAGAGTAGAGGCGACGCCGGGAAACCTAAATTGCCCAATTTTCTCACAGCTTCGACACCAAGTAAAATCCTTCGCAGAGAAGGTATAGGAGGGCCTCGAGAGTTTATATGAAGATCAAGTAGCCATCGACGCCGGCCCAAACAGTCGAAAATCGCCACGGCATTCCTTCAAGCAAAACCAGACCCGAGAAGTCAGATCTGTGATTTCTTCCTCGACAACGAACGCCAAATAGAATCCGTCGGAGGGATGACAAATTGGGAGGTTGCGAGCTTCGATCTGGAATTTCAAGCACATTGACCACTGGAGGAGGCCGGAAATCGGTCGGGACCGAGCAGGGTGCTCAGTCGTTGTCCATGCCTGAAATGAGGGAGGAAGCTCGGGCGCGTGCATACCACGCGTACAATACTTGACGGAAATGAAAAGTATCTAGTAATTACAATTTAATCCTTGAATTTTTCAGTAATTACAATTTGATCCTTGAACTTTTTAGTAATTACAATTTAGTCCTCAAAATTTCAGAAATTACACTTTGGTCCTCGATTTTTTCGATAATTACAATTTAGTCCTCGAACTTTTCAAAAATTATAATTTGATCCTCGAACTTTTCAGAAATTATAATTTGGTCCTCGAGTTTTTCAGAAATTACAATTTGGTCCTCGAACTTTTCAGTAATTACAATTTGAGAAATTATAATTTGGTTCTCGAACTTTTCAGAAATTACAATTTGGTCCTCAAACTATTCAGAAATTGTCATTGTATTGGTATTTGGGATCTGATTATGAGTAATTCTCACTGCGGGTATTCGATTAATATGTACGGAATGAATATTTACTAAATTATATACGCGAAATAATTTATAATTTTTTTATTTAACAGAATGTCGACAACATCTTATGCGATTGTGTTTTGGGGAGGCAGAATAGTTCAAAATGAATATGAACATAGTTATGAAGGGGGACAATCTACCATGTTCGCGTTTACAAACATATCGACATTCGATGAGTTACGTGCTACGATTGAGAGTGTTGAATCTAATAGAAAACCAATATATTGAAAGGCTAATATGTAAATATCCAGTTGTAACATACAACTGTGTTACATACGAAGTGACGGAGGTACATAATAATGGCACGGTTACGATGATCCAGTAGTTTGCATAACAGGCTAGTGCTATGGGCATTTCACAGTTTTATGCAATTGTAGCTGAACACCAAGTGCTACATGATTCCGGGGAAGATTTCAATGTTGGTGAAGCGAACATGGTGTGCATAATTAGTTCATGGAGTCCGATGATAATGCATGATGCTTATGATGATGATGATGATGATAGTGATGATGATGATCATCATAATGATATTCATGATGATGATGATGAAAATGTTGATGAAGAAGATGATGCTTGGATGGACACTATTGACGGCGATGAACAAGATGTTGGAGGAGACATCGATGAACAAGATATCGAAGGTGACAACGATAACGATTTAGAGGCTTATTACGCCACCCATTGTAGTAATCCTATTACGCCATTCATACGTCCAAATCCCTATTCGGAAATCGATTTTGATTGGATGCGAGACAATATAGCCACGAAGCCGGGTGGCGGGGTATTTGATCTAATGAAAGAATTTTCAATTGACATGTTATTTTCATCACGGGACGCAGTGCGATCGGCTGCGAAAGAATACTCAATTAGAAGAAATCATGATTTTCGTTGTGACGTGACGAAGGAGAGAGAATATATGATAAGGTGTGATAATATGAATGGAGCGTGCCATTGGAAGCTCCGCGCGATTACTAAAGACGGTGGCTCATTTTGGAAAATTACTAAGTACAGTGGGGCCACATACATGCATTAATCCGCCATTATCATGGGATCATCTGCACGTTGATCAAAAACACATCTACAACTTTATAAAACAAATGGTCGATGCCCAAACAAATATCAAAATCAAGCCACTCATGGCCGAAGTTCATGACAAGCTGAACTTCCAACCTAGTTACCGAAAAATCTGGAAGGCCAACCAAATGGCGATTGCCAAAATTTTTGGAGGATGGGATGAGTCATACGGTAAATTGAGAAAGTATATCAACGAAGTGGAATGTAACAATCCGGGTTCTCATTTTGTGAACGATGGTAAGGTGAACGAAGATCATGGCTGTATGATTTTCGACCGGATATTTTGGACGTTCCAGCAGACAATTCAAGGCTTCAAAAGATGTCGTCCCGTGATATTTATCGATGGCACTCATTTGTATGGGAAATACAAAGGAACACTTCTTTGTACGATCTCACTTGATGACAACAATCATATTTTCCCTTTCATCCTTGCTGTGGTTGAAATAGAAAATGTTGAATTGGAAGTGGTTTTTGTATATATTGCGGCGATATGTGATCAGGAGGAGAGAAATTTGTGTGATATCAGACAGACATGCTGGGATCATACAAGCAATTGACAAAACATGGTGGCGTCCTCTACATGCCCACAATAGATATTGCATTTGGCACCTTGCGAGCAACTACAACAAACAATTCAAAAATGTCAGAGGCAAAAAATATGTTCGAATGGCATGTAGGATTTGCAATTTTGTAAATTTTAAGAAAGTGCTTGTTCATAAATTTGAATGGGAGTTACTAATTATTAGTGTAATGTATAGCTTACGCATATCAAAAGCGAAAGTTCGATTGGCTTATGAGCCGAATTAGACGGTTTGACCCCGAAACATTTGCATGGTATGATCAGCTCCCAAAAAGAGAAATGGACAAAGACTCATGATGAAGAGAAGAGATATGGATCGATGACGACGAACCTAGTTGAATCTGTGAACGAGATGCTGAAGGAATTCTGTGGGCTGCCAATAACAGCCATGGTGAAAAACATATTCTATCAGTTGAACCACTATTTTGACACGAGAAGAACAACATACACGAAGTAGCAGGAGAAAGGATTTGTATATATGCAATTTGTGGGTGAGGCTCTCCGGAAATATAGTGAAAATACAAATGAGCATTAAGTTAGATGTTTCGACCCTAAAGGATGGATTTTCGAAGTGAAAATTGTAAGTGATAGATCAAAAGGATTAGGGGGCCACAAACAAGTAGTGAGCTTAGAAGAACGAACATGCTCATGTGAGAAATTTGAACAGCTGAAAATCCCGTGTTCCCACATAATCGCAGCATGTCAAGCATATGGAATTGACCACAACACATACGTAGATGAACGTTATACGCTGGCCAAAACCATTCAGTGTTAGCACTGCTTGTTTGAGCAGTTGGGAGATGCTCAATACTGGCATGAAGATAACGAGCTGCCATTAGTGTCAGACCCGCATCGTCTTCGTCAGAAAGAAAGGCCCCGTGCATCACGGATCAGAACTAAGATGGACTGAACAACACCGAGCACATCACATATCCATTGCGGAAACTATGATAAATCAAGACACAATAGACAAACTTATAAATGTAGATCGGCTCAACAGTAGATCGTATATGTTCGATGAACTTTTTGTAATAAAACTATATTATTATTGGATAGATATTTATTATGTCATTTACTCCTATAACATATATGTGAAATTTTCGTAATTTGTATAATAGAGGGATTACACGATATTTGTTCAATTGCCATGTTCAATGGCTACATTAGATATTTTAATTTGTTATAATGTTATAATATCACAATTGTGTAATATGAATCAGAGAGGTCTTACATTCAGCTAGGCCCTGAGGATGATTCACTATTTACTGGCCAGGCCCGATATAGATCGGAGCACTTATGGGTCGGTCAAATAAGTGAATGATTTATAATTGATCTGTCGTTTTTAGTCGCTTTCGACAAAATTGCAAGTAACTGTTCATGTCATATTTCACAAGTACATCCGGGTGCCCTACATCCGACTCAGCACCTTAGATGTCAACGAGCGATGCTGCACGTAAGCGACCTTGATCTGCGCCTACTCCAATATCTGTAAAATTCTGGATTTTACGGTATTTATAAGATGGGTTTAGTCCAGCTCGATTGGCATTTAATTACTGCACTGGTGGAGCGGTGGAGACCCGAGACCCATACCTTCCATATGCCGAAAGGTGAATGTACGATCACGCTAGATGACATCAGAGTGCTTACAGGGCTTCCCATCGATAGAGAAGCAGTTACTTGGCCTCCTATTATGAATTGGGGCACTCTCTATGATCATTTACTTAGTGCTCGGCCACCAGACATGCGCGGCTCATAAATAAGCTTGAGCTGGTTGGAACAACACTTTGCAAATATTCCAGTAGATGCAGATGACGCTGACATAGTGCAGTATGCGAGGGCATTCATTCTCCGCCTACTTGAAGGATACATTTTCATGGACAAATAAGGTGTCCGGGTTAATTTGCACTTTCTCCCACTACTGATGAATATCGAGGCCTCTACGCATTACAGTTGGGGTTCAGCAGCACTAGCGTGGTTGTATCGAGTGCTATGCTGTGCAACCTACCATGACGCGAAGCAAATTGGCGGTGCACTATAGGTACTGTAGATTTGGGCGTGGGAGCGAATCAAATGTATCTCTCCATGCTTGAACAATGATATTCCTTTTCTAGATACGCCTCTTAGTAGTCGGTATGTGATTTATTGCATTTTCAATTCGAGCTCATTAATTATTTTCTATGCATAAAATAAGTGAAATTGTAATATATATACCTTTTTTGCACTTGGACTGTAGGCTTAGGCACAACGGAGATCCTCACGCATACCTTGACACATTTACGCTACCAACTTGACAGATTGACGTCCGAAGATGTAAGTAATGATAGCAACGAACAAGTTTAATTATTGATTTAATTTTATATGTTTTGATATGATGTTAGCTTTTAAATTAATTATTCATTTAATTTTAGATGTTTTATTACGATGATAAATTACTTGGATGCCCTACACTGATATGATTTGTGATCTACCGGCGTACTACCGGCGGGGACATCGTTATTGGATGGCGAAGGTCCCACCATCTGCCACTGGATAGTTGAGTGGCACTACCCAGACCGAGTACTTCGACAATTGGTTTCCAGCAGAAAATACCACAAGGTCTCAGGGATCGTACCGCCTTCCATGATATTGATAACATGCCATTTAGGACGAATTGGGTGGTAGGCACAAAGACTGCATAAATTTGTAGGGTAGACGTCAGGCACGTATCATCCAAGTTGATCCTATAACGGAGGAGGTCCACTTTCATTCAAGATATTTGGAGTGGTTTCGTAGACATACACGGAAATGGATTTTAGTTACGGAAGCTGCAATGGGTTCAACTGTTCGTGCAAACAATCTCAATTTAATTCATTAATTATTTTTTCGTGATATAAGTTATCGAAATTTGCTAGCTTTTGTTAATTTTTTAATATCGTTATCAGACTGATGGCATTGAACACGCGCTGCATATAATGAAGGAGCCTCGATCTTGTGAAAAGTTAGTTTACGTGCAGAGTCTACTTGAGGCAATGCTATATGCCCAAAAGGAGAAGAGGTGGCTACTTATAGTCATGCCACCACCCCAACCACCGATTGTAGCGGGACCCGATGACTCGGATGAGGATGTCCCTTCTGAGCCTGTTCAGCCATTTAGGAGGCCCCCTCGAGCTCTTCCAGTTGGTCATGTCGTCCCTCACACCATCGAGTATCATATGACATATTTTGATCAAGGATTCGAGTAGTATGCCGCCCCATTTACCGAGGGATCTACTTTTGCGTCTCCTGATTATCCACAACAGCAGACTCCATATACTTATCTGACTTTATATGAGGATTTCTCTTCTTATACTTCAGGCCCTCCTGCAGTAAGACATATTTCCACAAGATATGCCTTCATCATCTACTCATCTTCCTCCTCGTCGATATGAGCTTCAACCTCCCGAGCACCAGAGATAACCTATTGTGGAACATGAGGTCATGTTGGAGGACAACATCGTCACTAATGTAATCGTGGTTGTTAACAAAATCTGATGTTTTTCATGTCTCAGCACCTTTATTTTATGAATACTAATTATTTACGTAATTTCAATATAATTTATTATTTAATTGATACTTTTATAAAAATTACAAATTAAATAAATATTATAAATTAGTATTCATAAAAAAAATAGTATTCATAAAATACTAGGAAAATGAACAAAAACGTAATGTTGAGAAAAATCTAAAAATCCAGTAATTGTTAAAAGTTAATTTTAATGATATGTAATGCTTGCTTGTTTTTTTTTCCTCCAAATTTACATAATTCAAATATAATTTATTTATAAAATTGATACTTTTATAAACAAAAAAATTTAAAAAAAAATTAAATGAGCTGCCGAGCAACCCGTTTGGCCATTGGGGTGGGCCGGGGCCCCGCTTGGAAGCCAAGCGGGGCCCAACTCTGGGCTTGGGCCTCGCTCGGCAACTGGGCCGCCAAGCGGGGCCCAACTTCGGCCATTAGGTGCCGCTCGGCGGCCTATATGTCGAGCAGCGCCCAATGCGATGTATATTTTTTTACATTAATTTGATAAATATTTTTAAAAAATTAATTTGAAAAATTGCCCAGAAAATCACTGGCAGGAAAAATTTTGTTGACTACCCTTTATATCAAATTTTCTTATTTAATAATTCTTTTGGTCAGAAATTCAATGAATCTTGGCTTGATGGGGTTCGTGTATTTTGTTCAACACAGAGGGGGAGAGTGAATGGTGTTCTAAGCTCCAATCTCCGGCATGCTTTGTGAGTCTGGCTTGCTTCCCTCCTCATGCTTTGAAAGAATGAAAAGCCATGCCGATTTAGAAAGGGAGTAGAACGTGTGGGTTTCCAATATTTTTCTTGAATAAGTTAATACAACTTTTAAAGAAGAAATAGAAAAGTCGTGGGCAGCCGTGCATTTATTGGTCCAATTTCGGGTAGAATCGAAAGCCGGATCCAGATTGGTCCAATTCCTCATTCCGATGTTTCCAAATCCGAATGTTAACCTACATGATTGGTTCTTGATTTCATGCCGAGAACTAGATTACTCAAGAATCGATCGCCTCTACCTTGAGGCCCGATATGCATAAGCATATTTTCCATTGAAACAAGAATAGAAATTACCAGCATTCAACAAAATTGAATATTTTGAACCGAGAAATAAACATGTAAACCCATTTCGTTGCTCTAATCGGGACAGTGATCGAGGGGTCACAAATCCAAAAGTGAATAATTTATTAATCAAACATTCTTTTTTATGGCTAGATCATGTTTTCTTCTTCTCGTTGCGATCAAAATTTTCAGCAAGCAACAAATTCAACAGTTTTCATTAAATATACTTTAATCACCCATTATCGAAAAACTTCACACATCATCAAATCATGTTTTAAGTAAAGTAAATAATTATTCATGGTTTTTATGTCGTGAGAAATAAAAAGTACATAACCTCATCGGTTAGTTAGTAGCGTTTAAGCCCTTAAATTTTTTTATTTTTCCTTTTCCCCATTTGCTCGGAGCTTTAAAAAAAAAATGCCGGCAAGAGGGCCGCCTGGTGAGGAGTTAGCGATGGCCGGCATGGTCGTAGGCGCTTCGGCAAGGGCCTGCATAAGGCGAGAGGGTGCAACCCATCATGCCCGGACCTCTGCGAGGGCCGGTATCACATGGGTTCAGAAAAAATTAAACGAGAAATGTAGAGATGATGGATTTAGTTGGGGACACCCAGTTGATTTTTAGGCCAAAAATACGACTGTTTGGGAACATGCAGTCCTAAGATCGCGTTGAGCGGCCTCGGCGGAGCAGCAGAAACTTCTCCTCCTCCGCCATCGCACCTCTACTTTCTTATTCTTTCTTTCATTAATTTTTTACTCTGGCAATTATGTGCCTGAGCTCGTTGAAAGTATTAAATATCGCGGGGTGACCTTATGCTGGACATATTAGCAGGGAGGGTGCAATTCTTTTCTTTTCTTTTTTCCATGTTTTTCGTTTAGTGTAACAAAAAATTGGGAAGAAAGATCAGCCAGCCACGAAATGTAAATGCGTATTCCATGAGGCACAACTCACAAGTTGGGCTACGATATAATGACAATACGAACGCTAATCAAATACCACTTCAGCATCAGAAGTACATAAGCCACAAAATCAGTGTAACTAGCCGAAACCAACCGCAAAATCACAAGAAAGAAACGACTCACATTTTAACCGCATAAGCCTATTTAAATGCTGCCTTGGCCCGCCGATAAGACTCTAGGAAGATTTTCACCTCCTCTCTTATCAAACTCGCCTGTTCTATCTTTAGGGCAGCATGTTTTGCCTTTAGGGTCTGCTCGTTCATTGGCAAATCTCACCAGGAGTCCTTCAATTCCTCCAGCTTCTGGGGATCCATCGCAGGCATTTCGATTTCTATTACCTCCCGATCAAGCCCCATTGCATTGGCCCGCAATAAGGAAGACACGCTGCGCCAGCACTCCAGCGGCTTCGACGGAGCAGCAGAGGAAGCGAGGCGGGCGCCACTCCTTTGCGTGCCGGAGGAGGATGGCCTCTTTGTCGCGGTGCCATGAGGATGACGGAGGAGTCGGTGGTCGAGGTGAAGGGGTTTGGGCTTTCGGTTTTATAGAGAATCGGGACGGGGGGCAGGATATCACGAGGAAGAGGGAGATGACGAGAGGAATATGGAGGGTTTTCGGCTTTTTGATTTGGTAGAGTTGATTTGAACATGTTCTCGAGTTGCCGCCAGCGGAAAAAAAGAAAAGAAAAGAAAAAAATCTGTCTGCATTGGGAAACAAAGGGATTGGTAGGGGAAGAGTCGGATCCCACGTTTTTTTTTTTTTTGTGTTTCTTTTTTCATTTCATGAGTTGCTCCAAAATTTAATTATTTTGATGATCTAAATCACAGTTGAAAGATGTTGAGTCATTAGTACTTTAGCTTTTTATTTTCGCTATACAAGTGTTCAATTTACTTATAAAGTAATCAATTATTTACACAACTTGAAGCGTGCCGCCACCACTAAATGATTATAACAAACCTTCCACAGATGAAAATGCGGATTTTTCTTATTTAATAATTCTTTTGGTCGGAGAGAATGAGCGGTGTTCAAGTTCCGACCTTTAGCATGCTTCTTAAAGGCCGGCTTCCGACCCATCACATCCTGAGGCACGCCAAAACAGAAGGCATGTCAATTATTGTCTCTTGGTTCGATCAAAAAATGAAAAAAGAAAAAAAAATTATTGTGTCCTGGTCAGTCCAAACCATCACTGTCGTCGCAATTTGACTGTCGTAACTCTAACAAAACTTTCATTTTCTTAAAGCATTTTCCTATTATTCAACATCAACAATAAGTTTCTTTTTGGTCTCTTTTATTAATTCCCATTAATTTATCCGTTGGTCGGAGTCTAAAAGAGGAAGAGGAAGAGTTCGGGGCTCTGTGCTTTATTTAATAATATGAATGCCTTTTCAATTTCTCTGTTTTATGCTTTCAACGTATTTCTTCCCCTTTTTCCTCCCCATTAATATTTCTTTTCTTTTGTTGGGCGGGGGGGGGGGGGGGGGGGGGGGGGTGGGGGGAGACTTAAATGTTTAATGAGAATTTCGTTAGATGGGGTCGGTGCAAAACAACACTTGCCAAGTGTCGATGTCATTTACATCTTATTGCTCCGTGGTACTTTTCACTTTGTCTGTTTTTGGTTTTGTTTTTTTAGGAAAATTTCATTTAAAGTCTCAAAGCTTACTTATTTTTTCAAATAGGGATTGCAAATGCGCATTATTTCAATTAAGAATCTAAAATTACATATTTTACTAGATAAAGATCTGAAACGAATGTTATTTCAAATAAGTACGGAAGTGTCAATAAAATATCAAAAAGGGACCTGATTTTAAGGACATTTTAGTATTTTTGCTTATTTGATTTTTTCATCAAACTTTTACTTTTTTCATTAAAAAATAATTATTTATTTATTTATTTATTTCCTTTTTTCTATTTCCTCTTTACTGTTCATTTTCTTCGCTCAGTCCAACCCTAAGAAGCAGAGCAAAACAAGAAACTACTGACCAACAATCCAAGACACCCAAGACCTAGAAGCCAAAACAGCCGACCTAGCTTCGACTCGAAGCAGGATGACGATATAGCCCGAGGTCTGTCCACCAGTTCTAGCAAACCCCCATCTGAGATCTGCCCACCAGTTCGGCCTAGATCGCACCCATGGGCGGCGACTGTCCATCCCTCCTGCAATCGGCCTTCAACGCCCTGATCTTCCCTTGCCTCCTCCCCAAGCCGATCTCCTTGCTCTTCACCTTCAAAGACGAAGGCCTCGCCGTCGCTCGCACCGTCGCCGTGCAGTCGGCGAAGTCGGACTTGGGAGTTAGGAAGCCGCTGAGTGTTGACGATCCCAGGAGCTGTTGGTTTAAAATTTTTTTGCCTAGATCCGAGTGAGGGTCAGAACTCTCCCACGGCCCTCGCCTCTAGTCGGCCGACTACCCCGTTGGCCTTCGCTACCGCTGCCGATCTCGCATCGTCGGTGGGCCGAGGGCCAGCCCCTCCCGCTTGTGTGCAGCTTCTTCTTTTTTTAGATTTTTTTAAAAAATCGAAAACGGATCGATTAATTTGGTATTGACGGAGTTCGTTCGTGTGTCTTGTTCAGCACAGAAAGAGAGAATGAATGGTGTCCCAGAAGAGACTGATGGACAGTGGAAGTAGCTGTGAAACGACGTTATGTTGGGATGGAACGACAGCGAAGCCTTGCTTTGGATTATTTTCGTTCTTTATCTCATCTTAAATACCAAAAAAAAATGATTTGATTTTTTTTAGCTTTGTTTAGGCATTTCCTAATTAAAAATGGTGTTTGCTTACATCCAAATGAAAAATTAGTTATTTAAGATAACCTTCGATAAACATTTGCCAAGTGTCAAGGTTAGTTATATCTTTTTATTTTTATTTTTACCTTGTTGTCCCGTGGTACTTTGCACTTACAAATTATATAGCATGCGGTTTAAACTTATTTCTGTCCGAATTTGTTTAGAAGCAACACAAATGATCCATGTATTATTTATTTATCAAGAATTTCTTTAAAAAAATAATATTTAGATGCACCAGATTATAATCTTTTTTGATATTAAGGATAACGATATGAAATTCTAAATGCTAAGCATGTAATATAAAATCAACCAATTAGAAGTTAGAACTGTCAAAGACAACAAATGCTTCACCCGAAGGAAAAAAAAACTATAAAAAACAACACATCATTTCTCACTTATTATTTAGTATAGGACAACAGTTTGATGAAACATGTTAGATATATTGTTAATATAATACATATAATATGTTCACATACAAGCTCAATAAATAAAAATATGGTTATTTTGGTCCATATGGGCTTGAGCCTAATAGCTTGCATATAACACTAGGGTTTCCTACACTGGAGGAAACACTGTTGAGCATTCCAAATTTGACGTCTCTTGGTATAATATTTCAAGCAAACAAAACCGTTTCTACTATCTTAAACCCTAACCTTCAACAATCTTGAAATATTAGCTTCGTGTGTCGAATTTGAGCGAGCAAAAAGTCTATTTGAAGATATCATCGAGACGAACTCGCAGGTGTAAGTTACTTTCAATTTCGACAGTTGGTTTAGCCGGGATTTGAGTTTGAAATTCAGTTGGTCGAAATTTTTGAATTAAGAACCTAGAAAATATAGCCAATTTTAGAGGGTGAGACTACTTGGATTTTGTTCTACTCGTCTATATGAATCTTTTGAGTAGTCACTCACGTCGAACGGAGGTCGAGCGAAGGAGATACGACCATTGGAAGTTCACTGTTACTGTAGCACGAATTAGGATTACTGTAGCACCGCGTATTTTCGCATATTTTCGCGTTTTTTGGTGAATTTTCAGCAACAAGGGTAGTCCATCTTAAGGTTTTTGGGCACTCTAGACTCATTTTTGGGGTCTATTTTGAAAAATTCCATCTCTACAGAATAGTTTGACCAAAGTTAGAGGTGTTATTTGACTTTGTGAGCTCCGAAGATTCCAATGTGTACTCTTTCTAACTCTTTGTTCCGATTGGAATGGAAAAATATAGTTCCTATGATATTATAAAGTTGCAATTATTTGATGTTACTAAATTTCATGGTTGAAAGTCACACGTTCAATTTGGCATGAAAGAGTGTGAAATATTCTACACTGTTTTGAGTGATTTTGCATTTACCATTGAAGATGTAGATAAATATCAATGGAACAAAAATGAATATTTCTGTAGAGATTACTTGTTAACCTCTCTAAATCCTCGTCTAGCTATGACTTATAGTGAGTATAAGACAGCGAAATAGATATGAGATCATTTGAACGCTTAGTTCCAAAAACAAGAGCGGCTTTCTAAAACTCTCCTAGTAGAGAAGTTCTTTGACTTTAAATTCAATATGAATTCAAGTATCAGCTTTGTCACGCCCCGGACCCGTCGAGCACGCGAACATCCCTGCAAGCAAATAACTCATCTCTCGTGGTCTCAAGATCCACAAAATAATTCGAGAGATAATATATACATTAAGCATGCAAAAGCGGTACTCAAATAATCCCCGTACAAAATATAAGTTAAGTGGGACATGGATAGCATAATAACTGTCATACATTATAACTAAATGTTCATACAAACTCCGATTACTACAATCCGCTAGGCAGGGGCGACAGGGTAAACACATCAAAAGGTATGACCATCATCGGCATTCAAAATAACAATGGTCGGGGGTCGCCATCATAAGATCAAGATAATAAACTAGGGCACCTAAGATGAACTGCTGGAATCCTCGGTGTCCTCGGCATCCTCCATCGGCTCATACTCGGAGAAGGTCTTTGATGGAACCTCAACGGTGTCCTCCATGGTCTCCCCATGGGACAGCTCCGCAAGGTTCTCCTCGATCGCCTCCAGGACAATGACCCCGTCCTCCTCCACAGTAAAGTCCAGCGTCAGGGTCTTCTCCGGCCCGTTCCTATAACCAACTATAGACCCCTCCGGTAACTCCTGCTCCCCAACAATCTAGCACCAATCGGGTATAACTCCGCGGAGTACCTCGTGGGGTTTCAGCGGCCCAATCGACTCGTCTTCGACCTTCTTGAACCATGCCTCGAACCTATGAGACTTCCAGTTCGGGCTACCCTCGTCGACCCATACAACCGTACATTTTCTCACATAAATGTTCCCCTGCCTATCCGGAAACTCGTCAAAATATGTCGTCATCTCCTTGGGATCCCCAAAACAAATAGGCCACATAACTAAGGCCTAGGATCTGTAAAAATGTGGGTTCCCAAAGGGGTGAGATACACATCTCAGTAAAAGAGTCATAACCCTAGGTCAGGCTGATCGTCTACTCAGGCAGTCGTCTATCCCAAAATTCCAAACTCATAAACATACAGGCACATACAAATAAGATAATGTCACATAGATGATGGGCATGTAACTATGATACCATGTCACACTCAGATGACTATGCACACCTCATCCTGTCATTTCACCACAATCACCTCATCCTGCCTGCCTCATCTTTCAGCCCGCGATTAGATCACATCAGGCTCGGTCCGTATAAACGCATCAGACCGTCATTGGCAACCCGCGTAAACGCATCAGATTCCAATGAATCTCCAGGCTAATATCATCACCACAAACCTCCGTCCCGCGAATAATTCGCATCAAGACCGTGGCCATCTCAACCCCGCGATTAGATCGCATTAGGGCACCACACAACATCAACTCCATCCCGCGATTACATCGCATTAGGGTATCTACCTCCCGCCCCACGTCTCACACGCCTCAGGGCCTCGCCATGTCATGCTCATGCCATGATTTTCAAGTCGTTTTCCATACATGACAACATGTGCAATTCAGGCACAATTCAAAGGACTCATGGCATGCAAGGCAATCAAGTGACATACACACATGGCGGATAATTCAAGTATAAACAATAACATACA
This sequence comes from Rhodomyrtus tomentosa, assembly GCA_028455895.1. NCBI lineage: Eukaryota > Viridiplantae > Streptophyta > Magnoliopsida > Myrtales > Myrtaceae > Rhodomyrtus > Rhodomyrtus tomentosa. The sequence continues at coordinate 34,596,291 of JAPCWY010000003.1, read as the reverse complement.
TAACCCTCCTATAGCCACTTAGTACATACCAAAAGCTATCCTTTGGAAATCTCACAAATCAATCCAATTAATCATCGACTCACCCAATCGAGTCCAATCTTCCTATCCTAAGTTTATGATTCCCTTACCTTAAGCTTGACAACACAAATCTCTTCTTGCAATGGCCTCAATGTCTCGGCCAAATAGTCCAAGGGTTCAATTCACCACGCAACCTAGAATATTCAACCAATTCATCAATTTTTCATATCCAATTTCTCATTTCATGAACCATAATCCTCCATAACACAACCCTCATCATCTCAACATGTTTTAAACATCAATTTGAGACTCATCACCATCTATTCTTGCTCCCACCAAAATCGATTTTGCACAGACCGAACCGGTTCCTCTCGGTTCTGTGCATACCGTGCACTTTCAGTCCTAAACCTTCGTCAAATCCTTCATCTACTCACTATCCTACCTCTTAACATGTCTATCTAAGGGTCTAAGAGGCTCACCATGAGTTTGAAGTTGAATGATCGCCGGAATCCCTTCGAAAGTAGCCGAATCCCTCAAGTCAGTTTTCTGGCAGATTCTATTCCAAGTTCACAAGATCGATTTGGGGTCAAAACTTCTTCAAATCACTTTCAACTTTTTACCATAGATTCATATACATGTCTACTAGACCTCCATAAAATTTGACCTCAAAAATCCAACATTTCGGCCTCAAAAAAGGTCAGAAATCGGACCTACCTTAGGTTGGATCAGATTCTGCCGGTTCTTGGAAAAACTCTTGGCCGGAGCTCCTCGGTGGTCCAAATGTCGTGCTTCCACTTTGAGGAGGTCCGAAAGACGTAGATCTATATTGGTATAGCTAGCCGGAGTCAAGGTGGTGGCCGTAGGAGGGCGTCGTGGGCAGCGAACGGTGGCTCCAGTAGCTGTCCGGCGAGCAGAATGAAGAAGGAAGAGGAAGAGGGCTGTCGTGAGTTCTTGAGGAGGGAATGGCCGGTCATGTGAGAGGAGAGAGAGAGGGATTTGCTATATATAAACTTGGGTCAAAGGGGTTGAATGTTAGGTAACGAATAGTTGGACAAGACTATTCTTTACTTGATCTTGTGACACTTGTCCTCTTGTCTTTCCAAGGTGATCCAATGACCCTCATTCACCCTCTTTTTTGGCAGCTCTTGGGAGGGTTTAATGTGCAAAATTCCATTCTTCAAAATGCATGGGCAAGGCTTTAAGCTCGAGGGGCAAAAAGGTAATTTTACCCCCGACATTCAGAACGTTGTTTTTCTCGCTCCAAAATTCTTCGATAGGGCGACGGCCAATCTGAATAACGTTAGAATTCTTGATTCTCCATTTCTAATCTTTCAAGACTCGTTTCTGATGATTTCCTCCATCATACGTGGTTCCAGCCTATCCCGAACCGACGGGCGGCTTTTGCGGACTTTACGCGTATCAACCCTGTAATTCCCATCACTTTTAGGGCTCGTCAATTTATGGCGGCTTTGATTTTCAAGTGATTGTGAGGATTTATCACTAGTCCCTTTAGTCACGATCTTTACTATCCGATTTAAGAAAAATTTTACAAATCATACGTTGGTTAAGCGTCATCACCCGCGTTCCAATCGTATGACACTCGCAAGGTATTCCCTAATCGTTCTTAGATCGGCCTTTCGTGGCTCTAAATATCCCCTCGACAATCCTTATGGTCAAAGCGTCATTTCCCATTCGAATTCCCTAGGTCCACGTACCATGTCTCGCATTAGCCTTTCTCTTTTAGTCAGTCTACTCGAATTGATTAGATTCGAACGAGATATATCTGAAATACATCTCTAGATTCATTTCTAATTAATGAGTCTGAAATTGACTGGAAATCAGAATGTCACAATCTCTCAGTTAATTGAACATGAGAAACAAGCTGAAAGATGATAACTCTGATATGTCTGATAATATCTTTGTTGGTTTTATGTTTAGTAAGCTACTTGCTGAATGGAGTTTTTTTAAGACTGAAATGCACAGATAGAAAGAACAAATGGGACTGGATGAATTAAAGAGGTATATTCATATTGAGGATCAAACTATTACTAGGAAGAATTTGGAACAAGTAGGTCAACAAAAGTCAGTTGCCAACTTTGTTTCACACTCCAATAAACGTCAAAAAAAGTCCAAGTCACCAAAAGGTGAATACTCTTCATAGTTAAAAGACAAAAAGACTATCTCCAAAAGGAAGAAGAAGGGCAAGTGCCATAACCTTGGAAAGTAGAGTCACTGGGCAGCAGAGTATAAGCTACCAAAGAATCCAAAGAATGACACACCACAAAATGAGGCTAATATGTTAGTTAATGAGTCTGAGCCTCAAGATTTCATTGGAATGTTGAAGAATGGAAATGTCAGTGTCTCTTCTAAGTGATATTTGGATAGTGGCGCTACTTGTCATGCTACAAATGACAAGAATTTACTCACCGAGGTTACAGAAGTGAAAGACACTGTGGAAAATTACAATAGTGGTGAGGCAGAGGTGTCTCATGCTAGAACTGCAAATTTGGTGCTTTTTTCAGGTAAATTAATAACTCTGAAACATGTTAAAGTACTACATTTACATAAAAAAAAATTGATATCTCTGAGTTTACTTGATAAAGTTGATATGTCATTTTCAACTACGAATGGTAGAGTAAACTTATATGTTAACTCGTGTTATTTCGGTTGTGTATTCATGGTTAATGGTATGTATAGGTTGAGTTTAGATACTGATAACATAAATCATGTAGGGTCTACTTTGATTGATCCAAAGTTGTTACACAATAGACTTGGACATGTGAACTACAGAAAAATGCAACATCTTGCTAAAACTCACAACATTTCATTGGATACTTCTATTTGATTTGACAAATGTGAAGTGTGTGCACAGGCTAAGAAAATTTTTTAGTCAGTTTCTAAAAGCACACAACTTCTTGAGCTAATATATTTTGGCCTTTGTGACTTTAGAATACATTACTACAGGTGGTCGAAACTATTTAATAACATTATGATCTTTGTGACTTTAGAGTATCTTATATCCATGAACCACACGGGTATAGTATGGTGTATCCCACTTGCCCATTTCTTTTTTTGGAAAACTATATTAGTCTTCTAAATAATAAAGTAAATTGCTCTCTACCTTTCATCTTATGTGGAATGCAAAAAAGGTAATATTTTATTTATTTTTAAACAAACTTCAACATTTAGTGGTCAAGGAGGTCATTCGGAATCCTTTTTTGAAGTATGCAAGGTTCAACCCCTCAAAATCATGTGTATTTCACATGGGCAAAAAGGTCACGATGTCGACCATTGCTATATCTTCAAAGATAAGAGTCCAGAATATGTTTGATAGAGGCATCCTCTCATTCAAGGACTTCGAGCCTAATGTCACAGGCCGACAGATTCCTTGGCCGCGGAATAGTACGTAGGGCGCCCAGCTTGCCATTCAAGGCCAGGCCAGCCCTTTTCTTTAGTTATCCATGGAACATTCAAGCGAATATCTTTACCGAATCGAGTCATATCATGCCCAGCTTAACTCGGACGTCCTTTGTATCGAGCGATGACACACTATCTTTTAACACTACGACTGGTTTCGGCCTACCATGACCTCATCAAGAGAGCAGCATCAGCTCCTGACTAATTTGTACATGGGGGGCCAAACCCGCCTTCAGAGCTCCTAAGGAATGTATTATATCTAGTCCTAGAACTCCTAGTACAAACCAATCTAATGCTACCCCCTGACTCAATCACTCACTCTCTCTCTGCATCGCTCATGAGTTATGTTTTAGTATTAATAAGTATCGCTAGAGGATTTCAAATGTAGAAGGACCCCTCGACACCCATCATCCGATCCCCCATTTTGTTGAAGAGTCACAAAACTCCCAGCCCGTGTCATTCTCCCCCACCCATTTCCGCAACGCCCTCATTGCGGGTTTTGTCGCTTCATTGCGCCTTTTCCTCCATCGGAGGCATGCTCGCCCAACAGAACTTTTTTTTTCTCAACATTGGTTAGCTTTTCCGTTTTTGCTCTATTTTGTTTGGAAGGCCTTTCGAGTCGGTCACCTACATGTTTTCAGGTATGGCCATTGGCCCACTACCTTTTTGTTCAGCAGCACCATTTCTAACCCTGGGCTGTTTTCTTCCTTTTGTTTGGGAGGTCATTCGGGTCATCACCTTGGACTTTTTCTCCCTTTTTGTCTCTAGAAGGCCGTTCGGGTTAGTCACCTTGGGCTTTTTCTTCCAGGTTACGTTTTAGCTAACCAACGGAGGGTTTTCCTTATTTTAAACATGGTAGAGGACTCATCTTAAGATTCACCGAGTATTGTCCAAGAACATTTTCCCATTTCAATGTGAAATCAGTTTTCACCTTATGCCCCCATTGGCATCCTAAAAGCAAGTCGAGAGCTGGACATTGTCTGAGCCTTTTGTTTTGTTTTGTTTTAGCTCCGGCAATTCACTCTCTGCACTCATAGGACTGGGAAGACCACATGTTTCATCCAACAACACACTTACTGGAGGGATTCTTGCTCTGATACCATTTGTCACGGGCCGATAGCTTCCTTGGCCGCGGAATAGCCCGTGAGGCGCCCAGCTTGCCGTTCAAGGCCAGGCCAGGCCATCCCTTTTCTTTAATTGTCCATGGAACACTCAAGTAAATATCTTTACCGAATCGAGTCATATCACGCCCAGCTTAATTCAGACGTCCTTTGTATCCAGCGATGACACGTTATCTTTTAACACCACGACTGGTTTAGACCTGCCATGGCCTCATCAGGAGAGCGGTATCAGCTCTCGATCAGTTTGTACATGAGAGGTCAAACCCACCTTCAGAACTCCTAAGAAATGTATTCTATATAGTCCTAGAACTCATAGTACAAACCAATCTAATGCTACCCCCTGGCCTAGTCGCTCACTTTCTCTCTACATCATTCATTAGGTATGTTTTAGCATCAACAGTATCGCTTTAAGGATTTCAAGTGTATAAGGACCCCACAACACCCGTCGTCCGATCTCGATACCGATAAGGAAAGGCTCCCATTCGAACTTGGAACCGGATGAAATAGATGTTGAAGGTTCGGTTTCTCCCTGCGAACTTTAAACAAGTCTTGTTTCGGCAATTTCAGGCTTGCAACAAGGAAGTTGGACGGTTCAAGCCTATATGGAAGAATTCCTTCAACTTTTGGCCCGAAATAATCTTGCCGAGTCAGAAGCATAACAAATCGCCAAGTATATCAATAGCCTATATTTAAATATCCAAGATCTTTTTGTTGCATCGTCTATATTCTGTCGAAGATGCGCAAGAGATGGCTAGGAAATTGGAATTGCAGTTATAGTGAAAAAAAGCTTTTCTTGTAGAGCTAATTATACTCCTCAAGGGTAATTCGGACGAGGAAAATCGCAGGAGGGTACTGAGTCCTCTAATCAGTAATTCAGCAATACGAACCGAAATTCGGGGAGTAACGTTAAGGTGTCCAAACCTTCCGAGCCCCCTCAAGGCTCGCGAGGTCACTTAGAATCCCTATGCGAAACCCTAGGCAGGAAAGTGCTTAAATGTAATGAATCTGGGCATCGCTCGAGTGACTATCCACGGCAGAAGATGATGAATTTGATTGAGCTTGAAGATGAGCTTTATGAGAATGATTGGGATGATAAAGAAGAAGTGGTCGAAGAAGAAGGGAAATATGTTAATTATGTGGTTAGACGGCTGCTATTGGCCCCACGGAAGGAAGACTCGCAGCGAAATAACCTTTTCCGCATCCGTTGCACTGTGAACGAAAGGGTCTGTGATATCATTATTGATAGCGGCAGCTGCAAGAACATTGTTTCAAAGGCACTTGTAAATCATCTTCAACTAAAGACAACAGCTCATCTTTCGCCTTATACGATTGGTTGGGTTCGCAAGGGACTGGGACTTAAGATAACATAGATTTGTCGTTTAGCTATTTTTGTGGAAAAATAATATAAAGATACAATAATTTGTGATGTTGTTGAGATGGATGCATGTCACGCCTTGCTGGGAAGACCTTGGCAATATGATGTTGATGTAAATCACTGAGCGCATGAGAATGTTTACTCTTTTGTGTAGAAGAAGATGAAAATCACTCTTCGTCCTTTAGATGAAGTATGTAGTGTTCCGCGAGCTACTCAAAAATAGAACAAAGCTGGTGTTCTACTTAATGTTCGCAAAAAGAATGACATGTACTTGATTGTGGATAATAGATCCAAGCAAGACACCATTGTAATTCCAGAAGCACTTCAACCAATATTAAAGGCTTTCTCTAGCATTATTCCCGAGGATCTACTTGATGGATTACCACCGATGTGAGACATTCAATATCAAATTGATTTTCTACCTAGCGCCGGTCTTCCAAACCTATCGCATTATCACATGACCACAAAGGAAACTCTGATGCTACAGGAGAGGGAAGAAGAACTTCTTCGAAAGGGCTTTATATGAGAGAGCATGAGTCCATGTGTTGTTTCTGCTCTCCTTATGCCAAAGAAAGATGAAAGCATACGGATATGTTTCGACAGTCAAGCAATTAATAAAGTTATTGTAACATATCACTTTCCTATTCCTCGTTTAGATGATATACTTGACAGATTTGCAGGATCGAAGATCTTTTCAAAGATCAATTTACGGAGTGGATATTATCATATTCGCATGAGACCTGGAAATGAATGGAAGACGGCGTTCAAAACAAACGAGAGACTTTACGAATTGTTAGTCAGGCCTTTTGAACTTTCCAACCTTCCTAGCACTTTTATGCGTTTAATGACGCAAGTCCTAAAACCGTTCTTGGGGAAATTTATGGTGGTTTACTTTGACAATATACTTGTCTATAGTCCAAATGAAAAGCCACGTGTAAACCACCTTCGAGATGTTTTACAAGTTTTGAAGGATAATCAACTTTATATCAACTTACCTAAATGCAGTTTTATGACAAGTCAATTGTCGTTTCTACGATATGTTGTTAGTGCAGATGGTCTTCGAGTTGATGAGGCAAAGGTTGCTGCTATTCGAGAATGGCCTACACCTAAAGTTGTTGGAGAAGTGCAAAGTTTTCATGATCTAGCGACATTCTATCATCGCTTCATCCGCAATTTCAATACCATCATGCCTCCTATGCTGAGTGTTTCAAGAAGGGGCAATTCAGGTGGAGTAATCCGGCAAAGGCCAGTTTTGCCTTAATAAAGGAGAAATTATCTATTGCTCCGATTCTTGTCTTGCCAAATTTTGACAAAGTATTTGATTTAGATTATGATGCTTCTAGAGTAGGAATTGGCGCTGTCCTATCCCAGGAAGGCAAGCGTGTTGCTTATTTCGGTGAAAAATTGAAGGAAGCTCGGCGCCGATGGTTTACTTATGAACATGAATTTTATGTTGTGGTATGAGCTATTAAACATTGGCAACCTTATCTCTATCAACGTGAATTTATACTCAATACAGATCACCAAGCGCTCAAATATATTAAGGGTCAAAAGCATTTGAATAGAATGCATGAGTGCTGGATTTCTTTCTTGGAGCAATTTAATTTTGTGCTTCGCCATAAGACAAGTCATCTTAACAAAGTTGCCGATGCTTTAAGCCGTTAAACTGCTTTGCTCGTTACTATGCAAAATGAAATGGTGGGCTTTGAGTCTTTGTGCGACCTTTATCCTGAAGATGAGGATTTTCGACACACTTGGGCGAAGTGTCAAACTGCTGGTTCTGATGGTGACATGATTATACAAGACAAATGCTTGTTTTATGGCAACAGGTTGTGTATTCTACGCAATTCTCTTCGAGAGAAACTGATTCGAGAGCTATATGGAGGAAGTCTTGGAAGATATTTGGGGCGTAATAAATCCTTTACTTTGGTGAAGGGACATTATTATCGGCCACATTTGAAGCGAGATATATTATGCAAAAGTGTCTTGTCTGTCAGGCTGTTAAGTGGCACTCACAGAATACTGGCCTTTATACGCCGCTGTCAATTTCATCTAGACCATGGGTGAATATTTCAATGGATTTTGTTTTGCGATTCCCACGAACCCAACGAGTTATGGATTCTATATTTGTAGTGGTGGATAGATTTACAAAGATGTCCCACTTTATTCCATATAAAAATATGTCGGATGCTTCTCATATTGCTGAACTTTTCTTTTGCAAAGTGGTTCGTCTATACAGTGTTACTAAGACGATACTTATGATCGTGATAATAATTTCCTCAGTCACTTCTGGAGAAATTGCCACGAATTGATTTCATCATAGGGATCTTTTCTGGAAAATGAAAAAGTTACGCAAGGGAATCAACTCTTTCCATGAGAGGGCCTCCACCATTCTTATCTCACATCATAAAAATGGGAAGAGGGAGAAGAAAAAGGGGCGATCCCTTTACTCGACTAGCGATTTCCGAAGTCCCTCGGACTTTTTTTGAAGACAACGATGAATCCTTCTACTCGACTCATTGTTATCATTGCTGAAGCTAAGTCGTCTTGCCTTCCCTGGTTTTGATTTTGGTTCAACTAATAGTGCTGACTTTCCGGTTTTTTCCTAATGACCAGGGGCCATTTCATTATAGACATGGCACAATTCAGTGAGGAAAAAAAAAAGACAGAGAGGAATTCTCTCTCTGGAGGGTGTCTTTCAACGAAGCCAAAAGCCATGGATTCATGACGGGAATTCGACACCGAAGAAAGAAAAGAACCGTGAAGATGGAGAACAATTCACAGCGAGAGAGCAGTCTCGCGAGTCGATGTCACCTGTGAGTCCCTATAGCCAATCATGCCTGGTCCAGAGGTATTCACGAAGCTGCTGCCTTGTTCTCCCCATTCAGATGACAATTGCAACTCATCCCCGTCGGGACGCCTTCGCATCACTGAAACTAGTCATCAAGCATTAATATCGACGATTCGTTTCATCATTGATTCGTTCATCATTGATTCGTTCATCTATATCTATTGTTTCATCGTGCTGGCCACTCTTTTTCTTTTTTCCTCGAATATATTCCTTTCTTTGCAGGTCGCAGAATCACGCCTGTAATATTGCATGACACCAGCATAAAGGGAATAAAAGTTGACTTGGACCATTCCCCACAAAAGTATTCCCGAGTTGAAGTAGAGCTTTTGACGATGATCCATAGTCATGGAATCATCAACGATTTGCTCAAAAATGCTCACACGAGGAAGATCTTGTGAAAGAGAGCAGTCAAAAGCATTGAGAAAGAAGAAGTGGAGAACTCAGGATTGGCAATAATGTGTAGAAGGGACAAAGAGAAGTCCAGCATCCTCATCACAATTCGATCCCAATCTCCTTTCGTATTACTTTTCCTCTTCGTTCATCACATGAATATAATTAATTGCAATTGACAATTTGTGTATGTCTCTCAGCCTTGCTTCCCTAAGCATTCTACAGGTGGATGGTATTCAACTACTCTAGTGAATCTGAGCAAACTCCAAGCGCCAACCTATAGCCTCCTTCCGATGCTATTGCCCTCTTTATGCCCTTGAAGCAAGCCCAGCGGTGACCGCGGTTCAACTTCTCATCGCACTCAAAAAGAATTTCCTAATGAAGATGCTAATCCTTGCTGAAATGCTGGGTACATGCGTCCCGAAGCAATATCCACTTTTCACAAAGCAGGCCAACAATCTCTCCATTTCTTGAAGAACAAGTGCTCAAAAAAGAATTCATATGAAGGAATCTATCAATGCCAACACCAGCTTCACGTTTTTTGGGAGTCCTGTTCTGTTTGGCAGATTTTTTGTAACTCTTGATTCATGGGTCACCAAGTAAAACCATCGATAAAAACACCCCCCCCCCCCCCCCCAAACAAAAAAAAAAAAAAAAAAAAACTATGCATAGCATATGTCTGAAGCTGCACATTTGTCATGTCATTCCCTTTTGCCATTTTTGACACCTCATGTATGCATGTCATAGGGTCATATAATGATGTAATTGCATTATTTTGCCAGCCATTGAAATTAGGTCACGTAATTAGTACATATCATTTAGGGTTAGTCATGTAGTTCATTAAATTTATATCATGAGAAGCTAGCACACTTTCCATCTCGTTTTTATATCATCTGCATTCATATTAGAATAGATGGAATGTCATTACATTGAGGTTCAGTTTATGTTAGCATTGTATATAGCTAGTCTGCATTAGACAAGTAAAATAAACTTCTAATGTTTAGAATTGCTTGCATTTCATTCATCAATGTAATTTGTTTACAGTTTTGATTATCAGGTATCTATTTCATGATTGTGTATCCGCATGAACATTTTCGCATACTATGAATAAGTTTTAAAGTAAATCCAAACTGCCTACCAAACAATTTTTTCAAAAGGTACCGAAAGAGCGTTAGGATAATTTAGCGTAAATAAGTCCCCGAACTCGTAATCTCTGATACGTAAGAATAAAGCATCTATCCCAATACTTTATTTAGGTATCTAATCGGCCTACTTTAAACAGATTAGTGACGATTCCAAATAAAATCTTTTGCATGAAATACTTGAAATCATAAGTCATGAATTGGTATGGACTCGGGACGGTCCGAGCTATGTCTAGTAGCTTAGCAATCCATTAACCTGAAATTTCCAATTTTTAGGCCGAGACAACTCATGTTTGTGAAAGATGACAAAATAGATCTAAATCTAGATAAATCATCTTCTCTCACGTGGATCACAAATTTACCATGAAAGGGATACCCTTTTGCAAGAGAACGAAGAGGAGAAGTTTATCAAGGAGATAGGGCTTGTGTGATATATTGGAAAATATTGAAATGGGAGGAAGTGTGGTTAATCTCCGTTGGGGACATTTTTGAACCGACGAAGACGATTGCAGCGTGTGTTGTCTTCTACGGGGAAGGACAAACGACAACATGGTAAGATGGGGCTGAAATAATTTTTGAGAACTGAGATATATTGGTTTCCCTTCTTTTTGAAGAAGAAAGACGAGCGAAATGCTCTCTATTTTTATTGAGCAAATGATGAAGATATATAAGAGCATGACTTCAGTACATACATCAGCATCGACACGGTCCCTGACTTGCTGGTGTTCCCACGAGGCCCATCCTGCACAACAGGGAAAGCAAAGGAACAGAAGTTGTAGGACTACGATAAGAGAAGTTTGTAGCAGTCATCGGTCGCATGTTATGATGAAAGGAACTCACAGTAGTTACTTGATCTACTTGCAAAGAATTGAGCGAGAAATATTGCCAGTATAATGAGCAAAACGAGGACCTGCAATACAGATTCTGACAAGTGTTTTGCTTTTGTTTGGATTAAGACCAGCCAAATTAATGCAAGATAAATGGGAGTAAACTCACTGGCACAAAGCTGTATCTGGGTTCACTTGGAAGGATGTAAGATTTCCTATCAGAATTCATATAAATAAGTTTGTTATAGTGGAAGGAACAAAATCAGTATCTATACCGCCGGGAGAGAGAGAGAGGAACCTTTTGTCTCGGAGGCCAGCATCTCTGCAGGACTTCTGCGTAGCGTCAATTCTGCTTAATGTTTTTGTAGAATTAGGGTCATTCTTGTCAACCTAAAGGAGTCAAACGCGTAATATAGTGAGCAATGTTATTATTGTCACTCACACTGTAGTCAATCCCCACCAGTCTAAGTCCCACATTCAGGAGCAACTCGGGTATTTTATAGGTAAATTATCAAAACTTTTGCCTAGAGCTATGTACGGAATTCTCGTTGGACATCTCCAGCCAACCCCAAAATTCTTCTGCTGCTTGCCTAGAGCTAAATAGAGAATTAGCCCTCTGAGTAAGAAGTATGGGTTGGTCCAATGACCCTAAGACATTGGAAGATTTATTTTTTTAATTACTGGCCATGTCCTGAGCTGGTCTCCCATAGTTACGCAGACATACAAAGTAGGAGCATCAGCAGTTTGTTTCCAACAAATAAAGTCTAATGCAAGTTATTAGGTTTAGTGCGTTTTCAAGGAGAAATAACTAAACATAGTGAATTAGAATAGACTACAAGATGTGCGTTCTAGTTTTTGACTTTCATACCTTGGACTTCAGCATACAAGAAAAATCATAGAAAGCACCATAAACATCAGCCATTGTTCTTGTGCGATCGATAATTTTAGCAGTAAGACCTGAAAAGTATAGGTAGACAAATGGAATCACTAAGCAACCATTATATCGGAGCTACTACACAGTATACACAAAGCGGAGAGAGTCATTTATAGACTCTGCCTTGACAAATGATCTATAATAAGAACTGGAAGCAAGCCCCCAAGGATGGTCTTAATCTATTAATGGTGATAGTCTCACAAGCTATTTCCATCTTGGCTCGATCTAGTTCTTCAGTAAACCTAATTATTTCCCCGTGTCTAATGGCCCAGTAAAACTATTCTATGAATACCCAGTGCCATTCAAGTTCTTCAGTATGCCTAATCATTTCATCTAGTCCAGGATAGCTATAATTTCAATGATTAAAGGAAACATCAGTAAATCATTTTCTTACCTCGCCTCATCTTCACTACGCCTCTGAAAACTTCAATATTGTTGTTGCATAAAGCTAATGTTCCAATTGCCATTACCTAGAAAAAGTAGAAAAAAGTTGGCAAAGGAGCTTCTCCCAGATAATCAAAAGATCAATGGCATAGACAAGAAAATAGCAGAATTGAACACTATGAAAGCAAAACAACCACGTACAGGAAGTCTTAATGAAGAGCAAGTTCAGAAAATAAACAACTGATTATGGTAGGAAATTTTTCAAAATCAATGTGGGAAACCAAAAGAAGAAGCAAACTTTTTCTTCAATGCACACTAGTGTAGGATGCACAAACATGTGAGGAGAGAGAAAGGGATTGTGCGCCTGTGCACGCATGCACACACACGTAAATGTGCATGAGAGAGGGGGTGGGGAGTAGTGCAGACAGTGGGCACGTGGTATGTCTGGGAGAAAACTTTCAAAGGAAACCTTAGTAAGAGCCAAAATTTCAACATCAATAACTACCTCCTATATTTAAAAAACGTAGGAGAGATGTAAGGCAAGAACTCTTGGTCAAAGAGAAGAAGACAGTTGTCTTGAAGAATTGATCATGTACCTGAGGAATGGCACAAAACCGGAATATAGAAGGATCTCTCAAAGCAGACATGTATGTCAAACAGTCTTCAACATGTGTCAAAGCATTTGTGACCATGTCATTCAAACATTGCACTGCCTTCTCTGAGTTCTCCTCATACTTCAATTCCTACATAGATGGGGCCAATCACAGAATAGAGAAAAAAAGGATGTGCATGTGACATGTTATTCAGCACTATAGGTGAATAATACATTAACAATTCATCTACAAACTATGTGATGGAAAATCGATTTCATATGGCAAAAGGGTCAAGCAATCTATGTAAGCACTTAATAGTCAAATCACGTTGAAGAGGTATACCTCGAGTTTGTTTACATATTTACTCCAAATTTGGCGAGGCCAAAACATGCGTGACTTTGGAATCTCATTGATATCCTCTAAATAATCTCGAATAATGTTTGTTTTCTGATATTCACATTCAAAAACAATGTCAGAAATCGACAAAATAAAAAAGCGGTAATGCACATGAAACTTTTGTCTTGTTTAGTACCTGCAGAAACAAACCCATTGAATTGGATAGAGAATCTGGTGCCAGATCTTCAGATCCAGAAGCATGGAAAAGCTTTGACAAACCTAGACCAACAAGTCCGGCCACATAATGGCAATATTCATCGTAATCATCTACTGTTTCCACCTGCAACGAGGAAGAAGTTAGTGGAACTCTTTATTAGATAAGTAACTGAATGACGTATCAAACGGATTAATCTCCACTCCAAGCAACTCTTCCAGAAGCTGCAAGACTACAACTAGCCTTGAAGTGCTTTGTGCAAAAGAACATTGCCAGCTTTTTTTGATAAAACTCTTTTCAATCCAACCCGATCAGTTGCCATAAACCAGGTGAATAGTAGAGTCAATAGTCAGTTCATAAGCCAGTAGGCGTTGGAAGATGGAAGAATGGTCATTCACACCAAACGCTAAAATTCTAGAGGCACGTTTCTTTTTTCTTTTTTTTAAGTGAACCCTTCAAGGAGTTGTCCAAAGAGCTAAGGTCAAATGCTTACTCCAGCACAGTCAACGCTCAACAGCACGATAGCCTACACATTGCATGCGCCAGCCACCCAACAAAGAAAAGATTACACTGCTCCTAAACGATACCCAACAAATTCTACCAATTTATTTTCTTCCACTGGAGACAAGGATTCTCCTCATGTAAAGTATACGCACTTGCTCAATATTGAACTAGTGAAGCACAACCAAGAACTGTAATCTTTGTAAGAGTTCCTTGAGCTTGGCTACTTGTAAAGAGAAGGTCTTGGAAAATATCAGAAGTGTCGCATGGCATATATCACAAACCTCTTTGCAAATAAATTTTGCCATTCCTGCTCCCATCCTTTTTGTAATATCCTCAATTGCCTCTTGGTACCTGCAAGTATAAAAGCCACAGTTTATAAAGGAAAAGCAGTCAACTATCAACCAGCAGAAACAGTTCGTCAAGGTTGTGTTAATTGCAGGAAAATTCTAGTTTTTAGTTCGCATGCCCATTGACACAGAAAAAAAAATGGTTAGGAAACATTTGGTAGAAAATGATATTATCAAGATCAGTTGTGACACTATGATGGCTAGATAGGTTGATAAAGGAAACACATCATTCAATTAGGGACCGAAGATCAGGTAGAAGAAGAGAATATCCTGATCTCAAAAAAGGCGTTCACATCAAGATTACAAAGAAGTATCGTAAGCTAGTAACCTTTTCCCCAGCTCCAGGAAAGCCGTGGAAACATGATGAAATTGGTCCATTAGAACCTTGTATTCCTTTGTACCACCTTAATACGACAATAGAAAACTCAAGTCAGTGAACTCACTGATGTTCTGAGCCACTGAATAAGCCAGCTCCAACTTCTTCTCAAATGAGGTAACACAGGTCAGTGGATAAGCACCATCTACAGATTGTCATATACTAAAACTGCAAAAGACTATAACTTATAGTAATAAGAATTTCAAGATAACAACAGTCACAACTTAAGACATCTTTGTTAACCAAGTTCTGCATGTCCCAAAAGTTGTTAGTTGAATTAATTAGTGGCATGATGGAATTTAAATAGCTTAGAAACACCTTACTTCCCAACTTGAAATCAGATAGAATTTGGAAACCTTTTACCCTATGCAGGGTCCCCATATGCTAGAAATATTGCAAGAACTTCGTACTTTACTACTGGTTCTTAAAAAGTTAGTAAAACGATGCACAAAAAAAGAAAAGCAGATTATACTTTCTGTAGAGGTTCTCATGTAGAATCATGACGTAGAGGCAAAATGTTGTTGATATATCTTGTTCTACGAATAGCATTGTTAAGGAAAATGATTTCAGTCAATTTGAAATCAATTCAAATAAATGTCACAGACGGAGCTATTCCTCTATGAAGAAAATGTGGCAAAGATGCCTAATTGCTACAAGATATTTATAAATATAGAATCTCCATGTAGCTTCAAAGACCATCTTAAAGCAAAAACTGGAGCACACTAATCATTAACACATAGATACACACATACTTATACAAGGAAACCGTTAAGAGATACGAGTTAAACAAAATTTGAATACAGGCAGCTCACATTTCCTGAATTTTTTTGTTAGTTCAGCAAAGGGCAACAATACTGAACCAAGCATTTAAATATATGACGACCAGTCTTAGATCGCCAAAAAAACTGGCAAGAAAGAGGTAACTGAATAGCATGTTTACTCACATGAAAAATGCCACTCCTTATCATACACGTGCTGGTGAAAAGCTTTCAGGATAGGCACTTTGAAGTCAGCAGGTATGCTCGTGTCATCCTCTGGAAAAAGTATGTTAGAAGAGACAAGATTCCAGCACCAAATCACATACTAATGTCATTATGCAGTGATAAATAAAATGAAGTCAATGTGAAGAACTCGCTCTGACCTACACAATAAGATTACCATGAATGTTATCAGCACAAAAAGGAAAACTCCAAATGCATTCACGCTATGGTTAGTCTTTGACAGAAAAAGGACAGCAGGCTCAGAATCAAAAGTGCTAAAGATGAGTGTTGCAACTTCCCATAGCTTTTAGACCCCAAAAAAAAAATTTCTCATAGCTAAAAGAATACACAAAATTATCGAGATTTGAAGAGGCGTAGATTTTTGCCTTTAAAAACACAGACAAGGAAATGTGGCCTCAAAACCTCCACTTCCTTTTCCTGTTATGCAGAAGCTTGAAGCGAAAAGTATAGCTGCCAACTGGATAGATATACATTTGAAATCAATTTGATAGACGGCCGCTCAGGTTTACCGTCCCCAAAATGGAATGACAGTAATTTAGGACAGATGCACTATATTTATTTAAGAGCATAATTTCTTGCAAATGCAAGACAGAGAAAATTAAAACAGAGTTATGGGACAAACCAACTGTATCAAGTGCTCGCAGGACCAAATAGAATATGCACACCTGCAAAAATGCAAAAGAAAAGTTCAAGAGATAAAAACACATTGCTAGAAACTAATCTAACAATTCCATCGGAACTTGCATTGGCTACTAGTAGCATTTGCATTAACTGACCTAACAGTTCATACTTTTGCATTTGGATTAGCAGACAGTAAGTCAATAGGAGAAACTTAAAAAGAAAGCAAGAAGTAACCACGTGAATCTATGGATGAGGACAGCATTGGCGTCAACACTAATATCACGCAATTCCAGTCCAGATCATACTTGGAAGTGGTTAATGTCATAAAAGCCTGAAGCACTTTCTATGACTTTTGAATTTAAACAGTTGCATAAGATAAACTAACTAGCTCCCAATGACAATTTAAAATTGGCTAGAAAATAATATGTACTTTCACAGCTGATATTCTGATTTCAAGGAAAATACGAAAATAAGTTCCTGGAGCTGGTTCACTAATACGTGTGTCATCTTCTATGACTAAATTGTTATCATATCCAGTTCATCAGAATTTGTTGGATCCCCAGGTGCCACGTGCGCCACATGCATGCTATCAAACAGTGTCAGTAAAGCCAGTCCAGCCGAGAAACATTCCAAACATCAACACATAATACATCCTCCCCGCCAAATCTATCTTGAGAAATAAGGATATTTGATTTTGCTAGGAATGCAGAACCAACAATATTAAGAAAGTAGAACCTTTGGAGAAGGAGGAGGATGGACTCGAGGAACCTCCTCTGATCAACTAAATGCCAAAATCATGGAAACCTTGGGCTTATGCTTACTATTGACATGTTCTGTGGACTACTTATGGGGACTCACATATATGAGAGAGAAAAGTGTATGCTTGGAATACTCCTTCTAACGTCATTGTCTTGCATCAAGATCATGCATTGACCCTTTTCTAGAATGCCTCAATAAACTGTGTCAGGGATTTTCAGTCACACCATTCAAGCCACAACATACGGAGGATTGTACCCAAATTCATCTTTGCGGACTATTTGTTGATCATTGACTCTATCTAAGCCGTTGTGCCTGCGGTCTTCAGCAGGTAGTCTAGAATTAGCAATTTTGTTCCTGATTATCTCATATTTCCTCCCTTTATGATATGACAAATTTCCTCATCACATGAACTGTTCACTAAGCCATAGAAAAAAATTTCTCTTGGCCCCAACAGATGAAAAGAAGAAACAGAAAACAACTTCGTTCCATTCCATTTAACAGCAACAGGCAGAGTCAATGCATCCAAAGTCATCATGGCATTGCTTAAACACCAGGAACAGATAAATTCAGCCATCACGAGTCCACAAAAGCACAAAAAAATACTCAATCCAAAACAGAAATCAATGCAGCAGAAAACTCGATCCCCTGATCCGCAATCCTATTCACGCGTCATCCACGTAACCCCACGAAGTAACCGTAATTCACGTCTCGATCGTTCGATCGTCCAAATTTAACCAAAAATAAAAATAAAAATAAAAAACAGAAACAGACGGAACGTCGAGAATCGGAAGCTGCGCTCACCGCATCGCGAAGCTCTGTGCCGAGCTGTTGGATGACGAGGGCAAAACTCCGGGAGACCTTGTGGAGCATGGAATAGCAGAATCCCCAGTGAGGCTGCGGAGGGATCTGCTTCTCGGCATTACTCGCCGCCATCTTCAGCTTCATCAGTGGGTAGAAATCGCTCGGGTGCTTCAGAATCGCTCCCAAACTCCCCATCTCTCTCTCTGTTTCTCTCCCTCTCTCGCTGAATTCGAGAGATCGGAGAAAACAGATCGCATGTGGATGAGGGGGGAGTCGCAATTCAAATGTTGAGCAAGCCACATAATTCCTCCGAGAATGACTCGCGCCTCTTTCGGTTACCACCACCAAAAACTACCGTCACCATGACGTCATTATTAATGTCCTACCAATATCTCCTAAACTTCTTTTGTCTTGTACCAATGTGACAAAAATACCCTCTCAAGTGATTCGCCAGAGTAATGATCCACATTAGCTCCCGTTCGCTCTTTTTGTCCACACGCAAGTCACAAAATTGAATTTTAAAATCGATTTCTTCGCCTTTTTGCTAAGAAATCCGGAGTCTGAGGAGGATAGATGGGGCATTTCAAGTGAGAATGCTAAAATACCAACAGGCGTTTAGTATTATTAAATTCAACCCAAGGCTCTCTTGAACGATACTTCGACGGAATTTTCTTGTTTTTTCTGTTGTCGGTATAAGTTTGGTGATTTCGTAAGGCGAAAAAAAAAAGTATGGAGAACCGGACATGTGTACATGTTCAGCCTATGGCAAATGTCCTCAAAAAGTCGCATGAGTTCCACTTTTGCGAAAAAATGAACTATTTAATTTAAAATTCTCCAATATTGCCTCCCGCCAAGCCTGCAAGCCATTCGATTTGTCAGCTTGTTTAAATGGCAAATACTTCAACCCCCGAGAGTATAGCGCTGACCTCATTCAACAACTTAATGCACCTAGCTTGTTGAAGCTGACAAAACAAGTCAAAGTTGACCAAAGGAAGCGGTTGACCATTAATGTGGAGTTAGGACCATATTCACATCGGAAATTAATGCACTTTCATAGAGGTGTTGGTCAAAGCCAATGCATAGCATGCTGTAGCTTGATGCGACTTAAATGAGGGGTCGTTGCATTTGAATGGTATGGGGCAATTATTGTGGTAAAAACATAAATTCACTGGATGGGTCACATATCCATAATTTTACATGCCCCAAAATCCCATGATAATCAAAAGTCATATGTCCATGTCCAGCCGACATCGGTGTCCTAGAAAACATTTCGGGTCCGATTAACCTCGAGCCTAAAGTCCGAGAACAAATTTAAGGGAATTCCTTCTAAAGAATATTGAAGTTGGAAGCTTGGATATTATCGAGACAAAGCCAGGATGGAATGGAGGAATAGCAACTTGTTCTCTTATGTCCCTACACCAATTTGAGAGTTGAAATATTTGCAATCTCTAAATATGACTTTGGCAGATCAAAAGTGGTGGTTCAGAGAATGACTACTATGAATAGAAAGATGAGAGCGCAAATTAGGAAAATCTATCATAACTAACTTTCTCGTCTTTTCCAAATATAGAAATCTTCCCACCTGAGTACTCTCTGTCCCTCCTCTTTGTTTGAACCATTACTCATCGAATCATCCGAGGATCCGGCTGAGGAAAATCCCGGGAGGCATTCTCGTTTTTGGTGGGTAGAGCCGATTTTGAAGAAGATCGAGCTCGTTTGAAGGTCATCGTCGATACGTGCATCACCGGGAAGTAAATGTGTAAAGGACACCTAGCGAAAGACAAGAAACTCAACGGGCAAAAGGATGGCAAAACCGTAAATAAAAAAAAATGGTTGAAAAATGATCACGGGGAGCGGGAGGAGTATCTGAGGACAAGACATGACGTGACATGGTAAGAAAAAGCTATCCAAGATAGACGTGTCCATAGTTTCGGAACAGCCTATTCCGATTCATGAATCGGCGGTTTCGATTCGTGACCACTTTTGAAATTAAACCGGTCCTTGAATTGGCGATCTTGGTTCCAGTTCGAAACTGCCGGTTCAAGGGTTAGTTCCGATTTTTAAATTTAATTCTAAAATAATAAATTATGAAATAAAAATAAAAAATTATTATTAATTATAATCGAAATTTAATTATAATCGAAATGTACATTGTAATCAAATTTGGAGAAAAAAAAAGGGAGGGTGAATGAGCTTGAACTTAATAAATTATTATTAAGTGCCTACATATATTTTTGGGATAGAAGAATCAAAGCCATGTAGTTTTTTACTTTTGATAACCCCAATTTATCTCATCGTCAATCTTCGTTACCCGTTCCGGTACTCGTAGCGGTGGTATCTCTATCATCATCATTGAATAATTCAACATCAATGCTTCGATCCAACTCTTGTTGTTGAAATTTAGCTTTCGTACAATCATAGGCACAAGCTTAAGCCTCCATAGAATCGGGATGTAATCTTGAACGATGATCCTCCAAAGTTAATCCTCCAGCGCTAAATGATTGTTCGATCGCAAATGTTGAACAAGAGGTTGTTAAAATCTATCTTGCAATGACTGCGAGAACTGAGAATTGAGTTGAATGCCTCTATTACCACTCTATAATTTTGATATCAGTGCCATGTTTAGAATCATCAAATTCAAAAGTAATTGTTAAATAGTTTTATATTTCGAATATATTACTCATTGCTAACTTGT
Source organism: Rhodomyrtus tomentosa (assembly GCA_028455895.1). Classification (NCBI taxonomy): domain Eukaryota; kingdom Viridiplantae; phylum Streptophyta; class Magnoliopsida; order Myrtales; family Myrtaceae; genus Rhodomyrtus; species Rhodomyrtus tomentosa. The sequence continues at coordinate 34,575,585 of JAPCWY010000003.1, read as the reverse complement.
GTCTTTTTTGCCTACTCTTCAGCATTTGGTACCATTTACTAATTTTACCACCCTCCCCGCTTTATATGTCACTAGATTGGGAAAATCCACTATCAGCTAAATCACATTTACTACAAAATTCATTATATAATTCTACTATAGCATCTTTAATCACTTCATGTGTAGTTCTAATATTTACATACTCGTTCAAACGTAGACATTGATAATATATATTCAGATAATCACATAATCCATCTAATTTGCTACGTGGATCAAAAATAAAAATAACCAAATAAACAAGAGAAATGTCGGTATACAATGCAGCCATTTTGCTTGAATTGCTATAATAGTCGAAGCTGATTAATCGTCTTTTTCATATTCTTCAAAAACACCAATAATATTAACACATTTTATTAAAAATAAATGCGTAGTAGGATAATAAACACCAAATAAATTATAAGTTGCATCATTAAAAAATTTTAAAAAAATCTAACTTTTTTTATAAATATCTCACTCCTGCAGCAATAATTAATTTCGAAAACATTGTTCAAAATAAACGTATATAATAAATCTTTTTAAGCAAAAGATTGATGAAGTAACTCGCAGGTATAATTCCAAACAAATTGGAACATCTTTTGAAAATCTTTTTGGTACTCTTCCATGTTGTTCACAAAATCTGCTCCATTCTTTCATAATTTGGGGATGATTCCATAAAAATCGAATTGCTCTTTTTATTTAGCTGAGAAAAGCATCATGAGCTCGTAAATGTTATTGTACAAATAAATTTAAAACAAGGCAAGTACGTCTATTGTAAAAAAATTATCTACCAAAATAAAGTTTACAAACTTTTTCTAATTCAGGAATGAAAGCGGTATTTGCCGCGACATTATCAAAACCAACTGAAATTTTTTTATTAATCATATTATATTCTTTTTAAAACTTGTCTAATTACTATATAAATATTATTGGCAGCATGCCTATAATCAAACACTCAAAATGCAATAATTCTTTTTTAAATGTTTCAATCGCCATCTATCCAATGACATGTGATACTCATATAAGAATGAGTTTGCCAAGCATCACTCCAAATATCGCCATCTATATGCACATGTCCATTAAAATCCGTAAAAAAAAATCAAATCTTTTTTTCCTTTTCTATAAAGCCGAAAAAAATTGCATTTAAGAATATTTCTCGAAAAAAGTTTAACTTGCGGAGTACATGCTGTGTTTATAAAAAAAAATTAGACCAATTTTTTTCATCAACATTAAACGGTGGTCAATGGCAGCATATTGAGCTAATTTTTCTTTATAAACTTGCTTAGTGTAATGAAATAAAGGAGAAATATTAGGATTGACGTACCTAGAAATTTGTTGTTGGCTAGTGTCGATCCCCGCTTGCGTGATATATTTTGACCTCATATGCTGACTAAATGTTCCATAGCTCATCTAGTTTGAAAAATGTACGTTTTCGAACGATATTTACATTTTACCTGATACTTTTCTCCGCCTAAATATTATTTCGTGAAGTGTTGTCTTATGTTGGATGTACTCTCTCGTTTTAGCTCATTGTCATCGACATTTCTTTGACATCGATAGGATGATGAAAACTTTCTTACGTTGAGACGTGCTCTACGTTAGGAATAACGTTGATATTATTATCATCATCTACCTAATATGTAAACTCACGAGGATCATATTGATGAGGTTGAGGATAATTGGATTCCCCTATCCCCATTATGCTATATTTTTTTGTCATCAGCTTTGCTTCCACTTGCCCCCCCTTTTTTTTTCAAAGAACTGAGCAGAAAGCTAATTCAGAAAATTGAGCCATGATCGAGAGAATTTGAGAGAGTCGAGAGAATTGAGATGATTTGAGTGAAATTGTGAGGAAAAATGCAATGGGAAGAGAGGTATTTATAGAAATTTTGGATTGTTTTAATAAAATAAAAAAAGGCGGGAGTCATTGATGACAGGGGAAAGAGCTGTTGGGGTTAGACCCAACGAATTTGGTGGACTGTTCAGACCTGCCCTAGAACTGCCAGTTCCAAAATTTTCTTGAACTTGAATCGGCCTGTGAGTGTCGGGCCGAAACCGGCCCGTGGCTACCTCTAGTCCAAGCAATAGATGATGGTTATTTAGGGCCTACATGACAACTATTTTGCTTCTCTGATTCTGTTCTTTGAAACAGAAAAGATGAGCACCTTGTTTGGTAATGTAAATTATGTCGATTTGGATTATGTTCCCAAAATCAGTTTTATAGAATCTGAATCAATTTTAGAGCAAAAACAAAAAAGTTGATTCTAAAAAAAGAAATCACTTTTGAGAGTCACAAAAAAGAATGAAGTCGTTTTTTCTCAACCTAAAACAGAACAACAAAGTTATTGTAAAAAATACATATATCAACATCAACATCAACATCAACAAATACCTTTGTCTCAAACTCGTTGGGGTTGGCGGCCGATGAACCCCAAAGATTCATAGAAATAAAAGTAAAATTAATCGAAGAAAAATAGATAAATGTGTAAAAATAAATAAATAAATAAATATAGACACACACATGCTAGGGTTTTTTTTCGATTTAATTCTAAAAAAATTATTTACAAAATTAGGTCTAAAAAAAATATTTACCAATTTAGGTCTTGCGCGCTAGTTAGATTAACTAGCGCTCTGGTATAACCAGCACGCAAGAGGTGGGTGCAAGCAAGCTTAGCTTGCTTGCACCAAGTATTTTTTTAATTTTTTTACAATAGAAAATTATATTTATTATTAATTTTCGATAAATTTTATTAGGAATTAATTTTATTAGCGATGAATTCTACGACGAACGTGCCGTTGGGAATATGCGCTATATATTTTATGATGAAATTTGCAATAAATCTGATGTTTCGTTGCAAATTAGGGAGGAATTTTTTTTCTTTGCTAATTTTCCGTAGCTAAAATTCTTTTTTTATGTTTTTCAATTATTTTATATTTTAGACATTTTTTTTTGTATTTGTCCCCAATATGTGATGAATTTCTAAGCTATATATTTCGCGACAAACGTACCGCAAATTTCGTCATGCTACATGTTATATTTTGTGACAAACTCATATGACACATTTCTAGTTGAAAATGTAAGTTTTATATTTTGCGACAAACGTGTCGCATGAGCTTGTCGATAATTTCGTCGTGCGACACGTTTATATTTTGTGACAAACACGTGTGACACGTTTGTCATTGAAAATGTACGCTTTATATTTTGCAACAAACATGTCCAATGAGTTTGTCGCAAAATATAAACGTGTCGCACAACGAAATTTGCGGTACGTTTGTCGCAAAATATATTGCTTAGAAATTCAATGCATATTGAGGACAAATGCAACAAAAATAATTTTTTGTCTAAAAATATAAAATAATTGAAAAACATAAAAAAGGATTTTAGTTATGGAAAATTAGCGAAGAAAAAAATTCCTCGCTAATTTGCAACGAAACATCAAATTTATTGGAAATTTCGTCATAAAATATATAACGTACATTTCCAACAACACGTTCGTCATAGAATTCATCACTAATAAAATTATTACCTAATAAAATTTATCAAAAATTAATAATACGTATAATTTTTTTATTGTAGAAAAAAATTATGCAATAAAAAAATAAAAAAACACTTGGTGCAAGCAAACATTTGCTTGCTGGCACCCAGCTCTTGCACGCTGGTTTTGGGTCTCGCGAGCTAGCCAGCGCGAGACCTAAATCCGTAAATACTTTTTTGTTAGACCTAATTTTGTAAATAATTTTTTAAGAATTAAATCGTAAAAAAAAAACCCACATACTATCCATCCACAATACTTGTAGTTTTACTCCACTCCGTTATAAGACAAAACGTACTCCAATCTATTTCTTACTTTATTAAATCTTATTTTACCAATTTCCTTCAAGTAAATTTCGACCGACTTATTTCTTTCTTCGTGTTATGCTATCGATAGCTTTGTTCCTACCGGAGTATTTAGGGGACTTCGGAGAATATACTCAAACTATCTCAATCTATGTTCTCTCATCTTTTATGCCACCGATTCTACTTCAACTTTTCGTCAAATATCTTCATTCATTATCTTATTTATGCTTGTATGACCATACATATACTTTAACATCCTCATTTCAGCTAATCTCATTTTTATGTTCATGTTTCCGTTGTGTTGTCCAACATTCAGCTCCATATAGCACGGCAAGTGTTCTATAAATTTTTTCTTTTAACTTAAAAGGAATTTTACAATCACATAAAAATCTTGATCACACAAAAAATATATATAAGATAATAAAAATTAAATAAAAAAGTATAACAAAATTCAAAAAAATGGAAAATTTCTAAAAAATAAAAAAATTAGAAAATCCCTAAAAATATAAGAAGCTTAGATTGGGCTCGTTTGATCATTTTCATAAATTTTAGTTTAAACTTTCTAGATTTCATAGATTTTGTCATTTTTTAGAAAAATCATAAGCACATTTGAAATTAAAGTGAACCATATTTAAGGGCTTCATTAGGGTTTTATGAAGCAATTCATCAATGTCATGATTCCTTGACGTGCGTTCGATTTTATTAATGGTGATTTGCGTAGGCTTATGTACTTAGACTTAGTATAGTTTTAGAAAATTCTGAAAAAAGATAAAATAGTCATCGTGACTACTTAGCAAGATCTCGTTATTAAGTTTTGAATAAAATATTTGATTTCTTTAAGCCAAAAACACCCCTTGCAAAAATGAGGATGTCACTCGTGTTAATTATCCGTTCACTCAAAAGAATTGGATGAAACCTCACAATAAATAATGAAAATGATTTGTAATGATTCTTGAAACGAGGTGTCGGGTCTGTTTACATTCAAGAATCGAGAACTGGATCAATGATCCCGGTTCTCATTTTTCGGAACCGTGGTCCGGATTGGCCATCCCGAGAACCGGGAACCGGACCGACCACTGGTTCAGTCCGGTTCCTGCTCAGTTCCAATAACTAAAAACGATATCAAATTCCATTTAAGAATATGACAGAAACATCTTCTTGGTACAACCAATAGTAAAAAAATAGTTGAGAAATTTTTTGAGAATATGAGGGAAACATCTCATTCAACTAGTTGAAAATTCAATGACTTTTCATGTCTATTTTTTCCGTCACCTACTCACTCTATCACAATTCTAAAATGTAGTGGTCCATCTCATTTTGAAGCAATCAAATATAGAATAAACATGTGAAATAGTAAAATTATATCATGGTTAGACTCATTTGTCCATATAATTTCTAATTATCTACTTTCACCCTGAAAAGTCATTGCATTCCCTTGTTGTAGATTATGGGTTAGGACTTTATACGGTGTCCACTTTGATAGATATTTTTTATGCTTGAAAATTCGACTGGTCCGGGCGATCCGGTTCTATGACCCTAGAATTGAGAACTGGACTATCTGATCACCGATTTCAATTTTAGAAATTGGGAACTGGATCGGACACTTCTAGAATCGGAAATCGAACCACCGGTTCGGTTTGGGCGATTCTATTTGCTCAATTCTACAAACCATCTCAATCTAAATTTTCTCATTTTACATAAATATGGAGGGAAAATGGAATCTTTATCTAATAGTTCATATTTTACTAATGAACGTCCCAACAAATCAATCAAAGAAATTTGGGATTTTCAACGTATCATTTGTTCGTGTTACGCACAATTAATAACTTGCAATTAATTATTGCGAATAAATTCATTTCACAAGTGTCATAAATAACTATTATGAAATTTATTTAAAATTTCTAATCAGGTGTGTTCCCACTTTCCCGCCTAAAAGCAACCTATCAATCTGATCACTTCTCTGACAAAAAAAATAAAACTAAAAATCCTTCCCTCCCTCCCTCCCTTTCTTAGCACAGACAACAACTCAGCTCAATGGCCGCCGCCGCCGGAGAGCCGCCGCCGTTGACGGACAACGATATAATCCGCATGGCGCAAAACCTCCAGCGCCTCCGGCAAACATCATCCTCCTCTCCTCTCCCTCCGCAACTCTCTTCTCCGCGCTTCCACTCGACTCTCGTTTCTCACCTCAAATCACGCGCCACTGGCTCTCCGAACCCCTCGCTCGCCGTCTCCGAATACACGATCTCTCTCCTCTCTCTCATTTCCGTATCCCCGCAAAGCCCTAGTCTCTCTCGTCTCCTCTCCTCGTTGCTCCTCTCCTACATCGACTTCTTTGTTTCTTGCCGATTCCCGCACGACGCGAACTCGCTCAAGACTCTCCAGTTCTTTGGTACTCTCCTCAATGTCTTAGAAATCAACGACGTCCAATCCGTGGTGGAATTGGTCCTCTCCAGTTTTCCGAAATTGGTCTCGTTGGACGATGCACAGGTGCTCGATCTTTTGCCCAGGTGCATTGACCTCATTCGCAATTCGAATGAAGTCGAACGAGGGGGGGATTTTGTGAACTCTGTGATTGATCGAGTAGTGGACTCTGTTTGGTCTAAAGGGTTATTGTTGAAATTGGTTTCATTAGTCAGGGAGTTTGTCTTTCTGGATAAGGGAAGAGGGAGGGAGTTTTTGGAGAAGGTGTTCGAAGGAATGGGGGACTTGGACCTGCAGGATCTGCCCTCACTGGTCTATCACTTGTTGGTTTTGGCATCAAAAAGGTTTTGCAAAAGAGAGGTGGTTGAAGGGTTGGTGACTTTTTTCGGGTCGGAAATGGAACAAAAGAAGGGGGCTTCAATGTTTAGGCAAGTTGAAGGGACCGTGTTGCTTCACATGAATTTTGCTGTGAAGCAGGATTTTTCCCTTGGAAAAGAGGTTATGGGGCTAATTAAATCTGATAGTCAGGCTTTTAATCATTTTTCTGTGGCTGTCATGCTATCCCTTGCTAGAATCAAGAGGTTCAGCGAGAGTGCTCTGGAGATCCTTAAAAAGGCAATTCTCACTTCATATGGGGATTACAAGTTCGCAGTGTAAGGCCTAGCTGAACTTTTGCAGCTGTCTAGATTCTGTTGCAGAGGGTTACACATTGTGAAAGCATTGGCTAGAGACATCTAATCTTTCTGGTCCTTGAATGCATTGTCTAGCAATGACAACATGTATAAGTATCCAAAATGTAGATAATGGCTGATAGCATGAGTTGAAATTCTACTTAGTTTTCATATCCTATTTTTCTTTATTCTTTAGTTTTCAATGGTTAATTAGACATAGGATGTTAATCTTGTTGATTTAATTATGAAGCTAAACCATTTGAGGCTGCTAGAGGCATGTCTGTATCTTGTGCATCCGCTTTATTTGTCTTCTTCACTTGCTGCTTTCTAGCAATGACAACAGCTTTGTATAAGTATCTAAAATCAGATTAATGGCTCTAAACATGACTGGAAGTTTGGTCAGAATTTGTATCCTATTTTTCGTTACTCTTTAGTTTTCAAGGTAAAATTACAGATAAGATGTTAATCTTGCTGAGATAGTTATGAAGCTAAACTGTTAGAGGCTGCCAGAGGGACGTCTATACATTGTACATCCACTGTATTTGTTTTCTTCAATTGCGGCAACTGTAGTTGCCTTTTGTGTCTCCCGTAAAATTGATTATTGCTAATTCTCTTGATAAGATACTCAAAGGCCATCTAGTTCCCCCTGTGTGGTCGCTCAGAGTGCTGCACAACTAGTGCTCTTCCTTGTAGTAAGTTCTATTGCTCTCTCATTTTAAATTTCGAATCTATTCATTTTCAGAGATTGCAAATGGCTCCAGCATGAGATGGGAGAGGAATTTTTGCAAGGGTTCAAACTAGTGGATAAGGCTGTTATCAGAGCAGTAATTTTTTTCTCCTCTTCTTATATCTTAATTCAGTTTATAGTGGCCATGGTGCTTATTATTTTTTCATGGAAGCATCACACAATTTACCTCTGTCATCAAGGTAAACGAGACTAAATATGGGGGGGAGCATATGGTGCCAAGCTTTTTACAACTTGCTTTCCGTTTACTAGAGTCGGTGCAGCCCGGAAATCAAAAGAAATTTTGCTACTCCGATGGTTCATCATGCATTGAGGAGCTTGCTATACAAATGCTGAAAAATTTATTTGAAGCTCATGACATGGCCAGGAGTGAGGTTGGTTTAATCATATAAATTGTTCACCTTAAAGATTTCAAAATATCATGGATGATAAACCACTGTGTGGTGCTAGGTATACTAAGACGAGGATACTAAATTGATATGCTAAATGATCTGGCAGATTGCATATTGGCCTTTAAACAAGTGGCCAGTACTCAACATTCATTAGAAGTTTGCCATAATAGTTTGTTTATCAATTTCGTATATCAGTCTTAGCGTCCTAGCATTACTCTAAAGGTAAAGTGTGCACATTGATTGTAATAGCATATTGTAGGTGAATATATACCTATATTTTTTGCATTGTTACTCTACTAGAAGTTTTTAAACTGGACTTGTGTGGTTTTGCTGTGTTTGTCAGCCTATATGGTTTATGGCATGAGAACCTCTTCGTGATTTGGGTGGAATTTGTGTTGTGCGAACTAGTGTCACAAATCACGCTGGAAACTTTGGCTCTATGATTGGGGTAAATTAGTGAAACAATGTAAAATCTTATTCATTGATGCATCTCTCTCTCACCCCATCCCACATATGTCTATCTATCTATATGTGCAGGATTTTTTGCATGTGCACAGGGCTCTCTCTCTCAAATGCACTCTCTCCCTCTCCATATATCTCTATCTATCTACACATATAGGACTTTTAGTAAGTGCCCTTAGGAAACTTGTTAAATTACATTGAGTCTTTGAAAATATAGATGGCAAGTTTGTTGCTAGATGTCTATTCTTGTGGGAAACTATTGCACTTTATTGGTCTTCAATGTCTCGAAACAACTGTATATGTGTAGCTTAACCAGTGCCTTTAGGACTCTGTTTCGGACTGATAAATATAGAAGTATCAGGGTATGACTTTTACTTTTAACATCTAGCTTTTTCTTGAACTTGTAGAGTTTGAAAACAGTTCCCTTTTCAAATGTTGAACACCTCCATTCTTGAATCATATGAACTACATTATTTAATTCGTCTTACGTCCTTTCACCATTTTTTAAAATTTAATTTAGTTTTCTTCTTTTGGCTCAAGAATTAATGGAGTGGGAAATAGATTGGCATACGTTTTGTCTTAGGATGGAGTGGAGGAAGGCTATTAGTATTGTGGAGGGGCAGAATTCCCATGTTCTCGACTGTCCTTTTTAGTTATTTTCCCATGTTTGTATGTGTATATATATAAATCTATATATTTTTGTCTTTGTTTACTTGTACATATTTATCTCTTTTTCCTCGATTGGTCTTGTTTTAATTTTATGAATATTTGGGGTTCGTCAACTAGTTGGGATAAATGTGTTGTTGATGTTGTTTCTTCTTTTGGCTAGAAATTCAAATCCACACCTATCGCTCAGCACTTTTCATGATCTTTAAGCTGAGGAAAGTACAGTAATTTGACACGTCAAAAGAAATTAAACTAGTCGTTTTGGTTTTTGAATATTAAAATAAGCATTCATCTAATAGCTTAAGCTTTTAGATCGAGTTGGCATTGGTTCCACAAAATTTTATACGCTATCATTGTAAGAGAAGTTCCGTGTTGAAATCTATCTAGGCCCTTCACTTGCCTTCACAACATAACCACATTGCGGGGCTAAATATTGATGGGTCATCAACAATGAAGTAGTACCATGTGGAACCGGTGAAAAGAAATCCCGTTAGGGTGTGAAATGGAGCATGACACATGTAAGCTTCCAAGAAGTTGGACGAGACTACTAAGGCTGAACCACTTGCTTGTAGAAAGAATGAACCGGCGTCTCATAGGTAGTGGCTTGGTCAAGGTAACATCTTGGCACCGTACTGAAACAGAGTCTTTAGTGTTAGTATCAGGTAGAATCCCAATCTAAGTCTGTGTGGGAATGTTATGGTATTTAAATGAAAAAAGATACCTTTATCTATCTTTTTAAGATTTCAAATTAGGTTGGTAGTACTCAACAAAAGGTTACACATGCAAAACTTACCTTTGTACGTATTCAATGCACGGTAAATGTAGCTTAACGCTTAGGCATCTGTATCTTTCTCCATGTGCATAGGTCTACTATGCAAGAAGGCTTTGTAATAAGCGGATAATTGTGGACGTAGAGGTATTATGTATACCTAGTTTAGTAAATGCTGATTTATCTCTTTATTGCAGCACTTGAATTTCATTTAGTCTGATGGAGGCAATTGGTTTGTTGAAAGAAAGGATAATTTCATTCATACTTTGAGAAGAGCAAGAGATACAATATATATAGAGAAGAGATAGTTCTCAACCCTATGACAATAAATCAATAAACTAGGCCCAACTAATTAGGCCCACTAACACTAACAATAAATATAAAGAGGTATAAAGAGGCTTCAACACTCCCCCTCAAGTTGGAGCCTAGATGTCGGACATGCCCAACTTGCAAAGAACGGTATGAAACGTGCGCTTGTTCAAGCCTTTGGTGAAGAAATCTGCAAGCTGATCCTTAGAGGCAACGAAGGATAAGTTGATGAGATTGTTGTCCAATTTTTCCTTTATAAAATGACGATCGATCTTCATGTGCTTGGTGCGATCATGTTGTACTAGATTATGAGCAATGCCTATAGCAGACTTGCTGTCACAATAAAGTTGCATTGGTTGTGGAACAACAACTCGGAGATCAGCGAGAAGGGTATTTAGCCAAAGTAACTCACAAACTTCTTGAGCCATAGCACGAAATTCTGCCTCGGCACTTGAGTGGGAAACCATGGCTTGCTTTTTACTGCGCCACGTGACTAGGTTACCTCCAACAAGAGTACAATAACTGGAAGTAGATCGTCAATCATCCAAAGATCCAGCTCAATTAGCATCTGTATAAGACTCCACAAAAAGATGACCATTAGGTGCAAATAAAATCCCTTTCCCTAGAGCAGATTTCAAATAACGAAGAATCCTGTGAACTGCTTCAAGATGCGAGGAGTATGGATCATGCATGTATTGACTCACCAAAGTCACCGCATACGCTATATCAGGTCGAGTATGGGAGAGATAAATTAGCTGACCCACCAATCGTTGTTCACTTCTTTTATCGACGGGCTTTCCTTCTTTAGACCGCAAGTGGCCATTGGCCTCAAGAGGAGTTTCGGCCGGCTTGCATCCGAGCATTCCAACTTCAGCCAAAAGATCCATAATATACTTCAATTGTGAGAGGAATACCCCTTTTTCAGACCGAGCGACTTCGATACCTAGAAAATACCGAAGTCCTCCTAGGTCTTTAATTTCAAATTCTCTCCCTAGATATTGTTTAAGGTGAGAAATTTCGACCGTATCATTCCCAGTCACTACAATGTCATCAACATATATGATAAGAACAACAACTTGAGTATCTGATCGTTTGATGAATAAGGTATGATCAGCATTACTTTGAGTAAAACCAAAGCCAATCATAGCCTTTTGAAATCGAGTTTTAAGCCATATAATGCCTTTCTGAGTTTGCACACATGACCTTTTGTCTCCAGGCCAGAAAAGCCTGGAGGAATGTCCATATACACTTCTTCCTTAAGCTCCCCGTGAAGAAATGCATTCTTCACATCCAGCTGTTCTAAGTCCCATCCAAGATTGACAGCACATGAGATAAGAACTTTAATACTGTTCATCTGAGCAACCGGTGTGAATGTCTCAGTGTAATCAAGGCCATAGGTTTGGGTGTAACCTTTGGCCACTAAGCGAGCTTTGTAGCGGTCAATAGTGCCATCGGCCTTCTGTTTGACAACAAACACCCACTTGCATCCAACGGTACTTTTATCTTGAGGAATTTGAACTAACTCCCAAGTACCACTTTTCTGAAGAGTTTTCATCTCTTCTAACATAGTTTCTTTCCATTTTTTGTTTGCTAGGGCCTCTTGCCATGTTCTGGGGACAGCTGTAGATAATAGAGATAAAGAAAAAGCACGGTAGGACAAAGCAATCGATCATATGATACAACATTGAATATGGGATGCTGTGTACATGAACGTTTGCCTTTTCTAAGTGCAATCGGTAATTCATCATTTGTATCATCATTAGTAATAATCATAGGGGAGATGTCATTACTCGGAATTGTGGCTGTAGTACTGGCGGGAGGAGATTTGTCAAAGAGTAGAGTAGTGATAGAGGGGGCTTTACGAACATTTTGTCGAGTAAACACAATTGGGTACCGAAACTGTTTCTGAATCGATGGATCCTCTGCTAAATTTTCTGCATTGACAGAATCAAGATTTTCAGTACTTGTCGAGTCGTTAGTACTTGCCGCCAAATCTGTTGTAACTGTTGGTGGGGCTGTTTTTTCGGTATTGGCAGAAGCTGTAGGGTCAGATTTTTTACCAGAAATGTCGTGAATTAACTTCCTTTGTAAAGGTATCACATCTACACTGGAGGACACATCTTCACCATGAGTAGGCTCCCCCTGAAGAGGTGCCCGCGAGTAAAATGGCTGAGACTCATAAAAGATAACATCCACGGAAACAAAATAGCGCCCAGTGGAGGGGTAATGGCACTTGTAGCCCTTTTGTGTGGGAGAATAGCCTAAAAAAATACACTTGAAACTGCGAAGGGCAAGCTTACCAGCTGGGTGAGTAACACGTACAAAACATTCACACCCAAACACCTTCGGAGAGATTAAAAACTTATGAGAACTAGTAAGGGCCTCAATGGGAGAAAGATATTGGAGAATTCGTGATGGTAGGCGATTAATCAAATAAGCCGCACTCATAATAGTATCACTCCAACATTGAGTTGGAACATTCATGGCAAACATAAGGGAACGAGCCACCTCGAAGATGGCGATTCTTGCGTTCCGCCACACCATTTTGTGCAGGAGTATTAACACAGCTCGTTTGATGGAGAATACTATGGTCATGTAAAAACGCTTGAAAATCTGACTTGGTATACTCCGTTCCATTGTCACTTCGAATAATACGAAGCTTGCCATCAAACTGTGTCTGAACCATTGCTAGAAATTGCTGAAAGCATTGGAAAACATCACTTTTTTGTTGTAATAAATAAACCCAAGTAGTGCGGGTACAACAATCAATAAATGTTACAAATCAACGGTGACCCGAAATGGAGTAAACACGGGTAGGACCCCAAACATCCGAATGCACAAGAGCAAAAGGTGCATCACTTTTATTATTAATAGGAGAATAAGTAACTCGAATTTGTTTTGCTAGAACACAAGAATCGCAAAAGAAATCTTGACCACTACATTTATCAACTAAATTTGGACAGATCTTTATTAAGGTTCCAAGCGGTGGATGTCCCAAACGACGATGCCAAACATGTAGCTCATATAAGGCAGCTGAGGAAGTTGAAGTGATGAGATGAGCTGATGGTGGTAAATCGAACACATGTAAGCCCCCCTCTACTCTACCACGATCAATCTCCCGACCTGTTGCCAAGTCTTGCACAACACAATAAGATGGAAAGAAAAACACTTGGCACTTCAGATCATGAGTCAGGGAACCAACTGATAGGAGATTAGTGTAAACTGTAGAAACATGTGAAATGGATGATAGAGTAATATCACGGGTAATAGACATTGAGCCCTGACCAGCTATAGGGGCTAAGGAACCATCAGCAACAGTAATACAATCATGCTTAGGGGCATGAGAATAATCAGCAAAGAGTGTAATATCACCGGTCATATGATGCGTGACACTCGAATCAAGGATCCACGGCTGAGAAGATTTACACAAACCATCGAAAAAGCTACTTGACTGTGCGAAATTAGAGGCCGAAGTGCTAGAGGCCGATGATGTAGAAGTGCCAGGGCTGTTTACGTTGCGTGCTAACAGAAGACGCAGACTCGTCAACTCGGCAGCAGATAAAGAGTCCGACGGAGCTACTGGTGGCTGACCTGGAGCTTCACTCAAGTATACCTGAGGCCCGGTATGACCCCTTCCGCGACCCTGGCCAGCATTTGAAGGATGCTCGTGAAGTTTATAACAAGTTTCGCGGGTGTGACATTCTTTTCCACAATAATCACACTTCACAACTGGTCTGTCATTGTCAAAACGACCGCGAGATTCAATTCCCATAAATGTATAAAGGACAGAGCGCTCTAGGACAACGGGCTGATGCGTCGCGCTTCGACGCTTTTCCTCTAGATGGACCATGGCATAGGATTGTTCCAAGGTCGGAAAAGACACCCGGCACACGATCTGGGCCCTAATATGATCATACTCCATATTAAGGCCAGCCAAGAACTCGAAAACACGAAATTTGTCCACTCTTTTTTTAAAGGCAACAGCATCAAGGGGGTTTGAAGGATGAAAATCATCATAAAAATTCAGTTCATGCCATAAACCACGTAACTCAGAATAATATTGAGATAAGGACAGCTCCCTTTGCTTGGTTTCATGAATTTTCTATTGGAGTTCATAGATTTGGGCATCATTCCCCACTTGAGAATAAGTATTTCGAGCATCCTCCCAAATCTTTGCTGTTGTATCTAAAAATAAGTAGCCACGGGCGATAGTGTCAGTCATTGAATTGACAAGGTAACCCATAACCAAGGCATTCTCGGAGATCCACTTGCGTATAGCATCATCTTCGGTAGTAGGTTGCACGCTCTCTTCAGTAAGATAGCCGGTAAGACCACGTGAAACAATGGTGAGGTAACAAGAGCGAGACCAAATCAGGTAGTTGGAGCCATCTAACCTGATGGGATTTGTCAGAAAAGAGGGATAAACACTAGGAGCACTATGGCTCAATTCCCTAGGAGAGTCCGAAGCTTTAGTCTCTGACATGGTCTCGGATGATAAGTTGTATCAAAGAACAAGATTTAGATCATATAATGTATGATTCGTACAACATCATGGCTAGTCGGCAGCAAGGAGGCTCTCGGAAAGTGCCGGACAAGGCATGGAGGTTGTCGATAGCATTGGGAGGGAGAAGAAGTTGCCGACAGCTACAGCAGAGAGAAGAGTAGCTGCCGACAGGTATCAAAAGTTGCTGGAGATGAAGGAGATGCTAGGGTTTGAGAGGGAAGATCGTGGATTGCTGGGAAGAAGGCAGAGAGATGAAGGAAGAAGGCAGATTTCAAAGGGCAGGGGCGAGAGGAAGATGGCAGCTGGTAGATTTAGAGAAGGGACGCTAGGTTACGAAACCTAGCTCTGATACCTTGTTGGAAGAAAGGATAATTTCATTAATACTTTGAGAAGAGCAAGAGATACAATATATATAAAGAAGAGATAGTTCTCAACCCTATGACAATAAATAAATAAACTAGGCCCAACTAATTGGCCCACTAACACTAACAATAAACATAAAGAGGTATAAAGAGGCTTCAACTTGGTTCTATGTGGCATGCAAGAAAAAACATGGATTGACTAATTTATTGTTTGTATTAGCAGATAATAGTTACGCAAGAATAATATCCTGAGTTGTGCAGCCAGGAGATATTTTGAGTTTTTAATCTTATGTGGGATGGTGCAGATGATTTCCGTTACATAGTCCTAAAGTTTATCTATGATTTCAACCGAAAGTAGGTCCTGCATGAATATTATGGAGCACATTAGAGAACTGCCCCTTCTCATTGCCCGATTTGTTTGTTCTTCCCCTTGTGTCAATTCGTAATATCTGTACTCTTTGATAGTTGTTTTCCTACTCGTGTGTTGGCACATGGCGATATACATAGATTTGCCTGAGGTTGTCCTTATAATTTCATGAAGCAGAGGTACTGTCATCATTGTTCCCTCCAACATCTGTAATCTACTGATGTTGGTTAGGTACTAACTGCCGTTGAGCTATACTATTTTAGGTGCTTGTTAGATCCAAGAGCAATGGGGCATTTTTTTGGGATGCACAAAACTTATCAAATTGTTCATAGTCCAAGAAAAGAGGACTGTCTGTCTCATACGTTTAATTGTCATGTAGTGCTATTGCTGTTAAATTTATTTTAATCTTGTATAGATTGTTTTTATACTTGATTTGTTTGATGCAGTCTTCCGTCACATGTGCTTAATGAGTACAGGTGCACTTGCTTGTGACTGAATATTTGCTGTATCGTCATAAAGATCTTCATGGCGCCGCATATTTTGATACTAGTATGACTAAATTAATTGAAACCAATTCATTTATTTATTAGATAATTGAGCAAAGCAAGGTCCGGATTCTTTCCATGAAGCCTGAGCAGAGCATGTCAATTGTTAGGTAACAGCCACAAAATAGTGATAGCTATTTGTAAATTTTCCGGAGTGGTGATTAAGTTTTCATTTTCAGACTGCTTGGTCACCTGATTCGGAATTATCCGTACGCTATCAAGGAGCATGTGTCTCGGCTGAAGGAGTTGTTAGATTATTTTACTTATATGGATTGCAAGGTTGCATCTTCTCTTGTTGCTTCACTGTTGCCACTGATCAAAATCAGCAGAGATATTCTGGTATGCGATACTTCCATGTTTCTCTTTGGAAAATAGTGTGCTTTTGTTGTCTTGAGAAAGCAGGAGAGATTTTTCATGAAATTTTGTTTGAAGATCATTCCTGAGCAAGGAGAGATGTGTCATAAATATGGGATCAAAAGGACCTTAAGAACCGATACCATTGTAAGGCTGACCTGAGCAATGGTTGATGATCATACTATGTTCTCTACATTAATTCGTAAATTCACAATATATTGAGCAACTCATTACTATACAACCGGTGTTTAGGTCTTACTGCAAATTTATAATTTTTCTTTGATAAGCTAGGCATTGTTTTCCAAAAATGAGATATAAGTGCTAAAAATATATGCTTCTCTGTTGCAGGATTATATGATTTTAGTTATTCGCAAAGCCATGTTTAGACGAGAAGATACTGTCCTTCTTGCAGCAACAAATGCCATTTTTGATCTCATCTTGGCAGATAAACATTCTAATGACAGTCTTCCTTTTCAAGATTCATCAAGCCAAGCCAGTTGCAGCCAGCAAGCTGAGGTGTTCAGCTGTATGGGTGGAACTCTCTACCAAGAGCTGATTGTTTTGCTCCAGAGATGCCTTTATCAGCAGGTGATGGCTTTTGGAATAATCCTCTTTGGTTTTTCGAGAGTTAGTTGCTTTCTTTTCCAGTTCATTTGTCCCTTGACTACACTTTAACTAAAGTTGGATTTCTGTGCTCAGGCAAAAGTAAAAAGAGTCATGTACTCTGGACTTGTAAAGCTTGTCCTAGTGGACCCATCAATTGCTAGGCCGGTCCTTGATCTTCTCTTGCCTCATTTCCTACGTTTTTATAAAGAGGTATCGGTATCTTGTTTTTCTTGGAGTGTGAAATACGATTTCTTAAATTACTGCCCTGAGTATAGTGCTGAAAGTCTCAGAGTCAAGCCTGTTCGATTGACCTACTTTATTGAGTTTGATGATTCTTTTCAACCTTTAGCCTGCATAATCTGTTGAAAATGCGCTGATGCATGTCCTTCCTAGAAGTAGCTCCTTGGTTTGCATGAATTTGTAAAGTTGCATAAGGAAAATTTTCTAGTACAGCAATATATTTCCTTGAACAAATTATACAGCAGAAGTGGTATCAAGCTTAGTTATTTGGCCTTTTCTGTGAAGCTTGATTTTGCCTTTCGTGGTGGACTGATGCTGTAGCTAGTAAAACTTCGCCTATTAATTTTGGTAACAAATGGTGCATAGCACAATTTGTGGAGTTCCTATCTAATTGGAACCTGTACCTACTCGAACCTTGAATTTTATTATGGTGCTTATGACAGTTCTGCGTTCTTTGTGACATAGTTTAAGATGCTATTGGCAGAGGCATTTCCAGCAATCCTTTATGCTCTAAATGTATGATTTTTCAGAATCTATCATGTATGATATGGAAATCTTTCTAACTGTAGCTGGACTTTAAAAGCTTTATTCAACTTTTGAAGAGCATTGTTTCCCTTTCCAATAGAATGCGTCTATTCTAGTTCACATTCTTATGCGGTTATCCTTACTATGCAATGTTCCTAATCCTTGTTGAGCTTCCATCTTTTGTATGTCAGATTCTTGCTAATCTGTCATAATGTGTTCTCTCTCTCTCATATACTAACCACTTTGCAGGATGCTGATGGTCAACTTGAATTAACCTCTTGTGTTGGCTTGGAGAATGGCAAAGTTGTCATTGAAGAGCCTTTGGATAGTCTACTATCTTGTGTATCATGGATTCTTCTTCTTCAACCGCATGGTCAATCTGAAAATTCTTCAGATACTTCATGGACATGTTTTGGGTTTTCCCTTTCGCAAGATGAGGTATTTTTACTGATGAATGGAGCTGCTAAGAGTGGGACAGCAATGTCAACAATGGAGATGTTAATTAATGAAGTTACTGCAGGTTGGAAGAAGATTGTCGTGGGATTCATTCTCCACTGCATTACTGAAGATCCGGAAGCTTTTAAGAGCTGAAAAATTGCAAGGTTGGTAAGCTCTTTACTGTTGGACTGTTTCGATGTTTGGAGCTTGCATGAAGCAAGCTAGATCTTGTAAAAGTTGTAATACACATCTTAGGAGGATTTGAGGAGCCTTCGATTGGAGGTGGCAAGTGGATGGTTCAGAGCAGGAAGTGCGGGTTGCATGCAGGGTTCACCTAAATAACCTTTCTGACTCATATTTTCTGCTTCATGAGAAATGGATCATACATGATCCATAGTCAATCAAACTTAAACTAAACCCTGCCGATTCCCACTCAGTCAATTCACATGATGCACTGGCACTGCACCACTACCTCCACTTCCATGTCCACTACTGTGGTTCTTATTGCACCACCAACTCATCCATTACAACCATCACGACCTCCTGTACTCTATCTGTCTCCCACCGCATCAACACGCCAGCATTGCCACCATTGTCACTGGTACCACCTCAGCTACTCTATTGTTGGTATGTCTGCTGTTGGTTTGACATTTCCATGCTATCGTCACGGACCACAAATTTACCATCACCTTCACCATACGAGATAACAGCGTGGTGGTGTGGTTGAGGCAATGATGTTGGTCATGGTGACGTTCTGGTAATGGTCATTGTGATGGATCTTTGTTTCGCCATACTTGTGATTGAGTTGGATTGACGGAGAGACTGGTAATGGAGGTTGTGAGATGGCAGTATTCATGGTGTATTAATGGTAGCAAGCTGACAATTGCAGGTGTAATGCAGTGATAGTATTGGAAATTGCAATGGATCCAGACAATATCGTGATGGTTGGTGATAATGTTCGATGTGTTGGAGTCCGGGGTGGAGTTGAAAAAATGTCAGTGATGAAGGAGAATGTGATGGTGCAGACTAGCAGTCTTGGTGCTAGGTTGTCGGAGTAGGATGGAGTCTTGTAGTAGTGGAGTTGCGATGACATTTGCAGTTTGGAGTGGTTGAGGTGATGAAGGTTATGATATTGGAGTAGTGTGAGCGTTGGATGTGAGGATGTTCTTGTGTTAATGGACCTACTGCTGGTAGAGTGAGAGTGCAGCCACTGATGAAATTTAGTGGTCACATTTTGGGGTTGCTAAAGATCTACTTAATTTACTACATTGATGTAAAGGCAAGCTTTGCATGTCGGTCCCGGTTATTGGTAGAAGTGTGGTTTATTCTCACTTTTAAATTTGGAATCCTAACTGGGATCAAAATTTTCAGAGGACTTGCGAGATTGGAGACTGAGAGGGTGGTATCCTCGCTATGTAATTGTGCTTTCGGGAGCTATTTATTCCAGTTTGCTGCTTAGTGGCTTCAGCTACTTAGCAGATATGGAGGAGCTTGCGTCCTTATATAAGCCTTTGCTTAAGAGACCTACATGCTTAAAAGAGACCTAAATGCTTTCTAATTTTGGAACAAAGTCAAGCGTATAATTTAAGATCTCAGATATACTATTGTCAACCGTAGTGGTTATTGTTCTACTCAAATTGAGAGATATCCTTGTTTATTTGCTTGTCCTTGGGCTTCTAGTGGGAGAAGCCCTTCACATTCATACTGATGTTAACTACAGCTTATGGTGTCTACGTAGGGGTTGAAGTAGGTCTAGTCCTCCTACATTTTGAAGTCTGGTGAATGAAGATCCCTTAACAAAAATGGAATTCAATCACTTAATGTCAGTAAAGTTGTACTGAACTTGAGATTCTATCATTTCAATAACTTAGTGGCACTACAGCTGTACTGATCATGAGACTATCAGCTTGTGGTGATCTTGAGATCAATAAGAACCAAAATGCTATAAAGTTTCTAGCGAATTGATTCTCTGGTCAAGATTGAATTTGTTTATTAGGTTTAATGGTGCAGGAACATTGAGTAAGTTTAGTTTTAATCAGGTTAATCAATTGTTAGTTGTTATGGGTTTGTCTTATCTGACTTCTCTATTTCTTTGTTTAATTTCAGTATTTGATTTGTCTTCTAGAGCTCAAGAGGTCATGATTGACGCGTGATTGTTTAGTAACTGAAAGATTTTGTAAGACCACTTGCCAACTACTCTAAAAGCTTAAGCTATTAGAATAAGGCGTGATTTAATATTTTCATTCCAACACTTCCCCTCACGCTTAGTCTGGTCTTTTGCCTAGATCTAAGTGTGGACAAATTAATTGGGGAGGCAAATATGGGCCTGGAAAGATTTGAACTCAGGACCTCCTACTTTGATACCATGAAAGATTTTGTAAGACCACTTGCCAACTGCTCTAAAAGCTTAAGCTATTAGAAGAAGGCGTGGTTTAATATTTTTATATTTCAACAGTAATGCTCAATTGCTGAGATTAAGGGATCTTAAACTAGATTAAGGCGCGAGATTCTGGGTTCCTTTGAGTCATTATAAATAGTTCTTAAGGCCTATTTTTTTTTTTTTTTGGGTAAGAACTTAAGGACTATTTTTTGTTTGGTCATAATCTTAAAACCTATTGTAAGCTGGCTTTTCTCACATTCGTATGCTTCCAATTTCTCTTGGTTTCCTAAACCCTAGAGATTGATTTGTCTCTGGTCCAGCTTTATATGGTATGTTCTCCCCCATTCTTTGTAACACCCTTGTTTCAGTTCATCATTAAAGTTCATGAATATTTTTTATTACTACGACCCTGATTTGAAATCTCCACAAGGGGGTTACTTGTACTTCTAGATTATAGGTAATATATTTCGTCTCCTATCCATATTGCCACATAAACCTCTTGCATGAGTCTTCGGATAGAGAAAATTTGCATTTTCATAACTATGTGTTCATTTCCTCGTCATATCAGTCATTCTTGGTCAGAAAGCTGACTCATGCTCAGGGTCTTCTGAGAAAGAGAGAACCAAAAGCTGCGCCATAATCTTACTGGGCATAACAGGGGTGGTGCTCAACACCATAGCCGCTGAATTGGAGAAAGCAACAGGTGATAAGAGGGTAGAACTTGAAAAGGAGCTAATTGACTTCGTTAAATTCTATTACTTGGTGGAGAAACATACAGGTAAACCAAGGCATAGTAATGGACTAAAAAGGGCAAACGTGCGAACTACTACAAAAGGTATTCCGGAACAAACTGATTCTGGCTGCACCACCTTGACTCAAGAGCAGATACCTCTCTTGGCAACTTCAACAATTAATCAATTACTGCAGACAGCAATTGGGTTATGCAATGCTGGATTTTCTAATGCTAGCACAGCCTCCCAAAGTCTTGGCCAATCATCTTTCGGCAAGAACACAAGTTCCTCCAACATCATATCTTTTGTCTTGAATATTCTGCTTTGTCATGTCAGGTCGTGCCCTGTTTTAGTGAGGGACGATCCCTTAAAGACTTTTATCTACGGTGACATAAAAATCCTTGGACCCCAATTGCTGAAGCTGATACTTCTGCTTAAGTCAGTCCAATCGAGTGTTCCAAATGAAAAGAACAAAAGTAGGATTGAAGGTCAAAGAGAGAATTTCCATCAAGCACTTATCTGCCTTAAGGATATGTTAATGATTTATTCGCAGGGCCCTCAGTTTGCCCAGCTGCTTGAAGATTTGGTGTCAGCCTGCACAACTGAGTATGGTGTTGATGGTGAAAATGTAACCTACGTGATTAATGATCCAAAAGTAAAAACCATTGAGATATTCATTGTGAAGCTTCTGAAGCCTCTGTTATCCGAGCTTCTTGCAATTTCATCCTTTCGTGAGGCTGAGGTATAAAGAAAATTCTCTCTTTCATAGGTCTTTTGCTGATTGCATGTGCTGTTTTCTTAAGCTCTGCAAGTGTGTTCTTTTCAGGTCCTTTGTGATATTATGTTGATGATTACTAACAAGTTGCCCTGCCAACTGAGAAACTCTCATGGATCCTGGAGTACACGGATCTGCAAAAGCAATGGAATCAAAGATTCCAAGGTTGCAAGGAATCTGGTATTACTAGCTGTCCAACTAAGTTCACCTTCGGATGATTTGGTCTTTGCTCAAGATGTGGCTATAGAGTTGTGCAAAGTTACAGGGGCTGCAAGTGATTATCCCGTGGAGATGTCTGAATCATATCCTGTCGTCAATAAATACACCAGCATTGCAGTAATCATGTGCATTCTGCAATCAGTTGAAGCAGTCATATGTGATGTTGATTGGGCCATTAGAAAATTGAAGGAACTTTCTCTCTCCTCTCAAAATAGGAATAAAACAAATGAAGGAGAACTTGCCCTTGATGTTAAATTGGTACTGGAGGAGAATCTGTTCTCTAGGTCTGAAGCCGTAGTGAGAGTACTGTCATCATTTGCTTTGATGACCTTGAAGGGTAAAATTGCACTTCATTAATTGGGGGGGGGGTGG
This sequence comes from Rhodomyrtus tomentosa, assembly GCA_028455895.1. NCBI lineage: Eukaryota > Viridiplantae > Streptophyta > Magnoliopsida > Myrtales > Myrtaceae > Rhodomyrtus > Rhodomyrtus tomentosa. The sequence continues at coordinate 34,552,876 of JAPCWY010000003.1, read as the reverse complement.
GGGATGAAAGTTGTACCGAGTTTGCCATTTAACTTTGTTCCTTTGCATGATAAATGTGTGCAGACCCTCAAGCAGATCATTTTCTCAGACTGGCTACAAGATTCTACAAGCAATTGGCTCAGATAACGAAACTTCAGATTGCCCCTAGAAGATCCAAGCAACTTCTGCCAAGCTCTAGATTTCAGAAACTTGTTGAATTAACTTGCAAGCATCTCACATGTCAACTCTATAATTTTGTGGCAGAAATGCAGAAGGTGAGTAGTCTATGTATTGCCACCCTCTCCATCTTCAGGTTTCAGCCATCATTTGCTTTCTTTTTCTGTTCTTTTTGAATGCCCTCCTTTGTGTTCAAGTGATTTATGTAACGACTTGAATTGCAGGAACAGCAAGAAAACTCTAATAGAAGGAGAATGGTGGGAAAGATCAAAAGGGAAAATCGCTGCATCCCCGAGCTGATCTTTCATATAGAAGATTATGAGAAGTATTTAATCCGACTTAGCAAAGCTACTAAAGTGAACTTGCTGAGGCATGCTAAGCGCAGCACTTCCCGGGATTTCAAAATTATAGAGGCCACCAGTATAGTCCATGAAGAAGACAATCCTGGCCATGAACCTGGCTGTTCTCGTTCTACAGTACATGAACATGAATCATGCGATGCTTCTGATGAAGATGGAGGAGAGGAAAATGTGACGTCTCTGGAGTCGGGCTCTCGTTTATCTGCGGATGGATCTGGTTCTGATGGTGAGAAAGGTAATTCTCTTCCCCCAGTCAAAAGGATGAGGGATGATGGAGTTGTTCAGGACTCTGATGATGAAGATTAGCTGCGCTGTGTCAAAAGAAAGTACTGGGTATAGAATGGCACATATTTGTGGAGCATTTTATATAGAGCAGCTGATAGAGAGAAACGGAAGGCAAGTTGGTAATTTCTTGATACTTAAACAAGTCAAGCTCTGATAATTTCTTGATACTTATACAAGTCAAGCTCGAGCCCTGTTGGAGATGATCAAATTTTGCTTCTGCATGGTGTCTGGCTGGCTTTTCTACCATTCTCAGCTTTAGGTTTTTATTCATTCATTCATAGATATAGACAGATAAGATTCATATGATGCTTTATCCTTCACATGTGACATAATACTAACGGGTTAACCATGCTTGTCACGGGTGGAATCTTCTTTATCCGTGGAATGAGATCAGAGATTAATTTGTCAATTTTTTTGGAAATGGATGGATGCATATGCACTTTTGGGACGTTTTTCTTCAACTATTAATTATTTACACTGTTTTGACGCACAAACACATGGAGGAGTGAATTGTTTCGTGAACCTAATCAAAATTCTAGCATTCTTTTTGAAATAAATATATTATTAGCAAAAGAAATAGAGGCAAACATCTCCACAATAACATAATATAATAGCGCCGGGCTGAATGCAATTTTTTTTTATAGCTTATATCTTTAATCATTATCTTATGTCAATATTAATTCATGGTTTTTGTGCCCGGTTCTTACTTGTACCTAGTGATCTGAAAAGTAAATACAAACTTATCTTACCAATTTTTTTTTTTATCTTATGCCAACTTTTTAGGCCTAATTCCAAAAAAAATCTCAAACTTTGAGGTTTGTCCCAAAAATAACCGTAACTTTTTTTGTCTTATGAAAAACTTCAACTTTTTATTTTGTCCCAAAAAAATCTCAAACTTTGGTCTTTGTTCCAAAAATATGCACGACTTTTTTTTTTCCTAAAAAAACTCCAATTTTTGATTTTGTTTCAAATTTACCACATTTATTAAAAAATAAAAGTATTTCGCGCCTAGTTGAACATAACTCATGATTGCTTAATAAAAATCAAAATGCAATTCCAATTGTTTCAGGGGAGAATGTTTGACACATTGCAGCCGCATTCACTTATTTCGAGACATAATTGAGTTATCCGAGATTCACATACAAATTTCGCCAGTAGCTTGTTGTCACAAATGCAGGGTCGATACGATGATCCTCGATGGGAGGCTCGATTGGTATCGAGGGCTATCAACGGGTAATGGGCTGATGATGAGGGTTGATATTGTCTTGGGATAAGGCCACACCATCGAGCGACGGTTGAGAATCACTTGGAGTTTCGATAGAAGCTCAAAAGGCGACGTCGGGGCTGTTGGGAATTCTACAAGATGGGTTTTGAGGATTTTTTGTGTGTGTGATTGGACTAGTAAATTTGGGACAAATTTAAAAGTTGAAGGTTTTTTAGGTGACAAAAAAAAGTTATGGATATTTTTGGGACAAAGACTAAAGTTTGAGGTATTTTTGGGATTGGATTGGTAAACTTGGGACAAAATCAAAAGTTTAAGGTTTTTTATGAGACAAAAAAAATTTATGGATATTTTTGGGACAAAAGCTAAAGTTTGAGGTTTTTTTTTGGGATTAGGCCCAATTTTTATGTAGTGTTTTTTTTTTAAATCTTAGACTTTTTTTTTTGTTTTAACATTTAATTGCTCATATTAATAAATTTAATTTATTAATTTCATGCGAACTTTTTTATGTGTTAGTGCTGAAATTTAGGTTTACTTACAAGTAGTTTTCTGTTTGATATTTAATTTTTTTACGTTAAGTGTTTGATAAATTTATTCAAAATTTTAAAATATAATTGAGTAAATGATTTTTGATTGTCCACATTTTGAATTAAACTTACACCCTAGACATGTTGCCAAGTGGCAATGAATAAGAAACCCACCCATAAACCTTCACAATGCTATTTTCTCATAGACCGATAGAAACGCTATCATGTTTCATGGTGTAGTATGTATTTTGATATTTATTTCTTGCAGAATAAACTAAATTTTGTAGCCCAAGAACCAAAATAGACCGTCGTATAAAATTCGTAACTTTGCATTAAATATCGTACTTGCGAAAAATAAAAATCAATGTGTACTCGGAAGTTAAAAGATCTTTACTAGTTAACATTAACTTAAAAAAATCACATAAAAATAGCCACTATTGATAATAAAGTTGATAAGCTTGGTCTTATTAAATAACAAAAAATTGAATGTCATACCATCAGATAGAATGCAATATTAATGATATGATTTTGGAAGCTTTGTCCTTCTGTTGCGCTCAATGATTTGACGATGGTAACCTTACTTTCAGCACGGTTGTCTCCGTATGGGGCGCTTCTATCCACATTATGCTAGTAAAATTGATTACTATCATTGTGGCCATAGAAGAAAATTTACGAGCCGAGAAGATAATTTACGATTTTTACGATTGGTTTTTGTGTTTACCAATATTCACATAAAGGGAATGTATTTTGCAAACGAATTTTTTTGGACACATTAAGGAATGTTATGACAATTCGATTATGTGTTCAGTTTACCAATAATAAGATAATAACATATGTGACAATTACCATTCACCCAGTTTACTAATAATAACGTACACGTTATTTCCTATAAGGTGAACAACTTCCTCTTAGGTTACTTTACTACTTTGAAGTTTGAAGGTATATTTCTCTTCTTGTGATGTGGATTACTACCGGTAATTGTGGCTATCTTACTACAGTAATATTCTCTTCTCGTAACACGACATCCTAGCTTAAAGGTGCATCTACCAACATACAAAGATGAATCTTCTAGACTCCCGATGCTTCTAGAAGGCTCGAGAACGTACCGCGAGCTTCAGAGGCTAAGCTGGTCCGCGCCAGATACCAACTCATCGAGAAAGCAGCCCATGTGCTTGGCTTCGAGTGGCGCGGGGCATCATAGACGGAACCTCTTCATGAACATCTACGGACCACCCGCAATTCAAAGTCGAATGTGTTCATCCGTGAGACATGCTTCCAAGAAGTCCATTTTTCCGTTGTCGATACTACAACAGACATTATCTAAAGCATCTAAGCACAAACCACAATCTTCTGTACGAGCTCTTAGGTAAAGATCATCTAATATTCGTCTCCTACTCTCTTACCATTCAACTTGTAATTACACAAGAAATTAACAATTGTGCGTAACTGCTTGAACAGTCCTATGCGTTATTGATCTAGATGTATCACAAATTTTCTCAAACTTTACTAGGTCGGTAGTAGTGCGAACATATAGTCAAATTTACATGATCTGTGATTCTTACAGATTCTAATAACACCAGCCATGCATCAAATCATCACATAGAACATAAATAAGGATAACAATGACGAATATGTAGTCCAAAATCCTCATAATTCATTTCGCAATTATAAGCTGATGTCCAGAAAGAAGTTCTAACTTAACGGTGACTTTGGTCATGGCAAACACATCGCAAAAAAGAGCAGTTGCTTGTCTCCCATCGTCTTTCTCTATGGATGGAGAGAGTGAGAGATTTCACATTGATCTTTCTTCCCCAATTGGCAGTTTGCTCTTCCTTTTCTTCTTTTTGGATTTCTTGCAATCCTCTCCGCTCGGAACTTGCTCAACTTCAACAGCAGAACTCCTATTCATCGCAGAGAAGAGGATCCCAAATTTAGAGAAGGTACATCAAGCACGATCTCCTCATTACAAGGATTGGTTAGCCACTTACATGAGTGTCGACCTAACCAACAGGTGTTTGACAAGAGAATTAATACAAACTGGTTCGCAAATGCAAGCAGAAAGGTCATTGCTCAACAATTATTAATATTCTTAGGGTATTCATGCTAAACTATCGACAATGACAAGCCATAATAATTAGAGTTCCAAGATCCTTTCTATTTAATTCGAGAAAAAGGAGAATAGGCCAAGGGAAAATATGTTTGAGTACTAGCTATTTAAGAATATAGCAATTGTGTACGAAACGGTCTTTATGAAGAATCCAGGGTCTTTCCCCATTACTCAAAAGGAAAAAATTATGAACTTTACTTGAGGGCTTTAAAAGCAAAATCATACTGTGAGAATGCTAGTACTAGAGTCTTTCAACATATACATATGCAAGGAGTCTTTGAGGGAAATAAATTTTAGGAGGGGGCTTCCTACGAACGGATGTTTTCTGAGGACACCCATCTATTTGGTCAACGCATTCAACCAAGTACTATTACATAGGTGAGTTTGGACTATGACAGATCAATATGAAAACATAAAGGTACTCACTTCTGGGTCGGATCACTGGCTTTTGGTTCTTTCTCTTCCCGCCATGCTTGATTTTGCATCTCCTCCTCCATGAATTGCAATTTCCTCTTTGCAGTGCTGATTCCAATGTACCAAGATGTTAGATCAAATCATATGCTTCCACAAGCATGTAACTATTTTTTTCTATGGGAAGGCCTTTACTATTGTTGAGCAACAAAAACATAAGTTCCATGTCTCACTATAGTCAAGAGTCCAGTCCTCAGCCACTTATTTTTGGTTATCTCAGAATGTACATGGCCTATTCAAACTGAGATAAGTGCGCAGCATTTTCAGCATATAAATAACTTCTCGTCATAGAAAAAGTAAAATAGGTAACAAACTGCTAAGCCTACAATTCAATCAATTACCTTCCAGGTTCACCGGTAACAAAAGAAGGGGACAAACTTTCTGATGATTTCATGGCGGTGCTTCCATCTTGCTTTTGCTTCTTCTTGACAACATCTAGTGGTGTTTCCATGACTACATGTGGGATCTTTATCTCCAAGTCCTTCCCAGAAGACTGTTTCTTAAGTAGAGAAGATACAAAAAAATCTTCACCATAGGATTCTGACGACCAGGCCGCAGGATTCTGATGTGGCAAGCTATCATCCTTCCGTTTCTTCTTTTTGGACTTCTTGCAATTCTCTCCGCTTGGAACTTGCTCAACTTCAACAGCAGAGCTCCTATTCATCACAGATAAGAAAATCCCATGTAAAGTTCAATTAAAGGGATTATTTAGCCACTTTCACTAGTGTCCAGCCAACTGACCGGTGCTTGGCATGAGAGTTAATACAAGCGTTCGCAAATGCAAGAAGAAAGCAATCACTCAACATATACTCTTGTGGTATTCATGCTTAGCTATCTGCATTAACAAGCCATAACGGTAAGAGTTCCAGACAAAAAATTCTGAAGTTTGCTCGGAGGCTTCAAGCACAATCATATTGTGAACATTCTAGTACTTTAATCTTTCATCATATATATTGGAGTCACTGACATGAATAAAAAGTGTGGTCCAACTCTTGTTGCTACATTACATCAAAGTTTACATGTGGAGGACACCATCTATAGGATCAATGCATTCAACCAAGCACCATTATCTGTGAGTTTCGATAATAAGAGGTCAACAAGAAGGTGAGGACATAAACATACTCACTTCTCACTCGGATCATTGGCTTTTGGTTCTTTATCTTCCTGCCATGCTTGATTCTGCATCTCTCCATCCACAATATGCAATTTTCTCTTCATTTTTGTTGCAGAGCTAAATCCAATGTATCAAGATGTTAGATGAAATCATATGCATCCACGTCTCTGATTTTATAAGGTCTATAGGGAGGCCTTCTGCTTCAGGTAACCAAAACATAAGTTCCATGTCTCACAATACACAATTTATTCAAACTTATATAAGGGAGAAGACGAAGCATTTCCGTCAAGTCAATGAATTCTCTTCTCATGGAGAAAGTACAAAAGGTAACATATTGTTAAGTCTCCAATTTAGTCAATTACCTTCCAGGTTGACCGCCAACAACAGTAGGAGACAAACTCACAGATGATTTCATGGTTGTGCTTCCATCTTGCTTCCGCTTGTTTTTGACAACATCTGGTGGTGTTTCCAAGACTACATCTGGGACCTTTATTCCTGAGTTCTTCGCAGAAGACTTTTTCTTAAGTAGAGAGGATACGAAGAAATCTTCCTCATCGGATTCTAACAACAGGGCCTCAGTATTCTGTTGCGACAAGCTATTGACCTTATCAGATTCACTTTTTTCATGTTTTTTCCTAAGTCGACGACGATGGTCTTTTTCCTTCCTTGCTTTCTCGTGGTTTGCTTTCTCCTTCTCTGTTGTTGAAAATTCACAATGTACATACATCATATAAACATTCTCCTAAACTGATGATCCGAAACTGAGCAGAGTAAGATTGACCGACACATCTGCAATTGTGTCTAGAGGTTTCTCACTAGTGCTACTTCGATGCAGGACACAAGCAACATATCAGAAGATTTGGCGCAACAATCTTTAGCAATAAAAAAAGACTAGACTCTGTGCCTGAGCTTCATATTTCATTTTAAAAACGCACGGCTGGACTACTAGTACTTACTGACCCAAAATGCAAATTATTCAAAGATTTAAATTTCATTCAATGTGAAAAAAGTGAGAGATTAGTAATATATGTTGTTGTAATTGCTTGTAGGTTTTACTGATATCAAGCAAAAAGAGTTTAAGCAATGTCGAGAATTGAACAAAGCATAAACCAACTCTAAGGACTTTAGATGTGCAAATTCTTCAAAACAAAGTGGACTATTGCATTGTTGTGACATGGACATCTAATCACAGTAGATTCCAAATTGTTTGGTTTTATTAAGAATCTAATTGACTGCCAAAAGAAAAAAAAATTATCTTTTCCTTTGGAAATGAAGACCGAAGAGTTGTGCATACATGATTTTCCAAGTAGAAGCTCATCCACAAGTGTATCACGAGAATTAAGAAAAAAACATTGACGTATACCTGGCATATTCGGCATAGGAGAAGGTGGAAGGAATTCAACATCACTATCATTGATAAAGCTATCTTCGTACTCGTCGTCGTCCTCAGAAATATCTGTCTCTGTATCTGCAATATCTTCTCCGTAGGACTCTCTAATAATTACTATTAAGGCATGGAACTCCAGAATGAAACCCATCATCTTATACAGTTGAAAAGCACAAACACATGAGAAATGAGCCTGAACAAGCACAGAAAAAATAATGTAACAATTAAGAGAGAATAATGTCACATAACTTAACCAAGGATACGAGTCATCATCAAATTCTCGACTCTTTCCCAGGTAGAAACCGGTGAGGTGAACACTGCGAACCCCAAGAACAGAGAAAATGACAGGCTGGGCTTCCTCAAATTCCAAATTTATCTGAGCGGACTCTTCTCTTCCTGGAAACAAGGAGCATATAAATACAGGAGTCGCATCGCCCACATTGCACTGGACCGTGCTCTTGTTGGTGGCAACACCGACCCCGAGTGTCGCCTGCCCAAAATTATGCATATCGAATTAAATGGAAAACCAATACAATCCTCACGAAATCTGAACTTGCCGATGTTGCAGTGAAGCAAAATCAAAGAATTTAGAATGGTTTCACCTGGGAGATGTGAAGCCTGGACCCATTTGGCTTCTGAGTAAAAGGCTTGCCAGGTTTCACTTCAACCCCTACCCAACCAGTGGAAAAAACAGAGCAAACGATATCATCACTCTGATAAAATAAAATCACAAACCAGAACAACCTATCAAAAACTACAACGTTCGTATCAAGTTCACAGGTAAAAAGAATGTGCAAAAGAGAATCAGAACCGACCCCAAAAAACCATCTTTTTTTTTTTTGGTCACGAGAATGAAGAGGAAAAGCCTCAGAACGGATTGAATGGGTTTTACGAGAGGAACAGAGAGAGAGAGAGGAATGGACGATTTCAAGAAGAAGTAATGGTGGTTCCACAAATTCCAACCCGCGCGTGCATCCATTGAGAAGCCAAAGCATAAATCCTGAAAATGGCAGAGCATTTACGTCCTCCGCCGCATCCCGACTCAGTTCGCGCTTCTTCTGTTGAACGAGAAGGATTTCCATTTAGAATCGACTAGTTTAGAAAAATTACACGTTGCCTCTCCGTATTGATCACAAATCCCCCATAAGTCCCTCTGTAATATTTTCCCGTCGCAAAAATGGCCTCCCTCAGAAGGAGCAGGACTTTGGGAAGAGGCCCGTGGCTCCGACCCACCCCCCCCCCCCCCCGAAAAAAAAATAATAATAAAAAAGAGTCACGTGGTCCTCACGCGCATCTGCTATCTCCACTAGCGGGATGGAATTTCAGGATATAAGTCCCTCTGTAATATTTTCTCTGGACCCTTCGCTCGCCGTCTCCGACTACATGCATTCTCTCCTCTCCCTCATTTCCCTCCTCCTGCAAAGCTCTAGCGTCTCTCCTCTCCTCTACTCTCCCATGCTTTCTATCCTCTTCCTAATTTCAATAACGTAATGACACTACAGTTGTACTGATCATGAGATCAATAAGAAGACAAATGCTATAAAGTTTCCAGCGAAGAGACCCCAGTCATGATTGAATTTGTTCATTAGGTTTAATAGCGCAGGAAAACAGAGTAAGTTGATTTTTAATCAAGTTAATCAAATTTTAGTTTTTATGAGTTTGTCTTACGTGATCTTATGTTTTCTTTGGTTTAATTTCAGTATTTCGTTTGTCTTATACTGTTTACTGACGCTCCATTGCTGAGATTAAGATACCTTAAACTAGATTGAGGGGGTGAGATTCTGGGGTTTCTCACACTTATTCCTATTTTTTTTGGGTAGGTTTTAATTCTTTCTAAAGCCTTTATTGGAGTTCATCATTGAAGTTCATAGAATTATTTAATCCGACTACACTGATTTGAAATCTCCACATGGGTTTACTTGTACTTCTAGAGTCAGAAAGCTTCCATTTTCATAACCAGAAACTAGTCATTCTCGGTCAGAAAGCTGACTCAGGTCAGCTTAATTTAACTGGGTATAACAGGGGTGGTGCTCAACACCGTAGCCAATGAATTGGAGAAAGCAACAGGTGATAAGAGTAGAACTTTGTTTTTTTTTTTATTTGGTCGAAATAAGAGTAGAACTTGAAAAGGAGCTAATTGACTTCGTTAAATTCCATTACTCGGTGAAGAAACATGTAAGCAAACCAAGGCAGAGAGGAATGGACTTAGAAAGGCAAACGTGCGAACAACTACAGATGATATTCCTCGCCATACAGATTCTGGATGCACCACGTTGACTCAAGAACAGATACCTCTCTTGGGAACTTCAACAATCAATCAACACCGCAGATAGGTGATACTTCTGCTTAAGTCTAAGTCTAATCGAGTGTTCCAAATGAAAAGTACAAAGGTAGGATTGAAAGTCAGAGAGAATTTCCATCCAGCACTTATCTGCCTTACAGATATGTTGATCATTTACTCACAGTGCCCAAGTCGGAATGTTCTCGGACGCTCATGGTCGTGGTAGATCAATTATCCAAGTATGCAAACGATTGTGAGCAACCATGATCCTCAGTTCACGGGAATATTCTGGATCGAGTTCTCTTAGCTGGTCCGAACAAATCTGAACTTCTCGGCGAGCCTCCATGCCCAAACCGACGGTCAGAGCTCTTGGAAATGTACTGACGGCACTACATGAGAACAACACAAAGGGATTGCGCCAAAAAATTTAAAATGGGAAAACTTTCCGAATTTGAATATCAATCACAGAAAGTGGCAAAATTGAAATATCTTGTCTAACTTGTTGCCCTAATATGTGAGAAACACACGCTTGTAATTAATATGTCTATCTAAAAAAAAAAATCTGTCGATTTCAAAATAGAAAAGGAAAGCACCATAAAAACTTCTTACCGTTTAAAATTTAAATTCTCAAGTATTCTCTTAGGTGCCACTCTTTGCATGGAGAAATTATTCAGTGGTTAGTGAGGACCAAGTCAGCATCTCACGTGGCATGCGTGTCTTCATTCAGAATATGATACGTGTCCTTTTTGGCCAGCTAGAAAATCAAAAACGAAAATAAATGAGATTCTTTTCTCTCTCTTCTGATGATGGCATACAGGCTGCAAAAAACATCGTCATAAATGTCAATATTGAAATTGCTGCGCTCCCACCCAACTCTCCCTCTCCCTCTCCCTCTCTCTCTCTCTCTCTCTCTCTCTCTCTCTCATATTTTCGAGTTTTCAAGGGCTCTTTTTCGAAGAAGAACTAAGACAGCCTTCCCTTCTCTACGGTTCGTCTCCATCGCCTCCCCTCTCCCAATAGTCCTTCTCGTCGCTCCTACCTCAGATTTGCATCTTCCACACCGTCTCCCTCCAAAGCACCGTCGGTCATAGCAACCTCAGAATCAAGTCCTCTCCTCCTCTCTTCACTATACATCCTTATTCTCTCTTTCGTTGCACATCCTTCTTCTCTGTTTCATCGAAGGATCTCTTAGCTTCCGATTTCATGCTGGATTTGTTGCTTCATTGCTGATTCCGTCGGAGTACTCACGAGAGCCTCCTTGTCGCCCGTCTCTCATTGTCAACTCCAAGGTCCCTCTCTCGATCTCGATCTAGATCTCGATGATCAATCCCAATTCTCTCCCTGCTTTTTCTCGGATTTTTGTTCGCTTTTCTTTTCATTTTTCTCCCAACTTGTATGCATGTGAGCAATTTTGACTTTGTCTATTTTGAGGTAGCAATGGAGATTCACTTGGCATTTATATCTCTTGAAATCTTCTGGATAATTGTCTAATTCAAGTATTAGGTGGAAATTTTCAGATTGGTTGAGGTTGTCGATTGAATTGAGCCCCTTTTTTTTATATGCATTGACAACCGTGTTGTTGTTCGAAGTTTCCAACAAAGGTCCTCCCAATATTTTAGTTTCCACTTCGCCGAGTGTTTAATTTGGTGAATTTTTGCGGCTCAGTGACCCTTTTTTCATGGCCACCTTAAGTCAATATTACTTGAGCCACCGCTGTTTTTTCATTTCCCATGTTTGTGCCTCTGGAGCTGTTAATGTTGGCGCAACCTTTATTTTTGTTTCTTGCAAAGTTGAGGGGCTTGAAGATATATGCAGAGAAGCTTTGAGTCTTCACGGTGGACTGTACAGGAGAGTTTGAATACCGAGCCACCTCGCTCAGCGTTGATTTCGTCTTACATGACTCCAATGGATATGTTCTATAAGAGAAATCACACCATATTCCTCTACTTGATGACCTATATAGGTTGAGTTTCCTTATCCAATTCAATATAAGTTATTGCTTGATACTTCTTTTTTGGGTGAATGACACAACAAACTCTTAGCCTTCTTGCCACAATTGACCTCACACTTGTCTGGTAGAGCAGCTACAATGTCATAATCCATGGGCTGATTGAATGTCCTAAGAAGATATCAATGAGAGATTTATGGTGAGTGCCAAATGTAGGCTCACTTGAAGTTTGACTGATAAATAATGTCGAAAGACCATAAGAATGCTTCTCATGTACTTTACGCTAGTAATTGTGTTCTATTTTCTCTTTTTCTTTATAATGCTAGTAATATCTTACTTTCAACTGATAATAGAGCTTTTTCAAAATACAATATCATCGCTCTTTACAGGTATCATTTATTTTTTACTTGCTCACTGCATATTTCCTGTGCACACGTCTCCAGAGACTATTGTAGTGCCTCTGTTTAAGAGGATGAGTAGTTTTCTGGTTAATTAAATGTTTGAGGACCGTTTGTTTACGCATTGATGCTGTTTTGCATTCATTGTATGCGTGCTTTGGAACATTGGGTGTTAGTTTTCGGCTCAAACATTCTATAGAATAAGATGTTTCTGCTAAAATATTTTTCTTGATATTTTCTTCAATCTGACAATACCGAGAGGGAAATTTCTTAGCTATTTGTTTTTAGAGTTTAGATGAATTGGCAGGCGCTTTGAATGATTTTTTTTTTGGTTAAATGGTGTCTTCTATCACGTTATTGTCTTTTTTTTAGCCGCATGTGTTTATTTTGGTGTTTTGCATATGGTCAGGCATTGTTCTAGTTCGATTGCAGCAATTCTAAGATATAGTTCATCGAAGTATGAATCAATTCCTAGCCCTATTGTTTTGTTAAGTGGATCTATTCAAGCTCTCTTTTTTCAAAAAAGTATGAATTCAGTTATCTTGAGGTGTTGATTGGCCAAGATGATTTTAAAGTTGAAAGGTTTGCTTGGCTACGAAAGAGTGGCTACTTCATAAGTAGATCTAATTTCAAAGCAGTGCAGGGAAGAATTTTGCCAATTTCAGCTCATGATCCCCATTTGAGAAGACTAAAAGATGCACCCAATACTCGGTTGAAGGAAGCTTGAGAAGCAAACGAAAACAAGATAGCAGCAAGCCTAATGATGCTATATGATGTCAACAAAAAGTCAAATTCTTAGTTTTTCTCTTTGCATGATGGGTCCTGCTTAATTTTGCCTATTGAGAAGCAGATTTGTAACAACTATTTATCTTTAGGAAAATCTCAATTCTGTACTACGTTTCCTATTGTAACGAAATAGCTTGCTAATTGCTAGCAACTTGACAATGTTGTGTTTTGTGAATATTGAACTTGTATATTGCTGTCTTTTTCGAAGAGTTGTTTGCTTTTTGGAAGAATTTGTTGTTTCCACTCCATTTTGAGAGTTCTATATTCCATTTTCTGCTTATAGAATTAACTACAGTCGGATATAAGTGGTACAGATGTACTGTCTCCATTTTTATGAGCATAGTTATCTTTTAATGGCTGCGAACTTATCAATTCAAGCGTTTCTTCGCTCATCTTTCTTTTATGTCAGGTCTAGCATTTTGACTGGGGACAGAAAATAAAAACTACCATCTATCACGTGTCTCGATCAAATTGATCAGAAAGAGAGGTAATTGGAGCAATTTTAGTTAGCCAAACGAAACAACATATTTTTCCTTGGTCTGAACTCGACTCCAATTCCACTTTTTAGGAAAGGAAGATAGTGCAGGTTCATTGAGGCACATTTGAACACAATACAATCGTAATAGAGAAATGAACATCATTACATATTTTCATAAATCAAAATGGACGGGATCTTAGGCAAAAATTCTCCAAAACAACATACACAATAGAATAAAGAAAAACTACCAATTCCAGTTTGACCACAAAAAAAAAAAAACACACTATCAACTAGAGCATCCAAAACTCTATTCCTGATGTCCTTGCTGCTTGAGACTTCACAAAACATGTTCAAAACTATTCTTGATGTCCTTGCTGCAATATTTCATGTTGCCATTAGACTTCTCCTCAGAAAGCATCATGATTGGCACTAGACTTCATAACACTAAAAGCCAGCCGCATCAAACTCTTCAAACACAAAATTTTTTATTTAGTTGTACCATGAGAGCTTTGTCCTACCTCATCACAAGGAGTCCCTTGCTTTGCGGCTTTTGTCCGCATCTTCAAAATGTATTGTGATGGAATACTTGTGACGTTCACAATTGCACATGCATTGTATGTATTATAAGCCTCGTTCTCATTAGCAAATGTCATGTCAATTCTAAATTCAAATTCTCTATTCACATTATGCACAGGTGCTATTATCCTTTGCAGCCTCTACAATAAAAAAAATAATCATTGAAAAAAAGACAAAGTGAAAATAGATTTAGTTATAAAAAAAAAGAGTCAAGAGCACATAAGTTGAGCTAGGTACCAGTAGGGGTGTCAAAAAGGCCTGGTCCGAAAATTCAGTTAGTTTTCGGGCCTTTTCGGGTCGGCCTGGCCCAACTCCCGGATGATTTTTAACATCCATATCTTGTATTTAATTTAAATTTTCTTTTTATATTCTTTCATTTAGTAGATTTTTCAATTAATTTTAATTTTAAAAAAAAAGAAAAAAAAGAAAAAAAATAATTCGGCCTGGCACATTGACAACCCTAGCTACTAGGATTAGGCCAATGCACATATGTGAAAATATAAGTTACGAAATCTACCACTTTCGTCAGTCATCACCAGTTACAAGGTTGCCTAGAAAATATGCATCATCCACATAAGAGAGAACCCATTTTCACTGAAAAATGAGAGACTCAAGTTTACCTTCTAAAATTGCTCCATCAACGCCCTCCTCCATTGTCGTCTTCTCATCCAGACCTCAAACTCAAAGCTTCCATGCATATATCTTCAAGGCCTTCAACTTTGCAAGAAACGAAAGTAGAGGTTGCGTCAACATTAACGGCTCTAGAGGCACAATGTCACGCTTCGAACCCGCCGAACGCCCGAACATCCCGCCGAGCGCGCGAGCATGAACGCTCCAGGATCCAACGGCCAATAATTTACAACTCTTCCAAATATGCACGCGAAAGCGATGACAACTCCAATCATAAATAAATAAACTCCCGATGACTTAGGACAGACACAATAGATTCACATTAACCAACTCAATAAAGGTTCGATTCCAAATCTACCAATTCAGAAGGACAATCCCGATATCACATAATGTACATTCATAACTTGTAACTCTCTTGAACATCGTTGATCGACTATCCCTTACATATGCCACTCCTTGGCAAGCTCGTGCTACCTTTGCCTGAAACCTGAAAAATGTAAACCCCCACTGGGGTGAGATATAAATCTTGGTAAGGTGGGTCCTAACCCTAGGTTAGGCCGACCGTCCACTCAGACAGTCATATATCTAATAAGTCAAACTCATAAACTCATAGACATATCCAGTACGGATCAATAAAACAATAACATGCCATCTCACCACAACCATCTCCTCCTGCCTGCCTCAATTTCCAGCCCGCGATAAGTCGCACTAGGCTCGGTCCGCGTAAACGCATCGGACCGTCATCGGCAACCCGCGTAAACGCATCAGGTTCCGATGAATCTCCAAATCAAATCGTCATCTCATAAATTCCGTCCCGCGAATAGTTCGCATCAGGATCGTTGCTATTTCAACCTCGTGATTTTATCGCATCAGGGCGCCATGCAACATCAACTCCACCCCCGCGATCTTATCGCATCAGGGCATTCTCATACCTCCGTCCCGTGAATAGTTCACATCAGGACCGTGGCTATCTCAACCCTGCGATTTCATCGCATCAGGGCGCTACACTCTACCCCGCGATCTCATCGCATCAGGGTATACATCTCCTGCCCCACGTTTCATATGCCTCAGGGCCTTTTTGTCCCGTGAATAATTCGCATCAGGACTGTGGCCATCTCAACCCCGCGATTTCATCGCATCAGGATGCCACACCACCATAACTTTACCCCGCGATCTCGTCGCATCAGGTTATCAACTCCTGCCCGACGTCTCATACATCTAAGGGCCTTGCCATGCCATTTTTATGCCATATCATCTCAAGTCGATCCACATGCACACAACGGGCGTAACTCATATACGATTCAAACACTCATGGCACATAAAACAATTCATATAATGCCCAGACATGGCCAACGACTCAAGCATAACCAATGTCACATACATACGTCCTATAACATTTTAGGATATAATATAAGCTATCCCCATTGAAATTTCCACATGAATCAATTCAATTAAAATCGACTCACCCAATTGAGTCCAATCTTCCTAACATAAGGTTAGGAATTCCCTTACCTTTGATTTGCCAACACAATTTACTCCTCTTGAGCCCCAAAGTTTCTGCCCTCAATGTCCACAACCAAACTTGTCGCGCAACCTAACAAAATTCAACCAATTCCGTCAATTTTCACACTCAATTCCTCAATCCACGAACCCCTATCATCCATATCCTAACCCCCATCATCTAATCAAGTCTTAAATATCAATTTGAGGTTCATAATCACCCGCTCTTCAATCCACCAGAATCGGTCTTGCACAGAACCTACCCGGTTCAATTCGGTTCAGTGCATACCGTGCACTATCTATCCTAAATCAACTTCAATTCCATCATTTAACCCTTATCCTACCTCTTAACATGTCTATCTAAGGGTTCATGAGGCACACCAAAGATTTGAAGTCAATTGGTCGCCGGAAACTCTTCAAACGTCGCCGGTTCTTCCCGAGTTAGAATTTGACAGTTTTTGGGCAAAATGTACAAGGTCGGTTTGTGGTCAAAATATTATCAAATAAATCTCTAATTTTTATTACAGAACCCTACATATGTCTACTGAGTCTCCACGAAATTTGAGCCTCAAACTCCAAAATTTCGACCAGTAAAAGAATCAAAAACCGGACCTACCTCAAGTTGCATCAGTTTCCGTCGACTCCCGGGAAAACTCTTGGCCGAAGCTCCTCGGTGCTCCAAACGACTTGATTCCACTTCGAGGAAGTCGGCAAGACATGGGGCTAGGTGTATGTGGTCGGCGCACTAGCAGGTGGTGGTCATAAGTGGCCCTCGTAGGCGGCAAACAGCAGCCCCTGAAGCTGTTGCCAGCGAGCAGAAACTAGAGGAAGAAGAAGATGGGGTTTCAGTAGCTTAGGGGTGAAATGGCCAGCTAAAAATGCTTGAGGAGAGAGAGAGGAAGCTTATATACAAGCTTGGGTCAAAGGTGAGTTGAATGTTAGGTGAAAAAGTTGGACAAGACCTCTCCTCAATTGATCTTGTGGCACTTGTCTACTTGCAATTCCAAGATGATCCAATGGCTCTTATTCCTCCATGAATTTCGGCAGCCATGAGGGGTTTGATGTCTGAAATACCCTTCTTTAATTGCAAGGGCAAAGTTCTAATCTTAAGGGGCAAAACGATCATTTTACCTCCGGAGTTCAGAACGTTGCTTTTCTCGCTCCGGAATTCATCGATAGGGCGACGACCAATCCAAATAAAGTTGGAATTTTTGATTTTCCATTTCAAACTTCTCAGGACTCGTTTCTGATAGTTTTATCCATCAGACATGATTCCAATTTATCCCGAATCGACGGGCGAATTTTGTAGACATTACGCGTATCGACCCCGTGATTCATATCACGTTTAGGGCTCGTCAATTCGTGGCGGCTTTGGTTGTCATGTAATTGTGAGGGTCTATCGCTAGTTCCCTCGACAATCATTATGGCCGAAGCGCCATTTCCTATCCGAGTTCTCTAGGTTCACGTACCTCGTCTCGCGTTAGCCTTTCCCTTTTGGTCAGTCTACTCGAATTGATAAGATTCGAGCGGAATACGACTGAAAACATCTCTAGATATTCACTTCTCATTAATGAGCCTGAAATTGACTAAAATCAGATTGTCACAACTCTTCCCCTTTAAAGAAATTTCGTCCTCGAAATTTGCAACCTTCCAACTCATCCAATCCTTTGGGGTATTGGCGCCTGGTCGCGCCCTCACTCTTCCGGATAATCCTTTCCATGGCTTGACGATCTTGCTCGTCCTTTCCAACCCCAAAACTATCTTTTCTCTAGAACTTGTCTCCTTCAGTCTTCAATCCAATGTGCTTCTCTCCATTCTCTTTTGGTATTCATTTCATTTGTCAGCAGCTCATCTTCGAGCGTTCACCTTATCTCTTTCATTGGTTTATAGCCATTATTATCAAGCCCTCGCCAAAATACAGTCTTAATGTCCATATCCTTCGGCGTATTACTCCTTTCGAGCTTCCTTTCATGCCAACAGAGATTCAAGGGCTTTATCAATTTGCCCTCTATTATCCAAAATGAATCATAGTTTTCTCGACTCCTTAGACAGTTACATGATTACTCCCATAGTAATCCATTCTCGGTTCCATCTGAAATTCCCTTGGATCAAGGTGGTCATTCAACTTTCATGGTCATGTTTTTCTCTTTTATTGACATGTCCAGTGCTCGGCCATACAATAGAATAATTCCCCCCCGATCCTTATCACCGATAGTATATATATTTGGCACATCTTTGTGCCATTCCAGGAAACACCATAATTCTCCCTTTGAATCGTACTTCCGTCCATATGCCTCAAGGGTTTCATCCATTCCTATAATCCCTCTAATATCGACGTTTAATCATGGCTTACCTCCATTTCCTTTTGACCTTGAGGTTAGGTGTTTCCAGTAACCATCACGCTAGTCCATTAACGAACTTCCAATTTAGGAGTTGAATCTCTTATTTCTTGAGGAAAAATCTGTCCCTCCATTGTCCATTAATCAATGCTCAACTCTCAATTGTATACATCAGTTAAACAATTCACCCTTCCTTAGCGATACGAATGTCACTATAATAACACTTGGGTGATCTCTTCGTTCCACACGCCTCGCCTTCAATTTCCTTTAGGCAATTCGTGCTCTCAATCTCTTATAGTTCACATAATTCTCGAGGTCTTTTCTTCATCTAGGCAGCGTTCTCATACCCACCGGCACTTTTATACATCTACGTTGCCTCTTGTTCAATTCTCCTCGAGAAATTGCTACTTTATACTCTGGTGGTAGGTATAGCCTTGAAACATTTTTTTCACTCAAACAACTTTCCCCAGCTTCATTGCGAGGACACTCGTAACTCATTCCAATCATGCCCTAAGCATTCCAACTCTTATGGCCTTATCATCACGACACACAAGCAACATCCATTTCAAATCGCCTTATTATATCTTCAATTTTCATTCTGCGTCGTGCCACTACAACCTTCATAAGCTTTTCAGTTTTCGACACGATATGCCATTAATTGCATAGCCATTAGCTTAACTCGAGTCCTTGAAAAATCCTTTCACGTTCATTCACCCATTCGTGTCACATCTCGTCCTTAATCCATTTTACCATTGAAATAGCTTTTGTGGGGAATCTTTCAACGGTCCGTCTATTGCAATTCATCAATCCCAAGAAGCTTGCACTTTTCGCAACTTACATCGACTATAGTCGATTCGTTACTTATTTCAATCCTCAAAGGCTCCCAGCGGTTCCCTTTTTCAAAAGTTTCACGACTGAGGAATCTCATCTCATTAGGTCCACGACTCACGCCCTTCACATTCGTCATATATCGAGCATTTCTTTAAATTCCATAAGATACTTTCGAAGGTCATTCATGTTTCTCATGACTCCTTAAATGAGTCCAATCATCATCGCTCAAGACGGTAACAATCCACCCAATCATTCCTTGGACACTCAATTCAACTGATATAAACTTCTTTCTACTATTCCTCACACTTTTCACTTGAGAGCTCAGACCTTAGCTCTCTGTCGTCATGGGTCTCTTCTAGGACCTCACGATATTTTGTTTACTTTTGTCACTCTTTTCATGAAAAGCATTAGTGCTTCAGCCTCTGAGTTCCATACTCACTAAGGCAACCTTATCCCAATTCCGTTCGTTCCACTGAACGTCAACGTCATTCTGAAATTCAACATTGTCCAAAAGACTGTCTCTCTGACTTCACTACCAGTAGTCATTCAAGTTCTGCGTCCTCTTCCTTGGTATAGACGCTTATTCATCATACTAAGACAATTTAGAGCCTTTCTCCCTTTTTCAATAGGGTCTCTCACCATGTGAGGGAAACTATACACTTCAGTGGCATCCTCTCATTTCAAATTCATCTTGTCATTTCTATTTCATAGGACGCTAACCTTGGAGTCTGTGCTGACGGCGATACCTTTACTCCAGGATTCAAATGCCACCTTGCTTTCACATTCTCTTTTCCATAACTCTGTCACCTCAAGTGACAATATTTGTCCGTCCCTGGGTCTCACAAATCCCCATGTCGAATACTCAATTCTATGTTCTCGAATCACTTTGTATTTACATTCTAAGCGCTCTTTTCGCTTACCCAATCATTCATTGGAATTATAAACAATTAAGACTACCAACTCTATTCACTTTTCCTTTCGTCAATGACTAATCCATGGTCTAATCACCCTTTAAGGACAATGCCCTATTTTTTAGGGAATAGCAACTCATGATTTCATTTCTCATGGTTCCAATCCAATCAACCGACCCCAGGAAATCATTAACTTCGGGCAATCTAGCATGCCGATTCTTCCTCGACCTTATCCATAACAAGAAAGACTTACTACTCACTTTCCACTATGTGTCGTAGGCCCAAGTAATCAGCCATTTCCCGTAGGCACATTCTATACTCATAATGAACATCTCTTTGCTCATAATTCATGAGCAAGAGTTCTCTTGTTCATAAGCCTTTCGACCATTCTCGTTTTTAGCTGAGTTTTGTCACCTTTCTTCAAAATCAGGAATAACAATCAGCCATATGGTTCTTAAGTTCCAATCCACTCAGGGACTTCTCATCTTGTTCAAGGGTCTTTGACCACTTTTACCATATGCTTACGCGACATTGAGAACTTTGTCTTACACCGGTCGATCATCTCATGATCCTTGCAAAAATATTTGGATCCAAACAACTTTTGCTCTCAAGCAATTCCAGGACGATACTTCCCATCGAACAACTCAACAGAAGTTGGCTAGGCAGATTCATGCCCCCGAGAAAATCCTTCCTCTAGTGACCTTTCACCAATCCTCAATAGCCTCTTAGGGCTAGTACTGCCAGGGTCACTTTCCTTCCTTAGTGCACCCAAAATCTCTGAGATTTTCTCACAAAACCCTCAATCTAGAGGGAGACCATTTCGAATCTCATCCCTCTACCTGACTCAATCAATTTCAGCCTTATACATAATCTTACAAGCTTTTCCAAGCTCTCGTGGTCCCTTCCACACATTCAATTTCGAAAAGATTATCTTAGAGTCACCTTCTTCGTGACTTCCATCACTTAACTCATTAGCACAAGCATTTGTCACCACAGTGACTTAGAGAATCCTGGCAGCTTCTCCTTGAGCTTGCCTAACCAACAGATTTTCTCATTTTTCATTTAAAGTTCTCACGACCTATTTAACCATTGGGTCTTGTACGATTAACAGATCGAGTCATATTCTCTTTTGGTACTCATACTCTAATCGCCCATCTTTATTTAATTCTCATGATCCTTCTTGGTTCTTGGATCTCCCATACCACGTATACTGGAGCTCAATGCTCTTCTATGACCATATTCTGGGTCATTCAACCTTATTAGGTTCTCATGTCTCCTGGACCACTATGATTACCCCTTATGAATCAAATATTCAAGTCATCTACTCAAATCCATCAGTCTCACGCTGCTCACCTCAATATCTTTTGCCATCAACCAACCCTCTAATGGTTCTTGGGCAATTCTCAATTAATCGCCAATAATTCGAGGATCCCAAATCATCCTTGGTCGGCAATCATTCCTCAAGCCAGTCTCAACAAGGCAACTTCTTAACTAACGACCACTGCAAGGCTAGCCTCAACTGGGCGACTATCAAATAAGCACTCAAGACAGCGATTCACTAGGTCAAAAGCTCATACTCTAGGCCTAAAGGCATCCACCACTCTAACATAATTACAACAGATTATCTCATCTCAACATGCCTTGGTTCAATGGGTATAAACCCCTTACGTCATCTAACCTCCCAGCCATACCTTGGTCAAGCCAATCACATGAGGCTAATCATCAAACATGCCTAACAGGCCCATCACAACCATCACTTTTCTCTTTCAAAAGGCATCCACTGTCAAGCACGAAGCTTTTAATCATGCCAATCACAGGCATCATTACACATATCATGCCACTTTCGATTATCCTTGATGAGGATCAATCCGTGCCGCACATGCCTTATCCACAATTGGACTCAACCTGATACCTAGACTTCCCCTTTTAAGTTATGACTTGGGTCATTCCTGCCTTTTGCCATCTTAGAAGCCTGCCAGGAGCCGCTCCTTGTCCAGACCTCTCTGTTCCGGCGATCACTCCCCGCCCTCATCGGACCTGGCCGTTGCAGGTTATCCCAAGTCATACATCTACGGAGAAAGGCCCCACTCCACATGTCCCATACCATGTTTCATTATAGTTTATAGGTATCCCATCAACTCGTCCCATACCAAGCGACGATTTATTAAGTCCAACAGCGATAAGTGCATGCATGCACCCTCATCAACTTGCTTTTCATAACCACAACTCAAGCATAGCATGACTGTCCTCACCACTTGTCATAACAAAAGCGCCTTCATATCAATTCCTATCCATTCAAGAGTTCTAATTCTACCAATGATCGTCACATCTCACAGATCAATTGCCTATATCCCATTATATATCTCAAATCCAGTCTACATTCAAATTAAATCCCTATGCATCCGATCACAACTGATCTTCGATTCAGGTACTCATCATATTCATCTCAACTCGTATCATCCAAGGCTGACAACAACAATTGACAGCTAAATCACCAAGGTATCATGCAGTTCAAGATTGAATCCACTAATATCAGTCGCCTCTTTATAATTAGTACTCCTCGAGTTGGGTCATTCACAAATCAAAATCACAATCATACACCTCAATTGACTCTTTATTCATAAGCAATTCCCTATTATCCTCCAGCACAATTACTACCTCAAAATCTTTGCTCATGACTCTTTAATCCCAGCTTCCTTTTACTTACCTAAATCACCACATAACTCAAAGTCATCCTTTAAAGTCGACTCTAGAACCATTGAAGTGTACACAAGTTCAAGCCTACCATTCTCGAGACTCAACAATCCATGCCTAGTCCTATAGGCCTCCAAATCTAATTGTCCTCAAGTCATCGCTCCTTATCACTCCAAATCTCAATCACATTGGATCGAGCTGACCTTGCTCTGATAGCAAAACAAGCGGGGATATCACGCCCCGAACCCACCGAGTGCGCGAGCATCCCGCCAAGTCGTGCTTTAATGAACGCTCCAGGATCCAACGGCCGATAATTTACAACTCTTCCAAATATGTACGCGAAAACGATGCCAACTCCAATCGTAAATAAATAAACTCCCGATGACTTAGGACAAACACAACAGATTCACATTAACCAACTCAATAAAGGTTCGATTCCTAATCTACCAATTCAGAAGGACAATCCCGATATCACATAATGT
Organism: Rhodomyrtus tomentosa; assembly: GCA_028455895.1. Classification (NCBI taxonomy): domain Eukaryota; kingdom Viridiplantae; phylum Streptophyta; class Magnoliopsida; order Myrtales; family Myrtaceae; genus Rhodomyrtus; species Rhodomyrtus tomentosa. The sequence continues at coordinate 34,529,394 of JAPCWY010000003.1, read as the reverse complement.
ACATTCCTAACTTGTAACTCTCTTGAACACCATTGATTGACTATCCCTTACATATGCCACTTCTTGGCAAGCTCGTGCTACCTTTGCCTGGAACATGAAAAATGTAAGCCCCCACTGGGGTGAGATATAAATCTCAGTAAGGTGGGTCCTAACCCTAGGTTAGGCCGACCATCCACTCAAGCAGTCATATATCCAATAAGTCAAACACATAAACTCATAGACATATCTAGTACGGATTAATAAAACAACAACATGCCATCTCACCACAACCATCTTCTCCTGCCTGCCTCAATTTTCAGCCCGCAATAAATCGCATCAGGCTCGGTCCGCGTAAACGCATTGGACCGTCATCGGCAACCCGCGTAAACGCATCAGGTTCCGATGAATCTCCAAACCAAATCGTCATCTCGTAAATTTCATCCCGCGAATAGTTCGCATTAGGACCGTAGCCATCTTAACCCCGCGATTTCATCGCATCAGGGCGCCACACCACTATAACTTCACCATGCGATCTCGTCGAATCAGGATATCAACTCCCGCCCCACGTCTCATACGCCTCAGGGCCTCGCCATGCCAAGTTTATGCCATATCATCTCAAGTCGATCCACATGCACACAACGGGTGCAACTCATGCATGATTCAAACACTCATGGCACATAAAGCAATTCATATAATGCCCAAACATGGCCAACGAATCAAGCATAGCCAATGTCACATACATACGTCCTATAACATTTTAGGACATAATGTAAGCTATCCCCATTGAAATTTCCACATGAATCAATTCAATTAAACTCGACTCACCCAATTGAGTTCAATCTTCCTAGTATAAGGTTAGGAATTCCCTTACCTTTGATTTGCCAACACAATTTACTCCTTTTGAGCCCCAAAGTTTTGGCCCTCAATGTCCACAACCAGACTTGTAGCGTAACCTAACAAAATTCAACAAATTCCGTCAATTTTCACACTCAATTCCTCAATCCACGAACTCCTATCATCCATATCCTAACCCTCATCATCTAATCAAGTCTTAAACATCAATTTGAGGTTCAAAATCACCCGCTCTTCAATCCACCATAACCGGTCTTGCTCAGAACCTACCCGGTTCAATTCGGTTCAGTCATACCGTGCACTATCCATCCTAAATCAACTTCAATTCCATCATTTAACCCTTATCCTACCTCTTAACATGTCTATCTAAGGGTTCGTGAGGCGCACCGAAGATTTGAAGTCAATTGGTCGCCGAAAACTCTTCGAACGCCGCCGGTTCTTCCTGAGTCAAAATCTGGCAATTTCTAGGCAAAATGTATAAGGTCGGTTCGTGGTCAAAATATTATCAAATAAATCCTCAATTTTTACCACAGAACCATACATATGTCCACTGAGTCTCCACAAAATTTGAGCCTCAAACTCTAAAATTTCGATCAGTAAAAGAGTCAAAAATCGGACCTACCTCAGGTTGAGTCTATTTTCGTCGACTCCTGGAAAAACTCTTGGCCGGAGCTTCTCGGTGCTCCAAACGACTTGATTCTACTTCGAGGAGGTCGGCAAGACATGGGGCTAGGTGTGTGTGGTCGGCACACCGACAGGTGGTGGCCGGAAGTGGCCCTCGTGGGCGGCGAACAGCAGCCCCTGAAGCTGTCGCCGGCGAACAGAAACTGGAGGAAGAAGAAGATGGGGTTTCGGTGGCTTAGGGGTGAAATGGCCGGCCAAAAATGATTGAGGAGAGAGAGAGGAGGCTTATATACAAGCTTGGGTCAAAGGTGAGTTGAATGTTAGGTGAAAAAGTTGGACAAGACCTCTCCTCAATTGATCTTGTGACACTTGTCTACTTGCAATTCCAAGATGATCCAATGGCTCTTATTCCTCCATGAATTTCGGCAGCCATGAGGGGTTTAATGTCCAAAATACCTTTCTTTAATTGCAAGGGCAAAGTTCTAATCTTAAGGGGCAAAACAGTCATTTTACCCCCGACGTTCAGAACGTTGCTTTTCTCGCTTCGGAATTCATCGATAGAGCGACGACCAATCCAAATAAAGTTGAAATTCTTGATTTTCCATTTCAAACTTCTCAAGGCTCGTTTCTGATAGTTTTCTCTATCTAACGTATCCCGAACCGACGGACGGCTTTTGCAAACATTACGTGTATCGACCCCGTGATTCATATCACGTTTAGGGCTCGTCAATTCGTGGCGGCTTTGGTTGTCATGTAATTATGAGGGTCTATTGCTAGTTCCCTCGACAATTCTTATGTCCAAAGCGCCATTTCCTATCCAAGTTCCCTAGGTTCATGTATCTTGTCTCGCATTAGCCTTTCCCTTTTGGTCATTCTTCTCGAATTGATCAGATTCGAGCGGAATACGACTAAAATACATATCGAGATATTCACTTCTCATTAATGAGCCTGAAATTGGCTGAAAATCAGAATGTCACACACAAACGTGGGAAATGAAAAAACGGCAATGGCTCAAGTAATATTGACTTAAGGTGGCCATGAAAAAACGGTCATCGAGCCACGAAAATTCACCAAATTAAACACCAGGCAGATGGAGACCAGAATATTGAGAGGAGCTTTGTTGAAAACTTTGAACAACAACACGATGGTCAATGCATATAAAAAAGGGGCTCATTTCGATTAACAACCTCAACCAATCTGAAAATTCCCACCTAATACAAGAATTAGACAATTATCTAGCAGATTTTAAAAGATCAGAAATGCTAAGTGAATCTCCATTTCTACCTTCAAATATACAGAATCAAAATCGCTCACATGCATACGAATAGAAGCATGACCCAACACGACATCATCAAAGCTGCACAAACAGGTTGGGAGAAAAACGAAAGGAAAAGACAACAAAAATTTGAGAAAAAGCAGGGCGAGAATCGGGATCGATATATATATATATATATATATATATATATATATATATATATATATATATGTAGATCTTGGAGTTGACAATGAGAGACGGGTGGCGAGAAGTCTCTCGCTAGTACTCCGACGGAATCAGTAATGAAGCATCAAATCCAGCATGAAATTACAAGTTAAGGGATCCTCCGATGAAAGAGAGAAGAAGGATGCGCCACGAAAAGAAGAGGTGAGGACTAGATTCCGAGGTTGCTACGACCGGCGGTGCTCTGGAGAGAGACCGCATCAAAGATGCAAATCTGAGGTAGGAGCAACGAGTAGGAATATTGGGAGAGGGGAGGCGGTGGAGACGAACCGGAGAGAGCGGAAGGCTGTCTTAGTTCTTTGAAAAAGAGCCCTTGAAAACTTGAAAACATGAGAGAGAGAGAGAGAGAGGGAGAGGGAGGGAGAGTTGGACGGGAGCGGAGTAACAATTTCAATGTTAACATTTATGATGATACTTTTTGCAGCCTGTCCATCATCAGAGGAGAGATAAAAGAACTCCCCTTTATTTTCGTTTTTTGTTTTCAAGCTAGCCAAAAGGACACATGTCATATTCTGAATGGAGACACGCATGCCACATGGGATGTTGACTTGGTCCTCACAAACCACTGAATAATTTCTCCTTTGCATGGGTTATTTGTCAAATCCACTGTTTGGATGTTTTGTCATACATAACTAAAGTAGTACAAAAAAAAAAGATTTAAACGAGAAAATCAAGACATTTGAGAGAGAGTAGTTTAAGCAATAAACATAATGGTTATTTAATCTATCTTTTAACTTTTTTTTTCTTTTTATTGTTCACTTAAGCTAAGTGATTTTTTTTTGGTCGAGAACTTAAGCTAAGTGGTCAAGGACTGGACTCTTGACTATAATGAGACATGGAACTTATGTTTTTGTTACTCAACAAAAGTGAAGCCCTTCTCATAGAAAAAAATATTTACATGCTTGTGGAAGCATATGATTGGATCTAACATCTTGATACATTGGAATCAACGCCGCAAAGAGGAAATTCCAATTCACGGATCAGGATGAGATGCAAAATCAAGCGTGGCGGGAAGATAAAGAACCAAAAGCCAATGATCCAACTCAGAAGTGAGTGCCTTTATGTTTTCATGTTATTATTGGTCTTTCATAATCCAAACTCACATAGACAATGGTACTTGGTTGAATGCATTGATCAAAGATGTGTGTCCTAGGAAAACCTCCGTTTGAAGAAGGCCCCTTCCTACCTTTTATTTGTTGTCCACTGATAGGATAGAAGTTCATATATTAAGATTGTTGTCGTCTATAAGCGGGACTTGATGAAGTATAGGAAAATTAGGTTGAAGATAAATCTGAAACCAATGCAGATAAATGAAAGGAATGTTAATCTGAGCCCAATGAAATAACGTTGTGTCCTTAAGATGAATTTGCCTCCTCAATCAGTACCGAGGACGTTGGACAAATGTCTCCCAGGATAGAGCGAATCGTGTTCATCTGAAGTGGTAAGTCTTCAAAGTACTCCTTCAAACGCAAGTTTGTAAAACAATTGCACAAATGATGAAGATGACGAATGAATGATGAACATAACGATTGTATCTAATGCTTGTGTTTGATACTCGTACGTAATGCGATGGACAATGCTTTACATTTATAGAGAGTGAGGTGAAGAGTCACGAAGTTACATGGCTTCATCGAAAGGGTTCGTCGACGAAAAAACACGATTTCGTCGAAATGATTCGATGAAATGTCACGAAATTGTACAGTTTCGATGAAACGTTACGATGTCGTACTGTTTCATCGATGAAGGGCTACGAACCAAAACAACTCTTCATTTTTCATTTAACTTTTTATGGGACTTTGTGAAAAGTTACAACATTATTTACGTTACGATGTCGTACGGTTTCATCGATGAAGGGCTATGAACCGAAACAACTCTTTATTTTTCATTCAACTTTTTATGAGACTTTGCGAAAAGTCACAACATTATTTCCCTCAAAGACTCCGAGCATATATGTGTGTGTGTTGAAAGACTGGTACTAGCATTCTCACAGTATGATTTTGCTTCTAAAGCGAGAAGTTCATAATTTTTCCTTTGAGTAACGGGGGAAGTCCCCTGGATTCTTCATAGAGACCCTTTCGTACACAATTTCTGTGTTCTTAAATAGCTAGTACTCAGATGTATTATCCTTGGCCTATTCTCCTTTTTCTCGAATTAAATAGAAACGATCTTGAAACCCTAATTGTTATGGCTTGTCATTGTGGATAGTTAATAGTAATAATTGTTGAGCAATGACCTTTCTGCTTGCATTTGCGAACCAATTTGTACTAATTCTCTTGTCAAGCACACGTTGGTTAGGTCGACGCTCATGCAAGTGGCTAACCAATCCTTGTAATGAGGAGATCGTGGCTGATGTACCTTAAATTTGGGATTCTCTTCTCTGTGATGAATTGGAGTTTTGCTGTTGAAGTTGAGCAAGTTCCAAGCGGAGAGGAGTGCAAGAAATCCAAAAAGAAGAACAGGAAGAGCAAACTGCCAAATGCGGAAGAAAGATCAATGTGAAATCTCTCACTCTTTCCATCCTTAGAGAAAGACGATGGAAGACAAGCAACTGCTCGTTTTTTGAGAAGTGTTTGCAAGACCAAAGTCACCGTTTAAGTTTAGAACTTCTTTCTGGACATCAGCTTATAATTGCGAGATGAATTCTGAGGTTTCTCACATTCATTCCTATATACACACACACACACACACTGCCTAGACTCTAAAAGTGCAAGTAACCCATGTGGAGATTTCAAATCAGTGTCGTGGGATTAAATAATTCTATGAACTTTAATGATGAACTCCAATAAGGGATTTAGAAAGAATTGAAAAACTATCACAAAAGAAAAAGAAAAAGGAATGAATGGGAGAAACCCCAGAATCTCACCCCCCTCAATCTAGTTTAAGATCTCTTAATCTCATCAATGGAGCGTCAATAAACGGTATAAGACAAATGAAATACTGAAATTAAACCAAAGAGACAATAACATCGCGTAAGACAAACTCATAAAAGCTAAAAATTGATTAACTTGATTAATTTTTTTTTTTTTTGGGGGGTCGAAGCCACGGGCCTCTTCCCAATGTCCTTCTCCTTCTGAGGGAGGCTATTTTTGCGACGGGAAAATATTACAGAGGGACTTATGGGGGATTCGTGATCAATACGGAGAGGCAACATGTAATTTTTCTAAATTAGTCGATTCTAAATGGAAATCCTTCTCGTTCAACAGAAGAAGCGCGAACTGAGTCGGGATGCGGCGGAGGACGTAAATGCTCTGCCATTTTCAGGATTTATGCTTTGGCTTCTCAATGGATGCACGCGCGGGTTGGAATTTGTGGAACCACCATTACTTCTTCTTGTAATCGTCCATTCCTCTCTCTCTCTCTCTGTTCCTCTTGTAAAACCCATTCAATCCGTTCTGAGGCTTTTCCTCTTCATTCTCGTGATAAAAAAAAAGGTTTTTTGGGGTCGGTTCTGTTTGTCTTTTGCACATTCTTTTACCTGTGAACTTGATACGAACCTTGTAGCTTTTGATAGGTTGTCCTGGTTTGTGATTTTATTTTATCAGAGTGATGATATCGTTTGCTCTGTTTTTTCCACTGGTTGGGAAGGGGTTGAAGCGAAACCTGGCAAGCCTTTTACTCAGAAGCCAAATGGTCCAGGCTTCACAATCTCCCAGGTGAAACCCTTCTAAATTCTTTGATTTTGCTTCACTGCAACATCGGCAAGTTCAGATTTCGTGAGGATTGTATTGGTTTTCCATTTAATTCGATATGCATAATTTCGGGCAGGCGACACTCGGGGTCGGTGTTGCCACCAACGAGAGCACGGTCCAGTGCAATGTGGGCGATGCGACTCCTGTATTTATATGCTCCTTGTTTCCAGGAAGAGAAGAGTCCGCTCAGATAAATTTGGAATTTGAGGAAGCCCAGCCTGTCATTTTCTCTGTTCTTGGGGTTCGCAGTGTTCACCTCACCGGTTTCTACCTGGGAAAGAGTCGAGAATTTGATGATGACTCGTATCCTTGGTTAAGTTATGTGACATTATTCTCTCTTAATTGTTACATTATTTTTTCTGTGCTTGTTCAGGCTCATTTCTCATGTGTTTGTGCTTTTCAACTGTATAAGATGATGGGTTTCATTCTGGAGTTCCATGCCTTAATAGTAATTGTTAGAGAGTCCTACGGAGAAGATATTGCAGATACAGAGACAGATATTTCTGAGGACGAGGACGAGTACGAAGATAGCTTTATCAATGATAGTGATGTTGAATTCCTTCCACCTTCTCCTATGCCGAATATATCAGGTATTTGTCAATGTTCTTTTCTTATTTCTCATGATACACTTGTCATTGAGCTTCTACTTGGAAAATCATGTATGCACAACTCTTCGGTCTTCATTTCCAAAGGAAAAGATATATATTTTTTCTTTTGGCAATCAATTAGATTCTTAATAAAACCAAACAATTTGGAATCTACCGTGATTAGATGTCCATGTCAGAACAATGCAATAGTCCACTTCGTTTTGAAGAATTTACACATCTAAAGTCCTTAGAGTTGGTTTATGCTTTGTTCAATTCTCGACGTTGCTTAAACTCTTTTTGCTTGGTATCAGTAAAACCTACAAGCAATCACAACAACATATATTACTAATCTCTCACTTTTTTCACATTGAATGAAATTTAAATCTTTGAATAATTTGCATTTTGGGTCAGTAAGTACCAGTAGTCCAGCCATGCGTTTTTAAAATGAAATATGAAGCTCAGGCACAGAGTCTAGTCTATTTTTATTGCTAAAGATTGTTGCGCCAAATCTTCTTATATGTTGCTTGCGTCCTGCATCGAAGTAGCGCTAGTGTGAAACCTCTAGTAACTCTTGTTTTTGGTGGCGAAGGCAATATCCAAAAGATTGTTGCTGTTTTTCTTTGGAAAGAAAGATTATCAATTTACTTACCAAAAAAAAAAAAAAGAAAGATTATCAATGATGAAACATAAAGAAACTGACCTTTAGAAATTTCTCCGTAATCATCTTTTTTTATTTGGATGACTTTATCAATGATGTAGTATCAATCTCCACAATCAAAATTTACTAGTTGTGTAACTATAGAGAAAGAAAATGATATTTGAGCAATTTGTGTGGTTATGTGACTGTAGAGAAAGAATATGATGTTGGAGGGTTCTGCTTTTATTTTCATTCTTTCCAGATTATATTTTACAACTGATATCATTCTTCACTTTGAAACGTACAATAGCTTCTCCTTCTTGTGTTCATGTGATAGTCACTGGTGCCATTTTCTTTTGGCCCTCACCGTGATGGAGTTTTCATGTTGTGCGATTCTATTTGTTATGGATTTATTAATGTTGTAGGATCTCGCATCATGCCAGATTATCTTTTATAGTTAGCATTCTTCACTTTGGAATTCTAAATCGATTTTCCTTCTTATAGTGATGTGATTGTATACATGAACAATTACAGATGTGTCGGTCACTCTTTCTCTGCTCAGTTTCGGATCTTCATTTTAGGAGAATGTTTATATATGTATTTACATTGTGAATTTTCAACAACGGAGAAGGAGAAAACAAACCACAAGAAAGCAAGGAAGGGAAAAGACCATCGCCGTCGATTTAGGAAAAAAACATGAAAAAAGCGAATCTGATAAGGTCAATAGCTTGTCCCAACAGAATACTGAGGCCCTGTTGTTAGAATCTGATGAGGAAGATTTCTTCATATCCTCTCTACTTAAGAAAAAGTCTTCTGCGAAGGACTCAGGAATAAATGTCCCAGTTGTAGTCTTGGAAACACCACTGGATGTTGTCAAAAACAAGCGGAAGCAAGATGGAAGCACCACCTTGAAATCATCAGAAAGTTTGTCTCCTACTGTTGCAGGCAGTGAACCTGGATGGTAGTTGACTAAATTGGAGACTTAACAATATGTTTCCTTTTGTACTTTTTCCATGAGAAGAGAATTCATTGACTTGGCGGAAATGCTTCGTCTTCTCCCTTGAATGGATTGTGTATTGTCTAACCTGAGATAAGTGGTTAAGGAATGGACCCTTGACTATTGTGAGACATGGAACTTATGTTTTGGTTACCTAAAGCAGAAGGCCTCCCTATAGACATTATAAAATCAGATACGTGGATGCATATGATTTCATCTAACATCTTGATACATTGGATTCAGCACTGCAATAAAAATGGAGAGAAAATTGCATATCGTGGAGGGAGAGATGCAGAATCAAGCATGGCAGGAAGATAGAGAACCAAAGCCAATGATCCGAGTAAGAAGTGAGTATGTTTATGTCCTCACTTTCTTGTTGACCTGTTATTATCCAAACTCACACATATAAAGGTGCTTGGTTGAATGCATTGATCCTATAGCTGGTGTCCTAGGTTTCATTACACATATAATCTTTTACGCGGTGTAGTAACAAGAATTGAACCCCACTGTAAATAATGAAGGGCCACCATTTGTAGGTCGCTCCTTCCTACTTTTTATTCATGTTTGTGACTCCACACATATGTATATGATGAAAGATTGAAGTACTATAATTTTCACTAAATGATTGCGCTTGAATCCTTCAAGCAAACTTCAGAATTTTTTGTCTGGAACTCTTGCTGTTATGGCTTGTTAGTGCAGACAGCTATGCATGAATACTGCAAGAGTAAATGTTGAGCGATTGCTTTCTACTTCCATTTGCGAACGATTTGTATTAAGTTTCATGGCAAGCACCAGTCGGTTGGCTAGACACTAATGAAAGTGGTTAAACAACCCTTGTAATTGAACTTTACGAGGGATTTTCTTATATGTTACGAATAGGAGTTCTGCTGTTGAAGTTGAGCAAGTTCCAAGAGGAGAGAATTGCAAGAAGTCCAAAAAGAAGAAAAGGAAGGATGGCAGCTTGCCACATTAGAATCCTGAGGCCCGGTCATCAGAACCCGAAGGTGAAGATTTCTTTGTATTCTCTCCACTTAAGAAAAAGTCTTTTGCGAAGGACTTGGAGATAAAGGTCCCATGTGTAGTCATCAAAACACCACTAGATGTTGCCAAGAAGAAAAAAAAGAAAGATGGAAGAACTTCCGTGAAATCATCTGAAACTTTGTCCTCTTCGATTGTTAGCAGTGAACCTGGAAGGTAATTGACTGAATTGGAGACTTCAACAATTTCTTACCTATTTTACTTTTTCTACGAGTATGCTGGAAATGCTTCGGCTTTGCACTTATCTCAGATAACCAAAGATAAGTGGTTAAGGAATGAACTCTTGACTATTGTGAGACATGTGACACGGCCTGGGAGTTCCGTGTCCCTGATGGGTAAGTTCTTCTCGTGCTCGGGTTTCTTGTGAGTAAAGCTTGGGGTGTCGTCGTAAGGAGTAGGCGTTGTAGAGAGGAGAATACAATTGGGTCAGGAGGTTGTGTCAGATTAGTTTGTAGCAGGAGTTCTAGGATTAAAGAGGAAACATTCTTTAGGAGCTCTAAAGGAAGGTTTGGCCTCTTGTGTACAAACTGATCGGGAGCTGATGCCGCTCTCCTGATGAGGCCATGGCAGGCCGAAACTAGTTGTGCCAAAAGGGTTCTACTCGTCTTACTCGATGTAACGGATGCCCAAGTTAAGCGGAGCGTGGTATGATCCAATGTGCTTTATGGGGAAAGGCTGGCTTGGCGTGGCTTTGCCAAGCGCCGCACGGGCTAATTCCGCGACTGAAATCTGTCGGCCCGTGATAATGGTATCAGAGCAGGGTCCCTCCAGGAGGTGGGTGGTTTGGGAAAATCCTATGGTATTCCCGGTCCTTTGAGAGTGGAGAGTGATCGCCGGGGCCAAACCCTCCTTTAGAGCTCCTAAAGAATGTTTCCTTTTTAATCTTAGAACTTTGCTACAAACCAATCTGAAACAACTTCCTGACCCAGTTGTCTTCTCCTCTCTACAATGCCTACTCCTTACGACGACACCCCAAGCTTTACTCACAAGAGAACCAGAGAATCCAACCAGAATCTAACCATACATATTCTTACACCTGTGACAAATTTACCCTCTGTTAATTTTCGTTAAATTTAACCATCAAATTGCTGAGTTAGATGGCACATAGCAGTTCATGGATGTACCAATTTATGATTTTTACCCTCTATTTGTCATAGGAGATCAATTGGGATTTTTTGTAGTATTAACCGAATTTAACGAATGCTAAATTTGTCACAGGTGTACAAATTTAAAATTTTTCTTGGTAAAAAAAATTAGATTGGGGAAAATTTGTCACATGTGTACCAATTTAGGATTTTTTATGGTTAAAAAAAAGTTTGAGGTAAATTTATTACAAGTGTACCGGTTTAGGATTTTTTGTGGTAAAAAATAAATTTGTGGTAAATTTATCACAAGTGTACCAATTTGGGGTTTTTCATAGTATTAACCCTTAAATTAACCCAACCTAATTAAATTCACAATATATTGAATTTCTGGTTTTCGAAAGTAAAGTGTGTGGTACTTTACTTGAGTGTCTAATCTATCCTTACTGATTCTAGACGACTTTGAAAGGTAGGAAAATCAAACATTAAATAGAGTATCTAGTTGCGATCGGTAGGATTTGAAGGAGAGTAACCTTTGTTCTCGTGGAGTAGCCCATTAACTTTCCCTTTGATGGTTCATCTTTGGGAAGATCGCGACAATTCTCGGGCAACGTTTAATGTCACCCCATGGGGCTCAGTTTCTTTTTTCTCTTTACTTGTTTTCATGTCATTATATTATGATTTTATTTTTTGTTCATTAAATTTTGTTGTCTCAGGAGCATCTTCCACGACCGCTCATATTTACATGAGTTAAAAATAATAAAAATAACGAGACAGATTGCATGTAATTTTTTCGTGTAAAATAGAAAATGTGCCAATTTAGGCAATATAATTTTTAACGTAGAACATCTTTGACTTTACATGGCCTATAATCTGCCGATGATAAATGCGCCGCAGCTTCCAACGAAGAAGCAAATGCCATAATAAATCAACATCGCAATGGGCAGGCTTGAGAGATCTTGAGCCAAGCGCCAGCTCTATCTCGTGAGAGGAACCATCCGTGCCCGGTTAGCAATCCGTTAAATCATCTCGAGGAATTTGAACGGGATTGGTTTGCTTTAGAAATTAAAAAGTAAAAGTTTTTGAAATTCTCAAAGAAAATACACGAGAATATTATGTAGGAGAACCATCACAAACAATCCCCTCGGGAAATGCCATGAATGATCAAATGTTCACCGAGAAACTCTTATTTAAGTCCCAATGCTTAGATTCTGGTTGGATTCTCTTAGTTGAGTACTACTAGCAACTCTGTGATATATGTGGGCGATAATTCGCTGACCTTCCCAAACTTCCTCCGGTAAAACTCCGAAAATTCTCACAAAACATATGATAAGAATATGTATGGTTATATCTGTTAGAGGTTAGGGTTTGAGAGATTAGAAAAGGGTTTTGTCTGCTTGAAATATCATACCAAAATACGTCAAATTTAGAACGCTCAACAGTGTTACCTCCAGCGTAGGAAATCCTAGAATTATATGCAAGTCATTAGGCTTCAGCCCATATGGACCCAAATAACCATGTTTTCACCTATTGGACTTGTATGTGAACATATTATATGGATTATATTAATAATATATCCAACAATCTCCTCCTATGTTCACTATACAACACAATCCAATACGGTGGTTAGTGTGATGTTCAAGCAAATATGAATCATCTACATTCAGTTCAAGACAATCAACTCGGATTGGTCAAAGAGTTTTAGTAGTAAAATATGAAACTCAATCATCATATTTAATCCAAATAAGTGAATCATCCTAATCATAAATCTATTCACAATTAATATATGCATAACCGTCAAGTATAAGTAGGCCAGTCAAAATAGTCCAAGGCCTTATAAATATAATAAACTAACATAATAGTGTTCATAAAATAGAGATATCACAATGTAAGTTTCAAGTAAATGGACTCCATCAAAATGGGTTCTAGCAGGTGAACTGTTAAGTCCCCACTCGCTTTAAATAATAAATATATTCATTCATCAATTAGGTCATACTGATCAAGATCCTACTTATTAAGCTCTCTTCCATCTTTGCCATCCCTTGTAAAATGTCAAATTTGAATTTCATATTATCATGAATTCAATCATTTGAATAATCTACTAAAATTGCCTAGGTCTACTAAAAGAGCTTAGCAACATTAACATTAGGCAGAGAAGAACATATATTAATGTCATAAAGCATCATAATATCATGTTCATAAGCATCAAGTCAGTTTTATAAATTATGAACAGAGTCTAAATAGTTTGATTTACAAATAGCCATAAACTTAAGTTTATTCGTAAGAGAATAACCATTGTCTAGTTTCAAATAACATGACCAATAGTCAAATCACTTATAATCATCTAGTCATGTAGTGTCAAGTTTCAATTAAGAATAAGACCAACAGGCTTCTAATACAACCAACTATTTCTATGTTCCAATTTGGAATGTCACAATTACTAATTTTTTAAAGTCAAATAATCTTGCATCAAGTATGGAATGTGGTCATTTAACCAAAAGAATAGTCCAACCTAGTTGGATTGTATCATCAAGTTTGAAATGACACAAACTTCCAAGATATAATCTTTGAATTAGGTTAAAGTTATCTTCATCAAGTTTGGAATGAGACAACTCACCTTTTTCAAATTCATCAGCAACCATGAACATCGATGAAACACATAAACTGTGCTTCTCATTTTGGCCAACAAAAGAATATTTGATAATTCAAAACACACAGCAAGAAAGTAAATAAATGGTAATTAAGACTTGTCTGCACAGTCTTTAACCCCATTTCTCCCACTGTTTTGAATAATCGATCTTTAGGCAAGTCTTTTGTGAGAGCATTGGCCATGTTATCCTTCGATCTCACATCGATCAAGGTGATAACTCCTTGTTCTCTTGGGTAATTCAACAACGCATGTCTCAGTTTGACATGTCTTATTTTTGAATTAAAGAGAGCATTCTTGACGACTTGGACAGCTGCTTGATCATCATAGAACAGACTTAAAGAATTAATCTTTAACTAAGTTAAATGAATATCCATAATCAGATTCTTTAACTACTCCGCCTCTTCGCCGGCTGAGGCTAAAGCAAAAAGTTCTGATTCTATGGACAACAATGCAATACAAGACTATTTTTTGAATTTTCAAGTAATAACAGCTCCACCCAAAATGAATACATATCCACTGGTGGACTTACTATTTCCAATCTCTAAGCACCATGATGCATCAGAATATCCATCCACAGTTGGAGGAAAACCAGAGTAACATAGAGCATAATTTTTAATACCTTTAAAGTATTTCATCAACCTACTGAAGGCATCCCAATGCTCTTCACTAGGATTACTAGTGAAACGACTCAGCATGCCAACTGTAAAAGGCTATGTCGGGTCTAGTGCAATTCATAGCATACATGAGACTACCAATCAGTTTTGAGTACTTTAACTGATCCACGCTGGTCCCTTCATTGGAATTCAGTCTTTTATTATAATCACATAGTGTCTCACTCGGTTTACATTCATTGTATCCCCAAGTAGAAAGTAGCTACTCAATATAATGAATCTGGTTAAGGGAGATTACTTGCCTTTCAAAGCTTACTTTAATACCAAGAATGGTATTAGCAATACCAATATCTTTCATGTCAAATTCTTTAGCTAAAGTAGTTTTTACGTCACTCACTACAGAATGATCGGAGCCAAGAATTAACATGTCATCAACATACAAGCAAATGATGACTATCTTATTTGACATAAAACGATGGTAAAGGCATTTATCTGAGTAACTAGACTGAAAGCCGTAACTCTTTACCGCTTTGTCAAACTTAAGATGCCACATCATAGGTGCTTGTTTAAGACCATACAAAAATTTATTCATTTTATAGATTTTGTCCTCAAAACCTTTCATGATATACCCTTCTGGTTGTTCCATGTTGATTTTCTCATTTAACTCTCCATTGAGGAAAGCTATCTTTACATCCATTTGATGCACTACAAAGTGTTCAATAGATGCTAAAGCAAGAAGAATTCTTATAGTTGATAGATGACACACAAGTGAATAAACATCAAAATAGTCTATTCCACTCTGTTGTTTATAGCCTTTAGCTACTAAACGTGCTTTGTATCTAGTTATTGATTCATCACTATTCAGTTTCTTCTTCAATACCCACTTACAGCCTATAGTCTTAGCCCCTTTTGGTAAATTGATTAGCTGCCAAGTGTGGTTCTGCAACAAAGAGCTCATTTCATTATCTATGGCTTCCGCCCACAGTAGAGATTCCCTAGATCTCATTGTTTCTTGATAAGAGAATGGATCATCCTTCAGATGGTAAGTAACAAAGTTTTTACCATAACTTTTGGGAACTCTCTCTCTTGTATATACTCTAATCGAAACTGGTTCAACAGCCAGCAGTGTGGAATTAGTGTTAGAAGGACCTGCTTCAAATTCCACACGAGACTTTGAAATCATATTTGTAGATCCAGAAACATTCAAGCCATGATCTTTGAGAAACTTGTTCTCGAAGAATTCTGCATCTCTAGATTTTATCACTGTGTTAGTAGATAGATCCAAAAATCTATTTGCAGCACTATCTTCTGTACTACCTAGATATACACAAGTAATTGTTCTAGGTCCCACCATAGGTCTCGTAGGATTTTGTATTCTAATATAAGCAACACAGTCCCAAGTCTTAAGAGTATCATATCTACAAGGATGCCTATGCCATATCTCATAAAGTGTCATAGGCAACTTAGAGTACGGCAACCTGTTCAAGATGTGATTAGCAGTTAGAACTGTTTCTCCATAATAGAAGGAAGGCATGCCAGCTGTAAGTAACATGGGATTTAACATTTCAGTTACCGTTCCATTCTTACACTCGGCAACACCATTTGATTAGGGTGAGTAAGGAGCAGTAGTTTCAAGTATTATCCCCTCTGAAGTACATAATTCCTTGAATCCTGTCATTGTATATTCACTTCCTCTATTACTCCTAAAACTCTTAATTTTCAAATTGAGTTACTCTAGACTTGAAAATCTTAAACTTTTCAAAAGCCTCATCTTTCGATTTTAACAAATAGACATGACAATATCTAGAAAAATCATCTATGAATATTATTAAATACTTCTAATCACCTCTAGAAGCATAATTTCTAAAGTCACAAAGGTTAGAATGTATTAGCTCAAAAAGTTGTGTGCTCTTAGAAACCAACTTAAAAGGTTTTCTAGTAATCTTAGCCTGTGCGCACACTTCACATTTGTCAAATAGATAGAAGTATCCAATGGAATGTTGTAAGTTTTACCAAGATGTTGCATTTTCCTGTAGTTCACATATCCAAGTCTGTTGTGTAACAACTTTGGATCAATCAAAGTAGAGCTCATATGATTTATGCTATCAGTATCTAAACTCAACCTATACATACCATTAACCATGAATGCACAATCGAAATAAAATGAGTTAACAGATAAAGTTACTCTACCATTCATAGTTGAAAATGACATACCAGCTTTATCAAGTAAACTCATAGATATCAAATTCTTTTTAAATAAAGGTACTACTCTAACATGTTTCAGAGTTAATAATTTACTTGAAGAGAGCACCAAATTTGTAATTCCAGCATGAGTTACCTCTGCCTCTCTACCATTGCAGTTTTTCACGGTGTCTTTCACTTCTGTGACCTCAATTAGTAAGTTCTTGTTATTTGTAGCATGACAAGTAGCGCCACTATCCAACCATCACTCAAAAGAGACACTGACCTTTCCATTCTTCATCATTTTAATGAAGGCTTGAGGCTCAGACTCATTAACTAGCATATTATCCTTATTTTGTGGTGTGTCATTCTTTGGCTTCTTTGGGAGCTTACACTCTGCTGCCTAGTGACCCCGCTTTTTACAGTTATGACACTTGCCCTTCTTCTTTCTTTTGGAGATAGTCTTTCTAGCCTCAAACTATGAAGATGATTCACTTTTTGGTGACTTGGACTTTTTCTGAGGTTTATTGGAGTGTGAAACAAAGTTAGCAACTGACTTTTGTTGACCTACTTGTTTCAAGCTCTTCCTAGTAATATTTTGATTCTCAATGTGAATATACATCTTTAATTCATCTAGTCCCATCTGTTCTTTCTGTCTGTGCATTTCAGTTTTAAAAGAACTTCATTCAGCAGGTAACTTACTCAACACAAGACCAGCAAAGAGATTATTATACATATCAGAGCTATCATCTTTCAGCTTGTTCCTCATGTTCTCAAGTTCAATTAACTGAGAGGCGATACTCGAATTCATATTGAATTTAAAGTCAAAGAACTTCTCCACTAGGAGAGTTTTAGAGAGCCCATCTTGTTTTTGAAACTGAGCGTTCAAGTGATCCTATATCTCTTTCGCCGTCTTATACTCACTATAAGTCATAGCTAGATGAGTATTTAGAGAGGTCAACAAGTAATCTCTACAGAAATCTTCATCTTTGTTCCATTGATATTCATCCACATTTTCAGTGGTAGATGCAAAATCACTCAAAACAGTATAGAATATTTCACGTTCTTTCATGCCAAATTGAACGTGTAACTTTCAACCATGAAATTCAGTAACATCAAATGATTGCAACTTTATAATATCATAGGAACTATGTTTTACCATTTCAATCAGAGCAAAGAGTTAGAAAGAGTGCACCTTGGAGTCTTCGGAGCTCATAAAGTCGAATAACGCCTCTAACTTTGGTCAAACTACTATGTAGAGATGGAATTTGCCAAAATAGACCCCAAAAATGAGTCTAGAGCGCCCATAAACCTTAAGATGGACTGCCTTTGTTGCTGGAAATTCGCCAAAATACGCGAAAAATACTCGAAAATACGCGGTGCTACAGTACCTACGCGCTCTACAGTAACCCCGCGCTACAGTACTAGTGAACTTTCGGCGGCCGTATCTCTTTCATCTGATCTCCGTTTGACTCAAGTGATCACTCAAAATGTTCGTATCGACGGGTAGAACGAAACCCAAGTGGTCTCGACCTCTGAAATTGGATATATTTTCTGGGTTCTTGATTCAAAGATTTCAGCCACCCGAATTTCAAACTCAGATCCCAGACAAGCCAATCGTCGAAATTGAAAGTAACTCGTACCTGTGAGTTCGTCTCGACGACATCTTCAAGTAGACACCTTGCTCGCTTAAATCCGACACACAAAGATAATACTTTAAGATTGTTGGAGGTTAGGGTTTGAGAAAATAGAAATGGTTTTGTCTGCTTGAAATATTACATCAAAAGACGTTAAGTTTGGAACGCTCAACAGTGTTACCTGCAGGGTAGGAAACATTAGAATTATATGCAAGTTACTGGGCTCTAGCCCATATGGACCCAAATAACAACGTTTTCACCTATTGGGCTTGTATGTGAACATATTATATGGATTATATTAATAATATATCCGACAATATCGACCAAAACTTAAATAGATAAATGACTTACCAATAAGCCAAACATTGGAAGGGTGCATACTTACCATAGATCTTCTTTAGGTCGATGTTAATAGTCTTTTTGGTGCATCTCTCCCTTGCGTGTACCTTTTTGCTAAAGAAATAGAATGCATCATGCATCAAATTTCTGGGAAGGCTTACACGACATTGTTTGAAAGCCACTTTCACACTTGTTTTAACAACTTGATTGTTTCGCTATCCCATGGAACCTCATCATAAAAGCTGAGGCACATCCAAACGCTAGCCCGCGCAAGCTTACGCCTTGGATCAATATACTGCATGATGCAGCATCCTGCACTCCCTTGCATTCGTCGATCTTGAGCTTCCCTCCTTTATTTCTTTGGAAAGCCCCAGAATGTATTTGCTCATGTACCCAAGTTTGCACTTGCTCTGTAAGTAGTCCATCTCGAGGTTAGCTAGTTCCTTGCCGCTCGAAAAGTTCCCGAGGACAACTTCATCGCCTTCCATCTCCGCAGGATCCGAGTGTGCTCCATCCTTCTCTCGTCTTCGTTTCTGTGTCTTAGGGCCTTCAATCATGATCATTCTCATCTTCCAGTTGTCATAAACATACTGAGAAGGAAGAAATTCATGCTAAATAGTATTCTTACCTCCAGCTGAAGTGCACATAAAGCTCGAGCCATCTCCAAGGTCCTTCTCCACCTATGAATATTTTAGGAATGACCCAATCAGCATCGTCAATTCTTAAAGCGATATATGAGGAGAGGTTACGAACTGTAAGCGCGGCAAAGGAAGATTTTCCTTGATATGATCATGAAATATCGAATATGATAATGACGAAGGACAAGGTCTGAAAACAAGGTGAACCTCTTACAGTAGCATATGCGAATTCAATATCTAATGATAACTTCGGAAAAGAAACCACTATTTAGGGATCAAAATACGGTAAGATATTTGCTCAATTACAGCTACGTTCTTAGTCACAAACTTTGCACATGAAGAGAACTAAAGTTCAGTACTTAACTGGCAGTTGCAGAGGAGTATAGATTTGACGACATCTTCAAAGAGCGAAAGAGAGCGAAAAGCTCGACCGAATCCTCTATCATTCACTTCCGGATGCACTTTATGGAACTCCTCCACGTTCCACTCGTCCCCTTTCGACAACCTTAACATCCGAGTCACTTGTTCCTGTAACAATACACATCCAGTATGTACTTCGCTCGTGCACGCGGAGAGAGAGTACAAAAATCGCTTGCTGGTCTTGGGAGGAGAGGGATATCTTGCCATGAACTTGGATGAGCAACAATCTACTACTAGGACTAGGAGGCTGTGACATAGACACCTTAACGGAGGACGACAGGCTGTCGTAACGTCTTGGTGGAAGGAATCCACCTGTTTGCAGCCATCATGAAGAATCCATGGTTGCACACTACCTTCTCTAGAAAGAACATGGAAGAGATTCCATCTAAGCGCAACTCAAGATCACAACAATCTTCCATGCCCGGCATCACTAGAAGGAAAAAGAAACACATGCAAAGATTATATAACGTTCCAATACATGGGTAATCCTCACATCCTAGACTGACACAAACAAAATTAAATTCGACAGGTCAATCCACGTCGTGCTTATGGGTGACTCCTCGTTTACCTCTATTGGGAGCAAGAAGATGAACTGAAACTAAATGTCGACAGATGAGGCGCTCTTCTAGGAGTTCACCCATAATCTTTATATTTACATACATACTATTGAGAAGTAAGAAAAAGAGAGTACATTATTGAAGAGTTGTATCGAAGCTAGAATGAAGAATCATAAATTGTTCCAGATAGTATAATGAATCTATGTATGCATCAGTTCGTCGCTTTTCAACAGTTTCTCTAATGCTTATCTAAGATTAATTTGATAATCCATGAGAAAAATTAGTATTAAAAAGAAAAATCAACTTGTTTATTGTAAAGACAAGTAGGTGAAATGCACTTGCATAAATTGCGCCATTCTTATGTCCTGTCCATGATACATAAGCACGATGGATAAAGTTTTTAATAACTATACCTACGAGATAGATTCAACACTTTGAATAAATTGTTTCATGTTGCATATAAATTTTATAGTAGACTTGCTATATAATTTTTGGTTTTTTTATATATCAATATATCTAACGAAGTTAGCACGTAAAATAATTTCAAATTTATTTTTAGCTATTAGAAGAGTATATAATTTGATAAAGTTTGCAGATTTAATGTTTAACACTAAAAAAAATGATAACTTAAAAGCTAAGTAGAATGAATCATGGCAAGAAGTATGGCAAGATCGCATTTTTGCTACGTCATGTTTATTACATGCAAATAATATCTTTGTTTCCTGAAACTTTGAAATATCATTTTCTTTCATGCAGGCGATACTACAGATATTGGTAAAATTACCAAAAAAGTGTTAAATCTAATGCAATTGTGCTGTTTCGGTTCTAGTTTCTTGCTAGCCCAAACTAAAAAAAAATGAAAAAGACAAAAATTACTACAAAATAATGCAAAATTTTGAGAAATATTTAAAATTTATTCAAAAATTGCCATGTCAGTACTATCTGTGCCACATTAGTACTGGCCGGCCAAATGGATTGAATTAGCATAATTATAAAAAGTTTAGAACTGGATTGACAAAACAATTATGACTGAATTGACATAATTGTAATATGTTTATGACTTTTTGGTACTTTTCATGGATATTTGTTAGTATATAGAGATTTTAACCCCCTATATCAGTATGTTATTAATCTTATTGTCATGAGAAAAGATGAGTGACATGTTAAATACTACGCAATTATTTTGTATTCAAATTTAAAAAGTGAGGCATTAATTGATTACTCGCCAATCATCTTCATTGTAGGTAGATATTGTGATAAAAACGTAAGAGTGTTCTTATTAATGATGGCAGTGATGTTTTATTCCACCGTTTTATGTTATATCCATTCGTTTTTTTTATAGACTTCATTTCCTTCTTTCTATTGAGTAATGTACTCAAGCTGCTTTCCATAAATGATTTTTTTTTTCCGTAATGAGTTTGCACCTTGTTGATCTTTGTTGATAAGCCTATTAATAAACATAAATTGTAATTCTCAGGAGAATTCCGTAAAAAACTTAAATTAGAGGATTGTATATGGCAATGATTTATTTGTAAACATAATAACCTTAGAATCCACAAGCGTTTGGATCCTAGCTCTTTTTACTGCTTACTCGAGAGCTATTTCATGTTCTATTGTGGAATAAATTAGGGATAGGAAATTCCTGACATTAATTTTTCGTATTCGGCTTTAGCCCTTTTCATACAAAAAAAAAAACTCTATTAATATCCTTTCAAGTTTGATTCTCGATCATTGAATTTATCAATATACTCTAATCTTAGATGAATTTGAAAAAAACAATGAACACGACGAGCTTCTCCATTTTAAACACAAAAGAAGGGGCTCAATACAAAAAAAAAAATCTCTAACTTTTGGCATTTTTGATAATTATATCCAAAATTTTTTCTTGGCTCATAAAAAAATCTTCAACTTTTACTTTATCCCAATTCTATCCCAAACTTTTACTTTTATTCCACTTTTACCTGCATAGTACAAAAAAAAACCTCTCAACTTTAGTATATGTCTCAATTATATCCAAAAAAAAATTGTCTTCTAAAAAACTTTCAACTTTTATTTTTGTCCAAATTCTACTACCGCAAGCTTTCCATTGATAATCACTATTAGTTAATCATATGTGGCATTTTCACATCCTTAATGAATTACACCTTAGCAAATCTAATGTGAAAAAATCCTCCAAATTTTTTTATGTTGCTTGATTCTCTACATATTGTTGGGAGATGCAGAATTATTGCAGACCGCAGATTTTGTATTCTCGTCGGTACTCAACACCCAAAAGAATGACTAGACATGGAGATATCTAGATGAACAATCTAAAATCTCGTCTTCCCTAAAACTTATTGTTTCTAAATTTCAAAGATTCATTGATAAGTTCAGTGAGAAAATTCGAGCCACGTAAGATTAAATAATGGTGATTATAGATGGAAGGCTAATGGTGATAGAATTGTGATAAAAGTTAAAATTAGGGGTTATTTATAAGATAAAAAATTTCGGATATAATTTTGATAGATGCTAAATTTGAGGTTTTTTTGGGTATTAAATTGGTAGAATTGGGATAAAAATAAAAATAGGGAATTTTTATAAGATGAATTTTATTATGATATAACTATCACAAAAGCTAAAATTAGGGTTTTTTTTATGTATTAGGCCCAAAAGAAGAAGAAACAACAATTTAGGAAAGGTTAATAAACATTTTTAAATTGTTCAAACTATATTAAAGTTATATCGTTCCTCTTTCATCAATCTTACCATTAATAGGGTCTCATGAGGGCCATTTTGGATCAATTAAAATTTAGAGTGTGTCTAAATGTATTTGAAAGGTAATAGTGCGAGCCTTGATTTGTTAGTTATATTTGTTCTTTCTTTATGTTTGTTTACTTAAGCTTCTTTTTTAAATACATAGATTGCAATTTTTAGTCAGATTCCTTAAACAATTTTTAGTCAGATTCCTTAACTCTGCTTATGTAGTTTACATAACCTGTTCCAAGCCAGGTAAAGGAGGAGGGTTACGTCAGGCGTAGCGAGCCGGTTATAAAAAAAGAGATACCTTTACGAGATGAACCTTATTGATATTTCGTTGGAGTGTACCCTTCTTAGTGATGCGTTGCATCGGCACCCGGGTGCAACGAAAAATGAGTAAGGGTCTTTGCACCAAGATATGTGGGTGCAAGGGATAAAGAAGCTAGTCTTGAGCTATCATTCCCAGAGTGATGCGTCATATCGGTGCCTGGATGTGGTGATAAATGAGCAAGGGTCCTCACACTTCCGTGGGGGAGTGTGGGGGGCAAGAAAAGCCCAGGGGATAGGGATTAGATTGGGGAGTTGGAATGTAGGAACCTTGACGGGTAAATTGCGGGAATTGACAGATACTTTTGCTAAAAGAAAAGTGAATATTGCTTGCCTATAAGAGACTAAATGGAAAGGAGAGAAGGCTAAGGAAGTGGATGACACCGAATTCAAGCTATGGTGTACAGGCACAATAAAGAGCATAAATGGAGTATGGATTCTGATCGATAAAAATTTCAAGGATAGAATTGTTGATGTTAAAAGAATAGGAGATATGATTGTTTTAGTTAAGCTAGTAGTGGGAGATTTGATTCTGAATATTTTTAATGTGTATGCCCCTCAAATTGGACTGCAAGCGTCCGAGAAGAGCAGATTTTAGGAAGAGCTGGAAGAGATTTTAAGGCGGATACCACATGAGAAGAAGGTATTCATAGGAGGAGATCTAAATGGACATGTCGGTCAAAGTAGTGGAGGTTTTGACAGAGTCCATGGAGGTTTTGGATATGGGACTAGAAATGAGGTTGACGAAGACATCTTGAGTGTGGTATTAACTTATGATTTGATGTTGGCAAATACCTTTTTTAGGAAAAGAGAATCACATCTGATCACTTTTCGCAGCGATTAAAATTATAGCTAGATTGATTTTTTTCTTGCTAGCAGAGAGGATAGATTTTCGTATGTAGATTGTAAGGTATACCTTGGTGAATGTGTAGTTACACAACATAAGTTGGTGGTCTTAGAAGTTCAGTATAACGAAATACAGAAGGTGAAGAGAAGTGCGCGACACCCTAAAGTAAGATGGTAGAAGTTACATAAGGAGAAACAAACATAATTCAAGGAAAGAATGCTACAAAAAGGACCATGATGACTGGAGGGCAAAATAAATATGATGTAGAAGGAGATGTCTAACTGCATCCAGACAGTGGCAAAAGGGGTGTTAGGGGAAAGTAGAGGGGAATGAACATCAAATAAAGGAAACTTAATGGTGGAATAAAGAGGTGCAGGAGGCAAATAAGCAGAAGAATGAGTGTTTTAGATGCCTACATAAATGTCCTAACGAAGAGAATTTGCAAAAGTTTAGATTGGCGAGAAAAAGTACCAAGAAAGCTGTACGAGAGGTTAGAGGTAAGGTTTTCATCGATATATACAACAAACTTGGGAGCAAAGAAGAAGAAAAAGGCATCTATAGACTTGCAAAGTCAATACACAAGAAAAGTAAAAACTTGACGCAGGTTAGATGTATCAAGGATGAAAATCAAACATTCTTGATAAGAGATGCAGACGTCAAGGGTAGATGGATGAGCTATTTTAACAAACTTTTTAATAGAGAGACCGATAGAGGTGAGGTAGATCTGGAAGATACTTCTGATGATTCAAATAGAAGGTTTGTGCGTAGAGTTAAAGCACGAGAAGTTAGAGAGGCATTAAAAAAGATGAAGACTAGTAAAGCCTTGGGACTTGATGGTATTCCTATTGAAGTGTGGAGATGCTTAGGAGATGTAGCAATAAGTTGGTTTACTAGTATTTTTAATAAGATCCTCCATACTAATAAGATGCCTGATGAATGGAGGAAGAGTATACTTGTGCCTATATACAAGAACAAGGGGGATATCCAGCATTGTTCTAATTATAGAGGCATCAAGCTTATGAGTCATACAATGAAGCTGTGGGAGAGATTTATTGAGCATCGTTTGAGAATAGAGATCAAAATTTCTGTCAATCAATTTGGATTTATGCCAAAAAGATCTACCATGGAGGCTATTTTCTTAGTACGACATTTGATGAAGAGATATCGAGAAAGAAAGAAGGACCTCCATATGGTGTTTATTGATCTCGAGGAGGCGTATGATAGGGTTCCAAGAAAGGTTTTATGGTAGATTTTTGAGAAGAAAAAAGTATCTTCAAAGTATGTCGAGGCAATCAAAGACATGTATGACGGCGCCACTACATGTGTGAAGGCTTATAATGGCACATCAAGTTATTTTCCAATCACAGCAGGCTTACAGCAAGGTTCTGCTTTAAGCCCTTACCTTTTTGCCTTAATTATGGATGAGCTAACAAAAGATAATGTGCCGTGGTGTATGCTATTTGCTAACAATATCGTGTTTATTAATGAGACCAAGGCTGGGTTTAACGCTAAGTTATAAGTACGGAAAAACACGTTTGAGTCTAAAGGATTTACGCTAAGTCGAAGTAAGACGGAATACTTGAAGTGTGAGTTTGACACGGCAGGAAAAGAGGATCAAGAAGCCATAAATATGCTCGGACAGGAGATACCCAAGAAAGATACATTTAGATATCTGAGATCAATATTACAAAAGGATGGAGAGATTGATGAGGATGTAAGCCATAGAATCAGAGCAGGTTGGATGAAATGGCACAGCGCATCGGGATTTTTGTGTGATCGCAAAATTCCTCTTAGACTAAAGAAAATTTTTATAAAATAGCAGTTAGGCCTGCCATATTATATGGAGCTGAATATTGGCCAGCACAAAGGAAACATGAGCATAAAATGAGAGTAGCGAAAATGAGGATGTTAAGGTGGATATGTGGTCATACAAGGATGGATAAGATAAGGACTGAAAAGATTCGACAAAAAGTTGGAGTAGAACCGGTGGCGAAAAAGATGAGAGAGCATAGATTGAGATGATTTGGGCATATCCTCCGAAGGCCCTTATATGCACTGGTACGAACATATGTTTGCTATCGAGAGCATAACACGAAAAAAGCAAGAGGTTGGCCGAAACTTACTTGGGGGAAAGCAGTAAAACAAGATTTAACGGAGTGTGAAATAGATTGGCATACGATTTGTCTTAGGACGGAGTGGAGGAAGGCTATTAGTGTTTCGGAGGGATAGTGTATAGATATATATATATACTTATTTATTTTTACACATTTATCTCTTTTCTCTCCCTTGATTCTGCTTTTATTTTTATGATTTTTTGAGGTTCATCGACCGCCGACTCTAATTAGTTTGTGATAAAGTTGTTGTTGATGTCGATTCCTTAAACAATTAACTTCTTACAAAAATTACAAAAAGTGGGTCTTTGCAATTGACATATAGAGCTCTCTCTTAACCATATGGCGCTCTTTGTGTGCACCATATTTGAAATGTTTGCCAAGTGTTTTTTTTTTAATTTTTTTTAATAACGAAAAGGTAGAGAAACAATATTGGTAAACTAGCAAGATCATAAAAATATGAGGATTCAATAGTAGAAATTTTAATCGTTATCAAGATGGAACCTGAGCTTCACATTTCATTTTAAAAACGCATGGCTGGAATATTGGTACTTACTGACCCAAAATGCAAATTATTCAAAGATTTAAATTTCATTCAATCTGAAGAAAGTGAGAGATTAGTGACATATGTCGTTGTAATTGCTTGTAGGTTTTACTGATATCATGCAAAAAGAGTTTAAGCAATCTCAAGAATTGAACAAAGCATTAACCAACTCTAAGGACTTTAGATGTGTAAACTCATCAAAACAAAGTGGACAATTGCATTGTTGTGACATGGACATCTAATCGCTGTAGATTCCAAATTGTTTGGTTTTATTAAGAATCTAATTGACTGCCAAAAGAAAAAAAACAAAACATCTTTCCCTTTAGAAATGAAGACCGAAGAGTTGTGCGTACATGATTTTCCAAGTGTATCATGAGTAATAAGAAAAGAACATTGACGAATACCTGGTATAGTCGGCATAGGAGAAGGTGGAAGGAATTCAACATCACTATCATTGATAAAGCTATCTTCGTACTCGCCATCGTCCTCAGAAATATCTGTCTCTGTATCTGCAATAACTTCTCCGTAGGACTCTCTAATAATTACTATTAAGGCATGGAACTCCAGAATGAAACCCATCATCTTATACAGTTGAAAACCACAAACACATGAGAAATGAGCCTGAACAAGCACAGAAAAAAATAATGTAACAATTAAGAGAGAATAATGTCACATGACTTAACCAAGGATACGTTCGTCATCAAATTCTCGACTCTTTCCCAGGTAGAAACCGGTGAGGTGAACACTGCGAACCCCAAGAACAGAGAAAATGACGGCCGGGCTTCTTCTTGTAATCGTCCTCTCTCTCTCTCTCTCTCTCTCTCTCTCTCTCAAAACCCATTCAATCCGTTCTGAGGCTTTTCCTCTTCATTCTGGTGACAAAAAAAGAAGAAGGTTTTTTTTTTGTGGTCGGTTCTGATTCTCCTTCGCACATTCTTTTACCTGTGAATTTGATACGACCCCTGAAGTTTTTGATCAGTTGTTCTTGTTTGGGATTTTATTTTATGAGAGTGATGATATCGTTTGCTCTGTTTTTTCCACGGGTTGAGTAGGGGTTGAAGTGAAACCTGGCAAGCCTTTCACTCAGAAGCCAAACGGGTGGAGGCTTCACATCTTCCAGGTAAAACCCTTCTTAAGTTCTCTGATTTTGCTTCACTGCAACATCGGCGAGTCCAGATTTGGTCAGGATTGTATTGGTTTTCCTTTTAATTGGATTGTATTTGTTGCCACCAATAAAACAGATGTCCATGTCGCAACAATGCAATAATCCACTTTGTTTTGATGGGTTTACACATCTAAAGTCCTTAGAGTTGGTTTATGCTTTGTCCAATTCTCGACATTGCTTAAACTCTTTTTGCTTGATATCATTAAAACCTACAAGCAATTACAACAACATATATTACTAATCTCTCACTTTTTCCACATTGAATGAAATTTAAATCTTTGAATAATTTGCATTTTGGGTCAGTAAGTACCAGTAGTCCAGCCATGCGTTTTTAAAATGAAATGTGAAGCTCCGGCACAGAGTCTAGTCTATTTTTATTGCTAAAGATTGTTGTGCCAAATCTTCTGATATGTTGCTTGTGTTGTGCATCGAAGTAGCACTAGTGGGAAACCTCTAGTAACTCTTGTTTTTGGTGGCGAAGTCATTATCCAATAGATTGTTGCTGTTTATCTTTAGAAGGAAAGATTATCAATGATGAAGCATAAAGAAAGTGACCTTTAGAAATATCTCCGTAAACATCTTTTTTTTTTATTTGGATGACTTAATTTATCAATGATGTAGTATAAATCTCCACAATCAAAATTTACTAGTTGTGTAACTATAGAGAAAGAAAATTGAGCAATTTGTGTGATTATGTGACTATAGAGAAAGAATATGATGCTGGAGGATTCTGCTTTTATTTTCATTCTTTCCAGATTATATTTTACAACTGATATCATGCTTCACTTTGAAACATAAGATAGCTTCACCTTCTTATGTTCATGTGATAGTCATTGGTGTTTTTTTTTTTTTTTGGGTAAGGTACGTATGTTTTGACTTTCCAAATGAAGTTAGTTATATGATTAACCGGACACAAAAACCATTAACCAATCGCAGCACCTATCGTTAGAAATATTAATATAGAAAAAAAAAACAAGAATTATATAACAAGTCCACTATAAAAGTTATATGCAACATGAAACAATTTATTCAAAGTGTTAAATCTATCACATGGGTATATTTATTAAAAACTTAATCCATCGTGCATATGTATCATGGACATAAGAATGGCGCAATTTCTGCAAGTGCATTTCACCTATTTGCCATTACAATAAACAAGTTCATTTCTCTTTTTAATTCTAATTTTTCTCATGGATTATCAAATTAATCTTAGATAAGCTTTAGAGAAACTGTTGAAAGGGGACCAACAGATGCATAAATAGATTCAGTATACTATCTGGAATAATTTATGATTCTTCGTTCTAGCTTGGATACAACTCTTCAATGTTGTTTTCTCTTTTTCTTGCTTTTCAATAGTAAAGATTCTTAAAAAAAAAAAAATATCACAGATTCTGTGTGGAATCCAAGAATAGCGTCTCATCTGTCGGCATTTAGTTTGAGTTCATCCTTTCACTCCCAATAGACGTAACCGAGGATTCACCCATAAGCATGACGTGAAATGACTTGTCGAATTTAATTTTGTTTGCGTCGGTCGAGGTTGGGAGGATTACCCATGTATTGAAACGTTGTGTAATTGAAGGATGAGGATTACTCATGCATTGTGTTGTAATTCTAACGCGAAAATTACAATATCTTGCAAATACGTCAACGCAAACGCTCAGAAATAATAACGATGAATAATAAAGAACATCAGATATAACGTGGTTCGGTCCGAATGTCGGTACCTATATCCATGGGGAGAGACAACAAGAATAATTCACTATAATCAGAGAATCGGATTTACAATCGCTCAATAAGCTCGTATTTTTCGCACCTAGATTATACTCAAATCTAGTGTTTATAAACAGACAACTCTTAATTGAATATAAAATAAAACTGAAATAAACTCACGAACGAAGCGTAAATCTCGGTCGTACTACTCCTCTTCTTTTCGTGCGGCTGTGTCTTGAAACGAGCAAAGAGAGAGCCTACAAGTATTCTCTTTTTGGATCTCTATATCACTCGCGGCTATTGCAGGATGCAGACAAGAAAAAAAACCCTTACTCTTTTGTTTCCTTTCTTGTATCAAATATCTATCCAAATAATATATAATATTTGAGTCACATATTTTATCTTCTAACGCAGATATCAAATCTGCAATTAAAACTCGTTCAAAACATGCCACAATTATTTCGGTCAAATAGTGAATATTTAAACCAAAATATATATTCGCGGATGATTTAAACTCAAGACATATTTAACAATTTTTCACCTTGACTCGATGTTTGAAAGTCAACTCATAGTTCTCATCATCCATGCTGCTCTCCCATCGCCTCGAAAGGTGGTCACTCTCCACAGATGCCAATAGTTCTCAAGCAAAACTTGAGCTTTGCCAAAGTAACAGACTTAGTTATCATGTTCGATGGGTTCTCTGCTGTAGCTATCTTTCTCACAACAACCTTACCTTTCGCTAAGATATCTCGGATGAAGTGGTACCTAATATTGATATGTTTCGTCCGCTCGTGATAAATCGGATTATACGCCAGAAATATCGCACCTTGGTTGTCACAGTATATATCAACACTTTTTTGATCCAACCCAAAGTCCAAAAGCAAACTCTGTAACCATATCGCCTCTTTCGCTACAAAGGTCAGTGCCATGTACTCTGCCTCAGTCGACGACAAGGCCACGTGGTCCTGTAGGGACACCTTCCAACTAACTACACCACCTGCAAGCGTAAACAAGTACCCTACTAAAGACTTGCACTCATCCAAGTCACTTGTATGATCAGAATCCACAAAACCAGTGGTTTCACATCCATCACTATCCCTCCGGTACATTATGCTAACGTCTGCTGTCCCCTTCAAATATTTGAGGATCCATTTTACAACTTCCCAATGGGCTTTACCAGGACGCTTCATATAACGACTAACTACACTGATAGCTTGTGAAATATCCAGCTTAGTGCATACCATAGCATACATAATACTATTCACTGCACTAGAATATCGAACACGGGACATATGTTCCTCCTCCTCCTCAGTTTGCGATGACAATTTAACTAAAAGTTTAAAGTGCTTCGCTAATGGTGTACTCACAGACTTCGCTGACTGCATATTAAAACGTGCTACAATCTTCTCAATATATTTCTTTTGAGACAGACGTAATAATCCTTCATTCCTGTCACTCAAAATCTCTATTCCCAATATTTTCTTTGCAGCACATAAATCTTTCATCTTAAACTCAGCACTTAACTGCCTTTTCAGCTCATCAATATCAGACATATTCTTAGCTGCTATCAACATATCATCAACATATAGCAATAGATATATCAAAGACCCATCATCCAGTCTCTTAAAATAAGCACAGTTATCCATCTGACTCTTAGAATAGTCCTGACAAGTCATGAAAGCATCAAAGCGCTTATACCACTGCCTAGGAGACTGTTTCGGCCCATATAAAGATTTCTTTAATAAGCAAATATGATCTTCCTTATCCGGAATAACAAATCCCTTTAGCTGCCTCATGTAAATTTGCTCCTCCAACTCACCATGAAGAAAAGCCGTCTTTACATCAAACTAACTCGAGATCCTGTGCATCAATTAAGGCAAGTAAAATACGAATAGAAGTATGCCTTACCACAGGAGAAAACACTTCATTATAGTCAATGCCCTCCCGCTGTGTAAACCCTTTCGCCACAAGTCCCGCCTTATACCTCGCTGCCTCGAAATTGGGAATGCCTTCTTTCCTTTTGTAGACCCATTTGCTTCCAACAATCTTCTGACTCTTGAGTACTTTAACTAGCTCCCATGTCTGATTTCGATGGAGTGATTCCATTTCTTCACTCATAGCCCTAACCACTGCGACGACTCAGAACTAGCTATCGCCTCAGAATAAGATGAAGGCTCATCTGTCTTCATCTCGTCACCTACAGTCAAAGTATAAGCAATATCTGTATAACCATAACGTACTGGTGGTTTTATTTGCCTCCGTTGTCTACCCTCAACTAGAGTATGCTGTAACTGTACTGGTCGTTGACTATCACCATCTTCAGGAACTGCGACCTCATTTGCAGTCTCAACATTTGTTACCTTTGAAGTCTCCGGAATCTCCACCTGAAGCTCTATCTCACTACTGACACCATGATCTGTCTGCTCTGCTGGTAGTGTCTCAGGACTCCTCTGTCGAAGTATTGCAGTCTCATCGAAAATTACATCTTAGCTGATTATAAAATCGGGTGATCTGGGGTCAGTGCACCACAGCCGGTAGCCTTTCACCCCATGTGCATAACCCAGAAATATGCACTTCTTTGACCTCGGCTCAAGCTTATCATCACTAGTATGAGCATACACAGGACATCCGAATACTCGTAATCTGGAGTAATCAACAGTTTTTCCCGACCATACTTTCTCTGGAGTCTTCCACTCAATAGCAGATGATGGAGATCGATTAATCAGGTAACACGCCATGTTCACTGCTTCGGCCCAAAATTCCTTGCCTATTCCAGCATGCGATAACATGCTCCGAGCCCGTTCAAGTAAAGTCTGTTCTTCTGTTTTGTCATGCCATTTTGCTGTGGTGTCCTAGGTACTGTGCAGTGTCTAACAATACATTCTCTTTCGAAGAACTCGTTAAAATCTTTACCACAGAACTCCATGCTGTTATCGGTTCTTAGGCACTTGATCTGTTTATCTGACCGTTTCTCAATCAATGCCTTAAATTTCTTGAACCGATCAAACACATCAGATTTGTGCTTTAGAAAGTATACCCATACTTTCCTTGAATAATCGTCGATAAATGTCAGCATATAACGGGCACCTCTTTTCGAAGGAAACGGAGATGGGCCCCAGACATCTGAATGAATATACTCAACCAGTTGCTTGGTCGAATGAATACCCGTAGTAAACTTAATCCTACGTTGCTTTCCAAAGATACAGTGCTCACATAAGTCTAACTTACTTGTCTTCTGACCCTTTAACAACCCCTTATCACTCAGCATTGTCATACCTGCCTCACTCATGTGCCCTAAACGCATATGCCATAAACGAGTTAAATCAGAATCTGACTCACCTGATGAAACTACAGCAGCTCTTGTCACGGTCTCTCCCAGTAGATGATAGAGAGAACTCACTTTCTTCCCTTTCACCACTGTCATGGCACCTCAAGAAATCTTCAGTATTTCACTTTCAGCGGTGTACTTACACTCGATATCATCGAGTGTCCCTAGAGAAATAAGGTTCTTCTTGAGCTCTGGTACATGCCTCACGTCTGTCAATGTGCGAACCACACCATCATGCATCTGAGTCCGAACTGTCCCTATCCCAATAACCTTGCAAGCTGTATTATTCCCCCAACAGAACTCTACCACCATCTACAGTCTGGTAAGTAGTAAACCAGCTCCTATGAGGCGTCATATGATAAGAACACCCCGAATCTAGCACCCATTCGTTTCTTGACGAACCTGTAGTCACACACAAAACAGCCTCTGCATCACTAGTGCTCTTCTTAGCAATGTTCGCCACACTGACTGTGGCCTTTTGCTTATCACCTCTGTTTCTCAGCTTAGGACAATCTCTCCTAATGTGCCTCTACTCGTGACATTCAAAGCACTTCATGCATCCCTTGGATTTTCTATGGCGTGATTTAGATTTGCTTTTACCTCTGCTGCTGCTGGACCCCCGCTGTTGCTTTCTACCCCGAATCACTAGTCCATGCGCTACATCCTGCGCCAGACTGTCATCTCGCAACTTTCGCTGCCACTCTTTAGAAAACAAGGCGAACTTTACCTCTTCTGAGGTAATTTTAGTACGCCCCTGCAATAGAGAATCAGTAAAATGCTTCCATGACTTTGGTAAAGAAGCCAACAACATCATGCCCTACTCTTCATCTTCAAGAGTCTTATCGACGTTCTTCAGATCCATCATGAGTTTATTAAATTCGTCTAGGTGGGTTCTGATAGACGCACATTTAGTATATTTGAACTGGAACATCTTCTTCAACATGTACAAGCGATTGTTCAAACCCTTCTTTACATAAAGCGACTAAAGCTTTGCCCACAATACTACAGTATCCTTTTTCGCCTACCTCTATCAACACTTCATCCGATAAATTCAACAGGATTACACTCCTAGCCTTCCTGATCAATATATCTTTATCAGCATCTTTCATCGATTCGGGCAACTTAGCCTTGCCCTCTAATGCTTCTACCAAATCTTGAGTTGTCAATAACGCCTCCATCTTGAGGCTCCATAACCCAAAATTATTCCTCTCGTTAAATTTCTCAATTTTAGCTTTCACCCCAGACATAATTGCAACAACAGAATTTTCAGATAATAATCAGACAAGCAAAAGCCCTAAATTACAATCCAGAAATCTAACCTGGCTCTGATACCAATTGTTGTAATTCTAATGCGGAAACTACCAGGATCTTGCAAAAACGTCAACGCAAAAGCCCAGAAATAATAACGATGAACAATAAAGAACACCAGATATAATGTGGTTCGGTCCGAATGTCGGTACCTACAACCATGGGGAGAGCCAGCAAGAACAATTCACTATAATTAGATAATCGGATTTACAATCGCTCAATACGCTCTTGTTTCCCGCACCTAGATTATACCCAAATCCAGTGTTTATAAACATACAACTCTCAATTGAATATAAAATAAAACCGAAATAAACTCATGAACGAAGCGTAAATCTCGAACGTACTACTCCTCTTCTTTTCGTGCGGCTGTGTCTTGGAAAAAGCAAAGAGAGAGTCTACCAAGTATTCTCTTTTTGGATCTCTATATCACTCGCGGCTATTGCAGGATGCAGACAAAAAAAAAAAATCTTTACTCTTTTGTTTCCTTTCTTGGACCAAATATCTACCCAAATAATATATAATATTTGAGTCATATCTTTTGTCTTCTAATGCAGATATCAAATCTGCAATTAAAACTCGTTCAAAACATGCCACAATTGTTTCGGTCAAATATTGAATATTTAAACCAAAATATATATTCGCGGACGATTTAAACTCGAGACATCTTTTAACACATTGGAACGTTATATAATCTTTGCACGTGTTTCTTTTTTCTTCCAGTGATGCCAGACATGGAAGATTGCTTCAATCTCAAGTTGTGCTTAGACGGAAGCTATTCCACGTTCAATCTAGAGAAGGCCGTATGCAATCATGGATTCTTCATGATGGCTCCAAACCGGTGGATTCCTTCCACCAAGACGTTGCGACGGCCTCTCCGTCTTGCGGATCTGTCGTCCTCCGTTGAGGTGTCTATCTCGCAGCCTCCTAGTCCTAGTAATAGATTGTTGCTTGTCCGAATTCATCGCACGACATGCCTCTCCTCCCAAGACCAGCAAGCAATTTTTGTACTCTCTCTCTCTCTCTCTCTCCCTCCCTCCCCCCTGTGCACAAGAGAATTACATACTAGATGTATATTGTTGCAGGAACAAGTGACTCGGATGTTAAGGTTATCAAAAAGGGACGAGCGGAACGTGGAGGAGTTCCATAAAGTACATCCAGAAGCGAAGGATAGAGGATTCGGTCGAGTTTTTCGCTCTCCTTCGTTCTTTGAAGATGTCGTCAAATCTATACTCCTTTGCAACTGCCAGTTAAGTTTTGAGCTCTAGTTCTCTTCCTGTGCCAAATTTGTGACCAACCACGTAGCTATAATTGAGTAAATTACTTACTCTATTTTGATCCCTCGCTTTCTCTTCAAGCTTGATATTGAGTTTCTGTGTTCATAAGCTCTCGATATATAGATAGTGGTTTCTTTTCCGAATTCATCATTAGATATTGAATTCGCATATGCTACTGTAAGAGGTTCACCTTGTTTTCAGACCTTGTTCTTCATCATTATCATATTCGATATTTTATGTCAATAATTTATGATCATATCAAAGAAAATTTTCATTTGCCACACTTACAGTTTGTAACCTCTCCTCATATATCGCTTTAAGGAATGACGTTGCTGATTGGGTAACTCCTAAAATTTTCATAGGTGGAGAAGGACCTTAGAGATGGCCCGAGCTTTATGTACACTTCAGCTGGAGCTAAGCACTCGAGGTAAGAATGATATTTAGCATGACTTTCTTCTCAGCATGTTTATGACAAGTGGAAGATGAGGATGATCATGATTGAAGGCCGTAAGACAAAGAAACGAAGGCGAGAGAAAGATGGGGCACACTCAGTTCCTACGGAGATGGAAGGGGAAGAAGTTGGCCTCGGGAACTTTCCGAGCCCCAAAGAACTGGCTAATCTCGAGGTGGACTACTTAAAGAGCAAGTGCAAACTTGGGTATCGGAGCAAATTCATTATCAAGATTGCCAAGGAAATAGAGGAGGGGAAGCTAAAGATCCATGAATGCGAGGGAGTGCAGGATGCTGCATCATGCAGGATATTGATCCAAGGAATAAGCGGGGTCGGACCTTTCGCGCGAGCTAGCATTTTGATGTGCCTCGGCTTTTATGATGAGGTTTCGTGCGATAGCGAAACAATCAAG
Source organism: Rhodomyrtus tomentosa (assembly GCA_028455895.1). Lineage (NCBI taxonomy): Eukaryota > Viridiplantae > Streptophyta > Magnoliopsida > Myrtales > Myrtaceae > Rhodomyrtus > Rhodomyrtus tomentosa. The sequence continues at coordinate 34,493,165 of JAPCWY010000003.1, read as the reverse complement.
TTGTTAAAACAGGTATAAAAGTGGCTTTCAAATAATGTAGTACACAATAGCCATCCTCCCTAGAAATTTGATGGATGATGCCTTCTTTTTCTTTGGCAAAAAGGTACACGCAAGGGAAAGATGCACTAAAATAACTATTAACAGCGACCTAAAGGAGATCTATGATAAGTATGCACCCTTCCAATGTTTGGCTTATTGGTAAGTCATTTAACTATTCAATTTTTGGTCGATATAACCATATATGTTTCTTATCATATGTTTGGTGAGAATTTTCAGGTTGGAGCTGTTGGAGTTTTACGAGAGGAAGTTTGGGAAGCTGAGCGAATTATCGCACACTATGTATCACACAGTTGCTAGCGGTACAACAATCTAAGTATTGGGACTTAAATAACCGTTTTCCTGAGGGGATTCCGTACGTGGAACGTAAGAATTGATGGTTCTCCCACATTATACTCTCGTGTATTTTCTTTGAGAATTTCAAAAGTTTTTACTTTTTAATTTTTAAAGCAAATCAATCCTGATTAAATTCCTCGACATGATTTAACGGATTGCGAAGCAGGCATGGATGGTTCCTCTCGCGAGATAGAGCTGGCGCTTGGCTCGAGATCTCTCAAGCCTACCGATTGCGAAGTTGATTTATTATGGCATTTGCTTCTTTCGTTGGAAGCTGCGGCTCATTTATCATCGGCAGATTATAGGCCAAATTGGCACATTTTCTATTTTAAACGAAAAAATTACATGCAATCTTTTCGTTATTTTTATTATTTTTAACTCATATAAATATGAGTGGTCGTGAAAGATGCTCCTACGACAACAAAATTTAATGAACAAAAAATAAAAGCACAATATAATGACACGACGACAAGTAAAGGAATAAAAAAAAAACCGGGCCCCATGGGGTGACGCTAAACGTTATCTCGATATGGAGGCTCATAACATGACCCTAGCGATGTCACGCTCTTCCCAAAGGTGAACCGTCAAAGGGAAAGTTAATGGACCACTGCACGGGAGCAACGGTTTCTCTCCGATCGAATCCTACTAATCGCAACTAGATACTCTGTTTAATGATAGATTTTCCTACCTTTCGGAGCCGTGTCGAATCAATTAGGATAGATTAGACACTCAAGTAAAGTACCACAAACTTTATTTTCGAAAACCAGATATTCAATATATTGCGGATTTAATTAGCTTGGATTAATCTAATTTCTTTTCAGTACCTTTCCTCTTTATTTTCAAAAATATTTTTCGAGCACTCTTAGTTGATTTTAAGCCTAAGCCATTAACATGCAAGTGCAATCTACAATTTAACACTGCCGATATCTAAATTCTGACTATTTTTTTTTGCATAAAAAGGGGTTAACCTTAGTCCCTAGCAAAAATATTTTCATATAGTTTTCCTATAGTTTGCATTTTAATTTTTCGCATGCATAAACATTTGTATTTGTTTGGATCGGCGGCGGTAAATGAAGCTAAATTGACACTTGGTAGAGCCATTTAAAAATTTCAGCCAGCAAGGAGGTCTCATGTGCGGAAAATTTTGATTAAGAATGTCTTAATTGTCTTAATCTGGACTTTGTTTAGCCCCTTTGAAGCTTTTTTTGGGAAAGGCTCTATGGCCAAATTCAAGCCCATGGAGGAAAGGTGCTTAATTAAAATGTCGAGTTAGATAATTGGTTTATTAAAAGAAAACTTGGGGCATAGTTCAGAAAATTATAACCTTAAATCTCCTTATTAATATCTATGTTAGGGTTCATTCAAGGGAGATGCCATATACATATCTTCCAGATGAGCCCATCCTGAGGAGAGATACGAAAAGTGAGAGAGACTGGCGGAGAGAATTTGGAGAACGAAGGAGAGGGAAAAAGCCAAAGAAAAAGGCAAAAAGAAACTTTTTGGGTCATATATGGGCAGCTTCTTCTTTCCTAGAGGATCCATAATGTAACCCACATTTTAACTCTCTCCTTCCATTCTTCTAGAGGAACAGATGCCCACCGGATGACGCGGCCAATGGCATCGTTCTCTTCACCCCGATCACCACCTCCACCGTTTGCGCCTACCTCCGCTGCCATCGGCCCTACTTTGTGGTCTACATCTCTTTCGGCATGGCCAACCTCAACCCAGCCTTTCTTTTGGATTGTTTGATTGTCTGTGGAGCACAAGCACCCTTGCGATCTCATGGACTCGATCCCCCTCCAAAGAAGCCGTCGGGGCTGAGGGAGCCGCCATTGTCGGGATCCCAAAACCTAGCATTTTAGATAGCTTTTTTATTCATTTATTATTGGCCCCTTGTTTGGCCTTTTTTTTATACGTTTTAAAACAAAACAAAACAAAATAAATCTTTTATTTTTTTAAAAATCGCTAAATTTGTATTGCATAAGAATTTTTAGCAATATCATTTTTTTTTATCAAATAACAAGAATTAAAATGATTTGGTTAAATATATAAACATTTAAGAAATATGGGTCGAATATTGGTCGTTAAATTTGTATTGTACAAAAGTGGGAAAACGGATTAAATGGATTAGTATGAGTCGAACCACATTCGAACCGAACACAATCCAACTCACCCATTCGACACATCTAGAATAATTATTCAATTACACCATGAATGATGCTTGAATAATTTCTCTATTAGGGCGTGAAGCAAATATACAAATGGCTACATTCATCAAAACTACAACAAGCTTACGATAGTTTTAAGAGTTGAAAATTAATAAAAAAGAAACGTTTCATAAATCTTTCAATAACTAATTTGGCCATTGTTTAGTGGGAAACAAATCGCGCAAAGAGGAGGCGACGTACAATTCTGCCAATTTTCGAATATTAGACTACTTTGAAGAGAATTGAGCCATTTTTCTCCACTACGTCGATCATTTAATGGATAATGCGTTGAATGAATCTTTTTTAGGATTCTAACATATTTTATAAGGGGGAAAAAAATTGAAGTTTTCCCTAAAAGACTCGTATTTTATTAATGAATGTGCCAACAAATCAATTAAAGAAATTTGCAGTGTTCAATGTATCAATTATTCATGTTATTTACAATTAATTATTATGTATAAAATTCAATTAATTAGGAAAAATTCTAAATAAAGGCCCCAATTGCTCTTAATTTCTCAAATAAGTACCTGAAGTTGATCTTATTGCAAAGAATGACACTTCTCAAATAAGAATCTAAAGTGGTCATGAATGTTTCAAATAAGAGTATGACCTCTTCAGCCGGTCGACCGTCCAAATACTCTGGCCGATTAAGGGTTTTTTCATTAATATACAATAATCTAATTTTTAATTAAATTAAATAAAAAAATCAAAGTAAAAAAAAAAAGAAACGTATCCAGGCTGGATAGGCTGCCTCCCGCCGGTAGTGGGGCGATGGGGATGGTTGGTTGGGTTGTTGGTGCCTTGACAAGGGTTGGCTAGCCCTTGTCAGAATAGAGAGAGGGCCGCGACCCTCAGTCGGATCAAGGCGACGGTCGTCGCTCTCGGCCTCTCCCCACACCCAGTTGGGAGGGGGCTGCGACTATCTCCTTGCTCTGTCGAGCCCTCGCCGAGACACTACCAACCTCGAAGGCCATCGATGCTGCCCTACTGGTGTTGGGGTGTTTTTTTTTTTTTTTAAAGAACAGAAGTAACTTTTTTAAAATTTATTTATTTTTTAAAAAAAGAAACGTATCCAGGCTGGAGAGGCTTATTCAGGTGTGTTCCCACTTTTCCGCCTAAAAGGCTAAAACAGCCCCTCAGGTTGATCACTTCCCTCCCTCCCATTCTTAAGCACAGGCAACAACTCAGAAAGAGCAGTGGCCACTTCAATGGCCGCCGCCGCCGGAGAGGAGCCGCCGCCGCCGCCGCCGGAGAGGAGCCGCCGCCGCCGCCGCCGTCGACGGACAACGACATAATCTGCATGGCGCAAAACCTCCATTGCCTCCAGCAAACACCCTCCTCCTCTCCTCTCCTCTCCCTCCGCAACTCTCTTCTCTGCGCTTCCACTCGACTCTCGTTTCTCACCTCAAATCACGCGTCACTGACTCTCCTAACCCCTCGCTCGCCGTCTCCGAATACACGCACTCTTTCCTCTTCCCCATTTCCCTCTCCCCGCAATGCCCTATTCTCTCGCCTCTCCTCTCGTCGTTGCTCCTCTTCTACATCGACTTGTTTGTTTCTTGCCAATTCCCGCACGATGCGAACTCGCTCAAGACTCTCCAGTTTTTCGGTACTCTCCTCAATGTCTTAGAAATGAGCGACGTCCAACCCGTGGTGGAACCGGTCCTCTCCAGTTTTCCGAAATTGGTCTCGTTGGACGATGCACATGTGCTCGATCTTTTGCCCAGGTTCATTGACCTCATTCGCAATTTGAATGACCGCAAGCAAGGCCGGGGGGGGGGGGGGGTGGATTTTGTGAACTATGTGATTGATCGAGTTGTGGACTCTGTTTGGTCTAAAGGGTTGTTGCTGAAATTGGTTTCTTTAGTCAGGGAGTTTGTCTTTGTGGATAAGGGGGGAAGGAGGGAGTTTTTGGAGAAGGTGTTCGAAGGAATGGGGGACCTTGGACTTGCCGGATCTGCCCTCACTGGTCTATCATTTGTTGGTTTTGGCATCAAAAGGGTTCTGCAATAGGGAGGTGGTTGAAGTGTTGGTGACTTTTTTCTGGTCAGAAATGTAGCCGAAGAAGGGGGCTTCAATATTTAGGCAAGTTGAAGGGACTGGGTTGCTCACATGAATTTTGCTGTGAAGCAGGGTTTTTCCCTTGGAAAAGAGGTTATGGGGCTAATTAAATCTGATAGTCAGGCTCTTAATCATTTCTCTGTGGCTGTCTTGCTTTCCCTTGCTAGAATGAAGAGGCGAGAGTGCTCTGGAGGTCCTTCAAAAGGCAATTCTCACTTCATATGGGGATTACAAGTTCGCAGCGCAAGGCCTAGCTAAACTTTTGCAGCTGTCTAGATTCTGTTGCAGACGGTTACATGCTGTGAAAGCATAGGCTAGAGACATCTAATCTTTCTGGTCCTTGAATGCATTGTCTAGCAATCACAACTTGTATAAGCGTCCAAAATGAGGTTAATGGCTGATAGCATGAGTGGAAATTCCGCTTAGTTTTCATATCCTATTTTTTTTTATTCTTTAGTTTTCAATGGCTAATTAGACATTGGATGTTAATCTTGTTGATTTAATTATGAAGCTAAATCATTGGAGGCTGCTAGAGGGATGTCTGTACATAGTGCATCCACCGTATTTGTCTTCTTCACTTGCAGCAAGTGTAGTTGCTTTCTAGCAATGACAACAACTATGTATCAACATCATCAACACCTTTATCCTAAACTAGTTGGGGTCGGCAGTCGATGAACCCTAAAGAATCATAAAAATAAAAGCAGAATCAAGAGAGGGAGAAGAGATAAATGTGTAAAAATAAATAAGTATATATACATCTATCTATCTATACATTACCCCCTCCATAACACTAATATACTTCCTCCACTCTATCCTAAGACAAACCGTACGCCAATCTATTTTTCACCTCATTAAATCTTATTTTACTGCTTTCCCTCAGGTAAGTTTCGGCTGACCTTTTGCTTTATTCGTGTTATGCTCTCGATAGCAAACATCTGTGCATACCGATGCGTCTAAGGGTCTTCGGAGTATATGCCCAAACCATCTCAATCTATGCTCTCTCATCTTTTCTGCCACCGGTTCTACTCCAACTTTTCGTCGAATCTCTTCATTCCTTATCTTATCCATCCTTGTATGACCACACATCCACCTTAACATCCTCATTTCCGCTACTCTCATTTTATGCTCATGTTTACTTTGTGCTTGCTAATATTCAGTTCCGTATAACATAGCAGGTCTGACTGTTGTTTTATGAAATTTTCCTTTTAACCTAAGAGGAATTTTGCGATCACACAAAAATCCCGATACACTATGCCATTTCATCCAACTTGCTCTGATTCTATGGCTTACATCCTCATCAATCTTTCACTCCTTTTGCAATATTGATCCCAGTTATCTAAATGTATCTTTCTTGAGTACCTCATGTCCGAGCATATTTACGGCTTCTTGATACTCTCTTCCTGCTGTGTCAAACTCACACTTCAAGTATTCCGTCTTACTTCGACTTAGAGCAAATCCTTTAGACTCTAACATGCTTCTCCGTATTTCTAACTTAGCGTTAACCCAACCCTCATCTCATCAATAAGCACGATATCGTCTGCAAATAGCATACATCACGACACCTCATCTTGAATATCTTTTGTTAGCTCATCCATAACCATGGTAAAAAGGTAAGGGCTTAAAGCAGAACCTTGGTGTAAGCCTACTGTGATTGGAAAATAACTTGATGCGCCATTACAAGCCTTCACACATGTAGTAGTACCGTCATGCATGTCCTTGATTGCCTCGACATACTTTGAATGTACTTTTTTTCTTCTCAAGAATCCACCACAAAACCTTTCTTGGAACCTTATCATATGCCTTCTCGAGATCAATAAACACCATATGGAGGTCCTTCTTTCTTTCTCGATATCTCTCCATCAATTGTCGTATTAAGAAAATAGCCTCCATGGTAATTTTTCCTGGCATAATCCAAATTAATTGACAGAAACCTTGGTTTCTATTTTCAAACGATGCTTAATAACTATCTCCCACAGCTTCATTGTATGGCTCATAAGCTTGATGCATCTATAGTTAGAACAATTCTAGATATCCCTCTTGTTCTTGTATATAGACACAAGTATACTCTTCCTCCATTCATCATGCATCTTATTAGTATGGAGTATCTTGTTAAAAAGACTAGTAAACCAACTTATTGCTACATCCCCTAAGCATCTCCACACTTCAATAGGAATACCATCGGGTCCCAAGGCTTTACTAGTCTTCATCTTTTTTAATGCCTCCCGAACTCCCCTTGCTTTAACTCTACGCACAAATCTTCTATTTGAATCATCAGAAGTATTTTCCAAATCTACCTCACCTCTATCGTTCTCCCCGTTAAAAAGTTTGTTAAAATAACTCATCCATCTGCCCTCGACGTCTTCATCTCTTATCAAGAGTGTTTGATTTTCATCCTTGATACATCTAACCTGCGTCAAGTCTTTCCTTTTCTTGTCTCTTGACTTTGTAAGTCTATAGATGCCTTTTTCTCCTTCTTTGCTTCCAAGTTTGTTGTACATATCGGTAAAAAACCTTGCCTCTGGCCTCTCGTACAGCTTTTTTGGTACTTTTTCTCGCCAATCTAAACTTTTGCAAATTCTCTTCATTAGGACATTTATGTAGACATCTGAAACACTCCTTATTTTGCTTAATCGCCTCCTGCACCTCATCATTCCACCACCAGGTTTCCTTTGTTTGATGTCCATTCTCTCTACTTTCCCCTAACACCCCTTGTGCCACTGTCTGGATGCAGTTAGACATCTCCTTCCACATCATATTTACTTCGCCCTCCAGTCGCCATGATATTTCCTGTAGCATTCTTTTCTTGAATTCTATTTGTTTTTCTCATGTAACTTCCACCATCTTACTCTAGAGTGCTGCGCACTTTTCTTCATCTTCTGTATTTTGTTATACTGAACTTCTAAGACCACCAACTTATGTTGTGTAACTACACATTCACCAGGGCATACCTTGCAATCTACATACGAAGCTCTATCCTCTCTTCTGGCAAGAAAGAAATTAATTTGGCTACAATTTTGACCGCTGGGAAAAGTGATCAGATGTGATTCTCTTTTCCTAAAAAAGGTGTTTGCTAACATTAAATTATAAGCTAACGCCACACTCAAGATGTCTTCGCCAGCCTCATTTCTAGTCCTATATCCAAAACCTCCATGAACTCTGTCAAAACCTCCATGACAAGAACTATGTATAAGTATCTAAAATCAGATTAATGGCTCTAAACATGACTGGAAGTCTGGTCAGAATTTGTATCCTATTTTTCGTTACTCTTGAGTTTTCAAGGTAAAATTACAGATAGGATATTATTCTTGCTGATATATTATGAAACTAAACTGTTAAGAGGCTGCCAGAGGGACGTCTATACATTGTGCATCCACTGTTTTTGTTTTCTTCAATTGCGGCAACTGTAGTTGCCTTTTGCGTCTCCCATAAAAGTGACTATTGCTAATTCTCTTGATAAGATATTTGAGGGCCACCTAGTTCTTTCTATGTGGTCGCTTGGAGTGTTGCAGAATTAGTGCTCTTTCTTGTAGTAAGTTCTATTCCTCCCTCATTTTAAATTTCGAACCTATTCATTTGCAGAGATTGCAAATGGCTCCAGCATGAAATGGGAGAGGAATTTTTGCAAGGGTTCAAATTAGTGGAGAAGGCTGTTACAAGAGCAGTAATTTCTTCTCCTATTGTTATATCTTAACTCAGTTTATAGTGACCTATTACTTTTTCATGGAAACATGACACAATTTACCTCTGTCATCAAGTTAAATGAGACTGACTATGGGGGAGAGCATATGGTGCCAAGCTTTTTGCAACTTGCTTTACTTTTACTAACGTTGGTGCAACCGGGAAATCAAAAGAAATTTTGCTACTCTGATGGTTCATCATTTATTGAGGAGCTTGCTATACAAAGGCTGAAAAATTTATTTGAAGCTCATGACATGGCCAGGAGTGAGGTTGGTTGAATCATATCAATTGATAACCTTAAAAGATTTTGAAATATCCTGGATGATAAACCACTGTATGGTGCTAGTTATACTAAGACTAGGATACTAAATTGAAGTGCTACATGTTTTGGCAGCTTGCATATTGGCCTTTAAACAAGTGGCCAGTACTCAACATTCAATAGAAGTTTGCCAAAATATTTTGTTTATCAATTTATTATATCAGGCTTAGCGTCCTAGCATTACTCTAAAGTGTGCACATTAATTTGCAATAGCACATACCTATATTTTTTGCATTGTTACTATACTGGAAATTCTTAAACTGGACTTGTATGGTTTTCCTGTGTTTGTCAGCCTGATATGGTTTATGGCATGAGAACCCCTTCGGGATTTGGATGGAATCTGCGTTGTGCGAACTAGTGTCACAAATCATGCTGGAAACTTTAGCTCTATGCTCGGGCTAAATTAGTGAGACATTGACATTGTAAAATCTTATTCATTGATGAATCTCTCTCTCATCGCGTCCCCACAAATGTCTATCTATTTATATGTATAGGATTTTTAGCATGTGCACCTAGGGCTTTCTCTCAAACGCACTCGCCCTCTCCATATATCTCCGTCTATCTATACATATAGGATTTTTAAGTAAGTGCCCTTAGGGAACTTGTTAAATTACATTGAGTTGCTTTGAAAATATAGATAGCAAGTTTGTTGCTAGGTGTCTACTCTTGTGGGAAACTATTGCACTTTATTGGTGTTTAACGTCTGGTGACAACTGTACATGTGAAGCTTAACTAGTGCCTTTAGGACTGTTTCCGCACCGATAAATATAGAAGTATCATGGGATGACTTTTACTTTTAACATTTTGCAGGAACCAAAGGGTTTTTGCGAAATTTTGGTGGTTTCAACGTGCGAGAGTTTTCAAATATGAAAAATGAGAGAATGATATTCAAAATAGTCTTATTAAGACTTTACAAACTGTTAGTGATAAAAGAGTACTTGTTTATTTCTAAAATAAAAAGGGAATACTTAGAGGTTTAGAGTTAAGCCCAGTACAATTACATATATATCCCAAACTTGCTAATGTTCTAAGGTAATAAACCCAACACTCCCCCTCAAGTTTGAGCGTATATATCAAAAAGACCTAACTTATGACAAATATATAAAACTCGTCCACAACGAAGAGGCTTTGTGAAAATATCTGCTAGTTGCTCTTCGAAAAATGTGTGCACCAACTGTGTATCTCCACAGTTTACCTTTTCCCGAACAAAATGACAGTCCACCTCTATATGCTTCGTTCGTTCATGAAATACTAGATTGCTAGCAATATGAATAGCAAAATGATTATCACAATAAAGGGTAGATGGTTTGGTCATAAGCAGTCCAATCTCGGCTAACAACATACGAATCAATTGAAGTTCACCCGTAACATTAGCCATTGCACGATATTCGGCCTCTGCACTAGATCGAGCAATAATAGTCTGCTTCTTACTTTTCCATGATACAAGATTACCACCAAGGAAAACACAGTATCCTATAGTAGACCGGTGATCTATAGGGCAACCAACCCAATCTGCATCAGAATATACTATCACCTCCGAAGATTCAGGGTTAGAATAACCAGCTATATGAAGATGACCCTGATTATGAAACACAAGTCCTTGACTTGGAGCTCCTTTCTTAAAGACATTCTTCTTCCAAAGTGTGTACATAGACTGTCCCGTCAAAACACGTTCGACGAGCTTAGATGAAGTAGATATAAAGGTCGGAGCTTGTGATCGCATCATATCAGATTCAGTCGCACCGGATCTATTCATGACTAATCCAATCTCACCGGATTTAGCAGCAGTTATTTGAGTGTCTGTATTACTCATGACGAATACTTAATCTAGACACTAGATTAATCAGAAAGTCCCAAGCTCTATTATTTCATGGATCAGATTAGATCTAATCAGACCTCGATATGTAAATCAAATCCGAACGGCTTGGGACATGTCCAGCCAAGTTGGCTGAGAGCCCTAGGTTGTGACCAGCCAAGACGGCTGAGGGCCTTGGGACATGGCCGGCGTTGCCGACCAAGATGGCCGAGAACCTGGGACGTGGTCGGCCAATCTGGCCGAAATCCCAGGGATGTGGCCGGCCAAATTGGCCGAGATCCCTAGCCGAGAGCCTAGGACGTGGCCGACAAGCTTGTAGGGAGTGCAGATTAGAGAGAGAAGCAAGTGCTAGATGGTGGTTGCACTGATTGTGGGTGTTGGATAGGGTTTAGGTTGATGCGATTAGGGTTGGCTCTGATACCATATCTAAAGAAGTAGAAAAGAGAATAATGATATGATTGAATTGTCTAGCCCTCTAGGTTAGCATGCTCTCATATTTCCACACATGATGATGAATAATAAAATAACTTATAACAATCCTATTTCAAATTTCTTGTCATACGCTTATTTATCTCCCCATTTCTTTGCATTTGTCTCGTCCTTGTCCTCTATATTTGTGCCTCGCAGTGTTATTGAAGCTCTTGCTCATCCTGGATGGCGGCGAGCCATAGAAGATGAAATGAAGGTGCTCATTGATAACCGTACTCGTTTCATTACCTGCGGAGAAACAATCTATTGGTTGTCGTTGAGTATTCACTGTTAAGGTTCATCCCAATGGCACTCTTGATCGATTGAAGGCACGATTGGTTGTAAAGAGATATACTCAGACGTATGGTGTTGATTACGACGACACTTTTTCACCTATTGCTAAAATTCCATCTCTTCGTGTCTTTATTTCCCTTAGAGCACGTTTCGGTTTGCCTCTTCATCAATTAGATGTGAAAATTGCCTTCCTTTATGGTGACTTGTCCGAGGTAGTGTACATGAAGTAACCACCGGAGTTTGTTGCTCAGGAGGAGAATTTGGTATGTTGCTTACATAAAACTTTATATGGACTCAAGCAATCTTCTCGTGCTTGGTTTGTCAAATTTAGTGATGCTGTTTTCAAGTTCGGTTTAAAACGGTGTTAAGTGGATCATTCAGTTTTTAGTTCTGTCTCCCTAGTTGGTTATATTCTTCTTGTGGTATATGTGGATGATATTATCATCACTAGTAGTGATTCAGATGGAATCCAACGACTTAAGCAGTTTTTGCACGCAGAATTTAGTACCCAGGATCTGGGACGCCTATGTTATTTTCTTGGTATTGAAGTGGCATATTCACAAGCATGTATCAATTTATTACAGCGAAAATATGTACTTGACATTCTTGATGATGTTGGATTTCTTGGAGCAAAGCCGATAGATACTCCTATGGAACCCCATGTGAAACTTGATCCAGAACATGAAGAATTGTTATGTGATCTGGGGAAGAATAGAAGATTAGTAGTAAAGTTGAACTATCTTACTTTCACAAGGCCTGACATATCATTTGCTATAAGTGTAGTCAGTCAGTTCATGAATTCTCCCTGTACTACTCATTGGGATGCTGTGCTTAGAATTATCAAGTACTTGAAGGGAGCACCAAGTAAAGGGCTACTTTTCAAGAATTATGGACATCTGGACACTATAGGTTTCTCTGATGCAGACCGGGCTGGATGTCCTACTGATAGGAGGTCTACATCGGGTTACTGTGTGTTCCTTGGAGGAAATATGATTGCCTGGAAAAGTAAGAAACAACATGTGGTTTCCCGATCGAGTGCTGAAGTAGAATATAGAACTATGACGCATGTAACATATGAATTGCTTTGGTTGAGGATATTATTATTAGAAATTAGCTTGCTAAATCATATCCATCAGTATTATATTGTGATAATCAATTAGCTATTCACATTGCAAATAATATTGTCTTCCATGAGCGAACTAAACACATTGAAGTTGATTGTCACTTTGTACGAGAGAAAGTTCAGAAATGGGAGATTATTATTCAACACACGAGAACGGAGAATCAGCTTGCAGATGTCTTTACTAAATCTCTGAGGGGGAGTAAAGTGAGTTTCTTATGTAACAAGTTGGGATTATTTGATATTTACATCCCAACTTGAGGGAGAGTGTTAGAATAAGAGTAAAATAGTCATTTGAGTCTTATGTAGTCTAAGTCTTTTATAAAGAGTGTAATTCCCTGTTAATGAATAATATTCATCTTCTCCTTAAAATCCAAACACAAACAAACACGAAATACTCAAGCTTTGCTAACCTTGTTTGATACAAGAACCCTTTTTAACCCTTTTGCTCTCTATGCTCTCCATGGCCACACAAAATACATCTAAGTTATATTCCTATTTATAGAAGACATCCACCGCCTAAGGAGACTCAAAAAATTGCTGACATAAGTGTGAAAACAAGAAGAAGTTGCCGCCTGTCAAATCTGCCGCAATTTTTATCGTCTTACGTTGCCAAGTCCAACTTCACCTTATCAGCCGCCAATGTGTGTGAAAACTTCAAGGAGTAGCCGCACGAAAGCTGTTGCCATCCACAGAAGTTCATCCACTAGAAAGAAAGGTTTGACTCCACCGCCAAACTGATTTTGGCTCTTTTTCTTTTTTTTTTACTTTCAAATATCAATTTTATATTTTCTAACATATTTGGCTTTTCCTTGAACTTGTAGAGTTTGAAAACAGTTCCCTTTTCAAATGTCGAACACCTCCATTCTTGAATATATGAACTACGTTATAAGTCATCTTACGTCCTTTCACCATTTTTTTAAAATTTAAGTCAGTTTTCTTCTTTTGGCTGGAAATTCAAAGCCACACCTAATGTTAACGGCACTTTTGATGATCTTTAAGCTGAGGAAAGTATAGTAATTTCACGAATCAAAAGAAATTAAACCAGTTGTTTTGGCCTTTGAATATTAAAATAAGCATTTATCTAATAGCTTAACCTCTTAGATCAAGTTGCCATTGGTTCCACAAAATTTTGTAAACTATCATTGTAAGAGACGTTTTGTGTTGAAATCTATCTAGGCCCCTCACTTGCCTTCATAACATAATCACGTTGCAAGGTTAAATACTCATAGGTGATCAACAATGAAGTAGTATCATGTGGGACGGGTGAAAGAAATCCCGTCAGGGAGTGAAATGGAGCATGACACAGGTAAGCTTCCAAGAAGTTGGACGAGACTAGTAAGGCTGGACCACTTGCTTGTAGAAAGAATGAGCTGGCAGCTCATAGTCAGTAGCTTGGTCAAGATAACATCTTGGCATCGTAGTGAAACAGAGTCTTAAGCTTTAGTATTAGGTAGAATCCCAACCTAAGTGCGGGAATGTTATGGTATTTAAATGAAAAAAGATATCTTTATCTAGCTTTGTAAGATTTCAGATCAAGTTCGTAGTGCTCAACAAAAGGTTACACATGCAAAACCTACCTAATGCACAGTAAATGTTATGGATGATCGGTTTCAGGATGGACGGTTTCTACCCTAGGATCGAGAATCGCCCGTTCGGGACCGGTTCCACAAAATATAAATCGTGTACCGTTTGCTCGTTTCATGGATCCATCTGAAAACCAAACCACCGGCTGGTGCGATTCCCAATTGGATCTCGGTTACGGTCCTATCGAGCATCAACATCAATTAAAAAAAGAAGAAGGAACCAATCTTTACCAGTTGAAGGAGGAAAAATTTCAATAATGCAAGAGAACAACGGGGAAAATGATTTAGTACCATTGTCACATGAAAAAAATTTCGATATGCAAGATAACAAACATTGCAATATGTGCAAAAGTTATTTAAAAAGAAAATGTAATTGTATATAAAAAGACCGGCCCGATTGGATGGTTCTCACTCGAAATCGAGAACTAAACCGGCAACCGTCGGTTCCAGAAAATTGAAATCGGAATTCGGACCGTACCCGCTGGTTATCATCCAAAATCGGCCGGTTGTGTATGGTCCGGTCCGGTTTGGGTGGATCATAATTATTTTGGCTCACCCCTAGTAAATGTAGCTTAATGCTTAGGCATCTATATCTTTCTCTATGTGCAAGAAGGCTTTGTAATAAGCGGATAATTGTGGACGTAGAGGAAATATGTATACCTAGTTTAGTAAATGCTGATTTGTCTCGTTATTGCAGCACTTGAATTTTGTTTAGTCTGATGGAGGCAATTGATTCTCTGTGGCATGCAAGAAAAAAACATGGATTGACTTGCCCAACTTATTGTTTGTATTAGAAAACATTAGTTACGCAAGAATAATATCCTGAGTTGTGCAGCCAGGAGATATTTTGAGTTTTTCATCTTCTGTGGGATGGTGCAGATGATTTCCGTTACATAGTACTAAACTCTATCTATCATTTCAACCAAAAGTAAGTCCTGCAAGAATATCACGGAGCACATTAGAGAACTTGCCCTTCTCCTTTCCTAATTTGTTTGTTCTTTCCCTTGTGCCAGTTCGTAATATCTGTACTCTTTGAGAGTTGTCTTCCTACTCTTGTGTGTTGGCACCTGGCAATATACATAGATTTGCCTGAGGTTGTCCTCATAATTTCATGAAGCAGAGGAACTGTCATCATTGTTCCCTCCAACATCTGTAATCTGCTGATGTTGGTTAGATACTAATTGCCGTCGAGCTATACTCTTTTTGGTGCTTGTTAGATCCAAGAGCAATGGATTTACATTTACTTGAGCATTTTTTTTGGGATGCACAAAGCTTAGCAAATTGTTCATATTCCAAGAAGAGAGGATGTCTCATTATGTTTTAATTGTCATGTAGTGCAATTGCTGTTAAATCTATTTTAGTCTTACATAGATTGTTGTTAGCCTTGATTTGTTTGATGTAGTCTTCCATCACACGTGCCGAATGAGTACTGGTGCATTTGCTCGTGACTGAATATTTGCCGTATCGGTATAATGATCTTCATGGCACCACATATTTTCATACTAGTGTGACTAAAATTAATTGAAACCAATTCTTTTATTTATTAGATAATTGAGCAAAGCAAAGTCCGGATCCTTTCCATGAAGCCTGAGCAGAGCATGTCAATTGTTAGGTAACAGCCACAAAATAGTGATAGCTATTTCTAAATTTTCTGGAACGGTGGCTAAGTTTTCGTTTTCAGACTGCTTGGTCACCTGATTCGGAATTATCCGTACGCTATCAAGGTGCATGTGTCTCGGCTGAAGGAGTTGTTTGATTATTTTACTTATATGGATGGCAAGGTTGCATCTTGTCTTGCTGCTTCACAGTTGCCATTGATCAAAATCTGCAGTACTTCCATGTTCCTCGCTGGAAAATAGAGTGCTTTTGTTGTCTTGAGAAAGCAGGATGGATTTTTCATGAAATTTTGTTCGAAGATCATTCCAAAGAAAGGAGAGATGCGTTATAAATATTAATAAGATAGAAAGGACTTTAAGAACTGACACCGTTGTTAGGCTGACTCGAGCAATGGTTGATGATCAATACTATTTTCTCTACATTAATTTGTAGATCCACAATATATTGAACAACTCATTGACATACAAACCGTGTTTAGGTCTCATTCCAAATTTATAATTTTTCTTATGTGTACAGTAAACGAAAGAGAAAATCTTTCTTGTTAATTTCGATAATATTGAATTACATTAATATGTATAGCTCACTAATACTGAATAAGACTAAAATACCCTTACTAACAAATTAGTTTAATAATTAACGTTTCAAAACTCTCCCTTAAGTTGGTGCATAGACATCAAAGAACCCCAACTTGTTACACAGAGTAATCACTCTACCAGCCCTCAAAAACCTAATAAAAAGATTAGAAAGTTGATCCTCGGTCCGTGTGTCTTTAAGTGTTATTTCTTTGTTCTGAATCTTTTCTTGCATAGAATGACAATCTATTTCAATGTGTTTGGTGTGCTCATGAAAAATTGAATTTGAAGCAATATGCATAGCGGACTGGTTATAACAACACAAAACTGAGGGAATTGAGGATGACAAACTGAGTTCGGATAACCACATCCTCAACCAAAGCAACTCGCTAGTCATATGAGCCATGACCCAATATTCCACCTCTACACTCTATTGAGACACAACATGTTGCTTCTTACTTTTCCAACTCACAAGATTGCCTCTTAAGGAAACACAATAACTAGAGGTCATTTTCCTCTCAATAAGACACTCAGTCCAATCAGCATCAGAGTAACCAGTGATAAGATGACCATGATTTTTGAACAAAAGGCCTTTACTTGGTGTTCCCTTCAACTACTTAACAACACATAGCATTGCCTCTCAATGTGTGCTGCCATGAGCATTAATAAATTGGCCGACCATGATAACAATGTTGATACCTAATTTTGACAGTTCCATATTTTATTTTCTCGATAAAATATAATTTATTTAATTAATTAAATATGCATCTTTTCTTCTGTTATTGGAAATAAAAATAGTACTAAAAATTAAATAATTAATTTGGTATTTTTTTTAAAAAAAATTAAGAAATAAAAATTCAGATTAGGCCGGATCACCTATCCCATGTGGGCCAGACCCAGCCCGCGTCTTCCTCCCTTCTCGAGCGGAGCAAGTTGGGCCCATTCATTTTTTTCCTCTCCGCAAGCCCACGCGGGCCAGCCCAACTGGGCTTCTTTGTCCTCATGAATAGCCCATCTCTTCCTTTTATTCCCCCATGGCCCATCTCTCTCAATTTCTTTACAGTGGCTTCTCACACGTTCACATCATCCTCCCTCTTTCTGCACGCACTCCAGTACACTTCACGTGTTCTACCACTAACCATGTTCACATCTGTTATAAGTTATTTTATTATTCATCATCATGTGTGGGAATGCTCACCGTATTACTATGTACCATCTTCATTATTATAAATATGAGAGCATGCTCACCTAGAGGGTTAGATAATTCATTCATATCATTCTTCTCTTTTCTTCTTCTTCAGATATGGTATCAGAGCCAACCCTAGTCGCCCCAACCTAAACCCTATCCAACACCCATTACCAGCGCAACCACCATCTAACACTTGCTTCTCTCTCTAATTTACTCTTTCGACCAGCTTGTCAGCCACATCCTAGGCTCTCGGCCAGGGATCTCGGACAACTTGGCCGGCCACGTCCCTGGGATTTCGGTCAGATTAGCCTACCACGTCTCAGGTTTCTCGGCCATAATGGCTAGGCATGTCGGCCACGTCCCAAGGCTCTCAGCCATCTTGGCCGGCCACGACCCAGGACTCTCGGCCATCTTGGCCGGTCACGACTCAAGGCTCTCGACCAATTTGGCCGGACATGTCCTAGGCCGTTGGGATTTGATTCACATGTTGAGGTCTAATTAGATCTAATCGGATCCATTAAACGGTAGAGCTTGTGACTTTCTGATTAATTTAGTGTCTAGATTAAGTATTCGTCATGAGTAATACAGACACTCAAATAGCTGCTGCTAAATCCGGTGAGACTGGATTAGCCATGAATGGATCTGGTGCGACTGAATCTGATATGATGCGATCACAAGCTCCGACTTTTATATCTACTTCATCTAAGCTCGTCGAACGTGTTTTAACAGGACAGTCTACGTACACACTTTGAAAGAAGAATGTCTTTAAGAATTTGCACAGACAACGGCTATCTCATCATCTTACCCAGCTTCCTTCGAGCAAGGATGACCCAACTTATGATGAATGATACACTGTTGATTATCGTATTTATAGTCAATTGTTGAATGCTATAGATATTTCTGTTTAGAGTATTGTTAGTAATACCGATACTGTTAAGGAGTTATGGGATGCTTTGACAGATTTATACTCCTCTTTGAATGATTTTAAGCGACTCTATGATGTCGTTTGTGGGTTATTGATGCCAGCTCCTGCTGGTCGGCCTCTGGATGGATATTATGAGGAATTTAAATCCTTTGTTGATGAGTTTGATCGGCTAGTCCCGTTTACATCTAATCAAGCTACTTTTCAAGAACAACGGAATCAATTTCTGGTCAAATACTATCTTAATAAAGTGGGAGCTCAGTTTGATACTGCTCGATCATAAATTCTTTCAGATGCTCGAGTACATTCTCTTGGAGAAGTTCATCGCCGTGTTCTTCATACCGAAAGTCGTGAGGAAGTTAGATTTGCCCCTTCAGAAGTTGGTGAACATGCTGCTGCTTTATATATGAATAGAGGAGGTGACCATGGTAGTGGAGGCCGTGATCGAGAAGGAGGTCGTGGTAGCATTGTTGGTCGTGGTCGGGAGACTGGTACTTACAATTACTGTGGTATTGTTAGACATCTTCGCAGCTATTGTCGAAAGTTACAAATTGTACAGGCAGCTTCTGGTTCACAGACTACACCTGCTCATGTTGCATTTGAAATTGTACCTATGGACCAAAAGTTATCATAATGAGTTTAGAGGAGTATGCTCGATACTTAGAGTTTCAGACCTTAGGGAGAGGAACTACATCTGCCTCTGTTGCGAAACTGCAACAGTTATTCGATTATTCCTTTACCTCAGCATGTACAGCTCTTCCTTCCGCTGACTGGATTATTGATTCTGGTGCAGGTGTTCACATGATGGGTAATAGAGGTATTCTTACTATATATAAGTTCTTGTCTCCGTTACGCCAAATTACTATTGCGACGGGTTATCCATGATAGTTCAGGGACACGGAGATGCACGACCTTCCAACGAGATCTCTTTATCTTCTGTTTTATATATTCCTGGCATGCCATTTAATTTGTTATCTGTTGATCATATCACACGAGATTTGAATTGCTCCGTTACTTTCTATCTTGATTATTGTGTTTTGCATGATCTCTTGACGCGGAAGACTATCAGTAAGGGAAGCATCAATGGAGGGATCTATCAGCTGGATGGTTCTTCCATTCCAACTGCACTAGTAAAAGAGACTGATGTTTTAGACATTCACTATCGTCTAGGAAATCCCTCTTTGTCTATGTTGTAATCATTGTTTCCTTGTTTTCGTTCGGTGTTTACAATAAATTGTGAGTCATGTCAGCTTGCAAAACATAGTCGTGTTTGTTTACCACAAAGTGTATCTCAACGAGCAACTGCTCCATTTGCCTTGGTCCATTCTGATGTGTGGGAACCTAGTTCTATTGTTTCAACCTTTGGTTATCGTTACTATGTTGTCTTTGTCGATGATTTCACAAGAATGTCATTTGTTCACTTAATAAAAGAACGTTCTGAGTTATTTTCTGTATTTCGTGAATTTTATTCTTCTGTCTACGCTCAAATCCATCATAATATCCAAGCCTTACAATCTGATCGTGGAGGGGAATATATGTCGGATTATCTCCATCAATTTCTTCGTTCTCATGGTATTCACCATCGTCTTCCATGTGCCCGCACGCCTCAACAGAATGGTATTGCTGAGCGGAAGAATCGCCATCTTATGGATACTGCTCGTGCTCTTTTTATACATATGCATGTTCCACATAAGTTTTGGGGATGCTGTTCTTACAGCATGCTATCTCATTAATAGCATGCCTCTTTCCTCTCTTGGAGGCAATACGCCCCATGGGCTCCTCTTTCCTAAAAGCAGTCCCTTTCCTCTTTCTCCTAAAGTGTTTGGATGTACTTGTTTTGTCTATAATGATCGTCCAAGTGTATTAAAACTAGATCCTCGTGCACTGAAATGTGTTTTTCTTGGTTACTCACGGGTGTCAAAGGGTTATCGTTTCTATTCTCCTATCTTAGGAAGAATTACCTTTATAGAGTCTGAGCCTTTCTTTTCTGCATGTGGCTCTAGTTCATCTTATCCAATCCCGCAATTGTTTGAATCCACATCTTCTGATCCCCGTCCTTGTTTATTCTCTACCAATGGTCTCTCATCTAGTTATATCTCCAGCATCTTCACTAGACAATGCTCCCATTGACAATTCTCTTTCTGTGCCAGTCTCTCCCGTGGAGGATCCTCCTGCTGAGATAGACTCTTGTGTTGCTGACCCACTTGAGACTGATACTACCGAGCAACCTATTGCTCTTCGTAAGAACTACCGTGCCTGCAGAGATCGTATTCTTTATACACATTCCTACAAAGGTTTATCAGTAAGTTTGTCGACTTTTGTGGCCAATATCAATGTTGTTTCTCTACCTGCTTCGGTTTCCGAGGCTCTTCAGCATGCCATTTAGCGTTTAGCCATGGAGGAGGAAATGAGCGCCCTCCAACGCAATCAGACTTAGTTCTTGGTTAATCTTCCTTCTGGTGCTCAGATTATTGGTTGTCGTTGGGTGTTTGCCATGAAGGTCAATCCTGATGGAACTGTTGCTCATCTGAAAGCTCGGTTGGTTGCTAAGGGTTATGCTCAAACTCATGGACTTGATTATTTTGAGACATTTTCTCCGGTTACAAAAATGGCTTCTATTCGCATTTTCTTATCCCTTGCAACTGTGCATTCTTGGTCTCTCCATCAGTTGGATATCAAGAATGCTTTCCTTCATGGTGATCTTGCCAATGATGTTTACATGGAGCAGCCCCTAGGGTTTGCTACACAGGGAGGGAAAATCTGTAAGCTTCGTCGCTTTTTGTATGGTTTGAAGCAGTCTCCTCGAGCATGGTTTGATAAATTCAGCTCAGTTGTTCGGAGTTTTGGTTTGCTTCAGTCTCAAAAGGATCATGCAGTATTCTATCGACGTGCTACTACTAGGTGTATCTTTCTAGTTTTATATGTGGATGATATTGTCTTGATAGGGGATGACGAACATGGTATTGCTGAACTGAAAAGATATTTGTATACTCACTTTGAGACGAATGATCTCGGTAATTTGAGATACTTTCTTGGGATCGAGGTGGTCCGGAAGAAAGAAGTATCTCTTTGTCACATCATAAGTATGTTATGGATATCTTAACTAAATTTAACATGCAACAATCTCGCTCCATAAAGTCCCTTATGGAACCAAGATTAAAGTTTCTTCCTAATCAGGGTAACTTGTTTGAACATCCTGAAAGATACCGGCGTGTCGTTGGTAAATTAAATTATCTCACTACGATGACTAGGCCTGATCTTGTATATTAGGTTAGTGTGGTTAGTCAGTTTCTGGCAACACCTAGACAACCACATTTGGATGCTGTTTTGAGGATTTTAAGATATCTTCAAGGTAGTCCTGGCAAGGGAATTATTTTTGCAGCTCATGGTCATGCTCGCATGGAGTGTTATACTGATGATGATTGGGCTGGTTGCCCTATTGATAGGCGGTCTACTTCTGGATATGCTTTGCATGTTGGTGGTAATTTAGTTTCTTGGAAGAGTAAGAAACAGGATATTGTGACGAGGAGTAGTGCTGAAGTAGAGTATCGAGCCATTGCTACAGTTACTGCAGAGTTTATGTGGACTAGACATCTTCTGAATGAGATTGGATATGGATCGAGTGGTCCCACATTGTTATGGTGTGATAGTAGTTCAACAATTCACATTGCTTCAAATCCCGTCTTTCATGAGAGAACAAAGCATATCGAGATTGATTGTCATTTTGTTCGACAAGAGCTTACATGTGGTAGTCTCACTCTCTCACACATCCGTACTGGAGATCAGCTAGTAGATGTATTTACTAAACCTTTAGCTGGGCAACAGGTTCGCTTTATATGTAACAAGCTGGGCATGGTCGATATTTGTGCCTCAACTTGAGGAAGGGTGTTATAAGTTATTTTATTATTCATCATGTGTGGGAATACCTACCGTATTACTTTGTAACCTCTTCATTATTATAAATATGAGAGCATGCTAACTTAAAGGGTTAGACAATTCATTCATATTATTCTCCTCTTCCCTTCTTCTTACAACCGAATTTTACTCTGGTCCACACATAAAAATTTGATGAAGCAGTCAGAAGTTGAAGAGAGGACGGAGAGGGCAGACTTGGTGGTCGGGGGGGGGGGGTGGGGGTGTTTATTCTTCAGTCACATAAAAAAAGGAGAAGGCAGGAGAGAGAGAGTGTTCTCGTTTGAGCACCAAGAACAGAGAGAGATGGAGATCAAATAGTGCTTCTGGTCTTACGAGACTGGGGGCTCTCAGTCTTGTGAGCAGAGAGGAAAGACGAGCAAAAGTAGGGGGGTCGAAGATCTCTTGGAGCTCTCTTAGTACTCAGTTGGCAAAAGGAAGTCTGGAGAGCAGAGTATAAAAAACGAGAGAGAGCAAAGCTGGGGGGCATATAAGCCGAAGGGTTCCATAGTGAGCGAAAAGGAGATCTGGGCAAGGCAAGAGGAGTCAGTAAAGTCTACTCCGACTAGATGTGTTCCACTACCTCTGATTATGTCGATCGACTAAGCTGGAGGCCGACGATCCCTCACGCCTTCACCACATCTCGCGTGGCAGTTGTCTTCAAGTTTGTTCATCGCCTTGTTCTGCGTTTTTGGTTTCCTCCACATTTCGTTATTAGTAGATGGAGTCTGATTGGCGTTGGCAGCTTGTATGAACCGCCAACTCAGATGGGCGGCCTTTAATCTTGTCCCTGTAAGAGGCACTATAGAAGGGAGGAGGCTGGATGGAGAGCTAAAAAGAAGGGAAGGAATTCATAGAGTATAAGAGGAGCTCGACTGAAAAATAAGACGAGCCCAAACGTCGTGCGACGGTCGCGATTGTTGTAGCTCGAGGAGCTAGCCTTGTGGCAAGCGACGACAGAGGTTATGAGAACAAACCAGAGAGCAGTGGCGGCACACGAGCAGATTTGATGGCGGCATGGCGAGTGGGTCCCCAATGGCGAACGGAGGAGGCTAGGTTGGATTGACGCGGAAACCTTACGACCAACGAGGATGAACATCAAGCCAATGCCAAGTTTTCTCAGCTGATCCAACCGCCATGTCTGTAGTGTCTGTGCAACGGTCCGAGGGCCTTGAGTCACACCAAGCTTGACCAGCGAGCATGTCCTGATGTCGACGATGTGAGAGCCGAACCGGCGATGGTGTCAGCTATCATTTTGGTGCTGGGTTTTCCTTAGCCGGTCCAGAGGCAATGCGACAGCTAGCTCAGAGGTGGTGTGACGAGCGAGACCTAGAGACGATGTTGGTGTGAGCAAGCCTAGCGTTGGCTTGACGAGCAGATCCTACTAGTGGTGTGGCGAATAGATCCCGTCGACGTTGATGTCGAGACGAGACAGCCTCGGCAACGATGTATGAATATTTTTGTCTTTGAGGGTTGTAGAAGGGACTCTCATGAGGAAGAGGATGGTGAACATGAGAGTGTTGGATTGCCTTTTTGGATAATCAGTATGGGTTAGCACGTGCTGGGCCAGATTGCTTATTGTCAGGCCCTGTTTGTTGAGGACTTCTCGCGACGTCATCGGCAGCGAACCGCCCACGTCGCCGCGATCCGAATACTTCACTAGACCATTCAATAGCTAGAAGCGATGGGTAGTGTGTAGATAGGGCAGTGACGTAGTTAATGCGAGCTGATGACTCGCGCTAATTAGGAATTTTTCGTTGAAGACCTGGTAAGTTTCCTCACGTTGAGTCAAATTAAGCCGCATGCTCCACTCCTGGTGGTGCCCTCCTATTAATTCCTTTAAGTTTCGGCCTTGCGACCACTCCCCAAAACCTAAAAACTTTGATTTTTCATAAAGTGCCAACGGAATCCTAAAAGCAACATCCGTCGATCCCTAGTCAGCATCGGATCCCTAGTTAGCATCGTTTATGATTGAGACTAGGACGATATGTGATCGTCTTCGAGCTCCTAACGTTCGTTCTTGATTAATGAAAACATCTTTGGCAAATGCTTTTGCAGTTGTTTTTTTTGGTAAGATAAATTTGTATATACTTTTCAAAACACTAGGTACAAATAGGTAACGAGACACAAAAATCACGAACCAATAATCGTATTGAGGTGCCAGAATGGATTCAACGGCAAACCGGTGCAAGATACATCATCATAGCATACATGCCTAACCTAAAGGCCAAGGGATGGCCACCACATCATTAACTAGAGAGCCAAACAAGCGGCTCAAAGCGTAGCAACAGAAGTTTTGGGCAAGAGAAGAAAACATAAAAATGTGGCCAAACAGGCAGCCTAAAGTGTTGGAAAAAGAACAAGCAGAAACTGCACAGTTGAAACAGTTTGGTTGTGGGATCTTAATTAGCAGCAAGTCGGTCAGCCAATAAGGAAGGCTGAGTTGCTCAAATCCCGTCATCATCATTAGAGACTTGTAGACAGTAATAAAAAAAGAGGGCCAAAGCATGGCCATGACAGAATTGAAAAGGGCTAAATACACGGCCAACACATCATTAGAGAAAAGCCAAACAAGCGGTTCCAAGAAGCAGCATCAAAAGCCCAAAAAATAGACCTGGACAGGAGTAGAAAACATAAAAACCGGCTAAACATTCAGCCTAGAGTGGCAGAGATAAAGGGACCAGCAGTGTCTCGAGGTAAGTGGTCAACAACACGCAAGGTAAGAGTAAAAATAAACAGTTGAAGCAGCTTGGTGGGGGGGTCATGATCAGTTGCAAGTTGGCTAGGCAACGATGAGCAAGTCTGAGCTGACAATGTCCCAGCACCTTGAGTAGAGACCTGTGTATAGTAGTCCAAAGAAGAAGGCCAGAACATGGCCATACCAGAATTGCATAGGGCTAAATACACGGCCAAAAAACACTAAAGGGAACAAAGTAGAGGAGCCGAGTGGTCGGCAAAAAAGAAGCTACATCAGTCGGCCTAAGACACACCAGTTAGGGAAGGAGCAGCAAAGCTGGGCAATCGTGCAGCAGTACAAAAAAATCCGACTACCTGGAGCTAAAGAGTGGAGTGGAAGCCTGGTCTTGGGGCAGCAAACTTATAGACAAATCGGTTTCTTAATCTTCTGAGGAGCAAACAACTCAGCATGAGGAAGTAGGCGGCCAAAGCAAGACCAAACCCTTCCACCATCCAACGTAATTTGACCTAGAGGAAATTACGAAGTACAACTAAAATCTATGGGCCAAAACACAGCCCCAAAACCATAAAGGCATAGCCATATTCAAACTTTAGAAGGTAGAGAACCTTTACACCTTAACCTAATGCTTACACAAAAAATGCAGTTGAAGAAGCAATAAGAAAAAATCCTGTGGAGGTAGCAAATAACCAGCACGATCAACAACAAACCAAGCCAAGAAGCCATAAAAAAATAGGTTACGCAGCAAATGTAACACCAAATCAGCGGCTCCACAGCAAAGGCATCAGCTTGATGTAGTAAGAAAGTGGGTGGTTGGGAGAGTAGCGTAGTTGGACAGCAGTAAATAGAAGTGTAGAGTTGTTCTCCAATAAGAAGAAGTAGAGGCCTAACTATAGAAGGCTAGAAAAGCATCCATAAGTAGAAAGGAATAGCTCGGTTAGAAAGAAAACTGGTCAGTGCTAGGTTAGATAGGGGGTAGCGGCAGTAGTCCAACCATCGTCCCCAAACCAGCAATATTTCAGTATTACCAATCGTAGGAGCAGCATATACAGAAGCCATATGGACAGCACAGTTAGGGTAGTTTAAAAATACACTAAAGAACAACATTACGATGAACCAGCAAGGAATATAGTGAGGAAATCTGTCCTCAAGCTGCGGAAGAAGGGTAATTACAAGAGGCCAAGAACAGTGAATGGACCTAGGAAGCCCCTTCTTAGTTATAATACCCTGCAAATAACATAAAACCAACAGCAGAATTGGCAAGCAATGGTCAAAGCAGCCCACCACTCGGCTCCAACATAGAATAGGGTTGTCACCGGCATATCGAGCCAGTCGAAGAATGTACAATCTGTCCTCAAGCCGAGAATAAAGTGTAAGTACAAGAGGTCAAGGTAGTGGCTGAACCCATTTGATGTCTTCTCGGATCGGGTACCCTGCAGGTAGTATTGGAGACAGCAGAGGTGGCATGCCGCAAAATAACAATCCCACCATTCGGGTCTAGCATAAAATGATGTTTCCCCTGCAAGTAGTAGCATATAATCCAATGGCTCACGTGAGCCTAGAGTAATAGTGGCTAGCAATATGTGTTGAGCTAGTAAGTTTCATGGAATTGGGGTTGTAATTATGCGTTTTATCGATTCTCTTCAAAGATGGCAGAAGAAAGACCCCAGTTCCTTTGCGATCGCCTATTTCAGGGGTGGTCATGAACACCGCCTAGTGCGATAGCTTTGTCTTTGTCCATCTTAGTAAGGTGCAAGCCGGTACAAAGAGGGTCTTGATGCGGAATAGAATGTTATTTCTCTCCGTCCAAATGATATGGCAAAGAGCACCGAGGGAAAATCTAGCAATACGGTGGCAAAAAGATCGGCCACCTATATTTTGTTTTGCCCAACGGATATGATCATCCCACGAACGATTTTGCCAATTCAGATTACACTTGGATGCCCATATAGATGCAAGGTTGCCCGTGACCGAGCAACCAAATAATAGGTGATTAACTGAGTCTGGCCTAGCTTGGAAGAAGGCATAGGATCCGTCATCAATTCTACGGTACTGTAGTAGCAAAACGTGAGTGGGTAACCGACTATGATGCTAGCCACAAATGAAATGCATCTTGAGGAGCAAAGGTAACCGAGAGGTGACTCAAGTCCTCCATTACCAAAAGAAGACTGACCATGGTGAAGCAGTAGTAGCAGCCACAGATAAGCCATCTCCCCCAAGGCAGCTGCAATTGGGTGTCATTCGAAGCAGTAGCAGTGAAAAAATAGGTCATAACACCCTCCCATAGCTTATGTCTTCAAGCCGAGAGAAGGTATGTGGTGTTTTCTTGGCGAAAATACCCTGTCAATAATCTAAAGGCTAGAAGCATAGATGGCCAGCAGCAAGAGAGGCCTCCCACCATTCGGTATCAATAGCTGGGATTGTTATAACCCCTGCGGCATAAGAAGTAGACTCTATATGTGGTAGTAGGTGATCCCATGACCTCCAAGAATAAGGTCCTTCACAAAATAAGCTGAATTGAGAGGTGTCTTCTTAACAAAATGGTGTCTTCTCGGTCAGCACACCCCACAAATGAAAAAGAAGCCAGAAGAAAGGTCGGCAGGCAGCAGGAGACACATTCCTTCAATCGGCTCTACCATCTTAGAAAATTAAATCCCCTGCATTCCATGAGCTAAGGACCAAGTGTTAGGCAAATAATTTCCATGGAGTAAGGGTTCGAGTTACCCATTTCGTTGGGCCTCCTCAAATATGGTAGGAGAAAGGCCTCAATTTCTCTTAAGTCTCCTATTACGAGGATGGTCTCACACACCTCCCAATGCAACAACTTTATCCTTAACCAACTTAGCGAGATGAAAAATGATTGCTGGTACAAAGATCGTCTTGTCCTGGAACAGTATGTTATTCCTCTCCGTCCATATGATATGGCATAGCACACCTAAGGAAAACCGAGCAATGCGGTGGCAAAAAGATCGGCCACTAATATTTTGTTGTGCCCAGCCAATGTGGTCATCCCACGGATGGTTCCTCGAATTTAAATTACATCGAGCTGCCCATATTGATGCAAGGTTACCAGTAACGGAGTAACCAAAGAAAAGATGATTAACAGAATTCGGTCTAGAATGGCAGAAGACACAAGTTGCATCATCAATCCTGCGGTATTGTATAAGCATTACTTGGGTGGGTAGTCGGTTATGTGAGGCCAACCACATGATGAATGCATCTCGGGGAGCTAAAGTGTTATCCCATATAAAGGAGTGCCAGTGAACATTTTGGCCTTTGTGTCTAATGTGATCCCAGGCCTAGGAAACAGAGAAGTCCCCAGAGTTATGGCCACTCCATCTGAATTTATCTTCTCTAGTAGGAAGGAAAGTAGGCCGGTCCTATGGTATCCAGTAAAGCATCCAAAATAGGTGATGGCTCCCAATCAAATAAGAAGAAGTCACATATCGAGACATTGCGTGGGATTTTAGATCGATAAATATCTCCCGCCTCATAACGCAAGTGTAGGGGTCCCCTTTCATGCCAATGATCGAACCAGAAAGAGGTGGCATGTCCATTACCAATCTCCCACTTAAACTATAGACTGAAGACTGGCCTGAGGTCTAGTATTTTCCTCCAAGCCCAAGAGCAAATAGTGGGCCTTTTTCGCTACCCAGAAGTTGATGTTCTTTAGCAAGGTGGAGTAGATCCATTTACACCACAAAGATTCTTTGTCTGTGAATAGTATCCAAGTGTTTTAGAGTCACCGCTTTATTACAATCATCTAGCCGACGAATTCCCAGACCTCCCTCACTCTTGGGAAGACAGATATCTACCCAAGATACTTTCGCTCCTTCAACGCCTAGGTCCGGCCCTTTCCATAGGAATTGTCTGAGGATGAGTTCAATTCTATTCAATACAGATTTTGGCAACATGAAAACGTTAGCCCAATACACCTGCATTGAATGTAGCACAGATTTCAACAATTGAAGCCTTCTAGCATAAGATAGGAATCTCTAAGCCCATAAACGTGTTTTGGATGTAATTGCATTTACTAAGGCATCGCAATCTGATTTGCCTAGTCTCGAAGCAATGACAAGGACTCCCAAGTAACAAAAGGAAAGAGTACCTTCTTGAAAGCCTAGGAGTTGCCATAATTATCCCTTCAATATAGACGAGCCTCCCGACATAAAGATTTCACTTTTGTTATGGTTCAATTTCAAGCCCGACCATTTGGCAAAGAGGTCAAGACCTTCCTTAAGTGATTGAATGGTTGGGAGGTTCCCTTAAGCAAATAAGAGCACATCATCTGCGAAGAGTAGGTGAGAAAGCTGGGTTTGTTTGCATCGCCAGAAAAACTTAAATCCCGATTGACATGCCTTTGTATGTAGAATACCCGAGAAAACCTCCATGATAATAGTAAAGAGATAAGGCGACATGGAATCTCCTTGTCTAATGCCTCTTGTGCCAGAAAAGAAGCCATGAAGTTCTCTATTGATGGCAATAAAGAATTTTGGAGTCGAAACACATTCCATTATTAGCTTAACCATAGTGCTTGGAAACCGAAATGCAAGTAAAATAGCCTCCAAGAACTGCTAGTCAACCGTATCATAAGCTTTTTGAAAATCAACCTTAATTGCACATTTCGGAAGATAAGGGTCGTGATGGAAGTCTGCAAACAACTCCTGAGCCAGCATTATATTATCTCTTATCCTCCTCTCCTTAACAAAAGCCGTCTGAGAAGGAGAAATAATAGATGTCAATGTCAATGCAATCCGATTGGCGAGAATCTTGGTGATGCATTTATAGATCGTGTTACAACATGCAATGGGGCGAAAATCATGCATAGCCAAAGCATTAGGAGTAGGTACCAGGGTAAGGATTATCGCGTTGACTTCTTTTAGAAGTCGTCCAGTCCTGAAGAACTCCTTAATAGCTAAAATAACCGAAGGGCCAACTACATTTCAAGATGAAATGAAGAATTCAACAATAAAGCCATCAGGCCCAGGGGCCTTACTTTGGCCAAAGAGAAAAGTGTGGACTGGATTTCCTCATCTTTTATTGATTGAGATAAGAGTAGTATTTGATCATCATCAAGCGGCCTCTTAATGAAGTCTCGAATCTGAGACACATCCAGAGTTGTTGTCATAGAATTTCCAATAGGTAGGGCCGAGAAGTGGTTGACTATGTGTGACCGAACCTATTACCTCTCACTCGCCGAGTCGGCAATGGAAAGAATGTGGTTTTGAAGTCTTCTCTTATTGACGAAGTGATGGAAGTAACTTGTATTCAAATCCCCTTCTTTCAACCACTTAATTCTAGACTTCTGTCTATAGAAGGATTCCTCTTGGAGCTGCAATGTGGAGAAGATCTGTATATGCTCTGCCTCATGGTCAACCAATAGTTGGTTTGTAGGATCATGCACTAAGGCTTCTTGAATTGCATTGAGAGCTAACTTGGCTTGTTGAGTGCGATTCGAAATATCTAAGAAAGTGCTCCTATTCAGATGTTTGAGTTGACATTTGAGAAGCTTGAGCCTCATGCATACAACGAACATTGGGGTACTATCAAAGTGAGTGGCCCAAACTTGGGAGACAATATGCTTGTAAGAAGGATGTGAAATCCAGTACTTAAAGAACTTGAAAGGCTTCTTTGAGGCTGGCAGGGACATTATCTTGACCACCATGGGGGTATGGTCAGAAATCCTCGGAGCCAAAAAGGAAGCATAAAAAAAGGAAAACAAGTGACTCCATAGATCATTAACTATCACGTGATCGATCTTGCATTGTTTCGTTGATTCTCCAAATGAGGTAAACCAAGTGAACCTGTGGCCCATATATCTAAGGTCATCTAGACCCGCCTGATTTAGATAATCTCCAAACTCATCGAAGGATGGAATTTAGGGAGTAGAGCTATCCATCTTGTCTGAATGATCCCTAATAGCATTAAAGTCGCCGACAACTACCCATGGCTCTTGACAGTCACTGAGGCGAATAAGTTTAGTTTAGAAAGTTCTTCTAGCCCCAAAGGTATGTTCCCCATAAACAACAGAAAGGAGACAGACTTTATCCATAGCAAGCACGCGAACCCGAGCATGTATAATTTGGGCCAAGCATAAAAGAATAGTGAACTCAATATCCTCAAGATCCCAACCAATTCATATTCTACCTCCGGGTGAATACTCATAGTTGGCAAGCCACCTCCAACCGGGTAGTAAGCTATTAGAGATACTAACAAAACTAACCTCTTTGATTTTCGTCTCCAAAATTCCAACACATGAGAGACGGTTGCTCCTAGCAAGGTTTCGCACTTCAGCTTATTTAAGAGGGTCAACCAAACCCCTAATGTTTCAAACGCCAAAAAACATATTTACAGGAGGTGATAAAGTCACCAGTATTTCCTCCTATTCTTCTTCTTTTTGGACTTCTGATTGCCAGTTCTCGAAGAGGAAGAGCTGTTATCCCCACTATCAGCCTCATCTTCCAGTTGAGTCATGGTGGAGTCAATGTTGAGTGCACAAATCGTCACTCGAGACCGTGTGTGTGGTGGAGAGGAGGAGGAAATATCTTCATCATCATCATTGCCAACCTTACTCACTGCTTGTTCATCATCTTCTGATCCAGAATAGGGAATAGAATCTGCTTGCGAAGAGTGAGCCAAAGCGTGGAGTTGTTGATTATCCAGACTTTGAAGTCTGTCAGTGGTAGGAGCCGACCGAGACCTGAGTTGACTTGGATCAGCTTAGGTCGTGTGATAATAACAGCAGTCTTCAAGGGAAGGGATTGTCGGTTGACTCCCAACTTACTGCTTCTAGTAACAGGGGCTGGCCGAGAAGCTCCCTAGGTGGGGAGGTTTGCTGTTCGAGGCTTAGCAGCACTAAATTTGCTATAGAGGAGGAAGGCGATTCCTTGAGATGTAGTTGCTGAACAATTGCTATAGAGTTGCTCTCGGTTGCAGGGGTTATAGATTGTTTAACCGCAGATGAAGGCTTCGAATGGCTGGAAATCAGGCCATGAGAAATAGGCAACACCAATGGTAATGGTTGCCTAGTATTTTGTCCAGTGAAAGGTGGCCGAGGGTTAATAATAGCTTTTTGGACCTGTGGAGGGTCTGGCAAGTTTCCAACCAGGGCTGGAGACCGAGAGGTAATGGGGGTTGTAGTTGCTCCAGTTTGTAGAGCATCTGACTTAGCCATGACCTCCAAGGGCTGAAATTGTAGTCGAGTTTGTGTTCTATCAACCCCCTGAACTTGGACAGAATCAGAGTGCAAAATACCCTACTGGGTAGGTGGTTCTTCCCTGATTTGGCCTTGTTCTTGTTGGGTAGGAACCTGTTCTGAAGCTTGCCTCCTGCGGTCATTTTTATTCCTAACTTGTTTCCATTCTCTTTCATTTCACTGAGGGAGTTTACCAAGGGTTTTAATGATAGGAGTTTCAGAGTTGGCTGCACAAGGGAAGCCATGTGCTTCCACCTTATGCCTATAAATGTGGCAAATGTCACATGTCAATGGGTTCCATTCATAATCCACTCCAACCGGGATTACTTCTCAATCCCATTCAATTTTTATCGAATGAAGGTGGGGTTGGGTAGCCTTCATCTCTATGCAAACCCGAGTAAAAGAGAGCTGTTGCATATTCTCCGCCAATGTACACTCGCAATGCGACTAATAGCATAAGAACTCCAGAGGAGATCGGGATGTCTGTGAATCTGACCCAAATAGGTAAGGTATTGTGTTCACCTTTCCTAAGCTTCAGGTTGGGATGCCACTGTTGCAACATCATCGTATTGTTCTGGATTAATATAGGACCCATTCCCAACACTTTCTTCCTGAAATTCTCATCCGGAATACGGATGAGGTAATATCCACTTCCATGTAGTCGGATATCAACCACATGGTGTCCCCACGTCTTCTTAATGGCTTCTTCCGTCCACTTGAAATAGATTTTCTTCCTAAGAAAGTGGCCAACAATACACTCTTTAAGTAAGGGACTTTCAAACTGCAATGCTTCTTGGGCGATTCGAGTAAGTGGTTCCCCATCCACTACTAGCGGGGCAATATAAGAAAGGGGGTAGCCTTTAGAAAGGACTCTGGCAACATTGGCCCAAGATTGAGGTTGACCACCTTGTTGCCAAGAAGTAAGGGGTTGAAGATTCCCTTTTTGAGGTCCAATACGTGGATTAGAGGGCCGAGATCTCCTGCTCCTAGATCTGCTCAAATTCCGGCTTCCATCCTCTACATTTTCATTCCTTGGTTTGGAAGGACCAGCAACTGAGCAGGTTGGAGGTGGCCTTTTTGTGCACTTGAAGATCTGAATATCTGTACAGCTCGTCCCCTGCTCCTGTTTCGCCTTGGGTCGCGGTTGAGTGCTCTATGATCTTGATGAGTAGCAGTTGGCCCAATCCCAAGAATAGAATTTTCATTGGGTTTAGGCAAGGAAAAAGACATTAAAGGAACCAACTTTAACCAAGGAATCAAAAGGTGCCTCAGTTTGTATAGCTTCCTTACTGACCTCGACAGCTTTTCCCTTATCACCAGGGGGACCAATAAACAACCCTCCATCAAAATTAGAAAAACGACAATCCCAATCACTAGGGTTACCAACCATTCTACCAACTGCAGTATTCATAACAACAGCACACATACGAATGTCCTGAGCTACATTGTCTTCATAGAGTTGGTGGTCAATAGGAAAAGTGGAGGGGACAACCTCATTGGTCTGAGAAGTGCTATAAGTTATTTTATTATTCATCATCATGTGTGGGAATGCCCACCGTATTACTATGTACCATCTTCATTATTATAAATATGAGAGCATGCTAACCCAAAGGGTTAGATAATTCATTCATATTATTCTCCTCTTTTATTCTTCTTTAGACATGGTATCTTAATGGAGTCCAGAGGAGTTAGACAATTTCTGGTCACCTGCTATCTTAATGGAGTGGGAGCTTAGTTTGATACTGCTCGATTACAAATTCTTTCAGATGCTCGAGTAACTTCTCTTGGAGAAGTTCATCGTTGTGTTCTTCGTACTGAAAGTCATGAGGAAGTTAGATTTGTGCCTTCAGAAGTTGGTGAACAGGCATCTGCTTTATATATGAACAGAGGAGGTGGCCGTGGTAGTGGAGGCCGTGACCGAGGAGGAGGTCGTGGTAGCATTGTTGGTCGTGGTCGGGAGACTCGTACTTGCAATTATTGTGGTATTGTTAGATATCTTCGCAGCTATTGTCGAAAGTTACAAGCTGTACAGGCAGCTTCTGGTTCACGAACCACACCTGCTCATGTTGCATCTGAAATTGTGTCTATGGACCGAAAAGTTATCATAATGAGTCTGGAGGAGTATGCTCGATACTTGGAGTTTCAGACCTCAGGGAATAGAACTACATCTGCCTCTGTTGTGAAACTACACTAGTCATCCGATTATTCCTTTACCTCAGCATGTGCAGCTCTTCCTTCCGCTGATTGGATTATTGATTCTGGTGTAGGTGTTCACATGACGGATAATAGAGGTATTCTTACTGCATATAAGTCCTCGTCTCCATTACGCCAAATTACTATTGCGAACAGGTCATCCGTGATAGTTTAGGGACACGGAGCTGCACGACGATCTCCTTATCTTCTGTTTTATATATTCCTGGCATGCCATTTAATTTGTTATCTATTGGTCGTATCATACGGAATTTGAATTGCTTCGTTAATTTCTATTCTGATTATTGTGTTTTATAGGATCTCTTGACGCGGAAGACTATCGGTAAGGGAATCGTCAATGGTGGGATCTATCAGCTGGATGGTACTTCCATTCCAGCTGCACTAGTGAAAGAGACTGATGTTTTAGACATTCACTATCATCTAGAACATCCCTCTTTGTCTATGTTGCAATCATTGTTTCCTCGTTTTTGTTCGGTGTTTACAATAAATTGTGAGTCATGTCAGCTTGCTAAACATAGTCGTGTTTCTTTACCACTAAGTGTATCTCAACAAGCAACTGCTCCATTTGCCTTGGTCCATTCTAATGTGTGGGGACCTAGTCCTATTGTTTCAGTTTTTGGTTATTGTTACTATGTTCTCTTTGTCGATGATTTCATAAGAATGTCATTTGTTTACTTAATAAAAGAACATTCTGAGTTATTTTTTGTATTTCGTGAATTTTATTCTTCTGTCTACGCTCAATTCCATCATAATATCCAAGCCTTCCAATCTGATCGTGGAGGGGAATATATGTCGGATCATCTCCATCAATTTCTTTGTCCTCATGGTATTCACCATCGTCTTTCATGTGCTCGCACACCTCAACAGAATGGTGTTACTGAGCGGAAGAATCGCCATCTTATGGATACTGCTCGTGCTCTTCTTATACATATGCATGTTCCATAGAAGTTTTGGGGGATGCTGTTCTTACAACATGTTATTTCATTAATCGCATGCCTCTTTCCTCTCTTGGAGGCAATACGCCTCATGGGCTCCTCTTTCCTAAACGCAGTCCCTTTCCTCTTTCTCCTAAAGTGTTTGGGTGTACTTGTTTGTCCATGATGATTGTCAAAGTGTATCAAAACCAGATCCTCGTGCACTGAAATTGTTTTTTTTTTGTTACTCATGAGTGTCAAAGGGTTATTGTTGCTATTCTCCTACCTTAGGAAGAATGCTCAACTCTCGTCATGTTACCTTTATAGAGTCTCAACCTTTCTTTTCTACATGTGGCTCTAGTTCATCTTATCTAATCCCGCAATTATCCGAATCCACATCTTCTGATCCCGTCCTTGCTTATTCTCCACCAACGGTCTCTCATCTAGTTATCTCTCCAGCATCTTCACTAGACAATGCCCCCATTAACAATTCTCTTTCTATGCCAGTCTCTCCCGCGGAGGATCCTCCTGCTAAGATAGACTCTCGTGTTGCTGACCCACTTGAGACTGATACTATCGAGCAACCTATTGCTCTTCGTAAAAACTACAGTGCCTACAGAGACCGCCCTCTTTATACACATTACTACAAAGGTTTATCAATAAATTTGTCGGCTTTTGTGGCCAATATAGATGCTGTTTCTTTACCTGCTTCAGTTTCCGAGGCTCTTCAGCATGCCGGTTGGCGTTTAGCCATGGAGGAGGAAATGAGCGCCCTTCAACGCAATCAAACTTGGTCCTTGGTTAATCTTCCTTCAGGTGCTCAGGTTATTGGCTGTCGTTGGGTGTTTGCTGTGAAAGTCAATCCTGATGGAACTGTTGCTCGTCTGAAAGCTCGGTTGGTTGCTAAGGGTTATGCTCAAACTCATGGTCTTGATTATTTTGAGACATTTTCTCCGGCTATAAAAATGGCCTCTATTCGCATCTTCTTATCCCTTGCAACTGTCCATTCTTGGTCTCTCTATCAGTTGGATATCAAGAATGCTTTCCTTCATGGTGATCTTGCTGAGGATGTTTACATGGAGAAGCCCCCAGGGTTTGCTACTTAGGGAGGAAAAATCTGTAAGCTTCGTCGCTTTTTGTATGGTTTGAAACAGTCACCTCGAGCATGGTTTGATAAATTCAGCTCAGCTGTTCGGAGTTTTGGTTTGCTTCAGTCTCAAAAGTATCATGCAGTATTCTATTGACGTGCTACTACTGGGTGTATCTTTCTGATTTTATATGTGGATGATATTGTCTTGATTGGGGATGACGAGCATGGTATTGCTGAACTGAAAAGATATTTGTATACTCATTTTGAGACAAAGGATCTCGGTGATTTGAGATACTTTCTTGGGATCGAGGTAGCCCGGAAAAAAGAAAATATCTCTTTGTCACAGCGTAAGTATGTTATGGATATCTTAACTGAATTTAACATGCTGCAATCTCGCTTCGCAGAGTCTCCTATGGAACCAGGATTAAAGCTTCTTCCTGATCAGGTAACTTGTTTGAACATCCTTAAAGATAATGGCGTGTCGTTGGTAAACCGAACTATCTCATTATGATGAGTAAGCCTGATCTTGTATATTCGGTTAGTGTGGTTAGTCAGTTTATGGCTGCACCTAGACAACCACATTGGGATGCTGTTTTGAGGATTTTAAGATATCTTCAAGGTAGCCCTGGCAAGGGAATTATTTTTGCCGCTCATGGTCATGCTCGCATGCAGTGTTATACCGATGCTGATTAGGCTGGTTGCCCTATTGATAGGTGGTCTATCTCTTGGTGGTAATTTAGTTTCCTAGAAGAGTAAGAAACAGGATATTGTGGCGAGGAGTAGTGCTGAAGTAGAGTATCGAGCCATTGCTACGGCTACTGCAGAGATTATGTGGACTAGACATCTTCTGAATGAGATTGGATATGGATCGAGTGATCCCACATCGTTATGGTGTGATAGTAGTTCAGCAATTCACATTGCTTCAAATCCCGTCTTTTATGAGAGAACAAAGCATATCGAGATTGATTATCATTTTGTTCGACAAGAGCTTACACGTGGTAGAATTAATCTCTCACGCATCTGCACTGGAGATCAGCTAGCAGATGTGTTTACTAAACCTTTAGCTGGGCAACAGGTTCGCTTTATATGTAACAAGCTGGGCATGGTCGATATCTATACCCCAGCTTGAGGAAGAGTGTTATAAGTTATTTTATTATTTATCATCATGTGTGGGAGTGCCCGCTGTATTACTATGTACCCTCTTCATTATTATAAATATGAGAGCAATCTAACCTAAAAGATTAGACAATTCATTTATATCATTCTTCTCTTTTCTTCTTCTTTAGAGAAGAAGGAGCAGCAGACTCATGGCTAGAGGAAGGAAGTGACTCTGCAAGAGAAACCATGTAGATGGGTGGATCAAGTCGCAGGGCTACCTGATCCCCCTGCGATCCTGACTCTTGCAAAGATGGAGTATCCATAGATCAACTCATCAATATCCAACAGATGAAATACGGCTCAACCAGGTACCCGATTCCACTAACCAGTCAATACAGCCCAACATAGGGTAGTATACTAATACCCTCCAAGAAAATCGCCAGCTACCACTTAGAGAGCTAACTACCAATCAACTGACCAGCGTCGAACCAACAGTCAAGGCAAGGGAGCAGCAAGCAGTTGAAATTGGAAGGTCAATGGCACTTACAGGGAAAGAAGATGGCTCTCGATGCTGGTTAAGAGTGCCAGAAACCACCGAAGCGCAGTCCTTAAGAGAAGAAGTATCGCCGACGTCAGAGAGAGGTTCCACCAATCCAAAGGATAAAGGATTGTGGAAATCGATGGGGGAAGGAGAAAGAGGATGTCGAGGTGATGTTATATGTAGATGGTCCAGCCTTCGGCATCGGCTAGACAAGGCAGATTCAACAGTGGACTACTTTCGAAGGAAATCCCTAATGTCGTCTCAGGAGCTCTGGCACTTGAAAGATCAAATGCCTAGTGAATTGAAGTGGGGATGAAATAGGGGAGTACCAATCGACCTTAAATATAGAAGGGAAATCCGTTGGCGCCGGCCAGATTAGCCAGAAACCGTCGCGGAACTCACTAGAACAGAGGCGACGTTAGAAAACCTATATCGCCCAAATCTTCTCACAACCTCGGCACCAGGTCAAATCTTTAGTAGAGAAGGAAGGGGGAGGTCTTCGAGAGTTGAAATGACAACCAAGTAGCCATCGGCGCCAGCCCAGACGGCCGGAAACCGCCACGAAGTTCCTTTTGAACAGAACCTGTCTCGAGAAATTAGATCTGTGATTTCTTCCTCTACAATAAACGACAGGCAGATTTCGTCGGAGGGGTGGTAGAAGGGGGGTGGCGAGCTTCGATCTCAAAGGACAGCCAGAGTGGTCGCCGGAGTTG
The DNA here is from genome assembly GCA_028455895.1 of Rhodomyrtus tomentosa. Classification (NCBI taxonomy): domain Eukaryota; kingdom Viridiplantae; phylum Streptophyta; class Magnoliopsida; order Myrtales; family Myrtaceae; genus Rhodomyrtus; species Rhodomyrtus tomentosa. The sequence goes on along the minus strand of JAPCWY010000003.1, from coordinate 34,454,554 downwards.
GCCGGAAATCGGCTTGGACCGAGGAGAAGCCTCAGTCATTCTCCATGGGCTAAAGAGAACGAAAGCTTGGGCGTGAGTTATCCACGCGTGAGAAACCTAACGAAAATGAAAAGTTATGCTTTCGCAGTTAATTTTTTTTTGGCAAGTTAAGTTTTTATATAATTTTCAGATCACTAGGTACAAATATAAATTAGACACAAAAATCTTGAACCGATGTTGGCAACGTAGTACCAAAATGAGTTCAAAGATGAACTGATTGCAAAAATATCATCACGCCATACATGCGAGTCCTAACAGCTAATGTGCCCATGATCACTAAAAAGAACGAGCAAAACAGGCGGCTTCCTACTAAGACAGCAACCCAAGTGAAATAAAATGGGCAAGAGAGAGAAAACATAAAAAGACGGGCCAAACAGTCAGCCTAAAGTGTCGGAAAAGGACGGGACCAGGAAGTAAGAAGACAAAAAAAAGCGAGGTCACTATGAGGAGAATTCCTCGCTGTGAGCATGTCAGCTAGCAGGGAGCCAAGAAGATGAAGTCCCACGAGAACAGAAGAAACCTGCGTAAGAAGGTCAAGAGCAGAGTGCCAAAACATGGCCCAAACATAAACTAACAAGGCCACTAGCTCGGCCAAACAGAATAAAAACAACAAAAATAAAAATAGAGCCGAAAGGTCGGCCAAAGAACCAGAGCAGTCAGCAAAAGGAGAGCCAATCAGCGAAGGATCAGCAGGTCTGGAAGCAGTAGTCTTGAAGTACCGCATGGAGATCAGCTTGTAACGTAGTAACTGGTCAACCAAAGAACTCCGACCAATCTTAAAGAAAGAGACAATCCAGGAGCATGGTCGACATCAGAGGAGGAGCCAAGTGGTCAGCCAAAGAGTCGCCAAAGCAATTAGCGTGTAGAGTCTTGAGCAAGAGATCCTAAGCAGTGTTGGGCAGAGAAGCAGTAAAGCAACAAATTCCCTGCACTTGAAGTGGTAAGGCTTAGAGGAGGCCTTGCGTAGGAGCAGCTGTGGACAAGGCAGGCAAATCCGTTGAGAAGAAGAACATGTGGCAGGAGAGGAAAAGGAAAACAAAAAAAGACGGCCAAAGAGGTGGCCTAAAGTGACGGAACAAGAAAGATAGAGAGAACCAGAGAGAAACAAGGCCGACACAAAGGCCAGAAAAAAGAAAACCAAAAGCAGGAAAAGCAGCTTGGCAGCGTGACTCTGGACAGAAGCAGGTCTGCCAGAGAAGAAGAGAGCTGCAGAGATCCCAAAAACTTTAGTCGACCCCTGCGAAGAATGACCAAAACAACAGCTAGAACCTGACCAAAACAGAGAATGAAAAAGGCCTCCAAAGTGGCCAAAAGGAAAAAAATACAAGCAACAGAACTAGAGGCCGAGGAGTCAGCCAAGTATCCAAAATAATTAAGAGCAATAGTGTCAAATAAAGGACAAGCATCACCGCTGGAGAGGAGCAGCAGCAAATCTGGCCAATATGAGTCATGGAGTTCCATAAAATAGTCAGCTTGTACTTTTGTCCAGGCTCAACAAAACTCGAGAAGAATCAACCAGCAGCCAACGGAGATAGCCCAGCATCTCTTGCAAGGGTGTATAGCGGCATCCTGTGAGAATGGGGCATGGCCAGGGAGTGGTCTCGGCTGGTGACCAAGGAAACCGAAGGGTGAATCCAACCTTTCATCAACAAAAGAAGACAGACCAGATTAAGCTGGGAGAGCCAGTCTCAGGTAGCCCATGTCCCCCAAGGCTGCTGCCAAAAAGTCAGTCCAAACAGGGAGGAGTAGAACAGGGAAGGCCAAACTGGCAGAGAACATTCCAAGAAGGCAGCATCTTGTCTACTTAGCAGTTTGAATAAAGGAACATCCAAGTAGGCAATCGGGACAACATCAATATAGGTCATAATAGTATAAAAGGGTAGCATAGCAAGGGTAGAATAAGTAGTCAGAGTTGGGAATTCTCGGCCAGCAAATCCTGCAGCTCCTGTGAATGTATGAAGCAGCAACATAAAGGGCAGTAAGTGGCAAATGCAGCTCATGTCTCGGTCCCAAAACAGAATGGGGATGGCTTCAAATGTGGTCCTACTTGTAATGGTTCTGCAGTACCACGACAAATTCAACATGGAAGTCGGTGAGAAAGCAACCCACGAAAAATTGGACAACCAGCAATCAGGGGCAGTAGTAAGTGGAATTCCGGTAGGCGTCAGTATAGGATAATAGTGACAGCAACAAGTTGGCCTTCGTCCGCACATGAGCAACAACTCAGCCAAAGTAGCAGTAACATAAATGTAGGCAAGAAAGGGTATAATAAGAGCAAGCCGATATATAGAAGAGAAGAACAGAAGCAATATGCCCAGCAGACACGGCAGAGCATGGCCCAATCCATCTTCAACCCGAGAACAAACAGGTGAGCTCCGAGTGGTGTCTTCTGGGTCATCACACCCAGCAGCTTATAAATAGGCCAGAAGTATAGATTGGGAGCAGCAAGAGAGGACTCCCTTCATTCGGTTCCACCATCTGAGAATGCTAAACCCTTGTATTCCATAAACCGAGGATCAATTGTTAAGTAAATAGGTTCCACGGATCAGGGGTTCCAATTATACATCCTGATGGCCCTCCTCAAAAATGGAAGAGGAAAGACCCCAGTTTCTCTGAAGCTTCCTATTTCGGGGATGGTCATGTACATCACCCAATGAAACGGTTTTGTCTTTAACCAACTTAGTAAGGTGCAATATAATTGCCGGTACAAAGATAGTCTTGTCCCGGAATTGTATATTATTTCTCTCCGTCCATATGATATGGCAAAGGGTACCCAAAGAAAAGCAGGTAATACGGTGGCAAAAAGACCAGCCACCAATATTTTTTTTTGCCCAGCGGATGTGGTTGTCCCACGGACGATTCCTCCAATTCAAATTACACCTGGCAGCCCATATTAATGAAAGGTTACCGATAATGAAGCAACCAAAAAATAGATGATTAATTGAATCTGGTCGAGTATGGCAGAAGGCACTATTTACATAATCAATTTTGCGGTATTGTATAAGCAGTACCTGGGTGGGTAGCCGGTTATGTGAGACCAACCACATAATGAATGGATCTTGAGGAACAAAAATATTATCTCATATAAAGGAGTGCCATTGAACATGTCGAAGTTTGTGTTTAATGTAATCCCAGGCTGAGGACACTGAGAAGTCCCCAGAGCTATTGCCACTTCATTTGAATTTATCATCTCTAGCATCAAGGAAAATAGGTGCCGACTCTATGAAAGTTAGTGAAGCATCCAATGTAGGTGCAGGCTCCCATTCAGACATGAAGAAATCATGCACCGAGACGTCACGTGGGATTCTCGATCGATAAATATCTTCAGCCTCATAACGTAATTGTAGGGGTCCCTCTTCATGCCAATGATCAAACCAAAATGAAGTGGAGCGTCCATTGCCAATCTGCCATTTGAACTTAAGGCTGAAGTCCAACCTGAGATTTAGTATTTTCTTTCAAGCCCAAGAACAAATAGTGGGTCTTTTCGTTACCCAGAAATTGATATTCTTCAAGAAGGTCGAATGGATCCATTTACACCACAAAGATTCTTTGTTTGTGAAAAGTATCCAAATATGTTTTAAAATCATCGCTTTATTACAATCATCCAACCAACGAGTTCCCAACCCTCCTTCAGTCTTGGGAAGACAAATATCCACCCAAGATACTTTTGCTCCTCCGACACTTAAGTCCGAGCCTTTCCAAAGGAATTGTCTTAGGATAAGTTCAATTCTGTTTAGCACAGATTTTGGTAACGTGAAGACGCTAGCCCAATACACCTGAAAAGAGTGCAGCGTAAATTTCAAGAGTTGGAGCCGTCCGGCATATGATAAAATCTTTGAGCCCCCGAGCGTGCTCTAGATGTGATGGCATTTACTAAGGCATCGCAATCAGATTTGCCAAGTCTCGATGCTATGACAGGTATCCCCAAGTATTGAAAGGGTAAAGTACTTTCCTGGAAGCCTAGGAGTTGCCGAATTTGTTCCTTCACTATTATCGAGCCACTTGACATAAAAACTTCACTCTTGTTATGATTCGGTCTCAAGCCAGACTAAGTGGCAAAGAAATCAAGACCTTTCTTGAGGGACTGGATGGTCTGTAAGTTCCCTTCTGCAAATAAAAGCACATCATCTGTGAAGAATACGTGAGAGAGTTAGGTTTGTTTTCATCGCCAATAAAATTTAAATCCCGGTTGGCATGCCTTTGTATGTAGAATACCGGAGAAGATCTCCATGATAAGAGTAAAGATATATGGAGAAAAAAGATCTCCTTGCCTAATGCCTCTTGTGCTATAAAAGAAGCCATGGAGTTCACCATTGATGGCAATAAAGAACTTAGGTGTGGAAACACATTCCATGATTAGCTTAACCATCGGGCTTGGAAACCGAAATGCAAGTAAAATAGCCTCCAAGAATCCCCAGTCAATCATATCATAAGCTTTTTGAAAGTCCACCTAAATCGCACATTTCGGTAGATAAGGGTCATGGTGGAAGTCGACAAACAACTCCTGGGCCAGCATAATATTATCACTTATCCTCCTCCCCTTAACAATGTCGTTTGAGAAGGCGAAATAATGGATGGCAATGTTACTGCTATTCGATTGGCAAGAATCTTGGTGATGCATTTATAAATAGTGTTGCAACATGTAATGGGGCGAAAATCCTGCATAGTCAATGCATTCGGAGTCTTAGGAACCAGGGTAAGAATTATCGTGTTGATTTCTTTTAGAAGTCTTCCAGTCCTAAAGAACTCATTGATGGCCAATATAACCGAAGGACCGACCACATCTCAGGATGAAATGAAGAATTCAACAATAAGGCCATTAGGCCCGAGGGCCTTACTTTTGTGTCATGGTTTTTGTGTCCGGTTTATCTTGTACCTAGTTTTTTTGGAAAGTCAATACATATGTACCTTACCAAAAAAAAAAAAAACAATTACGAAAGCATATTTTTGGAAACCATTCAAATGGACGGATCTCTTTGAAGAGGCTACACTGCTGCTTGTTGGTGTAGAAACTAGGGTGGTTGTTTTATTATCACTTTCCTCTACACTCATTATCTCTCCTTTTCTCTTATGGTCACTTGTTTTGGCCTTACTAGGTACAGTTTAATGTTGCCAGGTTCCTTTAGGACTCATGATCACAACTTATGGCCGAATGTTTTGGCTTCTTTTGTTTTAGATTTGCCTTACTTAGGCTTCTAGATGGAGCGCTCCCTATTGCGTTGTCGTTTTTTTGTGATCGGTTCACCGTTAAACCCATCATGGCACTCTAGGTGCTGTTATTGGTTCATGATTTTTATATCCAGTTTTTCTTGTACCTAGTTTTTTTGGAAAGTCAATACATACGTACCTTACCCAAAAAAAAAAAAAACAACTGCGAAAGCATACTTTTCATTTACGCTAGTCTCTAACGCGTGCGTTATACGCGCCCGTGTATCATCCTATCGGCCATGGTTCCTCTTTAGTCTGATGGCTTTGTAACCTAAGTCGATTTCCGGCCACCTCTAGCAGTCTCTCCGACTAAGATTAAGACTCGAAGATCGCAACCTCACTTCCCTTTAAGTATCTCCTCTCGACGTTTGATATTTTGAGTTGTGGAGCAGATCTACACTGGTGTGGATATCAAGTTCGAAGGCGAATTTGTGGCGGTTTCCGGCCATTTTAGCCAGCGCCAAAGGCTCGAACCCCTTCATATGAACTCGTCTTACCTCGCTGCACATAACCTCTGGTGGAATCGTCTTGACTCAAAGTGATTATTTTTGTGGCTGACTTCTCCTGCTCGATTGAACCCTATAGCTAGTCACGAGAAGAGTCGGCGCCTCTGCTCGCTCTGAGGAGAACTCTCGTCCTTCCTTGACATGTGATTCAAGCTGGTAATTTCACTAATTTCCCTAAAGCTCATCTCAGCGTTGATCCCCTGCCCTGATCGAACTTTCTCTGTGCTCCATTTGGAATAGTCTATATATCTCTCTTACTTGGCTCCCTCAGATAGAATATATTTGTCATTGCTGGATTCCTCTTGTCTACGTTGATCTTCGAATTTCTGCTGGTCGAGCTCCTTGGTTTTAATTCTAATTGAATTCTTTGTTGACTGGTGGATGATATTTGGGACTATCTGGTGGTAAATGGTTGAACGTGGTGGTGGATATAATGACTGGTAGCTCTCAATCACTAGTCCCTGCTTCTGCTAGGAAGCCACATCCTCCTCCTGTTGAGCCGGCTGCTTGTTTGAAGAATTGTGAGGAGATAATCCCCTCCTCCATTCTTGAGCTTGATGGGACGCCACAAGTTGATCCGGTTGGAATGGTTGTTGGTCACTCTGACCTATCCATTAAGGGAAAAACTGTTGTCACACATCCTGATGCTGGCCTGGTGTATGTCCCTATTGGTGATAATCCTACCGGTGAACAGTTGGGTGTAGCTGCTGTTGGTGAAGGAACAAGTAGAGTCTCGGTTGGTCAGTCGTGACCCAAGGGTGAGCCGCAGTAAGGGGAGATCTAGTAGGAGGAGATCGAGAGCTCCTTTAGCCCATAAGGGTCTGCAAAAGGGTCACCTCAGGGAGATAGCTCTCGACCTCCTTTTGCTGTGAAGGGGAAACATTTAGAAAACAATGTCAACAAATCGAGAGGCGAAAATGGTCAACAAAAAACATAGAGTTGGGCCAATATTGCTAAAGTTATGACTAAAGGTTATAACTTAACCTATGTTGCTCCAGTTATGGAAAATGGAGAACCTATTGTGGACATCACTCCTGATGTGGTAGCAAATGAAAACCCAATCTTGAAGGAATGCGTTGTTGGATGCTTCTTGGGGAGGAAGATTTATTTTAAGTTGATTGAGGAAGCTCTAAAAAAGGCCTGGGGTAGTCATGTTGTTGATGTTCGACTCCATGAGAATGGCTTTTATTTCATCCATATTCTGGATGAGAACTTCAGGAGAAAGGTCTTGGAAATGGGGCCATTATCCATTCTTAACAGTACCATGATTCTACAAGCTTGGCACCCCAAGTTAAAACTTATAAAAGGAGTACACAATACCCTCCCAGTGTGGATTAGATTGAGAGGTATTACACTATCTTTGTGGTCTAGTGTGGGCATTAGCCACATTGCTAGCGCGCTTGGAAATCCCCTCTATGTTGATGCACAGACAAAACAAATGAAGAGATTTTCGTATGCTCGTGTTTGTGTGGGGATCTCGGCTTCTACTCCACGTCTTGAAAATGTAAAAATTAGATGGGATGATGATTTGATCACCATTGGGGTGGAATATGAATGGAGTCCGCTAGTGTGTAACACTTGCCTTGTTTTTGGTCACAAGAGTAGATCCACTGGCTTCCCTTGTGTCGCTGAGGTTGAACCCTCTTTAGTGGAAAAAACAGGTCCTCCAAGCAGTTCCCATGTTGAGGGTGAATGGCAACAAGTGAAGGGCAAGAAGACTCGACGAAACAGTGGGACCAAACTTCGCCAGGCCGAGGCAGCTGCTGTTCAGATTCTAGAGGAGCCCGCTAGATTTGTAACTACCCTTGTTGCTGAGCCACAGACCTTAGAACAGCTGCACAGACTTGAAATCTCTCCTGTTGATGTGGCACAAGCTCTGAAACCTCGTACTCTTGCAACCTCCCCTGGTGCTGTAGCTTAGAACCTACATGACCCCTACAAACATGGAACTTCTGCGGTTCAAGTTCTCCCTTCCACTCATTGTGAAGCTCCCTCCTTCCAACCTCCTCTCGGTACCCTACCACAGGACCTTACCTTTGCGATTAGACTGGATGATCAGGTGGTTGCTGGGCTTCATTCCATGGGTCAATCTGCTGATAGTAACTCTTCAGGTTCGGATAATGGTATTGACACAATTAGCAACATTAGTAGTAACAATGAGGAGGATATTTCTTCTCCTTCCCCTCCTCTTACAAGATCTCATGCTACAGTTTATGCTCTCCCTAGGGATCCTAATTTACTTCGTCCTTAGCCTGATAGGTCGGGTGATGGTGAAGATGATGTGCTTTCTTCTCCTAAGACTGGAAACCCCAAGTCTAGGAAGAAGAAAGGAAGGAAAAGGTAATTTTCTTGGTTCTTCCCCTTCATTTGTATATTAATGTTTTTTGGCATATGGAATATTCGAGGTCTGGCAGACCCCCTAAGACAGGCTGAAGTTTGAAACCTTATCCAGAATAATCGACTCTCCTGCGTTGGCATTTTGGAAACAAAGGTTAAGGCACCTTTTTTTGGAGCTATTTCTGATGGTTTAATATCGGGATGGCGTTGGATAGCCAACTACGACTACTCCCCTCGTGGCAGGATATGGATTGGATGGGATACTCAGGCGATTGATCTCCAAGTTCTCTCGACCCAAGTTCTCTCGCCCTCCTCTTAGATGATCTATACTCGCCTTAGATTGATTGCTATGGATAATTTTTGTTTTCTCTCCATTATATATGGTGATCATACCTTCATTGCCAGGAGGCCTCTTTGGGCTGACTTGATTCGATTAAGTGAATCCCAAGAACCGTGGATGGTGGCTGGTGATTTCAACGCCATCCGCGACCATACGGATAGAGTGGGTAGCTCAAACACATGGATTGCCGCTTTTGATGAATATGGGGATTGTTTGCATAATTCGGGCCTTGATGATCTTCGTTACGTCCGACATAGGTTCACTTGGGCTACCACATCTGGCCTTACACGCAAACATAGGAAGATTGACAGGGTTCTTGTTAATGAACATTGGAGTCGTATTTACTCTTTTTCGGAGGCCACTTTTTTACCTCCGGGGATCTTTGATCACACCCCCATGGTGGTCAAAATCTTACTCCCGCCGACTACTAAGAAGCCTTTCAAATTCTTCTAGTATTGGACTACCCACCCTTCCTATAAGGATATTGTTGCGCAGGTCTGGGAGATTTTATTTGATGGCAATCCTATGTTTATTTTGTGCCATAGGCTGAAATTACTCAAATTTCGTCTCAAGACACTTAACCAGCAAAGCTTCTCCAACATCTCAAACAGAACTCATCAAGCCCAGTTGGCTCTCAACTCGATTCAAGATGCTTTACAGCTTGACACAATGAATCAAACTCTGGTTGATTCTGAGATGGAACATCTCAAGTTTTTTTCGGAGCTTCTTCTTCAGGAAGAGTCTTTTTATAAACAGAAATCGAGAATCAGGTGGCTTAAAGAAGGTGATCTTAACGCTAAATATTTTCACCACTTTGTTAATAAGCGAAGGCTTCAGAATCGGATCCTTTCGGTTTTGGATTCGTCTGGGCTCACATTGACTGAACCTAATCTCATTCAAGACCACATTGTTAACCATTTTGAGACTCTTCTTAATGATCAACCAAGAACTACTATGCCGTCTTTATCTGATGTTGCTGGACTTCTTGATCGTACTCTTGATGAAGACCAGAAACACTCTTTCCCGGATGGTTACTGAGGAAGAAATTCGAACCACCTTTTTCTCACTAGCCAAAAGCAAAGCACCGGGTTCTGATGGCTTTAGTGTTGAGTTCTACACTACTTCTTGGGACATAGTCAGCCCTTCCGTCATTCTTACAATCAAGGATTTCTTTCGAACCGGGAAGCTTCTTAAGGAAACCAACACGACCATTCTTTCCCTTGTACCGAAGTCTCCGAATGCCATGGCAATGCAAGACTTTCGGCCTATTGCTTGTTACAACACGGTGTACAAGTGCATAACAAAGATTCTGGCTAACCGGATAGCCTCTATCCTTTCCTCCATTGTCTCCTCCTCTCAAGCTGCTTTTGTTAGAGGAAGAAGAATTAGTGACAACATTATGCTTGCACAAGAGCTTTTTGCTGACTTCCACCATGTCCCTTACCTTCCTAAATGTGCCATTAAAGTTGATTTCTGCAAGGCTTACGACACGGTCGATTGAGGCTTCCTAGAATTGGCTTTGAAGGCATTTGGTTTTTTGGATTTCACTATCAGACTAATCATGGAATGTGTCTCCACACCAAAATTTTCGGTGGCTATAAATGGAAAACTTCATGGTTTTTTCAAAAGTTCCAGAGGAATTCGACAAGGTGATCCTCTTTCCCCCTACTTATTCACCATGGTTATGGAAGTGTTCTCTCGTATCATTCATGTCAAGACTACCATGCCGGGCTTTAAATTCTTCTAGAAATGCAAACAGAGCAGTATTTCATATTTATTCTTTGCGGATGATGTACTCTTGTTTTCGAAAGGTGACCTACATACCATTCGGCTATTGAAGGACGGGTTGGACTTATTTTCTTCGTGGTTAGGACTATGGCCGAACTCTAATAAGAGTGAATTCTTCCTCTCGGGTGGTGTGAATGCTTTGCAAGACCACATTCGGCATTGCTTAAACTTCCAAGAAGGTACACCGCCCTTTCGATATCTTGGAGTTCCTGTGATTGCTTCTAGAATCTGTAAAGGTGACTGTGATGCTTTAGTCAATACAATTACGGCTAGAGCTCATTTTTGGTCTTAGAGATTCTTATCCTATGCTGGACGTCTACAACTCATAAAATCCATCCTACATTCTATCCATGTGTATTGGGCTTCTATTTTCACCCTTCCAAAGTCTGTCCTAAATAGGATTGAGCTTATCCTCAGGCAGTTCCTTTGCAAGGGCCCTAACTTAGGAGTTGGTGGCGCCAAGGTCTCCTGGACAGATATATGTCTACCCAAAGAAGAAGATGGTTTAGGGATCCGGAGGCTGCTGACTGTAGCAGAGCCTTTAATTTAAAGCATATCTGGATTCTTTTTATAAATAAAGAATCACTATGATGTATGTGGATCCATTCCAACTTCTTGAAGAAGACTAATTTCTGGATTGCTAAAAGACCGACTGTATGTTCTTGGACTTGGAAAAAGATCTTTGAACTTTGCCATGAGTCGTTCTTACGATTTAGATGGATCATTGGAAATGGACATATGACGTCATTTTGGTTTGATAATTAGCACGACATAGGCCCTTTATACAAATTGGTGTCCAATGGAGATATCTATTGTTCGAGGATACCACGTGACATTATGGTACGTGATTTCTTTAGCTCGAAATGGCCTACTTCTACAACATTCCACACCATTGCTTCATGGATGGAGCCGCCTCCGTCCTTTGTTGATACTAAGGATGATATGATTCGGTGGATGGGGAGTACTCTAGGTGATTTCTCGATTACATCGGCTTGAGACCATATTAGGCCTAAGGGAAGGCAAGTTCACTAGTATTCTTTCATTTGGGACAAAGCCTTTGCCCCATGGGATGCCTTTCTCATGTGGTTGGCCTCTCACAACCGCCTACCTACACAAGTTTTACTACTTCAATATCGAAGAATTGATGATGGATCTTGTGTTTTTTGTAATCTAAGGCCGGACTCCATTGATCACTTGTTCTTTGGATGCTTGATAACCGGTAGTTTCGCGGCTACTTGGGCTTCTAATTGTAACCTTCCGTGGTCAAACCTCCCTTGGGATGATTTCATTAGGTGGGGGAAAAAACACTTTGGGGGCAAAATCTTTGCGCATCGTATCACCAGATATTCTCTCGGTGCACTTTGCCACATTATATGGACCGAGAGAAATAACATCTTATTTAGAGGTAAAAAGTTATTTGCTCATTCTATTATCCTGTACCTAACCAAGAAGGTCAAGGATAAAGCTCTCTCATATGGAAAAATCCAAGATTATTCGCATAATAGACGTCTTCAGGGAAAGTGGGGCCTCTCGACCTCCATTTTTGCAGATTGATGCTCTACCGCCTATTTAGGGTGGTTTTAAATGGTTGCTGTTTTGTGTGGTTTTCTTCTCCTATATTATGACTATTTTGTACTCAAGCTTCACATTACCTTTATGACCATGCCTATATGTTTCGGTGGCTGTATCGTGCCCTTCTTTCTCTAGGACACTTGAATGGCTGACATGTAATTTGGATTTCTGGTAATGTAAGGTTGGACCCTATGACTCTCCTTTTAGCTTGCTGAGTTGTATGACCGTCTGCTGGTCTTGTAAGGTTGGATTTCACGAATTTGCTACTGTTCTGCCGCCTTTGCATCATGTGACCAAACTTGCCCTCCAGTTTTGCTGCTCAGGTCTGCTTTGTATTTGGCAAGTTCAGGCGCTACTGTGTGCTTTTTCAAAGATGTTTGGTGATGAACTCTTGTATGACCTGCTGTATACAATGTTTAGTCTTATGCTAGTGTGGAGTTGCTGGCCTTTCCTCCTGCTAGGTGGACCTTCCTCAGGTCGGGTTTTCCTCAAGTCTTCTTTCTTCAAGGTGACATCGCTTTCTCTTAAGCTCCCAGGCTCCCACTCGGCTCCTTTTCAACCATGCCCTCTCGATGGGAGTCTGGCCGAGAGGTTTTTTGCCCAGAAGATCTGTTTGGTTCGTGCTGCTCCTACTTTGGCTCTTCTCTTCTCCCTGGCGGTTTCTCTGGTTGTATCGCCTCTGCTTTGGTTTTGGTTACCTCTTTTGTTTCTTTCTTTGGGGATAGCTTTTCTAGCTATATGTTGTTTAAGCTTAGTGCTTTTGGGTAGTTCTCCTTTCTTCCCTCCTCCCCCCTTCTCTCCTATCCCTTCTACCTTAATCCGCTGTTTTGGCCTTTTTCTTTTTTTGTTCTTTTGGGGGTTTCTTTTGGTTAGTAGTGCTTTGCCACTTCCTCTAGCTTTCCTAGTTTGGGTTTTGTTTTTCTTTGCTCCCTGCCTCCTCGCCAAGCTCTTTCTTTGCAGAGCATGTTCCTGCTTTTTTAGTACCTTGCTACTACCTTCGTTCTGCTCTTTCTTGTTGTTCTGGTGCTACTCCTTCGTCTACTGCCCTCTGGCTTCTCTCCTGCTGTTTGCTTTGGGCTCGGTTAGCTTTCATATTGCTCGGATTGGCTCACATTTTTTTGGGAGCTTTACACTAGACGGATCCCCCAGAAGTTGGTTTGCTGCTTGTTCGTGTAGAAAATAGGGTGGTTGACTTTTTTTACCACTTTGCTCTACACTCCTTGTCTCTCTCTTTCTATTATGGCCGCTATGTTTGGCCTTGCTAGGTATATTCTCACGTTAGCAGGTTCCTCTAAGGACTCGTGACTCCATGTTATGGCTGAATGTTTTGGCCTCTTTTGATCTAGGCCTGCCGTACATAGGCTTTTAGATGGTACGCTCTATATTACGGTATTGATATTTGCGACCGGTTCACCGTTAAACCCATCATGGCACTCTAGGTGCTGTTATTAGTTCATAGTTTTTGTGTTCGGTTAATCATGTACCTAGTTTTTTTGAAAATGCAATGCATACATACCTTACCAAAAAAAAAAAAACCAACTGCGAAAGTATACTTTTCATTTATGCTAGGATTTTCAAGCGTGTATGCTACGCGCCCGTGTATTTTCCTCTCAGCCATGGTTCTTCCCCTGTTCGACGCTTGTGTGCCCTAAGCCGGTTTTCGGCTTCCTCCGGTGGTGTCTCCAGCTTCCTCTGGCGGTGTCTCCAGCTCGGATTTGGATTGGAAGACCACAACCTCACTTCATCCCTTCCCTCTGAGTCTTATACCTCGGCGTTTGATATTCTGAGTTGTAGAGCAGATCTAAGCCGGTGTAGGTCTCTGTGTTCGAAGGTGACTTTGTGGCGGTCTTAGGCCATTTTGGCCGACGCCAAAGGATCGTACACCTTCATACAAACTCGCCTTGCCTCTCCGCTCATAACCTCCGGTGGAATCGTCGTGGCTCGTAGTGATTGTTCCCGTTGCTGACTTCTCTGGCTCTATTGAACCCTACGAACATTCTCGGGAAGGGTCAGAGCCTCTTCCTGACCTGTCGAGAGCTCTTCCCTTGACTAGACCCTTGAATTGCATTAGCAATTACTGTCATTTTCCTTGAAGCTCACCTCAGCGTTCTTCCACTATTCTGGCTTGAAATTTCTCGAGGCTCGTTTGGGGTTAGTTCATTCTGTCAATATTTCGCTCCCTAGATAGTTTATATATGTCTCCTGTTTGCATTGGTCTCTGAATATTCTATTGCTTGACCTCCGTAGTATTAAGCTTAGCTGAATCTTCTGTTGACTAGTGGATGAGATTTGGGGCTGTCGTGGTTTAAAGTTTGGCTGAATATTCTATTGACTGGTGGATGAGTTTTGGGTCTGTCTAGTGGTAAATGGTTGAACGTGGTGGTAGATGTAATGACTAGTTGCTCTCAGCCACTGGTCCTTGCTTATGCTAGGAGGTTGCTTTCTCCTCCTATTGAATCGGCTGTTTGTGTGGAAAATTGTGAGGAGATAATCCCCTTCTCTCTTCCTGAGCATGATGGAATGCCACAAGTTGATCCTGTTGGAATGGTTGTTGGTAACTCTGACCCAACCATTAAGGGTAAAACTGTTGTTACACATCAAGATGCTAACCTGGTCTATGTTCCTACTAGTGGTAATTCTACTGGTGAACATTCGGGTGATGCTGCTGTTGGCGAAAGAACAAGTAGAGTTTCACAGTTGGTCAGTCGTGAGCCACAAGTGAGCCGTAGTAGGGGGAGATCTGGTAGGAGGAGTTCTAGGGCTCCTTCAGCCCATAAGGGTGCTCAAAAGGGTTACCTCAGGGGGGATAGCTCTTGGCCTCCAGTACCTGTGAAGGGGAAGCAATCGGCTACCAATGTCAACAGACCGAGAGCTGAAAATGATCAACAAAAAGCATAGAATTGGGCCAATATTGCTAAAGTTATGACTAAAGGTTATAACTTAACCTATGTGCTTTGGTGTTGGAAAATGGTGAACAGATTGTGGACATCACTCCTGACGTGGTAGCAAATGAAAACCCAATTTTGAAGGAATGCATTGTTGGATGCTTCTTGGGGAGGAAGATTTATTTTAACCTAACTGAGGAAGCTCTAAAAAAGGCTTGGGGTAATAATGTTGTTGATGTTCGACTTCATGAGAATGGTTTTTATTTCATCCATATCCCAGATGAAAGCTTCAGGAGAAAGGTATTAGAAATGAGACCTATTTCCATTCTTAATAGTACCATGATGTTACAAGCTTGGCACCCTAAGCTAAAGCTTATAAAAGGAGTGTATGATACCCTCCCGATGTGGGTAAAACTGAGAGGTGTTCCACTATCTTTGTGGTATTGTGTGGGCATTAGTCACATTGCTAGTGCGCTTGGCAACCCCCTCTATGTAGATGCTCAAACGGAACAAATGAAGAGATTATCTTATGCCTGTGTATGTGTGGGGATCAAGGCTTCTTCTACTCACCTTGATAGTGTAAAAATTAGGTGGGATAATGACTTGATCAACATCGGGGTGGAATATGAATGGAGCCCGCTTGTGTGTAGCACTTGCCGTGTTTTTTGCCACAAAAGTGGCGTGAGCCCTCTATTGTGGGAAAAACAGGCCACCCTAATAACTCCAATGCTGAAGGTGAATGGTAGCAAGTCAAGGGGAAGAAGGGTCGTCGAAACAACGGGATTAGAATAAATCAGCCTCCTGAAGCTACGGCTCAGGTTCTGGAGGATCTTGTCACCTCCCCTGCTGCGGTTGCTGATATACAGCTTCTGAAACCGAGTGGACCTGGAACCTCCTTTGCTGCTGCTCAGCTGAGTAGACTTGGATCCCCCCTGCTGCTGCGAATCAAAACCTGCAAGAGCCCCACAATCCTGCAATCTCCTCAGTTTTAGCAGGCTCCTCTGCTGCTGCTTAGAATCCGAGTGAACTTGGATCCTCCCTTGCTGCTGCAAGTCTGCACCTGAAAGACCCTCACAGCCCTACAACCTTCTCAGTTCCAGCAGGGGGTAGGTTTTCTCCGACTCATGCTGTTAATGTCCCAACAGAACCTACTCTCGGTAACCCCCTCCCGAAGCCTATTAAGCTTGCAGATCGGGTAGTTGCTGAGCCTCAACCCATTCCTTTGGCTCAGTCTGCTTCTTCCAATTCCTCAACTTCGAATGATGGTATTGAGACGGTGAGCAACATGGGTAGCGACAGTGAGGAGGATATCTCCTCTCCTTCCCCCCCCCCCCCCCCGGTTAACTCGATCTCGTGGTATAGTTTTTGCTCTCTCTAGAGATCCCAACTTGCTTTGACCTCAACTAATTGAGCGAATGGCTGATGGAGATGATGGTGCACCCTCTTCTCCTAAGACTGGCCCGAAGTCTAGGAAGAAGAAATGAAGGAAAAGATAGCTTCCTTATATCTCCCTCCCTGTATATATAAAAATGTTTTTGGCATATGGAATATTAGGGTTCTGACTGATCCCCTAAGATAGGCCGAAGCTATAATCTTATTCAAAATAATCGACTTTCCTATGTCGGTCTTTTGGAAACCAAGGTCAAAGTGCCTTTTTTTGCAGAAATTTCTACTAGTCTAGTACCGGGTTGGCGCTGGATAGCCAACTATGACTACTCTCCTTGTGGCAGGATATGGATGGGGTGGAATCCTCAGGAGATTGATCTCCAAGTTATCCCAACCTCATCTTAGATGATCCACACTCACCTTAAATTGAATGCTATGGACAGCTCCTATCTTCTCTCCATTATTTATGGTGATCACACTTTTATTGCCAGAAGGCCTCTATGGGTTGACCTCGTAAAGCTAAGTGAATCTCAAGAGTCGTGGATGGGGGTGGGTGACTTCAACGCCATTCGAGACCATACGGATATAGTGGGTAACTCAAACACTTCGATCCCCGCTTTTGATGAATTTGGGGACTGTCTACATCATTCCGGCCTTGATGATCTTCGTTATGTCGGACATAGATTCACTTGGGCCACCTCTTTTGGCTTATCACGAAAACAGAGGAAGATTGACCGTGTTCTGGTAAATGAACAGTGGACTATGCATTATTCTTATTCGGAGGTCACGTTCTTACCCCCGGGGATCTCTGATCACACTCCCATGGTAGTTAAAATATCACCACTTCCAATTTCTAAGAAGCCTTTCAAATTCTTCTTATATTGGACTACACACCCTTCCTATAAGGATATTGTTACGCATGTCTGGGAATCTATCATGGATGGCAATCCTATGTATATCATATGCCGGAGGCTGAAGCTACTCAAATGCCGTCTCAAGGCTCTTAATAGGTGAAGTTTCTTCGACATCTCAAATCGAACCCATCAAGCTAGGTTGGCTTTCAACTCCATTCAAGATGCATTACAGCTTGACCCTATGAATCAATCTCTGGTAGATTCTGAGATGGAACATCTACGAATATTCTTCGATCTTCGTCTTCAAGAAGAATCTTTCTATATACAGAAATCGAGAATCAGGTGGCTCAAAGAAGGTGATCTTAACACCAAGTATTTCCATCACTTTGTTAATAAGCGAAGACTCAAGAATCGAATTCTCTCAGTATTGGATTCAGGTGGGGCTACCTTGACCGAACCTAATCTCATCCAACAGCATATTGTTAACCATTTTGAGACTCTTCTCAATGGTCACCTGAATGTTACCAGACCGCCTCTTTCTGATGTGGCTGGTCTCCTTGCTCATACTCTGGATGAAGACCAAAAACACTCTCTCCCAGATGGTCACTGATGAAGAAATCCAAACCACGCTTTTTTTACTGGCCAAAGGCAAAGCTCCGGGTCCTGATGGCTTTAGTGTTGAGTTCTTCGCTATCTCTTAGGACATGGTCGGCTCATCCGTTATTCATGCAGTAAAAGACTTCTTTAGAACTGGTAAGCTGCTTAAGAAAACCAACACTACCATACTTTCTCTTGTGCCAAAATCTCCAAATGCTATGGCTATGCAAGACTTTCGGCCTATTGCATGTTGCAATACGGTGTACAAGTGCATAACAAAGATTTTGGCCAACCGGATAGCTTCTATTCTGACTTCCGTCGTTTCTCCTTCCCAGACTGCATTTGTCAAAGGTAGAAGAATTAGTGATAACATTACTACCTCCAATGCAATAAAGCTGGTAATATCCTTTTAATAAGTAATATATTCAGAAGTATATGTCTAGGAACTATTAGATAACTGTGTAAGTCATAAAAAAACAGCAGCAACAGATTTTGGAAACGAATTTCAGCAACAATTTCCTTTTAAGAAGATAGGAAGATAGAAGCCCGTTCAACAAATTTTCACGTCAAGAAGCATGGGACGATGAGGTTTCGGTATCGCAGCAAGACTATCAAAAGAGCTCTTAAATAACACATCTTGCAATGCTTTCGCGAAATTGCGGACACGAGCTTCACAGGCCGAGCTATTATACAGTTTCAACATTAAACGATCTGAAGATCTTGAAAACGCTTGAAACCCCCTAATGCAAATCCTCCCTTCCTCTCTTAAAACAAAGGAGGACAAATAAATATGACCCGAGATTTTCTTTTTGTGGCGAAATCAGTTAACGACAACTACTCTACACTTGGCCATACTATAAAGCTAGATGATCCGCAAGATTTGTCAAATTCTCGCCACCACAGCTCATGGGGCAAAAAGAAAAACAAACCCATTAACCCACAATCGGATTGAACTCGAAAGCGACCAATAGGACATCAAAACACGAGGAATCAATAGGTCAGGACGTCGGGATTCGTCACCTGGGAGGCCGAATTATGAAGTTGATGAGCTGCTCCATGGATTCGCACAGTGACGATGGACGATCTCCGTCTCTCCTTCATAACGATAACGGCTCTTGCCTTTGATTTTTGGGAAAGAAAGGGGGACGAATCTGGGAAACGGGCAAGGCTCGAGGGAGAGAGAGACAGAGAGAGATGGTGGTGACCGTAAAAGAGAAACGAAAGAGAGAGGAAGAAGACCACGACCAGACCACCTCGTTGAAAGTTTTTTGTAATTTTTTTGTAATTTTTTTTTTCGATTTTGCCGTTTGTTAATTGTTATTTTCGGGTCATGAGAGCATGACTCATCGTCCCTTGCAACACAACTATGGAAATGAAATATATATTGGTTTTCTAGTTTTGTCCCCCCGTTGGTTGCTTCCACATGTTTGAAGCTGTGAAGTGAGTCTATCATCATATTTGTGAAACCAACAAAAAAAAAAATTAAGGGAAATCTGGTAATAAGAAAGGGTTCATCTTGATTAGGAATTTGAAAAGAAAAATTAAAATTGATTCCTTTGGCAATATAATCTATCTATTTATATCTTAAAAAAAAGTAAATTTGTCTTATTTCGCCTTTTCGACCATCCTATCAGGTTGTTTTACTAAGAATTGCGTAGGAGAAACGCATTCCCATATTGTCACACGTCGGTGGGGGAAAAATAGCTTTGATATGTTGCCCATTTTGAAAGTCGCAATTTTTTTTTTTATTATCATTCAAATATCATGGAACTCACTCTTGTGTCTTTATCCCGTGGATAGATTGTGGATAGATTGTACATCGATCGGGTACGGACATCCCTTTGAATAGCTAGCTTGAACCCGTTTCAGGAAATTGTATTGTTCCCCTTCATGAAGGGAATATTTGCAAAAGAGAGAGAGAAAGGTAATTTCCTTTCCTACTCTCTTTTTGTGAAATTGCAAATTGTATGATAGCGCGAAAAATCGGTGTCAACGTAGAAAGGAATCGTTCTCCATTGAAAAGGCAAAAGCGAAAGTTGAAGATTCAAGGGTCATATTATTGTTTTTGAGAAGTTGGGTGCTTTCTATGATTGCAATCACCGGTTGGTGGATTTCAGGATTGCTGACATCGAGGAAAGGGAACAGTGTCGAATTCGTGTCAACCGATGGAACGTTGATGTTTACCAGAATTTTTTTTTTTTTTCAGTGTAGTAAAAGTGAAAATTACATGCTCCCCAGTAAAACAATTCTAGTCATGATGAATTCACTGCGTCTATATCATCTTATGCCTGTCGACTGTTAACAAAATTAGCGTCTTCTTCGTGTCAATAGAAGGCTATAATAGTAATCGGCAAGGACAACTGAAATGCCAAAAATGGTACACAACGCTCATTTTAGCATCAAAACATTTCGTCGGCTTACTTAAATATCAAATGAAAGAAAAATCTATCGTTTAAGTGCCAAATTGAAGAAATTCCGGCCAAATTGATTACGCGACATTTATAGTTAAATTTTTAGCATGACGTTGCATATTTCTTCTTAAAAATTCGGTCACGTGAAGTTCCAAACTTAATAATATGCCAAGAAATTTAAAATATTAAATAAGGTATAAAAATAAGATAAAATTATTTTTTTAAAATACGGATTTTGTTAAAATTAAACTTAAAAATAACCTAAAATTTTTTAAAAAAATTAAAAAGGATAGAAAGGCTGGAGAAAAGCCTTCGTCGCCACCTCCTCCACCTTCATTGGCGAGGGCTGGGGGATGGCCGGTACCTCGCCGCTTGACGACCCCGGCCGATAGTATGCGAGAGCCTATGAGCCCTATCCCACCTTCACCTCGGTAGGGAACGACCATCCTCCACCCTTGCAGCCGAAGGTGGGGGCAATGGTGCCGAAGGCTACGTAAGCGCTTGCCACCTGTTCTTCACCCTCTTAAAAGAAAAGCTTATTTTTATGAACTTTAATTTTTTTTATTTGTCAATTGGATATCCAGCAAGTCACGTCGACTCTAAATATTAGTAAAAAATGCTACGTAGGATTCCTAACCAAAAAAATTGGAATTAGTACATAAATGATCATTTTTCAAATAGATTGGAGTTGGCACTATCTTTTTTCTTTTTTCTTTTTTAGAGTTCAATGCTAAAGTGATTTGAAAAAAGGACCGAAGTAAGTAGTGTACAAAATTTTTGACACTTCTGATGCCGTTTTTGCCTTTAGTAATCTAACAAGGCATTTTTTCTTAGGAATTTGAGCAAGGCAACATTTTTGTCGTGAGTACTCTTTTTCTCTTTTGTCTTTCGTTTGGGATTTCTCTAATTTCGGGGCTGCCCAACGACAGTTTCCTTGTGGGAGAACCTTCTCCCTCCATTCTCCCTTCCCTTCGTTGGTTTCCTTCTCATTGTTTTATTTATTTCTTTATCTTTTAGACTTTTCTGTTGTTTTCATAGATGACACGGTCGGCATCCCATAAGTCTGAAGACCAAAGCACAAAACCCTCGAAAGAATCTACCCTATTCGGATCTGGCTCACTAGCTCTCGTTTTGGGTGCTTACACCAGATTGTCAATTGCTCCACGAGTCTCCCAAACTCTCCTTCGCTAGTGTCTTTAGCAATTAGCATTTTTGAAAGTGATTTTGTGTTCAATTAGTGTCTCTTTTGTAGTTTTTCTCTTCTGATCTGAAACTATATTTAGATTTGGGTGATTTTCTATCTCGATCTAGATATAAATGTGAGATTCATAAGGTGTTTTTTGTGTTCTATGTTCTCTATAAAATGATGATGTTGGGGACACTGAATCGAGACGTCTTTTGGAAAAACTATAGTTTCTTGAGAGAGATTTCTTGAAATATGGTCATCATTTATGTTGATTTGAGATTCAGTGATTGACCGTCATTTTGTTTCGATGCTAGAATAGATCCGTCTTTGTGGAAAATGCAAGTCTCCATACAGTGTACCTATTTGATTCACTTTTCAGATTTGCTTTATGAAACTTGCATATTTATCTTAAAGTTATGTAATCCTTTTTGATACAAAGTGAAAATTTTCGTTTCGACAAAAAAAAAAAAATACTAAAGTGAGCAAGTTACATAAAATTTTGACATTTCCGATGTACTTTTCCACTCGTAATCTAACGCGGGACTGGGAGAGAGCTCTTTTTCTTGGGAATCTGAGGGAGACAACATTCACATTGCCCAATTGCCTTAAACCCACAAGTCTCAAAATCGCTCCATCTTCCTTCCTTTCCCATCTTGGTGTCGAGTCACATCACTCACGTTCATCTTGCTAATTGACCTTAAGGGTGTACAAGTTCTTTCTTGAAATTTGTTTTCGGAATTTCGAGTGTTTGGATGACGGAGGGCTAGCCAATTCGCTGAAAGCATTTTCCATGGACCAAAAACAACACATTGAACAGGGGAAATCGACTGTCTTTTGGAAAGAATGAAATCATTTTTCTTGATTTCTTGCTGCACGTGCGAGTAGAAGAATAAATCCCTCATTTCTCTTTTCTATCTCTGATCGATTATTATTTTTTCGTTAGGTACCAGATATTTTTCATGAACATCATGTGCTATTTCCTGAATATAGTTCATTACTGCCCGCGTTATCCTGAATCCACAATAATTTAACAAATGGGATTCGTAATATTGTACTTAATTTCTTTGTAATTTTTGTTACTTTATGGAGTACAATATATGCAGAGAAGATGCTCATTTTAGTTGTTTATTATTTTGTTAAGGGAAATTGTCCAAAAACTTCTAAATTTATTGTACGGTAGCTCATTCAGTCTTCAGCAGTTCAATTATTCCAATTTGATCCTAAGCCTTTTGAGAATTTCTCAATTTGGTCCTAAACCTTTTAACTGATTGCCAATGTAGTCCCATTAACTAATTTCGGACGGAAATTACTGAATAGTGGTCCCGATAGGCTTATGGCAACTTCTCTTGATAAAATTCTCACAGGCAAAATCAATTCATATGAAATATCTTGAATGTCGCACGAGGTGAGAGTTTGGAAGAACTCATGCCGATTAAGGACTGACGGTCCCAATCTTGACATTACCTCTAAATCCACTCTTCCCCGCACTTTGGGAGGGTCGCGACAATTGCTAAATTCAAGAAATTATTTTGTTATTTGATTGTGTATAGCTTTTCAGATTTAATCTAAACTAGGAATATACACCTTTTGGCTAATAAAATGGACGGACTTTCACGTACTTTTTTGGTCAAACTATACTCATGGAAAAGTGCTCTCGATATGTGTGGTAATTAATGTAATTCCTAGTGCTATACCTAAATCTAAACCGGCGGAAGAGAGCAGTCAATCTAAGAGAGTTTATGGAATCACATCACGAGCATTCTCATCGACAGTTGTTGACTAAATGAATGGCATGTTCTCCACATTTACCCAAAATCAGCTACATAAAAATATTCTCACTCATAAACTCCCAAAACATAGTGAGAAAGAAAATGAAAGACAATCCAAGCAAAAAAAAAAAAAAAGTCTTGAACTCTTTTGTAGAATAGTTGGCATGTGATTATTTTGATAAATTGGATCGCCAGAAACTCGCATGACTTTGCTGATAATTCTGATCTTGGGTCAAACGATCTCGGATCGAGCTCAAAATTGATCTGTTGAAGTGAAACAACCATCTGATTCAATGTCACATTATTGTGAGATACGATATATTTTAGCATTTCGGAGTCGTTTAGACCACTTTTCGACAATTTTCCTATTTTGACAGTTTTAAATTTTCACGTAATTCTCGAGATTTTAATTTGATTCCTTCTAGATTAGATTAGATTTCATTCAATTAATGTTATCTTTAGTTATCTGCATTCCTTTCGGAGTACTATCTATATATATGGACGTCATTTTTTTGTAATATTCAGACTTTGATCAATTGAATACAGTTTATTCTGACGAATTGATTTCTTGTTTATTGCTACCCTACATCAAACTCTTACATAAGATATTTAAATGTTCGGCGCATGAATTCGCTCGAAATCAAGTAAAAATTCTTGAGGTGGAGGTGGGGGTGGGGGTGGGGGGGTTCCTCCTGCCCCTTAGGAATTGCTAGTGGTGTCGACTAAAAACCATAACACTGCGTTTGGTGGACCAGATAAAACTTTGAATAAGATAATTTATCCAATCTAAGATTTGGAGTGACATGAAATCCGAATATGACATGAAATAACTTGAATATAGTCCAGATAAAAAAAAAACTACCAAGGGGGCTGAATAGATGTGACATCCTTATTTCCAATCAACTTCAGACTCTCTAATGAGAAGTTTATATATATCAAGCGATGTATTTCAGTTGTATTCCGCTCAAATCTGATCAATTTGAGTAGACTAACCAAAGAGAAAATGCTAATGCGAGACGAGGTACGTGGACCTAGGCGACTCGGATAAGAAATGACGCTTGGACCATAAGGATTGTCGAGGGGATATTTAGAACCACCAAAAGGCCGATCTAAGAACGATTGAGGGTTACCATGCGAGCGTCGTACGATTGGAGCGCGGGTGGTTTCGCTTAACCAACGTACGATTTGCAAAATTATCCTAAATCGGACTGTGACGATCGAGACCATAGGGACTAGCGATAAACCCTCGCAATTACATGACAACCAAAGCCCCATGAATTGACGAGCCCTAAACGTGATGAGAATCATGGGGTCGATACGCGTATAGCCTGTAAAAGCCGTCCGTCGGTTTGGGATAGGCTGGAATCATATCTGATAGAAGAAACAATTAGAAACGAGTCCTGAAAAAGTTTGAAATAGAAAATCAAGGATTCCAACGTCATTTGAATTGTCCGTCACCCTATCGAAGAAGTCAGAAACGAGAAAAATGACGTTTCGAACGTCGGGGTAAAATGACCGTTTTGCCCCTCAAGCTTTTTGCCCCTCAAGCTTAGAACTTTGTTATTATAATTGGAGAAGGGAAAAATGGGAAATTGACACCTCCTAGGCTTCTGAACACAAGGACAAAGAGATGGCCACTGGATCTCCTTGATTAAGGCAAATGACAAGTGTCAAAAATCCATGAGCCATGGTCATCTCACATTAAATGCCCACCTGCCAATCAACTCATTTGACCAAATTTTGAGATATAACAATTCTCTCTCTTCTCTCTCTTCCCTCACCATCCATTTGGCAGATCCAACCCCCCAAAGAACCGAGAGCCACTTCCTTCTTCTTTTCCAGTTTTTGTGCTGCCCGACTGCTACCGGACCGCCTGTTTGTTGGCCACGATCGGCTTCTCTGACCACCAGCTGCTGCCGGTTGACCATCCAGACGTAGATCCATGTCTTGTCGATGTCCTCCAACTGAAATTAAGTCATTTGGAGCACTGTGGAATTCAGGACAAGCATTCTCCCAAGAGCCGACAGATTCTGCTCCAGTTTGAGGTAGGCTCAATTCTCACCCCTTTTGACAGCCGAATTCTTGGAGTCTTGAGCTCAAATTTGGTGGATATCAAGTAGACATATAAATGGTTCTGTGGTAAAAATTTAGGATTTATTTGATAAGCTTTTGACCATGAACCGATCTTGAATATTTTGCCCAGACACTGCCGGAAATTCTGGACCTTGGACAACCGGCGACCTTCGGCAACTATCCGGCAACAATTTGGCTTGAAACTCAAGGTGAGCCTCCCAAATCCTTAGGTAGATATTATAAGAGGTAGAATGGTATAGAATTGATGGATTTGAAGTAGATTAGGACCGGTTGGACCCGGCATGAACAGAACCGAATGTAACCGGTTCAATGCCGGGCCAAACCGATTCTGTGGGTGGCTGGATATGCTGGATTTGTGTTGTAATTTGGTGTGTATGATGTGAAGAGATGATGAGGTGTATGCTATAGGTGATTTGGATGGATGAATTGAGGAATTGGACTTGGAATTTTACAAATCGATTGATTATCCTAGGTTGCGCGACAAATCGGCTTTGGACTTAGGTTGGCCAAATCCTAGGAGGCTCAAAGAGGAGTAATTTGTGTTTCTAAGCGAAGGTAAGGAATTTCCTAAACCAAGGCTAGAGGGATTGGACTCAATTGGATAAGTCGAGTGTGAAATTGATCGATTAATGGGTATATTTCTAAAGTAATGAGCCTTAGCACGTCTTAGGATTACTTAAGGAGTTTATGTGTGCCTTGACTTGCATTGGAATTACATGTCATGTTTGGATAACAATTTATTTGCTTAGCATGCCATGAGATTGTGAATTATACTTGAAATACAATTGACATTGTGTGTGTAAAAGAAAGAGATTCATGGCATGAATTATGATTGTGGCATGACATGGCGAGGCCCTGAAGCGTGTGAGATGCGGGGCGGAAGGTTGAGACCCTGATGCGACGAAGTCACGGGGTGAATTGTGATTAAGTGGCGCCTTGATGCGACAAAGTCGTGGGGTTGAGATAGCCACAGTCCTGATGCGATTTAATCGCGAGACAGAATATAAGCTCATAAACATTGCCTGGAATTGAACCAGAACTTGATGCGTTTACGCGGGTCACCGATGACGGTCTGATGCATTTACGCGGGTCGAGCCTGATGTGATCTAATCACGGGCTAGATAATGAGGCAGATAGAGGTTGATAGATGTGGTAAAGTGACGGGCCGAACATTTACTTGCCTTCGTGTGTGATATGAGAATATAAGTGCATGCCTGTCTTATGTGTATTGTTGTTTATCGATTTACGATTGTTATACCTACGTGTGATCATGAGTTGAGGCTTGTTGAGTGACGCGACTGCCTGAGTGGACAATCAATCTGACCTAGGATTAGGTTTTTCTTACTGAGATGTGTATCTCATCCCTTTTGGGGAAACCTTACTTTACAGATCTTAGGCAGTAGCGATGTGGCCTATCCGGTTTGGGGACCCGCAGGAGATGACGGCTTTTTACGATGAGTTCCCTAATAGGTAGGGGATATCTATGTAATGAAATGTACAGTAGTATGGGTAGACGAGGACAAACCGGACTGGAAGCCTTACATGTTTGAGGCAAGGTTTAGGAGAGACGGGGATAGGAAGGTCGGGCCGTTGAAGCCCCATGAGATTTCGGAGGGTGTCATACCTCCCAAGTGTCAGACGATCTTGAACCAGAAGTTTCCCGAGGGATCGGTGGATGGGTCGAGGAACGGCCCGGAGCGGACGCCGACAACGAAGTATTCTGTACCACCGCCGGAGGACGAGATCATCGTGGTAGAGCTTTCTGATGGAGACCTAGCCGAGCCGGATCAGGAGGCGACCACAGATGGAGGTCAAGCCGAGCAGTCGCAGGAGGTGACTATAGAGGACTCTGTGGAGGTCCCGTGGGAGACTTTTTCTGAGTACGAGCCGTCGGAGGAGACTTAGGACACCGGAGATTCCAGCAGTTCTTCCCAGGCGACTCCAAATGGTGATATGACCTTTTGACTGGCGACCTGACCCCATCCCCAACGGATTTTTGTGGATACCATTTTGGCATGCTTACCCCATCGCCTTGATGTATAACGGTTTGTAGTAGTTGTTGACCAGTAGTTAACAATGTATGACTTTATGATGCTATCTGGGTCCTGCTTAGTCTTGGTGTGTGTGTGTGTGTGTGTGTATATATATATTGTACGGAGAGTTGTTAGGAACCGCTTCCGTTTGCTTAATGTAAATTATCTTATCTCTTAACTTTTCTTTATATATATAGGTGGATCCTTGGGACCGCCGAGAGATTGTTGTTGTTTGCTTGCAGGGATGATTGCGTACTCGTGCTGAAGGTGCGGGGTGTGATAATAGACTTGGATAAAATTTGTGAATTTTGAAAAACTCATAAACAAATTCAAGCACCACCAACGTCAAACTCAAACGGTCATCGCTCCATCGTCCATCAGCAACAACCGGCTTCCCACTTTCAGTCACCGGGAAAAACAGCATTAGAACTTGCCGACCTTACCTCTTCCTTAGTCACTCAATTCTGTTAACCACTTGTAAAATTGAACTACATCTTTGTGGTCACGCCTTTCAATTGGTCGTGTGTTTGCTGGAGATAGAAGAACAACTGAAGGTTTGTTTGCGAATCTTCGAGCGATACGACGTTGGTTACTATTGACGACAGTGGGAGTTGTTTGCTGTGGTCGCTGAAAGGTCGCCTGTCACGCCCCGAACCCGTCGAGCTCGCGACATCCCTGCAAACAAACCAAACAATGTCTCGCTGTCCCAAGATCCAGACTTACAAGTCGAGAGATGATATATAAACATAAGCATGTGGAAGCCATACTTAAATAATCCTCGTACAATGTATAAGTTAACCTGGTTAGCATAATAGCTGTCATACATTATAACTAACAGTTCATACAAATCCGACTACTACAATCCGCTAATAAATTGGGTGACGAGGCAGTTTACAAAAATAGTCCCTCATGACATCCAAAAGGACAGGATCAAGTCACCTCCAAAAGAGTCAGGCCAATAAACTATATCTCCTAGGATGAGATGCTGAAGTCCTCGGAATCCTCTGCGTCCTCGGTCAGCTCATACTTAGATAACGTCTCAGACGGGACCTCGACAATATCCTCCATGGTCTCCTCACGGGACGGCTCTGCAAGATCCTCCTCGGTCGCCTCTAAGACGATGACCTCATCCTTCTCCACAGTAAGATCCAGCGTCGGGGTCTTCTCCGACTCATTCCTAGACCCAACTACCGATCCCTCTGGTTGCTCCTGCTCTCCTACGGTCTGGCACTAGTCGGGTATAACACCCGGGGGTATCTTGTGGGGCTTTAGTGGCCCAATCGACTCGTCCTCTATCTTCTGAAATCAACCCTTGAACCTATGAGGCTTCCTGTCCGGCTTACCCTCATCTACCCATACAACTGTGCACTTTCTTACTTATACGTTCCCCGGACTATCCGAGAACTCGTCAAAATACGCAGTCATCTTCTTGGGGTTCCTAAAACGTATAGGCCATATACTTAAGGCCTAGGATCTGTAAAAATAAGGGTCCCTAAAGGGGTGAGATACACATCTCAGTAAAAGAACCCTAACCCTAGGTCAGGTGGATAGTCCGCTCAGGTAGTCATACCCCTTGATAATTCCAAACTCATGAACACATAGACATTTCAGGCGCAAGTCAATAAAACAACAACATCCAGATGACAAGCATGCGATGATGACCTCATGCCATACTCAAATGATTATGCACACCCGTCCTGCCACTTCACTACAATCACGAATCTCCGCCTGCCTCAATCTCTAACCCGCGATCTCGTCGCATCAGGCTCGGTCCGCGTAAACGCATAAAATCGTCATCGACAACCCGCGTAAACGCATCAAGTTCTGATGAATCTCCATACCAATCTCATCATCTCACACTTCCGTCCCGCGAATAGTTCGCATCAAGACCATGGCAATCTCAACCCTGCGATCTCGTCGCATTAGGGCGCCGCACAACATCAACTCCACCCCACAATCTCTTTGCATCAGGGTATCCACCTCCAGCCCCGCATCTCATTCGGCTCAAGGCCTCGCCATGTCATGCTCATGCCATAATATCTCAATTCAATTCACATACAAACGATAGGTGCAACTCATGCACAATTTGAACACTCATGGCATGCAAAGCAAATCAAATGATATCCAGACATGGCAAACGACTCAGGCATAGACAATGTCACACACAATTATCCTATTACATCTTAAGATATAAAGAAAACTATCCCCTTAGACAATTCCTCATAAACCAGTCAATTCAACCCCCGACTCACCCAATTGAGTCCAATCTCCCCATCCTAAGTTTAGGAATTCCCTTACCTTGCATTTAATATCACCAAATATTTCTTCTTGTGTCCTCAAGGTTCGGCCAAATCAATCCAAGGGTCAATTTACCGCGCAACCTAGCAATTCCAACCGATTCGTCAATTTTCCAAGTCCAAATCAACCATTCATGAATTACAATCCTCCATAGCACAATCCCTAACATCTTAACACATCTTAAACATCAATTTGAGTCCCATAACCATCTGTTCTTGCACCCACCAGAGCCGATTTTGCATAGAACCGAACCTGTTCATTTCGGTTATGTGCAAACCGTGCACTTCCAGCCCTATTTCTACTCCAAATCGAATACTTAAATACTATCCTACCTCTTAACATGTCTACCTAAGGGTTTGGGAGGCTCACCGAAGGTTTGAAGCCAAATGGCTACCGAATTTCCGTTGAAACTCGCCGGATCATCCAAGGTCAGTTTACCGACAAATTCTGTGTAAAATTTACAAGGCCGGTTCATCGTCAAATATTCATCAAATTGAGTCTCAATTTTATCACAGATTCCTACACGTCTCTACTAGATATCCACACAATTTGACTCCAAAATTCCAAGATTTCGGCCTTCAAAAGGACTAAGAACCGGACCTACCTCAGGTTGGGTTCTAATCTATCGGCTTCCGGGAAATCTCTTGGCCGGAACTCCTCAGTCCTCCAAATAACTTGATTCTTATTCGAGGATGTCGGCAAGAATTGGGGCTCCGTCGGTGTGGTCGGCCGATGGTCAGATGGTGGTCGGAGATGGTTGGCGATGGCACCGAACAGAGCGCTCAATAGCGGTAGGCGGCGAGCAGAAACAAGAAGGAAGAAGAGGATGTTGTTTGGTGGTTCTTGGGGAGCTAATGGCCGAATGAAATGAGGAGAGAGAGAGAGAGTGAGATATATATTCAAGTCCATGGTCAAAGCTTGAATGGTAGGTGGCCAAAAGGTGGACATGATTTCTTTTTTGCCCATCCATTGACACATGTCATTAGTCATTCCATGGTGATCCAATGACCCTCCTTTCTTCTTGAATTTTGGTAGCCTTGAGGTGGGGCAAGGACCAATTTTCCCTTCTTGAATTGTATAGGTAAGGTTCTAGGCTTGAAGGCAAAACGGTCATTCTACCCTCGACGTTCAGAACGTCGTTTTTCTCGTTCTAGAATTCTTCGATAGGGCGACGACCAATCCGAATAACGTTGGAATTCTTGATTTTCCATTTTCAATCTTTCAAGACTCGTTTCTGATAGTTTACTCTATCAGACGTGGTTCCAGCCTATTCCGAATCGACGGGCTGCTTTTGCAGACATTACGCGTATCGATCCCGTGATTCATGTCTCATTTAGGGCTTGTCAACTCGTGGCGGCTTTGGTTGTCATGTAAATGCAAGGGTTTATCACTAGTCTTTATGGTCTCGATCGTCACTATCCGATTTAGGATAATTTCGCAAATCATACGTTGGTTAAGCGGCATCACCCGTGCTCCAATCGTACGACACTTGCAAGGTAATCCTTAATCGTTCTTAGATCGGCCTCTTGGTGGTTCTAAATATCCCCTCGACAATTATTATGGTCAAAGCGTCATTTCCTATCCGAGTTGTCTAGGTCCACGTACCTCATCTCGCGTTAGCTTTTCCCCTTTGGTCAGCCTACTCAAATTGATCAGATTTGAGCGGAATACAACTAAAACACATCGCTTGATATATATGAACTTCTCATTAATGAGTCTGAAATTGACTGGAAATCAGAAAGTTACAACTCTTCCTCCCTTACAAAAATTTCGTCCTCGAAATTTACATTATACTTAATTACTCAAATAAATGGGGGTGTTGTCGCCTCATCGTCTCTTCGTTCTCCCATGTGGCACCTTCATTTCCATAGTGCTCCCATACTACCTTGACTAGTGGAATCTTCTTATTCCTGAAGACTTGCTCCTTCTGGTCTTCGATCCTTTGTGGTTTCTCCACGTAAGATACTTTATCATCCACTTCTATGGCCTCGTAGTCCAGCGTATGTGTCGGATCTGGTTCATACTTTCGTAGCATCGACACATGAAACACATTATGCACCTGAGATAGATTAGGCGGCAAGGCGAGCCTGTAGGTTCCAATCCTCTCCAGTATCTTGAATGGGCCTACATACATTGGGCTCAACTTCCCCTTCTTTCCAAATCGCGATAGTCCTCTCATTGATGACACCTTGAGGAAGACGTGATTGTCCACTTGAAACTCTAAGGACTTGCGTCGCTTATTTGCGTAGCTCTTCTAACGACTTTGTGCTGTCCTCAGTCTTTCCCGAATTATCTTCACTGCTTCCACCGATTGCTCTACCAGTTCTGGGCCTGTGATACTTCTTTCTCTAACCTCATCCCAGCAAATCGGGGTTCTGCAAGCTCGTCCATAAAGTGCCTCGAATGGTGCCATCTG
The DNA here is from genome assembly GCA_028455895.1 of Rhodomyrtus tomentosa. NCBI lineage: Eukaryota > Viridiplantae > Streptophyta > Magnoliopsida > Myrtales > Myrtaceae > Rhodomyrtus > Rhodomyrtus tomentosa. Next base: position 34,422,835 of record JAPCWY010000003.1, on the reverse strand, counting down.
AATACTCTGCTAGTAGTTGTTGTAATACGCAAACTCTATCAAATGTAACTGCTTTTCCCATCCACCTTTGAAACCTATGACGCATGATCGCAGCATATCCTCAAGCGTCTGTATCGTCCTTTCCGACTGTCCATCCGTCTATGGATGGTAGGCTGTACTAAACTGCAATCGAGTCCCCATGGCTTCTTGCAAACTTTTCAAAAAATTTGCCATGAATTTAGGATCTCGATCGAACGTAATCGTCACTGGTACTCCGTGCAACCTCACTATCTGTCTGATGTACAGCTCCGCATACCGATCCATAGCGAAGTCCTTTCACACAGAAATGAAGTGGGCGGACTTGGTCAATCTGTCTACAACTACCCATATAGAGTCATGACCTCTCTGGCTCCTTGGAAGTCTCATCACAAAATCCATAGTTATGTGCTCCAACTTCCACTCGGGAATCTCCAGTGGCTGCAACAGTCCTCTAGGCTTACAGTGCTGCATTTTCACTTGCTGGCACGTCAAACATTTTGCCACGTATCTTGCTACGTCCACCTTCATTCCGTTCCACCAATAATGTTGTCGCAAATTCTGGTACATCTTTGTACTTTCAGGGCGGACACTATAGTTACTCCTATGAGCCTCTAACAAGATTCTTTCCCTGAGTCCTTCATCCTTTGGTACACACAATCGTCCTCGAAACTTCAGGATTCCGTCCTCCGACACCTGAAATTCCGGCTTTCTCTTCGTTGTATCAATCTCTATAATTTTCTGAATTTCCAGGTCTGTAGACTGTAATGCCTTTATCCCTTCTTGGACCTCGGGTTCCACCCTTAATGTTGCTATCAGACTGGACAACTGATCGACTTCAAATCTAAACTCGGAGTCTCTCAAATCCTCAATCATCGACCAACCTTTCACCAGCAAACATGCGATGCTTGAATTCCTACTCAGCGCATTTGCTACTCTATTTGCTTTCCCAGTGTGATATAGGATATCACAATCATAATCCTTCAGTAGCTCCATCCACCTACGCTGCCTCATATTCAGTTCTGTCTGGGAAAACAAATACTTTAAGCTCTGGTGGTCGGTATATATCAGAAACTTCTCGCCACAAAGGTAATGTCTCTAAATCTTCAGGGCAAATACAATCGCCGCTAACTCCAGGTCATGAGTCGAGTAATTCACCTCATGTGGCCTCAACTATCTGGATGCGTAGGCTACTACTCTCCTTTGTTGCATCAATACACAGCCTAATCCTTTCAGCGAAGTATCGCTGTATATTTCATAACCTCCTGGTCCCGACGGAATGGTCAGCACTAGTGCGGTCGTCAATCTATGCTTAAGCTCTTAGAAACTCTTCTCACATTTATCAGTCCATTCAAACCTCGTTTCCTTCTTCGTCAATCGCGTCAATGAGATGGCTATGGATGAGAATTTCTCTACAAATTGCTTATAGTATCTTGCCAGTCCCAAGAAACTTCTGACCTCCGTGACTGTAGTAGGCCTCGGCCAATTGGTTGCTGCTTCAATCTTCGTAAGATCTATTGCAATCCCTTCTCCAGACACCACATGACCTAGAAAAGCTACCTTGTTCAGCCAAAACTCACACTTACTCAACTTCGCATAGAGCATGTGCTCCCTCAGCGTCTGTAGTACAATTCTCAAGTGCTTTTCATGTTCCGCATCGCTCCTCAAGTAAATCAAGATATCGTCAATGAAGACTATGACGAATCTGTCCAGAAATTCCTTGAATACTCTATGCATCAGGTCCATAAATGCAGCTGGAGCGTTAGTCAATCCAAACGGCATCACCGTAAACTCATAATGACCATACCTCGTCCTAAAAGCAGTTTTAGGTATGTCTTCCTTCTTAATCCTTAGCTGGTGATACTTAGTCCTCAAGTCAATCTTTGAAAACATTGCTGCTCCTTGCAATTGATAAAAAGATCATCAATTTTCAATAGCGGATACTTGTTTTTCATTGTCACATGGTTCAGCTGCCGATAGTCAATGCATAATCGCAAAGACCCATCCTTCTTCCTTACAAATAACACCGGTGCTCCCTACGATAAAGCACTTGGTCGGATAAATCTCTTGTCTAACAACTCTTGCATCTGCACCTTTAACTCTTTTAACTCTAATAGGGACATCCTGTAAGGTGCTTTTGAGATCGACTCCGTTCCAGGGGCTAACTCAATTACAAACTCTATTTCCCGTTTCGATGGTAGTCTTGGCAACTCTTGGGAAAACACATCAGGGAATTCACGCACTACTAGGATATTCTCTAACTTTGGCTCTTCGGTAGTCATGTCCATTACTGCCACTAAGTATGCCTGACACCATTCGGTTATCAACTTAGTTACTTCCAAAGATGAGACTAAGGGAATTGAGATTCCCCCTCGACTTCCTACAAACTCAAAGCTACGGCGTCCTCTCGGATAAAATTGGATTATTCTACTATCACAGTCCCCTGCTTACCCATACAATCCATTCCTATTATTACGTCAAAGTCATACATAGGTAATATAGCCAAGCCAATGCTCTATTTACTCCCTCCAATCACAATCTCACAACCAGCACAACCCAATGAAACTATTATGTTATCCTTTAAGGGAGTGGCAACATGCAGAGTTATACTCAACGGTTTCAATTTCATACCCACTAATTCAGCAAATTGTGCAGACACAAACGAATGCGTGGAACTAGGTCAAACAATGCATATGCAGCTTGTTTGCACAAGTAGACCGCACCTGTGACCACTCCTGGTGCTTCCTCCGCTTCTCTATGGGCTACTGCATACACTCTGCCCTGTGTCGGTGGTCTGCTCTGCTCAATCTGAGGCGTTGCAGTCGACGATCCCGCTTGTGGCCTCTATCCTTACGGTCGACTTGTCAGAGTTTGATTCGGACATACCCTCATCTGGTGGCCCAACTGACCACATTTGAAACATGCTCCCGTCCTCACTGGGCATGACCCATTTCCATGCCTCCTACCATAAAGTCTATAGCTCCAGTTCGCAGGATTTGGTGGCTTCACGATGTTCTTTCGTATTGGAGGCACAAAACGTTTGTTGTTCACCATCGGCTTCTTGCCCATTTGGCAAGTATCTCTGAAAGACGTAAACCGCGATCCAGTTGTGGCGTTTCTTTCTTTCAAGTATCGCTCTATCATCTGGCCTCGTAGATCTCCTTGTAAGTCCTCAAATTCAGCGCGATCATCTGACTACGGAGCTCGGGCCTCAGACCATCTCTAAACCTTCTTGCTTTCTCTAGAGGGTCCTTCACAGATCGTGGTGCATACCTTGACAGCCTCGAGAATTCGGCATCGTACTGGTTTATCGTCAGCTGGTTCTGGCGTAACTGCAGGAACTCCACCTGCTTCCTTTCCTTGGCCATCTCAGAAAAGTACTTATCATTAAAGGCCGTCTTAAAAACTTTACAGTTCATGGCCGTTCCTTCAGGGAAGACGCCATCCTTGGTGGTAGCCCACCAGTCATTCGCTGTACCCTCCAGCTGGTACACAACTAACAATACCTTCTCTTCATCTGTACACCTCAGTACTCTAAAGGCTTTCTCTAGTTTCTCGATCCATCTGGGCGCTAGCTCAGGATCTCCAATCCCATCACACTATGTCGGTTTCAACTTCATAAACTACTCTACTAGCTAGCCCATCTGTCTGGCCACGACGATCTCTTCTTGGGCATTCACAGTCTTAGTACCCTGGCCAGGTTCATTCTGACTTCCATTACCACCATTGTGGTCATTGTTGGCATTAACGGCGGCTATGGTAGCTTTTACCACCTGGGCAATGGCAGCGTCCCGATCCTGGGTCTGCCTATCGATCATGTCGCCGATTCTTTCCAGTGCTCTTAGCACACCATCCATCCTTGGGTCTTCAGCGACAAGTGGCCTCGAGCTAGAGGCTTCGCCTCTTGGTCTTCCAGCCCTTCTAGGTGGGTTACTCATTCTTATCTCTTTCTACTAAACCTAATCCACCACAAGTTCAGCGAGGAGTTAGTAACTTACTCAATCACTCAAATCCAGAGCTACTAACTAACCCTTAACATAAATAGTTCCAATACAACAATCTTCTATACCACAAACTCCAGAAACATTTCAACCAACAACCCATGATCATTTCTCAGTTCCATTCACTTCAGTGATTTGCTAAAACCAATCACTTTCATTCTTCAAACAAACCAAGGTCCAGAAATATCCTTCAATCCTTAGTAGAGAACTTGATCCTTAAGCATTTCCACAACCTTACTAGAGTTCATTGTCAACCTTAAGTACTAAGTCACAAGCTATACACCCCATGCCTTATCTTAACCAGTCCCCTAAGGTCTTGCTATCCGTCCTTATCCCAACTTAATCTCCTTATTACTCTAGTCCTCAACCAAACTTTGGTTCAAGCTGATCTTGCTCTGATACCACTTAAGCGGGGATGTCACGCCCCGAACCCGTCGAGCTCGCGACATCCCTGCAAACAAACCAAACAATCTCTCGCGGTCCCAAGATCCAGACTTACAAGTCGAGAGATGATATATAAACATAAGCATATGGAAGCCATACTAAAATAATCCCCATACAATGTATAAGTTAAGTGGGACCTGGATAACATAATAACTGTCATACATCATAACTAACAGTTCATACAACTTCGACTACTACAATCCACTAATAAACTGAGCGACAAGATATCCAAAAGGACAGGACCAGGTTACCTCCAAAAGAGTTAGGCCAATAAACTATATCTCCTAGGATGAGCTGCTGGAGTCCTCGGAATCCTTTGCGTCCTCGGTCGGCTCATATTCAGAGAACGTCTCGGACGGGACCTCGACAGTATCCTCCATGGTCTCCTCATGGGACGGCTCTGCAAGATCCTCCTCGGTCGCCTCCAAGACGATGACCTCGTCCTCCTCCATAGTAAGGTCCAACGTCGGGGTCTTCTCCGACCTATTCCTAGACCCAACTATCGATCCCTTTGGCTGCTCTTGCTCTCCTACGGTCTGGCACCAGTTGAGTATAACACCCGAGGGTATCTCGTAGGGCTTTAGTAGCCCAATCGACTCGTCCCCTATCTTCTGAAACCAAGCCTCGAACCTATGAAGCTTCCAGTCTGGCTTACCCTCATCTACCTATACAATTGTGCACTTTCTCACATATACATTCCCTGACTATTCGGGAACTCGTCAAAATATGCAATCATCTCCTTGGAATCCCTAAAACGTATAGGCCACATACTTAAGGCCTAGGATCTGTAAAAATGAGGGTTCCCAAAGGGATGAGATACACATCTCAATAAAAGAACCATAACCCTAGGTCAGGTTGATAGTCCGCTCAGGTAGTCATACCCCTTGATAATTCCAAACTCATGAACACACAGACATTTCAGGCACAAGTCAATAAAACAACAACATACAGATGACAGGCATGCGATGATGACCTCATGTCACACTCAGATGATTATGTACACCCGTCCTGCCACTTCACCACAATCACCAATCTTCGCCTGCCTCAATCTCTAGCCCGCGATCTCGTCGCATTAGGCTCGGTCCACATAAATGCATATGACAGTCATCGGCAACCCGCGTAAATGCATCAGGTTTCGATGAATCTCCAGGCCAATCTCATCATCTTACACCTCCGTCCCGCGAATAGTTCGCATCAGGACCGTGGCCATCTCAACCCCGCGATCTTGTCGCATCAGGGTATCCACCTCCCGCCCCGCGTCTCATATGCCTCAAGACTTCGCCATGTCATGCTCATGCCATGATATCTCAATTCAATTCACATACAAACGATGGGTGCAACTCATGCACAATTTGAACACTCATGGCATGCAAAGCAAATCAAATGATACCTAGACATGGCAAACGACTCAGGCATAGATAAGTCTAAATCAACAATTCATGAATCACAATCCTCCATAGCACGATCTCCAACATCTTAACACATCTTAAACATCAATTTGAGTTCCATAACCATCTGTTCTTGCACCCACCTGAATCGATTTTGCATAGAATAGAACCGGTTCATTTCGATTCTGCTCAAACCGTTCACTTCCAACCCTATTTCTACTCCAAATCCAACATTTAAATACTATCCTACCTCTTAACATGTCTACCTAAGGGTTTGGCAAGCTCACCGAAGGTTTGAAGCCAAATGGTCGCCAGATTCCCTTTGAAACTTGTCGGATCGTCCAATGTCAGTTTATCGGCAGATTTTGTGTAAAATTTACAAGGCCGGTTCATGGTCAAAACTTCATCAAATTGAGTCTCAATTTTTATCACAGATTCCTACACGTTTCTACTAGATCTCCACAAAATTTAACTCCAAAATTTCAAGATTTCAGCCTTCAAAAGGACTAGGAGCCGGACCTACCTCAGGTTGAGTTCTAATCTGTCAGCTTCCAGGAAATCTCTTGGCCGGAACTCCTCGGTGCTCCAAATGACTTGATTCTTATTTGAGGATATCGGCAAGACGTGGAGCTCCATCGGTGTGGTTTGCCGGTGGTCAGATGGTGGCCAGAGATGGTCGGCGATGGCACCGAACAAAGGGCTTAGTGGCAGTCGGCGATGAGCAGAAACAAGTAGGAAGAAGAGGATTTTCTTGGTGGTTCTTGGGGAGCTAATGGCCGAATGAAGTGAGGAGAGAGAGAGAGTGAGATATATATTCAAGTCCATAGTCAAAGCTTGAATGGTATGTGGCCAAAAGGTGGACATGACTTCTCTTTTTCCCATCCATTGACACATGTCCATTAGTCATTCCAAGGTGATCCAATGTCCCTCCTTTCTTCTTGAATTTCGGCAGCCTTGAGGTGGGGCAAGGACCAATTTTCCCTTCTTGAATTGTATAGGTAAGGTTCTAGGCTTGAGGGGCAAAACGGTCATTCTACCCCCGACGTTCAGAACGTTGTTTTTCTCGTTCCATAATTCTTCGATAGGGCGACAGCCAATCCGAATAACGTTGGAATTCTTGATTTTCCATTTTCAATCTATCAAGACTCGTTTCTGATAGTTTTCTCTATTAGACATGGTTTCAGCCTATCCCGAACCGACGGGTGGCTTTTGCAGACATTACGCGTATCGACCCCGTGATTCATATTACGTTTAGAGCTCGTCAATTCGTAGTAGCTTTGGTTGTCATGTAAATGCGAGGGTTTATCACTAGTTCCTATGGTCTCGATCGTCACTGTCCGATTTATTATAATTTCGCAAATCATACGTTGGTTAAGCGGCATCACCCGCGCTCCAATCGTATGATACTTGCAAGGTAATCCTTAATCGTTCTTAGATCGGCCTCTGGGTGGTTCTAAATATCCCATCGACAATCCTTATGGTCAAAGTGTCATTTCCTATCCGAGTTGCCTAGGTCCACGTACCTCGTCTCGCGTTAGCATTTCCCCTTTGGTCAGCCAACTCAAATTGATCAGATTTGAGCGAAATACAACTGAAACACATCGCTTGATATATATGAACTTCTCATTAATGAGTCTGAAATTGACTAGAAATCAGAATGTCACATCGCCAGTGTTAGGGGTAGATCACTAAGCTGCTAGATTGTGGTCAAGCAAGGTTGGAGATGCTCTCACCCTAACTAGACTGCCTCACTAGGAATTGCTGATTTCTCAGCAGTTTGCTCGGTCGTGACTGGTATAGTGACAAGATGGCTCTACAGATCACTGATAGGTGTTAGAGAAGATAGCCGATAGGTGTCAACCTGCTTGGGAGCTCATTGAGTGATTGGGGTTATTTAAATTTCTTTCATAAGCTAATCTAAAAGTAAGTTCGTGGCAAAAATTTAAGTGCAAATTGCCTGTTAAGGTTATGTTCTTTCTTAAGAATCTTGAATATGTCTATGTCTTTGTGCTCCACAAAATAAATATAATCATTATGGAATATGCATGATTTATTTTCATTTTATTAGTGATGCTATATATATTGACTTTATAGTGACAAGATGCACTTGTTTGACTTAAATGAAAATAAAATTAGAAGAGAAATTGTTCTTGGGAATAGAAGTTTTGTGCAATTAAAAAATAAATATATGTTTGTAGAACATAAATTTTGTGTAGTTCCCATACGATCTAATTCTCTAAAACTCGTATAAGGAACATCATTAAAAAAAATCAATTTTAAGCATAATTTGTGTCGTATGTCATATTAGTAAAAGTTAAGGACTTTTACGACACAAATGGGATTTGGGCCGTCCGTTTTTGGACAGATCGGAAACCCTATCGAATAGTTGGGAGCATTCCATTCGATTATGCGATAACTAGAGAAATGAGATCGGGGACTTTGTTACGCCAATAGAGTTGACACACTTTCGACACCTAAGTCGAATGATTTATCTAACCTTAAGATTTCATGCAGGAGAGTGGGGTACGAACCTAAATCTAAGAATTCATGCAGATTGGAGTGGCCATGCTAACATTCATAATCAGTAATGAAAATGCGCAAATCAAGGATTCAACAAATGCGAATAAATCACATGAATTCAGACACCCTTAATAAGCCTTATCAAATTTCCTGTTTTTAGGGGGCAACTTTTTGGGTTTTTTTTTTTTGTAATGATCCGGTCCGTCCATTCATAACCCGGACAATATGGATCCCAAGGACATGACCTGCTTTTTAAAGGAAAGGGAGGCGATCCCTTTCCAGAAAAGTTTAGTATAACGATATATATTGGTCGGAATTAGTATAGCGATATTGGAGTGGGTCTGATTTAGGGGTTTGGTGCCTTTGATCTCCGGTGAAAAAGATCAGTCGTCGGATCAGGAACAGCAACGGCTAAAATCGGCACTTGACGTGTGGATCGGATTCGAAGCTTTGGTTTATCCACTGGTCCCCAAAAGCACAAGGCGATTACAAAAAATCGTCGCCATCAACTTGTGTTTGTAATTCGTCCCCACTTTTTGTCACGTTTTCGATCCATTACCATGATAATGATTAACGGAAAAGGACATAAGCAAAGTTAGGAGGGACGATGGAGAGGGAAATTGTCGGACTCAAAACGCTTCTTTGTTTTCAGTTCTTGGGTTTGTGTTTTTGTCCAATTTTTTTCTCTTGTTTTCGCTTTGAATTTTGTTTTGGTCCTTCATAATCAGGCGTCCCCTGACATAAAGTCAAGGTATCATAGCCCTCATAGCCTTTAGGTCTTCCTAGGAGCCACGAATGATATGATCATGGCAGGGGATCTAAATTCCAGACGGGACTGCGTAGCGAAAAGTTATTAGTATAAGATGACTTGTTGCGTCATGATCTTGATAAGGACTGGTTTGGCAGCAAATCAAGCATCATCTATAATTCTATTACCAATTAAAATATTAATCTTTTTTTTTCTTCAAGTAAATTCTCCATTCTTGATTAGGACAATCTCGAGCTTTTCGAAATTGATTTTTCGAATCGAGATCCGATATTTTCTACTCCGTTTTTTTTTTTTCCTTTTTGAATTCTTTAGAGTCATGACCTTGTTATCCTTCACAATCAGTAATATCTTATCTGATCGTTGGTGGTATTGCTTTATTTTGAATTTTTTTTCTGATTTAAGATTGGGTGCTTCTTAATCATATATTACAGTCTTTTCAAATTGCGGCTAAGTTTCACCTTACTCATCGATTGCCCCTTGGGCTCGTGCCGTTGTCGAAGTATGTTCCTTTTCCCACATTCACCAAACAAATTTGGCCAAAACAAGAAATATTCACCTAACGAAAATTTCATTTCAATATTGACCCCCTAAAGAATTCGATATTAATGCATGATCTCCTAGGCTGAGGAGAAACATCGCAAACGAATTTAGGAGGGGCTTAAATGATGGTACTAGTCAACTCTTTCCGTGAAGGTATAATTGCGATAAATTTACCCTAAACTAATTTTTTGATCACCAAAAATCATAAACTGATACATTAATTTTTTAACCACCAAAAACCCTAAAGTAATATATCTGTGACAAATTTACCAAAATTACCTTTTTTACCATAAAAATCTCAAACTGGTATACTTACGACAAATTGACCCTTTGTTGATTTCTGTTAAATTGAGCATGAAAAATTTCAAATTGATAAACATAGGGCAACGTGTACATTCGATAATTGTCACAAATCATTCAACTCAGTAATTTGATGGTAAAATTTAATGAAAACTAACGAAGTATATCATTTTTCACGGCTGTATCAATTTAGGATAAAATTGTCACTGATGTACCAATTTGGGGTATTTCATGATAAAAAAAATTAATTTAGGGTAAAATTATCACAAGTCACAAGTGTATCAATTTGGAAGTTTTTGATGGTATTAACCCTGCAAACAATGAATATAATCTTTTTGTTTTCTTTCTTGGAATCTACGGCGGCACGCTCAGCAGCGCTGAAGAACACAGCAAATTCTTGAACACTTTCTTTGAAAAAGTTGCCATACGTGCTACATAGCCCCGGGGACTCAAACTGCAAAAAAATCCACATTGACCTATGACCGATCTTGATCGGAGGAGGATTTAATACTGCTTCAGCCCAAAAGACAAGCGGTTTATCATGACAATCTAGAAACCTTTCGTTGGCATTTGACAGCAGCATTCTACAAACCTAAAGCTGCAAATTTTTTTTTTTTTTTTGCATTATACTGGAGCTCATAAAATCTCTCTGTGAAGAGTTTGAAGGGGAATGCAATAGTGAGGAGAGAGAGAGAGAGAGATTTGAAAAAAGAAAAAAAAAAAAAACTACTGTGGAGCTTCCAAAGAGACACCACCAACTATTTTTCGCCACTCAAAACAGAGCCCTATCTGCTAAGGAAAAGGCAACAACATCTTTGCGCCCTTCAAATTACTCTGTAGTCTATACAAGAAGTCGCGGCTACAACAAATTACATCTGCCTCTGCCTCTGCCTCTCTCCTCTCGCACATTTTTGGTTTTGCTGTTCAGCCATTCTGCAGAGGTTCTCAGGTAAATCCTTTGCCAATTTTGAGCACCATCTTAAGCAGTTGAGTACGTCTTGTGCATTACAAGATGTCTTTTGGCAGTTGGACTGGGAGTCTGATACCTGACTTCTCCATTCTGATCACTGCAACGTTGTCCTGCCACATTTTGTTTGGTTGACAATCGACATGGACTTCATCACTTAGTGACAACAATGTCTGCAAAGAAGTTCTGTGTGAGGCAGAATGAATGCACGGAGTAGTAGTCATCGCATTCATTCAATTTGAATAACTAGATCAATCACAAGCAATTATAAAGTGTATGTTGTGGACCTCATCTGGAATCAACTGCTCAAGCATCGACTCTTGTCTCAGATTTCTCTTGTTCTGTTACTTCAGTTGGTCATCCTAATTATTGCTGCGTTCATTAGTCTTGTACTGCAATGGCGATATCAGATGGATATTTGTGCCAGAGACGTTTGCAAGAGTAATTTGCAATTGTGCCAAGTTTGTGAAAGAGAAGTGCTTCAATGTGATGGCTTTTTGGTTGCTAGAGAAAAGAATTAGGTGCACTGTCAAGATTCACGAGTTGATCATTCGTAATATCTGATGAAACGTCAGAACTACATGTTTGCTTATTGACCCTTGCAAGTTTGGATTCCATTAATCCGTTCAACAGTTGCACTCTCTGGAGTCTGCTTCCTACTGCCCTCAATATATATACTTACCCACAAGCTCACTTAGGGAAATTGATATGAATCACTATTTATGCTTCAAGAATGCAAGTTTTTCCTACTTGAGCTAGTCTTGTTTTTAAAGAAAACAAAGGTGTAGTCGTTCAATTTTCTAAGTGTATCGAAAAGCGGTTTTCTGTCTTTTGTCGATGGCACATGTAAAAGTGAACCTTTCTTTGATATACCCGGTCCACATCTTTTGAAATCAATTTTTTTTTTTTTTTATAATTGTCAGTAGACAAGTCTACTACTCACACGTCTTTATTTTTCAGAATAGGCAGTAATGGCGCAGATCTTGGCACCGACGACACAATTGCAGATGAGGATCACAAAGAACTCGCTGACTCCCAGTCCCATGACTGCAAAAACATGGAGTTCTCTCTTGCTAAAACAGAAGAAGAGTGGGAAAACCAAGAGCCTTTATAAGCTCAGGGTGTATGCTTTGAAGTCCGAGAACAATACCATTAACAGGCTCGAGAATCTTCTCAACTTGGACGTCACGCCCTACACTGATAAGATAATTGCAGAATACATTTGGTACGTTTTAATGCCTGAAACCTTCTAAGTGTGGTGCACCAAAAAACGTAAATACTAGAACCATTCTGTATTCTAAGTTTGCTTTTTTCTTCTATCCACCATGAGAATAAGTACATCATACGTTTTATGCAAAATTCAACAAGTGACACCTTTTTTTCTTTCAATTTCTGCCTTAGCATATACTGTTTCACATTTTGATACTGGTCTGACTATGAGACAGGATCGGAGGATCTGGCATAGATCTGCGTAGCAAATCAAGGGTATGAATGACGACAATAAAAATGTTTTGCGTTTTTGTTTTTATGTGATACCGATCTATTGGTTCCTGAATAATCAGACAATCCCTCGACCTGTTGAGCACCCGTCTGAACTACCAAAGTGGAACTACGATGGGTCAAGTACCGGTCAAGCTCCAGGGGAGGATAGTGAAGTGATCTTATAGTAAGATGACATAAACCCAAATCTGTCTTACTATATTTACCTTCACATCATTCCATCAAGTTCTTGATTTGTTAACAGCCCTCAAGCAATTTTCAAAGATCCTTTCCGAGGCGGCAACAATATCTTGGTAATCATTTCACCAAAACCAGTATTATGTTCTCAGAACTTGTTTGTCCATTTACATCATCTGAACAGGTTGATCAATGAGAAAGGACATATGGATCAATTTATGGATAATTACTGCTCGTCTGCAGGTTATTTGCGATACATACACACCAGCTGGCGAGCCAATCCCAACGAACAAACGTGCTAAGGCTGCTGAAATTTTCAGTAACCAAAAGGTTATCAATGAAGTTCCATGGTAGGAGGGAGATCCAAAACACGAGTTTTCTGCCGTGAATTAGGAAGCTTTGAAATGGACAAGTTTATAAATTTTGGCTAAATCTTTACATCAGGTATGGGATTGAGCAAGAGTACACTCTAATGCAGACAAATGTTCAATGGCCACTGGGTTGGCCTGTTGGAGGATATCCAGGTCCCCAGGTGAGAACTTGTTTCACAATGAATTAGCCTAGGTAAAGTTGGAAAATAGGCTTTAAGTTGATGAGAAAATCTGCCTTGTGATATGAGATTTTTATGTTCATTTAGGGGCCTTATTACTGTGGTGTTGGGGCTGATAAGTCATTTGGTCGAGACATAAGTGATGCTCACTACAAGGCTTGCTTATATGCCGGTATCAACATTAGCGGCACCAATGGAGAGGTGATGCCAGGCCAGGTAATTCCTCACCTCCATCTTCCATTTTTTCATCATAAAAAAAGCACAGGACTTTTTGCCACAACACTGACTTCTGCTGTGCAGTGGGAGTTCCAAGTGGGACCGAGTGTGGGAATTGAAGCGGGAGATCATATCTGGTGTTCAAGATACCTTCTCGAGGTGAAGTTCTAATTACTTGCTTGATTAAATAAAGGAAATTTATGGCAAACAGAATAGGTGCATAGGGACATTCTACAGTACTCGATACTTAGTTGTTTTTGTCGCTTCTATAACAGAGAATAACTGAGCAAGCTGGTGTTGTCCTCACATTAGATCCGAAGCCGATACAGGTGGCTGACTTCACTCTCACCGTTTACGCAACATATTATCCCAAAGTTGATAAAAATATTCTCTTCCTTCTCAGGGTGACTGGAATGGTGCAGGATGCCACACGAACTACAGGTTCACAGCATACAAATAAGATGGACTTCATTAAGTATTTTTGCTTATTGAAGAACTTTAAGAGTGTGTTAACGGTCTTTTCTACAGTACAAAAAGCATGAGAGAAGAGGGAGGCTTTGACGTGATAAAGAAGGCAATTCTGAATCTCTCACTTCGCCACAAGGAGCACATTAGCGCCTACGGAGAAGGAAATGAGAGAAGGTTGACGGGAAAGCATGAAACAGCCAGCATCAACACATTTTCTTGGGTAATGCTCAGGAGAATCATACCAGTTGCTAGTGGATTCAAAGATTGCCCCTTTGAAATGAACTCAAATTTTGTTGTGATGCCTGAATTACTCATCTTCCATTATGCAGGGAGTTGCCAATCGTGGTTGCTCAATCCGTGTGGGGCGTGACACTGAGAAGAAAGGAAAAGGTACTATAAAAATTACCACCCAGTTCGAATTGTGCTCTGTCTAGATATCAAATCAGAGATGCCTAACTTTCTTAGAGGATTCAAGAAACGCCACCCTAAGAAGACAAAATATAAAAAGTGTTGTCTTTTGGTCTCGGTTCATGAATTCTACTATGCAATTTGTTTTTTTAGACAATCATAAAGCACTCCCACAGTTTTGCTTCCTAAACAAATATAATTGTTCATATCAGTCCTTACTCATCCAACATACACAGGACATTATCGAAGTTAAGACTTTGACATCTCACATGGAATTCTCATTGTTTCTGAATATTGATAAAACAAAGTTCACCTTCCTTGCACAATCACTTAATGGCTTGAAATATAAACAGGTTACTTGGAAGACAGGCGTCCCGCCTCAAACATGGACCCATACGTCGTGACCTCGTTACTTGCTGAAACTACAATTTTATGGGAGCCCACCCTTGAGGCCGAAGCTCTTGCTGCACAGAAGCTATCATTGAAGGTATAAAATTTGAGCTGCTGCTTAAGAAAGGCCAAGTGCATTAATTAGTGAGGAGAACCAACAAGCTGAGAGATTGTGAACCCGTTTTCCTTCAGATGTAGGTCATGAGAGAAGATCCTCATGTAAATAAAGCTGCCCAAAGTGAGAGAAAATTAGGTGTCCAAGCTCAGACCTGGTCTCCTTTACATTGCTTTCATACTGCATTCACGAGTGGTTTCAATGTTTTGGGCATTTGAGTTCACCAACTATCCTTTTAGTGTCATGGACATCTTCCTGTGCTCGAATTTTCAGTTTCTTCGATATTTCAGCGCAATTCATCCGAATTTTCATTGTCCTCATGCTAATCATTCGATTTATCATGTCCGGCTTTCTTTTAAATGGAAGGCAGTTTGACTTCTGATTTAGTAAACATGAGATGTACCAGTTTGTTTCATCTTTTCCAGTGCCTTAATAAGAGAACTTTGGGAAGTATAAACAAAGATCTATCCTCGGAGGCACGCAAGTGAGTCCCTGCAATTCGGCAATTCTTTTTTCTTTGTGGGGTACAGAAATGTTCTCATTAACATGGATGCAGACATAAAAACAGCAGTTGGGCAATACGTAGCATTTTCCTTCTACATAACTGAAAGGTGCACAGGTCCTTTTTCTTGCATCTCCTCACATAAATTCAACCGCCTTATTCAACAACAGAATAAGTATTTATCAATGATCCTGATGCTAACTTATCTATTATGTCGTATATAGCACATAAAAAAACTTGACAAATAGGATTGGTGTTTTCTCTTGTAAGATGGATGAGAAGACACGCTGATTGGAAATCTTAGATGATTCCAGGTCCGATTAAGGGAAAATTTGCGCAAATTTCTGCGGTTAATAGATTGATGAAATTGCTAGTACATTTCTAATAATATTAAAAAAAGGCCTGTAAGTTGAATGTTGGGTTACATGTTATGAAATCACCAACATTATTACGAATTTACCAAATTTTAAAATGAATTTGTACATTACCAACTCTTGTTAAATTTTGCTGGCATCACAAGTAAATTTTCAACACTACTTGCAAACGTTAAATATGTTAGTATTTATCAACTTCTTTGAGCCATTGCCGGTGTATTTAGTATCCTACAAGAAATTTATGAATATTCCAAAAAATTAGTAAGCTATCAATTTATTTTAAATTCTACCATTGTTGCAAGTAATATACTAGCCCTACAAGGAATGCATACACTAATAAATTAGTAAATTACCAGCTTCTTTAAAATTTACAATTAATAAAGAAGAGTAAATCCCCGGCATAACATTGCAGTAACACAATTAACATAGGAGAGTACTACGATGCTCAAAATTCATGAGGTCAACAACCCCGAGTGTATTAAATTTTAACACAATTATCTCTAGAAAGACAAGCAAGACTCCAACCGTTAACAAAAAAAATTATTGATAAATAGAATGCTCAAGTCACATCACCCAAAACAAATTTCTAATTGAGATGCATAATCACAAAGTGCTCGAAATTATAGTTTAAAATTACAGTTTCGGAGTGTTCAGCAATAAGTTAAATACCATTCAGTAAGGTTTAGCCTATGCCTACCAATGGGCATTGAGACTAGCGCATAAGTATACTGGCAATGTCTAATTTCATGAATTTAGGAAATGCATTAACAAAATACAAAAAAGAATATACAAGTAATACTCAATCAAATCGTACGCAAAATCATAATATAAGGAGTACCTAAGTATGGAAAAGCAAAAGGAAAACACTTTGATTAGATAATATGTCCACGTTGGTTAAAGACAAAAAGGATTGGGGGACACCATCCAATATGAAAGATAGGACATAAAACTTCCAACGGAAAAAAATATAAAAAAGTAATCCGACACGGCTCCTTTTGCAAGAATGTAATGCCAAGAAATCCCTTTGTTGTGTTAAGGGCAATTGAGGGGGCAAAGAAAGGGACGGATTCACAAGTTTCCTTGTTATGTTGACATAAGAAAGGAATGTTCCTCTTTCCTTTCTCCATATAATGTCGATGAGGAAAAATGCAGGCAACGCTCAAGAACCATATTTTCATCATTTCTTATCCTGTTGCTTGAATTTCATTGAGGCTCGCCATTGTCAAATTCAGTCTTTCGGTATCATCCGTATTCCTGGTAACTTCGTTCTCGGCTATTATCACTATAGGATATGGTAATATGTTTTATGAACTATAAGATAGAGTGATTTGTTTTCACTAGCATTTTCATTGCCTTTGCAAGCATGTTAGACTAGTAAACACTGGAAGCAAGTAAAATGTTCTGTGCGTCCCATATGCATATTGATTTGGGCCTCATCTTGTGATGTGCGTGGATGATGAGAATTCCTATCTTTAAAAACTCAAGTTGGCCAAGCTCCTGTGGTGGATTTCAAGTTGTATGCTATTCACAGGCATCGGCAAAACAGCTAAAGGCTTGCTTGTTTATATTTTTCTTTAATCCAATCTCATTTGGGACGCATGCTAACATTTGTTTTGGGTCTGAAACATATGGCTTTTTCACATAAATTACATATAATCTTTTCATTATTCTAAATTTTTGCAGAAAGCCAAAAAAAAAATCATTTGCTTTTAAAAAACACAAACAAACAAGCCCTAAGAAACCTCATCTAACTCTTATCATCATGATTATTTTCTATCATTCCATTTTGCTATATGTCGTTTGTGAAACCAAACTAAGTGTTATATATGTAGATATATCCTTCCCACTTTCCTCAACATCAATTAGTTATATTACTATACAATACAGCAGAGAAAAACTCAATCATCTAATTTATTTAACATAATATTTCTAGAACAATATATCGACATTAACTTTCCTTACTTGTTGAATTATATTATACAATTATACAATAGTTATAGATAGTAGAAAATATTCAAATGACCAACATTGATTGCAAAACTCCAATGTATATACATACTTTACAATAAAGTGGGAAATAACTTAGGGCCTGTTTGGTTTATTATTTGGCTAAGGGACTTTGAGTGAATACAAATACCTTTAGGTTAAAGGTCTTTTTTAAAATGCAAGTAGTATTTGACAAAGCATTTTTTAAAAAACACTTTTGAAAGCAATTTTGACGTAAATGCCATTTGGTGAAAAATAAACTTTGTAAAGTATTTTTACTTTTTATATAAAAAAAGTGGCAATGGACGGCGACCAGCGACGGTGGCGACCGGCGGAGGGTGGCGGTCGGCGAGCAGCGATGGCGACGGGCTACCGGCGGCGGCGGACAAGTGAATGTGATAATTTTTTTAAAAAAAAATTAGTTGCATTTGAGATGCAATTTCTCAAAGTGGCCTAAAAGCTTTTAGAAATCATTTGAGATACAATTATATCTGCCTAAAGTATGCCAAAAAATGAACCAAACGACATTTGCATTTGGCGAAGGGACTTTAGAGTCCCAGTACTCATCTCAAATGCTGAACCAAACGGGGCCTTAATCATTCCATTTAGTTTTTTTCATACAAGAACAAAGACATCAACTTGCGTTATTTATTAAGCTGGATGTAATCTTTTACATATCCAGTGAATTTGGGTCACTCTCGTCCCAATTTAACTGTAATCATAACTCCAATTTTAGCTCCCGCAATCCACCGAAAATGTAAAATATTGCGTTCTACCTTAACGAGCGAATTGATGGGGTATTATAGTAAGAGGATCAAAATAATTGCTTGACACTCTTATGTCTTATGGATAGGGTGCTACGTCTTAAGGGAAACTTAAGCCAATTATATATAGCCATGCATTAAGAGGACACAGGCCGACACCAAGCCCAATAGAAAGGTGTAGAGAATAGGCCAGGCCACCGTTAATGAGCCCTGCTCTAAACCTGTGTTTTTTGGTCGAGTGCTCTCAAACAAATAAGAATAAACCTAAGATCGTGCCAGCTATGTCAAGTCACTCTTGCATGGAGCAATGTTCGTACAAAATAACCTATAACAAATCCTTGGTAATGGCATTTGTTAGTAAATTTATGTAATTGTACGAAGGAATACTATATTTATTAAATGTGAAACATACCCTACATGAGAGTCTATTGAAGTATGCGAAAATGATTGTCATTCATTGAGAAAATGCACAAAGGGTAATGATTAAGACTATTCCTCTTATTGGTGGTAAGATAAGGATGTTGCAATTTAACAAAAGTAAATGTGCGACATGCATAACAAAATATGATGAAGATGGCCAGTCATACATTGTATGAAAAGAAACGATCATATCATAATAACGAAATAATAGTTGCGTTCTTTTATGTGTACAAAGAATAATAACATTTGTTGCAATGTCGCGAATTTGAATTTAAATAAAGTAAATAAGAGGAACTTGTCTATTAGTCATTAATAGAAGATGCAAAAACAACTGTAGATGAAAGATAAGAGGCAAGCTGATAGTATGATTAGATAGGAAATTCAACAAAGTTTTGATTGTTTATATTGGATAGAGCTAGATTAGAAGAAAAACATGTAAGGGGAAAAACTACAATAAGAAGGAGAGTTTTGAATTGAGCTAGATTAAAAGATGGCATCAGAATGTTAACAAATCCATGCATAGATTTCGTTAAAATTATTATCTCACATTGCCTAATAACGGGTCTTATATGCTATTTATATCTCACGTGCAAGCCGGATTACGAACGGCACGTGAAATTTGTTAACTGTTCTAAAAGCTTAAATTTTTATAAGAAGATGTGATTTAATATTTATGTGTTCTAACAGATTTTACTATACTAACCGTCCCTAAGTTTATAACCTAACCTTAGCTGCTAACTTTGTCATATATCTTTCAGCCAAAAATTAAAGAATGACGCCTTTGACAAAAAAAAAAAAAAAAAAAAATATTCTTACCGGCATCGGACGCTACCTGGGTGGGTCGCCACTTTTGGTTGAAGGCTTGCGTGGATGATTGGAGTTCCTATCTAATAACTGCTCAACTCTGTCATAGAAGTTGATAATTAGATTTGTTAGGCTTTTGATTTGTGGAATGCAGAACGAGAAACATGGCTGAGCTTGAAAACTTTATTGTTGGGAGGTGCTAGAGGAAGCAAGATCCTTATAACGACACGCATTCCTTTGGTTGCGGAGATCACCAACACTGCTTCGCCTCATTTACTCTAGGGTTTATCTGAAGGTGCGTCTCTTGATTTATTGATGCAAATGGCTGGTCAAGAGGAGAAACAAGATTCTGACATGCTAGCAATTGGCAAAGAGATAGTTAAAAAGTGTTCTGGGGTTCCATTGGTTGTTCGAACTGTTGGGAGTATACTATTCTTTAAGGAAACTAAACCCGAATGGTTACATTTCAAAGAATACGAACTCCCAGATGTGTCTCAAAGGCAAGACCGAATAATATCTGTTCTTAGGCTAAGTTATGACCATCTTCCTTCACATTTGAAACAATGTTTTGCGTTTTGGTCATTGTTTCCCAAAGATTATGTGATGACCAAGCAGACATTGGTCAATCTTTGGGTGGCAGAAGGATTTATCCAACCATCAAGTGGAAGTCAGCATTTAAAAGACATTGCTCATGGATATTTCATGGATCTACTTTGGAGTAACTTCTTCCAAGATTTTAAAAAAGAGCCATACACGAACAGGGAAACTTGCAAGATGCATGATTTGATCCATGATCTAGCATGCTCGGCTGCAGGGACCGAGTGTTGGGTGACATGGGATGACACAAAATCCATACATGAAAGAACCCGTCATTTGTCTCATAATTCAACTCCCAATTTGATGGGTAAACTTCCAGTTTCAGGCTAGAAAGCAAGTGCACTGAGAACATTCCTATCTACTCATAGGTCATATTTGGGAATGGAGCAAGAATCAATAAGTGAAGCAGATCTACGCCAGGTCAGTGGCCGATCTGCTCGGCCATTACGCTCGGCCATGGCCCAGGAGGTCGGCCATGACGACGGCCGACTCTATCGGACATGGCCCATGTGGTGGCCGGAACCGATGGCCGATAGGGCCGGCCATCTTGCCCGCGTGAGGGGGAGCCACCCGATTTACGATTGGTGCTCTACTTGATTAATTATTGATTCATGCCCAACATTCCTTGTCCACCGATTAGAGCACTACTACCCCCAGGCTTATGAGCCATCTCAGACATTCACTATGTTTGAGATGGCACCACATCTCTTAAAAATGTACAAATTAAATTTGGATGAGATTTTTTACAAGGTTGCTTAGAAAAACATAAACTATTTTAAGGAAAGGTAAAGAAAAAATTTGAATATCAATTTCTTTATTTTTTTTATTTTTTCGTAATTAAAAATTGAAAATTATTAAAAAAAAGATAAAATTAATTAGGATGTGGGAAAACCATTGGGAGGCTGTTTTCATGATTCAAACAAATTTTAGAAAGAGGAATGAATTTAATTGGACGAGAAATGATCGATAAAGTATGGGACGGATCTTGTGTGTGAGCTAAACGGTCGAGCGACCAATGCAAGAGTTAATCTGAATGGCCAAGCGACCGATGCAGGACACATGCTTGATGGCCAATTCTCTCGACCATGGCCGGGCTTGATGGCCGATTCGCTCGGCCACGACCCTTGACGCCCCCCCGACCATGCTCGATGGCTTGTGGGATTATTATGCAACGACCCTCGGCCACAACTAGTGCATGAATCAATTTGAATGACCAAGCGATCAATGCATGACTCTTGCTTGATGGCCAATTACCTCGGTCATGGCCGAGCTCGATGGCCGCTTCGCTCGGCCACGACCCATGCTCGATGGCCTAAGGTATCGGCCATGGCCGTGATCGATGGTCGAGGATATCGGCCGTGATCGATGATCGAGGATATCGGCCATGGCCAAGCTTGATGGCGGACGATCTCGACCACGGCCGAGCTTCATGGCCGATGATATTGGTCACGGCTATGCTCGATGGCCTGTTCGCTTGGCCACGACCCATGATCGATCGATGAGGCCTTCAGCCAGGGCCGTGCTCAATGACCCGTTGCTCGGCTATGACCCATGATCGATGACCTTCACGCTTGCGACATGCTGCTTTCGTAAAACCGGCCATGACCCATGCTCATTGGCTGAGGCCCCCGGCCATGGCCGTGCTCGATGGCCGATTCACTCCTCCACGAGATATGTGCTCGGTTATGATGCATGCTATCGCGTGGGTCGTGAGGAGCGATCGATCGATGACTCTTGCTGAACGGCCGAGCCGATCGATGCATGACTCATGCCGAACGGGCAAACGATTGATGTGTCAGCCATGTGCAGCCGCTCAGTATGGGTAAATGCGATATTTGCGAGCCATTTCGAGCAAACCCGCTATCTCTTAATCATGAGTAGCGGCTGAGCGATCGACGCACGACTCACGCCGAGAGGCTGAGCGATCGGCGCATGATTCATGCGGAATAACGATGCGTGAATCATGCCGAGCAACCCGCGCTCGACCAGCGTCGATGAAGGTTGGTCTTTGTGATTTATAGAATTATTGCGATTTAATTCTTGCGAAAAAAAAAGGCTATTGAAGTTTTAGTGATGAAAAAATAGTACATCCCAGAAACCTTGAGGGAGAAGGGAGTAACTTGGGATGATATTTGTAAGAGTAGTAAAAATGCAAATTGAAATTCAAGAGCCTAGAAACCGCGAGGGCCGATCATGAAAACGTGGCCGGCAAAGTTTAGCTGGAGCCTTTGACAAAGAATGGCTTCAACTCTCGGGCACCCGAGCAATGAGATGCCCGTTCAAACACGGGCCCGCAAATGATGCACCTCTAGTTAAGTTTGGGGGAGACACAATTGGGGAGTTAGGATTTGGGAAGGGGAGGGACGAATCGAATCGACAAGGGTTGAATCTCAGTGGATTGTGGCAGCAAGGCCACTCTGCCACTTTCAATATCCCATCGCGTATTTAAGTTGTTTGCAAAAGATTCTACTCGTCGCTCAATAGAAATTGCGCTTCAAGGTGGCCCACGCGGTTCACCCACCGTGAGGGCTTTACCAATGACACGTGCCCTTGGGGGAACGAGTTCCCTACTGCAGGTTGGCAATCGAGCGATGAGCATATGCGTCACTTCTAGCTTGGA